>CM062918.1:52402061-62402061 GCA_031878705.1 Tapirus indicus | reverse complement strand
TTGGCCTCTGTTCTGAAAGGTTTAATCTTTTAATTTACAGGAAAAAAAGAGAGGTGTTTATACATCAAATAACAGGCATTAGAGAGTTACAAAAAATTTAAGTATAAATCATGGAAACCAGAGCTATTTGCTTGTCCTTTTTTTAAATATCTCTAAACCATTTATAATATACTTAAATAAAATATAAATATCAGCCCCCAGTTTTCCTAAGGAACTAAAATAATTCTAAATAGTTTTGGTAGCATGTTAGAATTTCTGTCTTCCACACTGGGCTAGTTTCACTCTGTTCTGCTGGGATATCTCCTGACTTCAAGACCTTTAGTGCAACATTCTTAGATTTTTACTCATGCATTTGTTCAAAGTTCTGTGAGTTTTAAGTCTTTCAGTCTTCTCTCCTCCACTTCTATATATTCATATCTACAAATCTGTATGTCTTTTTCTTTGTGTCACAAAATTAAGATCACACAATATGCCCCACTCCACATCTTTTATTTAAATGTATACAATAGAAATCCCTCCAAATCAACATATATAGTTCTAACATTCTTTTTAATGGCTGCATAATATTCCTAAGTATGGAAATATCAGAAATCATCCATCACCCTACTAATGGGCATTCACTTTGTTTCCAGCTTTTTGCCACTATCAACAGTACTGCAATGAATATCCTTGTACCACATGTTTATGTTTTGCTTTTATTTCAGTGGGATACAAGTCTAGAAGGAGGACTACTGGGTCCTTTTAATTTTATTACAAGATGCCAGATCACTTCCAAAAAGGACACAAATTTAAATTTCCATGCAGTAGTAACTTAAAAGGATGAAATTACTATAAATATAACACTGTTAGCAATAAACTTGACAATAATGAAAATAATTAGTTAACTTCAGCCTCAAGTACTCAAGTCATATCAAAACAAAAAAAGCCATTCCCTTTAAAACACTATCAGAGATTCAAGAGTACAGGACAATTCTGCCATAACAGAAATCAAGTTCATATTCTGTTCATGAACACCCATCTATACCTGCAATGAGCACTAGAGAATGAGCTATATTTGCAGCAATGCCATGATACCATCATTCCTTCCATTTAAGAATATGTAGGTGAAGTATTTTCTTTGGTATGTTTCCAATATCTAAAACCTAGTAACACTAATCATGCTTTTAAATTTTTTTTAATTCGTAGGTTAACAGAAATCTTTGGTTTGGGCCTCCTTCTCTATATTTTAAGTTTTCTGATAACACTAAAATAATTTGGTTTCTCTGCAAATTAAAAGAGAATAGAAAACAAACAGGCCCAGTGACAGATAACACCGGCCTTGCTCCTTAACAGCCAAACCTAAGTTGTAAAACAGCCCAAGACTGCTATTTTATCTCCTATGTTTTCCAGGGCAATAAATTCCGAATAAATAACTAAAGTCATTCTAAGAAATGCACAGAAAATGCTTTGAAACCCAATACTAAAACAAGGTAGATAAGGTTCACACTTGGAACTTTGAAGAAATTAGATCCAATTATGAATATACGCCTCAAAAATAACTACTACTGGGTCATCCTGAATTCATCTGGGCTACTTTGTATTAGCAGTTCTGTGGGAGTTTAATCAACGCCTAATTCAGCCCAGCTGAATCCCAAAACAGTACTTTCCTAAACTGAATCACAACAGAGAAAACAGGGTCCCGTCCCACTGGCAGAAGCTTCCAGCTTTTGTCATACTCAATTCCTACTCCAGGGGATTAAGAGAAACTGTCTCTGTACAAGTGGTAGTACTTCCTTTCCAAACCTCGTGAGACAGAAAAGATGGAGCTAGATAATGAGCCATCTCTGATGAAAATCTCCCTTTTCCGTCCAGCGGACCCCATGAGAGACCACAGTCCTAGCACAGGCCGGAATTCAGCCTTGCCCGGTTGGACCAGATCCCGGGAGCCAGACCGTGTCGCCCCGCCCACCCCAAGCCGCTCCGGACCCCGCTCCGCTTTTCCCCAGGGGCAGCTGCGTGGGACACAGGCCGCCCGCCAGCCTGCCTCGCCACTCAGCTCTTCTCTGCCCAGCCCAGCCCTGTCCTGCCCCGCCTGGCGGCCGGGAGAACCTAAGGAGAATCTCTGCGCTCACCGACGCGACTCTCTCCTCAGCCATCTTGGCTCCGCCCACCGCCGCGCGGCCGGAAATCGGAGGTTTCCCAGAAGACCAGCAAACGGAAGTCATAGGACTTGGGGGCGGGGGTGTCCTGAGCAAGGAAGGAAGTAGATCGCTGAGCGGAAGGCTTTGCCTGAGGGGCCGAGAGTCTTCAAGAAGCGGGGAAGGGGTTGGGCGTTGCTTTCCAGACGGCTTGGCTCCAAAGGAGCTGGCGAGGGAACGTGCAGTTAGTCATTGCCTTCATCCGGGAAACACCGCCGCCCCCACTCCATTGTGTGGATGCTGGAGAAACGCCGGACCTCGTTAGCTGGAGTGGCCAGCCACACCAGGGGGACCTGCAGCCCTCCCGCCAGTTGGCCCTGCCCTGACGCCTCTCTGCGTGTACTTCAGCCCTCCTTCCGGGAGTCCCGGCCTCAAGCCTAAACCCTAGGGCAGAGAACCTCATTCTCGCCCTAGGTAAAAACCCCCTTGTTTCGTGGCTGTCACTATCCAACTGAGGTACTCGCCTGATCAGCTTCCCACGCTCGTTTACTCGCTGCCGGTGGGCTGCATTTGAGCGCAGTCTTGTCTTGATTGGAAATATTCACAAATCAGGAGATTTCACAATAAAGCCAGCAATCCGGCCTTGGGTTAAATAAAGATCCAACAGTGGACCTGCATTCCTGCTTCGCGGTAAAATAGATATGAAAATGGCTGCTTCTGTAAGTAGGCATTTTCGCCCTTTTGCCACAGTCCTCACTTCCCAGCATACTTCAGCTGTTTTACGTTACCCATCTGGCCCCCGGTGTGCTGAATTAAATGCGTAGTCTTTCCACTGGGTGATCGTGGAAATACGTGTGGGCTTTGGAGTCAAACATGAGTTCTGGAGTTGACTACTGCATGACATGCGCCGGTCATTTCCCTCAGCTTCAATCATTCCGGTACCAGGAACTGTGTAGTGCACAAAACATACAGGATCCCTGCACCCGGAGCACCGATCTTAGAGTGTAGTGAGGAAGTCAGACAATAAATAATAACATAAGCAAAGTTTATGAAGAAACAGTTCACTAAAGAAATACAAATGGCTCAAACATGAAAATAACGTTGCAAAGAAGAGAAACATGCAAGTTAAAGTTTCCAAGAGGTACTTTCCACCTCTTACATTGGCAAAGAACAAAAATTTTCACTGACAAGTGTGAGTAAACATGCATCCTTCATCTGTGGCTAGTGGGAATGTGAATTTGTACAACCTACATTGAGAGCAGTTCGGCAATAACTACCAAAATTAAAAATGCATGTAACTTTTAACTCTATTTCAATTCTAGGAATTTTTTCTATAGCTATAAATGTGGAAAATGACTTTATATACAAAGTTATTCAATGCAGCATTGTTTGTAATAACGAAAGCCTAGAAACAACCTAAATGCCCAATAATTGAGGCTAAAGAAATTATGGTAAGCCCATACTATATGGTACATGAAAAAGAAGCAACTTTATATACTGACATAGAATTGCCAAGATATATTAACAGATAAACACAAAGTGCAGAAAATATATATATAGCATCTGTGTTAAAAGGCAAAAATAAAGAGAAATATTATGTAAGTGATTGTATACTCAGAAAATATCTCTGGAAGGACATTCAGAATGATAAAAGTGGTTACTTGTAAGGAGGAGAACTGGATAGCAGAGGGACAGGAAAGGGAAGAGACTTTTTACTCTATACCTTGTGTACAATTAGAATTTTATACCAAATGGATGTATTACCTATTCCAATGATAGAAAAAATTTAAATGAAAGGAACAACATAACTGTATAGTTAGAATTGTGGTAAATGCTAAGGAGGAATATAGAGTAGTAAGAGCAAATAACAGGGAGATCCAATCTAGACTTGTTTGGATGGGGAAGTTTCCCTGGGTAAGAGATGTTTAAAATGAGACCTAAAGGATAAGGCATGAGCTTGGGGAAGGAGTATGAGGAAGTGGGCAGTCCAGGAAAGATTTCTAAGGCAAAGGAAGAGCTTGTGCAAAGGCCCCGAGGATGGAAGAAGCTTGGCCAGTTTGCATCACAGAAAGAAGACCAGTAGGGCTGGAAAGAGGAAAGGGGAAGAGAGTTGGTTGCCATACATGGAGAGGTAGGATGACTAGTGGTACAGATCCATATAGACGCCATGTGAGTAATTTTATTCTAAGGGCAGTGGGAAGGCACTAGATTTGAGCAGAGTGACATGGTCAGTGTTAACATTTAAAGAATTCATGTTAGCTAGAGTGGAGAATGAATTGAGAGGGGGACAAGAATTGGTAATCTAAGGAAGACTAAAGGATACTGCAAACAAGAGATGATGAAACAATTCACTTGGACTAGAGTGGTGGGAAAAGAAATGGAGAAAAAGTGAATGGATTCTCAAAAATGTTAGGAGGTAAACCAAATTTCCTATGGTGTAGAATTGGAGATGAGGGAATGAGGGAAAGAGAGAGAGATGTCACAGGAAGATTACTAGGTTTCTAACTTTAAAAGCAACTGGATGAATAGTACAATTACTGAGATGGGGAGCCTTAGGGAAGAAGATGGTGGAGAGCTCATGAGGGTGCTTCCCAATATATAAAATCTCCCTGAAAGGGATCCTGTGAGGAGTAAATGACATGCTTTATGCCTATGTTATTAAATAAATATAAGCCATTATTGTATGTTTTAAAATCTCTCCTTTGACCAGATCTTAGGAGAAAGAGCACTTTCTGTGCAAGGGCCTTTTTCATAAGAAAGCATGTTGCTTTCTCAAATTGCAATAACCAAACTTAATGTGCTTTAATTAGGTAATTAGAAAAAAATCTCCTCAAAAAACATAAAATCTTCACAGGAAGATCTCAGAATCACATAGACAATATTTCTTGTGTGTCTTGTGAGTTTTCATTCCCTTAGAAAACCTCCTTAGATGTAACCTTGCTTACCAGGATCAGTCAAGTCATATAGCTGAGTAAGGCATTCCAAACAAAATAGCATTTATCTTTTTTCCCCCATCGTGGAGGTTGAGGAGGCAGGAGAGGAATCAGGCATCAATAAATTTTTAACATCCCCAACATATGTATAAAGAAGGAGTTACAGTTGAGTTTCCACATTTTAAATATTTTAATATGTCATTCCTACTCTGATAGGGTCTACAGCCAGCTTTGTTCTGACATCAGCTGCCCAGGCATCTCTCTAGCACCTCATGCCTCTTTTACAATATCCAGTCCTCCCAAAACGCAAACCACCAACTCCTGATAGCCCAGCCAACACCTTGGGAACCGCTCGGCCTTCAAGAAGCATTTTAAACATGCCCATTCCTGATACTACAGACATAGTCAACAGCAAATGTGGGCAAAGGCATATATACTGCATTGTTTGTGAGAAAAAATACTGGAAACAACCCAAATGTCCATCATTAGGGATTATTTAAATAAACCAAAGTGCATCCATATTAATACATATTATGCAGCCTGTAAAAGACTTCAAGATGGTGAAACAGTTACATGAAAAAACAAAGTGTATAAAATATAGTATGCTTCCATTTGTGTTAAAAAAAATGGGGAGATGTTCACATGTTTTGTAAATAGAATTTTGAGAAGAAATCGCAAGAAACCAATAATGCTATTTGTCTCTGTAGAGGGAATAGAGAGAACTAGGGGACCTAGAATCGGTAGGTGACTTAACTTTTCATTGTTTACCATTCTATAAAATTTAACTTTTTATTATCCATGTATTTTTAATTTTAAAAACTAATTAATAAAATATGTAAATGAAACCATTTTTTAAACTCCCATTCCTGGAATTCAATTCTAATTTGGATGTAGAAAATCACAAGAGAACATAGCTCCCACCCTAGCAAACAAAAAAAAGGCCAGATTAGCTAGAAAATCAAAAATATTTTAACTCATCAGAAAGCTGAGGATAAAGAAACCTAAATGAACTAACCTCCAGAAAGAGCTAAGTCATTTATAGGACAGAAGAGCCCCATGACTGCTCATATTTCATGCTAACTATGCTAGAAAGTGAAATCCACCATAGGGGAGTAAAGAGAAACCAGTTGAAATTTAACAAAATTTTAATAGCCCCATGGAAGCTGGCATGACATTAGAATCTAGAGGACTCAAATCCACAGAGAAAGTCTGCTCCCACCTACCAATCTTTCTTCTTGGATCTTAACCAAATACAGGGAAGTAGTAAACTAAAAGTGGGAGGAGGGTGGATAATAGAAGAGCTGAGACAGATCACCCCTGCCCTTGAGGTAAGTGGAGCCTCTCCCAAGTGCAAGATACTCTTTAAAAATAAGCGGTAAGGCAGGAATGCTGAGATATTTATCAGAAACACTAAAAGTGGAGTAGGAGAGCTGAGAGACCATCCTCCCAGCACTGTGGGCATTCCTCCTCAAAAGACTAAATGTGTAGGGCACACATAACAGCTGAGAGAAATATCTCCCCACCCTCCTATCCCAGTGACGAAAAAAACATGGCAGCTAGGCTGGTTTGTCCACATTTTTCACTAGAAAAGAGAGATCTCCCACATTTCCAAAAGCTGATGGCTTGGCTATGAAGCAAAGTCAGATCTCTGGAATCTTGCCAATGCCCACAACCTAGGCCCTACAGAAGGGAAAGTTCTGATTCTGCCTTCAAAATATTTGAAGCTAGTGGTGAACTGAATGAAACTAAAGCTGCAATACAGCCCAGATCTAGGTCAAATATACATCAGATTGAGCCACTACTTAAGTGGCTGAAAGAAAAATGCGCATGCCCCATTTTGAAGGTCAGTAATATTTACTTCAGTCTCTCCTGTTTTTTATACAAAATGTCCAGCATACAACCAAATACACAAGACATGTGCAAAAGCAAGAAAATGAGATCCATGGTAACAGAGGAAGGGTTCAACAGAAGTAGAACGAGAGATGACCCAGATGTTGAATTATCAGTTGGGATCTTTAAAGTAACTCTGATTAAAATGCTAAAAAAACTAGTGGGGGCCAAAATATTGGAATCAATAGATAGGGCTTTTGAAATAACTATGATGAAAATGCTAAAAAATCTAGTGGAAAATGTGGATGACATGCATGAAGAAATGGGAAATTTTAGTAGAAACATGGTAACTATACAAACATTATGAAATGCTAGAAGTAAAAAATACGATATCAGAAATACAGAATTCATTAGATGGGGTTAACAGGAAAGCATCAGAGAACTTCAAGACAACTAAATGGAAAGTATCCAAACTGAAAACAAAAAGACAAAAGATTGGGGGAAAATCATCTGAGATCTGTAGGTTAATATCAAATCATCTAATATATGTGTCATTGGAGTCCCAGAAGGAGAGAAGAGGCAAGAGAGTGTGGAATAAAAGAAATATATGAAGAGATAATGGCCAAGAAATAGGCAATATTAATGAAAGACATCAACACAGATCCAAGAGGTTCAGTAATCTCCATACAAAAAATAATATACCTAGATATATCATAGTCAATCTGCTGAAAACCAAAGATAAAGAGCAGATGTAACCATAGGGGGAAAACCCCACATTATGGACAGGTAAACAAATAAAAATGTTGGATGACTTCTCACCAGAAACAAATGAGACCTGAAGACAAATAAACAACTGACTCAAAGTAATGAAAGAAGAAGAAATAAAAGGTCAACATAGAATTCTATATACAACTAAAATACCCCTCAGAAATAAAAGTAAAATAAAGATATTCTCTTATAGATAAAAGCTGAAAGAATTAACCTTTAGAAAAATTGCAATAGAAGAAATGCTAAAAGAAGTTCTTCAGATTAAAGGGAATTTAAACCAAATGGAATCCTAGATTTGCAGGAAAACATGAAGAGCAATAAGAATGAAGTATTGTGGGGAACAGAATAAAGAGTCTAGAAATAACTACACACATATATGGTCGGTTGATTTTCAACTGAGATGCCAAATCAATCTAATGCATGAAGGAAAATCTTTTTAAACAAATGTTGCTGGAACAACTGGAGATCCATGTTGAAATAAATCTCATTCTGTATGCAAAATTATTTTGAGATGGATCATATACCTTAATGTAAAACTCCAAACTATAGATGTAAAACCTAAAGCCATTGGGATGGCTCATAGACCATCTATGATCCACCATAGACATAAAACCCCAAACCATAAAACTTCTAGAAGAAAATATGTTCTTTGTGGTCTTGGGGTTACAAAACCATAAAAAAAAAATTGATAAAGTGGACTTTATCAGAATAAAAATTTCTGTTCATCAAAAGCTCCCAGTAAGAAAGTGGATAAGCCATAGTCTACAAAAAAAAAAATCATAGCACATACATCTGTCAAAGGACTTGTATCCAGAATTCACAGAATAACCCCCAATAAAAAGACAATCCAATTTTAAAATGGGAATAGATATGAAAGACACTTCATGAAAGATATACAAATATGAGAAAAGCATATGAAAAGTGCTCAACATCATTAATCATCAGGGAAATGTAATGTAAATTAAAATCACAGCATTATTTCATACCTGCCAAAATGGCTAATATAAAACAGTGAATGTTGACAAAGATATGGAGCAACTGGAACTCTTATACCTCATTGATGAGAGTACAAAAGGGTACACCACTTTGGAGAACAGGAAGACAATTTCTCAAAAAGGTAAACATACACTTACCATACGATTCAGCAATTTTCTACTCTTAAGTATTTATCCAAAAGAAAACATGAATCCACAAAATGAAAACTAACAAACAAAAATCTTACGTACAAATATACACAGCAGCCTTATTCATAATTGCCCCATTCTGGTAACATTCTAAAAGTCCATCAATAGGAGACTAGATAAACGAATTGGGTATATTTATAGAATGAAATACTACTCAGCAATAAAGAATAATTTACTGATACATACAATATGGATGAGTCTTTAAAGCATTATAAGTAAAAGAAGCCAGATGCAAAAGAGTACCTATTATATGATTCCATTTATATAAAGTCCAAAAGCAGGCAAAATAAATCTTTAGTGATAAAAACCAGCAAATGATCATTGGACTAGAGAAGGGAGCAGGGACGATTTGAAAGATGCACAGGAGAACTTTCTGGGTTAACGGTAATGTTCTATATCTTCTTTTGGGTGTTATCACACAGATATACACAATTGTCAAAACATCAAACTGAATACTTAAGATGTGTGCATTTTACAATATATTCATTTCTATATATCAATTTAAAATAAAGGTGAGTAGAGGATTCCTATTCCAAGAGCGTCTATCCCCAGCCCTTTACTGATCTATCTGATTTGTTCTCCTCAGAGTGATCTTTGGACTCTAATCTGTTCAGGGCCAGGCCCTTGATTATAGAATTTGCCTTAAAGGGCACACAATCCAGTGTCCCAAAAAAATAGCATTTAGAATCTGTGAAGCAATTTTGTGGAACCAACAGTTTATTTCCATTGGTTAGTGAGCAACCATTTAACCATTGTAATAAGGCACTGACTTGTACTCACGTTAATTTTGACATGAATAGATGGTACAATACTTAACCTATTCTATTGCAAACTCAAAATAATGGAGTAAAAATTAATTCTTCAAGGGCATGTAGAACACTATCACTCATTAAACTCATTCTCTGGTATTTGCTGCCATGACCTTTAACTGGTCCAAACCAGTCGCAGGATTTTTAGATACAAACTCATTTCCTATCCAAAGCAGGCATCTTTTCCAAAGCAAGTGGAAACTCAGGTCATGCTTTCTCCTTTGTTAGAGAAAACTCTTTAGTATTTGCTCTAGTTACATAGAAATGAACCACAAGTCAGGGTCATATGGTAGGAATTTATTAACAAGCAAACAACTTTGTTCATATCAAGAAGACCAGCAATTAGGTTATAAACGACTTGAGAGCAGGTGCAAGAACTTACAATTTTAGAGCATTCCATTAGAATGTCTACTGCCCAAGTAGGCCCACAAGAAGTGCTCCATAAATGCAGGTTATCATTTTATGCTACACTCCTTCTGAGAAAATGATGTGACCTGCAGAGGTGGGAGTATACATAGGTAGTCTCCCTTTAAGAGGAAGTTGGGAAATTCAATAAATAGTGGTGTTTTTGGATAGGGTCCCTCAGAAAACTTAGGATGAAATCCTGCTCTGTGTGTATTTGCTCAGTCCTCATGAATCCCAGCTTGGCCAGTTGATTCCAGAGATCCAGATCCTCACTGCACAAGCCCAAGATTCACAATTCTAAGAAATAGCCATTTAATGAGCACTGAAATGGCTTCTAGGGCACTGCTTTGTTATTAGGCATATAGAAACCAATTTTATCCATCAGAAGGAAGTCTAAAATCTATAGAAACAAGTTTTCAGCCTAGAGAGCTTTCTGGACAATTAACTGTCCACTATAGAGAATTCATTTTATATTTCTATAAACAGCTTTCAAATTCCCACCCTGAAAGAAACTTGAATACTCCATGGCAAAAAGCAGACAGCTTGAAAAGTAAATACCAAACTTTTATGCAGGTATAGTCAGTGAGGAGGGATATACAGGTGCCAAATAAGACACCAAGTCAGGAAATGTTACTTTGTGCATAGGAAGACAAATCATCAGCTCCAAATAGGTAAGACTGGCCTTCTGGAGAGAGTTTGGAAATATAGGGATTGCATCTTAACTCTCACTAAAATGCTAGGGTGGCTCTCAAATGTGAGGGAGAAAAAGGC
Source organism: Tapirus indicus (assembly GCA_031878705.1). Lineage (NCBI taxonomy): Eukaryota > Metazoa > Chordata > Mammalia > Perissodactyla > Tapiridae > Tapirus > Tapirus indicus. The sequence continues at coordinate 62,391,244 of CM062918.1, read as the reverse complement.
ATACTTTGGGTTCCTCTTAGTAGAGTATCCGAGTTCAACAACAAAAGAGACATGTTTTGAACAGAGAAGAGCCAAAAGAAAGAATTGGTCATTGAGTCTCCAGGGCAATCTAAGGCTGGAAGTCCCCTAACCAGTCTACATAATTTTAGCAGGTACTTTTGGCAAGGCTGTTTGAGAAGTAGCTAGTGTGATGAAAATAGTGGTGGTCAAAATGTGCCTCCAGCTCTGCCATTAACTGGCTGGGTGACCTTGGGCATTCCACTGAGTCTCTATGTAGAATCAGGGTTAAGAGCTTCAGATAAACCAACAGACCCTTTGTTCACTGCTGTACCTCCAGCACCTAGAACAGTGCCTGACGCCATGGGTGTTGACTGAAGGAACCTAGGTTTGAATCTTCATTCTGCCACTTACAAAACGATGACTTCAGGGAAATTACCTACCTTCTTTGAGCTTCTATTTTCTTATTTATACAATGGAGATGGTAACTATCTCATAGGATTGTGAGTTTAAAGGATGGACATGAAGCATTTAGTAAACACTAAATAAGTTAGCCATAATTATCTATTATATACTAATTCCTTACATTTATTTAAAATAAAACTTTCAGGGCATTTCGGTTTTGTTGAAGACACCTTCTGTGATGTGCAGCCAGTAAACCATGATTTCCAAGATCTGACTCCTAATCCAGAGTGGTAAGCCCCCAAGACCCCCATTTGTACTGATGATCCTGTCCATTGGTTGGCTGGTTCTGTCTACAGGTGTCTGGAACAGTTACAATATAAGACCTGGAGCTATGTGGTAGCTGACAGGAAAAGCAGAAGCTGTTAGAATGATGTGGACGTACAGAAGATGAACAATGCCAGTTTAGGAGTCCAAATAGCTTTCTAGTTCCTGCATCCAATCACATCCTGCCTTTGGGAATCTATGAGACAGCTCTCTATCCTTATTTTTTGCCAGAGTTAGTACTAGTATGTTTATTATTTGTAACTAGGCTTTGTTTTCCCATTAATTTTCTTTTATTCTCACAATGTCCCTATAAAAGACAATATAGCATGATGGAATGAACACATGAAATCAGACAAGTATGATCCTGCCATAAACTCTATATAACTTTTGAGCGAGTTTATAGTCTATGAACCTGTTTTCTCATTTAAAAAATAGGACAGAAATGCCTATTTTGTTTTAGGGCTGCTTAGAAGATACAAATATAAGTATGCATCTAGCAAGAAGCACTCAACAAGTTATAGCTCCCATTAGTATCCCCATTTTACAAAAGGAAAAACTATGGCTGAGGAATATTGATATTCTTTCCAATACACCACACTGCGAATAAAAACAGGAAAATCCACTGTCTTAACACATATCATCCAAAGAATGAAAGTAACAGTGAGAAACTTGTGACTCTTAAGTGCTCTGAATTTAACTCTAAATGATTAAGTGGAATTGTGCATTGACTTGACATTAATGGCTTAATGACAGCTTTGCTTATAACCATTCAAATACCTTTGCTCAGACTCTAATTTACTTTCCCAGATAGATTTCTCCCTTGGGAAGGGAATATACTGCCAGTTGATGAAAACATTCTCCTCTGTCAGCACTACTGTTCTCTTGGTTTTGTGAATTATTTTCTCCAAGGTGGACCACTTACCAGAAAACTGACAAAAACCAAACTGGGCACTTCACACTAGACCCTTAGAAGGGACCATTCCACAAAACCCACTCAGCTGGGGCCTACAGTAGGGCCCTTTCCTGAACTTGTGAATTTGCCATGAGTCCTGTTGTCCCTTATGACCTAGCGTGCTTACCTATACTCCTTCTCTGAAACTACAGAAGTGTCTAGATCAATGGTCTCAACCTTATCTGCAGGTCTCAAACTGCATGGCACAATCATTAAGGATGGGGGTGGGGATAGGGCTTTAAAAGTTATTGATGCCCAGGACACAATGCAAAGCAATTAAATCATCATCTCTATGAAGTGGGACTCAGGCACTAGTTCTTTTGACGCTTCTCAGTGATTCCACCGTGTGTCAGATGGACAATGACATTAAGTTGCAACCCAAGACTAACACAAGTTGGAAAATGATATGGCCCAAGTGCAGTTTTTCTTTGACCCACATTTAAGAATTTTGTAAATTAATTGCCAACATTTCAAAATTGAGAGAATTCACATAAAGTGTATTTCACAGGCTCCTCTCAGAGCCCACTTAGCCCAGGGTAGTCATTAAAATATTTACCTGTCTCTTGTAGACATCTGAGTTTAAGACTCCTGCATTACTTAAGACCCCTGGATTATTGTGGCAATAAAGTTGTGCTTTTCGCATTATTAGAGCTGCTACATATCAATGTAATTCTTTATATATTAATTGGCTTCTACTCTGAAAATGGCCCTAAACAAGCATACCTATGGTTTAATCATAGTCTGAAAACCACTTTTCAGAAGAATCTCATATTAGTTATTCTTCCCACACTAAATGCTTACTGCCTAGAAAAAGATCAACAACAGTTGCCTTAAAAACTGGATTTCACTCCACAAAAAGCAAAAAATTAAAACTCATAAATTGTCTTACTCTGTTTACTCCTACTCTATTTATTTCCAGTTGAGCATTTCCTAGTTAGCTATTTCATCTTGGGCAATACAGTGAAGCAAATTCCTTAAAATAACCCAGAAATACACAAACTTTATCCCCAAAGAAATCTGAAAAAATCTGAGGGGGCTACACTTCTTCCTGTTTCCGAAGGAGCCAAGATTTCTCCATAATGCTCACTACTTATCTTCTTAAAGCCCCACAGGTCATCCAGTTCTAGGGTGAAATGCTGAGAACAAATGGATATTGGCTGTTCTATGCATTTTCAGTTATCAGTTAAGAAACAAATTCTGTAACAAGTTCCAATAGACTAGCCAAAATTCTTTACACTGAAATTCATTTGAACAAATAACTAGACCAACAACTGCAATTTGCTTGGCCACTATTTATCAAATCAAGTGACGCTGAACCATACACTCTCAACTACCACATGTGACAGTCTTCTCATGAGAACTGTCACAATCAGCAAGATGAGAAGGGCTATTCTTCTATCCATGGTTGGTTTCTTTTGATTAGGCAAAACACAGAGCCACATTGCAAACTCTGCAACAACAAATGAAAGATCAGAGATAGTACACAGCATTCCTCTAACAGCAGCAGCAACAGACATGTATATAGCCTTTGATGTGGTTTAAAAATACACTATGGTTAAAAACCACCTTTCCTGGTACTCAATGCTAGGTCATTCTGAGACCAGATTAAGAAAATATGATACAAAGAGGTAGTACGACGTTGATCGAGTCTCAGATAGAAGAAAGTTTGAGTCCCAGAAAGAAAATTGTGAAATCTTGGGCAAGTTACCTTATTTTCTTCTTTTGTAACACAGAGCAATTTCTACCGCACTTGCTTAGACAGCAATCTAAGTGGCCAACCCTGGTGGTCTAGTGGTTAAGATTTGGCGCTCTCACCACCATGGCTCAGGTTCATTTCCCAGTCAGGGAACCACACCACCCATCTGTCAGTTGTCATACTGTGACAGCTGCGGGTTGCTGTGATACTGAAAGTTATGCCACTGGTATTTCAAATACCTGTAGGGTCACCCATGGTGGAGAGGTTTCAGCAGAGTTTTCAGACTAAGACAGACCAGGAAAAAGGACCTGGCACCCACTTCTGAAAACATTGGCCACGAAAACCCTATGAATAGCAGTGGAGCATTGTTTGATAGTGCCAAAAGGTGAGAGGATGGTGCAAAAAAAAAAAAAAAAAAAAAAAGACCAGGCAGAGTTCCGCTCTGCTGTACATAGATCACTAGGAGTTGGTATCAACTCAATGGAACTAACAACAAAAATAAGTTAAAGTGCTTTGAAGATAAAAGTGATAAATGAACTCTCATAATTCTAGATCCAAATAAGACCAAATTAAATCTTTGTCCTAACACCTGGACTTCGCTAGATTATCAATGACAAAGATCTCCAACTTTGGGACCTTCTTTAAGACAACTCTCCCTCCATCCCTGTGGGAGATATCAGCTTCTCAGAGTGAGCTAAATGTAATGTGAAGGAGTTTTGAGGTTGAGAATGACTTTTAAAATACTTTATCTTTAAAAAATCGACAAAGATTTACTGAGCATCTAATACGTATCACTGTTACTCCACAAACAGCAATATAAATTCAATGTTCAAGACACAGAAATTGGAAAGCTTTCAGAAAATGCTCTGAAGGCTACATTAACCAAGGTAATTGTTGGGGATGGTCTCATTCACAGTTCCCTGCAAAGAAACTGAACCAGATCTGGACATTTTATATTAAGTAGGAACAGTGAATAAGGCACATAATATAGGTGACTGTTAGGTCACCAATATGTCTTTTTTTAACTATAAAAATAAACATAAGTTACTAATGGAATAACAAAATAAAAGTTTATTTTATTAGAATTAGGAATGTTCTTTCCCTCTGGGCAACCTGAACAGTCCAGTTACAATGAAAATCTAAGAACAGTTATTTCCACAGCACAGGGTGCTCTATGCACAAAATTACAGGGTTAGGAGCATTTAATCAATTTACTGATCTGATTGTCTCACCAACCCGCCCCCTCCCATCCCCCAAGTGCTCTATACCGGGATTTGAAGCTAAAAGAATTTGTTACATCAAGTCCTTTTCTCTCTTGCACTAAATTTCAGTTCCTAATCATGGCTGAACCACATTTTACACTGCAGATTCAACCATTTCAAATCAAGTCAGTCAGTCTTGGATCTGTTATGTATGTATACACTGTATGTATACACATACTCTGTGTGTATGTATACACATGTGTATTTAATATATTTATTTAAACACACATAAAACACATACAATCTGGGTTGCAGCAAATTACACAGAATTTAGAGTCTGATGATATTATATGCTACTCAATTTTACCACTGTGGTTTGTATCCTGAGCTTTGGATCAAAATTTTATTGTAAATCATTTGAAGTCCATCAACTGCTCAATGAATTGTTCAAATGAACCATGTACTTTTCAAAAGACAATGTAACTGCCCTCAAGAAGACGGGGAGACCCTGGTGCTTACGGTGAATAGAGCCCTCTGATAGACTTAGGTAGGTGAAATAGGAAAGCTGTCACACAATATGGCTTGCCTATCCCAGCTGCAGTCACTGAAGCTACTAACAACGAAAGCAATTAATTCAGGGAATTCTGTCAAATATGGAGACAGCTGTTAAAAGCTTGGAATTAGAAGAGGCCAGTTCACCTTGATCCATACAAATTAGGGAATGCACCCACAACTGCAATACCCTCAGGTAATACGCCAACACTGAAACTAGAAAGCAACTCTAAAAAGCACTGTTTTCCTCCATGGGTGGGGGCTGATATTGTGAAGTGCACAGTTTCTGGATACTTGTTGCAAGGGTGACGTGTAAAGAGGATTTATGACACTCAAACCTAGATACTGCAGTTAGCTGGTAAGATTTTTTTAAAACACCACACATACACAAAACATTTTGAGGGAGCCATATATATCTAGGTAGCAACTCTGGCTGCTTTTCAAAGTTACCAGGGAAAGGAACTTATTCAAGCTTTCTAAAAAAAAACAATCTCCTTAGTTTTGATAAATGTCTTTTAAGATTGATGCAGTCATTTAAAATAAAGTCAAATGGATGATGGGGAGATAGGGGAGAAGAGAATATGGAAGAAGCAGACACTGAGTTCAGATTTGCACCTCAGGTGGCAAGAGAGGGGAGGACACAACGTACAGGTAAAATTGATCCTAAAGCGACAAGTGGTTTAAGGAAGCAGCATAATATACTCAGCAAACATTCACTGATTTTTGATGGGAAAAGAACAGTTGCAAGTACATCTCATGTAACCACCTTTTCTAAAAGGAAAAGTAGGGTTGATTCAGCAAAGCCTAACTTAGGCAAAAGGCCAGAGGAAAGTGAACCTACTTCCCAATGGAGTAATAAGATGTACAATGCAAGAGCAGACACAGCTGCCTCACAAATGGTAAACACTCCCTAGGTGCAAGACATTTAAAGGAAGACAGAGGTCTTCAGCCAAAACTGGTATTTAACGTTAAGACCTCTTAATCTAGTTGCCTAGTTCACTCTCCACTCCTGTATAAAACTGACAGATTTAGGGATGCTGACCTGTTGAAAAATACCACAGGCCAGAATGGCCTGAACAGGTATATGGTTAATAAAACCACCACCATCCTTTACTTTTAACATAGCTCTTAGTAGAAATTTCATAAAAATGGACATCACAGCTAAAATGCATTATTAATTCTCCTATCTGCTGACAACAGAAAAGAAGCATATTCAGTGATTTCTATTTAAATGTACTAGATTGGGAATATTATGTTCTAGGGGTATTCGCCTTCAAACTGAACCCACAGCAACACACACAAGCAATTGCAGTATCTGCCATTTTAAATTCACAATCTGAAACTAAGTGAATGGCTATTTATTTATATTTATATTTAAAGCAAAACCATTCTATTTGACACTCTAATGTAAAGAAGGGGTGAGAGAAGAGCCATAACTAAAATTTTTTAAAAGGTTCAAAGCAGCAATTAAGGAAAAAAAAAATTGAAATGTTTCCTCTGGATGTGATACGGAGCCTAGGAAGCCTTCAGCCATGTGCATGACACGGGCACACAAAGGCTTAGGTAGATGCACGAGGCCACGGAAGGGGATGAGGTTGGGGACTGGGTCATTCTTGAACTGCAGCAACAAAGCTCCCTGTTGCAGCCCTTATCGGGCCATGGCATTTAGTCAGAACTTGACCTCCCTGTCCCTGATCAAGAGCTGGGAATTCAAGGCATGAGGCTCACAGCTAGCAACGGACATATCAAAACCAGAAAGGGCAAAATAATTTCAGGAAAGGGAAATCAAAGAGCTCTAGTTAGGTCTTTCAGAGGTGCTAAACCAATACGCCTTTTATCCCAACCCTCAACCCTGGAAAGATAAAGCAAACTGAAAGAAAATGCACAGCAAATAGACATAATCTTGAAGATTTTTAAAGAATAAATATTTTTTGTAATTAAACATTATGCAAACACGTGCCACGCTTGCTTTGTCCATGCATATGCGCTATATACAATTTTGAAAAATACTGTGTTGTCCTGTTTTAAAAGTCATATACAAAGTTTTTTTTTTGTTTTGTTTTGTTTTTTTTGTTTAATTCTTCTTGCTGCCTACCCCCTTCCCCACCCCAAGAATTTTCTTTACAAGGAACTAATCATCATTCACTCATGACCTTGGGGTATGAGAGAAAGAGAGTCAGCCTGTGTGTGTGGGTGTATTTGTCTGTGTAGGGGAGGAAGGGGAAGAGGTCCTTTACCAAAGTACAACAAAACGGCTGGTTTGGACATGAAAAGCAGTGTCAAGGAGCTGTTTTAAATTTTAACTGTACTACACTCAGGAGAAAGAAAAAGAAAAAAAGGAGTCAGCTTTGAGAATGAAGCTACGTTACAAGTTAAAGTTGGAGGGCTTTTAGTGTGTCTGTCACACTTTTGTTGGTGGCCTAGAATACTGTTGTACAATGGTTTATCTACCTTTTTTATTACAATATAATTTACTTAAACTTTCCGTTAACAAAACAGAATTCTGGTACTACAGACCAGTGGTGTCAGAATAGGCTTAGTGCCTCCTTGTTTGTGTTTGTTTTGTTTTGTTTGTTTTAATTGCATGAGCACTCTAGATGGTAAAGTTTTCAGAGTTCATTTTATGCAGGGCCATTCTCAGTCCTCAATGTACTCCCACAGATCTTTTTCATAGCCTTCATGCACATGCTGTAACAAAACCCTTCGTCGACTCTCACAGTATCTGTAATCAAAGAGAAAAAAAAAAAAAAAAACTTGTTGTCAGCCTCCAATGATAAAAAAGAGGCATTTACTTATTTTTTAACGTATTCCTACAGTTTATCTAGACTTGGAACCAAGCACTGGTTTTTAATAAGGCACATTTGTAGGTCTAGATGTAAACAGACAACAAACTGTTTCTCATTTTAAAAAGGTGTTTTTCAAAAGCTATGATTCCCAGTTTGGGGAATTAATTTTAGAATAATAAAATGTTAGAAATTCCTGAGGGCCTTGGAAATCATCTGATTCAATCCTGTAATTCTACAGATAAGTAAACAGTTTCAGGAAGAAGTAATTTTAAGGGTTATTTCTTCACATTTGTAAAATCTTTGTTAACTGTCAAAGTACTATAAATACAATGTAGCAGCTATAGTTGGCTAAGAGAAGTGAAAATATTATTTAGGAGTAAATTTCCAAGTCTTCCAAATTCCCAAAGGTTTCTCCTACTATTAAAAAGATTATCAGTATTTGCCAGGAAACAACTTTGGGAGAAAGGGTTCCATGTAAGTTTAAAAAGTAGCATATCTTGAAGTATCATCTACCTCTAGGACAAAGTAAATCTCTCCTTAGAAAAAACAAATCTAATAAAAACTCTAAAAAAAAAGTTTGGGTAGCTCACTTGTCAACAGCCATAATCCACAGGATCCCCAGACTAGGACGCATCCTAATCTCATCCCTCTTCCTAAAGGCCATTCGCCCTTTTTAGGCTCTTTCTTCCTTGCAGGGCAGCAACTAAGCAGATGAAGCTGAATGGAAGAAACAGAATCAGCCTGCAGGATAAATGGCTGATTTGTCCACTATGCTTGACTAGCACTACTATCTGCAATTTGTTGCCCAAAAGACAGAAGCAATCTGTGAGAAATACGGAAGCGGCTCAGCTCCTGGATATACTAAACCCAAGTTTCACTATCACCTAACTTCACCACTAAGGCATACCAGACCACCACTGGCAGAAACTTTTGCTGAACAACTACTAAAAACAATTCTCACCTGTACTTATCTTGTACTTTCTGCTTTATATCCTGCAGAGAATCTTGGGAAATATCTCGTTCGAGGTAGCCCGAAAGCACCTCTGTGGCATTCTCTAGATCTGCTTGGTTATTCTGCAAGAGGAGGAAGAAAACATAGTAAATTTTGGCTTCACAAGAAAGCTAAAAGATAAACCATTTTAGCTGCTTCTTTGCCTACTGACTGCTGTCAACACTGATTCTGTAATTTTTACAGGTGGTTTAACTGCACTTGTAAAGCTCTTTATTGCTTTCACCTCCAATAACTCATTCTCTCTTTTCCAGGACAATTTTTTAAATATTAAAAGAACTAAAGATTTACCCATTACCTCTGGAAGAATATCAAAGACAGTTTGAAAGAACTTAAGTTTTTTTGGAATCTTCTAGTTCTGAGAATTATTTGCTAAAACTCAAAGGGAAACTTGAGGAAAAAATAGAAACCCATCCTTGCTTACATCTGGCTGCACCTACTTGTTATAAGAGAACGGTGTATGGAAGAGTGAATTTTGTTATCCTTTACTACTATCGCTAGTTCTGTACGTTCACCCATCTAAATTCCCATCTGCTAGTCAGTATTATGGTCTAGTCATCTATGGACATCATTGTTCCATGCATCAATTTTAAATGAGCATCTCTATTTGAAAAACCTTTACTGCTAAAAGCCGCCTTTAGTCATTACTTTACTTCTCCACCAATGGTAATCACCATATTAACTTCTAATAACCATATATTAGTTTTGCCCGAATAAAGGCTTTTATTCAGAACTTATGATGTGCCAGGTGCAATATAAGCAATATACATAGATTGTCTCACTTAAATCTCATAACATCCTAAAAAAGTATTATCCCCATTTTAACACAGAGATATAGAGGAGGTTAAGTAATTAGCTCCAAGTCATCAGAGCTAAAAGTGATTAAGTCAAGATTTAAATTCAGGGCTGATTCCAGAGTCTGCACACTTAATCACTAGCTGGCTAAACGACATCAATTTGAATGTAGTTTAGGACAAGAAATCTAAATTTCTTGTATATTCCTAATAAATACTATACTTTTAATCCACATATTCTGACCAGATAGGAACCTTTTTAAACTCTATATATCTTATCTATGAAAGACCAAGTAGTCCTATGACACAAGGTAGGTTTTTTTCCCCCATTCAGTAACTATTCCTACCTCAAAGATAATGGACTGGTTATTCTTTTTGAGGTAGAAAGCGAAGACATAAGTGTACATGAGTGTGGCACGACACTGGCAGAGGACATCAACTGCTTTCTTCAGGAACTGCACCTCAATCCAGGACATGTTGTGCTGCTGCATCTCCTCCATTTTCTGTTTCACCTGAGCATATAGTTTGTGCTCAAATCGTAGACTCTGCATGTGGTTCATATAGCGATTACAGTAGAACAGGTACCTCTGCAGGGCTGCCCTAGATCGCTGTCCCATTAATAAAAAATTAAGGTCATGTAATTGTAACAAATGTATTATATATACACAAAAGCTGATATCATATTTATTGATAAAACACTATAGGAATTTAGACTAAAATCAGGAACAAACAGATATCTATTGCTACCTTGTTATTTAATATTGCTTTGAATGTCCTATAGCTATACTTTCCAATATGGCAGCCATTAGCCACATGTGGCTATTTAAATTAAAATTAAAAATTCAGTTCCTCAGTGCTCAATAGCCATATGTGGTTAGTGGCTACCAAATGGAACAGTGGTGATAAAGAACATTTCCATCATTACAGAAAGTTCTATTGGATAGCACTGTTCTGCAGTATGCAATAAGGTGTACAACAAGCAAGAAGCACCAATATTTTCAAGTAGAAAACAAAAAAGAGGCAACCAGACATCATATAACTCCTGATTTAATGCAATAAAAAGTATACAATACCACCAGTTAAGTGTTCTGTATCCTTTTCACCCCACCCCCACCAAAACTGAGGCTGAATTCAAGTATCTAGAATTAACTATCAGTTTCAGGAGATGCAGGGATACAAGAACCTATTAAGTGACCAGAGGGTTGCAATCAGCAAAACCCACAATGTGGAAAACTCTACAGGACAAAATGACTTAGTTTCCTCAACAAATAAATGGCAAGGAAAAAAAAAAAGGAAGGACGGACCTATAAATTAGAGGAGACTCAAGAGATATCAAGCAAATCCAATTTGTGGACCTGTGTGGATCCTGATTTGAACCAACTATAAAAGAAAATTTATGAGATAAATGGGGACATTTGAACAGTGGATAGTTGATGATATTAATAAAGTATTGCTTTAAAAATATATAGTATAATTCTAAAATAATATATATAATATGCTATAATATATAATAAATATATATACAAACATAATAATGATATTGCAGTTACATTAAAAGAGTATTTTAAAGATACATGAAGTATTACTGAAGAAACAATATGATACCTGGTCTAGATTTGTTTTCTATTATTTATTACATGCAAAAATAATGCACATAGGTCTCCCCCATTATACTATGAATCTCTATAGGAGATATACTTTTAAAAAAGTAATCTTGTTATCTCTAGTACCTAATATGCAGAAAACACTTAATAAATGCTTCTTAAATGCAACCAGTATGAAAGGGTTCCTTACCACACATACATATTTCTTTCTTTTACTATCACCCCCTCTTCATCTCCTCATGCCTTAAAGCCTATAAACACCACAGACACTACTAGGCCCTATGGTTGGTCTCTTGCTAAGAAATACTAAGTATGAAGCACATAATTAGCCAATCAAATGATCCAGTACCATACAACAGGAAAAACATCTCAAAAAACCTATACAAGCCATATTATTTCAAGAGTTAGGTAGGTATCAAATCAATGCTTACACACTGGAAAATTATACCAATTACAAATATTAGGCCAATTATATCTAATCATTATTAGATTAAAAATAATATTGATTTTATTAGATATTATATATTAATAATCTAAAACTTATGCCAATTATAACTAAAAATATAATATGTGGAAAATAATCTGCTTGGCATTCTATTGCTCCAAAAAAGCACTAATATTTTCAAGCCTGTCAAATTCCCAAGAAGAAATGGAAAATCTAAATTACCATACTAAAATATGATATTAGAGAACACGATTTAATGTGACCAACAATTCTGAAACAGCTTCTCACTAAAATACCTTTAAAATTCAACATGGAAGAAAATCCATACCACCAATGCAAATAAGACCGACTTTTTAATCAAATGCCAGAATCTGGATTGAGAAATGCAATGACCTGAAAACACTTTGGAAAAAAAAAACCAAAACAACAAACCTGACTGCTTAGAACAGGGGTAGGCAAACTCCAGCCTGCGAGCCAAATCCAGCTGCTGCCTGTTTTTGTAAACAAAGTTAATAACTTGGAACACTGTCATGCCCACTCATTTAAGTCTATGGCTACTTTAGCATCACAAGAGCAGAGGCAGAGTTGCGTAGTTGTAACAGAGACCCCACAGTCTGCAAAGCTGATAACATTTACTATCTGGCCCTTCACAAAAAAAAAAATGTACTGACTCTTGGTCTAGAAGATAAGAAAACTCAAAATGTCCACCACTGTGGCATAGTAATATTAAGTCAACAATTTTCTACAACACAGGTACATCTTTCCAAGGCACTCAAAGTATCATCTGGACTGTGTGCCAATCTTCTAGTACTTTTTAAGACTACAATTCCCAGTAAACACTAGGCCAGAGTATGGAAGTGAGGAAAGTAGAGGCCAGATAGGCATGCAACGGTGTGCTCCATTCTGGGAGGCATGGCTCCCACTAAATCAACAAATAAAGACATTCATATGAAATCTTTTCCTGTACACCCACAGGATCAGAAGATTCTAGTTTAGTCCAACAGATGTGAACTAGAAAAATAAAGCATTCTAGCATCTAGAATCTAGACATTAGAAACTGGCTTAGAAGCTATGCACAATGATCTACCCTCCCTGTAGATCTCAGAAAGCGATGTACCAGCACCCAAAGGAAGACCAGATGAGTCCAAGGATAACCCATATACTTTCTGCTGGCAAATATCATATTTGGCTAGATCTAGCTAGACTATTTTTCATACAGCATAAGTAAAAACTAAAAGCCCACTATGGCAATTAGGAAAAATATAATGCAGCATAAGAGAAAAAGAACATTCCTCTGTGGATTAAAATAAATTATTTTCAAAATCAGAAGAAAATTTTAGGACATTTATAGTCTCTTCAATAGGATTTAAGATAATCGTGATTACCTAAAACAGAAGCAGAAAGCCTTAAGAAAAAAAAGACTGAGATTTCAAGAAAACAACAGAAGGAGATGCAATGACAAACTGAGCTAAATAAAAAATGCAACAGTAGAATCAAGTCCAAATGGGAGGTTGGAAAGGTATGACTGTCACTATAGAACTGATATTAAAATTACGTGGGGCAATGTATCTCAAATAGGAGTCTAAGGATACTAGATGGAGTAGGATAGGGGTGCTAAATAATCTGGTCTAAAAAGACCATGGAGTTTTTAAACATTTAAAAATCTGATGATAACTTAAAGAAAACACAAATACTCTGGATCATCTGAATGAACTTATAACTGAGAACTAAAGTTTTATTTCAGGCCTTACATTTGTGAAATGGCTAAAATTGGCATCAGGCAGTATTACTTTAACTGTATGAGGCTGATGAGGAAAATAAGTGATAAGAGAATACATCAATAATAAATTCTGATCAAATCATGATGCACTGTAGGAATGAAGGTTTGCAATAGTTGAGATACAGAAAATTGGTAGAACAAATTATCACGTGGCACTAAGTAGTACAGTAACACTAATTTAGAAAAACCCAGTCATACAGCAGTCTACAACAATAATTTAATTTCAACAAACAACTTATCTGTCAAATTAATTTTACTTGAGTTTTATTGGTATTGTAGTACTCTTAGTTTGGTTGTATAATTGTCTAAGAGCATAAGACTTTACAGCTGGTTTATGCTTAAACATATTTAAGTAATATCATACTGAATATAATTTAAATCAATATTGGAATTTTGGGGGATTTTTTTCCTTTTAAAAGGATCAGAAATATGTGAAAGTCTGTGAAACACCACTCATCAATTAGAAATACAAAATATAATTTTCCAGTCTTTTAAAAAAGTGGAACAGAACTTTCACTTCTAACAGCATCACAAACTAGGTTATATATATTCTTTTGTATTTATGGTATTTTTAATTAGAAATAAAATTTAAAGGAGTGTTAAAAAAGTGAAACAATAAGAAACAGACCATGTTTTGGATCGCATCCTGGCAAGGAAACTCATTTGAAAATATTGTGAGGACAACTAGGGAATTTCAATATGGAATGGATGAATGTAAGGAATGATTAAATTCTAGGATTCTACAATTATTATAGAATTACCAGGCTTAAAGGAACTTAAAGTTTTGTTCAATCTAATCCACACCTAGTATTTGAATTCCTTCTATAATAGTGGATTAGCTTCCTATCCACTTCCTGAGGCAGTCCATTCAAAATCAACTCACCTATAATTATTAGAGCGTCTTGATGAACAATGAAGTTTAAAAAATAATAATAAAGAATTAAAAATAAGTGAGACTGCATATAAACAGCAGCAGAGCTATTTAACAAATACTGTTCTCTAGTCTCCTTGCTGGGGAGGGAAAATCTTGACACCAAGACTATCGAAACTTGGAATTGTGCTACATGACTAATCAAAAGAAAGCAAACAAATCTATAAATAGGAATGCTCCTGATACACATGTTGGATAAGATTCCCTTTCTAAATGTACCTAGATACCCAGTATTTAATGAAGTGTCTTTCCACAAATTTTTCAGAATTGAAAACTTCTGCTAAATTATTCCCTAATAAATATATAACACACATTCCTGTTCAACTGTTACCTGACAATAAATATACTTACCTCCTGTGCGTCTCTTGCTGCCTTTGCATCATCCTCATTATAGCGGTTACAGTTGTACCTTAAAGTAAATTAAGAGGATTCCATAAAGCCATAAATCAATGAAAAGGGATCAAATCACAGAATATTAGCCTTGATTTAGAGATTTTCTAGAACCAATATTCTCCTTTACAAAAATACACTGAGGTGTTAAAATATCCAGGGATCTACCATTATAACAACAGAATTACCAGACTGAAAGGAACTCAAAGTGTTGTTGAATCTAATCCACACCTAGTGTTTGAATCCTCTCCATAATAGTGTACCAGTTCTCTATCTAATAAGAGGGAATTCCCCAGCTCCTGAGGTAGTCCACTGCAAATCAGCTCACCTATAAGCATTAGAAAACACTGTCATTCTAGAACTTCCACTTACTGACTGTAGTTTGAACTTCTAACTCAATTTTTGAAGAAAGAGATCATCTCATCTCCTAAGTTGTCTGTAATTTAGGCCAAATATTCTCAATTTTTCCAGAGTTACTCACCTTATTTCTCTTTTATAAACCAAAGAGAAAAGCTGACAGGCTACTATGTAACACATGCTATGCTATGTGCTTTACATGCTATTACAGCTTATAAGAGTCATTGAAAACTGAAGGATATAAAAAATGAGGAGAGGGGGAAACCTGCCCAGGGAAGTCAGCTCAGAGTGGAGATGAATAAGACTGGCACTTCCCTTATCCTGACTACTCTACATCTTTCATGGGAGCCTACATTATGAGAGTGGCTGATATTTACTGAGTGCTTAATACAAACCATGCATTTACTAAGGACTTTAAAGGTACTATCACACTTAATCCCCTCAACCACCTTATGAAATATGTATTATTATTATTATCGTCACTGAGCAGATGAAGAATTAGGTTTTGAGAAGATAAGTAACATACTTAAGGTCACATAACTCAAGTTTCAGAGCTGGGAATTAAACTTATGCCTGTCTGCCACATGAGGCTCATGCTCTTAACTAGTGAGTATATTGTTCACATGCTGTTGTCATGTCTTCAGAATCTTTAAACTGTGATCTTTTTAGAACTAAAGGAAGAATTTTGAATTTAATTTACATCTTGCTAAACTGGATCCACTGTTCCAGCTCATCAAGTTCTCTAGGATTTTAATGGTCTATATATTCAATATCCCTCTTTGATGTTACATCAAAATGTATGCAAGATTTTCACACTATTTCAAGAAAGTCATCAATAAAACTGACCAGAAAAGCAGTATCCAGTTTCCGTGAATAAAAAAGATAAGGACAAAGTCTTTTAGCAAACCTTTACAGCATTCCTTTAGGAAGACATAAATCTATTATCTGTGCTCCAAGAACTGTCATCTAATTAATCCCAAATATCCCTGTCTGTATTCATAGCCTAGCCCATAAACTTTTCAGTGCACATCGAAATACCTTGTTAAAGATCTACAAAAGATCTACAAAATACTCCCTAATCCATCATGTTAATAACACTATTTGATTATGATATTTCACATAAGACAAGGTTATGTGGTTCATATGTAGTTTGTGGAATCAATCAGAAATTTTGGAAATTCTGGGACTACATTTTGTCTGCTTCTAGTCTCTGGTACCTATTTTCCATAATTACTCAGAAATAACCAACAATGGCTCAATGATCTCATCTTCAAGTTTTTAAAGTAACCCAGACCACAATTCACCTGGATCAGGAGACATTAATTTTCCCCCAGCTTTGGTTATAATCTTCTCTTATCAATAATTACTCCACTTAGCCCAAAGACTGCCTCTCCTTGCCCTCTTCTGGTCAACTATGAACACCTCTTCTTCCTGTCTGATATATCCTTAAAAACTTTTCCTTTTGATATTTTTTAGACACTTAAGTCTCAACTCACTCTGGGCTTTACTTTGCCAACGTTATGAAGGATTTTAAGGCCAGGAAAGCAAACAGGATTCACCTATACTTCTAATTCAGGTGACTGATGGTGCTACTTGGAATGCTATTTTGAAGATTCTGAGGTATTTTCAGATTTAAACAAGAAAGCATAGCATGATTCATTTGCAATGTTAGCCATGGGTAAAGGAAAGATACAGGCAACATTTCTGACACCGTTGATCCAGGCCATTCTTCATGCTTCCATATCCATCATTTGTTTTGTACCCTTTTCAGTTTTCAATATAGCACATTTAAAATTTGAGTTGTGATCAGAGATTTCCTTACACACAAAAAATATATCTCTTTAATAACTCTTCTTCTCCATTCCCTCTTACCTTCACTAGGCTTATTTAAATATATTAGAGTGAATTTAGTTTCTGGGAACACTCTAATCCTCCAGTTTGCCTTCTCACAATCTAGAGTATCTGTCTGGCTAAACCCCAAATGCCTTTCCTTGGCTCTGACAGTGGCAAAATCACTTTACTTCCACTTACCCAATTAGTTTTTACCTGGTTCAGGCAAGTAATCCCTCTTACTACGCCTTTAACTAGTGAAACTAATGGAAGTTCCAATGAAACCAAAAGGGAAGACTCGCCATTGTCCTAAGTTCAGATTCTCCTCATCTTGTCTTGAACCTGCAATTTCTTCCCCTCCCATCCACTCTCTACAAAGCAACCACAATTATGAGATAATGTATGTAAAACACATAATATAGAGCCTTCTCACCTAAATTATAGATCTAATCCTGTCACTCCCCACTTAAAATCTTCTGATAACGTCCAAATTACTTTGGGTCTCAGTCCACTTTGTCTTTTCCTATTCCCCGCAACTTATGAAGGGCCACAAACTCAAATGCCAACAGCGGACAGGCAAGTAACACAAATTAGTGAAATGGACCATTCGTATATTATAACACTCAGAAATATTTTCACTTTAGCAGGAGATGTGCTAGCTCCTGTTTTTCTCAACACTCAAGGCACCCTCAGTCTACCTTGCATTTTCCCAAATTGATAAGAAATATGCAAATAACAAAGGTATCTATCTCTACTAAATGTGACTGGTATCATCATGATATGTGCAAATGCCAGTAAGCTTCAGTCTTGGGGAAACATATCAAACTGAAAAGTAAAGGCCCCATTTAAAGGGCTACTAATCAATTCCAGGTGATTCTTGCCAAGCAGAAATGCAGGCCTGTTTCTATGTTTCCAAGAAAAGCTGAAAATCTGGATTGCATTGGGCAATTTTCTGATTTTTAAAGTTTGGGACAATTTTTTGTCTAATGGTGTGCAGGGTAACTAAAACACAACTGCAGGTTGGATTTTGCCAACAGTCTCTAGTTTTCAACTATTGCCTGGAGAGACATATTAGACAATGCAACTCTTCTCTGAATAAGTCATGTACTTTCACATTATTCTACCTTTGTGTTCACACTACTCCTTTTGCCCTGAATGTTTTTCCCACCACTTTTTCAACTAATGAACTCTCAGTCCTCCTTAAAGTTCACACCTCCATTGTTACCTCCTCTGTGAAATATGCCTAGTTAATCCCTCTCTCTGGATATCTTGTGTATAATTCTAATACTGATCACACACTGTTATCCATTTATCTAGCTCCCAAGTTAGATGGTGATTTCCATGAGGTAGAAACCTTACCCCATAATATGCAGTATATATCACATACTTACTTATGTGAACATAATCTTCCCTTCATTTCCCCAACCTACCAGGCAGATCCATGTGGTTCCCAAGGGCCAAGACACACCCAGCAAAACTCTGCTTTACAGTTCTGGTTACGACAGACCATGTGATTACAACCGCCATCCTTCTCAATTGTGACATGGCATTTGGGACATTCCTATGAAGAGAAACTATAAAGTTGGTGTCAATGCTACACTAGGTTCTATTACTACCACTGAGGAAAAGCCAGTTCTAGATTTGGTTTATTTTTAAATACCACATTTATTGTGATTAATACATGTAAAGCACTTAGAACACTGTCAAACACTTAATAGGTACTATTAAAAATGAGCTGTTAGCATTATAACTGGCTTTTAAGATGTACAACAATTCGAGAATTTGTTTTAGTGGGGTTGGGGAATAAAAACATTTAAGTACTTTTAACCATACATGTAGTAATAATAGTTTTATGGGAGGTAAAACATTTTGTTCGTATAAATATAATATACTCTCTAGTGTCACCTAGAAATAATTATTGAGTACTTCCTGTACCCCACACACTGTTCTCAGCGTTTTATATACATTAACTCATAATCCTTATAGTGGTGCTATTCCTATTTCCATTTGTCAGATGAATAAACTAAGGGAGAAAAAATAATTAAAAAACTACTCCAAGGTCACACAGATAGCAAATGGTAGAGTAGGGATTCAAATCCAAGCAATTTGGCCTCAAGACTCAGGCACGCAGGATTGGTAAATTCTTTTTGTGGCTACTGGATTTCCCAACTTTCTTCTGCTAATTACCCATGTTTTAAATTCTTCTCACTGTAGTCCATTTACAACTGTGCTACACAGATCATGTTTTTTACCAAGTCTGTATCATTTTCTTGGTTATTAGTGAGCCAAAGCTATTACCTTGCAGGCCTACTATTTTTTTCTTTTGAAAAATCTAGAAAATCAAACTTACTCATTATTTTTAATCAAACCATAAATAAGATGTAAAGCTTGTATTTTTGCTGTATTTGTGTTTGATGTCTGTAATTCCCACAAGGAGGGAATATCACCCATTATATTATTTGTACAATTTGATCTTTGTGAAACAGACTACACTGCCCATAAACTACAGTAATTTTAAATAGGTCAAAATGGCAATTTTTTTCTTTTTTTTTGCTTGAGGAAGATTAGTCCTAAGCTAACATCTGTTGCCAATCTTCCTCTTTTTATTGCTTGAAGATTAGCCATGAGCTAACATCTGTGCCAATCTTCCTCTATTTTGTATGTGGGTCACCACTACAGCATGGCCAACAAGTGGTATAGGTCCACACCTGGGATCTGAACTCATGAACCTGGGCTACCAAAGTGGAGTGCATGGAACTTAACCACTACGTCAATATGGCAATTCTTTTTTTTTTTTTTTTCGTGAGGAAGACCAGCCCTGAGCTAACATCCGTTGCTAATCTTCCTCTTTTTGCTGAAGAAGACTGGCCCTGGGCTAACATCCATGCCCATCTTCCTCTACTTTATATGGGATGCCGCCACAGCGTGACTGACAAGCAGTGCGTCGGCAGGCGCCCGGGATCCGAACCTGCGAACTAACCCACTGTGTCACCAGGCCGGCCCCTGGCAATTCTTAATTATACATCTTATATCAAATTTTTGAAATTACTCACATAAGAAATCTTACATTTTTTCCAAAGAAGCAAATTCCAGACCTAAAATATCTGTTTCATTCTTCATTTCTTGGTTATAATTAACCAAATAGTATTAAGCTCTCAACTTAATAGGATACCACTGACAATCTGCAAATCTTTTTAAGGAGCTAATAGCAGTAATAAAGCTTCTGAAATCTCTCAAGAGAAAAACTCTTCAGTTTCATCTCAAAACCACCAAGTAGATAAATTTGTTATTACAAATCGCCATTCTTCCTTAATAATCTACCTTCTAAGCAAATTCAAACACGTCAAACCTATGCTCCCTATTTTAAATATCTTGGAGGTTTAGAGTACTTGGGGATTTCTCTAGATGCAGAAAGAGGGCTACAGTTTAATCAAACTACTTAGTGAACATTCTAAACTCTAGTTTACAGACCATATTTAAGGATTCTGGGACTTTAATGAACATATCTGGTGGGGAAATCTTCAATTTTCAAAAAAGAATGCTTGGCTAGGAAATTTTTTAAAATAACAAAAGCAACCACTTCCTGACAGTACAGTAAGGTTTTCTTGAGTGACATGAGTTATGTTTATCATGATGGTTTTAGAGAGCACAAAAATATTCATTTCAATCATACATTCCTCAAAGACGTGGGCATTTGTTCTGTGACAGAACTTACTGTTTCACTAAAGCTTTCTGGAAGATAGTATATATATATGTTTCAATCTTTTTGGGTAGAGCAGGGTACTAAGGTATAAAATTGTGTGTTGGCCTTCATTATTTAAGCACTCATTTTTCTCATCCTGTGACTGAGTGATGGAACAGCGTAAATCTTTAACTAATATTGGTCAAACAATTCAGTATTCTTTAAAGCATCACCTTCACATGTAAAAGATAATAATAAAAATGAATAGCCCGTAAATTACCCTATCATTCATTACCCAAGTCACTTCCTATATGAACAGGATATAATAAGACTGAATTAAATGACGATTGGCTGGGTACACAGTTGGAATTCAAATGCTTGCTTATTACTTAGCGATAGAAAAGAAGGGTGCTCAAGATTACTTGCATTTGTAAGATATCCAGGGTTAAAGAAGTGGTTCACGGTCATAAAGAGATTGAATTTTGAAACGAGTATCATCAAAAAATTAAAAAACCAAGAGATACCCTAAAACTTCTATTTCTCAAGAGTCAAGTCTCTTAACAAATCATATTTTAGAAGTTTAACACAGTAAAGATGTTAAACTTGTTAAGCCCAATTCAGTTACATAAAAATAGTTACTCAGTTACTTGAATACTGCTCTAAAGAATGACTCCTTAAAAGTTAAACCCTGGGGAATTTTATAGGCAGAAATGTAAATTACTCTAATAAAACCAAGATAGATAGAGTAAACCCTACAATACATTTGTATACTAAAAGGCAGCCAAGAACAATCTGAAAAGGCATTACCAAACTCTTCTGTGCATACTGCAGTATAATACTCAATAAAATAAACTCAAACACTAAAATAAAGGAAAATTATTAATAAGCAATCATTCTGGAAAAAATAAAAGCCTATAATTGAGAAAAAGGTAAAACAAGCCTTAACTAGGTAAACTTAATGCTGATGCATCTATCCTTATCAGTTTCATTAACCAAGAGTTTACTAAAGGAAAATACCAACCTTTGTGTTGGCTGCAATCCAATTAGAGGTTTCACTGTCATCATCACACTTTTTAATCCATTTCTTCAACCACTGTTTGAAAACAACAACTGTTAGGGTACAACAAAAGACTTAAGAAAAAGGATAGCAAATTACTTCAACACTTAAATACAGTCAAGCTTAAACGTAAAAGCCAAAGGACAAGATTATCATTGGGTTTACTTCCTTTTAAACCAAGGAAGTCCTGTAGTTCTCACATCCAGTAATACAAAATCAACCAAAGGAGGACTTTTTGGCTAAACCTGAATGGGAAACCTAGTACTTGATGAGAAGCCCAGCTCCAAGGTGTATCATTCCCCTCAGCTAATTACAAAGCCTGCCAAGGGAGGTACCTTAACCGTCCTCATCCTGATAACAATCAGGAGCTGACTTATTCCTAAAGAATGCTCCCTGAATACTTGCAATGATCCTCAGCAAAATCAAATCTATCTACTAATAACAAAATTGTGGGGTATGGTTTTCAGTCATCAAGTCTTAGAAGTGCTCTACTACATTATTTAAAAATGAAAATGCCAGACAAACTCACCTTACATTTAACAGGATCATGCCAATTTTCTCCACAGTTAAAGCTGTTAAGTGACACAAGAGTTAAAAGAATTAAGTCCTACCTACTGTAAGTAAGTAAACAAACAAACCAATTCATGCTCTACAGTACCTCAGTATATTCAGTTTCTAGTGACTGGCAAATACAAGGGCAGGAACCATGTCTATTTTATTCTACAGTAAATTATTTAGAATTTAGTATTAGGACCAGCATGTATGGGGGGGTGGGTATGAAATGAAGAATGACTGTAAGTATGAAGACATGCTATGACCTGCTCTTTTTGGAAATATTTAGTATTAATGACGCGTAAAGTCTAATTCTATAGATGTCTGGAGAAGAAAAGAATGGTATGGAATACCAACAAAACGTCTATTTGCTAGCTCGAGAGCCCCTTGGCTAGACTGGCTTCTCATTCCTAAGACATCCACAAAGGAATGGAAGATTATCTTAACTCTCTAATATGTGATACTGGAAATTCCCTGTTAAGTAAAAACTAGAATTCAAAATGCTGTAGAACTCCAGGAACCCAGGTTACCAAGAAGGCTGGGGCCAGAGAAGTCACAGAGAAACTCGTAGTTAAAAAGCACATCTAATCAACCACATTTTATCTTTCCATATTTATTTGCACATTTTCTTTCTAGGAGTAAGATTAAACTTGTCAGATCAAAGGAAATTTAAAAAAAAATCTTAACTGTGTATTTTATTTCCTAAGAGATAACTTGAAAACAGAGCAAGAGAAATAAAGGAACCAAATGTAATTTGACAAAATAAGCAGTTAATCAGAAATGAGAAGAAGTGAATTCTTGTCCCAAATCTATAAGTTTACTCCCATATAAGTTCCAGTGGAGCACACAAGAAAATATGATTATAGTTGCATTTTTTCCCCATAAGAAAACATATCCAAAAGTTAGAGCAACAAGGAAAGAGGAAAAATTATTTAAGAGGTGACATTTTATTCTAACTCTTATTTAAAAGAAACATGCACTATTTTAAATCCAACATCACCCATCTCCCTACCTGAGGTAAAAAAAATTTTTCTACTACTGTACTACCAAGAATAAACAGAAAAGCTACAAACACCATTCTAATTTAGGAAATCATTTGCTTACCAAAACTGGCGCCCACATTTGCAGCGAACAGGTTTAGCATCAGGATATTGGACTTTAACAACATGGTGGCAATCTGGGGCAGGACACCATTTTAACAGTCGATTACACTGAAACACAAGTTAGAAAATAAAAAATGACAGCAAATTAAATCATGATGCAAGATTTCCTAGCATACCAAGCAATTATTTATATTGCTTCCCTAAACCAAGGGGCAAATGGGGGGTGATGACACAAGCATATAGAAACCTGCCACCAATACTTACAAAGATGCTTTTGGATGCACTGTTTTTCCAAGTTTATAGATCCCTTGAAGTCTTGGTTTTATAAAATATATGAATTACCTCTTGTTCTATTCTCAAAATCCCACTGAGAAACTTTAAAATAATTACCCATTATGTGATCGTTAACAAGCATGAATGAGTGCATGGTTTATTTCAGGTCAATTTTCAAAGATACAAGAAAATAAGATACGCTCAGATAAACTCAGGTAAAGTGTTTAGATGCTACAGAATAGTTTGAAACAAGCTAAGGGATATACATGTAATTTCTCCCTTTGATCATAAAAAGCTCTTCTAAGAACAAAAGCAAGTTCCTAAACCACAGCAAAGATTGCATTTTAGGTTCTTCAAAAGGAAATATAACTTTTGAAGTATTTTTATTATGGAACAAAACATGGCTCAAGTAACACTCTGCACCAGAATTCAAGTTTATTGACCATTTCAAAAAATATACTATTCCTAAAATATGCTGTTTTCGAGAAGATCTGACTTTCGGTTTCATCTCTTATAAAAATAAAAATTACTTTCTAGAACTAAACTACCAAGTTAACCTGATGCTCTTATACAGGAGCTGGCAAACTTCTTCTGTGAAGAGCCAGAGAGTAAAGATTTTTGGGTTTGTGGGCCACAATGGCCTCTCTAGCAACTACTCATCTCTGCCACTGTTGCACAAAAGCAGTCACAGAACAAATGGGCATGTTCAAATAAATCTTTATTTACAAAAATAGGCAGGCCATAGTTTGCCAACTTCTATTCTGATAAAAGAGAGACATTTGATAAAAACAAATAACTATCGCATTCTTCATTAACAAAGTTTACTAATAATGGAAGCTAAAACAAACAGAGATATAGCAGGGTTAGAGTGCCAAACATGATTAAACACGGCTTCATTAATAATCAGCCACAACTCTCGAGGGATAAAGGAAGAATACTGTAAAAATAATTTTATTATCAAAGTTCAAGATCTATAAAGAGACATCTACTTATTGGTGTGTCACGTTCCTTTGAGAATAAAGGTGTTTTGGTATGCTTCATAAATAAAGTCTGTAACCCAAAGGCTATGGTAAAGGTGTTTCTTACTGTCAAGAATATTTTATACAAGAAAAACTAATATTTCTACTAATAAAAAGAATCCCTTTTATTAAAAGAAGAAAACTTAAGAGAAATCACTTACCTCTACAAAGCTATTTGTTATTAAATGCTGATACTTTAATTTAACTTTTGAATCTGTGATCAGGCGCCTGAAAGCAAGAATAAAAATTATTTATTAGGAAGTTTTCAGCCAAGAGTATTTTCCACATTTATACAATAAAATTTCAATGCTACAGCTATAAAAACTGCCCTAAACTGAAAATACTAAAATGCACATGGACTATCAACAAATGTAACTGTAGTAATCAAAACATTAATTTCAAAGTTTCTACACTTTTATTTTGGTAAATGTTTTCCCCCATGTTTCTTATATTCTAAATATTCTGTTTTTACCCAGTTTGTATTACAGTCTAATGACTTACCAACTATTGCCAAGTTTAGGCCCCTTTCAGAGACTATGACTGATATCTTGCCTTAAGATAGCAATTCTCAGACACCTTCCCTTAGACTCCCTCCCAAAAATCAGTGTGTGAAATAAGAGATGTTTACAGGAATGTTAAGAAACGGATCCAGGTTTTGCTATATATAATTTTGAGAGCTTTCTTCTTTTGTGATCTCTTGGTAATTTACTAGAAATTCTTACTGATTGCAACCTGACTTCCCTAGTCCACCTAGAACACCCTATAATTCACAATTTCTACAGCTCACAGGAGCCTATGGAAGTGAAGAACCCTGAGGCTTAAGTTTCACTAGTTTTAATGATAAACACTCCTGTGAGTATGTTATCAGAAAACGGTGTTAAAGCAGAAAAAGAGTAACCACTGACAAAACCAGTAAGAACTATATCAAACATGCACGTAGTCCAACCTCATTAAAATCTTTTAAGTGAACAAGAAACTTTTATACAATCTGGCCTCATCTAATTCTTGAGCTTCTAATCACACTGCTCTCCTTCCACAAGACCGTACCCTGTCCTGTGCCACTTTCAGGGTACTCTTGTCACACCTGCATTCTTTCAAAATAGTAAGCACCACCTTTCTTCAGAGACTTTTGTATAAGGCTACTTCCCTTGGAAACGAAAGAGAAGAATATCATGGTGGGTCTTTTAGGTGGGACAGCCTAGGTTTGAATACTGGCTTCATAAGTTACTAGCTATGAACCGAGGGTAAGTTCTTTGCTTCATTTTTCAGTTTACTAAGGCTGTAAAATGGATAGCAGAAATAGAGTTGTGATACTAGAACAGTGCCTGGCAAAGAGTAAGCACTCAATAAATATTAGATGCTGCTACAATTATTATTACTTTACTTCACTTCAGCTAAAATATAATGTTACTCACTCGAGGAGGCCTTTTCTGACTATTCCCCACACCAGTCTAGACGTAGACCCCCTCTGAGTTCCCATGGTACCTTATACAAACCTCCTTTATAGAATTTGTCATAATTTTAATTAGAAAGTTATCCGTATAATCATTTGTTTAGTATCTGCCTTCCTGCTCCCCTATCCACAACCAAACAATAAGCTCCATAAAAGGATCCTTTGTAGAAAGTGTTCAATAAAATTTTTTTTCTTTTTTTTTCCCCAAAGCCCCAGTACATGGTTGTATATCCTAGTTGTAGGTCCTTCTAGTTCATCTATGCGGGACACCACCTCAGCATGGCTTGATGAGCGGTGAGTAGGTCTGCGCCCAGGATCCAAACCGGCGAACCCCGGGCTGCCGAAGTGGAACGCACGAACTTAACTGCTGTGCCACCAGGCTGGCCCCCAATAAAAATTCTTTAAATTAGTAAACCTCCACATTTCACAGATGTTGAAATTGAGGTTTAAAAACAATTAGTGTATTTAGCAATCCCTCAAAAATTTAAACACAATTACCATATGACCCAGCAATTCCACTCCTAGGTATATAAATCCAAGAGAATGAAAAACAGGTGTTCAATAAAAAAACCTGCAAACAAATGTTCAAATAATAACACAAATGTTTCCATAAAAAGTGGAAGTAACCCAAATGTCCAAGAACTGATGAAGAAATAAAATATGGACTATCCACATAATGGCATATAATTTAGCTATAAAGAGGAATATGAAGTACTGATAACATGCTACAACATGAATGAACCTTAAAAATATTATCTTAAGTGAAAGAAGCCAGACACAAAAAAATCACATATTATATGACTCAATTTAAATGAAATGTCCAGAATAAGCAAATCTGTACAGACAGAAAACAGATAAGTGGTTGTCAGGGTCTAGGGGGAGAAGGGAATGGGGAGTGACTGTTTAACGGATATGGGATTTCTTTTAGGGGTGATGAAAATGTTTTGGAATTAGATAATGGTGATGGTTGCAGAACATTATGAATATACTAAAAGTCACTGAATTGTATACATTAAAATAGTTAAAATAGTGACTATTATGTTATGTGAAATTTACATCAATAAAAAAAATAAAGGAAAGAACCAGACCCAAAGTCAGATGCCTTGATTCCCAAACACACCTTACTTCTATTACCCATAAAGCTTCTCTGATGTAACAAACCTAATGATTTCTTATAGCCAACTCTAACCTAAGCATAACTGGTGAGAACAAAGGTCAGCCATAGTTATTAGGCCTTAATTACTAGGCCATAGTTTATCTGGTGATAAGGAAGAAAAAGAAAGTGATCTCCCATCCTTGAGAATAAGCACTCTCAAGAAGGCAAGTGTCATGCTGGCCATTAATAAGCTAATTCTCTTGACAAAGACCTGTTATCACTTAAGTTGAAAATAATTATTATGCCAACTCTTATAGTGGAAGGCAGCTCTTTATGAAGGTAAACAAAATGACTTCTATTGAATGCCTATTACACATTCTGAGCACAGTGTCAGATACATTTAACCCTTGAGTTTGGGGATGATTCTCCGTTTTTACAGATGAGACAACTGGAGAGCTGTGAGTCGAAACCAGGTGACTTTAAACACAAGGATTTATTTTACTATGCCAAGTAGTAATCCATGCCTTAAGCTTATGCATCATCCTGAGTAAATCAACAATATTATGCTTCAGTTTAGGACTAATGATAAAATATTTTTCTTTAAAAAGGTTTTTTTTCCTGACATATCAATTATAGACAAGTAAAAAGAAGGAAACAAATATCACCTGTTACTATCACTCAAGAGGAATATCTACTCAACATTTTAATGAATCTGGACCTTTTCCTCTTTTCTGTAAATGTATGATATATAATTTTAAATAGGGAACTTATTATATATAATTTTACATCTTAGTTTTTTTCACTAACATTATAGGCATTTTTCCAATACATTAAAATAATTCACAAACCTTTTTTAACAGCTGAATTACATTCCATCTTCCCCTACTGTTGGGCATTTGAGTTGTAAGGTTAGGACAAGGTGGTTAACATCTTTATAATAAAGCTTTGCTCAAATTTCTAATCACTAAAAATAAATACAATATTTACTACTGTCTGAATTCATCCAATCACAATCAAAGGTCAAAATGATCTTGCAGTCACCTCTGGCTTACCTCTTTTTCTTAGAGCCCATATCTAACTCTGACTCTACCTTGAAAATACATCCAAAATCCAATCATTTCTCACTAACTCCTCCGCTACCCTCCTGGATCAAACGATCATCATCTCTCACCTGGATGATTGTAATAGTTTCCCAATCTGTCTGTTCCTACTTACAGTCTCTCTTTTTAACACCAGCAGTCAAAGTAACCCTCTCTGACCATGTCACTCCTCTGCTCAAAATCCTCTCATGGCTCTATCTTAGAATAAAAGCCAAAGAACTTATAATGGCCTGTAAGGCTCTACACAATCAGCTTCATGCACCCCTCCCATATCCCTCTCTGCCTCCCTTCAATCTTATAAGTTTACATTTATAGTTCAAAAACATTTTTAAAGTTTAAATTAATAATAATAATCAGTAACTTACTCCCTGTCTATATACTTTCCCTTATTAACTAAAACTTGACAAATCATTTCATTTTGCATTTCAGCGAGACTAGAACTTATTTCAGTACAAACTTGAGCTCCAATCCCTTAAGCATGTATTTTAAAACAGATAGTAATTCATAGCTTTTTTGCTAAATTTCCACTCAGAACACTAAAGTTGTGTTTTTCTGTTTCATTGTGGAGAAGTGATAGGGGGTATTCAATTTATTCCACTAAGAGACATACAACTCTAAAGTCACATGTTATCAAAGGATTCCCCATAAACTCTCTGTGGAGTGCCTTAAAAATAAATACAACCTTGGGGTAAGCAAAGATTTCTTAAGTACCAATAATCACAAATGGGAAAAAATGATGAATTAGATACCATTAAAATGAAAACTTCTGTTCATGAAAAATCATTGAGAGAGAGGGGCCAACCTGGTGGCATAGCGGTTAAGTTCACGTGCTCCACTTAGGCGGCCCGGGGTTTTGGCAGCCCAGGGTTCACCAGTTCGGATCCTGGACACAGACCTACACACTGCTCATCAAGCCATGCGGAGGCAGGGTCCCACATAGAGCAACTGGAAGGATGCACAACTATGACATACAACTGTCTACTGGGGCTTTGGGGAGAAAAAAGCAAAAAAAGGATGAAGATTGGCAACAAATGTTAACTCAGGGCCAATCTTCCTCAAAAAAAAAAAAGAAAGAAAGAAAAATGATTGAGAGAGAGAAAAAGGAAGCCACACATTGGGGAAAACGGTTGTGTGTGTGTGTGTGTGTGTGTGTGTGTGTGTGTGTGTGTATAAAACAAAAGATCTTATCAGAATATTTAAAGAATTCTTGCAAAGTAATTAACAGACAAAGTAACAAAATTTTAAGAATGGGCAAGTGACTTAAATGGGCACTTCTTAAAAAGTGATATCCAAATGCCTAATGGAAAGGTGTTTGACATCATTACCCACCAGGGAAGTGCAAATTAAAACCACGAGATATCCCTACACACCAACCAGAATGGCTAATATTTAAAAAGTCTAGTGATACAAGTGTGGGCAAGGACTAGAGTAGTCACACACAACTAGGAGTGTAGGTACAACTACTTTGGAAAACCATTTGGCTATATCTATTAAAGCTAAAAATCTCACTCCTGAGTATATACCAAAAGAAATCAGTGCATGTCCACCAAAAAAAACTACATATAGGAATATTCTTTGTAGCTTTTTCACAGTAGTCAAAACCAAACAAACCAAAAAACTCCAAATGTCTATTATCAGGAGAATGAAATATTATATATAGCAATAACAAAAAAAAAACCAACCAAACAAACCTAAAAACATACAGATATATTTAACAACATGCACATATCTCAAAGAGATTATGTTAACTGAAGCAGATACTCACAAAAAGAATACATGCTACATGATTCCATTTAAATGAGGTTCAAGAACAGGAAAAACTAATTGATGGTGACAGAGTGACAGAAATCAGGATAGGTAGCAGGGGTAAGATGGATACTGTCTGGGAAGGGGCACAAGGATGAACATGCTGGGTACTAGAAAAGGTCTATACCTTTTATCTGTGTGGTTAGTAAAACAAACATTTTTTTAAGTTAATGTACTTTACACACTTTACTGAATATATTTTAGAACTTAAAAAATAAAATAAAAATCAGTACATAGCAAATTGAACCTATTAAAATTAAATAAGAATGACGTTTTTGCACTGTAAAAGATGAGATGCTCTACTGTACTGCAATTAACACACAATTAAAGTTTAGCTTGTCTCCTGCCTCCGATGGTACAAACCATGACTTTACTTAAGGGTCTAGGCAGCTTCACAACCCTATTTGCAATTTTTAAGATAATAATAAAATGTAAAAAATAATCATCTGAGTTGGATGTTTGGAATATTCTTGGAACAGCACAGACTTAGAGGATGACATTTACTTCTCTCTGGATCCATTCAACTACTTGGTTTTATGTAATATCTATAACATTATAATATTATAAAAGTACTGGTTTACAATTTTGTGAATAAATCTATTGAAAAAACATGAAAGAATCTGTTCCAGAAGTGAAAAGAATAAGTATAAAGTTGACAATATAGAGTAATTACATATCTAATATAAATTAGAGGTGGAAGAAATATAGGTAAATGACAGCATAGAGGCCCCAATTTCCTCACCTTACACAGTAAGGAGTTAAGATACACTGCTTCAAGTTGATGGAACGGGAAATAACTATTAAAAATAGCATTTAAGTTATACTATCTAATTTAAAACAATCTATTTTTAAAAATAACATTTCTGCCCTTTTCAGACAAGTGGGGACTTAGCCAATAGAGGTAGGTATTATCTATACAAAGGTCCTAAGATTCACTTTTTAAAAATCTTATGTATTAGTTAAAGCTTTTAAAAAGCACTTGGCATAATTTTGCTAGAAGTGAGTGGCAATGAGTTCCTGTCATCATCTCTGCTTGTCTGTTTCAAAAACCTCCATATATGAAAATACATCATACTATTTGTTACATACACCTCATAGAATGTTGAACCAGAACATCACAATTCCAGATGTGTGTTAATGCTATCAATGATTAGTCAAGATGAGACTAAATATACTACTTGAAGGTCTTTAAATAGATACAAGTTTACCTTTACCATCCCTAAGATTACTGGAGAGGCTATAAATAGAAAAACAAATTTAGGCTCTAAACAACCACAAAAAAACTAATCAACTGCTAGGATGAATAGAAACAGATGAACATTGATTTGGTCTCAAGTGATAACTTAGAGAAATAATTTTCATTAATCTCATAAAAGCATCAAGGACAAAACCTGGGACAAAGAAAAATCTCAAAGTATACTGCTACCTTTCTGATTTTGGAAGTAAAACTGTATGAAGCCATTGTGTAGGGGAG
Organism: Tapirus indicus; assembly: GCA_031878705.1. Classification (NCBI taxonomy): domain Eukaryota; kingdom Metazoa; phylum Chordata; class Mammalia; order Perissodactyla; family Tapiridae; genus Tapirus; species Tapirus indicus. The sequence goes on along the minus strand of CM062918.1, from coordinate 62,359,575 downwards.
CCCCACTTAGCCAAATAGCCTTGATGGTTTCACAGCACAAATCAATCCCTGAAGTTTGCAATGATGACATATGCTTATGAAAGCAAGGGAGAATAATCTATTTCCAGTTACTTATCCAAGAATACATGCCTATTGCATATCTGTTGCTAAGAAATAAAAAGCTGAATCCATTGAATCACTAATCTTAAGAATTTAAGAGTCTAGGAAGCATTGAGAGATCAGTGAATAAATACTTTCAGTGTAGTATTTCCAAGGTTAGAGCCACACATCCTGAATGGAAATAAGCAAAGGATTCAGTCAACATAAATAGGGTACTTGGGGTCATACAGCTTATAGCCTAAGAAGAATACAGACAAGAATATAAACAATTACAAAAGTGCATGGTAACAAAAATATGGGAGAGCTAAGGAGCACATAGCATATCTGCCCATATCAAAATGAAAATCTAAACTGAGGCCTGAAGAATGACTAAGGATGCTCAGGTTAGGAGAAGTGAAGAGTAAAACAGGGAGACAGTACTGCACATCAGAAAGTCAGGAGACAGCAGAGAAAAAACTAAACAAAACCAAACCAAACCAAATGCAAATAAAATGCACCGCACTTTTAAGAAACCAAGTTCTATGTGGCTAGAATAGAGAATGTGAGAAAAGGCATGGCAAAAGATGAACCTGCACAGCTAAGCAACACAGGACAGTGCAAGCCACTTGTGAAGAAGAATTGGAAGGTGACAAAACTCGGTATAAGGGAATCACTTAGAAGTCAAACGCAGAGCCCCAGCTAAGAGAAGATGATGGCCTGGATCAGGTTAACGGCAGGAGGAACAGAGAGAAATGGATGGATTTAAGGGTAATGGATGTGGAATGGACAAATTTCGTAAGGATACTTCTGGGAAATGCAGCAGAAAAATGAATCAGAGATATCATCAAGGTTTCTAATTTAGACAAGTCTTTAAGACCTAGTGGTAACATTCTTTGATACTGAGAAACAAGAAGAATGCATGGGTTTGGTGATGGTGGTGGTGGTAGGAGGGATGGACAAGATAAAGCCTGAGGAATATACATATGAAGATGCCTGACAGGCAGTGGGATATATGGGTCCCAAGCTCAAAAGAAAGTTGATCTGGAGATATAAATTTGGGAATTTCCAATGTATGCCTACAGAGAGTATATACAGTGAGAAAAAACAGTGGGTTGGACAAAACCCCAAGGAGCAGTATTTTAAGAAGAGGCAGAAAAAGATGATCCCACAAAGGCAATTAGAGTAGATCTGGAATAGGCCTAGGTGGTGGCCTTGGGAGTAATTGGCTAGGGTGAAGGCGATTTTACTGGAAATGAGTAGATCAGGGAAGTGAAGGCTATGGCAGTAGTTCTCAAACTTAAGTGTGCATCAGAACCACATTAAGAGAGCTTATTGTTCAGATTGCTGGGCCTCATTCCCAGAGTTTCTGATTCAGTAAGTTTGGAGTTGGGCCTTAGAATGTGCATTCTTAACAAGTTCCTAGTTGATGCTGGTCGAAGGACCACCATTTGAGAACTACAGAGCTAGGGTATAGAATAGACTATACACAGGAGCACAGAAATCACACTGGATGACAGCAAGCCTTGGGAGAAAGAAAAGACAGTGAGGGAAGTGCCAGCACTATGAATGATTAAGTGGGAGTGAACAAGAAGTCAAGCAGATAAAGCACAAAGGACTGTGATACAGTTAGATAACACAAACCTCAAAGGATCTGTAGATTTTAAATTGAAGTAGACAAACAGTCTGAATACAGCATTTGGGACTGACGGAGACAATTACTTTACCTCCTGACCATAAGGTATATAGGGGGAAAAAAGCTAGCTTCAACTTGAGAGGGTTATAGGGGAATATGTCTTCAGGAAAGAATTGAGTTTCAGTTTTAATTCAAGACCCAAATAAGTTTAATTCGAATGAAAACAAGAAACCATTTTTTAATCTATCAAATTGAAAATTATAAAATGATAATACCATGGGGCTGCCCGGTGGCGCAGCAGTTTAGTTCGCGCTTGGCAGCCCGGGGTTCACGGGTTCGGATCCTGGGCGCCCGCCGACGCACTGCCTGTCAGCCATGCTGTGGCGGTGTCCCATATAAAGTAGAGGAAGATGGGCACAGATGTTAGCCCAGGGCCAGTCTTCCTCAGCAAAAAGAGAAGGATTGGCAACGGATGTTAGCTCAGGGCTGGTCTTCCTCACCAAAAAAAAAAAAAAAAGATAATACCATGATTGGGAAGGATTCAGTTTCTTTTCATACTAAGAAAAAAAAATTTTTAAGCACATTTCAGTGTAGGACCTGAGGGTTAAATATTAAAAAAACACATTCTCTCATTTAATGAACTAACCTTTTAAATTCTAAAAGAAATTATTTATTTAAAACAAAGAAAATGGAAGATATATACCAATAGTATACAACTACATAAGGTGAAAAATAAAAATCCCTCTTCTTAATTCCCGACCCCTAACTATGTCACTATTAAAATTCTCTTATGAGTATTCTCAAAGTTTTGTGTGCATGTACCAGGCTGCATATCCAAAGAGCTCAAGAAACCCGAAAGAGGGGGCCGCCCGGTGGCGCAGCGGTTTAGTCCGCGCTTGGCAGCCCGGGGTTCACAGGTTCGGATCCCGGGCACCCGCCGATGCACCTGCCTGTCAGCCACGCCATGGCGGCGTCCCATATAAAGTAGAGGAAAGACGGGCACAGACGTTAGCCCAGGGGCAGTCTTCCTCAGCAAAAAGAGGAGGATTGGCGACGGATGTTAGCTCAGGGCTGGTCTTCCTCACAAAAAAAAAGAAGAAGCCCGAAAGAGGATAAACACAAAAGGAATCACATCTAGATATACCATAGTCAAATTGCCTTAAGCCGGGGCCCCCGCTGGCGCAGCGGTTTAGTCCGCGCTTGGCAGCCCGGGGTTCTCAGGTTCAGATCCTGGGCGCCCGCTGACGCACTGCTTGTCAGCCATGCTGTGGCGGCGTCCCATATAAAGTAGAGGAAGATGGGCACGGATGTTAGCCCAGGGCCAGTCTTCCTCAGCAAAAAGAGGAGGACTGGCAATGGATGTTAGCTCAGGGCCCATCTCCCTCATAAAAAAAACAAAATTGCCTTAAGCCAAGGACACAGCAAATCGTGAAAGCCACAAATAAGGGACAACGATGATTAACAGCTGACTTATCAGAAACAATGGAGGCAAGAAGGCAGCAGAATGACATATTCAAAGTGAGGAATCTACTGAATGAAAGGCCAAAGAGCAGACAAATTTGTAGAAATGGCCAAATTGCATTACAAAAAGGTTGTAACAGTTTATACTCCCTATTGTACTATATTCTCAAGCACATTAGATATTACCAAATTCTTTAATCCTTACCAATCTAAAATGCAAAAACTTTTTTAAAAAGTTGCAGTATCTAGGGGGCCGCCCGGTGGCGCAGCGGTTTAGTCCGCGCTTGGCAGCCCGGGGTTCGCAGGTTCGGATCCCGGGCACCCGCCGATGCACTGCCTGTCAGCCACGCCGTGGTGGCGTCCCATATAAAGTAGAGGAAGATAGGCACGATGTTAGCCCAGGGCCAGTCTTCCTCAGCAAAAAGAGGAGGATTGGACGGATGTTAGCTCAGGGCTGGTCTTCCTCACAAAAAAAAAAAAAAGTTGCAGTATCTAATTTTGATCTACATTTATTCAACTAGGCATGATAACTAATGCTCATGACCATTTAAATTTCTTTCACTGTGAACTGCTTGTTCACGTCCTTTCCATAGAATTATCTCCTGATTTGTAAAAGCCCTTATGATATTAGCCACATTTGTTTTACGGGTTGGAAATATTTTTTCCATTCCCCCCCAATAAAATTTCTTAAAACAACAGGCTTTTAACCACATCTTGCTGCCCAAACACCACCCCTACTCTAAACTATCCTCCACCATACCACTAAAGTTGTATTCCTAAAATGCAAGTCTTATTACCAAAGTATTAACAACCTTCTTTGATGAAACTCTTTATAAACTGTCAAGCTCTCTTCATCCGCATCTCTAATAATCTGCTATGCTGTGCTCTAGCCACCACAGAATACTTAATAGAGAAGTTCATGACCTATTTAGAAAATATTGGCATTCTTTCTTTAACCAATATTACCCTCTACTCCCTCAACCCAAATTTTTACTCTTTTTATATTACTCCCTAAGTAAAGTCTCTCTAAACTCTTCAGATGGAATAATTAGCTTCTTTCTAACCATAACTTTGTACATACTTTTATATATAAAACAAACTCCGCTTTTAGTTATTTATTAGTATGAACATCTTGGGGGAAGGAAATGTATCAATTTTTTTGTTCTCCTGTGCATATGTGCTAATAATAAGTAGGCTCCCAGTAAATGTTTGTGGAATGGATAAAAAGATACAGCAGCCTCTACTGATGAAATGTATTGATGAATCTGTATTGATGAAATTGATGTATTGATGAAAGAATATAAGAAATCATAAAGTATCAGGGGACAAGATAAAGACAACTGGAAGGATGGTGGTACTTCAAGATGACACATGGCTTATTTTTGCTAGCTTAAAACAATAATGGAAGTAAGATTTACTGAAAGATAGAAATGGTATTAACACAGAGCTGACAACAGTAAATATGTTTCAGTAAACCAAAGTAAGTTGAGGTTAATAAAGTGGAATCAGTGAGCTTTATAAACTATGCTGGTTAAGTCAATTTATAGCTTTATTAGGTGAAGAAATTTGTTCATTAAAGCCCATGGCTTTACATTTGTTACCCTCAAATCCCAGTCCTTACACACAGACATACCTTTCTATATAGGCAATTATCCAGGACTAATTACTCAATTTGTCTGTGGATCGTTCAGGCCCTCAATCTGTTTATCCTCCTAGAGTGAAGTCAGTTAGGTAGCCTGAGGTTATAAAAACAGCACTGACTCAAAAATTAAGCAACCTGGGACTTTATCCCAGGTTCAGGAACTAACTATGCTTGTTTCTTCAAGTTTCTTTCTCCCTTCAAAAGAGAACTTTTCATAAAGAGTAGTTAGCCAACAGCCCACAGCTACAATGCCCCTGGGATCCGTAGCAGTGTTTCAGCTGAAGCCACATTTCCCCTGGGTAGCTCCCCAGTGAGTGATCAAGCAAGGCAAGGGTACCAGGGCCTGGCCATTTCTGTTCATTGAGGCATCTGTCTATGGGCAATCTATGCATTGAAGTTCCCCACAGAGCTGCCAGACACTCTCACAGCTGTATCACAGTCTGAGTCTCTTCCTACTGAATCCTCCTCCCTCCCTTCTTTCTCTCCTTTAACAGGCGTCAGACCTGCGTCAAGGTCTGTCCTCTCCTGTTCTCCTCTTCTTTATCCTACACAGATGCTATCCCGCAATAAATCTCCTTCCCCTTTAACTCCATCTTGGCACGTTCTTCCCAGAGGACCTCAACTGATGCACTGACATATTCTCTTCTATAATTCCAAGGTTTACTGAAATGTAGCTACCAGGTATTGACAAGTTTACCAGAATAGTGACTAGGCATTTAACCAAGTTACAAACAGGTTTTTGTAGTATAAGGGAATATAGATTAGAAAGTCTCTTCAGACTTTAAAATTTCACCTCCTTTGAGTTGCTGGGTGAAAATTAATTTGGTTTAACCAACTAACCAATATTCAACATGCAGAATCTATCAAAAATACTTACATAACTGTGTTGTCATCCACTAAGATATCACAACCATGAGCAGGGCACGAAATAGTCTGAAAAAGATTGAAATTTAAACTATGTCTTCATTCAACAAATATTTACTGAATGCTTACCATCGCCAGGCACTTTGCTAAGTTCTGAGGCTACCTTAACATTTACAGGATCTTAACTGTTCCTTTTCTGTTAAAGAAAATGTATGTGCATGGATGTGTGTATCACCATAAGGTAACTAGAACTGCTGACCTGAATATTTGGTTTTTTAATCTAAAACTTGAAAGGCTAAAGGAAGAGATCTGACAGAATCGCCCAACAAGTTTAGCCTGATATATACAAATGTTAACGCCCACTGAGAAAATATTATCTAGACTGGATCTTTAATGGGACTGCCACATTGTAAATAGAAAAAAAGCCTCAATTATGTTTTAGTTGTTTTAATCTAGAAAACAGTTCCACATGCAATTCATAATCCAGAATGCTTCACCTGTTTATGTTTGTGCAAGGGTCTATAAACACTGTAGGAAATTCAACAAAAACTGAAAAAACAAATTGGCGTCTTTACCTGTCCCATGCCTTCCTCCATTATTTTGGTAGTTAAATATTCGCTCCAGCACTGCATACAAAACTTATGTCCACATTCAAGGCCAGTGAAATACTGTAACAAAAATAATACATGGACTTTTAAAAGACATTATCAAAAAAATCACTATACATAGTGACTCAATAAGGCTCTATTAGGTCACATTTTTCATAGTGGCTACAATGTCCAATATAACAAGACTAGACGCGCCCCTAAAACGAACTTCTAGGTACTGAAATCTAGACATGCAGATATATTGAACACAAAACACCTAATTAATGAGAAATGCATCCATACTAGATATTTACAATTTTTAAGAAAGGCAGACAAGAAGTTTGTATTAAATATAAGAATTTGTCATGTACCAATAAGCATATGAAAAGATGCTCAATATCCTTAGCCATCAGGAAAATGTAAATCAAAACCACAATGAGACTCTACTTCACACCCACTATAATAGCTATAACCCTATAAAAATACAAATAAGAAGTGTTGGCAAGAATGTGGAGAAATCAAAACCCCCATACACTGCTGGTGGGAATGTAAAATGGTGCCAGAATTTTGAAAACACTCTGGCAGTCCACTCCTAGGTATATACCCAAAAGAAATGAAAACATATGTCCACACAAAAACTTGTACACAAATGTTCACAGCAGCATTATCCACAATAGCCCAAAAGTGGAAACAACCCCAATGTCCGTCAGCTGATGAATGGATAAACAAAACGTGGAATACCCCTACAATGGAATATTATTTAGTCATAAAAAGGAATAAAATATTGATACATACTACAACGTGGATGAACCTTGAAAACGTTATGCTAAGTGAAAGAAGCCAGTCACAAAAAACCACATACTGTTTGATTCCGTTTATATGAAAGGTCCAGAATAGGCAAATTCATAGAGAAAGAAAATACGTTAGTGGTTGCCAAGGGCTGGAGGGCTTGGGGAGAAATGGGAAGTGACTGTAAAAGGATATAGGGTTTCTTTTTGGGGTTATGAAAATGTTCTCAAATTAACTGTGGTAATGACTGTACAACTCTGTGACTATACCAAAAACCACTTTAAATAGGTGAATTACATGGTATGTGAATTATATCTCAATAAAGCTGTTATAAAAAAAAGTATATCACACAAATAGAGGACTTCATGGAGCTGCATGGAATGCAGCTAACCAAGAAAATAAATAAAATCTTATGGAAACTAAAAGATTTATTCAGATAGCTAAGAATAATAGTAACATTTTGGTCTAACCTTATATTACTTATATGATTTGAAATACTATTAATCTGAGGGATGGTTAAATGAAGTATACTATATTCTATAATGAAGTATTTATTTAGTATAAAGTATTTAACAATATTATTACACAGTCTACAGGACTGTATTTCAAAAAGACAAATAATGGTTGGCATATTTTAGTTTACAAATATTTTACAGTATTTACCACTAAATTATTTTTAAGCTCATGGTTAAAAACAACTATTTAACAGTACGAGTTTATGTTGAAAAATAAGTCTCCCTCATCCCCATCCTTGCCCTCTACTTCTCTACCCAGAAGTAATCACTATTTTCCAACATTTTACATATTCTTCCAGAAATGTTCTAATGTACACAGGTACACACACACACAGTAAAATTACCACATACTCTCTTCTGCATCTTGGTTTTCTTTACTATTATTATTTAAAGGATTCCTGATATGGTTCTACATTGGTACACATGGGTCCACCTCTTTTTACAGTCTGTATGAAGGTACCACAATTTATTTAAACAGTCTATTATTAAATGGACATTTAGACTATTTTTTCCTACTTTGCTACTGCATTGACCATATATACATCTTTGTGATCATATGAATGTATCTTAGGACAAATTTTTTAAAGTGAAATTATAACAGGTATACATTTACAATTTGATATATTATTACCAAGCTTTGTTCAAAGAGGCTGTAGCAATTTATACTGTTCCAGAGAACTTGGTTGCTTACACCCATGTCAACGTAGTATATTTTCCAACTCCTTGATCTTTGCCAATCTAACAGGTGAAAATGAACTAACTACATTAGTTTTTATTTTAATTTCTTTTATTATGAGTGAAGTTTAAACATGTGAAAAAAGATTTAAGGCTGTATATTTATTTTTCTGTGTACTCTCCTCACCTATTTTGCCCATTTTTCCATTGGATTTTTTCTTAATGATTTAGTGGGGATTTTTACTTATTTAGGAAATTGGCTGTTTATAAGTGTGGAAAATATTTTCTCCCAGTTTCAATTCTGAATGCTCATGTTTTGTTGCCACACAGAAGCTCTTTATTTAAATGCAGCATAATGTATTAGTTTTAAATTTTATGGCTTCTAAATTAAAATTAACTTTGATATAAGGCTTTAGGTAGGAATCTAAGTTTCCACTCCAGATGGCTACCAAGTTGTTCCAACACCATTGATCGAATAATCCACCTTATTTGAAATGGCTCCTCTATAATACACTAAATTCTCCTCATGCATATTTTACTCTATCCTGTTCCACTCCACTGCCTGTTCTTGTATTTGGTAGAACTAGTTCCTCCCCAACTCCATCAATCTATTATTCTTTTTCAGTATTTTATTCTTATTTTAACTTTCCAAATACTCAAGTTATTCTTTTATCTCCCTTAGTATTTAAAGTTTTCTTCATATAGATCTTTCACATTTCTTGCCATGTTTATTCCTAGCTTTTATTCTTTTTTGTGGCTCTTATAAGTGCTATTTTTTATTCCATTTTCTAATTAGCTATTATTTGAAATACACTTATGAAATTTCTGATGTTGCTTATGATATTAGATGCAAATAGGATATAAAATTCTATATTATAGCATATCAACTACATTAAAAAAATGCCTAGAAGCAGCCATGGAAGAAAATGTATCAGAGTCCTGAGGCTGCAGACCAAATGACATGGAAAATATTTACCAAGTTTAAAATATGGTACTATTCAGACTGACAATAATTCTAACTCATTCACAAAACAAGTGAAGGTAAATATTTGGGAAATCAGTATTCCTGTCCATTAAAAACAGATCTGGGAGGGGCCAGCCTGGTGGCATAGTGGTTAAATTCGTGCACTCCACTTCGGCGGCCCGGGATTCGCGGGTTCGGATCTCAGGCATGGACACATGCACCACTTATCAAGCCATGCTGTGGCAAGCATCCCACATTTAAAGTAGAGGAAGATGGGGAAGGATGTGAGCCCAGGGCCAATCTTCCTCAGCAAAAAACGGAGGATTGGCAACAGATGTTAGCTCAGGGCTAATCTTCCTCATACACACACACAAAAAGATCCAGGAAACAAATAAAAGAATCCATTCTCATTAAGCCCCATCAGTGAAAGAGATGTGGCATTAACTTGTTGCCAGATCACTAATGGAGGGTATCTGACTTTCAGTTATAATGAGAAGTGGCATTCTGTAGAGAACAAATATAGTAGAGTAATATACCAACAACTCTAAAATGTCTTATTCATAACTTAAAAACATATACGCATCCTCATGTGCTTTATTCTTTTTTCAAATAAAAATCCATAAGATAGAGATTAGGGTCACGATGGTTACTAAGTGATCACTATAAGTAACATCCCTATCTTTGGGACTTCTAGACCAGGGCCCCTTATAAGATAAGATAAAGCAAGAAAAAGAAAGTTTTTTACTCTTTAAAGGCTTCTTTTCAATAATTTTTATAATTAGACTAATAAGATTAAACTATAAATCAGAGAAACAAATCACACATACATGTCTAAAGACAATGCAAAAAATAACCTGTGGTATAAAGACACTCATTGTGCTCGAGAGTTGTGTCATTATCATGGATATATCTGGGTATCTTCCAGTCTGTCTTTATTTCCCTTTCCCTCCTCCTCCTTTGACATATTTGTTCCTTTACTGCCTCGTGCTTACATAATTGGCTCCCTGGGCCTTTCTTTCCCTGAATCAGGGGATCAGGTTATCTATTCATCAAACTTATCCCTGTTTATGTAATAAAAAATCTGACCAAGACGACACTAAAAATATATGAAATATTACCTACAACAGAAATTAATGGTCCTGAAGAAAAAGAACTGAAAGAACAATACACATTCTTAAATGTTTCATTTATCTCCACCATTTTACATACATAGCGACTAATGTCAAACAGCAGTGAGAATATTAAGAATTATCTTTCCTCCATCAGAAGTTGCCCATATAATCTCTAAAGTTGAAGTCATTTTGTTTACAAAAACCGAGCCAATAATCAGGGCATCAGTTCTCTTATCTGTAAAATGCAATGAGTTAAAACAGAAGATAGAGTTGGACTTAGATCAGATGTTTTCAGTGTTCCCAGGAGCACAAAGACTCAGAGATGCCTCAGCAGTAGGGGATGAGAGGGTGGACTACCCTTACAATTTTCAATTTTGCATTTATCTATTTAACATATCTTAATCTTAGAAAATACAAATTATTTACTTCATAAAAAGGAGATACTGTAGCCCAAGCTGTATTTCCTAGCAGAGTGAGGAGTTAGTACAGCTAGATCTTACACTTCGATTCAAAGCAATATTATTATAAAATGAGTAACTGTTGCCAGGATTAAGAAACCCCTGAATTGGACACAACACACAGTGGGGGGGAGGGGGGGCAGGGAGGAATCTATGAATTGAAAAAGTGCTCCAAAGTTTCAGGAAATTGTTTTTAAAGAAGAGACCACCCAGAATAGTTAACTCCAAAGTGTTACAAACTAAGCTATCAGAAGCATTTACTAAAATACCTGTCTTATGTGGCACTGTATGAAGCTAAAGTTGCTTTCTAGAAAGATAAAGGTATTAAAGATACACATTAATAAAAGGCAAGTATCAGTGTTCAAAGAGATTAGTGGATATTGAAATGTAGGAGTTACACAAGATAAGTAAAGAAATTACTCATCCAATTAATAAAGCTTCAATGAAGAATCTCAGGTGACATTTATTTGCAAAACTGAAGGTTAAAATTATCCTTCTATATTAGTCTAAGAATTATGAGAAAAGAAGTCCTAGTTTCATTATGATTCTATTTTTCATAATGCTTGGCACAGTTTCCATAGCTCTTTAACTTACTTTCCAACCCATGTTGCTCTGTTTGCTTTCTTATCCTGTCACTTACATAGCAAAACTTCCTTTAAAGAAGTAATTTGTTTGTATTTATTGCCTCCACTTCCTTTCTCACTTTCAAGTCAATGAATCTTTAGCCCATGCAGTATGGTGTCCCACCTCTACCACACTACTTAAAATAACTTTCCAAGATCATCAGTAAACTTGTTAATTCCAAATTCACTTTTCAATTCTTTTCTCTGAAGATTTTAGCACTGTTTACCATTCTTAGAAGCTCATTCTCTTCCTTTGGCTTCCGGATTGCTACATTTTCCTGATGCACCTAACTACCACACCTTCAGAGGTTAGTTCAAATATCAATTTCTGTGGGAAGTCCTCCCTGATCCAAAACTGGATTAGGTGTCTTTCCAACATGTTCCCACAGTATTATGCTCTGTCAAAGCACCTAGCATCCTTTTTGAATATATCATTTTACTTGCCTGCCCAGCTAACTTGTAAAATTATCTGAAGCAGGCATTATGCCTTTATGCTCCATGTGTTTCTAATACTTAGAGTAGTGTCTAGTGTGTTGAATGAATGAATGAATGAATAGTAAGTTCTCCATCATCAGTTAGAAGTGCTAGCAAAATTGACACTGCAAAACTCCAGTCATGATTTTCAATTCTAATTTGTTGAGACTGTTAGACAATATCAATGGCACTGAAAAAGTTACAGGGGATATTTGTAAGCAGCGAGTTTCAGTACTCAAATTACATTTAAGATTTAAACTAAGGAGGAGCTGGTTATAAAAGAGCTCAGGAAGAGAAATGCCAAGGAATAAGAAAACTGTATAATCTGAGACAAATTACATATTTGAGTCTTAGTATTACCTCACAGAAACATTTATAAACTGTAAACACTATACAAATGTCAACTGGCCAAGAGAATCTGTTAAAAGAAAGATAATAAAATGGTCAAAACATGAATTTAATATATATTTAATAGTAGTGGTGATTGTTTTTTAAAATACTCAAGTGAAGACTGTGATTTAAGGAGAGGGAAAGGATACAATTCTCAGGCTGGTGGAGATTTGAAAGAACATTTTATTCAACTCATTTGAAAGACAAAAAAACTGAGACTCAATGAGATTAAATGATTTACTATCCAAATCCAAACAGCTACTGTTAGAGCTATGATTAAAACTTGAGAATTTGGAAATTCAATTCAGCACTTTACCTAACAAATTTATTTTAACTCACTGATTTTTCTATTTCTCTAAGAGTACTTAATTAACTTTCTTTTAAAACCTTCTCTTCTGAGCACTTGTACATGTGAACAAATTAGTTCCCTTCAAATAGGCCTCTTGAGAGATACACATATAAAACTCTAAGATAAACAATGAAAAACCATCAATATGTTGAAATATATAGTACTAATGACAAAGACCTGGTATATAGTAATTATTAGAAAGAGCTGCTTAACTATTAAAAGCAGAGCATATGAAAAAGATAATTGCAATTACTGTAGAATTAAGTTATTTCTTAGATATCTTGAAACATCTTAAGAGGTGAATTCCAAGTAACTAAACACATTTATGCCAGAAATATAATTTTCCTATGGTTACTAATAAAGTAAGGCCTATCATAGGAAGATTATGCTTATTTAAGCCTCAAATTTCTTTACTAGAACAGCCAAAGTAAATTATCTAAATTCAATTGGTTTTAAGAGGGACACTTTTACTTAAGAGAAACATCATAATTGGTCCTACTCTCTGCTCCAGCTCTGTCACCACTTGCTATATTTAAGAATCTCCGTTAAAATGGATCTATATAAGTGAAAATCTTTTGTTATAAAGAATCCAGAAAGATCCCTAGTGATGTAGTATTAAAGACGTTTTCTAAGTGTTTGGTTATGAATTTTTAAAAAATTTAGTTTTAAATCTATTTTAATTTGGATGAAAAATAATTCTACTTACTGCTACCTATTACAATTCTCCCCCGGTGGTAAAATAAACTCCAAAAAGATTTAGGTGTGTAATGACAACCTGGACAAGTTGCTGCTTTAAAAAGGAAATGGGGGGGGGGGGGAGGATGAGAACACGCTCTTATTCTTTCTCTTCCTTTCCTTATCCTTAATATATTGATAGGTTACTGCTTTACTACAATCCCAGACAACCAGATCTTTCTTTGTTTAATAATGATAGTTGATTTACCCTCTGAAATACAGAGTCAGTGCTAGCTTAAACTACCAGATACTCACCGAGTTAGGGTAGTTCAAGTAGCAGATCTGACAAGGCATATCCTGTGCTGATGACCTTGTATTCATCTGGCGTGTTCGAGACTTTTTACTTGGATTAATTACATGACACTCAGCAAAGAGCTTCTCCAGGTTTCCATCAAAGTACCTGCATTATTTAAACAGAAAGGATGAGAGCCCAGCAATAACACACTGTTAGAGCTCTCCAAAATCCTGATTCTCTATAGGGAAAAACAATGAACTGAATTAAAATAAACCAAGATCACAATCTTTTTTGCTCAGAGGAAATGAGTTGTATGGCTACAAATTGTAGCAAATAGAGGTATATATGTAGGAAAACAGATCGGGTTTTTGTTGCTATTTTGATATTTTTACTGTTTTTATACTGGGAAGTTAACCTAGTAGTATTTTAACAGTACTACAACTAAAACTTAAAGATGAAAGCCGTAGTATCTCTAGTGGTACCTTATGAAGAGTACGGTATTTTAAAAGGCTAGGCTATGTTTTACACAAATGAATGCATTTTATTAATAATTTTAGTTACATCAGTTTAAATATATTAGCAAGTAAACCACCTACAAAGCATACCTTATCCCATAAATCATTTAAAAAATGAAATTATACATTTCATTCTATAAAATAGACTTGCTTTCTAATTATTCTTTTGAAATAATTTTTAATTTACTAGGAAAGGGGAGGAAGGAGGAAACAAAGTATATTTTAAAAATGTTTTTACATCAAACAATCTACATATTAGCTTTTCATAAAGTATACTATGTATCTAAATATACAGAAGTAGTTTCACTATCTAAGATATCAAGAGCATGGTATGCCAAGTACTACCTACAGAGTTTCAACTAAACTGCAAACTTTTTAACAGAGGATAATGGTAAACACTGTGCATATTTCCGTTAATCCAGATGAGACATGGTCCCTGGTCTCCTGAAATAATCTTAATATTCTAAAGGGGAAGCAATTGATACAAAAAATTCCAACCTGTGAATCAATATAACTGGCAAAAATATTAATGCGGAATCTGGTCAATTACTTTTTAGCTTGTAAAACCTAGGTTTCAATAACTACAATGTTCTTTACATAGAAACAGGAGGTTCTCAAGTTAAAAAATAATTGATACACAAAAGAGATTTCCAATATTTTTAATAAAGGTCTTGTGCAGGCTTTGTGTCAAAGCTCTTACTATATTCCCAGAAAAGCACTCAAATGAAAACAAGCCACACCACTCTCCTAAGACTAACAAATATCTTTTTATAAATACTTTGACTACAGTATATTTCAATGAAATGATCAAATTATCACAAGGTCAACACATTATAAAAGGGGAACTCACATGAAGTTAAAGTTGTCCCTGATCAAAATATATAAAACAGAAATTCAAATGCTTTCCTACAAATTTTATCTCTGAGAAAACCTAAGATACCAAGTTTTATCTGAAAAGTAGAAAGCATATGAAGCTAACACTAAATATGAACAGGTAAATCAATTAAACACCTTGTTTTTATTTAAAAAAATCATGCTCACAAGAAAAGACAAGCTTCTGTCATCCAAAACTTGACTACACAACATTAGTGACTCCTAATACTTTGGTGAACATTCTAGACAGCATTCTATGAATACACAGCCAAGAAGACATGTGTCTATAATTTCATATAAATAGTACCATATTCCAGATTTATAATCTGCTTTCTTCACTAAACAATATGTAACAGACATCATTGTCAATGAACATACGTTCACATTTTTTTTCACTGTTGCATATTTACTTAACCAATCTTATACTGAGGGACATTTAGATGTTCCACAATAAACAATTGTGGATTAAATCCTAGATTAAAATCCTGGCCCATCTGATGGGGGAAAAAATATCTAGACTTAACTTGCATTTCTTTATTAGTGAGGTTGAACGTATTTTTCTGTGAAGATCTTAACGATTATTTTATGAGTTCAGCACGTAAACAGCAAGAGTAACACCCTCTGCCTCATGGAATGCTTTCTTCCTCCAGTTTCTAACTTGCCTTTTTCAACTTTGTTTAATGGTGTTTAACTGCCACTTTCAATTTTTATTTAGGCAAATTTATCACCCAACCCCACTGTGATTTTTGGATTTCATATCAAGTTTTAAAAGATCTCTATATCCAAAGATTATAAAAATTCACCCATGATTTAGGCCTTTCCTTTAAACTGTTTCCGTTAAAACCGTTGATTCACATAGAAATTATTTTTGTGTAATAAGGAATAAACCAGGGATTCCATTTCATTTTAATCTAAATAGCTAATCATTTATTGAAGAGGGGGTTTCAACTGCCTGAAGCACTTCTTACTTTAGGTTTCAGCTTAAACCTCACTTCCTCAAGTTAAGTCTTCTTTGACAGTTCCTATCCTCCCAAATCAGGTAAGATTCCCTTGTATTACATCCTCATCGTACTTTGTACTCCTGCACAACATTTATCACATTACTAACTCTGTAATCACTATTTATGCTTTCTCTGCTAGAATGTAAACACCATGAAGACTACTTTATTACTGCTGTAGCTCTGGTGTCTAGAAGAATCTTATTATAAGCATTCAATTTCTTTTTAAAGAGTAACTGACATAAAGAGTAACTTGTTAAAGATAATTGATAGTAATAAACCTGAATTCCTCTGCTTTAGGCATATTTCTTGCAAGATTTTTTTTTTGGTGAGGAAGATTGGCCCTGAGCTAACATCTACGCCAATCTTCCTCTATTTTGTATGTGGGATGCTGCCACAGCATGGCTTGATGAGCGGTGTGTGTAGGTCTGCGCCCAGGATCTGAACCTGCAAACCCCGGGCCACTGAAGGGGTGCACACAAACTTAACCACTATACCACTGGTTGGCCCCTAGGCATATTTCTTAAAGATATCATAAATTGGAGTTCACACCTTTTTGATCCATTCTGGAAGCCAGCAAAGAACTTTCAAATACTCCCCAGGTAAATAGAATGGGGAGTTTAAGAATCCACTCACATTGTCGGGCATAGTAGGCCTAGAAATCTTTTTAAGTTCCATTTTACAAGAAATGTAACATTTTAATATATGGTTTTTGTTTGTTTTTGCTGAGGAAGATGCACCCTGATCACCTGTGCCAATCTTCCTCTATTTTTTATGTGGCTTACCGCCACAGCATCACCACTGACAAGTGGTGTAGGTCTGCACTCAGAAACTGAACCCAGGCCACTGAAGGAGAGTGCACCAAACTTAACAACTAGCCCACAGGGCCGGCCCCTATGTTTTGTTTTTATTTTTACTTATTACCTGGTCTGTCCACCAATGACTCTGCAATGGTTATTTGGAAGATATTAAAACCTAATTTATTTTTACAAAACATAACTTAAATCAGTACTTAAACCTATTTCTTAATTTGTCAAATTTAAATAATATATTGATTGTCCTTATGTTATATGATGCTCTAGTTTTGGTTGGACTTCCTGGAGCTTTTCCCAGTTGACTATTATTTTATACAACCTTTTCTTTCAAGAATGACAAAAACTGCTTTTTGTTTCCTAAACTTGATAATTCAAATGTTTAAATGCATTCAAATGCTCACTTGGCCAAATCCCGCTCTCCTCCATATTCTCTATATTGATGGCGTCCATTTTCTTCTGGTATCTGTTGTTTATTGAAGTCTGCTGTCAAAATAACTTTTCTGATTCCATAATTCAAATCCTTTTTCAACTGGCATATATATAGGTTGCTTTCCTCTTTTTTTAAGTTTAGTAGTTCTTTAAGGTTTATTTTAGCATTGTACTTTCTCTTTTGAAATGCGATTCAGGTAATTACTTCAAGATCCTTTAATTATTAAGACTGTGCCTTGCTTGGTTTGTACCCAGTCTTTGTCAATCTGTCCTCCATGTCTACCATCTGCTAATTCCCTCTTTGTCCTTTCCCTGTCTTACACCTTTATTTTTCCACAGTATGTATCTACTCTATTTCTTGCTGTTGCCAACATGGTTTTAAGTTCTGCAAGATTATTACCTGTCCCTTCTCAGTTCTGTCAGCTTCCTTTCATCTTGTTCTGTTGTTTTATCAGTTCATCTTTGATTCCTCTTTTCAATGAGTCTATGTTTACTTTAATTTCCTTAAAAGAACAAAGAAGGTTTTTTTCTAATTCTGACAGTTTTATTAAGGACTATTATGCTCAAGAATATGGGGAGATTCTTAACTCTCCATACCTTGTTTACCTGGTCACTATTTGAAATTTCTTCAGTTTGCTGGCTTTTATGTACATCCTTGTGAAAAACAGGTGAAAATGAAAAGAGATTGATTCAATGTGAAGCAACGCAGTTCAGGCACCTTGTTTAAGAGTTACAACATATTTCTCTCTGCTTCACTGACTTTGGTAAAGAGCTGCAACGCTGATCCTAGGACACTGCTGCCCTCCTTTCTTGCAACTCTTGCCCATTCTTTTGAGAAAACCATATTGATGAAAATAAAAACAGAATGGCAGTGTGGTTTTTCCTTTCCTCAGTGAGGGAAGGGCACAATTAGAGCATCCCAACCTCATCTCTCACATGGCCCACATTTCTCTAGATCAAGATTGTTAGAAAGGCAATTTGAGAGGTTTCTCAGTAGAAATTATAAATCCTCTTCTCTAGGGTTCTTTCTGTTTGTTATTCAGTATGTTTACAGAAATATAGTTAAGCCAACTGGCACTTAATCAGCCAATTTTCCAGACCATCTAGATCTTAATTTTTCACTTGACAACTAGATAGAAATATACTATATAATATGAATTAAATTTCAAGACAGGAAGAGTTACTAAAAACTATGTCTGGTTTTGGGGAGACATGGCTGGTAGGGTACATCACTGGCTAGTACTTCTTTTTGAATTCTGAATGACTGTGGCATCATTGTTTGCCATTTCAATATTTAATTTTGCCATTAGGAGTTTATTTTAAAAGTCACTAGGGATTCATACTTCATAAAAAGACCATCATTGAAGTAGTACTTATTTTCACAACAGAATCAGAAAAGCAAAAATGTTAAGCTAATTTAAAGTTACATATTGGGCTTTTCTACACTATATTCTTAAGTTATCAGAGGTCAGTCCTCCTTATAGTTCATTAATGCTCCCATTACATATTTATAACAAGTCAATTATCTATTGCTATAAGCCTTAGAAGGAGCAAAAACAAACACACCTATATGAAAATTTATAAAAATACGTTATACATTTTATAAATATCCAGGTACAAACATGCACATACACATACTTTTACTTCTAAATAACCAAATAACTCTAGTTTCAACATTCTCATGTGGCATTTTATGGGTACCAGACTTCAATTTCAAATGGCCACAAAACAGTCACAATTTTCTGACAAAGCACTAGAAAAGATCTGTGACACCAACATCTCTCCAAGGAATTGCCATTTCAACTATCCTTTGGCCCTACTAACCTGCTTCTAATGGTGTAATTTTTTCCACTTTTAGAAAAGGTATATTTAAGCAAAAATGTCAAAGAAGCAAAGGAATAGATTGAGTTCATTTAAATCATGTGGATGACTAAGAACTGCCAACATATATATAAAAAGCAAAAATAACAGATAAGACATGAAAA
Organism: Tapirus indicus; assembly: GCA_031878705.1. NCBI lineage: Eukaryota > Metazoa > Chordata > Mammalia > Perissodactyla > Tapiridae > Tapirus > Tapirus indicus. The sequence goes on along the minus strand of CM062918.1, from coordinate 62,340,376 downwards.
CAACAACCTTAAAAGAGTAAAATATTTTGAACAAGAGAGTAGACATACTAGGAGAGAATGCTTTCCCCAATCTTGACATACAGATATTAGTTTCACAGCTTAATCCTCATCTTCTACAGAAAGAAACCAGTAGAGATAGTACAGTATGGTAGTATAAGCAAATTATTAAATATTGAAGTAAATAGTTCTTTCTCTTCTAGGGAATGAGATTAGAACTGAGGGTTTGGAGCACTGTTTTTTTAATAACCCTTGTAAAACTATTACACTTTTAAAAAACTATAATTGTGTTACTTCAATAAAAATTTAAATTTAAAAAGGGCTCCTGGGGCTGGCCCTGTAGTCTAGTGGTTAAGTTCAGCACGCTCTGCTTCAGCGGCCCACGTTCGGTTCCCGGACGTGGACCTACACCACTCATCAGAGGCCACGCTGTGGCGGCAGCTCACATACAAAATAGAGAAAGATTAACACAGATGTTAGCTCAGGGTAAATCTTCCTCAAGCAAAAAGAGGAAAAGTGGCAACGGATATTAGCTCAGGGTGAATGTTCCTCAGCCAACAAAAAAAGGCTCCTGAAATAGAATGTAAACTTTCATACAAATTAAAAGATTCACTGCTTCTTTTGTGGTTTTTAAAGACATTCTTTCAAAAGAAGACTAAAATTAGAATATAAGATGACTGGTACACATATGAACCTCTACAAGGTAAAGCTGAGAATTCCAGAGAACTAAAACTAAGGACTTAGGGATAGAAAATCTTTTTTTCTGAGGAAGACTTTTGGCCCTTGTAAGAAAAAAGACCTAATGAGGACTTATATATGTCCATAAGAACTTGCTTTAAAAGTTTTGGGTTTTTTTATGCTAATTTAAAAAATAAATTTAGTTCACATTTTAATATTAATATATTATATGTGGTTTATAGCTAAATAAATATACTGATCATGCATTTTTTAAGAAAACACAGAATATTTTTTGAGATTCTGATATAAGATTTTTCCCCTATCGGAAAACTCAATCTAACAAAAAAAAGCATGATGATAAAATCTCTTGAGTTTGCTTACTGCTAAGCAAAAGACCACTTGACAAAGAAGCTACTAAATCCTACTACTTTCAAGCTGCAGTACAAAAATCTTATGGCATAATTTTTGAGAAAGTTTCTGTCATTTGCTCCTCCATACTTTATCCTTTTTGGTTCTGTGCCATGATAAAAGCAAGTGTATTAAGAAACTAACCACAGTGAAACAGACGTAAAATAACTCCTTCTAGGCTTAAATTAGCAAAATCATAAGAGAAACACAATAAACTGTGCCATCTTCCAAAAAGGCTCCCACCCCCTTTGATTACAGAAAAATTTAAATATACAAAAGCCAAAAGAACAGAAAATTGAACTCCCACATACCCACCATCCAGCTTTAATCATTATCAACATTTTGCTAATAAAAAGGCTTTTTTGAAGAATAAGATTTTATTCTCATATGAACTTTCAAGGTAGATCTGAAACTATGCCAGACATTTTAAGAAGAAATTAACGACTATTCCCTTCATAATAGAGAAGAAAGAACCCTATACTAGAGGCTTCAGAAGACACAGATGAGGGTTTCATAGGGTGTTCCAGCCTTAAAAAGACACATGTGTCATCTTTACTGGTAGTTGTCTACGTTCCCTGGCTTGATTATTTCAATTTACCAAGTTCTTCTAATCTGAAGTCCCTGGAACTTCAACAACTGTACAGTATCCAAAATATTATAACTTATTTACACATGTTCATTTCCCCGCTCTGAGAAGCTCCAAAGCTTTTATTACTTTCTCAAAAGAGACTACGGCCCCCCAAATGACAAGAACCAATATTATTTTTAAAAACTGTGACAGTGGCTTCTGTGCCCTCTGTCCAAATATGTGCACGCAAGGGAAGTCTACACCCTCTGCTCTGCTCAATGATCTTTCCTCCTGCTACATAGGAGCAGCACAACTTAGTAAATAAAATGAAACAAACTACTTGCGGTTCATGCAATACTGGATCTGATTCCAATTAAAGAGGAAAAATGGTTTCTTCTAGTATATGAAAAGAAATATCCTTTTATTATTTTGATAATCGTGTTTTAATATATTTAATGGAAGTCCTCAGGTTGTAAATGTTGAGAGCCTATAAACCAAACAAAGTATGTTTAAAATCTAGCTATGCTAAAACCAATAAGCAATCAAAATACAAGACAGTATATAATTAAGATTCATTTTAAATAGTTCCCTCACAGATTAACTATATGTGGGAATTGTGCTAGTTAGTGGCAATGTTAATTGCTTTGAAGGAAAGAGATGGACAACTATTTGCAATATGACATGCTAAGTATGCAAGAGGTGAGAGAAGAATGCTAGGGAAGCACAGAAAATAGCAACTAACTTCAAGAAGTCAAAATGACCTTAATAGTAAATGTGATAAGAATTCAGAGAAAAAGGATATCCGGGGGCATCACACAAGTTGTATATAATGTACAGAATTGTACATGAGGTCTGTGAGCACAACCCCAGAGTGAAATATTATTGATGCTCTCTGAATCTGTGCAAAGCTATAGCTCTTGAGGAGATTAAGGCCTAAACAGTCAAGGGCATCCCAATGGAGTAGACAGGAATACATATAAACATACAGAATGAAGTGCAAGTACGGCAAGGTTTCAAAAGTCAAAGATAGTATAGCTTTGACGTGGTAGAAACCACAAAGGTAGCGAAGGCTGATAAAATGAGTTGACATGATCAAAGTTAAGTTTAGGACAGATGTGATATTAGAGTCTAGGAAGGCATTTGTCTTGGCAAAATGTTCGATTTACCTGTAGGTACCAAAGGCACTATTCATCTGACATATCAAAAAACAAGCTGAACCTTCCCTTTTAAGGTTGTTCCTTTTCCTATGTCTGTGCATGTGTATGTTTTAAAATTATTTTGTGAAATAACACAATTCTAGAAAAGTGCATAAACATAAATGAGCAGCTTACAAATTGTTATAAAGCAAAACCTGTGTATAACCACAACCCACGACAAGAACTAGAACTGGTACTTCAGAAACCCTCCAAACATCTCTTCTCAGTAACAATTTCCTCTTTCCCCAAGAGATAATCACTATCTTGTTTTTCTTATAGTTTTACCACCTAAATAGGCACCCTTAAACAATATAGCTTAGTTCTGACTGTTTATTAATTTCATATAAACAGAACCATATAGGAGATAGACATTCTTTTGGATCTCTCTTCCTTTCACTCAATACGATGGTTTTTAATATTCATCTATGTAGTCACTTGTACTCTAATTTATTTTTCATAGCTGAATAGTTATTATATAAATATACCATAATTATCTACCTATCTATTGACATTTGGGTAGTTTGTAGGTTGGAGTTATAATGAACATGCTTATATATGACTTTCAATTTAGATGTGCATATTTCTTTCTACTGGCTATACACCTAGGAATGGAATTACTGGTCAAAGATATGCATGTAAATGGCAAGAGAAAAAAAATAAAATTTATTTTTATATTTCTTTCTAAAATCATTTAACAACTTATCTGTAGACTCATTTGGATTTTCTATGTACACAATTCATATCATCAGTGAATATTAACTGTTTAGCATCTCCCTTACAACCATTATACTTATTTTTTGGTATACTACTGGCTAGGATCATCTTCAGTATCATATTGAAAAGAAGTAAAGATAACAGATACCCATGTCTAGAACTCCATCTAAAAGGGAAATCTTTCCAACATTTCAGTATAACTATGTTATCTCCTATAGAAGGTTTTATAGATTTATTAGATTAAGAAAGTTCCCTTTTGTGCCTAGTTTGCTAATGGTTTCTTTTTAAAATCATGAATGATTACTGGTTTTGAGCAATTGCTCCTCTGTATCTACTGAAATGTTTTTCTCATTAATTTGTTCAAGTGACTGATCATACTGAATTCTTTCAGGTTAAACCAACCTAGCATTCCTGGGCTAAATCTGAGTTGGCCATGCTAGGTTATCATCCTTTTTATATATTGCTGAATTCAATCTGCAAATATCTTGGGGGTTTTTGTTTCCTTGTTTGCATCTACATCCATGAAAGAAACTGATGTAATTTTTCTTCAGGTTTCGATATCAAGGTAGCTTCATGAAGGTGACGGAATCCTCTTTCTACAAGAGTATAAGGTAGAGAATATAAGGCTGGAGTTACTGTCTGATTAAATATTGGGAGAATTTACCAGTATATCCATCTGAACTTAAGACTTTTCTTTATAGAAAATTTCACTTTATAGCTATAGGCCCATACAGGTTTTCTTTCTTATATCAATCTTGGTCAACTGCAAATTTCTAAGAACTTATCCATTTTGTGTAAAATTTCAAATTCTAACATAGTTATCCACAGTATCTTCTTATGAATTTTATTTGTTTTTCTAATGTATGCAGGATTCAAAGTGACTTTTTTTTCATTCCTGATACTGGTTATTTGTGCCTTCTTTTTTCTTGATTAATCTCACCACTGTATCAGTGTTATGGGTCTTAAAAAAAAAAAATCACCTTTTGGCTTCTTGATCCCCTCTACTGTAGGTTTCTTTTCTATTTTATTAAATTCTGCTCTCTGTTATTTCTTCTCACATTTTCTCTGAATTTATTTTGTTGATCTTTTTCCATCTTGACACATCTAGCTCATTACTTGAGACTTTTAAGATAAACGCTTAGCTCCTTACCTTCCTTACATATGCATTTAAGGTTATAAACTCCATTCTTCAGCACAACTTATACTGCATTCCACAATTTTTCCCCTTAACATTCAAATAGTTGCTTAAATAACAATTATGAGTATTTGAAACTTCAATCAACATTGATAGAATTTAAAATGTTGGCTTAAAAAAATAGAGGCTAGGTACAATATAAAGTCATTTATATTAATTAAAAGATAGCACTGTTTATTAATACATTTTCCATGAACACAGTATTCTAGGTTGACATTTATTTTCTTTCAACCTATTGAGGTATCATTCTACTATCACTTCTACTCTTGCTGTTGAGAAGTCAGCTGTTCTCCAGAAGAATATAATATATACTTTCTACATACATTATATATATATATATATACACACACACATACATATCACTCTTTGAAAGGAATCTTTCTTGTATCTTATTGTTTTTATGATTTTCTCTTTTATCTTTGCTTTGTTTTTGTAGTTTAACTATGACGTTTTCAAATGTGGATTTCTTTTTACCATATTTCATAAAATCTAAAATGCTTTGGTAAATTTCATATCTTACCAGAAAGTGAAATGGAAAATTTTCACGTAAATCGAAATTGCAATTTTGTTAGACAGTAGAGTGCCATCACTTGAAAGATGCATTCAGATTTCAGACATGTTAAAATGGCAAAAACTACATCTTAGAATCAATGAAGTATTATTTATCATGCATGGGAACTGTTAGGCTTCTTGAATCTGTGGCACTTTTGTCTTTTATCAATCTGGAAAATTATCAGCCATTCAAATATCGCCTCTGCCCCATTCTCTCCTCTCTTTCTAAAACTCAATGCGACTTTCTCATTATATTCTCTGTATTTCTTAATTTCTCGTGTTCCATCTTTTAGTGTACGTGCTTAATTCTGGACAGTGTTTTGATCTTCTAGTACACTAAACTTCTCTTTAGCTTTGTCCAATCTGCTGTTAAACTAATTCACTGAATTAATTTTGCTTACTCTGTTTAGTTATAGAAATTCTGGGTTTTTGTCAAATCTCTATGACAGCTCATACTTTCCAGTTCCCTGCTGATAGCATACCCATTTTAGTCTAGGTCTGACAGTTCTAATATCTGAAGTCCAGGAGTAGTTTGAGGCCCTAATGTTCTTTTCCTAGAAAAGATTTACATTTACTTCTGTCAAGTCCCTGGGTACATTAATAGTCTGGGACCATCTTAATTCAAGTTCAAGGCCTGAGGTTTTCTGGGCCACCCAGATGATATGAATACTATCTTCAGTCTTTAGAAGAGCTGGTTTACCTAATCCTCACTCTCTGTGGGCCTAGGACTCCAACTTTTTTCCCCACTAACTAAAGGGACAACAAAAATCATAGCTCAGTCTCTTAGCTACCTCTTCTGGATCAGCATATACTTCCACAGCAAAGCAGACTGGGATGCTTGGCTCATTTCTCTAGGATTCTCTTAGGCCTTAACCTTCTAATTCCTGGTTTACTAATTCTTTTACATTCTTGATTTTTTAAAAGATGTTTCAATATTTCATTTAGCTTTCTCTATTGTACTTAGTGAATGGAATGGTCCAAATGACCAGAAGTTTCCCAGAGTCTCCTATATTTTCTCTCAGTTGAAATTCCACCTCACATCTCTTCCATCTACACTCTACTTTCAATTAACTGTCACCATCCTAAGTTAAGCCAACATTTTCCTTTTACCTAGATTATTAAAATAGTTTTCCAGCTGATCTTCCTGTCTCTAATCAGCTCATACTGTTACTAGATTTTTTATTCTGCAATAATTCTCTTATCACATTTCTCCATAAAACAGTCCTCAAGGGCTTCCTACTTAACAGAAAAAAAATCCAAATTCATTTGCTTAGAATGCAAGATCCTCCATAATGTACTTCCTATTGAACATGCTCAATCACTTCCCCTCTATTCTTCATGCCCTCCAACCACTGTAAATCTCACTACCATAAAGTAAACTTCCCCCCACTTGTTTTCCCTCCTGCTCTTTCAAATTCAATCAAATGCCATCTCATCAATAAATCCTTTTCCACCTAAATCAGAAATAAGCTTTTATGTAGTCCCATAACATTTTATCTCTTAAGTACCCTGGGGGTAAAAATTGTGTATGATATACTGTTGTGTGTACCTCTTCATCACCAAACCTCTGCTCAATGTCTTACACATAGTTGATATTCAAAAACATTCTTGCAGCTTAGGAAGTAGTGAGATAGCAGGGAGACTAGGGACAACAGTATGGATAAAAGAAAAATAACCTCAGATGAGGTAACTAAGGGAAAAAATTGCTCTAGACCATAGCTAGTAGGTAGTGGAGCAGAGATCTCATGTTCTTAACCACTATGATAGAATAAGAGAGTGCATTTGCAGCTTTCCATACACTGCTCCTGAATTGTTTAAGCAGGAAAAACCCCACTATACTGCAGAAGAATAGTGATGAACGCCGTCACAAAAGCCAGGTTTCTGACAACCAAATTTACTTTCATATTCCGGAAGTTAATTGTGAAACAATATATTATTACTAATGTGGCTAAGAAAAGCTCCATACTAACATAAAAACATACAAGCGCTAACTCTAGTACCTATTCACTAAATGGGTGCTAACGCTTTAGAATGAAAAGTGGAGTTATTTGCAACATAGTATGGGAAAGAGTGAAATCAGTCTTTAAGATCCTTTAATCGTACTAGTCTATTAAAAGTAATGAGTCATCAACCACCTATATTTCCCCTTACCTCAAACATGCCAGTTAACTCATTAATACTCACCTAATATACTATTGACTAAAATGAGTTTTTAAAATTTTTCAAAATAGACCTATAAGAAAAGAAATCTGAGCTGCAGGAGAGAAAACACTGACTTTTTACTTGTTACCGACTCCAAAGGAGCTTGATTTGGAGGATTTTGTCTCTAACTCCTGCCACACTGAGATTTGATTTACATGCATGTCATAATTTCAATAAAAGTTCTGTTACAGAAAAGAAAATCTAGAAATGGCTGAACTTAATTAAAATATTTACTAAACACTGACTATAAATCAGGAGTTGTGTTACGTGCCAGGAATGAAAAAAGAGTAAGATAGTTTCTGCACAAAGAACTCTAACATAAGTGGTGAAATATTAAATCAAATACATACCAAGATGCAAAGGAAGGAGTGATTAACTGTATTGAAAAATAAGAAAGCCATCTTAGGAGTAAAGTTTGGGTTTTGAAAGACAATTAGGAAAAACGACAATAAGGAAGGCATGCCAGGAATGGGCCAATGACAGTACAATTCCAAAGGTGCTCCCTAGTGCTGTGGAGTGAACAGCCTCCACTGATATCCACAGAAGCCCTGTGTCAGACAAAGAAAACATCTGCAAAGCTGAGGTGACACAAAAATGAATTTGGTGACCACCTTAAAAGTTTTGTACTACTAAGGTGTAATATGAGAACAGAAAAAGATATAGAAATTAAGAGAAGATGCCAGAAAGGCAGAGAGAAGCTGGATTTTTAAGTCGTGTCTTGTCATAAAAAGAAAGGGAAGAAGGAACAACTCACTTTTCTCGTCTCGCCTGCTGGAAGGATTCACAATGACCTATAGTTTATGAAAAGCAAAGCACTTGAAGAAGGTTCAATGAGGAATTCATTCTATCAAAAGGGTAAGTGGATATCCAGCTTTCAGAGGCTGCAATAGCAGAAATGCAAGCCGTGGTATCACAAGCCCAATATTTGATTATATGAGCTATGATGCCTGTGACCAATGACAGCAGCAACAGTGCTGCCACAAAAATAGTTTGACACTGTGATTTTGGCATTTTCCTGGATGTACAGACTTCATGGCTGATTCTCAATCTTTTCTTTTTCTCTTAACCTCTTAAAAGTTTGTAACTAAAAACCCTGACTGATATACCAGGAAAGGAGGAGAAGGTTCAAGATACGATAGATGAAATAATGAAAGCAACATCCCATAAAAATTATGATACAATCAAAGCCCAAACGGGAAGGTTGGCCTTAAAGAAGTAAAAGGACAGACAAAGTTGTTGCTGCACTTCTGATTTTCTGATTTGCCCTGGTTTGCTTCATCCGGAGGAGTATAAGAAATCTACTGAATAGAGAAAATTTTATTTAATTTGTAAAACAGAAGAGAAATCAATCTACAGAGTAAAAATCAGAAGGCTGAGTAAAAAAGAAAATGGCACAAGTCTAAAAAGCAGCTATGAGAGATAAGAGACCAAAGAGACCACCGGCCCCTCTCCAATTTCATCAAAATAAATTTTTAAAAAGAATAAATTGCTCATTTTTAGGGTCAGGACAAATCGGTTTAAACTTCGGACTAGAAGTCCAGGAGCAAATAAGAGGAATTATTGGCAAGAATCTATTTATATCTCTATTGCCTTCACTGGACCATGAGCTCCTCCCCCAGGGCAGGGAATATGGCTCACTAATGAATAAAATAAAAGAAACATTGACATGCTTGGTATATGGAAATGAGAAAAGAGAGCAGAGACAGGATGAAATTGAAAATACTTCACAATTTTGACTAGGGTAAGATTCATCTTTAAGTATGCCAAAATGAATAGAAATGATACTTGAATACATTCTGTGTTACTAACTGAAAAGCAAGGTTTTCTAAAATGCTATACAACAAAATTTATTGGCTATATTGTCCACCTTTTCTTGTGATTCCTGGGATCCTAAATAGTTACAAAATTATCATACAGGTAACCTTCATTTTTATACTCAAGAATTGGAGGGTATAGTGTCACTGAAGCTAAGCCTCCTTACATTCCGTGTTTCTTTTCAGATTCCAAGGCAGGGGACCTGGGGAGATGAAAAGGGGCCTGGACACGTATTGTTTTTTTAAGTTCTCAGGTGATTCTAATGTACAACCACTTTAATAGTTTATCGTTGGTTCTCTTAGGTTTCCTAGGTAGATAGTTATATTACCTCATAAAATTTTTTTTTCTTTATCAAAGTGTTTTCATTACAAATAAGTGCTTATTTTCTTAACTAAATATTTTGTTACAAAGTTTTTCTGTGACTGAGGAAAATTCACAGAATACACAGAAGTATAAAGAAGAATCTAAAAATACTCCATAATCCTCCCATCTCCAAAACAATCTTTACACCACTTATTTAATTTTCCATGTATTATTTTATTTATCAGAACTTCCAGTACAGTAAATGGTGGTGACAGCCAGTAACCTTGTTTGATTTTAACTGGCATACTTCTACTGTTTTAAAATTAAGTACAATTTTGATATAGACTATTATTAGTTGATACCCTTTATTAAGCTGAGAAATTACTTTCTTAGTTTGCTAAAAATCGTTTTTTTCAAAATCATGGGTAAATGCACAATATTATTAAATACCTTATTATAATTATCTTTTGGTTTCTCTTCATAACCTGTTAAAGTAGTAAATGCTATAGATGAGTTTTTTTCCCAGTGGTGACGTATTCTTGCATTCCTAGGAGAAATCCTACTAGATCGTTAATTCTTTCAATTCATTTAAGTGTTATTTTATTTATGAATTCAACAGCTAGGTTCATAATAAAGATGGTTTTCTTATGCTGTCAAATTTTGTAACCAGGGTTATTCTGATTTGGCTCACCTGAATTAATAATGTCCTAACTTTTTCTACATTCTGAAATAATCTTCCATAGAATCTGGCAGTTCCTTGAAGGTTTATTAGATAGAACTTGCCATAAAATCATCTAGTACTTTTCGAGGAAGGAGGGAGATCTTTTAGTATATTTACTACATTTTTCCATGGTTATTTTTCTATTCTTCTTGAAGGGGGGACAATTTAGGTAATTTCCATTTCTAAGTTTTCAAAGGTATTGGTAAAAGTGGTAGAGAGTATTTATAATTTTGAAATATTTTTCCTATCCATAATTATGTATTATTCTCAATATTGTTTATTTGTGCCTTTTCCTCCTACCCCCATTCACATTTGCCGATTTCTTTCCCCCCTTTTTTTCTAAATAAACTTTACTTTTTTTAGAGAAGTTTTAAGCTTGGAGCAAAACTGACCAGAAAGTAGAAAGCATTCCCATACAACCCTTGCTCCCACACATGCACAGCCTCCTCTACTATCAACATCTCATTCCAGAGTGGTACATTTGACACAGTGGACCTACATTAGGGTCTACTTTTGGTGTTGTACATTCTACGGGTTTACACAAATGTATAGGGACACATATCCACCATAACAGTTTCATACAGAATAGTTTTACTGCCCTAAAAATCCTTTTGGCTCGACATATTTGTCCTTCTCTCTCCCAAACCTCTGGTAACCACTGATATTTTTACAGTCTCCATAGTTTTGTCTTTTCCAAAATATCGTATAGTATGCAGCCTTTTCAGATTGGCTTCTTCACTTGTAATATGCATTTAAGGTCCCTCCATGTCTTTTCATGGCTTGACAGCTCATTTCTTTTTAGTACTGAATAATATTCCATTGTCTGGATGTACCACAGTTTGTTCATCCATTCACCTACTGAAGGACATCTTGATCACTTCCAGGTTTTAGCAATTATGAGTAAAGATGCTATGCACATCTGTGCGCAGGTTTTAGTGTGGACGTAAGTTTTCAACTCATTTGTGTAATACCAAGAAGCATGACTGCTGGATTGTATGATAAGAGTATGTTAGTTTTCTAAGAAACTGCAAAACCGGAAGCAAAGTGGCTGGACCGTTTCGCATTCCCACCAGCAATGAATGAGAGATCCGGTTGTTTCACATCCTCATCAGTATTTGGTGGGGTCAGTGTTTTGGATTTTGGCCATTCTAATAGGTGTGTAGTGGTATCTCATTTTAATTCGCAATGCTCTAATGATATATGATTTGAGTATCTCTTCATATGCTTATTTGACATCTGTACATCTTCTTTGGTGAGGTGTCTATTCAGATTTTTGCCCACTTTTTCAACTGGGTTGTTTTCTTACTGTTGAGTTTTAAGAGTTCTTTGTATATTTTGGATAACAGTCCCTAATCAGATGTCTTTTGCAAATATTTTCTCCCAGTCTATGGCTTGTCTTCTCATTCTCTTGATATTGCCCCCTTTAAAAATCCATTTCAAAGATCTTTTTTTCATTTATTCATTTTTGTTCTCTATTTCACTATGTTGCTTTTATCTTAAAATACCTATTCTTCTCTCTTTGAGTTTATTTTGTATTTTTCTAACTTCCTGTCTGAAAGGCTTAGTTGTTTTCTACTTCTTTTTCTTACAAAGATACGAAGACTGTAAATTTCCCTGCACCTCTTCAGCCACACCCCACATTTGCAGTCTTATTATTTAGTTCTAGTTATTATAATAATTTCCTTTGGGGATTCCAAGCGTTATTTACAAGTCTGAAAATAGAATGCATATCAATTTTTCTTGGAATTTATTATAGCCTAGAATGTGACCAATTTGTAAATAATACACTCTGAAGGGTACCAAATACCAATATGTATTTTAAATCATCTGTGTTTATTGATAAACAGTCCAGAAAAAAGTCAGTGTAAGAATAGTTATATGCCAAGAGAGCTAACAAAGAGATAGCATTCACAAAACAAGAATAAAATTATTAAACTGAATAAGTTGAAAACTGTTGAAATAAACAATTCTAGACAGCCAAATAGCAAATGGACACAGAAAGAAAAGCAAGTTAGTGAATTAACAGTAAACCTGAAGAACCATCACAGACCAGAGTAGAAAGACAAAGATGACAAGTATGAAAGAAGCATTTTGAAAAAAGAAGATGTGGAAAAGTAATCCAGAAGTTTCAACATGGGACTAACAAGAATTCCAGAAAGCATCAAGAGAATGGAGAAAAGGTAATATTGAAGAAATAACAGCTAAGAATTTCCTCAGACTTAAAAGACCCAACTGGCTATGTTTTCAAAATCCACCCCAAAATTTCAGAATATTAAGGATTTCTCTTAGAGTGCTCAAAAAATTTATCACATGAAACGACTTAAATAACTAAAGAATATATTCTATATAAGTGAACACACGGACAGAGAGAACTGATTGGTGGTTACCAAGGGGAAGGGGGGTGGGGGGGGCACAAGGGGTGAAGGGTTACATCCACAAGGTGACGGACAAAAATGTACAACTAAAACCCCACAGTGTTATAAACTAAGACATCAATAAAAAAAAAAAAGAATATATTCTAGAGGAAAAAAGGGAAATTTGGAGAAAGTGGGATGCAAGAAACAAATTAGCAAAAATAAGAAAAGGTCAATATATTGAGAGTAAAAATGCTTAATAAAATATGAAAAATTCAAATATTATCAACTTATAAAGCTGAGAGGGGAAGACAAAAGGACAGAAAAGTATGCTACAGCTTTTGTCTTGTGTAGGGCATAGATATAAATATGGTAATTAAATATTGTTATAAACTTATAGTTTTAAGTATGCATATACAAACTGTAAGGGTGACCACTAGAAAAACTGAAATAAAATTTATAAATTTGAAATTATTAGGGGGGAAAAGAAAGAAAACTTGATCAAGCCAACAAAATAACCAAACAGAAAATATGGTAAATTTAAAGCACAACTTACAATGGCATTAGTGAAATCTAAATATATTAGTCATTATAAAATAAAGCGTGGCAGTGTTAATATCAGACAACATAGGATATAATGTGAAATTCATTAAATGAGACAAAAAGATATTGCATATTGATTTTTAAAATACTATTTAAAGATTTACAGGTAACCCCCAACACATCTTCAGAATTACAAGGAGAAACTGAAAAGTTCATATACAGAAGTTTCCCAGAAGCCGTTTACTTTTTAATTCATACTTACCATACTTAAGTATTTAACTGAAAAATGCTTTCAGCAGTGTCAACAGTATTAAAGGACAAAACTCAGAATGCCTCTGAAGAAATACAGTAATAAGAAACTAACCGTAAGTAAGTCTACTTCACTAGAAGAGTATCAGACGTAAACCATGAAAACTCCTTTCCCTAATAGAGGTGTCAAAAAATAAGTCTGAAAATAAATGTTACCAAAATTAAGAAATATTACTGACTTCAAAAAGATGGTCAGATCCATGGGGGGAAAAAATCACAGCAGTCAAGGAGCATTTTATTCTTCATGAACCACAGGAAAGCTGGATAGTATGTGTTTAAGAACACAAGCTTTGGAGTCCAACAAACCTGAGTTTGACCTTGTAAAACCTTGTTTACAACACTGAAATAAATACATTAAGCTCCAAGCCTTAAGTGGGGATAACATTTTCTAGCTCCATAAAGCTATCAGGAAGATAAAATGAAATAATGCCTGGCACAGAGGGCTCAATAATTGATAACTATTATTGTTAACATCAAACTGTAGCTGGGGTGCAAGGTGTGAGAAATTGGGTAATATTCTTGGTATTACTTAATATGTTTTACAAGTGCTTTCAATTTTAAAATCAATATTTTCTATTTATATGAGAAATATTTTCTATTTATTTCTCATAATATTTGGGGTCTCAGTTCCCAACAAAAACTAGTTGTAATTTTTTATTAAAATTAGGATTGCTACTTTTAGGCTGATAGAATAAACATAGGCTGTCACCCTACCACCTTAACAAGTGCTCCAAATTTCCAATCTAAGGAAGAGAAAAAGATTAAGAATGGCATTAATATTGCCATTCTCCAGTCCCAGTCATTTCTTCCCTTTTAACTAGAAACATTTTCAGAGAGAAAAATATAAAAAATATCCAATGGAATATAACCCTGCACTGAAACCAGAGAACCAGTCCAAACAGCTGTTTTGGCAGCCAGGATATCCTGAGCAACTTTTTAATTCTGTTTTTACTGAATAAATGTTATTAATGTGCCTAACATAGATTTAAAGGTTTAGGGGCAAGAAATTTTTAATTAATTAAAGGAATACCTTATTCATGTCTTCCAAGAATGTATCAAGCTCTTTTTTTAAAAAACCTATTTTTAGTTCTTGGTACTCAAGAGGATACATTGTAGAAGATAATAGAGCAGAGCCCCCCACCTCACCACCAAAGTAAAATAAGAAACATTAAGGGGCCGCCCGGTGGCGCAGTAGTTTAGTCGCCCGGGGTTTGCAGGTTCGGATCCCAGGCGCCCGCTGATGCACTGCTTGTCAACCATGCCGTGGCGGCGTCCCATATAAAGTAGAGGAAGATGGGCACAGATGTTAGCCCAGGGCCAGTCTTCCTCAGCAAAAAAGAGGAGGACTGGCAACGGATGTTAGCTCAGGGCTGGTCTTCCTCACAAAAAAAAAAAAAGAAACATTAAGCCTAAATTCCCTTAACACTAAGTTTATTGCAAAATTTCAGATGAGGAATACATGAAATTAAAGCAGATACTACTTGTAGATTGGTTTGTTCACATATTGGCATACAAATCAATTCCTTACTTGCTTTTTGTAAATTCAGTTCAAGAGACTTTCTGTGTTACCTCTAAGTACAAAGCTGACAATATAGTTCCTTACCTTTCCATTAGCTTCTCTTTATCCCAATTGAAGTGGCTAAGGAGTATTCTTGTGATAGTTGCTGGATTCTAAAGAAGGGGGAAAAAAAGTCATTTTAAGGTAACAGCACTTCATGGACATTTAGTGAATTTTCAGGTTGAATTATTTCTGTTAACACCCCACCCAAATTTCCTTTCCTAAGAGACTTCTTTATTCCTCTAAGAAAACAGAAAATTTTAATTTTACGATCAAGACTATTTAAAAACAGTTTGCCACACTAATATGTCAGGTTTCTATGGGATTCTAAAGCAGAATTCAAAATAAGCCAAAAAGAAATGAAATGAAAAATTGTTGTATTAAATCAAACACTAATTAAAATTAACTGTTTGCAATTAAGATTTAACTGACTGCCATATCAGCATACTGTTAATCAATAAAGTTTGCAACATCTTATATATTGAATAGTTCAAATGAGTCCAAACCATTTTTAAGTCAGAAGGTCCTTCAGAGAGATTAATGAAAACGCCAAATATCTGTACTGTGCAAGAATTTAGAGAGTATATTCTTAGGTTGCTATTTCATTTCTAGGAGGAAAAGTTAACACCATGAAATAAACCCAAAGTTTACTGCCCTATTATTCAATGCTGACACAAATACTTCCATTTCCCATGAAACTAGTGAGCTTACTATTTGGGTACAGAATGTGAACTTAAAATGCAATGTGGTCTAAGAGATGGCTAAGCCTGACTCAAAAGACAGAATGTCAGTGGAACTCTAAACTGGGTCTGCTTATTTGTATTTCATGTATAATTTTATTATATTAAATATTTCAAAAAAGGTCTCTGTACACAAAACTACTTTTATTTCACCATAGTTAGACCACAGTATTAGTTAACAAGTGATTTAATTTAAAAGTATTTCTGTTTAAAAATAATATCATGAAAGAAATCTCTATCAATTATTCTCAACAATACCATTTGTCACAGAAAAATTCACATAACCCCAAAAGCACCAAAGAATGCGACATAATAACTCTCATCCACCCACTACATGTACATTTTGCTAATCCATCTAGGTACTCCTTACTTCTTGGACCCAGACTCCCTTAAGAATCTTCCTTTAAGGGCCAGCCCGGTGGTGCAGTGGTTTAGGCTGCACTTTGGCAGCCCAGGGTTCGCGGGTTCGGATCCCGGGCTCCGGCCAATGCACTGCTTGTCAGCCATGCTGTGGCGGCGTCCCATATAAAGTAGAGGAAGATGGGCACGGATGTTAGCCCAGGGCCAGTCTTCCTCAGCAAAAAAGAGGATTGGCAACGGACGTTAGCTCAGGGCTGGTCTTCCACACCAAA
This sequence comes from Tapirus indicus, assembly GCA_031878705.1. Lineage (NCBI taxonomy): Eukaryota > Metazoa > Chordata > Mammalia > Perissodactyla > Tapiridae > Tapirus > Tapirus indicus. Next base: position 62,323,891 of record CM062918.1, on the reverse strand, counting down.
AAAAAAAAAATCTTCCTTTAACACAGCACTCCAGACAAACACAACCAATCTATGAGAGTTAATGTGTGAAAAGAAGCCTATTAACTGAACCTAAGTTATAATATGCTTATTTGTACAGAATATTTACACATTGTCCTGTCCAGCTATTCCTGAGAAATGTGATTCAACAATTTACTTAAAAAACAAATAAACAAACTCTGAGTTTGGTAACAGGTTTTCACAGCAGGATTTGCCTACAATCGAAATAAAGTTATTCATTTAGATTTAGTCATAAGTAAAATAAGGGCAATACTTCTATCAATTGGGAGAACTAAGTCTAGTAGTATCCACTAAAATTATGTGACTATAACTTTGTGGCATCCAATACACTAATCCTCCGCCACTATGCAGAGTGCTTAGGGGAAAATGTTTCAATAATTGTAAGAGTCTCAACTTGAAAAGAGAAAAAAGGAAGAGGAGGAGAAATGTCGTCTCTGACTTGATGTTGCCAGTGTCTTTTCTGTGTTTTATTGAGTTCCAGTATCAAAAATTGGGCCCATCCAAAGGTTCCCAAACTTGTTACTGGTTTATCAAAAAGTACTATGGAAAGGTGTGTTAAAACACAGATTCTTAGGTTCCACTCCCATATTTTTATTTAATAGGTTTGGGGCAGGGCCTCCCCAAATATGCATTCATCATCAAAGGGATTCAGAAAAATCAGACCAGTGGACTCCACCCAGGGTGAAGAAAACATAACTTCTTTTCTATTTTTTAGCTCATTCTTTAAAAATTTCTGTGTAGGTATATATGTTTGTTTAATAATGTGTATACTATACTGGAGGTACATACTCAAAGGTTTTTCCCAATAGGATATTACTGAAAAAATTTGTCTAAACCACAGTGGCATGATAATGACAAAATATCTATGCCAGAGCTCTATGCTATGGGGCAGGGCATATTTCTCAATACTAACTAACTAAACATATTTGAGTCAATATTTCAGAGCAGCTAGCTCAAGTCATTTATGTGCACTGCATATAATGTGGTGGGGGAATAACATTTATTGTGCATCTACTACATGCCAGGCCCTGTTGAAGGTACTTTATACGCTTCATTTAATTCTCAAAGCACTCTGTAAGGTAAATATACTTACTTTCCATTTTAAATATGAGAGAAAACTATGACTAGGCTCCAAAAGGTTACAAAAATTACCCCAATATCATGCAGCTAATTAAGTTAAATAGTTGTGAATTCTAGCCTAGGACAATCTGGATCTAATATTCCTTTGATTATTCCATGAAGTAGAACCTTGAAGAATATTAAGGATCTCATTTAATCATGTCTAAATATCCTTTACATCCTCCACCAAAGGGTAATTCAGGGCAGGATGAGGAGAGGATGGCAGTAAGCTAAGAGGCACAAGGGAGATTTCTGAGGGGCTGAAAATATTCTACTTCTTGAATGTGATGATTAGTTATATGAGGGAAAAGATTTATCAAAACACATCAAAAATTTTTAAGTGTAACTACACACTTAAAAATGGGTACATTTAGTCATACAAAAGATATATATCAATAATGTTGATTTATTTAAAAACAAAACAATCTGACTTCGGGGCAAGACGAAGTAATAAGCTCACTGTAGCATCTCTCTCTCCCACTGATTACAGGTAAAAACTCTGGACAAAATACAAAATACAACTAACAGAGTACTCTGAAAATTAAATAACAGCAGGCAGATTGGGGAAGGAAGTGAAGAACAACAAATAAGGTGGTGGTGGGTATCCTGTTTGTTTTTTCTCCTTTATTTCCTGGCTTGACCCAAGGGGGGGCCAAACAGGGAAAACCACTGTAGTAAGCACAATTAGCAAAAGCTGAGAGAAGTGCATCTTTGTAGCCAGAAGACTAGGGCAAAAGGCTCCTGGAGAATAATTTTTCTTTTCCTCTTGTTCCTCTGGGCCCTGCCTTGAGGCCAGCCCCAGCCACGAAATTAAACTGCTGCAGAGTGACCACAGAAAACCACAAGAGAAAACTCATCACTCTGAATAAAGGAATCAGAAAAAGGGCCCTGTTGTGAAAAGAGTATGAGGGAATCCGTATAATTTTCTTTTCTTTTTTTCTCTTGCCACTTCACCTCAAGGCACGACAGGCAGGAAACAAAAACTGAGAGAACTCCAAGCTTCTGGCTAGAGTAATGAAGAAAAGGATCCCTGGGAGCCAGAGAGTATAAGGGAAGTCACTGAGAGGAGAGAGATGGATAAGCAGATCCCCAATTCTGCGTATGAACCAAGTCCCTGGGATCACCTGCAAGCTGTGCATGTGTGGAACACAGCCAAAGAAGTAGAGGAGAGGCTTTCAGAACAGAGCTGTGATATAAATCACTGTCCAAGTCCTAGATCAAACTAAGTAGGAATGGGAGGGGCAAACTTAACATAGCGAAGGCTTTGAAAACTGAATAGAAAATAGAACCATTGCCTTTATAAAGTGAAAAAGAACTTGCAGTTATAACCTAACTGGGTTGATTTATTTACTAAAACAAATAAAAAATCCTCACTATTCTCTAAAGGATTTTAACAGGACACAGAATCCCACAAAATAATATTCCAAATGTCTAGGATAGAATCCAGAATTACCAGACATAGTAAGAACAACAAAAAAATTCTGACCAATTCTCAAGAGAGAAGGCAACAGATGCCAACCCCAAGATGACCCAGATATTAGAATGATCAGACACAAAGATGTTTAAAGCAGCTATTAAAAATATGATCCATTAGGTAAGGGTGAACATATTAAAATGAATGAAAGAAATTCTTAGGAAAGAAACATAAATTATAAAAAAAGAACCAAATGGAAATTTTAGAACTAAAAAACACAAAGTTCACTGGATGGGCTCAACAGCAGAAAAGAGATGACACAAGATTCAGTGAACTTAAAGATACATCAATAGAAAAATTTCCAATCTTAACAACAGAAAAAATATTTTTTTAAAAAAAGAGCAGTCTCTCAGGGCCCTGTGGGATAATAAAAGCTGTCAGCCTAGAATTCTATATTCAGTGAAACTATGGTTCAGAAATGAAGACAAAGAGATTCTCAGACAAAAGAAAAGTAGAACAACTCATTGCCAGCCAACCTGCTCTAAAGGAAATGCTAAAAGAAGTTCTTCAGGTGGAAGGGAAATGATACCGGGGGAAACTTGGAACTTCAGGAAAGAATGAAGAGCAACAGAAAAGGTAAATAAGTAAATATTACATGCTATTTTTCTTCTCTTATGTTTTTGAAAACAGAAAACTGCTGAAACCAAAAATTATATATAACATGTCATGATGAAGGGAAAGCGTTAAATGTATACAGCTGTAACACATATGTTGTTAGTGCCCTGGAGTCGATTCTGACCTTCTAGCGATCCCGGGTACAGCAGAACAGAACCCTGCCTGTCTTTTTGTGCCTCTTACCTTCCGGCACTATATCAGACAATGCTCTACTGCTATTCATGAGGTTTTCATGGAAAATTTTTTCAGAAGTGGGTGGCCAGGTCCCTCTTCCTATCGTCCAGTAAGGGAGTGCCACTGAAACCTGTCCACCGTAAGTGACTCTACTGGTATTTGAAATGCCAGTGGCATAGCTTTCAGCATCACAGGAACACACAGCCACCACAGTATGACAGCCGACAGATGGGTGGTGTGGTTCCCTGAGAGGGAAATGAACCCCAGCCATCTTAACCACTAGGTTAAGAAGGAATCTTCACCAGGGCTGGCTGAAACATGTAAGACAACTGCAACATAAAGGAACCGGGAGAAAAGTCACCTATATAGTCATAAGGCTTCTATGTTTTACTTGGAGTGGTAAAATATTAATTCTAAGTAGAATGTGAAAAATTAAGTATTTATATTATAATCCATAGAGCAATCATTAAAAAAAAAAAAAAAGACCAAGAGATATGGCTAAAAAAAACCAAAAGATATACAAAGTGGGGTATTCTGAAAGTTTCAATCCAAAAGAAGGCAGAAAAGAAGGAACAAAGAGAAAAATAATTTAGAAGACCTAAATCCAACCACCTCAATAATTACATTAAATATAAATAGTAAAAAAAGAAAGCCATTTAAAAGGCAGATAGCTACACAACTACTGAATCATTATGTTGTATACCCGAAACTAATATAACATTATATGTCAATTATACCTTAATTTAAAAAAAGAAAACTTCATGCTGCTAAATGAAAATAAAAAGACGGAGATAGCATAGTTTTTTTTAGAAGGCAAAACTGTATGTTGTCTATAGTAACCCATTTTTCAATGTAATGATATATAGATACCAAAAGGATGGAAAAAGATATATCATGCAAAACACTAATCAAACAAAAGCTGCAGTGGCTATATTTCTATCAGACAAAGTAACTTCAGAACAAAAAAATTACCAGTGATAAAAGAAAAACCTTAAAATGGTAAAAAGGTCAATTCACCAAGAAAACGTAACAATCTTAAATGTATGCACCTAACAACAGAGCTTCATAATACATAAAGGAAAAACTGATGGAAATAAAAGAAAAATAAACAAATCCACAATTATACTTGGAGACTTCAACACTCCTCTCTCAGCAATCCACTGAACAAGTCTATTTGGAAATTAAATTTGTCTTCTAGCAAATAACCAAGGGTCAAAGAGGAAGTCTTGAAGAAAATTAGAAAACACCTTGAACTGAAGAAAATGAAAATACAACATGAAATTTGTAGGATGTAGCTAACATCGTTTACGGGGAAATTTGTTGCATTAAATGCTTATGTAAGAAAAGAAGAAAGGTCACAAATGCTTTTTTCAAATAAGCAAACTAAACCCAAAGCAAGCAGAAGGAAAGAAAGAAAGAGCAGAAGTCAATGAAATTGAAAAAAGAAAAACATGAGAAAATAAATGAAACCAAAAGATAGTACTAAAGATCAATAGAACTCTAGTAAAGACTAACCAAGATTAAAAAGAGAGACACAAATGACCAACATCAGAAATGAAAGAGGGAAATATCAGTACAGATTCTATTGACATTAAAAGGATAAGAGAATACTACAAATAACTGTTTGCCCATTAATTCACATCTTAGGTGAAATCTACCAATTTCCTTAAAAGACACTAACTACTAAAATTCACTGAAGAAATAGATAACATGAATATTCCTACATCTCTGAAACAAACCTAATGTGTAGTTGAAACCTTCACACAAAGAAAACCCAAGCCAAATGGTCTCACTGGTAAATTCTACCTATCACTTAAGGAATCCCAAAAGATCGATTCTACACAATTACTTTTCTAGAAAACAGAAGAGGAGGGACTACTTCCCAATACCTATTTATATAAAGACTAGCATTACCCTTATATCAAAATCAAAGACATTACAAGAAACTACTACATGAGCAAAGTTGTAAAAATCCTCAACAAATATAGGGAAAAAAAATCTAGAAATAAATTAAAAAGATAATTATACCACAACAATGTGGATTTATGCCAGTATTGCAAGGCTGGTTAAACATTAAAAAAATTAATAAATGTTAACTGACCATGTTAACAGCCTACAGAAGAAAAACCACAAGATCATCTTAATAGGATACAGAAAAAGCATTTGACAAAATTCAACATCCCATGCTCATAAAAACTCCCAGCAAATTAGGAATAAAAGGAACTCAATTTGGTAATCTATTTTAAAAAGTGACAGCTAACATCATACCTAATGATGAAAGACTGCATGCTTTTCCCCTAAGATATGGAACAAGGCAAGGACGTCCATTTTCACTACTCCTATTCAACATTGTACTGGAAGTCTTACAAACGCAGTAAGGCAGGAAAAATGAAAAAAGGCATAGAGAGTACAAGGGAAAAATAAAGCTGTCTCTAGTCACAGATGATATGATCGTCTATGTAGAAAATTCTAAGGATCTTCAAAAAAGTTCCTAGAACTAACAAATGAGTTTAGCAAGACATATATACACATATATATATTTATAATTTTTGCTGAAAAAATTAAAATATATACATTTAGCAAGACATATATATATGCTGTATTTTTATATACTAACAATGAATAACTGGAAACCAAAAAATTTTTGAAGTACCATTTACAACAGCATCAAAATATGAAATATTTAGGTATAAATTTAACAAAATACATGAAGTATCTGTATGCTGAAAACTGCAAAATACTGATGAAGGAAATAAAAAAGACCTAAATAAATGAAGACAGATACCATCTTCATGGATTGGGAGACTCAATATAGTTAAAATATTAATTCTTCCCAAACTGATCTACAGATTCAACTCAACACCAATCAAAGTCCCAGTAGCCGGGCCAGCCCAGTGGCGTAGCGGTTAAATTCGTGTGCTCCACTTCAGCAGCCCAGGGTTCACAGGTTCAGATCTCAGGCGAGGACAGACACACCACTTGTCAAGCCATGCTGCGGTGGCATCCCATATAAAGTAGAGGAAGATGGGCACGGATGTTAGCCCAGGGCCAGTCTTCCTCAGCAAAAAAAGGAGGATTGGCAATGGATGTTAGCTCAGGGCTAGTCTTCCTCACATACACACACAAACACACAAAAATCCCAGTAGGATTTTTTGGTAGATACTGACAAAATGATTTTGAAACGTATATGGAATAGCAAGGAAATTGGAATAGCCAAAATAATTCTGAAAAGAATACCACCTGATTTCAAAACATACTATAAAGCTGCAGTACTGGCAAAAGGTTAGATACACAGACCAAAGGAATAGGAACCAGAAATAGATCCACACAAATATGGCATAGCGATTTTTTTACAAAGGTGTAAACAATTCAATGGGGGGAAAACAGTGTTTTCAACACATAGTGCTGGGATAATTAAGGCATCCATATTTTTTTTAAAAAATCAACTTTAACCTATACCTCATACTTTATACAAAATTCATAATGAGATCAGACATAAATGCAAAATGTAAGACTAAAACTACTAGAAGAAAATCTTTGGAACTCTAGGTTAGGCAAATAGTTCTCAGATAAGATATCAAGAGCACAATCCAAAAGAAAAACTGACCAACTGAAATTCACCAAAATGACAAGTACACTGTTAAGAAAATGGGAAGACATGCCACAGACTGGGAGAAAATATCTGCAAACCACATACCTGACAAAGGATTTGTATCTTCAATACATGTTTTTAAAACCTCTTGAAATCTTACAAGAAGAAAACAAAACCCCAATTTTAAAAATAGGCAAGGGGCCAGCCTAGTGGCACAGCAGTTAAGTTCGCGTGCTCCATTTCGACAGCCCAGGGTTCACAGGTTCGGATCCTGGGCACGGACTGACGCACCTCTTGTCAAGCCATGCTGTGGTGGCGTCCCATATAAAGTAGAGGAAGATGGGCACGAATGTTGGCCCAGAACCAATATTCCTCAGCAAAAAGAGGAGGATTGGCAATGGATGTTAGTTCAGGGCTAATCTCCCTCATACACACACAAAAATATTAAAAATAGGCAAAAGATTTGAACAGGAACTTCACCAAAGAAAATCTACACAGAGACATGAAAAAGCACATGAAAAGATGCTCAACATCATTAGTTATTCTGGACCCACAAATTGAAGCCACAATGTTACCACTACATGCCTACTAGAACATGTGTGAAGAAGAGGGAGGAACCAATCTGACAATTCCAAATGCTTTAGATTATGTGGTGCAAGTGGAATGCAAAATAGTAGAGCCAAGAGGAAAAAATTTACCAGTTTCTTATGAAGTTAAATGTAACTTACTACAACCCCAAAATCTCACCATTAGGAATTTACCCAAGTGAAATGAAAATTTATGTTCACCCAAAAACCTATATAAGAATGTTTATAACAGCTTTATTCATACCTGGCAAAAACTGGGAACAACCCAAATGTTCCACATCTGGGGAATGGATAAACAAATTGTGGTACATCCTCACAATGAAACAGTACTCAGCAATAAAAAGAACTATTGACATATACAACAATATGAATGAATCTCAAATGCAAATTCTAAGTGAAAGAAGCCAGATTCAAAAGGCTGCATATTGGAAAAGGCAAAACTATAGGGATGGTGTACAAATCCCTGGTTGCAAGGGATTAAGGGTGGGGGAGGATTTGAACAAACAGGGTAGAAGCACGGAATTTTTAGAGGGTAAAGATGGAATTGTTCTCTAAGTTGATTGTGGTGGTGGTTACACGACTCTAGGCATTTGTCAAAATTCATGAAATTGCATACCCAAAAGTATAAATTTTATTGTATATATATTAAAATATAAATTTAAAATATTACATTATAAAAGTAATCGAACCTGCACTGGAGCACCTATAATGGAGTTCTGACTGTTAAAAATACAATGAGTGTCAAAGGGGCAAGGCTGAACAAAAGAAACACAAATGTGAAATTATTCAGCACCAGGCACTTTATACATTATTATTTCATTTAATCCTCACATCAATACTTTATGCAAGGTAGGCATTACTTACATTTGACAGATGAGGTTAGAGAGGTTAAGTGACATGATACAAGATAAAATAGGCTAATAGGATCTAAATATTAGGGAAAGTTTATAAAAATTGATGCCTGTAGCACCACCCTCAAAGATTCTGATTTAAATGCTTTAGGATGGGGTCTGGTCAAAGGAGAGAAATTCACCTATGTGTGCTGCCAAAATTCATAATTAGTTTAGTGGAGATTCAATTCAAGCTCTTGGTTGAAATAAACCCTCTTCATCCTGTTCTTATTGGTGTTCTTCATTTTTTAAAGATATAAACAAATCAAACAAAAACAGTTAATGAGCAAAATCACTTTAATTAGAATTAATCACAATTTATTAATCACTTTAATCGCAATTAATTAGAAAACTAACACTAGTAGCAATATTTTTAACTTTTAGGACAATAAAGCAATCTAAAACCCCACATCTTCTCTAGTTACAAGCTCTAAAACAATGGTTCCCCATTCTGGCTACATATTAGAATCTCCACAGGAACTTTAAAGATAGCAATACTAGGACTTCACCACCAGCAATTCTGATTCAATTGTCTGGAGTGAGACATGGGGATGTGTTTTTTTCACCCAAAGTTTTTACGTAAAGTTCCCCAGATGACAGTAATATGCAGCCAGAATTAGAAACTACTGCTGTAAACAGTTTCCCACCATGGGGACTCTGAAAAAGTAAAATATATGTGCAAAACTCCCATATGAATATAGTAGTATAATATTTTAGTACTTTGAAGAAAATTACATTCTAGGGTTACAGCAGCAGTGTTTGCTTTGAAAGTATCTCGAGTTCTGTTTTTGTACTTTTAAAAAGTGGGTTTGAATGTCAACTGTCCCAGCTGAGGCTTTAATATCAACGCACTATCATCCTCTATCCTTTGATCAAGTGGTTCTCAACTTTAGTAGCACATCAGAATCATCTGAGGAACTTTTCAAACACTGATGCGCAAGCCACACCCCAGGCCAAATACACCAGAATACTGGGGGGTGAGGGGGGCACACATGAGGGAAGAACCTGGGCATTACCATTTTTTGAAAGCTCCCTTGCAATTCCAATACGTAGTCAAGGTGGAGAACCACAGTTCTGGATGCACACATGTATGCAGAGATGCCTACATTCAAGACTGTGACAGAATCTCCCAACAGAATTAACCAAGTTGCCGAATGACACTCCTATGATTAGTATTATGGAGAGGCAACTATTTTTTGACAAGTCTCAACAACCTTCTTATTGTAGGGGAAAGCTAAGTATTAGATGAATGAGTTTTATAAAAGAGTAGTCTAAGATGTAACAGCAAAAAAAACCCCATTTTTTTATTCCAAGTAGTATACACAAAGGCCTCCAAAGTCTAGCTTATTTATCTCAGAATTTGATCTGAAACAGAATTAAATAGGTTACAGGCTCCATCTCAAAACTCAGTTTGAGAATTTTCCTACAAGAATGGGCTTATGTTTCTGTATTGTTTCTATCTTGCTTAATCTATGAACTCCTTAAGAGAACTGCTGATGATCCAAATTTTACAGACTATTGTTTTGTAATGCCTTCTTAAACAATATTAGAAACCCAAAAGCCCTCAAGTACAAAAACTTATGTATACAAAGAAATATCTGCAATACCTAAACAAAAGGTAAATAAGCAAACATACTCATCCATGAAAGACAAATATCCAACAAAAAATGAACAATTTATGAATTCACAGATCGGCTGAAAAACAAAAAAAAATTCAACCTCCTTAATACAATGCGAATTTTTAATCTACTACCATGGCTAAGATCTTAAAAACTGATAATATCCAATGACAAAGGGGTGGGGAAATGGCCTTTAGATACCCATGAAACTAGGTGATGTACACAACAAAACAGAGTCTAGCTGCTGCCTTTGCCACAAATGCCTCTTGATAATGCAAAAAAGTGAAGAATGGACAATGCCATGCTGCATTTCTGCTACTGCAAAAAAAATCTCACATATTCACAACCCAGCAAAGAAAGGGGGGCAGCAGAAAAGGGAAGAAAGAGAAACTCTTTTCAAATCTCTCTCACACACATATATATCTAATTGCCAGCAACTATTTCACATCCAAAGCCTTAAATGCAAAATAGCCTGAGAAATAAAGTTTTTTACTTTCTAGCCCAGCAATACAGAGAGGTACTTAGGAGGGTTGAGAAAGACAATCACAGAATTCCCATGTAGCTTAAAAGCTATATGCATTTAAAAAGAATTTACAACTAAACAATACTAATCCTCAAAGTTTTCAGTTTTGAATACTTACTTCTAAACTATTCTCAGGAGAAGGAAGGTAAAAGAGAAAGGAAAGATGCTGAGGTAAGGTTCTTGAGAGACTTTCCCACTGAAGATGTTTCCTGGAAGATTACTTCAAGCAAGAATTTCACACTCACTACCCTTGGCGATTATTTAAAACAAAATTTAATACTGACAAGTTTTGATCAACTATCTATAATTCTGTAGATCCTTGAACCTTAACTTGAAATTCTGCTGAGGTATGCATTTGAACCACAAATGTAATCCTGATGTACCAAAACTTGTTAATAAATGCATCTAGCTAACTACCCATTAATAACATCTCAAACTTGGCTTTGCCGTTCTTTATTTGCCCTTGTACATGCATTTTATGAAGGAAGTTAACTTCCTTCTATGACATCTCAAATTTGGAGAGTCAAAGATTTCACCTTTAGAGAATGTCAAGAGTTTAATTAAAATTTAATAAAATAAATAAAATATTTCTGTAAATGGAAGGAAGGATACTATCACCGCATAATCATTTGACTTACTCTGTAAAAATTCAACGGCAAACCAAAAAGGGCAGGTGATGGAAGGGATATATTTACATAAACAGTAGAAACAATATGTAAGATAAAGCTTCTATTTTACATCAGAAAAACAAAATCAAGACCTTAAATAGCACTGTATGCTTAAGCATCTAGTTTATCAAGAGCCAAGGGAATTCCAACAAACATAATCCTAGTTTTAAACCTTTACCATTACATGAGGCCGCATTCAGACATGATTTTCTTGGGTCTCAGTCTCCTAACTGGCTACACCTTGAGGGGGGAAAAGTACAGATTAAAAAGGTAAGAACTAAATCATTTGAGTGACTTCAATGTACCACCACTTCACTTAACACAACCACTAGCCATTTTCAAACTACGAAAAGATGGCATACAAGAATTAAATTAGTTTTGTAAAGTGAATATTGCTAAGAAGTCTTGTAAGTAGTTACCTCTTCCTTTGGAGGCACTTACAAAAAGAGATACATATACATTCCCAACTACTTCTTAATAGTAACGAATTTTAACAGTATTTGAACTAGTACTTTCTCAAACCTTATCTTTTTACTAATATCCTTCCCTTCCCATCAGAGCAACTCAAAACACCTATGATAAGTGGTAGGATTCTGATTAGCAATTCAATGCCTACTTCTTACTTATTCACACTTTATATATGTATATATGGTACACAAAATTTTGTACAACAGTAGAAACATACGTGAGATTATTTGAAAGTCTTTTATTAAAAAAGAGTGTGGAGGGTTTATTTAAGTAAATTTGTATCTCACAAACTGTTTTCTAAGAAAAACCCTATTTAAAGAAAAGGTCATTGTAAATTTCTTTAAGGATCAAAAAGTAGTCATAAATCCAAATGATTTTGAAATAGACACAAATATACGCCTGTATCATTTAAAGAAAGTTTTATAACCAAGCTATAACAGGCCACGTACATTTCCTGTACATGCTCTTGCCAATTATTCTCAAAATACACAGCTCAGTGATTAAGAAACATGTGACATATACAACTGGAATCATCCTCCCTTCTTGAAGGCTTATAATAAATACATGGAGCCCAGTGGCCTAGCAGTTAAGTTCGCGTGTTCCACTTCGGCGGCCCAGAGTTTGCCAGTTCAGATCCTGGGTGCGGACAGACGCACCGCTCATCAAGCCATGCTGAGGCAGTGTCCCACACAGAAGAACTAGAAGGACCTACAACTAGGATATACAACTATACACTGGGGCTTTGGGGCAAAAAAAGAAAAAGAGGAAGACTGGCAACAGACGTTAGCTCAGGGCCAATCTTCCTCAAAAAAAAAAAAAAACACAAAACACACACGGACTATTTCCATATGTATTTGCTGAGGGGATTTTGAAGGTGAAAATATCACTAAATGTGGACCTTTGATGATGGCATTACACTGAATCATTGTTTTAAATATTTTTTATTTCATATGTGTGCATAGTTTTAGAAGTTAATAGTAACCTCATAGTTTAGCAATCATTTCTGCCACATCTCAAGTCACTACTGATTTCCAGTCCTCTGAGGCAACCATTTTAAATTATTTTAGCTGTTTCTTCTGGTACTTACTTTTATCCTAAATAATATGCTTATGCTTATGCTCAGATAGTTACTATCTTTCAATTTTAGTATTATCACCTTCCTTGTGAAAGATGAACACTTAGCATGCCTACATGCACCCTCCCCCCAATCTTTCTTGTATAATTTTATCATCGCTTTTATTTAAGCTACTATCCATTGTTTTTAACAATCAACTAACCGGAATTCCACAAAGAGAGGAGATGGAAAGAAATTACCAAAGCAGTATTATAAGTTAATTTCCCAAAGCTTTACAAGGACACATGTCGGGGCCAGCCAGGTGGCACAGTGGTTAAGTTCACATTCTCCACTTTGGTGGCCCAGGGTTTGCGGGTTCGGATCCCAGGCATGGACCTATGCACTGCTCATCAAGCCTTGCTGTGGAGGCATCCTACATACAAAACAGAGGAAGATGGGCACAGATGTTGCCTCAGAGCTAATCTTCCTCACCACCACCACCCCCAAAAAAGTAAAAAAATAAATAAATAAAAGGACACAAGTCTTCCGGTTGCAAGAGTTTACTAAGGGCCCAACAAATTAATCAGAATATTCACACTTTCACATCTCTTCAGAACACCAAGGATAAAGAGAAAAGGTTGACACTTTTAAAAAGTCATCAAGAAACTTACTAGCAACAGCTGAGTGCAGAAGGCAGACTCTTTCATAAACATTCCAATATAGAGTTTTCCAGCTAATGAATCTAGCAACCAAATTTGAAGGCAAATTAAAGACATATCACGGCCACCGTGAGTAACATTCTAAGAAAAGTTATGTGGGAGTTAAATTAAGGATGTAGTCCAGCAAAATGAGATTAAATCAAGAAAAAGACACAGGTCTAAGAGAGAGAGGCTCCAACCCAGAAGAACAGTGATGCGAAGTTCATGGTTGACAGCTATACAAGAGGCTTAATGTTAGTGGGAAGGGCATCCTGATTAGTAAAGCAGAATGGAGGGCTCCAGGAAGAGTACAAATACAATCCAAATGACCTTGATACTAAAAGCATTGTCCTTAGGAAGCTCCAGAGCATTTGACATTAGGCTTATTGAAAAAAAGTAATAATAATCCTAATACACTACTCAGACTGTAGTGCATTAGGACCACTGAACTGATATTATAACCACAAAAACAAACATCGTTCAATGGTGTCACTTTAAAAAAATCAAGCTAAGAGCAAATTAAGACTTGGCTATGATCACAAGACAAAAGGACTTTGATAACATAAGTATAGATGGCATAAAGCGTGATTCTTAAAGATGAGAGAAGAAAGGAAGGGGAAAGAGATAATGTCAAAAGCTGATGGAGGGGCCGCCCGGTGGCGCAGCAGTTTAGTCCGCGCTTGGCAGCCCGGGGTTCGCGAGTTCGGATCCCGGGCGCCCGCCAACGCACTGCCTGTCAGCCATGCCGTGGCGGCGTCCCATATGAAAAAAGTAGAGGAAGATGGGCACGGATGTTAGCACAGGGCCAGTCTTCCTCAGCAAAAAGGGGAAGAGTGGCAACAGATGTTAGCTCAGGGCTGGTCTTCCCCACAAAAAAAAAAAAAAAAAAAAAGCTGATGGAAAGGCAAGAGGTATATTAAAGTTAGAAATGCAAACATTTGAAGACATAATAATAGCTCTTTACTTTTTCATCTGTTACCACATGCCATGTATTACTCTTTTTTTTTAAACAAATAGACTGGAGAAAAGAGCTACAATAACTATCATATATCAAGAACTCATTAAGAAAAGGTACAAAGGATACAAAAAGGCAATTTAGAGAAATGTTAAAACAATCAAGTAATATTTTCTTTATCAGACTAATGAAAATTTTAAGATTCTTAAAAGTATCAGCAAGGGTTTGGAGAAAATGATAGTTCACACACTGTTGGTGTAAAGATAAATTCAATAACCTTCTTTGAAAAGTCTTATTTATAAAAACTGTAAATGTCTATACCCAAAGCTCATTTCCAAGGTTAGGTTAGATCAAGAAAAGAAAAGGAAGGGACAGAAAGGAAGGAGACACACAATACAGAATGAACAAAATGTCCAACAATAGGGAAAATGATAAACTGATATGGTCATATTAGAAAATACTACACAATTGTTAAATCCACAGTATACCGTTGAAGGAAGAAATAGCAACTTGCAGAATAAAGTGGAATTGGAGCAGGAAGTGGGAAAGAGCACAAATATAATTCATTATTTTTCGTCTAAAATAAAACACTTCAATTGTAGATTAAAGTTTATTGACATAAGAAAACACTACTTTAAAAGAGTCAGATCTTAGCAATGATTTAGATCCAGTTAACAGTTTTCATCTTCACCTCCTTACTAAGAATCCCTTTTCATAAAGACATAGATTAAGCAAATTTTATAAAGGGTACCACCAACATGCATTTTAAAAAGGAAAACACTGAAAAGTAGAAGTTACCTTTGAAACATCAATAGTGGCAGAGCCAGGATTAGATATTATCTAAGTTTAGGTCTCTCTAAAATTTAGACCTATTTTGCTTTATATTGAGTTGGACTGCCAGATCTGACAATTTTTAAGAAATTACATGATTAATAAAAGAAATTAGTCATGACTAATATTCATTTTAATATTGCCACACTATAAAAGTTAAAAAACGATTTATGATCTATTTAGACCATGAAATACCTAAAATACATTTGAAAGAAGGTGCTAAATATGAAATATGAAAGTAGAAAAGTTAACCAAAAATGTTTCTAAGACAAAAAGAAAGCCCATCTTAAAACACACCAAAACATCTTGTTTTAACACTATTGATTCAAAATACCTCTACTATGGTATACCATGAAACTTCACTTCAAAATACGTTTCCACATTCAAGAGACAGTAAACTAGATCCCCTCAAATATAGTATATAGAGTTTATTAAAGTATTAACTACTAACATCAGCCTTTGGGACCAGAATCCAGGCTGTGGATAATTAAGATCTTAGGTTTTACAGTCATCTTGAAAACCCAGCAATCTTCAGTGAAAACCAAATACAAACTTTTGTCTGACTTTTCATTTGGGAAGCCTTGAGAAGCACAGTATTAACCTATTTAGAGAAACACAGCCCCTTTCTTTTGGAAGCATAACAGCAAAGAAAGCGATGCAAATATCTGTATCACTCAGCTACCCCTATAATATACAGCCACTACTACGGTAATACAAATAAGCAATATAACACTACCATATTATATATAAGCCTTCCATTTCTTTTTCTTCAAATGTTTGCATTGTATTGCCAAAATTCTTAAAACCTGCCTGTGATTTAGGTCTTAGGATTCAGTATAAAAATGCTATTGCTCTCTCATTCTAACCCAGCATTTAAAAAAAGAAACCAGGAATTGCTATTATAATTGCTATCATTTAGCAAGTAAATGGATACAAATATCTACATAAACAGTACAAATATTTAAATAGAAATACTTAAGCTTCCTTATAGAAGTTAATTAAAGAACAGCCTGGAAGACAGATTATTTCCATCAAATATTCCAGAATTGGATATATAAATAAATATTAATATACATATATACACACACACATGGCCAGATCAATCTATATTTCCTGATTCTTCTCCTCCCACAGTTTTACAAGTGGGATCCTTTGTCATAGTTTCTGAAAATCAACCAGGTCCATGAATCAAGCAAATACCATTAACATCCTCCATTTAATCATTTCTTCGATTATTCAGCATTTTGAAAGAAGATAGTGGTAAATGCTAATTTACGTTATTGCCTAAATGCCAAGTAAGCTTCTGGTTTAAAAAATAATAAAACTGTGCCCTTTATAAACAGATATGTCAAATTTGTCACGTCAGAACAGGCTTTCCATAAAGATTTACACAGGATAAACGGTATGCCCTTCAATAATGAGGTACTTGCCGCCAATATGTGCGCACGCATATGTGTGCTTAATGGTCCTTTAATAACTTGTCTTTGGAATGATTCTGTCCTACCTTTGCTGCTGCAGCCCGCCTGTCCTTTGCATCACTGAATTCATACTTCTGGAAGTACCCAATATGCACTGTAACAGACAGATGGACAGATCAATGGGCCACAGCGGCAAAGGCCAGATAGATTTGATTAAAATTAAAATCAAAGTATATAAAGGGGAGGGGGAAACAGAAGAAAACATATCTACCTATATTCTATAATAAAATACCTGAACTGCAGATCTGCAACCCTCCCATACACATACTCAAATAAACTATTCTTGATTTCCATATTATTCCCTTTTTCAAGTAGAAATAGTACCATTGCAATAAGCAAAATAATCAGTATTTTTAATACCATTGACAGTTACAGCAAGCACTTCTGTAACCATGTCACACAATTTCTTCAAATAGAGGTTGCTCTTTAATACAAAAGAAACTATTTATCACATCCAAAGACGACTTTCTATGCCAAAATTAAAATGGCAATTATTACACACAGAAACTTTCTACTGTAATGCCAAGGTTTGTGTGATTAGAGTACACTTGGAATCACTGAATACAAGTCATATTTCAGCATTTTACCATTCTACATTTTCCTGTCTTTCTACGTAAAAATGGTTGCTAGCACCACATTTAGATAACTTTGAGGGCTTAAAAGAATATATAATAGTGCCATTTAAGCCAATTACTGAGATATAGTAAAACATTTATATACATAACTACCAACAATATCTTTAAAAGCTATGTAGAGTCCTTCTGTTATCTCAAATCCATTCAAACAAGTATTCACAATTCAAGAAGCTTCTAAAAGTTATTTTTTTAAAAAAACACCTTAATAGCTCAAAATGCTGGTTTGGCTTAAGCTTGATCTTACATCTATCTAAAAGCCATTTTAATTTAATCAAATGTTTTGTTTTGCAAGCATCTAAAATAATATAGATCCATGCCACATGTTTAAGAAAAATTGAAGGAAAACGTTTCCCCTTTTATTTCCAGGTTATCTAATCATTTATACATTTCTTATTGCAACCCCTCAAAAACATAAGCAGGTAATGAGACATGATAATCAAATATAATGCATGATCCTTGACTGAATCCTGGACTGGAAGAAAAGCTATAAAAGACAACTGGGAAATTGTGAATGTGGTATGTATATTAGATTTTTTTCTACAACTTTGTTCAGATATAATTCATAAGCCATAAAATTCACTTTCAAAGTGACAATTCAGTAGTTGTGATTATATTCAGAGTTGTGACACACAGCTGTGTCAACCATTAATTTTAGAACATTTCATCATCCCAAAAAGAAACCCCATACCCATTAGCAGTCACTCCCCATTCTCCGCTTCCCCCACCCAGCCTCTGACAACCACTGATCTACTTTTTGTCTCCATGGATTTGCCTATTCTGGACGTTTCATATAAATGGCATAATAAAGTATGAGTTCTGTTGTGACTGGTTAATTTTGTCATTCAGTTTTACTTATCTAGAAAGGCCAACACGCTGAGAGCTTGCAATGGACATCAAATAGGTCTGTTTTACTGAGGGAATGGAGAGGAACTATTAAGCCAGGGAAGTTAGTTAAATGAAGGCTGCCTAAAGCTTCAACTACACTGTTACAATACATTTTACAGATGAGGAACAAGAATTTATTAAAATTAAATAATTGACACAAAGTTATACAGCTGATAAATGACAAAGCTGGAACTGAACTTTGGTTCTAAATAATGCCAAAGATGCAACACTAAGCTGTTTTGTTTTCTAATAAAATAATTCAGCAATTCTCAATGATTCTACCTAATATCTTGAATATCTCTCCCTCCTCTCCATTCCAGCCTTGCTAACTTCATCATATATTTCTTGTTCAAATTATTGTAATAGACGTCTCACTACTATCCCTGCTTCCTAATCTCATCCTGTTCTCATTTATTTCTCATACTGCCAGCAAAGCAGTCTTTCTAAATGCTAATCCCATATTAATTTAAAAGTTTAAACTTTTTTCACCTAGCCCTAGGGGATAAAGCCATTTCATTTAGCACTATGCTAAAGCCTTTCATAAACTGCTTACCTGTCTGGCCCCAGTTACCACATTACTTCCTAATAATTTTAGCACTATTCAATTTCTTATTGTTCATTCAACATACCAGACATATTAATAGCTTCTACCTCTGTATATTCTATTCCTCTTCCTCTGTCTGGAATAACATTTCCAACCCCATCTGCATAGTGAGCTTCTATTCATTTTTCAAAACTAGCTTCAGACCCACTTCCACCAGGAGTTGTTGTCAGTCCTTCTAAGAAAATAGTATTCAACATTCCTTCTCTGACCCTGTGATTCTAGTTGCACATACCGCTGTATTGTAATTTATTTATACATGCCTCCTTCAAGAGTTGTCCAGTATCTGTATTCCTCCAACACAGTAAAGCAGCTAAAGAAATATCAGTTGGTAAAAAGCAATCAAGTATTCAACTTTTATACTGTTTCCAATTAAACCGAAGCATTATTTTTAGTAATCCATTAACCTCAGAAATTCATAAAGTAATCATAACATCATAGTTAGAGTCTTAAAAGAAAGATAAAAATCGGGTTGGGGAAGGGTGGAGGTCCTACTTTTAAAAGAAAAATATTAAGGATGAAGATAATAATAGTGGTTGCCTCTGAGGGACGGAACCAAATAGTTAAGACATTCAAGTGGGAGATTTTTTACTTTTTTGAATTTTGAGCCAATAAAATATATGCATAGTCAAACAAAAAAAAATTTTAAATCCCAAAAAAAGTTTATGAACAGTCTTAGAATACCAAAGCTATTTAGTTTTTGGGTTTTTTTTTTTTTAAATTAGAGGTTACAGAGGAGAATTCAGTTATATTGGCCTCAGCATGCAACTCACTTATATATTTTTTTTTGGTTACACCGAATAAAGAAAATCCTGATTCATAAAAATAAGAAGTTTGCATTTCAACTTCAGGATATTCTTCACTTAAACTGACCCAGAAACTTTAAAAATGTAGTAGAAAACATTTTTATTCAGAGCTAACTAGTTAACATTGTCTAGCAACTGCTTTTATTTTCATAAATGCAGTCAGAGGAAATACACAGAATTCAAAATCCCAAAACTATTAATACAGTAACATCAAGATGAGTTACCTATTCACTTATCACTGCAAAACCTGCCATTGTCTGCAATGAGGGTATGAACCAACATATCTGCCTTCTCCTTATCTGGCATTTATTTAACTGAACAGGGTCCACATGTGTTGCTATAGTATTCTACTTTATGTTAACTTTGCTTGAGCAGACATGCACAGGTCTGAACCCAAAATACCAGTGCATAATAATCTTCTTAATCAACAATCCATAAGAAGTAAAGCAGGAGCTTTATTCTGGATTCTGCATAAAAAATGTTAGCCTGGATATAGTTTAATGCATTGGTAGTCTCCACTATGTTAAACAAGTCTTTAAAATCATAGAAAGACTATCATGAGGAAGGTTAGAATCATGTAGGTTCAAGTAAAAAGCTACAGAGACAGATATTAATATATGGAAGAACTTGACATCAGAGCTGTTCAAATATGAAATGTGTTCACTTCTAGAAGCAGCTGTTGGGGTTTAAGTCACTGTAGAGGTTTAAGAATAGACTCAGAGACCACTTAATAAGGAGGTAGGTACTTGGTCAATGGCTGGCCAGGATAATCTTTAAGATCCCTTTCATCCTTGTTAATCTGACTTTATGTGAATCAAAAATTGTGTTGACTCTGGTATGAAAAAAAGATTAGGCAAGTTTGCTGTCATCCTTAATTCTTTTGCTATTGTTTATATGTTATACTTTCATTCTTAGGGTGACTAGAGGATTTTTGCGAATTTTCACCCTTTTGACTTTACAGTTGGGTGGAATGCAACATTTTAAGTCAAGCTTCAGACACTATCATATATTCTGAGGACACAACTATATATTAATGCAATATGAGTTGAGATGATTATAGAAAACAAAATGTTTAGGGCCAATGAAATGGAATTATTAGATTTAAAAAGTCAGTTAGACTGGTGAGTAAAATTATGTATATACTTTCTCTTCAAAGGAATATTATTTCCACATTAAATAACAATCTGAGGCCCACTCTGTTTTCTCATCATAAGAACTGAAGTGATGAACAGTAGGTTGAAAGATAAAGACATTTCCTCACATTTGACTTTAAATGGTATCAGTAATAAGCTTCTCCGAGAACTTCACAAAAAAACTACTTTCTCATTATTGAAAGTCAGCTATATACACAAATCATGAATAAATTTTACATAATACGTGTGCATTCTATAAGGTAGGTCAAGTAGTGAAATTATTTAATGTTAAAATTGTTTTTTTTTAATTCTTATACTGGAGTAGAAAATAGTATATGTTGTAATAGCAATTTTGGCTTGAAATTTTCGTGAAGACGGTACATATGGTACATATGTAGGCTGTAAAGTTTAAATGGGACATGTAGTAGACTTCTGATTTTATTCCACTCTTGTTTATTATTTATTTTAATTCATAGGCCATCGCAAAGAAGTCACAAGTCAGAGCCCGTGGACTCAGTCTGTGTAAGTCAGTCTCCTGGGGGATAGAGCTGGATGGAGAAAGGTAGAGTGGATCTGGAAAGACAAACAGAAAATACCCAGCACACGAGACAATAACATTCACAAATATTTTATTTATATTTAATGATATAAAATACTGAGCTCCGACCCTAGCAATGAAAACCTGGGCAAGTTAGTTAATTTTTCTAAGTCTCACTTTCCTTATCCATAAAATAGTAAAAATACCATCTACTTCAGAGAATAGTTGTGATGACTAACATTCCCTTAAATAACCGGTTAAGAGCAAAAAAAAGTATATTAGAGAATGAGAGAAGAGTTAATTCAGTGAAGTCAACAGAAGAATGTGTACAATTCACAAATGAAAAAACAGAGATAGTACCAAAATTTATTTTTATCAATAATAAAACTCATTCATATTTAATTTTGACTATTCAATCAATATTTATCAGCTATGTTCCAGGAACTGTGTTGCTCAATGGGAACACTGAAATTAATACACTGATCCTACCCTCAAGGATTTCAGAGTCTATTTAGTGGGTGAATAAATAACAGAGACAAGAGCTTTTAAAAATAAAAGTATGTACAAAATTCTGAGACTCACTCATAGGGAAGGATTCAAAGAAGAAATGATGTTTCAGGTGGGTCTTCAAGTCTGAATGAGTTTATTAGGGGAAAAGCATTTGAAGCAAAGGAAAAAGCCTTACAAAGGCACAGAGAGAAATTTCCTGCGGAATATCATTATTTTCCTATGCCAGGACGAGTGTGAAGAAACGGTAGATATGGTAGATAGGAGTTGAAAAGCTTTATCATGCTAAAGAAACTTTTATCCTAATCTGCATTCTCTTGTAACCTACTACTGGAACTCCTAGACTAAGTACGCTCCTCATAAGCACCATTTCCTATCCCACTCCCACCCCACTGCTTATCATGAATGGCAAAGATTTGGTCTACTTTCTCAGGCCATACACATAGACCAAGTATGAACATTTTTGACACTCATAAACTGAATAGAATGACCACCCTGTAAGAAAAGGAGACATCCAGCATTCCCTGAAAAATCTATGGTGACCGTACTATACTCACAAGGCCCCATTTTCCATCAATATCATCCTTTTCACATTCTTTCGATTTTTCTGATTTTGCCAATGAGAGCCTTCTAAAAACTTCTAATAGCTTCTAATGAGACTCTATTTATCCACACAAAGGTCAATATTTTCCTTCTTTCCTAAAAACCAACTAGTCTCTTTGGAAGGCAGGACTTTCCTTAACCAAGCAGCAAAGAGGGGTCAACACTCAACAAAAGTAAAAACACACCAGGGTCGACCTGGTGTAAAAATAACATTCCAAAAGACAAACTGGTAAGGTGTGGGATTTCTGGGTAATGGCAACACACTAAAATCCTCAACTTTGAAAACCAGGCCAGGGCAAGTCCAGAAACAGGAAATAATTGAGATCAGGCTACACTCGGATAAAAGTGGGCATGATGGGTCCTGAGTTACTGCCTTATAATCAAGTACTTACTTACATGTCTGCCCTTCCTAGACTAGGAGCCCTGAAAAGGAAAGGAATATTCTCCACTCATCTTTGTAAACCAAATGCCAAGCACATGTACTGAGGGGAGGTATCTAGACGTAAAGGTTTGGTACAGATTTGGCAGAACACAGTGATAGGAAGATGTATAGTGGTTTTAGGAATAGTAAAATTCAAGAGAACCAAGTTCAAGATAGACAGTGGCATTAGATCAGATGAAAAGGTGGCTTCGGTCTTTTAGCTTACAAGTACTGACACCATCTTTTGTCACTACCTGAATTTTATAAGTGTAAAAGAACTTTGGAAGTGATCAAGTCCAAATCTTTTCTTTTGCAAGGGTATAGTAAGAGCAGAGACTGATTTAGTCTAAAGTCATACACTTAGTACTACAGATGAGATGACACTCTAGCCCAAAACTATAAGGTATAACAGTTTTGTGAAATTGTATGAAATGTGAATTAAAAAGACAAAGTGATTGCCATGTACTTAAAAGCTTTATAAATACTTGTCCCACATATGGAAGAAGTTTTTAAATATTGATTTTGGTAAACCTACTGTATTATGCAAAAGAAGGCTGCCCTACACTCAGTTTGGAGGGCTTTCAAGTTTACTTTTTATTACTTGTTAAGCATACCATCAATTTTTTTTTAAATCTCACATTCCTGGAACTAAAATCTAGCCTCATAGCCATATCCCTATGTCTTACTCTTCCTTTCCACATGGTATATGCAGTAGCCAGCCTTCAAGATGACCCCCAATGATCCTGGTCTCCTGGTATTTGTGTCATATAAGAATACGGCTGACTTGAGTAACCAAAAGGACACTGCAGAAATTACAAAGTATAGCTTCCAAGGCTAGGTCGTAAAAGACATTATGGCATCTGTCTTGCTTTCTTTGATTACTTGCTCTGGGGGAAGCCAGCTTACATGTAGTGAGGACACTCAAGTAGCTCTATGAAGAAGCCCACGTGATAAGGAACTGAGATCTCCTACCAATAGCTATGTTAGTGAGCCATCTTGAAAGCAGTTTTTCAGCACAAACCAAGCCTTCAGATAAATGCAGCCCTGGCTGACAGAGACTACAATCTCATTAGAGACTTGAGCCAGAACCACTCAACTAAGCCACTCAAAACTATGAGATAATAAATGTTTGTTGCTTGGGTTTTTTTTTTTTTTTTTTTTGGTGAGGAAGATCGTCCCTGTGCTAACATCTGTGCCAAGCTTCCTCAATTTTGTATGTGGGACGCCTCCACAGCATGGCTTGATGAGCGGTGCATAGGTCCGCGCCCGGGATCCAAACCAGCAAACCCCAGGCCACCAAAGCAGAGTGCGTGTACTTAACCACTATGCCACCAGGCTGGCCCATTTGTTGTTTTAAGCCACTAAGTGTTGGGGTAATTTGTTATGTAGCAACAGAGAATTAACACAAGTGACTCATCTAAAATCAGAGTCAGCTACAATGAAAGATTATTTTAGTATTCTAAAGTTTCAGTATACAAATACAAAGAAAACTTAAGTACAAGAATTTGGCTCAGTCAGAAAGTTCAACTAAGTCTGAAAAAATTTGGTATAGCAGAAGAGCTTGTACTTTGAACGTCAAAAATGCCCAGTTTCAATGACCTCCACCAGGCTCTAACAGAGAAGCCTTGAGCTTCTCCAAGAAACCCATTTCTCAGCTTCTCTAACTTCAATTTACTCATCTGTATAAAGGAGATCATGCTATTTCCTTGGGATTTTGTAACTAATACATGTGAAAACACCTAACATATTCCATAAATATCAGCTATTACCACTTGTGTCTATGTTTATGAGTCTCCCCTTACATAAAAACGAGTAGATTTTTTCCTCCATCCTGTTATTTTCCCAAATCTCAGACAGACTCCTTACTCCAATCTTTAAGATGTCTTACTTTTCTAGCTGGAATCCAAGTTCAAAAGTATATTCTACAAGCCACAAAGTAGTTGCTTGCTCCTATGGAATGCATGCTCCAAAAATCCCCCCAAAACATCCCATAGACTAAGGGTATTCATTGATTTTTTAAAAATATTTATCGTTCCCCTTCCAGGTAGCATACAGTAGCCAAGAGGTAAAGCAGTATTCCTACCCAGAACTAGAAAAACCAGATAATGTCCAGAAATCATCTGTCTGAAGGCAGTAGAGAGCAGCTGAGGCAACAAGAACTAGAGGAACTGCTGATCTCACAACAGCAGTGGCTTCTACCTGGGGGCACTTGCAAATTCTGGGAGCAAGCTGCAGACTGATAATCCACTACAGAGGGGTGCTAGTGGGAGGCAAAATAGTGGTCCTCCCCCAAAAGATGTTCACATCTAATATTTGGAGCCTGTGAAAGTTATGTTACATGGCAAGGTGGAATTAACACTGCAGATGGAATTAAGGTTACTAATCAGCTGACTTTAAAAGAAAGAGATTACCCTAGATATCCAGGTCAACCCAATGTAATCAAAGGGTCCTTTACAGTGGAAGAAGTGGGCAAAAGTGCAGGTCAGTCAGAGACAGATCTGAAGATGCTAGGCTGCTGGCTTTGGAGTAAGGGGCCACAAGCCAAGGAATGCAGGAAGCCTTTAGAAAAAAGTGAAAAAGGCAAGGGAACAGATTCTCCCCTAGAGCCTCCAGAAGGAACAAAGCCTGCCAATTCCTTGATTTTAGCCCAGTGAGATTCACTTTGGACTTCTGACTTTCAGAACTGTAAAATAAAGAATCTGTGTTGTTTTAAGTCACTAAATTTGTGGTAACTTGTTACAGCAACAAAAGGAAACTAATACTGAGACTTGAAGGGGCATCTCAAGGAATGGAGGAATGGTCAGTCTTCCCTTCAGGACATTTGCTGAATCCTGGGATTGCACAGGGCCATGACTGAAAAATCTAAAAGTAAAGCCTCTGAAACACAGAGTGGAACTTCTAGCAGTCTAGGAAGACAATGATTAAAGGCTGGGACCCTTAGGGGAGGGATTGCTGAGAATATAGCTAGTTCTTAGCTGAAAACTCTAAACGGCCAGCAGCAGATCGGAGACAGACTGCAACTGAACAGGCTAGAACTCAGGCTCATTGGATTAAGTTGACCATTCACCACTCTAACCGCCAAGCAGAGGAAGAATGAAAATCTTCTCTAGAGGAATCCATCACCATCCAGAATCTCTAAAATACTTTATACACAATGTATGGCATGCAATCAAAAGCATGTCAAATGACAGAAACACATGACCAAAAACCGAAAGGAAAAAAAAAAAAGATAATATGAAGAGACTAACAGATAATTCAGATACTAGAGTTAGCTGACAAAACTTTTAAGAATAAATGATTAATACACTGAAGAAAATAGAGTAAAAGATGGAAAACAGATGAAAAAGAAATCACCAGAAAATTAGCATCTATAAAAATGAATCTAATGGAAACTCTAGAATTGAAAAATACAATATCTGAAATTAAGAACTAATTAAGAGGTGTTTAATAGCAGATCAGACAAAGAAAAGACAGACTTAGAGACCCAGAAGATAAATCAATAGAAATTATTCAAACTGAAGCAAAGAAAAGAGGATGTAAGATACACAAAAGAGCACTGGACACATATGGAACATAACAAAAAGCTCTAATATATGTGTTACTAGAGTATCAGAAAGGGGATAAAAGCAGAACTGAGAATTTCCAAAACTTGTAAGACATCACCCCCACAGATTCAAAAGGATCTGAAAACCCAAAGCAAGATAAATCCAAAGAAAACCACGACTAGATACAAAGTAAAAAATCTTACAAGCACTCAGATTAAAGACTTGTTAGCTTTCTCCCACCACAAACAATGGAAGCCAGAAGACACGGGAGTCTTTAAAGTGCTGAAAGAAAACAACTACCAACCTAAAATTATATACATAGCAAAATACTCTTCAAGAATAGAGGCTAATTAAAAATATCTACACAAAAAAATGTTTACTGAATGCCGACTATGTACCAGGTACTGTTCTGGGCACTGGAACTACAGTAATGAATAAAACAAAGTCCCTGCTCTCCTAGAGCTTTCATTTTAATGTAAGAAGTCAGAATATAAACAAATTAATAAACAGAATATGTCAGGTGGTATCTCTGCTAGCTCCGCCTTGAAAATATTAAGCATTTCATCCCGTTTCCAATCATCTTTCTCCAACTAGTCACATCTTATGATTCTCATTTCCTAGATTTTATTTTTAAGTACACAGTCTAATATTTCTGTTAATATCCCCACAGCATCTAACATAGCTTATATATAAATATTTCTGATTAATCAGTAATACTTCTTAATTTGTAATTTATAACCATTGCTAATTTACAGTAAACTTATATAGAGTGGTTGTCATATCTTCTGTTTGCAAGCCTACATTACATTTCCTTAATGATTCGGAAATATTTCAGAACATCAGAGCAGCAATTCTCAACCTGTTTGGTCTCAGAACCCCTTTTCATCTTAAAAATTATTGAGGACGCCCAAGAGTTTTGTTTATGTCAGTTATAACTATCAATATTTATGTTAGATATTAAAACAGAATTTTTAAAATATTTACTAATTCATTAAAAATAACAGTAACTCTATTACAAGTTAAAACAAAAAATATTTTTATGAAAATAAATTATATGTTCTAAAAAAAAGTTAGAAAAATGCACTATTTTATGTTTGAAAGTCTCTAACATCTGGCTAAATAGAAAACAGCTGGATTCTCATATCTGCTTCTGAATTCAATCTTTTGGATATGATGTTTCGTTTAAAAAATAAAGAAAATGTGGCCTCACAAAGATATGCAGTTGGAAAAAGGAGCACTTTAATAGCCTTTTTAGATAATTATGGATATTCTTTTTGATATCACACCAAAACTCAAAACTGGTAGTTTCTTAAAGATCAGCTGTAACGTAGAATCTGAAACCATATAAAAGAATCTTTCATACTCTTGTTATACTAAAATCCAATGGTCTATCTTGCACTTTGAATGGATCAATTTACCAATGCATGATTGTGCAATATCACAATTGGTCACTAGAAAATGGTCATCTGGAAAATATTGGTTCATTATGTTATGTAGCTCTTCCAAATGTTAACATATCTTATACAGTATCTCATCAGAAGTTTTTAAGTGCTAGGAAGCTGTCAGTTTTACAGTGGCAGATGTAAGCTTTCCAAAATTCTAATTTACACTTAAAAACTTAAAAAATTTTATCATTGGCAATAAATACTGTAAGCAGTTTTCCTTGAAATGACAGGTGTATTTCATTCATTTGAAGAAACATTTACCATGTTTGCCATTTGTATAAATAATCAGTGTGTCAGTCATTCTTTCAAGTAAAAATGGTGTTCCATCAAACAAGCAGCTTGTTTAGCTCACAAATCAAACTGCACAAATGCTTTTCTTCAAGACAACCACTGTACTTTAGTATGCAGAAGTGCTTTATGCATACCTCCAGTTTTGCCACATGAGCTATTGAGAAGATGTGCCACTGATTTAATCTGTGCTAAGGTTCCCATGGTTTTACCCACCCTTTGCTTCCACAACATCAGTACAAATGTCAGCACATTAAAAAAGGCAAATAATGCCTTAACATTATCATACAACAGTTTTGCTCTCATAGACCATACTTTGAGAACTACTGTGTTAGAGTGACTCAATTATTTTTAACATCGCTGACAGTTCATATAAAGTGCCAGGGAACCACACACAAAGTTTAATCTAAAAAGGGTCACTCTTATTATCAGAGGCCTTAAGAAGCCTGTCCTCTTGGAATTTAAACTTTTTTTTGCCATCTTCTTATACTATCACTGTGGCATTCTCTAGAAATCAAAATAATTTATTAGTGCCAGAAGAAAATCTTATCTGGCTCCCTGTGGTTTACAAATGAGGAAACAGAGGCAGCAAGCATATACTAGGCAAGGACAAACTTCAACAAGTATGTACTGAGTTTCTATTATGTCAGAGACTGTTAGTGTGCCACATGCTATGGATGAAGAAGACTCAGCTCTCACTCTCAAAACCCTCGTATCTAGCTAGCTAGACAGACTTAGGTATTGGAATGGCTATATTACAACCTAATGTAGGCTACACCAAACATCCATATGAAGTGCTATGCAAACAGATAAGGAAGCACTAGAACAGAAGGGCAGAGAAAAGGGACCAGGTAAAAGATATGATAATATCAGCAAGGTCTGAAAAGGAGTATATCAAGCAATTAAGAAAAGAAAGAGTATCACAGGAAGAGGGACCAGCATGAGCAAAAATAGGAAAACACAAATGTGTATTACATATTAAGGAATTGTAAGTAGTACAATTGGAGGTGCTGAGACAATCAGGAACAACAGCAGATGAGACTGAAAAAAATCAGCTGACATCAAGATAGGGAAGCCATAGGGGCCGGTCCGGTGGCGTAGCGGTTAAGTTCACGCGTTCCACTTGGGTGGCCCAGGGTTCACCAGTCCAGATCCTGAGCACAGACCCACTCACCGCTCACCAAGCCATGCTGAGGTGGCGTCCCATACAGAAGAACTGTAACTCTACAACTATGATACACAACTATGTCCTGGGGCTTTGGGGAGAAAAAAAAGAAAAAGAAAAGGGGGAAGATTGGCAACAGATTATTAGCCCAGGGCCAATCTCCCTCAAAAAAAAAAAAAAAAAAAAACAAGAAAAAGCCTTTAAAAAAATATATAGGGAAGCCATAAATGCCATATTAAGGAATCTGAACTAGACTTATAATGGGGGGGGGGCAATAAAGTCTTTTTTAGCAGGAAAATGACTACTATACTTGTATTTGGTAGTATGACAATGTGGAAGCCTAGAGACAAGAAGGCAAAATAAAAAGAAGCCCTAGATTAGGTTTAGTTAGTAAAAAAGATAGGAATAACATAAAACAAATTTCAGAGATAACTTGATCAGGGCTAACTGGATATGGAAAATACAGGGGAAAAAAAAAGAATCAAAGATGACTCTCAAATTCCAAGAATGGTAAGTCAATCAAAATGAAGAAGAGCTTGGGGCCGCCCGGTGGTGCAGCGGTTTAGTTCGTGCTTGGCAGCCTGGGGTTCACGGGTTCAGATCCCGGGCACCTGCAGACGCACTGCTTGTCAGCCATGCTGTGGTGGCGTCCCACATAAAGTAGAGGAAGATGGGCACGGGTGTTAGCCCAGGGCCAGTCTTCTTCAGCAAAAAGAGGAGGATTAGCAACAGATGTTAGCTCAGGGCTGGTCTTCCTCACAAAAAAAAAAAAAAAAGAAGAAGAAGAAGAAGAAGAGTTTGAGGAGAGAAGGCAGTAAATTTGGGTTTCAAATGAGTTTCAGAGAAATACCTGTTCAAACATCACAAATTTCAATTTAAGTATCCACATTATTAGACAGAGGTTTTTACTTATAAATACTTGCTAAGAATCAGAAAATACTTCTCAGTCTCTAGCTTATACTTAATCCCTAAAAACACGTACAATGGTGATTAAGAGAAAAGATATATTACCAAGTAATTGGAGTCAATTAATATTTGAATTACAAGTATGACAGTTTCAAAGGAGACAGCAAAGCAAGCTGGGAGAGAAGTGTCTGGAATTATAGCTATTCTTACTAGCATTGTCTAAACAAATGTCTTAGTAATAAGGAAATGTTACCTAATACTTCATTATCTGCTATACTTTTTTGCCAAAATGTATTAAGTGCCAGGTCACTTGTGACTTCTTTTAAATGGAACATAGCAAAAAGGAAAAATTATATTGAACAATGTTTACATTAAGAAAAAAAAATTACATGGAAAAACTCCCAGTACAGTATTTGGCATTTCTCATTTAAATCCTCACAACCTTGTGGCCTTAATACTAGCACTCTCGTTTCTAAAAATGAAAAAACGTAGGGCTCTGAAAAGTTAATCTGCCAGAGCAGCCGCGAGCTCCCTAAGAACTTTTTATGCTGCCTTCTATTAAGATATCAAACCACCCATCAATTTAATTCAAATACCAATTGGGCATCTACTACGCAGCAAGACACATCAAGAAATGAGACATACAAGATTAAGTCAGATAACTACCTATCAATGAGTGAATGAAAATTTAGGAAAAAAGCAAAAATTTAGGAAGAAACAAATTATATATAACTGTAGAAATCTACTGACTCTATAAAATGCGCTGTTCTTTTGGAATTGAGGATCCAACATTAGCGCACATTTTAATTAGCTTGAGCAGTTTTGTTTTGCTTTGTTTTAAACACATTACGCTTTTAAAAACACTGAAAACAAGGCAAGGACTCCTACTTCTATCTCCATGGGCCCCAAAGGATCAGTCATCCCAGGTGAGAAGAAGCCTCTGATTATAGATAACTCTCCCACCTAATAAGTGATCAGCAAATGTCAGCCTAAATAAATTCTTTTCTTTCTTTTTTTCCTGAGGAAGATTTAGCCCTGAGCTAACATCTGTGCCAATCTTCCTCTACTTTATATGTGAGTCACCACCACAGCGTGGCTGATGAGTGGTGTAGGTCTGCGCCCAGGATCCGAACCTGTGAACCTGGGCCACCAAAGCAGAACGTGACGAACTTAACCACTACACCACAGGGCCAGCCCCTAAATAAATTCTTATTCTTCTGTTTATCCCATCATTTAACGAGAATAATTAAGCTACTTATAAAGATACATAGTAACATAGTGTCAAGATCAAACAATGACAGTATATATACTGTCAAGGTCTTAGCAAAGTTATAGCCTGTGATACTGTGCCTATTAAAACAAAGTGTCTGGGCCAGCCTGGTGGCATAGTGGTTAAGTTCGCGCACTTCAGTTCAGCAGCCCGGGGTTCTCAGGTTTGAATCCCGGGCTTGGACATATGCACCACTCATCAAGCCATGCTGCGGAAGCATCCCACATACAAAAATAGAGAAGGATTGGCACAGATGTTAGTTCAGGGCCAATCTTCCTCACCAAACAAAACCAACAAACAAAAAATACAATTAAAAAATAAATAAATAAAAGAAAGTGTCTAATGGAAAAACAGAGAAGTAGACAATGTGCATAAGCAAAGATATATAGGTTCACTGTCATAAAAAGAATGAAGAAAGGGGACTGATTAACTTCAGGAAGGAAAGTCTTTTCCTTCAGGCTTCCAAAACAATAATTATGCTTAAAATAAAACAAAAAATTCATCCAAAGGACCACCCTAGGAACAATAGGTGAAAGTTAAAAAGAAAGCAGATTTTAGGGGCCGGCCCAGTGGCGAAGCGGTTAAGTTTGCTCTCTCCACTTTGGAGGCCCAGGGTTCGCAGGTTCAGATCCCGAGAGCAGATTGATGCACCGCTTGTCAAGCCATGCTGTTGTGGCATCCCATATAAAGTAGAGGAAGATGGGCAAGGATGTTAGCCCAGGGCCAAGCTTCCTCCGCAAAAAGAGGAGGATTGATAGTGGAGGTTAGCTTAGGGCTAGTCTTCCTCACACACACACAAAAAAAGCAGATTTTAATTCTATTCAGAAAAAATCAAGAGTTAAACTTGGAATGAGCTTCATCACAAAATAGCTCACTGTCGTTTATTTGTAGTTAAGCAGAGACCGGAATGTTACAAAGAGGATTCTTTACTTAGAGACATTGGACAACAACAGGAACTCTCAAGCCTGGCTGTGCACTAGCATAATCCAGGGAAGATGTCTGTTTAATGACAATGCCCGATCCAAACTCATGAACACATTTGCTTAGCCTGGGGTGGGGCCTGAGTACCTACATTTTTAAAAATCCTCAGGTAAAAAAAATCTGGGTAAGATGAGTAGATTGCATCAATGTCAATAAACTGGTTGTGACATTATGCTATAGTTTTGCAAGATGTTACCACTGTAGAAATTAGTGAAGGGTATGTGGGATCTCTCTGCACTGTTTCTTGCAACTGCATGTGAATCTATAATTATCAGAATAAAAAGTGTGATAAGAAAAAACCCTTAGGTGATTCCGCCATGTAGCTAAAGTTAAAAAAAAAATCAGTGGTCTGGAGAATCTCAAATTCCTGCCAATTTGAAGAGACTGCAAACTATTCTTTTAATCTTAGCCATTGAAAGGTAATTAGGAATGCTTACCATTTAAAGGGAAAATAATGCTTTGCAAAGTCAAATACAAATAATTTATGATTGATCAAAAATAAAAAATTGAAACTACTATGCCCTCCCACTAGCGTATAAATTGACTGGATAAATAAGCATTATACAATAGCTGTCATTCACCTCTTGACTGAGCCAGATATACATATCATGGTAGGCAGCCTCTAAGATGGCCCCAAGGATCCCCTCCTTGAATGTGGGCTGGATTTAGTTACTCACCTATAACAGGTAGAATATGGCAAAGTAACAGGATATCACTTCTGAGATGAAGTTATAAAAAGACTGTGGCTTCCATCTTGAGGGTTCTCTCTCAGACTCCTCGCTCTGAAGCAAAGAAGCTACTGTGATGCAAGCCACTTTCTGGAGAAACCCACATGGTAAGGAACTGATGTCTCTGGCCAAAAACCAGCCAGTGAAAAGGTGAAGTCTGCCAACAGCTACATGAGCTTGGAAGAGGATCCTCCCCCAGTCAAGCCTTGAGAACTGCAATCCAGCTGATATCTTGGTTGCAGCCTTATAAGCCAGAGGCACCCAGCTAAACTGCACCCCCATGAACCACAGAAACTGTGAGATAATGTTTGTTGTTTTTAAGCCACTAAGTTTGGGGGTATTATAGGGCTAAAGATAACTAATACATATAGCTACCACAGGTCAAACCCAAAAGAAAAGAATCTAATCTGATGACTTCTGCCTATCTTTCTTCACAATATCAAACCTCCCAGCTTCTACAACATTACGACCCACAATTTACAAACTCTGTTCTACTTTAGCTGACCTCACCATTACCTGGACACCGTCCTCATTCTCACTTTGTTCAGTTTCTTAGAATGGCTTCCTATCCCTCTTTTCTACCCACCCAAATCCTAGCCATCTTCCAGATAACACCCACAGATCTCTCTTCCATGAATACCTATTACTACCCGCTTATGACATGATTAAACTACTTACTGACCTAATAGCTTTGAGTGTCTAAATTCAAAGAGATCACAAACTCCTTGAGACTGAGTCTTCTCATATTCTCTTCAACATTTAGTACAGTACTGAGCAGGTGCATTTACAGTTATCCAAAACCTTATATCCCTTCCAGCATGTTAAATAAAGAAAACAACTATTTTTGTTTAAAAAAAAAAAGAAGGGTGTGGGGAAGGGTGAATGGAAAATCAAGTGCTAGAATCTGAGATGTCACTAGTTCAGTTTGTATGTCTGAAATAACTGAGTCAAGACCACCCTATCTGAAGGCTAGCAGTAATGATAACAAATCCCATCCAACTCTATGATTAGCCTAGTAAGTGTTGTCCAGGCTCTTGAATTTTCCTTTTATTAGTTTCTTAAACAACTTGCCTTCCACCATTAACCCACCTCTGTAGTAATTTATCCCTAGTCATAACACATGGAGAAACACCACTGTTAAATTTTAACTAGATCAGTGGTTCT
Organism: Tapirus indicus; assembly: GCA_031878705.1. Classification (NCBI taxonomy): domain Eukaryota; kingdom Metazoa; phylum Chordata; class Mammalia; order Perissodactyla; family Tapiridae; genus Tapirus; species Tapirus indicus. Next base: position 62,289,486 of record CM062918.1, on the reverse strand, counting down.
CAAACTTTCGCTTGCATCAGCATCATCTGGAACGCTTATTAAAACAAACTGCTGGACCCCATGCCCAGAGTTTCTGATTCATAGGACTATAGCCATAAGCAATTCAACAAGAACTAATGTAATTTAAAACTTATGCTCAAGGAAAATCAGTAGAAAAGATAAAAGTTCAAGAGGAATGAACCATACCAAACACCCTAATAGTTTTTTCAAAACACACACACACACACACACACACACTCTCTCTCCCCCTTCCTCTCCTTCTTCTCTCCCTACCCAAACAAGTTAACCAATGTAAGTACACCTTGATATGCACACTTGAGTTCAATTTCTTGGAAACATTGAGTGTCTCCAACTGAGGTTTTAAAAGGATGTTAGACAGATAAAGCATTAATGCAAAAAAGACCAATCTAGTAGTTCAACTCTAGTTTTAACTTCTCAAATTAAAAAAAAAAAAGAAAAAACTGAAGGTTCTGAGATATAAATTGCCAGTTAAAGGAAAAGCCAGGGCTAGTACTGACTCCCAGGCCAATACACAATTCACTGGAATACACTACCTCTCAATTTACACTTGAAACCTCACCTTAGAAGTTCTTTAATTAAACCTTTTAATTAAACAAATAGGTGAAATAAAATTAAAGATTTCAAATCAACAGCCAACAGCAAATTTCCCCAGTAAGGGTTAGATATTTCTGTTGTGTTTAAAACAAGTTATTTAGCATAAGAAATCTTATAATAGCAAGACACCCACTCATTTCTCTTTATACCTCCTCTCTGACCACTCACATCCAACAGCCCCATGCCCCTCCTTCTCAGCACAACCTTTAAACTTGGTATTTCGAAGGGTTACTGCCCTTCTCACTCTACTCATTCTCCCTGAGTCAAAATCATGACAGTGGATTAACTATGACTATTCCAGTGGTTCACCACTATCACTGGAGTGACTAAAAATATATAGATGCTCAGGCTCCAACTCAAACTTAACTAATGAATAACAATCTCTGGGAATGGAGCCCAAGGACCTCTATGTTCCCCACTTCTATGTGCTCATTAGGCAAGAACCACATCCTTTACTTAACACAGTGACTGGCACACACAGAAGGCACAACCAACATTTGCTAAACTTCACCGTGGAGACACAAAATGGCAAGTTTAAATATCCCTCAATTGCAGAATTGTGTAGTGTTAGTTTAATAAATTATTTAGCTATTTACATCAGAAAATCACAGTTTAATATTAACAATACTAGTTAAGTAAATATAGTTGGGTAAGTTAGGGCTTTGAGCACTTCTCTACCATTGGTATAGGCTCAAGTTAAAGAAAATCCCTGATCTTTTCTTAAAAGTTCAAAAAGATTTAAATACAACAAGATGAGATTAAACAAACTATAACCAGAGAATTACAGAAAGCCAGAAAACCAAGAGTTTTCTAAAAGAAAAAGTGGTAACTTATTTGACTGAAGACTAGAACTAACCTGTAGATATCTACAAATAACAGTATTAATCTGTTGTTGCCCAAACTACTCTCCCAGAAAAAATAATCAAATTCCCATGGAAACATTCAATTAACTTGGTGATCTTTTTACATTTCAATCTTTTTCTCCTGCAAATTTATTTTCTAATGCACTAATACTCGATTCCATATTGAAAAGTAGCATTGGGAAGCAGGGGACTTAAATATTTTTAAATTAACAGTAAGCTCTCTAATGTGAACCAAGTAAAACAATGGTTAACTTGATAAGCTTAAAACTTATTGTCACATTAAACCAACGTTAATTTTTTTAATTGAAAAAACTAGACGACTGATATTTAAAGCCTCTATGAATATAAAGAGGTCTTATAAATGGGGTAAAATGAGTAAAAGCAAAGGGCAATTTACAAAAGAAATACCAATGCCCAAAAACATGTTAAAAGTTCAACCTCATCAGTTAAAAAAAAAAAAAGGCTAATTTAAAAAACGATGACCATTTTATCCCAATCCAGCACCGACTGGTGGGGGGAAACTAGTATAGCCTTTTTGAAAGCAATGAGTAATAGTTATCAAACGCCTTGAATAAGCAAATCCTTTGACTCAGCAATTCGACTTATCCTAAGAAAAGAAAACATTCAAAGATTTATCTATGAGGATATTTCCAATAAGGTTTACGAAAGCCAGAAACTGCAAAATAAAAAGGAAGGCCAATAGCAGATTAATTAAATAGTTTAGATCTGTAATCACGTAAGCATTTGAAAAAGTTATTATTGACAGATGAAAGTCGTTGAGATTCCTTCTGTTTTTGTAACCTGCTTTTTTCTACTGAAAACATAAAGAGAACATACACTATGATTCTGTTGTTATTAAAAAATATGTATAGCTTACCCAAAGATAACTACAGTTCAAATTTTGGTGTTATCTCTCTGGGTGGCAGGCTTATTTTGTCTTTTTATTTTTTCTTGCCTAATCAGTTTTTTCTTACAATGTGCATGTATTACCTGTGTAACTTTTTAAGTTTAAATCTATTAACATAAATAACCTATCACATAACCAAAGCCTAGTTTAGATATAGTAAGTATACCATTTGGAGAAAAGATGGTCTGAGATAAATCCTATCCTTTGATCTACCGATATTTCTAAGTTTCTAAATCTGAACTTTTAACAGGAAATAGATATTTATGTATTCAAGAATTCTATTTAAGGGTATCCTTTCCATGAAACAGACTAAAAACAAATGACTTTTCAAAAATCAGGCATGGAAACATGGGCTAACAGTAGGACACCTAAAAAAATCCCTAGTATTTTGTAGGTTTTATTTATTAGTTCAGTTCATCCGCTTTTATTCTCTCTTCCCTAAACTAACCAAGAAAGAATGATGTCATATACATTAGCTATATCTCTGTTCCAAAAGTGACATAAAGAACTCATAAGGTTTGGCCTTAGTGATTAAGACACACCTAAGAGCTGAGAAAGCTGGATGAGATTTAACTACAAGAAAACAGACTATTATGTTAAAAAGTTAAATAATAAATATCCATGAGTTGTTTTTAAAGCTAATTAAAATGCGAACTAAGCTAGGTAGTAAATTTGAAAACATCAGATTTTATACAGTTGTAAATAAGTGAAAAAAACCTCAAAGTTTTACTATAAATTCTTTTAATGAAGTTTCCTCAAAAAAAGAAAAGAAAACTTCTCAATTCACTGGCCTAAGAACTCAACTGTCATATTTTTAAGATCAGAAAAAGAGCAGTAAAACTTCTTTCTTCTACAACCCTTCAAATTCCTTACACTGCATTATCTATATGAAAGTTTGAGATTTCCACTGTTTAGTTACAGCACTAGATAGCAGATTTTTTTTCCACTCTTATTCAAAACACTGTCTTCAAATGGACCTAAATAGATGGTTCAATTGTCAAAAGAAAGTGGTGCTTACTAGAGAATATTGTAAAAAAAATCTGTTAATCATGCAAACTCAACAAGTAGGCAGTGACATACTGCTATTTTGCCAGTGAATATTAGCCAGCCAATTTTAAGAAAAAAAAAAAAAAGGAATGACTGACATACAAGAAGGCAATAGTAACTTGCTGCTCATGTATATATTTTCCTTCCATGTAACTACTGTTTTCTAAAAGTTGCACTGAATCAAGATTTCATTTTTATTCTTCAATCGAAATGCTGACCCCTCATCATAACTGTTTTTTCAAAAAAAAAAAAAGGAAACTTTTGATTTCCTAAAGCTCAAAAATACAAAATCTGACCCACAAGAAGATTAAATGAGATGTGGTTATCAAATCAAAACAAGCCTAACTTACTGACTACAAAATAGAAATCATCAGAGAAAGGAATCCAGAAGCAGAAAGCCTCTACTTTCTAACTCACAATAGTGTCTTGTCCAATATTAGACAATAACCCTGCGTTTTGTTGTTGTTTTACCCGCAAGGCTGGGCATACAATCTGCAGTAACTATTCCAACAGCTTCACGTAAGTCATACGCTACAACTGGAAAAAGTAGCAGTTAAGTCCCAAACAAACAACAAAAAGGTAAAGAGATGCAAGGAGAAGCCTCACCATCAGAAAAGGCCCATCAGCACCTCTTCCGAGAAATAATTCCCTTCCCCCACCTATAAGTAGGCACTTAAGACTGCCAAGCAGATCCATTTCTTTATTAACTGGTGCCCACTTGGGGCAACCGTACACCAAGCTGCTCTTAGGCCTGCTCCAACCCCTTCCAAAAGTGCTCAAGTGAGACTGAAGGCCGGGGTAACCCACTTAGGGGCCCAGTTCTTTCTGCTCTTCTCCACCAGCCCCTTCCGCCCCGCCTCTGTAGACGCTCCTCCGGCCAGAGGAAGGACACTGGGCCCAGGGACCGCCAGGAATTGCCCGCAAGAGAAGTCTTAGGCGGCCGGAGGTCTCCGCCATAGCGCGACCAGGAAAGCACCGCCCCCAGCGCACCTTCCCACACCCGGCTAACCCGCGAATGTCTGCTTTCAACACCCTCTATCCCCAGTAGAGGCAGCGGAGGAGACAGGGCCGGGAGGCACCGGGCTGGGCTGCGCACCAGGCCCAGGCCTGCCCCTTGGGGCCTCGCAGGCCGCCCGAGTCCGCTCCCCGGTCCGGCCAGGTCAAGCTAGCGCGGCGGCCACCCTCACCTGGATGACCTCGTTGACCTCCCGGATACATTCCACCATGTGCTGCAGAATCTGCTCGGCCGTGAGCACCTCGTAGCGGTAATCCTCCTCCTGCTCGTGCCCCGGCCCGCCGCCACCGCCGCCACCGCCACCGCCACCGCCGGGCCCCAGAGCGCTGCCGCCGCCGCCGCCCGTCTCCCCGCACAGCAGTCCGTCCCGCTCCCCGCCGACGCCCAGCCCGGGCTCCACCAGCTCCACCTCGCCCAGATCCAGGTTATCATCGTCCGGCTCGTCCTCGTCCTCGTCCTCCTCCTCCTCGGCGCCGCTGTCCTCCTCGCTGCACTCTTCGTCCTCATCGAACTCGTAGTTGTAGCCCTCGTCCGAGTCCATGGCGCGACGCGCTGGGGCCCGGCGGACGCTGGCCCTGAGGCGGGGAGAGGGCGGGGACGCCGAGGCCCCGGCTCTCGCTCCGGCTCTGGCTGATGTCCGGACGCAGGCCTGGCTCCGGCCCCGCGGGCCGCGACTCCTCCCCGGGCGCGGCGGTTGGCGGTTGGCGGCTGGCGGCGGCGGGGAGGGCGCGGAGGAGGGAGGGAGGGAGCGAGGGGGCCGCTTGCCGCCCGCCCCAGTCAGACGCGGCTCCTCTCCGGCCTCCGAGAGAAAACAGTCCCCAGCGCCACCTCCACGGCCGCTGCTACCGCTCCTGAGCCAACAAAGGGGCGTGCGTCACCGCGTCGCGCTGCGTCGTCGCGTCACTCCTCTTGGCGTCATCGCGCCCCGCCCCGCCGCCCCTGCGTGGAGTTCGGGGAGACCCCACGACCCGGTATGGCCGTAAGAGCAAGGCCGGTAGACTTGCTTGCTGGATTCCGGCTGCCGTGGCCCTATGGGCCGGCACCAGGGGACTCACTACATGAGGAGGGTGTGGCCTTCTGGTCACCGGGGGAGGAGCCCTTGGGCCGCCCGGGAGGTTGTTTTTGCCGCAGACCATAGGGATCCAGCCCCCTCACGCAATCCAGTGGGGAAAGCCGACTTCCCACCGGGCCGTAGAGAGACTTCCCGCCCGCCCTAGAGTAATTCCGGGAAGACCTGGGCTGGTGAGCTAAAATTCCTGTTGCCCGGGCTACTAAATGGACATCTGTTTTATACAGAACCTCTAAATTTTGTGACAGGTGAACTTCAAGTAGTTCGTCTGATTCTCTACACTGGTACAGACACGCAGTAGTTTTTAAGTCGCCCATAGTGACGTCATTTTAAAGAAGCGTTTCCTGAACTGAGCTCAACAAGCACCTATTGAAGGCAATAAACAAGGCATGTAAACAGTCATGGCTTTCCTTAATTGAGCACTGTGTAAGGACTTTACGTATGTTATTTCTCATCTTCACGGAGCCACAGTACCCATTTTATACCTGAGGCTCAAAGGTATAAAGGCTTAAAGGACTTGACAAAGACCAGAGAACACTTGCCCTAGTTTAGCCGCTGAGTGACCTGAAACGTCAATCACAAAAATGCTTTATAAGGCATGATATGTATTATATACTACACAATATATAAAATGCATTATAATACAACACAACACAGGCAATAATAGAAATATCTACAAAGACCAAATATAGCAGAGAGAGAGAGCTTGTCTCTTATCTGGAAATGTGCTCTGTGAGCTGAGTGTTGATGGATGGCCAGGAGTTTAACAGAGAAAGAGCACAGTCTTTCAGAGAAAGAAGATGGTCTAGCCTGAGAGAATAACAGAAGCAAGAGCACAGTAGGTGTAAAGTAGTTTAGTTTTGGGAGCTTAAAGTGCAAAGAGGGTAAATGGCGAAGTATTAGGCAAGTTAGGGGCCAGGACAGTAAAAGTATTTTATGCCCTTCTAAGAGTGGACCTCAATCTTTGAAAGTAGGACAGGAAAGCCAAGAGAAGTGTTCTGAAGGAAAAAGAGGATGAGAAAGCTCCCTCTTGGGATAACTTGAAGGATTGGCCAGATTGGAAATCTTTTAGAATCTGAATCCCTAACTTACCAATAAATCTTACTGTTCAACCTACATGTTGCCTTTGGAAATTGATTTTGAAAAGTGAAAAATTCCTTTATAATGTAAATAAGCCTCCACTAAATTGTTCATTTTGTAAATTTTAAAATAATCAGATTTCTTAAAATAATCTTTTGCAAATTAAAGCTTTTAACATTAATGCTGGTAGGTCTTATTCCTTTGATTCTGTTTCTATTTAGCAATTCCAGGTTGTCACAACTGGGGCAAGCTAAGGAAACTAGCAATCCTCTCTACCCCATCCCTATTGTTATATACCTACGAAAAAATTCAGTAACACTTGTCAATACCCTAAATTCTTTTGCCCCATCTTTCTTTTTATTATACCCCTACCTTGAATGAACCCTACCATCCATATGCTGCCCTTTGATCTGGGAGCAGCTGACCACTATTGGAGAAATTTGTATAATCACATGCATTCTATTATTAAATTCCAATCACCAAGCACAACTGAACCCTAAACACAGCAATCCTGTTAAATTTTTCTGAATTGTTCTCCCACTCTAGGCAACTCTTTCAAACCTTCACCAGTTTTCTCAAACCCCCTACCCTGCCCTTCCAAATCCTCTCAAAGTAGATGACTTAACATCACAGAGAAATTTGAAATCCTAAGGACCAATGTGACTGAAGCATGCTGAGCAAAGCAGAGTGTTAAGGGGTAAAGTCAAAGAAGGCAGATCAAAGCAGATGGCCAGCAGGGCTTGTAGGCCATCCTAAGAAGTTTACATTATTGCAATGGGAAGCATTAAAGGGTTTTAAGCAGCAGAATGAAACAATGTGATGTGTTTTTTAAAAAAATAGCTGTGGCTGGTTTGTGGAGAAGAGACTATGAAAGCAGAGACCAATACTGAGGCTATCTCAATAGGCCAGGTGAATAATGATAATGGCTTGGACTAGGGTTGTGACAGTGGCGATGATGAGAAGTGGTCAGATTCAGGTATAACTTGAAAGTGGAGCCAACAGATTTGCTGATGATTTGACTGGGGTTGATACAGCAATCAAGGATGCCTACCAGATTTGGGCCTTGAGCAGCTGGGTGAATGATGGTGCCATTTATTGAAACATGTTAAATTTGAGATGCTTGTTAGACATCTTAGACATGAGATGTTAAGTGGGCAATTCCATATACTAAGGTATGAGATTGAACATCAGGAGAAGTTAGGGCTGGAGACAGTGTCTCACCAGAGTTCATGTCAACAATAGTGAGAAGCAGCACAGGCCAAAGGTTAAGAGCTTAGGCTTTGGAGGAGACAGAGCTGAATTTGCCTCTGCCCCTCCAGTTGCTGTCTATAACCTTGAGCAAGTTACTGAAACTCTCTGAGCTTCACTTTGGACGATTATGATTCCTATTCTCACAGGATTATTTGTGAGTATCAAATGAAATAATGTATTTAAAACACTTGACACAGTGCCTGGCACATAGTTAAGTGCTCATAAAATTAGAACTTTAAAAAAGTGTCATGTCACCCTACATCTTGTGGGGAAAACTATGTGTAGCCAATTGGATTTATAAACTTTTAATTGGTTTTATTTTCATTATGCATATAGGTCCATGGCCTGTGTCATCCCCATTTTCTAGGAAGGAAAATTAGTCTGATTTTTTCTGAGAAACTTGTTCCATAGTCTCATGACTTCTTTTTTGGGCGATGTCATGCAATATCATAGTGCTTCTGACTTTTTTATCATGGATAAACCTTCATAACCAGATTTTCAGCAACACTCATTCCATTGATATTTTGGAAATCATCTTTGAATCAGGTTAGATTATAGTGCTATTAAAGGAATCCAGTTTAACAACTTCTCTCTGGCCCCAAATTGGCCAAGGGATGACCCACATACAGTGTTTTTTCAAATGACTTGATCTTAAAGGTATTGTCTGTGTTACTGCTTTCTCGGCTATGGTGATTACTGGATAGAAGTACAGTAGTCTGTAAACAGCAGGTCAAGTTCCTTGGAAAAGAGAATAGGCAAGTTAATATTTCCTTGGTACCAAAAGAATCACTGTTAGTAATTAGTTACTCCCATTGTCCCCATGTCCTAATAAGGTCAAAAAATATTAGTACACATTTATTAAATATCTATTCATGGAGCAAAACTCCATAAATATTTATATGCTCACCAAATGGTTATGAACGAAATTCCAACAGGAAGAATATGCAAGTGCCTTTCAGATAAATAGAAATTAAAATAGCGCTGGAATTTTTCTAAGAGCAGATAATAGAGCTGTAAGCTATGGAAAAGCCTCTAATAATGGCAGGGCTCTAGGGTGACCAACCGTCCCAGTTGGCACGGAACAGAGGTTTCCTGCGGTGTGGAATTTTCAGTGCTAAAACTGGAAAATCTCAGGCAAACTGGGATGGTTGGTCACCTTACAAGCACCCCACCAAAAATTCTTGTATGCTGTAGTTAAAACACTGTTTCAAGACTAAATGGAAAGAAATTGCTTTTTGTCATTTTGTTTATGAAGTTTGTTTTAATGCAACATTTTTTGCTTTTTTTAAAAAATGTTTTAGTGGTTCCTGTGTTTTAACAGGCAGGAGGTAAGAGAATTAAATTTTAATTTTAATATAAGTTGAATTTATAATTAAATTTTAGCAAAAGTGCAAAGAGAGATACTAATAAGCTAGTTGAGCACTTTGCATTTCTTTAAAAACATCTGTGTATTTCAAATTTTGTTACAAACAACAATTAAGTGTTACATCACTGTTGAGAGGTAGATCTTACCACACCAGTTCTATGTGGTAAATAATAAGGTTTAGAGAAACTAAGGTTATTGCCTCATTAGAAGTATGGTAGAAATAGTAATAACCAAAAATAGAACTTGAGATTCCTGACTGCAGCCTTTCTCTAAGATATCCTCTACCTTATCTTTCTTCTAGAACACAGGGTCTATAGACTTTATTATTGAACCTGAGATTTTATACAAGTAATTATCTACAATGTGTGGTAAGATAATGCTGGAACTAGAAGTAGAGTCCATGCCCTCATACAATTAGACAAATGTACAGAACCATAGTGTCTATGTTCCCCATAATCACAAGACACATTTATTTGGCCTAAATGTGTGCTTATACTCCAGCCAAAAATAGCAGATGATCACCTCCCAAAAGTGAATATATATTTGTCCTAATGACTTAACCACTTGAAGAAAAAAGTATTTTCGTAACAAAAGTTTGCAAAAGAAATGCTCCTCTGTCGTTCACAGTATCTGTAGTTTGTTGTGTTGCCTTACGAATGTATTTGAAGGAAGGGATGAATCAGTGGACAAAAAGTGAGCAAATATATTATGTCTACTATATTTCAGAGTAAGTGCGTGTACATTTTAAATTTACTCCTTATCATCTTGTGAAGTTGAAATTCTTAACTTAATTTTATAGATGAGGAAAAAAGCTCAAAGATGAAAGGTAATCTGGCAAAGTTCACAACAGGTGGCAGAGCTTTGATTCAAATCCAAGTCTTCAGAGTTCAAATTCACTGTTTTTTCATTACAATTCTCAGTAACTGTAATAAGACCTTATTCTTGTTCTAAAATGTGCCTTTGTATTTGTTATAATAGAGTAATTGCTATCAAGCCTACTGTTGTCCAGATTGGCAGCATAAACATTGACTGTATGCAATGATTGTTCTTCTGGGAAAATGATAATAAAAATAGAATAGTGAATAAGTAGATCTGTTATCCTCTATTCACATAGTCCCGCTTTATTCTTGTAGATAAAACATTAGTGTTTTTAACAAACACTTAAAGTACACAACTCACAATTTTTTGGTCAACCACTTGATAGTTATTTATTAGTGTCTACTCAGTGCAAAGCACCTCCTAGGCATTCTGGAGCAATAAAAAAGAAAATCCCTGCCATCCCAGAAATCATAATTTATTTAAGGGAAAGAGACAAATTAAAAGAAAAGGCTAATTATTAAAATGGTGACTGCAGTTGAAGAGATGTCACAAACCAAGAAGAATGGCACAGATGGTAAGTGATGGGAGTTTAAAGGAGACAGAAGTCACTAGACTGAGGTGTTCTAAGAAAGCATTATATGCTGGACTTTCTCATACCTCCATGCCTTTGCAATTGCTGTTCCTTCTGCCTGACATCCTTCCCACCCACTCTTTACCCGCAACTAATTCATATGCTTCAAGACTACTATTTATTCAAGCCATTCCAAACCTGGCACTTGATGCCTAGAACATGACGCCTATGTATCTAGCATTCCTAACAAATTTCCGAGCTTTTGATAATATTAGAATGAATTAATATAAACCTAAAGCTATAAACTAATAGACATTTATTGTCTTCTTATCTCAAAGTGTGTTGAATCTTGCTGACATTATATCAACATTGGTGTTCTTACCTGTTAATTCTTCTAGGTCTCCCTGAAAACTTGAAGGTTGTGTGGAAGACGAGGAGGGGCCTGATGTGCGTGTTCTCTGTGGCACCCCTTGTCTAGGGTTTCTCTGGGGCAAATGCCCATCTCACCTCTCACGTGCCAGTGGTACCTCAGCCTTTAATATCCTTTGTGGCCAGAAAGGATTGATGTTGGAATTCAACAGATTGGACACAACTGATACAATGCAGCCTAATTATGAATGTGTAAAGGACTGCAGCAAGGAACAAAAAAGAAATGCCTTAAGGACCTGAAGATTGGAGTGACCAAGGGAACCCAAGAAAACAGCAGTATCTGACAGGTCCACCTAGCCCCAAAGATTTCAGAAATGAAAAAGCTTTTTACTTATTTTCTTTGTTTGTTTCTCTCTTGGATTTTTGTTTTTTTCATTTGTTTTGTTTGAGACAACACTATGATTTAACAGGCATAGTCACTTCTTCCAGCTCCAGGAACCAGATGCCACTCCTTACAGTTATTTTGCAATGTGGCAAGAACCGGTTTATCAGTTTTGTCTTTCCGACTATCCCCTCACAGACATCATCAGTAAAGTAATAATAGCGGGCTTGTGATACATGACTTCTTGTCCAGAATTCTTTATGAGCTAACTCACATTTCACTTTCATGAAAAGATAATTTAATGTGCTGGATGCATGGCTTAACACACTTGAATACTGAAACACTGAACAGAGTTCCCATTTTAGAGTTTGAAAGGTCAGTCAAATAATTAAAATCATTACATTTTATCTAAACTTTATTAAAATGGAATAGTCCCAAAAGGTTATACCATAGTTATTGATTGGTATTGTTTTTACATAAAGCAAAGCTGAGTATATGTAGACACATTTTTTGTGACTGATAACAAACTGCACGTATGAGTTACAAACCTTTGTTTTCTTTTAGAATTGTATGTGGGAGGTTGCAGGGGAGAGGGTCAGATAGAGGGGTGTTGTGCCAAAGTAAATATTCTTTCTCAGCTAACTTTGAGAGGCACTGTAATGTGGCAGCTAGCACCATTGGCTCCAGAGCCAGAAGCCCCACTTATTATGTACATGACCTTTGGCAAGTTACTTGACCTCTTAAAAGCCTGTTTTCCCATCTAAGAAAAAACTAGGAATAACGATAGGATTTTCTTCATTGGATTGTGACGATTAACTTACTTAATGTAAAGGACTAATTACCTTATCATTATTGGACACAGAAAATATACAGTGTTTTGTTTCAGACCTGAGAATATAAAAAGATGATTATTCAGTCAATGTTAAAGCATTTGAAGAGTACAGACCATTATTCATTTGTCAAACTGTTGAAAAATGTTGCTGTGCTCTTCTTGTATGCCTGTATTTTTATTAGTTAATTCAGCAAGTTGATTGTTTGCCAACAGTATGTTAGGCACTGTGCTAGATGTTAAGAATAAGAAGATAAATAAAACCGTTTCAGCTCTCAAGATGCTCACAGACTAGTGAGGAAAACAGACATGTAAACCCTTAATTACATTATAATATGATAAGTACTATAATGAAGTATGATCTGAATGTTAGGGGAGCAAGAAGATAGGCATCTCAGTGTGGGAGGCAGACAGTGTGTCATGAAGGGCTTCCTCGGGGAGGTGTGGCCTGAGCTGAGTATTGGAAGAAAAACAAATAAAATTCCAGAAAGAGGGAGTATGTATGTGCATATAAGTATGAAAGAATATGGTATATTTGAACCATGGCTTATTTGGGGAACTGGCAATAGGTCAACATGCCTGAAATTTAGGGTGTATATAAGACTATTATAAATGCCCTTGTCCCTTCTCTATGCCCTCCCCATATTCCCTTCCCTTTTCCCATTCTTTTTTTATCCTCTCTCCCCTTCCTCCTTAGGCAACTTAGCTAAAGTTTCCATAGCTTGCAAATGGTAGAGCTAGAAATCAAAGCCCTGATTCATCTTTCTATCTCCAGAATCTATGCTCCTCCTGCTATGCTACTTTGAAGATTTTTCTCTCTTTTAATAAAGTTTGTCATTATTTTCCTAGGATTTTTGTGAGACAGACTATGTCAAGTTGCTTGCTTTACTAAACTAATTTTGATCATTGCATTTGGATATATGGGGCAATAGGATGGGTGCAAGGAGGGAAAATGTGTTCCATATTAATTCAGTTAAATTACATTTACTGAATACAACTGGACATAACCCATTGCATTAGGTATTATTGAAAATACAAAACAGGTTACATTTCCTAACCTTAAGAAGCTTACAGTCTAACACAGGAAACGATACAGGAAAAAATCTAATACAGGACAGCTCATAGAACAGCTGTCTCTTAAGCTTAGCACTAGGACAGTGTTTCTCAACGTTTTTTTTTTTTCATTATCAGTCCCTAATGAACCTTTTTAGACCTTTTAATCCTAATCACCTCCCTCCATGAAATTGTAATACCACAGATATACTATACATCTATTTGTGTACTGTACATAAAGCTGTGTTTTATACATAAAAATGGTACTTTTTTTTCACACGCAACCCTGCCAAGAACCAATTTTTGCCCCTTTGGGGGCAATATTGCCCATGTTGAGAATGTATGCACTAGGTTAAGGCTACCACTTTCAAAGTCTAAGGATTGGCAGTCAAATTCAAGTTTCAGAATTTTGGTAAATATCTACCAAAGATTAAATATAATCTAAAAATTAAATTTCCTGAGTTAAAAATAAAACCCACACATTAGATCAAAAAATAAAATAATTGTGCATGTTCATACTTGTGTGGCTGAGCTCAAGGCTGCCACATTGTACGACTCCAGGGGAGAATATTCACAATATAGTCCATATGATGGGAAAGGAAGGAGAGTTTGGAAAATAATTCAAAGCTATAACTGATGTGGTTGAAAGAGAAACTCAAGTTCATAAATTATTTCAACTTCAGCCCACTCTAATCATCTTACACTTTTCCTGACATTCTTGTCCTGTACAGAATTATGTGTTTGTCCTGCAATACGTAATTAATTCTCTGTGAATGCTTAATTCACTCACATGTTAATTTATATACAGGCCAGAAGAGCATACCAACCAGAAAATTCACAGTGTACACACATTCATTTTAGTCTTCAACCTAGAACTAAGAATACAAATGCTATGCTAATTTTTACTCCGTATAAACATTCTTTACCAATCAGTTTATCAAAGCTGAAGTACCCACCCCAGGACAAAACTGAATTCTCCTGGCCTATATGCCAAGGAACTGAGAGAGGTCTCCGGCCAACAGCCTGTGAGGAACTGAGTCCTTAGCAAGGAACTGAAAGCCTTGATTCAAAAGCCGATGAGGAGATAAATCCTGCCAACCACCACAGGACCGAGCTTGGAAGAGAATCTTCCTGCAGTCAAGCATTCAGTGAGATTGCAGCCCTAGCCACACCTTGTCTGCATCTTTGTGAAAGATCCTGAGACAGAAGACCAGGCTAAGCCACACCCAGGTTCTGACCCACAGATACTCTCATATAATAAATGTTTGTTGTTGTCGTTGTTTTAAATTGATTCCTCCTTCAACCAAAATATCTCCTTTTAGATAATCAACTGTTCAATAGGTGCCAGAATAATTGGTTAGATTCTACCTACTAAACACTACTTTAGAATTTAGCACTTCTTCATAGCATTCATCAAACAGGTATAATATCTATCTTCTCTCTGAGTTTGTAAGTTACATAAGGGTGGAGACTATTCTTGTCGTGTTTATTACTGTAGACTACATATATAACACAGTTTTCAGTATTTACAAGGCATACAATAAATAGGGTGAAGATTTGATTTAATTTGTTTCACCATTCATTCTTTCTACCAAATCAGATCCTTACCTTATGTCATATATCAAAATAAAATCCAGATAAATTAAATATTTAAGTATAAGGAAAGAAAATATAAGATTAGTATAAGAAATATTAGTGAATAATTAATCATTTGAGAGTGGGAAAAGCCTTATCAAGGATAGTACCAATGGCAAAATCTATAAAGGGAAAGATTAATAGTTTCAACCACATAATTTGAAGCTTCCTTCTATAAAAACAATATCATAAATAAAAGACAAAGACAAACTGGGAAAAATATTTGCAACATATATGACAAAGGGTTATTTATCTTTAATGCATAAAAATCTCACATGAATTAATAAGAAACATACATATATACACATACTAGTGTGTTTGGGGGATGGACAGAGATATAAACTGAAATGCAAATGTCCAATAAATGACCAAAGAAGTTCAACTTTATTAGTAATTGAAATGGAAATTAATAACAAGATTCCATTTTCACCTATCAAAATGGTGGAGATTTTATAAAATGCCAATACTGATTTTGAAGGGAAAGAAGCAGAGACACAATGACTACTTGTAGGAGTACAAATTGGTACAGCTTTTCTAGAGGGCAACTTGTATGTAAAAAAAACTTGAGCATATCCTTTGATCCAGCAATAGTTCTTCTAGTAACTTAACCTAAAGAAATTTGTACCAAAATCTAGATGCAAAAATGTTCAGGGAATGAATTGGTTAGACAAATTATAAAATGAAAAACTATACTACCACTCAAAATGATATGGTAGAAAATATGAATTGATTTGGAAAGATGGTCATGATATGTGGTTAAATGGGGAAAAAAAGGTGGATAAAAAGCAGTGTTAGAAGATGGTCCTAGGGCATGTGTGTGCATTTGTGTAAGCAGAAAGCAAGCAAGTTAAAGAATTTTTAAAACTTTATTGCTTTAATTTACATATCATAAAGTTCACCCATTTTAAGTGTACAATTCGATTATTTTTAATAAGTTTGCACAGGGGCCGGCTCGGTGGCGCAGCGGTTTCGTCCGCGCTTGGCAGCCCGGGGTTCGCGGGTTCGGATCCCGGGCGCCCGCGGACGCACTGCCTGTCAGCCATGCCGTGGCGGCGTCCCATATAAAGTAGAGGAAGATAGGCACGATGTTAGCCCAGGGCCAGTCTTCCTCAGCAAAAAGAGGAGGATTAGCAACAGATGTTAGCTCAGGGCTGGTCTTCCTCACCAAAAAAATAAAAAATAAAAAAATAAAAAAATAAAAAAGTTTGCACAGTTGTGCAACCATCATATTTCAGTTAAAGGGATTTTTATTTTCTTATTTACCTATATTTTCTTATACTTCTACTATGGTATGTATAACTGGTAATTTTTAAAGTTAAATTCCCCCTTTATTACTGTCTTTTCCAAAAAAGAAGCAAATCCAAAATGTCAAAATAATTATAATGGTAGTTAAAAGGCTTTCCAAAGAATGAAAAAGGTAGCAAGCAAATACACTTTAATGCTTAGAGGGATTGCAGACTCACAGAGATTGAAGGACCTGCTTTCAGTGTGTGTAAGTGTGCCTATTTGCAAAAAGGCTTTTCTCTTTTATCCCCACCTGCCCTCTCTCTCTGACCTTGCTGATCCTCGCAACATATTTCAGCTTAAAGGAGTAAGGAGTTTTCGTTCTGGAGCTATTAAAATTCCTAATTCAATCTTAATTCTTAAAAATAAATAGAATCAGACTTGATAAACATAGGGAAAAATGAATTCAAGAAATAAATAGGGACAGGGAATCAGAAGAAAAATGATAATGGAATATGCTTTATCAAAGATCAACATGTAATAACCGATTGCTATTGTGGAAACTATATGATAGATAGCAAACATTGGCTTCCTGAGCAAAATCACAATTATTTTTCACCTTTACACATCTTGTGCCATCATTGAAAGATCAGATCTAAAAATGCCAGAGAAATAGGAATGAGATTTGAAATTTTTTAAAGTTTTATCCTACCCAAACACATTTTGCTTTACAGAAATAGAATTAGAACGCATACTTGTGATTCACTGTTAGTATGTAAGCTAGTGCTAGAATAAATATGAAAATATGGAGGAGGAGGGTAAAATGCCAAAGACCTTCCACGTCAGGAAAAAATAACATCCAAAGATACATTTTTCACACAGTAGGATCACAGAATGTTTGAAATGAGATATTATTTATCTCTACTTCAATCTCTTTATTTTATGAATGAGAAAATTAGAAAGATTATGATTTGCCCATGGTGATATTATTAGCTAGTTAGTGTCAAATAACTTAAAACCCTTGTCTCTTTCTTCTTAATCTACTGCTTCTTCCTTTAATCCTTGTTCTTATGGGAGGCAATATAGTAGAAGCTCTGGAATCAGAGTTTGGTTTCAAATCCTGGGTCACCACCTCACTAGCTATGTAATCTTGGGTAAGTCACTTAATCTTTCTGAGTCTCATCTGTAAAGTGGAGGAACTAATGGACCTTACTTCACAGGAGTGTGTGAAGATTGAGATATTATTGTAAAATGCTTAATACAGTGCCCGGCACATAGTAAGGATTCAATAAACATTAGCTATTTGTTATTCAGTGTAAATAAAGTTTTCACGGCGTGGCTGACGAGCAGTGCGTCGGCGGGCGACTGGGATCCGAACCCGCGAACCCCGGGCTGCCAAGTGCGGACTAAACCGCTGCGCCACCGGGCGGCCCCAATAAATAAAGTTTCTAAATGATAACATGATAGTCGGGAATGTGACTAAAAAATTGTGGAACGGGGTCAAAGAAGTTGAACTTTTGTGTGGAGGCAGAGAAAATAGATAAGGGCATGGGGAAGAGAGGGAAAGTATGAGTCAGGAAGCAAACTAGGATTGAGTTAGCTACAGCAAGGTAACCAGAAGGAAACTGGATCATAGGAGAATTTTAAATAAATAATGAACCAAAATCTCTGTAGAGATCTGGGCTACGGTGGAATTGTGAGCCTTAGAGTCTTAGTAGGAATAGGCCTCAAAGACCACGTTCCCTGAGCCGAGGCATGGCTAGAAATAGCAAGGGATTATGAAGATGTATTGGGCTTCTTTTGGGAAACGCAGGGAAATGAGAGACTGACACATGCACGGACGGAATGAGGCCAAGGCGTTGGACAGTAAGCATAAAGAACTAAGAAACACTCTAAGACAAATTTTCCTGTAACCATTAGTTATTTAAAAAAAGTCTTTATACTCTTAAAAAGCTGGCCTACATATGATGTGGTTTATATCACCCTACCAAACAGTTAAGGCAAGAAAGTTTGGAACTGGAGTCAGAGCCAAACCATTTTCAGGTGGTAGCTACGGGCATACCCATTTACCGTTGATGGACACTATGACTTTTTTCCAAGTGTCTATGGCATTTTGTCACCACTTTTTCCACAGAGATTTGTTCAAAGTTACGATAACAGTGACAGCACTCCTAAGGGTTCTGTGGACCCTATCTAGAACCTTTCTTCCGAGATGTCAGTGCTCCATATGCAAAATCTTTCCTAAACAGCAGAAGAGTATTGGAAATTAGAATCTTTATAATATGCTCTTGGCTCCTCAGAATGTTCAAACATGTAGAATTGACTGAGTTTAGAGCTGGAAGGGACTTTAGCAGTCCCCCATTTTACAGAAGGAGAAACTGAGGCTCAACAGAATAAACTGACTTGCCTGTCACCCAAGTGACCAAAAGCAGAGCTGGCACCAGAATTGCAACCACCTAACTTCTAGTGCATTGCTCTTTCCACTGAGATGAATAATTAATTTGTACATTTAAACTGGTCTTTAAAAAAATTTTTTTTGATCCGGGGATTCCTAAATACTTGCCCAGGAACTGGTGCTAGATTGGCTGTAAAAAACTATAAGTAGTGCTTCTCAGAGACACGTATCTTGGGCTCCATTTCCAGAGATTCTAATTCAGTATGGTCAGGATACAGAACCTGTATTATTAAAAACTACCCAGTTAATTCTCTTGATCAGCCATGCTAGGAAGGGTTCTTTGGTCCAGCCTTTGATCAGATGCACCAATCCCATCAATAACATTCATGCAGCTTCTGCTTGAATACCTCCAATATAAAGTCTATCATATAAACAAGTCCTTGATAGCATGATACCTAAGCAGAGGAGGATGAGTATGGGGTTTATGTTCTGTTTTAAACTTCAGAAAACTCTGCTCGAGTTTAGGCAGAGAAACAGGAATTCTCCATACATAAACAATCAATTGGGCACAGATATCAGTTCACATAATTTGGGGCTGTATTAATGGAAACATAATCTGCTGAATTCAATGTTAGAACCCCGGAAGCTGGACATAATGATACTTCACAAATTAACTCTGTGTCCAGAATCAGTTGAACTCATACTTCTTGGCACTTAAAATTAAGGTTTCACTATCAAATATATGTCATTGTGAGGCTATCAGTGTAGAGAAGAAGCAACAGATTTATTATAAAAGTTATTGGACTATTACAATTAACATAGAAATACAATTTAGTTAATTTCAGAATTCCTTCACCCCTTCTTCTTCCTTAGTAACCTTGTTTTTGTTCAACTATCCCTTTCTCCCCCATGACTTCTGTATGATTCTTTGAAGCTGACCTAAGAGCTTTATTTTGACTAGTTCAAACATGGTAATCCCACCTCCATGCCTATGTTAGCTATTGCTCCAGCACCAGGCTAAGGCAGTCAGCACATAGTATTCTCATGGTGACTCTTATGGGTCTGGAGGTGAGCCTAAACTGATCCAATCAAACTGAAGGGAAAGAGTTATACTCCATAGTAGGTGAGAGGTTTCCTTTCTTTCTCCATCTACAAGTGAATAAGGATACATGTTAGCATTACTGCTGCACCCAGCCACCAAGTGACTAAGAGGAAAGCCACTTGAGGATGAACCCAACAGACTGAGGAGGGGAGAGCTGAGAGAACGGCATAGAAATGGGGCCAGAGCCTGGTTGCACCCTGCCTACAGACATCCCGACTACTGGACTTTCTGTTTTGTGAGATAATAAAATTCCATATTGTTTGAGCCTGAGTGAGTTAGACATCATTATATGTAGCTGAAAATATCCTAACTATACATGCATAAAAAACAATGTGAGGTTCAGCCTAACAAATACTTTGTTTTAAAATGAATATAATGTGACCAGCTGTAAGCCCTCAAAATACAGCAAAATTATATTTGATAATCTAATCAATGAGTATATGCCCTGGAATATCTGGGTCCCTGGCTTTATCACCAAGTCTTCATTGACATGGCTGTTGTCCTACCTACATAATCTATAAACTCTTATTGGAGGGCACAGTGAGAAAGGCTCTCTAACCCCATTCGGGAGCCAGGGCATAGCTTACATTAGTGTCTATTTAACAGTAGGTAATAGATCTGCATAGAAGATTTATTTATTTATTAAGCACTTACTATGGAAAGACTGAAAGGAGAGGCCATTGAGGTACAAGTGAAACTTAGGAACTGTTATGTCAAGGAAGCAAGAGGAAAAAGTGTTTTGAGAAGGAAAGAATAATCAGCCCTTCAAGTGCTGCTGAAAGCTCTCTTGGAATGTAAAATGCAATTAAGTAGGCAAGACATTCACACATTGTGAAACAAAGTTGCATATAGTAAATGTCATGTGAATTCAAAGTCTGTATATTCTAGCTCCTTGCCACTCAAACTGTGGTCCATGGAAGCAGCAACTGAAGTATCATCTAGGAGCTATTAGAATTGCGGAACCTCAGATCACTCAAAATCTATTGAATAAGAATTTTGCATTTTAATAAACTGATGAAAGCTGGCATTTTAGGAATTTAACTTAGAGGTATGCAGTATGAATGAAAAACAGAATTTGAGGTAAGGGAATAGGCTTGATTTTTTTATCACTTCTCTCTTCCTTTTTTTTTTTTTTTTTTTTTGGTGAGGAAGACCAGCCCTGAGCTAACATCCGTTGCTAATCCTCCTCTTTTTGCTGAGGAAGACTGGCCCTGGACCAACACCCGTGCCCATCTTCCTCCACTTTATATGGGACGCCACCACGGCATGGCTGACAGGCAGTGCGTCGGCGGGTGCCCGGGATCCGAACCAGCGAACCCCGGGGTGCCAAGCGCGGACTAAACCGCTGCGCCACCGGGCCGGCCCTCTCTTCTTTTTAATTGAAAATTTTTATTTGTATATAATTTGTTTTATATATACTATTTATCTTTCATCTTTAAAAATGTATACTTATAGGGGCCCCCGGTGGCACAGCGGTTTAGTTCGCGCTTGGCAGCCTGGGGTTTGCGGGTTCGGATCCCAGGCGCCTGCCGACGCACTGCTTGTAAAGCCATGTCGTGGCAGCGTCCCATATAAAGTAGAGGAAGATGGGCACAGATGTTAGCCCAGGGCCAGTCTTCCTCAGCAGAAAGAGGAGGATTGGCAACAGATGTTAGCTCAGGGCTGGTCTTCCTCGCACACACACACACAAAAGATTACATATAGAATTTATGTATAATTTGTATAATTCTTTAAAATGATATATTTATTTATATCTAATTTGCTTTATATATGTGTGTATATATAAATGTTACATATATTATATAATTCTACATGTATATAATATATATAATTCTTTTTCACCTTTAAACAATGTTTATGTTGGACACTATTCCCTATTGATTCATAAACAGCTTCCTCATTCTCTTTAACAGCTTAATGGCATTCCGTTGACTGAATAAATGATAATTTATTTTTTCAGTCTCTATGACAGACATGTAAATTGTTTACAGATTCACTTTTACCAATAATCCTGCAGTGAATGACTGCATATGTAAATCACTTCCCATATGTATATCTGTAGGATTAAATTCCTACAAATCGAATTGCTGGGTCAAAAAAAAAAAGTACATTTTAAACATTTCAAATCTTACTGCCAAATTGCCCTCCACAGAGGTAGTATCAATTTACATTCTCCGCTCCAAGAGTGTGTGATCAAATTTTTTAACATTTATCTATTTGACAGATGAAAATGATAGCACAGTATTAATGAGGTTGAGCATTTTCAAATATATTCAGGAACCATTTGGAATTCATTTTCTGTGAGCCATCTGTAATTATATACATCTTTTCACTTTCTTGGTGGTACTGTTTGCAGCAGAAAAGTTGTTAATTTTGATGTAGTCCAATTTATTTTTTCTCATGTCACTCGTGCTTTTCATGTTATATCTAAGAAACCGTTGCCTAACTCAAGGTCACAAAGATTTACTCATGTTTTCTTCTAAGAGTTTTATAGTTTTACCTCTTACATTTAGTTCTATGATCCATTTTGAGTTAATTTTTTTGTGTGGTATAAATGTATGGATTTATTTCTGAACTCTCAGTGCTATTCTTTTTTTTTTTTTTTTTAAGAAAACCTTTTCATTTTATTTTACTTATTTTTTTGTGAGGAAGACCAGCCCTGAGCTAACATCCGTTGCTAATCCTCCTCTTTCTGCTGAGGAAGACCGGCCCTGGGCTAACATCCGTGCCCACCTTCCTCTACTTTATATGGGACGCCGCCACGGCATGGCTGACAAGCAGTGTGTCTGCAGGCGCCCGGGACCCGAACCCGCAAACTCTGGGCTGCCAAGCGCGGACGAAACCACTGCGCCACCGGGAGACCCTCAGTTCTATTCTTTTGATCTACTTGTCTATCCTTCTGCCAGCGCCACACTGTCTTGATTGCTGTAGCTTTGTAGTAAGATTTGAAATTAGGAACTATGAGCCCTCCAATGTTGTTCTTTTTCAAATTGGTTTTGACTGTTCTAGTTACTATGTATTTCCATGTGACTTTTATAATCAACTTGTAAATTTATGCAAAAAAGGTAAGCTGGGGTTTTGATAGGGATTGTGTTGAAACTATAGATCAATTTGGAAAGATTGCCATCGACACAATAGTAAGTCTTTCAATCCATGAACATGGGATGTCTTTCCACTTATTCAGATTTTCTAAGCAATGTAACATTATAGTACATTTCCAACACCCCCAACATTACTGTACCTCCCTGAAGGTAATCACTGCTCTTACTTCTATCACCGTTGATTCATTTTGCTTGTTCTTTAACTTCATATAATGCAATCATACCTAGGTAATCTTTTGTGTCTGTCTTCTTTGGTTCAGCATAATGTCTGTGAGGTTCATCCATTTTGTTGCATGTACCAGTGGTTCTTACTTTTTAATTGCTTTGTAGTCTTTCGTCTGTATGAATATACCACAATATATTGATCTATTCTTCTTTTGGTGAACATTTGGGTTGTTTCTGGTTTGTGGCTATGATGAATAAAACTGCTATGAACATTCTTGCATGTGAATTTTGGTGAACACACACATGCATTTCTGTTGGGAATAAACCTAGGAGTAAGATTGCTCAGTCAGAGAATAACATATACAGAAAAAAGAAAACTACTAACCAGTCTCCTTCATGGTAGTTCAAGTCTTTTGTCCCAGTGTGGCTTGGCTTTTCACCTTTTTAATGGTATCTTTTGATGAACAGAAGTTCTTAATTTTAATGAAATTCAATGTATCCATTTTTCTTTTATGGTTAGTGTTATTTTTGTGTGCACATGTGTCCTGTTTAAGAAATCTTTGCCTACCTTGATGTCACAGAGATATTCTGTTAGGTTTTCGTCTAGAAGCTTTATTGTATTTAGTTCCATTCAATTTTATCACATGTTTTGCTTCATCTATCCACTACCACAGTGAAGGTACAGAACAGTTCCATCAACACAAGGATTCCTTCTGTTGTCCTTTATAACCACAACCCCCTTTCATCCTACTCCTTCCCCCATCCTTAACCCTTGGCAACCACTAATTTTTTCTCCATCTCTAAAATTTTGGTCTTTCAAGAATGTTATATAAATGGAATTATTCAGTATTTTACCTTTGGGTTTTTTTTTTCCATAATTCCCTTGAGAGCCATCCAAATTGTGTGTATCAATAGCTTGTTCCTTTTTATTGCAGAGTAATATTCCATGGTATTTATATACCATAATTTAATCATTTACCCATTGAAGGATGTTTAGATTGTTTCCAGTTTGGGGCTATTATGAATAAAGCTGCTGCAGCCATTCATGTACATGTGTTTTGTGTGAATATAAGTTTTCTTTTCTCTAGGGCAAATGCCCTAGAGTGCAATTGCTGGGTCATATGCTAATGACATGTTTAGTTTTATAAGAAATGTCAAACTATTTTCCAGAGTAGTTGTACCATTTTACCTTCTCACCAGCAATATATGGTCTGGTTTCTCTGCATCCTCAGCAGCATTTGGGAGTATCATTATTTTTCATTTTAGCCATTCTAATAGGTATATAGTGATATTTCACTGTGGCTTTAAACTTGCATTTTCCTCATGTGTAATGATGTTGAATGTCTTTTCATGTGCTTATTTGCCACCTGTATATCCTCTTTGGTGAAATGCCTGTTCATGTGTTTTGCACATTTTCTAACTAAATTGTTCCATTTGCGTGTTTTTTTAATTGTTGAATTTTGAGAGTTCTGTATTCTAGATACTAGTCCTTTGTCAGATATGTGGTTTGCAGATATTTTCTCCCAGTCATCTACAGCTTGTTTTTTTTCTTTCTCTTCATTAATGGAGTCTCTCACAAAGCAAAAGTTTTAAATTTTCATGAAATCCAATTTATCAATTTTTTCTTTATTGCTGATTTTGGTGTCAAATCTAAGAACTCTTCATGTAGCCCTAGGTTCCAAAGATTTTCTCCTAGTTTCCATCCTAAAAACTTTATAATTTTACAGTTTGCATTTAAATCTGTGATCCATTTTGAGGTAATTTTTGTATAAAGTGTGTAGTTTAGCTCAAGGTTCATTTTTTTTGGCAACGAGATATCCATTACTCTAGTACCATTTGTTGAAAAGGCTATCCTTCCTCCATTAAATTGTCTTTGCATTTCAGTCGTGTATTTGTGTGTATCTATTTTTGTGTTCTCAATTCTGTTTCATTCATCTATGTATCTATCCCTCCGTCAATACCATACTGTATTACATAGCTCTGTAGCAAGCCTTAATATTAGATAGAGTGATTCTTCCCACTTTTTCTTTTTCAGGTTTTATTTTTGTTTATTCTTGAGTATTTTACTAATCTTTACTATTATGAATATATTTTATTGTTACATTTTCTAATTGTTTATATAGCTCATTTTAAAAATAGATGTTGATTTTTGAATGTTGATTATGTTGCTCTTTTATTTTTCCATATAATTAAAGTTTTTCATTCATTCTGATGGTAAGTTGGATGATGGGGTAGAAGAGGAGATGGAACAACTGACACTTTGGAATGAGACATCAGTACTGCTCCTTCCTTAGACCTTACTCCAAATGCAGGCCTTTTGAACTAGCTTGGTCCCCCAGGAAGGCCTGGGGAGAATCCAAAGGCACACCTTGAAGAGGAGGGTAGTGGAGCAAATACCCCCTCTAAAGGTGGAAAAGCTAATTTCCCAGAAGGATGAGAAAGAAAAGCATCACAATTAAATACTGTGTTTTGTCTTGTCTTCATCTACTCTTGGAAAGGGAATTTGTAGAACTATTTGCAGAAAGGGAATTTGTACAAAATACTGCAAAGAGAAAACGTAACTCAGAAAACTAAATAAACCCCTCCTCAAATACTAGGGAATGGACCTTTTCTAAAAACTAGAATTTTAAACACAATGTTTTCAAATAATTAGCTGAGCCCTTGGGTCTCCACAGGGAGACCCAGAGGTGATATGGATATAAAGATTGGAGAAAGGTGATATTTCTGTGTGTAGGAAAATGGATATTGTTCCAAAAGAGAATGGGGCAGCAAAAAGTAAAAGAGGACAAGGCAAAGATGGGAGATAGGAAAGCCAAGCATTTATGACACGAGGCTAGAGTCCAAGGAGCAAAAACTCTGAGGAAATTTTGTTTTCATTTTGCTTTTTACTTTCTAAGAACAAGTTTATTTAAATACAATTTTAAGTTGTTGAGTTGCTATAGTATTTTCTCTCCATTTCCCAAAACATTTAGGAAAGCTAGCTTCACATTAAAGACTTGTTGAGTGATTTTTCTCCTAGATGAAGTCTATTTCATCATTTTTTCTTTTTCAAGAATGAGCTCATTCATATTTCACCAACTCTGAGCACCTTTTTCTTAAGCCGCTAGACTGAATCAGGTGTGCTGTGCCTCTTGTGTGCTCCTCAAACCCACATTTTACCTTTTATTCTTACTGACTTTTCCCCCTACTACACAGTGAACTGCTTGTTAATGTTCAGTAAATCTTTGTTGGAAGAACGATGCATGGGAAGATGGGTATGAAAAAAAGGAAATGGAGGTTGCAGGTTTCCAAACTAGTCAAACATCTGATGCCTCCGTGGTTTTAGGCAAAATTGTAAGGGAAGTGAAGTTTGTCCTTATCAATCTCCCACATTTCTTTCTACTCTTTCAGCATCCCTTCCCTCCAGGTAATCAGCCCCTTCATCCTGGCTGAAAGCTCTCAAAATTCTCCCCCCATCCAGATCTTCCCTTTGCAAAGTTTCTTCTTCTTTCTCCTCTCTCAACCATCAAAGCATCTGTTTAGTAGTATTTGGCTATGTAATTATCTGATCAATTTAAGTAATCTAAATTAAGCTATGACTAAAATTTTAACTATCCTCTTATAGAATTTATGCTTTAAAACAGACATCTGTTAATTTATATTTGCCCAGAGGAATATCTGTTAATGCTTCCTACCCTGTCCATCCTCTACTGTCAACTGGTTCTTTATCTAATGTTCCTAAAAGTAAAGTATGTGGAATGGGGAGGATATCATTTGTTAAGGCAACTTTTAAACATGATAAAATTATGGACCAGAGAGTTTGACTTATTAGTAAGAGGTACAGGCAGGCAGCAATAGTAAAATAGTGACTGTTTAAGGAGTTAAAAGTGGGTTTTCATGGTGAACTACTAATATTGCCAACGAAAAAACTAGCTTCTGGTTTCAAAGGCCACAATCCCTTTTGCGAAACCATTTAAGGCCTTCCTGAAGTTCCCAGAATCTAGATGGCACACTCCCTCTCAGAAAGTCTAGGTCCTTTTGCCTTTATCTTTTTCTTTCCTATCCAGTTCCTGCAAATAGCTGAAAACAGTGGGAATCACTTACATTTTTAAATGAGATATCTAAATAAAAATTGAGACATGACTTGCCAAAAATAGCCTTGGATATAGAGAACTGAATTTAATTACTCTGACTAAACTAAGTTACCTACAAAAGTAACCTGGGGTTGTGTGGGCCAACAGGAATAACTTCTCTATTGTTTATCATTTATGGCCATAAACAACACTAGAGGAAATCTCAGAGTCTAGCTGGCCAGTGAAGGATCTTAGGCTCAACAAAGTTAAATGTTTGCAAAAGTCAGCCTGACTAATCAGGGGAGTGAGGACCAAAAATGAGAGTTTGAATTTCCAAACTGAATGCTCTTTCCATTCTGCTGAGATGTTCCATTGTGTGATCATGGAAATCTGGAAGAGCTTGGTGGTGTGGGCAGTCCATCTATTGCCAGCCTTTCCAGTCACAGCATACAACAGTAACATGGAAACTTTCCTTAATAAGCTTTTCATCACTTTCGTTGTAATTCTCAAGTTGTTGGTGACTTTGACCTAAACTATACAATGACTTTCTTTCATCCATAGTATCAACTTGTTCAGTGAACAAGGCATAATCCAAGGAGGGTTCAACAGGGTCATTACACTGTCATCTCAGAATTACCTCTGATGCTCCTACTACTCTTCATACAGACCCAACAAAACATCTTCAACCAAAAGGGGAAACTCTACTAGGCCTCTTTTTTTTTTTTTTAACTATCTCTGTCCTCTACTACCTTATACATAATATTAATTTTTTGTCTTGTCATCATCATTTTTCTCAGCTAAATCTCTGTCTTCATCATCCCTGTCTTTGGTCATTTTCTTTTCATTACCCTCAAGTCTATTGCTCGACATATCACTAGTCTCATTACCTGTTGTTATCTCTGCCTCAGACGTTGGCTTTACTGTGTCAACTGGTTCTAGCTCAGTAGCTGACCTTGCCTGAGTTATTAACCCATCCCTTATTACTGATTCATTTCCTATCTCTGGCTCTGTCTGAGTCCTTGACTCGGCCTGAGCCTCTGGTTCTGGCTGAGCTCCTAGCACCTTTTGGGTCTCTGGCCCTGTCTGAGTCTCTGGATCTGTCTGGGTCCCTGCCTCTGTTTGGGTCCTTGATTGTGCCACTGAATTTGACTGCCTTTCTGGTACCTGACTCATCCATGGAGAAACTCCTACGTTTGTCTCAGAAAGACCCAATTCCACTGTGGCTATATTTCCCGTCCTTTTCCTTGTTATAGGGATCATGAGGAGATTTTGATCTGGAGAAGAAACCCGAGAACTTATGTGATTGAGTCCAGAGAGGAACCCTAGAGAAAAAGAAAAGGTCAGGGTCAGCACTGTGGATTTGTAATAGATAAAATCTCAAGTCATCAAACACCCCTGAAGAGTAGCCCTGGCTTAAGAATAATGGAATTTGGTTAACAATACATTTCTGAATACCCTGTTCATTATCTTTAGGGACCTGAGATTCAAAACACTGATCCTACATTTTCTGTAGTACAGTGTTTCCCAGGGGTATGCAAGCCAATTCACTGGGGCACAGGAAGAAAATAGTAGGTTTTTTTGCATTTTTAGCAAATCATGTTTTAAATTCTGTTTTTGAGTATATTTTACAATGTAATAAATATATTAGTGATGTAATACAGGTACATATTTTATAAATAAACATATATCTTTTTTGAATGCTTGCTAAAAAGTGTTTTACTAATAGGGTGTGTGATGCAATGGTTTGGAGACCACTGTTGTAGTTAATTAATTAATAAAAATAAGTATGCGGCTTAGAAGGATTAAAGGGGAAGTGTTATATGGGCAAAACTCCTATGTTATTGCTCTGCTTTGTATTGGTAATATTACAGAAGAACGTATATTGAAGCTTTACTTTGGAGATCCATAAAAGTGGAGAGGTTATTTGATATGATAAAAGGAGAGGAAAATTTAGGAACTATCTTCTAGAAGGACAGAAGAATCTTGCTCCTGTCTGCACAGGGTTATTATAGAAAAAAATGTTAGGTAAAATTGTTAGCACTTGCTATTAAGGCTTGTACACTGACATGGAAGTGACCCTTGCAGAGCTCTTCCAAATTATGAGATTCTAATATACCAAACAAATAACAGAAAGAAATAAAGAGTGAGAAGGACCAACCGTGAAGAATTGCCTTTCCTGTGCCTTCACTATGTCACAGGAGCATTAACTCACCAGCTATCATGTAGAAGATACTGCCCCACCAGTTGAGGCGGTAGACTAATAGGAAACGGGGCTCCAAGACGTTCCCATTGTACAATTTCACTTGCATCAGGAACAAAATGAGGCAGAGGAGTAGGCAGGTGCCTGGGATCAGAATGAAAGCCATCACCACCCCTCATAACCCTCCTTCTGCCATCCCTCCCCTTTCACCCTCCTCCCTCTCTTTGCACTTCCTTGTCACCCATCTCAATATTGCCGTGGAGGCCTGTTACATGGCAGTGGTCATGGGAAGACCCATTTGGCAATTAGCTAAGATGGGAGAGTGAATGGCTTTTGCTTTGACTGGAATAACTTTGTGAAGGTGGAGCCTATAGATAAGATGGATAGAACAGGTAGCTAGGTACCTGTTCTAGGTGCCAGAGGGCCTCCAGCCTATAATATGTTCCCACTAGTCCATCAGATAACAACTCTCAGAGATGTTTCCATTGGGTTAAGCATAACCTCTTTGGGGTCCCCTCTTTAAGAGGCAATAGCCCTGTAAGGAGTAAAAGTTTATCAAAAGCTTTCCTCCCTTTGGGAAGAGACAAGGGTCCTATAATAGCAGTATTCATGTGAGGCTGGGAATGACTTGGTGAAAGAAGGGGAAATGGCACATGAAGGGGAAGAAATACAAGGACTCTGGGGACAAATTTTCCAACCTCATGTTGTACCTGAGATGAAACAGAAGATGGATATGCCCAGATCTATGTAGGTTTTGTCTCCTGGCCCTTTGGTGAGAGAGATGCTGAGCCATATAATAATAATGAGGATGGAGAGGGCAGAGATGAGGAAGAAGGTCCTGGAGTATTGGAGGTAGTCTGCCAGGGGAAGGGGAAAAGGAAAGACTTGGCTGGAGCAGAGGTGAATTGCCATTAAAGAAGGTTAGATGGGGTCTAGGGAAGGGAGTGAGGGACAAAGGAGGATGGAATCAGGGCTGGTCTTACACGTAATGGAGTCAGAGTAAGGACACTAGTAAGGACTCTCTTCCAATCTCCTCATTAACATGTGGAATTCCTTTAACAAGGAAAGAAATAATTTATTCCACAATGAGAGAAAAGTTGAAATTATAACTATAACCTTGGGAGGTATGTTATGAAGTAACTTTCATTTTAAGGTGTCAATGACTAATATTTCTTTTTCTGAGGGAAGTTGTCAGTGCAAAGGTAAGAAAAAGTGCAACATCACTGGGCATTATCTTCCAATAAATAAGGAGCTATGGTTTTTAAGTCATTGGGGGAATCTAGTCAAGACAAACTTGGGCAAATTGACCCTGTTTGGAGGAGCCGTCCTGACATGCCTGTGAATCGAGGGAGAAAAGATGGGGCAGGGTTATGTGAAGGAGAAAGGGAGAGTGGCAAGCTGTGGGGTATCTGAGCAGATCTTCCAAAGGAGAGGGCTCTAGGATTTGGAAAGCGCTCACAGGGTGCCTCTGGTGTATGGCTCCAGCAGAGATCACTGTGGCACAAGGTCCAGAGCCCCGCCAAGAGCTTCTTCTTGTCTTTCAGCACCGTGAACTGCACCCAGTGGAAAGGAGTCAAGCAGAGCAGCAGGACAAAGACGAAGCCCATGAGTCCAGCACAGAACATGCGAATGTAGCTTCGGGTCCTCTCCAGGAGCTGTCGCTGGTAGGGTGGCACAGAATAGAAGCGGTGCATGCGGTAGGGGAGAACTGGCTGTGGTGGGGAAGGACAGAGGGCATCAGGAAAGGCATCTCATCTCAGGCATCTCCATCTCCACTCACAGTAAAGAAAGCCCTGAGCCCCACACTGGGGGGAATTCCTCCTCCCTCCACACATCAATGTCTTTTTCTCCTCTGGCTCCAGAGCCTCCCACAGGTTTTTATTTTTCAATATCAACTTTTAAAAAATATTCCTTTTTCACCTGTCCCCAGTTAAAAAAAAAAAAAAAAAACCAGAGTGACTTTTGCCTCTCTCACTGTGCTGTTTCCCCCTTGCCATACGCAAGCTGCTTTTTCCAAAAAGACTCCACCACTACCCAGCCTACAAAAGGCTTCCTCACCCTGTATGTTGGGTAGCCCAGTATGCTGGCATTGTAAACACTGTGGAAGGTCATGGCATTTCCTTCCCTTCTTTCCATCCTAGCTTCTGGCTCACTGCTCTTCTCAACTGCCATAGAACCTAACTGGCTCTGCCCTAACACCCTTTCCTGCCCCTCCTCCACCCAGGGGACAGAACCCACAGGAGGCAGAACACATAACATGGGTGCAGTGTCTCTGTCTCATTTGCTAGATCTGGTCCAGTTCCTTTCTCCCACCCAGGTCTCTGATGAGATCCAGACACCTACAGCAAACTGCCTGCCAAACCCCGGTTTCTCACAGACACACCACGCCCAAGAGGTCTTTAAGAAATGGAGTCTCTTTCTCTCCCTCCTGGACCCTTGTCCTGTGCCCTTTTCTTATCTCCCACTAGTCAATTACAACATGTCCTGCCAATTCTACCTCTTTAATGTTCTCAAGCCCATCTTGTATTTCTGTTTCCACTTCCTTAGAACATCTCTTAGTCATCTCTGTCCTGGATTTTTGCAACAGTTTTTTCCCTGGTCTCTCTGCTGCTAGGCTTGCTCTCCTTCAATTTATTCTCCACAAAGTTACCAAGATTTATGCCTTTAAAATGCAGATCTGATTATGTTTCTCCTCTGCTTAAAATACTCTGATTGCTTCCCACTGCTGTGACGTAAAATTGTAACTTGTTAGCATGAATTGGTAAAACTCAGCAAGATGGGGTTTCTGCTTGCTATCCAACCTCATCCAGTCGTTCAATGCCTCCTCTGTGCCAGGTGTTGTGTTAGGTACTGAGGGTGTCGTGATGTGTTGGATATCTTTCATGTGTCCCTCTGGATGCACTCTCCATCCTGTTCAAAGAGGCTGACCGATAGAGACTGCATCAACATGTTCCCTTTCCATCCAGCTCCTGATTAGATTTGACCAATGGCAGCCTCAAGCAGAAGATCAGAAGTCCAGGGATCAGTGTGTTTATTCACTGGTTCTCTCCTTACCAGCTTTTTGAGGGTTTTCCGTGTCCCTTTAACTAAGGTAGAGTTCCTGACAGGCAGCCCTCCCCACAGAGACACTCTTTTCTGTTCTGGTAACTGCTCCTTTCACTTCAGTGATCAGGCCTTGGAGTGGTAGTGGCTTTTCCCACTTATGGTTTTCCCAAATCATTTTCAGTTCAAAGGGGCTTTATAAATAGTCCCTTAACTCTCCTAGATTAACCAGTTTGAGCAAGCCATCTGTTTCCTGCCAAACGTGGTCCTTATGGAGCAGAAAGACTAGTGACATCTAGGCTCATTTTCTCCCTCCTCTCCCTGTGCTCCAAACAATTTTATTTTTTCTTTTTGCAGTTTCTTAAACCCACCTTGGTCCTTCCTTTGCACATGGTTAAAATGGTATCTATCTTGCACACGTTATCTATCACTTCGCACCTCATTTTTGTCTGGGTTAACATTAGTTAACATTCATTTTAGTCTAACCTTTTCTGGAAAGCCTTCTCTGAATCCAACCCTCAATCCCACACTTTGTGCTCCTACAGCACTTTGTGCTTACTTCTTTCATAACCTTTACGCACAGTATTGCAATTTGTCAGTATTTCCTTCTGGTTTGTGAACTCCTTGAGCAGCAAGGACTTATCCTATTCATCTGTGTATACCCAATATCTGGCACAGTGCTTGGAATATCATAATGATTCAGGAGATAGTTCTTGGTGGAATGAAAATAAAAAAAGGTAAAAAGAGAAAGAGTGGACTTCTGGTTTCCAGTCTGACATACAAGGAACTTGGAAGTTGTCACTCCATTATAACAACAAGCAAAAAGCTAAACAAACTGAAAAATCAACAACAACTTTTCTTAGATTTGTCAGAGAAGTGAGATCAAAAGGCAAGCTGTGGCTCCCCAAATTGGAGAGAGAGAAAGGCAATTGCAGAGAATCACAACTTACTAGAGCAGAAACCTCTGCAGGAACCAGTACCAGAGAAGAAAAACCTGAACTGTAATTGATGAATTACTGGAGGCTCGGTGTGGACAGCTCTCAGAGATTAAAAACTCTCGGGGGACCCAGTCATAAGGGGGTCCTCACACTTTAGTAAATTTTGCCTCTAGCAGCTTGATCAGGTTCTCACAGTGAATATCAGAGAAAAATCTCCTCGTGCTCCTGGCAGAGGAAGGGGAAAAGGAGCCATTTTGAAATATGCCAGAGCATTCTGTTCTTCTTAACAAGGGCTTCCCTTAAGAGAAACTATCTTACCAGAACCTAAACTGTTGGGGTTTTATCAAAGCTTAACTGACCTGGGGGAAAGGAAATACCCAACTCCCACCTCCTCTAACCTTTCATGTGAGGGAAGGGAGATACCTAACTCCAGTCCACTCTAGCCATCCTGCCCACCTAAGTGGGGGAGGTACTGAGAAGCACCTGTGAAGTTCACAGTCCAAAGCAACAGGCTACTAAAAGACTGAGATCTAATTATGAGACTAAAGAACACTTCCCCTCCCCACACCTTACCATCACATTTCTACAGGCCTGTTTACTACAATTCCTTTTACCTAGTACATCATGTCCAGCTATCAAGAAAAAATTACAAGGCGTACTAAAAAGCAAAAAACACAGTTTGAAGAGACAGAGTAAGCATCAGAACAAGACTCAGATATGGCAGGGATATTGGAATTATCAGACTAGGAGTTTAAAACAACTATGATTAATATGCTAAGGGCTCTAATGGATAAAGTAGACAGCATGCAAGAACAGATGGGTGATGTAAGCAGAGAGATGGAAATTCTAAGAAAAAATCAAAAAGAAATGCTAGAGATCAAAAACACCATAACAGAAATGAAGAATGTCTTTGATGGGCTTACTAGTAGATTGGACACGGCTGAGGAAAAAAATCTCTGAGCTTGAGAATATGTCAATAGACACCTCCAAAATGGAAATGCAAAGAGAAAAAAGACTGAAAATAATGGAACAGAATACCCAAGAACTGTGGGATACCTACAAAAGGTATACCATACACAAAAAGAGAAAGGAACAGAAGAAATATTTGAAACAATAATGACTGAGAATTTTCCCAAATTAATGTCAGACCCCAAACCACAGATCCAGGAAGCTCAAAGAACACCAAGCAGGATAAATGCCAAAAAAGTAAAACTACACCTAGGCATATCATATTCAAACTGCAGAAAATCAAAGATCAAGAAAAAAATCTTGAAAGAAGCCAGAGGGAAAAAAACCCCACCTTACTTATAAAGGAGCAGAGAAAAGCATTACGCCTGACTTCTCCTCAGAAACCATATGAGCAAGAAGAGAGAGGAGTGAGCAGAAGACTTAATGACACTTTACAAAGGAAGATATACAAACAGCTGTGGAAAAGGTGCTTTGAATCATTGGACATCAGGGAAATGCAAATTAAAACAACAATGAGATACTATTTTATGCCCACTAGAATGGTGAAATTTAAAAGGATTGACAACAAATGTTGGCAAAGATGTGGAGTGACTGAGACTCTCATACACTGCCGGTGGGCGTGTAAAATGGTACAACTCTAGAGAACAATTTGGCAATTTCTTTTAGATTTAAACATACATCTATACTCTATGACCTGCAATTCCTCTGTTAGGTATTTACCCAAGAGAATTGTAAACTTATGTATACAAAAGGAGTTTATAAGAATGTTCATAATAGCTTCATTCACAATAGCCAAAACTGGAAACAACCCAAATGTTCATCAACAGGAAAATGGATAAAGAATCTGCTGCATATTCATATAATTGAATAACTATTCAGCAATAAGAAAGGAATAAACTGTTGTACACACAATATGAATGACTCTAATAAAATGCTATGTTGAGTGAAAGAGACTGGACACAAAACAGTGTATATTTCCATTTATATAAATTTTTAGAACAGGAAAAATTAATCTTGATCTTCCTCTACCCTGACCTTCCAAAATCTTCTCCTTGTCTACGTGAACTGGCTCTTTCCACCTCTCTGGCCTCATCCTATGCCACGCTTCCCTGTGATTACTGCTCTCCAGCTACACTGGCCTGCTCCTACGCTCGGGAATGTCCTAAACTCCTTCTAGTAAGTGCTTTCTTCTGGCCAAATTCTACTCTTCAAGTCTTAGATTAACTATCACTTCCTCCGTGAAGGCTTCCCTGATACTCCACTTCAGCCTGGATTGAGTGATCCCTCAATTACACACTCACAGTATTCTATACTTTTCTTCCTTAGCATTTAACCCAATTGTAATTAAGTAATTATTTGTTGTATAATATGCCTACTCCACTAAATTATAAGCTTCAGAGAATAAGCTATGCATTTGTCTTGTTTATCTGCCAGACCCATTGCAGGCACTCAATAAATGTTTGTTAAATGAATGAATGAAAGGGAAATGAGTTCAAAGGAAAACAAGCTGGGCCCAAGTTCTGAGTGGTGAACTTGATGCAGACGTAGTGTATAGTTGAGTAGATCTGTCTCAGTGGTTCAAGGATGAGGCAGGCTCCCTCCTCCCTGTATGAAATAATAAAGCTTCCTTAGCTTTGCCTGGTAGAATTTTCTCAAT
Source organism: Tapirus indicus (assembly GCA_031878705.1). Lineage (NCBI taxonomy): Eukaryota > Metazoa > Chordata > Mammalia > Perissodactyla > Tapiridae > Tapirus > Tapirus indicus. Next base: position 62,253,770 of record CM062918.1, on the reverse strand, counting down.
GGTTATTGAGGTAGGAGGCAGGTTCCTATTTTTCTGGCTCATCCTCTTCCCATTACCATGATGGAAGCTGAACTTAATGCCCCAAATGGCATCAGTACTTTCATTTTACACTCTTTTCATCTTAGGATGTTAGGAGTGAACCTAAGATGGGAAAGAGAAGTGTTTGGGGTCAGATATTGTATAATGTGGTAGAAAACAGGGTGAATATGTATAGAGTGGTTGTAGATGGAATGTCAATGCCCTAAGTAGCATTCTAGTTTCAACCAAGGTAGATGGTGTCTACCTGTCAAGAGAAAAACTGCATAGCATCTTTAATTTGGATTGCCCTTCTGGGCCCTTGGTGCACTAGTGGGCGTTCTATAGACCTCCTTAGGTCCAGTGACAGATCCTGTTAGTGCCCTGCCTTTATCCCTTGAGCCTTAACCCTTGAGTGTTTTTTGGCAGACTTCCAGTAGCCAACATCTGCATCTCTTTGCCCAAAGCCTTCTCTCCTAAGCTAACCCAGATGTTCTGGGGAATTAACATCCAGCTGTGAGTAGCCCTCAAGTAGCTCCTTACCCCTGTGTGTGGGAGGTATAACTCTGAAGCATGGGTTTTATACTGTTTCACATTTTCTCTGCGGGATTAAACTTCGGTTGATCATAGTGGTAGCTAGCTTAAAAATGCATCCTTTACTGGCTGCCTTCTCTCCCTTTCCTTGCTACCCCTCTTCTCTTCTCCTCTTTCCCACCTTATATAACTGAATATAAGACGGGAAAGAGAAGTGGTCGTAGCCTAACATCCTGAGATGGAGACACAAGTATGAAAGGGAAAAAGCATTGATGCCAGTTGGAGATTAGCTCCTCCCAACATTCCATTTGCACCTTCCAAATAATCTACTTATATTTGAATCTTTGTCTAAGATTGACTTCTGGAGGAACTCAAACTAAGACAGGTGGCACACTGGGCACCCAGCTAAGGAGGCAGAATCTACTGCTTGCTCAAAACTGTAATGGTTCTCAATCTCAACACCCCTGAGGGAGATGACAAACTTCTAAGAGAAATAGTATCATGTAACCTCAAGAAACCTCCAGGTGTGGGAAAAGGCAATATAAAGAACACATGAAAAGCAGATGCAGGAGAAGGTCATTCCAGTGGGAGGCAACATGCATCTGGCCATTCTGGCAACATATGTTCCATATAAAAAACTAGACAATTGCTACCTAAGTCACTCAAGACCGCAAAAGTTGTCATATTCAGGATTAGTCACATTCTGTTCCTTACTGGATATACCAGAACAACTCATTTCCTCCTTTTTAAAAAATTTGGAAATAATTTCAAACTTGGAGAAAAGTTGCAAGAATAGTAAAAGAATACCCCATACCCTTTACCTAAATTCGCTTATTAATATATTGCCCCATTCACTTTATTATTTGTTCTTTTATCTATCTATATACACAGGGATCTTTCATAAGGCCTCTTTGACTTCTGTTTTTGCTCCTAGCCAGTTTGTAAATCACACTAGCCATTTCACTTGTTCTGTGGGACACTGAGCTGGTGCCCCTTCTGGTCCTGAAAGCAGCCTCTAGTTCAGAGGCGATGTTAATATTTCAGTAGATATTTATTTTATTGAAGTCCTGCCAGAACCTTCTACTTCTGATTCTTTCATCAACTATCCTTCAGTTTCATATGGATCTATTGCCAGTTTAAGAAGCTGCTTGTTTATTTGATTGGAAGTGGCATTCACTATACCTTGGTGTCAGCTTCTGATTGACTATGTTTATAACAGAGCCAATTATAAGTATTTCTTTGCACACTTGGACACTTGTCTTGCCCTTTGGGATCACCATCGGTTTTATGGCTTTAGAACAAATGCATTAATTAATTCATTCCACAAATATATTAAGCATCTATGCATGCTAGGCACTGTTCTAGTCACTGAGAATACAGCAGTGAACAAAACACAAAATCCCTGCTGTGCTGGTTTACTTTCTAGAGGGGTATATCAGTCAGCTATCACTGCAGTAATGCTGCACAATAAATACACCCAGTGTTCTCAGTGGCTTACAATAGCAGATATTATTTTTCTCCCTCACAGGTCTGCAGATCAGATGAAGTTTGGCTGATCTTGACTGTGTTTGCCTATGTTTGGCTGGGCTAGGCTGAACTCCAGGTTTCAGACAGAGTTCAGGTCTGCTTTACATGTCTTCACCATTCTGGGACAAATTGCCTGCCTGAGACACTTTCTTCTTATAGTGGATAACAAGCATGAGAGAGGTGACTAGAAATACATAATGCCTTTTCAGTCCTCAACTCAGGATTGTCACGGTCACCTCTGTTTACATTCCATTAGTCAAAATATGCCACATGCTATGCCCAATGGAGCAGAGAAATATATTCCACTAACTATAGTGTGAGGCTTTGCAGAGTCACATGGTGAGAGCATGGACGTATAATTCTAATATTGGGAGGGGAGCAGTAAAGAATTAAAAACAATGATCCAATCTACCATGAGGAAGGGTGGGAGGCAGAAAGTAAATATATATCAAATATACAAAGCAAGTTAAGGGCATAGAGAAAGAAGGGAAGGAGTAATCTTTTAGATAGATGATCAGGAAAAGCTTTTCTGAAAAGGTCATATTTGAGCAGAGCCCTGAAGAAAGTAAAGATTCAAGATTAGTGGATTTCTGGGGTAAGAACATTGTGGGAAGAGAAAGCAGTGAATGAGAAGGCCGCAAGGTGGGAGCTTGCTTGAAGGGATCAAGGAACTGCAAGGAAGCCAGTGTGGCTGAAGTTGAATGAGCAAGAGGGAAAGCAGTATGAAATGAAACCCTATTTCTGTCGATGGATATTTAAGTTGTTTCTAATTTTTCGCTGTAACAAAAGTGTTATATTGATTATCTTTATGTATGCCTCTTTATGTATATGATAAAATCTTTCTATAGGGTTAGTATCTAGAGATATAATTACTGAGTCATAGGGTGTACATATCTCCAGTTTACGAAGTATTAAAAAATTGCTTTCCAAAGCATTTTTAAACCAATTTATAATCCCCCCAGCAGTGTATAAAATTCCAATTTGCAGTGGATAATATCAGACTTTTAAATATAATAATAATTTTATTATGGTATTTAATTATACATTTTACTCTAATGTTATATTAATAATGCTATCATAATGTGTGTTGTAACTATTATAACATTTTATCATTGCTACTTTATTTTATATTTCCCTAATTACTGGCAAAATTGAACATCTTTTTTATGTTATTGCCACTAGGATTTCTTTTTGTAAACTGCTTATGCACATCCTTTGCCCATTTTTCTATTGGATTATTTGACCCCATTTCTCCTTTTTCTTTACATAGAATTTCTTTATATATTCTGGATACTGACTCTTTGTCAGTAATATATACAGTAAGTATCTTCCTACAGGTGAGCTTAGCTCTTTGCTTTCTGTTATATCTTGTAGCATAGAAGTTTCAATTTTAAAATAGTCAAATTTATCAAGATTTTTCTTTGTGACTTATAACATTTTTTATCTTAAGAACTCCCAAAGTCATAAAAACTGTTTTTATATTTTTCTTCAAATTTTTGCTTTCAAAAATGTTAATCTTTTTTATTTTGCAAAATCTCAAATCCAGAGAAAAGTTGAGGAACAGTAAAATGAATACCTTTATACCCCTCACCTATATTTACCAACTATTAACATGTTGACATTTGCTTTAAATTTCTCTGTCTGTCTTCATATATATTTTTTCCTTTTGGCCAAATCTTCTGAAAGTAGAGTATAGAAACCGTGACACTTCACCTCTAAATATTTCAGCATATCTCCTAAAAAACAAGTGTATTCTCCTACATATCCATAGCATCATTACTATACCTGAGAAAAACCACATGAATTCAATACAACCCTCAACAGACTCTCCATACTCAAATTTCCCCAATTGTTAAAAATGTTTATATATTTAAAAAAATCCAGAATCAATGCATTTCATCTGATTGTTTTATGTCTTTAGTCTCCTTCAGCTAGAACAATCTTATCATCTCCCTTTGTTCTTCATGATATTAAATCCTGGAATAGTTTGGGCCAGTTGTCTTGTAGAAGGCCCTTCATTCTGGATATGTGTGACTCTTTATCATCAGGCTCAAGTCCAACATTTCTAGCAAAAATACCACACAGTGGTGGTATATACCACCCACTGGATCACATCAAGAAGCACACAATGTTACAACATTCCTCTATTGCTCATGACAAGCTTGACCACTCAGTTAAGACGGTGACTGCCAAATCTTTCCATTGGAAAGGCATTGGATATTTCCCCTTTGGAATTAATAAGATTTCGGTAGAGAGATAATTTGATATCCTGTTTCCCAGTAACCTTTCACTCAGTGATGATCTACTGGTGATCCTTGCCTCAATTATATTGTGAATTATAAAATAATGATTTTCAATTTCTATCATTCCTTCTATATTTATTAGCTGGCTTTCTTCTATACAGAAAATCTGCCTCCTCTTTTTTTCCCCTTTGACTGTTTCTCTCTTGCTGAGTGTCACTACGAACTCATGGATTATTTTTTTCATTCAACATGTTATAATCTACTACTGTCATTATTCTTTTTGATGCTCAAATTTCCTCCAGATTGTCCAGTGGACGTCTCTAAAGTTTTGCATTTCACATATAGGTCTTCAATCTACCTAGACTTCTTCTTCTTTTTAAAAATACGATGATAAAGCAAGGATCTAGTTTTATGTTTTTTGCCTATTTAACTAGTTGTACCAGCCCCACTAGTTGAACAGTCTGTAATTTCTTTATTCATTTTCTTTTAATGCTACCACTATCGCACATCAAATTTCCACATTTATATGTGTCTATTTCTAGGTTTTCTATTTGGTTCCATTTATTTGTTTAAACCTGTGCCAATGCCGCACTATCTTGATTACAATAGTTTGACAAGTCATCTTCATATCACTTAGGGTGAACGTCTCCGTCTTCTTACTTTTCAAAACCATCTTGGCTTTTTTTGGCTCTTTGCAAGGGGAAAAGAATGAACTGTCCGAAATTTTAGGACCTGCTTGTCATTCTTCACAAACAACCTGTCCGATTTTGTTTGGAATTGCATTGAATCCACAGATTAATTTGGATATTTGATGTCGTATTGGTTCAAAATATTAAGCAGACACTGATAGTATTACAGGAAAAATATAGGAAAATGTAAAGTCATCATGGGAGATTTTAACACAGAGGAACATAACACAAATAAAGAGTGGTAAAGAGACAGACATTTTAAACAACAAAATATGCTTGAGTAAAAAATATACATCTATACAACATATAAACTTCAGTATGTCCTCCTTTTTATTCTTAATATTATTTATTCATGCCTTTTTCCCCCTCTTAATTAGATGTGCTTGTAGTTTGACTTTTATTCCATTTCTTTCCAAAGAACTAGATGTTAGGTTATTGTTTGAACCTAAAGACTTTTTCATATTTTATTAATGTTTATTTTACAATTTGTCTTTCTTCTTCTTTTGGTTTATCTAGTTATTCTTTTTCGGTTCATGAGTTGAATGCATAATAATTTATTTTAAACTATTTGGTGCCTATTTGGTTTTAAAGAAATGCACCTATGTGTTTTGATTGTAGTAATTCTTTTGTTGTTCTTCAGTTCTAAATATTTTTCTCATTTCCATTGTATTTTCCTTTTTACCCATGATATTTTTAGGGAGCATTTTTTAGTTCTCAAAAATATAGAAAATTTTTTATCATTCTCTTTTTATTGAATTCTAATTTAATTTTATTTTGTTTAGAAAATACAGACTGATTGATAGCCTTTGAAATGTATTGAAACTTTCAGACATAGTGTTTGGTCAATTTTTGCAAATATTCTAGATATGTCTGGAAATAAAATATTTTCTCTTTTTGTTGAGTAACTATGTAGATTTTATCCTATCTATTGAATTTTTTATTTCAATAATTAAAATTTTCATTTCCATGATTTCTGATTGGTTCTTTTTCACTTAAATCTGTTCTTGTTTTATTTCTATCTATTTTTGTTTCATAGTTTTTGGTCTGTCACATATCTCTTTGTGACATATCTCTCATCCTAAGAATACTTAAAGTCTTTATCATATTATACCCCAAATTAATCTGAAATGAATTCATATTCTGATTTTGAGTTTTTTTCTGAACATTTCTTTACATGTTTGGAATTCCTATCTGCAGTCACATAGGTATTCCTATATGCAGGCACACAAAAAAATTGTTGGCTTTTTTGTTTCTTTCTCTCCCTCTATGCTCATTCCATCCAGCAGTTTTGGAGTTTCCTTACCTTGGCCAAAGGCCTCAGTCCAGAATCAGATCTCATAATATGGCATTTCAGATTTTCTGTTCTGTTACACTATCAGGAAATATCATAGATCCAGTTAATGAACCAATGGGCTGCTAGGTTAAGCAAGCTTGTGTATGTGTCCTTTTACCTCTTTGGGTCTGTGGTTCCAAATAAGCTACAGCCTCAGTCAGTGCTTGGCAGTAGTTTTTGTTTAGCTTCTTTTCTTAAATCTCTAGTTTGAGCTAGAGCTGTGGCCCATGTCTTGAGAAGCACTTTTAATTCTTTTCACTCCACAGGCTCTGTCTTCCTGTTCACCACTTACTTTTGGACTTAGAGCCCATTAAGTCTATAGCTTAACTTGAATCATAGCCTTGTGTTTTCATTATTTTTCTGCTCTGTGAAAATGCTTATCTTGTTTTGATCTGGCTATACTTCTCTCTCTCTCTCCACTTCATCTATCATGGAGCAATGGGGATGTATCAAAAGGTGATTTACCGAACTATTTCCTGGAAAATCACTTAAGCTTTTTAAGGAATTCTCTACAAGCAAAGAAAGAGAGAAAGAGAAAAGAGAGCATTCAGTTTCTAAAGGAGCTGTGAAAGACTGTCTCTGTTTATAAGATCATTTTCTGCTGACAAAGTAGAAAACTGGTTTTACAATTCCTACCTATTCTCCCCTAATAGCCAGGGCCCTTATCATTACTTTCTTATTATTTAGCATCTTCCACTCTCATTCAGACCTTCTTCCTTCTTCTCACCCAACCTAAAACTTCCATTCCCTGAAGAGTCCTCAGTACTCAGCTCCCTGTCAATTTAGTCATATAATTAAACTATTTAAACTGAATTATAAATAAAGCTCATATGCCCAATGAGTCCTTAATTTGTCAATATGTGGGGTATGCTTAGTTTGTGAGTGTGATGGGGGAGGGGAATTGGACTTGACTACACGTCTATTCTTTCAACCAGACAGAGGCCCAGGAACAGCCTAAGAGCCTCTGAAATGAGGCCACTTGAAGTAAGGAGGCACCAGTCATTCTGCCATAACTAAGATCACCTGTTAGGAGGAGGTGCCAACACAGAGAAAAGGGTTTTCTAAGGCAGGGTCAAAATGAGGTGTGAGCATATACGTGTGTTTGTGTGTGTGTCTCCATGTGTGGCTACACACATGCATGTGCTGCTAAACTCCTACCTGTAGGAATAAAAGCAGAAATATTAACCTAACGGGCTTCCCGTTACCACCTGGAAATGTTTGGGAATTACTGATCAGGGACCAGGATTATAAGAACTATATAACCGCCCCATGTCTATTATGTTTATTTTCTGCAAAGGTTACCAGTGACTCTCTAAATTAAACCAAAAGGACCCAAGGGCTTATCTTTAAGAGCAGCAAGGGGTGAAGCTGGGCACTATAGTCCATTCCACAACCAGACTTGGAGAGGAGAAGAATGGACCTCAACCAATGGAGTAGTAGTGGCAGCTACTAAAGGAAAAAAGACAAAATGAATGTCAGAGACCTTCTGCATGGAATCTGGTCTGGATTTGAAAGAGGTCTTTAGCCATCAAGAGATCTGTGTGATTGCCTGAAATCTCTCTCCTCTTTCCTTAGTCTTATAGGATATAGAAAACATGGAAAATCTTTCAACTTGTTCCACATATATTCTTAGGCTGAAGAAAGCCCTTTAGCCTCATTTGGCTCAGTAAAACATAATTGATGCCTAAAAAATCAAAAGAGTCACAGGCCCCCTCAAGAATCTGATGGAGTTTATGGCCCTTTTCACAGAAAAATGCATACACGAGTTTTGTATAGAATTTCCGAGAGTTTGTGGATGCCTGGTTAAGGTATCTCCCAGCCTAGGGAGAAGCAGTGGGTTCACATAGTAGACTGCAAGGATTTCAAATCACCAATCCTGATAGGAAGTGGGATCATGGATTCCCCAGAATCCATCCAGAACCTCTCAGCTCCTTTGGGTGGTAGGTATTATCTCCATTGGTGTCCATTCCATTTCTGGTAATGATCGCCAGTTCAAACTCAACAATATTGTCCAAATGCCTTCCATCTGAATGTGCCCAAAGCCACACAATAAAAAACATTTCGAACAGAATTAGTTGACATTTTTCTCCACGGATCATTCTGGTCCCTGAGATCCCTGATGCCGAAAGAGATCTCTGATCCACACACTGCATCTACTGCTATTTTCTTTCGCTTGTGACCCTAAACACTGATGTTTTCTTTTAGAAAATTTTTCTTAAGTGAGTTGTCATTACTTCCTTTATGACTATCATACATATTTTGGATCCAATACACACAAAAGACATTTCATCGGCTTTAATGCTGTCTCCTTCAGTAATATGGACATGATATTAGGAGAGTTTCCTAGAATCTGCACAATCATTCCCAACTCAGTTAGCTTCTCCCCCATTTTTAAGACAAGCAGTAGTTGGGTTTTCCTATCACCGTCACAGTTCTGCATTTGGTAGTTTTTTCTTTCTCTCACTTGGAGATTCCATCTCAGATCTTGACCTTTCATCTTCAGCAGGTGATACTGCAGTCACGGGGCCAACCCCCAACCTTGATGTCTCTATGGGAATCGCAGTGACATCTTGATCAAGGGGAGGAGATCTGGAAGTTATGTAGTTGAGGAAGGAAATGATCCCTAGGGGAAGAAAAGAATTTGAGCTGAGTTTCAATAGACAGATGCTCTTTTGGCTTTAAAATTCTTACTTATCCTTTAAATACTCAGTTCAAAAGGCCTCTTTTCAGTGAAGCCAAACTTCCCCTCCCCCAGCTGGGTTACTTTACCCCGCTGTGCCCCCATTTCATTATAGTATTTTTCACATGGTTAGGACAAATCTTGAACCTCCTGGACACAAATTACAACTTTCTGTGTGGTCTTGGGCAAGTTACTCAACCTGTCCATGCTGCAGTTAGTGGTAGAACAGGTTACTAATTCTAGATTTTCAGACTCCAAAATCCATGCTTTCTTCACCATGCCACACTCCCTCTCTGGATGAGAACCGGTTGTGCTTCTATATCTCCTAGATTCTACTTCCTTTTCAAGAAGTAATTTCCCCTTCCAACCTTCGAGCATAAGTCAAGGGACTAACTCACCAGCAAATGTGTACAAGAAGTCACTCCACCAATTAAGATGATAGGGCCATAGGAGGTCTGACTCCATGGCATCTCTAGCATGCCAATGAACCTGTGCCAGAAATAGGATGAGGCAGAAGAGCAAGCAGGTGGCTAGGGCCAGAAGAAAAGATGTCACAACCCATCAGTGTCTTCAGTTTGCCTTGACCCCCAACCCCAACTCTTCTGCTTTCAGGCACCATATGTATGGAAAGGACCAAAAAGATCAAAATTTGGGGATTAACCAAGATGGGAGAGAGAAAGGGGCCTCTACCTCTCCTCCAGCATGTCAGCTAAAGTGTGTTTTATACAATAAGACAGGGCAGATAGCTGGCAACTTGATGTGATACTGAAGAAAAGAAAAGGGGCAAGAAAAAGAGGATGAAAGTCCCACAGAGAAACTTTGTTCTCTTGACAATTTTACCAGGGTATTACCCTGCCCATCTAGGTCTGTACCTGAGATGAAGCTGAGCATGGATACCTTCAGATCCAAGTTGGTGGTCATGCTTCCTCTTCTAGGTAGGCAAGAGCTGAAGAGCCAGCCAAGGCCAATGAGTATGATTAGGACAGAGATGAGGAAGAAGGCCCTGGAATATTGGAGGTAATCTGCCAAGGAGAAGGAGAAAGGAAAGGCCTGGTTAGTCCAGTGGGGGACCTCCCCTTAAGAAAATCAGATAGAATTTTAGAGAAGGAAGTGAGGACTAAGGAGGATGAAACTGAGCTTGCTATGTGGCATCCAGGGCACAAATAAGGATCTTCTTTCCCAGCTCTTCATTGATGCTTGGAATTTCTTTACTATGAAGGCAAGCATTCTTTGTAAAACTAAAGATAATATGCAAATAGTTCTGGGTGCATTAGCACACTAACTTAGATGTAAACTAGCTTATAGGAGGTGTGATTCTAACATCACAGCACAGATTAAAACTTTTTCTTGTTCCTAATTCTAATGCTAAAAGTAATAAATGTTCAATATAAGCATTGGAAAGATTACATGTGGAAATTCAGCCACAGTCCCACTACCCAGAGGCAACCATTGTTAGCACTTTATTTTATTTATTTCTGGTATTTTTCTATCCTCTGTACACAGTGGATATGATACTAAATATCATGTGATTTTTTTTCTTAAGATTATACGGTAAGATTTTTCCCAGATCACCTGTGGTAAACATCATTTTTAATGGCTACAAAATAGTCTATCATGTTAACATACTTTGTTCAATGATTTAACCATCCTTGAACTTGGAATTTGTTTCTGTTTGTTTTTTTCTCTTTTAAATATATCTGGCATGTACAGGCCTTGTCAGCCTGTGGCTACAAAATGAAGTCACATTTACTTTAACTCCATATTGTAATGATTTCAAGCTCCAATTTACAGGATTGCATGAATTTAACACCCCAAAAATCTCTCTCTCTTTTTTTTCTGAGAGACCCTCAAGGTCCTATCTTGCTTTTGTTGAAGGAGAGGTCTGCTGAAGTTCTTTTGCTCCAATACCCTGACCTAAGTCCTGTAACACTCCTTCTTTTCTCATGTGTCGGCTCCCGGCCTCTGCTCTGTTTATCTCTGCCCCAGCAGACTGGACGTTAGTAAGAGACAAGAGGGGCATGCTAACCCTTACTTTTTGCTACCATGTCCCTAACATAGAAGAGATCCTTCCCTTGACTTCCCCAGCAATGTCTTACTGAAGGTTTAAGAAACAGAGTAACTTACAATTGCAAGTAGATGTAGCTTTTCTGAGACACCACAGATCCTGCAATATCTTCAATATCCTTTCTAGGGTGCCTCCTTGTCTAGCTTCTTTTCTGTCTCAGTGTGGCAAGGGCCAGCTCACCCCTACCACTGAAATTTCTCTAAGCCCTTCTATGCCTAACCCAAGTCCAGCTTCCAAGTAACCCAGAAAGAAGAAATTATGTACCAAGCTTATTCCAGTCTAAGATCTGCCTCTTAAGTCTTATTTTGTTGTCTAGAACATACCACTTACTATCAATACTAGTAATTTCTATTGAGAAAAACGACACCCCTACCCACAGAGGTGAGTTACTCTGTGGCCCCAACAAGTTAGCCACATTAAAACATGATAACTCAAGAGCAACACATTTTCTGAAAACTGGGTCATTCAGAAATGGCAGTATATGTAGTCAGTCAGAACCATCAGCCCAGACTGAGCTGCATGAAGCCCAGTGTGATAAGCATCTTTCGCAGTATTTAGCCCACAATCCCCAACGGGCCCTAGCAGTCCTTGTTTATAGCCCTGGACCCTTGCCTACAGCCCCCTGACTATAGCTAATAGGACTAAGGAAGGGTGTCTGACCCACGTTGGACCAATTTGATTCTTTTTTGTATGTGTGTGAGGAAGATTATCCCTGAGCTAACATATGTTGCCAATCCTCTTTTTGCTGAGGAAGATTGGTCCTGGGCTAACATCCGTGCCCATCTTCCTCTCCTTTATATGTGGGATACCTGCCACAGCATGGCTTGATAAGCAGTGCATAGGTCTGCACCCGGGATCCTAACCGGCGAACCCAGGCCACTGAAGTGGAGTGCACGAACTTAACCACTATGCCACCGGGCCAGCCCCTCAATTTGATTCTTATGCTTGGAAATTTGGATTTGAGACTAACTGATGCTAATTTCCTCTTTTGCTTGCTTGAACCAAGAAGGTATAAAGCTAGACTGGGATATCAGTTTTCAGGCACTTACATACAGATAAACAGGAAAAAACTGAGCTGTAGAGATAAAACAAAGCATAAACAAAGATGAGTGACAAAGCAACTGTAGAGAGACTGAGTGACTGGCTGGCTTGATTTTCTTTGCCTGAGATCACAGCCTCCTCTGGAATCCCCTAAGGTCCAGCAAACTTCCTGCCCTTGGGAGTCTGTGAGATTCTTCTGAATCTTTATAAATAAGTTCACTCTTTAGGTTATGCTAGTTCAAATGGGTTCTGATATTTAAAACACAGAAGGGTACTGTCTAAGATATCCAGTCCAATTCTTGTCTACAATATGTTACCATCCAGTCTTTCTTCTATACCTTCAGGTTCTTCTCACAATCCTCCCTGTCTTAACTCCTCATTTGCTGAAAGCTACATCGACAAGATGACTCACCACTCCAGGGGAACAACTAAAGATTTGCAGCATAGAACGGTCCAACCCCTCAAAGGAACCCAGTCTACCAGTCATAATGACACACGACAAATTATCTAACCAAACCAAACACTTACCTTCAGAGTCTAAAACAGCTGCATATGGTTAACATCAAAATTTTTTTGTTCATGTAACAAAACAAAGGTCTGAAAGCTGAATGCGAACCTCTATCTTCCATAAGACCAAAACCTATTTCAGCTTTAAACAACAGTTTTTACAGCAGCTTACCCACTAAAGTTTCAAAAATCTTAGGGCCTAAGTTACAAAAGGCCCTGCTTGTATGTGTCAGTGAGAAGCCTTGGTCTAGGGAGAGAGGAGCACCCTAGATCCAAGGAACAGCCATATGGGTCACCTGTATCCAAACATTTCTGAAGCTTTCCTTAGGGACATGCTCTGATGTGGACTTGGGTTGTAGGAATAGCAAGGCAAGCCTCCTGGTTTGCTGAAGTCAATGAAGCCAATGCCCTGGGAAGACAGGGCATGTTGCTTTCGATTTGGAAAGAGAGGAAGAAGGCCAAATCAAATGAAAAGCCTGGTAAGATCCTTGCTGGTGTTCTCAGGGTCATCCCAAACAGTGATGCCACACATCAGAGCACCATCACATAGGCAGTAAAAGCTACTAGGACTGGAGGGGGTACCAGCCAACCAGAAAGCAGTAGTGTTTCTCAGTGAATTGAGAGACCATTTAGCAGTTTGTAACTGTTGGGCAGGATCTCCTTCTACTGTTATGAAAATAAAATTTTGCCCGTTTGGGGGGGGCAGTTGGAAAGTGAGGGGGGCAGGGCTATAAGCCACCCCACTCTTGTGAACAAATAGGCTTAGATAACAATAGATGCTCTTCTCCTTTAAGGCTGTTGACACCCTGGAAGGAAGCCATGGGAAGCCAAGATGACATGAGAAGAAAGAAGGAGAGGACAGAAGCCAGCCAGAATAAAGGTAAGCACCTGGTACTCACCTGTTCCAAAGAGATTTGGTGATGGGACTCCCCTCACCGGACCCTAGGTCCCTTAGCAAAAATCAAAGCCAGGACAGGGAGGCAGTGCTCCAAAATGATCTAGCCCCTTTTATTTTATTTATTTATTTTTTTGTGTGGGGAAGATCAGCCCTGAGCTAACATCTGTTGCCAATCCTCCCCTTTTTTTGCTGAGGAAGACTGGCCCTGGGCTAACATCCGTGCCCATCTTCCTCCACTTTATATGGGACGCCACCATGGCATGGCTGACAAGCAGTGCGTCCGCGGGCGCCCGGGATCCGAACTCGCGAACCCCAGGCTGCCAAGCGCGAACTAAACCGCTGCGCCACCAGGTGGCCCCCGGATCTAGCCCCTTTTAATTGTGAAGGAGCCAGACTGAGTGGGTGGAGGTGGAGTGTAGATACTAGTGTTGAGGATGAAGAAGGTGCTGCTGGAGACAAGCTGGGGAATCAGCCCACTTATTTAGCCAAATCTAAACCTCCATGCTGCTGCCTTTGTGCCTTCATTCCAGGCACATAAGGCCAAGACAAAACTTTCCCAACTCAGGGGAAGTGCCCAAAGGAGGTGCTTTTGGAATGGAAAAAATCCTGGATGGAGACCTAGAACCCTGGAGAGGAAGCTGTGAAATCTGCTTAGTATTTAGGTTCCCTGTAACCCAGTTGGAGTGCCAGAATAAAGCATCTTCACACAGCTTGATGAGGTTTATTGTGTGATGGTTCCTGGGTCCTGGCTCTGGAATGCCCAGTGCCTTGACCGAAAGACCCACCCTTTCTTCCCCACCCTCTGCAAAAACAGTTCAAGTTACTCTCTGTGGCAACACACTCCTTTACATTACGGTCTGATCTCACCTATGCTATGAGGGAATTAGCAGAAGGATATGTTCCACATTCGAGATCGAGTAGTAAAAGGGAAGAATGATGTCCTTTACTCCCCACTCTTTCTTCATCCCATTAGCAGTAGCTATGGCATGGAGGCTATCAGTCATCTAGGACCAGGTGGAGTCAGACGCAGGGGTACAATGGCCTGAAGCAAGTCTAGGACATAGGAACATGAGCACACACCTTCACGAGCCCTCCTGCGATAGCCCCCGTGGAACTCTCAGAAATGACTGGGAATACGGTGGGAGAGGAGGCTAAATTTTTGTAATCCAATAGGTAAAGTTTCAAAGTTCTTGAATTTGGACAGTAATGTATTTGGGCAATAATAACATTATTGTCACAGGCTAATGAGGCCCGGACAAACTGCTTACATTTTGGGAATTCCTTGTGAGATCTGTATTGCAGACTAATTACTGGCCCTAGAATTAGGACTAGTTAACACTGGAAATAGGGTGGATACTTGACTTATAATTGTATACTTAAAAGACTCAGTTGACTTTCTCTAGACAATTAACAGCTGGCCTCATAGGTGAATTCAAGTCTCCAAGAAATAAGCTATTTGCTGCTTTAAGTGAAAAATTTCAAGATTCTGACTCATTAAAGATGTAAATAATAATTTCAAGGCCTGAGTTTTAGCCTGGGCACCCAGTTACATAAATATAATTGCCACTTAATGTTTATGCCTATACCTTTTACTCATTCCTCTAGAAATGGAATTAGTGAGTGTAAATCTCTGGATATATGTAAATCAAGTTGCTTTGGTTGTGCCTATTTACATGGTCCCCAGTGTGTATGGGAGTATGTAGCGTGGTGCGTTGCCACTTAAAAATCTCTGTTAATGTCATGATTGAAAAACTCTATCCCATTGTTCATTTGATTTGCCTTTCTTTGATGATTGATTGAGGTTGAAATAGTTTTCCTATGTTTCTTAGACATTCGTAGTTTCTGTTTTGTGAATTGTCTGTTCACAAAAAGAGTTTATTTATTTGAGTATTTTTTTCTTATTAATAATTTGCATATCTTTTTATATATTAAGGCCATTAACCTTTATCTTTCATATTTGTTGCAAATATTTTCTCTAGTTTTTCTTTTTAATTGAAGATGCAATTCAACTGTCTGCCTGCCTTTGATTTTAGTTTCTTCCCGAGATCTTGCTTTAGGATCCTACCCCTTAGTTTCAAATACCACAGCCCATGGCCAACTAACTGATGCTCCATCTCAGGATTGGGCCTAGGTGCCCTCTTCACCTCAGCATCTGGGACCCCTGCTTATCTGAGAAGGAGAAGTAAACACTTTACTCATGTATGTTTTCTTTTACAGTACTTTTTTCTTTGTGTAAACGTATCTCTTGTGAATGGGGAAACTGTTTACTATAATTATGTCTTTCCTCTAAGTCTTGGTTCTGGTTGAAAAACTCATGCATATGATATCTTCTATCCTGAGAAGCTTACTTTTAAATATTTTGTGTTGCATTTTCAGATTTACTTAAATTCACATAAAATTAGCCATTAATAATTTACTCTAAATAGCTGGCATTTGTTATACTATATATCTGACAAGCGTTTAAGTTCTCTTCTACTGCTAGCAGAAGAACAAGCTGACCTTGAAAATTAAATCTGATGGAGGCTGAGACACTTTGCTTTATCTCCCAGCTATGATCGATCACTTCCCTTCTATTTCTGCAAACCACATTAGAATAACAATCACCTTGCTTCACAGTAGCAGCTTGCAAATAATAAGAGTTCTTCCCAGAGAGTAAAGAGAGTATCAACTCATAATTTTGGAGAGAAAACAACCTGGGGTAGGAGGGAGAAAGGGTATACTGAGGACACCAAAGAAAGGGATGGCTATATTCACCATCTGGCTGAGACCCATCCTGGATTTAGAGAGGTGAGGGCCAAAAGATCTTGGAGGAAGAAAGATGAAGGGCTAATGTGGCAGAAAGCTCTGGAACTGTGGGGCCTGTGGCATTTAATGTAGTGGCACTCACAGGGTGGCTTGGGTGTGTGGCTCCAGCACAGTTCATGGTTGCATGAGATCCAGAGTCCTGCGTAGAGCTCAAGGCCATTCTTGATCACCAGGAACTGCACCCAGTTCAGTGGGGACACGCAGATCAGCATCAGGAGGCTAAAACCACAGAGGCTACCACAGAACATTCGGATGTAGGTGTGTGTTTGATCCACATGCTGCTGCCGCCTCTGGGGTGGCATCGAGGCACTCGGATGTTTGTTGGTGGGGAGGGTAGGCTACAAGGATGAGGGAAATATTGCCTACCCACAAAGATAACTCTTGATCCCCAGGGTCTCCTAATCTCCTCTACATCAAGTATCCCCATGTGGGTATGACTCGTGGATATCTTTCCCTACCCCTTCTATAAAAACCAAGATCTTCAGGGTGATCTTCTCTCTATCTTTACGATACTCTGTCTAGGCCTGCCTTTAAGGAAGTCCTCTTCCTCCCATCTGACCTATAATTAGGTACCTCCTCACCCTTTGGTATTTCCGGTTCCCCTTAATTTTGGGAACCTCAGGACTGTAGAAGGTCAAGATTAATTGTTCCCTCCTCTCCATCTTGGCAGCCAGTTCACTTTCTAACTGCCACGGAATTTGTCTCAGCACCTCCTCACACATGCTGGCAGAATCAAAAGGGGCCAGAACCCATGGCACAGATCCCATTTTTGTTTCATGTTCCAGATCTGGTTAGATCAGGAAGAAATCATCACATTTTAAGATGTGATGATCACCCTTCCTTCTCGGACTCCTCCCAATTCCTTTATTAAAAAAATCCACAAATATTTTGTCAGCAGTTGCTGCACATCAGGGTTTGTGCTAGGTCCTGGGACATAAAGATGAATAAGAGACAGTTCCCTAAAAGGAAATAAAAACATGTAACTCAGATGTCTCCAGGACTCAATAGCTTGTGGTTATAATTTAAGATTATGTATATGATCTTAATCTACTGATATGTGTATATATACATTAGTAGGTCAGAATTTATGCTCTTTCCCCAGGTCTAGGTGGAAGGCCCAGATTTGTCTCAACAGGCTCATGAACTGATCTGTCAGGCATAGTCCTTCTTGCAGCATTCACTCTTTTCTTCCTTTCTTGCTCTGGCTCCCTCTCTTCAATGCTCTCTACTCATGAAGCCATTTAAGGGTGCTACACCGCTGCCACTGCTGAAAGGGCCCACTGTGCAAATGCCAGTATCCCTAGCCCAGGGGGCTACCAGCCAGTGTACTGAAAGCTACCACTCAAGATATGGCAGCAGCGTTGGGTTCTATGTGGAAGTGAGGAGAATGACCTTTCCCTGGTTCCACAGCCAGCACAACTTGTGCCCAGAGTATCTCAAAGTCTCCTTTTCAAACAACTCTCCCAGTGTTGGTCCTAACTCTGTTCCCCACAAGCATTCAAAATCAATCCAAGATGTTGAACAGATGCCATCCTGTTCCACAGCATGAACACTGGTTCAAATAAATGCCCAGCGGGATTACCAGCTCTTGTTTTCCACAAACAGATAAACTTTGATTCCTAAGTTTGGGCTGAATCAGAACGCCCTGTCACACTTTTCTCCTAGCATACCCTCTCCTCACTCACCCCCACCTGTTGAAACCTATACTTTATGTCCCCTGGTGGGAACTACTGGCAGTAGCTGGTTTATATCCATGCCTTAGCAAGTAGTCCTCCTTCTGCAAATGTGCTATTTGACTCTCTGTCTCCCAGTACTTAGCTTAGTGCCTGGGAAAACCAGTATTTAATATTGAATGAATGAGTAAGCAATACATTTTTATACAAAGTACAGAGGTGGATACAGAGGACAGAATGGTTAACGTTGTAGGAAAATGAAGGAGGGTTTACTGGAAGAGAGGATGTTTCAGCTGGATTTTAAAGGAATTTGCCAATTAATCGAGGTGGAAGGGTATTTGAGGCAAAGAGAATGGTGTGTCTCAAGGCAGGAAACCATGAACAGCATGAGGTTCTCAGGGCACTAGAAGCAGTGTGGTTCTGCTAGGCACAAAATCAAGGGTAAGAGTTGAGGCTTGCAGATCTAGGCAAGTGCTAGATCACAAAGAGTCTTTTATGTCATGCTATGCAATTATATTGTGAAGCTTCAATTGCTGGAATACTCTAGCCCTCCTGCCATGACTGTAGGAAAGACTTTTCCATCTGCAGCAAACTGGCTTGTACAGCATGATTGTTAGATATACATGTATGGCTAGAGAGCTAGCTATAGGCTTTGAATAGGCAGGCCTGCCTTTCCCTACTGGTTCTAGCACTTACTTAGTTCCAACACCTACTGGCTAGGTTCCTTTGGGAAATTTCCTTAACCTCATGGAACCTCAGTTTCCTCATCTCTAAAACTGAAATAATCATTCCTGCCTCATAGAATTATTGTGAAGACGAAATAAGATAATACACATAAGGCTCTTAGCACCGTAATATGTGCTCAATAAATCCTGTCTATTATTGATGGATATTGATATTATTCATAAATATGTTATCTATATTGAGCAATTAATAAGTGCTCGGTAAATACTATTTTTATTATTATTTTGTGTGTGTGTGAGGAAGACCAGCCCTGAGCTAACATCCGTTGCCAATCCTCCTCTTTTTGCTGAGGAAGACTGGCCCTGGGCTAACATCCATGCCCATCTTCCTCTACTTTATATGGAACGCTGCCACAGCATGGCTGACAAGCAGTGCATCGGCAGGTGCCCGGGATCCGAACCTGCAAACCCCAGGCTACCAAGCACTAACTAAACCGCTGTGCCACCGGGCCAGCCCTCCATTAGTATTTTTTAAACTGTATTTCCAAGTTTGCTTGAGCATGACCTTGGCACAGGCCACCCTGATAAAGATGAAATACTCATGTTTATGGAAAGGATGTGTCACCCCTCACCCCCTTCACTAGTAGCACCAAACAAGCACATTACCAAAGAGATGATATTGATGTAATGTGGGGTAACAGGTTGCCTTGTGAGCAGTGTCTGATTTGGTAAATGATGCAATGCTCTAGCTATTAAAGGAATAGATCAGGCATCATTCAACTCTCAAGCCTACCAAAAGGTAGGATGTTCCGGCCTGCTGGGAACTTGCTCGGGCCCGGATGCATATGACAAAACAAGCATTTGTTCATATCTGGGGGCTGTGTATATTGCCATTCACCTCCTTTAAAAAGCAATTTGGAGTCTCCAGCCTGTGATGCGGCCGGCCACCCTGGAGCCTGTGTGCAAGCGTGGTGACTCCTGGAGCCCACAGGGTCCAGGCAGAGAGTGGCCAAGGCCAGTGGACTGAACACCTTGGGCATTGACCCAACACTACATGGAGCTTCTGTGGAAATGAGATTATGATCGCTATTTACGTTCCCTGCTGCTCCCTGCAGAATCCCAGAGCTCTCCTTTTGCACTAAGGCCCTTCAGTGTGAAACTGGCTCAGGCTGGTTAAGGACTCAGTCTCTGAGAAAACAATTGGACTGATGACAATGCAGTTTTGGAAAAAAACGTGGATAATACGTACTGTAACAATACACCACATTGGCCTGTGGCCATTGAACTATGGAAGGTCTGTGCACCAGCAGAGGCAGGCCCCATTTCTGGGCCCCAGATTGACTTCACAGAGCCCCAGGAGGGATGGAAAACCAGCCTTCCCTGCCCAGAGGACTGAGAAGAAAAAGGGGATGGGAAACTGCTGTCAAAGGACATAATCTAACTAAAAGATGACTTATGAAAGTCATTGAGGGCTGTCCTGGTGCCCTAGTGGTTAAGTTCAGCATGCTCCACTTTGGTGGCTTGGGTTCAGTTCCCAGTGTGGACCTACACCACTTGTTGGTGGCCCTGCTGTGGTGGAAACCCACATACAAAACAGAGGAAGATTGGCAACAGATGTTAGCTCAGGGCAAATATTCCTCAAGCAAAAAGAAAAAAAGAGGAAGATTGGTGACAGGTGTTAGCTCGGGGTGAATCTTCCTCAGCAAAAAGAAAGAAAGAAAGTCATTGGGGCCGCCCAGTGGCGCAGCGGTTTAGTCTGCGCTTGGCAGCCCAGGGTTCGCGAGTTCGGATCCCGGGCGCCCGCTGACGCACTGCCTGTCAGCCATGCCGTGGCGGCGTCCCATATAAAGTAGAGGAAGATAGGCACGGATGTTAGCCCGGGGCCAGTCTTCCTCAGCAAAAAGGGGAGGAGTGGCAACAGATGTTAGCTCAGGGCTGGTCTTCCCCACAAAAAAAAAAAAAAAAAAAAAAAAGAAAGAAAGTCATTGATGAAGGAGAAAAAGTTTAGATGACAAAGCATATTATAATATTCAGGAACTGGAAAATTATGCTGAAACACACAGAACTCTCTTCTTTTTAAGTGTTTTTATTTATTTTATTGGTGAAGAAGATTGGCCCTGAGCTAACATCTGTGTCAGTCTTCTTCTATTTTGTAAGTGGGATGCCACAACAGCATGGCTAGATGAGTGGTGTGTAGGTCTGTGCCCAGGATCCGAACCTGTGAATCCCGGGCTGCCGAAGCGAAGCATGCAAACAACCACTACACCACCAGGCTGGCCCCTCTTCTTTTTTTAACACTAGAAATATTGGATATAAAGGATCTTCATGAAGATCATGTCACAAGTCACAGCAGAAAAGCACAAGGCATTGTCACATGCTTGGGAGCAGCACCCTATAGTGGTAGCAGAAGGCTATTCCTTCCTTTGGATATTTGTATGTTTGACAAATACAACACATGGTGTTTCACAAGAGTATTTTCTATGGAAGAACCAAGAAAAAAATGTGAGAGATGTAATATATGTCACTGCTAGCCAGGCACACTTGCACTGAAAGCATCCTAGGTCCTTCCACAAAGTGTTCTTGTGAAAGCGTTTCCTGCTTTTCTTCAGCTTGCTCTGGAGGATTATTTAAAGAAAATTCAACAAGTGGATTTTGATGTATTACACCCATCTTTACAGCAGAAGAATACATTACTTCCATTATCTTTGTATATTCAGTCACAGAGAAAAAGGTATTAAAATAGTTTCATGGCACTGAAAAGAAAAAGCAATTTGATTAGAAGAAAACATACAGTAACATCTTTGTGACATTGAAATAGGCCAAGATTTTTTTTTAACAGGACTTGTGTCACCAGAAGATACCATTGAGAGAGTAAAAAGACAATCTACGGAGTAGGGTAAGATCTTTCCAATACGTATATCTAACAAAGAACTTGTAGCAAGAATATATAAAGAACGCTTACAAATCAATAGGAAAGAGAGACAACCTAATAGAAAAATGAGCAAAGTCCTTAAATGATGCTTTGCAAGATATCAAAAAGGCCAATAAACATATAAAAAAGGTGCTCAGCTTAATTAGTCATCAGGGAAATGCCAGTTAAAACCACAATGCAAAATCACTACACATCCACACTGGAATGATTCAAATGAAAAAGTGTTGCCAAGTATGTGGAGCAAATGAAACCCTCAGACACTTTTGTTGGGAGTGTAAATTGGTACAATCTCTTTGAAAAACTGCTTGGCAGTATCTGCTGGAGCTGAATAAACACATGCCCTTTTCACTCTGGGTAGGTATGTGACAGAAAAGTGTCCATACATCCACCAAAGGACACGCATTACAGTGCTCACAGCAGCACTCTCATAACACCCCCAAATTGGAAACTACCCAACTGCCCATCAACAGAAGAATGGAAAATTGTGGTACATTCTCACAATGAAACACTATACAGCAATATGAATAATCTACAAACCCATGAGCAATATGAATGATTCTTGTAAACATAAAGCTGAGCAAAAGAAGCCAGACACAAAGGAGTACATATGTGTAATTCCATTCATATGCAGTACAAAACAGGCAAAACTGATCTGTGTTGTTAGAAGTCAGAAATACCCTTGGGAGGAAGATGACTAGGGACTAGGAGGGGACAGTAAGAGGCTTTTGGGTGCTGGAAATATTCTATTTCTTGATCTGGGCACTGATTACCAGAGCTCTATATGTATATTATACTTTAATAAAAAGTTAAAAGAATACGTCGGATATATAAATTCAGAATCTTAAAAATGTATCTCTTGTCTTGATAATTTCACCTCTAGGAATCTAAAAAATCAATATTATTATTATTACAGTTTATTTATATCACCTCTTATCTGCTAGGAACTGTGCTGGGTGCTTTACATACATTAACCCACCTGCTTTTGTGACTCAAAATTTTCCATTTCACTTTCTAATTTGTTATTGCTGACATATAAATAAGCTATTTTTTCTATGTATTTATCTTTTATTGGGCCACTTGACTGAATTATTTTTACTCTAATAATTCCTTTGGATGATTCTCTTGGATTTTCTGAGTACCCAGCATATCATCAGCAAATAATGATAATCTGTCTCTTCCTTTACAAAATTTGTCTTACTGCATTGATTGGACCCTCCAGAACAGTTTTTATTAAGGGCAGTAGGCAACCTTATCTTACTCTTGACTTTAATGGAACTCACTCTGTTGCTTTTTGTTTCATACGTATATTCATTTTCAGGTTAAAGAAGTTTCATTCTATTTCTATTTTATCAAGATTTTTAATTTAGAATGGCTATATCAAATTCCTTCTTAACTTCTAGAATATGGTCTTTCTCCTTTAATCTATTTAATATAAACATTCCCTTAATTCATTTCCTAATGTTTATCTAATTTTGCATTCCTGTAATAAAATATGTTTAGACAGGATACATTATTCTTCTGGTATACTTCTGGGAATATTTGTTTTTATAGTTGACCCAAGAATTATTTAAAATTTTAAAAACCCCACATATTTAGATTTTTTTCCAGTTTTAATATATTATGGTCAAAAAACATGTCCTATAAGAATTCTACATTTTGGAATTTAGTACTATTTGTCTTTTTGCCAGTTTTTCTAAATGTCCTATAGGCATTTAAAAACAATGTAAAAGAGACAAAATTTTAAATATATTTGTATAGGATATAAGGTTCTAAATCTATAATATTTAAATTATTAATGATATTTATTCAAAATGTTCATATTATTTATTTTTTCTGCACTTGATAAAATATTCTCAGAGAAATAGTATTTCTCACTATGATTATAATTTTTTCTTTTCCTTTATATTTCTTCTGGCTTTTGCTTTATATATGTTTGTTTCTTTGTTGTTAGGTGTGTATGGTTCATGATATCTACCTTCTTTGTGAATTGTACCTTTCATCGTTAAAAATATTCACCTTTGTTCCATATAAATTTTTTGCCTTGGGTTCTGTCAGATGTTAATAAATGCTTCTCTTGCTCTCTTTCTGTTTGCATTCTCCTAGTATATCTTTGATGTACCATTCTTTTACTGTCATCATTTTGGTATCATTTTTAAATGTCTCATCAACAACATTTAGACTGTTCTTTGCTCAATCTGAGAGTCTTTATCTTTCAATGGGGGAGTTTAACCGATTTACATATACAGTCATGTGTCTCTTAACAATGGAGATATATTATGAGAAATGTGTCAAGTGATTTCGTAGTTGTGTGAACATCATAGAGTATACTGAAGTGGAACAAAATTCGCCACCTCAAAATGTGTCTCTTTAATATGAGGCTTTATTATTTTAGGCTGATTATTTTTAAGAAACAAAAGAATCAGAAAGCTTTTCTTGTTACCTTCCCCTTAACTGCCTAAAAGAATTCAGATTAAAAAACCTGTCTCAAGAAATGAGCTATCACCTTAACATAACATGAACTAGGTGATAGACAGGGAGGAACCTAGAAAAGCCTGTTTGTTGGGCTCCCCTCTGTGTTCTTCTGTTTCTGTGTGGCCAAACGCTTGTTTTCCAAACATTTGCTCCTTTTCACCTACCTGTGAATTGCATTCCTTCTCTTTGAAGTCCCTGTGTCTCCCCACCCCCAACATCTTCTTTTGTCTTTAGCTGAGGATGGTATTTAAGGTGAGGGCTTCAGCCATTTTGGTGAGTTACCTGGTGTTCCTGGGTTTCTCCCAGGTACACACCTCATTAAACTTTTGTTTGTTTTTCTCCTATTAACCTGTCTAATGTCAATTTAATTCTTAGACCAGTCAAAAGAACCTAGAGAAGTAGAGGAAAATTTCTTCCTCCTCTACAGTACTTACACAAACCTAGATGGTACAGCCTACTACATACCTAGGCTATATGATACTAATTTTATGGGACCACCATCGTATATGCGGTCCATCATTGACTGAAATATTGTTATGTCGCACATGACTGTAGTGTGATAGTTTAGATGGATTGAACTTATTCCTATCCACTTATTCTTTGTATTTTCTGTTAATTACATATTCTTGTTGCTTCCTTCCTCTCTCTCTTAATTTGCCAGAATGATTGACTTTTCTTTGGTCCCTTTTTTTTCTATAATGATGTGGAAGTCATGTATACTGTTTCTGTATTGCTGGAGCTTATCAATATTATTACAGACATCTTTTTAAAAATTAATTTCAAGGGCTTGGCCTGGTGGCATAAGGATTAAGTTCACGCGCTCTGCTTCCATGGCCCAGGGTTCACAGGTTCAGGTCCCAGGCACGGACCTACACACTGCTTATCAAGCCATGCTGTGGCAGGCCTCCCACACATGAAATAGAGGAAGATAGGCATGGATGTTAGCCCAGGGCCAATCTTCCTCAGCAAAAAAAGGAGGATTGGCAACAGATGTTAGCTCAGGGCTAATCTTCCTCATCAAATAATTATAATAATAATAATTTCAAGGCATCAACAGTAGCAGTGACCTCTGCTGTACCCAGGGTCGCTAGGAGTCAGAATTGACTCAATGGCACTAACAACAACAGATCATATATATGAAAGTTGTTAAGAGAGTAGATCCTAAGAGGTACACAAGGGGAAAAAATATATATGTATATATTTTTGTATCTATATGAACTGATGGATGTTAACTAAACTTATTGTGGTAATCATTGCATACTATATGTAAGTCAAATCATTACGGCCTACAACCTAAACTTATACAGTGCTATACGTCAATTATGTCTCTATAAAACTAGAAAAAAAAAAACTCCAGAATATTCGCTCTTTTACACAATACAATATGTTGTTAATTGAAAAATTTGTAGAACAGTGTTTATATCATGCTCTAATGTTTTGTTGTTAAAATTTTTTGTTGCCAGTAGTCTTTATCCTTCTGGCTTTCATGTGGTCGCTTGGCACTGTAAAGGGTTCAAAAGTGTGAAATAAACCCAGGGAAGGTTATACACGTCAGGAAGGACTGTGGTGACATTTCTTGTAAACCCAGGAGATCAGGAGCTTGGGTCATGAAGTTAGAAAATAAATGATTCTGGAAAACAAACTTGTAATTCCTGTATAACCAAGTTTGTGAACTAAGAGTCATACCTTCTATGCACAATATTGTGTTGTTTGAATTTTCAAAAATAAATATATATTGCTTTTATAATAAAGAAATGACAGTCACTGCCTCCCCACATATTCCCTTCCAAGTGAATCTATTCCCTCACTAGCACTTGTTCAAGGATGGAGCTTTGACCATCTACAGATCAGATGACCCTGTCACGCCTTACCTATAGCCACAGCTGTTTGAATCAAGAATGACATCTCTTCCTAGCTAGGCCAATCATATTCTCTCACTGGAGAATTTGAAACAGGGATACTGAGGGGATGAATTAGGAAGAACAGGAGAATGAAGCAGATGCAGGGGCGGGGATGAGAGACAAGATGGGTCCTGAGAGACCAAGGGGTAACCTTGATTCCTAATAGATATTCCAGCTCACTTGACCCTGGCTATAATTAGCTTCTTATATCTAGATGCTTGTGAAGATGATAATCTCCCCACTGTGGAGCTAGTTGGGGACTAAAATATCTCCTTGCAACTAAAAGATCTCTAATAAGAATATCAAGTGTTTAAACTTTTGCACCTAGAACATGAAGAATCTTTTAAATTACTGAAGCATTTTTATATTACATATCATCACTCATAGTAATGGGAAGGATCACTGTTTCTTTGACCCTGGTCTCCATAGTTAAAGCTCTAATTAACTCATAATTACCTGTGTTCACCTGTTGGCTCTGAACAATTCTTTATTCTTCCACTGGTCTCCTGCCACTATCTGACTAATGTGGTCTCAAGGAAGGTTAATGGATTTTAATATTTTCCTAAGCAAACTTTCTTTAGGAAGATAAATCAGCTACTGCCAAGAGAGAAAAGCACTGGCCAAACAAAGTGACTTTCAAATTATTTGCATCATTGCTTCTTTCTAGTTCTAAAGTTAATTGAAAGTTGCCATGTACATTCAAATCCAATGATCTTTCCTTTCTAGGGTAAGGCAGTGGGCTAAGAACAGGATGTAGGCACAGTGGGCTCCTGGATCAAACTGCATTCAATCTCAAGGAGACTATATGACTGCATGCATTTCCAGAGGCACAATCCTGTGCTGTAGAGAGAGTCCTGGTCAGGAAAGCCACACATTTGTGGTCTATTTCCAGCTTACCAGTCTCTGGCTATATTTGCACTTGGTTGAATAATTTCAATGTAAAAATTTGTTGGTGTGCCTACTGCATGCAAAGCACTATACTATGCATAGCAAGGAATGAATTTAGTATTTGACAAACATTCACTGAGCACCCACTATGGACTCGGCACTGTGCTAGGTGCTGGAAGTATCACTATGAATAATATCTTGCTCTTGAGGAACAGCACTTCACCTCTCCGGGTCTCAGTTCTCTTATCTTAAATGAGAGAAGTGAACTAGATAATTTCTAAGATCACATCTAGGTCTAGACTTTTATGATTCTCAAAAAATTCCTCTAGATCTCTATCATGTACTCCTTTTGGAGGGGAGGATTATTTTGTTGTTGTTTTAGTTCAAGTAGAAGTTTACAATGGGGGATTAAACAAAGTTTTCCAACATACACTACAAACAGCATATATTGATTTGAGTTTAGTAGTATAATGTTTCTCCCTAAATCTTTGTTAGAGCATGATTCTTTCTCTATGGAATTTTATGGATGCCTGATCTTTACTCAATATAGTATGAGGCCAGGAGCTGAATCTTCAAACCACTGAATTCTGACATCTGCCTAACATGGCCATAACCCTGCCAGGTCCCACTGGGAGAGACATGCTGAGGACACTCCAGGCCAAGGAACACTCTAGTTGGGGCTTTGACCCACATCTCTAATGAACACTCTTTACGAACTAGGCATACCCATCCTAGTGCCACAGGGGCTCCTTCCGCCTAGACTACATCCTGCTCCAGGCCCCCTTCTTCTGGACACCTCCTGCCTCCTCTTCCCAGTTCTCTCCCAAGTGGGAAGAAGCCCCAGAGCATTTTCTGTGCCACCAACATGGGAGACAAATTCTAAGAGGGATAATCAATCCCAACATGAAAAAAAAGGAATCCAAGAGAAAGATCCAAAGGTACTTCCAACAGAATTAAGACATTTTAACTGTGCTCTTAACACTAAGAGGTCCACTCATGGAAATTGGACATTTTAGAAATCTGTATCATAGAAATGTGCCACTAATGTTTTCTGAAGCCACACGTTAGTAGATAGCCAAAGGACAGAAAAGTTGAAGAGGTGTGTCCTCTCGGGTTCTTGGATGCTGTAGCCTGGCTTTTAGTCAATGAAAGAAAAGAAGATATGGAGGACCCAGGCAGTAGAAGAATGGGAAAGGCAAGGAGGGAATGATAACTTTCAGGGCCAACTGGGGAATTCCAGCGGGCAATAATGTAAGGTCTAAATGATTTTATGTAAAGGACTTACATGTTCAGTTCAAGGTTTCATCACTGATCCACCTCCCTTAAGGGGGTTTCAGGTTTTTTCTGTGGGTTTGGTCAGCATAAGCATTACAACCATTGAGGATCTAGGCATGAAGGCCTGAGAGATCAGACTAGAGCCAAGATAATTCTAGTCCAGAGCAGCCATCAGGATGCCTGGAGCAGGATGTAGTTTAAGCAAAAGGAGTCCCTGTTGACAGGACCTTAAACAACACATAGCTACCCTAACTATATAGACTTGCCCCTTTTTGGTCTAAAAATCCCAACATCAGAGGCCCTGGACTGTTGGTCTAACCCTGGATAGGATTTCTGATGTCCTTCCATGAGTTTATCTGACTTAGATATAAGCTTAAAGTGGGCAAGAGCTTTAATCAAACAGCTTCTATGGTAGAGGGGTACTAACATTATTGTTATCGGTATTTCTCTTCACGCACTCTTGGTTCTAGACGAACAGAACTGGCACTTCCCTGGCATCACTCCAGATTCAAAAATATTCATTAAATGTCTGTGTTCCAGACTCTGTTCTAGGACCTATGGATCCTAAAGTTAGATGGAGTTAGATGGAATTTTCTTTCTGACTTGTAGTCCTTCCCAGGACTGCTCTTATCCTCTGCACATGGAAATTCTGACTGTCTTGAAATTATTAATACTAATGCTTCCTCATTCATGCATTCTTTCAACAAATACTTGTTGAACACTTACTATGTGCACAGCCCTGGCTCAGGCAGTAAGGATACAACTGTGAAAAAGACACAACTCATTCAGCATGTGTTCTGTGGGGGACACAGACAAGAGGCTAAAATGAGGGTGCCAAGCACCCCAAAGGAGGTGATGTCTAAGTGCTTCTCAAAGTTTCTCGTATCACAGCACATACAGGAGATTGTTCTTGGCTGGATTTGACTGGCCAGGATGTCTAGCTGCCCCAGACTCTGCCTGGCTACCCTAAGGATTGAGGGATCACTGTCTCAGCACACCTGTACTCCATTCACAGCACACTTGTTGGTTTGGTCTCGGCTAAGACCTGAGGGATAAGTAGATGCGACATAGGAGAAGAGATGTTCAGGGCCCTCCAGTCTTTCACTTAAGTCTTTGTTGAGCTTCTACTATGTGCTAGACACTGTGCCAGGGGCTAGGAATACAACAGTGAACATAGAATCTGTCCTTCATGAGCTTTCACATTAGTGAAGAAGACAGACAAATGGACAGAGAATTACAATACTAATACTAAAATGCAATTTTATGATAAAATAATTACCTACTAGCCAAATAATGCCACACGGTAGCATTATTTTTATCTCCTGTTGCAGTCAGGGATTCAACTCTGCTCTGATAACACAGTGGTGAACCAGGAAGACAGGGTCTGTGATTCAGTATGTATCTGTGGAGTTCTCACTGATCAGCCCTCGGGCCTCTCTTGCACTAACCCTCTGCTTCTGGTTACTCATTATTTCCTGGATCGACAGCTCTCTTCCTTCCCCACTGCTGTAGTTCAAGCTCTCATTATTTTCCACCTCCTATAAAAAAGGGCCTCCTAACTGGTTTCTTATGCATCCAACTATTCAACATGAAATTTCTAAAATGCAAATATTTGGGGTGATTGTCAGTTGCCCAGAGAATAAAGTCCTGACTCTTGGACTTCCTTTGTAAGCCCCTGCAGGACCAGGCCCTGGTCTTATCTCTGGGCATTCTCCATCTTGCACCAAAGTGCAAGCAATATCTTACTACTTGCAGTAGGCACAAACCCGGGTGTGTGGAGTTTGTGTGAGGGGAGGGGATTTGCCAGCAGTTACTAGATTTATTATCAACCATCAAGGGAAGAGCCCACACCAGAGGCAGGAAATGGGATGCCCTCAAGCTTGCTCTGAAAGTACACATTTTTTCCCCAGTCATAAGGAGATCACAGTTTTGTAGCCTTGTGACTCCCTCTCTAGCAGAGCGATTCAAACTACCCTTTCCGCCTTACATCATTTCACATCACAATGACCTGTGGTTTTGATTCTCCACTTTTCTGCTTCTGAAGCTCCCTCCGCCTGGGACGTCCTTTAACTCCCAGCAAGCCTGGTGAACTCTTACTCCTTCAAGATTCAGCCTAGAAGTCTTCTGCCTGGGAATCTTTTCTTTCCCACTCACCCACTCCACCTTCCCACCTGGGGCTTCTACAGTCTGGTGGGCTTACAGTTCCATGATTGCAGGCCTGGCATCTCTGGTGGCACCTTAGCCACTGCTCCCCGAGGCCCAGTAAGCCTCCTGCACCAGAGCCATGCCGATGCCCAGCACAGAGGGCGGCACGCAGCAAGAGCTCCCGGCCACGCCCAGAACCCCGGGCCAGGGAGTCCTCGCTCCGGGGTCGCTGGCGCAGCGCCGCCTCCGGTCACGTGACATGCTGATGGTCACGTGGGCGCCGCCCACCTGACTAGGGTCTCACGTGGCCCGGCCAGCTGGGAGGAAGGAGACCGGGCCATGGCAGGCTCCACGCTTGGGTTTTCGTTGCTGCTGGCGTCAGCGCTCGCTGGGCGGGCGACAGCCCTATGGCCTTGGCCCCAGTACATCCAAACCTCCGACCGGCGCTACCCCATCTTCCCGCACAACTTCAAGTTCCAGTACCACGTCAGTTCGGCCGCGCAGCCGGGCTGCTCCGTCCTCGACGAGGCCTTCCAGCGCTACCGTGACCTGCTCTTCGGGTCAGATTTTTGGCAACGTCGTGACCCCACAGGTGAGTCGGACCTGCCCCGCCTCGTTCCCGCGTTCTGAGAGAGCCTGCCTTGGGACAACTCCCCTAAACCTCCTGAGACGCCCTTCTTTTGGCTTTTGCCCAACCCTCTAGTCCAGTCACACCCTCTAGTCTCCACTTCTTCGTGCCCTTTCTCTCCAGCTGTAATCTCAGCCTCCCCGAGTTTTGGTTCCTCACCTCCACTCCTTCCGTGGTGAGCTGACTTCTGCGGCTGGGATTTATCCAGAGTCCTGCCTTTAGGCTGTGTTTCACCAAAAATGTCTGTTCTCGAACTCCAGTTCAATCAGGATATCAAATTACTGAACATACTGTGCCAGTAGACATCTAAGGTGATCCCTTTGACCGTATTCAAGTGTCACAGGGTCCTAGTGAGGCTGTGACCAGGGCTGGGTAGAGGAGACCAGAGCTGACACCCAAAATGGGGGGGACAGTCTTGAGAAATGTATTGACCTGTGAAAATTACATAAAAGTGTCTGACACATAGCATGTGCAGTGAATGTTTAAACACTTCCATAAGGAAATGAGTTTTGAGCAGTCACTTAAGTGAGATGGGGACTGAAATGAAGGTGTTCCAGGAAGGAAGAAAGATTTGAGCAGAGGCATAAAGGGTTATGACTGAGCTCACAGTGCTGGGCTCTTGTGTATGATGGGAGTGGGGGCTGGGTAGTGGGGAGGGATGAGGTTGGGGAAAGTGTGGGATTGAAATGAAGAGTCAGGAGTGCTTTGGATATTGGTTTCATCTAAAATAGCAAGGGCTGGCAATTTTCTTTAAGGCAGCTGCTGAAAATTGTGTTTGAGGGTTATAATTTCACAGCAAATTGTTGAGTAGAGCCATAAGTAGAGTCAGCAACTCAAAGGAATAAAATTCTACTTTATGGGCTTAAAATTTAGAGTTTTCTTGCAACTCTTCTGGAATCTGGTTCTCTGGTTATGATGCTAGGTGTTTATGGAGGGAAGCCATATGGTAACATCATTTTGTATGATGTTTCAAGTGTGCCTAAATTACTTTCTCAAATGTTCTCATTTGATATATAGAATCAAAAAGCATTTCATTAGACACTTGGCACTTAGAGAGTGGCAGATGACTTGGGGAAAGAGGTAGAGTCTCAGCATCAGGGTAGTTCTTAACTGGTAAGATGCATTAGGCTGGGGAGGATAAAAGGCCTGCTATTGTGTGTGTGGTAGATCACATATTTCTCTGAATCCTTCATGACCAATAATAGAACGCCTTATACAAGATTGGCAGTCAGATTGTGTTTAGTTTGATATAGAACAGTTAGGATCTGGCTTGTGCAAAAAAATAGATCTGTCATCTAATTGGTATGTGCCTATCCCAGTGCTGGACACTCTGGAGGTTACAGGAAAAGTATAAGACCTAGGCCCAAGCTTTCCAGTTCAGCTGGGGAAATATGGAGCAAAAGGACACAATGTATTATAAAATGCTCAAGAGACAATTAGAATGTTTACTACTATTTTGTAAATTAGGATAATTCCTATACTTCTAAATTAAACCTTTATCGCTATTGCTCTGGGACTACAGTTTAATCAAGAAAAGAAACGAGTAGGTTATGTGACAATGGGGTGCTGTAAATTCCCTAATGAAAGAGATTTAGAGACATGGAAACTAAATAAGACATTTATTTCCATTTATTACCTTCCTATGAATGAATTTGCTCTCTTAGTTGAGGGTTCTTGTCCATGGAGAGATAATGAAAACTGGTTTGGATGAACGTGTCCAAAGACATACAAATAACTTCCTTCTCTATTGTTCTTCTTATGGAGCACCTTCTTTGGAACATAGCTTTCTGGGGAACCTTTCAGATGACTTGAGCTATAATCCTATTTCTGCAGAAACAAGGATGAATTGATGGAGGGAAAAGCAACATCCACAGGGCCCAAACTAGAGTATATTTCTCTATGGCACTGATTTTAGTGAAGAAAACAACATATGCAAGTTAAATCTTAGCAAACAGCTTTGCACCGCCTTCCTGTAAATAACTTCCTCGTAGGCTATGGATCAGTGTTTTTCCGTAATGCAGCACAACTACTGATTTTAATCTGAACCTGGAACTCAGTGGAATTCATCTTTTCCTTTTCTGAAGACCAAGTCTGGTATTGAGGTTCACTTCTATTCTGAATTGCCTTCAGGGGTTAGCTGTGGTCCCACCAATTGCTAAATGGTCTGTGGAGGTGTTGAGTGTTTGATGCTGGTCTTTGTTATTCACAGATGATGAATGTCATTTCTGCCTACTGAAGGGCGTGTGTTGCATATTGTTAAACCTGTTAAATGGATGAACCTAGTTCTCTGTTTTGATTATTAAGCCACATCCTGTTTGCAAATCAAAGGTGTGATCATTTGGGATGGCACCCATCTAATGTTACTCCATATGCTTTTTTGGGTGCTTACTGGAGCTAATGAAGCCCGAATTTGTCAGGTAAAGTGGCTAAATCTATGTCATTTGACTGCATTCTTCTTTGCTTTTCCAGTTGATTGAAGCCATAGTACTTAATGGCTATTATAAAGTTCCCATCTTGTTCTGATGTTCACACGCACATCCCTGTGAGTTACTTAGGATGCCACTGTCCCTGAACAGAATAATCCTCACCCCTTTCCCCAGCCCTTTTATTCGAGAATGGAAGGAAGATTATTATGTAAGTATCTAGATCCTTCTGCAGCCATTATCAATATTTAATTTGCTTAACCTCAGATATTAAACGAGTGACTAAGTTAACAAGAGACATAGTTCATTAGAATCTGAGTCTACTAAAATACCTTCTTCAGCCATTCCTTCTATAACTCTGCCTGGAACATAGTAGATAGCAGTCCCCCTCCCTCGGGTATTCTGCTTGAAGACCATATACAGTGGAGGACTCAGGGTCTGAAACATGATTTATTCAGGAATCAGCCAGAAAGTATTTATTAATCTCTTGTTTAACTGTGTGCCCTCAGGCAAATTGCCTAATATCTAAGCAGCTGCTGTTGCTTTTTTTTCCCCTCATCTGCCTACATTGCAGGCATTTCTAAAGATAAGGAGATAGTGATGAATATCTTTACTATCTTTGAAGGAGGGTACAGTAGAAGGAAGAACTTGGTGACTTTAAAAATAAAACCAAATATAAATAAAAAGTCTGAGCCCCACAGCTGCCCTTCGTCCCATCTCCTTCCACCCCACTTCCTCACCTCCAAACAGGAGAGTGAAGCAGGGCATTGCAGGGGTTTTTTGCCAGTTGATACCTTCTTTTTTGGTTTGTTTTTATATCTAATAGCAGGTGTGGGCTTTTTTTCCTTAGAGCTACACAGCCTCTTGCTGGGACATGTTGTCGATTTCTTAGGATGTTAAAGGCATAAAACTCAATCCTTTTCCTGTGGATTATACAGAAGGAGAGGAGTTTTACTGACCAACCAATACTTCCAAATGAGAGAGGTTACTGTTGTGTTTCTGCATTTTCCTAAATTTCCTCTGCTGGGCCTGAAAATAAATGATAAGAATAGAGTCAATATGCATTATCAAGAGGTTTAACCAACTGGATTAGGAGCTTTATGCCACCTTTGTGGGGCCACTGACAACAAGGTCAGCTGAAAAGAGGAGATAGTATCTGTAGAGGTGAGAGAGGTATATGTGTGAAGGGTTTTCTGTGATCTGGCTCAAGGTTTATGGGGCTATAGTTCGTTGTTATAGAGAAATGGATTTGCTTTTCCTCTTCCTGGCTGTAGTGAGCACGATCCATTATGAGATCAGGAACTTCTCTCTTTCATTTCCTTTGCTTCTGCTTTAAGCTTCTGTTATTGCTTAAGCTTCCTGGCCATGCACTCCACCCTGATCCCTAGCCAGTAGTGGTGTGCTGTTGTTGTGTCCACATCTTGATGTTGGTTGGGGCTTGGGTGTGATGTACAGCTCTTTCCTCTGGAAGTGTATGCGCAGATGCAGGAAGTTTGGGCACTTGCCAGCTCGGGTGTCAGTAAGCAGCCTCCCCTTCTTTTGTAAGGCATTGGGATGGGAGCAAGGGAGATGGCTTACCAGGTACACTGTGTCCTAGATTAAAAGTTTAACTACTGGCCTATTCGACCGTGTCCTGCTTGTAACTAGTACTAGGAACCCACATTGGTGGCTTTGGTCTTTTTACTAGGGCCACAGTCCTAGTTTGAGGCAGAGTCAGAGTTCCAAGCTCACGTCCCTTTGATATGTTGGAGTGTCAGCCTGTTTGCCATACAGGCTGGCATCACTCAGTAGTGGAGCCTTCAGGCTCCTGTGAGCTCATGAAAAGCCCTCAGGGAAGCTGCTCCTGTGGTGTGGTTATCCCACAAAGCACCCTGCTCCTCAGCTGCTCCAGCCAAGGGGCAAAAATGACTTTTTAAGAAAAGGGAAGGAAACTAGCATTTATTGAGTGTCTTGCACTTGCTGTATATTATGCCCTTTAATGTCCATAACAGCTTTGTGAGGTGGGTGTTACCCCATCTTCCAGAACTGAGACTCACAGAGGCTTAGTGACATGTCCAGGGTTATACAGCTAGTAGTGGTGGAGCAGAAATCCCAGTCAGGCCTGTTTGTCTCCAAAGATTTTGCTCTTTTCGCTCTGCAATCTTGAGGCAAACTACTCATAAATACCTTCACTGAGCATTATACCTATTAGCAATTTGGAAAACTACAGGCCTCTGGTAGGATTAAGCCCTGATCATACTTTAGTGTTAATTACATCAAATAGTAACTTCTAATATCTAATGACTTAATCATTAGCACTCAAATTATGAATATTTTGATCCCCGGCCCATCATTATCAGATTCCAGTAGCATTTCTGACTGGCTTCCTTCCTTCCATCCATTCTTGGTACAAGTAGTATTTATTAAGCAACTTTAATTTGTCAGTAGCACTGATCCAAAGAATTTTAATTGAACTGCCTCTGTCCTTAAAGAATTTAGTCTCTAGAAATAAGAATCAAGACATACAGTAAATTGTGATTTTTGCTGATAATTGAAGTCCAAAGTGCTTTGAGAACACCTGACCCAAGTGTGTGTTTGTGTAAGGGGTTACACTTTGAGAAGACTTTCATAAGGAGCTGTCTAATCAGATCTGAAAGTAGGAGTTGGGGAGGATGGAGGTAGTAATCCATATAGAAAGAGCTGCATGTGGGAAAGACCTTCAGGAAAGGAGCCTTCATGCCATATTCAAGAAACTCAAGGTCAGTATGGTTGAAGCACACAGCTCTGGGGTGGATTAGCAAGTTCTGAAGCTAGAGAGGTGGTAGATGCAAGGTCTTGAAATGACTTAGTAAGCCCCTTGGTAAGGAATGTGAACTTTATCCTAAGGTCATGGAAGGCCAATAAAAGCCGTTAAACAGGATAAGTGATGTGACTAAACTCTAGCTGCATTGGGGATTGGTGGAAAACAGGACTAGAGGTGGGGAAACCCAGTTAAACGGCTGTTAAAAGTGGTTTATATAAGAGATAATAGCAGCTGAAGTATGTTGATGGCTGTAGGGACAGAGAAAACTGGAAAGATTGAAGAGATATTTAGGAGGTGAAATGCTGGAAAGTGGGGAGTTATGATGGAGAGGGAGCTACTGAGGATGACTCCAGATTTATGGTTTAGCAATTTGAATGTATTCTGCTGCCATTCATGACAATAGGGAAAGTGGTAGGAGAGGAAGGGAAGGGATAGAGGGAAGGAGTGAAAAGAGAGAGAGACAGAAGAGAGATTGATTAAGAGGTTAGAAGCAGGGTAAGAATTATAAAAAGTAAGTTTGATTTTTGGCCTGTTGAATGTGAGGTATCTAGTATCCAGCAGTTAGCTATATGGTGCTGAAGCTTGAGAGAATGAATTCGAACACTTCCAGGGGACAAGAAAGTCCAAAAGGTGACCATGGGAGGGTGTTGAGGAGGAGGAGAATGTTGTTGCATAACTGCTAAGCCAGAACGTGGGTTAGTTCTTCCTCCTGAGTGTTGAAATCACTAGGATGATAGCCATCCTTGGGATGAAGAGGAAGACTGGGGACCAGGATCCAAAGTCTTGGGTAAATAAGAAGTGACTAGGAAGTTGCAGAATGTTGTACAAGGAAAGGCTCAAGATTTTACAGCTGAATGTCATGCACCACAGAAGAGAGGTGTTTTTTTTCACTTGATGTTAGAAGATGGATGGCTTGGAAGCAGCCCCTTATCTCAACCCTAGGATGTGAGAAGGAGCTGCCTCTCAGAGCAAGTTGTTGGGGAAGTAGTATTCCTGGGGAGAGCCAGGCTTTAGTTAAGGAGGAAGTAGAAGAGACTGAGGATGTTGGTAGTTAAAAAACCGTGGAACTGGGGCCAGCCCGGTGGCGCAGTGGTTAAGTTTGTCATGCTCCACTTCGGTAGCCTGGGGTTCGTTGGTTTGGATCCCGGGTATGGACCAATACCACTCGTCAAGCCATGCTGTGGTGACGTCCCACATACCAAATAGAGGAAGATGGACACAGATGTTAACTCAGGGCCACTCTTCCTCAAGCAAAAACAGGAAGATTGGCAACAGATGTTAGCTCAGGGCCAACCTTCCTCACCAAAACAAACAAACAACAAAAACCATGGAACAAGATTCCAGAGAGTTTGCAGGGGTGGGTGATGTGTAGTACAGGTGGTTTGGCAGAGGAGAGGAAATAACATTTATAGGAATGAGAGCATGGGTCCAGAAATGGGCAGAGGCGATTATATATTGGGCAGAGTGACAAAAGATGATAGCGATGTGACACGGAAGATATCCCTGACTGTAAGACTGCCGAGAAAATAAGTTTGAGAGACAAGCAAGAGTTCATATACAAGTGAGAATTTAATATGTGGTCAAGGAAGCATTCCCACTCAAAAGTGAAAAGCTGTATTAGTCAATAAATATGTAGGGATGACTGGTTATCCATTTGGAAAAAATTTAAATGAAATCTTTACCTCATTTCAAACAGAAAAGTAAATTCCAGGTGGATTAAATATCTAAAGATAAAAGATATGCCATAAAACTATTAGAAGGAAATAAAGGAAACTATTCACATAGTCCTGGGAGTAGAGGAAGCCTTTCTAAACAAGCAAATAAAGTAAACTTAAGCAAAGCAATGCTCGAGTTCAGTCATTACTAAAGAAATACAAATGAAAACAATGATATATTTCTTTATCTATCAGGCTGGTACAGATGAAAAAGAATTGAGATGGTCTAATTTTGGAAAGATGTGGAGAGATGGGCCCATGTATGTTGGTTCGGATATAAATCAGTACAATAATTTGGAAGAGTAATGTGGCAGTGTCAAAATAAAAAATTTTCAGGTCTTTGGCTTAGCATTTCCATCTCTAGGAATTTTCCTACAGAACTCTCACAACTGCTTAAAAAAAGAATATATGTATATATGAATATTTAATACAGCATTGTTTATAATATCAAATACTTAGAAACATTCCCAAATGTCTACAAAGAGGAGAGAAGTTAGGACTTTCAACTTTTTAAAGTTAAAATATATACCAAAAATGGAATTCTATTCAGCACTTACAAATAATGACATAAATCTATATGTATTGACATTAAAAGATCTGCAAATAATTTTGGTAAGTGGAAAAAGTTACAAACTACTATGTATTAGGATCTCATTTTTGTTTTAAAAATAAATAATAAATCTATGTATTTATAAAACATTGCAAAGACTGTGTAAAATGTTAACCAAAGTTATCTCTTGGGACCTAGAATTATAGGGAGATGTTCTCTTTCCAGTGGGAGGGTGGAGGAGAGGAGGAGAACAGATAAAGTTTTAAAAGTAGGGGAAAAAAAACTTTTAACTACAACTTTTACAAAAGAAGATGGAAGGGAGAACATTCAGGATTCATCTCCGGGCTGGATAGACTGCACTTCTGAGTAGGTATTAGTAGTCTCTGGAGGGTGAAAAATCTTGGAACTCCTGGGAGGAGGCACCATGGTCCAGACTGAATTCAGCACTATGGAGAGGCTCCAGGCTCAGGGCAGTTGGGTTCTCTGAGTCCCAACTTTACTGGGATAAGAAGTTTGACAGGGGAGGCCTTGCCTCTTCCCCTAGCCACACCAATGTACTTTTGCATCAGCTGCCTCTCAGGCTTGGGATACGTTTTCCCCTCTTGGTAGCCTGGCAAACACCAACTCAGGGTTCAAGGTCCTGCTCAGAGGTGCCTCCAAGGTTAAGCCTTCCTCCCTTTCTGGAGGTAGCTATAATATCTACCGTAGCCCTTATCACACTGTTTTGTAATTGCTGTTTGTATTTGTCTCTCCCACTAGACTGTGAGCTCCTCAAGGGCAGGGTCCAGGGCTTGTTTTTCTTTTTAACTGCCCCAGCACCTAGCACAGTTCCTGATGCGCAGTAAGTGCTCAATATATCTTGGTTGGAATGAAGAAATGAGTGGGAAATGAATGATTTCAAGGGCTGTCATTAGGCTGAGTTTGGGGAGAGGAAGCCTGGATGTGAGGTATATAAAAGGGGGGAGGGCAAAGTGGGCGTGGAGACCAACGTTGGCACCAGCCTAGGTGAGAACCAGGACATGTGGGGACAGCGTAGACCTGAAAGAGTGGGAAGGTACCAAAGGCTGGGTTGACTTGCCCATTCTCACTTCTGAAGCCAAACCAAATGCTACTTTATAGTCAGAATGAATGTGTTTTCTCTGTACTGGTAAGATTCTGTGAATTAAACACATTGATGTGATGGAAATGTTTCAATTCAGAGAGGAGCAGGGCGGGTAGAGGGAGAGGCTGCTGTGCACCAAGGTAAAGACATAGTTTCTGGGTTCCCTGATGTAGGAATGAGTTCTCCCTTCCAGAGAAGTAGAAAGGCCTGAATCTTTGGATTTATGGACCCGAGGGTCTTCAGAGCAGTGTCTTGAAAGGCACTTTCTGGATGCCTGGATGTCTTCTTACCATTCCCCACCTCAATCCCAGAACTTCAGAAATACTAAGTTTGGGTATATAAAAGTAATCTCTACATTAACTGTTTTCTATTTATGCCTCATTATCATGTAGCACAATCCTTATGCATACATAGCATTAAATATACATTTTTTTAATTCTAGAATCATTCATTTTTTCAGCAAACATTTATTGAATGACTACCGTATGTCAGGCACTGGGAATACAAAGACACTGAGATTGGTCCCTGCTGTTGAGGAACTCACAGCCTCGGTGAGGAGATAGATTGATAAGCAACATATATTAAGATAAGTGTTATGAAAAATGTATGTATACGTTGCTTCATGATCACATAGGAAAGTCTCTTAGGAAAGGGTGGGGAAATGCTAGAAAAATTTTATAAAAGGAAAACTAGAATTTTTTCTTAATCAGGTGAAATGTAGAGGCAATGCAAAGTTTATTTCAAATAAAGGAAGCAATATATGTAAAGAAAAGTGTGGGGAAAATATGGTATTTTCAGGGTTCTATAAAGAATTCATTGTGCTACTGTGAGAGTTTCTGCTCAGGAGCAGAGAAACACAAGGCTAGAGTTCTTATAATCGTCCAGTGGATTCTGGACTTTATCCTGAAAGCTATGGGGAACCATTGTAGGATTTTGAGCAGAGATTGTCATAATCTGATTTTCATATTAAAAGATCACAGAGAATAGGAGATTGAAATGGGGTATATATGGAGGCAGGGAGAGCAACTGGGAGGTTTTTTACAGTCATCCAGGTGAGAATTTATGAGAGGCTGCATTAAGGCCTTGATCCAATGAGGGTGGAAAGATGATGATGATGTTAAGAGATAATAAAGATGTTGTAGTTATTAGACTTAACTGGGTCTTTCTTTTTTATTGTTTTAATCTCAATGCTTAGCACAGTGTTTGACACATACATAGTAGACAGTCAATAAATATTATGAATGAATGAACTTGTTATCTACTGAGAAAGATGGGAGAAGGAGGGGGTTTCTGGTCGGGGTAAATCCATTGATGGTGTTGTTATCAAACTGAGAGAGATCAGCCAGTAAGAGGAATAAAGAGTTAGTTTAATTTTGTGTTTAAAATTTAAGGTACTTTTGAGACATTTGAGTGGAGGTGTATGAGTCTAGAGCTCCAGAAGAAGAGTTGGAATGGAAAGGCAGATTTGAGAATCATCAAGCTACTGTGGGAGTGGATGGCATTGTCCAGGGAGAGTGTAAGCAAGGAGAAAAAGAGAAGTCTGAACCCTGGAGGCTCTGGGGAACACCGGCATATGGGGGTTGGTGAAGGAAAAGGAGAATGAAGAAGCATGTTCAAAGAGTTAGAAGGAAAACCAAAAGAAAGCAATGTCCCCTAAGCTAACAGAGTTTAGTTTCAAGAAGGTCAGGTGTCTGATAATGCCAAGAGGTCCCTGAAGAAGTGAGCAGTTACTAGAAAATTACCTCTGTGAAAGCAGGAGTTTTGTCTGTTTTGATCACTGTTGTATCCCCAACACTTAGAACAGCCTGGCACATAGTAAGCGCTCAGTAAATAACTGTTGAATGAGTGAAGGAGTAAACTGAAAAGGATCCCTTAAACCTAGTTACAGAACCACAGGACCTTGGAGAAGGCATTTTTAGAGGAGTGGTGGAGAAGGTAGCCAAATTATAGTAGACTGAGGAGTAGATAGGATGTCAGGAAGTGGCTACAAAGAGAGGACTAAGATGGCCAACTCCATGAACACTTATGTGCTGGGCACTGAGCCAAGCACTTCGTATGCATTAACTCATTTAATCTCCCCTACAGCTCAGTAAGGTAGGTACTATCATGATCCCCATTTTACAGGTGAGGAAGCTGCAGTTCAGAGAGGGAAAATAACTTGCCCAGGGTCCCACAGCTAGAAAGTGTTCGAGCCAAGATTTGAACCCAGATCTGTCTGACTTTGAAGTTCAGCACCTAACCTCTCAGGCTGCATTTCCTCTAGAGTTTCTCTGTGACTGGAAGGCAAAACAGGGAGTGACTGAGAGGATGTGGAGTTGAGACCAGGAAGACTTGAAAATATTTTACTACTGATGGGAAAGAATCAGCAGAAAAAATAATTTGAAGACTTTGGGGAAAAGGGAAACAGTTTATCCTAGAGGAGCCTGAGGAGAGATCCAGAGCACAGGTGGATCTTACACCGAGGTAGGAGGAGGGAAAGGTAAAGACCAGGTGTGTGTTGCAGATATTTTCGTCAGGAGAGGGGAAGGTTGGGGTGGATGGGAATTCTCTTCTGATTGTCTGCTGAGAGTGAGAGAAGTGGTGATCAAGTTATAGAGTTGAAAGTGGTACAAGTTTGAAATAGCTGTTGCAGAGAGTAGAAAAAAGCAATGGTGGAGATAGATTTTCAGGACAGCATCAAGGGCCCAGCCAAGATGAGAGATCATAACTTTACAGTGGCCCAACCCTGCTGTTACGTGATTTTCTCCCTTCTCTCCTGTAGGGCACAGTAGCCAGGATTAGGTGCACAGAAGACAGATGTTAGATTGATCCAGGGTTGAGGGTTTTGCCCACTGGATGCAACAGAAGAAAAAGACAGGTTGTTGAGAGTATTGGTAGATTGTGTTTCAGATGATGGATCACCACATCTATGCCAGCAGGAAAGGAAGTGAAGATGGGAGAGGACTGAGCACAGAAAGGAAATGGAAGGGTATAGTACTGACATCTGGAGAAAGTTCCACAGTGGGACTTTGGCCATAAAAGGGTCTCAAGAGTTCCCTTGTTCTCAAGAGTTCCATGTCTAAAGCAGACCTGTCTCTGATGAATAAGGCTAAATTATGCTAAAAAGGGGATACAAGGGTAGAAAACTAACAGTAGTTATCTCTTCAGAGAGGACACTGAAGAGGGGTGCCAAAGATAACTTTAATTTTTTTGTTGTAAACACTTCTGTACTGTTTGAATTTTTTCAATCCTTAAATTAAAAAAATAGAAACTTTTCAGTGAACCCAAAGAAAAGAGCAGGTTTACATGAAACCAGGGGGATGAGGGAGCTGTGGAGATAGGAGGCAGTGGTCATAGAAGGGGATCCTGGAGTATATGATCTGTCTGTGGAATCACGAAGCATTGGCTCTGGAGAGGAGTAGCCAGAATCTGGTCCCACCCTGCCGTTGTTTACAGGAGAGGAAATGGGAGCCCCGAGATCACGCAGCTTGGCAGCAGCAGAACCAGAACCAACCTTTCCTGATTCCCCAGCTCAGTGCTCTGTTTTCCATGCTGCTTCCTGAGCACTTGAGGCTTCAGAATTTCCTGCCATCCCACCAGGCTCATTGTGAGTGTGCCCATGAGACTGCTGGCTGATCAGGCTGTTTGCCATACCGTGCTTCCCACACCTCTGTCCTTCTCGGTGCTGGGTGTGGGTGTGTGGAGAGGCGTCGAGCCTGTCCCCTGCCTATTTCCTGCTCTCTTCAGAGTAGCAACTTGGAGGTGGAAAACCCCAATGATGACACTATTTACATCCTTGTAAATGACCCAGTGTCCCTCCTGTTTTGCCAGCTCTCACCTTGCTGCCTCCCCCAGAACTTCCCCCTCATAGCTTGTTTAAGCAGCAGCCATGACTCTGTATCTTCTTTATCAGCACAAACCCAGATGAGTCACCAAGGCACTTAGGACAGGGACTCTTCACCATAAGATTGGTGGCAGCGGGTGGAGGGGTGAGCCCTTAAATTAGGGGCATTGTTCTAGGGAAAAAAAATCCTTTCTTTTCGTCAGATCTTCAGAGTCTGTGACCCTCCCCCCAAAAGACCATGGATTTAGAGAATGGAGGGCAGGTGTGTTTTAGAAAAATAAAACTACAATAGCAACAACAACAAAAAATATTTTTGTCTTTCGAGTAATAGTTCAGATAAACCTGGTGTTTGTGCAGCCTCTCTTGTCATCAGGATAGTGACTGTGGCAGTTGCATATGTATTAGTTGTGATTTCTCCTCAGTTTGTAGACTTAGGTCCAGAGGATTAACACTACAGCTCGAGACTTTTGCCCTCTTTTGAATAGCCACCTGGGTAGATAGGCAGATGAACTCTCCCTACAATGACATTGGAGTGGGGACAAGGAGGCAAGGGATGAAGACATGGCTTAAGGAGGAATATTCTTTTATAGTTCTTCACCCCTGCCCCTCAGTTAAGTCCTCCTTGGTCTTTGGGTTTGTAGAGATGGCCTGTCTCTTTGGGGACTTTAGAATGACCCTACAGATTCTGCTTTGAGAGTGGTCTCTGCCCTGAAAGTCTGGTTGTCCTTCTGTGTTGTGAGGATGAGTTTTTAGGGTTTGGAATGGATTTGTGAGTTGGCCTGGCTCAGAGTAGCTGCAAATTCCCTTCTCCCTGCAGAGTTTAGGCAGATATTAGGGTGGGGGTACAGGGTATTTA
This sequence comes from Tapirus indicus, assembly GCA_031878705.1. Taxonomy (NCBI): domain Eukaryota; kingdom Metazoa; phylum Chordata; class Mammalia; order Perissodactyla; family Tapiridae; genus Tapirus; species Tapirus indicus. The sequence continues at coordinate 62,209,585 of CM062918.1, read as the reverse complement.
CTGGGAGAGGAGAGCATGTGATGGTAGGATAGGGCCCCTGACTGGCTTGCTTCTTGGCGGACCTGAGAGCTGAGATGCAGCCATGTGGTGGTGCTCAGCAGGTTTGAGCAGGCTTCCTTGAGATGGTTCAAGGCTCTTGGGTCCTTCTGCCTGGAGATGGATAACATTTGGAATTCCAATTTGGTTCTGAGTTCTCCCTGCCTTCTGCCAGGCCATCCTATCCCTGACTTTGTAGTTCCATAGGAAGTCATGGATGTTGTGGTGCCAGTGGGGTTGCACGTGGCTCCAGAAAAGAATAGAGAGAGGGAGTTCACTGAAGTTTAGGCTTGGGGCAGTACAATTAGAACACCCTGTAGGTCACAGAGAAGAACTGGTAGGAGGTTGGGAAGAGACAGTGCATTAGTATTTTGGCTTTGCCTTTTTTTTTTTTTTTTGCATAGACTGGGATCTGTAGAACTATATTAGATAGTGGGTTGGCTTATACTGGGTGGCTTTCTACTGTTGGGCAGAAGTGTACCTTAGACAGAGAACCTGTTTGGGAAGAGGAAGGAAGGAAGCAGGATGGGCTGGCGACCGTGTGCCTTCGCTGGGACACCAGCTGGATCATCTCAGGCCTCCTTTGCATAAGAGAGCCTCCTGTCATCTGCTCACATTAGCTCCTGGGCTTTAACAAAATTAGAAACTCTTCATCTGAGAGCAGTGCTACTTCATGTGCCAGTCTGCAATGAGATGAGAAGCATACACACCAGAATGTAAAACTGTTCCCTTCATCAAGAAAACCTTGTTAGGAAAAATATTAGAACTAAACAGAGTGTTTACTCCGACATAATTGATTTACATTCTGGCATCACATAAGCTTCCTATCTAGTGACCAATCAGTGACACGGTCTGCAAATCAGCAGCTAATATGCCGACCACACTTTGAGGAGCAATGCTCCAGAGCTGCCTCGAGTTGAGAAGCAGTTGTCAAGGTCTTGGAATTGTGTGCTTTGATGGTACCGAGCCAGAAATATAGAGCCCTGATTACAGAGAGCTGCTGCCAGGTCATTTATATATGGGTCAGGGCGGGTTACTGGGGACAGAAGGGAGCACAGCGAAAATGAAAAAGTTGGGCAGATGACTAGGTAGTGCCTGTGCCAAGGGTAATGCCCTGTCCTCCCTTCCTCTTACCATAGGCATGCGAGCTGAAGGGGCTACAGTTGGGACCCTCCTGTAGGGCCTTGGTTTTGCCTGTTGCTTCTGGTGGCAGGTCAGCCATACTGCGTTTACCCTGTCCTTACAGAAAAACAGCATTCATTGGAGAAGAATTCGTTGGTTGTCCATGTAGCCACTCCTGGGTGTGACCAGCTTCCTTCTTTGGAGTCAGTAGAGAATTGTAAGTACCACCCTGTTCCCTGTTCTAAAAAAGCAGCATTTGTCTGGAGCTCTAACTCTGGATGGCCTGGCCTATGTTGCTGATGCTAGGCCTGGAGCCCTCCGAGGCTATGGGGACCAACGGTCACCATGTGCCAAGAGCCATAGAAGGTGAGTCTTTCCTGTCCACTCTAACCAGTGTCTGAAGGTTGGCTGTGGAACATCACACTGGCTGCTCTGTGAGTCCCCCAGGACATCTGCCTTCTGGACTGAGTATAATTCCATTGCCATTTTAGGAATTTGTACATTCTTCTCTAAGAGACCCTACAATGGGAGGAGGAGGCATTTTGGGTCATTTGTACTGAGATGAAGTCAGGTCATTAGTCCTGTGACTGCCTCCTGTCTTCCCTGAGCAGCAGCATTTAGGGACTTAGTCTCCACAGTGAACATTCACATTCTTGGATGAAGTAGCTGAAACCTGGAGACAAGGGGAGAGGAGGATGATTACGAAGGCTTTGGGAACATTGTAACCTGGACTCACCCCTCCAAGCATCCCTATCCCCTTCATCCTTTCAGCTAAGAGCTGACAGGAATTCTCGTTTCTGGTGGGGGAAACTGACCCACAAGGCGGGTGGTTCTTTGCAGAGGACTCTGCTCCAGCCTGACCCTCATCACATGTCATCTCTCAGGGCCTGCAGAGCCACTGGGTCACCACCCTCCCACTCTGGCCCCAGACCTGGCTGCCCTGCAGCTGCCCCTGCTCTGGGGATGTCTCCTCTTTGAAAGATTTTAAAAAAAAAATGTGATCTTACTGTTGGTTTTTAATCCAAGGATTTACACAGAACATGTGATCTGTAATCTGAGAGTAGAAATCCTTAACCAAATGGGGTCATTTCTGTCATTTCAGACACTCTTACCATAAATGATGAGCAGAATTTCCTCCTGTCTGAGACTGTGTGGGGAGCTCTGCGAGGTAATGAGGTGGGGCTGATCTGGGGAGAGAGAGAGAAGGATGATGTGGGAAGGTTGGCATTGGAGGGGTGGGGGGAGAGGACTGGGGGCTCAGCGAATACCCCAACTTTAGGAAGCTTTCTTTATGGAAACCATTGGAGTATTTGCCCATCTCCCTGAAGGGAGTGTTCTCCTTACACCTGTTCCTAGAAGTTGACAGGTGTCAGCCTGTGCAGCAGCAGCAGCTCCCCTGGACAGGTGCTCTAGGGGAGCAGTGGGAGACCCTGCAGCTGATGCTGAGGGTGCCAGCAGGGGAGAGGTGCCGACTCTGCCACAAACACTGCCTGTTCAGCTCTCACTAAAGCCAAATAATTGGAAAGGTTCTTTGAAAAGGAAACTGTATCAAAAGAAATAGATGACTGTCAAAAAAGAGGTAAATAGTAGTAAAATATGTAGAACTATAATATTTTGGGAGAAGATTAGGACTTTGTTACCTAACAAGTGATAGGCCCATGCCCTTCCTCTTGGTTCACTGGAAAGGTGTTTGGTCCCTAGATACAGACTTAGCCAAATACCTCTTCTACTTGTGGTAAAACCTGTGCTAGTGAATGATGAGGGAGAGAAGCCAAAACAGTATACTAGCAGCCTGCCTCACATTAGGTGCTGAGTGACCACGAAGGGCTCACGGATCCTTTCATTCTGAAAAGTCTGGACTCTGGGCATCCTGCCCAGGGCTTCTGCTGGGTTTTCACAAGTGGGGCCCCAGCAGTTGAGAACACATAATGCTCTGGCATCAACATGCCTGCCCTGGGCCTTGCCAGAATCTCAGAGTCTGCGTCCAGTGGACTGAGCAGTCCTTTGGGGCAGTTGCTGCCTGCCATACCTCAGCTCCCTGTAGCCAGTTCTCCTCTCAAGCTCAGAAGAGAAGTGGATGATTCTTTGTCTTCTAGGTCCAGCTGTGGACCCAGGCTTCTTGGGAACTTAAGCTTATGATCACTTTCTCATAATTCAGTCTGGGAGAAGTGAAGGGGCAGCAGATTGGGGACCCTTTTTTCTCAGCTCCTTTAGCTCCTGATCGTATTATCCATGGAAAGCCTGAACCCCTTGCGAGCTGGAGTGTCCCTGCACCTGTCCTCACAAGCACACATCTTGGCCTCTCTTCTTCATATTCTTATGAGTTCAAGGCTTAGGAAATATGAATAAGAGTTATGTGGGTTTTGAGGCTTAGTGTGTTGCTAGGAGGGGCACTAAAATCCCTTACACTGCCACCTCCCAAAATAAAATACAGAGGGGAAATAGGTACTGGCTTCCTAGTGTCCCCTTTTCATCAAGCTAACCACATCCACTTTCATGTGTGCCCAAGCATTATCCTCTGCCATGTTGGGAACCTTCCAAATGGGTGCATCTCTTTTCCCACCTCCCTGAGTCTTTGCTCTGCCTACTTCCCCTCAGGCCTGGAGACTTTCAGCCAGCTTGTTTGGAGAGCTCCTGAGGGCACAGTGAGTGTGGGCCCTCAAAAAGGGCTCCTTTTCAATCTCTGGGGTTTGCTTCCAATGTTGAGGGTCCTAGAAAAGTCTTATTTTTTCCTTAGACAGAATCCTGGAGGCTTTAGATGGCCCCAACAAGAGTATACAAGGAGATAGGGGTGGAAACTGGTTTGGGAGATTTGGCCTGTTTGGAATCACTGTACTTTAGCTTCCCCAAGTTCGTTCTTTATTAATGGCCTTGAGACCACCTCAAGTGGTGTATGGGACAGCTGTATTTGGCTAGTGTGGGACAGTTGCTGTCTAGACTGCCTGCTTATGGTCACTGAGGTAGAGGTGGGGGGCATTTGGGGAGATACTCACCCTGCAGAACAGTCACAGATTGGCTGTTTGGGGATCTTGGGAGACTTTTATTCATACCCCTCCAGCCCCACAGTGAGTTCCCTTTGAATTCTGACGTGTTCCATGTTTTGTCGGCACAGTTCTTTATCAACAAGACGGAGATTGAGGACTTTCCCCGCTTCCCTCACCGGGGCTTGTTGTTGGATACGTCTCGCCATTACCTGCCACTGCCTAGCATCCTGAACACTCTGGTACCCAGGCCTTAGGGCCTTCTTTGCCCTTCGGGTTCTGGGGTGATGGGGCAAGGGAGAGACCAGGTGCCATATTCCGAAAGAGTTACAGAGAGAATGTATGTAACTTTATGAGCTCCTGGGAAAAGTGTAAAAGATGACCTGCTCTAAGACTCAAAAAAATCACAAGTTATTTAAATCTGCCCCACTGGCTACTATGGACCAATGTCCAGGCCAGCAGAAGGTGGTTTGGGGAATTGGCTTCTTTGATCGAACAGACCTAACTTTAGTTTTGGTTAGGACAGGGTCATAGGGAAGAGATGTTCAGAGCCTCAGCGGCGGACATTCCTAACTATCCCAGGTTGGATGGGCAGTCTTATCTGACTGTTGCCGATCTTTCTCATGTGTCTACCTTTTCCTTTGCTTCTCTAGTGGAACCAAAGGAGTGGACACATCCATCAGTCTTGGATTCTGAGATTTATGGGTTATGCGGCTACTGAATTCAAAACAGACCTCACAGTTTGGATAAACACTAGTCAGACAACACAAAACAAATGCCAGGAGGAAGTGTTAGTCTTCAGGGTATTTGGGGGCTTTTGGAAAACTCCAGGGTACACCTACCAACCCTCCTCTCAATGTGGCTAGAACTCATCTCAAAGAGGAGATACCACCTCTGTCAGCCATCTTTGGATGTGCCCTGGGGAAAGAAGAAATGTGCTGCGTCTTTCCTCCGTGCCAGGCACTCCCTGATAGGAAGTTTGATAGAGAGACCCTATAAACACTTAGCAGGAAGCTGGAGCAGGTTGAGCCTATTGGGGTGTGTGGAGCAGCTTGCCAGTCTGGCCAGCTTCCCAAGTTTGAGGCTGAAACTGGAGAGGCTATGATGGGTTCACAGTGTGTGCTCTGACCTACAGGATGTCATGGCATACAATAAATTCAACGTGTTCCACTGGCATCTGGTCGATGACCCTTCCTTCCCATATGAGAGCTTCACTTTTCCAGAGCTCACCAGAAAGGTATGTCTTGATTTTTCCCAGACCAAGTTTACAGGTCAATGTCTGAGCCTGGCTATGGCCGTGCAGCAAGGACACTGGCTCTCATCCTAACCAGCCAGTGTTAGGGACACACTGACATAGGGGAAGGCACTGGATTTGGAATTAGGAGACCTGAGTCTCAGTCCAAACTTTGCCATTAATTTGCTCTGTGACTTTCAGGAGATAAGCTCTCCTGGTGCCATTTTCTTTTTTTCATTTCTATTCTGTTAGATGGGCATAATACCTACCTTGTTCATCTCACTGGCATTATGACACTCAGATAAAACAATAGATGTGGTAGCTTTTAGGAAATTATGGTAAAGTTCCTTGAAGATAGTTACTGATATCAAAGGGCTGTGGGTAGATTTTCTGATATCTGGGGAGTCCTGGAGGCAGTTGGCGTGCCCTCTACTCTGCTAGCCTTCGGGAAATGAGATCCCGATGGGTGTCTTTGCCTTTCAGGGATCCTACAACCCTGCCACCCACATCTACACTGCACAGGATGTGAAGGAGGTGATTGAATATGCACGGCTTCGGGGTATCCGCGTGTTGGTAGAGTTTGACACTCCTGGCCACACTCGGTCCTGGGGACCAGGTAAGAATAACTGGGGTTGGAGGAGTCTACTGATCCCCCGTAGTGGGGCTTCAGGGCATTGGCTCTTGGATGTGGCATGCCCTGCCCTTGGTCCCTGGAGGAATGTTTTCTATCAGCTTCTTCCACCTGGGAATTTAGAACGGCAGAACCTACTTTGGGTGAAGAAGGTCACTTTTTACTATTAAAATATAAGCAAATTCTTCTCAGATGTCCTTGTCTTAATGATGCCCTTGCAGGTTGTTGTGCCCTAGAGTGGAAGAAAGATTTGGCCAATTTGGCTGGATCGGGCTCTCTGCTTTTCTGCCTAAAGGCGGCATGTGGAGAGCGTCCTTTGGGAGCAAGGGTGACCCCTGCTGGAAGCAGTGTGTCAAGGCAAGAGTGTGTGTGTGCTGACAGTTGTCTCTGGCTTGTAACCCAGCCTCTGACTATCTATGATTGTGGATAGAGTTGGATTTCTGTGATTGTGACTAAACACTTGTGATTACCAGCGTCTGTGGGTGCCTGAGTATTCCTACCTGTGTACGTGTAATGTTTATGAACACGATTGTCTTACTCTTTGTGACCTCATGTTCTTAAGTGTATGACTAAGCGTGGGGGTCTGTGTATTTGTGACACTTGTGTGGGGTTGTCTGTTGGCTTAGGTGCCCCTGGATTACTGACTCCTTGCTACTCTGGGTCTCAGCCCTCTGGCACCTTTGGACCAGTGAATCCCATTCTCAACAGTACCTATGAGTTCATGAGCACATTCTTCTTGGAGGTCAGCTCTGTCTTCCCGGATTTTTATCTTCACCTTGGAGGAGATGAGGTTGATTTCTCCTGCTGGTATGAGCCCTTTGATCTTCCCCTTCCAGTGTGATGAATTGCTTACTCAGAAGAGAAGTTAGCTCCCGAGAGGCCATGTCTCAGGTGCTCCTCAGGGGCTAAACTCTGAGACAGCAGTCTGTCTCAACCCAGATGGCTCAGGTCTTGGGCTTCTCCTCTGTCCACGTATAGAGAGGCCCTCCCTGGTTTTGGCAAGACTGTAAATGTGAAACTCTCCCTTCTCTCTGTCATATCCTTGAGAAATTTAAGGAAAAACCAGCTCTGAGCATAGAATTGTCTTGGAAAAATCCAGGATAAAGAAAAATAATCCCTGCTTTTGAAGGCTTAAAATAGTCTGGTTGAAGAGTCAAGACACAGATGAATTTGAGACTAATATATGACAGCGTCTAGTTAATATTAAGTTGTAAAGTCCAAACCCTCAGATCTAGTTAGCTCAAAAGAGGTTGAGGGGCTTCTTGGAGAAGTGGGCATTAGAGCTGGATCTAGGGAAATAGTTTGGCTTTTTCGAGACAGGGAGGAAAGGAAAAACATTGCAAGAGGGAATGTGAGCAAAATGTAGACCTTACGGGCCAAGGGAGCTGCAGCAGGTGACAGACAGCGATGCTTGTATCCAGGTGGAATAAAGAATAAATATTAAGGGAAAAGCAGAATATGTGCCCAGGGTGGGGGTTAGAGAGTAAAGCCAGAATCCAGATGTGCCAGAGCCCCAAGCCAAGACCTCAGAGCCACAGGTCTAGTCCAGAGAGACTAATATGTATTCTCTTTGAGAGTTTGAACTTAAAGCTCTTCAGGCATGGGCCCATCCTTTCTCAGTCTGTGTCAATGGCCCCCTTCATACAGCTTTGTTTGCCACACCTTCCATACGTGGGGCTTCTGAGATCCTCGGTTGATTGGTTTTTCAGGTGAAAAAAGGAAGTTGTGGGAGGCCAGGTGACTCATCCCCAAGCTTTGGGCTTTGAGGATGTTGAAGAATTAATCTTCGTTTTCTCTTGGGATTCAGGAAGTCCAACCCAGATATCCAGGCTTTTATGAAGAAGAAAGACTTTGGTGATGACTTCAAGAAGCTGGAGTCCTTCTACATCCAGACGTGAGGAAGGAAGGAGGGTGGGCAGGGTCCCTTGAGGTCACCTCCTTTGGGGTCCTCACTTTCCATACCAGGGCCAGGGCCTGCTTGACCACTCTCTGGGCCCTGAAGGTGAAGGGGTCGTTGGTCCTCTCCTTTCAAGTTTGGAGTGGTCACTTCCCAACTGGGGAAGACACTGCTCAATTGGGCCTCTAGCCAGGTTCAACCCCTAGATCACTGGCACCAATAGCCTAGAGCCTATCTGAACTGAACAGACACTTTCTTTACTCTCCAGGCTGCTGGACATTGTCTCTGCCTATGGCAAGGGCTACGTGGTGTGGCAAGAGGTGTTTGATAATAAAGTAAAGGTGAGCCAGGGGCAGAGAAAGAAGGAGCCACCCATGGTGCCTCCCTCTGGTCTCCCAGCTCTTCCCTGCCTCTGCACAGTCTGATCCTCCTGGTTTCCATTAGCCTTTAATGTTCAGAGCACTGAGGGCCATCTCTCCTTTCCCTTCTAGAAAGGTTGCAGAGATCTGAGCCCTGGGTGTAGATGTTAGATCCCTTGTCTATCTTTCCTTGTTACAAACTGAACAAGAGTTATTTCCACTGCTAGGTTACTTGGGATTCTTGAGGCTGGCATGATGGGTTGGGTTTTCCTTCTTGAGTCTTAAACTAGGTCTGTAGGAGTCTTCCAGGTCTGTAGGAGCCGGGCTACCTTCTTTGTTGATCAATAAGATCTCAGCCTCCTGCCACATGCAGGGGCTTTACAGGAACCTTGTCCCATTCTCAGAAACATTGGGAGACTCTTGGACATGGTGGCTCCTGATGTGTCTCCTGGGCCCCACTGCTTGCCTCTCTTGGCTCACAGGCAGCATTACTATCTCAGTATGGACGGGAAGGTTGCGGAAGGACTGGGGGAGGAAGCAGCAGGGAACTCTGCTAGGGCCTATGCAATTCTGGCCTCTGCACTGGGCTAGGAGCTCAGTGGTTAGGAGTCAGAGAGAAATAGTTTGTGGCTGGGGAGCAGAGGGGGCACAAATCCCTTGGCCTGTGTTGCCTGCATAAGAATGTGGCCCAGCAGTCTCCTCAGCTACATGCCATTACTGCCATTTGACCTTTTATGACAGGTTCGACCAGACACAATCATCCAGGTATGGCGAGAACAGACACCAGTAAACTATATGAAGGAGCTGGAACTGGTCACCAATGCCAGCTTCCGGGCCCTGCTCTCTGCCCCCTGGTACCTGAATCACATCACTTATGGCCCTGACTGGGAGGAGGTCTACATGGTGGAGCCCCAGGCATTTGAAGGTAATAGAGGGAGCTCGGAGCTCTCCTTGCTGACCAGAGGAGGCTGGGCTGGGGCACAGCACAGGAGGCAGGAGGGTCTGGGCTAGACATTTCAGGTTAGGAGATGAAACGACTTATCTGAGGAGAGGGCCACATCTGGAAGGTGTTTGAGGGTTGCCCCCTAGAGTTATGCCCCCACCCCCAACCAGCACCCTGTTGTTGCTTGTTTTCCCTCAGGTACCCCTGAGCAGAAGGCTCTGGTGATTGGTGGAGAGGCCTGTATGTGGGGAGAGTATGTGGACAGCACAAACCTGGTCCCCAGGCTCTGGTAAGGGTTTTCTGAGGACATGGAGGGCATGGGTTCTCCCTTACAGACTCAATCCCATCTAGCCATCCCCAGACTAGTATTCTCCTGTCAGGCCTGAGAGAGAAGGGGCATTGCCGTAATCCTTCTGTTTGTATGGAATGTTCACTTCCCGCCTGACTTCCATATACTTCCTGTTAGGTATGTAAGATAACCCATTTATGTAGGTACGTAGGATAGAGATTGTTATCCCACAGATAAAGATGAGGCCTGGAGAGCGTGGATGACTGATGTCCATGAATCCTATAATAAGACTCCCGATGCTGTTTCATTGGCAGCCCATGGGTGTGTAGAGTTTACATTCTGAGAACACCTGCTGCTGTCAGTAACAGTTCACAATGCCTGTAAGACTCACTCTGGTCCCCATGGCTTTGGGAGAGGAGGAGAATGGGATCACTCTCCACATTTTAATGAAGATGGAGCTGAGCCCTAGAAGTCCCTGGGAGCCCTCCAGCCAGGCTGTCGCTCTGAGTAAGGTGTTGATCACATCCCATAGCCTTGAGCTAGTCCCAGGCACCTCAACAAGAGGCAGTAGCCTGTGGGTGTCCAGCACACTTGCAGGGAGTACAGGGCCCAACCTGGTGCGTGCCCCCTTTCCTCCAGGCCCAGAGCGGGGGCTGTTGCTGAGAGGCTGTGGAGCAGCAAGTTGGTGATTAACCTGAACTTTGCCTTTCAACGTTTGGCAGACTTCCGCTGTGAGCTGTTGAGGTAAGAGGCCATGGGGCCTTCGCAAGAGGGGTGGGCAGGTCAGGGGCTTGGGACCCCTTACTGACAGGAAAAGAATACTAATAATAGCTAACACTTACGAAGGCTTACTTTGTGGTAAGCACTGTGCAGAGCCCTTTACAGGCATCATTTCATTGAATCCTCACCACACCCTCATTGGTAGATACAGTTTTATCCCCATTTTAGTGATAGGCAACTGAGGCACAGAGAAGTTAAGTAACTTGTCCAAAGTCACTCAGAACGAGGATTTGAACCAGGCCAACTTGAGAGTCTGTGCTCTTAGCCAAGGCCATGCTTTTATGGGCTCTCGTGACACCTGTGCCCCTGCTGGGGCTGGGCCTGTGTAAGATGCTCATTTCCCTGATTCATTCGTTGACTACGTCTTCAGGACCTGGGGGACACAGCCTAGTGCAGGGCAGAGACCCGGGCTGAGAGCCTAGCTAGGTGGGGTCTAAGCCTCGACTGTCTGTAATTCACTGGGTAACCCTGAGCTAGTTCCTTACCATCTCTAAGCACGTGGCGTATTTGGATAATAAAGGAGGCATGCCTAGAGGTGCCCTAAGGAGATTGCTCAGGTCCTGGAACTTAAGCTGAGACCAGAGGACAGGATTTCATGCCCACACCCTGTGCATGGCCTGGACAGTGCCTCAGTCCCCCTCTGCCACTGCATTTACAGCATTTTAGAGCCCTTAAAGGGGGGCTCAGGGGCCGCCCGGTGGCGTAGCGGTTTAGTCCGCGCTTGGCAGCCCGGGGCTCGCAGGTTCGGATCCCGGGCGCCCGCTGACACACTGCTTGTCACCCATGCTGTGGCGGTATCCCATATAAAGTAGGGGAAGATGGGCACGGATGTTAGCCCAGGGCCAGTCTTCCTCAGCAAAAAGAGGAGGAATGGCGACGGATGTTAGCTCAGGGCTGGTCTTCCTCACACACACACACAAAAAAAGGGGGGCTCACTGGGCCAAGAGCACTGGACATCCACCTCTTTTCTAAAGAGACTGAGTTACTTGGGGCTGGGGTACAGAGGCAGGCAGGTTAGAAAAAGGGAGGTGCTCCCCAAAGTTCCTGGTTGTCCCTATATCAAAATCACCTGGGACACCTGTTTAGAATGCAGATTCTTGCCAACATGTGGCCCCACCCCAAGCAAGAATCTCTGGACATGAGATCTCTGAGTAATTTTGGTGGATAGTGGCCGTGAGAGATCCACTGAAAGGAGGAAGGGAGACTGTTGGTCGTGGTGGAGAAGGTGTTGCTGGGGCCTAAGTGACTCATCTTGGCCTGTTTCTGCATGTCCTCTTACAGGCGAGGCGTCCAGGCCCAGCCCCTCAACGTAGGCTACTGTGAACAGGAGTTTGAGGAGACCTGAGCAAATAGCCCCAGGCACCGAGGAGGGTGCTGGCCCTAGGAGAGTGGTAGTGGGTTTCCACTGCATCCTGGCCGGGGGTACGGAGCCCCTTGCCCACATGCCCCTGTACCTGGAGAGAAGGGGTCTGGTGGTGGTGCTGGTGTCCAATAAAGAGTGATGTGGCATTTTTCTATAATGAATATGGATTACCTGTGTAAAAAAATGTGAATGGCCCTGGGGTAGGGGAGCCCAGGACTGACCTTCTGCTCCTGAGAGTGATAGGGCTCAGCAGGGCCCAGCCAGGATGAGCTCAGTATCTGCTTCTGGAGGGATCTTATAAGTTGAGGGCTGGGAATGAAACTCGTAGGCTTTGTGCTGCCCTATGAATTATTTGATACCTGTCCTATGCCCCCACATAGTCCAGACACATATCCCCATCCTCAGCCTGGTCACTTCCCTCCAAGTGAAGAGGTCACTTAGACCTTCAAGGCTTCTGTATGCGGAATAAGACATTATAGGCGCCCAGAGAAGTTCTGGGCAGTGGCAAGGGCTCCAGACCCAACCTGGTCACAGAATAGCCCCTTCCCTATGCATACTCACACACTTTCCTTCCCTAGAGCTTTTCTTCTGCTTTGGGTTTCTTGTTCACTTCAGTTTCATGCAACCATTATTTAAATATTATTGAGCACCTATTATGGTCTTGGCACCATGGTAGGGATTGAATTTGAAGGACTTGGTCCCCAGAGGCCCTGGTCAACTCCCCCAAATGCCAGTAACTTCCACCCCGCTCCTCCCACCCATTTTCAGCCCAGTAGCATCTCTTCAGAGAATTGATGGCACAGTGGAGACCATGAGAGGAAAGCCCCTGGGAGGCTAGGAGGTGTGCATGTGGCTCTGGAAGAGGGTCTTTGCACAAGTGACCTGTTTTCTCTAGGAGGAAATGGCTCATTGTGTACCAGGCTGCCCACTGGTGGTTTCATGTTCAGAAGTGACAATGCAGCCCAGAGGCTGGGACAATAGCAGACAGCAATTGTTTTAGATGAGGATTTCTTTGACCATTATAAAGTTCTTTTACCTGGTCCTGGGCTGGAACGACAATGGAGAGGTCCTAGGCATTTCTTTCAGAAAATTTCCAGCCTGGTGGGTACAGAATCTTGGGGAAGGCAGGCCTGAGAAGGGATCTTAGCAAAATTTGGTCCTTGAAGAACATCCTTCAATCCCTCGATCATGCTCCTTTGGGGACCTGGTTGGAGGTACACTAGCCCTGCCTTCTTATGCTGTTTCTATAGGGACAGGTGGGCATCTTCTACCTGCAGAATCCTATTGGGAACAGGTTTTCTTTCACGCAGCCCAGATTAGCCAAGCCCAGGGCTCTGGCCTAGAGAGATGCAAGCTAAGGTCTACCACCTGCACCCACCAAAGGAGCCCCCTTTCTTCTGTAACCCAGAGAAACCTGTGGGGTGGTCCCAGGCAAGGACCCTGCAGAAATGCTGCTACACTTCAAATACCTCTGCTTGCTTCTTGATCATAACTGTAACATTGCTATCGTTTGGGGTAATGTTAAATAAAAAGAGCAGACCTAAGTTGTAAGTCTCAAGTCAATGAAGGAAGAGACCATGAAAACATTTGTGTTAAAGCAATAAGGGTCTATGATTTCTTATTCCTGTTGTAAACAGTTTCTTTAATGTTACTATTTTCACAATTTAAAAAAATCAATGTTGGGGCCGGCCCAGTGGCATAGCGGTTAAATTCGTGCGCTCTGCTTCAGCGGCCCGGGGTTTGCAGGTTCAGATCCCGGGCGCAGACAGATGCACCACTTGTCAAGCCATGCTGTGGTGGCGTCCCATATAAAGAAGAGGAGGATGGGCATGGATGTTAGCCCAGGGCCAGTCTTCCTCAGAAAAAAAGAGGAGGATTGGCAACAGATGTTAGCTCAGGGCTGGTCTTCCTCACACACACATATAAAAAATTCAACGTGGCCCAATCAAGACCTTCAATGGTGGGATGTGCTGTTCCCCAACCTCCACCACTGCTCCTCTGGACCCACTGAAGATCGTCATCAGACTTCGACCTGCTGACGGGTCAGAGGCAGTCCCCACAGTGACTGCCTGGTCTGTTCCGATGCACAGAGTCACTGCTTCCCCACCTCATCTCCCTTTAGCTGGGCTGTGAGTTTAGTGCCCCACCTTGTGCAGGGCCAGACTACTCAGGCCTGCTTGTGATCTCTGTGCATCTCCAGGGGGCGGGGCAATGCCTGGACTTATGTCCTAGCTCTAGTCATCTTAGGGCACAAAGGATCCACCCCTGCTCTCCTATGTATCTACTAAGGATGCAAAGCAGGCCCAATGGGAATACAAGTAAAGGAGTGAATGGAGGCTGGGAGGACATTCAGCCTCCCTCTATTGGTAGGACTTGAAGCCATGTGCCAGATACCCCTCCCTTCTTGGAATCTGGTGTTTTCAGGTGCACCTAAGTGGATTAGCATAAGGATAGGACTGCTATCCTTATGGACTATCCCAAGAGGACTTGGGAGCATAGGTGCTCCACAGCACTACTGATGGGGGACAGCAAAGGGGTGAGGAAAGCTGAGTGATACTAGGAAAGGTGAAAAAGGATTATATGGATGTAGACTGAATTTATATAATGTAGATATACTCCTGGTGGCAACATTACTAGCCCTGTAAAGTTTAGATTTTATAGTTTTTGTCAATATCACTGGTAAGATTAATCAATATAGGCCATGACAATGTATGGTATCATATACTTATTTGCCACTAAGAAAAAAAGTAGGAATTGGGTGCTTTGTCTATTAAAATCATTCTGTATTTTTTTCCTTTATAAATACACTCTGAAAGTTTGAAAATTTGTATCCTTTTATACCAACTGTTAATACATATGTGTATAATATATAAATACCTATTAACTAATTTCGGTGAAATGTTTACTTGTTGAATTTTTTCATTACTATTCACTCTAACTATATACATAAATCTTACAGTCCTCACAGTTGTTTTTAAAAATACGTTTTGAAGCAGTTCTTGTGTGTTTGTGTGTGTATATTTTCCTGCATTTTTCAATGAGATTTTTAAAATGAAAATGCCCATGAACCTTGCTTATTTTCACAGTAATTACTATTACTCTAACCATGTCCATATTATGTCTTCCCCACCACAGTAAGCACTTTTATTTTTTAATGATTTCATATGTTTCAAACAGTAAAGTGTAGAGAATAAAATAATAAATACAGTCTAACCACCACCCAGCTTTATCACGTCTCAGTAGTTGTATTTGCTTTTTAAAAGATGAAACATTATATATGTTCCCCTTCCAGTCCCAGTCCCCTCCCAAAATAACTACTTTCTAGAATTTATTTGAAATCTCATTTCCTCTGGAATATCTGATACTAAGCTGTGATTTTTCTTCATTGTTAATAAATTCTTCATGGCTCACTTTATAGCAAATTAGAAAGGGATGTTTTGGAAGCCACTCAAAAAAAAGGGAGCGTGGGCGTAAAAGGAGACAGACCAGCTGGCAGGCAGACATGGCTGGGAAGAGGGGAATCTCTGCTGTGCTCGTGTGCTGCTGAGTGTAAGAGACAGCATATTGGGGGTATCCGGATAATCTATTTATTATAAAAGAGAAGGTATTTGAACATAGAAATTCAGAGAAAACTATGTGGATATTTATCTAGACTCACACTAAGTCAGAGATTTGAATGAAGACATCTGTGGAGCTCCGTCGAGGGGAACAAAAGCACTTCGTCATTTTTATGTGCTTGTTATGTCAGGCACTGTTATAAGCACTTTGTTGGGTGTTAATTTATTTAATCCTCATCCCAACCAGTGAGGTAGGTATCAATATTATCCTCATCTGAGAGATCAGGAAACAGACATAGAAAGGTTAAATGACTTGTTCATGGTTACACTGGTAGGCTGAGTCAGGATTTGTACTCAGAGAATATGGATCCAAGCTCACCTAGTTAATCCTACCCTACACTGCAGCCGGCTGTTGGCCACTGCCCGGCACTGCACCAGATGTCTTCCTGCTCTTGGATACCACATCCAGACACAGATAGAGCTGGGTACTCAGCTATATCTGGGCTCAAGTCTGTTTCCTCCCACCTTGCTCTTTATGGATGGCTCCTTTCTCTCAGCACACAAATAGGCACATCTCCCTTATCTTCAGATAAAAACTCTCAGTCCTGCTTTTTCTGAGTCAAGTTGCCTGAAACAGCTGCAAGTTTGTCTCATTTCTTCACTTTCCATTCAGTCTTCAGGCCCCTGCCATTTGGCTGCAGTCCTCGTGAAGGCTGTTCTCACTGAGGCGAACAGTAACTTACATGTTGCCAAATCAAGGGACACTTCTCGATAATAAGGAAAACATGACCTTTCCTTGTATTTTGAGATTTGGATCACTCCTGAAATTCTTTCTTCTCAGACTTCTGTGACACCATTCTTCCCTGAGTTTTCTCCTACGTCTTTCATGATCCTTTCTCAACCTGCATCACTGACTCTTCCAGCAAACTCCCATCCCACAACTAATCATGTTTTTAAGGGTTTGTCCTCCTTCCTCTGTTATACTTTCTTCTCAGTGATCTCATTTACACACAAACAAATCTTCAGCTATCTATCTATTGTCATCTTATCTATCTACGTCCTCTGGGCTCCAAACTCATCTACTCACATCACCTGAATGTCCATCACATACTTGAAGCTCATGT
The DNA here is from genome assembly GCA_031878705.1 of Tapirus indicus. Lineage (NCBI taxonomy): Eukaryota > Metazoa > Chordata > Mammalia > Perissodactyla > Tapiridae > Tapirus > Tapirus indicus. Next base: position 62,193,269 of record CM062918.1, on the reverse strand, counting down.
GTCAGGCAGAATTCATCATCTTTCTTCATAGCTCCCCACTTTACTCCTATACCACTATTCTGCTAGTCATTTGAGCTGAAATCTGGGAATTATCTTCAATTCCTTCCTATCTGTCATAATTGCCTGCTAATGTGTCACCAAGTCATGCCCACTCTATATCGATAACTCTTAGATCCATTTACTCTTCTCCATCTGCACTGCCACTATCTTTGTATAGGCCTGTCACATCTCCCTTGAACTTAGAATAGGATCTTGATACACCTGTCTTGAGTCTTCTAGAGTCATCTTTTTAAATTGCAAGTCAGATTATGTCAATTTCCTGTTTTTAATTATTCCAAATTGCCCCATTGTCCAATTCACTTAGCAGGGTATGCAAGTCTTCTCCTTCAAGATGATGTGTCTCTTGAGCTCTCCATCATCATTTCCTGACTCTCTACCTGTATCAGGACTCCTTTATTTGCAAGGAAACAGCTCGAACTGGCTTAAGCAAAAAAGATAACATTGCCTCATGTAATAGGAGCCAACAATTATATGATCCTATGAATAAATTGAATAAAAGACATAATAAGAACTTTATAAAGTTATTAAATTTTTGAAAGACACAAGAAGACCCAGATGTAGATGTGTAATATGTGCATGAATGAGAAGACAATATTATAAGGATTTTAAGATGATCTGTAGATTCAATGTGAGTCCAATTAAAATCCAAATTTTATTTTTTATTCTTAATTGGTCTAACAAATAACAGTTTGTTCAAAATAATAATACAATGTATTTGGTTATTATACCTTATGGATAAGTGAAATAAGTGACAGCAATGTTATAAAGGATGGGAGGGAAGAATTGGGAATACTCTTGTAAGGCTCCACTCGTGAAGCAGTATAGTGTTATTTGAAAGTGGACTTGGATTAGTTGTGTGTATGCCTTATCAAAATTTGTGAGATGCAGTAAAAGCAGTGCTTAGAGAGAAATTTATAGCATTGAATGTATATATTAGAAAAGAAGAAAGATCTAAAATCAATAATCTAAGCTTTCACCTGAGGAAACTAGAAAAGGGAAAAATCCAAAGTAAGCAGAGAAAAGAAAAAAGAGCAAAAATCAATGAAATAGAAAAAATATAAGTAGAGAAATTCAACAAAACTAAAAGCTGGTTCTTCAAAAGATCAGTAAAATCAATAAATCTCTAGCCAAGCTAACCAAGAGAAAAAGAGAGAAGACACAAATTACTCTTATCAGAAATGAGAGAGGAGCCATCTCTGTTGATTCCACAGACATTAAAAGTATAATAAAATAATATTATGAACAACTCTATGCCCACAAATTTGATAACCTAGATGAAATGAACCAGTTCCTTAAAGACACAATCTATGAAAAGTCACACAAAGAGAAGTAGATATCTAAATAGGCCTTTATCTACTAAAGAAATTGAATCAATAATTAATATTGTTCCAAAATAGAAAACACCAGTCCCAGATGGGTTAATTGGTGAATTTCACCATACATTTAAGGAAAAAATTAACAATTCTCTATACTCTCTTCCTGAAAATAGAGGCCAGCATTATCCTGAACCAAAACCAGACAAATACATTACAAGAAAGGAAAACTATAGATCAATATCTCTCATAGATGCAAAAATACCTAACAAAATATTAGCAAATCAAATCCAACAATGTATACAAAAAGAATTATACCGATAACCAAGTGAGATTTACTTCAGGATGCAAAGCTAGTTCAACATTTGAAAATCAATTAATGCAATCCATTACATTGACATGCTAAAGAAGAAAAACCATATGATCATATCAACAGATACAGAAAAAGGATTTGACAAAATCCAACACCAATTCATGATAAAAACTCTCAGTAAACTAGGAATAGAGGAGAATTTCCTCAACTTAATAAAGAATATCTACAAAAAACCTACAGCTATCATCATACTTAATGGTGAGAAACTAGATGCCTTCCCTCTAAGATCAGGAACAAGGCAGGGATGTCCCTTTTCACCACTCCATTCAACATCATACTAGAAGTCCTTGCTAATGCAATAAGACAGGAAAAAAAATAAGAGGTATACAGATTGGGAAGGAAGAAATAAAACTGTTTTTGTTCACAGATGTCATGATTGTCTATAAAGAAAATCCCAAAGAATCGACAGAAAAAAAAACTGGAACTAATAGGCAATTATAGTAAGATTGCTGGATACAAGACTAATATACAAATGTCAACTGCTATCCTATATATCAATGAACAATTGAATTTGACATTAAAAATAACACTATTTCCATTAGCACCAAAAAATTAGTATTTAGTAATAAATAAATATGTACAAGATCTATTTGAAGAAAACTACAAAACTGATGAAGAATCAAAAAAGATCTAAATAAATTAAGAGATATTCCATGTTTACAGATAGGAAGATTCAATATTGTTATCAGTTCTTCTCAACATGATCCATAGATTCTATGCAATTCCAACCAAAATCCAAGCAAGTTATTTTATGGATATCAACAAACTGATTTTAAAATTTACATGGAAAGGCAAAAGACCCAGAAGAGCCAGCACATAATTGAAAGAGAAGAACAAAGTTGGAGAACTGACAATACCCAATTTCAAGACTTACTATAAAGCCACACTAATCAAGACAGTTTAGTATTTGGTGAAAGAATAGACAAATAGATCAATAGGACAGAATAGAGAACCCAGAAACAGACCAACACAACACAGTCAATTGATCTTTAACAAAGGAGCAAAGGCAATTTTATGGAGAAAGCATATTCTGTTCAACAAATGGTGCTGGAACAACTGGACACCTACATGCAAAAAAAAAAAAGAACATCCAAAATCAATTAATATAATACAGCATATTAATAGAATAAAGGGCAAACCCACATTCTCATCTCAATAGTCACAGAAAAAGCATTTGACAAAATAGAAAATCCATTCATAATAAAAGCTCTCAACAATGTAGGAATAGAAAGGAATTTCCACAACTTGATAAAGGTATCCACAAAAAAATCTATAGTTGTCATCATATTTAATGGTGAAAGAGTAAATGTTTTCCCCTAATATTGGGAGTAAAGCAATTATTCCCATTCTTATCTCTTGTATTCAAGATTGTACTGGAGGAAAATCATATATTCCAGTTTTCTGAGTTTAACTTTAGTACTGCTCACTGAAGATGTGTGCTATAGATATTTTTGCAATAAATAATAATGTAGCATATACTGAAAACATGTAAAAGTGCCTAAGGTAGAGCTTTTATATTATACGTGATTGTTATGAGTGTTGCCACTATGTCGGGGAAAGAACTCTGGCCAGAGATCTGGATTCCATCAATGTCTTATTTTTTATATATATAAAAAGAGGAAACTGGACTAGATATAGCTAAATTTTGTTGGGCCCTATAATTCTGTGATTATTTCCCTAATGATTTATTTTTAAATATAACTAAAAAGAGAAATAAATATTAAAACACATTTTAAAAAAAGATCATACTGGAAGTTCCATTCAGTGCAATCAGGCAAGAAGAAGAAATAAAAGTCATACAGATTAAATAGGAAGCAGTGAAATTGTCTTTATTTGTAGATGACATGATTGTCTATGGAAAACACCCAACTGAATCTATAAAAAAGCCATAGAACTAATGCTGAGTTTAGTAACATTGCAGGACACAAGCTCAACATACAGAAATCAATTATATTTTTATATACAAGCAACAAACTACTAGAAATTGCAATTTTTAAAAAAGATATTGTGGGGGCCGGCGTGGTGGCACCGCGGTTAATTTGCACTTTGGCGGCCTGGGGTTCGCGGGTTCCGATCCAGGCGCCTGCCGACGCACTGCTTGTCAGCTGTGCCGGGCCACAGGCCCGTATAAAGTAGAGGAAGATGGGCACGGATGTTAGCCCAGGGCCAGTCTTCCTCAGCAAAAAAAAGAGGATTGGCAACACAAGTTAGCTCAGGGCTGGTCTTCCTCACAAAAAAATAAATAAAAAAGATATTGTTTACAATAGCATCAAAAATTTGAAATTTGACAAAAGATGTGAAAGACCTATACACTGAAAACTACAAAATCTTTTTGAGAGAAATTGAAAGTCTAAATGGAAAGATATACTTTGTTCAAGGGGCACAAGTCTCAGTTTAGTTAAGATGTCAATTCTCTGCTAAATTGATCCACAGATTCAATGCAATCCTAGGCAAAATCTCAGCAGACTTTTTTGTAGAAATTTACAAGCTAATTCAAAAATTTATATGGAAATGCAAAGGTCCTAGGATAGCCAAAACAACTCTGAAAAAGAACAAACTTGGAGGTCTGAAACTAACTGGTTTCAAGAATTACAGTAATCAAGGCAGTGTGGTATTGGCATAAAAATAGAGAACTAGATCAATGGAACACATATACATGCAATCGGTTTTTGACAAAGGCAATTCAGTGGAGAAAGGATAGCCTTTCTCAACAAATGGTGCTGGAGCAAGTGGATATCCATATGCAAAAAAAAATTTTTTTTAATTAACTCAATCCATACCTCATACCATACAGAAATATTAACTAAAAATGATTCATAGAACTAAATGCAAAACCTAATACTATAAAACTTCTAGAAGAAAACATAGGGGAAAATCTTTATGTCCTTGGTTTAGGCAAAAAAAATTTTAGATATGCTACCAAAAGCATAATCCATTAAATAACAAAACTGATCAATTGGTCATCATAAAAATTAAAATTAAAAACTGCAATTTAAAACTCACTGAAAATACAAGCCACAGCCTGGGAGAAAAATCTTCACAAAGCATAAATTCAACAAAGGACTTGGAACTAGAATATCTAAAGAATTCCCAAACATAATGGTAAGAAAACAAACAACCCAGTCGTTTTTTAATGGGGAAAAGATTTCAATAGATGGTAAATAAGCATATGAAAAAATTCTCAACATCATTAATCATTAGGGAAATGGAAATTAAAACCACAATGAGATACCACTACATACTTGTTAGAAAGGCTAATAATAAAAAGACTGACTATAACAGGTGTTGACAAGAATGTAGAAGAACTTGAACTCCACACACAGCTAGTGAGAATGTAAAATGCAACAATCACTTTGGAAAACAGTTTGACAGTTTCTTATAAATTTAAACATACACCTATGAAATGATTCAGCCATTCCACTCCCTGGTATTGACCCAAGAGAAAAGAAAACATATGTCCATAAAAACACTTATACAGGAGTGTTTATAGCAGCTTTGTTTGTGATAGTCAAAAACTGAAAACTCAAATGTCCATCAAAAGGTGAATGGATAAACAAACAGTGGTATATACATACAGTGGAATACTACTCAGCAATAAAAAAGAAATGAACTATTGATGCACACAACAACATGGATGAATCTAAAAATAATCTGCTACATAAAAGAAGCCAGAAAAGAAAAAGAGTACATACTGTATGATTCCATTTATATAAAACTATAGGAAGTACAAACTAATCTATAGTGGCAAAAATATATTAGTGTTTGCTTGGAGATGAGGAAGGCAGGGAGAAGCAGAAGGGAGAGATTACATAGAACAATTAAACTTTTGAATGTGTTGAATCTATTCACTATCTTGATTGTGATGACGATTTCATGGGCTTGTATGTCAAAATTTATCAAAGTATATACTCTAAATATGTGCATTTTTTTGTATTCAATCATACCTCAATAAAGCTGTTTTAAAACAAAGTATCACCTTACAAACCCCAAAATACTAGCATTTGGGAATGAATCATCAATGCCTATAAAACCAATATTTCTTCAGCATCTGTGCAGAAGAAAGCAAAGAGAAGGCAATGAGGGGTCTAATATCCCTGAGAATAGGAGAAGCCCCAAGTCACTGACGGGAGGTAAATGGTAAATACAATCTGTGAGTAGCACCAAAACTGGGAGGAAGTAATGCAGACTCAGTTCGCAAGTGAACGCAAAGGAACTGCAGTAATTTCTGGAGATGTTGAAGTGGTTTGAGCCCGATAATGTCTTGACACTAACAAATCAAAACCTCCTCCCAGGACAAAGCCCAAACTGAGGAGAAACTGATGGGAGTAGAATCCAAATAGAGCTGGGCAGGAACAATAAGGGCAAAAGAAAGAGAAGGCCCCAATAAAAGTAGAGGATGCAGATCTCAGAAGTCAGAGGTCATATTTTTATCACTTCTTTAAAGAAAACTCTAAGGCTTTAAAGCTGAAAATGCTGTTCCTCTCATTGCTCCTTGTAAACAGAAAAACTCGTTGCACTTAAACATTAGCAACTGAAACTGATCTCAGTTGAATCCCATACATAGTCATTATAAAAAACGAGAGAATGAGAAATACAGTAATGTCCCTATTGACAATGAAAGCATGACAGAAACACTTACCCAGGGGCAAAAAAAGAGAAGAAAGCCATTAAGAAAATGAAAGAAGCTACAAAAAAATTAGTATAAGAGTTAGAAAAATTTAGAAATGTGGTAATTGGAAAAATTGAGATTTTAAAAAGTAAGCTTACAGAACTCAGGAAAGAATAAACTAAAAGTTGTTTCTAAAATGAAAACTAAACCAGAAGGAACACAAGAGAAATTGATAATGGATAATATCTTCAGACAAACAAGATTAAATGAAGGACATTTTTTAAAGGATAGAAGAAAGAGAGAAACAGATTTGAGGCACCTGCCTAGTGGCGTAGTGGTTAAGTTCGCCTGCTCCGCTTTGGTGGCCCGGGGCTCAAAGGTTCAGATCCTGGGTGTGGACCTACGCACCAATCATCAAGCTATGCTGTGGGCACAGATGTTAGCCTAGGGCCAATCTTCCTCAGCAAAAAGAGGAGGATTGGCAACAGATGTTAGCTTAGGGCTAATCATCCTCACCAAAAAAAAAAAAAAAACAGACGAGAGAAAGTGGTAGAAAAAGATGATAGGCAAAGAAGATCTAACATACGTATGATAGGATTTACTGAAGAGGTAAACCAAAGCAATGGAACAGAACATATACTAAAACTATACTTTAATAAAAATTTTCTGAAATAAAAAGGCTTGAAACTACAGGTTGAAGAGACACACAGTTACCTGGGAAAACAAACCCAGATCGATCACCTGAGGGATGGTGACAGACATCTGCAGCAGCAATGCTGGGGCTCTGCTCTATAAATTAGCCAAAGATGGTCTTTGTTTATTAGCCCTATGTTGTTTACTTCTTCAGACAGACTGGAACCCATTAGCTCGAAAGCCCACTGGCAACATTTTTCACATTGAATTGTTTTAAATACAGCCCAAATAAGCAGATTTTTAGCTATTTACATCCTGCCTGCTTTGCATACCCTGTGAAACCGAACCCAACATCTGCTATAGATAAGATAAGATAAGATAAACCAAGGGGCTGTGAAGACTCCAAGCCACTGCTGCTTTTCAGAGCTCTCTAAGCCAGACTCTCCTCTATGCTGGTGAGCAACATCACCTAGACACATAAGCCCCCTCTTCAGTCTCCCTCTCCCCATGAGTTCTCTTGCCCTCATCCCCTTCTGGGTAGTGGCCCCTGTGCAGTTGCCCTTAGAAGGTCTCCTGGTGTGAGGGACACCTCCCCTCACCCCCATGCAAACCTGTCAAAGCATCACCCAAATAAAACTCATTGTGTGCTACTGCCACCCTATGGTCATATCTTTTACATTAATCAGCCCTGAAATCTTTCAAACTCAATACAGGCCAGCACTCTTGATTATTATGCTAGCTGGGTCCTACAGAAACCTTACCAGATTCCCCAGGGTTTGATTGGAGACATCACCAACTGGGTTACAGAGTTCCCCACCTGATTCTCAGGCTACCTCTTTGCAGACAAGCTGTCCTCATCATCACGAACATTACCCAGGGGTAAGGTTGAATATTACTGTGTACTGTGGCATACAGTTATTACCACAATGACAGAAATAGGTGGGCAAGTGAGCACAAAACTCCTGGCTCAGTTGGGCCCTTGTTCCTGGTCACATACCTCTCTTTGTCTCAGGGGTTGATTCTCATTGTCACTGTTTAAAGTTCCCAGGGTGACAGTCACATTGATCTGTGAACAGTGTGCTCTTATTACTTTCTAGTCAAGCTTGGTGTTTTACTCCTTTCTATATCCATAAAAGTGATAAAAATGTGGGCAAAGATACGTCTGCCAAGTTCAGAGGAAAAGAGTATGGATGGTGAAACAATACAAATCAGTATTAATTGCAAATAACTTGACACTTGATTGTGAGGATAACTTTAACTTGTAAGGGTAAACTCTCAGTGAAGATGTAACCTCTCTAAGTCTTAAAACTCAGCATAACTTAGCCTCAAACACTATAACACAAAAATTGGTACAAAAAATACATGTATGCATATATGGCACAAAGGAAAGGCATACAGTCGTTAGCAGAGTTGTTGGGAGAATGTAACCCACCTCTCCCACAATGATGCTTCACGTAAAGGATGTAGGATATAGAAGACATGCAAATTATAGCTAAATTAATACATGTCTGCAGAACTTTACACCCCAGAAACAGAAAGTCAAAGTTTTATCAGGCTGGCAAACTAATCACAAGTTCCAGCTTCTGTCTCCTGTCCCAAATCATAGAAATATTATTACATATATTCCATAATTGGAGATAAAAGAATTGGATAAAAAATTATGAGTAATTTTTCTAAGACAGAAATGAAATGGGTTAGGATTAAAGATGAAGGCTCAACCTGAAAAAGATTATTGCAGTAAGTGAGAATGGCTTCAGGGTATCTTAAGGAGTAGATATATAGGGTAAAATAAGCATAATATCAGATATACCAGTGAAATCAGAGTAGTTGCAACCAGTTGCTTCAGAGAAACTCTTTCTACCTTGTGCCAAGCAGTAAGTAGTAAAAGATGCAATAAAGATGAATGCAGAAATTAATGAAACAAAAAAAAATGCAGCAGAGTTAATCAATAATACAAAAAGATCATTGTTTGGAAAATTCAAGCTTTAGACAACCACAGTCAAGAAAAAAAGAGAGAAGAAAATTTACAAATGAAAAAATAAGGTATAGCTGCAGGAATAGAGGAAATGAAAAAATAAGAAAAAAATATTAGGTAAAACACTGTGCAAATACATTTAACACTGCAATACAATTAGTTTTTAAAGGAATATACTAATTACCAAAATTGGCTCATGAAGATATTTGTGTGGTACCAGATATTTGTGTGGAAGAGATGCAGCTTCGAGGATTTCATAAACCTTTTAAAATAAAAGTTTTATACTTTTTTCTAGAACATGTTTTATTAAATCTTTTCAAGGCAATGTGGTGCTAGAAAATTTCATAAAGCAATATCTTTTCTTTTTGGTGAGGAAGACCAGCCCTGAGCTAACATCCGTTGCTAGTCCTCCTCTTTTTGCTGAGGAAGACTGGCCCTGGGCTAACATCCGTGCCCATCTTCCTCTACTTTATATGGGACGCCGCCACGGCATGGCTGACAAGCGGTGCATCGGCCGGCTCCCGGGATCGAACCTGCCAACCCCGGGTTGCCAAGCGCGGACTAAACCGCTGTGCCACCGGGCGGCCCCATAAAGCAATATCTTTTAAAAAATTCATACTAAAAATAGCTGAAAAGAAAATTAGTGACCTAATCTAAAGTAATAGCTCTTAGGAAATTGCCCAGAATGCATCAAAGAAAGTCAAGGTGATGGAAATTGTGAAAGAGGTAAAGAGTTAGGGAGAGAGACTGAGACAAACTGACATATTTAATCAGAGTTTCTGAAGGAATGACCAGAAAGAATGGGATCTTGCAGGTTTGGTTCCCTAGGAAGCTGCTTCTTAGACCAAGTTTAGCAGTTATATTCTGTATTAAGTGTATAATACTTGTAAACAGAAAATCTCATTAAGGATGTTCATTAAGCAGGGCCATGGGAATCAATTTCCATAAAAGCGAGTGAGAGGAAGCAGGAATAGATAGAGGAAGAAGATGAGCTGTGATTCAGGGCCAACAACAACTACGGCTGACTCCACAGGATCTCTGCTGGCCCTCAGAATTGTTCTAATTTGAGCTGAGATATGTAGGCCTTTATAATCCTATATTGATCAATCATTGGATGTGGGCCACCCTGGGAAGGGACATGACCTTGAGGCAATCTCTAAAGGGGCTGACAGCTGAAGACTGTCTGCCCACAGGACTTCCAGCAACTATAACAACAGATCCTTCAACAAAGGGGAGGGAAGGAGCCCTCAGCAGCATAGCACACCATATGGGAGAAAGACACTAATTGAGGAAACAATGACTGAGGATTCTCCAGAATTGAAGAAAAATATAAATATGCAGATTTAGGAAGCACAAGAAATTTCAAGCTATTTAAATAAAAAGAATTATACACTTAAACACATCATTCTGAAAGTGAAGATCCCCAAATAAATGAAAACATCTTAAGAGCAGCCATAGAGAAAAACCTGAAGGCAGTTGACAAGTTGATTGCCAGTTGACTTCTCATAAGCAAAAATGGAAACCAAAGGATGGTGAAATAATATCTTCAAAATGTAGAGAGAAAATAACTGTAGACTGCCTAAGCTATCATTCAAGAAGTGGGCCAAAATAAAAAATTTCCAGATAAGCAAAGCAAAGTTTACTACCAACAGACTCCTCACTAAAGGAACTTCTAAAGCAGTAGTTCTCAACCTTGTTTGCAAGCACATTGGAATCAACAGAGCAGCTTTAAAACATACTTATGCTTAGTTCCCACCCTAGCAGTTCTGAATCCATTAGTCTAGGCTGTGGCTGTAACAAGGTATTCCTTCTCCTCCCCACCACCAAGATGGTATCAAAGAAGGTCAAATGGGGAGCTGGGACTTTCATCCCCACACAGCATTAACAAGCTCCTCTTCTGTGGGTTCAATGGAGGCTACATGGGACTCCTCTCCCTCCTTGATGGAATGGTGTCAAATGGGCCTAGTTGGAAGCTTCCACCTTCATCCAGTAGTAATGAGACCCCATCCCTTCCATTCAGGGTAGTTTCAGCAGAGACCTAGTAGGAAATCTAAAATTCAATCCCCACCTGTCAGTAACAAGGCAGTGTCCCTATTTCTCAACTAGTGTAGGGCCAAAGGGGACCTGCTAAAATAGAAAATTTAAATATTCAGATCCTTTTTTTTTTTTTTTTTTTTGGTGAGGAAGACCAGCCCTGAGCTAACATCCGTTGCTAATCCTCCTCTTTTTGCTGAGGAAGACTGGCCCTGGGCTAACATCCGTGCCCATCTTCCTCCACTTTATATGGGACGCCGCCACGGCATGGCTGACAGGCAGTGCGTCGGCGGGCGCCCGGGATCCGAACCAGCGAACCCCGGGCTGCCAAGCACGGACTAAACCGCTGCGCCACCGGGCTGGCCCCCTATATTCAGATTCTTGTAATAAAATATTCAGAGTCTTATAATAGGCACCAACCCTGAGATGACACAGATGTTGGAATTACCTGTCAAAGATTTTAAAGTGGCCATTATAAATGCTTCAACAAGCAATTACAAACACACTTGAAACAAATGAAAAAAGAAAGTCTCAGCAAAGAAATAGAAGATATAAAGAAGAACCAAATGGAAATGTTAGAGCTGAAAAATACAACCAAAATGAAAAATGTACTGGATGGGCTCAACATCAGAATGTAGATGACAAAGGAAAGAATCAGTGAACTTGAAGATAGACTAGAATTTACCCAGTCTGAACAACAGAGAGACAATAAACTTTTAAAAAGTGTAACGGAGCTTCAGGGACCTATGGGATTATAACAAAAGATCTAACATTCCTGTCATCATAGTCCAGGAGAAAAAGGAGAAAGAGGAAGAAGCTGAAAAAGTACTTGAAGAAATAATGGCTTAAACCTATCCAAATTCAGCAAAAGACATAAATTTATAGATTAAAGAAGCAGAGCAAACCCCAAACAGGATAAAGCCAAAGAAATCCACATCAAGACACATCATAGAGCCAGCCCTGATGGCCTAGTGGTTAAAGTTTGGTGTGTTCCACTTTGATGGCCCAGATTTGGTTCCTGGGTGTGGAACCACATTACTCATTTGTCAGTAGCCATGCTATGGTAGGAGTGCACATAGAAGAATTAAAAGGACTTACAACTAGAATATACAACTACATACTAGGGCTTTGGGGAGAAAAAAAAAAGAGGAAGATTGGCAACAGATGTTAGCTCAGAGTGAATCTTTCCCAGCCAAAAAGAAAAAGACACATCATAGTCAAACTTACTGAAAACTAAAGACAGAAACAGAATCACAAAAGCAGCTAGAAAGGAATGACACCTAATCTATAAGGGATAAACAATTCAAATGACAACAGATTTCTCATCAGAAACTATGGAAGCCCTAAAGGAGTGGCACAACATTTTTTTAAGCGCTGAAAGAAAAGAACCATCAAGCCAGAATTCTATATCCAACAAAAATATCCTTCAGGAATGAAGGAGAAATCAAGACATTTTCAGATGAAGGAAAACTTAGAGAATTTGTCACCAGCAGAACTACCTTAAAAGAATGGCTAAAGAAGTTATTAAAATGTAAAGGAAATGATAAAAGAAGGAATCTTGGATTATCTGGATGGTGGAAAGAAAAATGGAAAGAAGAAAAACATGGGTAAATACAATAAGCTTTATGGCTCCTTTTGAGTTTTTTAATAACGTTGTCTGATGTGTTTCTCAAAATATGTACAGGACATATTTAAGACAATTATATTGTAAATGAGGGAAGATTAAGGGACTTACAGATGGATACATTTTCTACACTTCACTCCAACTGGAAAAATGTCAACACCGCTAAACTGTGATAGGTATGTATAATGTGCCTAGAATAAGGAACAAGTAATCCATAGGAAGGCAGAAAAAAGAAAACAGAGAAATGAAGAACAGAGGGAACAAAAAGAAAATAAAAAATTAAGTGGCAGATTTAAACCCTAACATATTGATAATTACATTAAATGTAAATGGTCTAAATACAGCAATTAAAAGACAAAGATTAGTGGCCTGGATTAAAAAATGACCCAACTATATGCTGTCCACAAGAAACTCACTTCAAATATAACAGTATAGGTAGGTTGAAAGTAAAAACATAGAAAAAGATATATTATGCAAACACTAACCAAAAGAAATTAGGAGTGATATTAATATCAGATAAAGTACATCTCAAAGCAAAAAAATTATCAAGAACAAAGAATGACATTACATAATGATGAAAGAGTCAATCCACCAAGAAGACATAGCAATCCTAAATGTGTATGCATCAACTGACAGAGCTGCAAAATATGTGAAGCAAAAACTAATAGAACTGAAAGAAAAAATAGATAAATTCACAATTACGGTTGGAGACTTCAACACCCCCCCTCAACAGTTGATAAAACAATTAGACATAAGGATATAAAAGAACCCAACAACACCATCAACTAACAGGATTTAATCAGCATTTATAGAATATGCCACCCAACAACAGCAGAATATACGTTCTTTTCAAGCACCAACAAAGCATTTCCCAAGATAGGTCATATTCTGAGGGTTACAAAACCTCAATAAATGTAAAAGAATTGAAATTATACAGAGTATGTTCTTTGACCACAATGGACTCAAAGTAGAAATCAATAACAGAAAGATAACAAGAAAATCTCCAAACACTTGTAAACTAAACAATACACTTCTTATCAATAATCCATGGATCAAAGAGGAAGTTTCAAGGAAATTAAAAATTAAATTGAACTGAATGAAAGTGAAATGTTCTGGTAACCCATTTCATAATCAGTTAATTATAAGGAGTAACTTTGATTAAAAACTAATTTTAAAAAACCAGTTTATTTCTGAATTTGAATATTGCTGTAAGAATATTTCATTGATTCCAATTGCTACTGCTGCTGTTGAGCAGTTTCTTGGAATAGTGAGTGGGCACAGATTAGCAACTTTACTGAGAGAAGGCAAGAAAAAAGTTTTATAAAATAAATACATAATTTGTGAATTATTTATCTTTATTGTATTACTCCTCTGTCCAAACATCACTGGCCCATCAAGAGAATACTCAGACATGAGCAAGAGTAATAAAATTCCATGAGTTCTGATATTTTGCCAACTTTCAGTCATATAAAAAAAGTTTTACATATATTTTTCATTTTTATTAGGAATGTGTATTTGTGAAAATAAGAGGCAAACATGTTTCATTTGACAAATTGTAACTTGACTTATGTCTTTTAATATTTAGACACACGATATGTCTATTTTCATTTCTTCTCTTGCCCTGGGCCCAGCAGATGTTACGGGCGGACCTGGTCCTAACCTCCTTGACCCTCAAACCCTCAGCTTCCTTTTCCGGAAAAGGAGGATAACACTCCTGAGCTCACGGAATTGGGATGAACCAGGCACCTGAACAAATACGGCTAATATAAATTCCCTCACTCTCCTGAGGAGGAATCTGTGTTCAAGGAATGTTTTGGAGTTTTTGTCTTGTTTTGTTTTATTCTTTTATTTTCATTTTCTTGGGATGCAGGGGAGACGAACATGTTTGAGACTCGTGGGTAAGGAAGTGGTTGAAGACACCGAAGAGAGAGATGTGTGATGGGGCGAGGTGGGATCGGCTCCGAGGAACTGGCTTTGGTAGTGGGAATGGAGAAGAGGAATCCCCATCCACCCCCGCAGGAAACGCTCCAGTGATTGGAGGTGTGTACCTGTGTGTGAGGAGGGGGTTAGCTCCGACTCCGGCAGACATCACCACGCATGACGAAGCTACTTCCCCTCACGCGGTCCAAGGCGCACACGCGCGATCCACGGCCACGCCCGCACACACTCGACACACACAGGGCAACCGAGGGTCCGGTTGCCATGGCGAGCAGGAGCGCGTGAGCCCGGCCGCCCCTCCCGCCCCCGGCCGAGCCCGGTCAACTCCAGCTCCGATTGGTCGCTGCTTCCTTATTATGCAAATCATTTGCGTAGACTCGGCGGCCAGCTGCCTGACGTCATCAAGCACGGGGGCTGGGGCTCGGGGCTCGGCTCCGGGAGAGCTCGGGCGGGAGCCCAGAGAGCGCCGCGCGGGGACCTCAAGCTAGACCCCAGCGTCCCGCCGCCTCGGCCCGGGCCTGCCCCGCCCCCGGCCCCGCCCCTTTCCCGCCCGCCCCACCCCCTCTACGCCCCTCACCCGGACCCCGCCCCCTGAGCAGCCCCCCGCTCTCGTCGCCTGGGCCCCGCCCCCTCCCCCCTGGCCCTCGCCACCGGTCCAGGGAGGGGACGGTGGGACAGGCGGGACCGGTGGGACCGGCGGGAGGGCGGACCGGGCGGGGATATGGCCGCGGCGCCCGGAGGGTCTGCGCCGCCCGCCGGCCCCGGCCCGCGCCTGGGTTTCAGCACCGCGGACAGCGGCGTCGGCATGAGCGGGCTGAACCCCGGTCCTGCCGTGCCCATGAAGGACCACGACGCCATCAAGCTCTTCGTGGGGCAGATCCCGCGGGGCTTGGACGAGCAGGACCTCAAGCCGCTGTTCGAGGAGTTCGGCCGCATCTACGAGCTGACGGTGCTGAAGGACCGGCTCACCGGCCTCCACAAAGGTGCGCGGGGTCAGCCCAGCCCAGCCCAGCCCAGCCTAGTCTAGCCCCAATCCGATTAGAGTGCGGCCCGGCCCAAATCCCAGCCTCAACTACAGCCCCAACCCTAGCCCTACCTAGAGCTAGTCCAACACCAGTCTAATACCAGCCCCACTTCAGCCCAGACTCCTCCCCAGATCACAGAGCCCTCAACCCAGAATTTTCTCTCTGATCATCACTGACCTGTTGTCCACTCCAACCTCCAACTCCCTACCCTTCACCTTTCACATCTCAATAGTCCCCGCCTTTCAGTTGGATCTCCCTCCATCCCTTCCATCAGACATCCCAAATCCTGGAATTTGGAAACTTATTCCACCTTCTAGATCTCTAATACCCTCAATCTCCCAAACCCTAGACACAGTCATTCCCGAATCCCCACATCTGGTGCCACCCCACTCAGGCCTGACCACTCACACACACGTCTTGGACCCCTCTTTCTGGCCTTCAAGCCCAGCCAACCTCAGAGCCTTCTTTTGACTCTTAACACTGCCAACCTAAAACCCCACAGACCCGAACTCTCCCCTTCTTCAGAACCCAAGCCTGGGTAACTCACAAAATCCAGTTCCCCTCCCAGAAAGCTCTCAGCTCCCAATTCCACCCTCATGTTTAACAATAACCCCCATATCTCCTACCCACTGCCAAAATCCCAACACTCTGCCTCTTCTGATTTGAGTCCAGAACCCTGACCTCAGCTGGGAACTCCCAGCACCTTGTGCCCATCATCTCAGGTTTCCTGTCAGCTGAACCCACACTTCTTTCATTCTCTAATCTTCCTGCTCCTATGCCTCATCTTTGCCCCTCCCCAATCCTCTTTATGGCCTCCTGCTTTCCCTCCCTCACAGGCTGGTCCTAGACCAGAGCCTCAGTGTGGGTCAGGTTGGAGAAGCAGAAAGGGGTCTTCTCCCTCTCCTTGCTGGAGAGAGAGAGGCACCACAGTCCTGTCCAGCCACACCCCTTTCTTCTTGTAGAGAGAGGGAGGAGGCTTGTTTACATGCAGAAAAGTCTGTCCAGGCTGGGTTGGAGTAAGAGAGCCAGAGTCAAATGTCATACATGGGCAGGGAAAGGAAATGATTTGAGGAGAAACACCTTTATCTCTCTCCACCGTCACCATGCTACAGTTTCAGTATTTGGGGAGGAAGGGTCACCAACAATCCTCCATGATCTTTCTAGGAGAGAAGAAGTGGTGGGCCCTGAGTAACAGCTAAAAGTACTTTCCCAAGGGCTGAGAGCTGTAATCAGGCTGCTACTTCTTCTCAAGTGGGAAGCCTTGGGGGTATTCCCAGGTGCACTGATGTAGGGACTTCAGGAGAATGCCCATAGAAGATCTGGGACCAGCTAGGTAATAGTGCATTTTCCACTCTTTGGGGTGGGGTTATTTTAAAGGGGGCATGAAAGGACAAGACCATACCATCCAGATCCTTCTAATGCAGTCCGGCTGCCCAGCTGCCCATCCATCCCATAGCAACTTATTTTCCTATTTTCTAGGCATTTATTTCAGTATGTAAGCACAAGCTAACCTTTCTGGGCCACCTGTACAGTAAGGGAAGTGTATAGAATACCTTTAATTCTCACTCTTCTCACTCAAACACTGTTTTGTCTCTGAAATGTTCTCTCATCCTTTCTCTCTCTCTCTCCACTTAGCTCTAATTCTCATTTTTTAAAATTCATCTGTCCCTCAAGCCATGCTTCTCTGCCTTCCATCCCTCCATTCTTCCACCCCCTAGCCCAGGTAGTCCACATAGGGCTCTTTAGGCAGCAGTGGTGCCCCTGAGCCTTTCAGACAAAGCCCCAGCCCTGCCCAGTTCTGACGTCAGATGATATGGCTTGGTGGCAGAAGATGAAGCAGAGATGTAAGCGGAATCAGGTGTTTCGTGATTTATCCCCCAACAACCCACAACTCTCCAAGGCAGAGTTGCCTCGCAAGATGATTGGGGAGGGTCTCCACGTCAACATCTTCCTCACATTCTCCCCAGCAACAGTGATGTCCAAAAGCCAGAGTGACTCATTTTTCCTTTTGATGGCTGGGTACTGAGAGAGGCAGCCACAGTGCTTTAAAAACAAGCTCAGCCTAGGAGTTAGGAGATTCAAAACCCTATCCTGCCATTGACACACTCTCTGGGCTTCAGTTTCCCTATTGATATGATAAGAGTTTGTCCCAGGAATTCTCTAAGGTCCCTTTAACTCAATGAATGGCAGATATCCACCCACTTTAAGGGGGCAGCCACATAGGAGATATCAGAGAAAATGTTCCAATTTGCCTTTCTAGTCTGCCGAGGTCTAAGTGGAAAACTGCACCAAGTTCCTAATGGCTTCCCACGTCCACTTTCTCTTCCTTCAGTCTTTCTCTTTCCTACATTCAGAAGGCTCTTTTTGAAACACAGATCTTATGTCACAACCCTACTTAAAACCCTTTAGAGGTTCTCCACTGCTCTTAGGAAAAAGTTCAAAATCCAGACTGAGGCATACAAGATTATAGATGACCTGATCCCTGCACACCTCACTGGCCACTCTGCCTCCATTCACCAATCTCCAACCATACTAGCCTTGCAATCATTTCCCCAACACACCAAATTCTTGACTCAGTCTTCACCTGTGCTATTCCCTCTGCCTGAAATAATCACCACCCTTCTTGTCACCTGGTTAACCCCTATTTGTTATTGAGACATTCCTATTTGTTATTGAGACATTTGTTCTTTGAGACATTCCTCAACTTTGGACTCAATTACGTGCCCTTCATAATCCTTTACATAATCCCCATGAGGGCAGGGAATGTGTCTGTCTTGTTGCCACTTTATCCCCAAGCCCATCATAATGCCCCACAATAATAAGTAAGTATTCAATAAATATTTTCTGAATGAGTAAGTGCTCAATGACTGTTGGAAAGGAAGAGATCCCTGCCGCAGTGCTTCCTAGCAGGCTACAGGTTCTGAGGCTAAAGAAAGAGGGATAGGACTGACCCTTGGGCTCAACCCAGATACCTTCTTGGCCCTATATCTACTCGTTCTTTCAGATAAGTCAGATTTGGGGTACAATAACCCTTTAAGAGGCCCTATCTTGAAGCCCTGGGAGAATTGACAGATCAAGCTCCTTGGATAGGATTGGAGGTCCCTGGAAGCTCCCACCTACAGGAAGCCCTTAAACCAGTCCCGCCTTCCAAGCTGCAAATTAATCCATTCTTCAGCTTCAAACTTGGAGGAGGGAGGTGTTAGGAAGGAGTTGTGGGGTCCTGGGCTTGGCTGCCAACCCTCTTCCTCCTCCTCTGCCTCCCCCCATCTGAAACTGAGTTGGGAAGGAATTGAAGCTGATTCTGGGACTCTGTGAGTATGCATCTAAAAACGAAGGGGAAGGCTGGGGTTAAAGCTGAAGGCAAAGCCGCTTAGGGAGGTTTAACCCCAACAGGACTTATGGCTGGAGTGGGGCGGGGATCTGTGGGATTGTATAAGCATGTGACTGGGTGTGGGTACACATGTTCGCTAGGCAAGAGGCCAGGAGCAAATGAGAGGGAGCCAGAGCCTGGGACACAGGCATATGAAGCATGTGTGGGAGGCAGAGAAGTCTTCTCAGAAGCAGTGTCTTTGTTTAAAGGAGAGTGGCCTGGAGTTTGTCAACTTAATGGGGTCTTCCCAGAAAGAGTATTTGGGGGTTTCAGGAAACCCCCTGAGCCAGCCTCTTCCTCCCCAGGCTGTGCCTTCCTCACCTACTGCGCCCGGGACTCTGCTCTCAAGGCCCAGAGTGCACTGCATGAGCAGAAGACCCTGCCAGGGGTAAGTCTACCAGGGTTGGGGGGTGGGAATCACCTCAGGCTGGGGACATGCCCTATGTGCATGCCAAAGCAGCATGTAGGGGCTGGGTTGGGACCAGGAACTAGAAGCAGAGTCATCTTTCTAGGAGTGGGCTTATGTGTGCCCTGGACAGCTACAGGTACTTTGTTATATTCAGTCTTCTGGCTCAAAGAAATGGGCTCAAGACTCTTGACCAAGTGTTCCACCCCATCTTTTAGGAGAGGCATCAGCGTTGTGGGCTATGCTAGAATTTGTCCACCTCAGCTAAAGTCATGGCTTTAGGTGTTTGTCACTAGTGTGAGCATGTATATTTAGATACATGGTGTAGAGGCTCGGCTGGACTAGTATCCCGTTTTCTCCAGCCCTAGGGTCCTTGATGGCACTTCCCTCTGGTCCTCTTCCTGTAATTTTTTTTGGGGTGCCTTGCCTCACCAAGACTGCCTTCCCTCCATATCCCAAACACTTAGCTAAAATTAAGAGAGACCTGATTCTATGGGCAGCTAGGCCATTATGTATCAATAACACCTGGTATGACCTTCCCTAAGGCAACTCAGTGTACAAAGGTAAAGTGGGATCTACTGACCATGTGGCAGGAAGAAAGTAGTGACTGTTAGGAACTAGTATGGGTTCACCAAGAGCAAGTCATACTCATTTTCCCTTGTCCGAGGAGGGACGTGTCCAGAACAAGAGCACTATTTAAATGCCCTGGACAGGCCAAACCTGGGATTATATCCAGTTCTAGGCCTCAGATTTAAGAGGGTCATTAGCCTACCAGAAAGACCAGGATGGGATGGGGACATAAAATATATCATGGGATGATAGTTTGAAGAAATTGGAGATATTTAGCTAGAGAAGATAGAGTTTAGTGGGGGCTTTAATAGGGAGGCATCATAATATAATAGTTAAGAATACTAGTTTTCAAGTCTCACAGACTGGATTTGAATCCCAGCTCTGCCATTTAGCAGTTCTATGTCTCCAGATACATTACTTAGACTCTTGAGCTTCAATTTCCTCATCTATTAGGAGTGGGTTATACTAACACTTAGCTCACTGGGCTATCGTGAGGATTAACTGAGGCTTAGCAAGTGACTGGCACAGAGTAAGATCTTGATAAATATTACTCTTGGGGTGGGGTAACCACCTTCAGAGTCTGAAGAGGGATTTGGTTTTCTATGGGTGGCCCCAGAGGGCAGAGTCAGGATCAGTGGATATAAAGAACAGACACACTAATTTCAGCTCAGTGTAAAGGAGTCATTTCTCTGAATTGGAGCTGTCCAGCAATGGGACAAGCTGTTAATGGGGTGTCATATCCTAGAACCAATTCCAGTAATTGAAGCAACTCGAGCCTCACTCTTGAAGACTCGGTGTCAAGTAACACCAACTTATCACCCTCACCAACCCTGAGCCTCTGTATGCAGGCTCTGGAGTCAGACAGACCCAGGTGCAGATCCAGGCCCTACCACTCACTCACTTGGTGACCTTGCAAAAGTCTCTACCTCTCTAAGCCTAAACTTCCTCATCTGTAAAATGAAACACATAGGGTTGTTGTAATAATTAAATGAACTAAGTCATGTAAGGTGCTGAGCACAGTTCTTGGCAGACTAAGCACTCAATATGGGTTAGCTGGTGGTAGCAGTAGTAGTAATAGTAACAGCAGCATCAGTAGTAGGAGGAGTATAAGTCATTATTCATCCAACTATGGGAGTAAACGACTTCTGCTGCTAGAATTGGGAGTCAATTGAGACAAACTGTCACCTTCCTTGTGGGAAACAGCATGATAAAGGTGCAGAGACAGAAGGAACAGGATGGGTGTGAAATGGGGTTGCGTGTGGGGGGGAGGGCCCATGGGGGCATGGGCAGGCTGGAGAGAAGATCTGCAGAGGGCAGTGGTTGAAGAGGAAACTTTTGATGCCAGGCCGAGGGGTTTATCCTGGACTTTATCCTGAAAGCAAATGGAAGGTGCTGAAAAAATTAAGATGAACTTTGGGCAGACAAAACCATTCCTTAACCAGCTACAGAGCTCCACAACATAAGGGGGACCTGGGGGACTCTATGAGGCTGAGGGCACCTGAGATAAGAGCTGTGAAGCCCTAGACTTCTGAGATAATTTCCGGGAGAAAAAAGAAAAATAATAACTAACATTTATTGATCCCAGACAGTGTTTCTAGCACTTGACATGTTCAAAGTCATTTAATCCTCTGTGGAGAATGTGTTGTTATTGGCATTCCCATTTTACAGATGAGGAAACTGAGTAATAGAAAACAAGCGACTTGCCCAAGGTCATATAGCTACTAATGGGAAGATCTGGGCTTTAAGCCCAGGTAGTCTGGCTCCAGAACTCATTCACTTAACCACTGCACTATTACCCAAACCAAACTGGTGGCAGACAGTGGTCTAAGGTTCTGGAGGGGGTGATGACTGGGTACATCTGCCCCCTCCCACCCTTTCATCTGCAGGTTTCCAATATGGCCTGGCTTCCTCTGGTACTACCAGGATTGGCTTTATTCACCCTCCCCAGCTTAACAAAGTGAAAATTAATATTTAATTATTCTCCTAAATGAAAATCGATGGCTCTGTTGGCCATCCGCAGCAATGTCCGTGCCATCACTCTTTCCTCGGAGCCTGCCAGGGGCAGCAGCAGGTTTAGTCACCTGGCCTCAGGCCCACCAGCATGGAGGGAGGAGGATGCCCAGCTCTCTGCAGACACTGGGTCCTGGGCACAGCTGCCATCTGCTGGAGAAGCAAGGACAAGACTTCTGAGGTCCCACTGGAAACAGACAGGACTGTCACAGTGGGACCAAGAAAGGTTGGATCAACCTCAAAGAGAAAGCCTGGATCCCTAGGGGAAATTTCATGGTATCCACTGGATGAGGATTCCCCCTTGGGTCCCCTCCACCTGCCCCATGCTAATTTCTGTCACCTAGCAAAGCTTGGCTCCCTACTCGGGACTTCCTTCAAACCTCAGTAGTCTGTCTCATCTTCTGCAGCTTCTTCCCTATGAAGCTGAAGCTGCTTCTTTCAATCTCACTTTAGGCTCCAAAATCCACCTGAAGAAGGTGAGACCCAACCTCAGCCCCACCTTCTGGGATTCAGAAGGTGCCCCCCTACTTGTCTCTCTCCCTGTGCATGACCTCCTTTCCCTTGGGCATCCATCCTTTCAAACACTGCAAAGGAGACAGACAACCGAGTACATTTGCTTTTTCAGGTTGTGTCCTGCACAAAACCGCTTGAGTAAAAGGGGAATTGGGGGCCAAAATCCAGCCATGCTTTGTTGACCAAGCCATGCATGTTATCACAGAGCTGTGTCAGCCCAGAGGAAGGGGCACATTTTTTTCTAATTCATCTGCAGGGTTGGGGGAGTGTCTTTTTGTAACTCACACAGAGGCACTGTATGTGCTAGCAGCTGCCCAGTGAAGGACTTGGAGCCTTTGCCTTCAAGGAGCTTCTGGTCTGGGGAAAAACTCATTGCATTTCAGTGCAGTTTTACATCTGGGCATGCAAAAGAGGCATCAGGAGGGAGGAGGGAGGAGATGCTTCACAGAGGAGATGCTATCTGAGCTGAATCATGATCATATTTCACCATGTTTGAGGATCTAGAAACCTAAAAGACAAAGGCCACTTCTGGAATTATGCCGACAGTGTGAGAACTGGCAAGGAAAGTGTCCAGCAAAGATGGCTAAGTTTCCACTTGAATGGAGAGTATTGTGCATGCTGGGCAGCAGGGGAGGCAGGACTCACAAGATTTGACTGCCAGTCGTAGGATCTTGGGCTTTATTGGGAGTCTTGCAACGGACAACCACAGGTAGATTTTAAGCAGGAAAGAGTGAGGGACTGGTTTCAAAAGGTCACTCTGGCTACAATGTGAAGGTTGTGTTGGAGAGGAAGCAACACTGAGGGCAGATGACTATTTAGGACACTGTTGCTTGAGCGCAGGTGAATAATGATGCTGGCCTGGAACTGGGGATAGGGCAGGGATGGGGAGGAGAGGATGGACTTAAGAGCTATTTAGGATATCCATACAGATTCTAGAATCAATGGGATTTGGTAGTGGATTGAATTAGAGGAGGAAGGTGAGGTAGAACAAAGTGCTGAAAATGGTGAAGTTTGCTTTTTCTCTGATCCACCCTTCCCTGCACACATGACACCTCTCTTAGGTCCACCAGTGGTCCCGTTTTGGCAGAAGTTCTGATAAACACTCTTCCCATGGGGGGGGAAAAGGGCTGAGGTCATGAGTGCTGGGTAAAGGGAATAGTTGGCATCACGACAGAAGAGTCTGAAGAGGGTAATGCTGAGCCCAAAGTCAGGGATTTTAGGCAATTCAAGGAAGGAGAAGGGGTATGGTCTTGCCTTCACTTCTGCTTAAGGGGCCAGAAGGACCAGGGCATCATGCATGTCTGTACTGCCTCCAACCTTCCCCACCCCACTTCCTAGAGTAGGTTGTTCTCTCCTCTTTTGGACACTTTCTCCCTTGATTTCCCCTCCAGGGCTGGGCCCTGAAGCAGACATGGGCCTGGAGTACACCTGGGAAAATCTCAAAGGAA
This sequence comes from Tapirus indicus, assembly GCA_031878705.1. NCBI lineage: Eukaryota > Metazoa > Chordata > Mammalia > Perissodactyla > Tapiridae > Tapirus > Tapirus indicus. Next base: position 62,169,368 of record CM062918.1, on the reverse strand, counting down.
TAGGTGCTCAGTCAAGGGCAAGAGCTCACCTAAGGTCCCATGACACGTTCTTGGCCAAGGACGATGCCTTCTTTTCCTCAAAGGGGAACCATGATTACCTCACCCCACTCCCCTGTCCCTTCCCTGGCTGTGGCAGGAACAAGGCAGGGGACGGTTGCCCAGGCAGTCCGTGTGGGCAGCTCTCAGCTGCCTCCAGCCACACAGAGCATGCCTAAATCCTGGTGTCCTCCCTAACCACTTCCCAGTGGGGACTGAAGGCCCAGAGCCATGGGAAGCACTACTCTACCCAGCTCTGTCCTCATCTTCTTGGGCTTCTCCCCTGGGAACTTCCCTGCATCTCCAAACTCACAAACTGCCAACTTCCCCAACCTCTAAACCATAAACCTGAGAGTCAGCCAACATTCCCTTCTCTCCCTCAGACCCCACATCCAACAGAACTTTAGTCCAGTAAATTCATCCTAAACATCTTTTAAATCTGTCCATTTCTTTCTGCCCTGGTCCAGATCACCGTCACCCCTTACCTGTATCACTGATCTTCCTGCCTCTAATCTTTCCCTTTCCAGTCCTTTCTCTGCGTGGTGACAGCTCAGGGGATCCTTCATAAGACAAGTACTAGATTATTCCCCTACTTAATATCTTTCCCTGGATCCCTGTTGCCTTGGAAATACAACAAAGTCAAAATTCCTTGTCATGGTTTTCACAATCTGCCTTAATCTGGCCCCTGCCTATCTTTCAGTTTCACTTCCTTCCATTAAAAAAAATTACATCTGGTACACCTATGAATATCTAGTCTTTGTCATTATCACCACAACTGTGCAAGGTAGGATCATGATTCCCCCTTTTGCTAATGTGGATACTGAGGCTCAGAGATCTTAGAGAAGTTGCCAGTGATGGAGCCAGAATTTAAATCCATGTCTGTCTGACTCAGAAGCAATTTGCTCTGCCCTGGATACCTCTGTGCCGGTGCCCACCAGAACCCTTGCTCCTTCAGAATTGCAGCTCCATCTCCATACCCCAGCTATCTGGAATGTTCAGCCTCAGCCCTATCTCTCCTATGATCTTCACATGGCCCTGTGACCCTAGTTCTGCAAGGCCCAGGTCAAACTCTGCCTTCTTCATGAAACTGTCTCTGAATCAACCTCTCCAGCTGGAGTCAGCCTCTCCCACAGCACTTTACCTTGTATTCCTCCTAAGGCTCTGGTCCCTCTGTGCCTCATTATTTCTGTTGATGTCTTAAGAATAGAGTCAAGAAGTACAATGCAAAAAATCATGGACTTCAGCATCAGACAGACCTGGGGGCATATCCCAGTTCAACCACTTACCCACCATGTGATCTTGGACAAGTGACTTACTTCATTCAGCCTCAGCCTTCTCATTCATACTATGGGGACAATTACCTTGCAGAGATGTTGGAAGGAGTTAAGAGACAATGTATGTAAAGTGCCCCAGGAAGGGCCTGGTGCATAGTGGACTCTCAGGAAATGGTGGCATTATCTTCCCCTCTGTGAGCTTTTGAGGACAGAGTCCCCAGGGTCATTGCTGTCTCCCCTGAAGGGCCCAGCCTGGGGCTCTTCACAGAGTTTGGGAAATGCTGGCAGCAAGTCCAAGTGGTGGAAAGCCTAGGTGCCTAGCCTCTGAGGCCTGGACTCTGCCAGGTCCAGTGGGATATGTTTGTACCACCTAATGCCCACTGTCCATCAATGAGTGGGGGAGTGGGGGAGGGGGCAAAAGGGCATCCCCCAGAGCACCGATGAGCTCTATCTCCCCAGAAACCCAGCCGGGAAGGCAGCTGCCATGGAAACCACTGCTGTCACGTATGCTCGTCACTCTAGGCTCCAGAGAGAAATTCTCAGGATCTATTTAAGAACTAATAAAATAATGATGGTCTTGCTCACCCTCACTGCCCCCCACCCCAGGCTTCTACCCCTCTCTCCTCCCTTGCTGCACTTCTCCCTGCCTTTCCTGTGTCCCCTTCCTGATCCCTTACCCCCTCGTTTCCTTCCCTTCTCCACTAGTATTTCTCTTTCCTTGCTCCTTTCTAGGTCTGTCTCTTACTCTCTGTCATCATTTCTGTCTTCCTGTGTCTCTTCATCTCTCCCAGTGTCTCTGCTCTCCATGGCTCTGTCTCTTGGTCTCTCCTCCACAATCACAGGTGGCCATGCCCAGGGACGGGTCCTGTCCTCCTGGTCCCTGGTCCAGGCCAGTCCAGACCTGTCCAGCTCGCCCTGATCTGCTTGGATTGATCTGTCATCCCCTCTAGACTGCAGCCTGAGTCCTGTCGGTGTCTCGGCCCCCACCCACAGCCTGGTACACTGCAGGTGCTCCACCACCAGCGGGTGGGTGTGTCAGAGCGTATAAGAATCTGAGCCTTGGGTGGGAGGGGGATTGCACTGGTTCAGGCTCGGCCTATTTTCCTTTCCTTTTTTTTTTCTTTTTAAATAAACCTTCCGCACTCCCCCATCCCCAAATTTGATCCAAAGGAAATTGCTCAACTGTGACTGCCAGGGCGTTACCATGGTTACCGGGTAGCACTTGTGGCTATGGTAACAGGAAGCTGCCTGTTGTCTCGGCAACAAGCACATTGGTAGGGGATGGAGTGGCCCCTGATTGGTGCAGAAGCAGTGCATTTCCTGATGGGAGGGGGTCAAATCATCACCTTCTCAGGCCAGATGGGCATCAGTACCCCTTCCTCTATGAACAGGAAGGCCGCTGTTCTTTCCTCCCGGCACTCAGCTGTCTGCCCCCCAACAATATTTCCTCACATCCTACGCACCCAGCTTTTGGCAGTTTACAAAGACCTTTTGCATCCCCATTATCTCATGTGATCCCCACAACACCCATGAGAGGAAGGTGAGATGGGGATTCAATCATGAATTCTCTCAGGGTGGTTGGGGGATGGGAATGTGTGGGGTGTATATTGAAATCACCTAGAATCTTTGACAAATTATACAATCCCCCAACTTGAGAGTCTGATATGGTTCCCAGGTGATTCTTATCCACCCCTGATAAGGGAACTCCTGAATGAGAAGGTGAAATTGGTTGGTGGGGGAGGGAATGGAGGGAGGAGTCAAGCTACTTTCCAGGTTTATAGCTTGGATCAGGTTTGGGCAAAAAGATGAGGTCTGGTTTGGGTGTATTGAGTGGAAGATGCCAGTAGGACTTTCCAGTTGAATGTGCAGCAAGCAGCTGGGCACCTGGGTCTGGAGCTCAGGAGGGAGGTATGGGCTCCAGACGCAGAGTTCTGAGTCATCCCTGTGGGGACAGTAGCTGAGGCTGTGGGTGTGGATGAGACTATCCAGGAAGGATGGGAAGAGTGAGATGAGCAGGGCCAAGGATGGTGCCCTGGAGAACTCCAGCATCCTTGGGGGAGAGGGGCCCAGGGAGAGGACTGAGGGGGTAAGTGTAGAAACTATGGTAACACAGAAGCTTGGGGAAGATTTTCCCCATTTGACAAGTTGAATCTGAGAGAGGGTGGCTTACTTGAAGTCATACGACCATTAAATGGCAGAGTTGGAGGTAGACGGTACTAAATCTGATTCCCAGATTGTTTAATCTAAATGACACATAGACTTATATTCTCAGTTTTAGACACAAAACACAAATCTTCAGTATAGATTCCACCCTCCCACCCAACTCCTCTCACCCAAAGCCTTTAAGGAAGTCCAGGAGCCAGAGGGACAGGCCTCACATGGCCCCTGCCCAGAGCCCAAGGCAGGAGAATCTCTTTAGCTGCCACAGTCCACCCTGTGCTTGCCACTGAGCTTCCTATTACCCAACCTGTCAGATTTCAGCACCTTCTAAATTTCTGGGTTTAAGGAAAGAATCTTGGAGAAAATCTATAGTCCCAGTGTGAGAGTGGTGGAGTGCAGAGTTCAAAGGGGCCAGGGCTTAGATCCCAAGGAGAACAGAGGTAGAGAAGCTGGGGCCCCAGGGCCAGGCAAACATGCTGACTAGGTGTGTTGGTCCAATGTCTTTCAGATGAATCGTCCGATCCAAGTGAAGCCAGCTGCCAGTGAGGGCCGAGGAGGTAACTTCCCTGTTTTGATGAACCTCGGGTATTACCAATGCAGAGGATGCTGGACCCAGTCCTGGAATCAGTCCTACCCATGGTTTATTACTAGAGTCTCCCTGGGTCAGGGGTACAAATGGGGCCCAGAGTTGCTTGGCACTGGAAACATCTCAGCCTCCCAGACTGAAGAGGGATGGGGTCTTGGAGTTCCCAGACTCAGAAGAGGCAGGAAGAGCCCTAAGAAGATGCTGGAGATAGAGGAAGAAAGCTCTTGCCACCTTGCTCCTGGAGAGAGGTCATTCTTGTTTTTACAGGTGGAACTTCCAAGTTTGTTTGAAGAACCAGGCTGGAGTTATTCTCCTTTTCCAGATTCTTCTGATTACAGACAACCCAGTCCACTCTGGATTGGGGCCACTCATTCCTTCATTGCAATTGCCTGGTTAGTCATGGTAAAAGATGAGGCTGGTAAGACAGACTTTGTAGGCCACATTAAGGAATTTGAGTCTATGCTGAGGACCATGGGAAATCTTCAAAGTGTTTTAGCTGCACTGTTTCCTAGTGCAGAAAGACCAGTGCTCCTTAAGAACAGAAGGGGTAAAGAGCTTGTGCTTTTTGACAACCACATGCATTCTGGCCAGCTTCCATGCTGGAAAAGCAATGTTAGCTTCTTATGTCAGTTCTTGGTGTCTTCCTCATCCTTGGTTCTTATATAATTCCAGGATATCTGCCTATAACCCTCCGTGATATCTGCTGACTCTCTCCCTTGGATAAGACTCTCTCCCTGCCTTATTCAAGATCAGTCATAGCTTTGTTAGGTGAAAGAGGCTGCCCAAGATCAAGGAGAGAATGGAACCCAATTGACAGACATTTATTGATTCCTACTAATCCTGCACACCCTCTCAGACTTCATGCTCAGTGTTCACACCTACGAGGGGTTCTGGTAGCTTCATGGTTCCCTTGTGGAGTTCTTTCCTCCAAGAAATCCTTCCTTCATCCTTTTAGATTCTCTAATCTCTGGTCTCTAATCCTTGATTTCTGGTCTAGATGTTATCATCCCTACTTTGTCTTAAAGAGATATTTCCGAGCTTCCTCCCTCCCCTACACTCACACCCCCTCCTTTCCCACCTCATTCTTTCTAGGTGGGCTTTTGAGAAGTTCCAAGCCGCACGCTAAACCTCTGGTTCACTTGTCCCAAGAATTTCTGCTTCTTGGAAAAGTCTGTTAGGCATCAAGGCCATTGTTGGCCGTCTTCTAAGTCTTGCCCACAAACACTAGACAGCCCCACAGCTGAGAGGCCAATTGAGAGTACTTGAGTGAGCCAAGAAGCAGACAGATTGGGCTATAGTTTATTCGACCATCCAACCAACATCTTCTGAGTAACTTATTCTACATTAGGAATACAGATGTGAGCAAGGCAGACCTGGACCTGGCCTCATTGAGCTCTGGAGCCGTGAAGGAATATTGATAAGTAAACATGGTTACAATTCAGTGTAATCAGTGCTTTCCAAGTCCTGGGAGGAATGTGAGGACACAAACAAGGGGCACCTAACTTAGTCTGAGAGATTAAGCTGGGCTCCCAGAGGTAGTTATATTTAAGCTGAGATCTCAAGGATGAACAAGAAGTAGTCAAATAAAGAGAGGAGGAGAAAGGCAGCAAGTGTTTCAGGTAGAGGGAATAGCATGTACAGAGCTCAGAAGAACAAGAAGCGACTTGGAGTCTGGTTCAGGAACTAAGTCCACAGTGCTGGGGGCACTACTCCTGCTGTTTGGAGTCCAACACTCTTGTCAGGGTGAGGGTGCTGCACAAAGGAGGCCTCCATGATGACAGTGCTTTTGCTTGGCCTGGTCCATATGTCCGGCCCATCTGGGCCCCAAGCAGTGGCATCAGCCTGAGTGTTTTTTTTATTTCCCCATTTTGTACAAATTTTTCAGGTGTCACATCATTGACAAATTCTGTACATGTGGCATCTCACCTATACACCTGTTCAGATTCAGAGCTGCTTAAGAGAGTAGGAAAAGCAAATCTAGCTGAAAAGAAGTCTGCCTGGCAGTAGAACTCATAATTTTAGTAGTTATGTGTTACACAGATTTTTCTTGACAAGTGATGGCTCTTAATGAGCATATTCTCCAAATGCATCCATGGATAATCCTTCTTGCACGTTTGGATGACCAGATCTCTCAATTCCTCCCTGCTCCCACTCAAAGTCACCAAATGTTCCCTGCTACATATTCTGGAGAGAGGAGTCATATGTACTAAGTCTTGCAGAACAGTTGGGCCTTTACAATTTATAAGTATTTTACTACCAACTGTGTTAGATAATCTTGTTAATCAAAATGTGTTCCTTTTCTTCGATGTTATCGTATATCTATTCTAAAGTGAGTTTGGCTCTCTGCTGAATTTTAACACAAACTAATGCTTTAGAAACAACTTTTAAAAATGGTTTTGGATTTTGCTTTTGAAATGTAGCATTTAACACCAAGGTGGGATAGTTTATCCCATTCAAGTCTTATTTTCTGTGACCCCAAACACTCTATAAACTTTCAGAGTTAATGGTCACACCTGTCCTGATATATTTAAGCCTGTGAGCCCACATATATTTTATAGATTTTGAAATTAAATCCTTTAGTTTATAACTGATTAATAATTATTTCTGTATCTAATTAGGATACGGGTATCAATGCAGACATAATCCGAGGGCTATCAAGCCAAATAAAACCTTCCAAAATTCTGCCATTTTCTTCTAGAAGGGATTCTCAGATTCTTTTTCTTCCCATAAAACAGGGATCACCACCTCAAATGCTACAGGAGCCAGGTTGGCAACCTTAAATGGGTGAGACTGTCATGATTTAAAGGAAAATTTACATCTTAATTATATTAAATGTTGGCAAAGAATTCAATTTTTTAAAGCAGACCAACACTGTGAGAGCCTAACCAAACCTGTCAGGTTTGCTTCTTTCGCCCAAGACGATCTGCCAAAAGGAGGATTCTATTGTGCACACATGAGCTTTTTAACAAAGGTACTTACTTGACATTCTGTCTCTTGAATTTTGATGCCAGTGCAACAGAGTAGTATTCTTCTTATTTTTTTTATTTTTTTTTGTGTGGGGAAGACCAGCCCTGAGCTAACATCCGTTGCCAATCCTCCCCTTTTTTTGCTGAGGAAGACTGGCCCTGGGCTAACATCCGTGCCCATCTTCCTCCACTTTATATGGGACGCCGCCACGGCATGGCTGACAGGCAGTGCGTCGGCGGGCGCCTGGGATCCGAACTCGCGAACCCTGGGCTTCCAAGCGCAAACTAAACCGCTGCGCCACCGGGCGGCCCCTCTTCTTATTTTTAATCAATAGACATGAGGTTTGTGGTTGAAATAACCTATATCGTAAACATACTGTATGTTGTACTACTTTTAGAAGTTATTGATAACATTTGCACATTCAATGCCTACAATGCAGTAATAGTAGCAACACAACAGGATCTGCCTGATAGAAGGTGCTGGGGTCCTCTTCTTCCCCAGCCATCCCCTGCGGCCTTGGTGGCACTTTTCTCAGAGTGCCAGATGGGCATTCAGGTCTCCAGGTCTTTACTGACTATATTATAGCCTTTTAATGTATCCCAGCCAGTTCCCATAAATTCTGCAGCTACGTTCCACACTGTTCATATACTCCATGCTCCGTGCCTGTATTTTACATCCTGTGGCATCCAGCAGCATACCCTTAAAGGAAAATGCATCTAGTTTCCCAAAATGAAATTATCTCCTAATATACTAAAAGCACCCATTTCTACATTAAACATACATAGTACCCAAAACTTTTCCCTCAGCATTTGGATTTATTTGAATGTGAACATTAAAATGTTTGCCTGGATAAAAATTTAAGGTTTGTGTATTTTAAAACGTTAACCTCAAATTATATGAGGTCAGAGCTAGGGATCTCCAAATCCCTCAGACACTGCTAACTAAATAAGTCTATTTTATTTGCTGTTCAGCATGGAGACTGTGGTTGATTTTTCCTAACTTGCATTATGTCTATTACGGAAGCATTAAAAATAAGTTAAACTGTAAGTACCAATCTATAGGAAAAGTATTTTTTAGTCCTAAGGCAAAATCTTCAAAATCATTGTACTCCTATACTTTCCTTTCTTTCAAATTTCATAACATATAATCAATACATTCATAAATCACAATGGTGATTGCTCTGCTTGTCCCACTCCCCAACTTGGCTGTATTTTTTACTTAGCAAATATTTATGTACCCAAGATGCCTGAGCTACAGAAATAGGTTAAGTATCAATCCATACACTCTTTTCTCTTTAGTTTTTTTGAGGAAGATTGGCCCTGAGCTAACATCCGTTGCCAATCTTCTTCTTTCTTTTTTCTTCCCAAAGCCCCAGTACATAGTTGTGTATCATAGTTGTAGAGTTGCTGCTCTTCTATGTGGGACACCACCTCAGTATGTCTTGATGAGCCATGAGTAGGTCCATGCCCAGGATCCAAACCAGCCAACCCGGGCCGCCAAGCAGAACATGAGAATTTAACTGCTACGCCACCAGGCCGGCCCCTGTAGTATTTTTTTTAACTTTAAAATTTAAAACATTCTCTGAGTGAAGCATCTCTTTTTTAATCTTGAGATTTGGTTTAACTCAAAAGCTAATTATCTGTTATCACATCAACCTTCTATCACCATTCTATAATTAGTTAAGTACTTTCTGCCTGAATTTGCAAGCTTTGGTTAGATATCAGCCTGGATTTTGAGTAATAAATGTATATTACTATCTAACTAGGTGAGCCATCTTTTCCAAATTTTTTCTAGGATTCTATTTTATTCAGGGTTTAACAACTAAACTTTAAAGTTAAAGTTAAATTTTGAGCTAGAATTTTCAGAATTGCACAATACTGGGACATATTCTCTGACCTAAATCAGATATAGACTGTAGCAACAACTGTTCTGTCTGTCAGTTGACACTCATATCTGTTTTTGATCCTTATACTTATCTAATTCTAAAAGTATTTTTCCAACAAGACCTGACTGGATAAGTTTCACAGTACTGCTTAAGACTTTACTCAAGTTAATGTTTCACTTCCTGAAATGCATTCTGCCTCCCAAGGTGAAGATAGGTGCTTTCCTTCAGCGTGACTCAGAACGGATCACCCAAATCTGACTGTTGTGACACTTTTAGGCCATGGCTATGACTGAACCTCTGACAAGCCCCTCAGATACAGGTGTACAGCCTTCAAAAGGAAAATGCATCTCTGGAGGCCGAGATTCTTCTTAAGGGAACCTGGAAGCCCAGGCTTGGCCTACCTTTCTTACTTACCTCCTGGCTCTCCTGGATCAGGATGAAGGGACAGTGGAATCTATGTTATTTCATTGGTCTAAATTCCCTATTTTTCAGCCCTCCTTGAAGTCCTTCTTTATTTTTTTAAAATCATTTTTAAGTGTACACCTCAGTAGTGTTAAGTATATTCACATTATTGTGCAACCAACCTCTAGAATGTTTTCATCCAACAAAACTCAAACTCTGTGCCCATTGAACAACTCCCATTTCCTCCTCTCTCCAGCCCCTGGTAACCACCATTCAACTTTCTGTTTCTGTGAGTTTGACTATTCTAGATACCTCATATAAGTGAAATTGTACAATATTTGTGTTTTTATGACTGGCTTATTTTACTTAGCATAATGTTCTGAGTTTCATCCATGTTGTAACATGTGTCAGAATCTCCTTCCTTTTAAAGGCTGAATAATATTGCATTGTATGTTTATCCATTCATTGGTTGATAGACATTTGGGTTCCTTCCACCTTTTGACTATTGTGGATAATGGTACTGTGAACATGAGTGTACAAATATCTCTTCAAGACTCTGCTTTCAATTCTTTGGATATATACCCAGAACTGGTATTGCTGGATAATATGGTAGTTTTATTTTTAATTTTTTGAGGAACCTCCATACTATTTTCCATAGTGGCTGTACCATTTAACATTCCCACCAACAGTGCACAAGTGTTCCAATATCTCCACATACTTGCCAACATTTGTTTTTTTTTCTTTTTTTAAATATATATAGCAGTCATCCTAATGGGTGTGAGGTGATATCTCATTGTGGTTTTGACTTGCACTTCCTTAATGATTAGTGCTGTTGAGCATATTTTTATATGCTTATTGGCCATTTGTATATCTTCGTTGGAGAAATGTCTATTCAGGTCCTTTGCTCATTTTTAAATTGGGTTATTTGGTTTTTGTTGTTGTTGAGTTGTAGGAGCTCTTTATATATTCTGGATATTAACTCCTTATCAGATATATGATTTGCAAATATTTTCTCCCATTCTGTAGGTTGCCTTTTTACTCTGATTGTGTCATTTGATGCACAGAAGTTTTTAATTTTGATGCAGTCCAATTTATCTATTTTTCTTTTTTGCCTGTGCTTTTGGTGTCGTATCCAAGAAATCATTGCCAAATGCAAGGTCATGAAGCTTTCCCCTGTGTGTTCTTCTAAGAGTTGTATAGTTCTAGCACTTATGCTTAGGTCTTTGATCCATTTTCAGTTAATTTTTATACATGGTATAAGGTAAGGGTCCAACTTCATTCTTTTGCATTTAGATATCCAGTTTTCTCAGCACCATTTGTTGAAAAGACTGGCACTCTTGTTGAAAATCTTTTGACCATATATATGAGGACTCATTTCTGGGCTTTCTATTCTACTCCACTGGTCTGTATGTCTGTCTTTATGCCAGTACCACACTGTTTGATTACTGTAGTTTTGTAATAAGTTTTGAAATCAAGAAGTGTGAGACCCCCAACTTTCTTCTTTTTCAAGATTGTTTTGGCTATTCAGGGTGTCTTGAGATTCTGCTTTAGAATGGATTTTTCTTTTTCTGCAAAAAATGCCATTGGAATTTTGATAGGGATTGCATTAAATCTGTAGATCACTTTGAATAGTATTGACATCTAACAATATTAAGTCTTTCATTCCATGAACACAGGATATCTTCCACTTATTTGTGTCTTTAATTTCTTTCAGCAATGTTTTGTAGTTTTCAGGGTACAAGTCTTTTGCCTCCTTAGTTAACTTTATTCCTAAGTATTTTATTCTTTTTAATGCTTTATAAGTGGAATTATTTTCTTAATTTCCTTTTCAGATTGTTCATTGCTAGTGTACAGAAACACAACTGACTTTTTTGGTTGATTTTGTATTCTGCAACTTTGCTGAATTTGTTTATTAGTTCTAACAGGTTTTTTGTGTGGAATTAAAGCCCTTCTTGATGCTCATCAGATCTGGCCAGGAGACTCTGTTTGGCTGGATATTTCCTTCACTCACATTCCCAATCTTCCTTGGCTCCTTATGCTGCAGTCATCGCGAAGAACATCAGGGGAGAGATGCTTTGCTCCAAATGCTGCCACCTGCAGGACCTCCTGGGTTGGTATTTGGACTGAAAGGTGGATTGGTATTTTTAGGATGTGTTTGGTGGTTGGTACCCCAAGGCTGAAACCTTGCCCCTACACTGTCCCTACAATCACGACATCCCACCAAAATGGAGGTGAGTGGGTGTGAGAGGCCTAGAAGGCAGAAACTTGGACACTTCAGGAATTTCTTTGGGCCAACTTGTAGCAGAGCCTCCTTTCTTGAATAGCATCTTGGTGCCATTCCTGAGGAAGATGGAATGGACTGACTGACTCTGGGCTCTCAACCCCATCATTTGCTGCATTAGAATCCCTGACCTGTATGACCAGCTGCACAAGGCAGTTTCATGGAGATGGGCCTCTTGGGCCCAAACAACTTGGTTTGGGTTCAAAAAGCATTTAGCAGAAGAACAAGGAGCACACATTGGTTGCCAACAGGAAAATGCAGTTATACCATTCAACTGTGTGTCTTTCCAGCTATGTCTCAGCTCCACCCTGGTACTATCTTCCAATTCCTTCCACTTCAGGAAGGTTAAGCCTCCGTAACTGATATTCCCATCTCCTAGGGACCCACCTACAACACATGGGATGCTTTTATTCAGATATTTCTGACCTACCTCTTACAGAATCCTCTATTTGCCAAAATGGTAGAGTTTGATCTAGAGGAAATTGAATTATCTGTCTAAATCTCATCTTCATCTCTCTCTGGAGGCATTGATCAGTCCTCAGAATCTTCAGGGCTGTGGATTTAGGGGCTACTCTCAGGGGTTCTAGCCTGTACTTCTCTTTGACCAGGTCTCTTACGAAACTTATTCCACCATTCTGAGATCACCTGAGGCTTATGGTCACTGTGACCCACACCATCCTCCTGTCAAACACCATAAGGCAAAGAGGATCCCAGGATTCAAGGTGATACCTGTGAAATGGGCAGCACAGAGCCCGCCCTACAGCTCAGCCTCATTTCAATTTCAAAGTCTGTACAGACCAGTAGTCCAGAACCATAGGATCAGTGCCCTGTCACAGAAATGGAAATTCTTAACTCAGGAGACTCTCACTGGAAAAGACGAATCAGAGAATTTCATGGTCTGTGACATGAGCTTGAACTGACAACCATGAACAGAAAAGAGCAACAAGAGGAAGAGCAGATGAAGGATCATACCACTGTCCATACAAACCTCTTTCCTGTCCTGGGGGCTCCATGTCAGCCTTGATATCTCTCTTCCTGCCTAGGGCTACCTGGATGCAGGTCCATGTGGCATGACATCTTACCTAGGTGCCATCCCCATCTTGAAGATCCTACTCAATGACACAGCTGCACTATAAATTAGGGAATCATGAACCCCCCTTTAAGCTTTGGGACTCTGGAGGCCCCAGGATCTTCTCCAGCCCCTCTTGGGCCTTCTGCAGCTACATGAGCATACTTTAGTGTCAGCTCAGAACAATGGCAGTCTTCTGGAGTTTGATTCCCTGACCAAGTGGGGCCTGTCGTCCAATGTCAAGGGAAAGCCACTAACATCAGACTGGTCAAGAGATTTATGAAAGACCTTTCTTGTCTTCTCGGGTTCCTGAACAGGATAATCTCAGATCCCTCTTCATATACCATCTGGAACTCTATTCTCTACCTTTTAGGTCAGTAGTTTTCAAAGGACTTTCCTTGGAGCACCCTCTATGGAGTACTAGGGGAAGATGAAGCAGGAGGAACTCCAGCACCCCCCCCCCACTTTTCTGGCTTCAGTCAGAGCAGTTCTGCTTTTCTGTTATATTTTGAGCTTCATCCTAATAATTTTGTTAGAACAATGAATTCTACAGCTTTCAAAAAGTGTTAGGAAACCAGTGATCTGTTCCAAGGTCACTATTCTGTGGCTAACACTCCTAGAAATGAAGCACATCCACCAGATTATACTCTCATCACAGAAGATTAGTACCTCCTCTAGAATTCTGGCCACAAGTACATTATCCACCCCTTCCCCTTCAGGATTGCTGGGCAGTAATCCTCTTGACAGAGGGCAGGATTCTGCTGAAACACACTCTGTCTTATATAAACCGCAGCCCCCGCCCTCCACACAGACACAGCATTGACAGACACCTCAGGGTACCCAGGGCAGCCTAGGCTGAACCCCACACTATCCTGGTGAAATATGGACACGCACCTAGCCTTGCTGGAGATTCCCTTCACTGCTAACTTTGGTCAGTCTGCTCTTCCTTTTCACTGTCACCCAGGCTTCAGTCTATGACCCTCATCAGCCTTGTCTCCCTTGCACTTAGGATCCAAGGACCCCTGCATCGGCCTAGCCAAGCTTGTGAAGGAGTAAAGGCGTTTGGGATGGGTTTTCTTGGGCTCCAGGATCTTGAAGGTGAAGCCTGAAGCCAGATTCCCACACACTCCTTCTTTCCCAACTTGTATCACCAGGATGAAGCCCCATCCTGAATTCAGAGACTTACCTTGGTGCAGAAAGGAGCGGGGCTTTGACAGCAGGCCCTATAGGTTGGGCCCCTCTACCCCGGGCTTCTGGGTAGTGCTCCTGAGGCCTGAGTTTCTGGATGTGCAGCTAACCCTAGTTGCTGCCCCAGCTCTCCAGCTTTCTCCAAGGGACACAGGCCCAGTTTGCAGCCTCTTTCCTGGCATCTCTGCCACTCCCAGAGGAAGGATGGACACAAGGAGGGATCAGACTTGTTCTCAGATGGCATTCCAGGTCTACAGGCAGAACTTGTTCTCCCATGGCATGAACGCACGGTGAGGGATCAGGGCAGGAGAACAGGGGGAGTCAGAAAGGAGGCAACAGGACTTCGGGAGGGCCCTGGAGGCTGAGTAAGGGACTGAGGTGGTGGAGGTGGGAGTTAAGGAAAGGGGTCAAGGGTTCAGCAAGTGTAGTGGGGAAAACACTAATGTTGAAGGCTCAGGAACCCAAGCTGGCCTTTGGGAGGGGCACCCAGGTTGAATTTGTGCTAGGCATGGGGATTCATCATTCCATCGCTCAGTGTCTGGGGATGAGGCAGTACGATCAGACAACCATTTTCTGTGCTGTTTTTGACCCAGAACCCTCCTTGATTTGAGCAAAAAGGGGCATTGATTCTAGCCACTGCCATCAGGCTGACCAGCAAGGATGTACTTCTCTTCTCCAGACTCAGTCTGAATACAGAAGCCTTCTCTGAGGACCCCCCCCCCACCGCCTTAATAGGGCTGAAACAGTCCAAAATAGCCTTTTCCAAACTGTAAGAACAGAAAGATCAAACATGAAAGATGCATATAGGGCTCTACCCAACCAGATATATGGACGGAATCACTTTCCACAAGAGCAGCAATGAGTCTTTCTGGGTTTTTCCAGGATCCAGGTTTTCCTGATGGAAATCTGAGTTGAGTTCCTTTCCTCCAGGTCTGTCTGTATCTCATCCTGCCTCTCAAAGAAACGAAACTTTGTAGCCCCAGGCCCTTCTCACCCCGTGCCCTCTTCCCAGAGCTGGACGGTGGTGAGCTACCTTCCTGAGCTCCTCCCCTACTCTGGGGAGCCCAAGAGGACTTAGGGTCCCCAGGTCACTCCTGGATTTGTCCCCAGAGGACCGAAAGCTGTTTGTGGGGATGCTGGGGAAGCAGCAGGGTGAGGAGGACGTCAGACGCCTGTTCCAGCCCTTTGGCCATATCGAGGAGTGCACCGTCTTGAGGAGCCCTGATGGCACCAGTAAAGGTGACTTGAGCTGACCCTGGTATTTCCTGGTGACCCTGTCTCATTCTGGGCCTCATGACCCTTTAGCCCCTTTGGGCTGAGCCACCTAATCCCTCTATCCTGCCCCAGGCTGTGCCTTTGTGAAGTTTGGGAGTCAGGGGGAAGCTCAGGCGGCCATCCAGAGTCTGCACGGCAGCCGGACCATGGCGGTGAGGGCGGGCACCTGGGGCCGAGGGTGAGGCCAGTGGGGTGGGGACGGTCTCCTCCTCCCGAAACGCAATCGGTGCCCCAGGAAAAGGCCTGCTGGGTAAGGCGCTCGGCCCAGGGCCAGGGCTGGGGACTGGACCATTCACCGCGGCCTCCCCTGCCCTACCCAGGGCGCCTCGTCCAGCCTTGTGGTCAAGCTGGCGGACACGGACCGGGAGCGCGCGCTGCGGCGGATGCAGCAGATGGCGGGCCAGCTGGGCGCCTTCCACCCGGCGCCGCTGCCGCTCGGGGCCTGCGGAGCCTACACCACGGCGGTAGGTGCCTGGCTCCGGCGGGCGCGGGCGGTCAGGCGCGGGGGCCAGGCCGGGGGTCGGAGCCTGAGCAGCTGCCCGCCGCTGGGCCCTCCACACCCGCCCTTCTTCCCTCTCAAAGATCCTGCAGCACCAGGCTGCCCTGCTGGCGGCGGCACAGGGCCCGGGCTTAGGCCCGGTGGCCGCAGTGGCGGCACAGATGCAGCACGTGGCGGCCTTCAGCCTGGTGGCCGCGCCGCTGTTGCCCGCGGCAGGTACTGCGCTCAGGGGCGGGAGCCGCGGCGGGAGGGGGCCGCGCGGGGCTGCGGCCTGACTCTCCGACCTCCTCGCCGCCAGCAGCCAGCTCCCCGCCGGGCAGCGGCCCTGGCACGCTTCCTGGACTTCCGGCGCCCATCGGGGTCAATGGATTCGGTCCCCTGACCCCCCAGACCAACGGGCAGCCGGGCTCCGACACTCTCTACAATAACGGGCTCTCCCCTTACCCAGGTGGGCCCCCCGCTCCGCCCAGATCTCCCCGAAATGGAGTGGGGAGCGGGGGGTAGGGGGAACTGGCCTCCCTCGGAACGGACTCCTCGTTCCTCCTGCCTCTCACGGCCTCCCTTCACCTCCCACACTCCTTGAGCCTCTCTCACCTACCCTGCCCGCCCGCCTTCACCGTGGGCCTCGCGCCCCTCTCTCCCCAGCCCAGAGCCCCGGCGTGGCTGACCCCCTGCAGCAGGCCTACGCTGGGATGCACCACTACGCAGGTTTCACTGGGCGCTACGCGGGGTTGAAGGGACCCAGAAAGGAATAGGGAGATTTGTGGGGGGTTTAGGCTCTGCTCTGAGGAGTCGACCCTCCCATCCCCCCACCCCTGGGCCTAGAACGACTTCTCTAGGGGCGAGGGTTACCGTGGACTGGGCTGAATTGGTCAGAGGTGGTCAGGCAGATGGGGCACTGCTTGGGCCACGGCTCCTGTGGATCACTGCCCATGCCACCTCTGTCTCCAGCAGCCTATCCGTCGGCCTATGCCCCAGTGAGCACAGCGTTTCCCCAGCAGCCTTCAGCCCTGCCCCAGCAGCAAAGAGAAGGTGAGGGACAGGGGGATGGAGAGCAGGGCCTGGTGGGGCTGGACTCAGGGTCCCTGCCCTGAACCAGCCGGCTACTGTTCCTGCAGGCCCCGAAGGCTGTAACCTCTTCATCTATCACCTGCCTCAGGAGTTTGGAGATGCAGAACTCATACAGACATTCCTACCCTTTGGAGCCGTTGTCTCTGCCAAAGTCTTTGTGGATCGAGCCACCAACCAGAGCAAGTGTTTTGGTGAGCAGAGCCCCATCCCCTGGGCCTCTCCCACTCCTAACTTCGTGATTCCCTATAGACCCTAAGATTGTCCTTTCATAAGTCAATGATTCCCATAAAGCAGGGCCACAGACCAATGACAGGGCTAAGCCTAGACCAGGAACAAGTCTATTTCAGGTTCACCTGGGAAGGTCAGGTGTCTAGAAGATGTTCCACCAGGTCGAGCTTTAGAGTCTAGCCTGGGCAGGAGGAGTCTGGGTCTGGGACCAGAGACCCCCTCCAACTGCAACTGCAGTTCAGAGGACCAGAATGGGAGCTGTGGAGGGAGAGAGTCAGTCCATGCCAGGGAAAGACAGGGAAACACCTCAGCCAACACACTGCCCACCCCGCAACATACACACTCAGAATTGCCTCCTGTCCTTCCAAGAATCACACCTTTAGGAAACTGAGGCCACTTGCCCATGTAAGTATGAGCAGGTGTGCATGTGTGCATGCACACATGTGAACAATGGAAGGTGGAAGGGTACATGTTTGATGGAACCGGCTTGAGGGGGCAGAGAGAAGAGGGGGCTGATCAGAGAGAAAAGAGGTCCTGCCAGGCAGAGTTCCCAGCTAACCTCTCTGTCCACATCCCCCAGGGTTTGTTAGCTTTGACAATCCAACCAGTGCCCAGACAGCTATTCAGGCCATGAATGGCTTTCAAATTGGCATGAAGAGGCTCAAGGTCCAGCTAAAGAGGCCCAAGGATGCCAACCGGCCTTACTGATCTACTCTCACTGACCAGCCACAGAAAGGTGAGTCCTTGATGGACCCCATGCAGATGGATCCTGAGTGACGGAGCCCTTTCAGCTTTGATGTTCCTTTTGGGATGTTGGGGGCACCCACCTCTGAAAAAGTCTGGGAGAGAAGAGCCAGGAGTTAGAGGAATTCTCACTTGGAGGCTTTGTCTTTTTTCTTCAATCCAAGGACTGAGACAAATTAGGCAACACGCCTGCCCCCACAGTCTGAGAGAGATAATTACAGCAAGATCCAACCAGTTCTACTCCAGAGATAGCTACAGGGGGCCATGGGAGTAGAGAACTCATATGTGAGGAGGGCAGGAGCTTGGAGAAGGAGACTAGAAAACTACCTTTGGGCCAGCTTGTGAAGGGTCTTAAAGGCCATGAGTTTGGACTTTATCCTGAAGATGGTAGAGAACCAGTGAGGAGTTTAAGCAAAGAAGGGACAAGATGTGAGGGCTGGGACAATGGCAGTGAACATGGAGATGAGGAGAGAACAAATACACTGAAGAAGCAGGATCTGCAGGCTCTGGTGGGTGATGGGGAGGGAGATGACACGTCCCAGGTTTCAAGCAGGGCCAGCTGCCTATGACTTTTTAGAGATTTGCTGTCTCAGAAGATATACATGGCCCTGCCTCACTTGAGCTACCCAGGGAGCCTTCTGGGGGGGGGGGTGCCAGGCTGGGGCCATCTGCCCAGGACCCAGGGTGTGGCATCAGTGGTCTTGGCCCTGCTGCAGCTCTGCTCCTCAGGAGGAGAGGCCCAGCCACTCACCTAAAATGTCACTGACAGGGCAAGCTACTCTTCTTGTCTTGCCCTCCAGAGTGATTTTTGCCTTTTTTCCCCCCCTCTCTCTTTACCAATTAATACCCAACAACAGAAATTGGGGAGTGAGAAGAAAGGAAAGGAAAAGCACAGAAACGCTTGAGCAGCCCTTCCTGAAGGAGCAGCCACAGATGGAGGTGGATCGGACCCAAGGCCGGCACCTGGGGCTCAGGCCACTTGAAGGACTGTTTTCATCGAGTGGGTTGTTCTGTGCCTGTGGCCTAGAGCTCAGGCTGGCAAGAAAACTGGGGCTGGTTGAGGATTGACTGTCTAGGGAACCAGCAGAGGGCCTTGGGGGTGCCAAGGGCTTCTCCGCAACGGAGGCCCCGATTTACTTCTTTGAAAATCATATCATTCCTTAGAGTTTAGGGACCAAAGGACTATTGCTTTTTTAAGAATATATATATATATATAAATTAAAACAAAGAAACAAAAACAAACCAACAAACAAAAAACACAAGAGAAACGAAAAAGACAGTATAGAGTCATAAAAGCTGCCTTTAAATATCCCTAGGAGACAGGGTGAAGGAGACCCCTGAAAGCCCCAGCCTAGGCAGAGGGAGGCTGTGGAAAGACTGTTCTGTGTCTCATTCCCTCTTAACCAGCCCCCCACCTCCCACCTTTTTAACATAATTATGGACTTGAGGTCTAGGCTTATATGCAGGTAATAAGAGAGTTACGATGCAGTGAACCCACAATCCCCAAACTCAGAGAGCATCCCTGAAGAGGCCGCAGGAGGAGCTCTGGCCTGCCCTGGCCTTTGCCACCCTGAGAGGCCTCCTAGCCAGCAGGCGTGGGAACCTGCCTTTCCTTCTCGACAGCCTTTCCTGTGGAACCACTGCTTCCCCAGGCAGGAAGAAAGAGGGAGTTTTTGCCATCCCAGCCTTTCCCTTCCCCATCCAGATAGACAGAGGCCCTGGCTTTGGCCAAGCCGAGACACCTCCTGTTTCCCCTCTCCTTGAGCCAGCCCCAGTGTCCCCTTGCTCCAGGCCACGTTCTGTCTCTAAGTCTAAGTTTGCCCACCTCTAAAGTAGATTCAGGATATATGTAGAGGGCTGTGACAACAGACTAGGAAGGTTTGCTACTGTATATACTGCCATTGAGAAGGGGATAATTTTCAATATGTAGAAGCTTCAGAATTTAGAGGTCCCTCTTTACCCAGGACCTGGGAGGGAAGTAGATGTTTTGCCAAAATACTTCTTCATTCCTTTAAAAAGTACATCTTTCCTATGCAAGAGTGTCTCACATGTGCTTATCCAAGGTGCTTCTAGATGGTGAGCAGTGTTCAGCTTAGAAGTGGTGTGTGCTCTGTCTGTCTGTCTTTGTCTTTCTGTTGTATACAGTGGGTGCCATATAAAGCTGATCAATGGTGGTGCTTCCTGCCTGCTTCTGTGAGATGGGCAAAAGATCCAGCTTAGAACACCATGACTCACCTTGCCTTGGTCAGCCTTTCCCGGGCCTTCAGGACCTTGCACATAGTTTTCCCAGGAGGATAATTTCCCCTCCACCCACAGACGTGGATCAAACTAGTCTGGGGCCCCAGCTGTGTGGTGGTCTGATCCCCAGATGTTTCTGAGGCTGGAAGCCTCTGATCTGATATCACATCAGACAGGAAAGGATATGGGGGTGGGGTGGAGGGTTCCTCCTTCATAACAGTTTCTAAGAAAACTTCTTCCCACCTGTTCCTCTGTCTTTGACTCATTTTTGGAGGGAATGGGAATGAAAAATAGATACAATAATGATATTACCAGGTGAGGTACAGTTATATCAACAAATGATTTCCAGCTGAGAGAGGAACCAGCGCTGAGGGCATCTGTTCACCAGCACAATGCTGACACATAGACTGACCACCCTGGACACAGATGGAGATATGTAGCACCTGCACATTCAAACTTATATTCACATGGAGGCATAGAGGCCCCTCAGTGCTAGGTGCTAAGCACCGTGCTAGGAGCTGGGGCTCAGGCATGTTCTAAGTACTCAGAGTTAGGAGGAAAGACAGACTGATAATATAGTTATAATGGAGGGCCACATGGGATCTGTGACAGCAAGAAGAAGAGTACCTAATTCAGACTTGATTGGTAGCGGAGGTCAGAGAAAGGTTTCCTGAAGGAAATTAAGGAAGGGAAGGGTCTTCGAGGATGTACTGGGACATTTGTTCAAAGCCATTTGGACAGCTGCGTCCTTTTGATAAATTATCTTTATTACCAAGAAATAATAATAATTACCATTTATCCAGTGCCTATCATGTGGTAGACAATGGGCACAAGACCCTTTTCTATTCCTAATTCTACCCTGAACCTTAACTCATTACTGAGTCACGTCAAGACACTTGAACCAAAATGGCGTTTAAAGTATTTTGTTTCATGGTTAGGCACTGGCAGATTGTGTGCTAATGCTGCAGGGGTTGTCAGGGTCTAGATTAGGGGTTGGCAAACTATGGCCAGTGGGCAAATCTGGCCTGCAGCCTTTGTTTGTACGGCCTACAAATTAAGAATGATTTTTACATTTTTAGAGGGTTGTAAAAATAAAACAAAACAAAAAAGAATACGAGACGGAGACCATATGTGACCTACAAAGCCTAAAATACTTATCTGGTCCTTTAGACAAAAAGTTTGCTGACCCCTATAAGATCATGGAAGACTCATATAATGTCTAATGAGTTTGAACAACATGGTGTTTGTGTCTCTGTTGTGTGTGCATGTATCAGTCTGAACTCTTTCAGTAGCAAGTGTCAAAAACCCAATTCAAACATGTTTAAGTCAATAGGTAATTAATTGGCTTACATAATTGATAAAGGATGTATCTGCCTTCAGGCATGGCTGGATCTAGGGGTTCAATGATAATATCTCCATCTCTTGGCTCTGCTTCCTTCTATATGTGGGCCTCACTAGTTCTAGCTCTCAAGTCCTAGGGAGGACTTTGGCCAGAATGGACATGTGCCACCTCTAGGGTAGAAGAGTAGGCCGCCATAATTGACAACATCACCAGGACTGTGTGGAGGGGAGAAATGGGTCCCCAAAGGAAAGGAGGATAGGCTGATAAGCAACATGCATCCACTACATTCCACCTGTTTATTGCTCAGCATCCACCTATACTTTTCTTGACAAACATACAATTTCAAAAATGTGCCTCCCTGGGGCCAGCCTGGTGGCGTAGTGGTTAAGTTCGCACACCCTGCTTCAGCAGCCCTGGGTATGCAGGTTCGGATCCCAGGTGCCGACAGATGCACTGCTTATCAAGCCATGCTGTGGTGGCATCCCGTATAAAGCCGAGGAAGATGGGCACAGATTTTAGCCTAGGGCCAATCTTCCTCAGCAAGAAGAGGAGGATTGGCAATGAATGTTAGCTCAGGGCTAATCTTCCTCACACACACACAAAATATGCCTGTCTAACAATGCAATGATCCTAGGCCCAACAAAAAACACACTCCCTTCTCAGTGGAAGACAAAACAGAATCATGTCCAGTTGCTTTATTCAGTCCTCAGTCCAGGTTTCCTTTGCGAGGTGCAATTCTTGATCAGGTCTGGATATAATTTCTTAGGATTTTGCAATCTACAGCTGAAAGATAAATTTAGCTACCTTTATATAACCAATATGAAATAGTGGAGGGAAATAAAATAACCATTTTTAAAAAAGGAAAAAAAAACCACATTCCTTTTGGAATAGAAGAGAAGAGAAAACAATGGTCACTAACCTATAGCATATAGCACATCTTTCTGGACAGTGGAGCCAGTTTCTTCACCAACAAAACTGATTGCCCTTGGTCCTTTCCTCTGGAAAATATCTTCTTTATTCATTGTCCTTTGTGGACATCCCTGAGAGGATGCCCCTTCTGGTATTGAAGCATCCCTCTTCCCTTTGGACATGGTTTGGGGCCTAAAGTTTGCCTTAGAGGTTACACATTCCCAGATCCCTGTTTGCCAGATGTGAGGATTCTCTGGTGATACAATCCCTTTCAAACCAATTGATGTGATTCCTGGGCCCTCTGTGAGCTAGTGACCATCATCAAGAATCTCGCTAAGTCCTTGTCCTTGAGTCTGGATCTGGCCCCTGTGGTTTCTGTCTCTTAGCAACAGGTCACACTTTGTCCGTTCCCTCCCCTCAGCTTTGTGGCTTCCATAATGGCCTGTCTATGGTGGTAGGTGAATCTGAATCTGCTCAGTGCTCCCAGAGAGAGAGTACCTAGTCAGCCCTTGGCTGGCTCATGCTCCGGTGGCCCTGACCAGATAGTCAAAATCCCTGAGCGGTACTGGCTCCGAGGCCTCAGCCCCAATGAGATACTTAGGCGAAGATGGACGGAATCACCCAAGCACTCATTCTGGCCAGGCTGCAGCTTGCTCCACTCCTCGCCCCCTGGCGTGGTCCATCATTACACTGAGGGCACATCACCAAAGTAATCCTGAGGAGAGTCTGTCTGTAGACACTGAATTTGGGGGCCCTCTGAGAATCTGTATAACTTGGGGACTGTGGGCAGAGTCTTCAGCCTTCAGCAGGGCCCTTGGAATCTCTTTCTCTCTCTGGATGCAACCTGGGTGCCTTGGATACAGGGAGAAAAGATCTTTGGTCTGAGATAAGACTAATGACCTCTGACCTTGGAAGCAGCTCTGGATCTGCTGTGTGCTTTGACCAGACCTAGAGTCTGGCCTCTGCCTCAGTGGAACAGAACATGCATGCAATACCCTCCAGAAGAGGGGGCTAAGGACACGGAGATCACAGAATCTCTCTTGATCTTTTTCCAGCTTTGGTTGTAATCTTTGGGCATCCACTGTCCTGACTGTGCCTCCCTGCATCATGACACAGCCAAACCCAGCAGGGCCCCAGAGGCTGTTTTTGGCCTCTGGGCCTTCCCTCAGGGCCAGTATATTTGCACAATTATGTTACACAGCCCTGTGTTCTTTGGGAGAGCCAATGAAGGAAGAAACCTCATGGGCTCAGGGAGCTCAGAGCCAATGCAGGCCAAGCAGCTGCCCTTCCAGCCTGAGCCACCTGGGGTCCGCAAAGAGGCAACCAAGTCTGTGCCAAGCACAAACTCGGAAAGGGCAGAGAGCCACTCTTTTTCTCCCCAGCCCTGGCTTCAGAACTTGCTATCACAGTGTTCTCCACCCTCTAGCAGCCTGGGCTGATCAGACTGGCCATCCGTAGAAGGGACTTGGAACTTCCAGGCTCTGGCCTCCTGCCCTCTAGTTGCCTAAGAGCACAGAGACCCAGAAGGCAGAACAGGCTGCAAGCCCGGGTCTGACTTTTCCCAAGGGAAGTCTTCGGTGCCCAGGAGAAAATACAGGCCACCATAAAGAGAGCCTGGGAATGAGCCTCAGCTTCCCACTCACAGGAGACCGGAAATGGCCTGACCCAGCAACCTTGGCACTGCGCCCCCTACAGGAAGCCAGCAGTCTGGGCTAGATTCCCTGCATCAGAGCAGGAAAAATCAGTTGTGTCCTTAGGACCTTCCTGCTACCCCACTGTTGGGACTCAATGTTGGGATGGGGGCTTTGATTGTGGGTCCATGTCTTAACTTAAGTACCCTAGAAAGCCGACACTAAGGCAAGGATTAAAGTGCTCACACTGTTTTGGGAGGTAGGAGCCCAGGATGGTGAGAGGGGAGAAGAGACATTCAGGCAAAGGAAGATGTGAAGGACTGTATGATGATGCATTACTGTGTTGGCCACTGCTTCACGTGAGCCATGAGGAGAGAGCAGGTCACCAGACAGGGTTGTTTGCTAAGCACGTGGTGTTTGCAAGGAGAAACCACACCTTGGAGCAGTTCACCAAGAGGAGAATTGAAAGGGAATTTATCCACCTGTTCCCCTCTCATCTTGTATTTTCCATTGGCCAAGGTGCACCCTATAGAGAGCTAACTCCATTGCACTTCTGAGCTGCATCATTTGCCCCCTCGGTGGCTGCTTGGGATGTCAGATCCATGGCCTGCCATGTGGCATATCTACCATGATGTAGAAAAGCTACTTGGCATAGGTGGGGTGCCAATCAAGAAACAGAAAGAAGGAGGTGGCCTAGGGAGTCCAAGAAGGTGCATGAGGTTTGTGACTAGTACATCCCATTCTCTCCCCCAGGATTCACAGCCAAGTTCCCCAGGCACCAGAATCCCCAGCACTGTCTGAATTCTAGGTGAAATAAACATTATTTAATTTGGGGAAAAAAAGAAGCATTCAGCTGTGGCTTGGAGGATCAGGCTTTTTCTCTGAAACTTCCCATGCCCTAAACTCCAGTATCTCCTGTTGGATTTTCTACATCTATGCCTTTGTTCTCACTTTAGTTTGGGGAAGAACATCTGGCTTTTATAATCTATAAGATGCATGATTATCTGACCCTTTGCAGTCTGGCTTGCTGGCCACAGGCAGAAAAGGCAACTCTAAACAAAGCTATATATGGTTCTGGTTCCGCTAGCATGGAAGAAAGCTGAACTGCAGGATCTTATTGAAAATCTTGAGAAGAGGCCAGATTACTCCAGACATTTTTCCAGTATGTCCCTGAAATCTCCATCTATGATGGATGCATGACCCAAATCTCAAGATAAAATAGAAGATAATTTAACCAGCTGATTTGATACCACATAACAGGGATTTCCAACTTCCCAGCCAAGGATCACCGGTTCCCCACTGCCTCCATTTTATGTCAGTTCTGCCAATTCCACATTCTAGAGTCTACTGTTTGCACACTCCATTCCATTTTTTTAATTAGGACTGGTTTAATTACAAGTGACAGGAACCAACACAAACCAGCTTAAGCAAGAAGGGGGCTGAGAAGTATAGTGGTATTACTGACTTCAGGCAGGGCTGAATTCAGGAGCTCAAATGTCATCAGGTCTCTCTCACTCCATCTCTCAGGGCTCTGCTTCTCTTTGTGCCTTTGTCCCATTCTCTTTTCTGCCATAGACACACTTTCTTCATGTGGCAGGGAGAGCTGGGTGCCAGTGGCTTCCATCTCATATGCTCCTAGTACCATGGCCTCAAAAGCAAGAGAGCTTTGAGGGGAAGATTATGGTTGGCTCTACTTAGGTCACAAACCCATACCTGAATTAATCACTTTGGTCAGGGTGATGAAATCCCCTGCCTGGCCTGATGGGTCACGTATCTATCTCTGTGGGGTGGAAGGGGAGAGGGGGCAGAGGTGGCAGTGAGACTGTCAGCTCCACCAAGTACTTACGGAGTGTAAAGACATGTCCTGCATGGAGGGAGTATAGGATGCAGGAAAGTGAGTAGTGAAAGTCATGTGGGAGCCAGATCCAAAGAAAGGGTATAAATTTTATCCTGGGGGCAGTAGGGAGCCATTGAGGGATTTTAATAGAGGAGTGACATGACCAGATTTGGTTTTAGAAAGATTCCCTTGGGAAGCTAAGTAGAGAATAGGCTGGAGGAGTATATACTGGGATAGGAGGTCTAGTTAGGAGGCTAATACAATGGTTCTTGTGAGGAAGAATAGGAATATGAATGAGGGATTGATTTAAGATGTATTAAGAGGTAAACTTTAAGATGTTTATGAGGTGAAACTGGTTCAGTTTAAATGAGGGGGGGAGAAGTCTAAGATGCTTCCCTCTCAGGGTTCAGGCTGAACAAGTCATAGGTGCTACTTACAAAGCTAGGAACATGAAGGAACACAGATTGCGAAGAAGATGAGTTTGCCTGTGAGACATACAAGTAGAATTCTCTAGAAGGCAATTATCCAAAAGGCAACTTGAAACTAAAGAAGTAAAGGATGGAGATATGGATTTGGGAGTCCTAGTCACTCATAGTCAGTGTGTCACACAGGCTGATTTAAATAGAAAAGCCATTTGTTGAAATGGCACTGGGTGGGTCACGGGATTGCCAAGCAGGAGACATGAGCTTGGAAAACAAGCAGGAATAATGGGAGGCCAATCCATGAGAGCAAAGGCCCAAATCAGACGCCAGAACCAACCCAGCAACAGTATTGCCGCTATCATTACCATTGGAAACTGAATGTCACCACCACCAGTACCCACACTGCAACAGCCCCCCCACCGTGGAAGAAAGTTGACCCTACTATGGCCACTACCACCAGGATGAATTCTCCATGGTTATATTTCTCTGAATCATTTACTCCAGAATCTACGTTTCTGGGGGCTACTTGGCCAGGCCTAGGTCATGTGCCTCCATTTTAGTTGCCAAAGAGCTGTGAAAGCAAAGACCCAACCATTTCAATGTCTGTCATGGAAGGTGGGCTCTGCTTACCTCCAAGACTTGTAACATAGGAAGGGGATTCAGATTCTGGGAAGCCCCGAATTACCAACGTCTTCTTCAAGTGGGTGTTGTTGAGGTCACTGGGAAGAGTGATGAGAGTAGAAATGGGTATGGACTGAATAGGTTTTTTTTTTAAATTTAAACAGTGAATGACAGAAAAGGAGTCTACGAAGGATGCTGTGAAGGAGCTATATGAGGTGTAGGAAGAAACTGGAAAAGCATAGCCCATAGGAGCCAACAGAGGAAAGGGATGCAGGGACAGGGTGATCAACAATGCCAAGTGACATCAAGTGGTCAAATAAGTTAAGCCTGAAATTTTCTAATGGATTTGGCAGTTTGGAAGTCATTTGTAACTTTGGTGAAAGTATTTTCAGTAGAGATTTTGGGGAGAGGTCAGATGGCACTAGATTTAAGGAATAAATGGGAGGTGAGAAAGTGGAGATGGAGACTGTAGACTACTCCCTAGAAGCTTGGCTGAAGGCAAGAAAAAAATGTGCAGTAGTCAGTAGTGCGTGAAATTAAAATTGGATTTTTTTTAAAGGTTGGGCTATGGGGCTGGCCTGGTGGCGCAGCGGTTTGGTTCACGCTTGGCAGCCTGGGGTTTGCCGGTTCGGATCCTGGGCTCCAGCCGATGCACTGCTTGTCAGCCATGCCGTGGCAGCGTCCCATATAAAGTAGAGGAAGATGGGCACGGATGTTAGCCCAGGGCCAGTCTTCCTCAGCAAAAAGAGGAGGATTGGCAATGGATGTTAGCTCAGGGCTGGTCTTCCTCACACACAAAAAAGGTTGAGCTAGTTGATCAAGTTTATATGCTGAGATCAAAGAGGAGAGGAGAGGAAAAAGTTGAATATCCTTGAAGGAGAGGGGTAAGTGAAGGTGCAGAGTTCCTGAAGAGGCAAAAGGGGATGAAATACATATCACAGTGAAAGGATTAACCTTGGATTTGAAGGGAGATCTCTCTACCTCTGAGAAAAAAAAAGGGTGGGAGAGATACAAATGTTTGGAGGGTGCTGAAAATTGAGAGCGTTTCCCCCCATGGCCTTTATTTTCTCTGTGAAAGAGAATGGGGGATGGTGGCCAAAGCTGATGTGTGGAAGGATTGCTGGATGCACTGAGGGGACCAAATTTGTAGTAGCTCTGTATTGGGTACAAGTTAACTTAAGCAATTTATTCTAGATAAAGCTAACTCATAGACCCCAAGTTCAGGGGGCCTCAGGAAGGGCCTGGGAAGCTTCCAGCAACTGGAGAGCACTCTCGCCATTTCTGGTCTCTACCTCTCCATGCTTCATTCTCTCTTCATAGATAGTCTTTCTCCATTTCTCATTCCTCATCTTAGGTGGGAGGCGGATGCACCATTGCTTCTGAGTTTCCGTCTCTTCTGCTCAAGAAACCAGTCTAGTTAGAATCATAGTCTCTCAGCCCTAATCCAAGATTCCCAGTAGAGAACATCTGCTTAGCAGAGCTTGGATTAGAAATTCACTTACTGTTCAATAAACTATAGCTGGGGCCCCAGGGGTCACACAAGACAAATATAGCCCTGGGGCCTGCAGATCTGGGGAGTGAGTGTGGAAAATATAATTCCTAAAGGATGGGGCTCATGGACTGGACTAACCTAAAACAGCATCCACTCACAAACTCAATTCTGGAGGATTGGGTGATTTCCTTTGTCCTAGTTCAGGATGTGGGAGTAGAAAAGGTAAATATTTGGAATGACCCAGGGAGTTTAAGGGCAAGCATATTAACAAAAATGTGAGTACAGCGACCAACCATAGGATCTGGACTGGATGGGAAAAGAAGTGAAGCCAGGAAGATACTGATAAACCACGAGGCAGTCGAGATTCATGATGAGTAGAAGAGCTAGTGGTGTGAGATGGGAGGGGTGAGGAGGGGAAATTCTGGAAGGTTATGGAATACTGGAGTTTGACAATTCACTCACAGGGACAGACCCCCTGTGCTTCCTTAAAGTTCTAATGTTCAAACACTCCCATACATGCATGGCTCTTAAAAGCTATTATGGGGCCCTTGCTGGTGAGTCGTTTTAGGAAGCAGAACCAACTCCTTCCCCAACTACTCTGAATTTCTGCACTCTGAGACTAAGGCTACAAGCCTGTTACTTTACATCCCTCACTTTTTTTCACTTATCATAAGCAACGGGTGTAACAAACTAATACTGATACAGTGTTGTGGTCCAGGCTGAATGGCAAAGTGAGAAGAGGGGGGCATCAAAAAGGAGAGGGAGTCAGGGGCCAGCACGGTGGCATAGTGGTTAAGTTCGCCTCCGGGGTTCACAGATTTGGATCCCCGCGCAGACTGACGCACCGCTTGTCAGCCATGCTGTGGCGGCGTCCCATATAAAGCAGAGGAAGATGGGCACGGATGTTAGCTCAGGCCTAATCTTCCTCCAAAAAAAAAAAAAAAAAAAGGAGAGGGAGTCAGAAATGAGATGCGGAGGATACTCGGAAACGTCACTGGGAAAATTCTGACTGAGGCCGGCTCAGGAGGGATAGATACGACATGTGTTTGTATCACTCAGGGCCAAAGCCTTCCTTATGTGTGTGCTGTGTTTAGCTAATAAAAGGGAGTGAAGAAGAGTAGATCTAAGATAAGCCTTTCCCCATTAGTGATGACGGAAATAAGAGGCATGTGGAAGCCCCCAGACACCCAATTCTGATAAGGATGAAAGGAGGCCTGGTCATGTCTGAGATTAATAACCATAATAACCACAGTTACAGCTTCCATTTATGGACTACTTCTTAGTCCCGGGTACTCTGCTGGTTACTTTATATGTATTAGGTTGAACCATGTGAAATTGCAGGTATTTGTCTCTTTATACCCTACAAAATGGCAATTTCGTACAGTTCAACCTACCATCTCATTTCATCCTCACACACACAACAGCCCCATTAAATAGGTATTATTGTCCCCACTTTATAGATGAGAAAACTTAGAAAGTGAAAGTCTTGGTTTAAAGCTGAACAGTCAGCTGAAACCAAGCTTTGAACCTAGATTGTCTGAAAGACGGCCAGAGTACTTTCCAGCACACCACAGCTACCAGGGGCGCAAATGAGTTAAACTTAAGAATTAAAAGACCCTGAGGTGTTTGACTCCCCATTGCAAACCAGAGATTCTTGGAGTCAGCAGGGTCTCAGGGGGCCCTTCTCAATCTCTATCTGCCGGCCCGGGCCTCCAGCAAGGAGAGGAAACTGAGATTCCCTTCCCGTCTCATTCCTCCCAACCACACGGGGCGCCAAATGCCAACAGTCTCTTTGGAGGGCCCTCCGCGTACCCCTCCAAGAGCCCCTCTTGTTTCTCCACGCACCCGCCCGGACCCACGGCGCAGGCGCGCTCTCCGCTCCGCACCCGCTCCCCACCAGCGACCACTGCGCAGGTGCCGCAAGCCTGGCGTCGGGGGCGACGGCGCGCCCAGGGGGGGCCACGTGGCCACGGTGTCGCCGCGCGAGCGTGCGCAGAGTGGCCCAGCGCGCCCGTGACGGAACGTCGAGGCGTGGGGTGCGCGACCTCGCCTGGCCGGCCCCCGCCCCTTGGCCTGCCGCTCCGCCCCCGCGGGGCGTCCCGGGCCGCTCGTCCCCTCGGCGGCGGCCGCGCGCGGCCCGGGGTCGCCGTGAGTACTCGCGAGGCCCGCCTGTGGGGCGGCCGCCACGGGGACGGGGCGGGGCGGCCGGGCAGCGGGCAGGGTGCGGGGCCCGCCCCGCCTCGGCCGGGGTGGATGAAGTGAGGGGCTTGGACCGGGTGGCTCCGGGGGCTCTCCTAGGCTTGACAGGCTTCGCTCTGTCCGGGCGCTGGCGACACGGATCGGGCACAGAGCTTCTTCCCCGGGAGGCAGATGTTGGTTGTCTTTGGGGTCTCCGGAGGAAACCGGAGAAGAGCCCTAACTGCTCCCCCAGCAGAAGCCTCAGGGCTTGTCCTGGAAGCGCGGGTGGCAGCCAGTGTTTTGGGGGCTAACTCTGTCCTTTTCCTCTACCTGGTACCCGAGACAGCGCTAGGCTGCGAACCGCCCCTCCGCGGGTTCTCCCCCGCACTCTTTGTTCAGTGGCCTAGTCTTCCTGAGAAAGGAGCACTCGATTCAGAGCGGTCCTTTCCCAAGACCACAAAGCTGGAAGTCAAACCCAGGGTTTAAACATTGCGATCCGAGGCTTCTTTGACTAGATGTAAAGTTTTTACGCCGAGAGGCGCGCGTGGACCCAGAGCAAGACCTTTGAGATCCGGATTTGAGGCTTATTTACATTTGGCCTAATCCCATACCAATTCATAAAGCGTTCTATGTTAGCTGCCATCCTCCAGACTAAACACTGAGCCAAACAACACCTTTCTTTAGCCACTCCTTACACAGTCTGTATTTGGCCCAGTATCTCTTGAAAGGTTTCCTCCTTTACCTCATTTAGATAAATCAGATAGGTCTTTCTTGCTTAATTCATTAACAATGCCCTTAATTAGTTATAACCACATCACATGAAGATTGGTTGTAGTTAGGACCTGTCAAATGTGCTTAAGTCCCAGTTCCACTCTACTCCTGACCTTCAGCAAGTTGCTTGACCTCCCTAAGCCTGAGTATTCTATGTATAACATGAAAGCTTTGAAACAGGCCATCTTTCAGGCTTATTTCTCTTTAAAATGTTTGTGAATTCCGTGACCCACCACTCGCCCTTTCCCACTCCTCGCCTTTTAACCCCATTTTCCGTCTCTACAGAGGAATGGCATTGAGAGTAGAAGGTGGGCATACCTTTCACTGCAACAGCCTGGTTTGAAAAAGATGGTAGTCTCTGAATTGTCTCTTGCCTGGACAAGAAAACTCGCTCTGAACTACCTTTTTCTCCCTGTGATAACAGCAGAAACCAAGCAGCAACAGCCCTTGGAGAAAGGCTGAGTTTTTCTTGACTTCTGCAGTGACAGAGACCTTGAGAAAGTTGGTACTTCTGGCCTATGCTGCCATCATCCTACCACCCAGCCCAAGACAGCCCAGGCTGGACATTAGTGCCTCCCTCTTTATTCCTCTGTCATCATCTAGATCAGCACCTGACTGTTTATTTTCAAATCTCACAAACCCAGCCCCCAGATCTTCATATGCTGGTTGTCAGCAGCTGTTGAAGGTGAATGGAGTCTTGCTTTATAAAAAATTTTTTAATGACTTGTCTATGTGTGGATGCATAGGTTCTTGTATGTATCTCCCATTTGGCTTAGGTATCCAGCAGATGGTTCGTTCATTCATTCAATAAATATGCATTGAGGGACTGACAATATAGAGAGTGGAAACAGTCAAAGCTCAGTCACCATAGAGCTTACATTCTGGTGGGAGATAAATACAATAAATATTTTGTATGTCAGAGTGTAGTAAGTGCTGTGGGAAAAAATAGGGAAGGGGGATAGAGAGTGCTGGTATGTGTGTGTTGGCGTGTTGCTGTTTTATATAGGATGGTCAAGGTGACCTTTGAACTGCTGAATGAATGAAGGAGCAAGCCATGTGGATATCTGGGCGAAAGGCATTCCAAGAAGAGGGAAGAGCAGGGACAAAGGCCCTGTGGTGAGAATATACTTGATATGTTTGAAGAACAGCAAGGAGGCAGTTTTGGAGTCTTGGGTAATCTTCCTGTTCACATTTAGAGTTGACTTTCTAGGGAGATCCCCTGCAAGAGTACAAGTAGCCTGTGTTTTTTTTTAAACTTTTTATCATGAAATTTCCACCTATACACAAAAGTAGAGAGTACAAGAAGCCTTTAGGTACCCATCACTCAGCTTCATCAATAATCAACATTTTCTCCTATTTATTTAACCTATCTCCCCCCCCCCCCTTTCTGTGTGTGCTGGAGTAGTATTTTAAAACAAATCTCAGATATCAGGCAATTTCATCTACAAGAACTTCAGCTGCAGTTTCCTTTTGCATATTGTTTTTGATAGGTCAGGCAGCACTGTCAGCTGGAGGACTGCTCCTCTGTTTGTCCTGGCATTGTGCCTTATGTCCCCATCCTGGGTCAGTTACCAGGCTTAAGTTGGTATCTGAGGAACAGACCATAGGCCCTTGGACCATAGGCACACAATGATTTAGAACAGTGGTTCTCAAATTTTATCATGCATCAGAATAACTTGGAGGGCTTGTTAAAACACAGATTACTGGACCTCATCTCTGGAGTTTCTGATTCAGTAGGTCTCAGGAGGGGCCCAAGAATTTACATTTTTAACGAGTTCCCAGGTGATACTGATGCTGCAGGTCCACAGACCCCACTCAGAACCACAGATCTGGAAACCTAAGGTTCAGTAGAACCATGATAGAGACCAAGAACACCTCTGTTAAACTTTGGAATAGGTTAGACTGAGGTATATGCACAGCCAGGAAGGCCGAGAACAGTGGTTCTTAATGTTGTCTTTGTAGTAGAATCACTTGGAGAACTTTTTAACAGTTTTGATACTTAGAATCCATCCCCATGAAATTGAATTAATTGGTTATGGGGTGGGGCTGTGGACTGGTGTGTGTGAAAATCTCCCCAGGTGATTGTAATATAAAGCCATTCTTGTGCCCTACTGATCTAGAGAGCAACAGACAGCTTTTTTAACCTGCTCTTAGGGTAGCTTTGCCATTAAAACCTTCATAAATTGACAGATGGTATTTTTTTCCTGCTGTATATGGAGGCTTCAGGGGGACTAAAAGTTGCTGGTATAGGGTTGGGGGTCCTCAGGATTAGAGGGGAGCAGGGAAACTATGTGAAAGGGCTAGGGGCTAGTGTTTTTCTGAGCATTTGTTGGGATCATGATTGCATTTTTATTTGGAGAATTGTTTCCAAGATGAATCCAGGGCATTATTTTGGCCCTGACAACTCAGACCATGTCTACTAGAGGATGTTCAGTGTTGAGGACTTTTAAAGTTAGCTATGATTGTTGTATCAAGCGTTCTAGTGATACTGATGTTTAAAAAGCGATAATGACTCAATTGGGAGAAATAACTAGGGGTAAAGAGTTCAAAAAAATCTGATTCTGATGGGGGGTAGTACTACCAAGAATGTTCCAAAATGACTAGATAGAATAGCATGGGCATCTGGTCCTGCCACCATCACTTTTGGCTTTAGGGGTTGATATAGCATTTTGAACTAGAGCAGGGACTTGCTCCAGTCCCAACTTTGCAGCTTAAATGGAATAGCCGTGTCTTATGTTTGTATAGAGCTTTCACGGTTCATTATCTTTAAAGAACTATGTGTACAAGTGTGTGCGTACATGCATGCAAGTAGGTCTCTGTGTGCAAGTGTCTGTACATATGTATAATAAGTGTATCCATGAACGTGTGCCTGTGTATACACCGCCCAGCTATTAAATGGTAATGAAACCAATTGTTGTCTACTTTCCACAGGGCGGTGACTTGTTACCACCACAAAGGCAGAGCTTGCCATTCCTAGCAAATCTCCAGTCATCCCCTGACATCGCCCCCTCCCTTGTTTCCCCTTGTGGCCTCCTAAATGCCCATCTCGCTGGCCTGGATTCAGCTGGTGGTATGGAGGGGTGCTGCCTAGCACTGACCTGGGAGTGTGTGTGACCCACTGCTCCAATGGTGAGAACAACTGATGATCCAGGGGGTAGATGGGACAAAGTGCAGGCCTCACCTTTTGCTGATATTTTCCCTCCCACCCTTTTGGAAGGTAGAGTGGCTATTTGAAGTTAAAGGATGGAGAAGGGGCATGGAAAGAGTATTACTGGGTGTTTGTGTAGGTGGATTTTCTTGGGAAGAAAGGAGTGAAT
The DNA here is from genome assembly GCA_031878705.1 of Tapirus indicus. NCBI lineage: Eukaryota > Metazoa > Chordata > Mammalia > Perissodactyla > Tapiridae > Tapirus > Tapirus indicus. The sequence goes on along the minus strand of CM062918.1, from coordinate 62,134,945 downwards.
TGAATACTTTAAGGGATAGAAAGGGAGTGATGAGATGAGAGAGCTTAGGTATGCTTGGGAGCTGCTGCCTTGGGTAATGATCCTGGAAATGGCCAGCTTGTACTAGAACCTAGATATGCCTAGGAATCAATCTTCACATTGAAGTCCTACCCCCCCCCCCCCGACAACTGGCTACCAGAGCCTCAATCATCATACCAACACTTAAGAAGGCTAAAATTCCCTACTGTTTTCCTCCATCCCACCAAGTCGGAGCTAGGCCATGGATATGACCAGATTCAGGAAGAGACTGAGATGCTTCCAAAGGGTGAGGTGAAGGGAGTAAAGGAATTAGGGCTTCAGTTATTCTATCCCAAGGGAACTGCTCCCCTTCTTTGTGGGAATCTGTTTCCCATCCTATCACCCCACCCCATTCTGTGGGATAGCAGGGACCCAATAAATGGTTATATCCTTATTTCTCATTACTAGGACATCAAAGGCCAGTTCTGGAATGATGATGATTCGGAGGGAGATAATGAATCAGAGGAATTTCTCTATGGAGTTCAGGTGAGGTTACAGCCCCTAAGACCCATGTTCGATGGTCTCGATATGTGCTTTGTCTGGATACATCAGGAGTGCAAGAGATTATTCTGGAGCAGAGATGAGATGAGGATGTAACATTGGTGTGGTCTGAGTATGGTCTTATCAGAGCTGATCTCGTATCCTTGCTCCTGCCTGGAACTCATACCTTTCCCAGAGTAAACTACATCCTCTGTACATGGAGGCTACCCATATGTTTTTAGTTGGAAATAATTATTTTCTGACTCTTCCCTCACTAGCCAGTGGGGATCATTTCATTCAGTAGGGTCAAATTTTTAAAAGATTACCCTGCCAGTGATTGCTTAATGCTATCACTACCCAGGGCATGATCCTGAACAGGAATGTTGGGCTTTTCAGAAAGAACCAGTCTAATTTAAATTCTCTTCAGCCTGTTCTGAGTTCTCATAGAAGGGATACCTAAGTATCCTGGTCAAGGTCTGAGAGGAAAAGCTGGAGACTTAAGGAAGTGAACTCCTCAAGCAAAGCCTGTGGCTGGTCTACTGAAACTTCTTAAGAGGTGATGGAGGGAGACCTGTCTGTCAGTGAAATCCCCAGCTAGGGCCGCCAGCAAGAACCACTTCATATCAGTGGGTTTTTTTGCTTATATGTACTGCTGCTGTTTGATTTCCCCGTTCCTGGTGTTTCCTCATGTTCTTTTTATTTCTCATCTTTCTTTCCCTCATATACTCCCCCCACCCTCCAACACACTGTTTTTGCTGCTGACTCAGGGGAGCTGTGCAGCTGACTTGTATCGACACCCACAGCTTGATGCAGACATTGAAGCCGTGAAGGAGATCTACAGTGAGAACTCTATATCCATCAGGTGGGACTCCGCTTCAGGGATGTCAGGGGAGCAAGCCACTTCTTTCTGAGTTATTAAAAGCCTAGAGGTTTTTTCTTTATTTATGGTGTGATAGGGGTTCTGTGGACGTTGATAAATTATGAGCTTAATGAAAGTAGGAGTTGCTCAAAATACTTAAGCTTGGCTGACAGGAGTGAGTAGGAAAGTAGAGCCACTTCTCTTAGAAGTTCCCTCTTACCCTGGACCCTTTTAGCTGATAGTTTCACCTTTGAGGTAAGAAGGGTTTCTGGCTTGGAGAAGGCCTTGATCATGTAAGTGGCTTGAAGCTGTGGCTAAGAGCATAGATACAGAGCTACCTTTCACCCTTCCCGCTGCCCATCCCCAGGCTCAGTTCTCCTTCCACCTCAGTCTCTGTTCCCTTTTTTCTCCCATAATGAGTCTCACCTGTGGTCGCCTGTATCTCTGTAGAGAATATGGAACTATTGATGACGTGGACGTTGACCTCCATATCAACATCAGCTTCCTCGATGTAAGTGGTGCTACTACCTGCCAACAACATGTCTGGCTGGATTTGTGGATTTTGTCATGTAGGCCAGGAGTCTTGTTCCTGAGGGCTGTATTTGGAGCACGTATTCTTCATCCCTGTCTTTCCTAGACCATCAGCAGACAGTGGTGTGTACTGTCATGTGCATGTATGTGTCATATGGGGAAAACTTCAAGTCCATTCTTCTCTTTGCTAAACTGGACATTATTTCCCTTACTCTCTTAGGAGGAAGTCTCTACAGCCTGGAAGGTCCTGCGGACAGAACCTATTGTGTTGAGGCTACGATTTTCTCTCTCCCAGTACCTTGATGGACCAGGTAAAGGTGGTGACTTTGGGCAAGTGCGTGCTCTGAGTGTGGTCTAATCCAAAGTTGTAAGTTAACTAAGACAGAGAAAAGCTAGGAACAGGGCCCTTGGGTGAAAAAGCAGGAGGCTTTTCAGTCTCCTCTCATTGGTGTCTTTATTCCCTATCACCTGATAGCCATCCCCTAAAGCCCTTCTTGGTTAATAAAATTGTTTTCTCTCGTTCCCAGACATCATTTATTCCTCCCCTTCCCCTCAACTTCCTACTGAGGATATTTGAAATTGATCAGACATCTCCTAGAATCTACCCTCTGTCTCAGATGTTTTCCTCCTCCACCATTATTGTTAGAGTACCCTTAGAACTGAGGAAGCTAATTTGCTGAACTGTGGCTTTGGACTCCCAGGAAGACAGAGATATGTACATACTAGGAGTCTTCTCTTCTCTTTGCAGAACCATCAATTGAGGTTTTCCAGCCATCAAATAAGGAGGGGTTTGGGCTGGGTCTTCAGTTGAAAAAGTAAGAACTTTGATCTTTTTGTCATAGACATAGGAGGGAAAGAGAGATGAATTTATGTGAATGGACAGACCGACCCCTGGATGGATTATTTCCTTCCCAAAATGTCTTTCTGAGATATGCCCAAGAAAGACTAAAATAAACTTGGGGGGCCAAATTTATGGTTAGGCAGGGGAGCCTGTTGTTCTGGGGTATCTGGCCTTGAGACTTCCTGGAATTAAGAGGAGAGGCTCATCAGTACTTAGCATTTAAGGAAAAGTACAACCTTGGAATTAGAGCCATGCTCTTCCCATTTCCTTTTGTGGTTTCCTCAGAGGGGGGCTCTAGGAACTCAGACAGTTTTAGTTTATTGAATGTGTTGAGCATCTTGCTAAGTATTTGCTATGCAAAGAGAAATGAATTACAGATTCTACCCTGAGAAGTTTAAAATAGAGTTCAGTGGATACATATTTTAATACAAGTGAATATGTAAAGTTTAGAAGGAATACAGAAGAAGCAGTGACTCACTCTAGGGGCAGTGGAGGGCTGTGAATGAAAGAATGAAAGGGAGATGATTAATGGTTTTCAAGGATGGATAAGAGTTGCCTATGTAGACAGATTCTGAGAGTGAATAACATTTGCAAGGGCACAGTCACGTGAAGTAGCATGTGTGTAGGAAGCTTCAAGTAGTTAAATATTGCTAGTAAAATGCAAGGGGAGAGTGGTAGGAACTGAAGCCAGAGAAGTAGGGAGGAATCTAAATCAGAGAGGATCTTGGGCTTTCATCTTGTAGGCAGTGGGAGCATTAAAGGGTTTTAGGCAAAGAAAGGACATGGTCAGATTTAGTTTTAGAAAAACCATTCTGGTAGCATTGTGCAAAATAGAAGCGGGTGAGACAAGAGACCAGAACAAGTTTAGTAGGAGGCTTTTATAGAAGTCCAGACGTGAGATGATGAAGGCCTGAACCAAAGTGTGACTGTAGGTAAGAATATTTCTATTCAAGAACACTTGAAGACTGATGTGGATATATTGTATATGGTCATAAGAGCCAAGGAATAGTAGAAAATTACTCCTAGGTTTCCAACCTAGATGTCTGCGTAAATTGTAATACCAACAATTTAAATAGGGATTTAAGAAGAGGAGCGGGTTCGTGGGATGAGGATAGATAATTAGTTCCATTTTAAACATGTTATTTAAAGGTAACTTTGGGATATTCAAGTGGAGATGCTCAATAGATTGTTAGATATGTAGATCTGGTACTTAAGGAGAGGTCCACGTTGAAGATATATATCATTGTATGGCTGGAAATTAAACCATCATAGAATATGAGATTGCTAAGGGAGAGCATGACAGAGTGAGAAGAAAATAGGAACAAGGGCAAAACACCCTTTAACTCTCAGACAAAATACTGAAGAAACCAGCAGGGTAGGCAGAGGAAGAAGAAACACCGAAGATAGGTCAGAGAAGTAGGAGAAGAATGGGAAGAGAATGGTGTCACAGAAGGTGAGGAAGAGAGTTTCTTCAAGGAGGGCAAGATGCCAGAGAAGATAAGTAAGAGGAGAACTTAGGCGTTTTCTGTTGGATTTAGCATCAAGGTGAGAGCAATTGTAGTGGAGTGGTAAAAGCAGAAACCAGAATACTGTACATTGAGAAGTGAGTGGTTGGCAACGAAGTAGAAACAGTAAGTATGGATTGAGAAATTGGGCTGAGGGTAGGAGGGGAAGACAGATAGCTAGACTGAGGTGCAGAAACTTGAAACTTTTTGTAGGCTTTGGGAAAGGAGCTAATAGGAGAGGGAGATGATTGGTAGATCAAGGTCCCTAAAGAGGCAAGAAGGGGCTGAGATCTAGATTACAAGTAGAGGAATTGATCCTTAATAGAGGAATCACCTTGTCTCCAGAGAATGGAGGGATCGAAGTAAGGGTGGAAATGGAGATAGATTTTATAGCAGGGTTGGAAAATGAAGGGAGCTGATATCTCATGGCTTCAGTTTTTTCTATTAAGAAGGAGGAGAGGGCCGGCCCAGTGGTGCAGCGGTTTAGTTCGCGCTTGGCAGCCCGGGGTTCGCAGGTTCAGATCCCGGGCACCTGCTGACGCACTGCTTGTCAGCCATGCTGTGGCTGTGTCCCATATAAAGTAGAGGAAGATGGGCACGGATGTTAGCCCAGGGCCAGTCTTCCTCAGCAAAAAGAGGAAGATTAGCAATGGATGTTAGCTCAGGGCTGGTCTTCCTCACAAAAAAAAAAAAAAGGAGGTGAAGTTAATGTTTGTAGGTGAAGGTAGACACTTAAAGAAGGTGATAAGAATTTAGAATAATAGCTTAGAGTAACGCTAGAGAGAACTGATCAAGGACAAGTAAAAGGATTGATGAGTAGCTGAGGCCCCAACTCAAGTTGAAAACCATAAATTTGGGGATGTAATTTTTTGCCTAACAATGTCAGTACCCCTCATGTCCCTAGTTCTTTTCTTCACTGTTTATGAGGCAGAGGGTGATACCTCCAACCCACTCTTAGTATAGTCATTCTTGGCAATAGATTCCAAGGTTTACAGCCTTTGAAGGCTCACCTTTGAGATCTCCCTCTAAAGGCAAAGCATCTCAGAATTTCTCTGGTCCATTAGACTAGGTAATAGGAGTGGGTATTTACCCCCTAGGGTAAAGAGGTACTTTAGGACAGTACATTTCTGTGTTGTAACGTCATATCAGGAGGGTCTTCAGACAGACATTCCCCAACCACAACTAGCTTTGCAGTCCCTTGAGTCTGAATTTTAGATTAATTGCCTTTTGTCGTCCTCTATTTCATTACCCTATTACCCTGCCTGAGGTTTCCTAAGCCTGTTCTCTTTGATTCATTAGGATCCTGGGTATGTTCACATCCCAACAATGGAAACATCTCAGCAACGATTTCTTGAAGACCCAGCAAGAGAAGAGGCACAGTTGGTTCAAGGCAAGTGGTACCATCAAGAAGTTCCGAGCTGGCCTCAGCATCTTCTCACCTATCCCCAAGTAAGTGCTCCCTGAGGAACTGATCCCCTTAATCTTGTCTTAGCCCCCACCCCACCTTCTTGATTACCTGAACCTATCTATTCTGTCCTCTTCCTAGGTCCTCTGAATTCTGTACCTTTAACTACTAATACTATCCACATGGACTTTTCCCTTATATGTCCTTATCTTTCTATTCCTGACCCAATGTTCATACTTCATCCTTTACGTAAAACACGATACCTCGCTCATGGTATGTATTTGGAGAAATGTATGCTGATCTCTCCATGTTTTCTTTCTTTGACCCTCATCCTTATTCTCTATCCTAAGGAGGCAAAGTGAGAGAACAGGCACCAATCCCTTGCTTTTATGCAAGGGCAGATTGATTTATTATCTAGGTTCTAGAAATAAATATTGCTACATTCTTTGACCCTAGGTCTACATTTTTGCCCCCTGGTGCTTTCTGATCTTCCCAAAGGCAAATATAAACCCAGATTTGTAGCTTCCCAGGCACTGTGGTTGACAGACAGTCAGATATTAGGCTCTTTGGGTTGCAATAATTTCTTGCGTAGTACAGTGTTTAGCACTTGATCATATGTATATAAATATATATGCACACATGCATGAAACAGTCATCCTCTCCAAGGGACCATTCCATACCTGGCCTAGTCGCCTTAGAGGGTGACCTCGGCTTTGCCTCTGTCTACCCTCCATGTTCCAATCTGAAGAACACACAGATAATGACATAAAAATCAATTCAGTTGTGTGATCTACTTTTTTTTAACAGTGTTTAAGATCCTGTGGAACATTCCTCAGATATGAGCTCCTCTTTGACTTAGGTCACTTCACCCATCCTGGCCTAGGACCCACTTGTTTCCAATCCTCTGCTAGGGCTCATACTGAATCCCCAGTTTCATCACTTCTTTTTGTTCTCTCTCCAGGTCTCCTAGTTTCCCTATCATACAGGACTCCATGCTGAAAGGCAAACTAGGTGTACCAGAGCTTCGGGTTGGGCGCCTCATGAACCGTTCCATCTCCTGCACCATGAAGAACCCCAAAGTGGAAGTGTTTGGCTACCCTCCCAGCCCCCAGGCAGGTCTCCTGTGCCCTCAGCACGTGGGCCTCCCTCCCCCAGCACGGACCTCTCCTTTGGTACATGGGCTGGGGAAGGTTTGACATGGGTGTCAGGAGGGTGGGAGTGGAAATGTGGAAGTATAGCTTCTCAAAATGGGGTGGGGATATGGTTGTCCAGGCATCATAAATCAAACCTGGATATGCACCGTGAGTGGGTGAAATGGAACACATCTTTTAACAGCTGAAAACTTACATCTAAACTATCTGGCAAGCTTCTCTGATAGTAGGCCATGGAGCAGAGAGTCTGGAGTTGGGTATCCCAAGGAGATATCATGTATGATTTTATTAGGTTGTGATTAGGACTTGGTAGTCAGCTGCTGTACTAACCTATTCCACCTGCCTTGAGGAGAGTTAAGAACAGGTGAGCTTTTTTCAAGAAGCTTGAGCAAAAATATCTCAACTTTGGGATTACTTAGGCTGATCGGAGCTAGGGCTTAGCTATTTTAGGAGAATCCTGGGTGATAGGTGTGAATGAGGTCTATCTAGGTGCCAGCTTCATAGGAGGCTCATGGGGTCTGTCTTTTCATTCTCATCAGGTCAGTGGTCACTGCAAGAACATCCCCACTCTGGAATATGGATTCCTTGTCCAGGTAATCAAGTCCAAAGCTTCATTCCAAAGCCTTTCCCTTCTTGTCTGACCCATCTGATCCCCTAATGTCTCCCAGCTCTTCAGCCAGTTAGCAAATATTTCCTGAGTTACTCTGCTCCCAGAACTATACTAAGTGTTGTGTGGCTAGGAGAAAAGGCATGGTTCCTATCCTCAAGATGCTTACAGCATCATGGGGAAGACAACACTTACAGATGACTTAAGATCAGGTGCCAAATGAGGCACTGCAAATTTTAGGCGTATAGGTGTCAAGATGAGAGAGGGATTGATGCTAATTTCCTTGTGATCCCCAACATCCTTGCTCAAATGGTCTTCAGTTTTCCTCACAGACTTCTTTCACTGCTCAGCCACTACTGGTCATTTGCTTCTTTTAAAATCTCTTTATTCCCTGGACATGCTTTCACTTTTGCATCTCTGTTACCTTTGTTGATGTCATTCCCTCCACTGACCTTCCTCCCCATATCTGCCTATTGCAGTCAAGGCTCAGATGCCATCTTTTGCGTAACATCTTCTCTGTTACTCCAGCTGTATTAGCTGGAAGTGATGTCTCCTCTCACTGAACTCTTACGATGCTTTTTGTTTTATATGTCACCTGTGTGTCACATACCATATGCTGCCTTGAATTGAAATTAATTTGTATACATGCCACATCTACCCTGTTGGAATATAGGGTCTGAGAAGACAATCTTTTATATTATTGCATAATCCTGGAGACCTTTCACTGAGTTGGGTACATAGTAGGCATTCAATAAATCTGCATTAAATGAGTGAATAAAAGCCCTTTACCAGTCCAAAAGTATATGAAATGGGAACAACTTGATTTATACACAAGATGTAGCTGGCTGAAAAAACCATATTAAGACAGAGTGTTTAAAAAAATACTTGAAGATATTGCTGCATTAGCTCTGGATTTGTGCTCTCTTCCTAGCACAGAGTTGTATCTATGGTTTTGACCAGTGGGCGGGCTGATTGTTCTAGGAGTTGAAAAGGCTTCTCAGGCCCCCCACCATCATGGACTGAATACCCAGAGGGACAATCTGTAATTACTACAACCAATGTTAATAGTTTGATTAGTACCCATTTATAAAATACTTTCATGGAAATCATCTCATTGCTCTCAATACCTCTATGAGGTGAATAATGTCCCACTTTATAAATGAGGAAAGCAAGGCTCAGGTTTACTGACTTGCCCAAAATTATATATGGTATTAAGTAGTAGGGGGGAATCTTAACCCAGGTTCTCTACCAAGACTGGTCTTATTTTTACTATAATATATAGTCTTAACTCTAGACTCAGGCCATCAGTTTAACTAAGTGCAGGGCCCAGGAATAGATTCTACCTTAGGCACAGGGTTGGGAGGAGGAGAGTAGCTGGAAAAGAAGCTAAAATTATTTCCCATATCTGTGCCTGTACTTTCAAAAGACTTAATAGAATCTCTTCTCTCCCCAGATCATGAAGTATGCAGAGCAGAGGATTCCTACGTTGAATGAGTACTGTGTGGTGTGTGATGAGCAGCATGTCTTCCAGAATGGGTCCATGCTCAAGGTATGTCCTCCTATTCTGTGACCCTCTTCCTTGAACCCTTAGTCAAGGCCCTTTCACTTCTCATTTCTCCTTTCTTCCTTGATCAATGGTAAAGGTAGAATTCTGTCTACACTCCCTGAGACTCTAGAAATGTTTTTCTTAGAAAACAAATCTCAAGAGTCCTGTTTGGAAATATGAGGATATGTGACTATTTTTGAGGACATAATCCCCACCCAACATTTAAAAATAGAGATCATATATTGACCAAGATGATGCTGTCCTCAAGGACTCCAAGTCTAGGTGGGTAGACAGACACTTCATTATAAGAGTATAGAAGAGATATGAGCAGTGTTGTAGAAACTCAGAAGAGAGAGCATCTATCTATCTAGGGAGGTCGTGGAAGGCTTCATCATAGACGAGATAGCATTAACTCTCAAACTTATCAGTAAGGCAATGTAATTAAGACTTCACTTATTTATAGTTTTCTCCTGATATGGAGGGTCCCGAATTCCTACCTCATTCTAGAATTGTTTGAGGTTGGGATTGTCCCTCTCTCCCTACAATGCCTTCTTACTGCACACTCCCTACCACCACCATCTGTTTAATATGTCCATTCAGCCAGCCGTCTGTACTCGTGAACTGTGCGTTTTCTCCTTCTACACACTGGGAGTCATGTCTGGAGCTGCAGAGGAGGTGGCCACTGGAGCAGAGGTATGGGAGAGGGACAAGCTGCTGGGGAATTGGGATCAAGAAAGGCTGGGGAACCCAGCAATGTCACTCCTTGGAATTTAACCTCCAGAAATGTTTCATATGTAAGGGTGTTCACTATCATATTGTTTGTAATAGTGAAAAATAAAACAACAGGTACAACTCCATCTGTAGCGGGTCCAGTTATAGAAATTAGATATGTCCTTATGGTGGAAATACTATACAGCTATTATTTATGGATAGAAAGTTATAACATATGAAAAAGAAAATACAACGGTATGTATACTACAATTCTTTTTTTTTTAATTGCCTATGTAATAAAATAACTATTTCCATAGAAAAAATATCTGGAAGAATATAAATCAGACTTAGCAGTAGTTACCTTTGAGGAATGGAATTTGTTTGGGGGTAGGGGGATCATTTTCATCTTTTCTTTAATCACTTTTTTAATCATTTTTACTTGAATTTTTATCATGTGCTTATATTTTCTAATGAAAAAGCCATAAACACATTTGCTTTTTAAAAGAGCAGCAGAGGGACTGGCCTGGTGGTGTAGTGGTTAAGTTTGCGTGCTCCACTTCGGTGGCCCGGGGTTTGCAGGTTCACATCCTGGGCACAGACCTATACACTGCTCATCAAGCCATGCTGTGGTGGCGTCCATATACAAAATAGAGGAAGATGGGCACACATGTTAGCTCAGGGCCAATCTTCCTCATGTAAAAAAATAAAAGTAATGATAAAAGAACAGCAGAGAAATGCTGAGAGACTTCAGAAGGTAGACCTATGCTGGATACTGTGTGACTCCCAGCACTGGAAAACATTTAGCTTCTGCCCCCTTTCTCTCCCTTCCCCTAAGGTGGTGGATCTGCTGGTGGCCATGTGTCGGGCAGCTTTGGAGTCCCCTAGAAAGAGCATCATCTTTGAGCCTTATCCCTCTGTGGTGGACCCCACTGATCCCAAGACTCTGGCCTTTAACCCTAAGGTATAGTTGCTTGGGAAGAAAGTTAGAGCTAAGGACAGAAATGGTAAAAGATAGTGGGAAACTATGGGCCGTCACTGTAGTGTACCTAACAGTTTGGAATGAGAGACAGAAGAAATGGAACACTTGTTACGTGGGAACTCTTGAACCCTAAGCTTTAGCTGTTTTAGTGAATAAATGACTGAGTTTGTTCGAAGAAGCGGAGAAGTAAATATTGGTTATATCATGATAGAGAAGAATATAGACTTTGGAGCCAGGCAGACCTGGATTCCATTTGAGGTTTTTCTGCTTCCTAGCTGAATGGTGTTAGGCAAGTCACTTAACCTTTCTGAACTTCAATTTTTGTATCTGTAAAAAGGGGATAATATCTACCTTGCAGATTGTTATACAAATGAGAGATAATATATGTAAAGTATTATATTAGTGAGGGTTCTCCAGAGAAACAGAACCAATAGGAGATAAATATATATAGATAGAAATTTATTTTGGAATTGGCTCATCTGATTATGAAGGCTGAGAAGTACGAGGATTGGCAGTTGGCAAGCTGGAGACCCAGGAGAACTGATGGTGTAAATTCCAATTCAAAAGCTGGTACGCTTGAGATCCAAGAAGAACTGATTTTGCAGTTCCAGTCCAGAGGAGGAAAACACCAATGTCCCAACTCCAGGCTGTCAGGCAGGAGGGGTTCCCTCTTACTTGGCCTTTTTGTTCTATTCAGGCCTTCAACTGATTGGATAGGGCCCACAGGAATTAGAGAGCAATCTGCTTTACTTAGTCTACTGATTCAAAGGTTAACCTCATCTAGAAACACCCTCACAGACACACCTAGAATAATGTTGGACCAAATGTTTGGGCACTCCATGGCCCAGTCATATTGATACAATTAACCGTTGACAAAATTAATCATGACAAGTACCAGCACAGTGCCTCACTGTTACTCTCATTGCTATGTGTTAGGCACTGTACCAGGTTCTTGACATATGTTGTTTAATCCTCAGAACATCTCTATGAGGGTAGTGGGAATTTATCTTCCTTTGCACACGGGGATATTGAGGTTCTAGGAGGTTAAGTAACTTAGGCTGTTACTCCCAGCTGGTAAAAGAGAACTAGCATGTGATTCTAGAACTGTCTGATGTTAGATTTATGTTCTTTCTCTGACATACTACATTGTTTCTCTGGGGCCTACACTTTTGTGTATCTGGCTGTCCTTTTCATCATGTCGTACTTTCTTCCACTTTTCTTCATCTGGTTCTTCTCTTCCCATTGATTCCCCACAGAAGAAGAATTATGAGCGACTTCAGAAAGCTCTGGATAGTGTGATGTCCATTCGGGAGATGACCCAGGTATTCTGCCCTCTGCCTGTTCCCTGCCCTTTGCCTGTCCCCGGCCTGCCCTGCTCAAGTGCCCTGTTCTGCCTGAAATTCATGGGAGTGGAGTGAAGATTTAGAGATGCTACTCAGATTCCTCACTGTGTTTTGTTTAGTCTTCCCTCTTTAGCCTGCCCAATCCTTGTTCTCTATTTTGTTAGCTCTGTTACTTCTCTTTCTCACCCCTAATGTCTCTTTCAACCTTTACTTTTGCTGTTAATTCCTTCACGAGTTGTTTATATATAATGTTTTTCCCATAATTCTTAGGGAATTAGAGGAGTGAGGGAAAGACCTCTGCCCAGGGTTGTGAGGGTGAGGAGGGGGGCTTGGAGGTAAGGAACTAGACCCAGGGGCCTACATCTTCTGTCCTTCCAGGGGTGGGGCAGCCACATGGAGCAGTGACCATCCATTGACTCAAGGCTGTCTCTCACCAGACTTCCCCACCCCTCGTCTGCAATCTCTGCATGAATAGACATTCATTTGTACTCACATTTACAGGTGGGCCTCTTCTCAGCAAATCCTATGTATCACAGTTCAGGTTAACACATGAGATAACACCTAGCAGCGATAATTTACTTGTCAGAGGACTCTTTGCTTTATGTAAAGTTTTACCACAGGATTCCTTAGCCTAAATCTTTCTGGGACATTGATTTTATTTATTTTTTGATTTATAATCAACTTTTTAGGGCTGTAGGAATTGCATAAAATGAGGGAGACCCACCTGCATGTTGTTTTGTAAGCATCTTCGGTCATTTTCATATTTATTTATGAGTCTTCCCAACCTGATTGGGCTCCTTGAGGGTGGGAACCCTGTCTCCTCTTGCCTTTGTATGGCCTTCAGTACCTACCTTGCCCTGGGCCCTGATTGTCTGTGGGAAGTGGGAGGGCTCCCACCTCTCCTGGGAGATAACCGTAGAGCCATTGTCTTACAGGGCTCATATCTGGAAATCAAGAAGCAGATGGACAAGCTGGATCCCCTGGCTCATCCTCTCCTGCAGTGGTATGGATGGAATGGTTCATCCTTCCTGGGGCCGGCAGGGAGTGGGGCACAGTGTTAGACATGGAGCCTACACCTTCTCTTAGAGGTGGTTTCAACATCCTTAATGAGGTTATAGATATCTTGGCTGATTTCTCTTGGGGTTTTATTGATAGACCTGGCCTTGACAAGAACTCAGATCCTACAAAGAGCCCAAAAATTCTAACATGATGTCTCAAGTTCTCTATAGGTGTTTTATGTTTCCCAGTAGGTTTTTGAATGCCCTTTGCATGTAGGAATTAACACTGTTAATTTCAATTGAGTTTTCTATGTACCCAGAGAAGTCTGTCTCCCACTTCTACTCCCTTTCTCTGTCTCAAGGCCTTCCCTGTTGATGTAGATTCCCCAGAGCCTTGAGACGCTATTGTTATTCCCTTCTCCTGGCAAAGATTCTGACCATTCGCTATTGCCCTCCACCCCCTGCCCTCCCCGCTGATCTTGATTTCTGTTCTGTTTTCCTGACTTAGCTTTCCCCTTCTAGCTTGTTTCCCTCTTTCTAGTCAGCCTTTGAGGTCTGTACCTTCCCAGTGCAGCATTCTCCCTCCTAGCGTGAGGAATGACCAAGTATAGACCATCCAGGGTGGCATCACAAGTACGTGGATGAAGCACAAAAAAACAAACTATATCCACTATTGGAGATAATGCTCCCTTGCTGAGCCCTCAATGTTTTATGTCTTTATTGTCCTGTCCTCTGAGTTCAGCCTACGTACAACCCAGTCTGTCCCTGAATCCTTGGGAAGTTTGTTCTAGTTTCTTCTGTTTCTTTCTCCAGCCCAAACAGTAACTTTCTCTCCTTTCCTCCCCATCCCTGGGAGAGCCTTCAGGCTTCCTCTGAGCTCAGGCGGGATGGCTCCAGTTCTGTTTCTAAATCCCAGGTGTAAGTTGTCACCATCCTAATACAGACCCCTCCTTTCTAATTTTTTTTTGTAGCTGACCTCTTGTGCTCTTCTTTTATACTATCCTTTCCTCTCCCTAGATTAGCAGCCCACCTGCCATCCCTCTCTTTCTTTCATCCATTGTTTAAATACCCAGTAACTAGCTCTTTGGTCAGTAGCTTCCCTTTTACATTTTTATACACAAGCATTACCACCCACAGGAACATCCACAAGTGATCTGGACATTTCACACAATTCAGATAGCCCTGGAATCCTTGTTTGTTCTTCCAGGGGCGGAGCAAGGTTGCTGCTTTCATCAGGATGGCCTAACCCACACTTATTCTTTCCTTTTCCTTTTTTCTCTGTTTCATCCTAGGATCATCTCTAGCAACAGGTCACATATTGTCAAACTACCTCTCAGCAGGGTAAGTGACCATTCTCCCTCAACTCTTTAAATTTCTGGTGAGGGGCAGGGAGGGGCTCCAAACCAGCTAACCTCATTGGTTGTAGACCTGCCTGGTGGGCTCTGCCCATCAGCAATAGTCTTTGGGCCTAAGCATATTTCCTTTATTTGGGGTCATTGCAAGCCTGATTTGCTCCCTATTCCCAGCCCTTCCCTCCCTGATCTCGATTTCTGCTCTCTTTTCCTGACCCCACCCCACCCTGGGCAGCAGCTGAAGTTCATGCACACCTCACACCAGTTCCTCCTGCTGAGCAGCCCTCCTGCCAAGGAGGCTCGGTTCCGGACCGCCAAGAAGCTCTACGGCAGCACCTTTGCCTTCCAGTGAGGAGGGTGGGGGCTGGGGAGGAGGGCAATGAATAATGTAGGGGGATGGGAGGGCAAGTTCCCTTGGGGTATATGAGTTTGTGTTACCTATGTCCATTAGCAAGTCAGTCACAGATATGTTACCATATGCTATTGTGGTAGGTGCCGGAAAGGATGAAAAGATACATATGATATGGTCTTTACTTTCAAGCTACTTAGTTGAGGAGAAATGACATTTACATATAAAAAGATGTGGTTGGGGGCTAGAGGGTGGTATAGTGCTTAAGTTTGAGTGCTTCACTTTGGCGGTCCGGGGTTCGCGAGTTCGGATCCTGATCGTTTGTCAAGCCATGCTGTGGCAGGCATCCCACATATAAAGTAGAGGAAGATGGGCACAGATGTTAGCCCAGGGCCAATCTTCCTTAGCAAAAAAGAGGAGGATTGGCAACAGATGTTAGCTCAGGGTTAATCTTCCTCACACACACAAAAAAGATATGGTTGAAGGAACAGATTAGAAAGGATAGATTTGAAAGCTACTTTGAAGGAAATCAGCAATTTATGCCTAATTGTAGGAGGAGAGAGAGAAAGAGAGATATTAGAGGTAACTTAAAGGGAGTAGTGGTACCCTTTTCTTAAAATAGACTTTAAGTCAGGATTGGAAGCCATATTTGGGATCAGTATTGAGTTTGTTGAGTTTGAGATGAATTTGTTTAATTTGAAATATCAGGAGAATAGGCAAATGAAAATACTGAACCAGCAGCTGAGGGTTTAGGATGGGACTAGCTGAAGCACAGAACAGAGGATGGCACTGGAAATTAAGATGTAGGGGTTAGCCACACACACACATCTTGCATGCCTGTGACTATATCCATGTGCATGTTCATCACTAGGTGTATCTGTGTCCATCTTCATGTCCTGTGTGGGTGAGAATGGGTGGGAGTGGCAGTCTTGGAAGTGCTCCTGGGAACCTCATACCGTGAGGAGACATGTATTCTACCCTGCCTTACAGTGGGTCCCACATTGAGAACTGGCATTCAATCCTTCGCAATGGGCTGGTCAATGCATCCTACACCAAACTGCAGGTGAGGCTGTGCCCCTTTTCTCTTTCTCTCAACCTCCCTCCCTTCCCCACTGAGTTTTGGGAAAGACTGCTCTAGAGTACTCAGCTGTTTTTGTCTCAGCATCCTAAAACCTAGCCTGCCATTGGGCTTCCCTAGAGAGGAAGTTGGAATTGCATGTATAGAGTGAATGTGGCTGTTGTGTCTTTGACCCCAGACTGTGTTTTTTGGTAGTTTTGGAAATGGGAATGCAGCTATAGGCAGGAATATGAATTGCTGATTGTAGCCACTGTGATGAATTAATCTATTAGAGCTTTTCAATGTATGTGACTATTTATTCAGAGAGTTGATATAGGAGACTTATTTCTTTGCCCTGCAAGACTCCAAGGAATGGTTATCATCCCTCCTCCTGGCTATCTATTCTATAGTTACCTTTTTTGGAATCTGCATATATACCAAGGCCTAAGGACAGGAGCATGGATTCTGAGGGACTGACTCAGTGGCTCTGCCACTCTTAGTCTCCAAGGCATCAATATCAAGTATTTCATAGGCAAAGGGGTTAACCTGTGTCCACTTTTCAGCCAATCAGCTTTTTAAGAGTAGGTGCCTAGAGTTATCTGAACAAGTGAGAAGGTAAATGGAGGGACAGAGGGCTGGATAAGCCTTGTGGCTGCCTAATATACACCCATGGGAGGGCCCAGGCTCATATTGCTCATCCTGGTGTTTCCCTGCAAGCTGCATGGAGCAGCCTATGGCAAAGGCATCTACCTGAGCCCCATCTCCAGTATTTCCTTTGGATACTCAGGTAAGAAATACTCTCTGGCCACCTTGACTTTATGTATATTGCATCCATTTTGTAACTACCTGATCTATGCTGTCTCCTCTTCCTCCATCATAGATAACTTGGTCGTGTCAGCTTTCTCCCCAGTCATGGATACATGGTCTGTCTCTCTCTACTTTCTCCCATTAGAAATTTAGATTCTTTACAAGATGAGGCCAGTTATTTCTTTTTCTCTTAGGTAGTCCTCTTCTCCATGGGGATGGTTTTGTTCATTGTAAGGGCTTGGCCCTGGGAATGGGTTAGGGAATAACTGGGAGATGAAATGAGGCTTTTTGAAGACCACATTTTTGGTGTTGGCAATAGCCTGTCATTATAGATTGGGTGTGTGCACATGTGTATGTGAGTTTATATGTAAATACACTTGAAGGCTTGAGTCCTTTCCATTGGCTTACATTTCTGGAGACATTGTTCTCCCTGTCAACCACCTTTTAAAATTTAAACTGTCTGTAATTACACACTATTATATTAGTCACATTGAATGCAAGAGAAAGCATTTTATTCTAAAGATAAGTCATGAACAAGGTCCAGATTCTAGTTAGGAGATGAGTCCAGCTTTGTCTAGCTCAGAAAATGAATCTGACCTAGAGCTCTCTCAGTGTTCCAGGTTCATGTCTTTTGTTCTTTTCAATCTTTTGTTCTTGTTCTGTACAGTCTCTATAAAGGGTAGGCACCATATAGTTGCATGTCTATGAAGGGGACAGTGCTAGATTCTTTACTGATTATTATTTAGTATTCTTCAGTAATTGTAACTGTTATAAGAAAACTTAGGTCCAGCATCACAGAACTAGAAAAGTCTCTAACAAAATAAACCAAACAAAGTAGAAGGAAGGAGCTAATATAGGTAAGAACCTAAATCAACGAAATAAAAACAGGTACAATAGATAGAACCAAAAAAGCCAAAAGATGATTCTTTTAAAGAACTAACAAGACAGATAACCCTGGTTAGATTGATTAAGAAGGAAAAGAGCACAATTAAATAATATTATGAATGAAAACTGGACCATAACTACAGATATCGCAAAATTTTAAAAGCTAATGGGAGAATTCTGTCAACTTTATGCCAATAATTTGAAAACTTTGACAAAATGGATAAATTCTTAGAAAAATATAACTTAACAAAATTGATTCAAGAAGAAATAGAAAGCCCGAACAGCCCTAAAACTATAAAAGACATTGAAATAATAGTTTAAAATTTTCTACAAAAAACAAAACAAATCAAAAATCCACCAAGCCCGGACAGTTTTACAAGTGAGTATTAAATCAAACTTTCAAGGAACAAGTTTTTCCAATCTTACACAAAATCATCCAGAGAATAGAAAAAGATGGAATTACAAATCATAAAAGATTGGTAAATTTGACTTTATTAAAACTAAAATCTTCTGTTCATCAGAAGACACTTAAAGAAAAAAAAATGAAAAGACAAGCTACAAACCAGGAGAAGACATTTGCAACATGTATAACCACAAAAGATAGTAATAAAAATGTATTTTAAAAATTCTTACAAATCAATAAGAAAAAGACAAATCAATAGAAAAGAGGCAAATGACATGAACGGGCATTTCACTGAAGAAATGATCAAAAAATATGAAAAGCTGCTCAGCTTCTATTAATCAGGGGAATAAAGTCAAGACCAAAATGACTTACCATGTAGCACTTGTGTGGATTGGCAAAAATTAAGAAATCTGATAATACCTCAGATTGTACCAGATGTTGTAGATCAGCAGGATGTCTTTTGTTGCTTATAGGGATATAAATTGGTGCAACCACTTTGGAAAACAATTGGATGTTAAATTTCACAAAGCTGAGAAATTTTATCCCTGGGTGGGATGTGTGCAAATGACCCAGTATTTTCATTCCTACGTACGTGTATCCAAAGATGTGTACATGAATGTTCAAAGCAATGCTGTTTGTAACAGCCAATCTTGGAGACAGCCCAAATGCTCATCATCAGGAGAATGGATAAACACATTTTCATGTATTCTCACAATGGATTATTATTCAGCAATGAAAATGAAAGAACAGTGGCATTCAACAACATGGAAAAATCCTAGTTAATAAGTTGAGGGAAAAAAGGCAGGCCCAGAACACTACTGTATGATGCCTTTTTTATATTGTTCAAAAGCAAACAGAATTAAACATTACTTGGTGGGTGGGGGGGAGGCGTGTGTGTCAGTGTGTTTTATGATAAAACTAAAGAAAAAAGGACAACCCAAATTTCAGGATAGTAATTACCTCCCAAGGAGAGGTAGATAGTTGGCATAGGGTAGGAGCACATAGTTAAATGTAAGTCACTGGTAATGTTTAAGTTCTTGGATTTAGGTCTTAGGTTGGGTCTGCAGGTTTTCATTGTCCTGTTAAATAAATGGTCGTGTGTCAAATCAAAGGTTGTATGATTAATCCACACAGGGTAAGTGCCCAGTAAATATTTATTAGATGTGTGAATGAATCTTACTCTGTGTGCCTAGGGTCCAAAGTGGGGGTGGGGTAGAATAGTGGTTCCTCAGTCTTTATCTTTTTTCAAGCCTGAGCTTCCCTCTAATTAAGCTCTTATTACTTTCCGAGTAGTGAGATTCTCCTGGCTCTTGGTACCCACAAGATTCTTTCTTCCTGTTTATTTTCTCCCTCCTGTCTCCCTCTCTCCTCTCCTGCTGGCCTTTGTTTACCACCAAGTGCCTGAATACCTTTAGTTATTAGGTGAAGCCAGGAATTTCTATTAATTTGTCACTTTACTGATTACATAAAAACATCATATGACACCATCCTTCTCCCTCTTAAAAAGGTTGATTGATTATATAGATGCAAGATACCATAGGATTTTACTATTGGGGTTATAGATCATCTCATCCAATCCCTTATTACTTTACAGATAAGAAAGCTGATACACAAGAAAGTTAAATGACTTTCTCATGGTCACATAGCTATGAGTAGCAGAGCTAGGACTGGAATCCAGGTCTCCTAACTTCTAGACCAGTGTTCTTATTACTATATTGGACTGATAGGGTAGGCTTTGCTTGAATGACTGAGTCTCTGAGGACCCCATAGATAGGTGAGAGTCTCTTTAACAGTGGGTGGGATGTGTGCAAATGTCCAACTTACTATAGTTACTCTAGCATTTTTTGTATGTTTCTTCCACTCTATTCTGCTTTGGTTTTCTCTGTTCTTCCTCAGGGTATTCTTAGCCTAGTGGCATTGGGTGCCCTCTGTATAAACTGTGTAAATAGAGAGCATCCGTTTGACTAGTGGAGCCTCCCATGACTTGGCCATAGTGTGCAGGTTAAAATGAGGGACAGTGAGAAAGGAGAAGGTAAGCTACATCTGTTTGTTTAGTCCTGTTTAGAGAGTTCTGATAAGTATATGCTCTGGACACAAAGCATCCAAGGATTATCCTAGCCACCGTGTTCTCAGGGTCTGGTCTTGGGGAACTGACAGAAGATCATTGGGTCAGTATGGACAGGATGGTGCAACAGGATTGGGGTGGGTCAAGACTTGGATTATATCATAAGGGCTATCTCTAAGACCAGCCATAGAAATCAGATTGTTCTTGCTCGTCCTCTGGGGTAAAACCTGAATGGGAATTTCACTCAGAAATACCCAGGCTGAGAAGGTCATGGTGTTTGGATATAGAGCTAGACCTAGTTAAGGCTAGTGGAGAAGGTGAAACAGAGGGATTGTGAGTGTCCTGTAGGAGGAAGAACTTGGCAGTTCAAGTCTTGAGGCTCTCATTGCCCTGAGTTTTGTTCAGACCATAAATCTGTTATGGGACTTTCGTGTGAGTGCGTGATGAATTGACAGCCTCAGCAGTGAAGAGTGTCAGTCCAGTGGTTATCACCCCCACCTCTACACCATGACTATCACAAAACCAAGAATTGATGCAGAGTGAGTTAGTAATAATAGGAAGTCCCAGGGTGGAGTGGTAAAATAGGGGCCCTGCTTATGGCCTGTAATGATGGCATCATTTCCCATCTTCATCCGTCTCCCTCTCAGTCTCATACACACGGACTCTTATCCCTAACTGTGGTAAGGCTGGGGCTGTGATAAAGCTGAGTATTGGAGTCTTATTCGCAGGACAAAAAGAGTTGGGAGTAGGGACACACAAGCACTGCTTCATATCTAAATAAGAAAAATCCAGAAGGAGTCTATAAATTATTATGAACAGGGCTATTCACTGGGGGTTAAGAATGGTGGAGGATTTCTGAATTTAAATATGTGGAAACGAGTCTGGGAAGACTTTCTGAAGGAAGCAGTATTCTTCAAGGTAGTTGGCACTGTGTTACCTGGGGAGAATTATTTATCACTTAACTGCTATGCTTTCTCCCTTTTCTCTTGAATGACTCTGGTTAGAGTTTTATGTAACTTTGAGACTAGAGCAAATCTGACTTGCTCTGCTTGCTTCCTTTCCACTCATTTCACTTAGCCTGGCATTTGATCCAAGGTGTGGATGTCACCACTCTTCTGGGCCCCTCATTCCTGGCTCATTTCGTGTGTTACTGCCCTGACTTAGAATGCCTTGTGATTCCCTGATGTTCTTAGGATAAACTCCATTTGCCCTAACATGACCTACAGGGCCTGCTTGATCTGATCCTAACTCACTTCTTTCTCATCCTCTCTCACCACTCCTCTGCCATTAACTATGCTCCATACACAATGGTTTCTTTCCTCATGCCTTCCCTATCCTATTACCTCTGCCCAGAACACTTCCCCCCTCTTCATATAACTAACTCTTCTAATCCTATAGTTCTAAGCCTAGTTGTAACCAGGAAGCCACCTTCAAACCCCTAGGCTAGGCTAGTTCCCCTGCTCTGGCTCACACAGTGCTCTGTATTCTCCCCGTCACAACCTTTACCATGCTGTGTTATAATTACTTGTTCCTTGCCTGTAATCTCCACCAGACTAAATTCTGTGAGGGCAGATATCTTGTTTGTTTTATTCACTGCTGTATCGCCAAGTGTCTACATCAGTGCCTGGCACGTAGTAGGCACTTTAGTAAATATTTAATGAAGAAATGTGTAAATGAACTGGGTTTGTTGTTCTGTGACAGGAATGGGAAAAGGACAGCACAGGATGCCCTCCAAGGATGAGCTGGTCCAGAGATATAACAGGATGAATACCATCCCCCAGGTATTAGTTGGCCCTGCTCCAGTGAGGCAGGACCCTTCCCCTGGGATGAGTTTAGGCCACAGAGATGGATAGGGAAACAATGGTATGGGAGGGGAGTGGTTTAAAGATCATTTGAAGGAATCAGGTATGTCCTAAGATGAACATGCTTCCAGAGTCATATGTGGCCTCAGTCATAAGTATGAAAGCAGAGACTGAGTTTAAATGCAGTGACGTGAAAATGTAAAGATGGAAGCTGTGGACTCATCCAGACTGATTATGGGAAAGTTGGGGGAGTGGCTGGGAGCCCAGGATGTCTCTGATCCCTACTCCCAACCATCACCAGCTAACTAGCCTTTCTAGGGAAAGCTATAACAGTCTGCCTGGCTCTGCTCTCCTTCTCTTCCAGACCCGATCCATTCAGTCGAGGTTCCTGCAGAGTCGGAATTTAAACTGTATAGCACTTTGTGAAGGTAGGTAGCTCACCTAGTCCCTATTTTTCTGGGTCCCCAACCTTTATTTCTGGTGGGGCCTTGGCACATGATCTAGCTAAGAGTGATGTTGAATCATCATGCTTTCCCTCCCCTGCCTGGATGCTGTGACTTAAGCATTATATCTATAACTTCTGGCCCCCTTTTTTCCAGTGATTACATCTAAGGACCTCCAGAAGCATGGGAACATCTGGGTGTGCCCTGTGTCCGACCATGTGTGCACACGGTTCTTTTTTGTGTAAGTCTAGGAGGGTACCTTGGAAATTACTCTGAGGAGTGAGGGTGGGGGTGTGATGGTGTGTGACCACTGGGAAAGTCTGTTTCTGTTATCTGAGACTTGTCCCTGGCTACCTGATTGGAGCTAACACTGGGACTTTCCCCTTGGAGGATGGGGATGATTATAGATCAGGGTCTGTTTAGAAGAAATCAGATAAGCTGAATCTCTTCCACCCTAAAGAGTAGCAAGAAAAGGTTTGAATTCTGGGATGGGATGCCCACACCTCCAAATACAGTTCCATTGCTTGACATTCTGGTATTGTCTCCCTCTTATGTTCACACTTGCCCTATCTTTGGCAGATATGAGGATGGTCAGGTGGGCGATGCCAACATTAATACTCAGGACCCCAAGATACAGAAGGAAATCATGCGTGTGATCGGAACTCAGGTTTACACAAACTGAGGGGGCCCCAGCCCTCGTACCACCCCTGTTCCCCCAGGATCCATCTGCCCTCATAAAAGGGGTCAGGAGCAGCTGGCGAGGCTGCCCTGAGGAATCAAGGGGCCATTACCAAGGGGCAGGAAAAGGATAGAAGAGGTGGCCTTCATGGTGGAGATTGACCCAGGAACCACTCCACATTTGGATGGCCCAGACTGACTCCCAACCCCTGATTTTCCCAGTTGACTTCACCCTGTTTGTAAATAAAACAATAAAATGGAAGGTGCTGTGGACTGGATATGATCACTGTGGTCTGACTGGCCTTGGCCCAGCACCTGCCTGGGGGTGGGGAGAGTGGACTGTCCTGAGGGTTGGGACTGTTTATATTGGATGGAGTCACAGCCAAGTCCATCTAGGGTAGTGTACTACAGATCTGTCAGTATTTTTATCAATGGATTAGATGAAGAAAGGAAACCTATCAGTTATGCAGATAACACAAACTGAGAAGGATATGGAATACCACTGATGACTATTCCTCAAGATTTAAAAAGGCCATTGAGGCTAAAGCAGCTCAGATTTCCTACTATCAGGACCTCTGCTTTCTGCACGAAACCTATCCACTCTCCCTTGCTCTATATCTCAGAGTCTGAGCCCCTACTCTCTTCCTCCTGCTAGCTATTTCTTTGGGATAAAGGAGGTCAGGGGAGGGCTGGCAGGTGCAAGAAGTTGGGTTGATCTCTAACTTGATATAAAGAGATCCTAAGGAAATGCAGCCTTTCTTAATGACACAAAATTCAAATTCTCCAAGGTTAGCAAGGTGAGGGAAGACAGCTGTTTTTAGGAGACCTAATTGTTTCAGTGAAATCCATCTCCCTGTTGAAATTCCCACTGCCAACTTTCCGCTGGCCCTTTAGGCTATGCTCCATGTATCTAAAACCCTAAGTTAGTTCTAAGAGACAGGTTGGACATTGCCAAATATTAATGAAGAAAAACAGGAATATAAGCACAAGAATACAAAAAGAATTAAACAGGGCTCACTTTTCAAGTATAGATTTTTAATTCTTTTGTAGCTTCTTGATTTGTAAGCCTGCGCCAGACTACTGTCTCTCCGTACCTTCCCCTACTTGGGAGATAACCTTCTTTGCCTGGGTACCTTACCTGCTGTATAGTTCAGACTACAAAGCCTGAACTTAACACGGAAGTACCATCCTTAAGGTCAGACCTGCCTTAACAAGAAAGCATCATTCTTAAGGCCCTTTGCATCCCCTCCCTCCCCACCAGCTGTTTCTTAAACTTCTTTATCCCTTCTAGATCAAGACTACTACATGCTGACTCTGCAAGTCTCCCAAGGCTCTCTCCATTCTGGTTTCAGGTTTAGAAGTACCTCTTCACTTAGTAAATGACCCCATCAGGGAACCCACCCTAACTGAAATTCCTGCCTCCTGGAAGGACCCTTGCAGCTTATCTGTATGGTATCAGAGATAACTAGCAATTTTTAGTTCTTACTAGGTGGGTACTAGGTGTTATGCTAAGCAACACTTTGGCTGACTTACTATGTGCTCGGCATTGTTGTAAGCTCTCTACGTGTATTGACTAATACAATTCTTACAACCAGCTTATGAAGTAGGTGCTGTTACTCCCATTTTGTAGATGAGAAAACAGAGGCACAGAGGAAAAGTGATTTGCCCATATTCCACACCTAGTGACTGACAGGCAACCTGACTCCAGAATTGCTGTTCTGGTTCTATGCTATATAGCCTTTCAAACTTTACAAATATTTTTTCATTAATCCTGACACCAAAGGTGGAAGATAGGTTTTCTTTAGAAATCTTAAATAATGTGTCTAAGGTCTCAGAGCTGGTTAGCGGCAATAATAGGTTTTTAACCAGATCTGCCCAACTCCAGGACCTGAGCTCTTAACCCTTCTTTTAATTTCCCAGAGGTTCTCAAACTGTTCCCACTGGTGTTCCAGCAACTAAACCTAGGTGCTTGGCTACTCAAATGGTATAACCACATTTTTGCTTAATTTTCAGAAATTGTTAATAGATTTTTCTCAGTTGTAAACATTTCTTAATAATTTTTCTTTATCAGTGACATCTGATACAGCAAGTAGTAGCAAATGATGGAGTGGGAAGTAATGAACAGATAGTGTATATTAGCAGAAAAACTCAAATACTTAAGCTAACCTCATGAGTGTCACTTTTTTTTATAGCATATGCATAATAATGGTCTTTTTTACTCCAATAAAATTGTGATGAAATTAAATATACCATTTTATAGTATTCCACATAAAAGCAACAGGACTTTATGAATCTGAGAAGTTTGAAAGTTATACATAATCAGGAGGATTATGAGGGAGGATTGCCCCTTTCCAGGCCTGGCTACCTTGGAGGTGAGGAGGTGGGTCCTGTGAAAGCCAGGTCTGAGCAAGACATCTTCCTTCGCAGAGGCCAAGGCTGTTACAAATACTACACACAGAGGTTGACAGTGGCCTCCTACCTTGCACACAGTCCTGTGCTCAATCAGACTTACTTCATTTAGACCTGGACATGCTTAGTTAGGGCTAGGACCAGGAAAAGAACTATTTTTCTCAATTAGTTCCAGGTGGAGAGTTGATGGCTATGATTTCTGGATTGAGAACTCAAAAACCCCTGGAGTTTAACCTTCCCCTTCCCTGTCATGGTAATTTTCCATCCAGGCAGGGTGTGGCCATGACTCAGTTTGTGGTGAGGATGTGGCCATCCATAGGGGAGGAGCCTTCTGCTTGATTCTGCCTTTCATTCTGGCCAGTGGGGGAGAGGAGGGAAGAGTCTGGTGCTGAGTCATAACTGGATTACTTACCAAGCTTCTCACAGGATGGATTCTGAGGTGGAGGTTGAGAGATGTCTCAGCTTCTGGGACCAATTTGGGAGTTGTGGGAGGAAGCTTCATGGGTCACACAATTCCCCCAGAAGGGGTGGGAATAAAGTAGGGTCCCGTTCATTTGAAGGGGCATCAGTCTGTCTTGAGTACAGAATTTTCCACAAATATTTCAGAACCTGTTTGCAATGGGGCCAGAGATGCCACCCTTTAAGGTAAAGCATTGCTTACAAAAATTATGTAGGAGAGAACCCCAAATCTCCTTAGTCCTAGCTGTTCTTTCTGGGATAAGTGGGTCAGGTTGGCCAGTGAGCAGGGAGGTAGAGATTAGAAGTATGGTGCCAAGGAAAAAGCAAGACTTTGAACTGCAGCGGCAGAACTTCCTAGGGGAGGGGGCACTTGATCCATTGTTCACTGATGCCTTTCTTGGTCTTCCGATCTTGATTACTTTGCAGCGGTAGGGTCTGTTTACAATTCCACTTGCATCTTAGGGAGCCTGAGCTCTGGCTACACTTGCAGGGAAAAAGGAGAGAGCACAAGGCTTCCAAGGGAGTGGCTTGGTAGATAGGATTAAAGCACCCTAAAGAGGCTTTGTCCTGTGAGCCCTAGCAGTTCTGGGCTAGAGAAAGATTGTTGGAGGTCCTGGGCTGACAAGGTCACCTTGACTGAGGCAGTACCTCCACTGGAATAAATAGGATTCCTCAAGCTTCTTCCCTCCTGCTTGTAAATGCTGATGAGGCACTTTCTCAGGAGCTGGTAGGAAAGAGGGAGGAGGGACCTAGATACACAGTTGTATTCAGAAAACATTGTTTACTATTCCTTTCCCCTGGAATGGTCTTCCCATACCCATCTCTATCCTCCTTGTCTCTTCCTCCATGAAGCCTTCCCTCTCCCACACAGACAACCTGTTCTGTCTTTATCCCTAACTCCGAAAGACCAACTTTCTCTTCCTTCCAGGATTTGTCTGGGGGAAACTCTGGAGTTAAGATTTTGTGCCACCCTCGTGGGCCTGAAGAGATCTCGAGAGTCTAAAGGAAGGCACAGAATAAATTTAAAAATTTGCTTGGTCTGGCTCTGGAAAGGGCATATAAAGTCCAAAGTGATAAGCATTTCTGCTCTAAACCTGACATTCAGGGCCTATGAGCTGCCCTGGAAATCTGTATTGGCCTGAGAGAAGTAACACTGCTGTTTCAGGCAGAGGCCAAGAGGTCAAAAAATGGTAAAGCCTGTAACCTCACCCTCTTCACCAGGGCCAAAGATTGTTTGGGCTCCAGGATTGGGTCCTGTATCATTTGCTGACATAACTACCTTGCCTGGGATTCCAAATGACCTTTGCAAGTTAAACCATTAAACTCCAGATTCTGTGGTTTTGTGACTGAGAATCCAAATAGGTAATACAGTAATCAACACCCTCACATCCCAGTCCAGTGAACCTAGCAGCTTATCCCGTCCTGTAAGGTCTGTGAGCACAGTGGAAGGGCTGGCTCTAGGGAGAGGAGCCTGGCCTCTCGGGGAGTTTGTGTCTTCCCTCAGCTTCTCCCAGTTTCCTGTAGACCTGGGGTTACTTGTTGCTGAGTCAAAGGAGTGAAGATTCAGGAGGATGGCCCAGAGAAGGGCAAACCGAGTTACTTGAATTTAGAAAGATGTTCTGGCACTAGTCACAGGGACAATCCTCCAGGACTAGTCAATTCCCAAAGAAAGAGGATGCCTATTGGATACTGTGCTGTACTCATTCACATATAAGAACCCAAGCTTCTATGCTCTGCTGCTGCTCAGCAAAACAATGACAATCACCTTAACCTCAATGTGACAAATTTTCACTATGCACCTAATATATGCTAGATTAGTCTCTCCCAGAGTTTCATGGACAGCATTTTTATAACTGTCAGATGATCAACGTCTGTAACTCAAAGGCAATAGTTTGCCACCAGCTCTCCAGTTTAATACACGTGTCGATGCAAATAAGCAATAACCAAAATCTATAGATAAGAAAGAGTGATATTTATTGAGCTGAGGACTAGCCCAGAAGCCCTATCTCCACTAGGGAAGAAAGCACTCCAGGAAGTGTGGTTTACAGCATGCTTATATACCGTTTCAGAACAAGGAACATATCATCAAGCATGGCAGGAATACAGTTTTTTTTTCCAAAGTCACAAGGAGATGTTTTGCCGCAGTTTAGCACATACATAGCAGGTCAACTTGACCTTGGTTCTCTGGGAAGAAAAGCTTATCTTCAAAGAAGTACTGGTATCGGCATCAGAGAAAGGGAGACATTTATCCCGATCTTTAAAGAGTGCATTCCTTGCTTTGGGAAAATGTTTGAAACAGATGTATAATGTGTGTTTGGTGGGCCAAGAGTCAGGCTGCTCTGGGAAAAACAAGTTTTAGGCCAAATCAGATTTAAACCACAATGGCTTCCCCCATAGACCTCAATATGTGAAAACTTATTTTTATCACATGTGCATTTCAATCTTGTGAATATCTATAGATTTAGAACTTTAAAATGCAGCATAGTCCAGCATTGGCCAGATTGCTGCCACCTCAGTGTTGTCCACCACTGTACTTGGTTTGTCGTTAGCTTAGGGCGCAGAGGACCATGGATGCCATCCTTCTTTCTCTGGATAGGGAGGAATCTGATTCTCCCTGATGGGGCGTGGCATTTTTTCCTCTTGACAATTTCATGTGCTTTCACCACCTCAATAACCAAGCATTTACTCCCTCTCTACAACTACAGGGACCAGAAAAGGCTTACAGAAGAAATCAATTTTATCTCAAACAGAAATTGCCTTTTAGGCTGTCACTTTCTCCTCCTGGCTTATCTGAGCTTAGCAGGAGCTAACAGGAAAGTGTAATGAAGGCCTGTGATTCAGCTGCAAGCAGGGTGCCTGCCCGAGGTCACACCCGTTGGGCTCACTTACCAGGAAAAAGAATCTAAGAAAATAGTCTTCACGATTTTTAATGAGGCAACATTATATCTACTCTCAAAACTTGGCTGAATGAAGGCAAGAGTTAACAGCTGTTTCCTTGATAACTGCTGCCATCACTGGTGGTTGGCTAATTACTGGGAAATCGGAAAATGCCTTGGAGAAAAATGTAAGAGAAGCTCCAACAATACTGATTTAAATTCACAAAGTTGAAAACAAGTGCTGCCTCCTGCAGAGATTATAGGCTCTAACGTCTTGACTCGATATTTCCTGGCCAGTTCTGCACTAATATTAATACCTTCCATTCACTTTCTACTCTCAGGCACTCGCTCTGCAGGATTCCAGCCCCTACTGAAGTATTCACATGGCCCCAATCTGTCCTTCCTTGTTCTAGCCCAAGAACTAAAGGGCCCTGCGCTCCCGCTCCATTGCACACTCCGCCCTCCCTAGTTCTCCAGTGCCGGCGCCCCTCCGAAGGCGGCCCGGACCTCCAGCCATCCCAAGAGTCTCCATCTCTCCCCACCTTCTGATCCCATCTTGGCCTCCCCAACCTCCTGTCCGGCTCAGTCTCCGAGGTGTGCGCTGGAGCGGGGCCCTGGAGGGGTGGGGAGTCGCAGGGCGGGGCTGGGGCAATGCTGCCCAGGGACCCATAAATCTAGGCACCGCCGGGGTAAGCCAAGGCAGCTAGGGCGGCCTGGGCCGAGGGTCAAGAGAGTAGCCCTCGTCCAACACTCCAAGTTGGCGGCAACAGGTGGGCCAGGGCGCCCCCGGGTCTGGGAGGGAGGTCTCCGCACTCCGAGGGCGGGGCCTGCCGCCTCGCCGCTACCCCATTGGCCTCCAAGGAGCGTCAATACTGCGAGTCTTATCTTGTGTCCTTCCGCCACGGAATGTAGTACCCCCAAAAGGGCAACCTGACGGTCCGTTCCGCCCGTGCGCACTTCCTACTGAAGGTGACTGCGCCCCGCGAGGACGCAGAGGGGCGGGGCCAGCGAGCCGGGGGCCGGGATTGGGTGGGGGGCGGGGCGGCGGAGGGATTGCGGCGGCCCTGCAGCAGGATAACCTTGAGGCCGAGGCTGCCACTCCCCGCACACGAGCGACGCGCCGCTAGCTCCCGGGCGCATCTGCAGGAAGCGCGCAGCCCGAGCCGGACCACGCCGGAGGTGAGCGAGGGAGAGGCTGGGCCATCCGTCTCCGCCTAGGCCCCGTCCGCCCGGCTAGTGCGGAATCCCGGCCGCCTGCGCACCCCTCAGGACGCCCATCCCGCGGCGGTGCAGGGTCTTGGGCATCTCGGACCCGGTTGGGGTCGGGAGAGAGGAGAAAGGCTGCCCGCGCCTGGGGCCTGCTCTTGCAAGCCCCCGGCTCCTGTTTCTTCCCAGGTCGATGGGTCGGCCAGCTCCTTTCCTGCCGCAATCCGTCCCCCCATTCTGGTCCCATCCTCGCCTCTTTCTTTCTTTCTCCTCGATCTGGTTCCATCTTCGCCTCCCTTCCCGTATTTCTTAATCCGATCACTTTCTCTCTTTCTTTCCTCTGCTCCCATGCTCGCCTCCTTCGCTTGTCCCTAAATACTATTCCATTCGCCCTCTCGTCTTCAGCCTGTCGGTGTTCCCCTCATTCTGATGCTTTGCTTGTAACCTCTCCTTGAAACTCCTTCTCTAGGTCCCTTCCCCAGGCCCTCCCTTTTCAGGTGCCGTCCACTCTTCCCGCGTCCCTGGTCCCTCCTCGTGCCCACCCCTCCCCCCATTCGTGCCCGGGTTCCCGCCCCTCCTCCTCCATCTGGTCACGTCAGCTCCCCCGCATCCCTCTCCTCCGCTCCCGCGTTCGCGCGGTTCTGGTCACGTCCGCCTGCTCCCCACCCCCCCCCCCGTTTCCCATCTCAGTCATGCACCTCCTCCATCTCGGCCTCCCAGTCTCTGCTCTCCTGGAGCCCTGGGCCCGTGTCCCGGGGTCCCCGCCCGAGCTGCAGTGGTCTGCGGATGGGCAGAGCTGGCTCCTGTGCGGCCCGGGCGCAGCTAGAGGGTTACGTAACCCTTGCCCTTCCCCGCTGCAGGGAAGAAAGTGTGGTTCCTGTGGCGCCTTCCTGTTTTGTGCCGCCCCGGATTCGGTGGGGTGGCCCCAGCGCTGCGCTCGCTCCCAGGGGGGCGCGGGGCTCCATCCCTCCGCGGCGGGGACGCACGTAGCAGTCGGCGCCTGGGACCCGCCCCGCCCAGTCCCGCCCCGCCGGACGACGGCCCTCGCGGCCGGTTACGGGACGAGCCTCGCCTCCCGCCCGACAAGCCGCCGCGTGTGGCGCAGAGCCTCCTTCGAGGCACTCCCCGGGCTCCTCGCCTCTGCTTCACGTTGCTTAACAGATGCGCCCCGATGGTAGATCGGGGAGGCCACGGCGGTGGAGGGAGCAGGTTGTGGGGAGAGTAGAACTATGTCAAGGGCTTGGCGCCACGTTCCAAATTCACTCAGTAAAAACTGTGTGTGCGCCAAGAGCTGTTTTGGGAAGGGGGGGTGGAGACCCGGATGACTAGAATGGTCGTCGCCCACGGAGCTCACAACCTAATTAAGGAACGGACACAAAAGTTATCACTGGTAAGTGCTGTGAGGAAGGTATGGGCTTCCCTGGCCACGACGAGGACAGGAGACTCACAGGGTGGCATCAAACGGGGTTTGAAAAAGCAGGAAAGCACCTTCCAGTCTGAGGGTTATTTAAAGGCCCAGTCATGGAAAGGCATCCCCCTTAGCTTTTTATTTGTGTTCTTCAAACCCAGGACATTGATCCACTCCTGTACACATGAGCCAGATAATTAAGATCCAGCCATGACGGACAGAAGCATTGGGAAGTTATCAACAGGCTTTTAGAATTAGGTTTGAGTGATTAACGTACTGACATAAATGATGGAGGGAATTCAGCCTCAGGACCTCAGTCTACCACGTGTAAACTGGGAGTAACATTTTCCTCATGACTGTTGACAGGATTGGTCACTGTACACACACCTACATATATATATGTTGAATGCTCACTGCAGTGTCTAATCTCTAGTGAGATGTCCAGAAGAAATGCCTCCGAATGTATTCTTTTGGTCACTGAGCACAATTACTTAATCTATAATTGAGCATGAGGGTTCATCTTCTACATGCCATCCTCCAACACATACTGGTAGTTAATCTGTGGGAGTCAGGATCTCTAAATACCAGGCATTTCCTGGAAACCAATCCCCTCAGGGATCCTGGTACAATGTTTACAAAGTAACTAATAATGTTATTTTGCAATTCTCTACTTGCAATTCTCTTTGGTCTGGGAACGGAACCTCTAGACAAAGGAGGGCAAGGAGGAGGGTGATTTCAGACTTTGGTGTTTGGCTCTAAGAGTAGAAACAAAGTTGCTACCTGAAGACTGAACTCTTCACATTCCATTCCCATCTGCTCCAGCTGGGGTTCTAGGATTTTCTCAGCCAGCTGGTAAGTGTGAGGTTAGGATTGGAGGCAGGGGGGCAGTGGCCTCATGTTGGCTGTACTGAGGGTGTGGCCACTCCCTATGGTCCAGAGGTGGGCCTTGGTCAGGACCCCCCCCTGCGGCATTGTTAGCAAATAATTTGCTCTGGTTGCCTGAGGATGCTGTTGGGAATGCAGTGGGGTGTTCTGAGGGGAAGGGATGTAACCTATCACCAGGTCTGGGGGGGCAGGGAAGCTCTGTGAAGAGGATGACTCAACCTTTCAACTTATCTGCTTTTGAGAAAATTCTCTTCATTCGGTGAGTGGAAAACTGCATTGTGGTCTTTGCAGGTTTAAAAAGTCCCCTTTCCCCTTTCAATGAGTCAGATAATGAAGCACGTGTTTCCCTCAGTTAGAAATGTCTCAACTAAATGAAAAACGGTTGATCCAGGTCCCTGGGCTCTCTGTACTGCCCTAAGAGCTAAGGTGCAGCCCCGCAGCCCTCGTGAGATAAGGGCTGTAGTGGACGTGAATAACGATGACTTAAAGAACGTCCTTGAACTAATTTCTGAGTTACTGGGCTTGAGCCAAAACATATGGACATTAGTCTCTTCCTGTCTAGGACAGCTGCTCTCATTTTATGCACTACATTAAAAGTGAATAATTTTAGTGTTGAATTTATAGTTTAACAAAGAGGATTATTGGGTTTTTAAGAAATGCACCCACAGTGACTTGGCAAATTTGGTAGCTGTGACTCTATAAACAGCTAACACCTTGTGGGAGTGTCTTCTGTGCCTTGAGTGTTGTGACATTAATGCTGGGGTCACAGGAGAAGCCATTTTATTTCTTAAAGCTGTTTATTTCTTAATATTGAGGCAATGGAAGAAATGAGGAAATGGCTATGAGCAGGAAGGTAGAAAAAATGCAACTCTTGCAGTACAAACTGACATTGCACCAGTTTTATTTGCTTCAGCTTTAATGAAGGCACCTCAGGGTGTGTGATTTTGGCCAAGTGCTAAGACTGAGATCAAGGTAGGAGGAAATGACTCATTTGACATTATCCTTATTTCTGGATCATTCCAGATATCCACAATCAAATCCCAGTTAACTGGTACACCACAAGAGTGAGTCTCCCTTGTGAGCAGTTTTCTTGCAACCTAGTTGAGGATCTTATGAGATGAATAAGTGATTGATTTCGTAGAATGTCTTATAGGACCTTGAGTCATCACTTTAGGGATCAATTCTGGTACAGATGGAATAGAGCTAAATGAAGACCATTCTTAATACAGCCATACTTTCTGGGGACTTGCATTTTTCACCAAGACCCAGTTTTAGACATGGTAAATGAATCGTCGGAGTATTTGGGGTTTTGTTAAAGAAGCTGTTTTGGGGAAGATGAACCAGGGTGGGTGGTAAATGATGGTGTATAGCTCTGCTGGGCCTTTTGGCCTCCTGGTATGGCTACTCAGCCCAAGAGGGGAGGTTGGCAGGACCACCAAGCCGTGTGGCCCCACCCCTGCAGTGAGCGGTATGTGCTAGTCTGCACGTAGAAGGGAGAGCCAGGCTGCAGTACCTCTGGTGGCCTCTGAGACTTGCCTCCTCCACTTCTGTCCAAAGGCAAAGCTCCT
Source organism: Tapirus indicus (assembly GCA_031878705.1). NCBI lineage: Eukaryota > Metazoa > Chordata > Mammalia > Perissodactyla > Tapiridae > Tapirus > Tapirus indicus. The sequence goes on along the minus strand of CM062918.1, from coordinate 62,101,280 downwards.
GGGCAGCTCTAAGCCTCTCTTTCCTGATGCCAGCTAGCTCTCTTGGAGGTCAGGCAGGGGCTGTGGTAGGGGAGATGACAAGATCAGCTATCAGAGGGCAGTGAGGTTGCTGGTCATAGCATTTCGGAGTATGGACCAGCTTAGCTGATGCAGTCAAATTCTCTAAAGGAGCCCCATCCCTTCAAATATCCTTGATAAACCTACAGATAATACTTATTTAACTTTAGGCAACTGGTGTCTCCCCTCTCTCCGGTGATGAGTGCACAAGAATTAGTCAGCTGAATCTCATGGTATATGAGACAAAACCATGTGCATTTTGGAGAAATCCTAGAGTTTTGATCTAGTTTAGAAGTAGGGAAGGAGAGACTTTGAAAACAAAACTATCCGGATATCCCTCTTTTGTTATTACATTAGAGAGCAGATTAACAAGTGTCGCCTATCACATGGGCAAACATTTTAAAAGTCTGACAGTGTCAAGTATTGACAAAAGTGTGGGAAGGCAAGAACTCACATTACTAGTTGGTTGCAAATGGATATAACCACTTTGGAGAGCAGTTCAGCAATATGTAGTAAAATAGAAAATAAACATACTGTGTGATCCAGGAATTCCATTTCTGAATATATAGTAGGTCGCACCTGCACAAGGAGACATGTACTGGGAGAGTTGCTATAGAAGTGATTAATAGGGGAAAAATTGGTTAATGGAGGCGAGAGGGCCAACCAGCAAGGGATACATAAATAAGTAATCCAGTCATACAGTGGACTGGTATAGCAGCAGTTCACGTGAATTAACTGGATCCATATACCAACTGGATGGATCTTAAATGTGCTGAATGAAAAAGCAAGTTGTTCGATGATAGTGTAGAGTATACTACTTAGGGCATTTTTAAAAAACAACGTCATAGGGTTCAGTATAGATATAGAGACTTAAATGAAATAGAAGGACACAAAATTCATGACAGTGGGTGGGTGTCAAAGTTCATGACAGGGTGTAGAAGGGTCGGAGGGGCCTGGGGATGGAGAAAAAATGAACTGTATAAACTGTAATTGTTTTTGAAAAAATTAAAGAAAACCTGGCTAAATGCTAATGGTCAGTTCTAGGTGGTGGAATACAGATGTTAATATTTCTTTTCTTTAGTTCAAAACAAAATAAAATAGAAACAGACCTATGAGGGTCACTGTAGGAAGACCAGTCCATGCTAACTAGGTCAGTGCTCTTGGAGAGTGGGCACTTCCCTTACTCTCCCTCCCGCATCATAGCTTTAAATGCTGAGGCAATGCCTCACTTTGTTGAGGCCATCACCCATCCTGGTTGTACCTGAATTGGAAGGGTCCTAAACCAGGGTCTCGGTCCTTGCTGCTTTCTGACTATGACTATCATGCCCTGAAACACGGCTCCATGTTTTTAAGCCTGGGAAGGAGTAACACAGCACAACAAAAGCTTCATCCCAACTTCCTCCTTCAGGCTGAAGCCAGTTCCCTGCTCTGAGCATTTGTGATCAAACCAGGAAATCCTCAGCATCTGAGGTTGTGGAAGTTTCTCTGACTTGGGGCTTCCTGCCCCAGAGTTGAGTGGTCCATTTGGGAGTAGGCCCATTTAGTATCAGCTTTTGAGCCCTATTCCACACTCTCATTTGAAATAGGACCTTAGGCTCCTGCTTAGAAAGTTTAAGTCACTAGTTCTAGCCCTGAATAAATAGAAGAGCAAGGGAATTTTACCTGAACCTACAAGTGGGCTCATTTTGTTTTGTGTAACCTGGTAACACCAGACTTTGCATTCTGTTATGGGGCCTGCTGAGGTAGAATGGACTTCAGATTCGTATTTCTTAACTAAAAATTGCTTCTTCTCCATACCCCACTCCGTATGCAAACACACCGTTGTCATTACTCTAACTGTGTGTCAGGATGAATGGCATCTACTGCAGACCTTCCTAGGTTCTGTGGCTGGCCCAGCACCCATTTTGATATTGTTGCTGCCACAGTCAGATGAGGGCCAGTATTGGGAATTATATTTCACTACTCCATCTTCTAGGAAGAGAGCTAGAAAGCAGGCTGGCCTGAATGCAGGGTCCAGCATACTGTGATGCAAACTTTCTAATGGATGCTGGAGTTGTGAAGATTTGGGAATTGAAAAGTCTTCGTGCCGGCTTGGAGACTTGGAGGAGTAGGTAGCAAATTGATGTCAGAGTGAGGAACACAGTCCTGGGCATCAGGTGCCATCATTAATGGGTCAGTCTGTGTGGTGAGATTGGCGTCAGAGCAAAATTGGTGCAGAGAGCCCTGGCTGGTTAAAAATAGGCGTATGCAGATGCAGACTCACAGGCCGGGCTGGTTTACTAGGGCAGAATGATTTGGGCCTTTGTGAAAGATGGAATTGTGGAGTGAACCGTGAATCTTTTCCAGCATAACCTGCCAACAGTACTGGCTCTAAGTGGAGTGTTGAGTATTTTTTTATATAATTTTCACCCCCTGGTTTCTGAAGACCAGCTGAAAAAATTGTGTTTGGCACAAACAAAGCTATAGTTTTAGAGAACCTGGAGCTGCTTGAGATGAGAAAGGAAAGGTGGGAAATAGGGGTGCTTAGAGCTGAGTGTGACTGCCTGTTCCAGCCCGTCAGCCTGCACTCAGGCCTCTGATTGTGTCTCATTTCTCACAGCGGAGAAATGGCTCTGAGGAAGATCCTACTGCAGGGGCTCAGGCTCAAGAATAAGGCTCCTGTACCTGGGCACTGCGTTTGCCACCATCAGTGGATACACTGGGCTTCCACTGCTGGCAGGAGGTTGGCTTTGCATGTCTGTGCCTCCCGAGGAGGAGGATGCAGTAGTGAGTCAGACTGGCACGGGTTGGGCCGCATGTCCTGGCAGGCCCTGTCCAGATGGCCAGAGTGAGGGAGGGGAGCTCTTCTCAGAGGCCTGCACTGAGGAACCAGGGCAAGGCTACTCTCCTGGGGTTGGGGAGGGAGAGTCGAGGCTGTGATTTAGTCAGAACTCTAGGTAGGTGGTTGGTGGGATGGGCAGCTTGTGCTCAGAGAAGAGGCTCCTGGAGGACCTTGGAGACAGGCAGGAGGGTGCTCTGACCCTCCTGCAAGGGAGGCTCGGGGGCAGAGACCAGTTGGTGACTCAGGGATGAGACATGAGGTCTCTGGTAGAGGGCTTTAAGGACATGCTGAGATCTTGTCGGTGTCTGGACGAACTTGCTGACAAGCAAGCTTTTTTTGATTGCTGGTGTGTAAATCCACTCAAATGCCAAACATTTTCATTTGTTATTTTTGTACTTAATAGCCTCGGTGAGCAAAAGATCAGAGCTTGTAGACCTCGGATTTAATTTGAGATGGTGAAATAGGGTTTGTTTGAGCCCAATATAATTGTATCTTCTAATGGCATCTCCTGATCTTGGAGGCAGCCCTTCTGGACCAGAACATCTTTGTCACGAAGATTTTGCTTTGAAGCCTGAGGGCAGACTAAACAGGAAAAGATGTTTGCTGCATTTGGCCACATAACTAACAGGTTTTTGGCATAGAATTCTCATAAGGATTGTGTTAACTTTTTTTTTTTTTTGCTTTGAGGTTTTGAATGGATCAAGGTTGACCTTAAGCCAGCGAAGCTATCCTGCAGTGTGTTTGTGATCTAGGGCCTGAGATGTGTATCTCAACTCTGTCACATTTAAACCATATTCCTGAAGTGCATAGAGCAGCAGTTGACTAATGGAACTGGGAGCTTCACATTTGTTTTAATTCCAATAGTCTTACAGGATGCTTGTAAATATATCATTTTTCAGAAAAGGTACATTTGTAATTTTTCTTAATATAAAGTATTTCGTATCAGTACATTTATTAATAAAGAAGAAAAAATTTTGCTGTAATCCTACCACCCAAGTGACATGCTGTTAATACTTGATAGATATCCTTCCAGTCCTGTTATGTATGTTTATTTAGTGTCCCTTCCCTCCTAAAAAAGAGGAGGGACCAGGTTCTAGTATAGAATAAATAGTGAAATGTTAGTAAACCACAGGTTTAAAGAGACTTGAGAGGGAAGGCAATCTTTGAGTATTAGGGGAAGGGATAAAGCATTGCAGAGGAGCCAGTAAGAACTCACTTTACCTGTGAATTTTCTGTTATCAGTTTCTTGGTATTTTCCTGGAAGGCTTCTGTGTTTTTCTTTTTTCATAACATAGCTGAATCTCTAGAAGCAGCTACCACCTGGATTCCTGCTTATTAAGGTAATTTCTCCGTTACCCAAAGAGCTTTAGTTACACTCAGATTTTACCTTAATCCTTGTACAGCTCTGCAGGGCAAACCTTACTCAGCTCCGAGCAGTCTTTGCAAGTGGGGCCAAGGAGCCACCCTGAGCCAAAAAAAGAGCATTATGTCAGCGGAAGCCCAAGCCCAGAGAACACAAGGTACGACCTGATAATCAGTGGCCCCAGCCAGGTCTTTGCAAGGAGACCCTAACGTCTTGGGTCTAGAGAAGAACCAGCTGGTGACTTTTTGTGTGTATGAGGAAGATGAGCCCTGAGCTAACATCTGTTGCCAATCCTCCTCTTTTTTTGCTGAGGAGGATTGGCCTTGGGCTAACATCCGTGCCCATCTTCTTCCACTTTATATGTCGGACGCCTGCCATAGCATGGCTTGATAAGTGGTGTGTAGGTCCACGCCTGGGATCTGAACCTGTGAACCCCAGGCCGCTGAAGTGGAGCATGCAAACTTAACCACCATGCCTCCGGGCTGGCCCCCCAGCTGGTGATTTTTAAGAAGAGGAGGGTTAGTTATTCCAACTCCCTCAGTCATATCTTATTTTGTTCACCATACAGTCCTCAGACTGGATGAGTCTTGCTTGGAGGCCACAGCAAGGCCTATGCATTCCAGTTGGCCTGGTGTGCCACCTGGTACCACCTCTTCAGTAATGTTACCTTAACAGCCAGACTTACCTAAGTCCAGCTGGGTGCTCTGAAGGTATGCAAGCCCACCTCAGTCATGAGTGTAGGTAGAGGGACCCTGGATGCCTAGGCCAGCCTGTTAGTAATTCAGAAGTTCCTCAGATTTAGGGGGAGGGAGCAGAGGTATAACTTTGATTTTGACAAAGAGGCATTAAGAGCCACTGAAAGTTCTTTCCACAAATACTGGAATACTTCCAGGTGCTAGGTACTAAGGGATACAAAACCAAATAGATCATGGAGGAGAGGGTTGATGTTTTCATTTTGGTACCTGGTATGCATTAGTGAGTTAGCAAATGCACATTGAAAGGAACAGTGCATTTGCCATGTGGAATAATTAGCTGGTATCTTATTTCCCTTTTTTTAGAGTATTAGAGGCTGTAGTTGAGGACTTGTAGCCATCAGTTTTCAATGGCTGACAGAAGGTTTGGTTCCCACTGGTCACAGAACTTCTTGGGCTTTTACCGGAGTTCTTAAGATGACAGAGATAAGTAGGTGCATGCTCTACTTGAGCCACCCAGAGAGGCCACAGCGTCAGGGATGGAGGAGGAGAAACGTAAGGGTTATATGTATGGGGTGCCTTGATTTGGAGCCCTGAGATTTAGGAGGTGGGGCAGGGCTAGAGAGGGGCTTGTTCCTGAGTCTGGGCTGAAGCATTTAGGCTCAGGTGTTCTAGAAGGAGTAGCCCTTGCTCTGAGAACTTGAAGAAAGAACTTGCTCTCAGCCCTCTGATGAGGAGTGTCAAGTTTCTGGCTCACTTTTTTTTTTTTTGTGGGGAAGACCAGCCCTGAGCTAACATCTGTTGCCAATCCTCCCCTTTTTGCTGAGGAAGACTGGTCCTGGGCTAACGTCCATGCCCATCTTCCTCTACTTTATATGGGACGCCGCCACGGCATGGCTGACAAGCAGTGCGTTGGCGGCTGCCCGGGATCCGAACTCATGAACCCTGGGCTGCCAAGCGCGAACTAAACCGCTGCGCCACTGGGCAGCCCCTCTGGCTCAGTCTTTACCTGATGGTTTTTCAAAAATGCCTGGAAGCTTCTCACATCTGTCTCTAATCACCTAACTAACCGGCTGAGTGAGTTTAGTTGTTAGTAATGAAGTTAAAGAAATAAGTCAGTAATGTAGAAAAGGCAGGGTCAAGGCAGTTGTCAGGATTGTGACCTGGGCTGGTTAATTACCTGGAACAAATGATCTTTGTTACTGGGGGTAGTGTACTTGTCAGACTTAGAAAGGGAATCGGATGGTGCATCAGACAATCCATTGGGGGAAAGATTTGACAAGCAAGATTTCCTCGTACTGCAACTGTCCTGTTACTGTAGTTGTGAGCATTTTAGAACCAGGCTCGTGCCATTGTGGTTATCCTTGGTTGTATGCAAATTGCTTTGCACATCCTAAAGTCCTTCTAACCAAAAGTAAATGTGGTTTTTAGGTACAGACTCCTGGGATGAAAGAGTTTGCATTCAGGGTTCTGGTTGGACTTTGCTTCCTGTCCAGGGACTGGTTTTTATTCCCTGTCCATGGGCTGGGACCTACTCTCGGGCCTAGAGTAAGTTGAGGAATGAACTTATTTGGTGCTCTGGGTTAGTGAAAACCTAGAACTCCAGAGCTAGGAGCCTGGATGGTGCTTGTCTTTACAACCAGGAAAAGCACTTTGGGTTTGGGTGGGGATTATTAAGAAGCTCCCCACCCTGTGTGAGATGTTTGTAGCTTTGAGGCAACTTTCCATACAAAGATCTAGATTTTCCAAGGTCCTAAACTATGAGTCAGTTGTTTCTATCACGGGAAGAGTGGTTACAGCTTCCTTTTGAGGAAGCTCCTTCAGTGCATGTAAAATGATGTTACTTATAGGATTAGTGGGAAAGCTGTCAAGGTCGATATTAGCTCAGTGTGAGGGAGGTCTTCATTGGGTACAAAGTTTCAACTTGTTCTAAGTCCTTTCCACTTGCTCAGTCATGTGAGCCCTTTGCCCGACTTGAGGAGCACCCACATAGCCAGCGCATGGTGGGGCTCCCTGTGGCTTGTGCACAAAGCGTGCTTATTGAGTTAATGTGTAAGGAGGAAACAGCCTCCTGTGCCAAGTGGTATATTAAGCACTCTGGGCTTCTTAGACTGATCACTCTCTCTTAATTCCCCTGGACTCAGGACCTCAGAAGCCATGTCGAAGCCCCATAGCGATGTCGGTACTGCCTTCATTCAGACCCAGCAGCTGCATGCAGCCATGGCTGACACATTCCTGGAGCACATGTGCCGCCTGGACATTGACTCGCCTCCCATCACGGCCCGGAACACTGGCATCATCTGTACCATTGGTGAGTGGGTGTGCCCTGTCCTCCGCCAAACAAGGGCTTCGCAGTGATCTTTTCTCTCCTGAAAAGACTGACTGTAGAAAACCTGGGTGCTGAGCAAGATGCTGCACAGATTCTTAGGGGAACTCAGGTCACAGGAAGTTGCGATAAAGAATTAGTATGCTTTATGTTTTCTGCTAAAGGCAAAATTTAGAGGGTGTCTCCCTTAGCAGATCTTTGTAGGCACATCTGAGAAACCTGGGAAAGATCTTTTTGACATGCTCTGTGCAACCAGGATTCTGTGGTTGGACATCTTTCTGGGCTTCAGGGAGAGCAAAGAGGGCTGGCCAAGTCTTACCTAGGCTTTCCTAATTAGATGGGAGCCTATAGAATTTGAAGGAAATGGAAGAAGTGTCCCCCTAAGTCAAGAAAGTGGGCTAGCACAATAATAGCCATGTATATGCTTTTGAAAAATTGAGCTATTTGGGGGAGGAAAAGTTTAGGGGGAAAAAATAAAATATCAAGAGTTCTTTCAACTTAAGGTGTTACTCCTACTTTGAATAATTAATACTTATGGCTTTCAAACTTTTTTCACTAGGCCCAGCTTCCCGATCGGTGGAGACATTGAAGGAGATGATTAAGTCTGGAATGAATGTGGCTCGTCTGAACTTCTCTCATGGAACTCATGAGGTGAGCCTCGGCTGGACGGTTCGGCTGCTGGGAAGGCTTGTAGGAAACCGTGGGAGTGCAGTGTCCATTAGCCACAGTGGCCCAGGCAAGAAAGAGTCTGGGGTTTACAGCCAATAGGAAGATTGTTTTCACTAGCCCATTCCTACTCTCCTTTCGCCCTCTCCTGCCATCTCAACTGACCAAGTCTCCTTAAGCAAAGAAAACCTACTTTGTCATTGGCCATGGTTCTCTCACACACCTGTGCTGCCATTAGCCTCAAAGAGGAAAGTGTGGAAGGGTTCTACTGGAACTCTCTCTAAGCCATTATGTATCCTGGCACAGGGCTTGACACTCCTACCCCAGGGTTTCTGTAACAGGTCATATTGCAGTGACGAACTGAAAGGTCACCCTGCAGACTGATTCTGGCCTAGTTTAGACCCAAGATAACTAGGCAGGTCCAGGAGAAGGGTTTCCACTCTTGCAAATTAAGGACTGAGTCTCATGTACTAACATCATCTGGCATATAATATCCCACTTCATCTAGTTGTGTTCCCAGCCTGTCCCTTCCCAGGTGTTCTGGTACATTAAAATAAAGTCAGCATGCTTCCCGGGGAGGGAGCCTGGTAGGAATGTACTAGTACTGGGGCTGTTTATGAGCTGACTTGACCTGTGGAGAGAGGCCTTACCCAGGGACCAGGTGGCAGCTATTGGGAACTGCTCCATTCCTACTTCTCTTCCCAAGTTGAGAACAAACTTACTTTGAGGCATGTAGGGGCTCCCTGAGGAACAGTGCCTTTTAAAAACTTTCAGTCTCAACCACAGGCCGTGGGATTTCATATTAGCATTGAGAAAGGAGTAATGGGTAAGGCAGACGTCCCCCACTCTTGACTTCTGTACTTCCTGTTCAGAATAAGGAAAATGCTACCCCGTAAGGTCAAGTGGTGAGGGGTTGCCTTCTGGCATTTGGATGTTAGTGTGAAGTTGAGACTGAAAATAAAGCCTCAGGAAGTACAATCTAAGAGGTGAATTTCTCCTTTCTGGAAACATGAGACTCTTCATCAGAGGTTCCCTAACCCATGTTCCGTAAACAGCCTATGGCCTGGCAGGCGGCAGGCCTCCAAATGTCATGGGGGCCTGACCAAGCTTAGAGGAACTGTGCTCAGCAGGCACCTCAGGCAGTTAAGACACGTCTGCGAGAATGTTCTGTAATTTTCCAAAGGGTCCTTGGCAGGAGTCACCAGGAATCCCTGCAAGGGTTAGCTTAGTCCAAAGAGAGAGCTGAAGACATCAGTGAAGATGGGTCACTACTGATGCCTGCTGCGGGAGAGTGCCAGGGTCCCCTGTGTGCAGAGCAAGGAGCAGAAATAGATTTTAAGAAGTTGACCTTTAACTAGGCTTCATGGCCTCTTTCGTCCGTAAAATAACACCACACAGCTCTGAGATGGCAAGGGCAAGGGGATCTGCTGCACCTGCCGGAGGGGCTGGCTCAGGGATTTTGTTTTTTTTTTAAATTGTAAGAAGCATTTGGAGATTATCTGTGCTCTGACTCTTATTTCCTGATTAGAATTGAGATTTTTTTTAAGAGTCCCTCGTATGGGTTTATTTTGAGGTTTTTGACCAGGATGAATTTATATTGTCCCTGGGATCAGAGTTTTGGACACTGATCTGAAATTGTTCTAATACTATATAATGTACATCGTTGTAGTTTGACTGCGTGTTGGGGCCCTCACTTCATGAGCACCTTTGACTGGCGGCTGGGACATGCTTTTCTGATCTTGACAATTGTAAATGATCTTGTAAGCAGAACTGTGGAATTGTCTTCTCTCCCTCACTCTGGCAGAAGGACATCCACTGTTTGCATCTGATCTTGTGACAACTTTGCCACAGTGTCTCCAGCCCCTACTGTTGGCAGTTCACATGGGCAAGATGTGTTTTTACTGAATGGGTGGTCACATAATGCCATGTTGGCCAGAAATACTGACTTTTAACCAACCTAAATTTAGAACTTTCCACAAGGACAGCATTGATTGGTAGGATTCGTTACCACTTGGTAACATAGAACAAAACCACAGCCACAGTGGAAGACTTCAATACGCCTCCCAGAAGTGTACCAAAAGATGACAAGATAGGGGATTTGAATAAAATAATACCTAATTAATTGGCAGGTGTATAATATATGATTTTACCTCTCCAAGACCGAAAACGCATGTTTTATTTAAAATGCTCATATAGTACGCCACTGAAATACCCTCAAGTTCCATAAAGTAGAAATCCTATGGACCACATTCTCTGACCTTTTTTTGTGGAAATTAAGAACAAAGTCTAACATAGTAATGAGAAGACTTATAGACTTAAATGCACTTCTCAGAAAGTAGAAGTCTGAAAGTAAATGAAATAAATATTTAATTCAAAACACAGGGGAAAAAACCTAAAATAACCTTAAAAAACCTAAAATAATCACCCTTAAAAGGATGAAGGAAAGGAATTGATGTAAAAGCATAGCTTAATGAAATAGCTAAGAGCTGGTTCTTTGGGGGTAAAAAAAAAAAAAAACAAACCCAAAACACAGTAAAATAAACTTCCTGGAAGTCCTAGTCAAGAATAAGGATGCACAAAAAAGACTATAAATAGAAAAGGGAATATTTCCTATACAATAGAAAAAGAGTTTAAAAGTCATAAAAAGGCTTATACCTCAATCCCATAAGTTGAGACGAAATTGACTATTTTCCAAGAAGATAAATATCCAAGAAGTAGAAAATATGAATAGACTATCAGCCTTAAGAAATCGAAAAATGATTGTAAGATCTAGCTCTACTCAGAATACCAGACCCAAATGATTTTGATGGCTGAATTATGTCTCCCCATCAAGGAACACTTAAATCCTTTGTTATGCCATTCCAGAGCCTAGAGAAGTGTAGAAATCTTCCCAATATGTTTGAAACCAGCATACCCTGATGCTAAGATGAGACAAGGATAGTACCAACATCAGACAGGTTAGTAGGAAGGGTTAGTACACTAGACCAGCGTCACAGAAAGATGCAGGAAACATGAATAAAATTTAACAGTCCAAATCCAGTGGTGTATTCAGGAATTTCAGGACCCGTGACGAAGTAAATTTTATTCTAGGAACACAAAGTTCACACTGGGATTAAATAGAGTGGTCAGTGTAAAATTAGGTGATGATCATAATAGGTAGCATTTATTAAATAACTACTATGTGCTTATCTCTGTTCTAAGCGTTTCACATATTCTTTTACTCCTCACAATAACTGAGGAAAAAGCATTTGACAATAATCAACACCCATTCCTTTAAACTATTTCTATAGTCTATATTACTTTTACTGCAAGTCAGCAATAGAAAGACATTTTCAGGACTACGGTAAGGACATCTCCCTCGACAGAAGCAGCCAGCGGTCCTCATTGTAGAGTGTGCCTGGGATCTGAAGTTGAAGATCTTCAGGCAGCGCCACGCTTGGAGATTAAGCTCTGGTGCTAGCTCCCCCAGCCTCTTACTTGCAGGTGCTGTTCTTGTGGACAGTGATGGTTAAAGGACAAGGCCGACAAGTGCTGGATTGGGTGTCTTTGTTATCAGCTATGAGATATTAATTACACTATCTAAGAACTTTTGACACCTTGGCTTTGAGTCAAACGGGAAGTGGAAAAAGAGAAAGGGCTTCGGAGAGAAGATTGCAGATTTGTTGCAAGTGAGAAATAGCAAAGGGCAATTAGTTCAGAGAGAAGTATGTTCCCACCTCTCCCTATTTCACTTCTGTCGCTAATCAGACTCCAGAAAGTGATTGTGAAAACAGGCCTGCGTGACCTTAGCAGTGGGTTATTTAGCTTGGGCCACTGTTAGCATAAGTTAATAACTTTGAGTTTGAATTATAGTTGAAAACGATAGAGGAAAAGCTTAGAATTACTAAATCTATCAGAATCTGACACTGATTGCCAGACCAATATTATCCAAACATGAGCCTGGTGTTTTACTCCAGTTACCTGCTTTATTTGGTGAGGGTGTTTGATGAGTCTTAGGGAAAAGAGAACAGCCGGAGGGGACATATGCTTCTTTTATGTTGAGACGTGTTTCCTCCCATACCTTTAATGGGTTTTGGTGGCAATATTCTGAAAAGTTTCACAGATTTGCCCTGAGAGTGAGTGAGCGCTGTGGAAGAAGGGAGTGGAAGCCGAGGAGCTTGAAATCACCAGGTAGAGGGTGCTCTATGAATGGATGCAGCTGGAGGTCTAGAACATCCACAGGTCTTTCCTGAGTGATCAGAGTCAGCTCTGGTGCTGGATCCTAGTGTATGGATGGTCACTCATCACCTTCTTTCCCCCAGTACCATGCAGAGACCATCAAGAATGTGCGCACAGCCACAGAAAGCTTTGCTTCTGACCCCATTCTCTACCGGCCAGTTGCTGTGGCCCTGGACACTAAAGGACCTGAGATCCGAACTGGGCTTATCAAGGGCGTGAGTATCCTGGGGAGAAGCGAGGTGGAGGGCGCAGGAGGCAAGGCACCCCAGAAACAACCTCAGTAGTCTCTGCTCTGTTAGAAGCCATCTTTCTCAGAGTTTAGGTCCATAAATGAGGATTTTATTCATCACGGTAAAAATGTTGATTTGATCTATTTCACTGAGAACTAGTATCAGAAAGGAATCTTTTTTACTCTAAAAACCTACTTCCAAGTCTGTCTAACTTTGGGGAGCAATTTCTTTGTCTCTTTTCCCCTATCATTAAGTAGCATAACTAAAACATTGTAGGCTTTTCTTAGGTTATTCCTTGAAATATAGTAAGTTAGATGATGCGATCATTAATTTCCAAAGGAAAAAGCTTTATTGTTACTTCTACCTGAGATTTGAGCATTGTTCCCTGGAGGAAGAGCTTTTCCATTCTTGGCAGGAGGGCCTGGCTTCTGCCTCTGGACTCATGGCTTACTCTCTTGTCTGCAGAGTGGCACTGCGGAGGTGGAGCTGAAGAAAGGAGCCACTCTCAAGATCACTCTGGATAATGCCTACCAGGAAAAGTGTGACGAGCACGTCCTGTGGCTGGACTACAAGAACATTTGCAAGGTGGTGGATGTGGGCAGCAAGATCTATGTGGATGATGGACTTATTTCTCTGCAGGTGAAGGAGAAAGGTGTGTACAGCAGTCAGGGTCTAGTTGTCTAAAACCAGCTCCCGTCTCTAAATTTCTTTGACATAAGGAAGATAGGAAGCTTGTTTAGCTAGCAGCAAGATTGAGTCTTTATATTCCCAGGAATTCCTTTTATAACTCCTTATCCTCAAAAATAGACTTCAGTCCAGCTTAATCGTGCTCTTGGGGAGCATATGAGAAGATACTACTTTTGGCTTTCTGCTTCCTTCCTCCATCCCTCAAAATGATATGTACAGGCCTCCAATGTGCCTGCCTCCAAATAGTGCCAATATTTAAGTGCCAGGCACTATTCTAAGCATTTTACATGATAATTTGTTTAAACTTTAATACAACCTTATGAGTAGTTATTATTATCCCTATTTAACAGGTGAGGAAACTGAAGCACAGAGGTTAATTGACTTGTGCAAGGTTACACAGTTAGTGGAATTGTGATTTGAACTTGGGCAGTAAGGCTCCAGGGCCCATGATGTGCTACTTCCCAGTTCACTGTATGGGGAGAGCCTGCTTCATGTTGAGGACACATGCCCTCATTGCTCTGTCTGTCCTACTTACTCCATTTTGCACAGGTCCTGACTTCCTGGTGACGGAGGTGGAGAATGGTGGCTCCTTGGGCAGCAAGAAAGGTGTGAACCTCCCTGGAGCTGCTGTGGACCTGCCTGCTGTGTCAGAAAAGGACATCCAGGATCTGAAGTTTGGGGTAGAGCAGGATGTGGACATGGTGTTTGCGTCTTTCATCCGCAAGGCGTCGGATGTCCATGCAGTCAGGAAGGTCCTGGGAGATAAAGGAAAGAACATTAAGATAATCAGCAAAATCGAGAATCATGAGGGAGTTCGGAGGTAAGTCCCCCTGCCGGTCCTCCACCTCCTTCAGCCCCAACCCAGCTCTCTGAAGAGCAAGATGCATCCTATGAATACCTAGTTCCCAAACCTGGCTGCCTGCCCATCAGAATGCAGACTCTAGAGTTTATTCCCGATCCACTGAATCAGAGTATCTTAGGAGGGAGAGTGGAAGGCATTGGTATTTTTTAAAAACAAAGATTCCCAGGTGATTGGGATGCCGGCATCTTGACATGGTTCCATAAGCCCAGGGACCAACATTGGAGAGGACAGAGTCGCTGCTCATAGGATTAGGGCCCCTCTTGCTATATTGGCTGGAATGAGGGGACCACTAAGAGGGAAGACAGCAGGCTTTTAGGAGAGGGCTCCCTCACTTGGGAGCCATGTGGAAGCTCAGGGCCTGGTGTTGATACTGCAGCCTGTGGCCTCCTGGTCTTCACGGCTGGCTTGATGATCAGACTAGCTCTGGCATGGTGTCAGCTTCCCGGAGGAAAGCATGCAGTTCTCCCCAGGTCCAGATTGTCCCAGCTCAGCTTCACCATCTCCCCAGTGCTCACCAGGTAGAGCCAAAATTATGGCCAGCTTGGTGACATCTGTTCCTCTTTGGCTCCCTACTAGAAACACAACTCAGTGCTGCCAAAACCCCAGACCTACTCATGTGGGTTAGGCATGTGTGGGGAGGGTGGGAGGAGCAGCCCTACCCACTGTCATAACCTTCTCATCGTTAGCTTTGTTTGGATGTCCTTTGTATCAGGCAGTTTGGGGTCCTCCCTCTGCCATCCTGATAAGCCATGGGTGCTAGCTGACCTTAGCCCCAGGCCAGGCAAAGCCACTTGTCCTCTTGCCTTCCGCAAGTTAGAAGGGACCACCTGAAGGAGCAGCTCTCAAGTGTCCTTGGCTGGAAGAGGCCATGGACCTTTGTGTCAGGAGTAATCAGCAGGCCTTGGGTTCTCTTTCTTGCCTTGGAAGTGCTGACTGGAGTGGAAATGGTAGAGAGACACCTTAGGAGGGGCCTCATATATAGATGGAGAGGAAATGAGCTTATGGGACTTTGGAGGGGACCTTGCCCTTTCCCCCCAATGAAGTATTCATTCTGGTGCTGAAGAGGCCAGCAAGCAGACACTTGTGGGGACTAAGGTAGCTGGAACACCCCACCACCTCCATGCACCCATGATGACCTCATAGATGGCTGTCCTGGTGCAAATATAGCTAAGTCAGAGAATCTTAGGAAAACTTCCTTTGTGTCACCATACTTGTGGTCCCTGTTCCTTATAACATCTCTCTCTCGTTCCACCTTCCCTGTCAGGTTTGACGAGATCCTGGAAGCCAGCGATGGGATCATGGTGGCTCGTGGTGATCTAGGCATTGAGATTCCTGCAGAGAAGGTCTTCCTTGCTCAGAAGATGATGATTGGGCGTTGCAACCGAGCTGGGAAGCCTGTTATCTGTGCCACGCAGGCATGTGCCTCTCCCCAAGTACACATGCTTGCCTGGGAAACTTTTGTGGGCTAAAAGTTTAGACCACAAACTGGTCTCTTCCTGTGGACCCTGCCCCATGTCACACACGTACATACACACACATATATATCCCCTTACCCGCCATACACCTACACCGAACCATACTTGGCACATACACTCTGTCCAGGGAGTCAGCTTGCAGTCATTCATCTCTGAAGATAGCCCAGACCACGTCTCACTAATGCTCTGTCCCCTCCCAGATGCTGGAGAGCATGATCAAGAAACCTCGTCCCACCCGGGCCGAGGGCAGTGATGTGGCCAATGCAGTCTTGGATGGAGCTGACTGCATCATGCTGTCTGGAGAGACAGCCAAAGGGGACTACCCCCTGGAGGCTGTTCGCATGCAGCACCTGGTGAGTTCTTAGGCCTGCCCATCTCCCCAGGCTCAGGCTGGGGCTGGGATGGAGGCACACTCTGGTACAAAGTAACACCTTTTAGGCTTCTGTACCCACAATCTCCACATCGAAACAATGAGTGAGGAGGCGTGTGCTGGGGGGTGGAGGGTGTCTTGTTTTTTTTCTGTTCTGTCTTCCCTGCCCACACCCTGTCCCCTATTACCTTCTGTTCTGGAGGCGTCCTTCTTCATCAAACATAGACCAGTTCACTTCTGGCTTCAGGGTTGTGAATCCCTCCCTTGGCTCAAGTACTGGGATACTTGAACCTATTCCTCCGGACAGCCCAGAGGACCTGAGTACCTCCCCTATTCTGGAAAAGGTCAGGGGCTCCTGATCCCAGCCGTCCTCTGTTTGGTGTTCATTTTGATTCCCCACCTGTCCCACAAATAGGCGCCTCCCCCACAGGGTCCTCTGGGGCTGCGCTGGAGGCTGTTGCCCGCACTGAGTTGACTGTGCGCTGGCCTTGCATGGGGCCTGTAGCGGGACCTGCTTTGCTGAGCTGCTGCACTTGCCCCTGACTGAAAAGTGGGGTTTAAGTGATGGGTGACAGGTCCGCAAATAGAGACAGGTGGGAGGATGACTGACCCTGGCTGGCCCTGGAGTGAGAGCATCTGGAGGAATCCTGGAGGTGACTCCTCTCTGCCCCAGGGAGCTAGCTTTTCAAGGCTCTTCTGCCTGGCTGTGTCCCAGTGCCTGGCCACTTCTCAGGGCTCGAGGCTTGGTCCCTCTGCCCTGTCTGCTGCTATTCTAGAGCTTACTAAAGAGTTAATGCAGGGATCAGTTATCAGGGTTTCTTATGCCTGGGAAAATGAGTGCTGCAAATCAGCTTTCCCACAGTAGTCCTGGGTCAGTGCTTATAATGTATAACTCAGTGAACTTGCCTCTTACTGTGAAGTGGTTTTTCAACCTTTCTGTTCCCTTTCCAGCCAACACAGGACCCCATGTCCTTTGTGTGACACCCCTGCCCTACATTCCTCCAAATGTAAAACAACCCCCCAAAAGGAACCTGTGTACTAGATATCTTCCTTTCCTCTTTCACTTTCTATGTGTCTAATTATTAGGCTTAAATGGCTTCCAGAGAAGACGTGTCATTTGTAACTGAACACTTTTTTAGTGGTGAACTGAGACATTTTAACTAAAGATGACTTCCAGGCTGGCCTCAGCATCCTTGGTGAACTGCCCCATAATGAAATTGGTGGAGACCAATTCCTGTCCCCAGGATGGCTGTGCACCCTGGCCTGGCTGATATGCCACCCTGTGTGTGCGACATGATTGCTGTTCGGATGCTCAGGAACTGTGGGCTCATTCTCATGACTGCCCCAGTGCAGGAAAGTGCCTTCTCTCTCCCAGGAGACAGTGGAACCTGACCCAGCCACCTCTAGAGTGGCTGCCGTTTATGGGTGTCTGCACACATCCCCTATCTCTAGGTGTCTTTCTTAGTTGTGTGGCCTCATGGCTTCAGAGGTGGGAGAGAGACCTTGACCTGATGTACTAAACAGTGAAACCACATAGACTTAGGGACTTTATGTGTCTTTGGGAAAATCACTTACCCTTTCAAGGCCTTATCTGTAAAATGAATTAGATGGGGGATGTGTTAAATTGTTGCCTTAGCATTAACTGTTCACTGCTGTTACTAAATGTCTGACAAGTCCCCGTGTGGATTGATGTAATCTTCATTATCTCTGTGATATAGATGTCACCCCAATTTATAGATGAAGGTTACATGATGCTAAAGCCTGAATTTGAACCCAGATTTCCTGGCTCTGAAGCCAGTGTTCTCTCCTGCAACATAGTGCTTTGTCTAGCAGGAGATAGGCCCAGGTCTCCATGTGGGGCCGGCACTGGGGTCAGAGACTGAGAATTGGGCTCTGGGCTCTCAATTCCCTGTCCGTTTTTCCATACCCCCAATCTTTCCTATGAAGAGACACACCTTAAGAGAGAACTGCGGGGCTTGGATTGCATGGCGCTTCTCAGAAGATAAGTTACGGGGTCTGGGCCAGGTGGTGCTGGCCTCTCCTTTCCACATCCCTAGTTAACACGGCTTCTCTTAACTGCTTGCTCCTGGGTCTGATTGATGCTGTTAATGACCCATAACTAGGGCCAGGCAGTACCAGGTATGGTTCTGTTCCTGTCGTGTCCCCTGTCCTTTGGGCTGCATGCATGCCATTCTGACAGAAAGAAAACCTTTAACGTAGTAAATCCTGCCACACATCTGATTCTACTGTCAAATTAATGAGATGTTATTACTGATTCTTCCCTCACCCATCATTCTCTAAGATGCTGATAATTGCATTATAATCCTCTAAAGCTTGAAGTTTCTTTCTAATTCTTGCTGTTGGTCTGAGTAGATGGTCTGAGTAACTCAGTGGCTTTCTTATGACTGTTTTAATCATTAGGTTTTAATCAGATGTCTTGTTCAGCTTGCCTGCATCCTTCCGCAGGCATCTGTCTCCTCACGTGGCTGTTCAGTCTGCCCCTCACAAGGTTGCCAGTTTCCCACCTTCCTGCTTAGTACGCAGTTAAGCCATGTGGCTGTGGCTGTGGCATTGTCTGACCCCAGCTTTCCAGCGCTGCTCTGTGCATTTCCACGGCAGGCCACAGGAAAGGCTCGTAGCATCCCTGTGCTTGAAGCCAAGCCAGCGTTCCCTGTGTGCATGGAAGCCGGGCAGGACGCCCTGCAGTAACCAGACAGCCATGTGAGGAGAGAGGGCCTGTTCCTTCCTCTGAGCTGTGTCATGAGGCAGCCGTGGTCAAGTCCTGCCAGGGAGTGGCGTGGGCCCAGCCTGGGCATGTTTCCATGCCAAGGTATGAGAGCCTGCCACCATATTGTGTCCCTCCACCTCCACTCCCACTCCCCACCAAAAAATCCTTCCAGAATGGAAGAACCAGTTTTCCCTCTGTTGGAGGGGAAGCAGCAGCAGTTGGTGCTGGAAATTCTCCACATATCCCTGAATAGTTAAGTTTTCATCACCCTGCCTCATGGCATCTGCCTGAAGGACAGATTTAGCCAATTAACCTAAGGTTACCTTCCTCTCTGATGAATTCCCCATTCTGTCTTTCCATGTGTTGTCTCGTTTTTTTCCCTCCTTCTTCCTTGCCTCCCTTCTCCCTTAAACCTTACAGATAGCTCGTGAGGCTGAGGCAGCCATGTTCCACCGCAAGATGTTTGAAGAACTTGCGCGAGCCTCAAGTCACTCCACAGACCTCATGGAAGCCATGGCCATGGGCAGCGTGCAGGCTTCTTATAAGTGTTTAGCGGCAGCTTTGATAGTTCTGACGGAGTCTGGCAGGTAGGGCCCTAAGGGCAGGTAACACTGTAGGATAACCAGCCTCTTGCTCCAGCCACCTCTAGAAGACAGCCAGGGCCCAGCCCTGCACCTGCGGTCTGACTCAGGGCGTCTTTTCTCGTCTGCAGGAAGCCAGCCAGCCAGGGAGGTCAGGGCAGGCAGGACCAAAGAATCCCTTGGCTTGATAGGCACAGCAGGTGTCACAGGCACCTGGTGAAGGACTGGGTCCTGTGGGTCTTGATCTTGCTCAGCTCAGAACTCCAGTGACTGGGCTCCTCTTGGCCTTTGCACCCAGGGACATGTTCCTCACCAGCTGTCTGTGTGACTCTTCCCCCAGCCGTTGTGACACAGCTCTGACAAAGCTCTGTCCCCCTCTTGTCCCTTGGGACGGATGTTGCTCCCCTAGATTGCCCGTGAGGCAGAGGCCGCCATCTACCACTTGCAATTATTTGAGGAGCTCCGCCGCCTGGCGCCCATTACCAGCGACCCCACAGAAGCCGCCGCCGTGGGCGCCGTGGAGGCCTCCTTCAAGTGCTGCAGTGGGGCCATAATCGTCCTCACCAAGTCTGGCAGGTAGGAGGTGGCAGTGGCTCCCTGGGAATGCCCTGCTCAGTGGCACCTTTCCTTGGGGGTCCTGGGAGCAGTGCATTGAACCCTGCTCAGATGGTCCTGAGCCAAGGTAAGAGCCCTCTGCCTGCCACCTGGACCCTGCAGGGAAGGAGTTTCCCCAGCCCCCAGGCCAGCATCCGGGAATGAGCAGAGCCCCTTCCCTAGGCCCACAGGACAGGACTCCAGGCAGCATTCACAAGGCGTGTTGGACCATTTGGATCCAAAGCAAGTTTATACCCTCACGATGCACTGGAGACTTAATTGCATAACTACAGACAGACTGACTACAAATGCTTGTTTGACATTTAAAAGCTGGTCTTCTAAAAAAGTAGAAGACAAGTAGTTTTGCTTATTCCATTTACTATGTGCTCTTTAAAAGTTCAGTTTGGAAAATCAGTGCTATTCTCTGACATGCTGTTTGGTTGGTGCACCCATCTCTGTCTTGAGTGGGTTCTGGCTCAGGAAAAGTCACCATGTTGTCTTGCTGTCGCTCTGGGGTGCTGTGCAGCCATGCTGAGGACTTAGGACCCCTTCCTAGTTCGGGACACTGAGTTATCATCCTTCACTCCCCGAGTCTGGGGGTGTGCTCCTCGTCCCTGCCCATAGGGCGGTTTCCTGAAGAGGAGAGTGGAGTGGGGCTGCCTGTGCACAAGATCTGTGCAGATTCTCAGCAGAAAGCTCACGATAAATAGCTCCAACCATTAGGATTGACCTTTGTGAAAAGGTCTAACCTTTGCTATTTGGCTATTTTTAGCTCCAGTCTTCTGGGATTTCACTCTCAGCTGGTCCTGACTTCAGCAGTTGCTTCCCTCTGAAAGCCTTATATGGAGGCCAGGCCTTAAGCAAGGCAGTCTCTGCTGTGACATGGCTTAAGTTTCCCTGACACCTGTTGAGTGTCCTCACAGCTTGCCTTTTGGGCCCAGTTCCTCCTGCAAGCCCCTCCCCAGCTCCTGAGACATCTGCAACTACAAGTCACAGTGTCACTGTTCAAGGAAGCACCTGGCATCAGGGCTTCCAGGGTGTCCCCTGCCCTCCAGAGGAGCCCTCACAGGCAGAGCCTCCCACACTAACGCTCCAGCCTCCTGGGTAGTACCCAGATATCTAAACCTCACTTAGGTTTGACTCGGGGACCCTAGACCCCGGTTGCTGGGACTGTTTCAGGGACTTGGGGGCCACGTGGGATTCCAGAGAGGGCACAGCAGTTAGGAAGGTTTGCATCGTAGATTCCCAGGGGGACCGGTCGGCTCTGTTCCTGTTCTTTGCGGATGTCAAGAATCAGGTGCTATTCACATGCTGCTTGGCTTGTAGCTGTTGTTGGCAACAAGAGGAATGGGTGCTGCTGAGGTTGGACAGGGCTGCCTCCCTGTGTCAGAATGGAAGAGTTTGGAGGGGGTGGGAGGGTTCTGCCAACTATGGTCTGTGTGGGGTAAGTGGGTGAGACAGACCATGCTGGATCGGTATGATCCCAGGGTCCTGACCTTTGGGGAGGGGTAGAGGACAAATAGTAGCATAGCTGTGAAGTTATATGCTGGGACAGCACAGGATTAGGGGCTGCCCCAGCCCTGGGAGCAGATGTGGAAACGGCTAGAGCCTCAGGCTGGCATAGTGAGTTGGATTAGAGGGTGAGCTGTTGCTGAAGGCCCTAAGGGGCTTCCTGGGAGGCTCTAGGACACTATGTAATGGTCTTTTCTGTCTGTTCCCCATCCCATTTTAGGTCTGCTCACCAGGTGGCCAGATACCGCCCCCGGGCCCCCATCATTGCTGTGACCCGGAATCACCAGACAGCTCGCCAGGCCCACCTGTACCGTGGCATCTTCCCTGTGGTGTGTAAGGACCCAGTGCAGGAGGCCTGGGCCGAGGACGTGGACCTCCGGGTGAACTTGGCCATGAATGTTGGTGCGTGGCTGGGAGCAAGGGCTAGAGCCTAGAGGGGTGGGAGGGTGCTTCAGCACTGGCCTCTCTGGGACCCTATAGAAAGGGGAACATGCAGACCTTAGGGTATCTGAGTCCCTGCTGTCCTCACTGGAAGTGTTCTCACTAAATCCTCCATCTCATTTCTCTGAAGTCCTGGGCTGAGCCCAGGAGGGAAGAGGAGCCTTCGAGTTGTGGGGCTGAGAAGCCCAGTTCCTCTCCTCACTTTCTTCCAGTCTGGAGCCCGAAACAAAGGATCTTGGATAGTCAGGGTTGTCCTTTCTTTGGCATCTGCTCGTTACTGAGGTTTTTTATAAAATTAGCCAGAGCTCCTACACTGTGGGGCTGCACACACACAGATTATGTGCTCATACGGCCTTTGTCCCTGTATAAGAGCAAGATGTCATGGGATGAGAGGAAGCAGCTAGCTCTGACCTTGGGCAAGGCCCTCCACCCTCTAGAGTATAAAATGAATGATGTCCAAAGGTCCCTGCCAACTCTGCCATCTGAGTGATAAGGAAATCTCAGGGCCTCTAGCCTCCCTTTTGCCTAGGCTGTGAGGCTGGCGCCACCTTGTGTTGTAAGGGAGTAATGGTCAGCCAGCCCTGCTTGCTACCTCTGGTTGTGGGGCAGTCTCCCAGGTGCATATCTGCCTGGCTTGGCTTTTACTCACCAACCTCTCTTCTCTTCTTCCAGGCAAGGCTCGAGGCTTCTTCAAGAAGGGAGATGTGGTCATTGTGCTGACTGGGTGGCGCCCTGGCTCCGGCTTCACCAACACTATGCGTGTAGTACCTGTGCCATGATGGGCCCCAGAGCCCCTTCTCCAGCCCCTGTCCCGTCCCCTTCTCCCAACCCATCCATTAGGCCAGCAATGCTTGTAGTGCTCACTTGGGGCTGTAGTGTGGCACTGGTGGGCTGGGACGCCAGGTAAGAAGATGAATGCCTCTGTGAAACGTGGCTGTTTTTAAGACCCTGCTTGGATAGGATAGCCCAAAGCTGGGCTGCCGGTCATGTGGCCCTACCCAAGCAGGGGACCAAATAGGGGTGTGGGACTGGAAGCCCCAGAGCTTAACACAGAGGGCAGCAGCTCCTGCTTCTCTTTCTTCAGGTACTCCATTCAGTTCCTTAGAAAATGGAAACCCAGAGAACTCCCAGCCCTGGCCTGGGGTCAGGAGACAGCCAGCAAGAGTAGGGCCCTTAGGGCATGGGCAGTGGTTCCAGTTTAAGCAGACTCTGGCCCTGGCCCTTTTCCAAGCCCCTCAGCCTCCCCCGCTCACACCTTGTGCACTTCTGTGTCTGTGCTCCACTCAGCTGTCACTGCAGACAAACACTCCACCCTCCACCTTCCATTTTCCCCACTCCTGCAGCCACCTCTGGGCCTGTTGCTATAGAGCCTACCTGTATGTCAATAAACAACAGCTGAAGCATCTGTTTCCTCTCTTTTCTGATGGGGTGGTGGTTGAACCATACCCTCCCAGCAGGGTGAAAATGGCAAGAGCCTCGTGGCTCCTCGTGGGTGCTCCTGTGTTAACAACTCAGGCTACCTGTCATCCTGGCCTCCGGGGTGCAGGGGTCCTGGGAAAGCAGTAGCTGACTATCTTGAGGATATAGGTGACCCCCTTCAGCACCCTGGGGAGGTGTGGTAGCTGTGTCTGTAAAAGCTCCTGCATCTGGAAATTTTAGTTTTAGAAGTTTATCTGGACCAAAAATAGGAGGGGGCAGCAAAAAGGGCCGTCACGTTAACTCCTGGTTTGCCGTGCCCCCTCCCCTTAGGTCTTCCTGCAGTAGAGGCCCCTGATGCAAAGAGGGCTGTGTGATGAGACCAGATTCTGCTCCCAGTTTCCAGAATATTAGTGGACCCCTAGGCTCACTCTGTCCTTGTGCTTGCCAAGGCTGCCCTCTGTGATAAAGCAGGCCTAAAGGAGGTGGGAGAGGGTTGGAAATGGAACCAAATCTGGCTTGGACCTGGCTGACTACTCCCAAGGATCAAGCCCTACCTGGTGGGGGAAGGAGGGAATGGGGCCTGCAGGTAAGCTGGGGGAATAGGACTTTGGTCCCATTCTCAAGGCTCAGTTCATTGTCACACTCCACCCGGTGCAGCTCTTCCGCCTGTGCACCCTTGATTTCTGGCCATCTTCAGTTCCTCCGCAGACTCCTGCGAAAGCTGTTTTCCTGGGAGTTACTGTGAAGTTCTCAACTCTGGGAAAAGTGCACGAAGGCGTTCTAGCTCCCAGCTATCATGTTCAAAATCCCCTCTGGTGTTCCCTACTGTGTCGTCACTTCTCTGGTGTGGAGAGAAGTTGAAACCTAGCCTGGAGCTCAGGGTTGGGAGGGTTGGGAGAAAGGCGGGAATCGGTTGCTGCAGAGGGCACCGAGCTACAGACTACAGGGCTGAAGTGGAAGAACCTGGAACGGGCCCAAGCTCTGTGCGAGGGCCGGAGCGAGGACCCAGACCCTAGCCTCTGGGACTTTCCAGGCTGGAGGACCGAGCGGTAGGATCTGCGCAGAGCTTGGGCCGCACCTGGGTCTGGAGAGGGGGAAGAACGGCCAATGGGCTGGCCCGTGCCACGCGAGTAGCCAATGGACGGGCGGAGGTGGGCGCTCCGGGGAGGGCGGGGTCGGACCGCGCTCTGTTCCCTCCGCGCGGTGCGCGCTGCCCGGAGCTCGCTGTAGGCGCTGCGATGACCGCTCTGAGACGGGGCGAGGCCGCCGAAGCGGGCAGGTAAGGGGCTGCGGACCGCAAGCCGGGCTGGGGGTCCCAGAGATCGCCGCGAGAGGACGCTGCCGGCGGGGCGGGGCGGCCCCGGGGCCCGCTGAGCTTCGGCGCGTTCTGCCCGCGGGGCAGGCACTTCCCGGCGCCGGAATGAGGGCGCCGCGCCAGAGCTGCGCTGCGGGGCAGAATGCCGGGGCGCTCCGGGCGAGGGGTCCGAACTTGGGGGATGAGGAGCGTCCGGGCGGCATCAGGGCGGTGGAGGGCACCCTCCTTGGGACGTCTCCCATGGTCCGCCACCACCCGCCTCCGCCAGCATCGCTGTTCATTCATTCATTCATTCCCCGGCTACACCGTCCCCCAGTCCTGACTGCCCGCCTCCCAAAGGCTGGAGCTTCCCTGCCGGCCTCCGGAGGGGTCAGCCCCTCTCCTCTCGCAGTCGGGTCCTCAAGTGTAGCGGCCCGTGGCTGCCCAGGAGGCAGTGTGGAGCTGTCCCGGCACGATCGGCCGCGCCCGTGCACCAGGCCCGTCCCGGTCGGGCGGGCCGGGGCCGGTCTCAGCCTCGAGATGTGACCCAAAGTTGCCCTGGGAGGAAGGAAAGTTCTTGCAGCCGGGGAAGGGGCAGGGAGGCAGGGCAGGCGGGAGGTAGCCTTTCAGGTGACATCAAGAATTGTGGCCTCTGCCCCTTGAGGTCTTGGGGCCCTATGGGTGGGATTATTTGGGGAAGACAGAGCCAGTTAATGAAGATATAAGTTCCTGCCCTTGCCCAGGTCCCAAGCCCCAAGTGTGAGTTCTGAAAGGCAGCCTGGCACCCCTGACCTGCTGCACTGGGGCAGGTAAGGTGAATATGTGAGCCCTGCACCCACTCCACACGGGTATATGGAGCTGGCGGGACGCTGAGGGGCTCCCTCTGTCCTGTCCTCAATAGGCTGGTGAGACTCTACCCAGCTGTCATTTGCCCTTCTTTGCTTTGCTTGCCACACTATCGCCCCCCTCCCCCATCACCACAGCATGATTGTTTAAGGGTGTCCATCCTGGCAGGGATCAGGCTCCTAGGGAATGAGAGAGAGTGCCCTAACAATCTGTGATGGCTTTGCCCCATGTACACCTCTAGCTGGCTCTGAAGTCCAGCTCCTTTCAGAGCAAAGACATATGGGGTTGCAGGGAGAGGTGGAGTAGAGGGTGTCCCTCCTGTCCTGCAGTGATCGGGCCAGTATGCCCCCTCCACAGTCCTCTGACCACGCCGGCTGGAGTCCAGTCCAGTCCACACTGGCGGACACTCTCATGTTCGAGGTTACAATTTCATGGGGCCAGTTAAGCAGTGAGCTTCTCTGGGGCAAATGGGCAGGTCTAGAGGGCAAAGCTGACAGGGGCTGCCACTGAGCTTCCAGGAGAGTTTCTCCTGGGGCCAAAGTGAAGTTCTGCTTCCTGACCTGCCTTTGGGAGAATTTTCTGAATAGCCTAGAGGGGAGAGCCCTGGCCCTATCCCTGCCTTGATGTTCCTTGTTGCTTTCAAATTTCTGAGCTTAGGGGGAGTCCTCAAAAGCTTAGTGCAGACCAGAAAGGCCTGTGTGCCAATTCCTCCACCTAGGATGACACCCTAAGGTGGAGGTCGGCAGTGCTCAAGATGAGTTTCTGCCAGCCAGCCTCCCTGAAGCGCTTCCCTGTGCCTGCTTGGCTCCACCCAGTCCTTAACCTGGTTAGGCCTTCCCTTTGGCCCTTGAATGCCACATACCATATTTATCAGACTTGTGTGAAGAGCCTTGCTCTGGGAGTCAGAAGTGAGTTCTAAGCCTCACGCTGTTCCTACTTTGTTGCAACTTGGGACAAGTCAGGTCCCCTCTCTGGGCCTGCTTTCATCATAAGGTAAGGAGATTGAATGGTAGGCTCCCTAAAGGCCTCCTCCATGCGGTCATTCAGTGATTCTGCTCCCTAGCCTGTCACCCTCAGTTTCTGAAGGTATTTTATTTCTTTCCATAATTTCTTCTTTGCTGTGACTACCTGTGGAAAGCCGATGAAGTCGAGAATGGTGCAGCATTCCACTTTGGTGTCCAGGGTGTGAGTCTGGACACCAGAAAATAATTTGCTTTTCTCCTTTCCTGAGAAGTGAAAATAATTCCCCCCAATCCTGCAGCCATCTCTGAGGCAAGTGTAAGTTTGGCATGAAGTCAATCTCGGCCTGTGCTGCTATTCACCTGGGCTGTAGGGCGTGGATCTGTCGATCTGTCATCACCCCTTATCACTAACCTTTGAAGCTTTGATTAATTTCCCAGCTGTTTACTAATGTAGGAAAGGGAGGAGGAGAGGGAGGGCAGAAGCCCCTGGGAATGGAGCTTCCTGTGTAATTAAGAATTGTAACTGCCTCCTCAAGGAGCACCTGCCTGCTACAGCACAGATTCCAGAAGGAAGGTGTTGTTTCCAAGAACATATGCCTCTGCAGGGCAAACTGGTTCCTCCCTTTTCCCACCACCAACTACACATTTTTATCAGTTTAGAAATGCTTGGTCATAATGTAGGACTGGAATGTTTTAATAACCTGTGGAGTTTGAACCAATCTTTAAGTCTTAGTGCTAAATTAGTGTTTCCTCAGATATTTAAAATCCACCAGAAAATCCCATTGTTAATTTTTTAAACGGACATCAGTTTTTGTCTGGCACTATTTTTTTGTGTGTGAGGAAGACTAGCCCTGAGCTAATAACATCTGTTGCCAATCCTCCTCTTTTTGCTTGAGGAAGATTGGCCCCAAGCTAACATCTGTGCCCATCTTCCTCTACTTTATATGGGACGCCACCACAGCGTGGCTTGATAAGCGGTGCGTAGGTCTGCGCCTGGGATCTGAACCTGCGAACCCTGGGCTGCTAAAGCAGAGCACGCGAACTTAACCACTATGCCACCAGGCCAGGCCCTTGGCATTATCTTTTTAAAATATGAAATAAAAAGCACATAAAGAATTAGTTTAAATCAAACATGAATTGCTTTCCTCCTAGTATGTTGACGTGGCACATAAATGGTTTATTAAATAATTGTCAAAATCCTACTGGTATTTCTCTTCATTGGTGTCCCTTTTTTCTCCAACTTTGGGTCAGAGCAGCAGCTTGGGTGCTATGCCTGAGCAAACACTGGTAACTGGTTAGAAGACTGCTTCTCTCTCTCTCTCTTCTACAGAAGAAGAAATTACAGATTTCTAATATGTATTAACATTAATCAGATTACTTGAAACTTGCCCATAATCACCAGGGCCACACAAAATACTATTTTAAAATAATTTTTGAAGTTTGAGGACTACCAGAAATTTTATTTTAAAATAACCTAGTGACAATACCTCAGATTGATATTCATCCTGGGCTTTCTTGATTACCAAAAAAGTTGAACAATGTTTATATTTTTAATTGTTAAATCTTTTTATTGTGGAAAATTTCAAACATATACAAAAGGAGAGATATAATATAATAAGCACCATGTGCTCATCACCCAGCTTCAACATTTATCAAGTCATGGGCCATGCTTGTTTCATATATATTTATATTGTATTAAATATATATATTTATGTTAAATATATATATTTATATATATAAAATATATATATAAATATATATATATATAAATTATATTAAATATATATTATATATTTGTATTATAAGTATTTAATATATAGATACATTATATATTTATATTATATATAAAAACGTATATGTAATTCCCTTCTCCCTCCCTCCTGGATTACTTTGAAGCAAATCTAAGATGTATTATTTCATCCACAACTATTTCAGTGTGTATCTATAAAAGATAAGGTCTTTTTAAACATATAACTACAATACCATTTTCACACCTAAAAAATAACAGTAACTCCTTAAAATCATCAGATAGCTAGTCAGCATTTAAAGTTTCCCCATTGTCTCACAAATGTTTTTGTACCTTTTTTTCATTTTAATAAGGATCTAAATGAGGGTTATACAGTTGGTTTATACACAGAATCTATATATCTATACCTGTACAGTCTCTCGTAATCTATAGGTTCCCCTTCCGTTTCTTCTTTTTTTTTCCTTGCAATTATTTGTTGAAGAAACTGGGTTATTTGTACTGTTCCATTTCCCAGTTTGTTGATGTTCCTCTGACTCTCCTGTATTTCATGTAAATTGGGAGTTAAATCTAGAGGTTGGTCAGGTTCAGGAGGTATTGAACACTTGAAGCACATAAGAACTGGTTGTTTCTCTTTGGGGGATGTTAGCAGCCACTGGTGATTATTTCATTTAGACCCATTATTTCATTAGGGATTGCAAAATGGTATTACTCTAGTTCTATCACGCTTTCATCATTTATTAGCTTGAATCTTTCTGTAAAATGAAATGTCCCTTCTTCAACTATTTGGTTACACTGAGGTATAGCTAGTACTGGAAAGGCAGAATAAATAATTCTGGACCTTACTCTATTTAGTGATCCTTGCCTTTTATTTACAAGATTCAAAAGAATGAGATAGGTCTCTAGTATCCACGGAAGGTGACCAATGAGTCATTTTTGTATTATTATGATCTCATGGATTTAAACATATTTGATGTGTTTCAGTCCATTATAGACACATTCTTATTGATGCTCAGTTGTCCCATCTTAGTCCCATCTTCAAGTTGGCTCCTGAGTCCTTGTGCCATGACCTCAGTCTTTGATGATTAGATATTTTAGGCTCATTTGTGCATTTCCTGCTCCAAATCTGGAATCAGCCATTTCTCCAAGGAATGCTAGTTCCTTTCAGTGGGAAATGGTATTTAGAGACCACAATTTAAGCACCAGGAGTGTTCATTGCTAGCTGAGTGTGTATTTTTTAAAGTAATCAGGTTTGGAGTTTATATTTTAAACCTATTTTGTTGCTGATCAAATTGAAGTTGTATCTCATATCATTTTGGGAGTCATAGGCTACATTAAAAATCTAATAAAAGTGAAATGTTCTCTTTCTAGAAACATGTTCCTTTGTTCAGACACAACAATTTTGCCCAAAATTCCAGGAGTTCACAGACCTGCCCTACAACCCTTGTCCAGACTCCGGGGTCCATTAGATTGTCAACCAGGGTCTATGATGATGGAGGAAGACTTGAGAGGACTGGGAATAACCAGTTGGCCCCATGTAAAAGCAGCAAGTGGGAAAGCTAATGGGTCTTGCAATATCAGACCCAGGAGAAGAGAGGTTAGTAGTGGTCATGGCCCAGCCTCTGCCCTGGTCACACTAACAATGGAGATCTAGTCTTATCAAGGAAGGAACATAATGACAAAGTTTTGTTCCTTGGTGAAGGATCACTAGGTAGAGTAAGGTCCATTTAAGTGTTGGAAAGAACTTTCTGATAATCAGGGCTTCACTGACATATCTCATGGATGATATTCATATGTAGGCACACATTTTGAAATTCTTAATTAAAACTCCACTTTTTCCCCACCCACTCAAATATTTATTTCTGTACACCAAGTTCTTTGATATGGATAACACTGAATAAGTTTTTTTTTTCTTTTAAGTCATTCTCAGATATGTAGTCACTGTGCTATAATAGGAAGAGCCTGAGCTTTCAGAAAGACTTGGATTCAAATCTTTGCTCTACAAGTTACTGCTGACTTACTACTGGCTCTGAGCTTCCCTTTCTTCTTCTATAAAACAGGGTCACATCTGGCCCACTTCAGAGGTTCTCAGGTTGTGTAACGGCCTGCTACACAGAAGATGCTCACCAAAAGTTAGTTTCCCTGCATTGTCTCCAACTTTGAGAATCTGAGACCATGCTTCTCTGATGATTCAGCTCTAGCAGTAAGAAAAGCTTCGTCTGTTTTCCTTTTCAAGGTGCAAAGTTTATTTTTGAAAAATAAAATTTTATTTTGAGATAATTGTAGATTCACATACAATTTTATGAAATAATAATACAAAGATCTCATGTACCTTTTACCCAGTTTCTCCCAGTGGTAACATCCTGCATAATAGCACAATAGCATGACCAGAAAATTGACATCATATAATCCATCAACACTACGCAAATTTCACCAGTTTTACATGCACTCACTTGTGTGTGTGTGTGTGTTTAGTTTTGTGCAATTTTATCACATGTGGGATTTTGGCAAAGTTCATTTTTAACATCAAGGTTTCTTTTTCTGTTGGATTCTGAGGGTTTCCACGTAAGAGGAATGAGGTTTTAGGAATTTGGAATTTCAGAGGTGTCTATTAGTTAACATGGTTCTGCCCTTGGAACAAGTTTTTTTCTTGTGGTATCCTTCTCCTTCCTTTTTATTCTTTTCACATAATGAAAATAGTTTGTTTATTGTGATCATAAAATTCAGGCAAAGTATACAGAAAAGCATAAAGAAGAAAATAAAAACTACCTAAAATCCCAACTCATAGAGAAGAATATTGTTAGAATTTTGGTGATCAAGCTCCCCACATATATTTTATCATGCATGCTATTCTATATAATG
Source organism: Tapirus indicus (assembly GCA_031878705.1). Taxonomy (NCBI): domain Eukaryota; kingdom Metazoa; phylum Chordata; class Mammalia; order Perissodactyla; family Tapiridae; genus Tapirus; species Tapirus indicus. The sequence goes on along the minus strand of CM062918.1, from coordinate 62,070,530 downwards.
CTTTCTCCAAATTATATAATGCTATCCTTCCATGTTAATATAGACTAATTTTAATAAGTAAGTTTTAATAACTTGATATCATTTTAATAGTTACATAGCCTTCCATTCTATAAACCATAATTTGTTCATGCCCTATTGTTTTTTTCTCTTCTAACTACACTTCAATGAACGTTCTTATACATCTAAATTTATGTCCAATTATTTCCTAAGAATAAATTGTTAGAAGTAGGATTTATGAGTCTGACAGTTATCTACGCATAAAATGTATATACCTTTTTCACACTGCCCTACCACACAGTAGTGTGTGACTGCCCATTCACCTACATGTTGATCAACAGTAGATATTGTTAAACTTTTAAGCCTTTGAAATTCAATAAGTTAAAAAAAGATATCATTTCTACCTTTTACTTTTAAATCTTTATTGTTTTTGCTGATTTTAAAAGTATTACACTGGGCCAGCCCTGGTGGCCTTGTGGTTAAGTTTGGCGCTCCACTTCAGTGGCCCAGGTTCGGTTCCCAGGTGCGGACCTGCACCACTCATCTGTCTGGCCTTGCTGTGGTGGTGGGAAAAAAAGGGAAGATTGGCAGCGGATGTTAGCTCAGGGTGAACCTTCCTCAGCAAAAAAATCACAATCAATCAATCAATCAATAAAAGTATTACATGCCTATTATAATAAGTTCAAACAAAACAGAAACTATAGAGTGAAAACCACCCCATATTTCTCCCCCAAGATACAATCACTGTTGTTTGATATGTACCCTTAAATATAGACTTTTTAATTTTACAAATGGATTATATCTTACTAATCTGTACCTACTTTTCATTAAACACATTTTGGACTTTTTTCCATATTAGCGCATGCAACTATACTCCTTTCTTTTAGTCAATTACATAGGAATTGATTATATTGATAAAATATTATTTTGGTATTTCCACTTTTTTCCCCATAATTGTTAACCATATGAATATAGATTTTTGCCTACTTGTCCATTTATTTCCTTATACCAAGTTTCGTGAAATGGAGTTGGATCAAAGGATTTGCATTTCTTAAGGCATTTGATACATGTCAGAAAGGTTAACTCAGTTTCAGTATCATCATGGGGTATAAAGAATGCTTATTTTCCACATCATTGGTAATACTGACTGCTTAATTTTTAAATGTTTACCAATAAGATAAGTAAGAGAGAGATTTCTTCTTTTGTGACTTGCCTGTTCATATTCTTGACCCACTTTCCATTAGATTGTTTACCTTTTTCTTATTGACTTGGATGAGCTTATTGTATGTTAAAAATACCAATCTTTTGTCAGTTTAAATTTTGATGTACAAAGGTTTTTAATTTTTATGCAATTAAATCTTTTCTTTTTTTTTTTTTTTTTTTGTGGGGAAGACCAGCCCTGAGCTAACATCCGTCGCCAATCCTCCCCTTTTTTGCTGAGGAAGACTGGCCCTGGGCTAACATCGTGCCCATCTTCCTCCACTTTATATGGGACACCGCCACGGCATGGCTGACAGGCAGTGCGTCCGCGGGCGCCCGGGAACCGAACTCGCGAACCCCGGGCTGCCAAGCGGGGACTAAACCGCTGCGCCACTGGGCCGGCCCCTAAATCTTTTCTTTTATGTGTTCTGGGTTTTATATCTTGCTTAGAAGGACCTTTCTGGATAGTTTAATATTTTCCTCTATTTTATTTTAGTTCTTTATTGATTTAGGAAATATTTGGATGTTTAGTCTACCTGGAATTTATTTTTCTGAATGGTGCGAGGTACCCCATTGCCCCAATACCATTTCTTGGACAATCCATTCTTCTCTCACTTACTTGAAACATTCTTTATTACATACTAAATTCTCAGATACCCGTAGATCATGTTCTGAACTCCCTTTTGTATTCTATTGATCTATTAATCTTTCCTAAGCCAGTAAATACCATGCTATTTTAATTACTCTAGCTTTGTAGTTTGTTCTGACATCTGGTAGGGCAAAGCCCTTGCATTAAATTTGGGATAAATTTGCTTCTTTAAAACTTGAAATCTTCCCACTCAAGAACAGAGTTTGTCTCTCCATTTATTCAAGTCTTCTTTTATGTCATTTTAAAAATGTTTGTGGTTTTCTTCTCTTAGATTTCCTACATTTTAAAGTTTATTCTTGGGGCCTGCCTGGTGGCATAGTGGTTAAGTTCACGGCCTCACTTCAGCGGCCGGGGTTTGCAGGTTCTGATCCGGGCACGGACCTATGTACCACTCATCAAGCCATGCTGTGGCAGCATCCCACATATAAAGTAGAGGAAGATGGGCATGGATGTTAGCCCAGGGCCAATCTTCCTCACAAAAAAAAAAAGTTTATTCTTGGATATCTTATGTGTTATTGCCATACGAATAGAATTATTTTCCCGAATATATTTTACAACTGTTTATTGCAGGTCTACAGAGAAACTATTGATTTTTATGTTGCTCTTGTAACCACTAAACTAATAATTAGCTCCATAAGAGTTCATTATGTGTCTATCCCCGTCACAGCTCTTCCTAGCCCAGTGCCCAAATATAAGAATATCTGGGCCACCTTCTCATGGTTTTTCGGTTGATTGTGTGTCCTCTAGGTAATCTTCCCATCTTTCAAATAATAATCATCTCTTTTTAATATATAAACCTTTTATTTCTTTTGTGCAATGGCTAGAACCTCTAGAACAATACTGAATAATAGTGGTGGGAGCAGGCCTTCCTAGGGTGTTTCCACCAGTTAGATAATCTGGGGTTCTCCCTGGAGGAAGAGGTCTCAGGACCCAGCAAGTTCCTTAAGACTAGGTCATTGCTCAGGAATCTGAACCCTTAGCCGAAGCACAGCTTGGGGGAGCTGGACCCTGCTTGGGGAGTCCCAAATCCGGGCCAGCTACCCGGTTTGGTGCTAGGCACCAATCCAAGAGGGAGTCTTGGATGGGGCACCGGCTCCCTTTTCAGGGAGGCCGGGAGGTGCGGGTGCGGCTGCTGCACTCCCAACATCGCCCCCAGTCTGCGCAAGCTTTTGTTCTTAACGCCCGAGGACACACCAGCCCCCACCAAAGGGTGGGCCGGGGCCAGGGAGGCGGGCTCTCTGGCGCCGGGGCCGCCGCCTCCGGGAGCTGGCGCTAAGTGCCGTGCTGGAATTCTGGGTGTGGCTGCCCTCTCCGTGCCGGGTGACCCAGGGCTTCCCAGCCCTTCCAGCGGCAGGCGCAGAAAATGGACTTGCAGTTCGCGGGCTGCAGCAGACACGCACCAAGGGGGGAGGAGAGTCAGGTGAGGATGGCTGGGGAAGGGTGGACCAAGCAGTGAGGCTGCGAGCAAGGGCAGCACCCCCTCAGGGAACCAAGAGAGGAATGTACAATCCCTTCTCCTTCCCATCCTCCGCCGTCTTTCACTGGGAGGAAGGCAGGATCCGAGGCTGGCGTGGCCCTGTGCTGGCTGGTGACCTGGGTTTCTGGCTGTGGTCAACAGCATCCTCGCTTGTGTTCAGAGTCCATGCCTGGGATGTAGTCACCAGCCTGAGAGGGAGGCAGGAGGAGCAGGCCTTTAGCACCCAAGCCTGGATTCGGATCCTCACTAGCTCACCAAAGTCTTCCTGGCTAAAGTTACTGATCCTCTCCATGTTGCTCGAGTCAGTGACTGCCTTTCAGTCTTCCTTCCACTTGGCCTCTCAGCAACTTCACTGCTTTCCCATTCCTCCGTTTTGAAACACTCCTTTGGCTTCCACGACAACCTATACACCTGGTTTTCTTTTACCTCTTGGGCCACTCTCTCCCAATCTCTTTGTGGGAACTCATCTTTTTCCCCCACACAATCTTTAAATGTTGTGGTTCTTCAGATCCCAGACTTCTCTCTTCCTCCTGCTCCAAGATATAATTCATGCACCATAAAATTCACCCTTTTAAAGTGTACAATTCAGTGGCTTTTATTATTCCCAAAGTTGTGCAACCATTATCACTAATTCCGGAAGTTTCATCACCCCCAAAAGACACATTAGTCACTTCCCATTTCTCCCTCCCGGCAGCCCCTGGCAACTAGTAATCTACTTTCTGTCTCTACGGATTTGCCTATTCTGGACATTTCCTATACGTAGAATCATACAATATGTGGTCTTTTGTGACTGGCTTTTTTCACTTAGCATAATGTTTTTAGGATTCATTCATGTTATAGCAGGTATCAGTACTTCATTCCTTTTTATGGCTGAGTTATATTCCACTGTATGGATATATCATATTTTGTTTATCCATTCATCGGTTGATGGGTATTTGGCTTGCTTCCATTTTTTGGCTATTATGAGTAATGCTTCCATGAGCGTTCTTATACAAGATTTTGCGTGGACATATGTTTTCAGTTCTCTTGGGTATATACTTAGGAGTGGAATTGCTAGGGTCATATAGTAACTCTATGTTTAACCATTTGAGGAACCACCAAACTGTTTTCCGGAGCAATCGCCCCATTTTATGTTCCCCCCAGAATGTCTGAGGGTTTCAGTTTCTCCACATCCTCACCAAAACCTGTTATTGATTATAGTCTCCTAGTGGGTGTAAAGTGGTAACTCATTGTGGTTTTGATTTGCATTTCCCTGATAACTAATGATGTTAAGCATCTTTTCATGTACCTATTGGTCATTTGATATCTTCCTTGGAAAAATGTTTATTCAAACATTTGCCTATTTTTAATTGGATTATTTGTCTTTTTTTTTTCGCTTGAGGAAGATTAGCCCTGAGCTAACATCTGTGCCAATCTTCCTCTTCTTTGTATGTGGGTCACCGCCACAGTATGGCTGTTGAGCGGTGTAGATCCGCACCCAGGACCCAGGCCCCTGAAGCGGACTGTGCCAAACCCAACCACTACACCATGGGGCCAGCCCCCGGATTATTTGTCTTTTTATTGTTCAGTTGTAAGACTTCTTTTTAAAATTTTTTAAATTTTTGTTAAAAGAAACCATGTAACATAAGATTTAACATTTTAACCATTTCTAAGTTCATTTTTACAGTTCAGTAGTGTTAAGTATATTCATATTGTTGTGTAACCAATCTCCAGAACTTTTTCATCTTGCAAAACTGAAACTCTGTACTCATTAAATAACTCTCTGTTCCCCCCCAACTCCAGCCCCTGGCAACCACCACTCTACTTTCTGTTTCTATGAATTTGACTACTCTAGATACGTCATATAAGTGGAATCATACAGTATTTGTCTTTTTGTGGATGGCTTATTTCACTTAGTATAGTATCTTCAAGGTTGTAGGAGTTCTTTATATATTCTGGATATTAGTCCCTTATCAGATATATGATTTGCAAATATTTTTTCCCATTCTGTAGGTTGTCTTTTCACTTTCTTGATGCTATCATTAGCAGCACAAACGTTTCTAATTTTGATGAAATTCAATTTATCTTTCTTTTTGTGTTTCTTGTGCTTTTGGTCTCATATCTTAAAAGACCATTGCCAAATCAAAGGGCACAAAGATTTACATCTATGTTTTCTTCTAAGAGTTTCATAGTTTTAGGTCTGATAGTTTTGAGTTAATTTTTGTATATGGTGTGAGATAGGGGTCTAAATTAATTCTTTTGCATGTGGGTATCCAGTTGTCCCAGCACCATTTGTTGAAGAAACTATTCTTACCCCCATTGAATTGGTCTCGGCACTCTTGTTGATAGCTTCTCTTCTTTAGGTACCCACTTTCCCTGGGGGATTTTCCTAGCTCCTGTATCCATCCATGGACCAGTAACTCAGAAATTTATCCCTCCAGCCTGGACCTTTCTTCTGAGCTCCTTACTCATGTATAGCTTGATATCTCTACTTAAATGTTTCTCACACGTGTTCAAGACTGAATTCATGACTGTTTCCTCCAAATATGCTCTTTTTCCAATACATTTCCAATATATTTTTCTCTGTTTTGTCCCAGTAAAACAGCAGTATCCTATTTGCTTAAGCCAGAAAGCTAGAGTCATATTTGACACTGTCTCCCTTATGCCCCACATCTAATTGATCACCAAGTGAGGTTGATTCTCTTTGGAAATATATATCCTAAATTCATCCCTGGCCCTTCATCACTAATGCCACCAAGTCTGAGATGTCATCTCTCTGCTGGAATACAGTCTTCTAACCGATCCGTCACCACGGAAAATATTAAACATATACAAAGGAAGAGAGAGTTGTAGGGTGGACCCCCATGTATCTGTCACCCAGCTACAATAAGTGCCAACATAAAGTTGTCCCTATTTTATCAATACTCACCCTCCATTCCCCCTGCCCCACTTCCATTGGATTACTTTGGAGCAAATCTGTGTATCAGAGTGATTTCTTTAACACACAAAGTTGATAGTGCATTTCTGTGTTTAAATCCCTTCATTGGTTCCCCATTGCTTTTAAGACAAGAACCAAAAACTCTTCCTGGGGTTCACAAGGCCCTTCATGATCTAGCCCTGCCAACCTTTCCAGCCTCATTGCTTAGCACTTCACTCCTCACCTCTACCCTCCAGACGCAAAGTCTCTGTTTATGTTCCTCATATATGCCACACACCTCTGGCCTCGGGGCCTTTGCACATCATAACCCCTCTACAATGATGTCTTTCCAGCTGCCCCCCCCCCATCTGATTAGCATCCATTGGCTATCAGCTCAAATGCTGCTGCTTCTTCAGGGAAGTCTTCCCCACTCTCCACAGTTGAGTCAGGACTCCCTGATAGAGGTCCTCCTAGGACGCTGTGCTTTTCCTTCACAGCATATTACACAGTTATAATTATGTATTGATTTTTATAAATATTTGTTTCATGTCTGCCCCTCCACCAGGCATTTTGGGGATAGTAGCTTGCCTTATCCCTCTTGGTATACACAGCACTTACACAGAGATGAGGGAATAGCAGGCATTCAATTGGTATTTGTAGGAGGGAGGCAGGGAAGCTGGCAGCCCTTTGAGGACTGTGCTCCTGCCAGCCTCTCCAGGGATAGGGGTTCCTCCGACCACAGAGGGCCAGTGGCCATCTGCAGTTCACTCAGTTCCTGGCTCTGCTTTGCTTTTCCCTCAGACAACATTTCCTTTCCCTCCTAGGCTCAGACTTTCTTGCCCCTTTGCAGAGGCATACCTGAGGCCCACAGAGAGAGTGGCTTCCTCAAGACCCCTCTGCAGTGAGAGGTCCTCCCAGGCCTGCCTCCCTGTCTTCCTGTCCCCATTCCCAGGCTCTTTCAGGACCCTGAGGCCCCTGAAACCTGCCTGTGCCCTGAGAAGGGCCTGGTGGGTCCACAAAGCCAGAGTGATTCTGAGGTGGGTGTCGCAGGGTGGTTGGAGTGGGATGTGCTGGATGGTATTCATGGATGGACAGAGCTGACTTGTCCAAAGAGTAGCCACACCCCCTGGCAGCCTTGAGTGGGGGCGTCTGAGCGGCTGAGGCTGTCTGTGGGCCCTCCCCTCAGCAGGCCTGGCAGAGGGTGCCCACTAGGAGCACAGGGGTGCTCTGTTTCTTAGTGAATGCAAGTCTGTTTTTAGACCTGAATGACCAGCTTCTTGTCTGGAAATAGCCAGGCCCCAAGTGGCCTGCCAAGAAAAAGTGGTCTGTGACCAGGTCCAGGGGTGCCAGCTCAAACAGATGCTACTACAGCAGTGGGCACTATGGGATGAGGCTAGCGACAGGCAGGTCACTCTCTGCAGAACCAACCACTGCTCCATGGTGTGGCCTGGGCTTCATAGGAAATCCTAGATATCCCCCGCAGCAAAGCTTCCTTGTTTCAGCTGTTTGTCCCGTCTGTCTCCCTAGTGACTGTTCTCACTCTGCAGACCTTTGAGCTCTGGCCAGGAAGGGGGCAGCAATTGCTGGCCTCAAACCTCAGTTGGAGGGAGAAGGGAGGGTGGGATCCTGAGCATGGCTGGGCCTGAGCTATGGGAGTGCCTCTGGGCCCAAGGCGGGTGGGAGGCAGTCACTCGTGTGGCTCAGGTGTAAAGAGGGCCTCTCTGGCTGTAGTCCCAGGGAAAGATTCAGTCACGCAGGACATGTATGGAGTTTTGTGGGTGCAGTTTGGGGCCCGGTGGTGCCACCATCCCTGCCTCCCATGGGGAGCTGCACCTCTAGGCATCCTTCAAGGGACATGATTGGACGTGGGGCCAACTCAGCTCTCAGGGGTACTGGCAAGGGGTTGAGGCTCAGTGGGCAAGGCTGTGAGGGCCAGCCCTCTCCCTAGGGCTGGGCCGTGACCTCTCAGATTCTCACAGCAGCACCACAGGTTTGCAGGGCAGGGAGGGGATTTTCCCTATTTTATAGAGGAGCAAACTCAGCGGGAGGTGACTGGGGGCCACTCAGAGGGTCGAGGGGCCAGAGGCAAACTTGAGTGGGTTGCTCTCACTCCAGGTCTTGTGTCTGTGTCCCCAGGCCCCACTGCTGCTGAGCAAACTACACAGAGGAGCTTTTCAGCAGGGAGCATTTGTTTATTCACTATACAGTTATTGAGCACTTGCTGTATTCCTGAAGCTGTTCAAGGCCCTGGGGTGAGAGGAATAAGTGAGTCTAGTGGGGAGACAGCCACATAAATAAGCAGTGCAGCAAAGGAAGATATCTGAGCAGACTGTGCATGGACACAAGGAGGGAGGGGTCTGCTCTCCTTGGAGATGCAGGCCAGCCAGGCTTCAGGGAGGAGTGGGTCTGGGGGATGAGCACAAGAGGGACTCCATCTTGGGCGGGAGCAGGTTGACTAAGCAGGGCCCAGGCAGAGCTGGGACAGGCAGCTCATTAGCACACCTCCTGAGTGCAGGACAAGAGTCAGCCTGAGCACTTTTCTCCTGAATTGCATCCCCATGAGGAGCTGGGCCTTTCTGGTGCACTGAGAGAGCTCAGGCCTGGATGGGAGGTCAGGGAGCAAGGAAAAGTGGGACTGGGGCCCTTTAACCAGGGCTGGTCTAGTCAACCAAGCAGCTAAGACCAACTCGGCTCCACTGAGAGACCTGGGCAGTGGGGAATGTTTTGGCTGCTGACAGTGGAAGATGGGGCTGGCCTTGCTCTCGGCCCTCCCAGCTCCCACTGGATGGGAGGACACAGGGCTTTCTGAGATCCCTGTAGGTAGGAGTTCTTGTTAGCACCGAAGCTCAAAGGGGTCCTTGTTCAGGCTGGATCCAGCCACCCCCAGAGGGCTGGGCCAGCCCACATCTCCTCCTGAGCAACTAGCTCTCCCAGTGTGTTTGGTTCTTTGAGTAGAGGAGATAAAGGCTTGGGGGGTGGGGGTCTGAGCTAGAGAACCCAGAGGGGCCCCTGCATGGTCATCTCACCCCAAGAGATCCCTCTCTCTCTCCCAGTCCTCACCGACTGGAGCCTTTGGAGAGAGCTAGGGCCTGGCCCTGCAGTCAGGGAAAGCTACAGGAAAGAGCAGAATTCCAGGGCCTTCGAGCCCTCCAGGTAGTGTGCCACAGTAGAAAGAGCGCACACTTTTAGCCAGACTGGAGTTTGAGTCAAGCTCCACTACTTTCCAGTTATGTGGTCAGGAACAAGGTGCTTTACCTCCCTGGCCCTCAGTTTCCTCATCTGTATAATGGGGAAGATGCCATCTCCCTTGCAGAACTCGAGCTGAACTGCGAATTAGAGGAGATCATGAGTCAGATCTGTTCACCTCCCTTCTCCCCGGGGGCTCCCTTGCCTAATAGGACTTGACTTGGTTTGAACAGGGTCCTCTCCCCTTCCTGGCCCTGAAGGCTCGTTGGGGGTATGATACAACCCAGGCTTGGGTGTCAGGCAGACCTCCATGGAGTCCTGGCCCTACCAATGACTATGTGTGGGCAAGTCACTGAACCCAACTCAACCTCAGTTCTCCACTCGTGAAATGTAAGTAGTATCACCTGCCCCACATTAATGGCCTAGATGACATCACATATGTGCCCTGGTTTTCGGTCTTTGGGCAAACCAGGTGTGGACGGTTCTCATTTGACTGCAAGTGCTCAGGCACTGGAATGGGTAGCCAAAGGGAGCGAACTCGCTTTGCTCTCCCAGACTGGGGGCTTGGCTCATGGCCCCTGCTTCTCTCTGCACTCTCTGCCCTGGCTCTAGACCCAGTCCCCGGTGCATGCAGAGATTCTGCTTCAGCATACCTGCAGCTCTCTGCTGCCTGTTCACTGCCTCTGGCTGCACACCTCCACATCTTCTATTTCCTAGTTAGGATTTGTTAGAAAGGGAATCTGATAGGCCAGCTTATCTTTTTACTCTGAAGATACTGCTGATCAGCTTGTGGATGGCTTTGCTTGGGTCTGGAGCATACCTGTGGTTCTGTCAGCTGTGGCCAGGGTCATTTGGTACAAACTGTGATGTCTTGGGCAGCAGGGCCTCTGGCCCTCCACATCCCTCTTTGTTTCAAAGTGCCACAGGTGGTAAAGGGACACTAAGCACGTTCCTGGCCCAGGTGTTCTCAGAGCAGCTCCTGGGAAGTAGGGTTTGTGACAATGTTGAGTGCCTGCCCCTGAGTCCTTTGCCAGGGTTGCTGAGTGGGAGAGCTAGATTGGAACCCAGTGTGTGGCCCCCCAACTCACAGAGCCCCACTCCCTTACACTCAGTATGGAATTCAATCATGGGATTTTTCTCCCCTTTTCTAGTCAGTAGAAAGGGCAAAGCAGTTGTCCTAGATATGGAATATCAGCTTAGAAAATAAAAAAGTGAGATGCAGCTTCTGTGTAAGAAATACTAGAATTATTTTTGCAAAAGATTACCTTTTATCTTCAAATCTCAGCATACTGATGATGAGCCCGACTCTATCCACATTATTCCAGTTTCCCTTTGAGAGAAATCTTGTCAGTCAGCTTCTGGGCTGTGTGTCAGGATTGTGTACCCAAGAGAAGATAGGGAGGCTCTTGGGAAAAACATGGTGTGGTTCAGAGCCAGCCTCTGCCACATGGGAAAGTTGGTCTTCTTACTTCCTTGGCACAAGCTAGTAAATGTGCTCTGTGTCCTTAACAGATGAAGGAAATCTCTAATAGCAATGTGATTTCTCATCTTGCCAAGGATGTTCCTGGAACTCCAGAGGGGCAGGGTGAAGGCATCAGAGCATCAGGGCCCTAGATTCAGAGCCCAGGAGGGAGGGTTGGCCTTAGAGACCGGGAGGTATGCTTCTCTCTCTGAGCCACAAAGAAAGGAGGGGGAGGGGCAGGGTCCATCCAGTGGTTTCTTAACGCTGGCTGCGGGTGTCAAGTCACCTGAGAGGCTTTAAAAGCCTGAAGCTGAACATACGCCTACCTTATGACCCAGCAATTCCAATCCTGTTTACCCATAGAAATGAATACTTGTGTCCACAAGACAGGTACTGGAATGTTCATGGCAGCACTTTCGTAATGAGCAAAAACTGGAAAATGCCTAGATGTCCATAAGTAGTAAAATGAATGAATCAATTCATTGTAGTATGCCTGTATAACAGAATTCCAAACACTAGTGAAAATGCACAGTTTATACTACATGCAACGCTGTGGATGAATCTCACAAATGCATCGCTGAGCAAAAGAAGCCACATAAAAGAGTATGTACGGTGTGATACCATTCATTGAAACTCCCAACGAGGCAAAGGCAATCTCTGCTGTTGGAAATCAGGGTGATGGTTGTCCTTGAGGGTGGGGTGGGGGTGGGAGGGGGCAGTGAGACTGGAAGGAGCAGGAGGGGCTTCTGAGGGGTGGTTTCCAGGGATGTTTTATTTCTGACATGCACTCAATTGTACACTTATTTTACGTGCACTTTTCTATTTGTAAATTATACTTCAATAACTTTTAAAATATGTAGTTAACCTAAACACTACCCCCAGAGATTCTGATTTAATTGGTCTGAGACAGGACTCAGGCATCATTTGTTTATTTAAAGAGCTCTGCAGGTGATTCTAATGTGTACCCAGCAGGCTACACATTAGCGTTAACAGGTGGGTCTTTTCTCTGTGAAGTAGATGGTGAGCTGTGTGCTGAGTGAGAGGTAGAGGTGGGGTGTAGGTGGGGTGGCGTGGCGTGGCATGGGAGGAGCAGCACCAAGTCCAGGCCACTGAGCCCCAGTGGCTGACGTTCCTTCTAGGACAGATGTTCTCTCAGCTCTGTCTCTAGATGGCTATTCCCATGGTTTCTGGGTTTGTACTCTCAGGGGCCTGGTGCTAAGACATATATTTTCTTTGGAAGAGAAGGTCTCTCCTTGGAGCTCACTGTGCTGCAGCCCAGCATCCTGGCTGGCTACAGGAGAGGGTGGAGCTTCCCTGGGCCTGGCCTTGAGAAGAGCTGGCAGGACCCACAGGATACTCTAGTATTTCAGATGTCCATAAGGAGTCAACTTGGGAGAGTGTGAGTGCCTCGTGGGGGAAGAGACACCCATGGGGACCCGCCTGTGACCATGAAGCCCCAGCTGGCTCAGGCTGCTAGGCCTGGCCGAGCTGTCTGTTTCAGCATCAGCCACAGTGGAGGGAGGTTTGCCTGGGGTTAGGAAGGGTCGGGTGTGGGGAAGGGAGCTGGGTAAGCTGGAGGAGTGTTGCCTAGGCGTGTGACAGCCCAGAGGAGTGTGACCAAATGAACACTGCTGTGGGGGCAGCAGGGGCCCAGACTGTGCTTTCCCTCAAATACCCCAACCCATCCTGACTGGGCCACTGTATCCTCTTCTATATGTCTTCTCCCTCCCACTTTAGCGACCCCTTTAATCAGTCCACCACATGGATTGAGTGCCTTGTGGTGCTGGGCTAGGGCTGTCTGCCTACCAGTCCCCTTCCACCTAGGGCTCCTGGAGGGCAGGGCCATCTGTGGGTGACCCCCAACAGCTCCTGATTGCCGGCCCTCCTCCCCTTCTTGCTGGGCATCAGGCTTCTCTGTGCCCCTTCACTCCCACTGCCTTGCTCTTATTCTTCCTTCCTCTGGGAGTGTCATCATCTCTCTTCCTCTGTCTGTCCTTCACTCATTCATTTAGCAAACACTGGGTGTCTGCTGTGTGCTGGGGATACAGAGATGTATAAGACACGCCTCTGGTGGAGCACAGAGTCAACTGGGGGAGACAGATGTGTAAACAGACAAGCACCGTCTGGTGTGGTAAGTGCTGGAGCAGCAGCATGAAAGAAGGGACAAGGGACCACAGAGGAGGGACTGATCAGCTCTGTAGGGGAGAAACTGGGGAAGGCTTCACAGAGGAAGTGACCTTTGAACTGGGGCTTGAAAGATGACCAGGATTCCCCCAGGTAGATAAGCGTGGGAAGGAATTCCAGGTGGAGCAGACATGCAGGGATGAAGGGCTATTGTGGTGAGGAAGCAGAGGAGCTCCACTGAGCTGCATGGGTGAGGCTGGAAAGGGAAGCAGGAAGGTCAAGAAGGCCAGCTGAGGATGTGAGAGGGAACTAAAGAAGGAGAGTCAGCAGGAGAGGGGCAGGATCAGATCTGGGCCCCAGATGGCTCTGTTGGCCGTGTGGATGCGGGAGCAGGCCAGGTGTGTAAGGGCAAAGCTGGGGCAGGGTTAGTTAGGAGGCTGTTGCCAGCAGCCAGGAAAAAGACAATGGTGGCCTGGGCTGGCACGTGCAGCAGGAATGGAGAAAGTAGATGGTATCATGGCTTAAGTCGTGGTAAGGCTCTCAGGTCCTTGGAGACTGATTGGTTGTAGCAATGGGGAGAAGAATGAGTCGAGGATTTAGGTAACTGTGGAGGATGGAGCCTTTCAGGGATATCAGGTGCTCAGAACGAAGCAGGTTTGTGGGATGATGCTGAGCTCACTTTGATGGATTCGTCTAGGTGGCAAGGACGAGGTGTCAAGGTTAGAGATGTAGATTTGAGAGCGTCTGCCTGGTGGGAGTATTTTGAGCTTAGGGGCGGCATCCAGAGCAGAGTGCCTGTGTCAGGTGTCCTGTGGGGCCTAATCCATGAGGTCTGGGGGAGGCAGCTTGACTCTTGCATCTCTGGCTTCCCTGCTCACTGCCTCTCTTTCCCTCTCTTACCCTCTCTGTCTTCCCTTTCTTGATGGGCCTCGCTTCTCTCCTGACATCTCCCGGTGCTAGCTGCCTATCCCTGCCCTCTCAGAAGCCCCCCAGGCTGAGCAGGCCCCACACCAGGCTCATGGTGTGATAAGCTCAGTAAGTATTTGTGGAAGGAATGAAGGAATGGCAGGTGGCCTGACTTCCCTCACCGGCCAGTGAGGCTTGAGGGCAGGACAGGCACCTGCTGTGTCCTCCGGATAGGCATTCCTGCTTCAGGTCAGGCTCAGCAGGGTGAAAGCACCTCATCTGAGTTTTCCAACCTTTTCTACCCCCTTTAATGTTGAACATACTGGGCCTCCCCTGCTCCATCCCCTTCATGACAATAATAATATTTTTTGTGGCCTTTTTTTTTTTTGCTGAGGAAGATTTGCCCTGAGCTAACATCTGCTGTCAGTCTTCCACTTTTTGTATGTAAGCCACCACCACAACATGGCCACTAACAGGTGAGTGGTGTACGTCAGCACCTGGGAACCAAACCCCGGCTGCCAAAGTGGAGCAGGCTGAATTTAACCACTTGGCCATGGGGCTGGCCCTTTTTGTGGCTTTGATTGAAAAACTAGATATGGATTTGAAGACCTCTTGATATTAACTCCACAGTCTCCATGTGAATGTGGGATAGGAATGGATAGGCAGGGGGTGTAGTTCACAACCCACAGCGGAAGAGCAGCTAGCTCGAGGAACTCTATGTGGGAATGGACGGAGGCTGCCAGCAGGGTGGGGGGACCCAGGCTGATCCGGGCTGGTTCCCCACTCTCCAGGTCCCTGTTTGTGAAGCCTCCTTCCTGGCCCTCTGGGTGGAGCCCAGTTGGTCCTTGGGTGCCCCCCGACCCCCACCCCGCCTGACTGGTTCCTTTGGTGAATGCTCGATGACCACTTCACCCCAGACACTTTTATGTGGCATCGCTCCCATTTCTTTATTTTCACTCATCTAAACAAACACAAACACTATAGGGGGGAAGATTAATTATAGTAAAAAGTCTGAATTGAAGATAATATTGAAAGCAGTGCATTTTGGCCACAGGTAGGGTCTCGGTACCAACAGCATTATCAGGACAGCCAGGAGGGACTGACTGTAATGGATGGACATGAAGGAATGGCTTGTAACCATCCTATTGATCACAGGTTAAAGGAGTTGCTTTTAGTTTAAAGATAGCTGAAAGTCGTGTGTTCCCAAGTGACTCCTGTGTATTACCTTTGTTTTCCTCATGGAGACGCTGTGGGCAATGGGCACAGCCTTTTGTTATTCTCATGGTCTGTCTCTCCTGCAGCCTCTGCTCTTTACCTCACTTACACTGTCTTCACACAGTCATTCCTCAAATGTGCCCCGAGGGCCTGCTGCATGCTGGCATTGCATTGGGCTGGGGGGGGGGGGCGCGGGGTTCAGGGATGGAGGAGGCAGTCCCCGATGTCCTGGAGCCCCTGGAGATGGACAGTTAGAGCATACCGCACAGTGCGACAGTGCTGTCAGCGTGCCATGAGTGCCTGCAGCAGGGCCCCTCACTGGGCTGGGGGAGGGCCGAGGGAAGCCCCCCCCCGCCAAGAAAGTCACATTTGGACCTAAGGATGAGTTTGGTTTGGAATCCATGCAAAGGCATGATTATGGGATCCAGGCAAGATCAGAGTCCTACGCAGTTGGTAAGGTTCAGCTTCCTTTTCTCCAGGAGCCCTTCTGTGACTCTTTCACTCCATGGGATCAATGTGTCCTCTGAGCTTCTGCAGCCCTGACAACTTGAATCACACTCTTCAGTACCTGAGTGACAGGCTCCCTGCCTCTGAAACCACAGGCCAAGCTCCTTCTCCTCCTTGGGGTCCTGTTTTATCCCTGGCCCTCCAGGCTGAGGTGTGTTCCTCAGACCAGAGCCCATGCCCTTCTCATCCCTGGTGGCCCAGTGGGCCCACAGGCTGCAGGGCTCAAAGGTTTGACTTGTACATGCTCTGCCTTATGGGCCTCTCTTACACAAAGCACTTACACCAAGTAAGGAACAGAGAGATGGAAGAGGTGGATGGAATCTACCACTTAAAAATTAAACACAAGTACGGCAACAATACCAGACAAAACTAAAAGGCAAATGACAAACTGGGGAAAATATTTGCAGAAATGAAAGAAGTGAGGATTAGTATTCTCAATAAAGAATTTATACAAATCAAGAAGAAAAACATGAAGATCCTTAAACAATTCACAGATGAAATCCCAATGGTTAATATATATTCAGAAAAAACTGTTCAACCTATGAGTAAGCAGAAATAGAAATGAAAGCAATATATTTTCACCTATCAAATCTGTAAAGGTGAGAAAAAGATAATACCAGTCTAGGGCTTGGATGTAGGGAATGGGCACCCTCATATCGTGCTGATGGCCATGTTAACTGGTATAACATCTGGGAAGCATTCTGGAAGTGGGTCTAAAGAGTCTGAGAAATGTTGATTCTCAATCCACTAATTTCACTTTTGAGACTTTATCCCAGGAATGGACATTGACATGGGGAATTTCTCATGAGATCATGTTAAGCAACAAAAATAGGGCATACAACTTATGTGATATATAATCCCACTCACATAAATTATAT
Source organism: Tapirus indicus (assembly GCA_031878705.1). NCBI lineage: Eukaryota > Metazoa > Chordata > Mammalia > Perissodactyla > Tapiridae > Tapirus > Tapirus indicus. The sequence goes on along the minus strand of CM062918.1, from coordinate 62,054,033 downwards.
ATTTATGCATAAATATTTGGGTGATTTTTATGGGATTTTTTTCTTATGGGTGATTTTGATCATATTTTATATGGTTTACGTTTTATATGTTCTATAATGAGCATTAAAAAAATGAGAGAATAAAAAAAAAAACCTCTGTGAAATGTGAAACAATGGAACCAAATAAATCTAGAAATTAATTTGGGGGTCAAAGGGTCAAATCACTGGCACAATCTGTCACTTTGCAAGATTCAGGAAATATATGTTGATGTGTGTACCAAAACACTCCGTTAGGTTGAGGACAGAGATCACCAGGCCACATGGCTGTGGCTGGGCTGATTTAGTGGGTGAGGGTAGCTGGCTCTGGGTGACACTGGGTATAGCCTGTCCCTTGGTCGGTCTCAGTTTCCTAATTTGTACAGTGGTACGGTGGGAAGGGATCAGACTAAATAATCTCTGAGGATCCTGGCAGATCTTGGCTGAGTCGGTAACTCTGTTCTTGAAGAAGAGAACTTCGACTTGCCCTAGTCACACAGCTGAGAGGGACTGAGCCCTGGGATTTCAGGTTCCAGCTCCTTATCTGCTGAGAGACCACTGCACAGGACCTTGTTACCTATTTGGGACCACTGCATTGCCCTGTCTTGGCTCTGCTGCTTGGCTAGCCTCTTGTCCTGACAGCCCCTGGGTCCACTCAGTTGGGGGCTAAGGTGACTGCTCAGGCTTTATTGATTCCTAGCCTGTCTGCCCTGGAGGGGCAGGAAATAGGAAACCTCATGCTTTGCAGCTGTTTAGTGGAGGCATGAATAGAAGAACTAGAAGGACTTACAACTAGGATATACAACCATTTGGGATCCCCCACTTGCCCAGGCCATTTGGGATCCCCACTTGCCCAGAGAGAAGGTGTCTTCTCCCTCCTGCGCCCACTCTCTGGGACATTCCCTCCAGCCCCCTTTGCAGGGAAAGATTCGCACTGAGCTAACATCTGTTGCCAATCTTCCTCTTTTTTTCCCCTCCCCAAAGCCCCAGTGCATGGTTGTATATCCTAGTTGTAAGTCCTTCTAGTTCTTCTATGTGAGCCCCTGCCATAGCATGGCAACTGACAGACAGGTAGTGTGGTTCCATGACTGGGAAATGAACCCGGGCTTCCGAAGCAGTGAGAGCACCGAACTTTTACCACTAGGCCATCAGGGCTGGCTCTCTCTGGGATATTTTTGAGATGGTTTGGCTCTCAGGGCCAAGCTGCCCTGACAGTCCAAAGGTGATTGAAGCCACTTCCTTATGTGGGGCAGCCTCTCCCCTCCCAGCCCACACTCACCTGTGGGCTGACTGGGGTCCACTCCCACACCATCAACTGCATCAGCTCTCAGCTTTGATAAGGCTTCCTGTGTTCAGTGACCTTTCCTAGAACCTGACAGTTTATGGTAATGCTGCCCGGACACCTCAGAAACTTTTGCTTTCAGTCGTGAGCAAGTCTCAGAGTCCTCCCTCCCATGTGCCTTCTCAAGGGTGAGGCTGGAGGCCTACCTCCACCTGGCCTAACAGCTGCCTGGCGCTGAGGATGAGGTAGATTGATTTTCCTTCTGGCCCAGGCATAAACTGAGCTTCAGGCTTCCAGGAAAGAGGGTGTGTGAGACTTCCATCTCCGTCAGCTGCCCCAGAACCCCTGCCTGAGCTGCTGCCTCCAGACTGTGATGTCTTCAGCCTCACCCTAACTATCAGGGCCAGTCTTGGGTAGGGGCAGAGGCAGCTGCCCTGGACATGGTGGAGTTGGTAGGGAAAGGTGTCCCCATGTGTGCCCCCCTTCCTAATGTGGGCCTGTTTCTCCTTAGCAACCAACAGATGCATGGAAAGACGGCTTCTCCAAAGAGCCCCGTGTCCTGCACAGAGAACCTAGGCAGGGTTCAGGCACCCCTGGACTCCCGGTGAGGCCCCCCTCCCAGTCAGCTTTACCTACAGATTGTGGGTAGGAAGCCTTCAGGAGGTGACCTGTTAGAAAGGGGACCTTGAGGCTGAGTTAAGGTGTTAGGTCTGGCAGAGCCTGCCCAGGGCCTCTTCCTCCCACTCCCAGGCCTGTCCCACACACTGAGCCCTAACAGATTCCAGGCTTCTCGGGTTACCAGCCTCCTCCCTGCCCACCTGTCCTCAGGCCAACCTGGCCAGGGTAAAGGTTTGCGTTTCAGCACCACCCCTCTCCCCCAGCCTTGGTAGCATCCGTTAGGTCAGGTGAGTGGCGAGCTCCTAACTGCAGAGTTCGGCGAGGAGGAGGTTGCAAGGAGGGCAGTCCTGCCGGGATCATGGCCCATGGCCAGGCTCCGGAGCTGTGAGTCTGACACCTCCATCTCACCCACTCCTCAAACTGGTCCCCATCCCTATGCTTCCTGCTCATTCATTCTTGGGTCTGCTCCTCTGCTTACCCCTTGGCCAGAAAAATGGAAGAGGGTTTTTGACACCCAGCGGTGGGGACTCCTAAGCATTTCTTGGAGATTGAGGCTCAGCTTGGGCGGCTGCTGCTCACACGTGTCCGTGGAGGGCTCTCAGCGACCCCTCCCTGCATCCAGGAATGCCCTTCCCCAGGGTCGAGCTATGTGCTTACTGTGCTTATCACTTTGCTGTGGCCCCTAGAGAAGGGCCCCAGTCTCCAAGCTCTGCCCTAAGCTTCTGGCTTGAAGCCAGGGCAGAATTGGCACTGACGATGCAGGGGCAGGCCTTGAGGGTTCCTTGTCCCTGGAATGGAATGTCTCCTTTGCAGTCTGCACTGGCCTGAAGGCTTGAAAGGTGAAGAGATAAAGAAGTGCAGCCGAGAAGGGGTAAGTGTGTGGAGGCCGACTTCTCACTGCCCACCAAGGGAAGCGTCCTGGGCTGCCTGAATTCAGTGACTGTTGTCTCCTTGGCCACCAAGCCTGTCACCAGGAAACCTGAGGGGGTGTCCCCTCCTGGGTGGGAGTGGTATGTCCCCCTCCAGTCATAGGCTGCCTGTCAGGACCCAGCGTCACCAGGAGACAAGCTGTGCTTGGAACACAGCCCTCCACGCCCACTGACTGCTTACTGGCTGCTTCATGCTAAGTCCCTGGGGGGGCCTCTGTGGCAATATTTCCTGGTGGCTGGAGCAGGGCCCCTTTGGTGGTCTGATCTCCCAGGACTTCTCAGACCCAGCCCATGTATTTGCAGACATTACTGAGTAAATACAACCAGCAATACCACAAGCTGTTTAAGGACATCCCCTTGGAGGAGGTGGTTCTCAAAGGTGAGCTGTCTCCCTGGTGTGGCTGGACAGGCACCTACAGTGCCTGAGGCCCAGGTCCTCTCCTCTGGAGCCTCCAAGGCACAATTTAGATATGGGAACTGGCTGCCATTTGGATGTGGTTTGTCTTTTTTTCTTCAAAAGTATGAGAAGGCTGGGCTGGTTTGGGGTATGAAGTTGAATTTATGAAGGTTTTCTTGAGGAAATGTCAGGGCTTCCATATCTAATTTCTGTTCTGCTCTTATCAGTGACTATTCTTGGGCCTCTCACTGAGCATGTGGGAGCATTTGCACAATCAAGGCCCTCTCTCCAGGGCAGGGCAGGGCAAGGGGTTCTGCCTAAGGGAGTGAGAGTCCAGGCTTGGGGGAGCCTTTGGGGCACAGTTGGAGAAAGAGGAAACATCTACAGTTTGGTAGGGTGGGGTAGGGGCAGTCAGGATTCTCATGAAAGGACTCTTGGGGTGCTGGGGGAATGGTTTGTTTGGGGCCTGGGTTTGGAAAGGGGGATTCTGAGGAAGACAGTCCTTGAGGCTGGACTCTGAGTGTGAGGACCCAGGCCCTGGGGCTTCCCGCTGACCTTGCTCATGGTGGTCTTCTTTCCTGTGACTTCCTAGTGTGCTCCTGTGCCCTCCAGAGGGACCTCCTTCTCCAGGGCCGGCTCTACATCTCCCACAACTGGCTCTGCTTCCATGCCAGCCTATTTGGCAAGGATATCAAGGTAGTAAAGAGTGGTAAGGGCTGCCATAGCCCAGTGAGGCCCCAGCCCAGGGAAGAGACAGCCCCCTGCCCTGCAGGTACACCTCAGGTCATGCCTGTCCCTCTGCATGCTGGTGAAGCCTCTCAATGGTTGGATGAGCAGCTGTGAGGCATCCCACCTGGTGTCCAGGGGAGTACCCCTGCCCCTTCCAAAATATAGGCCCCAATCTAGACTGTACATCTGGCCTGAGCTGGCCTGAACAGTTCACCACCAGATTATTCTGCCTATGGGTGCCTCTGAAATGCCTTCAGAATCAGAGTGGGATGTCACACTTAGGAGGGGTCATAAATGTGGCCAGGAGGTAGCTCAGGGAACTCCATTACTAGAATATGGGATTAGGATGAGAGCCCAGAGTGGTGTGTGCTACTGAGGTTGGGGTGGGGTGCTGGGGATAAGTGGAAGGGAAACCTACATGAGAAGGTGGAAGGTTCAGATACTCTCCCACATGGGGCCAGGCTTCTCTGTGGTGTCCATGCTTGGCTCTCTGCCAGCTATGGCTGGGGCCCTATGCAGGAAGCAAAGGGACTGTGTCCTTGGGGGTGAGTCCTGAAAGAAGCATGCCTCTCCTCACTCAGGTGGTCATTCCTGTGGTGTCTGTGCAAATGATCAAAAAACACAAGATGGCGCGGCTCCTTCCCAATGGCCTGGCCATCACCACCAACACCAGCCAGAAGGTAAGTGAGTCTCTGGGCCAGCACTCCCTTGTCAATCTCCCCAGCCCAGCCGCAGGGCCTGACTCTGGCATACTCTCAAGTCTTTATTACCCCACCCCTTTCTGTTTTCTTTCCACGTCCTAGTATGTCTTTGTGTCACTGCTCTCCCGGGACAGTGTATATGACATGCTGAGGAGAGTCTGCACCCACCTACAGGTATGGAGCTCAGGGGCAGGAGTTGGGCTATGGGGGCTGCTCAGGCCTGGACTGGGGTCTTGGGACAAGGCTGTTGGGGGAGGTCGGCCCATTTTTCCAGCACAGGGAGCAGGGGCAGGGAGAGCGGAGTACAGCTCAGGCTCAGGCTCAGTATATCAGAGGCCCTTGGACTGTGTCTCTATGCTTGTGAGCATGTCTCTTTGAGGCCAGTGGGACCTTGTATGTCCCCGTGTATATGCCCTCACTTGTGCTTCCTCAGCATAAGGACAGACAGGAGCACATGGCTGCTTCTTAATATGCCTATAACTCTGTCTTGCCTGTGTTGCGAAAGGCGGGAGGGGCAGCAGCATGGGGGAGTATGTTGCCTTGATTTGCCCTCTGCTCCAGAATTAACTAGGTGGCTGCCTGCAAACTCTGGGAGCTAGGCTCCATCTGACCCAAAGTGGCTTATTTGGAGGGAAAGCTCTCCTGGAGAGTGCAAGCACCTCCCAATGCCTGACCTTGGCTGTTCCAGGTAAACAAGTGACCCCTGTTCTCTTTTCTCCTCAGCCTTCCAGCAAGAAGAGTCTGAGTCTAAGAGAATTTCCAGAGGAACCTAAGTGCCAGTCTCTGGTGAGAGCTGAGGCTGAGAGCAAAAGCTGCTGCCCTGAGATCTCCGGTGACTGAGGCTTCAGGGCTTCCCAGGCGGGGGCCCACAATGCAGAACTGGGCGCCAGGCTCAAGAGCCAATGGCTACACTGTGCCAGGGGGTCCCCTAGCCTGCCACACTCCATACCATGCAGAGCTACTGGGTCCTGGGCAGATTTGCTGACTCTCTGAGCAGAACAGATGTCCAGCCCCTGGAACACTGCCCAGGTTGGATCCCGCACCTGTACAGATGCAGAGCCAGTGACCCATCCTCTTTCCTTTAGCGGAGTCAGGATGCCTTCAAGGGGATAGAGATATCCTTGGGGAAGAACTCCAAAGGCTATCACTGTATAACCCAGACAGACTCAGTTTAGATTTGCCGAGGTCTCAGCAGTTTGCTTTGCTGCGGGGGTTCTGGGTAGGCAGAGCTGAGTTTCTAGAGCAGGGATGGGGGATGGAAATGACCCCAGGGTGTTTGAAGCCTCCTTCAGTAACTATTAAGCATTTAGCCAAGCACGCACTACCACGCAGTAGATAGAAGGTGATGTTCCCATTTTTGTTGATGGGAACCCTGAGTGCCCCCTGCCAAGATTAGTGATGTGCTTAGCATTAGAGCCCAGATTTGAAGGAGTCATGACTTACCCCATCTAAGATACATTGTGCTGAGCTTTCTTGGACTCAGCTGATCTGAGCACTTACGTGGGTTGCCTCATGTCTTAGATCCCACCGTGGTTCTACACTAGCAGTCTTCAAAGACATCATGTGTTCCCTAGAAGAGTGGTCACAGCAAGGGAGCAGATAGGAGAGACATGTGGTTGCTATGGCAACGATTCGATTTCCCCCTCCTGGGTACCTGCTTCCATGCCTTGTTAGGCATCCATATTGGTAATATCTGGAAAAGCTTTTACCTAGTGTGGGCCCCTTAGGGCAAGTAAGATCCCAAGGGCCATGGTGAGACAGCTTCTCCTGCCTCCTCTGCAGGAAGTCCTCATCCCCGAGATGAAATGGAGAAAAGTGTGCCCTGCATCTAGGTCCCTGTCCCTTCCAGACAACATCCCTTGTGTCCCTCGGGCATCTGTGGACTCCACGGACAGCTTCTTTTCCCCCAGGAAGCCTCCAGGGTCTGGTGAGTTCAAGGGGCTTGTCCATGGTAACTGTATGCAAAGACCAGCCTTTCCCTCCTCCCGCTTTGGTGAAAAGGGATCATCACAGCCAGCAGGGCTTCTGAGAGCTGTTTCCTTCTTTCTCCAAATTGATAAGGGAAAGCCAAGCAGCTTCAGAGAATATGGGGAGGTGGGCATGCCCTGTGCTGGAATGGGGTCCTGCCTGCCCCAGGAAGATGCCTAACTGCTCTCCTATTGCAGAGAATGCTGTCTGTGAGGAGGAAAAGCTAGAGGAGGAGCCCAGGAGCAATGGAGAGCTAAGGCTCTGGAATTACCTGCTCCTCAAGGTCATCTTCGTGCTGTAGGTGACTGTACTGGGGGAGGGGAGCAGACCAATCCGGGTGTCTGGGTCTTTGGAGCAGGGGGTGTCTGGGTGTTTGGAGCAGGCACCTTGGTGTATGGGGAGGTCACTGTCCAGAGCCAGGGGAAGATTCTGAGTCAACTGCAAGCTCCTCGCTGGTGTCTGGAGGCCACATGGCAGACCTTCTGTAGCAAGACAAAGTATCTCCAGTTTTATTCTTACGAACCAGTAATTTAGGGTTAAGGCTGTGCAGTGGGGAGGGGCAGGATATGAAACTGTTGAGAAAAGGAGAAGTTGCACAGGACTGAGGAGGGGGAGGGCTGGCAAAATTGGACAGGGCCATCAGATAGACTAGCAGAGAGCCATGGCCTTCCTGCTGCTGCCCACCATTAGGGCAGATTCTGGAACCCCAGACTTGTCTGTAATTCTGCCTAAGGACCAGTAGAGTAGTGAGTATGGTGGGACGTTTTATTAACAGCCAGCCCCTGGCTTCCCTTCACCTAACCTCATCACCTTCCTCTGGCTCTGCTGGCTGGGCTTTGACTGTTAACCTCAGCACTTGGTGAAGAAATGGGCCTAATGCCTTAGGGGGTAATCTTAGTGGCCTCCCAGAAGAGGCACAGGACCAAGGTGGCTGGTCAAAGGGAAGGTGGGCTCAGCTGAAGAATCCAGAACTCCTGCTGGGCTTCGAGGACACCTCCATGGGGATGAGTCTCAGGACCCCCACGTGGTCTCTGGGAAGAAAGATGCTTAGGCCTGAACAAAGCTGCAGGGCAAAGGGTTCTTTAAGTCCTCCAACTGCAGGAGTAGCTTAGTCCTTACTCCTATTTTTGGTGAGCCTCTAAAAATGCCCTTTTTCTAGAAGAGAGATTCAACTCCTTCTTGTCCCCTCTTTCTCCAGGATCTGCTTCTTGATCATGTCCTCATCTTATCTGGCATTCCGCATCTCCCGGCTGGAGCAGCAGTTATGCTCCCTGAATTGGGATGGCCCAGTCCCTGGGCACAGGTGATCCCCTTTCCCTTTCTAATGCCTCTGGGATTGAGGGTTAAGGATAGGAGCCAAAACCTACAGCCAGGTTGCTTGTTACTCTGGCTGGACTTGGCCCTGCCCTTAAGCTAGCTCGATGGCCCTAAGCAAGATTGGGCAGAATGTGCAGGTTACACAGATCCCACCATGACTCACTCTTATTGGGGGGAGAAAGGCTTCACTGACTGTCTGCCTGCCTTCTCGCCCCTTTCTCTGATCTGCGCATGTCTCCTGTGTGCAGGTAGCAGCTACTTGGCCTTTGTCCCCACTCCAAGAAGAATGCTCTGGGTGCTGAGTTTCCACCTACGATCCCCTTGGTTTATGCTGCTGCTGTGCCGAGACTGAGTATGAAGGAGAATGCTCCAGATCCCTGCTCCTCCCCCTAACTCTTCTCCCTTATTGAATGAGTGATCTGAAGTACCTGTTTACAAAGCTCCTACAATTCTGGGACTCAGACAAAAAGCCAGATTTTTGGAAACAGCTGAGGAATTCTGTACACTAAGCTTCAGCAACCACTTAAATGAGAAAAACAATTAACTTGTTCCTTGGAAACAGTTCTGGCACAAAGGCAGAGCACTAGGGGCCACCCCAAGCGACAAAGGCCGTGATTTGATACCTGGAATGTGGCTCTCTGACTGTCACATGGCTCACTCCGGTGGTGGGACAGGGGCCAGATCCCAAACCGCCAGTGTGGGCTCTGCTCTCTCCCAACATACTGTGCTCTCACTTGGGCCCCTGACAGTCCCTGTTCTGGGGCCCAAAGGCTTCTCTGCAGGGAGCCAGGTTCCTGTCAGGCCTAGGGCAGACTGGAGGGAGGTGGGGGCAGGCTATGTATGAGGAGAGGAGGGCTTGTGGCCAGGATTCCAGCAAGAGAGGAATGTTCATGCTCTGTGCTGAGGCTTTGTCCTGCCCCTCACGAGGAGGCTGGCTGAATCTGGGAGGACACTACCCACAGCAGGGGACAGTGGCAGGGGCTATGAAAGAGAACAGAGGTCCAGCATTCTGTGTCCTCAGCTGCCACTTCCTGGTGAGGTAGGTGGGCCTTTGATCACAGACCTGGTGCTGGATCTTCTCCTGGTGTGATCAAACATTTCCAAGGTGCCCCAGGTGGGAAGTAGAGGATGGAAAGGGTTGTGGCTTTGATTTGAGGTCTTGCTCTGTACTCCCTGCTTGGCTGCCTGGATCTCAGGCAGGGCCAACAGCAGCCTGTTGGGGAGGCTTGGCTAGGTAGCTGGGTATGATGGTGTTGGGCCACCACAGGGCAGAGCTTACTCATGTCACCTGCAGTTAGTCTGTTTCAGGTTGTGGAGGGGGGTCCTCCACTCCATGGGCTCTGTTCTCCATGAATAAGGTAGAGGTGTCCAAGGTGGGCTTGGTATAGTGCAGGGACCAGGCCAAGGAGGTCTGTCTGATACCTTTGGGGACAAGAGAGGGATGGGAAGAGTGGACATGGCTTTGCCTTAGGGAATCCTCCTTCTTTATTAAGGCCTTCTCTATTCTAAAAAGCTTCTCTGTACCTCAGAACTCTGGCCTGCTCTCTCTGGGACTCTCATCAGCTAAGACAGTGCCTTTGGAGATTCTGGAAGGGCCTTAGTGAGGAGGCCAGATATCAGGGAAAGTCACCGGTGATGGGGCAGGTGGTATCCGAAATAGCCACTGTTTTTCCCTCTTCAGACACCCGAGAGGTTAATCGGGGAGAAATCCAGTGGAAATTGATTGTGGAGTTGTGATTGTCCTGTTTATGACAAACCCAAATGAGGATTGGAGGGGCTGACAGTAGGTGATAACTCTACGCTCAGACTGGAGGTCTCTTCATCCTCTCCTCATCCCAGGTTCTAGGATTAAGCTTAGGGCCTGGCCTTGTGGGTTGCTTGCACCAAATCGGTATGTCTCAGGTGGAATTCACTGTTCCATTCTCCCCACAATGCCACACTGGATGAATGCCTATCCTTTTTTTGGAACAAGCCCCCTTCATCACTCCTTCCCATAATATTTTCAGGGAAATAACCCTACTTGCACCATCAGTTCCCCTCCCTGGTCCTTGCTGAAGGGCAGGGAGAACAGTTCCATTCTCTGAGCCCTGCTAGGTTGAGCCAGAGGCCATGAGAAGTGCCAAGTCATGTGTGGCTGTGCCAAGATGCTGGGGAACCTAGTCTCCAGCCATGCCCCAGGCTCAGAAAGGGCAAGAGGCATGCTGTAGGGCATGTATGGAGGCCCTCTTGGGGTCCAGGGCTTTGAGTGGTATGAGTGTGCCTATCCCTCTGGAGGGCCCTCTCTCTGATTCTCCCTTTTGTCCCCCAGCCTGGGCCTTTGGGGCCAGTGTACCTTCTGTTGTGCTCATTTATAAACTGTGTGTATTTATACAGACCTGCTTGCATTGGCTGATGCTCCTCTAATGCCCTGAGAGTCTGGTTCAACTATCCTTGGGTTGTTCCACTATGGCATTAGCCTTTGAAAATATTTTTAAATAAAAAATTTGATTTTTCTACTGTCCTGTGGTATGGAAAGTTCATTTTTATCTTTTGACTACTCACTAAAGGTACTCTTACATATGGCACCAAGGAGACTGGTGGAGCCCAGTCATTCCCAGAATCCCAAGTACTCTGCAAATCTCACAGGACTTGAGCTGAGCTGACTCATACTTCAGGCATATGGAGAAGGGGAAGGATGGCCACAGCAAACCACCACAGTCTTCTGCCTTTGTTGGGTGGACACTGAGAACACTTCCCCATTTCTCCTGGGCAACTCCAAAGCAATGTCCCTGGTTCGAATAGTACTGTGCTTCTGACTCAAGAATTAAAGTCTGGAACACACAGCCAGAAAACTCTTGCGTCCTTTTCTATAACATTGAGCCTAGCTTAGGGAGGTGAAATTCCAATTTGGGCCACACCACCTTTGCTTTCTCCCTAGGATGCCCCCTCTAGTAGTGATTCATTCATTCAGTAAATATTGAGCCCAGACTATGAGCCGGTTACTATGCTAGGCACTGGGGATAGAGCAGTGAACATGTCAGGCAATATCTCTGCGTCTTCATGGCACTTATGTTCCATGTAAACATAAGTTCCAAGTAAATATGTAAACAAATAAGGTGATTGCAGATTGTGACTAAGTTCCATGAAGGAAAGAAACAGTGATATGAGATAGAGTAAACAGGGAGATGGCTTTAGATGGGTGGGCCAGAAAGTTTCTCTGAAGTGACATTTAAGCTGGTGCTTAAAGGATAAGGAGCCAGTCATGGGAGGAGCTGGGAAAAGAGCATTCCTGGCAAATGGATCAGCAACTGCAAAGGTAGGAAAGAGCGCCTGTGTCTCTGAGGAACAGAGAGGCCATCTGCATGACTCAGATACTAATCAAGTGGGAGAGTGACATGAAAAGAGGTTGGAGAGGTCAACTCAACAAGAACAAAACAAACAACCTATTTAAAAATGGGCAGAGGACTTGAATAGACATGTCTCCAAAGAAGATATACAAATGGCCAACAAGCACATGAAAAGATGCTCAACATCACTAGTCATTAGGGAAATGCAAATCAAAACCATAGATACCACTTCAAACCCATTAGGATGGCTACTATCAAAGAAACAGAAAACAAGTGGTGAGGATGTGGAAAAATTGGAACCCTTATGAACTGTTGGTGGGAGTGTAAAACGGTGCAGCCGCTGTGGAAAACAATATGGCAATTCTTAAAAAAATTAAAAAGAGAATTACCATATGATCCAGTAATTCCACTCATGGGTACATACCCAAAAGAACTGAAAGCAGGGTCTCAAAGAGCTATATGTACACCCATATTCATAGCAGCATTATTCACAATAGCCAAAAGGTGGAAGCAACCCAAGTGTCTATTGACAGATGAATGGATAAATAAAATGTGGTATATATATACAATGGAATATTGCTCAAAAAGAAAGAAAATTCTGACATGCGACAACATGGATGAACCTTGAGGACATTATGCTAAGTGAAATAACAAGAAAAGACGCATACTGTATAATTCCACTTATATGAGATATTTAGGGTAGTCAAGTTCATAGAAACAGAATGGTGGTTGCTAGGGGGAAGGGAAATGAGAGTTATGTTTAGCGGGTATAGAGGAGTTTCAGTTTTGCATGATGAAAAGAGTTCTGGAGATGGTGATGATGGTCACACAATAACATGAATACACTTCATACTATGGAACTATATGCTTAAAAATGATTGAGATGATAAATTTTATGTGTATTTTACAAAAAAAAAAGGTTGGAGAGGTAGGCAGGAGAAGGGAGTTTGGATTTCATACACTCCCTGGGTACTGCAGCTCAGATCTGAACGTTTGGAGCTGGTAGGATCAGTGGTTGCTGAAACCAAGTGCTTTCCTTTGCTAGAAGAAATGAACATGGGGATGTAATGCACAGGAAAATATCATTGATAATCTACATATGATAATATACCCCCTTTTCACTATTCCCAGGGACTGGCTCATAGCAGCAGCATCACAGAGAAAGCATATAATCTTATTTATATTTTTTAGTGGAAATGAGCCAACTTTATAAGGGAGAAATAACTGCCTTAAATTTGGGAAAACAGAGGGAAATATATACGTATTATGCAGGAACCTCAGTTTTGCAACGTGGGCCTTAGCCAGGTGAGGAAGGGTCATGGGAGGGGCAGGAGTTCTAATGAAAAGGGCATTCAGGAATGAGGGGAGCTCTGGGAGAACTGCATCCCACCAGAGACATCCTGGGAGTAAGAAACTGTCCCCACCCCCACTCCCAGGCACCCAGCCAGCCCTGGCCCTCCTACCTGGTGGCCATGGCAGTAGGACACCTATGGAGCTGGATGAGGTCCTAAACCTGTGCTGCTCCTCTCTCCTATCTGCTGGGCCACAGGACCAGGGCATCCAAGAGAAACTTCTCTGAGAAGGCTCTCCTATTTGTCTCAGGCCCAGGGCTGAAGCCAGATCCCTAGGCTAGTTATCTTTCCAAGGAGGAAGAGATGCCAACTGGGCCACTAGGTGGCAGCAAAGTCCAGCAGGAACTGGAGCTGAGGCAATGAGAGACAGACTTCATTCTTTCTCAAAGAAAGGCCCTGGCTGTCCCCTTGCGGGGTGAAAAAGGACCCAGGCCTCGTCCAAGTCCAGTGCACTGCCAATGGCTGAAGGGACTCTCTGGCAGGCTCACGTGGCCATTTCTCCCCTCTCCTTTGGTCCTTTCTCTTCTCCCTCTCCCTCTTCTTTCATAGCCAGGGGAAAGGTCTGAGGTGATTCTGAAAGGAGAGCATTCCCAAGGGCTCTCCAGACCTTCTGAAGGTCAGGCCAGTAGGAAGGCAGAACTGACAGATGTGAAGAAAAAGTGTGTGTGTTTGTGTGTGGAGAGTCACAGGGGAAGGATGGGGAGCTCGGTTTCATTTCCAACAAGGGCACAGAAATCCCACGCTTTCTGCCTGACCTGCCCTCATCGGTAGCATCTTCTCTTAGGACACAGAATTACAGAAACCTGGCTACTGCAAAGTTTGATTTCAGAGGCAACAACACTCTTTCCCTTCCTACCTTCATTTAAAGAGCAGGGGGTGGGGGCCCAGTGGCACAGCGGTTTAGTTTGCGCTTGGCAGCCCGGAGTTCACTGGTTCAGATCCCAGGCGCCTGCCGACGCACTGCTTGTCAGCCATGCCGAGGTGGCGTCCCATATAAAGTAGGGGAAGATGAGCACAGATGTTAGCCCAGGGCCAGTCTTCCTCAGCAAAAAAAAAAGGAGGAAGATTAGCAACGGATGTTAGCTCAGGGCTGGTCTTCCTCACCAAAAAAATAAATTAAAAAAAAAAAAAAAGAGCAGGGGGTGGACCCCAGAGCAGAGAGGATTCAAATTTAAGGGTTATGTATGCTTTGTCCACTGAAAGTAAGAGGAAGGGAGGTGTTTAAACCTCTGAAATGATAATCCAGAGAAACCTGAGTTCATCCCTCTGCGTGCCTGACCTCCACAGAGCCAAGGAGCACCTGGCGCCCAGCAGGCCCTGCTTGCTGAGCTGCCTTTGCGTTGGCAGGGCTCCTTGCCTTCCCGGAATGCGTTCCTTCTTGTTTGCCACTCAGTGCCTGGCCCAAAGCCAAACCTGAGCTGCTCGGAATACCATGCCCCACTCACTTCTCTCACAGGATCTGAGACAAGGCTCTCTTCCGCTTGCGAAAAGGCCGGGCTCTGGCTGCAGCCTCATTCCGCTGGTGCTGACTTCTCTAGGGACATCAGACCCTCCAGTGGCTAAGAGCAGAAGCACTTAGGGAGGACACAGCTGGGACCCCAGCAAAGCAGAGTGTGGCATATTGACATCTTATCCTATTGGCAGCTGTCTAATTTGGGCCAGAGTGGGCAAAGTGTTACTCACAAGCTGTTCATTAACTTGTTAAATGCAGAAAGGTTGGCTTAGGCACCACTTTGGGAAAATGTGACACCCACTGCTCCTAGATTCACTGTAGCATGAAGGCGTGTTATTTGGTGTAGGATTTCTGATGGAAGTTTTTCTTTGCTGTTAGTTCCAAATACCGGCCTAGTCTGAATGGCATGCTCTCTCCAGTACGTTAACTACATTTAAAAGATTTATTAAGCACTTTGTATGGATTCCTGAATGTACGCTTCTATAGATACTATGATACTATAGTTTTCTGAGCACTTAACTGGGTACCAACCCCCATACAAGATGCTTCCTATACTCATTTGACTCTCAATACAACAATAGTTTTCACACTTTACCTTGTGGAAACCGAAACCAATAGGCCAGAAATTCAATACGGACCTCTTCAGGGAGTTTATTGAGGAGACAAGATAGAGGGAATAGCTATATAACAGTCTAGACATGTGATCCATGATAAATATAAAAGGGAGTGGAACAGACGGACTCAGTGGCAGAGAGGGGTGCAGTGTGTGTGGGCTTCAAAGAATGAGTAAGATTTGGATCAGAGGAGAGATGTGGGAAGGATCCTCACAAAATGTGTGTTCGGAGGGTAACATTGGTAAAAGGATAGGAGAAGTGGTGCAGATGAAATCTTGGGAGAAGCCGAATTCCTTCTAGGGAACAGATACAGTGGGCAGAATCCCTCAGGATCTCAGTGCCAGAATGAGGAGGAGAGACTTGATACTTCAGGCAACGAGGAGCCACTGGAGCTACTGGAGCTTAGGAATACTGGATAAATTTGATGGTTTAGGACATACCAGTTTGGCAATGGAGACCAAGGTAGATTAAAAGTCCAGTGGAATAGTCTAGACCACGGTTTCTCAACCTCAGGCACTACTGACATTTTGAGCTACATAAGTCTTTGTTATGAGGGTTATCCCGTGTATTGTAGGATGTTTAGCCACATCCTGGGCCTCTGCCCACACGATGCCAGTAGCACCCCCACCTGTGGTTGCGACAACTAAAAATGTCTCCAGACATTGTGAAATGTCCCCTGGGGACAAAACTGCCCCTGATTGAGAATCACTGGTCTAGATGGCAGGAGATTAGGGCTTGGACCTCAATATTGGCAGGTATTTTCATAACCACTTGCCTCAGTCTATTGACTTTTAGCGTAGCTGACAAAAATAAAAATGGTTTCCTTGCCACAGGAAATTCATTATGCCAAGGAGCTTAATGGCCTAGAGAAAAGAGGCTTCAGAAGTAGATCATTTTGCATATTAGAAATCTCTAGAGGATAGTCCAAAGCTACAGATAATGTGCTCTAGACTCAGTAGCAAGAAAGTGGCTGATATCAGGGATTCCTCCCTCTCCTCCCCCGTCAAGTCAATGGGACATTTTGAATAAGGAATGTCCAATCTGTCTGCCAGCTGAGAAGGTCCTGATCTGCAATTTTGCTATGTTCGCATTCACCTTTCTAAAATTTTGTTTTTGGCAATTGGTAGAGTGATGGATAGAGCCTGATCTGCCAATGAAGAGCTATGATTTACCAAGACGTATTTTTGTCTAAAGTGGGAATCAGTGAAGTACAGCCCGCTGGTCAGCTGCTTATTTTTGTAAATAGTTTTATTGGAATACAGCCACGCCCATTTGTTTATGTATGGTCTCTGGCTGCTCTGGAGCTCCAAAGGCAGAGCTGAGTATGTAGTTGCAAGAGTGACCATATTACTTTTAAACCTATAATATTTACTACCTGGTCCTTTAAGGAAAAGTTTGCTGGTCCCTGATCTAAAGGAAAATGCCTTTGTGTACAAAACTGTGGACTCAGAATCTCATTCTCATCCCCAGAATCTCATTTTCATTTATTTTTCCATTCAGATAATCATCATTGAGTGCTACTATGGGCTAGGCACTGTGCTAAATACTCGGGATATATTAGTGCACAAAGCAGATAAACATCTTTGCCTTCATGGAGCATATATATTCTAGCGGTGAGGGGACACAGATAAGCAATAAGCAATAAAGATAATAAATTATGTAGTATGTTAGAAGGTGAGAAGTGCTAAGGGAAAAAGAAAAAATGTAGAGCAAGAAAAGAGGGATTAGGCTCATCAAGCCATGCTGTGGTGGTGTCCCATATACAAAATAGAGAAAGATGGGCACAGATGTTAGCTCAGCGATAATCTTCCTCACCAAAAAAAAGAGGGATTAGAAATGCTGATGGGGGATTGCAATTAATAGAGGATGGTCAGGGAAGGTTCGATTAAGAAGGTGATATTTAAAGATTTAAAAGAAGTGAGAGAATAAGCTTTGTGGGGCATTCCAGGCAGAGTAAATAGCCAATGCAAAAGGTCTGAGGTGGGAGGGTGCTTGGCTTGTTCAGGAACAGCAAGGATGCAGGTGTAGCTGAAGAGAGAGAATAAGGGGGCAGGACCAGGAGCTGAGGTCACAGAGATGGTGGTGGGGTGGCATAGGGTGGCTTTTACTCTGAATGAAATGGGAAGCAGAGGAGGGACTAATAGGCTTTTATTATACAGGTTTTAAAAGGATCACCCTGGCTGCTAGGGAGGGAAAGGTGGAAGCAGAGAGATCAGTTAGAAGACTTTTGTGGCAAGCTAGGAGAGATGATGATGGCTCTGACTAGAGTGGTGGAAGTAGAGATAGTGAATATGGGCAGATTCTGAATATATCGTCAAGGTAAAAACAACAGAATTTCCTATCAAATTAGAGATGTAGTATAACAGAAAAAGAGTCATAAAAGATGATTCCATGTTTTTTGGCTTGAAAGGATGGATAGAGTCGCCATCGACTGAGATGGAGAAAGTCACGAGTGGTGCAGTTTTTGGAAGGAAGATCAGAAATGTTAATATTGGACGTTAAGTTTGAGATGAGTTTTAGACATCCAAGTGGGTATGTCAAGTGGGCAACAGGCTATTTGGGTCTGGAGTTCAGGAGAGAAGTCTGGGAGATATAATTTTAGGAACTGTCACTATATGGATGGTATTTAAAAGCATGAGAGTGGATGAGATCACCAAGGGACTGAGTGTCTGTCAATAGAGGATAGGATGGAGGACTGAGCCCTGTGGCACACAGTCAGTAAGAGATCAGGAAGCAGAGGAACTAGCAAAGGAAAGTGAAGAGCACCTGATGAGGTGGGAGGAAAACCAGAAGAGTTCGGTGTTCTGGAAGCTAATTACCATATATCAAGGAGGAGACTGACAAATGCTGCTAATAAATCAGATTTCTTTTACTGTGGCTCAACAAAAGTTTTTTCTCACTTGAATGTAACCCAGAAGTTTCCAACCTGGACAACTCCAAGCAATTTAATGTTTAGGGGTCATCTTTCAATACAAAAATGGCCCAAGCCCCATTTCCAACCACTGTGGGAAGACCTCAATTTCTCCAAGGTTTCCAAGGTTGGTTCTATATTTCCTGGGTCAGACCATGATGCAGCCTGCTTGTCTACTATCTCCTGTCCCTTTGGCTATTGCCCTCTTGCCCATGATGTGCCACTCTTCACCCTTCATTCCTCCAAATGATCCACCACCAAGATGGTTGAAGGTACCCAAATTGAACAAAAGGTTTAGAATTAATGGAATGCACGAAGGAGAAAACAACTTCAAATTCAATGCATATGTGACCGCTTATGGAAATTTAACAGCCATTCTCTACTATCTCAGGAAGCTTCTCATCGGCACATCCTCCAGTAGGCCCCTGTCTGCTAACATATTTCTGGTACGCATCCCATCTCAGTTCTTTTCACCAACCTCCCTCCACTTCTTTCTTTCGTAGGCCTCATTCTCTTTTTCTAGGGCATCCAATGAAAATTCAGATTTCTTTCATTTTATTATTTGGAGTAACTGATCTCTCTTTGTATCTTGGCCCACTCAGCTAAACCCAGGGAGTTGACCTTTCTCAACCAAAAACGTCCATCTAGATATTTATTTCAACAAAACAACAAGCTCTCTGGCAATAAATTATGCCACACTCCTGAAATCAAAAAGGCCACATTCAGTTTTTGTTTTCAATAGTAATTTTTCCTTTTGGGTAAATAAAACAGAAAACACACTACCATTAACAACCAATCAGGAGACAGTACATCACGGTGGTGAAGAGTACAGGTTCTGGAATCAGTATGTCTACATTTAAACCTCATCAATTTACTACTTAACTTGGGCAACTCTAAGCCTCAGTTTTCTCATCTCTAAAAGGGGAATAATAATAGTATCTACCTTATGGATATATGGTGATTATTAAATGGGAAAATTCATATCAAATCCTTAGAAGTCCCTGGCACATAGGAAGAGCTCAATAAATGTTAGTTATTATCTATTAAACTTCAAGAAATAAGTTTAAACAAGTATAAAACTCAATGTTGGTAGGGCTACATGGAACTAGACATGGGTTTATATTATACATTTTTAATGGTACTATACATTGATTCTTCCTTTTGAGGACTCTCTGGCTATCTATATGAAGGGATATAAATTGCTCATATGCTTTGATATCTCAATTCCACTTTCGTATTCCTCAAAGAGAGAATTTGAAATGAAAAAGTTATTTATGAAGAGGGTTTGCAGCCCTGCCATTCATAATATCAGAACTAACCAAAAAGCCTAACAGAGGGGAAATGGCTAAGAACATTATGATCTATTAACTTGATGTAACCTCATGTTACCTTTAAACATAACAAGTAGACAATGATTAAAGGGGGAAATTTGTAAAAAGCAGAATGAAAATAGTGCTTACACATGGATTGCAACTATGTAAAATGTGAAAATCTCTAAGGAAATCTGCAGATAAGTGGAAGGGATGTTCATGGTTAGAGTTACATGTTTAGTGAGTTCTTTATTTTCTGGAAGGTTGCTTAGGTTCATCAACCCCTTACTCCACAATAGCTTGCTCTTATGCAAACATGTCAAGTTATGCTGATTAACACAGCATTTTGATTTCTGCTGCAATGCCATGGAAGGATGATGGGCTGTTTTTTGATAAATTGCTTCTATATTTGCATCTATTTGTTCAACAAACAACCAGTGTCTATGTGCCAGGCACTATATTAAGCAGCAGGAATTCAATGGTGAACAAATCAGACATGGTCCCTGGCCTCCAGGGCTTTTACAGTTTAGTGGGAAGATACACCACCAAAAATTACGTGTGACTTGGGCATACTGAAAGGGTTCATGATTCTGGAGAAGTGTTTAACAGGGAAAGCAAACTAGTCTGGTGCATCAGGGATTTCCTTGAGGAAGATATTACATAGGAGTTTCCCTAATGAAGAGTGTGGGAGTTAGAGGGGGAGAGAAAAGCAAGTGGGAAGGCTTTACGGGGAGAAAAGGTGTTGTGTTGGAGGAATTAAAAGAAGGTCTGCGGAGTTGGAGCGCAGTAAACTGGGCAAGAGTGGTCTAGCTCATAAGGAAGTAGAAGCAGGAAGGGGCCAGATTATGCAGAGCTTTATTAAAGATATTGGCAGAGTATAAAATGGACTGGGGGACGGAGAGTATGTGTGAATACTGAAAGACTACTTTAGAAGCTATCGTGGTAGACCAGATGAGAGATGATTGTTGTTTGGACTAGAGTGGTTGTATTGGCGATAGAGAGAAATACATGGATTTAAAGGATATTTAAGATGTAGAATCAACATGACTAGATTGCCAGATGTGAAGTGTGTGAGAGAAAGTCAAGGATGACGCCTAGATTTCTAGCTGGAACTGAGTGGGGCAATGGTTCCATTTCCTGAGGGAATTTCTAGTAGGAATATTGATAGAGCAGGTTTGACGGGGAAGATGAGTGGAGCTTTGGGATTGTTGGGTTTGAGTTGTTTATGAAATATCCAAGGGAAGATGTCTAGTAGCCTGGTAAATGGATATAAGGGTAGAAGTTTGGGAGAGTTCAGGAGAGTAGTACAGGTCTGAAGTGCCCAAATCTATCCTTGGCCTGGGGAACGGGATGACAGAGCCTAGGAGGTGTGTACAGAATGAGAATACGGCTTTTGGGACAAAACCCTGAGAATCTACAGCAAGTAGAGAAGAAACTGCCAAATAAGAAAGAGTGGTCAGAGAAGTACGAGGACGACTAGGTTTTGCATCAGTTAAAGAAGAGTGGTTTGAAAAGAAGGGTTTAATGTTGCTAGGAGGACTAGTAAAATAAGAACCATTAGTGACCTTACTGAGAATTTTTTGTAGAGTGGTGGGAGGAGAATCTGGATTAAAGTAGGTTGAGAAGTGGGAGGGAGGTGACACTTTAGATCTGGCTGTAGAGAGGAAGAAAACAAAAGGTCAATATCTAGAGGGAAACAGGAGGTCATGCTTTTATTTTTAAAGATGGGGAGATTAATACTAAGTGCTGCTGCTGCTGTGTATGTGAAGGAATTGTTTGCATAAGATCCCTGTGCCCAGGTGAAGGGATTAGCCTTAGCCAAAAGGGTCATTGCAATAGGAGTGAGGCAGGCTCAAAGATGGGTACAGATCCATGTAGCTTTGTAGATTTGGTGTCAGGAAAGTTGAAGGAGCTCATGGTGGTACCTATTTTCTCTCTGAAGTCAAGAGAGTGCAGGAGGAAGTCAGGGCTTTGCAGGTTTGAGGAATGAAGACTGAGGTGGCAGCTGTGGAGAGCTGCAGTGTGAGCTGGCTAGGAGGCATAGTCTAGTACAGGAAACCTTGTCTCAGAGTGCTCATGGGTTAAGGGTTTTCTTAACCTCAAACAGGTTGCCTAGTTTGGTTACATGGAGGGCTAAGAGCCAGAAGTAATTCTTCTCTTTTAACACAAACTGCAGGATCTAAGATTAATTTTTTCCAGATAATGACAACTCCTCCCTACTACTGACACTGAAGTTGGCTACCACTTCCTTTGACACTCTGACATGTTTTTCCCCACGTAAGAAAACTTCACATATGTGCATTTTGCACTTGATTTTTCCTTAGTGGAATTTCATTTGCCTCATTTTGGAATTTAGTGACCAATCTCCCCACTTTTGTACCAAGTGCTCCATCTTTGCTTAGTTCCATTTATTTGACCCAATTCCTTTAAGGCCTCTCTTGTTTATGAGATTCCCCAGGCTGCTGCTCTTGTCCTTCTCATCTTTCATATATATAGAATCTGAAAGGAAGTACAATGTAGGGTTTTTAAAATGCCTTAGATCAGTAGATCGATGTCAGGAGCTGATCCAAATATGACCTAATATATAAAACAAAGCCAGTTATTATATAGGTTCTGCTACCTAGCAGTTGAGATGACAATTTTTCACTACTGGTTTCTGTAATATGCCACCTGAATTTATGAAATTCATAAAGTGAGGCGAGATTACATTTAAAATGTTCAAGCGAGGCGTTTTTGCCACCATTTTCTGGGAGGAGAAAGGAATAGATGGAAAGAGCGTAAGAAGAGGAGATGGAGGCCCCACGTTTGAGTCTTGGCCCTTTCACTTTCAATCACGTGACTGAGCTTCTCTGAATCTCTTATCTATAAAATTAGAATAATAATACCTGGAAAAACATGACAATTAAATGAGATTACATAATTCTATATAATAATATATATAAAATACCTTGCACATTAGAGTGATACAAAGATTGGTTGTTGTCATTTACCATCCTCGAACAAATTTTTCTCTTTTGTACATAATAGTACTTATCAGGCCATTTTTTATGCAGCTGTTTAGCTGCAATATAAAACTAAGTTTTCAGACTTGCTGCTAGTCTGAAAAATGGAACTGGGTAGTAGGACAGAGGGGAGTAGGTTTATTTTAGTGTCTATTATATGCTTCACATATGATGTTTAATCCCTATATGGACCTGCTTGAAAAGACTACTAGCTTCATTTTACAGATGAGGCTACTTCATCTCACATTTGCCTGAGGCCCTAAATTTGTAACTGACAGGGCTTGGATTTGATTAAAACATTCATGTCCTTTCCCACACCACAGCACAGAAATTTCTGTAAATATTTTCCCCTTCTCTATTTTAAGTGAAGGAAGAAAAAACTTTCAATATTAGTAAATAGCTAAGTGACTGAGAAATTCTACTTTGTCATTTCAATGGAATACCTATTATTAAAACATGGTCAATATGGATACAGTAAAAGTTGTAGTATAGTAAAAATAAGGTATATATTAGATATATAATCCACTTGTGATTTTTTAATTATTCTGGTCCAATTAGGACTAGTGCTTAGGAATTTCAACAGCTATTTAGCCAAAGGGCAGAAATATTTAAGATTTGGACAGTATTAAATAGAAAACCCACTGATAACTTTGACCACCATCTACAGCTGGGTTTACATATGGTGACCTTCCTAAATTCCATGAGGCACAGATTGGACAAGTGTGAGTATACTTATGGATCAATACACCAGGATATTCAAAAGCAGCGTAGTTCAGTGTGGTAATTGCTCAATCCAATTTTGAGTAACCTGCTTTCCTTTTGAATATTTTGAAGCTGAATTTTGCACACTGGATCCTTTGACTCTAAGAGATGGGAACACAATACCAGGAAAAGATCTTTTTCCTATTTTGCATCATGTAACGTCAATGGTGGATAGTCAAGCAGGTGTATAACTTCGGGCTGTTATAGCACCTAGAGAAATATTAGAAGTAAACTCTTAAAATCTGTCATTTATAATGCTAACAGAAATAGCATACTCAAAGTTTTACAGAAGGAGACTAACCTGGGGCACAGTCCAATCATGTTATGTATTTGAAAAATGAGACCTGAGATTTTATCTTTTTCTTTTAAGACTATTAGTTTAGTTAAAAAAATAATTTATTTTTAGGACAAATCTTAGGGAGTTAGGAAAGACTGCTCTCATATGTATTAACTCTTAAGATGGAGACAATCTGACATTTAAACAGACATACTTTGCATTATCAGAAGACAACAACTTTCCCCAGAGAATATTTGACTCTGAGTCTAGACTAGATGCCTAAGTCAACAGTTATTGAAATAATATTGCTTTCTTATCGTTATCTACTCCTTTGGCCTTTAGCAACCTATGTCACTCCTCCTGCTGTCCCTCCCTCCCTATTTCACTTCTATGGCTGATAGCCAGTTCTCAATCGTTTTTTTTTTGCCACTGTCTTCCATTAGGTCTCCCCGTTTTATTCAAAACATACTGACTTGAAATGTAAACTTTTTTTGTAGCTTTCCCTTTGACTCTTAGTTTCAACTTCTGTTCACTCGGGCCTGCTATGTAACCTGTATTTATTTACTTACTGTGTTTTCCCTCCCTGACTAAAAGGAACTGAGTTACTTACTGCCTCTGTGGTCACTGAGCAGCGAGGTTATTCTGGGCCGTGAGGGCTGGGGGCAGGGTTAGCTTGGGGAGGTAGCTGAAGTAATTTTCACGGCTGCAGGTAATCTTTGGTTTTCAAGTCTCATATGCATTGTCATCTAATTCTCATTAGGAATACAATGAATGTATATACCCAATACACCATCTGATTGTTAATTATTTTAAACAACTCTGAAAAAACACATCAGTGATTTAGGAGGGATAGCATTTTTTACTCTTGGTTCCACATTTAAAAAATTACATAGTCTGCATTTTGAATTAAGTGAAAGGGTTGAGAAAGGTCACTTTTTCTCCTTTATATCTCAAAAACGAACCAACTTTTAGTCTGTAAGTTTCAGATAGAATAATACTCCTGAAATCACCATGACATAACTGAAAACAATTCTGCCAGATTAAGGATAGAGAGGAGAGGAAAAACTACGACCATCAGAAGGCAGAAATATTTATCTGAAATAACAGGTAACCTTGGGAAGTTATCAGCTATGAGTTTTTAAAACCACTGAACTTTGGATATAAGGAAGGAGTGTGCCATGGCTAACAGACAAGGTGAAGGAAAACTGTGATCAATCCAGAGTAGCAAGCAGACCCCATTCACTGAGCAAACTAAGAGGTCCACTACAGCCATTTATTTTAATGAAATTACTCAAGGTTCCCCCTTTCTTCAAGCATTCAGGAATCAGATGGGGGAAGATGGGATAACATCATCTTTATCAAATGTTTGCAAAGGTTTACACAGATAGCTGGGAAAGCCTTTGCATGGTGAATGGATGAAATATCAAAGAACTGAATAACTGATTTTTATAATATTTATATCTTGAATTAGGTTAGGTCTTGATCTGCTTCTAGCCAGTTGATCTCTTTAAATATGTGGGCTGTACAATAAGTTTTTGGTAGTTTTCTTCTTGCATTCCTCTAGATTTCACATATTCTTAATTTGTTTTACAGATTACTGACTTTCCTTGGGAATAAGCCAGTGTGGATAAAGGAGACCAAAAGGGAATTAATATATGTTAAGATAGCTTGGTTTTAAGGTTTTGGTGCATAACTTCAAGACATTTTCACAGAACATATTGCTCTCAAGTTAGGGTTAAAGTGAAACTTTCATTAGAATAATGAAGAGGATGACATTCTTTCAGGAAAAAGTAAGAATCCTAAACTTCTCTCTACCAGGCATCTTCCCTCAGGCACTGATTGCAGCCATCCAGTAAATGGGGACAGGCAGAAAGAGGAGACTTCAAAAGTCACAAATATACTTCAACAGCTAATTTTTAGCAAGTCTGGCAATGAGATCTTTCCATTCTCCCCTCTTCTTTGTGATGTATGTAGGAGTGAGTAGCTGCAATAGTGATTCTGGCTGTTGCCTAAAGAAGTTCCGACACAAGGCCTCAGTGTTACAAATCACGTACATCCCACAGTCATAGCTGTTTTGTTGAGCAGGGGCTTTCTCTTCCACAAAGGCCAGTTTGTCTCCTTTTCTGCCTAAGAAAGCTTCCAGTTTCTCTGCTACCTGCTTTGCATGGATTGAGTTGCTTCTGCTATGGGAATCATAATGAAAAAAGCTATTTTTATCTTGGAGATAAACCAACAAACTCCAATGGCTTCCCCCAGCTGCCTGGTTGGAATTATCATTGATGGCTAAAAATACAACTCTCTTGTGGGGGAGGTCCAGGGGTTCAAGGAACATGGCGATCTCTGCTGGGTTGCTAGTGCACTTGATGAACTGGGTGACTTCGGGGCTGATGAAGCAGACGTGCTCAGAGCAGTCATGAAACTGACTGTTGGCAAAGTACTCAAAGGCAAATCCAATGATATGGTCATTGAGCCAGCTTGGAGGATCCAATAGTGAGACATCTGATTGCCGTAGTAGACTGTCCATGTAACTTAAGACTACAGGGTCCATCTTGTACTGATCAGGGCTGCTCAGAAATTCCAGAAGCTAAAGGAGAGGCAGAAGACAATATTTACTGTTGAATATGACACCTGGCTGTAAAATGGGCATCATAAATAGTAGCTACTCTTACAGGGTTTTCGTGAGGTTAAGTACAATTATAAAGAACAACAATGCCTGGCTAAGAGCAAACATTCAAGAAACTCTAGCTTTATGTTTACCATTAGTTAGAATGAAAACTTTGGAAATTTTCCATGCTGAAACAGTAAGCATGGACTTTTAATTTCCTCTTTAAATGCAGAGATTGGTTAAAATTATAACTAATGTTTTACCAAACTCCACAGCATTAACCATATATTTGGCTCTTTAATGAACGTGCATAACAATGGAAGATTATTTTTATGTTAAAGATGAATTTTCAGAGTCTAAAGAAAAATGTTACTAATTACCAGGGGAATGGTTTCCATTTCAACATTAATTTTCAAGAGATAAGATAAAATATTGCTTCCTCATTCCATAATGGAAAGTGACAGTGCTTAGAGTTGTAGTTAAAAGGAACTATAATTTCAAGAACAGAAAATTATGAGAGTAATACAAATCAAATTCATTCCTGATTTTGCCTAGCTAAGAGCATGAGTGATATAACGTCTTGCCCGTTTCCCATGTTTAACCTTTAAGGGATAAGGGTAACCTTTAATCTTTAAGGGTAAGGTAAAGACTATGTAATGTTCATAATGTAAGTTAGAAATTCCTTTGGCATTGAAAGGTAGTAGGCACAGGAATCACGAGACCTGGGTCTAGCCCTAGTTCTACCACTGATTTGCTAGTATCACCTTGAGTAAGTCATTTAAATGATTTTGTCCTTGCTTTTGTCATCTGTAAAAAGGGCATATATCTGCTTTACATGCCTCAGAGTGTTGTAGAAAAGGACAAATAATTTTACTCAGAGGTATTAAAAGAGTATAAAATGTTGTACAAATAATATTTGCTATTAATTGCATGATATCAGTAAGATGATCAGACAATCTAGATAGAGCTCCAAACCAATCAAAGCAAATGAGATTTGGAAACAAATATCCATTCATATTATCTTGTCCAAACAAAAGCATGACTAACTTAGAGCAGAAGCAAGAAAAGTGGTATGGTAAGATGAATATGCTCATGATCACCTGAGGAAGGTGCTAACAAAGACAAAAAGTCTGATAAGGGTGGTAAAGTAATATAATATCTGAGCCTAACAGACAGAGTTCACTGCTATGTACTAACAGCATTTTTAAAAATCACAAAGCAATCAGCTGTCACATGCAGACTGAGAGTACAAAGCAAAGCATATTATAAGAAATAACACTGGGCGGCTAGAATTATGACATCAATTTAATTAATTCTGGTCATTAGACCAGTTATTTTACCACTTGGTTATGCTATTAAAACAATAAAAATTTGTGGCACAACCATTTTCATGTAATCAAAACCCTGCAAAAACCAATATAGAAAAATAAATATACTGCTCAAGAAAAAAAGCTAAAGTAAATGAGGTAGCTAAGAAACACCAAAGGTGGTTTTATGTGCATACAGTATATCATAATATGAACTATTTCAGAAACAATTAAGGCTGTTTACGAGTGTGTGCATCTATCTATCTATCCATCTAAGATGGAATGAATTAAGATTTTCTTGAGAAGAAAAAATAACTTGAGTAGAGACATAAACTGGAGCCAGGAATGAAGTTAACGAGGCATAGAGCACATTTGTTACGGGTGGGCCGCAAATTTGGCTCTAAGCTTTTTGGCAGCTGACCAGAGCGCATTAAGTTAAACATTCACAATGTCCATAAGGTAAAAACAAAGCAACTGCTCAGGAAAGGTAAAAGCATTCTTTGTATTAAAGTTAGACAGTTTTCTCTCAAGAAATTTTCATAGAAGGCACAGTGTATCATAATGAATAATGTCCCACAATATCCTTATAATAGATGAAATAGTTTCAGAGATTGTTTCTTATAATGATCCTTGATATCCAGACTGATGGCAATTGAGCAAACAACAATCAGGTAAAAGCAGTTTTGTGGAGGCTAGGTGCTCAGCTTGCTGCTGATCTGCTTTGATTTAAGAGTATATGAATATGTGGGGCCCGCCTGGTGGCATAGTGGTTGAGTTCACTCGTTCCGCTTTGGCAGCCCAGGGTTCACTGGTTCGGATCCTGGGCGTGGATCTACTCACTGCTCATCAAGCCATGCAGAGGTGGGGTCCCATATAGAAGAGCTACAATTCTACAATGACGATATATAACTATGTACTGGGGCTTCAGGGATAAAAAAGAAAAAGAGGAAGACCGGCAACAGATGTTAGTGCAAGGCCAATCTCCATAAAAAAATTTTTTTTTTTTTTTTTGTGAGGAAGACCAGCCCTGAGCTAACATCCACTGCCGATCCTCCTCTTTTTGCCGAGGAAGACTGGCCCTGGGCTAACATCCGTGCCCATCTTCCTCCACTTTATATGGGACGCCGCCACGGCATGGCTGACAGGCAGTGCGTCGGCGGGCGCCGGGGATCCAAACTCGCGAACCCCGGGCTGCCAAGCGCGGACGAAACCGCTGCGCCACCGGGCGGCCAGTATATGAATATGAAAAGGGAATGACAGTATGTGCGATGCACGGCTCCCTGAATTTCTCCCCCATGCCTTCAGTGAATACTACATAGTGATGAATGCCAGATTATACTGCCTGGCAAATACGTGGAGACCTGCTCTCTAAGGGGCCAGCTGAAATCAGACCCACATCTTAACAGCCAACCCAACCAGGGATAGAAGCCTGCAAGAAGAGTGCTTGAATAGACAGGCATCTCACCTTGGAGGGAGTGTCCTCAGACAGGGCCAAGATTTTCTTCAGAAAATAGTTTTTGTGTTTTACCTGTTTGATTTTGAAAACATCCAGCATACAATGGGCCAGTCAAGGACTTAATTCTATTCCATGCAGCATGATTGCAATAGTTTAACCCCAACAATTCTAAAGCAAATGGAACCAAACTAGCTTTGGCCAAACCACCCGTGGCCAAGAAGAAGAATTCTAAACTTCACATCTTAAGACTTGAGTTTTAGACACACTCATTGGCTCTGTGATCATAAATAAACTACTTACTTTCTTTAAGCCTCAGCTTCCTCTTCTGTAAAGTGAGAATATTAATATACAACCTTTATCATAATTTGTCAATATAAAATGAAGAAACATAGGTAACTAAGATTTTTAAAAATATAACATTAAGTGGCATTTCCAGCTATCTACTGTCATCAGGACATTTATATCCCAATAACTGATAACTGTAATGTATTTCATTTAACAAATGTTTATTAAATGTTTCCTATGTGCTAGGCGCTGGAAAACCAGAATGGGAATGAAATAGTCATAGTTCCTACCCTCATTGAGTTTAAGCCTATTATATTGTAATGAACACATAATGAATATATACACCTTTTACAGTCAAAAAACACTGAGTATCTAATATTAGCTGTTGTGGGAGATACGAAGATGTATAAGGTGGCTTACACTCAATGAGAGAAGAAACCCATGAGGCACAAATAAAATGTATGGAAATTCAGAAGAGGGAATAATTACTCTTGGCTCAGAGGGTGAAAGGGAAGGAGAGCTCAGATCAGGAAGACTTCAAGGAGAAAGCGACATAAAAGTGGGCTCTTGAAAGACAGTTAAAGTTGGAAGCATGGAGAAGGGCATTAAGAAGGCAGAAAGGCAAGGAAAGTGCCTTTAAGTGTGTGGTCCAGTCTGGCTGGAATGAAGTGGGAGTAGGAGTGTAGGCGAGGGCTAGAGTAAGATTATTAGAAACTAAGTGGTGAGAGACTGAATTCCAAGTGAAAGAGTTTGGAACTTAAATAGGCAAATGAGGAGCCATTAATGGCTAGGAAAATGCTTTAGGAAGACTAATGATTCAGCCATAGTATACAGGATTAATTGGTAGGGAGAGAATGAGGTAGAGATTAGATTTTATTGAAAATACAGGTAGGAGGACATGATCTAAACCAGGGAAATGGTAGTAGGAATGGAGAGGCAAGAAGGAAAAGATATTGTAGACAGAGAATCAGTAAGTGATCAGAGGAGGGTGAATAAGAGAGAAGAATTAAAAAAATGACTGGGAGGGCAATCATCCTATTATAATGGGGTGGGGGGAAAAGGAGACAAAAAGGGATCTAGCAAAAGAACCAAGAGCCATGTAGAACCATCCTAGGGATATTTCCTTTCTATACAGTGAACACTGTGCTTGGCATATTTGAGGTACAATAAATGTTTGCCAGATGAATGAACATTTTAAAAAGGGAGTCAGAAAATATAGATTAGAGAAAAAAGAGAAATAAGGCTCAAGATTTTTGTATTGTGTGTAACATTCCCATTTTTGCTTTGGTTTTGTCTGTCTTCCTCTGTTGATTAGCAGTATTTTTAATTCCTTTAGAATTAAGACCTATGTACTTGGTTCTGGGGGATGGTAAAAAATATCGGGGGAGACAATGACCTCCTCATAGTTCTATCTGTAAAATCCTACAAAATATATTATAGTTTTATGTTTTGGGGCTAGGAGGCTTTGGGTCCAGGCTCTGATTTTGCCACTTGCTATCTATGTGACCCTGGACAAGTAATTCATCCTCTTTCCATGCCTTGTTTTCCTCATCTGTAAAATGAGGTAACAATAAAACTTGCCTCACAGGGTTGTCACACAAAATAAAAACATGAGTGAAAACACTCAGCACACTCTCTGCTATATGGCAGCCTCTCAAAAAAAGTTAGTTTCCTTCCATTTCCTATATTTGGGATGGTAACAATGGACCTTAAAGATTTCTTGAAAATAAAGCATTTATTTGTCTCTTTATATAAAGCCACAGAGTCATCAAGGATAGATCTAGCCAGGGCATGACTCTGTGCTTTTGTGCTTTACCTTTGGCAGAAGGAGAGTGAATGCTAATCCCGGAGAAAACTGTTCTCTCAACCTTAGAGTGAAGCAATGATGTTAACGTGTTGTCAGTATACACAAACCCCGCGATTACAGGGTTTAGTTTATTATATCTTCCAACTTCTGTAGCTAAATGAAGCTAATATTGAACTCACAGTATAGAACACTTCCTAAACAAAGGTTTAATTTTAATAGAAGAGACTATTTTTTCATATTAATCTTAAAACCCTTAAAATGCTCACTACTTGAATATTTCTCTTGGTTATAAAAAACAGGGCAACTAAATAAAAAGTAATAAAAACTAACTTAAGGGAAAAATTTACAATTCAAAAGGACCCCTTCTGATTACCTGCTGATATAAGTAAGGGAAGAAGCTGCTGGTTCAGTAGAAAAAAACACTAGGTTGGGAGTCAGAAGACCTGGGATTCAGTTCAGATCTGCAATTAACCAGTTGTTTGACTCTGGAGAAGCCATTAAGCCTCTGGGTCTCAGCTTCATCATCTTTAAACTGGGGTTTGGATCAGATAAATAGTGGTTCTAGCCAGGGGTGCACATCAGAGTCATCTATAGGGATTTTAAAGAGCACACAGGATCTATCTCTAGGGATAGGGTTTGGCCACCTGTATTTTTGATGTTTCCAAGTGATTCTATGATTTCTAAAAGTGTCCTTTGGCTCTAGGGTTCTACAATTCTAAGCCGAAGCTCTCATGTTAGCCAATTTTAAAATCTTGTCATCCTCCTTAAAAAATCCTAAAAAAATTTTAGGTTTCTAGTCCAAGGGTCAATAAACTACAGCCCACAGACCAAATTTGGCCCACTGCCTGTTTTTGTAAATAAAGTTTTATTAGAACAACATCATGCTCATTTGTTTACATACTGCCTATGGCTGCTTTTGACCTACAAGAGCTGAGGAGCCTGCAAAGACTAAAATATTTACCGCTTGGCCTCTTAGAGAAAAACTGCTGAACCCTCTTCTAGACCACACTTATGTGACCTATTGTAAATTTTTGGTTGAATTAAATTTTTTTTATTGATGTCTAAATAAGTTTATCACATTGTGAAGTTTTAGTTGTACATTATTGTTTGTCAATCACCATTTAAATGCTTCCCTTCACCCCTTGCGCCCGATCCCCCTCCCCCTTGCCCCTGGTAACCACCAAACAGTTCTCTCTGTTTAGTGTGTTAGTTCATATTCCACATATAAGTGAAATCATGCAGTGTTTATCTTTCTCTCTCTGGCTTATTTCACTTAACATAATACTCTCCAGGTCCATCCATGTTGTTGTGAATGGGAGAATTTTGTTTTTTTAATGGCTGAGTAGTATTCCATTGTATATATATATACCATATTTTCTTTATCCACTCATCTGTTGTGGGACAGTTGGGTTGCTCCCACTTCTTGGCTATAGTGAATAATGCTGCAATAAACAGAGGGGTGCATAAGCCTCTCCGGATTGTTGATTTCAGGTTCCTTGGATAGATACCCAATAGTGGGATAGCTAGATAAGGTATTTCTATTTTTAATTTTTTGAGGAATAGCCATACAGTTCCATAGAGGTTGAATTAATTTTAAGAGCTTCTGTTTGCTTGCTTGTTTGCTTTTTTGGTGAGGAAGATTAGCCCTGAGCTAACATCTGTTGTCAATCCTCCTCTTTTTGCTGAGGAAGGTTGGCTCTGAGCTAACATCTGTGCCCGTCTTCCTCTATTTTATGTGGGATGCCTACCACAGCATGACTTGATAAGCAGTGTGTAGGTCTGTGCCTGGGATCTGAACCTGTGTACCCAGGGCTGCTGAAGCAGAGTGCATGAACTTAACCACTATGCCACCAGGCCGGCCCCTAATTTTAAGAGCTTTTCAAGGTCTAATAAAGCATTGCAGCTATTTATTAAACTATCTTAAAGGCAGTTTCCAGGTAGATTAACTTTTAACTAGAGGTGTTACTGCTGTTTCAATCTGGATTTTTTTTTTTTTGGTGAGGAAGACTGGACCTGAACTAACATCTATGGCAATCTTCCTCTATTTTGTATGTGGGTTGCCGCCACAGCACGGCTTGATGAGTGGCGTAGGTCTGTGCCCAGGATCTGAACCCATGAACCCCAAGCCGCCGAAGTGCAGAACGCCGAACTTAACCACTATGCCACCGGGTTGGCCCCTCAATCTGGATTTTGGATGAGGAAATCCTTAAAAATACTAAGTACGGTAGATATAAATAAGAATTATTTTACAGATGCATAAATATTTTACAAGATTAAAAATATACATAAGGATCTTAATGACCAAGCATTTCATAAGGTATGCAGCAATCCTCATAACTTCTGGGAAAATATGCCTGTGGCTGTTGAATGAAGTAGTGATCCAGATAAGCTTGTTTTATGGTAAAGCTCCAAAGAAAACACACAATCTCAGAATCATAACCTTACTCATTTTCCCCCAAATTATTCAGTAAGGGTTCCTTAAAAAAAAAAAAAAAGGAACAGCCTTATTTGGTTATGTTTTTAAAAACGTTAAAGGGCAAAGTACGGCTGTTCTACTAATTTTAAGTGAAGATCATAAAAGTTAGTAGTTTCTAAATGCAGCTCCCCTCCCAACTCCCTTTGGTTTTTGTTTCAAATTGTATCAAACTGCAAATGCTCACCAACTTGGTCTGTGCTTCTCTAACTGGATATATGGCTATGTGCCAGCAGGTATCAACAACCAAACATACACCAAAAATCAAACACAGGCTAATAATAACAGTGCATCTTCTTAGAGTTTCAATTTCACTAGCTTTGGGGGAAGGGAGCTAAGCAATTTAATCTTAAAGTAATTTTAATATTTTAAATACTTAAAATATTTTAATCTGTAACTTAAAATATCTTAATTATTAACATAAACATGGACATATTCTGGCATAAAATGCAAAATCAGCATGGACTTTTTAAGAGATCCCCAGAGAACTTTTGCACCTGTCGTAGGCAATTTTCTCTGCTTCATTCACTCTATTCTGCTGGTTTGGATACCTCAGTGGAACAGTCTAATTACTGTCCATAGTTGATATGCCTATAACATAAACCCCTAATTCTTAGAAACCAGATTCCCTAATAATTAATAAAGGCATGAGAACAAGCTTATGCTTTAGAAGCTTAAATGTGTGTAACAGCAAGACATTTATTAAAGCAAGTTTCTTCATTTGGTTAAAATATATTTATTGGTGTTTTCTGTGTGCCTATTTTGCCTGTAATAATTAGACCAGAAATTGAACCTACTACTGTCTGAAGAAATATCAACATCATCCCAGAGTTTTCTATTTTCTTCACATCTCACATCCAATCAATAATAAGTTGTGCTGATTCTACAGCCAAAATGAATCTGTCCAATACTTTCCATCTTCACTACTATTACCTTAGTCAAATCCATCAGCATTTATCTTGACCTAGCCTAACTGGTCTCCTGACTTCCACCATTGACCCCTCCAGTAAATTCTCCATATAGCTGTCAGAGTAATTGCTTAAAAATTTAAGTCAGGTCATGTCTACCCCTTGTTTAAAACCCTCCAGTAGCACACTTTCACACTCAGAAAGAAATGCAAACTCCCCACCCTGGCTTATAAAACCCTGCTACCTCTCCAACCTCACCTCCTATTACTCTCCCCTTTGCCCACTAAACTCCAGCCACATCAACCTTCTTTCTATTCCTCAAACATGTCATGCTTTTTCCATCTTGAGGGGTGATGTACTTACTAGCTGTGCCTGGACCTTCTAGTGGTTGGCTTCTTCTGTTGGGTAGATTTCAGTTTAAATGCTACTTATTCACAGAGATCTCCTGTGACCAGCCAAAATAAGAAGCCACCAATCACTCTCATCACTCTAATTTCAATTCCTTGCATAGCACTCACGGGTATCTGCATTCTTCCTTTTTATTTATTTGTTTCTTGGTTAATTTTCTCTCTCTCCCCCTGTCAAAAACAAGACTAAGCTCCATGAGAATAAGAGAACAAGGGACCTTGTCTAACTAAACTTGTTTACTGTTATAGCCCCTGGATCTAAAACAGAGCTTGTCAGGCAGACACTCAATAAATAACTGTAGTATAAATGAATGAATAATGGAGTACAGATCCTAACATGATATAAGTTCTGCAGAGAAATGTTTACATTTTCAGAATCTTAGAAGTATAATGACTTTTACTATCTCTTCTAGTCTAACTTCCTACTCCAGGCAAGAATTCTTCTTCTCTGTTCTCAGGGAAAAAGGTGCAGAAGCTTGACTCACAACTTGCTGTGTGGTACTGGAACAGAAATACATAAATCAATGGAACAGCACAAAAACAAATGCTTGCATTTTTAGAAATTTTAAATATGATAATGGAGACATTCCAAATCAATGGGAGAAATTATGAATTATTCCATATTTTCAATGAACACTATGTTCTATAGCAGCGCTGTCCAATAGGACTTTCTATGATGATGGAAATGTTCTTTATCGCCAATGTCCAATACAGTAGCCACTACCCACATGTGGCTATTGAGCACTTGAAATGTGGCTAGGTGACCGAGCAACTAAATATTTAATTTTAATTAATTTAAACAAATTTAAATAGCCACATGTGGGGTAGTGGCTACTATTTTGGACAGCACGGTTCTATAGGATTTCATAGGTATTTCTGGAAAGAAGAAGATTACATAGTTAAATAAGTTACAGAAATGCTGCATCCTAAAACTTCTTATTGAGGATTCATAATGCACATAAGCACATTAGAGGCTAGAAGAAGTTCTGCAATAAAGAAATTTAACTTTTCTTGGTCTGAATATTTTCCAAACTCATTTCACAATGAAACATTTTTTCTTTTTGTTTTTTTTTTTGGTAGAATATTAATATCTTATTGTCTGTGTAGTGAAGTTTGGGATACGCTTGCTGGGTTAATTAATAAATGGCATTGGAGGGCCAGCCCTAGTGGCCTAGTGGTTAAGTTTGGGGTGCTCTGCTTTGGTGACCTGGGTTTAGTTCCTGAGCACGGACCTACACCACTCAGTGGCCATGCTATGGCGGTGAGCCACATACAAAATAGAGGAAGACTGGCAACAGATGTTAGCTCAGGGAGAATCTTCCTCAGCAAAAGAGAAAAATAAATAAATAAATGGCACTGGGACAACTTGTTAATCATTTGATTAAAAAATGTAGTAGCCCTACCTCATACCTTACATCAAATTATATTTCAGATGAAATAAAATTTACATGTTAAAATGTGAAACAAAAATATTAGAAAATAGAGCTTAATACGCTTATATGACTGGCCAATAAACACATGAAAAGATACTCAACACCTTATTAGTAATCAAAGAAATGCAAGTTAAAGCGAGATTTCATTTTTCACTTATCAAATTAGCAAAGATGAGGAAAACTGGTAATAACCAGCACTGCTGAGAGACTATGGGAAAAAGGGCATTCTCATTGTTGACAAGAGTGTAAACAAATGCAAGCTTTTTGAAGGGTAATTTGCTATTATATTTTAATTCTTAAGAAATGTCTATATGTAGGTATTACACTTTCAGAAATTTATTTTAAGGGAAACATTAAGGATGTGTGCAAAAATTTAACAAGTATGTTCAGCACAGCAATATTTATAATAGAACAATTGGAAACAATCTGAAAGTTCAAAAGAGGACTGGTAAATTTAAATAACAGGATTTCCATACAATGAAGTATTTTTCTAGCCATTAAAAAATAAAGTTGTAGATATAAATTTATTGACATAGAAAGATGTTCATGATATGCTATGAAAAGGAAGCTTATATAAAAATTTGTAGGAGAAAAATATACACAAAAATAATCAAGAATGACAGCCATCAAAAATTTAAATATAGTTTTCTTTAAGAATAGGATTATTAATACTTTTTAACTTTTTTCCTTCTACTTTTTGATATTGTCTGCTTTATTTTCTTTCCCTCTCTTTTTATAATGAGCATATAACCAGCAAATACAGCTATTTCCATTCAGGTAAAAAAAGAGATGTACCACTTCCCACTCTTACAATTACCTAAAATATGTCTGTTTCTTCAACTCACTGGTCTCACTTCTGGAAAAAACAGTGTGAGTCTAACCTCTCTTCTATAAACCTTCAAACACAAAGATTAAAAAAAATCTGATGTTTACTAAAATTATCTTATGCCCAATTTCTAATGTATGATTCCATTTGCAATTTCACAAAAGAATCACATCCAAGACCAAATGTGCTTTTTGTGGCAGCATAAGCAGAAAAATCTTCAGGAAGGAAGTTCAAGCCTTTTTTTCTTTGGTTTCATTTTCCCCTAATTAAATGTTTCCTTTTAATGCTAGTCTAAACCATCCAGAGATTTGTATAAAGTAGCATGTAAAAATTACCATCGAGATTTATATATCCTTCTTGAGGGCAGAGATTAGATTTTACTCATTGCTGTTATCTTCAGCGGTTGACAAACTGGAGAAGTTTTAATAAATGAATGCTTTTCCTATACAAAATACAGAAGTGAAATATATTTTGAAAAATTCCTAAAAACACGAAATTATTATAAACATAGGAAGATTTCTCAATTTTATAAATGTATTTATAAATTTGAACAATATTCCTCTAACATCAATATTTTACAAACAGAGGAATTCAGCTCTCAAAGTAGAAAAACCACTTGGTATGATGATGATGCCTGGTAACTCTATTGCCATTAATTCCATGTGGTCCTGCCTTGGGCCAGGGAAATAAACTAGGTGACCTTTTAAGATTTCTTCCAGCACCAAGGCTTTCCATTTACTGCTGTTACTAGGCATGGCTATCAATGGCTAAGGTGTCATTGACCATGAAAAGAATTTTATTCTCAGTCTACCATTTCTATCTCAAGGGTTCCATCTATAATTGTGTCACAATTATTTGTCCTTATTATAAACTTGGTGTAAACACCAGCCTTTTCTTAAACTGACTTTGTTTTGCTTAAAATTTTCTGAGAAATGACTTTACACAATTGCAAAATTTAAAATGACTGGGGCTGTAAAGACCATGTGTGGGGAGGCCATTAGATTTAATGAGAGGTCTGAGTAGGATAATATTTTATAAAGGAGTGGACAGACTTTGATTTTAGTATATAGCTGATATACTTAGCTGATTAAGGTGTGGTTAAGCTAAAGTTATAATCTGCCTGATTTCATAAATAATCACTGTGTTCAGTACATAGCAGCTATATGCAAACACAGTATTTGAAAGAGTATGAAAAAGCCATCACCTTTTAATCTAATTTGTTCTGTGATTTCAAAGCCTTATAAGTTATTTTTCTCATAGATGTTAAAAGGTAAATTGTTATTAGAAACTCTTAATTAATGGGTTTCAAAAATGTGCTTGGCACATAGTAGGGGCTCAATAAATATTCAATGAATGAATGTAAGAAATAATGAACTTGTTTTACTGACAGGAAAACAGAGTCTGATGGGACACATGATGTATA
Source organism: Tapirus indicus (assembly GCA_031878705.1). Classification (NCBI taxonomy): domain Eukaryota; kingdom Metazoa; phylum Chordata; class Mammalia; order Perissodactyla; family Tapiridae; genus Tapirus; species Tapirus indicus. The sequence continues at coordinate 62,016,140 of CM062918.1, read as the reverse complement.
AAATTTTCTGTCTTAGCAATTTGTCTTTGAATGTTAATTAACAGAAATACTTCTGAGTTATCTGACCAAGTCTGAATTATATTTCATATTATGAAGTAGGGCTAAACATTTGCAGCAACTATTTATTTTAATGTAAAGTGTAAATAATGTAAAGTGTAGTATAAAGAGAGAAAATTAAGAGCCAACTAAGGCCTAAAATCCCCAAGCTATTGTTTTGAAGGAATTTAACTTATCACACTACTCTGAGAGAGTATTTATTTATTTGTTGGCTATCAGGGAAGGCAGGCTTAAGGTTTTTAAACTTGTAATACAGATGCTCAAAAATAATAACTATAATCGGGACAATTTTTTTCAGTATCAGGACTGTGTTCTAGCACTTTCATAACAGATGAATGTGCGAAGGGGTAGCCATTTAATTAGAAGCTTGAGAGAGGAACTTTCAGAGATTTTCTGCAAGTAATAAAAATTTTTAAAAAGCCTCATAAATTTCAAGTATTCTCTCTGCTTTAAGATAGACCTGTTCCCCTCTTCCCCAAAAAGGGGGACAGATAGCTGAATCTCAAACTCTAAATAAACTTGATTTTCAGTCTGTATTGAATCTTATTACTACCCAAATAGTCTCCACTAGTTAGATGGACAAAGTCAACACAGGCTAGTCATGCTGAAGGAGGTAGTCTCTCAGAAAATCTGGTTCAGAAGGTTAAGTAACTTTACATTTTACTCATTTTGATTAGTAATACTTGGACCTTCAAAATAATTTTTTGAATAATATGTTTAAAAAAGCACACAATTTGGAGACTAGCCAGGATTTGGGCAGTAAGTTTTAAATAGTCTAATATTGATCAGTTTCCAAAGAGATGGGCCTTGAGGACTTCCTTTTTGTTTGCTAATGCATTTTACTCATCCAAGAAGTTTAAGGGATTGGCAAAGAGAGAGGAGTTTTGACCTTAAAAAGTCAGAAATGTAAGACTTAAGAAGTGTAGATGGAATTTAACCAAGGCAGGCCTTAGCAACTTCTGGGAACCTATATATGTGGTAAAGCCATTGCTTATCAGAAGTACTAACATTATCATTTATAATACAAAAAATGGGCTAGCCTCTTGACCATGTAAAATGCTAACTGACCTCCACACTAGTGTGCACATCCCTCTTGAAAGGTAGGTAATTTATTGCAATCTATGTTTCCCTAGACTGGTCAGTCATATTGGGGAGATAAAGTAACTTAGCAGACTCTTAAAAGATCACTTTATGATAAAATTTAGTTAAAAAAATTTAAATTATTTATTTATTGGTCTAGTCTCTATTCCTATCTTCTCTTTTGACGATCTAACCTACATATTACTGCTAGATTAACTTTTCAAACAGAACTCTAATTACATTATTCTACTCCAAAAATTTTAACATCTCTGGGGCTGGCCCAGTGGCACAGTGGTTAAGTTCGCGCACTCCGCTTTGGTGGCCCAGGGTTCACAGGTTAGGATCTCGGGCGCGGACCTACGCACTGCTTATCAAGCCATGTGTGGCAGGCGTCCCACGCATAGAGGAAGACAGGAATGGATGTTAGCCCAGGGCCAATCTTCCTCAGCAAAAAAAGGAGGATTGGCAACAGATGTTAGCTCAGGGCTAATCTTCCTCACCAGAAAAAAAAAATTTAACATCTTTCCATTGTCTACCAAATTAAGTACAAATTACATCCTGGCATTCAAGGATTTCCACAAAAATAGCCCCAACCTATCTTTCCCAACTGATTTCTTAGTACTGCTCCCACAAATACAGCCACAAGCTCAGTCCTTCTGCAGGCCCAAATTATTAGGCAACAGTGGATTAGTACTGGTTGCTGCCCCTAAGGTACAGGAGGAGCAGAAGAAAACAGCCAGTTCCCCACTCCCATTCTAACAGAGAGGTTGGGAAGTGAACACTACTCTAGTAAATACAGATCTGATCTGTCATGTTTGTGCTTAAAATCATTACAGTGAGCTTCTTATAAACCTAGGATCCATGGGCCAGGATGTGGCTAGAATTTAAGGGTTCCACGAACTTGGAATGGGAAAAAAATTGCATCTTTATTTTCAACATCTCTAGCTAAAATGTAGCATTTTCTTCAATAAGTGTAGGCAAAAATCCACAGTAGTATTAGCAGTCCCTATGTGTTTGTCATCAATAGAAATATGATATTTTCACATCACATTAAAGTTGTTACAATTATCTCAAAATATCATTTATACTTATCACTATTTTGAAATTACATAATCAGACTTGCTGCCAGATGTTATTTAATGCATAAAGAAGCACATATATAACTACACACTTGTTTTAGTATTTTTAAAACTTTCAATAAAATTGATTTATGTTTCTATTTATTTTATACATTTACAAACATTATTCTGAGATAGTGTCCACAGGCTAGGCTGACAAAGAGGTTCATGGCATACAGAAGTTATTTTTACCCTTGTTATTTATACCTATTAATTGCTTATAGTATATAACATAAATGCTTTAGCATGGAATTCAAGGCTCCTCATAATTTGTTCACACCCACTTTATTAGCTTTATCTCTGCCCCACCCCTACTCTCCATACTAAACTCCAGTCATACCAGACAACAGTAACTCTCTTACCTAGAGGCAGATAGACAGGTTTTTGGATTAACCTTAGTTAATAGACAGTAACCATGCACTGGCTAGGGCTTTGCCTTATGAAGACCTTCTCTGCCTGCCAAATGAATTCTTCTTTTTTAAAGGTTTGTATTCCCTAATACTATGAGGTCCTAATAGAGCTGTATCCATAGAAGAAGATTCTAAATTGGCAAGTCACTGTGTGTAGTAATCTCTAGAGGAGTGAAGTTAGCCTTTGAATCTCACAAATGGGCTTAGCTCTGATCATTTTGGGGATAGAAACAAGGATGCCTTTGACCTCTAATGCTGGATCCCCAGCTGACAAATCCCAGATGGAAGGGAAAGGGATAGGAAAGAGAGTTGTAACTGAGGTGAGTCTGATTAAGACTGAGGGATGGAACTGTGCTGAAGGGAAAGAGAGGAGTGAGTCTTTCTTCCATTTCACAGAGCAGTTATTTAAAACTTTCATCACTCTGCTCAAGCTTCTTATTCTATCTCCAACTTTCTCATCAAATGACTCCCATCTTAGTGTTACAGAGCCAACTCCATCAACTTCCTGTCTTTCTCTACTTTCCATCCTTTCCTTTTCTCTACTTTATTGGTTCTCAACCCTTAGCATTAGAGCCACCTCAGGAACTTTAAAGAAAATACTGATGCCTGAGTTTGTTTAATTGGTCTTGGGTAGAGCAACAGTACTGGTTTTTATTTTTTAAAAAGCTTCCCAAGTGATTCTAATGTGCATACAAGGTTGAGTTCCACTAGTGCTCTTGATCCTATAAATTAGCCACCCTCACCCATGAATTGCCCACTTCTCGGTTCCATGGTACACTTTTATGCCTGAGTCTGCCATCTTTAAAGAAAACATTCTTGCGGCCCACATTCTCGTCCCTCATCGCTCTCAGCCTTCACAGCGATGCTTCTTAAAGGGTAGTGTACACCAGTATGGTTTCCACCAGCTACATTCTATTCCTCTAACTTTTTACCTTTCTAGTCAATACTGTCATATGCTTTTGCACCCGTCATTCTCTTTGCTTCTACCTCATCTAATATTTCTTCGACCAGCTACTGCTCACTAGCCTTTTAACAAAAGTTAAGACTGACCCAAAGGTCACCTTGGAGGGGGTTTCCTCACTACACAATCAGGGGCCCCTCTTCTATGCTCAGAGACTATCCTGTGCTTTCTTTTCTACTCTGATTTTACTATATACTACCACTGTGGATTCTCTCATCGTCTTACACATAACAGAGCACTTCAGAGAGGTGACACTGTTTCATTCGCTTCTGACTTTATGAAGTCTAAGGCATGGAAACCACTCAGTGAAAAGTCTGAGGAATGAATGGAAAAGAAGACTAGGAAACGGAGGTCGGGGGCGGGGAAACACGGGTGGGTGGGTGGGTGTGTGTGTGTGTGTGTGTGTGTGTGTGTGTGTGTGTAAAGGGGCGGGGGATAAGGGGGGCGGCGCTGAGGACCCTGTGCCAGAATTGGGGAGGGGGCACGGATACGCTAGACCTGCGTGTGCAGCAAAGCAATCCCCTGCTGGCACACAGTGACCGACAAACCGAAGTGGGGAGGCGGTTTCTTACCTGCCTCGGGCCTCACCACCCCAACCAGCTTCAGGCACCTCGGTATTGGCCGGATAGCGAGAGCTACGGTCGCAAACCCAGAGTTTTCTATCCCAACCTTGCGACAGTCCTCTCTCGTAGAGGGAAAATCTAAGGCAGAGCTCCCAGCTCTGCCGTAAAGTGAGGAAGAAAAGTTCGGGCGGGGTCGCCTGGGGCGGACGAGATGAGGCGTGTCCGCGCAAGCGCAATCTATGTTCGCTGGTGGCGTCACGCGCGGGGGCGGGGCGGGGCGGGGCCAGGTGGGCGGGCCGACTCCGGCGGGCTGCAGGGGGCGTGGGAGGTAAGTGCGCGCGCGCCTGCTCGCCTTGCAGTCGAGAAGTCGCGCAGGGCGGGGCCGCAAGCGCGGGGTCGGAGGCGCGCGGGTCGGCGCGGACTAGGGACGTGGCGGCGGTTGGCGGTGGCTGCTGAGAGTTCAGACAGGAACGTGAGACGCGGCAGAAGAGGCACCCGCGGCACCGGCAGCGGCGGCGACAGCGGTTGAGGCGGCGGTCCAACGCGTGCTCTCTGGGCGGGGTGCGGCGGGCGATGTGCCTGCCCAGGCCGGGCGGAGTCTCTCTGACAGGGCGGGGGATGCGCGGCGGCCGCTCGCCAGGACCCTGAGGCAGCTGGGCCCACCCTCCCGGAACCGTCCGACCCTCGGGGGCCTCCGCCTCTGCTGTCTCCTCCGGCCTGACCTGGGGCCGAGGCTTGGAGGCGGCTTCCGCCGAAGAGGAGGGGGCTGTGGTGGCCACCGCGGCGGAGCCCGAGGTAAGACCCGCCCAAGCTGCCCAGCGGCCCTGCCGCCGGTCCGGCCCACGTCTCAGTCTCGCTCTGGCTCTTGCGGGGCCGCCCCGCCCCAGCGGAGACGCCCCGCGCGGGTCGGCCCGGGAGCCTCCCAGACACCCGATCGCTGCCCCGGGGCTCCAGTAGACCCCACCCATCGTATCTTTCATTGGCCGGCACCGTTCCGGCCCTCCAGCCTCCCTGGCGGTTCCGTCACGGGCCCCCCACCCCAGCACACCCCGTTAGAACCCCCGTCGGACTCTCTTGGGACTCTTAATGGAGCTTCCAGGCACCGTTACATCCTCCCGTGAGCTGACCCGATCACGGCCTCCCCCTAACCGGTTGCGACCCCCAGCTCCAAGGCGTATCCATTGCTGCCCACCCCCTCCTTTCCCAGCGGAGCCCCCCTCCCAGCTCGCTCACCGCCCAGCCGACGAGCTCTTCCCCTACCCAACTCTGCCTTCAGATAGTCTAGTTCGTGATGCCGTAACCTCCGGGTAGATCTGGTGTCAGTCTCTCTAGACACCAGCAGACAGCGGTCTCTCCCCCCACCCCCTGCTGTAGCCTCTCCCACAGACCTTCTCTCCTCAGGCAGACCTTCTTATCTTTCTTTCTTTCAAAGACAGGTCGTGATCGTTGTTTTGGTTGAAAAGGCTTTGCCATGAAATCCCGAAGGGATGTTTGCTTAGCCTAGTGTATTCCTCCCAGTGGGGCTTAAGCGGACCAACTGACGCCCATGTTTGGACGGTTTAGTCTGGTGGCTAAAGAGAGGAAGAGGGAAGGGTATGGAAGCCCAGGGCAGGGTGTGTGTCTGCTATTATAAGGTAACACAGCCTTCTTCTCATCTTGTCTCTTCTGTAGAACGTGTGAGGTAGTCCAGATATGACATTTTAGGGATCTCTGTAAGGATTAAATCTCGTTACACTAATGGATATAACTGTCCCTATGTAGTATCATTTGCCTCACCTTCTTGTAGATTTTTGCAGATCTTTTGCACTGTTTTTGAAGGATACCAGGGGACTATTTTTTGGTTTGCTGTTTTTGAATTTCCTGGAAAAGTAAAATTTGTAGCTTTACTTAATCCCTGAAAATTATAATATCAATTTAATAATAAGTTTCTGCTACTTGGTGCTGCTGTCGTGCTTTTCCAAGGAGCAAGTATAATTATGCAGTGTTCACTGATGTCGTTTTCAACAGCCTTCTCAGCGGTAGTAAAATATTGAATAAAATGTTGTTTGTAGAAGGTGAACTCCTGAGTTGTCAAGAAGGAAATGTAATGTTACACCAAATGATCAGTGCATAATTTTAACGTTGGTATAGGGATGAAGTATAGAGAGATTTTTGTAGTTGGCACTTTTAAAAATTTTATTTTGTGTGTGTGGAACTGAGAAGGGAAAAAAATCATATTATAAGTATAGATAATAACTAAACATAGTATAAAAGTCAAAAGGTTCAAAAGAGTATGCAGTAAAAAATTTCTCTTCTCCCTTTATCCTCCAGCCACCCATTTTCCCTCTTTAGAGGCAACTACTATTTCCATCTTCGTGTGTGTCCTTCCTGTGATATTTCTAGCATATACAAGCCTATACATTTATATTTTTAAAACATACCACAGACAAATGCTTGCGTACTGTACACTCTGTATATAGCTTGTTTTTTTAAAATTTCGTTTAATAATAGATCCTAGAGATCATTGAACAACAGTCTATATGGCCGTACCTCATTTACTGGCTGGATAGTATTCCATTTTGGTGATCTCGAGGTTATTTTCAGTCTTTTCTTTTAGAAACAGTGCTGCATGCTTTTCTTTTAAATGCATCAGCAGTTAAAATTTCCTGATGATCTTTTGTATTGAACCTACAAAAAAGGATGTAACTAAAGTAAATTTCTCATTGAACCATGAGCATCCATGCAGTGACTAGCTTTGATGGTCATTATATTAAATAAGTTATTGAAAGATTCAATGTAGGGGGCTGAAATGATCAGATTTGCATTTTTAAAGGGTCACTCTGGCTGCAGTGTGGAGGGTTGCATTGAAGGGTAGACTAAGGCTAAAGGCAGGAATATCAGGAGGGTAATCCAGGCAGATGATGATGGTGGGTCTGGCTGGATTTGAGTACTGGGAGTAGATAGTGGTGATTTCATTTGATTTGGGATTAGGGAGAGGGTTCATAGAGCATAAAATCTAAGTTTCTAGTTTCTGCCTTTCACTGAGGTGGCGATCCATATGAGGGAGGAGTGGGATTTTTATTTTATTTTTTGTCAAGAAAGAGGAATTCAATTTATGACATGTTAAGTTTGGGTAATTATACTTCTGTCAGAAGTATATGGCCAGTAGGCAGCTGGATTTGTGGCGTAAGTTTATTATCAAGTTCTGGGTTGGTCATAATAGATTCTGGGGGCAAAAGGTATGGATGAGAGGAGAAAAGATTGTAGGACAGAAACCCAACATTTACAGTACAGGTAGAGTTGAATGTTAAGCTAGTAAATTATGTGATTAAGTTTTTAAAAAAATCTTGTTATAGTTTAAGCATCAGTAGTGAGATTCACTGTCTAACACATGACTTTTTAACAGTTTTTTCCCTTACTTAACATTAGTGGTATATAGTTCATGAGGGAAAAGGAATAAACTTAGATTTTTTTTTAAAAGTAAAACCTCAGTAGAAATTAGTCATATAAATCTCATCTTTCCTAATCATTTGGATTATACTATTGTAGAAGCTTGTTCAGTCTTCAGTGTTTGCAGAGAAGTGCAGAGGTTTGACAATATGGTTTGTCAAGAATATTAAGTTTTTTAGTTTGCCTGATTTTTAGTTATATTAACTTAGTTTAAAATAAATATAGTTGAAGAATTTTCAGCCATGTTTTAAAACTATAACATTAACTTAATGTATTTATTCCTAAGTCTAGAGCTACTGTATAGAACTTTTGCTCTAGTCTAGACCCCTATAAATCACTGCTCATGGACATCTCTACTTGGATTCACATTTTATGAACACTTCAAACATGTACAAAATAAAACTCTTCTCTACTTCTTTTCCCCCCAAAAAGGTGGGGGCGAGGGAGACAAACTAAAACAAAATTTGTTCTTTTGATTTCCTATGTTGATGAATGGCACTGTGATCTCCTCATAAAGTCTTCAGGGACCTGGAAATCATCCCTTTTTCCACTCTGTACCTTCCTACCAGCATCACTAAGTGTGCACATTCTCCCTCCTGGTATTTCACATCGTTCCTTATTGCTATTTTTGCTGTCTCTACTTTATTTTAACCCAAAATGTCTGTTGGGCTTCTGTAATGCTAAGTGGTCTTCTTGCCTTCTCTCTTCTGCCTCTTGTTTTGCCATACCCTTCAGTTCATTCTCTGAACTGCTGCCAGAGTAAGTGTTCTAAAATGTTCTTTTAGTTAGGCCCTTTCAGTTGTGGGGAAGAGACTCAAGTTATCTTAGGTAGTGGAGTGCTTATTGAAAGGGAACATGTACAAGGGAACCCAGAAAAAGTTAAACAACTTGGTCTCAAGAGGAACAGGAGCTTAATAAAACCAGAAGTAGAAAAAGACAGATTTCACTCTAGTGCTTTACTGTTAACTTGTTTTAGCTATTCTTTCTATTTCTTTGTGGCTTATTTTTTCTCTCTACTCCAATTTTTCCCCCTCTATTTCAGAGCTTCCATTTATTCCTAATTTCTGCCTCCTCATAACTACTGTGTCACTCCCATGCCTAAATCTTGCCTCCTGGCTGCTATCTTATTAACTTGAGCTCCTGTTGCTAACTTTTTCCTTCTCCCTGAGATTTTCTGGGTTGAATTCCCAAGAAGCAATCTCTTTGGCTCAGCTCTTTTTCTCATGGGCTGCTAGCAAGCCTGTGTACTTGGGTCATGTGACCACTCCTGGCCATTCTGTGTGTGTGTTTATTTGTGCATGTGGGTGTGGGGCAGAATCATAATGGTGAAAAGCATGGGACAGTGTGCAGGCTACTTTCTCACAAAATGGGGTTGCAAGCATGGCAGGCACCATAAATGACATTTATAGTACAAATACAAATCTAATCATGTTTTTTCCTGTTGAAAGATCTTCAGTGCTTTCTTCTTGCTTTCAGGGTAAATCTTAAACTGTAAAATGGCATGTATATGAGATCCTTCGTCATCTGACTCTTACTTCTCTAGGCTTTCCTTCCTTGCTCTCTTCCATAAATTATTTGATACACTCTTATTCAACTTGGGCTTCCTTTCAGGTAAAGTGCTTTCTCTCTTGTCTTTGCACTCTCTGTTCTCTTTCCTATCTTCCCCTTCTTCCTGTCTTTGCTTGGCTAACTCTTGTCTGACCTTCAGGACTCAGTTCAGATGTATCTTCAGGAAGCTTTCCTTTACCTCTTCCAGGTCAAGTTAGGTGCCCGTCTTGTGTGCTCTTGTAGTGCATAGTGCTTACTTCTATCGTAGTTCTTTAATGAAATTCCTAACTACTTGTCTATTTTCCTCACTGGGCTTTAACATCTTTGGTATCAATGCAATATAGTAAGGCAGGTTTTTAGATTGAGGATTTTTTTTTAAAAGTAAGCTTTTTATAAATTATAAAGTATACAAAAAAGTACACAGATCATAAATGTGCAGCTCAGTGAATTTTCACCAAGTGAACACACCACTATAACCAACACCCATATCGAGATACAGAATATCACTGCAATTCCACAAGCTACCTCATGTCCTCTTCTAGTCACTAATCCAGTTCAAGAGGATTTAGTTTTAAATAGGAAAACTCTTTAACATATAGATTTGTCTACATATTTTGTGTGTATCTTTAGACATACAAGAGACAGGTATTGGAATTTTGAACCTATAGAAAGAACCTATAATAATTTATATTAATTAACCTATGATAATTTATATATGTTATAGAAATGTAATTTTGGCATACTTTTATGCCATAGACAAATTCAAGATCATGTAATACTAATATTCTAATATTCAGTTATGGGATATTTGTATTTTGGTAGATTTTCTTGTTTATAAGTTTAATATCATTTTGGAGTGGCAGAAAAGAATATGATAGATCAAAGAATGTTTGCTGAAAATAGCCTATTAATTTTGAATGGTGAACATGCTTGAGATGGGTATAGTATACATGTATAGCACTTTCCAAATGGTGTTTGGCCTCTGCGTTTTAATGTGAATTATGTTGCTAGCATATTTTGGCAGTGGGGTCATCCAACGGGCAAGTGGAGTATAATTTTACATGTACAGAGAGGAAAGGACTAACTGTCCTATGTCATAGACAGCTGGCTTGCTAAGAATTGTTTTTTTTTTGCAACCAGCAATAATTTAGAGTGTACTTTTTCTTTTTTCTCAGTTTTAATTTTTCTTAAACTTTAAGATTATGTAGCTCTTTGAATATGAAGGTATTCTTTTAAACATACTTTTTCCTTAGATGGGCTTTTCTGTCTGTAAATATTAAATCCATTAAGGCCAATTAAGTGGAAAGAATATGGGCCTGGATTTCCAACAGACCTTAATTCATTTTCCAGTCTCATCACTTATGAGCTGTCATTTATGAGCAAGTCACTTAACATTTCTGAACTTCAAGATGTTCATCTCTTAAATGGGAACATTTACCTCATAAGATTATCACTAAACACTTTATGTAAGGCCCCAAGCATATAGTTCATACTCAGCAAGTCTTCCTTTTCCCCCTTGAGTATATCTATTTCTTGTTCTATTTAAATAACGAGATCAAGAATTTAAGAATTTTCATTATGTGGCGTTTAGAATAAATGGCTAATCAAAGTTTGTTGCAAATAGAAGTAAATCTTAGGGGGCCGGCCCGGTGGCGCAGTGGTTTAGGTTGCACTTTGGCAGCGTGAGGTTTGCAGGTTTGGATCCCGGGCGCCGGCCGATGCACTGCTTGTCAGCCATGCTGTGGCGGCGTCCCATATAAAGTAGAGGAAGATGGGTATGGATGTTAGCCCAGGGCCAGTCTTCCTCAGCAAAAAGAGGAGGATTGGCAACAGCTGTTAGCTCAGGGCTGGTCTTCCTCACACACACAAAAAAAGAAGTAAATTTTAGAAGGATAGTCTGCTAGCTGTCTTTCAAGTGTTTTTCATATTTTTCATGAAGTCATATTTTTCAATTCAAAAAATTTCAAAGAAATGCTTTTCTTGATGTCTTAGTATAGAAGATTAATGGATGATAGAATGTGATTTGATTCAGTGTTAGGTATCATAACAAAATGTTCTGTTTGCCAATGACAAACATTCCTTAAATCATTGACAGATTATAGTACTATTGCTGTTTGTAGTGTGTAAGTATTTGTTTGAAATCTGTTTACTTATATTGATCAGGTGATAGTGGGCTGAGTAATCTCTTTTTTTTTATGTAAGGGAGAAGGTTCTTTAGGTGACTGTGTAGATAGGTGTTTATAAATGGTTTTTAGATTATATTTTTTCCTTACTTGCTTTTGCAACTCTACCTTCTTTTAGTTCTCTTCCTGTCTCCTCCCTACTTTTTATAATAAAAAAATGTAGAAAATATTGAAAAGTTGAAAGAGTAGAACAAAGAACATTGACATATCCGCTACCTAGATTCAAAAGTTACCAATATGCCTCCTATTGCTTTATTGTTCTCTATGTGTATATACTTTTACTTAACCTTTGAAAGTTGCAAATATTATGACATTTACTTCAAAATAGTTTAGCATATATCTCCTAAGAAAATAGATATTCTTCACATCACCACAGTGCCATTGCCAACACCTAAGAAAAATAACAGTAATTTCCTAATAACATTAAATATTCAGTCTGTATTTAAATTTTCCCGATTGTCCCATAAAATATTTCAAACCAGAATTCAGTCAAGATTTTTGCATTGCATTTGATTATCTTTTTCGTCTCTTTTCATGTAGAAACGTTCTTTCCTTCACTCCCCTTTCTTATAATATCAAAATTCTTTTGACAGGACCAGATTATTATCTTGTAGAATGTCCTGTTTTCTAGAGTTACCTGATTGTTTCTTTGTGCTGTTGTTTAACTTATTTCTCTGTTCCCAGTGTACCCTGTAAACTGTAAGTTATATTTTAAAGGCTTGATTAGAGGCAAGTTAAAAAGTTTGGGCAAGAATACTTCATAGGTGATGTTATATTTCATTTTGCATACTATGGGAGGTACATAATGTCACTGTTAGTGATCCAAGTTTTATGAGGTTTAAGGTGGTGTTTGCTCTCTCTCTCCATTGTAAAAGTATATATTTTTTCTCCTGTGATCATCAAGTACAATAATCTGTGGGGGTGGTACTTTGGTACCATACAAATATTGCATTCTTCGATATTCTTGACCTAATAATTTTAGCATCCTTTTGAGCCTTAGGCAAATCAGTTATTTAATTGAAGGTTGAAAAATGGTGTTTTTTCTAATTGTGTAATTCTTTTACATTTAGCTGTCATTCTTCAAGCTAACAAGAGCTTTATAACCTTCATCAACTGGGAGTGAACTACAGTTCCTCCTAAAAGGGCAGAGTAAATAGATGCTTAATTCTTTCTCCTCTAATTTTCAGAGTGAGGAGTTGGTCTAATAGTCATCTGTGATGGTGACAAATGAGTTTTTTAATGGCCTCTTGGATTTTTATTTGTTGTATACAATTAGTTATAGACATTTTCCTTTTGAAGCTTAAATTGTCTCAAATAAGGACATTGGGTGTCCCTTCAAGTAGACTCCTGAGTTCTTTTTGCATGAACCCATTAGTAGTCTTTGAGTGATTCCTTACTTTTGGGTACAAGGTATCTTGGCTCACCATGGACTTTTCCTGCTTAGGCTGGAACCAGCAGTTTCTCCGAGGAGCTCCGTCTTTTTATAGTGGAGGGTGATATTTAGAAACCAGTATCTGGATGCTAAGTATGTTCCTTGTTATGGGGCTGTCATCGTTTCTAGGCCCTGCCAGGAGGGGAAAAAAAGCATAAGGTCATATTGTAGGTTTCTTTATCTTTTCTTAAAAAATTACATTAGTTTTGGGGCAGGCCCTGTGGTGTACTGGTTAAGTCTGGTGCGTTCTGCTTTGGCGGTCCGGGGTTACAGGTTGGATCCCAGGCGTGGACCTACACCACTCATCAGCCATGCTGTAGCAGTGACCTACGTATAAAGTAGAGGAAGATTGGCAACAGATGTTAGCTCAGGGCTAATCTTCCTCAGCCAAAAAAAAAAAAATTACTTTAGTTTTAATCTCTTTTACATTGAAAATCTTAGTTTTTTATTAACATTGATTTTTTTTTCTAAGTATACCTAAAGTAGTTTCAAAACAAAAAAACTACTCAGTGAAGTTTAAGATTTCTTTGCATTTCATTTGTCCTCAGAATGTATCTCACTAAGGATATACTTATTGTTAGTACTATATTCAAATGTCACTTGAAGTCATTATTTTCTCATTGTGATTGTTACCAATTTGATATGTAGTTAGGTACATTTGTTTTTCATTTTAGGGTTTGCTTTATTTGTTTTTTGATTTAATATTACCCTTTGAATATGTAAAACACATAGTTCAAAAGGAGGAAGCAAATGAAAAGGAATATGTAGAAATCTCATTTTTATCTCCATCCCTTCTACTCTGTTTCCTCCTTGTTCCCCTATAGATAACCATTTTTGTAAATTTCTGATCAATAATTACAGTATTTTTCTCCTCTCAAAAATAAGATATGTGTATATGTGTGTATTCTCCTTTCATACAGCAAAGGTAAAATACTATATATACTGTTCTGTACCTCCTCTTTTTTTTTTCCACTTAACAATATATTCTGGAGAGCATTCCATATTCGTACATACAGATCTTTCCCATTCTTTTTTATGGAGGCATATTTGGTTGCATTGATATACCATAATTTTATTAATGAATCTGGATCTGATGGGTATTTGTGTTTAATCTTTTGAACTATGAATAAGTAATGCATATTGAATAAATTATTTAAAAAATAAAGTATCTTCTCCAAGTAATTGAGGAGTTGATTTATTTCACAGAGCACTATAATCCGAGGGTGCTTTGTTGTGTGTTTTTTTTTTTTTTTTTTGTGAGGAAGACCAGCCCTGAGCTAACATCCGTTGCTAATCCTCCTGTTTTTGCTGAGGAAGACTGGCCCTGGGCTAACATCTGTGCCCATCCTCCTCTACTTTATATGGGACACCTCCACAGCATGGCTGACAGGCAGTGTGTCGGCAGGCGCCTGGGATCCGAACCCGCGAACCCCGGGCTGCCAAGCGCGAACTAAACTGCTGCGCCACCGGGCTGGCCCTGTTGTGTGTTTTTTTGTTGTTAAGAGAATTTCAAGAGACACAGATATATTTTGGGATATAGGTATACTTTCTTGCCCCTAATTATTAGGTGATTGATATGAATGGTAATCTGCTTTAATTGTTTTATGGTACCTGGGTCAGAAGGGACAATAGATGATTTACCTGCTTTGTTTCCCTATGCTTCCTGGCTCCTTGAAGCATTGGAACTAAAAACCTGATGTCCTGGGTGTTTTCCTGTAGGGATTGCTCAAGTTCTGTCTTCATTTTGTTTTTTCCTACAATTTCCCCGCTCCTTAACTTTAGCCTTCTTCCTCTTTTCTGCTTTAAATTTCCCAGATTATAGGATTCCAAGCATTTAATGGACAGCTACTTACAGTCTAGTAAGGCAGATAAGATGTGTACTATGAGTTTAAAGATTGAGAGATCAGGAATACTAAAGGGAGAGGAAAGGATACCTGTCAGGATACAAGGAATTCAAGCTCTGGGGCTTGTGAGATAGAAATTGGAAGTTAGGGAACCTAATTATTCAGATCTAAATTGTCTTTTACTCCAGTGATTGAAAGGGATTTGTTTCATTGATTGAACAAAATATTTGAGCATCTGCCGTGAGCACTGGAGGGCACTTTGAAGGATACAAAAAGTTATGTAATTACAGTATTTTTTTTTTTTTAATGCACCCTAGGTACTGGACTTACGTAGGTTGCTTTATTTGTTAAATTACCATAGCACACATATGCAGCTGTTACTTTTCCTTTTTATTCATGTATACAGAAGAGTGAATAAAACATGCAGTTTAAAGAAAATTAAGTGAAATTTGTGTTATCACCCAGTTCAACAAACCAGAATTGCCTCCCCCTTACCTCACCCTCTCCTTATACTTGTCAACATATTCCCTTCTGTAAAGGTAGCTGTTACCCTGACCTTTGTGACTATAATTTTTTTCTTTGGTTCATAATTTTAAATTCCAGATTATATATCCTTAAACAATATAGTTTAGTTTTCCTTGTTTTTGTACTTCATATGAGTGTTTTATGTGATTTTACAAACTTAGTTCAGCATTTGTGAAATTAATTCCAAGTTGTTTGGAATGAATTATTGAATGAATATATGAATTATAATTCATATAATTGAATGAATTATAATTCATTAGATTTCATTGGGGTAAAGTATTCATTGTATGATTATACTACAATTTATTCATTGTAGGTTTTTTTTTTTTTTTCGGTGAGGAGGAGAAGTAAGCCCTGATAACATCCTTTGCCAGTCCTCCTCTTTTTGCTGAGGAAGATTGGCCCTGAGCTAACATCTGTGCCCATCTTCCTCTACTTTATTATGTGGGAAGCCTGCCACAGCATGGCTTGATGAGTGGTGCGTTGGTCCATGCCTGGGATCCGAACCTACGAACCCCGGGCCGCCGAAGTGGAGCTCGCCAACTTAACCACCGCACCACTGGGCTGACCCCATTCATTCTAGTTTTGATGGACATATGAGTTGATTTCAATTTCCTGCTGTTATACAGTTTGGTGGTGAGTGCTCTTGTACCTGTTTCGTGTTTGCAAGTACACAAATGTTTCTCTAGAATTTCTAGGAATGGAATTGCTGGGTTGCAAGGTATGCACATATTCAACTTTGATAATGGCGAAGTGTTTTTCAAAATTATTATTTCACTTTATACTTCCACCAACACAATGTATGAGAGTTCCCATTGCTCTACATTCTCAACGCTTGGTATTGTCAGACTCTAATTTTTGCGAATCTGAAGGAATTAATGGTATCTCATGATTTTAAGTTGCATTTCTATGATTACTAATGAAGTTGAGTATCTTTTCATAGTCTTTTTGAGTTTCTTCTTATGCGACGTGCCTGCTCAAGTTGTTTGCCCAATTTTTTCTATTAGGTGATCTGTGCTTTTCATACTGATTTTTAGACATTCTGTATGTGTTTTGGTTATTGGTCCTTCCGTGATACCTGTTAGACGTATCTTATGTTTTTGGCTTGTTATTTCACTCTCTATGGTGCCTTGTTGATCAACAGAATTTCTCAGTTTTAATGTAGTTGAGTTTATCAACTTTGGCTAGCGCTTTTTGAATCCTTTTAAAGAAACTCTTTCCTAGGCTGAGGTAAGATGTTCTCCTGTATTAGCTTCTAAGAGCTTTGAAGTTTTAACTTTTCACAAATTTCGTCTTTACCTGGAATAGATTTTGTGGATAGTGTTAGGTCCTGTTTCATCCACCCTCACCCCTAATGGATACTTGATTGTCCCAGCATCGATTTTGAAAAGTGTGTCTTTTCTCTACTGATCTGCAGTGCCACATCTGACATATCTCAAGTATCCATATTTGTTTAGTTCTGTTTCTGGGCTTGCCCTTCTGTTCTCCTGGTGGATTTGCCTATTCTGTAATAATGACACACTGTCTTAACTACTTATAGCTTTGTAAATTTTGATATCTGGTAAAGCAAGTCTTCCCACTTTGCTGCTGTTCTTCAGGAGAGTCTTGGCTGTTTTTGGCCCATTGTACTTGCATATATATTTTAGAATCACTGTGTCAAATTCCACAAAAAAACCCCAACAAATAATTTAACATAAAAACAACATTTGGGATTTTTATTGAGATTGAATTGACTCTATAGGTTAACTTAGGGAGAACTGACATTTTTCCAACATTGAGTCTTCCAGTCTATGAACATGGATATCTGTTTCTGAATGATTCGTAATAGTCTCATTTTTTTCAGTAGAGGTTTTGTACATTAATCATTACATTTATTCCTGGGCACTTAATATTTTCTGATGCAATTGTAAGTAGTGATATCTTTAAAAGATTATTTTCTAATTGTTTGTTGCCAGTATATAGAGATATAAAATTGATATCAAATTGTATCTGTTAAATTGTAGATTTAATAAGAGATTGTAGATTCTTCTGGATTTTCTATATACACAATTATGTCATATGCAAATAATAACAGTTTCTTGTTTCTAATCCTTATACCTTTTATTATTTTTTCTTTCTTTCCTATGCTGCCTAGGATCTCCAGTATAAGGTTGCTGGAAGTAAATAGGGGCTATCCTTGTCTTGTCCCTGATCTCAAAGGAAAAATGTTCACCCTTTCCCCATTAAGTATGCTCTTGGTTTTTGAGGATACCTTTTATCAAATTAAGGAAGTTTTCTTGTATTCCTAGTTTGCTAAGACTTCTTTTGAGACATGAATAAATATTGAATTTCTATAGATTTCTTAAAATATGGTTGATTATATTAATTGGCTTTCTGATATTAATATCAGATTTATCTTTGCTTTCTTGGGGTATACCTAACTTGATTATAGTATATTATACTTGTATTGCGGGATTTTGTTTGCTAATATATGTTTGGGATTTTTGCATACAAGTTCAGGAGTAAAATTGGCTTATGATTTTTTTTTCTTATTGGTCCTTGCTTGATTTATTTGGTTTCAGTTATGCTAGCCTCATGAAAAGAATTGGGAAGAATTTATTTCAGATTGGATTATTTATTCCTTGAGTATTTGGGAGAACTTTTTGGTAAGGCAATGTGGCTCTGGAGTTTTCTTTGTGGTAAGATTGTTTTAGTAGAGTCATTAAGTTTTTTTTTTTTTTTATGGGACCATTCAGGTTTTCTGTGTCTTCTTGAGTAAGTTTTGCTAAGTTATATATTTTTTAGGATTTTTTTCAATTTCGTCTAAATTAAAAAATCATCTTACCATTGTAGTGTTTACAACATTGGTAGTTTTTGCCTCCTTTTTCATTCTTGATTCCTTTCTCTTTTTTTCCTGATCGTTATTGTCAGACATTTACCAATTTATAGTTTTTTCAGAGACCCAACTTCTGGCTTTGTTAGCCCTTTCTGTTGTATATTTTATTTCTCATTTCTATTATTTTCTTTTACTTGTTCTAGGTTTATTTTGCTGTTCTTTTTCTATCTTCTTGAATAGACAGTTTCCTAATTTTTGTTTTTTTCTATTGTACCTATTTAGGGTTATAAATTTCCCTATAAAATATTGCTTTGGCTGCATCTCTCAAGTTTTGAGATGTATTTTTGTTATAGTTTAGTTCAAAATAATTTTTATTTACTTATTTGTCACATGGGTGACAATAATTCAGGACTATATATGTATATGTTTATTTTATTGAGGTCACATTGGTTTATAACATTATGTAAGTTTCAAGTATACATCATTATATTTCTACTTCTGTATAGATTGTGTCGCGTTCACCACCAAAATAGGACTATATTTTTAAATTTACAGTTATGTGAGCATTGCCTAGTATGTTAGTTATCTACTGCACCATAACAAGTTAAGCCCAAAGCTTAGTGGCTTATTGTTTACAGTTTTTGTGGGTCAGGAATTCAGGAGCAGTTCAGCTTGGCAGTTCTGCCTCAGTTGCTTTCCATGTGGATTTTTTTCTTGGAGCTTTTTAAGTGTTGTTGTCGCATGACCGCTGGAATTCCTGAGAGAGAAAGTGCTAAGTAGAAGCCACGTTTTTTCTGACCTAGCCTTAGAAGGCACTCAGCCTCACTTCACTGTGTTCTGTTGGTTGAGACAGTTACAAAGGTTCATCCAAGTTCAAGGGGGAGAAAACATAGGGAAGTGTCAACATCACACTGTAAAAGGGTATGTGGGATGGGATATATATTGGTGTGAATGGGATATATATTGGTGTGAAAGATACTGTTTGTTACTCCTAATCATCTTTTTCTTACTGATTTCTATTTGTTCTCAAAGAACACGATGTTACTATTTCAGTGCTCTTCTTTTCTTTTTCTGGATCTCCAATTTACATATATATTAGAATTTCTCTCTTACATGTTTTTTAACCTTGTTTTTTTATGTTTTTCTTCTTTCACTATGGGTAATTTCTTCCGATATGTCTTTTAGTTCACTAATTTCTCTTCAATAATTCCATTTGATTTTTAATTTCAATTGTTGTGTTTTACAATTTTAAAAGTTCTTTTTCAAATCTTCCAAGTCATTTTTTTATGGTTCTTATCTCTTTCAGATATTTTTCAGGCTTGTTTATTTCTTTAAACATTAGTAAGCAGTTATTTTATATTTTGTGTATAATCATATCCAATATCTGAAAATTTTTGCAGATCTGTTTCTATCCGTTGTTTACTTGCTCTCATTAATGGTGCTTTGTTTCCTTCTTGTTTGGTCTAAATAATGCCTTTTCTTGGGACATTATTTGTGAAATTTGCACATGCATATTCTAGATGCCTATAATCTGGGTTTTTTTTTTGTCATCCAGGTAATGTGAATTAGGACCACAAATCTGTGTGTGTGTGTGTGTGTGTGTGTGTGTGTGTGTGTAGAGTAGTGGTAGCTGAAGTGGTGGTGTGTGTCTTATGGCTATAACTCCAGGCAAACTGTGGCCTGTGCCACCTGTTTTTATAAGGTCCCAAGCTAAGAATGGTTTTTACCTTTTTAAATGATTGGAAAAAAAGAATAATATTGTGCGACATAAAAAATTCTATGAAAATCAAATTTCAGTGCCCATAAATAAAGTTTTATTGGAAGGCAGCCATGCTCATTTGTTTCTATATTGCCTATGGCTGTTTTCATGCTACGACAGAGATGAGTGGTTGCAACAGAGATCATATGGCCTCCAAAGCCTAAAGTACTTCTGTCTGGCCCTTTACAGAAAAAGTTATAACGTGTCAGGAACTCTCCTTTCCCCTTTTCCTTTACAGCTCAGTGCCAAAGCAACTTTCCTTGCAGTTCTTAGGGGATAGGTTAGAATGGGACAGGTTTACTTTGGTTCATTTTATGAGTTCCAGTTGTATGGTATAGGGTCTCCTGTCATACTCACTACCTAGAGTGGGCCTTGGGCTTGGCTTCTATCTTTATGAGACTGTGCAAACCAAAGCCCAAGTTGGCTTCAGTCAAGGGCTAACTTGGCTTCAGCTCTCTGCTTGCTTCTCTGAATTCCTACGCCTTCTTATGTTTTGGCCTTATAATTCCTTACTGTATTGTCAGCTCTTTGGTACCTTTAAGGATATATATTTTCTATTTTATTTAGTTTAAAAAATTTCAATGGGTGTTTTGTTCTAAGTAATTGGCCATATTATTGGAGATTTAAATTTCTTTTTGAATATGAAGAAATTACGGCTCAGAGAGATAGAGTAGCTTGTCCTGAAGTTATATTACTAGTAAGTAGCAGACAGAGACTTTGACTTTAGGAAGCTTATTTATGTTGTAGGAGTGTGAGCAGTTAGGATTGCGCATTCTTTCCCAAGAAATCTTGAGGATATCTGCCGCTTGGGCCATGCAGGAGAATTGTCTCAGTTACAGAGGACAAGAAAGGCATAATATACTCAAAAGCTATTTGGCAGAGAAAACTAACACCATATATAGATATTTGAGAACTGAAAAATGTTGGAAAAGAAATGGAAAATTTTGTTGACTCTATAAAAGACAGTAAAATTTAGTAAATTTGCCATGTTAACTATATGAATCTAAGATGAAAGCTGACCTTTTAATTGTGCACCTACTTTGTAGCAGCCTTTTTTTTATATACGTTATCACATTTAATTTTATAGCAACTGTGAGTTAGGTAATGATGGTTATGTCTTTTAAAAAACAAGTATGCAAACATTTAGGGAAGATGGTTTATTATTTACCCAGGATTGCACAGCTAGTAAGTGCTAAAAGTGGATCTGAACCCTTGTGTGACTATAAAGGCTATGTTTTTCCCACAAAATTATATTGCAAAAAAAAAAAAGTCTCTAATGGTTAATGGAGATTTTATGAAAATATATGGTTAACATTTCTATACTTATATGAAAGTCTCTCAGGCTTTCATTTCGAGGTTAGTCTTATTTTAGACAATTCAAATAAGTATTTGGTTTCTAAAGTCATGTGGATTAGAAGCAGCAATGAGAAAAGAGGGACATTTGTAGGTTGTTACGCTGACAGCATAAAAAGCTTTTCTGTAAACTAAAAGTAAGCCAATCTGGTGATATCGAGGATAGGGACAGACAACCTTGCTCATCTATGTCAGTAGTTTCTGTGAATATCACTGTATCATATAAAAATTGACATTTATTACAAGATTCCAAATTCTTAAGAATTTGAGTAAATTATATTCAGTGTACTCTGCATAAAATAGAAATATGTTGTAGAAATAATTTCATGCAGAGTATTTGAAAGCAACAACTTCTAATGCTTAAAGAGCTGGAATTCCAGTTGTTGAAAAACTTAGATTTCTGGAGTGACTTCTTTAAAAGTTTAGAATAGCTAAAATTTTACTGGTGTGCTGATAAATAATTTGTGGTTTGGTATCTATCTGATTCTAATTACCATGCGGTAAAATAATGATTAACTTGCACTTTTATTTTACGTAAAACAATAGTAGCTTCTTTTCATGAGTACTCAGTCTTCAAAAGTTATTAATTTAGCATTGTTATCTCACAGCTTAACAAAATAGAGGTAAGATTGTTTAGAATCCTACTTGAAGCCATTGGCACCATATAGTTTTTGACACATGGTAATGATGGTACCTTTTTAAAAGGACCAAAACCCAAGAAAACTTTTAAGATTGGATTTTTCTGTAAGTGATCTGGCAACATTGCTGTTGATAAGGTCAAGATCTTGAAGGAATAAAAAGGATCCATTTTTCTATAATGTTTTGACTCTTGAGGCAGTAAGGCAATATTTGATGAGTATTTTGAAGTGTTAACTTAGTTGTTCAGTGTAACATTCAAATGAGAACAAAATTTTAGGCTTAATTCTTGAGTAAGTTGGTAAGGAATACTCTGTTCTCTGATCATGCTCCAACCTTTGGAAAGCTTTTCTTTGCAAATATGCACATTGTTGGTCAGAGAAGGGAGACTGGATGACTGGATAAATGAGCACAGACATATCTCAATGTAAGTAGAAAAGTTCACTCTTAGCACATGCTTTATTGATGTAAAAGCTAGACTCTCTTTAGATAGTATTTGAAGAGCAGTGTTTTTCACTTTAATAAGCTACGTAGAGTTAACATTTGAATTTTTCCAACTCAAGGAACAGCTGCAATAGTCAGAAAAAATTGCCTACTGGTGTGAGCAATAAGATAAATAATTGACAGAAACCAGCATGTTATTGGTTTGTTCACTGATTAGAAGTGCTCTCATTGGTGATGCTTCTAAGTGCTTAATGTCAACAGTGCCAAGGCTAAGAAGTATACTTGAAGCAGCTGGTAAAGGAGTGGGGGGGGGGAGGTGTCAGAGTGGCAAGTGGCAAATATGTCAGATTACAAATTTGACAGTATGTTGGAGAATAGACCTCTGACAGTGGTAAATACTAGGAGTAGAGATCAGACAGAGATGATCACCGTTGAGGGGATGGAAGAGAAAGGAACTTCAGTATAATATTTGAAGCTCTGTTGGAAAAAGAAAGCCACACGTATATGACAACTAGGCTCAGAGGGCATTGTACTTCTTAGGCAATGGTAGAAAACTAGAGTTAGTATCCTACAGAGTTCATTATAATACAGTACCAAGTTAAGGTGTATTAATAATTGTGTACCAAACACTGCTGTATAGTTGTATTAGTTTGCTAGGGCTGCCATAACAAAATTCCACTGGCTGGGTGACGTAAACAACAGAAATTTGTTTTCTCACGCTTCTGGAGGCTGAAAGTCCAAGATCAAGGCGTTGGCAGCTTTGGTTTCTCCTGAGGCCTCTCCTTGGCTTGCAGATGGCCCCTTTTTGCTGTGTCTTCACATGGCCTTTTTTCTGTGCACATGCATCCTTGGTGACTCTTCTTCTTTTTACAAGGACACTAATCTTATTGGATTAGGGTCCCACCCTGATGACCTCATTTAACCATAGTTACCTCTTTAAAGGTCCTGTCTCCAAATACAGTCATATTAGGGGTTAGGGCTTCTACATAAGAATTTTTGGGGAGCACAGTTCAGTCCATAACAGCAGTAGTGACAACCCAAACAGCAGAACAGAATAGAAGAGATTTGTCATATTTTTGCCTTTTCCAGAATGTCATGTAATTGGAATCATATAGTATGAAGCTTTTCTGATTAGGTTCTTTCACTTAGTAATATACATTTAAGGTTCCTCTGTGTATTTTCATGGCTTGATAGCTCATTTCTCTTTGTCACTGACTATTACATTGTATGAATACCATAGTTTGTTTATCCATTCACCTTTTGAAGAACATCTTGGTTGCTTCCAAATTTTGGCAGTTATGAATAAAGCTGCTATGAACATTGGTGTATAGATTTTTGTGTGGACATTAAGTTTTCAATTCATTTGAGTAAATACCAAGGAGTGTGATTGCTTGATTGTGTGGTAAGAGTATCTTTAGCTTGTAAGAAACTGCCAAACTGTTTTCCAAAGCAGCTGTACTATTTTGCATTCCTACCAGCAAAGAATGGGAATTCCTGTTGCTCTCCGTCCTCATCAGCATTTGGTGTTGACTTTGTTTCAGATTTTTGCCATCCTGTTAGGTGTGTAGTACTGTCTCATTATTTTAATTTTAAATTCTCTGACATATGATGTTAAGCATCTTTTCATATGCTTAGTTGCCATCTGTATATCTTTGGTGAGGCATCCAGATCTTTTCCCCATTTTAATTGGGTTTTTTTTCTTTGCTGAGCAAGATTCGCCCTGAGTTAACATCTGTTGCTAATCGTCCTCTTTTTGTATGTGGGCTGCTGCCACAGCATGGCCACTGACGAGTGGTGTAAATCCGCACCCAGGAACTGAACCCTGGCCACTGAAGTGGACTGCACCGAACTTAACCACTAGGCCACCGGGGCTGGCCTGGGTTATTTGTTTTTTTATTGTTAAGTTTTAAGAGTTCTTTGTATGTTCTGAATGCCAGTCCTTTATCAGATAAGTGTTTTGCAAAAATTTTCTCTCAGTCTGTGGCTTGTTTTTTCAGCTCTTAACAGTGTCTTTTGCAGAGCAGAATTTGATTTTAATGAAGTCTGATTTGTCAATTATTTATTTTTTTTAATGGCTTTTACTTTTGGTGTTGTATTTAAAAAGTCATTACCAAACCCAGGGTTATCTAGATTTTTCCCCTATGCTGTCTTCTAGCAGTTTTATAGTTTTTGTTTTACATTTAGGCCTGTGATCCATTTTGAGTTAATTTTTGTGAAAGATGTAAGGTTTATTATTTGTATAAAAGTGTTTTTGTGTGTGTAGTTGTCTAGTTGTTCCAGTGTCATTAGTTGAAAAGACTATCCTTTCTCCATTGAATTGCCTTTTGTCCTTTGTCAACAATCTGTTGACTATAATTGTGTGGGTCAATTTCTGGGCTCTCTTTTCTGTTCCATTGATCTGCCTGTTCTTTTGGCAATACCAACTGTATTGATTACTGTAGCTTTATAATAAGTCTTGAAATCCTGTCGTCGTTTGCTTCTCCAACCTTGTTTTTCTCCAATATTATGTTGGTTATTGTGGGTCTTTTGCTTTTCCGTATAAACTTTATAATCAGTATGTATTCACAAAGTAACTTGCTGGGATTTTGATTGGGATTGTGTTGAATCTATAGCTCAATTTGGGGAAAGTTTGCATCTTAATAATATTGAGTCTTTGTATTCTCGAACATGGCATATCTCTATACATGGTGAGATTGTCTTCAGTTTCAGCAAAGTTTCATAGTTTTCAGGTTAGAAGTCTTGCACATATTTTTTGCTAATTTTGTTGCCAAGTGTTGTTTTTGATTCTATTATAAATGGTATTGTTTTTTAAATTTCATTTCTCCAATTAAGTCTTGTTAATATTTAGAATTTACTTGCTTTGTGTATATTGTACTTGTGTTATTTGAACTTGATAAATTATTAGTTTTAGTAGTTTGATTATTCCTTTGGACCCTCTGTTATGAGATCATGTTATCTGAGAATAAAGATAGTTTTAATTCTTCCTTCCCAATCTTTATGCCTTTAGTACTTCCTGGCACTGGCTAGTATCTCTAGTACAGTATTGAATAGAAGTGGTGAGAGTGGACATACCCTTTTTGTTCATAACATTTTCTGGTATTCTTCATTCTTTCCTGCAGACCCAGACTTCCGTTTGAGATTATTCTCTTCCAGTTGGAAGAAATTCCTTTAGTATTTCCTGTGTGTCTGCTGGTGATGAGTTCTCTCAGCTTTTGTCTGAAAATATTTTTATTTTAACTTTCATGTTTAAAGGATATTTTTGCAAGGTTTGGAATTCTAGGTTGGCAGGTTTTTTTTCTTTCAGCAATTAAAACATATTATCTATTGTTATCTAGCTTCTAGCTGTCATTCTTTTTACCCTGAATGTAATATATACTTTTTCTTTGGATACTTTTAAGATTTTCTCTTTTATTTTTTATTTTACTAGTTTTACTACATGTACCTAGGTCTAATTTTCTGTTTATTTGTGGTTTATTGAGTTTTTTGGGTCTTTGGGTTTATTTTTACATCAATTTTGGAAAAATTCTGCCATTTTCTCTTCAAGTGTTTCTTCTGTCTCATTCTCTTTTTCATCTCTTTCCAGACTGTTTGATATTGCCTCACAGGTGTCTGACTCTCTAATCTTGAACCTTTTTGTTTGTCTAATTCTTTTTTGTCTATGCTTTAGTTTGGGTAAGTTCTATTGAACTCTTGAATTCATGATCTTTTCTGTGTCATGTCTATTGTTAAGCTTATTCAGCAAACTTTTCATTTCAGATATTGCATTTTTTAGTTTGAGAATTTCCATTTGGCTCTTTTTTAGAGTTTCCATTTCTCAGCCAAAATACGTTAAATCCATATTTTTTTCAAACATATCTTTATAAGATTTATTTTAAAGTCTTTGCTAATTCCCACATCTAGGTCATGTGTGGGTTTGTTTTCACTTTTTTCTCTTGCCTGTGAGTCACATTTTCATAATTTTTTGAACATCCTGTAATTTTTATTGTATGTGAATATTATATATAAAAAGAACAGTGAGAATGAAATTTATAACTTCATTCCTTCTGGAAAAAGACATGCTAACTCCTCAGACAGACCAAAAGGGTTAGGGGCTAATGTCTTCACTCTGACATGGAATTGAATTGTATTTGGACTGGGTTACAGCTGCTGTTAATTTTAGTTTCCAATGTTTTGAGGATGGATTCAGTCTCCGCCCTTCAACAGAGCTTGGGATTTAAGTACAGCTAGATTCTAGAGATCTCTTTATAGCCCTGCACTTGGCTTTCCATTCACCAGAAGATCCCACTCTGCCTTCCTAATCTACTCCTAGATTTATGCACATTGCTGCATAATCTATGAAAGCTCCATGGGGAAGAATTTTTAGGTTGTGTTGATTAGCTTTACTTCTGGGGCTCCTCTGGATTTCAGTCCACAGTATCAGTTTGGGTTGTTTGCCCAGTAGGGTTGTTTGCCCCTTTACTCACCATGGCCTTAGAGTTGAAAGTAGTCATTTGTGTCTTTGCCTAGAAAAGGCTCATCCCTCCCTGGATTTGAGTCTCTTTAGACTTCTTTGTGTTCTCAGCTCTCTGATGGGTTTAAAAAAATTGATTTTATGGTTTATCCAGCTTTTACTTTTTGTGTTTTTTATAGTGAGAATGACTCACTCTTGTGACCTATATTCTAACTGGAAGGAGAACCATCAGCATGACATTACTTTATTAGTTTAGTTAGGAATTTTATTGGTTTCTTCATTTGTGCAGATTGAAAAGGTGGTGTTCCATTAATTCCTTAATAGCATTAACAAATTTGCTGGCATGTCCAGCATTGATTTTTTTCATTTCTGTGATATAAACTATAGGGAGCATGATTAATTTTTTTTTATTATCACACAGAAATGCCTAGTCAAATCTAACTTTCCATCAGTTAATGTTTTTCTGAATTTCAGCTTTCATGAGTAAAAGGCAGGTGATGTGAGGATAAGGTTTTGGTTATGGCTGTTTTCTCACTACAAGGGCAGAGTTGAGTACAGTAATTGGGAAAGAGACCATATGACCTACAAAACTTGACATATTTACTGTCTGGCCCTTTACAGAAAAAGTTTGCTGACCCCTACACTAGATCATAATTAAATGCCAATGAATAATATTGTAGGTTAAATAACTTGTCCTAGGTCACACAGCTACTTTTCTTTAGCTACTTTTTTTTCAGAATTTTGTGTAGAGTCTTTTAATTTCAGCAGACTGTGATACCAAATTTACATATTACTTGTCATTGTTGGCATTTCCTATTAGTTGCTTTCTGTTAGTAGACACCTCAATTCCATCTGTAAAAGTTGTCCATATAGAAGATTACTGTATATCAGTGCTGTTTTTTTGTCTTTTTTTAACTCCCTTGAGGGCTTTTGCTATAAAATCATTGCTGTGATGAACCATTGCTAAACAGCTAATCCCAGCTATAATTTATGTATTTGTTTGTTTCAGTCAAAGTGTGGCTCTTCCTAATCTAAATTTCTTCTTTCAGTTCTTATGAGACTGTCATTGATATTTTAGTTTAGATTCCCTTGAGATGTGAATAGAAGTGATATGTTGGTTCTATGGAGTGAATTTACTAGAGCAGGAGGTATACCTAGATCTAGTGACTGTTGTCCAATGCATTAGTTGGTTGTGATTTTTTGATGTTCCATGGACCCTGATAATTGTGGTGGTAGTTGGTTGAGATAGGTACACTTACTGACTTATTCTAGTTACAGTTACAGGAGCCACTAAAATGATTTTTTAGTATCTAAGGCAAATGTTGCAAGTTGTTGATCTTGGTATAGGTCTTATGATCTTTAGAGGTAAATACCAATTTAATGGAAGATCACACTTGAAGGGTAGTTAGCAGTGGCTTAACTTCTGGGCGCAGATGATTTACTATATCTCTACAATGTCTTAAATTTTCATATTAGAGGATGATACTGTAAAAATAGATTATTAATCATGAATGATGTATAATAGGAAAGATAAGATGTCTGCTCATAGGTAGGTAATGGAATATTCAATAATAATAATAATGATGATGATGATGATGCTTGCCAATACTTAATGTGCTGCTTACAATGTGCCAGATATTATTTTAAATTCTTTTTATATGGTAACTGATCTCTCAGACTAACCCCATGAGGAAATTGAGGTACATGTCCAGACTTAACCAGCTACAATAGATCAAACACAGAAATGGTCACAAATTATTTCCATGGTTTCAAATTTCTCTATTCTTATATGACTCCATTTGCTGCTTCTTGAAATACTTCTCTTTCATGACCCTTCATTTGCCTGTTGGTTTTCCTCTGCTTAGATGTGTCATCTAGAGTGGGCTGTTTAGCCTTTGTTCTTCAGTTTCTTCATTTGAAAATGGTGATAATAGTGCTTACCTCCACAATGTTGTTCTAAGATTTGATGACGCAAATGAATAGTTTGGCACATAATAAGTATTCTAAGTGTTAACCATTATTACTATTATTACTATGACTACTGTTACTACTATGTGTTTTTAAGTCATTAGCTGCTGTATTTTTGACTCCCCTTCTTTCTCTGCTGGTCCACTAAACATTGGCAACCCACAGGGCTTGGTCATAGTTCCTTTTCTCTATCTGCAGTTTCTTTGTATGTGAGTTCATCTAGTCTGATGGCTTAAAATACCATCCATATGCTGATGATTACCAGATGTGTATTATTTCTAGCCCTTTCCTCATTTGTTTTCCAGACTTGTATATCTAGTTGCTTACAAAATATTTCCACTTGGATATCCTATAGGTGTTTTAGACTTAATATAGCTAAAGGCATACTAAGCCATATTTCCCCCTCCCTTCCAAACAACAACAAATGAACATAAACAGACTTGTTCTTCCTCTTCCTGATTTTAGTTAATAGAACCACTATTCACCAAGTTGCTTTCAGTCAAATAAACCTAGCTCTTATGTTTGTTCTCGCATCTAATCCATCAGTGAGTCCAGAATACATACCCAATCTGCCTACTTCTTTGTGTGTCCACTGTTACTACTCTATCCCACAACCAATATCTTTTGCCTGGACTACTACAACTTCCTAACTAGTCTCCCTGCTTCTGCTTCTTCCTCCCTCCCTCTTCTAATCTATTCTCTTTCAATCAATTGGACTAATATTTTAAAAACATAAATCAGGTTATATCACTCCCTGTGTGTGTGTGTGTGTATATATATATATATATATATATATAAAACAAAACGATACTCAGAGGCTTTCTATTACATTTAGACTAAAATCACATACTGTAAGGTACTATACAATCCATCTGCTTCCTACCTCTGACCTCATCTCTCACCATTTTCCTCTTTGTATACTTTCTTCAGTCACACTAACTTCCTTTCTGTTCCTCAGCCCTGCCAAGTTTGCTTTTGATTTAGACATTTTGCACTGTCTATTCCTCTTAGCCTGTAGTATTTTTCCCATATGTTAGCATGGTTGGTTCCTTCATGTCCTATAGGCTTCTCTCTTCACTTCCCAGAGGCTTCACTGAGTGCTACTGATAACTAAAATAGCATACCTAAGCCCTCTAGTATAATGATAGACAAACTACTGCCCATGGGCCAAATCCAGCAGGTGGCCTGTTTTTATACTGTCTGAGAGCTAAAAATGGTTTTTACATTTTTAAACATTTTAAAAGAGTAAAACAAAACACACAGAAAACTCGAATATGTGACAGGCTTTATGTGACCCACAAGCCTAAAATATTTACTATCTGGCCTTTTACAGAAAAAGAACTTAGGGCTATCCAAAATTACTTTGTTCATTTGTTTCCTTCATATTTTTTTGAGTTCAGAATGCTTAATTGTGGAAGGGTTTTGGCACGTCAGTTAAGTTGTCTGGAGTGAAGGAGTCGAGCAACAATAGTTAATAAAAGGGACATTAGAGTCATTGTTAAAAGGGTAGAAAAGCAGGACAGATAAAAAATGTAGTGGGGCCAAAGACTAAAGAGTCTGGGACTGCTCCCAAAGTGGACAAGAAGAGACTGTGTCTGTTAAAAGGATTTACTGCTCACATGACTCTGAAAGCCCCTCAGAATCATTCATATGGAGGATTCATAATTGAGTTTAAAATATACTTGTGAAATGGGAAACTATTCAAGTCATTAGGAGTATGCATATCTGAAAAACCACTAAGTACCTGAAAGATGTCATATTATGGAAGCATGTGTTCCATAGACAAAGTAGTAGAGTTGAAAGATATTCCTAGGCTAAACTTCTAAGTAAGTGCTGAATTCTTGTTGCACAAGCTTAAGAATGTGGAAAGTGATGCTGAGTCTCAGCATTTTGATATGCATTTTATAGTCATTGAGTATATCTTGCTTGTCAACAAGATCACCAAAATATACAGACATTTGTGGAGCTCATAGGTGGATTAGCCCATAAATGAACTCCCCTAGCATCTGGTTCTTAATGAAAGTCAAAGGAAGAGGTGCTCAAAAGGAAGGGTATCTTGAAAGAAACTGAAGGAATAAAAATTTATGAATGTGTGAGTTAAGAAAAGTCTCTCTGTTTTGTTTTGCTTTGCTGCCGTATTTACTGCTGAGTGTAAGTAATATATGCTTCTATTCTCTATCACTATCTTCCCCTACTCTCCTGTCTATTTCAACAGCCTGATAAGTAGTTTACCACAAATTATATAATTGCTTATGAATCCCTTTTATATTATTGATTCTGTTGATAGTGGGGAATGTGAGGTACGAACCTTTGTAATAGAGTTTCACATATTTATTCAACAAACATTTTTTGAAATAAGAAAAACTCTGCCCTCAGTAAGCCTATAGATTAGTAGGGGATACCACCAAATATGCACTAAGCAATTAGATATACAGTTTTGGATTTCAGTGGCAAGGCTGCGCTCAAACATCACTACTGCAAAGAAGCCTTCCTTAGGATCTCACTGTGTCTCCTTACTTACCAGTTCCTATGTTAGAGAAAATGTGATGCTGAGGTGTAGTGGAGTCAGAAGACTTGATCTCTGCTCTCTAAGAGCTTATGATTTCATAGAGGAAATATGACATGTACCTTATCAACTATAATATAAGGCGGTTTATGAAAGGAAAAGTAGCATAGCAGTTAAGAACCCAAATTCTAGGGCTAGACCACTGAGGCTCAAATCTTGGCTCTGCCATTTACTGGCCTGTAACCTTAGATAAATGGCGACCTCACTGTGCTTCAATTTCTTGATCTGTAAAACAGGGATAATAATAGTACACATTTAATTAGTATTGTTACAAGGATTAAATGATTTAAGCATATAGTAAATTCTATATGAGTGTTTGTTGCTATTATTATTAATTATCATCATGTTTCTTATTTGTGCTAAGTGTAGCATATTGGTTAAGCAACTGGGACCTGGTATCTAATCCCAAACCATCCACATACTAGTTATATTATCTTGGGAACATCACATAACCTCTCTGAAATTGGTTTTTTCATCTGTAAATGAGGGTAATAGCCACATTTCTTATTAAATGAGGTAATACATGTAAGGCATATAGGACAGCGTCTAGCTATATATTCTCAATAAAGAGGAGATATTTTTCTTGAAGCTGTGATTGAAATAAAGATGTTACGGAATTTCAGAGAAGTGAAGTACTGCTGAGATGTAGCACATTCCTGACCTCATAGGAGTCACTAAATGCATGTTCACTTAATACGTTTATGTAGAGAATGGGAGCCTATGGAGGAAAGCTGTTTCAAATATAGTTTTCTTTCTGTGAGGACTGTGGAAGGGTGATTTGATAGTCTTATAAGCAAATATCATTGAACTAGCTAGTAAAAGGAAACCTCAGACTAAATAACCTAGAAAAGAAAATCGTTTATAATTTTCTTTTGTTTTCCGATTACAAAGAGAATTTTTGTATTCTCATTAAGAGTTCTAAAGAATTGTAGGATTCTTAGTCTGTCAAACTATGCATTATGCTGTAATTATGAGTAACTATGCATTGTAAGTAATTAAACTTGAGGGGGTTTCTAGAGAGTAGAAAATTTGCTGAGTGAAACAATACAAAATTTTTTTATACCCTTAAAAGATTTTTATTAGAATGAGTATATATATATATATATTTTTTTTTTTTTTGGTGAGGAAGACTCACCCTGAGCTAAAATCTGTTCCAATCTTTTTCGTTTTTGTATGTGGGTCACTGCCACAGCATGGCTTGATGAGTGGTGTAGGTCTGCACCTGGATCCGAACCTGTGAACCCAGGCCGCTGAAGCGGAGCGTGCTGAACTTAACCACTATGCCATCCCCTAGAATGAGTAAATATTTTGAAGCTCTGGAATTTTATTGTTTAAACTGATGAAAGCATAGAAGCTTCATAAGTACTCCATCTGTATTATATTGGTGTATTAAGAAAAAATATCTCATTTCACAAACAATGGAAATGTATCTTGTGGAGGGAGAGATTTTAAGTTAAGATTCATATTTTGGTTATAGTCTAGTCTCTGCGTGGTGTCTCAGTAGAATGGCAAAAGGTCAGTTTGTTTTGAAACTGTTAAAATAATGTGATATTTAGAAAATAAATCTTTAGACTGGCATTTGAATTAGATGCTAATTTTTTACTTCCCTCAGGTATTTAGTGATTATAGTAAGGTGTAATTTTGAGACATTCTTAACTTATACGGTAATAGCAATATTAGACTGATATTCAACATTTATTACATGAATGCCATTTTAACTTCAAATAGCCAATCTCATTAGTTATGCTAAAGTTTTTCCTTTCTTTTTTTATTGAGATATGACATACAGTAAACTGCAGAAGTCTTCAGCATTCCCAGTTTAAAAATTGTATGTATATACTTGCTTGTCCACTACCCAGATCAAGATATAGAATGTTTATAAAACTATATAAGGCTTCCTTTTGTGCCCTGCCTCCATAACTCCCCCTCCCCTAACAGTAACCATGCTTCTGAAGTTTATAACCATAGATTAATTTTTTCTGTTTGTGAACTTCATTTAAATGAGATAATTTAGTATATATCTTTTTGTATCTGGCTTTTTTCACTCAACTTTCTGTCTGTGAGATTCATGTTGTGTGTATCAGCAATTTGTTCCTTTTTAATGCTATATTGTATTCCATTTATTAATTTTATTGTTGATGGATATTTTGATTGTTTTTATTTTTTTGGCTATTTTATGAATGAAGCTGCAGTGAACGTTCTTGTACATATCTTTTCATGGACATAAGCCATTTTGGTGGAGGTTTGGTAGTATCCCATTGTGATTTTGATTTTCATTTCTCTGATGACTAATGAGATTTTATTAGTCAACTATTACTGCTTAACAACCAACCTGAAAATCACCAGTGGTGTGCAACAGTAAGTATTTATTTCTCAATCATGATTTTATGGGTCAGCTGGTATAGCTCTGCTCTGTGTATCTCATCTTCCTTCTGGGACTAGTAGGCTAGATGAGGCATGTTCTCATGGTGGTGGCACAAGCACAGGAAGGCATACCTAGCTGGCCAAGCATATTTTAAGACCTTGTTTGTGTCATGTCTGCTGACCTCCCACTCTCCAAACTAAGTCATGTGGCTTAGCCCAAATTCAAGGGATGGGGAGGTATATTTCTCCAATGGACACGAGGGTAGGTGGTGAATATTTTTGAACAGTAATGTAATCTACCACAGATGTTGAGTTGTTTTTCATATCTTTATTAGCCATCTGGATATCCTCTTTTCTTAACAGCCACTCTTTCGTATATATTGTGAGGCATGCTTATTGTATCAGCAACATTGATTATCTCCTTAGAAAAGGACTTTGATTACTTGCTTACCTTTAAAGCCAGACATTGTCAAGTTATTGTTGAAAATAGCTCTTACAGGAAGTCAAATAAAGTAGAATATACATTGAAAGTAGATGAGAAAGTTAGTAGGAAAAAAGCTATAGTGAAGTTTAATAAAATGACTACCTTAAGCAATAAAAATGATTGCTAAAATACATGAATTAATGTGTATGTGAATTTGTTTATTCCTTCAACAAATATATTTTTGAGCTGTGGACACCTGTGATGAAAAAGACAGTCTTTTACCTTTCAGTGGGGAAGTCAAACAATGAACAAACAAACAGACATATACTAACATAATTCTAGGTAGTGTATCAAGTTCTCTGATTAAATCAAGATAAGGAGAATAGAGTGAGGACAGAGGGTTATTTTAGATAGGGTAGTGAAGAAAAGCCTCTCTGAGGAGTTGGCATTTGAGTAGAGATTTCAGTGATAAGAAGGAAGGTCCAGGCAGAGGGAGCAGGAAGGAAGTGTAGACGTCCTGGAGCAGAAATAAGTTTAAACACAGAAAAGAGACCAGTGAGGCTGGAGTGGAGTGGAGTGAGGGAAAGATGAAGTTAGGCTACAGTGAGAGGTTTCAATTTTATCTAATCGTTTTATGGAAAGCCATCGAAGGTTTTGAATAGAAGAGTGGCATGATCTGATTTATCTTTAAAAAGGGTGACTCTGCCTTTGTGTGTAAAACAGACTAGTGAAACAATGATAGAAGCAAGATTATCACACTCTTTCACTAATTCAGAAGAGAAAATGATAGTGGTCTTGGACTAGATGATAGAGATGGGAATAGTAAAAAATGGCTAGATCCACAATATAGTTTAAAGGTAGAGCAATGGTACTTATGGATGGATTGAATATAAGAGGAATTTCCTTACAGGCGAGGGGTTGGAAAAATGTTATAGTAATGCTTTTAGTCAGGGTAGGCTAACTGCTGTAACTAGGCAAACCCTAAATATCAGTGGCTCTACACAATAAAAGTTTATTTCTTATTTACATTACAGTCAAATGTAGGTGGATGAGGGTGAGGTGTTGGTGAGTGCTCTTCTCTATGTGGTCATTTGGGACCCAGGGTTCTTCCATCTAGTGGCTCTGGATCCCTTCGGACCTTAGAGCTTTTCCTTGGATCCCCTCCATTCTTCCAGCAGATAGGGACAGGCTGACCCTTTTTTAGGGACTTTTATTGGCTCAGCCTGAAGGGGATATATATTACCCTTGGCCACATACCATTGGACTAGGACTTAGTCACATGACCACATGTAACTAACTGTAAGAAAGTTTGGGAAATATAGTCTAGTTGTGTGCCCAGGAAGAGAAGGAAATGATTTGAAAAAGGGTATTTGGGGACTTTTGGAAAAAAAATTACAAAACACATAGTTTGCAGAGTTTAAAAATACAAATATTTACATATCTAAGTAAGTTACATATATGTTTATAAATGTGATTATATATTAGTATGATAATAACTATTTTTATTTGTAGAGCATTTTAATTGTAAGTACCAAAAAATGGAGAAACATGAATATTAGCTCTTGAACACCCTTTCCCAGAGTTATTGTTCTAAAATAAGTTCAAAATGTAGCTGTTTTCCCATGAAATTTATAGCTGTACACAAATCAGTATTCTTTTCTTGAATGGATCCTGCCTTGGCAGTAGAATGTTCTTTTTTTTGTGAGGCAGATTAGCTCTGAGCTAACATCTGTTGCCAATCCTCCTCTTTTTGCTGAGGAAGATTGGCCCTGGGCTAACACCCATGCCCATCTCCCTCTACTTTATATGTGGGACGCCTGCCATAGCTGGCTTGATAAGCAATGCGTAGGTCTACGCCCGGGATCCTCTTTTTTCTTTTGCCTCCCCAAAGCCCCAGTACATAGAATTGTAGCTCTTTTATATGGGACGCCGCCTCAGCATGGCTTGATGAGCAGTGAGTAGGTCTGTGCCCAGGATCCAAACTGGTGAACTGCAGAAGTGGAACGCGTGAACTTAACTGCTATGCTACTGGGCCAGCCCCAAATGTTCTCTTTTTAATATGTACTGGTGAGGCCTTTGCTTTGAGTTATTTTTTTCTTCAGTGAAGCTAGGTTTTTATTTTTCAGACGTACATTTGCCGGATTCTGTTCTTCTCCTCCTCTTGTTACTGCATGATAATTAATGATCCTGCTTACTAACGTTCATCAGTAGATCCCTATGATAAAGCAAGTATAAAGAAAAAGGATACTTTTTTTCTTCTTGGAAAATAACCTTGAGAACATGATACAAAAGTAAAAACAGCAATCTAGATTTTTTGAAAATTAAATTTTATTAGCACACAGACAAAAAAACTGCATTAAAAATCTTTGGTTATTTCTTTTTTATCTTTTAAACTGAACTTCTAATTTAAAGGAAACTCTGTATTCCCTGACTCTGTTTTCTGTCTTCACCACAGTTTTCCTCTATAATTAGTCCCTTCTAACTCAGTCCAGTGAATAACATCATAAGCTGGCCTATTGTGAACCACACCCTACTGACCACAGCAACTGTCTCACCACATTGTTTCCCTCTGTTAGCATATATTTTTGAAATAATTACTTTGGGATAGGGAATAAAAAGCATTAAATAATTTTCTTCATAAAAGATACAGCAATGTCTGATTGCTGTGTAAGTGCCAGTAATGTGCTTAATTCTTTTTTTTTTTTTTGTGAGGAAGACCAGCGCTGAGCTAACATCCGTTGCTAATCTTCCTCTTTTTGCTGAGGAAGACTGGCCCTGGGCTAACATCCGTGCCCATCTTCCTCCACGTTACATGGGACGCCGCCACGGCATGGCTGACAGGCAGTGCGTCGGCGGGCACCCGGGATCCGAACCGGCAAACCCCGGGCTGCCAAGCGGGGAACTAAACCGCTGTGCCACTGGGCTGGCCCCAATGTGCTTAATTCTTTATATGCATAGTTTTATTCTCACAATCAGTCATTTATCTCTACATCATCATTGAATAATCAATCTCCTTTTTCCCTGCTGATTTGAAATGCTGTCTTTATCATAAAGTAAATTTTCATGAATATTTTTGCTTTTTAAGCCTTAATTTTCTGATTTGAGAGGTAGTAATTTGTTCCCTGTCTCAGAGAACTGCTATTCAACTCAAATGAGGTAATTCGTGTTGAACTTATTTTTGATGAAAACTATAAAAGGAAATTTTTTTTTTAAATTTGAGCCCTATTTATTTATTTATTTATTTCTGAGTAAGATTCGCCCTGGGTTAACATCTGTGCTAGTCTTCCTCCATTTTGCATGTGGGTTGCTGCCACAGCATGGCTGACAAGCGGTGTAGGTCTGTGTTCGGGATCCAAACCCGGGCCGCCAAAGCAGAGCACACCGAACCCAACCACTAGGCCACTGGGCTGGCCCTCTATAAAAGGAAATTTTGAAGATTTCCCTGAAGCCTAATATTTTTGTCCATTTTTAATATATGTATACCTTTATATACACTTTTATATTTTATGCTTTTTTATTTGACATTATATTGTACCTTCCTTTCCATATTTATGCATGGCTGGCATTGTAAATAACCTTCACTATCCAAATCTGTTTAATTGTTCAGTTGGGATAGTGAATTTGGATGTCAGGGGGTACTGCATTTTGGAATCTGTTTGGTTCCCCAAGTATGGATAGCAAATAGCATGACAGTGTAGGAAGAATCTAAAAGTTTATTCAAATATATTTGGTTTCTGAGTTTAGATTGTGAGGTTTTTGGATATCAGGAATTTGGATAACAAGGGATACCTATATTTTCAAGGGGAATTGCACTGAAATGCTACCTATTGTAGTGGGTTCTTTTGATTGCAGAGATCAGAAACCCAACCCAGTGTGACTCAGGAAATCAAAGAGAATTGATTGGCACACTTAACAAGGAAGTTCAGTGGTTGAGTTTATTTGAGGCACAGCTGGATTCAGTGGCCCAAACAGTATTGATAAGACCTTGCTGTGTGTGTCAGTTCATTTTCTTTTACTGCAGAGAGGCTTCTTCTGTGCATTCAGGGAAGAGGGCTGCCAATAGCTCTAGGTTTACATCTTTCTAGGTTAGCAACCCTAATAGAAAAAAAAATTACTTCTCTCCTAATAGTTGCAGCAGTGTTCCAGTATAGAATCTCAGTGAGTAGCTACTGTTGCTGGGGGGATGGAATAAACTGATTAACTGGCCTGGGTCATAACTAATACCAGCTTCCCCCATGACTGGGGGATGAGGTCAGTCCATTCAAACTGTGTCAGATGACAAGAGAGAAGTAATTCTTCAAAGGAAAACACCGTACTTTCACCAGAAGAAGGTGTAGATTACCAACCAAAGCAGATAGTAGGGCAGACTAAACCGATAGCTGTCCATGTACCTATGCTATACTGTGTCATACGATAACTCATTTCTTCCATTACCTTTTCTTTAATTGAAATACTACAAAATGTTTCTTATTTTGGCACCCAATTTGGCTTTTACTTGTCATTGACCTACTGTAGGTAAAAGTAGGCTCCTCTATCCTATCTAGTGATGAAGATCAGCTAACATGCATTCTTGTTGCATCTTACTGTAAAGCTGTTTCTCAACCCATCTTTTCTTTTATTCTTTCAGAAAGAGAAATGTCTTTTTTTCTTTCTGAGAGAGGTACCTGTCCACCTTTGACCTAAATCTCATTTAGTCTTGTTTACCAAAGAACATTGGCTCATCAGTTAGACCTTCATTTTTTTACTTCTCTGCTTGATTCTATTTATAATTATAAAGATGTGCTCCCAAGCCCCCTAACTAATAAAAATTTCACTCACACTTATCCTCCTTTTCTTTATAGCAGATCTGATTAACACACTAGTCTATTTATTTGCCAAACTATCACTTCCTTCTTAACTTCTTATAGGCCTTTCTCTTTCCTACTTTTCAAGGTCACCAGTGATATCCAGAGACCTTCATCTCAGGCCTAAACCTAGAATTGTAGTATGTAAGACCTAAGAGGGTCCTAAGAGATAATTTAACTCAACTTTCTTTTTCTGTTTTGCTTCATATTATTTTGATTACTTTCAGATTCTGTACCCTTATAGATGTGTTTCTATTGAAGACAGCATATAGTTGGATTTTAGAAATCTCGTCTGACAATCTTTGCCTTGTAACTGGAGCATTTACACTTAATAGAGTTACTGGTATATTTAATTGGCTTTCCATTTGTTCCATCTGTTCTACACCCCCTGCCCCCCAATTCTTGCCTTCTTTTGAAGTGACTAGTTTTTATCATTCCATTTTTTTACTCTGCTAGTTGGGAAGTTATACTTTTTTCCTGTTTTTTTTAGTGGTTACCCTAGAGTACAGGCTGGCCAACTTTTTCTATTAAGGGCCACATAGTAAACATTTTTGTTTTTGTGGACCATATGGTCTCTGTCACCACTGCTCAGTTCTGCCATTGTAGTACAGAGGCATCCATAGAATTATAGATAGAGGACTAGGTAAAATCATCCAGATAAAAGAGCACTGAGTTGAGAGCAGAAACTGAGAGAATATTTTTATTTTTAAAGTAAGGTAGTGGAAAAAGAGCTGTAAGAGTGAATCAATAAAAGAGTGAGCCTGTCAGGAAGATTATAAGAGAAATAATTGTCATGTGAGGGCAGTTTCAAGAATGAGAAGATGGCCACCTTAGTCAGATGTTACAGTGTGTTATGTTAAGATGAAGATTGAGAGAGGAGGCCTTTGGATTTGGCAACATTATGGTAATTGGTGACATTTTCAAAGAACATTGGCGGTAACTTGCTATGTGGGAAGAGTGGTAAGGGAGTGGAGAGTGGAAATATAGACCACTGATTCCCAAATACTATTCTCTAAACCAGCAACAACAGAACTGCCTAGATTTCCCAACCTCAGAACCATTATTGGTCCTAGAAATGTATATTTTTAAAATGTTTTCCAGATGATTGTGATAAACGCTCATGGCTTGCTGTCAAGATGGATTTGTGAGTGCTATTTTGAGGCAACCCCTTTTTTCCAAACACAAAGCAGTGATTGATAAAGTAGCGAAAAGAGAAAACCAAATTGATATAAATGGGGCTCAAAAAAGATAAACATTTGTGTATCTCAGGGAACCATGGCTGGGAACCTGCAGGTAGAGCAGCTGAGGCTTTGGCTTCTTTGAGGTAATGGGGAGGTGTCATTGGAATTGGGCTCGTTGTTGGGACCCATGGGCCAGGATAGGTAGGGGTCCTCTGTTGAAAAAGGTATTTCTGAGTTTAGTTCTAGGGCTGCCATATTGTACATCTTTAGAGATCAGACTGTAGTTATGCAGTGTGTCTCCTGGAGTAGTAGTGCAGGGCATGGCCTGCTTGACTGTAAGGAGTAGCTTTGCTCCTGACTGCTGCCAGAGGCCACAGTATGTGCAGCCTTATATCTAGGGATTCAGGAGAACACAAACATAGCTTTTCAATTAGGAACGTGCCAGCTCAGAGCATATCTTCACTGTTACTGCAGGACAGATCTCCTGACTTGAATAGACCAACTGTAAGAAAAATATTTATGAGGTAACTGGGGAAATTGAACATTGACCAGTAATATTAAAAATTGTTAGTTTTTGGGGCCACCCGGTGGCGCAGCGGTTTAGTTCGCGCTTGGCAGCCCAGGGTTCGTGAGTTTGGATCCCGGGTGCCTGCCGACGCACTGCCTGTCAGCCATGTGGTGGCGGTGTCCCATATCAAAAAGTGGAGGAAGATGGGCATGGATGTTAGCCCAGGGCCAGTCTTCCTCAGCAAAAATGGGAGGATTGGCAACAGATGTTAGCTCAGGGCTGGTCTTCCCCACACAAAAAAATAAAAAAAGAGTTTAAAAAAAGAAAAAAACCCAAAAAACAAAAATTGTTAGTTTTTAAAGATGTGATTAATGGTATTGTGGTTGTGTTAAAAAAAAGTAGTAAATAGTAGGTTCTCAATAGATGTATGAAAAACAAAAAAATTGTCCATCAAAAAGTACACCTGTTGGGGCCAGCCTGGTGGCACAGTGGTTTAGTTCGCACTTTGGCAGCCCGGGCTTCGCGGATTCGGAGCCCAGGTGCCCGCGGACGCACTGCCTGTTAGCCATGCCGTGGCGGCGTCCCATATAAAGTAGAGGAAGATGGGCACGGATGTTAGCCCAGGGCCAGTCTTCCTCAGCAAAAAGAGGAGGATTGGCAACAGCTGTTAGCTCAGGGCTGGTCTTCCTCACAAAAAGAAAGTATTCCTCTAAAGGTAAAGGCTCAAACAAAATGCTGAGAAAGATATGAAATCAACAGTCAGAAGAGCAATTCACTCTGGATGACATTAAAATATTAGTCTGAAAAATATCAAATTATGTATTTAGGGTTTTCAAAGAGATAAGTGAAGGAGTAATATCCCTTAAATTAAAACAATTATGAAATTTAAATAGGTAGAAAAAAGATCTGGTGGATATGAAAATGATGGAAACCTTAGAAGTGAAAAATAGTGTAATTAAAAAAAACAACCACATGGTATTCAGGAATGGGAAGTCAATAGGATGTCAGTTTTTTCCAGTATAAATCTATCAAATCAGTGCAGTGTCAATCAAAATACCAGAAGGTTTTTTGTTTCTTTTGTGAGGAATACCAGCCCTGAGCTAACATCCGATGCCAATCCTCCTCTTTTTGCTGAGGAAGACTGGCCCTGGGCTCACATCTGTGCCCATCTTCCTCTACTTTATATGGGACGCTGCCACAGCATGGCTTGACAAGCAGTGCGTCGGCTGGCGCCCAGGATCCGAACCCAGGAACCCCAGGCTGCCAAAGTGCGACCTAAACCCCTGTGCCACTGGGCCGGCCCCCCAGAAGGTTTTTTCATGATAGTTGACATGCTGATCTTAAGATTCTTATGGTAGAGTAAATGGCTGAAGTAACATTAAAGAAATAAATTGAGGTGATATGCCCTTCAGATTCAAAAATTGTAGAGCTATTATAATTAAGGTAGGCTCAGGGATAGACAGATAGACTAATGGAACAAAATACAGAGCCCAGAACAGATTGATATGTATATGGAACTTACTTCATGACGAAAATAGCATTATAAATAAGTGGGGAAAGATTATACTCTTCATTGTGGTGCTGGTTCAATTGCTAATCTGAATTGATGTGAAAATAATTAAAAGCCC
Organism: Tapirus indicus; assembly: GCA_031878705.1. Classification (NCBI taxonomy): domain Eukaryota; kingdom Metazoa; phylum Chordata; class Mammalia; order Perissodactyla; family Tapiridae; genus Tapirus; species Tapirus indicus. Next base: position 61,974,050 of record CM062918.1, on the reverse strand, counting down.
TGTCTCACGGCGTACGTGAAAATAAATTCTATACAGATTAAAGACCTAAATGAGAAAAGCAAAATTTAGGCCTTTTAGAAGAAAATATAGGATAATAACTTTATGTCCTCAAGATAAGGAAGGATTTTTAAAAACTATACCAGGAGATAATACTTATGTAGGCTTTAGAGCCAGACTGCCTGCTTCAAATCTCAAGTTTATCACATTCTAGTTATGACTGTGGGCAAGTTACGTAATCTTTTTGTGTTTTCTCATATGTTAAATGAGGAGGAGGATGATAAAAACAGCCTGTAGGGGGCCGGCCCGGTGGCGCAGCGGTTTAGTTCGCGCTTGGCAACCTGAGGTTCGCGAGTTCGGATCCCGGGCACCCGCAGACGCACTGCGTGTCGGCCATGCCGTGGCGGCGTCCCATATAAAGTGGAGGAAGATGGGCACGATGTTAGCCCAGGGCCAGTCTTCCTCAGCAAAAAGAGGAAGATTAGCAACAGATGTTAGCTCAGGGCTGGTCTTCCTCACACACACACAAAAAAAAAACAGCCTGTAGGAAGGAGTTGTGAGGATTAAATTAAATAATCCATGTGAAATGCTTAGAAAAATGACTAGTACAAATAAACACACAATAAGAGTTAACTGCAATTGTTGTTAATGTTGTTTATTAAAAAGGAAACAACTCATAATCTGTAAAGGATTGATAAATTTGACTATGAAAAATGAAAACTCAGGGCCTGCCCGGTGGCATAGTGGTTAAGTTCGCGTGCTCCATGTTGGAAGCCCGGGGTTCACGGGTTTGGATCCCAGGTACGGACCTATGCACCGCTCATCAAGCCATGCTGTGGTGGCATCCAGCGTACAAACTACAGGAGGATTGGCACAGATGTTAGCTCAGGGACAATTTTCCTCAAGCAAGAAAGAGGAAGACTGGCGACAGATGTTAGCTCAGGATCAATCTTCGTCACCAAAAAAAGAAAAGAAAAAATAAAATAAAAACTTCTCTCTAACAAAAGGCAGTGTAAACAAAACAGAAAGATAAGCCACTGATTGGTAGGTGATATTTGTCACATGTTCACCTGAAAATTGATTAATATCCAGGATATGTGAAAAATTATTCCTTTCAATAAGGAAAAGACAAGAAAAGGGAAAATGAATAAGCAACCTAGTGCAAATGGCAAATTACTGTCCTCACCAGTAATCAGGGAAATGCAAATTAAAGTAATGAGATACCTTTTTACACTTATATTGGCAGAAACTCAAGTCTGTCAATACTAACTTTTGGTAAGGAGGTAGAGAAATGTGAGCTCTTCTTACACTGGCTGTGAAATAGTCAGTTGGTACAACTACTTTGGAGGGCATTTTGTTAATATCTAGTAAAGTTGAAAATGCTTAAAACCCAGCAATTCCACTGCTAGGTATAAAGCTCAGAGAAATTCTAGCAAAGGCACACGAAGAGACGTGTATGAGAATTGCAGCATTGTTTTAATAGTGTTCTATTGGAAACATTCTAAGTGTTCACTAGAAGACAGTAGATTGATAAATTGTGGTATAATCATACAATGGGAGTTTTCAAAAAATATACTTTATTTTTTAGAGCATTTTTAGGTTCACAGCAAAGTTGAGTGGAAGGTACAGAGATTTCGTATATACTCCCTGCCTGCCCCCATCACATGCATAGCCACCCCCGTTATCAACATCCCCCACCAGAGTGGTACATTTGTTACAATTAATGAATCTACATAGGATGACATATTATTCAGCAGTTAATGAGCTTTACATGCATCACCATTTATAAATAGAAAAGACAATATTAAGTTAAAGTGAGATGCAAACTATTAAGTATAGTATGATACCATTTTTTTAAAGCTTAAAAAACTAAAACGGTACTATTTATAATTTATAGGACACCCACATATGTAATAAAAATATAAAAACATGTATGGGAATAAAACCAACCTCAGGATAGTGGTTACCTCTGCAGAGCAATGGAAGGAGCTTTAACTATCTCTCTGATATTTTTCATTTGTTTTTAAAATGATCTGGAGCAATTATAGCAGTTTTCAAACTTGTTGAATTTGGCTGATAGATATATGGCTGGTTTTTATATGTTCTGTAATATTTTCTGTGTTTGAAACAGCATCTAGGAAAAAGATAAAAACAAAGCTTCTTCATTAGGATTTTGACAAGTATGTAGTAGTATGAGAGAGAAGTAAATGAAGGTATTTTTCTTTTTCTTTTTTAAAATATCACAGCATCTTTATATGTTAAAAGATGAAATAAGTAAAAAGGGAAAGATTGATAACACATGTGAGTGGTTTTTTGACAGGGCTGATGGAGATGATAAGAAATGGGTTTTATTAGCTCTGGAAAGGATGTGGGACATATTTTCTCTGTAGACAGGAATGGAAGAACAGAGATAAGATGAAAATAGGAATACATTTTGAGTTGGAGAAGTCATTTATGGGAAATTATTTTCTCAGTGAGGTATAAGAGTTGAAATCATTTTTTTAGAGGTGTGATATGTGTGGGGTGTGAGAAGATTGGAAGACTATGCAGAATACTGTAAGGAATGAAATAAGATTAGATAAAAAAGGTAGCATTGAAGGACAAGGGGCAGTTGAATAAAATTTGTAACAGTGCCTAGTTGTATAATATTGTCAAATTTGTTCAGCAAGCCGAGGGCAGGATCTTTCTGTTGCCTCCCTTACCTCTTCACCTTGGGGGAAGTGGAGAGTGAGAGCCAGAAGTCCTTGAAAATATGTCTATTCTGTAGCAGGTTTCTCTCATTGTTCTCTTGGTTGTAACTTCAACTAGTTTAATTTCTGTTTATCTGATCTCATTCTTCTTACTGTTTTTAATTTCACGATATTTTTGCTCCATTGGTGGCATTCTTGTTTTTTTTTAAACATAAGAGCTTTTGGGTCCAGGGTGATTAGATTTGTGTGATTATTCTGTCCATCTTAATCCAGTCTTCAGTGAGGCTCTTCAAATAGAAAAAAAAAGAACTTGATTATAATCCCAGGTACCTTAGAAACATGTGAGATAGTAGGAGACAAAATAACTTTTCTTTGTACTCTTTGGATTTTGAATTATTAATCTAATAAAATATTGAAGAAATTTTTGGCAAGTTGCTGTTTTAGAAAGTGTTCAGATTTGGACCATAAAATGTAATATTATGTGTTCTCAATGAGACTGTTTTCAAGACTGTTCCTATACTGGGAGAAGAGTTAGGATTTTGTGTTCTAAAAGATATAATCAACGTGATTGTTAAGCCTTTCTTTGTTGAGCATCAGAAAGCAATGATTGTGTAATATGACTTCTAAATGTTTCACATCTTTTATGTTACAGTTCTTTTGCCACAAAAATGGTTTGCACAGTCTTGAACATGTACTATCCATGCTGATGGGACAGGATCCAATATGAATATAAATGATGGAGAAAGACGACGCTTTGAGGATAATGAACATACATTACGTATATATCCTGGAACAATTTCAGAAGGGACAATCTACTGTCCAATTCTTGCCAGAAAAAACTCCACAGCTGCTGAGGTGATTGAATCTCTTATAAACAGGCTTCATCTTGACAAAACAAAATGTTATGTTCTAGCAGAGGTAAAGGAATTTGGTGGAGAAGAATGGATACTCAATCCAACAGACTGTCCAGTTCAGCGAATGATGTTGTGGCCCCGAATGGCTCTGGAAAATCGCCTGAGTGGAGAGGACTACCGCTTTCTTCTGAGAGAAAAAAACCTTGATGGATCAATCCATTATGGTAGTCTTCAGTCATGGCTACGGGTAACAGAAGAACGTCGCAGGATGATGGAACGGGGTTTTCTTCCACAGCCTCAACAGAAGGACTTTGACGATTTATGTAGCTTACCTGATTTGAATGAGAAAACTCTCTTAGAAAACCTACGAAATCGCTTTAAGCATGAAAAAATTTATACCTATGTTGGCAGTATTCTAATAGTTATTAACCCATTCAAGTTTCTTCCTATTTATAACCCCAAATATGTCAAAATGTATGATAACCACCAATTGGGAAAACTTGAGCCTCACATTTATGCTGTGGCTGATGTAGCTTATCATGCTATGCTTCAGCGCAAAAAGAATCAGTGCATCGTTATTTCGGGAGAGAGTGGTTCTGGGAAGACTCAAAGCACAAACTTTCTTATTCACCACCTTACTGCTCTCAGTCAGAAAGGATTTGCCAGTGGCGTGGAACAAATTATTCTTGGAGCTGGACCAGTACTTGAGGTAAGTGTATATAAATATTTTTCTTCCTCTTAAACATATCTTAAAAAAATAAAAACTTGGTAGATGTGAGGAAATGAAACTAAATAGAAGTATAGGCATCATTTTTAGTTACCAAGGAAAACTGGAAGATGGGAGAGCAGAAAAGGCAATGTGGAAGATTGAAGGCTGTGACAGTGGCAATATTTTTTTCAGAGTCTTTGGGTCATAGCGATACAAAAGAAAGAGATGGTGGGAGTCATATATATCCCCCTGTAAAGAGAGATATAGCAGGGGCAGGACTCCTGTGTGTAACTGGGTTGTGAAAGTAGGTGGTTGGGGAAAATATTCTTGTCAGTATGTTTGTATCTTTGCAAACTTAACATCTGTGCCTAGCATTGAAATTCTAAGGGTTCACTTTTGAAAGTGTAGCAAATATGGGAAAAAATGTTTAGTTCTGTAATGTTTTAGAAGTAGCTATCAAGGGTAGAAAGGGAAGAGAATGTATTATTTTTGTTTTAGAGCTGAAAGGAAAAGATAATATTACTTAGTAGTTTGTTTAAGAGAGATTTTTGTGAGGTATAATTGAGATATAGTAAACTGCACATATTTAAAGTGTATAGTTTGATAAATTTTGACATATGTGTATACTCATTAAACCACCACCAAAGTCAAGGTACTGAACCTATCCATTATCCCAAAGGTTTCCTCATATCTCTTTGTAATCCCTGTCTCACGCCTTTTCCAGCCCACTCATCTGCAAGAAACCACTGAAATGCTTTCTGTCACTATAGATTAGTTTTTTCCTACAATTTTATATAAATGGAATCATATAGTATATACTCTTATATGTTTGACTTCTCTCACTTGGTATAATTATTTTGAGATTGATCCCTGTTGTGTAGGTCAATAATTCATTCCTTTTGCTAAGGTAGTATGCCATTGTATGGGTGTACTACACTTTATCTGTTCACCTGTTGATGGACATTTGGGTTGTTCCAGTTTCTGGCTATTACACTTAATTAAAGTTGTATTTAAGTCTTTATATGGACATACACTTTCCTTTTTCTTGGGAAAATACCTAGGAGTAGAGTTTTTTCCTAGGTAAAAAGTATGAGTTTAACTTTTTAAGAAACTCCCAAACTTTTCCAAAGTGATTGTATGTACTATTTTATATTTCCATCAAGCAGTGTATGACAGTTCCATTTACTCCATCTCCTTGCTAACCCTTGGTACAGTCATTCTTTTTTAATTTTAGCCATTCTAATGGGTATGTAGTAGTATCTCATTCTGGTTTTAATTTGCATTCTATAATGACTAGTGATGTGAGCACCTTTTCATGTGTTCATTTGCCATCTATGTATCTACTTTGGTGAAGTGTCTGTCGGAATCTATTGCCTAACTTGTTATTGGGTTTTCTTATTGCTGCATTTTGAGAGTTCTTTGTGTATGCTGGGGGCAAGTCCTTTATCAGATACATGTTTTGCACACATTTTCTCCCAGATTTAACCCTGTTTTAGTAATACCTTTTGAAGAGCAGAATTAAAAAATTTTCTCCCAATTGTATTGAGATATAACTAATATATGTTTGTATTAGTTTAAGGTGTACAACATAATAATTTGATATATGTTTATATTGTGAAATGATTACCACAGTAGATTTATTTAACATCCATCACCTGACATGGTTACAATTTTTTGTTGTTGAGATGAGAACTTTTAAGATTTACTCTCTTAGTAACTTTCAAATATGATACAGTGCTGTTAACTGTAGTCATCATGCTGCACATTACATCCCCAGAACTTATTTGTTAACTGGAAGTTTATACCTTTTGACCACCCTGACCCATTCCCCCACCTCGCAACCGCCAATCTTCTCTCTGTTTCTATGAGTTTGATTTTTTTAGATTCCACATATAAGTGAGATCATACAGTATTGGTCTTTCTCTGCCTGACTTATCTCACTTAGAATAATGCCTTCAAGATCCCTCCATGTTGTCACAAATGGCAGGATTTCCGTCTTTTTATGGCTGGATAATATTCCATTTTATATACATACCACATCTTTATTCATCTTTATCTTGGCTATTATAAATAATGTTGCAGTGAACATGGGGGTGCAGAAATCTCTTTGAGATAGTGATTTCATTTCCTTCAGATATATACTCAGAAGTGGAATTGCTGGGTCATATTGTAGGTCTATTTTAAAAATTTTTGAGGAACTTCCATACTGTTTCTCATAGTGGCTGTACCAATTTACATTCCCACCAACAGTGCACAAGGGTTCCGTTTTTTCTATGTCCTTGCCAACAATTGTCATTTTTTGTCTTTTGGATGAAAGCCATTCTAACAGGTGTGAGGTTATATTTCATTGAGGTTGTGATTTGCATTTTCCTGATGATTAGTGGTATTGAGCACCTTTTCATGCACCTGTTGGCCATCTGTAGATCTTCTACGGAAAAATGTCTGTTCAGTTCCTCTGTCCAGTTTTTAATTGGATTGTTTGTTTTTTGCTATTGAGTTGTATGAATTCTTTGTATATTTTGGATATTAACCCCTTATGACATACATGATTTCCAAATATTTTTTCTCATTCGTTAGGTTGCCCTTTCCTTTTATTGATGATGCCTTTGCTGTGCAGAAGGTTTTTAGTTTGGTGTAGTCCCACTTGTTTACTTTTGCTTTTGGTGTCAAATCCAAAAAATCTTCGCCAAGACTCATGCCTTACCCCCTACGTTTTCTTCTAGGAGTTTTATGGTTTCAGGTCTTAGGTTCAAGTCTTTAATCCATTTTGAGTTGATTTTTGTGTGTGGTGTAAGATAGAGGTCCAGTTTCAATCTTTTACATGTGACTGTCCAGTTTTCCCAGTACCATTTTTTAAAAAGACTATTCTTTCCCCGTTGTATATTCTTGGCTCCTTTGTTGTAAATTAATTGACAGATATGCGTGGGTTTATTTCTGGGCTCTCTATTCTGTTTCATTGATTGTCTGTTTTAATGCTAATACCATACTGTTTTGATTATTGTAGATTTTTAATATAAGTTGAAATCAGAAAGTGTGATGCCTCCAGCTTTGTTCTTCTTTCTGAAGATTGCTTTGGCTATTTGGGGTCTTTTGTGGCTCTGAATAAATTTTAGGATTGTTTTTTCTATTTCTGTGAAAAGTGCCATTTTGATAGGAATTGCTTTGGGTAGTATGGACGTTTTAACAATATTAATTCTTGCAATCTGTGAGCATGGAATATCTTTCCATTTATTTGTGTCTTCAGTTTCTTTTTCTTTCTTTTTGCTGCGGAAGATTGGCCCTGGGCTAACATCCATGCCCATCTTCCTCTACTTTACATGGGATGCCGCCATAGCATGGCTTGATAAGCGGTGCATAAGTATGTGCCTGGATCCGAACCTGTGAACCCCAGGCCACCAAAGTGGAGTGCATGACCTTAACCACTACACCACCATGCTGGCCCTTCAGTTTCTTTCCTTAATGTCTTATAGTTTTCACTGTACAGATCTTTCACCTCCTTGGTAAAATTTCTCCCAGATTTAAGCCTCTCTTAATAGTACCTTTTGAAGCGCAGAATTTTAAATTTTGATGAGGTTCATTTTGGCCATTTTTTTTCTTTTATGTATTGTGCTTTTGGTGTTGTAGTTAAGAAAATTTGCCTAACCCATAGTTAAGATTTTCTCCTATGTTTTTTTCCACTACTTTTATTATTTCACGTTTTGCATTTAGTTTTATGATCCATTTTGAGTTCATTTTTGTATATAGTGGGAGATATAGATCCAGTGTTCACCTATGAATATCCATTTCTTTCAGCACCTTTTGTTGAAAGACTGTTTTTTCTTCTCCTTATTGCCTTAGTGTCTTTGTCAAAAAATTTGTCCACATATGTGTGGGCTCATTTCTGTATTCTCTCTTTTGTTCCATTGATCTGTTTGTCTGTCTTTATGCCAATACCACATTATTTTCATTATGTAGCTTTATAATAATTTTTGAAATTAGGTGGTATTAACCCTCCAGTTTTGTTCTTCTTTTGCAGAGTTTGGATATTCCAAGTTCTTGGCATTTTCATATGAATTTTAGAACTAGATTGTCAATTTTCCCATAAAAGCCTTTTGGGACTTTGATTGGGATAGTGTTGAATCTGTAGTTCAGTTTAGGGAGAATTGACGTGGTAGCAATATTAAGTCATTTGACCCATGAACAAATTTATTTCTTTGTTTATTAAGATCTTTAATTTCTCTCAGCAATATTTTGTTGTTTTCAATGTACAGATCTTTCACATCATTGGTAAGATGTATCTCAGTGTTTTTTTGATAACTTTATAAATGGTATTTAAAATTTTTCAAATGTTAGTTCCTAGAATATAGAAATACAGTTGATACTGGTATACTGATTTTGTGTTCCACAGCCTGGCTAGATGCAAATATTCGTTCTGATAGGTTTTTTTGTAGGTCCCTATAGGAAATTATGTTTGTGAATAAAAAGACAGTTTTATTTCCTTCTTTCCAATCTGGAATTCTTTTTTTCCTTGGAGATTTCACTGGCTACTCCAGTGTAATGTTGAATAGAAGTGGTGAAAGCAACATCCTTGTATTGGGGGAAAGCATTCAGTCTTTAAAAATTAAGTATGATAGTAGCTGTTGGTTTATTGTAGATGCTCTTTATTCGACTGAGATCGTATCCTTTTATTCCTACTTTGTTTAGAGTTTTTATGAGAAATGGATGTTGGATTTTGTCAAATGCTTTTTCTATATTGAGAAGGTCAGGTGGTTTTAAAAATATAGTGTGTTAATATGGTGAATTATATTGATGGATTTTGGAATGGTAAACCAGCCCAGCATTTCTGGGATAAACACCACTTGGTCATGATGTATTATCCTTTAATGTATTGCTGGACTTGGTTTGCTAAATTACTTTTAGAGATTTTGCATCTGTGGTCATGAGAAATCTTGTTTTAATGTCTTTTGTTTTTGTTTTTGTTTAGGTATCAGGATAATTCTGGCCTCATGGGAATGAGTTGGGAAGTCTTCTCTTATATTTTTGGAAGAGTTTGTATAGAACTAGTATTTTTTTTCTACTATCAGTGTTAGGATTTATTAATGAAGCAATCTGGGCCTGGTATTTTCTTTACAGCAAGGTTTTTGTTTTTTATTGAGGTCATAATAGTTTATAACATTGTGAAATTTCAGTTGTACATTATTATTTGTCAGTCACCATATATATATATGTGACCCTTTACTGTTTATGCCCACCCCCAACCCCCTTCCCCCTGGTAACCACTAATCTTTTCCCTTTGTCCATGTGTTTGTCTTCCACATATGAGTGAAATCATGTGGTGTTTGTCTTTCTCTTTTGGTTCATTTCGCTTAACATAATATTCTCAAGGTCCATCCATATTGTTGCAAATGGGGCAATTTTGTCTTTTTTGATGGCGAGTAGTATTCCATTGTGTATATATATATATATATATATATATATATACACCACATCTTCTTTATCCATTCATCAGTTGATGGGTGTTGAGTTGCTTCCACATCTTGGCTATTGTGAATAATGCTGCAGTGAACATAGGGGTGCATAAATTTCTTTGAATTGTTGATTTCAAGTTTCTTGGATAAATACCCAGTTGTGGGATAGCTGGGTCATATGGTATTTCTGTTTTTAATTTTTTGATAAATCTTTGTGCTGTTTTCCATAGTGGCTGTACCAGTTTGCATTCTCACCAGCAATGTAAGAGGGTTCCCTTTTCTCCACATCCTCTCCAACATTTGTTATTTTTTGTCTTGGTAATTATAGCCATTCTGACAAGTGCAAGGTGATATCTCATTGTAGTTTTGATTTGCATTTCCCTAATGTTTAGTGATGTTGAACTATTCATGTGCCTATTGGCTGTCTGTATCTCTTCTTTAGAAAAATGTCTGTTTGTATTCTTTACCCATTTTTTGATTGGCTTGTTTGTTTTGTTGTTGTTGAGTCGTCTGAGTTCTTTATATATTAGGGAGGCTAACCCTTTGTCGGATGTATAGTTTGCAAATATTTTCTCCCAGTTGATGGGTTGTCTTTTCATTTTGATCCTGGTTTCCTTTGCCTTGCAGAAACTCTTTAGTCTCATGAAGTCCCATTTGTTTATTTTTTCTTTTGTTTCCCTTGCCTGAGTAGACATGGTATTTGAAAAGATGTTTCTAAGGCTGATGTCAAAGAGTGTACAGCCTATATTTTCTTCTAGGAGTTTTATGGTTTCACATCTTACCTTCAAGTCTTTAATCCATGTTGAGTTAATTTTTGTGTATGGCGAAAGATAATAGTCTACTTTCCTTCTTTTGCATGTGGCTGTCCAGTTTTCCCAACACCATTTATTGAAAAGACTTTCCTTTCTCCATTGTATGTTCTTGACTCCTTTGTTGAAGACTGAATGTCCGTAGATGTGTGGTTTTATTTCTGGGCTTTCAATTCTATTCCATTGATCTGTGTGTCTCTTTTTACAAGTACCATGCTGTTTTGATTAGTATAGCTTTATAGTATATTTTGAAGTCAGGGATTGTGATGCCTCTCGCTTTGTTCTTTGTTCTCAAGATTAATTTAGATATTTGGGGTCTTTGATTGCTGCATATGAATTTTAGGATTCTTTGTTCTATTTCCATGAAGAATGTTGTTGGGATTCTGTTTGGGATTGCGTTGAATCTGTAGATTGCTTTAGGTAGTATGGACATTTCAACTATATTTATTCTTCCAATCCATGAGCATGGAATATCTTTCCATCTCTTTTTGTCATCATCAATTTCTTTCAGTAATGTCTTATAGTTGTCATTGTATAGTTCCTTCACCTCCTTGGTTAAATTTATTCCTAGATATTTTATTCTTTTTTTTGTAATTGTAAACATGACTGTATTCGTGAGTTCTCTTTCTGTTAGTTCATTATTAGAGTATAGATATGCAACTGATTTTTGTGAGTTGATTTTGTACCATGCAACTTTGCTGTAGTTGTTGATTATTTCTAATAGTTTTCTGATGATTCTTTAGGGTTTTCTGTATATAGAATCATGTCATCCGCAAACAGCGAGAGTTTCACTTCTTCCTTGCCAGTTTGTATACCTTTTATTTCTTTTTCTTGCCTAATTGCTCTGGCCAAAACCTCCAGTACTATGCTGAATAAGAGTGGCAAGAGTGGGGACCCTTGTCTTGTTCCTGTTCTCAGAGGGATGGCTTTCAGTTTTTCCCTGTTGACTATGATGTTGGCTGTAGGTTTGTCATATATGGCCTTTATTATGTTGAGGTACTTTCCTTCTATACCCATTTTATTGAGAGTTTTTATCATAAATGGATGTTGGATCTTGTCAAATGCTTTCTCAGCATCTATTGAGATGATCATGTGGTTTTTATTCCTTGTTTTGTTAATGTGGTGTATCACATTGATTGACTTGTGGATGTTGAACCATCCCTGCGTCCCTGGTATAAATCCCACTTGATCATGGTATGTGGTCATTTTAATGTATTGCTGTATTTGGTTTGCCAATATTTTGTTGAGGATTTTTGCATCTATGTTTATCAACGATATTGGCCTGTAATTTTCCTTCTTTGTATTGTCCTTATCTGACTTTGGGATCAGGGTGATGTTGGCCTTGTAGAATGAGTTAGGAAGTGTTCCATCTTCTTCAATTTTTTGGGATAGTTTGAGACGGATAGGCATTAAATCTTCTTTGAATGTTTCATATTATTCTCCTGAGAAGCTGTCTGGTCCTGGACTTTTATTTTTTGGGAGGTTTTTGATTACTGTTTCAATCTCTTTACTTGTGATTGATCTATTCAGATTCTCTATTTCTTCTTGATTCAGTATTGGGAGGTTGTATGAGTCTAGGAATTTATCCATTTCCTCTAGATAGTCCAATTTGTTGGCATATAGTTTTTCATAGTATTCTCTTATAATCCTTTGTATTTCTGTGGTGTCCATTGTAATTTCTCCTCTTTCATTTCTAATTTTATTTATTTGAGGCTTCTCTCTTTTTTCTTAGTGAGTCAGGCTAAGGGTTTGTCAGTTTTGTGTATCTTCTCAATGAACCAGCTCTTAGTTTCATTGATCCTTTCTACTGTTTTTTTTGATTTCTATTTCACTTATTTCTGCTCTAATTTTTTTATTCCCCTCCTTCTGCTGACTTCAGGCTTTATTTGTTCTTTTCCTAGTTCTTTTAGTTTTAGTTTAATGTTACTTATTTGAGATTTTTCTTGTTATGGTGGGCCTGTATTGCTGTGTTTTTCCTTCTTAGGACTGCTTTTGCTGCATCCCATATGAGTTGATATGGTGTGTTTTCATTTTCATTTTCCTCCAGATATTTTTTGATTTCTTCTTTAATTTCTTCATTGATCCATTGGTTGTTCAGTAGCATATTGTGTAGTCTCCATGTGTTTGTCACTTTCCCAGCTTTTTTCTTGTGGTTGATTTCTAGTTTCATAGCATTCTGGTTGGGAAAGATGCTTGATATGATTTCAATATTCTTAAATTTATTGAGGCTTGCCTTATTTCCTAACATATTGTCTATCTTTGGGAATGTTCCATGTGTACTTGAGAACAGTGTGTATTCTGCTGATTTTGAGTGGAGTGTTCTATATCTATCTATAAAGTCCATCTGGTCTAGTTTTTCATTAAATTCCACCATTTCCATGTTGACTTGCTGTCTAGATGATTTATCCATTGATGTAAGTGGGGTGTTGAGGTCCCCTACTATTATTCTCTTGCTGTTAATTTCTCCTTTTAGGTCTGTTAATAGTTGCTTTATGTACTTTGGTGCTCCAGTGTTGGGTGCATATATATTTGTATGTGTTATGTCCTCTTGGTGGAATGTCCCTTTCATCATTCTATACTGCCCCTCTTTGTCTCTCATTGTCTTTTTTATCTGGAAGTCTACTTTGTCTGACATAAGTATGGCAACACTTGCTTTCTTTTGTTTGCCATTTGCTTGGAGTATCATCTTCCATCCCTTCACTCTGAGCCTGTGTTTGTCTCTACAGTTGAGATGTGTTTCCTGGAGGCAGCATATTGTTGGGCCTTCTTTTTTAATCCATCCAGCCACTCTGTGTCTTTTGATTGGAGAATTCAATCCATTTACATTTAGAGTAATTACTGATATATGAGAACTTAATACTGCCATTTTATCACTTGTTTTCCAGTTCTGTATTTCTCTCGTTTCTTGTCTGTGTATTTCCAACCCCCAGTTCAGTTTGGTGTTTCTCTATGATGGTTTTCCAGGTTTCTCTTTGTTTATCATTTGTGTGTCTGTTCTGATTTTTTTGTTTAATGGTTACCGTGAGGTTTGTATAAAAGATCTTGTAGATGAGATAGTCCGTTTTCTGATAGTCTCTTATTTCCTTAGTCTAAGCAGGTTCCATCCCTTTCACCTTCCCCATCTAAGTTATTGTTGTCACAACTTATTCCATTTTGTGTTGCAAGTTTGTGGTTAAAATGAAGTGATTATGGTTATTTTTGATGCTTTCCTTCGCTTTATCTTTGATGTTATAATTAAGTGTTTGCTAACCTGTCCTGATAGAGAGCTGCAATTTTCTGATTTTGTCTGTCTCTTTATCTCCTTGCTCAAGGCTTTGTAAACCCTTTTTTTTTTTTCAAGTATGAAGGCCTTCTTTATCATTTCTTTTTTGGGGGTGGGTGGAGTGTCTTGTGGCGATGAAGTCCCTCAGCTTTTTTGTATCTGGGAAAACTTTTATTTCTCCATCATGTCTGAAGGATAATTTCACTGGATAGAGTATTCTTGGCTGACAGTTTGTGTCTTTCAGAATTTTGAATGTATCATTCCACTCTCTTCTAGTCTGTAAGGTTTCTGCTGAGAAATCTGCAGAAAGCCTGATAGGGGTTCCTTTGTAGGTTATTTTCTTCTGCCTTGCTGCCCTTAATATTTTTTTCTTCGTCATTGACTTTTGCCAGTTTTACTAATACATGCCTGGGAGATGGTCTTTTTACATTGATCTAGTTAGGAGTACTATTAGCTTCGTTTATATGTAATTCCAGCTCCTTCCCCAGGTTTGGGAAGTTTTCAGCTATTATTTCTTTAAATGAGCTGTCTGCTCCTTTCTCTCTCTCTTCTCCCTCTGGAATACCTATAATCCTAATGTTGTATTTCCTAATTGAGTCAGATATTTCTCAGAGAATTTCTTCATTCCTTTTTAGTCTTAGTTCTCTCTCCTCCTCCATCTGCAGCATTGCTATATTTCTGTCCTCTAAATTACTGATTCTGTCCTCCATGGTATCAGCTCTATTTTTTAAGGACTCCAGGTTTTCCTTTACCTCATTCATTGAATTTTTCATGTCCAACGTTTCTGATTTTTTTTATAGTTCTAATCTCTTTGAAGAATTCCCTTTGCTCATTAATTTTATTCCTGAGATCATTAAACTGTCTTTTTGTGTTTTCTTATAACTCGTTGAGTTTCTTTGTGATAACTATTTTGAATTGTTTGTTATTTAGATTGTAAATTTCTGTGACTTCAGGATTGATTCCTGGCTACTTGACATTTTCCTTCTGGTCTAGAGTGTTAGCGTATCTTTTCATGCTTGTGTGATGGGGTGGATTTGTGTCATCACATATTGGTTGCAGATTCCACCTACCACCACTGGGGGAGGCAGGAGCTGTGTCTTCTGAGCCCTTTGAGACTCCTGGCAGATGTGCCTGTCTGTTGGAAGTTTTGCCAACTGGGCCTGCCTGCTTTTGCCTGTTGGTTGCTGCTGCTTTATACCTGTATGTGCAGGTGCTCTGGTGGCGATCCCCAGTTCTGGCCGACCGGCTGAGCTGGTGTGTCAGGTGGGAGGGGGCAAGGTGTGCTTTCTTTCACATGTGTGATCCCACGCACCCCTGCTCTGCTCTCAGTGCCTGCTTGGCTTGATGTGGACATCCCTGTGATTGTTTAGCTGCGTCAGTGTGGAGCGTTCCCACAGGCTGGGAGGCAGTTGTGAGAGCGCAGGTGTTCCTGCGGAGGGCTGCCTTTTTCTTTTTCTCCTCTCAGTGTTGCTCACTGGGCACCTCAAGGAAGGTCCCATGCCCTAGATCACTGCTGTTCGGGGAGGGAGAGATCTCCTTACCTCCTCTCACTCCCTCCTGGGTGTGCCCTGCACCCCTACCTTCAGATTTATGGCTGCATGGATGTCTCCAATACCTGTTGTGTTGTGTGAATGTCCTCTTTTGGTTTATGAATGTCCTTTTCATTGTATCTTAATGAGGAGAGAGTGAGGGAAGAGCTCACTCCACCTGGTGTCACTTCGCCTGCAGGAAGGTTTTAAACAAAGTTTCAATTTTTAAAGTAAATATGGAGTTATTTTTGTTACCTGTTTCTTCTTGAATGAACTTTGGTACTTTGTGTCTTTCTAGGAAATTGCTTAATCTAAGTTGTCAAATTTATTGTCATAATGTTTTATACAATATTCCCGTATTATACAAGCACCAGCTTTTGGTTTCATTGATTTTTGTTGTTGTTGTTTTGCTGTTTTATATGTTATTAATTTCAGCTTTGATCTTTATTATTTTTTGGCTTACATTACACTTAATTTGCTCTTTTTTAGTTTCTTAGTGTGGTATCTGAGGTTATTCATTTGAGACCCTTCTTCTTTTCTAATAAAGTCATTTACTGCTATAAATTCTCCCCTACGTACTGCTTTAGTGGCATCCCACAAATTCTGATATGTTGTGTTTACATTTTCATTTAGTTCAAAATATTGCTGATTTCTCTTTTGAACCGTGGGTTACTTAGATTTGTGTTATTTAGTTTAGAAATGTTTAGATCCTATCTGTCATTGATGTGTTATTTAATGATCTTGTGGTGGGATGACATTACATTGTATGTCTGGAATCCTTTTAAATTTATAGAATAAGGTAAATTTCCTTGTAAATATTCTATGTGCACTTAAGAAAATGTGTATTCTCCTCTTATTGGGTGGAGTGTTTTATGTGTGTCAATCGTATTAATTTGGTTGATAGTGGTGCTGAAGTCCAATACATCCTTGCTGATTTTCTGTCCACTTATTCTATCAATTATTGAGAGAGAGATCTTGATACCTCCAGCTGTACTTGTAGATTTGTCTATTACTCCTTTAAGTTCTGTCAGGTTTTGCCTCTTGTATGTGACATTCTCTTGTTGGTGCATACACATTTATGATTATAGGTGCTTGCTTTTGATTAAAATTAGCCCTTTTATCATAATGGAATTTCCCTTTTTTTCGTGATCATATTCTTTACTCTGAAATCTACATTGTCTGATATTAATGTAGTCACTCTAGCTTTCCTGTGGCTAATATTAGCAAGATAATCTTTTCCCATCCTTTTACTTTCAGCTTGTATCTTTATATTTAAAGACCTATACATAGAGAGTTTATGGTTGGGTCTTTTTTTTAATGTAATATGACAATGTTTAGCCTTTAATAGGGATGCTTGTTGTACCATCTACCTTTAATGAGATTCCTGATATGGTTAAGTTTATCTATCTTCTTTTACTTTTTCCTGTTAATCCCATATGTTCCTTGTTCCTTTTATCTTTTTCTTTCTTTAAAAATTTTTTGAGGTGAAATTCACATAACATAAAAGTAAGTTTTTAAAGTGTATAGTTGAGTGGTATTTGGTACATTCACAATGTTATGCAACCATTACCTCTGTCTAGTTTCAAAACATTTTCATTCCAAAAGAAAACCCCATAACCATTCAGCTGCACCTTCCCATTCTGCGTTCCCCTTAGCCCCTGGAAACCACCAATCTGCTTTCAGGAATTACCTATTCCAGATATTTCATATAAATGGAATCATACAATATGTATTCTTTTGTGTCTGACTTCTTTCACTTAGCATAGTGTTTTCAAGGTTCATCCATTTTGTAACATGTATTAGTACTTAATACCTTTGTGTGGGTGAATCATATTCCACTGCATAGACATACCACATTTTGTTTATCCATGCACATGTTGATGGACTTTTGGGTTGTTTCTATATTTTGGCTATATGTATAACGTTATGATCATTTATGTATAAGATTTTGTGGGTACATGTGTTTTCAGTTCTCTTGGGTATATACCTAGGAGTTGAATTGCTGTGTCATATGGGCACTGTGTTTAACTGGTTGAGGAACTGCCAAACTGTTTTCCAAAGTGGCTTTACCATTTTACATTCCTACGAGTAATATGTGAAGGTTCCATATTTGCCACATCTTCACTAGCACTTGTTATAGATTATAATCACCTTAGGGTATTGCATTGTTGCTTTGATTTGCAATTCTCTAATGACTGATGGTGTTGAGCATGTTTTCCATGTGCTTTTTGGCCATTTGTATATCGTCTATGGAGAAATGTCTGTTGAAATTCTTTTCCCATTTTTAAATTGGATTCTTTGTCTTTTTATTATTGAGTTGTAAGAATTCTTTATGTATTCTGGATGCCAATTGTGTGTCAGTATATGAATTGTGAAGATTTTCTTCCATTCTGTGGATTGTCTTTTCACTTTCTTCACTGTGTCCTTTGAAGCACAAGTTTTTAATTTTGATGAAGTCCAGTTTATCTGCTTTTTTCTTTAGTTGTTTGTACTTTTGTTGTCATTTTAAGAAACTTTTGCCAAATCCAAGGTCATGAAGATTTACACCTGTGGTTTCTCCTAAGAGTTTTGTATTTTTAGCTCTTACATTTAGATCTTTGATTCATTTTGAATTAATTTTTTTATAGGGTATGAAGTAGGTGTCTAGCTTCATTTTTTTGCATGTGGACATCCATGTATTTAAAAGACCATTTTGTACCCATTGAATTGTCTTGGCATCTTTGTCGAAAATCAGTTGATCATAAATGTAAGGGTTTATTTTGTAATCTCAGTTCTAACCCATTGATTTATATGTTTATCTATATGCTCATACTGTATGGTCTTGAATACTGTAACTTTGTAGTAATTTTTGAAATTGGGGGATGTGAATCCTCCAAATTTCTTGTCCTTCAAGATTGTTTTGGGCATTTTGGGCCCCTTGAATTTCCATATTATTTTTAGAATTAGCTTTCTTCAAAAACGGTAGCTTTGGTTTTGGTAAGAATTGTATTGAATCTCTAGATCTCAACAATATTGTCTTTTTTTCCCAAACACAGGATATCTTTCCATTTGTTTAGGTATTCCGTAATTTCTTTCAACAATATTTTTTAATTTTCAGTGTACAAGTCTTATACCTCTTATTAAATCATTCCTAAGTATTTTAGTTTTTATCATCTACTGTCAATGGAATTGTTTTTCCTAATTTCATTTTCCGGTTGTTCGTTGCTAGTATAGAGAAATATAATTGATTTTTTTTGTATATTGTTTTTGTATCCTGCAACTGTGTTGAATTTGTTTATTAGATTTAATAGCTTTTTGTGTATTCCTTCATATTTTCTATGTATAAGATCATGTCATTTGTGAATTTAGATAGTTTTATTTTTTCCTTTTATCTGGATTCCTTTTTTTATTTGTATTTTGAAATTGCTCTGGCTAGAAACTCAAGTAGTGTTGAATAGAAATGGTGAGAGCAGACATCCATGTCTTCTTTCTTATCATAGGGGGAAAGTTTTCAGTCTTTCACCATAAAGAATGTTGTAAGCCTGTATTTTTAATAGATATTCTTAATAAGGTTGATAAAGTTCCTTACTATTCTTACTTTGTTTTTATCATGAAAAGGTGTTGCTTTTGTCAAATTTTTTTCTGTATCTATTCAGATGATCATGTGGCTTTTGTCCATTAGTCTGTTAATACTGTGTATTACATTTATTTTTTTATGTTGAACCAACCTTTCATTCCTTGTATAAATCCTACTTTATCATGGTATGTACTTCTTTTTATATGTTGCTGGATTAAGTTAGCTAGTATTTTCTTGAGAATTTTTGTGTTTCAAGGGATATTGGTCTGTAGCTTTCTTGTGATGTCTTTGTCTGATTTTGGTTTCAGTGAAATATTTTTGGCCTTATAAAATTAGGTAGTACTCTTCCCTCCTGATGTATTTTTTGGAAGGATTTCTGAAGGATTGTTGTTAATTTTTCTTTAAATGTTTGGTAGAATTCACCAGAGGATGAAGCCAGCTGGTCCTGAGCTTATTTTCCCTGAAGTTTTTGATTGCTAATTCAATGTATTTATTGTAGGTCTACTCAAATTTTTTATTTCTTCTTGAGCCAGTTTTGGTAGTTTGCATCTTTTAGGAATTTGTTCATTTTATCTAGGTTATCTAATTGATTGGTTCATACTATTGTTTTGTAATGCTTTTTGTTTTTGTTATGGCAGTAGTAATTTTCCCTCTTTCTGAATTTAGTAATTTGAGTCTTTTGTCTTTTTTGTTTGATATGTGTAACTAAAGGTTTTGCCAATTTTGTTGATCTTTTTCCAAAGAATCAACTTTTGGTTTTGTTAATTTTCTTTGTTTGTCTATTCTCTATGTATTTCCCCCTAATCATTATTATTTGTTTCCTTCTGCTTGCTCTCACATTCGTTTGCTTTTCTTTTTCTCTTTTCTTAAAGTGGCAGGTTAGGTTATTGAGTTGGGATCTTTCTTTTTTATTACTGGCTTTTACATCTATAAGTTCTAAGCATTGCTTTGGCTGTGTCCCATAAATTTTGATATGTTGTGTTTTTGTTTTCATTCATCTGAAACTTTTTTCTAATTTTCCTTAGGATTTTCTTTTTGACTCATTGGTTATTTAGAAATGTGTTGTTTAATTTTCACCTATCTTTGAATTTCCCCAATTCTGTTCCAGTACTGAGTATTAATTTCACTCCATTGTGTTTGCAGATCATACTTTGTATGGTTTGAGCAGTCTTAAACTCATTGAGACTGGTTTTATTGCTTAATATGTGGTTTATCTTGGAGACCATTCCATGTTCCATTTGGATTTATCCTCTTGTTGAGTAGAATGTTTTATAGATGTCTGCATTGTTTAGATGGTATATAGTGTTTCTCAAGTCCTCTTTTTCTTCTGTGAGCTTCTGTGTGGTTGTTCAATTCTTTATTGAAAGTGTGATATTGAAATCTCCAGTTACTTTATCTTCTTGATGGATTAGCCCTTTTGTCATTATAAAATGTCTTTCTTTGTCTCTTGTCACTTTTTTTTTTTCTGGTGAGGAAGATTGGCCCTGAGCTAACATCTGTTGCCAACCTTCCTCTTTTTTCTTGAAGAAGATTGTCCCTGAGCTAACATCTTTGCCAGTTTTCCACTATTTTGTATATGGGACACCGCCACAGCATTGCTTGATGAGCGGTGCATGGGTTTGCTCCCGGGATCCGAACCTGCGAACCCTGGGCCACTGAAGCAGAGCACATGAACTTAATTGCTATGCCACTGGGCCAACCCCTCTTGTCCCTTTTTTTATGTAAAGTCAATTTTGTCTGATGTTAATATAGCCACTCCAGCTCTCTTTTAGTTATGATGTATTTTGCCATCCTTTTACTTTGAACCTGTTTGTATCTTTGAATCTGAAGTATGTCTGTTGGGAAAAGCAAGTAATCAGATCACTTTTTAATTCGTTCTGCCAGTTGTCTGCCTGCTTATTGCAGCATTTAATCCATTTACATTTAGTGTAATTACTAATAACATAGGATTTATGTCTGCCATTTATTTTTTTGTCTTATGTTCCTGTGTTCTCCCATTATTACCTTCTGTTAGGTTAAGTAGATGTTTTCTAGACGACCGTTTTGATTTTATCTCTTTTTTTGTTGTTATTTTCTTAGTGGTGTTCACAGAGATTCCAATTAACATAACGATCTAATTTGGATTACTACCAACTTAATTTCAATAATATGCAAAAGCTTTTCTCTATATAGCTCTGTCTCTTTCTTCCTCCTTTGTGCTTTTATTTTTGTACATGTTACATATTTATACTACATATATGCCCAGAAACACAGATTTGTATTTATTGTTTTATGGAATTGTCTTTCAGATCACATAGGAGAAAAAAAAGTTACAAATAAAAAATATTTATACTGTGTTTTGTATTTACATTTATATTTACCTTTATTTCTGATCTTTATTTCTTCATATGGATTTTCTTTATTGTCTAGTCCTTTCACTTCAGCTTGAATTACTTCTTTTAGTATTTTTTTGTAAGGCCCATCTGCTATCGATGAAGTCTCTCAGGTTTTGTTTATCTGAATGTCTTAATTTCTCCTTTAATTTTGAAGGATAGTTTTATTGGACATAGAATTCTTGGTTGACAGACTTTTTTTCAGTGCTTTGTATATATACACCCCCCCATCTTCTAGCCTCTGTGGGTTTCTGTTGAGCAATCAGCTGTTCTTCTTTTTTTTTTTAAATTTTGGTGAGGAAGATTGGCTCTGAGCTAACATCTGTTCCAGTCTTCCTCTTTTTTTGCTTGAGGAAGATTAGCCTTGAGCTAATGTCTGTGCCAGTCTTACTCCATATTGTATGTGGGTCACAACCACAGCATGGGTGATGAGTAGAGTAGGTCTGTGCCTTGGATCTGAATCCACGAACCTGGGCCACTGAAGTAGGGCGTGCTGAACTTAGCCACTATGCCACAGGGCCAGCCCAACTGTTACTCTTAATGAGGATCCTTTGTATGATGTGCTTTCTTTCTCTCTTGCTGCTTATAAGATTCATTCTTTGTCTTTCAACATTTTGATCATGATTTGTCTAGGTGCAGATCTTTTTTAGTTCATTATACTTGGAGTTTGTTGAGCTTCTTGGATGTGTAGATGGATGTTTTTCATGAAATTTGGGAAGTTTTTGGCCAGTCTTTGTTGAAATATCCATTCTGTTTTTTCTGTTTTATCCTCTCCTTCTGGTACTCCCATTATACACATATGTTGGTATGTTTGATGATGGTTCACAGGTCTCTGAAGCTCTATTAATTTTTCTTCTTTTTTTTTTTCCTATTCTTTAGATTGGGTCATCTCAATTGATCAGTCTTCAAATTTATGATTCTTCTAGTTGCTCATGTCTTCACCTGAGCCCCTGTAATGAATTTTTCATTTCAGTCAACCTATTTTTCAACACTGAAATTTTGGTAGTTTTTATAATTTCTACCCCTTTACTGATATTCTCCATCTCTATCGTAATTTCCTTTAGTTGTTTGAAAGTGTTTTAAATAGCTGATAAAAAGTTTTTGCCCAGAAAGTCCAACATCTGGGCTTCATCAGGGACAATTTCTATTTATTGCTCTTTTTTATTTTCCTGTGTCCATACTTTCTTACTTCTTTGTGTGTCTCATAATTTTTTGTTGAGAACTGGGCATTTTTATTAATACAGTGTGGCAGTTCTGGAAATGAGTTTTTCCTTTTTCCCAGGGTTTGTGGTTGTTGTTTTGTTATTGCTGTTTGGTTGTTCCATGACTTCTTTGAAATAATTCTGTAAAGTCTGTATTTTTTGTGTGTGTGAGGCCATCAAATTCTGTACTCAGTTAGCTTAGTGGCCAGATAATGATTGAACAGAGATTTCTTTAAATGCCTGAAGCAATAAGGCTCCCAGTCTATTCTACAAGGTTCTGTGTGCTTATTGGGATACCCCTCAACACTCAATAGACAGTTGTCAACTCTGCCATACTTTTTACTTCATGTTTACATAGAGCCTGAATGTCAGCCAGTGGTCTCAGCTCTTTGTTGAGCAGGCACACATTCCTTGGTTTGTGCACAGTCACACATGCACAATGCCTTCTGCATTCCCAGGAATATTTCAAATATTTTCAGAGTCCCTTTTGTATGTGTCATTCACCAACTTTTCCTTTTAAGTTTTTTGGTTGTTTTTTAATCCCATTCTTTATTGCCACCTTAGGCAGTTGCAGTGTTTAAACAGTTGCCTCTGATTGTTTTTAACAAACACACATAGGGGAAAAAGGCTGTTTTCAGTGACTGATCTCCAAGTCAGGTCAAATAAAGATAGCCCTTTGAGTGAGGTTTTCCAGGGAAATGCCATATAGGTCAAATTGTGACAATTTTCTGTGGAACAGGGCCTTGGCTCTAACTGTGGTCTGATCTTTCCGATGGCTTCTAGGCTACTTAAAAAAAAAAAACTGTAATTGTATGATCTTGGTTTTCTCTTCAGCCTGGAGCTAGGGAGAGGGAGATGGTAATAGGGTAAGTTGAAATGCCACAATGCCTGTTTTTCTTTCTGAAATTCAGCTATTTTCCTTGATTAAATGTTCCCCTACAAAGTATTATTCCAAGCCTTTCTTCAGTTTCCAGGGTTGTCAAAAAGTTGTTTTGATAATTTTTGTTAGCATTATTGTTTCTTTTACGAAGGGGAGAGGATTTTGAGATATCTTTACCATTTTCTCTGATCTCACTCTCAATGATCTGTTCAAGATATTTAAGCAATAAAAACATTTTATCTATTTACTCATGTGGTTACCATTTCTGCTGTTTTCCATCCCCTACGTTGATCCATATTTGAATATATCATTTTCCTTCTGTATGAAGGACTTGCTTTAAGTTTCTTGTAGGGTGGGTTGGCTTATGATGAATATTTTCAGATTTGTTTATCCAGAATTGCCTTTTTTCCCCTGCATTCCTTACTAATTTACTTTTTTAGGCAATATTAAAAGTAAAAGAAATAATGTTAATAACATTCTATGAATTTTAAAACACATTAATTTGTATAGCCATCTGTATATAATCTGGATACAGAATAGTTCCACTACCCCATAAAACCACCTCATGCTATTCCTTATCTTCATATCCTCTGCCCTCCCGTACTGCCATAACTCGTGGGAGCTACTTGTCTATTCTGTATTGCTGTTTTTTGTTTTTCAAAATGTCATATAAATGGAATCATACAATATGTAAAGTTTTGAGACTGGCTTCTCTCTTCAATTTAGCATTATGTCTTAGAGATTAATTCAAGTTGTTGAATATGGCAGTTCAACAGTGGATTCTTGTTTGGTATCCATCAATGTTGATGTCTGTACCAGTAGTTCACCTTTATTGTTGGGTAATATTCCATTGTATGGTGTATACTTTAGGGAACAATTTAAGAAGCTTATATGTTTTTTATTCTTTTAAAATTAGTACTGTAGCTTTAAGTAAGTGTAATAAAGTGTACATTATGTAATGAAACTTCATTTCATTTATACTATTCTAAAATTATTTTGATGTAATTATTTTTTCCTAGCCCCTTATTTAGTTTAGCAAGATTTATTAAGAAAACTGCTGGCTCTGGAATGTGAAAGTGAAATCTGAATTTTAATAAGCATTAAGTTTTTAAAGTTCATTTATTTTACTGCATTGCATAAAATACCGCCTACTTGGTTTTATTTCAATTATTAGTTGCTTTCTTTTACTTTACCTGAACTATAGAGTCTGAAGGTATAAGTGAATTGCTTGTCTACTATCTCTTTAGCATTTAGTCTCTTTGAGCTGACCTAAGCAGGATTTTTCCATTTGTTTTTTTAAATGAAATTAATGAGAACCGTTTATTTTGACAGGCATTTGGAAACGCAAAGACAGCTCATAATAACAATTCAAGTCGTTTTGGCAAGTTTATTCAAGTAAATTACCAAGAAACAGGCACTGTACTTGGGTAAGTAGCAGTGGCAGGCTTTGGAGCATGTTTATATTGTCACCATTGCTCCTTCATAACCATAGATTGTTCATTTGCCTTTAATGAGAATAGTGATGTTGGTGTCTGCACTAAATTTTTTTCTCTCAACTTTTTTTCTTTTGGGAAAGTTCAAACCTGAGAAAAATTCTAAGAATAGTATAACACTCATACATTCTTAATTTAAATTTATTAATCATTAATAATTTGCTGCATTTGCTTTATCTCTCTATATTATGCATACGTTCATTTTTCAAAATTGTTTTTGAGTAAGTTGGGTATATAAGTTGACCCCTAATTACTGTATTTCCTAAAGAAACCACAATCACGTTTTTCTACATAATACTATTATTATACTCAAGAAATTTAATTTTGTTACCATATTTCTTATTACACAGTCTATGATCAGAGTCCCCTGATTGTGCCAGCAATATACTTTGTAACCTTTTTTTTTTTTTAATTAATAGACTTTATTTTTAGAGCAGTTTTCGGTTCATGGCAAAAAATGAGTAGAAAGTACAGAGCGTTCCCATATACCTCTTCACCCTATCCTCCAGTTTCTCCTATTAATAACATCTTGTGTTAGTGTGTTCCATTTGTATATTCTATGGGTTTTGACAAATGTATGAAGACATATGTTCACCATTACAGTATCATATGAAATAGTTTCACTGCCCTAAAAATCCTCAGTGCTCCACCTGTTCATCACTTCCCACCCACTAACCTTTGGTAACCACTCATCATTTTACTGTCTCTGGAGTTTTGCCTTTTCCAGAATTTCATATAGTTGGAATCACACAGTATATGGTCTTAATAGGTTGGATTCTTTTCCATAGCAATATGTATCGAAAGTTCCTCCATGTCTTTCATGGCTTGATTTTATTGGACTAATCTTAAATGTATATATTAATTTGAGTATAATTGACATCTTTGTGCTTTGTGGAAATGTTTTTAAGTTTTTTGTATTTCTTGTTGAGTTTACTCATAAGTATTGCATTGTATCTTCAAATTGCATATTGTTTGTATACATGAAGGCTATTGATTTTTATATTAATTTTATGTTATCTTATTGAATCACTTTATTGTCTTTATTAGTTTCTCTTACCTTTACTAGCTATATTATCATATTTGCAAAAATAGATACTTTTACTTTTTTTCCTGTTCTTATATGTTTGGTTATTTTCTATCTTGTCTGGTTCCATACCTCCTATACTGTGCTAGTAATTGTTTCAGACTTTATGTGAATGCCTTTACTCTTCTCCACTAAGTTAAATGCTGGCTTTAGAACATTTTTTTCTTGTTAATGAATTAAGCATCGGTTTTAATTTTCTTTTAGTGTTTTTGTTAGTAATGACTATTGGATTTTATCAAAGGCTTTTTTGGCATTTACGCAGATTGGCATGATTTTCATTCTGAGATCTATTCATATCGTTATTTTCCTAATATTGAATCATTTTGCATTTCTGGGAAAAGAATTCCACTTGGTCAATGCAAAGACACACACACTCATACATCCATACATTCACAGACGTATTTATGCACAAACATATAAATTGGCCATAAATTTTTACATCCATATTAATAACTGAGATTGATCTGTATTTTTCTTTTTTATGCTATTTTCATTGTGCTTAAGTCTTATCACTTTACTTCTGCATTTAAATTTTAAAATTTTTGCCCCAAACTAAGTGTATTCTTTCCCCCCCAAAAGTGAAAATAAAAACAAGAAGGAATGTAACCTTATTTGGAAATAGGGTCTTTGCAGATGTAATCAAATTAAGATGAGGTCATACTGGATAAGAGTGATTCCTCTCCAGGACCTTTGGTGGGACCATGGCCCTGCTGACACCTTGATTTTGAACTTCTAGTATGCAGAACTGTGAGAGAATAAATTTCTGTTGTTTTAAGCCAAAAATAAATAAATAAAAACAAGAAGGCTAAATCCTTCTTCAATGGCAAGTTTCATAGCTCATTTCTTTCCTGATTTGAGGAATCATCAGTTTCCAAAGGTGCAGTTGGAACTTTTCTTCGTAAAAGTAGGATGGAGTCAAGTTGTCAGGCTGCTCTTTCCCAGTATTTATGATTGTGCTGCAGGAGAGGTTGATAATAGACAAAATTGTGAATATTGCATTTAAGTTACAAAATATCAATACATATATTTGTTGATTCTTTAGACAGTTTCATGAGTTAGGAATGGGAGATATTTATTTTCCTACTTTGTGGACTCAATTTTGGCTCTTATATGTCAAGTGACTACCTAAAAAGGTTAAACTTTCCCTTAGATCAATGATGAGCAAAAACCTTCATTTTGATTAGTAAGTCAACACATACATATTGAGCATTTTTAACTTTAAGTCAACAAATATATATTGAATATTTTTATCTTTCTTTTTATCATTTATTAAGCAAACATTTATGGAGTTCATTTTGAGTACCAGGCACTGTGCTAAATGTTGAGGATATGAAAAGATGTAGACATGTTCTCTGCCATTTAAGTTCTCATAGTCTCTTTGGGAAGACAGGTATTTATATAAGATGATTACAGTAAATGAGATAAGTGTGATGACTGAAGTATGTGTCTGAAGGACTTCACAAGAAAATGTGATTTTTATCTTGGGTCTTGAATATTTGCCAAGCAGAAGAAGTGGGAAATCACATTATTGATTGAGGAGCTAGCATTAGCAAACGAATGGAATCATGACAAGAGCTTGGTGTACTTGAGGAGGTAAATTCAGTGGCTAAGGATTATGGGCATAGTGGTCAGTTTGTTTCAGATTGTGAATAAAGCTCTAATGTTTATCATTTATCCTCTTGACACTGGGAAGCTGATTTAAAAAATTTTAATATGAAAAATGCCAAACATACACAAAAGTAAAGAGAATAGTACACGGAACTCCCACTCAGATTCAGCAGTTTTCAAATTTTGCCATATTTGCTTCATCTGTCTCCTTTTTCTTTTTCTATGCTGATGTATTTTAAAAACAATCCCAGATGGGCATAACATCAGTTCACCCCTACATATACTTTAGTATGAGGAGCAAGTGAAAGTAGAGGAACAACATGATCAGATCTTATTTTATAGATAGATACTCTTGAGGCAGTATAACTCATGGATTGGAGGGGAGGGAAGAGAGATGTCCAGGAGTATGTTGGTATAGTTGAAAGAGAGAGTCTTTGTAGTTAAAATAGACCTGGATTCAAGTCATGGTTCTGCTGTTTACTAGCTGCATGATCTTAATGTCTTTGAGCATAAGTTTCTCCACTTGTAAACTAGAGGCAGTAATATTTGTGTGCAGGGTGGGTGTAAGAATTTTACACATAAGTTTATGTTAGTTCCTTTTCACCCATTTCAGACAGATAAAATGCTGTTTCAGTAGTTTAGACTAGAGGTGATAATGGTAATTCAGAAGAAGTGATCAGTTTTAATTACTGGTGGTGGTAGTGGCAATGGATTTGCAAAGAAGGCACATTTGAGCTTCATTTTAGTGAATGAATGGAAT
Organism: Tapirus indicus; assembly: GCA_031878705.1. Classification (NCBI taxonomy): domain Eukaryota; kingdom Metazoa; phylum Chordata; class Mammalia; order Perissodactyla; family Tapiridae; genus Tapirus; species Tapirus indicus. The sequence goes on along the minus strand of CM062918.1, from coordinate 61,945,798 downwards.
CTACTGGACAGAGATTGAGAATAGACTAGAGAATTCGAAGTGGAAGGAAGAGTCTGAACAATACAGTCAAGAGTGAATGGCATGCTTGAGGGAATAGCATGAATTTGGGAGTGACTGAAATAGAGAGCATGCAATGGGAGGGAACTGAGGGAAATAAAAGCTCAAGAGTCAGATTTTGACCCCAGAGAGATTTATGCTAAGTAATTTGGATTCACTAGTCTAACGCTTTTAATTTTCAGACTATAGAACCCCTTTTCCAGTGAGATTTTAACTGATTGCTCCAATTTGTGTAAGAGATAGTGAAGACTTGAAGGGCACAGGCTAAATAAAGAGAATAATAATATCAGAAATACAATTTATGTTTCAGTTCCTCGTTACTTTCAGGATAAATTCCATTCTTCTGGCCCATAGTATATTGGTCCTTCTTGATCTAGTCCATTTGCTTATCTCATTCTCTAGCCATGTTAACTTCCCTAAAGTTGATGAGTATCCTCTTTCTTTTATGCCTTTACATAAAGACAGTTCTCCTTGCCTTTTTCTGGTCAGTCTTTCAGATTTCAGAATCATTTACTCAGTCACTCAACAGATATGTTTAATGAATGTTTACTATGTGCTGTGTACTCACCCGTCATGAGAATTCTTCCTTATATCCTTTTTCCTTCTTGGATTGAATATTATGTATCTTTCTTGGTACATCCATAATATCCTGGTCATTGCTCTATAATAAACCTTATCAACTCAGTATGATAGCTGCTAGTTTACCTATTTTCTCTACTAGTTTGTAAGCCACTTGAGAACAGGTAGTGTATCACTTATTTAAGTGTATCACTTAGTGTATCACATATTTGAATGATGCTTATCACAGTGCCCAGTTGATGAATACTTATTGAGTAAATCAGTAAATAATAAATAAATTGATTCCAGAATGTGGCAATAGCATGGATATGTAAAGAAAGTATATCTTTGAGCCTTATAAAGTCTGAAAGTATAATGTCTGAAAGAATGGGCAGTGGTATATGAGCCTGGAAATAAGTAAAGTTTGTGTCATGGGAGGGTCTTGTGTGCATCTGACTTTATTGAAAAAAAAAAAAAAAGACTTAATGAGTTTATTAATTTAACATGGATAACACTGATAATGTCCATACCACAGTTTTAATGATAAATGTACTAAAATGATCTGGATAATAGTATTCTTTACACTTTTGTGTTTTCTCTGAAAAAATATAGGTTTACCTTATATTAAGCTTTGTTACTTATATCAACCAATTTTATTTTTCTTCTAGGGCCTATGTTGAAAAATATCTACTGGAGAAGTCCAGACTCGTTTATCAAGAGCATAATGAACGGTACATAGTTTTATTTATATAATTAGATCAAATTAACGTTTGTATATGAGGATTGACTTTTAGGATCTTTGTATATTATGACCCTTAATTCAGTTTGTACCACGCGTAGCTTTACGTATAATTGCTATTTCCGTTATGGGCAGAACACAGCACTTTTTTAGAGACTGCTAGGAGGAGATTTTTTAATGAGTATGTAGAACTCTGTTGCCTTTTCTAAATTCTAGGCTAACTATCAGAACAGGAAAACAGTAGTTTCACAGGTGTTATCTTATAGCTCCTTATGAGCATTGTGCCTTTGGACCTTTTTCCATGTTTTAGTGTTCTTTCTCTAATTTGAGAAAAGCTTTTAATAAAGCTCTCAATTTCATTACAATATTTGAGGTATATGGGACTTCAGAGATGATATATGTAACTTCCCCCAGATGAAGAAACCAAATACAGAGAGGTAAATGATTTGCTTCATGTTACTGTGAGACAAAATACAATTAAGAGCCAGAGTTTGAAGTTAAACAGACCTGCATTCAAATATTGGATATGCCTTTGGAATCTCACTTAACCTCTCTGCTTTTTTTTTTAATATATTTTTTTATTGTGGTAACATTGGTTTACAGCATTATATAAATTTCAGGTATACATCATTATGTTTTGATTTCTGTATAGATTACGTCATGTTCACCGCCCAAAGACTAACTACAATCCATCACCACACACGTGTGCCTAATCATCCCTTTCACCCCCTTCCCTCCCTCCTTCCCCTCTGGTAACCACCAATCTAATCTCTGTCTCTATGTGATTGTTTGTTCTTGTTTTAATCTTCTACTTATGAGTGAGATCATACAGTATTTGACTTTCTCCCTCTGACTTATTTCACTTAGCATAATACCCTCAAGGTCCATCCATGTTGTCACAAATGGCTGGATTTCATTGTTTCTTATGGCTGAATAGTATTTCATTGTGTATATATACCACATCTTCTTTATCCATTCATCTCTTGATGGGTACTCTCTGCTTATTTATTCCTGTTTTACAGATGGAAAACTATCCCAGAGTTGTTTAAAGGATTAAATGAAATAACATTTATAAAATGCTCAGTGAGGTCCTTATATGTAATAAACATTCAATAATTAATAGTTAACTAACATTGCCACAATGAATTACCTGCAAGGTTAGGATTAGAACTCAGACTTTTCTGTTAATTTTTTTGTGGCTAGCAGAAGAGGAAATCTGACTTAGAAGTGTTTCAAAATAAAGGGAATACAGTTTCAGGAAGAGAATAGTTTCAAAAAAGACTTGCAGAGCTAAGAGGTACTGCTACTACAAAGTTATTAGGAACTTTTTCTGACACGTTTTAATGGAGTGGCAGGGATATAAGCCTGATTTTCCTTGGTTGTAAAGAATCAATGGGAAGATCAGAGCTTATAAACTGATTCTCTGTAATCTTGTTGGATTTGATTTGCAAATGTATGTATAATCCTTATTATATGTTGCTAAATTTGACTTGCTAGTATTTTGTTGAGGACTTTTTGTGTCTATATTCATAAGGGATATTGCTGTACGTTTTTTTTTTCTTTTGATGTCTTTGTCTGGTTTTGATATATGGGTAATACTGGCTCATAGACTGAAATGGGAAGAGTCTGTGAAGGATTGGGTTAATTCTTCCTTAAATGTTTGGTAGAATTCACCAGTGAAGCCATCTGGTTCTAGGTTTTTGTTTGTGAGTTTTGATTAGTAATTCAAACACTTTAGTTGTTTTAGATTTTCTGTGTCTCTTTAGATTTTCTGTGTCTTCTTTACTTAGTTTTAGTAGTTTTTGTCTTTCTAGGAATTTGTTTCATCTAGATTATCTAATTTGTTGGCCCCAAAAAATGTTTACAGTATTCCCTTATAATCTTTTTTATTTCTGTAAGTTGATAGTTATGTCCCCTCTTTCATTCCTGAGTTTGAGTCTCCCCCCTGTCTTAGTTCTTTGGGGCTGCAAAATACCACAGATTGGGTAGCTTATAAACAGAAATTTATTTCTCACAGTCCTGGAGATGGAGATGGAGAATTCCAAGATCAAGGTGCTAGTAGCATGCTCTCATTCTGATGAGAGCCCTCCTCCTGGTTCATAACCTTTGCCTTCTTGATGGTTCCTTTAGGTGGTGGAAGGGGATAGGGAGCTCTGTGGGATCTCTTTTATTAGAGCACTAATCACTTTCATGAGGGCTCCATCCTCATGATCTAATACTATTACCTTTTGGTGTTAGGATTCAACATAGGAATTTGAGGGGTACACATTCAGACCATAGCAATCTCCCCCCTCTTTTGGGTCAGTTTAGATAAAGGTTTGTCAATTTTGTTGATCTTTTCAAAGGAACAAGTTTTGATTTCATTGATTTTTCTCTACTCCCTATTTTGTTTCTGCTCTCATGCTTATTACTTCCTTCCTTCTGTACACTTTGGGTTTAGTTTGCTCTTTTTTCTTCTAGGTTTTTAAGGTAGATGGTCAGGTTAAAGATTTGAGATTTTTCTTCATTTTAAATATGGGTTTATAAAGTCCCACTGAGCACTGCTTCAACTGTTTCCCATGTTTTGCTGTGTTGTGTTTTTGTTTTCATGCATCTCAATGTATTTCTAATTTCCTATGTGATTTCTTGTTTGACCCATTGGTTATTTAGGAGTGTGTTGTTGAATTTTCACATGTTTGTGAATTTTGGAAATTTCTATTATTGATTTCTAATTTCATTGTAAGGTGGTCAGAGAACATAGTTTGTATAATTTCAGTCCCCTTAAATTTATCGATAACTTGTTTTATAGTCTAACATTGTCTGTCTTGGAGGATATTCATAATTACTTGAGAAAATCTGTATCCTGCTGTTGTTGGATGGAGTATTCTATAAATGTCTGTTAGGTCCAGTTGGTATTTGGTATTTTTCAAGTTCTCTTTTTCTTTGTTGATCTTCTGTCTAGTTCTGTTTATTGTTGAAAGTGGGTATGGAAATATCTCATTACTATTGTTGAATTGTTTATTTCTTCCTTTAATTCTTTAGTTTTTGCTTCATGTATTTTGGGGCTCTGTTTTTACATGCATTTATGTTTAGAATTGTTATATCTTCTTGATGGATTGGCTCTTTTGTCATTATAAAATGTCCTTTGCTTTAGTAACAATTTTTGTCTCAAAAATCTGTTTTATCTGATATCAGTGTAGATACTTCAGCTTTCTTTTGGTTACTATTGGTATGGTATCTTTTTTCATCCTTTTACTTTTGACCTATTTGTGTTTTTGAATTTATAGTGTGTCCTTTGTAGTCAGCATTTAGTTAGATAGTTTTTTTCCCAATCTATTCTGCCTGTTATCTACATTTGCCCTGGAGAGTTTAATCCACTTATATTTAATGTAGTTATTAACATAGGATTTGTGAATACTGTTTTGCTATTTGTTTTGTATATGTTTTATGATGTTTTTGTTCCTTTAGTCTACTATTACTGCCTTATTTTGTATTAAATAAGTATTTTCTAGTGTACCATTTAAAATCCATTGGTGTTTCTTTTATTATATATTGTTTGAGTTATTTTCTTAATGGTTGCACTGGTGATTACAGTAAACATCGTAACAATCTGGTTTGGATTAATGACAACTTAATTTTAATAGTATACAAATAACTTTGCTCCTGGGTAGCTCTGTTCCTTTCTGCCTCCTTTGAGCTGTTATTATCATACAGATCTCATCTTTATAGTAGTAGGCCCATCATTACAGATTTGTAATTATTGCTTTTTTCAGGTGTCTTTAAAATCTAATAGGAAAAGAGTGTTACAAAAAAAAATAATTTATAGTATTTTTTATATTTACCTATGTAGTTACCTTTACTAGTGCTGTTTATTTCTTTTATTTCAGCCAGAAATACTCCCTTTAGCATTTCTTATAGGGCCCATCTGCAAGCTATGAAGTCTCTTACTTTTGTTTATCTGGGAATGTCCTAATTTCTCCTTTATTTTTGAAGGATAGTTTTGCTGGATATATATTTCTTGATTGATAGTTTTTTTTCTCTCAGTACTTTGAATATATTATCCTTCTGCCATGCTTCCTGATGAGAAATTATCTGGTAATCTTATATTAGGATGTCTTGATGAGGCATTTCTCTCATGGTGCTTTGAAATTTTTGTCTTTGTCTTTTAACAGTTTTGATTTGTCTAGGTGTGGATCTCTTTGAGTTTCTTCCCCATGGAGTTTATTGAGTTTCTTGAATGGGCCAATTGTTTTTCCTCAAATTTAGGGAGTTTTTGGTCATTATTCTTTCAAATATTCTTTCTGCCCCTTTCTTTCCTCTCCTTTTGGGACTCCCATTGTGCATATGTTGGTATCCCACATTGTACATGTGTTGGTGTCTGCTTAATGGTGTCCCATACATCTCTGAGACTGTTTATTTTTCTTCATTCATTTTTCGTTCTGTTCTTCAGACTAGTCTTAACTGACTTGTCTTCAAGTTCACTGATTCCTTTTTCTGCCTGTTCACATCTGCTGTTGAGCTCTTCTAGATACTTTTTCATTTTAGTTATTATATTTTTCAACTCTAGAATTACTTTTTGATTTTTTAAATAAGTTCTTTATATTTATTGATAGTCTCTATTTGATGTGACATCATTTTCATACTTTCCCTAAGTTCTTTAAACATGATTTCCTTTAGTTCTTTGAACATATAATAAGTCTAATGTCTGGGCTTCCTCAAGAATAGTTACTATTGATTGTTTTTTTCTCCTTTGTATGCTCTATACTTTCTTGTTTCTTTGCATGCCTCGTAATTTTTTTGTTGAAAATTGGACATTTTAAATAATAATTGAACATTTTAAATAATCATGTGGCAGCTCTGGAAATGAGGTTTTCCCCCTCCCAGGGTTTTTGCTGGTTGTTTTTGTTCCTGCTGTTTGTTTTGTGACTTTTCTGAACTAATTTCATGAAGTCTCTATTTTTTGCCGAGTGTGGCCACTGAAGTAACTGCTTGGTTAGTAGCTTAGTTGTCAGGTATCGATTAAACAGAGATTTCCTTAAATTCTTGCCATGGGGCTCTCTATATGTATTGGGCCACACCTTTAACACTCAGGCATTTTATAATTCTGACTTAGCCTTTACTTCCTGTTTGTACGGATCTTCAAGGTTAGCCAGAGGTGAGAGCTTCATACTTCCTCTGGTCTTTGCTGAAAGGACATGCTGCTATGGGCGTGCACACAGCCTTACACATGCACATGGCCTTCTAGATTTCCAGGAATATATTGGAGCTTTTCAACACCTGTGTGGAGATCTCATTTTCCATCTTTTCCCTTTACTTTTTTTGGTTAGCTTATCATTTGCCTCAACATTTATCCACCACTTCAGGCAGCTGACATGTTCAAAAATTGCCTGTAATTATTTTCTACATGCCCTGTGGGAAAAGATTTTCACACTAGGCTAACTCTGAGTCAGGTCAAATGAAGAAAGTTTTGAACATGGCTTCTTTCAGGTTACCACCAGACAGTTCAAATAATGATATTTCTTAGGAATGAGGCTCTGAATGAGCTCTAACCCTTTTCTGCCCTTTTTTTGGAGGTTGCCAGACTTCTGGTGTCCACCATGATTGTAAGCTGTTGATTTTGAAGGCTGTCATGGAGCTGGTGAGCATGTGGTGGAATAGGGCAAGTTAAGAGCTCACAAAGCTTTCTATTTTTACAGAGATTTAGCTGTTTTCCTTGTACTCCCTGGGTTTCTGTAAGCTTTTGGTTAATTTCCAGAGTTCTGAAAAAGTTTATTCTGACAAATTTGCCAGTTTTCTAATTGATTTTATGGAGGAGAGAATTTTCAGAGGTCCTAACTTTGCCATATCACACTGCCTTCACCCCTCTCTTTTGGATTCAGCATCCAAAACATCCTTCTATTTTGAAGGAGTACCTAAATATTGAATTTATCATCTTTGTATTAAAAAAATGAAGCAAAGCTGAAACCTTTACTAATTAAGTTTCTTTTTCTGTTCAATGATAATCATAGATCATGTTCATTATAAAGCTATACTTCTTTGTTTCCAACAGGAATTATCATGTATTCTATTACCTCCTGGCAGGAGCAAGTGAAGAAGAGAGATTAGCATTCCATCTTAAACAACCAGAAGAATATCATTATCTCAATCAGGTGAGAGTTCATGAAAAGCATTTTGAAATGTAGGGCATTATTAAATTTTACCTTTTGAGAAAAAGATTTTTTTCCAGTTTTTTGTTTTCAAATCTGGTAATGGCTAATAACTAGCATTTTTATACATGCAATCTAAAAATATATGTGATGTAGTTGTCCAATTTAAAAATTATTATTACTCTCATGATTTGTAAGAGATTAGTTATGTGTGTGCCTTTTGCTTTTTTGTGAGATTCTTTAAGAGAATAATAAGTTGTTTATAGGTACCTCCATGTTGGAAAAATGGTTTACTCTTTCCAAAGTGTTTTACCTTTTAAAAAGACCCCTGCATGTTAAATGTTACTAATAATTAATGCTTATCCTTGCAAGAGATTACTTGAAACCTTATTTGCATGTTTTGAAGTCTAATACATATACCTTTTTGCATGATATTATGATACTGACTTAGAGTATGATTATTTTTATATTTTAGTGAATGATCCCTTTAAACATTCAGTATGAAATTCATCAAAAGAAATGACTTAGAGAATTGTATCTTTCCTTGAAACTCCAAATTCACTTCCATAATAAGCAGTCATTCTAACAACTTTTCATTACATTGGTCTCGACAATTTTATTATTCCTCATATTAACAAAAATTCTAGAATAGTAATGGAATTGGTGTGACAGTAGATCACTTAAATAACAAGTTATTTCTCTTTATTTTTTAATTGTTTGAGGCAAGATGTAATGTCAGGAAAAAATTCCATATGGTAATTTGAAAAATCCTTATGAAGGTTTTGTGAGCAAATTGACATTTTGATGATGACTCAAAGATTGTAGTATGTATTTAGGGTTATGAAAGTAGCATCTTAGACCTTTCCCAAGATATACAGTGTGCTGTATAAGTGATATTTCTTAATTTTGAAACTACATATTTATGTAAACTAACATAACTTTGTATTAATATATGGGGAATTTCAAAATTATTCAAAATATCACTTTCTGATATAACTTTTACTGTATAGAACTAAGTAGATTAAAAAAATTATTGATTTAGCTTCTCAGTTTTTTCCCTTCCCTGTTTAAACTGTTTGCATTATATTTGGCTGATTAAATATTTTCCCTTTTAAAAAGTAGTAATTGCCTGTAAATGGGCTGATTGTTGTATTAGAGAAATCCAGTTTATTACTGTTTTTCCACATCTTTTTGTAATCAGTGGCCATACTATACATATTCTTGTCGTAAGGTCAGTATTCATGGAATATGGGACTCAGCAGTTAACATAAATCTCAGAGTCACTGGACAATAGCAGATATGGATTGGTTATAATGATATCCCGGAATCTGAACGTTTACCTGGTTGTTTCTTGTTTTATGCTGCTATGCATAAATAACTTTCTTTGGATAGCAGTGCTTCCTGACTACTTACATCTAAGGGGTGATGAGAAAAGTGTAATAACCATTACTTCTACCTAACTAATCTGCCTTACTTTCAGATAACAAAGAAACTCCTCAGACAGAGCTGGGATGATTATTGCTATGACTCTGAGCCGGTCAGTACAAGTACCTAAATATTCTGTGTTCCTGTTAAAGGCTCCTCACCTTGCTTATTAGCATCTATCTCATGGCTTAGAAAGAAAATAAAGAATCTAGGAAATAAGAGAAATCAATATTTAATTTCTTTGAATTGATTTATCTGTATGTGTATGGTTTGTTGGTTAAAAACCAGTCAGTTTACTTTTTGGAATATTTTTTTGTTGCTAATGTTTAGTTTCTATTCAATACTTATTTTGACAAACAATAAATTGATTCCATTGCTGATTTTTCAGCATTGATGTGGATCCATATGAAGTGTAGGTTTTTTACCTTGAGATTTTTTTAAAATTATTGTTTAGTATTTTCATTACCCACATATTATGAGTAATATTTATTGTGCATTTAAAAAAGTTACATCTTTCTTGTTGTATGTATCAGTTAATAGTCTTTTCACATAATGAATATGCGTATATTTTTTCTTTGACTTTTTTTAATAGCAAGAGAGGCTATAGCCTGTATGTAATTGTCCAAAAACTAAGAATTGAAATTCCTGTAAATAAGATTATATGTTTTAAATTGAGAGATTTAAGGGCATATATGATGTAATATAAAATGAGTAGGTAAATTTAGCTTTATTTGTTACATTTTATAAGGACAAATTTGTAATCATAAAAAGAGCACAAAAATCTTTTTCTGTCACTTCAGTTTGCAATTAGGTCAGATGTAAAAGGCTGAAAACATGCACTCATCTATATCTATTAATTAACTAATGAACTAATTTATTAACTGTTCCTCCTGGAAACATATCATGTCTTAGTCCTTGCTTTAAATAACCATTACTTTAATTTTTCCGTACATGTGATTACATACTTCACTAATTACAAAACTGGCCTATTTCAGAGATGAGAAGGATCAGTTATTATGGATATTAATTTTTTTCCTTCAGACGAAGTTTAACTGCATGGCCATTTCATAATAAATCAAGTAATTTATGGTTTCAGATTTTACATTTTGGAAAATAAATTTTAGACATTTAAATTTATGGATTCTGATCAATTTTAGTAGAAAAATTTTATACTCTTTTGCCACTCTTGAGAAGCTTCCGTCTTTCACTTCCTACACCAAGTGACTGTGCCTCATTGGAAAGTAGGTAGGAGACTGGGAAACTCATATGGCAAATATAAGACTTGATTGCTTGTTTAGAGCTTACAGTGAAATCGTGAACTGATGTGCTATTGTTTAGAGGCAGTCTAAGTTAATGCTTAAGAATTTGGGCTCAGAAGTAGACAAATCTGACTTGAGTACTAGTTCATCCACTTACTAGTTTTGAGAACCTGAGCAGGTCACCTAATTCTTTTGTTTCCATCATCTGTTTAAAGGGGATAATAATGGTCTTTAACTTTTGTGATTTTAAATTAGACAATGCATGTAAACAGCTTGATAGAGTGCTTAATACTTAATAAGTGCACAATAAATGTTTCCACCATTGTTGCTCCAATTGAAATCATCATTATTCATCTCGTCCTTTTAGAAGAACTTTGTAGCCCTACTCTCTTACTCCCTTAACATTACTTTCATCACTATCCTCCACCTTATTGTGTTTTCAAATCTATTATAGTTTGAACTTTGATAAATTTCTGCTTTTGTCTCACAAGTTAGTGAAATAAGCAGTCAATGTGAGGTTCTTTTGGTTTGCTCTTTCCTCTTAACTCCTCATAGTATATTTGGGGGCAAACTAAACTTTATTTCCTTCTGAGTTATTAGAACTTATGTGACTAGCATTATAGGAAGAGGATTGTTAAGGACTGTTTTGCTGTTTGTGCTATATTACTTATCATACATTTTATGTGATTGTGTAAATGATCTCAAGGGGAACTATAGTGAGAAAATTGCTTTTAACAAGGGACCTGTTGTTGCCCATTGTATGGTGATTTAATTCCTTTTAAGGGTTATCCTGTTAAATAAGATCAAGCAATTAGTGTTGTCTAGGAGAGAGCAGAGGATTTAGAACTGGATAGATTTTGGTTTGGCCATCCCTGTTATTTAGACAAGTTATTTAACCTCTGAGTCTATTTTCTTCCCTAGAAATGTACATATAATTATATATACATATATGTAATTGTCTTCTTGTGTTTTGAGGATTTAGTGAGATTACACATATCAAGTGACTCTCATAGTGACTTATATGTAGAAGATATTTAGTAAATGCTCATTTTCCTTCTTTAACTGGTAATAATCTATTCAAATAATTTTACCTTAAAGCTGCTTCTGAATAACTTTAATGTAAAAGGTTAGTCTCACCTAATTTTTTTATTTATCCGAACCAAGCTTTGAATGATTTTAGGGTCCATCTATCAGGCAGAGATTTAATGACAATTGTTACAATAAGTGATAGTCTCAGGACACTATCACATCTACTATGCCACAGAAGGACTAGAATTTATTGTCCTCTTGAGACCAGTCTCCCACCCTGGTCATTACTACCTTTACAGGAACCCAAACATCTATATAATACCTGGCAACACATTTTCCCATGAGGTAGACCTGCTGCAGGTGCTTTCAGGGATCCTGATGCAACTTGGGTAGAATCCTTTGAATCCGTAATGTTTCTATTCTCCTTATTTTAAATATTTCTATAGCGTAAAGACTCCTACTGCCATTCCCTGACAGTTTGTAAGCTCATGGTCTTTGCCTCAAATACTGCCTTTCTGGCTTCACTCCTCACCATCTGCCAGTTTAATATGAGGTCTCTGCATGCTGCACAACTTTCTTTGCATTTATTTTTCCATTGAAAAACCACTTTAACATCCATATTATATTTGATCATTATAAAACCCCTGGTTGGAGTTAGTGTGATTACCTTTCTCACAAGAAGCAACAATGGCTCGGAATTTAAGTGACTTCCCCCATGGTGGTGAAGCAAGTTAATAATGTAACTGGGATTCCAGTCAAACCTATGTTCTTTATATTCTTTTCCTTAAATGATGTCCACCATCTTGACTAACTCTCAAAGTCAGTTATTCTGATTTGTGTCCCGTACTGTCAACTTGTAGTTATAAAAAGGTATGATTTTCTAAATACCATTCCAAAAAATATAGACAATGTAGAAAGCAATGCGTAATTTGACTCTACGCTTTACTTTCTCTCCCTCATACCCACATTAAATGCCTACTACATGCCAGGTTTATCGTAGGCACTTATAAATGAGAAAGGGTTCTCATCGTTCCACACAGAGGGAAAAAAGGCTGATAGCATGAAAGAACATTTTCATGTGTTTGTGGGGAGTGTGCAGTGGCATGTTATCAAGCAAGACTAGAGCTTGAGCTGAGTTGGACAAGAGGAATCAGCTATCTTTTTTCAGTGGAAAGTGTTGTAAGTTATTGGTTAGTTCCCTGCCTTATTCTTTGAACCTTACCATTTCATTGTTCTCTGAGTGACCTCCAACAGCCAGTATTTGTATCTTGGTGCCTGAAGACTTTTCTCAGAACCCTAGAAGGCCTTTGTGCTCTTGCATGGCCCCTTAAGAAAAGCCTAGGAATTAACAGCTCCCTCCCCATATCTCTAGAAATCCTCAACCAGCGACTGATGGGAGATGGTATTCAAATGCTCCAACTTCCTCACATCTGTGTTTTACACTGTTTCCCGGAGATTACTTTGGGATTAAACTCCTGTTACCCACAGTGGTACGTACTTTAATATTGTACCCTGTTTAGGCTACACTGCCTTCCCTATTTTATTACGCCATTCCCCTACTACTTATGCTGAATTCTGGTTTCAAGGTCTACTTCCATGGGAACCCAAATTAAGATAAAGATATTTCTGGTCTGCTAGATTAATCTGTCCTTAGCTTTTCTAATACCATTGTCATCAGGGAAACAGTTGAGGTCATCAGTACATGTTTTTCAAAATTAATTATGATTTTGGTGTTCATTGAGACCACTTTGTATTTGTGAAGAACATTTGATTATGGATATAAATGTATTTATATTTTACCGCTTCTTTTAATTTACTTTCTCAGTATTTTATACATTGTTTTATTCATTTTTGGGGCAGATAAGAACACTGTCAGTTATGAGAATCATTGCTATGTCATTGAGTTTACACAAGTGGAAGCATAGCTTTTTTCCCCTTACTTATTTGTTATAGAAAAATGTTTACTAAATCATAAAGTGAATGAGCTGTTTATGGTTTTGGAGGGGAAGAAAAGCAAGAGCTTTTTAAAAAGTTTTACTATAGGTAAGAGAAAAATGTGTTAACTTAAAGTTTTTCAGTGAGTAGGACATTGGCATGTGTGTAGAAAGGTGTCTTAAAATTGCTTACCCCAAATTTTATAGGCAGAAAATTAAATGCATCGGTTCTCAGAAAGAACTTTCCTTGAAGTGAATTTAAAATTTTAAACTATGCATGTATACCTTTCTATATAGAGAGTAAAAATATTTTTAACAGCCTTCTAAAATTTAATATGTAATTTTAAACTTTGTATTTAGATTTATTCATTAACTCATTCTTACAGTGCCTGAGTTTTGTACATGGTAGCTACTCAATACTTTTTAAAAAATAAATGAGCACTTTATTTCTCAAAAAGGAACATTTCATTCAATTCAATACTTACTCAACAAATCAGTGATTATATATTTTACTTCAGTAATTACTCACTGTGTTCTTGGCACACTGACTTGATGCGGGAGATCTGCAGTGAATAAGACAGTTCATGTGTTTACTGAGTACTTGATGCAACATTCCATAGGAAGATAGGCATTAAAAAAGTAAATGTGTGTGAGTAGGTTTTTGAAAATGTAAGTGTAAGGGACTTTGAGAACATAGAGTAAAGGTACTTAAAGACTTATTTATTGTTTTAAAGATTTAGATATGTGTTCAGTGTTAATGTTTGACTTTTTTGGGAACTAAAATGCAAGGTTACTCTAAAAAAGTAATTTTTTTTATCGATTTGTCCACAACTATTTTTAGTGACTCATGTGATGTGTGTTCTTTGCAGGTTTTTATACTTTCACATATAGTTCTTTCTTTTGCTGAATAATTACCATGTTGTTTATATTATTTCATTAGGAACTATTTATATTATATCTAATATCAATATAACATAAACATCTCTATATTATATAAATCTGGGCTCCACTTCTCAACTAAATTACTGCCTCTTCTAAAATTTATCTTTGTGTCCCAGGATCTAGTTCAGCAGCTTGCATGTGGGTAGGCATTCATTAAGTATTTGTTGAATAAATAACATTTGTTTGTGGTATTGAGTTCTCTCAAATACTGTGGATCTCCAGAACTCTTCAGAACCACTAAAATTCAAACTTGGTATTAGAATATTTTATAAGTATCTTTATCTTATGTTACTTTTGAGATCCTTGTCTTGGTGATTGTGAAAGGGAGAAAAAAGGTAACTTACTGGTATTTTGATAGGTATGTGTTTAGTTTGCATACCTGTACTAAGGTAAGAGGTCTTATGGATTTGACAATGTCTAAATATTTTACCAACTATTAATTTTTATACATAGGTGTTCTTATCTAAAATTACTATATTTTTGAGTGGCTTACATTACTTTTCAATAGGTAATCTTGATTTTTTCCCCTTTTTTCTTAAATAAACAGGATTGCTTCACGGTGGAGGGGGAAGATTTGAGGCATGACTTTGAACGCTTACAACTGGCTATGGAAATGGTAGGATTTCTGCCCAAGACGCGAAGACAGTGAGTTTATTTATTGTATTCTTATACCCTCAGTAGAGAACAAATCATGATTTGTGTTTCAAAAATTCCTCTTCCTTGGTCCTTTTAAACAATTTCTAACTGGTATTCCTGATCTAGTGCCTCCTCCATCTTAAGCACTGCTTACAAAATTTATTTTTCTAAAAGAGTTGTTTTGAATTGCTTTTTTTTGTCATAAATTCTTTGAGAATCTGTTGAAAGCTAGAGCTCTTCTTCCTGTAAAATGTACGTCCATAAACATTTGCATATAATTGTGAGAGTTCGTTGTGCCCTTGAAGCCTATCCATGGACCTTACTTAAAAACTATTGCTTTATAACACTGTTTAAAGTGTAATAGCTCCTTGTTTGTTTTGTATCACTGATCTCTAATCTTATAAGGTATGGATACCTGTCAGTAAAACCTAATTTTCCATGTATTTCCTCTGTAAATTTACGTCTGTACTATTTTACTAAACATATTTTGTTCATTGTAAATATAAACAAAATAGAAATGTAAAAAGGTTGAGATAAAGATGAAGTAAATTATATTTAAAATAAAACAAAATATTTAAAAGTCACAAATAGCCTTGACTGTCACCAGAAAAAAATTGTAACTTATAACTGTTTTTTTTGAGGAGGGAATTAGTGTTGATAAATATTTCAGATCGGATTATGTTGTCAACTTTTAATTTCATACTAGGAGTAGGAGAATATCAGTCCTGCCATTTTCTTGTTTGCTTGTGATTATATCGTTGGTATGAATCTTCAATTGGCAGATTCTTTGTCAGAATCTTTTTATGAAAGATAAGTTAAAACCAAATAATATAACATGTAAATATGCAAACCAATTTAATTGCTGACATAAACTGCAATTCATTGGAAGTTATTAAATAAATGAGAGTACCTGTATCAATTCCTCCATGCTGTTTACTTACATTCTTCCTTCAGGATACCTCATTTACCTCATCTGATACCTGACTGACTGACATATGGACTGAAGTGTCAATCTATGTATTATATAATAGTGAAACGTAATTTCATATTTTTTAGGTAACGTAAGTTGGAAATGCAGTGTTTATCACGCACCAAAGGATTGCCTTTTACACTCTCTTATATGACTGTATCCCGTATTGGAAACCAGTGGAAACAATACGTTCCTAGTAGCCTGGTCTTCAATTCGACCCTTCTCTATTGCTCAGATAGTATCTTCAGATATTCCCTAAAATAGCTTTTGCATTTTAACTAGACTGATGGTGTTCTCTAAACATTATCTTGTATTCTGAACATTCATTATTTTCCCTATTCCACGAAGGAATGATTTTCATCTCTTTTCCACTCATTCAAATAACTTTCAATATTTTGAGTAGAGAGCATATCATGTGTACTACTGTTCTCCTCTCCTGTGACCCCGATTGACTCTGCTAATAAATTCTTTTCTACTGCGCTCAGATCGACCCCAGAATCCCTCTTAACACAGACTTGCAGGCAACCTAAAATTTCAGCATGTGAATTGAAACCTGTTTGCTTTTAGAGAACTGTTCAGATCCTGCCTTTTAAATGAAATTTTCCTTAACAATGTTTCTTTCTGTCCTCTGTATTTTAAGATATCCTGCCCTATAGTATATTTATTTATTGTTATCTCCTTATACAAGATTATAAGCTTTTGAGAACAGAGATTCTTACTCATATTTATAAATCTTTTTTAATATTATGGTATATTAAATTTTTATATGGCATTTATTATTGCTGGAGACTTTGCATTATGTATTTATGTGTGAGAAAACACTGATGTGCTGATTTTTGAACCCTGGATTTTGAAACAATGTCATTTAGCAACTATATAAACTACTACTAAAAATAGTTTTTAAAAAATGGCTCATGAATTTGGCTTCCATTAGTTTTTATAATGTCTCAGTTGATACTGAGTTTACTCTCTAAATTAATCCAGAATACTTTCATGAATTATTCCTTTATAATTGACTTGTATTTTATTTGAGTAATGTAAATGATTCAAGCATTTAAAATTTTAAATTATTTGAAAAACTGGACCTATTAATTAGATGTTGTGTATCTGAAATTGTATCTATTAGGTTCCTAAGTCAATATTTCTACTTTATTTAGAATACTTACTAATTTTAGGAAAACACATAGTTAAAATTTCACAAGTAGGACAGATTTATCCTAAGGAAGTAACTGGACAAGGCACAAAGAAGTATGAATATATGGATTTCCAGGAGGGGCTTTTAGATGGAGTGTTCAGCTGTGTTAAATACCTTTGAGATGTCAGGTAAGTTAAAGACATAATATATTTTTCTTAGTTACATGGAGGTCCTTGGTAACCTCTGTGAGACATTTTAGTGGGTGGCAGATGCCAGAATGTAATAGTAAATAGGGAATGACAAAGTGAAGACAAGGAGTATAAGTTAACATTTCAATAAACTTGTTTGTGAAGGGAAGGAGAAGATATGGGATCTAGGATGTATTGTTTAAAATAAGAGAGAAGTGAATATGAGATTATTTTGATAGAAAGTTCTTATAGGTTCAGGTGAAAGATAGGAAGTAGGTATATTAATGTTCCTGAGTAAACTGGAGTTCATGAGATGTAGAGCACAAGTGGAGGGATTAGTTTGTGCTTGGAGGAGGGTCACATGTTCCTTTGAAACGGGAGGGGAGGATGGAAGGGAGGGTCCAGATGTAGATGTTTCACAGTAGGGGCCTGATATTAGATAATATTCCCCAATGACTTTGTACTGTTTTCTAAAAAGCATCAGTATACTAAATATGCAATATTTATCAATATTACACCATAATATGATGTAGGAGAGCATTTCTTAAATATAACCAGTAAAAAAATCACCTAGGCTACTTCATTAAAAAAATACAGATTCTAAGGCCTTTCCTTTAAATTTTCTGATTTAGTAGATCTGAAACAGTGTAGGGAAAGGGCATACCAGGCAGGATGAAAAGCATTTAGAAAGGCATGAACTTTTGAAACTACAGCAGATTCAGACAAATAGCAAAAGTTCCCTTCAAACAGCTGTATCTGACAAGTGATAAAATACTGAAAGTAAGGTTATGTAAAGCACTTTGCACAGTGCCTGACAGAGTAAACACTCAATAAATTTTAGTTATTATTTTTCCCGTACTTCTCATTTTTCTAAAGATTAAATACTTCATATTTGTACTGGTTAATTTGCTTGATTAGAATTTTAGAATGAAATAAGCTTAGAGAATGCAAGCTGTAATTTGTGGTTTTATTTTCACAGGATTTTCTCTCTTCTCTCAGCAATACTACATTTGGGTAATATCTGTTATAAAAAGAAGACATACCGGGATGACTCCATAGACATCTGTAATCCTGAAATTCTGCCTATTGTCTCAGAATTGTTAGAAGTGAGTGATTACATTCTCAGTTGTCATTTCAAATACTGTGTAACTTCTCAGTTTTTATTTTGTATAACTATTTTGTGAGTGTAAAGGGTTAATGCTTTTTATTAATAGTGTTTCTCCAAAAAGATGGGATTTTTGCTTTTGAGTGTACCAGAACCTTTAGAAGATTTGGGTTTTGCTCCCCTGCCTTTCCTTGCCCCAGATATCCATAACCCCTCAATTTGCTGAATAGGGTGAATATTTCATTCTAGGCTGTATAATGTTCTAGGCCTTTGCTAGTTTTTCTCCTTCTATATTTGACCTATCTTCTCATACTAAGATTTTGTTTAGATTATTTTATTTGAAGATGGGGTATCTGAATGGGGAGAAAAGGATGCTACTTTTCTTTCTTCATGGCTGAATAGGAGCCAAAAGTCTTCATCTCCTACCATGCTTCTTCCCATATCAAGGTCTTTATTACCTTAATTTTTCTTCCTGGAGTGATGATTTCTCAAATTTTCCCCACTAACTTTTTATCTTGCTAGATTCATATTAAAAGAGGTGTCGGTTTTTATAGGCCCTCTCATCTGACAGAGCAAGGAAATATATGTGTGTATACTAACCTGTGTATGTTCGCATATCTACAGATATCTTTATGTAACCATCTATATCTATATAAAGATAAACATGAGGCCGTACTGATGTTTCTAACTAATCCATTATCACATGTGTCATTTTACCCCTTGCTTATCTGTAAACTACCATTCTAACAATGAGGAACCTGTCTCCCACCATCTACTATTCATTTATTTAATTATTCAATTCCTGCTATACGTGTATAGCAGTATTAGAATTGTTAACCCCTACGCCTGTGGGAAAGGACTTTATGAACTCGTACAGTGCTTATGTGCAGTTCCTTTGCCTTTAGTTTTACAGACTCCATTCATTTCCAAAATTATCTAGATCAGCGCCTTTTCCTCCCACCCCCTTCAGTGAGGTTGTCTCATGTATTTGTCATACAGTTAGATTCTCTTGTTATCGTCTGCATTCTTTCCTAGGCTCCCCCAATGTTTTAAATAATTTTCTAAAAATTTGTATACATTAAGATTCACTCTTTGTGCTGTATGGGTTGTGACAAATGCATAATGTGGTGTATCCTCCATTACAGTATCATATAAAATTTCACTGTGCTAAAAATCCTCTGTGCTTCACCTATTCAACCCTCTCCTCTGAAACCCCTGGCAACCACTGATCTTTTTCCTAGCTCTGTAGATTTTCCTTTTCCAGAATGTGGCATAATTGGAATCATACAGTATGTACCCTTTTCAGACTTGTTTCACTTGGCAGTATGCATTTAAGATTCACCTTTGTCTTTTCGTGGCTTGATAGCTCATTACTCTTTATTGCTGGGTAATATTCTAACAACAATATTACATTGTATCGATGTACCACAGTTTGTCCATTCACCTATTGAAAGACAATTTGTTTGTTTCCAGTTTCTTGCAATAATGAATAGCCTGTTTTTTTTCTATTAAAATATTATTCATCTTTCAAATCTTGGTTCATGTGCCACTTCATGGGGTTTAACCTTATTAAATGGTCTAAACTGACTCCATCAGCATAGAACATTTGCTTCTATTTAGCGAAATTTAATTTTGGTTTTGTAGCAGAAAGTTAATTGTTTACTAGTTTGTGTCCATTATAAGATTGCAGTGCTCTTTGAGAGCAGTGGATGCCTCTTTCTTATTTTTCTAACCTTACAGTGTTCGTTACTTTGTACTTGCCTGGGTGTTGCTTATTAACTTTAATGAAATGAGTTAGCCTGGCAGAAGGGACAGGAGAAAGGGAGTACCTTGAATTGGAACTAGACTCACTCATTGGAAAGAAGTTCTACCAGGAGTGTGGTATCTGAAAGTTGTAATTTTGAAGGTCATGAGGGTCAGGGAACAGATAGTATTTCGGTTAGGCATTTCAGGTGATATCTTAGTCAAACATTGGTATTATGGCAGTACAGGGCCTTGTGGCTAGTGGTCTTAAGTTCAGGCATTCAGCAAGTACTAAAGCTTACGGTCCTTGTGCAGTATTCCTTCTTTGGTGAGAGACTGGTAAGAACAATTCAGGCAATTCAAAGAGGAACTAAGGTATTGGTAAAAAGGAGAAATCCAGTTCTGAGAATTGGGCTTACCAGTGTCAAAGTTAGGCTAACAGCAAATGTGATTTGATAGCAAATCTCACTTTTGAACCCAAGCTTCTTAAATTCCTTGTTATGTATAGTTGGGACTGGTTCTAGGAATGGAGGTTTGGTAATAAGTAGAAAGAAGATATTTTCAAAGTTGAGGAGCTAGAGATTTGACAGGACCTTTCATGGTATTATGCCCATAGTTAGTTCTTAGACATTATTTTTAAAAATTACCTCCTCTAATTGCTTAAAATCGATGCTAATACTTGCTGCCTTAAGGCTTTCATTGTGATAAAATAAAGATAAGCACAATAAGTGGCTTAATTAAAATGTAAACCCTTTAGTTAAGATTTAATTTAATGCCCCTCCTTCCAAAGTGATTCAATTCAATGATAAATATAGATTTAGTTTTTAAGAACAAATGTTTTAAAATTAATGGTTCAATTTTATTTATTTTTTCCAATTATTTTTTGTCATTACCTCAAACAACAGTGAATGTTCTGAGTCTTTTGTTTACTAAATTCTGTTTGGGATAGATAGTTGTGAAAGTATTGAAAGAAGAACAAGCTCCAATAGATTACTTTGGGTAATTGTGGAGCATGTTTTTGTTGTGAGATATTAGAACCATCACTGTTACCAAAAACTGTTGGGTTTTTAGCAGATTTGTGTATTTGAGTATATTTTAACATCTTTTGAAACAATATAAAGAAGGGATTTTTAACATACCTATCAGTTTCTCAATTAGGTGAATATGAGAAACTTTGTAGATGGAATATTGAGCCCATTGCTAATTATTTTGCATTAATAAAATTTATTTTTAAATTTTAGAAGTCATATATTTGGATAAGGATATTTGGAAAATTATAGAGGTAGCTGATTAAAATATCACAAATTTATTAATATTTTATTTAGGATGTTTATCAAATATAATAAACAAGATTAGTGTATTTTGTTTGACTGTGTGTATGTGTGTAGATCTGTGTAGAATCATTGTCAGGTTTTAGTACCAACATTAAGCTAACTCCTTAAATTGAGTTGGGTAGTTTTTCATCCTTTTGAATTTTTTTCTGCATTTAAAAGAAGAATCACTAGCAGAGAATAATATATTCCTTAAAGGTTTGAGCAATATCAACTCTATGACCAATTGTGTTTGATGTCCTTTTGGTTTGTTTTGGTTTGTTTAACTAATTTTTTAGGAGTTTCAAATCTGGCTTGAGTTAATTTGGATAATTTGTGTTTTTCTAGGAAATCATGTGTTGATTAAATGTTTAAACTTTATTGCCTTTGTGTTCTTCGTAAATATTCTGTTAATGTTTAAAAAATTTTTCTATGGTGTTAGCTTTCTGTTTGTGTTTCTTAAGTTTTTTTCTTTTGATTTGTGTGAGATTTGTCTTTCATTTCTTATTTTCAAAAAATTGGCTTTTAGATTTATCAGTTCTACCATCTTATTATGTATTCATTTCTGTTTAACATATTTTCTTCGTTTTTTCTCTGTTAAATTGTGAAATGTTTTCACACACAATATATAGGAAACGATATAATAAACACCTGTGTACTCACAACCCCGCCCAAGTAATAATATATTGCATATAATTGAATCCCGCTGTGTACTCTGCCCACACCAGAAGTAAACACTATTATAAATTTGTTGTTTATCATTCCCATTCTTGTTTTCATATTTTCAGAATGGATAGATGTTTCCATACAGAATATATTGTTTTGTTCTGCATGTTTTCAGACTTTATAAATGTTATACTGTATGGATCATTCTAAAACTTGGCTTTTTCATTCCATATTATATTTTTGAGGTTTTTCAATGCTGATTTATATACTCTGGATGCTTTTTTTTAGCTACTCTGTAAAATTCCGTTATATGAATAAAACATAATCTGTTTTTGTTAGTGGGCATTGGGGTTGTTTGTAATTTTCCATTTATAGATAGTACTATGATAGGCATTCTTGTACATGTCTCCTTGTTAACATGTATGAGAATTATTCTAGGGTATAGTCCAAGGAGTAGAATTTTGGGGATGTGGTATACACACATATTGAGCTTTACTGATGTTGACAAATGGCTCTCTACAGTGCTTGTATCAATTTATACAGTTGTGTGGAAGTGACCTTTGCTCCATGTTGTTGCCAGCTTACATTTATTTGTTCTTTTAAAAAAATTTCTTGGGCCAGCCCGGTGGTGTGGGGGTTAAGTTTGCATGTTCTGCTTCGGCAGCCTGGGGTTTGCTGACTCAGATCCTGGGCTCAGACCTACTCACTGCTTATCAAGCCATGCTGAGGTGGTGTTCCACATAGAAGGGCTGCAGTTCTACAACTATGATACACAACTATGTACTGGAACTTTGGGGAGAAAAAAGAAAAAAGAGGAAGATTGGCAACAGATGTTAGTGCAGAGCCAGTCTTCCTCCAAAAAAAATTTTTTCTTGAGTCTACTGCATAGATCATTTAATTTTAAATGTTCACTTTTAATAATAATTGCTTAAGTGTAGAAATATATACCTCACAATATAACAGTGGTTTTTAATCACATATGTTTTTTCTTAGTTTTGTCATTTTTCTGTAATCTGGTATTGTTTTATTTTGTTCCTCAAAGTATTTTAAATATGTCTGAAAGGTTGAGGTTTTATATTGAAACTTTGGTTGTTCATTTTTGGTTTTACTGCATTTTGTGAAGGTAATATGCCTCAAATTATTTCCATTTTTTGGAATTTGAGAAGAGCAATGGATGCTCCAAAAGAAGGTCTATTTTCTTTATCATGTAATCATATTTCAAAAAATGATAGGGTCCAGCTGTTGGCCTAGTGGTTAAATTTGGCGCATTCCGCTTCAGTGGCCTGTGTTTGGTTCCCAGGCATGGACCTACACCACTCATCTGTTAGTGGCTATGGTGTGGTGGCAGCTCACATATGAAAAGAGGAAGATTGGCAGTGGATGTTAGCTCAGGGCAAATCTTCCTCAGCAAAAAAAAAAACACAACAACTCATGAATTGCTTGTGGCAAGGTAATGCCTCACTCTATTATTTTATAACTCAATTTCTCCTTATAATCTAATCTTTTTTGCTTGATATATTTTATATCATTGTCTACATAAAATTTTATGAAAGTTATGTCTTTATTATGTACAGATGCTTTTGTAAAATGCCCATGTTTTACCATTTCATGGCTATCAGCATGGCAAAAATCCGAAGTCTGATAATACCAAGTATAGTTAAGGTTTGAAGAAATAGGAACTCTCAGTTCTCTCAGTGCTGCTGCTGAGAGAAGAGATTGATGAAAACTGTGTACAGGAGTTTGGCAATATCCTGTGAAGCTGAAAATGTGTACACTACAACCTGGTAATTTCACTTTTAGGTATGTACTTCAGAGAAACTCTTGAACTCAATATGTGAGAATATTCATTGTGGTTTATTTTCTAATAGTGCAAAATTGCAAATAATGTAAATGCCTACAAGTAGGAGAATGGATTACACACTGGTAATTTATATACTGGAATGTTATATAGACGTTCAAATGAATAAGCTTCATCTAAATTATCAGCATAGTTAGATCTCAAAAACATATGGGCAATATGATACCATACAGATAGGAGTTAAATACACTTGCCAATATAATATAGTGTTTATGAATACATCTAATATATATGTGTGTGTGTGTAAACGTGAACTGAAATGATACCTGTCAAATTCATGATAGTATTTGCCTCTAGAGAGGGAGTGAGAACAAAGGAAGTATCAACTTTATCGTAAGGTTTAATATCTGTAAATAAAAATAAACATCTGAAACATAAATAAGTACCCATTGTAAAGTTTCTGGAATTCAAGAATTCAAGAAGTGTTGTCACTTTTTAGTTCTGTCTCCAGGTTGTGGGGTTATGGTTGATTGTCTTAAAATGTTTTTTGTACTATTCTATGTTTTCTGTATCTTGCACAGTGAGACATGCTTCTCTATTATGATCAGAAAGAAAACTTTAATTTAAAAAGACCCATCTGTCTTCTTTATCCTTTGTTTTCTTTTTTGGGGGGGGCGGAACGTGGGGTGAGTGGGCCACTTAAATTCCACTTTGGCCAATAGTTAAATTGCCCAGGGTATGTTTTTGTTTTTTCTCTATTATATATTTGCTAATACATTAATTTTTTTTCTCTATTTGGCTTTTCAATAAATAATTCTACCTATCGTCATAAATCTTATATATTGAATTTACTTTTCTGCTGTATAGGTTAAAGAAGAGATGCTATTTGAAGCATTAGTTACGAGGAAGACCGTGACAGTGGGAGAAAAGCTTATTTTACCATATAAGCTGGCAGAGGTATGAATAGATTTTCTTTGAAATCAAAGTACTGTGAACATTTTTACAAGTTTGGATTTGTGTTCTTTCTCTTAACAGAAGAAAAATAGCAAAGAGTGTTCACTGAAATATTTTCTGGGCCCTTGAAGTTTGTGAACTTTCCATCAAATTGGAAACTTAAAGTTGAATGTGATTTTGAGGAATAGACTTACATTTTTCTCCAAGGATCTTACTCTGTGCACCATTCTTAAGTTTCATATTAATATGGGATGAATAGATGGTAGGTAGAATTATAAATGAGCAGTGTTTGACTCAGTTGATTATTCCTTCTTGAGGCAGTTTCTTATCTTCCAGCACATCATACTCTTCTGTTTCACTTTTTCAGTTTCCTTTGCAGTTCTTTTTGTTTGCCTTTTCTTTACTTCTTGACCTCTAAAAGATGGGGTGCCTTAGGACACAGTCTTTGTTTTTTCTTCTCTGTATTCTTTATCTAGACTATCTCACCAGTCCCATGGCTTCAAATATCATCTGTATAGTGATGCTTCCAGGTGAAATTTATTGCTATAGTGAACCATTATTATTATTGTTATACTACTCAGGTGTATAGGAATAGGAAAATTATTGAAAAGCCTACTATTTTATAGTGTAATTTTCTGAAAGTGATGAGAAATCAAACTATGGCAATTAGTATTAAAAATAGCACAGGAATATGAGATTAGAAGACACAGAGACGGGGAAATAATGATTGAACTATAAAGAATGCTTTTGAGGCTGACATTGATCCATTTATCCCACTTTCTGGGGTCCCTCCTAACTCTATGTACTAGTCTACATTTCTTCATTATGTTAAGTATCGTATATTTTATAGTCTCCAACTTTGAGAGCTCCTTTCTAAAGAACAGAAAAAGCCAAACCTTTTTAAGAATTTTGCCGTTCTTTTACATAAAGTTTCAGTGCTTTTATATTTTGTTCACAACTTTTTCATTATAAAATATTTCTGTGTGTTTATTTACATTTCTAATTTTAAATTTAACTTTCTGAGATTATTTTTGTAGCCCCCTGCTTTATTTTTGTTTACATTTGTTTGATATATTTATTTGTTTGTTTAGAAAATATTTGAAAACCCTCTTTGTGCCCAGAAATGTGCTAGGCATTGGGGCTAAAATGAGGAGTGGTCCTTAAGGATTTTAGTATTTTTTAGTATTTTATCTGAAGAGCAGTGGAAAGCTTATAAAGTGTTTTAAGTGAAAAAGGTGTCTTAGATTTTTTTTTTTACAGGATCATTCTGGCAGCAGTGTGAAGAATCAGTTGGAGGAGAGTGTATTCATTTTCTATAGCTGTGTAACAAACTTAGCAACTTAATATAACACAGATTTATTATCTGACAGTTTCCATGGATCATCAGTCTGGGCACTGGTTAGATGGGTCTTCTCCTCAGGGCTTTACCAGGCTGAAGTCAAGATGTCCGTCAAAGCTGTGGTCTCATTTGAGACTCAGCATCTTCTTCCAAGTTCACAGATTGTCAGTAGGATTCAGGTCCTTGCAGTTGTAGGACTGAGATCCCTAATTTCTTGTTGGCTGTCAGGGGCCATTCTCAGCAGCTAGGGTCTACTTGCCATATTCTGGCATATGTTCCTGTCCACAGCATGGCAGTTTGCTTCTTCAAGGCCAGCAGGAGAATCTGATGAAAGGGCTCAGTCCCTTTTAATTCTCTGATTAAGTCAGCTCTACCACGATAATCTCTCTTTAACTAAAAAAATTAGCAAATTTTGGGCCATAATTATATCTTTAAAGTCCTTTCACCTTTATCCTATAACATAAGATAGTTACAGGAGTGAAATTCATCAACCCCTGCCCACACTTAAGGGGAGGGGTTATACGGAACATGTACACCAGGGGATGGGAATCTTGGGGACCATTTTAGGACTTTGCCTAACACAGATGGCAAGAGTGAATGTGGAAAGATGAGTTTGGGGGCTGTAGTAGTACTTCTGAGTAGAAAGATATTTGCTGCTTTGTCCAGAACGATGACATACTAATGGGGAGAAATGGATATATTTAAAAAGAAATTTAGGTGGTAAAATCAACAGGATCTGGCAATGGTTTGCTTAATGGGAAATGAGGACGAAGAAGGAGATTCAAGAATGAATCCTAATTTTCTGGTTTACACAACTATAAGAATATTGGTACCATTCACTGAGATAGGAAACACTAAATGAGATCTTGTTTGGGTGGTGTCTGGCCGCACGCCCAGTTGGGCAAGCTTTGTGGGATAGGTCACGGAAAGACTGAAGAAAAGACCAGAGATGGTATATGAGACATAAGGGTTTATTGGGTCTTACTTATGGGGAGTGTCCAGTGGCGGCCGGCTGGACAGAGTTACTGCTACTGCGAGCAGAGACGAGTTGCTTTTATAGATGGGAACAAAAGGCTATGTGCTTGCCAAGAGGGACTGTCCTTGGTACGATCAGCATTCCCAGGTAGAGTAGCTCATGTAGAAGGGCTCTGTGTTCCTTCAAGACGTGATGTTCTTTGAGTGAGATAAGTTAAGGTCTGGGTTGGCCAGGCCCTGGATTGTTACCAATCCCAGATGGTTGGCTTCTTGCCCAGAAGAGGACTAGAAGGACACATGGTTGTAATAGGGCACATAGGGTAGGGCACATAGGCCATGGCCCTACACTCCACCCGCCATGTGTCTGAATGGCCCTTACAATCTTACTGCACCATTCTTCCGCAGATTCCCTTGGGCCAGACACGTAGAGGAGCATTGCAACCATATACCACAACAGCAGTAAAGAGCACAGCTAGAAAATAAAAGCAATACAAAAAGGCAATAATGCCAAAGAATACTTTCCACCATGGTAACCCTGTGGTCGAAGAGAGAGACAGCTCACTGCATACCCAGCAGTTGGAGCGATTTTGTACGTCAGCAATGGTGTGTGCCCAGTCAGCGAAGAGGTTGGCAGACATTGTCCTAAGGACGAAAAGTAAGATGTTTAGAGGGAACTAAAACGGGGAGGTCATGACCGTCCAACAAGACACACGTGGTTGTAGTGGTATAGGATAAGGGAGGAACAACAACACACGAGAGGGAAAGGATGACAGTGCCTTGGGGAATCGGAGGCCCTGGATTAGTAAATTTGGAGATTTTGGGTGACCTTCCCATGATAAAGGGTGTTACCATGATATTCTATTCTAAGCTTGTCCCCTCAGGGGCTAAGAGACCACACCAGCGGGGCCCCATCTGCCAGTCCCAGGGCCAAGGGACCACATGGGTCCCAGTAGGGACTTCTGTGGCAGAGGCAAAAGCAAATTGTTCTGAGTGCCTCTCTGTGGTTGTAGCTTTTCCCCTTGGTGGGCCCTTGTTTCTAGATGTACTGTTGTTTTGGGTCCTAGTGTCAACATCTGATATGCAGAGGGTCGAGTGCATCTTTCATGTTCATTTAGTTGATGTTCTACCATTGTTAGGTGTCTTGTCTAGTGGGCTTGGGCCCTATCTTCTGACCTTAATTGGTGTTTCAGCAAGCCATTCATTTGTTCCACCAGTCTCGCAGCTGTGGGGTTGTATAGCAGGTGAAAACGCCAGTGTATGTCCATTTGATCAGTCCACATCTGTACCTGGTGGCAAGTACAATGCATACCGTGCTCACTATCGATGTCTGTGGGTATACCGTACATGGCGCAGTGGTGTTCTAGGCTTCTTGTGGTGGTCTTTTGTGTGGCCCGTTTGCTGGAATATGCCTGTAGCAATCCTGTATACATGTCCACACAAGTAAGGACATACTGGCAGCCATCAGAAAGGGGCAAGGGCCCGATGTATTCCACCTGCCAGTATTGAGCAGGCTGGTTGCCTCTGGTGATCTGGCCTGTGTCCTGGGGAGTGGCCTAGGGTCTCTGCAAGGAACAAGAAGGGTACGCCTGGCAGACCTGCACCATGTCAGCATAGCAGAGGGGGAGGCCCCAGGCCCTGGCATTGACCCTTAAGGTCCTTTGTCCTTTGTGTCCAGTCTTCTTGTGTAGCCATTCTGCCACCCTCTCAGCCAGTACTTCTTCCAGGAGACGATCCGAGCTAATTTGTCTGCTTGTTGGTTCCCTGGTGGTGTTGTCTCCTATTGTGCAGACACATGGTACACTGTTATTGTCATTCCCTGGACCTGCTGCTAGATATCATCCCAGAGCTCTGCCCCCCACAACAGGTGGCCGTTAATAGTCCACTTGTCGTGCCCATTGGGCCATCCATAGGGTGAGCCCCTTATAGACTGCCCAACTGTCCATGCATAGACATATTGGATCAGGCTCTCGAGTCAGCACCATCCAGGTGGCCTGCTATTTGGCTCATTGACTGTTGTACCCAGAGCCAGAGTTCAACCACTTGCTATGGGTCAAAGGCTGGATGACCACTGTTGTCCAATGTGGGGGGTTGCCCCTTGTAGAGTGATCTGTATACCAGGCCTGCATTGGGATTGGTCCTTCTCCTTCCTGTACATGTGGCAGGGTTTCAGGCATGGGCACCTCATCCAATGGGGTTGTTTCTTCTGTGGTGTATGTTACTGGTCCCAGGATGGCGTATAGTTCTGCACTGAGGGGACTGTTGGTCAGCGTCCCTTATTGTTGTGAGTGTGCATGCCACTTTGCCAATGTCTGCGTTGGGGCTTTTCCTGAGTGGGGCTTGTGGAAAGCATCCTGCAGCCACCCCACGATGGCAGATGGGTATAGCAGGGAACAGTTTATGGGCCCCACTTGTTGGAGGGCTAAGTAAGCAGCACATAACCATCGTTCCAGAGCTCTTTATTGGTTTTTAGCCCCTTTCCACAATTGGAACCAGAAGCCAAGGGGAACTTGTTTATTGCCTTGCCTCTGCCAGAGACCCCATCTGAACCCCTTTGGGTAACTGGAAACGTCCAACTCACATGGTTGTCCTTGTGTTAAAATACCCAAGGACTGGATTTTTTTTATTGCCATCCTGCTTGGTGGTCTGCTAGTCCTAGATAGCACCTTTTCACACCAACTATAAAGAGGACAGAATAGTCAGGCTAAATGAAGAATGAAAGGATGCCAGAAACCTAATAAGTCCAGAAAGATCTGTAGTTGTTTTGGGGTGTTGGGTATAGGTAGAACCTGTATCTTAATAGCAGCAGGAGCCACTTTTGTCTTCCCCAACCAGACAACACCCAAGTATTTGACAGACAACCCAGGCCCTTGCAATTTGCTGTTACTCACCACCCAATCTCATTGGCATAAGTGAGTAACGATGGAGCAAGAGGCTTCCTGAAGGTTTGAAAAAGACTCAAAGGTTGACATAACATCGTCAATATAATGTAACAAGGCAACAGTAGGGGGTTTTGACCACCAGGTGGTTCTATAGAGGCATTGCCACAGGGTGGGGTAAGAAGTGACGGAAGCCATTTTGCTCATCCCCCCTCCCCCCCAGCAAAATACATTTTGTTCCAGTATAAATTGTCACTTCCATATGAGGCCTCCAGTCCCCTGATACCCGAGCCACTTGCATCGCTTTACTGGGGTGGGTTGGGGTCCCTGGCCTTCCCCCTAGTCTGGGGGGGGTGGGCTGGAGTGTTTCCAGGCTGTCACTGGGGACACTGTTAAAGCCACCAGACCAGTGTTTGGTTATCACTTTTTTCCAGAGGGTTGCCTGCTGTCCCTTGGAGCCGCAGCAGCTGCCCCACTGACTATTCTATCCACACCTCACTCGTGCTGTCCCCAGAGAGGAGGGAAGGGTGGGGAGCCCTAGCCGCTGGCCGCTCCAGCGTGTGCACCAGAGCCAAAGTGAGGTCAGAGCCAGCAGCTCCTCCTGTAACTGCTTTACTTTTGCTTCCATCTCAGCTTCTATTGCAAGCTGTCCCACAGTGGGGAGGGGCCACCCCACGGCTGTAGCAACTGCCTTGGCCTTTGAGTTCTTCCCTACATTTCTCATGCCCAGGACTTCCCCTAGTCCCTTTGGCATTTTCGGGGTGTCCCCGTACTCATGCAGTGGGCCCCATCCATCTAGGATGGCTGTAACCAGCCCCCATATCAAGGACACTGGCCCGGCGGTGAGCAGCCCCCTTATCAAGGACACCGGCCCAGCGGTGACCAGCCCCCTTATCAAGGACACCGGCCAACTTGGGATTTCCCATTCCTGTAGCCCATAGTCTTCGGCTCTCACAGGGGTTTCCTTGGTCTCCTGGCTGGCTCACCAATTGTCTGGCCACATGCCCAGTTGGGCAAGCAGTGCAGGATAGGTTGGGAAAAGACCGAGAGATGGTGTATGAGATGTAAGGGTCTATTTGGTCTTACTTACGGGAAGTGTCTGATGATGGCTGGCTGGCTGGAGTTATGCACTCGCTCAGGTGTCCAGTGGCAGCCGGCTGGATGGAGTTACTGCTACTGTGAACAGAGAGGGGTTGCCTATATAGACAGGGGAACAAAAGGCTATGTGCTTGCCAAGAAGGACTGTCCTCGGTACGACCAGTGTTCCCAGAAACAGTAGCTCACGTGGAAGGGCTCTGTGTTCCTTCAAGACGTGATAGTCTTTGAGTGAGATAAGTTAAGATCTGGGTTGGCCAGGCCATGGATCGTTACAAATCCCAGATGGTTGGCTTCCTGCCCCAAAGGGGGCCAGAAGGACACGTGGTTGTAATGGGGCACGTAGGCTACAGCCCTACAGGTGGGAAAATATTAATTGATATTTGGGCTTATTGAGATTAAGCCATGCTAGGCAGGACTGCATTTCAGAGAAGAGAGGCTGAAGGTATAGTATTGGGAGTTTTAGGGTAAATAGGCATTTTATTGGTATATTTTGGTATATCTGGATTCCATCTGACTATGATATTTTATAAAAATAGTACTTAATATAAACCATAAATAGGTGGGTTTTAGTTTTTAATTTAATATGAAGGTCTACCTTTTAACTAAAGAATTCGACTCATTTATATTTATTGTGATAACTAATATGTTTTCTTATGCTGTGTTTTTGTGTCTTATGCTTGTTTATTTAGTTTTAAAATATTTTACTTTTACTGAATTTGGTCAGATTGTCTTCATTCTTTTTTTCCCTCTGGGGAAAAATAGAATGGTTATTCTCTCTATATATTCTCTTATCGATTTTCTTGATATTTTAAAAATACTTTGTTGATAATTTTCCTGAGTATAAAATCCTAGGGCTACATTCCTTTTTCTCTCAGTACTTGTAAACATTTTCCAGTTATTTTCAAGTTTCACTGTTGAAGGTAGAGAATTTGATACCTGTCTTCTCTGTCCTATGTAGGTGATGATTTAGTTAGTTATTTTCTGGTCTAGAAACTTGAAGCTTACAGGATTTTTTTCACTGAAATTAAGAAATTCATCCATCATCTATGTGACATTTGTAGTAGCATCCCCGTTTTACAAACGTGTAAGCTGTATCCTAAGATTTTAAGTAACTTGACCAAGGTTACGCAGCTAGAATAAGTAGAGAAACTCGATTGGAAGATAGTCTAGCTCTTAATCATTATTTTCTATTTCCTCTAAACTTCAGAACAGAGATATAAATACATACCTGAATATACAACTACAAATTAAGTCCCCAGATTATAAGTATATAAATTATTAGGATTTGAACTCATCCAAGTGCTAGGACTCACTTCTCTAAGATATGTGCTCCCCTCCTTTGTTTTAGATTGTAGTATTTTCTAAATGTTGAATTTTCTTCAACTAATAGACTTTATTTTTTAGAACAAGTTCAGATTTACAGAAAAATTGAGCAGATAGTAGAGTTTTCGTAAACTGAGAAAAGCTTGAAGTGAGGGAAAAATAAATTGCATAATTCCATAATGAAAGAATTATTATTCTGAGGATAGAGAAATTCTAGAGGTTACTGTGGATGACAAGCCGACGACAATCAGAAATGTAATTGTGGTGGTATTATAATTATGTTTTAAGAGTCTGATTAGAATTCCACAGATAACTGGTGCCTTTTTGCTAACAGATTTATTCCTCTGCCTGGAATACTCTTCCCCACTTTAGTTGGCAAGGTTCATTTGTTTATATACTTTCTATTTTACCTTCTTTACTAGGTTAAATATATACCCCAATTTTCAGTAAAACTTTTGAATTGAGTTATCTACATTTTGTTTTCCTTATCTTTCATAGCAGTTTTAGCTTAGATTTGCT
Source organism: Tapirus indicus (assembly GCA_031878705.1). Taxonomy (NCBI): domain Eukaryota; kingdom Metazoa; phylum Chordata; class Mammalia; order Perissodactyla; family Tapiridae; genus Tapirus; species Tapirus indicus. Next base: position 61,913,095 of record CM062918.1, on the reverse strand, counting down.
GATTTGGACTAAATAAATGAGTATATATAGAAAACTTCAATTATAGGCTATTTAAATTGACAGAAAAATTAGTGTCTAATTCAGGATAGTAAGATTTCTTTCTTGAATGAGAGCAAAACATACCTTGTTATAGCATCTTAGTCAGATTATTGCCAATTTCACTTGTACTCCTAACCCTTTCCTTTTTTTTTTTTCAGGCTGTGACAGTGAGGAACTCCATGGCTAAGTCTTTATATAGTGCCCTGTTTGACTGGATAGTTTTTCGGATTAATCATGCACTTCTGAATAGTAAAGATATGGAGCAAAATATCAAGGTAGACATACATTAGATTACTATATATTTTTCCTGGAAAACTGTTTTAATAAAATGGTTAATAATGAGATTTAAAAAGACAGAATTATGTGGAGTAATAAGTAAGAATCACCTTTAGCTGTATTCCCCGCTATTTCCCTCCTTATTTCTGTTTTTATTACCGTATTCAGGAAACTGTTGTTGTATGTCTTTCCAGACCTTTTTTCTTATGTGCTTACACTCCTATAGATGTACATATACAGAGTTGCTTTTAAACATAAAAACAGAGTCATGCTATCTATATTGTTTCTAAGTTGTATTTTTTTTACCTAGCATGTTTTGAAATATATCTAGACCTCATTATTTTTAGTAACTTTCTAATATATAGTATGCATGTATACCATAAATTCTACCATTAAACATATTTTACATTTGTTTTATGGTTATATACAGTGATGTAACAAATATTCTTTGTGCACATTTCTTTAGGATAAAATCCTCAGAACATAATTTATGTATGTTTATATGTATATACATATATATAAAATTTATGTACGTTTTAAAATTTCAGTAGCTATTGCTAAATTGCTTTTCAAAAAAGACTACACTTCCACTGGTAGTCTATGGAATTGCCTATTTGCCTACACCTTTACTCACAGTGCATATTATCAGTTATCATCTGCTGACCTGATAAGGAGGACTATCCCATTTTATTGCCAGTCTTTTCAATGATGGGTGAAAGTCAAAACATCTTCTCGTGTTTTCTCTACTAGATATCTTTTCTTTATTATATTTTTATATATTTTTGCTGTTTTTATGTAGTTCATTTTGTCTTTTCTTTGTAGGAGTCATTGTGGATATTGCAGAAACTCCTAGTTTGATATATATTGTGAATGTTTTCCTTTTTGTTTATGTTGTCTATTTGAGCTGTATGTTTTAAGTTTTTGTGCAGTTAATTCTGTCTTTCTTTTCCTTTATTGTCCTGGATTTTATTTGTTTTTCTTACATAGGAAGACCTCTTCCAGCCCGATTATAAAATATTTATTTGCATACTTTTAGAATTTAATTTTTATGTTCAGGCCTTTATTCCAATTGAAATTTATTTTTTAATATGGCAGATTTTAGATATTTAACTTTAATCATGTCAAATCCATTTTTATTTCCCAATAGCTTTGATGAAATAGTCTACCTTTTCAGACTGATTAGAAATGTCATCTTTATTACTTAATATTACTGCCTTAAATGTAAAATTGCTCTTACATGAACTTTTCATGTTTTGAGTAAGCCCACAGTTAAAAAATTAATTTTAATTGTAATCTAATTTACCACACTGACTTATTTTTGAAGGTCATATTTTCATTATTATTTGAAGGGCTTAAAATTAGTCAATAGATTTAATCTAACAAAATAGTCTTAATGGAGACTTCTAAAAATCTCTTAACTGTTTATCACTCATTCCATTGGTTTGCATAGTATCTCTCTTAGCACCAGTGGAGAAAAATTGTTTTGATTTATCCAAAATTGTCATACAGCTGTATTTTAAGAATGAGATGAGGTAGTGAGAAGAATGTTGATTTGGGAGTATTAGAACTGAATCCTTATCATTCATAGTAAAAAGTTAGAAGATAATTTCTAGAAGTAAAATATCAAGAAATAGAAGAATAAACATTTGTATACTATACTATACTATTTCATACCAAATAGCTAAAAGATTTGAGTGTTGTTGACTTTAGGGAGCAGAAATTGAGGATGAAGAAGGGATTGTTGGTTTTTGTTATAATCCTTTTAGAACTATTTAACATCTTAAACTTTGAACAAATTTTTTTTTTTTTTTTTTTGGTGAGGAAGATTGTCGCTGAGCTAACATCTGTGCCAGTCTTCCTCTATTTTGTACGTCGGATACCGCCACAGCATGGCTTGATGAGCAGTGTGTAGTTCTGCACCTGGAATCTGAACGCATGAATCCTGGGCCACCAAAGTGGAGTGCGCAAACTTAACCACTATGCCACTGAGCTGGCCCCTTGAACAATTTTTCAAAAAAATTTTTAGCTTCAAGAAACCACCAATCCTAGCTTGCACAGGCTGATTAAACATACTTGTTAGCTTAGTTCTTAAAGAAGAATTCTGTTAGGATATAAAAGTTAAAATAGGAAAAATTGCATGGTCCTCTTGTCATAACCAGGCATAGCCAGGAGTGACCTAGCTTTACTTAAGTAACCTTTTGACTTCCCCTCAGCCTGTTCTTTCCATTCCCTTATCTCTTAGAGTTTAGGGATTTCTGAGACTGCGATAACAGACCACTAATCCTGCTTTATACATTTCTGTAAAGTAATCAATGAATTACATGTATTAAAATTTTGAATGTATTTGTATAATTGAGATAAAAAGAAAAAAATAAAGATAAACAGAACTAAAATACTTTTTATTTGTGGTATATTTTGGTTGAACACTGGGCCCCCAAAAAAATCTCTCCACGGCTGTAGAGTAACTTGGAGCATTTGTTTCTTATATTGTGGCAATTATTCATGAAATAAATTTGAGCATCATTTTTTTAAACATAATTTTTTTCCTATTTTACAGACTTTGTCCATTGGTGTTCTTGATATCTTTGGGTTTGAAGATTATGAAAATAACAGCTTTGAACAGTTCTGTATTAATTTTGCTAACGAACGTTTGCAATACTACTTTAATCAGCATATCTTTAAATTGGAGCAAGTGAGTGCCTAAATGCATGTATGTTTGCCCCTTCCTTCCCCCGCACCCCCCTCCTTCAGACACACATACACTCACATAAATTTTTGAGACACAGTCATGGTAAGCATTTTAAATCTTGTATTTTAATACTGATATTGTAGTCTTCATATCAGTATAAGCAAATGACAAATCACAGCATAGTTTTTGAGTCATATCATACAGGATTTTCTTTCTTTTTTTTATATAGGCCCCAAGTAGATTCAATAATAGTGCTTGTTTGAGTGAACCTTTGAATGAAAAGATGCACGGATTTGTTTTGAGTTTTGTTGGTGGTGTTGATTTTTAATTTCTGCTGTGGACTTGGCCACTATGTGTAATGCTAAGTATGATTAATTGCTTGCTTTAGTCTCTTAGTTCCAGGATGGGATAGAGGAGCTTATTAATAGAATCTTGAGTCAACTCAGAGTGTGGATACAAGGAAACAGGACAATGTAGAGTGACCAAAATGGGTAACTAGATATTTCTTTTTTTTTTGTGAGGAAGACCAGCCCTGAGCTAACATCCGTAGCTAATCCTCCTCTTTTTGCTGAGGAAGACTGGCCCTGGGCTAACATCCGTGCCCATCTTCCTCCACTTTATATGGGACGCCGCCACGGCATGGCTGCCAAGCGGTGCGTCGGCGGGCGCCCAGGATCCGAACCGGCGAACCTCGGGCTGCCAAGCGCGGACTAAACCGCTGCGCCACTGCGCCAGCCCAGTAACTAGATATTTCTTGTGAGAAGCTCCAATTGATTTAGTGTAGAAAGAATGAGACATCAGTTTCCATGAGAGTTCTTAGGGTGAATGCAAGGTCAGAGAAAATGTTGAAATTTTTTCCAAGCCAAGTTTGAAGTCAGTAACAAGTTGAGATTGTAGCTCAGAATTTCAGTTTGTATATGGGGACATAAGCAGAGTTCACATTCGACTCACGGGAAATGGTTGAGAAATGAAATAAAGAGAAAAACTACAGCAGGTGTAAAACAGAAAAAAAAAAAGATCTTCCCTATCATTGGGGCTTGTTGCCCTCTGTCCTAGCTTTAAACACCTCTGTTTTGCTTAAATGGTTATAAAGACTGATTAACAGTAGCACAAGCAGCATTAGTCCTGGCCATCTTGATGAATGCTTAAAGTTTTAAAATACATAACCTTTTAGCTGGGCTCTCCAAAAGATGTTAAAAGATAGTATTACTTATTATAATATTGGCTAACATTTATGTAGTGCTTACTATTTATCAGGGAGGTACTATTATTATTCTAGTTTTACAGATGATCCTAAAGCCAGTATTCAAACGTTAGTACTCTGGCTCCATAATTCTTGCTTTTAACCAAAAGCTGAGCTGGAATTGGTCTCTTGACTCAGTTCAGTGTTCTTTTAAGTAGATCATGCTATATTAGTATTTTTTAGCTCTTGCAAATGAGTATGTGTGCTGGAGGAGTGGAGGAAGTATTTTGTTGATTGTGTTCTGTATTTTACAAAGCAAAGCATCAATTGCTCTGTGAATTATTAGATGGAAGACTGGTTAAAATTGCTTTTGAGGAAGAAAGGTGTTCTCTTATTGTGAACTGAAATTATTCTTACCTTTTCTAGAAGTCTAGATTAGATATGGAGGAGCATTCTTAGGCAAGAAATGCCTTTCCTGAAAACATATATAAAAATAAAACCTTATAGTTCATGGAAAACGTGTTAAAAACTACTGGGGTGTGGGTGATCCTCATTTATTTGCTACCCTGGATATCATAATTTTGGGCAATGTGGTGGAATTATGGATCAGAAGATTTAAATTCTAAGCTATATCTTTTTTGTCTTTCAAGTCTCAGTATTCTTTTCTGTAATTTGTGATGTAATAGGTATGCTTTAGATGTAGTGGATGGAAAGTTTAGAGACCTTACACCTCTTTGCTATCCCATCTGTTTTTTTCCTCCTTTCTCTCTCTCTTCATGTTTTTCCACCTAAAATGGATTTCCTGGGAATAAAAGATTTAAGGCAGTTTAAATATTAAGTGTTTTATTTATTTGTCTATCACTGGTACCTAGTATGAGATGGGTACCTAGTGACTGTTAAATTCAATTGAATACAAAATCAGTTAAGTAGATAAAAATTTTTGAAAAAGAAGATAGAAATAAAAAAAGTATCAAAAAAAGTATCAATAAAAAATGCTTTGGGAGGAAACATCTTGACACTCTTGATTACTGAAGTTCACCTCTAAATTTTGTCCAAAAGTAGTACATAGCCATGTAGGTTAGGAGAGAGATTTAATAATTGTGATTCAGGATAAGTGCTATAATCCAATATAAGGTAAAGGTGTGATATAAAGGAGAAGTTGATAAGAACTTTGAAAGTCTGTGAAGATTTTCCAGGGGTGATTCTGGAATATAGTTTTGGAGAGAAGGTTGAGCTCACCAAATTCTCAATGGGGAAAAGATATTTTAAACAAAGGTAACAATATTCTTAAAACTGTAAGGCATAAAACAGCATGGCATTTTTGATGAATTGAAAATAGTTCAGTATAGTTAAAATACAGGATGTAAGGATGGAGGCATGAAGAGAGAGAAGTTTGATGAAATAGCCTAGGGTCAGATAGTTTGGGGCCTTATTTGTCATGCAGAGAAGGTTAGAGTTTTTCTTTTAGAGAATGAGGAGCTATTTGAAGCATATTTAGCAGAAACCTTGAATTGGAACTGTGGAAGATGGACTGAAGAGAAGTGAAATGGAGGGAAGGACATAATCTATGAGCCAGGTGAAGTACTGTGGGTGAATGGTTCTGAGTCCTGAATCTAGGTCTTAGTAGAGGTAATGTGAAATAAGAGGCAGATTGAAAGAGGTTTCTGTGATTTGAAAATATATTTCCTGTTGTCATTTGTAACACTGCTCTCTTATTTCCTTTACTTGCTCAGAATTATCCTTTAGGTCATTGATTCATCAGTAAATTGAATAATAATTGTGTGTCAGGCACTGTGCTAAGCATTGAAGATAGAAAATTTAGAGTGTAGGGATCTTATTGGAGGAGTTCATAATCTAATGATTTTTTCTTTTGTCTATCCCACTTCGATGTCAGAATAGGAAATTTTGACCAAACTTGCTTTGCAGAACACCTGAAAAAACTGAACAAAATATATTTGAAGGTATTGAAGTACCTTCAAATAAATTAAGTTTTACAGGGCTTAGAGCTATAAGAAGGAAACCCAGGGAGATGAGCCCAACATTTGGGGTCTGCTTTGTTTCTAGAGACACTTCTCGATTCTGGTAGAGAGCTGCTGATTCTGAAAGAGCCAGACTTGAGAATCTGAGAAATGTAACAGAGTTTTCTCTAGATTTAAGAACAAGGAGGAGCCTCCTGTCAAATTCCACAGGCTTTAGGTAGAGACTTTTAAGATTTATATCTTAGGAGTAAAGGTAAACCAGAAATAGAGATCAGGTATCATAGGGGCTGAAGCCCATTTTAAAAAGTCATCTCAGTTCCTGATTGGGTTAAAATAGCATAGAATTTCTAGTGCTCCAAGCCACCTGCCAAGAGCAAATTCAGTCTCCAGTGGAGGAATAGATCATCCTAGTGCTAAAATTACCTCTATAGTTTTTCATATAGAAGATCCAGCATTCGTGTTTTAAACTGAGAATTTTTTTTTAAAGACATACAAGGAGGGAAACCAACATGAATGAAAACCAGCAGAAATGAGACAATAGGTGATTCAGATAATGATGTTACCAGACATGAACTTTAAAGTAACAATGGCTTTAAGAAATTTTTTAAAAAGTGATATTTTTATTAAAGAACTACAAATTGTTTAAAAAAAATCCCAAATTTAGGAAAATCTAGAGCTAAAAAGTAGAGTAAAATAAAGAATACAGTTTTTAATGGTTAGTTAGATACAGCTTACGAGAAAATTAGTGATTTGGAAGATAGGCCAGAAGAAAATACCCAGCTAGATGAATAAAGGTAAAAAAAGGAAAGTAAAAATAGTATAAGAGACATAGGGGGTATAATGAAAAGGTCTAACATATGTAATAGAAATTCTGGAAAGGCACGTGTGAGAGAAAGAGAGAGAACAGAATAGACGCCATATTTGAAAAGGTAATGGTTGAGAATTTCCTCAAACTTAAAACACAAAACACAAAAAAAATCCAGCAAGTACACATTTGAGAAGTTCTATGAATCCAAAGCACGAGGTACAAAGAGAGCCATGTGGTAAACCAAAGACAATGAAAAAAAATCTGAGAAGCAGCAGAGGTGGGGTGAAAACACTCCCCCTAAAGAAGCAACAATAAGACTGGAAGTCAGTCTTTCAGGGGAAACAGTGGATGTCATAAGATAGTGGGGTATTTTCCTTAAAACTGAAGTATGTTATTTGGGCAGTAGCTAAATTATCCCCATTGTAGCTCAGAGATTCAGGAAGGAATGAAGACTAATGAACATTGTCAAAAAGTGGGTGAATCTAAATGAAATATTAACTAAATTAGACAAAAATAAAAATATCTTTTGTGGTTTAATGTTTACATTGAACTAAAATACATGATTACAATAGTATTCAAGTCAGGAAGAGGGAGTACATGGAATTTAAGTTATCAAGATTTTTGTATTACAAGCCAAGTGATAGAAGATTTTTTTCTCTGTTAGATATTGATAAGTTAAGGATGTGTGTTATGATTTTAGGATAACCACCAAAGAGTAAAAGAATATAGAACTGTCAAGTTAATATAGGGAGTAAGTAGAGTAAAAACAACTCTAGTAATACAAAAGAAAGTAAGAAAGAAGAATAAAAGCAGTACTAAGAAAGCAGGACAAATAGCAAATGGTAAGATGGTTGATTTAATCCCACAAATATCAGTGATTACGTTAAGTATAAATGGATGAATTGCTCCAACTCGAAGCCAAAGATTGTCAGATTGGATATAAAACAAAACAAAATTGCTGCTCATAGGAGAGATGCTTTAAATATGAGCATACAGAAAGGTTAAAAGGATCGAAAAAGATTTAGCAAACCTTAACAAAAAAAGAACACTTTAAGCATTGCTAGAGATAAAAAAATATCTGATAATGCTAAAAGGATCAGTTCATCAGGAAGTATACAATTCCAAATTTATAGGTACCTAACATAGCCTCAAAGTATGTAAAACAAAAATTAATTACCAAAAAAGAAACATATATTTGCAATTTTTGTGGACTATTTTAACATACCTTACTGAATATCTGATAGAATAGGCAGACAAAAAAAATTAGTAAGGATATAGATGATTTAAAGCACCCAGAGGAGGAGGTGGGTGCTTTTGTGGGCACCTAGTCCTGCTTGCCCTTCAGGTCAGAATGTCAGTTTCCCTGGGCCTGAGGCCTGTATCAAATGAAAATACAGAAGCTTTGTAAAGGCTTATTTGACATATATAGATAACTGCAAGAAATTTACAAAATTTGTTCATATACTGGACCATAAAACAAGAGTCAACTTTCAAAGGATTGAAATCACAGATTTTAATAACATAATGAAATTATGCCAGAAACAAAAAAAAGATGACTGGAAAATACTTGTATGATTAAAAATTAAGAAATGTACTTCTAGGTAGCCTCAAAGTTGAAAAATTAGAAAATACGTTGAACTTAATGAACATATTATATATTAAAACTTGTAGAATGTGACTAAAGGTGTATTTGGAGGAAAATTTTATAGCTGTTAGAAGATTTTAAGATTGAAGAGCAATGATCTAAGTATCCCTCCCAACAAACTGGAAAAAGATCAGCAAACTAAACTGAAGGAAAGAGGGAGGAAGGAAATAATAAAGATAAAAAAGGAAATTAAAAGTGAAAACAAATATACCATGGAAGAGGATCAACAAAGTCAAAAGTCATACTTTGAAATGACTAATAACATTGATAAACCCCCTCAAGAAATTCATCTGAGAGACAGAGAGAGAGACAGAGAGGGATATAAATAACCAGAATTCCAAGGATAAAGAGAACATCATTGTGGATCCTACACATATTAAAAAGATAATAGGATATACTAAACAACTTTATGTCCATAAGTAGACTTGTCAAATGATATGAAAAAAGAAACTCTGCAAAACTAACACGAAGAAATACAGTATCTGATTCTATAATGTTAAAGAAATTTAATATGTGATTAAAAGCGTTTCCATAAAGAACATTGTAAGCTGAGATGACTCTTTTGGTGATTTCTGCCAACACTGAAAGAAATAACATTGGTTTGACATAAATTCTTAAGTGGGACAGAAAAAAAGGGGACAATTCTCAATGCATTGTAGGGGGCCAGGATAACATTGATACCCAGATGTGTCAAGGATATTATTAGAAGTGGGAATTAATGTCAGTTTCCCTCATAAACATAGATTCAAAAATTCTAAACACATACATTAGCAAACTAAATCCAGCAAAATATGTAAAAGGATAATGCCTCAGAACCAAGTGGAATTTCTTCCCACTGTGTGTTACATTTAACCATCAATCAGTTTAATTCATCTCTTAACAAAAAGAAGAAGAGAAACTCATGTTGGTCTCAATAGAAGTATAAAAAGCATTTGATAAAAGGACATATCATTCACATTAAAAAGAAAACCCCCAGGAAACTAGGTACAAGAGAACTTCCTGATAAAGGGCATTTACAAAAAACCTACAGTTAATATTATATACTTAATGGAAACAGACTGAATGCTTTCCCCCTAAGATTGAGAACAAGGCAAGAATGTTTCCTAAGAGTTTTTCGTCATGAACATAGGCACATGAGGACATCCAAATGGGCAGTAAACATAGGAAAAGATTTTTCACTTATTAGTCATCAGAGAAATTAAAATGCAAACCACAAGGAGATACCCCCAGGCATTCACTGAAATAGCTAAAATGAAAAAGACCAAGGGGTCGGCCCAGTGGCACAGTGGTTTAGTTCATGCTTTGGCAGCCTAGGGTTCGTGGGTTCGGATCCTGGGCGCCTGCCGAAGCACTGCTTGTCAGCCCTGCTGTGGCAGCATCCCATATAAAGTAGAGGAAGATGGACCCGGATGTTAGCCCAGGGCCAGTCTTCCTCAGCAAAAGGAGGAGGATTGGCAATGGGTGTTAGCTCAGGGCTGGTCTTCCTCAAAAAAATAAATAAATAAATAAAATAAAATTGTATAAAAAGAAAAACACCGATAATAGAATTATAAGATACTATGCCCAGCAAAGTCCCAAAGTCCCATACACTGATGGTGGGTGCATAAATTGGTACAACCACTTTAGAAAGCTGTTTGGCAGTATCTGCTGAGGTTATACATGTGTAGTTTATAAGCCTGTGTTCTCACTCTCAAAATATATGTAAATGCACACCAAAAGTTTTGTGCATAATGGCATTATTTTTAATGGCCAAAAATTAGAAATAATTATAATGTCTATTAATAGTACTGTGGGTACTATTAATTTATACACAATTAATAAATTGTGTATAAATACTCTACAGCACTAGGTCTCAAACTGTTGTTCTACCCTTACCCTTACTGGTACCATCAGCATCACCTAGGAACTTGTTAGAAATGCAAATATGGACCCCACCCTATACCTACTTATTCAGAACTTCTGGGCATGGGACCCAGCAGTCTGTGTTTTAACAAGCTGTCCATGTAATTCTGTTTACATTAAAATTTGAGAACTAATGCTGTTTAGTAGATTTTGGCATGCTTTTTCTGTGAAGGACCAGATAAATAAGTCTTGTAAGCTTTTTGGGCCATATGATCTCAACTTTGCTGTTATATTGAGAAGGCAGCCACAGACAATGCATAAATGAGCAAATGTGGTGTTCCACAATCCCTGCCCTACAGCCCTTAAAATGAATGAACTTTAGATGCATCCTACAACATGGATGTGTCTCTGAAATATAATCTTGAGTAAAAAAAAATCAGACAAGAATATGTATTGTATGATTCTATTTATGTAATATTTATACAGGTAAATCTTTTCAGTAGTATTAGAAGTTGGGATAAAAGTTAACTTTGGGCAAGAGGGTCTGTATCGTTATTGGGAAGAGGAGATGAGGAGAGATTTTGGACTGCTAGTAATGTCTGTAAAAATCCATGTGCCCATACTATCTAGTATGCTTGTGATCCATACTACAAGAAAAAAGAAACAGGAAAAAAAAAAACTTTCTTATCACTGCTTGGGGGTGACCTTTATATAGCAATTACTTACTTGTGAAATTGTTAATTAAAAGGAAAGAATTAAGTATTTACCTTTCCCAATTAGAGTAACTATAGTTTATACTAGGACCCGTTTTTCTTTATACAGGATAATAATATTAAAAAATGATAAATTACAAAATCACATTTTGCAGAATCACCATGTTTGCAGAGAAGTGTGCAAGTGTTATCAGTGAATACTAAAACCATCAGGTGAACAGAATACTTACTTGGTGCCTAAATATCACTGCAGTGTAGAAAGTTACCTCTTTTAGATTCTCAGAGGCATCTTTCTGAAAAACAGTTTAAAAGTAAAAGCATCACAGGAATGAGTAAAAGAATATTTCCCAGGACAGAGAAAAAGTAAGGAATAATGGGGGCTTCATAAGAGAGTTTTAAATAGTTGCTCATGGCTTAAGCTTTGAGTTTTTTTTTTAATTGATGTCTTAATAGTTTATAACACTGTGGGGTTTTAGTTGTACATTTTTGTTTGTTTGTCACCATGTAGATGTAACCCTTCACCCCTTGTGCCCACCCCCCACCCCCCTTCCCCTTGGTAACCACCAATCAGTTCTCTCTGTCCGTGTGTTCATTTATATTCCATATATGAGCGAGTTCATGCAGTGTCTGTCCTTCTCTCTCTGGCTTATTTCACTTAACATAATACCCTCTAGGTCCATTCATGTTGTTGCAAATGGGACAATTGTGTCTTTTCTTATGGCTGAGTAGTATTCCATTGTATGTATATACCACATCTTCTTTAACCAATCATCAGTCGAGGGACACTTGGGTTGCTTCCACTTCTTGGCTATAGTGAATAATGCTGCAATGAACATAGGGGTGCATATGCCTCTTGTGATGGTTGATTTCATATCCATCAGGTAGATGCCCAAGAGTGGGATTGCTGGATCATACGGTATTTCTATTTTTAATTTTTTGAGGACTCTCCATACTGTTTTCCATAGAGGCTGCACCAGCTTGCATTCCCACCAGCAGTGAATGAGGGTCCCCGTTTCTCCACAACCTCTCCAGCATTTGTTGTTATTTGTCTTGGGGATTATAGCCATTCTAATGGGTGTAAGGTGATATCTTAGTGTAGTTTTGATTTGCATTTCCCTGATGATTAGTGATGTTGAACATCTTTTCATGTGTCTATTGGCCATCTGTATCTCTTCCTTGGAAAAATGTCTGTTCATATCCTCTGCCCATTTTTTGATCGGGTTGTTTGTTTTTCTGTTACTCAGTTGTACAAGATCTTTATATATTACTGAGATTAGTCCCTTGTCGGACAAACGATTTGCAAATATTTTCTCCCAGCTGGTGGGTTGTTTATTCATTTTGATTCTGGTTTCATTTGCCTTGTAGAAGCTCTTTAGTCTGATGAGGTCCCACTTGTTTATTTTTTCTTTTGTTTCCATAGTCCGAGTAGACATGGAATCTGAAAGGATCCCTTTATGTCCAATCTCAATTAGTGTACTGCCTATATTTTCTTCCAGGAGTTTTATAGTTTCCGGTCTCACTTTCAGGTCCTTGATCCATTTTGAATTGATTTTTGTATATGGCGATAGGAGATGGTCTATTTTCATTCTTTTGCGTGTTGCTGTCCAATTTTCCCAGCACCATTTATTGAAGAGACTTCCCTCTCTCCATTGTATGTTCTTTGCTCCTTTGTCGAAGATTAGCTGTCCATAGGTGTGTGGTTTTATTTCTGGGCTTTCAATTCTATTCCATTGATCTGTGTGTCTATTCTTGTACCAGTACCATGCTGTTTTGATTACTATAGTTTTATAGTATATTTTGAAATCAGGGATTGTGATGCCTCCAGCTCTGTTCTTTTTTTTCAGAATTGCTTTAGCTATTCAGGGTCTTTTGTTGCCCCATACGAATTTCAGTAGTTTTTGTTCTATTACCGTGAAGAATGACATTGGGATTCTGATTGGGATTGCATTGAATCTGTAGATTGCTTTAGGTAGAATGGACATTTTAACTATATTTATTCTTCCAATCCATGTGCATGAAATATTTTTCCATTTCTTTATGTCTTCCTCGATTTCTTTCAATAGTGTCTTATAGTTTTCATTGCATAGGTCTTTTACCTCCTTGGTTAAATTTATTCCCAGATATTTTATTCTTTTTGTTGCAATTGTAAATGGGATTGTCTTTTTGAGTTCTCTTTCTGTTGGTTCATCGTTAGTGTATAGAAATTCAATTGATTTTTGTGAGTTGATTTTATACCCTGCCACTTTACTATAGTTGTTGATTATTTCTAATAGTTTTCCAATGGATTTTTGGGGGTTTTCTATGTATAAGATCATGTCGTCTGCAAATAGCAAGAGTTTCACTTCTTCATTGCCTATTTGGAGTCCTTTTATTCCTTTTTCTTGCCTAATTGCTCTGGCCAGAACTTCTAGTACTATGTTGAATAAGAGCGGTGAGAGTGGGCATCCTTGTCTTGTTCCTGTCCTCAAAGGAATGGCTTTCAGTTTTCCCCTGTTGAGTAGGATGTTAGCTGTAGGTTTGTCATATATGGCCCTTATTATGTTGAGGTACTTTCCTTCTATACCCATTTTGTTGAGAGTTTTTATCCTAAATGGATGCTGGATCTTGTCGAATGCCTTCTCTGCATCGATTGAGATGATCATGTGGTTTTTATTCTTCATTTTGTTAATGTGGTGTATTATGTTGATTGATTTGCGGATGTTGAACCATCCCTGTGTCCCTGGTATAAATTCCACTTGATCGTGGTTTATGATCTTTTTGATGTATTGCTGTATTCGGTTTGCCAATATTTTGTTGAGGATTTTTGCATCTATGTTCATCAGTGATATTGGCCTGTAGTTTTCCTTCTTTGTGTTGTCCTTGTCTGGCTTTGGTATCAGGATGATGTCGGCCTCATAGAATGTGTTGGGAAGTATTCCATCTTCCTCTATTTTTTGGAATAGTTTGAGAAGGATAGGTGCTAAATCTTCTTTGAATGTTTGATAAAATTCTCCAGGGAAGCCATCTGGTCCTGGGCTTTTATTTTTTGAGAGGTTTTTGATTACTGTTTCAATCTCTTTACTTGTGATTGGTCTGTTCAGATTCTCTATTTCTTCTTGATTCAGTTTTGGGAGGTTGTACACTTCCAGGAATTTGTCCATTTCCTTTAGGTTGTCCAATTTGTTGGCGTAAAGTTTTTCATAGTATTCCCTAATAATTCCTTGTATTTCTGTGGTATCTGTTGTAATTTCTCCTCTTTCATTTCTAATTTTATTTATTTGAGTCTTCTCCCTTTTTTTCTTAGTGAGTCTGGCTAAGGGTTTGTCAATTTTATTTATCTTCTCAAAGAACCATCTCTTTGTTTCATTGATCCTTTCTACTGTTTTTTTTTTTGGTTTCAATTTCATTTATTTCTGCTCTGATTTTTATTATTTCCCTCCTTCTGCTGATTTGGGGCTTTGTTCTTCTTTTTCCAACTCTGTTAGGTGCAATTTAAGGTTATTTATTTGGGATTTTTCTTGTTTGTGAAGGTGAGCTTGTATTGCTATGAATTTCCCTCTCAGGACTGCTTTTGTTGCATCCCATATGAGTTGGTATGGTGTATTTTCCTTTTCATTTGTCTCCAGATAGCTTTTGATTTCTCCTTTAATTTCATCAACGACCCATTGGTTGTTCAGTAGCATGTTGTTTAGTCTCCACATCTTTGTCCCTTTCCTAGTTTTTTCCTTGCAGTTGATTTCTAGTTTCACAGCGTTATGATCAGAAAAGATGCTTGTAATGATTTCAATCTTCTTAAATTTATAGAGGTTTGCCTTGTTTCCTAATATATGGTCTATCCTTGAGAATGTTCCACGTGCACTTGAGAAGAATGTGTACTCTGCTTTTTTTGGGGTGGAGTGCTCTGTATATATCTATTAAGTCCATTGCATCTAGTTTTTCGTTTAAGTCCATTATTTCCTTATTGACTTTTTGTCTGGATGATCTATCCATTGATGTAAGGGGGGTGTTAAGATCTCCTACTATTATTGTGTTATTGTTAATATCTCCTTTTAGGTTTTTTAGCAGTTGTTTTATGTACTTTGGTGCTCCTGTGTTGGGTGCATAGATATTTATGATTGTTATGTCTTCTTGGTGAAGTGTCCCTTTTATCATCATATATTGCCCTTCTTTGTCTCTCATTACCTTTTTTATCTTGAAGTCTACTTTGATATAAGTATGGCTACTCCTGCTTTCTTTTGTTTGCCATTAGCTTGGAGTATTGTTTTCCATCCTTTTATTTTGAGTCTGTGTTTGTCTTTAGAGCTGAGATGTGTTTCCTGGAGGCAGCAGCTTGTTGCATCTTGGTTTTTAATCCATCCTGCCACTCTGTGTCTTTTGATTGGAGAATTCAATCCATTTACATTTAGAGTGATTATTGACATATGAGGGTTTAATGTTGCTATTTTATTGTTCATTTTCTGGTTCTTTTGCATTTCCTTCATTTCTTGTCACTTGTGTTTCGGACTGCAAATTCAATTTGGTATTTCTGCATGCTCATTCTCTTGGTTTTCTCTTTATTTGTCATGTGTGGTTCTCTTCTGGTTATTTGTTTAGTGGTTACCGTGAGGTTTATATAAGTGATCTCCTGGATAAGATAGTACATTTTCAGATGCCTCCTTTTTCCTGAGGCTGGGTCGATTCAATCCCTTACCTCTTCCCCTCCTTATTTGTTATCTCTATTTATTCCATCTTGTGTCATGAGTGTGTGTTTCCAGTGATGAGCTTGAATTAATTTTTGATGTTATCCAACTATAGTTTGTTCTGGTTTAGTCTCCTTGCTTTTCTCCTCGCTGAAATCTTTGTATCCCCTTTCTCATTTGTTTTTTTTCAGGCCTAAGGGCCTTCTTGAGCATTTCTTGTAGTGGGGGTCTTGTGGTGACGAACTCTCTTAGCTTTTGTTTATCAGGGAGAGTTATTATTTCTCCATCATATTTAAGGATATTTTTGCTGGATAAAGTATTCTCGGCTGAAGGTTTTTGTCTTTCATGATTTTGAATATATCATTCCAGTCTCTCCTAGCCTGTAGAGTTTCTGTTGAGAAATCAGCTGAGAGCCTGATGGGGTTTCCTTTGTATGTTATTTTGTTTTTTTGTTTAGCTGCCCTTAATATTATTTCCTTGTCATGGGTATTTTTCAAGTTTGCTACTATGTGGCGAGATGATTTTTTATTCCTGTTTATATATTTAGGTGATCTATTGATTTCATTCACTGTTATTTCCCTGTCGTTCCCTAGGTTGGGGAAGTTCTCAGCTATTATTTCTTTGAACAAACTCTCTGCTCCTTTTTCTCTTTCTTCTCCTTCTGGAATACCTATTATCCTTATGTTGCTTTTCCTCATTGAGTCTGATATTTCTCGAAGAATTTCTTCATTTCTTTTTAGTCTTAGCTCTCTCTCCTCCTCTATCTGGAGCGTTTCTGCGTGGCTATGCTCAATAATGCTAATTCGTTCCTCCATATTGTTAGTTCTGCTCTTTAAAGACTCCATTTTTTCCACTATCTCATTCATTTTGTTTTTCATCTCCAATAATTCTGATTGGTTTTTCTTTATGGTTTCAATCTCTTTTGTGACGAAATCCCTGAATTCGTTGATTTGTTTCTGTGTGTTCTCTTGTATTTCGTTGAGTTTGTTTATGTTAGCTATTTTGAATTCTCTGTCATTCAGGTTATCAAATTCTGTGCTTTCAGGGTTGGTTTCTGGGTGTTTGTCGTTTTCCTTTTGGTCTGTAGCCATAACAAATTGTTGCATGGATCCGACGGGGACGGCTTTATTTTTTCCTCTCATGTTGAAGTTGGTCCTGCAGTTTCCACCTGCTGCCACTGGATGGAGAGCGCGAGCGGTATGCTCTGAGCCCGCTGCAGACCCCGGAGGGATTATGCTGCAACGCAGGGTGTGTGGGGGGAGGGGTTCTCTCTTTCTCCTGCTCGACCCGGGGGTTTCCTTTCTGGCTCTCTTAGGGTGTTTGCTAACCCATTAAACAGTCCATCGTCGCTTCCTGGTGGGGATCTCTCGACAGTCTATGAGAGCACCTGGAGGGCGATAGTTTTCCCCTCCGCTGTGGGCTGCCCCTCTCCTCTCTGTCTGCGAGCAGCCCGGTCTTTGCCGATAGATTGGGGAGGAGGAGTACAACTTCTTATCTCTCCTCGTGTCCTTTTGGGCTTCCCGCACCTCCACCGTTGGATGTATGGCAGCAGGGGTTTCTTAGAAGTCCTTTGTAGTGTTTGATTGAGCTCTGTTGGAATGCGAGTGATGTTTTCGTTGTGTCTTAGGGGGCAGAGATTCAAAGAGGAAATCTCATTCCACCATGATGCTGACGTCTGCCTTAAGCTTTGAGTTTTTTAATCTTGGAATTTGAACCCTCACCCTTCCTTTTTCTGGGAAAATATTCTAAGGGTTTTATTTTGCCAAAATTATGTGTATGAATTCCATATGATTTATATCAGTGATTACTGGAGATGATGGTTTTCCGCTTTCCCCAAACTTTGTTTCATTAAATTCATTGTTGGTGATCCAACAAATACTTAGTCCTTTTTGATGGCTTAGAGTCATGTGGGAGAAATTAGGCTTCTTCATTTTATATTTTTCCTTAGTGCAGTCATCAGATAGTGTGGCTATAACAAATCCAGCCCTAAATTTTAAGCTGAATGGTATCACAAATAGGATTCTAATTTAAAAATTTGGTTGCATGTACTTTTTAAAGAAAACAGACATACACTCTATCAAGATTTTGTACAACAAATTATACATTCTTTTATTGTGTGGATTAGTGATTTAAAAAGGAAAAGTTTAGACTATTCTTTTAAGCCTGGTAAAAGCTTTTCAGTGTTTATTATCATATATCTCTTATTTTCTGCAAGATGAATAAATTGTTAATTTGTTATTTCCTAGGAGGAATATAGAACTGAAGGTATCAGCTGGCACAATATAGATTATATTGATAATACTTGTTGCATAAATCTTATTAGCAAGAAACCAACAGGACTGCTCCATCTTTTAGATGAAGAAAGCAAGTGAGTATGATTCTTTTCAATTTTGTTATTGTCCATTTGGGCTTTTCATGTTTTCTTAAGTCCTAAACTTTCTTCTTACATTATCAAAGAGCCAAAGTTTCCCTTGTATACATTTTTTTGTGTTTCTAGGAAAATTCGGTACACTTCACTATTGAACTCATTTTTTTCCTTGAGTTTTTCCAGATTTCTTCTACAGAGTCACTTTGATGTTAAATTTTTTGCCATATTTTTTGTTGTGTTCCTCTCTTATTGAATTGAGATTTATGTATGATATGTGTTTACAACTTTCATATTTAGCAGAAAAGAATATCATGATAGATTAGTGATGTCTGCCATGGCTGTGCAGGTGATAAGTGGCAACGTATGCCAATTATTTGCCATCTCTTGTCAACATTGTTTAATATATCAAACTTACATATAAGCTTCAGAAATAAAGCTTCATATAGCATCCTCCAGATTGTTGTCAGTGCTCTGTAAAGTATTATTTATAGTTAAATTATCTTAAGAAATGGCAAATCTAGAATTGAAGAAACCAGTGTGATGGAGTAAATGTAGGTTTTCTGTGAGTCTTTAATATAAAGTATTTCAAAATTGAATTAGGTCACCTGATTCCCAGCTTAATATTATACTCGTTAAGCTAGAATATAAAATATTGGGATTTACTATCATATGTAAGATGACCATACATCAGGTTTGCATGGGACAATCTAAAGTTTATGCCTGTTGTCCAGGTTAGTTATTAAAAGTGCCTACTTTTACTCTCAGAATATCCTGGTTTGTATGGTAAGTTATATGTCACACTATTAACATGTCATAAACACACAGAATTGCTGCATAGAAATATAAAGTAATACAGGAAAATGCGAAATATTTTAGAAAGGAGACTGCTAACAGTTAAATCTACCCACTCTATCACAAGTCTATTTCCATTAGTCTAAATGAATTAAAATGCTGTTAGCACAAAAAATATTTTAACTTTGTGTCCAAAGTTGGGTAAAAGTTTCTTGTATTGCTCTATATGCCCTGAAACATATTATCTTATAAAATGGTAAGGTTAGTGGTTCTTAACTCTGCTTATATACCTTACCTCTGGTGTATTTTATTCTGGAAAGCTTCAAAGATGATGTTGATATTCATCATTGAGAACCATTGTGGTTGATAATGAAATGGTAAGCAGTTCTTTTGTTTCAGCTTTTTTATGGTAACAAAAAGAACAAAAAAGTTTAAGCAATTTGAGGAAAAGATCCTATAGGTAGTAAATGATGGACTAGAGATTAAACCTTCCAGATATTTCTGACTAATAAGCTTGTGCTTTGAAGTATTATTCTACATTGCTTCCCTATAATACTTAGGCTATAGAGTCAGAAGTTCAGGGTGTATCCCATCTCTATCAAGTACCCTCAGCAAATCTCAGTATCCTTGGTCCTCAGTTTTCTTGCATGCAAAAAGGAAATGATGATGATAAATGATAGTGCTGTCTGCTATATATCTTAAGGTGGTTGTGAACAGCAATTGAAATAGTGGATATATAATTAAAACATGAATAGAGCAAAGGGGTCTTGTCTGGTCTGTCATTCTTTTTTTGTGTGTGTGTGTGAGGAAGTTCAGCCCTGAGCTAACATCCATTGCCAATCCTCCTCTTTTTGCTGAGGACGACTGGCCTTGGGCTAACATCCGTGCCCATCTTCCCCTACTTTATATGGGACGCCGCCACGGCATGGCTGACAAGCAGTGCGTCGGCGGGTGTCCGGGATCCGAACCCGCGAACCCCGGGCTGCCAAGCGCGAACTAAACTGCTGCGCCACTGCGCGGCCCCTGGTCTGTCATTCTTTAAGCAAAATTTCATTGAGTATACATCTTGTTATACAAAGACTATATTTTTCTGGTCAGTTGCTACTTCACATAAATATAAATGTTGCCCAGTGAAGAGAATGTCACCTCTTTGCTGTTACCCAGAAGCTTCTGGGGGTTAAGCCATGAGGCCAGAAATTACGGGGAGTCAGATATTGGCTCAATATAAGGAAGAACTTACAAATTACTTCATAAAGTAATAAAATTTCTCATTATAGTAATTATTTTGCATCATCTTTTAGGGTATTGTTGTAGGTAGGAGACTGGACTGAATAACTACTTATCATCCCTTCAATTATACTTCTATATTCATTCCTCCATAAACATTTTTAATAAATCGTAATATTATTTTCATCACTTTATGAAGCAGTCCTGTTGTTATCACCTCATCTTGTAAATGGACCACATTTGTCTCTATGCTTTAACATCACAAAAGATGCAAAGGCATGAAATATTTACCCTCTACCCTGTACCTTTATAAAAAGAAGTTGAAAATCAATTAGTCACATTTAGGAAGAGCTATTTTGGGAATCACTTAGACTGAATATTTTTCCTCTAAAAAATATTTTGTTCTATAGAGAATATATAACATGAGATATATCCTTAGTGGGTTCCTACTTCATTCAGTGTGTTTATAGTGCTTTAGATGGATGGGTTTTAAGTCAGAAGTCTTGTTTAATCTTTTCTCTGCTATCTACTGGTTGTTTGATCTGGGCAAATTATTTAAACTAGATTCTAAAGGATGCAATGTGGGATTTAGAAAGGATAAATACTGTAAGCAAAGTTAGGTGTGAATAGGGTATTAGGAGTGTTATCAGTCTTTCCTATAGTACTCAAAATGTGACAATACTGTCAGCACCTTGAAGCTTGTTAGAAATGCAGAATCTCAGACTTCCACCCCAGAATTCTTGAATCAGAACCTGTATTTTAATAAACTGATGTTAAGATCAGGGCATTCATTTAGGACAGCATTTTGTCAGTCTTGCCTGCTCATAAGAATTCCCTGAGGAACTTGTAAATAGTACTGATGTGTCAATACCCTAGCATCAATTCAGTAGAATCACAGGAGGTGGGGTCTAGGCATTGATATTTTTGAGAGCTCCAGAGTTACTTTTTATATGCATAGAAACACTAATTTAAGGCTACCCTGGCAGATAGCCTTTGGGGAACACTAGATGAAGAGCTTTGAAATGAGCAATAATGTCTGATTTCCCTCTTCCACGTACCTATAAACAGAGGCTGAAAATGTTCTAAGCTCTTTTGCTTGATAATGTAGTCTGTATCCATAAATGTTTGTTGAATGAAGGACATGTGAGCTTTCCTTTCCATCTTTCCTTGTTTGGAATAAAAACTCTTCTCATGTCTGTCTTCCTTTCTTTGAAAATTTCTCTATTTAAAAGTAAGAGAAAAATAAATCACAAATTTTTTGATTACTCAGAGGATTAGAAGGTAAATAAACCCTTACCTAGAGAAAATGAGGTGAGCATCTTTCCTGAAGAGAAGCATTCTCATGTAGAGTAGTGAGGCATAAGTTTGCAGAGGTTGGTTGGTCTCGGCTTAGGAGCTTGGATTCCATCTCTTTGCCTTGGTGATCATAAATTTTTCTGAGTAGGAGAGGCACATGATTAAAGCACTATTGTAGGAGAATTTATTTTGATACTTCGGTAATTTGAAATAAGGTTAGATTAGAATCACTGAGGCTATTATAGGGGCTGTTGCTGTACTCTGTTTGATATTGTAAGAGTTGTAATCCATTCTAGAATGGCTTTAGAGTTCTGGAATGGAGAGGAAAAGCTAGATGGTGGAGATGTTTTGAGGAAGGTGTAGTATTTGAATGCAAAAGCAGGCCTAGGTGACTAGGAAAATGGCACTGTTGGCAACATAAAAAAGTAGATAACATTTGTGTCATCCCTACAGGATGCCAGCTAGTGTTGGATGTTTTTACTAGTGTTATTTAATTCTGCTAGCACTGTGACACCTCATTATACTCATTTTATGGATTAGGAAACCAATTCTTAAAGAAGGTTACCTACTTTGCCCAAGGTCACAGATAGAACTGGTAATCTAAACTATGACTATCTGACACCAAAGGCTATCCTCCTTCCTGATTCCAATACATACTACGGAATTAACAATTTTTATTGTAATTTTGGAATCATTTTTACACCTTAGATCTCGTATTCAGTCTCTTTACAACCTCATGTCATATTATTTCTTATTATTTCAGCTACTATTAAATGAAACTATTGTCTGAAAGATGACTTGCTCTCTCCTTTTTCTGTCAGTGATATTTCCTCTATTTGAAACTCCTCCCGACCTTTAACTTCTAGCTCATGATTGCCTCCTATATCTTCTGTGAACCTTTTTTTTTTTTATGGGGAAGACTAGCCCTGAGCTAACATCCATTGCCAATCCTCCCCTTTTTGCTGAGGAAGACTGGCCCTGGGCTAACATCCATGCCCGTCTTCCTCCACTTTATATGGGTCGCCACCACGGCATGGCTGACAGGCAGTGCGTCTGCGGGCGCCCAGGATCCGAACTCGCGAACCCTGGGCTGCCAAGCGCGGACTAAACCGCTGCGCCACCAGGCGGCCCCTGTGAACCTTTTTATTATTCCCAATCACTAGTGATTTTTTTCTCTTCTGTACTTTATATTTTTGTATTTGCTATTATGTAATTACTTCTTAATAAATATTATTTGATTCCTGGATGTGAAATGCTCATCAGTGAGTACAAACCCATTGATGTATATTTGAAATAATAGTACATAGAATATAAAAATATATAGCCACTGGTATAGATAAGAAAATGTCTACTTAATTTATACATGAAGAAGTAGGTAAACAAAAAATGGCTATGGATTTAAAGGACCTGTCCAAATTGAGAGATCATTCCCTTTTTGGAAGTTCTTGGCCCTGATGACCTTAAACAAATAGCTAGTTATTTCTCTGGCAAAAATGGGTTTATTCGGGATAAGCAAAGAGTTGCGATTCAGGGTCTGCAGCCATGGCAAACTATGTGCAAGTTCCCCTCAACAAAGGGAGGAGAAACTCTTTTATAGAGGGGAAGAGGAAGTTGGGAGGGCTATTGTAAATAAAGAGTCCATTGGAAGAATTGAGAGCTCCATGTGTAGTAGCTTTTCATTGGCTGAGTTGTGACAGTCACTCATTGCCTGAGCCTCTTCCTGTTGGACTCTGCAATTGTAGAATGTGAGAGCTCCCCTTTTTAGCCTCCTGTCTCCAATTTAATGAGGTTTCTGTTTATTAATTTCACAGCTCTAAACAATGTGTGATTTAGTTTTATTATCCTACAGGTTTTATGGTAGTACAGCACAAGCAACCTAAGCTAAATATCTAAAGACCTGAGTTAATTTCTGTTCTGCTACTTGCAAAGTGTGAGTTTAGGCAAATCACGATTTTTGATCCCTCGTCTATAAAATAGGAACACCAGTTCTTCTTATGCTCACTTTTAAGCTTGTTATGAGAATCAGATTAGATAATATAGGTGAAAACATTTGCTAAATGTGTTCAATGGCAATGTAATTATAATGTATTTTTTTAAAAGATTGTATTAACTGCTGCATCTTTCTGTAGTGTTTTTGTTCTTGTTTTTAATTCAGCTTTCCACAGGCTACAAATCAAACACTGCTAGACAAATTTAAGCATCAACATGAAGAGAATTCTTACATTGAATTTCCAGCTGTGATGGAGCCTGCTTTCATCATAAAACATTACGCTGGGAAAGTAAAATATGGAATAAAGGTCAGTAAATTCTCATTGGATATGCCTACAGGGAAGAGGTGTATTCTTGACTATATCACCATCCCTGTTACAATACCCTCTTTGTAGTTTGTAGAGGCTCTTGATCAGTAACAGTTGGAGACATTTTACAAGGATACTACTAAAATTCAGATTCTACCTTGCAATATATATTACTGCCTTAGGTGATGTTTCTGTTGGTTTCCTTCTACAGATAAACCTGATGCCAGTCCATTCTGATAGCATTTTTAGATCTTAAAGAATAGATAGCATGATTATGTCTTAAACCCACTAGGTCATCTACATAGTTTGTTGGATTTCTCTCTTCTCTACATCCATGAGGCCTGACAGAGGCTTCATGTCTTCACGCAACAATTAGGTGTTTGTGAACTTGCACTCCTAATGAACATATTGAAACTCTGAACTCCTGTGGAAGGGAATCTTCATAATTATGTCCATTTCTTGTTTGTAATTGGTGAGCCCATTACCCTTCAACCACTTGATATTTAAGCTTGTCATTTTAGACAATTTCTCAGGCAAGGCAGTGACAGTATCGAGAGTAGTGGAGCAGTATGTTTTCTTCTGAATCTTGAGATGAGAATCAAAATTAAGATCACTCATTCATTCATCACTGATTCACTTATTCAGGAAGTGTTTATTAAACACAGAGCATGTGTCAGACCCTATACTTGGTGTTTAGAATGATCTAGTGATAGACAGACATATTCCTGGCTCTCTATATACATATACATACATATGTGTATATGTGTATATACACACACATATACATATATATGCATGTATGTGTATAATATAGATAAATGGGGCTATGTGGGTTAAATGAGTGGGTTCTATGCGAGAAAGTAGTGAAATAGTGGATTTTGAATTTGTAGATCCGTAAACACCTCTCTGAGAAACTTAAATTTTGAGAGATGACCTGAAATAACATTTACTTGGTGAGGAGTTGGGATGATGAATATTGTAGGCCATGAGATAGGAAGGAATTTAATATGTTAAAATAATTGGAAACAGGCCAGTGTTACTAGATTATAGTGATCAAGGGAGCAAGTGGCATGAAATGAATTCAGAGAATGGACAGTAAGTTAATTCTTCAGGGCTTCTAGACCAAGTTAAAGGAGTCTGGGTTTTGTTGAAATTATTACGGGGAGCCATGAAAAGATTTTAAGCAGAGGATGTAAAAAAATTTGTGTTTTTAAAAGATTGCTTTGATTACTTTGAGGAGAAGGAATAGCAGAGGATGAGAGTGGAAGTTGGGAGATCAATTAGGTAGCTTTTTTTTTAATAGTTGAGGTGAAATGTTAAGGTAAACTGAAATAAAGGGGTGGCAGTAGAAATGGAGGAGATCTAGATGATTATGGGATATTTTTTGGAGTTATAATTAGTAGACCTTATTGATGGATTCTAAGTAAGTGACTTATGACTATAACTGAAGGGTGAATTTGAGGTGCTATGTCCTGAGATGAAAAAGACAGGAAGGAAAAGATTTTAGAATAAGTATTAAGAATAACAGAGAGTAGAATGGTAGTTACCAGGGGCAGGGGGTGGAGGAATTGAGGAGACATTGGGCAAAGGATACAAATTTGCAGTTAGAAGATGAGTAAGTTCTGGAGATCTAATGCACAGCATTGTGATTATAGTTAGCATTGTGATTATATCATTGTCTTCAAAGTTGTTAAGAGATCAGATCTTAAATGTTCTCACCACAAGAAAGAAATTATAATTATATGACCGTAAACAATGTTAATATGTCAGTTGTATCTCAATTTAAAAAAAAAGATTAAAAAAAATAAAGTTTAAAATAAAAACAAAAAACTTGAGCTGTAAAATCATATAGTGAGGTGCACAAAGTGCACAAATCTAAAGTGTATAGATTTCTCTCATGCCCCTTCCCCAGCCCAGAAACCCCAGCTCATTCTCCCCCACCCAGAGGTAACCACTATCCTAATTTTTTATCCTTAGTCTTATTTGTTACTAAATTTTAGATAAATGGTATCATACAATATATACACTTGTATCTGTGATTATTCATCCATATTATCACAGAGGTTGAAAGTAAAAGGATGGGAAAAAGATATACCATGCAAACTCTAACTAAAAAAAGAAAGCTGGTATAATTATCAGACAAAGTAGACTTTAAGGCAAGAAGTACTATTAGAGATAAAGAGGCACATTTCATAACAGTAAAAGAGGTGAGTTCAACACGAAGACATAACTCAATTCAATATATATAAACCAAAAAGAGAGCAAAGGTAGAACTAGAAAAGTCCATCATCATAGTTGTAGATTTTAATACATATCTCTCGGTAACTAACAGAATAAGCAGATACAAAATCAATAAAAGCAGAAAAATTGAACAGCATCATTAAACATCTGACCTAATTGGCATATCATAAAGATAACTAGATAGTCTTTGGGTATTTAGAAATTAAGCAAAATTCTTTTATTGTAACCCATGAGTCAAAAAAGAAATCACAATTAAAATGATAATATTTTAGGGCCAGCCCAGTGTCTTAGTGGTTAAGTTCAGCGTGCTCCGCTTCAGCAGCCCGGGGTTCGTGGGTTCGGATCCTGGGAACATACGCACCGCTCCTCAAGCCATGCTGTGGCAGCGTCGCATATACAAAGTAGAGGAAGATTGGCACAGATGTTAGCTCAAGGACCATCTTCCTCAAGCAAAAAGAGGAAGATTGGCAACAGATGTTACCTCAGGGCCAATCTTCCTCACCAAAAAAACAAAAAGATAATATTTTAAACTGAGCGTTAATGAAAATACAACATATTGAAGCTTGTAGGATGCATTTAAAGGATGACTTATAACTTTAAATGCATATATTAGAAAGGAAGAATTGTTGTAAAGTAATTAAGCTTCCATGTCAAGAAACTAAGAACAGAACAGCAAGTTAAACCCCAGAAAATTAGAAGAAGGAAATAATGAAAGGAAGTCCAGAAATGAATGCAATAGAAAGCAAACATACAACAGAGAAATTAACAAAGCCAAAAGTTAGTTCCTTGACAAGATAACAGAAAATAACGTAAGTAAAAGATAATGGAAAATAACTAATAATAGGAAGAAAGAGATTCACAAATTATAGATATCAGAAATGAAAAAGGGGACATAACTGTACACCCTACAGATATTAAAAAGATATAAACATATTTTGCCAATAAATTTGACAACATAAATAAAGTGGAAAGTTCACATGAAGAACACAATTACCAAAACTGACACCAGAAAATATAGGAAAACCTGAAAATCCTGTCTGTTAAAAAATTTGAATCAGTAGTTTAAAACTTTTCCAAAGGAAATTCCAGGCTCACACGATTTCCCTGGTGAATGCTTCCAAACATTTAAGTAATGCTGGTCTTGTGCATTCAAGTTTGAGATTCTTTTAAGATGTGTAAATGGATCTCAGACATAATAAGAAAGATCTGATTTGGGCCTCATTGTATAGATAGTGTTTAAAGCCATAAGTATGGTTGAGATCAGCTGATGTAAGATGATTGAGTGAAAAATAAAAGAGTATACAAGATAAAACAATAAGAATTTCTAATATGGAACCAGCAGTGAGGATTAAGAAGGGGCAGCACAAGAGGAAAGTAGTAAATCACAAATTGTGTTGTTATAGAAACCAAGAGAAAAGAGTTTCAAGAAGAATGATGTGATTTTTTTTATGACATGTACTTAGAAATCTAGAAATATGAAGACAGATGAGAGCATTACATTTGGAAAATGAAGGTCTCTGTCAATATTTGACAGTCATCATGTAAAAGAATTCTAGAATTTAGGTTGTATAGTATAGTTATTAGTAAGTTGGGATGGTTTTTGGAGTAGGGAAGACTGGTGTTTCAGTTCCTCTCCCAGTACTTTAGCAAGCTTCTTTTCCTGTCTGTTTACTTATCAGTAAAGTATGATTTATAATTGATTCTATTTTATTTAGAATTGAGTAAGTTATGTATGGTGTTTAACTTAGTGCCTGCCATCTTGTCTGCCCTCGAAAGGTATTAGTTGATGATGATGGTGGTGCTGGTGGTGGTGGTGACGATTTGAATTTGAAAATTCTTACTCAGTTTTACTAACTTTTATAATAAAAGTTACCTTTTGCTCAAAGGGTATTTAGGGACAAGCCAAGGACCAAGACTTCTGGCTTGTTTCCCTTTTCCCCCTGTTCTCAGGATAACAAAGAATAATCAGGAAAGGAAAGCCCTAAAGGCAGTAGGATGAATCCAAGCTGTCTTCTGGACATGAGGGTAGATGACATCATACTAGTGACTGTCCTCATAGAATTCTGAGTAAGAGCTGTTCTATGAAGCTGCACCAACTTGGAGTGATTTACTCACCAAGTTTTAATCCTTCCATCTGAGTGTGGTTGTAGCCAAATGCCTAGACTATACGTATCAGTCTGGGACCTTCTTCCAGGAGTGTAAAATTCTTGCCGTCTCTGTCTTTCTGTGGGGTATTTTAACCCATTTTCTTGTGTTCTATACCTTCCAACCTCCATTGGCAGGTGGGTTTTTACTGCCTGTTTACAATCCTTAGGTAATATTATCCAGCTTTGAAAATCTGTATGCTGATAATATTCAAATATATTTTTTGAAATCTCTATAGGACTCTAGAGACATATATCCATCTGCCTACTTGATGTGTGTATTCAGACATAGTATAGTGGTTATGAGTGGCTGTGTTTGCACATCTGTTCTTCCACTTACTGTGTGTTAGGGGCTAAGATAGTTAACCTTTCTGTGACTCAGTTTCCTCATCTATAAAATAGGAATAATATCATCTACATCAAGTAGTTGTTAGGAGGATGAAATGAGCTTAAATGAGACAACACATGTAAAATGCTTATAAGAGTGCCACACACATAGTAACCTCTTGATAAATATTACTTGCTGTTAGCATTATCCTCATCATCTCAAACTTCACCTGGACAAAACTGATCTCTTGATCCTCATTTCCTATCCGCTTCTCTTTTCTCTAGTCTTCTCCCTATCAGTATATGGCACCTCCATCCACCTAGTTACTCAAACCCAAAATATAGGCATTAACCTAATTCCCTCATTCTCTCACCATACCCTAATCCACCAGCAGTCCTTTGCCTTTACCGCTAAAACATATCCCAAATATAACAATTTTCCCTTTCTATATTACCACTGACATAGTCCAAGTCACTGTCAGCTCTTTTCTGGAATATTGCAATAGCTGGTCTCCCTTTTTCCATTCTTTGTACAGTTCATTCCCTCTGCAGCAACCAGTGGTGTTTATAAAATATCAGTTAGCTCATGTCATTACTTTCCAGTGGCTTTCCTTTAGCCTTGAATAAAAACTGCGGCTTACATAGCCTACATAGCCTATTTATTTGCCTCATCTTCTACCACTCTCACCCTTGCCCAGAATGCTCCAGCCCTTGGTCTTATTGCTTTTCTCCTAACTTGTCCAGCACACCACCACCTGTAGTTAGTAGGTGTTCCCTTTGCCTGGAATGCTATTCCTGATCTCATATCTGGCTTCTCTTTGTTATTCAACTCTCTTGTCATTTTATGTGATACCCTTTCAGAGAGGCTCTCCTTGACCACTATTTAACAAAGTTGCAACAAAATTTTGGAATAGGGCCAGCCCTGGTGGCCTAGTGGTTAAGTTCCACATGCTCCGCTTTGGCGGCCTGCGTTCAGTTCCCAGGTGCAGACGTACACCACTCGTCTGTCAGTGGCTATGCCGTGGTGGTGGCTCACATACAAAAAGAGGAAGATTGGCAGTAGATGTTAGCTCAGCGTGAATCTTCCTCAACAACAAATTGTGGAATATTCATTCTAATTTAAATGTATTATAGAATTCAGTAGTTTCAGGGTTGGATGGGACTTTATAGAAGATATCTGGTCCAGTTAGCTACCTAGAACAGAAATCACTTCTATAGTCCTTATTCAACCATTGTTCAAATATGTCACTTATTATCTTCTTAGTTTAATAATTTTTTCAAAAATAACACTGGTACTTTTTTCATGTAGGATTTCCGCGAAAAAAATACAGATCATATGCGCCCTGACATTGTAGCTCTTCTGAGAAGTAGCAAGAATGCATTTATCTCTGGGATGATTGGAATTGATCCTGTAGCTGTTTTCCGATGGGCAGTTCTCCGAGCTTTTTTCAGAGCCATGGTTGCTTTCAGGGAAGCTGGGAAAAGACACAGTCAGAGAAAAACTGGTAAGCAGTAGATATTAGTATTCTACCATGCTTCATCTTTTAATTTTTTACCTGTCTAAGGAGTAGAGACAATTTTATTCTGTTCTGTTTTCTTACCATACCCTAATATTATGTTTCAGATCTGCTGAGTTCTAGTGAACTTTATATGATTAAGTGGATATATGGGGTATGTGTGTATGTATGTGTTGGTACATTTTTATTAGTAAATGGTAATAGGAATGAGTGTAAAGCATCTAGTATTTAGTAGGCACTCGGTAAGACATTGGTATGATTTTTTTAAGCAAAAAGTGAAATGATAATTATCATTTAATTATATAGAATTTATTATTGATACCTTTCTCTATTTTCTTCTTATGCCATAGTTTTTACTACAAATGAACATAATTTAATGTGGAAGCATCAATCAGGAGACAGAAAAATTAGAATGGAGGTAGTATAGGGTAGTGGAGATAACCTGACTTCAGTAATCAATCAGGTGTTATCTCTTCTCTTGACTGACTTTGTGCCTATTAGCAGTTTTTCTTGGAGTGTTAATACTGCCTTCAAAATTATGAGAGTAAAATCAGATAATACATGTAAAGTATCTGTTTATGAAGTATTAATTTTCTTTTCCTCTTACCCTTAACTCAGTTATTTGGATTTCACTTTGAAATTTAGGAATGGATAGAGCAGGATACTTTCTCTGTGTGCCTCCCCTTAAATCATAAAATACCCCTTTTCACATTCTGTGGGAGGGCATCTTTATAAGCACTTGTTACCTACTGGAAAGCACACTGTTTCTTGCTGTAGTTCTAGCCTTAAATAGACTATTGTTGCATAGTGAAGATTTTCTAATACATATGTAGTTGTATAAAATAAAATTTTCTGCCCAGAGAAGCTTCAGTAGAAGTGTGCTAGGACACACCTGTGCTTTCAGGACACCCAGACTTACTTATGTGGCTTTTTGGCATGTGAACTAGCAGTAAGACTTTAAATCTAGCTTGTATGTATTTCAAATGAATAAACATATTTGGAAGATTGTGTTTCTAAAATGAGAGGCAAAAACTAATTGAACTTAGAAATATTTTTCAGATTATAGTGTATGCTATCTGGCCTTTGTAGATAGGGAGAATTGTAGTTTTTTGGAAAATAAAAGAAATATCTTAAACCTGTTTGCCTTTTACAGGGTTATATCTAAGAAGCTACCTTTGCAAAAAGCTTTAGGAAAAGTTTTTCTTTTATGATACATTCTTATTTATTACAATGGACTTAGAAATTTTGAAAATTAAGTATCCTGCTTAGATTTTATATTTACTATTAAATATATGGTTTTCTGTAAAGGTTATTCATGTTGTCTGTATGCTCCTTTGGCATTTAAAATATTATTTGTGAAAGTTGGTTGTATATATATTATTATCAGTTTGTACAAAGACATGCAATGTTATTAATGATCAACAAACTGAACCTTTATTATCTGTGATAATTTCTAGATTCTTTTTGTTTTCTAATCTAGTTTTTCCTTCTGGCTAACATAGAGCTTCCATATAATAAACTCTTTGTGAAAACTTTTTTATTCTGGGATATAACATGCATACAGAAAAGTGCACAAAACAAAAATGTATAGTTCAGAGAATTATCACAAAGTGAGACACCAGTGGAACTACCACCTAGGTAAAGAAATAGAATATTACCAACACCCTAGAAGTTCCCCTTGCACCAAATTTTTAAATTTCACTTATGAAGGAAAAGAAAAACTATAGTTCATTTGCATTTTGAGGTCATGACTGAACAAATTTGTTACAGAGAATAATTGTATTACAGTATATTAATGTCAGTGTCAGCATTTAGCATTTTTGCTTCCTCTATACCACTTACCACCTCCTGTTTTCTGGTGGGTTTGGGATAAAAGGATAGCAAATGAAAACTAACAGAATAACTCTGAAAATTGATTTAAGTAGTAGATTCAGAACTTTTATAATGACCATAAATATAAATAATAGGCAAACATATCAAAGTGAAACAGGAATTGGAGATTATTTAAGTAGAAGCAGAACATATGGAAGGCAGAAGGTAACCAAGTTCAGATACTGAATGAGAATAAGAGGTCAAAGATAATACTTCTAATAAAGAAAGAAGATGTAGACTGCAGAAGTACAATATATTTTCACTTCCTGTAAGAGTATCTTTATAAAAAATTTCAGTGGACTCTTAGCTAATTGGGAACAAATACCGTGATGGTGAACCAAAAAATCCTGGATATTCTTAAAGAATTCCCTGACATTCTTTTTCTCATCAGGCCAACTGAACACAAATGAGACTTATCATTATAAAATCTACTTTTAACTGTTATTTTTTATAGACTTCCAAATGAAAGGACACAATGCCATTTTAAGGCCTTTAAATAAAAATTAATTCAATTTAACTATTCTTTTTAAGAATAAATCTGTTACACTTGTAGAATGTGTATTATGGTGATCAGGAAACCATAAAATGTTCTTAGTGGAGTCATATAAGTAGGCAGCCTGAGTGAAGCTACATGTTGGCCCTGCTGGGTGGTAGAATGAGAAATGGTAATAATTTGTCTGGTCAGCAGTGAGGTATTGGAGAACAGATACTGCAGTGATATCATCCATCTTGCCTCTGATTTACACCTCCTGAGTAAGAAATAGCATGGATTAGAGAGTACAGGGGAGATCATAACTTGACTGTGAATTATACAATATGTAGACGTAAGTGCAGTGATATTTTATTTGGTTCTTTTGGAGCTACATGAAAGTATACCCCAAGAGGAATTGTAATCAGTCTGAAAAGACTAGGCAGGGACAGGGAATTCAGCTGTGGCATTGGAATAAGAGGCAAGAAAAGAAAGTTCAAAGTATCGTTCAGTTTCTTTATTTATGGGGAAAGAAACTGAAGCCATTCAAATAGTGTCTGCAGATAGAGAGCTTTAATGGTTCCCACATAACCTGTTCCCCTTCCTCACCCCACTCAATTCACTGCATGACTCTAATATGCTCCCATTTGCTTCTGCAAGTGGGAGAAGGGTTCCAGTGACCATCTATTTTCAGAAACAACCAGGTCCTAAAACTGATTTGGATATGACCTGGAGTCTAGAATCTCTGTGCAGTACTCTGTCCACAGTTCTGCTCAATACTTAAGACATCACTTCTGTTATCAGGCACTGGAGTAGGGTGGTTAAGAGTAAGGGTTTCAGACTGAACATCAGTGAAAGGTTGGAGTAAGGACCTCTGAAAATTATCTCTTCCCTAAAAGCAACAAGAACACTTGTAAAGTGTCAGAATAGCTTTGTCAGAACTTAGGAAATTCATCAAAGGCTTGTAGTAATCTGGGAAGTGTTTATACAAGAAAAAAGGCTGAATATTGGTAAAGACGGTGCACTTTGGGGGCTGGCCTTGTGGCATAGTGGTTAAGTTCGGCATGTTCTGCTTCGGCAGCCCAGGTTCATGGGTTTGGATCTTGGGCGCAGACCTACATCACTCATCAGCCATTCTGTGGCAGTGACACACATATAAAGTAGAGGAAGATTGGCACAGATGTTAGCTCAGGGCTAATCTTCCTCAGGAAAAAAAAAGACAGTGCACTTTGTAGGGTTTTAAATTGCACTATTTGCATTCCTCTCTCTCCAGGTCTGTAGTAGCCTGGAAAACCAATAGCCCAGAAGCACAGTGAAAATCAGCAGTGTGTCAACCACTGGAGGGAATAGAAGGGGATTGGAGCTCCTTCAAAGTCCCATTCTCAGAGAATTTTCATTATTCAACCTGTTGGGTAGTTCTCTGGAAGACCCCACTTGCAAGGTTGTCTTTAACCTGACTTGGAGCTTGCCCAGCGTGAATAGTGTTTTACCTAGGAGTGTTATCAAAAAACAATCAGAAGCAATTGTTGAACATTGCAACTCCCTGATGCAGTAGATAACAGTTGGGCAAAAACTAGCCAAAATGCTTAAAAGGAAAAACTGGGGAATGAGTTCTCCATAATGGCTTTGAAAAGTTCCCACATAGTCATGGGAATCTAGATAACCATGCACATGTATAGGTCTGTGTACATGCCTAGGGCTATCCGCATACTCAGGAAAGATCTGAGAAGATCCTGATCTCTCACATCTGGGTAGTCTTCAGGTTGTGTGCAAGCAGAAAGTGAAGGACAAGGCAGAGCTGTTAACTGCCTAGCTGAGTGTTGAAGATGTGCTCCAACACACATATAGTGACCCTTGACAAAGACTGGGAGATTTATTGGTTTCAGGCATGTAAAGATATCTACCTCCAATCATTAGCTGACCACTAAGCTAACTGAGCAGAGATTTCCATGGTCACATGTGACAAAGAATACAAACTTTACAGAATTAGTTCAGAAAAATCCTATAGTCAAGTCCTGTAGTCCAAATAGCAACAACTATAAGAAACAATAACAACAGCAAAATCCTAGGGAGAAGGGAGAATCTGATTTCCAGAGTTGCCGTGTTATATTATTTAAAATGTTTGGTGTTCTACACAAAATTATGAGACATGCAAAGAATATGACCCATACATGGGAAAAAAGAAATCAATAGAAACTCTCCCTGAGGAAAGCCAGACATTGGACTTACTAGACAAAGTCTTTAAGCTATTTTAAATATGTTCCAAGACCTAAACGCAACCATATCTGAAGAACTAAAGGAAAGTATGAGAACAATTCTCACCAAATAGAGAATATCAGTTTTACGTATATATGTAAACTTTGAAGTGTAAAAAAAAATACAATAATTGAAATGAAAAATTCACTGGAAGAGGTCAACAGCAGATTTGAACAGGCAGAAGCCAGAATCAGTGAACTTGAAGACAGATCAATTGAGATCATCTGGTATAAGGAACAGAAAGAACAAGAATGAAGAAAAATGAGCAGAACGTCTAGACCCGTGGGATACCATAAAGCATACCAAATTCTGGGAGTCTAGAAGGAAAGGAGAGAAAAGGACAGAAAAGAGTATTTCAAGAAATAATGGCCAAAAACTCCTCAAATCTGATGAGAAAATTAATCCACACATCAAGAAGCTCAACAAACTACAAAGAGGGTGAATTCAAAGAGATCCAAACTTAGATTTATATTTTATATATTTAGGGATAACAGTTGGGCAAAAACTAGCCAAAATGAGATAAAGAGAATCTCATTATTCCAGAGATAAAGAGAGAATATTGAAAGCCAGCAAGAGAGAAGTGATTCATCATGTACAAAGTATCTTCAGTAAGATTGACAGTTGATTCATCATTAGAAACCATTGAGGTTAGAGGGCAGTGGCTTGACATATTCAAAATGCTGAAAGAAAAGGACTGTCAATCAAAAATTCTATATTCAACAAAAACCTATCCTTCAAAATGATGATGAAATTAAGACATGCCTGGATAAATAAATCCTGAGCAACGGTTACTAGCAGATCTGCCCCACAAGAAATAGCAAAGGACGTTCTTCTGGCCGAACTGGAAAGACATTAGACAGTAACTTGAAAGCACATGAAATAATAAAGAGCACCATTAAAGGCGACTATAGAGTTAAATATGAGAGAGTATAAATGTATTTTTTATACTTTGTAACTTTTTTCGCCTCCAGTCTGATTTAAAATACAACTATACAAAGCAATAATTATAAATCTGTGTTGATGGGCATGCCATTTTATTTATTTATTTTTGAGGAAGACCAGCCCTGAGCTACCATCTGTTGCCAATCCTCCTTTTTTGCTGAGAGAGACTGGCCCTGGGCTAACATCTGTGCCCATCTTCCTCTACTTTATATGGGATACTGCCACAGCATGGCTGACAAGCAGTGCGTTGGCCGGCGCCTGGGATCCGAACTTGAGAACCCTGGGCTGCCAAAGCACGAACTAAACTGCTGTGCCACTGGGCTGGCCCCTGGGCATGCCATTTTAAAGATGTAATTTGTATGACAATAACAGCATAAAAGAGGAGGAAGGGAATGGAGCTATATAGGAGGAAAGTTTCTGTATATTATTGAAATTAAGTTGTTTTTAATCCAGACTGGATTGTTATAAATTAAGATGCTAATTATAATTCCCTTGGCATCTGTTAAGAAAATAACTAAAAAGTAATATAGTAAAAGAAATGACAAAAATATTGAAATAATATACTAGAAAACATCTTTTTAATACAAAAGAAGAGTAATGAAAGAATAGAGGAACAAAATAGTGTCTAAAAACATATGTGGAAACTAAACACACTTCTTTTTTTGTGTGTGAGGAAGACCAGCCCTGAGCTAACATCTGTTGCCAATCCTCTTTTTGCTGAGGAAGACTGGCCCTGGGCTAACATCCATGCCCATCTTCCTCTACTTTATATGTGATGCCGCCACAGCATGGCTTGACAAGCCGTGCGTTGGCAGGTGCCTGGGATCCGAACCCGTGAACCCCAGGGTGCCAAAGCATGAACTAAAGTGCTGCGCCACTGGGCGACCCCCTAAACACACTTCTTAATAGCCAATGGGTCAAAGAAGAAATCACAAGGAAATTAGAAAATAGTTTGAGATGAATGGAAGAAAATATGCACCAAACATTATGAGATATACAGCTAAAACAATGCTTAGAGGGAAATTTATAATTTCAAGTACCTCTATTGAAAAAGAAGAAAGATCTCAATCTAATGCTCTACCTTAAGATTTTAGAAAAAATGAGCAAACTAAACCCAAAGGAAGCAGTAGGAAGGACATAATAAAGAGTAGATCTGAAAAAAATAAAATAGAGACTAGAAAACAAATAAAACCAAAAGTTGGTTCTTTGAAAAGATAAACAAAATTGACAAACCTTGAGGTAGACTGACCAAGAAAAAGAGAGAGAAGGCTCAAATTACTAATTTGGGGAATGGAAAAGGGACGTTGCTACCGAACTGATGGAAATAAGGATTATAATGCTATGAACAGTTATATAGCAATAAATTAGAACCTAGTTGAAATGGTCAAATTCCCAGAAAGATGCAAACAACCAATACTGACTCCAGAAGAAATAGAAAATCTGAATAGGCCTGTAACAATAGAAGAAATTGTATTAGTAACAACAACAACAAAAACTTCCCACAAAGCAAAGTCAATGAACAGTGAATTCTTTGATGAATTCTATCAAATATTTAAGAATTAACATCAGGCCTTTATAAACTCTTCCAAAAAATAGAGGAAAATATGTTAATTCTCATTAAAACCACAAACCAATATCCCTCAACAAAATCCTAGGAAACTCTATCCAGCAATATGTAAAAAGTACTATATACCATGATGTAGTAGAATTTACATGGGAATGCAAAGTTGGTTTGACTTACACAAATCAAATCAATGTAATAGAATGTTAATAGAATAAAAGACAAAAATCACATCACCTCAATAGACACAGAAAAAGCACTTGACAAAAGCCAACACCTTTTCATTATATAAACACCCAACAAACTAGGAATAGAAGGGGACTTCCTCAACAGATAAGGGGATCTATGAAAAATCCAAAGCTTACATCATACTTAATGGTGAATGACTGAATGCTTTTCAGAAAGAAGACAAGGATATCTGATTTCACCTCTTCGATGCAACATTGTCCTAGAGGTTCTGGTAGGAGCAATTAGGCAAGAAAAAGAAATAAAAGACATCCGAATTGGAGAGGAAGAAACCATTTTGTTTGCAGATAACATATTGTGTATAGAATATTCTAAGGAATCCACAAAAAAATCTATTAGAGCTAATAAATGAGGTCATCAGGGTTGGAGGAAACAAGATCAATATGCAAAATCAATTGATTTCTACATACTAACAAAGAACAACCTGAACATGAACTTAAGTTGGTGCTCCAATTACAAGAGCACCAACAAATATACAATACTTAATAAATTTAACAAAAGAATTGTTAGACTTGTTCATTGAAAACTGCAAAACATGTTGAAAAAATTTAAAGAATACCTAAATAAATGGAAAGTTATCCTATGTTCGTGCATTGGAAGGCTTAATATAGTTAAGATGGCAGTAGTTGATCTATAGATTCAAAATAGTCCCTGTCAAAACCTCAGCTACCTTTATGCAGAAATTGACAAGCTAATGCTAAAATTGATATGTAAATGGATCCAGAAATGCAAGAAGAGCAAAGTTGGAGGACTCACACTTCCCAGTTTGGATTAGGCAATGGATTCTTTGTTATGTCACCTAAAGCATAAGCAACCAAAGAAAAAAATGGATAAATTAGACTTCATCAAAATTAAAAACTTTTGTGCCTTAAAGTACACTATTAAGAAAGTGAAATGACAACCCACAGAATGATGGAAAGTATTTGTAAATCATATATCTGATAAAGAACTGGTATCTAGAATATATACAGAACTCTTGGAACTCAATAATAAAAAAGTAATAACCCAATTAAAAAATGGGCGAAGGATCTGAAAAGACATTTCTTCAAAGAAGATTTACATGTAGTCAATAAACACATGAAAAGATACTCAACATTATTTGTCATCAGGGAAATGCAAATTGAAGCCACAGTGAGGTTTCACTTCACATCTACTAGGATGACTATAATAAAAAGGACAGGTAATAGCAAATGTTGGTAAGGATGTGGAGAAATTGGAATCCTCATATGCTGCTGGTGGAAATGTAAAATGATGCAGCCACTTTGTAGAACAGCCTGGTAGTTACAGTTACATTTTACCCAGCAATTCCATTCTTAGGTAGATACCCAAAAGAATTGAAAATCTATACAGACAAAAAGTAGATTAGCATCTGCTTAGGGCTGGAGTGGGCAGGCTGGGAGATTATGAGGGGAGTGATAGTTAAAGAGTATAGAGTTTCTCTTTGGTATGATGAAGATATTCTAGAATTGATTGTGGTGATGGTTAAACAGCTTTGGGAACTATACTAAAAACCATTGAATTTTCACTTTAAATAGGTGAATTGTATGGTGTGTGAATTATATTTCAATGAAGCTGTTATACACAAACACACACAAAAAAGAATGTCCATAGTAGCTTTATTCATAATAGCCCCCAATTGGAAACACCCAAATGTCCATCAGTGGAAGAATGGGTAACCAAGTGGTAATACGTTCCTGTCATGTAACATTATTCAGCAATATAAAGGAAAAAACTACGGATATTCATAATGAATGAGTCAAAAAATATTGAGCAAAAACACAAAACATGAAAGAATACATACTGTATGATTTTATTTTAAGAACAGGTAAAGTAATATATAGTGATAGAAATCATAACTTGATTGCCTCTGGGAGGGGCAAAGGTGGTATTGGTAGGAAGGGGATAAAATAACTTGCTGATGGAAATGTTCTGTATCTTGATTGAGGATATCTTGATTGAGGATTTGTTTGAGCTCATCAAACTGTATACTTGAGATCGGTGGATTTTACTGTGTGTGAAATATACCTTTAAACAATGGCCCTAAGACTTGGGAGGTAGAGTTACAGAAACTGTTACAGGACAAGAGACATGGCTTCAGGTTTGAATGATACAGTGGAGCTGGGATTCAGCTCCTGTTATGTAGTCTAGGAACTTCAAAGAGCTTGAATTTTTCTGTCACTGAAAAGATAACTGAAAAATTCTGTTCATTGGCCTTGCTTAGAGAAACAGGAAGAACCTTAGCAATCTGTGTTAAGGCCCTAGATAAGGTTTAAAAAAAAAGTTACCTTTAAAAAAATTAGTGCCCCGTATCTTCACCATGCATGGATATGGGGTCTGAATTTATGCTGTGTGTTTGGTGCATAATCTCAAACTAAGAAATTATCAAAACTAGACCAGGAGCAACTGGCATAAGCAAACATTAAATAACCCTCTTTTAAGAGTTTATGAGACTCCTTAGAAAATAACCCACACTGAAAATGTACTTATGAACCATCCTAGGAAACCAGACCACCTTGACAGGGAGTTGTTACACACAGCAAACAAGAGGAATATCACTTTAAGGTTTGGAAATAGTATTACACTCTGTAAAATAACGTTTAAAATAGTTAAAGAGTTAAAAGAAGGCATAGAAAGCAGAATGAAAGAACAGAACAAAAGTTTAAAAAAAGCTAAAGTAGGTATGATGGTGAGACACAAAATAGTCACAGATACAAAATTATCCATATCCAAGTGACATTGCCACAATTTATTAGATAAAATAGAAAATAGAGTACAGTGGCTGTAGTGACATTGAGTGGTTTCTTAAAACTACATAATAATTTAGTATATTTAATACCCTGAACTTTTATATAAAACAGTTTAATACCATAATCTTCTTAAATTGTTTCTGACTAGCAGATTATCAAGATTGCTATTGAAGTACCTGAAAGTTTGATGATAACTTTTTAAAGTTAAAATTTGGATAGAGTGTGAGTAGAACTCACCAGGTGTTTTTTTCTCAAATGGTCCCTCTCAACTGATATCTACTCACCCGACCCCAACCAAGTAACCAAGTACAGGCTAGTCTGAGCCTAAGTATTCTTCCTCCAAGCTTCCCATCAAGGGAGGATTATTGATAATGATGAGAATAGAATATTTTTACTGAGGTATCTTTTGACTAAGAAACAATGGGTAACTTGGTAATACTTATCTCTTTTTGAAATATTGAACGTTTGCAACTATGGACTCTCCATGTTGGATAAATGAGCTAGTGTTTTATTAGCTTACTTTTTTTATTATTGAATATGAAAAAAATTTTTCAAATCCATTTTATTAAAAAAAGCCTGCTTTTTACACACACACACACACATATAATTATCTGATGTTATGGTATCATAAGATTCTACCTTCTTAGCTAAAATGTAAGTGCCTATTCTCTGGATATAGAAATCCAGTTTAAGGAATTATAGTTAGACTAAACCATGCTTTGCAAGCCTCTCTGAATTACTCTGCCTCTGTTTAACTTTTAAGATGATTCTGCCTTGAGAACTATTCATAGATAGTATCTGTTTCCTAATTATACAGTAAATATGCACTAATGGAACTTTAGGTCATTGTTTATGTGTTGCTTTTGTCTCGATCTGTTGTTAAACTATTCAGTTTTGTTTTTTAAAGGCAAACCTACATAAATTTGAACTTAAGTCCTAACTAATTAACGTCCTTAATTGTCCTAGAGATGTTCTCTGGGTAAATGATGTTCAACTCCCCCCAAACCTGGAAAACCTGTATTCTCTTTTAAATCCATGTATTGATAATATTTACGGTACTGAAACTTTCCCCCCTCTTTATTGCTCGAGTGATTCACTTGTTTCAGTAGCACTAATCTGGGGCTTTGGTGCTTACTTGATGCTCTCTTCCCTTTCTCACCAGTGGTTGATTCTGTCTCACTTTACTAAGAAGTGGTGGTGAGGTACAGATTTTCCAGCTTTGTTTTCAGATTTATAAAAACAGAAGTGCTTCCGGGTTTTCCTACTCTATGGTGCTTTTCTTCTGCTCTTTCAACATTGACACACTTGTTGGAATTCTTACAAGTGTGGTTAATTGCAAGATTTGTGATAGAATTGTTAAACTTTTGGTAAATTGTTTTGGGTATATTTCTCTTTGGGGTTCCATCAGTGTTCCTTGCATTGTTGCCAACTATATGCTAATTATATCTCAGACCTGATAAAAATGAGTCTACTAAAAAGAAACTGGCTAAACCATACAAATTGTTTTTGAAATTTTCCTCGTATTTTAAATTAGAAATTTTTAGTATGGTATTAACTCAGTCAGAACACTTTGAGTACTGAAAAGAATACTTTAAATACCTAACAAGGACCTTTATTTTTTCCTATTATTTTTGGTAATTTCCCTAAATTAATTGGAAAAATCATTCACGTTTAACTCCTATTACTTGATGCATTTTTATATACTCTTAAGATAGTTGGCAGCATTGTCCTTGATTCTCTATTGGTTTGGGTTTATATAATGTCTTTTTCTTTTCTCCATTTTTTTGTTTTTCTTTTGCTTCCTAAGGACATGATGATACAGCGCCATGTGCAATTTTGAAAAGTTTGGATAGTTTTAGCTTTCTCCAACACCCAGTCCACCAGAGGAGCTTAGAGATTCTGCAGAGGTGCAAGGAAGAGAAGTACAGTAAGGCTGCCAATTCTGATAAACTCTGTGTGATCACGTAACCATTTGGAAATGGAAACCAGGAGCATTCTACACCAGGGTGGGACATAAATTGCATAGGCAATGTGACCTCCATAATCCTTTGACCAGTCAGTCTCAGCGTACTTCCATTGATAGTTTAGTTCTTTCTCTTAAAAAAGTTGATATACCTGTTCTTTTAATTTGGATGGCTATTTGCCTCTGATCCTTGAGTTGTTAATTATACTTGGTTACGGATTCTGAATTGGTTTACATTTTTCTCTTTAAAGTAGCCAAGTGTTGGGTAAAAATAAATAATGATTTTTTTCCCTGCCGATTTTTAAAAAAAAGCTTTATCGAACTCTAATTGAAGTAAAATAAACTGCATGCAAAGCATACAGTTTGGTAAATTTTGACAGATATATGCACCTGTGAAATTATCACCACAATCAAGATAATTAACATATTCAACACTGCCTAAAGTTTCCTCTGCCCCTTTCTAATTCTGGCTGATTTTTATGCTTGCTTGTGCTTGAATTTCAACACCAGCAGCGTGTTGCTTTTGTGTATCATTGGTAAATCCACTTAGTTTGATTGCAGTCCTCCTATCACATTTTCCTATGTCTGGTTTAGAGCAAAGCCACCACATTAATGTTTTGGCTTAAGAAGGAATGACAGAATCATAGTGGATGTTCTTTCTTTTTTTTTTTTTTAATAAAATCGGTGTGAAAAGATGCCCTTGGTCTCCATTTCCTTCTTTTCTATTTGTTATATACTCATTCTGTATGAAAATGGGTTCTTTTACCTGTTATGGGATTAGTTATTTGGCTACTGCTATAGCGAGAATAAAGAGATCCTTCAGAATACTCAAAGCCTAACTCAGCAATTTGCATATAATGGATCTAAATTACTTACATAGTCTGTTCTATTCTGAGCTTTTTACAAATCACCACAGTTTCACTTTGCTAATTTCACAGTTCTGTGATGGAAATTTTAGTATTCAAATATCAGTGAAAGGCGAATTTAAGTAGAATTCCTAAAAGCAAATGTTGTGGGCTTTTTCTTCAGTTCTTACTTTTGCTATCTTGGTATAAGAAAATGTGTAATGCATTTTGAAAAATATTTTCTCATTTTAGAAAGAACAAAGGTAAGTATTTCCTTTAAAAAAACATTCTTAAGTGTTACACTTAATTATTGCTATTGTTTCTAAAAGGTATACAACAAGTCCTCATTCTAATTATCCATCTTCCTTCTCTAAATCTTTTAATCCATGGGACATTATTTAAAACTTCTATAAGTCTTTTTTGGGGAGCTTAAATTAATTCTTTTTAACTTTTAAATAGATGGCAAGTGGTTTATTTGCTTTGTTGATTTTCATTTTCTCAGCCTGACAACTCCAGGCCTGATTGTATTACAGCTTAGTTTATATGGGTCCAGAATAGAAAGGCACCAATTTCGGCTTAGGCTGCCTGAGGAAATTGTACATTTATCGGTGTTCACATACAAATTCATTTCTGCGTTTGTAAGAGTTGGAGCTTTTCCATTATTTTAGGTAGTTTATTCCATTTTCCATTATAGTACTACCAATAATTAAAATTTTATGTAAAATTATAAATTAAAGTTTGGGAGATTGTTTTTAAAAAACCAGGGGACTACCAGGTAATGGTGAATTGGTGAGGTTAATGAACCCTCCTATAGGTAACAATAATAAAACCGGGAAAAAATTTAAACATAACAAATGATTTGAAAGCACTGGAAAAAGACCAAAAATACTAGAAGACCAAAAAGAAGCAGAAACCAGAGGAGAGTTTATTCTTTAAAGTAAGTAAAGTAGTGGGTAAGAATTGTGAATTTGTGACTTTCTGCATAAGGTACTCCTCAATTTCCAAAGCTCCAAAGACAGAAAACCACAACTATACTGGCTTGAGGTCTCAGAGGACAAAGTTGAGGACTGGCAAAGCAGCTTGGAATTTAGGAGGATAATCCTGGAACTGAAAGAGCTGCCAAAGGGCTAAAACCCAGAGTTAGAATATGAATTCTGCCAGCCATACCTGGCTGACTGCTGGGAGTATGCAGGGAAGACTGTAGGAGGGCTGCCTAAAAAGCAATGCAAATGAAATAGGAGACGATCTTTGAAAGACTCAACTGCAGTTGGTGAGACTTGCAAGTTTGCTGCTTTTTTGACTGTGGGCTTTTTGTATCTGTACATAGCTCCTGTTGGGGGAGGGTGGAGCCAAATTCTTACTGCCTTACTTGGAATCCCATAAGTACTGGAGAGAGAGAAAGAGGCAGAAAAATATTTGAAGAAACTGACTGAAAACTTCTCATGTTTGGTTAAAAAAAACTACCTTAAAGATCCAAGAAGATCAGTGACCTAAAATAGAACAAATACAAAAGAAAACCACAACTAAGCACATTATAGGCAAAATGCTAAAT
This sequence comes from Tapirus indicus, assembly GCA_031878705.1. NCBI lineage: Eukaryota > Metazoa > Chordata > Mammalia > Perissodactyla > Tapiridae > Tapirus > Tapirus indicus. Next base: position 61,868,601 of record CM062918.1, on the reverse strand, counting down.
GCCAAAGATAAAGAGAAAATCTTGAAAGCCACCAAGAGAAAATATGGCACATTAAATACAAAGGAATGATGTTACGATTAACACCTGACTTCTTATTAAAAGCAACGGGAGACTGAAAGATATTCAAAAATCATAATTAAAATCTCCCCCCCCCAAAAAAACCCCAAAACACAAACAACTTTCAGGCAAAATTTCTATATTTGTAGTTTGGGTCTGGGCAAGGTAACTGTTGGAAGAAAACTCAACAGTCTTCAGAAGAACATAACAGAATCCAGTATTGATACAGTGTATTATCCACAATGTCAGTTAACAAAAGTATCCTTCAAAAATGAAGCTGAAATAAAGATGTTTTCAGATAAACAATCTGAGAGAATTTGTCACCATAATATGTATTCTATGAGAAATGATTATGGAAATTTTTTAAGCCAAAGGGAAATGACATTAGATGGTAACTTGAGTGTATGGTAAGGGTTAGTAAACTTGTTCTGCAAAGAGCCAGGTAGTAAATATTTTAGGCTTTGTAGGTCATACGATCTCTGTTGAAACAACTCAGTTCTGCTGTGAAAGGAGCCACAGACAATACATAAGTAAATTAGCTTGGCTATGTTTCAATAAAACTTTACTATGGACACTGAAATTTAAATTTCATATAATTTTCACATGCCACAAAAATATTCTTCCGCTGATTTTTTCCTTAACTGTCTAAAAATGTAAAAACCATTCTTAGCTTGCCCGCCATATGAAAATAGGCAGTGGGTTTGATTTGGCCCTTGGACTCTAGTTTGCTGATCCATGAATTATTGGAAGGAATAAAGAAACCAGAATTAATAAATATGTATAAAAATAAATGACTATACATATTTTCTTTCCTTCTCTTAATCTTTTAACAAGATATATGACTATTGAAGGTAAAAATTATGACTGTTTTGGTGGTTTAAAACATGTCCAGAAATTCTTTGATACTCCTCCCTTCAAAAGGCATGTGCTGTACTTAGTGACTTGCTTCTAACAAATGGAATGTGGCAGAAGTGACAGTGTGTGACCTTCAAGATTAAGACATAAAAGGTATTGTGGCTCCTCCTCCTCCTGTTTGTTTCCGGTGCTTCCACCTTCTCTCTGCAGTGACTATTTTCTGAGATTTGGCAGGGAGGAAATTAGAGGATTGGGGAGAAATTGGGATTCTTGGGAGTATGAGCTGCAGCCCCACTTCCACAAAGGTCAGGAGCCCTGGAAAGGGGAAGGAATAAGATGGTAGGAGGAAAAGAGAGAGGGTAGAATAGAATAATCTCACTTCAATTTGAACCCATACTTTTGACCTTCAATCTAGTCTCTGGGCAATGGAGATTGTGATGTTCATGAACAAGATGAAGGATCAGCAATTGTCAGAGAAGGGCTGTGGGCTTGATACACCTCACTCCTCTTACCTTGCTGACAGTGCCTGCCTTAAGGTCTCTGACCTCAGGCATCAGTATGGTCACAGGAATGACTGAAAATTTAAAGTATGTTGTCTGACCAAAATGGTATTAAAATAGAAATCAGTAACAGAAAGATATCTGAGAAATCCTCAAATATTTGGAAAATAAACAGTGTGTATAAATAACTCATGAGTAAAGAAAAATTCATAATGGCAACTTGAAAGTATTTTGATTTGAATGTTAATGGAAACACAACATATTACAACTTGTGTAACGCAACTAAAGAACTGCTTAGAAGAAAATTCATAGCTTTAAATCCTTATGTTAGGGAAAAAAAGGTCAAAAATCAATGATCTAAGCTTTTACCTTATGAAGCTACAACAAAAAGAAGAGCATATTAGACCCAAAATAAATAGAGGGAAGTAAATAATAAAGTTGAGAGCAGTGAATAGAAAGCAGACCAACAGTTGAGAAAATCAGTGGAAATCAAAAGTTGATTTTTCAAAAAGAGCAATGAAATTGGTAAAGCTTGAGCCCAGCACTGTCCAATAGAATTTTCTGTGAAGATGGAAATGTTCTCCAAGTATGCTGTTCACAATTGTAGCCATTAGCCACATGTGGCTGTTAAGCACCTGAAATTTTTGGAAAATCTAAAAACTGAAGTTTTAATTTAATTAAATCAAATTAAATTTGAATAGCCACATATGGCTAGTGGCTGCTGTATTGGATAGTGAAGTTCTAGCCATTCTGATCAAGAAATATGAGAGAAGACACAAATGCTATTATCTGGAATGAAAGAGTGGACACATTAGATGTGGTACAGGCATCAAAAGGTTGAGGAGAGATTATGAACATTTATGCCAATACGTTTGACAACTTAGATGAAATGGACAAATTCCTTGAATGTCAACAAGTTACTGAAATTGGCGCAAGGAAAAATAGAAAATCTGATTAGTCCTATATCTATTAACAATATTGGATTCGTAAGTAAAATCTTCCCACACACAAACACAAAAAAGTTCAGGCCCAGATAGCTTCAATAGTGAATTTTATTTAAGAAATGTTTAAGCGAGGAATAATACTAGTTCTCCCTTAACTCTTTCAGAAAATAGAGGAGCAGGGAACACTATAAAAATTGTATCACAAGGTCAGTATTATTACTCTAATACCAAAACCAGACAAAACATCCCAAGAAAACTACAGACCAACATACCTCACAATGATAGATGTAAAAATCCTTAACAAAATAAGAGCAAACTGAATTCAGCAATATGTTAAAGAATAATACATGAAGACCAAATCGAATTTATCCCGGGAATGAAAGGCTGATTTTCTAATAGAAAATCAATCAATATAAGTCACCATATTAACCATTTGAAAAAAGAAAAACCATACGATCATCTCAGTAGAAGGATAAAAAGTGTTTGTCATAATTCTACACTTATTCCTATTAAAAAACTTTTAGTAACCTAGGAATAGAAGGCAACTTTCTCAACTTTATAATGAAAATGCTATAGCAGATTTCATTCTTAGTGGTGAAAGATTGAATACTTCCTCCCTGACATTGAGAATAAGACAAAGATTTCTGCTTTTGCCTCTCAGGTTTAACATTGTACAAAAGGTCATAGACAGTACAATAAGGCAACAAAAAGAAATAAAAGGTACTTAGATACATGATCATCTATATAGAAAGTGGTAAGGAGTTTAAAAAATGCTCTTTGATCTAAAAAATGAATTTAACAATCTCACAGGATACCAGGTAAATATATGAAATTAAACTGTAATATTTTAGCCATGAACACTTGGAAAAATGAAATTTATAAATGCCATTTATAGATCTGTGGCAACCAGCCTCCTGGATATTCCTCAGTTATCCCCATCTTCTGGTATTCACAACTTTATATAGTCTCCTCCCACATTTTACCATCCTTGGTCTTTATGACCTATAGGACATGGCAGAAGTGATAGTGTGTCACTTCTAAAATTAAGTTATGAAAGACTGCGGTTTCCATCTTAGGTAATTTCTCACTTGCTAGCTCTCTCTCAGAATCACTGTCTCTGGGGGAAGCAAGCTGCCATTTGTGAGTAGCCCTATTGAGAATCCCATTGAAGCCTCTAGTCAACAGACAGTGAGGAACTGAGGCTTGCCATCGACTACATAAGTGACTTTAGAAGTGGATCCTTCAGTTCCATTCCAGTTTTGAGATGACTGCAGCCTTGGCCAACAGCTTGAATACAACCTCATAAGAGACCCTGTCAGAATCACCCAGCTAAGCAACTCTTGAAACCTGTTCGTCTAGAAACTGATATGATAACTGTTTGTTGTTTTAAAGTGCTAGGTTTTGGAACAATTTAATATGCAATGGATAATAACGTAACATACCAAAACATGAAATACTTAGGGATAAATTTAACAAAATATTTGTTAGACCTGTATACAACTGAGAGAAATTGAAAAATGACTAAATAAATGAAGAGAAATACATGTTTTGGTATTTCTGAGATGTCATTTCTTCCCCCAAATGGATCTATAAATTGAATGCAATCCCAATGAATGTCACAGCAGATTTTTTTTGTAGAAATTCACAAGCTGATAACTAAAATTTATACGGAAATGTGAATAACTAGAATGACCAAAACAATTTTGAAAAAGAACAATGCTAGAGAACTAGCACTGTATGTTTTCAAAACTAGAATAATCATGACATTATTCTCTTAGCGTAAGGATCAAGAGATCAGTAGAAACAAATAAAGAATCCAGGAATAGATCTACACATACATGGTCAATTGATTTTCCACAAAGTGAGATAATGTAGTGGGGTATAGTCTTTTAAACAATGGCACTGGAACAACTGGATTATCCATATGTTACAAGAGAACTTTGACCCTTACCTTATATTATACATAAAAATTAACTCAAAATGGGTCATACTGCTCTTTGTAAAGAGGCAAACTATTAAATTTGTAGAAGAAAACTTGAAAGAAAAATCTTTGCAATCTTGCAACAGGCAAAGATTTCTTAGGTGGGACATGAGAGCATGAAGGAAAAAAATGATTCGGGTTCACCAAAATTGAAAACTTCTGTTTTTAAAAAGATATTAAGACAAAAAGCATACCACAGTCTGGGAAACAATGTTTGGAATAATTTAGAATACTGATAACTGATAATGGACTTGAAAACAAAATATAAAAAAAACTCATGCAATAAGATAAACAGGTCAGTTAAAAATGGACAAAAGATTTGAACATACACTTCAAAAAAGAAGATATAGGAATGGTCCATAGGCTCATGAAAGATTATCAGCTTCATTAGTCATTAGGGAAATGCAAATTATAATCACAGTGAGGTCACATTAACACCCTGTATCATGGCTAAAATTTAAGAAGTTGGCAGTATTAACTGATGATGAGGATATGGAGCAACTGGAACGCTTATACACTCTTGGTGATGTAAGTACAATTATTTAGGAAAACAGTTTGTCAGTTTTTTATAAAGGTGAGCATATACTTCCCATATGTTCCACTAATTCCATTCTCAAGTATTTACCTGAGAGAAATGAAAACGTGTTCACACAAAGACTTTTATGGATCAACCTCTAAAATATATATCAAACATTAAAAAATGGTATATGATCACAATTCCTGTTTGAAAACGGTGGACAGAAACAAATACAGGAGATTCTAATATGTATTTTGGTGAAGCCTGCAGGGAGGGCAGGAAAGTATGTTTCTCTTGAATTGATAGAATATGGATATTTTTCAAATTTGGGAAATCAATATGAGTAAATAAACATGAATGTGTGCTTTACAGACAACTGCAATAATAACAAAAATAGAATCTTTATCTTTTAAAGTAGCATAAGAAACTTATCAAATGAGAAAGCTAAGGGAAAAATGAGCTTAAAGAGTGAAATAAATGGAAAGTATAAAATAAGATACAAGAAACAGGTACTACTATTTAAAATTAATAAACAGATTAATCTCACCAATTAAAATCTCAAAATGAATCTTTCAAAAAGTTTAATTATTAAATGATGTCTATAAGATTCAGTTGCAAGAGGTTTGTTTTTATATTCTGGATTCAAGTTCCTTATCAGATATTTGATTTGGAAACATTTTCTATCGTTCTGTGGGTTGTCTTTTCACTTTCTTGATAGAGTGGGCTTTGAAGCACAAAAGTTTTAAATTTTAGTGATGTCCATTTTATCCATTTTTTCTTTGCTTGTGCTTTTGGTATCGTATCTAAGTAACCATTGCCTAATCCAGTTTCAGGAAGATTAACTCTTATGTTTTCTTTTAAGAGTTTTATGCTTTTAGCACTTATAGTTTGATTTTTGACCCAACTTCATTCTATTGCATGTGGATATCTAGTTTTCCCAGCATTATTTGTTGAAAAGATTATTTTCCCATTGAATTGTCTTGGTACCTTTGTCAAAATTCAATTGATCATAAATGTAAAGATTTATTTCTGTACTCTCAGTTTGTTTCCACTGATCTATTTGTCTGTCTGTATGCTGCTACCGTACTGTCTCAGTTTACTATATCTTTGTAGTAAGTTTTGAATTTAGGAAGTGTGAATCCTTCAACCGTGTTTTTCTTTTTCAACATTGTTTAGCTATTCTGGGTTCCTTGCAATTTCATATTAATTTTAGGATCAGCCTACTCATTTCTGCAAAAAAAGGCAGCTGGAATTTTAATAGAGTGCGCGTTGATCTGTGGATCAATTTGGGGAGCATTGCCATCTTAACAGTGTTAGGTTTTCCAATTCATGAGCATGGATGGCATTCCATTTATTTAGGTTTTCTTTAATTTCTTTTAATGATATTTTAGTTTTTAGTTTAGATAAGTTATTTTTAAAAAATTTATCCCTTATATTATTTTGATGTTGTTATTAATGGAATTGTTTTTTTAATTTCATTTTCTGATTTTTCATTGCTATGGTATAGAAATACAATTGACTTTTGAATATTGATCTTATATTTTGTAATTTTGCTGAACTCATTTATTAGTCCTAATAGGTTTTTGTGGGTTACTTAGGATTTTCTACATGTGAGATTATCATCTCAACAGAGATACTTTTACTTCTTCCTTTCCAATGTATCTTACTTATATTAAATGTCTTTGTATGTGTGTGTAGGTTATGAAAATTGTTAGCTTTATGCTTATAGAGCTTCAATGTTTATATGATGTGAAGAAAATTATAACTTTAAAAATATTGGTAATCCTTAAGGAAGCAATTTATCATCTTTAATTCTCAGTGTCTTTATATGTAAGATTAATTGATCTCTAAAATCTATAGTCCATATCAGGAATATATTTTTTGCTGAAAAATGATGGAAAGGGTTCATTAGGAATTTTTTGAATATCAAAATAAGAAATGAGCTTGTACCCTTCTCGACCTTCAGCCCAGTTACCCTTGTATTTTCTGATAATGTTTAAGTGAGAGAAAGAAGAAAAAAATTTATTATTAAGTTTCCTAATTGGGTTCATTGTTGGATAAGTCAGATTTGTAAGTAACAGTCATGGGACTTGGTTCATGTCATTATTGAGATGTTTCTGACATGTTTAGCAAATACTATCGAAGTACATTAATTTCATTTGTCCTTAGAAAAATTGTTTTATGTTTAGTTTTTCCTAATGTTGATTTGAAAATTTCTGCTTTTTATATGCTAGGTATAACCCGGAAAAATCCCAGAACACCTCTTTCTGATCTCCAGGGCATGAATACTCTAAATGAAAAAAACCAACAGTAAGTATGTTTGGTTTATGTTTTCAAGGAAGTATAGAAGAAATAACTAGAATTCTTATTAATAATTTTGTGGCTTTAAAAGTATGAAGAAAATCATGCCTAGTTTTTTATTATTAAAGCTTTTATAAATGATATGATAAGTTAATAAGGTGAGACTTAACAAAACTATTAAGACTAAGTTTTAATTTTATATTTTAATATTGCCTCTGGTAAAATGATTGTACAGTTAAAAAAAACGTTTCCCCAGAATAATTAAAAATGAACACATACGTTTTAATTTCTGAGACCCTTCTTGCATTTTATGTCTTTTGCAAAATTCAAGGTTTTTTCTGCTTTTTTCCATGAAGAAATCTTCTTGGTAAGTAATAATTGAGTAGTTTGACTTACATCAAACCATCCAATACCTTTTCTTGATGAGTGTGATAATCAAAGCTTACCTTTTACCATTTTTAATGAAGATTTGTTGAGTAAAATTTGAAAGTAACAAATACAAATAATTTTCTGAGTTTGTAAATAAAGTTCCTTTGTCCTTTATACATAAATGTTTTATAAAGATTGTACTTTATATGAGCAAAAGAGCAATGATTAGTGTCTAAAGTCTGTTGTCTACATTTTAAACATCATAAAGAGAATTGAGCTTCTTAATGCCCTGGAAATAAAGATGGTCTGTCATTAAAATTAAAGTGTAACTTCATTGAGTACTTTTTTCCAATTTGAGTTACTATGTCTTTCTAATGTATATTGTCACTTTTCTGCTCAATAACTATTTTATAACTCTTTATTGCTTGTTAAAAGAAGTCTCGGTTCACTAGTCTCACATGCAAGAGCTGTCACAGCCCAAGTATCCAACTTCAACTATATTCATCTTAAATGCCAGCAAATCGAACTACTTGCTATCTTTATAGTGTTTGCATTTTGTTTTCTTAATAGTGATACTTGGCTAATGATGAAATTCACCATTGTATTTGCATGTTAAATTTTACCCAACAACGAATTAAATCATTATTCTAGTGACCTATGTACCTTCAGTTCAGTCTGTTGGCAGTATTCTCACCCCGGTCATTAGAGATCCCTAACTTAAGGAACCCATTTTCTTGATTTGGATAAAAAAAGGAAACTGTCTTGCCTCATTTCCTAGAGCAATTTAATGGTTATAACTCTCCTAATACCTAGTTTGTATTTCTTTGTACTTTCAATTTTGGATACCTGAAGTGATCTATATGGGCTTCTGTTTTTTATACATCAGTTGGGATAGTCTTATATTTTGGTTTAAGATTGATTGGATTGGTCTGGGCTCAAGCAGTTAACTGAATTTAGGCACTCATGGAATGATAAAGTAATTTTATAAGTCTGATAAAGTAATTGTATGAGTCTGTACAGAGAACAAAACAAAGACATTGTATATGATGACATCAATCTTAGTAGCAATGTGTTATGCTAAGGGAAACGCCTGGAAAATCTGAACCAGATCACCTGTGTCAAGTAATTTCTTTGAAACAGCCAACTGGTACAAAGATTTTTAAGTGCACACAGAGCTTCTCCGTTCTCCCTAGTGTCCCATTGATTGTCCTCTCTTTCTGTGGCACAGCCTATTTTTGTTTTCTTTCACTTGCAATCTTCTACTTTACCGTTGAGCCTGCCATTCTAATGCTGGGACTCTTCTTGTTACTTAATGTGTAAAATACCAGTAAAACCTTTCTGCTTTGCCTTACGCCTTTCCTTAGCATGTAGGAGGAAGAGCACTGGTGTGTTAGTCACCAAAAATTGGTTCTTGGCCCCTCTTATCTTCTTATTCTGTGATTGTAACTCTGGTATGCTTTCATTTCTAAAAAAAAGAGAGAGAGGGAGGGAAAGAGAGGGAGAGAATCTATATGTCTATATAAAAATTGTGGATTTTACTGTATGAGGAAAGGGAGTAATTAAGGATGATTTCCAGATTTCTGGCTCAATACTTGGATAGGGAATATAAGAGGAGCAATAGTTTTGAGGGGGAAATGAACATTTCATCTTGGACATGTTACCTTGGGGTTCCTGAGAGGCATTCATCAAGAGAACTAGAATAAATCATTGGATCTACAGGTATACTCAAGTGATACTTGGGCTAGAGATATAGTTTGTAATGGATTGGGGACCTTGCCATTTAGTTGGTGACTTCCAAATGTCCTATCTCTAGATTGTTTCTCTTGGGTTAGATTGTTTCTCTGCCTACAGGTTATAAATCTGGCTGCTAATGCTCTGGGTGTGTTGCTGGGCTTCTCATGATTCCATATGCCTACTTCCATTTAATTCCTCCTATTTTCACTGTGGCACCTCACTCTTACCTTTAGCTATGCTTAATGTCCCTAACTTCTCCTGAGATTCTGTTTCCAACTTCTCTATAAAGTAAATTTCCCATCTTCTACAGGCATGAGGAAGGGAATGTTATTTCACTATTTAGGGTAAGGGTAAGGGTCTAGCTCATTTCAAAGAATTTCAACCTATCTTCCTATTTTTGACCCCATTCAGCATCACCCTTGCAGTGGTGCCAGTTAGCTCTAGTACCTGAACCATTCCAGAGTTCTAAATGAGAATCTACATGCATTTTGTTGTTTTAGTCTCTCCCTCACTCTTGACCCCAGCTTCTATACATACAGACACACACACTCACAAGTATATATATTCTCAATGACACATGGACATATATACCCCCCTTTTCTATGATTCCCACATACATATAAACTTAGATTTCAACTTTTTCTTGTCTATTACATCTTTTATTACATGTCCATCAACTTTTACTACTCCTTGTCCCTTGCATAGTCTTTCTTCCTACTCTTTGTTCTTGTGAATTTATGACTTATTTGTTATTTCAGTGGTATTTTAACTGGGGGCTGAGATAAACAATTGACTTCAGTGTGCCATGGAGGCTTATTTCCGTTAAGCAGAGACTTTGTAGTTTATTAAAGAATGCAGCTTGTTTAAGAATGTTATCCTAGGGAGCAGGAGTGGGGATATGGAGGTAAAAATGAGAAGGATGGAAAACTCATACAAGAATGCATTAATTAGTTGGCCACTGGTTGCTCAACCCTGTGGGACCAACTGAGAAGTCTAATGATTTGTATCTCAGAACCATCTATTTCCTTGGGGAAGAAAGAAAGAAGGATTTACAGAGAGTTATGCATGTGTAAGTGCAAAGCAGAAGCCTACATCAAACAAGAGGCAAGTGTCTGGAGTCTGAAACCATGTGCTGTCAGTAGCATCTGCTTGAAACTGGATAAAATATGTGTGTGTAACTAGTCACAGTACTGTTTGCAACAGCAGTAGCTAGAATAAGAGGTAAGACTGAGAGGATTTGAAATGATACATAAGTGCTTAATATCCATGTTTAATGGGAAGCTCCTTATTCAGTCTTTATACATTAATGTAGCATTTGATGCAATATACAAAACACATGTACGTTAGGAAGCATACCAGCAAAATGAACCTACAACTCAAGTTCAGAACCAGAAGATTAATAATACTATTGTAGCCACCTTTATATTACTTTCTGATCCTTCCTCTCCCTTCTTCCCCATAGGTAACTGCTATCCGTAGTTTTATGTTTATCGTTACTGTGCTCTAAAAAAAAGTTTTATGATAAATGTTTGTTTTGCTAAGCCATAAATTATTTGGCTTTGCTAGTTTTTGAGTTTTACAGAAATACTAATATATAGTATATGGTCTTCTATGACATTTTTTCCCCTCAACAATATGCATCTAGGGGCCGGCCTGGTGGTGGTCTGGAGATGGATAGTGGTAATGGTTGCACAACAATAAATGTACTTAATGCCACTGAATTGTACTCTTAAAAATAGTTAAAATGGTAAATTTTGTGCTATTTTTTTTTTTACCACAAAAAAGAATATTAAAGAAATTGCATGGTATTGGGATAATAGGGAGTTACTGTTTATTGGCTACAGAGTTTCAGTTTGGGATGATGAAAAAGTTCTGGAGATGGAAAGTGGTAATGATTGTACAACAAAGTGAATGTACTCAATGCCACTGAATTGTACATTTAGAACAGATTGGTGGTTGTCAGAGACAGGGAATCAGGGGTGGGTGAAATGGGTGAAGGTGCTCAAAAGCTACAAACTTCCAGTTATGAAATAAATAAGTCCTGGAAATGTAAGGTACAGCATGGGGACTATAGTTAATAATACTGTATTATATATTTGAAAGTCACTAAGAGAGTAGATCTTAAAAGTTAACATCATAAAAAAAAATCTGTAACTGTGTGTGGTGATAGATGTTAACTAGACTTATTGTGGTGATCATTTTGCAATATATGCAAATATTGAACCATTATGTTGTACACCTGAGACTAATATAATATTATATGTCAATTGTATCTCAATAAAAAAAAGAAATAAATTTTTTTGTGTTATATATATTTTACCACAATAAAAAAATTACATGGGGGGCCAGCCTGGTGGCATAGTGGTTAAGTTTGCGTGCTTCGCTTCGGTAGCCCAGGGTTCGCAGGTTTGATCCCGGGCACAGACAGACGCACCGCTTGTCACAAGCCGTGCTGTGGCAGCATCCCATATAAAGTAGAGGAAGATGGGCATGTGTGTTAGCCCAGGGCCAGTCTTCCTCAGCAAAAAAGAGGAGGATTGGCAATGGATGTTAGCTCAGGGCTAGTCTTCCTCACACACACACACAAACACACACACACACACACACACAAATTACATAAGGGGCTGGCCCTGTGGCCTAGTGGTTAAGTTTGGTGCACTCTGCTTCAGCAGGCCAGGTTCGTGGGTTCAGATCCTGGGTGCAGAGCTACACCACTTGTCAGTCATGCTGTGGTGGCGACCCACATATAAATAGAGGAAGATTGGCACAAATGTTAGCTCAGGGCTAATCTTCCTCAGGAAAAAAACTTCCATAGTATTAATATACATAATTGATTTGTCCACTCTCCTGTCAGTGGTTATGTGGATGGTTTTCTTTACTGTTATGAATGGTGCTGCTTTAAACATATTCATACCAATCTTCTGGTTTACCTATTATTAAATCTTTAAGGTATATACTTAGTAGTAGAACTGCTAGTTCAGTAGGATATGTGAATGTTAGTTTTATAAGATAATCCCAGATTGTTTTCCAAGGTCGTTGTACCGTTGTACAGTTACAGCTGTACAGTGTACAGCTGGCACTAACAGTGGCAGCTGAAAATTCCGTTTGCTTCATTCCTTGCCAGCACAACTTATTGTCACACTTCTTAACGTTTGACAATCTAATTGTTGTAAAATGGTATATTCTTGTAATTGTAATTTGCATTTCCCTGCTTATTAATGATGTTGAATATAATGAATATATTTTATGGCCATTATTGTATCTTCTTGAAATGCCTGTTTTTTGTTTGCCCATATTTCTTTTTCTAAAAGTATTCTTTATAAATTTTACGTCCTGGTCCCATTTCAGGTATATGTTACACATATATGCTCCCAATTTGTAGCTTATCTTTTTATTTTCTTTAATGGTGCCTTTTGGTGAACAAAAATTCTTAAATTTAATGTAGTATTTTTTTCTGTATGATTTTATAACTTATTTAAAAAATTCTTCCCTAGTCCAAAGTCATCTATTCAGCCAGATTTTCTTCTAAAGTTTTCTATGTGCCTATCACCAGTTAAACCCCAAGCTTTTTTGCCAGTTGTCTGAATTTTCTCTGATCATATACAGATGCATCTTGAATCAATTTCATCTCCTTGTAGAAATCTCTCCTGGCATTTTTTTGATGTGTACCAACCTGGAGGGTTTGTTTTCTAGATCTATCACATAGCTGTCACATTGGTATTTTCTTACCTTTGTATTGAGCTTTCCTTTTGTCATTCTTCTGTTTTGCATCAGCTATTTTTTCTACCATTTCTTCCTCTTTTAGGTCTACTTTGTAAACTGTTATGGAGCATATTCTCTAGTAGCTCCATGAGAAAGCGTGTATAGGAGGAAAATGTTTTGGTTTCTTGCATAACTGAACATGTATTTATTCTGCCCTCGTGCTTGATTGGTAATTTGGCTGTGTATAGAACTCTTGGTTGGAAATAATTTTTCTTCAGAATTTTGAAGACATTGCTACTTTGCATTTTAGTTTCAGCATTGCTGATTGCTGAGCCTTGTTTTAAATAGTTTTATATAGAGAGAATTTACATACCACAAAATTTCACCCATTTAAATTATACAATTCAGTGAGGTTTGGTGTATTTAAGAATTGGCCAACCATCTCAAAGTCTAATTTAGAACATTTTACTCATTCCAAGAAGAAACATCCGACTCATTAGTTTCTCTCCATTCCTCATGCTCTTGCCAACTATAGGTAAATACGAATCCACTTTTTGTCTCTATAGATTTGCCTATTCTGGAAATTTCATACAAATGGAGTCTTAAAATATGTGACCTCACAAGACTTCTTTCACTTAGCATAATGTTATCAAGGATAACCCATGTTGTAGCATATACCAGTGCTTCATTCCCTTTTATGGCCAAATAACATTCCATTGTTTGGATATTTTGTTTATACGTTTATCAGTTGCCGAACACTTGGGTTGTTTTCACTTTGGCTATTATCAGTAATGCTGCTGTGAATATTCATGTACAAGTTTTTGCATGGATGTGTTTTCAATTCTTTTGAGTACATACCTAGGAATGAAATTGCTGGGTCTTATGGTAACTCTTGTTTTGTTTAATGTTTTGAGAAATTGCCAAACTATTTTCCAAAGTGGCTGCAACATTTTACATTCCCACTAGTAATGGATAAACGTTCCATTTTCTCCACATCCTTGCCAATATTTCTTATTGCCTGTCTTTTTTATTTTAGCTGTCTTGGTGAGTGTGAAGTGCTATCTCATTGTTGTTTTGATTTGTATCTCCCTAATGCCTAACGATATTCAGCATTTTTTCATGTGCTTATTGGTGACTTGTGTATCTTCTTTGGTGATTCATCTATCTTCTTTGAATAAATGTCTACATTGCCCATTAAAAAAAGGTGTTTTTGGTATATATTCTTCTTTCCAAGTATCTCAGTACAACTGTCTTAAAGAAAACTGTGAACATGCAACAACATTTCATTTAAATTTAATAACATATGCAAACATATTTTATGCCATTAAATATTGTTCTAAAACATGTTTTTTAATGACATCATAGACATCCATTGGGTGGTTGTAACATAATTTATTTCACCTATTTTCAATTGTTGGTTATTTCTAATTTTGTGATATTGGGGAAGATTTTTGTAGTTAAATTTTTGCATGCTTATTTTATCTTCTGTTCTTCTTTTAAAAAGCTTGACCAGAAGGACAGAACAAAGTTATTACAAAATTTTAAAGATACTGTCCTGGCTATCCAAAAAGTATTAAGTTTAAATAAAGAACTAATGGGAAAATAAATATTTTAAGGTTATATTCCATTTTTCAAAAGCAAGAAGTTTCAAAAATAGTACAAAGGAAAAAATAGTTCATAGAGTCCCATGTACCCTTTACTCAGTTTCCTTAAGTGACGTCTTGTATAGTGGTAATACATTATCAAAACCAGGAAATTTACATTGGTACATTAGTATTAACTAGACTACAAGTTTTCACCATTTAAAAAAATCTGCACATGTAGTTTTTTGAAGTTTTATCCCATGTATAGATTCATGTAACCAACACCACAATCAAGATACAGAACTCCTTCATCATCACAAAAGAATTCATTCATGCTGTGTGTTCACCCCCTCCTTCCTCGTCCCTGTCCTGTACTCTGGCAACCACTAGTCTGTTCTTCATGTCTATAGTTTTGTTATTTTGAGGATGTGATAAATAGAATCATGTGGTATGAAACTGTCAGGGAGAAAAAACTTTTCCTCTACCTTCTTAGGTTCAGTGGCTGGGGGCCTGTGAATTAAACCAACAAAAGACAGATTAACAGGAGAAAAAGCATCCAGTTTTTGTTAATATTTTACCTGCATGAGTATTCACAGAAAAGAAGTGAAAAATCAAAGAAGTGGTTACACTCGGGGACTTATGTACTCTTTATATAAGGGAAAGAGGGTTTGGGCTTTAAGGGATGATAAATGTGAGGAAGTGACTAGGAAATATGTAGGGGAACTAGTGGAAGATGAAGGTTATTTTAGTAAGGTTTGTGTATGCAAACTCATCTCAGTGCCTACTCTCCGTCTCAGGTGGTAAGAGTTGCTCTACTCTTCCTTGTATGGGAGAGGGGGCCACTTTCACAAAGGGAAATTTATGCCCTGCTTCTAGGGTATTAAGGGAAGGACAGAGCTAACTCTTCCTGTATCTGTTGATTCTCAGTTCCCTTCAACTCACAATAATCTTTATGCCAAAGTAGCATATTTTGGGGGTGACATCCCTAGTCCCCTTCATAACTTTTTGAGATTAACTCTTTTCACTAAACATGATGCTTAGGCCACCGGCTTGTTACATGTATCAATAGTTCATTCCTTTTTATTTCTGAGTAATTTTTGCCTATTTTTAAATTAGCTTATCTTCTTATTGAGTCGTAAGAGTTGTTTATATATTCTAGATACAGGTCCCTTGTCAGATACGATTTGAAAATATTTTCTCTCGGTCTGGGAGTTGTCCTTTCACTTTTTTTGTGGTGTTGTCTGAAGTGCAAAAGTTTTTAATTTTGATGAAGTCTACAATTTTTCTTTTTTTGCTATACCCTTTGTTATCATATTTAAGAAATGTTTGCTTTAGCCCATATCACAAATATTTACTCTCTATGTTGTCTTCTAAGAGTTTTGTTGTTTTAACTTTTAAGTTTAGATTTATGATCTATTTTGAGTTGATTTTTGTATATGGTGTGAAATAGAGGCCCAACTTCATTCTTTTGCATATGGATATCCACTTATCCTAGCACTATTTGTTGAAAATACTGTTTTTTTCTCCAATGAATTGTCTTGACACCTTTGTCCAAATTCAACTGACCATAAATGAAAGTGTTTATTTCTGGATTTTCAGTTCTGTTCCACTGATCTATGTCTTTCCTTATCCCAGTACCATGTTGTCTTGATTACTGTAGCTTTGTAATATGTTTGCAAATCAGGAACTGTAATTCCTCCAGCTTTGTTCTTTTTCAACATTGTTTTGCATTTCCATATGCATTTTAGGATCAGCTTGTAAGTTTTGCAAAAAAGGCAGCTGGAGTTTTGATAGGAGTTGTGTGGAATTTATAGATCAGTTTGGGGAGTATTGTCATGAAATATCTTTCTACTTATTTAGATCTTTAATTTCTTTTAACAATATTTTTTAGTTTTAGTGTACCAGTCTCACACTTCTTTTGTTCAGTTTATTCCTAAGTATATTATTTTTTATAAATGAATAAATATATAAATGAAACAATTTTTTGCTTTCATTTTTGAATTGTTCATTGCAATTGTATAGCAATATAATTGAATTTTGTAACCTTGCTGAACTCATTTTTTAGTACTAATAGTTTTTTAGTGGATTCCTTAATTATATAAGATCATGTCTTATGTGAATAAATATAATTTTACTTCTTCTTTTCCAATTTAGATGTCTTTTATTTCTTTTTCTTCTTAACTGCCCTGGCTAGAAACTTCAGTACAATGTTGAATAGGAGTGGCAGGAGCTCACGTCCTTGTCTTGTCCCCGATCTTAGTAGGAAATCTTCCATTTTTTTTTTTTTTTATCCTTAGGCGTGATGTTGGCCCTTGTACGTGATATCTCTTTTCTGTCCCTAAGTCTCAGAATCTTGTAAGATCTATCTAGAAACCCTATCGTTTGGGTATTGAGCCTACTTGACTGATCTACAGTCTTGGCTGTATAATGACATTTCAGTCGACAATGGACCACATGTACGATGGTGGTCCCATAAGATTAATACCATATAGCCTAGGTGTGTGGTAGGCTATACCATCTAGATTTGTGTAAGTACATTCTATGATGTTTGCACAATGATGAAATCGCCTAATGAAGCATTTCTTAGGACGTATCCCTGTTAAGTGACAAATGACTATATTTTGTTTATGGTTTTCCATCCTGTTTTTGCTTTATAAGAAATGATCTCTCCCA
This sequence comes from Tapirus indicus, assembly GCA_031878705.1. Taxonomy (NCBI): domain Eukaryota; kingdom Metazoa; phylum Chordata; class Mammalia; order Perissodactyla; family Tapiridae; genus Tapirus; species Tapirus indicus. Next base: position 61,851,385 of record CM062918.1, on the reverse strand, counting down.
CTTCCTCATCCCTAAATCTCCTGCTATTAGTAAAAAATCTTGAAGTCATCCTTAATTCCCTCTTTCTCATACATTCCACATTCAATCTATCAGCAAGTCCTATCGGCTCTACCCTAAAATGATACCCAGAATTTCACTGCTTCTCACTATTTCCACTGCTATTGCCCTGGCATGGATTGTTGCCATAGCCTTCTAAAATAATCTTACTTTTGTTCTTGGCCCCTCAAACGGTTTTCAATATTGCAACTAGGTCATTATTTTAATATATAAGCTGCATCATGTCAATGTTTTGCTCGGAATCCTCCTGTGTCTTTTCTTTCTCATTCCCATTAAAAGCCAAAACTTCTTACGTTACCTAAAAGGTTTATGTAACATGGCCTCCTCCTCCCTCTCTGACTTACTTCCCCTACTTACTCCACTTCAGCCTTGGTGACTTACTTAATATCTCTCAGACTCAACAGCATTCCTGCCTCCTGAACTTTGTGTTTGCTCTTCTCTCTGTATGGAATGCTCTTCTTCTAGATAACTGCTTGATTTGCTTTTTTTATCTCCTTCACATCTCTGTTTAAATGGAATCTTATCAATGAGGCCTCCCCTGATTACCTATTAAAAAGCCTAGCATCCTGGCAATTTTTATCCTTCTTCCCTGTTTAAAATTTTTCCTTAGGCCCTATTATCCTGCATACAATATAGTATTTTCTTATGTATTTACTGTTTGTCTCTTTCCACCTGAATTTAAACCTCATGAGGGTAGATATTTTTGTTTGTTTTGTTAATTGGTATATGCCCAATGCTAGAAAAATAATTGGCACTAGTTGGTGCTCAATAAATATTTTTGAATGAATGAATGGTTATGTTCTACTGCATTTCACTAATGTTAACATTTTTAGTTTTCAGAAGCTTTTTGTTATTTTGTTTTCTTAGTGTTTGTCTTTTATAGCATCTTGTTCTTATTTAATAGATGGAATATTTCCTCTTTTCTCTCTAAAAATATTAATGATAGCTTTTTAAAAGTTTTCTCTTCCCCTCCTGGTCTTTTTTTCCTTCAAGTTATTTATGTCATGATTGTTTTGGTCTCTGTGTTTCATGCTAGGGGCTTTCTTCAGATGTCTAGTGAACCTTGGTTGACTTCATATTTAGGATTAAGATCCTGAAAAGCTAATTGGAATCTCTGATTAATTGAGTGTGTTGTCTGGAGCATATCAGTAGCTTTGGTCTTTCCTCTTGAGCTGGTCACATTCAGCACAAAAGTTTGTTCTGATTTCCTGCCTGGAGGATATAGTTCCAGCTGCCAGCATTCTGGAGCCAATTGGGTAAGAGGACTGAGAATCTCTGTTTTCAATCTTTCCTTTGAGTTCTGTATAATATACCCATCCTCATTTGTGCCTGGTACTGCCCAGTCCACTGACTTTCTCTTTCATCCTCTTGCTTAGGTAAAGGAGGGATGGTCATCAGGCTGCAGTTCTAACTGCTTCTTAAACCAACATTCAACTAGTAGTGCTCCTGTTTTAACCCATCTTTCCCACCACTGCCAAAAGTACTTGGTACCGCCAACTCTGAAGCTATTTGGGAGTTCTACTGAGTAAATAGGGTTGCTTCTCAACTTTCCCTACAGCCAGTTTAAGATTGCTTTCTCAGGCTTACTTGTGAGAAAGCAATCTGCTCTCTATATTCATCTTCTTTCCATATTTCAAAAATGTGTTACTGCTGTCTCTTAGTATTTCTCTTTATTCTTGAGTGTTTATTCCTTTAACAGTTATTTTAGTAATGTTTTTATGGGTTTCTGGAGGAATCCAAATGTGTGTCCAATTTGCTATCTTCACCTAGAAAGCCCCCTGTTAATTCTTTATATTGTAATCATGATAGTTTTATCAGTTTTGTTCATTCCTTTATCTCTAATACCTAGAATAGTACTCAGCCTGTAGAAGGAGCTTAGTAACTTAGTCAGTGTGGGTGCAGTGAATATGTGAATAAGACCTCCCAGGAGGAAATTAAATATTTCAGAGAATGGGACAGCCTATTAGGATTGTAAATGCCTTCACTTGCATTTGAAAGTTCTAAAATCTAACAAAGACAAAAGCTGTTACATTATATTATAATACGTTACATTAGGTACTGATTGTTAAATGGTTAACAGTATACTTAAAGGTATTAGCTGTATGATGTGCTCATTTACATGCACATTTGTATGTGAATATGCCAGAACCCATAGAAATTTTTGTTCTGAATGAGTAAAATGTTAGTCCAAATTGGTTATCTCTCTGATAAAAACCATTTTCTGCTGGTTTAGCATTTTTTCTAAATTTTAACTTAAGTTTGTAAAGTTTTATTTTACCTATTTAAACAATTTAGAGAGTGTTAGAGATGTCTCAGTTTACTAAAACAAATTGTACTATATTTAATTTTTACAGTGATGCATTTGATTTTGCCTGGAATGGCAGAACTGGGATTCGCCAGAGCAGACTATCAAATAGCACCTCCTTGCTTGATAAAGATGGGATATTCTCTAATTCAGCTAGCAGCAAACTCTTGGAGAGAGCCCATGGAATTCTCACGTTAGTATTGATCAGTAACGTGGATTGCTTTTTATGATTGGTTGAAAAAAGAAGAGGGGTGATGGTGAAGCATTATTTTCATGAGTAGAATTTTGAGTGAAACAAGACTCAAAAGTAGTCAGTATTTAGAGCCATGAATCTCACGCATTATAAAGCTGGTGTTTGTTTGTTTGTTTTCATTTCACCAGGAGACTCATGGTTGAATGTACTCACTATGGAGATGATTCTTTATTGCTCTTTGATAGACCCTACATCCAGAGGGAGAAAAAACTGTTAGCTCTTTTTAGGATTCTCAGTCTTTAACTGCAATTGTTCTTTAATTCTGGCAGTCCTAACAAATTAGTTAGGGAAATCCCCTTTGAAATGGTGACTGGGATCATATATAGTGATATGTAACACTTACCCAAGCCTCCCATTCCTCGTTACCTGCTCAGAACTGGTTTGAGGACATGAATATAACCATGCATTGTGGACCAGTAAAAAGTTCTTAGCTACCTGTGTCAACATATTTCAGACACTACCAAAGCATATTTTTTCACCACTAGCTTGAGGTGTGACTGAATTGGATTCTTTAATCCCTAAGTCATTGCTTAACAGTGTTAATAGATTCAATTTATGTAAGTCCTGCTGTACTCTAGAATTGTGAATTAACTCATTTAATCTTCACAACAACTCTAAGAGTTAGGGTATTACCAGCCTCATTTCACATTATTAGATAATGAAACCAAGGCTTAGAGAGGGTGAAATCAGACCTTAGTAGGTGGTAGAGCTTAGATGCAAGCCCAGGTCTTTCTGACTCCCCAGCCCATGTTCATAAGCATTGGGCTTTATTCCCTTTCTTTCTGTAGCCATAAAAAAACTCTTGGTATAAGAATGATATTGAGTTATGAATAAGAAAAAAAAAGAACAGAAGAGAATTTTTAATTTCCAAAAGTGGAAGATCATACTTTTAGTGAAAAGTACATTTTAAAAATTTATGAAATTAGGCATCTATTTAAAGTCTTAAAATGACAGAAACAAAGCTTCTGCAGATAATAAGAAAGCAGAGCCCTTTAACATCCAAAGGAAAATGCAACTTTAGCTTTGAGTGTACAAACATTATGCTACTGATGGCCAGGCTTAAATCTGTTTATACCTAGCTATATCACAGAGCAGTCATCTCTTTTCTTGTTCTCTTTTCCTTGCTTATCCTTCCTTCACTGAGGTGCCTGCTTAGTTGACATCAGACAGTGTTTTCATATGGAGGACGTATATCTTGGAAGTGGGTGTATAATCTGTTGTTTCAGTAGAGACCTTGAAATCATTCATGTTTATAGTAGTTTTTTCTAATGTATGATTTGTCTCTATAGGAGAAACAAAAACTTCAAATCCAAGCCTGGCCTGCCAAAGGTGAGTATTATGAAAAAACTTTTTTCCATTGGTGTCCTACTTTGTAATTATTTAATTAATTAATTTATTTTCTGAGGAGAATTTGCCCTGAGCTAACATCTGTTGCCAGTCTTCCTCTATTTTGTATGTGGCGGGTTGCTGTCACAGCATGACCACCGAGGAGTGGTGTGGGTCCGTGCCCGGGAACCGAACCTGGGCCACTGAAGCAGAGTTCACCAAACTTAACCACTAGGCCACGGGGCCAGCCCCCATAATTATTTTTTTTATTACTCATGCAAATAATCTTTACAAATCAAAAACAAGAAAACTTTATTTGTACCCAAAATAGGGATTAATTATGCACATTGAGTTGAATCCATTTCATGCATGTTATGAAATGGCCAAGCTTAATGTTTCAGATAAATATTTATTTTTGGTATATCCCATTTTCTAGTGTTTGAAAAGCTTCTAAATATAAATGTAAATTTCTTTTGAGTAATTGCCTCTTTACGTAGATCTTTTCATTTCTCCTTGAGCCAGGTTAACATCAAATTCTGAATTTTACCTGATTTTAAAATAATTTCTAATTAGCGCTTTACTTAACTCTCATCATCATTAGCACTAGTTAACCAGGTTTTTCTGTAAAGGTCCAGATAGAGTTGCAGGTCTCTGGTCTCTGTTGTAACTACTTAGCTCTGCTATTGTAGCACAAATGCAGTAATACACACTACATAACTGAGTGTGACTGTATTCCAATAAAACTTTACTTATGAACACTGAAACTTGAATTTCATATAATTTTTCACATACCATTAAATTTTTTTTCAACCATATAAATGGTATAAAAACAGTGGGCAAGATTTGGCGCATGGGCCATAATTTGCCTACTCTAATGTACATTGTTTATGCAGAGATGGCAATCCAAAAATATTTATTGAATTTACTAAAGAAAGAAAAATCTTAGTATTTCTTTCTATTGTACCCTTCCAAAGAAGGAATCCTGTCACTTGTAACCTTGTTGAGGAACATAATTGCAAAATTTTGAAAGAACTGAAACAGAGCTATTTATTCTCATGATTCTCTAGTCCAAGAAACAAGGAAATGACTTTGTCATTATTATTTCTTCTACTTAAGTCACCTTAGGTTTCCAAAGAAAATTTATGCCTGCTGATATGGTTTCTGATATAATAAATATTGTTTTAAACCACAAAGCACAAAGAAAATTAATGTAAGTGGTTTGTAGTTATGTTCTTATCATGAAAAGATTTTATGTAGAGAAAAAGAGGGAGGGAGGCCACATTCCTTATCAAACATCTGTATCTGTTCATTTGTCTTTCTTTTTTTCTTCGCTTTATACCCATTTAGTATTATGAATGCTACCTCTGGGCCTCCCTGTATGCACTGTTCTTTTCACTCTCCTCGAATGGATAACTTCTCCTTAAACTTCATGTGATGGCCCACATGAATAGGGTGGATACATCTGAAGTAAATAATTCCATTCAATCATCAATCACAGGAATCCCATCTGTTTTTGTCTTTTTAAATGTAGCTAATTTTTTGTTTATTATAGTGCATCTCATAGATTCAAATACATATATTTAATATTAGAGAGGCAACACAGCCTATGAGAGTATAGAGTCAAACTGACCTACATTCAAATTCTAGATCTGTTACTTACTTTATGGTTTTTAGAGTAAGTTCTCTAACTTGTCTTAACCTCTGTCTCCTCATCTGTAACGTGAGGGATTATATTTTAGGATTAGAGATATGTGTTTGGTACATGCATATGTAGCAGTCAATAAATAGTATTTTTCTTCATATTTGCTACCAGAACATTTAGAGCTGAATTTATGGCTTATCTGTACACATACATATATGTATGTGTGGTTTGTTTAGTAACCTCACTCTTCATCCTACTTTTCCTACTCTTATTTAAATATGCCTAATTTTTTCTAATTATGCTTAATGAATGTTTTGCTTGTTTCTTTCGGTCCATTTCAGATCAAGTCAAGACAAGTATATGTTAATAAAAGTTAAAGTGGCTGATTCTGTATCCTCATTGACCACGGTCATTTGCTGAATAAGATATTTCTCTTGCATTAAGTTAGTTTTATAGGGGTCAGCCCAGTGGCATAGTGGTTAAGTATGCGTGCTCTGCTTCAGTGGCCCGGAGTTCACAGGTTCAGATCCCAGGTGCGGACCTATGCACTGCTTATCAAGCCATGCTGTAGAGACATCCCACATATAAAGCAGAGGAAGAGGGGCGCAGACGTTAGCCCAGGGCCAATCTTCCTCACCCCCCCCCAAAAAAAGTTAGTTTTATGTATGATGTGGAAAGAAGCAACAGAAGTGTAGATAACCTGTAGTTGTTTTTTTTCCCTTCTTTTGCTCTTTTGTGAAATATGCAGCCTCTTTGTTACCTTGCTATATGAAGCATTATTGCATGCATCTGTACAATTTTTATAGCTGCTGGAAATAAGATTCAGTTACCTGTATTAAGGGCACCTCTAGCACCTCATTTTATGGATATAGATAGGATTTAGAATGCTTTATTTTTATTACAATCCTGAATAGTTAAACATAGGCAAATATTTAACAAATATAACTTTCATAAGCCCTTAGCCCTCTGTTAATATAGTTCTGATTTGATAGTACTTTCCCTTTTCTCTCTTAGAATTTATTCCCTCTTGTACCTTGAAACTGTCATTTCTATTAAATCTACTTTTCTAACATGACCTTTTTTTTTACCATTTTATTTTATTGATGTCTTAATAGTTTATAACACTGTGGGGTTTTAGTTGTACATTTTTGTTTGTCCGTCACCTTGTGGATGTAACCCTTCACCCCTTGTGCCCCCCCACCCCCCTTCCCCTTGGTAACCACCAATCAGTTCTCTCTGTCCGTGTGTTCACTTATATTCCATATATGAGTGAGTTCATGCAGTGTCTGTCCTTCTCTCTCTGGCTTATTTCACTTAACATAATACCCTCTAGGTCCTTCCATGTTGTTGCAAATGGGACAATTGTGTCTTTTCTTATGGCTGAGTAGTATTCCATTGTATGTATATACCACATCTTCTTTAACCAATCATCAGTCGAGGGACACTTGGGTTGCTTCCACTTCTTGGCTATAGTGAATAATGCTGCAATGAACATAGGGGTGCATACGCCTCTTGTGATGGTTGATTTCATGTCCATTGTGTAGATGCCCAAGAGTGGGATTGCTGGATCATACGGTATTTCTATTTTTAATTTTTTGAGGACTCTCCATACTGTTTTCCATAGAGGCTGCACCAGTTTGCATTCCCACCAGCAGTGAATGAGGGTCCCCGTTTCTCCACAACCTCTCCAGCATTTGTTGTTATTTGTCTTTGTGATTATAGCCATTCTAACCGGTGTAAGGTGATATCTTAGTGTAGTTTTGATTTGCATTTCCCTGATGATTAGTGATGTTGAACATCTTTTCACTAACATGACCTTTTAACTTCCAGTCTTTTACTGACAGTTGCCCTGTTGTACATTTCTACTTTGACACCCTGCTCATCTCTCAAACTTGATGCCCAAGGTGATTTTAGTGTATCATTCCCCTACTAAATTTTTTAGTCACTCAGGCTCAAAACTTCAAGTTAATTTTATTACCCATTTTAATCCTCTTTAACAACATGAGCAATGTCTTCTTTCTTTTTTTAATTGAGGTAACGTTGGTTTATAACATTATATAAATTTCAGGTGTACATCATTATATTTTGACTTCTGTATAGACTACATCATTTTCACCACCAAAAGTCCGGTTGCCATCTGTCACCGTACAAACGTGCCCCTTTACCCCTTTTGCCCCCCCCACCCCTTCTCCTCTGGTAACCACCAGTCTATTTTCTGTATCTATGTATTTGTTTGTTTATCTTCTACATATGAGTGAAATCATATGGTATTTGTCTTTCTCCATCTGACTTATTTTGCTTAACATAATATCCTCAAGGTCCATCCATATTGTCACAAATGGCAAGATTTTGTCCTTTTTTCTGGCTGGGTAGTATTTGTGTGTGTGTGTGTTTGTGTGTATGTGTGTGTGTGTGTATACACCACATCTTCTTTATCCATTCATCTGTTGATGGACACTTAGTTTGTTTCCATTTGTTGGCTATTGTGAATAATGCTGCAATGAACATAGGGGTGCATATATCTTTTCAAATTAGTATTTTTCTGTTTTTTGGATAAATACCCAGAAATGGAATAGCTGGGTCATATGGCAGTTGTATTTTTAATTTTTTGAGGCATCTCCTCAAATTGGTGGCTGCACTGGTTTACATTCCCACCAGCAGTATACAAGAGTTCCCTTTTCTCCACATCCTCTCCAACACTTGTTATTTCTTGTCTTTTTAATAAGAGCCATTCTGATTGGCATGAGGTGGTAACTCATTGTGGTTTTGATTTGCATTTCCCTAATAATTAGTGATGTTGAACATCTTTTCATGTGCCTGTTGGCCATCTCTATATCTTCTTTGAAAAAATGTTCAGATCTTTTGCCCATTTTTAAATCGGGTTGTTTGTTTTTTTGTTGTTGAGTTGTATGAGTTCTTTATACATTTTGGATATTAATCCCTTTCTGGATATATGATTTGCAGATATCTTCTCCCAATTGGTAGATTGCCTTTTCCTTTTGAGATGGTTTCCTTTGCTGTAGGAGCAATATCTTCTTAATCTTTCTGTCTGTGGTACCTTGCACAGCAAGTAGTAAATAACTGTTTAAAGAAAGAATGAACTGATTAATTAAGCTGAACAAACTAAACAATGAAGATGGAATTAAGAAAGAAAGTAGGTAATGAACAGAAGACCTAAGGAGGGAATTAAGTCTATATCCCTTTTCTGCTAGATCTGTGGTCCACATTCCAATACTTGGTTTTTGTTGCATCACGCTGGGCTATTGCAGCCATCACTTAACTGGGTTCATATCTCTCTCGGGTCCTTGGCCTCCGTCTTGTTCCTGCCCTCCATCTTGTTGTGTTCTGCCTTGTCTCTCCTTTCTCCCTTCCCCTATTTTATCTTCTTTATAAATCTGAATAACCCTCAAATTATCATTTATTTTTTACTGTCTTTGTAGTCTGTTTCCGTATAGTTGAATGCAGTGTATTTCTAGCACTTAGAACAGAGCCTGATAGTAATCACTCTGAATATTTGTTGATTGGTCTGATCATGGTGAATTTTATGGGCAGAAGTCTATTCTCCAGCTGCTGAGGAAACATTGCTCAAAAATCATTAGTTGCTGACTGTTCATTCATTCATCTAAAGTAATATTTAGTGAATACCTTCTCTGTACCAGACTCTGTTTTAGGCATTGTGGTTATGGGGATGAACAGTCTAGACAGAGTCCTTGTTCTCTCATAGTTTATCTTCTAGAGAAATAAAAAAACAACATACAAATAAGCAAATAAAGGATAATTTAGATGATATTATGTGCAAAGAAGAAAATGAAGTGACATGTTATTGACTTAGAGGTGGACTACTTTTGGGGTATTTAAGCAAGGACATTATAAGAAAGTTTGGGTATTTAAGCTACAAGTTGAATGCCAAGAAAAATCAAGCCATATGAAGATCTGGCTATAGAGTATTCCAAGCAAGTGAAAAAATTGGAAAGACACTGAGGTAAGAATGAATGTGAGGGTTTTTTTTGTTTTTGTTTTTAACTTTTCCAATTAAATTCCTTGAAGACAAGGACTTTTTAAAAATAGTTCTTTGTATTTTCCACAGTCCATATGATGCTTTTTCACATAGTGACAAACATTTAGTAATTAATTTTACCATTGCTTTAGATACACGTTTGTAAAATGAAACGATTATTTTCAAGGTCTTTTTCTCAGAAGTATATTGAATGTTTGGGGGGGAAAAATCATTTTCAGCTTCAGTGCTAATTTGTTTTTACTTACAGATAAACTATAAAATTCTTCTAATTGAGTCTTGACCAGCATGTAAAATTAATTTTTCTTTATACAATTAATCTTGTGAGAATTGAAAAATGCTAATAAAAATAAAAACCCTCCAAAATTCAGTATACACACAACATTTTACATATAGGTTATTGTTTTACATGGCTTTTTTTTGTCAACAGTATTTGCAGATATTTTTCCATGTTAGTAAATACAGGTTTACAGTATCTTTATGAGCTGTATAGTATTTATTTGTGTGGATGAAGCATACTTTTCTAAAAGAATTCCGTATTATTGCATATCTCTGTTGTTCATAATTTTTCACTATTTTTTGAAGTACGTTGTCAGAAATAACATTCAGATCTTGTTGGATAATCTCTTTAAATAAATATCTGGAAGTGAAATTGCTTATCAGGAAAGTTACACTGATTTGCATTCCTAAGAACAGTGCATAAAATGCCTATTTCCCTACATCCTCACAAATACTGGATTTTGTCGATGTTTATTATGTTTGCCAATCTGATTGCAGAAAATCCTTTAAAAGAAAATGTTTCTTTGATTACAAGTGAGGTCGAATGATTGTCATTATGTTGTCATTTATACTTTGAGAATTGCATATTCAGGTCTTCTGCTCATTTATTATTGTGGGATGTATTTTTAAGGATTTTTTTACAGTTCTTCTTACATACAGATATTGTCTTTGTTGTTGAAAATATTTTTTCTTAGGGGTAATTATTTAAGTATATATTGTACTTATTGCCACTTGAAAGTTTTTATTTTTTAATGTTTATGTTGTCAAAATTAATATTTTTTAGACTTTAAATTTGCCATGCTTTTGACTCAATCCTGTGCTTCTCATTTAATAAAATTTTTATTACTTTTTGAATAAGATTATTTAGTTGTACATCTGTGTAGAAATATTCTTTTCATTGACAAATTCACTGCCATAAATATAGTATGGTTTAAAAATTTTTAATTAACTAAAAAAGCTCCCAAATACTTTAATAATATCCTATTTTGTATTCTTTAGTTGCTTAATGTGTAACTCCTATCTTATTATTAAGATTAATAATTAGCACATCAGGATGAAGGTTGACAGGGAGTATGTTTTCTTTTTTCTGTATATGTGTTCCTGGCATACCCGCTATATAACCCTGGGATTTAATTTAATTTATTGTCTCTATGAGTCAGGGTTCAGTTGCAGATGACAGTAATCACTGTAGATATTTTTAAGTAGAAAGGGACTTAATCCAGGGAGAAGCTTACAAAATCGTTGGAAACCTTAGAGTTTCAGAGTGTTAAAGAGCAGAACTGACCCCAGCTGTAATCAGAAAGCTAGGGAATCTGGAAGCTGCCTTTGTAGCTCTGTTCCTTCCAGTCACACACCACCTATGGAGTAATCCAGGAATCAAGAAGAAACTGCTACAACTGTTGGCTCTAGGGCTCAGGTGTGTTTACCAGAGTTGCAGTGACAGCACAAACATTCTGCATTCTGCCTCTCAACACTCACAAGAGTGGGACCACAGAAAACTGAAGTACTTTTATGTACATGCTTGCCAGCAGAAACAGAAACTAGTGGCCTAAGTCTCTGCCTCGATTATAACCTTCCTGGTTTCACGTGTGGAAGTTTAATTGATGAACTGTAATCACATCCAGAGCCCGAGATGCAAGAGAGTTTGGGAAAGGTAGTTTTCTTTTTAGCTGGAAAGCTTCTGCAGGAAAGCAGAAGGGGTGTAGAATGTATGTTGAATATTAATCTCCCATATTCACCACAGTCATTACACATAGGAAATAATGAAAACTGGCTTCCAGTTTTGTTTTTCCTATTCTTAGATTAATTTATGTGAATAATTTGATTTTTTTCCCCTTCTTTTTAGCACTTACTAGAGGTAAATTCTTTAAAGCACCTGACAAGACTGACCTTACAGGATCGCATTACCAAGTCTCTTCTTCATTTGCACAAGAAGAAGAAACCTCCCAGTATCAGTGCCCAGTTTCAGGTTATTTCCTGTTTTACTTTTTTTTTAAATTTTTACTTTTAACAAAAAGGAATCTGTTTTGTTCAGATGGGCATTGAAAGGTCAAAGTAATCTGCAGGATAACTGAATGAGATATGATTCATGTGACTAGAATGCCATGGTATAATGGTCATTTTGGATAGAGGTACCAAAATGGAAAAAAGTCAGCTGCCTTTCTTTTTCATCCTTGTGTCTCTGGATAGTGGATATCCCAAAGAGTAATTCATTATTTTTAATGTGAGGAGAAACAGCAGAAAATTGGTATTATAACCAAAATCTGCCTTAACCCTACTGCCCAGATATAGTCACTGTTAACATAATTATGTTTTTTTTCTATATATATTTAAAACTCATGCTACTGTCATCAATATTTAACTAAATGTGATTGTAGGTTTTTTCTTGTTTGTTTATTTTACTTTTGTATACATAGAAATTCAGTTCCTTTCATTGTGACTGGGCATTTAGGAATAAATATGATCATAATAAATTAACCAAATAACTTCCAGAATAACTTTTCAAAATATTTTTCTAATTACTTCTTCCTGTTCTCAAATGATTTCTCTAGTGTTCTATTCATTTGCTAGATATTTATGAGAGTGAGCTGAAAATCTGATGGGTAACAATGCTTTGCATAATTTTACTCTACCTCATGCTTATGTCACAGAAGCAATACACATTGTTAACTAAACATTTCTTTATCTGATGCTGGCTATATTTCTGTATCTTATCACTTTTTTTCAATGCTCCTTTGTAAGCCAGGATACTTGAATGTAAATTATCTACTAATACGTCACGTATATGATCTTGTTTGATTTATAAGCACAGTCCTTCAAACTGGGCTAGAAGTGTCATTTTATTTTAGACAATTCTCACCATAGACCTAGAGAAAAATTTGAATCTGTGAAGGCTATTTCGTCATATAGTTTCTCTTCAAAAAGAAAGAAACAAAGAAAGGAAAAAAAAAGCAAGATGAAGAGCCAAATAACTTATGTGCTAATAAGGTTAAAGGAAAGACAATTGAATATAGTGGAAACTCTACCATGAATTTAAAAAAATCCTTCTTCATAATCCTATGAGTTAATGGTATTTGACTATTAAAAAAAAGAAAGAGAGATGTTGCTTGGCCAAGTCTATCCATACCTTGGTCCTGGTCTTCACATTTCCGAAGTCTGGCTTTTCACTTTGTAGATTTAGAAATGAAAAACAAGTGGGTTATAGGGAAAAAATCATGCTGACTGATAAACTATAAACACTGCTGTGTAAGACAGTATCAGAATTTATTAATATACAGTGAGAAACTGGAGTCATAAGCAGACTTGTTACAGTTGTTGCTTCTTTATCACATTTTCCCCTGATTAGCAAATCAACATTGGAAGCTAAATTCTGATCAAAAGGTAACTTGGTGAGCTTCGTATCTGAAAAGGAAGCATTAATCTCATAATTATGAAGAGTAGAATCATTAAGCTCTTAAGTGTCCTTTGTTTTGTTACCTTGGATCTTTTATACCAAAATCATTCTTTAATCTGAAGCGTACATTATAGCTACTACAAAAAAACTTAATTATAATTACAATCCTATTATGTCTCTTAAAATCCCCTGAAATTTAGGAATTTTGGATATTCTCAAGTTATACTTACGTATTATATATAACTTTTGCCAAAAGGGTCATCTTTAATGTTTCTAGTGTGTTGTTAAATATTATAAAAGTAATGATACTAAATATTTATACATATGCATTGTCTAATTTTTCATCCAATTCTGTAAGATAAATGCTGTTATTGTACAGGTGAGGAAATTATAAGTGGTGGAGATGGATGGCACCCAAGTGTTGACTCCATGCCTTTCTTATGAATGAATGTTTATTTTCATCAAAATGAGATCATAGCACTCAGGAAGCCTTAACTGATACAGGAATTGCCCTTCTGCTCTAAGGAACTAGAAAACTGGACAAAAGATAAGAATCACATGTTTTTAGATGTTAGACAATAAGTATTGCAGGACTGTGATCCCTGAGACAAGAGAAATAAATGAAACAAGCCCCAGGTTACTGCATAAGGCAGTTTGCTATAGCTCAGGAAGAGGGAACCCAAACAAATGCCAGAGGTTTTGCTTTGAACTTGCCCTCAGAAAGCTTAAAAGCAAGTCTTGAAATAGTCAAAATGCATAACTACATAACTTAACAGCATTCCAGGAAAAATGTCTGTAACTCTTTAAAGGAATGTAACAAAATCCAACAATGTAAAATCACAATGTTTAGCATCCAGTCTGAAATTACTAGGCATGCAAAGAATCAGAGAAAACAAAACCTATAATAAGGGAGAAAAGTTAATCATTAGAAACAGACCTAAAAATGACAGAGATGGTGGAAATAGTAGAAAAGGATCTCAAAAGAGCTACTATAGATTGTATAAATATGTCCAAGGATATAACGAAAAACATGAATATGATGAGAAAAAGTTAGAAGTTATGAAAAAGACTCAAATGGAACTTTTAGAGATTAAAAATGTAATATTTGAAAATAAAAATAAGATAGATGCAATTAACACCTATTAGTGCAGAAGTAATGAATTTGATGTTATGTTTACTTAGAAATAAAGCCCAGAGAGGAATAACAAAGATGGAAAAAAATGAAAAAAAAAGCGTTAATAACTTGTAGGAAAATATCAGGTGGTTGAACAGAGATATAATTGGCATCTCAGAAGGAGAGGAAGGGGGGGTACGGAAAAACATTTGAAGAAATAATGACCAAAATATTTCCTGATTTTATGATTAATATAAGCTCAAAGATCAAAGAATATCAACAAACCCCAAGCAGAACAAACAAAAACACACCAAGACACATGACATCAAATTGCTAAAACCAGTTAAAAAGAGAAAATCTTAAACACAGCTGGAGAAAAAAGAAGACATTATGTGCAGTGAAGTGAAGATAAGAATAACAGTAGGTTTCTCATCAGAAAGCTATAAAAGCCGGAAGTCAAGAGTAATATCTTTAAAAGACTGAAAGGAAAAAAATTGTTATTCTAGAATTCTATGCACAGTGAATATATCTTGTAAAAATGAAGGTTAAATAGAGACAGAAGCTGAGAGAATTTATTGCCAGCAGATCGTAGAATGTCAGAATGTTCAATGTGGGAGAAAAATGATAAGAAAGCCACATGGAAATTTGGATCTATACAAAACATAAAGAGTGCTAGAATGATAGACATATAACTAACTATAAAAAATACCTTTTCTCTTCTTTTAACCTTTTAAAAAGATAATTGACTGTAGAAAACAAAAATAATATGAGGTAGACATAAAACATGACAAAAGTAGCACAAAAGAAGGGAGGGGCTAAGTGTAAGTATATACTTTGTAAAGTTTTTACATTATACAGGAAATGATGTAACATTATTTGAAAGTAGACTGTGATATGTAAAAGGTGTGAACCCTAGAGCAATTCTGAAAAAAAAAAGCTCATTATAGGTAATGAGCTAATAGCAGAATTAAAATGGAATCATAAAATATACTGAATTTTAAAAAGGCAGGATAAAATAAACATTAAATAAATAGAAGCAAATAGCAAGATGGTAGACCATATGTATATTTTTCTTGATCATTTCAACCGTTAGGTAAATTCCCACTGTCACCCTACTCTGGATCATTCCCTTGACACTTTGTCTCCTGTAAGCAAATGTTAGTATGAATCTATCCTTTTGGCCACCAAACTGTCAGATAAAGTAGCTAAAGCCTTAAGTTATGAGCAGGATGATGCAACTTGACCATAAGGAAAAACCTGTATTGTTTCTTCCCAGACCCCTGTGTGAAAGCCTGGTCACTTCATAGGTACCATGTCTCTGCTCGATTAATTTCTTAAAAGGAGTTTTGTGGCTTTCTCCTAGGATAATAGGTCATCACATGCTGTTGCTGTTATATCTGCTGAAACCTGCTGATAAAACTACTGCCCCTCTCCTGGCCTGACAAGGCATGCATGCCTAGCTGCTCAGAGACCCAGGGGTTGCTGGGAAATATATCCACTACAACATCATTAGTTAACATAGTCTTTTTTTTTTTTTTTTTTGTGAGGAAGACCAGCCCTGAGCTAACATCCGTTGCTAATCCTCCCCTTTTTGCCGAGGAAGACCGGCCCTGGGCTAACATCCGTGCCCATCCTCCTCTGCTTTATATGGGATGCCGCCATGGCATGGCTGACAGGCAGTGCGTCCGCGGGCTCCCAGGATCCGAACTCGCGAACCCTGGGCTGCCAAGTGCGAACTAAACCGCTGCGCCACCTGGCCGGCCCCCATAGTCTTTTGCTTGGAGTAGTTTTTCTCTTCCTTGGCCTAAGGGTCTTTCTAACTTTGGGTCTAAGGAAGATGTAGGATACATGAAGCTTTTTTTTTCTTTCAAAAATCTGAGTTCTCTGTGTAAAGGCCCATTAGTTTGAAGAAAATAACTTTTTAGTTCTACCTCTGAAACTAAGAATTAAGTCATTACCCAAAATAAACCAAGGTGATTTTTATTCTCTAAATGCATATATTTGTGCATTATGTTTTCTACAATAGCTATATATTGGTTTTATAATTAGAGAAAAAGATCTAAAAAGGATTATTTTTCTCAAAGATTATTTATTTATAGCAGCAGGAAACAGATGGATGGTTGCCTGGGGCTGTGGGCAGGACCAGTTATTGACTGCAAATGGGCAGAAGGGAACTTTTTGGAATGATAGAAGATTTCTAGATCTGGATTGTAGTGATAATCACACAATTGTATAAATTTACTAAAAATCATTTATCTGTATACTACAATGGGTACATTTTTATACTATGTAAATTGTATTTCAATAAAACTGTTAAAAACAAACATCACTATTAAGAGAATGAAAAGGCAGACTATAGGGTGTCAGAATATTTTTGCAATACAGCTGAAGAAGCCTTGTGTATGGAATATATGAAGAACAATAAATCAATTTTTAAAAAGACAGACAACCTAATAGAAATGGGCAAAAGTCTTGAACAGGCAAAACTGTCTGATATCAAAATATGTTATCCAAAAGGCTGATAAGCCTATCAAATACTGCTCAACTTTGTTATTCATTAGAGAAATGCAAATTAAAACTATAAGGTAATAATACTACACACTTGCCAGCATGGCTGAAATAAAAAAGACTGTGATACAAAGTGTTGGCAAGGATATGGAACAACCAGAACTTTTATACACTGCTATTGAAATATAAATTGATGGAGGCATTTTGGAAAACAGTTAATAGACATGTAGAAGAAGGTTCATAGCAACTTTATTCATACTAGCCCAAACTGGAATAACCAAATATCCATCCTAACTGGATAATTTAATTGTGGTGTAGTCATATAATAGACCACTACAATATAGCACTGAAAATGTACAAAATGCAATTGTATGCAACAAACACAAAATAGTACATAGTGTATCTTTCTTTTTATATGAAGTTTAATAGCAGGCAAAACTAACTCTCCATCTTAAAAGTCATAATAATGGTTACCCTTGGTTGAGGTGTGGAGGTAGGGGCCCGTACCTTGCTAAATTCAGTGTTCCAGGGCACAGAGGGGCTTCTGAAGATCTGATAATATTTTCTTTATTGATTTGAGCTCTGGTTACAAGAGTGTGTTTCCTTTGTGAAAATTCATCAAACCATATATTTAGGATTTAAGCATTTTATTTTATGTATATCATAGTACAGTAACATTTACAAGAAAAAAGCACTTAAAAGTAAAAAATTTGTATGTTGATGTAATATATATGACAACAATAACAGGAATCTATATGGTTGCAAGGCTTCTAAGTTTTACTTGAAGTCATAAAATATTGACTCTAACTAGACTCTAACTAGTTGGGTTTGTTTATTGTAATGCCTAGAGCAGCCACTGAAAAACAGTACAAAGAGATATAGCCAAAAAGCTAATAAATAAATTAAATATAATACTAAAAAACAAAATATGTTATCTGACTATAATGGAATTAAGCCAGAAATCAACATAAGATAACAATCCCCAAATAACAGACATCTAAGTAGTACATGAGTCAAAGAGGAAGGAAAATTTTAAAAATATTTTGAATGAAAATGAAATATCAAAATTTGTGCAATGCAGCTAAAGCAGTACTCTGAGGTTAATTTATAACATTAAATGCTTCTATTAGAAAAGAAGAAAGAGGGGCCTGCCTAGTGGCGTTGTGGTTAGATTCACGTACTCCGCTTCAGTGGCCCGGGGTTCACAGGTTCAGATCCTGGGCGTGGAGAGACGCATCGCTTGTCAAGCCATGCTGTGGCAGCGTCCCATATAAAGTAGAGGAGGATGGGCATGGATGTTATTCCAGGGCCAGTCTTCCTCAGCAAAAAAAGAGGATTGGCAATGGATGTTAGCTTAGGGCTAGTCTTCCTCATAAAAAAAAAAGAAAAGAAGCAAGATCTCAAATCAATAATCTAAGCTTCTACCTTAAGAAACTAGAAAAAGAAAAGCATATTAAACCGAAAGCAAGCAGAAGGAGTGAAATGATAAAGATAAAAGCAGAAGTCAATGAGTTTGAAAACAGAAAAATACTGGAGAAAAATCAATGAAACTGAAAAGCTGGTTCTTTGAAAAGATCAAAATATTTATAAACCTCTAGCTAGACCAATAAGGAAAAAAGAGATAAAGTGCAAATTATCCCTATCAGGAATGAAAGAGGTGACATTACTACATACTCTACAAACATTAAAGTTAAAGCAGGGGAATACCACCTTACTGGATACCCTACTGGATGATTTCAAAGTTGCTCTAGGAATGCATGAGTTTGAGTAAACTTCATGAAGTTTTAAGAAAAGTGAAAAATTTATTCTTGACTTAGATTATTCTGAAACAAATCTGCAATATTTACTGTTGCTGAGCTATCAGCTTTAAGATTAAACTACCATCCTTATCCTTAATTACCCTTAATTTAATCAATATGGGCATATACACAATTTGCTTTTCAGAAACAAACCTATTTCTATGTATGCCATTTGTTTTTGCATATCTTGCCAACATTATTGTTTATATTTATAAATCATTCTTTGCCAGTTTGGAGTGAGAGAAAAATGCTAATTATGTTGCTTTGTATTGCAGGCCTCATTAAGCAAGCTGATGGAGACACTTGGTCAAGCAGAACCATATTTTGTAAAATGCATTCGCTCTAATGCCGAAAAGGTAAAAATGTCCTGTAAATGAGAGCTTCTAGCTCAGCTTACTTCAAACCAAGCTTTACATTCTTTCTAAAGAGAGTAAGTGGAGGGGAAGAACTACCTATAATCTTTTTAAGGAAAACAATGTTCTATATTTTCTATGGCTGCCCTAATTTCTGCACTTACCTGGCTGTAAGATATTTATATGAGTTGATTTAGCATCTCCTAGAATTTGAGAAGCAAATAGCTCTTGAAATTCCAGCATAAAAAAGAGTTTTAGGCAACTTTTGTTACCCTGAGATTAATCTCTCTTGTTTGGATATAAGCTATCACTCTTAAAGAACTTGCTTGGCATTTTTCATGTTTAGAGATTCTTGTCTCTGTAAAATAGGGAAGATACTGTGGACATTTTTGATTCTTTCCTCTTTCCTATGACAGTTCCCCTAATTAGAGCTTTGCAAAATATGTCTCATAAATGTAAACATTTGCCATGTTTCTTCATGTTCATTATAGGAAAAAATAGTTCCCAGCCAGAACAGCTAAAATGTTATAGGAATTGTGCTCAGCTTTTTTAATTCTTAAGAAGCAGTCTCCAACTCTGCTATTTACAAGCTCTGTGACCTTAGGCGAGTTACTTAACCTTTCTGTGGCTTGAATATTTTCATCTGGGTAAGAATGTACTGTAGTTATAGGACCAACCTCATAGTGTTTTGTGTGTATAAGTCAATACCTGTAAAGTACTTAGAATGTTCCTAGCCCATACTAAGCGCTTAGTAAATGTTAGCTGATCTTTAATAGTGACAAAAAAGGAAACCATTTTATTTATAGTTAAATGGAAGTTTGAGTCTCTATTATTAATTGAGATCTTGCTATACAAAGAGTTCAATTAACGGAGTATTTCAGGGCACAGAATAAATACTAAATAAATGTTAACTGCTGTTATTATTTAACGTAAGCTGCCCATTTGACTTTATTTCCTTGATAGCTGGGATTTCCCATCTCTCTGCAGGAAAATGTTTGGGCTAGGAACAAACATTTAGGGGACGTAGAGAATCCTAGGGGGGATCTTTGACAATAGTATTTAGAGAATAGGGAGAAATATCAGAAGCTCCAAATACATCTTTTTTTGAATGTCTAAAAACGTAACCTACTGCGATACCTAGGAGTGACAAGGTGTTGTGACTGGTGATGAGTGACTACCTCCTATTAGCATCTTCCCTGCCTATGCCTATACAACGAGGAGATCAATTCTCAGGGACTAGAGAAATTTTTTGTTTTTCAATGTATTATACCAGTATCATTAACAAAAATAGACACTCTTGACTATATATAAGTAGGTTAATCTTGTTACAGATTTTATAGTGACTAGACTATGTGGCCTCCTTTGTGGGCAACTGCATTCCTTTTGCGCTTTGAAGGTCCTCTCCCTCTATAACTAGAGAAGCCTGGAAGCTTGGTTTTTCTTTTTACGCTAGGGTCAGGCAGTCAGAATCTTTCTGAAGCTACCAGCTGGGGAGGTAAGATTGTCCCGTCGTCTCTGCTATATCTTAACCAGACAACCTCCAGTCAATTCCTGGATATTCAAAAGTTAATCGTACTTATAAGACAGACATTAATTTGGAGATCTATTCTCCTGGGTTAATCTTTTTTTCCATTTGCTTTGTTTTAGCTGCCATTAAGGTTCAATGATGCCTTGGTACTTAGACAGCTTCGGTACGCTGGGATGCTGGAGACAGTTCGAATTCGCCAGTCAGGATACAGCTGCAAATATTCTTTCCAGGTTATGCTTTTATAGTGATATTTAAATATGCACATCAAGTAAATTATTCCTGTGTCTTGCTTATTTTTTATTTGAGGCTCACTTGTTTATTTCTCTTAATTCTTTCTTTTCATTCCATCTTTTGTTATAGAATTGAAGAGGGATAGAGAGTACTCACTTCCATTGAATGGCAGCAATCTCATTAAGCTTGTGTTGTTAATAGAATCCAGTACTTAGTTGTTCTCATTCGATCTGGATGTTTGCTAATGCTAAGTTTACTCATAACATAGCAATTCTTCACACTTATTGCTCCAGTAATTGAGAGAGTTCAGTCAGAACTATATAGTTCAAAAGAAAAGATTCCATTTGGTTTTCTGTGAAGTTTTCTCACCAGGATTTTCTTTCACAGGAAGCTGCCAGCAAGGCTTTCAGCTATTCTTATCAGCTACTGCTGCTATGGGTATAGAAATTATATTGAAGCTTTTCAGCAGCTGAGCAAGTCTTCGCTGTTACTGGGAGAAAAAGCTTCATTCTTATTTATACCCTGTAATAGCTGCCACCTTTGCTTATTTTTCTGCTAAAAATTTCAGATTCTTGTTAAGTAACTTTTTCTTGGGTCTTTAATATAGCTTTTTCAAAAGGGATAATTAGTTTCTGCCCTTCTTTTCTTCCTCCATTCCCCTTTGAAAACAAAATATGTAGAACTATTCACCCCCCAACATTTTACAAATTAACCTTTTGTGGTATTTTAAATTAACAAATAATTTCTTGGTTTCACCCTGTTTAAAAGACTGAGAAAATGGGGCCGGTCCGGTGGTGCAGCAGTTTAGTTCGCGCTTTGGCAGCCTGGGGTTCACAGGTTCAGATCCCGGGTGCCCGCTGACGCATTGCTTGCCAGCCATGCTGTGGTGGTGTCCCATATAAAGTAGAGGAAGACAGGCATGGATGTTAGCTCAGGGCCAGTCTTCTCAGCAAAAAGAGGAGGATTGGCGACGGATGTTAGCTCAGGGCTGGTCTTCCTCACAAAAAAAAAAAAAAAGAAAAAAAAAAAACTAAGAAAAGGACCAATCAAAGGACAATTAACTAGTTTAGGATGTTGTTTACATATAATTCTCTTGTGATTTTACAACATTTTCTTTTCATTTTTCAGGATTTTGTGAGCCACTTCCATGTACTTCTTCCCCGAAATATTATTCCATCCAAGTTTAACATTCAGGATTTCTTCAGGAAAATAAATCTTAATCCAGATAATTATCAAGTTGGAAAATCCATGGTAAATATAATGTATACAGCTCTTGTCAAAATTGAGTGCATTTTTGTAAATAATAATGGCAGTCTTTGCCTATGAGAATGTTTATAAAAAAGATAGTGTACCAGATAACATAAAGAAATTGATTAGGCCAAGATTTTTACTTAGTAATATAGTCAGTATTAATCAAAGAACTTCTGGCCAATGCTGTAGTTCTGCCTATAATTTTAATTGTTTAAAAACCATCTCTCCCTAGGTATTCTACTGTAATCTCCAACTCAACTTGCCCACAGTGACCTTATTCAGATTCCCCTACTGTCCTTAATATTATCAACTAATACTCTTTTTCTCTGTCACCCTTATTCTGGTTTCTTAGACTAGAAACCATGATCATATTTGGCTTACCCTTCACTTTAATCCTTTTATGAAGTTCTGTTTCTTTTTTTTCCTTACAAATGATTCTCACATCTTTCCCTTTTTTCTCCATTCCTACTGCTTCCATTTTAGTTCTATTCCTTAGCTCTCAGTTATGTTTCTCTTACAGTAAACAGAACCCTTATCTGATTCCAGTCTATTTGTAATTCCATTTAACTCACTCGACCCATAGTATCAAAATAATCATTTTAATATACTTCTTTCTGAATCCTAAAATTTATATGGAACAAGAAAAGACCCCAAATAGCTAAAGGACTACTGAGAAAAAAGAACAAAGCTGGAGGAATCACACTCCCT
This sequence comes from Tapirus indicus, assembly GCA_031878705.1. Classification (NCBI taxonomy): domain Eukaryota; kingdom Metazoa; phylum Chordata; class Mammalia; order Perissodactyla; family Tapiridae; genus Tapirus; species Tapirus indicus. The sequence continues at coordinate 61,828,622 of CM062918.1, read as the reverse complement.
GATTTTGAAATATACTACAAAGCTATAGTAACCAAAACAGCATGGTACTGGCACAAAAACAGACACACAGATCAATGGAATAGAATTGAGAGCCCAGAAATAAACCCACACATCTGTGGGCAGCTAATTTTCGACAAGGGAGCCAAGAACATACAATGGAGAAAGGAAAGTCTCTTTAACAAATGATGTTGGGAAAATTGGACAGCCACATGCAAAAAAATGAAAGTAGACCCTTATCTTACACCATACACAAAAATTAACTCAAAATGGATTAAAGACTTGAATGTAAGACCTGAAACCATGAAACTTCTAGAAGAAAACATAGGGAGTACACTCTTTGACATTGGTCTTAGCAACATATTCTCAAGTACTGTGTGTGACTGGGCAAGGGAAACAATAGAAAAAAATAAACAAATGGGACTACATCAAACTAAAAAGCTTCTGCACAGCAAAGGAAACCATCAACAAAACAAAAAGACAACCTAACAATTGGGAGAAGATATTTGCAAACCATATATCTGATAAGAGGTTAATCTCCAAAATATATAAAGAACTCATACATCTCAACAACAAAAACACTAACAACCCAATTAAAAGATGGGCAAAAGACCTGAACAGACATTTCTCCAAAGAAGATATACCGATGGCCAACAGGCACATGAAAAGATGCTCAATATCATTAACTATCAGGGAAATGCAAATCAAAACTACAATGAGATATCACCTCACGCCCATCAGAATGGCCATAATTAACAAGACAGGAAACAGCAAAGTGTTGGAGAGGATGTAGTAAGAAGGGAACTCTCATACATTGCTGGTGGGAGTGCAGACTGGTGCAGCCACTATGGAAAACAGTATAGAGATTCCTCAAAAAATTAAGAATAGAACTACCATACACCCTAGCTATTCCACTGCTGAGTATTTATCCAAAGAACACACCACCACCAATACGTAAAGATACATGCAACCCTGTGTTCACTGCAGCATTGTTCACAATAGCCAAGACTTGGAAGCAACCTGAGTGCCCATCAAGGGACAAATGGATAAAGAAGATGTGGTATATATGCACAATGGAATACTACTCAGCCATAAGAAACGATGAAATCCAGCCATTTGTGACAACATGGATGGACATTGAGGGTATTATGCTGAGTGAAATAAGTCAGAGGGAGAAGGTCAAAAACTGTATGATGTTGCTCATAAGTGGAAGATAAAAATAACAACAAACAAACACATAGAGACAGAGATTGGATTGGTGGTAACCAGAGGGGAAGTGGGGGAGGGAGGGAGGAAAAAGGGATGATTAGGCACATGTGTGTGGTGATGGATTGTTATTAGTATTAGGGTGGTGAACATGATGTTATCTATGCAGAAATAGAAGTATAATGATATACACCTGAAATTTATGCAATGTTATAAACCAATGTTACTGCAATAAAAAAAAAGAAAACTTAAAAACCAAAAAAATAATATACTTCTTTCTTTATAGCAGCTTCCTGCTCAGTAATAATCCCCAGATAACCTCTTCATTAAATTCAAATATCTTTTTCTTTTTCAAGAACCTCCATATTGTGACTTCACACTATTTAGTATCTTCTTTATGAAGATTAATTGTCCCATTGTCTCCTGTATGTACCTTTATTATTAATTCCAACTCCCTGTTTTGCTCAGGTGGGGTCCTCTATCTCTTGCCCTTATTAGTTTACTGTTTTCCTCTTCGGGTATCTAATATCTATCTGCCCTTTTTAAAACTATTTTATTTTTAACAGAAATGGGAGGTGATGGATATGTTAATTAGTTTGATTGTGCTAGTCATTTCACAATGTATACTTCCATGAAAACATCACATTGTACACCTTAAATACGTACAGTTTTTAATATCTACCTGCTCTTAAAGGTGAAGTGCAAATTGTATTTCCAAAAGGACTGTGTCTAAGTTATCTTTGTATCCCCCTAAATCCCTAAAGATTTACTAATGGAATGAAGGAGTAAATAAATAAACTGATTAATAGCTTTAGGCAACAAGAAGCATTTGATGCATACTGGGTTTCAAAAAGACTGTTACTGTTGGTTTATTCATGTTATGATCAAACTTCCAGATCTATATTCTTAACATTTTCCTCCCACCCCAGCATCTTGAAAAAGATGACATATTACCAATAGAACATTGGCTCATGATGGGGGTGAATTTCCCAAAGGAATAATTTATCACTGTCTCTGGCACTGGGATTTTTGTACTCATGCTCACCTTTCTATTTCCCCTTCTATATTCTAATGTCTCCTTTCCAATTTGAGAATGACCACTTTGGATTTTTATCAGTACTGTTTTTACACCTCTGCCACTGTATTTCTTCTTCTCTAAAAAAACTTACCACAGAAAGGATGATTCATGAAATTTCTCATTTCTTCTTAAGCTGTATTCCTCATCTTTCTCCCTTCTGGCAGGTGTTTCTAAAGGAGCAGGAACGACAACACCTGCAAGATCTGCTTCACCAAGAGGTGCTCCGCAGAATCATTGTGTTGCAGCGATGGTTCAGGGTCTTGCTGTATAGGCAGCATTTTCTCCATCTGAGACAGGCATCCATTATTATCCAGGTGGGAAGCAAAGGATTCCTTGCATAAGATTGGCTGGGTTATTTGGCCTTTGTTTTAGTAACTAGAACTATTTTACTGTGAAACATTTAAAGAAGAATGTAAACTTCTTCAGAGATAAACTACTCATTTTTGAAATGTTCATAGCACTCAACAGATTATCTGGCATATGATAATAGGCTATTAATAAATATTGATGGAGTTGAATTTAAATCAAATTTAATTTATAGTTATAATGTCTTGCAAGGTATGATTAAGGGCAAAGGAGTTATGTGCCTTAATTTTTGTTGACATAGTTATTTTTATTTAATATTCTGAATGATATTTGAGAGTTATACATACATTGTTGTTATGTACTCATCTTGGATAATAGGTACCTTATTTCACATTTATCTGTTTTATTTTCTCCCTCATTGATTTATATGATGGCTCTTTTCCATAGGACCTTTTCTGTTTTGTACAAGAAAATCTTTAGTATCTTAACCTTTGAAATGTGTGCATGTTGACACTAAACCCATTAAGATTGGCAAATTATAGCATGAGAATATAATGTAATTTGTTAAAATTAGTTTGTAGAGCATGAAAGCATCAAAAATTCAAAATTATTTTAAGTTCTAAGATTAACTTCATCGAGGTTAGGTTTATTACCTAAAATAATTGTTTTAACCAAGCATATCTGGAAAAGAAAACTTTTTTTTTTTACTTTAATCACCCACAGTTTAGCTGTTTAGCCATTCAACTGGTAATTATGACATAAGAAATTTATTCTTTTTTTCTTTTTCTGTGAAAATGTGGTGTAAGATATGACAACAGTTTCTATTATTTTGTTTTCCCCACAGCGATTCTGGAGGAATTACCTAAATCAGAAGCAAGTCAGAGATGCAGCTGTACAGAAGGATGCTTTAGTTATTGCTAGTGCAGCCACTCTTCTCCAAGCTTCCTGGCGTGCTCACTTAGAGAGGCAACGATATTTGGAGCTCCGGACTGCAGCTATTATCATCCAGCAGAGATGGAGGGAGCTCTGTAGCCGGAGGCACATGGCTGCTGTCTGCATACAGGCAAAATGGAAAGGCTACAGGGAAAGGAAGAGGTATCAAGAACAAAGGAACAAAATTATCCTTTTGCAATCAATATGTAGAGGATTCAGAGAAAGACAAAGGTAATCTTGTTGCTATAATAATTACTCCTTCTCTCTTCCAAATTACTTTGTTTATACCTCTGCTCTAACACTTGCCTAACTGGTATTAGAATTGGTTATGTACAATTTGTCTTCTCCACTAGACTGCGATACTCCTAGCAATTTTAACCCATATTATGTGGTCTATAATAGAAGCTAAATAAGTATTTATTGAATTAAATGGGATTGAAAACCTGCATGGTCTGTTGTTACAACTGCTAAGAGTTAACTTTTACATTTAGGTTGAATCTTTAAAAATTGGCAATATTAATCATTTTTACCTTCAAAAACTTTAATTTCATTTTTAAGGTTTACCTTAAAAGAAGGATTTTATTAAAATGAGAGCTTTACTTCTGAGTTAATTTGTATTTTGACTAGAATGCCCAATTAGAAATAATACACAATAAAATATCATCTCATTCATGGAAATAGACTTATGAAATGTGTATCCAAGTTAGTTTAAGAAATACTTAGGTATGAAAAAAAGAAAATTTTGAGACTTTCCATTTTTTTCTTAAATTCTCAGTAAGTGTATTCTCTCCAGTGGTAACCAAGAGATATCTCTAGCCCATTTTTTCTGTTTTTATATAGATTTAAAGCTTTAAGAGAGCAAAGACTAAAAGAAACAAAACTAGAACTTGGATTGGCAAATATTGAGCCATATGGAGCTCTGGAAATTCAGGGTTCAGACCCTTCAGAATGGGAAGATCGTTCCTTTGACAACAGAGTAAAAGCCATAGAGGAATGTAAATCTGTGATAGAGCGTAATCGAATTAGCCATGAAAGTTCAATGGACTGCTTGAAGGAGTCCCCAAACAAGCGACAGGAGAGAGCCAGATGCCAAAGTGGTGTGGACTTGCAGGAAGATGTGATTGTAAGAGAGAGACCCAAGTCATTGGAGGATCTCCACCAGAAAAAAGTAGGTCGCGCCAAAAGAGAAAGTCGGAGAATGAGAGAACTAGAGCAAGCAATATTTAGTTTAGAATTGCTGAAAGTTCGTTCTCTTGGTGGTGTGTCTCCTTCAGAGGAACGTAGATGGTCTACAGAACTGATGCCTGAGGGCCTTCAGTCTCTACAGGGTACGCCTGACAGTGAAAGCTCTCAAGGAAGCTTGGAACTTCTGAGCTGTGAGGAAAGCCAAAAGAGCAAACTAGAGCCCATAATTTTAGATGAAGGAGATTTTCAGTTTCCATCGCCTAAGATATCTAGCAGTCCAAAATTTGCTTCGCAAGACAATGCCCTCAGTGCCTCAAGTGAGACTAACTCTACATTGATTCAAAAGGGGGCACCCTCTGACTCAGTGCATTTGAAGAATGGGACTATGAAGGAAAAACTAGGTTGCAGTTCTGAATCTATTACATGTAAGCCACAGCTGAGAGACTCCTTTATTTCAAATAGTCTGCCTACATTTTTTTATATTCCCCAACAAGACCCACTGAGAACAAGTTCCCAACTAGACACAAGTATCCAGAGAAACAAACTATTGGAAAGTGAAGAAACACTTCCAGCTCTTACTTTGGATATCAATAGGGAAGCCGGAAAGTACCACTTCTCAGAAGAAAATCAAGTTATTCCTTCCTTGAATACAGATTTTTCTAATACTGTGCTTAGGAAGTTAGAAAAGCTAAACACAGAGAAGGAAGAAAGGCAAAAGCAGTTGCAGCAACAGAATGAAAGAGAGATGATGGAACAGATTCGCCAGCAAACAGATATTTTAGAGAAGGAGCGTAAAGCCTTCAAGACAGTTGAAAAGCCAAGAATTGGAGAGTCTTTTCTGGCACCATCTTTCCATCAATCAAAGCAAAGAGTAGAGAGGCCATCCTCTCTCCTCATCCTGAATACCCCCAAAAAGGAAGAACCCAGTGTACTAGGGCCTCCATCAGTAACTGTGAAAGATACAGCTCTTGCCCCAAAAGACAGTCCCTCTGCTCACTTACCCCTGAAAGACCGGCCTGTCACCCTGCTTTTTGAAAGAAAAGGAGGCCCTTGCCAATCTAGCACTGTCAAGGAATTATCCAAGACAGACAGAATGTCCACCCAACTGAATGTAGCCTGTAAACTCTCTAATAATCGCATTTCAAAAAGAGAACACCTTAGGCCTACTCAGTATTATAGCCACAAATCTGATGACCCTTCCAGAGATGGAACTACTAGGTCCATATTCTTCACACCAAAGGACAATATGAGTACTTCCCTGTAAGTGAAATGTTTATTTTTATGTATAAATTGGAAACGTTTTGGAGAATTTTATTAAGGTGCCTTGATCTGCCTCAACTATTTGTATGGGTGCTACTCAAATTAGCCATTTTCTCTGTGTAAAAAAATTCTCTAATTGTTGACTCCACCAGCCACATGAAATTGGATATAACTATACACTAGGAATCTTTTGACTAAGCACAGATAGCAGAGTTTTGGGTTCTTCCCCATTAAGTGAGAAACCATTTGCGCAGGGCAATAGAGTCCCTGTTAAACACAGTACGCATTCAGCAAGTGCTGGTTGCCTGAGAGCTGTTAGGTTAGCGGTCCAAGCTGTTGGCCTATTTATGGTCTTCACTAAGTTCTTTATACTTTTTTTCTGTGGTAAACACATAACATAAAATTTACCATCTTAACCATTTTTTAAGTGTATAGTATGGTAGTGTTAACTATATGCACATTGTTTACAACAGATGTCTAGAACTTTTTCATGTTCCAAAACAAACTCTTCTTACCCATTAGACAACAACTCCCCTTTTTCCCTTTCCCCAAGCCCCTTGCAACCACCATTCTACTTTCTGTTTCTAAGAGTTTGACTACTTTAGATACCTCATATAAGTGGAAGTTATTTATACTTGTAAGTTTTCTTAACTAGTGGTAGCCATGAGAAGAGCATTTTTAAGTGGTACATAAAAACAAATTTGGTAAAATTTAAGATATTTGTATTAAGTCTTTGTATACAGTGGATTCTTTCAGTTCTTGTGATAGAATATCATGGTTTAAATGAAAGGGCTGTATCTTAGGGCTGAAAAATTAAATTTCACGTTAACTATGAAAATAGCTTTTTCTCCCTTATCATGGCCTGAGCTTTTAAATCTTTCAGTCTTTAAAATTGCACGCAGATTTTATAAAAACTCTTCGTAAATATGGGCGAGAGATCATCGATACTTTATTTTTCTGCTAAGGATTTCTATACAGCGTTATGAAATGCAGTTGGACTAAGTGACTGTACCTGCCCATTAACCTAGAGATTGCCCAGAAGTTCAAAGACTCTGTGGAGCATATAAGCCCATCAGAGAGTGTTAAAAACATATTATTTCTTGTCTTCTGGTTTAGTGATGTGAGATGTGTGTTTGTGTGTATATGTGTAGTTGTTGGATCCATGAATCTGTTTTGTAGAAGACTTACTTATAGATTTCAGAAAACATTAATCCTTGTGAATTACTCTTTTTATCATTTTTCCAAGATAATCTTAAGTCTACTGGATCTAGTTTGCTTTACCTCACAAAGATCTACTTATCTTCAGAATGATTCTATATTGGATTGCTTATGTGAAAGCTTAAATAAAATTCTTCTTTCACATCTTCTCTTGTTTATAAGTACTATTAGAAACCTTTATAAACTCGTAAATGTTGATGTTTCTAAATTATCTAGTCCAGTTTCCACGTATTATAGATGAGGTCACTAGGGCCCATAGAGGTGAAATGACTTGTTCAAGGTCATATATTTAGAGAAATAGCTGGGACTAGAACTTGAGTATCATAATTAGGAATCAGCCTGGGGTTTCATGATTAGGAAGTAACCTTAGATTAATGTTTTTTTTATGCCATAGTGGTTATAAGTACATAGTGAGTTTGAAAGTTAGGGTGGTCAGGTGCTATCAAGGGTTCTGTTAATTGTTTTTCTCTTTGGAACACAAATCAAAGGCCAACAGGCTCAACTGTGGCAAGAGGTATTTTAATGGCTAAGCTTGATCATACACTGGTCCAAAAGGGAGATCTCTGAGAACCCTTTAGCTAGGAAAGAGTGCCATCTATTTAGGTTTGTTTAGGGATTGTTTCATAGGGCAGAGGATAAGAAAACCTCTTATGGCCTCTAGGCCTTCATTTATAAAAATTAAATGGAAGATTTTGAACGGAAGATCAATTAGTCTGCCAACTCATATTATAGGTTACTTTAAACCCAGCACTCTGCTAGAAGGTAAGATATGATTCTCAATGAGCTTACAGTCTTGCTAAGGAGAGATTATCAATATGTTGTTGATAAATTTTAAGACCGATAGTGCTGAGTTAATACAGGTAATTGGGACCATGAAAGTGCAGGTTCTATTCAGATATTCATCAGGTGCCGACATCCATTTCTACACAGAATTTAATGATAAAGCGGTCACATGTGGTTATTGATGCAAAATTAAATTTTCACAAGCTAATACTATACCATCTATCTGTGTGGTTTGGGGCATACTTTTAGCTTGATATCAATTTCTTATTCTGCTAGTATTGATTTTATTCTGTACAATTTCAAGTTTTAAAACTAAGACAGTAGATAGAAGCTACAGAGAGATTTCAGAAAGAAATTTACTAATCAATAATAGGAACCATCTCAGTATAAAACAAAGTAATGAGTTTCTCATCATTTGGTGACTATTTACCAGGTATTTTATAATGGTTAGAGTAAAAGTCCCCTTCTAAGACTAATTCTAAATATTTGGGGATTTGGTATTTTCCCTTTCTCATCATCAGATCCGTTTTATTTCTTGAGCTAATTCTGCTGCTACTATTCTTAAATGTATGTCATCACAGTGGAATTTACCCAGTGGTTATCAGGGCGGGGCCTCTTGTAATTCAGTCATACTTGTAAATTCTTGATAATATTACTAATTTGATAAGCAGAAGAAATTTGATATATTGTTTTGGGAATTGAATAAGATCTGGAAGTATTTATTGTAATTTGCTGGAATTCTTTGACCTGGCTTTTTACACTATATCTTATACTATACTTTAAGACTGCTGCCATGAGCTATCTGCTAGGAATTGAAATGTAATCCTGTTGTTTTATCATAAGTGTCAACAAGGAAGCCTTAAACAGTGGAAATCCTCAACTCCATAAACAAGATGAACCAGCTTGGAAACCTGTGAAGTTAACTGGGCTGGGCCAAAGAGAGGTAAGTACTGAATTTTGTTTATCTATCTTCTATGCAAAATAGATGCACGCTATTTTGGAAATTATTATTTTTGTAGGTAGGTAGGTACATTATTCTTGTATCTACCCATTTACTCCCAAGTATTTATAAAGGAGCCATGAGTTAAGTCTGTTATACTTAGGGAAGTGTACTTTAGGCAGGGAATGGTGCTTTAAAAAACCCAATTTATATTTATAAAAAAGAAGTTGCTAAGAAAAAGGCAATTTGTGCAAGTGACTTTGGTGACTTATTATGGCAGTAGAAGATGACTTCCTTGGCTATGGAGAAGAACAGTGTAGTTTTAGCTTCCATCTTATCCTTTGTCCAGAGTAATTTATATGGATTGCTTTTGGTTATCCCTGTCACTTCTAGTGGAAAGGGCACTGTGGGGTGGAGGGATGTTTCAAGAAATTCTTGAGCTCTCTGATGTCTTTCATTGGCATCATCTCCAAAAAAACCAAAACAAAACATTGTTGTGTTATTTGTTTTATCATTTGGTCAAGCAGGTTGCCAGACCGGCCCATAAAAAGAAAGCTCGAATGGCGCGGACGCGCTCCGATTTCTTGACTAGAGGTACTTTTGCCGATGGGGAGGGGGATACAGAGGAAGATGATTACGATGACATTATTGAGCCCCTTCTCTCCCTTGACCAAGCTTCTCACTCTGAGCTAGGGCCTACACCCAGCCTGGGTCAGGCCTCTCACAGTGACTCCGAAATGGTAATTTTACAGCAATATAAGAAAAATAGGCAACAAGCAAATCTGATGGGAATAGTCTTTGCTAATCTAAAGCTAACCTTCACAGCTTCTTCCCCATATAATGGTTTGTACATGGGAAACCTCAGTGAACACAGCAACTAAACCTAACCTTAATTTAATAGGACTCAGCTAAAGAACACTTAAACAATGTATGTCAAATCATAAATTAGGCAAAATTCAGTATTTAACTTAGCACTAACATAGAAATTTTCTGTTATATCTGAAAAGATCTCAAACAGGGACCCTTGATTATTTTTTTGTGGGTCATACAATCTCTGTTGCAACTCCTTAACTCTGCCACTGTTGAGTGAAAACAGCCATAGACTATAAGTAAACAAATGGACATGGCTGTGTTCCTATAAAACTATTTACAAAAATAGACAATGGGCTGTATTTGATCTGCTGGTCGTAGTTTGCTGATCCATCCCTGATCTAGAGAATAGGGTATATGTTAAACAATCCAATAGCTTTTAAGTGAGATGGTATTCTCTTTTCTTTCTTCCTTTTTTTTATTTTGCCCTTTAAACTTTATTCCACTCCCCCATTTTTTAGTAATAGAAAATAAACATGAATTTTTAAACATTTAATGACCAATGCCAAACAACCCAGCCAAGTAGAAGGCTGTATGTAATGTGAATTTGTATTAATCACAGCTTATAACTTTGGAGTCATATATGAGCAAAGTTGCATTATTTTGAGTAAGAATATAATTTTATCATCATATCTCAACCAAAATTAGGTATATATAGTTTGACAAATGTGAATGCATTCATGGATATAAAGTATTTGATTTTGGAATTGTCCTGGGAAATAACAAATATAAGGACCCTGTATGTCCAATATGTCTAAAATATTATCACTGGTGATGTGGAGTGATATGCATTTATTTCCTTGCATATCTTTAATTAAGCTGGCTTTCTAATGTTCTTTAATATCTGTTCACATGGGAGGAAAATTTTAGGGTGGTCTTCTTTTGATTCATTAAGTATTTTCACTTTGAATTGTTTTGAACTGTTTGTGCCAAAGACCTAGTTAATTAAAATTTCTGCTAATTTCCAGAATACCCCTATTGTCTTTATTTTTTATTGGAGATAGACCCAGATTTTACGTGATAATATTGATATTCTAAGAAAGAAAAAACAACAAAAACAGAGAGATATGCATGACCAGTTCTCTAATTAGACAAATGAGTCGTTAACCTGAGCCAAACTACAGGATTGTAAAAGTTGGAAATAATCTATATCCATTAATATTTATAATTAGAGCCAAAACCCTCTCTTCAGTGTAGGATTAAATAACTATTTTGGAGGTGCCTTATTTTTGAGTTATAAATAGTAAAACATCCTCTATCATATGATTGATTAGTAGTTAAAGATGAAATTATGTAAGGGAACAAACTAATTTTTTTTTTGAGGAAGATCAGCCCTGAGCTAACATCTGTTGCCAATCTTCCTCTTTTTGCTTGAGGAAGATTCACCCTGAGCTAATATCTGTACCAATCTTCCTCTATTTTGTATGTGGACTGCCGCTGCAGCATGGCTTGATGAGTGGTATAGGTCTGCACCCAGGATCCGAACCCGTGAACCGGTACTGCCGAAGTGGAGGGCGCCAAACTTAACCACTATGCCAGTGGGCTGGCCCCAGGAACAAATTAATTTTAATGAAAGTACTGCTTATATATTTTTAGTGTAACTAGGAAGCATACTTAAATTGTTCTCTAAAGTTTACAAAGATTTTTTCATTTGTGAAAGAACTTAGCATTTGTAATTGCTGTTTTGTTCATGAGAGTTTCCTTTGTTACAAACCTTATTCCTTTTGGTGGTAGAATTCTTTCTCACTGAGAACTCTTACTGAGGTGAACCAGGAAGTTGGGCTTTCTGCTTGGAGCATTCAGCCCCTTTAAGGGTTCTAGCTGGTAGCCTCTGCTTATGATTGTATTCACCTGCTTGATGGTCACTGCATGCCAGTAGTTATAGAGCACCCCCCTGCACAATGTGTTAGTCACTTCTCCAGCTTTCTTACTGTCCTTCTGTTCCGTCACTAGCTATTTTAGGAACAGGTGGTGGTGTTTGTTTCTGGTGGACACTTGCATGAAGAACCTTTGCTTTCTAGAATATGCTGATAGATACTTATTGGGGTTGGGGTGGGAAAGGTAGGAACAATTTTAAAATGTTTCTGTTTGTTTATCTTGAAAATATGCTATGTTCTAATGTTATCTGATATTGTGAAGATGAAGACTAATTGTTTCTAAACGGAATGTACTGAATTCTCAAAATCCAGATATCTTCAGGATTTTAAATGGATTTGATTTTCTGGGTACATGGATTTTTAAAAACTGGAGAGTTGTGTTTTTTTTTTTCTGGACACTCTTTTTTTCCCCATCACTCTGACATTTGCTAAGAAGTGTGTCATTCAATCTGGAAGAAGCCATCTGACATTTCCAGTTGTGAAATAACTGATCTAATGGGAAAAAGACAGTTATAAATGAATTACCTGAAGGGGATTTGATAAGCATTGCCTCCTGAGTTGGTGAATTGAGGAGTGGAGGCCAGAGTGGTAGTTTCCCTTTTTATGACTTTGGTGTTTTTTTAACTTCCTACTTTTAACTCTGCCATTTGAATAACTGTTTAGTCTCTGTATGCTGCTCTCCCTCAGTTCTTAATACCCACTGTGTTGGCTTTTACCCAAGAAGAATGACATATTCTGCTAAGCAATACTTTTAAGGTGGCTTTCATATAGTTTTTTAGTCTCTCCATCATCTGGGTGGTAAGTGAGTTAGTAAAATCATTTCTATCCCTTATTTGTAGGGTTGATATAGGTAGCATTATAGTTTTCTCTGTATAGTTTCTTCTACCACTCCCCAGACTAAAAGCAATCCTCTGTGTGGGCATGATTCCCAAACAACTCTCCAGAATTTGTCTTCTTTATCTCCAGTATGATAAAACTGAATTTCTCATTTCCCCCAAAACTGCAGTCGCTTCTGATATTCCTGTTTGTTATTCTCTGAGATACTCTCCAATCCTTATCTGTGTTGCATTTTCCTTCTCTCCACTGTCCACTCACAAAAAACTGCCAGAAAAACCTGTTGATCAAGCAAGCCTAAGTTTGTTAACTTATTTTACAGTAAGGGAAAGTCTGCCTTGACTAGGTCTTAGTAATTTCTCAGAAAGGGGAAGTCAGGAGAGGATATTTATAGGATTTTAATGCCTAGGCTGGTGATTTTGAGGTAGGTCTTGCAAGTTGGGAAACTGGTTGATATTGAACAAAGTTTTTGACATAAGAGATTTGGATTGGCGGCCTCAGGACAGCAGCCATACTGTTGAATACACTTAGTATTTATATGTGTATTTTATTTCCCCAAAAAAGTTAGGAGCAGTTTTTAGCATTGATTCTTTGTTCTTTGAAGATTTGATAGAATTTCCCTATGAAACCATCTGGGATTGGTACTTTTTTTGCCATAATTCCTTGATAAGTTCCTCTTTTTTCCTTCTAGGGAAATTAATCTTTTAAGCTTTCTATCTAATGGGTTCAATTTTGGTAAATAGTTTTTCTTACAAAATTATCCGTTTCATCTAACTTTTCAGACTTCTTTGCATAGAGGTCTGGAAAGCAGTCTCTTATGATTTTTAAAAGTTCTCTGTTTCAGTGGTTATTTCCCTTTTGTTATTTCTTATTTTGTACATTTGTATTTTTTCCTTTTTTTAAGTTAGCTAGTTATTTGTTTTGTTACTTTTTTCCAAAATAACGGGATTTTGATTTATTATACCTACTTTTTTTTTTCTATTCTCCACTGATTTCTGCTTTTGCCTTTATTATTTATTTCCTTGTGCTTTCTTTTGGTTTACTTTCTTATTTTTCTAGGTTTTGAGTGGGGAATTTAATGCATTTATTTTATTTATTTTTATTGATACAGGTTTTTAAGGCAATAGATTTTTCTTTGATCACTACTTCAGATGTGTATCTCATTTATTCTAATGTGTAAAGTTTATTTTTTAAGAAATCTGTAATTTCAGTTTATATTTCTTTTTTACTCAAAACTTGTTTAGTAAAAATTTTTTAGTTTTCAGGGAAAGAGCCTTTTTGGTTTTTAATTTTTATTAGCTTCTAGTTTTATTGTATCATGATCAAAGAGTATTTGTCATGTTTCTATTTGATCAAGTTTACTGGTATTTTCTTTATTACTTAATATGTAATCAGTTTTTGTGAATGTACCATGTGCATTTGATAAGGTGTATTCTCTATTCAGAATGTAAAATTTCAATATGTATCCATAATCTCTACCTTACTGATTATGTTGTTTGTCTTCTATATTCTTATTTTTTTTTGTACACTTGATCTATCTTGTATGGAGAATGCCATGTTAAAGTCTCATATTATTCATTGTGAATTGTGGCTTTTAGTATTAAAGTGTCCTTCATCACATTCAATGCTTTCTGCTTGAATTCTACTTAAATAATCATGTCACAGCCTCTGTTTTCTTATTACCATTTGCCTGGAATACTTTTGTTCATCCCTTTATGTTTAGCCTTTCTGGATCCTTTTGTTTTAGATGTGTGTTTTCTATGCAGTAGAGTGGGGTCTTGTTTTGTGAGCCAAATGAGAATTTTTTTCTTTAATAGATGAGTTAAATCTATTCATATTTATTGATACAACTGATAGGTTCAGTCTCAACTCTTTCTTATAATTTTTTATTATTATGTGTTATATTAAATTTGTTGTGTTTGTTACTTTTTTATATTTTTTTGCTCTTTTATTTTTTTAAATTTCTTTTGATATTTAGGAAGGGTTGTGTTCTTGTTCTATTGGTTATTTACCTTTGTATATAATTTTTAAAATGCCTTTAATTTGCTGTCTTTTTATTTAACCAGTTATTCTCTAATCATTTTTAATGAGTAATATTCTTTGATTCTCACCTGCTGTGACACAACTATTGATGAATTATTCTAATCTCTATTTTCCTCTCCCTTCTACTGTTTTTTAGGCTTTTATTTCTACTTTGTCAGAACATATAATTTTACATATTATTCTTTACCCTAGTCCCCACCTTTGTTTTTGTCTTAGATCTACTATTAAATCTATTAAATGATTGCATCAAATATTTTGTTGAAGTTTCCCCATTTCTCTCTTGGTTGGGTGAATCTCTTCCCCTAGTAGATTACTCCTGAAGGGCTCATAAATGTGGAATTCCCTGAGTTCTTTCTATAGCCTTGATATTTGAAGGGACATCTTGGCTATATATAAAATCCTTCATTCATACTTTGTTTCCCTGAATTTTTTGAAAATGCTATTTTATTGTTGTCAAGTTATTTGTTATTTTTAGGAAGTCTATTGCCAGTCTAATTCTCTTGCCCTTGTAAGTTATTTGATCTTTTTAGTTGGAGGCCTTCAGAATTTCAAGTTTAAGATATGTCTTCAAGTTGATAATTATAGACTAATTATCCCATATACCTGCAGGACTCTGTCAGTGTGTAAATTCTGGTCTTGCCTTATTTTTGAAAAGTTTTCATGGATTATAGTTTTACATATTATTTATGTTCTATTGTTTTGTTTTCTTGTTTAGGGACTCCAATTATAAATAAGTTTTTCCTTCTTTTCCTGTCTTCCATTTCAGCCACCTCCTTTCTGACCCTTTTTACTTTTATATCGCTTTATATTCTTTATTATCTTCCTGCCCTTGTTCACTCCCCTTTAAATTTCCATTCATACTTTTTCTCCCTTAGGCATCTTGTAAGTTAGTCTTCATTTCACTATCTTTCCTGAGTTCATTCAACTCTCTGGTCATTTCTTCCTGGGTTTTTTGGGGGCATTCATTTCTAGTTTTAATTTTTGAATTTCTGATTCAGGATGGTGTTTCATATGTATGAGGATATTTAATTCATTTTTGAGTGACAGTTTTTTGCTTCATGCTTCGTTTTTTTCTGGTGGGAGGTGGGATTAATCAACTGAGTTGTTTTGGTTCTCATTTTCTTTATTTTCTTCTTATAGCTTGCGTAGATTTTATGTTTTAATTTATTTGTTTTGTGCATTTGGGGTAGTGTAGAAGATAACGAGTTCAAGAGCTTCCTCTTCTGTCAGTGTAGCAAAGTACAGTTTTGTTTTTTCACAGACAGCCTGTTTTGAGTTTGTTTGCTTTGTGGTAATGGAGGCAATATTGTGTCCTCCATGTTTTGCTTCTCTTTTGCCTTGCTGGATTCTAAATTTTTGCCTTCTGCTTTTTTTCTCTTTATTATCCAATCTCTAAAGGGCACACTTTCCTTCCTTTTTACCTTTTTTTCCTCAGAAGCAAAGCCTTTAAAAATACGTCACCTTGAATCACACGCAGTATTAAATCCTTTCCCTTTAGTCAGTTCTCTAATCTACCAGTACTCAATAGCGTTTGTTTCGGTTTTGAGTCATTATAGATGGATTGATTTTTTTTCCTCATAATTGGTCATATATTCTTATTTCTTTGCATGCCTGATTATTTTGTATTGGATGGCTGGCATTATGAATTTTGCCTTGTTGGGTACTGGCTACTTTTGTATTTGATTAATATTCTTGAGACTATTATATTCCAGTCATATTCCGGAGCTTTCTTCTGGAAGAAATTTGGTCTTCCTTTTAAGATTTGTTAGACTCACTGTATTGAATACTGGAAATTTGCTAAAAGAATAGATTTCAGGTGCTCACACCACCAAAAAAACAAAAAAAAGTAGCTATGTGAGGAGATGATATGTTAATTAGCTTGACTGCTGTAATCATTTTACTATTTATATGTAATCAAATCATCATATTATGCACCTTAAATATATACATTCTTATTAAATAAAATAAAGATTTGTTAAGTTCAGAGTGGTACTTAGTCTAGGGCTCATAATTCTTGACTATTCAGGCAAAATCCTCTGTGTACTTGACCCAGTGCCCTGGGAATCATAAAGTTATGTACTCTGACTCTTGGGCACAGGCACTACTACTGACCTTTTGTGAGTGCTGGGCACTGTTACCTTTAATCCTTTCCAGTGGTCATTTCCTTGATCTTGGGTAGTTGTCTGACACAAAAGTGTTGATTAGTACATAGCTAAATACTCAGTGGGGATCCTCTGAAGATCTCCGAAGTTCTTTCTTTGTGCATCTGTCTCCTCTCCAGTACTCTGTCTTTTGGTCTCCAGTCACTTTGGTCTCTCTGTACTTTCAGCTTCATGTGTGCAACTCAGAGTCTGCTGAGGTTCGCCTGGATTCCCCTTCTCTGTGTCACAGCCTGCAAACTATCTGAAGGCACTAAGCTGGGGCAGATGTAGGACTCACTTCTTTTGTTTCCCATCTCTTAGAGATAATTGTCCATCATCTTGATAACTGCTGTTTCATAATATATTGTCTGAGTTTTTGTTTTTGGTTGTTTTAGGCAAGAGGATAAAAAAAATCCCTTTTACTCCATTTTGGCCAGTAGCAGAAGTCTGTTCTTTAAATTTTAACAACTTAAGATATTTTCTGTTTCTGTTGATAAGGCCATAGTGAAGCAGACCAAAAGGAAAATATAACTATAGAAAAACAAAATATTAGGAAATGACTTGAATAGGTAATAAAAAATTTTCTCCCCCGAATGGGATTGTCTTTAAAGGGGCACATTGTAAACAAATAGAACAAGAATTGATATTTGAAATTCAGGTCCCAGTTTGATAGCCATATAAATTGTTTATAATTTAGACAATTAGTGGTGATAATGACCTTTTATTCTTTGGTCTATTGGTTTTTCTTATCTTCCTGTGTTCTAGCTCTTTTAAATCCTTGACTGGATATAGTAAGAATCTATCATTGCAAGTTTAAACCATAAAAGTAATCATCACATTTTAGGGACAAATAAAAGGAGGGATGAAAGACTATACTTAGCTTTCTAGATTTTAGATCCTGGATCTTTTGTCTGTATCTTTAGATCGTTTTGACTTTTTCCTTACCTTTCTACTTGATGTTTTTTGTTAAATTGTCCGAAAACATGAGGTGGTAGGTCCTATTCAGCATTTTCATTGACCTAAGTCTCTTTACTTCAGATTACTCTAGGACATTAATAAGAGTTTTTAGTAGGTTCTTTTATTTCAATGAATCTCTGAATAATATGAATGTATTTTTGTATATTTTTAACAGGTATAATTCTCAAATAGTTCTGTAACCTGAGTTTTAGTTACAGTGCTATGATGTAGTTACTTGGTTTTAAAGTTTTTTCACATATGTGATTATTACAGACATCACAGCGATTTTCTTCAGTTGATGAAGAAACAAAGCTTCATAAGACTATGTCTCAAGGAGAGATTACAAAGTTGGCAGTGAGACAGAAGCCTTCAGATTTGGATATAAGGTATAAAGTATACACTGAGAGTCAATGGGGTAGTATAATTTTATTTACTAATTGACTAGTTAAATACTGAACCTCTTTTTAAAAGCATAATTGATAGAATAGCTAGTTTGGAAATTTATCTATTTTTCAACAAATATTAAGTACTTACTGTGTGACAGGCATGTAATAATTCAGATATACATGTATATCAGATTGTGTTATACAAGGCAATTGGGCCCTCACTGAACACTTGAAGATCACATTGAAATCTATCTGGTTCGTAACCCTATTAAAGACCACTTTCTCAATGATTGTAGAGGCATAATTCAAAGAAACCCAAATCCAGAGCAGATTATGCTGGAAATCAAATTTTGGGAAACAAGATATAACAACGTTGGAAGAACACACAGCTAGAGATAGCAGATTAAATATATAAATTTAATTTCCATTCCCTCCACCAAAATTGCCAAAATGACAAAACCTATACAGGACAAAACAACAGGAGACAACAATAATAAAATTGTGGAATCCAAAAAGTGAGTGGACAAATTTTAAATGTCTTAATAGACAGGAGAAGGTGGAATTCTAAATCAACTGGGTAAAGCTAAGAAAGAACATCCAGCCGACTAACCTTCCCCAATCCTAGCAGAAAATAGGAGATTCATTCTCTGGAAAGGATAAAACAGAACATCTCTGCACATGGAGGATACCAGACACAGTTGAAGACTGGGGTACATATTTGGAACAGGGTGATTTAATGAATGGTTACATACTGAATGTTAAGATCCCCCAGCTTTTTTCCTCTACTCAGCTTCTACATTTCACATACTCTCTAAGCAGATGGTTCAAAGAGTCTTGGCATTCAAAGAGCTAGAGATATTGGCATCAGAGACTCTCTGTACAAAATGGACCAGCCAGATAAATGTACAAGGAAGACTACGGTTTGGAAGTCCCATCAATGCACATTAGAGCTTCCAAACAGCTTTTTTTTTTTTACCCTACTTTCAATCACACGTTTGAGTAAACATTTTATATGAAAGAAACTAAAACTAATGGATAATATACAACTTGGAAGAAATAAACTATGCAGAGGAAATAAAACTTCAAGACAGTAAAATATAACTATCAACAGACCTGCTGCATAAGTAAATATACTGCATCCATGAAACAGAATGCATGAAAGAGAAACGTTCATAAAGAGCTTTTGAAAATTAAAAATATGATAACCTGAGGAAACCACTCAGAAGAGTTAGAAAGTTGAGACATATCTCAGAAAGTTGAGACATCTCAGAAAGTTGAGCAAAAAGACAAAGAGATGGAAGAGACAAGAAAAGATAAAATTAGGGGCCGCCCAGTGGCGCGGTGGTTTAGTCCGCACTTTGGCAGCTGGGGGTTGGCGGGTTTGATCCCGGGAGCCGGCCGATGCGCTGCTTGTCAGCCATGCCGTGGCGGCGTCCCATATAAAGTAGAGGAAGATGGGCACTGTTGTTAGCCAAGGGCCAGTCTTCCTCAGCAAAAAGAGGATTGGCAACGGATGTTAGCTCAGGGCTGGTCTTCCTCACCAAAAGAAAAAATTAGAGGAGCGGTTCAGGAAATCCAGTGACGCATTAATAGGAGCTC
This sequence comes from Tapirus indicus, assembly GCA_031878705.1. Taxonomy (NCBI): domain Eukaryota; kingdom Metazoa; phylum Chordata; class Mammalia; order Perissodactyla; family Tapiridae; genus Tapirus; species Tapirus indicus. The sequence goes on along the minus strand of CM062918.1, from coordinate 61,809,009 downwards.
TAGAAAGACAGACCAAAAAAAATGGAGACTAGCAAATCATTAATAAAGTCAAGTAAATTTCACAGAACTGAAGGATGTGAGTTTCTAGATTGAAAGGGCCCGCTGAGTGCCCAACATATAGATGAAAATAGACCCATACCAAAAGACATGTCATTATAAAACAATAAAGACAAAAGGAATCTCCATTATGATGGTGAAAGTAGCTTTTCAAATGATAGTTGTACAGCAAGCACTGAGGGAAACGGTGCCAGACTGGAGTAGGCTACAAGATTCTGGGAGAGATTTCTTCAAGAACATGATGGAGTACCTACCTATGTTTGAACATGTTGAAAGGAAATATATACAAATGGGGAAACACTTGGAGGTTAATTGTATTTAGAAAAGTGAGCAAATATAAAACAAAACATTTATTAAATCTAAAAAAAATAGGTTATGCACATGCCTCAGTTGTGAATATTATTTACATAAGAAAAATAAATAGTGAATATTACTAAAAGAAAATATTGTATATTGATCTAACTAGAACTACTATATGATTCTATTGGGGGCACATCGGTGTTTGTGGAGGGTGTAGAACAGGCATGGTAGAACATGCTTAATCATTAACTGTGGTCACAATTATATAGCAATATAAGTATGGTAAGTATTAAAAGAATTAATTAAATCATTTCAAAAGAGTTGCCTCCAGGGAGCAGAAAAGGAATGAGAATGGCAGAAGGATGTTGTCATTTGTAATAAGCCTTGTAAAACAATTTCTCTTTATACTCTACCATGTATAAGTTTAGTAATAAGCTTAAAAAAAAAGTAACAAAGGAAAAAGAACATGGGCTTCAAAACCAGATAGACCTGATTTTAACTGCCAGCTCCATCAGCCCTCTGAGCCTCAGTTTGCTCATGTGTAGAGTAAGGATAATAATACCTACTTATCATGGTAGTTGTGAAAATTAGGCATATCACATGAGGCATAGTAGCCTGGCTCTTGGTAGATGCTCAAATTTTTTTTTGATTGACTAAATGAACATACAAAGGAACAAACAAATTAAGGTACAAATAAGCTTTCTAGTCCAGAGTTAGGATACATGATATATGGTCAGTAAATGTGAGCTGTTGTTAGTATCTCAGGGTGTTTCCTTGATTTATGTGATGGGAGAGAGTATATAAGCACTAAGAATGAGATAATATACATAGTAGCTTTGTTTCTCAGCTTTGTCACTCACTGGCTGTGTAACCTTGGGAAGGTTACCTAATGTTTAAGCCTCCAGTTTTTCACCCGTAAAATAATTATAGTAGTTTGAAAGTAAACTTGTTGTTATCCTTAAATAAATAATCCTATATAAGCACTTGTGCCTGGAGCAAGATAATACGAATAAGTGGTGGCTTTTGTGAATTAATAATATTGATAACTCATGAAAATAAAACAGTGACATTAAAACCTTTATTATAGAATGGTAAGTGGAAAGGTTTAAAATTGTATCTGCATTATGATTGCAGTGATGTAAAAATGGGCATGTTTATGGATAAAGACTGGAAGGAAATTAACAAATGTGTTTTAGAGTGATGGGATATCAGTGATTTCTTTATAAGTATTTTCTTTGTTGTTAAGTTGTCTATATAATAAATCCAAGCTGAAGGGAGGACAAGAATGAAAAGATATCAGTTCCGAAATCAGAAAACCTGAATTGGAATCCATTTCCACTGCTTTGTAGCTGTTTTATTTTAGGGTCTTATTATTTCTAAGTTTAAGATGAGGAAACTCTCTACCTTCCAGATGTCTGGATGTTAAATTGAAGATTAAATATGATTAAACTTAAGTGTGAAGTTTAAATACACATGAAAGGTCTTTATATTGCTTAAAGTGATGTACAAATATTGTTACTGGGATATGCTGATTTCCATTTTTACCTTTATTTTTGAAAATAGACCTCAGAGAGCTAAGATGAGATTCTGGGCCAAAGGGAAACAAGGGGAAAAGAAGACTACCAGAGTGAAACCTGCCACCCAGTCGGAGGTTTTGGCACTCTTTCCTGGCTCAGATATGATTCCAGCTCACCAGTTTCCAGAGGGTAAAAATGAACAAAGGGTGGAGATTGTCTTCATAACTTCTGTTTACTCTTTCTGAATGTTTACTTTTCCTCTAGTATTCATAATGGCAATCCTGTTGGGTAGATGTTCTAATGAGATAAGACCAGGATTGTTAAATCCTTCCTTAACTGAAAGATAATTGTAAAATATCATTGTTCCTATAATAGAAGTTCCAAGGAAATGTGGCACAAAATGGTGAAACAACAACTTCAAGAATGATTGTGAATCTTTGGTTAGCCTCAGTTTTCTAAAGTGTAAAAGTTTAGCCGTCATTCATTCACTTAACACATATTTATTATTAGTAAAAATTAATAAGATAGGGGCCGGCCCAGTGGCGTAGTGGTTAAGTTCATGTGCTCCGCTTTGGTGTCCCGGGGTTCACAGGTTTGAATCCCAGGTGCAGACCTACGCACTGCTCATCAAGCTATGCTGTGGTGGCATCCCACATAAAAATAGAGGAAGATTTTTGCCACAGTTGTTAACTCAGCAACAATCTTCCTCAAGCAAAAAGAGGAAGATTGGCAACAGATGTTAGTTCAGGGCCAATCTTCCTTACCAAAAATAATAATAATAAGATCGTAGCTAATATTTGAGTGGTTACTACATACAAGGTACTGTACTAAGCATGTTGTATGTATTAACTCAATTGATCCTCACAGCAGTTTTTTGAGGTTGGTATGATTATTCTTCCCAGTTTATAGATGAGAAAACTGAGGCACGGTAAAGTTATTTGCTTATACATGTATAGTAATTGGCAGAGCTGAGATTTGAATCTAGGCAGTCCAGCTTCAGAGTCCACATTCTTTACCACTGTGCTATATATTAAGTACCTGCTATATGTCAATGTCTGGAACTTTCTAATGGTAGCTGTTATTTTAACTTTTGGGGCATTGATAATAACACGTTTGAAAGTACCCAACAATTGAGAAAATTGGCCTTTCTAAATGCTAGAATTATTAATTCTCTAAGGATTCCAATAATCCCAGTATTAGAAAATTACTTCCCAAGCCCTTTGCTCAAGCATGTATGAAAGTTTTTAATTACTCTGTAAAGATGCCAGTCATCTTCAACAAGGGTATACATCAGAGGGGAGTATGTGGTAATGAGTGGGTGAAATACTAGTATTGAATAAAATACAAAGAGGTCCTAGGAAGAAAGTTATTATCTCTTAGCAAAAGATAGACTAGACCTAGTTAAAATAAGTAAACAAAACTTCTCATATCTAGGATAAGATAAAGGGACAATGAGGAAAGATCTTCAAGCTTTATATAGGAATTGATGAGTCAGAATGGAGGCACCTGTGGGTCAGAGGAAAAAATGGTAGAGATGTAGTTAGAGCCCTGTTTTTGTGTCTTGTAGCTTTGCTCCTATCAGTTGGCAAACTGATATGGATAAAACCAATAATAAATTAAGTGAATACTACCAGTTTAGTTCGGAAAATCTGGAATTTCTAACCATTACATTTTAGATCAATTTCATGTATCTTATCTGTTTACAGTAATCATTCTAAAATTTTCATTTTCCACTGCTGATTCCCAAGAAGGAATCATAAAGCTCTTTAGTTGAAGCATATGTTATTACAGACTTCATTGTGTGTGTGCTTCATAAGGATACATGTATAAAAATTAAGATCGTAGCTTTTTGTTTATCTTTGGGTAGAAATTCATTAAGGTAGCCTTTGTTTTTAATGCTGAAATAGGATTATAAACAGTTTCTTTAATAACCATTATTTCTTTTAAGAAAGATATTGACTTTGCTAAATGAAATAATTAGATACTTATATCTAGGTTATATAATGGAATTAAAATCATTTGATACCAATTTGAATATACTTGCATCCTGTATCTTTATAATTTTTATTCTGGTGCCATATCTGAGATTGGGTTTGTCTCACTGAGATTGGATTTGTCTTACCTCCTAACTGAGATGGCATTTAGCATGTAGGAGGCTGCTTCCTCCTTCATTATCAGAATGAGCTTTTAGATGGAATGAGGATATACCATTAGATAGAAGGTAGAGTGAATGAATACACGTGGGGGAAACAAACAGATGAGTGAAATGAGAAGGGGCCAACATTCTCATCAAGCCTCAGGTAGGGCTTTGGGAAATCCAGTGTGGTTCTAGATTGTAATGGACTACTTAGAATCCAATTTCTCTGGTGTAAACAGTTGCAGAGAAAATTTGCTGTGCTTTCCAATATTGTATGCAAAGCCAGTTGAGTTACCTGGCTCCCTAAACAGGTTGCCAGGCTACACCAGATATTATCACTGAGGCATTTACGGCTTTAGACCCTAGTAAAAAAATAATAATAATTATCAACCTTCAGTGGTTTGTTGGACTTGTATATAGCTGGATGTTCTGTCAAGCAGATAAAATAAAGCTATGACTGGGTTAACAATCAGCATTTAACATGCTAGTGTGATTGTGTACTCTTCTTTTCTTTGGGACTGAGGTCTTTGGGATCCAGGCTGCAGTTCTATAAGACACTTCCATCCAGGTTATCAGTATCAGACCTCAGCTCCTTGGGAGACATGATAGCATTTCCCATTGAAAAATGGTAATTCTTAAATATGTTTTCTGTCCAAATGTGCAATCTAGATTTGTTGCCTAAATGCCTGACCTCAAACATTGGTGTTACTTTGCTTTTCAGATATTTATATATGTTTCCTTCAGTGACTTACTAAAGGAACTTAAAAGAAGAATCTGGAGATTTCAATATTTTTACTAAATTTTTTTTTGATACTTTGTCTTGAATTGTAGAATTAGCCCAGTATCACCCAACTCCTCCTTTGAGCCCAGAATTGCCTGGTAGTTGTCGGAAGGAGTTCAAAGAGAATAAAGAGCCTTCTCCAAAGGCAAAGCGCAAGCGAAGCGTGAAGATCAGCAGCGTGGCTTTGGAGTCTATGCATTGGCAAAATGACTCTGTTCAGATCATAGCAAGTGCCAGCGATTTAAAAAGCATGGATGAATTTCTTCTGAAAAAGGTACACTTTGTATGCTGAGTTAGGCCCTTGAGCAGCTTTGACTGTGGAATACTTGTATATATCAGGATATGTCCCCTAGAGATCAAGGTTTCATATGCTTCAGTAAGTTAGATGGTCTGTTCTTTACCAGAAAGCTGCAAATAATAGGATATGCTTTAGTCAGACTGGGTAGACGGGATTTAAGATTTTGGACTTTACTGTTAACTTCCATTTTACTGTGGCTGTCGCATTATATTCCATACCTGAAGCTGAGGCTTGTCATTGCACACTTGGAGTTGTTTTTCTGATATCAGAACTATAGAATCAAACAATGTTAGAAGAAACCTTAGAAATCATCTAGTAGTGATAAAATTTTGGCTGTCTAGTTATGCTTTTACTTGGGTCCCAAAATAGCAGTGGCTTGCACTTTCAGGACAGTCATTGTTGAAGAAACAGTATGTGTCCACTGTTACATTCACCTCTTTTCAATTAGTTGATTGTGTACAAAAACTCTTTCTGTGGTCCCCAGATGAATGACCTAGATAATGAAGACAGCAAGAAAGACACACTAGTAGATGTTGTATTTAAAAAAGCCCTGAAAGAATTTCGGCAGAATATCTTCAGCTTTTATTCATCTGCACTGGCGGTAAGTTGGACTGCATTAGGAGATATTCAGTAGTTCAACATACGAAAAATTTGACGATGCTGTAGAAGATAGTACAGAGGCCATGTTCACCTAGAGATTTCTCTGGTTCCTTGTTTTTGTTATAGGTAGGGGAAATCATACTGACTGACCTCAGATCAGTAGCTTCCTCAAATTTCCTTGAGTAGTTTTTTTTCCCCTCTTAGGGGTATATTTTCATCTTCGTAAGATACTGAATTCAAATATTCTGGGTATGATTCTGTTTCACCCATTGGCTCTCTACTATTTTGACTTCTCATAATCCTTTTAGCTCTAGCTCTAGCTTCTAATTTTCATATATGTGGAATTAGTTTACATTTTTTTCCAGTGGAATTAGAGCAGTTTATGTTCACTGATTTCTATATATCAGTTTATATCACTTTGAGATTTACCTTATACTTTCATATGATATTGATTGTGTTTTAGAAAATTTATTTTTGATGCTAAAGTATATAATAATTATGCTTTGATCTATAGAATCTTTATTAGTATCTATGAATTGTCATATTTGTTCTATAAAATAATAATTTGTATTTAATTGGTTTTTCTTGTTCAATCTGTAATTCATTGTGAAAAGAGAAATCAGGAGAACTTTCTTGTGTATCCTCTACTTTTTCTTTCTCAGTATAGGATTTTTTTGCCTTTTAAAAACAAGAACCACATAGTCTAAGAAAGCAAGAATTTTAAGATCATAGTAAAGTATAATCAGGCAATGGCAAATGACTAGGTTTGGATAGGGACAAGATTGGCTATATTTTTCTAATCCTGCCCAATACTTATCATGCTCATCTCTTTTCTCTGCTTCATACCTGCATTTCCTAGCTTAAGGACTCAGGCTTGTTGGATGCTGCATTACACTTTGAATCACATGGGAAGAGCCAATATTATGAAGCAGAGCTTAATAGTGGTTTTCTAACCCTGGATCAAAAATTTCAACTTCTAATTCTGAGGAGGTGAAAGAGAAATAAATTCTAAATGTATATAACACCTTTTGGTCACTTTAAGACTTTTTTTTCTTTTATAAAGATTTCAGACCTCATTTAAATAAGAGGAATTCAATGTAGAGTTCTTTGCAAGTAATAAGGTGTTATTCTGGATATGTCACTGTTCTTTGGAAAAACAAAATAAAGGTTACCTAAAGTATTATTAGGCAAGGATTCAAGTATTCACTCTTTCAATTTTAGAGTGAAACTGTCTAAACAAGGTTCATTTCTGGGGAGATAGATAATTATAAGAGGAATACAAATAATCTTTCTAGCTAAATATAGTTAAAAAGCTAGACTATGAGAGAAATTCCCAGGACTTTCTTAAATTATTACATTATTTAAACTGTTAAGTATTTTACTAAAATTTAGCAGGTTTTATTCTGCAGACATTCCATAGTCGAGTGGAAGTTCACAAATACCACATGATCTCATGGGCATGCCCTTTAGAAAGTATATTAGGATCCTAGTTATTATTCTAAATATTACCCAATACAAGTTGAATCAATCTTCTATATTTAAAAAATTTCTTCATAAAACCTTATATTTCTTCTCTTATTGCTTATTAGGTAGATGATGGGAAAAGCATACGGTATAAAGACCTCTACGCCCTATTTGAACAGATTCTGGAAAAGACCATGAGGCTTGAGCAGCGTGATTGGAATGAATCTCCAGTCAGAGTTTGGGTCAACACTTTTAAAGTGTTTTTAGATGAATATATGAACGAATTCAAGACTTTGGATTGTATACCCACAAGGGTAAATATGATATATTTTGATTTGTAAAAGGATTCAATTAAGAATTCTTCTTAAGAGTCTGGGACATCTGATATTTGAGAAAGACGTTATAGTGAACATGTCAACTTAGCACTATTTGAGATGCAACAAACTCCATTCTTTCTAATATATTCATCAGACCATATTATCTAAACCTTCTGCAATTAATACATTCTTCACAGAGTTAAAATATAATGTTGTACCCTCATCTTTGATAGAGGTCAGTACATGAATTTCCTTTTGAAAAACAGTGGTTAAAGATGTGATTCATTGTATCATCTAGTGGCCTTTATGTAAGGACCCGCAAATTATATTTCTCCTTGAATTAGGTTTTAGGAAGATGTGTGTTTCTGGAACTCTGTAGAACAGTAATAATAACCTTAATTCATTGAGTGCCAGGAATTGTACTAGGTGTTTGGTATTTTATTTAGTTCTTTCTTCAGCCCTATTATATGACTATTAATATGAAATTGGTATTACAGAAGAGCTAGCAGGCTTATATAAAGTTATTAATGGGTTTCCTTTCAGTACCCCAGCTGAAATAAGATATCAGGAATACTATTAATCCTTTTTATTAATTATGTCCCATTTTATTTTCAGTTATTCTAGTTTATATGTGTTTAGATTTACAAACCATCTTAAATCATTTTGAAGTAGTCAGATATAAATAAATCCTTGAAAGTTCTTCTGTTCTAGGTCTAGGTTAAGCTGTTTTTGTTATGCAGCTCTTACTAGGCATATACTGCCTTTGTTTATAATTCTAAATGGTTAGGTTTAGATTATTTTATACTATGGCTATCAGGAAATGTCATATGTAAAAGAGCTTTTCCATGTCCCAAATGACACCTTTTTATATTTAGCTTTGGGATGGAGAATTTTCTAGAGCCAAAATATGGAAAGAGCAATCTTTAAAATTAATAATCATTTAATTAATGATTAAAATAAAATAATCATTATGGTATGGCTTCTGGACAGAACTGAGGTTTAAAAAGACAATAATAGAGTATCCTTCCGTTCTGTTGCTTTCATGAGCACTGTTTTACTAAACTTAAAAGTTTTCTCACATTTGCTCACAGGAATTGCACATTTCCTCTTGAAGAATAAAGAGCTGCTTAGTCTATTACTTGTTGAGCAAAAATCTCAGCATTTGCAAAGAAGCAAGAAAGTATGTCAGTCTTTGTTGTATCACAGTTTCTGTATTTCTCTCTCCCACTAGGTGCCAAAAACAGAAAGAAAGAAAAGAAGGAAAAAAGAAACTGATTTAGTAAGTTATAGTCTGTTTTTTACATTTTGAAAAAGTAATTTTTAGACCAGCAGTCTGAAGTATATCATACAGTATTTCTGTGGCTATATTTAGCAATAAGTTTATCCGACGCCTAGGGAGTAATCATTTATGCCTTTACAGGAACTTAGAATGACAAATGTGTCTTGAATTCTTTGACTTGACTTGTTATCAATGGTGACTTCCTAAAATGGCAGACAGAAAACTGAAAATGTTTACTCATGAAAGGTACAAATATGATCCCTTTTCGGAAGTTGGGGTGGGGAAGGAGCTTTGTCTCCATTCTAAAGTAAATGAGGACTATTTAGAATTTTACAAATATAAGTACTTCTAATTCAAAAGACATTCACAAAGGCATTTGAGCATATTTTACCATTGTTCATGTTCTTATCTATAGTATTATATATCTTTGTTGCATACTTTACAATAATCTCTGTAATTACAAGGATGAGCTAAACCCTAGAGGAGCTCATAATCTACTCGTGAAGGCAGGTATTTAAAAAATTATTACTGTCAGGTGTGATAAATATTATAGTAGAAATAATACAAAGTGCTGTTGAAATACAGGAAGGGAGAATGAAGGAATGCTTTACAGAAGATATTTTTGTTAATTCTTGACAAGTGAGTAGTAGTTTAGACAGGCAGTATCTAGCCAAGGGGAAAGAGTATATCCAAAGGCATGTGAGTGAAAAACCTGACTTTAATTGGCTCAAGTAGTGCATGTTTTTATGGGGTGGCTGGCAAAGGAGGCAGAAGTCTGGTCAACACTACCTTCAAAATATATCTAATATCTGACCATTTAACACCACCTCCACTACATTATAACAGTCTAGTATACTATATATAGTCTCATAATTGGTCTGCTTTCTTATACCCTTCTCTCACCTTATAATTCTCTGCATAGTAGCCATATTGTCCATTTAAAAATAAAAATCAGGTCATGTCCCTCCTCTACTCAGAATTCTCTAGTGATTTCCGTTGTTACTCAGAATAAAACCCAGAATTCTTACCATATCTACGAGACTCGACATAATCTTGATCTCGACTACCTCTCTAGGCTTCCTTTCTTCCCACTCTCCCTCTGTTCCCTCTGCGTCAGCTACATTTGCAGCCACCACTTCCTCCTCTATCTTCCTCACTTCCCCGAAAATGTTTTGCTGTAGGGCCTAGAAACCTGGATTCAACCCTGCCAATGGTGAATTCTAATTCAAGAATATTTATTGTCAACCTTACTAGTAAATCAGGATTATAAATCATCCCCTTTCACTTGGGGATTCTAAAGTCTTTTAGATCATTGCTTATAACTTTTCCACTATCTGCGTTAGAAGCATGATCTGAATCTTTTAACATGATCTGCCTTTTGAAAAGTTTCTTCCTTTTCACAGGCACAGAATCCTGAAAGTAGTATATAGCCTGGCTTACTTTTGTTTTCCAAAAGAGAATTGAGAAACCTTAGACAACTTAATCTATGAGTCTCAGTGTCCTCGTGTGTAAAATAGAAATAATGCTATGCACCACTGAGGATTTTTGTAAAGATTAAATGAGATTGTGTATAAGGGAAAGAGGATAGGGAAGAGGGAGGGCCTGTTATTAACAGGTAGTGTTTAAGCACTTTATACACTTTAAGCTTTACAAGAGTAGTCTTTTTCATGTCTATATGGAAAAGAACAATACCTCAAGATAAAAATGAGCAAAGCATATGACATTCAAAAAAAAAATAATTCATTTATCCAACAACTATTATGTTTCAGGGACTGTGATAAAGTGCAGGTCATAGAAAGAAATGTTAAGAAATACATATATGAGTGTTTATAATTGTTAGTATTCAAATTAAAATGAAACAATAGTGATTTTCTACATTTTCCATCAATGGACAAAGCTCAAAATAAATTAGTTACCTAGTTTGGAAGGATATATAAATACAGAGTTTTTTCAGAACTGCAAATAGAGAGGTAATTTGCATAACCTTCTTGGAGAAGGTACTTTAACAATGGTGTATTAAAAGCCTGAAAAATAGAAAAAGAAAAACAAAAAAATCTTGACCCAGCAATTCCACATCTAGGAATTTATTCAGTAGGTATATCACATTTGTTCACACTGACATGTACAAGGCTTTTATTGAAGAGGAGTTTGTAATAGCGAAAGATTGAAAACAACCTAAATCGATAAGGAAATGGTTAAATAAATTAGATATGTCCATAGAATAGAATGTTGCTTAGCACTGAAGTAAGAGAGGCCATTCTCCAAGATATTTTGTTAAGCATAAAGAGCAGCATAATACTATATAGAAAGCTACTATTTGTATATTTTAAAAAAACCAAAAATGTATCTATACTCACACATATGAAATATCTGAAAGTGTACACAAGAAACTGTTATCAGTGCTTATTTCTATAAAGAGGAACTAGACAGATGGGGTCCAGAGGTAAGAGAAAGACTTATTTTTCATTCTAATCTGTTTTGTGCCTTTTGACCCATTCAGAATAAAGTAATTTTTAATGAAAGCAACTTTAATATTAGAGTTCCAGTAGAGGAAAATAATGTGCATGTGTGTGATTTACAGTTTCATTGAATAGAAGGATATCTGTGAGATAAAATGTCAATATTGGAATATTTGAGACATCACAGAGCAAAGCCATATTATAAAACTAGAATGGATGATCCATGAGTTGAATCTTTTTTATTTAGTTAATTGGTTATTTGATTAATTTATTAAGACAAAAATGACTACTAATACTCCCTTATGATTCATTTAATTTATTTATTTAATTTTTAAAATTGAGGTGTAATTGATATATAACATTAATTGGGTTTAGGTGTATACTGCATAATAATTTGATATTTGTATTTATTGTGACAAGATCACCACAATAAGTCTACTTAACATCTCTCACCATACATAGTTACAAACATTTTTTTTCTTGTGATAAGGACTTTTAAGATCTACTCTCTTAGCAACTTTAAAGTATACAATACAGTTTTATTAATTATAGTCACCATGCTGTACATTACATCCCCATGACTTATTTATATTATAACTGAAAGTTTGTACGAACTTCCCTACCATTTTTTTCTTTTTTTGGTGAGGAAAATTAGCCCTGGGCTAACATCTATTGCCAATCCTCCTCTTTTTGATGAGGAAGATTGGCCCCGGGCTAACATCTGTGCCCATCTTCCTCTACTTTATATATGGGACGCCTGCCACAGCATGACTTGATAAGCAGTGCATGGGTCCATGCCCGGGATCCGAACCTGTGAACCCTGGACTGCCAAAGTGGAGCGTGCGAACTTAACTACTACACCACTGGGCCACCCCCCTTTTTATGCTCCCTGCATTTTAATGCAGGCAGTATTGCCAATCAGAATCAATGGTATTCTTGACCTAGTTCTGTTTTGCTAGCATAATCTTTTAAATTTTTTGACTAGTTTTTATTTTTAATTGAAAAATTCATATAAACATGATAACTTGAAAATGATGTTTATTATAAAGTAAATCTCTTTCCCAGCCCTTCTTCCTAGAGATAACCACTGTTACCAGTTTTTTTGGTGGTGTTCCAGGAATACCCTGTGCCTTTACAAGTATTTAAATGTACATATATTCCCCCTCCTTTTTCAGGATATTCTAAGTGGAATTGTTTTGTTACATTGTTTATAGTCAGTTTGTTTATTTATTATAGAAATGTAAATTCATCAGTGTTTTTCTTTATATTTCTGAAGGTTTTGTCATTCCTAGACAAAAAATTATATGATTATTAGACAATTTTTTTATTTTACCCATGCCTTTTCCTCATACATCTATTCTTCATTTTCTTTTCCTATAAACATCTTTAATCATCTGGAATTTATTTTACTCTCAAGAGTAAGATAGAGATCAAGGTCTGATTTATTTTTAAAAGCATGTCAGTTGAACACTGTCAAAGGATACATTTCTTTTTCACTGATTTGAAATACCACTTTTATAGTATACTCAATTCCAAATGTTTTTGGATTTAATTTTGAATTCTTTATTTTTATTCATCAATCTGTTTATGCATGTATCAAATCTCTTAAATTACTTTTTATTTTATCAAATACATGTACATGTATACCCCCATATATACATGCCTCTAAAAAGTCTTAAAAGGCATTCTTATATATTTCCCAGCTTAAGTAGAAGTACTTACTTTTCCTTCAACATACCATTCTTTTTTGTGCCCTTGCTCAATTCTTTATATTCAACTCAAACATTCCCTCCTCCCTCCTCTGTGACACCTTTCTTCTGTAGAAACATTTAGTTACTCCTTTCTTTCTGCTTCCATGGTACTTTGGAACTTTTACCATCTGCCATCCTCAATACATACTTTAAAAGTCACTGCTTCAAGTCTCAATCTCTTGATTTGCATCTCAGCCAGCAGGGATAGGGAAAGGGCAGGAGAGCCTATAACTTTGAAGCATGACCTGCAAGTGGCATATATTACTTATGTTCATGCTTCTTTGTCCGGAACCACTCATGTGGCTGTTTATAGATGCAAAAGAAGCTGGAATATGTAAACTTTAGATAGACAGTCATGTGCCTAGGTAGAGCTTGGCAACTCTATATTAAAAGAAATTCTTTCTAATGGATATTGTTAGTATTCTTTTCCATGACCAAGTGCTTATTCCAGTTCCTGACACATAGTAAGCATCTATAAATATTTAATTGAATGAGTGAATGCATGATTGATTTGAAAAGGCTACACGGTGTCCCCTTCACTTCTGTCCAGCCTTATTTCTCACTATTCTCCACCATCTTGTTCTAGCCATCATAATCTTCTCACTGTCCTGGACCAGTTCTTTTGTTTCATTTTTGTTTCTCTCCCTTTCCCCTCCCCTCCCCATTCTCCTCCTTTTCCTCTCCTCCTCTCTCATCTTTTCATTTTGACATAATTGCAAAGTTACAAAAAAGTTTCAGGAGAAGTCAAAGAATCCTGTATCCCTTCACCCAGATTTCTTTAGATTTCATCAGTTGTTCCAGTATTGCCTCTTTATATTAAAAAATTTTTGTTGCATTCAGTTGTCATACCTTTGCAGACTCCTTTAATCTGGAACAGTTCTTTAGTCTTGTTAGATTTCATGACACTGATGTTGTTGAAGAATATAGGTCAATTATTTTGTAGAATCTTTCTCAATTTGTCTTATACTTTGTCATGATTAGATTCAGGTTATGCATTTTTGGCATGGAATACCACAGAAGAGATGCTGTGTTTTTTCAGTGTTTGATATCAGGAGATATATGATATCTGTTTGTCCCATTATATTAGATGTCAGCAAGGGTATTTCAAAAAACCTGGCCAAGTTACTATTATTTTCCTTTGTAATTAACGAGTATTTTGTGGGAAGATACTTGAGACTGTGTAAATATTCTCTGTTCCTTAAACTCTCACCCACGAGCTTTAGTATCCGTTGATGATTCTTGACTGAATCAGTTATTACTATAATGGTTGCCAAATAGTGTTTTTTTAAAATTCCATCATTGATTCTACATTCATTAGTTGAATTGTTGCTGTAAAGATAAGTATTCCCTTTTAAGTTATAGCTCAAAGGGGCTTCCACTGGCCAAATTTGTGACAATTTGTGCATCAAAATAAATGGAAATAAAAGATTATAATCCATTGAATAAAATAAGAATCTATGAGCCCACATTAATATAAACAATCTCTTTTTAAATAATATTTCTTATTCTAGTAGATAATAAATTTATATCATTCAAACATTTTTTTAAAAGTGTATATACTGAGAAGTCTTAACTGCTTTTTTCCCCCCTTTTTTCTCCCTTTGACCTTAGAGGTGTATTTTTTTTAGTTTCTTATTTATCTTCCCAGTGTTTCTTTATCCAGTATAAGAAATAAGACATATGCTTATTTTCTATCCTTTCTCACACAAAATGTAGCATGTTATATAGTAACACCATAATATTCTTTTGTGCCTGGCTTTTGTCATTGAACAATATATTCAGGAGATCCTTCTATATCTCTGGTAGACAAAATCCTAAAGAAGTTCCCCCTCAAGGTTTTTGTCCCCTGTTTATTCAGTCGACACTAATCTAGCTACTGCTGTAAAGAGACTTTGCAGATGGAATTAAGGTTACTAATCAACTCACTTTAATGTAAGGCGTTTATCCTGGATTATGCAGATGAGCCCAATATAATCATATAGACCTTTAAAAGCAGAAGAGGAAGTGGGAAGAGTCAGAGAGATGTAGTTGAAGAAGATGTGCAAGAAATTGGTAGAAGAAGTCAGAGAAATTCAAAGCATGAGAAGGACGCAATTCACTGTTGCTGGCTCTGAAGATGGAGAAAAGAGGACTGTTAGCCATGTAATGTGAGTGGCCTCTAGAAGCTGAGAACAGGGGCTGCCCCGGTGGTGCAGTGGTTTAGTTCACGCTTAGCAGCCTGGGGTTCGCAGGTTCGGATCCCATGCCGTGGTGGCGTCCCATATAAAGTAGAGGAAGATGGGCATGGATGTTAGCCCAGGGCCAGTCTTCCTCAGCAAAAAGAGGAGGATTGGCAACGGATGTTAGCTCAGGGCTGGTCTTCCTCACACACACACAAAAAAATTAATTAATTTTTTAAAAAAAGAAGCTGAGAATAACCACTAGCTAACAGTCAGCTTGGAAACGGGACTTCAGTCCTACAACCACATGGAACTGAATTCTGCCAGTAACCTGAGTGAGATTGGAAACAGATTATTCCCTAGAACCTCCAGAAAAGCACATAGCCCTGACAATACCTGATTTTAGCCTGGTGAGACCTGAGTCTGACTTCTGGCCTACAAAACTGTATAATAATAAATGGGTGTTGTTTTAAGGGGCTAAGTTTATGGTAATTTATTACAGCAGCCGTAGAAGACTAATATAATAAATGTGCGGAGAAATCTGTTTTACAGCTGTCTAATATTCCTTGCTGGACCATTGGGTTGTTTCTAGTCTTCTGCTGTTACAAACAATAATGACACAATGAATAACTGTGTATGTGTGTGTATAAGAGAGTGGAGGGAATTCCTAGAATTGGAATTACTGGGTCATAAGTAAAGTATATTTGTTATTTTGATATATATTGCCTCATTTCCCTGTAGGAGTAATCACAATTGTCTTTTGACCTGCCTTTTGATGTTATTTGCTATATAGGAGCTTTTTACTTTTATGAAATTAGACTTAACCAATCTTTTCTTTCATAGCTTCTGAATTTTGAATCATAGACTTTTCCCTACCTAAAGGTTATAAAGAAGTTCTCAGTTCTTTTCTTCTAATACTTTAATGGTCACATTTTTTATATTTAAATTTTGATCTTTATGGAGTTTATCCTGGTGTTTGGTATGAGTTAGGAATCTAATTTTACCTCTTACCAATCCAACATCATTTATTTAAAAGTCCGTCTTTACCTATCCACTTTTAGATGTCATCCTTTTTACATTCTAAATTCTCCATTATGCTTGGATCTTTTTATCCTGTTCCATTAGTTGATCTGAATATTAATGAGCCAAGTCCACACTTTAATTATTGAGCTTTTATTATGTGTAATAATTGGCAGAGCTAAGTCTTCCCTAATTACTTTTCTTTTTCAGAACTTTCCTGGCTTTCTTATTTTTCCATGCGAACTTTGAATTTAATTGTCTAGTTTAAGGGGGATAAGTCTTATTAGTACTTTTACTTATTAGATTACCTTATATTTATAAATTAACATAGAAGTGACATCTTTATGATTTTGAATTTTTTCATCTGTTCAGGTCTATTTTTGTGTCCTTCAAGAGGATTTTAAAGTTTTTCATATACAGGTTTCTATTATTTCATGTTACATTTATTACTGGGTATTTTATCTCAGCAGAGATCATCACTATAGTTAACAGTATGGTGTATATCCTTCTATACTTTATCTGTACTTATATAAACTCTTTAATCTAGTGATTCTGAAAGTGTGATCTGCAGGGGTTTCTGGGATACTTTCAGGGGTTTTGCAAGATCAAAACTATTTTCATAATAATACTGACATTATTTTCCTTTTTCACTGAGTTAACATAAAAGCAATCGGGTAAAACTGCAGACAGCTTAGCACAAAGCAAGGCAATTGCTCCAAATGGGAATGGGAAGTATGCAATAGCTGCATATAATGGTTGTCTCAAAAAAAAAAAAATCAATCACTCGTACAATTGAATTGTAAGCTGATCTAGCTGTTTTAAAAATTGTGAGAAAATTCATGTAACATAAAATTCACCATTTTAACCATTTAAAGTATTACACTTTAGTGGGTTTTAGTATATTCACTATTTTGAGCATCTATCACGACTATATAATTCCAGAACATTTTCATCACCCCCAAAAGAAAGTCCATACTCTTTAAGCAGTCACTCCCCATTCTGTCATCCCCCAGTCTTAACAACCACTAATCTACTTTCTGTCTCTATGGATTTGCCCCTTATGGACATTTCATGTTGATTAAAAAGTCATACAATATTGGCATTTTGTGTCTGTTTTCTTTCACTTAGTGTAATGTTTTCAACATTCATCCATGTTGTAGCATGTACGGTACTTCATTCCTTTTTATGGCCAAATAATATTCCATTGTATAGATATACTGCATTTTATTTATCCATTTATCAGTTAATGGACTTTGGGGTTTTTCCACTTTTTGACTATTATGAGTAATGTACTATGAACATTTATTTACAAGTTTTTATGTCAATGTGTTTCTAGCCACTTTATTTATAGAACATCAGTTTTACTTTATTAACAAGCTAGGCTTATTCAGACCTTGGCAGACATTTTCTGAAAATGAGCAAAATGACCTTGTCACTTTAAGGAAAACACCTGACAAAGTGTTCAGAGTTATCAGTGGTAAAGTTTGAGCTTTCAAGCATAAATTAGAATTGTGGAAAACTTATATCTGCTGCTGTGAGCATGACAACAGTAAAGAGTTTTCTAATGAGATTGGTCGTAATATGAAGGAATGTGACTTTTTGATAGTGTATAATGAAATGTGTCAACATTCGGAAGAGCTGCACAACTCAGCAAACCAGTGTTTTCCAAATGACCGATACATAATACAAGAAAATTATGTATAGGTAAAATATCTATTTAAAGTGCAGGATAGACCAACGGGTTTTTTAAAACAGCTTTATTGAGATAAATTTACTTACCACGTAATTTATCCCTTCTAAGTGTACAATTCAGTGATTTTTAGTAAATTTACACAGTTGTTACCATCTCTTCAATCCAATTTTAGAACATTGACATCACCCCAAAAGGATTTTTTTCTTCCAGTTTGCAATCATTGCCCTTTATCATCCCCACCCCCAGGCAACTACTAATCTACTTTCTGTTTCTACAGTTTTGCACTTTTTGGGCATTTTATATAAATTGAACCATACAATGTGTGGTCTTTTGCATATGGCTTCTTAGCACAATGTTTTTGAGGTTTATCCATGTTGTGTATATCAGTAGTTTGGTCTTTTTTAGTGCTGAAATACTATTCCATTGTATGGATATACCACCTCCTATTTATCCTTTTATCATTTGGTGAGTATCCAAATGATATCATTTGGTGAGTATCCAAAAAAGTTGTTTCCACTTTTTAGCTATTATGAATGAGGCTGCCCTGAACATTTGTGTACAGGTTTTTATATAGACATATGTTTTCAGTGTTCTTGGTATAAACCTAAGAGTGGAATTTCTGGGTCATATGGTAACTCTATGTTTAACATTTTCAGAAACTGCCAAACTGTTTTCCAAGTGACTGTGCCATTTTATAATCCCACCTGCAATATCTGAGGATTCCAGTCTTTCCACATCCTCACTAACAGTTGTTACTGTCTTTTGAATTATAGCCATTCTAGTCGGTATGACGTGGTTATCTCATCATAGTTTCAGTTTGTACCTCCCTGATGACTAATGATTTTGAGCTGCTTTTCATGTGCCTATTGGCCATTTGTACTTCTTCAGTGAACTGTCTATTCAATATTTTGCCTATTTTTAAATTGAGTTATCTTCCCCTTATTGAGTTGTAACAGTTCTTCATATATTCTAGATAGAAGTCCTTTATCAGATATATGATTTGCAAATATTTTCTTCAAGTCTTTGGCTTATCTTTTTTATTCATTCATTCATTCATTTATATATTTATTTATTCATTGAGGAAGATTGGCCCTGTGCTAACATCTGGTGCCAATCTTCCTCTTTTTCTTTATTTCTCCCCAAAGCCCCAGTGCATAGTTGTATATCATAGTTGTAGAGTTGTAGCTTTTCTGTGTGGGATGCTTGATGAGCGGTGAGTAGGTCCACACCCAGGATCCAAACTGGCGAACCCCGAGCCACCAAAGTGGAACACGCGAACTTAACCACTACACCATTGGGCTGGCCCCATCTTTTAATTTTTTTAATCGTACTTGGAAGTTAAAAGTTGTAAGTTTTAATAAAGCCTAGAACAATGGATTAATATCACAGAGCATGAAGAGTTCATTGGTGTGGTTTTAGATTCCATATTTCAGTTAACCTTTATATTACCATTTGTAGAGTTTTGATGTAGTATCATTATCTGAAAAGACAATTATTCTTCAGTTTTCCAATTTCATATCTGTATGAAGTTGGATTTTCTTCATAAATTTCAAACTAATCTGCATACTGCCAACAGATTGAATGCAGAAGTGGATATGAGAATGCAGATATCTTTTATTAAGCTAGACATTAAAGAGATTTACAAAAATGTAAAACAATACCCCTCTTCTCACTACTTTTTTTCTTTTAAAGACATAGTGTTTTTCATAAAAATGTTATTTATGTTAATATGTAATACTAATTTAATGTTAATTTTAAGCTAATTGGATAAATACTTAAAATTTTTTTCAGTTTTAATTTCTAATACAGTAAATATCAATAGGTATAATTCATATAAACTGGAGTTCTTTAAGATCATCAATAATTTTCAAAAGTGTAAAAGGTTCTTGAGATTAAAAATAAAAATTTGAGAACTGCTACTTTTAACATGTTGATTCAGAGTTGTATCAGACAGCTCTTATATGTTTGTAGCATTGCTTTCTGATTTTCATATAAGTTGGTTGTGTTTCTCTACTAGATTGTTAGCTTTTTGAAAGCAGGAACCATATATTTTACTTTTGATTTCTTCGAAGATTATCATTCTCCTCCTGGAATAAGTACCCAGTGAAGACTTAATAAGGGATTGAAGGATTTCCTATTGTCTAAACATGTTAGGGCAGCATTACTGTTTTGGCTTTAGCATAAATAGGTGTATTTTTTCATTCAGGTGGAAGAGCACAATGGTCACATCTTTAAGGCCACTCAATATAGCATTCCTACATACTGTGAGTACTGTTCTTCTTTGATATGGATAATGGACCGAGCCTCTGTTTGCAAATGTAAGTATGAGAGATCTTGGAGGAATTTTTTTTAACCACTTGCCATTTCTATTTCCCTGAGTTTTCTTTTATCTTCTTTAACACAAAGGAGTAATTCACACTCCCTAATTCTTTAACCTCATCTCTCACTATACTCTTTCACCTACTCTCTGTAGCCAAACCAGATATTTTGGTGTTCTCTGATCACTGTACTTGCAGCTCACTCTATTTGAAATGCTCTTCTCCCAGATGTTAGTATGACTTCTATGTCAGTTAATTCATGTCTCCACTCAAATGTTACCTCTTAGAGAGCTCTTTTTCCTACTCTCCTATCTAAAATGGCACCCCATCCACCAGTTCTCTGCTCTCTTACTCAGCTTTAATGGTCCTTATGGCACTTATCACCACCCAAAATTATATTAAGTGTTCATTTGTTTTCTTGTTAGTCAATCTGTTGCACTAGAATGTATGCTCTATAGGGTCTGTCGCTCTTGTATCACCAGTGCCTAGAACAGTTCTGCAACATTTTAAATTTTAATGTTTGTTGGGTAGATGGACCTATAGATGGATGGATGAATTAAAGAATGAATTCTTAAATTATAACCAAAAAGGTACTTTTTTTTTACTATAATCCTTTCATCAGCATATATAAATCCTAGAATGTGAACAGAGACTTTTTGTAGGTCACCTTGGTTCTGGCTTACAGAAGACCTTTAACTTCTACTTCTGTCATTCCATACCTCTATTCTGGGCCTTTCAGTAATTCTATGAGGCTTTGTTTACTAGTGGGCCAGAAATGAATGAATGAAATGCTAGGAAGCACTGGGTCCGGTATGACAACAAGAATGGAAGTCAAGTTCGCCATGGCAAAATCACCATCATTGCTGGATGTGTTCACTTGTTCTGTGGTTCAACAATGGTTTTCATTTTGTTTTATTATCAGCAGTCTACAAAATTAAAGTCAGAGTGAAATAGGAAGTAGTTTGCCATGTACTTGACTATTTAATATTAGTCTGATTCCGTAGATTTGGTATAATTTTCTCTGTGATTTGAAACTGAAAATATAAAGAATCTGCTTTTTTATGACTTGGGTGGGCTTGAATTAACTAAATTTCTTTACGATTATACCAGTACAATGATATGGCCCCCCTAACTTGGTCTTGAAAACCCCACAATATATACTCTAGAGACTCAGGGATATTCAGGTGTTGATATATGGGAGCCAGAGCTGGTATAGCAAGATGACAGGCCAAGTATGTTCTTAGTATCCTCCTCTCAGTGTCCCTCTTCCCGCCTACTAACTGCCCAGCTACCCTGTTATCTTCTGCTCCAAGAAATTGTTTCTGCTCTGAATCTTTTCTTTATCTCATCTTCCCAATCACAACTGATATTCTTTATATTCTGGTTCCTCAGAGCTCTGTTTTACACCTTCTAAGATAATAAATAAGGCCTTTCTTATATCTTAATGTACTACCCAATTTGTTTTTATTTCAGTAAGAGTCTTTGGCAGTAATGCCTTCCTTACCCACTGGAATGATTCTTAATAAATATTTCTGGTATTTTAGCAGACTGTAGAGCAGATATCTGAGGGGAATATGAGCACTAGTTTGTGAATCAAACCACAAAGATAGATAAATATTCTGCTTGAAAGAATAAAAAGCTTTTTCATAGACAGTGGTTAGAAATTGTAGGCTTTTTTTTTTTTAGGCAACTTCATTTTTACAAATGAATGGGTTAAAATCCATTTTCATTCTAATACTGTACAAAGCATATATATGATATTACAGCAGTCTCAGACTTAAAGAAAAAATTTATGTCCAAAATAAAGTTGTAAGCTTGTTATATTCTTGTCATGGATGTGCAGACTTCTAAAAATGCTACATTCTTAACGTGTTTTTCAGTATGCAAGTATGCTTGCCATAAGAAGTGCTGTCTGAAAACCATAGCCAAGTGCTCGAAAAAGGTAGGAAATTATCACCTATGAGTAATAAATAACAGATCTGTTGGTCTTTTGTGCCTCATGGAAATAAATCAAGACCTCTTTGATGGTTTTGTAGAGCAATGGTTTTCAAACTTTTTCACCACAAATCACAGTAAGAAATACATTTTATGTCATGATCTATCATCCACATATAGAGGAATGTGTGTATTTACCTGAAATAATCTTCCTGGAACTATATTTACCTTTACCACTTGGGAGCTACTAAACTGATTTCACAACCAAAAATTTATTAAAACATGATTTTTAAAGATTTCCTACTTTGTTAAACACTCATAAGTCTTCCTAGGAATTATCTTGAAAGTGATAGGCTACAATTAAAGATTTTAACATGAACAGCAAAATTCACCAGCATTGTTGATGTTTTTACATATTTCTACTTGGATGCACAGATAGAGATCTAAAAGATCCTGAATATGGTACCTTATGTTTCAAGGAAGCAACCATTTTTGAAAGATTTCAGGCTTTTGTTGATGTATAATCACATTTTCTTACTTATTAATCACATACTGACAATTGTAACAATACTGTATGCAAATCTGAACTATAATATAAATGTGTGTGTGTGTGTTGTTTATAGCCCATGTATAGAATTTGCATCTGTTTCAAATTAGTAGACAAATTATGGCAAGGAACAAAGAGAAATTTGATTCAGGGCTTAAAATACGATGAAGGTGGGACATTTGCTTCTAGCTAAGATGGAGTAGCTTATGGCAGACTAATACTCATGCTGAGAACAACTGGAAAAAGTCTATTGCCAAGCATCAAAGAGCAGCCCTGACAAATTGGACTTTAGAGACCTAGATCCTAGAGAGAAGAGAATTGCAGAGTGGTAAATCTGTATCTGTGAGATGTTTTTCTTGTAGTGGGAATTTGTCAATTTTTGTTGTAGGACAAGAAACCAAGGATCTGGGCACAGGGCCACATTTAAGAGTCAGAGAAGCCAGCAAAGTTTTTAGGTATCTCATAGGGCTATAGAGAAAAAGTTAGAGTTTGGGATTGCCAGAACTTGAAGGACCATGATCCAGACATTTAGAGAAGTGAGCCTGAAACTCAGAGGTTTTCCCTTCAAAGCATTTTCTGAATTCTTAAGCTGCACTGGGCAAAAGGCTAAGAATCTACACAGAAAAGCAGATTTCTGCAGTGTCACAGTGCTAAGGAGAGAAAAATTGGAATTGTGTGATCCGTCTTTGAAAAGAGACCCTAGTCAATACCCTAGACTCTCAGTGAGACCTCTGAAGAGCTGTACCCTAGGAGGTGAACCATTGACAGACTGGGCTTTATAAAAACTGCAAAATAGCTTAGAGGCAATTCTTGATTGGATTAAGATGGTTTGTTTCTTATTATAGCTACCCACCAGAGAGAATAAGGTGAACCCTCTTTAAAGAGAGATAACGTCATCCAGAGCCTTTACAGTTTGTTCAAATATAATATCAGACATTAAGAAATGAGACTAAGAGGCTGGCCCGGTGACATAGTGGTCAAGTTTATGTGCTCTGCTTCAGCAGCCCAGGGTTCACAGGTTCGGATCCCAGGCATGGACCTACACGCTTGTTATCAAGCCATGCTGTGGCAGGTGTCCCACATATAAAATAGAGGAAGATGGGCATAGATGTTAGCCCAGGACCAGTCTTCCTCAGCAAAAAGGAAGATTGGCAACAGATGTTAGCTCAGGGCTAATCTTCCTCACACACACAAAAAAAGAAAGAAATGAGACTAAGAAAAAAGACAAATAGAGAATATCAATAGACTCATAGGTAACCCAGTTACTGAATTCATCAGATATGTACTTTAAAAATTTTTTAATTGATATGTTCAAATGATAGATAAGTCGAAAATTTCTTTTCTAGCAGAAAAACTGAAATATACATAAAAAAGTGTCAATGGAAATTCTAAAAATAAAAAATGCATTGACATTTTAAACTCGAAAGATTGGTTTAACAATGTATTGGCCATAGGAGAAGAGAAGATTAGTGAACTGAAAGATAGGTTAGTGGAAATATCCAAGCATGGAGAGCAAAAAGACTGGAGAAATATAGAAATTAACATGAGAGACATATGGAAAAGGATGAAAGGTTCTTAAATGTGTCTAATTGGAATCCAGGAAGAAAGGAGAGAGAACAAGGAAGAAGCAACGTTTTAAGAGATAATGACTAACACATCAAGTTACAGGTTCATGAACCACTTTTAACTTAAAGTGGGATGAATACAAAGAAAACCACACCAGATGCACAGTGCTCCAAATGAAAGAAAAAGAAAATTTCTTGAAAGCAGTCAGAGAGAAAGAAATAAACACTGCTAAAGGAGCAGTAAAAAGACTGACAGCTGACTTCTCAACAGGAATGATGGAAGCCAAAAGACAGTGGCTTGGCATATTTTAAGTGTTATAAGAAAATAAAGCTTACCTGGAATTCTGTACCCAGTGACAGTAGCCTTCAAAAGTGAAATTGATGTGAAGACATTTCCACATAAAGAAAAACTCAGATTTTTTTCACCAGTAGACCTGCATTAAAAGAAATACTAAAGGAGGTTCTCCAGGCAGAAGGAAAATGATCTTAGATGGAAACAGAAATGTAGGAAGGAATGAAGAGCAATGGAAAGAGTAAATAATATGTGTAAATATAAATGAATATTGATTAAAAACACAGTAATAATGTCTTGTGGGGCTTAAAATATATAGAGAATTAAAATACATGACAACAGCAACACAAAAGGTGGTTGGGTAAATAGAGTTAAACTATAGTAAGGTCTCTGGGTTATCTGGGAAGTGGTAAAAGTGCTAAAAATATATTAGACTTAAATATGTTATAGATATTTGTTGTTGTCTTTAAGTAACCACTAAAAGAACAGAAAATGAATATGTAGCTTAAAAGTGAATAAAGACGGAAAAATGAAAAAACAGAAAATACTTGATTAATCTAAAAGAAGACAAAAAATGAGAGAAACAGAAACATAAATCGGATCAAACAAAGAAAATAAATAGACTGGTAGGCATAAGTCCAAATATATTGGTGATTACATTAAATGTTAATAGTCCAAATACTTCCAAAGAAAAGACTACCTTAAAACCAACTGAAAAATCTCAACAATATGCTATTTACAGGAGACATACTTAAATATAAAGATACAGGAAGGTTGAAAGCAAAAGGGTAGAGAGACACAGCATGCAAAAGCTAACCAATAGAAAGGTGGATATAGCTGTACTAATAATCAAGTGTACTTTAGGACAAGAAACATTACTTTAGATAAAGGTGTTTCATAATGATAAAATGGTCAACCATCAGGAAGGTATAAACATTCTAACTTTAGAAGAGTCTAATATTATAACTTCAGTACGTGGCAAACAAAAATTTCATATCAGCAAATGATATGAAAAATGAGATTAAACAACTTGACCTAGTTGATGTGTATTGAACCCTGCATCCTACAACTGCCTGAATACACAGTCTTTTCAAGTGCATATAGAACATTTGGCAAAATTGATTATATGTTAGGCCATAAAGCAAGTCCCAACAAATTTAAAAGGACTGAAAATATTGAGAGTATATTCTTTGACCAGAGTGGAATTAAGCTATAAATCAACATAAAGATAACTAGATAGTCCTCAAATGTTTGGAAATTAAGCAATATACTTCTAAATTATAATAAAAATGGAAAAATATTTTGAACTAAATGATAATGAAAGTATGACATAGGAAAATTATGGGTGATTAGAGAAATATTTTTAGCTTTAAATGTATACATTAGAGAGGATAGGAAAAGAATAACCCTAGCAAATTAAACCTAAAGACAGTAGGAGGAAGATAATAGAAATAAATGAAATCAAAAGCATTTGTGTAAGAGATAAAAATCTGTAAAGCCAAAATTTTGCTCTTTGAAAAGACTAGAACAATGGATAAACTCTTAGCAAGAATGATTGATAAAAGGAATTTTTTAAAAAACAGAAATTGTCATTATTAAGAACAAAAACACATATCACTGCAGATTTTGCATATATTAAGGCTATTACAGATACATGGATACTAATAAATTTGATAATTTAGATTAATTGGGCAAATTCACACAAAATCATAACTTAGCTAACGTAAGTCAAGAAAAATAGAAAATCTGAAGAGTCATATCTATTAAAATAGAATCTGTAATTGAAAATCTTTCCACAAAGAAATCTCCAGGCCCAGATAGTTTTTCCACTGAATATTTCCCAGTATTAAAAGAAGAAACAACTCCAATCTTTTATAAACTCTGCCAGAGGATGGCAAAAGAGTGAATACTTCATAACTTTTTTTCCCAAATTGACTTATGAAGATAGTCAAAACTTGAAGTCAAGCATGAAAAAGATATTACAATAAGGGAAAATTGCAGATCAGTCTATATCATAAGCATAGATGTAAAAGTCTTTAAATATCAACATATTAAATTTGTGCTAATGATAAAAAATTGAAAAAAGATAATACCTTGTGATAAAGTTGTTTTTTATTCCATGAAAGCAAAGTTGGTTTATCATTCAAAAAATCAATTGATAAAAGTCACCACATTGTACAAATAAAGAAAAAAAAATGATTTCAATAAATAAGGAAAAGTATTAAAGTTCAAAACCCATTCATTATTCAAACAAAAAACTAGCAAAAAATAATCAACTACAGAGTGGAAGAAGATATTTGCAATTCATATGTCCATCTTGGATCTGCAATATATCAAAAGCATCTACAAATCAGTAAGAAAGATGGTCAGCTCTGTACAAAAATAAGCACATGACTTAAGCAAGCACTTCACAAACTACTCTTGACATTATTTGTCAGTATTTATCCAACCTGAACATAAGCATTTCTCAGGAATCAGCAGTACCACTCCAAGATATATACCCAACAGATATACATAGATATTTATGCCAAGAGACAAGTAAAAGAACAATCATATCAGCACTATTTGAAATATCCCCAAACTGGAAGAAACCTAAATGTTCATCAGCAGTAGGATGAATAAATAAATTGTGGTATATTTGAATAATGGAATACTATATAATAATGAGATTACTGGTACTCACAAATATAATGTTGAATGAAAGAAGTCAGAAAAAAAGAGTACATACTATATTATTCCATTTAAATAAAGTTCAAAAATAGATGAAACTAACTCATGGTAAACATATTATATGATATTATTACTATAATGTTCAAAAACAAGTAACACTAGTTTATAATGATAAGAAGTACAGATGCTGGTTATTTGTGAAGGTTGAAAGACATAGCGGCTGGGAGGACCTTGAGGAGAATTTTATATTGCTGTTTATATTCTGTTTCTTGATTTGGATCCTGGTGACAAGTGTGCATTTACTTTGTCAAAGTCTATCAAGCTTATACTTAACAGTTGGTACACTTTTCTGTATGTATGTCATACTTCAATAAAATTTTATTTAAAATATACAAGGAAGTTAATTTGGAGGGCAAATAACCATAAAAACATTAGTTTTACAAAGAAAAGGAGTTAAATTTTTTTCAGTTGAAAATAGTAAAATTAATTTTTTTCTTAATTTCAAGAAGTAGGATTTTACAGCATATTTGCTTTAGATTAGTTGGTTTCAAATCAGAATATCTTAAAGTTTTTGTTTAATACTCTCAAGTATTTTTTTGCTTTCATAAATCTTAACTATTACCATTTCTAATGCCCTAGGGATAGCCATAAAGATTTAAATAAATAGATTATATGTGTGCATGGGTGTGTCACAGTAATAGCAAGAAGTTTAGCTAAAGTTTATTTTGCTTTAATCATTGCAGCAAAAATTATTCTATTTCTTTAACAATTTATTGAGCATTTGCCCTATACTAGATACTGTGCTATGTATGTTCACCTGTTAACTTAATTTTTACAGTAACTCAGATAGAAAGATGATATTCCTGTTGCAAATATAAAATAAGCTAGCTATAACCTACTCGCAAATATGAAGTAACCTAAATAACCTAATTCATATAGTGACGATGCAAAATTTTAACTTGCATTCTCTAAATATTTCAAGATTAAGTGTCCTTCCACTTCAGACCTAGAAATACTTTTCAGAAATGTTGCCTTATATTAATTTAAGATAATTTAACATGCTTTAAAGTAGGCAATTAATCCTCTTCAGAATTAAGTGCTGGAATACAGAGCATATATAGATGAATGATATATAATAATATAAAACTTATGTCTTCTCCTACTTAAAATTCTCTGGTGACTTCCCTTAGCTGTCAGGACACGACCCAAATTCTGTAATTTAGTACTCAAAGCTCTTTATAATCTCTCTGTTTACCTTTTTCTCATTTTTAGTTCAGCCATATCAGATTACTTTTACTTTATTGTGCCCAACTTTGTAGTTGTATGTTTTCTGTGCCTAAAACCTTTTTTTCTTGCCTTCTTTGCTTATGTACTATTTGCTTTCCAGCAGTTAGGTTAAGCATTACATCTTCTCAAGGTCATTAGTTGTTACCCAGCCCAATCGATAAGATCTAATAAATCTGTTGTTACTGCTTTACCTATCTCTACACACTAACACTACTAGTCTTAGCATTAGTTTTAGGGTAAGGACTCTCTCTTATTTGCTTTTGTTTCCCTGTTACCTAGCATGTAAATGACAAATGTATTATTAGACTGGAAAGAGAAATTAGGATCAATTCAAGTAATATCTTGAATATTAGACTCAGGAATGTTTGCACCTTTTTTTGATATATGCTCATTAGCCACTGAAGGTTTTTGGGGATAATAAAGTAGATTACATATATACTATACACTATATTAAAAAGGGAGAAAATGGATGTGAGGAAATTCATTGAGAAGCTGTTGGAATAGTCCAAGTGGTCAGTAATAAAGGTTTGAACTAGGGTGATGGCACTGAGAACAGAAAAGAAAAAATAGAGTGTACCGATTAGTGAAAGAACTTGGCACTGATTAGATGTGGCTTAAAGGAGAGAGTAGGGTGTACAGTGTTGGGTTAGGGAGGGAGAATGGTGCAAGAGAAGAAAAGGACAAAAAAGAGATTTACAAAAAAGATTTCAGTCTCAGATAATACCTGGCATTTTTCTTTTCTGTGAATTACTTCAAATAATCTTAAGGATAAGCTGTTCTTTTGCAGTCACATACACTATAGTTAGTAAAGTATGATATCAGATACACTATTGAAGTAAATAAAAAAAGAGCTGGAATACTAATCATGGGCCAGTCTGTGTGTGCCTCTGCCTTTAGCTATGACATCAATATTCAGTTAAGTTTCTCTAAAGTTTACATAAACATCAAAGCATTCTTATGCTTCAGAAATTTACAACTCTAATTCATATCAAATCAGTAGATTTTCTAATAGTATCTAGTAAATGTTTAGCATACAAAGTCTATTCCCCTTCTCTCTCGCCCAAATCCCACTTTGCATGAAGAGATTTTTAACAGAAAAAAGAAGCAGTAGCCTGTTGCCACTGCCTCCATTTTGCACCCCATAATTTTTTGGGGGAGATTCCTAGTGGGAGAGGATTGAAAGTAACATCTCACTTATTTATACTCTCAGCATTTACCATAATTCCCTTTCCCCTCAACTCTCATAACTATGCTTTTAAAACTTCAGAGAAATAAGAAGTAGTTCCTCTTAAAAAATTGGTTAAACGTGTTTAAAGATGTTTGAATGTATATGGAAACAAAAAATTATCTTCCATTTAGTATGATCCAGAGCTATCATCTCGACAGTTTGGGGTTGAACTGTCCCGTTTGACCAGTGAAGACCGAACTGTTCCTTTAGTGGTGGAAAAGCTCATAAACTACATTGAAATGCATGGACTGTACACAGAAGGTATTTACCGAAAGTCTGGTTCAACTAATAAAATTAAGGAGCTTCGTCAAGGTCTAGATACAGGTAAGATAGTGCCCTCCAAATCAAAACCAAGTACTTTTATTTAAATAGGTCATTTCATGCTCTTAAAGTTTTCATCACATGTTGATCCTTTTATTGCAGCCAGAAGAATGCAGTCTTTTCTGTGGTGCTTGTTTATCATTTTGTAACTTTCTAAAGAGTCTTTGTTTTTATGTCGTCAATTGAGCAAACATTTATTGTTTCATTTGTAGAGGGCATTATTAGATACTTCAGACAGATCTCATTTAATCTTTTTAACAATTCGGTAAGATTGTGATATCTGTAATTTACAAAGAAGAAAATTTTTTCAGGGAAATTAAATAACGAGAAGTTGATGATGCAGGGCACTGTGCTAATGTTGTTGGTTTTTTTTTTTTTTTTTTTTACTAATTTTCACAACAATCCTATGAATTAGGGGTTATTATCCCAATTTACAGGTAAAGAAACTGAGGTTTACAGAGGATCTTTCCCAACTCACCATCAATAAGTGAGCAAGCTGGGATTTAACCCCAAATTTTCTGAATCCATAATCTAAACTATAGCCTATTAGTCTCTCATATCCTGACTCCAAGTGGTGCTCTTTCCAACACATCTTCGTGCCTTCCTACATTGATGACATAACTGGTAATTAGTGTGTTGAACATATATCTGTGTAAAGCTCTGGCCTCAGTCCTAGAGTGTATCCAGGGGTTTGACTTTAGTTTCATTCTCAACTTCTACTCTTTACCACTACTGGGGAAGAACAGATCTTTTTGAATCATACTTAGGTACAAAGCTTGTCTCTGTGTCGCCAAGAACCTACCCCCATGCTTTTTCTTTGTAGTTTTTTCCCTTTTTTTTTATGAGCAAATTAGTGAGAAAAGAATTAGTATGGAAATAATAACAGAAAATGTCTGGTAAAACTGAAGTAGGAAGGGCTGGCCTGGTGGCATAGCGATTAAGTTCGTGACTCCACTTCGGGAGCTGGGGTTCATGGGTTTGGATCCCGGATGTGGACCAACACACTGCTTGTCAAGCCATGCTGTGGTGGCGTCCCATATAAAGCAGAAGAAGATGGGCACAGATATTAGCCCAGGGCCAGTCTTCCTCAGCAGAAAGAGGAGGATTGGCAATGGATGTTAGCTCAGGGCTAATCTTCCTCACACATAAAAAATTAAAAAAAAAAACAAACCTGAAGGGGGAGGTTCTGCCTACCAGAAACTCAGTCTACTCCAATTTAAAGGCAAATTGCCAACTTGTCTCTTGTACCTTGGGTCAGCACAAGTAAAAAGTTATTCATCCTATATTCTCCCAATCTGTATAACCTTAGGGAGTTTATAAGTGAAACGGAATAAAGGTGTTTCCTTTACAGTTCCTAAACTCAATTGTTACTGTCTTTTCATCTCTAAGAAAATGTTCTTAAAATGACTTAAAATCAGCCTCACTTTTAGAAAATGTTCTCGGGATCTTTTTTCCATTTGTCATCTAAAGCATTGCTACTCAAAGTGTGGTTCACGGGCCAATCCACAAAATAAGTACAGAAATTGAGAGCAAGCATTTAGAAACATTTATAGTAGTTTAACAGTGCTTTGACATGAAAACATGTGATCTTTTATTTTACACATCTATCAGTCCACAACAGATTTGGAAAACAAAGAAAAACAGTTCCTTTACCCACAGTTAGAACTGTTCCAAAGCATGGAATTAGATTGTAGAAGATATAAGTTAGTTTACTTAAGAACATGTAAGCTTCTTTTGGTGATGATAGTTTCTAACGTGAATTATTTGAATCTTTTTGCGTGTTTTGACTTTGCTATCTAACTCTTGTCTCTAAATAGATGCTGAGGGTGTAAACCTAGATGACTATAACATACATGTCATTGCAAGTGTATTCAAACAATGGCTTCGCGATTTGCCCAATCCACTCATGACCTTTGAACTTTATGAGGAATTTCTTCGAGCTATGGGTAAGCACAGGCTTCCGTTTAAGGGAAGGCCTACACTTAGGAAAGGAATGCCATCTTCCTTATAGATTATTTAGCCATCCTGTTGTGGTTTAGTCCTTATAGATCCAAAACTGAAAGTAAGCTTTTGACAGTCAATACAAAGTTGCCAGTGTATTCTCACCTATTCAAATGTTGACTTTTTAGAGACTCGTTAAAATATCTTTGTCCTAAAAGATTTCTGAGTAAGTCACTTAGTTGCTTCTCACAAAGATATTGCAAGACTAGGGTTATAAACAAATTAAAAGATGAAATAGGAGATTTAAGCGTTGGTTTATGTTCTTTTAAATTGTGAATCTAGCCAAGAACTCTGTGTAAAGCTGGCTATTTAATCCAGGCCTAACAGGTTATGGATTTATTTTTTCAGTGCTACAGATGTGTAAGATGTTGATGAAGGCCTGCCTAGAAGTGTTTAGGCCCTGAGGCATGACTCTTCAAATTCCCATAAAACTGATTTATAAAATATATGCAATTGATTAATTTTAAGGGGAAATCAGTCTGCCACAAAATGCCTGAAAAACTAGGGCATCTCCTTCCCCTTACTATAATCAAGGATTACTGGGATATAGATTAAAACTCAGGAGACTGCTTAGTGAATATAGAACTCAAGCAAAGGGAGATTAGTGGTAACTGGGAGTTGTTCTTCTGCTCACCTTTTAGGAGAGGTACAACTGCCTCTCCTAAAACTGTAAAACTCGAGAGCCAGCCTCCCCTGCTACCCAGTGTCTGTCCAGGAGGAAGATGTAGAATATAAGAGGGGGGATTCAGTCTTACTTGCTGCTCTTACTGTTTTTAGGTCTTCAGGAGAGGAAAGAGACAATCCGTGGCGTATACTCGGTGATTGACCAGCTCTCCCGAACTCATCTCAATACACTCGAACGCCTCATCTTTCATTTAGTCAGGTAACTTCAAGAAGCAAAGGAATGTTTAACAGTTTCTCTTGGATTCTTGTAAATAAATGAAGAGCTCCTCCATTTGGAAAACTGACAGATCTTTCTTTTTTTTCCTATTTATAAAGTCAATACCTTAAACAGGTGGTTACAATTTCTTGGAGCAGAAATCCTCAGCTGAGTCAAGACTACATGGCGGGTGCTTCTCTGTTCTGTTGGAGCCATGTATCAACTTCAGCCTCATGGTGGCACTGTGGAGCCTATCCTGTTATCTTAACTCCTAAACTAGAAAGAATGTGTATTTGTTGATATAACCTAATTCATAGGAAGTGGGTTCAGATGGTGCTCAGGAATTGACTGACCGAAGGGACTGCAGGAATAGGCTCTCTTTCGCTGAGTGTAAATGTAAGCAGTAGTTGGGGAAAAAGTCATCTTTCTTTTTGGGTAAATACCTTATATGAGCATCTGAAAACACCTTAAAGTCTCTACTCTCCATTCTTCAGACATGTTCATCTAGTGATGGTGACATTGGGCAGAGGGTCACAAATTTCCCTTGATAGGCTATCTGCTGGCCCACATTGCTTCAAGGAAGGAACAGAGTGAAAGTGCATTTTCCAGAGGCAAAGGAACAGCTTTGGGAAAAGTCTACAGTGTCTCCCTTCAACTGATATGACTATCCTTCCAGAACTATGCGGTTGATGTCAAACATCTTTTTTCTCTCATCTCTTCTGCCTACCTCTCTACTATTTTCCCTTTTTATCCCAATTTAACTTGTTTTTTTTATACCTTAGGATTGCTCTACAGGAAGACAGTAATCGAATGTCTGCTAATGCTTTAGCCATTGTGTTTGCACCCTGCATTCTCCGCTGCCCTGACACCATTGACCCACTACAAAGCGTGCAGGACATCAGTAAGACTACCACGTAAGGCCAATCTCTATCACCTCTGCAAAACCCAGAGACTTCTGAGTCAGTGTAGTCACTTTATCCAGATACCAAACTTAGTGAATGATTTCATAAGTTCAGATGTTTTTAAGAAGATAGCTAGACACTATTGGGTTTTCTTATGCTGAAGATGAAAAATTTCTTTAGATTCTATTCAACTGAGCATCATTTGTTTTGAAGGGTCTCATTTTTTTAAATTTGGCTTTTCTTTAGGAATCCTTATAGTTTGTAAATATATTTTAAAATTCTATTTTACCAAATTACGTACACTTTGTATCTTCCTGTAATCTAGTCTAACTATGGTCTTATGGCTCTGAATCCCTTTGTCTTAGTATGTCAATATTCCTCTATTTCACCTTGGCCTTTTTTCATAAGCCTCTGCTTCCCTTTTAGAGTGGTGGTTCTTAACCTTGACTGCAAAAGGAGCTTTAAAAAAAAACTAGTGTTTGTGTCCCATCCCCAGAGAGTCTGATTTAATTGGTTGGACGTGTGGCCTGGGCATTGGGACTTACAACCGCTCCTCAAATGAATACTAAAGTGCAGCCAAAGTTGTGAACCACCATTCTAAACCCTGTCTCTGATCTCATAAAATAAGGAATGTTGATTCTTCTTTCATCCTCCAACTCTCTACCACACTTAGCTAAAAAACAGTCTGTGAGTTCTACCCTTCATTTCATGTACTTCAGCTCCTAACAGTTTTTTCTCTTTCCTCCTGTTTCAGCTGTGTGGAGCTAATTGTTGTGGAACAAATGAATAAATATAAGGCTCGTCTCAAAGACATCAGTAGCCTGGAATTTGCTGAGAATAAAGCAAAGACCAGGCTATCACTGATTCGTAGATCAATGGTAAGACGCAAGACATGGAATCACAGGGGAAAATGGGAACCCTCCTGGGATTTTAAGTGTGCATTTATGGTGTAGAGAGAGATTATTCTTCAAATCTTTTTCACATGGAACAAGTGAAAAACAAATCACTTTATTTCAGAGTACTATGGATGCCTCATGTTTGATCTTTTAGCTCTCTTTAGTTATATGTCCAAAATATATGCAGTTAATGTACAGAATTTTTTAAATCAAATATTTGGATAAAATGTTGGTGGTTTAATAATCTGCCCTCTTTTCTTTTCCTGTCCTTTCTCCGAAAATTTAATCTATTCTAACTTTTTTTTGCTACTTCTTTCCACCATCTGTTCCCACCCTCAGCCATGTCACTTTTGGTGGTCCTGCCAATACTCCTGGGATATAGAGAACTTAATCATTTGCAAGAATGTGATTCATAAGGAAATGAGATTCCATCTATGAGTCTACTATTATCAAATAAAGATTTCTTTAAGGGTTTACTGGTAGGTTTTGAGAAAAGTCTTGCAAAAATATAATTTATTTCCTCCATTTGCCCACTTATCTGTTTAATATCTTCCTTTATAACCAGTGACCTATAAATAGATAACTCCAGTTCCCACTGACCAATAATCAATAAGGTCTGGGTAGTTGGAAAACTGCTGCATTAAAGTTTAATTATTGCCCATTTGCTACCCTTCCCCTCAATTGTAGAACAAAACTGTTGTGATGAACACCCATTCAGATGCCCAGTAAATCTCTAAAGAGAAGCAGGCCTCCCCATCATCATGCCCATACTTTTCCAGGGGCCCAGCAATACTTCCTCCATATCTTCTTGGTTAATACTTAGATTTGCATTAAAGTAACTGTTTCTTCCTTTACTATTTAAATTGCCTGGTACATGACAAGCGCTCAAGAAATGGCTGTTGATTAAGTTAGTGAAGGGTCTTCTCTAAAACCAAACATAAACATAGACTTTTTCCAGGCAGTAAAAGTATTAAATAAAGCTCATCACAGGACACCGTCTAAATCTTTTCCCCAGAAAATGAAAATAGAAACCCAATTTAAAAGTGAATCTCTTTCTGTAGTATGAATTTTCAGGAGCTCAGTTCTGAGAGACCCAATTTAGCAGTACCCATCCTGGGAGGAAGGGAAGAGACGTTTACAATAAAGCTACTTTTCCAGCAGGTAGACAGGCTATACTTTTTTGCTGATGCTGCAGAAGATGGATATATTCAGTCCATTGACAGATTAAACCTTCTCTTTTAATGGGGCAATGACGTGTACATTCTAACCTTCTGCTTTCCTTTTCATGTCCTTCTAATCCAGAAACCTGTACTAATTGCAGTTAGATTTATGAGCATTACCCGCAATTCAGTCTCGGTATGTATTAATATTGCAATGTGTCACAGCCACTTTTCATTACTGTCTCTCATCCATCCAGGAGTTGTTCTGCTCTGTCTATCATCCATGCCTGTCCACCCCTCATGTGCAGCTCCAGTTCAGGTCCCACTTCCTGACCGGCGTTCACTTGCTTTTCTCTTACTCTCTTTCTTTACAACCTTCATTTTCCTTCCTCTGTATCATGCAGTTGAACAATGTCTATTTACAGTATACTGATTTTTCCTCTTTGTCAGATAAGCCTCTTTGTGGGTTTCTTCTTTGGTTGGATCATTAAAAGGTGAACGTTGAAAGCATCAAGGTATCAAATTAATTTCTGCTCTATGAATTTTGTTCTCATCAATTTCCTCCACTTTGTTACTTGAAATACCTATTACTACTTTCAGCATTCTCCATCATTAGTAATGCTTATTTGTCCATTCATATCTGTGACTTTGATGGTGTCTTTCCAGATGTAGAAGTATGGCTCTTATCTACTTAACAGTTTTCAGGCAGAGTAGCAAATAGTTGTGAGCAAACTGATGGACTGGTTCTAGACTTAAATATCGTAGTATAATAGGGCTCATACCAGGATTTCATTGATTATACAAAAAAAGGAATAGAGAGATGGAAAGCTAAGAACACCAATATATATGGAAACTAATTTCAGAGACTGTCCATCTATGTGTAACCAGTTCATTGAGGATCTCAATTTGCTGAAATATAAATACAAGTCAGTTTTGCTTTTTGTCTGGTAACTGCCTCCCAACTTTACCATGTCAGACTCCCCTTTCCTACTGGATATCAACTACCTTAACAGCATCTTGTCACTATTCCATAATTTTCAAGCACTGTAGTCTCATTCCAGTATTTAAGACTTAGTTCTCTTCATATTATAACTTGAGTCACAGGCTTGATCCAATACTCTTATCACTTTCTCTCAGGACAGACTAGACTTTAATCTGGGGCTGAGAACTTTGCAGGTGAGTGAATAGGTTCTTTTTGTCACATACTTCTGCCCTCCCTCTTTCTTGTGCTTTTTCCTCCTCTGGTGTTGAAAGTGGGAGGAGTGATAGGGGAGGCAGAATTCTACATGATATCCCAGTGATGAGGTGGCAGTCCTCTTTCTTGGTTGGTCAACACCTACTATTCAAGCTCCTTGTCAATAGACTAAATGAAGATGAGTGGTAGTTCCGGTGTACCCTGCTGACAGCTCAATCCTATCCCATTTCAAATCCTATCCCATTTCCATAGGCATTGACAATCTCTTGCAAGATTTGGTTACATCTTCTGGCTAAACCTAACTGATAGTATTCACACCATGTGACTCTAATATATGTATCTTTTTTTGCCTCAAGACTTTACCCAATCAAATCTACCTCCCATGACCAGTTCTAGGGCCTGCAGGCACATTAGGGGAAAAGGTTACATTTTTCATACCTCTTGGGAACCAAGAACTCAAGGTGGGCAATAGTCTTGCCTACTTCTCTTCCTGACACTTCCCCACCACACTCCCCATTTCCCTTTCTCCTGTGCATATAACAGAGGGGCAAATCGGTAAGTCTTTTTCCTATACGGATAACCAAACAGAGAATGCAATACTGGTCTGCCTTTCTTTTAGATGACCTCTAACTTTGATTCTTATCCTCTAGATTCAGCTATGACAGCTACTTTTTTCCCCAAAGAGGGGAGGGAATATCCTCTTTTCATAAGGAACTCTATGTTCCCTTCAAAGTCCAATAACCACCCCTCCTTTTTTTCAGCCTTTTTAGATTCACATTGAGGGAAGGTGTTACAATATTGATATAAGACTGGTTCAATAAACTGGTGCCTCTTGGTAAGCCCTGAGAGAAGAGGCTGGTACCAAGTACTGTTGGCTCCTTGAAGCTAGAAGGAGTACCTAATTATTCTCAGCTTTGGGCCTTAGCCACAATTTTGGAACAAGAAGAAAAATCCCACTTAACATCCTATTGCATATGCATTTAGCTATAGAAAAGGCTTTACATGCAGTCTTAAAAACAAAACTGTGTGTAGGACCTGTTCAGAATTCAGTAAGCATCTATGGAATTAAATCTAAGAATTGAATCTAGGAGAGGTAGCAGTGAGTTTTTAGGATATCCACTACAAATAGACTAATCAAAGTCAGTAGTGTTCATGTATTCATAAATGAAAAAAATTGCTCTTCCATAATTAAATACAGTAGTGACTTTTTTGAAATGGAGAGTGAAATGCATTTGTGAAAAGTATATTATACTGTTGCCAATGTGAAAAGTCATTTGAGTTGGGTGTTGAAAGATGAGTAGTAATTTAACAAATAGAGAGGGGAGAGACAATTCCAGAGGCAAGGAAGCATGAAGCAGCAATCTATGAATAATAACTACTTTGTGTAGCTAGAGCTGGGGCAAGTAGTGTGGAAGTGGCAGAGGAATTTGGAAAGGTGGATTGGAACCAGATGTGCAACATTAAGAATTTTGAATTTCCTACTTTGAAGTATTTGGGAGCTATGGAAAGTAGGGGAATGTCACCAGCAATGTCTTTTAGAAGATAACTGGTAGCATTCTGAAGAAGAACGAATTAGAGATGGGCAAGACTGGCAGCCATATGTCAGTTAGGAGGCTCTTGACTTGTAAATAATCGTATTTGCTGTACTAAAATAAGTTGAATCCTGATCATTTTATTTTGAAATGATTGTGAAAATGTCTGTTTTTGCTACCATGTAGAAAGTGGTAATTAGATTTATGGAGCATAATCTTTGACTAGGCTATTCCCAGACTAGGATTTCAGAATATGATATGCTCACAGTCCATCCAGTTATGCCTTTTCTATAACAAGTGGTTTTTCTTATTTATTTATGCTATAATTCCAGGCATAAATATTGATTTAGCACTATTTAAGCTAATATAATATGAAGAATATAATTTGAAATAAATTTTACTAATCTGTAAAACTCTCACAAATAATCCTCTTGAAAGATGTTACACACAACGGTTTCCATAGCCAAACAAAGTTTGGGATATAATGTGTGGCGTGTTTAAGACTTTGACCATGGAATGCTTGTCTTCATAATGTATTTAGTTGAACAAGCATTCTAAGAAAGGTATTTTTAAAACAATATTTTAGTTTTTTAAATAATATCAGTTGCTACTTTGTTTACTTAATTTGGAATTTTAAAGTTATTCTAAATCTCTTCATGATTTTCCTGCTATGCTTATAGTGGTCGGCAGTACTTGTAAACTTCGCATCTTCTAGTCTTATTAAAGACTTATCTGCCTGTCTCTGTTAGAAATTGGCATACCTGCAATTCTGTATTAATGTGGACAAGTTAAGCTTTGCAATTGACTACACCAAAAGAAGCAAGAATGCCCCTCCAAAAGTTAAGTGTTAATAATTGGAAAGCCAAGAATCAGTTGAAAAGTGGCAGCTCCAAAGGAAAGAGATATTCCAAGTGTGGACTTACTTGACTCTAACAAAGTGTATTGTCATTTCCTTATGTTTGTACATGGTGTCTAAGTCTACCATTCACATTCAGGTGACTTGACAAAATAAGAATCAGATTCACAGAATGAAGATTTTCTCAGAATATAGGAGCATTCCATTTCTAGTACTGACCAGCATGTATTTTTTGTGGTGTTATCTTTCTTTTTTTAAGATATAATTGACATATAACATTGTGTTAGTTTTAGATGTACAACATAATGATTTGATATATGTGTATATTGTAAAATGATCACCACAATAAGTTTAGTTAACATGCATCACTACCCATAGTTACAACTTTTTTTCTGGTGGTGAGAACTTATAATGTTATCTTTGATAACACCACCACCAGAAGCCCCGACTCTTTCTATTTCTGCCTGCCCCCCTTTCGGAGATCATTATGGTATGCAAAAGGCATTACTTGAAGATCTGCTTGCAGAAAGTATGCAGTGCCCATGGTGAGGAGGATTAGGCACAGGACCTTTTTGGGAAAGTAGGCAAAAGGAGAACAGTGTTTGTTCTTTTTTGTGTATTTGTGAAAGAAGCATCTCTTTCAAAGCCTTGGAATCTTCTCTCAGATGGGGACAAACAGGAAGAAAAATTACATAGGGAATTCTTGTAGATAGAATTGCATAGGAGAGGAATAATTACAGTAATTTCTGGCAAGAGAACTTGATTCTTTTCAGGAGACATGAAAATTAGGTTTGGGGAATAAAAGGCAGAAGTTAGGAAGTAAGAAAATATAAGGATCACTGTGGTTTGGGAGTCATAGGATTATAAGTGAGAGAAGAGAAGGTGAAGAGTTTACAAATGACAGAGTGATCCAGGGGGGTTGTGTGTTTAGAGACTAAAAAGTACAGAATACTAGACAAGAATGAATGATGTTGGCTCCCTATGTAATTTTTGCTACTAGAAGGAGTTTACCTACAGTTCTACCATTTATATTCTAAAAAATTGATTGTTAAATAGTCTCAGTTTACTATGTTTTTTTTGTGTGTGTGTGAGGAAGACTAGCCCTGAGCTAACATCCGTTGCCAATCCTCCTCTTTTTGCTGAGGAAGATTGGCCCTGGGCTAACATCTGTGCCCATCTTCCTCTACTTTATATGGGATGCCACCACAGCATGGCTTGACAAGCAGTGTGTCAGTCCACGCCCAGGAACCGAACCCATGAACCCCAGACCACTGAAGCGGAGTGCACAAACTTAACTGCTACACCACCGAGCCAGCCCCGTATCTCCTTTTTTTAAAAAAATTCGGATTTGAAGCTTCATACTAGCTCTTTTTGCATAATAATGTACTTAATGCTTTTAGAGAAACTTTTCTAATTTCTCACAGAACTTGAAATTAAAAGATAAACTATTTTATATTTGTCATTTTCAAATCATTAGAATTATTTCTTTATCTTATATAATGTCTTTTAAAATTAGCCATTTGATAAATCTAAGATCTTTTTCTACATTAAAGACACATTCATTCACATACTTGTTTCATGTTTATTATGGAAAATTTTGAACAGTAGGATGGTGTGTAAAAAGCATGAAGAAAATCATGCTTGTCTGTTAATATTTGAGAGTATTTATATTTCCTTTGAACTTTTTCCTTATGTATATTTAATGACGTTATGAAAATACTATGGCATTCATGGTTTTATATTTCTTCTATTATTTTTGGAAGATTTTTGTAGAAATAAAATATGAACTCAATTTTAAATTCATTTAATATTTTTAAACTTCTACAATTTTACTAAGTAAAAATGAGAATCCTTTCAATATATGTTTCTTTAGAGGTACTTCTCTTTGTAGACTGTACCTTAGACACATCTTTTTTTTCACTCCCATTCTCTTCTGCAGATGAGACCTGTCCCCCTAACCCCACTCATTCATTCAATTTCATTTATTCTCATTCATTTTTTCAACAAAAATGTAACAGTTCTGCCATGTTTTGGGCACCGTACTGGTGCTGGAAGTATAGAAATGACAAGATCTCTGCCTTAAATAAATTAAGTCTGTTAAAGATATAAATAAATGCAGTTCAGTTTACTATATCTCATTTTGTCTGTACAAAAAGCTATAGGAGCATAGAGAGATGGATGACCAGCACTACCTGAGAAAGTAGAATAAACTTCAGTGTCTAGAATGTAAGATTTCTTGATAAGAATGAAGAAAGGGAGTGATAAGATATGAGTTAGTAAGTAAGGTTTTGGGTTCTTAAATTCCGGGATCAGTAGTTTGGATTTGACCCTTTTAGGCCTTGAGAGTCCATCAAAGGTTTTTAAGCCAGGGGGTAATATTGCCAAACCTTTATTACCAAAGACTTCCAAACCTTCTTGGGGAAAAGCAATGGGTTTACTCAAGTGGTAGCTTCAACTATTAGGTGTACATGGGATAGTCTAAGATCATTGGCTGTTTTCATGATCCCACATAACAAAGCACCTCAAAACTCATGGGCTTAATACGATAAGCATGTATTTATCACTTACACATCTGTGAGGTGGCTGGAGTCCAGCTGATATAGGGTAGGCTGCAGGTTGCTCTGTTCCACACATCTCTTATTATTCCTGAACCAGTGAACTATCTGGGATATATTTTTCTCATGACAATA
Organism: Tapirus indicus; assembly: GCA_031878705.1. Classification (NCBI taxonomy): domain Eukaryota; kingdom Metazoa; phylum Chordata; class Mammalia; order Perissodactyla; family Tapiridae; genus Tapirus; species Tapirus indicus. The sequence continues at coordinate 61,766,902 of CM062918.1, read as the reverse complement.
TCTGCATCACATGAATTGGTAAGATCAGCTGTGCATGCTTCTGCTCCTGTAATGTCCACTAATATCCAATTGGCCAAAGCAAATCACATGACCAAACCCCAAATCAAGGAGTGGAGAATACACTTCGCCTACCCCGAGGCCATGGCAAGGGTGTAGATATATAATTCTATTACAGAAGATTGGAGAATCGGAGCCAAAAATTTAATTTATCGTAGCCTTTGACATTTCTTACAAGACCAGGAAGATAGCTCAGGAACATGTTTCTTTGCAAAGAAAGCAAAGAGTTTTTCTCTCAGACATCCCCTAAAATAGCTTAGTTCTTTCTTCCCTTGACATGCCTGCTCAGCATCTACTCATGATCCAAAGCTGAGTTTCCTTCTCCTTCACAGAATGTTGGCCTTGCAGATGAAAAGGAGCCTCAGTTCTGCTTTTACTAAATGGGATCAGCTTGTAGCTCTTTTAAAAATGCCATTAAGAGATTAAACTCATTTCTGTTAAAGCAGACTTAGGGAGCTGTGGTATCTGGAGTGAGGGAAGATTTCACATCTATTATGGTCGATACACTTTTGATCTGATCGCTCAGATAATTTCGGATACTCTTTGGTCCTACACCCCAAATCAATAATTTTTAGTTTCTTACAATTTAGTTGCAGTATGGAATGTGAAGCCATATCAATTAACGTTTCATGTTCTGTGAAATTAAAATCCTTTGGTTATTTTGCACTTTGAAAAGATCTTTTACTGATCTATGGCTTTCTAATGTCATAAGTGGGTCATTTGGAAAATACTGGTTCATTGAGTTATGCAGATATTTCAAATGTTTCTTTATTCAGTATCAAAATCACATTCATTAATATTACCACCAATCTCTTCAGAAAATCTTTTAAGTACTGGGCAGCTGGCAAACTCACAGGGCAGTTACAAGTTTTCCAAAATTCTATTATTTGTTTGTAAGCTTGAAATTTTATCATTGACAACAAATGTGGTCATATATTTCACTTAAAGTGATGGCCTCCCTCCATACGTTTTTAAAGAAAATGTCTGCCACATACCCAAGTATGCTGGCTCACTACTTTGCACAGAAATATTTGATGAGGATAATTCCTTTTCATGAGCAAGACGTAAGTACACACAAACACATACTGGCTGTGTTTAAAGTGCTTACTAATCTTCATTATCTAATTACTAATTACTAATCTTCATTATCCATAACTACAAGCACTGGGATTTTTGAACAAACCTGGTTACTAAGTATAACACTATGCAAAACAATCAGTCTTCTAGAAAACCTTGGTTATAAGGACCTCTCCTTACCAGGAAAGCAGACTCCTCAGGAAATGGTCTGATAGTTCAATTCCTTGCTTCCTATTTTTGTGACTTAACAAAAGACCCTCAATAGTGATCTCTCATCTTGGCCTAATGTGCTATTTGGGGGTAAAATTTCACTGAGATTTGTGCTTTAGCTAGTTATATACTGTCCTAACTAGATGGTGTACAGTTTCTCCTTCTTATATATTCAACTCATGGAGAAACCCCAGTTACATGTACTTTCCTTGGATCGTCATAAAGTTTCATGACTCCCTGGTGAGGGTGGTAGATGTCTTTCCCTACTTAGTCATCAGGTTTTTTAAGGGCGGTGCAATCTATTCCTTTATCACCGCAAGTATCTTTCTAACTTCATCTATCTTCAATTCTTTGGGCTTACTTTGACTCATAGTATTAAATTTCTTTGTGTCCCGGCAGTTATGCCTTGCCGTTCCTTCCTGTATCCTTTCTCCCATCAAGAGCCTTATAGCATTTTCAGAAGAAATCAAAAATCTCCTCATAGGCCTCATTCATTTTAACATTTTGGTGTAATTCTGCTCATTTATATCGTTATCTCGTTAAGCCTTAGGAGAAAATGGAAATGTTGGGCCCAACTGAGGATTACCTCAAAGAGGGTATCTTCACTTAGATCCTCCACATTAAAGCATTTGGGTCCCAATATTTTTGTTACGGTAAGGAAGCCTATTACAGACCGGTCTCACAGAATTCTGACCCAAAGCAAAGAGTAAAGGATCTCTGTTTCAGAATATCATTCTTAGAAAAAGTAGACATAGAATCATATATAGACTTCCTCAGACAAAGGATAACAGGTCTACATGATTAAATGACTGAATTTGTGGGTATTAAAAAGAATGTTCTGAAAGGAGGGAGGGGCAGATCCGACAGTACCGTGCACTGTGTGGTGAGAATACTAAGAAAGAAGTACTTAATTCTGCCTGGGGGTACTGAGAAGGGCTGTAGAGGAGGTGACATGTGAGCCAGATCATCTAAGGGATGAGTCTGAACTAACCAGATGGAGAAAGGTATGTTGGTACAAAGCATATGTATAAGGTTTAATTCTGGAAAAAGCTATGTAACTAAGATTGCTAGAAACTTGGATATGTAATTGTGCAGAAGGGAGGCCTTACAAGTTAAAACCAAAGTAGGCTTTGTTTTGAAGCATACTGAGACATTAGCACTATGGGGCCATGAGGGTGAGCTAGGACTTATAAGGTCTCATATTATTGATAGTTTAGCACTTAATGTAAGTTTTGGTGCTTTATATCTTACTTTTATATTTATGATAGGGAATGGGAGCTAATGTCAGTTATTATTTTTCAACCATAATATTAAAATTTCCTCCTAGATCTCCTTCAGAGTTCTCAATAAGTGTAACTAAAGAGATTCTAAGATTTCAGGACAATCTATCTATTGGGGTAGAATGTGAATTTTATTTTTAACCACAGAACGTCTTCATTTTTAGGGAATAGTTGATACCAGAAAAAGATTGTTTAAAGTGAATATACTTAAATAACATAATTAATGATTGATCTCATGTGTATATACATGTAATTCTGTACCCACAAAGAGAAAATGTATACTTTTTTGGCTGCCCATTGAATATTCTCAAAATCAGGCCACAACACTTCAATGATGTTGGTGATGCTGTAGTTCTTTATCTGGGTGGTGGCTGTACAGGTGTTTGTTTTATTATTTTTGAAACTATAAGTTTTATATTATCTTTAAGTTTAAAATATTTCATAATAAAAATTAATTAAAGTAATAAAAAGTCTGGGGAAAAATCAGGCCACAAGAAAAACCTCAAAGGCAAAGAAGAAATCTAAACTGAAATTGTTGAGTAATTTAAAAATTACAATAAAAACACTATATGTCTGAGTCTATGGGATATATAGCTAAAACAGTGTTCAGAGAAAATTTTATTGCCTTAAAAACTTAAAAGCAAGAAAAATGAAAATAAAAGCATAAAAAATGAAGGAGTTATCATGGGTAACAATGAAAATTAAGAGTCATATAAAAGACTACTGTTGTTTTAGTTATCTATTGCTGTGTAACGAATTACCCAACAACTTAATAACTTAAAACAACAATAAACATTTATTATCTCATACATATATTTTTGTGGGTCAGGAATTCAGAAGCAGCTTATTTGGATCGTTCAGGCAGGGTCTCTCATGAGCTTGTAGTTAAAATGACACCCAAGGCTGCAGTTATCTGAAGGCTTGACTAGGGCTGTAGGATTTGCTTTCAAGATGTCTTAGTCATATTCCTAGCTTTTTGTTGCTTGCTGTTGGCAGGCCTTACTTAGTTCTTCACCATGTGAACCTCTCCATAGGACTACTTGAGTATCCGAATGACTTTTTCCAGAGCAAATGATCCAAGAGAGAGCTAGGTGGAAGCCCACAATGTCTTTTATACCCTAGCCTCAGAAGTTATACTCTGTCATCTCTACAGTAATCATACAGATCAGCCCTATTCAGTGTGGCAGGGACTCCACAAGGACATGAATACCAAGCAATGAGAATGATCAGGAATCATTTTGAAGGATGGCTACTGCATCTTTATTCAACACTGAAATAAGTTGGAAAATGGAAGCTTTTCTAGGAAAATATATTTTCCAAAACTGCCTCTAAATAAAGACTATCAACAGACCAATTACAAGAGATAGAGAAAGTTGTCTGAGAGTTTCCTCCTATAAAACAGTTTCACAGAGGAGTTTTACCAACCTTTAAAGACAGTTGCAGTGCAGTTTAAGCTGTTCCAGACAGACAGTGAAAAGGTCTTTTTTTATGAAAAGAGTATAACATTGATACTCATTCCCCCCCAAAAGAAAAACTAATAGAAATGCACACAAAAGTATTCAAGGCAGCAGAGTACAGGATGGGCTCTGGACTAGACTTTTGTGTTTAAATCCCAGCACCAGTTTACTAGCTACTGTGACACGGTCAAGTCATTTAATCTCCATGCCTCAGTTTTCTCATCTCTAAATTGGGGTTAATAGTACCCAACTCACAGGATTAAAGGAGTTAACGTGTGTAAAGCCATAAGAACGGCACTTGATACATTGATATATATATATGCATGTATATATATACTAATAAAACACTTGATATATAAATTCAGAATTGCCTCATCCATGAATATTAATCTGAAAATCCCAAATTAAAATATTAGCAAGCATAATTCAGTAGCCCATAAACATAAACCTTGACCAAGTGGAATTTAGCCTAGGAATGAAAGGATGATTCCCTATTAGGAGATCTATTAAGATAATTCACCATGTTAATTGATCTGTGGGGGGAAAAAAATCATATCCTCATAGATATTTGGCATTTGATATAATTATATGAGTATTATTTTTTTTAATTCTTATTAAAATAGGAATATGTCTATAATTCCATAGCATGATAAAATATATCTGTCTCAGCTCAAAAGCTAGCATCTTGCTTGATGGGGAAACATTGGAAGCATTCTGATTAAAATCATGAAAAGGCAAGGATATCCATTATCCCCACTATTACTTGACATTGATCTGGAGGTACTAGCTAATGCAGTTAGAGAATAAAAAGAAATCAGCGATATAAAACTGAAAAGAGGTAAAATTATCGCAATTCCATTATGGTTGTATATATGCAAAACTCAAGAAAATCAGCTAAACAATTGTAGATTATGAAAGAATTCAATATGGTATCTGGGTGCAATTAATGGTTAATAACTTTGGTATGTATATACAACCAGTTGGATGATATAATGGAAGAAAAATGCCAGTTTGTATTAGCACACACACACTGAAAACAGCAACATAAAATACCAAGGAATACACTTAATAAAGAAATGTGGAACAAGAAATTTGGGAGATTTATATAAAGAAAGCCTTAAAACTCCAAGAATTACAATAGAAGACTTAACAAATGCATTTGGAAAGGAAGGCTAAATTTTATAAAGGGATCAGTTCTTCCTGAATTCATCTATTCATTTGTTCTAACGCCAACAGGATGGAGAGAGGATGTCTTCTTAGACTCAACTCAACTTTAAGACTCCTAAGATTACCATGGACTACACTTGGCATCAGAATCACTTAGAAAGATCTAGGACAGGAAGCATAGCATGCCAGTAGATACCATAAGGACTTACTCTTCTGCCAGAGTCCTTGTAGCAGTCCATGCTGCCATACAGCCATCAGGGAGTTATCTTTAGCCTCCCAAGTCACGGCTCAAGTGCAAGGAAAAAGAGATCCACATCCAGTGAGTGCAGATCCATTCTGCCTTAGAAGTTTCGTGCCTCCACAGAAGTCAATATCTCTTGTAAAATTCCATAGACATAGTGTCTGGGGAGCCTGCAAGGGATATGTCTAATTACAGCAGATTCTACACTCAGGGAGGTCCAAATATATGGCTTCCTACCAGATATTTATAATTTATTTATCATTCCTTCTTCTCCAGATGCAATTTTTACCAATCTGGGTAATTTTTGCTGGAGGCAATGTTGTCTAGTAACATCATTTGTGTGCTACCTTTATCAGGTTTTCAAGGGTCCTGAGCTAGAACATTGGCTAGAGATCAAATTCTCATAGACTTGGAATTGGAAAAGAGTTTTGTAACCCTTTGCCTACAAATATGTTCTCAATGAAAATAGCAAAAGAATATTTGGGGGGACCTTGACAAGTTAATACTAAAATTCATAAGAAAATGAAGCAGAAAAACTAGGAAAATTCTTAAAAAAAAAGAAAAAGAAAGGCTTATAAAACATGAAAGTGAGTGGCATTCCAAAAGTATACATTATTCAATAAACGGTGAAGGAAAAATGAATAGCCATGTGGGGAAAAGAGAAGAAAAATTAAAGTGTTGATCCAAATGAATCAAAAATTGTAAAAAATACAAAATGAAAGTACTAGAAGTACCACTGAGGCAGTCTAGCTTTGCAGAACTGCTCACTGCCTTGCATCCTGCAGGTGCTCAAGCACCCCACTTCTTCACCTTCACACTGCCAAAGAACCCAAGAAGAAGTTCAGTTCAGCTGAGGGCAGTTATGGAAGAACCCAAGAGGAAATCAGCAAGTTTATCAGCTAAACTTTTTCCTATAAAAGTTAAAACCAAGCCATAAAAGGTGGCAGAAAAGGATAAATCTTTAGGCGGAAAAACAGCAGGGGAAAGGAAGCAAAAGAAAAACAGACTGAAGTGGCTAACCAAGAAACTGAAAACACTTCAAAAACAGAGAAACGCAAGCTAAGTGTGATGAGATTCGTATCATTTATCCAGTTGGCGGTCCCTGTATTACACTTCTTGTGTAATCCAGAAGAATTTTTTTGATCACTATGTTGTAAATGCGACTTTTAGAGCTCTAAAAATGTGGGTTTTTCCCCCCAGTTCTATTGGGATATAAAATTGTGTAAGTTTAAGGTGTACAATGTGATGATTTGATATATGTATATATCATGAAATGGTGAAATGATTACCACAATAATGTTAGTTAACACATCCATCACCTGACAGAGTTACCTTTTTTTTCTTTTTTGGTGGTGAGAACATTTAAGATCTACTCTCTTAGCAACTTTGAAGTATACAATACAGTATTAACTATAGTCGCGTGCTGTACATTAGATCCCCTTTGACCACTATCACCCATTTTCCCCAGCCCCTGGCAACCACCAGTCTACTCTCTGTTTCTATGAGTTCGGTTAAAAACATGTTTTTTAGGAAGAAGGGAATCCCACCTCCTTCCATTTTGAAAGGGTGAAATCAAGTGCTAGTTTATTTTTCTGTACATACTGAAAATAGTTAACTCTCCATAAGCGTGATAATGTCTTAAACTGCTCCCTGGTCGTGGCTCTGTGTCAGAATGGTGTGTTACCTGTGACGTCTTTAGTAGTGGTAGTCCAGCTTTCCCTAGTAACTTTGTCAATGTGGTGTGAGGGATTGGAAATTTGAATATTATGTATGATGTTGAATCATGGATTAGTAGGACTTTAGACCTAACACTTAACAACATTTGAAGATAATTGTAGTTGATATCCTGATTTTAGGAATAATTTGTCTCTAAAGTTTAAGCTGGAAAGTCACTGGAGTAACTATTCAGAAAAGGATTACAATATGGCTTTATAGGTTTTACAATACTTAAGAATTGGGTACAAATTGTTAATAAAGTATGTGATCAATCAAAACCAACAAAATCCCTATTATGATAGAAAAATATACTGTAATATACTTCTCTTGTAGTAGAGAAGGCTTTTCTATTATATAAAACCATTAAAAGAAAAGTTAATAGGTTCATCAGCATTGATATCCAGTATTATTAAATGACAAGAATGACCGTAAGCAAGGCAAAAGGAAGATGATACACCATAAGAAAATATTTACAACTCATGTCACAAAGTCTAATTTTCCCTAATTAATAAGTAGAAGCCCCTATAATAAAATAGAAGACAAGTCACCTAGTGAAAAATGAACAAAGGCTACTGCAAACCACTTCTCAAAGTGTTAACTGCTGACTCTTTTCAGGGAGTCCACGAGGTCAAATTTATTTTTATCATAATGCCAAGAAAATATTTGCCTTTTTTGAGCATTGATCAGGGAAAAAAACCACTTTTGAAAAAAAAAAAAACTTTAATTCATGCTTATTATGGAAAGCACAGAAAAGTATAGAGAATGAATGATATTATTCCACTCAGGAAACTACTGTTAATAATTTGACGTATTTGCAGATTTTTTTTAAAACCTATGGTATGCAAGTTTATGTCCAGTTTTTAACACAATATTAGCATTTTCCCATGCTTCTAAAAGCTCTATGTAATCAACTTTAAAAATTACTTTCTTTGACCTTGTAAGAGAACTCTGGGCTGTAGAGGTTTCAACTTTTCCTTCATCTTTGTTTGATTCTGTCTTAGAAGAGACAGACCTGTAGAGCTTGTTTGATTTTCTTCAGCTCTGTTAAGTGATTCTTAGCTAGCCCATGGTGCAGTACTCAGGCAGCTAGGTGATGGTGTGAACGCTGAGCAAAGGCAACTCTTAACTGAATACTGGAAAGTGTACTAGGAATAAGCTCAGATTTTTCCAGTTCCCTGAGGCTTTTATATCACATGTTTTTACTTATTTATTTGACTTCATTAAAGTAATGAAAATCAAATGGAATGGGAAGATGTCCTGGAATTTATAATGTAATTCTGACTGTCAGAATGGACTTTAACACTATGTTGATACTAATTCCAAACTCTGTTCACTCCCTCCATTCCACAGTGCCATCTTTTCTGAGTCAGCCTTTGTTAAATTTGCAGACTGGTCTTCTGTTTTAAGGGCCCTTTTCTTAATATATTCTTTACTTTTTGATCTCAGAACTAGAAGTGAATAGTAATCTTGTAATCCTGATTTTCATCCTGTTGTGTGTTTCAGAAAGCATGAGTTTAGAAGAGTTAGCCTGAATGCCCTTAGAACTGTCCTCCACTTTCACCTCACCACATGGGCTAGATCAGCAGTTTCTATTTCTGAGACAGCGTATCTTCCTTCTTTGATCCCAAAATCAACTCAGAACTGTCAGTTTATTGTCCCATGCTATTCAAAAGATATTAGTATATTTGCATAAATCCCTAACTTTGAAAAGGAGCTCTTAAAATATCTTTTTTATTGTGAAATACAACACATATGGAAAAGCACAGAAACATACATATACATCTTAATGAATTATAGAGTGAACATCCACATAACACCTTCAGGTCAAGTAATAGAACATTGCCAGCACCCCAGAAGCTGTCCTCTTTCTCTTTCCAATCACAATCCTTTCTCTCCCCGCAAAGGTAAGCAATGACCTGAGTTTTATGTTAAGTGCTTACTCTGTTTTCTTTGTTGTTTTCCCACTAAAGTATGTGTCCCTGAGCACTACAGTTTTGTTTTGCCTGTTTTTGAGCCTTATATAAATGGAATCATATAACATGTATTATTTTATATCTGACCTATTTCAGTCAACCTTATGTAAGACTTACACATATTGTTGTGTTTAGTTGTGGTTCATTTTTTTTTTACTGTATAGTATTCTAGTGTATGCGTATACCACAATTTATGCATTCTAGTGTTGATGGACATTTGGCTTGTGTTTGGGGAATTATGAATAATGCTTCTGTGAACATTCTGATACAGTATTTTTGGTGGACACATGCGTGTATTTTTGATAGTGATATATAGGAGTGGAATTACTGGGTCACAGGATATATGTATCTTCAACTTTAGTACATAATGCCAATTTTTTTTCCAAAATTATTGCACTATACCAGCAGCGTATGCGAGTTCCCATACTCCTTCTCCCCAGCACTTACATTGCTAGATTCCTTAATTTTAGCCATTCTAATGGGTATGTCATCGTGGTTTTAATTTATTTTTGTGCTGTGACTATAACATACTTAAGCACCACAATAAGTATATTGGCCATTTGGATATCCTCTCTTGTGAAGGACCTGTTCAAAGCTCTTGCCCATTTTTCTAATTGAGTTGTCTGTAGTAGTTCTTGATGAATTCTGGATACAGGCTGTTTATTGGTTACTTCTGTTGCAAATTTCTTCTCCCACTCTTAAAGGTGTCTTTTGATGAACAGAGGTTCTTAATTTTAATGTAGTCTAATTTATCAGTCTTTTCCTTTAAGCTAGTACTTTTTGAGTCATGTTTAAGAACCTTTTTACTACTTGAGGTTATGAAGATAAACTTTATTATCTTCTAAAAGTTGTATTGTTTTGCCTTTATATTTCACCTAGAGACAATTTTTGTATGTGGTATAATGTAGGGAGTGGTCTTTGTATTTCCACATGGATATTCAGTTTTTCCAGCACCATTTATCAAAAAGTATCCTTTCCATACTGCCTGGAAGTTCCCCTTTTGTTATAAATCAAGAGTCTATATATGCATGGATCTGTTTCTAGGCCCTCTATTTTGACGATATTTGAACCAACACCACTGTTTTAATTACTATAGGTTTTCTAAAAATATCTGCTAGAACAAGTCATCCTATCTTCTTCTTCAGTGGTTTGATTCTTCTTGACTCTTTATATTGCCATATGAATTATAGAATCAACTTCAAAAAAATTCTCTTGGGATTTTTTTTGAGACTGCATTGAATTTATAGATCACTTTAGGGAAAATTGACATTTTTACGATATTGATTTTTCCCATCTGTAAACATGGTATATATCCATTCACTTAGATCATTCATTCCTCTCAAAAGTGTTTTATAGTTTTGTGTGTAGCAATCTTACACATCTTTAGTTTGGATTATTACTAGGATTTGAATATTTTTAATAAAATTATGAATATTTAAAATTTTTCGTATTCTGTTTGTTGTTTGTTAAATAAAAAGACAATTGATTTTGGTATTTTTCACCTTATGTCTAGCAACCTTGCTGAACTCACTTATTCTAATTATTTTTCTGTGGATTCTTTTGGATTTCTTGCCTCTATAGTCATATCGTTCATGAATAATGATAATTTCATTTGTTCTTTTATACTCCTTATGCCTTTTATTTCTTTTTCTTATGTTGGCTAGAGCCTCCAGTACAGTTGAAAGGAAGTCATAATAGGGATCATTTTTGGCATGTTCCAAATGTCCAAGGGGAAGCTTTCAACTTTTACCACTAAGTGTGATGTTTGTTAAGGAATTTTTGTGGATGCTTTATGAGATTAAGTATGTTCCCTTCTATTTCTGGTTTTCTAAGAATTGTTAATTGTGACTTAATACTGAATTTTATGAAATGCCTTTCCTGCATGTATTGAGGTGTTCATGAGACTTTTTTATTTTATTGATATGACATATTACACCAAATGATGCTCTAATGTTAAACCATCATTATACTACTCCAGTAAATCCAACTTAGTCATGAGGTAATATCCTTCTTATATTTTTCTTGATTCAGTTTATAGTATGTTGTTTAGAATTTTTTGCACGTATGTTATGAGTAAAATTGTCCTGTAATAGTCCTTTTAATATCCTTGTTATGTTTTGATACCAAGGTTATGCTGGCCTCTAAAAATGAATTGGGAAATAGTCCTTTTTTAAAATTCTATGGAAGAATTTATGTGTTATTTCTTCTTGTTTGCTAGTGAAGTCATCTAGACCTAGGGTTGTCTCTCTAGAAAGGTTTCATTTATGGAGTCAATTTATGAGATTATTCACATTTTTTATTTCTTCTTTGAGGTATTAATTACTTGGAGTTTTGTAGAAATTTCTCCACTTTCCATAAAAATTCAGATTTATTGACATAAAGTTGTTCATAATAACCTCTTATCCTTTAATGTCTATAAGATTTGTAGTGATGTCCCCTTTTTCATTCCTGCCTTTGGTTATTTGTGAATTCTCTCTTTTTGTCTTCATCAATTTGCCAGGGTTTTAAATTTTTTATTAGTCTTTTCGAAGAGCTTCATTTTGGCTTTGGTCCTCTTTTTTTTAATGTTTATTTACTCTTATCTTTATTTCTTTTTCTCTCCCTGGGTTTATTTTGTTGTTCTTTATCTAGTTTCCTGAAATAGTTGTTTATTACCTCTTTAATTTTTAACCTATTTTTTCCTAATGTATGCATATAAGGCTATAACTTTAGGGTAGGCAGAGTTAAACTGTATCCCACAGATTTTGATGTTGTTGTTTAGTTCAAAATATTTTCTAATTTCTTTTATGATTTCTTCTTTGGCCATGGGTGTTTCAGAAGTCTATTTCTTAATTTCTGAATATATAGGGATTTTTAGCTTTCTCTTTGTAATTGCACTATCAGAAAACTTATTTTAAATTACTTTACAGGTCAGATAAATTATTTCAACCCTTGAAAATGTATTGTCTTGCCATATGTGCTTTACAATAATGAATATTCTGTAGTTGTTATATACTGAATTCTATATATGTCTATTAGATCACTTATGTTTATTAAGTTGTTCAGTTTTATAACTTTACTGATTTGTGTGTACACACTTATTTTCTCTGCTGATTATAGCTTTGTCTATTTCTTTTGAGTATTTCTGTCACTGTTTTACCTTGTCTTCTGAAGCTATTTCTTAGATACTTACAAATTTGGAAATGTTATATCTTCTTCATAATTTGAACTTTTATCATTGTGAAATATCTCTTTTCATCACAGGTAACACTTGTTACCTTAAAGTTTACTTTGTCTAGAATTAATATAGTTACATCAGTTTTCTTTCAGTTAGACATGGTATGTCTTTTATACCCATCCTTTTACTTTCAGCCTTTCTGAATTCTTATGTTTTATATGTGTCCCACATAAACTTCATATAGTTGGGTTTTCTTTTTTTAATACAGTCTGACAAGCTTCAGACTTTTTTTTTTTTTTTTTTGGTGAGGAAGGTTGGCCCTGAGCTAACGTCTGTTGACAATCTTCCTCTTTTTGCTTGAGGAGGATGGTCCCTGAGCTAACATCTGTGCCAGTCTTCCTCTATTTTGTATGTGGGATGCCAGCACAGATGGCTTAATGAGCAGTGTGTAGGTCCGCACCCGGGATCCGAACCTGTGAACCCCGGGTCACTGAAGTAGAGCATGCGAACTTAACCACTATGCCACCGGGCCAGCCCCCAGATTTTAACTAGAGCATTTAATCTATTTACATTTAATGTAATCACTGATTTGGGGTATTTAAATCTATTTTATTATGTGCTTTTTCTTTTTCCTACCTGAAATATGTTCCTTTTCTTTTCTTTCTTGCCTTTTTTGTTCTTTTTGCCGTTTTCTTTTGACTACTTTTTATTGTTCCATTTTTTCTCTTGTCAGTTTAGAAGTTTTACACTCTTTTTCTCTTCTTTTAGTAGTTAACCTAAAGATTACAACATAAATCTAAGACCTATCAAAGTCTGTTAATTGGTACTTTTATCTTTTCTCCAGATATTGCCAGGACTTTAAATATGCTTTAGTTATTATATGATATAGTTGCTATTGTTGTTGCATATTTAATTATCTGTATTTTAAATCCAACACATTATTCTTAAGTTTTATGCAGTGAATATTCATTTAGGCTTATTCACATATTTACCATTTTCATTGCTATTCTTTTCTTCCTCCAAGACTTTTCTTCTTGGGTCATTTTGTAGCCGCCCTTTAGTATTTCTTTAGTGCAGGTCTGCTGGTGACAGATATCTCTGTCTTGGGCTGTCTGAAAATGTCTTTATTTCAACTTCATTCTTGAAGATAGTTTTTGCTATGTATAGAATTCTAGGTTGGCAGTTACTTTTTTCCTTTCATCACTTTGAAAATACCATCTGTTGTTTTCTGCCTTTCATTGTTTCTGTTGAAAAGTAAGCTTTGAATCTAATAGTTGCTTCTTTGTTGCAGGTACATTTTTTTCTGACTACTTTTAAGATTTTTTCTTGCCTGTAATTTTTAGCAGTGTGTCTAGGTATGAACTTCTTTTTGTTTATCTTTCTTAGAGGTTGAAGACTTTCTTTAGTCATTAGGTAAATATCTTTAATTGGTTTTGAAAAATACTCTGTGGTTATCTCTTCAATATTTCTTCTACAGGATCTGTCTCCTCCCCTAGTATTCTTTTTACATATGATAGATCTTTTTGTCGTGTCCTCTCAGTCTTTGACTTGCTTTTCTGAATTTTTTCCTAAAAATTTTTGTTTTGTTTGTTTTCTCTTCTTGATTTTTTATATTTTCTTCTGATGTAACTTCGGTCCACTAATTCAACTCTGTCTTTCTGTCTCCTTCAGCATGGTTATTTTGAATCTGTCTGATACCCACAATATCTGGAGGCATTGAGGGTTTCTGTTTTCTGTTGTTTTTACTGGTTTTCATTTACATTGTCTTGTCTCCTTTTGTGCTTGGTTACCTTTGATTGTGTGTCAGACATAGTATTTGAAAAATTATTTGTAAAAATATTTTGAGGCCTGAGATGGTGTTACTTTCCTCCATTTTTCATTTTTTCTGCCAGGTCCTAGGGCACTAACAATCTGGGATTACTTAAATCCAATTTTAGGGATTACAATTTTCTGGACCATTCAGATGACTTGAAGCTAGGTTACAGTGTCTGCAAGGACTATTATAATTTCAGTTTATACTTATGTCTGGGATGCAAACCTTGGGGATCCCAGCATCAGGCATGGAGGTTTTACCAGGCAGCAGCTCACACCCTTGTATGGGTCTGGACTCCAACTTTTATTCTCTATCCCAGGGGTTGGCAAATTTTTTCTGTAAAGGACCAGAGAGTAAATATTTTAAACTTTGTGGGGCATACAGTCTCTCTTGCAACAATCAATAGTGCAGTTGTTCTGCAGAAGAGCCATAAATAATGCGTGAATTAATGAGCATGAATGTATTTCAGTAAAGCTCTATTTACAAAATCAGGTGCAAGGCCAGATTTGGCCCATAGGCTATAGTTTGCTGACCCCTACTGTAGTCTTGCAGAAGCTCTGCTCAGACTCTCAGCCACCTCTTCTTAAGCTTAATTAGCCCTAAATGCTGGGTTAGCCTCTCCTTAGTCTATCTTGTTAGCTCTCTAGTGCCTTCAAGAATATGTTGGGTTTTTTGTGTTTGGTCCAGTTGTTCTCAGCAGGAAGTTTAATCTGAAATACTTAGTCTGCCATTATCAGAAGCTGAAGTCATATATAAGGTAACCAATTTAAAAGCAATGAAATTTTTTTCCCTTTCTGATCTCAGGAAAGAAGTTTCTTGAGTTATTCTCAGAGAATATCGCTCACTAGCACCATGTGGTAGATAAATGACTTTTTAAAAAAATAAAACTGAGTTTCAGGACATGTTTCTATAGTTTTCCTAGAGAGATTGTGCATTCCAAGGTTAAAGTTATAAAGCAGTATTGTCCATCAGAATTTTCTGCAATGATGGAAAGTCTATATCTGCACTGTTCAGTATGGGAGCCGCTAACCATCTGTGGTTATTGAGCAATAGAAATGTGGCTAGTGTGAATGCAGGACTAAATATTTCTATTTAATTTTAATTAATTTAAATTTAAATAGCCATGTGCAGATATTTAATTTGGAGTGGATGCAGTTTAGATTAAAGGAAGAATCTTGTCCCAGTACACAATGGGTTCTTAACGCTCCCACCCACTGAAGTATCCATTTTCCAGTGATCTTGCAAGAAATACTTAATCTAAATGTGTTTGGTGGATGGTATGTCAATAAATAGCTTAGGCCTCACAGAATGTTTCCATTTATTCCTGCCATTACCTGTTGTGATGGAACTACTCTTGTTACTAAATGGGCCACTTAAAACCAATGCAGTGACTCAGTTTACTTTCTAATGTGTATTTTTCTTTGCAGGGAAAGGGGCGTCTTCATCGAGGAAACTATCCAGGTTCATCCTCTCCTGTTGTAGTTCGGTTGCCCTCCATGTCTGATGTCCCAGAAGAGACCTTGAGTAGTGAGGCAGCCTTGGAGACTGACATCACAGAACAGCAGCAAGCGGCTATGCAGCAGGAAGAGAGAGTACTGACTGAGCAGATTGAGAATCTACAAAAAGAGAAGTGAGTTTCCAGGAGGAAAGGGAGCAACCAGTTATTATCTGCTTTTACTTCCTTCTATCCTTTCTTTATTTTTCGTTTTTTATTAAGTATCTCCTATATGTCAAGCACTGTGTCAGGTGATACAGGGGATGTGGAGATGACAAAGACATGTTGCCTATACTCAGGTAACAGTATGAAAGTTGTCATCTCAGGGAAGGAAGCTCCATGAGCAAGAAGACCTAAAGCTGCTACAGTGACGATTCTGGGGAGGCTGACTGAGACAGGATGTGTCAATCTTAGTCAAGATTCCTAATAGGTCAGAGACCAGCCTTGATGAACAGATTTGTCTTAGAGGGGAATAAGGATTCCCAGGCTAAGACAGAGTCCCTTTTAAGAACGAGCATTATTCAGAACTCCATGAAGGAAGGTTATTGTCTGATGATCAGTATAGCCATGGGGCCAACAACTAGATGGTCAGGGTAAGATAACTTTTGTGGGTGCTAGGATACTGGGTAGGGAAGTCAGTTGCAATTTAGGAGAGGGACAAATAAGCAGCTCTGTGACCTCCACTATCACTGGAGCAAGGGGCGGGGGCGGTAACACTACATCTTGGGGATAATATGAACATTCCATGGTTCTCCCTGAAGGTACTATGTACTGGTTCTGGTTGACAATGATGACTCTTAATTTTTAAGGGGATTTTTGTTCCTGAGTTCCAGGATCCCAGGCCTGAGAGCTTGATTCATGAGGGAATATGAATCTGTTAAAGTACTTTTTGCCTGTCGGGATTGAGTCTAGGAATTAGGCAAGCTGAGAAAAGCATCTATGGCTCAGCTGTGCAGAACATGATAAGGCAAAAGTGGTGTACATTGACCAGGGACTAACTATTTGATATAAGAATGATCTGAAAAGGGGACCTAACTCAGCTTTGATGAAAATGGTATTGGAGTTATTGAAAGATGAATAGGAATTTGCTGGGAGGGGGGAAATCTTTCCAGAGAAAGGAGAAAGTAAGAGTATAGTCTCAGAGGTGTGAATGCACATGGCTTATGACAACTGTAATTGCAGCCATGAATTGCTGGTGAGATTATCCTTGAAAAGATTGTCCTTGAATCTCAGGCTAGGTATTGGAGGTATTGAAGGATGACTAGTTCAAGTTAGGTAGGGTGAAAGTGAAACTAAGATGGTTCCGAAAGGGAGGAGACTTGATGAAAAAAGACATAAGAATTGGAAGGATAAGGAGGTTGTAGACAGAGTATTAGATTCAGAGTGTTAGATTCAGAGCTGATATATTTTCAGGTAATGACAAACCCTAGGATCTGCCCATTGGAGAAAGTTGCCTATATAAAGTACAAAGAAGGTTGTTAGAAGTTGCAGACATAAAGAAACTTTGGTATTAGGGTATTGAAAGGAGCTTTTACAAAGATATTGATTTAAATAGATTGGGATGATGTCAGGCAATAGTGAGAAACCAAGATTAGGAGCCAAGTACCAAAGACGTCAGGGAATGAGGGAAGGGGGCGTGACTGAGAGGTAGGTGGGTGATTAATAAAGAGGAGTAGAGAATACTATCCATGGAGATGGCATAAGCTTCAAAGGATGGAAAAGATCAGTCAATGTTTTACTTCATCTAGAGGTCTCTCTATGGTCAAGGTAGAAGATACAGTCTGTAGCCAGTGAGTAAAGTTTCATGGAAAATAGTTAAGAGCTGGAAGGAATCTTAGAGATTATCTAGTTTAATCTCTTTGTTTTGTGGATGAGGAAGCTGAGGTGAGAGAGGAAAGTAATTTCCTGATGCATTATGAATAAGTTTAGAGTTTAGAACCCTGATCTCCTGATTATCAGCCCAGAGTTCATTTTACCAAAAGATCTTACAGCTGCAGCATCTTTCCCCACCTAACCCTTAGCCCTATTATAGGTCCCAGTCTTGGCTGTCTTTACCTTCACCATTACTGTGGCTTACAGGTCCTTGTGGGAACAGTGAGAAACGTGACTGTTATTGCTGCTTGCATTCCTGACTTTCATGGAAGGTCTTTTTTCCTGTAGTGTTCCTTCCACTTCTTATCAAATGCTAATGGATTTCTTGATTATATCTTACAGGGAAGAGCTAACATTTGAGATGCTTGTACTGGAACCCCGTGCCTCTGATGATGAAACCCTTGAGTCTGAGGCCTCCATTGGGACTGCCGATAGCTCAGAAAATTTGAATATTGAGTCTGAAGGTGCCATCTCTGAGAAATCAGGTAGATGAACATGTTTGACCAAAGACTCCAGATTTGTTTTGCAAAAAAGGAATAAGGACTCCCAAGCTAAGACAAAGTCCCTTTCAAGAATGCCTTGACCTTACAAGAAAAGGTGACAAAGTCCTAAGGAGTTGAAATATACTGATCTTTGTGAAGCTTCCATATAAATTGTTCATCATACTAAGCCTTCAATGTAGTATAGTTTTTTGGGTATAATTTAATGTTTTCTCCTGTATTTACCACAGAGAAAAGCCAGTAATCACAACACATGTTGTCTTAATGACCTATGGTCCATTTTCTAAGGGTGGGTAACAGGAGTTGTGCCCTGCTGTGCGATGGGACTATACCAAAGGAGGTATTTAACTACCTGACATGTCTCAGGGAGACATAGAACTTACTATATATACTGGCAGTTTTTTAAATGATAGTGACAGTTATGGGCCTCTCCTAATGGCATAGTCAATCTCTAGACTTCACTGGGGTTGATCCTGAAATGATATATGTAGAAATAGATGATGAACTCTTCTTGAGTTATGACTGTGCACAAAGTAGGTCAGCCTGGACCCTCCAAATCTTAGCCCACCCAGTTTCACTTGTGAACAGTGACGCCTATTCTTACATAATGATTTGCTTTAGAGGGAACTGTCATTTACAGCTTTGGTCTCTTTTTTGCATTAGAGAGAAGCTTAGCCCTTAGTTCTCTGAAGGCAGCTGGCAAGTCTGAACCTTCAAGCAAGTTGCGAAAACAGTTAAAAAAGCAGCAAGACTCTTTGGATTCAGTGGACTCTTCAGTCTCTTCTTTATGTTCGTCTAACACTGCATTTTCTCATGGGACCAGAAAACGATTTCAAATTTATTCCAAATCTCCATTCTACCGAGCTGCCTCAGCTGGTGAGGCCCCAGGAATGGAAGGGCCACTGGGCCAGACCAAATCCCTGGAAGACAGACCTCAATTCGTCAGCAGAGGAACCTTCAACCCTGAAAAGGGCAAACAAAAATTAAAAAATGTGAAAAACTCACCCCAGAAAACCAAAGAGACCCCAGAGGGGACAGTCATGTCTGGCCGCAGGAAAACTGTGGACCCAGACTGCAGCTCCACCCAACAGCTAGCTCTCTTTGGAAATAATGAGTTTATGGTCTGAACTGGCAGATGTGTGTCCCTTCATGGCTACACAGTGGTAAACACATCTCGTCTTTGGGGCTTATTCTCATCACCTCGTCCACAACAGTCCATCCTAATTGTGGTCCTGCCTCTTGCCCAAGCATACAACCAAGACCTTGTGTGCTGAATTCCTGGGCCTCCTACAGAAGTGGAAAGGCGTCTTTGAAGTCTTCTGGGGATGGTGCCGGCTGTGCCTTGGCTGCTGTATTTGACTAGAGAGTTCACTAAACAAAGCCACTTAGGGCCTGGGGATCTGGGTCAGTTGTGGAGGTCTTTGTAGTTGTCTCTCTATCTTTTTTCCCTTCCAGAAGTGGGTGTTGAACTAGGAGGGACATTGTGGGCTTGAGGGACCCACTGATTTCTGACATTTGAAGAAAACATATGAATCTTTCTTAACCATGAAAGCAAAAGCCTTTGGGTTTATTTTGGGATATAGTTAGGAGCTGAGGTAGAATATAATTTTTTTTCCAAGGATTTATAAACAAAAAGCCTAAGCCCTCTATTTTAAGATTTTTGAAAAACACTCCATGTTATATTCTGGGGGAAGTAAAAAAGCACTTGTGTTCCATTAAACCATCAGAGCATGTCTCAGACATCTGGTTACACAATGGAGAGGAGAGTACATATTTTGTTTTTTTGATGATGTTTGATGTTATAATAATCAATGCTGGTTTAACTCCTGGCTAGTTCCTGCCAAATATATTGCATGGGCTGAAGTTTCAGTAGCCATACTGTTCTCATATTCCCTGGTCCTAGGACCAGGTTCCTCTAATTTTTTTTAAATGTTCCAGAGACATGGTGATCCCTAAACATGAGGGTTTCATCCTAATCCATCCAGGCTTTTCTCTTTGTATAGATTAAACTGAAGATCATATATATTTATCTGCTGATGGATTTTCACCATGAACTCAGACAAATAATGTGACCATTTAATCACTTCTCCCAGAACATTCACACGCAACATTGCATGAATAAGTGTTACAGAAAGCTGCCAAAAAATCAAAAGAGAAAAGATTTTAATATGACCCATCTAACTTTTATCTTATCCTCAGATCATCAGTATTAAATAGATGAAAAAAAAAATCAAGGACTACTTGAAGCTATTTTTGTTAATATTCTGGTTACTGAAGTTTACTGTAAATATATGTGTATAGTATGCATATTTCTTTTTAACCTTATGCTTCCCTCCTCCCCGTGGAATCTCTTCCCACAGATTAGGAGCCATTGGACAGAGTGGGTGAGAGCCACTCATCCTTGGGTTGGGGGGAAAGTCCGACCATCTTTTTCACCACTGGGTGTCTCCATACACCTGAGTTAGAATAGCATTTTAAGCTTCTTAGCATTTGTGGGATTAGAAATCTGTTTTTGCTATTTATAATATATGGAAAATGAAACATGATATCCTTTCTTGAGATAAGTATGTGAAAATGTTTATTTTTAAAGTTACTAAATGCATCTTGTCTGACTACCACATGCACTGTTCTAAAAAAGAGCCTTTACCATCTGTAACCTGAATTTTGGTTATTCTTCCTTTTCATACTTCTTTGATTTGAAGTTATGGAAATATTAAGACTTTTGTTAAGGCAGAATCTCGCCTGTTACACAACACTGAACCTCATGCCACTGCCTCAGTGGTTATTGTCAAGTCCCAGAGGTCAGACTTGGAACATCATTCTGAGTGGCAGCTAAACGTAGCAGGAGTCTTACCTCTCCCTGGTTTGGGTTCAGAAATGAGCTGGGGAAAGGAATCTTTTTAAATCTCCAGAATGATGATGGTTAGTGAGTAAATGTTAGATTTTATATCCTGCAAACATCTGCCATCTAGTTCATGCTGTCCCGAGGAGTAATAAATGTAAAGCCTTTAAAAATCTGAATTTCAGAGAATTTCCTAGAGGAAAATCCAACCACTTAGCATGGTTGTGTTGAAGTGAGATTACTGGTGCCCTTGGGCCCCCTGCCAGGCCGCACAGTCTGTTTCAGTATTCTTGGGAGAGTAGTGCTCTGCTGGGCATTGACTACTACTCTCCACTTGCTCTAGAACATTGGTTAGATACTATACAAAAAAAGAAATTACCCTTGTTGAATAACTTCCTTTGGCTCAGAGGAATGGCCTGGAGAACACACCTTGGCATATGTTCTCTCTTCTAAATCGCTGGGGGGGGGGGGGGGTTGGTAGGGTTTTTTTTGCAAATTAAGTTTTTGGCAGTTAAAAAACTACTCACATAGGTCACTTTATAGGAACTAGGTGATGGATGTTAAGAGACTTTATTTTTTCTCAGGGATCTGAAACCTGAATTTGGATAAAATTAAATAAAAAGTATTTGTTTTTCAGTTGCTAGATTTGTGGATTTCTAGTCATTTAACAACCTGCCAGAATGGAGTGTAATGGGGAGGAGAGATCCACGCAATTATAAGAATGGAGGGCAAGTGTGGGACCCTCCCTTTGAAGGAAAGAAAGCTGTTGTTCTCACATGGTAACAGGCATTGTTGGCCTGATAAAGATATGAAGCCATAACTCTTAAAATTGTCAGAACCAACTGCTGTATCTCTTCCATCTGATCTTCACTGGTCCTCTCCACGATTAAAGTTATGTCACCACAAAGTGATGCTGTATTACAATCACTTATGATTAAGATATTTAACCTTAGTATGTATCAAATTTGTGTTTCCTATTGCTTCTCCTTTTCTTTGATCTCAAATGCCTCAAAGGAAATCCCTGCATGGCAGCATTGGGGCAACGCCACATGTGGCGCCCATACTCCAAAATGCAGAACATTCTGTTCATACCACACATTCCCTGCCCCAAAGGAAGCCTGGATTTTCACTTCTCCCCATTAAAACCAAGGTGTCCCTTATCATGGAAAATGTAATGGAGCAGAGAAGTGTAATTTTAGCGTCACATTGTGTATCACAAAGTGAAGCAGATTACTTTAACAGCATGTAGGGAGGTGACATGCTTAGTTTGTAACGCACTTTGTAGTTCCTGCCATTTTAATTATTTTGCCACTCTGGGCTTCTGTAAACACAAAGGGAGAATACAGCCCTCCCAGTATGACCCTTGTAGAGACAGAGGGGCCTGAAGTCAAGGGATGGGATGCCAGAGCCCCCACCTTATGCTTTAGAAGCTAGCTACAGCTCTTACTCTGCTGGGAGGTTAGTGGAGACTTCATGGTCCCATCACAGTAGGGTTGTTTTCACTGTCAAAGGCAGAGTCCCAGAAGCATGCTGAAAAGGAGGTCAAGCAAAGTTCTGCAGGCCCACTTCAGTAAATATGGGCCATGGTTTTTTGACTATAACTCATGAATGTGTACCTTACACAAGCACTTTGGTGAACTAGAGAGAAGAAAGTTTTCTCAGGATGTGTTCAAAGCTAAGCGAGTTTTAATTTAAAAAGAAACAATTCAGACAGCCTTTCCTCATCCTCCTCTCCTCTTTTTTTTTTTTTTTTCTTCCCTTTGGTGGGGAGCTGGACATGGGGCATGCATCATTCTGTGTTGACAAATGTGTTATGTCTACCCATAATTTTGTGACAATTCTTCAGCACTGTCCCCCAATACCATGCTAGTCTTCATAGTAAAATTCCTTGGTATTTGTGGGAGTCTTCTTTCTATGCCCCTAAAATACTTTTAATCACTTTTCTCTGGAACCACTCCCACATTTGATTTGGTGTTAAAGGGTAACAGCAAAATGAAGATTGTGGAGATGGATCTATTAGGTCTTGTTGGTCTCTTGGTTGAAATTGTTTTCAAAAAGCCCACAAAGGGGTCTATCACCTTGCTATCCATCCATACTTAATACCTATTTATCAATCTTCTTAGGTCATATAAAAGTTGCACCTTTTGAACCAACTAATTGTATTTACTAGGGGAAAGGTGTGGACTACAGATTAGTAGTATATTATTTTAATGGATTTAAAGTAATTTATAAGTATGCTGAGTGTAAATTTTTAAAAGACTGTATTGTAAAAGGACATATCCTGTGAAAGATATCATTTTACTGTTTAACAGAATAATTCTAGAAGAAGAATGATTTATCTCACCCACAGAACTGATTACATTCCTGATGCAATCAACAGGCACTTTGTAATTTCCTTTTGGGTCTTTTTTTTGAGGTGGGGGGAGCAAGACATCATCTGTATAAAGTGCAGTTTGTGTCACTCAAAATATGCACTGTTTGACTACACAAAAGCAGCTTGATGAACAAATCACTCCATGGCTCATTAAAGAACAAAGCTTCCAGAAGCAGCAATACGTGTGGTTTGTTTTCTAACCATTCTGGCTCCCACCCCAACTCATTCCATCCCAACCCCGAGGAACAGCAATTAATTTTTTTTATTTAAACTGATCTTTTTTTTAAGGAAAGGACTGAGCCCAAAAGTGCAGAAGCGGTAGTTATTGGAACTCAACTGAATTCAAGTGAAGGTGAGGTTCAAGCTGTTAGTTTTCTGTAATGGATGCTAGCTGCTGGCTGTCAAGACTTCATTTAATCAGTTTAGAGCTAGGTGGGCAGGGAAGGCAATAAATCTACATTTAGGATCCTCACCAAAAAGGCTGTGAACAAGTAGCAGTGTCTGCTAATAGAGGGCCAAAGAATTCAAACTTGGGTGGTGGTTTTTGTTCTGCCGCTATACTGCATGACTGGGAAAGTCACTTGTCCTCTCTGGATGTTAGTTTTCCTATCTGGAAATGAGTTCTCTTCCCCAGGTTTGCTTCTCCAGATAACTTATACTAACTCTCAGGTCTCAATGTAAAAAACAGTTCTACTTGGAAATTTCCTCTTCCCCCTTGAACTGGGTTAGATGTCTTGTGTTCTCAACGGCTCCCAGTATTCGAGGCATCAAAAAATTGTTTGATGTACGCTTCCCAAGGCAAGAAGTGTGCCTCTCTTGCTGTCTCTTAGATCCCTGGCACCTAACAAAAGGTGCCTGCACTTAGATATTGAATGAGAGGGTTGAATGAGATTGGGATTCCCAAATGCCAAACCAAGTCTAAGGTGAAATGGAAAAAAAAAATTAATGTAGTGAATTTTACCCTAATGCCAAATGTATTCAGTTTTTTAAAATTCTGAGATCATCCTTCCCATTTCTGTTTACATTTACATTTTTGCATTAAATTTACATTACATCAAAACAATAAAGATAGTGAATTGTTTCTTAAAATTTTCTTAACTGGCCAAAAAAACCATAGAAATGGCATTTTTAAAACTTGCCCCTGTGATTACTGAGTCTACAACAAACCCTTCCGATTATGAAGACAAGAGCAGATAAGACACATGTAATATCTGAATATTGAATCTTGTAGACAGCTCGGACTCTTAGTCGAGGAGTGTGTTGCTCCCCAGTTCTGTGTGGCCATTTATCCATTCATTCAATAAATATTTACTGAGCACCCACAAGCGCTGTCCTAGGTGCTTGGGCACATTGGTGAACAAAACAAATCTCCCTGCCCCTGTGGAGCTTACATTCTAGGGGGGGAAAACCAATGATGTCCACTAGATGGAGACCAGTCATCCACTACATCTGGGTTCCACTATCAGGTTATATTTCTTAATTTGAATACGTGCTTCTTGGCATCTTTGAGTCTTTTACTGGCCTTCCTACCTTTAAATACTCCCTTGAGGGTGGAAGAGGCTAAGTGTCTCACAAATCTGAAAACTGCAATTGAAAAGAAAGGCCCAGAGAGGCCCACAAGGACTGCCCCTATGTGCTTCATAACCAAAGACATTTCTGGCATTGAGGGCAAAAAACAGCTTTCGTAGTATCCCCTCTCCTAGCAAGGTCCCTAAATGCAATGAAAGAGAGCTATCACTCATCTGAATTTCAGTGGGGCCAACTTATGCCAAAGGTTGAATAAGTCCTGGGATCAATGAGAGCTGTATTGTATTAGGAAAACAGAAGCCACTCAGTATATTTCAGGTAAGAAGGATTTATAAGAATTAAGGGCTTAACAACCATTGGAAGAACTGAGGAAACAAAGGTCAAGAGAAGCTCCCACAGAAGGTAGAGAAAGCCAACACAGATCTCAGCAAAAAGTTCCAAAGATCTCAAAAGCTTGCCTGGAAGCTAATGCAATTCTGAAGAAGGTTGCTGTGAAATCTCTGTCTTCCCACACATCTGGCTGCAACTGCCTACAGAGAAGAACAGCTTCTCATTTACCTTCCAAATCTCACGTGAGTGCCTTTCTTCCATTAGCAAACCATAGGGGAAAGGGATGAAGACAAGACCTTAGAAGAGGGGGTGGTATTGATGCAGGATTGACAGCAGCTAATCCAATTTATGTACCTCCTCTAATTCTCTAAGATTTCCTCTGGAGATTCCAATCTCCTTCCCAATGTAGAATTGCTGTGCTCACACACCCCAGACACCAGTCTGTGAACTTCAGCAGGCTGCCTTTATGGTCTGATGTTCTCAAAAGCAAAACCATAGGATAAGTATGCAGGGCCTATCTGGTCATATTTCAATCATGTTTCTCATCCAAATGCCTTTGCTCAGGCTTTCTATATACAGGCCTTTAAACCTTATGAATAAAACTTTTGATAGGGAATTGAATAGTATGATGGCATTCTAGACATTAAGTGACCCAAATAAGTGAGGCAAGTCTGATGCTTTTAGATCGAGTCTCAAGTAGTTTGAGTGCTTAAATGGGAAGGGTTTAAGCTGGGCAGTATTTGCCATACTCTTTCCGCTCTGGGTACCAGTTTAGCTATTGTCATTTCCAGAGCAGAGTGTTCTGAACCATCCTTCCTCCATCAAGGCAGGATATCACTGTCAGCTCGGAGAATTCATACACAGGCCAAACACAAGGGCACTCCTAGGATTTCACAGATTTCTCACATGACTTTTTCCTGCTTGACTTCACGCATCTTTTCTTTGAAGACAGAAAATGCAACAGAATTGTTTAGCTGATTCCAGGGGTAGAGGGAGCATGGCGTGGAGGCAGTGTCAGAGTTAAGCAGAGGTAAGTAGACTCACAACAAGTTTTGAGTCCTATATAAACCTCAGTTTTTTCACTTATAAATGGAGATGATTTGTCCCTGCCCCAGAGTTAATCTGAGGATTAAATAACAATGCACATTCAGTGTTCAGTTCACTGCCTGTTATACAAAGTGCCTGATACGTGTTAACCTTTTTTATTATTATTATTTTCTAGGTCTTCTGGGTCTGTCTTTGAAAAGGATGAGGTGTATCTGAGCTTCATCTTTCCACAAGGAATTAAGAAGTGATGTAGATTCCCCCTCACAAAAAGTGCCTGTAGCTGCCTGGTGTTGAGTTGGATGGTGCCCACCTTTGTTTACGGAGGGTGAGGAAGGGTAAGGAAGAGAAAAAGATTGAGAGAAGCTGTGGGGTGATGGGGTGCCATCTGGAGAGAAGCGGGGTTGTTGAATCCTGGGGGAGATTCTTCACTGGGCTTGAATTCATTGCACCTGAACTCTGACTCAGAGAGGAAACCGGACGGAACTCAAGACCTTGTGCTCATTCCTTTAGTGTCCTCAGAGGGAGAGCCTTGGCCACATTTGTTTTCCTGTTTTTGTTTTTTCACTGTTTTATTGAGGTCTAATATAACACAGTAAAGTGCACAAATCTTAAGTGCACAGCTCAATTAATTTTTATGAGTGAATAAATTTCTGAAACCACTGCCCAGATCAAAATAAAGAACACTTCTGGCACCCCAGAAGACTCCTTTAGGCCTCTTCCCAATCACCCCACCCCCACCCCAGAGGTAACCACTATTCTAACATCTATCATCTTTGGTTAGTCTTGCCTGTTCTTGAACTTTGTATAAGCAGAACTTGTGTCTGGCTTCTTTTGTCCAACTTTTATGTCTTTGAAATGTATCTACGTTGTCCCCTGTATTGGTAGTTCATCATTTTTTTACTGCTGTTTTCCATTATATGAATATACCACAATTTATTAATGTTCTACTGTCAATGTACAGTTTAGGGCTATTATGAATAAAGCTGCTATGAATATTCTTATATCCTTTGGTGGGCATTTCTGCTAGGTACACATACCTACAAGGGAAATTGCTGGGTCACAGGGCAGGCAAATATTTAGCTTCAGGAGATTGTTTTCCAAAGTGGTTGTATCCATTTTACTTCCATCTTCATTAGTTTTTGAACATATCACAAAGGAGCTTCTCCATGGGAGTATTCCCTATGGTCTTGCGGAAAAAGAGGAGCTCAACCCGTTCGGAAGTGATAAACCTCAAAGACGGGAGGAGCAGGAGCAATTTCCCAAACCTGAACGGGAGAGAGGACTCCATCAGTTTTATTATCAGCTTCAGACCACGAGCCCTGGGGGCAGTGCCCTCCCAGGAAAGGCAGAGGGGAAGGAGAGGAGCGATGAGAGGTACCCATGGCAAGTAAGGAGGAATTTTGAGGAAAGGCCCCATTCACTAGAGTGGTTGCTACCATCTACCCCTGACTCATTGTGGCCCGCTCCAATTTGTTTAGTTGAGAAGCATAATGAAACTAGTGGATAAATATTATGTGTAAAGATTATAAAGTGAGAAGTTATTTATATTAATATATATGAATATATTATTAATCATATATATGATTATTATAATTATATGTTTAATGCTATATATATTTGGATAAGAATATAAATTCCCCCTCTGTAAGCCACTTACGATAACAGAGTAGCCATTAGTGAAAATGTTCTGAAGTTGAAGCATAGTTTTTGTGGCTGAGATACTCATCCAGAATAAAAATAAATATAGTTTTAAATAAGAACCACTTGCCAAGGCAGGGGTCCCCAGTGCAGAAAAGGTGGGTGGTGAAGCCCCAAGAGAGACAGATTGGGGGGGATCAGATCTGCCAGCTGGGGTCAATGCCCAATGTCAAGGAGGCCCCTCAAAGTGGAGCAGCTCCACCCTCAACTTCCACCTTGGAGCCTTCCTCTACCTCCCAACTATCTGCTGAACTTGTTCTGCCAATCCAAGGGCTTTCTTTCTTTTGTGAGTATCACTGAGCGTCGCACACCCTCCCTGTGTCTTCCCCTCTTCCGTTTTTCTGATCTAAGCAGTGTCATGAAGAAGTTACTATAAAGTCAGATAGAGAAATTGTTTCTCAAACTGTAGGACTTGATCCACTAGGGGGTCTGAAATTAAATTTAGTGGGTTACAATTAGCCTGTCTTTAAAAAACTAAAATAGAAATACCAGAGTCAATTAGGCAAAGTAAGGGCAAGCATTATTTGGTGGAACTTTGTTTCAGTGTCTGTGTGTGTATCGGGTTATGACGGAACTTGTATTTCTTCTGTATTTCTTCTTCTGTATTCTTCTGTATTTCTTCTTCTTTTTAAAAACTGCAATATGTTGACTTGGAGAACCCCAAATCACTCTCTCAATACTCAGTTCTGCCTGTAGTTTGTATTGAACTGCTATAGAAATGATGTAGGAAATCTTAACCAAAATTTTGAAATTTGACCCAAAACCAATGTGCCCAAACATCTCTGGAAGCTGATCCCAACAGAAACTTGGCCTAGGAGGGCTACTGGTGTCTGGTATCTGTGATGACCATTCCTAGGATGCTATGTCAAGTCTTAGGAACAGTTGTTCTCCCTAAGCTCATAAAGAGCAGTATATTCCTTGTATACTTTGACTCTTCTTAAAGGAAAATTACCTCTTCTTGTGTTCTTTTCTCAGATTAGAGGTGATTCGAGGATGCTCATGTTAGGTAGCTTACTTCTTCAGAGGGAACTCCTGGGAGCTCCAAGAGAATGCAGATAATATGGTCTAAAAGAGCCAATAGATGACTGGAGGCCAAGTGGCCCAAACTTGCCCAGGCTCCGTTGTATCTGCTGGTGCTGGGCCAAGCTGGGAAGTCCCAGACCATACTCAGCCTGCAGCTACTGTCTCCCAAACCCAGGCTATTGACCATGCAGGTGGCTTATGCAAGTGCATCCCTGCGAGATGTCCCTTTGCACCTGCAACAGACCTTGTTATGTTCCCTCAAAACTTTCTTTCCCTCCTGACTTTCCTTTTTATTTCTTGACTACCTCTTCTCCCAAATAGCTCCTCTTCCCTTGTTCCTTACATCCACCTAAGTGCCAAATATGACCCATTTCAACTCCTGGAGGCTTCCTCATCTCTCATCTCCTTTCCACTCTCTATAGCCACTCCCAAAGAGCAGAACTCCATGGACTCCCCTGGGTGACGGCAGTATCTGCTTCCCTCCCTGGTTGTATACTCTGTACTCACTGCCACAACAGTCTGCATGAAGTCCAGCTCTGTGTACAACATCCACTGCTCAAAAGCCTGCAGTAGCTCCCCTCTTCTTTCCACATCAGATATGGCCTTTGTCTGGCATTCAAAGTCCTGAACAGGCTGGTCCCACAGTGCCATTCTGTCTTAATCTCCCACCTTCTCACTGGCAGCAATCTGTTGCACATTTCAAACCGGGCTCCTGTCCTAAGAACACATCCATGTTTGCCTCTCTCTCTCCCTTTGTAAATGATGATTTCTCTTCTTTTAGACCCATCCTTCCTTCCAGGTCCAGCCCTGCCTCCACAAAGTCCCTCTCAGTTCTGCTTTATACCCCCCACTCCCAGTGGGTCTCTGTCTCCTTCAGACACATGCAGCCCTCAGTATCTAACTAGGGTGGTCCTCATCCTCCGTGTGGTCACTGCCTGGCATCCCTGGAAGGCAGTGAGTTTGTCTTATGCACATTTTGGTCCCCACTTCCGTAGCCTGGCACTGTGCCTGGCACACAGTAGATGTTGGATATGTGCTGGTTGAACTGAGACCCTTGTGCCATCTAATCAGTGTGGGCCTGAGATGGTGTCAGAGAGTGGGGAGGGGTGTAAAGAGGTGAAGGGATAGATGGGCAGGTAGACACGTGCTCAAGTTACCTCACAGGCTGGCTGGGGTGATGAGCCTTGCTATGCTGGCTCAGCATCACTTGGGACTGGTCCTGCAAGGCCTCCACATGCTCAGGATCCTTCAGGCCCCGCGTTTCTGGAGAAAAGCAGCAGCAGTGAGCTCCTTTCCTAGCCTGCCCTGCCCCCTCACTGGCAGCCAGGGCCCTCAGGAGGGGTGAACCCAGCCCTGCACCTCTCTCCTCCTGCCCACCCTGGGAAGAAGGAGAGATGCACATATCTGGTTCTATGTGAGGTGATGGAGGGAAAGTGAGAGGCAGAAGGAAGTCCCTGGAATTCCCATTCTTCATCCCCAAGCACTTTTCTCCAAGGCTTGGGCAAAGACTCAGCTACCTGGTTTGAAGAGGACCAGGGCCTTCATGCAGGCAAACTCTGTGGGGTCCACTGCCAATGCCCGGAACCGTGAGATGGTTTCCTGCAGGATGCGAGTCTCTCCACTGGCCAGTGCCAGCCGGCCCTGGGAGCTGCTGGCAGCAGAGGCCTCCTGTGGGGCCAGCAGCGGGCAGCTATCCAGAGGCAGAGACCACTGTATGGCTCCAAGGAGGAAGAGTTCACTCCACGCCTCTTCCAGCAAGATCACCTGTGCTCAGAGAGGGGCTGAGTGTGATGGCTGATATACAGCTCCTCTGGCTCAGCCTGGAAACTCTGCCACCTCCTCGGGTGCCCTAAGAAAGGAAGAGCTGGTCCTGGATACCCAGAACATTCTCCTGACATCAGCCAGGGGCCCAGAGCTCTGGGATTTGGCACCATCTGACCCAGCCGCCTAGGCTCCAGAGCTGCAACTGGAACGTTGGGCAGCCTCAGGGACGCTCCCCCACGAGCATCCTAAGTTGAGTGTGCTTAGCAGACTTGACCTGACTTCTGAGCTGCTCCATCCAAACAGATGGCTAAGAGCTCAGACCCTCAGTCAGCCTCTTTTCCTGGGTTTATCATGGCAGGTCTCCTTGCCCATGAGAAGCCCAGAGGGGTGTCCTAGAGGTGAAGAGGTTGGACTGAAACTCAAGCCCTGAAGTCAGAGGCATTTGTGCTCCAAGGGAGCTGTTCAGGATGTGCAGACTACCCTGTCACATACAGAGCATCTGTAGGACCTGAGGGTTTGTCTAGGAGGAAAGAAGACCCGGGGAGCTATAGGCACTGCCTTCAAATCCCCAGTCCCTGTGTGTCCCTGGCCATCATCGTCCCCTAGGTGTGCACCCCAACCATCATTGCTGCCCAGAGATGGGAGCACCCTCAACAATCACATCCCTGAGACATGTACCCCTGACCGTCACTGACTCAGGGACACATGCATCCCCAACTGTCACCATCCCCAAGGGGCGTGCACCTCCAATCATCACCTGCACGGGGCTGTATGTGCCCCCAACCTGGCTGACTCACGTGGGCTGCCTGACAGGTGTACCTGATCCCTGAAGGGCAGGTTGGAGAACACAGGCAGGTTCTTGGCCCACTTGACAGCCATGAAAAGCAGGCGAGCAGACGTCTCATGGATGCTGTCCACGCCACAGGGGGAGGAGGAGGAGTATGGGGACGAGGGGAACTCGGGGTCATTGCTGGTGACATCAATATTCTCATCAGCTGTTGGAAGAGAAAGTTGTAACATCAGCCCCTGCTCTGCAGCAGGGGGTGCTCAGGGGCTCAGGTGTGGAGATAAAGGCTGGGTGCTGCAGCCCTGCTGTGACCTGGAAACATCCTCCCACTTACCATCCTCTGGCTCCAGCTTAGCACAAGTTTCGGCTGTTATAAGGCTGGCCATGAAGTGGTGATGCCCAGGAGGTGTGAGGGCCCCAGGTCCCAGGGCTCTGGCTGCAGAAACAGGTGTGTGGCCCTGTGGGCTGGGCCCTGCTGGGGCTGGGGAAGCCACCAGGGGCTCCAGCCGGGGCCCGGTGTCTGACTCCATGCTGTCCAGATGGACCTGGGCCGTGTTTCGTGGCTGGCGCTCATTCTGCACGGCTGGGGAGGCAGGAAGGGTCAGGGCACCCCACAGTTGTGCACCCCCATCTCTTCTGTCACCCCCCTCCAGGTTGGCTCCCTGACTCACCATCCTGGTTCATGCCTGCCTGCAAGCACTTCTTCAGCCGGCAGGCCTGGCACTGGTTCCGGTGGGCCTTGTCCACTGGGCACATCCCTGCCCCAACCTGGCACCTGCAGGAGGAGGGGAGCCCCAGGTGTCACTGTCCTGCCCAGGCTCTGGACTGGGGGTTTTGGACATGTTTGCCCTCGCCCCTTCTCCTCTGAACAACCTCCACCCCTCCCAGGGACCTCAGGGGCAGGAGGCCAGGAGGGCTCTTCCAGGTGGGGGTCTCACCCTCCCTCACCTGTAGATGAGCCGCCGCCTCACGCTTCTCTTGAAGAAGCCGCTGCAGCCATTGCAGGCGTAGATGCCATAGTGCTTCCCACTGCTGCTGTCTCCACACACACGGCATTGGAGTGAGGGGCCCACGCCTGAGGGACAGGGGCTAAGTCGGGGCCGGGCTGGGGCACAGCCGAACCCCCTCCCACCTCTTCAGGGACCCCTCCCCCCATTCCCTTTCTCGGTCCTCAAGTTCCTGCCCAACCGCATTTAAACACACCGGTGTCTCCCCAATCTGGAAAAGTGTCTCCCTTGTGCACCTCCCCACACCCCACCCAGCTTCTGCCCTCTTGCCTCCTTTTATGGTCAATTTTCAACAAGACTAGACTCTCTGCCTTCACTTCCCCACCTCCCATTTCCTCTCTTTGCAGGTGGCCTCAGGCTCCGCCATCCCACAAAAACATTCTTGACAACACTAGGAACATCTGCTGCCAAACCCTAAGGCGCTTCTCTCTTCTTTCCTTCCCCATCAGCTTAGCTGTCCTCTCTGACCCGCATATTTCTAGGATTCTGGGTTTGCCAGCAGGTTCCCTCACACTTGCCTCCAGCCCTTGGGGCCAGCTCTGAGTTGCTCCAACTCTTTTCATGGTCCCTGTAAACCTCTGGCTCACAGCCACTCCCCAAGGGCCCAGACCTTACCTGCAGGAAAGCCATACCTGTTGGCTCCTCCCCCAGGCCCCATCTGCCTGGAGACTCCTTCCTGGAGGCAGCCACAGCCACTGGCACAGCTGCAGCCATGTTGGAGCTCATCGGTGCTGTGGGCCTAGTCCTGGCTGGTCCCAGGGCAGCCTCCACCTTCCTGCCTGAGGATGGCCTCTGGATCCCTGAGCTGGGCCCAGCCTCTGCCTCCCTCTCTCTATGTCCCTCTGGGCCCATCTCTCTTCTGTCTCTGCTTCTCCCTCTCCCTGGCCCTGTCGGTCTCCCTCTGTCTTTGTCTCTCTCCTCCGTCTCTCCTCTCTGTCCTCCTGCCTCTGGTCCCCTCTGTCTGAACTCAGGAGCTGCCCCAACTTCCCCTCACAGCAGCAGCTCTGGCTTGAGGAGATTTCTCCCAGGGCAGCGCTGGACGCAGCTTATGATCCTCTTAATCTTTACTGTCTCCACAGGGGATCAACCAGCCACACCTGCAGCATTACCAAGGTGCCCCCAGGAGCCAGTCAGTCCTGCTGCCCCCATGCCAGCCCCTGGCTGCTCAGTGAATGTCCCCAGGTCCCTTCTGTCCTGCGCTCTCAAGCTGTTTGCTGCTCAATGCCAAGTCTTGAAGGGAGGTATGGACTTCACTTTCCCTAGGACTTTAACCTTTTCAAGCTGCTAGGCATGTGACTGGGGACAAGTGTGTGTGGCTGAGGTGTGTGTGCATCTGTGTGTGGCTCTGCACATGTGGTGCTCACCGTGGGTCCTGGGGAGGTAGATCCAGCTCTCCGCCCCAGTGGTTCTCACCCAATCCCTAAGGGATTGCTTAGGGCCCAGAATTTGAGGGTCCTGGCCCCCCCGGAAGGCTAGCGGTCCCCAAATGCCCGGCACAGAGGCAGCTCCCATGTGGGAGTGGGTACAAGGCAGGGTCTGAGGCTGGCCTGGAGGTGGTGAGGCCTGGGCCCCAATGTGGAGGGTCTCATTCAGGCCTGTGAGGTGGCAGAAGAGTAGCTGGCAGGTGTTTTTCTAACCCACCGGGGGAGCTGGGCCTGCAGGATGGAAGCGGGTGAGGACACAGCCCTGGAGCCTGGCTATGGGATCTCAGGCAGCCTCCCCTTCTTTCCCTGAGTTGGCCTCACAGTCCTAGGCAGGATGGCTTCTCAGCTGTCCCCAGACTCAGTCTTCCCTGCTACAGCGGGGTTCCGAGGGGAAGAGGCGGAAGGAGGAGTCTGTGCCTCCTTGGACCAAGCCCCAGGACCCAGAGGGAGGGTGGGGAGAGCTGAGACAAACCCAAGTTCAAATCCCTGCTCCCTCACAAGCCAGTCATGTGTCCCTGAGCAAGTGATTTAACCTGTCTGAGCTTCAGTTTCCTCGTCTGTAAAAAAAGGGATGACAAAAGTACCTGTCTTGTAGTGCAGTCGGGGAAACTCAGTAAGATAATTCTCCAAGTGTTTCAGTGACTGGTACTTAGAGTATAATAAATGATGGGCTGTCATTATTATTACTTCCCAGGGTTACTGAGAAGATCACAGAGCAATCTTCAGTAAATAGCCTTTCCTTTCCCTGCTTCTGTGTCCTCAGCACCACTCCCACCCCATACCTCGGATGGAGCAGAGAGCCCCATGTTGGTCTGGAGGGGACCAGGCACCCACAGCAGACCTGGGCTCACCTCTGGGGTGAGCCTGGGGCAGGGGTTGGCTCTACCTTAGAGCCCAAAGGGGAGGGGGGACAGGGTGAAGCTTCTGGAAGGATCATAGAGTTAAGGGGACAGAGGGGGTAGGGCGGGGCCCTTATATAAGTGGGGTTAACCCTCACTGTGACAGAGAAGCACTATTGGGGATTTGGAAAGTCAGCTGGAGGGGCTTTGCAGGGTAATCCACTTTCTGGGGCCTCAGAAGATCGAGGCCACTGGGCGGAGGCCCCTGACCTGACCTCCTCTGCCTCTGTGCTCACCTGAAACCCCCTCCTGAGAGGCAGCCCCGCAGAACCCTCCACTGCAAGGTCTCCAGCTCCACCTAACTCCAAAGCCAGGGGCATTTCCCTTGAACTTGATTGACTGGTCCCTCCTTCTCAAAGCTCGTCTCTCCCACTTCTTCTGGAACGTGTCCTCCCCTCTCTGAACTGTCATCCCCTCAGGGTTGCCCCTCAGAGGTCGCCCGAGCAGACTCTCTCCTTGGGCAATCTTGCACACATTCATGGTTTCCAGGACCACTTCACACCAGACTCCTGCCTGGGTCTCTGCCCCAAGCTTCCACCCATCGATCCACCTGGAGTTCTGGTGTAGAGACCAACTCCACATGCCCCAACCAACCCATCGCCAACTTGTCTGCAGAGATGGTCACTGAAGCCCAGGATTGAGGGATGGCCTGGAACACATGTGTGCAGGGAGGAAAGTCCCTAAAGTTGAGCTGAGGGCCTCTAATCCTGGAGGCCTGGGCCGAGGAAGAGCCACTGGCAAAGGAGCTGAGAGGGAAAATCAGGACAGCATGGGCCATGGGAGAAAAGGAACAGGAGGATTCAAGGATGGAAGTGTCAACCAGGTCAAGTGTCCTATGAGGTCATTTGTATCACCAATAAAAGGTACGAGAAAGCAAACAAGAAAAGTGCTTACACCAATACTTGCAATATCGTATCCACACCTCACAACAACTCTGTAAAGGAGTGGTCATTATTAGCCTCAACTCACAGATGAGGAAACTGAGTCTCAGAGAGGTTAAGCAATTTGCTTCAGGCCACACAGCTACAGCGTGGTGGAGGAGGCTGGGGATGGAGACAGGGGTTTCAAACTTATGTCTGATCCCCAGACTCCTGCTTTCCGTCATGGTGCTCTCCAAGAAGACTCTAAGCAAGCTCCTTGGCTTTAGCAGCAGGAGGTAGCTGATGGCCTTGGCAAGAGTTGCTCCAAAGGAGAGGAAGAGCCTGCGGCCCTGGGTGGGAGGGAGGCACTGGAAGCAGTGTGCTTGGCTGAGAAGGGAAGGAGACGGGGCGAAGGGGTTGTAAAAATGGTAACATTTAGGAAAGATTTTTTTTCTTTTTTCTGTTAAGGGAGATATTAAAGAAAAATATTTAAGAAGAGAAGTTTCTTTTACAATGGTAGACACAGACGAGAAAGAGCCAGGGGGAGAGAGGGTAAAGCTGGAGATGGTATGTAAATTGGATACCTGACCCTGAGCAAACTGGAGGGGGTGGCACAGCACGGGGAAAGGGACGGATTTGGTCTGGAGAGGGGTCACCTGGAAGGAACAAGAGAACCCAGGGCTTAAGGGGCAGGCTCGGGGCAGCACACTTCCTCTTAGATCCTGGTTTTATATCTTCCTGGCTATGTGAGCTTGCTGATTCCAACTCTGTTTCCGTTTCATCATCTCTAAAGTGATAGACTAGTGTGCCTTCAGGGGTTGTGGTGGGATTAAAGGAGATGACACTAAAGGGGTTAGCGCAGTCTGAGATGAGAGGAGGAGGCGGGTGGAAGGGGGCCAGGGGTGAGAGGGCAGAGGTTGGGGGTGACTGCCTTCGAAAGGGTAAGGTCTGAAGCATCCGCTGTGGGGAAGGGACTCAGGGAGGGATTTGGGGGGAAGCTCTGAGGCCCAGCTGAGGTTAAAGACAGTGACTTTACAGGGGGACAGTCTGGGCAGATAGAGGATTTTCCCTGAGGTCCTCGGCAGGGTGGCGAATACTGGGAGAAGATAGACACCAGGACTGCTCCATGGCTGTGGTTTCTCCCAGCAAGTGCGTGGGAAGGACCTCGGGGAAGGAGATGAAGACATCAGGGAAGGAACCCTCAAGGCAAGAGCTGAGGGGGAAGCGGAGAAGGAGGGGACTCATTTTCCCTGGCTGGTCTTTTCTCTGCTGCTCTCCATCTGAGCAGCAAGCCTGTGCCTGCTGGGTCATCCCAGGAACCTATCCTGCTCTATCTGCCCAGTCCCCTCCCATCCTTCAATGCTTGTTGAGTCTCACCTCCTCCAGGCTGTCTGCCCTGACTCCTCAGTCTACCTGCTCTCCTTCTAGAGGCGCCTTCAGGGCCAGAACTTGTCCTTAATCTTGAACCTCATTCCAGGTCAACTTTCTCTCCTCAGTCAATGGATGATTCCAGGGACTGGGTTCAGAGTTTCAGGTCAGCTAGGCATGTGGATCACAAGCACTTAATGGACAGAAGTCCATTTTTAACTTGTCCTTATTTCCCTGATATTCTATAGTGGGTATGTATTACTTAGGATGACAGAAAATAAATCCATTGGAATAAAAGACACCAGCAGTGTTTGATCTGCCTGTTCTTCCACTGTTTGTTTTGACTTTATGTCGACTCCTCACAAAATTTTGATCCCAGACGAGCTCCTCTCTCACCCTGGCCCTCGGTTCTTTGGCAGGTCAGGCCCAGCTGGAGCTGTGACTGTGCTGGGGGAAAGATGACAGCCCAGCAGGGCTGGGAGCAGGGGGGTTCTCTCTCTATCTGTGACCAGCTGCTGGGGCAGACGCCAAAGGATTACTCAGCCCAAAGCCTTGAATCTGCTGACGAAGCCGCCAGAGGCCACCTTATCACTAATACAATTATTCCCCCAGCGGACAGGTCAGCAACTTCCTTCTGACTCCCTGGATGTCTGGGGCGGGGTAGGGGGGTCTGGGGGGCTGGATGCATGATAAAGGCTGTGGAACTGACTTCCCTCGGGACCCTAAGACCCTGGCAGGTAAAGCCCTGTGCCCCAGCCTGTCTAGGGCCTGTCATACCCTGTGTCACTAGGTCCCAGGCCTGAGAGATGACCTGAGCTCCTGGGATGACCCAGCAGGCGCAGGCTTCCCATTTGGGGCGAGCCTCATTCACAGAATTCGTTCCTGGGGACGTGTCTTCCGGGATTTCTTAAAAATTCTCTCTTTTTCGCCCCACCAAGGGTCTTCACTGTCTCTGAGCAAGGGTGGCTAGTGGTAAGTGCGTGGGCTCTGGAGCCGAGGACCCAGCAATTCCACTTCCAGAAAACTATCCCATGGAAAATTTCACAAAGATTTCATTATACGGCTGTTCTCTGCAGTAATTTTAGTAAAACACCCATCTGTAGACAACTGGCTAAATAAAGTATCCACCCCTACAGTGGAAGGCTATGGCCGCAGTCGCTGCAAATGGTGGTGTTCCTGAATTCCTTTATGTGGAAATGTGTCCACAACGTTTCAACTTCAAAGCCAGCTACAAAACAGCACCTATAGTTTGATTTTATGTGTCTCAGGGAAATTTCTGGCCAGAGATCACGGGACTCCTTTCTCTTCCGCAGGACCTAAATGAATCAATAGTTTCTTCTTCTAGAGCAGTGAGTGGAAGGTTCAGGATTCCAAGAGGCTGACACCAGCAGGAAAGTTTCTCAACAAAGCTTCTTTATTTTTTTTTCAAGATAACATTTAAAAATAATCAGATATATTCCCTGCACAGTTTTCCCAGACCTTAGCTACTGAAGTCTTTCTCCTAGAACCATTTAAAGGTCTGAGCAGAACTGGAGAGGCTCCCGCCCCCATCCTGGGACAGGCAGACAAAAGGCAGTCTGTCCAGGACACATCTGATCTGCTCTCCTCGTTGGGGGTGGGGGTCCTTCCTCCCTTGTGTCAAGTTGACTGACAGTGAACGATACCTGTTTTAGCTTCACCTTCTTCCCGGTGCTCTGAGAGGGGGCTTCTCCCCTCTCTAGCAAAGCGATTACAAGCACGCCACAAACAGGCAGGCTCACCACAGACAGAACATTTTCTGTTTTGTTTGCATGTTTAATAATGGATATGTATTACAATTATAATCAGGATAAAACAAAGCTCTTTTCATTTTTTAAAAAAGAGAATGGCTAATTTGAAATAAATATTATCCATAATAATAATAATAACATGAAATATTTATGAAGAAATTGTTAAGTATTTATATGTGTGAGAATGAAAAGATTCTCATGTTCTGGATTTCTCTCCCTCATTACCTGCGGGGAGGGCCAGAGCTCTAACAGCTGGTCAGGCCCGAGCCTTGGCTAATCAGAATAGCTGCAGCCCCGCAGCTGGTCCTGGAGGCGACCCCCGCCCCACCCCGCCCACCCGCCAGCCCCTTGCTCTGCCAGGTGTAAACCCTTTAGTACTGGAGCCTGGGAAAGCTCTGGAAGATGTGGGACGACCCGGCAGTGGGGGTGGGCGGGAGTGGGGAATTCTTTGGAAATCAATACAGAAGTATTTTATAAGTTTAATGACAGGACAACCTTACCAGTGTATTCTAGCTGCCTGACTCGCCTGTTTAATATTTATTATCTCTTAGAAATGAAACAATCTGTTGTGGAGAAACAGAAACCCTAGTTCACTGCTGGTGGGAATGCAAACTAGTGCAGCCTCTATGGAAAACAGTATGGAGACTCCTCAAAAAATTAAAAATAGAAATACCATATGATCCAGCAATCCCACTCTTGGGCATCTACCCAACAGACATGAAATCAACCATCACAAGAGGCGTATGCACCCCTATGTTCATTGCAGCATTATTCACTATAGCCAAGAAGTGGAAGCAACCCAAGTGTCCCTCGACTGATGATTGGATCAAGAAGATGTGGCATATATATACAATGGAATACTACTCAGCCATAAAAAAGACAGAATTGTCCCATTTGCAACAACATGGATGGACCTAGAGGATATTATGTTAAGTGAAATTAGCCAGAGAAAGAAGGACAAACACTGCATGATTACACTCATATGTGAAGTATAAATGAACACACAGAGAGAACTGGTTGGTGGTTACCAGGGGTAAGGGGGGTGGGAGGTGGGCACAAGGCCTGAAGGGATGCATCCATATGGTGACAGAGAAATAATAATGCACAACTAAAACCCCACAATATTATAAACTATTAAGACATCAATAAAAATAGGAAAAAAAAACCCAGAAATGAAATAACCTAAGGCAGGGTTTTTCACCTTGGGCACTATTGATATTTTGAGCCAGATAATTCTTTGTCTTGGGGGAGTCCTGTGCATGTAGGATGTTTAGCAGCATCCCTGGCCTCTACCCACTAGACACCAGTGGCACCCCCTCTCTCCAACTGTGATAATCAAAAATGTCTCCAGACATTGTCAAAAGTTGACCTGGGGGGCAAAATCGCTCTTGCATGAGAACCACCGGCCTAAGCCATGTTATTTCCTGCTTCCCTGGAGACAGTCCACCACGTCTGTTTTCACAGATGCAGGAAGCACTGTCCATGACAAATGTCCCTGAGTAGCCCCAGGCTGTCAGCCGTGTAACGTCGTCTCTGCATCTCTGGTTTCATGTGTGTGCAGACTCAGGAACAATGTGGAAGGATGCTCGAAGCGTCAACAGAAGTTTCTCTGAAGGAGAATTTTACTATTTTATTTTCTTCTTCATATTTTTCTGTGTTGTTTGAATGTTTAATAATGATAATCAAGATAAAACAAGGCTTTTTCATGTTTTTAAAAGAGACTGGCTAATTTGAAATAAAGATGACCTATAACAACCATAGGAAATATTTATTAAGAAATTGTTGTGTGCCAGGCACAGCTCCAAGTGTTTGTATGTGTGAACTCATTTAATCCTAACAATGCCACTATCAGATAGGCATTAGCGTTATTATCCTCCTTTTACAGATAAGACTGACAGAGAGGTTTAGACACTTGCCCGATGTCACACAGCTAGCAAGTGATAGGGCAGGGATTCAAACCCAGGCAGACAAGCAGGTTATGTTAGGAGAATGTATCTGCCCAAGGGTAAGGGAGAAAACAATGGAAATATCATTAAAAAAAAACCCCTCCGTACAGTTAATAAAGAAAATCTCCTGCAGACACATTCTGTCTCCAGGAAGGTTGAAAGGATAAAGCAGATATTCTGGGCTGTGGAAAGTCACTTTGAACTGGCATTTCTGTTCTTGGCTTTTATATGAGATACAGATTCTTAGATTCAAACTACGATAAAACTTATAGAGAAAAGTGAAAGGACTACTCTGTAGGAAACTTCTTTTGTTTTCTATGTTTGCTTTTAATGGAATGGCTCTGGGACTGTACCAGATATGACTGGGAATTACTTGTAGATGTTCATGTGTATACATGTGAGTGTGTGTATGTGCATGTGTGTGTGTACGTGTGTGTATGTGCACACTTGTGTGTAGGTGTGTGTGTGTTGTGAGAATACAACTATCCCGTGACCACGGTGGGCTGAGATGTGCTGTATTGGCACAAAGACCCCAGTTCTGCCTGTGTCTGCCACGGTTTATTCCTGAGGTTCCAGACCACATCATGACAGCTGCACAGGCCTATAGATATTACCCAGACTAGATGAGCAGTAATATTTGGCATATTTTCCTTCTTGACTTTCGATATTGAAGTAAGCTGTGTTTTCTGACCTTCCTTATGAGCTGCATTTATTAATTTGATGAAATGCTAAATTGAAGTAATGACTATCTAGTGCCTTTCTGCAGAGATGAAGAGCACATCCTTTAGAATGACCTTTTAGAAAATGCATGTACTCAAAGCGATTCTCCCTAAGATGTAATGGTACAGGAGGGGGTCCTGGGTGGACGGGCCATTGCCCGTCTTTTCAGCCTTGGCAGCACTTCTGCCCCTGCTCCATGCTCTGGCCACAGAAATCTCCTGGATCCCTGAATACAGCGCTCTCTTTCCCCAAGCACAGCCTTCCCATATGCTGTTCCTGCTCCCTGTGATCTCCAAAGGGGTTTGGAAGAGCTGCTCCTCAGTAGAATTTCTTACACAAACTACACCATGATATGCCAAGATGTTGCTTTTGGTCACCATGCATTGGAAATAGCTAAATGTATTTTTAAAATTTAATAAATTATGGCACATTTCCAAGATAGCTATTTTTCTGCCATTGAAATGGGTTAGATGGAAAAATGTTATGCTTAAACAGCACGGCACAAAATACTATAAACATTATGACATTTACAT
Organism: Tapirus indicus; assembly: GCA_031878705.1. Taxonomy (NCBI): domain Eukaryota; kingdom Metazoa; phylum Chordata; class Mammalia; order Perissodactyla; family Tapiridae; genus Tapirus; species Tapirus indicus. The sequence continues at coordinate 61,724,969 of CM062918.1, read as the reverse complement.
ACAAAAACAAAATTACTTATGCTAAGTCAGAGGCGTTCTGGTTGATATTAAATACATTTAAATTTATCATGTTTAATATAATATAGTGTTTAATAGAAATTAGCATTATTATACTGATCTTTTATGTTATACTGTTTCTTCAGCATAAGGAATAGTTTGTCATTTATTTATTTATCTGACAGTCTATTTTCAAAGATAACTTCTAACTAAATATGTAACCTATTATTTTATTCCCAGACACGACCTTAAGGTAAGACTCTCGAATCAGACATTGAAACTTAAAATAACTTTTCTAGAAGTCTGAAATTATTTCAAAAATAAAATGTGTAAAAACAAACACACAATTGGAATACATTAAAGGATGGTTTTTAATTTAGTTTGTTATGAGAAAGGTATTGTAGTTATTATCTAATAAAAAAGAATCCTTATCTGTTAGAGACATATCCTGAAGAAATTTACCAAAGAACTGATTCAATGTCTTGGATTTGCTTTTTAAAGACCACAGCAAAAATATAAAAAATAAATGGAAGGATGGGGTTTATGAACTGAGAACAATGGTTATTGATGTGGGAGATGGGTACATGGGGTTTCACTGAACTATTAGCTCTAATTTTGCTTATGATTGAAATTTTACATAATAAAAATTTACTTTAAAATATATATACACACACAAGCAGATATCATGAAAAATGAAATAAAAAATGCAGTTGATGACTTTGGACATAATCTCTAGTCTGCCTTTTCTTTTTTCCCTTTGCTTCCCCCACTCCCACCCTCAATCTGTCCTCACCGACCATTTTTATCTTGCTATGTAGTTTTTGAGGAGCTAAATTGAAGGGGGTGGGGCAGCAGAGAGGAAAATTCCAGGCGCGGGCCTTGGATCCGGTTGGCTGTTACATCATCAGCTCCCCCTCCTGGAAGGAGAAAGAGGCAGAGAGCTGGGCTGGAGGCACTCTTGAGCTTCCTCCCTGAATTAGAGGGCCTGGCTTTTTTGTTTCCACCTTCCTATCTATACCTGCTGTTGGCTTGCCTCGGAATGTCCTTTCCCTCTTCCTCCAGACGACTCTCGCACACTTCAAGACCCAGCTCGGATTTCTCTCCTTAGACCAGACACTCTATCATTGCTTCCCACATCCCAATTACGATCAGAAATGATCTTATTCGTCTGTTTGTTTAGTTCTTATTGCCTGTCTCCTCCAACTAGAACGTAAGCTTTGTGAAACCAGAAATCTTGTCCATCTTGTTTAAGGGCTTGACACATTGCAGGAGCCTGATAATTATGTGTTGAAGGACTGACTGAATAAGAAAAGCTTACTAGAGGAAGCTTCCTCTAGTTCCCTGGCAGAGTTTGCTGTTTCCTTCTCTTGCCCTGCCCTCAGCTCTTGCCTCTGATAGAATTATCTCACTGCATCAGACCAACCTGCTCATGCTCCACAGCCTGGCACGGGGCCTGGCATGGAGCAGGCCGCCCATCCTTCCTGTTGCCGTCACACCCATGGCCTGTGTGGCCGTTGATTTTGTCATAGGAGGTTTAAAACACTTACTTGCGACCGAAAACAAATCAATTTAGAGATTCTTTGGGAAGATAGATGTAAAAATGAAGAGTTGCTGATAATCATGATAGAAAGTATGTTTTCGTAAAGGAATTTATCTGGTCAGAACAGAAAACTGGTCAAAAAATAAACTACCTCAGAATGGAATGGTATTTCCCTAGGGATCTTTCCCAGGTTTCCACAATGATGTTTCCACGTTGATTTACCAGGGAAGCAGCCCCTGGTATAAGACATGGTTTTCAAGCTGTGCTGGTTAAGGGGCTGGCAAGGGTGGGCCCTTTGGTCACTTCAACTGGAATCCCTCTGCTTTCGTCTCTTTTATAATTGGTAGGAGTTTGTTTAAAAAAGGTTTCCTTTTCCTAAAAATTGACAAGAGTCTCAGATAAGATACTCTTCTTAGCTTTGTGACCTTGGACAAGCCTCTTAACCTCTGGGCTGTTATAAGAAGCTATAGTGGAGTGGATAGACCTCACCTGTGTGAAGGCAGGCCCTGAATTAGAGGACCTCTCAAGTTCTCTCCCAGATCTAAGGTCCATGATTGTACCAACAGTCACAAAATTAGAGGTAGCTTGATCTACTTGTAATATCCAGAAGGGCCACAAGATGTAGGTGTTACTCCATGAGAAAAGCTTTGCCTGCTCCATGAAATGTTTCACTCCCCAGATTCTAGCCCGAGATTTGGGAATTTCTTCTTTGAAATTGCAGAAAAGAAAAGAATTTCATTAGTACTCACAACTTCAGGCAGAGGATTTAAACTCTTTTAGTGACGAATCCTGGCAAAGTCTCCCGTGTTTAATGCACAGCTTTGTTTTTTACCAAAGCACCAAAGAGGAGCTGATGTGGTAGAGCAATGAGGCCATTGTCTAACACTGAGGTGGCATCTTCACCTGTGAGAATATCTGCTGGGTTTTGTTCCGACACGTTGGTTCATCTGTGTTAGAGCTCCTGACGTATCATAAACATCCAGGAAATGGATGTTGACTGGAATGGACGTTGAATTTGTTGAACTGAATCATTGAATGGCACCTCAGTGTTAGAATATATGGTATTCTATAAAGAGGACTTCCTATGTTCCCGTAAGAACTATTGAGATGATTTGTCAAAATGGTTAGAGTTGTCTCTAGTTTTTGGCTAGAATTCAGTTTTTCTGTATTTTAGAGACGATTGTCTCAAGGACCAGATTTACCAGATTTGGGGAGCATTGAGCTGGAATGACTTTACTGAATTAAGACTTGGTCTGGAATCTTTGTCATGTTAGACTTCAATGGTAGGAAAGAAAAGTAGGAAGGCAGCAGGATTAGGCAAACCCAGCTTGGTCGGAGAGGACATGTCTTACTCAGCAGACATTTGGAATGGAGGCGGGATGAAGCAGAGGAGCCTGGGGTGTTGACTTCTTGCTGCATGAGAGACAGGGAAGTGGGAAAGGTGCTTGGAGGAGGTTGCACAGAGGATGATGACTGAGATCACCTGGCAGAGAGTCTGAGTGATGATAAAGAGTGGATGCCCTGAGCCTGGGAGCCGAACTTTCTGGACACAGACCTACCTATTCTTTCCCCCAGAGTGTGCTCACCACCAGAATAAATGAATTGAACATTCCTGAATCCATGCCGGATCAACCTGTCAGGGCCTGCTGTAGAAGAGCCCTGGGCAGGAGAGGAGGCCGTTTGCTATCTTGATTGCTCTCCCACGCCCTCGCTGCAGTCAAGAAGCGTCCAGTCCTTCCTGAGCTATGATCAGTGAGTCAGCACAGAAGGGCTGTTTTGAATCGTCTGATGCTTCAAGCTACCAGTTATTCCAATGTTGCTCACATGTGAGTAGCATACAGACAACTTTTAAAGGAAAATAATTGTTTCACTAACCTCCATTGTTGAATTAAATAATTTAATGTTTAATTATAATATTACAAAATTTAAGACAATAGGAAGATTATAACTCTTATAGAACTGTATAATCAAAATGAAATAGATAATTAAGTGAAAATACTATTTCAAAACAATTAAAAGCAGCAACATTGATAGATAATGCTTTGCTGAAACTCAATTGCCACTCACAACATAGGTGTGGGAACCAACTATACAGTGCAAATTCTCTTGGGTTTGGCTTATAATGACAAGTAACTCACCACTGTTGTCTACCCAAACCACTGCAGATCCGTGCCCCAAACAGTGAGTCTGTGACATAAGTCGACCTTTTCTTGGCATGAATACACATTTTAATACTAAATTCAACTCCATTCTTCTTGTATTAGCTCAGCTCATGACAATTTAAGTAACACTACATGGTCCCAGTGCTGGAAGCAATGGTCACGTCGAGCTACAGGGCAGTCAGCTAGACAATGGAGCGTATGTTCATGCCTATTTTAAAAAGGTTTTTATGAACACAAAAACACAAAATGAAAAAATTTGTTATTGAAAACACTTCTGAAAAACACGTTTTATTAAATTCTCTCCTCAGGATGAACTCCCAGGCATGGAATTGTTAAGTGAAAGGTTATATTCAGCCTTATGGCTCTTGTTACATTGTGCTAAGTGGACTTTCATAAATCAACATTTTCATTGAAATGGTATTTCTCAGCTTGCCTCCAACGCTAATGATTTAACCTAGGAAAGTAAGTGTTTTGGGCATAGTTAATGCAAGTACACGAATCCACAGTGCATGTTGGGCTGCTGGCCTCACTCAAAACCTGTCACTCCTCAGCCCAAATCCCTGACTGGCCTCTCCTCTCACTCACGGTGAAACCAAAGTCTTTCCCTGGCTCCCAAGGCATCTGACTGCATCTTCTGTGCTCCCCCTTGTTCTCTAGTCCTTGAGCTCTCTGTGCACACTCCAGCTGAGGCGGGGCTCTTGCACATTCCTCTGCCTGGCATACCCTTATCCCAGATATCCATGTTTGTTTGTTCCCATGTTTGGTTTGTTCCCATGTCCCCTAACCATCCTATTTAAAATTGCAACTCTTCCCTGTCTCCGCCACTCCCCACCCATCTTCTCAGCCTTGCTGCTTCCCATGACACATATCACCACCTGACATGCCATGCATGAATTACTTGTCTTTGTCTCCTCCATTAGAATGTAAGCTCTCTGAGGGCAGTCTTATTCCACTCGGTATCCTGCTACATAGTCAGTGCCTAGCAGAGTGTTAGGCACAGCGTAGGTGCTCAATAAATACTTGTTGAATGACTGACTGAATGATTGTCATGACTGGGGAGGCATAAAGGCAGGTGATAGAAGGTGAATCCCAAGGGAGAATGCCTGAGTTCTTTAGCAAACAGAACTCAGATGTCAGGAGCAGGCTGAGGGGTCTACTTATTTCATTTCCCTCAAATCTGGGCAGGCCTATGATAGGTCTTGACCAATAGAATGAGGCAGAAGTGATGTCTGGGACTTCCACGCCCAGGCCTTAAGAGATCTGGCAGCTTTGTCTTCCTTTCTCTTGAATGCTCTTCCTCTTCCACCCACCATGTTGGAAAAGATCAAGCTATAAGGAGAGACCACGAGAAGAGGCTATGTGGAAAGGGAGAGGCACTGAGACTATGTGGGGGAGAAGCAAGGAATCCAGCCAACAGTGAGAATGAAGGCCCCAGATAGAGGGCCCTCAGCAAGCCATTCTGGCCATCTTAGCTGAGGCATCACCTGGGAGTGAAGAAGCCGTCTTGGATGGTCCAGCCTTAGTGGACACCACATAGAGAAGAAACAAACTGACCCCAGTGTGCTCTGACTGAACTCCTGACCCATGGAATCATGAGGAATAATAAAATGGTTGTTGTTTGAAGCCACTACGTTTTTGGGGTAGTTTATTATACGGCAACAGATCAGACAAACGAGGTCATTACCTGAGAGTGTAAATTGGGTGTGAGGGGACATCAGTCTGAGCTCAGGTGAGCCACAAGGCAAAGGTGAGAGTCAAAGTTGGACAGGCAGGACCATCCAGGGCTCAGGAGGAGTGAGGAGCCAAGAATTCTGCCGTCAGGGTGAGAGAGGAGAGGCTGATGTTGGTGTCAAGTTCAAGCACATTTGATCCTTTGAGTCCCACTGCTTTTGTCCTCCTCCTACCCTGGCCAGCCTCCAAACAGGACTGACTCTGGGCTGAGAAGAACAAACGTTTGGAATCCACATGTAAAAGCAGGACACAGAAGTAGAGGTGGCTCCTCGTAGATTTCCCCTGGAGGCAATGGTGTGTGTGTGCATGTGTGTAGATACCACAGAAGAGTGCCGCCCATTGTCCTCGGGCTCTCCACCCAGAGCCAGACAGTCTGTGAAGCCACAGTCATCAACAACACCTGCTGTAATGTACACCACGTGCTCAGGGAGTAAATTCTGGCTTAAGTTTAAAGGGAGTTTTGTCTTGCACGTGGATTTACGCAATTCTTTTGGACAGGCAGTGCCAGGTGGAGGAACAAGACCAAGCTTTGAAACTAGACGGACACGGGTTCGAATTCCTCAGCCACCGATGACCTGTGTGATCAAGAGTAAGCTTCCGAATGTGGCTAAGGCTTGGTTTTCCCAGCTGTAAAGTGGAGAGAATAGTCCCCAGCTGTCAAGTGGTGATGAGTATTAAAGGAGCTGTGGATAACGCTGCACAGAGGAGGCACTGTGAGTGTGGGCTCCCTGAGTGCCTGGTCAGAAATAAAATCCGCACACCACCACCCGTTCCAGGTAGAAAACAGAGAGCCAAATATGATGTCGGTTTATTTGCTGTTCATTTCAGAAGCCCGGCTGCATCCACCCATCTGGTCCCGTTAGGGGTCTCCCTATCTGCAAATGTTTTAGGTTGCACAGCATTTTGTAGAGTCCACGGGGTTTATGTATCCTCAATGCCCCCAGGAGTGCCTGGCACATAATGTGTGCTCAATAAATATTTGTTGAATAAGGGAGATATACAGCCTAAACCCATTTTAAGGAGTAGCTCCCCGATAGGCCAAAGACGAGCAGACACTGCAGTGTTTGAACCGCCAATGATCCCATCTAGAAGTCTGTGCTAGGGGTGCAATGATCAGACTTCACTGGTTGTCTCATCCATGTTCTTCTCCTTCTTTTCTGCTCTCAGAACCCTCATTGTGCCCAGTACAGCTGTGTGTCCAGCACCAGGTGATGGATCCTGATTGGTCCAAGCTAATCACGACAATTCTTTCTCTGTTTGCCCAGCTTCCTCTGCAGCTAGGAAAGGCCATGGAACCCATTTTGGCCAGTGAGATCTAAGTGGAAGTCTGTTGGCTAGAAGAGGGGGTTCTAGGAACATGTTTGCTTTCTTGGTAAATGGACACAAGTGCAACTGCAGCTGTCCTCCCTCCATTCTTCCCTGAAGACAGACATGATAGCTGGAGCAGAAGAAGCTGTCTTGTGACCATGAGGAAGAAGCCAAGAGAACTGCAGAGAAGCTGGCCCTGAAACTGTTGAGTTGCTGAACCATCACCAGCAACTGCCTTCCTCCAGAATTCTCGTTATAAAAGAAAAATAAATCCCTAAGTCAGTGTAGTCAGATTTTCTTCTACGTGTGGCCAAATGAAGGCCTGACTGATACACTGATTATCTGGTTAAAAAAATTAAATCAGGGCCATACCCTGTGGCCTAGTGGTTAAGTTCAGTGTGCTTCACTTTGGCAGCCCGGGTTTGGTTCCTGGGTGTGGACCTACACCACTGGTCTGTTGGCAGCCATGCTGTGGTGGCAGCAGCTCACATAAAAGGAAAAAAAGAAGATTGGCATTGGATGTTAGCTCAGGGCGAATCTTCCTCAGCAAAAGAAAAAAAAATTAAATCAGGTATGACACATGAGTACAAAGATGTAAAACAATTTCAAAGTCTTTATGTTTCATTGATTGAAGGGGTATACTGTTTAGATCCAAGGATCTAAACTTTATAGAAGACTTTTATAAAGAATCTCAGGGGTCATTTGCTCAACTTCCCAATAAAAACCAGAAAACCTGCAACTTTCTTAAAGGGTTAAGTGCCTCATTTCCAAAGCCTCAGCTTCACCTGGGAGCTTGTTAAACATGCAGACTCTCAGGCCCCACCCCAGATCCGCTGACTCAGAATCTGAAGCTTAACCTGAGCCCAGTTGATTCACATACACGTTAAAGAGTGAGACACACCATTCTCAGACGTTCTCAGCCCCAGCTAGAATTTCCTGGTAATACCAGAATACCCACGCCTGGTCTCCACCCCCAACGACTGAAGCCTGGAATATCTGGGAGCGGGGTCCCAACATCACTTAAAAAAAGGTTCCAGTTGATTTCTCTACATGAGAAGGTTTCATGAAAACCCAAGACAGACCCTGCCACTTAACAGCATGTCCTTGGTCAAGTTGTTCTCTTTGAATCTCAATTTATTTATCTATAAAATGGCCACCAAATGAAGTGCTTGCTTCATAAGACTTGTTGTGAAGATTAAACTCAATCATGTAAGGACCTAGAGGCCACCTGGCACATACAGGTGCTCACTACATTGGGGTTGCCCAGCCATGATGATGACAGGGCTCACCCGGGGCACGGGCTTGTGTGTAGCTGGCTGTGCTCTCACCAGGGGAGGCACACACATGGTGGGGGAATCAGCAGTCCAGGTGATTCTTATCATTAGACAAATTTGAAAAACACCCCCCAAAAAAAAAAATGTTAGCTCTCCTTCTCCCTGTCCTCTTTTTGTACTTTATTCCCCCCAACTTTTTATTTTAGAAAATTTCAAATCTCAGAAAAGAACAGTATAATGAACACCACATAATCTTTATTAATATTTGCAAACATGTATTTTACTGTATTTGCATGTATTCTCTCTCCACAGACTCACATGCACACATGCGCTATTACTGACCTGTGAGAAAGTAAACTGCAGACATTGTTACTTTCATCCCTAGATACAGCAGCGGGCACATACTCCTGCTTGACCAAAGACCATCATCACATCCAAGAAGTTTTACATGGATTCAACTGTGTCATTTTAAATACAGTCCATATCAAATTTTCCCTCTGTCTGAATGTTCCTGATTATTCTTTTTTGAGGGTCTCACTGTCTCTTGAAGTATCTTTTCTCACTGTTACACCTCTCTATTATGGAGACATCTTATTTTGAACCAAGTCTGACTCCCTGTCCCTTCTCTTTGCTGATCTGCTGGAGGTATCCAGGTTCTTGTTGTCTGTCCCTGACAGTCCTTGAGATGAAGATGGTTGAAGACAGTTTCCCCTTCAGATCGCCTCACCCTCATCCCGGTCACCATGCTGGCACCATCCTCTGGGCTCTTTCCTGGTGGTCAACCAACCTGTGTGACACGTGTTCCCTAGAACTGGAGACTTAGGGTTCCAGCTTGGGTCTGACCCCCAGAACAGAGCAGGCTTCTTGCCTCCCTCTAGGTGGCGGTTGTATATCTTCAAACGTAGCCTACGACCATACCGGTCATACTGAGCTTGGGTAAACTAAACAGCACTGGACTTTTTCATTAATGGCTAAGCACCCCATCCAGTCCTTGTGCAATTGGTGTCCATTGATTGGGGTTGATGTGGATAAAGGACTGGAACTAACATATGCTGGGACCATCTAACATGCCAGGCCTGGGGAGATGGAGATGGGAGAGACACATGCTTGTGCTGGGGAACACTGACTATAGAATCCTAATGCCACCACGTGTTAGCTGCAGACTAAACCTCTCTGAGTCTCAATATTCTCATTTCTAGAAGGGGATACTATTCCAGCTTCCTAGGTCTGCTGTGAAGATCTAATAAGACAGTGTGTAGAAGCGCTCAGCCCGGTGTCTGGCATGTAGTAGACTTCTGATTTGGTGTTGAAGAGTAAATGGAATTTTGGGGTAACGAAAACGTTCTGGTGACAGTTGCACAACACTGTGAATGTACAAATACCACTGAATTGTATGCTTTAAAATGGTTAAATGGTGAATTTTATGTTAAGTGAATTTTACCACAATAACAAAAAGAATAAATCAAGATTTTCCAGGCAGAAAAGGTGGATGGGAGAGATGGGAAGCACATTTCAGGAATTATAATAAGTTCCGGAGTTACTGATGAAATGCTGTGCAGGACAGAGCTTGCAGGCGCACCACTAGAGACTCTCTCTTGTCCAGGATGACTTTCAATGAGCATTATGACCTAGGTCATATTTCACTTTATTATGCACGAAGATAATCTGAGAGATTTTGTCAAACACTTTTCTAAACTCAAGACCAAAGTGAAGTCAGCAGGAGGGGAGCTGGAATATGTTTTATTCAAGTTGAGAGATGGAGCCACATTGAATCGGCACAATGGGTCCCAACCTTTTCTGCTTCCTGGTTTAAAGAAATACCTGTAAAAGTGCAATCCTGGGGTGGTGCACATACCCGAATCTTTTATCTGAAGCTCCTCAGGTGATTCTAACATACAGCCAATGCTGAGGACCAGCGTAAACCAGCAGCCTAAAGTCCTTTGTATCTAAGGCATTCCTTGTTGTCTGAGTGGCCCAGCCACCCACAGAACACCCAGAGCCAAAGTGCAACAGGCCGACTGCCCTCTGAAGGACTCGGTTCTTCTTTTTAGAGGAGGCTGCTTGAAGCAACGTTGAGTAGGAATGGAATAAGGCCCAAGAAAGCACAACTGTGTTAACAAAGCTGATCTTTTAACGAGTTTATTGTATTTTTACAATAATAAAAATAAATTAGTCATACACAAAAATAGTTGTCATTTTGGCTGAAGAGAAAACAGACTGTATTTACTCATATAATTCACCTTCTATCCACCTCCTCAAACAATAATTTAACACCACAAGGGTGACATGGGGTCGCTGGAGTATCAGAGGGTTCCTTGCTCCTGGCTGTACAGTCGACAGGAAAACCCAGAGCCCCACCCCAGCAGTCCCCAATGAGGACCTGGAGGTGTGGTTGGAGCCACAAATGTGTCACATCCCTCTAAGCCCCTCCCTGTCCCTGCCAGGGGACCCTGCTTCATCCACAGCTCTAACCAAGCCGACCGACTTACTGCTGGTGATTCTAACGAATGAGGCCAGACAAAGAGAAGGGATGACAAAGGCCCTCATATTTCCTTCACCAAATGTTTGGGGATGAGGAGAATGCAGATTATATGAGCAAATATAATATTTAAGATGGAAACGTGGCAATCCAGACAGACCTGTTTCAGGTACAATGCCAGGGGTAAAAGTCCCTGAATGAGTCGAAAAGCAGAGTAATTTATATTTGATCTTAAAACCCAAGGAATTTGACTAATCAGTACACTAAATTGTAACTATGGACTTATGCATCATGTAGCAACTTTCCAGGAAGCTGGATTAGTAGGATCAAATGATTTTACACAAATGTGGATCGCATATGTAAATAAATACCTATTAGGTCCCTTTAAAATTAACATATTCTAAATAATAGAACTATTTTGGTGTAGTGACTCATTCTGCCCGATAGAGTTCCGAATACACATTTCCTATAGACATCTTGTATTTACAAAGAACAAAATAATAAGTTATAACAAAGTATATCCTTCTGTCAAACTGAACAGTAGGGATCTGGGGGTCGAGGCAGGTGGAAGTTAGTTTATGTAACATAATGGCTTTCCTCTTAGTGAGGCAAAGGGCTCAACGTCTGGAAGATGCTGAGAAGGTTGGCTGGATGTTCCCACCCTCTCGTGGTCATTTTTCCTCAGCACAATGCAAGTCTCCCACTGTTACCCACTGAATAGAACCAGGAGTGTGGGATGGTTCAGGGTGGAGAGAACTACTTTGCTCCAGCAAAGGTGCAGGAAGGCAAGGTGAGTTGAGAAAGAGATGCTCTTTAGAGGGTTCTAGTCTAGTCCAGGCTCTGCCCCCATCAAGGTGTGTGACCCTGGGCAGGGAACTAGCCATCAGGACGTTTGGTTACTGATCTATGAAGCAGGACCAGACAGAGCAGCTCTGAGCAACCTGCTAGTGGCTCTCTGACGTATGAGGCCACATTCAGCTCAGGGGAGGGATGCAACGCCGGTTTCAAAATGGCGGACACAGAAACCGGAAGTACGGCGCCGTGTACGTGCCATCCCAGACCAGGCGAATCACTTAAAGCTGTTCTACTTACAGAGTCACCAAAGCCCAGACTTGGAAAGGACCTTAAAAGTTATGTGGCTCCAGCTGGGCGCTTGAATCCTCTCTCCAGCATCCCTGACAAATGGCCATTCAGTTGCTGCTGAGACCTTCAGGGACTGGTCAGTCACCACTGACCACAGAGCCATCTACCTTCCAAAGGCTCTCACTTGTAGAAGGTTAGTTCTTCTGCAAGAGCTAAAATCTGCCTCCCTGTAGCTTTTACCTCCTAGTCTTAGGATGTCTCTCATAACACTATCCCAAGTCTCTTTTTCTCCAAGCTAAATACTTTCATGAAGTCCTTGTCACTGTTTTTAACAGTCTGCACCCCTCATGAGGATTGGACATGCTCATCTGAGTGTTTTACGTTATCAATATTCTTCTTCAAGTTTCCAACAAATGCAAACACAATGTGGTATGACTCTCACCAATGTTTCTTCCTTCTGTAGCCTAAATGTCTCATGTTTTGTTTTGCTTTTTTGGGTGGTTCTATCCCACTTTCTTGACTCTTAGTCAACTGAAACTCTTGCATCTTTCCCACATTGAACTTGTATAGTTCTTTTTTTTTTTCTGTTTTAATCCAAAGGTAGGACCTTATATATGTTTCCTGGTGAATTTCTAAGATCCACATTTTGTCCTAGTCTCCCAGATCTTTTTGGACCCAGAAGCTGTCACTCAAGCCATTAGCTCTCCAACTTCATGTCATCTACCCATTTCATCAGCAAGGCATCTAATTGTCCATCTAAGCTATATTAAAAATATTTTAAATGGCAAGGATCAAATGTTGGCCTCCACCTGCTAGGCTGATATAGGTTCCTTCAGGTTTGCTTATTCAGCCTGTTTCAAGGGAAGTCATGTTTCTTTTTACCACTTATATTTATGTCTTCCACATTAGAAAACTGATATTCAAATTCTAAAATGGCTATATTAAAAAAAAGAGAGCCACTGGTTTAGAAAGGCACTAGTAACATCTGGATTTCTCTCTCTGCCACACAACTTCATGAAAATAAATTAAGCTAGTGTCTCTCACTTTTCATCCCTCGATAAGGCCATTCTTTCTGAAGGATAAAGAGTGTTGAATGCTACACACTTTGAGGGTAAGTAAATGACACATACTCAAGGAAATGAAGAAAAATAAAACTCCAAGAACCCTGGACCAGAGAAGTAAGACAAAGGGACAGATGGGGGCTCCCTGAGGGTGGGGACAGGTCTTGCTCATCTTGGTTCCAGATTAGCTGGCATGCCTCAGGCACTGAACATGCCTTTAATGAACTGAACTGACTCCCTCTAGTGGCTGGGTTTACAAGCTTTTTTTAGTGTCCTACTTTTTACGCTATTCCTTTTCCATGGGGAGAAATGCAGGTCAACGTGAGGATGCGAAGGGTCAACTGCATTAATGGCCTTTGCCTAGGCTGCAAACTATGAAAATAAATTAAGCTAGTGTCTCTCATTTTTTATCCCTTGGTAAGGCCATTCATTGTGAAGGATAATGAGTGTTGAATGCTAAACACTTTCAGGGTAAGTAAATGATACATACTCAAGGAAGCTCTGTTGATTTTTTGGCACTCTGTTGATTTTTGTGAGAAACATATAACAGCTTTAATTAATCTAATTTTAAAACTCAGAGCAGAGAATGAGGCAATCTAGTACATAGAAACAGAAAGCAGTATGAAAATGTAAATTTCAATTCTGCATTATGGCTACTTAAGGGAACATGCAGAGGACTGAGGAGATGGGAGATGATGGAGAGGAGAGGGTGATGTAATGGGGTGCCAAGAAAGGAAAGGGAGCAAGAGGCATATCTGGAGGGAGAGAGTCATCAAAAGGGGAGCTTTCCTTAGATCCCTCCCCAAGAACGTTATCACTGGAAATACTAAAGGACCTTATGGTATGTGTTGTGCTAAGGACAAAGGCATTTAGATATTGATATAAGAAATGAGGATAATTTCCTAGTAAAAATTGGATTTCTAAGACAAATAAGTTGATAAAGCCCCTGTTCTAATAATTTATAACCGTTTCAGAGATGAATGAATTCCAAGAATAACTCAACTATTTGTCAGAACAGAAAAAAGACCCCTAAATAAGGTACTTTTTCCCCCTGAAGACACGGGATTGATCCATTTGCTCCTATCCAATTCCACAACTGGCAGGATGGCCATTCTCATGGGAGGATCACTGTCACGTCATGGGAGGTAACATTTGGGAGCCACAGGACACTGTTAGATGTCAAGGAAACAAAGCCACCATTGACCCAGCCCAGTCACGAGATTCCTGAGTTAAAAGGACCCAGGATGTTTACCTCCCAGTGAATGGAGAAATCCCTTTGAGGATGGAGAGCTCACTCATGTATGGTGGCCCATGCCTCTGTTGGGCAGCTTCGATGGCTAGAAGCTTTTCCCTTAATTTGTGCTGAAACCAGCTTTTCTGCTCTTCCACCCATTGATCTTGCTCTGCTCTCCAGCATGGAAAGAGAGCCTTTCAAGCAGTCCTTCCAATGATTGGCTTGTTCAGCAAGATCTGAAAGCAGCTGCATAAAGGAAAAACTCCATTGTGACAAGAAGCAAAAGCAAGTGGTGGTGGTGGTGGGGGGGTCCCGGATGGGACTACCCATATGCTTGGCTCCTCTGGTTTCTTTTTGCTTGGTGGGCATGGGATCCTGGAGGCTGCTTATTGCACGAGTGCCATAAGAATCAGGAGAGACGGGGGTGCTTTTGGGAAGAGATGGCTGGGGCTCTCTAGGAAAAGAAGGATCCCCACAGAAAGGCCAACTAGAATTTCTGAACGCCCACAGGAATGGGAACCTAATGGTCAGACTGGGCTGGTGACACTGCTTCCAAAAGCTCCAGACGATCATCAAATTAGCACATTTTTGGGTTAAAGGGTTCATGGGAGAAACTCAATTGCTAAGAATCCAGGTGTGCTTTCAGAGAGAAATAGGCCCAGGATCATGGGACTAAATAAGATAAATTTTCAATAAGCTTACAGTTTGTTTAGCCTGATATTTTTCTTAATGAGTGAATGAAAGAATGTATCGAAAATACATATATATATTTCTTCTTCTTCTTAATTGATTTTTCAGATGGCTCACCTTTCAGTATGCACTGTACCCGCCTTCCAGCCAGGGGCCTCTGGAACTAGAGTTAGGGGAAGTGACATCAGGAAAGACCCTGCTACTGTGGCCATCACTGGAGGAGTTCACAGCCCCTTCTCCCAGTCTGGCTGCATTAATGTAGATCTTAGTGGTCACGTCTGGGAAGGGATGTGAGTCATCGGGGAAAGGAGGGATGCAAAGTCACAGAGAGAAATCCACAAACCAAACCAGAAAGATCAAAAGGAGACTCTTTCTAATATAAACATAGGGTTTTTGCTGGGACAGGTTGGGTAGACTTTCCACTGGGCGACGTGTAGCGAACAGCCCAGGAGAGACGGCTGAGGAATGGGAGAGCTTGGAGCACAGAGCTGTGTGCTCTGGAAATCTGGTGGGTGACATGAAAGGCTCTCTGGCCAACAGGACCCTGATGTGGGATTCCATGGGAGGCATATATCTCTGGGGAATGGAGTCAGACCTTCAGGCAATCCCCTTGCCACCCTCCAATGGCCTTCTTGACTCACGGGACAATTCCATCAGGGATGGGGTTTAAGAAAACCTGCAGAGAGTCCTGTGACTAGGATCTATGACTTTGTGGGGGAAGGGACAAATAGAAACAGACTTCTGAAACAACTGAATGCAGGGGACATTGACCTTTGGCTGGAGGAAAGAACTCAAAGGCCTGGGCTTTGTTTGCTGGATGAGAAACTTCTCAGCCTCCCGCTGGTCTGAAATGAAGCCACATCCTGCAGACCTAAGACTAAGGCCTCGGGGTGGGGGTTTTGTGGTCAGAGGATTGGGGTGGGGACTCAGCTCTGCCACCGAACAGGTGACTGTACCTGGCAGGTCAGTTACCTAAGCTGAGTCTTAGTTTCCTTGTCAGTAAAATGGGGATAACGATTCATTCTCTGCCTCCCATTCTGGGGCGCTGTGAGCCGCTAATGAGCTAACACCTGTGAATACACCTGCGAAACAATAAAGCACTATACTGACAGGAGATATCTGTGTCGTAAGGCAGGAAAACAGCCTAATGTCTTTGACAACAAAAACAGGCACGGCCAGGCTGAGGTAACAGAGAAGCAGGGTCTCAGCAAGGCTTCATGGGGCCCTGGGGTGGGGCGCTGCCCCTCTGACTCTCCAAGGGCGCTGATACTGGAAAGGCCAGTAGCACCAGGGACGCGGCAGCACCTGGTCAGGGCCCGACAGCTGACTTAGAAAGTGCAGGCTGGGAGCCTGGCTGAGAGCTACACGCACTCCCCACCGCCTGGTTTCCAGGAAGCACTGTTAGCAGGTGCCAGGTTTCCCAAGGAGGGGATCATCAGTTTATGGCAATGCTCAAAGGACAACGTGGCTCGGCTCCTGGGCACCACGTGTACACCTTACACGGAGGTGGTGACTCAGTTGGCCGGGAGCGCCTTGGGCCAGGGATCCCCTGGTGGGGCAGCAGTCAGCCAGTCCCACTGCTTACAGACCCCCTGACCTGGCCTCCTGATGGGGTGCAGGGGTGTTATCTGCTCCCCAGGAAGCCCGGGTGCCTGTTGGCCACGCGAGTGCAGGAGGCGCAGCAGGCCGTCTTGTAGTAGTTGTAGACGCAGAGTCGCGCCTGGACCACCACGTTGCAGTTGTAGTACCTGTCCTTGCAGTTTTCATCTGCATCAGAAGAGAACAAAAGACTCGCTGAGCACAGGGGCAGCTGGACTAACGGAAAGAGAAAGGGCGGTGGACGCGGCTTCAGTCTTGGTCCTGCTCCTTCTCACCTATGGGAGCTCACCTTAGTGTGGGCTAAGAGCTTACATTTTTTTCTTTTTCTTTAAACATAAAGTTGAAATGTCATTGCTTTGACCCTAAGGATGATGGAAGCAAATCTCTGAATGCATTACCGTTTTAATCAGTTCACGTTTAAGTTGATCTTTTGGCGGGTGGCTTGGATCGTCATCTGTGCTATAAACAGCCACCTTCAACTATGAAACTTATCATACCAAAAGGACTTTGACCCCTAGAACTCCATGGCTATGCACAAGGTCACAGAGAGACCTAGATGGGCCTGGTATTTTCACACCAGAGAACTTGATGGAGCTTAAGAAAGAATCTTTACTCCACGACAGGAATCCTGACTTACCAACTTCAGGGACACAGTCCTGAGGGTTACAAGATTCTTTCTCTTCTGGTTTCAGCTGAGGGTCACAGAGGTTACTTAAGGTCATGTCATCTGACAGACAGCGCACTTCCCGGACCCGGAAGCCGCCCTGGCAGCTCTTGGAGCACTGCATGGGGACAAAGGGAGAAAGTTAGATTCCTTGGCAGCCCATCAGCTCAGCACACTGGAGAGGGCAGATACTGGAAAATTTCAAACATCTCCAAAGGGAGACAGAATATTCAAACTCCCGTGCACCTATCAACCAGCTTTAACACTCATCAACTGAGGGCTAGTCACGTCCCATCTCTACCCGACCCACGTCCACTCCTCACATTATTTTGAAGCAAATCTAGACAGCATATCTATTCCTCCATAGTATTTCAGTTTGTAGCTCTAAAAAACAAGGACTCTTAAAAAATTACCACAATACCATTATTACACCTAGAAATTAACAATAGTTCTCTATTATTTTCAAATATATATTCAGTGTTCCTATTTCCATGTGTCTTGTGAATCGCAGAGATTTCTTAATAATTTTTTTAAAATCAGGATCCACATCAGGTCTGCACATCGCCATTGGTTGATACACCTTTTACAGCTCTTTAATCCACAAGTTCCCTCCACTGTGTTCTTTCTCCTTGCATTTTATTTGTTGGAGGAGCTGAATAATTTGTCTGGCAGAGTTTTCCATAACCAAGATTTTGCTGACTGCGTCCCCATGGTACAGTTTAACATGCTCTTCTGTCCTCTGTATTTCCTGTAAACCGGAAGTTGGATCTAGAAGAGGCCTTAACAGGTGTAGCTTTGATTTTTTTTGTGGTGAGACTACTTCAGAGGATGTGTGTGGGCATCACTCTTTTGGGATGTTAGCAGCCACTGATGAGCACTGCCCAGATCCATTAGTTCATTTGGGGTTGAATATGGTGATAATATTCTACCATCTCTTCTTTTTTTAGCTGGGAATCTTTTCTAAGGAATCTCCTCTGCCCCCTGCCTCATGCATTTATTCTTTGGTTACCCAGTAGTACAGTTTGTTTAGGAAAGACAGAGTAAATGCCTGATTATTTTCCTTTATTTATCAGTTTTCAGAATGATGAGTTGGTTCCCCTAACAACCTCTAATGGTGACCTATTGGTTTTTTTATTATTATTATAAACTTATTACACATGGATGAATTTAAACATATATCATGTGTTTCATTCAATCTATGGTAGTTATTATTTTTACTGATGCTCATGATGTCCCATCAATGAACAGAAGGAGCCTCTAAAAGTTGGTTCTTGAGTCCTTTGGACATAAACTCAGTTTTGTCTGAGAACTTCCTTGCTGCCTGGTATGAGAAGATATTCCAATCGAATTTATACATATACGGTCCCACACCTGGAATTAGTGATTTCTCTAAGAATTCCTGGTTCCTTTTAATGGAGAGTGGTATTTTGAAACCACATTCTGGCTGCCAGGCATGACCTTTGGTACTGGATTTGTCATTGTTTCTCGGATCTTTCAGTGGATAATACTAGGAAAGAGTTTTTCTTAAGCTAAATTAACTTATGAGTTCATACTGATATTTCTAATTCAAATTCAGGATAACAGGATTTTCACTTAAACTTCTATCTTTTATCCATATCTTCTTTCTCCTAAGTCGAGAACCCTATTTCTCAAGGATATGGGGGATAATAGAGTTATACTGTTATATTATCATGTATACTATCATAGCACCATACAGAAGACTACACATTTACTTCATCGCACATTATACACCCAACCATCTCAGAATACAGTACACTATCACTAAAATTGTGATTACTGCAAACATTTTTCTGCAGTTCTTTTTGTCCTTAGGGATGGACAAAACACTGTTTTAAAGCCATGTGCAATAGTGCTGATGCCACCAAATGGATACATATTTAGGTTCATTTGTTTCATTGCATTTTCCATTTTTGGGGATTGCTTTTTTTTAAAAAAAATTTAACTTTGTTTTATAATTATATAAAATATTTACTTAGTTCCAAACTCAAATTTATAAAACAAGGCATATTCAAAGGCATCGAGCTTCCATCACTGTCTTTGCTGTTACAGTAACCATTTACTTCATATTTGTTTCAGTTTATTTATTTTTAAATTGACATACAGAAAAATTCACTTTTTGTGGTGCACTGTTCTACGAGTTTTGACAAATTCATAGAGTCGTGTATCTCCCACTGCAAACAAGACACAAAAGTTCCGTCATACACAACAAATCCCCTTGTGTTTCCCTTTGCAATGAGATTCACTCCACCCGATCCTCTGGCAATCACTGATCGTTCTCTGTCCCTATAGTTTTGTCGTTTACAGAATATTATGTAAACAGGATCATACGATATGTAGCTTTTGGGGTCTTTCTTTCATTTAGGAAAACGCATTTGAAGCTCATCGATGTTGCTGTAGGTACCAGCAGTTCATTCGTTTCTGTTGCTGACCAGTATTCCATGTATGAACATACCATGGTTTGTTTATCCATTCACCTTTTGAGGGACATCTGAGTTGTTTCCAGCCAGATGTTTTTGGCATTTGTCCCCTTTGATGTGGCCTGGTGAATTTGGTCTTTTCCAGACTCGCCAAACCGAATGGCAAAAGAAAATAGTGACCTGTTCTAACAGTCTTAAGGGTCTTGGCCAATATCAAAATAATTAAATTCCATTTCCCAGAAGTTGACAAAACACCTTTGAAACTCAACACCTCCTTTGTTCCCACTTGCCTCTGAGGTGTGGTTCACCACATGCCCAAATGGCTGTTCCCACTGGAGCAGAGGTACACTGTTTGGAAACAGGAGTCTCAGCTTTTATTCACATATTTTATAAGCAAAATCCCTTCTATCACCTTTGAATGATTCTGAGAAAGGCTCTGGCCTCTGCTCCGGGCTCACCTACAGCCACTGCTTAAAGATCTCAGTGACACAAAGCAGAATGAACCCCCACCCCCGATGTGACCAAGGTGTGTTTAAATGCACTGGGAATGACGCCCTGAGCAGGTTTCCTTTTTTAGGAAGTTTCTTGAAAACAAACTCTTCTACTTGAAAAAAAAGAAAAAAGAATTTTTTCACTATTTCCATCCTTTCCCATTTCATTCCTTAATAATCTAGTTCTGTATTAACTCTATCTCTCTATCTCTGTCTCTCTTCATTTACATACTACCCTTACAAAAAGGATTTGAAATGGCTTAAGAAATACTTAAAGGGCTACAAGATAAAAAATAAGAAAAAAGAAAAAAAAGTGAGGAAACTGGAGTAAAAGGAAGATAAAAGTAGGAAAAAGAAAGAGAAGCCAGGGAACAAGGGAACATTAACACACAAAATCCACTTTTTAAGGTCTGATAAACTCTCTCTTAGAGATGGGCCACAATTTTGGCTCTGAGTTTCCTAGCAGCCAATTCAAAGAAATAAACAGGATCAGTCCCATAATCCATATTATCTATAGGATTTTTTAAAAGTGTACACACACACACACACACACACACACACACACACACAAATCAAGATCATCCCAGGCTTGAGCTCCCCCCACAAAGCAGGCTGAGTCTGGGGCGTGCCCCAACAGTAACCAATGAGAGTAGACTGCTGTATGGAATTTACTGGAGGGCTGAGCCCAGTGCCTGGCATCTAGTAGGTGGCCCAGTTGTATCTGTGGGAGGAAAGCAGAAGAATGATGTACTATTGCAATCTCTATCAATATCAAGAGTCCCATGACTTACCATACTCCACTCTGTGTTAAACCATTTGGCCCCACAAGGCTTGAGGTGGCAGGATTGTTGGCTAGGGGGTTTCTCTAGGAAAGAACATTCATAGGGGTCCAGCACTTCAAAAGTGTCTGCATTCTTCCTAACACAAATCACCTCCCGCTGTTGGGTCCCGCTCCCACACTCGATGGAACACTAGAGAAAGAAGCAGAGAAAGATGGGTGTCACATGATGGAAAGAGGACAAGAACAACATCCACCAAGGGATGTTTACGAGTGCTTTGTACCATCTATGCCATGAGGAAGAACCCAAGGGCTGCCCAGAAAATGTTTCTGAAGGAGAACTTGCATGTGGATTCCACTTTTCCTAACAGTTCTGTTTCTGGAATGGAGAGTGGGTGTCCTGAGTTATCACACCTGAGGATGCTGGTCGCTGAGATCCTGGTCCCTCTGTGCTGAGGGTGAAATGGTTTCCCTTAGGCTCTCCGACAGGAACACACTAGCTATTCAGTTTGGTTGTTTCTATCCAGTAGACTCTGACACCTCTCACTGCAAAATAAGGAACTCACATTCTGGTTTATCTGCTGGTCTCTTAGAGGGTGGATACTGGGAATGAATTAGTCTCCCAGAGCCTGCACACCTGTGGATGAAGGGCTAAATTAAAATTCTTGGGACACACAAAGCTGAGAAGAAGATCCCAGACTTGGGACAATGTCCCCTATGATCAACCCTCTCCTCCCAATGGGGTGGCCAGCAGGAAGCCTTTGACCATGGAGTCCAATCCCCTCACTTCCTAACTTGGTGCCAGAGTTGCAGAGGCTATGGCCACAAAGAGGCCAGTCAGATAATTACACATGTTGGTCTATTTTGTTAGTTGATGGAAACACAATGCATATAACTGCTCATAAATTATTCTATTTAGTATCTATTACTTTGTAAAATGTTTTTTGTTCATGTTTGGTTTACTCAATACTTTTTTTTTGCTGAGGAAGATTGGCTCTGAGCTAACATCTCTGCCCATCTTCCTCTATTTGTATGTGGGATGCCACCACAGCATGGCTTTATGAACGGTGTGTAGGTCTGTGCCTGGGTTTCAAACCTGCAAACCCTGGGCCACCAAAGCAGAGTGCACGAACTTAACCACTACACCACTGGGCTGGCCCCTATTCAATACTCTTTGATTACAAATTTTAAAAGTTGTGATCTATATACTTTTAGAGACTTTAGAGAATCTACTACCTTTATGAAAAGCCTGTAACAACGTCTATACCTGAAACTCTTAATATTAGCTTTGCTTCTGTAGGCAGGCACATAGTGAAATAAAAACAAGGGGAAAATAGCCCACATCTCTACAGAAAAAAAACCACCACCACAACAACCCAATCAACAGACTCTGAATTAGTCACACAAGGCATGATTAATATCACCATCAGCAATTTTTGCTTTGTGTCTTCTTTTCTGCCATCTTCATGGACATAGACATCCAGAAAACTATAAGACTTCTTAGTTTGTTTTCCTATTTTCTTCCACGTTAGTTAGTCTGTTTGTTTGTTTAGTGCTGGAGGTTGAGTCCAGCTCCAGCATCACAGGCAGGTATATTCTATCTATGTGGTTTGTACCACGTGATTCTGATCTGTCGGACATAGGTTTTCCCTGGATGTGATCTTTCTCATCTGTGTAGAACAATGCATGTCATAACAGCTTAGTTTATTATTGGAGCGTATTCGGTATATCCATGTTTTGTCCTTTTCCTTCAAGTGCTGCAGACAATGAAAGAATCGGAGGCAGGAGAGAAGCAACTGGCTGCGAGGCAAAGGCAGGAGGAGTGATGGTGTGTGTGAAAGGTCCAGGGGGGGCGGCAGGAGTAGAAGGCTGGACTGAAGTCAGGAGACGTGGAAACTAGTCTAGACATCGTCACTAATTAGTTCTGTGTCTTTGGCCAAGACATTCACTTCCCCAGGTCTCTATTATCTCACCTACAAAGTTGTGGGGGGGTTGGAAACCTGATCTGAAAGCCCCCTGACTGCTCTGAGGGTCTGTGTCTGTACGGAGGGCTTGGCAAGATAGCAGACTGTAAACTCTGACCAACACCTGAAGTTATTTTACGCTAAGTTTGGAAAGTCTTGAAGACATTAGGTAATTAAAGGAGAATGAGCACATAGCTCAGCCTCCTCTGACCCTAAACGCCCAGAAATGGCAGAATATGTGTGTCTGGGAACAAGTGAATGGATGTGTGTGTGCATGAGACAGTGTTTGAAAATAGGAAAGGGTACTCATCCTGAGTGGACCAGAAATTATAGGGAATCTTTGAATGGTGAAAGATAGATGAGATTGGGGCCGCCCGGTGGCGCAGCGGTTTAGTCCGCGCTTGGCAGCCCGGGGTTTGCGAGTTTGGATCCCGGGCGCCCGCCGACGCACTGCTTGTCAGCCACACCGTGGCGGCGTCCCATATAAAGTGGAGGAAGATGGGCACGGATGTTAGCCCAGGGCCAGTCTTCCTCAGCAAAAAGAGGAAGATTAGCAACGGATGTTAGCTCAGGGCTGGTCTTCTCCACAAAAAAAAAAAAAAAAAAAGATAGATGAGATTAAATTGAAGGAAAAAAATCACATAGAGGAGGAATCCAAGCAAAGAGGAAGCAGGTCAAGTGCTTCAGGCGAGAATGGTGGTGGACCCGTGGACAATCAAGGGTGGTCTCAGGACAATCGAGAGTGATCAGCTAAGATAACGACCAGAAGCCTGACTGCCAAGGAAGAAGTGAAGGCAGCTGCCCCTATTGGGAGTGCTCAAGTCAAAGGGCAAAGTGAAGACATTTTCAGATATTCAAGGGCTCAGAAAACTTACGGCTTATGAATCCTATTAGAAAGACTTACTGGGTTATGGTTTCTAACAAAATTTAAAAGAACCAGGAAGAAAACACAGGATACAAAAGCAGAAGCTGGCAGAGACATTAGTAAAAGCTATTAACAATGGATATGGGGTTTCTTTTTGGAATGCTAAAAATGTTCTGGAATTAGATAGTGGTGATGGTTGCGCAACTCTGAAATATACTAAAACCCACTGAATTGTATACTTTAAGAGGGTGAATTGTATGGTATGTGAATTATATTTCAATTAAAAACAAACCTTTGGAGAGGAGGAAGCTATATTAAAATCTAAATTAGTATTTTCTGTAAAATTAAATACCATTAATGTGGAGCTAAATCCAGATCTTCTCAACATCTTTTTGGAGGTATTACAGGTTGAGAAAGTGGAGGTAAATAAAAGGGGACTTAAGGCTTCTGTTTTCTTTTAGGGGAGGATGTGGTTACTGATAACTTGACATTGAAACACAAAAGTTTAAAATTCTGTGCTAAACCTTTTTTCTTCTGTTATCATGAGATGAATAAAAATAGGATTTACAACTTTCAAAATGTTAGAGGGGAAAAAATGGAATTAAGGAAACCAGACCAATACCAACATGTGGAAAGGAAAGAGGGAACAAACCCAAGACAGCATAACAATAGAAAACTAAAGAGAAAACACAAAATAAGATGGCAGGGAAAAGTCCAAACACATAAGTGACTACAATAAATGTGAATGGTTAAAATTTAACTCTTAAAAAATAGACACTTGCAGATTGGGTAAAAATAAAGACAAAAATAGCTGCATTCAAAAGACAGAACTTAAGAAATACATATGAAGTTGACAGATGTGTACCAGGTGAAAATCAACAATGAGAAATAAGATAGAGTAATGCAAATATCAGCTAAAAATACAATTCAAAGAGAAAAGCATAGAAGACAAAAAGTGATATGTAATAAGGATAAACACTTCCACTGAGAAGTGGCAGCAATTACATATGTTTCTACACCTGAAGAATTCCTGCAGTTGCACTTTGGTGGATCACTGATCCAAGACCAAGTGAGATTGGAGATGTCAGTTCAGACGTCAGTGAGAATAAATGTGATCCAGACACACAGGCAGACAGGAGGCTGCTCCCAATGACTAGAGACTGTGAAAGACCCCTCAGAACTAAGACAATCTAAGGGTGAAGTAAGCCCAGAATTGACAGGGAAAAAAAGGAAACATCTGGGCACGAATATTAGACTTGGCAGAATACCTTATGAACAAGAGCTGGGCCATTTTGCCAGAGTAGAAAAAGACTACCTAAACTTGATAGGCCTCATTCTCTCAGGCTGGCTTTCTCCACACGCTTCAACACGGCCACTGCTAGCACCTGTGCTCACAACTTCCCAGGGAGTCTCTTTTCTTAAATCCATAAAAGTCCCAGGGAAGGACTCTGTTTGGCTTGGCTTAGATCACATGTCCACGCCGGACTAATCACTGTGACCAGGCTGGAGATGCTGACTCTCATTCAAACCATGAGACAGGAAGGAATGCTTATTTTTATGTTCTGAAGTCGGTTAATGTTTAAGACTTACCTTTCAATAAATAAGCATGCTCTATTTCATTTTCTTTGGGGATAATGTCAAATTCCCAGGCAGGGAGGTGCCAGTGGGCTCCAACATCCTCATAAATTCAGAACCAAAACCTTGCCCACATTCAGTCACGTTCTGACCCTTTTGGACAACAGGGCAATTCATTCCATGTTTCTAATCTTAGCAGAAATAAACGCTGCCTTTGCCAGGATTCACAGTTTCTCTGAGCTTAGGTCTAGAGTTAATAGGAGGCCCACAAACAAAAGAGACCCTGAGTCCTGCTCCCCTTTTTCCTTCTGAGATTGGTAGGCATGCCAGTTGTATTGCATCGCTCATCTTCACTGTGAGTGAAGACTGTTATGATCTGATATTACAATTTCACCTGAGATTCTTCCCATTGCCTCAGTTTCCATGGATATTTGGTGTAACTGGCAACCCATATTCTCTCCACTTCTGAACTGTCTTTGGGGTTTAGGTCCTAGGTGTGTTGCTACCAATAATAAGACAGAAGCAGCCAGCAGAAAAAGTAATAAACATGGAGGAAAGGGAGCTAATATTTATTAAGCACTTCCCATGTCCCAAGCAATGGGTATACAGCCTTTATACATAGCATCTCATGAAAACCCAATTGCAACTCTAGGAAGTTGGTATTATTATCTTGATATCTGGATATTTGCATGAGGAAACAGGTTAAGAGATGTTAAACTTACTTGCCCCAAGTCAGAGAACTAAGGAGAAGTAGAGCTGGGGTCAGTTATCAAGCATGGCTAACTCTGACATCCACTAGGGTAGCATTGGAAGTACTTGAATTCTCTTTCTTTCTGAATTTTCTATATTTTACAGTTTGTAATATAAAAACATTAAAGGAAATTTGAGAAGAAAACATTTTCCCATGTTGTTTATATAAAAAACTATACTTTGAAGTGGTTGAGATAGGGTTCATATACTTTCATATTCTGTTTGTCACTTGCCGTTATATCACATGCACTTTCCACATCTTCCTAAGTATCCTTGTTATTGTTACATAATATTTTAAAGAGTTATGATGTACCAGAATATCCCTAACTGCCATGCTGTCATGAACATCTCTGATGAAAAAGCCTTTTTTTCTTCTGTTAATTATTTCCTTAAAATGAATCCCCAGGAGTGGGGTGACTGGGTTAAGGCAAATGAACAATTTTATGGTTCTTGACTTTTATTGCCAAATTGCATTCCAAAGGGGTTGTATCAATTTACAAGGACAAGGCAGTCCATTTTTTCAGGGGCTCTTTTTAAAACTACTTAAAAGAAATAAAATTCTATATGGAGCCAGAGGTCCTGATAATGTGTAAATCATGATCATCAGCCAAAAAGTCCTTGGAGAACCAGCTAGCCCTGGGAGCCAAATGCTAAGTGGCCCAAGAACTCAAAATATTGATGGTAATCATAGCAGGGCAATACGAGGGAATGATCTTTTCACATTTTCTTAGGGGGCTCATGTTCAATTTTAGAACAGTAAGGAAAACATCAACTGATCAATTAAGTTACTTTATTAAGGTATTCAGTACTATCTGTTCTTTACAACAAACAACCTCAACTTATTCTACTTCTGCTCCTATTTTCCCCTCAGCTTTATTGAGGTTTAATTGACAAATAAAATTCTAATATATTTAAAGTGTACACATGATGAGATATGTTATGAAAGGATTCTCACAATCAAGTTAATTAAAAACACATCCATCACCTCACATATTTACCGTTTTCTGTGTGGATGTGAGAACACAAGTTCCACCCTCTTAGCAAATTTCAATTCTACGATACAGTGTGACCAACTATAGTCACCATGTTATACATTAGATCCTTAGACCTTATTCATCCTATAACTGAGAGCTTGTACCCGTTTACCAACCTCTCCTCATTTCCCGCTAGTCCCTGGCAACCACCATTCTTCTCTCTGTTTCTCTGAGTTGGACTTTTCTTTTAGATTCCACATGCAGTATTTGTCTTTCTCTGTCTGGCTTATTTCACTTAGTATAATGCCCTCCAGGTCCATCTACGTTGTCACAAATGGCAAGATTCCCTTCTTTTTATTTTATTTTATTTTTTTTGTGGGGAAGACCAGCCCTGAGCTAACATCCGTCACCAATCCTCCCCTTTTTTGCTGAGGAAGACTGGCCCTGGGCTAACATCTGTGCCCATCTTCCTCCACTTTATATGGGACGCCGCCACGGCATGGCTGACAGGCAGTGCGTCGGCGGGTGCCCGGGATCTGAACTCGCGAACCCCGGGCTGCCAAGCACGGACTAAACCGCTGCGCCACTGGGCAGCCCCAAGATTTCCTTCTTTTTAAAGGCTGAATAATATTCCACTGTATGTATATATCACATTTTCTTTATCCATTCATCTGTCAGTAGACACTTAGATTATTTCAATACCTTGACTATTCCGAATAACACTGCTATGAACATGGGAGGACAGATATTTCTTCGAGATAATGATTTTGTTTCCTTTGGACATGTACCCAGAAGTGGGATTGCTGGATCACATCTATTTCTGCTTCTAACACTCAAATACAGATAAAACTGGCTTTATTAACATTAACAATAATAGCAGCAGCTACAATTTATTGTGTGTTTATTGTATGTCAGGCACTGTGCTACACACTTTACATACATTACTTCATTTCTTCTAAAAATAACCTGATAAGGTGCTGTCGTTACCAGCATTCTATAGACAAGGAAGCCATGCTAGACCACAGCTCCCTGAGGGCAGGGATACTTGTTTTGCTCATTGACGTACTCCAAGTGCTTAGAAGAGCACACAGTAGGCACTCAAAAATATTGTTGACTGAATGAGGCGCCAAGAGCCTAAGTAGCTTCTCTAGGGTCACGGGTAGCACAGTTGGGATTCAAACCCGGGACACCTGGGATACACTTGACCCCTCTGCTATGCTGCCTCTCACCAGGGACTGACAGACACACCCAGTTCTGTCCACTCACCTGACTCCAGCTCCCCGCAAACCACTCCACCTTGCCCGTGCAAGGCCCATTGTCACACGGGGTGGCCTCCGCTGGCCGGTTGTTCCCACAGCCCTCCAGGGGCAGGCTGCTGACGTGGTTGGTCATGCACACCACCGAGCGTGTCCGCACTCCAGCCCCACACTCCGCTGAGCACTGTGAGACAGAGGAGGGCACATTAGAGGGGAGGCGCCCTGCAGGTTCTGAAGCTACTTTTTTGGCGGGGGGGGGGGGGGCCGCCAGCCCTGAGCTAACATCCGCTGCCAATCCTCCTCTTTTTGCTGAGGAAGACTGGCCCTGGGCTAACATCCGTGCCCATCTTCCTCTACTTTATATGGGACGCTGCCACGGCATGGCTGACAAGCAGTGCGTCAGCAGGCACCCGGGATCTGAACTCGCGAACACCGGGCTGCCAAGCGCGGACTAAACCGCTGCGCCACTGGGCCGGCCCCTGAAGCCACTTTTACATGATGTGAAGGAGGACCAAAAACCTCATTTCCCAGCCAACTCTTTCCCCCAGAAATCTCTGGCCACCTCTCCTGCCCTGCCTACTCCATTATGAGATACCAGTATGGCAAACCCCCATCTTAGATTTTCTGGGACAGCCTTCATTCCAAATATCCTGTTCCACTGCTGCGATGAATACACGTAGCCTCGCCAGACTATCTGTCCTGGATTTCGTTTTCGAAAATATATACAGCAGAAGAACGACAGCATGAAAACTTAGGCACATGTCTACCTGGGATTCTGCTTTCTTCCTTTGTATTAGAGTTATTCGTGTCCTATTTTTTTTTTTTTCTTTATAGAAGTAGGCTTGGTGTGGGCAGGACTATGAAATCATCTTTAATTCCTTCTCAGGGCAGCACCTTACCCATGGGTGAATCCATGAATATCAGCTGAATCAAGGAATACAGACTTGGGCCCTCCCTCACTCATTTCTTTTCTCTCATCAGCACCTTCCCGTTCTGAAAGTGCCCCGTACATCATGACCAAAGCCCATTCTAAGGGTTTCTGTTGAGTCTTCTCTTAAAAAGAGTGTCTACCAACATTTCCATTTTAAAAAATAAATGAAAGCAATATAATTTTAAATAAAATTTGAGAAAAGGAAAAAAACCACTTATAACCTGGCTTCCTTATCAAGATTTCTATTTTCTTTTCGTATCTTGCTGTCTAGTCTTGTAAAATCACAGCCCAGGATGAGTAATCAAACATTCACGTGACCAGTGTTAAGCTAGGCCTGACTTCTCAGGAAGGAAATTCTCTGCAGCCAAGAGCTTGAAGGGGATTAGAACATGACACCCCCAAATATGCTGTTTTGACATATTGAGTTTTTTGAGCTGAAGGCAGTTGAGAAAAAGCAGATGCAGAAAGAGTTCTCTGCCCTCCCGCTTCCTGCCGAAAGCAGGGCATGAATTTCCCATGAGAATGGTGCCCTCCCAGTTCCAGGAAGAAGAGAACATTCTTATCATTGGTGATGGGGAATCGATGCCAAGATGATGTCTGCACAAACAAACCTCGCTAAAATCTTTTACTATCCTCGATTAGTTCTCCCATATATTTCTTAGCTACTTTCCTACAATTTACTGCCTCTAGAAGCCCAAACCCCTTTCCTTTGTCTAGTCACCTCTTCATAATTTATCACCCCTTGTTAACATGGTATATAAGCCCTCATGTCTAACTGCTTCTTTGGGATTTTCACTTCTTTCCTGTGAAGACCCCTGTGCCATGTAAAAAAATTAACATCAAATAAATTGTGTATGCTTTTCTCCTGTTAATCTGGCTCTTGTCAGCTTAATTTGCAAGCCTCTACTAAAGAACCTAAAAGGGTAGAGGAAAAGTTTTTTCTCACCTACAGGATCACAAACACTTTTCATGACTTATGCTCCATCTGCATTGTTATTAGGAATCTGAGACAATGAAGCGGTCCCTTAGGTTAAAAAAATCCTTTGCTATAATAATTGGAACATTCCAGGCTAAAGGGTTTTTGTTTCAGCCATGCATTATTTGGTCTCTTTCCTAACTTTAAAACTGAAGATATTTAAGTTCTCCTAAAGAATACAAAGTAAATCAAATCTAAGTTATCTTTGTGTTTCAAACACTAAGAATATTTCTTTTCAGGTAATTTCCATTTGACTCACTAACTTAATTTTCTGCTTTCCAAACCAAGTATACACGCATATGGGAAAGTTTCCCCATATCCGCATGTGATTGATTTGAAAGAATGTTAAGGACCAAGCCAGCGCCCAGCGAGAGAACATTATAAGGATGAGCCCTGCAGAAGAACTTCCCTTTATTATACCAACTGCAGTGAAAAGCACAACACATTTAAATTTGAAAGACCCTATCCACACAGGACCTGGCCCAGGAAGCATATGAGTAGAAATGAGGGGAAGAAGGGGGCCCTACCAGGCAGCAGACAAAGCTTCAAAGTGAGGTACCAAAACACACCCACTAACTGTCCCTGAAGGATGTGCCTGAAAGAAGGACCAAATCTGCTTCGGTAGTCAGAAAAGGACCCGACTCCTCATTGAACTTCTGGGCTGATAAAACTCAGAAACACATGAAATTCCTAAGAACCCTCTGGTGAGGCCTGTCTTCTCACTCCAGCATCAGTTAAATGCTAAACTTGGCCCGATTGGCCCCTGAGGGACCACAGGGTTCTAATGACTGTTCCTGAACTTCAGTTTTATGCATCATTGTCTATAAGTTAAATAACTCAATGTCTTGACTTATTTCTTCTCTCGGAAAACATCCTTAGAAATTAGGTGTTACAAAATTGTGGCTGGTGGACTTTCTAAAAGTTTTTTTTTTTTTTTTTTCCTGTGGGATTAAAAATTGCACGTGTTGAGGGGCCGTCCGGTGGCGCAGCAGTTAAGTTCGCGCTTGGCAGCCCGGGGTTCGCGAGTTCGGATCCCGGGCGCCCGCTGACGCACTGCCTGTCAGCCATTCCGTAGTGGCGTCCCATATAAAGTGGAGGAAGTTGGGCACAGATGTTAGCTCAGGGGCCAGTCTTCCTCAGCAAAAAGGGGAGGATTGGCAACAGATGTTAGCTCAGGGCTGGTATTCCCCACAAAAAGAAAAAAAAAAAAAAATTGCACGTGTTGAAACCCGTCATTGATTTGCAGAACTAAAAAGTAAATGATGCCCACATCTAAGGAGGCCCGCCCTCAATTAAAAGTAGCTGCCGGGATGTTTTTAAGGTGAGTCATCAAGTCAGAAGAACTCTATAGCCCTAGAGGTTTAAGAGAAGATTCAGACTGAGTTTACAGCCTCAATTCATTCAGATGGAGATTAATTAACTCTAAATTAGGCAACAGGAGACACTCTGGATCCTTAAGTGTTTGTAAACTTTAATCTCATTTTCTTCCATCTCTCCCACTTGAGCTCATGAAAGGAAGGCTGTGTCTCATTCATGCCTGGCATGCATTATGTACTCAATACGTATTGATTCCCAACAGTGAAAAACCGCATAGTTCAGACTAAAGCTTAACAGAGTTAATTTTTATACAAAGTCACTATGCAAATGTGGAAGACTGCCATCAGCTGGTCATTCCTGCAGGCTGAACCTTTCAGAAGGCTAACTGGTGATTCAAAGGCCCACCCCACTGTGCCAACCTCATTTAGTTCATGGTTTCAAATGTGTTACCTCTTATTGCTCACTCAGCAACGTTACAGATGAGGAAACTGAGGGTCAGAGAGTCAGCAGCTTTTCCAGTTCTAATAAGAAAAAGTCCTTGGGGAAATGATGCCAAAGCTAAAGTGCCTTCTTTTTTTTTTTTTTTTTTGTGGGGAAGACCAGCCCTGAGCTAACATCCGTTGCCAATCCTCCCCTTTTTGCTGAGGAAGACTGGCCCTGGGCTAACATCCGTGCCCATCTTCCTCTACTTTATGTGGGACGCTGCCACGGCATGGCTGACAGGCAGTTCGTCGGCCGGCGCCCGGGATCCGAACTCGCGAACCCCGGGCTGCCAAGCGCGAACTAAACCGCTGTGCCACCGGGCGGCCCCTAAAGTGCCTTCTTTAAACCCGACAGCGCCCTTTTCCCACTCAACTACTCTAAAATAAGCATGAACATTTGGGAATAATGGTCTATGCTGGGGGGAGGTAAAGCAAAATTACTTACATCATAGCACCAAACTTACATGGCTTAAAATATCTCTTCCAAAAAAGAACAAAAGAGTTCTCTAAACAGAAGAATAAAGTGCTCATCCTTTGCTCTATTTAGAATTTTAAAACAAGGGTTAGATCCAGCAGGTACTTATGTTAAAATACAAAGCAAATTTACATTATAGGGAAATTTATGTCTTTATTGGAGGGGAAATAAAGAATAAGGGTTGGTTCAATTATAGTAGTCACACAATAGCTTTTCCTAGTTAAAAATCATGCTTTAAAGTTTTTAATTTTTTTTCAATTTTTAAAATTTCTTTGTGAGGAAGATCGGCCCTGAGCTAACATCTGTTGCCAATCCTCCTCTTTTTGCTGAGGAAGACTGGCCCTGGGCTAACATCCGTGCCCATCTTCCTCTACTTTATATGGGATGCCACCACAGCATGGCTTGACAAGCAGTGAGTAGGTCCGCACCCGGGATCCGAACCTGCGAACCCCAGGCCGCCAGAAGCAGAGTGCGCGAACTTAACTGCTATGCCACCAGGCCGGCCCCTAAACGTTTTTAATTCCATTAAAATGTTTACAATAAATACATAAGTGAAAAAAGCAGGTTACCAAATTATACATATATTATGATTTATATCCTTAAAATATACGAGTACAAAAAAGCTGTGTATGTATGAGTAAAAAAAAACCTTGGCAGTTAGCTTAAAAATCTTAAATCATTATCTTCCAGTGCAGAGATTATAGGTATGGTTTTCTTATTTTTTCATATTTTTTTATAATAGTATGTGTTATTTTATGACCAGAAAAAATGAACATTACTTTTAAAAGAATTTTTCCAATACAAACATGAAAGCCCAGCATCATTCTTTTCATTCATTTTCCTACACACTAAATTCACAAAGTTTACTGTGAACACAAATGAGTTCTGGGATGTCTAGAAATCCAGAAACACAAAAGAATTAGTTGAAGGAACTAGGAATTTTTAGCCTGGAGAAGAAGTGGAAGGGGTCCCCAAATATCTGTAGGGCTGCAGTGTAAGGAGAGAGCACTCAGATTTTCCGTGGCACAGAGGCAGTTAGCAAAAGCACTTTGATTCAATGTAAAAGGACAGCTCTTGACACTGTGGGCTGTACAAGAAATAGATGTCATCGTCGCGGCACCCCATCAATTTCTGACAAAGGAATCAGACCCATGTCAGGGACACTGCAGAGGCCTCTCACACTGGCAGGGAGGCTGACCAGTGTCTTCTGAACCCCCTCCCAGCACTGTTTCCACAATGCCAGGGGCTAAGGCACGTGCTGGGAGGCTTGGAAAGGGGCGGCTATGCAAACAACTGGGGCCAGCTCTGCTGATCTTAGCTCTACGGGCTGGTGCCTTCCTGATGGCGCTAATTTGGTGCCCGTTACAATCCACTCCTGGGACTGGAGGCAGAGTTAGCTGCTCATCCTAAGAGTTCAGTTGTTCGCACTAAGGGCTCTCTATTTGGGAATTGCTTGGGGGCTAAGAGGCAGGGGTTGTATGCCATGAGGTGTCAGGAATCCACAAGAAGATAAATTACTCGATGAGAATCTCCAGGATGATCTCTGAATGTGGAGCATAGGCTGCATTGGCAGGTTTGTTCTTCCTTTCTTTCTCAATAACAATCCCCACTGACGTGGATTATGATTGTGATGAGAGGGAGTAAGGGGCATCTTACGACAGGGAGGGAGTGGAAACCCTTGTGAACACTTGCAGGGATGATGTTCAGAATATGCAACAAGCGGTCCATGGGGGATACTGCCCAGTCAGAATGGATGCTGGCCAACTGGAATCAGCCAATGTGGTGGTACAGGCGTGAATCTGCTGATGTGTGAAAGTTGACTCCTCAGAGCTTGAAATATGGCACAGGATGCAGTGGGGGGAGAGGGCTCACCAGGTCAATAACGTTTCTTAAGGTTCTATGAACTTCGCTGGTGTCCTCAATCTTGGACCAGTGGTTTCGGTGCCACCTGGGAGCCCGTGAGAAATGCAGAATCTCAGGCCCATCTCACAGCGCTGTCTCAGATTCTGCACGGTCACGAGGTTCCCGGGTGAGTTGTAGCACTTTGCGGTTTGGAAGCACCGTGAGGAGTTCTGATAAGGGAAACAGTGCAGACCTGGCCTAATTGAGAGGGAGGCTCTGACTGAGGACAGACAGCTGATCACATCTACATCCCGGTTAAACTTCCAAGGTCTTCTGGAGAATCCAGAAACCTGGAAACTGTTTGATGACCAGACCAGCTGCCCTGGGCAGAATACCCTGACCGGCCTCTCTTACTGCCAGCCAATCAGTAGCTTCTACAAGAAAAGGAAGGCAAAGCTCATCATCTCCTTCCCGCCCCACTTCCCCACCCCAAGGTATGTCCTTTAGTTTTGCTTCCCTGAACTTTTTAAAAAATTGTGGTAAAATATACATAACATAAAATCTACCATTTTAATCATTTCTAAGTGTACAATTCAGTGGCATTAAGTACATCCACACTGTTACGAACCATCACCACCATCCAACTCCAGAATCCCGCTCTCTTCTTATATAAATCCTATTTCTGTCTTCAATAGATGGACTCAATGTCTTATTGGTTTCCCTTGTACACAGGTAACTGGTGGGCTGATAAGGAACTATATATGCCTTTGAGTTAATCTTTGACACCTGACACTAGGGACCCCAAGGGAGGCCAGGCTACCAGGGAGGGGACAGTCTGTGAAATGTTTTGAGTCATTAAGAAGCAGGGAAGGGGCCTGCCATTTGCTGAGTGCCTATTTTATGCCAGGCACTCACAAAATGTGTGAAAGGTGCGATGCAATAATTCACTTTACTTAGTATTTCATTATTTATATTCATGTGGAGTGCTAAGGAGAATTAAACTAATTATTTTATGCCCACTCCTCAGTCTTGCAGCCCCCTGGTCTTCATATAAGAATATAGAAAGCTTACAATAGTTTATCTCTGGGCCCTTTTCCCAAACTCAGAAATCACCCTTGGGGTTCTTAGCTAGTGGTTCATCTTTGTGTGGTTTGGGGCACCTTGTGACGTGAGGCTCCTGCCCATTAGCCCAGCAGACCTCGGCCCCTGGCTCCAGAAAACCCACTCTGCCCACCATCAGCCTCACCCTTTCACTCCACTCGGTGAGGAACCAGCTCTTCGCACAGGGTCCCATGTCGCAGTTCTCAATGTCATTCGGCCGGAGCTTCATGTTGCATTCCTCATCGTCAACCACATCCCCAATGTTGCTCACACATTTCACGTCTCGGGTCCTCTGTCCCACTCCACAGGGCACTGAGCACTAAAACACAGCATGCTTATGTCAGCAGAATGGGCAGTGTTAGCTCTGGGGGACTCTCCAGTTATGGGCCCTCATCCTTGTTACCTGCCATCTGAGCAGAGGACCCTGGTGAGACCCCCCTGTGTTGCTGGGCCCCCTTGCAATGCGATGCTACCTGGGGAGGATCCCAGCCTTGAAAACTTCACAACCCTTTTCTCTAAGACCTTCCTAGATGTCTTGACTACTTTGTTCCTCTGAGCCTCAGTTCTGTCATCTATAAAATGGGAGAGTAAGATTGGAAGGAGTTGGCTCTACCAGCAGTTACCAACCTTCACTCCACCGTGACACATGAGAGAGATGAGACCTGTATGCACATGACTCCCATGGGCTCACCCTTAAAGTCGGCTGTGGGGGATACACAGTAGCCTTAGCTCTATTGAGCTATGAGCTATCGGTACATGCTGTGGTTTGCAGAAACAGCTGTTCAGAAGCCCACAGGATGGGTTCCCTCCTGGAGAACTCAGGGTCCTTCCATGTGAGGTCTTGCGAGGAGAGGTGGGAGGGTGGCAGTGGGTCTGGGAGGGGGAGCTCCAGAGCAGACTGCCCCACCCCGCATACCGAGGTCCAGTCTGTCCGGATCTGCCACTCGCTGCAGATCTTGAGCTGGCAGGTGCTGGTGGTCTCGGGCTTCTCCAGGTGCTGGCAGCGGTAGGGCTGCACCGTCAGGCTACGGTTGGCATATACCTGGCGGCACAGGACCTGGCGATGCTGCATGCCCAGGCCACAGGTTTTGCTGCACTCAGACCACTCCCCGATGTCCCAGCTAGCTCAGGAACAAGACAGCGAGAGGGACAGATCACGTCAGTCAACAAGAAGAAAACATGAGCCCGAGCCGACTTACACAGGGCCATCAGTCCTTACCGGTGGCCTCATCCTAGAGCACTGTTGAACCATCTGCCTGAGGGCCGCCTGACTCTCTAAAGGAATGAACTTTGCTCCACACGCTATTTGCCAGTTGATTAGGCCCCGATTCTATAAAATTATAGAAAACTCAGAAGGTATAAATTATTTTTATCTAACAAAAAATAACTCCAAATGTTAATTACCCTGCAGAACATTAACCCACTTTGGAACTAACTTAGAAATCTTATTCTAGCATTCCTTATTTATTTATTTTTTTTGTGAGGAAGACCAGCCCTGAGCTAACATCCGTTGCCAATCCTCCTCTTTTTGCTGAGGAAGACTGGCCCTGGGCTAGCATCCATGCCCATCTTCCTCTACTTTATATGGGACGCCGCCACGGCATGGCTGACAGGCAGTGAGTCGGCAGGCAGCCGGGATCCGAACCGGCAAACCCCGGGCTGCCAAGCGCAAACTAAACCGCTGCGCCACGGGGCCAGCCCCATCCTTATTTTTAATTAACTATTTACATATCAGTTTCACATAACCTCCTCTGTCATCCTGTTTTGTCATTTAGTTAAATAAGACATCACCACCTGGCCATTATGTATTCAGATGACAATTATGTCTTTAATACTTTGAGAATCAAGTTTTGACCCCTTTTAGGGCCCTTCTCCCCTGTTCTTCTGGAAGTCTACAAATTTATCATTCAAGTAACCAGTCCAAGGCCTCTCCTGAGACATTCTTCCCGACTCTCCAGGCAGACGTATTTGTGACTGTCATTACTCTCTCTCTGTACACAGCTCACCTCTCACACGGACCACACTGGATTGTAATTCTCTGCTTCCCTCTTTGTTTTCCTTACCAGGCTAAACCCTAATTGCTCCAATTTACCAAAGGGTGGGCTCCCTGGGAGTGGGCTGACCTGCTAAAGGCCACAAGCTCCTGTGTTAATCCTGAAAGTCAGGTGCGCTTGCTACAGGGACTGCATTTTATGCATAGAGCAAGTCTCCTGTTTCTAAATCAGATGTAGACTGATTAAAAAACTCGATTATGTCTGCTACAAGGCTCTATGCACAAGCAACCAGAAGTGACCCAATAATAGGTGCCATCAACAGAGAGGCCGTCTTACAAGGCCGGGCAAGGGAAGATGTTGCAGGGCTCCTCCTCCGGGGTTGGCTTCATGCTGGAGTCACAGTAGCTCTCGGGAACCTCTTCGTGGGTGCTTCTGTGCACACAGCGGAAAACAGGGTACTGCGATCCTGCAAGGACAAAGAGAATGTCTGAAGGACATCCCACACCCTTGAATGCTGGGCTATGGGTGGAGGTGCACAGAGATCCTGCTGAGGAGAGCCACACAAACAGAACAGTTCATACACACACTCCTCCTTCACTGATGCGTTTACACACACCTCCCACACCAGGGCTGTGCTAGGCTCTGTGGGGCGCAAAGAAGAGTAGGAACAGCTACTGCCCTCAAAGAGCTTATAACTTATTTGTGGACATGGTTTGAAAGTGTTCCAAGGCAGAGAAAAACAATTTTCATAGCAGTTTAAGATATCACTAGGCAGGCAAGTGATTATAAAATGAGCACAAAGAATAACTTCTTAAGATTTTTCTTGATGTCTTGAGACATCAAAGAGAATGGGTCCCGGAGGGGTCAAGCTGCACCCTAGAGAAAGGGTGGGTTTGGGTAGCTGTGTGGACATGTGTCCAGGTCACTGAACTGGAACAAAAGTGCCCAACACGCTGGCCTGCAAGTGCCAGGTATGTTTAAGAGACAGTCAGGTTGAAGCAGAGAAGACTCAGGAGAGGCTAGAAGAGCAGCTGGCTTCCCCCTTTGTAAATCATCTTATGCACTCCCCTAATAAACTACTGATCCACTGGTATTTTAGTTATTTGAGTATACGCCTGCCTCCTACAAGGCGGCGAGCATCTCAGGGACAGGACTAGTTCTCATTCATTCCCATAATTCAACTACAGCTGAGTAACAGGTGCTCAATAGAAGTTTGTTGAATGAATATTTATCAGAGGACTGATATTTGTTTTCATTATTTTACTAAAAAATTATACTAACTGCTTCAGGTTTCCTTTGTCTGTTTTAAATACACAGCCTAGTTTCATTGGCTTAATAGGATAAATTTATTTCGGATAGAAAGCCAGAATTTGTTAAGTGGAATTTCTAGCTCTCAAAAAAAAAAAAGCGGATTCGATTCTGCCTTCCTCTCTCTGCTACCCCCTGGTGGCAGCACCGAAGTATTACTACTGGACATTTACAAAGAAATTGAACAGGCTGAATTTCAATTCAACTGTCTGAAGAGTAAAATGCTTTTTCACAAATAACTCCCTACCCCCATCCCCACCCCCAGTCTGGGGTGAACAGTTCCTGCTGGGCAGAACACTATCATTTTTTTCTACAGCTCTATCTTAACTCTGTTGCCAATTGGCCAGGCATTTAGAGTTTCTGAACTTGCAACTTGCTATAATTTTAATCCTAACTGGAGGGATAACTTTTAATGTAAGTGTCTCAATACTGCATCAGCCATAAAGTGTTTCAGTGCTTCTTTAAGCTGATCTTGTGCAACACACTGAGCCCGAGGATAGTTCTTGTAAGAAGCTTGACCGTTTGTAAGACAGTTTTGAATCTGAAACGATCATTTGTTTAAACTACTCTGGCGGTAAAAATTTACCATGTAGCTATAACTTGAGACCATTATTTAAAATAAAGTTCCAATTAAGCATAATTATCAGCTGAGTAAAAGCAGTACTGACTGTAAAATTAATGGAAGGCAAAAACTTTTGTGGAGTTAAATATTGTCCAGCAACATATCTGCTTCCATTAAGAAGAGATTTTTAATTAAGCAAACATTAAGCACATTGTGCTGAGTTATAAAGATGAATAAGATTCAGTTCATGGAGTGCAGGGTACCCATTTGGGACCCAGCTATTAAGAGATTAAGTAAAAATCTTATTGTTTAGCTATACCTTTCCCTTCAGACCATGTGGGTTTCACTTTTACGCTTACAAGTTTGTGGATTGGAAAGCAAAAGTAACTACCCCAACCAGCTGGCACTCAAATGAGGGGGAAATTTAACATCTCTAGCTAAAAGGATACAGGTTACCATAGGAATGCTCTGTGCCCTGGAAAGATGGGTTCTGCTTGGGGCTCTTTGCACATGGCCACTGCCTGCCTTCCCCCACCCTTCTTACTGACTTTATACTTGTCCACGATCCAGCTGCAGTGTTTAGCCAAGGAAATAAATTCAGAAGCATGCTCTCTCTCTCTGGTGGTGAGAAAACACCAGATCTATAATTCTTGACTCCAGTGACCACACCTGTGTCTTTCTTTGGATCAGTTTTGATGTCCGCAGAAAGGGAGACGGTCACTCAGAATGGCACCTGGCCAACTCTTCATTGTCCAAGCATGCCATTCAATTATTCCTCTAACTGCTAGCAAGCAAGAATTGGGGTGAGGTCAGGTGCTGGCTGGGCTTCAGGCAGCAGGAAAAATCTGGGATCAGTTTGGTTGGATTATATGTTAGGTATATTAATCAAAACAGAAATATGTTACGTTGGAGGAGGGAACTGAGGTCCATGAGGCATTATGGAGAGATGGACAAAATAAAGAGCAAGAAAAATTAAATAACTCTAGTCTTAGAACTACAGGAATCAACCGAGCTAAGCCAAAAGTTTGACCAGATTGACAGAGGTGGTCAAACTTCAGCAATGACTGGACGGAGCATGGCCACTCTTGGATGCCGGCAACAAGGCCCCTCCCTGTGATGATGATATTATGATGCCGAAAGCATTTACAGAAAGAGAGACATAGAAATGTGTGGTCTGGTTAGCTCCCTCAGGAAGGACTGGAGGAGAGTCTGGGAGAGGGTTTGTGGGGGGACAAGCAATGAGGTCACAAGGGGAAGGAAATTCCTTGTGAAGGAAAGAGCTGGAGATCATTGGCAGGCTTGGAATTTCTTGTCACGGCACACGTGTCACTGCTGCTGGCGACCGTGAGATGAAGTAAATGTCTTGTGTATCCACATTGCCTCATCTATCCTGCACGTCTGAAGCCCTCAATGCCTGGGAGCAAACCTTAGAGGGAGCAAAAGAGGGGCATCCACGGGCTGCTGCCATTTGTCACACAGAAGAAAAAAGGGGGCTAGGAGTGTGGGGGCAGGGAGAGTAGGGGAACAATACATCTCTGTTCTTGTTCTATTTCCAAGGCACCTTTCAGTGTCTCTTTGGCCTGAGACCCTGTGCTGTTTCTCAGGGTCAAAAAGAGGATGGACACGTCATCTCAGGCATCTGAGTGTCAGACGCCGTGTAAGTGTGTGTGGTGTGTAAGCACAATGCTAAGGACAAGGGCTACCTTAGAACATTAAACAAAATACTATGGAAATCGAGAGAAAAAGATTCTTTAGCTTTGAATATATCAATCCACATTCTTTATGCCACTGATAGAATATGAATAAAGGCAATACGAGTCTTGCATATCCAAGTATAATGAGGATGTAAAAACTACCCTCACTTTTCTAATAGCTGACATAGATCCCATTTGAAATGTGGTGACAATATATTCATTCATTCAAGAAACACTTGAGGAGTGCCCCCTGTGTGCTCGGTACGATGCCAGCAAAGGGGCTATAAAGTACACTCAAGGAGACAGCCAGGCCAAGCAGAGCTGGGACAGAACTACGTCCCAAATTGCTGTGAGGTCCCATAGAATAAGTGCCTACCTGTGCCTTGCAGAATCAGGGAGGACTTCACAGAGGAGGCTAGATCTTGGGGTGAAAGCAGGAGTTTGCTGGCCAGATACCAGAAAGCAGTAAGGGAGGTAGATTTTTTACCTCAGGTGGATCCTACAGACTGGAGGGGTGGAGGTGGGAGCAAAATAACCGGAATCTCTGGATGGATGGGTTCCTCCAGCATGTCTGGTAAGAACAGATGGAGACCCACTGAATGACTGCCTGGATGAGTAAGTGGCATCCGTCTAGGGAACAGAGGACTGTGTGAGCAGCATGAAGGGTAAGCTGGCAAATGGCACACGCTTTTGTCTTTCTTCTATTAGGCCAGTAATGCAACGCCTTATGGACTGTGGACAAGGTTACATCTCACTCTACTGGAAAGGCTGGGCCAGGCTGTCTTTAAAGACACAAAATGGAAGAGAATCTTCTACACAAGCCACCCTTGATATAAAATCACATGACAACAACTTTTATAACTTTCCCTCATTTTCATCTAGTTTGAGTGTATCGCTTCCTTTAATGGGCATCACACCATTCCCTGAATGGTAGAATATTTTAGTAGTTATACAGTTTTTTTTTCTTTTTGCTGAAGAAGATTAGCCCTGAGCTAACATCTGTTGCCAATCCTCCTCTTTTTTGTGCTTGAGGAAGATTAGCCCCGAGCTAACATCTGTGCCAATCTTCCTCTATTTTTTTATATGTGGGTCACTGTCACAGCATGGCTGACAAGTGGTGTAGGTCCGCACCCAGCATCCGAACCCATGAACCTGGGCCGCTGAAGCAGAGTGCACCGAACTTAACCACTACGCCACGGGGCCAGCCCCAGTAATAACACATTTTGATCTTGAGTTCCTCTGTCAATTATGTTTCACACTTGTTTACCTCATACTGTTTCATACTGTTTATTGTCCATCTGTCATGGACAGATCCTCACTAAAATGACTTTGGCCTTAATGCATAACTCTCTCTAGCTGTATGCCTCTGTCAAGCATTTAATTTTCTCTCACAAAGCTTATGAAAGAAGCTGGTCCAGTGAGTCTCCAGTCACATTCTTTGCACATGTATTAAGTATAACACAATAAAATCTGCACAATAACACCTCCTCAAATCAGCACTCCAGTTATCATTATGGACTGGCAGAGATTTCAGGCAGGAGAGGCTCCAGCCCTCAAGAAGAACCAAAGACCTAAATTCCATTCTCAAAGCCACTCAGTCAATGCTCTTATGAAAAAGGTAAAAGCTTTCGAGGCGGTTGTGAAAGATTTGTCCATATGCTAATTATGTCAAAGTTTCCAAATTTTGTACTCTCAGATATAAGTCTCCTGAAGAAAAAGAAAAAAAAAAAATCCCCAAACCTATCCTCTGGGGGTATCACGCAGTTTCTCAGCTGCAGAAACTCCTTGGGGATACAGCCTTTCTGTTTCTATGGTAACCTCCCCTCAAAGAACAGCGGTTTTAGCTCACAAAGAGGACTTTACCACAAACAGGAGGCTATTTCCATATATATGAAGGAGGTTATAACTACACAGTTCATTGATGTATCCTTCTGCTGAGGACCTATGCCACCTTGAAACAGAGAAGCAGCATCAGTTTCTAACCCGGGTGCAGAACGCTGTCAGATAAGGGGTTTCTGGACATCACATTCCACATCTATCTTAACTTTGGAGTTTTCAAGGAAACAGGACCCTGGGTCCACTTCACAGTTCAGACTGTTATTGATCTTGACCCCTTTATACACAGCCGTGCTGTGCTGTGAGCCTATCAAAACCTTGTTTTTTAAAAATTTCTCCTAACTCCACCCTTCTCCCAAATCCTATAACTCTATCTTTTCTTTTGTTTGGAGAGACGCCCCATGCTTCTTCTGGTGTGTGGTCTCCCTTGTTGCAATGAGTCAATAAATCTGACTTTGTTGGGCTACGGGTTTGTCCCTGGTGGTCTGAGCTGACTGGGTTAGGATAATGGAACGAATACAGGATTAAGTTTTTACTGGGAGAGTAGGAAGGGAGCTGTAGTGCTGGTGAGTGCAAAAGCTAGATAACTAACATCCCAAGCCCAAAAAGCATGTTTGTTCTGAGATCTTTAGATTTGAGAATGAGTTTCAACTGACGTTTGTGTAAGTGTTCCTCAACCTTGACCTGTACGTCAACTTTTAGATCTTGACCCCTGTGAGTGTACTCTGTGATTATTAACGAACACATTGTGCAGGAAAAGGTTAACTGGGTTGT
Source organism: Tapirus indicus (assembly GCA_031878705.1). NCBI lineage: Eukaryota > Metazoa > Chordata > Mammalia > Perissodactyla > Tapiridae > Tapirus > Tapirus indicus. Next base: position 61,681,764 of record CM062918.1, on the reverse strand, counting down.
TCAATCCCTGCACATTCCAGAGAAAAGCCTGTCTTCAGAACTGGCCCTTGACCAGGGCTAGAAATGACCTCTGAAACCTCAGAATATTCTGCTGATAGGAGTGTTTTTCTATGTCTTGGGCCACGCTATAACAGTTTGACAAGATAGTTTGTGCCAAAAACGTGATTTATGGTGAAGGCCTGTTTTTGTATGCCTGAGTCCTTAGGCCATATTGTATTAGTTTGACCTCTGGGTGCTAAAGGCTGAGTAGCTAATGTCAGGAGTGCGGGAGTTACATGCCTACATGACTGAACCCCAATAAACCCCCTGGACACGAAAGCTTGAGTGAGCTTCTCTGGTTGGCAATATTGGCTCATGTTATCATACATCACGGTTGGGAGAATTAAGTGCATCCCTGTATGACTCTCCTGGGAGGGGGCACCTGGAAGCTGGTGCCTGGTTTCTCTTGGACTTTGCCCCCTGCACCTTTTCCGTTGCTGATTCTAATCTGTACCCTTTCACTGTAACAAATTGTAACCACAAGCTTAGCAGCTTTTCTGAGTCTTGCAAGTCTTTCTACTGGATCATTAAGCCTGAGGGTGAGGCCTGAGGTCTTGGGGACCCCTGACCCAACATCATACTAACGAGTCATCTCACAGGCTCAAGGATGGAAGGGTTTGCCATGTCCCTTGGGCCCACCCGCACATTCCTCACTTGGGGATCTGCAGAGACTGTCGTATCCCATACATGAGCTCACCTTTCCCACAGGTCGTTGAGCATTCTGTTGTCCCAAGCTGTTTCCAGTTGTGATCCCGGCTTCGCCGTGGGGGCTGGGGTGCTGACGGCATCAAATTGTCTGGATGATGGGAAGAAAATCTATCTGGATGTCTGACTGGGAAGGTCTGTGCTGATTCCGGGGTGAATATTTCAGGTGCTCCACCGTGCACACCTTCCTTCTCCTCATTCCTCTCTTTCTCTTCTCTCTCCTCCTGGCTCCTCCCTTCTGTGACCAGCTGGCCATTGAAGGGCTCCCCTAGGAGAGGCAAGTGCACACACACACACACAGAAGTAAGATCAGACGTTGAGGAGTAAAGAGGAAATTGCTTCAACATTAGAAATTAGGTAGCATGAGATCATTTCTAATTCATAGCACATATATTGGAAATAAGTAGATACTAATTTCTCTAATATTCAAAACATTACTAAAAATGAATAAGAAAAAGATGAACATCCCAGTAGGAAAAATAGGCAAGAGTCATGGAGAAGCAGTTCACATAAAAAGAAATACAGGCAGCCAAAAGTCATAAAAAAATGTTCAACTTCACTCATAATTTAAAAATTACACGTGAAAACGAGAACTACAATGACAGCTTTATCTAACTAACAATAAAGATTAGAAACTTTGGAAACCCTTAAATGCTAAGCCCCTTGTTGAAGGTGCAGGAAAACACACTCAGACACTGTGGGTGAGCCTAGAAATAGACACAAATATTTGGAGAGCAATTTGGCAATATCTATCCAAATTTTAAATGCACATACCTTTTGACCCAGTGATTCACTTTCTAGGACGTTTGTTATATAAATATTCCCATTCTTTCACATAAAGCTGTATGCACAAGTAGGGTCACTAAAGCATTATTTGAAATAGCAGACAGTAGAATGGACTTAAATGGCCACCAGTGGTACTGGTTAAAATAAATTATGTTACAACCACGAATGGAATACTAAGTTATTTTTTAAAAGAATGAAGCAAATACGTGTTGTGATGTGGAGATATGACTCTGATATGTTGTTTGCTGAAAGAAAAAAAGCATAGTAGAATTCACACACAGATGTGGCAGGACACTTTTTGAAAGATTAATTTGTGTTTTGTTCTTTATCTTTGTTTCTCCTCCTCCCCCAGTCCGAGTGGCCGAGTCCTTATATTTTCTTGCCTCGGATTTTTGCAGGAGAGAAAGCAAAAGCTGCTGGAAGTCAACAGCTCTTCCTTCCCCTAGCCTGAGCTCTCAGTGAGGATGACAGGTCCCAGAGGGCCAGCCTAGGGGAAGGAGGAAGGAGGAGGGGAAAGTGGCAAGTGCTTTCGAGAGAGAGATGTTTCCAAGGTGAGGACAGGCAGGAGTCTGAGGTCTTGGGTTTCCCGAGAACCACAGACTTACCTGTACCAGGCAGGGACCTTGACTCATACCTGGAGTGTGTGTGGGGAGCCCCATACTGATGGAGATGGAATTTTCTACCAGTTTCAAAGAAGTTTCAGGTTGAGGTTAGATTTAAGTTGACTTATGGAAAAGAATGACATGTGATGTTCCTTGTACACTTAAGATTGTAGACAAAGATTCAAATTGGCTGTGAGCATGTTTGTACATGCATAGAAAAGGCTGGGCAGAATCCCACCAAATTGTTAAGAGAGATTCCTTCTGGGAAGGGGGTAAGTGGATGAAGTTGGCAGATATTGCTTTTTTTTAAAAATAGACTTTATTATTTTTTTAAGAGCACTTTTAGGTTCATAGCAACACTGAGTGGAGAGTATAGAGAGTTCCCATATCTCCCCTGCCCCTACACATGCACGGCCTCCCCCACTATCAGTGTTCCCCACCAGAGTGGTACATTTGTTACAAATGATGAGGCATTGATACATCATTATCACCCAAAGTACATAGTTTACATTAGGGTTCACTCTTGGCGTTGTACATTCTATCGGTTTTGAAAAATTTATAATGACAAGTGTCTACCATTATAATATCATACAGAATAGTTTCACTACCCTGTGCTCTGCCTGTTCATCTGATCCTAACCCCTGGCACCCACTGATCTTTTTATTGTCTCCATAGGTTTGCCATTTCCAGGATGTCATATAGTTGGATCATACAGTATGCAGCCTTTTTAGATTGACTTCTTTCACTTAGTAATATGCATTTACGGTTCTTCCATGTCTTTTTATGGCTTGTTAGCTTATTTCTTTTCAGCACTGAATAATATTCCACTGTCTGGATGTACCACAGTTTATTCATCTGTTCACCTACTGAAATACATCTTGGTTGCTTCCAAGATTTGGCAATTTATAGGGCAGTTGCTTTTTACTTTACAGATTTCTATTTTGATTGAATAATGTTCAAGTATGTATTATTTTAATACAAAATAAGGAAGCAAATTCTAGAGTTGCTGCAGAACACAGTTAAAATGTAGGGCTTTCTCCACCCTTTTACCAGTGCTTTCTTACTTAGTTGGCTAATTAAAATATGTCATGGTTTCAAATATTATATGCAAATTAGACCAAAAGAATCAAGAGCAGGCATACTGATATAAATGAGACTGTTCAAGATGTTATCAGGCAAAAAACATTTTTTAATCTTTTGAGTACCTTGTATGTGCTGGGCACTGTGCTAGGGTGGACACCTAATATATTCAATACCCTCCTCCTCCCAAATAAAACATTTGAGTGTAGGTTTTTTTCCTCTCTATTTTGCAGACTGGGAGTGTGTTCAGAGAAGCTACTGACTTGCCTGAGGATGCACAGCAACAAAGTGGCAGAGCTGGATTCAAGCTCTGGTCTCCTGGCTCCGTTGATATGGAGGATGAAGCCTGGTGCAGAAAGCCCCTCCTCACCAACTTTTTACAACTGACCCCTTTCAGGCCTGCCCTGTCCCAGGCAGCCAATCCCAGAAGCCCATGCTACCGTTAGCTGAGACCTGGTGGGCTTGTTATCAATCCTCATCACTCTATATGATTTCAAACAGTTTGTCCAATTGCCCCTATAAATCAGCAACAGACCTCAGTAATCCCAGTATTTTGCCATCTGAATTTGGTTTCTCAGACTGTATATTGCTCCTGGAAATGGCTTAAAAATTCTGTCGGCCTAAGTGTGCTGACTTGGAGTTTGGACAATGTGTGCACCCCATGTGCTGGACGCACCCCAGGCTGTTGACTCCAGGCAGCCAGGTGGCCCCTCCCCGACCTGTGACAATCAGATTACCCAGTTATCCAATCAGCAGCCCAGAGAAGGATGGACGGGCCAGGTCTCGCATCTGTCCCCTCACTTCCTAGGCTAGGCGTTGGACCAAGTAACCTCTGGGCAGTATAACAATCACAGGGGCTGGTCACACAGGCTGGCCTGAGGTCACTGTGGGGCCTGGGCAAGGAACTTAACATCTCTAAGCTTCCATTTCTTTACTCTTAAAATGAGGCTAATAATAATAATACCTCCCTCCGAGCACTGTTGTGAGAATTCCATGAGTTAAGTCATGAAGAAGACTCAGCAGTGTCTGGCACCAGCAAGGACTCAGTGCGTGTGAGCAATTATTATAATTAATATTTCTGCAGACCTTCCTGTTTGAAAGATGGAAAAGACAGTCTCCGTTTGGGTGGTGTGCTCCACCATTTGGTAAAGAAATGTCTGCAGAGCCAGAGTGCTGGGCCATACCCAGCAGCCAAGCGAGAGCTGCCTGCTCTGTCTATAAGCAGAGCCCACAGGGAAGAGGTAGGTCGTGAGGTGTGAACTCATTATTCTTTTCTTACAGATCAGAGTGGTGCTAGCAGGAGCCAAAGGGGAGCAAGAGAAAAGGCATGTGGCAGACAGAATAATGGCCCTCTGAAGATGTCTGTGTCCTAATCCCTGGAACCTGGAATATGTTCCCTTATATGGCAAAAGGGATTTTGCAGATATGATTAAGTTAAAGATTTTGCGATGGGGAGATTTTCCTGGATTATCTGGCTGGGCTCAATGTAATATAAGGGTCCTTAAAAGAAAGAGGCAGGAGGGCGAGTGTCAGAGAAAGAGATGTGATAACAGAAGAAGAGGGTCAGAGTCAGGGAGAGATCTGAAGGTACCACTCAGCTGGACCTGAAGATGGAGGAAGGGACCATGAACCAAGGAAGGCAGGTGGCCTCTTGATGCTGAAAAAGGCCAGAAACATTCTCTCCTAGAGCCTCTGGAGGGGGCACGGCCCACCAACACCTTGATTTCAGCCCAGCAAAACCCATTTTAGACTTCTGACCTCCAGAACTGTAAGATAGCAAATTTGAGTTGTTTCATGCCACTAAGTTTGCAGTAATTTGGTACAGCAGCAATAGGAGACTAATATAAGGCATTTCAAAATGATGAACTAGAAAGAGAGACCCAGGATGTTCACCTCATTTTTGAATTAAGTGAATGAAACACAGCAAAAGTTCCGACGGACGGTGAAGCATCCTCTGATATCAAGGCCCACTGACTCTAAAGTACGTGTCCACGGGTTTTCTCTGCACCGATTGAGACAGAGGGTAGCTGCATAAGAAGAGGAGCGAGGGGGCTTTAAAAGGAAATGATCCGAGTGTTTGGCAGCAGAACAAGGGATCTTACCTGGTCTCCTGTGAGGTGGCACCTGTGGGCTGATGGCGTTGGTCCCCATGATGACGTACTCGTAGTGGACTCCTGGGTTAGGCTGCTGGTGTATCATCTGACAACACAAAGGTCATTGTCACTGCACGGGCATGTACGCACAGCCCTTTCCTGCTGGCTTTGGTTTCAGTGGTATAAGTGGCACTATCTATAAATGAGTGGGTTGATCCACATCTACTATTAGTAGACCTGTGACAGATTAGATGAAAGCTATTTCCAGATGGCTTTTCATTATTTGCTTTTGAAGAATGAGGAACTTAGTCTTTGAGGGAATCAGAAGACAACTAGGCTGGAAGTCAAGATCTTATAAATTCCAAATAGGAAGATGGGAGCAACAGTAACAGGACCTTTCTGTGGGTTCCCAACTGTCCTATACCAGGGTTTAGATTTTGCTCAGTGCCCTCAAAATGTCCAACACAGATACATGTTTACACTACAGAGAACCCGTCTGAACACTAGGTGGCAAGACAGAGTCATGCAGTGCCAGCCCAGGATCCTTTAGGTTCCTCCCACGAGGCTGGCTCTGGAAAGATCTGCTCCCTCGTTGACTCCCCGGGTCCCATCCCTCTTAATGGAAAGCTCCAGAACCACAAAGAAGTGGGGTGAGCAAAATAGGTATAAGGGAAGTAAGTCTCCTTGGGTCCTATCCTCTCAGGAACTGATGACAAAAGCTGCACCGGGCTGTGGAAGTCAGCAATTAAACATTGTCTGGGACCAAAACACAAAACAAATCAGCATGGTGCAGCAGAGTAAACACCTCCTACTGGCTCTGGAGCACAAAATCCTTTGTGCCAGGGCTTTCCTGGTGGGAAGCGGGGTGGTGGGCTAAACGGAGCAGCAGAATGAGAATCTGCAGTATAAATATGAGCCAGGCAAGGAGACACTGTCACATTTGATATTTCTGTCTCTACTGCTTTCCTGTTGACCAGCTGTGTAACCTGGAGTGAGTCCCTTCATCTCACAGTTTTTGATTCCTTCATCTGGGGAAGGAGGAGGTTAGAATCATAGCTGATCTCTTAGGCTGTCTGGACTACAAGCATCTCTGAGTCACTCCTGCGTGGGTGGGTCCTGTTTGGTTCACGGCAGTGTCTATTCTGTCCACTGACACCATCATCTATTACTCCCTCCCTACTTGTGAAATGGGGCCTCCATTCTAGAAATCACCCAATGGGAGGCGAACATGAGACCCACCGGGCTTCTTACACCCAGGAACCATGGTGGTGAGCACAGAGCCCCTGAGAGACGTGGTGGTGTGACTCCAGGCTCCTGCTGTCTACCCCATTCCCCTCACTTCTCTTTATACACAATCCGACAGTCGGTCTGAGGCCGGAAACCCTCCCTCCCTCTTCCCTGCCTCTTCTGCGTGAGCATTCTGCCAGTACAAACCTTGTCCCATTTATGAAATTATTGTTGGCCACCACAACCTAGACCACCCACGTGGGCCTTAACAACCTGGGTTTTCACTCCTGATGCCATTTGAAACTTACCCCGAGTCCAACAACCAACTGGACAGTCTAAAAAAATATTCAAAATTAACTATAACAAGGCTTCCTTTATAGTTTCTAGTCCATGAGCCACTAGGTCCAAGAGGAATGAAGATGTAACTGTATAGTTGGAGAAGTAATATTTATGAAACTCTACCATAGCAAATATCACGTAGACTAGTGTGGCTTTGGAGACAGTAAGAGAATGCATATACATGGGCGAGCTCATTGTTTTTATCAACACGTGATTTTAAGCTTTTATTTCCTGTCACCTTTTATTTCCTGATCTTTTTAAGAAGACTGGATTCTACTGGTTTCTTTTAAAAACAAGGACCATTTTTAACTCTTGGGCAACTTAACAATTTAGTTTCTCGTAAAATAAATCAAAGTTCCGTCCTCTGTGAAGCAGGGGACTTCTAGTAAATCTCTACGTTGTGGCTCCAAGCTCCACTGTGTCATCTGGAGTGCCCTGGAGTTCTCGTTTCTTCACTCGCTTTCACAGAGTTTGAAGAAGGCTGGGAGCTGCGCGTGGTCTTGTCTTGCTTAGGTAATTGCTTTCTTTTGCCATAAAAAGAAAACATGCCAAATTAGCATTAGGAGGAAAGTGCCTGGAGGAGATCCAATGCTCATGAAATAAAGCATACGTTTTGCCCCTGATTTGGTTCAACAAGTAAAATCGGTTTTACTGGGTCAGTAAACTCTGAGGATAATAAGCATCTGGTAGAGTTTTCTATGAGCAGGTACATTTGGAGGTGAATGGCGAAGATGAACACTAAGCATTCAAGGGCTCCTCAACAGGCTCGGGTCAAATGGTTTTATTGAGCATGGGCAAGGACTTGTTGCTTATTTGTTCTAAGTGTGGCCCTTCGAAGCAACAAGATACAAAATCCAGAGAACAGTCCAGAAACATCCCAACTCACATAGACATCCAAGATCTCATTAGTGGGACCTTCAGCCAAAAAGGACTCTCCAGCAGTGCTCGAAATCTCATTTGGACGCTTGTAGGTGAACATCGTCCCTCCACCCTCGTATTTCCCAGGCCGGTCAATTGCCCAGTTCCCGTTGATGATGGAGCGGCCAGAACGACTTCGCAAGGCTGTCGAGAAAAATGAGACAGTGGCTTGGGTAAGCCCTGACTGTGCACAAGAAACAGAACTGCCCCCCCCCCCCCCAGTTGCGGGCTTATTCATTCATCACATTTTTTTGTTAGGATCCACTAAATGCCAGGCACCGATCTAGGCCCTGGGGCAGGATGAAGCATCTAGATCACATCCCTTTAGGCTCAATCACTTCTTCAACCCACTTCAATCCCTTCCACCGCTTGGGCTTAGTATAGAAATGAAGGGTGGGAGTGGTTAGGAGAGAAGAAAAGTGGAAAACAAGAGAGAAAGGAGAAAGTTGAGGAGGAAGATAAAAGGGAGGGGAAGGGGAAACTGTATTATATTCCATTATCTAGGTGAGAGGTTGCACACTGGCAGCTCATGAGCTGATTTTGGCCCACAGATGGGCTTAGTTTGGCCTTTGTAGTGTTTTTTTAAAAAAATAATTGAACCTAAATCTAAGAATTGGGAATTTTCACATAAAAAATTTAGAGTTCTAGCTTCTCTTGTAAAACCAGAAGACATGTTAACATTGGCTCCATTCCCTCAAGGTAGCAATCAGTTGGAGCTGTGGAGGACTGCCCCTTTTAGATGGGACCTGCATGTTCTGGTTTGCCCTAATCCCCACCACTCCCTAATGCCCCCCAACACTGAGGCTAAGTCTCAGTTTATTACCAATTCATTTATGGATATGGATTATTTATTCCATTTATGACCATGCTTGCATTGTTATTTTTCTTGTAGCATAAAGTTTTTCTTATAATTATCTCTACTTGTATGTCTATTATAAGTGGCAAAGCTAAAGATAGGCCAATAGGGTCACATGATTTTCTCCTACCTGGTCACCTCCATTCATTTATATTACTTTCCTGACTTATGTGGGCTTGTGAGGCTGTGAGGTATGTTAGATACTTCCACATACACTGTCAAAATTAATCCTCACAACATTGCCAACCAGATGCCTATCTCCATTTTTCAGAGAGCGGTTCAGGGACCAGGGGGAACTTGTTCACCTACATGAAGACGGTAAGTGACAGAACTGTGATTTGGAATCTACACTCAAGAGGGAGGTAAGAAAGGAGGAGGGGCAAGAACAAGGAGTTAGGGTTAATGAGCAAAGAAAGGACAGCATGTGAGAGAAGACTTTCTTCCCTTAGACATGTGGCACCTTGAAACCCACAAGCCAATGGCAGACTGGGTATAAAGGAGATCCTGTTTTAAGGCCCACATGTACATAGTGGGCCTGTGATGGTCACTGGCTCTTTGTACCTTCACTTTATAGAGTTCCTAAATTAAATTTTTCACAATGCATTATGGAAAAATTTATACATAAACAAAAGTAGTGAAAACAGTATAATAAACTTCCATGTACCCATCACCCAGCTTCAACAATGATCAACTCATGGCTTATCTTGTTTCACTTTGCAAATCCCAGACTCCATTTATCTTTACATTTTTCAGTAGATGTGTCTAAAATATAAGGACTCTTTGTTTCTTAAACCCGGTTTCTACTATGGAGTAAGCTTCTCAAAAGGGTAGAAGAGCCTCCAATTTTGAGGCGGCCTTCCTGCAGAAACTATCCCTGGTTGGCTGGTTGCCATGGCTACTGGGAGACCACAGCTGTGGAACACTGAATACCGAATTACAAAATCAATACAAATTATTGAGCAGCAAAAGAAGGGTCAAGAGTAGAGACTGAGGAAAAACAGGTTTGGGGCTATTTTCTATCAAAACCCACACTTCTTGAGAGTGCTCCATACAGTGTCTCCATTTCCTCACTTCTCATTCATTCTTCACCCATCTCCAGTCTGACTCATGCCCCCATCATTCCATTGAAACAATTCAAAGTAATGTCACCAAGACCTCCATGTTGCTAAATCCAATGGGCATTTTCCAGGCCTCCTCTTACTAGATGTCTCAGCAGCCTCTGGCACGACTGACCACTCCATCATATCTGAAACATCCCTTCACTGGTTTCTGGGACACCACACTAGGCATGCTTTCCTCCTGCTCATCTGTTCTTCCTTTTCTGTCTCATCTTTCTCTACTCAGCTATTAAACATTAGCGTTCCTTAAGGATTAAGAGTAGACCTGCTTTGGGTGCTGTACTCCTTTCAGGGCAATTTCATCTATGCCCCTGGCTTCAATCACTATATTCTAGTGACTTCCAAATTTATGTTTGCACTTAAGACTTTTCTCTGGTCCCAGACTTTTATATCTAATTGCCCACTTGACAGCTTCACTCAGATGTGTTGTCCAAGATTGAACTCATTCTTGACCTTTTATACTGTTTCCAATTTCAGCAAATGGCACCACCCTTACCACCATCCATCTAATTAGAAACCTAGGAATCATCCTGGACACCTCCTCCCTTCCTCGTCCCCTGTATATAACCCATCAGGAAATTTTATTTGACTTCTTCCATATTTTTTTAACTCACCTGCTTCTCTTCATGTCCACTGCCATAATCCAGGGACATGCTGCTATCAGATCTCATCTGGACTCACTCAAAAACCTTCCTATTGGTCTTCCTCTTTCCCTTCTTTTCAGCCTGCGTGATCTTTTAAGAATGCAGATTTGATCACCAACTATAGCTCAAAATCCTTCAATGGCTTTCTATTTCTCTAAGAGAAAAAGACTTCCCAATCACTAGTGGCTCCAGGGCCCCAGGTGATATAATCCAGCCTCATCTTGTGTCACTGTCCTTCTTCTCTCTGTTCTGCTCCCTGGCCTTCTTTTAGCTCATCTAATACATCACGTTCCCTCCACCATGCTGTTCCTTCTTCCAGAAATGCTCCTCCAACCCCAAATCCTACTTGTTCTTTAGATGTCAGCTCCTCAGGGCAGTCTTCTCCCACTCCCAGTCCAGCCCTGTCTCTTCCCTCACATGCTCTAAGAGATGCAAGAGCCTTTTCTTGAAGGCACTTAACTCAGTCTGTACACACACCCATTCAGAGCATGATCTGATTAAGGTTTGCACCCCAGTACCCCATAAGCTCCCAAAGGGCATATACAGCGGTGTTTCCTCACCCTTACAGCTTGAGTGCCCAGCCTAGTGGTTACCACACAGCAGGAACTTATATTTGTTGAATGCGGAAGCACGTAGTAGAAAAAGGCAAGCAGCTCAAAAGAAAGATAGGCAAAGAATGATAAATAGGCAGTTCATAGAAAACCAACATGTTCTATAAGCCAATGAAAAGATGCTCTACCTTACTTATGATTTAAGAAATGCAAATCAAAACCACAATGGGATATTCTTGACCCACCAGATTGGCAAACATTTGAAAAAATGTAATACTGCCAGTATTGACAGGTGTGTGAGGAAGCAAGCACCCCTAACATTGTTGGTGGGAATGTAAATGGATTCAACCATATGGGAGGGCAGTTTGGTTACATTGTTAAAACTTTAAATTCCCATACACTTGACCCAAGAATTCTACTTCTAGGAAACTACTTGAAGGACATACTTCTATATGTATACAAAAGTGTTTGTAACAAGGATATTCTCTGCAGAATTTTTTAAATAGAGAAAAACTAAAAACAACCTAAATGTCCATCAATAGGGGATTGCTTAAGTAAATTGTCATACTGGATATCCAAGCAATGGAATACCATGTGGCTCTAAAAACAATGAGATAGGACTGTGTGTGTGGGTATGGGAAGAACTCCAAGATACATCTTTAAATGAAACAAAAATGCAGACCAGTGTGTTTAGTTTGACCTCATTTGTATATACTTTTAAATGAAAGCATATATATAAAACATGTAGGCACATGCATAAAACTTTTTAGAGAAAGATAGTCATAAAACTGTTAACATTTGGGGCCAGGAATTGGGGTTTAGGTTAGGATGGGAGATGAGAAGGGAGACATTTATTTCCCATTTTATATCTTTTTACTATGATTCAAAATCTGTTTTACCATATGCATAAATTACTTTCTTTAAAGTTTAAAAAATTTTTAATTAATACAAAGGACACAGTTTAAGCAGATATACTACTGAGGGACATATGTATTTTCCCTTTTTTTATAGCTTCTCCTTAAAATGTCATTCAGAGCACCAAAAGCTCAGAATTGAGGTAGGTTCTGGCTAAGATTTTATTGCTCTTAATGGCAATATCGTAGAAGGTTATTATCTGGAAACCAAAAAGTCCATCAAAGAGCCATTTGAAATACTGCATAGGAGAGAGCTGCAGGGGCCTCCCAGGAAATAAAACATGGGGACCCTGCATCTTTTTACCATCTACTACTGTGCCCCATGCATCCCCTCTAAAGGGTTGGATGAATCTTTAACCACATAATAGCAAAGCATAAAAAGAAGCTGTATCAGACTTTTAGCAAACATGGTCCTTAGTCCATATGCCCATGGGTTTGCTTCTGAAAGATCTCTGAAACTAGCCCCCACCTGGCCTTGCATATCAACAACAGCTGCACCTACAAGTTATATGCCTGTGAGCAGTTCCAGGGCTACTAATGATGTCCGGAACTACCCCAGAAAAAGTTGCAGGTGACTCGTGGCTCTTGCTAGTGGGTGTGTTCACTGAAGGTCAAGCTTTGGCAAAGCCTGTTTGCAAGGCAACCTCACAGCTGTGTCTCTGTGAGGAAATCTCCACTCTTGTTTGACATTTGGGTTTTATTCTAGTTTTAGTTGTCAACACTGAGCATACGTATTTGGCCTAAACTATCTGCACCAATGATGCCCTTCTCCAAGATTCATATAGGAATCACTTATATATCCAAGCCCTGCTTCTCATACACTTTATCCCACAATCTTAATGCCTGTTGTTGACGACCCAACCACTTTGTGCCCAGGATCAAATAAAGAAGGCGGTTTCCTTACAGCAAACAGATTCACCGTCTCTAGATGTCTGTTTCTTCCTTTGGAAAATGAAGGTTAAGTTCCTCCTACTAATAAAATTCCAAGCTTCTTAATGTTCAGCAGTTCTTAGAAGCTATTTGGGAAGCAGCACAACAAACTCAAGGGCGAAGGGGTCAGACATCACTGGCCGCCATAACAATGCCAGCTGGAGATCTGCAGCCCTGCAGTCTGGTCTCTGAGCTTCCACGGAAGCCCACATGTGGGCACAAAGCCAAGTGAGTCTCAGAATACGTTAGTTAATCTGGACACCCTGAAACTGGAACACAACTATTCACTTCATGCTACCACCTTGGAGGGGCTGTCAATTACAGATTTATGTTAGCATTCCTTCTATTATCAACGTAGACAACAATCCATAATAGTGTTAGCAGTATCGTGCCTTTGTGGCCAACAGAATCATATACGTATTCATATGACGTTACAGATGTTACAGATATTTTGAAATACTGTTTAAAAACTCATCACCATTTTGAAACTACAATAATATTAGATCCTCCACTAGATCTCCTATTTTAATGTTAAAGAAGCACATGTTACTATACTGCCACTTTGTTTTCTAAATTTTGATAATTATATTTCAATACATTGGTTTCCTTTGTACTCTTCTGTATCTTATTTTATGGATTTAAAAACTGTGTTCTGAGAAGGTATCCATAGACTGCCAAAAGAGTCCAGGGCACAAAAAAGTGAAGAACCCTAGTCTAAGGCTTTATGGTTTTCAAAACACAAAGGAACTCATATAATATAAATACCAATCTTATGAGGCAAGCAGGACACATATTACCTTTATTATACAGATGGGGAAATGGGCTTAGAGAGATTAAGTTGCTTGCTCAAGGTCATAGACTATTCGAGTTCAGGACTTGAACTTTGATGCTCTGATTCCATGTTCTCTCCATGACACCAGTAGTTCTCAGAGTGTGGTCTTTGGACCAGCAGCATCTACAACTCCTGAAATCTGGCTGGATGTGTAGGTTCAACTGGCTGAATCAGAAACTCTGGGGTGGGGTCCAGCATCTGGGTTTAACAAGTCCTCCAGGTGGTTGTGGTGCATTTAAAGTTGGAGAACCACTGCAGGACCCCTTCCCTCATCTCTTATTTTGGAGTACTGATCAAAAGAGAAGGCTTCTCAACCAAGGGAAGAATGGTTTCACTTCTCATATTCTGGCTTTGCCTGGCCAACAGGGAAGACACTGAGAGGAGAGAGGCAAAAGGGCCAGTCTGGGGGTTGTGGCCTTCATTCCATCCTCCTATGAAGCTCTCATAATGCCCTCCTACCCTGTCTGTGAGCATTTAGGATTCCCAGAGCCGACCTACCCATGGATTTTGAGTTAATAGCAATCAGTCCTACAGGATGCCTATAATCGTGTGACTTTATACACAAAGCATAAATCATTAAGAGTTTGGACTGTGACTAACCCTGGGGGGGAGGTGTAAAAGAGAATCTAATTCAACTCAACAAAAAATTATATCAAGACACCGAGTAACCCCACATACTGTACAGTTAAATCCTAGGATGCACAATTTTTCCCATTTTCCCATTGTTGACACTGGATGTGTCTTACAAGGGACAAGCAGTAGCCGCCAGGCAGATGATTAAGTTCTGATGTACAGGAGTTGCTATTTCCTGAACACATGTGAAATTGGCCTGATTAAGTAATTTCAGATGAGTTAATTGCACTGGCAGCCCATTTGTAGCTGCATTAATGTTCTTTTAAATTAGGATATAACATATATAGTGAAGTATTTCAGTTATAAGTTTATAGCTTGATGATTTCTTATGTTCGCATTACACCTGTGTTACTACTACCTGAATAAAGATATAGACCATTCCAGCCCCCCAGAAGGCTCTTTCCTTCCCCCTCAAAGTCATTACCCGTGGCCCCACAAGCCTCAAGGGTTACCACTACTCTGCCATCTAGCACCACAGTTTCGCCTGTTTAAATTTCCTATAAATGGAATAACATACACATTCCTTTGTATTGGACATCTTTTAACTTGTCCATGAGATTCAACCACATTGTTGCATTTACCAGTAGTTCACACTTTTTCATAGCAATTTAGTATTATATGAATATGCCACAATTTATTTACTTTTTCTATTATTGATTAACTTTGGGGTTGTTTCTAGTTTTTGACTCTTAAGGGTAAAGATACTATATAAACATTCTTTTATGTTTTGGGTGGACATAAGTCCTCATTTCTGTTGGTGATATACGCACAAGTAGAACTGCTGGGTTATAGGTATATGTATGTTCAGCTGTAGGCACTGACAAACATTTTTCCAGAGTGGTTGTACCCTGGAGTTGATGTTGTTGGGAGCCAGGGAATCTCACTGTGGAAAAGGAGACATACAAATATGGAATGGGGGAAGGCAAAACAGAACTCTGTGGGATGGATTTGAATTTGAGATAGTGTGAATTCATGATCTTGAAATTATGTATATGGGTGTGTATGTGCATGTTTATACGTACATGGATATATGTATGTGAGTGTGCATATTCTTATGTATGTATACACATATGTATATATACACGCATGTATTGTATATGTATATATACATGCATATATTTCCTAGCTCTGTCTGCAGAGGGCTAAGAAGCACACCCCACTAGCCATAAGCATATCTAGCACCTTAATCTTAGTCTCGAATACCATTCCCCACTAAAGGGCACCATTTCCTGGAGAAATGACTAGTTCCAGGGATGGGGCAGGGTAGGTACAAGATAAGTCTAGAAGTAAGGAAGTGTTCACAGAAACGATGGGGACATGTCACATGTACTTCTTACTGGCCACATCTGGGACACTTTGAGCATCCAACTAAGTATGGTAATGAATTATAAATTATTGAAAAGAAGGAAATTCATGAGTTTATACCAATAATAAGTAGAAAAATAAATACATGGGGGAGAAGGGAGAGCTCTTGCTAATGAGAGATTTCGAGGGCTGACTGGTAAATATGGAGGGAGTGCTGGAGTTGGAAAATCATTTTGCAATCATTGTGATAAAGATTGGATCGGGCAAGAATCATCACTGTAGGGGCCTGGCTGATGGCATAGTGTTTAAGTTCACGTGCTCCACTTCAGCAGCCCAGGGTTCGTGGGTTTGGATCCCGGGTGCAGACCTACCCAATGCTTATCAAGCCATGCTGTGGCAGCATCCCACATATAGTAGAGGAAGATGGGCACAGATGTTAGTCCAGGATCAATCTTCCTTGGCAAAACGAGGAGGATTGGCAACGGTTGTTAGCTCAGGGCTAATCTTCTTCACAAAAACAAACAAACAAAACAACAACAACAGCAAAAGAATCATCAATGGATGCTAAACCTTGGTGGAAATTTTGATGTGGAGCAGGCTGTTCCTATGGTCGCATGGACCCCTCAGATTGCTTATTAGTTTCAAGGGAGAAACAGAAAAAATAATTATCCATTGGAGAAACCGGGCAACACTTTACCAGGTGATTAAAATTAACATCACCAGTGAGAAAAGGTGGACATTGTGTACCTCCTGAGGTGGTACCTTGAAAAGGACACAGGACACACCACCACCTATGCAGTTTTCTGGCTGAAGGTGCATAATTTCATCAGACAATGAGGAACATTCTACTTTTTAAATGGGGGAGGACTGTATTCTTCAAAAATGTCAATATCATGAAAGACAAATAAAGTCTGTGGAAACATTACAGATTAAACAAGGAGAAAAAGAAATGTCAACTAAATGCAATATCTGACCTGAGATTGGCTCTTGAACCAGAGGAAGAAAAGTGCTATAAAGGACACTATTAGATCAACTGACAAAACTGGAATATTGACAGTAAATTAAATACGTTTTTTTTTTGTGTGTGTGAGGAAGACCAGCCCTGAGCTAACATCCGTTGCCAATCCTCCTCTTTTTGCTGAGGAAGACTGGCCCTGGGCTAACATCCGTGCCCATCTTCCTCTACTTTATATGGGACGCCGCCACAGCATGGCTTGACAAGCGGTGTGTCTGTTTGCGCCTGGGCTGCCGAAGTAGAGTGTGTGAACTTAACCGCTATGCCACCGGACTGGCCCCATAAATTAAATACTTTTAAGTACTGTATCAGTGTAAATGTGTGAGGTTGCTAGCTGTACTGTGGTTACCTAAGAGAATACGCCTATTCTTAGGAAATACTCACTGAAACTGAGGTATTTACAGGAAAAGGACCATGATATATGTAACTTACTTTCAAATGGTTCAGAGGAAAAAAATGTAGGTGACTCTGGATAAAGAGCATACAGGAGTTCTTTGTATTATTTTTGCAACATTTTATGAATTTCAAATTATTTTCACATAAAAAGCTTTTAAAAACACAAGTTGACTCCTTTTCCTTCAAATACTCATGCCTGCGTCCCACCTCCTCAGAAACTTAGATTTAGTTGGTTAGGGTACAGCCTGGGCATTGAGTGGTTTAAAAGTTCCCCAGGTGAGAAGAATGTACAGCCAGGGCTGGATTAGATAACAGAATTTCCAAAGCTAGCAGAAGTTGGTGCTACTGATTCCTACATCCTGAATCTTGTTGCTCCACATCCATTTTTTAAAACCTTTGAGCTTACTTTTAAGAGATAACTGCTAGAAACACATAATTTGATTGAGAAAACAATGTGTATAATCAAACAAGAAATTCAGATAAAGCCCCAGTAGTCTTTAATATGTTTTGAACTTCTATTTATATGTCTAAACGGGCTAAAGGCGGGCCATGTGCACAGACCACACAACACACCCTGTCACTGGGATGCTCCATGAAACTGCCAAAGGCCCAAAGAGTTTCAGAATATGAAGAAGGCTTAGAGTCTAACTTTGCTGGTGGTAGAAAGAAGTAGCATCTATACATAAATATATGTTATGGCTGGTTTCTGTTATAAGTTTATTTCCCCATACTATATTACATATTTATATACCTGCCTCTCTGCTAGAAGGTGGGTGCTTTAAAGGCAGATACTGCGACATATACATTTTTTGTTTTGTTTTGTTTTTACACTTTTTTTATTGATGTCATACTAGTTTATAACATTGTGAAATTTTAATTGTACATTATTGTTTGTCAGTCACCATATAAATGCATCCCTTCACCCCTTGTGCCCACCCTCCCGGCCCTTCCCCCTGGTAACTACCAGACTGTTCTCTCTGTCTGTGTGTTAGTTTATCTTCTACATACGAGCGAAGCCATGCGGTGTTGTGACGCATACATTTTTGCCCCTCTGCTTGGCTCTTGGTTGGCACTCAATAAATGCTTGTTGAATAGAAGTAAATTATGAGCTGTATTGTTCTGGTCTATCTTATTTTAACCTTGGAGTTCAGATAAGAGATTCTTGGAGACTCCTTAAAGTCCTGCTTATATCTGGATATTCCTGTTTATGAATTCCAATCTCAAAAGTGTCCTCCATTCCTCCTGACCGAAATGGTAAACACATGCAGTGATGCATAAAAATTCTGTTAAAAAAAGTGCAACCATTTCTTTTTAGGTAGATCCAGGTCCAGTTCGATAAAGTGTCCAAATTATGGTTTCTGTTAAGCAAACATATGCACATATCACAGTGATTTTTGAGTTCAGATTCGTTTTGGCATTTTGGGTTTGGATAGACTCGAACCTGTGTAATTTTCTAAAACATGATGTAACACATTTGGACCGAAAATCAGAGTTTCGGAGAAAGAAGGCTGGCTTTCTCTTTAGCACTCTATAATCACAGGTAGTGAGGGGTTTCAATAAGGGGAAATGCCACGTCTTTGTTCTCATTTCATTGCTAAATTATAGCTAAGTATGGCTAATTCTCATTCTTTAAAATATTAACATTTGATTTATTTTGACTCCAAATTTCCTTTGAATAGTGACTAACTATAAAGGAAGTTTGTGTGTTTTTAAGTCTCAAATAATGTTGTATGAAATAGATCCCATCTATGGTTTAAGAAGAAAATAAACTGGGCAAAGAAGTATTGGGGCTGCAAAGATAAGACACAGCCCACCACTTTGGGAGCTCCGTCACAAGCTAATACAACGTGAATAGAGGGGCTGGTAAAATTTCCCTGGGAGTGTAGAGGATTTCTGAGAGGAGGTGGCATTTGAGCAGGAATTTGCAGGGTGAGGGGCAGTTCACCAGGCAGAGGATGGGGGGAAGGGCAATGGGGTCCAGGGCATGGACAAAGGCAGACAGAGAAAGGGGCCTGATCTGGGGGGTGGGAGCAGTCTGGTGAGCTAGAGAAGGGGCATTGTGGCATGTGCGGGGCTGGAGTGGAATGAGGGGTGTGGAGTGAGAGCTCCTGGAGATGAGGTTGGAAGGGGAGACTGTGGGCAGGCTGTGAGGGCTGGATTGTGGGCACTGGGGAGCCATGAGAGGTTTTTGGTCAGGAGAGTGACAGCTGAGACCAGGTTTTTGGAGATAACACTGGCTGCTGAATAGGAAGAAGTCCAAAAGTTCATTCACACCACAGTTCCTGAGTACCTACCCTGCCTCCCCCAGCTCATGGAGACGACCAGCTCTGCCACTGCAGCCGTCTCGGGGCCCCGCGCTCCTCTCTACGCTAAACTGTCTACTTCCCACGAGCAGGGAAGGACCACGTCTGCCCTTTAGGAGGAATTCAGGAGTTTAATACTCGGATGGGTCTCATTACAGCTCAGTTCATCTAGAGAGAAACACAGTATCTTTCCCACGCTACATGAGCCTGCTTTCTAACCCCTCTTCTTTTCAAAAAAATTATTCTCCCATTACTCAGATTCAAGTTTTGGCAATCATCTTTGGCTCTTTCCTATCTTTCTTCCCCCCTAGCCAATCACTCATCAGGCATATCATCTCCTCCTCTGAACTGCTGCCGAGTTGGTCTCCCTTCTTTTCCTCTTCTGCCCAGTTGTCTCCTGCATCCAGGTTCTCTTTGCCTCACTCCTGGACCACAGCAGAGGCCTGATCATGGGTCTCCATGCATGCTACCCTAAGATTGATCTTCCTGAAATATCTCTTTCTTCCTGTTCCTCCTCTGCCCTGACATTTCCATGCCTAAAAGATAAAGTTCACCCTCCCTTGATTCACAGCCAAGGTCTTGTGTGATATGACCCTACCTTCAACCACCTCACACAGCCCCCTTGTCTACATTCAATCAAGTATGGAAAATATTGGTAATTTGTGTCTCTGCATTTTTTTTTAATTCTACTGTGATTTTTCATAGGGCAGGAGCCCTGTCTTATTTAGTGCCTGAAAAAAGACGCGCACTAGATGTTTTTGAATAATGTTAGTGTCCCCTCTCTCCCTGAGGGTCCTATTCAAGTGCTGCTATCTCCTGCTTCTGACCTCTTAACCCTAATCTTAGTGTCTATGCCCTGCTCTTTGAGGCTAATCAGTAGTCAGCTAATATTTAAAGCACTGGTCAATTGCTGCCTGGACTGTTTTACTGTTTCAAATGCTGAGTCTCAGCTCCCCACGATTTTTTTTTAACCTCAGAGCAGAAAGTTGAATGAATCAGACTCTTAAGCTCATGACACTTTTGCTGTAGAAGGCCCACCTCTCTTGTGTTATTTTATTTTTCCCTTCACATTGGACTCCCACTGCCATCACCCCCTGCCCATTCCAACAAGTACCTACATTAATGTGATTGTGTGTGTGTGTGTGTGTGTGTGTGTAATACATATAAATGTTACTGTTTTTTCAACCACTCTCTGATTTTAAGATCTACCTTTGCTGCTGTAATGTCTGCCTAGATAACTGTCTTCTAACTGCTGCATAGTATTCCATGGCATACACCTACCTCAGTTTACTTATCTAATCCCCTAGTCCTGTGGGGACTGCTTTTAAATTTCCTTTTATGGTCCATAGTGTCAGCAAAGAGCTGGTATGGAAAAAAGACTCACTGGGTATTGACAAAACACCAGAAGCCAAGAAGGCCCCCCCCCTTTTTTTTTGCTGCGGAAGATTGGCCCTGGGCTAACATCCATGCCCATCTTCCTCTATATGTGGGACGCCTGCCACAGCATGGCTTGATAAGTGGTGCATAGGTTCACGCCCGAGATCCAAACCTGTGAACCCCGGGGCTGCCAAAGCAGAGCAGGTGAACTTAACCGCTACACCACCCAGGTCGGCCCCAAGAAGGCCCATTTTTAAAAATAGCAACCCTGTCAATAGCAAGAGGAGAAGTATTTTATCAGGGCCCACATACATAGGTAAAAGGCAGCAATATGTTCACAAGAATGCATCCTTCTCCTGGCAGAGACAGGGAAAATTGGAGCTGTCAAAAAAATAATGTATCAGAGGTGGGATTAGAATTCAGCTTTTTCTGCCTCCTGGTGCTCTGGGCAGCTCCACCCCAAAAGTTCTCACTAAGGAACATCTGTGGTGACCTCATGGAGTTGTATATTAGGACCCTACATTAGAGGATTCCAGTGGGTGATCAGAACACACCAAAAAAGAAGCATCCGGCATACACAGCAAGAGGGGAAACCTCAAGGGGTGCAACCTGCTTGGTTTGAGGGAGGAAGACCATGGTAGTCAGGTGGGATGGTGCTGCTGCATATGAAGGATGCTAGTTCACTCAGTGGCCTGGCACCACCCCACAAGTAGTCGGCTAATATTTAAAGCACTGGTCATTAGACTGCAAAAAAATCCCAAAACGAAAACCAAACACACAGACACACACACACTCCATAAAACAAGAAAGTGCTCTATGAACAAAAAGAAGAATGTAATGAGTACTACTGTGTAATTGTGCATAGCCACGTAGATACTGTACTGGATTGAATAGTGTCTCCCCAAAAGTCATGCCCAGCCAGAACCTATGAAGGTGACTTTATTTAGAAATAGGGTCTTGGTAATTGCAATCAAGTTAAGATGGGATCATACTGGATTAGGGTGAGCTCTAAGTCCAATATGACTGTGTTCTTAAAAAAGGCAATTTGGGCACAGAAACATTAAGATACATAGGAAGAATGCCATGTGACGTCACAGGCCGAGATTGGAGTTATGAGGCCACAAGCCAAGGAACACCAACAATTGCCAGCAAGAACCAGAAGCTAGGAGAGAGGCGTGGAACAGATTCTCCCTCTGAGCCCCCAAGAAGGAGCCAACCCTGCTGACACCTTGATTTCAGAATTCTAGTCTCCAGAACTGTGAGAGAATGAATTTCTGTTGTTTTAAGCCACCGAGTTTGTGGTATTTTGTTATGGCAGCCCTAGGAAACTAATGCAGATTCCTATTATCTAATTTATGTTGTGTGTTTCAGGGCTGTAAATGTTTGGTGATTGTGGAGTGGTGGGTATATAGATTAGCTTGCAAGAGAGTAAACACCAATATTTGAAGTCAGAATTTCAGTATTAAACAGATCTATCTTAAATAGAGAAAAAAAGCCCAGAGCCTAATTTCAAATCCATAGCACAAAGCATGTGGCTAAACTGGAATGACACTGGAGAATAAGCTGAATCCTCAACATCATGGGACAGCTAATGTTTTAAATTTTATTACACTATGAACTGAAATATTTTTTCCTTTGATTTTACATACATACAAAATGGCTCCCATTTTATGCTCTAAGTACATGCTCTATTTTTTTTTTAATATACACATACAACTGTACTTAGTTCTATTCCGGTTCTAGGCACTGTATAACCCAAAGTCCCCTCAAAGCTGGGGATTTGGGTGATTTTTTTTTTAATTACAAAAACTGGTGACTGAAAATAGGAAGTGTGAAGCGTAAGCTTGAATCCAATGAAAAGATGCAAGATCATGAGGGAAATTCCAAACAACGGATCCAATGGCATTGTTGCTGAGGGTTCCAAGGTGGCGGCACTAATTCAATCCTAACTAGTGAATTGGTAATGGCAGAAGCAGTTAATCTAAAAATCATAGTATGTACTTATGCTAATTTAAGATAGGGTTTTATTGTAGAGACACAAATGAACCCAAACGTTTGTCTTTTTTGAGTATAAGAATTCTGAGCAATAAGTGCATATCAATTTTAATGTCCTTTGAGAGCAAACATACAGAAAGAAATTCCTGTTTAATTATTTTGACTGTTGAGCTACGATTCTTGCACCTGATACTCCTTTAAGACTGAACCACTTACATCTCTGGAGTTATAAGGGCTACATACGTAATGATGGAAACTTGTCCATCCACCAGATGAACAGGCAAGAAACATCTTCCCATGATGATAATAATTTAAAACATTATTTTTTAGATGAAACCAAATGGATACTAATTGAATGCAAAATTTCATTTGGAAGACAAAACACAAAATTTCAAAGAAATTTGCACTTGGAGTAGAACAACCTTGGGCTAACTCCTTAGTCTCAGGTAAGTATTAACTTTCCTAGGCCACCAGGAGTTTAAAGGGAAAGTTGGAGAAGCCCTGGTGGGGTGCATTGATCTCTAGTCATCTTGAGAATTTGAAAATAGCATTTTAATTTTTCTCTAACATACATCCATCTTCTGCTAGACTCCTCTACTTTATAATCTCAGTTTACTTTTTAAGAAAAATTAAAAAGCAAAAGGAAAATGTCAAACATATTAAAAATAAACAAAGCAGGACAGGATAATAAATTCTCATGTACCCATCACCAAGCTTCAAGAATTATCAACAGTCAGCCTATTCTTCATCTATACCTCTCTAATTGCTTCTTTACCTTTTTAACTTTTCAACACTTCTCTCAGGGGGGATAGTCTTCTTCTTCTCCCTGGAAGTAGCCACTCAATTCAGACTCCAAGAATATAGTAGGTTTTTCACTCCACTGCTTTAATCCCATTTCCAAATTAGGTTAAGGAATGCAGGTGGAGCTCAAATGGAATTAACCCCACCTGGGCACTGTTGCTGCACTTGGGGTCTTGAGCACCAAGCGATGACAGGGGCCAGTTAGGGTGGTACAGGTCTAGAGGTATGGTTCTCAAAGTGTGATCCCAGGACCAGCAGCAGCAGCAGCAGCAGCAGCAGCAGCACTGTCTAAGAATTTGTTAAAAATGAAAACTCTCAGGCCCACCACAGACCTCCAGAACTAGAATCTCTGGAAGTGGGGCCCAGAAATCTGTGTTTTAACAAGCCCTCCTGGTGATTCTATTGCACTCAAGTTTGATAACCATTGCTCTAGAGGTTAGGCTAACTTGAGACATGGACAACTGCAAGAATCAAGGATATGGTACCCAATCCATGTTCTCTGAATACCTGTGTGAATGCAAGCGTGTATGCACGTGCACACACACACTTGCATATGAGCATATTCCTATTTAAAATAGCCCCAAAACTTATTTCCACAGGAAAAATAGGATACAAGCTTGAGGAAGATATAAATAATTGAAAATCCCTAGGCAAAACTTAAGCATTCTTGTTGCTACATTTAACCTTATTAATTCTTCTTTCCAATTTTATTGTAAGTTATGTGCTTTAGACATCCCTGAAGCTCACCCATTTTAGGTATTAACCCATTCTGAAACTCACTCCATCACTGCTACAGTAATGAAGATAGTGTAGTATAGATCAATGGAACAGAATAGAGTCTAGAAATAGACCGCACAAATATGGCCAATTGAATTTTGACAAAATTGCAAAGGCAATTCAATGGAGAAAGTGTAGTCTTTTAAACCAATGGTGCTTTAACAATTGGACATCTATGTGCAAAAAAATGAAACTCAACCTATACCCCCCACTTTGTACAAAAATTAAATCAAATGGATCATAGAACTATACATCCAGCGTAAAACTTTACAACTTGTAGAAGACGCATAGGATAAAATTTTTGTGACCTTGAGTTAAGTGAAGATTTCTTAGATACTATATCCAAAGCTAGATCCATAAAAGAAAACATCACTAAACTGGAATTCATCAAAATTAAAAACTTTTGTTCTTTGAAAGACTCTGTATATATTTTATATCCAGAATATATAAGGAACTCTTGAAATTCACCAGAAAGAAAACAAAACCCATTTAGAAATTGGGGGAAGATTTGAACAGACATTTCACCAAAGAAATATACAGGTTGCATATAAGCACATTGATTTTCTCTATTGTTTTCCTATTTTCAATTCCACTGATTTCTGCTCTTATCCTTATTATTTCCTCCCTTCTGCTTGCTTCTGTTTAATTTGCTCTTCTTTTCCCAGTTTCTCAAGGTTGAAGATTAAATTATTGGTTTGAGATCTTTCTTCTTTTCCAATATAAGCATTTAATGCTATAAATTTCCTCTAAGCACTGCTTTAGCTGCATCCCACAAATTTTGACATGTATTTTCACTTTCATTTAGGTCAAAATATTTTCTAAGTTCATGTGAGACTTGTGGTGTTTCATTTCCATGTGTTGCTTAACTTCAAATATTTGGGAAATTTCAAGATCTCCTTCTGTGACTGATCTCTAATAAAATTCTGTCATGGTTGAAAAAAAGCATATTTTATATGATTATAATTATATTAAATTTGTTAAGATCTGTTTCATGGCCCAGAATATGGTTTATCTTGGTGACTTGGAAAGAATGTGTGTTTCTGCTGCTGCTGGGTAAAGTGTTGTATAAATGTCAATTAGGTCAAGTTGTCTACTTGTTCTATTAATTATCTTGAGAGGAATACTGAAAGTCTCCAAGTATAATTGTGGATTTGTCTATTTCTCCTTTCAGTGCTATCAGTTTTTGCTTTATGTGTTTATATGTACATATATTTATGACAGTTACATTTTCTTGGTTAATTTCTCCTTTATTATTATGTAATTTCCCTTTTTATCCCTGCTAATTTTTCCTTGTTCTAAAGTCTACTTTGTGTAATATTAATACCTCCATTCCTGCGTTCTTTTGACTACCATTTCCATGGCATATCTTTTTTTTTAACCCTTTTACTTTTAGTCTATTTATATCATTACATTTAGAGTGGGTTTCTTGTACATAGCATATCATTGTGTCTTTTACCAAAAATCCAATGGCACGATACTTATCTTTAGTGTTTTAGACCATCTACATTTAACATAATTATTGACTGGATTTAGGTCTACTATTTTATTAGTGTTCTGTTTGTTCTGTTTTTATTCTGTGCTCCCTTTTCCTTTCTTCTTTTGGATTTGAATAATTTTTAGTAAAATGTATAAGTAAAATGCATAAGTCTTAAAAACACATAGGTCCTTTTACCCTCTCCTATTTATGTTCTATTTGTCATATGTATTACATCTACATACATTGAAATCCTCCCAATGTTATAATTTTTGCCTTCAATAATCATGTATCTTTTATATAACTTAAAAGGATATGACTTTGGTTTTTTTTTTTAACCTCATAATAATCCTGTGAAGTAGGTAGCAGGTATTATGAATCCATTTTACAGTGGGGGGGATGGATAAGTTTGGTGACTTGTCTATATTCACACAGCTGGCTAACAGCAGAACCAGGACCCAACCTATTTCCCTCACTTCCTATTCCTTTCCTGGCTACTAGGCTGCCTTTTGTTCCTCACATGTAAGTTATGGCTTTGGGACAGATACTAGAGTCTGTGTGGCACAGAAGGCACCATTAAATTGTTAAAAGATTTGGGAAATGAGAACACCTGGGCTCAAGACCTGCTCTGCACACTGTAGGATGTGAAGAAAGAGCTCAATCCAGGTAAACACTCAACATGGAAATACAAAGCCTGGGAACTTTCAGCAAATAATATTTAAGCATCCTTCTCTTTGGAAATACCACAGTGAGCCAGGGGTGGGGGGATGGGGGGTGGGTGGCTCTTATATCCTAGGTGTGGCACCAAATAATAAGCAGAAATAGACCTGGTCTAGTTTCTAAGACACTAGGTCAGCCACAGACTGGCTGATGCTGTTCATGTTCCCAACTAACAAATAGTTTAGGTCCATGGTCATTTATGTTGGCTCTCTTTCATTTGGGATTTGTACTTCTATTCGTCAAAATAATCAAGATTCCAACTACAGATGGCTGAATACAAAATTCATTTCTGTGGAAATCCTATTTCCCTTCCCTTAAATTAGTGGTTTTTAAAACTGTGTTCCTTGGAGTCCTAGAGATTTTCATTAAGTTCCCAGATTTCCATGAAGTGTCCTCAGGAGTCATCACCGAGAAGAGGGTAGAATGGTCCTGGGGGGGCGGGGCAGGAAATCCATCTCCCTCTTCCTTTGTTTTAAATATTTTATTTGAACAAATAGTTCTTGGAATTACTAAAGAAATGTGAACACCTCAGAGCTTTGACTCAGCCTCTCAGGATGGGAGGGAACTTGAGGTTTGTCTACTTTAGTCTAACCATCCATGGAAGGCTTGAATTCATCCCCACCAAGTGACACCCAGCCTGGGTCTGAGCAGCTTCAGTGGTAGGGAATCTCCACATCTCTAACAGCTCACTCCTTTGCTTAGTTCTGATGCTATCGGTCCTTCTGTAGATCACTGCTTTGCAAACTGGGCTGCCCATTGCAATCACCTGGAGAGGTTTTAAAATACCGGTGCCTGGGCCCCGCTCCCAGAGATTCTGATTTAACTGTTTTGGGGTGCAGCCTGGGCAATGGGAGATTTAAAAACTTCCTAGGTGATTCTAGTTTGCTGCAAAGTTTGGGAAACATTGCCTTAGATGAGCTGAGATCCGTACCTTTGAAGTGTCCACCCTCCTCTGGAAGACACACATACCAAGTCCAGTCCCTCTTCTACATAAGAACATTTACAAAAGCTGAAGAGAGCTTTCATTTTCCTCCCAGAGTTTTCTGCCTCCAATTAAAATCTTGGAGCTCCCTAGGTGTCTTCCCTAGATGTCCTGCAACATGTTATCTGGGTGGTCTATATTTCTCTTACAGTGAGATGCCTCCCCTGGAATGCAATCTGCTAGGATCGATTTGATCATTCCACAGGAGAGTAGAACTAGGCTATCCCTCCTTCCCCACGCTCCACTTTGATTCCTGCAGTTTGCTACGTAGCCCCAGCACATGGTTGATTTGATACAGAGCCTTTTTTAAACAGGTGCTGCTGCTAAGCTCCTTTTCCCCACCTTTCATTTGGATATTAATTACTAATTACTGGCTCAGGCCTAATGACAACCAGAAAACCAAGTCAGCAGAGCCTGTAGACATCTCTTAGCCTTTTATAGTTCACAAAGTAAATTCACACACTTTATTTCAATTCCTCCTCCCCCATCAGCTGTCCTATTCCAAGTCTATTATTCAGGTGAGGAAGCTAGTTTTAAAACAAAGAAGAGACATGACCTGGACCATGAGGTTAGTAAGTAGCAGAGCTGGGGGTGTAATGCAAGGCTCCCACTTCCATATTTGGCGATTTTTACACCAGGCTGCACTACCTCCTACGTAATTGCACAACCACAGTAGGCCAGGGACAGGACCTCACGGAATATAAACCTCCAGTTATTGCTGCTGCTTTACGTGGCAGTGTTCCAGGGCCACCCAAGCTCTCCGCACAGTGTGTGTGCAGCACCATAACCACAGGACAGGGGCTCTGCCACAGTGTTGAGAAAATAAGGCCAGGTTTCAGGCAACGTTACATGCCCCTCACTTTGAATGCTGACGGAAATTATGTGGTGACTTAAAAACCTCCTTGGAGAAAGGCCGCCAACGGCCATGGTTGAACCAAAAAGAACTGTCAGAGAGTGGCAACCCATTTGGCAGAAGTTCATCATCCATCTCAGGATGGATCCCTTCCTGCATATACACATGATGGCTCAGTCTTTTGGTTCCTGACCTGCCTTTGTCCTAGGACTTAAAAAAAAAAATCTCTTCTCGCAACTGACACCTTCACTATATACCCTTTTAGGTTGCAGCTCAGCCTCTGACTCTGGACTTTGGTTTTCTGGCTGCATGTTTGGTATATTGTCAGGACTTCCTCATTTCATACTCCCACTGCTGACCTACTATGGGTCTTAATTTCACTGACTAGACTAAAGGCAGTGCGACAGCCATTGGCCGGGCAGTGGGCATGGTCTGTCCCAGGTGCAGGCAATGAGGTGCATTGTCTAGAGAGGATTTTAAAAGGGTAACAGAACTATCAGATGGAAGGAAACTCAGTTAACTCTGTTAGACACAATATACTCCTAGAAGACTTCTACAGCAGAACTTGAAAACCAGAGAAAACTGGATTTTAAAAATCTCCAAGAATGTATTCTTACACGACACACTGGTTATTCCCAAGCACTGGGAAGTATCACACTGGAAAAAGAGGGCATGAAATTGTTTTTATTTGAAAGGCATTTGTCTGAGAAAACAATGCTTTCTCCAAGCAAAATGTTAGCTTGCCTGGTTAGAAGTTAATTACAGTATTTATTGCTTAAAGCCAGCCTGGAATTTTGGCTTGAATTCTTACAAGCCTAGGATTCAGAAGGGAAATTACCTATTCAACCGAAGGCCAGTGAGCTAAAGGTTGATCTGATAACTGCCTATTCAAAAGGGCTCAGAAGATAAGAAATAAGTCCCTAAGGGGATAAAAAACAAAACTGTGGTTTTAAATCCGGGAACGTTATCCTGGAGCTACAGGAATGTTTGTTACTGAAATTGGAGCTAAATGAGGAAATGACTTAAAAGGATAAAGTTGTTAGTTGCCTTGATTCCCCAATTAATAATGTCCTTGTTCTTTTGATATCTTCAATATTCACATATTGGTTTAATTAAAATATTTGGAAGTTGAAGTCCAGTGCAAGCAGAGAAATCATGCATTTGATATGTGGCTTAATGGACTGAGCTTTATCATTCTAACCTGTTTCAAAAGCAAGCATTATCCTTGCTGGTCATCTTCCTTCAGCCTCGTCTTCAGGGCTGGGTACCACTGACTGACCTCTTTGGGCCTCTGGACATCAGGAGTACGTTTTCCAGCTGTCCACTCCTTGGTGTCTTTGACCTTGAACTTTGGGTTTCTCCCAAGGTTCAAGCCTCAGCCCTTTGGTTGTCTTCCTTCTGCATGACTGACTTGATCCAAGGGGCTTCAGCACTCAACCCCTGTATGACTCTCCAGCCTGGCCCTCCCACCTCAGCTCAGAGACCTCAATTCCAACTGTCAACAGGCCATGTCTTTGACCTTAATCCCTCCCGCCTCCTTCAGGATCACTCTCCATCATGCATTCCTTCTCTCTTCCATCTCTGATCTCCCTCTCTCTCTCTGCCAGCTCCTCTTCATCTTCCAAGAAACATGTTTAAGTCTACTTTAGCCTTAAAAAAGAAAAGAAAAACCACATCTTGCCTCAGCCCTGGCACCTCTTAATCTCTCTCCTCCTCTTCACTGTCAAACTTCCTAAATAACATTTACTCTGGCTGCCTTGCACCTGCAAAGGTCAGGAGTAATGTTCTGGTTGCTCGATTCAGCTGCCTCTTTTCTTGGGCGTCACGTGTGCAGCGTGTTAACCCTTTTTGCTAGAGTCTAGACTGCTCCCTGCTGAATCTCTCATCCCTCACCCCTGCCTACCTCTGACTGTGCCTCAGATCCTCCTCTGCCTCCTCCTCTCCAAAGGGAGCTGTTGCTACAGTCTTTGGTCAGCTTCTATTTCCCCTCCATTCTATCCCTTGGACAACCCCTGCGCTCCATGTTGAAGAGTTGACTCCCAGTTTATATCTTTGGTCCTGATCTCCTTGCGGAACTCCAGCATCAGGTTTCCCACGGCCTGCTAGAACTTTGCCCCTGTACATTTCATAAACGCCTCCAGTTCAACATGTCCCAAACCAAACACACCATTTTCTCTCCCAGCCCTGCTTCCTCCGCTTCCTGGCCCAGATGTCCGCCCAGTCACTGGGCTAGAAACGTCTGTTTTTCCCCAGCTCTTCCTTTACCCCTGGCATCTAATCAATTATGAAATCTTATTTTCCAAGCAAACTGTGATCCTCATTCCACCATGCACAGTCAGAACTTCCACACCTCTAGGCCGTTGCCCACACTGTGCTCTGCCCGGAAGGCCTGCCCCGTGGGAGGAGGGCACTGTGTGGAGAGAAGCTGCATTCAGGTGAAAGCCCAGTCTCCAGGCCTGTCCCTTACCAGCCTGGGCCTCGGTTTCCTCCCATGCAAAATAAGGGGTTAGAAAGACAATCTCTAAAGCTTTTGTGATTCTCCAGATGCAATTCCTCACCATGTCTGCATGTCCACAACCTACTTATCCTTCAAGATTCATGGTAGTTACTGCCTCCTTCCAAAACTTTCTCTGACTCCCTCCCTGCCCCACTCCCACAAGAAGGAGTGTCTCTCCCTCTGGATTCCTGTAACACTTTATATATTTCTTTCGGGGATTTATCACTGATTGCTTCTTATCTCCCCCATTAAATGAACTGACCACACACTCTGGGAGGGAAAAGCCTATGTCTAGTTTTCCTTCTTTAAATCCTCCTTATGTATAGTAGGCAACCATGAAATAGTCATTGAGTGAATGAATAAACGAAAGACTGCAAAATCCTGTCTCTTGATGAAAAACCCACAATACCTTCTAATTTTCTCCTGGATGCTGTCCTGAAATAAGGGCTGGAAGAGCTTGCCTACCCTGAGAGCTGGAAGAGGGAATGGGCTGGCCTGGCAGCTGCTTGGGATGTTAATCTGCAGGGAGCTCTAAAACATCTCAAGGATGGCAACATCCTACCAGAAATGTAAAGAGATGAAGGAAATTTTATTTACCCCAACTCCTCTCAGGGACTCCTGTGTATGATAAGAAGACTGCCCTAGATAAGCAGCTTGGGGTTAGAGGACACCCCCTTCCACCACGGGGCAAAGCTTCATTAAGAACAAAGGCCAATCAAATGCCTTAGAAGGAAGGTGGGCCTGGTTATCTTTGGGGTTTTAGTTTTGCTAATTAGGGTATGGAAAGCAAGGCACTGCCACCACTGGTCTCTCTTCTCACACAGGGCTCAGCCTCTCCTCGAAATGAAAACTGAATAAGTGTTTGAAGACTCAGTTTGTGGGACACCTGGCTGTTGGCTGGCCCTGCGTGCCCACCCCTCTCACCCTGCTCCTTCCCAACTGGACCCTTCACTCTCGTCCTGCCAGCTCCTTGACTGCACTTCAGTGGCTCAGGATTCTCTTCACCCCTCAGTTTCTGCTTCTTCCCTTCCAAATTCTACCCATTCTTCAAGGCTTGGCCCACGCTCCACCTCCTCCACAACTCCCCTACCCATGATTACTCTAGAAATCACTGCTTGCTTTCTATTTTGAAGATCCAAAGTAGACTTCTAATACCTCCCCAGGCCAAGCTCTTTAAATCAGAGTCCATGAAGATGGTATCACTATCCACTTCTCACTCAGAGAGCCCAAGGCCGCCACGTCTGCACAGCTAACAGGGTCTGGATTCAAAGCCGGGTTCGGGCCCCAGCACTCCCACTGCTTTCACTGCATTATGCTTCTCCCCATTCCATCACTTAAGTCATTGTAGGTAGAGGCCGCACTGAAGTGGCCTTAGGATCTCCAGAGCTGGGTGTCTGGGTCATAGTGGTTGCTGGATAAATGCATAATAACTAAATACTTAGCTCTGAATTATATAGTTTAGCATAACCTCATGCACTATCTTTATCTTGTCACTTAGCAATTTTCACTCGAAGGAAGTTGAGTGAAAGTGCTTTCTTAGGGTGAAATCATTTTAGGTTATGTTAAAAACTTTGTAAAGTTTTTCATTCAACATTGGCTAAAATTTGCCAAGATCCTTGCCCCTCACCGGAGAGGAGGGCAGAAGACAGCCTTGACAAGGGAGAAATGGAGGAGGCTCCCCAGAGTTAGAACTTCTCCATCTACCCCCAGGTCATGGTGGCACCTTAAACCTGCAGCTGAGCCCCACCCTGGGCTGAGGGCCTCCTTCACTCCAGAGACCCACTTCCCTTGTGCCGTCTGCCTGCATTGCAGGCCCAGACGAGCTGTATTCTGTGGAAAAACCAGCAAGAGGCAAGAGGTGAGGCTGCCTTAGGCATGCGTCGGAGCACAGAGCCCCTGGGGCCCTGTCCCTGGTGCTACTTAAGACCTAGGTGAAATCTACCCCGTCTCTTTGCCACCTGCCACAGGTTACAGCCACCCACAGGCTTTCCCCTCGCTGACTCAGGCCACTACCCAGGAATGACTGAGTGAAACATGAAGACACCAGTGGACAGCACAGCAAATGCCATAAACTAATAGAAATATGTTCCATCTCTCTTGTAATCTACACAAATTAAAATAATAAAGCTGTGTCACTTTTTGCTTCCAAAAAATAATTAAATGATAACACACATTCCACAGACTACATGAGGGGACGATCACATAAGAACAGGAGCCAGAAATCTTTCGTAAGTGGGTGTCAGATCCGCTCATTCTTTCCCTTAATGCACGCCTTTTGAGTACCTCCTATGTGCCGTGTGCTGTGCTGGGCACTAAGGACACTCAAGAGAGACATGGAGTCTGCCTTCTTTAAGGGAAACAGGTTGCTATAAGGGACAATCATGGGGGAGGGATCTAATTGACACGCAGGTCAGGGAAGACCTCCCTGAGGAGATGCCCAAGTGTGGGAAAGGAGCCAGCCTTGTGAAAAGCAGGGAAGTGCATCCCAGAAAGAGGGAACAGCCTGTGCAAAGGCCCCAAGGTCAGAAGCGCTTGGTCTGAGGAAATGACAGAAGATCTGGCTGATGACTTTTGTTGTCATGAAGAGAAGTGAGTATGGTTACCCCTCTGGAGATGGGCAGTCAGAGGGAGGGCAATAACATTCTCAAGTAGTAGCACAAGGGCAGGAGTTGGTTCTCCTAAGAATCAAGAAACTTACGAGGCTGAGCCCCCAAATTCAGGGTCTTAAATCTAATACAATTTATGAATGCTCCTTCCCTGGGCCTCTGATTCCTCATACATAAAATGTTAGGATTGAACTAAAAGATCTCCAAGGCCCCTTTAAGTGAAAAATTCTCCTAAAAGATTAAATTTAATTAAAATAATGAATTCAAAATGGTGAAATGAATCAATTAACTGAGAGTTTAACTATGACGACAAGCTCCAGAGACTTGGTGGCAGCCTTCTCCTGGCTTTTCCCTACTCCTGTTACGGCACTCCAGTCTGCAGTTACTGTGCTGTGGGGAGGCCCCGGACGTGACAGCGCCCTCAGTGAAGAACCCTGAACGGCAATCTGATGGGAAAGCCTGACCCCGGGAGGAAAGTCACAGAGCGCTTTGCAGACAGTCAAGTTCTTGAAGACTGTCAGTTCAGAACACCTCAGATCGGGAGGAGGCCTGGCGGGGTGCATCTGGTCTGAAGATGCTTTTCAGATTTGATGTATAGGCTGCACAGGAGTGTTACCGCTGGCAGTTTTATTTTCCATATGTTTTTCATCAGAACAATTTGAATTTTTTTTAAATCACAGAAGTAATTCATTAAAAAAAATTGTGTCCTAAAAGTAAGAAGAGGAAGTTCTCACTTCTCCTTCTACTTGGCCCCAATCTCACCTCACTCCACGAGGATGACCACTTGTTAACAATTTGGTGCATATTCTTCTAGATCTTTTTCTGCATATGCAGACACAGACACATATAAAATTATATATAGTTTCATATGGTGCATTTTTAATACAAAAATGGGACCCTACTGTAACTTTTTTTTTTTTTGCCCAGCATCCCTTCAAGGATCTTCATTTCATGTCATTAAATGTAGAGCAACTCCATTATTTTTAATGGCTGGACAGTGTTTCATAGGATGGAAATATAATGTTTAACCACTTTCCTATTGTTGGGCGGTTAGATTGCATTTAATTTTTTTTTCAGCTTATAAAACTGATTGGAATAAACATTCTTGCACACGTCTTTGTGTTCTTAAAGGAGTATTTTAGTAGGATAAACAGT
Organism: Tapirus indicus; assembly: GCA_031878705.1. NCBI lineage: Eukaryota > Metazoa > Chordata > Mammalia > Perissodactyla > Tapiridae > Tapirus > Tapirus indicus. The sequence continues at coordinate 61,647,241 of CM062918.1, read as the reverse complement.
CAGGAGTGGAAATGCTAAGTCAAGGGTTTGCATACTTGTTTTATTTGAGTTGTTTGAGGTAGCTGAATTCAGTGTTGTTTGGGCTAGCTTTAGTTCAAAGTAGTCTATTACATACTTAACACTTGATGAAAGTTGCCAACTATTTTTGCCTCCTCTCCCGCACCATATTTTTACCAACATTTAAAATTTCTGCAATCTGCTAGGCAAAAATTATACTGCAACAGTATGCATTTTCCTGATTACTAATGGGGTTAAATATCTTTTCATATATTTTTAGATCATTGGCATTTTTCCCCCCTGGGAATTACTTGCTTTTATCATTTGCCTGTTTTACATTGGGTAGTTTTATCTTTTTGTAGTGAATTGTAGGAGCTTTTTCAAATATTAAGGATATTAGTCATCAGCCCTTTGTTTCTTATATGTTCAAAAATATTGTCTTTTAGTGTACCACTTGTCTTTGATAGAATCTTTAGACATAGAGAAGTCTCTAATTTTTATTAGATGAAATTTGTAAATCTTATTAATGCTTACAGAGGCCAAAAAGTTTTAGAGTCTTGTTAGAAAGTCTCTTCACACCATGTGATTTAAAAATATTTTCCTCGGGTATTTTTATAGATTTTATTTTCTTCTGGTATATTTACTGTTTTTGTATTGGTATATATTGTGACACAGAAATCTAATCTTATTTTTTCCCCATAATGATAACTAAGTATACCAGTGCTGATTACTGAATTGTCCAACCTTTCCTCAATTATTTAAAATGCACCTTTTATTGTAATACTATGTTCTTATATACAGAGTCTATTTCTAGACTATTTCATTTCATTGCAATGACTTTGGTATCCCTGTCTGTCTTACACTATTTAATTGCTGCAGGTTTATAAAATTTTGATATCTGGTAGGACATGTACTCACTTCATCTTTATTCAAAAACTTGTGATTATTCTTGCATATCTGCTCTGCCAGATGAACTTTAGAATCAGTTAGGTGATTTTCATTAAAATTAGATTGGAATATTGGTGAGTTTTTAAATTGAATGTATGGATTAATTTGGGGGAATTGATGGATCTTTAATATGGAGTTGTCTTAGACATAGATCTGGTATATATTTTCAATTTATTTAACTTTCCTTATATCCTTCTGTAAAGTTTCTTATGGCTTCAGTTTTCTTCATATGGCTCTTGTGCATTTATTGTTTCATTTATTCTTTTTTTTTTTTTTTTTTTTTTTTTGTGGGGAAGACCAGCCCTGAGCTAACATCCATTGCCAATCCTCCCCCTTTTGCTGAGGAAGGCTGGCCCTGGGCTAACATCTGGGCCCATCTTCCTCCACTTTATATGGGACGCCGCCACAGCAAGGCTGACAGGCAGTGCGTCGGTGGGCGCCCAGGATCCGAACTCGCGAACCCTGGGCTGCCAAGTGCGAACTAAACCGCTGCGCCACCGGGCGGCCCCTCATTTATTCTTAAATATTTTAAATTTTTGTTGTTACAGAGAATGGCAACTTTTAAAATTATGTGTTTTTATGGTTATTGCTTACATATAGGAAAGCTAGTGACTTTGGATATTTATGTTGATCTGGACAATGTAATAAACATATGATTAGGTCTAATGATTAGATCAAATGAACTTTTCATGAGTTGTCAATAATTTTGTTGGTAAAAAATTATGTCATATGTAAATAAAGAGAGTTTTATCCCTTTCTTCCCAATATTTATACCTTGTTTATTTTTCTCATCTTATTTCACTGGCTAGAGCCTTCGCAGTGATATTGGGTATCTCTGTCTTTTCCCTGAAATAGGATTGCTTCTCATATTTCATCATTAAGTATGATGAATACTACCGAATTCCAGTAGACATTCCCTATCAAATTAAGGAATTTCACTTCTGTTTCTAGTTTATTAAGAGTTTTAATACACGTTGGGTGGCAAATGTTATAAAGTGACTTTCAGCACCTATTAAGATGATTTTGTTTTCTTTTAATATATTACTGTAGTAATAGATTTCCTAATATTAACTATATTTTTATTCCTGGAATTATATGGATTTTAAAAATTAAACTGCATTTTTCCCCCACAAAGGCTTTCTGATAGGGTTGACCATGAGACAACAAAGATTGTCATATGAACGTGGAAAACTCATTCCATCCAGAAAGCTGGGCCAAGTCCAGAATGCTGGACCTGCCACCTATCAACCAGTTCCTGGTTTGTCTGGCACTTTCAAGCATGGAAGGTCCTGATGAAGGTGCCCTACGTCAAGCTGTAAGACCTTGGGTGTGGCCTCAGTTTGAAGGTGGCTTTAGCAAACCCTGGGCTGTACCTGTCTACTATAATGTGAAGCGTCCAAAACAGAGAAACAAAGGGAATGACAATGTTATTTTTGAGAAGAGAGGATAATAGACACTAAAGGCTAATAACATTACTAAATGCAGGAGTAAAATATTTGTGGAAATCTTGTTTTGAAAAATGGAGAAAAATAACAGATCAGAGACATACATGATAAGGGATATACACATTCTGAGCTATAAAAAATATCTAAATTTCTAGCTTTGCTGTTTCCAAAGGAAACATTTCATAACCCTGGAGTTCAGGTAAGGTCCTATAAGAGATTGCAGTTCCAAATGCCATCTTGAATCCTGTGAGGGTGACCAGGCTAAAATCCTGTCACCCTACTAATCATTCTAGTTGACTTGGCAAATCTGGCTGGCAAGAGCCCCTTCCTCCCTTGTTGCTCCTGGACTTCCTAATTCACCTCATCCAGTCTTTCCAGTCTCATTTCCCATTACCCTTCACAGTCATCCTATGTTCTAGAAGTTCCAGATACTAAACTCCTTAATATTTCCAGAACATTCTATGCCCGTTTACACTTTGATGCCTTTATACAGTTTGTTCTCTTTGCTCTCAAAGGTCTTTCTCCATTCTCACCTGGTGAACTTTATTTATTCTTCACAATCCAGCTCAGAGGCAGCTCCTCTGAAGGCCTTCTAAAAATCCCTTTTCTCTCCTCGCCACGTCCTTCGGGCAGAGTTTATTGTTCCCCCTCTGAGTCTACCTTAGCACCCACCTCACTGTGTTCCAGAGGGTTGTTTAAACTTCTGTCTCCCCTCTAGACTCTGAGTTCTCCCAGTGCAGGGAACGATACTTATTTATCTGTAAGTCTCCAGTATCTGCCACAGTATGTGTCAGGAAGTAGCAAGCACCAAATGGTTTTCAAAGTGGGTGTCACAGAATCCTAAGGTTCTGAGGGGAGCCTTGAGGGACTCTGCAGGGTGAGGGAGGGGCTGAGTTGATGAGGCTGCAGGCCCTTGACCTCCTGTTCACTGAAAAATGCCTTGTGCCTTGTTCATGTACTGAATTGGGGGTTCCTCACAAAATTTCATCTATAAAAGTTCCACTGCCATAAAAACAATACAAACGAATATTTCTACCCATAAGCCCTTTCCATACATATTCAAGAGAAACTACTAGCTATCTAGCTTTTTTAAAACTTCAAAGAGGAGACCTCACAGCTTGGCCACAAAATGAATTTATATTTTTTAACTGGAAAGATATGATGTTCTACAAATATCCAATAATAGTTTTCCTCATATACTTAACTCAAATACAGGTTTTGCAAACACCATAATTTGCAAACCCCCAAGTATCAATCAGTGTTACTAAGGTTGCCCTATCTTCCTTCTCTCATTTTATGCGGTGCATTTGGACTCCAGTGACCAGAGTTCTAATTCCAATTCTGTGGTGTCTGTAATCATCACTTTTTCCCCTCTCTCCTTTCATCTAGGTCCCTAATGCACACTTGTTCTTTACAGCAGAGCCCCTTGGATGTTTCACACCCACCTCCCCTGTCTGTCGGCCCTGGGATCCTCTGGCAGAGGCCTGCTTGGAGAACAGCTTTGTTTATGTCTATGTGTCCACTGCCCCCAAGCAGGTGTTTCCTCTCATTTTCCTGAAATGAACACCAAGTTTGACTAAGGGAGCACGTTCCACCCCCACTGGCTGGGTCCTGTCTCTCTGATTTCATGCACCTCTCACCGATCGTCTTCATTTCACATCACCATTCTCCACCCTCCCCTTCTGCTCTACCATCTTGCACTTCCGGGACAGCTGCTCCACCTAACTTTCCCATTTGTTTCTTTTGAAGCTCTCCAATTCAGTATTCCTTCTGCTATTCTCGCTGGCACATCTCTCCTCATGCTTCCCCCTTCCACACAATAACTTGTACCTGTGTGTCCTAAGCAGTGACTACCCTATTTTCCCCCATAACCACCCCGTCACCAAAGGGCACTTCTCCCGTCCACTCCTTGTTTTTCTCCCCCAGAAGCTATGCGTTCCCAAGATTGCCCCTTCAAGTCACACGGACTCGTGCTTCTCCCAGAGTCCACGCTCCAATCTACCTGGACACTTTGTTTTTTGGGCTCAGAGCCGACTTAGTTGTGCTCGGGAGAGGTTTAAGATCAGCCTACAGCCTCCCTGCTAGTTCCTTCCTCTCTCTTCTCCCCACCGATTCTTCCTGCGTGTCTCTGCTCCCACAAGGCATGCCATGGGGCGGGCACGGGAGGAAGCGTGAGTTTTGGTGGTACTTGGTGTTCCTTCTCCTTTTAGTTACAGTTATTTTAATGTGTGGGCATTCTCCGTCCTCAAGTTACGCCGAGGGTGTGGTTTTTGTGCAGTTTCATTTTCCCTTTCTTGACGTTCTAGATTGTGCAGGAAATCTAGAAGATTTGGGAGATGGGCACCTAGCTGCTGCCATCATCTTTAGCTACCTGGAAGCCCCCATGTTCTCCTTTTAAATGATAATAGCTACCATAAAAGAACTTTTGCAATAGACCGGATCCTTCATATAATAATAATAAAACTAGCTAACATTTATTGAGGACTTACTATGTGCCAGGCATGTCCTAAATGCTTAACTTGTATTAACCCATTTAATTATCACAACCACCTTATCAGGTAGGTACCTCTATTATTCACATTTTACAGAGAAGTTAAGTAACTTGTCCAACACACACACATTATCATATACGTGCATACAGTCTCCAGGCAGGCATTATTAGCTCCACTGTACAGGAGAGGAAGCAGAGGCTCAGACAGGTGAAGTAATTTGCCCAAAGTCACAGAGCTACTAAGGTGCAAAGCCGAGATTTGAACCTGGTTCCAAAGCCAGTCTTCCCCCTTGTGAAGGAAGAAGAAAGTAGCATCTGTGTTGGCTCCTGAGTGTGTGGTGCTGAAGCTGTTCCTACACATGCGGGCTGTGACCCTAGGGCTGGGTGGGAGTCAGGCCACCTTCTCACCTGCTTCTGTTGTAGTTGTTATCAACTCTCCCATCACGAGGGGGCCCAGGGACAGCAGGGGGGGTAGCAGAGGCAGGGACCATCTAGAGTCCTTCTTCCCTCTGTGAGATTGTCCCTTCCTTCATAGAGCTATGGGTCTGCCTTCGTTTGGGGCAAGGACATTCCATGTCTAGGCAGGCTCTGAAATGGCAAGGTGGGCAGCAGACACAGGAGTTGGGTCGGAGGGAGCCTCTGAGGGAAAGAAGCTACAGTTTGCCAGCTTCTTTACCGACCTTGATCAGCTATACAGATATCAACATACGGACTGGCATCCCACTCAGGGGACTGTACCTGACTCTGATTAAGCCTCTGATTCAGCTGCCAGTTGGCAGAAAATACAGAGGACAGAGGAACATATTAAACTGCACTATGACTGTGCAATCAGCAAAACTCACCACTATGGGAAACATTACAATCAATTACCCTGGGTCCTCCAACAGGTAAATCATAAAGAGAAGAAAAGAAAAGAATAGAAGGGAGAATTTGTAGATGAAGAGAGGCTTAAAGGACCTAATTAAAAATGGGCAAGACTAAACTATAAGGTCAGGGATGCACACTTGGACAATAAAATTATACAGAAATGCAAGGAAGTGATTTCCATACAAGTCAGGAGGTAGAGGGAGGGAGCAGAGCCTGGGACAGAGCATGTGGAGGGGCTTCTGGTGACTGGCAGAGTTCTAGTTCTTTACCTTATAACTCATTAAGATACACATTTGTTCTGTGGGATTTTGAGGGAAGGGAGCTTTGAGGATAGTGAATGGGACATGAACGCAAGAGGCACAAAAGGAAAAGTTTAAATTAAGAGACGCGGGTGGAGGCATGGGCAGTTCCACGCACATGCTAGTTCTTTATTGTACCTCTTCACCTCCCCTGACCTGCTCCACTTATGGGGTCTCCTGGCCGCCAGGTGCACACGGGCCCCAGGTGGATGCTGTAGGATGTTGTGTGTGGTTGTGCGGGGTCTTCAGCACTATGACGGGGCTTTGGACTGCTTCCCAGTTGTGCTTCAGGCTTCTGACAAAACTACGCATAGTTACAGCAGCGTGTCCTGAAAACGTTAAGTTCAGGATCTCTGCACTTTTTCTTGGGACAGGATACTATGGGCAGCAATCATTAGACTTTTTCGTTAGGTTTTAATGGCTCTTTTGTTTGGGAGCAGAAGTTTTCACTCAGTTAAAAACTGAAATAATATTTGTATTATTTTTTACAACTGCATGTGAATCTACAATTAATTCAATAAAAATTTCAATTAGACTATACAGAGGAAGGGAAAAATAAGTTGCTAAGAAACTTGCTGAAGGAACAAATGGAAGGAAAATGTATAATTCTTGAAAAGCTTCACCATGTTAAAAGAAAATATGATGACCCCAAATTATGCTTAAAGGATGCCAGGCCTTCATTAAAAGTCATCAAAACAGTGATCTGGAGGCAACTGATGGAAAGCTAAAACAGACTGAAATCTGTGTTGTAGGGTACAATATATTATAAAGAAAAAAACCTGAAAGAGGAGAAATCTAAACTTTCAGAACTAGATGAATTGCTTGTGACAGTACATGAAGGATAAAGTCACTAGACCATAAATGAAAATCCATTCAGTGGCTGATGGCTTTTCCAAATAGAGCATCTGACAGAGAGCATTTCCCAGATGGTCTTCACCAGAGGGTCAGCCTTCATTTGAAAGAGCCTCTCTGGCCTCTACTCAGAGTCCCATCTCGACACAGGCTTTCTTCCTCTACCTCTCCCTCTAATTCAAGATCTTTTGCTGCCAGTGGACCCAAGGAGACAGATCATGGGACTTGGCCCTCCCTGCCCTGCTGCCCCACCAGAAAGCATGTATGGACCACCCCATGAAGGCTCTCTGCGAAGGGATTTTTCCGGCCTTCCACACCGTTTGGTAGCATTGAGAAATGTCTACCACTAAGGAGTTTTCCTGACTTTCCTCTCCCATATACTCCATATCCCCACATCCTGAAATTAATCGTGAGTTAACATCAGCGTTGGTTCAACCTTCAAACAAACCTACGACTAAACATCCAGAACCACAGCAAGAAATGTGAGACGTTTTTGTGTCTCTTCAAAAGCAATTTGGAATTCACTGTCATTATCAGTTTAGGAAACTGCTCTCCCTCAACTTATTCTTTGCCCAACTGGAAGTTTCATGGAATTATAATTCCAGGATCGTGACTTGCAAATAAAATTTATTCAACTACTTAAAAGGCAGTTTTAAATATTACATATCACCCAGGTCAGCATTTCCCAGATTATCTTCACTGGGACATGAATCCCTCCAGACCCCAGGGAGTAGCAGGATTTCTTACTGCCAGGAATGGAGCCAGCAAACCTCACATGCAGCCGTCTTAGCGCCACCCCACTCCTCCTCACGTTCTGCTGCTGCTTCTCTGAGATACCCTCAGATGCTGGAGCTACACAGGAACTCAGGGTCCAATCCCCCAAGCACAAAGGACGAGACTGAGGGGTGGCCTGCTGGAGACCTTGGCTCATAGCCGAGCTGAGTTCACCATGGCCACCTCCTGACCTCCAGTTCACTGGGAGCTCCCTGCCTCCTGCACAGCTAAATTTCACAACCCAGTGAACGAGAAAAAAATCCACAGTGGGAGAATATGTGTCCTGCCATAAAGCACAGCTTTTGTCTAGTTAAATCCCCTTGGCATCCAGTAAAGTGAAAAGGGGAAAAAAAGTCCTGAAGTGTTTTGAAGGATGGCCTGGGAGCATAATTCCAGTAAGATGACCTCACAATCTGTAATTCTTGAAACCCATAGCAGTGATTCAATTTAGAATAATGGAAAAATCAAAATTAGACTCAAATGTTCTCTTACATGTGCATATACATCCACGTGACTTTTATCAGTTTGTGCCTGGATGTTCTGGGACTCTCATTTGTATATATTAATGTCCTGGTATTTTGTTACTCAAACTAATTCTGTGAGAAACTGGCCCAACTGAGGCTCTGGTCACTTGAATAAAAAATATAACCATGCGATTACTTGTTACTTTTGGTGAACGTCCCAGTTGGAATTTTGTCATCCTCATGGAGAGGTTAAACATTCCAGCCCAACCACACTGCCATTTTTGGTTACTCGAGGCTTTCACCTGGATGGTGTGACCTCTGGGAATCCTGATCCTTGTTTAGTTTTGACTTCCCTACGGATGTGCTGTGCCAAGGCTTTACGAATTCATTGCCCTTGGGGAAGAGAGTGTCCAGCTGCCTGGAGTCCAACTGGTGGTCCAACTACCCCAGTGGTGTCACCAGGAATCCCTGGAGCAAGGCTATGCCATGCTAGACGGGGGAGAGAATGTCGATCTCCCACACCCTACAACAAAGAGAACCCCTTCCCAGGGGAAGGGAGGAGAAAGAGGCACACCTCGAGTCCTTAGTAGTAAAAGAGGTCATGTGTTGAGAGTCCACTAGGTGCCAGGTATTCTACTAGGAGTACCTCATGCAGTTGAATCCTTTCCCATTTTATAGATGAGGATAATAAAGGTCAGAGAGATGAAGCAATCGAACAAGGCTGTGTAACCAGGAAGTGATGACACTGGAACTCAATCCAGCTCTGCCTGGATCTGACGTCTGTGCTCTGCGGACAAGCTGCCCCTTAATGAGGTTAGCACCTCAGCAGTCCTGGTCTTCAGCCAGGTGACAGTAAAGAATCAAACCCCTCAGTGGGGAGTGGGGCGGGTTGATAATGAAGGAAGGGGGTGTGTTAGTTTCCTATTGCTGCTGTAACAAATTACTACAAACCTAGTGGCTTAAAGCATCACACATTTATTATCTTGCAGTTCTGGAGGTCAGAAGTCTGTAATGGGTCTCACTGGACTAAAATCAAGATGCTGGCAAGTGTTCCTTTACGGAAGTCCTAGGGGAGAATCTGTTTCCTTGCCTTTTCTAGTTTCTAGGATGCATTCCTTGTACTCCTCGGCTCATGGCCCCTTCCTCCATCATCAAAGCCAGCAGTGAAGCATCTTCAGATCTCTCTTTGACTGACTTTCTGCCTCTCTCTCCCACTTACAAGGACCCTTGTGATTACATGCCCCCGTCTGGATAATCTGGGATAATCTCCCTGTTACAAGGTCTTGATTAGGAATTTTAACTCCATCTGCAACCTTAATTTCGCTCTGCCATGTAACCTAACATGTTCACAAGTTCCAGGGAATAGGATGTGGGCATCTTTGGGGGGCCATTATTCTGCCTACCACAGGGAGTATCAACATGACTCTGCCTCCTCGCAGTTTTACTCGAGTCTGGCTGATGGTGGCACTCAGGTCTCCGTGCCCCCTCTGGCATGTGCACTGACCCCTGGCTCCCACCCTGCTAGGCAACCTTGTGAAAGTCCAGAAATAGACTAGCACCATCCTAGGAGGTGAGGAGCGGGAGCTGCAGGTCCTCCAGGACCCGGCTCCTCAGCAAGGATTCTGAGCTGATGCCCAGCCGTCCCGGAGAGGGAGCCATCAACACTGAAGAGGACAGTTCTACAAGTGGTCTTAAAAATGGGAGACTCAGAGACACCCGTACAACCACCCATCCATCACAAAACCTCCTTTATACCACCAGGGCCAAGACAAAGGTGAGGAAGGCCCTGCCACAAAGATTCCTCTGACTAACCTTTTGATGTGTTTTTTCTCTTTAGGATTAACTTCGATGCTTACTTGAACCTGATTCCACTGGGATAAAAACCTTAATTGGAGAAAGGCTTGGGGAATTTATCCTATTTTCTGTATCATCAGCGGGAAGTTCAAAGAGGCAGATTTTGGTTAAATATAAAAGACTTTTGAACAATCAGAGTCTCTCAGGGTTGAAGAGGCTGCCTGGTGAGGAAGTCAGCTCTGTGCCTCTGCTTGTGTTCAGGGAAGGGGGGAGCATGGTCCAAACAGAGAGCTCCAGACGGGACTCTAGATTCAGAACCCAACTGGAGGGAAAAAACACCTGGAGAACCCCCTCCCCGGTCCAGATGAAGTGCTGGCACCTCTCTATGCACCCTCTTCATCGTCCCCATGACCTCAATGAGGGTGACAGCATTAGCTCCACTTTGTGAATGAGGAAACTGAGGTGAGGCTCAGGGACTTGCCCAGGTGACATAGCTTGTCCGAGGCAGGGCCAGGAGGACAGCCCAGTCTCCTAGAGCTCAGCCCCCACAGCTCTCTGGTTGGGAGTGAAGCCCGGATGCTCTTGGCTTTCCTTCCTGGCTCCCTAATTTTACGATGCACTGGCAGTGAAGCCAAGAAAACAAAGTTGACTTTGTATGTGGAGCCAGCTTCATATAACATTATCTCATTTAATCCTCTCATCATTTACATCATCCCCACTTCACACGTGAGGAGAAGGAGATTCACAGAGTACAAACAATGCTCAAGATCACAGAGCTGCCCAGGGGTGGATACATAACTCCAAGACCGACGGAGGCTCCAAGTCTGGGGCTCTCTCCACTGCCTCGTCATGGATGCTGCTTCTGGCAGCCCAGAGGTCCCGAGAACCCTGACAAACCATGTGGTGGTCTCCAGAGCAGGAGGGCCACACCAACTCTGAAATCCATCCTTGGTCTGACTGTACACACCCGCCTGAAGATACCAAGAGGATAAAACACTTTTTGAGGATTAAAAATGCTTTGCAGAAATTTCCAGTAGGATTATTATTTTTCTGGTCATATTTTAGACATACCACTTATTGATCAGAATCCCACTGAGGAGGAAGTAAACTGAGGAGCTTGGCAGGTCCTTACGGCTGGAGCATCAGAACGTAGGATCCCTGGCACCTCCCCAGCACCCAAGGATGGACAAAAGACTTTCACATGTGTTATCTCACGGGCCGAGATGGAGAGGAGGCAAGTAAACGGCCTTGCTCTTAAGAAGAGCCAGATACACATGGTTCTGGAACATCAGTCACAACTGGGAATGGAAATGTCAAAGTGAGTGATTGAAAATAAATAAATAAATAAATAAATAAATAAATAATGGACAGGGGTGATTATTCCAAGATGTTAACATTTTGCCCTCAAAAGTAGGTTTTTTAATAATTACAGGCAGCTTACAAAGAGAAAAAAACCCCACAACTATTAAACAGGTGACTTAATAGAAGAGCATTATTCTTTTTAATTATAAAAGTTTTAATTTCCCTTTTCTCCCCCATTATTTCTGCTAATAAGCTTGTCGACTGGCTGGAACTGATTATGAAAGGCTGGGAACAGATTTTATTACCTGGAATAACATTTTTACATATTAGCATTTTACTTTTCAGTTTTATGGCTCAAAGGCAATTTAGAGTCTCTTTACAAGTTAGGACACAATTCAGAATATTACCTCAGGATTACTTCATTTGAGCATGTAAATACACTCATCTTTATGGTGAAGTCCTAGAGATGACTAATTCTATACAAACTCTTAAAGTCAGGAAATAAAATTCTTTGCAACCTTTGGGATCTATAGGAAAATTAAGGGCAGAATTCTGGATGGGGCTTAAGATAGAAGACTGGATTATAAAGGCTTCCACCAGTCAGTGAATCAAAATCATGTGCTAAGTGCTTTCTTGCATGTAGAGTGTCCCATTGGGAACTGTGGAGCATTGTGAAGAAAAGGGATAATATAGATTTGCACTCAAAGAGCTTTTATTATTAAAAGAGACGGTAGGAGAAATTATTATACAGAATACATATGAACACATGTGAACAAAACAAACATTTATAGGAAGCTATAACTGAAGTCATTAACTGCAGCCTAAAATAGACTTGGCTCATAACAGACTCTCAATAAATGTCTGTTGAATGAATGAATGAATGAATGAATAGGTGTCATCTGCATACAGGCACTCAAATATTTTTGACTCATTGATGTTTGATACAGATGAATTTCTAAGATGTTGGTTTTTAAGGTTTGTTTGTGAGCTCAGTCTTTTAAATGGTGGTTCATTTTCCTCTGATAGCCTTTTCCTGAAAACAGGAAGTGCTGTCAGGAGAAAGCAACGACGTCCTGGTTATGGCCTCCCAGTCCAAACATTCATGACCTCACAACTTTGAAAAATTAAAGCAGATCAGTATAATTTTTCATAATATAAAATTCTTATTTAAAACAGCAGAACATAACAACATTAAGAGGTGAACTAAATAGTCCTAAAGAACAAGCTACTAAAAAAAATGAATACCTAGTAAGAGGTTGGTAGCTTAATTTTCATTCCCTAGGGGTTGACAGCCACAATCTAGCTTTATGCTTAGAGTTGACCATGAAAATTTCTCAACTAAACGTTGGCATGAGGAATGGGTCCAGCTTTGGTACCTGCTAACAGGTAGGGCATGTGACTGTCCTTTGCCCTGGTTACTGTTCATCTGTACGCTCGTAGAATTATCCTTTAAGATGGTCAACTGGGGAAGAGTGAGATATTCATAATTCTTAGCCAGTTTTCAGATCTACCAGACATTCATTCAGTGCAAGTCAGCAAACTGTCGCCCAGATTTGGCCTGCTGCTTGCTTTTGTAAATAACATTTTATTGTAAACCAGTCACTGCTTTCTCGCTACAATAGCAGAGTTGAGTAGCTGTGGCTGAGACCATATGGCCTACAAAGCCTAAAATATTTACTCTCTGGCCCTTTACAGAAAAAGTCTAGTATAGTAATGCTGGAAATCTTCTCCTTACCCTACTGCCACTTTTTCCCCCAGACACTGAAATAATGGAATTCATCACTACCACCACCACCACCACTATCACCCCCCCCCGCCACAGCACCACCATCACCACTATCACCACCACCACCACCCCACACACTGCCATCACCACCATCACCACCACCAACAATTTTACTTTCCAGCAAGAATGGCCCCAGGGATTTTTCCTTTCTCTGTCCTACAACCTGAGCTAAAACATAGTGTTTGAGGGTAAAAGGCTATGTCATCATTCTCTCTATCCCCAGTGTGTTCTGGTTTCATGATTTACACAAAAAGACAGAGACTGACGAACTGATGAAGGAAGAGTCTTCTGGCTGTCTCAAGACAAAGGTACCCTTACGTGGAAGGACAGCTGTCATCTTTTTTGCTTGGTATAAACCCTACAGCTCTGATTAAATCAGTAGACAAAAGGAGAAAAATTTTCCTACTTTTCTTGCTCACTCCAACTTCTGAAATTCTAAAGATCACATTCTCCAAAGCAAAAAAATCAGAAATTAACAGCACAAATATAACCACTTAAAATATGTAAACATTGACAAATGCCTTAAATAATTTGGGTTAAAGAGTAAATCAAAATTATACATAGAGGCTGGAAAGTTTCAGTTTTGGAAGATGAAAAGAATTCTGGAGATGGATGGTGGTGATGGTTGCACAACAACGTGAATGTGCTTATTGCCACCGAACTGCATACTTAAAATGGTTAAAATGGTAAATTTCATGTTATATATATTTTACCACACTTTTCAAAAAAGTTAACATTATGGGAGGCAGGGTCAAGGGTATATGGGAACTCTCTGTACTATCTTTGCAATTCTTCTGTAAATCTAACATTATTTAGAAATAAAAAGTTTTTAAAAAAATTATACATACTCCACTTACTTAGAACAGCGTTTCTTAAAGTGTGGTCCCTGAGAGCCTTTCAGGGGATCTGTGATATCAAATCTATTTGCATAATAACACTAAGATGTCATTTGACTTTTCTCTCTCACTCTCTCGTGAATGTTTATTGATATGGTTTCGGATTCCACGTCGCAACAAATCTTTAAGAAACTACCACTTTTCTAGTTTGGTGTAGCATCAAAGAAAAAGATCCACAATTATCTGAAAAGACTACTAAACTACTTCTCCATTTTCCAATTACATATCTATGTGCAGCCAGATTTTCTTCATATACTTCAGCCAAAATAACATATCACCATAGATTGAATGCAGAAGCAGATAGAAGAATCCAGCTGTCTTCTGTTAAGCAAGACATGAAAAGATATTTGCAAAATTGTAAAACAATGCCACTCTTCTCAAAATTTTTTTCTTTGAGAAATACTTTTCAAAAGCTATTATATAATGAGTTTATTATTTTAAAATAAACAGATGATTTTCAAATTTCAGTTTAAATTTTGAATACTGTGCATATCAATAAATACAACTTATACAAACAAAGGTTCTTCAATAACTTTTAAGTGTGTAAAGGGGTCCTGAGACCAAAACATTTGATAATCACTGACTGAGAAAATAAAAATAAAACCAACACATATTAAATTTATGAGATATGGTCAAAGCCATAAATACTCATTTCTTTTTTTGTGTGAGGAAGACTAGCCTTGAGCTAACATCTGTTGCCAATCCTCCTCTTTTTTCTGAGGAAGACTGGCCCTGAGCTAACATCCGTGCCCAACTTCCTCTACTTTATATGGGATGCCACCACAGCATGGCTTGACAAGTGGTGCATTGGTCCACACCTGGGATCTGAACCTGCAAACCTGTGAGCCTTGGGCCACCAAAGCAGAGAGTGTGAACTTAACCACTATGTCACCGGGCCGGCCCCTCTTATTTCTTAAAAAATGGCAATCTTAAGACAGAACTTTATGAATTCAAAAAAGAAAAAAAATTGCATTAGAAACTGCATTAAATTTAGTTGCATTAAAACTGGGAACTGATTATCCAAAAATAATTTTTAATAAGCAACTTTAATAAAGAAAGAAGCAATAAAGCCCAAATAAACAAAATTACAACTGAAAAAAGATAATATGCCAGAGGACATTTAAATTATAAGTGAATTCTATATGTAATTCTATACTATGACATTTGAAACTCTCCATGGAAAAGACACATTAAAAAAATTACCAAGTTGACTTAAGATGAACAAGAAAACATGATAGATTAGTAGCCATTAAAGAATTTTTAAAAATTACCAAAAATAACATTTTCCAAAAACATTCTAGGGCCAGATGTTTTTTATTGGTGAGTTTCCATCAAAATCTAAAGGAATAGGTAATGGTATAAACCTTCCAGATCATATAAAAACTGGAAAGCTAACCAAACCTAAGCCTCAGAGAGGTAGCACAGAATGAAAACAATAGGCCAGTCTCACCGATGAATATAGATTTTTAAAATCATAAATAAGGTTGCAGCAAACTGAATTCAACAGAACACTGAAAGAATCACTGAGCAAGATGAAGCAGATTGTATTCCAGGAATGCAAGGATGATTTAATATAGGAAATTTTTAGGAAAAAATAATTTAAATAGATGCCAAAATGACATTTAAAACTCATCCTGGTAAAAACATTAAAAAAATCAGAAACAGACTTCCCAATCTGATAAGTAAGCATGTAATCATGTATTAATTTAAAATATTTATTGAGCATACATCTATCTTTCCAGATAGTGAAAATTAGAGGTATTCACATTAAAATCAGAGGTAGGTTAAGGAAGTCTGCTATCACTTACAATTGTTTTTAGAAGTTTTGGTGAACTTTTGGTAGTATATCATGAAAAAGAAATCAGAGGTATGACTACTGGAAAGGAGGAGGCAATATTATCGTTATTTCTAGATGATATGATTATAACATTACAAAATCATGAGAATCAACTGAAAATACTTAGAATTAATAAAAGTTCAACAATGTGGCCAGATAGCGATAAATGTAAGAAATCTACAACTTTTCTACATACTGATAACAATTTTGAAGATAAAATAGGAACAGATTTCATTGTCCATCGTCATCATCATCACCATCAACTTCCCACAACAAAATGCAGTTAAATACCTAAGACTAATCTTCACAAGAAATGCAGAGAATCTCTACAGAAAATATCAAAACTTTACCGGCAGATATAAGCTATTTGAATAAATGGAAATAAATGCTATGTTCTTAGACTGGATGTTTTAACTATGACTATTCCTCTCAAATTGATTTATAGATGTAACACACTCTTGGCATGATGCAGGTTCCAATTCAAGAGTCACCTCCTTCGAGAGATCTTCTCTGACCACCTAACTCAGATAGCACCCTGCTCCTCCAGCCAGTCACTCCTTCTCCTCTTTCCCTGTTTTATTTTCTTTATAGTAGTACCGCCATCAGAAATTATCTTTTGTTCTCTTGTCTCCGTCTCCCCCACTAGAATGTAAATGTCATCGGAGCAGGTGTCTGCCCTCGTTCTCTGTGGTATTCCCAGTCCCTAGAACAGAGCCCGGCACACAGTAAGTGCTCAATACATGTTTATCGAGTGAATTTAACACAATCACACGAAAACACCAATAGGATTTCTATTCCTTGAATGTGACAAAACGGTCCCCAAATTCACCCAGAATACAAACACACTAGATTATCTCAAATGTTATTAGAAAGAAGCAAAAAAGGGGAGACTTGGATGCCAAATATTAAAACACATTTTAAAGCTACAATAGTCAAAATGTGGTACAGAAACATAAATAGAACAGAACCAATAGCCATGAAACAGACCTAGGATATAGATGAAGACAGCCCATTCCAAATGGTCCGATGTTAAATAAATGAATTATTAAACAAATTGGTTTGGAAAACTGGCTAAATATGAGGGGAAAAAATTTCATTTTATACTATACTTCAAGTTAAATGTTAAAAATGTTTAGTGCTACCCCCCAAAAAACAGCCAGATACAAAAGAGTATATGCTGTATTATTCCATTTATATAAGGTTTTTTAAGAACAGGCAAAACTAATGTGTGGTGTTAACGGTTCGGTAGTGGTTCCTCTTGGGGGCGGGGGGACTAGTGACTGAGAGAGGGGGCATCAGAAGGGGGTCCTGGAATGCCAATAAAGTTCCATTTCTTCATCTGAGTATTAGTTATGTGTCTGTGTTCACTTTGTGAAAACTCAACAAATCTATACAATTTTGAACTGAGAACTTTTCCTACGTATTTATACTTAATATGTCAATAAAAAGCTTATTTAACAAATAAGTAAGTGCTAGGCCAGCCAGCAGTGCTGAACAGAGGTAAGACTTTCTGAGCTGAAACAGGCGTTTCTTTTTCACTTGTGCTTTGAGGAGAGGGGGTAAAGATGATGAAAAGTTAAATTGATTTTATTGTCATCAATTAAGCAGGTCCACAAAGACCTTGAGTTGAAATGTCTTTAGCCTTTCCAGGAGGGGTCTGTGTCACAGGGGCTCTGACAGTCCCCGTGCTGAACAGTACTGAGGGTCCATGCCCCCGACTCACATGCTCACAGCAGAAATGTCATTGTTTTGTGGGTCTCTAAGATGCCACTGAACATTTTAAAGACTATCACATTACAGAATAGAAAGTCAGTATTCATGTTAAACGCAGAATGTCTAAAAGCCCAATTCCCATTTCTTGCCCAGACCTTAAATATGGGCACTGATCAACTTCTGATTGCATCTATGAACATCTTGGTAACACCTCAAGCCAACAAGGTGAATTAGAGGATGCCGCATTGACTAGATACAATCCAAACAGCTCTTGATCTAGTTCACTGTCAGTTACAAAAAAAGCATGTGCCATAAAACTTTGATTTTACTATTGGCTTAGTATGGTTAGAAAAAAGGTCTTTTGCTTTTGGAAAGGTTTTTATTGTCCAGACAAAAATCTCAAAACACAAATATGTGGATCTGTAGCCATATAATCCTGGACTAGTTCATATAATAGTAATAACAATAAAAATAGTAATAATGACATCTAATAACCTGGTGAATAAGTATTTTGTGCCAGTCACTGTGTTAAATGCTTTACTGGCAGTATCTTATTTAATCCTCCCAATGACCCTACGAGATAAGTATTATTGTCAATTCATTCTACCTATAAAGAAGATGATAATAGAGAGGTCAAGCAACTGACTGAAGACCATAGAGCCAGAAAGTTGTGTTGCACATCTGCACAATCCTGCTCATACTGAAATGTTTGAGATTTTGTACTTTGGGTACTTCTGCCAGTGAAACTGGTGGCTACTAATATTTCTTAAAATTCCAAGTTAGTCTTAGCCATTTATATTTTTCTAAGTAAAGAAGAGGCTAACCACGACGTGGAGTATATATTTAGAAGAAATCTTAAATCAGTTCGTTAGATTCTTTCTCTTTGATGAACAAATTTCTACTATACTAATAAAAAGTTATCTTAAGGGTTAATATTGGTCTTCTTGCAGCAATTCTGGGAATTTATCAGATATATGATTTGTTAGGGATAATTGCAAATAGACAAATTCAGTTTAAACAAAGCACTAATGAAGGATGGGTACAGGACCTTTGCTGCCTGTTGAGAACTTGCTGTGACGACCAGGTCATTGCCATTGGTGAAGATCTAGATAACCATTTAGCTTCGGTGTTCCCAGAACTCACCAACAAATAAAAAAAGACTGGGCTAGATTTCAAGAGTGCTGCTTTTGAGACAAGGAAAGAAACTTAGCTTCTCTCAAATGCAACTCAGATTTCCCTTTGTATATTATTTCTTTTTTTTAAAGTAGCATTGACCACTTAAATTTCCAACTCCTGAAATTATTCATCTGTCCCTTCCACTTTCATTTTCTCTAGATCATCTCAAAATACCAAATGTACTTTATCATTCATGATCTAGCAATACTTTGGTGTATATTATGTTTTTGTATAATAAGATGCTTCATCTATAGTCATGGATTAAAGACACGTACGTAAACTTGGGTTTTCATTTAAGGCTCAGTTTATTGTTTGGAATAACTGAGCCCACTGATATACCAATATCTTTGTTTATTAGTCATATCCTGTCCTCAGACTCTTGGTATAGACCCGACCTTTCTGAAATGGTTGCTCTCCATTCCCCTCCTCCCCTACTACTGCAAAAAAATGTCTTTAGAGCAGAGGTAAGAGCCTGTTGCAACCCTCCCACAGCCCAGCATCTTCAGTGGCTGACCACTGCCCAAAGATTAATCCAAAGGATGGAGTGTGGGATGAAAGATATTCCATGGTCTGGCCTTTATTCTACAGCTGCAGTCTCAAATGTCAAGGCTGCCCTCACTTATCTTTAAGACCCTATGTAGATACACCTCACATTCCCTCCTTTTCTGTACCTTAGCTCATGCTGCTCCTTTGGACTGAAATCTTCTTTCCCCTATTTCTTCTGATAAAAAGCTTACTTATCCTCTAAAATGGGTTGGCAAACTACAGCACAGAAGCCAAACTTGGCGGCTGCCTTTTTTGTAAATCAAATTTTACTGGAACACAGCCATGCCCACGAATTCACACATTGTCTATGGCTGCTTTCTCATTATGATGGTGGTGTAGCTGCAACTGAGAACAAATGGCCTGCATAGCCTAAAATATTTATTAAATGACCCTTTCCAAAAAAATGTTGCCAATCAATGCTCTAAAAGCCCAGTTTAAACACCACCTTCCCATATTCCCTCTCAGATTATCTGGTTGAAAGTAATTTCTCCATCCTTTGCACTCCCACAGTGCTGGGTCTTTCATCAAAGTCATCAAAGGATTCTCAAACAGATTGTAAATGCCTTGTGGGCAGGGACCATATATTGTTTAACTTCAGTCTCTGCTATGCACTGCACACAGTAGGTGCTGATAGCTATTGACTGAAATGTTTAATTATGTTGCATGAATATCAAGTCAGATAAAGAGCAATGTTTTACCTAATCAGATATATAACTGTTATATAAAGGGAGAAATAAATACTGATCAAGGAGGAAAATTTTGCCCCGAAAGCATAATAAATAAAGGTGTGACTGTCAGGTCACGAAGGAAGAGGAAGGGGTTGGGCTATGGGAAAGTATATTTTCCAAGGAAGGACATGAATATCGACTTATAACTCAGACAGAAGGAGTGGACCTTGCCCACAATGATATTTACATGATTTCTAATTTAAGGAATGGTGTCTGGCTTGGGGAAAGGGTGGAGCAGAATTGCCAAAACTTCTAAGAGCTGTTGACACTTGGCTAAAACGGCTGCAGAAGAGCTAATAGAGGTACCCACAACTAGGAAAAGAGAGGCTTATCTTAAAGCGCACCCCTTCAGGGATTTATTAGCAAGAATTAAAGGTTTAGAAGAAGAGCGGGATCTGACTGAAGTTCTGCTTAATGAAAAGAGAAGAGGGTGTTCAATTTCTCCTGTGGGAAGGTAAGACCAGGAGAGAGGAGGGGGACAATGCTGGAAGGCAGATTCCCCATTTCTGAAGCTCTAACCCTCGAGAGAAAGTAAGGGACGTTCCAAAGGAGAGCCATGACCACGAGGAGGCAAAAGGTGGGTGGCCCCAGCTGCTGGCTAAGAAAGTCTTTAAGTTACCGTTTTCCTCAGTTGTTACTTCTCTTTTGTTAAGTCAATTATATTTACTAAATATTGTTTAAACTTTAGATATCTCTTCTTGAGGCTTAACTTGTATTAATTCCCTCAGCGATCTAACACATCGCAAAAAGCCAGACGTTGATTCAAAGAGGGAAGGCTTAGAGGCACTTCCAAGTGGGTTAGAAAATGGACGGATTGAGAACAGCATCATCCACGTTGGACTCACAGAAAATGGGTTCTGAGTATTACCCCAATCCAGGTAGGAGACCTGGGAGCAATTAGCAGCCCCGCTGAAGATGTTGTCTGGAGGTGCTGCTGCCCAGAGCAGGCGGAGGAGAGAGAATGCTATTCTCCCTGCAGGGACAGAGCTGTCAAATCACTTCCATAAAAAAATCCAAGACCCAGCCCACCTGGCAGCTGTTTCCTGCATTTGAGGAAAGCATCCCATTAGGTACAGAAAAGCAGGTGTGGGTGCTTTGCGGATGTCTGAGACAGATGATACAATTAAAAGCAAAAACAAATCACAGCTTAATGATTCCCCACAAAACAAAAGGCAAATCCAGGTACAAACAGGCAAACTCAGTGTTATATTTCCAGGCAACTAGGTGCTAACTAAACAGCAGAAAATGTGAAACAACAATGAGCATAAGCGGGTGGGGTGGAGTTGATTTCACTTTGTTCCAGTGAATCTGAAAGCTTTTCAAGGCCGAACGACTGTAAAAGTGAAAAGAAAGCCCATGTAAACAGATGCAAGAACATCAGAGCTTTCGTAAATCAAAGGGAAGCACGCTGTCAGACACCAGGTGGAAAGTATGTAATGCAAAATGAAGTCCAGGAGTGCTAAAACAAACAACAGCATCTTTCCAAATCACAGCAAGAGGGCATGTCTCTCTGGCATGGGATCTTTGTTTTGTGAAGATTGGTTTTGGACAGAAATCATAAAAGCTTGCTGCTGAACAAAAGGTGAGAACCAAGTCCAAATAAAAAACCAAATACTCAGTGATCACCTTCTCTCGTGCACCAGCATTGATGAGGAACATCCAGCCACGAGTCGGGATATCACTTTGAGGGGTTTGCCGTTTGACTGTCTCCTGGGGCTGCCACTACCTGCAGGGGGTAACTGAAGAGGGTCACAAAGCCCGTTTCAGCAACCTGTGCTGATGCCTGAAAGCAGATCTCTGGTGAAGGTCCTATCACCTGCTTAAATACTCCTTTAGAAACATGCTTGAAGTGTTGGTGAGGATGTGGAGAAACTGGAACCCTTGTGCATTGCTGTTGGGAATAGAACGTGGTGCAGGTGCTGTGGGAAACAGTTCGGTGGTTCCTCAAAAAGTTAAACAGAATTACCATAGGACTCAGCAATTCCACTCCAAGGTATATACCTCAAAGAATTGAAAGCAGGGACTCAAGCAGATACCTGTACGGCAGCATTATTCACAATAGCCAAAAGGGGGAAACAACCCAAACGTCCATCAACAGATGAGTGGATTAACAAAATGTGGTATATACACAAAAAGGAATAAATTTCTGACACATGCTACAACATGGATGAACCTTCAAAATATTATGCTAAGTGAAATAATCCAGACACCGAAGGACAAATACTGTATGATTCCACTTGTATGAGGTACCTGGAATAGGCAAATGAGACAGAAAGCAGAATCGAGCTTACCAGGGCTTTGGGATAGAGGGAAATGGGGAACTACTTTTATTAGGTACAGCTTTTGGGATGCTGAAAAAGTTCTGGAAATGGGTAGTGGTGATGGTTGCACATCATGAACGTACTTAATGCCACTGAATTGTACACTCAAAAAATTTATGTTTATATATATTTTACCACAATTTAAAAAAAGAGAAAAAAGCCACATGATGTTTCATTTCTCCAAAATGTTCTAATCTTTTTAAGAGCTGGACATTCTTTCAGATGCTAGTTTCCGAAGAACTCTGCTCAGGCAGATGGTGACTAAGACAGAGCCATGGCAACCTAGCCCAAGGATTCCCAACGTGAGGGAAGCCCAAATGATGTGAATCAAGTTTGAGGTAATAGTGGGGGTAGGGATGGGACAGTGTGGAGGGGACAAAAAAGGCTGCAAGGTATTAGAATACATCTTTCTTCTAATGGTGGGGGAGGGAGAAGGCACAGGTTCTCCCACACCCTCCCCTGGCCACATTTTTCTTGCCAACGGCCATGGGCATACATGTAGAATGTAAGTCACGAGCAAGGACTGAGCTGACTCAACCACATAGAAATTGCTCACCTCAGCAGGTCCCTCTATCATGCTGGCCTCAGTGTCCTCAACCACAAATGCAGATGATGCTGCTGCCCCCGCCACCTGCCATGAGTGCTGTGAGAATTACACAAAGGACGTGGACCCAGGATTCCAACAGCCTATGAGTAACATGTGACTCCGGTGCCATGAGTGAGGTCTTGTGATCCAGGTGGGCTAAGGGTGTCTGAGCATAGACCACCCCCCAAACGGGCTGCACAGCACACGTGCTGTCTCAGGAGAGCCAGGCCTGCCTTGATTTCTGTATCCCCACTACTTAGTACAGGTGCTAGCACATGGTGGGTACTTGAGAGAAGGAATGTCTAAGGCAGGACCGTTTCTTTTCAAGGAGTACCCAGCCTAACTGGGGGAGATCACAGGATTGTAAACAGATAAATTACAGTAAAATACGGTAAGTGCCAAACTGGAGATATGATCAAAGTCCTATGGGAATCCAAAGGAAAAATCGAACTCTCTTTGCTTTTCCTTTCTCTGTCTTTTATTCTTATGCCATGTATTAAGAAAGCAAACAAGGACTCCAAATGCCAGAAAGGCAGGCAATAGGTAGGCATTTTAAACTGGAACTTCTGTTGCTGGAGCTGCAACCCAGGGGCCCATGGCCAACAAATTGAGTGAAATATTGAAGGTAAACTGAAGGAGGGGCTTGGACTGGAAACTAAGAATTCAAAACGAGTTGATAAATGCAAATTTAATGGTAGATAAAACAGTTATTCTATGAGACATTTATTATTTATTTATTATTATTTTTTAGACAGCATTCTGAAATAAATAACCCGTGACACTAGCACTGAAAGGAATCTTAGTGATCACATAGGCCAGGGTTTCTCATCTCAGCACTACTGACATTTGAGGCTGGATAAGTCTTTGTTGTGGGGCTGTCTTGTGCATTGTAGGATGTTTAGCAGTATCCCTGGCCTCTATCCATCAAATGTCAGTAGCAACTGCTACCCCTAGCCCAGTTGTAACAATCAAAAATGTCTCCAGGTATTGCTATATGTATGGGGGTCAGGCAAAATAGCCTGCAGTTGAGATCCACTGACATAGGGAAATGGTCTTTTACCCTGAAAAGAAATTGGAATCACCTAGGGAGCTTAAAAAGTCCTGACACCCAAGCTGTGCCCCAGACCAATTACATCTGCAGGTGAGAGCCAGGCATTGGCATACTTCCAGTATGCCTCGACTATCATGCCTCCTGATTCCAGTGTGCAGCCAGAGTGAGAACCACTGACCTAGGGACAAAAGGGAACTAACAGTTATTGAGTACCTCTAAGATGCTAGGTATTTTACATAATT
This sequence comes from Tapirus indicus, assembly GCA_031878705.1. NCBI lineage: Eukaryota > Metazoa > Chordata > Mammalia > Perissodactyla > Tapiridae > Tapirus > Tapirus indicus. The sequence goes on along the minus strand of CM062918.1, from coordinate 61,623,126 downwards.
ATCTCATTTAAAGTCAGCAGCTCTATGAAATTACAACTGTTTTCCTATGAAAAAACCAAATCTCAGAAAAGTTAAGGAACTTGTCCAAGAGCATCTCAGCCAAAAATGGTAGCTCTGCAAAGGGCCATTTCAACAGGCAGTACTGGACCGTAAATGGAAGACAAGGCCAAGAGCTGGAGACCAGACAGGAGCAAGAGCAGAGAAATGTCACTCAAAGCCCTGGATGCAGGCTGGGTTGGGAGGGGTAAATACATGAGTATAAATTTATACCCCAAAGAATCCATTTTCTGATTAGAATGAGGTTGGCACAGTGGAGACGCTGAACATGCGTGTCCATTTTTGTTTCTCTTTTTGTTCTGCTGGGCAATTAATTCCAGACGGATTAAATATTTAAATATAAAAATATTCTAAAGTATTCTAAAATATTCTAAAATATTCTAAATATTCTAAAGTATCCAAAAATCTAAAGTATTATTTGCAATATTAGAAAACTAGAGACAATCTAACTATAAAAGTAATAGAAGAAAGTATGAGGGAATAATTTTATAATGTTGGAGGTGGACAGGTCTTCCTAAGTAAGATAAAACCCACTAGCCGTAAAAGAAATGATTGACACATTTGACTAAATAAAGATTAAAAATTTTCTCCACAGATTAACAGATACCATAGCAGAGTTGAAACATAAGATAGAGACTAATATACATACCAGCAGAAAACGGTTATTACTCATAACATATATGAGTTCTTAAAATCACTAAGAAAACTACAAACACAATTTAAAAACAGCAAATTCATAGGAGGAGTACAAATAACAATAAAAATGAGTGGTCAGTAAATGCAAATAAAAAAGATATACTGAAAATCAAGTACATTCATAATATTTAGTGTTGATAAGGGTGCAGAGAAAGAACTGTTTCATGAACTTTTGGTGGCGGATGTAAATTGGTACTACTACTTTGGAGAGGAATTTTGCTTTATCTTTCAGAATTTTAAGTGTTCATTCCATTTGATCTACAAATTCTATGTCTAGGAGTCTATCCTATGGAAATATTTATATGAGTATGAAAAGATATACATATTAGGATATTCATGGGAGCATCACTGGTTAGAGAAACTTTCCTTAAGTTTTCTTCACCACAAATTTGCTCTGTTTCTTCTAGAAACTACTTTGGGTTTCCTTTTTTTTATGCCATAGGTAAAAAATGTCTAGTGATCCTTGGTTGTCCATTCATGTTATTTTCAGTTGTCCACTGATATTTAAGACAAAAGCAATGGGAAGGCTGCCTGAGAGCTCTGTGCCCATGGGCAGGGCCTGTTAACAGACCACGTTCTATAGGGTGAGAGCACGGATACCAGTCACTAAGCTGCTCCTTCCTCCAGTTCCGGAATGAACACTGGGATCTTGGAGCACCAATCTTCCCACACAGGCCCTACTTCCTCTTCAGCTTTTGGACAAGGAAGTCGATGTCAGCATTCTGAATGTGTGTGTGGGGGTGCCTGTTCATATACAGGGTTTTTCACTATTCCTCCATTTTTCAGCTCCGTTCTCCCCTCCTACTTTCCATTTTACCTGCTGCCTCCCAGATTCAGAGTCTCCTGGGGCTCTGCATGCAGGCCGGCCCCTCCTCATCACAGGCCCCTCTGTATCACAGGCCCCTCTGCCACCTAGGCTGTGATTTCCTCTGCTCTGTTAGTGAACATTCTCCATCTGCTTTCAGAAACTTGTTAAAATTATTTAACAGATACCCCTCCACTCCTGTTTTCTTGGTGGTTGTAGGCTATATCTTCTCTTATTCCTTTAGTATCTTTTGATGGAATTTTGTGAGAAAGGGAAGAAAAACTCATGTACTCAGTCTGCCATCTTGAACCAAAAATCTAAAGTATTATTTGCAATATTAGAAAACTAGAGACAATCTAAACATCCTTCAATAGGGAAATGCTTAAATAAATTATATTACATCTGTTGTATGGAATATTCTGCATTCAAAAAAATAATGAATTAGCTTTATATGCATTGATATGAAAAGATATCATGATATAATATTAAAATACAGAAGCAAATTGCAAGAAGTGTGTATAGTAACATCAATTTTAGAAAACATATTTATTTGTACTTCCATAAATGACTGGAAGATACATACTGAACTGTTACAGTGGTCATTTATCTCTGTTTTTACTCTTGAAGGCAGTGGATCAAGCATGGAGTTGGCATGAAGGAATTTCATCTTTTTGCTCTATATCCTCTGTATTGTTCAAAATTTTTACAATGCATATGAAAAAATCTTTGGGATTCACTGTTACACAAATGTAAGACATCATATAATCTAAATACTCCAATCTTTCCCATATAGAAAGCTGCTCAAGCAATAAATTAAATAAAGATTTGCAAATTATAGATGATTCATGATACCTGATTTTTAAAATGCTGACCACTATTATTATTGTTTAAAACTTTTAAGAAAACAAACTTAAAAGTATAGGTATTGCCAGTTTATTTTTAAAAGCTTATAGACCTTTAAAAATCCCTTCCAAGTCTAAGGCTTTATGACAATGTAACATGTTGGCAGGTAGAACATGTCCTGTAGCATCAATTTTTGCCGGGCATGCTTTTATGTCTGATTTCTTAGCTCTTATATAATGACATTAGTAAGCTGAGCTGACTCAACTATGCCAATCTTTGATATTTCAGCTAAGATAATTTTACAACATCTTATTATTAAGGAAGAGCCAAGTAATACAAAATGTCAATCATCTAAATAAAATTAGATTTAACTTTTTATTTTCAAAGAGCAAGGCTCAGAATAACTCACAAGCCAAAGGGGAATACATAGCCTACAGACACAGGGCCCCAAAGTCTCTTCCACTAAAAAAAAAAAAAAAGAGATCTAAGAATCTACAATTTACCAACTAGTTTATGTTTTGGAGCATGTGAACAAATTCAAATAAACACCGAAAAGTGGAACTCAATGATACAGAATTTCATTGCTTTCCAACCTAAAATGAGATGAATAAACATCCTATCTCCTGAAATCCGTGCTCCATTAAATGCCATGGTTTCTCCAGCTTTGCTCAGAGAAACAGTAAGCATCCTAAAGTGCTGAGTTGGCCTGTCCCCCCAGCTCCGCATGGGCCAGTCCCCCTGTGAGTTATGGCAGGACCACGGCCAGAACTCAGGCCATCAGAAACTGAATCCAGCAGGTCTGGTTCTTGACGGCCAAACTAAATTAAGCCATAAACTGAGTCAGGTTGAATGCACTATCACTCTTTACATATTAGCAAAGGTTTTTGGTATATATGCCTCCCTCTTCTATGTAATTTTTGATTTTTAAATTTCAATTTTCACATCCTAACTCTATATTTGCACCTTAGTAAGTAACTCCAAATCTTTTTTAAAGCCAGCAAAGAATGTCCAGTTTTAAAAGTCAGAAGACCATGCATGGAAGAATGCTTGGAGACTGAAGTACTATACATACAGCATGATTATTATTATTGCCCAAGTGAGTAGCCTACAGTAAGTCATTTAAATATTGAGGGTTTTAAAAAACCTTTTAAAATGAGATGATTAAACCACCTTCTCCAGCACTAATAATACAAGTCCTTCTGTTTTCACAGAAATCTACTTTCTATCTCTATCAAGTGTGGACATTACAAAATACCAATTATTTCACAAGGAAAGTTTGATTTGCATTACAAATAACTAAAGGTAATTCTGGAAAACAATAGGGCAACTGAAAAAACTTGTTAAAGTTGTGCATTTTTTAAAAACAATGATACAAATTTGAACTATTCATTTCTTCTATATTGCCTATTCTGTAGAGGAAATGTATGCAAACAGCCAAATCAATTTTGTGCATCAAGCCAAATTTTTACACAAAATACAGTTTACATAGCCAGAAATCACAAGGCGAGAAAATTGAAACCTTCATCACTACCTGGAAAATGGTGGAGAAACCCACCACATATCTCTTTGAAAAATGTTTCAATGTTTGAAAATGTGTAATGTAGAAGACTATCGTTGGATGGTTCAAAAATAGCTAGATAGACCTGTGCTCTAATGGCTTATACATCACCTCAAGCAATCCCATGCAATTTAACTTTTAAAATATATAGACTTCACAGAACAGGCGATTTTGCAGGATAAGTGGGATAAGTAAAGAGAACACCTGTGATGAGAAAAAGACCCTCCCAACCACTGTACACTTTAAAAGGGTGAATTTTATGGAATGTGAATTAAATTTTAATAAAGAAGAAAAAAAAGAGCATCCCAGGTGATGCTACATCCCAAGTGATGCTTAAGTGCTATAGACAGAAGCTCCTGTTCATCACCTCTGGAACATCCTTTCACTAGCCTGTTCTTCTGTTTCCACTCTCCCTCCTTTGCCCGTGTGTTCTCATGTAATATTGCCACGGACTCTGGATTTCTCATGTGCCCCACTGGTCGCTGGGCATAGGAAGTTGAACTTGACTTTCTGAATCACCCTCCCATTGACTCTGGTTACTTCCCTTCTCCTCTGCCACCTCTTCATCTTTTTCAGGGTGAGAGGGAATTTTGATTCCATAAAGCTTTGACGTACCGACAAGTTTTCTGAGACAAAAGAAAGGGAATGAACATTTGTCAATTGCTAATAAGTGCCAGGGGCTCCGCTGGGTCCTGAATATCTGTTATCCTATTGATTCTCATGAAAATACTTATAAGGTCAAGATTCTTATCCCATACTCTAGATGAAAACATTGAGGCTCTGAGAGCAGTTTCCATCCAGTGGACATTCACCCGGGATAACTTATTTTATCTCCAGGGCGCATAGCTTAAAAACCACTTATTGAATAGGACTAATTCGAGACAGGGAAAATTTACTAAAAACAACACAAAGCTCATAAAAAGTGGCATTGTTAGCTGGTGCATTTGGACACAATCACACATTTTCCATTCTAGGACACAGGATGTTTTTGGAGATAGGATCTCCTAAGAGTACAAAAGAAAAGAGGAAACACACAAAGACTATTTTTTGCAAATAAAAATAACACACAAACCACTCCCTGGGAAACTAGGCTTATTGCCACTGTGGTGGCTCCTGGGTTTGCCAGAGCAAATGTAACAGCTTTCCTCTTTAATTGGGTTTGTCTTAGAATCCCATCTGCCATCCCTTCTTCCTCCCACCAGTAAAACCAAGTGAAGCTAGTTTTGGTTGCTTTTGACTGGGCAGAGAAGGAAGAGCTGCAGAACATGGAATTCTTGGGTCTGAGTTACCTCCTGGGATGATCCTGATCCTCGAAATTTGCAAAATTAATGATCTCTCAACTGCTGCAGCCATTGACTGCTGCCTGGCCAATGGTGAACCAGAAGAACTCGGGTTTGAGAACTGCTCATGTGTGTTATCCCTTGGTAGACTACCACGCTTGGAGATAGACTGCCTGGGTTTGAATCCCAGCTTCACCTTTTCCTTGCTGGGCGATCTTGGCAAGTTACATAATCTCCCTGTGCCTCTTTCCTTATCTATAAAATGGGGATGGAAACAGCTCCCATCCCCTAGGACTGTTGAGAGGGTTCAATGATTTAATGCATGTAAAGCACTAAGAAGAGTGCCTGGCACACAGTCTGTGCTATTTAAGTTTCTGTTAAATAAATAATTAAAAAATAAAAATGAATACTGCTGTTCACAAAATGACTTTAAGAAATTGCTTTCCTCATTTTGTTAACTGATTTGTACATGCTTACATGAATTAGAAGTTGGTAAAAATTAATTTGTGTGACTCAATTTGCTTTGCATAAAATGCAATCAGCCAGAAACCCAGAAGGAAGTATCAACAAAGGTCTCTTTTTACAGGAAAGTGGGTTAAAAAATGGCCTCTCAGTATTGATGACAGTGCCCAAAATGACTGCTGAGGGGTTCTGCAGCTGTTCAGAAGATCCACACATACTGTACACATACTGCTGCCCCAGGCAGATGAAGCAGAAAGAAGAGAAAAATGGCTTTTGCTTAAAAGCCCCAGGGACTGAAGGTCCAGACGGGATCATCAACTACGCCTGGCTATCTCAAACTCCAACAGAACAAAGATTGGCAGATCTCTGGGTTTTTCAAAGAGCCTCTCCCACCTCAGAGAAACAATTTAGCCTGTTAGCGATTTCATAACCATGTTTCTCTTGGAAGGAACAAAGGCTGGCTTAAATGTGTAGATATTAAACATTTACTTGTGAGAAGGACTTTTTTTACTTTCTCCACCCAAGCTTCTCATTTCAAGGCAGAGGCCAGGTGGTGCTTTGACATTCCCCAGTGGCACCTTCTATGTGTCCAAGGACCTCTGGACCCTGCTGCGTCACGATCCTGGAAGGAATAAATCAACTGGTAGTGACAGATGGTTTCCTCTGGAAAAAGACCAAGCTTACCCAAATAGTTGTTGCTCTTGTACATCTCGGTGATGTTGATTTTTGTGGCTCCTTGGGGAATCTCAACAACTCGGTGGTAGCCCAGGCTGGTGAGGGCATGCTTAAATACGCCTGACACAACCTGACAGCCTGTGTTATCGCCTCCACACACCCCGCATTTGTCCACGACTTTGTCGGAGCCTAGGTAGTCGTCACAGCCAATGCTCTGCAAAGAGGTGGAAAACAAAAGACTCTTGTAGCATACGTCAGGAGCACCGGGGGAAGGAGGGGAGAGGGGACAACTGAAGATCTATTGGTGGGACTTGAATTGACCTTCCTCCGGCCCCCATTCAGCTCCTGCAGATGAGCAAGTTCATTCTTCCTTTTACTCAACAGATATTCATGGAACACTTACTCTGGGCAAGGGATTTCTTTTATAGGTATGCGTGAAACGTACATTCTAGGGGCGGGATGCGGGCCACAGACAGTAAACAAGACAAATAAATAAAAGAGAGTGTGCTTGGTGGTGGTAAATGATCAGGAGAAAAATAATGCAGAGAAAAGCAATAGGGAGGGTGTGGGGGCTGGAAATGTATTTACACAGGTTGGACAGTGAAGTTGTCTTGCAAATCCATCCCTTGTTGGACTCTGAGAGAGGAGAGGCTGGATCGCGCTGGGGTTTTTATATCAAGAAGTTCTTTGGGACCATGATAAGTACCAAACCTAAAATTGGGGTTTGTTCCCAAGTCTTCTGTTCTACATGACAGATGATACAAACACTTAGCAAACTACCCCCTGCCCCAAAGTAGTGTTCTCCGTCCCAGTTTCTTAGGAAATTAAATCAAATTGGTTGAGATCTGGGTTCCTACTAGTCACTGTGGCTCTGAAGTGCTGAGCAGCAGGACTTTTGTTGGCTCCCCCAAAGCCTTCTTCCTGGGGCCGAAGGGTACAAAGAAGCAAGGGCCAGAAACATCAGCAAACTGGATGATATGCGTCTAACTAATGGGGTGCTCTTTGTACAGGCAGTCTCATTAGTGTCTAAAGGAACTCTGACCTTCCTGCATTTCCTCCCCCAAAGAATCTTCCCATTACTCATTCCAATAGCTTTTTGCTTTATCTTCCCCGTCCTTGTACATGTTTCTTTTGGGGCAATTAAACCTTAAACAGACTGGAATGATCCTCATGGAATCCTTTTCTACTTCTGGAGCTGATTCCATAGGACTTACAATCATGTTTCCTGAATCTAAAGTTGGAACATGTGGTCTGTCGCATTTCCATGGGCAGATGGAAGTGAGTGGATTGTAGTCTGGACAATGAAATATTGGATGACAGAATTATTTCACTGGGTTATAGGGGTGGGAAACGGTACTTGAAGTCAGAACGGTATTCTAAAACTTGAGACACATGTTTGCTGAATCACAGGCTTGTGTTGGTTCTTGAATTCTAAGAGCAAGTGTCAGACCACATCTCAGGGGGCAAAGTGGCCAGTAAACCACTCAAAAGTCCACTTCTGATTTTGTTAAACAATCCTGGGTCTGTTCATGTCGGTCCTACAGGTCAAATCCTACAGGGAAACTCAAATCAGAAGGCGTTCATTCTTTCCCCTCCAACTTCACGTTTGATCGACATCTTTCTGCAGGTACTATAAATCTGCATTATTACTTCCATATTCCTGAGCGCACATTAGTCCATCAATAATAACTGGTATCTTCACAAATAGCTTCTCTGTAAAACATTATTTCTGACAATAACAGAACATCATCTCAGTATGTTCATCCACATCCAATTAGTCTTTCAAAATGCCATGTTTGCTATATATTTCTCCTCCCTCAAATATTTCTTGCCCCTGCTCCATGCACATTTTAGCAGAAAAATAAGGAAAATGTTTTCCATGCATGATTTCCACCCTCCCCCCAACTTAGTTCTCTTTTGCTTTGAAACAAAAAAATACCACCACTAACAGAAATTTTGGAAAGTAGATCCCATGAGATTCTAACCGAATTAAGGAGATGCCCATGATTGTCACAGATGGAGAAGATGGACAAAGAAGGTGGTCGGCACTCACATCCTGCCCTGTCTGGCAATATCTCACCCTCCCCAGTTTCCCTACCTGGGCCCCCAGGACTCAACTTGTCTCCGACTGAGCTCATTCTCATGGGGCACTCTACATACATATAGGGAACAATGTGTACCAAGGCATGGAGGGAGGAAAGAACTCTCAGGAAGTAGGAAAGCATGTTCACAGACTGAGATGGTGAAGTGTAGGGTTGCTGGGAGTGACGAAATGAGGCTGGAGAATTCAGCTGAAGTTGTCAAGAATCTTGTTTGCCAGGGTGAAGAATCAGAATTTTACCCGATGGCATCAGCAGCCACTAGATGTCTGAAGAAGGGGAGGGCCAGGCTCAGATTTGTTTTTTAAATGATAACTTTGGCTACAGTGTGGAGAGGGTCCTAGAGAGGGGAGAATAGGCAGTCTAGTGAGTCTTTCTCTTGTAAACAGGGTGTAGGGGATATTTCAGGAATGAACAAGAGTCGCTGAAGACAGGGACAGGCATTGCATCCATCCTCAGTCCCCAGCCCAGTTAGAATGGGATGATCACAAGGAAATTACATGGGTCGCTTCAGACAACTACTGACAGACAAAAACACCATTTTATTTTGTGAATCAGGTATTATATTAAAATGCTCTGCACAGTTCGATGAATCCCCCCCACCAGACTTCCTGTGCGGAACGGCCACTCTGGATGAGTCTAGACACAGGCAGGGAGGGCTGCAGCAGTGTTTCCTGGCAGATGGCCAAACAGCCTAGAGGTTGGCTTCAGTAAAGTGTGTGGCTGCACAAGCAATGCCAAGAACTAAAGGTGACATCCTGTTTCCTCGGGATCCATCTCTGGATTCTGAGCACCCAGGGTTCACGCCTCAAGACAGAAGTCAAAACAAGGGGTGTGTGAAACTTTCTTGAGGGGTGACAGGCATTTGCGACTGATTGTTTGGGGGGAGGAAGGAGGGAGCTTGAATCCTTGTCTTCCTCTTCCTCCCCATCCTCCTCAGCATCATCATATCTAACATTTATGGAGTCTTCACTATATTCCAGGTCCTCTGAACGTGTATTTTTCTCATTCAATTTTCAAAGCAATCTGTGATATTGCTGAAAACTGTAGGAAACTAAGACTCGGGAGAGAGGTTAGGTAACTGGTCCAAGGCCATGCTGCTAGTGAGAGGTTGAACTGGGATATGAACCCAGGTCCAAAACAAAAGCCCATGCTTTTAACCATTATGCAAAAATTGCCCCCTAAAGGATCAGAGGTCATGCTGAGAGTTCTAGCTTTGTTGAAGGAGTGGATGGTGGCATTGACCTAGGTGCAGAGGAACAAGTTCAAGGCACTGTTACCTTGCACCTAGAGTCCTGGGGAGAGCTTGACCCACAAATGACTCTGGCATTCTCCTCTTCCAATGTTATGAAGCACCAACCAGACTATGTATCTCTTCCGCATCAGCTGTACTTTACACACTGTACTTTATACACAGTAAGTGAATAAATATTTTAGCTCATCTTCCTATCACATTAATTTCTTATTGTTATAACTTTTTATTTTGAAATAGTTTAAGAAGTTTAATAGTTAAGATTCACAATAGTTTAAGAAGTTACAAAACAGTAAAGAGTTTCAGTGACCCTTCACCGAGCCTGCCCCAATGATAATATCTCACATAAGCACAGCGCACTGTCAAAACCACGTATACAATTACCATCAGTATACCCCCATTAACTCAAGAATAAACCTTATTTGGTTTTGCCATTTTTCACATGCACTTTTTTTGGGTGTATACTTCTATAAAATTTTATCATATGTATAGATTTCGTGTGCTATGTTACTTTTTTTAAAGCAGCAGGTATTCTTCTCCAGGACATGACCATCAAATTGATCAGTGGAGCCGACGTCATTTAGCAGGAAGAGCAGTTTGGCATGATGGAAAGAATGTTGGGCTGGAAATCAGGAAACCTGGGGTGTAGCCCTGGTTCAGTCCCTGACTTGCTGTGTGACGCTGGATGGGTCACTCTCTCTGGGGTCAGCGCTGAAAACATTTCTCCCACCATCCAAATCTTTCAGGGGACAGTGCCCAGAAACGAATCTGGCCTGAATCCTGGCTTGTATATCAGGAGGCTGGTCAGTTGGTCTCTGATGGGGATGACTTAATAGTGCTGGCCTATGTCTCCAAACCCTTTTGTAGGCACCACCAATGTGCTATCAGTGGGCACTTAAGGTGGGCACTATTGTCTGCTGGTCCTGGGTGTCGGCTGGCTCTGCCACTTAGGAGCGCTGTATCTTTGGACGTGTTAATTAGCCATTCTGAGCCTCAGTTTCTTTATCCGTGGCTGGGGATGGTACAGTATTATCTCATAGCACCACCGGGAGGATCAGATGAGGTAAACATGGAAGGCACTTAGCAGAATGCTGCAAGAGGGTGGCTTCTCAGAAAACGCTTGCTTTTTAATCACTGTCTTCATATACTTGGTTTCATGTGGAACCTACCCACATTTAAGTAAATCTCATCACCATGTAACCACTCGGACCCACCCCTATTTCTGTAACACTTTCTATTACTTCTCAGTCACAGATACTCTCTTCCTCATTTGGAGAAATTCAGAAAAGTCTAAAGAGCTGAGAAATGGCCGAAGTTCACTATAAAGGTAAGACATTTACCTGGCACCTTCACCCTCACTGCTCCAGCAGCACCTAGGGAAGCAGACAGAACAAACATCTGCTCCCTGACTTACCTTTAGTTCACGTTTTTTTCTTTGCTCACCATGTACTGCAGTTCAAAAGAGATATTTCTTGCTGTTACAAAGGCGACTGGACAACTCTCAGAGAGCCTTAGTATTCTTCCAGTGATTTTTGCAACATGTTGTAGGAAAATTTTACACATTGCGAGCCATCACAGGAGAAATTGCTCAAGAATTGCCCCCGGTTGTGTGCCAAAATTAACCTAAATGAAATTTCCTTAAGGAAATGAGCAATCTGGATGACATATCTGGTGGTGAATTTCACAGGGAGGAGGCCTCTGTACCTCCTCGCAGGGTAGGCCGGTGCCAGGCATGCAGATAGCAGGGCTTCTGATTCCTAATGGGAAGCAGATGTTTCTGTGTGGGCTCAATAAACACCCCAGATAGGGTAACCTCAACTCACTGGCTAGATGACACGGACAGGTAAAACAACATGCCTTAATAATCATGCTGTCACAACAGTGTGGGCAAATGTCATTATTAAAATGATTAGTAGCTAACACAGATTTACTTATATTTATGGTGAGCTAATTCATGGAAATACATATGGATACCAAAATTTTATTCACAACATTCTGTTGAAAGAAATCCTTTGCATATGATAAATATCTCCCTCTTATTACCGTTAGCAATGTAGATCAATATCACCTTCCTGGAAAGCAATTTAGCAATATAGACTGTTTGACCCAGGAATTCTTCTAGGAATTTATGCTAAGGAAATTTAAGAAATGAGGCCAACAATTGCTGCATGAAGGAGCTCATCACAGTATTATTATTAATAAAAAAAAAATTGGAAACATCCTAAATGTCCAACATAGGGAAACAGTTAAACAATATATAGAAGTTCTCAGGGAAATACTGGATGGATATTTTTCCAGTTGTTATTCTCATTAAAATCTTCTAATACACGTGGCCTGCAAGACTGACCTTCAATACAGTTCAGTAAATGTTTCCTGAGGCAACCCCTACTATGTGTCCATACGGTGTTCGGCAGGGGAGACATGAAGGTGACACAAACATGGTTCTTACTTATAGTCTAAATCAGGGGTTGGCAAACTTCAGCCCACAGGCCAAATCTGGCCCACTGCCTGTTTTCGTAAATAAAGGTGTATTGGAACACAAATATGCCCATTTGTTTACGTATTGTCTAGGGCTGCTTTTGTGCTACAATAGCAGGGCTGAGTCGATGCAACAGAGATAGTATGGCCCACAAAGCCTAAAATATTTATGATCTAGAGCTTTACAGAAAAAAAATGCCAATCCCTGGTTTAAACTGAAAGGCAGACATGACCCCATCATTCAATACGGCATGTCATGTTGAGAGGGAGATGTGCAGTGCCTTGTGCAGCCAAGACCAAGGCTTAGGTCAATGCTTCCAAATTCCCCAATTGCCCTCATTCTGTGTCACACACACCCCCTTGATTCGTCTCAATATGTCTCAACTATAAAACGGAAGGCAAAGAGTTATCTTCTACCTCAGCAGTCTTCAATTTTTTTTTTTTAAGCAGAGAAAACATACTTTTCAAACAAAACCTCACATAGAAATGCATAACTCCAATATGTAAAATGAGAAAAGCAGAACTGCTCTGGTTGAAGAGGGGCTGGCAGGGTTTGGAAGGCGAGCGTCTTGCTTTCCTGCCTGCGCTTCTTCCTCACGGCCAGGGTTTCTCAACCGTGGCTCTTGGTGATATTTTGGGCCACACAGTTCTTTGTTGTGAGGGCTGTCTTCTGCACTGAAGGATGGCAGCATCCTTTGCTTCTACCCACTAGATGCCAGTAGCACCCCTCCCCCTCAGAATGACAAACAAAAATGTCTCCAGACACTTGCCAAATGTCCCCTATGGGAACAAAATCACCTCCAGTTGAGAATCACTGCTTTACTTTATTCCACAGCTCATGGGACACCTAGGAGCACACAGGAGATCCCCCAGAAAGCTTTAAAACAATGGCAATTCCACAGAAGTCCCAAAACAGTACTTTGTAGATTTCAAAGAAGCTAATGAGCCAAGAATACTTAATTACCCAGTTTAAAAAAATACTTCCTCACTGCCATCAGACGAACCAGTAGCCTTCTAGAGCTCTTTAAGCCTGCCTTTTGGCCTAACTTCAGTATGAGTAGGATTATGTACTGGAAAGAGCACAGTGCCTGGCACACAGTACGTGCTTAGGAAGTGTTTGTTGAATGAAAGAGCACCTGGTTGAGGAATCAAGAGATCAAAGTTATAGGACCAATCTGTTCCTTGAACTGGATCATCTCTAAGACCTTCTGGTGCTCAACTATTTCTGAAAAAAAGATAAAGCCCTGATGTGAAGAACTCTGGCATGTCTGAAGTCCAAGGAATTTGCTTTATATAGACAAAGTTAAATTGGAAACAGGAATAAATGGGAAACAAACTGACAGCATCATTCATTTGAAGAGAAGAAATGGTCCATGGGATAAAAGGTATTTTGGCTTCCTTAATGAAGGCAATTGTGAAACTAGAGATCTGGTTTTAATCAAGCTGATGGCTGTCGCTTTTCAGTACCTCATCCTATTTCATTAGAGAATAGCACCTTACCAAGTGATTCAACTAGAAGAAAATGTTGGCGCTCTTGTAGGATAAAATTGGGTGAGAATCAACTGCAGCAATGTTTACAAATCTGAAGAAAGGAGCCCCGAGAGGGAAACATTTCACATGCTGAAAGAGAATTACCACCCCCCTTCCTACTAGAGTCATCTTTCCCTGCAGAGTGGGGGTATTCCAGACTCTGAAATTCCAGTGCTTCACTTTCATGATCTTCCTCCCTAATGGACTGAAATGGCATGAATGAATTATGACAATGACAATTGCTCTACTAAAAAGTAAGGTATCCATATTTTTGTATAGAATAGTAGAAACCTCTGGACTTCCACTTTACTTTTAAAATGTAAGGCTGTATGGTAAATTCTCTGTTTAAAGACAATTCTGTATAAAATATCTGGTCAGATTGTATCATAACCCTAAGGGCCCCAGGAGGGGCCTGCACCATGTGGGACAGTTCTGTCAGAAGCTGTGGTTTGGGCTGCCAAGGGGTCAGGACTAAGATTTTCTGCAGAAAAGAGCAGAGAGACACTGTCTACACTGTATAGGGCAAAATTCTGGGAGCCAGACTATCAGCAAAAAGGCAATAGGGAGTTGGGTTGATGAACTCTCTCTAGGACGCAGGCTGCTTGCACCCTGGCCCAGTTTACACGGCCTCCTGGGTGCAGACAGCCCAGGTGTACAGGTGTGGGTCCAACCAGAAGGTCCTCAGAGGACTGTGGGTGAATCCAGAGACTGGAAGGCAATGAGAGAGACTCATGCTTGCATCCTTGTCATTTCCTTGACACGCAGCCCATCTCCAAACGTGCCAGTTTGCATTTTTCTCCACAAGATGGCACCTATAAGCCTTCGTAAAAGGATACTCACCTAAGCAACTAATTTAGGGACAAAAAACAGTGGTTAAACATTTAAAGGAATGACAGCTGAGAAACACAAGAAGGGTGGACTCAGCAGTTCAGGCTGACTGCATGTTCATTGTGTTCTTAGGTGCAAGTTTCTGCCATGTTGTTAAGATATGATTTTCATTTCTCAAAATGTTTTTTGTAGAACATTTAAAAATGTGGGTTGTGGGGCTGGCCCAGTGGCAGAGCAGTTAAGTTTGCTTCCTCTGCTTTGGTGGCCTGGGGTTCGTAGGTTTGGATCCCGGGCACGGACCTATGCACCACCTATCAAGCCATGCTGTGGTGGCGTCCTATATAAAGTAGAGGAAGATGGGCATGGATGTTAGCCCGGGGCTAGTCTTCCTCAGCAAACAAAAGGAGGATTGGCAATGGATGTTAGCTCAGGGCTAATCTTCCTCACACACAAAAAATGTGGGTGGAATATTCAGGCCTTTTATTTCCAGAATGTTCAACAAAATGCTTAAAATTCTATGCAGATGAGTCAAACCTTGCGGGTTACATGGGCTTTTTAGAGGTCACTGGGTGATCTCCAGGGATGACTGAGAAGACTGGCCAAGTAGGTGGTGGGTGGGAGAGGACGATGAGAGAAAGGGCTGGCTACCAAAGCATGGCGGTTTGAGTCCCACGACTCCTGCGTGGGGGAATGGCATACCAAAATGTTGTTTTCGGAAGATGCTTGGCAGACACGTGCAGTGGATTAGAGATGGAAGAGACTGGAGGTTGAGAAGCACAAAGACAACTACATTAAGATGGATACAGAGGGATGGGGGCCTGGACCAGAGAGATGGTATTAGAATGCAGGGCAAGGGCACATCAACGTTATGCTGAAGGAACAACCAATGGACTGAAGAAGGATGGTCTATCGAAGGTGAAGTAAGGAAGACATGGATGTCCATGGCCTGGGAACCTGGAAGAACGGTAGTGTCGCCTGATTGAGGCAGAAGTTTTACTGGGGGACAGGCCTTTGATGGAGTCATCTTAGAGCGAGGGTTGAGTGTGGATCTTGATAATCATTAATTCATTCATTGAATTTAGTCATATTAATTCTCTTTCCATCTTTCATTGGGATTTCCTAAACATTTTTATTTCAGCTTTTTGGATGGCAATCCTTCCAAAGTGTATATTTTACTCCTCTGTTTTTTTTTAATCAAGAATAATAACTTGATTTCTATTAATAATCAAGAATCATTATTTGATCTTCTATAGCCCTTTTGTACTCAAACTGTGATCCACGGACCGGCAGCCCAGGCCTCGTCTGAGAGCTTGTTAGAAGTCCTGGGCCCCATCCCAGGCTTAACGAATAGGAATCTGCATTCGAGCAGCATTTTCAGGTGACTCCTGTGCAATCTGGGATTATTTGACTTTTTAGGTCACTTTTTGTTTACTCCGTGTTTCTTCTACTTTTCTCAAGTTGCACACCAACCCCCAATGACAACCAACTCTCCCGTCCAGTCAACTCAAAGACAACACAACATTATCACCCTTTGGTTACAAAGTGAAAAGAAATAATGCCTTTGGAAATCTTTTCTCTGAGATTTTTCATGGGGACACAGGGGTGGAGGTAAGACACATGTTCACAAACACAGTCTCCTGAGAATCCCAGCACTGCACAGCAGGAAAGCCTCTGGGAGCCCCCGTCCCTTGCTTCATGGATGAAGAACCAAGTCCTGGGAGGGGAAGTGATTTCTCCAAGGTGGCAGAGAGAGGGCTTCCTGCTAGAGACTCCTTTTCATGACACTCCAATGCCCTCCTGCTCCTCCCCAGGCAGAGTTTTACTGTTTCCTCACCTCAAATGGTCTATCTTCTTATGATATCCCTGAAACCATGTGAAAAAGGTTTTATCTACAAACTAGAATAGCAACTCCTGACAAAGAGCAAGTTTGCTTTGTGAAAATACTTGGATAAATTGCTTGGGGTGGGAGGTGGGACCCTGAGGCCTGGGGGTCAGCGGAAACCAAGACAACAAGAGATAATGGCTAAACTGAGATATGGCCAACTAGGAGAAGAGTCTGGTTTTGCTACCAGGCCTGGAGAGAGAAGAAAAAGAGACAGAGAAGAGAAGGAGGAGAGAAGCTAGGAGATTGTGGACGGCCAGTGAGAAGCTCTGAGTGGTTGGGAGAACTATTAACAACTGGCCCTGAATCAGAAGTTTACTTGCTGGGATTTAAACCTCTCCCTGTCCCCAGCCCTCCCAAGTCTTCACTGAAGCTCTATACCTACATTATGCCTATTTTCCTGCCTTTAGAATTCCTGGTTTAGATTCTCCTTTCCATTTCCATAATGTGAAACAAAAATTTCTCTTCTGTGTTCCCACATCTTCAAAAATCTTTTCTTCTAGACACATGGATGTTTGTCTAAGAGCATCCCTAAGACACTCTACACCTGCAGGTGACATTATTTTTCTAAGCCTTAGTTTCCTTACTTGTAAAACGAGGGAATTAAAGTATAATTCTCAAATCTCTTGTGAGGATTAAATGAGAACGTGCACCTAGTTCAGAGAGAATGCACCTAGTTCAATGAGAAGGCACCTAGTTCAGAACCAGCATGGAGTAGGGGCTGGAAAATGTTGGTATGCTTTTCCTTCTCCTTGAGGCTGCATCTGCCTCCCTTCAATGACCTGTCCCTGGGCATGGCCATGGGAATCCTTCTTCTCACATAAGGCACACACATTTCTATGTTAACGGAGGAGGCTGGTCTGTTTGCACTGTCCACGGAAATCCCACTTCTATTTACACAAGCTTCTCAAGTGGTGTTTGAAGCCAGAGTTGTAACAGGCAAACTGCTGCGATCTATTTGCATTTCAGTAACGCTCTGGGGACATCGGTGATCAATATTTTCATATAAATTTGTTAGCTATTTTTTTAAAATGTGTTTTCTTTTGTTAGTCTTTCCTGGTTTGTGTTGGAGACCAGCTATGGAAAGCCTCAAAAATTGTAAAGGGGTTATGCTCATTTTAGAAAGAGAGCAAGGAAGGCTGTGGATGGAACTTATAGCCTGGGCATGTTGGAGCAGAGTCTTAGAGGAATTGTAGCCAGAAAACAGATGCAATCAGCGATTCAAATGGGAACCAGGGATTCAGGCAGTAGGAAGCCCCATGTATATATGCAACAACTATCACAGATAGAGTGCTCACCATGTGCTAGGCACCTTACATATGTTAGCCTGTTTAATTATCTTGACCATCCCTATTTTATTGAAGCTCAGAGATGGTAATTAATATGTCAAAGGTCACACAGAGGTGTTGATAGTGGGTTTGAACGAAGGGCCTTTTGCTCCAAAGCCCAGGCTCTTTCTCCTCTGCTAGTTGCATAGTCCCTTAGTCCAATGGAAATCCTTCTATACTTGTAACAACAGGGCCAGTTAGTTGGCCAACCAAGGGCCACATACACCAAGGGCTAGAATGATGAAGAAATCAAATAAGGATAATTCCTTATTGCTTATATCTCCTGGGCTGCTCTCTGGCTTGCCTCAAAATCCTTCCACGTAGGCTCTACTTGCAATCTGAGGCTTCTCCTCCCACGAGGACTAACTAAATTGTTTCAGCATCTCCGATAGCTTCTCTTTATTCTCTGCTCTCTCAAAGTCCCATGTTGTCTCTTTCCCATCATTCAGTGCTCATTCACCCAAGTGAAGGAACATCTATCATATTACCCTTTCTTTCATAACAAATACCTAGGTCCAAAATTATTCAGTGAAATAGTAACTCTTTTTCTCATTTGTCTTCCTGGAATGGAAACTGTTGGTTTACCAGGCTGGGAGATATTTATGACTCAAACAAATACATCAGGTTCCATGAGTGACATCATTACCCAGTCCAAGAGCTTGCTCCATGGGGCTAGAGTGACCAAGAAATCAAATAAGGATAATTCCTTCTTATTCTCTCTTCTAACCACAGATGCATCCAATATGAATATTTATTTCATTAAGAAATAAAGACACTGTATTCCATCCATGCTCAGAAGGAAGAAATTTGGCTGAAATATTTAAACATGAAGGCTCCTTCACTCTTCTTTTGAAGGATGGCTAAGAACAGGGTTATCTGTCAGACTCAATGTGTTCTGCAACAATAATTCAGGTGGCAGCCAGATGAATAATTCTCATGTTTGCAGAGAATTTTTCTTCTCTTGCAACTTTAAGCTGAAAGGTAGGGCGATGGCAGATATGAGGCCTACACATGGCTTCTGAGTGACCACATGAACAACATGCACTTGTGTACATAAATATTTAGGACATGCAAACCAGTTGGATAAACACTGATCCTTCACCTTTGATGGAACCTTGAAATTCTTAATTTTCACCAGTCCCTTCTTTAAACAGATCATATTTATGAGCTTTTAAATCATGCCCCCCAGATGTGTAAGCATAAGAAAGGCTAATGTTGTGGTTTCAGGTAATCTATCCTGCATGTGGCTGTGAAATTTATCTTCCCAAGACACTGCTGTCATCATGTCATTCCTCTGGCTCAAAAAGCTTCCTGATGTCGGTTGTCACTTAAACAAGCTGATTATTTCCTCCTAGGTCTTATGCCTATATTTGAGTCTCTGATTCCAGGTGGAAAGGAGTGCCTGGGGCTGCAGCAGCTCAAGAATAACTTTACCCCAGGTGTGAATAACTGAGCAAAAGTAGGAATTTAAAAAAAAATTTTATTGAGGTCATATTGGCTTATAACATTGTGTAAATTTCAGACATACATTATTATATTTCGGGTTCTGTATAGATTGCATTGTGTTCACCATCAATAAAAAGTAGGAATTTTGACAATGAACCAGCATCCTTATGCTTTGATGGCAAAAATACTTTATTAAAGTGACAGTACCTGTTAACTAGCAACACTAATTATTATTTATATATTCTAATTTATTAGGTTGGTTTTGTGATGATAAAGAGAGAGAAAGTTTGTAAAAAGCATCTGACACATGGAAGGAACTCAATGCCTATTATGTTTTATTTAAAGTCAAGTTAAAGATAACATAGAGGGCAAATTCAAAGAAATACAAACAAATGATACTCATTCCTAGCTTAAACAATAGCTGCTTTGGAATGTTATTTAGTTAGAGAACAGCCTACGTATACTTTAAAGAATGTGGAATGGCAGCAAATATGGAAGTAAAAAGAAAAGCATTTCTCTGGCAGAGCAAAATAAACCCAGTTAAAAGAGAGCCAGAGCCAAAGTCAAAAAGAGTCAAAAATTCAATTTTGACAATTGATGGACTCTCCGGGCCCTAAAAGAAAGGCGTGTTCTCGTTATTCAGAGGTCTACAGAGGTGCTCATGGGCACCAAGAAAAGCAGTAGAAAGAAAGGAAACTGGTATTGCTGAGAATCTACGAGGGTGACAATATTTACCACCATTTTAATAGAGGAGGAAAGAGGGTGGTGAAGTAACTTGCTCAAGGTCATATAGCTAAGCATCAGGATATGAATTCATAACTATTGAGCTCAAAACCTCAGAAGCAGAGTGATAAGGTGGAAGCCAAACAGGTGAGGTTGACATCCTGGTTGAGCCAGGGATTACAGTGGTGAACAGCACACGCTAATGAGCGAAGAGCAGGGAGCGGGAACAGCGCTGGATGTGGATGACCACAGTGGCCCACCAAGGCAAATGTCCACCAAATGAGTGCACGCAGCCTGGGGGTGACAGGTGGAGGGAAAGGTGGCTTCGGAGTGCCTGCTCTTCCCTGCTGTTTCACAGAAAGGAGTCATTTCAGTATCATCTTGGACTTCCCCTTTATACTGATGGGAAAGCTCCAAGTTCCCCAAAGGTTTGAGTCCTCTCTTATCCATTGTCTCCATGTGCTACCTGAAGCCCTGGTGCTAAAAACTCTCCCAACCACTTCTTCCTGTTCTAACAAAAGGATTTGATGGGGGCTTTCTCTCCAGTGCAGATCCAGGTGTCTGGGACTTTAAATCCTTTGGACAGCTTCTATTTCCTATGAGGCTCACCCTGCCTCAGGCCTCCAGAATGTTCTCCTTTGATGAGCAGAAAAAGATCCATGAACTTATAGGCCAGGATTTCTCCAAGACCATCTTTCCTTTGGGTTTATGAGAGTCATCCTAGCAATCCTGGGGCTCCCTCCTTTGAGATCTAAGGTTACCCTCTTTGAGTCTGTATTCTATACATGTTTGAGGGCTGCAAAGAAATCACCATATAATTTCAACTTGTTCAACTTGTGTTTTTAAATAATGATAGGAAACAGCCTGTTCCCTTTAAGATAAAGAACTTTCTAGTTCTGAAAAGAAGGCAGAGTTAAATTTTGCATGCTCTTTGCTCAAGGGACTTAGATGTAACTTCCATGTAAGGCCGATGCTGATGTTAGGACTTTGAGAATGTTAAAGATCTTAAGCAAAGGAAGGCGAGAAACCTATAGCTTAATAAGTGCTGCTGTAGAACATTGATTTTGAGTTGTTAATGTCTCCTATGGGTTCCATTGGTTAACCAAGGCATTACCCCTGAGATAAGGAGTGGACTAGATTGCTAGAGAAAGTTATTGGCAGCGTCTACTTGAACAATGGAAAATCCCCGCCTCAAATAAGTTGATAATAGTGAGATGATTGATGCAAAGCCATTCAGATGGTAACTAGCAAAATGATTTATCTGCTTCTTAGGATGGCTGGAAAACCATGGCATAGATGAGGATGTTTGTTTTCTTCTTGGCTGTGGCTCAAAGTCATCAACAAACTGAACTGGGTGTTTTGATATAAGCTAAAACGTCAGGGAACAGAACACAAACAAGAGTGGCATAGGGCATTGACCTAGCTGGCCGTGAAAATCAAATTGGGATTTCCTTGTAAATTTGGACCTTACAGTTACCAATGAGTGTCAGCAAAACCCACTAACTCTCCTTGATGTAGAAGACCACAGTTCTCTATTTTATACCAAATCCCTAAAATGGATAGGAACAAAAATAAAATGGATTTGAAACAAAGGACATCCCTCCTTTTCAGAAAACACCACTTTGAAATTTCATTTGATAACAGAGTTTTGTATTATAGAGAAGAACAAAGTGGCTCAACCAATAGGATGAGGAGGAGGCTTATCATAGTAAAATCAGGCTTATTAGCAAGTATTCCCATTAAACAGAGAACACAAGAATCACAGAATCTTAGAGTAGAAGAAACCATAGAGGTCATCTGGTCTAACCAAAGTCAGAGGAGGTGCCATAAGGTGCCACGTTCCACACTGGTGTCAGCCTGGGTCCTGCTGTTCCTGATGAGATCCAGGACAGGTCCCTGGGGTTAATTTAACTGATAAAACGTGTCTGCTAGATGAGATAGGTCAGTGACTTTCAAGTTATTCTAAGGTTCTACTTTAACGTTTTTACAATCTTTAAAACATATTTTTAAAATATGAAGAACTTGATAGACATTATCCTTACCTGTAGTATATGCCTAATTGTATAACACACTAGACACTGTTGCATTAACTCATTTTTATGCAGCCCTCTGGACAAACTGTTCCCATTTTTATTTAACCAAAGAGATTATCTGTCTGCAATTTGCAATTCCTCCTCTGTCTTAACAAAGAATTCCTCAAGAGTTGTAAACTGAAACAAAATTGAGGAATAAATTGGATGCTGAGGCATCTAAACCATTTTCCATATTCTCTGTGCTAAATTTTCTATTCAACAAAATAGCCACATGTTCCCTAATTACCTTTATAATAGATAATAATGTTTTAATTAAAAATTAATTTATACTAATAAAACACATTAGCTTTTTTTTTTTGGTGAGGAAGATTAGCCGTGAGCTAACATTGTTGCCAATCTTCCTCTTTTTGCTTGAGGAAGATTGGCCCTGGGTTAACATCTGTGCCCATCTTCCTCTATTTTTTCTATGGGCTGCTGCCACAGCATGGCTTGATGAGCAGTGTGTAGGTCCGTGCCTCGGATCCGAACGCATGAACCCTGGGCTGCTGAAGCCGAGTGCGCATACTTAACCACTATGCCATCAGGCCGGCCCTACATTAGGTTTTTAAAAACTTGTTTTATATATTGGGATCACTTATACCACTTTCTTTGGAAAAAAGCATTTTTGCTAAAAAGTGAAGACTATAAGAGTAGATGATTCAGCACATGCATAGCACTTACTTTTTTAAATGCCTTATATAAATTAACTCGTTGAATCTTCCCACCACCCCAAGAGGTAGGTGATATTATTATTTCCATTTCAGAGATGAGAAAACTGGGACACAGGTTGAGAAAATTGTCCAAGATTAGCAAGCTACTGAGCTGGAACGTACTCTGGGCAGCCCAGTCCCAGAACCAAGACGGTTAACTTCAACTATTACTACATCTCCAGACGACCTCACAGGTGCCTGGTAACTCTAACTTTCTAAGATATTTCCCTTCTTGGCAAGAGCCCTATCTATCTGGTTTTATTTGACCCTTTCCCAGTGTCAGGGAGCTCCCTGCCTGCTGAGGAAGCCCATTCATCCCTGAAAGGCTCTGACTTGAAACAAATCCTCCCTTCCAGCCACTGGAAACCTCTCTGTGTGCCGTCCACTGCTCCTCCATGTTCTGATCTCTGGAGACCTTTGGACACTGGTCCATGCCACTTCTGTTCTAGGATTTTCCATTTGGTTTGATGTATTTGCCTAAAATAGGTCTTTTTTCTCAACATTATCCCTTCTTTGTCAGCACTATGGGGTGAGACCCTGGTGCAACTAAAGCCTCAGTTTTCCAGCTCCAAAGCTAAATTATCTGGAATAACTTTACTGTTGTGCAGGGATCAAAAATGTATTTTTACTTTTCTAGCATCTGGTTTTCCTGAGAAACCAATGGCTTAAAAATACCCCTTTCAAGAATCTTCTTTCTATGACAAAGTATTTTTCCTTTTCATTCTTTTATTAAAAAGGTGACATAAGGAATTCTATACTGTTTCAAAGAATAAAATCACTATTAAGTAGCAATGATACTGAGTAGTAATTAGAAACTCTGTCTTTGGAATCATGCTCTCCTGCGACGGCAATCCTGTTAGCCATTCACTGGCTTTGTGAGATTAGGCAAGATGCTTAAGTAAGAAAAATTATAGTAATTTAACCCACAAGGGAAAGCATTTATCACAGTATCTGGAATATAGTTAGCACTCAATCAGGGTTTGTGATTTTTGTTAACAACAGTACAAAGAGTTGGAGTGTTTAACAGGAAGAAAAGAAGACAGACATGTTAGATGGCTCCAAATATTGTAGGCTTCATCACATGGAGGTCCTATCTGCGGTCCCAAGAGACTGGACTGGGACTAACAGGGGGATTGCACAGAAGAACCTATCCCAGTTACTAATCCCAAAAGGGAGTCTCAGCGAATGCCTGCCTCATAAGATTAAATGTCACAATCTGTGTAAAGGGCTTAACACTGTGCCTGGAACATAGTAGGCACTCAATAAATCTTAGCTATGCTCAACATTAACAATCAGAGTTGACCAAGGATGGAAGGGTATGGAAAGAAAAGTTTAAACCATCAGATAAGTTACTCTGTTAATGAGAGATTAAACATCTACCATGTGCCTAGCACTGACCCAGTCCTCTAGAGAAATCAAAAGTGGCATATGTCACATCCCTGCTCTCAATGGGTTACTGTCTAGCTGGGGAGACAACATCCATGAGCAAAAATAAACAAGACATCGATCGCATGGTAGGTAGAACAGGATTTGATGCACGAATTGGGCAGCAATGGCTAAGGAGACCACAGATGGCTTCATGGCAGAATCAGTGTTCACAAAATAAATGATAGATTTTTAGACTCTAAATAAAATGGGAAGAAATCAAAGATTAAAAAATCATGCAGTTTTGGGAAAGCGTGGAATGTCTAAACAATAGTCAATACAACTTGGGTCTTTATCCGTCATGCTGTCCCTCCTGCTCTTGGCTCTGAAGGAGTCACCTGGTTCAGCGGCTTCAACTTACATCATGGAAATCAGCCCGATATGGAAGAATCTGAGACCAGTCCTGAGCAGCCCATGGGCGACTCCTAGCGCTCTTGCCATAAATTACCCACCAGGCTTTGCTATGGTCTGCTCTCTAACTTCACTACACCAGATCGGAAAGTTGCTTTTCTTACTGTTTTTCAAATATGCCCCAAATATTACTATTTGGTGGCTACAAAAAAGTATCATTTCTTTCTTGATCTGTCTCTACTGAAAAAAGCAAGTAATATACATTGTTAGATGTATCATTCCTCATGGAGCTAAAGTCAATTTTATTTTGAATAGGAAAAAAATTAACCCAAATATGTTTTAATGTTTTTCTAGCTTGGTCTTTTTGCAAAATAGGCTACTCATAATTGACCTAGACCATCCTACAAGAATTAGGAGATGAGAATCCCCAGGGGTATATTGGCAGTGGGTCAGGATTACACAAAGCCACAAAATAGAGGTAATTCTTTGTTGAATAACAATTTAATTTAATAGCAAGTTGTTTAAAATGTTTAAATCCAAACATCAGCGTTGGCCTTGTATTGAAGTTACATCTAAGTCCCCTGAGCAAAGAGCATGCAAAATTTAACTCTGCGTTCCTTTCAGAAATAACACACATTAAGTGATAATAATTTTTGAAGTAAGCAAAATCTATGGCTATGGCTAGGCTTCCATTCCAGTTCACAGAACGTCTCATTCAAGAATGAAGAAATCAGAGCCTAGATCCCTGTGGAGTGGAATTTTGTGGTTTAGTGTATTTTAGTCCTGTATTGCAAATACAAATGTTGAAATCAAAGAGACACTCTATTAGCTTAAATGAATGTCACTCCTGAGTTATATCTGGCTTACTGGAATCCCCTCCCACTCCCCATGCAAGCCACCAGGATTTACTTCAAAATTACAGTTTTACAAAGTTGATGACAGTACTAATCTTTTCTCCTCAGGCAAAGGGAATGGTAGGATGAGCTTCTCATTAGCATTACCGATGTTTCTCAGTATCTGGCTCTTCTACTTTTAGGTGAATGGAGGATTACAACTCCCCATTCCACTGAAGGTAGGTGTGGCCATGTGAATATTTCTGGCCAACAAGTTATGAGTGGAAGTGGCATGTGTCACTTCTAGGTTGAAGCATTAATTGCTGGTGCTCAACTGTACAACCCTTTCTTCCTCTGCCACAGCAAATCTTGCAGACTTGGGGTGAGACGGCAGCTGCCTAAGATGGTGGAGCCTCCACCAACCTTGGTCCCTGAGGGGCTATGATGAGCAGAGCCCCTGCCGGCCATTTAAGGACTAGTGTGAAAAAAGAAATCTTTGTCTTAAGCCACTGATATTTTGTAATTATTTGTTACTCAAGCATAACATAGCCTATTCTGCTTGATACAGTTTCTGGTTAAATTCTTAAAACTACAGCCAAAAAATTATGTAGAATTTCACGCTAGGTGATGAAGACTAGACCATACTAATTTCTTTTTTTTTTTTTGTGGGGAAGACCAGCCCTGAGCTAACATCTGTTGACACTCCTCCCCTTTTCGCTGAGGAAGACTGGCCCTGTGCTAACATCCGTGCCCATCTTCCTCTACTTTTTTCATATGGGACGCCGCCATGGCATGGCTGACAGGCAGTGTGTCAGCGGGCGCCCGGGATCCGAACTTGCGAACCCCGGGCTGCCAAGCGCGGACTAAACCACTGCACCACCGGGCGGCCCCTAGACCATACTAATTTCTAACATCTGATACAGTCAAACTATGTTCTGAATTCTTTCTTTCTAATGCCTGAATAAGAGTGTACTGTTGCAATGACATGCCTTAAATTAAAAGTACCATGGGGCTGGCCTGGTGGCATAGTGGTTAAGTTTGCACACTCCACTTCGGCGGCCTGGGGTTCGCAGGTTTGGATCCTGGCCGTGGATCTACGCACTGCTAATCAACTCATGCTGTGGCAGGTATCCCACATATAAAGTAGAGGAAGATGGGCATGGACGTTAGCCCAGGGCCAATCTTCCTCACCAAAAAGAGGAGGATTGGTAACCGATGTTAGCTCAGGGCTAATCTTCCTCACAAAAAAAAAAAGAAAAGTACTGTGACTATGAGAATAATAAAGTTTTAAATTGACTAGTTGAAATTGCTTGTGATTTTTCTTTCTAAAAAGATTTTTCCTTATTGTATAGAAAAGACAAACTGTTAATAGATATAGAATGCTACTTGCCAATTCCATATGCAGTTCATGATTTTCATGTATAGTTTTAGTCTTCAAGGGTTCAAAATGTACCTCTAATTTGGTGCTTCTGGGCTATGAAATATGGGCTTGGAAAATCCCATGAAAGACCCTTCAGGGCATCTACAGGACATTTCATCACAACTTTTATGTATCACACAAAGCCGGAGTGAAAGAGAGGGTCCACAAGCATCCAAATGACCTGCAACCTTCTGAAAACAACCCTGATAATCCTGCATTTACTTGCCCACACTGCATAATATCAGCTCAATATGCTACTACAAAAGAGTAACCATGTTTTGCAAAAAATGTAGACATTACATGTGGGATCATTGACAATCCTTACTTTCACTGTAGCTCCAGGTTTGACTCTGCCTCCACTGTTGGCTATTATCCTCTCACTACCAAATAACTTGAACAAGCACCAACTTTCACACAATTGTGTCTCTTTAACCATGGGCCACAGAACCCTACCCTCACCAGGTTACTGAGATTTTCTCCCTCCAAGATGCCAATGACCTCCTCATAATCCCTACATCAAATGGCATCTTCGCAGTGCTCATTCATTCACAAGAGCATTGCTCATGCCTCGTGTCTTGAATTACCTTCTGTCTCTGCATTCCATGACAGTGCCCACCTTGGCCCTCCATCCTTCCTTCCTTCACTGTCTCCTAACTGTGGGCTTCCAATGGCTCAGTTCTTGACTGTACTTTCTCAGGATATACAGCCCAAGATGTTTTCTGAAAGCCAACTTTTAAGAATTTGTTAGTAAAAGTGTTTCAGTTTTCATCTAAAATTTCAAATGCAGGTATTTTGAAAGTAAATGAGAAGTTAAAGACCTATAAACAATGGTTAAAAAGAGTTAAGCAGACTTGAAAATGGCAGTGATCATTGACTGCCTCCTACCTCTTAACGGTGGGTGTTCTCCCAAGACAACTGTTCACCCTCAGCTTTTTCTGTTTATTCTATTGCCATCAGTAAATTCATCCAGTTGCTACCTCTTCTCACCTGAACTTCTAATCCACAAGATCACTAGCTTAGGAAGTCCTTTAGGTGTCTATGTTTTCTTGCTAAAGTTCATGGATTATATTTGAAAAGCTTCTACTAATTATTGTCTTTTCTCCTTTTTACTCATCCTCCAGGAAATTCAGGAAAGATACTAAGGCAAGAATGCCCAAGTTTCTCTAACAAATAAAATCTAAATCTAGAAAGCAGTTCTGAAGGAGAAAATGGCTGCCATTAGAGCTCTTTTCTTAGGAACCTGCTTACAAGTGAGAAACTCCTGACTAGAAGAGAGTGCTGGGCCAGCAATCAAGCCCGCAGATTTCTCACCTCACAGGTCTTCCTGTGGTTCGTGATGTCACGGGAGTCTGAGGACAGAGGTGGAAGCTCATGATTCCTGGGTGATGAGCTGGGGTCAGGAGAGTTGAAGGCACAGGTGCAGGATTGCTAGGAAGAGCTAAGCAAAGAAAGATTTCTCTGTGCTGGTCCCCATGACAAAGAGCCAAGAAGAAGCTGAGAATGCAGGGACAATGTAGCAGAAGGTGGTGGGAGCTTCAGTTCGGCGATGAGAAAAAGAAATAATTGGAATAAAATGAAATGGAGGAGAAGTAGGAACAGACATTTGTTGAATACCTCTGGATTTTGTTTATCCTCATTTCATTTACTCTTTATACTAGCCATGAGGCAGCTATTATTTTTCCCCTTTTACTTCAGTTGAAGAACTGAGATTCAGAAAAGTAAGCAATTTGTTGAAGGTCATATGACAGACCCGGTGGTTCCATTTTACCAGGCCAGCCAAAGGTGATGGACAGGAACTTCAGGGCAGACAGACCTCACTGAGATCTGAGTTCTGACCCTGCCATTTCCCAGCGGGGTGACCTTGCACAAATTCCTTAAGTTTGTGAGGCCACCATTTCCTCATCTATGAAATGGGCATATAATAGCACCTACCTCATAGGTTTTCAAGAGCCAAATGAGATAATTCATGAAAATGCATGTATTTACAATGCCACATGGTAAGCACCTAATAAACATTAACTGCATTAATACTATGACTGTGATTATTTTCAGTATCACCTCCTTCATCATGTGGCTGGGAAAGAATCAGTGGTTTATTTCTTTGATAAATGGCAATCTTTGTATAGTATGTTTTTGATCTTCTATTAATTAAAACCTTTGGTAACCAGAAAATCATGTCTTCCAACCAATCCATGATGTGTTTCCTTTAGAGAAAGACAGACGTAAGAGAAAATAGACAACTCTTTCAGCCTTCTAGCAGAGTCACAGTTGTAAACTGGTCCACTTTTGCTTTCACAGAAATGGTCTTGCTATCTTCAAGACCATCTTCTCACATGATTACTTTTCCCAGATAGCTTTTCATTTTCCAGGGTGCTTCAAATAAAGCCTGTGTGTGTGTGTGTGTGTGTGTGTGTGTGTGTGTGTGTGTCTGTGTGTGCGCGCACATGCATTTGTGTTCCCACCCAATAAATCTCCTGCTTGGCAGAGAGTGTTGATGGTTTCTGTGAAAGGGTCTTTGTGTTCCTTTTTGTCTAAGAAGCTTTTTCGTTAGAAGCCTGGAAGTCAAGGTAAGTGCCACAGGGATTCGAGGATCTCTTGGCTTTTCTCTGATGTCCAAATTATCTCCTGGAAAAATAAAGTCCTACATTCCCTGCAGTCAGTTAATAGAAGTGACAGCTGTGAGAGCTTCAAGTCTGGCCTTAATTAACAGGCACTGCACAAATGTGACCAAAGCATATTTGCAGAAAAGAGGCTTTAAATAGCATCAAATGTTTGTGAGCACGAGGCCATGCGATGGCAGGAAATATCTGACCATCTTAATGGGATCAGGCTTTTGTGTGCAAACAATGGTGAGCAAACCACAGCTCAGCTGAGAGCCATTAGAATAGAGTTTTCATTTGTGGTGGTGTGTAAAGGCTCTTAAATAGCCACTAACCAGAATAGAGAAAAATGAACTTATGGCATAATGCAACTGTAACAAAACTGGGTGCCCAAATGAGTGGCTGCCATGCAGATCTTTGTACAGTTCACATAGAATGGTCTTCCCCTTGAACTTGCTGTCACCCTGGCACAGAGGAGCATCATCTCCTTCAAGAAACTCTTTCCTTCACCTCTGAGGATAGCTTTTTTCCTCTCATTTCTGACTGACTTTTTTCAACTTGTTCCTCCCATGTCCCTAAGGAGTCAGTCCCCAAGTACTGTTCTTCTCTGTTCACATTTGTTATGTGAATGATTCCTCCCAAATCATATAGGGATTGAAGAATGTCACTTGTCCAGCTGCGGCCAAAGTACTGGACATGTCATTGGGTTATGGATGTGCTCGCTCATGCTTAACTAAAAACTTATACCGAAGACAGCAAAGACCTGAACATATGGGCATGACGTTCATTCATTCATTTCGGACACTTTCATTTCTAGATACTCATCTAGAAGCTGGCGATGCAGACAGAAGCCTCTGTGTTCTCCAGGAACTTATAAAAACCATCCTCCTTAACACTGCAGCAGCTGACCTGGGCTGGTATGCCAAGCACTGTGCTAGCTGCTTTATTTACACGATCCCACTTAATCCTCAGAACAACCCAGTGAGGTGGCTACTATTCTTCTTTCATTTGACAGATGAAAAAACTGAATTTTGAGTGAGAGGGCAGTCAGATAACTTCCCCCAAGCTAGGGAGCTGGTAAGCCAGCAGAGGCAGGACTAGAATCAGGCTTCTCTATCCTTAAATTCCACGCCCTTATCCATGATGCTATGCTGACTTTCATTTTATTTGCCTCCCAGTCTAGTGGGAGGAAATAGACAAATAAGTTCACAATGACTGATAATTATAACCCAGCAGGAAGCTGAACTAATAGGAAGACGGATATTAACAATCTGTACCAATACCAGGTGAGCTGTATGTTCAGGGAATCAAAATTCGTCCCTTCAAAAGAAATATTGGTCCTGATTTCAAGTCACCATGTTTCCCCAGTTACACCTGTTTCACCCTCAGTGAAACCATTCTCACTGGTGGGCCTGGTCATTTGTACACTCAGTGGGTGGGTGTACAACAACAAGAACAAGAATCTGAGAATTGAAAGAGTCCAACTTTTGGGGCAATGCAATAAAATATTTCTGGAAGCATTTTCCTATCGAGGGTCAACCAATGCCCAGGGGTTCCAAAGAGCTTAATTTTGAGACAGTTTGTCTTTTAGGTGCTTTCTTCCTTTATGTCTTAGTCTTTTCTTTCCCATCTCATCTTGACCCTCGAAAAAAAGGGCAAGCTGTCAGGTGAGCTGCCAAACTGGGAGACTAGAAATGAAATGACCCTTAAACAAGGTCTGTCCTAGTACTTAGGAGACTTGTCTCAGCAATAGGCTCAGACAAGAGCTGAAAGAACCTAGATTTCACCTTCCCCTCACTCATAAATTAGCCTTTATTGTCAGCCTCTGTGTCCTCAGGAGAAAGTTTCACATGTAAGCTGTTTGTATAGTCTTCCTATTAATGTAAATAAACAAGACCATACATGAGATGCAGAAAAGAAATTAATCAGGACCAGGCAATGTTTCCAAATCACTTACAGCACTTGCTGGGAAAACAAAACTTTATATTTAAAACATAACAGGAAAAAAAATTTGCAACACTTCAGTCCAAGACATATAAACCGTGGACAGGGGAGTTCATTCGGCTAACACTTAAGAGTGACTTGAAAACATACAGGCATTGAAAACACAAGTAAGGGAAGCCAGTCAAGGCTCTCTGGTCATGGGAACCCAAACTAACAATTCCAACACACTGGGAGACCACAGGGGGGCCAAAGAAGTAGGTTCTGGCTGTATGGTCTCTAGATTTCACCCTGTTGGTTGCAAAGAACCTCTGGAAATTTTAATCAGGTGTCATATGACCCTAGCAACACCTGGAGAAAGGTCAGTTGGGTGGCAGAGCAAGGTAGACTTGCCAGAAAGGGGGACTGGTGGCACAGAACACAGCAATGCCAACAGAGACAGGAAGGAGAGGGCCATATTTTCAAAAGACATTTCCAAGGAACATGTAACAGGACCTCTTAACCCACTGGATGTTGGGGCCAAAGAAGAAATAATGATAGTAGGTAATATTTAGCGAGCACTGTACTCAATGCTTTTCATGGATTATCTCATACAATTCTTCTACCAGCTCTACAAAATAGGCATGATTATTATCTCCATTTACAGATGAGAAAACTGAGGCCCAGGAAGGTCAAGCAGCTTATTTCTCTAAGATCTCTCAACTAGTAAGACATGGAGTCAAGAATTGAATACAACTCTAATGAACTCGAAAGCCCAGGCTCTTAATCTCTCTGCTGTCATGGAAATCAGAGTGCAAAATAATAGGAGGCTTCCTAGCTTAGGATATTAGGTGGAATGATAGCACCCCAAACTGAAACCCAGAAGCCTGACCCTAAAGCATCCCATTGTTTTTCTTATCCCTTTAATACAGACTTTTGTATCATAGAGGAAAATGGATGGACATGATAAGACCCCCAAATCAACACTGATGAAGCAATTTCCTAACCCTTGGTTAATTGGAACCAAGTGGCCAAGAAGGACTGACTTTTCAGCCTCAGGGCCACTTCCCCTCCTGGCCTGTCTCTCTCTCTTTCCCTCTTCCCTGAGGCCTCAAAGACTCAGCCTACTTTTCCTTTTTAATGTCTCCAAGACACTTTCTACCCATTTAGGATTTCTCTTCTGTCACATTCTGGCTGGGAGGCATTACTCAATCTCCCTCGCCTTCCCCAGCCCAGGTTGTCTTCATTGAAGAGTTCTCCTAACCATTAAGAAAGACAAAAAGAGCAAATCCAGGAATTTAGGATGGTTGTCGTCTTTCTTGGTCTTTCCTTTCTGACTTCCTTGTTAAGGAATTTGTGACACTCCTGCTCTTCTCTTAATCCTTTAATGGAAGTCATGAAATAGTCCCTCCTTTCAAAGTTCTCTCTTTTTCAACCCTGAATTGAGAATATAGAATACTAGAAACACTTAGGGGGTGTTTTTAAAGCTACTGATGCCTGGCCCTTTTACCCCCAAGACTCTGACTTATTGGTCTGGCATGGGCTTGGCCATTGTAATTTGTTGAACATTTCTCAGTGACTCTACTGTATGCCCCCTACTCTGAGTCCTACAGACCCTGACTTCTAGAAGGATCCATTTCCAAGTCCATCCAATGCAGTGGTTCTCAACAGGAGGCAGGGGTGGGGGGTGGTGTAGGGTTTTGCTCTCCCCAGGGGACATGTGGAAACCATCTGGAGGCATTTTTGACTGCACCATTGGTGGTGGCAAGGAGAGTGTGCTACTGATATCTGGTGGGTAGAGGCCAGGGATGTCACTAAACATCCTACAATGCACAGGACAGCCCCCATTGGCCAAAATTATTGGTCCAAAATGTGAATAGTGCTTCTCTTGAGAAACCCTGTTCTAACAGAACTGGAGACACACACTAGTATCTTCAAACACCCTTGAACCTCTGAGGGGATCCCCAGGGCCATGAGAGGCCCTATTTGGAAGGCCTCAGTCTTTGTGCCCCGCCTTCCTTCCTGGAAAGCCTGTTATTACTGTTCTGGAAACATTGCAGCAAAGGTAGTTTTGCCACATCCTTACGAACTTTGTGCCTGACAAGATGGGGAGAAACCCTTCGCTGTCTTCAGGGGAGGGAACCACGCTTTGTATTCTATTGCACAGAGTCATGCTCAGAGCACTCACACCTCTTTAATTACATAAAGAAAGTTCTCAGGGAAAGCATGACAAGAAACAAGAACCCTGAAATTGGGGGTAAAATATAAACAAATGTTTTGGCTGATGTACCACACATTTTTTAATCACAAAGTGTGTTTTCAGAGTGTACTGAGCCCTGCCTAGAATGGCTCGAATTAAGATCAAAGGCAGTGCCGTGACGAGACAGAGCAGAGCTCCGTGCCAATTTAACATCCCCCTGCCCCTCCCTGGAAAATCCATGTGGTCATCCATCCGCCTAAGAAGTACTCCTCTGAAGCACCAGTTAAGCAAGCATTGATTAAAGGAGGGTTTGTGTTTTTGGTTGGTTTTTTTTGGTCTGTTTGCTTTCTTTTTTTATTAGAGGAACTTTAGAAAGTGGTTAGATAGCAACAAATTTTAAGAAAAGAAAGAAAGTGATCGAGAGCCAGTTCACAAAGACAGAAGTTTGAAGCTGGGAAAGTGTTTCCATTTTTACTGAGAGATTCCAACTTGAGGCAGAAGGAGGAAAGTTGGCCAAGGGGGATGGAGGCCCCTCTCTGAGCACACAGGGGGCATGACTGTGCGGGCTTGTGGGTGCAAAGTAGCCACCAAGGATCCCAGAACCAAGCCATCACTAGTCACAAAGGGCTGGATATCCTGGTAACCAGGGGAATCGTGCTCCTGTGAGCTGAGGCTGCAGTCAACATCCTGAAGGAGGAAAATGTACAGAAAGACTGCTCTAGAAGCTGCGTACAGGATGGGTTTTATTGGGGATGTGGACAGGGGAGATAGATAAGCAAAGAGAAACTTCCAGGGAGGCTGACGCAACAGTCTAGGTGTGGGATATGGGGTGGGGTGGGGGCTGGATGAGGAAAAGGCAAATCTATGAACATCACAAAGGGATAACCGGGAAGTCCTGAGAATCTTCTTATGTATCATATCCTCTAGAGCTGAGCTTCTCAAACTGCTCTCACAAACAAATAAGAAATGAATGTGTAACCAGAGAGTGAAAAGAGCTAAGAAGAAATCAATACATAGACATGTGATGGGGAATGCTTGGGGAGGCCGCTTTAGCTTGGAGGGTCAGGGAGGGTGATACCTAGGTGTGGCCTGAGAGATAGGAGTCATGCCAGGGAGGACAACAGAGGGGGCATGGAGGCAGAGGGACAGTTGGGAAAGGCCCTCTGGGTCCCTAGGCTTTCTGTCTTGAAGCAGGACCAACGCTGCCAGTTCTTTCAACAATGCTTAATGTGACACGGTTCAGGTCTCCTCCCCTGTCTGGCCGCTCTCCCTGGATGGGGCCCAGTTTGTCACAGTTCCCATTGAGATAGGGCCCAGAGATCTGAAGCCAGTTGTCCAGCTGCAGGCTGATCAGGCAGAGCGCGCAAGTTCAGGACACCTCTATTCATGCAGATGGAGCCTCCATTAGCTTTCTGGCAGTTCCACTACATTGTTTATTCATATTGAGCCAACCTGGTGACAGATTGGACATAGAAGCTGACAGACCGAGAAAAGTCAGAGTATTTCAAGACTGGGGCCAGGAAAACTGTAAGTTAGACATGTAACCAAACCCCGTGATAACTGTTTTGGTTTGGGCTCACTCTACTAGATTATAAGAGTGCCTTGTTTATCTTAGCATCTCAAGTGCCTAGAACAGTCTCCAGCTCACCATAGGCACTCAATAAATATTGAATGACTAGATGACCAACCCTATTTCTGTCACCGCCAGCACCATTCTTCCTATTTCCCAGGGAAGCCTGTCTGATGCCTCGGCAGGACAAGCAGCAGTTGTAAGCAAAGGTGGAGCCTCCCCAATCGTGCATGGACACCGGGGGCCGTCTCCCTCTTTGTCCCCATTTTCTCATCTGGGAAATAGAGTCATCAAATTAATCTGTAATCAAAGACTCCTGAACGACTTTATCAAGACTGTCTACGCTGCAATACTCGAAGTGTCTCCTATTGACCAGCAGCATCAGCATCACCTGGGAACTTGTTAAAGGCAGAACCTCAGGCCCCACCCCAGATTTCCTGAAACAGAATTTGCATTTTAACACATTCCCCAAGAGACTCCAATGTGTGCACCAAAGTGGGAGCAGCCCGGGTCTCTGCCATAATGTGCCCAGACTCGGTGCACCTTCGTTCAAATCTTTGTTCTGCTCCTTAGTTGCTGTGCAACCTTGGGCAAATTACTTAATTTTTCTGATCCTTGGTATCATCATATTTAATATGGATAAATAATGCACAGGGTTGTTAGAAGTATTAGGAAGTTGTGGATAGAAAACTATTCAGTGCCCAATGTGGTATATGGAAGGGCCCAGGAAATGTCTGCCTGGTCATCCACATGTGATCCTTTCTAAAACATTGTCTTTCTGAGTGCACAGTCTGGTTGCAACTCTCACTTGAGTTTCCTATTCATTGTCAAAATTGAATTTCTGCCTTGATCCAGGAGATGCTCTGCTTGAAACCTCTGCATAAATAAACTCCTCTAGCAATGGAGGACTCACAGCTCAACTGGAAACATCTCTCTTTACTCTGAACCCAAATCTGCTTTTTGTACAACATGGTACACTGAAAACAATCTACAACCCCCACTCCATGGGAATTCTTTAAATATCAGAAGTCATCTATCACGCCCCTTACTAACATTCTCAGTCTAGCTCCAACGGGCAGTCCTCATATGAGATTTCTGGACCCCTCACAACCTTGGTCAAGCTCTTCTGAAGGCCAGTTATTAGCTACTGATTTCCACATGTCCTCCAAAAGCTAAACCTACTTCTTATCTAATGAAAGGTTTACATGTAAGCTCAGACTCAACCAGAGAAGTTGTTGCAGTGTTAGCTGGCCCTTTGCTGCCTGGGCCCCAAGTCAGTGAACCAGAAAAGGCCAACAGATGATATACAGATGATTTGTTTATCTACACAGAAAACCCAGGAAAATTCAAAAACTCTTAGAATTAGTCAGAGAGTACTATGAAGTTGCAAGATGTAAGATACTACACCAAGGTCAATTGTACCTCTCTATAACCAACAATAACCCACCAGAAAAAGAATATAAAAGAACATACTTTTCACAATAGTGTCAAACAGTATGAATTATTTAGGAATTAAGTTCAAAGACATTATATAAGATCTTTATGGAAAACGTATAAAAATCCTCTTAAAGGATATAAAAGAAGATCCAAGTAAGCGGCAAGATGTGCCACAATTATGGATGGGAAAACCACATTTGACTTACCCATTTCCAATCCTGCAAAGTCCTCTAGATCTCTTCCAGGAAGCCCTCCCTGTGCTATCCCAGCCCCTGCGCCTCTCTACCTTAGTGCTCTATTATCTGTCAGTCTCCGCCGGCTCCCTCAGACTGTGAGCTCCCTGAAGGCAGAT
Source organism: Tapirus indicus (assembly GCA_031878705.1). Classification (NCBI taxonomy): domain Eukaryota; kingdom Metazoa; phylum Chordata; class Mammalia; order Perissodactyla; family Tapiridae; genus Tapirus; species Tapirus indicus. The sequence goes on along the minus strand of CM062918.1, from coordinate 61,586,294 downwards.
GTTGAATCTTCCTGTCTCTGCACTACTAACATTTGCACAGTGCTTGGGATACAGTAACTGCTCAATTAAGGCTTATTGCATGAATGAATAAAAGAGGCAGATCCCCCCTTGCATGCTCCCACTTATTTGTTATCCGTCAAGATAAACACAAAGATCATCTTCCTTTAAGAGTAATGGATAAGGTAAGGAAAGCAAATAAGAGGAACTTAAAGAAGATCCATGCATCTTAGAGGTTTTTCATAATCCCTATCCCTGCTCTCTAGCTCCTAATTCTGTCTTGGGTCCTCTTGCTCTTCTCTTTCATTTGAGTGCAGAGTTTCTCAAACTTCTCTTTACTTTCTTTCTTATTTCTAGACGGTACTCCCACCTCCTCCAAGAAGATCTTTCTTTCTCAGGTTTAGTCTGTTAAGAAGCCCCAACATATCCAATAGGTGATCTCTTCCCCAAAGCCTCCCATGGAATAGATTGATTTATCAAAGTTCTCCACTGGCCCACTAGAAAGAGGTTCTCAAACTCTGGTGAATCTTAGAAGCTCTTAAAAAATAAGTATGCCTGGATCCCACTCCAGCCACCAGGAATCAGATTCTTTGGGAGGTGAAGTCCAGTTGTGCATGTATTGTGTGTGTGTGTGTGCCTAATATTTGTCAAGATTAGCAGTGGTATAATGGAGTGTTCCCTGGGTGGTTCTGGGACAAGACATCCTTCACACAGCTCCTCTCCGTGGGCAAGCCTGGCAAGGTCTTTTTGACGGACTTGAAGGATGACTTCATGACACCATATGAGTTGGATTCCTGACCAGTGATGACAGTCCATGCCCTTTCTTTAGTCTAAAGCAAGAAATCCAGACTAGACTTCTGCTTCAACAAGACATCATAAAAAAGAGGGCAGGTGTGAACACAGTATTGGATTTACACATTAACACCAAATGGGTCCAAAACACAGTGTTTCAATTAAGCCACACACCAAATGCCTTCCATATTGATTATTTTCATCAAGAACTAAGGCCACCACTCCACGGCAAAGAAATGCACTGACAGATTTATTGGGTGTCTCCTCCCCACCAAAAAAAGTACTTTAAAAGGAAAGTATCCCTCCCAAATGTGGCATAAGGTGTTTACATATTGAAAAGTAGATCATTCAAAAATACAATACATTCTTATGTTTTGTTGTAGTGGATGCTGTGGTGCATCATCCTGAATGGACTGAGGCTGGAGACTCACAGTTGAAGATGTGAGCATCCCAGGATGACAGCATCAGTGGAAGGAAGCTGCTTTGCTCAAAGGTCACCCTCCCTTCCTGGGGGCAGCCAGCATCCACTGACTGCCTGATGGAGGGGTATAAAGGCCTAACCCTTTTGCCTTTATGGGGACAACTCTGAAGGACCATTCTGGCTCCAGAACTCCCTATAAGATTAGTTGAGTTCTCTGTTGCATTGGCCCATTCCTGCATCCCTCACCTCTCATGGATGTTGTTCCCGAGCACCCTTCCCAACAAACCTCCTGCACACAAATCTCCAAGTCTGTTTCCTGGAGAACCCAGCCTATGACATCTATCTGATTCACGTTGTAGACTTGATTCTCTGGTTAGATTTTAAACTCTGGTGATAAAATACTAGGTCTTAACTACTTTAAGATGCCATAAGACCAAGGACGGGATTAATCAAAATAAATATTGGCTAGTTCTCATTTCTACCTTTCAAGTATTTCTAATGTCCCTCTTTTATAGCATGGGCTCAGGTATCAGATAACTTAGGTTGAGATCCTAGCTCTACCAATTACTTAAGGGAAATCATCAAACTTTTCTAAGTTTCACTTTCTTCATTTGCAAAATGGGATTAATAATAGTACTTATCTTACAAGGTTGTTGTGATGATTAAGTGATATAATCTATGTAAAGCACTTAGCACAATGCCTGGCACATAATCAGCATTCAATAAATGGTAGCTGTTGTTATTATTAAAGGCATAACACTGGCACCACTCTGGTGACCTTAATTATTACCTTAGTCAGTCATCACCTTACTCCTTGATTATTATATAGAAGCTGGTCTTCCTGTCTCTCAGTTTTCCTTTCCTTTACTCCTTCTCTCCACTTCTATCCAATGCTACTGAATTACTTTTCTTAAAATATTGCTTTCATTACATCACTCCTCCACTTAAAATACTTCAGGGACTCCTAGTTACCAAGACCTACGTAAACTGGCACCTGTGTAGTCATTCAGCTATCATTCCAATGGAGAAGACTCTTTTTCACTGTCCTTGAACCATTGCTCAGTCTGGATTGCTCTTCTTTATTTTCTTTATCAATCCAAACCCTGCCCAGCTCAACGCTGACCCCATCAATCAAACTTTCTGTCAATCTAAGTCTATAGCTACTCCTGTCCTGAGCTTTCACTTACCTTAACATTCTCCCACATGTCTGATACTGTATAATCAAAGGCATCCCTACAGTTCTAGATTTTCCTCAGATTTCATAATTGGGCCCCAAATCTCCCTTGATAAGCTTATTATCAGGACTTCCTACAAAGGTTGCTATTCTGAGCATCTCCACTGGTCCTTGGGTGCTTTTCACATCATTAAAATTTACAAAAGGATGGTAGTAAAAAATAGAGTGGACATTTAAAAAAAGAGATTTAGAACACGTTAGAAATAAAAGTGAGTCCCACCCATAAATAATACACAAGACCAAATGCTGAGCTGCGATGAGGTAATGAGACATATGGAATTTGTCTAAAAGGAGTCAACTGGCTTCCAGATTTGGAGGTTTGATGCCTCTGAGCTATTTTTACTGGTAGAGATTCCATTTTATGAGTAATATTTGGGACACGGTATCAACAGTCAACAGTTCACAAACTCTTTAAAAAGTCTCCCAGCAGAAAAGGTTTAATTAAGCTTGATAGAAACTATCTAGCAGCTTTTGTAAGTAATTGCTATTTCCCAAAATAGGACCAACTCATAAACTGCATGATTTCAGAAATGATGAATCAATAAAAATGTTTACAGAAACAGCATTTTGATTAATTCCTTCAGACTAACAAATTCATGGCACATGTGATTAAAATAAGACTTCTACTATCAATTAGGGAAACCCAGAAATCAAACCCAGCCCTCAAATACAGCCCTTTGGATAAATGATCCCAGATTTTGGCATTTGGAATTGCTTTCTAAGCAGGTCCTCCAAGATCAACTGTGCCACACCTCTGGGCCTTATTCCTGGGATAGTCAGGTTCAAAATCACTTCAATTCTCACCCATACTAAGAGCCACAGTGAGACTGACTACAGACAACATGTGTTGTGATCATTATGAAGGCTTGATAAATCCAGCAACAAGTCATCCATGAGTAACTAATGGCTTCTTTTTATACATATAAGCTCAACAGCAACAAACAAACCATTAGCAGTTATAATGAAGTAATATCCCCTCTATTACTAGAGTAATAATTAACATGAATGTTCCATTTATCTAGAGCACAAATAGTAAATATTTTTTATCATATGGAACTATGCTCATAGCAAATAACTCTTGAGCTTCTATAAGAAAATAGGGACTGTTTTAAGCTATCAACAAATATGAAATTATTTTCACTCTAGTTTTAGTTTCCAAACAGATTTATTTGAAAATAACTAATCAATATGTGACAGCTATAACAACACTCAGCTAATCAGAATATCGATGACTTAACACAGCAATGGAAATTTACATGTAATTATCTAATAGGTACAATACTACTATGTCATTCCCATAAATCACCTTCTATTTTTTCCAAAATGCTGTATGGTTACTTAATGAGCACACAAAAAACTAACCAAATAACTCAAAGTTAGTATGTCATAGCATCTCAGGGCTGAAAGGGACCTTCAGGGACAGCCAAACTAATTCCTTCTCTGGGACAATTGTCTGAGCAGCTCCTGGGTTGTTTTCTATGTTAACAATCTCCATTGAAGTTATAAGGATTGTATGCTCTTGTTTTCAGTCAATATTTTGACAACAGTTTTTAATTTTTCCTGTAGAAACTCTTTTTTTTTTTTTTTTTGGTGAGGAAGACCAGCCCTGAGCTAACATCCGTTGCTAATCCTCCCCTTTTTGCTGAGGAAGACTGGCCCTGGGCTAACATCCGTGCCCATCTTCCTCCACTTTATATGGGACGCCACCACGGCATGGCTAACGGGCAGTGCGTCGGCGGGTGCCCGGGATCCGAACCAGCGAACCCCGGGCTGCCAAGCACGGACTAAACCGCTGCGCCACCGGGCCGGCCCCCTTCCTGTAGAAACTCTTGATAAAACATTGCTTATTATTAGTTCCTCTCACACATTTAATTATATACCGTATTTCACAGCAATCTAAATTACTGTCAATTGTAAGTTACATCTTGACTTCCTAGAGGTTAAAATGTGAAAAAAAATTGCATTTAAGAATCAATAACAGGGGCCGCCCGGTGGCGTAGCGGTTTCGTCCGCGCTTGGCGGCCCGGGGTTCGCCGGTTCGGATCCTGGGCGCCCGCGGACGCACTGCCTGTCAGCCACGCTGTGGCGGTGTCCCATATAAACTAGAGGAAGATGAGCACGGATGTTAGCCCAGGGCCAGTCTTCCTCAGCAAAAAGAGGAGGATTAGCAACAGATGTTAGCTCAGGGCTGGTCTTCCTCACAAAAAAAAAGAATCAATAACACATAGCAGTTTTAGTATTTAATCATACATACAAAGAACAAGAAATCACGAGCATGCAGAATACTGAAGCAGAGGACCCCAGAAATCGTTTAGTCCAACATCCTACATCCCCATTTTTAAAGACCAAGAAATTTAGAGCCAAAATTTGCCAAAGATGACACAATAGTGAGTAGCCAATAGGGAGATTGGAAAACAGGTTAAACTCCTCACCAGAAGCTCATCCCACTGATTGATAACCTTTTCAACCCTCACCTCACCTGAGGGCTACGACGTGCTCCCTCCAGTAACATTAGTTACTAGGGCAGTGAGTCCAGACTGGAGGGATGGCGTGGGACATGTGCAGCTTGAATCTATCCACTTGAAGCTTCACTTATCAAGTCTTGTACAGGTTATACACAGAATTCATAGGTCTAATTGTGCTATTTGATACCACAGTTATCACTAGGGTTGCTTCTGCTGAGTTATTTGGCTAGAACAATGAGCTAATCCCGATGCCCTCCTGATAACAAACCATCAAACAAGAAGATGACCTTCCTTTGGTAAAGGGCATACTGATGGTTACAATCCCCAGGCAAAATCTTGATATGCCAATTTGACCCAAGTTGGACTAATATTTTTTCTATGTTAATGCATTACATGCAAATCACATCTTTATAGATATGTGCAGCATTCATATGTCTCTGCCTGTGTCTTGTGTCAGGGACAAGGAAGAGGAAACTACACTATGCTTTCAAATAGTGACAATATGTCAGGCACTGTATTAAGCATTTTACATTACTTATCTCATTTAATTCTTAACTCCATAAGGTAGGTATTACTAACCTCATTTTTTGGAGGAGAAAACACAAGATTAAAGATGTTAGGTAACTTTTCCAAGGCCTCACAGGTGGTAGGGTGGCAGAACTGGGATCTAAAGCCCCACTTGTCTGACTCCCAACACTGGCTTGTTTCCTGGATGCCTCCCTCTCGGGACTCTCAAAGGCCTTTAATCAGCATCAATACAACATGCAGTGCATCATATGTTTTCCTTCAAACTAACTTCTGGTAGTGCACACGAATTTCTAAAGAGCTGTATGTAATTCTAGTCTTATGGGGTAGTCACTCTTAATAGAGAAGATGTTGAACAGATAACTAGCTGAACAGAAGTAATATTAAGTAACATGTAAATAACCTCAAACTTTGGTTAGGATTTTCAATCAGTTATTAACTGAAATAGTTGGAAAAATGAACAGTTACTGTCAAACAGACCTCCCTCCATATGTAGGTATTTATTTCCATTTATTAAGTAAGGTTCTACCTGAAATAGGGAGCAGGCTATGCTGTTCGCTGATATGTTCTGTTTGGGTCCATACATTTGAATATAATGTACAGAGAGAAGAGGAAACTTGACCCACAAAGTAACAGAATAGATAGGAGCAACGAAAATTTCAATTTATATTATCGCCAAGTGAGATTAAAAATTTGTGCCAGGCAAGTAGAATGTGACCAGGAAGTTAAGTCATTAAACAATAAGTATTTATGGAGTCTTAGGAGCAGGCTGCTGAAAGAGAATAGGATGAATTGGTTTGAACATAACACCTCTGGTATTTCTGTCCTTTCTGAAGACTGAGGCCTCAGCTTGTTTTCCCAGATGCCAACTATCCCGGCTCTGCTGGGTTTGGAGAGAAACCCTCCTGGGTGCTTGATAGTATGTCCACCCCTTTTCGTTTAAATCCTGGTTTGAGCTTTATTTTTAATTTGTAAAATATGGAAAGATGTAGAAAAGTATAGAAAATAACACCTAAGTACTCACTAAATTAAATTTTTACTAACCTTGCTTTAGATATTTTCTTTTTTAGGGAAACACAACATTATCAATAATGTTGAGGAGCCTTTGGCATCCCTCCCTACTTCCATCCCTTCCACAGAGGCTCTCTCAGAAGCGGGGGTGTATCTATGCTCTTACATTGTATGTTTTGTGTTTTATTTAAAAATTTGCATAATGGTGACATATCTTTAGGAACTTGCTTTCTTCACCATGTTGTTCTTGAGATTTGTCTATGTGGACACATATACATTTAGTTTAGTCATTTTAACTGCTGTTAAGTGTGCATGTGGGAGGGTTGCCCTAAAGTCTATACCTAGAAGCGGAACTGCTTGCTTTTATGGTGTGCACATTTTCAGTTTTACTAGAAAGTGCCTCTGTCTTTATGTTTTGCTTATCACTTCACGCTGTTTCCACATCTAAATAAGACTACCTCCAACGGCACTAGACTAAGAGAGAAGTTTTATGAAAACTTAAGTGGGGTTAAATGAGCATCATAATTTTCTTCAAAAGACTACTTTGGGTACTTCTTGGTTTTAGATCTTTCCATGACTGAACATGTTTCCAAGCTTTGGGCTAGAACCAGAGATGGAAAATAAGGACCCTTGTTGTTCAGAGGTGTGTGCTGATTGTTTGGGGTCTGTGGACATCAGCTCGTGCCAGCTGGGTAGGAACTGGTAAATGGCTCCTTTGAGGAAAAAGATAAACAGAAATAAAGAAATGCCAGAGCTAACTGGAAAACTGTTTTCATAATTCAATTTTGTTTTACATAACCTTGCTCCCCAAATGTTAGCAATTTAGCTCAAAGAGCTGTTAGGGTTATTAAATAGTCACTAAATATTGCAGAGACAGCTCAGCAAAACTCACGAATTGAGAAACCATTTTATGACCATTGTTTCACCTCTGGGGTGGCTCACTGCATTTTGTTCCAGGTCCCTAGGGCCCAGAGGTAATAACATCTGTATTTTTAAGACCAGCTTTGCACCACACCTGCATATCAATTCCCTTTTTTGAATTCTACCTCTAAACCAAAGCCAAATGTTTGGCTACAGAGTTGGTTTCCAGGGTTTGGCTGAGTATTAAATGCAGCAGCTCCAAGACTTTACTGGTCCCACAAAATTTTTTTAAGTGATGTTAATTGAGTCCTGGGAAAGTTTAAAAAATTTAAATTCTTAGAGGAAAAGGAGATGAAAGGAAGTGAAGAAAGGAAGAAGAAGAAATGGGGCAGGCAATGAGAAATTACTGACAAAAATAAAAGTTAAATCTAAATGATGGTGGAGAAATTTTAAACTAAAATAATTTAAGAAAAATTATTATAGTCTAATTTCATGTACTTCCATTAATTTATTTCTGGCTTGTATCTGATTTTATTTAAAAGTAGAAGAATGCTATTAAATGTTCTAAAAACAACTGGTGGAGAGGAATTTGAGAAATTCAAGAAATCTCAGACTGGAGTTGAGGTTAGTTGATTTATCACCATAAACTTACGCTGACATTTGCATTTGATATGCAAATGACAGTTGACATTTGATGTGATGTGAATCTATTCTCTAACTTACAAATTATCTTCTAATAATTAGAAGTAATTATAGATTGGCCACTCCCTGGTGACAGGTAGTAAGTCACTTTAAACTAATAGCTGCACTCTTGAGTTCCTATTACAGATATGAGTTACTATGAGCAGTTGACCCGGAAAATAATGTGAATGGAGTCTCCAAGGGGCTTGCCCTAATCTGGAAAGTTTTCTTGCAGAGAGTCAATCCTATTCATGATGAATGAAGTAGGACCATCATGGATTCTTGGAGTTGAGGACCACCCAGTCCAAACCTCTTGCCCAATGCAGGAATCCCATCTACAGCTTCCCTGAACAGGTCACCCAGCCACTGCTGTGGAACGTTTGCACTGAAGGGAGCTCTCTGCATCTGGAGGCAGCACAATTCTATTTTCCAGGAAATTGCTCTTTATGGTAGACTGAATGCAGACTCCCTATTACTTCTACCCATTGGTCCTAGTTCTGCCATTTTGAATAGGACAGAAGAGATCTACACTTATTTTCCAGGGCTTTGAAGAGGGCATTGTTGCCTTCTCCTGCCTACCTCCACTGATTATTCTCCAGCTTAAACTGTGCCAGCTCTCTCAACTACACTCATTTGATAGGGACCCCAAGACTGCTCTTGGTCACCCTCCCTTGGGTGTGTTCTAGTTTATCAGAGTCCTTCTTAAAATGAGCTGCTCAGACCAAAACATAATGTGGCCTGACCAGCAAAATACAAGAGGACTATGATTGCTCAGGACCCTATATTTCTATTAATTTGATATATAATTAGATTCGCTTTTAAAATCTTTTCATCACACTAGTGGTTTTTAATGAAGGTCAGCTCAAATTTTCTGATCATTTCTAGATGAATTGCAGATTTTTCAAACCACCTATTTAAGTCTGTTCCAGATTTTTTCTTGGAATTACCGTCAAGCTTAGATGTTTATAGTTCCCAAATTTTACCCTTCTTCATTTTGAAAATGTAGACATTTGTCCATCTCTAGTCTTGGCACATTCAATTAGCACATTTGTATTGTGTCTATTCTGGGCCAGATGCTGTCCTGGGAGCTGGGAACAGGCGGTGAATAAGACACAGTCTCTGCCCTCGAGGAGCCTTTACCCAGCGGGGAGAGTCACATGAGTGAAGAGAAGGTTATAGCAGCCCAGGCACAAGTTGCTATGGGAACACATGTTCATCCACACTGAAGGGCATCTCTCCCTGGAGTTCTGGGGTCAACCTGCACATAACTAGCATTGGCGGGGAGCCTAAACTCGTAAGTGTCTGGGTGCTCCACCTCCTCACTTGCCCAGGGCTGCAGGTGCCTCTTTACCCTGTCATTTCTACCTTTTCCCACAAAGAGCAATTTCCACCCAGGAAAACACAGAATCCATGTAGGAACAGCCCTTGTTTCTCTTTGATATTTGATTCCATTATTCTTGGGACCCTAAGGAGTAGGCCTGGCCCTTCACTCTGTTTCTACTTGCTCTGAAGGATGATAAAGATGATGACAAAGAGGAGAAGCACCTTCCATGTTTTGAATATTCACTCTGTAGAAAGTACATGCCATATATATCTCCTATATCCTCCTTTAATCTTTTTCAATCCTCATAGCAATCCAACGAGGATTAAATTTTTATTTTTATTTTTATCTTTGTTTACAGCTGGAAAAACAGGCTCAGTAACTTGTCCAGTGTCACTTTATTAGGAAATGAGGCCACTGGGCCCCAAACCCAGGATTCCTGCACCTCAAATGTACATATTACCCTGACCATTTTCTGAGGCGCTGCTTACCTGCAGGCCAACAGGACACCCAAATTATCTAGAAGCTCTTTTTTCAAGAGTCCTGATTGATTCCAGCCTTGGCCTTCTTAACCCTGTCTTCCTAAGTTCTACACTGTGTGTGTTCATCCTGGGTGCATGAGCCCCTTCCGCCCATGTGACCAACCTTTTGGAAATCCCAGCTCATGAGATATCCGGGGGTAGCCTCATGGGTTTCTCTGGAAGTTTCTCTCCTTTCCCTGGTTCTTATTTTCTTTCATGGTAAAATGAATTGAATTTAGGGGTTTTGCTTGGTGGTCTTATTTTATTCATTTACTTACCTAGCTACCAACATTTTAATTTATTTTTAGTCTTCCATCCCTTGGGAGCCATATTTCTCTTTGGAGTCTCCGACCAGGAGACCCTGTTTATCTTTTCTGAAAATAGAGATTCAGTGCCTCACAGAAATCTCATTTCCATTTAAAAGGAAAAAGTGAACAAGCCTGGGGACAGAAGTGGAGATCTACAAAACATTGGCCAATTGTTTTCATTTGCAAAAACAAATCTGTACAAGTTGATTTACATCAAAGGGAGCATAATCTAAGAACTACTCTGAATGCCAGCCCTTTCTCAAGTCCTATTTTTGAATTTAGGGCAGTGGTTTGGTAGGAAGGGTAGTATCTTCCTATCCCACTGGCAGGGACACCTCATACGCAGGCCTCATCTGCTGGTTGTAAGAGCGTCCAGCACAGCAACCAGTCTGGAGTCAGTCCTGGTAAATGTGAACTTCTGAGGCGGTTTACCTACACTCACGTGGATGCTTCCTCCCCTGCCAGGTCTAGCTCATTGCCTTTCTCCATTTTAAAAGGAGAAGGCAATAGTCCCTGACTTTTCTTGTCTTCAGTTACTGCTCTCTTCAAATATTACATATTCTTTGTCTCCACTCAAAATTTCATCTTTTTCTGGAAGCTTCCACACTGACTCTAACCAACACTGAGCTCTCCCCCTCTTCATATACTTGAAGTAAGTCTTCCAATTAAGCATTTCTGGATTTAATTAAATATTTTCAGAAACTGTTATTTAAACATTTCAGATTTATGGCTTTTCTTTCCAGTGAGATGATGCTTTATAAAGTCAGAACTGAATCTTTCTCTTCTCTTCTTCTCAAAAACCTAGTACAGAATTGAGCCAGGCAGTGAGTAAAACCTCTAGTCTAGTCTTACAAAACCATCAACAGACATGACCATTCACCGGAAGATGGCTACCAGAATTGTCGATAAATAGAGGACTCTAATAAACACATACATCTTTCCGATGATAAAAACATACATATTAACAAAGCCAGGAAGCATTTTGAAGTTGTGTATGAGGGTATTAGAGAGCAGGACAACTTCACAGCATAAAACAAATGGCTTAAATAAATTCCATTTATTTGAGCAGGACACAGAAGAAATAAATATCTTTTACAGATTTGCCCTTGTGCTTCCTAATTTACGACAAGGTCACAAATGTCTCAGGAGGTCAGGGAGACAGGGAAGTCAAAGACAATCCTGATGTTTTAAGTTCAAATGACCTGGGAAATTTATGATTCCACTTAGAGAAATAGAAATGCCAGGAGGAGGCAACAGGTTCTGTTTGCTTGTTTATTTATCCTCCACAGCATTCCAAAAGAACCAAAGGTAGGACAACAACCATGAGGTAGTTGGAGATAAATGAGATAAACAAATGGAAACATTCCATGTGGAAGATAGAGACTGGATGGGCTGAGTTCAGGAGTATGTGTGAGAACCAGGCGAATTCAGCATCCTGTAAGTCAGGAGAATAGAATTCTCAAGAAGTCTCTGAGGATGAGAAAAAATAAAGCTGTGAAAACGGGAATTGAATATGGTAATTGGTAGTTACCAGTGTCCTCAGGAGTAACTGATGGATGAATCCAGACTCAAATGGGTAACAGAATGAAGTAAATGGGGGCAAAGAAGTGCAAGACATAGGTAGAGTTCTTCCCAAGCACTTTCGAAGAAGTGCTTCATTTGGAGCACACGGAAATATTTAGCCAAAACAGAGTAACTGGGTTTTGGAGAAAGATATGACCTTTTAGGGAGCAAGCATTTCTGTTCTCCCATTCTGATGTCCAGCCCTAACCACAGAATCTCGATATCTGGAGCTGGCATCTATGGTTAAAAGTTGCATTAATAAATACTCCTTGTAGTATGGGGAGGACAGGGAAAAGGGTCTATTTATTCAGGGAGTTAATGGTCTAGTCTACACGCAGCAAACCTCCTTTCAGACCATAGATGGCTATCAGTTACTCATACTCAAAGCCCAGATGAGCTACACTTACAACCCACATAAAAGGAGGCATGTTGGTCAGCTGGGAATTTGGCCCAAATGTGATACCACATTCCACCTAAACAGGACTGGTTTATTGCAGTACATAGGTTCTGCATGGATTTAGTGGTTTAGATAGGATATGATTCCACATGTGGACAGAAGAACACTTTGGAACACAAAGGTTCGTGTGGACATAGGTTCATAAACAGGTTGTAGAGGAAAAAATTGACATAGTCAGGCCAGTTTTGCTAGGGTGAATGTGAGGAGTTATGAAGAGATGGTCTAAATAGGGAGGAAAGGCCTGGAGAGAGAGATTATGACTCACTTTATATATTTTATATATGTGGCTCCACCTGTATCTTCTGGCTAAAGACGAATAGGCTCAACATTGTCAAAAGTAAGAAAAGACAATTGGTAAATCGATAAATCCTACTCCTACTTATGTTTTAGTTCTCCAAATCAGCATTTCCTAAAGTTGTTCTGCATACGTAGGATTTTAAAAGATGTTAAAAATTGAAAGAAACACACTCCCAAATAATGGCTCCATGGACAACAAGTTTGGGAAATGCTAAATTATACAAAGTCAACGAGGTTTCCTTAGGGCAAGGTATCTTAGAGTCTTTACTATGCCAGTGGGCCTTGTGAATCTCCAAGAAGGGCATATAATACACAGCTATTCTTGAATTTATTTGCATATAAAACCCTTCCTGTGCAGGACTCTCACAGGACTAAAGGTCCTGGAATATGCTTTAGGAAACGCTGCTCTTCACCAGCTCTGCTTATGCAAACACTCTGCTGGTGACGATGGCCCTTAGCAAATGAAAATGCATTTGCTTTTCCATTAGTCAAGGTGAATGTCACAATGCTTTTTAATTAAGGAAGCAGACTCCACAAATGCTTTACCTTGGTTATTCATGTGAGCAAGTGACAAAGGCCTTTATTAAACAAACAATACCTTTCAAGATAGAATTATTACCAAAAGCACAATTTATGAATTTACTAGCTCTTTCCTGCTGATGGCAATAGCATTCGGTCTGCAGCCACATTTTGCAACAATCAGTAACTTCAGGAAAGCTACCACAATTGTCCACCTTGCTCTAAGCTCATTAGAGTACCCTAGATTGAAGCTTTTGAAATGTATCAATGCATTGACTCTCTGTTGGGAAATAATTTCACAGCTGGGGCCTCTTTCTGAGTGTGACCCTTCCAATTGTAGAGTTCAGAAGGCATAGCAGACGTGAGAGGAAGTTGAATGACCTCCCATTCCAGTCCCATAGCAATGTGTCAAAAGTTTAAGCAGCTGCATATCCCTCTTTTCTCTGTCAACAGCTGCAGTCATGGAACCCACCCCTTTTCATGGGTGTCGGCCCAGAAAACAGCCATGGAAAACACTGCACAGGTTCACACACTAACAATCCAAGCAACCTCATGGAGCCAGGGACACCATTCTGGCTTCCTGCAGCCTGCCCCTTGAATTCCAGATCTTCCATCTCCATGCAACCATTTTCTCTATGAAATATCTGTTTTCAGAAATCCTTCAATTCAAGGCGCCATCTTACAAAGAAGTTTACAGAAGTCTGGCATCAACCCCACTGGGGAGTGATTAGTTGAAACTGTGAGCTCATCCATCCTTAGAAAGCCTCATTACCTCTTTTACAAAAGGCTTTAATCCCCCTTTAGTGATTACACTGACAAAAACACAAAGATATTGGTCATTCATGACTCTTTTGCAAAGGTCTCCCAAGCCTCTGGTCCCTCCCTGACCACACAGCTAGTGTTTCCCAAGTCTTTGAGGGTTGTTCATTTCCAGAGAACTGGCTAGGAGGGGATGCCTTTGGAATGACCCACTACTCCCAGGGCCCCAAATGTCTTGGCTACAAATGGTACACAATACTCACCGACTTAAATGCCTCTAGTACAGCAGCAGTTCTTGGCAAAGAACACTCACTCAACTTCTGCTCAGCTCAAAGCCTTCAAGACCTGACCCATGCCTAATTTTCCAACCTTATTTATAGCCATTTCCCACTCCCCAACTCACATGCTCATCCAGCACCCCCAGGGATCCAGGCATTCCAGACTATTCCCTGTCCCTTCATCCTATCACGCTATAGGCTCTGCCTTAATTGTCCTTATTGGCCTGGCAAACAGAAATCATCCTTCCAGTTCCAACTGAAATGTCATTTCCTCTGAAGCCTCCCCTGACCTCCCCAGGCAGGGTTAATCCTTCTCTTTCCTCCACACATAACATTAATCGCTCCCTTGTCATTTTATACAATGGTTAGTTGTTATTGATCTGTCTCTCCTGTCTAGACTGTGCTCCTGAGTGTCCCCAGTGCTCAGCACAAAGCAAGTGTCCATAGAGTGTTCACTGAAAAAAGAGAACTACTGAGTTTCCGCTGTGGATGGGCCCAGGGGTCGCTGAGGGAGAGTTAGCTTCAGTAGGAAATGTTGGCAGTGGGAAGTAGGTAGCAGCAGAACGGAAAAGCCTGGCTTGGTACCACCCTTAATCTAGTTCTAGAAGGAAAATGGCAATACTTTCATTTCCAATCAAAAATCCAGGACCCTCCAAATGCCAGATGCAGAAAACAGGAGATCAGTATAGCAATACTAGGGAACCGAAAGGGTCAGGGATACAGAGGGAAATGTCATCTATTCACTGGAACTAACCACCGCTGATACTTATCATAGTTTCTGATGGCACAGCTGGTAAGGTGGCTTCACTGAGGTTTGGCCCAACCATATTGACCGTAAGTCCAATGCTTTGTCTTTTAAGGTATCTAAGTGCACTTTTAAAATTGCCAAGGCCTCTGTAAATAGCTGTATGCTAAGAGTAGAGGTTAGCATGTTATTCATTCATGTAATCTTCTCCACACTCCAGCCTCTCTCTCTCCTTCTCTCCACACACATGCACGCACGCATGCACGCACACAAACACACGCATATAAATGCACACATACATACATATACATGCGGATATACACATACACGCCAACTCACCTAGGAGTACCTCTCTAGACCCCCACTCCCATGACATAACTGTCCTGTCCACTCTATGTTCTCTGGTCCCCTCCAATTTATATTTGGGGAGTGACTGTCAAAGTGTTACTCTCCCTTATGTAAGCAAAGAGGTATGAAGACAGGCATTTTACACAACATGGGAAGGGGAGTCTACTAATGTCTGAGTATATTCCATTAAATATGTATATAAATGTATACAAATCATCTGAGTATACTCTTGAGCACAGAGTGTTAGTAAATTACTGGAACCAGGAGTCTCCCTCACACCTGTACCTAATAAGTGGAACCCTGTCCCCATTGTAATCTCCCTCCTGTTGCAGGACAGACTCTTTCTCAAAGGGCAGCCCATTGGCTAATTTGAGCCCTATTTCCACAGGAGTTCCGCTTGAAAAATTACCATTGTCAATTACAATTGTCATTCTTTGGACGATGGTGGGTCTCCATAGTTCACACACACTTATGAAATGAATGTTCTCTCTCACAGGGGCAATGAATAGAAAGCCAAGGGAGGAGATGGGAGAGGGCAGAGGGTGGCAAGGAGGGGCCCGGAATGGGGGTGACATATCCCATTGGGCAAAGTGCCACCATGGTTCTCTGCCTCCCTGCAGCATATATTTCCTCTGAGATATGTGAGTGGTTGTCAATATCAATTACTTGTTAATCTGATGCTTTCCCATTTAATTTTCCTATTTAATACCAGTGTGTTTAATACCAGAAGAACCAGCCAGTTCTTCTTTGAGCTAGGGAAGGAATGTGCATGACCCAATGTGCTTTGAAACAGACTATTTAAATCCCTTGGCAAACAGTCTTCACCTCTTTATTGCTGATGATAGTCTTGGACTCCAGGCCAGGGAGCCTGTCTTTAATTTGGTTTGCTTATTGGGCCCCAAAAGTGCCCGAGAGAGTTCATTTTCTCTAAATGCCCTGGCATACAGTAAGCACTCAATAATTGGTAGATCTGATTATTTTTCTTACACTCCCCATGTGTGACCAAGTGAGATTATTGGCCAATTTGGGTCTTTCAAGAGAGCAAATCAAATGCATGTGGCTAATCTGGCCACAGCCTGAGTTAAACCCTGAGGTGACCTTGGACCTGGAGGTGCATTCAGACCTTCAGGTCTGGAAAGCTGAAGAGATGTGGGAGGAATCAGAGACATGGCCAAGCTGAGAACAATCCAACTTTATTCCTAATGAAATGACCCCTTCGATTATTAACTATACAACACTGTTGAGAAATTACTGAGGGGTCATATTTGTTAACTAATTTGTATGAACTCATATATATGTTACTTATTAACATTAATAATCTATATTACATTTTCTGTTCTTTTCTCCCCCCACCCCTGACATGAGCAGTCTTTGGCTCCCAAATGCCCTGAAGAACAAGACGCAGCGTGTTAAGGAAGGGTTCTCTCGTGTCAGTTGATAGTTAATCTTTAGACTCATCACCAAGATACAAGCCAGCACTATGAAGAGCAGGCCAAGAAGACCTTGCACATCATGTCACTCTCTAGATTTAAATCCTCCAGTGGGGTCCCTCACCTGCCCAGGGAGAGAGCAATGCAGCTCTCGAATTTCAAACCTCATGTTGGTTCTGTCTTTATGCCTGACTAAACTATGCGACTCAGAGCTCGTGAAATTATCTGTCAGCCTCAGTTTCCTTATCTATAAATTGGGGATAATACTCATTTCATGAGAATATCATGAGGATTAAGTGATATCAAATTTTAAATCACAACATTCACTTTTGGAGAGTAAGTGGTGAAATACTGCCAGGTGAAACACAGATTGGAAGGATTTTTTGGAAAGCCATGTGGCAATAGTGATTAGGAGACTTAAAATGCTCATGTCCTTTGACTCAGTCATTCCAATTATGGGAATTAATCCTCAAGGCATAATCCAAAACAAGGTCAAAGATTTATATGCAAGGAGACTTATCACAGCTTTATTTATATTTATGTGACACTGGAAACAATCCAAATGCGCAGTGGTAGAGGAATGATTAAGTAAATTATTGCACATCACAATGACGGAATATTAGATATTGCTTAAAACGATGTTTATAAAGAATTTTTAATAATGTGAGAAATCCTTTTATCCCTTTATCACTTAACGTGTGATAAAAGGATGGAAGAGAAATTATATAATACGAGGAAGAAGTACATCAAGATGGTAACAATGGAGGATTATTTTCTTCCTTCTACTTTTTCTGTTTTACAATTTTTTACAATGAGCACATCTTTTTTTAAATTCAAAGATCGCAACTAAACCCCAAAATATAAAAACCTTAACAAAGGGACTGTTATACTGCAGGCATAACAGGTACTAGTTCCATTCTCCTCCCCCTTGGCATGCTTACTTGGCTGCCGATCATCTGGCCCTTGTCCACCTTTCTTACCTCATTTCCTGCTGTCCTCTGGACTGTAGGCACTTCTATACTTCTGAATGCCCTGTACCCCCCAGGACCCTTCATGTTCTTCCACACACCCTAGTGTTGTCTATGTTGGAAAATTTTACAGGTCCCTCCTACCCACATCCAGTTAAGCCCTACTGAGTGCGACTCTATCTGCACACTTCCACTGAGACTCAGGGTGGGGTAAGGTTTTCCCTCCTCATTCCCTGATTATCACCATTATGCTTTGTGCTGTGATGACCACACACTTCTATTTCACCAAAATGACAGTGAGGGGGGACTACATCAAGTGTAGACACTGTACCTTACTCACCTTTGAATTCTCAGTGCTGGGCATGATACTTGGGTCTTAGCAGTTAGTCAAATGAATACAGGAGTGACAGACTCTTATTCCAATACCTTAACTCATTGGGGTCACTTCTCAAGGTCCCCGTCATTTACAAATACCATCCATCCTTGCCTTTGAGCCATCTTGCAAGCTGTACCATCTGCCTGTGACCTTCCTCACTACCACTTACACCCAAGATGGTCAAGCTGCCTTTCTCCACCCTTGGCAATGGCTCCTAAATCCCACCTCTCCTATGAAACAGGACTTCTTCTGCCACTTCCAGTCAGGGCCTCCTGGATCCACATTTAGCCATCCTGGCTCTCTGGTCTGAGTTTCTAGCCAGTGATAGACCATCTCCATTTGTATCTCCTGAAAAGGTCCCAAACTGAACTTACCATGTTGCCCCCAGCTGGCCCCTCTGTTCCTACCAACACATTTCTGCTGGAGCACTGCTGAGCTATTGGCTCACCCAAAAGCTTTGAAAAATTCTTTCTTTTCCCCTAATTCATCCCCCAAAGTCAAGCTGTCATCCAGCCCTGCCTTTTTTTTCCTCCAAAATGTTTTCAGATTTCATCCCCCAATTTTAAGGACAAGCACATTACAATTGCCACTAGAAATATGTTATTTCTGGGAGGTCTTGTTCCTTTGAGTAGTTTATCCTGTCTCCTTGCTGGAGTTTGCGGCTCCCAAATTGCATCCACTTTGCTGCAGGAGCTTAAGTGACAAGGAATATAAAATGAGCTATCACGCCGCTGCAAAATGCCTGCATCCACAAAGGAGCCGGAAGCCAACAACAGAAAACTGTATAGCTCCTGTGGTCTCTCTGCTCGGCCACTGTACAGAGTAGGTTAGAAGAGGTCTCTTGCAGAAATTTCCTTTGTCTTTCACTTTTACAAGGACCAAGGAGAGTGTCTGAGAGTGGGAAAAAGAAAAAGCAAACCCCCCCACAAAAACAGAGACAGTGTTTTCTCCAGAACCCCCTGCAATCAGAATTCTGCCCTCACTAATGCACAGGCATTTCCACTGGCAAGGTGATCAATGAGTGCCCTGATACTAAATACAATGGCTAATTCTGAACCTCTCTTACTGGCCCTCACAGGAACATCTGACCCAGTTCATCACTCCTTCCTCCTTGAAATACCGTCTTTAGTTGGCTTCTGGTGCTGCACCCTCTCCTGGTTTTATCCCTGTCTCCCTGGTTGCTGTTTCTCAGCCTTATTTGTTGTCCTACCCATTTCACTGACTTCAAACATTGTAGCATCCCAGGGCTCAGTTCTTGGACCTTCTTCTTTCCTGTTTACACTTGGTAGGCTCATCCAGTTTCTTGGCATTAATCGCCACATTTACATCTCCAGCCTGAAGCGCTCCCTGAACCTCTGACTTTTATACCCACTGGCTGTCTGACATCTCCATTTCGCTGTCCAAAAGGCACCACAAACGCCACAATCCAAAAATCCAGTTCCTGATCTTCCCTCCCAATCTGTTCCTCCCAGAATCTTTCCTACCTCAGCTGTGGGCTACTCCATCCTCCCCATTGTTTAGGCCAAAAACTTTGAGATCACACTCTACTCACTTTTTTCTCGCACACCCCACATCCAGTATGCCCCTCTCCCTTCAAAACACTTCCAGAATCCAGACACTTCTCTTACCTCCACTGTCTCTTACTCTCCACTGACCCAACACACCCTCACCTCTCACTTGGGTTTGTTCAGTAGTTAACTATCTGGCATCCTCTCTTCTGTTCTGCCCACTCATCATCTGTTCTCCACATGACAGTCAGACAGTCATGTTAGAGCTGGACCTCTGGATAAAAACCTCCAGAGGCCCCCATCACAATATGCGTAAAGGCCAAAGTCTTTAAATGACCGATACTTAGGGTTACCATAAAGTTTCTCATCCACACCAGGACATTTTTTGGAATAAAATAATATCAGAACAAAAGGTATAAATGTGGATTGTCCAAGGCAAACAAAATATATATTTCTTCTTCCTATAATAGCTTACATGATCTGGTCCCCTGTTAACTTTATGAGGTCATCCCCTTCTCTTCTCTTCCTGATCCTTCTGCTCTAGCCACACCGGTCTCCTTGCTGTTTCTTAAACATGTCAGACATGCACCTTTCTCAGGGCCTTTCTGCCTGTCATAACCTCTGCCTGGCGTCTTCTCCCATTTGTTTACATGGTCCCCCCTCACCTCTTTCTGGTCTTTGAACAATTGTCACCTTCCTCAAAAGGTCTTCCTTGACCATTCTACTTAAAACTGAGACCCCAACCCCCATGCATTTCCTACTGACCTTTTTTGCTTTATTTTTCTCCACAGCATTTCTTCTGCCATCATTTCTAAAGAATATTTTCACTGGATATAGAATTCTAGGTTGATGGGCTTTTTTCTTTCAGCACTGTCTTCTGGCTTGCATACTACACATGACATTTGATACACCTTAAAACAGTAAATAATTGACTCTGAATAATACATATACATATCCCAGCCTTTGCTTGCTAGAACTTTTCTGGAGCTCCCCTAAGTCTGAATGAGGCATTTGTTGATTTGCTGCAGATAACACACACTTCACGAGGCACTGGTTGGGGTGTCTCATCTTGCATCCATGTATTCAGGGCCTTTCGGATTCTTCCTCTTGAACTCCCTATGTCACTCACCTGAGGTCACCTCTTCGATTTAAGTACATTTGATCTGAAATCCTCAAATTGCGGAATAGAATGCCACAGTCAATGCAACTATACAGTTTCATGCAGGGCAAATTCACCATTGTGGAAGGATTAGTGATAAACTGTCACAATAAATAGAATAAAAGATGTCAAAGTAATCTGTAAATGACAAAGTGTTATAAAAATGCCTTAGATTGCCAGTGTTATTACTTTTTTATATTTCTCCCTGCACAGCAATCAGACCTGGCTTTCCTCAAGTGGAAGGAAGGAAAAGCCTGCACCTGTCTGGGATGAGGGCTGGGCAGGAAGTTTGCACAACTCTTGACACATGTGCTAAAGTCACTGCCCCAAACTCATTATGTCCAAACTCATTTCATTATCCTCTCTGCAAACTGGGTCTACTTTCTATCTTATGTCCATCCTTAGCACCTTCAAGTTTCTAGTCTTTCAGGCTGTAAAATCCAGAGTTAAAAAGGAGAATTCTATAACTACTGTTCTTCCTTCTCCATCTGTGGCCAAGGCTATTATTTCTTTTTTCTAAATCTCACCCAGATTCATTCCTTCTCTCCATTTCCACTAACAAAAACTTGAACTAAACTCTCCTCAACTCATGCTTGGATGGCCACAGCTGGCCTCCCTGACCCACTCTATGTTCACACTAACCTGCCCTTGGTACGTTACCAGAAGAACCTTCTAACAACAATAATGGCCCTAACCTGCCACTGCCCACTGCACCAAATTAAAATTCCCCCACCAGAGGGGAAGGCATTTTAAGCCCTTCATAATATGGCCCCCTCCCACAGACCCTACTTGTCACAGCCCACCAGCTGTAGGCACCAAAAATATTCCATCACAAGCTCAGTCAGTCCCTGAGCCCCCGGGAGCCAGCAGAGCAGGATCCCCATCCTGACCTCGTCGGGGGTCCAGAATCAGTCTTGTTCTCTTCAAAGCCAGCATCTTGTGTGTTACTTCCTACCAGAAACTTGACTACGCGTCTCATGACCCACTAGGTTCTACACTGTATCTGTCAGACAGCATCGCTGCTTTTGTAGTAAAAATACATTTTACTCATTGATCAAAATGTTGTGGCCAACCTCGTGGCTAAGCCTTCACAGGTCCTGAAATGACAGAAGGCAGCATGATCTAGGGGGAAGAGCACAGCTTTGGAGCCAGGAAGCTCTGGGTTCAAACCCAGGTTTGCAGACTGACCACCAGCTTCATGACCTTGGGAATGTCACTTGATCTTTTTGAGCCTCAGCTTTTTATTTTTTCTTTCTTTTTTTTTTTTTGAAATATAATTCACATACCATACAATCCACCCTTTTAAAGTATACAATTCAGTCGTATATTCACAAAGTTGTACAACCATCACTATGATCCAATTCCAGAACACTTCATCACCCCAAAAAGAAACCTCAGCTCCATCAGCAGTCACTCCCCATTCCCCCTCCCCAGCCCCTGTCAACTGCCAATTTGATTTCTAACCCTATGGATTTGCATGAGCCGTGGTTTTCATTATCTCTAAACTGAGCATAACATCTTATAGGATTGCTGTGAGGATAGAGGCAATGTTTGCAAAGCTTCTAGCTCAGAATTTGGCATCTAAGAGGACTTGAATAAATCACTACTAGTGTGGTAATTATTTCTCTGGCTCCTTCAGATTCCCCAGTAGGAAACCCTTAGCTCCAGTCAACTCATCTTTATTATTGTCCTCACCTTACTCTCTCTGTTCTTACCCCTCAGCTCATTTCTGTCCCCTAAATCTCTGCCTCTCCAAACCCAATATATAAGATTCAGCTGAAATCCTACCTCCTACAGGTGAAACCTTCCCTGGTGTAACTTATTTTTCCTATGGTTTTCTTAAGCTACCCTGAAGAGAGAAAAAAGCCCATTCAGTCTGACTTGAAACATTTCCAATATAATGAGATTCTGGCCATGACTCCAGGCTAATCAAACTTGTGTTTATTTTAGATTTTGCTTTATGACACATACAGGACTGCTCAGACACACAGCTGCTTTGATACAAGAAAGAAAAAGAGTGCTACGATATTTTCTGATCTTGCAACCAAACCTCCATTAAGAGACAATATTGACGCAATAAATAGAGATGTTTCAGTAGCTCCGTACGTGGCAGCTATATTTTTCTACATTCTTGGGATTCGCAAATTTAGAGCCATCAAAGATTACAGCCTCTTCAGAGTTTATTTCGTCTTGGAAACCTTCTTAATGAGTTTGACATTTTTATTACGCTCAAAGTCTTCCACCAAAGCCTGGTGCAATTATAGTCATTTATAAAGTAGCCGACATGAAAAGAGGCTTGGCAGGCCCACGACAATGCCTCGCACAGTCCGACCGCCTGGGTATGCTCAGCCGGTTTTCCATTCCCTTGTCCTTGAAGTATCATGGAGGCCAGGGGGGCAATCGCCAGAGCCGAGTAAGAGCAGATGACCTGTAATGCTCTTTCTAGCTGTGTAATGCTTTCATTATAGGTTGATTTCACAAATGCCTCAATTCTTCCCTCTCCCCCACCCAACCCTTGAGGGAATGAAGGGAAAGAGCCTGCTCTCACACACAGCAGGAATTGTTCAATGATAGTCTTTAATACAACAGAATAGTGAAGGGGCTCTCTCTCTGTAGTCAGATGGACCTGGGTTCAAATCTCACTTCTATCATTTACTCATTGTGGATTGTTGGCCAAGTTATTTACTCTCTCTAAAACCAAGTTTCCTCATCATTAAGATGGGCATAAAAATACGTAAAGTGCTTATGTAAAGTGTCTAGAATGTAGTAAGTGTTCAATTAACGATGGCCATTGTTACTATTTTAGTCATCGTCATCATCATCATCATCAGAAAACATACTCATGAACCAGTTGTGGAGGTCATTAAAAATGGTTGAGTATGGGTGCAAACTTCCAGTTATAAGATAAATAAGTCCTGGGGATGTAATGTACAGCATGGTGACTATAGTTAACAATACCGTATTGTATATTTGAAAGTTGCTAAGAGAGTAGATCTTAAAAGTTCTCATCACAAGGAAAAAAAATTGTGACTATGTGAGGTGATGGATTCAAACTAAATTTATTGTGGTAATCATTTTGCAATATATACATATATTAAATCATTATGTTATACACTGTAAAATAATAGTGTGTTATATTTCACTTATATCTCAATAAAACTGGAAAAAACAAAACAAAACAAAATGGCTGAGCATGATTAATTCAAATGATTCCCAATCATTCCTTTTCTATCCCCATGCCCCAAATATATGGAAAGTGCCTTGTCTGTGGAGGTACTGTACTAGGTACTATGGGAATTATAAGATGATTAAGAAGACACAGATTCTTCCTTCAAGGATCTTACAGAAAAGTAAAAGTCACTAATGCATGCATTAAGATGAGACAAAGAAGAAAATGAGACGGGCAAACAGTGTCCTACGGGAATTTAGAAGGGGATAGGTAGAAGAGTGGAAATCAGAGAAGGCTCCCTGGAGGAGTGGTATCTGAGCTAACAAAGTGATGATAAGATCTGACCATTGGAAGACTAGGAGACAGGCACTCCAGGATGAGGATAAGGCATTGAAATCCAAACAGAACTTTCTGTGCGAGTGGCAGTCTTGCACAGAATATTGTCTAATCCACAGAATTGACTGTTGCTAATTAGTGGTACTTTCCCAAGGCCACATTGCTATAAAATCTTAATTGCTGTTTTAGTCTTAAAAAAAAAAAAAAAAAAGCTTTTGCTGTTCACATCAGTCATTTGGAAGGGAAATTAAATAGGCTTTCACCAGATGGAGTCATAATGGAGAGATGACACTAACCAAGCCTGGATGTTTCAGAATTTGAGACATGAGAGCTTACAGGAAAACAGAGAGCCAGAGTACAAATCAGTGAGAAGATCTGTGGCTCTGCTGCCGAAAAGGAACTTCTCATACTGGGGTGCATTGTGGGCAAGACATTGGGGCTTTATGCAGTTCCCAGTCTTTAGGCACAAAGCGCTCCTCTCCACACAATGCAGGCGATGACATTTGCCCTTGAATGCGCACACATTCCCCGGGCTGGTGGCCAGCATCCACTGGAGTAGCTGAGTGGCAGAATGTAGCAGTTCTTACTTTAAAAAATGCTCCTCATCAGGTTTTACCAAGCAAATGGAGCAAGTCCTTGCCAGGGGGGTGCATACCACCAGACTGATGGAGTGTAATTACCCTGCTTTATGATCTGGGCAGAGTTCCTGGTTTTAGGTCCCTTCTACCCTTGCGAATACTTCACAGCATTTTCGTGACCTGGTCAGAACAGTGAGCAGTTTGCATGAGTCTGAGCCTCAAGTTTAGGAGCTAAGAGAGAACATTATGATATGCATGGAAAGGGCCTGGTACAGCAGGGGCTCGGTCTGTGTCTGGTGAGTATGTGACGACGTGAATGAATGTACTGACAGGAAGTGGGCTCCGAGTGTGATGTCAGCCCAGAGGACTTGGAGCCTCCCCAGGGGGCCAGCATCCATATTTTCACTTGGATGGAAAAAGCCACAGCAAATCAATCAATCAAGTATTTATCTTATACATACTGTATAACCAGCATTGCACCATGCTAGAGTCAGAGGACTGGATTCAAAGAAAAATAAAACATGGCCCCGATCTCAAATATTTACAATTTAGTTTGGGAGAGAAAACTAAGCCACATGAAATAAATACTTGTACCCAACATCGTTTAGGGTTTTACTAAGGTTTTCAAGTGGTCCCAACTGTAAATATTGACTGTAAGTGCAAGTGGGGTTCAGAGAAAATAAAAAGGTCAAAGCAAGTTTGAGCAGTTGAAAAAGGTGTCATGAAGGGGGCAGAACTTCAGCTAGGTTGCTCCTAACAGAGGTGACACATACTTCCATTAATCTTAAAAAAATAACTTCTAAGAGAAACAGCAAGAACTCTGTGTATAGGTTGTCTCTTTAAGGACCCAGCAATCTTGTGAGGTAGTTGCCATTTGAGGTTATTTCGTTTGTCAGAGGGGAGAGGGGATTTGAACCCAGGGCTGATCTTGAACCTCGCACAGCTGCGTGAGTCCTAGGGAATTTGCCTAAGCCCTGTTCTCATTCTAGGTATTCTAAAAACATCGTTCTTTCAGAAGCATATTCAGAATACTATGGTTTTTCTGCATCCTACATAAATGATGTGGCTGGGTGGGGGGTGGTTAAGTGTGAAAGGTAGCATTCAATAGAACTAACCTATTGGGCAGTGGTATGAAATTAAGAATTCATGAAGGAGATTCGTTCTCTCACTTGGGAGCTTAATTTTGGAAATACCGTGCTTGGCATCAGCCCTAAGGCTGAGGAATATGAGCAACTCAGTTAGCAATGACTTGGATGAGAAGCCTTTGTGGTGTAGCAAGGTGTTCCTCAGAGCGCTCGGTGGGGTTCTCTCAAACGCGAACCGTGAAGCCTGTTGGTTCTTGCTTAAAAGACTATCTTGTTTATTTTTAACACCCCTGTGTCTCTGGCTATGAGTGAAAGACTCCAGCACAAAGCACCAGGGAGAGGAGGGTTGGCGGGTAGTTCCACACAGCAGGAGGGAAATGGACTCAACAAAAGGATGAATCCCTTCCCCAACCTTCAGTCAAATCCTGGTCTTTACAATGAATCCCCAGGGTGTTTATACTTGATATCATGTATACATCCTGCCTTCCTCTTCTCAATACCCCTCAATGCCTACAGATTAAAGGTCAAACTCTTGGCCTTGGGATGTGTCCTGGTTGACCTCTCAAGCCTCCTGATGTTGCAACAACAGCTAAACCAGCATGTTTTCCAAACATATCCTGGGTTGGATCCCTTCTGCCCTTGGTTCTTGCTCTTGCTCCCCTGGCCTGGAAGGCTCTTCTCATTCAACTACTTGACTAATTCTTACCAGTCCTTCAAAGTCTAACCTAAAAATGACTGGCTCTGTGAACCTTTGCTAACTCTCATGACTCTACCCTCCAATACAGTCCTTCCTACATCTCTCCTTACTCAGCTTAGCCTGTTCTAATGAGCACTTCTCTCCCCCTGGTAGGCTGGGAGCACCGTGAAGGCCTGAAACATGGTTTATTCATCTGGGTGACCCTAGGGCCCAGCACAGGCTCTGACTCACAGCAGGCTTAATGTCTGAGGGAATAATGAAAAGCAATTCAAGGGGGGGCCTGAACTCACTCCCTTTGGGGCTGACACAGGCGTGTTCCCTGATGAAATGCACTGCACCGCCCTGGAGGCTCAGAAGCTGTGGTTCGGGGTTGGGCAGTGGGATCCGCTTTCCCACCTGAGCAGGCCGCGGATGGAAGAGGATCTTCTCACATGGGCTGTCCAGCTTGCTGAAAAGCCGTTCAATGTCATCCATTGACTTGGAGGGAAAGTATGCAAGAGAAACTCGTTCATCGAAGCTCAGTGGTTTGACCAGGGAGCTTCTCAGCTTGTTCTTCTAAGTGAAATATAAAGGTTGACTTCCCTGTAATCATATTTTTTCTCTAAAAATCTTATCCTTATAATGACTTCTGTTACTATGCTCTTTACAGTGTGTGTTGTCTATAGGAAAAACTGGCATAAATATTCTGTATTAGGAAGTCGGGAAGAGCTGCACATATTATAAATATATATAATCTATTTAGCAACTCTCTGAAAACTTGCAAAACACATACCAGACACTAAACATGCAAACTGTCAGTTTTAGGCAGGCTGTTTTGAAAAAGGAGCTGGCCTGTTTGAGAAAGGAGCTCCGGGTAGCACCAGAGAAGTCCTATGACGGAAAGCATACCCAGAAATTTGAGAAATTTGATGCTATAATTTAGAAATAATCTAAAGAGTCGATGTTCCACTCAAAAACAAGATTAAAAGAACAATATTGTTGGAACATTAAGAAAAGAAACAACTTCAAAGCTAAACTTTCAGGCAAAGAATTTGGACTGAAAGAAAGAAGTGAAATCTAGTCAAATATTTTGGTTTAGCAATAGCTCCTCTTTGCCTCACCCAGCCTTGTTCCCTAAAGCTGTGGCTTCACTGTTTCTTGGCTGCTTTCCTTCGTCCTCATCCCCTGTTCTGGCTGCAGCTCTTAAACAACAGCACTCCAAGCCAGGAGGGCCAGAGTCACCCCAGGGCCCAAGATACCACTGCCATTCTTCCACGTCCTTCTGTTTCTGTGCTCCCCAAACAGGGCATCACTTCCCAGCTAGGAAGCCTGCAGGGTTCTAACGCCACCATGCACAACAGGAAACAAACGAGAAATGGTTTCATCTTTAACAGGCTGGCCAAAGTGAGTCTGAAGAGCACTGTCCAAGCAAGTATCAATTTAGGCCTCTTCAACACCAGGAAACTTTAGAATTCAGAGCCCCCACCAGTGTCTTGATCTGGAGTAACCAGATAAAACTAAATCTTATAGTGTTCCCACGGATCCAGTCTTAGGTTACTACGGACAATATGAAGGGCAACTCACAGTCTATAAAGCACAAAACTCTTAGCAATAAGCTTTCACAGCATCTTCTGGAAGGTGGACACGATATATTTATTGAGTTAGAAAAACAGATGGCTACTTTTGGAATGTGGTGGAAGATTTTTCCTTTTTCATAAAAAAGGAGCCTTTGGATAATTATCTTGTGTTTGTACTTGGAGAAAAGAGAGAAAGAGAGAAAACCAAAATGATGTCATTATTTTGACTATATATCTACCCACAGAGGGGTGGCACACACCATGTCATTTGTGGAAGGCCACTCTCCCCTCAACCAGTCCGCAAAATAGAAGTTGCCTCAATGTTTCACTCATCACTCAGCGATTTCTCTAAAGACATGTTTTTAATAAAGGATGGAATGAAGACTCATAAGAAACAAAAACACAAACAAG
The DNA here is from genome assembly GCA_031878705.1 of Tapirus indicus. Lineage (NCBI taxonomy): Eukaryota > Metazoa > Chordata > Mammalia > Perissodactyla > Tapiridae > Tapirus > Tapirus indicus. The sequence continues at coordinate 61,557,918 of CM062918.1, read as the reverse complement.
GAATACCTCAAGGACATTCTGGTTGTGATTTAAAAAACAAAAAAACAAAACAGAACCTCTGCTGGGAAAGAAAAGTAGTGATGAGGTTGGACAAGAACTCACATCCTGACTTGAAGGGTTAGGAGATGCTGAAACAGTCACCAAAAAAAAAAGCTGTGCCACCTCTGAAACCAATGTGTGCAGTTATGCAAACACAGACTCAAATCCTTCTCTGCCACTTATGCTGACCTTGGGCAAGTTTCTTAGCCTCTTTGGGTCTTAGTTTCCTCATCTGCAGAATGGGTATAACAGCACCTACCATCTTTAAATGGAGGGTATTGAATTAGCAGATCTTGGGGAGACAGGGAGGAGATTCTTCGGCTCTAATAATTCAGGAGAAAGTTCTCCATTGCAGCACATTTGCAGGTAATTATTAACAAGACTCTTTGGAAATACAATAATCAGTATTGTATGCTATCTGCTTCCCTTGGACTTGCATATAATATATACACACGCAATTTTAGGCCCTTTGACCTTCCAACGCTCTAACTATACTGCTTATTAAAACAAACTTTGTGATTTGCAGTGTCTGATTTCCAGGCCTTTCTGCCCATAGTGCCTTTCCAGCATCACCCAGTATCTACACAGAAGAACCACCACACAGCTTCCAAACCCAATCTGATTAAACGGAGAAGCCCATACATTTAGTTTAGTAACAATACCACCCAACTTTCCAAACTCAGCTCATCCCTGTCCTCTATGCTCTGGCAACACCACACTTATTCACACCATACCCTCCCACTCAATTCCCGCCATTGGGACTGCCCATCCCCCTACGTAGCTGGTAAATGCTTCCTCTTTCTTCAATGCCCAGCTCAGAAATCACCTCTTCAGAGAAGGGGAATCCCCCCTCCCAAAAAGACCTAGCTACTGACTTATCTCTGTTCCCAAGCTCTTTGTGCAACCCTCATGCATAAAACATACTTTGTTTACTTCTCTCTCTTTTTCTCGACTATGAACTCCTCCAGAACAAGACTATATCTTATTTTCCTTTATGCTCCAGCACATCACACAAGCCTGACACATGGAGGCAGTGGGTTAATGCTTGCTGGATAAATGGCGGTATGAGTACAGTGACCTGGAGCATCGCCCTCACGTGTCTGTTGCCAATGCCAGGGAGGCCATGGAGACTCCAAGGAGGAGGCCTAAGGTCTCCACCTAGGGCAGTGTGGGGAGCCTCTTTGATCCGGGAAGACTGGATCATCTGGTCACACTTGGGTCAGGTTGGATCCTCCTGAGCTAGGGCAGAGATTGGCTCACAGAGGGGCAGAAATCTCAGATAGAAAGAGATCCACACGGGCTTGGAAAGGGACTGGAGCAAACGGTACCAGCAATCCAGTGGGAGCCTGGGCTGTGGGGCAGAAGGTGCAGAGGGAGGCTCCTGGCAGGAAAAGTCAACCCCCACACTGTGAGTACTCTGCACCCCAGGGAGCTCACCTCACCACCTTCTCATGTCCCTCCTGTTCTTGAGCACTTCCCCTCTTCCCTCTTTCCCATTGGTCCCCTCTCTTGGTGACTTTGAACAGTCACTGATTTGGGTAGTAAGAATTTCCAGCTAAATACAGAGGAGAGAAAGGGAGATGAGACAGTGGGTGGAGGAAAAGGCAGGCGCAGGTGTGAAGGGCATTACCATCCTACTGGTGCCACACTGTCTCCAGCAACTTAGTGCTTTTTAAAAGGCTGCCCTGAGGCTTTCCTGTGAACTCTTTTTATCACAATGATGCTAAGGGACTAGGCTGGAAACTGGAAGAACACCTCTGCTCACTTCTTCATTCAATCTGGATTTGATCTGACTTCTGGAAAGAACTTGAGTTTCAGACCTCAATTCTCCCTAGCTGTACCCTTGGAAAAGTTAATTAACATTTCTGAGAGTCCAATTCCCCTGCACTAAAATGAGGATGTTCCTACTGACTTCACAGAAATACAGTGGGAACAAGACAAGAGGGTACACAGAACGCCCAGCACAGCCCCTGGTACCCCTGAGTGCTCACCAAGTGTCACTCCTTGTCTCCTCTCTCAGTCAACATTGGAACGCGGACTCTTAACATCTCGAAGCTCAATATTCCTCCAAAGTAGGCTGCTCTCAACTTACGGGGAGGCTATGTTCCAAACATTCATTTGAAAGCTGAACTGTGAACACATTTTCCCATGGAATGTATGTTATACATGGTGATTGGGTTCCCAGACCCACCCATAAAAGCCAATCCAGCCCACAGTGGATTCTGTCACTGATCTGCAGACCAAAACCCAATCACCAGGGAGGACATGGTTTCTGTGAGAAAACGTGCTCTGAATTTCAACTTGTGATGCCAGGCATACAGCTTCTCCTTGCACCTCCACAGAGAGGTAACTCCTCAGCTCTTGAGACAGCAGGGCCAAGTGGTTGTGCACACATTCAGATGGTTCCTAGGGCAGGGGGCACCGTGGGGCTGCCAGCAGCCTCCTGCTCTCTGCCGCTCTTCTTGTAGCTCCTGCCCATTGTGCACTTTGCTCCTGGATGGAACATGCACGATCAGAGCATTCACCTCAACAACTGTCTGCTCGAGAACCTCAAATCATTTCCCTGTAGAGAGATCCAAATTTCCTCTTCCAGTATTCCAGGCCGTCCAAAATCTACTTTGTCCCTTGGTAACCACTTGTTGGCTTACAAATGCATGTTCTTTTTAAAAATTTTTATTGATGTCTTAATAGTTTATAACATTGTGGAGTTTTAGTTGTGCATTATTATTTGTCCGTCACCATGTGGATGCATCCCTTCACCCCTTGTGCCCACCCCCCACCCCCCTTCCCTCTGGTAACCACCAACCAGTTCTCTCTGTCCGTGTGTTAGTTTATATTCCACACACGAGTGAGTTCATGCGGTGCTTGTCCTTCTCTCTCTGGCTTATTTCACTTAACATAATACCCTTTAGGTCCATCCATGTTGTTGCAAATGGGACAATTCTTCTTTTTACAAATGCATGTTCTTTTCACTTTCAATTTTATCACTGCGCGATACAGAGGAAATGCTCCTAGCTATGGAGCAAAATCCTCGTTCAAATCCTGCCTACATCACTTACTGGCTAGTGACCTTGAGCAAACAAGCAAACGTCTCAGTTCTCATTCCCTTGTCCTTAACTGAGGGACATTAACACTTGCCTCATAGGGTTTTGGGGAAAATTACATGAGATAATGTTCATAAAAACCTGACATGGAAACTTTCACACATTAAACCCAAAAACACTTGTTTTTGTCTTTTCTTCCATTATTTATATAGTGAAACCACTTCTGAACAATATCATTCACATTTACTTGCCTTCTTGTTACACACCCACTTTTTTGTTTGTTAATTCTTGGTATACGGAAGATGTCTGGGTTTGTTGCATTTTTTTTTCTTGCTAAGGAAAACATCTGGTCCCAGTCTAAACATCTCTCTCCACACATGGGCTGGTTGCAAACATTCTTGCAGAAGGCTGCACCAGGCCTCATTCTCCCAACAGCTGCCCTCTGACATCCCCTGAAGCTCTGCCAGCAGGAATCTACCAGGTGTTTGCCCTCGAAGTCTCCTTTTCAGTGTCATCTTCACACATGGAACATGCCATATGCCCAACAGGGAAGCCCAGGTGATGACCTGCTCCTGCACCTTGAAGGTGGGAGTAAGCCAAGAGGATGGTTACAGCAATGTTCTTGCTTCATGAGAACTGAAGACGTCTCCACAGTCAAATCTTTGATCACATGGTCATGTGCTTGTGACACACACAAATGAAAAACAGAGATTTAAAGGATGAACTTGGGCTTTGGCCAAAGGTGGGCCCAACATACCAGTCTTGAAAGAATGAAAAACCATAGGCAGACTGGATTCAATTCCCCACTGTCTTACCTTAGGCAAGTCATTTAATTTCTCTAAATTTCAGCTTTCTGAGGTTTATAATAATAAACAACTGCCCTGCCTATTTTGCGACAATAAAATGAAAATATGTCTGTAGAAGTGTTTTTCCATTTTGGAAAGTCCTTTCAAAATACAAGGTGTCATTATTATTGCTATCATACACATGATTGTATGAGAACGGCCTATTCTTATTGTCCCCCTCGTCCAGGTGAACATTGCCTGAAAGCTACACTATTGTAAGTCTCCAAATCAGTCTCTGCCCAGCACTGGCTCAGGAATTATCTTAGGATTCTGCTCGAAATAAATGTATTATGGACTGTTTCAAGACTGCAGGCAAATACAAGGAATGATATCACAAACACTTGAGTTCCCATCACCCAGATATAACACAACAGATGCAGGTGACAGTCCTTACCCTGATCCCATTCTCTCTCCTTCAGCAGCCATAACCACTATTCTCAATTTGGTGTTATCATTCTCTTGCATGTGTATACTCCTACTAATATTTATAGGTCCATAAATAGTTTATTTTTTGTTTGCATGTTTTTAAAGTTTATATAATGATATAGTACATTTATAATTCAGAAATCATCTTTTTTCTTCCATCTTTGATTTTTCTTTTTTGTCCATGATGATACATGTGGCTCTAGTTATTTTGTTGTTGGTTTTTTTTAAAGTGTTACTCTGTACTTCATTATACGCATAACCCACAACTTATCTCTTCTCCTGAGGATGGACGTCGAGGGTGTTTCCAATTATTGGCGATTATAAACAGTGCTGCTAACATTACTGTACTTGTCTCTGTGCTCACACGTGCAAGAGTTTCTCTGGGCAGTATTTTTCAAACCTTTTTGACTGCGACCCAGAGTAAGAAATATATTTTATATCACAATATACTATACAAAACACAAAATATGTACACATACACACACAAAGTGGACCTGTTTCAAGAAATAATACTTATTACCCTTATTGCTATCTGTCTTTTAATATATTCCATTTCACTCTATTCTATATTTTAAATGCTGGTCAAAACCCACTAAATTGATTTCATGATCCATTAATGAGCCTAGGGTATATACTCAGGCGTGGAATTGCTGAGTGGATGGAAGGCCATGTGAACCTTCAACTCCCCATTAAAACTCTCCTATTTTAAATCACTCTCCAGCTAAGAAAACACAACAGTTCCCTAATGGCTAACACCCCACAGCAAATTCCTGGATCTCTTTGACAGGTCATTAACCCTTTGACAGGTTTCCCTCCTGCCCCCACAACACACTCTGCTTGTTCCAGTTTTTGCTCAAATCGTCCCCCCTGCCTGCTCCTTCTTCCTCCCCCCTGCACACCACTGCCCATCTCTCCATCAAGTATCCTGAGCGCCCCCAGCCCACACTGCCCTTGAACTTAAGCCGCATTTAAAACACCACTAGGATATTTACTCCTTAATCTTTGACAGCTTTCTGTGTCTCACTTTGTCTTCCAAATGACAAGATGCTTGAGAGGGGACATATGCCACAGTGAAAGTTCTGGTCTTAGAGCCAGAGGATCTCATCCTTGACTCAGAAGTCCCAGTTCCAAGTCACTAGGTTTGTTACCTTGGATTAATCTTTTAACCTCTTTGAGCTCCAGTTTCGTCACATACAAAATGGAAATGTGGTAGAGCTTTTTGTTTTTTAAGGGGAAATGAGATCACAGCTGTGGAAGTGCTTTGAAAACTGTAAAGGGGCAGAGAAGGGCTTATGTGCATTTACACCCTCCACAGGGCCTCCACAGTAGGCACATGCTTGTTGGTTGTGATAAGCAGCTTCTCTCAGGGGATGCAAACAGCTCTCTGAGAGAAAGAGAATAGTGTGGTAGGCAGAATTCTAGGATGACCTCCCACACCGTGGACAATCTCCAGGACCTCAAATGTGATGAAATTTACTCCCATGATTAGGTTATGTTGAATGGCACAGTTGACCTTAAGACAGGGAGATGATCTGGGTGGCCTGACCTAATCCCATGAGCCTTTTAAAAGCAGAGTTTCCTCTGGCTGGTTACAGATTTGAAGCACAAGAAGGGTTTGTCACACTGTTTCTGGCTTGAAGATGAAGAGGTCACGTGGCAAGGAATGTAGATGGCCTCCAAGAGCTCAGAGGGCCCCCAGCTGACAGCCAGCAAGGAAACAGGGTCCCCAGAAATGAATGCTGCCAACAACCAGGGAGCTTGGAAGATCACCCCAGGCTCCAGATGAGGATGGCAGCCCTGGGGACACCTCGATTTCAGCCCAGCGAGACCCTGAGCAGAAAACCTAGCCATGCTGTGCCCAGACTTCTGACCTACAGAAACAATGATGTAATACATAATTTACATGTATTAATATAACATCCATGTACTCTGTATATAACAGAGAAATTATGAAATAATACATCTATGTTGTTTTAAGTCACTAAATTTGCGGTAATTTGTTATAAAGCAATAGAAAACTAATACATATAGAATTGGGCAGGTTTGGTCACTAGCTAGGTTTTCCATTTCTCTGTCTGTAAAATCGGTGTCTCTTGTTGCTTTTGTTTTACCTCCCAAATCTTGGTGGCTCGGATACTTTAAAAGCTGTGAATGGAAAAAAAAAAAACCAATGAGTTTTTGAGGGTAGGGGGAGATGAAGGAACTAATTAGAGCGGTATCTACCATGTGCAGGCAGTTACCGCAGAGTAGAGTGGAATCATCCTTAAAGGGTGTAGCAACAGTCTTTTCTAAGTGAAATTACTTTGTTAAAACAGCTAACCTTTCAATCTGTGTTAAAGCTGAGAAGGTGAATCCAGTTTGTTGAATTATTATTATTTTTCATACATATGCTTTCCCTCTTCTGGGGTCTTGTTTACCCAAAGGTATTTCTAATTCCTTTTCTCATCAGAAACTCCATAGACTTGCAACAGGCAGATCATCATGAGGACAGGCATGGGTCCCTTTTCAGAAGGACCTGCTAGTTCCAGGTAATGCTCTCTCAAATGCCAGCTGGCCTCAAACAAGTTAACAGCAGGTATTGGAGATCTAGGAAGAGCCAGACTTATGGAGACTACAAAAGAAATAACGTAATAGTATTCCCTTACCTAAATGCAGTTTAGCCCCAATGTATAAAGGCAAATTATCTTAAACCGAAACATAAATACCACTATTTTCATGAGAAAAAAGTTAATGCAATCCAGATCCCCAAATTAAGTCTGTGTATGCCAAGACAACACCAAGTATCACTAAAATGGTCTTAATTAATTTACTAGAAAACATTAGTATCATAATATAACCTAACCATGTTTTTGTGTGTGTGTGTGTGTGTGTGAGGAAGACCAGCCCTTAGCTAACATCTGTCACCAATCCTCCTCTTTTTGCTGAGGAAGACTGGCCCTGGGCTAACATCCGTGCCCATCTTCCTCTACTTTATACGGGACGCCGCCACGGCATGGCTGACCAGCCGTGCATCCGCGGGCGCCCGGGATCCGAACCTGCGAACCCCAAGCTGCCAAGCGCGGACTAAACTGCTGTGCCACCGGGCGGCCCCCCCATGTGTTTTTATTATTAGTCTATCAAATAGCTGTTTATCTGTTCTCCTTAGGCTATTACCACCTGTATACTTAAGATTATACTGAAAAAACAAAACATGTATATGATATTCAAAGTTTAAATAATTCAACCTTTAATTAAAAAAAAGTAAAGTCAAATCAATGAACACAATGCAAATGACATCACACTCATTAAACAAGTCGACATCATAATGCACACCATCCCCGCTATAACTAGCAAACCGCGAGTCATCCGAAAGGAGCACGCTCAGTCAGACGCTGGTGCCAACTGCACTGCTGCCCGGATGACCACCGGTAGGCCACACAGCTGCTCACAAGGTGCAGCTATCCAAACTGGTTTTCATAAATGCCAAGACAGCCCCTTGGAACTAAATCAGGGGCCCAAAGTGAAAGTGTTAGTAAAGCCAAATGCTTGTAAACCAGAGGCATAATTTCACGGCACTTTACAGTTTACAAAGCATTTCTCCATCTCAAAAGCTTCTCCACAATACCACACTGATGCCCACCTTCATGAATCTGAAAATTGTCATTCACCACCTTCCACAGTCTCCTGTCCTCCTATTTTACAGCTATCAAGTCCCAGAACGTGAGAGACCTTAGCCATCATGTTTAACATTCGAGAAGCCAGGGATTAGAGAGGTGAATACCCTGCCTTCTGTCCACTGCCTTGCACCTTGTCTAGGAAAGCTTTCCTAATTCCCCCAGAACACACAAATCAGTGGATTAGTCACTGAGCAAGTATTCACTGAGCATGTCTTATGACCTGGCACTGATCTAGAAACTATGAGGGATTTAAAACAACATAGAAAACAAAGTTTCCTCCCACCATAGTCCAGGAAACAAGGCTTAAACATATGAAATAATTTTGAATAAGAGAAATATATAATAAAATACTACAGGTTTTTTTGTTAGGACAGTCTTGGAACATATTCTGAAGACATTTATAGTTTATATTAAATAATCCAATGCTTTCCCCAAATACCATTTACTATATAAAGAATCCTATTTATTTAAAAAAGTATTTGTATATCACTCAACATAAGCTTTGGGAGGCTTATAATAAAAGACATTATAACGTTGGTAAAAATAGAAAGAAGAAACCACGAAACCATAAATATATCACTCTTAAGGGTAAACAGAGTTGTTCTGGTTGAGTGTAAAAGCTAAACTTGAGGCCACTGGCAGCCAAGGCAAAAAAGGTAACATGTTATCTTGTTATCTGAGAGAAGAAAAGATAGACCCACAGGACGTTAGACAGTATCCTGAAACTTCCTTATACGGAACTTTAAGGTCTACTGTACAAAGTAAGAGAAAGTGTCCTTAACAACAGCTTTAAAGGAAAACAAAGGCAGAAGCAGATTTTTAATTGGTTGTTTCATCTCTCGATCTCTGTAACAGCTAAGAACATAGCAGTGGAATGCAGTTATGGAGGCCCAAGTGTTCTAACTTGCTCAAAGAGTAGATTCAGAATTACCAGCCAGAGGAGAGGAAGAAGAATATGCCTTAGACTATTTTCCTAAATACCACCATTTAAAAAACATAGTTTTTAATAGGAGCTGGATTGTAAATGATATGAGGTCATATTTTCTGTTAAGGACCTGATACAAATTGAGCAGTACTGAGCAGGATTTTATCAAATATTTCTGTATTGGTTCCTTCTCTTACTCAACCACAAGTTTTCAGAATCTGGGATTTTGTATGCCAAAATTTCAAAATTCCCGAAAAGAACTTAGAAAGCTCTATGAATTCATTCATTTTTTATTGTCAAGTAAGGACATTTTTTAACAAAAAAAGAGTATTGACCATCTACTCTTAATATCATTTCATAAAAGAAAAGACATTTTAACACCAAAAAAGTAGAAAGGACATAATCTCAGAGTAAAAGAGAATTTTTAAAAATGAATATATTTAGCTTCCTTTAAGGCTCTCTACGATAGTCTTCATTTTCACATTTTGCTCACTTAGGAGGGCTTAGAAACCTCTGACCTAGACTGTAAGCATCTTGCAGGCAGGGGCTCGCCCACATACTACCATCTCCTTAATCTTTTTCATTCCATTGCCAAATATTTGTACATCCAATCCTATATAAAAGAGATATATGTTTTATGTCCTGAAGGGGCCATTTATCAATGTTCCACAGTCCTCTGCAGTCCATGTAGCTAGACTCACCTTAGAGATGACAATGAGGGAGTGTTACCTAGTGGTAAGAAGGGGAACTGCAGGCTTTCCAAAGGAAAAATCTTTCTGGAAGATGTAGTTTTCAGGCATGAATTTTGGCTCAACAGAGGACTTCTAATACAACTTATTAAAAATAAACAAACAGGCCAGCCCTGGTGGCCTAGTGGTTAAGTTTGGCACACTCCACTTCAGTGGCCTGGGTTCACTTCCTGGGCACCGACCTACACCACTCGTCTGTCAGTGGCCATGCTGTGGCAGCTCACATACAAAAAGAGGAAGGTTGGCAGCAGATGTTAGCTCAGGGAGAATCTTCCTTAGCAAAAATAAAATAAAATAAAATAAACAAAAACATACATTTCTACACTTCTGGGTATACGAAGGCACTCTGCTTGCTCGTTCATTCTTTCAGTCATTTTATTTATCATCTACTATATTCAAAACTTACAACTTATAAAAATATACAATGCAAGGGCTGGCCCGGTGGTGTAGTGGTTAAGTTCACATGCTCTGCTTTGGTGTCCCGGGTTTGTGGGTTCAGATCCCGGGCGTGGACTTACATACCACTCATCAAGCCATACTGTGGCAGCATCCCACATATAAAATAGAGGAAGACTGGCAAAGATGTTAGCTCAGGACAATCTTCCTCAAGCAAAAAGAGGAAGATTGCAACAGATGTTAGCTCAGGGCCAATCTTCCTCATCAAAAAAATATATATATACCTATACAACACAATCAAACAAAATAAGATTTAAAGTAAGTAGGGAGGAGATCTGTTAAAAGAAACAATAATATGAAGCTGAAAGTGAAATCAGTACCAAAATATGCGTCACATGGTCTTCATGTTTGTTAGTAGTGGATCACATATTTTGGTAGATAGTTTGAAGAGAGAAATCCATCAGCTTCATGAGTCACAAATCAGTAGAATTAAAAATCAGCCCAGCTCTCAGCCTGGTGGCGTAGTGATTAAGTTCAGGAGTTCTGCTTTGGCGGCCCGGGGTTTGCTGGGTTGGATCCTGGGCATGGACCTACTCACCATTCATCAAGCCATGCTGAGGGGGCATCCCATATAGAAGAGCTACAACTCTACAACTATGATACACAACTATGTCCTAGTGCTTTGGGGAGAAAAAAGAAAGAAAAAAAAAAAAGAGGAAGATTGGCAACAGATGTTAGCGCAGGGCCAATCTTCCTCAAAAAAAAAAAAAACACCCAGCCCAGCTCTAGAGACGCCCAGGTGTGCCTAGTGCGAAGACAAGAGGAATCTGTCCCACCGTGTACTAAAACGAATGTCTTCAACAACAAACATACGACAATGAGTTGCATAGTCCAATTTCCTATAGCTTCCATTGCATATGGGCTGATGCATCACTCAAGCCCCATTAGTAAAAGGTAATTCCACAGAGGCCTACAATGCTATGGTTCAGGTATGCAGCTTCTGCCAATCTGACTTGGTCTGAAGATGTTCTAGGCTCTGCAGAGAAACAGACTGACTATATCAACTTCAGGCAATCACTATGGCTGCACTTGTTCATGTCTCTCTGTATCCATGCCCCTGGCAATGTGACTTTGCAGCTCCTCCCATGAAGACATTGAGTCTATTTCCTTACACCCTGAAGGTCTTGCATGTTTCTGCTCACAATCTTGTAATTCTAACGCTGTCATGTGAACAAGCCTGGGCTAGCCTGGCGGAAGATGAGACACATGTGGTCCATTCACCCTTGTCCCCCTGGTTGTTAGCCAGGCAACTGCCCGACATGTGTGTGAGGCTCTCTTAGATCAGCCAGCTCCTGGCCAATCACAGCTGCATGAGTGAGCCCAGCCAAGGTCAGCCACGCATGGCTCAGATCGGCAGAGCCACCCCAGCTGACCTGTAGACTTGAGAACAATAATAAATGGCCCTTATATTAAGCCCCTCTTTCCTGCCTTATCTTGCATCAATCATCATGTCCAGGTGATTTTCTCCTTAACATTCTTGCGTCCAGCTGCTCCTCTCCATCTGTTCTGGTGCCCCTCAGTTCATCACCTCTCACCTGGGCACTATAAACTGAGGCTCAGAGGGAGGAAGGGACTGCTTAGGGTCACACAGCAGAAAAGCATGGAGCCAGAGATTCAAACCCTAACATCCTGACACCCCATTTCACAGCCACCACTGCTGACTTAGGTGGTGAAAGGAGATCCAGAAGCCAGTTTTTGGCACCATGAGGATGTAGGTGAGAGAGCCAGCTTCCCCTTGGATTACAGCACCGTGGATGAGTCGCCTAGTGTTTCCAAACCTCATTTTGCTCATCTGCAAAAGGGGATAATAATAACATCTACCAGGGTGGTTTGCAAGGTTCAAAATGAGAAAGCTCTTGGGAATCCAAGGAATAACATGAATATTTGCTACTGTGTTGGCACACTGTAGGTGCTCAATACAGGCTGAATGCATACACGAAAGACTGCATTACTTTCTAAGGTACAAACTTGAACTAAGAGCCGTGGCTCACCATCAGACATTACCAAGCAGGGTTGGTCAGCCAGCAAATATTTACTGAGTGCGTACTAAAGGCTGAGATACTGGGGGAAAATGGTGCATTAGAGCAGGTCTGTGTTACTTTCTCAAGGATTGAATTCTGATTTCCTCTCTTAAGTTAATGCCCGCCTGAACAGGAGTTCTCTCTGACCTCTCTAAAATCTCTCTGAGGAGTATTTTTAAAGGATGGAAAGTCCTCCTTCATTCAACAGACATTTATTAAGCACCTTGCTTGTTGCAGGTATTCTAGGAGGTGCTGGGGACACAGTGAGAATGAAAGGTCATCAAAGTGACACAATTGGTATGAAGTTACTAAATGAAGTCACAATTGGTGAGGCTGCAGGAAATCAATCAGAGCTCATATTGACATTTATTATAGCTCATAATCCTTCAGAAACAGTTGATTCATAACCCTACTCTTACAGCAATGTAGAGTGTATGAATGGAGTACATTGTATAAGGGAAATTAGATTATCCTATTCCCTAAAGAGTAATTAATTTATACAGTGGATTTGAGGAAATATTTTTATATTAAAACAGTATGTTGTTTAACTTATTTCACAGGTGGTATTTCGGGGAAAAAGGGACCCATTGAATAGAACCAAACTATGTAATTCACGGAGCAAAGATTAGAGTTTCCAAAGGTCTAGAAACATTCCATTGACAGATTGGTTCCTAAAGTCAAATACCTTTTCAAAAGCCACATTCTGGTTTTTGCTCAGGGCTAAAAAAGTAAGGCCTGTTGGGGTCCTTGGCTTTAAAATCAGTAAATCTCACCCAGGTCCCTTCCTAAATGTCCTTCTAATAGGACCCCTCCCTTCTATTCTCACTGCCACCCTCAGCGTTCCCTCCTGGGAATCTTGTACCAGCCTCTTTCAGACGTAACAAATGCTGAGCACCGAGTGTGTGCCAGACAGCGGTAACCAAAAGTCACGATTCCTGTGCCCTAGAGAATCAGAGTCTTCACCCACTAACTCTCCCCAGAACTCCCAAGTCTGTTGCCCCCCACCGATGCCACAGTGAATTTCCTTGAAGTGCATGTCTGCCGAGCTCAGGACTCTATTTGTAAGCCTTAGAGGCTTCACCAAGACTTTGGGATGAAGTTACCCTACTTGATGGGGCATCAAAGGCCTTTCAGGATGTGTCCCCTGCAGACCTCTCCAGCTGCAGTCCCTGTCATGCCCTCACAGGCATTCAAAACTCAGGCCAGAACAAAGCCCTGACACTCACCCAACCCTGCCAAGCTCCCTTTCTTGGCATTGTTTGCCTTTCCTGTAGTGACCTCTTCCTTTCCCCTCCTAACCTTCCTTCCTTCTTCCGTGTCACTTTGTCCTTCAAGAAGTACCTCAAGAGTCAGCTTCTCTTGGGGAGCTTTCTCCCCAGCCCCATCCCTAAGAGCCCTTTTCAGACTTAGAAAACAATAAAATATACATAAGTCTAAGACTATACTGAACACGACTTAGTGTTAGGTGATTCAGCAAACTCTTTCAGACTCTGCTATACTACGGGGATGGCGCCTAATATCGAGTGTCATACTAGTAGACACGATATATGCTCAGTGCCAGTGCTCCCCACTCCTCTCCCTGGGGGCAAACCAGTGCCTTTTCTTTTTTTATCCCCAAACCAAGCCCAGTGCCAGGTATGAGCTGTACACTCCATAAGCGGCTACCATGCAACAGCTGCCACCTTGCAGGTGGGTTTGAAGTAAAATGGTGCAAACAATCTGCAAGTCCATCACAAAGGAAATGGTTAAAATAAAATAACTCTTGGCCCTACAGCTGAATGTTACACAGCTATTACCAATCAAGATTTTAAGGCCTATTTAACGACACAGGAAAATCATTCACTATAGAATGTAGTTTTTATCCCCCAACTGGAAATTCACATAATCGGCAAAGCGTTGAGGATAAATAATTACAGGCAAACTATTTTCGTAAATCCAAAATATTAACAGCAATAAGTTTGGTGCGATGGGATTTTATTTTGTTTTTCTAAATTTCTCCCTGTCTCCGTTTCTGTCTCTTTCTCTCAACAATGAACATAAACTACTTTTATAAGAAAAGACAAACATTTTAGGAGGGAGAGCAGTTTAGGGGTGGCAGAGCCAAGAAGCAAATAGAAAAGCCCAATTTTCAGAGATGCCGGAAGAAAAAAAATACAATTCATGGAGAAATTGCCAAGGCAGTTCCTAGATGTCAGGTTAGCTAATGAGATAAGTCGTTCATGGCCAATCCCAGAGCTGAATCTCTCGTTATCATGAAGGAGGACAGACTGCCACACAGAAGTGTTATACTGCATAGTCTAAAAGATCAACATGCAGGGAGAAAAGCTTGCCTGCAGGCTAACACTGAAACTTCCTACAGATTCTAATTCAACCTTTACAACTAAATTACAGGGTGAGTTTTGAGTCTCATTCAGCTACTCTATCTCCTACAAGGCTCAGAGGAGAATCCTGTCCACAATACGTACTCAAAATGCGCTCCAGGGTCTAAATAAAGGCATTTTTAGAAAAGATATCAGACATCTGGGGATTTAGTGAGGTGAACTTGCCTTAATGCAATGGGAACATGGAAATCACATTTTGAAATATAAGCTCAAGGATCTCTTTTTTCCATTAAATAAGGAATTTCTTGGGATTTGCTAAACATTTGTGTTTTATTCAATACAGAAACTTTTAGGCAAAGGGATGCCAGAAACAAACCTGGAGCCTAAAGCTTAGGAGAGGGTTTATTTATTTGGGCACAGGAAACTAACACACAACATTCTAACCCCCCAGGGAAGCCCTCCACAGAGACAAGGCTAACTTGTAAGAATCCAAGACATGTACAAGGGATCTTTGGGCTCAGAGGAGGCTTAAAAAGAAAAGAAAAAAGAAAGTGAGTTCTTCACCAGTGTGGAGTGTGGTGAAGGACAGGATCCAACTGCAGGCACTTTGCACTTTGAATCTTCCTTGGAAGATCCATGGAAGATGAAGTATCAATCAGTAACTACAAAACAGGTCCTGGTAATGCCATGGAAACTCCCTGTGGGACATCTTCGGCTCAGAGAGAGTTCCGGCTTCTCTCAGATGCTGCCCGCGAGCCCCGGCTCCCAAGCAGGCTGGGACAATGGTGAAGGTTAAACGGCCCTCAGAGGTGCAGCCAAGCCGTACCACAGAGCAACTGCTAATGTGAAAATGACTAGGAACACCCCGGAGTGTAGTCTCGGAAACTGCCTGGAGCTACAGAAACCCAGAGGTGAACAGGTTGCTGCAGCTGGAATGAATCTTCCCAGACAAGTCGTCAACCTCCTTATTTTCCAGTTGAAGACACGGCAGCTCTGAGAAGAAAAGGCCAGTGAATGGTGGGCCTAGAAGTGCACACCTCACTCGAACTCGGCTTAAAATCCTAGAGTCAAATATCCATATTTCCACCACCATGGTTTTGCCTCCTAGATGATGAAGTAATGGAAAAGTATACCTGAAAAATCTGGATTTATATTTAGGTCTACCAATTATTAGCTACATGACCTTGCTTTCCTCATGGAAAAATAATGTCTCACAGGGTTATTGTAAATAATTAAGTAGGCACAGAAATGGGAAAGCCTTTTGTAAACCATAAATTCCACTTTTACAAATGTAAGTAGCTGTACCTGAGGGACGGTGTTCTTGTGCAATGATGACATTGGCTGGGAGAGCGCTTGGCATATAAGAAGTGCTCAAGTGCCGTCAGCTAGTATGATTATTTGTCCTCATAAGTAGTGGCACTGACTTCCTGAGTCAAAGGGCTAATATCTTTTGTCCTCTTTGTATATATTCCCCCAAAATACTTTAACCAGTACTCCACCACAAACGAATTCGCTCTTTTTTTTGACCTATGAGTCACATATTTGATTGTGTTTTCTTCTTTGCTTTGGCTGCTATGAAGCTCAGAGTAAAACTTCTGACCCTCACCCAGCAGGACTTAATGGCATGGATTTTAGACCCCGGTCTTATTCCTGTCTTATTTTTCCTCTCCTCAGTTTTCCCTTTGCTCCATTTTCCTCCCTTACTTGTAATCTTGTACATTACATTCATTGAATTTTTTTACGGTTGTTTTAAATCCTTGTTAGGATTCGGGAATCATAAATAAATGACTTTTGAGAGATGCTTAGTTAATATTGTTGATTACTGGACAGAAGAAAGAGAAAAAAACAAGAGTAGAGTCTAGGTTTCCTTCCTTCCTTCCCTCCCTCCGTCCTTCCCTTCCTTGCCTCCTTCCTCCTTCCCTCCCTCGCTTTTAAACCATGACATCTGGCTTAACATTTTCCGTGAAACATGAAACCAATGGTAAAGAAAGACAGTGTGGGTCTGCACCCACCTCCCTGAACGTCAGAGGGCAGAATCTTCATTACTTCAGGGCTTCTGATTAGCAGAGAAAACAACCAAAACCTGAGCTTTTGCAGCAGCAGGCCACATTTTACTTTGGATGCTTTTAGCAAAACATCTATTTTTAGAAAACAAGACATTTGGGGGAGGGATGTTATGATTAAAAAATATTCAGATGAAAGGAAATACTTTTTCATTTTCTCCCCATTTAAAAGTAATACATGCTCATTAAAGAAAATTTGTCATATACTGAACAGAAAAGCTGTAAAAATATTCATCAAAAAAATCATGCATAGGGGCCGCCCGGTGGCGCAGCGGTTTCGTCCGCGCTTGGCAGCCTGGGGTTCGCCGGTTCGGATCCCGGGCGCCCGCCGACGCACTGCCTGTCAGCCATGCCGTGGCGGCGTCCCGTATAAAGTGGAGGAAGATGGGCACGATGTTAGCCCAGGGCCAGTCTTCCTCAGCAAAAAAGAGGATTAGCAACGGATGTTAGCTCAGGGCTGGTTTTCCTCACAAAAAAAAAAAAAAAAAAAATCATGCATAGGAGAAAATATTTTAAATATTAGCCTAAAAGAGAGAGATAAGATTTCAGCTATTAAAAGTTCTGGAGGCTGCTTCTGCTAGTGCTTGCCTTCATTTATTTTTCTATTTTCCAGGTCATGAAAAGGGTCCTGAATCCTGACTCAGCAAAACTGTGAATCATGGGCTCCAATTTGGCCTTTAGGACCTCTTATCACATCACCCAAGTGATACAGGAATCTCCTATTTCACAGCATCGTGGGGATGACGGACATCCTGCTTCTGCAGCAACTTGGAAGAACACAAGCATTTTCCCTTATTTACAGTTGTCTGGTGACTCACTGCAAACTTGAAGCACAGCCAAGAATTCTGCTGTTCCCCATGCAGTTGGGACCTTCACGTGGAGACCAGAGAGCCCTGATAAAAAGTCTTCTTTAGGTGAAGCTAGAGACCAGCCAACAGCCTGGCAGGTGCTTGTAACTAGTCCTAGATTTGTCTCTTTTAACTGGGTAACCTGTTTTTGTGTCTATTTGCAGCCAACCTATACCAATACAGGGATTCGAGGGGGCTTTTAAAGGCATACACAAAGAGGATCAGAATAAATACACAAAGAAACTGGGGCAGAAGGAAAATAAATAAGAGAAGGGAAATAAGCGGGTAAGGCTGGTACAAATATTGCATTCCCTTAAGGTTTTGTCTGAGAGCTAGAGGTGGGCTGGAAATTGTTCTGAGCTTCCAAACTCTCAAGACTGAGAAGCAAGCACGATGGATCATCAAAATCAGTGTTTGTAAGTCAAACACACACACATGCCAGGTCTTCTGGCTTTCCTGTTTCTCACTGCTGATGGAGCTTCCTCTCGGGGACTGCCGCCGAGTCTGCCCGTACCCTGCTGCATCCTTTCCATACTCAGCTTGCTGCTCTGAAGGTGGTTTGCTGGGAACACCTGTGACTGTGTCTGGGCACTTTGTTCTTGTCAGGAATGCACTGGAAGTGCTGGAGAGGTGATGCTCCTGAAGCAGCCCTCGCCCACTGAGGAACAGGAGTTGGTGGGCAAATACGCCAGGTTCCTTGCTCCTCTGTTGGGTATTCTGAGTTATGTGCTACACTGATTCCCAGAGGTCCCTAGCAGGATGGAGCCCCAGGCGCTCACAGGTCACTGGTTTGATAATACACCTGTACCAGGTGCCTCCTCTCCCTGTCTCACTTCCCCTCTCCCCTATGGGGTTTCCTGAGACCACTTGTCAAAAGAACCACTTGCACTCAGGTCCTTGGCTCAGGGTCTATGTCTGGGAGAATGCTATCAAGTCAGGGATGCTGTGGGATCTAGTGAAATGCAATAAACACGATGATTTTCATGCACTGCCTCTTATAAGCAGCCAAGGTCAGTTCTGCATGATCAATGCCACGGCCACAGGCTCATTGCTCTGGGTGAGGGGTCCACCTGATAGAACCAACTTTTAGCATTGCTATGTGAAGTTGAGCTAATAACTTTATCTGGCCTACAGATTTCTAATCTCTAACAAGAGAAGTTTGGTCCATCGGCCCCCTCTGGTTCTAAGATTCCTTGACATAAGATATGCCACACCAACACAAGTATAATTTTTTAGGGAGGAAAAACATCACAGTGCTCTCTGCTTAAGTGTTTTTCAGAGAATACCAGCCTGTTTTGTACAAGCCCTCAGGCTTGGAAGACAGAGAGGTGCCCCCTGGAGGAGAGAAGAGCCAATGTCTGGAGCAGCTGTCAGATCTCTCCATGTGATGATCAAGGAAGTGGGAAGGGAATGGGGAGGGAGGGAGCAGGGACAAAGACGGGGACCCCAAGAGGCAAGAGGACAATTTATAAACCAAGAGAGAAGATGACAGGGCCTTCTAGAGGCATAGTGAGTCAACTAAAACCAACAAAATCTGGTTGCAGCATAGGAAGGGATGGGGATTATGGGGCAAAATGGTCCAAGAGATCAGGGTCTATACTACAGAAACTCAGGGTGGGATGGTATCAGCCAGAGTGGCTGAGGACCAAAGAGAAACCCAGCCCTATCCTTTAACATGTTACATTCAGCATGTTACTGATCTGTCTTGCCCAGCTTTCTCATCTAAAAGTGGGATAATAATCCCTGTCACAGAGTGCTCTGCTGAGGATTAAATGAGGCTAACACCCGAGCACAAAGTATACGCTTAGTAAATTGCTGGAATCTGTTGGCTAATCCTGAATGAAGGAAATGCAAGGACACCTTCAACCACAAACTTCTCAACACTCAAAATGTGGGTATTTTTAGGCATAGCTATTTCAATACTAGTTTGCATTTTTATTTAATTAAATCCCTGTAAGGAGAAAACACACACAACATTCAAACCATGCACTGTTACAGAATAACAGTGCCTGAAGGGTACTTGAATTCACTATTGAATTTCGGCAAAAAAATTCTAAAACAAAACCAAACAAAATGGTTTACCCATTACTTTTCTTTAAGTACCAGCTGTGACCTTATCAAGATATTCCCCTCCCTGGACCTCAGATTTCCCAAAACTAAAATCAAGGGGCTCTGGGCCAGATGCACTTGACGAGCCCTTTCAGGTCTTTGGTCTGTTTCAATTCTAGGACCCCCTGGGAAAGCAGAGAACTGAGTCCTTGATGTGGCCATAAAGAGTTGCTTCCACCTGTCACCATCACGCTTGTGTTCTGAGCACCTCAGAAGCCAGGTTAGAGCATGGAAACCTTAATGACTCTTTTGCTTTTCTTCCTTTGTCAATAAATTACAGGGAGGTGTTTTTCCCCTTGTCACCATTTCCCTGTAATTTATGTCCTATGGTCTCAGAGGTTCATTCAGGGCCCAGGAAAATCTGCCTGTTATTCCCTCCTCCAATTCAGTGTTTGTAATTAAACTTACAAGAGAATCCCTGGAGCAGAAACCAGAGAGAGAAGGTCTCTTCCAACACATCCTTTGAGCCTCAGCTCAAGCTCTGCCAGCCCTCTGAAACTCCAGTCGGTTAATGTCTCCTACTTCTCTAAGTCATTTCAACCAATGGGCTATCTGTACTCCATGTAATTAGTATCTTATTATATACTTTGCTGGGTTCTAACTGTCTGCATCATATAATTGAGCGGTGGGTTACATGGGGGTGGAGGTAGACTATATTCCACTGGCATGTATGAGCTGCCTAGTCTAGCATGGGCTGTGAAATCAGACAGAAAGGGATCCGAATCCTGGTTCTTCTCAGGACTGCGTGATCTAGGTCATATAATGTGGGCATATCTGTGATGCGTATATAATGGACATCAGTGATTTTTACCTGCCAAGTATCCCTTTTTCTGGAAACACCATCCTGATGTCACTCTGTGATCCATGCAGGCTGAACCTATTCCAGGCTCACCAATCCCTGGGGTGAGCCAGGGCCCAGGACTTGTGCTGGCCAATCAGCATATTTATCCCCTTGGCTACAGTGATTGGTTCAGGGACAAGCACCTGACCTAGGTCAGCCCAGTGAGAGTTTACTATGAGAATTTGCTGGAACTACCACCACAATCCTTTTATTCAAGATTCCAAAATCCAAAGGGCTTAAAAACCTAAGGTTTTTTTGAGGCGGGGGGTAAGTTTGGTATTCAAACTTATTTGGTAGCCAAACATGACTTAACTGATATGACACTATCAATAATAGTCTTTAATTAATCCCACTTAATATGAATATTTAAAAATTTTGCTCTGGACATATTTGTGTATTTGACTAGAACCCTGCTGGAGATATTATGTAATATACAATACATATACCACATTACCCCTCTAATGTCCAAAAAAATTCCAAATTCTAAAACACATCTGGGCCCCAAGGGGTTTGTATAATGGAATGTGAACTTGTACAGACTTCCTGCCTGTGCGCACACTGTTCCCTCTGCCTGAAAAGTTCAGTGCCTCTCTTCCCATCTTCTTCAACTGACAAACTCCTACTTATTTTCCATGCCCCAACCTAAATGTCCTCTCCTCGGTGAAGCATTCCCTGACTCTCCTCAGCATAATTAGCCATGTCATCATCTGGGTTCCCATGGCACTTGATCTATACACACTACAGCAGTTTTCACACCGCACCGTGGCCTCTCTGTGTCCATCTGTCCTCCTCAGTGGGCTCCTAGGAGCGAGGACTCATCCTTGTATCTTCAGTTTCTGGTGTAATGCCCAACATAAGCACTGTGGCAGCAGGGCACCTTACCTCTATAACTTCCCGAAGAGGGGAAAATGGGCAGAACTATAATGAATTATTCAAAGTACATAAATCCAGTTCTGTAAATTGTGAAACAGAAGTCTCCGTTCTGATCTATTCTGTGATGCTGCAAAAACCCTATTTTCCATCAATATAGAAAAGTAAAAAAAAAAAAAAGATTCTGTCACTTTAGAATTGGACAACTGGCACCTCAGCCAAGACAACTGATGGAGAGGCCCACCCACCATCATTAATAAGTCAGGGCTGCCTCAGAGGTGCAGGTCGCACTACACCTTTGTGGGGTGGAGCATTGTGAGGCCTCGATACACATCTGCCACACTGGTTTCAGAGTTTACTCACCAGGTAGACACATTTATGGGAGATGGGAGCAGTACTGGGAAGAAGGGAGCCCTGGCTGGATAGTCACCTTTTTTGAGGCTGAACAAAGCCATCTCTGTTGAGGTTATTGACAGACATACTATGAAACATGGAAATCAGAGGCCGTGTAAGTACTTAGAATCAGGTTATTTGAATCCAATAAAAATATGTGGACTTTTTTTAAAAATTCATATTTACTGTCTGTCTACTTCAGTGTGCTTTCTTTTTCAGGAGTAAGAGCCAAAATGATTAAGCTTTATTTGGCTTAACTATTATGGTGTGTATCCGGCGTTAGGTCTTGGCTTAGAATTCTGTTAATCATCAAAATGCTTCATGATTAGAGGGCCTCCTTCATCTGACAATCCCATAGTGCTTACTCATAGATCTCAGACGTTTTCAGTGGCATTTGGGATTTCAATTCCCTTTGAATGGGTTTTCCAGAGCATTTAGGAGATATGGTTCCAAAGGAGCTGCCTCCAGAGCACTAACTCGGTCTTCACCACCTGAGCCTCACAGGGAAGATTCCTGGAGTGGCTCTGCTAGTGGGTCCCCCAGCAAGACTCTGCTGCACCTCTCATCTCTGAAGGGTGTCCTTATCACTCACAACACAGCTTTTCTGCTCCAGTCTGATGTGAAGGCTCAATAAATGTGTGCCGCACGCATGCATCTGGTGTCCAGTGATGGGCACCACAGGACAATGCGGGATGTAGGGATGGTTTCCCAGTCTTGGGGTGCTTACAGGATCACTGGGAGACCAGATATTCATGGGGGAAACTACTAAGACAGCGATCAAGGTCAAAACAGATCCGAGGCTTGATGTTATGAACTTTGCCAAAGCAGAGGGTGCTCCAAGACCAGTGATGGTGTGTTAGGGTGTCCTGGAAGAGGTGGGACTTGGAATGGGCAGGAAAGGGGAGGTGTGATGAAATGGACACAGCACCACATCCAGGCCCTGCTTTTCTGCTACACTTCCAGGGGCAAGAAAGCTAGAATATGAGATCAGAATCTTTGTCTGCTTGGCTCACTGATATATGCCAATTACTTAGGACAGTGCCCAGCACACAGCAGAATCTCCATAAATAATGTGTTGATGAATGCAGTGGAGGCCTGGGTTCCACCCTTTTCCCCTACCTCCCCACCACCTTCCAACAGACTCAGATGGTTGATGTACAAATCTAACCATCACGACAAGGTCAGCATACTTGGGGAACAAACTGTATATGAGGCCTCTTACAAATAGATTTGAACTCATTTAATGTATCAGGTTTAACTGTTGCTGCCGTAAAGATTTAAAGCCACAGCCACTTCCTTTCAAGTTACCCCCAAGCTTTTACTTGCCCAACGGTCTCAGATGCTACAACTGGACCCATCATGATGATGTTGCTTCTGGACCATTTGCCCTCCAGCTCTGGGTTGAGCAACTGTGTGGTCTTGGGCAAGCCACACAACCTCTAAAAGATTTATTTTCCTCCTATGTACAATTAGTGGTTTGGACTAGATTATCTCTAAGGTTCTTTCTCAAATAATGATTCAAGAGACTGGAATTTGGTATTTAACATGACTTTTTGGCTCTAGGGGAGACAGAGTGTTTTTCATCTGAGAACCAGGTCCATCCTTTTGTTGAGAAAACCACAGAGACCTCCTAGCCCCCTCCTTCACCAACTGGGAAGGTGTGGCCAACTTTAGGAATCCTATTTTTGCACTTTCTCCTTTCTTAATTGCCCATCTTCATCTTCCCATTTTAAAGCATCCTAGATATTTTCTTCTCCTTTCTCTGGCACTCAGAGCCTTTGACTCCATAAGATTTGGTTAAAGAATCTGGAGCCACATTTTGGATTCCTGACTGTAAACCTCCCCTCTCTAGGATCTCCCTCCAACTGCATATTCATTCCCTCTCATTCCTCTCACTTCATATGCTGCCTTAATTTGACAAATATCTCCTTGAAGCTCTACACAATTCCTCTGCCCCAAATAAAGAATCCTTCTCCATTAGGCTTGAGAGATCAAATATTTTTACGACAAGGATAGCCGCCATCCATCGAGCATCTGCTGTGAACCAAACACTTTATGGAAATTATCTCCTTCACCTTCACTAACACTCTATGATGTTGACTTGATCCTCCCCATTTTAAAGATGAAAAAACTGATGCTTAGAGAAGTCACTCAGCCTGCTCAAGTAAGAACGTGCAGGATTGGAGATTCAAGCTCATGCCTGTGTGTCTCAAAGCCCCTGGGTCTTCTCTCACTCTCCTAAAGATATTAACACTATTCAGGGATTTGTGATATGCATTTGTAGTTTAGTAGTCATTTCTAGATTCAGAGAATTGTAAAGTTGGAACATATTTAAGAAATCATTTACTTTTAGTGACTTCTAATAGAACCTAAGAAATATAAGAACATACCCACACAGAAGAAAGGAAGGATATGATTACATGGCAGAATGCACACATATTATATACATCGATATTATAGTAAAAATGTGAAGTGTATATTTACAAGCTTCTATGGAACATTTACAAAAATTGGTATATTTTGCCACAAAGAAAGCCTCAATCCTTTTTCTAAGGCTGAGATTGTATTTTGTACAATATGTCCCCAAGCCATCTTGCATGCATTATCTCCCAATACATGTACTTGATATTCTAGCCAAAAGAAAAAAAAAAGAATTACTTGCCATTGTTTAAATATGCCCTTACCTGTTCCAACTGAATACCTTTCTTTATTCCCACTCTTCCTGGGACTTGGAATGGCTTCTTCTACTGTCTGTCTATGGCACTCCTAAGCATTCTTCAATCCCACCTCAAACGCTATTTTCTCCCTATGGCTGTTCTTGATCTTCACAATAGGGTGAGATATGTTTATCAGAGTAATTTAGATCTTAGCTTTAACTAATCGACTCGTTGGTGCCCACCTTTAGAGGACAGATGAGGGTCTCACCTCCTTATGAACCCCACAGTACTTTGCACAAACCTTATACACAAAATAGCACCCAATACATGGTTGTTGAATTTAATTGAACTGCTTTTTTGCCTTGGTGCAGTGTAAGAATATGAAAAAAAATAACTGCAGATAGGCAGATTTCAGTATATTCTAATATAAACCACTTGATCTTTTACATCAATACTCATTCTGTCCCTTAAATATGCCTGGGTTGAAATTTTAGCATTCTTTCTGTCAGTTCATATGAATTTTCTAAGCTAAAGTAAGTAATTTATATAATATGCTGAACCAGCAAATAAGTTTTTTAAGGAAAAAGAAAATTTTTTAAGAGAAACGCCTAATTGAGTATGCACGCCAACAGCACAGTACAAGAAAATAGGAAAGAAAAAAAGATACCCACTGTAGCATTAGTTTTGAGACTAAATAAGTATTTCCATTTATAAAATACGTGACTTTCTATTAAGGCATCCAATAGTTTCTTGGTAAGTAATTTTCTCAAAAACTGGCAAATAAAATTTTGTTTGAGCCTCTCATGATGTGCCAACCACAATTAATCAATTTTCCTAAAGTAGCTGAGCTTCTTTATAACATTAGCCATACAAAAGGAAAGGAAAGTTAAAGGAAGGTGCTAAGGTCATCCTTTGCATTTGTATCGATTTTTACAGCCTGCAAAGTACTTACATTGACCTTATATTATTAATTTGTTTATATGCCATTGAGGTGAATATTATCATCATCCCCATTTTATAGATGAGGAAACAGAAGTCTAGAAAAATTATTTGCCCGATAAACATATGTTGGTAGAAAAAGGAAGAGGAAGAAAAGAAGAAAGGATAAAAATGTGTCTTACAAAGGGTCAAGATGGTAGACTGAGCAAAGGTATTTGTTTTTCTCTTTCCTTGCCAAAATTCCATTCAAATGGCAGAAAAGATAAACATGTTGTAGCAACAACTATAAAACAAGACAGGATACAGTCAGCAGATAAAAATTTTTGAGGGATTTCTGGATATTAGAAAGTTTATGTTGGCAAGAAACCACAGCAGAAGAAACCACCAAAACAGACTATTGCAGAGATGGAAAAATTCTAAACTCAGAAACCACAGGTACAACGAGCAGGAGGAGCCATTGAGCAAGAATGGTCATTAACATCAAGGACAGGACTGCCTGAGGACAGTGAGGTTGGTCACGCCCCATCTCCCCCACAGGCCACAGAGAAGCTGGTGGGAACATTCAACATGTCTCTGTCAAATATTGATGCATGAAGTAGGCAAACATTAGTAAAGATACAGAAGACTTGAAAAAATCAATCTACAACCTTGATTTAATAGATATATAAAAAGTCCCTATACCCAGTTATTAAGAATGAACATTTTTCTCAAGCACACTTGGAATGTTTACAAAGACTGCCCATGTACTAGGCCATAAAGCAAGTTTCAACAAATTTTTAGAAATTAGCATTACAGATACCACATTCTCTGACTACAATACAATCAAGTTAGAAATGAACTTAGGCTGTACTTTTGAAAACATAATTAAGTAATGCATGGGTCAGAGAATATATCATAATGACAATTTTTAAAACTTGTTAAAACTGAATAATGAAAATACTATGTATCAAAACTTAAGGAATGCAACAAAAGTGGTATTTCAAGAAAAAAATTACTATCTTTAATGCTTATATTAGAACAGGGATTAAAGGCTAAAAATTAACAAGCTAAACATAAATTTAAGAAGTTAATACATTTAAAGAAAAAAAATACCAAATGAATAAATCCAGAGAAAGTAGAAGGAAAAAGAAGAGCAGAACTGAATGGAATAGAAAACAAAACTTCAATACAGAGGACCAATGAAGCCAAAGTTGATTTTTCATCAAGACTAAGAAAATTGACATACTTCTGGTGAGAATGGTCAATAAAATAGAAGTCACAAAGGAACAATGCTGGGAAAGAACAAAGAGCACCTTCAGCATCTCTAGATGCTGCACATAATGAAAGGATAATTAGAGGATATAATGAACATATTTATGGTAACACACTGGAAAGCTTAAATGAAATGGACAAATTCCCAGACATATATAACTTTCAAACATTATCCAAGAAGAAATAGGAAACTTTAATTTTCCTATAACCACTCAATAAACTGAATGAGTGATTTAAAATTTCCCCACAGTGAAAATAAAAACAAAACAAAACACAACATCAAGCCTAGCCCATTTTTTCCAGGTGACTTTCTAGGAATAGATTACAATAATTTTATACAAAATTATCTAGAAATTAGAAAAAAAGGAAATATTTCTGAAATGAATTTACAGCCTTATAACAAAACCAGAAAGGACAATGTAAGGAAGAAGAAGGCCACTCTTGAATACAGATTTAAAAAAGAATCCTCTAAACAAAATAGTTACATGTAGAATTAATTTAATAAAAATTGAAATATATCATAACCAAGTTGCATTTATCCTTGGAATGCAAGGATGGTTTAACATGATAAAATCTATGTTTGTAATTTATCATACCGACAGATTAAGGAAGGAAAACCACATGTTCATCTCATGGACAGAGATAATGCATTAGATAAAATTTAATACTTATTCATGATTAAAAAATAAATCTCTTAGCAGACTATGAATAGAAGAGGTTTTATCAACCTCATAAAGTGTACAACCAAACACTTGCAGCAAACTTCATTTTTAATGGCAAAATATTAGAAGTATTGCCTTTAACTCAAACAAAATAACACTGCCTCTGTTCAGTATTTTACTGGAGGTCCTAGCCAGTGCAATAAGAATAAAAAGAAATAAAAGGTATAGGAATTGGAAAAGGAAAAAAAGTTGCCATAATTCACAGATGACATGATTATGTATGTAGAAATCACAAAAGTTCCTACGGACAACTGATTCAAATTAATAAGAGTTTATCAAGTGGCTTGGATATGAGATCATTAGCATTTCTGAGCATTAGCAAAAAAATAATTAAAAAATACAAACATAATTTACAATAACAAAAATATAATAAGGTAGTAAACATAATAAGGTAGTTAGGAATTAACCTAAAATTAAAGATGTGCAAGACCATTATGTAGAAAATTATAAAAATTTTTTGAAAAATTTCAAAGAAGATCTAAATAAATATAAAGCTTAGAGTATCTTCATGGATAGAATGGCTCAATATTGGAATGGTGTTAGTGCTCTCATATTGATCTATAGATTCAATACAATTCTGATAAAAACTCCAAAAGGATTTTTGAAGGAAAATTGAGGAGTTAACTTCAAATTTCATAAAGAAGAGCAAATGTCTAAGAATAGCTCAGACACTCCCTCAAAATAAGAATAAGGCAAACAGACTTCAATAAATGGTCCTGCAACAATTGATTAATAATATGGGGGAAAGTGAAATTAGTTCCCTTATTCACACTATACAGAAAAATCAATTCTAAGTGTATTAAAGACATAAATGTGAAATGCAAAACTTCAATAATTTTAGAGAGGAATATAGGATAATGCCTCTACAACCTTGAGATCAATAATTTCTTAAACAAGACACAGGAAGTGTCAACTGATAAATTCAAATACACTAAAACTGAGGACTTCTGTTTATCAAAAGACACTATAAACTTTGAAATACAAGCCACAAACTGGAGAAAATGTTACATGGAATAACAAGCAAAGGATTCATATTCGAAATATATAAAGAACTCTGAAATCAGAATTGAAAAAGCAAAGGACCAAATTTAAAATCAGGAAATAGACAAGAACAGGCATTTCACAGAAGAGGAAACATGAATTGTTTGCATATATAAAACAATTATACTGTAGCAATAGTTAGTGATCAGAGAAATGTCAGTGAATGCACATTAACAACATTTTATACCTGAAGTATCGGCAAAAATTAACCTGTCTGATAATATCACATACTGACAATCCTTAAATACTGAGAACCCTTAAACACTGCTAATGGGAATGAAAACTGATACAACCACTTTAGAAATCAATTTGACATTATCTTATAGAGTTAAATAAATGCATACTCTACTACTCAGCAATTCAACTCCTATGTATACAACCTAAAGGAATCTTTGCACATGGGTGTGAGGAGATATTCCAAAATGTTCACAGTAGCATTGTTTATAATAGGAAAAAAAATACACCCAAACCTGAAAAGAACCCAAATATCTATCAACAGGAAAAAAGATGGTGTATTTGCATAGAGGAATACTATATAGCAGTGAAAATGAATGAATGACAGCTACATGCATTGTCATGTTGAATAAAAAAAATCAAGATACCATGTTTATACAACTCAAAACCAAAAAAATCAAACCATATATTCTTTAGAGATACATACATATGTGATAAAATTATTTTTTAAAAAGTGAAGAAATGACAACCAAGATTTCAAGATGATGGTTCTCTCTGGGGGAGAGAAGTGAGGAGGACATACCTGGGGAGTAGCATGCAGTATTGGAAATGTTTTATTTCTTTAGTTGAGTGGTGGGTTCATAGGTGTTTGTTTTATTATTCTGCTTCATAACTTGCTCACATATTACTTATATTCTCCTGTATATTTTAAAAATGTGTAATATTTAATATATACAGGAGAATATAAGTAATATGTGAGGAAGTTTAGAGTAAAAGAAATAAATATTTAGAAATAAAAGAGAAGGTAGAAAAGGTACTCAAAGACCACCCCTCCACAAAAGGGCAGGTTTATGACTGTGTTCAACACACCTTCAACAAAAGGCTAATTCTTCTGTTGTTTAAACTGTTTCAAAGCACACTAAAGATGAGAAACTATTGAACTTTTTCACAAAACTACCAAAACCCGAGTCTAGCACAATAAAAGAGAGCCATGAATCAGTAGTACTTATTTTAAAAAAAGACAGAATTCAAAATAAAATATTCACAAATCAAATCCAATAGCAAATTTAATAAATATATCACCATGATTAAGACAGTTAGTTCCAAGAGCCCAAAGAAAGTCCAACATTAAGAAACCTATTAATAAATTCACTATATAAGTAGATTAAAGGAAGAATGCCATATCAGCATTTCATGAAGGCAAACAATGTTTGACAAAATTCAACAACCATTCCTGATAAAAACGTGAAAAGTGTAACTGGATAAAATTTATCTACCTAAAACATGTGGCAGGCATCACACTTAGTGATGAAATATTAGGAGCCTTCCCATTTAAGTCTGGAAGAAGACAAGAATGTTCACTTTCATTGCTCTCATTCGAAACTGCATACTGGAAGTCCTAGCAACTACAGTGAGACAAGAGGTAGAAGAAACAAGAGGCATCAGGTATCAGAAAAGAGGAAACAAAATTGTCATTATCTGTAAGTCGTAGGCATATACACACATACACTCAGACACACACACACACACACACACATATGCACACACCCTTATGCTTATAAATGTGTAGGAACAGTTCTAGAAAGACAAATGCCAAATTGTTAACAATGGTTTAATCTGAGGAGGGAACAAGGATTGGGGAGGGAGTAGGGTAAAGAGAAACATGTAATTTTTTATTCTTTGTATTTCTTTATTGCTGGAATTTGTTTTTACAGCAACAACAACAGCTTTCACAATTTAAAAAAAAAACAATTTAAAATGTCAAAAGTCATATGGCTAGAAGTGGTAGATCCAAGCCTCAAACTTGGGTCTTGCTTTATCAAGTTAGTTCCACATAGTTGGTTTTTTATTTTAGACACCAGAAAGCAAAAGAAAGGTGGAGTCACTGAGAATGGTGCGCAAAGAATCAGTCATTAAGGGCATTACATTGATCCTTCATTCCTATTTGCCACAAACAACATTCCAGGGACTAATAATGATGGCGAGCTTTTTATAAAGGCTGTCACTGTTTACAAAGCAACTCTCCATTCATTATTTAATTTGATTTAATCCTGAGGAAATAATTTCAATAGTCTTTGACAAAGAAAATATCCCACAATGGTAACTTAAATGACATGTTATAAAAAGATAATCTTAAGATGGCAGATATGGAATTTCTGGAACTTTCAAAGGCACAGAGAAAAACTCCAACCCTCAAGAACTAGGTGACAGACAAAACTTCTGCCACATCCCCTCACAGTATATGCTTTTGTAATCTGCAACTAAGCATTGTTTCCAGAATATGTCATGTTCTTTCTTATTTCTGGGGCTCTATAGATGTTTTCCCTCTGCTTGAAATGTCCTCCCTCCCTCTTTTTCCACTTAAAATGCCTATCCATCCGTGCAGAAGAGTTGACATAGCAGATCTGCTTTCCTTTAAAAAGACTTGCTTACAGGGTTGGTCACTGGCTGGTGTCTGGGAACTTGGATTTTGGGAGGGTTGCCACCATTCCCAGAACTGGTGAGAGTGGCTCACTGTACCCATACTGTACACACAATATGGTTTATGCTGACCATCTGCTTCCCTTCTGGGAGTCTGGAATGTTGGCACATAGCAGGCAGAGGGTGCCTATGTGGCCAGGCCCCAGTAAAAACCCTAGGTGTTGAGTCTCCAACAAGTTTCCCTAGTTGGCAACATTTTACATGTGTTGTCACAACTCATTGCTAGGGGAATTAAGTGCATTGTGTCACTCCACGGGGAGAAGAGTCTTGGAATCTTGCACCTGGTTTCCCCCAGATGTCACCCCAAGCACCTTTTCCTTTGTTGATTTTGCTCTGTGTCCTGTCACTGTAATAAATCATAGCTGTGAGTACAACTGTATGCAGAGTTACTGAATCATTGTGAATCACTGAACCTGGGGGTTGTTCTGAAGACCCCTAACTCACAACCCTTCAAGTCTCAGTTCAAATACGACATTGTCTGTGGAGTCTTTGCTTTCTTACGCAGATGTCATTGTTCCTTTGCCTATGCTCTTACAATTAAAGAGTTTCTTATTGTGTGATCATTAACTGCTTGCATTCTGTGCCCCTTTTGAAGTATCAGCTCATCAAAGACAGAGACTTTATCTTTTCACCTTCCTTTTTTCAGCACAGGGGTGGCACACCTGGCAGCATTTGCAATAGTAACTGGAGTAATAGCCAATAAGTGCTGTTTCCTATGTGCCTGACACATCGAGCTAAGAGCTCTACACATATTAGCACATCCTTCCAACCCCCTAAAATAGCTACTATTCTTATCCTCACTGTAAAAATGAAAAAACAGAGGAGTTGTAGGTAGGTGTTAAATGAGTGAATGAGCCTCTGAAAGAACACCATTTTAGCCCTTAAGGATTCACCTCACTGAGCTGCACTTGAGTGTGAGGGCTATTAACTCAGGTATACTTCACCTCAGCATGTGTTGTGAGCTATTGCTGAAGATGTGATCTATTATTTTATTTATTACTAAGTAGTTTGTTATATATGTATTATATATATATTACACATTTTATTTATTAGTTTTTACTAGATAAGGCATGCTTGCTGCACACAATTCAAAAGGTACCAAAGGCATTTAGTGAAACTTAAGTCTCTCACCTGCCTTCTCCCCCAACCACTTGATTTTTCTCCCCATTTTCTTGCATATCCTTACAGAGAGAGGACGGACAAATATGTTAACACAATTTCCCCAAAGGGTTGCATTTTATATACATTGTTCTGCAACTTGCTTTTCTTACCTAACAACATACCCTGGTGGTCATTTCGTATCAGTACATACAGAGCAACCTCATCCTTCTTGAACACCTGCAGAGTGTCCCTTATAGAGGGACATGCAGGTTGTTGCAACAGCCTAATTATGAAAAATGGTTCAGAGAGCATTTTGCACATTCAGAGTAGACTTATACAATAAAGTATTAGAAATGGAAAAGCTGGGACAAAGAGATGTTTATTATTTATTAAAAGTTCAGGGGCCGCCCGGTGGTGCAGCGGTTTAGTTCGCGCTTTGGCAGCCCGGGGTCCACGGGCCTGGATCCCGGGCATCGGCCAACGCACTGCTTGTCAGCCATGGTGTGGCGGTGTCCCATATAAAGTAGAGGAAGATGGGCACGGATGTTAGCCCAGGGCCAGTCTTCCTCAGCAAAAAGAGGAGGATTGGCAACGGATGTTAGCTCAGGGCTGGTCTTCCTCACAAACACACACACACACAAAGTTCAGTTAAAAAACTGAAATATTCACATAGCATAAAATGTGCTCTTTTAAAGGGTACAATTCGGTGGTCTTTAGTATAGCCACAAAATTGTGCAACCATCACCACCATCTAATTCCAAAACATTTTCATCACCACAAAAAGAAACCCCATACCCATAAGCAGCCAAGATATTTATTTTTAATTTTGATAGGTTTTGCCCAATTGCTTCATCAAAACTAAAATAAACATCTCTTTGACTCACTTCTGGGAATTTATCTCACCACAGCCTATGGAATCATATGGGTTTCTAGTTGCCTTGCCCGCCCCCTCCCCACACATCACAGTATCTCATTGGTCTTATCTGAGAAGGTAAGTTCCAGTTCAGGAAAGACAATGCACACCTGCACCCCACACACCTTTCTCTGCATCCCGCAAAGAAACTGGATCCTGGCACGCTTCCCACACTGACACATGCACCAAAAGTCCAGCCTGACCTACAGTCCTTTACATTCTTTTAGGGGATGCATGCGGTCTGTGCAAGGGAACGCTGCTGCCGTCCTAATTCTGACAAGCGCATAGGCATTCTAGGGACCTCAGTGTTCTTAATTTACTGCTCCTGCAACCAGAAAATGAAAGAAGGAATATTTCTTCTCCGTGTTTGTTCTCAAACCCACACACTGACGCCATGCCAGCTTGTTCTGTCTTTGCATGATGGTCACCATTGCCAACAGTGCCAGCAACAGGACGCCAAATAAGGCTTGCTTTGAATCACACCCCCTCCTCCCACCACCTGCCAGCCCCTGCTTATCTGGAAGGACCTCACACCCTCGGAAACTGACCCTGCAAGCAGCGTGGCCTCCAGCCCCACACTGAGAACACAGCCAGCTAAGCACCGCTAGGTGTACAGTGCTTTCTTCCCCTTTCTTCCTTTCCCTCATGTGTTTTTATGAACATCCAAAGGGAAGATAATTAAAACCTGCAAGAAAACCAGCTGGCAGAGAAAAAGAAAATCTCGGTGACTTAGGGGCGACGCCACATGTTTATGGGTGAGTTTTGTAAGTAACACGGCTATAAAAAGAGGCTCTTATAAATAAATGCTACATTCTTCAAAGCTCTATATAAACTACATTCTTTTTAAAGAGGGAGGGGGAGTTACTCATACTCATGTTCCTTCCTCATCATTTCATTTCCAACAAGGGGAAAGGAATCCTAATTGTACAATTTCCTAGGAGCGCAGTAGTTATGGAGCCAAGGCTACACAGCAGCGTGCGCGCGCGCGCACACACGGAAGGAAGGAAAACAAGAAAGAAAAGAAGAAAAGGCACATGAGGGTCTTTACTTCGCATAGCAGAGTAGAACAAAGGAACAGAAGAGCAGGCACCTTGCCACTTCTGATTGGGTTTTCTGGTTATTAAGCACACACACTTTAACTCAAAAGACAGAAGTTCCGTCTTCCTTTCCGAGTGCTGAGTGCCCTCTGAACAGCATCAAGATTTGGGTGAGTCTGTGTAATCCCCTTTCATTTTTCATCTGCTTTGCTGATTGTAAAGTGAAACAGAGCCGCTCGCCTCTCTGCGTGTGACACAAGGCTTGAGGCACACACATTCCAGAGTGGCCTTCCGCAGGAGCCAGCTGTGTGCAGGTAACTGAAGCCTGCCCTTAGCCTTGCTGTTAATAAGAGTAATTGGCACGCCACTGAGGGGCTGCTGGAGCGCTGTGATTTGCTCCGCACGGGGGTCTCCCCAGACCATATGCGCATGCAGTGGTGATAGAAATATTTTCCATATGAGCTCTCCTCTCACATGCTTAAGTGCTCCAGGCTGAGTGAGGCCAGCCCATTTGTCATTTACTCTACACAGTAAAAAATCAACAGGGGAGTTGCGAACTTCAACTACAACTAGAGGGCAATGGTCTGCTTTCAGCTTCCAGCATCACTAACCCATTCAGTTCCTCCAGCTCCCATTCAAGACCTTGATCCCTCCGCAGGCCCAAAAAATATCTGCAGAGCAGAGGACATGGGTAACTAATGGGCTAAAAGCCTCAAACAAATGACCCGTTGCTACACGCCTCTCAGCCACACGTCTGTTTTGCACAGAGTAACATGCCTGCTGAAACCACGCCTAGCCTTTCAGCCTGGGGTGGGGAGCGCCCACTCTTCTTAGAAAAGGGAAAGCAATTACATTAGGCTTTCAGAGCCTGCTCCTTCCCGACAATGCCAACAAAAGGCAAAGCTGTGAAGTGGCCCCATGGCCTTTTTAGGAGATACACTTTTCATCTGGCTTTTCAAAGAGGAAGATGGATTCGGAAAAAGGCTGTCCTTTAATTACTCAAGCATCAGCCTCTGAGACTTTTCATCAGGGTAAGGAGTAAAAGCAGTGGACGAGGTAAATTTGCTGCAGGCTTATTTAAGGTGAGGGTGGATACATCTAAGTACTTTATGATCATCCCTTCCAGTCTCTTTGCCTGAATCAAAAACTGGCTCCTAGAGGCATCTATGATGTTCAAAAATGTGTCCAGTAAACACATGAGCTAAACCAATAAGAATAAATCATCCTCAGGGGCCTTAAAGCATGCCTCCTGTCTATGGTAGATCTGGCACACTCCTAGCCCTGTTATATATCACTATCCCTTTTCAAATCTATGATACAAAGTCAAGCACAGATTTTTCCAAGCACATCAAAGCAAAAAAGGAGAAAATGTGATGCGAAAGCAGTAAAGAAAAGCAATTCCTCTAGCATGCATATTCTCTCTGCAACACCGGAGAAAAATTCCAAAAGGTAACAGTCCCTACTGGAATCTGACATGCACATTTTTTTTTTTTTTTCTGCAATGGCAGAAGGAGAAACGTGCACGCTCCAGGCTTCTGTCACCAAGGCCATGCCAACTCCCCTGTGTGGCAACTGGACCGACAGCCTCAGAATGAGATTTTAGAAATTACAGGATTCTTCAAGAAGAAACGAAGTCTTCCTACAAAAAAAGGCAAAGCAAGCCCAAAAAAGCAACATAAAGCATTACTCTTCACACACCATAAAAACCCATTCCCTGATCCCTCTTGGTAGATAGAAAAGGAAATATAATGCTGACAAAAATACAACTTCTGACAAGATATTTTATTTGGCTTACCTCTCCCCCAGGTCTTGCTAACACTGCTGTCTGAACGTGGAGCAAGGCTAATATCAGGTAGCTGACAAACATTATTACCCAAAGTTAGAACTACCCTAGAGGAGAACTCCGTCTGCCAAGTGCTAACAGCTAGCAGATGCACTTGTGTCTCGGGATTCCAGCCCCGAAGTTCCGCTAGGCACCGCGCTGGTTCCCTCTGCTCTCCCTCACTGTACTACCCGGAGCTCCGAGCTCAGCCTCTGCTCCGAAGAAAACTGGTAAGCTGATCTCTTCATGTAATAACTTCTCCCGGCTGGGGGAGGGGACAGGAGCCAGCTGGGAGCTGGGGGGCTGCCTTTAACAGAAAGCAGAAAGGGGAGGGACAGAAATGATCAATGTGGAGTTCTGCATCTGGTCTCATTCATGTAAAGGGCTCCAAGGTAAGCACTCCACATGCAGGGGGACGGCTCCTGCTTCATTCAGCAACTGAGGCAGGCAGGAGGCAGTGAACGGCAGCAGGATGAGGTTCAGCCTGGGAGCTGGAGACCCAGGGCCTTCCTCGTCCAGGCTCTGCTGCTGACAAGCTGTGTGTGCCTGGATAAGTTGCCAACCCTCTCTGGGCCTCAGCTGGTTTTCTCACTGGTACAATCACGGATTGGGTGGATGACCTCTGAGTTCCCTTTTAGTCCTGATTTGATGGCTGTAGAAATCTAGGTAGTCAAAGACTGCGTCATCAAGGGGCAGCCTTGAAGGGGAAAGAAGTCACAAGGATGCTATGTGTTTATGTACTGATCAGATGGACATGAAGGGATGGGAACTGGGAAAGCCACTATAACCCACTCTTGCTGCCTCCCTGGGTCGCTGTGCCTAGCCAAGAACTTGAGGAATTATTGCAGAAGATGTAAAAATAAACAGTAAGGTGGGAACAAGTGAAGCCCAGGTGTTAGATGGCCCTGGCACAGCGCATTGAAAAGCAGGATGGTTTTAAAGAAATATCTCTGAGTAGAATCAGGTTGACCATCTAATGGGGCTTGGGGGCACAGGGAGCACAGAAACAGATTGGGGAGCAGGTCTTGCTAATGCCTACAGTCCACTTGAGATGTACCCTAAGTGGCCAGCTCTCATGTGAAATAGTCAGGCTCATGGTTTTAAAATGGGTTGAGAACCTACCAAATATTAGATTCTGCTTAAAATGTGCACAAGGAACCATTCTGAGGCTATTGGGTGGCCATGCAGGATGACCGCATGGTGCAATGGAAACAGCCTGGAGCCCTGGAATGTGACAGACATCGGTTCATACCCCAGTCCACAGACCCTGTGGGTCTGGGAGTGAGTAACCCCAGTGAGCTCCAGGTGCCCCAACTGTGAAATGCAGGAAGGCCATCTGATGGTTATGATGATTATCAACGAGGTCACCTAGGCACAAAACTTGGCAAAGTTCCTGACACACAGTAAGTGCTAAACACATTGGCTTTCTCTTTGATCTGAAATAAATATTGGCGCTCAGTCTCAGAAAGTGAATTAATAAATACTTGAAAAGCCTCAGGTTGCAGGCATTTTCCTGCATTAATGAGGAAACTTTAAACCAAACTGCAGTTGCTACCCATCTTATAATGTTTATTATCACCAGTCACAGACAATTACTAGTGGCGAGTTTTTCTGAGGGGAGTTGGGTGGAGGAACTTACAACCCCTTTTTCCAGGACTGTAAGAGACCGGAGGTATGGTGAAGACAATATCTCCAGTTAGAGAAAGGAAAAAGAATTTCTCCTCTTCCCCTCCTCCTTTTCTTCCTCTTTCTTATTCGTGATTATTATTGTTCAGCTTCGGGTCTGTTCTGCTAGGTGATGGAAGAGGCACTGTCATCTACTCAATAACCTCACCAGAAATGCAGGAATTGTCTAATAAAGCCAAAGTTCTTGAAGGACGAGGGGTCTTGTCTAGTCCAAGTGTTGGGGAACTTTCTGTAAAGGGGCAGATAGTAAATATTTTCAGCTTTCAGACCACACGGTTTCTGTGGCAACTATTCAACCTCACCGTTGTAGCACAAAAGCAGCCCTAGACACCACATACACAAAGGAGTGGGGCTATGTTCCAATAAAACTTTATTTACAGAAACAGGCAGTGGGCCAGATATGGCTGTAGTTTGCCAATGCCTGGTCTAGACACTTTCTAATCACTCTTCAACCCACTGCAATCTGACTTTTGACCTCTCTGCTTCACGACAAGGGCTCTGGAAATGTCACCAATGGCCCCTGTGTCATGAAATACAGTGGATAATTTTTCAGGGCCTATCTTATTTGACTTCTCTGCAGCATTAACCATGCCCTCCTTTTTAAAAAATATTGTGGTGAGATATACACAACATAAAATTTACCATTTTAACCACTTTTAAGTGTACAATTCAGTGGCATTAAGTATATTTACAATGTTGTACAACCATCACCACTAACCAGTTCCAGAACTTTTTCATCATCCCAGAGAGGAACTCACTATTCCCCCTGCCCCCAGCTCCTGGTAACTTCTATTCAACTGCCTGTCTATGAATTTGCCTATTCTAGGTTCCTCATCTAAGTGGAATCATATAATATTTGTTCTTTTCTGCTGGGCTTATTACACTTAGTATAATATTTTCAAGGTTCATCCATGTTGTAGCATGTGTCAGAACTTCATTCCTTTTGAAGGTTGAATACTATTCCATTGTGATAATAATGTTCACATTGTGATAATAATATCCACATTTTGTTTATCCATTCATTTGTTGATTGACGCTGGGATTTTTTCCACCTTTTGGCTATCGTGAATAATGCTGCTATGAATATGAGTGTACAAGTGTCTGTTTGAATCCTGGCCTTCAATTCTTTTGGGTATACAGTCATGTGCTACCTAACGACATTTCAGGCAATGACGGACTACATATATGATGGTGGTCCCCTAAGACTGGTGCCATATAGCCTAGGTATGTAGTAGGCTGTACCATCTAGGTTTGTGTAAGTACACTCTGTGATGTTCGCACAACAACGAAATCGCCTACTGATGCATTTTTCAGAACATATCCCCGTTGTTAAGAGATGCACAACTGTATACCAAGGAGTGGAACTGCTGGATCGTATGGTAATCCTATGTTTCACTCTTTGAGGAACCACCAAACTGTTTTCCATAGTGGCAGCACCATGTTTCATTCCCACAAGCAGTGCACGAAGGTTCCAATTTCTCCATATCCTTGCCGACACTTATTATTTTCCACTTTTTTAATAACAGCCATCTTAAGGGGTGTGGAGTGCATATCTGTTTTTATGAACCTCTCTCTTCCCTTAGCTTCCAGAACACCACTCTCTAGTTTTCCTTTGCCTCCAACTAGCCAACATTCTTTGAGCACTATGAGCCCAGCATTATTCTAAGAATTTTACAGTTAATGTTTCCTATAATCCTGACAACAGCCTTACTAGATTAAATAACTTGCCCCATGTCACACAATGGTAGGTGGCAAAGCCCCAATTCTGGCCTCGACAGGCTGCCTCTAGAACTTAGCTGTTAATGACTGCATTGCACTGTTACCGCTTCTCTGGGCACACTCCAGTCTCCTTGCCACCTCCTGGGCCTAGACCCTAAATGCTTGTGTTCTCGGCTCTCTCTCTGCTCTACCCACTCTCCTTGGGTCATCTCATTGTTTCACTGGCCTCAGTGACTCTTTATATGCCAATGACTCTCCACGACAGTCTATAGCCAGCTCTTCCTTCTGACCTGAGGGCCCATATATCCAGTTGCCCAGTGGATACTTGGATCTCTCAAATGTACTCCAAAGTCAACAGGTCTAAAACTGAGCTAGTGTTTCCCTGGAACCTGTTCTTCCTCCTGTTTTCTCCATCTCAGTGAATGACGTCATTACCCATTTAATTCCCAGAAGCTGAAAAACTGGGTGTTATCTTGAGCCCTCACACTCCCTCACTTCCTTATCCAAAACATCACCAGGTCTGACTGAGTTTCCTTCTAGGGATCTCTCCAGTTTGTCCACAGCCCCAAATTCCTGCTGCCCCTAGTCCCACCCAGGCCTCTACCATCCCCCTTCCTCACGTTTTGTAGCAGGACCTTGTAACCTCCCTTCTCTGGCCCTTTCCCCTTCCAGTCTTCTTTACCACCACAATCCCTGGGATTCTCCTAAAATGTGAATCTAATCATGTCACTCCCCTGATTCTTTTTTTTTAAACTTTTTATTTTGAAATAGTTTTTTTATTTACAAAACAGTTGCAAAGATAGCACAGAGTGTCACGGTATATCTTCACCCAGCTGCTTCCAATGCTAATACCTTAAATAAGTATTTTACGTTTATAAAAACCAGGAGGTTAACATTGGCACAGCAATATTAACAAAAATACAGACTTTATTCATATTTCCCCAGTTTATCTCCAAAAGTCTTTATTCTGCGGCAGGACTCAATCTAGGATACCACACTGCATTTAGTCTACATGTCTCCTTAGTCTCTTCTGGTCTGTGACAGTTTCTCATCCTTTCTTTGTTTTTCATGACGAAGGAGAGTACTGGTCAGGTATTTTGTAGAATGTTCCTCGAATTGGGTTTATCTGATGTTTTCTCATGATTAGACTGGGGCTATAGGTTTCTGGAGAATCCCACAGAGGTAAAGTGCCCTTCTCATCACATTTGTCAGGGGTGCCCTATATCAACATGACATTACTGGTGATGTTAACCTTGATCACTTGGTTAAGGTGGTGTCTACCAGGTTTATCCAGCACAAAATTACTATTTTTCCTTTTCCATACCCTTTTCATCAGAAGTGAGTCAGCCAGTCCAGTGGAATTAAGCCCCACTTCCTGGAGGGGAGTTTCAAAGAATATTTGGACATATGTTAAAACCATCACAATAATTAATACATATTTTGGGGAGATACTTTGAGGCTACGCAAATATCCTGTTTCTCAAAGTTTCACCCCCTAATTTGAATATTCATTGGTAGATCTTGCCTTCAGCAATTATTACTGTGCTCTCATGGTGATTTTCTGTTTCCCTCATGCCTTCTACATCTATTAATCAGAATTCATCAGTATGGAAGATTTGTCCCTCCTCCCCCATTTATTTAATAATTCAATCATTTATTTATTCTTCCCTGCTTCTTAAAATCTTTTGATGACTCTCCATTAGGGATGAAGTCCAAACTCCTTCATATGGCATTTGCAAGGCTGTTTGCAATCTGGTCTCTTCCTGTCCTTCCAGCCTCCTCCCCCTCTCTTCTATTCACACACACTGCACTCTCCAGACATCTTCAGCCACAAGAAATCATCTCCAAATGCCACGTGCCCTTGTGCCTCATGCCTTCCTTCATGCTAGTCCCTTTCTCTAGAATGTCATTCCCCCATCCTCACAGGGTTAGGTCCTGTTACTCTTTGAAAACTCAGCTCAAATTGTTTATAAGCACCAAATATTGGAAACCACCTAAATGTCCATCAGTAAAGACTAAATGAATAATTTGTGACATCCATAAAATGAAATACTCTGCAGCAGTAAAATAAATAAAGAAAATAAAGAAAAACTGAGCTTGTTTCCTATGTAATGTTATGAAACATCTCCATGACTGATTAAGTGAAAAAAGTAGGATGCACAGTGGTGTGGTTATTGTCCTATTATTTGTGCGCATGTTTCCAAGACTCCACACATAGACAGCCTCACTCAGTGTGCACTGAATAGAGAATGGATGCAAGGGAGGGTCTTATAGGAAACTCTCATCTGCTTGTGATGGGAGGAGAGTTCTTCTAATGGTGTATCTTGATACCACAAAGGGGAAAATGAAAAGGAGAAATTCCCAGAAGGTATATTCCTCAAGGATATGAAAATAATTTCCAACCTAAATTTTGGGTGACCTAGAAAGGGAAAGAAAATATACGTGAGTGGGGGAAATGGTGAGTACCAAAAAATAGGGAAAACGAATGTCTGAAGTCTAAACCACAAATTTCATGTAAAATATAATCACGCACTTCTGTCTTAATAACAAAGAAGAGTAAACCCTCGAAGGCTATTTTATTTCCTTCAAAGAATGTCTGTCCTTTTGTGAAGGAAGAAGTAAGGTGTGGCCTTCTCTACAGAGGCATATCCCGTACAGCTAAACTATTCATATTATGTTTATTGCTTAAAATATGCTTCTGGTGTGAGGAATAGGTGGGAAAAGTGTCTGTCAAGAACTCGGCTATCAGTCCAGGAGCAGAAGCAGGTGTTAGTAATTAACTCTCCCTTTGTGTGGACCGAGAAGCCATTAAATAGCTAACGAAGTGGGAATGAAGAAAACAAAGGGAAGTTCTCTGCCCTATTCTCCTTGAAAAAGGAAAATCATGAGAACCCACAGGAAAGGGAGTCATCACAGCTGTACATCTCTCCAGTTTCTGCGTGAAAGGGCCAAAGCCCGGCTTTGTGGGCACCTGTAAGCAGCAGGGTGGCTGTTAGGTTAGGCTGAGCACCTCACGGGGTCGCTGAAAGGAGGGCCATATTTCCTGCCTTGGCTTTGAAGTAGAGCCAGGAGCATGGCCAGGGACTCCCTCAGGGAGATGCTCACTAGAAGCACACAGGGCAGCTCATCCTAAGTCTGAGAGCACACCAGGGAATTAATTCCGAAAAGGCATCACGACCGTTCTCAGGTTGACCATATTCTTTTTTTCAAGGATTTACTCTAAGGCAGAGGTTCTCCAATCGTGGTCCCTGGATCAGCTGCATCAGCATCCTCAGGGAATCTGTTAGAAAGTCAAATACTTGGGCCCCACCCCAGACTTACTGAATCAGAAACTCTGGGGGTGGGGCCAGATAAAGTTTGAGAACCACTTTCTAGGCAACAGTCCTCTGTTTAGTAACCCTTAATTCAAATTGTATAACTTTAAAGTGTCATTTTATAAAAATTTATTTTCTTAGAAAATGTGACTGTCAGATATTAAAACATAGCATAAAGCTATAATAATTAAAACAGTGGCAAATACTAGCAGTGTAGGAATAGACAAATTATTTACATAACTAAACACGGAAAAGGATTTAGTGTGCAGTCAATGAGTCACTTCAAATCTGCAAAGAAAGGATGGAAAAGGGTTGGGAATATGGCT
This sequence comes from Tapirus indicus, assembly GCA_031878705.1. Taxonomy (NCBI): domain Eukaryota; kingdom Metazoa; phylum Chordata; class Mammalia; order Perissodactyla; family Tapiridae; genus Tapirus; species Tapirus indicus. The sequence continues at coordinate 61,515,130 of CM062918.1, read as the reverse complement.
AAATGTTTGGGAAGTAAATAAAGTTATTCCTCTAATTTATACCATATGCCAAAAATAAATTGCAGGTAGATTAAAGATGTTAATGCAAACAATATAATTACGAAAGCGGTAAAAGAAAATAGGTCAATATTTCTATATTCTTGGAGCGAGGAAAGACTTTTAGCATAGCTCTAACAAAGGCAGAACTCATAAAAGAAAAGATTTATACATTTATATATATATTTAAGATTCTGTAAGTCAAAAATACCATAAACAAAATTCAAAGTCAAATACAGAGTAGAAAATGTATTTCACTTGTTTATTTACTCAAAATGTCAGCACTTAATCATATGCTGGAACCTGGAGATACAGTGATCAGCAAAAGCAGACTCAATTCCTATCTTTATGGAGCTTACTGTCTGTTGCAAGAAGCCAACATTAATGAAACCTAACAAGTAAATTTAAAATTGCAATGTGAAAAGGGCAGCAAAGGAAAGATGTGTGGTGATATAAGAGGCTTGTCCTCATTAGGGAGATTGGCTTGTGGTAGGAGCAATAATGGCTTTATGAGGACCTGAGAGGAAGCAGGTGTGGATGGATAGAGAGTAAGCAAGTGGGAGCACAGCATCGGATTAGGCTGAAGACAAAGGGAGGGTCCGTGATAAAGAGTTCTGTCCTCTTCCTAATGAGCATGTATTTTAAGGACAGAGGCGGCAGTTACATGACTGGATTTGCATTTTGCCAAGGCCACTCTGTTTATGGAGAAAGGATTATTGGAGACAGGCAAGAGTGGAAGCTGAGAGACCCGATAGAAGATTATGGCTATAGTCCAGATGAAAAGGGATAAGAGCTTAAACCAGGATGGTGGAAAGAAGTGAATAATTTCAAAGATAATTTACAATATGTATAATGGCAAAGGGTTTGTGTCCATAATATATTTTTTAAAAACCCCACAAATCAGATAATGACAGTTTTACTAGCAAAAAGCTGAAAGCAATGTCCAACCATAGGGGAGATGCTAAGTACACTATGGCATATCCAAAAAGTGAAACCATATCCAATCATTTACAGTGACCCTGTTTATGGGCACATTTTGATGTTATATTGATACAAGACAAAAGTAGGCCATATAAATGGAAGAAGAGTCTTTTCAGCAAATTTCAGTGGGATAATTGGATATCATCCAGAATGAAATTGGACCTCTACCTCACACCACACACAAAAATTAACTCAAAATGGATCATAGACTGTGGCAGGTAGAATAATGCCCCTCAAAGATGTCCATGTTCTAATCCTCAGAACCTGTGAATATGTTACATTACATGGCAAAGGGGAAGTAAAGTGGCTAATCATATGACTTTAAAATAGGGAGATTATCTTGGAACATCCAAGTGGGCCCAGTGTAATCACAAGGGTCCTTAAATATGGAAGAGCAAAGCAGAAGAGGAAGTTGGACTAATTCAATGTGAGAAGAACTCAACCTGCCATTGACAGCCTTGAAGAGGAGAGCCGTGAGCCAACGAATGCAGGCAGCTTCTAGAAGCTGGCAAGGACAAGAAGATAGGGAATCTTCTCCAGAGCCTCCACAAGAATGCAGCCTTGCCAACACCTCGACTTTAGCCTAGTGAGACCCATTTTGGACTTCTGACCTCCAGAACTGTAAGAAAATCAGTTTGTGTTATTTTAAGTTTGTGTTAACCTGTTACAGCAGCCATGGGATGCTAATATATAAAACTATAAAACTCCTAGAAGAAAACAGGAGAGTAACATCATGAGGTGATGGTTTCTTAGATGTGACACCAAAAGAACAAGTGACAAAGGAAAAAATAAGTAAATGTGACTTCATCAAAATTAAAGACTTTTGTGCCTGTGGTCTAGTGGTTAAGTTTGGTATGCTCCGCTTTGGCGGTCTGGGTTTGGTTCCTGGGCACGGACCTACACCACTCAGTGGTGGCCATATTGTGGCAGCGACCCACATACAAAACAGAGGAAGACTGGCACAGATGTTAGCTCAGGGCGAATCTTCCTCAACAAAAAAAAACAAGAAGAGGATTGGTGACAGATGTTAGCTCGGGGCGAATCTTCCTCAACAACAACAACAAAAAAAAAAAACAAGAAAGAAAGAAAGTGCAAAGACAACCCACAGAGTGGGAGAAAATATTTACAAGTCATGTGTCTGATAAAGGACTTGTATCCAGAATATATAAAAAAATTCTTACAACTTAATAATAAAAAGACAAATGACCCAACTGAAAAATAGGCAACAGACTTGAATAGACATTTCTCAAAAAAAAGATATACAAATGGCCAATAAATTCAACATCATTAGTCATTAGGATAATGCAAATCAAAACTGCAATGAGATACTACTTCATACCTGCTAGTCAAAAATATAGGTGATAACAAACACTGGTGAGCATGTGGAGAAACTGGAACCCTCATACACTCCTGGTGGTAATGTAAAATGGTGCAGCTGCTTTGAAAACAGTCTGGCAGCTGCACCATAAAACTAAACGTAGAGTTACCACATGATCTAGCAATCCCAATCCTAGGTATACACCCATGAGAAATGAAAACATATGTCCACACAAAAACTTGTACATGGATGCTCATAGCAGCATTATTCATAATAGTCAAAAAGTGGAAACAACTCAAATGTCCATCACCTGATAAGTGGATAAATAAAATGTGGTATACCCATATAACAGAATATTATTTGGCAACAAAGAGAAATGAAGTGCTGATACATGCTACAACATGATGCCCCTCAAAAATATGCTAAGTAAAAGAAGCCAGTCCCAAAAGACCACTTATTAAATGATTCCATTTATATGAATTGTCCAGGATAGGCAAATTTATAGAGACAGAAAGTAAATTGGTAGTTTTCTAGGCCTGAAGAATGGCATCCTTAATATAATTCTATTTTGGGTAAACACAAAAGGTGATTACCACATTTTTGTTTTTTAAATTTGTTTTTTTTCCTACAAAAGCAGCTGAAAAATAAATATAGTGAAAAAAATGAAATTATTTTCATTTGGAAAAAACGGTGAACATAAAAATGTAAAAGACCATGACTAGTCAATTCACAAATAAAGATACACAAATGGAATAAGAAAAACAATTTAACATCTCTGGTAACCAAAGAATTACAAAACCAAATAACATGTTCACCAATACACTGGAAAATAATTTTTATGAATGATAAGTACCCATTACTGGCAAGAGTTTAGGGATGTAGGTAGTGTGACATAGGGCTGGTGAGAACGTAAATCAGAGCAGGTGCTTTAAGAGCTGGGCTTCTCAAACTTCAATGTGCACGCAAGTCACCTGGCCTCTTCAACGAAGAGCCACCAAAGTTACTTCTTACCCTGGACCCCCCTTCCTCTTTCAATCCCCAGTCTTACTTTACCTTTTACCTCTCTTTCCTCCCTCCCTCCTCCCAGCATGGAAGCTGAGCCGGCAGAAGTGCAGCAACATTGAGGCAGGGAGTTCTGACTTCAGTTAACCTCCACTTGCTGGAACTTGCAACCATCTTGGCATTGACTGTAATGGGCCCCCAAGCCTCTGAAACCCCCATTCAGAAGGTTGGCAATCTGCTCTGCTGGGGTGTTCCCCCAGCTCACATACAGAGTTTGTGCATTTTTTCATAATAATTTCTACCAAGGGTATTTTATTTTCGTCTCCCCGTAAAAAGGACTTGAAGAAGATAACTTGAAGGCTGTAGCTACCAGTAAAAAGTGGCAAGAAGTCAACACAAATTGTAAAAGTAGATACCACAACTGAAAGTACTGCTGTTTAGCACCAATGAGTGTTGGGGTAAGCAGCCAAAGATACTTTACAAGTCTCTGAGGGTGATGATTCATGTTCATAAGCATATTTCAAAGCAAAATTCAACGAACCAAATCATTAAAAAAGGGGTCAAGGTTTCAATATTTATTGTGTGTAGTATTTAATATTTATTGTGCCAGGCATTAGGCTAGGAGGTAGACATGATCCCCATTTAATCCTCAAATCCTGTGGATTAAGTATCCCTCATTTTATGGTTGATAAAGCTGAAGTCTGGGAAAGGTCCAATTATTTTCAGTATACTTTGTTTAAGAAACCATAAAAGTATATAGGCTACTTAGAAAAATTTTAATTGTCTAATTTCTGAATTTCTAATAATTTAGAAAAAATTACATTTATTTCTCCTGTCTTTACTGAGCTCCCCTTTCCCAGTCCAGCACCTGGCATCAGGAGTGTTTAATCTAATTTAAAACACAATAAAAGTAGTTAATCACTCACCCTGGCTTTCAGCTGAGACTGTTAGGCAAAAAATCAAATAGACTTCTTGCTGACAGAGAACCTTGTTCCATGTTTCTTATGATCAATATATATAGCATATTTTGAATAGATAGACTATATAGGGAGTTTTTAAGCAACGATGAAATTTGTTTTCTCACAGCAACAAAATATAAAATGGTGCTGTCATGTTCAGAAGCATGTCAAGTGCCATGATAAGGGGAAAGTTTTTAAAACGCACCTTTTGTTTCATCAAGTGTATTAGTTAAGGTAATGCCAGCTGCTGGAACAGATAAACCTTGAGGTTTTAATGACTTACTACAGAGAGAGTTTATTTCTCGTTTAGGTAAAGTCCAGATGGTGGAGCAGGCAGTGCTCTCTTCTACAGCGCCACTTAGGGACGGACCTAGGCCGCCAGAGGCTCTGCCTGCTTCAACACATCTTTCCCAGGGTCACTCTGGACATCAACATCCACCTGGTAGATGGGGAAGGGAGAAAGTGGAGGATTGTCAAGAATGGTCCACCTTCCACCGGCCACATCCAACTGCAAAAAGGCTGGGAAATATGACCTAGCTGTGGGCCCAGGAGAAAAGAGTCACAGGTTTGGCAAGTACCGAAACAGTCTGCCATAGTAGTCAGGATCTTCCGAAGGGGCGAGTTCATCGCTGTTACCTGTTTTATATAAAAATGTGACGTATATTTGTAATAAGGTGACCACAGATAGCCCAGACTTACTTCTTACTATCTATGAGGCTTAAACGCCTGCTTTATATCCAAATTTGCACCCTGCCCGATTCATCTACGTCCTGTCAAGAAACCTAATGAATTCACTCAAGAAGTGTGTCTCATCATCCCCATCAGTTGATGTGCAGATGTTTCAGTTTCAGAAACAGAAGCTGCAGCCCGGTGGGGAGTTATTGCTTACATTATGGGGTGCAGAGAGGCAGGGAAATGAACACTTATTGAGTGCCTACTTTATGCTGGTGCTTGATAGACATATGATCTTTAAAAAAATTTTTTTTTTGAGGAAGATTGGCCCTGTGCTAACACCTGTTGCCAATCTTCCTCTTTTTTTCTCCCCAAAGCCCCAGTACATAGTTGTGTATCAAAGTTGTAGAGTTGTAGCTCTTCTATATGGGACACCGCCTCCGCATGGCTTGATGAGCGGTGAGTAGGTCTGTGCCCAGGATCCAGATGGGTGAACCCCAGGCCGCCGAAGCAGAACGCACAAACTTAACCACTATGCCACCAGGCAGGCCCCGATCTTTTAAAATTTTAATAAGTACAGAGGAAGGAATTTTATTTCCATTTTCCAGATAAGAAAGCTGAGGCTCACAGATGCAGACAACTCTGCAAGGTTGCGGTAGTAGTAAGAAGTGGACCTGGTCTGGGTGTTGTCCAAGTCCGTGTACTTTCCACCATCCCCCTGCCTCCCAGGGAGCTGAGGGCTCTTAGGTCACACTGGCAGGTGCCTGGAGTGGGGAGTTCCTGGCAACGCCCTCCATGGCAGCTCCTGATGGTCTTAAGGGCCATGACTCTCAGCGAGTCAAGGAGCCTGTCTACCACAAAAACACCCACAATATATGGGCAAGAGCACTTGCCTCTAATCCTTAACACCGACCTTGACAATGGGAGAGGTGGAGGAATGAGGAGCAGTTTCCAAGTTAGCTGTCCTCCATTTTCAACTTTTGTGGTTTCCAGTAATAATCACTTTGGAAAGTTGGATATTTGCCTGAGAGCAAGAGACTTTGAGGCACTCTTCAGTCTTACTTAAAGTAATTTTCCTAGGCTTACACCTAAGATACGTATGGCAAAATATTATCGTATAAACGGAAGCATGGGTGGGAATAAAAACGATCTGAATAATGCCAATGAAAAGAAAAGCAGCAAAATTTGAAGAAAATCCAAACTAAGAATCACAAACATGAACTGAAGTTTGTGTGTGTGTATCACAGCCTAATTGATGTTATTGGGAATAGATCAATCGTTTGTAATAGATCAGTTTTTTGTGTATGTCTATAGCACACTTTCAAATACTTAAATTTTTGACTCCATTTGAAGGGCTTTAAAGGTGAACACTGACTATGAAAAAGAAAGCTTCAGGAAGTTCCAAAAACTTCCCACGGTTGTCACATTATTCTCTTCTGTTGCCCCCCCATTTGAGAAGAATTCTTCACTACCCTGACCACATGCTTTTTAAAATTCACAAGAAGTGTTTGCATATTTCAATAAATGGCCATTTTTCATATGTGCTGACTTGACATGATGCTGTGCCTCATCTCCCAGCACAGAAAACTGTGCCTCATTCTGTGCCACATCCCATAACCTGCTCACTTCCACACACCATCTGACAGACACCATAAGAGAATCTATTCTAGGTTGAAGCAAAAATAAATTTTACATCCCGGTCAAAATTTGGCAAAATACCCAGGTGCCACTGCTACGCAATAACCCATCACTGGCTCTAGAAATTCACATCACCTAATTGGAAATGTGTCCAATAAAAGTCATGACGTTTGCACAAGTGAGGTATTAAGCTCCCTTTCACATATACAGTCCTTCATCCAGCCCATAAACATGCCAAGAGAGATTCAACATCATGTTTCAAATGCAGCACTAAGAAATAGTTTCTTTCAGGAACAAAAAAACCAAACACAACATTTAAAAAGAATCACTAAACTCAACCTAAGAACAGTGCAATAAAGCTGCCAAGAACGACGGCATTTCTGTCTACTCGGTAGACCTCTAAGAAACTGTCTCCTAACGAGAAAGAAGTAACTTGAAAATATTCTGCCTGTGCCAGTGAGGTGAGATTTAAGAGAGGAAATACTTAGGGGCTTAAGAGACCTTTGCAGGGAGCCTGGAAGCTAGCCGCGAGTTTGGAGACATTTGCATTCCCTGGAATCTAGGCTCATTTCTCTCTGGGAACCACCAGGATGTAGACTCCATAAACTGTGATTTTAGAAGGTCCCCGAAGCGGGCAATGAATCAGAACAAAATGAAACTCAGTGAGTAGGCAGCAATTTATCGTGGCTTTGTCCCCAGTATACAGGGGAAAAATCAGACATTTGCAGTGAAATAGTGATGGGTCAGTGAAAATACTTTAAAATGCGATAATGTGTCCAGGAGCAAATGTAGCTGAATAGGGTTGGTTGTCACTTCCTTGGCTCAATCAATTCAGCTACTATTTCCTGGGCGTCTTCAGTGTGCCAGGTGCTAGAAGCTCCTGGATGAATGAGAGGCAGTTCCATGCTCCAGGGGCTCAGGCCTTGAGGGAATGGGGAGGGCACTGAGTCTTTAGTAGAGATGCCAAGGCGAAGCTGCAGTCTCTCAGATCTCACTGGTGCTTACCGAGGACCATGGTTTTCTACTGCACTTATGGGACCAGTGAGATTTCTCTGCTTTTCAAAAGTCCCAACTGATTTTGACTTTTCAGCATGATTTAGGATGTAGACTTCTGTCTCTGGGTCCTGTTTCCTCAGAATTGGAATGTTCTGTCTACAGACTGTGATAACAGTAGTCAGTTATTTCTAACTCATTGCTTGGGAAAATATCCCACTAATACATAAAATCTTTGCATGAAGTTCTTTCTGCATTGTAAATCTGTATAACTGACTCTCGACCTCATAGTTTGAATAAACTTATCCCTGGGTACTTTTCAACCACTGTCTCCCCCCATGGCTCTGAGCCCAGGGCTGACCTCGTCCAGTTCTGTATCCTCCACTGCCTTCTGAATATTTCCATTTGCAAGTCTTACCAACATTTGAAACCAAAACCATCTACAATTAAATTCATAATCTGGTGGTTACGAATGTTGGTTTTAACATAAGCCTGCTTGAAGTCAAATTCTGGTTGTACCACACACCAGTTATGTGTCCTTGGGGAAGTAATCATGTTCCCCATCTATAAAATTCAACTATTGACGGTACTTATTCCTTAGGGCTGCCATGAGAATTAAATGAGATATTACATGTAAAACACTTAACGTGGTGTCTGATGCACACTAAGACCTCAGTAAATATTTGCTGTTTTTACTATTCACTGCAAAATTGACGTATCTATTTCTATTCTCGGTACCAAACATTCTTCTCTATGTGAGGCAAGGAGTGCTAAAGATTGGAGGGTCCAGGACTATTGAGGTGGGGTGGGTGGTTCAGCTGAGCTCTTGGATGGCCCCTTTCCATCCATGCATGGAGCAGAGGGAAGGTCTTTGAGGTATAAAGCAAGAAGGGCTCATAGCTCATCCCCACCCTCCTCCTGTGCTCAGGGCAGACACTGCTAATCATTTACAGTATTCTTCCCGGCATCCTTCCCCAGCAGGAGAGTCGCCATCCAGTGGATCACAGCTAGCACAATGGCTGAAATTTATGTGCCATACCTCTTCTGTAGTGAAAGCTTCTCCTGTCAAGAAGAAGTTACCAGAGAAAGAAGAACCCAACCCACAGGACAGTCCCGCAGACTATTAAAGTCAAAGACAGCTCTGCAAGCCTTCGAGTGGCTTCTGCCAACTGTTGTCAGTCCCTGTGGCTATCCTTGTTGCTGGCAGGGGTCTTGGGAAACAAACCTCGCCCTCACCAGACCACCTGACTCAATTTTTCTTCACTCCACCTTTCTGGCCCTCATTTACATTTTCTTTTCTCCCTCATCCTATCTCAGAGGGCAGGGAGACTTCAAGCAATATTTTCCAGGGATGTGTGGATCATTTGTCGTTTGAGATAATCTAGGTAAAACAGGTCCATGGTCAAATAAGTTTGGGAAAGGCTGTCCCCCAGAAACCCCCCTTTAGAGCCAAAGTATACACGAGCATGCTAAAGGCTTAGAGAAGTGCTGTCGAAGAGAAGCGTGTTCAACACTGTTTGATCCAGTGTGTTCCAGATGTGTGTGTCTATCTGGGGGGGGGGGACCCATTTCCCCCACATATTACCTACTGGCATTCCAAGACCCATTGTTCTACAGCACACATTTTTGGGAAACATGCTTTAGTGCCAAATTACAAAGTTCTTTTTCTCTTATTCACCACACACACAGTGATCGAGTTCTGGCAAATTCTTTCATCAAATGTCTCTGATTCCACCTCCTCCCTTTTATTCCCATGGCCTCCACCCCTGATTTAGACCCTCATCTCCTCAGTTCTGGACTAAGGCCAGAGCAGCCAGAGAGTCCAGTGTCTCTACCCCATCCTTGCCATCCTCCTCCCCCCTGTCAAACTATCTTCCTGACACATCAGTGTCATTGTAATGGGTTGAATGGTGGTTCCCAAAAAGGTATGTCCATGTCCCAATCACCAGAACCTGTAAATGTGAATGCTGAGTTTCAGGACACACTACCCCAAAATATGGCACCTTGGCATGTTGAGTATTTTAAGCTAAAGAAATTTGAGAAATGGTAGGTGCAGGAAGGACTCTCTGACCTTCCCCGAAAGCAGGTCATAAGACCCTCATGTGAGAGGTGCCCTCCCTATACCCAGAGGAAGGAGCACCTTTATCTCCAAGACGGAGGGACACCGAGAGGAATCTGAACAAACAAGCTTTGCTAAATTATCCCCCATTTACTACTCTCAGGTCATACCCCTTTTTGTCATATCACATTTTCCCATGACTCTCCACTCTGCATTAAACCTGGTATAAAGACACTCAGGTAACTGTTTTTTTTGGGTCTTCATTTCCTTAAAGGCTTTGGTGTCACATAAAACTCATATTAAATAAATCTGTATGCTTTTCTCTTATTAATCTGCCTTTTGCTACAGGGGCTGCAGCCGAGAACTTAGAAGGGTAGAAGGAAAAGATATTTTTCCTCCCCTACATGACCTTATTTGGAAAAAAAGTCTGCAGATGTAATTAAGTTAAGGTTCTCAAGATGAGATCCTTCTGGATTACCTGGTGAGGCCTAAGTACAACGACAAGTGTCCTAATAAGAGACACACAGAGGAGAGATACAGAGAGAAGAGGAGAAGGCAAGTGAAGATGGAGGCAGAGATTGGAGTGATGCAGCCACAATCCACGGAATGCCTGGAGCCACCAGAACCTCAAAGAGGCGAGGATTAATCTCCCCTCAGAGCCTTTGGTGGGGGGTAGAGCCCTGCTGACACCTTGATTTTGGATGTCTGGTCTCCAGAACTGTCAGAGAATAAATTTCTGTTGTTTAAGCCACCAAGTTTGTAGTAATTTGTTACAGGAAATGAATACAGTCATCACAACATCTTTTTACTCATCTCCACAAATGAAGCAACATGAGCCAATGCTGATTCACCCCAAAGTGTCGATTCCTCTGTTCCCATCACATGCTAGATAACAAAGTGTGGCCATCATTGTGGTAGGACACCCATGTGTGATGCTGCAGAGCAGGGGAGGCTTCTGATAGGCTTGGCTGCCCCTGTTCCAGGTTCCAGACCAGAGTCTCATTAAATTGCTGGTTTTGAAGTCTCCAACTTTGGAACTTACTAGATCCTTCTTTCCACTTCTCAGATTTACTTCCACAATGCCTGCTCCCTCATTAAATAGTATGTGAAGACAGACATCCATAAACTCTGCCAATGAAACCTTTGGTTCCACTTAGAGACACAGAGGTATTAAATCATATATTCCAGGAGGCACACAGAAGATTCTGGGTTTGCTTGTTGTCTTTGCTTGTATTTCTCTTCCCCACATTCATTCATTCAGCCACCCAACATTTACTGACCACATACTAAGTGACAACCACTATATCCAGAACTGGTTACATTTAAGCATGAAATTCTGAATACATCTCTTTCAATTAATGAGCGATATTTTCTACTTTTCCAAACACTCAGCCTGAAACCACATGTTCCTTTTATTGTCATATGCCCTAGACCTTCCTCATCCCCACTCCTAATGCCATACCTTCAAAGAGAACTGTCTTTTATGGGTGGCCTGTGCAGGCCTTGGACTGCGGGGGCAGCCCAGAGGACAGTTTTGAGTTTGCTTCTACCAAGGCCTCACAGCACAACATGTTGGCTAATCCAAATAAATATTGGCTGCCAATAATACATAATAATAAATACATCATAATACTGATAAATTTGGGGAGGTTTAAAGATATAAACAAAATGTACATCTAATATATAGGATTTTATTTTCGATGGAAAAAAAGTGCACTGAAGTAGGAATTTGAGGTCCAAGGCCTGGCTCTGCCATTTTCCAGTTGGGTGGTCTCTCTGGGTTCCATCACTCCATCTTAAAGAGTAGGTAGGCCTTGATGACCTGCAGAGCCCGAGTGCACGTCAGGTGTAGGAGTGCATCATTGTAACAGTGTGCCATGATGAGGATCTGAAAGTTATGTGAATGTATTCAAGACTTTAGGCTCCTAACTCTCCAGGAATTTGTTAAACCAAGAAACACAGATTGGCTCATCACACAGGCGGCTATATCTGCCCCCTACCAATTTTTGTAAGAATTTTTTCAAACAATGATCCCTTAAGAACAAGGATCCCATCTTATTCATTTTGATATTTGGAGCCTGGGATCCAGTAGGCACTTAATACACTTTTGTAAACAAATGGACAAATGTCTATTATTCGTGACATTTTTCTCTGAGTTCAAAGGGACATTTAGTGACAGCAAAATCTGATCCACCGGATGAGGCAAAAGAAAACAAATTGATTTATAAGTTAACAAATTCTTTTAGAATACAAACAAAGAACTGAGAGCAATACTCATGGCCATTTGGCAGAGAAATTCGTGGCCCTTCCACAGCAGTTCAGTTGTCCTGGACATCTAGATATTTTCAAGTTGGAGAACTACAGACATACAATTAAAAGGTGACTTTGCCAACATCACAGAGCCTAAGAAAACTGAGATCAGATTATCCACCCATGTTTTTGGATAGGAATAGATGAATGTCAAAGAAAATACATTTTTTAAAATGATGAAATAGATTTAATTAAATGTGATGCCTAAAGAATCTTATTTCACTTATTTAAACCATTTCTTTAAAAAATACCCTGCATATTTGTTCTCTTTTAAAATCATGGAAAACTAAAATATCTTACTAAAAATTATCCATCATCCCACCACTTTTCTTGTTCAGGGGGAGAGTGGGGAAGTAGACAGCTTTTTAGGTGTTCATTAAATGGAATTAAAAGGGGACTTAAAATTTAATTAAAATAATTAAAGTATTATTTGAATAGTGTCACTTTTAGACTTAGTAGTAGAAGACGAGTAAGTAAAGCAATCATTTCTCTCTGTGTTCACATCAATTTCCCCCTTCCCACCCTTGTGTCCCCCAAGTCCACATCACTTTCAGGTTGCTCCCTGATCCTGATAGTTGATCTGCCGACATTTCAAAATCAGTGCAGTCATGGAAGACCTTGGCCAATCATTCCCAAGGTCTCTCTTCCGACGGTGTGCCACTACATTCACTCATTCTTTTTGGGTTTACAAAGACTTCTTGGGAAGCACTCCCCACAACCCAGCACACATACGTTCCTTACCTGTAGCAGAGTGATCAAGGATTAACCTCTGGTACCAGATTGTCAGGGTTCAAATCTCAGGTCCACCGCTCACTATAACTTTGGGCAAGTTAGGGAACCTGTCGAGGGCTCAGTTAGACCGTCAGAAAAAGGGGAGCAAGAAGAGGAGCTATATCATAAGATTTTTGTGATTACTGAAGGAATAGCACATGTCAAGTGCTCAGCATAGAACCTGAAATGTAGTAAGTACTTGATTAATCACAGTAAGTGATTATGAAAGTCACAGTAAAACATCCCAGAAATGTGTAAATATGAGCATTCTCCCCACCCAAGAGCAATGTGATAAAAGAGGTCAAGATACCGTCTTGTTCAGATGAAACTGCTCTTCCTTCACAACCCGCCTAAGAAAGCAATCCCAGCGAGGAGGCCCTGGCTCACCCTGTGGCCCTACCCCACCCACGGGTAGAGGAAAGAGCAGGAAAAGAGCAGTCACTCAGGGGCTGCAGGCTTCCAGTTTCCAGTGATCAGGAACCTTCTTCTAGTGTCAGGCAGGGCGAAAGTCATCATGGAACAAACTAGTTTATCTTCGTCATTACCTCCCAGACCACCCTTGTCATCTGGGTCTCATCTCCAGACCAGTCTACCCCTCCCTCAGTGAGGTCACTTTCTGACAACCCCCAACCTTGCCACTCTGCCTTCCGACATCAGGAGTCTGTCACCCCAGCCATATCACTCAGTAGCTGCAAGTTTCTTAACTCTTCTGTGTCTCAGTTTCCTATGTAAAATGGAGCTAATAATAGTATCTACATTTTAGGATTATGGAGAGGACTAAAGAAGTTATTCCAAGAACAGCAGTTAGAATACTGCTAGCCATACTACACACTCAGTAAAACTAGCTGTTACTACAAGGATTTGCCACCACTGCCGCTGAGGCAAACTCCCTTGATCTTCATCTTCTTTTCTGATGTTCTCTTCCCTTCAGCCCACTAACTGACCTGCTGGCCTCTGAGGCTCTCTCCTTACATCTTGAGTATCTCAGGGCCTGGATGGAGGCAGAGTAAATACTCCCTAGTTCCCATCCCCATTGCTATTTCCAAAGCACTATTCTTCTTCTTCTAAAACCTCTAGCTCCTCTGAAATTCGTGTTCTTCTAACCATTTCTCCCACTTCCTGGCTTGCTCCTGTACTCGCCATTCCCCACGCAAAAACCAGAGTGATCTTTTAAAAACTTAATTCAGATCATATGCCTTTTCTGCTCAGAACCCTTCTGTGGCATCCTGTTCTACCTGGAACAAAACCCAAAGCCTGTCTACATGCCTGACCTTATCTTGCTCACCTGCACTGGCTACATAGCAAAATTGACCTTCTTGCTATTCCTGAAACACATAGCACTCAGTCTTACCCCAGGGCCTTTGCACTTGCTGTTTCTGCTGCCCTCAACACCTGCATTCACAACACCTGATTGCACAAATAGACTCATATAATTCAGATCTGAAGTCAAAAGTCATCCTTTCAGAAAATCCTTCCAAGAGCTCCCAACCCAAGCAGCCCCACATTCACTATCATTTACTCCATCTATTGTTCTTACGGCATTACCAACATCTGAAATGATCTAGATCTTTTTTTAACAGTTACTCTTTTTCTCTTTCCTCTCTAGGATACAAGCTCCATAAGGTCAGGGATCTCTCCTTTACTGTTCATTGTAGAACTCCCTGAGGCTAGAATAGTGCCCGGCCCACAGTAACCATCAATACACATTGGATGAAAAAACAAACTCAAAACTACAGGGTCCAAAGACCACAGAGCTCTGGCATTGGACAGACCAGGGTTTGGCTCTGAGCTCTGCCATTTGTTGGCTGTGTGACCTCTGACAAGTTATTTACTTCTCTCAGACTCAAATTCCTCAGCCTAAAATGAGGGGGGGTGGGGGTCCACAATCACCGGGTTGTGATGAGGGCTAATGAGATTGCGTCCGCAGCATCTAACACACTGCTGCGCAAGTTCCAAGCACTCAATACATAGCTGTGATAGTTGTTATTACCCAGAGGACAACGCAGACCTTAAACTTTAGCAAGATTAAGGTTAGTTAAAACTTGAATCTGTTTCTCTTGTTCAGAGAGTGGAACAGTACAGAACATAGCCAGAAGGATCTTTCTATCACTCCCACCCAGGTAGAGACCTCCCATTTTGGACAAATGCCTCCCTTTGTCTGAGAAAGACAGCAGATCATCACACCACCTTCCTGAGAATAATCAATCCCATATTTAAGGTTTTAACACTGACAGATGAAGGATCCCAAGATATCATGACTTCTTGAATAAATTAGCAAGAGGAACTAAATTTTCCATAGCCTAATTGAATGCATTTAGAATGGGGGAAATAAAGAGAACACATTTTCCTGCAAAGAATAAGAGAAACCTTCGACTTTGTTCTCCTTAGGAAGGGCCTATTTTGTGCAATCAAATAAGGCATATATGTTCCCCAGTGCATCCTGCACTTTTGAGAGCTCTGAGATCCAACTTCTCCTTTACTTTCCTGTCTGGGGTCCCTGGATAATTAAAATAAGGAGAAAGAGGTCTGGTCTGTTCTACTCCTTGACATTCACGGCCAACAGACAAAGCATACATATGTCTACGCAGCACTCCCCTCCCCCTGGGGATCCTCCAGAGGGGTCATTTTTTTATTTTAAAAGAAGTTGCATCAAGCCTTCTAGGCAATTCCTGGTTTTCAGCTTGCTCAATAAAGTAACCAATGCCACAGCGGGAGCGTTGGCCCCCTCTATCATGGGCCTGAGGAGAAGAATGATAAAAAATTCTCTTGCTCTTTTAAAGGTGGCTTTGGATGAGGAGCAGGATAAAGCAAGCAGTTTGGTGTGCATACATCAACGAGGAGAAGGCAAGGGTTTGAGTGGGAAATAGCTCAGTTTTAGGCACGCTGACCTTGAGAAGCCAGTAGGACTTCCAAGTAAAGATGGCCAGTGTGCAGGTGACCACATCTCTAAGGAATTCTGCTAGGAGGTGTCTCACTCATGTTACAGCTGAGAATGTCCTTTGGCCTGAAATTATTGTAGTTGAAGAATAATTTACAAAATGAAATGCAAATATACTCTGATTTTGGACTAGGAAGATTTCTGGTTGGGAAGATAAAAGAAATATAGGGAGAAAGGGAGAGAAAGAACTAAGGGTAATAAATGAAAGCGAGGCTAGGACACACAGAGGTGGAGCAAGAGGAAGGAGGAGAAGGAAAGCAGAAAACACATACACACACACGCAGGGGCGAGTGCGGAAAGGAGATGGATAGGGAGAGAGGGGTAGGGGGGATGGGGGCAGTGGGGATGAAGGGACAGACAGGGCCACAGGAGAGAGTGCTGGTGTACAGCATATTGAAGAAAATCTGTTACACAAGTTCAAATGCTTCAATTCGCCTTGCTGCCTACTTGGATAATGGTCATTGGAATAAACTATTTTCTGACATTTTTGCTAGCACTTCCTAAATTAATCACTGTTCACAGTTCTTTTGGTAATTTCACCATATATTAGTTTAGGCTGAGCCAATGAGAGCAGTTAACGTGCCCCGGGCAAATCTCAGACGGAGCTGTCCGGTACAACTTTCTGTGATGACAGGCTGCTCTCTCTCCGCACTGTCCAACATGGTAGCCTCTAGTCACCGTGGCTACCGAGCATTTTAAATGTGGCTAATTCAACCAAGGAACTGAATTTTAAGTTTTATTTAATTTTAATTAATTTCTCAGAGTATGGTATGTATACCAAATGGGATAAAAAAGCAAGATATATTACATAGTATACAAATGAATATTTAAAAAATTGAATAGCTATGATATTATTTTAAGGTATACTAGAAAACTATAACTAGTACATCAAACTTATGATTTCACAGATATTGCACTGCTTAGAATAAGAAAAAATGAAATAGTGCATTTATTTGAAAACAAATAGTAAATAAATAATAGTACATGTGGTACATGAACGTGGCATAAATTGTGCAGGCTAAATGACTACATGACTAAAGTCTGGAAAATACTAGACTAGACATTGTTTTCCAAGAGCATTATATTGAAGATTGGCAAATGATTTTAATTTGTTACTTCGGACACATGGAGTAAGAAAGAAGAGTTATCTTTCAAATGTTATCATAAAAGAGTGAGATAGAAGAGGAAGGAGGTGTGAGACTGCAAAAATCTGCCAAGAAAGCAGAGATTTAGGGGAATTCAAGCCAAGTTCTGAGGTTGTTGTAGCTGCGACTGGGCCAATCACCACCAACACTCCAGCTCCTGCGTTTGCTTGCTGGGTGAACTGGGGCCAAATGGTGATGATGATATCTTAGAGATGTCGTGTGGAGAAAAAGAGGTAGGTCAACATAGGCTGCAATCTGGAGAGAACCAAATACAAACATAGCTCAATTTTATTCCCTCCTCACTTTCCTGAGCTTCATCTCCTCTTCCAGGACACCACCTGGACCCCATTTCCGTGGACTACAGATACTTTATTAAGGAATACTAACCAATTTCTATGCTTTTGGCTATCCCATTTCCTGTGATATGTTCACCAGAGTGTTTCTACTTGGTCCAAAAATCCCTTCAGAGGCCCAGGATAAGTGGTCTATTACAAAGACGGGGTCTCTGACTATAGGTCTAACTTGGACTATGGATGTAGGGTGTGTGTCATCTTGCAAGGAGAGCAACAACCAGGTCATCGCATCTGCTGATCCTCTGAAAAACCTGCCAGGATTTTGCCAGAGTGTGCCCTGAAAAATAACCAAGGCGCAAATAAATACCCACTTTCCAGCAATGGGAACAATTTTTGAAAAAGCCACTTCCGCAAAACCCGAGGCAACCTGGAATAATCTGGGAGCCAAGACACAATTTATTGCTTCACAAAGAACACAGAATTCTGATCCAGCAGCAAACTAGTTGCTGGATATTTTTCTTTCCCACACAAGCTGCATTTCAAAGGCCTGACACCGTCAATTTATAAGCCCAGCCTTTGAGAGGAATGCTTTAAATAGCCAAAGATTTATAGAATGTCACAACTGAAGACGACGTAGAGACCAGGTCCTCCTCAATCCCTCATCTTAGAGATGGGGCCACTGAGGCCCAGGCAGGGTAAGCAAGTAACTTGCCCAGGATCACACAGAGTGATAGGCGATGACACAGCCCTGAAACCAAGGTATTCGGACCCCAGGATCATTTCTCTTTCCAGCTCCCTCAATTTTTCTACTATATTCAAACATCAATCATGTCCTCAAATTAACAGTTTAAAAGAAATATCTTTCATTTCAAACTAGCAGAATCCAAAAGGGGATTCAGGCATTGCTTGGGAGATGGAGCTAGACAACATCAAAGGTTAGTTTCTAACCCTGGCAGACTGTTTCCATGAAAAGAGGAAGTACCTCACATAGGGACAGTTACAGTCTAGGCCTTAGGGTGACACAGGATAGCACATTCATTCGCTGCTGGTGAGAATGTAAATTGGTAAAACCACTCTGAAAAGAAAAAAATGACAATATGAATTAAATGCCTTAAAGATGTCCAAACCATAATTTTGACCCAGAATTTCCACTTCTAGGAACTTTCTTTGAGGAAATAACTAAGAAAGTGAGCAAACATGCAGGTACAAGATGTTCTCTTGCAGGAGGGTAGTAGGTGGTAGAAAAAAACTGGAACAGCAAGGTTTGGTGAAACAAATTTGGATACACTCATCCTTGGGATGTCATGTACCCGATAGAAAGGATATCTATTTACATCCTCTAACACACAGAAATGTTCATGATATGTTGTTTAAAAAGCACATTATATAACAGCACATACAGTATGATTCCATTTTTGTTAAAATAAAATCTTTTTATTTATTAGCAAACCATAAAAATATCTGAGATTATCATTGGATAATAGGACTTAGAAGTTATAAATTTTTCTTTTGTTTGTCTTTTCTAAATTTTTGCAATAGAAATGTATTGATTAATTCAGAGAGTTTTTGAGAGATCTTAAAAATGAAACAAATTTACTATTTACTACCCACGGTGGATACCAACAAAAGAATAACCTTGATACCTTTTCTATAGGCGGGTTCCACGAGTCAGATGGTGATGCTTATCTCTGCTCCAACATCTGTCAAGCCCTCCTAATTACTCCTGCAGGTGGCCAGATGGAATTGGCTCTTTCCATCACAGGTGCCATTACCAGCCTCATGCCCAGAACAGAAATGTGACCTCAGTGACTTCTGCCCTTTCCTGCTGTGCCCCAACTCTTCCTCACCTTCCTTCTATGCTGAGAGAGTGTGATGTAACCAAAGGGGCCCTACCTCTGACCCTATCACTTGGCCTGAGTTCAAGTATTGGCTCTACCATTGATCTGCTGTCCAACTTTAAGCAAGTATCTTCACTTCTCTGAACCTGAGTTTCTTTTTTTGTAAAGGTATGATTTACACATAACAAAATGTACAATGCTATAGTTCACTGAGTTTTAACAAACATTTACAAGTATTACAGATATTTACACTCATGTATCCACCACTGTAATCAAAATAGAGAACATTTCCATTACCCCAGAAACTTCCCTCCTGCCCCTTTCGAGTCAATTCCTCTAAACCAAAGCTTAGTTGCATCTGTCCTAGAACTGCATATAAATGGAATCCTACAGATCAACTCTTTTGTGTCTGGCTTCTTTTGATCAACATAAAGTTTTTGAGGTTCATCCACATTTTTGTCAGTATCAGTAGTTTTTTCCTTTTGGTTGTTGACTATATCTGTTGTATGAATATACCCCAATTTGTTTGTCCATTCATCCATTGATGGATGTTTGAGTTGTTTCCAGTTAGGGGCTATTATGAATAGAGCTGCTATTAACATTCTTGTTCAAGTCCTGTGTGTGTGTGTACGTGAATGTATGTATATTTTGATTTCTCTTTAGTAAATACCTAGGAATAGAATTTCTGGATCAATTCTCCAAAGTAGTTGTGCCATTTTACATGCCCACCAACAATGTCTGAAGGTTCCAGTCTCCCATCCTCACCAACGCTTGGTATTGCCAGTGAAGTGGTATCCGTGGTATTGCAAAGGAGGTTTTAACTTGCATGTTCCTGATGACTAATGATGTTGAGCATCTTCATGTAATTATTGACCATTCATAAACCTTCTTTTGCTAAATGTCAATTTAACTCTTTTTCCCATTTTAATAGGCTGTTAGTCGTATTATTAAGATTATGAGTTCTCATATTCTGGATACAAGTCCACTGTTATGTAAAATGGTTTTAAAGATATTTTCTACCTACCTCAAACATTCAAGGTAAGGAGCAAATTAGACAATGCTGTGACAGTCTATAAACTTTCAGGATGGCCTTTCTTAATAGAAATCACAATTCTGCTAGTTGTAAGGAACAGTAAAACTGGGGCGAACAGCACTGTGAGGATGCACATCCTCTGTGTACAGAGAAGACAGGCAGCTCTTAGCTGTGATTACCACCTTGGAAAGCCTTTGGCAGTGCTGGAGGGATGCAGGGCCTACCAACTGATTCTCTTGATTCTGTGTCTTTCCCAACACTGCTTCCCCATCAGCTCATGTCACAATTATCATTCCCTTGTCTTGGCTTAGATTTTGGATCAATTTCTTTGTTCTAATCTCTAATTGCTTTCCTCATTCCTAAAATACTGGGTTTTGAGCTTCCTGCAACAAACATTTTGTTTTTATTTTCCTGTGTGACTTGTTAACTACCCTGAATTCTACTCCTGGTCTTGCTTTTACGCCAAGGGCCAAAAGGCACTTGTACTCTGGCCTGTCTATATTGCTTCATGCCCTTGGTTCTATCCCAAGGACAGGCCACTCTTTATTCCCTGCATGTCTGGGCTTGCCCATGATCTACTAGACTTGGTTCCTCATTCCGTACCCTACAAATAATATTGCCAGTATGCTCTATGGGGTAAGAGGTGGATTCTGTTTCCCAGGATAAAATATAGTCATGTGTCGCATAATGACATTTTGGTCAACGATGGGCCGCACATATGACGATGGTCCCATAAGATCAGTACAAGATAGCCCAGGTGTGTAGTGGGCTATACCATCTAGGTTTGTGGAAGTACACTCTGTGATGTTCACACAATAACAAAATAGCCTAATCAGGCATTTCTCAGAATGTATCCCAGTTGTTAAGTGACACATGGCTGTAATAGCATTGGCTTTAACATTGAAGGTCTTTAACAACTGACTTCCTATCATCTTTCCCTATCTAGTTTTTGTTGTTTTTAAAATAAATTTTCCAACAGGAAAATGTATTTATATTTTTCCCCACTAAATTAAAAGATCAATAGAAAATAACAAGCAACAATTACAAGAGTTGAGAATTCACTGCTATTTCAATGACAAGTTACTCCTAATTGGAAGAAAGAATCTGGGCTCATGTGATTTTTTGACTCCTCTATGTGTTCATTCATTCATTCATCCATGCACTCAGCATTTATTGATCACCTGTGGATGTGAGTTGCTGTGCTTGGAGCTGAAAATATAAACAAGAATCCGACCAAAACCTCACTCTGAGATGTTCACTGACTGATGAGGAAAGTCAACAGGAAAAGACCTTCCTTCTGCAACATGGGAAGTGCAGGTACAAGGTGCTATAGGAGTTGAGGGGAGAAATGGAATATTTATTCCCGGAGGCCGTCAGGATTGACAGTGATCGTGATATTTCACAGAAAAGGTAGTACTTGAGCAGTGCATTAATGAATAAGTAGAAATATGACAGACAGACAGGAAGACAGGGAATAGTATCAATTGAAACGTCTTTCTCCAAACCTTTCACCTCCCAAGATGCTAGAAATAACTCGGTTAAAGAAATTATACCTAGCTAAAAAGAATCCAGATCCATTTTGCTCACTGTTCTCTCCCCAGAGCTGTGCCCAGCACATCGATGCACTGATGTTTATTAAAGAAAAGGATGCATGAAGCCCTGGATGTGAGGCCACTGCTCCTGCAGACAAATCGCTCACCCTGAGGGTCAGGGCCTTCTGCACCTGGACTTCTATCTTTCCATTTGCATCCTGTGTGAGCATTTTGATTCCTGCTCTGCATCACTTAAACCACTACAATTTGAAAGTGACCTTAGAATATTTTGTGCCTATTTGAGAAATGGCTTTTGGGGAAATTCTTTGGTAATAGGAAATTTTAAAAGTCATCCTCCTAGGACTGGGTCTAAACATTTATACGTACAGACACTGTTTTTAGGGGAAGAAGCCCTGACCGGGAATCTAATTCAGAAAAAGTATAAATGTATCCAAATTCTAACTGGGCACAAAATGGGTAAACACTATCACCTCTGTTTTCAGTTTGTAACTGTGCCACAGAAGTAACTTCTGTTATTTCTTAAGAAACACCTAAAATGGAACTTGCTCTTTTCTTGTAAAATTGCATTCCCAGGACAAATCTACCTTTGGAATGGTCCTGCACAGAATGTGAATGAACAGGGGGCAAAGAGCAGTCAACTATCAGGAAATGCAAATCAAAACCCCAGTGAGACACCATCTCATACCCACCAGGGTGGCTATAATAAAAAAGACATACTAACAAGTGTTGGCGAGGATGTGGAGAAATCGGAACCCTCGCACATGAGGGTTGCTGATGGGAATGTTAAATGGTGCAGCTGCTCTGGAAAACGACCTGGCAGTTCCACGAAAGGTTAAATAGAGTTACCATATGACCCAGCAATTCCACTCCTAGGTATATACCTAAGAGAAATGAAAACATACATTCACACAAAAACTTACACATATGAATATTCATAGTAGCCAAAAAGTGAAAACAACCCAAGGACCATCAGCTGCTGAATGGATAAACAAACTGGCACATCTATACAATGGAATAGTATTTAAAAGGAATGAAGTACTGATACATGGGATAACATGGATGAACCTTGAAAGCATTACGCTAAGTGAAAGAAGCCAGTCACAAAAGACCACATATTCTATAATTCCATTTATATGAAACGTCCAGAGCGAGCAAAACTACAGAGACTAGGAAAATAGATTAGTGGTTGCTAGGGGGTAGGGTGAGAGTTTGGGGAGAAAAGGGGAGTGACTGCTAATGGTTATAGGCTTTCTGTTTGAGGTAACGAAAATGTTATAAAATCGATAGCGGTGATGGTTGCACAATCTTGCAAATATAGTACAAACTATTGAATTGTATATCTTCAATATACAAATAGTGTGGTCTGTGAATTATATCTCAATAAAGTTGTGACAAAAAAAGAGTAGGTAAGGTGAAATACAGAAGAGAAGCAGGGACAAAGTTCAGCCACAAAGGGAGGGCCAGACTGTCCCAGGACCTGCCATTCCCAGGGTGAGGAACCACTCCTGTATCCTAGTTCTACCTTTTTTGTACGTTTGCGGGGGTGTATGCATCATTAAGCTAACTCTTGGGAAAATGTAAATCTGTGCTGTCTAATATGGTAGCCACTAGCCACATGTGGCTATTTAAATTTAAATAATTAGAAATGCAATAAAATTGAAAACTCAGTTACTTGGTTGCATGAGCCACATTTCAAGTGCTCAATAGCTACATGTGGTTTGTGTAACCATACAGTACAGATATAGAACATTTCCATCTTCTCAGAACGTTCTTATCAGAAAATGCTACTCTAGACGGCTCATGTGGCTACCGGGAGTGGGGGTGGGGGAGTAATGATTTCCCACCAATCCTTTCTGCTCTTTTTAAAGGTTAGATTTAAAGAACTTTTTCAAATATTGTTGCAGGTAAGAATCTGTGTTCAGACCAGTCAAGGAAGCAGGTCCCTGTAAAGAACAGAGCCACAGCAAGGCCTATTCCTATATGGGTGTGTCACTCAACACATACGCAGTTGCTCTGTCTTGCTGGGATGTTGGATGCTTTTTATTTCTTTAAAAAAAAAAAAAGAAAGAAAGAAGGAAAAGAATTCCAGTATTGTTTTTATAATACTGGTGGAATAATAAACAATGATTTAATGTCCTGAGCTGCAAGATTAAGCCCCTAGGGGAATAGGAGGGAAGATAAATCAATATTTACCAGTAGTCCTTATCCTACATTAAATATTAGCTTAAACTTAAAAACCCATGGTTTTTGTTGCTGCCTCTCCTTACGCCCACATGTCACTAGGCTCTTGCTCTTGTAGAGAAATAATCATTTCAGAAGCAGTGGGAAATATTTGAACCATGTCCATTAGATACGTTTTACTGTCGTCTTTAATAGTTACTGTAAACCTAGGGGTCGCAGGAAAACATTGCCAGACCGAAATGGTTCAACCTTTGTAACACAGCAACACATAAATGTCAGTGGGAGTCAAGAGGTATTACTAATAAAGCCAGAAGGTGAGCAAAATGAAGAGTAATTTGCTAGAATTTTTGACAAAACCTTGTGAGCTGAACTGAGGGTCTCTTATTTCACAAATTTGCATTAACCCTCAAAACTACAGACACTGGCAGTCACTGCTCGTCCTGAACAGACATAATGGGGATCTTCACACGGGAGGAAGAACACACTGGGCGTAGAACCTGCCATTTGTTCAGCTTGCCCAGCCACACCCGTGGTTACTTAGCTGCCAGGAAAAACACCAAAACTGTCTCCAGAGAAGCCAGAACAAAGTCTCAGGAGGAAATGTGCAGCCAAAACACGGGTCATTATATAACATTGGTTAAATGGTCCAAACAGCAGATTTCCGATTGCATGTTAAAATATTCATGGGTATCGCCCTCCCTGGGGTCTCCAATAAAGATCCTTTATAAACACTAACTGAATAAAATTCCCCGCACCGTCTCCATGGGGGATGAATATTAAATACCAAGCTTTTCTTATCAATGCTAAGGCTAAGCTCTGAGAGGTGAAATAATTTGCCTTAAATCATGGCGCGCCAAGAGGAGTCCAGGTGCGCTGGCATCTGAAGCTGCTTTGTAAAACCTCATTATAATTGTACAGACTATGACAAGAAATACAATCATTATACAAAGAATTTTGGAAGTTAAGTGGTTATTTAATCAAAGTCATTTAAATGATTTATGGTTGGAAGGATCAAAGAATTAATGTTACAAAATTAAGCAAAAGCCAAAATGAAAGCAGTGGGAGGGGGGGAAATTTGGTTTTCCCACGTTTTAACTCTTTTGTGAAAATGAACCCAACACATGCTTAAATATTGGCAACAAAAGTAAATCTTTTTCTTTTTCCTGGGAGGAAGGAAAAATGACAGGAAGATTTGTGTCATTCGACTCACTGAGAAGACCTGGGCCTTCAAAAAGTCTCCTAATCCTAGTGCCTTTATTCCCAATTTTGGCTAAGAAAGGGAGAGAATTTATTCTCCCTCCTTCGGTCCTTTAAGCCAAAAGCTGAGAGAAGGAGGCTGGTGTTTTCACCCCCTGCCTTGGCCCAATACCAAATGTCTACTACAATGCCCACTGAGACCAACCTGGTGACCAGTTCCATAAACAGCCCACAACTAGCACAACTCTTTCCCCTTCCTCCTTGTTCTCCCCACTGCTCATAATTTGGCACCTTATCCATTTGACTGGCTCCACTGGAAACAGAAGCAATGTTTTATTTCTCCTTCTCCCCACTCACACTCCTCTCCATGCTCCTTATAACAGAACATGACTCAATCCCACCACCAATGATGAGAACGCTAATCATCCATTCACAATGCGAAAGACTCTGCTTGCTGTCTCTGTGCACAGATTATCCTCAGGATACAGTTGAGTTGAGGTCCACAGGGAGACCAAGTCAAAACAGAAAATGAGTCTGGGCTGCAAAGAAACCTGGTTCCTCTTTACATCACTTTCATGTCTATTCTTAACCCAGGTAGCATTACCCACATCTTCCCACTGCTTGTTCCCACACTGTAGTCAGGTTTCTACTCAGATATCATCTCCGTGCAAACACCTCCCCTGACCACATAATCTAAAACAGTACCAACAACATCATCTCTCTCTAGCCTCTTCTTGCTATTTAACTTTTCTCCAGAGCGGTTATCAACGCTGACATTCTATGTTTGTGTATCTGTTTGTTATCTGTCTCCCCTCCAGGATATAAGCTCCATGAGGGCAGGAACGTTTCTTGTTCATTGCTGTATCCCCAGCACACTGATGGAATAAATGAATGGATGAACAAGCAACTGTCATTCACTCAGAAAGCATTTACCAAGCAACTAATCCTAATCCCTACCAATTACTGAGTGCTTACTAGATACAGACACTGTGCCGAGAGTGCTTTTAGCAAGCTCACTGGGTGTTCTGTCAACACAACGATTTTCTGTCAATGGGCGACATTCTGTTTTTAATCAATAAAAAGTCTCTTGTTGCAAACCCTAATGTCAACTATGGATTGTGGGTGATAATGATGTGTCATTGTGGGTTCATCAGTTGTAACAAATGTACTGCTTTGGTGGAGGATGTTGATAATGGAGGAGGCCATGCATGTGTTGGGGTAGGGGGACATGAGAAATCTCTGTTCCTTCCTCTCAATGTTTCTGTGAACCTAAACATGTTTTAGAAAATTGTCTTAAAAAGTCTCTTGCCCCAGTATAGCAGTGACACATGTCCCTAGGGTTATTCATTATCTTCTCTTCATTCCAGCATGGAAAGCTTATAATTTCTGCCAATATGGGTATTACAAGGATTCTTACCGTGTTCATTTCATTTTAAAGAATATCCATAATAATTATGCACTGGAGCCTGCTGGAGAAAAAAATCTTTTTAAAGCCAATAAGACACCACAACAACCAGATTTAAATACTTTCATTTAATCTAAATAAATCAGTTGTGTAGCTTGGTGGATGAATCCTCAAAATAGGTAACAGATGGTAAGCCTTTCCGGGGAAAGTAGCTTCAGACTTAACATCTAATGAGGATCAGCAACTTTTCTTAATGAAGAATCCATTTGAAGTTCTCAATTTCATATCAAGTGGCTTCTACTGAATAGAGGACACAGTATGGTGTCTGATATGGTGAAAGCAGCCAATAAAATATGTGGGGTTTGGAGTCCAACAGACACAGGTTTGACATCCAGCTCTGCCATTAATCAGCTGTGTCAAGTTAAGCAAGATGTTTTACTTCTTGGAGTTTAAATGTCCTTGCTGCTCAACTGTCATTGTTTAACTAACATGTAATAATTGTTTGGTTTGAGGGTTGATTTTACCCCACTTACAGGCTAATGAGTTAATCTGTCACTGGCAGGAGATATGAGACTCTTGGGTCAGAGACGAAAGACTTTATTACAGCACAGCAAGCATTACATTGCATACATATAGCACATCAGCATTTGCATCAGTTACCCTTGTCCCTAAGTCCACAGGGGCAATGCAGAGGGGTCCAGACAGATGTTGCACATGCAGTGGGTTTGCACTGCAGCTGAGGAATACTGAGCTTGGGGAATGCACTGCTTTTAGAGCAAGCAATAAGCAAGCTTGCTCTTCTTTCTGGAGGTAGATCTTACCTCTTTTCTCAAGGTAGCTTGCTGAAAACACAACCGGGAAGAATGGCTCAGGTAAAAAGCAGTCATGGCTTCACATCCTTGGCATACTCAATAAGACACGTAAGAGCATGAGAGACCCATGGAGGACTGTCTCCCAATAATAATATGATGAAATTATGCCTCACAGTGCTATAACATGGTACCCGAAGATGCTACCTGTCTCTCTCCAATCTTTCTCTCAGAAAGGCATCCTTTAAAAAAAAAATCCATCTTTTTTTTGTATCATCACTCAAACAATTCTAAAATGTTTGAGCTGGAAGGCATTTTGGAAAACAAAATGGAAACGGTAGTAAAATTTTAAGAAGCTATTACAAATTATACAGAACATTTTTAATGAAGGAGAAGCGCTTCATATAATGTTAAAAGAAAAGGCAGGATCCAAAATTATATTTATAATATCTAAAAATACTTTACATATGCATGATATTTTTCTGTGCTTCACAAATTCTTCAATGAAAATGTGCTACATCACTTCTCCACTTAGAAAAAATGCAATGTTCTAGTTCAGCCTCTTCACTTCACAGATGAGGAACTGAGAAGCAAACAGGTTAACTGACCTCCCCCAGATCCTCAGTAGGTCCTTTGCAGAGCTGGTACTGGATTTCCCGTGATTTCCAGTGCTATGTGTCTTATGCCTTCTTCTCTAGGGATTTGCAAGGGGCAGCAGGGCAAGGCCAGGTTTGGAGGGTCTGGCCATGACCCTCTGAACTTGGGGGAAGCAGTTCTTTGTACATTGAATGACTACTGGAAGCTGGACTCAAGTTCATCTGCCCATTACCACAGTAGACATGAGGACAAAGATGAATTCTATTAGGCCTGAGCTTCTTATGGTAAGCCACTCGTTGTTAATAGTTGGCAGCTAACCGAGATGTGGCTTAACCTAGGGCAAAACAAAGCCCTGGGACTCCAGTAGGCAGAACTGAGGTTGGGCTCTGGCACAAACTCCTAAAGGGTTGGCTTCAGCCTGAGCTGTCTGAATTACTTGTCTAGACAGTTCCCATTTCACTGGATAATTAAGTGGTCCTCCCACTCCCTTAGCGATGTTCACAACTCATGTAACATGTCTTTCTCAGTCACGCACTTATCTCTCTCTTCTTCCCTCACTATTATTTTCAAATGATATTGCATCATTGCACTTTTAATTTTATTCTTTGGTAGTAATGACTTTGCTATTTCCTATTTCAGGAAAAGAGCCCAACACAAGTTATTAGGAGATCTACTTGGAGTATTGGTCAATTAGCTCAGCTGAGTTAGAGTGGGCCCCTTGAAGGGTCAGGGAGTTTATCTCTAAAAGTCTTGCAATTTAATTCTGGTCCTGCTTCCATGCGGAGTGCATCTGGGGAGGGCATCTGGCTTTCTGACACCTATTACAGACAACTTGAGTTACTGAGCCAACACTGAGTCCAGGCTTTTCTCCAGGCATGAGAGATACGGGGACTAAAGATTTGGTCTTTGCCTTCAAGGAATTTGGGGTCTAGGGGGAGGCAGATGAAGTTTGCAGTGGCAATACATTGAGGTAACTGCTAGAAACTGCATGATTCCTCCTCCCCTCTCCTCAGCCCCACCTTTCAAACTTTGGGACAATGGAGGGAGCAGTGTCCACAACTAAGAACATATCAGAGGGAGGAGATCTGAAGGTGGTTGAAAGGAAGACACATAGCTGAGTACAGTCCTCTCAAAATGAACTCCTGAAAAATGTTGTGTTCTGCAAAATAGTGCCCTAGAAATAGTATAGTTTATGGGAAAACTAAGGGCCAATCACTTAAAACCTACGCAACTTTGTAACCAGAAACCATCTACACAACAATTGGTTTATGGGATACAATTTAACACCCCAAGCAGGAAGCTTATAGTCTGGAATCTGCCTCAGCAGATATTAAAAATGTACCAAGACAAAAGAGTGGCAGCATTGGCTTGCAGGTGCTGAGGCAAGGTGACAAAGCAGAGCTCCCAGCCACAGGACAGCCATTAAAGGACATGGGAGGAAGCACAACTAGCTGCAGTCCTAGGGCCACATCTGGCAGGTGTGCTTCTCCTGGAGGGAGCCCTAGGCATGC
The DNA here is from genome assembly GCA_031878705.1 of Tapirus indicus. NCBI lineage: Eukaryota > Metazoa > Chordata > Mammalia > Perissodactyla > Tapiridae > Tapirus > Tapirus indicus. The sequence goes on along the minus strand of CM062918.1, from coordinate 61,485,891 downwards.
ACTCATTTTCAATTTGCTTAAAATAGATCTGTAAAGGCTCCTGCCTATGCAGCACCCTACTGAAGGTTTTCTTTTCTTTTTTTCTTTGTCCTGTTGAAGTTTATAATTCTACTCTTGTTATTCCACCTCCCCCTGCCTTGGAAAAAAATCACAGACACATCAACTTAACTTCCATGGTATATCGACATCATTCCTTCTTTCACCACGCATTTGTGAACTAACCAATGACACAAGAACACGAGTTGCTGGCAGAAAGGTGCAGCCATGGCAGAGGCCTTGGGCCAGTTCAGGCCAGGGAAGACGACCTGCTGCTCTTCAAGCAATCATAACTGATGGAAATGGAAAAACTGAAAAATAATGGGGATGGTAGAATACAGTAGGACCTTTGTTTCCTTAAAGGAACTTAAAGGTTTAATGTGTTACATGGCTTTGTGTGGATTACAAGGATTTTTATAACCTTGTGTTGACATTCTTGTATGGGATGGAATGCCCTGTGTATGGCCCTTGTGCTAGATGGGACCAAAGGCTAGACAAGGTGGGCCACCCGTAAACAGCCTGGGCGGGGTTAGCATGGGAGTTACAAAGTGGAGCCAACCTATGGAGACAAATTTGCTGTCTCTACCAGTTGCTCCTCTTGCAAGCACAGGGAGAAATGAGAATGAAGGAATCAATACAACCATGACTTAGCCTGTGCAAGGGGTGGGGAGGTGCTGAAACACGTCACTCACCCTGATGGGTAATGCACCTTCCTAAATGATATGGATCATGGCCCGGGCAACAGAAGGAAAAAGCAAAAACCAAAATCCTGCCTGCAAAAGAGATTTGACTCACAAGATCTAAACGAGCAAAAACACAGATGGGAGGTAAGGAATAAAGTGGGCATGTACTAACTAGGCCATAAGTCATTGTGGGCAGGGACCACCTCTTGACACCATGTCTGAACAGAAAAGATGCACAATACATTCTTTTGAGTGAAAGAAAACATTCACTATGACATTGTGGGCATGAACCACATTTAGAAAACATGTTCCTGCATTTTTTTCCTCAAAAATAAAAAACATTTTTGTTTAGAAGATTTTTTTTTTTTAGAAAAAAATTTTTAGAAGGATTTCAAATTCCTTTCTTGTTTGCCTCTCAAAACAAAATGATTCTGTTTATACAAAAAAAACAATAGGCCCAAACTCGAGCCTTCTGGACAGTCTTCCTCAGACCTCTTCATTAAGCCTAAGCTGATAGCTATTAATCACTCAGGGGCTGCCAAAAGCTGGTTGCACTTCCCAAATTGTAGTACTTTCCTTTTGCAAAATCAGATAATGGTGTTATTTGGCTTTTCATTAAAATTTGCCTTACCTATTTGAAACATTTTTCCATCTATGTTTCTGTTCCCATACAAACTCGAACCACTTAAATTTCCTCTACTTTTGCAAAATTTAGTTTTAAAGTTGGAAACTTTTGATTTTTTAACTTTTGCTTTTGACCACCACTTCTCCATTTTTGCATTTGCTATTTTAATCACAAATTTTGCCCCTGTTTGATTTGGCTGTCTACTTTTGGCTGCCATTTTTCTCCCATCTTGTTCTTTTTCTATATCTAATTTTGCATCTCAGTGCTTTAGTTTCCTTTCCCAAGCGCTAAGAATGTCTCTTTAAAGTGCATGTCTGTTTCACTCACTCTCTTTGACAATGTTTAAACAGATACTCAACAAACCTCTGTAAACAGAGAGATAGTTGCTACTAAAGCAAAAGAGGATAAGGGTGGGAACAAGGTCTCAGTTAAGATTCGAAGGCACAGGGTTCTGAGGATCTCTGAAAGGAGCCTCCATACCACTTATTGTAGCCTGGAATGATAGGAGGTTGGCCATAAGGAAGGGAACATGTTGGATAAAGGCAAGAAATGTGGTCAAAAAAGTTAATCAAGGTTAATACCCCCAGTGATGTCATGTGCCCCTGATATGATGTGATGAGAAGGGCACTTTGCCTTTGTGGTAGTCTTCCCAAAAACCCATAATCCCACCTAACCATGAGAAAACCTCAAACAAACCCATTTTGAGGGACATTCTACAACATACCTGACCATACTCCTCAAAACTGTCAAGGGCATGAAAAACAGAAAAGATTGTGAAACTGTCACAGACCACAGGATGCTAAGGAGAAGTGATGACCTAATGTGATGTTGGATCCTGGAACAGAAAAAGGACACTAATGGAAAAACTGGTGATCCGAATAGTCTAGAGTTTAGTTAACACTGATGTGCCAATGCTGGTTTCATAGTTTTGACAAATGGACCTTGGTAATGGAAGATGTTAACATCAGGCAAAACTGAAACTGGCCAGGCAGTACACGGGCACTCTCTGTCCTATCTGTGCAATTTTTCTGTAAGCCTAAAATTATTCCAAAATAAAAACTTTATTTAAAAAATTTAATCCAAATAGTAAGTTATTCTCAAATTCCTTGCACTTGTGGCTTTAACCACTGGCTCTATTTTTTCTTTTCTTTTCTCTACCTCCTCTAATTACTTGTATACTCTGTGAGATAAATGTGTGACTTTAGTTTTTATGCTTTTAAAGTTGTTTTTTCTGAGGTCCCTGAGTTAATTAAGAAGTCCTTTACTGTTTCATCAGTTCTTCTCCATAAATCAACAGCAGTGGTTATCCTCACCTTTAATTGTCTCAGCTTCCATAACCCCACACGCACACAATTCATTCATTCTCTCGTGCATTCATTCCACACACACATATTGAGAGCGCTATAATAGGCTGGGCACTGAGCTATCCCTCAAGACACACTGGTGACTTAGACTCCCAGATCTCAAGTCATCAAGATAAAGAAAAGTAAAATTCTCCACGACTGGCTCATCATAAAACAAGAGCATGTCCCAGGGGCCTTGCTGAATCTGAAAGGTATGATTTGCTCTGCTATTTAAAAAGCCCTAAGTTTTCACTTCATTTCCCACCATTCTTTTCCACCCCCCCTTCCCTCCCCAATCCAAGGCCCTGCTATATGCCCCCTAAATTCATAATTTACTGAGTAACGGGGTCCCACAGGCTGTCTGCATGATGACTGCCAGTATGAACTGGTTCTTCATGGTCACTTGAGTTAGGAAATTACAGAATAAAAGTTCCATTTTCCTGTTTGTGTATGATTTTCCTCTATTGAAAAAGATGGGAGAGTTGGCTTCAGAAGTAGATTCAGTGCTTTTTTTGGCTTTACTGTGCTGACTATCCTTCAAAACTCTCAATTCAGGGCCTAAGAGCAAATAAATTAGGCCATGACCCTGGAGGGTGACATTCCAACGGAGGGGAGTTTGGGGGTCAGTAGAGAGGTGTAGCCCAGACTCCTTCTGCTGAAGATGCACCAGAGTCAGGGAGCTGCAGCAGCTCCTTGAGTGTGTGGGTCCCAGCCAGACTGATGGAGCTCTGCCGGTTGAGGTCCTCCCGGAATGATGGGAGGTTTGCTTTGTTGTTTTCACTTATGGACCAAACAAACTCCTAATGGGTGGGCTCGGATCCTAAGGCAGAACAGCTCCATAGAAAGGCCAGGTCATGAGCCCTTAGCCAAGGGGTCCTGGGGATGATAGGAAAGAGGGGTGTGCACAGGTGGAAATGCTCCCTGAGGAATAAGACCTTCACATCCCTACCGTGACCTAGAGAGCCTTGACTTGGCTCCTGCCTACCCCTCTGACCTTATCTGCAACCACTCTCCTGGCATTTGTTGTGCTTCAGCAATGCTAGTCTTTTTTTCTAATCCTCAAACATGGTGAGATCCTTCCTGCTGCCTTTGCACATGCTGTTCCCATTGCCTGGAAGCGTCTTCCCAATAGATCTTCACAAGGTTTCATATTAAACCTCACCTCAAATGTCTCCTCCTCAGAGAGAGGGCTTCTCTCCCACCAGCCAAAATTGCCCCCCAGTCACCATCATGTGAACCTATTTCAGTGGTTCTCAAACTGTCTTGATTTATGGCACTCTTAATGTGCCAGTAATTTTTCATGACAAACCTAGACCAAAAGAAATACCTAATAGTTTCATTTATTAAGTAGTTAGGTCCAAACAACTTAATATTGCAGTTTTAACAGATGTTGACAGATGTGTTTCTCTAAAATATATGAAATTTCCTGTGGTGCCCTGTGAGTTTACTACAGCACCCCAAGGTGCCCAGGCACAGAGTCTGGGAACCATTGGCCCTATTTTATGTGCTTCATGGCATTTTCCTCTATCTGAACAACTATTTAATTTGCTTACTTACTTTTTATCTGATTTTCCCCACTAAGAGGCAAGCTAGTGGGCGAGCAAGAGCAGGTGTCTTGCCTGTCCTGGCCACCTACATATCCATAAAACCAGGCACAGAGCAGACACTTGATAAATATTGTTTGAATGACTATGAAACAGAATGAGAGCTCACAGAAGGCCTCCCAGTGGAGGGGAGACTTGACCTGAGCTTGAATGAGGACTGAGAGTAAGTCAGGTGAAAGGTGGGGATGGGGTCATTCCGGATGGAGAGAGCAGGATATGGAGACACCGTGAGCCTGGAGTACCTGGGAGCCTTACAAAGACTGGGGTGATGGCCATGCAGCCCTTGGGGGAGTGGTGGGAGTCAGATCCTAAAATTCCTTGTGGGCTGACCTTCTGAATCTGCATGTGATCCTGGAAGCTTTGGGGATCCACTGAAGGGTATCATGCAGGGGAATGACACGATATAAGGGTGATCTAAAAAGATCTCTTTGACAGGGATGTGGATGGTGGACTGGAGCAGACAAGAGACAAGGAAACTAGTCAGGAGGCCACTAGGGCAATTCCAGAGTGAAGGGAAACAGCACTCACCTGTGTAGGGCATGGGACTAGAAAGGAGAGAGTGGAGAAGGAGGCCTCAAGACAGCAGGAACCCACAGGGCTTGGTGAGTCACTGGATGAATCTCCTGGATGAATTTACAGGATGTAGCATTAGGACCAGGCAGGGGTTCCTGACTTGTGTATTGGGGGGACACTTGTACCATGCACTCAGGGAACTCCACAGGAGGAACAGATTTAGAGGAGATGAGTCAATAACGCATGGGTTGAGTTTGAGCTGCCTATCGGACATGCAGGTAAAGATGGTGATTGGACCAGTGGGTGCATGGATTGCATGCATGGGAGAGAGGTCTGTGACCAGCATCCCTAAAAGTCAATGAGACCTGGATTAGCTCTGTGGATTCCCCTTTTCTCCCTGGGGGGGCAGGCATCACTATGGCTGCAGTGGTTGGGTACTGGAGTGGGAATCTTGAACTGTGTGCTGGAGAGAGCCAGGCAGAGAATAAAGCAGGTAGGGGTGGAGCCCCTCTTGCCTGCATGAGCTCAGGGTTCCATACTCTACCAACTTCCAGACCCTCCACACCTCCTCTCTGCAGGATCACTGTGAGGGCTGAGACAGGACTCTCACATAAAAGGTAACTGTGGTACAACTTGTGGGCTACCTGTAAGAAGTTAAACTTGGAGTAGAACTAAGTGGGCATAATCCTGAAATGCAGAAATGTAAAAAGCAGGAATTATAGAGGAACTTAAGTAGTGGCAAAGAAAGAAGAGGCACAGGAGTGCTCATTCATTTCCTCTGTGGCAAAAGCCAGTCCTTAGGTGTAGTTGGCTCAGCTCTAACTATGACAGTTACCTGAAATCATCTGTCTAGAGTGGGAAATCACGTCACCTGACTCCTGTAAATGGTGATCACAGACAGAAGCGTCAGAACTTTTTTCAATCATTCTCTTAGTGTCACAACTCTAAGACGAATTCTCTCTGAAGAAACTGTTTCATATGAAAAGAGAGGAGCCGGGCCCTCCACAAACCTGGTGTGCTCACACTGATGCCCTAACAGCAGAGCCCACTGGAAAACTGGTTCTTGGCTTTGTCTTGTTTTGCTTGATTTTTACTAACACTCGAAAAGCACCCTGATTAGAAGGCTCTCCCCCAGCACGCTGGGGTTTAGTTTACATCTCCTACAGCATTTGGTACCCTGTGCTGTTCTGAACCATAAATACATTCACTTGGCTTATACTGTATCAGTTCACTTACACATATTGTACTTATACTATATGTAACATCTATACTATCTCTGTCTCTCTCTATTATATACTATATAAGTTCAACTGTACGTAAGTTCACTGCAAATTCCCTGAGTAAGATGGCAGCCTCTGATGTGGCACCTGGCACACGCGAGGACTCAAGTGACAGCATGTGCAGAGTCAGGAGGGAGGACTCCAATATTTAGCCATTTGTCAGAAAGACTTCATTTATAAAATGATTTGTTTTCTCTCTCCAATTCTCATTTAAAACATTTTCTACCCTTTTTCTGTCTAAAGATGGACAAGAGTCCAAAATTATCTTCTGTAGAACATCTTGCCTCTATTCAGTATATAATATATAATATATTATGATCTGATCTATTCTATTTCAAGTCCACTATTTAAACTCTTCTTACATTTTACTTTCCCGTGCTTTAATCGTATTTGTCCTCCTATCCTCCTTTCAAAGTTCCTTCATTTCTGTAACTTGTGAAGCATAAAACTTGATGTGTTATTATGGGACACAGTTAATTTCAAGTTGGAAGATTTTTAATAGATTTTATAATTGTTCAAACATCCTTCATACTTGCCTTTGGATAAGATATTGTGTTCTTGTTCATCTGTGATCCACAATGACCTCAAATTGTTTTCTACCACAGAAATTCACAAAGAAGCACATGCCATTATTTTCATTCATTTCTCCACCCTAATTTTGATGAACTTTTGTACTCACAGTTAATTTCAACAGCATGTAGAAAGTGTTGAGACGTATTTTTAAATGCTTTCTGGACTGATCCTACGTTATATACAAGCATCTCTAAGCACCTATAACACCAAAAGACATGCATTTGCCCTGATTATGTGCCATTCCTTTCAGTAACTATATCAACTCTAAAGATCATGCTATTTACCCCTGTACAATGGGGCTCTAATTAAGGTCCAGTTCCCACAAATGTTCTGGAATTTTATGAAATATTTCTCTATGAGATCGGTATCGTGGATTACTTCTACTTTATTCCTAAAATCAATCAATGTCAAAGTCCTCATTCTCAGTTTTATATTTAAACATGTTCCACATTCTTGGGCAGATCTTAAACACAGTTAAATAGGTGTGTTCTCTGCATGATTTGTTCCTCCTTGGTGGCAGAAATTATGTAACACATACTAAATAGAGGAGGCAGAGATGGAAAAGGGAAACCACAAAGATGACTCAATGGTACCAAAACAAAAATGGTCCTGGAGCTCACAACAGTGTCAGAATGGAAAGAATTATTTCATCTTTAAATTCAAATCTGCCTTCAACCGTTTGTTATTCAGAAGAGACTCACAAGATTTAGTGAATTAAGTCAGAGGACACCGGATTGGTGCATTAACTCAGCCATGAAATACCCCTCCCATGTTGAAATACCCTCTCTAAAGGATGGCTAATGATGACCTTGGCGTTACCTCGCCATGATATGGAGGCAGTCAACAACTCACACTGTCAGAACTGGAAAATACCAGCATGGAGAAGAGAGAAGAGGACAGAGGAGGGAAGGAGGAGAGAGAAGAAGGGAGGAGAGACTGAGAATAAATAGAACACAAGCTTGGAAATCAGACAAGTCCACTCTACCCTGCACTAACTGCATGACCTTAACTGAAGCTATTAAATGGGAGTCTCAATTTCTTTTTTTGCAAAATAAGGAAACCAACACTTATAAGTTTGTACTGAGAATACTCATATATAGAAAGTGTTTGATACACTGCAAGTGCCAAATATGTGTTAATTGCTTTCTTTTTCTCTTCCTACCTCCTCCAAAAGAAAAAAAAACCCCATAGCTTTGGTGATTTTTTCATAATCATCAACAATCTTATTGTTATATATAAAGAATTGTGCTAAGGGGCCAGCCCAGTGGCCTAGTGGTTAAGTTCACATGCTCTGCTTCGGCAGCCTTGGGTTCGCAGGTTTGGATCCTGGACGTGGACCTATGCACTGCTTGTCAGGCCATGCTGTGGCGGCATCCCACATAAAATAGAGGAGGATGGGCACAGATGTTAGCTCAGAGCCAATATTCCTAGGCAAAAAGAGGAGGATTGGTAGTGGATGTTAGCTCAGGGCTAATCTTCCTCACACACACAAAAAGGAATTGTGCTAAGGGGCTGGCCTGGTGGCGTAGTGGTTAAGTTTGCGTGCTCTGCTTCCACAGCCCAGGGTTTGTGGGTTCAGATCCCAGGCATGGACTGACACACTGCTCATCAAGCAGTGGCAGTGTCCATGGGCAGTGTCCATGCTGTGGCAGTGTCCCACAAACAAAATAGAGAAAGATGGGCACAGATGTTAGCTCAGAGCCAATCTTCCTCAGCAAAAACAGGAAGATTGGCAATGGATGTTAGCTCAGGGCCAATCTTCCTCACACGCACACACAAAAAAGAATTGTGCTAAGCACCTCAGACATATAAATCTGGTCCTTAAATTGCTTAGAAGATAAATGTATACTAGTACAAGGTATCCTATATGACATAGCAAAAAAAAATGTCAGGGACAATACGTGCTTCGAAAACTTGCTGTTGGAGAGACCACTGCTCCATGGGTAGTCAGAGCAAAAGGAGAGAGACTTCCTCCTGGGGCTTGAGGTTAGGACTGAACTTAGCAAAGAGACATGGGAGGGCCCTCTCAGCAGAGGGGACAGTGCAAAGAAAAAGGGCGGAGGCACAGCATCTCTGGGCACCAGGAGTTGAACTGATTAGACCAGAGGGAAGGGTTTGTGTTTGGAAATAATGGGAGACAAAGTGGGGAAGTTAGGTCCCATTTGATCGAGGCCAAGCTACAGCACTTCATCTGTCATCAACCCAATACTAATGACTGTTCTTGAGCGTGGTGATTAGATGACCCAAGTCATGTTGATAGAAGATTAACCTGGCTGCTGTGTACAGGATCAATGGAAAGGTAGGAACCAGAGGCAGAGGGAGCACTGATGGCGGCTACTGCAATGTCTAGGAACCAGCAGTGAAACCTGGACTGGGGATGGCCATGGCATGAGAGGAAGGAAAGATTCCAGAGAGAGCCCAAGGAAGAGAAGCATTAGGAGAGGCAGCCATAGGATTAAAAAAAAAAAAAGAGCAAGAAACAATACGATACTGATCCCCAACTACTATCAGTAAGATATTATCAACATATAAGCACAACTGGGGTGAAAAAATTTAAAATATTCTAAAATACACTTAAGGTACTTGTACACAGCAGGGAGGTTTTGTGGGTCTCAACTTGCAATGGGCCCTAAAATACTGGCTTTTTAATTAGGTGAGAAATAATCAGCTTTCTCAAGAAGAATGAGTTGTGCCCCTCGTAAAGCATGATAAATTACGATACTGTATGGATTATTCCCATGGATTCTTTCTGATTAGGCAGTGTTACAAAACAACATTGTTTTGAGTAATATAATCCAACAGCAGGGTTTCTATTTGTTGAAAATTACTTAATCATTAAATTCAAGTGAGTATTAGATTTCTATCACCAACCCATGTTGGCTTCATGCCACCCCCACTTAGGACAAGTGCTTAAATCATTATAAGAATCCACCTACACCCCACCCTTCCCCTGTAAAGAGTCAAGTTTCCTTTTAATATAATTTTAACCCAAACATGTTTAATTCCTCACATCGACACGTACCAGCTATTCTTTCCACCAAGTATGTTGAGTTGATGATCCTGAAGCACTATTCTACTTTTCAGGGCATCAAAACCATTTTTTTAAGACAATGGCATTAGAAACCCATTATGGGGGCCAGGCCCCATGGCATAGTAGTTAAGTTTGGTGTACTCTGCTTCAGTGGCCTGGGTTCGTGGGTTCGGATCCCAGGTGCAGACCTACACCACACATCAGCCATGCTGTGGAGGTGACCCACATACAACATGGAGGAAGATTGGCACCAGATGTTAGCTCAGGGCAAATCTTCCTAAACAACAACAATAAAATAAAATAAAAACCCATTATGCCTATTCAGCAAATGAGAAATTTTTACAGCCCCATGATTATATTCAAAGACTGACAGTCATATGTTGACAAACAGAAAGAACACAATTGCAGCAGCCTGCAGTAGCCTGGAGACCTTATAACTGAGTGAGGCTTGCTTGGCAAGTCATGCTTTTCCCCAGGGAATTCAGTCTTAAGAGATTAAACTTTCTCTTTGTAGACAGGACTCCTTGAACAAGGAAGCAATGCAGTATGCGCTATAAAATTAATTTATCCATTTGTAAAATGAATTTATTTTTTATATATTATTTATACATTATTTCACACACGTATATACCTTCATACACATGGCCATACTCCCTTTCTCCTCTTCTTGTGAACAGAACATTTTGAAAAACATTCAAATTTGCATAATTACATTCTCACTGCAGAAAGATATCATTTCAGGTGCAGCAACTTCAGAACCTGTAAAACAGCCTTCCTTTTGCAAAATACTCTTTGGGGGTTAGGGGGGCAATGGCAGTGCTGCTGTTCTCGTTTCTTGGATGGAAAAGTCGGACGTGTGCCCAGTGTTCCTGTTTATCCTTCTCTCTGTTTGGTAATTAACTCATCACTCTGCTCAGGGCACAAAGCTTCAGCAAGTGCTTCTGGAATGGTTTCTCTTATTTTTAGCTGCTACCACCCCAAGTGGAAAGGGGGTGGGGGCTGTGCCACAGTCTTTTCCTTTCTCTAATATTACTTGTGGCAGAGACTCTGAGTCACTTATCTATGCTCATTCTCTCCCATTTTTCCTTAGGACAGAATCCTAGTTTTACTCCATGCATCAGTGTACCTAACTAAATGACTATAGTTTCTACCCTCTCTTGTTGCTAGGCGGGTCCAATGAGATGTCAGTGGAAGTTGTAGGGTGAGTTTCTGGGAAGTTCCTTAAGAGAGGAACAAGCAGTAGTATACTTTTTGCCTTTCTCCCCTTCCTTCATCCTGCTGCCTGGAATGTGTTTCTGTTGCCAGGAGCTCCAGCAGCCACTGTGGACTCTGAGGCAACCTGGATGCAAACTGCATGCTGAAGGCGATAGAACAAAAAGACAGAGGAACTTAGGATCCTCACTGCCTACACACAGACTTCCTTGAAGTGAAAGAAAAAGAAAACCACCTTTGGGACTAAACTACGGTTATTTTGAATCTTCTGTTTGTGCAGCTGATTCTAATTCTAATTAATATAATACTTCATTCCAATAGCTTTCTGTTGTACACTGTCAATTTTTAATATGAAAACTTATTTTTTTATACCATAAGGTAACATTAGGAAGCAAAAAGCTGTAGTTCAGGAAAGTTACAGGCAGGTATCATTACACATCCCTAAATTACCTTGGTTCAGCTAAACCAAGGAACATCTCAGATTCACACAGGACAAGTGACATTCCAAACTGATCTGTAACTTAAGAAACCAAAGGATGGTATTTATAGTATTATAGTCCAACCCCCCTCCAAGGGGAAAGCCTCTGCTCCAAGTCGGGCCAGCACCTGAGCTGGTGGTTCACCGTGCAGGGAAGAGATGAACATGAATCCTAGTTATCCCTCTTGAGCACAAATGGCGGAGGCTCTGTCCTGCATTCTTCCAAAGCCTCTGGTGACTCTACCACGGGCTTAAACAAGATGCACCTTCTTTTCCTGCAGTAAGGCCTCATGAAAGAAACTAAAAACAAGATGGACAGGGTGCTGGGGGTGTCCCTGGGGGCAGCGAGATGTGTTTGTGAAATATAGCTTTAGACTTTCTCCTCTATAGCCCAAACGAGAGGTTTCGAAACCCAAATCCTTTTCTATTACAACAGAAATAATATTGACCCTCGTTTTAACCCTTCACAACTTCTGCAGTCTGCAGTTTTCTGACCCAACAGCTGGGGCATGTCCTGACTGATTTGTTGGGTATCAGATCCCCTGGGCAAAGAGAAAATGCTTTGTTTTCTTTTACATCATATTTCTAACTAACAAAGAAAAACTCTACTTTTTAGCATTTTAGTTTACTTTAGAGCATTATTTTGGGGTGACTGGATGTTGGGGACCATCAGCTAATCACAACAAGATGTTCAAAGGCCATTCCTCTATTGGGGTAGCCATCTGCTCTGGGAGGGGCTGGCTGGTGGGCCCTTGTCCTCCCTGGATCTCTGCATTTGAGGGTAGGGGTGGAACTGCTCCAAGCAGTAAGGGGTTGGGGGGGGGGGTGCTGATTTCAGCATTCTCAAAAATAACCCAACAATTCAAGTTTATAGTGAGTAAAGCAAAGTTGGGTTGCTACTGGCAGTTGTCAACTTGAATTGTTAGCAGTTTCTACCTTTCGAGGAAACTGTGACTTAGGTCACTCGCACCATTTCTTCTCCCCACTTTCTGAAAAGCAATAAATTGTCCCCATTTCCCTGGCCTCCCTCCTCTCACCCATCATAGGCCTTAGCCAGGTCAGCTGTATCAATACTGTGGGAGGTGCGTGGACCATTAAGAGGGGATTCAGTGGAGGTCTTTCTACCAGCACTTCATCAAGGCACATAAATCGCTTCCTAGGCCCTGTAAGAGAAACATATGCCAAAAATATGTCGATTTACAAAATGTTTTCATATCTTTAGGGTATTTTACTTCTCCTGCTTCTTGTGACATAAATAGCTCAAAACCCTGACCCCAGGATTTTTTAATAACCAGCTGTGAAATTTCACTAGCACTGGCATAAAATCAAGAACCGAAAATAATTCATCCCAGTGTGTGGGGGCTTCTGTCCTCCTCTGATGGGGCTTTGATTTGGTAATGGTTTATAAAGCCACTCTTCTTCCTGAACTGAAACAGAACTTAAAAGAAAAATATTGAATTTGCTAATGGGCAAGGATCCAGACAGTATTTCTTCTGGGGGTCCATGGTGAGGTGGGGGAAGGGGAGGGGGTCAGAATACGGAAGAGTAAAGAAGAAACTTTGTATAATACATACTTGGGTTGCTTGAAAGCTTTTTAAAATATTTAATTAAAAATCGGTGTCCTGTTGGATTGGAGAGCTGCTGGACTTTGTGCCGGCCTTTGGAACGAGACTCTGGGCTGACCGTGACTTGGGACCTTTGACACGTTTAGGGCATAAGGTTTCCCAGCTTGGGACGGGAGGTTAGAAAGGAAAAGATGGAGACAGAGATGAATCCAGTCATGGATTTATGTTAGTGTTCATCTATTTTATTATAATTTTAAAAAATAACACCCTCCTCCCAACAAGCTCAGTTTGCATATAAAAACAGTAAGTGCAAATTGAAAAATTGTTTTCCCTAAATTTTTTCACTTACAAAGGCTCAGGTATAATTTTAAAAGCCCTCCCATGTTGGCATGCATAATTTCCTTAAAAAATTGACCCTTACTGGGGCCAGCCTGGTGGCATAGTGGCTAAGTTCATGGGCTCTGCTTTGGGGGCCCAGGGTTTGCAGGTTCAGATCCCAGGCGTGGACCTACACACTGCTCATCAAGTCATGCTATGGCGGCATCCCAAATACAAAATAGAGGAAGATTGGCACAGATGTTAGCTCAGGGACAACGTTCCTCAAGCAAAAAGAGGAAGGTTGGCAACAAATGTTAGTTCAGGGCCAATCTTCCTCACCAAAAAAAAAAAAAAAATTGACTCTCATAGTCTTTGATCAAATTCAAGTTGGATTACATCTGGGTGTTCCATCACTCAGAGGACACCTGAAAACAATGCTGTGAACTAGGAAGGGCTGGGTCAAGGCTGCTTGGTACAGCCATGCCCTTGCTAGCACTCACAACCTGAGCCTGATGCTATTAGCACAACACTAGACTGGGTCACACAGGGCTGAGTTCACATCCAGTGCAACCTCTGAGGAGCTGTGCTGTGCTCTTGGGCAAAGTAACCAGCTACCCTTTCCCCAGCTACAATGATGGTGATACCCTTCCTTCACAAGGCAGCTGTGGCTGACACAACATACTGCATGTAAAACACCTCACAGAGTGGAGGGTACATAGTGTGAGCCAGAAAAATATTTGTCCTCTGGATGAAAGAGGCTGTCCTCAAGACAAAGAGACTTCATGCAATCCAACTGTGTTCTCTGTTCACACTGAAGTGTATGGAGTTCTTGGAGTAAAAATAAAGCCCAGGTTCATATATGTTGATGCAACTGGCAGGATGACTCAGATAAACAGACACATGGATAAGGAGAACAGATTAGTGGTGAACGAAGTGGGGGAGGGCAGAAGGGATAAAGGGGCACATACGTATGGTAATGGATAAAACTGGACTATTGGTGGCGAACACGATGTAGTCTATACAGGAACTGAAATATAATAATGTACACCTGAAATTCACACAATGTTATAAGCCAATAAGACATCAATAAAACAAACAAAAACCTGCTGTCATCTCATTACCCCAGAGCACATGGAGTGCAAGGAGGGGCAAGCTGGTTTAGTGTTCCCACTTTTTTGTTTTGGTGAGGAAGATTGGCCCTGAGCTAACATCTGTGCCCATCTTCCTCTATTTTGTATGTGGGATGCCGCCGCGGCATGGCTGCCGACGAGTGGTGTAGGTCCGTGCCTGAGAACTGAACCCAGGCTGCCGAAGTGGAGTGTGCTGAACTTAACCACCAGGCCATGGGGCTGGCCTGAGTGTTCCTACCTTTATGCCAAACCAATTGTACTCCGGGTAATCCAAGCAGGTTTGTTTATTTTAAGACATGAGGAACAACCATATGGTTCAGAAATATCTTCTTGTTGCCTCCTCCCAGCTAAGACACCTATCTGAATTCACAACATTTTATTTGGAAAGTTTGATGGCTGGTGTGGTTTTTCCAGGGGCTACTACATGCATTATAGCAATTAACTCTTTTTCAACAGTTCATTACATGGTTTCTGAAAAAACACAGAAAACATTTCATGGAGGGCAAAGGGTTTAAATGGGCATGCTTCAGGAATAATGCTTGCCACAACAAATTGAATCCTGCTACCAGGTTCTACAAGCATGGAACTGATTTAGGGGCTTATTTAGGAACAGTGGGGAGCTTTTCTGCTTTGAAGATGACTCTGGGTTAGCTCTGGGCCTGGGAAAAGGAAGGAAAAAGGGGTTTGCTTCATAAACTGCTATGTTTCTCTCTGGAAGCTTTCTTTCTCTCACTGTCAGGGAGGTGAAGCTAGGTCCATAGCTTTCCCACACAAATACGCTTCCCTTCACAACAAAACCTAAGACCGTAAGAAATGCCATCCTACCTTAAACTAACGGTGACCATCCACCATAGCTATGGATGCTGAGAGCACACTGTTTTGAGAAAAAGCAAAGCTGTCGACATCCAAAGCATCAAGGGTACAACATTTGTAACATCTAAATATGTCTCACAGATCATGAAGAAAAGGCAAATACTCCAACAGGAAAACACACAAAGGACGTGAACAGGCAATTCAAAAATGAAATGGAAGTGACAATTATGAAGAACTATTCCACCTCACTAGTAATCAAAAGTAGGCAAACAAAAATAAGATACCTTTCTTCAACTTACAAAATTAGTAAAGATTAAAAAATATGTCAAGGATGTGGGGAAAAGGGCAAACTTTCATACGCTAGTAAAGGAACAGCGAATCAACCTTTCTGGTAGACTATTTGCAAGTGTCATAAAGATGTTCATATCCCTTTGATCAAAGTAGCTCCTTTTCTAGGGGTTTATGTTGAGAAAACAAACATACATGTATAAAAAAATGAACATGGAAAGATGCTCACTGTAGTACAACAGGGTTAGAAATTGTTTCTATAAAGGGTCAGATAGTATATATATATTACAGGCTTGGCAAGCCAATCTGTCTCTGTTGCAGCCACTCAACTCTGCTGCTGCAGGGAGAAACCAGCCATGGACAATTCATCATCAAATTGGCATGGCTGTGTTCCAATAAAACTTTATTTACAAAAACAGGTAGCTGCAGGCTGGATTTGGCCCATGGACTGTAGTTTGCTAACCCCTATACTACAATTTATAATTAAAAAAAATACAATCACCTGATGTCTAACAATATGGAAATGGTAAACTAATTTATTTTACGCAGCTATTGCAACTTTTTTCTTTTAGTGATTTGGCAAAATGCTTATGTGAAAAAAAAATCAGGATACAAAACTGTAGGTTTAGAGTGATCCCAATTTTGTAAAGGAAAGAGAGTATGTAAGCATGGAAAAAGGATTAGAAAGAAATATACATGGATTTTAACAAGGATGGTGGTTTGAACTTTCTTTTTTATACTTCTCAGGATCTGAATTTTCTACAATGCATATGTTTTATTTTTAAAATAGAAAAAAATGTTTTCAACGATAGCACTGGACTTCTGGTGTGAACATAGTTGCAGAAGTCAGCATTCTCCCCCTCCTGCTTGTGGAAATAATCCAAGAATGAGAATGGAAGGAAAAAACTTACCATCTTCCATTTCTGGCAAAACCTCTTGGAGACAAACATCAAATTTTTGTAAGGGGTACAAAAAGCAAACAAATTTTCTCTGGAGCCACAGAGGAGGAAGTGTAGAGAAGAGGAGGAGGGAGGGTCTAGAGGCAGCAGATTTCAGAGCCCAAAATAATGTATTTCTGGAGGGTGAAGGGTATTCCCCAGGGGCCAAGGCAGATCTATTGTCTTCAAGAGAGGGTTCAGAGATGGGGGTAAGTGGGGCAGCAGCTAGGAGTAAGTCCAGTGTTACAGGCCTGAAGTTTATACAATTTGTGGCTCCCTTTTAAGGATAAATAATACATTTTGAATACAAAATTAGGTACAGATGTATTTATTTAGAATGAGCAAAGAAAGGGTAATAAATGTAAATTTTTAAGCTGATAAATTCTACACACACAAAATAATATGTTTTTAGTAACTAACTGCTTGACCCATGTCTATAATACCCCTCCTCTGTAATACCCATCTCTAAATACTTCTTTCTCTATATTTTTTAGTCGCATAGTCTTTGATCACTTCTTCATAGGACAATAATTTTTAATATGCAAGAACTCAGGGAATATTGTTCCCATGAGCTTTCTGAGGAAATTTCTAGAAATTGAACTACAGCCAATTAAAAGATGCCTGGGGAAACCACGTCAGAAGGACTGGTGGGCACTCTGAATACACTTAACTGCAAATCTAAAACTACAACAAATTTGAGTATTATAAGTTAGAAAAGGAAAAATAAACTGTAGAGAAGCAGAAGAAAGAATTAATAAAAATGAAAGCAGATATTAGTGAGTTATAAAACAGAAAATAGTAGAATACAAAGAACTAAAAGCTTTTTTGGGGAAAAGACAGTTAATCTGCTAGCTAACTTAGTCAGGAAAAGGGAGGAAATAGCAAATACACAAAGTAAGAAATGCTATAAGAAAATACCTGCAAAATCTAAGCAAACTAAAAGAATTGACTAAAAGATTACTTTGCTAAATTCAAAACAAATACATTTGAAAACCTAAATGAATGGACAATTTTTAAAGAAAGTATAATTTACATAAACTGACTCCAGAAAAAGAAAATCTAAACAGAGCAATTTCCATGGGAAAAAAAATGAGGAAAGTTGACAAAGAGCCTCATATCCTAAAAAGTATCAGATAGAGCTGGTTTCATATAGAATTTCCACAATATTTCAAAGAACAGAAAATCCCAATGTAGTTTAAACTATTCTAGAACATAAAATAGAATGAAAACTTCAAAATTTTCTGATGTGTGCAATAACAAAATCCAACAAAGATGTCAAAAATTAAGTCACAGACCATCTCTTATGAATACTGATGCAAACATCCTAAGTAAAATATTAACAAACTCTTGAGAGTTCAGCTAAACAACTCCATGGTACTGTTGTCTTGGCATCCATTTGTTTGGCCAAGGGGCCTGCAGGGATTTTAAACTGACACTAGCCCCCGCATGCAAGCATGTGCCCTAGAGAGCAGCCTCAGAGTCACAAGCAAATGTAAAGTTCCTACTATGACTTCCCCAACAGCCCTTGTGATCAACAGTCTCTCCTGCCTCCTAGCACCTGTATGCCTTATGCGCCCCTTAGATAAGACCCCTGTGGGGCTTACCAAAACCCCACTCTTTTGGTTTGAATTGACTCGTCAGGCCCTAGCCTAGGAATCCCGAAGCACTCCACTCCCTCTAAAGAAGACATGTGGCCCAGGTCCTGCTTCTCACTGTCTGCACTGTGCCTTGACCTCTTCGTGTGGCCTGTTGAGGTGTGCTGTGTACTTCCTCTAGGGCCTGTGAGTGACAAACTTCTCTATTTCGATTTCTCTTGTGGTCTGCTGTTGAACTGTAGCTCACCATTCAGCATGCTATGCTCCACTTAACAAATGTTAATTTAACAAAGTCATAAGACAAGCAGAATCCAGAACATTAAAAGAACAATAAATCTGAATCAGGTGGAGTTTATGCCAGGAATAAAGACAGTTTAGTATTAGGAGACACATTAATATAATTCCTCATATTAAGAAGTTTAAGAAGAAAAATCACAATTCAATATCTATTCTTGATAAAAATATTCAATGAGGGGCTGGCCTTGTGGTGCAGCAGTTTAGTTCGCACTCGGCAGCCCAGGGTTCGCGGGTTCGGATCCCGGGCGCCCACCGACGCACTGCTTGTCAGCCACACTGTGGCAGCGTCCCATATAAAGTGGAGGAAGATGAGCACGGATGTTAGCCCAGGGCCAGTCTTCCTCAGCAAAAAGAGGAGGATTGGCAACAGATGTTAGCTCAGGGCTGGTCTTCCTCACAAAAAAAAAAAAAAAAAAATTCAATGATATAAGAATGTTCCTTTAACATAATAACAATAAATCTATCTCTGTCCAAGAGCTTGCATCATCCTGAAGAAAGACATACAAGCAGCATCTTCAGTAAAATCAGGAACAAGAAAAAAATACAAAGATTTAACCCTTATTTAACTTTATACTGGAAGCAGTAGCCTATATAATTAGACAAGAAAAAGAAACTAGGGCTAAAAATATTGATTAAGAGGAGGTAAAATTATCACTATTTGCAGATGACATGGTTACATACCTTGAACACCCAAATGGAAAAATAATTAAAAACTACTGAAATAATAAAAGAATTTAGGAAGATAACAAAATAGAAAAATTATATAGAATTTAATAACTTTCATGTTTACAAACAATAATCAGATTGAAGATATAATGGAAGAAAAGATCCTGTTTACAATAGCAATCAAAAAGATAAAATACACAGAAATCAATTTAAGAAATGTGAAAGTCACTTATAAAAATCTTTAAAATACTTCTGAAGCCCCCAAAAGGACACTTGAACAAATGGAAAACCATACCATGTTCTTGGATTGTATACATTTAACACGATCTTAACATAAGTATCAACAGTTTTTCCCCCTTGGAATTAGACAAACATCTGTGTGCAAGGTTCTGTTCTGGGCTTCAGGAGGACTGCAAACATAAGTCAAATGAGAATTTTTCCACACACCATGTTGCTTGGGACCTCATATTTTGGTTGACAATTTCTTGCAATTATAACTATCAAAATACTAAAAAAAGATCTATATATACTGAGACTCAGAAAAAGCAACTGGATTTAGCAACAAAAGTTACTGCTGACCTTCAAAAAGAGGTTTCCATAGAGTAGTGGGGCTGAAAACTAGTCTGTGGTTCTTAGCAAAAGCCACTCATTTCACTGCCAAAGGAGAGCAACACAACTTCTCACCTGATTACAGGAAGCTGAACTGATGCAAAAAGCTCATCTTCCTGCTCCAAACACATAGATAAATTGGGTAAAATACACATACAAACAAAAAATCCCACATGGCCAAATTCAGAATAAGAAAGGGAAATCCCAAGGCATCAGAAATAAAGAGGAAATGCAAAGTCAGAATGTGGTGCTGACATACAGCGGAGGGTCTTACAGTGATATCAGACCCTAATAAACCCTGCAAGGATGAGATCTGAATGGAATTTTAATACAGGCCACAATTGAGACTATAGCCAAACCCTCCTCAGCTGAAAGGGAGCTGGATCTGAGGGGTTTTCTCAGCATAAATCTGGAAGCTTTATGAACTGGTGGGGAGCTACTCAACTGGAGGTGTCATAAAAAACTGAGAAGTTAACATAAAACATGATCAAACATTGGATAAATCTATAGCATCCCCAAAAGGCAAATTCAAAATCTTCCCATAGGTACTCCTCTTGAACCCAGGGTAAGTAGATCTCTCTAGGAAAAGGACTCCTGCTGAACCAGCTCACACTCCAAAATTACAAAGCATGGGAGAAATACTGCACCACAAGCCAGCATCAGCACTCACAATGAACAAAGGAATTCACACCCAGGAACTGCAGATAAGAGGCCAATCTAAAAAAGACTTTAAGAACTATTTCTAAAATGTTTATAAAGATAGAGGAAGGAGTAGGAAAAAATAAAAACAAAGCCCAGAAAAGAAAGTTGGCATCAGAGAGGTAGACAACTGGATCCAATGAAAGTTTTAGTAAGACATGAGTGACACCTAGATGCCATAAGCCAAAATGGAAAAATGATAAATAAGTGGGAGAATGAACACTTATTAAGAGCTAATTATGTACCAGGCACTACCCTAAAATGTAACTTTCTCATATAATTTCCACAACTATGACCCTGGGGGATAAAATCATTATTCCCATTTTTTAACTGGGCCTCAGAGAGTGTAACTTTCCCAAGCTCACACAACTGTAACTGGAATTGGAACCCCAAACTAGTAGAGGAAGAAACCATAGCTGCTCAAGAGAAATATGTAAAATTGAGGGCTTAATATCGCCAAGGAGGCAGGAGAGAATTAAAGTTTGATTTTAAAGGAAGATGGATACCACTTTCGCTCTGACATTGAGAAAGAGAAATATTTTGAGATGGAGAGGATGGTGTGTAAGGGGCTGAGGACCAAATATGCAATACGTGAAACTACTAATGTCCCCAAACTGGAATCACCTCTTACGCAATTATTTTAGCAGGAGAGGAAAAAATGATCTGACTTCAATTTATTCAGCATTTATTTTCTAAAAAAAGGATATCTGCCACAAGTAATTACTGTGAAAGGGGAGCTATTCCTGGTTAGAAAAGTTTTTAATCATGAAGTGGTATTTGACGATGTAATTATTTCCACAGGCTGAAAAACGAACTTGTCACTGAACTGTAGTAACTGAGTTCGACCACAAAGAAAATGGTATACAGTGCTGATACACATGGTCACTAATTTTATAGGAATAACACTAAAATACATATTAATGAAGATTTGCCATTCTCTGAGAGGCATTGTAAAATAATGCAGGAAACAGTTTTATGCTCAGTTTTGTCTTAAGAACATGGTGACCTTGGACAAATTATCTGGGCTGTGGTCTCCCCTTCAGTGGAGGGTGGGGAGGAGAAGAAGTCCAGGATGTCCAGGCACTTCTGACTCCAGATTCCACTTTACTCAGCCCTCCTTCTGCCCAGCAAGGTTGGTAACATCAAATGCTCTGGAGACAACAGAGAGCTCAGTTTTCTCTTAATGATCTCAAAACATTTTAAAGATGAATTTGCAATAAGTTCCTCTTCTACCATGGAACCACAATAATTTTGAGCCAAAAATAGTCAATGATGGTGAACTGTAACTCTATCCAAGGCGGAAAATGAATCACAGAAAGATTCCTTAGAGGGTTTCTGGTTCAACCTTCTCAGCTTCGGGATAAGGCTCTGAGGTCCAGAGATGGAGAATGAGATGGCCACTAAGGGCAGACCTTGGCCTAGAACTCGCATCTTCTGGCTCCTCATCTAGGCCTCCATACTATGCCGATGAGAATCAGGTCAGCTGAATCATGGCAGAAACATATACACAGATGTGGAGCCAATGAGGTCTAGAAAAAGCCATTAACATTAACGAGAATAGCAGGAGTAGCCATGGTGATTACTTATCAAACCCCCTTCCTCAGGCCTGCCCTCTTTCTTCCAGATCTGGAAACACTGGCTTCTAGGGGAGCTGAGGAAAACAGGGTGGAGAAATGGCATACTGAAGACATAGATTTGTTTAAATGTTTGTTGAAGGTCACCCGGCTAGTCAGTAATAGTCAGGAGGAGAGCAGAGGACTCTGGCCAGAGGTCTGTTTCTGTGAAGATAGGAAATCTTAAGTGAATTCAACTGGAATGCATATTTTATCCATCCAGACTGAACCCTCTGTCAGGAACCCACGACCTCTTTCAAATCAGAATGCTTCCAAATGTCTTGGAGGGTGAATCTTGATTCCAGGTCTTACTCCATCACAAGGTCTGCCTCAATCATGAATTCTCTGTAGCGTCGTGGATAAGTCACTTCCTGTCTCTAAGTCTCAGTTTCCTCACCTGCAAATTGGGGCTAATAAATTCACAGTTCTCCCAACCTCAGAGTTGAGAAGAGGGCTACATAGGATAAAAGTTGTGCTTAAACGATGAGGAGGAGGAGGAGAAGGATTTTGATGTTGATGATGTTACCTTTGACCCCGGACTGGAGTTGAGGCTAAGAGCTCTGCCTTCAGAAAAGGCGAATCTGGTTTAAAAGCCAGGTCCTGCGCATTCTTGGGCAAAACATATACTCTTTCTGAGCCTTGGTTTCCTCAAATTTAAATTTACAATAATAATAGTACCTATCTCATTGGAAAAACAATTTAGGAAGAGACCCATGGCCAGTGTTTTCTTCTGATGTTACTCATGGAAACAACAGCATGTGGGCCTTTCTGAAAGCTAATTAGGAAAAGCAGAACCATTCTCCGTGGATGTTCTTCATGATTAAACTATGCCGGTAGAGTCAGTAAAATCAGTAGATGGAATTTCCCCGGTGGTCAGAGCATTAGGAATTTTGTAGGAAAATACTCCAAAAGCTTCCTTTGGGGAATATAGTCTTGCCTCCATCTCAGTTTCAAATCCTGAGAAAGCCCAGGTTCAGAGAAAGCTGTTGGATGGGCCCAATGTGAAACAGACACGACGCTAACACATATTTGAAAGGCCTGTTATTGTTTACAGTGCACTTTCTCATGTGTTGCTCACAACCCTATGAGGCAGGCAGGGTGGATGCTGTCTCCATTCCCCAGAAAAGAAACCGAGGCTGTGACAGTTCAAGTTCAACTTACTTTCCTAGGTAAATTGCCAACCAATTCTCATGGCACAGCCCTGCTTCTCATTCCACTTGACCAAGTTTAAGAACATGACTCTCACCTAAATACAATGTCCAGTCAAAAGCCAAATATGCCTCAATATTAGTAATTAATAATATTTTATCCATTATGAAGTTTGGGGGAAGTTTACGAAGAAAGTACTCAAGAAGAATGGAGGTATTTGATACCACGTGACCAGTCTGATGGACTCAAGACTACAGCAGCCGAACGTGACTGTGTATCTCCCCACCTCGTGTCCCTCTGCATCCCTGGAGGGTGCTTTTAGAGCTCTTCAATATTTTGTATTCCTTGTTGTGAAAGATATTTTTTAGGGGGCAATCCAACATCTATTTTCAATTCCTTTCTTTTTTTGATGTCTTCATCAAAAATACTTGCTTTCCCAGTCTCTCTCATAGCTAGGGATGAACATGCCAACAGTTTTGGCCAATGTGATATGAGTTGAGCTTGGTTGTTGGGGGTGCAGGTGGCAGTTATGGGAAAGTTTTGCTTTCCTATTAAAAGTTATACTACTGCACTTCCCATCCTTCTTTCTGCCTCGAACTCAGATGTGATGGTTGGAGCTGCAGCAGCCATCTAATGACCATGGAAGAAAGGCCAAGGGAATCAGTAGAGATGATACTGCTGTTAAATTACTGGGCCAATTGTGATTATTACCCATCTCCAGACTTTTT
The DNA here is from genome assembly GCA_031878705.1 of Tapirus indicus. Lineage (NCBI taxonomy): Eukaryota > Metazoa > Chordata > Mammalia > Perissodactyla > Tapiridae > Tapirus > Tapirus indicus. The sequence goes on along the minus strand of CM062918.1, from coordinate 61,462,105 downwards.
ATTATGACAGGAAAACAAATCCCTCTTGGTTTAAACCACTCTAACTTGGTCACCATCACTTGAAGCCAAACATATTACTAAATCACATGGCTGTCATCTTAGGCCCATACTGATCAGAGTATGGTCAGAAGGAGCAGGAATCATTTTTTGACCCCACGTTGATGTTGGACTTTGGGAAGGGCACTAATGATTCTGGGTTGGTTTTCTGGTGTTAAAAGCTGAAAGGATGAGTCTTCAAGGAAAATTCTGTCATTATTTAGAGCTTTTTTTTTTCCTCTCTCAATCAAATACAAGTTTTGTTGTTATTGTTGTTTCGTTTTTTGGCTTAGTGAATATCCTCCTGTTTCCTCTCCCCAAAACAATTTCACAAACATCAGTAAAAAGAATCTTTCCTGGACAATTGTTTCATTAAACAGTCATTATCATTAATGATAGTGATCTATACACATGCTGACATGGAAAATATCTAAAATATATTAAGAAAAAAGTAAGTTTTAAACATATACAGAGTATGAATCCTTTCTTACATAAAATATATACACATATGTGTGTTTACATGTACAGGAAAGAGCCTGGAAAGAAATATACCAAATGTTAGCAGTGTTTCTCTCTGAGTGGTAAAAATATAAATATTTTCACTTTCTTCTTTATGAACGTCTGTATTTTTTGTACTAAAAAATAAGCTTATAGCAATTTTAAGTCTGAATGAAAACAATAAAGTTGTTTCACTTAGAAAAACAATTAGAACTTATGTAGAATTCTGGCTATAATTTGCCAGGTATCATTGGCCTTCAACAGGAAAAAACGTTATTTTCTTCTCCTAAAGAGTTAAGGTATGTTTCTGAAAAATCTGGCAACTAAAGGCTGAAGTATGCTTCAAAAATTAAACCAAATTCCCATCAAAGTACCAAAAACAGCCCAGTCTATTTGTCTGTTTCTTACATCAACTAATGAAAAGCCTTTGTTTCAGACTTTGAGTAGCATATCTGTGAATTAGGCCTCGTACAGTTTCCCAGAGGTAAAGTTAACCTTCTCTCCCACCTCCAACTCTTGATGATTTGTCCTTGATCTATCCATAAAACCCCAAATCCAGAAGCAATGATTAGGAAAGCGCAGACTCTAATAAAATTAATTTCATTAGTGTCGGGGAAAGAGAAGGCTTACCCAATTAAAAGGACTAAGGTTCAGAAACAGAAGCTGGGAACATGATGAATAACTCGGACAAATGGACACAGAGAGTGGTATCTAAGTCTCCTGGGAATCTGCATGAAACATGTGCATCTAATACCTCCTTCAGGTACAGGGGAGCCATTGAGAACATTTGATCTAAAAAAAAAAATCTGCCAGTGATCAACTAGCATTTACAGATCCCAGACATGGCTTGCAAAAAATGCTCTGCCTAATTTTCCCGCAGGTGTTTCTGTTCCCCTAGACTGCCATTGCACTATCGGGGGCCCACTGCTCTCTGGCGTTAAGGATTATAGTTGTTTTAGTTACAAGACACAAAGCAGACCTGCGGTTTCAGGAAATATTAAAGACCTGTTTGCTTGCAGCAAAATGACAGAAACTTTCATCTCTGTTCACCAGCAAATAGTCCCTTTCTCTAATGGCCCATTAGGGAAGCACAGGGAGGAACAGGTTCTCAGAACAGTCGGCCACACCGCCCAGTGTCTGGAAGAAGGCCCATGTGGTTCATGTTCGTTGTGATCACTCGTTTGGTTGCCAGGGACCTTCCATCATCAGAAAATGGTTCTCAACATTTTTTGGTACATGTTATATAATTATAGTGAGCGTGTGCGTTTTAAGCCACATAAAAGTGACTTGAATTTTGGTTGCTACCTACAACTGAAATTCTCTCCAGCTGAAATTCAAGATATAAACCTCTCTTCACAATGCTGCACTATTTTATCACAGGTTAGCACAAGTGCTGTTACTTTGATTTTGTTGCTATTTAATACATCCTTGGGGTAGAATCCACCAAATCATGTTCTCTACTAAAAGCTGCATTTTTCTAACTAAAAAATTTATCTCCACAGACACGATATGTGCGTGTTCTTTCATAAAAATATGAGAGTGGAGGGTATAATTCTTTATATTTTATATCCCATCTTAAAGGAGGTTTAAATAAATATATGTAATAATACAAGATAATGTAAATTAAAATAAGTAGATGAAGACACAACAAAGCCCGGAGTGGAGTTAGCATACAATGCATGTTGTTGGACCGTCTCAGGTACTTGCCAGAGGCAGCTTCTGAGCTTTCTGCCTCGAGCAGTGACATGACACAGGAGTCACAGGACCAGAGTAGGCTGCTTGCTCTGAACAAAGACAGTTAATTCTACTCAGCTAGACCTGAGGGATAGTCCTCCCTTGGGTTCTCATTAAGAGGCCGCTATGGAATATAATGAGCAACATCTTCAAGAAAAACGCTGCACAACGACAGCCAGCAGTTTCTCAGGGCTGTTTCTTACAAGACCCCTTAAAGCAGGCTGACAGCATAAGCTCCCCTTCCTCGGGGACCAGAACAATCCGATCTGGGTACGCAGCTCTGCTGCATCACACCTGATCCAGGGACAGACCTAGGAGCAAGCAGAATGACTGTTTGTAATCATTTTTTAAGCTGCAGGATGCTGTCTTCAAATGAAGACCTACTTGGGAGTGGGAAATACAGAAACAGAGGCAGGTTTGGCGTGGCAGATCAGGAGAGCAGTTTTAAGGATGCTGTCGGCAGGCTCTGGAGGGATGTTCAGCTGGTTGGGAGGGAGATCCAGGCTGGTGATGAAGACTGGAGAATCACCAACATGAAGGTGGAGTTTGAAATGAGAGGAGAGCTGACCCAGCCAAGGGGGTGAAAACGGAAGCGGGTGAGACCCATAGACAAGACAGGTGCTCAAGAAGAAAAGGAAGCAGCGGCTTTTATTTCTGTTTCCATGACATGCATGGAGAGGCTCCCAATGTGGCCTCCATATCCCTCCTGTAACTTTCAAGTGTCTCTAGCTATCCGCCTGTCCTTTCATCCTCCGGGCACAAGAGCCGCCTTCAGTGTGGGGAAAATGAATTCAAGACCTGGGGCCTGCAGGGCAGCACAGCCACTTCCTCCACCTTTGGACTCCTCTGGGCAACTTCTAAACGCCATTTTCCACACATATGCTCACGAGGTATCTGTTCATGTTCTTATCCAACTCCACATTAAATAGATGAGGCAACGTTAGATGGGATCCAGTTGTGTCAACCCTGGGGCAGCAGGCTCTGGCTGCTCCCTGAAGTCTCTTCTCAACGCCTTGACGTCATGGCTCTGGTTTTTGAAACGTTCCTTTGTAAACCAGGATCTGTATTACAGGTGATTTGCATGTTTACCTCAGTGAACAGTGCTATTTTAGGGACCAATCTGCACATATATCCCCATGGGCTATGGGTGATACATGTAGACAACAGTGGGCGTGGCCAACTTCCCTAGAGACCTGAGTATAGATACTGCTCAGAGGAAGTGAGGAGCTGTGCTCCCTACTCCAAATGGGAGGGTGCCACTGGGAGTTCACAAGCTCATCTTAAAGAAAAGAAGGATTACATGTCTGCCTGGGGGACGGATGGGGCAGCTGATGCTTCCTAAGTCTCCCTCTTCTAAAAGCAAACGTCTCAAACATTTCTTGAACTAGTGGAACAACTGCTCAGCAGAGGGTTGGGCAACGACTCTGCCACCAGCTCCCTTCTAGAGGTGCTAAAGGAGAATAGTCCTGGGTCCCAGCTGTTGCTTTGGACTCAGGGGCTGCCCTGAGGATAAGCAGGGCCTCTGGAGCAGCTGCCACTCTGAGACATTGGAAGTTGTTTGAGGAGAGCTAAGGGCAACTGAGTATCAGGAACAGACAAGGGATGGGGCAAATAATCCGAGCTACCATTTGTGGAATGTCAGTGGTGTGTCATGCCCTTTGCTAAGTACTTTATACACATGTAGTACCTTACTTGATCATCATAAAACACTACGATCCAATCCCTATTTCATAGATGAAGAAACTAAGGCTCAAGAAGATTAAGAAACTTGCCGACAGTCACAGTGAGTAAATGGTTGAGTGGGGATTTGAACCCAGAGGCCAGCTCTTAGCCATCTCTTCATGCTTACTCTCTAACCTCTTATTACTCAGGACCAGCACAGACCAGCATCACCTGGGAGCTTGTTAAAAATGCTGACCCTCAGGCCCCACCCCAGATCTTCCAGACCAGAATCTGCATTTTAACAAGATCCCCAGGCAATCTGTGTGCACCCAAGTCTGAGAAGCACGACCCTAACACACTGCCACTGTCTGGTTAATTCACAGTCATTGGCGATGTAACACAATGTGAAATAACTGGAGATCAATTTAGAAAATAGCAAATTAGGACAACCTCTTTGGGGAAAATTTGGCAATATCTATTGAAATTTAAAATGCACATTCCCTTTAACCCAGAAACGCTACGTGAAGGAATTTATTCTACGTGTAAACTCATACATATGCACAGAGATCTATAAACAGACATCACAACTGTACAGAATAGCAAACCTAAATGAACATCAATAGGTACATCAGGCAGGGTCCCAAAAGGAAACAGATGGCATGTTCAAATTATGACATTGTGAGAGGGCTTAATAAAAGGATTAGCAAAGTGGTAGGTAAGGCAAGGAGGAAGGCATAGTGCAGTGGTTCTCCAACTTAAGTGTGCTTCAGAATCACCTGGAGGGCTTGTTAAACACATACTGCTGGACCCCACTCCTAGAGGGCCTGAATCAGTAGGTATGGGGTGGGCCTGGGAATCTGCATTTCTAAGTTCCCAGGTGATGCTGATTTTGCTGGTCCAGTAACCACACTTTGAGAATCACCTGCACAGTGAAGTAACCTAGGATGAGTAAGAGCAAAGGAGAACGTCCCCAGTAGGACAAGGGGAGGGAGAGACTGCTGGAACCTGGAAGGGGATGGTCATGTAGAGGAAGCACCTGAGATGACCTTGTAAGGAGCAAGGCAAGGGAGTAAATGCCCCAACCTCACCCTCCTCCCTCCTTCCTATCTCATGTTGGGCTTCCTACTGACGGAGCCCAATGGGAAACCAGGAGGAAAGGGGGCCTGATGATGCAATCTGTACAGAGCCTCCTGAAGGTAGAGAGTAGATGGAAAGGGTGGCTCAAAGGTCTGCAGGGGCAAGAGGAAAATATCTGGAACAACAGCAGACTGGTTGCATGAACCCTGTGGAACTCTGCAGTCACGAGCAAGACTAAAGCAGCAAATGCCAAACAATGTGTACTACTGTGACACTGCCATTGTGTTCAAATAATGCAGAATATCCCTGTGAGGGCACAAGAGGCTATGAATGGTGGGTGCCTCTGCCTCTGGGCACTGGAGTTCTATGAGTGGGCAAAGCCTGACCATGGAGGAAGTCGGAGGGGCCAGCATGCAGGCCTGACCGGAGAGCCACATGGAGAGCAGCAGTCAGCCTCAAAAGACTGCCCAGGAAGGTCCAGCACTGTGGTCCCCTTGGACCACAGGCCACCAGTGAACCCCCTCATGTGAACGGCACTGAGAGACCTCACTGGGGTGGGGCTCAGCCTACATGCACCTTTGAAACATCTGGGAGGCTTTGAAAACTACCACAGAGGCGCTGGTCCTAGAAGTTCCAATTGAGTTGGCTAGGGGTAGAGCCTAGGCTGCTGAGTCAGAATGTCCCAGGTGATTCTGTACTGTGCTGGTCACTTTCTGATGAGAGCCTTCCACTGGTGGCAGCCTGCATGTCTCTGTACATCATGCAGCATCCATGGGGACTTTGTTGGCCCCATTCAAACTACTCCAGGATTCAACATCCCCCACTTTCAAAGCCCCCCAGAGGTCGGGGTCCTTGACGTCCCCTCCCCTGCTCCCCAGGAGCAGTGACAATGGGAAAGGAATGTGCCCTGCCTCTCTTCTCTGTGTAGGGCTGGGGGCACAGTGGTGAGACCACCTTGTCACAATGGTATGAGTAGGTCAGGCATTAGTGCTGAGGCTGTTGCTATTATTAGAGAGAAGAATCATTTACCAAATGGTGGCCTTGCGGATTTGAAGACTCAGAAACGATAACAGCTCTGAGTAATCTAGTCTGCAGAGTCCCAGCTGGGGCGTCGCCTGGAGAAAAGGTTGTGGCTCTTAAAATAATATTGAATGAAGCAAAAACAAAATTCACGAAGCCGAATATAGTCAACAAAAACTGTGAAAAGATTGGGTAACGTTAGGAAACAAAAAACTTCCTAAAAATGCACTATTTAAAATGGACCTCACGAGTAACAACACCTGCAACCAGTTGGCCTGTACGACCCAGGTATTCTCCCCACCAGAGCTGCACAAAACTACTCACACTGCCCCCTCCACTGCTTCAAAGGTTACATTTCCTCCCATTGCTGGGTTTCTAAATTTAGAACGCAAAGTTTACCACTCACACAGTTTCCATTAAATGACATGTGCTTTATGAGAATAACACACAGTCAACCTCCTGCAAAATCAACCTTTCTTCAAATCAGGATTCCTGTTTCCAAGCAGGTCAGCAAGCAGGATTTCCAAAGATGCATCGAGAGAGGGTTGTTTCTGGAACATTCATCGTGGAATGAAGGAAACCTCAGGGAGACAATCCTAGTGTGTCTGCTGTGGAACTCTGCCAGTTAGGGTAGCCAAGCCTCTGTCTGCTGAGCAAAGCAAAGACACCTTCAGTGGGGAGGGTCTAACTGGGACCTTGGCGTGGGAGTGGAAGTAAAGGAGGGACAGTCTGAGCCTGGTTGGAAAGGATCCTCGCTCAGAAGAGCCTTTCTCAGATACTCAGGATAATAGTCCAGAATGGATTAACTCCAGCTGGTGCTGATGGTGATAAGTAACGACAAACCACAGTAGTTAATATTTATTGAACACCTACTACATGCCCGACAGCATGCTGAGGGCTTTACTGTGTTAAGTTTGTAAGCATGGGATCTTTACAACAATCCTCTAACATGGGTACTACTATTATCTCCACATTACAGAGGAGGAGCAGTCACATGGTCACCGGGTACATGATCGGACAGTGGCCAAGCTGGTATTTAAACCCATCCTGTGACTCCGGAGCCCAGGCCCTGAACCACAGCACAGACAGCCTCTCACAGCCAATGCAATTGAGTGCTATGGATAATCTTACTGGAATCATCATGATCACATGGCAAGGAAGGTTCTGTTACTGCCATTTACAGATCAGGACACTGAGGAATAAACAGTTTGGGGGACTTGTCTAAGGTGACATACTTAGTATGTGGCTGAGCCAGGATTTGAACCCAGGTGTGTCTGAGCAGAGCAGTCCTTGCTCCTGACCGCTAGACTATACTTCTCCTTTCACGTCACAAAAGGGAAAAATATCTAGAAAAGGGGGGAAGGGCAAGGCCAGAGCAGGGAATGGGGAGCGGGGGGCTAGGAGGCCTCAGAGGAGCACACTGTCTACTTGAGACCCGGTATGCCACCTCAGGGTTGGCTGGGTGAGCAAGAGGGGCCACTAAAGAGATGAGACGGGCATGCCCTGCTCTCAAGGGATGAAACAGAAAGGATCAAGCACATTCACCATCTCAGAGGGAGGCAGGGCCTCCTGTAAGAACATTCTGGAAACTCTGTCACCTGCCCCTTCATCCACGGATCTGATTTTTGGATACCTCCACTTGCTTGCCAAGTGATTAGTGCTGAACCCTACCATGCAAAGGGCCAGTGTGTTCATGTTCAGGGGAAGCCCGGGGGTGGGGTGGAGGGAGTCACAGAGGGAGCAGCCAGAGAAGGAGGCCGTGCTGGAGAGGGAAAGAGAACAACAAAGTCTGGGGGCCCACAGCACAGGAAGGCGAGGGGATGCTCCAAAGATGTCAAGGCCCAAGGGGTTATCCAAAAACCAGCAAGTTCTTTCTGGTTTTGCCTCATAAATATTTTCTTTGCTTAGCTTAAAAGCTCAAAAGTAAAATAATAAAATAAAATAAACAGCCTGATAACTTCAAATACACTGTCAAACTTTTGAACTGTGTAAGAGTTTAAAGTCTTGACTCAGCCACTTACTAGCTTTGTGACCTTGAGCAAGTCACTAAATCTCCGTGACACGGTTTCCTCAACTAGGAAATGGGGGCAACACTAGTACCTACTAGGTATTATGAAAATTAAACAAGTCAATACCTATAAAATGCTTACAATAGCACCTGGCACTCTGCCATGTAAATATTAGCAATTGTTGCTATCTTCTAGCTGTGGTTATTGATTGGGTTTTAAAAGAACTTTATACTGAGATGACCGAAGGGCAGCATTCACACGGCTCTAATAGTCAACCTCCAGGAAAGAAATCGAAATTTTCACTTTTACTGGTGCCCCCGGGTGAGAAGTAGATAGAACTCTAACAAATGACCAGATCCTGTTCCTTAACAGGAATGGATGCAAATCATCATTCTAAATCAAAGTTCTGACTTTCAATACATTTGTAGTAATTATGAATCACTTTTGGAAAAAAAACCCGAAAAGTTTAGTTTTACAAAAAAACTACTTTAAAAACTACGAAGTCTTCAAGTTAGGGGACCTCTTATACCTATCGGCTGAACATGTGAGGTTGTTTCATGTTACAGACCTTTGCACAAATTGGTTTCCCTGCCTGTAAGGCCTCCATCTCTACCTCCATAAGCCTAGTGAACTCCTATTCATACGTCAAAATACAACTCAGGCATCTCCTCTGTGCTACCTTGACGCTGTGTACATATTTATACTGTGTACTTTCCTCTATAATATAATTGCTTGAGTTTAGCTTCCCCCACTAGATTTTGAGCTCTGAGAGGAGAGAGACCATGTTTCAGTTATCTTTGTATCTTCATCACTTAGCACATGGTGTTCATTCATCCATTCATTTACAAATATTTATGTCAGGCACATGTGAAACACTGAGGAAGGATAAAACAGTGAGCAATACCAGTGCAGTGAAGATCACGGAGAGGGACATAACCAGATTATGAATTTCCTGCCTTCCTCCCAAAAAAGGGCAGTCTTCCAAAGATCTATTTGATGCAGATGTGTTGAGTATAAGTTGAATACATATCCAGCTAATGTATTCATATGGGTGTTGTTCAGTAGATACATTTCACCTGTGCCTCGCGTCACCAGAAGGGGACTATCAGAAGTTGGTGGGTAGCTTCTCAGCTTTGAAACCAGCCTCCAGTGTGTGTCTGTGGACCTGCAGGTATGGAGGACCCACACCAAGGACATCCTTGCATTGTTCTTTCACTGGTCACCATGGATGGTGACCTGTGAACCTCTTGTTGCATCCTAAGAACTGGTAAATCTGAAACTGTGACCTAAGTCAGCTGCAGCTGCAATGTATGGGTGCAGACCAGGCCTATGCGTGCAATCCAAGAAACCCCACTGGTACAGACCCAAGACAACCTCATGGGGCCTGGGCAGTGCAGGACATGAGAAGTTAGCATGTTTATAAGATAGGGAAATTTTTTTTCAGCAGAATCTTCTTTGGAAATGAGCTGGAGGTGTTTGGGAAAAATACCCAAACCACTTCCTAGGTCAAATGTGAAGCTTGGAGGGAGCCTGATCATACGTCAAACTAGGCAAGGCAAGAAAAGGGGATGGATATTTATTGTTATAGGTGTAACAGAGTCTGTAGGATGTCCCCCAATATTTATTCTCCCTTTCTTCCATAGTAATAGAATCCCCTGCTTTTAGCTGGGCATATGCCTGCCCAGGATAAAGACTACATTTCCCAGCCTACCTTGTAACTAGGTGTGGCCATGTGACTAAGTTCTGGCCAATAGGATGGAGGCAGAAGTGGTATGTGGAACTTCTGAGAAATATTCTTAAAGGGAGAGTGCATGCCCTTCTTGCTGGCTAGAATGTATGTGTAATGGCTGGAGCTGCAGCAGTCATTCTGGATGGTGAATTGACCTTGGGAATAGAAGCCAAGCATGATGGAATAAGATGAAAGAAGGTCTCATACTGAGGACTACAAAACTGCTCTGCCACTCTCAGATTCTTTAATGTGAGACAGAAATAGACTCCTTTAGATCACTGCTATAATTATTATTATTTTTTTCTATTAGAGTTGAACTTAATGTAATGGGGAATAGGAAAAAGGGAGTGGAATGAGGGTTGAGCCAGTGAAGGGACCTGTGGCCAATCACTTGTTAAAATCATTTCTCATGATCATCCTAATGTTCACTAAAGTTAGTCACTTCATAAAAAGTAAGCTCATGCCATGTAAAATTTTGTGGAAAATGAATTTGGGGGCTTGACTAATGAGGACAGAAACCAAGGCAGCATATGAGGATGCAGAAGTGAAGAGGCAGAGAGAAGCATGAAAAAGCAAGCCCTGGAAGTCTCTGGAAATCATGGGAAATACTTTGGAGCTTCTAGACCTTTCCATTTGAATTTAATAAGACTTCTTGGAGGGGAAATTTGGGGCTTGGACTATAAATGTGAGGGCAAGATCTCAAACGGAACACCCGATTAAGGGTCTAGGTAAGGAAGGCTCTCTCGGTCGAGACCAAAGGACAGTGAGGCATTAGGCCCAGAGGCAAGAGCCCTCATGTCCAGCACAGTGTAACTGGAATGGAGCTGGACGGGGCGGGAAGAGAGAACTGGGAGATAAGCAGAGGCCAGGTCACCAGAGGCCTCGGAGACTTGTGGAGGGGTGGAGATTTCATCTTAAGGGCGATGAGGATGGAGTCTCTCCAGGTTTAATCAGAGGAGCCAGAGATCGGCATTGCCTTCTGGAAAGATAGTCCTGGTTGCAGCGCAGAAAGTGGATCACAGACAGACCAGCATGAAGAGAGGAGGCCCATTTCCAAGTGATTGCAACAATCGAAGCAAGAGGTAATGATGGCTTCTACCAGGGGTGGGGGAGAATGCAGCATCTGAGAGGGATCCAGAGAGCAGAATGAACATTTGACAGATGAGGACAAATGAAACTCACGGAGAGTGCACCCAGAGGCTTCTGCCTCAGGGCCAGAGAAAGGAGGTCTGACAGTTAAAGGACATGACCTTTTTGACCTTTGAAGGCCTAGAGCTGGAGGGCTCAGGGGGCAGGTGCAGTGAGGGTCTACAGCATATCGAGGTCTGCCCCTGTTCTCCTGGCCCAGCTTCTCCTCCCCAGGCCTCTATTCCCCATGTCTAAGTAGAAGAGGACAAGAAAAGGAGGAAGAGGAAGAAGAAATATCCTTTAGAATTCTCAAGGAGGGGTAAATCAGACCCTCTTCCTGCATCAATTTCATCCTGGGCCCTACTTTCTGGAAGTTTCACTCTGTTGTCATAGGAAACTTTAGCACCTACCCCCCATGGAATTGTGAATAGGAGTTCTCTTATTTGCCACTATTTTAAAACACATGTAAAGTGACCAAAGCATTCTTTCCAGTTCCCTCCCCACTCCAGCTGATACCATATGCTTTACAAATAAGAAAGCAACAAAGCAAGTTTTGGGAAATAACCCATTAGATTAAGCTTTTCCCAACAGGGGAGATGAATACCCACAATGTAACTGATGAAGTTTGATTTACATGTAGGTAACTTGGGTCGCAGGGATAAAAGTCTGGGCAAACACAAATCTTAAATTTAAATGCACGTCACCCAGATTTTAAATAGTGAGTCCCTTTTCCTTTGGGCTCATTAAATCTGAAGCCAAGGAGGGAGACCAGGGAGAAAATAAAGCATAAATCTATCCTTTAGCTTTATAATGTAGAAAGGACTTGAAACTCCCCAAAAGGTAGCAGGAACAGCTTTTAAATCCTGCCTTTTCTCTGCTGCTGTCTACCTCTCACAACCACCCTAATTAACTGCAGCACAAGTGTCAAACTACGGAACTACAGCCAAGATGCAGTAGGAGCCTGAACTGTGGAGTTCAAAGAGGACTCATTTGTTTATTGCTATTATGTAATGATGGCGGCAGTTACACTGAACATCCTGGGGCAGATCCTGCTTCAATTAATAAAAACCTTGTTTTCTTCAAAGCGAAATGCAAGAAGAGATTAATACGTTTGAAAATGAGTATAAATAGTCTCATTTACTAAAGGATTTCAGTGGGCAAAAGCTCAGATTTCCTAGTGTTTAGGGGGAGAGCCGGGAGCTTGAATTCTATTGCGAGTCACTCACCCACCGGGAAATAATAACTCAGGTAAAGGCCACACACAAGGACAAATTCTAATTAATTTGGAAAGTTGTAAATGTTCATCTTTACTTACCATTTAGGGAATGTTAAAAACGCATATATTCACTTTCCTAAGTAGAGAATTAATGATTTAAGGGAAGAGGTGATGCTTTCATCTCTTACTCCAATTTAAGGTCATGGTTTTGGAAGACCACAGAATAAAAGGGAAATTGGTAGCTGACTACCTAGGAGTGGGGCTTATGAATAAGGATTCTATGAATTCTTGGGCAGAAACAGTGTACATCTCACTCCTAGAAGAAAACATAGGGGTGAGCTCTTTGACATCGGTCTTGGTAATGATTTTTTGGATTTGATACCAAAAGCAAAGGCAACAAAAACAAAAATAAGTGCAACTACATCAAATTAAAAAGTTTCTGCACAGCAAAGAAACCATCAACAAAATGAAAAGGCAACCTTGGAATGAGAGAAAATATTTGCAAATCATATATCTGACAAGGGGTTAATAGAAAAAATATATAAAGAACTCATACAATGCCATAGCAAAAGAGACAATCCAATTAAAAATTGGACAGAGGAACTAAACAGACATTTTTCCAAAGAAGACATACAAATGGCCACAGGTACATGAAAAGATGCTCAACATCACTCATCACCAGGGAAATGCACATCCAAACCATAATGAGATATCACCTCACACCTGTTAGAATGGCTATCATCAAAAAGACAACAGATAAAAAGTGTTGGTGAGGATGTAGAGAAGAGGGAACCCTTGTGTACTGTTGGTGGGAATGTAAATTGGGACAGCCACTGTGGAAAACAATATGGAGCTTCCTCAAAAAATTAAAAATTGAATTACTATATGATCCAGCAATTCCACTTCTGGGTACATATCCAAAGGAAACGAAATTACTTCTCTTAAAGAGATATCTGCACTCCCATGTTAACTGCAGCATTATTCACAAGACACAGAAACAACCTAAGTAGCCATCAACAGATGAATGGCTAAAGAAAATGTGGTATATATGTATAAAATGGAATACTATTCAGCCACAAGAAGAAGGAAATCCTGCCATTTGTGACAACATGGATGGACCTTGAGGGCATTATGCTGAGTGAAATAAGTTAGAGAAAGACAAAACTATATGTTCTCGTTTATATGCGGAATCTTAAAAAACCAAACTCACAGAAACAGAGAACAGACTGGTGGTTGCCAGAGGCGGGGGCGGGGGGGCGGGGGCGGGGCGGATGGGTAAATGTGGTCAAAAACACAAACTTCCAGTTATAAGATTAATAAGTCCTGGGGATATAATATACAGCATGATGACTATAGTTAACAATAGTGTATTGTATATTTGCCAGTTGCTAAGAGAATAGATCTTAAAAGTTCTCATCAAAAGAAAAAAAAATTTGTAACAATGTGAGGTGATAGATATTAACTAAACTTATTGTGGTAATCATTTCACAGTATATACATATATCAAATCATTATGTATGCCTTAAACTAATACAATGTTATATGTCAATTATAGTTCAATAAAACTGGGAAAAACAAAACAAAATTCTAAAAAAATAAAGAAAAAGAAACACTGTACATCTCCCCAAACTGGGAAAAATATGACAAAGGAATTTCTGATCTAAAGGGTTTTAAGTTTAAGCTTCAGAGGAGAAAATGTCCAGATGAGACTATGAGACTACACTAGAAGACAATGAGTATGTCCCAGGGAAAAGTACCAAAGCTCTATACTTTCCATAAAAAAAAATTGGGGCAAGCTGATTGAGTATGCTGTTCACAACTTGAAAGGCCTGCAAACCAAGAGACTGTGGGTAACACAATTACCTTGAATTGTGACCGTTGATGGTAAGTACCTTTTCATTTGTATCACTAAGAATGATGGTTTGGACTCATTACTACAGATCAGCAAAGAAAAAAAAAATGACATATACCTTCTCTAAATTAACAGGCAAAAAACAGTACTGGATTATCAGTACTGGAGTGGGAACTGGAACCCAGTCTTTTCATCTGTTTTTCCACCCACTGCCTTCCCAATCTTTCTGACAGGTAAAGAGTAGGCTCTGTGATGAAGGTTCCAGGGTGGAGGTGAGGCAATGTGCATCCTACCTGTAGTTATTGATCCAATAGAAGTCACATCCTGACGGGAAACAAGGTCTGAGCCAGAGTAGATTGTCTAAATCTAATCACCAAATTTAAGATCCAAACAGAATGTGCAAGTCAGGGCACAAAGCCAAAAAGAATGGAGAAATCATAGGTCCTAACACTTCAGGCTGGACAACTAGGACAGTGGGGAGAGGCATGAGTTTGAAGGAATTCCTAAGGTGAAGCAGAGCCGACCAGGATGGCTTGTTATGGATTCATGTTTGGGTAGTTTGGGTAGTGTGGGTAGCTGTGCAAAGTGCATTAAAAAGTACTGACATGGCATGGACATATCTTGCATAGGAACTTACACAGGTTCTCAAATATTTGGTGATTTGAATTATGAAAATCCATGAACCTGAGGATCGAAGCATGGTAAAGATCAGATCAATGAGGTGAAATGGGGAGGGTGAGATGAACAGTTGATCTGGAGTTAAGAGACTTGGATTCTAATCAAGGTTATGATACCTGTAAGCAACAAGGTACCTCCTGGTCCGAAAGGGTCAGGGCAAGAGGTCAGTCAATAGATATATCTTCACGAACCTGGCAGTCTCCTAGACTGACCCAGGAGTTGGGTGGTTAGGGAACCCAAGCAAAGGACAGAACTGTTCCCAGCCTGCCCCATTCCCTTTCTCCTGGAGCAAGAAGCAGGTCATTACAACTGACAACTGTGAATGTCAGAGACCCAGAATGTATTGATTAATCAAGGCATTTGGCAAAGTTTCTCAGGAAATTCTTGTGGACAAGATGGAGAAATGCAGACCAGATGACAGTATAATTTGGGCGACTCATAGTTGGCTGAAAACCTGTTCTCAAAGAGTGCTGATGGAAGGGGGAAGGGAGGTATTTAGTGACCTGCCAAAGGGCTCTGTCACTGGTCCTATTCTACGCCTCATTACTAAGAGTGAGTTGAATACAAAGACAGAAGAAATGCTGATCAAAACTGCAGATGACACTAATCTGTGAGAAATAACTAATACAATGAAAACAAGATTTAAGAGTTAGCAAATATCAAAATGACTTCAATGGACTGGAACAATGAGCTGGACCACTGAGATGGAATTGGATAGAGATAAATGTGAAGTCTTTCATTTAGGTTCAAAAAATAAATTACATGAATACAGAGTTGGGAAGACCTGAACTGAGAACACTTCCCTTCAACAAGAACTGATAATTTTAGTTGATCACGGCCAAAAATAATCCAATAGTTTGACATAGCTGCAAAAAAACTAAGTAATCTTTGGTTACATCAATAGAAAGATAACATCCAAATTAATTGGAAGAAACAGTCCCACTCGACTCTGTCCTGTTCAGACATCTGGACTGGCACAGTGCCTTGCCAACAGAGACCATTCAACAGATACTTGTCGCACAAATGAACAGACACCACATTTTCAGATGGACCTTGAAACTAAGATGGTAAGGGATTTGGAGACTTCTCAGATGAGAAGGCTGAACAAACATGGAATGTTTAACCTGGAAAAGACTAAGGAGACGCAGATGAGAGTGGTTTTCAAGTATCTGAAGGAATTTCACATTTGGTTTTGTTCCAAAGGGAAAAAAAACTAAGGGTCAGTGGTCAGAAGAGAAGCAGAGATAAAACCTGGCTCAAGCAGAAAATGAGAACTGTTTGATAATCAAAGGTAGTGGTAGTAATCTTTTTCTCACTGAAGATATTATAACAGCAGTGAAATGATCACCTATCACATCTTCAGTATTTCAGAATATATACCTGCATATATTGCAAGTTAGGCCTGGAGGGTCTCTCAGATTCCTTCCAGCTATAAGGTTCTAAGAGATATGATTCTACAATACTTCTGGTCTTGTTCCTTCAGCAACGAATGAGCTTTCAATTCATTGGAGTTGGCTTGCCAACATGTAAAGCTTTGTGCCAGGCAATCTTGGCTATGGATTTCAAAGCAGCAGCTAACAAAAGAACCTGGCTTGTACTCCAGGATGGCAATCCATGAAATGGTAACTTTGTGAAAGGAGGTTCAATTTTGATTTGTTTGTTTAACTTTCCTCAATGCAAACACTAGAAAAGAAAAGAAAACTGACTGTGCCCATACGGCTTCATCATGGTGGAAGAAAATTCTGCTTGGAAATTGTGATCAAAAGTAGACTCTAACCTTGACTTTTCTGGACTATATTTTTGTTTCCTAAGAAACATCAAACAAAATGTTTGGAAAGGAATACCTCTTTTAACAGAACTACATACAATATTGACACTGTTTGGTAGCCATGTTTAATGCTGATGGAACCTACAGATCCCAACAGCACCTTTGGTTCTGTTGAAATAACACTATGTGGATTTTCTACTAAAGGGGATTGAAAGTTCTGAAGGGCCATAGAGAGTGTGGTAACAAACCTTTAAGATGGCCTCCAATAATCCCTGTCTACTGGTGTTCATCCCTGTCTGTAGTTTCCTCACACGGTGAATAAGGCTAATTTATGTAACCATTAAGATACTGTGGAAATGATGAGGTGCAACTTCTGAGACTATGTCATAAAATACACGGGCGCTTGTGCTTTCTTGGATCATATGGGGAAGCCAGCCGCCATACTGTAGAGCACTCGAGCAGCTCTATAGATGCACATGTGGAGAGCAACTGAGGCTTCCCACTAAGAGCCAGTACCAGCTTACTGGTCATGTGAGTGAGCCATTTGGAAGCAGATCTTCTAGCCCCAGTCAAGCCTTCAGATGACAGCAGACATGGCTAACATCTTGACTGCCACCTCATAAAAAGAGTCCTTGAGTCAGAAACACCCAGTTAAGCTGCTCTGAATTCCTAACCCACAGAAACTTTGTGGGAGAAAAAAAAAGTCTATTGTTGTTTTTAGGTCACTAAGTTTTGGAGCAATTTGTTACACAGCAAGAGATGACTAACATAAGGGAGTTAATATATAGCTACAATGAGTAAAACTCTGTTTTTCTTTGCACTGCTTAAATAGTAGGGGCCTCACTAAAGGGACCAACATGGATAAAATGAGGACATAAGAAGCCATGCAGAAGACAAAAGATTTTATTTGGTCTTTGCAGAACTGACTGTCCTGTGCAATGAATGATTAGATAAGCATCTCCAGCAAACTGTTCTCTGGTAACTTCCAGTCCTATCTAACTGGGTGGCAATGACCAGACACCAGCAAGGAAAAGCAACATTGGCCTGAAACACTAAAGGTGGCTGAACTGTGCTCAAATTGGGAACATTCATCAATGTCACAAGGTAGCCCTTTTCTATTTTCACTCAAGAGACAGCCACCAGCCCTGTGAGAGAAAGGCCAGAACTCAGATGATACTGAAAAGTGTCTGTTGACTTTTAATGGTCCAGGATAAATCAGCTCTCGTGAAGTCATGGGCATTACTGTCTGCTTGTGAGGGGAGCTCAGGACTCGAGGTATCATAAAGCAAGCTCCTGTTTCCACAATGCTCAAATATGTCCATATGCCATCTAGCCCTGTGGGAAGGCATAATAAATTCAATGTGCAATATACTCCGAGCCATTAATTTTGGGAGAACAGGCATGATACTTAAGTGCCTTTTAATATACCATTTAATCTACTCCTGGGGTTATCTGGGGCCAATGGCATGCTTTAAAAAAAAAGAGGCAACTTGTATTTCTTCTCCTCCTTGCTTATCTACCTATATATTTTTTAATGACGGTAGGTGATTTATGTCTTCTATTAGCACAAGTCGGCTCAGAACAATTGGCCTGGCATTTCAACCTCTTAGCCATTTCCTTAGGGAATCCTTTGGGACTGTGCTTGAGAAAGAAAATCACCATCAGTATTGTGGGGCACAGAGATCAAGCGGTAGAGAGGGGACAGCTCCAGAGAAACACAAAAAAGAGGGCATGGCACTTCTCATAGGAGAGACACCAGTGTGGCTAGACACCAGTGTGGAGTCGGGCCCAGAGGTCATGAGTGCTGGTCACTCCAGGGCCACAAAAACTACGGCTGATTATGGCAGAGGACAAGATGCAGATCCTGGTGTGTGAGACTGACTATGTGGCCTTTAAGAGGGAACATAATTCAAAAAATAAAAAAAGTGTAAAGCCTACTGGCCTAATAATACCTTCCTAGAATTTATCCATCCACCTGCCACTCTCTAGTTCAGAGTTATACACCACGGGCTAATCTTTCACAAAACTTCTGAGCAACTAGCTCAGAAGCGTGTGGACTAGACAGAAAACAAGAAAAAATGAAAAGGCTGACTACTCAGACTCAAAGAGAACTGACAAAGGCAAAGTTAGGAATTCATGAGAAAGCTGTCTTAAGTATACCCTTCAGTTCCCTCAAATATAATTTTCAAATAAAACATAGGACACTAATAGCAGTATAGTTAAGGATTCAAGCAGAGAAAGTCCCATCTGGGCATCCAGCAAATCACTGAACCTGTCACTGGGCCATTAACACTTTGTACCATTGTACATGAATAACAGAGTCAAGTGTTTTGAAGCTTCGTTAAAAAATTCTTTGTGTAAGAGTAAAACATAAAGTTGGAGAAACAGGGTAAGAATGACTCTCTCTCAGTAACATAAACATCTTGAACAGTTTTTCCCATAATGTCTAAAGATGAATAGAATATTCTCATCAACACCATTTCTCTTTTAGAAAGTTCTAGGATGTTCAGTGCTTTGAAACATGACAATTACATGATCAGTGAACATCTGGATTATGCTTTATAGTTCCTGAAGAGCTTTTGGCACCTGACTTTATAAGAACCCCAAGAGGTAGGCATAGTATTTTACAAGTGAAGAAATAGGTGTGTATAAGTCAACCAACATATACTTAGTGCCTAACAGGTATGCCAGACCCTATTAAATACTAGATACTAAATATGCTATCACAGGTAGTCCTAATGAAGTCCTATTTTTTAAGTTTATTATCCTCATTTTACAGATAAGCACATTAAAAGTTAGAAAGGGAAGTCTGTTGCCTCTGATAATATTGCTATAAACATGCTAGAATACAAACTAAGACAAAATATAAAATATAAACCTTTTGACTCCAAATCCCAGTTTCTTCCCACTACATAACAATAGATATACAAATCAAATTTTCACGTGCATTTATATCATAAAATCCTTATTCAGAGCTTATATAGTTTTTGGCAAGTTGATGAATTCCTCTGAGTTTTATCATCTGTGAAAGAGAAATATTGCTAAAAATTGTAACAATTTACCCATGGTCATTAAAGAATTAAACTAATGCATACACAAAAGAGATTTGTTATAACAAGATTATGTTTTCACAGGATGTGTCACTTTTTTTTTTTTATAGGGAAAGATTCACCCTGAGCTAACATCTGTTGCCAATCTTCCTCTTTTTTTTCTCCTTTCCTCCCCAAAGCCCCAGTGCATGGTTGTATATCCTAGTTGTAAGTCCTTCTAGTTCTTCTATGTGAGATGCTGCCACAGCATGGCACCTGACAGACAGGTGGTGTGGTTCCGCGACTGGGAAATGAACCTGGGCCACCGAAGTGCTGAGAACACCGAACTTTAACCACTAGGCCATCAGGGCTGGCTCACAGGGTGTGTCACTTTTAATAATTTATCCCAGAACTGAAAAAGCCCAGAAATCCTCTGGTAAAGGATTTTGGTAATTGCTGATGTCACAGACTCCCTGAACTCATCTGTTCATTCACCACATATGTGCCAGGCACTGTAATGGTACAGGGAATCTAATGGTGAGCAAGATGGACAAAGACCCTGCATTCATGGGACTCACATTCTGGGAGAAAGACAAGCCATAAACATATAACCAAAACATATTGTAGTCTCAGGTAATAGTAAGTGCAATGGAGAAAATAAGGTAGCAGAGTGGGTAGAGTATGACAGTGGATATAGGGTGGAGCTAGGCTGGTTAGGGGAGGATCCTTTGAGCAGAAATGTGGAAGAGGTGAAGGAGGAAGCCCTGAAAAGACCCCAGGGTCAAGTGCTCCAGGCAGATGTCACAGCAAGAGCCAAGCCCCTGAGGTAGGCAGAGCTTAGCAAGACCTAAGAACAAGAAGGCCGGGTGGCTGATGCTGAGTGAGGGGTAGAGAGGAGGGTAGAGCAGTAGGAAGGGGCCAGAATCTAGAGACCCCTGGAGTCCACAACAAGGCGTCTGGATTTTATTTCAGGTGAGGAATCTCCGCTTCCTAACCTCAGGCTGAGTGTACAGGTTGGAAACACCCACATCACCACCATCCTGAGGGCAGCTCCTTTATAGGGCGGGATGGAATTCTACCCCCACGGGGCCTTCATCCTTCTCGAAAGGATGCTCATGACTCTACACCTCACCTTTCAATGAGACAGGGTTCACAAGTCATCCTGGAAACTACAGCTTCTGGAGGGAAAGCCATCAATGGCCCTAGGATTTTTTCTTTAAGAGGCTCTTGGAATTCCCCAGAACCCTCATTTTACCATTTTGAGCTAGAATAAAAATGGTTTGTTAAAGAATGGAAGTGCCCCAAGATGGCGTTTTGAAGCGCAAATATCTTGGCTGCTGCTATGGGAAGAGGTGAGCACTGAGGAATCGACGTTCCGGAACCCAAAGCAGAAGTTAGGCTCTCTCCTCATCCACCTCTGTTTCGCCTCCCCATTCCGTCCCAGCTCTCTTCCAATTTCTAAGAAGGGCTGGTTGAGAAGGAAGCAGATATTGGGAGGCTTCACAGCCCCTGGATGAGGCTCTCGGACTCAGAAGGTCCTCAGATGAGGTTTAATTCCTGACTCAGCCACCAGCCAGGTACGAGATCTCAGGCAAAGCACTGTGCGCATCAGGTTTCCCGTGTGTACACTGAGGATCGCGATAGAATCTCCCAAATAAGGTTGTCTGGGGATTGGCTGAGATGGCCAGGGGATGTGCTCAGCAGGACACCTCATACATTCCCACTCTGCATCAGCAATGCTATTCCTTTTTATTTCAGCATTTTCACTACTTACTGATACTTTAAGGCAGCTCCTATTTGCTACTGGCAAAAATTCCCTCCGGAAATGGAAGAAATTCCATAGGAAAAAGAAATGCATAAAATTGCCTTAAAATCTGAAGTGAAGGGGAATAGAAAGGGTGGAAAATATGTGAATAAACATGGTGTGCCGCCTTGGCACTCCTTGGATGCTTAACTGGGGACATTTTCATCTATTTATTTAAGTAATCCAAAAGTAAACCACAAGAGGAAAAAAGAGAAGAAAAGTTCTTTCCTTGTATCCAAACCAAACACTGAAAAATAACACTGCCATTCATACTAGGGGATTCTAATTAAGGGAGTAAAAGCCTGACCTTGTTTACAAAAGGTGGCCCAGTCTAAAAGGTCAGTGGGTCAAACTGGGCTGAGCTTGACCCTTGACTCTCTGGCAGGCTCAGAAAGAGAGGAAACTGACCTCAGTGAAATGGGGCAGGCATCAACAGCCTCTGTCGCTCAAGAGAACAATAGGACCTACGAGAACGGTTGGGAAAAGCACAAAGGACTGTGCTCCTTTTTGCTTCAATCCAGGGCCACCCCGGGGTGAAGAGGGCAATTTTGTCACAGACACCTCCCACCTCCCTTTCAGCATCTACTGTGTCAAATTTCTGCCCCCTTCCTCAGTGCTCCTAATTCCTCCCCCCATCTCTCAACCAAATTGGAGTTCATCTGGAATGGATTACATCCACAAATTCACTTTCACACTAGGCCTGGTGTCATGCCGCCGGGGAGGAGAGCAGCATTTTATTACAGGCCAATTCCTTAGGTCAAAGGAATGAATCCCTAATGCTGGGCATGGGGCTGATGGCATATGGACAAGCTGTCCTGGAGGGTTGAATGATGGCTGCTTATTAAGAGGCGGGCCTCTCCCATCCATGAAGTAGCAGGACCAATGGGTTAGCTGGTGGGGATGAAGGAGGTTTCCTTCACCATGCTCTCCTTCAACCCTCACCCACCCACCAAACCTCCAACTCAGCAGATGGTCTCAGCAAAATCTGTTGGCTTCGCAGTAAGCACAACTGTAAGATGAGCCCCGTAACGCCCCCTTCCAACCAGCCTGCCACCCCAAGGTCGTCTGATTTAGTCATTGTGGTGCCGTTGCTGCACCAAATATAAACACCTAGCCGGGAGAGATTAGAGGCTTCAGTGTGGGCAGAAGGGGGAAGGCAAACTTCTGCTTTCTTCTGGCCCTCATCACTCCTGTTCTGCAGACCTCCGCCAGCACAGAGCCACCAAAGATGCCATGGCCTAGAGAAGCCAGTTAGAAACTTACTCACGGCAGAAAATCAGGCCCCAAATGACCAGCAGGTGGGGCAGGTAATTTTGGTTAGCAAAGGTGAGTGTAGGAAGGGAGAGGGAGCCTCTGTGACCCTTAAATCAGGCCAGAGAAGATTCTGACTTTCGAAGGAGAGTGTACTTATTTCTCCTGACTTGATCCCTTCAACTGAGCTCTGGGGTTTTTATTTATTCAGTCAGTTTAGCATGCCTTAGTAACCAATTCTTGTTAATTTTGTTCCGCTTTGGAATGACCTTCATGTCAGGGAGAGATGATTGGAGGGAGAGGGGCAGAGGGAGGGACCTGGCTGCCAACATCGCACTGAGAAAGTCTTCTTTTCAATTACCTTCCTGACCACTTAGAATGAATTTTAACAGCCTGTGCTTTTCCTGGGACATTTTTTCTTTGAACTCCCAGACGTCCCTTCATTGCAAGTTGCCATAATATGAACCAGATTTTTTTTTCTCCCTCTTGTTTTCTTAAAAGGCGTTAACTATAAATTAGAGTATCTTAAGAGTGAGGTGTCACATGTGGGGCCTCGGGCTCCTCAGCCCCGGAGCCCCACAGCTGGGAGAGGGGCCAGCCGGCTCGCTTTGGCAGCCAGGCTTCTAGACCCAGGCCAGGGATGACCCCGCCCTCCTTTTCAAAGATATCCAGTTACCTCAGTGTACAGAAACAGCCTTGTTTAACTTAAACATTAAGTTTTCTTCTTTTTTATTTTTTTAAATTTCTCTCCTAGAGGAGTAAGAGAGAGAAGAGTGGTTTTAAATGTATGCTTCTTCTGAGTTATTTTCCATGCGGTTCTTTCATTCTAACAAACATTCACCCACTGTGGGCACCAAGGTTCATTTGCAACAAATATCCCACACCCCGACACCTGGAAGAGACGCCTGGAGTTCCTCATCTCTGGGGGCTGCCAGCTGATGGCTGTGATGGTCATGACACAAGAAGGCAATGACCACCAGAGTGAATTTTTTTTTATTGTACCTCCATTAGATTCCCATCAGAGAATCTTCACCACTGCACATGCCCACAGTCCTCCACGTCTTGAACATCAAGCCTCCAGGGGACAAAGCCATCAACAAGCAGACAACCGTGGTTTTGGTGTAGCTCAGCTTTGTTTTTCAGAATACCCAAGTTCACAGCTGTTACGCAACGTCAAAATTTAGGAAACATTCACTGAGCACCGATTGTTTACCAGGCATAGTACTAAGTAACTTCACATCTGCTCATGTCACCAAATACGATTTACAATTATGATCCAACTTATTGTTCACTTGTGACAGGTAACACCATGCTGCTCGACAGCCCTCCATCCACCGAGGCATCAAAGGACGAAGGAGACAACAGGTCAGTTTCTGAAGCCCCTCTCAGGCGGAAGAGTCTGAGAGCAAAACACTCTGACTTGCGAGAACGCGGCGCTCCAGAGTGAAAGAGTTTAGTGTTGAACTCTGAAAGGGCTCGGCCTGCAAGATCACCCCAAGCACGGGGTGTGCCTGAAGTGACAGAGGAGACAAGCTCTCACACGCGGCAGCGTCTTGCCACAAGGTGGTGGGGGTTGTCTTAGTCAGCTCGGGCTGCCGTAACAAAATACCACAGACTGGGTGGCTTCAACAACAGACATTTATTTTCTCACAGTTCTGGAGGTTAGAAATCCCAGATCAAGGTCCTACAGAGTCAGTTTCCAGTGAGGATTCTCTTCCTGGCTTGCAGACGCCGCCTTCTTGCTGTGTCCTCACATGGCCTTTCCATTGTGTGGACGTGGAGAGAGACAGAGAAAGGGAGAGAGCTCCCTGGTGTCTCTTCTTATATGGGCACTAATCCCATGATGAGGTTCCAACCTTCATGACCTCATTTAATCTAATAACCTCCCAAAGGCCCCATCTCCAAATACCATCACAATACCAGCACCATCACATTAGGGCGAGGGCTTCAACATATGAATTTTTGGGGGAGAAGGGCAAAATTCAATCTAGAGAAGAGGTAAATGCCTTTGAGAGCTGGAAGAGGAGTGGAGACTGGGAGGGGAAGAGCTGAAGTTTCTACCCCCCCCCCCAAGCTGAGGGTAGAAACACTGGAGGTGGGTTTAGAAACTTCTAGAGAGAGCTGGAAACCCAAAGCCAAGGGGCCCTGTGTCTTCTTTCCCACATGGGAAGGTGGGAGCAGGAAGATGCCCTCACAGAGTGTCCCCAGCAACACAGGGCAGCTGCAGGAGAGAAGAAACAGGGGTGTGCTGAGTCTAGGCAGAGAAAGGAGCTGAGACAGTGCCCCCAAGGCCAGCACACAGCTGCATGAGGTGTCAAGGCACAAGGTGGACAGCCCAGACCTGGGAGCCCAGTGGGCATCAGAGCCACACAGCATGGGGGCCAAAATGCAGTTAAGCTAGTAAGGAGGGGCATAAGGGAGGACTGGAGTCCACCAGCCCTCAACTGTGGAGCAGATGCAGCAAGGATGGAGGGGACACCCAAAGACCAGGCAAAATGAACTACAGAAAAACTGGTCAGCAGGAGCCAGTAGGGGAGGACAACATGGGCCAAACCCTCTGCTCCCAGCACCATGGTGCTATGTACACTTCCATCTTCACCTTGATTCTCCCCAGGAGAGCAGATGGAGAAAGGAGAAGAGAGGGCCCCTTGAGAAGGAGGGAGGGACTCTGAGAGACCGAGGATTTTCCCAAAGAGACTGAGTTAGTCCGGAAGAGGCTTCTAAACCAGAAATGACTAGCTTTGACTAATTAAATACCACCCCTCCCCGGCCCCAGCGCCTCTGTCCACCAAGTGCCAAAGGGGCTTTGTGAACAATTTGAGGTCAGTTCTGAACAAAGGCAGGTCCCCACAGACTCTCATTGGCGGCTGTTTAATTTATGCTTGTTACACTATCTTGGTGCTATTAAGATTTACCGTTTCCACTCTGCAGACGAGAGAACAGAAGCTCAAAGAGTGGAAGCAACTTGTCTGTGGGCCCACAACTTGTAAGAGATGGAAGCCGACTGTGAACTGGAATCTTCCGAGCCTAAGTTAATGTGCTTTCTCTTTGTTCCCTGTCCTACCCTCCTCCAACCCTCTCTGAGCAGGCACAGCTCTCCTGGGCGAAAATAGGGCAAGAAAAGAGATCTGGCTGCTTGTGTTCCTTTCACCCTGGCCCACAATCATGGGGCACCAACAGGGTGCGTCTACACTTTTTTTCCAAGCCCAAGTTTCCTCCAGGCAGCAACGTCAACCAATTAGTGGAACATATGAGGCCACGTGGACACACAACTACCCGAGTCGTTAACTACAATGACGTGACCTGACCTGGTTTAGAGAGGGAAACAACAGGTCTGCCATCCCCCTCAAGTTTTCAAGCACACACCGTTGGACTGATTTATTTGTCCAACACTAAAACCCTCCTTCCTTTGTCCCTTCTTTTGATTCCAGATTTGCACCTCATACCTCCCTTAGGGCCATCTGTGTCCACCCACTCTACATCAGAGCCCTGATCCACCTCTGTGCATTGTCACATTGCTTTAATATGGGGAGTAGTTTGTTGTCCTACTTTTAAAACTAAGTGGTTTTTTCCTAAGTGTCTACAAATCCTATTATGCATCTGTGGTAAAAGCTACCCAAAGAACTAGGCATTGACTTTGGCCAACAAATCTCACAGATGCCAGCTGGTGTTAAAATGACCTACTTTTCATTTTCTCGTAGTTTGGGGTCTGAATTTTTGGTGTGAATCAATTTCCCCCTAATGAAATCTACTTATTTTTAAATGCTATTTTAACTTGAACCTGATAATGGGTTTCACTGTAAAATTTTATGGCTTTTGCTTCCAACATTTTTTACAATTCAAGTTAAACTGATTATGAAATGTCTGTATAGAATGGGAACAACTGATAAACATCACTGTTCTTTACAACTTTAATGAATTTGGAGCAACAACAATAATAACAGCTAATTTTTTGAGCACTTACAGTGTAGCAGGTACTGTGCTAGGTGGTTTACATAGAATTATCTCACTCAAGCTTCAGGTTTTATTATTAAGTAGTTTTTATTATTACTTCCATTACCCTGAGGCACAGAGAGGCTAATTAACCTGCCCAAGGCCACAGAGTAGTAGGTGATAGAATATAGACTAGAACCCATTCTTGCTAACTCCAAAGCCCACGTTCTTCACCACTGTGCTGTACTGCCACATAGAAATGGTGTCCAATACAACCCCAGATAATTTCATCAGTCAGCAGAACAAGAGTTTGACACCAGTGATGTTGAATAAAAATATATGTATTTATGTCTACAAGAATAAATTAAAAACCAATCACCCAGTTACTAAATCAATCCAACTTCTCCATCTGACTAGCAAAGCCATGGCATGATGACTGAGTCTCCTCGTGATGACCATCTCAGAGTATGTGACCAACGTGAACAGGCTCCCCGGGGTCCTCTGGGCAATGCTGCGGCTGCCCACTGGTAAGGCAGGCACATCCTGCTAAGACCCACCAGTCCGTTTGTGGGTTTGCCTGCTGTGGTTGGCCCAGCAGGGACCTGAGATTTGAAGGAGAATGAACAGAAGGCGAGGGGATTTCTATGTAATCATCAAATGTGTTTACAACCAGTCCCCAGTTTTCACCACCTCTCCTTTAACCAATCCATTCACCCAGCCATGCCTGAAAGCCACCCATATTTAACTTTTCACCACCTTGATTCAAGAATTTGTCAGTTTCTACCAGGCGGTTAGTATTACCAGTCAACCGCTTCCAGATCGATGTATGAGTGCCATCTAGGTGTCAGTGGAGGTAACTGCAGGCCACAGTGGGCAAATGTGTCACACCCGGTCTTTCCTACATCTTTCTAGAAGTTCGTGCAGAGAAAGCAGGAGGGACTGTGTTAAGATCCTCATTACACGACCCTATACTGGGCATCATATCTAGCAAATCATGCAAATATGGGTTCTACTTTTGAAGACTTGGTTATGTAAGACCGGAAAAAGAAGTTAATAAATCTAATTTCTATTACCTAAAGATCATATGCACTGAAATCACTAAATGCCCCAGAATGTTAAGGGAGTTGGAATTGAGATAAAGACAGGTTGTTTCCCAAACAGTCTCTGCCACCGAATTTCTAGTTAAACTTGAGCAAATGACATCTGTCTGGGCCTCAGTCCTCTTGACGTTGTTTTCTCAATATCCTCAATGAAGATGTTGGACAGTGTGAGATAAGCCATTCTCTCAGGCCCAGTTCTAGGCTATAACACAATACTTCCACTTGACAGCTTTGAATGGCTGCTATTTTGTTTCAAGCTGGCAGATGGAACAACAAATAAAGAATAAATTATCTTGAGACTCTTTGGAGGTGACCAAGGCAGGTGCTGTCTAAGTGCATTCACATTGCCCTGTCTTCCCTTTTTCCTATCTAACAGAACCCTGACAAAGTCTGTGTTGGCAATGTCCCCACAAGACCAGACCCATGTCTGGCTAATGGGATGTAACCAGAAGTCAACTAGGTGGAGCTGCTGAGAAAGCTGTTGTTTGAGGAGATGACACAGACCCAGTCGACGAGTACCCTTAGCCCTTCTTCCTGCCTGGGACATGGACTCAGTGGAATAGAAGAGCCAACCCGTGCTCATGGGAACATGTAGTCACGCACTAAGAAAAGCAGAAGAAGACACCAGAAAGAGCCTGGGTCCTTGACAAATTGCAACAGTGTGTTCAGTAGCCTGGGGCCTCTTCCTCTGGGAGGAAGAGGGAGTTCCATGGGAAAAACAAACCTTCATTTGGGTAAACCACTATGTTGGGTTTCTCTTACAAACAGAAAGTCATGCCTCACTGACACAACAACTCAGGTTTTGTCATTCATTTTCCTATTCAATGAATATTAGAGAATGTATCTCTAGCTATGTGCCAGTAACTGTGCCAGATACTAAAAGGGTCCAACCTCGAGGCACTTGTGATCTGAGTTCTATGGTGGTGTAACTCATCAGAAGGCCCCGGAGGGAAAGGAGGTGGTCACAGAAGTCTCCCCAAAGGTGACTCCTTAGTTGTGTATTCAAGAATTAGGCTGGTAAATTACTAGGAATTAACCTAGTAAAGAGGGGCAAGAGGTGTATAGCAGATACTGTTGTTTGCCAACCCAGTGGACATTTCCCTTCTTCCATGCTGACAGGGTCTTGGTTTTCATTCCTTCCCTCTCCCTCATGACTTCCTAAATCCCTTTGCCAGTGATTGGTTTAGGAATGGGCATGAGACTCGGTTCTGACAAAGAGGCAGGAGGCAAATTCTGCTATGAGGGTGTCTAGAAAAGCTTTCTTTACTCTTAAAAAAAGGAACACACAAGAAAGGATAGGCTCTTCTTTCTTCTGCTGGACCTCATGTCTGACTGAGATGCTTAGACTCATGGAAGATATCCTAAAAATGAGGGAAGTGAGCCTGAGGAGACCAAGAAGGGTTCAGCAAAGTGGAAGGATAAAGGGAACCTTGTCCTCAATGTCACCACTGAACTGCTGCATTAATCAACCCTAGAACCGCCAGGCGCCCGGGGTTGTGTTATGTGAGTTAATAAATCCTCTTAGTGTGTAAGACTTTTGATTGGATTTTCTGTTATCTGCAGCCAAAAGTATCCAGCTACAGAGGCATTCTAGGCAGAAGCAGCAGCATATACTAAAGATCTGAGAGATCTGACAGAAGATGACCTGTTTTAAAAGCTGGAGGTATTAAAGACCAACGTCTAAGGTGAAAGAGTAGTGTGGTGAAATGATACCACAAAATTAAGCAGAGCTCTAAAGACCATGGAAGAACTACTGGAAGTTTTCCAGCAGGGGACTGATACATTTAGATTCAAATTTTAGAAGATGACACTGGCAATTCTGTATAAGAAGGGGCAGCACTAGAGGCAGGAAGACCGTTAAAATGGTTGTTTTACTTATCTACACCTGCCATAATGAAGGCTTCAAGAAAGGAAGTGATAGTATGAAGGAAGATGAAGACCAAAATACAGAAACCTACTAAGGAGGCAATGTCCTCAGGACCTCATCACCACTAGATGTGGTGAGGGAAGGAAAGAACTGAGAATGACATTCTTACTTCCGGCCTAGGTAACTAGTTGGCTGTTGTTCACGGAGAAACAAGAGAAAGCAACTACGATAGTAAAGTTATCTTCCTTGAGGGGAGCTAGGGGGAATGATAGGAATACATTCCATTTTAATCATCCTGAGGTTTGGGGTCCCTGTTGGACATCTAGGTGGAGCTATCCAGCATGGACTTGCTAAAGGGAGTAAAGTATGGACTGGCCTGCATGATCAAGCTCAGCAAAATTTCCCCATGCTTAATGTTTTGAGGTACAAGGAAAGCACAATATCATAAGGAGCCCATGCACTGTCATGGGTAATATTTGACATTTGAATCCTACAACCTTGAAAAGAGCTTTCCGAGGCTTTAACCATTAAGCTAAATCATTACTTCTTCCCAGTCAGCCAAACCAAGGATCCCAACCAATCTTTTGAACTCTAGACTTGGATGTCCAGCTGCCTAGTTGATATCACCATGGGAAAGACTGGGAGGATCATCTGAGAAAGTAGAGAACCTCCTGCTGATCAAGCTGATGGGGATCAGACCATGAACTCGTGATGTTGTTGTAAATGTGACACACCTGTACTATGTGGTTGTGAGGTCAGGGTATTTCCAGGTAACACCTGGTGAAGAACGAACAGATCATATGACGCCAGTAGTTCCAGACGAATGTGTTGCTTTCTATGGTAATCTCATGGCCAGCTGAATCATAGATTTGCTCATCTGAACAAATATCTTTTGAGTAAGTACTATGTGCTGACTCACTGTGCTAGTCAGTGGAGGATCATAGATGAGTAAGACAAGGTTGGTCACTAGTTCAAGGTGTTTCTGGGTGTCCATGGGGAGGCAGACATGTGAATTAAAAAGGGCAATAAGGAATTACAGGTGTCTTGATTGAAGTCTATTTGGGGCACAACAGGAAGAGGCATCCACCCTTTCTTGGGACCAAGAGTAACAGCATTTCAGAGGAAATGACACCTAAGTTCAATCTTGCTATTTGCCATTTGTATAGAGAAGAAGAAACATTCCAGGCAGAAGAAGGAGGGGCAAAGCCCAGAGGCAAAAAACAGAGGCACAGCCTATTCCGAGAGCTGCACCCGGTTGGGTGTGGTTGGAGCATATGCTTTAGGAGTAGAGAGGTGGGCAGGGTTAGATCATGCTGTGCTCTGAATGCCATGCGAAGGAGTCTGGACTTTATCTGTGCACAATGGGGAATAGGCATAGTGGGCACAGAAGTAAGGAGTAATTTACTCTGAGTTATATTTGAAAATCTCCCTGGCGGCAAAGTAAAAGCTTAACTGAAAGATGATAAAAAAAAAAGAGCCAAGAAGACCATTGAGGAGACCTCTGCAATGGTCCAAAGAACAAATGACTTAAGACCCAAAATGAAGCAATGGCTTCAAGAGGGCAAGGAAGGGGCAGACACAGGAGACTTCAAAGATACAGAATGGACAGAACTTGGTCACCATTAGATGTGGGGAGGCAAGAATGAGGAAGGCAAGCAGAATGGAGGTGCCTCTTGCCAAAATCAAAAACATAAGATGATGAGCAACGTGGGAGGGAAAAATAGAGTTCAGATTTGATCGTGTTTCAAGTGGAAATGTATAGTAGGGAACAGGTATGAGCCTGGAGCTTAGGAGAGATGCCTGGCTACAGAGAACACATTGATTCCCTTGGTAAATTTCTGTCTTCTGGCCAAGTTAAGGATAAACAACTAGACAAGTTAGGAACGTCACTTGTGGCCACAGAAGAGATGGTATCAGTCTAGGACACTTCAGACTGATTCAGTGCTTTAGACTCTCATTGAATTCTTTAGAATGACTGATTCCCAATATCCCAGATGGAAAGGGAGCCAGAGCTGATCTTGTCCAAACCTGCACTCAATTTAAACCTCCCTTCTCTAGCATCAGTTCATCAGCTTGTCCACATTCTGCCCATTCATCTCTCTGTGCCTGTCTGTCCGCTATTCCCCTCTCATCACACACTTATGAGGCATGGACACTATTTTTAACAGGGTAGGTATTACCACATGAAATGGGCCATTCCATTGTTGGAAAGTTCTATTTCTTAGGAACTTTTTAAGAATGTTGACAAAAGGTCTACCATCTCAGAAAGTACCATCTCAGCCTTGGATAATCATAGGAGAAACAGATCTTCAATTGAGAGAAAGCGTCTGATCTTCATGCAACCCACATAACAGAAGGGATGTGTGGCAGTTTCTAATTCTAGGATTTGCCTCAGGCTCTTTCTTCTAAAAAATAAAATAAAACAGAAGCATTTGAAGAGCATTTACTACGCAGCTTTCGTGTTGAAATTACATTTGTCCATTGTGTTTTAATTCAATACAGAGCTTAACAGTTGAAGCAATGCTCGCTGCAGAAGGGAATGGGCTAGGATATAGCTTTGAACACGGCACCTTTTATGCTTTTCAAAAGCACAGAATAGAGAATTTTTTGCAAGTGATCTAGGATGCCGCAGTTCTGCAAATGCCCAGCAGGGGGACCTGGAAGTGTCAATGTATAATTTTGGGGGTTTCGGGTTTTCTTGCCTCTGAACTGAACACGCATTTTCAAAGGACTCTTTCAATGTTTCCTCTTTGCAAAATTTAATGTTCTCCCTCCTCGCTCCGAATTCCAAGATACACCGTGGCTTCCAAGCAACATCAAGAGAAGTGTTCACATATAGAAGGAGAGGAATCTATTTTTCTTTTAATTACAGGTTGAACCCCAGTTGAGCAGAGCCAAGTCAAAGTAAAGGGACTTGTAGGCAGAGAGGACAGCTTCGTCCTTTGCACACAAACAGTATTTACGAGCAGCCAGAACAGCCCAGGGAGGCTGGGTAAGGAAGGGGGAAATACACAACAGGTGTCAGAGCTCAGTTCAATCTCCCCCAAAAGAAATACTTTGAATGCAAAAGAGAAAACAGCAAATCTTTCACTCTTTTTCCCCCTCTCCAGTTTTGTATTTTGAAGGATTACAAACCTAAAGAAAAAGTTGCAAGAATAGTTCAATAAACATCCACATACCTTTCACCTAGATTCAATGAACATTCGTCACACTTGTTCTCTCTCTGCTCCTCTCTCTCCTTCTCCCTCTGAATTCATCAATTCTATCAACATTTTTTAAGCACCTAATTAGGCTCAGTCAGTCTGTCCTCAGGGGCTTGTTTATCAGAGAGGTCAGATGTGTAGACAAATAATGACACATACAATCTAACAAGAACAAAAAGGGTGTCAAGACAAGACACCACGGGGACTGGGAACACAGTACAAGAGCAATGATGCCCCCCCAGAGTCAGCGAATCCTTCCCAGAGGTGACCTATGTGGAGATAGAGGAAGAAAAGGATGTCGAGGCAGAGGGAAGAGGGTAGAAAGGCAAGGAGGAATCAAGAGTCATATGTCCAGGGGCTGAATAAAGGTTTGTTTGTCCTCTTGCTAATCTTCTGCTTCATCTCCTCCCTTTAGGTAGCAACAAGAGTTAACAGTCATGGCGTGCTGACTAGGCCAAGCCCCGCATTGTGCTGGGGATCTCATGTGCATCTTCTCATTTAAACCTCACATCCTTGCCAGGTCGGGGCCGTTATCATCACCATCGTACAGAAGTGGGAAATGGGGCTAGAAAAGTTAAGAAATTTAACGAAGGAGCCTCGGCTCATGAATGGCAGAGTAAATAATCACTTCTGCACTTTGCTCCATCTTCTTAAAGCCCCACAGGCAAAAACACTCTCCCCGAGGACACCTGACACTCCCATCCCTTTCTCCCTCACCCAAGGGAGCCAGGCAGTAGCTTTCTCAACCGCAGTGCCTTTTCAGGCACCATGGATCCCTGCATCTGAGTCTCATACAATCCACATTTTCTGTTCATATCAGGACATGGTTCCTGTTGCTCACTGATCCCTGAATCCAGTTACAATCTCCTGGACGGTTTCTGCATCTGGTCCCCATCTGTCTTTGCTATCCCCGCAAAAGAGCCCCCACACATCGCCACACCATCACCACCACTGCCACCCCCAGCACCACCATTTATTGTTCATGATGTACCCCACACTGAGCTCAGATCTTTATACACAAAATGCCATCTCATTTAATTCTCCCAGAATTGTATGAGGTGGTCTCAGCATCTGTAATTGATATTTAAGGGGACTGAGTCTCAGAGAAATTATATGACTTGCTCAAGGTAATCTGGTTAGTGAATTCACACCTACGTCTGGTTTGGAAAGAACCAAAGAGGGCTGAACTGAAGACAGGGATTCAGAGCCAAGTCTGAAAGTACTTTGTGCATCCATACAGAATTGCCTCCCAGTGTTATTTACAGTTCTTGGTGTTGTCATCAAGGAGAAATCACCCTTCTAATTCAATTTTGCCCCAGTTATTGCCCCTATTACTCCACTTACATTACATTTTAATTTCAGCCTATTTAGTCTATCACCAACCCTGAATTAAACAATAATTTATGCTACTTTCCTTAGGAGCTGCTTTTAAGAAGGACATGTAATTTCAACACTGAACACTAGATGTCAGTATTAGCCAGTTCTACAAAACTGCCCTTGGTAAGGAATTGGAAAAACTCATTGCCAAGAAGTATTAAAGTTACATTTACTTGATATTGTACTATATCATCTACAAAAGCTGGAACATACCAATAAGACACAGACTTCCATTTACAAAATATTGCATGTTCTCTAGTCTCACTCAGAGTTTCACGGACTAATTGCCTGGCAGAACTCAAGGGAGGTTTCAGAAGCATTTAATTGTTTCTCCAAATTGTTTTCTTTTCTGTTATGTTAAGAGTTGCAGGGACCTGGCCAGATGGTATAGTGGTTAAGTTCGCACGCTCTGCTTCAGTGGCCTGGGGTTCGCAGGTTCAGATCCCAGGGGTGGACCTGTGCACCACTCCTGAAGCCATGCTCTGGCAGGCGTCCCACATATAAAGTAGAGGAAGATGGGCACGGATGTTAGCCCAAGGCCAACCTTCCTCAGCAAAAAGAGGAGGATTGGCAATAGATGTTAGCTCAGGGCTAATCTTCCTCACACACACACACAAAAAAAAAAAAAAGAAAAGAAAAAGAGATGCAATCACCAACCACCCTGAACCAGAGGGAGCCCCAGCAAGAGCAGTGCCTGTGCAGATGAGCGGAGAGATGACCTAAAGTCACCCTTTGCTTCATTTTAATACTAAAATCTCTGCCCCAGGAGGAGCCTAAGCATTATTATCATAACATGTGATGTAGTGTGGACGCATATTTTCCAACTGAGCCTGTGCAAGCGAAAACCCACCTCTCCCTTTTGAATATTCATTCCCCATCCAAAATAAAAGTCTTCTGCTTTCTTGTGCTCCAGGAGCCACGGCTTTGGAAAATAATTCCCCATGGGCTCCTTATTTGCAGCAAATAATCTTTACTTTGTGACAACTACTTCTGGTAAAGGCTCTGATTTCAACTCACTAAGAAGTGGACCCACTTTGCTTCAGTAACAAGAGGGGCTCGAATCTATCCCCCCCCCCAAAAAAGGATATTTTTCCCCAAGTGAGAAATAATAGCAAGAACATACCCAAAGAATACAAAGATCTTTCACCCAGGAAAAGCCCACCACAGCTCTCACAAGGGAAACAACCATACTTTAAGGCTTTGTCAAGTACAGTTTTAAGAAAACAAGGCTAGTATTTGGAATACGAATGTTTGAATCCAAGGTCTTCTTACATATATGATTATATTCAGTCCCTTTAAATGATGGTCATGCCATACTGATCTTCCTTCCTTAGTCCTTTTGGGTGAGTTTGGAGGTAGGGCAAAAAAGACTCTTCTCTCGGGACCCTCTCAAGATGTGTTTAGGAGACCAGGTCCACAATATCCTTAAATGCTACAATTACTAGCATTTGCTGAGAACTGTGAAAATAAAACATGGGAAAAATAAGTAGGAAAAAGAGTGAATTTCAAACCATCAGGAGATGAGTTGACAAACTTTAAGAAATTGATAGGATTCCTATAAAATAAAACCTGTGGAAGATATTGCCTATTACTGAATGAAGAAGATGGTACCTCAAGCGCTGCACTGCTCATAGGGGTCGTGATTTTTTTTCCCTGTCAAATCCAGTTTGTTCTAAAAGCAAATAGCTGCTAGAACTTTTATTCTGTGTTTTTCAATAAATCTTCTAATTCCTTGGTTTTTTTGCTTTCCCCCAACCATCCATGCATGAGATCTTGATCTGGCCTACCATGGTTTTGTCATCTAGAGTACTTTTCATGATTGTA
This sequence comes from Tapirus indicus, assembly GCA_031878705.1. Taxonomy (NCBI): domain Eukaryota; kingdom Metazoa; phylum Chordata; class Mammalia; order Perissodactyla; family Tapiridae; genus Tapirus; species Tapirus indicus. The sequence continues at coordinate 61,426,310 of CM062918.1, read as the reverse complement.
ACTTCTGCTCTTCCCATCCTAAAAGTCATGGAATATTCATTTTTCAATCAGGTAAAAACATATTGTAAATATGAAGTCTTGCTAAGGTCCCTACACACAGATGGCTTTTCCAAATGATAAACAAAGAAAGTTTTCCTTTCGAAGTCTGTGAGTGCATTAGCTCCAAGCAAAGAGCAAGCTTACCTTTCATAACCTTACACCAATGTTTTATTTCTCTTTCAAAATGTACATTCTGGTATTTGTGTATGAATAGCCACGCCGACTAGTGGAACAGAATAGAAAGCTCAAAATGCATACAGTAATAAAGAGGGAGCCCCAAACTAGTGAGAGAAACATTTATCCAACTATGGTAAAGGCATAACTGGGCAGCCATCTGAAAAAAAGTAAAATTGAATTCATACTTCACACAATACACCCGGGTAAATTCCAGATGGATTAATATAAAATGTAAAAATGTAAAAGCATAGAGCCATGAATTACTGAAAGAAGACATAGGAGAATTTTTTTTTAACTTCAAAGTGTAGAAGGTCTTTCTATGATACAAAACCTAGAATTGTAAAAGAGAAAAGTGCTAAATTCACCATTAAAAAAAATTAAAACTTCTGCATGACAAAAAATAAACAAAACCCCATGAGCAAAGGCATAAGTCAAAAGGCTACCTGAAAAAAAAACCCCTGCAATTTATATCATAAAAACAAAAATCTCTTTCATGTATGAAAAACTCCTACAAATTAAGAAAAAAGATCAACAACCCAATAGAAAAACAGGTCACAGAAAAGGAATGTAAATGGTTCCCGGGTCAAGGGGCCACTGTGGGGGCTGGGACTACAGCAGGCAGGTCAGGTGCCTAAGGCACAAAATTTTAGGACACCCTGAATTTAAGGGACCTCACTCATCCTACTCCAGGCCCTGAATGGTTCGTAAACATATGAAAAGACGCTCCACCTCACTCCAATGCAAATGAAAACTACCCCAGATATCATTTTTCATTTATCAGCTTGGCAAAAATCCAAATGTTGGACAACACACCACCCTCAGACATTGCTGGTGGGAGTGTGAGTTGTTTCAACCACTCTGGAGAGCAATTTGCCACCCACTAGGCATTCAAATCACAAAGACATATGGATTCTTCACTCGCTTATAAGACTTTATCCTCCAGATACTTGCAAACATGTGAAATGGCCCACACACTTATAGCAGCATTGCTGGTAATGATAAAAGACTGAATACAATGTAGATGTACGTCATGCTTAAATAAATTATAGCTAATTCATACAGTGCAGTCCTATGCAACTGTAAAATGAAGGAGGACATTTAGATATTGAAATGGAAGGTTCTCCAAGTTATGGTAAGTAAAAAAAGCAAGGTCCAGAGCCATGTGTGTGATATGCTACCATATGTGTTGAAAACAAGGGAAAAATAACATAATATGAATGGGCTTGTAGATGCATAAAAATATCTGTCTTAAAAAAGAAACTAACAAAGAGTGGTTATTTCCACAGTGGCATAGCAGTTAATTTCGCACGCTCCACTTCGGTGGCCTGCGGTTCGCAGGTTTGGATCCCAGTCACGGACCTACACCACTCATCAAGCCACGCTGTGGCAGTGTCCCACATACAGAATGGAGGAAGAAGGGCACAGATTGCCCATGGAAGATGGGCAGGGCCAATCTTCCTCACCCAAAAAAAAAAAAAGAGTGGTTATTTCCTACTGGGGATTGGGAAACTGGGTGGATCAGGGACAGGTAATCATACTTTTTGATGTTTGAGTCACATAAATGTATTATCTATTAAAAATACAAAATAAAAAATTTAAGTGTTTTCATCTGGCACTTTTGTCCTCAAATACCTGTTTCTACCTAGATGCACAACACCTCAGGATATTTTTTCTAAGGCTTTTCCTAACACACTAGCAGTGCTACCCACTACTTGGTTTGACCTAGCTTTTGGCAGAAAATCTGGACAAGATACCCAGACGTGCTGTTAGGACGATGGGCTTTCCGTTCACATCTTCACTTGGACTGTCAGGCTCGACTGGAGTCACCCTCGGGCTAAGCAGCCCACATTTTCTCTCTTTAATTTAAAGTCTGATCCCATGTCAATATCACTAGTTAACAACATGAGCTGACTCAGCAGGAATGTGCACAGGGACCAAAGGGAAAGTGGGAGACTGCTCCCCTGGCCTTGTTAGTCTAAACAGAGACTGCCTGGGGTTTCCAAAAGCAGCACAGTTTTCCACATCCCTATAATTTTATTACAGGCCTCACTGAACAGGATCTGTAGAGTCGAGCTTGTATACAATGAGCATTGCCTAACTCTGGAGTGACGTACCATAACAGATCATACTCAGACGGTGCTTCCAGCCTGTGCTTGGTTGAGGGGCAGGGATGCAGGTGGATGGGGCAGAGGGGGACTATTTTTCTGGCTCAGTAGACTTCACTGAAGCTTCCTCTCATTTCTCAGTCACAAGTGCCAGTCACCATCCCTGACAATTTAGATAGAGCACTTCTTTAAGTTCCCTTTGCAGGAATGCTCCCATTACTTCAGAAAGCTAGGGGGAAGGGACCCTAAATTTCCCTCTCTTCTGGCACTCTGGGATAGGAGGGGCCATAGGAGGGGCAGGTGGGAAGCTCTGGACATCCTGCCCCAATCTTACCTGAGTAGTCCCTCTATTATCTGTTTTAGTATTGGCGATAATAGAGGCGTGACCCCAAAACCTGTTCTTCACCCATTATATCACCCAGTTTCCAGGGCAGTCTTTCCGAGCCTAGAGAATGACTTAATGGAGGGCTTTCTGTTGCTAAGGTCAGCGTGTGTTCAGGAAGATGTGTGGGCACCCTGGTGGACTAAGAATGGCACCATCAGGATGAAACCAGATTAACCCAAGTGCAGAGAGCAGGGAGAAGGCATAAAATGATCATCTCCATATCTACCAGTTCCTGAGCACTGCATACGTCCTGGGTCCTGGGCTGGAGACTTGGTATATACCTTCTCCAACCCCCGGGACCTGCATGGTCAGTAAGTAGTGTCCCCTCCACTTGTTATCTTACCCCCTGCCCTCCTCGGAGACCTTCCCCTGACACTCCATCTAATAGATGCCTCTCCACCACCATTCACTATTTCAGTGCCCCATTAACTTCAAAGTGTTCACCAAAATTTGTCATTCCTTTGCTTGTTAACTGACTTTCTCTTCAGTGCTTTCTCCATTAGATTTTAAGCTCAATGTGGGTAGGAACCATGTTATCTTTTCCATTGTTTTATCTCCAATGCCTAGCCCAGTGTATTGCAGCGGGCGGTTAAGATTATTTGTTGAATTAATTAATAATTATGTGTATTGCTTGGGCTGCTAATTAATAATTAATTCATCATTAATAAGTATGTATTAGTTAAGAAATCTAAACAGAGTTTTTATGCAAGGTAGTGGTCCCAACGTTTGAAAATGAGAAAAATCATGGGACATGGAAAAGAAATGCGTTTAATCAGGTAAATGTCATCAGGTTTACTTTAGGTTTCAGTTTAAGATTTCAAGAGTTTTTAACTTGTGCTTTGTTCATTCATTTATACATTTATTTTAAAACATTTATTGAATAATCTTAATATATTAAGCACTAAGGATACAAATATGTATAACACTCATTCTCTCCTTTAGGAGCTCAGACATATGTCAAAATAACTATGACACAATATAATAAGCATTGTAACAGTCAATGCTTAACAAGCAGAAAGAACTTTTAGAACACAGTTTGCTTGGGCTGGGAATACCAGAGGGAGTCCACAAAGTATCACAGCAGCTCAGAATTCAAGCAAAGTAAAAGCTCTCCACCCTCTTTCAAGGCTGAATCATGCACACGTCTGGCAGAGGGGAGAACACTTTACCCAATGCACTTATTCTCTTGGTTTCGTTCAAGTAACGACAGAACTCTAAGCAAAGTCCACAAAATCAAGCCAGTAACCAAAAGGAAAAAAAAGCAACTTAGGGCAAGTGGGCAGAGAAATGAGCAGAGTCTACTTGTTTGGCTCGGGAAAGCACAATAGTGGTTTATATAGGAAGAGAAGGGAAATCTGGCGCATGAACACACGTGAGCACACAGACAGACGCACACACCCATTATGTCATCCCTCTCGGGCAGGGCAACACACTGGTCCAAGGCTTATCTCTGAACATTTGGTAACAGTTACCTTGCTGTAATTTATTGAATAATATGAAACCGTCTGCCGATGTGGCCCAATCGAAGCCGAGCAGTGTCCCAGCTGGGGGAGGAGGTGTGAGAGCCCCGCCGAGTACGGGCGGATGGTGGGCCATTGGACACGCTCTGCATGGAAGGCGATGACCCACTAGGGATGAGCCGGGAAGTCTGGTGGGCAGAAAGGGGTTCTTTCCCCTCAACAGAAGGCACTATGGGAGTGTGTACCCTCACACTTGGTTAGGTTCTTCCACCATAAGCTGTGAAGGGACTCAAGAAATTCAGAGTGAGCAAAATTAAAAACAAGATGAGGAAGACAGGAGCTTGGGGAGGTGCCAAGAATTCTCCTGGACCTTCAAGGCCACGGGTTCTGGGGATTTGGCCAAGGGGGCTTTGTGTCCTTCTTTTATCTGCACTCAAGTGCCCATCCAGCAAAAAATGAGAAAAGTCCGTGCTGGATTCAAGACAAATTTCATTTGCCGAAATCCAACAGATTGAGCCATCAAGTACCTCAATTCATTTACACGTGTATTTTAAGCACCTACTCAAATGGTAGGCATTTTCTTAAAGCCAGGTGGCTGGAACTGCTCCCAGTGTGGCTGGGTGGTAGGTGGGGGCGATGGGAACAACTAGTTACAAGAAGCGGGAACAGAACAATAGAACAGTACTCAAGGGGGTCAGCCAGTGGCTTTTAAGCAGAGTCCACCGGGTGGACCAAGAGTGGACAGAGAACAGCACTCCAGGCTGACAGGACAGCGTGTACATTCTCATGGACGGACAGCCCCACAGGCCTGCTACGTCAGGGAGTAACACGTCCCAGCCTGGCCAGCACTGGGGGCCCAGGGAGGCCTGGCAGGAGACAGATGATGAAGGGCCTGGACTTTATTCCATAGGCAATGGGGAGCCACAGATGGAATTTAAGCAAAAGAGAGGTGTGTCCCGATGTGTGTTTTGAAAAGACACTCTGTTTTGGAAAGAATCAGTGATGAAAATAAACTCAGAATAGGGGAGAGACCTTAAAGCACATGGGTTTCTTCCCATCACATATAAACTACTCGTTCTGTTCTAACAGTACATCCTAAAGAGCCAATATTAATGATCAATTCCTATGTAGCACTTAGTTTGTCCAACTCATTTCATGTTCACAACAGTCCCCTGTAAAATGGGGACTCATAATTCCTACTGATCAAGTTACTGTGAAGATAAATGAATCACAATAATTTGGTCTGTAAATAAGGCACACAGCACAGTGTCTGACATGTGGTAAATTCTCAGAAATGGTTCCTGACTAGCTTGCATCAGCTCCAGCCCCTTCCTCCTTCAGGGTTTTGCATCAGCCTTTCATTGCAAGGTACTTACTCAAGGACTGCTCCTTCACCACCAAAGACTTTTTTCAAGGGTAGGAGGGTGACTCTTTCAGGATCAGTCAAGTCTGGAAGCCTGAGGTTTCTGAAAGGCTGGTCTCCAGGGAGCAAAGGTTGTTTTATTCATTGTCTTTACTCAAGCAACCCTGTTCTTTCAATAGCCTGCTATACCTTTGAAGGCAAAGTTTCATCTATTTTTATTAAGTTGTGAGCAAAAATAATATATACACATCAAACTATGAAAATCTGGATTATTTTAGTCAGAGGTAAAAGCTGAGATCAAGTGAAAAAAATCACAGCACAGTTAACGTGACGCTTAATGATAGAAATTACTACTTTGCTCTCGGCTAATTATACATAAATGCCATTTCATTCCCATAAATGACAATAATGACTGGACAGGACTGGAAGTGTCTCTGAATTCTGGCCAGACATTCCCATTTGCTGTCTAGAGGGAAGGGGTTGGGATGAGGAAGGTAGAATCTCTATGGACTTCAGCTACATTCTCTTGCTTTAGGAAAACACAGGCCCAGAGCTCTTTCCCTTCAAAGCCTATCTACATGCGGCCCTCAGTTGAAGCCAACATCTGGGACCTTTCAGTCCCTGTCAAGAAAGGAATTGTCGAGCCAGCCCTGAAGGCCTAGTGGTAAAAGTTCAGTGCTCTCACCGCTTTGGCGGCCTGGGTTTGCTTGCCGGTGGTGGAACCACACCACCTGTCTGTCAGTTGCCATGCTGTGATGGTGACACACATAGAAGAACTAGAATGACTTACAACTAGCATATACAACTATGTACTGGGTCTTTGGGGAGCAAAAAAAAAAAAGAAAGATTGGCAACAGATGTTAGCTCAGGGCGAATCTTTCCCTGCAAAAAAAAAAAAGAAAGAAAGAAAGGAATTGTCACCCAGCAATGAGGAACTGGAGAAAGACCTCCATTTTCTCCAGCCCCCAGCCCAAAGCTGTCTGCATTCTTCCTGTCCTTCTTCCAACTGCTGGATCTAAAACAGAGAGGAGCTCCAGCAACAGGGTAAACACAGGCTGGCCAGGGAGTGCTCTGCCAGGCGCTAGAACAGAGCCTTCCAGCGTGCACTGGGAGGGCCTGGGGTCTTTCTTTGGCTTGGTGTGGGGAGGACGCCCTCTGCATCAGCTACTCTTTTGTGGGTTCAGCTCGTTTACTTATTAAATGCTTGTCACCTTTCATTAATTTTTGTTGCAGGCCTGGGTGTGCTTTCAACTTTATGTGGCAGCAGAGGCTTTCTGGCGCTATTTCAGATGCAGACACACATCTCAGCAAGAACTGTCTGCGAATGACAGCTCTCTCAGCCACAAGTCAGGGAGGCAGAGATATCAATTTGAATTCTGGGCCTCCAATCAAATATTCAGAAAAGGACACTCTACCCTTTGGAAGTTGCAGAGTAAACAGAACTTCAGCCTGGGAAGCAAATGTACTTCTCATTATTTAAACTGAAGTTCTAAGGAGGACGGGGATAGTCAGTGGTTCCAACAACTTCAATGAGCGAATTTCAGGCAAATGCACAGAGAACAAATATGAAGTCATATCAAAGTCGTCCTTGTAACATCAAATTCCTATTAACCTACTCACACCCTGGGGAATGTCTGCCTCTGTCTTTTAGCAATTAAGACTGTGTTGCCCTACAGTCTGAATGCTTTTCATCAGTTAGTAAGAATCCATACTCAAGTCCTCATAAGTGTTTTTTTTTCCTTCATATCATCAGCTCAGAGACACTTAATGCAGCCCTAACAAAACATGCTCCCCCAGTGGAAAGAGACCTCATTTCACCTTCCTTCCAAGTCACTGTACCACTCCATATTTACATTTCTGATTCTCTGTTAACTAGATTTTAATCAAAGTGTCCTTTAAAACTTTGCTGCTCCAAGTGTGACCCATGGACCAGCAGTATCTGCATCACATGGGAGCTTCTCAGAAAAGCAGACTCTCAGGCCCTTTCCCAGACCTACCAAATTAGACTCTGCAATCCCCCAGTGATTCACACTACAATGTGAGAACCTGCCTCAAAAGGTGATGAGAATCGCATAAATCTATAATCTACCAAAAAAAAAAAAAAGCAAATATTTTTGTGTCGAAAACTCAAATACAACAGGACATAGGTGGGCACAAACAATCAGAACGCTAATAAATGCCAGCATGCTTACTTACTAAGTGCCAGACCTGGTATAAGGGCCTTATATATATTAGCCCGTGATTCTACACTAAGACATAGGAGGTAGGTACCATCCTCCTCCTGTTGCAGATGATGTACAGAGGCACAGAGAGCTTACGTAACTTGTGCAAGATCACATAGTAAATCAGTAGAAGAGGCAGGATTTGAACCCAGGCAGTCTGGCTTCAGAGGGCATGTTTTTAACCATCATACCATACCACCTCCCAGTAGTGTGCACCTGTATTCAGTAAATAAAACAGTTGATTGAGGACCTGAAAGAAAAGGCTAGGGTGCCATAAGGTCCATCATTTCAGGTTCAGTAACACTTAGAAGCAGAGACCATTTGAGCTGGACACCACAAAACTCTAACAGAACTCCCTTGGGTATTATCGGAGGATGGTAAGGCTCAGAGATGATGCGTGAAACCCGGTAGTTTTTCCAAAGGACTGGAAAGTTGGAGGTCAGACAGGTCTCAGCTTGCAGCACAATTCCCATCATGCTCCCCGCCTCTTCTATACCATGTCCTAATTCTTCAGGGGTTTTGCCTTTCCAAAGACACCTCACACCCATCAGATATCAAACGACTGCTTTTTCCCTCTTAACTTTCATTCAAAATCTGAGAATTTGAATTTTCAATTCAAAATTGAATCTAAATTCATTCAATATCTGTGCTGCTTTGATAAGTTATTTTGTATTCTATTTGAAACCTCCTCTTAAAAAAAAAGGCTGGAGGAGGAAAGTTTTGCTCACAAATCACACTTGAATAGTTCTAATACTAACCATCGTGGCAATTTACATTTGAAGAGTAACAGGAACTTTGAGATGTGATAGCCAAAGAGCTCTTCCTTTGATGAAAATCAGTCCTGCCAGCTATCGAGTGTTAATTAAGACAAAATCTAAGTCTGGGCTCCAAAGAGTCATTTACCTGCTGGAGTCTTAGGTCCACTATTACATTTATAGATGAAAGGAGGGTGGTGGTCCAGGCCCAAATTAATGTGGTGATGGAATTTGTGCCATCTCCTCTAAGACACCTATTTTTAACCAAATAGTGCTTTCTGTTGAAGGTTAGCCATCCCACAAGGATTCTCTTAAGCCCAGAATGTTTGCAGAATGCAGGGTGGGGAGTTCCTGGAACAGACTTCAGAAGTCCAAGGAGGCTGCAAACTCTTCCTGTTTAAAGTACAACTTCTGCTATAAAAGGCACCAGACGACTTTCATTTGGAAGCCTGCCCCATCTGGTGGGAGGCAAGATAAAATTCACCATGCCCTTAAAATGCCACCCTCACGACGCCAACCATTTCTTGACTGATCCGGCAGTGCCCTTTTCATAACCTTCACTTCAGAGGTGAGGAAGGAGCTCCAGATCCAATGAGAAAAGATTGCTGTGTCCCTTTTGAAGCACATGGTGTAAACATAAATCACTTAATAACTGACATGCCAGAAGGAGACACGGTGACTTTCAAAGATCAAAAACGGAGAGTGGACAAAGATGCTCTGTCTTAGCCCACTTCTCCCAGAGCTCATGGTTCAAGGGGGACCATGGACTAGGGGTAAGTAGCAGGTCATAGCCTGGCAAGCAATGGAGTCACAGTCACAGATCAAACACCCCGAGAATCCCCTCCAGATACCCCAGTCCAGGGGCACTTACCTTGCACTGTCCAGACACGCAGATGGCCGTGCCATTCTGGTCGCAGGGGGTGCCATCAATGACCTTCTCAGCTTGCCGTACGTAGAAGCGGTAGCCCATTGCCTGGCAGTTCAACTCACACTTCCGATTGCCCTTTACTACCAAAAAAAAAAAACCCCAAAACCAATCAGCATCTTTTTTCTTCCTGTATTTTTTATTGAAATAAAATTCACACAACATAAAATTAACCATTTTAGGCAAAGTGTACAATTCAGTGGTTTTTTTGTATATTCACAATGTTGTACAACCATTACCACTAACTAATTCCAGAACATTCTATCACCCCCAAAAAAGAAACCCTGGGCCTGTTAGCTCTCACCCCCAATTCCTTCCTCCATCCAGACCTTGACAACCACCAATCTATTTTCTGTCTCTATGGATTTGCCTAGACATTTCATAATCACACACTTTAAAAAACTGCATGAAAGTTATTCAATCTCTCCATATTTGACAGTAAAGGGAAGGGGTTGTATCCTGATCTATTGGCACAGAGTAGAGATTTGATGCTGAGTGAATATTATAAAGGAATTCATAAAGGATCTCACAATGCAAACAATAGATTCTAATCAGACATCCTATGCTTTCCCATAGTTATAATTATATTTTATATATCAGCAATCACCGTGAGCACACAACTTTTATGTTCTGCTTTTTTTTTTTTTTTACTTAAAATCCACACGGTTAGATCTTTATGCTCTTTTAAATGGCTGCTGTTTCCTGCAATAATTCCTCCATTATGAGATATTTAAGTGGTTTCCCCATCACCTTAGGTTGAAGTCCACATTGCTAAGCAAGGGATAAAACAACTTGGAGGGTTGAACCTCACCTACCTTTATAGTCTCATTTCCTACTGTTCTTCCTCAAACCCATGTTCCACATCCAGTTAAGCACTTCCTCTGTTCAGCCATTGCTAGGTGGTCCTTCTGCCTTTCCCACCCTTGGCTAGCACCCATTTCTACTTTTGTTTTAGTTCCCAGGTCACCTCCTCTGGGAAGCCCTCTATGGATCCTGATCTTGTCTATACGTCCACCCATCACAGGCCAATCTGGCCTCTTCCACTAGAGGGTTCACCAAGCTTCTTTGAAGCATGGTCTTGAGGGACCACAGGGATGTGTCTGTCTGATTCACTTTCGCATCGCCAGCCCCTAGCACAGAGCTGAGCATACAGCAAATGCTCAACAAATCCCTGAGGAATAAAAGGAGGGATGGATAAATAAATATTGGCTTTTTGCCTTTCCCTCCCCTCTCCCCCCAGATATATTCCCGTACCTCAGAGTTTTTCTCTATTTTTCTATCACTTCACACAGAGCCTGGCACACAGTCAGTGCTCAATAAATGCTAAATTAATTACTGCTACAACTAATATCTTCAGAGCAAGTTAGTTGCCTCCAAAATAAGAATAATAAAAATTTTCAGGCGAGATATATTTCCATATCCAAAAGAGACAGACAAGCCAAGTACACATTTTTTTTTTAAACTGCTTTTGGAGACAAGACTAACGCTATGCTCAGCCATAGACAGCATGTTCCAGGGTCATGTCTTTGTCTGAAAATCTGATTACTGGATTGGATAATACTGCCTTTTCCTACACAACACAATACATCATATTTTCCCTAGTGTGGCCGCCTGACTGTCACAGCAATGAACTTCCTTCTACTCCAAAGCCATTGAAAACTGCTAACAGGAAATAACAAGGGGCCTCTGGGACCACATGGTTTAGGGAAGATTGAATCTTCTATGTACTCTGAGCTCTATCTTAGAAGTCAAGAGTCTTGGTTTCCTACCCTGGCTTCCCAAAAGATATAAGAGGTGATCTTGGAAAAATCACAGAATACCAAAGATGGAAGCACTTTTGGGAATTATCTAAAACCAAACCATCATTTTATAGGTTAAAGACAACAAACAACAACAACACAACAGGCCCAAGAAAGGAAGTGACAAGTTAGAGGTAAACCTAGTCTCCTGCAACTTGCTTTCTCCTGTCATCTATCTATCTGGAATCTGTTTCCTCTCTTCCCAGCTCCTCACTTTCTGAAGCGATAGCAGGAACTATCCAGGTGCATTGCATTTTAAGTAATAAAGTGTCTCAAAGGCAGCCTCAGCCGGGGCAAGGGCTCTGAGTGCTCACTTCTCTTGGCTTCCTTCCAACTCCCGCTCTCCTTTGGGATACTATCTTTGGCAGCCACAATTTTATTTCTCTTGCAACCACACTACAGAAGAACATTGTGAGAATCAAAAACATGGCTAAACGTGAGACAATTATGGCAGAATCTCCAAATGACTGCATGAAAATAGCCCAGAGGAATGGCCTTAAGTCTGGGCTCCTCCTTCCTGTGGTCCAAACCAGCCACTAGGTCTGACCGTCTGCCTTTGTGGCTTAGACAGTGTCCCTGCCTTCCCACACTTGCAACAAGGAATAAGAGGGAGATATCTGAAACCTGCGGACAAGTGACTACCTAACAAAATTGCCTAGAATCCTGCTGCCTTAGCAATACTCAACCTAGAGCTTCTCATAGAATTATTAAGGACTGATTTCTCTAGACCCTGCATATACTCCCCAACCATTTTAAAAATACATCCACAGGGCTTCAGTTTAAGGTTTTTCATGCATAGTCACTTCGTTTTCCCCCTTGAATAGAATTACAATTCTGATGGCAAGAGCCTCTTCTCTAGGCAAATTTCATGATGGTTTTATCAGTGCAGAGAGAGAAGGAAAACAGAAGAGTGGCCACGAGCTAGGAGCAATGGGATAAGAGCAAGTGGGCACATCCTTCTCCTCCCTGCTTATCTCCCTCTTATTTCTCTCCCTCTCTGCTCTCCTCTGCTTCCTAAGTGTCCTCCCCATCTCCAAAGGAAACACCTTTATATTTCACACACTGAGGTAATGATTCGCAGTATGGTCCTGGGAGCAGAAGCATCAGTATCACCTGGGAACTTGTTGAAAATGCAAATTCTTGGGCCTCACCTCCGACTCCTAAGTCAGAAACTCTGGGGATGGAGCTCAGGAATCTGTATTTTAACAATCACCTCCAGGTGATTCTGGTGCATGGTCAAATTTGGAAACCATTGCTCCAAGGAAGACCAAGTAGTGAACAGACTTGGAAGCAGCTGCCTATTCTCATTTTGAACCAAGGATGTTCAAATTCCATGCCTAAATTTAAAAGATAATACAAGCACTATCTTTAGTTAAATCTAGGATATTGCCAAGTATCTGGATCCCTGATAGTAAACAAGCCTGCTGATCATTAAAAAAAAAAAAAAAAAAGCTGGTCCTAGAGAATACACAAGAAAATTCAGGTTACTTACAATAAAGCAGCTAACAGCTAAAGGGTTGACCCTCAAATACACAATAAATATTTATATATATCATTCATTGAACTCTGTTCCCTTGGAAAACCCATTGATACAAGAGTTAAGACATTTTTTTAAGTGATTGAGGACAAAGAAGACAGAAAAGGGGTTAACAGTTACAAAATGTTGGAAGGTGGGATGCAGAAGGATCCAGGGAAATGACTTAGCAGACCCAAGAAAACAGATCCTAAGCAGGAACTGAAGCAATGAAGCTACCTAGTATTGTAGTAGCTCCAAAAGGTAACTTTGGAAATAGGGGAGAAAGCAGGCCTAAAACCAGAAAAATTATCTGTAAGGGTGTTTAAGAAGTAGTTAGAGGTTCCACTTTTCCAAATGGTTAGCTAAGAGCCTTTGAAAATCAACTCCTTCATAAAAACAACGAGAACACTGGCAAAAGACAGCTGGAGTGGTTATATTAATATCAGACAAAATAGATTTTAAGACAAAAATTGTTACTAGAGACAAATAAGAGCATTTTATAATGATAAAGAGGTCAATCCATCAGGAAGACAACATGCAGCCCCAAAATACATGAAGTAAAATTTGACAGAATTGAAAGGAGAAATAGACAATTCAACAATAATAGTTTGAAACACGATACCCACTTTCAATAATGGATAGAACAACTAGACAAAAGATTGACAAGGAAATAGAAGACTTCGACAACACTATAAGCCGACTAGACCTAATAGCTATCTATAGAAAGCTCCACCCAACAACAGCAGAATACACATTCTTCTCAACTGCGCACGAAACATTCTCCAGGAGGGAACAAATGTTAGGTCGTAAAACAAGCCTTAAAAAATTTTAAAGGATTGGAATCATACAAAGTATGCTCACTGACCACAATGGAATGAAATTAAGAATCAATAGCAGGAAGAAATTTAGGAATTTCAAAAGTATGTGGAAATTAAGCAATAAAATTCTAAATAACTGGTTAAGGAAAAAAATAAGGAAAATTAGAAAATATTTTGAGATTAATAAAAATAACAACACAATATACCAAAACTTATGGGATACAGTTATAGCAGTGCTTAGAGGGAAATTTGTAGCTGTAAACACTTATGTTAAAAAAGAAGATCTCAAATCAATAACTAATTTCCCACCTTAAGTACTGAAGAAAGAAGAGCAAACTAAACCCAAAGCCAACAGAAGGAAGGAAACTGGGATGTAAATAAATTAAATAGAGACGGGAGAGACAATAGGGAAAACCAATGAAACCCAAAGTCAGTTTTTTGAAAAGATCAACAAAATTGACAAACTTTTAGATAGACTGACCAAGAAGAAAAGAGAGAAGACTCAAAATACTAATAACAGGAACAAAGAAAGAACATTCCTACTGATTTTACAGAAATAAAAAGGACTTCTAGCCAGGGCCATTAGACAAGAAAAAAGAAAGTCATCCAGATTGAAAAGGAAAAAGTAAAATTATCTGTAGTCACAGATGATATGACCTTGTATTTGGATAATTAAAAAATGCACCAAAAAACTATTTGAACAAACTAGTTCATCAAGGTTGTAGGATACCAGATCAATATGCAAAAATCAACTGTATTTCTGTACACTATCAATGAACAATCTGAAAATGAAAGCACTAAAACAATTCTATTTACAATAGCATCAAAAAGAATGAATTACTTAGGAATAAATTTAACAAAAGAAGTGTAAGACTTATACACCAAAAACAACAAAACATCGTTGAAAGAAATTAAGAAAGATCTAAATAAATGAAAATATATCCCATGTTCATGGATTGAAAGACTTAATCCTGTTAGAATGACAATACTCCCCAAACTGATCTACAGAGTCAATGCAATCCCAATCAAAATACCAGCTGTCTTTTTTGCAGAAATTGACAAGCTGATTCTAAAATTTATATGGAAATGCAAAGAACCAAGAATAGCTGAAAAAACCTTGAGAAAGAAAAACAAAATTGGAGGACTCATACTTCCTGATTTTGTAACATCATAAAAGTACAGTAATGAAGATGATGTGAGATTATCATAAGGTTAGACATATAGATCAATGGAATAGAATTGAGAATCCAGAAAAAAACCCTTATATTTATGGTTAACTGATTTTGGACAAGAGTGCCAAGACAATACAATGGAGAAAGAATGGCCTTTGCAACAAACGGTCTTGGGACAACTTTGCATATCTACATGCAAAAGAATGAAGCTGGACCCCTACCTCACACCATATATAAAAATTAACTCAAAATGGATCATCAACCTAAATGTAAGAGCTAAACTATAAAATTCTTAGAAGAAAACAGGCACAAATCTTCATGATCTTGGATTCATCAATGGTTTCTTAGGTGATATGATATCAAAAGCACAGGTGACAAAAGAAACAATAGATAAATTGGACTTCATCATAGATCTCCATTGAGAAAATGAAATGACAACCCATGGAAGGGGACAAAATTTTTGCAAATCATGTATCAGATAAGGGACTTGCATCCAGAATCTATAAAGAACTTTTATAACTCAATAATAAAGAGATAATCCAATTAAAAAATGGACAAAGGATTTGAATAGACATTTCTCCAAAGAAGATATACAAATGACTAATAAGCACATGAAAAGATGCTCAATATGATTAGTCATTAGGGAAATACAGATCAAAACCACAATGAGATACTACACACACACTAGGATGGCTAAAATAAAAAAGACAATAAGAAGTGTTGACAAGGATGTAGAGAAATCAGGACCCTTGTACAATGCTGACAGGATTGTAAAATGGAACAGCTTCCTTGGAATATATTTGGCAGCTCCTCAGAATGTTAAACAGAGTTACCATATGACAGCAATTCCACTTCTAGGTATATGCCTAAGAGAAGGGAAAACATACATCTTCACAAAAACTTGTACACAAATATTCATAACAGCATTATTCATAATAGCTAAAAAGTGGAAACAATCCAAATGTCCCTCAATTGATGAATGGATAAACAAAATGTGGTATATCCACACATGGAGTATTATCTGACAAAAGAAAGGAATGAAGTACTGATACATGCTACAATATGGATGAACTTTGAAAACATTATGCCAAGTGAAAGAAGCCAGTCACAAAAAGTCACATATTGTATAATTACATTTATATGAAATGTCCAGAATAGGCAAATCTACAGAGGTAGAAAGTAGATTAGTGGTTGCTAGGGCAGGGAGAAGAGAATGTGGAGCAACTGTTAATGGGTATGGACTTTCTTCTCAGGAAGATGACAATGTTCTGAAATTACATAGTGGTGATGGTTGCACAACTCTCTAAATATATTAAAAACTACTAAATTGTACTATTTAAATTAGTGGGTTTTAAGGTATGTGAATTTTATCTCAGTAAAGCTGTTATTTTTTAAAAAAGAAGCAGCAGCAGTTAGCTTCCTAAATCCCCAGGAAATCATCAAATAAATAACTCAAGACAATTTCTGTTTCCAGATTAAAGAAGCCTACCAAGTGCCCAGGATAATGGTGTTATGGGTGGGATTTGATTTTACCCTACTTATAATTAATAAGTTAGCCTACTACTGTTTCATGGAAACAGACAACAG
Source organism: Tapirus indicus (assembly GCA_031878705.1). Taxonomy (NCBI): domain Eukaryota; kingdom Metazoa; phylum Chordata; class Mammalia; order Perissodactyla; family Tapiridae; genus Tapirus; species Tapirus indicus. The sequence goes on along the minus strand of CM062918.1, from coordinate 61,409,987 downwards.
ATACAAGACTCTGAGTCAGAGGTAAAGGACTCTACTCATGGAAGAGCAAGCCGCATGAGCATCTGCATGTTTCTGTCAGTTCCCCTTGCCCCCAAGTCCCACGGGGGCAATAGGTAGAAGCCTAGATGGATATTACACATGCAGCTGAGGAACACTGAGCTTGAGGAACCCATTGCTTTTATGGGAAGCAATAAGGAGCCCTGCTCTTTGTCCTGGATAGAGATGTATCTCATCCTTCAAGGTTGCTCACTACACACACAAAACCTTGAGAAATGACCTGGTTTTAGGGTGGTCAGGGCCTTGCATTCTTGGTGTACTTCACAAGACCTGTAGAAGCACAAGAGACCCATGGAGAAGTGTCTCCCAGTAAACGGATATTAATGAACCACACCAAGGCACATGGCTGTGAAACTTCAAGGCACTTGGGACAAAGAAAAGATAAAGGCTACCAGAGAGGAAACAAATAAATAAATAAAATTTTTGAATTTTATTGAATTTCTCAACAACAACTTTGAAAGCTAGACGATAAGTGAGCAATGCCTCATAATTTTTGAGGGAAAGTAATTTCTAGAATTCTATACCTATATCAACTACTAGAATTCTATATCTAGTCAAGTCATCAATCCTTAAGAAAAAATAAAAGGATTTTCAGAAATTCAATTCTTGCACAATTCACTCTCATGCACCCTATCGGAGGATGTATTCTACCACAATGAAGGAATAAACCAAGAAAGTAGAAGGTGTGGGACCCAGGATATAGAAGATCTAATCCAAAGGAGGAGGAAAGAGAATGCCCAGGACTAGGGTGAAAGGATATCCTGACAAAACAGATGTGCACTAGGGAAAGACTGGAGCAGGTCAAAACGTCCCAGGAGAGATTTCTTCAAGAAAATGAAATGGATAAAATACGCCCCAAATTATAAGATATTGAGATTTTTAAGATATTGAGATATCAAGTTATTGAAAGAAGATTTACACAATTTAGAAGAGCTTGGGGTTGCATTAGTGTGAAGTACATGAAAAAGTAGACAAACTAAAAACAAAAAGGCATTCATTAACAACATAGGAAAAGAAGATTTCAGGAAAAGAAAAGTAATCACAGTATATGGACTGCATGCTACAGTGTGATACCGATTATCTATCATTACCACCCCAATCCAAACCAGAATTCCCCTGGCAGCTGGGAGTGTTGCCTGCTGGTAGCTCATAGCTGTGTCTTTCTGGAACTCGCCCTTAGCCTAAGGGAACCACTTCACCCAAGACTACGCCTCCTCCGCATGGAAACCCCCGGCCAATGACTGATCCATGTGATTGTACAAAGGCCCACCCCGTCTCAATTTTGGGTAACTCAAGGGCTATCCCAGCTCAGAGCTGTCCAATCCTGCATCTCATACCCCTTATAGGTGTTGCTCCAGGATCTCTCCCCAGTAAACACTGGGCACAAATCTCTACCTCAGGATCAGCATCCTGGAGATCTGACATAAGCAAGTATGGCTCAGCTGTGAAGAGCATGCACTTGGTCATACTGTAAGCAATGGTTATTAATTTAACCAAAATTACAACATAATTACATTGAGAGGGTGTGGGATGGGAAGTGTGCATGTGCACGTGTGGTGAGGTGGAGGGAGAGGATGATGAAAGATGGATACATCCTCATCTTCCACAGAAAATATTTGAAACTGAAAACTCCAGAAGTAACAATGTAGCATTATTTAGAGATACGATGGTAAATATCAAAACAGCTAAAACAGTTGGGGAGTAAGAAATATTGGGGGAGGGGCAAAGTTTGTAGAACTTTTTGACTCTAAGATACATGCGTGCATAACTCGGAATAAAAAACAATTTTAAAAATACTGCAAAAAATAACCTCAATACTTCAGGTTCTGAGAAACGGAATCCTTCTGCACAGTTTCTATCAATGGTAGGTCCCTCCCATCTCTGTTCAAAATTAATACAGAACTGTGAAACTCCTGGCCATCTTTTCAGGGACTCTGCATAAGCGGGAAAGCAAAAGGTTGCTTTCTAGGAAAGCAAAATGTTGCTGACGTATCGAGGTTCTAGATTTTAGCCAGCTTTGCTATCACCTAGGGTTGCATTAGTTCTAAGTAAGCAAGGGGGAGGCTCCCCAAAGTGGCAGGAAACGAGAGGCAAGCTTTTCCCACAATGGCACATTTTCTCGCCCTCATTTAAATAGGGAGAAAATTTCAGGTAAGAAAAGAGGAGCGATTCTGTGAATAAATATGCGAGGCTTATTCCTGGAGAATGGATAACATCTGTGCTTAGTTTCAGATCCATTCAAACTTCACAAGTTCACTCCAAGTTTAACACCAAAGCCCTCATTTCCCAGGTTCAAATTCCGTTTTTTTGGTAGAATATATGATATCCCTGTTCAAGAAAAGCAGCCTCGTAAACACAGCTCATAAAACTCGAATGTGGCAGGGTGCTCACCCAACACATGCTGATGAGTGAAGTGTAAATGAATTAGAAACATGTGGATGCAATGTCCTAATTGTGGATGCAGGGTTTAAATAAAATAAGAAGGGGTTTGCTCAAAGCCTAGCAATAGACAGAGTCTGCAGCATTTGGTTGGGGTGAATAATCCGGGGACAGCCAGAGCTGGAGCCGTGCCAGACTTGACCTTCGCCGACTGCATTATCTACGCAGTGTTCCTCCTGTTTATGACAAAGGATCTGCCTGCCCTTGGACTCCAAATTCTGCACTAGATGCAGATGATTACCACTTAAACTGCTTTCCCCGACTGCATTTTCCAGGACAAAGTTATGGAAAATAAGATGAGGAGAATGTTTCTAAAAGCCCAGACTCTTCTCTGGAATTAGAAAACTGTTCTGAAAAAGTCAGAGGAGAAGAGGGGCAAGACTGTATAATTCTCAGCTTTTCCTGTTCTGAAAAGGAAATTGTTTGGGGCACATTCCATTATTAAATGAAAAGCATACAGCTTATCAATTGTGTAATATCCCTAACCTTCTATCCCACACTTGTGACTACGTGCTTTAAACTTTAGAAGTTCACATGCAGTGCTCTACTGAATCTTATTTAACTGACAGTCTTAACAGGCTTGGGGATCTGCATAAGAAACAGTGAACAAAAATGTTTTTTTTAAATTCTGAAAAATCCTTGGTTCAATGTGCCATAGATGTTAAATTGCTTTTAGCATCACTCACACTTAAACACGGTTCTAGCTGGTAACACTAAGGCAATGGTTCTCAAACTTTAGTGTACTCAGAATCACCGGGAAATCTTGCTAAAACACAGATTGATGGACTCCACCCCTACCGTTTCTGATTCATCAGGTCTGAGGCGGAGCCCCAGAATCTGCATTTCTAAGAAGTTCCCCCATGTTGCCGTTGTTGCTCGTCCAGGAACCCTATTTTGAAAACCACTGCTCTAATTGGTGCTATTGAACGAGAATGGAGAAAGGAGACCTACTCAGCAAAAGAGACCACCAGTTGACACCCTGGTGTCAATGCATCGCCAAAGCTGACATGCAGAATAATGTCTGGCTAACTAAATAAAAGATTACAGTTTTATACATGCAAGCCAGCCACTCAAGACTGCCATCATCAAGAGGATTTGCAAGGAGGAAGTTCCCTTCTGTGTTGTCAGATATGGTCCACTCTGCAGAAAACAGAGAGGGAAAAGGAACTTCTCTTTCCTTAGCATCTGCATTTGGATTTGGCTGCCTAACCTATTCCCACTTTTTACAATTTTTAACATGTCTGCTGTTTATTGGGCACCTACTATATGCCAGATTCCATACACATTAACTTAGCTAATCCTCACCTATGGAGGTGTAGGGAAGCAGAATTTGCCACCTCGAGATGTCTCTTGGGCGTGAGGATTGTTTTTGGCTGGTTATTTTTTTAAAAAACTGCAGACATGGGAAAAACTCTGAAAACCAAGTAGAAGTTACCCTTTGTAAGATACATTTATATCTGTAAGGGAAATCTCCATTTGTAAAGATGTCTCCCTCTCTGTACCAGGAAGAGGGGAGAAACTCTAGAAACTCTTATCAATGCAGAAGGCAAGGACTTAAACCCACGTAATAACCTTACTCTTGTTTACTGTCCTTTTCTGGTAATCTCCCATAACTGACTCCCCCGACCCCCAACATCCTCCTTTGTCTTTAGCTGAAGATGGTATTTAAGTGGCAACCTCAGCCATTCTGGTGAGTTGCTCAGTTTTCCTGGGTTTCTCCCATGTATACATGTTATAAAGCTTTGTTTGATTTTCTCCTGTTATTCTGTCTCATGTCAATGTAATTCATAGACCAGCCAGAAGGACCCAGACGGTAGAGGAATTCTCTTCCTCCCCCACAGAGGATGAGGACACCGGGGCTCAGGCAAGCTTAGTGACTTGCTCATGACTGCATGGTTGGTAAGTGGTAGAGCTCAGCTTTGAGCCCATGTCTGTGGAACTTCACTGCGCATGTGCTAACACTGCACCGCCACCCTCCTACCCCCTGCTGGAACCCAAACCTACTTCAGACAGAGCTTCCCGTGGCTGTGCTGCCAATAGGTTACACCTGTGACACCACTTACCCTGAAGTCACCTACTGGAGACCAGGTTACCCACCCAGCCCCATTGTTCTTGGATCTCTTGGGTACCCGGGGACTTTGTGTCTCCCCCAGGGCAGCCAGCTAAAGGAAGCCTATTTCCTGCCTCATTACAATGGCCCCAGAGAGTGGCCTCAGTTTCTGTTGTGGATTCCTAAGGCTGAGCCCCTATCACCTACCCAATTTGCTGGCCTACTCCCATCAGTTTCATGACACCTATGCAGAACTGGTGCTGGACACAAGGGCTGGCTGGCAACCTCACCCTCTACTCCCACTGTGATATTGTGAAACAATAAGAAATATATTTGTTTTTTGTCCTCAGTTCCTGGCACAGAGCTTCTAATAAACTTGTAACTTCTGAGTGATAGGGATGAGAGTAGCATTTTTGTTATTCATATATATAAGCTCCCTTCAAACAAATCTGAGCTTATGCTAATGAGTTGACTCTAGGTGGGCCCCTATATAGCCTCAGGATAGGGGCTGCTCACCAGAAAGACCAAAGCATGGTTAAAGGGTTGGAACATTCAGCCCCACCCCCTTACCTCTGGGGAGGGTAGAGGGGCTGGAGATTCAGTTAATCCATCATGCCTATATAATGGAACCTCCATGAAAACTCTAAATGATGGGGTTCAGAAAGCTTTAGACTTGGTGAACACTTCTAGGTGCTGGGAGGGTGGCATGCCCAGAGGGAGCATGGAAGCTCTGTGCCTCTTCCCCCACATCTTGCCCTATGTATTTCTTCCATCTGGCTGTTCCTGAGTTGTATTCTTTTATAATAAAGTGGTAATATTAACTAAACTATTTTCCTGAGTTATATAAGCCATTTTAGCAAATTATCAACCCCAAGGAGGGGGTCATGGGAACCTCCTATTTGTAGACAAGTTGGACAGAAGTGTGGGTAACTTGGGGACCCACTATTTGTGATTGGTGTCTGAAGCAGGGGGCAGTGTTGTGGAACTGAGCCCTTAACCTGTGGCATCTGCACTAACTCCAGGTGGTTAGTGTCAGAATTGAATTAAATTGGAGGACACCCAGGTGGTGTTCACAGAGAACTAGAGAACTGCTTGGTGTAGAAAAACTTACATGTTTGGTGTCAGAGTATTGTAAGTAGAAAAGAACTTAGTATTCACCTTCTCCCCATGGCTGCCAGGGTCCAATGAGGAGGGTCTAACCCTCTGCTGGTGCATGCCAGGTCCTCTGCTGGGTTGCCAACCACTGATGCAACTTTCTAGGGCACAACCCAATTTTCTCAAGGAAAGGACACATTTCTGTCAGTGGCAGCAAGCATTCAAGAAACTTCTTTCATTGTCTATATCCACTCTGCCACCAGGCTGTGTCATTCATTCATCCTGGATTCTTCCTTTCCCTTTCACTACTCCTGCCAAACCCCAGCCCAGGCCTGCATCAGCCTGTGCCAGAAGGTATACACAATCTCCTATCTGGTCTACCTGACTCAGGCTCCCTGCCTTCTCCCCATTCATCCAGCTCGAGCTATACCTTCCTTCTTCAGGTCAGCCCTCTCTCAAGAACCTGTCATAGCTCTGTACTCCTCTCCCACCACTCCTAAACAACCACTCTCCCCACTCCACTCCTTCCCCAAATGCTCCATGCCCCTTCCCACCACCATGGCTTTGCACATGCTGTTCCCCTTGGCTGGTATACCTCACATTCTATTCTCCACCTGAACTTCCAGATGCGTCTCAGCCCGCCTGCTCCTGGAAGCTACCCTTGATGATACTCAGTCCCACTGATCTTGCTGTCTCTACCCTACATAGAATGTCACACTTGGAAAGACTCTAGTACCTAATTCTCTTGTTTTACGTGGTAGAAAACTGAAGCTTAGAAAAATGAAAAGATTTGCCTAGAGTCACATTGATTGTCAATGACCTCACTACACTTAAAATGCATAGGGATTTCCTAAATTAATAATAATAATACCTAACATGGCCAGTTAGATAGTACTTGCAATGTACCAAGTACTGTGTGAGACACTGCATAGGTATTATTCCATATTACCATTACAACTCATTAAAATAGATATTATTATTATTATATTATATTATTATCCCATTTTATAGATGAGGAACCCGAGGCTCAGAGAGGTTAACTAACTTGCTAAAACCCACACCACCAGAAAGTGGGTGGGATTCAAATCCAGGTTTAACTCAGAAGCAGAATTCTGATTCTTGGTGCCCTACTGAACTCTCAATTCTTTCACATTAGTACAGATTCTCTCATTATCTCTCCAAGTAGAAACTCACTTCCTTGAGGTCAAAGACAGTACTTGACATGGTGCCACATAAGGAGCAATGCTCGTTCATTCACCCAATAAACATTTATTAGGCACCTATTGTGTGCCAGGATCTAGGTATAAGCAAGTTATTAATAAGACAGTCTCTGTCTTCATGGGGCAATCAGCATTAATTCACTCACTCAGCAAATATTTGTTAAGAGTCTACCTTATTCCAGATACTACAGTAGGTGTTGATGAAATGATAAGAAAGAGAGACCAGGTCCTCGACCTCGTGCAACTACAGTCTCACAGGGAAGACAGGTATTAATTAATATTCATACAAATAGATGTGAAATTATAACTGTGAAGAATAGTTTACTGTGTGAAGGGGAGAGGAGGAGAGAAGAACACTCAAGGCAGAGGTATAGCAAAGGCCACACCCAAAGGCCAGGAACATACCCATTCAAGAGGTGAGAGACATTCTCCATGGCTGAAGCAAAGAGTGAGGGGAGATGATAGGAGATGAGGTTGCAGAAGTAGACCTGCAGCCCAGGTCAAGCAAGACCATGGTTCTTGTAGAAAGAATGAACACACTTGTCAAGAGTTCTGTGAAGTACCACGGTTTGCATTCTTCACAGTTTTCCAGAGAACAGAACACGGAACAGTAGTAGCTTCCCATTTGGAGAAAGTTCCTAGACATGTAGTTTCATGGGAATTGGCTCAGCCAACTTGTCCAAGAGACCCAACCTTTTTCAAAATGTTTTCTTTTTCTCTCATGTCACAGTAAATCTAAAGCTGGAAAAAGTGACTGAAAATAAATACCATTATGAAAAAACACCATGCTGTTCAAGCTGTGTGACATGTAGTGTTACATCTTAAAATGTTCCATTTAATAAAAAGTATAAGTTTGAAGGGCGTTCTGTCAGTAGAAAGCCAGTTTGGCCAGCCGTCAAGAAAGCAGCTTGACAGCTTCAATAGAAGCGAGAGCTCATAACCAGTTTCTTATGGCTTGGGAAAATATATATCTATCTGAGCAGATATAGACATTAAAATATGGAATATAGACAGATCCACCAGAAGAACCATGTGGGTTTTTCTTGTCAAGAACTGAGGATTCAAGAACTCTCAGAAGGAAGTCAGGGAAGGGAACTCTGGTATAAACACCATGTAAAGTAAGTCTCAGAAGCCAGAGAAACTCAGAGGCAGAGGAAATGGTGTCACCCCTGCAGGCAATACCCAGAGGAGGGCAGCTTGACTTCCCATCTCCTGCTATTATCATGTTCGTTAAAAAAAATACATATATATATATATATGTATGTGTGTATATGTGTGCATGTGTGTATACATGTATGGGTGGGTATGTGCACACGTATCTTCCAGTCTGTTGGCATCAGGCCAAAGCAATCAGCAGTGATACATATATAATATGGGCTGGTCCATAAAATTGTATGGATGCGTGGATGCTCACAACAAATCCACATGCCTGAAAACCAAGCAGTGGTTCCAACAAAGGCTCTCTCTGCCTTCTAAACATTTACAAGCAGACAGGCTAGGACACTGGGAAAAGAAGATTTCAGCAAGAAGCAAGTTTTGATGGCTTCAGGAAAATAATTTTTTAGTATCATAAATTCTCAGAATTCAGGAGAAGACTTCAAGGAACTCCAGTTACCTCGTCTCAACTTCTGACTGCAGGAACCGATGAGCTAGGCATTGCCTGGGTTTCACTCGAATCTCGGTGAACTGCCCATCCTCAGCACAGACTTTGTGCTGGGGAGGCAGCGGGGGCTCAGCAGGGGTTTCTTGAATTGATGCTCTCTGCCACCTTCACAGCTTTTCTTAGCAGCCCCATGGAGGGCGCTCAGACTCAGCTCCCCCTTTTGGGGCTTCACAAAACCCACTGAAGAACGACTTTCATCATGTTACCACTCTTCTCACAGCCATCCTGAGTTCTTCACTGTCTCCAGAACATCTACATCCAACCCTCAAGATGGGTTTCAAGGACACTGTTCTCCACAAGTGGGTCTTCAACTAACTACTCAACTGCTCTCTTCACTGTTCTGGAAACACACCATGGGCCTTCTCATCTCTGGGGCTCTATTTCTTTTGTTCACCTACCCAGAATGTCCTTGATATTCCAATCTACCTACACAACCCCACCTTCAGCATATGTTCATGAAATACACAAACACACAAATTGTGGCAAATGCTGGGAAGGCAGAGTCTCCCAGGGAATATGGAACAGAGAAACTGACTTTATCTAGGGTATCAGGAAAGGCTTTAATGAGGAGGGGACTTTTGAACTGAAATCTGAAAAATGAGTCAGTTCTATGAGGGAGGAGATGGGGAGGAAGCTATCCCAAGCAGGGATAACAGCCTGTGCAAAGGCCCTGTGACAGGAGGAGGAGTGAAAGAAGGTCAGTGTGGCTGGAGAGCAGAGAGTAGACAGCCTGAAGAGGAGTGAGCCTGGAGAGGTGGCCCTTCTTTAAGTTCTCAGTTCTCATGATCTCTCTGGATTATAGTTGCCAGATAAAATGCAGGATTCCCTGTTAAATTTTTCAGATGCACAACATATATTGCATCAGATATACTTATAACAAAAATTATTTGTTTATCTGAAATTCCAATTTAACTGGGCATTCTTTATTTTTATTTGCTAGCAACCTTACTCTGGATACAACCAAAGGACATATTTTTCTGCATAACTCATTTGTATTCTTAATCACAATGGGTCTTATTTTTTAGCTGGCTTGATGTCTTTCTGTCTCTGATGACCTTAATCAGAGAACCTTAGAGCAGGAAGAGTCCTTCTAGAAATCAGCTCGTCTGACCTTCTTATTCCACAGACAAGAACAGGAGGCTTAGAGAGGCACCTGGAGGTGCTCAAGGTCATAGATAGAGACCCCACTGGGGCTTTTTTCATGCCTCCCTGCGGTGCTTAGGACAGCGCAGAGCACATTAAAAAACAGCTTCATCAATTGCTCAGTGGAATTAACAAGCTTATTTACATGCCTCTGTACAGAGGGGGATGAATAGATACAATCCCAGACAGCCAGGAGCTTTCCAAACAAAATAAACAGCAAGCTAGACAGAGAAGGGGCCATTTGCACAAACACAGGGACAGACACAAAGGACCCCAGCAAGTGGCTGCTTCAACCAGCTAGACTCCAGCCTTTTCCTGGAGCTTCTACAAGAGCCTGGAACTAAGGCTCTCCTCCCTGGTGGCTTGGTGAATTTACTCCTGCATGGTGACCCATTGGCTTTACATGGCAAGTGTAGAAAGTGACCATTTTTACTTGAGATGGAAACTGTGACCCTGAAGGGACTCCCCAGCCAGCCTCGTTTGTCCCTTTCAGGCCCCAGTTATCTGACTTTTTTTCAGGCCCTCTCTGCAGGCAGAACACGTTCCGTCCAAATATGCACAACCACCAGGAGAAAAAGGCAGGGGCGGATCCCTCCACCACTATTTACCAAACGAAGGCAGCCCTCCACATTCAACTCAGTTGAATGCAGGGGATAATCCCCCTGAGTAAGCTTGGCTTTCATTCCTTCACGGGACTTTAAAAGACGTCAATCCATCCCAACCACAATCAAATGCAAGCATTTCACTTCCCGAAGACAAACAACGATTTGGACAAATGAGAAACGGAGGTTCCCTTGTGGCGGCATGAAAAGGGAATTCAGCAGCCGCGGCTCCCTCTCAAAGGAAGCACCGGGAAGGATGTTCTTGCCGTGGCCACACAAAGCGTGGCATGAGCTCATCGTGCCAGAACCTAATTGAAACCTCAGGCTGAAACAGTGTTTTGTGATATTTGGGAGAAAGGATGGGCAAAGACAAAAAGGAAACACAAAGGATGTGTACAGAAGCAGTATGAAAAGCAGCCCACTTCTTGACTGTGGGACAATTTGGAAGGTGGCCATTGAGTTAAATGAGGTGTAGCCTTCCTCTCAGTCTCACTGAGACCCAAAGCCGTTTTGCAGAACTTGCTGCTGCCAGCATTATGGCTCCATATGCAAGGCCTTTGGGGTCCATTAGGACCTTCAAAACGCAACTGTATTCTAAGAAATGCAGCAGAAAAGGTTAAACCTTTAGACAAAGTACCTAGCATTCGGGAATCTACCGAAAGGCACAAAGGTACAAGGGAAAGAGCAAGTTTTTGCATGTCCTTACCTGGGTTTGAATCTGAGTTCTACCACTTACTAAGCTTGTGTCATTGGACAAATTAGGTCTACGAAGCTTGCTTTTCTTATCTGTTAAAATGGGCATTTCAATGCTTATCTCACAGACTTGTCTGTGAATCAAATAAGAGAATGCTTGTAAAAGCACAGGCATTCAATAAACATTCGCTTCCTTTCTTCGCCCCTGAAACTAGATGTCCAGGGAGGTGGTGGAATGTCTGCATTTGGAAGCTTTATAAGAATTGCAAGACATGGAAATACCTACCTTTACCAAAATGTGGCAACCCTTGGCAGTAAAAAAAAAATGGGCTAGATGGTAGTCCCCAGTAGTTTCAAGCCTTTATTAAAAGTATTCCTTGCCCGAAGGTAGTTAATTGATGTGAGGCTGTCTCCAAAGCCCTTCTGAGCTGCCTGTTCTTTTAATTCTCTTTGATAATTGCCACGGAAGCATGGCCAAGTTAAAATACGCCTGGAAGAAGAGCAGGGAGAACAGTTTCATGGCTTTTTGGCTGCCCTTCAGGACTCCAGCTGCTCAGTAGCCAAACCTTGGGAACACTGTTTAGGATCTCAATATTCTATTTTCTTTCTCTTTATGGTTTTTGCGAATAACCACCTGCAAGTTTCATTTTGTTATTGGATCTGCACAGAGAAATGGTTTTAATATTCCTTCTTCTGAGAGTCTCTTGCATTCTGAAGGGCCATAGTCTCCGGCAATTCAACCATCATCCACTGACAAACACAGGTCTTAGTGAGGGACTCACTATTCTTTTCCTTCAGCAAAAGTTCCCACCAACAAGCATACTCAGCCTCAATGAAAAATGTGAGATGACAGACCAGGATACCTGGAAAAAACATGCCCCATCCATATTCCCAACAGTACAAGCCATAGCCAGTAAACCTGTATGATGCTGGCTCTTTTCCTAGACTCTGTCCCCTACTTCACCTTGACTATGCAGCTATAGCCTGATGCTCTGGTTTCCTTTGGATAGATTTAGCCAGTCCACAATTACCTTAAAAATTGGGGGAGGGGGCCAGAAAAAGAGAGAACTCTCTTCAAATGCCCAATATATTTGAGATGAAAGGATGTGATCTTTTTGACTGAGTAACCCAGGTTATTACCTACTCCCCTTCCCACTGTACTATGTAGATCAGGCTCCAGGAAAAATTCCTGGATAATCCAACATAGTAAACTCCTCCTCAGGGCAAAGCTCTGACAAATGGGCAAGCTCAAGTTTAGACCAAGGACATTCAAGGTCTTTTCTGGGGTTCACAGGGCTGGAGTTCAGGGCAAGGTTATACGACAGAGTAGACATAGGGAAATACAAGATGTAAAATTGGATTTAACCTTGTAGACCTATGTAAGGGAAAGTCAGACTTTCCATAGCTTGTCTATGCAATCCAGAAATCTTCCAATAGTTCTAGCCACATTTCTAAGTTCTCTCTACTCTCCCTCTGCTTTCCTTTTCCAGTTAAAGCCATACAAGAGTTCACCAAAAACAGATATCCCAAGTAAACCAAACTGGATAACATAAACAGAGAGAAAACGTAATATAAGCTCTCAAACATTTGGCCTAGATTCCATCGGGCCCACCCTGTTTGGTTTTTGATACTAGGTATATAGCGCAAATGTTAGCATTTCCTGATTTGTATCCTTTTATCTGAATACATTTTATCTGGATACATTGTTCATTCTGTTTTATTATTTTGCCCTTAAAAATGGAACCAATATCTCACACCCATTGGGAAGGCTACCATCAAAAAAATAGAAAATAACAAGTGTTGGCGAGGATTGAAGAAATTGGAACTCTTATGTTCTGTTGGTGAGAATGTAAAATAGTGCAGTCACTATGGAAAGCAGTATGGCAGTTCCTCAAAAAAATTAAAAATAAAATTACCATATGATCTAGCACTTCCACTTCTGAGTATGTATCCAAAAGAAGTGAAAGAAGAGTCTTGAAGAGGTATTTGTACGCCCATGTTCATAGCATTATGAACATAGCATTGGCATTATTTACAAGAGCCAAAAAAGTGGAAGAAACCCAAGTGTCCATCAACAGATGATTGGACAAACAAAATGTAGTATATACATACAATGGAATATTATTTGGCCTTAAAAATGAAGGAAGTTCAGGGCCGGCCGGTGGCGCAGCAGCTTAGTTCGCGCTTGGCAGCCCGGGGTTCGCCGGTTCGGATCCTGGGCACCAGCTGACGCACTGCTTGTCAGCCATGCTGTGACGGCGTCCCATATAAAGTAGAGGAAGATGGGCACGGATGTTAGCCCAGGGCCAGTCTTCCTCAGCAAAAAGAGGATTGCCAGTGGATGTTAGCTCAGGGCTGGTCTTCCTCACAAAAAAAAAAAAATGAAGGAAGTTTTGACATATGTTACAACATGGATTAACCTTGAGGACATTGTGCTGTGTGAAATAAGCCGGTTACAAAAAGAAGCTGTATGATTCTACTTATATAAGGTACTTAGAGTAGTCAAATTCATAGAGGCAGAACACAGAATAATATTGCCAGGGGTTGGAGGGTGGGGAAATGGGGAGCTATGGTTTAATGCATACAAGTTTCTGTTCTGTAAGAGGAAAAGAATTCTGGAGATTGGCTGCACAACAATGTGAATGTACTTAACACTACTGAACGGTACACTTAAAAATAGTTGAGATGGTAAATTTTATGTTATGTGTATTTTACCACAATTTTTAAAAAAATGGAGCCAATATGCCAAAATCCATACAAACTTTCAAAAATCTGCCCCTACAATATATTCCAAAAAATCAAATCAACACTCTAATCAAACAGTAACTAAAATGGGTAGCCAAATTCCAGTAGCTGGGGTGATCACCTCCCAGACGACTCTGCCCTACAGAGATCCCCTTTCTGGCTTCTATTCTTCCTCCTTCCTGTGAAGCTGGGCATACAGGAAGAGCTGAGCAACACAAAACCTTTCGGCAGGGAACACATTCTAGCAGATGGAAAAATCAGCCGTCCTACGCAAACAAAGATGACATTACTGACCCAAACCAATAAAGCATGCGTGAAGGTTGCTGTGTTCCCCATTACTGGGGATAAATTTCCATGGCTTCACCAGCATTCTCCTACCATAAAGTGCCTGGCCCACACCGCGGACTCTGTATGGGTTTGGTGAGCAAATTAAAGAATCACCAAAAGGCTAAGGGGAATGAACCAAGCAGCTATACGGCAGAAATGTAAGAAGCCCTCAAGAGCGTTAAAATCGCATATTGATTGCTTCTTTCTGGACAAATTCAAGGGATGATTTATGTGAAATAAGGTAAAGTAAATTCTTGTTAAAGTCTCAGGTTTTCCTGAGAGCGTGTGATATCCTGAGAGCAGTCTGGATTTGTGTTCTGTGTCTGTGTGTAAACCACAAAAGCAGTTAACTGTTGACGGCCAAATAACAAAGGCCTCTGCCTCTCCCAGGAAAGAAGAAATAGCTCTGGGTCAAGAAAAAAAACGAGAAGATCAAAAGAAGATCCAGACATCCCAGGCTGGCAAGAGCAAGAGGTCCCCTGGCCAGGGAGGGTAACCTTTGCTTGAACTTAGAGGAATGTGGAAAGGGGGTTCTGGGCTGAGTAGGAAATCTCCAAGATGCTTCTCCTAAGCTGTGCTGAGCAGGATTCTGAGCTACATGCCTGTAATTCCCTGACCAGACCAAAATATTTACATCTAAGCCTTTGCTGTATCTACTTATTAACAAAAAAGATTTATTTTTTTTTAAAATGATTGCACATAAATTACCAAGTTCAGGGTGGAAGTGGTATCTTTGCACGGCCAGTCCAATGCTTTTGGAAAAATAAAGCAGGTATCAGGTGACATAATTCATAACCACTGACCCATTCATCCTCTTACTGGAATTTATTTTAAGACTAAAATCTAAAGGAAGAGTAGAACATATTATGGTTTTCCTGAAAATGCATTGAGTGAATTTTGAGTTCTTTTGTTTAAACTCATCAGGAAAAAGACTTTGGGGGAGAAAAACAAGTTATAAAACATTATCCCCTTTACACCGAAGGCCATGCTGTCTATCTACAGCTAACCTCTGTATAAGCCCTGATTCATGGTACCACTTACTTGGTTTGGAGACAATTACCAACCATAGCATCCTGATCAGATCTGAAAATGTTTCTCCAACACCTGAGATCACCCAGACAACACTGTCCATCAAAAAGATCCCTTTCTATAGCCACTCAAACAGGTTTTTTTAATGTTAATGAGTTAAGCCCAGCAGCTAGCTTCGGCTGCACAGCTATTCAATTCTTCAAACACACGATAAAAGCATCCTGCCCAAGTCCTCAGAAGCCCAAAACAAAACACAAGCAAGCTGTGAAAACAACTTGACCCCGATGCCCATGGCCGCAAGGGAATCTCTAGGGACCAGGAAAAAAAGAAAAGACAACAAAAACAAAAAACCCCTGAAACCTTGACTCTTAAAGTATCGAGTACTGTAATGCAAATGCATGTTGATTAGAAGGCACACAGAACCCCTTTCTGCCTAAGGTTTCCAAACATAAAGCTCAGACAACAAATGATTTTTGTCAAATTCTCCCAAAGCCAGACGGAAACAACTGGCTAAGGCTTTCATCATTTAAAAAGCTTACCCTCTGAATTACGAACCTAGGTAGCACCTAAATTTTCTTTTAAAAAGTGTTATTTACTTAAAGATCGGGAGTCTACATAGTTTAGGGGTCCCCTCTGTGTCTCATCCCTAAGAAACAAACCACCCAGTTTTGGAAAGGAGGGAGTCTAGGGCTGGGCCCACCTGTCAAACTTCTCTTTCACGTGGTAACATCTCCATCTGCTGGAAAGTTAGATGTCTGCATTAGAGGCAGAGAGTGTTAAGTCAAATTTACATTTCTATGGTCTCATTTATATGCATTGCCATTTTATTTAAACCATCTGCCTTTTTTCCTTATTTCTGAGCCTCCCCCACCCCCCTGCCGCCAGTGGTCTTCATCCCTATGGGATTTGCAGTACATCCCCTAGCCCCCTCTTGGTCCCCATCAGTCTTTATAACTACATCCTTAGGTTAGTCCTGAAACCCTTCTCTGAATCTGGATACTGTTTACCTGGAAGTCAGGGGTTCCTGTCCCCCTCGGGCTGGCATTCCTGTGAACTACCATCTTAGCTGTTCACAGCACAAGCTCCTTTATTTGGCTAGACAAACTGCTGAATAACTGCCTGTTTTGTCTTTGATTTAAAAAATAAATAAGCCCACAAACATTTGGGCATGGAGGACAAAGCTGTGTTCGCCACTCTCTCGTTTCTGGTGTCCCCAAGGTTCTTGCTCTTCCATACGTTGGTGTTTATTCCACCGTGGCCAGACACCCACCCAGTGAACAGCCCCAGGAAATACAAGTGCATATCGGACATGCACACGACTTCTTCTCTGTCGTTTCTCTTTCTTCATTAGCTCCCTCAGCATCACCTTCCTCTCCCTCCTTTGGAGTTTAGTCTCCCTTCTGCCATGCCTTTCTTTAAAGTAAACCAATGTGCAATTCTATTTATAAATAATTGCTTCCTGGTGTTAAACTCACACTATGAACCTGAGCAGCTTTCTGCGCATCCATCTCTTTACTTGTACAGAAAGGAGGTTGGGGCGATCTCGTCAATCCATTCTATTGATTATGGTCAGAGGAACAAGAAGCACAGTAGCCTTTCAAAGACTACAAACTTGACAGAGGCAGAGGTTGCCAAGGAAACAAAAGCTAGGCTAATCTTGTCCTCCTCTCAGGAACGGAGGGCTGCTGAAGGACAAGCTGGATATAAGAACACCTGACTATACGAAGACAGTAGTCAGATAAGCCCCAGAGAGCTGGATCCTCCTCCTTCTTCCCCGAAGAGAACCCAGACCTGTAGAGACAGACAGGCAGGCCATTCCGTGTCCTCCATTACCATCAGCTAAAATGGACCCTGAGAATGGGAAAAACCGAAGAAAAACTTCCTCTGTCTTTCTCTCTCTCCCATAGCTACCTAATCCAGGGGAGAAGCCTTAAGAAGCTTTTGATCTCAACAACTGGTTTAAAACAAGTTATCTTCTGTTGCCAAGAAGAATTAGATTTATTAAGCAGTAACTCACAACGACAAAAGATCTGTTATAAGTGATACTTTAATTATGGCTAATATTTAAGCTTATTCCATGAAAAAGTAAAAGCATCATGGAGTGGAACAGTGGATGTGACAGGACTGAGTCTGGGCCCCGAGCACTTTATGCATCTGATCACTGCTTTATGTTGCTTTGCTACTGTGCTCCCACTTAGATTCTGAGTTCCTTGAGGATGATGTAACCTTGTTTTTCTCATCCTTGTAGCCTAGAGAGAGGTCCCCTCACACAACAGGTGTTTGAGAAATGCTTGTCAAACTGAAATGGACTGACCGGGCCCATTCTAATGGTCCACACGTGGAGAGAAGATGGCCGGCAATCCACTCACCAAAGTGCTGGCCTCTCATTCATCTGGTGGGAGCTCTCCAGTTCTCCTTCATGGTGCCTTTACAAGAAATAGAAAAAGGCGTCCCTTCCTCAACACACTTTACTTCCACCTGATAGAAAACTGTCATAATGTATTGATATTGTTAGAAAAAGCCACTTACTGCCATCTGTTGTCATAGTAAATATGCAAATTATTCATCTTTAGAGTCAACAGAGTCACAACAAAAATATGAAAAAAATCCAAATAATAAAGATATCCACAATGTAAATGATGCCTCCTTAGATGAAGTAACCTGTACAGTGCACAACCCAAACAACAGTGAAAGGCAGATGATTTCTTTCGGGCATCTGTGTGGCTAGCCTTGAAAAACTGAGCCTATGAGCTGGTCACAAATGGAACCATTTATGTTCTGCTACTTTCATATTGCTTTTCAGAAGAGTCACTGATAGAAAGAGGTGGGAGTGTGTGTGTTAGGATTGAGAAGGGGGCAAAAGGGCGATCACAAGTTAGATTGCAAGGATTCAACAGAATGACTTCTCGCCATCACAAAGTTCTCAGGCCCAGCAAGTTTGTCCGCAAAAAGGATTTCCCTGGAGATACACTGTTAGTTAAGGCACCAAATAGCTGTCCTGATGCACATAATGGCCCACTGCACTCTGGATGTCATCCACAAACCCACAGGCACACCTATCAGGTCTGTTCTCTTTCCCTGTCCTCTCTGCAGATTAACACGCAGACCACCACCTGTCCCTCGTGCTCTCTTGTCCTTCATGTCCCTGCCATTGCAGCCTCCTGGATGACCTCCTCTTGGGCTGCTGCTTCCCTGGTCCTTCTTCTTCCCTGACCTCTGATGTGGGCATTGTCCACGGGTCATGCCTCAAAGTCCAAAGCTCCTTCACTATCCCCTTTTCGGCCATCTCCTGAGATGGGGATCCCCCACATTCTGGTTCATCCCAGCCCACACACTACCTGCGGTCCTGCCTCTCCATATGCCTGCTCAGCATTCCCACTGGGATATCCTGCCTTGACCCTCAAACTCAGTTTATCTCTAAACTCAAGCTCTCAACTTCCTCCACCTCTGTTCTTCCCCACTGGACTTCCTTCTTTATGTCAGGGCCGTCGTTATTCCAGTCACATAGCTTCAAAACAGTGTCATCATTGATTCTTCTCTGTCCCTTACACCCTGCATGAAGTCAGCCATCCAGCCTGACTGATTCCTCCTCGGGAGTGTCTCCAGTGTTTCTTTTGTACGTCAGTTTCTTCCCACTCCCACAACCAGTGCCACATCAGGCCTGGGTAACTGTGGCAGCCTCCTCTTGGTCCTTCTCCTGCTCATCATCCTGCTCACACCTGCTGGGTCACAACTCCCACAGCACCTCTTTCAAGTGTCACCACCTTCCCCAACTCAGAGCCTCTGGTGGCTCTCTCCTGCAGTATGAAGTCCAGCTCCAGATCTGGGGGATTAAAACTCTCTACCATCTGATTTCACCAACTTTTTCCCAATGTTTTAATCCAGTGTGCCTGAACATGGGTTCTTAACCCAGCCAGACGGCTCTCCTGATGGGACCCACTCATTTTTCACATTCTGACCTCGGTGCTTTTATTTGTACTGGAGCACCACCTAGCATCCCGTTCTTGGATAAGCGGGGCAGGCTGAGGAGACAGCCAAGACTAGGACCTCGTGAACATCAACCGGCCTGGATTGGGAGAGAAGAGTCTGCAAACAGGAGCAAGGGGAAGATTTGTTTTTCTCAGGGCACACCAGAACTATGTATGCCCAAGGGCAGATCCAAAATGATCCAACCCAGCCACAGGAAGAGGACTTGAGAACTGCTAGAAAAAGGTCCCAGCTCAGAATAAGGGATCAGGGTCTGGTCAAACAGTGACCAGGCAGGCCATCAACCAAGACCCAGAGGGCCAATATAGGGGAGGTCCAGCGGCTGGCGGGTACTAGAGGCCCAGTCATGGGAAGACTAGTGTTAAGGGGCAGGACACTCAAACTGGGGCACAAGGAAGGAAGCTGGGTCCTGGAAAACCAGAGCACGGAGGTCAAAAAAGAACCCACAGCCAGATTGTCAGCCCTAAGCATTGTCTTCATTATATCCTGTATGAATTCAGGATTGGCTCCAGATCAGAGATGGCAGGTGCAAGGAACATGAGTACCTCTTACTCTAGTACCCATGCAGACATCACTAATCAATCATGGCACTTTTTCATCCTGGGCATAGTCATGGCCTCAGAATCCTTCACACAGAGCTTCAAACAGCCACTGCCAATCAATTGAAAGTAGCACATGAGATAGATACTATTTGTCATTCCTGGTCCCAAAGTCACAGGTAGGGCCAAATCTGTATGTGAGGGTTCACTGCATCATAATCACCTGGGGGATTATTAAAACTGAGATTGCTAGGTTCTCTACCTCCAGAGTCTCTGATCTAGTAGGTGTGGAGTGAGGTCAGAATTTGCATATCTAGTGCAGGAGCCACAGTTTGAGAACTATTGCACTAGGCAAAACTAGATCATCTTTCCTCTTATTCTTATCTCTCGGGGCCAGCTGGAGTCCTTTCCCCTCAGCTTAAAGTGACCTCTTCCATCTCCACTCTCAGAGAACATCATCAATACTGTTTACAGAATGTGATAACAAACATGTATTATGCTGGTAAGTGACACAGACAGGTTAAGTCCCTGCTCCCACAAAAGTCACAGCATAGGGAGGGGGCAGGGACAAACAATTTAACAGGCAGTTACAATTCAGTGTGAGAAGTCCTGTGATGGGGGAAGCACAGACAGCTGTGGGTACATCCAACCAAAAAACTTCAGCCAGCCTTGGAAGCTCAGAGAAGGCTGCTCAGTGGAAGGTGCAGCTGAGCTGGGACCTGAGGATGGGGAGTAGGTAGTCAGGAAGGGGGAGGGGAAACTTACTTACTGCCTTGGGTTGCTTACCTTTTTTACACAAACACATACTCTGCCTTATCTCCATGTCTAGACAGTAACCTACATGGATGAGGAGCTAATCTTTAATCTACACAGGCATTCCTCAGGGTGCTTGGCCTCTAGTAGACATGGACATTTTTATTCATTGATTGAATGCATACAGTTGCAACAGTCTGGAATTGTTCTGTATTTAGGAAGGCGCGGGAAAGGAGGAGAGGGGAAAGTGTGGACATGTGGGTTTGGCTGAAATCCCCTCTGTGGGTTTTTGGTGATTTCTGTGGCTGTGAGGGTTTCTCTAATTACCTGCAGGACAGGGATTTGACATCAAGCCCCTACAATAAATTCTACCTCGGCTCGGTATGTTAGCTTACATCCAGCAGCATATCTGCAGACAGTGATTGATGGCCCACAGTCCTAGCCTTTGCGTCCACTCCCAGCCCGAGCTGCCATCTGTGCACAGTCTCTTGCTTGAGTAATAGCTGTGTCCAGCAAATTGTTTTGCACATTTATAAACAGAGATGGGGCGTTTTCCTCTGCTGCCTTAATTTCAAGTGATTAGGCTGAGCTCATTCTTGCAAGCAACCTCTTTCCTAGAATTCAGAGTTAGAGGGTCAGGGCCCTTGCTCACCCTCAAGAGTCATTCCCCAATGCAGCCTCCGAGGAAGCTGGAGGGAGGCCCAGTGCTCTGATGAGGTCAAGGCAGCCTTTTCTGACCACTGAATTGGTAGACCATGACTCCTTTCCCTGAGAACCACCAGTTTCTGATTTGGAAATTTAGATGGACGTTTTCTTACTGCACCCATTTATTCATATTTAGAATGTGGTTAGCCCATGTCTCACTTTAGGTAGGATAAGAAATGACAAATGCCCACTAGCCTTTTTGTCTCTTATCCATCCTTGTCTCCACAGAAGATAGCACAGCCTGATATGTATTGAATGCTCAACAGATGGAAAATGAATGAAATAATTAAGATACTGATTCAATGGTACATTTGAAATGAAGAAAATGAAGCAAATTTTGCATAGAAGGTTACAAGTCCCTCTGCTTCCCCCATTTGAGAACTTCAACCACCCCACAGTCAAGGGCATCAGGGGACAAAGAGTACAGCACTGAGTGCTAGAAACATGTGTCTGCATCACCTTCAGGGCCTATACACATCACCCAGCCCGTGTGCAGCTGTTCTAGACAAAGAAAACACAAGCCAGCATTGTGCAGATCATTCCAGGTCTACCCTCTGATCTCATTTGTAATTGAATTCTGTCCAGTGTTCACATAACATACCGAGGAAGGGTTGCCCCTGTGATTTTACAACTGATTGCAGACCAGCAGTTCCAGCATCTTTTAAATAATGATTTTGCAATTCCCAGGGACCAGCGTGCAGCATTTGCATGTGTATCATGCTTTCTCCAAAAAACACTCTCAATGGGAACACCCTCTTCTGTGAACTGCCAGTGACCCTCAGGATGGAAAGCCAGAGGCCCACTGTGCAGAGTCTTAGACTTTGAGAAGCAGAATGGACCATGAGAACCTCTGCCTTGACCCCATATTTCATGTGGAGGTAACTTGCCCAGGTTGTAAGTTAGTGGCAGTGTTGGGCCAAGAACTTGCATGTCCTGCCTCACCATCCAAAGTTGTTTTAGAAGTGGAGGAAAACCTCCCAGATCTTATGGTTCTAGAAAGGACTTCCTGCTTGACTAGGAATGAAATAACCAAAAATATAGCTGAGTTTCAGGTATGCTAATGTTTTTAATGATAATTTGCTATTTTGGTCATAAGCACCTCCAAAATGTGTTTGTTTCAGCCATTGGGATCTCCAGTGTGTAAGACCCTGAACTAGGAGCCATGAAAGTTGGAGTTAAGAGAAAGCCACAGAACTCGGTACCCAACAACAAAAAAGTAAGTACAGAGACTTCAAATATCCATGGAACAGTTACTAAAGTGGCCCACATGTTAGGCCACCACACAAACCTCACTACATTCTAAAAGTTAGAACTCACTCAGGGCTATATTTCTGACAAAAACACTACCACAAATAACACAACTAGAAATTAATACTAGAAGAATTATTTTTAATCTACCCACTTGCAAGTTAACAGACATTCCTTTAACCCTTCAATTAAAAAGGCAAAACTTAAATAAGAACTATTTAGAATAATAGTTTCCAATCCCAGCCCTAACACTATCTGAACACTCTTGGATAAGTCCAATAATCTCACAATTTCCTTCTCTCTGAAAGGAGGTTGTTGCAAGGATCAAAAGAGATAAGAAAAAAAGATCTAGCATAGAGTAATTGTTCAACAACTGTGATGTAGCACTAAGGCTAAGTTTGTGTGACTGGATGTTAAAATGGGGCTGTTTCTGCCTCATTTTCAGCTAAGATATGAAAACAGTGGGTGCTACATTTTAAAGAGACTACCATACAAAAAAATTTCAAAGTGGATGGGCAAAAACTCTTTACATGACTCTTGAATCCCTTACTCACAGTGAGGATAGAATAAATAGTTTTGAGAAAATGGAGCTTGAAAGAGGATTTCTTTGGAGAGAGCTGTCCTGGCATTTCTCCCTCCCAAGGAGAAGGGGTGAGGTTCTTCTTCAAGTTAAGGGAAAGAAGGTTCATTGAGATCACTGGAGGGTTTGATTTGGTCTCCCTACAATTATTGGGACACAGAGCACTGGGTCTAAATCCTGTCTGGAAAACTGAAAGATTAGATGCTTTAATGGTACAAGCAAAGGAGAGGTGTCTGTTGGGCACTATTCTCCTGAAGATTGTCAGGGCAGATGATTTGTGAGTGCTTCTTGTGGACTAGATAGAAGGCATGTTGGGGAGAGACTCAGTCTGGATCTATTTTAAATCCCACCTAAGAGGATTTCACGGGAAGGTGACAGAACCTCAACTGAAAAGGTCTGTGTAGAGTGGACCATTGGAAAAGAGTGGCCAGCTAGAGGAAAATGCAACACTTGTGTCAGAAGAAATGTAGTTTAATGTTCCCCATAAGGGTCTCAGAAGAACACACAAAAGAATCCATGAGAGAAGGAGTCAGCTCTAAAGAACTTCCAGGCCCACGCAGTGAAGACATCTTATAACAGGACTAGTCAAGCAAGAGCTTTCCTGCCTTTTCCTCTTCCCTCTCTGTATACCCAGCAGAGTCAGCAACCCTGGTCACCAGTGTGAGGGAGGATGCGTGAAAGGAGAGCAGAAAGGAAGCTCGACCTCTTCTCACCTGCAGCAGCTTCTAGTTTAGAGCGGGGAGCAGATTTAACTTTAAAGCAAATCGGAAGTTTTGATTATACATGACTGGACACAATAACTGAATTGAGACTGTGTTGTCAACTTCTAGTGGTCCTAGGATTTTTTATTACTTGAGAGTGATCAGAAAGGTCATGGGACTACCTGAGTTTTCAACCAAGGGCAGTGAAAGAACTTCTACTGAATTACTTTTACAAGGAGAGTGAAAGAAAAGAAAAGTTGCTTGTAATTACATCCCATGAGTTTCCTGTTCAATTTACTCATTGCATTTACAAGCTCTCTCTCCATTCCAACCAGAGCCCACTTCAGGATGCTGCGATACCAAGGACTCCAAAGGAAGCCAAAGAACAAAAGAGACCTCCTGTCAATTTATATGATCTCTTCCCTGTCTTCCTCCCTCCCCCATATTTTTATAAAGTATTGTGCTGCTGAAGGCTATCCCTGGAAGGGAGGGAAATACATAGTAGAAAAGGGATTCTGGGAGACAGTAAAAGGATGGAAGGTGGC
This sequence comes from Tapirus indicus, assembly GCA_031878705.1. Lineage (NCBI taxonomy): Eukaryota > Metazoa > Chordata > Mammalia > Perissodactyla > Tapiridae > Tapirus > Tapirus indicus. The sequence goes on along the minus strand of CM062918.1, from coordinate 61,385,866 downwards.
TTTTTACTAGAAGGGGAGAGTTAGGGCAACAACAGCTAAAGGAAGATGGGGAGGAATTCCAGGCAGGCAGAAAGAGAGCTGACGGAGTGGAGAGGGTACCCTGGGGTTAAGGCTGTTACTCAGGAGTCCTGCCTGGACCACCCTTTAGGGGGCCTTGTTACTGTTACATCAGCGACAGCTACATGAAGTACAGAAAACTGACAACTAGAAGGCAAGCTAAGAAAGTCAGGAGCTGGAGTTTCCTCTGTTTCACCTGGAAATCCTCACACAAATTCCTTAAATTGCTACACACCCAATTAAGTGGGTCATGGCTGGCAGGCCACACACACAGAAAGCGGGGGAGAGAAGCATACACTTCCATGAACTACAAGTAAAACGAGCATCATCTCCAACGGTCTGATAAATAACTTTCGTATTGTTTCTAGGAGAAAGGGAAAATCTGGGAGATGTAGTTTAGGTGCCAAAATAATAGAATTCCTAAGATATTTTATTGTTTAGGTAGAAGCAATAGGTTAAAATATTTGACTGGGGCTGTCCCCCAAAACTGCGATTTTTAACAGAGCTTTAAAAAACCATTAATTCACATGCACAATACATGTTCCATTTATAATCCATCCCCAAATAAGCTTTACACAATTTCATACTATTTCCCACTTACTATGACCACAACACCTGCCCCTTACCATGACATGCTTTAAAACTCAGTGGTACACAATGACTAAAAAGAAAACACAATGGTCCAAAATTATGTGATAAAAATAAATAAAATAAAACTGAATTACATGCATACTAATTATTGTGCTGGGAAATCTTATGAAATCTGGAAATGCTGAGGTACAAAACATCTACTCATTCATCTCCTCTGTGAGGCCCTCCTGAACCCCCAAAGGGAAACTACTATTTCCTGGAACCATTACCTGCCAATTCTTTTCGCAACTCCACTGAGGTGGATATCAGTTTCTGCATTTGAACTGATAAACTGAAGCTCAGATTGCTGAAGTAATTGCCCAAGGGCACACAGTTTGTGTCTCGCGAGCACCCCAGATGGAAGGTGGGAAACTAACATTTATTACCAACTGCTATGGCCAGGCAAAGCACTAAGTATTACGATATGTGCTTCCTCATTTAATACAATGGCCTCTGAGGCAATTAATATTTTCCTCAGCCACAAATGAGCAAACTGGTCCATCGTTGCAGGGGTAGTAGGTAGCACTGCTGGAACTCAAGTGCAGGTTTTCTAACTTCCATCCTCTGTGATTCCACGTCGTCATGCCGCCTCTTCGGAAATGGCCCCTGGAATTGTCCACTCCACCCCACTTCCACGGGTCAAACATCAGTCCTCATTTAGAGGATGGTGAACTCATCTCCCTCCTGGACTTTCACCTTGCATTCCACAGGCGCAAGTATCTGCCACAGCTGCCTATCATTACCAAACCGAGTTTGAAAACCTCATACCTAGATTTCAAGACCTTCTATAATCTAGAGTAACATGAGCTTACTGGATGTTATTTCTATCACATAAAGTTGTGAAAAACTTTGAAAAGACCAAAAAAAAGATCTGAGTATCTCTTCCAGGGAATAATCAGGCATCATTAATAACCTTTTCTGGATCATCTAACTTTATAGGTCTGTGTCTTTCGCCTTTCCCTATCTTTAGCTAAGCTCTTTTACAACTGTATAAATTGTAGAAAACTGAGAGTAATGCAAATGAATTTTGTCAGTGGAAATGCAAATAATAAGCCCTCTTTGCTCCCCAGGAGGACAGTTTTTCATCTACTGCAAATTCCTTTCAGCACTTTTGAAGCCCTTCGCATGTGCTTGCTCTCTCCTTTGAACCAGTGGTAATATCATACTGGTTCCCTCATTAATTAATGAGCTAAATAAAATTTTTGACACATGTTCCTTTCACATTTGAGAGTCATGATTTTACCTTTTCTTAAAAAATTATTCCTTCACATTTTCCACTGCTGCCTGAGATACTGGATAGTCGGCCTGGATTCCTCCCTAATCTAGAAACACACTATGTTTACTTCTCCTTCCTTTTTCAGTTCCTCCCATCCCAGGGACCACAAGTACACACATATATGTACACACACACATACACACACACTAGGAACATCAGCCTTTTTTCCAGGGGTAGACAGGAAAAGGGGAGAGAGTGAAAGGGAATATAATAATGAATTCGATGGTAGAAAACTACGAATTAGGTTATAGTGAACTATGGCCCTTGGGCCACCTTTGGCTTACCACCTGCTTTTGTAAATAAAGTTCTATTGGAACACAGCCACATCCATTCATTTATGCATTATCTATGGCTGCTTTTGTGATACAATGGCAGAGCTAAGAAGTCATGACAAGAGACTGGCCCAGAAAGCCTAAAATATTCACTATCTGATTCTTTACAGAAAAAGTTTGCTGACTTCTGAATTAGACACAACCTTTGCCCTCTACAGAGTTTATAATTTCGTGAAGGGAAGTAATGAGTATACACAGATGAAAATGCAAAAACAACAATAAAATAAGGTGGGTCTCCATATATGGGGACAGTTAAGGGGTGATGAAATTTAGCATGGGAGTGCTGAGGATGGATGGAAGTGGAATCAACCAGCTTCAATCATTCCAGAGTAGAACACCAAAGCCATGCCAGGTAAACTATTGATTTGTTTATTTATTCACTTATTACAATTTTTATTTTTTATTGCAAAATAACCCAAGCATACTGAAAGATAGTATGCAATAATTATGTGCTCAACTCACTTTAATATTTTGTCATATTTGCTTCAGATTTTATTTTTACAGTCTTTAATTTGGGAAGATTAGGCCAGGCTTCCTCCCTCATTAATTGACTGTAAAATGAAGGGGATCCATGGAATATTTATCCTACCTCAGACCTGAAGAAGCTCCCACTGGCAATAGTTTATTTGTTTGAATGTCTTTTGTCTCCTTTTCATTTTTTTAAAAATAAGATTCATATGGTTCAAAATTCAAAAGGTACAAAAGGGTAAACAATGAAATATTTTCCTCCTACTTCTGTACCCTAGCTACTCCTTATTATGAGCAACATTATTTCTTACGTTTCCTTCCATAGATATTTCAGGTACATTTGAGAAAATATGTATATATATTCATTTTTCCACTTCCTGTTTATAATTTTTTTCTGTTCACCCAATACTTCATTTTGGTAATCCATCCAGATCAGCACATACAGAAATTATCATTCTCTTTTTTCAAGATTTCATAGCATTTCTTTGTATGGGTGAAATATAATTTATTTGACCAGTTTTCTTTCCATGGCATTTAGATTGTTTCCAATTCTTTGCAATTACAAACAAGGCTACAATAAATAATTATGTGCATTGGTTGCTTCCTCTAAACATAAGAATACCTGTAGGCTAGAAGTAGAATTGCTCGGTCAAAGAATATGTGCATTTATAATTTTGATAGCTATTGCCAAATTGTTTTCCATGCAGAAGGTACCAAAATTACACTTCAGCCACGTATGAAAGAGGCCGATACCCTCACTATCTCAGGGGAAATTTGGTTTTTGATCTTTGCTGCTCTAAGAGGTAACAAATGGTATCTCAATGTATTAAAAATTGCATTTTCCTTATTATGAATGAAGCTAAGCATCTTTTCATATAGTTAAGTCATTTGCATTTGCATCTCTAAGAACTGTATGTCCAAGTATTTTTGGTCCATTTTCTTTTGGGCTATTGGTCTTTTTTATGGAGAGGGAAGTGGCCCGTTAAAATCCATCCAAAGTGGCATGGCCATGGTAGAGTCTGGGGATAGAGAAGGAAGTCAGTAAGTAAGCTTTTAAACTCTTTCCCAGATAAATGGATCATGTTAAAGGACCATGTGTAGGTCTCACCCTTCAGTGGCACCTCATTACCTATAGAATCAAGTGCAGGCCCCTTAGTACGGCATCCAGGGCCCTTCATGCTCTAGAAACACCAAACCGCATGTGCTACCACACACCCCTACCCTAGCTCCTGCCTCTTTACCTTTGCCTCTCAGTCCATTCCCTCTGTCCTGATATCCTCCCACCTTTCTTTGCCCAGAAAACTCCTTCCATAGACTTGAAGATTCAGTTCAAGGGTCACATTCTCCAAGAAATCTTCCCTGAAGCCCAAGATGTGTTACATGCCTCTCCTCTGTATTCCTACAGGACCATATGCAAACTTCTCTTAAAATTACCTCTGAGGTATCCATCACCATCACTATTAAACTGTAGTCTCTTCAAGGGCAGAAACAGTCTTCTCCCTCTTTGTTCTTCTAGCTTAAGGAAGACAGTTTGTAAGTGTTGACTGACCTGAAACTCTATAAAAAATTAAACATATGATTTTGAATATGCCTTCCTGGGGTCTTGGTTTCCTTCTCTGTAAAATGAGAGGGTGAGATTGGATGACTTCTAAAGTCCCTCTTGGATATCTGAATACATGAACTAATGGATGAAAGAGGCATCTGATGTGGATTTGTATGCTAGCAAAATAAACAATGGATTAGGAGCCAGGGAGAGAGTCAGAACCCAATTAGGCGACAGTTACACTGAACCAAAAATGAAGCACAACAAAATCGGACCCTACTAAAGGGGTGACAATAGAACAGAATGGCTAAGATGGACTTTTTTAAAGCAAAACACTCATAGGTCTTGGTGACTGATGCAGTTAAGGATGGCCCCTATCAATTCCTTCCTTCACTGTATGTACATGCTGCTTCTCATATCAAGAGATCAAACCTAACAACCTGTCCCATTGAATCTGGACTGGCCTCAGTAACTTTCTTGACCAATAAAATGTGGTGGCAGTGAAGGTCTGGGACTTCTAAAGCCAGGTCATAAGAAGCCTTGCAGCTTCCAATGGATCTTTTAGAATCCTTGCTCTGGGGAAAGACAGCTGCCATGCAGAAAATTTGACCACTCTGACACTACCATGCTGTGAGGAAGCCCAAGCTAGCCACGTGAAGGGGTCACACAGGGACAGAGAGAGGCGCCCCATCAGCCCCCAGCTCTTCCCAGCCCAGGTACCACTATGTGAGTGAAGGAGCCTTTAGATAACTCCAGCCACAGCCACCATCTGAATGTAAGTGCAGGAGAGACCAAGCAAGAGTCAACTGGCTGAGTGCAGTCAACCCCCAGAACCATGATAGATAATAATAAAAAATAATAAACTGTTATTTTAAGCCACTCAGTTTTGGGGTGGTTTGTTACACAGAATTAGATAGCCAAAACATAAAGGAACCAGGGGACATAAGATAATAGAGTGGGAAGTGCAGAAGATGGATTCTCACATATAGTACCTGGGTTTCAATTCTAGTTTAGCTTACTACTGAGTGGCCTTTGGCAAGGTTCTTAACCTCACTAAACCTCAGTTTGCTCATCGGTAAAACGGGATGATTATAGTTCCTACCTCCCAGGATTATTGTGAAAACTGATGAAATGACCAAGTGAAGTCACCTAGTATGGTGAGTGTAGGCCTTTACTGAATGAAAGGTGTAACGATAGAGGGAGAATCAAAGATAACTCAAGATTAATGGGGGATGGTGATATGAATGATGCAGTGAAAGTTAGGAAAGAGTTTGGAGCATGTTGAGTCTGACATCCAAGGAGAAAGTCTTACACGTCTTCCTTGAGCTCTGGGCTTCCTAGCACTGTCCTGGACAAGCACAAGGCCCTCAGGACTAATTGCCTGACTGATTCACAGCAGAACAGAAGATGCAAAGGGAAGAACTGGAAGGTAGGAAAAGGAGTTGACCATTTAGACTGAAGATTATGTTAACTTGTGACAAATTAAAATAGGTAACAAGGACTATACTTGCCATCACACAGCCAGCCACACTATACAGTCATGCATAAGTTAAGGACGGGGATACTTGCTGAGAAATGGGGCGTTAGGCAATTTTGTCACTGTGTGAACATCACAGGGTGTACTTCCACAACCTAGACGGTACAGCCTACTACACACCTAGGCTATACGGTACTAATCTTATGGGACCACCGTCGTATATGTGGTTCATCGTCGACTGAAACGTCCTTAATGTGGCGCACGACTGTAGTTAAACGGATCCTTCCATCCAAATAACGGACAGGCTGTACAGAGGCACACTGTGTTGCAGAGGGACAAGGGAACTCATTTTTGCCAAGTTTCCAGTGGGTGTCAAGCCCTGGGCTAAGTGTCTTCACATACATTCTCTCTTCATCTTCTTGACGATCCTATTAGTATTACACTCATTTTATACATAAGGAAGCTAAGGCTCAGAGACTCAAAGTAACTTGCACACAAGGCCACCAGATAGTAATTTAAGATGATGATGACAACGGCAATAATGCTAAGTAATATGAGTTAAGCAGTAGCAGGCAATGTTCTAAGCACTTTTATGTTCATTATTTCATTTAATCCTCACAGCAACCAGAGGTAAATACTATTTTTGCATCCATTTCACAGATGGGGAAACTGAGGCACAGTGAAGTTATGTCCTTGCCCAAGGCCATCCCATTGATAAGTGGATAAGCCAGGATATGAATTTATGAAATCTGGCTCCAGAGTTGAAGCTCTTGAAGGCCGCATGCTTGTTCCTATCCATCACACAGAGAGGCTGCTTCTAAATGGACACCTATTTGATGGTATTTCTGTTGGACAGCTGCCCCAAGTCCCATCTTATCACACTCCACAATTAACGTACAGTTACTCACAGTTACTAAATATTCCCTGGACTGATAATAAAGAGATCTCACTGTAAGGGCCACCCTGATGTGGGGACTCCCCCTTAAGCCACCACAGAATGAGACCAGGAGCAGAATTCAAGGAATAGCTGAGAAAGAGGGGAGGGAAACTCTGACACGACATCATGAGGTGACACAGACACCTTTGAGGGTCTGCAGCAAATGTGACTAAGCCCTACAAAGACCGGGGTGGGGCGGGGAAGGCCATGCTGTGGGCACTTGTCTGAAAGAGTGGGAGGAGCAGGCCAGGACCTGACAAAGGGGATCCGTTGCCTCTTCCCCGGGAGGCCGGCCTCCAGTTCTCATTTCTGCACAGGCAGCAGAGCCACATCTTGGAACCTGGCCCAAGTTTGAGGTATTTGGTAGGAATCACAGCACCGGGCCAAAATGAATGCTTTTTTCCCCCTCTTCAAATCAGTAAGGCAATTGGTAGTATGATGGGGAACAGGAAAAACCTCAAAACAGATTATTTTACAAAATAACATAACTCAATTATTTTCAGACGGCAGAAAGGGAAAATCCATTTCTCGCCACATTTAATTTTCTCACTCTCTTTCCTTTATCCTTCCCAAATCTCCGTCCCTGCATCTGGAATGTGATCCTGATGTGCACTCCCCGTCCTCTGCCAGAAAGGACTCCGGTTGCTGGATTCCGCCAAGACACTTAATCCAGCCCCCGCCCATATTAAAACTGCAGGCGGGAGAGCCAGGAGGGGAGAGGGAGCAAGGGCGTGGGGCCCTGCGCGGCCTCGATGCCTCAAATACTTTCTCAAAACCTGGCAGCCTCCTCCGCTGCTCTTGGCGGCGCAGCCCACGCCCTCTCGGAGAAGCCCGCCTGCAGGGCGTCCCGCTGGGTCGACTTGCTGAAATACACACTGAAGAGCGTGTCAGCTCCCACTCAGGCCAGGAGCGGTAGCCAAGGAAACGTATCCCCACCCCACCCCCACTCCGGACAGAGCCATCTCGGTGATGCGACGCCAGAGCGTGACGGGCAACACGGTTGTCACTGCGGCACCGTCATCACCACAGCACAGATGTCCCACAGCACACTGCTCTCCCAGGCGCAGCAGCCACCAAATCCAGGGGCTGTGAGCAGTAAACCAGTCGCTGGGGAGGTAGGAAGGCAGGAGGAGGGACATTCCTTTGCTTTCTCTCCACCTGCTGGGCAACAATGAGCAGGAGCATGATGGAAATAAGGATCCTTGGCCCAGATGTCACAGTACACAAACAGAGCAGCCTACCAAGTCCTGTGCGCCTACAAAGCGCTGGGAGTGCTGACATGGATCGGTACTTCTTACCCCAAATCCACAAGGAAAATGTCATCTTTCACACTGGTGAGGTGGAGAAGCAGAGGCTGAGCTGGGCCCCTTGGACTAGACCTGGCTGCCTCCCTGCACACTATCCTTCGGTGTCTTTGTGCGTATGGTGCTGCTAATGTGCTGGGAACAAAACTCCCCTTAGAGAAGGAACTGTGAGGGCAGTTCTAGGCCGCTCAGTTCTGGAATAGCTAAGGCCTAAGACATCGCTGTGGGCTCCAGCGGGTAGATGAACCGCACTAAGGGCTCCTCACGAGCACTGAGGACCATGGTCTCTTTGTCCCAGCTTGCTTATATAAGAAGAGTTAGTATCCCTGCTAAAATCTTCCTTCCTCCCTTCCTGCTCTCCTTCCCTCCTTCCTCCCTCCCTCTCTTACCTTTCTTCTTTCCCTTTCTTTCCTTCCCTCTGCTTTCTGTTCATTCATTCAACACACTTTCATTAAACACCAACTATGTACCGAGTATCTTTTCTAGGCTCTGGGGACACGGCAGGGAATGAGGCTGATAGATCTCCACTCTTACAAAGTTACATTCTATTGAGAGTTGGGGGACGACAGTCAATAAATGAATAAGAAAACAAATGCAGCGCCCCCGCCCCGTTGGACTGTAATAAGTAATGGAGAGAACCGCAACAGGGGGACCAGACAGGAGTGACTGCATGGCCACTTTGGTCAGTGCTCACGGAAGGTCTTTGGGCCCCAGAAGCAACTATCTGAGGAGAGTAGTCATTAGCCTCATTGCAAGAAGAAACTAATTAGAACTAACTGGAAGAACCTAAATTAGAAGACTTGGGAAAGAGTTACTCTAAGACTCTATTTTGACACATGAAGAAAAAACGACTTCATGCCTTGACCCTGGGTCCTGACGATGGAAACTCAGTGAACCAACAGCATCCTCCTTGGGCCCTGCCGTCCATGAGCTCAGCTCCCTGAGGCACAGGCCTGGCTGCACATTCCCAGCTGAGCAAGGGCTGGGTCAGCAGCCCAGGGCAGTCCTCTTCACCTTGTGAACCTTCTTCCTCTCCCAGGGCACCACTGAACAACACATAATCCAGTAAGACTTGGGCTATAGATCCACACTTGCCACAAAAACAAGAAACAAACCTCTGGGCAGATGGGGCAATAAACTGAGAGACATTCATTTAGAGCCTCTATTGTTAGTGTGCACACAGACAGACAGACAGACAGACACACACAGGAAAGATGCAAACTTCAAACTAGCTAGAGGAAAGCATGTCTTGTTCACAAAGTCATCAGGTTTGGAAGCCGATTTCAAATAAAGAAGAGCTCCTTGGTGAGTTGGTTGTAAGGCGGCCAGGATTAACACTCACCTTATGCATTAAGCATGTTGTATCAGTCTTTTATTGCTTGTGGTTTTGCTCCAGGAAAACCTTTATGTGAAACATTACTTGATCTGTAGTGCATTGAAATCTCCGTAAAAAGGATTCTCATCCCAAACAAGATCGTGTACATGAAAGAATCTAGCACAGGACCTAGCTCATGGTGGGCATTCAGCAAACGTTATTTTTGTCTTACAGAACATTTGTAATGCTTCCATGCTCAGACAACAGGATTCCCTGGGAGGAAAAAATCCTCAGATGCAACACATTTATCCACCCACCAAACATGGGTATAGGCACCCTATAGGCACAGGAAATGCAGGGAAGAGCAAGAGGACTGTGAAGTTTACGGGGGAATGTCCTACAAGATGAAGTGCTCTAAGTGTAAGCAGAGTTTTGTATGAGACATTTATTGACCACCACTCCCACCCCATCTTGACCGGGCAGTGATGTAGGATTCATTTTAGACTGGGGAAACTTGACAGATAATCTAGTCTCCATCCCTGAGGCCTAGAGAGATCACGTGGCCTGCTTAAGGCCACACAGTGGACCCACATGTTATCTGGTTGGCTCATCCTATGCCTGTTAGCAATTGCAGGGGTAGAAATCATGTTAGAGCCTAAAGTTTCTAAAGGTGAGACTTCATGAACCAAGCTCCATGGCATCAACAGCCTTGCCTGGCACACAATAGCCATTCAGAAGATTTATGTTGAATTAATAAAGGAGGAGTCTTTAGCTAGTTCATCAAGTACTTCCTGAGCACACTCTGGAGAAGTCAAAATGAAAACCCAAAGGTGCCTTCCCGTCCTTATCTAACTGGATTAGTCCGATGGCTCCCTGCTTGACACTCTCCCCTCCCTCGGCTTCCGGACATTCTCCCCTCCTGGCTCCTTGGCCTCTCCTTCTCAGTCTCCTTCATTGGCTCCCTGTTCTCGACAACCCCGTGGAGACTGATGCTCCTCAATCACCCGGCAAGCTCATCTGCTCTTTTTATTACACGAATGTGAATCTCATTATCTGTTCCCATATTACTTTCCACCTTCACAAGGGAGGGAACCAAAGCTGAGTTTGGATTTGAATCCAGGTCTGTCTGATTCTCAGATCCACGCCTCCTGTGCAAAGAAGCTGGGATTTTACCATCCAGGCATTGAAGAAGTCGTGGGGATATTACATTCCGTAGATAACCTATAAATAGTGGCTCCTATTATTTTGGGGACCAACAGACCCTTTTTAGAATTACATAAAAGCATGGACTTTCTCTGTAGAAGCTGACATGAGAATGTGTTAGCAGAGAAAACATTTTATATGCAATGTAAAGGGTGTCCTAGATCCCCTTGAAGCTCATCAATTACTCCCTCTGGGTCAGGGACCTCAAATTGAAGAACCTACCCTGTAAAGACACAGAAAACATCTTTGGAGCACTTTAAATAAAACCACAGTTTGGTGTTCTTTCTCATCTGCTCTGATTAGCCTCCAGTGAGCAAACTGAAAACTGCACACCATGCTTTCTAACAAAAAAATTGGACACAATTTTTATTAACATGGCTTATTTAATAGAAAAAATTGTACTAGGCCCAAACCAGTCAAAGATGTTGTGTCACACGAAGATTTTATTTTCTTCATCCCCCACTGCTCTTCTAGATGTGACATCCCTGGATGAAAATAGAGAAACGTTGCTTCTGCTTCATGTGTCATGTGTCTGTGTATATCAGAAGGGTCTGACGGAGATGCTGTGATCACTAAATGAGGCACCAAGCCGAGAGTGCTTAGCAAAGTGTCTGGTACATGAGATGGTGCTGAATGAATGTGAGTTATTGCTTGCAAGGTCCTAAGAAAGTGGGCCACAGTCCACCTTCATAGCCTCATGTCCTGACCCTCCTACCTACTCAACCTCCAGATAAGTTACACGGACTAAGCAGCACTTCCCAGAGCTTTCAGGCTTCTGAGCCTCCACTTGTGCTATTTCCTCCTCCTCGAATGCCCTTCCACAATGTGTCCGTATGGAAAATTCCATCAAGATCCAGCTTAAATGCTAAGCTTTCCATTACCCGTCCCCCACCGAAAGTCTGGTTGGAATTCATTTTCCTTTCGTTGGAGCTCATAAAGCACTGTGGATAAACCTCTATCCTAGCACATATGATATTGCGTTACAATTATTCATTCCCTTCCCCTGGTATTTCGGAGCCTTCAAGAGCAGGGCCCACATCTCTAACATTTGCATCCTTAGCAGACCACAGAGGATCTCAATAAATACTCTTTGAAATGAACTCAACTACACTAGCAAATTCTTTCAAATTCTAAGTCCCAGGATGTCTAGAAGCTTTAGTAAAGTTCAAGTATGTTCCAATTTACCTGGTTTTTGAAGACCCATACCTCTCAACCCCATTCATGACTGACCCAGAAGACACAGTAATGCCTGCTACTTGGTTATGGGACCATGACTGTGTGAAACGTTCTGTAATTCATCTCCATAGGAAGTTGTTGCCAAGGGAAAGAAACACGTCTGCTTCTCAGAAAAAATGGCTGGCAACCATCAGGGCTTTGGATAAACTCAGGCCATGTGTCTTCAGCCAGAAGTTTACCTTGTGGACGGATCATCAAACCCTAACCTGGCTGAGGACTGTACGTAACAGAAACAGTGATACCAGGAGTGACGATCCTGGAAGTTTCTGTCTTTCCAAATGAACATTCAACATGTTCCTGGCTGGGAAAGGACGCTAAAAAAAAAAAAAGGACAGGAAGGTATCAACTCCATTCGAATCACCAACCTGCCAAAAACAAATGGACATTGTAATCTTTTCTTCTGTTTAATTAATGGGCCCACTTTGGAGTCCAAAGAGGAAAGATGTAAGAAGTACAGGGTTGTCATGATTCTTCAAAAGGGGCTTTTATCGGTTAGCTGCACAAATGTACTGAGAAATTTTAAAAAGAACCAGGCTGGCAAACTGTGGGTAGAAAAGCCAAAATGACAGAAAGTAGTGGGTTTCCTAGACACAGACCAGAGTCAGCAAGTTACCATTATTTAGTAATTGACTCCTGAATCAATATGGCCCCGGAAGGGAGTAGGGAGACAGAAGCAGAGGCATGGATCAAGTTGGGAGACACACTGCAGAAAGGAAACTAGTTTCCATGTTGTTTTCAGTCCAAACTGGCCACAGAGAAAACCATCACGAGCTCAGGAAAGGGACCAGGCAAATGCCATCTCCACTCTCTGGTGAAAATCTAGATAAGACACTGGAAACAGCCATGGCCAAGAGCTTACAGCCTCAGCACAGATAATGAGAGCAAGAGCACATGTAAGGAGCATTTAGATATTATTGTGAGGTTATAAAAAGGTTGTTTAGTTTTTGTACAAGGAGGAATTTAAGAGCAGATGGCTGGGAGAAGCAGCAAGGTTGGAAGTCTCATGAAATCCATAAGTGGGGAAAAATACAGTATTTAGAGGGTAAAATCAATCAACAGAAGCAATACAGTTTAAGGACCTATTGCACATGTCGGTTTTACTTATGTATACTTTTCCTGAAGAAGAGACATTTTTTTTCACAATAATGACATATATATATATAGTGTGTTACAGTGGGAAATGCAGAAAGCTCAGCTCAGCTCAGCACCAGGTAGAGACTGGCCCTGCCCCTCACAGCTGAGTCTGGGTCTCACCCTCCAGAAGACAGGCTTGGCCAGATGATCTCTAAAGCCTCTTGCAGTGCTCATGTTCCATGATGGATTTAGCACGCAACATTTCATTGTGATGCAGGGCCGTTTTCCTGCACAGTGCACACGGACTTCTAGTACTCCCTGGTGGTTCCCAACCACTCACCTGATACCCCAGCACCACAGCTGGCCTTGGAAAGCATTTCCCAAACAGAGGTGATTTACCCCAGCGGTGCTCAAAGCAAAGCTGTTCCAACCGCAGCTTGGTGACAGACTTGTCTGATTATGCCCCTTGAACACAAGGACCCAAGTGGTCTCAGGTATCAGGTCAGCTTAAAGGTAATAATACTACCAGCCCTCCCAGTGGTGTTTCTTGGAAGAATTAACAACAGGCTTACTACATGAGAAGGGTAGAAGTGTGGCCACATGCTTTGCCTGCATCTATGCACTTATAAAGAGGGGACTCCCCAAATGCGGGGGTGGCACACTCTTGTCACCGACTCTGTTCTTTTTTCCATTTTCCCCTCCCCCAAGGCCTCAGCTTACCTCCTCTGCTCTCCTCCCTGCCTTCCTCCTAATCTTCCAGGGACATTTCAAGCTTGTTGGCCATCCTTTCTAGTTGAATGTTTTTGGAACTGAAGAAATTCAACTTCAGAATTGTATAAAGGGCTATGCTGGGAAATTTTTATTTTAAGAGATGAGGAAGTAAAAATAAAAACTCAAGTCACAAAATGTTCACTCTAAAAGTAACAGTGCCTTGGCTCCCTATGTGACAGAGACCCAGAGGGCAGGTCACTTAACCAGTCAGTGGCAACCCCAAGGCCCCAGGGAACTCAGGGCTCCTCATTCCCAGGAAAGGGCTCGTTTCTGTTCCACCACTCTGCTCGGCAGGGAATGACTGTCTGAATTCTAGGGCTCTCAGCTCCCACCAAGAATGCACGTTTCAAAGTGAAGGTGCCAAAAAGAAACATTAAACAGACACCAATATCCCCGGATGCTGTATACTAGAAAGCATAACTTTGGGATATTTTTAGTGAGTCAGTGTGGTCAAACTTAGGGACAAAACGGAGTTCAGCTTAAAATAATGAAGCTCAAGTTAATATACCCCACCTTGTTTTTGGCATCACGATTCACTTTTTTTTCTTTTTTGGTACTTTGCAGTTTGTATAATTATAACACTGGAAATTTATCACACCAGCTGGGCAAGGAGACACTACAAATGTGCTAGAATAAAATATAGATGGAGATTTAATTATCGTGCTACTCATGCTTTTTAAAGAACAGTGTCAGCACTTCCATAAACTGATTTGCATTACGTTAAAATTAATGGACTGTAAACCTCTGCTCCTGGTGAAACGGACCATACCGTGTCTTTCCTTCCTGCTCTAACCTCCTTCCTGAGACCAGCTGCGTATCGGTTTCCCCTGGCCGGGCCCACACTGAACTCCCCCCTCAATTACAAAGCCCCTGCGGAGAGTAAGGACCCTTATCCTATTCCAAACACAAATGTACACACACACAATCTCATCCCATTTCTCCAAAACACATGAAAGCAAAACTAAACAAAAATCTGACCATGTGATTAATCTCTCAGCAACCCTTCTCTTTCCACAGTAGTCCTGGACCAATGCTGGGCGTGGCCCACTTTTACCTGGGAGAGTGCCACTGAGTGAAGAAAAGATGGGGATGCTCCCTCCCAGAGGTGAGTGCGTCAGAGAAAATACAGGATTGTCAAGGCTGAGGGCAGGCGCTCTGGAGTTGGGGGTCACTGACAGGTGCTAGGTGGACAGGGAAGTGATGAGAGCAGCTAGCAACCACATCTCCAAGAAGTCTGTCAATGGAGGGAAGGGGGGGGGGTTGGAATACTATCTGGAGAAGTGAGCAAGTTCATGTCACTGCTGTTTTCTAGTAGTGGAAACATGCGCATTTGAATGAAGAAGGAAAGACTGAGCAAGAGAGGGGTCAATACTAAAGAGAGAAACAACTAAGAAAGGGAAGCATTTTGGGGTGCTTTTCTAGGCTGAGCACTTCCGTATGCAATTTATCCTTTGTACACACTATATCTAATTTAATCCCCATACATCAGAGTAGCCTCATTCTAGATTAAAACACCGAAGTTCAGAGAAGTTAAACAACTTGTCTGTGATCTTACTGCTAAGAAGAACTGACATGGGATTCGAACCCAGGTTAGCCTGCCTCCTATGTCCCGGTGTCCCCACTGCTCCATGCTGCAAAGCCCTGGGGGATGGGATGGATTTAAGGACACAGGTAGGAAGGATGCCCCAGAAGAAGAGAATGTATGTGTGAAATCCAGAATGGATAGCGATAGAGATTGCGATACAAGACGTGACTGTAAAGGAAAGTGAATTTCATAACAAAAAGGTGAGACCCTGCCTATCCAGATAAGAGCACTGCTGCCCTGCAGAGGGTCTCATACTGGAGACCTGGTACTTATTCCAAAGACACTACTGTCGCTCAAAACATTGACGTGACTCCTCGTTCAAACAGAGTTATAAAGCACGTGGCACATTCCTTTAAATAGCTCGGTGGTTAACAGGTGTTCATCTTTTGGAACCAAATCTGGAGCAAAAAGTTACACTGGGAAGTGTTAACTTTAATTAAAGGCTAAAACAGCAATTACAATTAGGTGAGACTATGTCTTCCATGGCTCTCCCTGGCTCTGAACACAAGCAAGAGCTAAGCTCTGAACTGTTTTCTGGGGTAGTGGTATCACCAGAGTATAGACTCTCAAACTATCTCTTCAAGTCCTGTATCACTTCAAGTGCAGAACCACAGTCACCTAGATATCAACTTTTGGTGCGCAGGTGTTCTGAAGGAAGACAAAGGAAAAACAGAGGAGAGTGTTGACACTTCTGAGATTCAGTCTCTCAGACATCCAGGTGTGGTCCTCAGACCAGCAACATCAGCAGCCATTGGGGCTCATTAAAATGCAGCATCTCAGGCCCATTCCAGACCTACTGAATCGGAATGTCTGCATTTTTACAACATTTCCATGTGGTTCTGCTGCATATAAAAGTTTGAGAAGCACTGGTTGGGAGAAGGAGGCCCTGTGACAAGGGTTGGGTACTGAGGAACTGAAAAGACACCCTGAATTGAGGGTCCCAGGGATGACCTAAAAAAGCAAGCCTTTCAAAAGTGCAGACAAGCAGAAGTCAGCTTCCTTTCATTTTATAACTACTGCAACTAGGATAAGTCCAAGAGTTTCCAAGACAGTCTCAGTTTCAAATATTTGGTCCCATTTGCAGACCACATATCCTGGATGGTCTGGGGCAAGGGGAATGGACTGAGGTGTGTTATGAATGAGTACTCAGGGATGAGATTAGTGAAGTTGTTACCATGAGGGTATGGAGACAGGCCAGTTAGCATGAAAGACTGCCAAGTGTTTGGATGGCTCACTAATCATCTGACAATGAAAAATTAATATGAAGTCAGGATGAAGGGCAGTTAGGGAAAGATCAATGTCCAAGTAGGAAGAAAAAAGAGAGTTTATGCAGTATATCCCAGAGCTGTCCAACAGAACTTTCTGCAATAATGGAAATGTTCTATATCTACACTGTCTAATTTGGTAGCTGCCAGCCACATATGGCTGTTGAGCACTTAAAATATAGCTAGCATAACTGAGAAGCTGAATTTTAAATTTCATTTAGTTTCAATTAATTTAAACTTAAAGACCTACATGTGACTACTGGCCACCGTACTGGACAGCACGGGTACATATAAACACCATGGATAAGAAACACCAGCCCCTGTGCCTGCTTTGGGCCCACGGAGGACCAGCAGGATCCCCATCAAGGGAAGGGTCCTTGATGGGACACTAAAGGTACCAGTCAAGTAAGGCAGAAAGGTTTGAATGAGTAGATTTAGACATATAGAAAATGAAGGTCCTGATAAAGTCAGACTCTTTGCCTTTAAAAGTGTGTGTTCATGGCAACAAGGAAGGGGGATGTCCACCTGATGGTGGCCCGGAGGAAAGTGCCCGAGCCCTAGTGGGAAGGTGATCTGGCACTGAGCAGACATCTACACTGGGCAGGAGTAACGGTGGCAACAGGAAATTGATTACATGAGGGTTGATTGAGCAAATAATTAAATATATAAAGGATAATGGGAGCCGGATTTTTCATCATCAAAGAGTGCTACAAATATGGAAAGAGAGAAAATGAGAATGAACCTTCTGATGTTGGGTTGGAACTTGAGATATGAGTGCAGACTCATAATTTTCAATATATATAGATGAATACAGAAATTAATACAGACATAAATATGTGTATATATTGCCTAGCTCTATCCACTGTGAGGGCCTGGGAGCAGCAACACCCCAATAGCAACAGGCATACCTATTTTTCAGATCTTGGCTCCTACATACCATTCTCCACTAAAATGAACCAGGTCTCCCTGGAAAATGGCTGATTCCAGGACTGGGGCTGGAAAAGTACAGCATAAGCTTGGGACATATCTTGTGCCAGGAAGTGAGGAAGTGTTCAAAGAATGATGGAGGCATGTCAGAAAGGACACAGGACCCAGGATGACAGGGCTCCCACTGGCCCAACTGGGACAATTTGAGCCTCAAAATAAGGAATGATAGTAATGGATCATAAACCATTGAGTAAAAGAGAAATCCATGTGTCCATACTGATACAAATAAATGACTGAATAAAGGGACAAATGGACATCATGCACCACCTGCCAGGGGATAATGAGGACACGCCATCCTTTCTGTGGTTTTCCTGACAAAAATGCATAACCTGAATCTAATCATGAGGAAACATCAGACAAACCCAAACTGAGGGCCAGTCTACAGAATAAATGGCCTGCACTCTTCGAAACTGTCAAGGTCACGAAAGTCAAGGAAAGAGTGAGAAATTGTTGCAGATTGGAGGAGACCAAAGACATAACCAAAGATATAAGACAACCAAATACAACATGTGATTCTGAACTAGATACCTTTATATAAGAACATTCTTGGGACAACCGGTGAAACTTGAATAATGTTTGAGGATTAGATGGCAGTAATATATCAATGTTAATTTCCTGATTTTGATGGTTCTATTGTGGTTATGTATGAGAACGTCTTTGTTTATAGGAAATACAGTATGTGGGGGTGATGGTGCATCACATTAGCAACTCACGCTCAAATAGCTCAGAAAAAAAAGAATTCTTGGTACAGGGCTTGCAACTTTTCTATAAGTTTGAGACTGTTTCAATATAAAAAATTTAAAAAAATCAAACTATGTTTACCTATTTCTGGCCAATTCACTTTAAGGGGAAGTCTTTAGGGACATCTCAGAAAGATGTTCTTCTCTGGCAAAAAGAGAGAACAGTGTGCAGGGAAACGTCTTCCTTTCCACCTGACAGAGACATTTATGTGTCAAAGCTGATGCCAAGAGCTGTGGCAACCACCTTGCAAATAGGGAAACGCCACTACAAACTCAGAGAAGCCATCCCAGAGACTGACATTGCTGAGCTGCTAAATTAACAAGCCCTCAAACTGGCTACCTCCAGATTCCCTGTTATGTGTGATTTATTACCAAATGCAAAGGAAAGGATTTTGTTTAAGCAAAAAAAAAAAAAAAAAAAAAAAAAACCCTGCAGTTAGGCAGCACTGGCTCTCCTGTTTAAACAAAGGAGTCAATCAATGAGTTCAGCACTCTCTCCTACCTGAGGCTGCTCAGGTACCTTTGGTACCAATGCAGGAATGGCCCCTTTAGTTCAGCTTCCCATCTGTCACCTCCTCTGGCTCAAGATTGGATTTGCTGACACTTGAAATGCCCTTCATATTGGCAGGCTGCTAGGGTACAATTCCTCCTTACTCAAAGTCAGTCCCTGTCTTCATCCTGCACACACACACACACACACACACGTGCGCACACACACACACACCTGCACACTGAAACAGAACAAAAGAGTACCTTACAGAAAGAAGAAATCACATACATAATTATAGTCAATGTTACAGACTCTGGCTAGACTAAGAAAGGATCAAGGATAAAGACGAGGAAACCCGAAAACATTTTTCCTTTGGACTTTAAGTTTCAGGCTCTCCCCCTTGAATATTTCGCCTAGTGTAACCCCCATCCCTCTTTCCACAGTTCTCCCTCACGACTATGTACATACTCAGAATTCTTGGCTCACTTTCCTGCCATCACACCTCAAGGGCATCTCCCACCTCAGCAGCTCTCAAAGGTTGGATCTGAGAAAGACTAGGATGTTAACACCACAGCATTTTCAGATCCTTCTCACAACCCTGAAGATTCTGGCAAGCAAAGGCCACATTTGTCGAGTAGATCTCATACATATGAACACAGAACCTGTGGAGGCAAGCACAAGAACACTTCTTGAATGCTCACGATACAACCTGGTATTTCCATGGCTTTTTCTGAGTATGAAAATAACACCCCTACCCTAAGCCCAGAGGAACTTTCACACCATTTACTATTTTCCCTAAATTATCATGTCTGGCAAGAAACAACTAAAGATGAGCTTACAGCACAGTGCTAGGTGTCGAGGAGGACACAAAGGATAAAGGACGTGAGGTTTTTTTTGAGCATTCAGCTCACACCCTGCATGTGTGCCTGGTGAGGCAGTTCGCATGTGTTTGGAGAGGCTGCCAATGCTACTCCATAAAGTAGGAGTAGAGGGTCGAATGGTGCCCTTTCCCCTAAAAATATGTCCAAGTCATAACCCTGGAACTTATGGATGTGATCTTATTTTGGAAAAGGGTCATTGCAGATGAAATTAAGGATCCCCAGATGAGATCTTCCTGGATTTAGGGTGACCCTAAATCCGATGGCAAGGGTCCTTATAAGAGAGAGGCAGAGGGAAATCAGAGTCACAGAGACACACAGAGAAGAAGGCCATTTGAAGACAGAGGCAGACATCGGAGTGATGTGTCTACTAGCCAAGGAAAGCCCAGGATTATCGGCAGCCACCAGAAGCTAGGAGAGAGGCATGGAATGATTCTCACTCAGAGGCTCCAGAGGAACCAACCCTGCCGACGTCTTGATTTCAGACTTCTGCCCTCTGAAACGGTGAGAGAATAAATTTCTGTTGTTTTAAGCCACCAGGTTTGTGGTCATTTGTTATAACAACCCTAGGAAACTAATACAGTGAGCAAGGTCATTTAAGGGTGGGCTTTGTCTACCCAGAGAAGAAAGAATTTTCTCTCCTAGTTATGATAACATAAGACTGGTAGGCACAAAGAGTGAAATGGAACCTTTAGGGTGTAGCAAAGGCTACTTCACTGAAGATCATTTTGTATACAGAACTGGACAGGGAGAGGAAGGGAGCAGAGAGCCTTGGAACACACTGGGACCTCAAACACCTTCTGAGACTCAACATTTGCCTCTCTTTGATGGTCTGGGTGGGCCCGACACCAAGGGCCCCAGAAGGGAATTCACCACGAGGACAGGCACATCTGGTTGGTGTCCTGGGCCCCCCACCCAGTGATGCTGGGTGGGCAGGGATGCTCCAGGCATTGCTTATGGCCAAGGATGGGCTTCCCTCCAACACGGCAACCTGACACAGTGCTCGTGTTTCGAGAAAAAGGGACAAGGACACGAGAGTCACCAAAGAGGCTGCAACTATAGAGTGTACACAAGAGCCACTCTGCAGCCCTGCAGGGTCTGTCCCTGCCACAGCATCCTAAGCCAGGGGCAGAAGGAAACACAGGGAGGCAGGTGAGGGAATCTAGAGAGTGGAAGATATTAAATTGCATGGAGATCAGTTCAATGGGAGGTCAGAGAAGGGAGACACGTGCGCTGAGACTGCACGTCTGTTTCTCTTCTCTCCTCGTCCCAGTCCATCCCCTGACTCGGGCTTCTCCAGAGTGTCTGCAGGGAGAGGACCACAGGCCTGAGCTCAGGACAATGCTCCCACTTCTTTATTCGATTTGTCATATACACCATGAATATTTCACACTTCCCACAACAGTCTCTATAACACAAACAGCCTCTCCATTCCAACTTCCCAAAGCATACTTTAAAACGTCAACAGCTATGTTATTTATTTATTTATTTATTTATTTGGTGAGGAAGATTGGCCCTGAGCTAACACCTGTGCCAATCTTCCTCTATTTTGTACGTGGGATGCCGCCATGGCATGGCTCGATGAGCGGTGCGGAGGTCCACCCGGGGATCTGAAATTGTGAACCCTGGGCCACCAAAGCAGAGCATGCGAACTTAACTACTATGTCACCAGGCCGGCCCCCAGCTATGTTATTTTTAAACTCCAGAAAGAAAAGGGAATTTAGTAGATGTTGTTAAATAACATCTACTGTCCCATTTGTATAAAAAAGCACTTCAGACAATCAATTGATATATCAGTTTCTCCATCAGGATGTCCATCACTCAACCCACTCATGCATCCTTCTCTCTCTCTCCATGTGTGTGAGATATATATATATATTAGAGATGTCTGGAATTATGTTTACCTACTATTAATAAGAATTAATTCTCAGTGGTGAGATTTGGAGTAATTTTTTACTTTCTTCTTGGTTCTCATCTGGATTGTTTGAATTCTTTATCTTGGGCACATGCTACTTTTAGAAAAAACATTAAGGCATTAAGGTCATTTTTCTAAAAGAAACATAATAAAAATCCCTAAGTGGAAATAAACAGAAAGAAAGGAGAGGAAAAACGAGAGAGGATAGAAAAGGGAAGGGAGGGGAAGAAAGCAACAAAACAGGAGAAAGAAGGAATGATACATACTGGGAAGCAACTGTGAGGCCATTATCCACACACCCACCTTAGGAACCTAGGGCCCGGTGCAGGTGTCAGCACTCATCCCACTTCCACACGTGAACTCCCAGGAAAGCTTATGGAAGAATTTATGGAGGCTCATTAAGGCCCAAACACCAGCCACCTCTCCTACAAAAGAAAGCCTGGGAAGGGGGAGGCCACCACAGCCAAGGGCCATCCAGAAGGTAGGCAGTGAGCCTTCAGTGTGGCATGGAATGGGCCATATGTCATAGTTCCTCTAGCTCACCCCCTTGAGAATCTGGTTTGTGAGACCAGAACTTTTCAACCACAGATGGGTGACATTTTAGACTCTCTGGTTCAAGCTCCCACTTAAGAGTTCCAGGACTTCTACCACATCTTGCACTTTAAAGTGACTTTCAACAAGTCGCTTAACCTCTCTGAACCTCAGGTTCCTTATCTCTGAAATGGGGATACGAGACCCATCCTAGCAAGATGCTGAACCCAATGTGTACAGCAACAGGCAGGTCACGCTGCCCTTCCTTAGCAACACAGAGCCCAGTCGGAGACTCACAATACAAAGCAAATCAGCACACATCTGCTGATTCCATGCTAAACTACAAAGCTGTAACGGAGTCTGGAAATTCAGATCAACATCACAATAATTAAGACTCACTGAGCAATTATGTACTTTATACATATTTACCATTTAATCTTCATAAAATCCTTACGAGGTGGATTCTTTAACTATTCTCATCTTATAAATTAGGAAATTGAGGCACAGGGAAGTTAAGAACGTGCCTCAAGTCAGGAAGCTTGCAGACAGTAGTGCTGGGATTTTAATTTAGGCAATCCATCTCTTAAACACTATATTCCTATGCCCACTCTCTAATAAATAATATATGGCTCTCATTTTTAACAAGCTTACATTTTTAGATAGGGACAAGGCATGTAAACAAATATAAAATAATGCACTGTGAACAGTTTAACAGGACAAGTGTGCAAAGGACAGAAGTGACCCAGAGGGGAAATAAATATCTGAGAGGATCAGGGAAGATTTCCTAAGAGCAATGAAACTCAAATCTGGGTTTTGAAGGATGAACAGGAGTTTTTCTGGGTTAAAAAATAAAGAAATCAAAGGGAGGCCCAGGCAGAGGCAATAGTTTGGATAGGCAGAGGCAAAAAAAGAGCAAGAAACAGCATAGAACACTGAAAAAGTTTAAGAGAGACAAAACATACTAAGAATGCTAACATGCCATGAAGAGAGGAGCACTGTGCACAGAGGGAGTGACATCTTGAAGGCTGAAAACAAGGCTGACAAAAGGATGTGGGACAAAGTCAGGACAAAATGGCCTGGGAAGAGGCAAGCCCGCAGAGATGGCCAGAGGCTGCAGCAACACACTGTGATCACCCTGCAAGGAGCGTAAGCCCCATCCAGAAACTCTGGCCACGCAGGTCGCTGCAGTTCCCTTCCCATGGGAACAAAGGTGACCCCTAGGACTGACGACCTTTTACTGTAGCCCCGGAACCCTGACCCTGGTTTCCAGACAATGGCCAGAGACTCTGGCCTCATTTCTGGCCACACCAAACTGGAGACTTCAGTCTCTGCCAGGCCCAATGGTGGTTTGAGTTGGACAGTCTTTTCCATTTTGTCCTATTTCCCCCTTCTCTTAACTCCCACCAAGTGTGTATTACATCAAGAGGCTGGTTATGGGTGCCTTTTCCTTTTAATAATCTCAGTTTTTGGTCACAGATTAACCAAACCTAAACAATAGAACTTGTTCAAAAACAAAAAGCTAAACTCCAACCCTACCGTGCTGAAGGAGCGTGCGTTTGTAACGCCTCAGTCAACAGCCTCCCAGCTTCCCTGCCTTTCTCTAAAGACACCATAAAAGGAGAAATCAGAGCCGAAAGAAACTCACCGCGGGGCAGATCAGGATATTCATTTATAACAGTCCACATACTCTTGGCATTACCTCATGTAATTCCACGCGTGAGTATAAACTGGGACGTGAAACTCCCTGATACGTAAGACTGGTTTAGACACGGGTCCAAAGAATATTGATCATGCAACATGTAAGCAGATTCTTTGCTTTTGGATTTTCCTGCGTGACTGCAGGCAGTTCGGAAAGGTCAGAGCAGGAGGGGACGGAGTCATCACCTAGGAAATCTTGACATTTCAAGGCAGGCCAAGATTGCAGGATTGGCTCAAAGTAGCTCAGCTAAAGAGGGAAATTCTAGGATTCAAAGCTTGAACTTCTGATTCTACAATGTTAAAAACCATACTTTGAACCTAGTTCTTAGGGAAATAAGATGATAGCATTTGCGAGGGGGTTGCAGTTTAACAACAGCATAGGGAAGGGACTATGGACACTGGACACCAGCCTTTGCATGGCACCACTGGGTGTTTTACACACACAGTTCTGTTAATTCTCATAGTCCTTCAGGGAGGTCATCAGCATCACTAATTTATTTATACTTTATAGATAGATAGACAGATAGATAGATACCAATATGCTTGATAAATATATATACCAATATATTTATATTATAGGAAGGAGCTGAGCTTGAGAAGAGGCTCGGAACCTTGACCACAGTCAATCAGTAAATGACAGTCCAGCTTAGAACTCAGTTTGACCTCCACATGGACCATTTTGCCTACATTACACTGCATTCAGGAGCTACTTTACTAACTCTCAAGCCTTCCAGGAATGTCTCCCGGGTGTCCCAGCCCTCTGCCAGGCCCATTTTGGGTACCCAAAGGCCTCCTCGTGTTGCACGCAGAGCCTTGTCTTCCAGCCTGGTTGGGGCCTCTCTCGCCCAGGGCCCTCCTGGACCCTTCTGAGGACCGCCATGGCTGAACAGACTTGCTGAGTGGATGGCCTGCCCAGGCAGAATGTCCGAGGGCTCTCTCAGCCCATCGCTGGCTGGGAAACCTTTTAGCTATTTATCAGGTCAGACCAGTTTATCCAGTTCCAATTTAGGACAACGTTTTACATGGTAACTAGTTGATTCTTGTAGGGTTTAGTTCACAAGGCAAGTATTTGTGGGTTTTCTCCTGGGGTGACATCCATGGAAGAAACAGGGCCAAGCCCTCCAGGGCCAGGTTTCCTCCCAGCTACCTTGGGCTCAGCCTGCTCCTCACTCCTGGCTCCACCAAGGGCCTTGCGGCCTGGCTCTACTCGGGTCTGTCTGGATCCTCATGCAGCCATCAGTTCTCCGGGCCTCCATGCTGGGGCCACCATCCATCCAACCTCTGGCCTGGCTGCTGCAGCTGCTACCACCTCCCACAGTTCTCTCTTGGGTTGGGAAATGGCCACTTAGCTTTTTTAGCAGTTCTTAGAGGTGAGACTAGAGAGGCAATTTAGTGCTGCACCCAATCAAGCCACATCCATATTCACAAATGTCCTCTGCCTAGCCCAGGATCAGGGTGGTCATTATAAATCTCCTTCCTCCCCTCTTCTCCCTCCTCACCAAAACAGACACATGCACACACACATTTTCCTAAGGTCTGGAAGGGACCCTCAAGCAAATGGCTTCCATGCAAATAATGCCCTTTGCTTTCCTAAGGCATAAGCTTAAATGTGACCCAAGTCACCTCCAGCTGACCTTAACAAAAACATTTTCCCATGATGAAAGTGTGAAAGTCTTGCTCATTTTGACAGGTTTGTGTATCACTGTCACAATTTCGCCTGTCTCCTGTGAAAAATTAGATGGGGGTCAAATCCATTTGTTGCTTCAGGAACTATCTGAATAATCAAATAAGAGGAAATAAGTTATGAATTTTAAAAATATTTTGAGGAAGAGAAATGATGAATTGTTAAACTAGGGTTTTGAAAGCATGTCTTACAGAAATTTAACATTTTATGCCTTTTAAAAAACTCTAATTCAATGAGAGCTATTGTTTCTCTGCACATGTGGTTCTTCAGAACCAACTGAGACATCATTAAATGTGGAATATAATTAATGACCAACTGTTCCAAATACTGATCTTCAACTTTAAGAAAAACAATCACACCTAAATGACCAATTTATTCTTTTCCTTAAATGTTAAAATGACGAAGTATAAAATTCCTTGCTTTAAATATTGGTTATTAGAAATTTTAAGTTTTCAGTAACTTGAATTTGAATTTCTTTTATGTTTAAATGGAAACTGAATTGCAGATTTAACAAAATATTACATACTTGTAATAAAGGGTATTAATATATTTAATAGATACCACTTATTTCCATGCATCATTAGACCCTCACCACTCAGACCAAGGCTGTAAATTTATGTTTATATTAAAAGTTGAAAAAAAAATTGCTGTATATCACTTAATTGATTAAATAGATTCTAGAAGCTTGAGCCTGTGGGAGACAGAGAGAACGCATATGCATGTCTCACACATGTTGGAGGTACGGCAGCCATCATTTTATTTCCTTTCCCTAATAGATTAAAATCGAAAGGCCATCCACTGAGGTGATTTCTCCCCAATCTGAGAATTTGTTTTTTATTGATTGTGCTTTGTTGTGGTCCAGTCCCTCAGGTTTGGCTTTCCACATCATTGCTCTACAACCCACCCCCATGCCCTTCTAGAAGGATGACCTCAAGTGGGAAACAATCTCCAGCATCTGCTTGGGGCTTTGATTTCATGGGTTTATTTTACACATCCTAATTCTGCAGGAAACTCCCTGCAGATGTGGAGGAGCCCTCAATCACTGACCTCTTGTTAAAAGACAAACAGCCAGAAACCAGAAACATGACCTGGAAGATAAACAGCTCTTCGGGTCTCAGCTGCTTGCCAGAATGGCAACATCTTCAGAAATGAGCCTCACGCTCATCTTCACTGAGAAGGTAGGGCCTTGAAGTTCCTCTGTTTAGTTAGAGATGGTAAAAGCATGGCACACATGCCTCTCCTACACCCATGACAGACGTCATTAATCAATCATTATATCCTTGTCCTCTGAGACTAAAATAAGTCCCAGAATTCTTCTCAAAAAGGAGTCCAGCCAGACGCTATAGCACCAGATTAAATTTATTTGCCATCCTGGGAGTCTAGGTTCTAAGGGATAAGGATTATACAAAAATCCTCATGGGGTGGGAGGTGGGAGGGTACTTCATTAAAGTCCTAAACAGAGTAGGAAGTTCTGTTTCATTGAAATACCATCTCTGAACCCAACAACATGGTTTTAAGCAAAAAGCCATCAACTAAAAGAAGATGCTCGTGCTGATGAGTGTTTGTATTTATTGAATGTGAGCTGTGTGCCAGGCACTGCTCTAAGCACCTCACATGCATTGTTTCATTTAATTAATAAAAGATGACTCTGACACTAACATGACCCAAGATCCAAGACATTTCTCAGATCCAATATGTTTCACAGATGAGTGTAGCAAAAGTCACATAGGACAGCTGCATGCCAAGAGTGCTCTCAGCCTCCCAGGACCTGAGCTCCATTAATTCTGCTCCAGAAGGAGGGCCTTTCTAAACTCCAGTGCAGCCCTGGCCCATCTGTTCCAGTCTGTCACTTAGCCACATTCTACTTCTGAATGTGCAGCTTCAAAAAGAAGCAGACTTTGTAACATATTCTGCCTTTGCCCCAGATGGACAGCACAGCTTCCATGAAGAATATATGTTTTCCTTCTTCCATCTACCATATCTGCTGACATTTCTGAGAGCTGTGAGGGCTACAAATCTACCCAGCAACAAATCCAGATGATGCCAAGGGCTTAATTTCAGAGAACTGGAGATAGGAAGCTGTTGTGTTTCTTCTCCCAGGCTTGGGTCAGACCCTGGCCTGTTGAGTAATTTGCCCTGATGGGCCAGCATTTGG
The DNA here is from genome assembly GCA_031878705.1 of Tapirus indicus. Lineage (NCBI taxonomy): Eukaryota > Metazoa > Chordata > Mammalia > Perissodactyla > Tapiridae > Tapirus > Tapirus indicus. Next base: position 61,358,315 of record CM062918.1, on the reverse strand, counting down.
CCATAGACTTGGCCAATGCCAGTCCCAGTGTTCTTCGGCCCTTAGGAGTTCTCCATGGATCTTGGGTGATAGCCTTGTACTAGCTGCACCTAGAGCTGGATAGTGAGAAAATAACAAGAATGATGATGAAAATAATAATAAAAATGAAAGCTACCAATTCTACTGGATGTTTAGTTAGGACCCAGGAAAGGTGCCAAGTGCTTCACGTACACTCTCAGGCTTAATGCCCAAACTCTTCTATAACCTGCTAATTTAGAAAGGCTGCTGATGTTTATCTCTGGGAGAAAGGGTTCTAGAGAAATCATGTGTTGGTTTCAAAGCTAAGATTTTGAAGATATCCTTTAGCTCTGTCTCCCCATTTGCAAAAAGGAGTGAATTCTCCTTGTTTTTCACATGTCATGATGAAAAATGGACCACGTGAATATGCTTTGGACTATTCTGTGGAAAAGAGCTAAGTTCTCGGTTTATGACTGTTCTGGTGGTTGATATACTGCTCTGGCTTCCTGTTTGCTGGGATGTATCTTATCATACTGTCCTCCATAATGTGAATTCTAAATCTTAAAAACGGTCTTTCTTTAAATACTTTCATCAACTAAAATAGCAGGCTGGGAGGTTGTGAGTTTCTTGAGGGCAGAGGTTGTGTCTTACTCATTGCTGAGTTCCACATATTTGGCATAAGAAAGAGAGGCGAGAAATGTTAGTTGAGGATAAAGGACCAGACGGTGGGAGAGGGAAGGAAGGAAGAACCCACAACCTCGTGCAGCAGTATCTCGTCAACTAAAGTCCACACGTTTTCAACAAGCATCTACTAAGCCCTGCATGAGAGAGAGGTCTGTTTCTGCTTGGTACCACCCTACAAATCAGGTGTTGGATGCAAATGTTACCTCTGTTGAGAGGGAAATAGCATCCAGTAAAGTGTGAACCAAACACTTAATGTGTCCTCAGTGACAGTCACAACCGCTGGCACCCTTGGTCTGGCTGATTCTTGGGAAAATAAAAATGCCCACATTGATGCCATGGGTATGTCCTCTAATATCACTGCCCTTCTGCATCGTACCAGTTGCCAGCCACTCAAATTCACATTTTTCCTGTCCAAAATTGTAGATGCCAGAATGACAAGCCTCCTGGCCAAGAAAAAAAACCAAGGCTCAGCCTAATTAGAGTATATTGAGGGTGAGAATGCTCACCTGAGGGGCCCACACATCAGAAATGGGAAACTAAATAGGTAGCTGCTTCTTGCCATCTTGATCGGAAATTCTCCACTGCTACAACCCATTAACGGTTGCAAGGACAGTAACAACGGGGCTTTAGGTTAGCCGGGACCCCCCGCTACAGAACGCATGCCTGATCTGAAAGCTGAGCCTCGGTATGCTCCACCTGACACCCTTTCAGCCTGGAGATTCCAGAGGAAGAAAGCTCACACTCTTGGGTGGAGCTGCTAAAGCTTGCATTATACCCTCCCTCTTCAAGCAGAAAGCACAATGCAGTGGTTCTCTCCACCATGACCTTGCAGCCAGCAAAGAAGGAAGATTTCTTTTCACCCAAGCATCCCAGTCTCCCCATAGGAGCACCCCTGTTGGGGAGGCCTAATGGGGGGGGAGGTGGTACTCAAATGGAATCTGGGTGAGCTAGACCGGACACCAAGCTAAAAGTTTGCAGTCAGTGGATTCATCACTCGAATATTACAGAGAGCCTTCTGTGTACCAGGCACAATTCTAGATGCTGATTACACAGCATGGACAAAACAGACAGACACAGCTGCCATTGGGGATAACAATGCCTACCTTAAACTGTGACAGCCACTGGGTCATAAAATGTTAACGTCACAAGACTTGAACTATTTTCAAATCCCAGGCACACTGTGTTCTAACTTTGCAACCTCAGGTACCCAACTTCCCAGGGTTTGTGGGGAGGATTAAAGTAAGGTAGTAATTTGAGGGACCCTGAACAGGGTCCTTTCCTCCCGCAGGCTTTCTGATTCCAAGTCTGGTGCTCTTCCCTCTACATTCTACAGTCAAGGATTTCCATACATACATGTACCCATGCACACATATACATCATCCTTAAAATAAGACGTACTGTTCTGTACATCTTTGCTCTCTTATCCTCACAGCCACCCTGCAGTGTAGGTATTTGTGGCGCCCATGAGAATGAAGGTCCTTTGCAGACCTCCAACTACAGGGAGCAAAACTGACCAAGGGCCCCAGGTGCTGGGCTCTGGGATCCATCACGACAGCTGCACTGGCACTGAGCTGAGCTTCCCAGGGGCAACGGCTGCACCCAGCAGCGATACTGAGGCAAGTCTGTTCCCGGGAGACATGGACTCTGATAGCCGACTCTTGACTCCAGGGCTCCCCGATATGGCCTTGCTGAACCCTCCTTCCCCCCAACCCTCCCTCCCTCTCTCCCTCAATCGAGAACAGACCCGCATTGCTGTCTGACCATTCTCCCAGCCCCCTCATTTCCCCTAATAAAATCCTTGCACATTTAATCCTGTCTTGGTGTCTGCTTCTTGCAAGACCCTGACAAACAGAATCTTATTATCTCTGTATTTCAGATGGCGGGGCTGAAGTTCAGGGGACAAGTAACTAGCCCAGTGTCACACAGGGCATGAGAAAAGAGCTACGATTAGATATCAGCTATTTGTGAATCTAAATGTCACAGATGCCACACACCCCTCCACAACGATGGGCCTGGAGGTGTTTTCTGTGAAGCTGTACACCTTTCTCCAGGTCCCACAACTGATGAGCAGTGGGCCAAGACCAAAGCCTAGGTTTCAGCATCTAAATCTGGGATTCCTCCTCTCACCCCGCCACGCTCCGGAGCCAGACCGCATCGGAGTGATCCCAGCTACAGTGAGCCTCTGCAGCTCACCCCACCCCACGGTGCTTGCGGAACCACAGCAGGTTTTTGCATATGGTAAGTGTGTTTGGAGACAAGCATTTCATAAAAGTTAATCTGCTCTGAGATGGAGCCAGAGGAGACTGATAACTCTAAGTCTCCCCAAACGCGGAGTTCAGTTGCAAAGCCACATTTCTTCCCAGCGATCTGGCCGCCTGAGACCTGACTGTCGTCAGATGAAACCAAGTGTTCATGTGTCCACATCCAAATTTTCTTACCCTGTCCCAGTAGGAGCTTTCAGAGCTGCTTCCCCAATGGCAGGAGGAGCCTGAGGAAGGGCAGCCACCCCTCCGTCACCGTCACAGGCCAAACACCTAGGTGGCTGGGGGAGACGCCCAAACACCACCTCAGGAAAACTAATCAACGCTGTCTAAATGACTGTAGCAGAAAACTGGAAGGGGAGACAAACAGCCTTGCCGGCCAAAGGCCACTGCAAGAAGTGCAAGAGAAACGAGCTCAATCCTCTGTCTGCGCCCCAGGAAAAACACAGGTGCGAGAGCAAATGAGCACGGCCTTCCTCCCCACTTGCCAAGGCCAGGTCACAGTGACGCACAGTCAACAGGCTAGTTGGTATCTGTGCCATTCAAACCTCTGATGTGTCATCTGATGTCTGTTTTATTTTAAGTTACTCACTGAACTAGCCTCTCTCTTACTCTTGGCAGCCAACAGAGCAGTGGACCAGTGACAGCCTCAGCAGAGACAGAGAGAGAAAGTGAGAAAAAATGAGTGGGTTTATAAAACTGTATTTTAGGTCAGAAGGAACATACTGCAGGGCCGCTCTCTTCAACTGGATTCTAGTGGGCAGGAAGGAAAGGGCTCACAGTTATTGAGGGCTTTACTGTGTGCCAGGCACTATGCTGATTGATTGATCAACATGCATTTGGTCATCTAATCCTCACAGTAACTCTAGATGGTTGATACAATTATTATTTACAGAAGAAGAAACTGAAGTTCAGAGTGGTGAAGCAACTTTTCCAAGACCTCCCAATTAATGATGAGTCAAATCTGGATTTTAACAACTCAGTCTAACTTTAGAGCTTACTCTGTCAACCACAACAGTGCATGATTCCCTGTGTTTACTGAGTACCTACTGTGTTTTAATTACATGATCTCACGTAATTCTTACAATAATCTTACAAAGTATGTGTCATACCCATTTCTGAGAAGGGAGAACTAAGGCTCAGAAAGATGAATTTAGTAAAGGTCATATAGCTAGTAAGTGGGGGAGGGGGGCACAGGTTGACACTAAGTCTGAGTGACTCCATACACCATGAGTCCTTCTCATGGGTGAACCCAGGGGCAGCTGCAGCCACTCCTCACGTGGCCCCGGAGGGCAAAATAGTACCAGCAATGATACTGAATACTGCCTGAACATTTACAACGTGCTCAGCACCAAACCAAGCACTTTGCACGTGTCATCTCATGTCATCACTACCACCGCCCTGTCAGGTAAGTGGCATTAGCTCAATTTCACAATCCAAGGCTCAGAAAGGCAGGGGCACACAAGTAACCTGAGCAGAGCTGGCATTCTAACTCAGGTCCACCATATTGCCTGCCAACATGGTGTCTCACAGGAGATGACATCAACTCAATCTTCACCTTTCCGCTCAATTAAAATATGCCTTTTGGCTGAAGAATCCCTTTAAGGCAAGTTGTTAAGGAGGCAGCAAAGGAAGTTTCCAGGTTTCAATTCTGAACAGGATTCCTCAAAAGAACCTTCTAGAAGTTATGGGCAGTGTGGGTCACCCACAGGCCCAGCCATCTTTCTCTCCAACTTGAACTTGCCTCAAGCCGAAGCCTCCCACAATCTGCCTCAGACTTCCCAGGACACAGCTCTGGCCTTTCAAGTCAGCGAGACTCGAGCCGAGGCCTGAGCTCACACTGAGCCCTGCCCACTCCCTGTCGCCAGGCAGCCAGCTCCTTGTTTTTCCTCCCATGATGATGGATACAACCTGTCAGGAAAGCTGGGAATATTTTTAGCTCCTAATTGATTTTTATCTAAATTTAACTTCAGGCCACAGCACCAGCAGAGTTACGTCCGGAGGGCAGCCAACGTTTTCATGGTGACACATCATAACGGAGGCTTGGTATTTCTCAGATGCTCTGGCTGTGCCTTAAGCTAAAAAAACGCAAATGGCTCTTCGGAAAAGGATATTGATCCTGTAGGACTAGAGTCATTGGACTGCAGAGATGAAGGGAACCATAGATATTATTCAATCTCCTCATTTTACAGATGAGGAAACTGAGGCCCACTGAGCCTAAGTGACCGGATCCACAAAGCTTGGTCTTACTTTTTTCCCTTGACACCACAGGGCCTCTGGGGAACTTGAGGAACAAATCAGATGGACATCTGCAGAGGACCGTTAAGTTTTATTTTATAAATCATAAAATCAAATGCTCTGCATCATGGAGCTAAAGTTTGTTGAACCTTGATCTGCAGAAAGCAGCAGCAACTGTCTGCTTAGGCAGAATTAATAAGTCCATGGAAAGCGGACTTTTTCCAAAGTTCAAAGTTTAAAAAAAGTTCCGAAAAATGCCAGTGTGGTACGTCCTTCTCTCTCCCCTGCTAGAATTGTTGGCTCCTGGAGAGGAGGACATTATCAGTTTTATCCACTGTTCTATCTCCAGAGCCCAGAATAGCACCTGACATGTGGCAGGCAAATGATAAATATATATTAAGTGGCAGACTGACTGAATAAATAACAAATGAGTAAACATGAGGAAGAGAATCATTAGGCCCGAACTGACTATTGGTAGGAAGGGGAGAGCAAAGCCACAAGCAAAAGATTGTCCTTTTCCTTCCTTGCCCACCAAGGTATGCAGCAACGGATGTCTTTTAGGAGAAATTGATGAAAGGTTTTTGCATGGTCTTAAATAAAAGGCAGACCGAAACACCCAAATGGCCACTATCATTTGCACAGAGGGCCAGATTGTATGATTGAAGATTGAATTAAAGAGAAAAAGAAACAGAAAGAAGAGAAATAAAGACAAGAAAAGCACAAAAATACAGTGACACGGCCTGCTAATAACAGAGGTGTCACAATGGAGCCCACAGAGGAATGCGACCCTGGACTAGAGGCCTCTCCACCGAGCCAGGGTTTTAATATTTTTAGAGTCAGATCACCCCAAGGTTGGGGAAAGGAGGAAACGCGGCCAGTCAGTGAGGCAGTTAAGAGAGTGGCTTTACTTTTGGTCCCATTCCTCACTTCAGTAACTTTGTGGGGAAAAGCACCAGCTGTAGTCGCTACAGTACGTTTATTTAAATTGAGAAATCACCATTCTCTCACAGACACAACTGAATTAATTAATATATTCTGAGGCTCAAATGGTATCTGGTGTCCCAGGCCCCACATTGTAACGCATTTATTTTCACAAGTGGGTCACTAAATATATAAACATAAAAGGTTGTATTTGTGTATATTTGAAGGCACATGATATGGGGAATGAGGTGAAGAAAAAGAGCAAGAGAAAAAGCAGGATTTATAAAAAAAATCCAAATACAACTTTATTTATTGAATAGCCATTATATGTTCAGCATTGTGCTATAAAGAATTTATTTTTGTGTGAGGGCACAAAAAAATATATATTTTGAGGTAAAAGAAAGCAGATGAGATTCAAAATATAAATATAACAGAGTTCTTGACTTCATAAAGCTTTAATTTGTTAGGGAGACAAACACACAAACATTGATATATAAAATAAATATACATACTTAGCATAGTAAAGAATTAGTAAATTGTTTTATAAGTCACTCGATTCAGAAAGTCCCAAGAAAGGAAGCTCTAGGTGGGTCAGGTCAGTCATGGAGGGCTTCCTGAGGGAGATGACCAGAACCTGGCGGAAAGGAGCCTAAGGTTTAGACTGGCAGAAGCTGTTTGAAACAATGGTGGGTGGCAGGACAGCGTGAGGCCCTCCACAAGCATGGGAATTTATGCATTTGAGAGGGGGGTAAAAAAGGCCACCATAAACAATTAAAAGGAGAAAATACAATTTAAAAAGTGGTCTTTTGGAGTGTTCAAGTTGTTAATTGAATATCCCTATCATAAACACAACTAACACTTGCTGGGCCTGCATACCGCCACCTGCTTTCACGTATATTTTCTCCTTTGATCATCACTACAACCTGAGGGGAAGGTCCCGTTCCCATTTCACAGGTGGATAATCGAGGATCACCAAGACTCAACATCACAGAGCCAATGAGGATTAGAGGCCAAATGCTGCTATAAGTCTGTTGCCCTACACACCTCTGTTCTTTCTACTCTACCTTATCACCGAACGAGTTTCATGCTGACCAAAAAGAAATTACTATTCATTCTCTTTCCTTGCCACTGAATCTCAGCTACAGTGGCAATACAACCAGAAAATCACTCCTGATTCATATTAGCAATATTTTTTTACTTTCCTATCATCACCACCACCACCACAATCACTACCACCACCACCACCACCACCACCATCATCACCACCACCATCACCATCATCACCACCACCATCATCACCACCACCACCACCACCATCAACATCATCACCACCACCACGACCACCACAATCACTACCACCACCACCACCATCATCACCATCATCACCACCACCACCACCATCATCACCATCATCACCACCACCACCACCACCATCACCACAATCACTACCATCAACATCATCATCACTACCACTCTCATCATCACCTACCTGAGTGTTCGCTCTGGACCAGGTTAAGCCCCTGACACACATTCACTCACTACATCCTCACAACAATGTTGTATGGTATACACCATTATTTTATCCACTTTGTGGATGATGAAACCGAGACTTGGAGAAGTTAAGTCACTTGCGCCAGGTCACATTAGTGGCCGAACGGGTTCAAGCCACATCTTTCCTTCTCCCACGCCATCCACTTCATGCTACACCCAACTGACTAAACTCTACCCCTGGCAGCTTTGCAGAGCAGTTACATGAAATTATTAAGCAGATGTTCTTGCTCTGCTAGAATGCAACATTTCTTACTGAGGCGGAAATTGTTAGAGGATTTGCCATAATGTATTTTACATGCATATCATTAGAATTACTCAAGGGCGAGAGGGGAAAAAAGTTCCTAACTAATCTTTATTTCTTTCTGGCTTTGATATCATCATAAACCCACAGTGTCCCTCTGGACAAACTATCCAGAATTCCTGGAGTTTTTAAAATTAATATCATATTCAGAAGTTCTTTTTGTTTAATTAATATCATACTCAGAAGTCAAATGGCTCTAATTTAGCATTTCTTCTGATCTGGGCGTGGTATTTCAGCAGTTGAGCCCCAACTACAGAGATTTGAAAAAAAATCCCTGTGCAGTCAGTATTGCTAGCCCATTGTACAGATGTGGAAAGCGAGGTTTGCAACAATCACGAATCATGTGGTCTTGTGCTCTGACTTGAGTTCCAAGGAGGATGGGGGCTATGACATATCCCACCTTTTAACCCCCCTTAGACTAACATTCTGAGGACCTTTCTGGGTAACCAAGTCCCCTGCCTTCTTTTCATCCTCACATTTGCCTCCTTCCTTCCACTGGGCCTGAGCTCTGCACAGATAAAATCGGTTTTTCTGTCATCTCTCTATCACTAGTGCCAGACTCAGGACTGGCTGGCACCGGGCAGGTACTCAGGGACTATAGAACTGAGGAATGAAGAGAAAACTCATGGTGTTGAATTGATCAAAGGGAAAGGAGGAGATCATACTGGAGATGATAGATAAGAGTCTGACTCCCATGGATGAGAGAAATGATGCCTGTACGTGTGTGAGGAGTTTGTTGCAACGTTGTGTATAACCAGTAAAACCTGGAAATAATTCACATTTTAGTAATGGGGGATGGTCATATAAATTATTATACAGTCATATAATGAAATACCCATAAAGCTATATAAAATGTTGCTATAGTTCAGGCAGTGTCAAAGGGGGCAAACATTTGTTCTTGGGAGGTAAAGAATCTTAGATATTATAATTATACGTGACCCTCCAAAGGACCACTATATACAAACAGATATACAGTATGTTTGGGGTACTAAAATTTCATGGTGGCATTAAAATGGCTCCTTAGGGGAGCAATAACAAAAAGAAGGTTGAAAAACACTGTTACAGCAGAATCATTCACTACAGGGATTGATGTCAAAGATGAGTGTTGCACGAGAAAAGTAGGTTACAGCGGCAAGACACCACTTTGGTAAAATACATACACAAACTAAACATATACACATACAGAGAGAGTGATATATTTAATATCACTGCAAAAAACAGAAATCATAATTTTCAGTCGTGTTCTTTGAGTAGTGGAGTTACAGATTACTTTTACCTTCTTCTTGTTTATCTGCATTTTCTAAAGTTCCTATCATAAATATATTCCTTATGAGAAAAAGGGCTCTGTGTGGTTTCTAAGAAGCAGATTATTGTTAATCTTGTGCTAACCCAAAGGGAGCAGCAGAGCCACACAGGCCCTTGAGTTTTGCCACTTCATCCTTTACCTTTCTTCCCATCAACCAGCTTTTCTCTTGCCTCCTCAGGACACACATTCAACTTAATTGTAAGGATCTGCTATGGCACCCAAAGCTTTCAGCTCAAGATGACCTTCCTGAACCCAAACCAGCCTGAACCTCTGCAGCCAGTTTTCTTCAGGGCATTTGAGAGAAGTGAATGGGCTTTTGTAACTGCCCCATTTCCCACTCTTTCCTGCTATGCTCCTGCTCAATTCCTCACTGGCTGTCTGAACAATCCCATCTTCTTTCCCATTGGCCTCACTGGGATTTAGATGATTCCTTCTCCTTTTCTAAGCTGCCATCATTTGTCCGTCTCTTAGGCCTCCTCCTCCTGCAACGCTGGCCACAGGCAAACACGGGGTTTCTCTGCTCTCTTCCTGATCTTTAATTCTTGGTTGTGGTAGTCAGCCTCCAAAATGGCCCCCAACGATCAGTGCCTTCTAGTATTCACACCTCTGCGTAGTCGCCCCACACACTGAATCAGGAGTAGTTTGTGTAACCAACAGAGAATGACACAGAGAATAGTTTATGACTTCCAAGACCAGGTCCTGAAGGATGCTGCACCTTGTACCTTATCTCTTTGACAGCCTGCTTTGAGGAAAGCCAGCCACCATGTCGGGAGGATACTCAGCTGCCCTGTGGAAAGGCCCAGGTGGAGAGGAACTGAGGCCTCCTGCCAACAGCCAGCACCAAACTGCTAGACCCGTGAGTGAGCTACTTTCGACATTTGTTTATCCCCTAGCCCCAGTCAAGCCTTCAGATCACTGCAGCCCCAGCCAACAACTGACTGCGACCCCATGAGTGACACCAATGGAACAACCCAGCCAAGCCACTTCTAAATTCCTGACCCACAGAAATTTTGTAAGATAACACCTATTTATTGTTGTTTTTAAGCCACTAAAGTTTGGGATAATTTGTTACACAGCAATAGACATCTAATACATGTGTGTTTCCAGAATTCTACTACCCAATACCATGTGAAAAAGATACGGTTTCAAATTTTAAAATAGGAGGAAATCATGATGATTCAACAAACCTAATAAGTTATTGTGGTCTACTCCTTGGACTAAATTTCCTTACTTTTTTCTGCATGGTTCTGATAACCAAATATCCTCCAGCAAGGGCTGAGTTCGTCTAGTCAGCCCACCTACAAATCTCAGCCTCTCAGTCTCTTTACCTCACTGAAAACTCTCTTTTCCAGTGAACGAGCAGTAGGTACAAATCAGGCGGACTAGGTGGACATTTCCTCAAAGTTCCTAAAAAGTCACCGATCCCTTCCAGGCAGAATTCCATTACACCGTTTGACCTGCAATGGATTTTTAAAAACCATTAGTAGGTGCATTTTAAGGTACTCCAACCTTGATTTCAACTTAGTTTGACCCATATTAAAACCCAAAGAAGAAATCTATGTTATTATTTTACTCAGTTCTAAATTTGCCCTTTAGTTCTAATGGACTTTGATTGTTATTAATATTTGCAATTGTCAACTCTGGCTTTTATATGTTTTAGCTGCTTTTCAGGGTTTTAACAAAGTAAATTTTTTTGCCTGTATTAAATTGACTATAATATTTTAAGACTCTTGTCAACTTTGCTCACATTAGCCAATTTGTTGCTTTAACAGGTCTTAAGTTGTTTCAGCTGTTTCTTGGTTAAATATTTTAACTTAAAAAATTATCATCTGATGTTATAGCATTTTAAGAATGCAAGTACATTTATTTCAGTGCTTTTATGTTCATAACTGCTTTTAATATTTTAATACCTTGTTTAGTTCTAATCTATTCTTGGAATATGATTTCTAAATCTTGTGGGGAGAGAAAAGTTATTTTAAGTGACTATTTTATCCTTATGTTTTAATACAAAGGGCTGATATAAAAGATTTAACAAGGAGAGTACACAAAGATCCAGAAGATCTTGGTCCCAGCTCTGGCTATCTCAGTCAAATAACTGAGTCCAAGTCCTTTCACCTCTCCAAGTCTCAGTTTACTCATCTGTAAAATGAGATGTCATATATTTGGGGTCAAGTTCAGAAAGTGACATGGCAACTGTTAGGACAGCAGTTCCAATCTTCACAATTTTTGCTATCACATGGACTTCTATGTGTTTAAAAATTTGTTTTCAAAAGAAATTTTATCTTATCATGGTAAATGGAAAATCCACATCACTTTCCCTCAAAGAAAGGTCACAATAAAATAAATACGAAAGAAAAAAAATCAATGTTATTAAATTCTAGCTAGGTGCTAGTGAAGCCTGGCTGAGTTCGAGAATTGTTAAAGATACAACTAGCACCCAACTGAGACATTTTGCTTGATGTTAAAAAAAAAAAGATGTAGCCCAGAGTTGAAAGAGAACTGAATAAGGATGACTTTCTGCTTCAATGATTCAGTGTTATATAGTAAGGTTTCTCGGTTCCACCTAAAGTGAAGGGATGAGCTACCAACAGCAGTGTGAGTCTCATACTTGCTGAAAAGCTGATGTAAGGTAAGGTATGTGGTGGAGCAAAACATTCAGTAATTTTCCAGGAAAAGGTTTCCTTGACTATTCAGATCTTCTCTTTTAGTGTTGTCTGTCTCTCTACCAATCCGAGGGGGATTGTACTGTACTAAAAGGCCAGGAATGTGAGTTGACCTATTTTAAATCTAAGTAATATCAGGGACCTTGGGGGGAGGGAATAATTTGTGATACAAAGGAGAGTCCCCTTTGCTGGAAGGTGGCATCCCATGGAAAGAGGAAAAGGAAGAACGTGAGAGAAGGGGAGTTGCTGCAATACAGAGACGCTCAGCAAATAATTCTGAGGTTGTTTCAGTCTGGGTTAACTGGTGGTCCTCAGTACACTCCAAATACACAAAAGTGTTTTACAAACTCAAATCTTATACCTGTGAGGCATTATGGAATTATCCCACCAGACTGTGATGCAGTTATTATGAGTGACAGCAGAATGACCCTCTCACAGCTCACCCTGATATGGGAAGACACTCATTCAAAGGCCAACTTGGGGGAACTAGGAAACTCAGAGCTCAGAAAACATGAATCTCTGAGTCAGCATTTCCCAAAGCGCTTTCTCAAGAATGTTGGTGCTGGAGCTGGCCCAGTGGTGTGGGAGTTAAGTTCGCGCACTCTGCTTTGCTGGCCCAGGGTTCGCAGGTTTGGATCCCGGGCGCTGACCAACGCACCGCTTGTCAAGCCATGCTGTGGCGACATCCTATATAAAGAAGAGGAAGATGGGTATGGATGTTAGCCCAGGGCCAATCTTCCTCAGAAAAAAGAGGAGGATTGGCAGCAGATGTTAGCTCGGGGCTAATCTTCCTCACACACGAAGAACGTTAGTGCCAAAAGATCTCTGTAAAAAAAAAACAACAACCCCAAATTTAAAAATAGTTTTTATATATATATATATATACCTTTCTCTTGCAAATCTATAATTCACATCAGTAGAGTAAAAGCTCTGAAAAGTCCTGTATTAAAGAATTTGCTAGGGAGGGCAAAAGGGGTAAAGGGATACATATGCATGGTAATGGATAAAAACTAGATTATTGGTGGTGAACGCAATGCAGTCTATACAGAAACTGATATACAATAATGTAGACTTGAAATTTACACAATGTTATAAGCCAATATGACCTCAATAAAATAATTTTTTAAAAAAAGAATTTGCTTATCCTTCTTTAATCATATGTTTGTAATTTGTTGGCAAAACAAGATTTCATTAATAGCCTAGCAAAACTCATATTCAGGACCACCCTGACTGATTTCTAATAGGGCAACACCACCAACAGGGCACTCTGGGACCAGGACAAAGAAAAACACTGGGTAAGAAACAATGTTCTATTTTCTTAAATGATTTAAGGAAGAGTGGTTGTACTCTGGAATTAATGTAAAAGAGTATTTCCTGGAAATTTCAAGAAGGACTGTGGGACATTTTGGAGATTTTGGAATTCTTGTTTCATGTCATTCTTTTAGTGTTCTTTATTTTCTTGATCAGACATAGCAGGAGTGTCCTAAAGTGACCAGTTACGATCATGGCATGCTGAAAAAGAGACCTGGACCAAATATCATCAAATGTGATCACTTAAGAGAAAATATTTTGCAAGCACCAACGTCAGGCAGAAGTGCTAACTGTTATCTCCAGAAGGTCTGGTTCTGATTCAGGTTCTGCCACTAACCAATATTATGACCCAGGGCATGGTCTTCCCCATGATGCAGATGAGGAAACTGGGATTCCAAGAAACAAAGCAGCTTGTCCAAGGCCACACACCAAGCTAGGATAATCCCACTGGCACCTCAAACTCCAGCTCCCAGCTCAGTGCTCTCTCTACTTCCTGTACTCTGGCTCCTCTGTCCTTCTGCTTCTCAGGTTCACACTTGACATCCTCTGACCTTTTTCCAGTTAATCTGGGTGTCCATCTTCCCTTTGTCCTAAGTCTTAGATTCATTGCCCCTACTTGCCCTGGGATCTTCACTCTAGTGGCTTCCACCCCAGAATGAAATGATCCAGTGTGGTTCTGCCCTCTCTGGGGGGCCTTCTGACTGCTGATAAGTGGAGCTTACCAGCCTCAGCTACAGACCCTTGGCTCTGTGTCTATGTTGGTCTGAATAACCTTAACTACTCTTGTCCATCAATGACTTTGTGGCCAAACCCTGAGTGCCTCTCAGGAACTTTGGCCTTTCCCATCAGGATACTTACTCCTGGAGCCTTCATCTTGATCTAGGAACCTTGTGACTAAAGGACAGCTAGTGGGTCCTTCCCATTAAGATTCCATCTCTCAGTGTGGCCAATGAACTAAAGGTCCAGGTGGAGAGGACACTGAACTAGCCCTGCTCCAAACTACACCCACCCCATCCGTACTGCTACTCCCTCACTCCCCATTTGTTTCTCACCACTGACCTCCTCAGCCTTCATTCTGGTGGCCATCCACGGCAATTCTGTCCCACTCTCTGTCGACCAGGAGGCTTGCTTGTCTACCCAAATTCACTGCCTTATCTCTGGCTCATGGCATGCTTCCTGGGAAGGACCTGGAACCTTTTCCTCATGAACTTCTCCCAAAGGTGGCCGAGGCAGATTAGGGACACTTAACTCCATGCTCCCTGAATTCTTCCTCCCTCCACACCCCCCTAAAAGCCACTGGCAGATGGGTGTTGGGCAAGAAGTACCCTACTCCTGGGTATATATGTTCTAAGCATCACTGCTTCCTCTCTTAATAATAACAACAGTGAGGATCATAAAAGCCACTAACACCGACTGAGCACTGACCAAATCCCAGGCATTCTGCTAATCAGGGACTTTAGGTGGCTTATCTCATTTAACACCATAAGAACCCTATGAAGGTAGGTAGTATGATTTCCCCTATGTTTACACATGAGGAAAATAAAGCTTGAAGAGGCTGAGTCATCTGTCAAATGTCAATACTAAGTGGTGGATCCAGAATTTGAAACCAGACCATCCTCAATCCTCAACTATTTGGCTGCCCTCCTGCATAGGCAACCTCTCCCTTGGAATCTTAAGGCAAAACAAATTTCCCAATGGGCACACTTTAGCATCTTCCAAAAAATTCCATCCTATGCATACAGAAATGGGTTCACAGGAGACAAACACCATTTTTTCTTTTGTGGCTACTCCTCACTTCTAATTCTCTCAATCACAAATCCATTTCAGAGGTAAAGGGACTAGAGAATTAGTCAGTTTCATTATCAACTATTTTAGACACCAATATCCAACTCTAAAAATTATCCCTGCACAGTTTATTCAGACTATTCTTATACAAAGCAAACACTTAGGCAATCTAATCTGTCTAAACATTTACATCCCACCCAATCTTTTCAAAACTTTGCTATGTGCCAACACTTTCTGAGAGACCTTGGAAGGCAGTTTCCATGGCTTATTTTGTGTTTCATGAAAATATAAATGTCAGGATTGGCAATGGTTTATTAGGTCCCACTGATAACTATAAAGTACACTACTTTAGGTATTTTCCCAACATGGACTCTCCCAGAACAGGCAGAAAAGAGGTCTTATCTGAGGGTCCCAGATATTAGCCCTAACATCCACTACACGGTCTTCTTAGAACTCCACTGAGATGCTTCCAGCCAGTTCCTGCTGCTCACTGGGGGCCCAGCTTGCCCCAGGCCTGGGGAGTCCCACTCTGCTTAGAGGCTGGAACTGAAGAACTTCGTCTGCAGGTTCACCTCTATTCAGTGCTTCGGCCACTAGGAGCCAATTCTAGAAGCATGATGGGTCCCCATCCCTACCAGCAATGGCCTTAGACTGGGGTGTACTACATTTAAAGAGCCAAATGACATCCAGGCCCCTGCAGTCACAGTTCTGTATCACTCACCCTCAATAAAGGTAGACTTGTGTTTGACCTACAGACTCCACAGAAGTCTGGGACAATCGCCTTGTAATGCCTTGGGCTTCCCACTGATTCATTCACTCTCTTGTCAATCCACCCTCCCTCCTCTCCTTCCTCCCTGCTTCTCTTCCTTTCTTCCTCCATCTTTTAGCCTCCTTTCTTCCTTCCTTTCTAATTTTTATTGAACCCTTACCATAAGCCAGGCACTGTGCTAGGTGCTAGGGTGACAGTGGTAGTGCAATAAACATGGTCTTGCTCTCATGATGAATCATTCGTGGATCTGAATGAAGAGATCTCTATGTTCACCTGTTCACCTCATCTATTTCTTCTTCTTCCTAAACACAGAGATAGAGTACATTTCCCAGGATCTCTTGTAATCAGGTGCATCCATGTGACTTGACTGAGTTCTGGCCAGTGAATGAAATGTGGGTAGAAGTGATGTATGCTACCTACAGACCTGACACATGAAGCCTCCCACAAAATTCCATATGCTTTCTCTCTTTCATCATAAACAGCCCTATGGCAGAGGACCCACTGGAGGTCCCAAGGCCCTAAGAGATAGAGGATCCATAAGGTAGCAGGAACAAAAGTCCCTGAATGACTCTGTGGAATGGAGCAGTCCCACCTACTTGCACCAGTCCGTGATGTGAATGAGAAACACATCCTGATTAGGTTAAGCCACTGAAATTTGGGGGTTGTATGTTATAGCAGTGAGTCTACCCTGACCAATACTCAGTCATGAGATTAAGTGACTAATTATATCTTGTTTCTCAAGAAAAGATCCTAAAGAGATGTTTCTCCCAGGAATATTTAAATTTTTGCCCAAATGGAAGGTCCCAAATTTGGCTTAATTCTTCACATAGACAGCAACCAATAGATAGCAGCTTAGTCTTGCTTTTGCAGAACTTAAGGGTTATTTTTAAACAAACTGGTATATGACAGAGGCAGTTTGACAAATCAGTGGAGAAAAGATGGACTATTCTATAAATGGCTAGGACAACCAAGTCACAAGAGGAAAATTGAAGTTAGATTCATAGTTCACACCACATGAAAATAAATTCCAGGTGGACAGAAAACTTAAACGTAAAAAGCAAGACTAAACCTTTTAGAGGTATAAATAAAACAAAGTATTTCATACAAACAGCAGGGAAGAATATCTTGAAAAGGACACAAAAGCACTAATAAAAAAGGAAAAGATTGGGAAAAACTGATTATCTTCAATTAAAAATTTAGTATAACAAAAGGCTTCATAAACAGAAAGATAAGCAATAATCTAGAATGCGGGTCAGCAAACTGGCCCAGGGGCCATAATCTGACTTTCTGCCTGCTTTTTGTGCATGAAGTTTTATTGAAATACAGCCATACTCATTTGTTTATGCATCGTCTATGGCTGCTTTTATGCTATAATGACAGAGGTGAATAGTTGCAACAGAGACTCCATGGGCCACAACACCTAAGGTATTTATTATCTGACCCCTGGTTTAGAAGAAGGTATTGCAATACATGTAACTGACAAAAGATTACTCATTTCACTAATGCATATAGGGAGGCACTGTATGTGAAGGCTAATTAATGAAAACAGCCTAAATGTCCATCAACATGGAAACAGATAAACAAGTTGTGACATGCTTACACACTGAAATATTATACAACAGGAGTGAATTACTGAAATATTATACAGCAGGAGTGAATTAGATTTGCATGTACTGACAAAGATAAATTTCAACTGAAAGTTGCAAAAGGTAACACGCAACATGATACCATTTTAAAAACACATTGGACAAATACTACTTATTTTGTTTAGATTTTTATAAGTCATAAACCTTAAAAACATGTGGGGAAGAATATTCATGGCCTTCAGTAGAGTAGTTTCTGCTGAGGAGATTAAGAAATGAAGAGGTGGGTTTTAGTTATTTCTGTATCTTTAAAAATTTGTATTAAATATAGCAAAATGGTAGTATGCACTAAATATTAGTAGTTTCACCGTGTTTTATTATTTTCCATACTTTTCTCTCCATTTGGAATTTTCTAATATAAATAACAATAATATAAAAGAAAAGCATAAAAAGGCCCATATCACTACTATCCATAAGCCTTTCCAATACAGCTATCAAATTACAAGGCAAAGACAAGTATGTCCCCCAAACTTGGTGGGGGGGCAGTGTAGCTTTGGAATGACACCAGCTCTGCCACTTACTAGCTATTATTTCAACTCCCTAAGCCTTCTTTTCGTCACTCTAAGAATAAAGATAATATCTACACCATAGGTTTGTTACGAGAATTAAATAAGATAATCCATGTAAAGCACTTTGCACAATGCAGACATACAATAATTACTTAATAAATGGTAGATATTATAATTACTATTTTTATTATTATAAGTAAAGTCCTCTCTGAGTTTTAATTGGTATGATCAATACAAAAAAATGAGTAAGATTAGTGTTAATCAGAAGTTTCCCTAAAAGGCAGAAAGTTTGTCAAAACAGGTAAGAAAGACTTGGCTAGATTTATTTTTTAAGGCTGTCTATGAAAAGCAATTCATAATGCGAAGAAAGACCGCCTTATTAGAAGTGAATTTGCCTGGAGTCTCAAGAAGGGAAGTCTTTGGAGCATGAATTATCTCCGGCTGTACCCTAGGAAGAGCATGGACCGGACAAATGGAATGAGTGTCTATTTTTTGGACACATGCTTTCTGATCATGAAAAAGGAACCATCAGACTCTCCAAGACATTAAGCCCTCCTAGGCTCCCTCTGCTCCATGCAGTGATCAAGCCACCTTTAAATAAAAAATATTGTAATATCAATAACTACCACGGAGCCTGGCACTTACACATTACATCATGTGCTCCTCACTACAATTCTACGAATTCAGTAGAATGATTACTACCCTATTTTATAAATGAGAAAACTGAGGTTCTGTGAAGTTGGTAAGATTACACAAAGTCACACACTGCAGTGGGAGGGCTGAGTTATCAACTCATGTTTCAGTTAACCCTTGTCCAGCTGAACAGCTCATGTTCATTACCTCATATTATGCTAACTGCTCTTCAACTGGAATAATAACTGGTTTCCCCTAAACATATTCCTCTAGGAAGAAGAATGTGGGGACCAGCTAACATGAGTCTCTAGATCACCTGGTAGCTGCATTTACTGCTCTTAATAATTTACAGCTCATGAGATCCAAGTCACTAACATCTAATGTCTGATTCTGCAGGGGAGAAACAGACTCTGCAATGTTGGATTCAGACAAGTATCCTCTCTTTGGGGTGCTGCTGGAGTGACTACCCAGTCTCCCTCTCTCCTATTCTGACATCGCTATTTTTCCTCTGTTCAATTTGAACAGACTTACTTCAAAATTAAGGTAACTGGAGAAAAAGAACATGATCCACACAGAAGAAGCTAGTCTCAGAAGGGAATATGACTGACCATTGTACTACACCATTACTGCCCGGCAAAGTAGGGGAGACCCCACCGAAACACTTCTGGGTTATACTTGCAAACCTGGCAGAAGCCTGACTAAGCAAACCAAAGAGGAGTTGGCACAAATTATCTGGCTCAAGTATTAATAGGCACCTCCTATTTCTCCATCAACAACTTCACAGGATCACTATTGCTAGAGCAAACGTAGAAAGATCCAGTTCTGACACAATTTCTGCTAGCCAAGGTGTTAAACAAAGGCTTTTTCATGGTCTCATTCCTATTTATTCTTTGCCCTGATACTATAAAATAAAGATAATTCAGTCCAGAATTTTTCAGCAAGCTCTCAAAGTATCTCTCCTTCCTATGCATCTGAACCTTTACTCTTAAAAATGTATTAAAAAGCTATGCTACAAACTCTGGAGCTATTACAAAAAAGAATCTTTAAACAGTAATTGTTCAGAAAACAAAGTGAAGATGTGTTGCAAGATGCCCAGTAAGCTTTGACATAAATAAATATCAGCCAATCAATCAGAGCCAATCATGTAAATATTTAATCATTTATTTCAATGAAATCTTTTCTTGGAAAACTTACTGAGAGATAACAAGAGCTACAACATGATCACCCAAAATATGGCACCATCTTGAAAGTCTACAACATAATGGATGGGTATCATATGATCCCTGGATAAATGTTTTCATAAGGATGCAGTGGCCCAAATTTCCCATGGAACAGAAATGTGGTGCTAGGAAAGCACACAGATATGCAACTTAGAAATGAAACTGAGAAGGGAATTTCAAAAGGAAAGTCATTTTGAACATATCCCACAATGTTTCAGCATCTCTCACTTGTGCAGAGGCTGGATTCCTTTACCTAGAGCCATGTTTGTAAGTGATATGAAATATTTTTTAAAAGCGAAGAACTGATGAGGGCTGGCCTTATGGCCTAGTGGTTACATTTGGTGTGCTCTGCCTCGGCAGCCCAGGTTCAGATCCCGGGTGCAGACCTACACCATTTGTCAGTCATGCTGTGATGGTGACCCACATAAAAAACAGAGGAAGATTGGCACAGATGTTACCTCAGGGATAATTTTCTCAAGTGAAAAATAGGAAGATTGGCAACAGATGTTAGCTCAGGGTGAATCTTCCTCAGCAAAAAAATGACGGACTCTTGGAGCAATGTCAGCATCATGGCCGAGTGAGTATTCCCTGTTAGATTCTCCCCCACTAAGATACAACAAAAAGGACAATCATATACCAACAGAGGACATTCACACAACACAAAAGACGTCTGAGAGACACACGCAGCCTTACATCTGAGGGTGGAGGTACTGGAACCCCTGGAGGAAGTAGAGGGAGGTAAGGAGAACCCAGGGACAGCGACACTGGGACAGGGATCACGTGGCTCTCTGGGCAGGGGGAAGCCCTCCATGGGAAAACCATCGCTCTCCAAGTTCTCTCACATCCTGTAGGAAATTCCCATATGGAGGAGACTGAACTGTTACAGGGGTGTCATCATCAAGCTAGCACCCCAGGAGAGCAGACAGCGAGGGAAGAACGAGAAGCCCCCAGGATCAGGCAGGCAAAAGAAAGAGCCCCTCCCCCCACACACCCAGAGCATCAGCACAACCAGTTGGCCACAGCTCCCACAGATCATGGCAGGTTCACAATACACAGCTCTTGACTCCCAACCAGTGGTGGCAGATGGAAGCTGCAACCAGATAATTTCAGAATGAGGAAAAATAAGCCCACAGCCTCAAGCAGTACGCAAAAATATATTAAATCTCCAGACCAGAAGGAAAATGACAAGCACCCAGAGATCAGTCTTGAAGGCACAGAAATTTATAACCTAAATGACAGAGAATTCAAAATAGCTATTATAAAAAAGCTCAAAGAACTACAAGAAAATACAGATAAGACAATTCAATGAAATCAGGAATTTCTTCACAAAAGAGATGGAAACTGTAAAGAAAAACCAATCAGAAATGTTGGAGATGAAAAACTCAGTGGAGGAGCTAAAGAAAAATCTGGAATCTTTAAAGAACAGAGCTGACAATATGGAGGAAAGAATTAGCAATATTGAGGCTAGGAATGCAGAAATGCTCTAGATGGAGGAGGAGAGAGAACTAAGACTAAAAGGAAATGAAGAAATTCTCTGAGAAATATCCAACTCAATTAGGAAATGCAACATAAGGATTATAGGCATTCCAGAGGCAGAAGAGAGGGAAAAAGGAGCAGAGAGCTTGTTCAAAGAAATAATAGCCAGCCCAGTGGCAAAGTTCGTGCACTCTACTTCAGCAACCTGGGGTTCACAGGTTTGGATCCCGGGCACAGACATATACACCGCTCATCGAGCCATGCTGTGGCAGGTGTCCCACATAAAATACAGGAAGATGGGCACAGATGTTACCTCAGGGCCAATCTTCTTCAGCAAAAGGAGGAAGACTGGCAACAGATGTTAGCTCAGGGCTAATCTTCCTCACAAAACAAGAAGGAGGAAATAATAGCTGATAACTTCCCAAAACTGGGGAAGGAGCTGGAAATACAAGTGAATGAAGCTAATAGATCTCCTAACTATATCAACATGAAAAGAACCTCTCCAAGGCTTACAGCAGTAAAGCTGGCAAAAGTCAATAATACAGAAAAAATATTAAGGGCAGCAAGAGAAAAAAAAATAATGTACAAAGGAAATAGTATCAGGCTCTCAGCTGATTTCTTGACAGAAACTCTACAGGCTAGGAGAAAGTGGAATGATATATTCAAAATTCTGAAAGACAAAAGCTTTCAGCCAAGAATAGTCTATCCAGCAAAAATATCCTTCAGATATGATGGAGAAATAATAACTATCCCAGATAAACAAAAGCTAAGGCAGTTCACTGCCACAAGACCCCCACTACAAGAAATGCTCAAGAAGGCCCTCATGCCTGAAAAAAAAAAGAGAGAAAGGGGATACAAAGCTTTGAGCAGGGAGAAAAATAGGTAGACAAAACCAGAAAAATTGCAGCTCTCTATTAGAATAGGTTATCAAACACTTAATTATAACATCAAAGATTAAGGAAAGGAAAAACAACATAAATAAATATAACCTCATTGTTTTAAACACAAACTCACAACACAAGATGAAATAAGTTGTGACGATAATAACTTAGAATGGTTAGAGGAAAGGGATGGAATTGACTTAGTCTAAGGAAATGAGAGGGCATCAGAAAATAGACTATCTCATCCATGAAATTTTTTATACAAACCTCATGGTAACCACTAAACAAATAATCAGAACAGAGACAGATACGATAAATAAAGAGAAAACTAACAAAACCATCATACAGAACTACCAAACTGAATTGGTAGTCTGAAACACACAGGACAAGAAACAAAGGAAATGCAAAAGAACCAGAAAATGAGCAATAAGACAGCAACATTAAGCCCTCATATATCAATAAATACTCTAAATGTAAATGGATTGAATTCTCCAATGAAAAGACACAGAGTGGTAGGATGGACTGAAAAACAAGATCCAACAATATGCTGACTCCAGGAAACACATCTCAGCTGTAAAGACAAACACAGGCTCAGAGTGAAAGGATGGAAGACAATACTCCAAGCTAATGGCAGACAAAAGAAAGCAAGTGTTGCCATACTTATATCAGACAAAGTAGACTTCAAGATAAAACAGGTAATGAGAGACAAAGAGGGGCAATATATAATGATAGGAGGGACACTCCACCAAGAAGACATATCACTTATAAATATATATGCACCCAACACAGGAGCACCAAAGTACATAAAACAACTATTAACAAACCCAAAAGGAGATATTAACAACAACACAATAATAGTAGGGGATCTTAACACCCCACTTATGTCAATGGATAGACCATCCAGACAGAAAGTCAATAAGGAAATATTGGACTTTAACGAAAAACTAGATGAGATGGACTTAATAGATATATAGGGAGCACTCCATCCAAACACAGCAGATTACACATTCTTCTCAAGCACACATGGAACATTCTCAAGAGTAGACCATATGTTGGGAAACAAGACAAGCCTCTATAAATTTAAGAAGATTGAAATCACAGAAGCATCTTTTCTGACTGTAATGCTATGAAACTAGAAATCAACTACAAGAAAAAAACTTGTAAAGTGACAATGATGTGGAGACTAAACATCATCTCACTGAACAACAAACGGGTCACTGAAGAAATTAAAGGAGAAATCAAAAAATATCTGGAGACAAATGAATATGAAAATACATCATACCAACTCATATGGGATGCAGCAAAAGTGGTCCTGAGAGGGAAACTCATAGCGATACAGGCCCACCTTAACAAATAAGAAAAATCCCAAATAAGCAACCTTAAACTACACCTAACAGAATTAGAAAAAGAAGAACAAACAAAGCCCAAAGTCAGCAGAAGAAGGGAAATAATAAAAATTAGAGCAGAAATAAATGAAATTGAAACCAAAAAAACAGTAGAAAGGATCAATGAAACAAAGAGCTGGTTCTTTGAGAAGATAAACAAAATTGACAAACCCTTAGCCAGACTCACTAAGAAAAAAAGGGAGAAGACTCAAATAAAATTAGAAATGAAAGAGGAGAAATTACAATGGATGCCACAGGAATACAAAGGATTATAAGAGAATACTATGAAAAACTATATGCCAACAAATTGGACAATCTAGATACATTCTTAGACTCATATAACCTCCCAAAACTGAATCAAGAAGAAATAGAGAATCTGAATAGACCACCCACAAGTAAAGAGATTGAAACAGTAATCAAAAACCTCCCAAAAAATAAAAGTCCAGGACCAGATGGCTTCTCTGGAGAATTTTACCAAACATTCAAAGAAGACTTAAAATACCTATCCTTCTCAAACTATTTCAAAAAATAGAGGAAGATGGAACACTTCCCAACACATTCTATGAGACCAGCATCACCCTGATAGCAAAGCCAGACAAGGACAATACAAAGAAGGAAAACTGCAGGCCAATATCACTGATGAACATAGATGCAAAAATCCTCAACAAAATATTGGCAAGCCACATACAGCAATATATGAAAACCATCATACACCATGATCAAGTGGGGTTTATACCAGGGCCACAGGTATGGTTCAACATCTGCACATCAATCAGTGTGGTACACCACATTAATAGAATGAGGAATAAAAACCACATGATCATCTCAATAGATGCTGAGAAAGCATTTGGCAAGATCCAACATCCATTTATGATAAAAACTCTCAAACAAATGAGTATAGAAGGCAAGTACCTCAACATAATAAAGGCCATATATGACAAACCCACAGCCAACATCATACTCAATGGGGAAAAACTGAAAGCCATCCATCTGAGAACAAGAATAAGACAAGGGTGCCCACTCTTGCCCCTCTTATTCAACATAGTACTGGAGATTTTGGCCAGAGCAATTAGTCAAGAAAAAGGAATAAAAGGAATCCAAATAGGCAATGAAGAAGTGAAACTCTCACTGTTTGCAGATGACATGATTTTATATAGAGAAAATCCTAAAGAATCCATTGGAAAACTATTAGAAATAATCAACTACAGCAAAGTTGCAGGGCACAAAATCAACTTACAAAAATCAGTTGCATTTCTATACTCTAGTAACAAAGTAACAGAAAGAGAACTCAGGAAGACAATCCCATTTACAATCACAACAAAAAGAATAAAACATCTAGGAATAAATTTAACCAAGGAGGTGAAAGACCTATACAATGAAGACTATAAGACATTATTGAAAGAAACTGATGGTGACATAAAGAAATGGAAAGACATCCCATACACATGGATTGGAAGAATAAATATAGTTAAAATGTCCATACTATCTAAAGCAATCTACAGATTCAATGCAATCCCAATCAGAATCCCAATGACATTCTTCACAGAAATAGAACAAAGAATCCTAAAATTCATATGGGGCAACAAAAAACCCTGAATAGCTAATGCAATCCTGAGAAAAAAGAACAAAGCTGGAGGCATCACAATCCCTGACTTCAAAATATACTACGAAGCTACAATAATTGAAACAGCATGGTACTGGTGCAAAAACAGACACACAAATCAATGGAACAGAATTGAAAGCCTAGAAATAAAACCACACATCTACGGACAGCTAATCTTCGACAAAGGAGCTAAGAACATACAAGGGAGAAAAGAAAGTCTCTCAGTAAATGGTGCTGGGAAAACCAGACAGCCACATGCAAAAGAACAAAAGTAGACTATTTTCTTTCTCCATACACAAACATTAACCCAAAATGGATCAAAGATTTGAAGGTAAGACCTGAAACTATAAAACTCCTGGAAGAAAACATAGGCAGTACACTCTTTGATGTCAGTCATAGAGGGATCTTTTCGAATTCCATGTCCACTCGGACAAGGGAAACAAAAGAAAAAATAAACAAGTGGGACTTCATCAGACTAAAGAGCTTCTGCAAGGCAAATGAAACCAGAATCAAAATGAAAAGACAACCCACCAGCTGGGAGAAAATATTTGCAAATCATATATCTCACAAGGGGTTAATCTCCATAATATATAAAGAACTCACACAATTGAACAACAAAAAAACAAACAACCTGATCAAAAAATGGGCAGAGGATATGAACAGACATTTTTCCAAGGAAGATATACAGAGGGCCAATAGGCACATGGAAAGATGTTCAACATCACTAATCATCAGGGAATTGAAAATCAAAACTGCACTAAGATATCACCTTATACCCATTAGAATGGCTATAATCACCAAGACAAAAAAATAACAAATGTTGGAGAGGTTGTGGAGAAACAGGAACCCTAATTCACTGCTGGTGAGAATGTAAACTGGTGCAGCCTCTCTGGAAAACAGTATGGAGAGTCCTCAAAAAATTAAAAATAGAAATACCTTATGATCCAGCTATCCCACTACTGGGTGTTTATCCAAAGAACCTGAAATCAACAATCCAATGTGATTTTATATATATATATATACACACACACACATATATATGTGTGTGTGTGTATGTGTATACACACACACACACAATGGAATACTACTCAGCCATAAAAAAGACAAAATCATCCCATTTGCAACAACAATGATGGACCTGGAGGGTATTATGTTAAGTGAAATAAGCCCGACAGAGAAAGACAAACACTGCATGATTTCACTCATATGTGGAAGATAGATAACACACAGACAGAGAGAACTGTTTGGTGGTTACCAGGGGTAGGAGGTTGGCAGGTGGGCACAAGGGTGAAGGGACACATTTATATGGCGACTGACAAACAATAATGTACAACTAAAATTTCACAATGTTATAAACTATTATGACATCAATTGAAAAAAAAAGGACTCTTCAAAGACCTCATGATTAGAGTAGTGTCAACAAAAGTATAACAGTGAAAAGGTAACTTTTGTGTTGATTTCATGTTACTCTCTTTCCATAGACTCATGGGTCATTTTCAAGCAGGGACTGGTCTGGAAATGGGGATATAACTCTCTGGGACAAACCAACAGTTTTCCATACCAGGCAGAAACCATCCTTGGTGGTACAGAACAAAAATAACAAATGTAGCTATTCACCGGTAAATCTTACCAGTACATTTCTAAAATTCTCAGGTCTAAAATTCAGCCTGGGGGGCGCCCGGTGGCTCAGCGGTTTAGTTCGCGCTTGGCAGCCTGGGGTTTGTGGGTTTGGATCCCGGGCGCCCGCCGACGCACTGCTTGTCAGCCATGCTGTGGCGGCGTCCCATATAAGTAGAGGAAGACGGGCACAGATGTTAGCCCAGGGCCAATCTTCCTCAGCAAAAAAAAAAAAAAAAAAGCAGAGGATTGGCAACGGATGTTAGCTCAGGGCTGGTCTTCCTCACAAAAAAGAAAAAAACAACAACAAAAAATAAAATCCAGCCTGTATAGGAATCTGCTTCTAAGACAGGCTCTTAGCTGTGACTGAAGTCACCACCCGACTCGGCTAAGGCAGAAATTTACCTCGGTTGCCATTCCTGGCCTCTATCCTGCTCTCCATTCTCACATCTCCAATGTCTGCTAAATAGCTCTTCCTTAATATCCTACCTTCACTTTCAATTAAGTATATCTGAAACTAAACCCACCTTTTCAAAAAAAAATAAACACACTAACAAACAAAAACAAGTCCTCTCTGCTCCCAGTCCAAAGGGAGACATTCAATCTCTTTCTCAATGATGTGTGACTATTACCAAACCTTTAAAAAGAGCTATGATCACATGACTAAAATGATCTTCTCTAACTCACCCAGAAACATTCTTAAGGTCAGTGTTCTCTAAAGACTGGGAAAAGCTATAGGACTTTCAGCAAGTTTGTATTCAAAGCCCCTCCAGACAGAAGAATCCCCCAGTAAAAGCTTCCATATGCCTAGTCATCTGTATTAGGGCACTGGAGATAAATTAAATGATAGCTTCCATTTGCTTTTGTTAGTAGAAGCCTGTGCTGTGTTTTTTTAACTACCTGAATCCTCATTTTAATAGAGAAAATTTAGCTAAAGAGATGATCATGTAGAAAAATGATACTAGTAATGGCATGAAAGCCACAGAGTCAGTATCAGTACTAATTTGCTGAGATGGAGGGAGACTGTGTAGATGAGAGCCAAGAGGTCAGCTGCTTGGGGGCAAGGGTACATATGATAAATTGAAATGTTAAAAATGACATGATTCTCCTAAAAAACTCTTTTTCAAAAGGGGGACTCTCTCCTCTTCTTAAAGGAGTATTCTTAAAATTTCGCAATTATTCATCTATTAAAACTAATTTTACCATACATCGACTCATTCATTCCAATGACTATTTATTGAGCCCATCGTGTGTCAGGCATTGTTCTAGCAAGTGGAGATGTGGCAGTGAACAAGGGAGAGGAAGTCACTGCTCTCCTGGAACTTTCGTTCTAGGAAATAAGTAAACTCTATAAATTTCAGATAGTTCTAAGTGCTATGAAGAAAACAAACAGGGTAATGTGATAGAGAGTGGTATCACAGTAAAGGCTTCTCAGAGGATGTGACATTTGAAGTGAGACCTGAATGACCAGGAAGGAACCATAGGAAGATCTAGGCGTCAGATCATTCCAAGAAGCATGAACAGCAAGCGCAAAGGCCCTACCGGGAGAATACAGAGAGAAAGCCAGCATGGCTGGAGTGGAGTGAGAAAGCGAGAGGGTGGTACGAGGCCAGAGGTAACTGATCACACATGAAATAGGAGGGTGGATTAGTTTACTTGGGCTGACATGATAACATACCACAGACTGGGTGGCTTAAACAACAGAAATTTATTTTCTCACAGTTCTAGAGGCTGGAAGTCCAAGATCGGGGTACTGGCTTCCTCTGAGGCCCCTCTCCTTGCTGCCTCTTCATGTGGTCATCTCTCTGTGCATACTCATTCCTGGCATCTCTCTCTGTATGTCCTAACCTCCTCTTTTCCTGAGGACACCAATCAGATTGGATTAGGGCCCACCTTAACAGCCTCATTTTATCTTAATTGCCTCTTTAAAGGCCTTATCTCCAAATACAGTCACATTCTGAGGTACTGAGGCTTCAACATATGAATTTGAGGTGATAGAATTCAGCACACAACAGAGGTCATAGAAACAAAGAGAATTCTGGATTTCCTCCTAAACACAACAGGAAGGCAATGGAAGGTTTAAAGCAGGGTAATGTCACAAATGATAACCGCCTGCTGTGCTGTGTGGAGAATGGACCACGGGGAGGGGCTGGAGGAAGTGAAAGCAAGGAGGCCACCTGGGAGGGTATTTGCAGCAGCCCAGACAAGAGATAATGGTGGTATGCACTAGGGCAGTAGCATTGAGGTTGAGAGAAAAGGCCAGATACAGGACATATGTGGGAGGCAGACAAGACAGATCTTGCTGGTGGACTGAGCAGGAACAATAAGAAAAGACTGGCCTTAAGGATGACTCCTAAGTGTTTGGCTTGAGCAACTGGGTGGACAATGGTACCATTTACTGCGGGTGGTAACAGATGGAAGCAGATTTTATTATATTACATACACGTACAAAAGAGAAACATGACATCAACATATGATGCTAGGTTCATCATTTATAAGTCCAGACAAAGGAAGTGTGGAGGTAGAAAGCAAGGCTAAGTGGCCAGTTAGAAAGCAAATCAGAAAATCCCTGGATCAGACTAAGAAGGGTAAGGAGCACAGCATTTTTCTAATTAGTTCAAACAATTTCTTGGGAGAGGTTGGATTCTAAGAGCTACTCAAACGATGGGTGTGTCAGAGAATGTCTGTCTTCCAAAACCCATGATCTTCCACAGTAATAGAATTTTAACTGAACTTATGGCTGCCCTCTCCCAAGACTACATTTCCGGCCTTCCTTGCAGTTAAATGTGGCCACAAGATGCATTTCCAGCCAATGGAATTTAAGTGGAAGTGTTATATGACAACTTCCTGAAACCTACATTTAAAGAAGCAGGTCTGTGCCCTTTGTTCATCATCCTCCCTCTCTTCTTTAATATCCTGTTGCCTGGAACTGAAATATGATGGCTGGAACTCTGACAGCCTCTTGGAATCTAAAAATTAGGGCATGTGAAATAATAAATATATATATTGGTCTCTGACCCTGGCTCCTGAAACAGGGTTCCTAAAACCCTTGGAATTTCCTGGGTGACCTGAGTGTCTTTTTGTTCTAAAGAGGTGTCTCTAGGTGGGCTCCTGGATGGCTCCTGGTGGGGGCTGGTCAGTAGAAAGACCAAGCCATGATTAGAAGCTTGGAATTTTCAGCCCCAACCCCCATTCTCCAAGAAGGGGAGAGGGGCTGTAGATCGAGTTAATGATCAATAATGCCTACGTGATGAAGCCTCCATAAAAATCCCAATAGTATGAGGTTCGAGGAGCTTCCAGGTTGGTGAATACATCCACCTTTTGGGAGGGTGATGTACCCTAACTCCATGGAGACAGAAGTTCCTGCACTTGGGACCCCCCAGACCTCACCCTATATATCTCTTCATCTGGCTATTCATTTGTATTCTTTATCATAGCCCTTAATAAACTGGTAAATGTAAGTAAACTGTTTTCCTGAGTTCTGTAAGCTGCTCTAGCAAATTAATCAAACCCAAGGAAGGGATCACGGGAACCTCTGATTTATAGCCCATAGGTCAGAACCACAGATAACCTTGACTTGCGATTGGCACCTGAAGTGGAGTGGGTGCAGTCTTGTGGGACTGAGCCCTTAACCTGTGGGATCCTATGCTATCTCCAGGTAAAGGTGATGCTATCTCCAGTTGAGTTAAATTGTAAAACAACCAGTTGATGTTTCAGAGAGTTGCTCAGTGGGGGAAGACCCTCACATATCTGGTGTCAGAAGTGTTGTGAGTGTGGTAGTAGGATGAGAGTAAAGGAGATACAGAGAGGAAGATTTTATCTACCCAGGACCAAACCCTAGAAATGGAAGAGTGATGAGTTGGAAAGTTTTGGGTTCTGAGGACTTTGTGGAGCAGAGCCATCATTCCAGCATCGGATTAACTTCCTGTGAACTTTTAAAGTAAGGGTGAAACCAACTTCTATCTTGCTTAAGCTACTTTATTTTGGGTCTCTGCTACTTAACACTGGACTAAATCTAAGCTGATATAATAGGCAAGACATAGTTGGCACACTGTGGTGGAGAGAATTACACAATGTTCTAGGCATCCTTTTAACTGAGTGATAACTGGTTTCTAAAGAATGTCTCCCAGTCCCATGGTAAGAGAGAGTCATACAGCCTATGTTGGGTTCCTGAAATGAAATCATGCTAGATAGATGGATGGATAGATAGATAGATAGATAGATAGATAGATAGATAGATAGATAGATAGATAGATAGATAGGTAAAACTATAAGAGCAGAACTGTTTGGATTAAAGGAGCAGGGTGCAAGGACTACTGTTTGAAAACTATTGCCCTAAATGACAGTGATGTTGGTGTTATCCAACTGACATCTTTCTGTGGTTTACCAGCTAAAGTTCTCCCCAAAACCTGATAATGATTGTATTTTAGGAGTTGTATGAATAGTAAATATTTTCAGGGTGAAGAACAGCTGCATAGTGGGGAGCCATCAGTGGCTGGGTGTCCATTTGAGCATACATGCCATGGAATAGAAAGCAAGGCAATAGAGATCAGCACTGGGGCTATTCCAGGGAGCCTGTGTTGTCAGTGTAGCAGAGCCTGCATGCCACCATTATTCTGTCAGAGCTTATCTTTTTGTTAAGAGAGAAATGAGAAATAAACCCATACATCTATGGTCAACTGATTTTCAACAAAGGTGCTGAGATCATTCAAGGGGAGAAAAATAGTCTCTTCAACAAATGGTGCTGGGACAACCGGATATCCACATGCAAAAGAATGAAATTTGACCCCTTCCTCCCACTGTTTACCAATATTAACTCAAAATGGATCAAAGACCTAAATGTAAAAATCTTAGAAGGAAACATAGGTGTAAATCTTCATGACCTTGGATTAAGCAATGGTTTCTTAAATACGACACCAAATGTACATGCAGCAGAAGAAAAGATAGATAAATTGGTCTTCATCAAAATAAAAAACTTCTGTGCTTCAAAAGACACTATAAGGAAAGTGAAAAGACAACCACAAAATGGGAGGGAATACTTGCAAAGCATATAACTGATAAGTATCTAGATTTTATAAAGAATTCTTATAACTTAACAATAAAAAGACAGACAACACAATTTTAAAATGGGCAAAGAATTTAAATGGAGATTTTTCCAAAGAAGACATACAAATGTTCAGTAAGCACATGAAAACATGCTCAACATCATTATTTATTAAGGAAAAGCAAAATAAAATCAATGAGATATCATTTCACTCCCCACTAGGATGACTGAAATGAAAAAGATGGGCAATAACAAATGTTGGCAAGGATGTGGAGAAATCAGAACCCTTATACATTGCTGGTAGGAATGTAAAATTGTGCAGCTGCCATGGAAAATAGTTTGGAAGTTCCTCAAAAAGGTAACCATAGAGTTACCATATGACCCAACAATTCTACTTCTAGGTATATACCCAAGAGAATTGAAAACATATGTTCACATAAAAACTTGTACATGACTGTTCACAGCAGTATTATTCATGATAACTAAAAAGTGGAATCAATCCAAATGTCCATCAACAGATGAATGGATAAACAAAATGTGGTATATCCACACAATTATAATTGATTCCAATTATAAAAAAGGTCCAGAATAGGTAAATCCACAGAGAAAGAAGATAGATTAGTGGTTGCAAGGGATAAAAGGAGGGGGTAAATGGGAGATAAGAGGTTTCTTTTGGGATGATGGAAATATTCTGGAATTAGGTAGTGGTACTTGGCCTGGACACCAAGGCCAATAAAAATCCTGGACACCAAATTACGTAAATTTATTATAAAATATGAAAAACTACTTAATTATACACCATAAACTGGTTAAAATGGTGAATTTTACCTCAGTAAAAAGTAAATAAATAAAACAAAAAGGAAAGAGACAGGGTTATCCTGACCTTTCAAACCAAAGCCAAAAACTCTCTCTGCCATACGTGAATAAGCCCCCAGGCAGGAAAAAAAAGTTCATGTGAAGTACCTGTCATTTGACTTGAATTCAGTCATTCTGAGAAAGTAGCCATTTATAACAGCAATTTAAACTTTAGCAGGCAGAAAAGGGTTAAAAAAAGGGCTAACTCAGCATGCTTGTGATGACCAAACCTTGCACATTACAAAGAAAGGGCTATTTTAAGGACTGGCCCTTGGCCAGGCTACAGGAGACATGCTCTGAGCCCTTGGAATATTGTCCTGATAAGAGTGTTGACGGATCTGAGGCCTTGGGCATGCTATACCAGTGTGACCACATCAGTTTATCCTAGCAATATAATTTACAATGAATAACTATTTTTGCTCAGGAGTCAGGGAGTGGGAAGGTGCTGGAGTCTGGGTAGCTGAGGTCAGTCATTGGGTGCTGTATGCCTACAGGACTGACCCCCAAGGAAATCCTGGACACCAAGGCTCAGGTGTGCTTCCCTGACTGGCAACACTTCACATGAGTTATCACATTAATGCTGGAATAATTAAGCAAATTCCTGCACAACTCCACTGGGAAGAGATACCTGGAATCTTGTGCCTGGTTTTTCCTGGACTTCACCCCATGCACTTTTCCCTTTGCTGATTTTATCCTGTATCCTTTGACTGTAATAAACTGTAACTGTGAGTAAAGCAACTTTCCTGAGTTCTGTGACTCCATCTAGCAAATTATCAAGCCTGAGGGTGGTCTCAGGGACCCCTGACACACTTAGTCTTAAAGTTCAGTATGCTGGCATATCCAGTGTACTTAACATACCAGTAAATCACATAGATGTAGAAACCGAGAATATAAGTCACATGTGGGAAAGATGGAACCTGACATGGAGGCATCACAGCCACAGCTGTACCTAGGGCAAGACGGCAATCTAAGGTACTGAGTGGAGGACCCAAGCACATTTACTCAGGCAACCTTAACAACTAGCTGGTGAGAAAGGGGTCCCAGTCAAGAAGAGCAACTCTCAGAGACCAGAACCCCCGAGAATTCCCAAGAAACAAAGGAGGCAAATTGTCCCAAAGCCTAGAAGGAAAATGGTTTCCTCAGGAGTAGGACCTGAGGGATGGCCATAGATTAGGACCTGGAGAGAGCATAACAGAGAAAATTCTGGGATGGTGCCTGAATATCCTTCTAGACTTGAAAATAATGCCAACTTAGAAATTTAAGACATTTATGCTTGTACTTTAGATTGATATTTCCAAAGAATGATCCGTGACGAAAAGTGCAACAGAATGTTAATATCTGTTTCACATACCATTCAGAGATCCACAATATGTTTGGAAGACACAGGCTTAAGCAATTTTAAACAGCTTTTTGTTTTTAACTGCAGGACTTTCTCAGAGCCTTTAGCAGGCTAATCTGCCCTATAAGTTGTCAAGAGAGGAATATTAACATGCAGCACTCCCAAGTTTATTTGACCACAGAACTCCCTTTTATGCAGGATTTCAGAGATCTACAACTCAGTCAGACACCAGCTTGAGAAATACTGTTCATCTGGTGAAACAGAAACCCATACCCAGCAAAACACAAGTGTGCTTGTTTCAAAACTCTTTCTCCCGTGAACCTTTTTTGTATGCGTGCTGCCTTATTTACCTTGATTTCTTAGAAAAGATACCTGAGAAGCAGGAAGGCTTACTGCAATGAATGCAGGCTTTTAAGAAAGACAGACTTGGGTGTGACCTCAGTTTTCCCGGATGATCACCCTTCTCAGCGTTGTTATGAAGATAAAAATGAGAAAATAATCTTTCAATTACCTAGCAAGGGGCTGGCCGTAAGAGAAGGCAACAATAAATACGTAATTCCTTCTCTCTCTCTCCTTATCTTTAAGCCTTCAAGCTCTCACACATCTGTTTGAGGGGCAAAGTAGGCATTTCACACTTCCTCTAGTGCTAATGGGAAGGCGTGCACTCCTGGTGGCCACACACAGTGGTGGTGATGGTGGTGGTGACCTGGCCAACTCTAGGACACAGAGAACCCGGGACACTGGGGATGACAATGAGTGGGAACTCAAGAAGGATAGATCTGGAACTGGCTGTGAGGAGAGGCCTGTCCCAGTAGGACAGGCCTTGTGGTTAGTGACATGTGTAAGCATCATTCTGCTATTAGAGTAAACAGCTTTTCCTTTACTCATATACTTCTCCTAGACAACCTCATTCTCCATCTGTAGTAATCTTGTTAATAACAGTAATAATAGCTACCACATCTTATGTGCATCCGAGATACTAGGCAATTTATAACAACCTCATTAATCCTTCCAGCAACTCAGAGTTAATAAATAAAGAAAATGAACTCAGAGAGGTAGAGTACCTTTGAAGGTTATAAGATTGGAATCTATACGTGTCTGGCTCCAAACCCATGTTAACCACTGCCCTCAACTCACTATGAGCTCCATCCTCTCTCACAGTGGGCCTCCTCTGTTTTCCAGCCCTGCAGCCATCTCCTGGGGGTGGTCTTGGGAGACAGCTCATCCACATCAAGAACCTGGTGTTTGATGGTAATTGAATATGTCTCCATCTTTCTACCATTCTGTCCTTACATGGCAGATTGCAGGGGGTCCTCTCAGGCTCAAGTATGTCCTCTGGGGATGGGTAATGTCTTGGGTTGGAATTTGTACTTTGATGTATAGGGCAAAAAGATTAATAGAGAAATATGTTTTGTCCTAGGTTGGTAGACGATTGGCCATGTGATTTTCATTTCCCTATCATCCATCAGCTCTGGGTCATGGGGAAGAGTCTCCTACCTCGTAGGGATTTCCCCAGGATCCTTATCAGAAAACACTTACCCACCTTTCACCAGCAACAGAGTGGTTGGGGAAAGAGGGAAAAAGAAAATGTGTAGGACCACTGGCGATTGACGAAAAAGAGGTGTTACAAACAAGCCCGAGTGTTTATTGCCTTGGCCAGGAAGAGAAAACAGTCTTTATCGGACACATGTATTTGCTAGCATCTGGATCCACTTAGTAAGCATATTTATTTCATAACAATATGAGATCATGATGCCAGGATGATTAATGATCTTTTATATTCTCCCACTTTTTGTGCATAAATCCACAAGTCTGTTAGGAGATTAATTGCCTGAGATGGGGTAAATATGCATTTTGGTTACTTCTTTTCAGCAAGGATCTCTTATATGGAATACATTTTACCACAGACAAGGTTGGAGAACATTGGAAGCCCCTTTAGGCATCTTCCAGATTTGCAGCACCTGAGTTCAAGGTTCTTAGGCAATGGTCTTGCGTTTTCCCAAAGGGAAATACTGATAATAATCCTCAAATTGGGCGAGAAACAGAAAGAAGGAAGGAGAACTTGGGCCAAATTTTAGTGATAAAAGTGAAAAATTTACTGCCACACATATTTTTAAATATGAAGGATAATACTGATATTATAACTACATTGAAATAGAAATGCTAAGTGACGTCTCCCTTGAACTCCATCCAGGAGGGCTTAGGATCTGAAGTAACAACGCCAAGGCATCATCCAATCTCTGAAAGGAGTACAAGCCTTCCTTGTTCCCCGTCACTGCTCACCTGGTGAAGGGAGGCCCAGACAGTCCTGACCAAAGGCCCGGAGGTCACAGGCCGATGGAGCAGGCTTTTATCACCTTTCACAAGGAGTAAGAGGTCCCAGCCTTTGCATGATACAGTCCTTTTGGTTTGCCTCCCAGAGCAAGTTCCCCTCCTGGGTGGTTTATGGGATGAGCTGCCAACTTAGGAGGCATCCTACTCACAGATGAAATAAATGGAACGGGCAGTTTGGGCCAGCTCTGCTCTTTAGTGCCTGGCACTCTTCCTTGGGGACATGTCCTTCTCGATTTTTGCCATCTGCTCCTGAAGGTCACAACTAGGCTGACCAGGGACAGGGAACCAAAGAGGCCTGCTCTGGGCCCAGGCAAAAGGGTTCTTGTGAACCAAAGTGGAGCAGCACAAGGTTTCTAGTGTGAGGAGCAATTCAGAGGGGTGTGGAGGCATAACACCCAGTGAAGTGTTAAAGGACCTGTGATTGCCTAGTGGTGTTCTCTAGGTCAACTAGGTGGCGTTCCTCAGAGTAACCACAGGCCAGACTCACAACGGCAGGCTGGGCCTAACCTAGAACACAAGTAAAATACCCTCCCTGAGGACCCCAGGAACCAGCACAGCACCCAGTTATGAGGAATTGTCACCCATATGAACGGAACTAAACGCAAGACTCCAGGGAAGGAGCATCAATAGTAATATGGAAAAACCTGAAAGGGAAGATTCTGGAAGAAGCAATACATTCAAGACCCACTACCAATTTCTATCAGGTCCACGGTCCTAGTTCTTCCCACAAAAACAAAAACAAACAAACAGAAGCCTCATCTTAAATGTACTGCTTTATCCACAGAACTGGCTTGTATGAGTCCCACATTAATAAGCTAGTGCATATCATTATTCTTTACAACTTTAGAGGCCATTTGTCATTTGCCTTCCCATTCCCTCTTCAGCCAAAGCAGACAACAGGGTCTGCCAGAGATCTGTAAAAATTTAGCCCATGCTGACCGCCCACTTCCTGCCCCACAGCTCCCTAATCTGTGCCTACATGGGCCTTGCTTGGAGGTTTAGCCACTGTCCCAGCTGACACAGGAAGCACAGGAACCTGGAGCTAGTGAGACCCAGATGTGCTGACTGCCAGCATCACTTGGGGAACTTTTATAAACATAGATTCTAGTGTTTCCCCAGAACTGGCCAATCAGAGTCTCCTCCTGGGTGAGGGAGTTTAGGAATCAGAATGGCAAAGAGTTGTGAAAGGTATACAACTCACAAATGCAGACCTTTCGTCAAGGGTCAGCAGACCTAGAGCTGCCTGTAGCATTCTCCAAATGCAGGCTGCCATTTCTAGGGATCAAACCAAGGCCTTACAGGTAAGGGTGGCCTCCTGAGCCCCCTGCACAATGCAGAGTGGTAAGGGAGGAGGGCTGAATGAGGAGACAGAAGGCACAGCAGCTTGGGGGCCAAGGTGTTGGAAGAAGGAGAAAATGGGTACAATCTAGACCAGATGAGGGGAAGTGATTGAGAGATCATTACATGCCACTTTCTACCAGCCAAGCAGACTTCCTGCTGGCCCAAAGAAGGGATGTGCCCACTGGGCTAAGAGATAGTAGGAGTGTGTTTGGAGACAGCAGCCCAAAATCTTCGTTCCCTGCTGCCTTACCCCACTCCCCCAGGACACCCTCAAATCATCCTACTTGAATCTTGGATGTGAGTAGGCCATTTTGCAGGGGATGTGCACCAAGCCAGAGATGGGGCCTGCTCTGAGCAGCAGCCTAGAGCCTCTGTGTTGGATAGAATCTGCTGGTCTTGTTCTTCTCATCTCCCTGACTATGGCCTTTCCAGCTGCATGTTCTGGCTTCAGTGCCCATTCCTGAACCCTTTGGTTCTGGTGACCCACTGGCCTTCCCTCTTGGGGTCACCAGAGATTGGCTTCTCTATTCGGGTCTCAGCTCTGCACTGCCTACCCCCACCCTCCTACACTAAAACAGAAACTTCCGGTGTTCTCTCCAACCTGGGGTAGAAAAAAAAAAAAATCTCTGTGTAGCCCCAGGTGCATGGAATCCCACCAAACAAGGATTGAAAACCCTGCCAGGGAAAGGAAACTCAGACAATGACACTTGGCAGCTCATCTTTGTATGAGGAAAGATTTTCTGGGTTTGAACCTATCACTTTAAAATAAACCTCAGTCTTCAGAAATATGTCCCAAAATAAACTAATCCTAATCTTGCTCCCACAGACAAACCCTCCAGTTCTTGTCTGACCATAAAATCAGAATGTCCTGGAGTTGCTATGACAGACCAGTGGGGCAGCAGAGGTCAGACCCCAACAAGCACCCCCTACAGGAGGGATCAAAAGGCACCCATCTTTCTAATGTCATGTACTGCAAAGACTGAGCTGTTTCCTTCCCTCCCAACAAGATCCCCTGGCTGGAGGAGAGGGTAGTTACTTTGCAGGTATCCAGGCAGAATACAAGTTGAACCACGCTGAAGAGTACACTCGTATTGGAAACTGAGTTGTAACTTGAATCTCAAATTACTGGAGGAGACCTCAAGATAGCCCAGAGACATCCGTTACAGAAGAGAGATTAAATTACTTTTCAAAAGAAAGCACAAGAATCACTCTAATGTTCACCTGCAAAAGGACAGCCCAGAACAGCAAGGAGAATCTTAGAAAATGCAGAGTAATCAAGAGGAATCAAGCCTTCCAGATATTAACACAGACAGTCATATGTCGGGGGATATGTTCTGAGAAAGGCACCATCAGGCGATTTTGTCATTGTGTGAACATCATACAGTGTACTTACACAAACCTAGATGGAATAGCCTACTACACACCTAGGCTATATGGTACTGATCTTAGGGGACCACTGTTGTATATGCGGTCCATTGTTGACCAAAACATCATTATGTGGCACATGACTGCATTACAAAGAAGTTATAATAGAATCATATTAGTAGGATAAAACAGTTTAAAAGTACATCTTATAGGGGCCGGCCCGGTGGCGCAGCGGTTTAGTCCGCGCTTGGCAGCCCGGGGTTCGCCGGTTCGGATCCTGGGTGCCCGCCGACGCACTGCCAACGCACTGCCTGTCAGCCATGCCGTGGCGGTGTCCCATATAAAGTAGAGGAAGATGGGCACGGATGTTAGCCCAGGGCCAGTCTTCCGCAGCAAAAAGAGGAAGATTAGCAACAGATGTTAGCTCAGGGCTGGTCTTCCTCACACACACACAAAAAAAGTACATCTTACAAAATAGGAATATAAAAAATATAAAGGGGCTGGCCTGGTGGTGCATGGTTGGGTTCGTGTGCTCTGCTTCGGTGGCCCGGGGTTCACAGGTTTGGATCCTGGGCACGAACCCATGCACCACTTATCAAGCCATGCTGTGGCAGGTGACTCACATATAAAGTAGAGGAAGGTGGGCACAGATGTTAGCCCAGGGCCAATCTTTCTCAGCAGAAAGAGGAGGCTTGGTAACAGATGTTAGCTCAGGGCTAAATCTTCCTCACACATACACACACATAAATATATATATAAAATATAAAAAAATTTTTAAAATATATATCTTATATCTTATAGGGTGCTGTAGGACCTATTCTCAGAGATGACTTATGGCACTTATTACTTACTATCAGACAAAATTGTCTAGATGATTTATATATATTCACTCATTTAATCATCATCACAATCCTATGAGGTAGGTACTATTTTATCACCCCCATTTACAGACAGGGAAACTGAGGTCAAGAGAAGTTAAGCAACTTGCTCAAGGTCATGGAGTTAGTAAGTCAAATCCAGACAGTCTAAAATTAGAGTCAGTGTTTGCATCCATTACATTCAGCTGCTTCTCTAGCAAAATCAACTGAAAAGTTCATT
The DNA here is from genome assembly GCA_031878705.1 of Tapirus indicus. Classification (NCBI taxonomy): domain Eukaryota; kingdom Metazoa; phylum Chordata; class Mammalia; order Perissodactyla; family Tapiridae; genus Tapirus; species Tapirus indicus. The sequence goes on along the minus strand of CM062918.1, from coordinate 61,318,185 downwards.
GTAGGATAAATTTTAAATAAATTACTGTCAATAAACTCAAAATGGTATTGTTCAGGCCTAATATGATGGTTATGAAACAAAAAAGCAATTTGGAAAACTGCTTATGATGTAATATGAAATTTTTAAAATGGCAGAATAAAAGATGTACAGACACTCTGAATAAAATCAAGAAAAAAGTATAAATGGGACAAGCTGGAAGGATACATATCTCTAAGGAAACATGCATGATGATTGATCAAGGCTAGAGCAGTGGTCCCACCCCATACCAACTAAATCAATGTCTGGGATTGGGAGCCAGGTCCCAGTCCTTTATAAAGATTCCCAGGAAATTGATTCCAACGTTCCATCATGTTTAGGAACCTCTGGTCTAGAGTTCAGAGCCAGGTAAAGGAATCCAAAGAGAACCAGGCTTTTTTTTCTCCCCAGTAAATGAGGGTAAATAAAAGTTTTACAGAAATCTAAAGAGAAATTTTAATTTGCAAAAAAAGTTAACAAACGATTCATAAAAGTAGAAATATAAATGGCCAGAAGATTTGGAAAAGTGCTCAAAAAGAAATTAAGAGATACCTTTTGTTAGGAGAGCAAAGATGGAAAAGAATGATTATCCCCAATACACAAAGGTATACATTCAAAGATGTTTACTGAAGTGATGTTTTAAATAGCAATATCCTACGAACGACCTCGATAGCCATGAGTAGGTGATTAATAAAATATATTATCCATCCATTAAATGGAGTACTTGGAGCCACTAAAATTTATGATCTAAGTCTGTCTTTGTTGTCCTCAAAAGCTGCTTACAATATATTTTTTAAGTGCAGAAAGATAGGCTAAGCAACATTACATATGGTATGATCTCAGTTTTGTTAAAAAATTAAATAAGATATAGAATAAAACAATAACGGCAGTCATTTCTGAGTGATGGAATCAGAGCTGATTTTTTCTCTTTTGCCTTCAGTCCTTATTTCTGTTTAAAAACATATAAACAACAATAATGAAAACCCTCAGCATTTAATGAAAGAAAGTTTTAGGTTATTAAGGGAAAATGACCTTAGGGCAGAGAAGTTTCCCTTGTCGTGCAGCAAAGGCACAGATTATTTCAAAATAAACAAGCTCTGTCCAGATCTTACCTTCTCCTTTCACAAATTCTTGTGTCCTCAAAGGTATTTATCCAATTAAACAGATATTGTTTCGGACAATGGTAAAATCTCAGAGCAAAGAGTTTCCCCTGGCTGTGACTTCAGAAGCTGGGAGTTGGTTCATTGGGAAGAAGTTTATCAAGGCACTTTGATGCTCTCAGAACTTGCCAGCACAATCCATTCATTTTATTATCTGGCTTGCAATTTCTTAATTTGAAACTTAATCGAGTTCTCATATACTGTTCTACTGCCAGACATTACACAGAGTTTAAAGCAGACAAAGCAATCAAAAAGAACATAATATACTCGTTAGAGTTTTACTGGTGCTTCTTACTCTTATACTAGTATCTTCACGGATAATTTTTGGGTATTGATAAGTGTGGGCTTTGAAAAGCCAAACTCGGGGGCCGGCCCCATGGCATAGTGGTTAAGTTCGGCATGCTCTGATTCAGCGGCCTGGGTTCGTGGGTTTGGGTCCCAGGCGCGAACCTACACCACTTGTCAGCCATGCTGTGGCAGCGACCCACATACAAAATAGAGGAAGACTGGCACAGATGTTAGCTCAGGACAAATTTTTCTCAGCAAAAAAAAAAAAAAAAAAAGCTGAACCTTGCCTAGAGTAGGCAATGAGTGATTTAGTGGAAAAGGTGATGAGAAATGTCTATGAATACAGCTTCTGGTCCAGAAATAACAACTAAGCCAATCTCTAATATTCAGCATTAATCATCCATTCCAAGGCCCCACCTGGCCCTGTGATGCTCTGAAAGTCCCTTCTAGACAAAAGGTCCTCGTCTTGGCAAGATACTCCTCTGATTCCCAATAAAGGTGCTGTTTATGTTCTTCTGTTAACTCAGGTAGCTTTTGGGGAAAAAAAAAATTACAAAACATATAGGAGTGGTATACCCTTGAGGACAGAGTAGATAAAAATAATATTTTTTTAAAAACCTCATTTTGCTATGTATTTGGAGGGAATACACTGACAGATAGAAAACTTTTCATTATATGAAAACTTGGCTTTCATTATACAATAGGGATAATAATTTACCAGTATCATCTGATCCAAGGTAAGAATATATTCCAAACAGATTTTTTAAAACTATCAAAAGGCACATATATGAAAATTCTGTTCCTTATCCCTGGGGGTTTGAGAGTTAATATTCATTAGTTTGGGGCTTTCTGGGTCTAGATAGTATGTACCCTCAGCAAGTTTTTCTTACAGAATCCCCCACCCCCACCCGGGGCCTCGGCTACAGTGCTCTTCAGAACTTGCTTCTAAGACATTGGGGTCTCTTCCAGAGCCAGATTCAGGGGCAGGCCAGCCAGGAAGCTGTCAAGATGCCAAAACATAAGGAAAACTTAACTACAGAAAGAAAACAGTATTTGCCAGAATTCCTATCAAAGAGGGCTCTGTAAATGGTTGAGGGCTCTGTAATGAGGGGGCCTATGGTGGTCATGACAACCATAAGAAGTATGCTTGAGTGACAGTAGCTGGTCACCAAAATGCTTTCTTAGGTGGGTGGTTCCTGTTAAGTGCATTGTTTTTATTTTGCTCAGTGTGGCATGCAAGTTTGGGGCCAGAGGTGAAATGCCCAGAACAAAAAATGAGCTGCTTCCCCGAGTGGTCCTCTTTTCTCCTCTGCCACCCGGCACAGCTTCTCCTCTAAATAGCGTGGAACAAATATTTGAAGACTATCAAAGTGTCCACAATCCTTAGCTTGCCCCTATCTAGAAACAAGCTTTTGAAAATAAAAACTACCAGATGACCTAAGTACTAAAAACCTCAAAATACAGTAAAACATTTAAAGCAGTTCCATAAAAGTGACCCAACTCCGTCCCTCCTCTTTTAATGACTGTTCTGCTCTGTGTTTCTCATCCCCACTGTCTAGCTTGGCAGGATGAAGCACAGCTCAGATCAGAGGCTCACAAAAGGCCAAGGCAGAATCTGAGAGCACCAGGCTGGTGCAGAAGGAAGGGATGATGGAGATGCCTGGCACCAAACTGGGTGGTGCCCATGTTGAAGGTCACCCAAGAAGAAATGCAATAATTCGTGGGAATTTGGAAATTGCACACAATGGGAGCATCATTGTAAAGAAGACTGGAAACGTTTAAAGATATCGGCACTTGTGTTAGGAACTCTGCGAGGTATTTTTCATTCCTTATTTCATTTGATCTGAGTATTAATCCTGCAAAGTTAGCACAGCTATTCCTCTTTCATAGATGAAGAATCTGAGGCGCACAGGGTTTAAGAAATGTGCCCAATATCACACAGTTAGCAAGGGCCTGAGCTAGAATCATATACACATGTGTCTGAATTCAACGTCCATGCTCTTCTTGAGAGACAGAAAACACAGTCATCTAGGAAGAAGGCAGTGTCACTGGACTTGACATCAGGAGACAAGTGCTCTATCCCAGGTGTCAATTCCTATCACCTGGAGCAAGTCATCTAATTTCTCTGGGGGAGATGATATGCATGTTGATGAAATGGGAGGGTGCAAGAGCAACGATAGTGAAAATAACAATCCCGATTATAATAAAACCCAAGAGGCTCATCGAGATCTGATGCAGAGGTGCCCAGTCTGTGGGAAGAGCACAAGGCAATATCAGGACAGGGGAGGAAGGTAAAAGCTGCTGAGCTGGATCTCAGACACTCTGAGAGGGCTTCTGAGCTGAGGGTCCCTAACCAGGCTGGATGGTCACAAGGAGAGAACTGAGGCCTGAAGCCAAGGGCATCCTGGGAACCCAACAACAAAGATTCTGCTTCTCCAATCATGGAGGGGATTAAAATAAAAGGCCAGCAATGGACCAGGGGCTTAAAAAGAAATTAGCCATAAAATTCCAGAATGAAGAGAGAGGTGAAGTCAGTCATGTTGAAACCCTGGTCCAGTAGCAAAATAATGGACATGTTTTTAAGTGGGTATTGCAGAAGAGTAGGATGGCCACTTAACAATGAAAGAGAATCTGGAAAACTAACAAAATTGGAGGACTCAAACTTCCCAATTTTAAAACTTGCTACAAAGCTACAGTAATGACAACAGTATGGTATAAGGTTAGACACACAGATCAACAGAATAGAACTGAGAGTCCTGAAATAAATCCTTAAATATCTATAGTCAGTTGATTTTGGACAAGATTACCAAGACCATTCAAAGAGGAAAAAACAGTCTCAACAAATGGTGCTGGGACAACTGAACAGCCACATGCAAAAGAATGAAGTTGGACCCCTTTCTCACACCATATACAAAAATCAAAGGATTTAGGATCAAAGACCTAAAATTGAAGAGCTAAAACTATAAAACTCTTAAAAGAGAACATAGGGGTAAATCTTTATGTCCTTGGACTTGGGAATGGATTCTTAGACATGACACCAAAATCATGACAGACAAAAGAAAAAAAATAAATTAGACTTCATCAAAATTAAAATTTTTTCTGCATCAAAGGACACCATCAACAGTGAAAACACAACCTACAGAAAGGGAAGAGAAAATGTTTGCAGATCAAATATCTGATAAGGGTCTAGTATCCAGATTACAGTCAGTGTTGCTTCATGGTGGGGATACATTCTGAGAAATGTGTTTTAGGCAATTTTGTCATTGTGTGAACATCACAGAGTGTACTTACACAAACCTAGATGGTATGGCCTACTACACACCTAGGCTATATGGTACTAATCTTATGGGACCACTGTCGTATATGCAGTCTGTCATTGATGGAAACGTCATTATGTGGCACATGACTGTATATAAAGAACTCCTACAACTCAACAACAAAAAGACAAAAAAAAAAAACAATTAAAAAATGGGCAAAGGACTTGAGTAAACATTTCTCAAAATAAAATATACAAATAGCCAACAAGCACATGAAAAGAGTCTCAATATCATTAGTCATTCAGGAAATACAAACCAAAACCACAATGATATACCACTTCACATCCACTAAGATGGCTATATTTTTTTTTAAAAAGGAGGGAATAACAAGTGTGGTGAGGATGTGGAGAAAATTTGTTAATTTTTTGTTATGTGAATTTCACCTCAAAACGGGGGGGCAGAGAAGACTTAAATACCATCAGAAAGGAAAGAGAGGAAACATTACAACTGATACCACAGAAATAAAAAGAATCATAAGAGACTACTATGAACAATTATATGCCAAAAAACTGGATAACCTAGAAGAAATGGACAAATTCCTAGAAACACATAAATCAAGACTGAATCATGAAGGAACAGAAAGTCTGAACAGACCTATAACTAGTAAGGAGATTGAATCAGAATCAAAATCTCCCAACAAAGGAAAGCCCAGGACCAGATGGCTTCGCCAGTGAATTCTGCCAAACATTTAAGGAAGAGTTAACGCCAACCCTTCTCAAATTCTTCCAAAAAATTGAAGAGGAGAAAACATTTCCAAACTCAATTTATGAGGCCAGCATTACCCTGATGCCAAAGTTAGAAAAAGATACTACCAGAATAGAAAATTATAGGCCAATATCTCTAATGAATATAGATGCAAAAATCCTCAAACAGAATACCAGCATAATAAAAGGATCATTCAGCATGACCAAGTGGGATTTATCTTTGGGCTGTAAGGATGGTTCAACACACAAAAATCAATTAATGTGATACACCACATTAACAGAATGAATGATAAAAATCACATCATCATCTCAACAGATGCAGAAAAAGCATTTGACAAAATTCAACACCCTTTCATGATAAAAACTCTTAGCAAACTAGGAATATAAGGAAATTACCTCAACATAATAAAGGCCATATATGAAAAGCCCACCATAAAAAAAAGCTAATACCATACTTAATGGAGAAAAACTGAAAGCTTTTCCTCTAAGATCAGGAAGAAGGCTAGGATTCTCACTCTTGCCAATTCTATTCAACATAGTACTGGAAGTTCTAGCCAGAGCAATTAGTCAAGAAAAAGACATAAAAGGCATCCTAACTGGAAAGGAAGAAGTAAAATTGTCCCGGTTTGCAAATAACATGATCTTATATATAGAAAACCCTAAAGACTCCATGAAATACTATTAGAACTAATAAACAAATTTAGTAAAGTTGCAGGATATAAAATCATTATCCAAAAATCAGTCACATTTCCACACACTAACAGTGACCTATCTGAAAAGGAAATTGGGAAACAATTGCATTTACAACAGCACCAAAAAAAAAAAAAAAAAACCTTAGGAATAAACCTAACCAAGGAGGTGAAAGGCTTGTACACCAAAAACTATAAAACAATGATGAAAGAAGACAGAATCAAATGGAGAGTAATTCTGTGTTCATGGATTGCAACACTTAATATTGTTAAAATGTCCATACTATCCTATGAAATCCACAGATTCAATGCAATCCCTATGAAAATCCCAATGGCATTTTTTACAGAAATAGCCCAAGCAATTTTGAGAAAAAAACAAAGCTGGAGATATCACACTTCCTGATTTCAAAATATATTACAAAGCTACTGTAATTAAAATAGTACAGTACTGGCATAAAGATAGACAAATAGACCAATGGAACAAAATAGCGCAGAAATCAAACCACACATAGACAGTCAACTGATGTTTCACAAGGGTGCCAAGAATACACAATGTGGAAAGGATAGTCTCTTCAATATATAGTGTCAGGAAAACTGGATATCCACTTGCAAAAGACTGAAATTGGATCTTTATCTTACACCTGACACAAAAATCAACTCAAAATGAATTAAAGACTTAAATGTAAGACCTGAAACTGTAAAACTCCTAGAAGAAAACATAGGGGGAAAGCTTCACGACATTGGTCTTGGCAATGACTTCATGGATATAACACCAAAAGTACAGGCAACAAAAGTAAAAATAGACAGTTGGACTACATCAAACTAAAAAGCTTCTGTATAGCAAAGAAAACAATCAACAGAATGAAAAGGCAACCTACAGAATGGGAGAAAATATTTGTGAACTATATATCAGATAAGGGGTTAATTTCCAAAATATATAAGGAACTCTCAACTCAATAGCAAAAAAACTAATAACCCAATTTAAAAATGGGCTAAAGACATGAATAGACATGTCTCCAAAGAAGAAATACAAATGGCCAACAGCTACACGAAAAGATGCTCAACATCACTCATCATCAGGGAAATGCAAATCAAAACCAAAATGAGATATCACCTCGCATCTGTTAGGATGGCTATTTTCAAAAAACAAAAGACAAGGAGTGTTGGCAAGCATGTGGAGAAATTGTACCCCTTGCATACTGTGGAAATGCAAAACGGTGCAGCCATTATGGAAAATAGTATGGAGATTCCTCAAAAAGTTAAAAATAGAACTACCATATGATCCAGCAATCCTACTTCTGGCTATGTATCCAAAAGAATTAAAATCAGGATCTCAAAGAGATGTTGGCACTTCCATGTTCTTTCACACTATTCACAATAGCCAAAATGTAGAAACAACCTAAATGTCCATTGATGGATGAATGGATAAAAAAATGTAGTATATGCATACAATGGAATATCACTCAGTCTTAAAAAAAGGAGGAAATCCTGCAATATGCAGTAACATGGATGAACTTTGAGGGCATGATGCTAAGTGAAATAAGTCAGTCATGGAAGGACAAAAACTGCATGTTTGTGCTTATTTGAGGTATCTAAAGTAGTCAAACTCATAGAATCAGAGAGCAAAATGGTGGTTTCCAGGGGTTGGGGGGAGGAGAAATGAGGAGCTGCTAATCAATGGGTATAAAGTCTCAATTACGCACAACGAATAAGTTCTAGAGATCTGCTATACAACATTGTCTCTGTAATTAACAATATTGTACACTTAAAAATTTGTTAAGAGGGTAGATCTCGTGTTAAGTGTTTTTACTGCACTAAAATAAAATTTCTAAAAAATAATGGAAGAAACACAAATAGCCAACAAGCACATGAAAATATGTATAATAATGGAAGAGGGCACAGGGGAAGAAAGGGGGAGAAAAGAGCACTAAAGCCAGTTACTTTTTGTATGTTATCTCATTTAATCCTCACAAGAGACTCCATGATGTCAATACTCTTCATCTCATTTTGCAGATAAGGAAATGGAGGCTCAGAGCCATCAAGAAATTAGTCACAGCTAATAAATGGCAAGGTTGGGATGAGGCTTCTCAATAAGTTACCAAAATGACAGCAATCAATATTATAGCTTAAAGGAATAGGATGCTTTCAGACGCACTGAAAACTGGACCCTTGATTTTATGGCACTTTTACAGTGTGATAGCACATAAAAACCTGTGATAAAATTTTATGTCTATGAAGCCAGGGACACAAAGCCTTGGCCTGTGTGGAGGATAATGCAGGACAGGTGCTGCACAGATTTATGCGTGCTACTTGGCCAACTCCCTCCACCCCGCTTTGCATAACTGCTTTTCTGATCCAAAGACAAACACCAAGAAAGACTCGGCAGGAATATGCATCTTGCCCTAGAGGCACAAACTAACAGAGACAATTGGCTTCAGGGAGGCTTCAGAGGTCACCTGGTCTTAGTGGGTCCAAATGCACATCCACCCACCAGATGTATCTGAATCACCTAGGAAGCTTGTTAAATGCAAATTCCTGGGCCCCACTCCAGATCTCTGGGGAGTAAGGCCCAGAAATGAGAATTCTTACAAAGTTCCCCAGGAGAACCCTTATACATTGTTGGTGGGAATATAAAATGGAACAAGCGCTTTGGAAAATAGTTTGGCAGTTTCCTAAAAAGTTAGACACAGAATTACCATATGACCCAGCAATTCCACTTCTAGTATATACCTAAGAAGAATGAAAACATACATCCCCACAAAAACTTGTACATGAATGTTCTTAGCAGCATTACTCATTGACTAAGTCCGTCAACTGGACCAAACGTCCACGAACGGACGAACGGATAGACTAAATGTGGTGTATCCCGACAACGGAATACTACTGAGCAATAAAAAGGAACACACTCCTGATACACACTGCAACATTAATGAATCTCAACGACATTACATTAAGTGAAAGAAACCAGATGCAAGAGACCACACATTATATGATTCTATTTATAGGAAATGTCCAGAAAAAGTAAATCTATATGGTTGCCTGGGGCAGAGGGTGAGAATGAGGATTAACATGAGCAGGAGGGATATTACTGAAGTGATGAAAATGTTCTAAAACTGATTTATGGTGACACTTGCACAACTTGGTAAATTTACTAAAAATCATTGAATTGCACATATGAAATGGATAAATTTTATGATATGTCAAGTAAACTTCAATAGAGTTGTTTCTTTAAAAAGAGCTCCCTGGGTGATTCTGATGCACAAGCAGATTTGAGAACCACTGGATTCTTATCTCACAATGAGGAAACTGAAACCCAGAGAGGGAAATGATTCACCCAGGGTCACAAAGTGAGTTTGTACAGAGTCAGAACGCCCTGATCTGGGTCTCCGCAAAAGGAAATGGAGGGCTGGGGGATGACCTGGTGAAATTAACCAAAGAGAACAACCAACCTCAATGAGTCAGTCCCCACTAAACCCTTTTTTCCCTCAAATAGCAGGAAGCTGGCTTGTTTTGCTTGAACGATCCAGGAAAGGGGCTCAGGAAGCAGCTGGAGGGGAGTGGAAGGACCACAAACTTGGAGTCAGGAGGCCTGAGTTCAAATCCTGGCCCTTAGAGTTAATGGTGACCCTGGGCAGGCCATTCCACCTCCCTGAGTCTCATCTTGTTCATCCATCTGTAAACAGAGCTGATAACATCACGTTCCGGGATCACCGTGACACCAGTAAGGAAGACATTGAGTAATCCAGGCAAGAGATGATTCCAGATGATTTCTTTCCTGCCTAACTGAAACCACAGATGTCCACCCCAATCTGCTTATCTAACCGCCACAACTAGAGCATCCCTTCCAGCCTTCAGAGCACTCACAGACCCTTTCAAGCTTCCCCAACAGAGGCACCACTAATCTAGCCCATCTTGGTCCCAGTTCCAGCTTGATCTAAGTTCACAGGTGTCATAACAGAGGGGAGACAGAATTGTACATCTTTACAGATATGAGAGCCCCAGACTAAGAACAATATATATTAAAAAAAACAACCACCTTCTGAGTGGCCACCAACACATCAAATACTAGATTGGGCGTGGTGCTATTACAAGACTGAGAGAATGTAAAACATCCTGTAATGTTATCTGAGTAGAAAATCTTTGCCAAGGGAAAGAAATCTGTCTTCTATCTAAGAGGAATGTTTGGTAATTGTTTGGGCCTTGGATAAACTCAGGCCATACGTTTTGGGCCAGGCGTTTACATTGTGGACTAATCGTAGAGCCCTGATGTGAATACAGACCTTGTCGACCAAGAACAGCGAGTTACCGAGATGGTCACAGCAGCTTCAACACTTACAGAGAGACGTGCAGCCTGTGTCAGGACGTGGGAACATTCAGGCCAAGATGCTTTCTTAGGAGGAAAAATGTAAACACCAGTATCTCCTGAACTGAACCCAGCGAAGTGATCCTAAGCTCTCAGCCTGTGTGATCAGACAAGAATGTCCATGTGGCAAAAGACAGGAGTGTGAAGGGCCCCGTCCAGCTCGGCTCACTTTGGCCAGGTTTTGTTTCCTTTACTAGTTCCAAGAGAAAGCTGACTTCTTGGAGGAACCTGTTTGAGTCACTGACTAGTTAGCTCCTGGTAAGTGAACTAGACAGTGACTAACAGGCATTCTTTGTAAAAGGTCACTTGGGACAGACAAGAAGACGAAAGAAACAGAAGCCTGCCGGCTTGTGACAACAGAGCAACTTAGGCTAGGAGAAAGCAAGCTGACTTGAGAGCATTTAGTTCAGAGAGGTGTTAAAGACTTGTTGAAAATGTAATTTTAAGCAGCAGCAGAGCATAAATGAGAACAGAAGGAGCTAGAAGGAGGAAAGGACTAAGGTAGGAAAACTATGAAGAAAAGCAAAGATAAGAGGACAAATATCTAAAGGGAGAATGGCAAATACTTAGCACATGTGTTGTAAATGCCCTCCACCTGGGATTCATGGTGGCCTCAGAGTCCCCTGGGCGGCCCCCAGGCAGCCCTGGGAGGAAGTGTGTTCCCCACGCACCTCCCAGGCCTAAAGGGAAAGCCTAGATTTTCACTCCGCTTAGAGGAGTGACTATGTGCCTTGACCTCCTCTCCCTCCCAAACCCTACGAAAACATCAGTAAAGCAATTTAAAAATGTTTTAACCCACAAGGACAAAGGCAAAAGCAAGGAGGCATCAGCAAATAAAAGGTTTCTGCAAACCTGGAGAAAAGTGGATGAAAGGGTTGTGATAGAGTTCAAGTTACAAACTCAGCATCCGCCATGAAGGATTCTGCTGAGACCAATGCCAACTAGCCTGACAACCCAAGCAGCTCAGCTCTTGGAGGCACAAGTTCCATGAAAGATGGGGATCAGTTACATGACAGAGAATAGAGTTACTGAGCCCACTTCATGTGGCCAGACCACTTTGCAGCCCCCATCCCCCTCTCCAAGCAGGCAAGAGGTTTATTCTCTGGAGAAATTGAGGGAGAAATTGAGGAAGTAGACATGGTGGAGAAGTGAGGTGAGGAGCGAGGTGCTTCCAGAACACCAGCGACACGTCCACGTCTCCAGGCAGGAGATTAAAGGATTCCCCTCTGGAGAAAATGTACAGCCTCAGAGGAAAGACATGCATATACTGACATTTGTGTGTGAGGTTCCAACAAAAAGGCCAGCTCAAAATTCATTCTCCCCAAGGAAAGCTCATCAGCCAACTATCCACCCATGCACATAGCACTTTCAATCTGGCTTTAGTGCTTTACTGTCAAATATGAATACCCACTACAGGTTGACAGATATTCAGGGAAGCCTCTGACATGAAAGGCAGGGTCAAAACAAACAAAAATAACTTGAAGGTAGGGGGAGATGCAGAGAAAATAAAAAGAACTTTAAAAATCCTATTATACTCTTAGAGAGTGAATACATTAAGATATTGCATCCATGAAACAACAACAGGATGCTATGTTACAGAAATAATCAGAAAATAAGAAAGAGTTCTTGGAAATTACCTGATCATAAAAATTAAAGAGTTCAACAGAGACTCTAGAAGATAGCCAAGCAAACTCCCCAGAAAGTAGAACCAAAAATCAAAACAATGGGAAATAGGAAAGATAAGAAAATTTGAGATTGTATCTAAAAAGGAGTTCCAGAAATAAAGAACAGAGAAAATACAAAAAAGAAACTTATCAAAGAAATATTTTAATATTTCTTTTAAGAAACTACCCAGGGATGAGTTTCTAGCTTGAAAAGGTCTACCATAAGGTATGCACAGGACACAAAGGCCCTCCCCAAGGCATCTCATTGTGAGTATGGAAACACCAGAGATTAAGAGAAGACCCTAAAAGCTTCAGGAGGCAAAATTCACATCACACACAAAACAAGGAGAATCAGAGTAGCACTGGTCTTCTCTCAAGCAGAAGGCTGGAAGACAATGGTAAAACATCTTCAGAATTCTCAGAGACAAGCGCTTTCCAACACTGATTTCGCGCTTTCCAACACTGATTTCTAAAACTAGTTTAATTATAAGCCAAGTGTGGGGTGCAATAAACATATTTTGGATATGCAAAAACCAAAACTAAAACATTTCCCTTGCACCCTTCCTTACGCAGTTGCTGGACGATGTATTTCAGCCAAGCAAGAGAATAAACCAAGAAAGCAAAAGATATGGGATGTGGTAGACAGACAGCAGAGGATGCTAGCTATGCTCCCAGCCTAGAACACAACCAGTCCAGATGGGAGCAGGAGGGTGGAGGACTAAGGAGGGAAGGTCTCCAAGAGAAAGCAAAATGTAAATGACAGGTTATTTTATGTATTTGAGCCTTACAAAAATTGATAGATGTCAGAAAGATACTGTGATGGTTAATTTTATGTGTCAACTTGACTGGGTCATGGGGTGCCCAGATATTTGGTGAAACATTATTCTTGGTGTGTCTGTGAGGGTGTTTCTGGATGAGACTAACATTTGAATCAGTAGACTGAGTAAAGCAGATTGCTCTCCCTAAGGTGGGTGGATCTCACCCAATCAGTTGAAAGCCTGAATAAAACAAAAAGGCTGACCCTCCCCTGGGAAGAAGGAACTTCTCCTGTCTGATTGCCTTGAGCTGGGACATCAGTTTTTTCCTGCCTTTGGACTCAGATGGAAACATCAGCTCTTCTTGGGTATATATATGGTTCTGTTTCCCCAGAGAATCCTGACTAACACAAATATATTGAATTAATTAGAAAGAAATGTGGTAACACATGAAAGAACTGTAGTGAACAGCATTTCCATAATCATAATAATGTCTATTTAAACAATGACTATTTAAAAGTTCTAATTACATGGGGAAGGTTTGGGAGAGGAAGTGAGGCTGGGGGTGGTTGGCATAAGAGGGCTAAATCCAGTTACCTTATAAGAAGACAAGAAGGAATATCCAAAATGGATAATTCACATTATCTAGAAATATGGAGGTAAATCTCAAAAGAAACAGCTCAAGAAGTTGAAGATGGTTACCTCTGGGGAGTGGATAGGATTTGGGGGGAATACTGTTTTTCATTATAAGCCTTTTAGGACTATTTGACTTTTAAATTATATGCATGTGTTCATAAATAAAAGTTAATTTAAAAAAGAAAAAAGAAATGTTTTCAAAACAGATCAATTAGGGTACGATTATACTTGTTAAAAATAACTTGATTGGAGTTGGCAGTAGAGACAAACCTGCCACCTTTAACACCTGATGACAAGGTCACTTATTTGTAACCAACAGTTTTTTATGCAGTTAAGTGTTTTATGGGTTATAAACAAAATACAGAGATAACTAATTTACATGTTATAACCAAAATAGATATTTATATAATCTAAATATTTTTTAAATTAAGCACTAGTGAGTGACACAGGTCTGCTCTTCTTAGTGATCAAAGCCTGAAATAAAACTAATTAACATGCATTCAGCTTCCTTGGAATTCAGTTCCTAGAAGCAAAGAACGTTTGCAAGTGTTGGATGTCATTGTAAGCAAGATCATTTTTAAGACCAACACAGTAAGTTGATAGCTGTGGAGATGCTGAAGAGATACTAATGGGGAAAAATCTAAGTGACATACAAATGAAAGCTTGGGACATAGAAGAAAATTTCCAATGGCAGCATCAATCACTGATTTTAAAAGTACTCTGTTGCACGACTGCAAACAGAGAACCCAGCTCAGCTGGTTTAAGCAGAAAATATATTTAGCAGACATTAGGCAGCTAAGAGAATCTCCAGGAGAGCCAGCGTGGAAGCTACTCAGCCAGCAACAAAGGACATGCTGTACCAGCACCTGCCCCTGGGAAGCCCTAAGGCTAGAGACCCCGGCACTGTCACCCACAGCTCGCACCACCAGTACCACCAACAGGGCATGCATGGTACAGGGACTGAGGCAGTTCGATCCAGAGGAGAACTTCCAGTGCCTTCTCCCTATTCCGTCTATCACTGGAAAGAAAGAACTGCTCAACGTTCTTTGGGGTCTGATGTTCATCTACTCTGGGGAAAGGTTAGAGAGGAGGTATTCAGCATGGATGGGTACTCCCCCAGTGCTGTGGCACCAGCACCTCATTTTGGATTATTCAGCAGGGAGGGATCATCTGGCTAGAAAAATAGGAAAGTGAATCCCAGTCATTCCTCTCTGTCAGGAGGAAGCTAGAGCCATGTCTTGTGATAAAGGATGAGCCCAAACGAGGGCTGAGAAGGTTTCAGGCTAAGGTGATGCCAGGCAGTTTAGAACTCTACACTCTATGATTCTTTGTTCTTAAAACAGATCATCTTTTATTTGTTTTCTTAGTCAAACACATATCCAATTACTTACAATAATTAGATTACTGATTGGTCCACTTAATGTTCTCCATACTCATTTAACAGTTGCCTAATCAGTTCCTTTGAAAACTGGACCTCAAAAGGGAGCCCATACAGGCATAGCCTTCGTATCTATCTTGGCAGGGGTTCCCTGAAGCAGAGCTACCGCTTGATTCAGGAGGGAGGGTAAGGGGAGTGAGGCAGGGATGGAGAAAGAAAATGGGACAGGGTGTGTTCCCAAATTTGACCTCTGCTTGGTGTCCAGTGCAACTAACCCTGGGATCACGCCGGACGCATTCCTAGAGGTAGCATGAACTGCTGTGTCTCAGGATGGTCCATCTAGGCAGGAGGGATGGAAGAGAATTGAACTCCCATCTATCATTTAATTCCAATTTCCCATCAGTGAGAGGTTCGCCCCAGGTATGCTACCACCCCACATTCCCGGGTGGTGCATGCACGAGTGCCCAAGGGCTCTTGGGAGTCTCTCCCCTCAGAGTCAACAGGAGAGCCCCAGGGTGGCAGATGAGAGGCTAGGAGCTGTTGGGTTGTGTCCACAGGGGGACAGGTATGATGGATGGACCCAAGACCCTTGAGTCAGATGCAGCCAAGAGGATCTGAGGTGACACGTAGGAGACATTTCATACGGTGTCTAGCTCATCGCTAAAATTCTAACTCAAACTTCTGGTAATATTCAGCTATTTTCCTAAAAGAGAGAGTTGATTTTATTTTCAAAAAGCAGCACTAATAAATAGAGACCTCTGCCAGTTGGGGATTTGCCCAGTGAAAGCATTTTCTTTGTTTCTTTATGCAGAAATCCCCCATGCGGAAGACCGCAGATCCCTGGAAGGTCCTGGTATTACTGTAAGGGGAGCCTGAATACATAAACTGCATGAAGTGTTGTCAGCAGACTTGTAAATACTAAGCATCACACGTGTGAACAGGTGCTATTTTAAATGTATGTGGATGCTACTGTGATTACTAAGACACGGAATACGAGGAATTGTTGCATTCATAAGGGCTCTTTTCATCATGGATGTCATCAACGTGCTGGGTCATTCTCCGTCTGCCTTCCCTGACCCATTCCCTGCCTTTCTTTACCCTGTTCTGTGTCTCAGGAGGGAGCTCTTGCCCTTTGGCTTCCAGCTGGCCTTGACCAGCGGGAGATGGGATGGTGAGAGAAGTCAGGGTATTTAATTTGACTCTACCCCCTTAACCCTCACCCGCCCTTTGACCCTCGCAGGTCATTAGACACCTCCAGACTTCAGTTTCCCCATCTGTACAATGAGGAAGTTAACCAGATCATCTCTGAGGTGGTTCAGCTGCTGTCCCACGTTTTCACTTCTTGGATCCCCAGAAAGAACAGTTATTCACCTCTGCCAAATCAAATAGGTACGAATTCCAAGCTATTTCCTCATTGCCGACAGGATGCCTTCTTTCAAAAAGAGATCAAAACAATAGGATAAGAAAGCTTCCAATTTGTCTTTATCCCTTTTCACATTAAGTGTTTACTGTGGACGAATTCCTTTTTATCATCTAAATGCAGACTTGAATTCAGTAAATACCAAGCAAAAAATTAGGTGGGACTGTAAAATTCATTTTTTTCTAAACATTTCATATGTCTCATCGGACATAAACTAGGGCATCTGCGATGGGAAATATCACCTAGGACACTTTGTAGGTGGCCGCCTTTTATTTGCAGGGCGTGCTGCATGCCCCAACGTGAAATTGCCCAAATGCGAAACGGAGTCAATTTCTTCTCAAGACTTTTTCCCAAGTTGATTGTAGAGAGTGTATTAGTCCTCAACCAGAGAGGTCATTCATTTTTAAACACAGAAGGGTTAAAAATTCCTTCTCGAACTCAATGTATCCTAACACAGTTTATCAATCCAAGAAGAACTGCACCCGACTCCAGCGTCTCAGAACATCAGAAGCAAAATATGAAGCATCTGAAATATGCAAGTTCATCCTCTTGGCATCTGACCCCATAGTGGTCCCTGACTCCTGTGTGGCAGCAGGCTTGTCCTAGTTTCAAAAACGTGCAAGGCAATTTTCCACAAGTTATGTTTGTCTCATTCAAAGCTGTTTTTAAAGTCTATATCTGTCTGTTTCCCAGAAACATATTCCTATTTCTCTTCATCACATGAAGTTTGATTGTTTTTTCGGGTAGCGTCTGGAACTGCCTTGGACATAAAACATCTAAATTTAAAAATATCCTCATGCATATCAAAGAAGAATGTAAGGACATTAATATTATCCCATAATGTTTATTACAGATAGAGCAATGGGTAAAAATCTAGATCTGTAGGTTTATACAAAAACACTGAAGGGATAATAAGCATATTATTTTTGGATTTTCTTGGATGGTCTTTTGATTTTCTAAATATTAAATATTAACACTGTATTCTGTAAGATGATGAACTTTCTTCCATTTCCTTCTGTAAATACAAGTATCTGACACTGCTGAATTCAACCACCCAAAAGTCTACTCCTGTACTTTTCCTTTACTTCCTAAATATTTCATCTCCTCTGCTATATTTTCCAGGCAGTCACAATTTTTAGTATTAATTTATTCATGATTATGACTTTAACTCAAATGTTATGCTGCTCAAGCAGGAGTCTGCATACTCCTAGGAATGGTGATCATTTGTTAAAAACTGGAAATTTGAAGCATAAACTTAAAACAATTAAAAATGTGGAAGACAGACAAAATTCAAAATAATCTGAAATCAGTACAAGTTTTGAAACTTCCTCGCTACAAAATTGATAACAAATAACAATAACAATAGCAAAACAACAACAATAATGAGATGACCCCCAAACCCAACTTATAGCAAACTGGTCAAGATCAATCTAAAATGCATAGAATGCATTTACACGTATATGCTAAAATTTAAAAATGCATTCCGGGGCTAGCCCAGTGGCATAATGGTTAAGTCTGCGCGTTGTGCTTCGGTGGCCCAGGGTTCGCTGGTTCAGGTCCTGGGCGCGGACCTACTCACAGCTCATCAAGCCATGCTGAAGCGGCATCCCATAAAGAAGAGCTGCAAGTCTACAACTATGATACACAACTATGTGCTGGGCCTTTGAGGAGAAAAAAGAAAAAGGGGAAGATTGGCAACAGATGTTAGTGCAGGGCCAATCTTCCACAAAATAAAAAAAAACGCATTCCATGTATATGTCAAATAAAGTGTTTACCATTGTAGAGATACAAATGGACCTACTGACTTTTTTTTTAATTAAGGTGGAAAAAAATCTGAGTATTAGCTGCATGAAAAAAATTTCTTGCAATGGTATTTGTTAAGAAATTGCAAATATTTGAAAAAAATCACCAGGATTTTTTTCAATTTAAAAGAAAAGTTAGGATTTGGAACAATCCATTAGAAAACACAATTAGTGAAGCACTAAGTTGCTTGAAGCTTTCTTCAGGGTCAGTTTCAAAAAAGACCTTAGGAGGTAAAGCTCAGTCAAGAGAACATTTGGTGAAGCCCTAATATGTATACGTGGATTTTTCTGGTTTGGATCAAAAAGAGATAGCCAAACTAAAAATCAATAATACTACCAAACAACATATTTTAAACTATTCAACAAACACAAGTGAAGGAGCAGCCAAGGAACTCTCCAGTCAGTTGAGAGGCTGGTATTAACGATTTGCTTGTTCTGTTTATAATATTGGTGTAAAGGCTTGTTAATGTGCAAAATGCTTAGCTATAAAATATCTGATGCAGTAACTTCTAATAAGGTATGATTATTCCATTCCATTTCATTCATAGTAAGAATGGTGTTCTCATTTCTGAAAATATAGAGACAATGGCTAAATGTAAGAATGGCAGTCTGGAGAAGGCTGATGAATGCACCCCAAACTGCTATAACTTCAACAGAGAACAATCCACTCTTAAAAGGAAAGAAGGAAATGCAGACAGTGGCTGACTACCAACCTTTCAGACACATTGTAATAAAATGTGCATCCAAAAGCTTGCTCTGTTACCTAGTTGAATGCTGGCTGTTGGGGTAGGGGAGGATAGATCATGGCTAGTATCCTTAAACTTACTATTGAATTGTTTTTCATAATGGAGGAAAAAATGTTCTCAAAATAAAGGGTAACGACCTGGATACACTGAATTATTTTGATATTCACAAGTTCACTTATTTAGGAAACATTTTTTTCTTGGCTGAAATCTCTCAACCCACCACTACAAGGCAGAGCTGACTGCTGCAATAAAAAAGCTTGAGTTATATGAAGAGCACAGATCCTGGGGACTATGTGTCTCTGAGACACTTTATTTACATTAATGGTCAAAACAAAGAACACCAGTTTTTTTCGTTACTGAAATCAGAAATGCTTTGGGTCCACCATATTAGAAGTAACTTGGTCTCTCAGCAAGAAGAAATACTGAAATTTCTATCCCTAGGAGCCTAAAAATGTAGCATGGAACCACTTCTCTGGCAACATTCTGGGCATTTCTCACACACAATACTCCAACACTTATTTGTATGAGTTTATGTTCCCAAAATATTATAACACCAAGAAAGAGGGAGAATCTGTCTGGACCCAGAACCTATTATGATGCAGTATTGGCACTCTTTCATCAACCCAATTTTTTAAATATCCAAACAATGGTATCTCTCACTTTTCCCCTCAATGGTAAGTAATATAAAAGTATTTTTCCATTAAGATACAGGTATATATTATTGTGTCTAATGAAAAACCCACGTGCATTTATAAGAATGTATAGACACTTCTAGCCGTTCTTCATGTTACTTGGGGCCACATACCCAGGGTTCTCATTCATCTACTCTGGAATTAAGTATATTTGAAAGAAAAGATATCAGAAATACTGTATCTCTAGTTTAAGTAGAATATTATGGTATTGACATAATCCAATCTAACTAAAATGTGGCTAACTAAAATGGGCTGCTCTTTTCTAGGATAAAGGTTCCAAACAGGACAGGAACCAAGGTCTTTTTTCCCAAATTCTCCATTTACCATTCCTGGGTACTGTGCTTTCAACAGAGCAGATCCCCACCCCACTAACGTAGCAATTTAGCCCACTGTCAATGCTGCCTCCAAATTTTAAGCTTTATAGAAGTCTGAAGTTAAAAAATAAAATATAAAAAAACCTCCCATGGTAATAGCAATCTTTGTGATGAGTTAGTTATTTACTATCTATTTGATCTCTCTGATCTTAGCAAGCTGCTAAACCTCTCTGAATCTAAATTGAACCTAAACCTAATAATGGCATCTATACTATAGGGGCATTCTGAGGATTAAGTCAGATACTTACGGTAAAAAAGCTCAGCACAATGCCTGCCACACAGTAAGCATTCACTAAACATTACTATTATTATTAGGCAACAAGTCTTTAGTGAGCTGGATACAAGGCCAAATGCTATTGAGAGGTCCAGGAGTAAAAGAGATTTTCCCCAACATCAAGAATATTACAGATAGTTAAGGAGATGATATTAACAAACAAGAAACAACAAGCCATGTAAAATCATATTTGGGAAATACAGCTGGTAGACTTGGTAAGTTCAAGTTCTTGGTCTTGACCAAGTATGAACTTGACCAAGCAACCATGTAAGTAGGGTTAAAAATATCTAACGCGCCTCCCTCACAGGGTTCTTAGGAAGGTCAAAGAAATAATGCAAGTGAAAATGCTTTGGGGGCTAGAGAATTTTATGTGAGTGTTTGCAATTATTACTGTGATTAATTATAATAGGGTGCTCTGTTATGGGGCCCAGACTGAAAGGGATACATCAGTTGAAACAGGAAGAAATCAGTGAGGAGTCAGGCAGTCAGGGAAGCCTTCATGGATCTGATAAGTTTTAGGTGGGTCCTGAAGGTGAGATGGGATTTGGGTAAATAAAAGGGAACTGGAGGAAATCCTAGACAGAGTCAATACATGAGCAAATTTGTGGTGATGGGCCTGGTGAGAGTGAAAGTGTGTAAAGTGGAATGGTGGGAAAGCAAGCGTGGGTGAGTTGTGGGTGTCAGACCATGTGGACCTTCAAAGTCAGGGAGCAGAGCTGAGAGTTATGTTGGAACCAAGGCACCACTGCACCAGCAAGGGGCTATTGCTAGAAACAGGACTGTGACAAGAACCAGGATTGACCTAACATTCACATAAAGGTAACACAGCTCCCTCTCTTCCTCTTTTTTTCCCCTTTTACTTCCTTCTTACGCTATAGTACAGTGGATAGGGACATCATAAATCAGTGAACCTTTAAAACACTTTGATCCAAGCACCAGGTAAGGCAGGGTCTCCTAGACACCAGTAGTTTAAGTTAGATGTCAAAAATTTCCTCATTTTGGGAAATGTACAACAGCTTAGATACTGAGCAAAAGTTGAATAAGAAACACTCATTTGGAAATAAAATACTAGTTCAGCTTGAGTTACCTGATCTCATCTTTGGGGCTGGAAAAATAATAATATAATAGCTAACATTTATTGAACACCTACTGGGTACAAATTGCATGAATTACTTCATTTAATCTTTTCCAAAGACCTTGGAGGGGAATACTACCATTATCCCCATTTTTTTGATGGAGAATCTAAGGCCTATGGTCCTAGAGCAGGTAAACATCAGAGTCAGGGTTTTAAAAGCTATTCTACATGGGCCTAAGCCAAAGGGCAGAGAATATGGTGATGACTGAGTATAACAAATAAGAACCTTTGTTATTAAACAGTTTTGAAACTCATATATAATGCAAAATTCCTTCTGGTAAAAAAACTAAACCTATAACTACCAAACAAGCACCTTTCATAAATGCAAATTTATTTTTCAAAGGGAGAAATGGTTATCTTAAAATTTCCTAATGCTATGAAAAGGGGATTCCACTTATCATAATACATGTATCCAGAAGCAGTTGTAGACAGAATTTCTGTAAACCAAATACCAACTATATTTACTAAAGGACTTCTCTAGGGTAAACATGCAGTAAATATTTAATAAAATGAAAAATTATTTTGCAATCTGAATAGTTATTCTATAATTTATCTGTTTTGTGAATTTGGATTTACAGCAGACTCTTGACATTCCTGAGGCCTATGTCCGGAACCTTCTTGAATTCCCAGATTTGTAAATACAAAAATGTTTATAGAGGCTCCCAGCTTTCTCTCGAATCACATTTCCTTGGAGTGTCGTCTGGGTTTCCTGTTCATAGCCTTATGCTACACACTACAAGTTAACCATACTTTCAAATTTCACTATAGGTTTATCTCTCACTTGATAGCTATTTTTCAAAGAAACAAAATTTCTAATTAATTAATGAGCATTATTGCAAATGTACAAATAAGTAGAGAACAATAAAGTTGAATGACGCTTTTCCACACACACATCTTGAGAAGCAGACTTTTCAGATTCATATCTCAGGCAAACTTTGTGCCTCGGACCCTCAGGGGAACTCACAAAGAATCACAAACTTGCAAGTTAAATCCACGAACATCTAGAGTCTAAACAAGTTTATTAAGTTTGCTTGAGCAGGGACATGGGCCATATCTATAGAATCCACAGAAATTCCATTGTTCTTGCTAACCCAAGAGTTACACAAGTCAATTAAGACTTCTGGTGACGAGTCCAGAAAATTTGATTATAGAAACATTGGTCACAAGAATTACAGGAATTTGCCTATTCATTCAAAATACCTATATTTTGTATGGCTGGGGTTGGTGAAAACCAAAGCTGGATGATTTCACTGCCTTCAGTAATGGAACCTAGGCACAGCTGGCACCATGGGCACAGAGCCCCAGCAGCTGGACCTTCTTGAAGCACTGTGCTGGAACTCTCAACCTCCGGCTGGGTTTGGCTCCCCAAAAAACACCACTAACCATGAAAGACAGACAGGAGAGAGGGAAAGAGTGAGTAAATGAGTAAGTGAGAGAGAGAGAAAGAAACAAAGGAAGAGAGAGAGGGAAGGAGAGAGCACAGAAAAGAGAGAGAACAAAAAAGGAATTTGGCTGCTGTTAGGGAAAAAAAAATAACATGAAAGACATTATCATTTCAAAATATATAGCTTATACATTTCAGAACATATTTGAAAACACTACTGCCAAATTTTCGAATTATTTATTTATTTATACCCCTTCTTGTTCCAAAGAGGTTTTGCAGCATTTTGTTGCCAGATTAATTTTCCTGAAGCTCATCTCTGATCATGTTACTCCCCTGCTTAAAACCCCAATAGCTCCTCACTCCCTATAAAATGAAGTCCAATTTCCTTACCGTCCTATTTGAGGCCCTCCATAATCTGGCCCCAAACTCCTAGCCCAACCTTATCCTGCACTTCTTCCCTTTATACACCCTTTGTTCCAGCCAAAGGACACTCCCTGATGTTCCCCTAATATATTCTGGATTTTCCAGCCTTGCACCTTTGCTTGTGCTGTTCCCTCTGCCTGGAATACCTTTCCCGACTTCTACATATGCCCCATCCTACTCACCCTTCCAGGCTCTGTCTTCCTGGAGGATGCCAGGCACGTAGCAAGCCCTCAGTCACCAACAGTGGAACTTACAACATTTATACACGTGCTTTATACACATCATCTCCCTGGATCCTCACGACGGGAAGAAGTAATTTCTTATTGTGGTCCAAGGAGCTGGGGTTGGTGCCCTGGGGTTGTGTCCTCTGTTCATTGTCCTTTCTGCTACCCTGAGGCTCTCTCTCACACAGGACAAAAGATGGCTGCATGAATCAATGCCAACATATAGCAATCTTTTTTTTTTAAGGGGACAAAGTGTGCCTCTCCAATCTGTGTGAACCCAAATTCGCTTGTCTAGTCCAGAGGCACAGTTTCATTTGGCAGCCCCTGCACAGCCCTCACCAGCCTCCATGAGGTAGGACACTACACTAGCTGATTCTGAAAAGCAGAGGTCCGGGAGGTCCAGGGAACCAGAATGGGAGTGGATACCCCAAAGGTGCCTCCCCACACCCCACCTGAAGATGCCATAAGGATATACAGGGAAGGAGCCTGATAACCATCGTAAATGTCAGTGGATCAAGTTCTACTCCTTCGCATTCTAAGAACATGCCAGAGGATTTTTTGAAGGTGCCATTTATCACCATGGGTGGGAGAGCAGGTTGCTAAAGCTATTTATACAACCTCCAAAGCCGGTTTAAACAAACATGGCAGCCGGGTGTAGGACAAGGCATCATGACTGATCCATGGGGGTTTATTAAGCACGCTAAGCTGCCAATATCTACATGCTCACTGGACAAGTGCCAAAGCTATTACATGATGAGCAGTTACATAACCTTGAGTACAAATGGAATTTGGGCCGTACACATCTGAAATGCTTCCCCTTTCTAATTTTTGGCATCACGAGGTTACACGAAATGACTGGAATGTAAGAGCCCTCCCCTCCATTTTCTGCCTTTCCCAATGACAGGCCTACTGATCACAGCAGAGACATCTCTTAATAGTTACTGCAAGTTTTCCCACAAACCAAAAGCTCCACTGTCCTGTTGAAATCTGACCTATTTTTAATGGGTTGCTCAATTTAAAATCAACATCATTTGCTGGAGGATGACTTTAGATGAAAGCTGTTTCCAGGGATTAACCCAAACTTCAAATCACTCCCCTGGACAAAACTCAACTCAGCTCAATAAATTATGGCTTACTCAATAAAATTTTAAAGCAAAAATTCATTCAATAACTATGTGAAATCTATGGTTGCCCTGCCAGTCTCCTGTCCTATTCCATTGTCGACTTCTGGTCTCACTAAACTCATGAAAAGGCTTGTCTGCCTGGTGTCTCTGATATCTAGCTCTCTCCACCCCTGTAACCAACCATATTTCAGTCTCTCCCAATCGCAACTCCTCCCCAGTCAGTGACTGCTCACTGTTCTCCTTGCCTCTAGGAAAAATGCCATCTGCAGCAAGGTTTAAAAGAAAAAGATGAACTGAGCACAATGTTGAACTGTTTTCCTAAACTTTTCTTTTTATTAATTACTAAGTAGCAATCTTGACCTGTAAATTCTGTTGACCAGCTCCAAAGCAGCTAATCAGTTATCAACCATTTACATTTACAAAACATCTGTCTGCTTTTAGCAGTCTTTAATGCAAATCTAGAATTCATATGGGGCTTTCCCTGTTTGACTTCTGAACCATTTAAACATATCCAAAGAGATGTCTGTCAACAAAGTTATACAGTGGTTTCCTGACAGGAGTTATAAGTGGGTGTTGTCAGTGGTGGTGGTGGTGGTACGTGTGTGAATCTGGCAATCCAAAAAGAGAATGAAAAAATCTTGATAAAAAGCTAAGCACTCCCAAGGAAAGGTGAGCTGAACCAGAGGAATCCGATACAATGGAGTAGTGATGACCACTTCTGCCTTGCCCCAGGGGAGCTACAGAATCTGTGCCATTTTAGTCCCAGCACAGAAAGGTGTGTCTTCCTCACTGGCTGGTCCAAAGATCACTGGACACCATTAGGGGTTGAGAAGGTAGCAGTGACAGTCACAGAACAGAAAAGAGAGGGAAAGGTAAAAATCCAGAAACTTTTCCCATGTGAACAGAAATGGTTGTGAATGAACAAAAGTCTTACATTTCAGGGTAATATATATCACAATTAGTAATCTTAAAGAAAAATATATTCCCATATATACTCAGTTGCTAAGTATTTGGGTTCAAAGGACCTCAAATAGTTAGCTGTTAGTGCAGCCTCGGTTTGCAGCAAAAAGGTATGACAATGACACATGTGAACTCAGGATAGGTAAGTGCTCTCCATGGTTCAGGCTGGGTTTAGAAGCAGGATAATTCAGACACAAAGAGTTGCCACTACTTCAATTTTGTTTTGCTGCAGCAGATACAGCTTCAGATGCAGATAGGAAATACAATTCCAAAAGCAGAATGAAACCTATTTAATACATAGATATCAGATAAACCAGTTTTTAGAAATTATCCTTGGTTTAGTTCCTCCACCTCTAGATACATTGCACTCCTGGAGGAATCCTTAATTTAAGGGATCTCTCTGGGAAATCGGGCCTGCCTCCAACTATTTCAGCCATCCTAAAGTCTTATTTCAGAAAATTACAATCAGTTACATACTGTTTGGTTTTATTTACATTTTAAATGTGAACACATTTTAGACATAATGTACAATGATGTGCGTTCATCATACTTATTTGCATCATTTCCCTGATTACTGTATTTTAAAATCAGGAACTTTATACAGGCATTTGTAGCGAGACTTATACACTGCTTGGCAAACTCTGTGAAGCATTTATGAGTCTTATCTCTGCTCATTAAAGAATAGAGACTCATACCAAATTTGCAAGCAACAGGGTCAGCTGGCACCTATGTAACCACAACTTGAAAGACTGAGCAGTTGTAAAGCCAGCAGAGAGGCAGCACATGTGCTGCCACTTCCTTCCCATATCTATGCAAGACATCACTAACCAATCCCAATGACACTCCTTGTTCCTAAGCCCAGCACTTCAGAGCCACACTCAGCCAGAGCTGGCACAGGCGAGGAGATCTGCCTGTTATGACTCATGTACTCAGTACTCAGTCATGCGTTGCTTAATGACGGGGGTTATGTTCTGAGAAATGCATCGTTAGGTGATTTTCTCATTGTGCAAACATCACAGAGTGTACTTACACAAACCTAGACGGTATAGCCTGCTACACACCGAGGCTACATGGTACTAATCTCATGGCACCACTGTTGTACATGCAGCCCATCGTTGACCGAAACGTCATTATGCGGCACATGACTGTATTCTAAAAACAGCCAGGATGATAAACAAATAGCATGCTCCAATACATTGGGAATCATCTGAAGGAAAGAGAAATATTCAGGAGGCTGGTGAGACAAGATTCTGGGTAACAAGATGGCTGCTTTCAATATCTGAAGGGGGAACCTGGATGTTTCCTTCAATGTGGTTCCAAAGGGTAGCCAGACAATAAATAACCATTGCAGGGTGAACTACAGTGTCATTATAAGAATGTGTTGAGGCAGAATTTAGGCAACATGAGGAGGGAGGTAAAGTAGACCGCCTGGCTAAAAGGAAGCGCTGATGCAGGCTCTCTCCCCTCTTCCCACCCCGACCACAGATATACAACAGATTTTTCCTCTAATCCTTTGTAAACAAGTCCCACTGATCCAGGGAATGTTCTCACTGAAATTTCTAAGAAATCGAGACTGACAGATATGGTTGCTGTTTAATAGCTTTGGGGACGGGATTATGCAGATGAGGGAGAATTTCTCTGATAAATGCGTAAAGGATGGGCTGAATATAAAACTTATAAATTGCATAATCATTGAACTTTCTAGCTCTAAATTCTCTAACTATAAAAGCATCTCGATATCTGCCCAATACTAATTTCTCAATGTCCAGGCAAGATGCAGCAAAACGTCCCGACCGCTCCTTTGGGACACACCCCTATCAATTTACAATAAGAGATCTCTGCTCAGAGGGCGAAAGAAGCGAGCTACAAGGGATTAAGACGGAGTCCCAGGATTTCCTGGAAAAGTTTTAGTAGTCTTTTTTCTTTTTTGTCTGTGAGGAAGATTGGCCCTGAGCTAACATCTGTTGCCAATCCTCCTCTTTTTGCTGAGGAAGATTGGCCCTGAGCTAACATCTGTGCCCATCTTCCTTTATTTTTTTATATGTGGGACTCCTGCCACACCATGGCTTGACAAGTGGTGCGTAGGTCTGTGCCTGGGATCTGAACCTGTGAACCCCAGGCCGCCAAAGCGGACGCCATCAGGCTGGCCCCAGGTTTTAGTAGCCTTGATGTAAAAACACACATTTGTTTGTTTTTAAAGAAAATGAATTGGTCAGGGCTTGGTTACATGGAGCAAGAAATTCTTTTCTAGCCCCTGAGGCAAATGACTCCTCTCAGCTCAGCAGGCTGTGGTTATGTAAATTCTCCCTTCATCTGATTCTTCTATTTTATTCTGTGACCTGGGGCAGATCATCCAACCATTCGTCTCCATCTCGGTTCCTGCATCTATAACAGGAACACTGGAGTGACATCTGACCTTGCCCATCCTGACCAGCTATACTACGTACAACAACCGAGGCAATCTTTGCAGAAGGCTGAACTTCTTGGAAGACAGAAACAACAGGATTGGGTCTCATTATTTAATATTTTGCAATGGGTTTAAGCTCTATGCTTGCTTTCAAATCCTTAAAATTATTCATATTTAGACTAATCTGCTTATTAGATGTTGAAATATATCCTGAGGCTTTTCTTTACTAATTAGAATTCTTACTAACCAGAATGACACTGGTTCAAGTGCCAGGAAAGAAATTGCCTTTACAGGAATCATTTACACCTTCCAGAATACCCTAGAGCAGGGACAATTTTCTCCCTCAAACAATCTTTCCTTTTCCAAATCCTAAATTTCCCAGTGAAAAGACTTACAGAGATGTGTGATAACCATTTGCTCCATCCTACATTCTCCTTACTCTTCAGATATAGAGAAATACAGTGTGGATGCAAGAACTAGACATGTTCTAGATGCACTTCACATATATAATCCCACTGGGGAGCAGGAGAGCTAAACTAGTGACCAGGATTATGGAAACCAGGGGGAGGGAACAGAATCAGTACTAACTGCCTTCATTTCTCCGAGGTCATTCCCTGACACAGGATACAATGGGGTAAATGGCACCAAAACCCCAGCCTCTCTCCCATGCCCCTTTGTAAATGTACCCTGGTCAACTTAAAGTATACCTGCATAAGTTTGGGAGCAAAAGGGACCTACACAGTCACATGTCATACACATATAAGGAGGGCTAGCTGTAGAAATCTTCAGAAATGTAAACACGAGAGGAAGGAAAGAGTGATAATCACATGTTATATTCCAATTCCAATAATCCCTCAAAGGTGTTAAGAAGACCTGTAAATGTAGTGATGAAATGACAGTTGACAAGCCAGGTGAGCACCCTGACTTACCATGAGTTTCTGTCATGGACATTGGTTGCTTTGGGCCATCCAGGATCCAGTCTCCTTTCTTTTTTGGTTCAGCATCTGGATTTCCTTTTGGGGAATTGTTTCTCCCCCTCTGTGTGTAATCTTGGTGAGACTGTCAATCAGGACCCCCTCACCTCCCTTCCTCCTATCCCTACTCCCTCCCCTGACTGAGGAGTGGGCAATGTGGCCTACGCCAAGCCAATCAGGCTCTTATTTCCAGGGCTTTGAATCTCAGATGGAGAAACCTGTTGGAATGTATCCATTGCAGCAGAAGGATGCAAGTAGGACCATCAAGTCTGTCCACCTAGACTCCCAGAGCTTCCTCGGTTTCTGTCTTTCACCAAACCTAGTTCTACACACTTTGTGTTGATTCTCTGAGCTCCTGAATATCCTTCCAATAAAATCCTTTTGTGTTTGACTTAGCCCAAATTGGTGTCTGTTGCTTGCAAAAAAAAAAAAAAATGCTAAGTAATACAGATGTCCAGCTTGCTTCCTCAGATTCTGGACCTATCGAGGATTTCTAGGCCCAACAAAGTCCTATGATCCTAAATGATTCTAAAAATGATACTATGCGTATGAGTCCATTCTTCCTAAAATTCTCTTGCTCCTCCAGTAAGAAAGAGTATTTAAAATAGAGTGAGAGAGAGAGAGACAAGCTAACAAGCCTTAGAAGAGTTCTACAGTGGTGAAATTTATACTGGCTCTAATGTCACTTTCGGGAAATGGAGAGACAGAGACACAGAAGGGGAAAGAGAATAATGGGCTTTTAAAAGTATAATTTATATACAATAAAATGCACAGATCACAAGCATACAGTTCAATGGGTTTTGACAACTGTATACACCTGTGTAACATCATGCCAATCATGATATAGAACATTACCATCACTCCAGAAAGTTCCAATGTGCCCCTTTCCAGATAGTCCTTCTCCACTCCCATAGGCAAACACTGTTCAGATTTCCATCACCATAGCCTAACTTGTCCTGTTCCAGAACAGCATATAAATGGAACCAGACAGCATGTACTTTTGGATCTGGCTTATTGTACTCAACATAATGTTTATGAGATTCATCCAGGTTGTTATACATATTGGTAGAGTGTTCTTTTTTATTGCTGAGTAATACTCCTTTGTATAAATGTACCACAGTTTGTTTATTCAGTCCTCTGTTGATAGATATTGTTTCCAGTTTGGGGCTATTATTAAAAAAGCTGCTGTGAATATTCTTAAATCTTTTCTAGGAATATATGATTGCTTTCATTTCTCTTGAATAAATCAATTTTTATTAAATGGTAAAGAAGCATTCTATAATAGCTTGTAGAGAAGCAATAATATACTTTCCCAGGAGGGGAAAAATGCGTATTTTCCATCTTTTCTTCTAGGATACAGTAGGTTCATAGATACCATTCTATTAACCCCTTACTCCCTCTCTACAAGCTTCATTCTGTCAATCTACACACATGCTCATTTCTCTACCATTCTAAACAAAACCTTTCTCTCCCGGCTTAAACTAGCAAGCACTCTCAATATCCCTTCTTCACGGCAATTTTTTTTTTTTTAAAAAAGAGCTAGTTACACTCACTGGCTACCCTCCTTAATTTCTTTCCCATAGTTCTCAACAGCCCATTCTAGTCTTATTTCCTCGGTTCTCAATCTCTTCTTGACCTCTTGCAGTGTTCAGCTGCTCACGGCTGTACAAATCCTTCTCCTGGCTTCCATACACATTAAGAGTAGAGATTCTGTAGCCAGACTGGGGTTTGAACCTGGCTTTATCACTTACTAGCTGGGTGAGCTTGGGCAAGTTATTTAACTGTTCCATATCTCTGTTTCTTCTGTAAAATGAGGCTGATAATAGCACCCACCTCACAGGGTTGCTGTGAGGATTAAACGAGTTAGCATTTAGATCTGTGCCTGGTATGTAGTAAATGCTCAATAAACATGAGCAATTTCTGTTGTCTCCTTTGTTCCTCATTGTGGTGTATGTGATAAGAGAACTTTATAAGCCATCATAGAATTTATTAATATAAGAGACGATATAAGGCACTCAATGCGTTGATGCCAACTCTTCTCAGGCTCCTCAGTGGACATCCTCCAGTGCTCCCTTGATTCTCTGTCCTCACCATTCTACACTCTCTTATCCGTCATGGTGGCTTTAATTATCACACCAAGGCCAATGACTTCAAATACAGGTTGACAACGCTAAGATATCTCCCTTAAACTTCAGAGTTTACCATGAATGCTGCGATTCATTTGAACTCAACAGACACAAAACCAAAATCACTGCTGTGTTTTCACAAAGAGGTTGCCCTCAGGATGTTGCTTCATTCTCAGTAATACGCCCATAAGCTAAACAAACATGGCCTTAGTCTTGTCAGGTATTCCTAGGCATGTATAAGAGAGTTCAAGAATGGGTCTTGTTGGGGGTACTACTCCTCTCATTTCCCTAAGGCCTGCCCTGTCCACTGTGAAAGGTTCCTAACAACTATGGACTGTCTGTGCGGGAGGGGTGGGCTGGGGGAGTGCGAGTGCCAGGTCCCTAGGAATGAAGCTGCTTCATTAAAATATGAACATCCTAATCCCAGGTCCACCAGCACTCGGTCCTAAGCCTTCCTCCCTCATATCTCACAGTTTCAATATTACTGTCCACATTTTTATCTGACAGCCCTTGCCCCAAGCCCCAGAGTGGTGCCCAGGGCAGCGTGGTGCCCAGTCTGCCAGGGCAGACTGCAGGACTGGTGAAAGAAGCAGCAGCACACCCGGCCACCTGGGCTCCAACATTCCATCTCTGCCCCTCAGAGCTTTAATCAAGGGGAAGAACTTGATCTAAGTGGCTCCGAGCCCTGTGGCTATTAGAGACTGTGTGGCACCTTTAATATTCCCTAGAGCAAAATCTACTATTTTTGCAAACAGTCTAATAAAAATCGCCTGGACTTACAATGAAGGCATTCAGGGAATTTTGTGAGAGACTTCTGCCTGTGCTAGTCATTAGGGCTGGTCACAGATATTCCATTCTCCTCCTTTGAGCACATGGTGGGATGGTACCTCCCTGCTGCCCTTGAAGCTGAGTTATGACATGTGACTTTGGCCAATGAGATGTGAGCAGAAACAAGGGATCATTTCTGGCAGAAGCTTTAAGAACCTGGGCATGATTCACTTGTTCCCTTTCCCTGCCTCAGTGGAAGCCTAAGGTGAGATGCAGCTTCTATCACCCTGGGTCCCCAGTTGGGCAGAAAACATACTCTATTACACATGTGGCATGAGCAAGAGAAAAACTTGTTCTGTTAACAGATTTGGGTTCTTTGTTACTGCTGCAGAAGCTAAGTCGCTCCTGACAGATACAATGGCCCTGTTCATGTGACCACTTGGCAACCTCTAATTTCTGACTCAACCTCACCTCTGGCTTTGAGATTTCCACTCCGGCTCTCAGGGCCACACAGTGCACTTAAGTTATGCAAGCACAAAGCTGTCCCCTGGTCTATGGATTAAGACTGATACCTGCTGCTGTGTAGCCCACAGCAACCCACCAAAACTCCAGACTCTAGTGCTGCCCAGCCCCAATACCCTAGGCTTGAAAACAGGTACAATTTCCCCCAATGTCAACATCTAAAAAAGAGTCTTCCTATTAAAGTGTCCCATTCTAGCTAGGTTGACCAAATAATTTATTGTCCAAAGTGGTTTTGAGAGTGAAAGGGGACTGGGACGACAGGCCTAAACCATCGCTGTCCTGGGTAAACAGGGCCGCATGGGCACCCGAATTCTACTTCCATCATCTTTACAATATTAGGTCCAAGGCTATGAGAAAAATTCCTAGAGGCATTATCTAAGGATAGATCATCATGTCCAGGGAATGCGATTAAAGACCCAGGAAGAAGCATGTGGTGAAATTAATGTGTTTATCAGAGAATGTCCTCTGCTTTTACTATTCTATGCGGCACTGGACTGAATGAGTCCAGCTGTTTCCCTAAGCAGGCACATGCGAATAGCAGCAGACATCCAAACAAAACCGAAAGCCCAATGCAAAATCCAGCCGTAAAGTATGAACATCCTGCAGAAACATTAACAGCATCTTCCTCCCACTGGTCAGCCTGGGAGTCATTTAAGAGGAAGAAGGACAAAAATCAAGAAAACAATCTTAGCAACAAAAAGAATTCTTTAAACAAAGCCAAAGTAAATACAACTTCAGTGACCATGGTCTCCTCCTCTCCTAGACATGTGAGACAAATTAATGTCAGCAAATGTTTTAAAAGAATGCTGAATTTTCTAGGTAAAGTAACACACTGTAAAAGATAGCTAATTTCTCTGCTATTCTGCAATCTTCTTTACTTTGTAAAACACCAGGATTCTAATTGGCTCACTGAAAATTTCAGTGGCTTATGGTCAAGAGGTATATAATGATTTTTGTAAAAGATTCTCTGTTTTTCTGTCTGTCCCAATCCCCACTTCTCCCCCTCCGCTTCATGTGATGTGGGTCCCCCACCTGAGCATTGGCCCATGACCTGAGCCAGCCTGAGTACCCCCATGCCCGGAACTCAGGGCCAGGAATGGGAATATGACCCACACAAGATAACAGAGTGGTCTTCCTGAGATTGAAACCATCACTGGGTGTGTTAGTTTCCTAGGCTGCCATAACATATTACCACAAACTGCGTGGTTTAAAACAACAGGAATTTATTCTCTCACAGTTCTGGAGGTCAGAAACTCAAAATCAAGGTGTTGGCAGGTCCATGCTCCCTCTGAAGTCTCTGGGGAAGAATCTTTCCACGCCTCTTCCTGGTTTCTAGTGGTTGCCAGCAATCCTTGGTGGACCTTGACTCATAGCTGCATCACTCTAATCTCTGTCTTGGTTGTCACATGGCCACCTTCCCTCTGTCCCTGGGCATGTGTTGTCACATGGCATTCCCTCTGTGTGCACCTCTGTGTCTCTTCTCTTTTTAAAGGACACCAGTCATATTGGATTAAGGACCCACCCTGCTCCAGTATGACCTCCTCTTAACTTACACCTTAGTTACATCTGCAAAGACCCTATTTTCAAATAAGGTCACATTCATAGGTACCAGGGATAGGACTTCAGCATATCTTTTGGGGGGACACAGTTCAACCCACAACACTAGATGAAAAAGAATCTCCCCCACTACGAGTGCAAGCTCAAAGCCATGTGAGCCTGCTCACCCACCTGAGAAGTAAGTAAACAGAACCAAGAGATGGAGAAAGACAGAGAAAGGCAGGGTCCTAACGTTAATGAATCCCTGGAAAGCAGCCGTATCTGAAGCCCCGCCACCACTTGGACTTCCTGGTAACATGACCAACAAAATATCGTTCTTGTTTAAATGTATTTAGGTTGGGTTTCTGTCACTTACAACCAAGAGTTCTAATGAATATATCCACCAACGAATAAGGCTATATAATGTGAATTCAAATAGTTCCCCATAATCTGGGTGGGGAAGAGCGTGTGAGTTATATATGAAAAAGACTGGCCGTGAGTGGATAACCGTTGAAATTAAGTGATGGGAATATAGGAGCTTATTATTATACAATTATACTATTCTCTCTACTTTTACATATGTTTGAAATATTCCAAAATAAAAAGTTAAATTAAATGTTAAAAAACAAATTTCCCCCAGGACTCACACTTAAAGTCCAGGACAAATCAGGGCAAACAAAAGAACAGAAAAGGTAGAATCATACATAAACCAGACAATAGCAGGCATCCACAGGGAATATTCATAATACGTGAAAACATCAGCACGAGTGTTCTTTGCAGCACGCATAGCACTTTTGATACCAGACCTGAGTCTACCAGGGCTTGGCACGATCAGGAGGTCTTGGATAACAGTGATTGGCAGATGCCTACCCCAAACTACGCAGAGAAGGTCCAGCAACATGGCTTTGGCTCCAGGTGAAACAATGGAGTGCACAGTGCACCCCTGGAGGAATTCACCTTTCCTCCCAGTTAATCACAATAAAGCAGCTATTATCCACAGCTAGCAATAAAGCAAGGGTGTGGCTCAGACAAAAGACAGGGTTATTTCTCTAAATGTGTACTGACAAGACTATTTTCTAACACAAGAATATATTTCACTCTTTATGAAACACTCATGACTCTGTACCTTAATTTAGGCTAGAGTCACCACCTCTTCTGGGATTCTGCCTTCCTCTTGGATTAGAAGTTCTTAACCCCAACTGCCCATTAGAATCACTTGGGATCTTTAAAAACTCCTGATGCCCAGGCTACACCCCAGACCAATTAAATCACAATCTCTGGGAGTGGGGCCCAGGCATCAGTATTTCTAGAAGGCTTCTTGGTGATTCTGTTGAGCAGCTAAGGCTGAGAACTGCTGCCTCAAATAGCCCTAGATCCGAGAGGCAGTCACTCACTTTGGATACGTGCCTCCCTTCTCTGGGCATCTCCTGCTATTGTTCAGACCAACCCCCCTTCCTGACCTGCTCATGTGGGTAGATCTCAATCAATCCAGTACCTAGTTTCCTCTTCTTTGTAGTCATTTCCTAGGGCTGCCATGAGAAAATGCCACAAATTTGATGGCTTAAAACAACAGAAATTTATTCTCACAGTTTGGAAGCTGTAAGTCCAAAAGCAAGGTGTCAGCAGGCTATGTTCTCTCTGAAGGCTCTAGGCAAGGATCCTTTCTTGCCTCTTCCAACCTCTGGTGGTTGCCGGCAATCCTCGGTGTTACTTGGCTTGTGGACACATTACTCCAATCTCTGTGACTTCATTGTCACTTGGCGTTCTCCCTGTATGTCTGTGTTTTTCATCCTCTTCTTATAAGACTACCAGTCATACTCGATTAATAGCCCACCCTACTCCAGGAGGATCTCAACTATTTACATTTGCAACGACTCTAATTCCAAATTAAGTCACATTCTGAGGTTCCAGAAAGGAAGCTATTCAACCCAGTGCACTCTTCCTCACCCACACAAGGTAAGTCTAGATGTTGTCTTCATCAGAATGCACGTAAGACCTAGGTAACTGGGAGCACAATGCCTTTTAAACAAGTTTTTATTTTGAAATCATTTTAGATTTATAGAATAATTGCAAAGATAGTACAGAGAGCTGGATGCTCTTCACTCAGCTTCCTCTGATGTTAACATCTTACAAAACCATGGCACATTTATGAAAACTAAGAAATTAACACCAGGACAATACTAGTAACTAAACTGTACATTATCTGTATATTTCACCAGGTATTTCACCAATGTCCTTTTCCTGTTCCAGGATCCACATCAGAATACCACCTTGCATTTAACATATTGCTTTTAAGAATGAAAAGAGTCTGAACCAACTTCTGATCCACAGCATCAAAAATTCACTTCAGGCTTCTTTCTCTAGCTCACCCTCCAGCTTCTTAGCCACCCTCATTTTTGCATCCAACTGGCTCTATGCTTTGTGTGCTCGTCTTTCTTGTTTGGATCTGATAGTCCCAATTTTTTAGTCAAGTTAGTTCTTAACAATTTTGAGGTCATGAGACCACTTTGAGACTCCAATAGAAGCAATAGATTCTCCTCTGAGAAAAATGCACAGACAAAAACAATTTTGCATCCAATTTCAGAGCAGATATAAATCCCTCCTCCCCCTCCCCAAGGGCTTCCACCTAGGCACAACCTTCCACAGTTTGGCTTTCCCAGGCATTGATTCTGTAATTAAATCAGCACAACTCACTATCAAGTTCTCTCCCAAGAAAATTTATCCAGACCCTGGACATCGTAGTAGGGTTCCACACACTGGGTTTTGGCCAACACCAGCTGCCCCAGCCACTGCCTTGGGCTGAGGCTGGGCTGAGCTCTCTAGCTGGACACTGAGGACAGCTGGACTCTCTCTTTCTGGCCAACTTAGCTGTCAGTATTGAACCCCACAACTTTTGCTTGATCCATCACCACTTTGGAGCCCATTTTCTCTGTGATGGGAAGAAACATCTCAGAATTTAACACTTCTTAGTCCAAAAGCCATGTTATCATCTGGGTTTCAACAAAGAAAGGTGACTCCAGGATCCAGAGCAGTACTGACAGTTCTACCAAAATCAGACCTTCTGTTGTTTTGAAATGGCAGGAACTTTGTCCCAAGGTCAATGCCTGTCTACCATACTTCATCTTTGGAAATGGCATGTGAGGCCCCCCACAAATGAAAGCCAAACAATTGTCAACCCAACAACCCTACAGGTTCTCTTAAGCCACCACACCAGCCCCTATAGCAGGAACCAAGGAAAAGGGAAACATCCCCGCTCACTCCTCATAACCTCAATTTGAACCTCTTGCTCCAACCCGTTCTTTGAACTCTGTTCTGTCCCACTGTCTCTGCCATCCTCAGAGGCTGCTTGTTTCTACCAAAGCCTCATCCATCCAACTGATGGTCCAGGTGTCACCTGAGCTATATACCTTTGGTAAAGACCCCTGCAGGCTCCCTGCTGCCCTGGGGTCACACTTTCTCCCCTACTGCCACTCTAGCCAGGATCACACCAATTCCTTCAGCATCAACCACAAGGCAACAGGGTTGGAGAAAAGATAAAAATAACTCCTGTGGACAGGGCTGGGTCTATTCTTACCTTCTGCAAACGGCTCCCATTCATAAAACCGGCCCATGAATGGCTTGTTGTTGTAAGATGCACACTGTACCTCCCGGATGCTTCTACTGCTTTCTGGGCAAACCTAATAAAGCAGATAGCAAATATGCAATTAGTGTCCATATCTTCCCGTAGCCACAGTCAAATCCCAGGAGACCTCTCCAACTTTAAATGCTGGTCTTCCTCTACCGAAACCAGGGTTTCTGAAAATTTGCTGATCACCTACATCAAAAATTTAAAATGCAGATCCCAAGGATTTATTCCAAGAGTTCTAAGTCAGAATCTTTGGAAGGACGCTCAATTTTTAACAAGCGCCCCAGGTAAGGCTTTTGCACACCATAATTTGAAAACAGTAACCTAAACCTTCTGCTCCTGACAAATTGGTCTGCTCACCTCTGTCAAAGATATCATCCGCTTCCATCTGTTTGACTTTGTGCCATTCCTGTGCAGGGGATAATATTCACAGCAAACCTGTACAGAGCCCTTACCATGTGCAGGCACTGCTGTAAACATATTACACATTTTGACTCATTTAATCCTCACAACAACCAATGAGGTAAATATGCTAATTTTGCAGATTTTTCACAGATGAGCAAACTGAGGGATGGAGGAGTCACACGGTCAGTGAGGGGAGAGGCTGGATTTAACTCCAAGCAGTCTGGTGCCCACCAGGCTGCATCTCAGCGTCCTCCCCATCTTATCTAAATTCTCTCCGCCATCTAACACAGGAGCTCCCAGCCTTTGCATGCAAAAGAATCACCCAGAGATCTCAGGGGAAATGCAAATTCCTGGATCCCTCCCCCAGGGATTATTATTCAGTACATCTGGGATGAGGTGCAGGAATCTGTATTTTATCAAATTATCCAGGTGATTCTGATACACTAGATACTCAAAGAAAATATCCAGCTCCCTCTGGCTTATTTCCTTCTTATTTATAAATGGTGAACATGAGCAAAGTGTGACATAAAATAAATAAATGTGAAATAAAATAAGATCAGAATCTCTAATTCAAATTGTGGATAAACTATGATCTAGCTTTTTTAAACGAAGCTGCACTCCGTTTAAGTGTGGGATGTGTGTGTATGAGTGTGTGTTTTAATAATCAGAAGGGAAAGCAATCTGGCCCCTTAAATATTAAAAGCCCTGTGTATAAGAAGTCTCTGGAATGAATGGTTAAGAAGATAGCTCAAAGGCCTCAAGGATTTATAAAGAAACCTACTGTATGTATCAGAAACCCCAGGTCTTCTGGAAGATGAGGGAACAGAGGGACGAATGAAACGAGGTGGAAGGAAAAATGTCTCCTCTTGATAAAGGACAGTCAGGGCAGGCTGCTGGTACAAACAGCCAGGGTGGTCATAACCCTGCTGCAGCCTGAGCCAAACCATATGGAGCAGGAAGCCATGTGAAATAGAACGTGATGGAAACTGGTGAGAATAAAAGGGCCGGGTAGACGGGCAGGGTAGGCTGAGCTCTGACGATCAGTGAGAAGCTGACAGGCTGGGGAAGGCTGTCTCCAAGGGCTCTGGAAGCCAAGCTGCTGGCGGCCCTAGACCAGAACCACGTAGGCTTCCAGCAATACCAGCTGTCTTCATGAAGGATTTGGGGTTAAGATGCTTTTTACAACCCTTTGGCCAGAACCAGAGTTCGAGAAGGATTTGATCAGTTGGGGTGACTTGGGAGAAGGCATCATCCTTGCAAGGAGAAAAACTTGCTAAGGAGTTTGTTAAAAATACAGATTCTTGGGCCTCACCCCAGTGGGAGGGTGGGGAAAAGGGCCCAGGAAGACATGCGTGAATTGCTCCCTCAGGTGATTCTGGTGCCGCCAGCCTGGCACCAGGCTGTGCAGCAGCAATTAGGAGCCACACCCAACCTTCAACCTCACTCCAAATTACTTAACACGCAGTGTTGGGGCAGAAGAGAATCAAATCCAACCCCTTTAATTTACAGATAAGGAAATTGAGGCCTGGAGAAGTGGCGTACCTTGCCAAAAGTCGCACAGCGACATAAGAAGAGACCCCAGAGCGCTGACCGCCCACCCCGGCTATAATCAGAAACTAGAGATGAGCTGCTGGTTGCAGGATTTCATAATGGAAACAGACCAGAACAAGGGGCCTAAATGTCCTGTTCCTCAAATAACCACACCTAGGTACAGCCACAAGCCATCCTAATTAACCTGGTGGCAGTTACCAGAATTGGAACCCGCAGACGATAAAAACTTGGCCAGTCTGCTTAATTCCTTTCTCTCTGTCAGTACTGCAAGAGGCCAGACCACGAACAAATGCACCTTCAGAATCATTTTGAATTGCTCAGTATTTGATGATATATATGTATATTTCATGACACGGAAAGCAGTCCACAATCTATTAAGTGAAAAAAATTGTTAAAATCATTGTGTGTGTGTGTGTGTGTGTGTGTGTGTGTGTGTAGAGAGAGAGAGAAAGAGGTTAAAACTTATCTCTGGAAGGTGGGTTATAGATGTTTTCTCTTTACAATTAACTTTTGGTTTATTTGTATCATCTAATTTTTCTGCAATAAATATATATTTATGTAATAAAAATTTATCAGTACTGAGCCCTTCCAAACACATTTGGTCCTTAGCCAACTTTGCATGTGCTTGTAGTTTATAAACCTAAAGTGTGTTTTAATACCCCACTAACATCTGGTGGTCTTATTACATCCATATGCATCTGCCAAGCCAACCAGTCACCTGTGATGCGTCATTCAGGATACCCTGTCCCTGGTCATCAACAAGTTCCTTATATCTGAGCATGGCTCAGTTACCTCCTAAGGCAGGAGGGCTTAACGCGGCATCAGAACCACAGTGGGGAGTCAGATGCCAAGCAACATATCCACCTACAGTTGCCAGGAGGCAGCCGAGCCCGAGGTTGACTATGGTGTCCAGCAAGTACCTAGGATGGGAAGGTGCAGCAGAAGGTAACAAGGTGCCCCGGCAGATGGGCACAGCCCTGTGCGTGACCCCAAGCAGGGACTCACATGATGCCAGGCAAGCTGTCAGTTGGAGGTAGGGCACTACTTCCTGGGGAGGAGAGGGACCTGGCCAGAGAAGTGCAAGGCTCACAGGGCCCAGACATGGACATGGGTTATTGGAGAATTATGGTACAGGCAAGGAAGGCAGAAGTCTGGAGTGATGATGATGATGATGATGATGATGATGATGTTAAGAATAGCTAACTTTTATTGACACTTACTAAATGCCAGATACTCCACCATTTGATTTATGTGTATTAGCTCACTTAATCTGCACAACAACTATTATATCCGTTTTACATGAGAAGAAGCCAAGGCAATGAAAAGTTAAATGAGCTGCCCAAGGTCACAGAGCAAGTGGTGAGTCAGGATTTGAACCCAGACACTCTGGGTCTAGAACCTATGCCAGCAACCACCATGCCATGTACCCCTCAAGATTGTGTGGACAGCAAAGTCAATTTGCAATGGGTCCTCAGACAAGAGGGCCTTAACTCCTTCCTGTTTCCTGTCAGGAGAGGATCTAGAGGCCAAGGTCAGATTCAGCCTCTGAGGCCTGGTGAAGTGGCCCCAGCTGTAAGGAGCAGGGAGCTGTGGATTGAGGATGCAAACCAAGCAGGGCTGGGGACACTCTGTTCCATGTCTCTTTTGTAGATTACATCTGTTTGTACTTGTCATCCTAT
Source organism: Tapirus indicus (assembly GCA_031878705.1). Taxonomy (NCBI): domain Eukaryota; kingdom Metazoa; phylum Chordata; class Mammalia; order Perissodactyla; family Tapiridae; genus Tapirus; species Tapirus indicus. The sequence goes on along the minus strand of CM062918.1, from coordinate 61,277,065 downwards.
TATCAGTGTACGATCTCCTCTCATTGTAACAGACTCTCTGAAGTTAAAACTTGCAGGTTTCAGATCATTTAACACTTGTTATATTTCAAGTGAGTTGCTTCCTGATGCCATAGACTGAGTCACCCTCACCTTATCAGTAATTGTCTCTATATTACACTGTGAATTGGCTTTGGGCAGATTTCCTGCAGACAGCTAATCCTTTCCATGGGCACAGATTCTTGTAATCTTCAGGCCAGGAAACTGAGACAGGGAAAAAGCCATGTAGATGGAGATCAGGCGTACTCAGGATGGGGTCAGCAAAGACCAGAGCTTTATAGCCAAGAAATGCCCCTGGGAGACAACCTCCTTCAAATGACTCCCTTCCACCCAAAAGAGGGAGGGATGTTCCACTGGTCTCTTATGGGAAAAGGAATAAAGATTACTTTAATAGAATGAGCTGAATCCTCATAAAGCACTTCAGGCTCTATCCAAAGTTCCATCGAGACAATTGCCTGGGGTTGCTATGAGTCACAAAGAGTATTATGGAAACTCAGGCTGTTTCTAGTGACCCTGGTTAATCCTGAGATGACAACTGCCAGTACCTAATTTCACTGCTCGAGAGGCCACTGTCTAGATCACACTTTACCTTTTGGTAACTGATTACTTTCAGTTCCTCAGGAGACTGAAGAGCATCATCCCCAATGGAGGTGACACCAAGGAACATGACCTTGAAGTCAGATACGTACTTTTTTTATCCTTTGCATTGCTTTGGAGTCAATCAAAAGACCAGCTACCATAGCAACATATGATGTATTTAACATTACCACAGTGAAGAAATCTAAAAAAAGAAATCTAGAAAATGTCCCTGCACTGCCACGAGAAAGTGGCTATGTGACCTTGGGCAAATCACTTTGCTTCTCTAAACCTAAGTGACTGCATTTCAGTAACAAACCCAGCACCACTCCTACCTGCCAAGGACTCTTGTGAGGATTAAATTAGTAATACATTAAAGTTTCTAGCTCAGAGCAATGCTCAATAAATGTTAGCTGAGTTAGAATCTAAGTAGACATCAAAAATGAATCCAGTAGTTCCAGAAGCTGTAAGTGCCTGAAAGGTAGGTGTTCTGAGCAAACACTCCCCTCCTTGCTCTTCTGCAGCTGGAAAACCGGCTTTGTTTTCCAGCTGTAGAATGATATAACCATAGACCAAAATTTCTTACAAGTTATCCAGCACATTTTTCAAATATATTTAATATCTGCTTTCTCAAGTCACTTGGAACAAACTCAATCTCTCAAAAACTCTTTTGCCACCTCCCACCACTTCCAGTGCTCTTCTCTAGACAGCGAATTGGTTCATCCAAAAGAGCTGGGCCAAGGCTTTGAATTTTTTTTAAAAAACCCTGAGGGTTTCTTAGTTTTCAAACACTTTTTATTTTCCCATCCAAGTTCATAATATTCTTCTAGAGAGAAGTATTTCCCTCTCATTCAATATGTACATCAATACATACAATACATTCAATACAATATATACATACATCAAGACCCAAAAGACGTTAATATGACTAAGCCCATCCATTCACCCAGGAGTACCTTACATATTTTAGTACTCTGAACACACGTCCATACAAATCCAGGCCTATCTTAGGAGTGCTTATTTATTTCTCCCTTCTTAGATTATTTATGTATCTCCATGCCTGTAAGAAGGTCTAAAAGAGAGCATCTTTTTTCTAACTAATCAGGAAGTATATCGCAAAATGTAAACTTTCTAAAACATTCAAAACTCCCACTCCCCCAAGGAGCATAAAATTTCCTCGTGGCTACCTTAAGGATCACATGAATATGACTGGCTTCCTTCCCTTATGCTATCTGCCAGGGCAGAATGGGAAATTCCTTCAAAGGCAAACATTTACTGTGCCCCTCCTATGTGGCAGGTGTCGGTGACTATTGAGGATACAGAGAAGAATCCCTCATAACAGTCTCTTGCAGGGATTTCACAGGCCAAGGTGAGAAAAACACATGAATAAAACACGTAATCCATTGAGAAGAATTTAATGAACTGTTTGGGCACTAAATTTCTAATCTTACAATGCAAGAAGTCAACTGATCCTTCCTAATGTTGATAAATCAAGAAAATAAAAGTTAATATATATAATCAAAAATATAACTGAAAATAAAAATGTGACTAGCAGAGATCAGCAGAGTGGGAGGAAAGGGGGTCATTTCTTCATCTTTTAGAGTGAGAAGTCGACAGAAAAAATTTGAAGTTGATATGTCAAGAGGCAGAGGTATTAGCATACTATTTAGAGTTATGGAGAGAAAGACCATAAGAACTAAAAATTTAAAATGATTGCCTGTGATTACATCTTGGGAAAGGGACTAGTATATGCCTCTCTCTACCACTGTGATATTTCTTAAAATTTGTACTACTTTTTATAATCATGAAAAGTGACAATTGTGAACAATTCATATATATGTGTGTGTGTGATTCACACATATATATTTCATACATATAAAATATATTTACATAAAATATACGTGAATATTTATATTTAATATTACATATTTAATAAAAATATTTAATGTTTAATATTTACATATTCACATATCTATTTCATATATAAATGAAAGGCCATTGATAGAATATGAAAAAAATCAATCAGAGAATTTTCTATGGAAAATTCCTAGTTGTCTGAGAGAATGGAAAGCAGAATGATGCAAAAATCACCCTAGCATGTATTTCCCAGATAAGGAGGTTGGTGATAAGCTCTGATTAGAGAAACTTATGTTAAGCCCCCTAGCTAGATGGCCTATCCATCCAGTAACTGGCCCCACAGTTCCTGGCAAGTTTTACATCTTGCAGGATTGCACTGAATTCGTACCTGGCCCATCTGCTAATTTCTCCTTAAAACTATAGTCAGGAAGTTGTTTGTCAGCTCCTCTTTCATTCAGTGTGAGGCTAGAAATGGGATTTGTCCAACATCTTCCCTTCATTTTCACTTACTCTGAGGCAGAAACAACTCCACAGGGACAAATCCATTGTCAGAAGCCAGTCTCACCCCAAGGAAATTTACCGGAGAGTCATTGATACCAGAACTCATCACATTCGTGTTTCCTAAAAGCTGCTTTTAGCCCCAGGAGTTTTTCTCCTCAGAACTTAAGTGCACCTTGTCTAAACTCAGGATCATGCCTCCTTTGGCAGCAAAGCCCTTTAAAAACTCATAACCTTGTCCCCGCCTTGCACCAGTTGACTCACTACAGCCTCCCTTCTCCAGAAGGTGTAGGAGCCTCAGTCTCCTCTCCAGGGAGAAAGCGTTGAGTTCAGAGTGTGCTTAAGAGAGGAAGGTGGCAAGAGAGACACCTAGGCCTCGGGACAAAGGGCATAAAGTGTCTTGGTGGTTAATGTATTTAGCAAATAACAACACAAAACCCCAAAAACAGCTAGTAGAAAAGAATTTTATTTTAACTACATCCTTCAGGCACTAGAAGGATTGCAGTGTGGGTCTCCTCCCCTTTTTCACCCCTATAAAGACTAGTTCTTTTGCTCCCAAATCTTGGCCTTCGGTGAGCTTCCACAAAGAAGAAACTTAACCATATACTGGATTCCTTGAGTACTTATTATTTTAGCCATAGTCAAGAAAGTGCAGGGTTGTGGATAAACCATGGATACCTCCCTGTGTTGCCCCTTCACTGCTGAGGACATACTGGCAGGTGAAGACACTGCTCATTGGAAAAACAGCTGATTCCACCGAGGGGTCCCCCGAGCGCCCCTTTCTTGCTCCTCTGGCTTCAGGGGAGTGTAAAGGGCTTCTAGGATCCCTGTCGCCCCCTCTTCCTAGAAAATCCTCCCCTCACCTGGGTAGCCTGCACTTCTCCAGGAGGCCTTCACTGACTCCACCCATGCCAGGTTAATCTCCACTGTCCGGAGATCTCAAAGTGCCTAGGCAGCATGTGCAATGGTGCCGATGCCATGCACTTCTTATTACCTATTTATGAGTCTCTCTCTCCCACTGGACTCCAAGCCACTTAGAGCCAGAGCTTGTGCTAACCTCAGTTTCCCTGACCCACAGCCTAACCTGACCCCATTCAGTCAATGCCCATGGACTCCAAGCAAGAACCTGTAATAGGGAGTGACTTGGAGCATTGCACCAGTAGATGTCTAAGACTGATGCCTGCTGCAAAAGACCATAGATTCTCTATCCATCCTGAGTTTGTCACCTTAACTTCCTCATACACATTGTAAGCAAGAAAAAAAAAACCTTTTTTATCTTTAAAGTCTACCTTCAGAGATCATTAGTGCTGAATTTATTATTGATTTTGCAGTATTTCATAGAGGACATCTTATATGAATCAAACAATCCTAAAGACACACTCAAATGCTTAAAATTCCCAGATGACATCATAAGATAGGGCTTCATACTAAACATGCCCATCTGAGGGTGTAAAGAATTCATTGGCATGAAGTTATCTATAGTTTCACTTTCATCACTTTAAATATGACTCAAGGGTGGTTACAGCGAAACTACATCACAAGTGAAATTTTGGGTCACTCAGCAATCTCGTTTTATTGTTGGGCAAAGGGAAAAAGGCTCCTCAACCACAGCTAACCCAGAGGACAAAGGGGACTCTGAGCAAGGCTGACCATCTCATCCAAAATTTTGTGACTCAGCACTTAGAAACTGGAAGCTATTCAAATATGGGGAGATCTTTCTCCATTCCTATCTACAGAGAAGCACGTAAGCTGCATTTACTTATCCAGGTCAAAACGCTTTATTTACTAACAATGCGTCAGCATCATACCCAGTTCCTTATATACATGATCTTATCTGAACCTCGCATCAAACCTGTGGCGTGGGTACTATTATTATCCCCGCTTGACAGATCGTCCTCAGAGAGTTAAATAACTTGCCCAAGGAAACTGGGGTTTGCATCCAGCTCAGCTTCGTTCCCAACCCCACTCTCCCATACTGCCTTGCAGGCCTAACATCCAATTAAACCAGAGGATTAGAATTGCTTTCTGACTTTGCACTGCGTTTTGAAAAGTTTCTCACCCATCTAGCTCATGTATGCAAGTCAAGCAAGGCCCAAGTGACATTTCTGTATTTTGAGATGTTAAAGAATAAATTCCCCATTAAGACTGTGATTATTTAAAGTAGATAGGAGGAGGTGGGAGGGAAAGAAAGGAGGGTCCCTACCACCTGGCAGGCATCGCAGGCCCTGAGATTCTGACACAGTCCTGCCTTCCTGTCCTTGACTAAGCTGCTTCTTGCCAACAATGCTCTTTTCTCTTTTTTGGCCATCCTTAAATGTCCATCTAAACTGCGCCCTCCTCAGTGCAGTTTTCCTCAACCCTGTGGCCTCTTGCTCTGTCCCCCCAGAGGTCTTTCCCCTCACTAAATGCTCCAGCACCAAGTGTAATGACTTACAAGTGGCTGCATTTGGCACCTTCTCTGCCATTGGACCATAAGGGTGTTGAGGGAGGGATCATGACCAATGATGAGACACTGTTCTGAGATACGGAAGCCTGCAAAAACATTTCCCCTAATTCAGACCAACCTTTTTCCTCTTTGAGTAGGAAAATTTACATAATTTGGGGATTCGTGTCATCTCTTCATGTTGAACATTGAGGAGGATATGTAAATGTCTACATAAGGTCAGGGATGCTGAGATGCTGGAGCACATGGGTTCACACAGGAAATGTGCAAATAAGACAGCAGGACCGAGACTGCTCTCAGAAAGACCTGCTTGCAAAGTTGGTCTTAGGCTAGCATCTGGGAACCTGGATTTCAGGAGGGTTTCCTTCACTCTCTAAGTGATAAGAATGACTCACAATGCCCAAACTATTTGTACACGCAAGATAGTTTATGCTTAACCCACGCTTTCCTCCTGGGAGTCTGGAATTTGGATATGTGGCAGGCAGAGGGTGCCTATGTGACCAGCCCCCAATAAAAACCCTGGGGACAGAGTCTCTAAGGAGCTTCTCTGGTAGACAACACTTCACATGTGTTGTAACAACTCATTGCTGGGGGAATTAAGTGGGGCCTGTGCGACTCCACTGGGAGAGGACTCTCAGAACCTTGTGCCTGCTGTCCTCTGGACTTTGCCCATGTGCCTTTCTCTTTGCTGATTCTGCGCTGTATCCTTTCATTGTAATCAATCAGAGCTGTGAGTATGACTATGTGCTGAGTACCGTGAATCCTCCTAGCAAATCGTCAAATGTAGGAGAAGTCTTAGGGACCCCTAACACAGGGAGTTTTAAAGTGCACATGGGTTATGGCCCAAGTCACAAGAAGCCATGGGCTTATAAAAAGAAGATATGCCATAATGGGACCTCTAAGGAATGACATCTCTCAATAAGGGTAAGTAGGATGTGACTTGGATGATGGAGTGCACTGGGAAGACACTGTGCAAAAATGTTACAGCCAAGAGAAGGGAATTAAACCTGTGCAATCCTTTGTCAACATTTACTTCTTTGTCCTGGGCTTGAGATGTTATTTTGTTGACTTCCAAAATGACAACAGACATCACGAATTCACAAGAATTATCTAAGATTCCTTGCAATTCAATCTCCTCAATTTGGAGTTACCCCAGCACCCAGGGAAGCCACAACTTCTATATAGGGAGAGACAGCCCTGCTGTTGGCAGCATATGTCTAGCAAAAAATGCACACTTAAAAATGTAGATTAGGGGCCAGCCCCATGCCGTAGTGGTTAAGTTCGGCACATTTTGCTTCAGCGGCCGAGGTTCACAGGTTCGTATTCCGGGCATGGACCTACACCATTCATCAGCCATGCTGTGGCAGCGACTCACACACAAAACAGAGGAAGATTGGCACAGATGTTAGCTCAGGGCTAATCTTCCTCAGCAAAAAAAGTAGATTAAATGAAAGAAATGCTAAACAGATATCAGGTCCCCATATATGCCAAATGTGCTCTCTTTTCCCTTCTCTTTATGGTTTACTTAGTCTTCAAAATTAAGAAACATACTAGTCAGTGGGAAAATGTGTTCTACATTAGAAATGAATTCATCTCATTTTAAAACGATAGCAATGGATTTTCAGGAACAGGGACCATGTCTGATCAGGGACACAAGCATTTCTTCTCGATTTATAAAGCACTTTCTTAACATCACTTCATTTGATCCTCGTAACAACTCTATTAGGTAGATAATACAACTTTTCTTTCATCTTCCATGGCGTCCGGTGCGTTATAAGATAAGCAATGATGCTCAATTAAGACTTACCGGTTGACTGATTAGTAACAGCCTTAGAAAAATTACTGCTTTACAAAAATTAAAATTCCTGAAGTCTGTCAGTGGAAGAACAAGCTAAAAAGCAATCCAGGCATTCAGAGGAATTATTAAAATCACAAATTAAGTCATTTCTATGGACTCTACAGCAGGAAATATATTTTTAATGAGGAAATTGAAGCTAATATATAACAGCTGTCCTGTTACCCAGTAACAGAGTATTAAGGCAGATTAAATTATTAATGAAAAATATAGCAACTTGGAAATTTAATCTTTAAACATTCTCTTATTCCTTTTTCTTTTATATACAGTCTTTAAACTGATTTTTAAAAAAAAAATTTGGTCATCCTATGTAGTTTCCATTTATAATTTGCTTTGCTCCTCATCAGCTATGGAGTCTTCATCAAGTTATTCACTATCAGATTTTTTCATGATACAATAGCTAAAGTGTTTATGCTAGAATAGCAGGGAGCCTCCAGGAAACTTACTGGATGATACCTATGCTAGTAAAACCTCCCAAAACTCCCACTTCTTTGGCTCCATCACTGCTTGCCCTAAATTAGCCAATTGCACTTGACCCACAGACCCCTGGGCAAAGTAAATATTGTTGACATGAAGTCACTGAGCATTTGAGGGTTGTTTGATGTGCAGCAATAGTTATCGTCAGTAAGTGATTCATGAAGTATTCATCAGTTACTAAAGGAATAACCTCATAAAAGAGAGAAGCATATGAGGAGACTACATGGAGAGAAAAGGGAGGGAGGGAATATAAAAAGGTGCATTAACATGGCCCAAAAAACCATGCCCTCACTGTCTTCCACATGTTCACTGCCAGTTGACAGAAAGGTAAGCGTAGTAGCTGATTCTAGGCCCAGTAAGAGGCAGTGAGTACTCACGTTGGTGTTGCACAGCTTGTACTGCCGATAGGCCCCGATGCAGGAGATTGCTGTAGACCGGGCAGGCTGGGAGAAGCTCTGAGTTGCCCTGTGGGCCCCCACGCCATGGCTGCTGCCTGTTTCCGGGCTATGGAAGAGACTTGAAGCTGCAGGGAAGCCTTGGTCATGGGTCAAAGGCATCTGGTAGATGGAGGCCTCTGAGGCCTGCAGTCCAGAACGAGGGCCACTGTCACTCTGGTACAGAGGCCCATGCTGGGGGGCCCGGTGGGCTGGTGGGCTGTAGCCATGGCTAGGACCAGGTGCCCCCTGGGACCTGGAATGCCGAGACAAGGGCCTTTGCCTCCGAAGCCTCTGCGGCGAGTGTGCAGAGTCCGTCTGCAGTGGTAAGATGTACGGCGCCTTACCATAGCCATACTTGCCAGGGCCGATGGGACCTCGGGTCCTGCTCCTACAGAGAGACACACAAGAGAGGAGATGAATGGAGTCATAGGAATTTTCACGTTAGCCCAGAAGCTCTGGTCCATGGTAGAGGGGATTGCATAGGAAAGGAAGCTTGGGAGAGAGCCTGTGGTGGAACAGGGAGGTAGAGGGGGTCATTCCAGGCGAAGGGAACATAATGGAGGCTGGAACAGAGGCTGGGAAATAGAATGAGTGTGGGAGTCAACAGTGAATAATGAGAGTGGCTGAAAATGAGGTTAGAACGGTGAGCTGTGGTCAGTATGTGACTTACGTCAGAGAGTTGGGGCATTTTTGTAGGTTGTAGGGAGCCACTGAAGGCTTTTTGAGAAGTATAAAGATATAATCGTAACTTCAGCCATAGTAACTTCCTGTTCACTTTTTTCCTGATAATAATTTGTGGATTTTTTCTCACTCAACTGTGCCTGATATTTCAGACCATTTCCATTACCACTCATGCCCAAATAGCTATTCCAGGGAAGTGGAACTTAGCTAAGCAACCACACTCTAACACAGTCCTGAGGCCTGGGTCAAACTTAATCCCTGAAGAAACTAGAGGAGACTGAGTAATTGGCTACTCCATCATCTCAAGACAACCCATGCTGAGCAATGGGTGAATGGTCATCTTCACATTGGTAAGGATCTTTAGATTTTGTCAAGACCTGTTGCCTTGTAAATCATGGAAAGAGTGGTGTGCTGGTAAATGTATAATACCTGGCTTCCAAGGGAAAAAAAACCCCTGATTTGTAGCATTTGCTCATGGTGTAAATACTCCCACCATGGCCAATGTTGAGCTACCAATATGAAGACACAATCAGCTCTAGGGAGCAGGGAAAACAGCTCCAGAACACCACTGCATGTAAATTTATTATGCAACTACTGTTTGCAAAATACAGAGCTAGGAATGGTGAAGAAACATAAAAGTGAATCAGATAGGGTTCCCAAGACCCCAACCCTACAATTGAAAGCAACTAGAACATTAAGCAAGGTGGGGAAAGGGCCTTGGGAGCAATACAACAAATGGTGCTTTGGGAACCCTGAGGCAGGAGGAAGCACTTCTGTCTGGAGGGACCTGAGAAGGTTTCACCAACCCTAGTCTGAGAGTTGGGAGGCAAGGTTCCAATACTCTGTGGAAGGATTTAAGTAAGTCATCTAACTCTTACTTTTTTGTAAAATGACCAAATTGGATTAAATGACCGCAAAGGTAGTTCCAGCTCTAAAATTATATGCTTCCATAATAATTAATTCTATGTTTACGTAAAACTGGAAATGTGCCCAAGGGTTTCTACAGGATGGCTCCATTAAAATAAGCACCTTAAAATAGCAAGCAAGGTGAAACATTAATTTCTGCTCTCATGAGGATATTCTCTCTTCACTCTACATAACCACTGAATATAAAATGTAACAGACCACAACTAATTATTAACATCTTTATTACTAATTGCACCTTCATTCTTAGCCGATATGGTTTTGAATTAAACTGTGCTACGGTGTTTATTTTGCCGTTAGCCATTTCTCAATTAATCTTGGCAACACTTGGGACTCGGTTAATGATGGGGGATCTAGCATGCTGCTTTAAGAGATGCAATTAAGACGTTAGTCTTAAAAATACATATAACTTGGTTGTAATTCGCCTTTTTCTTTCTTGTGGTAGGCCAGGTAAAATGAATGACATCATGCAAAGATGAAGGAAAGAATTTCTGTGGTGTGTGTCTTTTTTTCTTTAAGATCTGAAAGTCTACCAAAAATTTTAGCCTCCAAGTAAGCGCTGGGTGGAGACCCCAGGTGAAGGTATTAGAGAAATGAAGACACATGGAGCAGTGCTTCTCAAACTTGAATGTGCACAGGAATCACTGAGGGATCTTGGTAAGAGGCAGATCTGATTCAGGAGGTCCGGGGTGGGGCCTGAGATTCTGCACTTCCAACAAGCTTCCAGGTGATACTGGTGCTGCTGGTCCACAGACCCATGGCTTTGGAACAAAGTCATAGAACAGAATTGAAATTCCAAACAAAAGGGTGAGAATTCAACAACAAAATTTACCACTTTTAATGGAGACAGATAGCTATAAAAATTTTTTTAAAAAAACCTCTGAGATTGTGACATATACAAAAATCTGCTTGCCTGAGCCAGGCTGCACTGCGGCAGCTCATCCAGTGACAGCTGCTGAACCAAGACTGATTTGCTCTCACTTCTGGGGAGCAGAGGAAGCTGAGGGAGAACCCACCGTTGGCTGATGACTTGTGTAAGCATCTTTCCAAAGGCTGCCCATCACCGCCGAGGGGGGTAACATAGACATGTGCAAATGTATATTTTTGTATTCACACTGCCTTATAGGAGGCTCTGCCTAAACTGGAGAACCATTCAAAACCCACACAAACAGCAACACCTTTGGAAAGATAATGATTTGAAAACAAATGACTAGCTAATTCTGATAAGTAGACTAAAGAGAATGAGAGGCCAATTAGGGTGTGATTATGAGAGAGATGATTTCTGAATACTTGACTCGGAACACTTGGAGGACAAGCAAAGGATTCATCCCCACTTAGCCAAGAGAATGAGTGTTTTCCTTATGGCAGTCAGAGCTAATCATTCTGACAGTTCAGGATGGCCTCTTCCCACCAGGACAGAGTCCATCTGGCCACTTGCAGGGGGGCCTCCATGAACTGGGCAGATGTACGTAGAGTTGAGATAATAAGCACAGATGTGGCCGAGTGAACCTGTGGGGCCAGTTAACCCTTCCAGGGGAGCACGTGGTAGGTGCCTGGGAGGCTGTGAGGTCAGTTAGTTCTGCTTGGTCTCCCCATAACCTATCGCTGGGATTTTACTCTGGATTCCCCACTTGTCAGAGCTCTAGCTAATCTTGGAAAGTTGGGTTTCAAGAAAGAAACAAAACAAGCCCAGTTTGGGATCAAGAACATGGGTGCTAGCATAGCATGGTTGTTAATGATTTGGACTCTGAAGCCAGGTTTCCTGGGTTTTAATCCCAGTTCTGCCACTTATTAATCATGAAACTTTGGGTAAGTTACTCAATCTCTTGATGCCTCAGTTTTTTCAAACAGGGCCAGGACTGGGATGAGGCCAGTGAAGCACAGCGAGCAACACTTAAGGAGACACTCTCAGGGTCATGCAAGTGCTGGTAGAATCTGAGAGTGATGTCTCCTTAATCGTTGCACCCTAGACCCAGTGCTGGCCCAGTATGCATTTATAATAAAGGTGATAACAGTACCTTCCTTATAGGCTGTTGTAAAGAGTAAATGACTTAATAAGAGCAAAGGACTTAAATAATGTGTAGCATACAGCATGCATCACACAAGTATTTGCTTAAAAAAAAGGTCTAGCTTGCCCATTTACTATCTCTACAAACTTTGGCAAATAATGCAGCCTCAATTCTTACCTACAAAATGAGAGTACACCCACTAGGATGGCTATAATAAAAAGGATTGATAATAACAAGTGTTGGAGAGGATGCAGACAACTGAAACTCTCAGACATCCCTGGTGGAAATGGTGCTATCACTTTAGAAAAGTATCTGGAAGTTCCTCCGAAAGTTAAAGGTGGTGTTACCATAACACCCAGCAATCCAGTCTTAGGCATATACCCAAGAGAAATGAAGAGAAATATCTACACAAAAACTTGTACATGAATGTTCATAACAGCTTTATTCATAATAGCTAAGAGATGGAAACAACCTGCATGCCTATCAACTGATGAATGGATAAACAAAACATAGTATAACCAAAGAACAAATTATTATTCAGCCATAAAAGGGATAAAGTACTGATACATACTACAATATTGATGAACCTCAAAAACATTCTAAGAAGCCAGACACAAAAGTCCACATGTTGTATGATTCCATCATTATGAAATGTCCAGAACAGGTAAATTCATAGAGACAAGAGGATTAGCAGTTACGAGGGGCGGAGGAGGGGAAATAGGGAGTGATTGCTAAAGGGTTTTTTGGGGGGGGTGATGGAAATGTTCTGTAATTAGATAGTGGTGATGGTTGCACAACCTTCTGAATATACTAAAAACCACTGAATTATACACTTTAAATGGTGAATTTTTTGGTATGTTAATTGTCTCAAGCTGTTATTTTTTCTAAATGAGAGCATGAATAATTCCCATTTTATCTACTTACAATGATGTTGTAAAGATCAAATTGAGGTTACAGATAGAAACACATTTTTTTAATCTGAAAGCAGTCTTTATCATTTGTTTAAACAACCTTTAACAAACCTTTATTGAGCAACTTCTATGAACATCTATTGAGCATCAAGTGTCATGTTTTTCTGCTTGTTCACATTTCCAGCCCTGACAACATAAGTAAATGGCAGAGCCTCCCTCCCCCACAGTATGGCTCAATGACAAGAACACAACAGTAAGGGTTCTGACACCAGGTTCCAGTCCCAGTTCTTCCAATGACTTACGATGGGTGTCTGGGGAAACTGTTGTTTCTTGAGATAATAGCTGCAAATAGCATTTTGGAAATGGTAGGAAGCACATAAAATATTTTCCTTACAGCAGGCTGGCTGTCATCCAGGGGCTCATTATGTGTGATGTTGTGCAGCTTTGTGAGGTTAATCCTGACCCGTCAGTGTGATGATTCAAGCAAAGACACCACCTCCAGTCTCCCGCTTCCCAACTCATACAGGTACCCTAGAAATATGTCATCTATGACCATCACCTGCAACTGACAATGTCCACATTTCTATTGCCTGCCCAAGCCCCTCTCCTGGGTGTCAACCACATATATCCAACTAACCTCTCGACTAGATCTGCTTCTCACCTGTGATGTGCACCCAAATCACCTGGGGACCTTGTCAAACAACAGCTTCTGTTTCAGGAGGTCTGGGCGGGCCTCTGATTCTGCATTTGTAACAAGCTCCTAGGCGATGCCGATGCTGTGAGTCCTGGGACCAGGCTTTGATAGTTCCACCTACACATTCCCACAGACATCCCAAACTCAACACATTCAAGCCGAAATTCATCATCTTTCCCCCTACAAAACTGTTCTCCTTCTAGTTCTTCCTATAGTCTCCATCACAGTAGTTGTCAAACTGGAGCAAGCATCAGAATCACCTGGAAATCTTGTTAAAACAGACTATTGAACCCCACCTGCAAAGAGTCCGATTCAGGAGATTGGGGTGGGATCTGAGAATCTACATTTCTAACAAGTTCCCAGGAGATGCTGATGCTGTTGGTCTGCAGACCGCATTGTGAAAACCACTGCTCTGTTTCGCTCCCAAGTACCACACCACCCTCTGACGTCAGCTGGCTCTTCCACTCTCCTCACTTCCCTGTATTAAGTTCAAACTCCATGGCTTAGCCACCCAGCCTACAAAACATGGCTCCTGCACAACATGGCTCCTGCTGTATCTCTTGTCACAGCCCTGGCACTGCATGGATCACCCATACCACACTCCTTGGAGTTTTCCAAAGAACAACCCAGTTTATTTCTTCACGCTCTGCTCATGCAGTTTCCTCCTCTAGGCTGCCTTCCCCACCACCATGTGCTGGAATAACTACTTATTCACCCTTCAGGACTTGGCTGAAGCATTACTTCCTCAACGAACCTTTTCTTGGTCCAAATCTCAACCCAACCCTCCACTCCATCGAATAGATGTGCTTCTCTTTTGTCCTTCCACTGGGCCCCAGGTAATTGTCACAGCACAATAATCCTTTATAATGCTTATTTGCTTAGTCTCCCTTAGTTTACCAGACCATAGGCTCCTTCTGGACATACGTCTTATTTGTCTTATATCCCTCGAATTAAGTACAATGACTGGCACATAGTAGGTGTTCAATAACTGACTGTTGAAAAACTGAAATAACAAATGAACGAATGGCTCAAACCACTATTGCCAAAGGGAGGAAAATGCCCCCTTCCCATTACTGAATTTCCGTTATATGACATATTATATTTTATTAAAAGACTGTTAAACTATTGTGGCACTGAGGACAAAGCCACCTCCCTCTATGTAGGAATAAAAGTCTCATCTATTGGGTGGGATCATTACTGGTATCAAACACCCGGAGAAGAAACAGGTCCTGGGAATGGAAGGGAGGACCCAGAAGGGGCTGGGACTCAGCTTTGTTCTCAAGAGGAGGAAAGAATTACAAGGTCAAGGGCGCTCTATGCATGCCTGTCAGAGCTGGAGAGCCACCCAGGCAAGGCTGTCTGTCAGCTGCTTGCGGCTAGAAGATGGCTTCCCACCTCTTTTCTTAGTTTTCAGTACAGAGTGGAACGGGCACACTGAGAACCCTGCCCTCCGGAAGCCAGGTTGTTTGTATTTCTTATACTCTCCATGTTTATTTCCCTTTTGTTTTCCCTTCGAACTCAGTCGAGTCTCAGTGAGAGGTCCAGCCTCTCTCAGCTGTGCTAACATGAACCACACATGGGCCACAGCATCCAACAGAGCGGCAGCCCCTGGGACCAGCCTGTGAGGAACCCCAGGAGTCTGAGCCTGACAGCCCAGGGGCTGGGCAGTGAGGCCAGGTGTCCCTGCTCAAGTGGAGAGTCTCCTCGTATTGCTCATCTTGGACGTTCTGGGTTTTATAGCATTTGGAGAGGTGGCATTCCTTACGGCTAGGTACCTGAGCTGAGTTGCTAGGTAAACAGAAATCAATTCTCCCATTGGGAAATACGGGAAGGAGGCTTGTGAGATGGAAGATTATTTGTTACTAGAGGTAGCTCACAGAATCAGGTGTGGATGGAAGTCCCTGTACTAGATGTTGTTGAGAAAATCTTAGATCCTATTGAATTTTACTACATCTAGTGAACAATCTCCTTACGATTTAAAGGGATCCTTTATGTTACATTTGCACTTTGCACTGTCATTATATATCAAAACTAAACTCTTACCAAGCCAATGATTTGGGGCAAATTTACCTGGCCAGTCTTAGCATCAAAGATAGGCCTGAGGAAGTAAGAAGCTAAACACTCCAGACTCCTAGTTACAAATGTGCGGATGCTGCATCTGACAGCTGCCTCTCCACCAGCCTCCACAATGTGCACGTCCTCCTCCCTTTCTCCTCTCATTGAAGGAAGCAAAGCATTTCCACTTGGCACTGTCAGCTAAGAGAGAGGGGACAGAGATGTGATTTGCAATTACTATCAAGTGAAATGCTTTTTCCAAAATCCATTAGTATGACTAAATGCATTTTTAAAGAGGTTTTTATAGACATATTAAAAGATACTGGGCAGCAGGAATCATAAGTAGGAATTATCTTCTCAAGTGCTCATAGAGGTACACAGAGACATGGGCTCAACGGTCCTCGGTGTGCCCTGCTGAACTGGCAGGACACCTGAAACAATCCTAGTAGGACAATATTTTGAGAAACTAGCCTTTGCATTTCTCCCTCTCAGTAATCCTGCCCCGCTCCCACCCCAGCGCAAGCGCTTCTAGAATGACCTTGATGATTTCAGTGCCATAGAAGAGAAGACCCAAAGATCACGTGAGGAGAGAAAAGATTTCTTTATAATTTGAAAAACTGGGCTTTGTCTGTCAGAGCCAAAGTCCGGGGCATAGAGAGCAGAGAGATAGTTTACACTACAGAATATGAAGAAGGTGCTACGTCCTCGGAATTATCTCCCCAAACCAAAGGAAATTAAGAGTTTGCCTAGCAGGCAGATGAGAGAAGGACTGAGAGGCAGTAACCAGAGATCAGACCAGTAGGCTCTGCCCTGGGCTGGGAAGCAATAGAAACTCCAGATTCATTTAGGAGCTTGAAAACAGAAGGGACCTGCAAGCTTGTGGGGAACCCTAGTCCAACATGGCACCTGACCAGGACATGGGAGGGAGGGGCCCACCTGAGTGCTGGTGGGTCATCCTGAAGAGGTCTTTGTGGCTCTAGCAAGAACATGGGCTACATGGCCCTCGGCAACTAGAGGCCAGGAGAGTACACGTGGAGATTTCAGCAGCAGTTCCTGCAGAGGGTGGAAGGCAGCCAGTGAAACAGTGCCAACACCGTACTTGCTTTACCAAAACTGCACAGAAGCCCTCATCTGGGGAGCCAGCTCACCCCCAGGGAGAAGGGTGGAATGAGAGGAAGAGGGAGAATCCTGACTGAACTGAGCATAAACCCTGAATTGATCATGTTTACTGTGAAGTGTCTGAGCATCTGAGTTTCCTGGAACTGGCAGTTTTCCCGCAGCAGCAGAAAGAGAGGCTCACAAACCAAGTCTAGTTACAGAAAAAGAAATTGCATTTTGCGTATCTGAGTTGTGACTATAAGTTATAAATCTGAAGCACGACCTATGTGTCCTTAAGTAGGAGAACAAGGAGCTAGTTAAATCATGGTACGTTTAGCTATTGGAGTACTGTGAAGCTGTTTAAAAGAATGAGGCAGATGCATATACATTGATACACAATGGTCTCCAAATACACTTAAGTAAGAAAGAACAAGACACTAAACTGAGAATATCCATGCTCCTGTTTGTGTTAAAAAAGAAAAGAGAAAAAATGTATACAGTATATAAAAATGCACATATACACAGGATGCAAATGAAACTTCGGGCAATGGTTTTCTTTGGGAAGCAGACACAACAGGGTGGGGTTGAGGCAGACTCATTTGTCATTTCTTATCATTTTGTACTTCCATAAAAAAATTTTTTTGCCTTCTGTGCAGGTTTTCAATGTATGAAAGTGATATAAAAAAGAAAAACACTAAACTGTCTTCCATTGAATTTTTTAAATGTAACTATTTATGGATGTGGGGAGGATCATAAGAAGCATATGCAGAAATCTCCCATCAGAACCTCTGCTAAGGCTGTGTCTGCTGTATAAGCAACATCACAAAGAGAAACCAAGTCAATAACCTTAATACTTAAAAATGCAGACATCTCAACTAGCCATAAAATACCACTTATAAATAAGCTGTAATCCCCAAAGACTGAGGGGACAGAAATAAGGGACAAAATATTCTTCTGAAATGTCACTGTCAATAACTGTAAAGTCATATACTCCCAGAAAGATTTTAGATCAGCAAAGGCCATCACCACCTTCATGTCCAGATGGAAGCTTCTTTAGAGTCTGAATATGCTTGGGCAACATGGCTATGAAAGGAATAGCAATGACTCTGTGACACCCAACCCAGTGTTTTTAGTGATGACAAACAGCCCAGTGCATATTCCAGGTTGTCTAACAGCATCCTCATCCATCAGGTACCCAAGTCAGGGTCAAGAATCTCATGTATGTTTGACTTCTCTCTCCACTGGATTTTTTTTTTTTGCTGAGGAAGATTCTCCCTGAGCTAACATCTGTGCCAGTCTTCCTCTATTTTCTATGTGGGTCACGGCCATAGCATGGCTGACGAGTGGTGTAGGTCTGTGCTCAGGATCCGAACCTGTGAACCCAGGCTGCCAAAGTGGAGTACACTGAACTTTAACCACTACGGCACAGGGCCAGCCCTGAACTTGTCTTTCTTAACATAGCCCTAGTCATTACTCTCTATTTCAGAAAACCCTCGTGGCTCATTTCTGCCCAGAAAATAAAGATTAAATCTAGATGGTTTAAAGGCACATTCAGTTTGATGCCATGTCATACCCTGCATCATCTGGTCTCAGTCTATCTTTCCAGATTCAACTCTGGTCTTCATCTCCCTCCACCTGTCTCCTGCCCCTAACCCTAAACTTTCCAGGCATAATGGATGACTCAACATTTCCCAAACACACTGAGCTCTTGTGCCTCCCAGGCTCTGCCTGGCATTCTACCCTACCTACTTCTGAACTGGTGCAGCCTTCCAGGCCTAAAGTAAACATCAGCCCCCCCATATGCTTCCCCTAAGCTGCCCCCAAACAGTTAGTGTTCTCAAGAGGTAGTCTGCACACCCCTCTGCCACCGCATTAACACTGTATCTTGCTAACTCTTAAGTAAAAGGCCTGGCTCCCTCACGAGTCTTCTAATTCTTCAGGGCAAGGCTTGTCAGTTTCTTGCTCCTGTGTACATAATCCCTGAGACTAGCAGTGGGTCTGTCCCAGTGGCACTCTATGCATATTTGCTGAAACAACACATGTGACAGACCATAGCTTAATTGCTCAGCATTTCTAACCAATGGGTCAACAAAGGCTACTTCTTTGGATCAATTAGCAGAGACGAAAAGGCTCTGAGTTCCAATAAGCAAGAAGTCAAAGAAGCCCTACACATGTGGGTGGGAAGCAAAAGGAGCTGGTGAAATTAAGTCAGTAGCCATTGGCCACCTAGAGAGACCTAAGAGCCCAAATTTTAGGGGAGGAAGAATGGGAAGGAGCAGCAGCTGAAGACCAGAAACATGCATTCACCAAGGAGCCACATGATCCAAAGAAAGCTGGACAGAAAGGAGTTTGCAGCCTAAAACTGGAAAGAGTGCCCAGTGCCTGTTCCATTATGACCACCTGCCAAAGGGAGAAAGGAGAGCATGTACTAAGTTCAAAGAGGCTCTGAGCAAATGGTTTAGGTTGAGTGCATATGTCTTCTTAGAAGTTCAGAAGACTGAAACTCCTGCCAGGACTGTTCCAGGCAATAAATTATCTGGTGTCTACAGAAGATAAGAGGCAAAACTCTGAACACTTAGGGAAATAAAAATTAAGATGATAAAAACAAAGCTTTCCTGGTTGCCTACTGTGCGGCACACACCATCACATCCGTTAGCCGATTTGACCAGATCTGCTGCTGCTCCTCAGAAAGTATTCAAGGTCTGCGTCTAAAGACCAGCATGAGGACCAGCATGAGGATCGGCTGACAGGATTGCTCGGAGCCTGGAAGGCGGCTTATAAGTGGGGGAGAGGTGTGAGGGGGAAGAGGAGGGAGAAGGGACACAGGGAGAAGTGTTGAATTTGTTTCAATAAAGAGAAAGGAGAGAGGTATTTTCACAAATGGATTCAGCACTGCCCTCTTGTCAAGAGGCAAGCAACCTAGCAAAGGAAGCAGAAGGGTGGCTTTGGAACAACTCTGAGTTTAAAAGGCCCTCTTTGCACAAGGAAGCCAAACCTGAAGAAGACCCTACCTCAGTGACCCATCCACCGGCCTCCCAGGAGATGAGGTCCATAGGGCTGTCCCCTTAACACTTCCAAAAGTAAAACCGAGTAGCAGCCTTCAGAACAGACCCAGTCCTTCGAGGGCAATGGTCTCAGGAGATGACTTAGACTCTGATTCCAGATATTGCCATCATTGCTTCCTGTCTAGAGGATCGTGCTTGAAAATCAGCCAGAAGCCCTAAGAACAGGTCACCTTAGTGCTCACTGGTGATGCTGTGCCTTTGAGTGACCCTGCGTTTCCAAGACCAATCTTCAGGTGCATTATTCAGTGTGGGCCCAGGGGGATGGAATAAGGACAAGTGAGCAGGCAATCAAGGAAACCAATTTCAGACCAACAGAAAGCAATGGTGTCCAGTGGCTGCAGGGATGCCACTTAGAGTTGAGCAGGTTATTCACCGCACAAGGACTCCTGCGTGTTGAAATCCAGAGTGTCCTCCCAGTGGGAAGATGAAACTGGTCAGAGGAAGAGCCATCTTGTTTGGATTCACACAAAAGTGAAAAAATGAGCCGGTAGAGGTCCAACAGAGAGGCATTTCCAGTGAGATTACTCAGAGCAAAGATGATGGTCCCACCATATTGCGTGCTGTGCAGGGCATCCCTGAAGATGAGGAGGGTAAGAGATGAACTCGGTCAAAGGTGGTAACACAGGATGGTAGAAAGAGCCCAGGTATTCCATCAGACAGGCCAGATCAGCCCCTTACTACCTGCGTAATCACGGGTAAGTCACTCCTCATCTCATCTCCAGCGGTAAAATAGGGATCCGGCTGTGGTGCAGATTAAATGAAATAAAGGTAAAGTGCCTAGTGCAGGGCTTAGCCCTCAGCAGATGCTTGTAAATGGTGATTACCACGACGGCTGCACTGTCCCAAAGGCGAGAGACACAGAGCCTCCAACCTTGACGCGTGGGAGGCACTGCAGAGGAGGACAGCCAAATGCGGGCTGAGTGGTCCGGAGCTGGCTTTGCATGAGAGAACAGTAAACGCATTCATTTCTCCAGCGTAACTGAGAGGAGGCCTCTTGGGAGTCAAACCTGTTGCTGGTGTGGGGTGTAATCTGAACCTGAGCGGCCCTCCAGGACTACAGGGGTTTAGAGGAAACCAGATGAGATTACCTGGGGGGCACAGTGCCTGGCTGGGGCAGGTGCGAAGCAAATGTGAGCTCCTAACCCCTCTCCCCTGGGGACTCTCAAACAGTGGCCCCTGCCCCAGAGGCTGACCCCCGGCAGGCTGAAGCAGTCTGAAGAACTATTTTCTGTAAGTTCTGCTGAGTTCATGAATACAACAGCAATAATGATTATAACGCAACTTACATGTCTTGATCATCTTTTATGTGAAAGGCCCATGGAGGAAGCGATGGTATTTCTCTCATATTCTGGATGTTTCCCCAATCTGAATTTTTATACCACTTTCTACATACCCACTTACCATATATCGCTTCCTTTTTTTCTTTATTACAGACATAAAATATTTCAAGCATAATAATCGTGTGAAAAATGATGCATAACTTTCTTTCTTGCCTTAGAGGAAGTTATTTAGGTGCAAGTCTATAACCCTCAGTTAACTGAAGAGGGATTTGTTCTAGCGTTTTACTCTATCCCCCCAAATATCTAGCATCATGTATTTAAATAAGTAAATTCAGGATTTGGAAAGCAATGATTTATTGAACACCTGCCGAATGTTTTAGGCATGTTATCCCATGTAACCATCACTGCAGGCAGCAAAGGGGGCCATTACACCTATTTTATAAGTAAGGAAACTGAGTCTAAAAGACATTAAACAATGTGGCCAGGCTGTAAGTCTGTGTGAATGGATATTGTTGTAATATTAACAAATGTTACTGAATGAATGAACGCTAAGCTCTTAAGGAGCTTAAACAGCTGCAATACAGTATAGCTTATAAATACAAATGCCATTCACCAAGGATTACAGGGATGGACTGTTTGGAATAAGAATTTACTGGAAAACAGGGGAAAAACTTACTGTTTCCCTCCAAATCCAGAGAGAAAAAGTTTTCAGCACTAGCCCACAATGAACTATGTTCCAATCACCAAGGAAAAGAGAAGTCTCAGCTAAGTGCTGGATCCACATGGCCCACAGGGGACAAATGTTTCTGTATGAAAAAGAGTCATAAGGGAATAAAGAAAATATTGTGTGCCTGGAAGTCAAACCACAGAGAGGAAAAGGAAGGATCTCGGGGCAAGACCTGATGTTGACCTGGGCCTGACCTAGCTGGCATTAGGGTGAGAAAGGAGTCAGGGGCAGGAAGGGAGAGTAACACAGTGGATAAGAGCAGGGTTTGGAGCCAGACTCTGGTTCAAATCCCTGTTCTGCAACCTACCAGCTCTGGGACCCCAGACTTGCCACTTTGTTTCTGCAAGTACAGAGTTTTTCTCATATAAGAAAGGAATACTATGGATGCTTTAAGCATAAGAGTCCTTTGAGGTTTACCTCAGAGCCTTAAACCCAGTATATTCAACTCCCAGGGCTGCTGCAACAAATTACCACAGACTTGGTGGCTTAAAACAACAGAAATTTATTCTCTCACAGTTCTGGAAACCATAAGTTCCAAAGTAGTATCAATGGGCTGAAATCAAGTTGTTGGCAGGACTGTGCTCCCTCAGGAGGCTCTAGGGGAGGATCTGTTTCCTTGCATCTTCCAGCTTCTGGTGGCTGCCGGCATTCCTTAGCTTGTGGCCACATCACTCCGATCTTCAAGAACAGCATCTTCAAATCTCTCTCTATTCTGTCTTCATACCACCTTCTCCTCTGTGTGTCTGGGTATCAAATCTCCCTCTGCCTACCCCTTATAAGAACATTCCTGGTTGCATTTAGGGCCTACCTGTATAATCTCAGATAATCTTCCCATCTCAAGATCCTTAATCACATCTGCAAAACCCCTTTTTCCAAATAAGTTAGCATTTACAGGCTCCAGGGATTAGGACCTGATATCTTTGGGGAGCCATTACTCACCCTACTACACACAGCAAACCCTCAATAAACATCAGTTGTGATTGATCTTGTTACCATTAATAGAGATGATCCAAGAGAACTATACGTGCAGGAAAGGGCCAATGGATGGATAAGAAAGTAAGGACTCAAGAGGCCTTTGAGGGGCCGTTAACACTTTACCATGAGAACCAACAAGGACTCCATAGCAGGTGCCCGCCAAACCCTCTCACATACAGGTAAATTACCCAGATCCACATTATAGGCTCAGGGTGGCAGTGGGAAGAGTGAGGATGTCGGGGTCAGGCAACCCTGCCTTCACATCCCACTCTGCCCCCTACAAGAGCAGGACACTGGGGACTTCTCTACCTCAGCTCAGAGTCCACAACTATAAAATGGGGCTGCTTGAGGTTCAAATAACACATGTAAATTATGTGGTACATAATAGTCGCTATGAAAATGGTTATCATTACTACGACTGAATCAGCAACTTGTGCAGGGAGGATGAGTAAAGGAAATGACAGCAATCCATGGATACACGAAATGTCCCCCCTCCCATCCTTGTAAAAGTATCTCACGATGCTGCCAGGCATGCATCCAAGGAGAAGCCCTCAGGGTCCCAGACGCAACGTTGAGATCCCCCTTCTGGGACACACATATTGTAGTCAGGCTTTTTCCATAGCCCACCATATCTTTCTTCTGGAACCCAGAGTTATGAATGACTTGGAGGGGGTTCAATGACAGCATTCTTATGGCAAATGTGATCTTTGTTCTGATAACTAATGAAATACTTCTGACACTTAATGAAATGCCACAAGAAATGAACAAGGGCTCTTTGGAGCCTTGTCTGAGATCAAGTAACTCAGGCTTAAAATCTGGCTCCAATCTTTCCTAACCTACGGGCAGAAATGTACATACCAGTGGGCCCAGCTCCGCTACACCCTCTCTCACTGAAAAGGGCTAGGGTTTCTGATTTAGAAACCAAAGCACATTAAAACACCGTCTATCTGGTTAGCATCAACAGGTAACTTCTTGTCAAACAATTCAGGGACTAAGTGGAAATCCTGCTTCAGAAGGTAAAGAAACAAAACTTTCCTTGCAGGAGGAAAACAAAAAATACCAAAAATGTGGACTGTGCATTTCAAAGAGATGTACCTGCTTTCTCTGAGAACTGCCCAGGATCGCCAGAGAGGTTTTCCAAGGAGAAACACAGACAAGGCCAAAGATTTCCCTTCTCCTTGCCATGTGGTTTCTGCCCCCCTGTATGAAACAAGACTCCCTAGGTATCAACTGAGGGTCAGGAAAACAGCATGTGGCTTTGTGAAGTTTAATTAACAGCAAGCTTTCCTACCCAGCATCACGAAGGAGCCCACTCGGCTCCAGGGGCCCTCAGGACAGAAATAACATATTGTTCCAGAGTTATTAATGATGAAATGCAAATAGCCTCCACGAAGGTGGGCAGGAAAGGAGAAGCTGAAAAAACAAATGATTCCTACCCGCAGCTGGGGACAGTTCCCCAGGGAGGAGGGAACGGGGGTCTAAAGCCTGTGATCTAGGCCTGATCCTGATCGTCCTGCTTCATAATGAACAAACCTTTCAAGCAAACACACACACACATACTACACACACATGCAAACATGCGCACACACACACGCATGCACATGCACACCCATACAAGAAACTACAGAAAGAGACACAGGCTCTAAAACACAGATTATCTAGTCAATGATAATAAAATAACTAAGCCATGTTGTTTTTGAACAATGTCTTCTGTTTTTTGAAGTACTTTTATAGCTGTTACCTCATTTGACCCTCTCACCAGACCTGTGTGGTACATAGAGGACATACAATTGTCCACATTTTATTGATTAGATTAAGTGATTGCCGAAGATCATTGAGTTAGCTAATGATGGAGCTGAGGTAGGAAGTGGGGTCTCATGGCTGCAACCCAGAGCTTTCTCCGAGGTAAGAAATGTGAATGCTTCCAATAGAAAAGGGCCAAGGCCCAGAGGGTGACAACAAGAGAAGGTCAGACGTGTGGACAGCACGTAAGAAAAATTCACATTATAAGACAGAAGTCTGAACAGAGGGATTTGAAGGGTTGCAGTGTCAATGCATCTTGACAGAAGAAAAACCATCACATTCTAGAGTGGGTTTGAGAAGATGTCTGAGGGCCATGTCTCCCAGCCCCCTCCCTCTCTTTCCATGTCTCTGGATGGCAGAATGTGGTGGAACGTTTAAAATAGCAGGTGGGCCTCAATAACACAGCAGTGTCTAGCAAGCAACCTTAATGAATGGAATAGGATCCTTTACTTTACAAACATGTAAACTAAGGCCCAGAGAAATGAGGTGACTCTTGCCCAAGAGTAAGGCATTTGTGAGAGTTGGGACCTGGACCCTTAACTCTGGACTTGGATTATGGAGCTCCTTATTTTACGCCAGCTGCCTCGGGCATCTACTATCTTTAACTCCATTACCATCACTGTCCCTGATTAATACCGCATGTCCAAAGAAAAACACTGAAGGGTAGGGTGGGGAAGGCATGGTTTTTCTTTTTTCTGGTAAACGGTACTGCTGAATTTCCCACAAACAATAACCAGACGTGACGTGGGGAAGTGGCCAGCGGTCTTGCTAGCACAGAAATTGTCCTGTTACTTGGGTATTTTTAAGACCCCTGAAATACAAGTACTATTATGGTAGGCTGGATGATGCTCCCCCTACCCCAAGACATCCACAACCTAATTCCTAGAACCTGTGCATGGTACCTTTGTGGCAAAGGGACTTTACAGGTGTGATGAAGTTAAGGATCTGGAGATGGGAGATTATCCTGGATTATCCGAGTGGGTCTTTATAAGAAGGAGGTAGGCAGATGCGAGGTAGTGAAGGAGATGAGATGACAGAAACAAGAGGCTGGAGTGACGGGAGGAAAAGCCTCTGAGCCAAGGAATGCAGGCAGCCTCTAGAAGCTGGGGAAGGGAAGGAAACAAATTCTCCCCTGGAGCACCCAGAAGGAACACAGTCCTGCTGACACCTCGATTTTAGACTTCTGACTCCCAGACGGTAAGAGCGCTGCTCTAAGCCAGTAAATTTGTGGTAAGTATTACAGAATCAATGGGAAACTAATATAACTGTCACAAAACTAGAGGAGTGAGTCTCAGCTCCCCAGCCAGTCGACCCCAGCTTCGTGAGATTTATAGAGATAGGGCAGCATAGACAAACACCTTGAAAATCACACGGGCATTAAGCAGAGATTTAGACCGACTACACAGTGGAGACATCGTCTTGCTTTCAAACAGAAAAGAGTTGGTCATCTGTGTTTATGGGGATTGTTTTTCTCAAAGAATTTCTAACCCAATCCCCTTAGCACTGCTTGATAGGCCCTCCCTGGAAAGGAGCCTGTGGGCTTCCCCAGTCACCCCTGGACACTCCCTCACATACAGCCAGTGCTCCAGCCCGTTTAGGACTTCCAGATCCTCACAGGCTCATTCAAGCCTCCAGGTTCCGCCCCTGCAGTCCGCTTTCTGGGGGTGCCCTCCTCACTCCTGGACTCTGCTAAAATCCTCCCTCCTCAAAGCTCAGCTCACTTGTCATTTCCTCTGTGAAGCCTTCCCTGGCTCCCCAGTCCTCTCTCTTCCCCACTCATCCCTCCTCACGTCCTGAGCATCTCTCTTAAGAGAACCCTGGGTGATTGGTCTTATGAATGTCTGTTTGCTTTTCTTCCTCCTCCACCCCACCAGCATAAGCCCCTTGAGGACAATGAAACTTTTCTGTTCCTCTTGTGTCACCAAACCACTGCCATCTCCCATCCATACTGAGTACTTCCCAGCTCTTTCCCATCTGAGAAATGCAAACTCATCCTTCAAGGAAGTGCCCTTCACCACAAAGTCTCCTTGATTCCCCAAGAATTAGCTCCACCTCTGGCTCCCACAGCCCTCTGCTCATCCCACAGGAAGAATACTCATCCCACGGCATTATGGTGGGTATCCCTGAGCTGCTTCCTCATTCGACATGGAGGTCCTTGAAGACACTCCTCCTTCACCTGTCTACCCTTCTGTGTCTAGCACAGTGCCTGGCTCACAGCAAATACTCAAGGAATGTTGACTGAATTAAAATGAAAACAAAACACAAAAAGGTAATGCCCAGGTCATCTCTATCAATGAAGCCCCGTGATCTAGCCTTTAAAAGCAAATACCTTTATGCGAAAGCTTTGGAGGGCCAGCTTCTGACTAGTGAGTTGGTGTTTCCCTGAGCTTCCCACACAGACTTTGGATTTCATGGTAGAGATGGTTTTAGTGTTACTATACAAGACAAAAAACTTTGGGGTAGATATTGGAGAAAGGTCTCATTTTTTCATCTCAGACAGAGAGGTATTAGTTTATCAAACTTAGCTTAATAAATGTGTCACCTTTAACTCTGAAAAAGGCTTTCCAGAAGTTCAAGGCTGAGAGGAGTATGATGTAGCACAGACAAGTTTAACCCCTGACTCTCTTGCCTTCCTTCTGTGTGACCTTGAACTAGACATTTTCCCTCTGACCCTTGAGTCTGTCATCCATGAATGGAACACAAGTGGTGAGGAAGATGAGATAAAATGCTGCGTGTAAAACGCCTGCCAACGTGCCTGGTATGTGGGAGGCATCCTGCCACCTTCACTGAGTGCTTATGGGTGGCCCCACACTGTGCTAAACATTTGTATGAATTATCCAATTCACAGCAACCCAACAAAGTAGGTGTATTATCCTCATTAGGAAAAAGTTAAGCAATGTTGGCAGGACTCATAGCTAGAAAGTGGCAGAGCTGGGCAGAGAACCCAGACCTATCCGACCCAGAGCTGAACTCTTCTCTGTCATGCAATCTGAGTCTCTCTGGATGTGTTATCTGAAGGTCTGGTTAAGAGACTGAAAACAAATAAAGACCAATATTTCAAAAAAATCCAATAATTGAGAACTGACCACGAACTGCTCCTGAGATGCCGGTCTGCACAGCCTGGGCAAGAGCATCCCTGACCCAGGCAGACTACCTCCCAACAGGAAACGAGCTCGGCTTCTCCGGGACGTTCTGGGAAACCCACCCTCCACAGCCTCTTTCTGACACCTGAGGGGTATGACACATTCCACCCAATGGAAACAGGGGCAGCGACTTTCCCAGTTGTGACGTTCACGTCCCAGGCTCCTACAACTGTCTCCAGGGATTGACAGTTGTCAACTTGCAACACCCGCTGGAGGCGGGGAGGAGCGCTCCTGGTCTTAAAAGTCTCTGAATGAAAGCCGTCACGCGTCCTGTTCCCCAGATTCCAGATGGTTCACATGTGTAACGATCAGGTAAACTGGCCTACGTGTAAGGAAGCCCGCCGGGAAGGAAGGCCTATCTGCTAGCCGGCTCTTTAGCAACCAGAGCGGTGAAAGCGTCACCTGAAGTCGTCCTCCAATAGGAGTGGCGCTGCTCTCATACCCTGCCTTTGTGGAAGCTGAATTAAAATGGCCAATGGACATTTACAACAGGTTTCTGTAAGGTTCTGTACCTGGACTCGGGGCAGCAGGGACTCTCTCTGGATGCTGTTGTCGCTAGACATTTTGGGAATGGGAAGAAATCCGGTTGGTTTTGGTGTTATAAAAGGGAAGGTCCTACAGGAACAGGGGCTCCTTACAGCTTCCTCCAGTCTATAGGGACCCATTTCCAGAAATTGAGGGGGAAGGCTCTCCTATCCAGGAGTGTCTTCAATTTCACACATGTGAGTTGCTGACGCTGCATGCACTGCCAGACTCACCTAGAGCCTTCCTCCCCCCCACCCCTCCCTCCTTAGCCATCACAAGGACACAACCTTGGGCACGGAGAGAGGGAGGACTTGGCTGAGTGCATTATAGAATCTATTGGCCAAGACCTGCAGGCTGTAGGCTGACTCCTCTGCAAGCCCAGAGCCTCCCCAGGCTGCCACTGCTCTGACTAAATCCCAGGGGAAGCCACCATTTGTGGAGGGCTTTTCTGAGCAAGCAGGCCACACCTGGAAAGGTCAGAGGACAGGGTGCCCAGGCACTGGGATCCTGGCTGCACCCAGACTGTGCTGTCCAGAGTCCTGCCCTCCGGAATTAGACCTAGCTCCTGGCTCCCTGTCTTCCTATGTGGCCCCAGTTATCCACCCAATCCTTCCTGCAGAATCAGAGTCCTAACCGGAACTCTCTAACACACTAATACCCAGCTTTAAACCCATAATGAGAGGAACAGCTACAATTTATTGAGCACCTACTATAGGCCAGGAAATATAACATATTATCTCATTTAATCACTTAACAATCCCATGTGACAGGTATTATTATTACTCTCATTTGAAGGATGAAGCCCCCAATGCTCAGAGAAGTTCAATAACTTTCCTAAGTTCAGGATCCTTGGGAGAGCTCCAGTAAATACTGACGACTTCTAACGCTTTCAGAGTGCAAGCTGTAGTGTGTACGTGTGTGTTTTAATGGGACAAATGTTTGATATGGAAGCAAGTGGACTCAAGAAGTTTCCAGATATAGTCCAGCTAAGTAAATTCTATTTATTCATCCAGGTTGGGCTCAAATCCTACTGTTCTGTGTAGTCTTCCCTGGCTGCTCCATCCCACAGGGATTTCCGATCTTCCTGAACTCTGGTCACACCTTTACTGTCTTCTAGCACATGCAGTGTTTTGTGGGTTTGTCCCTCATCCATCACCACAGTGTCAGGCCCCCAAGGAGAGGGACTGTGGCTTCCAATTTTTTTGAACCCCCTTGGTGCCTACGACTAGGTGCAAAGATTTCCTTGGTTAAGAGAGCTGAACACCACAAGGAAGAGATGCAGTTCGTGTTAAGCCTGGACTACCAAATCCCATCCACTCTTCAAGACCTAGCTGAAACTGTCCAACCTCCAAGCAGCTGTTCTGACCACAGCTGCTGGAAGCGAGCAGCATCACCTTCAAAAATACCCATTTCAGGAGAGTGACGTCAGCATCATGGCGGAGTGAGATTTCCTCTGAATCTCTGCCCCCTACGACACAACGAAAACATCATTCACATTCCAACAGAGCTCAATCAAACACTACAAAGGACTTCTAAGAAACCCCTGCTGCCATACATCCAACGGTGGAGGCGCGGGAAGCCCAAAAGGACGCGAGGAGAGGTAAGAAGTTGTACTCCCCCTCCCCAATCGATCAGCAAAGACTGCATGGCTCACAGACAGAGGGGGGAGGGGCGGCCCACAGCGGGGAAAACTATCGCCATCCAGGTCTCTCACAGACTGTCAAGAGATTCCCCACTGGGAAGCGACGACGGACTGTTTAGGGGGTGTAGCAAACACCCTAAGAGAGCCAGAAAGGAAACCCCCAGGGTTGAGCAGGAGAAAGAGAGGACCCCTCCCCCCACACACCCCGCGTTTCAGCATAATCCCTCTGGGGGCTGCAGCGGGCTCAGAGCATACCGCTCGCAATCTCCATCCAGTGGCAGCAGGGGGAAACTGCAGGACCAACTATATCATGAGGGGAAAAAATAAGGCCGTCCCCGTCGGATCCTTGCGACAATCTGTTATGGCTACAGACCAAAAGGAAAATGACAAACACCCAGAAACCAACCCTGAAGGCACAGAATTTGATAACCTGAATGACAGAGAATTCAAAATAGCTATCATAAACAAACTCAACGAAATACAAGAGAATACACAGAAACAAATCAACGAATTCAGGGATTTTGTCACAAAAGAGATTGAAACCATAAAGAAAAACCAATCAGAATTATTGGAGATGAAAAACAAAATCAATGAGATAGTGGAAAAAATGGAGTCTTTAAAGAGCAGAACTGACAATATGGAGGAACGAATTAGCACTATTGAGGATAGCCACGCAGAAACGCTCCAGATAGAGGAGGAGAGAGAGCTAAGACTAAAAAGAAATGAAGAAATTCTTCGAGAAATATCAGACTCAATGAGGAAAAGCAACATAAGCATAATAGGTATTCCAGAAGGAGAAGAAAGAGAAAAAGGAGCAGAGAGTTTGTTCAAAGAAATAATAGCTGAGAACTTCCCCAACCTAGGGAACGAGAGGGAAATAACAGTAAATGAAATCAATAGATCACCTAAATATACAAACAGGAATAAAAAATCATCTCGCCACACAGTAGCAAACTTGAAAAATACCCGTGACAAGGAAATAATGTTAAGGGCAGCTAAACAAAAAAACAAAATAACATACAAAGGAAATAGTATCAGGCTCTCAGCTGATTTCTCAACAGAAACTCTACAGGCTAGGAGAGACTGGAATGATATATTCAAAATCATGAAAGACAAAAACCTTCAGCCAAGAATACTCTATCCAGCAAAAATATCATTCAAATACGATGGAGAAATAATAACTCTCCCTGATAAACAAAAGCTAAGAGAGTTCATCACCACAAGACCCCCACTACAAGAAATGCTCAAGATGGCCCTTAGGCCTGAAAAAAAAAAACAAATGAGAAAGGGGATACAAAGATTTCAGCAAGGAGAAAAGCAAGGAGACTAAACCAGAACAAACTACAGTTGGATAACATCAAAAATTAATTCAAGCTCATCACTGGAAACACACATTCATGACACAAAATGGAATAAAGAGACAACAAATAAGAAGGGGAAGAGGTAAGGGATTGAATCCACCCAGCCTCAGGAAAAAGGAGGCATCTGAAAATGTACTTTCTTATCCAGGAGATCGCTTATATAAACCTCACGGTAACCACTAAACATATAACCAGAAGAGAACCACACATGACAAATAAAGAGAAAACCAAGAGAATGAGCATGCAGAAATACCAAATTGAATTTGCAGTCCGAAACACAAGGGACAAGAAATGAAGGAAATGCAAAAGAACCAGAAAATGAACAATAAAATAGCAACATTAAACCCTCATATATCAATAATCACTCTAAATGTAAATGGATTGAATTCTCCCATCAAAAGACACAGAGTGGCGGGACGGATTAAAAACCAAGATCCAACAATCTGCTGCCTCCAGGAAACAGATCTCAGCTCTAAAGACAAACACAGACTCAAAATAAAAGGATGGAAAACAATACTCCAAGCTAATGGCAAACAAAAGAAAGCAGGAGTAGCCATACTTATATCAGACAAAGTAGATTTCAAGATAAAACAGGTAATGAGAGACAAAGAAGGGCAATATATAATGATAAAAGGGACACTTCAACAAGAAGACATAACAATCATAAATATCTACACACCCAACACAGGAGCACCAAAGTACATAAAACAACTGCTAAAAAACCTTAAAGGAGATATTAACAATAACACAATAATAGTAGGGGATCTCAACACCCCCCTTACATCAATGGATAGATCATCCAGACAAAAAGTCAATAAGAAAATAATGGACTTAAATGAAAAACTAGACGCAATGGACTTAATAGATATATACAGAGCACTCCACCCAAAAAAAGCAGAGTACACATTCTCAAGCGCACATGGAACATTCTCAAGGATAGACCATATGTTAGGAAACAAGGCAAACCTCTATAAATTTAAGAAGATTGAAATCATTACAAGCATCTTTTCTGATCATAATGCTGTGAAACTAGAAATCAACTGAAAGGAAAAAACTAGGAAAGGGACAAAGATGTGGAGACTAAACAACATGCTACTGAACAACCAATGGGTCATTGATGAAATTAAAGGAGAAATCAAAAGCTATCTGGAGACAAATGAAAAGGAAAATACACCATACCAACTCATATGGGATGCAGCAAAAGCAGTCCTGAGAGGGAAATTCATAGCAATACAAGCTCACCTTAACAAACAAGAAAAATCCCAAATAAATAACCTTAAATTGCACCTAACAGAGTTGGAAAAAGAAGAACAGACAAAGCCCCGAATCAGCAAAAGGAGGGAAATAACAAAAATCAGAGCAGAAATAAATGAAATTGAAACCAAAAAAACAGTAGAAAGGATCAATGAAACAAAGAGCTGGTTCTTTGAGAAGATAAATAAAATTGACAAACCCTTAGCCAGACTCACTAAGAAAAAAAGGGAGAAGACTCAAATAAATAAAATTAGAAATGAAAGAGGAGAAATTACAACAGACACCACAGAAATACAAGGGATTATTAGGGAATACTATGAAAAACTTTACACCAACAAATTGGACAACCTAGAGGAAATGGACAAATTCTTGGAAGCATACAACCTCCCAAAACTGAATCAAGAAGAAATAGAGAATCTGAACAGACCAATCACAAGTAAAGAGATTGAAACAGTAATCAAAAACCTCCCAAAAAATAAAAGCCCAGGACCAGATGGCTTCCCTGGAGAATTTTATCAAACGTTCAAAGAAGATTTAGCACCTATCCTTCTCAAACTATTCCAAAAAATAGAGGAAGATGGAATACTTCCCAACACATTCTATGAGGCCGACATCATCCTGATACCAAAGCCAGACAAGGACAATACAAAGAAGGAAAACTACAGGCCAATATCACTGATGAACATAGATGCAAAAATCCTCAACAAAATATTGGCAAACCGAATACAGCAATACATCAAAAAGATCATACACCATGATCAAGTGGGATTTATACCAGGGACACAGGGATGGTTCAACATCCGCAAATCAATCAATGTGACACACCACATTAACAAAATGAAGAATAAAAACTACATGATCATCTCAATCGATGCAGAGAAGGCATTTGACAAGATCCAGCATCCATTTGTGATAAAAACTCTCAACAAAATGGGTATAGAAGGAAAGTACCTCAACATAATAAGGGCCATATATGACAAACCTATAGCAAACATCCTACTCAACAGGGAAAAACTGAAAGCCATTCCTTTGAGGACAGGAACAAGACAAGGGTGCCCACTCTCACCGCTCTTATTCAACATAGTACTGGAAGTTCTGGCCAGAGCAATTAGGCAAGAAAAAGGAATAAAAGAACTCCAAATAGGCAATGAAGAAGTGAAACTCTCACTATTTGCAGACGACATGATCTTATACATAGAAAACCCAAAAAATTCCATCGGAAAACTACTAGAAATAATCAACAACTACAGTAAAGTGGCAGGGTATAAAATCAACTTACAAAAATCAATTGCATTTCTATACACTAACGATGAACCAACAGAAAGAGAACTCAAAAAGACAATCCCATTTACAATTGCAGCAAAAAGAATAAAATATCTGGGAATAAATTTAACCAAGGAGGTAAAAGACCTATACAATGAAAACTATAAGAGACTATTGAAAGAAATCGAGGAAGACATAAAGAAATGGAAAAATATTCCATGCACATGGATTGGAAGAATAAATATAGTTAAAATGTCCATTCTACCTAAAGCAATCTACAGATTCAATGCAATCCCAATCAGAATCCCAATGTCATTCTTCACGGTAATAGAACAAAAACTACTGAAATTCATATGGGGCAACAAAAGAGCCCAAATAGCTAAAGCAATCCTGAGAAAAAAGAACAAAGCTGGAGGCATCACAATCCCTGATTTCAAAATATACTATAAAGCTATAGTAATCAAAACAGCATGGTACTGATACAAGAATAGACACACTGATCAATGGAACAGAATTGAAAGCCCAGAAATAAAACTACACACCTATGGACAGCTAATCTTCAACAAAGGAGCAAAGAACATACAATGGAGAGAGGGAAGTCGCTTCAATAAATGTGCTGGGAAAATTGGACAGCAACATGCAAAAGAATGAAAGTAGACCATCTCCTATCGCCATATACAAAAATCAATTCAAAATGGATCAAAGACCTGAAAGTGAGACCTGAAACTATAAAACTCCTGGAAGAAAATATAGGCAGTACACTAATTGAGATTGGACATAAAGGGATCCTTTCAGATTCCATGTCTACCCGGACAAGGGAAACAAAAGAAAAAATAAACAAGTGGGACCTCATCAGACTAAAGAGCTTCTACAAGGCAAATGAAACCAGGATCAAAATAAATAAACAACCCACCAGCTGGGAGAAAAGATTTGCAAATCGTTTGTCTGACAAGGGATTAATCTCAGTAATATATAAAGATCTCATACAACTGAGCCACAAAAAAACAAACAACCCGATCAAAAAATGGGCAGAGGATATGAACAGACATTTTTCCAAGGAAGAGATATAGATGGCCAATAGACACATGAAAAGATGTTCAACATCACTAATCATCAGGGAAATGCAAATCAAAACTACACTAAGATATCACCTTACACCCGTTAGAATGGCTATAATCACAAAGACAAATAACAACAAATGCTGGAGAGGTTGTGGAGAAACGGGGACCCTCATTCACTGCTGGTGGGAATGCAAGCTGGTGCAGCCTCTATGGAAAACAGTATGGAGAGTCCTCAAAAAATTAAAAATAGAAATACCGTATGATCCAGCAATCCCACTCTTGGGCATCTACACAATGGACATGAAATCAACCATCACAAGAGGCGTATGCACCCTATGTTCATTGCAGCATTATTCACTATAGCCAAGAAGTGGAAGCAACCCAAGTGTCCCTCAACTGATGATTGGTTAAAGAAGATGTGGTATATACATACAATGGAATACTACTCAGCCATAAGAAAAGACAGAATTGTCCCATTTGCAACAACATGGATGGACCTAGAGGGTATTATGTTAAGTGAAATAAGCCAGAGAGAGAAGGACAGGCACTGCAGGAACTCACTCATATATGGAATATAAGTGAACACACGGACAGAGAGAACTGATTGGTGGTTACCAAGGGGAAGGGGGGTGGGGGGTGGGCACAAGGAGTGAAGGGTTACATCCACAAGGTGACGGACAAACAAAAATGTACAACTAAAACCCCACAGTGTTATAAACTATTAAGACATCAATAAAAAAAAATGGTAAAAAAAAAAAATACCCATTTCAGCAAAAAGAACTTCAGAGCTGAACTCCAACAGACCTGCTTAGAATTCTGGTTCTGTTGCTTCTGAAGGGGGTGATCTTAAGCAAGTCACTTCATTCGTCTGAACCTCAGTTTCCTCGTCTGTAAAATGTGAAAAAATGTACCTGCCTCACAGCGCTGTGTGAACTGTAAATGTCACGGTGCATCTGATATAGCACCTGCAGCTAAGATACACTCCAAAATGGTGGCCACTATCATTGCCGTTACTATTTCATCATACTGTCTTGTATGGAAGGCATTTACATACATGTCTTTTCTAACCTTCTAGAGCAGTGGTTCTCAAACTCCGGAATACATCAGAATCATCTAAAATGAAGCTACCTAGGTCATACCACAGACCTACAAAACAGAATCCCCATTGGCAGGGGAGATGGTGGGGACTAGGTAGCTCTACCTTTTTTTTTTTTTTCCCCAGGGAAAGATTCGTCCTGAGCTAACATCTGTTGCCAATCTTCCTCTTTTTTTTTCCTCCCCAACGCCACCGTGCATGGTTGTATATCCTAGTTGTAAGTCCTTCTAGTTCTTCTATGTGAGCCACTGCCACAGCATGGCAACTGACAGACAGGTGGTGTGGTTCCGCTACTGGGAAATGAACCCAGGCCGCTGAAGTGGTGAGACCGCTGAACTTTAACCACTAGGTCATCAGGGCTGGTTCAGGGTAGCTCTACTTTTAACAAGCCTCCCTGCCCCACTAAAAGTGACTCTGATACGTGCTCACCAAACTTGGAAAGTTCTGCTAGACAATATTCTATTCCCAATTTCTTTTCCATGGAATCTTGAGGTTCCAAAGAGGTACCTCCAGACCCATGGTTCCCAACTTCGTCTGGATCAGAATTATATCAATGTCTGGGCACAATCCCTAGAGATTCAGATGTTGGTTTGGGATGTGACCAGAGTGTCAAGATTTCTAAAATATGGGCAGAGGATTCTAAGGGTCAGCCAAGGCTGAAAACCACTGCTCCGTTTGGATCTAGACCCCAGGTTTCTATAATGATGCCTCTGAGGCTTGAACCAGAGCAGCTCAGCTTTTGTCTGTGTGACAAACTGAGCCTCCAAATAAGACTGATTTTGCGGAAAGGATTCTTACGCTTAAAAAAATACTAAGTTTGCAACCAGCTGCTCTAGTCTGTCAGTAAGAGCCTTGAGGCTGCACAACTTGTCTTTTATTCACCTTGTGTCTGTCGCAGGGCCTTACAATATAGTAGATGCTTAATAAAGATTTGTTGGAAGGTTGAATAGTTTTGTTTTATTTGTTATCTGCCTCCAATTAAGTTTTCAGCTGCCAGGCATAACAATCTAACAGTTTCTTAAACATCTAAGCCCCAAAAGCCTTCGCCTCAAACTTCAAACCTGAAACAGAGTGGGGCAGACAGCCATCCACAGAACATGCTGACACTTCCTCTGGGGTCACATATACTATGCAAGTTCCTAATGACTGATAAATATAAGCAAATGTGATTTTCTTCAGCCGGGAAGAACATGACATTTGTCAGCAGTGCGGGCCTCCCAGGCTAATATTTGGATTGTTTCATCTGAAACTGTCAAATTACAAGAGCATGATAAAAACTTGTAGGAACTTCATAGTAAACAGTAACTGGCCCCTTGTCAATAAGTTAGAAGAAAAAAATTTCCTGCTGCCAAAATGCATGGGCCGGAATGCCTGCAGCCCAGGCCCGCAGCCAACGAGAGCCTGTTCCCTGGGCAGCTCTCCTAGGTTCTCAACCACAGAGGCTGTAAGAGAAATCCCCAAGTACTCCAGGGATCAGGGAATCAGCAGCACCTTCGAATCTCAGCTTTTCCAAGGCTCTAGGACCCCAGGTGGTCGTTTAACCTCTTAGGGCCTCAGATTCCTCATGTGTAACATTTCCTTCATCAGATCCTTAGAGCCGTGACTGCCTGGGTTTGGTGTCAAAACTCACTGGGCAGCAAACCTGACCTTAACAGACATTAAGCTATTTATGGCTTTTTTTAATCCTACCTGATGTAAACATTCATGTTTCACGGCAAAATAATAATGTGTTTGATTATGGGATGTTGCCCCACACCACAGAAGGAATGCCATTAATATGTGAAATATGCCCTGAATTACCTTTCTAAAATCTCAACAGTTCTGAATTCTAAAACGCACTGGCCATAAGCATTTCAGATAAGGGACTGGAGAGCTATGTTAGGGGTTGTGGTTGGGATGAAAGGAGAAAACAGACATGAAGCCCTTGGCATTAGGAGTGGTAGCAGACCCCCAGTCCCAGAGTGATGATGGAGGGTGCTTGGTTTCCACACAAGAAAAGAGAAAGAAAGAAGGATCCTCTCTCAGCTGATCTTTCTCTTTTACTCTCCCATTGACATGACACACCAGGCCTCAGAACTCACAGTTCTTCACTTCTCTCTTCTATCTACCCAAATTTGGTTTATTTTTCAGAATTGGACTAAAACACCTTCTCCGTGAAATGGCTGGGAGGGTGCATGGGTTCCATCTCCTCTCCACCTCCAGGTGGCTGGCAGTGACAGCCCAGCACAAGGCTGAGAAGGACTCTCCTGTAGCATCTAAACACAGTGGGAAAGGGTGGCCATCGAGCTGATATCTGAACTGCAAGTGACAAGAGGGGCAAGGCAGCCCACCTGACACGCATGTGCCCTGCCTGGGATGGGCATTAACTTGGCTTGACGACTAAATTATACATTTCTTAAGCACAGAGAGCATATCACACTTTTTGTTCTTCCTGTAAATGTCCGTTGTTGTTGTTATTGCTTTTGTCTTATTAATACAAAATATATCAACATTCTCTCAGACTCTATCGTGGACCTAGGGTACCCAACAAAGACTGTTGAATGAATGCTGGGTAATCTGTAAATATCAGTTGATTAACTCACTGACAAGCTCTTCTCAGCCTCTGTTTTCCTACCTTTCCCATGGGCACTGCCTGGGTCGGCATATTTATGCTGGCCTAGCCATGGGAGGCTTTTTAGAGCTATCCAACAATTGTGATGCCACTGTGCCATCTCTAGAGTTTGTATTTTATTAAGTTCTAAAAAATGTCTAGGTCCTTAATTAGACATATCCTCAAAGCAATGTGTTCACTCAAAATTCTTTGAAGAAACTTTCTAGCAAAGTTCATAGAATCCTAAAACCCACAGCCTGGGAGCGTCTAAGACTCCAGACATTCAGCTTGTCCAAGGATTCGAAATTCATATCAGCTCTTGGATTAGGAGCCTCCTTGTCTTGTGTCCTCTGCTCAAATCCACACAGCCTGCGGCCAGAGATCTCTCTTTCCCCCTGCAGCAAGCGAGCACAGAGCCGAGGTCGCCCAACTCCCAGTCCCCTCTGCTTTCACCCCTCGGCAGGGCCTCCCTAAGGTTGATGCCTAAGGCATTCCTAGAATTAGCTTCACTTTGAAGACTATTCAGAACCAGAGTGAGGTGGGAGTGGCCTCACCGCTTTAAAAGGCTGCAAAATAAATCAAAAGATGAAAGGAGATACGCGGAGCCAAGAATTCCTCCCCACCCGGCAGAGGCAATGCATTAACCGCGCAATCTGCAGTGCAGAGCAGCACGCGCGCCGCGCATCCAGTCAGGGAGAGGGACAGGGACAGTGGCGGGAGGGCGGGATCCGGAAGGCGCGTACCTTCTTTCCTCCGTGGGTTCGCGACCCCGGGCCTGCGGGTGCCGGCTGCCCCGCAGCACGGGGCCCTGGCGGCTGGCGTTGAGGTCGGCAGGGGCGCGCGGTTCCTCGCGGCTCCGGTGCAGCGGCACCGACGTGCGCACGGCCGACACCACGTGGCCCGCGAAGGCGCGCGCGGGGGCTCCGGGCCGCGGGCCACTGCGCGCGCGGTACAGGCCGGGCAGGCAGGGCCGCGTCTGCTCCATCACGCCGCCGCTGCAGCTGCGCGAGCAGGCGGACCAGGGGCCCCAGGCGCCCCACACGCCGGGGGCGCCGCCGCCGCCGTCCTCCGGGGCGCCTTCGGCCGCCGCCACCATCCGCTGCGGGACCTGCGGAGACAGAGGCCGGTTAGGGGACCAGAACACCCGCTCCTGCTTCACCCTCAAAGGCTTTGGATAACCCGGAAGGCTTATCCATTAGGCACAAGTCAGTACCCGGCCTGTTTTAAAATCTGAAGAACAAAATGAATATAATCCAGCCTAGGTTATATTCGTCTTTATACCAACACTTATGAAAGTATAATTTTATTTATTTTTAATGGAGGAAGGGACACACGAAAGCAAAAGTGCCTATGGCCCACAGAAGTCATAATTCCATCCTCGCTTTGGGTGCGAGTTCAGCATGGTGCTCTCACCTCTTACTGAGGCTTCCCCCTCAGGAATCCCCCAGCTTAGGTCCTTAGGATGCAGAGCACAGGGATTTCCCTTAAGCTGCTGGGGAGGCCCTGAGCCCTGTGTCTCCATGCAGTAAAGGCAATGGGGACACGGGGGGACTTAGAGGCCCTGCTATAGAGCCAGGTGCCTAGGGTCACATCCCTGCCACCACTTCTAGCAGAGTGATGGGCAAGTTTCTGAACCTCTCAGAGCCTTACTGAGTTCTAAAGAAAGATGGGACTTCACAGGATGTAAGGAGATTTGAGTCAGGTCATCCATGTGCATAGCAGGGAGCTTGGCCCTAAATACATACTTGTCAGTAACCATAATGATAATTTTTCCTGCCTCCATGGTGAATCAGAAGAGGTGAAAAGTGTCAGAAAGTTTTACAGTTCTATCCAGAGGGTGATTCTACACTCCCATTCATTTCATTGGTCATTTCACAGAGACCTACTCTTCCAGGCACAGTGCTAAGCGCAGGTACACGGTGTCCCTTCTTTATGCAGACATGCTCTGAGCACCAGCTAATGCCAGCGCTGAGCTAGGCCCTGAGGACAGGAGAAAAGCACCCCAGGTCCACACAAATGGCCTGGACCCAGCAGCAGCAGAGCTCTGTGCAGCTAGTACAAGATTGGGGGAGTCCTGGGGGACTGGCTGGGCCGGGGGGGGAGAAGGGGGTGGGGGTGAGGGTTTAAGAAGGTGTCAGAGGGGAATCACATAACAGCTGTAATTATTCAGAGGCCCACTCGGTGCCAGGAGCCGGATAACACGGGTAATCTCTAGTCCTCACAGCAGCCCTGGTTACCACCATTCTCACCTTTCAGAGGTGAGGTTTCATGACCCAGGTTCAGAGTGTGACCTGCCCCAGCCGTGCAGCTGCAGCCGGGTGTGGACTCAGCTCCCAACACCCGCAGCTCCAGCACTCCCTGCTCTCTCCCAACAGACAGCTGCCCTTGCACTTCTGGATCCTTCTCCTGCTGGAATGTCCTTCCTACCCGTGGGACAATGAGCAACACTACGACTTTCCTTAGAACATGGGTTTTCAGTGAACCTTGGGCTTTCATCTGAAGTGCAAAAATGCCTCCAGATTACCTTGGGTTTTGTGTTTTTTAAATCTTGTGTTTGGGCAGTATTATTCGGCCCAAGAACTCTGAGACCTTCTACAGTTGCCCTTCTCCTCTGTCCCCAGAGTACCCCAGAGTGGTGAGAAGGTCCAGGGATTGTCGTCCCCCTTTGTGTGGAACAAACCTGAGAGGGCTGAACTCCTTCATACCACATGGAAATAGGAGATGGAGCTCAGATTACCTCAAAGGGTGGCTGTGAGGACTTGATGAGGAGACCCACCTGAAGTGCCTGGCGTAAGTGCTCAGTTAGTGTTGGCCGCTGCTGTAGCTGCCTCTGTAGTCACGAAAAGCGGGGCTCAGCTGTTAGGTAGAGTCCTTGCTCCCAGGTAATCAGTCGCCTGAAGCCATGGGGCTTGTTTCATTGAGGCCTCTTTCCTTGACTACATTCCAGTGCACAGGGTGGTCTCTGGGTGACCTTTATAGCTTAAGCTGGGTTCCTGAAGGTTCAGGGAGTAACTGAGGCAGGATGAGAGAGAGAGCTGAGGGAACCCAGAGAGCAAACAAGTGTCTAACCAGAGGGTTAGGCTCAGAGCTGGATGTCAGACAACCAGGCTATGGGAGCCACATTCAAAGAGCCAAGGTGAGAGGTCAGAGCTAATGTGGGGTGGAGCCAGCAGGAGATGGGGTCAGAGCAAGGGCAAGACAGAAGGTTCTCTGACAGGAGGGCTGCAGTTCCTTACCGCTAGTGGCGGGGAGGAATATGAACGCAGGAATAGCAAATACATTCAACTCATCACTACTAGTGGGGAACCCAAGAGAGAAGGCTATTTGCCTGCTTATAAATACAAAACAAAACAAACAAGCTTTCGTTCTTTCTTTTCCTCCCTTACATGTCCTAATTTATTAATATCAAACTGATGGTGGATTCACTGAGGTGGTTGGAAAAAAAAGTGCCTAATCAGGCTACGGTCTTGACATATTAAGTAATCCCTGAAGTGTGTGTAGTAGGTTGAATGGTGGCCCACTTTAAAGAATATATCCATGCCCTAACCCCCAAAACTTGTGAATCTGACCTTACTTGGAAAAAGCGTCATTGCAGATGTAATTAAGTTAAGGATCTTGAGATGAGATCATTCTGGATTTTCCGGTTAGGCCCTAAATCCAATGACAAGTGTCCTTATAAGACACAGAAGAGAAGACACAGACACAAAGGAGAAGCCATGTGACCAGAGAGGCAGAGACTGGAGTGACGCAGCCACAGCAGGAATGCCGGGAGCCACCACAAGCTGAAAGAAGCAGGGAAGGATTCTCCCCTATAACCAGAAGGAATACGGCCCTGGCAACACCTTGATTTTGAATTTCAGACCTCCAGAATTGTGAGGGAGTAAATCTCTGTTGTTTTAAGCCACCAAGTTTGTGGTAATTTGTTGCAGCAGCCCTAGGAATCTGATACATTGTGTTTAAGGCTCTGAGGTAAACCTCAGAGGAACTCTTATGCATAAAATATCCATAATATTCCTTTTTTCTATGAGAAGAATTCTGCACTTAGAGAGACAAAGTGACAAGTCTGGGGTCCCAGAGCTGGTAGGTTGCAGAACAGGGATTTGAACCAGAGTCTGGCTCCAAACCCTGCTCTTATCCACTGTGTTACTCTCCCTTCCTGCCCCCGACTCCTTTCTCACCCTAATGCCAGCTAGGTCAGGCCCAGGTCAAGATCAGGTCTTGCCCTGAAAGCCTTCCTTTTCCTCTCTGTGGTTTGACTTCCAGGCACACAATATTTCAATGTTTTCTTTATTCCCTCATGAATCTTTTTTGTACAGAAACATTTGGCCCCCCCTGTGGGACTAATACAGTGTTAGTACTCCCAGGACAAGGAAGAAAAGTGGACGTGTATTTGCCGAGCACCATCCCTGTGTCCAGCACTGTGCAGACAGCTCACGTGCATGGGGACGGGCTCTATGGCTTGGGAACCACTAGCTCCAGGTTACACCTTTCACGGCCTCTCAGCCACCCTGAGAAGTTGGTGTTATTTGTCCCTTTTACAGGGCAGAAACTGAGGCCCTAAGAAGCTGTAGGACTTGCCCACAGTTGCAGGCTCCTGAGGGGCACGGATGGGACTAAAATTGAGTTCTCCTGACTCCTACTCTAGTGTTCTTTTTTCCCTGCAGCATGTCGCTTCCTTGCCTGTGTTGTTGGTGAAAAACAGAAGAGTAAATTGAGTAGAAATAAATCCACTTTGATAGTTCTAGGAGAAGGATAATCAGGATAAACTAACAAAGGCAGAAGTATGTTTCTGGCACAATTAGGGATTTCAGTTACCCACCACCTCCTGATTTCTCATTAACACAGATAACTAAGGCACTGTCTATAATATTTGGATTAGACATGCAGCTATCCTGAACATACACTTCCTAGAACTAATCCCACCCTTAATTTAGTTTCCTATTGCCAAATTAGGCAGGGTCCCTGGGGAAAGAGAACACGAAACCACATTCCATCCTATTCTATTCATAAGAATTCTCTAAATTATAGTTGAATTATGGTGAGTGACTTGAAATTCCATCTCAGTCCCCATGGTGAGAATCAAGCACATGCTCCAGAATTGTGTTTTCACGGTATGCAGCCAGAAACAAAGAAAAACAGAAAGGAAGGAAGGGGGGAAATGCAGAGGAAGAGAAAGAAAGGAAGGAAAATCAAAGAAAAAATAAAGGGAGGAGGGATTTGGATGTCAGCCTCCTAGTTGTATCAACCTCCCTCCCTCCCTCCACAGCTTCCCAACCCTCCTAATGACCCTCCTCCCTCCTTCTTTTCTGATTGGCAAGATGGAAAAACTTCCAAGTGTTCTGAGACATAATATTCCTAAAATTAGGACTAACTAACAAGACCTCTGTTAGTCAGTGACAAACAGAAAACCAAAGAATACGTCATGGTGAGAGACAAAAACAAATAGTTGAAACTCAAAGCCTTGTAAGCTGCCAGCACGCTGCCCCTTCCCCAATGCACATAGGACATGTAAAGACTGAAGCGAAAAACCTGAGGTGCTTCTAAAATACACCCTAAACTGCCAAATTTCCTCATTTATAAAGAAGTCTAATAAATCAGTAAGAAAAAGACAAAAAACCTAATGGAAATAGGGACAAAGGGCATGAACAGGTGGTTTACCATTGTTATGAACTGAATGTTTGTGTCCCCCTTAAAATGCATAGGTTGACGCCCTAACCCCCAGTGTGCTGGTACTTGGAGGTGGGGCCTTTGAAGGTTAATTAGGTTTAGATGATGTCATGTGGTTGGGACCCCCATGGTGGGATTAGTGTCCTTATTAGAAGAGGAAGAGAGACCAGAGCTCTCTCATGTGAGGACATAGCAAGAAGCCAGCCATCTGCAAACCATGAAAAGAGCCCTCACCAGGGAACCAAACCAAACCAAACCAAGGTGGCACCTTGATCTTGGACTTCCCAACCTCCAGAACTGTGAGAAATAAATTCACCCAGTCTATAGTATTTTGTTATCACAGCCTGAACTGACTAATATAACAGGAAAATAAATACAATGTATAAAAACTGTTTAACATCACATATAATCAAATAAATGCAAAATAAAACAACAGAACTCCATTTTATACCCATTAGATTGGTAAAGATTATAAAGTTTGACAATACTGCCATGGCAAGAATGTTTGCTGCTAATGGGAGTCTAAATTGAGGCAACTTCTTCGGAGGGAATTTTGCAATATCTATCAAAATTTTAAATGTGCATATCCTTTAGCCCAGCAGCTCTACTTTTAGTAGTTCACCCCACAGATATACTTAAAACTAGTACATACAGTTGTATATAAAAACTTTTATTGCATCATTTTTTGTAAGAACAAAAC
Source organism: Tapirus indicus (assembly GCA_031878705.1). Lineage (NCBI taxonomy): Eukaryota > Metazoa > Chordata > Mammalia > Perissodactyla > Tapiridae > Tapirus > Tapirus indicus. The sequence goes on along the minus strand of CM062918.1, from coordinate 61,232,362 downwards.
CAAAAAAATCTGGAAACAACCTAAATGTCCGTCAACGGGAGCGTGGTTAAATGAAATGTAATCTGTCCAAACAACGGAATACAACTTATCTAAGTAAGGTAGACTTATATCTGTTGAAGTGGATAGCTCTCCATAACATATTAATTGGTGAAGAAAAAAACAACCAAGGTGTAGAACAGTATATAGAGAATAAACTATTTGCAGAAATCTCTCTTTAAACATAGGTTGAAACATAAATAATACTGATATGTGACCATTTTTGATCTACAAAAATGCAATTTCATGATTCATTGTTTCATATGATTCAACCTAATATGAGTAGTTCTCTGACCCTGGCAATGAAAATAGCCCAATTAAAAAATCTTTCCCCACCATACTGGGTAGCATGAATGAAAAAGCAGAATGCAATGTGGCCTCCTCATCCACCTACCACCACCTTCATATAAATAGCTGGTTGCCCCCGGGGATCACCTAACAGCTTGGAGCAGCTGGCAGGCCATGCCTATCAGCAGATGTTTAACAAATGACACCAATACCAACCACCATTTATTTAGTACAGAATACAGGCCAAGCAAAGGGCTAATTGCTTTATATGTATTATCTAATTTAATCCTCAAAAGAGCCATATGAAAAAGCTATTATCATCCTCCTTTTACAGATGAAAGACTGTGACTTAAAGAGGATGAGTCATAGAGTTAGTAAAATAATCTTAACAGTTCATGAGCACACAGGACACCTCCTCTGGAGATTTCCAGCAATATTTGGAGTGACCTTCAGGGTGGTTAACATTCTGCACTGTTCACATGTGAATAGAAGGTCATTAAAATTGAATGATTATTTTTAAATGGCCTCATACGCAGGGACTGGCAGGCCCTAGGAAAATTTAGGGTAAAGTTATTTAAATGATCAGAAAAAGAAGAACAAAAACGAACAAAAGAGATCTTCTGCTATGGAAGGCAATCTGCTGTTGTAAGAGAAGGGGTAGGTGATGTTCATATTGGATGCCATCAGCCTTCTATGAAAGAGGTAAGATCTGCCCCTGAAAGAAGGGGAGGCACAAACTGGTGGATTACAGAAAGAATAGGTGATTACGACAAACAAAAATATCCTCTCTGCCTGAACTGCTTTAACACAAGCCCTACATCTGATACTCACTGGATTTCATGGACTTTTATTTCCATTTTGCAGATGTGGTCACTGAGGTACAGTGTCCTAGTAGATGAAGCATGAGCTTTGAAAACACATGTAAGAGACAAAATAAGGCAACTCTGACAGTGTGGTTGGGTAGATGAAATGAAATAAAAAAGTAAAGCATCAAACACACTACCAGCCACCCAGCAGGAGCATAATAGACCTGCATTTCATCCCTTCACTGGGAGAACATACAACACCAAGCAAAATTAGAATGTGTAAGAAGCAGATCCACCCCTTGAACCAAATTGGTGCTCTCTCCATTCCACTGGAGGTTTTAAAGAACAGGGGCAGGGTGGGTGTAGGGGTAAGATAACAGAACTAAAAGAGGAGCTTTTTCAAAGTACAAATACCACGTCATGCCTCTTCCCCCAGAGATTATGATATGTCCTGCCTGGGGTGAGGCTAGAGTCAAGGGAGATGAGTGTATTTTGGATAAAATCCTCCAAATCTTCTAACATCCCCTTCCCCATATAAAAACGACTCCTTGATATTATGGTGCCTCTCTAAATAGTTGCTATGGGGCATGAGCCAGGGAGCAGAAAAAAGGGAAGGCATTCAGAGAAGTCAGAGAATCAGGGTAGTCACATCCCTATTTAACTCAACTTGGGCTGTGCCAAAGATGAGTCTGTGGCAGAGCTGGAGGGGAAACTGAAATCCCCTAAAGATTTTGGGTTTGGAGCTAGATGCTCTAACTAATAACACTTTGGGATTGGTTGTATGGAAATTAATGTTAGGCAGGGAAGTTTATGTAAATGTATACTGATGGGAAGATGTGTGTGTAGGGCAGCCTGGCAATCATTTCCCTTTCTCTGGGTCCTTTAGGAAATCACTCCTCCACACTGGATAAAGTGTGGTGGGAATGTATTCAGGGGCCCTGCCAGCTGAAGCCAAGGTAGGCAATGTGGGCCAAATGGACACTCCCTCCCTTGAATCTGAATCTCCAGTAAAGTGACCAAGAGACTACAAATGGCTTTGAGTCCTTTGTTCTAGCAGCAGCTCCCCTGACCCCACTGTTTACGCTCTGAGACTATTCCTGTTGCTCTCTTGCCTGCCTCAATACCCACCTGCTTCCTACGTTGATTCCACTAAAGTCCCTACTGCTTGTGTTAGTTTCTGTTGCTTGCAGTAAAGAACCCTAAATGATATCTAAATGATTGCAAATATTATAATATACACATAAAGTGTGGGGACCAAGATAACGTGAAATAAGCCAAGTTGGGTCTGCCTTTGGCACAGGACTTGGAGGAGAGAAAGCAGTGACTGGGATGATCAAAGGCAGTCGGGACTTGGCAGAAGCCTCAGGATTAAGGGAGTCCAGGGCTGGAGAATTCATATAGAGACAGCAGTTGACCACAGTCAGCATAACCAGAGAAGCAAGGTCTCCATGAAACAGGATGGGCTGAGTGAATGGGAGGTTCAAGGGTCAGACAGCAAGTGAGCTTAGAGAAGAGTAGGAGAAGCAATAATCAGAGTGATTGTGTCTGTTTTATTTCATCATAATCTTTTTAAGGGGGATGAACATATAAGACCAAAACAGAAGGATGGTCAAATAAATTAGAGCTTAATTACTCAATGAAATATCACAATCATGAACAATACAGAGCAATATGAAACAGTCTTATAACATTAAGTGAAAAATGCCAAATACAAACTTGTAACTATACCATGATTATAATAATGTAAAGATTCTGTAGGCATATGAATAAAGCCTGGAAGGGGACATGGAAAAATGAAAACATACGATCTGTTACTGAAGCTGGACTTAGGATAAGTTTTCTTGTAATTTAAAAAAGTTCAGTCATGGTCACAATATTGCTTGCTCAATAAATAAAAATAAATACATTAAATGGAGAAAGATTCAGAACAGATGGGGAGGAGGGGGTTGGGAGACACAGAGTAAACCAAGAGGTGATGGTAGTCCTTGTCACAGAAAGCCCTGGGAATTTCTCTTTGCCACCAGTAAATCCGTAACTAGGAACAGCTCTAAATGTTTTCAGGGTATTTGGTTTCAGTACTAATGTGAAATCATGTAAGATTTCACTGGTCTCTAATTTTCTTTCTACAAAATTAAACCCACCATCTGTTCTTCATAGAAAACGAGTCACATGCAAAGTCTGAAATTCTAAAGTCTCGTTCTAGGAGAGACTGGAAAAAGTCGGTTTGGTTTTAGCCACATAACCAAGTCAACACCCTAAAGCAAACATTACAAAAATACACCTTGGAGTTTGAGCCTAGAGAGCAAAGTTTTGGAAAGCTGAGAGCAAAGGAAAGCAGGAACACATAGCTGACAGCTCAGCTAGGACATTTGTTACCTGGGACCCTGTGCAGGAGCATGGGGAGGTGGTGCATCTTGACAAAGAAGCTCCAAACTCAAACCAGATCTAAACCAGCACGATGGTTTTCCCTGAGACGCAAATCCAACCTTATGTCTTAATCACCTATCTTGACTGTGACACAACACACTGCAAAAGCCCCAAATCTTACCTCTCAGCATTAAAGTCAACGCAAGCAGCTTCAAAATGAATATGGGAGACTGAGGCAAAATATGCTCAGCCTTGACCATTGCATCAGAATCCCCCACAAAGTAATTTATATTTATGAGTTCTACAAGTGCAGTTCAGGAACAGCTAAACGGATGCATTTGCACAAAACTATAACAAAGGAGGAAGAATGAGTGGAGGCCAAGGGGAGAGAGAGAGAAACGTGGAAAAAGACCAGGCCTTTGCTAAAGCATGAGCCATATAGAGGAAAAAAACATTAACATGCAGCCATCCAAAAGCTAAGCAGGTAAGAATTTGGTTGACGTGCAAATTCCAGCTCTGCCTGCCAGGCCCTAAGGTTCTCTCTCAATACCTGTGTCCTCCCAGTTGGTGAATTCTTATAGTAGTAAATGATCTCAGATACATCAAACTCTACCATATTCATCCACGTATATGGTATTGAGTATATACTCTGACACAAACACTGGAGAACAACCCAGACATACCCTTGTCCTCCTACTCCAAGTCCTGTGTTGTTCCTCCATGGGTGACCCAAAGGGTACCTGCCACACAATCAACCTCACATCTCCTAGAGACATGTAGATTCCTGGCTCCTACATCAAACCCAATGAATAAGAGCCTCAGGGCAGAGCCCAGGAAAAATGCATTTTAAATAAGCTTCCCCAGCGATTTGAATGCATCCTCTGGTTTGAGAAACACTGGCCCCTGGAGAGCTCTGGGTGAGACTCAAAGAGGAAAGCACTCAGTTGAGCTTACCCTCCAGGCTTTGGACCTCCACTGTATGCTGCTACATCCTTAACCTCAAAATGCTCTAGCTACATTATTTTATTACCCTCAAATTCCCTGCCTTTTGACCTACCCCTTCTACTTCTGCCATTCAAGCTAAGGCCAAATTGGAGTTTATCATATGAGACAGGAAAACATTAATGGAATGATATCTGCCTAACACGGGATCCAGGCTAAGCAGACTCCATTTGAAATGTACTTTTAACAACAAAAGAGGTCTAGCAGCAACAGGAACTGATGAAAGAAGAGGGAAGACTCGTGGGATACCCTGGATTGGCCCCAAGTCTGCTGTTACCCACGTTGTGATTTGCGGCAGGTCAAGCTGTGGCTCTGGATCTCAGTTTCCATATCAGGAAAACGAGCTGGCTGGGCTTGATGAGGGCCGGGGTTCCTTCCAGTGCTAACAGGCTCTGATTTTTCCTGGAAGAGCACTTACATTCCTTGCCACGTATTGATTCGCTTCAAGTCCCACAACAGAGAGAGGCAATCCCACAGGTTGTGCCCAGGCTTCCCCACTGCCAACAAAGAGCAGGCTTTAAACACAGAAGATCTTCCCTTAAATTCAAAGGCAGGGCCCAGCCAAAATGATGGAATGAGGTAAATATTTGGATGTGATCTGCATAATCAGAAACCCTCCCCCTTCTGAAATTGACCTGACTCTTTCATCACCAGCCACATGCAGATCATCCTTGGTTATAATTAAAAAATAACACAGAGCACATGCCTGGGTACCAAGTCTGCCCTGTGTGGCTGCGCAGTTACTCGGGAAACAGAAGCAGACGTCTCTGTGTGCAATGCCTGGGTGTGTTCTTGTATTTGGTGGCTAGTCCATCTGGCCTCATGCTCTCAACAGCAATTGCCTATCTGCAACCCAAGCCAACCAGGATAGTCAAAATAATGAGTAATTCACACAATAAAGAGTGCCAGCTTACAGACCCAGAGGTTGACTGGGGGAACAGCCACCTTCCAGCAGAGAATTCTGCCTGGTGATTTGGCCATCTGCATATGGATCAATATCCAGCACTCCTCTGGAAGCAGCTGGAACCAGCAGGCTCCTGAAAGACAGGCAATTCAAAAGCATTGCCCTAGAATGCGTCAGCATCCAGCGCCGAGCGCACAGTAGGTGTTCTATAAATACTTTGCTGAATGAAGGAGGCTGCAAATGGATTGAGACGGGGGACCCTATCTGGATTCCCCGTCTCAATCTTTCCTTTGCCATGCAGGCCTCCCCATGCCACCAAAGCTATGTTCTTGAAATCTAGTCCTACTGTGTTACTCTCTTGCTTACCAATGTCTCTTGAGTTACCACTCTCCAAAAGATGAGATCCAAACTCATTCTTTGCCATGGCCTTCTCAGCCTTTCATAATCTGGCCTCACCCTTCCCTTCCTGCTTCAACTCTACTACTGCTCTCCCCCTACCTCCAATGCTCACCCTGTGCATGAAGTAGGATGTGCCCTTTCTCCCCTCCTGCCTTCATCCTACTGTTCTCTCAGCTCAAATGCTCTCTCCCTTCTCCTCTGCCTATGAACTCCTACTCAGCTCCAAAGACCTTTCCCATTCAGGTCAAATGGTCTCTCTCCCATGCTCCAGGGCCATTATGCACATCCCTCGCCACAGCATTTACCACCTGGCACTATAATTATCTGTGTACACAACCATCTCGCAACAACACTGTGAGCTCCCAAAGGCAGGGATTATGTCTTATTTATCTTTGTGTTCCATCTACTCTCTCTAACAGCACCTCGTACAGAGTCTATCACCTGGCAGGCCCTCAGGAAATATTTGATAGACAGATGAATAACATATGGATGAATGAAGGACAAATGTACCAACAGCTTGGTTTCTTGCCCATTTGCTTTGTTAAATGTCAAACACCTCTCTCTATAGCAGCACATGTATGGGTGTTCAGCTACTTGGCTGGTGATCTCTGATGTCTCTACTGTTTTCTTTGCTCCATGTGCCCAAATGACAAGAGGCCGACAATCCAAATGACAGTTCTCCTGTCTCTTTAAAGTAATGCACTCAGTATTTGATCCCCTGACTACCTCCTGCCTGTGAAACTTTCTCACTCGACTCCAGTACACCATCCTGTCCTAGTTTTCCTCCTAAACTTCTAGTTGTCTTCTCCTCTTCTATCTATCTAGTTCTTCTTCTATCTGCTGGCTTCTCCTCTTCCATCTGCTCCTCAGATGTTGGGGTTCCATTCTTGGCCTTCCAATCTTATCCAAACCTTCTTACAGGGAAATACTGTAGCATCAGCAATGATATGCATGTTGATGTCTCCCTTATCAATGGATAGCCCCAAGCTTTCTCCCAAGCACCAGATGTATATCCCTAATAACCAACTAGACCAGAATGATCCATGGGTTTTTCATACTTAGTATGTCATCTAACCAGGACTTGAACACCTCCTCTTCTGAACTCCCAGTCTTCTGTTTCATCCAGAAGTGGTCCTATCCCCCACTACCCTCCTCCAAGTGGACACAAAATTCTGCCAGTTTTACCTCAGAAATATCTCTGGGCTCTCCCTTTTTCTCCATCCTCATGGCCAATGGTTGGGTCAAGGCCTCACTCCCATTTGTTCTTACCTGGTCTCTATCCATCCAACCCCCCTCCCTCCACTTCCAGAATTACATTCTTAAAAATCACATCATCCAAGTCCCATGTTTACTGACCTCCCTGGGCTCCCCTCTGCCCCCAGGACTAAATCCGGTCCCTTAGTCTAGCTCACAAGGCCCTTCACCCTTTGGTTTCTACCTAGCCCTACAGCCCTCACTGCCAGCACTTCTCTATTCTTAACTTCTCACTCAACCACACCAAGCTTTTATAACACCCTGTGCCTCATACAACCCATGTCACTGGCCTCGAAAGCTCTCCCTCACCCCCAACCTTACTTCATCTGATAAACGCCTGCTCATCCTTCAAGACCTACTGAATGTTACACCCTCTTTGCCAACTACCCCAATGCCCCAGGCAAGGACAGTTGCTCTGTCCTTTAGGCATCCACCTCATTTTGAGCGCACTTTACTACATTCCATTATAATTTCTGTTTTTATGTGTCTTATATCCCAAGTTGTGAAACAAAACCAGGTATAAATTTCTTAGGCTTATTTACAAACGAAATAAGTAGAAAACTGAAAACCCCCCAAAAATTCAAATTAACAATATTAATTTCATGTGATGGATGCTTCATGACACTAAATAGACATTGTTGGGTGCGACTGTAGACTGTATGTAAGTCTTTGAAGTTTCACTTATTGACAAGATTCTTTTGAACTGGAACACAACAGACCATCAAAATGAACTTGTTTTAAAACCACCAATTCATTATTTTGAAGGGCCAATCTATAACGCTAAAAAATTTTAAATGCTGCTTAATGAAAAAAATTCACTACTATTTACCACCATACTTGCTGCTAATGAGCTAGTGTGAGCAGGTCGCAAAAGACAGAACATGTGCAATACAGCTGAAGGCAGACGTGGTTCCGACCTCTCCAGGACAGGCAGGGACTTCGGAGATTGGTACCCCATGAGGTAGTTCAAAATCTCCACTCTTTTATGGGTTCAAAAATTTAAAAATCTTCTCTCACTGAAATGCAGGTATTCAGTTAATAAACTGTCATTCAGATTATCCACAATAGACTTATATTAATATCTTTAGGTTATGAAAATGAAAATTCTAAACTGAAAAAAAAATAAGTTGCAGACCACCAAGAATATACCCAAGACTCCGGGGGGCTATAGGTCCTCCGCTTATAAAATACTGTTTTAACTTTTAAAGAAAAATTACAGATGAGGCTCAGAGCCAGGATTGGACCCCAGGTTGGGCTGATTCCAAAGCTCAGACTCGTCTCTCTGCCCCACAAGTGCTTAATTCTCAAGAATCCTATGAAGCCCAAATACTGGGTACCAAAGGGCTTCGTAGGCCATAAAGTCCTATACAATTGTTAGTTTAGGGTTTAGGGCTTGGTTATTATTATTTATATATTTAAAAGAAAAATACCTTAGAAAAGGAGCTGGCATATTTTAAGAAATGCATGTCTTGCACAATACAATGACTCTTCAAGGAAATAATTATATCAGTTCTTCCCATATATTTAACAGGTTACAACTCAAGCCCGATATTATTTGATTAAGGAGGTGAAGATATTATTTACATGCTCCATGGGAGCAGGTCGTAGCAATAGGTGAGTTGAAAGCCTATGCCTCTCCAACAAAGGAAAAGACGCTGATTATCAGGCGCCCAGGTGCAAATGCAATTAGAAAACCCTCTGTTTACTCAGGAGAACCCTTGAGCAGCCATCCTTGGAAGAGGTGAAACAACTTGGGATGCAAACAAATTTTCCCACTGTATCATTTCCAAAGTCCAGTTGAATTCCCTAGTTGCCCTTTTGAGATCCTTCCAATCACATCTAACGACCTATAAAATCTATCTACCCAGGTTTAAACAGTATTTCTTTGACTCTTGAGGAAAGGGAGGCAATTAATGTCAACTAAGCCCCCACCACATGCCAGTCCCTTTCCTAACTTACTTCGTTTAATCCTCAAAGCTGGCTCCTCCTTCCAACCAGACCTTAATTCAAATGTCACCTCCTCAAAGAGGCTTCCCTGGCCACACCATCTAAAGTAGTGAGTGCACATGAGTGCACGCATAAACACACATACACACACACTGTCACTATCACATTGCCCTGTTTCATTTTCCCATAGCAGTTATTACACCCCGAAATGCTCTTATTTGCTTACTTATGTATTGTCTGTTCCTCCCACCTGGAATAGAAATGCCTCATTATATGTGAGGATCTTGTGTCTCTTATTCAGTTCTATTCCCAGCCCATATAACAGAGCCTGACACACAGTAGGCACTCAAAGGTTGCTGAATGAATACACCCTATCAGGTAGGAAATATTATCCTGGTGTCATAACTGAGAAGCTGATGTAATACGCCTAAGGTTAGGCTGCTAGGAAGTGATACACTCAGAATTCAAACTCAGATCTACCTGTTCTAGGAGCCAAGATGCCCCCTATCCAACCTTCTCTAACTGGAGTTGTTAGCAGTGCACCAATGGGTACCAGATGTCCCCCCAAAAAGATGTGGCATCTTCCCAAACTACTCATTTCCTCAGGGGTTTTAAAAAAATGGAGGATGTGTATGTAAATTTTTTCCTCATGTTAAGTAATTTAAAGCATTCTTTCAAAATTAAAACAATCAGTTATATTTGGAGACAGAATGTCACATTTCCATGAATGTTTAAAGAAAATAGTAGACTTCAAGGAAATTTGGAGCCTTCAGTAGGCCACTTTGGGGCTACCTCAAAAGCTATATGTGTGCATGGGTGTGTATGTGTGTGTGCATGCATGTGTGCACATGTTCATACTCTTCTGCTGGTGGGACATTTGGGGGGAGACATTTGAGAAACCCTGAACTGTACTGGCTACCACCCAAAAGTGCTGGGGTTGAAATGATTTAGCAGAGAGGAAAGTAGCTGAGGGATGACCATCCTAAACAATGACCTTCAAGGCCATGAACGGTGGTTCTACAGAAAGGTCAACAGATCTCAGCCACAGGGGTTTGGGTGAGAAGGCAAAAGCACAGAGATCATTAAAAATAGACTCTGTTTCCAAGCATGGTTGCAAAGTCTCCTTCCCAGAGAAGTTCAAAATAAAACAGATTTGTCTGAGATGGCGTAGGTGTGGTCTTGCCTGAGAGAGAAAATCTCTGGAAGTTATTTCCATCTCAAGAACTCTATGGTCTAGACCACCAGCGTGGCCAAATTGGAAGCTCCGCCCACTGTTTCTGGAATGATAAAAAAGGGCGCCTCTTAACCGTCTCTGGCTTGATCTAAAACTTCTGCCCCAGATATTCATAGCAAAGGGTGTCTGGCCCGGAGTCCTCGCTCAAACAAGGAACAGAGCCCTCTAGCAGTGTCGGTCCATGGAGGTGGGCTCCTCCTGCCTGTCAGGACCATCTACCTGCCCACGTTGACGCGGGTCATGTGTAAGGCAGAGGAGGGGCCCCCTCTGCAGCACTCACAGGCTTCCCCAAACATTTAAAGTCTCCCTGGCTCTGAACCAAGAATCCCTCTCAGAGCCAACAGCTTACAGCCCATTAAAAACCCTGTGCAAATGCAAACACTCTCTCCATTAGACAAGGAAGAAACAAGAACCACGTTTTGGGATCGAGCTAGCAGTTGTTGAAATGAGACTAGGGGCCAGAGTCCCTGAAGAGGAAATATCACTGTATTAAAAACCACAGCTATTTCCAATGCTCACAGTCAATTATATGGGAGACCGAAGGTGCCGTTGGAAGTGCTGCGAGGGCAAGCAGATTCTGGCACGTTCGGGGCAGGACCAGTTTGGGGAAACTAGAGGCACCTCTGGATTTTTGAGCTGCTTGAGGCTTGAGACTTGGTGTGTTTAATGGTAAGAATACTACATTAGTACATGCGCAAAGCCATTTAATCCACTCCCCAAGCCTGTGAGATCAGCATCATCCTCACTTTATCCATAGGAGAGTCATTAATCTAATGGATTAGAATCCCAGATGCTCACTGGACCACACTTATTGGCCAGCAGAGGTACCACTTTGAAAGCCTCCATCCTCTGGCCCTTTCTTCCACTCCATGGGGTCCTCCACCTCTTTCTTCAACCACTTCAGAGTGTTGGACACTGCTTTGGGCTTAAAGAAGACAGAAGGTTCGTGTGGGCCTCAAGTCCAAGCTATATAATACACTTGAGCTTCAGAACTCTGCATTGGGAGTCATTAGGCACTGACCCAGATAAAGTATTTTTTGGCAACTTACTCACAACATAAGTCTTTATACTGTGAATTGGATATAATGGGAATGATTGAAAATGAGCACAACCACCATCACACAGATGTTGGCCACATGAGATTCCTGTGGGAAGCCAGCCTGGGGCACGGGAGAAGCCGCCACTCCCACAACATGGCACAGCTCTGCTTAGGGGCTTGCCACCAACATGGCATCTCGTTCTCCTGTTGGTGGTGGTGAACGGAGCTGTGCTATGTTCTGATGTTGTGCTTCCCACCCCCAACATCTTATGTCAGTTTTGTACTTTATTGATTGTAACAATGGATTATGACAACAATGGCCCAAAAATTTTACCAAAATATATTTTGTGGCCATTAAAAACACTCTATTAATTAAATTCTTACAGAAAAAAACTTATTTTGTTATCGCAAGTGTAAAATCCTTGAACACTTAACCCTTTTCTTCCTTTGGAACAATGGCTTTTGACATTTAGCACAAGACCTCTCAGGGGCATAACTAATACATTATAACAAGACTCATCATACTTTGTTTCCCATCTGCTACTGTTCTTGGGGTCTCTCTCCCTTAGGAACCCCATGGGCAGGATTCAGGCATTTCAGGGTCTCTTGTCATAATACCATTGGATGACATGACAAGCTCACCAGGACTCAGTGTGGACATTATACACAGGTGCTCTAAGTCACACAGCCAGTGAGAGGTGGTGCCAGGATGCCAGCCCAGGATTTCTCATGCTCTATCCACCAGCCCTTCCCCCAGCCAACCTGACATGCAAGGTCAGAGAAGCTGCAGACCAGCCTGTCTGGGACAACAGGGACTCAGCAAGCAAGAGACTGTTGTGAGGAGTGATGGGACTTCTGGCTGAAAGAACAGCCACAGAAATAAAAGAGAAGCATGCTGGGCCCAGGAATGTGGAGGGAGCTCTGGGAAATGCCCTCTGTCACCCCCAGCAGGAGTTGCCTCTGAAATTCCTGGCTGAAGGAGAAACCCAGGGAAGGTTCCAGAGGCCTCTGAAATATCTACTGCTGCTGCTTCTAGAACACTGGGTCTCAAATGGGGGAAATTTTGCCCCCATGGGACATTAGACAATGTCTGGAAACATTTTTGGTTGTCACAACTGAGGGGGTGGGGGATGCTACTGGTACCTAGTGGGTAGAGGCCAGGGATGCTGCTAACATGCTACAGTGCACAAGAAAGTTGTTCCCCCCCCCCCCCCCACACACACACAGTTACCTGGCCAAAATGTCAACCATGCTGAGGATGAGAAACCTTGCTCTAGAGTAAGCCAGGGATCTCCTTGACACCTCTCAGCATTTTTCTCTGCAGAGCCCCATTTCTGGCATGTGCAGACCAAAGGAATCCAGTCCCCAGAGCATCAGCATTGTGAATGAGGGAGGAGAGGGGTGGGCCACACAGTGAGAGGGAGCAAAGGTCCAACAAGGAAAGGTCCAAAGGGAATGGGAATGTGGGAATGCACGTGTGGGGACCCTGAATTGTACCCCTGGCCCTGTCTCTCATATGTCATAGCCCCCAGGCAAAGAGCCTAGGTAGGCCAGTTTGGTTCTTGGTGCATGGCTGGTGGATGTTGACATGGGCTATTTTTAAATAAGGTCAGGAATAAAATAACACATCAGGGGATTTCCAGTGAATCTATTAATAGGGAACTTCTTATGCCAGTTGATTAAACTTGATACTGCTGGTGTCAAACTGGGAAGATACCCAACTGGACTGGAATTGGTCAACTGGATGAAGAGGAAAGCTGCTCTGATTCATTAAATGGTTGAGGCAGGGCTCTTGCAATGACTGGGCTATATGTGAAGTTTTATTCAAAGGCACTTGGATCATCCATATCAGTGGATGGCGGTGTGCTTCCACGAGCATGGCCTGAAGAGTTAACTCTACCTAGAGCTCACACATCTCAGTTGGCCTTCTTGGGTGCCAGGGATACCTGGCCAGGTAGAAGAGGTAGACCTTGCAAGGTTAACAAGCTCCTAACTGTGGATGTGAGCATCCTTCTGACCTATACTGCCCTCCAGGCCCAGAGTCACACTTGTGACACTGAGACACCTGTGAGTTACATTCCTCCAACCATCTAGGCAAACTGACACAACTGTCCAGCGGAGGGGAGGAGAGAGGAAGAGGAGGAATGGGTGACCCCCAAAGGCCCTCCAAGCCTGACATGAAAGAATCTGAGTGTCCTGGATATCGGCCCAGGGTAGACTGATCTCAAAGAAATGGGGCAGAGTTGCCTGCCAGGAGTAGCCAGGTGAAGGAGAATGTTCGGGCAGCACAGCCTTCCTGTGCCAGCTTCATGGGCCACCACCTTGCTGGCCTTTCCTGTCCCTGCTTGGATCTGTTTTCCCCAACCACATCCTCCAGCTTCTGTCACACATGTATCCCTAAGGGGGCCCTTATCTTTGTGGCATCAACTCCTCTGCCTCCATACCCTAATTTCCTAAGAGTGCCAAACACACACAGGGCCACATCCCAACCACCTCCCCACCTCCCAGGCCCCAGTGAGGCTGTGCAGGGGGCACACAGGTGGCAGATGTGCGGCAAGGCCCTCGGGCAGATAAACACAGAGCCTGCAGCCCTCGGGCCCCCAGAGAATAAGAGGCCAGTCCACATAGCCCGAGGCGCCTCTGGCTTGTCTGTGCTGTCCTAACCTTTGGAGTCATCTGGGACCCTCTCATTTGCCATGGAGCACGCCGTATGATTTCCCGTGGTGTGGCAAGTGACAACATCACGAACCAACGGAAGGGGGCTCTGGTCTCTGTCTGAACTTGGAGAAGAAAAATGAAAGGGAGCTCTGTCAGGACATCTGGGCCAAAAAACACATTAAAGGACAGGAAGTTCTAGAAATAGGAGATTCTTTTTAGTACTGCAAAGCCACATGAGGCAGCAGAAATCAGGCGTGATAGGCCGAACAGTGCAAACCACTGAAGAAAGGATGCACTCCCAAGGAAGGCAGGCTTCCCTCAGTCTGGCAGGAAGACCCCCTGAAACTGCCCTTCATTCTCTTATCTGTCATTATGAGTTCTAAGCATAATCAAGTGAGTACCATTAAGCTCCAGGACTGTGTGAGTGTTGTACATGCATCAGTTCTGATTCCCAGAACAATTCCCAGCAACAATACCATCCCCGGGGACAGGAAATAGTCTGCCCATTCCACAGATGAAGAAACAGAAGCTCAGAGAATAACAATCTTGGACTAAGTGGAAGAGCCACATTTCAACTCAGTTCTGTTTCAAGAAGGTTTCCTGAACTTTTTAAGAGCAGGGACTCATCTTTCTCTATCCCCTGCACCAAATACAAGGCCAGGCATGTGGAAGCAACCTAGTGAATGTGTGGTGAGTTGAACCTGAGCTCTCTGAAGTTCATGCAGGAGCACTAATCTTGACTTCGACATGTGGGGCAGTGTGACAACTCACTTGGAACCAACTTCTCTGCTGGTTTCTGCCATTCTTACTCCTCTTCCTGCTTTTCTGACAGCTATTTCTGCTGCCATCCCTCATTCTACTTCCTCTAGAATCTCCCCCCAATATAAGATGCTTTCACTTTTCCATGTTCCTGCTTGTCCATACTCACAGCTTGTCTAGAATGTGAGTCAGAGAATATGACTGATGGATACCTGGCATTTCTGCCACTATCTGGATTGCCACATTTCTGAAACTCATCTCAATACCTTCCTACCTCACCCCTTCAAGATCACCTCCTCCTCATGACATTTGGTGTCTGGTGGCTGTTTGTCTCTCTCCCAATATCCAAGGCTACAAAATGGAGTCAATTTTTCCCTCTCAGTCTCCTTCACCCTTTCAAACCCAATCAGTTATCAAGTCTTCTTGATTCTTCCAATCATCTCTGCCATCTGATCCTACCTTTCAATTTGATTATAATTCCCCTGATTTGAATCCCAAATTCCTAATAAAACCCCCCACTTCTTGCATCCTGAACTTTCAAAGAAGGCAGTTCTGAGTTCAAATGCTGGTCCGGGCATTTACAAGCTCTGAGCCTCTGGGTGGGCTATTCAACACAGACAAGCCTTAGTTTCCTCATTGGTTAAGTGTACTTTGCAGGGTTGTTGAATAAGATGGAAATCGTATGTGTACAGTATCCAGCAACTAGGGGATGCTGAATAATTGGTAACTATCATTATCACTATTATTATTATTATCAGCTGGTTTCCCCACTACCAGTCTCTCCCCATCCTCATCCACCCTACACACTCCAGTTGACAAGACAAATATCATCCTACCTGCCTCCATCTATTGGACTCTTCCCAATTCTGCCTTCCCAAACCACTCTGGATCCCAGCAGAGAAGCTGTTCTTCGCTGAACTCAATATGCTCAGTTGTCTTTTTACCTTTTGGACTAGAAAATTACATCTGCATACACACACCTAAAGATTTTCACATTTCTTAGCATCTCCCATGGACTGAGTACTGTTAGGTACATTCACAAACCTTATTACTTTTCCACCTTCTACAATGGATTAATGCAAAACCTTGCACATAAAAGTAGTTGATAATATCTACTGATGGAAGAAGACAATCCCCAGTGAGAGCGTGGAGGTCACATCCCACATCTTGGAGTACACAGACACAATCCCAGCTCTGTCCTGGGCTTCTGCATGCCAGGCCATGTGTCATTCCTGTTCCTACTCCCCCGGCAGCCTCCAGCTCTCCCCAGAACAGCTTCTCCGATTGGGATTCCAGGTGTAACAGCCCACAAGGCGATAACTATCCGCAGTTTTCATGCCTCTACAGTGAAGCCACTGCAGTGGGTCTTATGATCCAACTCTGCAAGTGTGAATGCCCTGAAGTGGATGTCACAGAAGACCAGGAACTACTGTGTCCAGAAGGCAGAGGTATGCATGTTTTCTGAGGCACTTAAAGGATACCAAAAGGCAGCTGCAGCCTTGGACTGGTAGGATCTAAATGGGTTTATGGGGGCCTCTCCAAACAGAACCTACATTTGGGGTCAAGCCTTGGTCTCAGTGACAGATGAGTGACAAACAGGAACCAGGCCCAGCAGGGCAACAGGTCACCCAGATGGGGTCATAAGGAAACTGAACACTTACACTCCCACAGGTGCCCAGAGGGGGCTAAATTCATCCCCCCGGCCCAGACTGTGGAAGCAGCAGACTGTTTCCAGACCCTTCCATACTGCTCTTAGTGCCAAGGATGTGGGCGAGCTGTGCTTCTCAGTGGCAGGTTGCTGCTACTGCTGGTGGATGGCTGGGGCTAAGCCAGAGGAGGCAAATTCTCCTCACTGGTGAGAAAAGCAACCGAGCTTGTGGGGAAGGGATGTGGGTATTCCTTTTTATCATCTACTACAGGGAGGAAACAAACAAGACAGACTGTGCTTCAGCATTCTTACCAACCCAGCAGTTCTTCCTTTAGGCAACTGTGATTCTGTGAGACTGGCCTAGAACCATGGCAGAGGCGGCAGAAAGATCTAGAAATCCTAGCAGTTGTGGATCATTAGAATTGTAGCAATTGTACCTAGATGTTTATTTCACTGTGTCATAGCCAGTGTTGTGTGTGTTAATATGGTAATCTCATTCTAAGTGCCTGTTACTATTATTCGCATAGTTCTGAATGAGGCATGTCACGAGCTGCGGACCCAATCACCAACCTGTGCCAGTCAGCGAGTGGCAGGTTTGAAGGAGAGGTGGCCCTTTCTGACTGTGGACACACAATCCACCGCAGAAGATACAGAGCAGGAAGCCCGTCTGAGGGCTGCACTATACCTGGAGTCCCAACACTGGCCCATCTCCTGATCAAAAGCAGGAATGGCGGTGTGTCTCCCAGGAGTCCCGCCCATTCTGCTCTAGGTCATTTGTATTCCTGCGCACTCAGCGGTTTGCAGCCACGTTTGGCTGGGGAGGTCCCACTGCTCATTTCTCTCCTAAACCTCCCTGGTATACAGCCAAGTCTCCATTTTACTCAAACTTTAAAAACAGAAACGTATGAAGAAAAATGATTCCCACGAAGGATGGAAAACTAATCTAACAAGCGATTATGGCTGTGCAGAGCACTGGTGGGAGATCCGGGCATCTTAGCAGAGCAGCTCCCGGAGGGTGGGACTCGTCTCACGGCCTTATTTACATTGCCCAGCACATGGACAGCTGTAACGGACAAGAGAATGAAGTCAAAGTAATCAACACAGATCTGCGGGACCACTGCATACAAGGAAGCGTGCTGGGAACCGCAGGAGACTGAACTGAGTCTATGACGTAGTTCCTACCCTCAAGGATTTCTAGCCCACCCAGGAAAGTAACTCTGAGACACTTGAAAAAGGGAACCACAACAGGTTCACATTACAATTAACAAAAGGGGGGCCGGCCTGGTGGCATAGTGGTTAAGTCTGCACACTCCGCTTTGGCGGCCTGGGGTTTGCTGGTTCAGATCCCTGGTGCGGATGGACGCACCGCTTGTCAAGCCATGCTGTGGCAGCGTCCCATATAAAGTAGAGGAAGATGGGCACAGATGTTAGCCCAGGGCCAGTCTTCCTCAGCAAAAAGAGGAGGATTGGCAAAGGATGTTAGCTCAGGGCTAGTCTTCCTCCCAAAAAATAAAAAAAATTAACAAAATGAATTTAAAACACAAGACAGTGCATAAAAAAAGACTTTTGGAATTCAGAAGGTTTGGAGAGGTCAAGAACTCTAAGCTTGAGGAGTGGCATTGCCCCTGGGGTACTGGATGTCACCAAGGACTTGGGCAAAAATGTAGAGGAGCGAAAGAGTGACGTGACCTGGGAACCCAGGAGTAAACCGGTTCATGTGGAACTAACTCTTACCCGGAAGGATAAAAGAAGGTAAGATTGGAAAGGTGGGCTGGGGAGATCTAGAAAAGCCTTGTGTGCCAATCCAAGGAGCTTGGTCTTTATCCTGTGTCTGGGCAGTCGCTGAGAGCTGGAGGAAAGAGGGTGGCCACCCAGTATGGTGACTGAGAGCGAGGGCTCAGAGGCCCCGAGTGAGGTTGAATTTCTGTTCCACCACTTGTCAGTCACCAAATCTGTCTCCTCATGGGAGCAAGAGTAGCATCTACTGATTCATAAGGTTGCTGTCAGGTTTAAACAGGATGATAGATGTACCGTGCTTAGCACTGTGCCTGGCACACGATGAGCACTCCATAGACCTTTGCAGCCAGGGAGAGGAGTACTAGCATATCAGAAGTGGGACTCTGAGAGTGACGTGTAGATGGGAGGAGAGTGAGACTGGAAAGTGGTTGGCTCACTAGAAGGTTATCACAGTAACCCAGCAACAAGGTAGCAGAGGCAAAGGCAAGATGGCCACAGTGAGAGGCACCAGGGAGGAAACGTAGACCAGACGCAGTTATTGACTAGATAACTGAGCGTAACACTGCTGAGACCCCACACCTGGGAAATCAGAAGAGACAGTGATCCCTGGAATAAAAACAGGGGAGCCTGGAGACAGGACCAATTTGGTGGATACAGGAGGAAGTTCTGTTGATAGATGCTATTGGGAGACCTGGACTCAGAGCATATGTCAGGCCAGTGCCATGGATCTGGGTAAGGAATCCCAAGGAAAAAGGTGTGCAGAGAAATGCTAAGGGACAAAGATGGTGGCACTGGGGAAATGCTCCCATTTAAGGGCAAGAGAAGGCAAAGAAGTTTAGTAAAAAGCACAGAGAAGGAACAGAGAGGAGGCCGAAATGTTAGGATGCCAGGCAAAGGAGAGGGTGGCCAACAGAATCGGATGATTTAGGGAACAAAAAAATGAGAAGTGTCACTTAGAGGGCACTGGTGACTTCATAAAAGGGCAATTTTAGTGAAGCATGAGGGGGCAGCCGTAAGGGAGAGAGTGGGTCCTGGCAAAGGTGGCAATAGGAGAATCTGGATTTGGGGAGCCTATGGTGCTGAGAGTTGGGGAGTCTCTACATGGAAATCTTTCTTCTCTATGGGACCCTATGCATCCCAAAATTCACAAAAGACAAAGTGAGCAAGGAGAAATGACACCTTCTGCAGTTTCAGCTTACTTCCTTTGGCACTGCTCCAGAAACACAGCTTCCTTCCGACTATTCTGAGACGGTATCTGTCACCCATTTCAGCTACTTGTCAGGGAGCCTCCAAGACAACGATGGTGTCAGCAGGCCTTTGGCTGCTTTCCCTTCTATTTTGTTTGGCAGAAAATAAAGAGTTGCATGGGAAGTGATGTGGGGAGAGATGGGGTGCTCTGCAAGGGGAATCCGCAGGCAGACATCAGGAGTTGGCACGGCATCTGGTTAATTAGGCACCTGCTCAGCGCTGATGCCTCTGGCCAACGGCTCCCAGCACTGACTGCACATGGGAATCACCTGTGATGCTCACAAAGCTACCAACACCAGGACCCACCTCCCGACACACTGAACCAACTGGCCTGGGAGGGGGCACAGCATCAATAGTTTTGTTAATGTCCTAGGTGATTCTAATGTGCAGCCAAAGTCAAGAACCACTCCTCAAGGGGTTTCCTCTAACGAATACATAGGGCATAAGTTCCACAAACAGACATTTATTGTTATTATTATTGAGGTCATATTGGCTTATAACATTGTGTAAACTTCAGTTTATTATATTTCAGTTTCTGTATAGACTGTACAGTTTCAATACCAATAGTTTAATTTTCATCCATCACCATATATATGTGCCCCTTTACCCCTTTTGCCCTTACCCCACCCTCTTCCCCTCTGGTAACCACTAATTTGTTCTCCTTATCTATGTGTTTACCTTCCACATCTGAATGAAATCATATGGTATTTTTCTTTCTCTGTCTGACTTATTTCACTTAGCATAATACCCTCAAGGTCCATCCATGTTGTTGCAAATGGCACGATTTTGTCTTTTTTTATGGCCGAGTAGCATTCCATTGTATATATATACCACATCTTCTTTATCCATTCATCCATTGATGGGCACTCGGGTTGCTTCCACGTCTTGGCTATTGTGAATAATGCTGCAATGAACATACAGATGCTTAAATCTCTTTGAATTGTTGATTTCATGTTCTTTGGATAAGTACCCAGTAGTGGGATAGCTGGATCATATGGTATTTCTATTTTTAATTTTTCCAGAAATCTCCATACTGTTTTCCATTGTGGCTGTACCAGTTTGCATTTCCACCAGCAGTGTATGAGGTTTCCCTTTTCTCCACATCCTCTCCAACACTTGTTATTTCTTGTCTTGTTAATTACAGCCATTCTGATGGGTCTGAGGTGAGACTTCATTGTAGTTTTGATTTGCATTTCCCTAATAATTACTGATGTTGAACATCTTTTCATGTGCCTGTTTACCATCTGTATGTCTTCTTTGGAAAAATGTCTGTTCATATCCTCTGCCCATTTTTTGATTGGGTTCTTCATTTTTTGGTTGTTGAGTTGCATGAGTTCTTTATATATTTTGGAAATTAACCCCTTGTCGGATATATGATTTGTAAATATTTTCTCCCAGTCATGGGTTGTCTTTTGTTTTGTTGATGGTTTCCTTTGTTGTGCAGAAGCTTTTTAGTCTAATGTAGTCTCATTTGTTTATTTTTTCTTTTTGTTTCCCTTGCCTCCATAGACATGGTATTTGAAAAGATACTGCTAAGACCGATGTCAAAGAGGGTACTGCCCACATTTTCTTCTAAGAGTTTTATGGTTTCATGTCTTACATTCAAGTCTTTAATCCATTTTGAGTTAATGTTTGTGTATGTTTAAGATAATGGTCTGCTTTCATTCTTTTGCATGTGGCTGTCCAGTTTTTCCAGCACCATTTATTGAAGAGACTTTCCTTTCTCCATTGTATGTTCTTGGCTCCTTAGGCTTTTAAAATTATTGATTTGGGAAGTGCCAGTTAGACTGTCTAGCTTAACAAACAAAAATAGGTTTAGTTTGTGAACCAACCCCATATGACGGGGATTGATGGGCTGCAGAGAAACAAGAGAGATACTGAGCCCATGTCCAGACTTAGTTAAAAAGAGCACAGTGATTATTCCGGGTTGGGAGGAAGGGGGAATGGCTGGTTATGTAGGCATCCTGGTCCTAGCTTCTCTAATCCTAACATGACCTCCACAAAATAGACTCAACCACTGGATGAGTATTGGCAACCGCTAGGGCAGCAGTTCTCAGAATACGCTCCCCAGACCAACAGTGTCAGCACCACTTGAAATGCAAATTCTCAGGCCCCACTGAAGATCTCTTGAATCAGAAACTCTGGGGTGGGGCCCAGCATCTGTATTTTAACATGCCCTCCAGGAGATGCTGATACACACTATAGTGAGAACCACTACTCTAGGGAAGTTTAAAACAACACACACACAGATTTCTAAGCTCACTGGGACCCACTAAAATAGAATCTCTGGAGGTAGAGCCCAGGAACCTGTATTTTTTAAGCTCCTCAAATGGTGCTGATACACATTCAGGCTTGGGTACCACTAACAGAGCACTGTTTTCTGTCTGATGTTTAATCTCCTCAATAGCATCCCTGAAATAATTCACAGAGACCTGCTTGATCTCCTGGGAACATGTTCAACAACACACACAGCTGGTCACCTTGAGCAGCTCTCTTAACTTCCCTGAAGCTTATTTTCCTCATCTGTAAAATGGGCATGCTCTGATCTCATAGAATTGGATTATTGTTGTGACAATGAAATGAGAGCATCTAGCTTAGGCTTTGGCCATGTTTTGGGCACTCAATAAGTGGTTTTAGTTGAAAGAAAGAAAAAAGGAATGAAGGAAAGAGAAAGCAGACATAGACAAGATGAATAGCTTCGTTGCTCATATGCAGCCTTAGCTCTGACTACAGTTCAAGCAAAATTACTAATAAGATGATTACCCACATGGAACACAGATCAACACTCCATGGCGAGTCATTCACTGACAGCTCCCCTAAAGGATCGTACCTGTCCTAACTGCACAGCCTGCTCCTATAAATGTATGCTTTTGGTTTTTTCCTGTCAAAAATCATGCTAAAATAATTATTTTAACTGATGTTAAAACAGCAAGCTCATGTCATCTCTTGGCTGGAGGCTTCTGCTTGGAAGAAACCAAAGACACCAGAACATCCATTTTCCTCACTCTGTCATGTGTGGAAAATCTTAATTTACCTTGTTAATCGTGTGGGACATGGGAGACAGGCAGGCAGAACGGCATGATGGTAGAGAGCACAGTCCAGAGGCACCCTCCGTGGTTCAAATCCTGTATCTGCAACTTGTCATTGGGTGACCTGTCCTAGACCAGGGCCAGTTTAATCTTCCTATTCACTTTGGGTTTTTCATGTCAGTACCTAGGGCTTCCTCCAGCCTCCAGGGTAAAGGTCAAGTTCCCCACCTGCCCTTCAAGCCCTCCAGATCTGTCCCTCCCACCTCTCCAGTCCCCTCTCTCCTCTCCTTAGAAGAAACCTCCTTCTGTGTGGCCCCTTGAGAACCCTGAACACACACCTTTCCTCATGCTGCTCCCCCACTTTCACCAGGCCTCCTTCACCCTTTGTTTGAGTGGTTCTCATCCTTTGAAGCCGAAGCATGCATAGGCTTCCCCTGTCAATCTCAGCCCTGGGGTGGCTCCCTTCCTCCTCCGAACATCTACACATTCCTCTGCCTCCAGTCTCGACCTCGTTCTGAAATTATTTCCATTCATGCTTTCCACCCCTTCCAGCTTATGAGCACTTGACAGGCAGGAGCAGGGAGACCCGTAAGTCATTGTTAAAACTAGATTACTTTTTAGAATGAAAGGGAGTACTAGTAATAATTATATCAGGATAACAGACATAAACAAGGATTGTCCCAGACAAAGCAGGATGTCTGGTTACCTTATAATTAGTCCCATCTTATGTATCTCTATATCCTTCTCAGCACCTGGGCCTTATAAACATGAGTTGATAAAGTGAAATGCTGGGAACTAAACCGGCTCTTGATGGACGTTTCGGAAGATTAATCTGGCTGTGCTGTGTAGGGTAGACGAGAGCTAGAATAATAACAGCTCACAGTTATGAATAGAAATGAGTAAGTGACATGCTGCTTTTATTTCGTTCTCTATAGAAATGCAAATGCAGCCCAAGGGCTGATGTAAGGTTGAAACAAGCCTTGCATGAGAAATGCGGTTTGCATAGTTTAATACAATTTAATATCGACTCATGGCCAGCTAAGCATCTGTCTCTAATTCCACAGCCACGGTCCTTTCAAAGTCACTGCCTTTGGATGTAAGTTTCTCAGAGAGAATGAGCCTGTGTCCAATGCCTGGAAAGCAACAGCATTTGGCCACCAAGTTCCCCCCTATCCCCACCAAGCAGCCTTTCCTGTTTTGTTTTTAGCTCCAGGGGAAGGACAATGGACAAGTCAATCAGTGAAGATTACCCTGCACAGGGAGGAGAGACACCTGACAGCCATACCCTTCACAGAGTCAGCAGGGACAAAGGCACCGGGCAATCGGGGCTGCATGGAGAATGCAATTCTCATCAACCGTTGGGGCTGCTTCATTGTTTTTGCTCTGTTTTCCAGAAAGTCTTTAGAGGAGGAGAGAGCACATAGAGGAAGGCAAGGCCTTGCCTATTAGCAGATATTTGAATGTGATCAACACCCTCCCCCCACTCAATGTCAGGGATCAACCCTTGCAAAGGAGAAGCCATCAGACAAGGCACAATCGGGCGCCCCAGGCTTTTCTGTCCTGCTGCACACTAGACCTGCCTTCCCCTGCTGAAAAGGCTGCTTTTCTCCTCGGCATGCCCCATGTATGGAAGAAAATTCCACCTCTGGTTTGCACTCATTTGTACCCACCCGCTGCGAACTAAAATTGCATGGAGCAGAGGCCAAGACAGTTTTCCTAGTACAACTAACATCTGCCAACTCTACATATAAGGGCTTAGATCAGTGATGACTAGTTAATTAAAGAATCTGGAGAAGTTGGATTATTTATTTATTCCTTGTATTTCACCAAGTAGTTCAAAGGATTTCATTTGAACTGTAATTAATCACCTGAAATGCCTTGCAATAATCGGTATCCCCATTTTACGGATTATCATGTACGGGGCTCTGCGGTAGGTTCAAGGGATACGGACTTGAGCATACAAGGGACAAAGCAAAAGTCACAGAGGTTAAAAGAGTTGCCCGAGGCCACTTGAAGTTCGGCTTGGAAGACTGAGAATGTAACACCCCAGCCCTGCGACTTTCCCAGAGAGGCTCAGCTGTTACTTCCCCCAAGCTTAAGCTCACAGTCCATTGAACCACTTCAAGGTTGAAGAGTTCACCCCAAGCACATGGGTGCATTACACAAGTAAGTGGCCCATCACTTGAGGACGGAAGAGAGCCGGAATGGGGTGTCGGAAGCATAGGCTGCTCTTCGATGAAAATGGGTCACACGGTTGAAACCCCTTAACCATGGGCCGAACTGGATGGTGTAACTCCAGCTCCTGAAGTCTCCTCGATACACAGAGATCATCTCATCCATTTGCTTCTGTGTCTTTGTACTTGCTATTCCCTCATTCCAGAATCTCCACCTTCTCCTTCTTCCCCCTGGATAATTCTTACTCGGCTTTTAAGACTCAGCTTAGGGAACTTCTCTTCGAGCCTCAATTTCCTCATCTGTAAAATGGGGATAATAGTAGCTTCTACCCCACACAGTGTTGTGAGGATTAAAAAATAGATAATGTATAGAAAGTACAGTGCCAAACATGTAGGAAGTGCTCCCTTAATGTTAGTTGTCACCATCAGCATCGTTATTCTCCTCTGTGATCCCAAACTCAGTGTCCAGACTTGATCACAGCATCTCCCCGACTGCACTGCCCTCATTTATTCTTGTCACCCCGTTAGGCTCTGAGCTCCTCCAGAGAGGGGCCAGTACATCATCATCATGTCCCCAGTGCCTCATAGATTGCCTGGCACACAGCAAGTGCCCAACAAACCTCCGGCATTGTTTGAATCGATGATTAACTCCAGACTGAACTATAAGCCCTCCTCCTGTGGGTCTGTGCATCTACATGCAGTGTCTTCCCTGTGAAAGGTGCAGAAGGAGAATAAAGAAGAGAACGGGATGTTCTCGATGCTACTCAGAAATATTCTCAGGCAAAGATTCTACATAAATCATTTGTACTTGGACATTTTATGATCTTCATTTTCTCTGAGAGCTTTCAACAGATGCTGATGTTTTTACTAAAACTGTAAGGATGATGATCTTAAAGCCAAGGGTTTTAATACAAAGTGGAAAATTAAAGCAGATCCATGTGGCCTCAGCAAAAGGAAACCAAGGTGGGCCAAAGAGAAATCAGGTAATATATGGATTTATAGTCCAAATCATAACCTGTTAGCATAAACTATCGATGTAACAGGGGGAAAAAGACTCCATACCTTGCAATGGCCAATGTATTTTGAACAATATTCAATACAATAAAATTCTAGTAAAGGCCCTTAAATTAGTCTTTTTCCACACCAAGTTCTTTATTTTTGGCTCATATGGAGTCCTGTGTCTCGGACAGAACTGAAAGTATATTAAAAGTGATCCCTTTTTGCCTATAGAATGAGTTTTAAAGAGGTTAGTCTTAGGGAAATTTAGATGTTAGGATATCTTGTGCCAGCAAGGTAAATTCTGTGGCCTAAGGGTTAGCTCGAAACTTTTAATCCAATTCACAAGGTTTGTTTACACCATAGGAGCCTTGTCAGTTAGCAGAAGCTCACAGCCAGCCTAAACACAGGGAAGAAAAGGGTACAGTCTTTAGCATAGGGAGAGCCAGGAAGTAGGGGTGGGAGACAGTCCAGGTCTCAGCTGTGACATTATTACTGTGAAAACAAAACAAAACAAAATCACTCCCATCACATCAGGTCAGCAGGAGGCCACCAGTGGACAGTTGTATATGACGAGGATGGGATCTAGGAGACTAAATCTAATTAGGTGACAGGCAGGGGACATTCCCAGGAGTGAGTGGCTGCTTTCTAGAGACCAGAGGGAGATGGTGCTACCTGAGCTGATATGAAGACAGGCATCACTGGCTTAAGAACTTTGGAATCGGCCACCCAGGCGTGTTCTATGCTTCCGCCACTTGGTAGTTGTGGTCTTGATGTCTCTAACCTGAGGTTTCCTCATCTACAGAACAGGAATAAAAATATCTCCCTTTGAGGGTGAATGTGAACAATTACAGGCCAACCTCTGTTAAGCGCTCAGCACAGAGCCTGGCACTTGGTAAGCATTCTCTCAATATTAACCATCAAGGCTCACTCAGCAGGGTATGTGGGAAAAACGCGGACCTAGGACCACGGCCACACCATCTCCCATAGTAAGATTCCCCGAGTGTGATCCTGCTTGCTCTCCATACTGACAAGTAGTACATGCCTTAAGCTGGGGCTAGGTGCTTGTCTTCAAGGGCAGCCCTGAACATTAGTGCTAGGAAGACTATGTCCCTCCTTCCTTTCTCTAGAGAAGCCCAAGAGATTGAGAAGGAGGAGTATTCTTTAAAGAGGAGCCCCTTCTACTAAGGAGGCCTCAGTAGGAACAGCGGAAATGAATCTGTGGTTCCAAACGTGGCTAAGAGGCTCATGTAACACGTAACATGGATCTTCAAAAACAAGCTCACAGAGAAGATGACAACATGTAAGCAAGGGCCTCCCTAGAAAGCAGGGGGAGCCACAGTGCTGCCTCTGCAGAAGGATTTACCAGTCTAAATAGGCGGTTGTCAACTGAGGGCAATTTTGTCCCTCAGGGGACATGTGGCAATGTCTGGAGACATTTTTGGTTGTCATAGCTGGAGGAGCATCTTACTGGCATCTAGTGAGTAAAGATCAGGGATGCTGCTAAACTTCTAATAGTGCACGGGACAACCCCACAACAAAGAATTAGCTGGCCCAAAATACCAATAGTGCTGAGGCTGAGAAACTCTGGTCTAGATAAACCAGGCTCGGGTAGAGATCATGCCCATGACATTAGAAGGGAAGCACCTTGAGAAGAAGCCTGTTTGGGAACCCCGCATGTAGCACAGGGCTGGCATTTGTCATAATAACAACAGCAGGAAACAATGACAAGAACACTTACATAGTAGTTGCTATGGGTCAGGCAACATCCTAAACTCTTTATATATAACTCAGTAATCCTCAAAACAACCTACGCAATAGGTACTTTATCATACCCATTTTACAGATGACAAAACTGCCCAAGGTCCAGAATTAATAAGCAGCAGAACCAGGATATCAACTGGGCAGTCTGGCTTCAGAGTCCAAGTTCACACACTAGACACTTGAAAAGTGTTTGATGAGTTAATGGAAAAAAGAATGAACCTGGCCGTAAGTAAAAATATGCATCAACTATATAAGAAGCAATACAAACAAAGTAAAATTAAGAACAAAAGGTCATTGACTTCTGTATTTCTCCAAACTAACCACGGAGTGGTGGGGAAGGAAGCCGGCTGGCAGGCGAAGACTCCACTCGCCAGATTCCTCCATCATTAAGAATCAGTTAACACCACCATTCAGAGAAGAAGGTGGACCACTAACATACACACAAGGACAATGGCCCAAAGACTGTACTATGATTCATTCTCTTTTCCAAAAACCAAGGTTTGTGGCCTAAGTGATAAGTTATTCTCTCTGTCAAAACTTTGTTTTAACTGTAATCTGGCCTGGAAACATAACATAGTGGGGAATTGAGAAGTTATTTTAAAAACACCTCTTTACGGTTTAGGTTTTGTGTGTAGAAGTGTGGAAGGGAATGGAAATTTCAAGGAAAAATTAAAGTACATAAAATACTCATTTTTCTTAGAACCATTTATAGTCCCAAAGTCACTTTGTTAGGGTCAAAACACACACACACAAATCTACTGCTTATTTGTAGTAAGATCACATTTGAGATATGGGTATTAGAGTAAGGTCTGTTCAGACAATAATAACAAATTTATAATGTATTTATTTTTAAATACTGTTACAAATGAAACTACAAACTTCCAAAGGAAGGAATTTATAAACTTGGATTGTAAGTGTGTCTGTAAAGCAGGAAAAACACTTGGAACAAAAGAAATAATCACAATACAGAAAAACAAAGTTTTTTTGCCCTTGAACTTAGTAGCATTTTTTAAATACCAAAAGAGTTCTTTAAAGAAATCAGGGCAGGGGCTGTCACAAGGGAGGAACACTCAAAACTCAATCGAGATCATTTTTGCCATAAAAAATGTGAGGTGGTTGCCTCAGTTTCCCCAGCTTACATTATACCTAGTGTCTGCTTCCTCTGATGATGCCTCTCCACAAACTTCTACAAACAGAATATGTGGTCCACGTTTTTTTAGGTCTTTCATATTTCATCTCTTGATTTGGAGCTTTCTCACAAGATAACAACTCCTTTCACAGTCTAGAGATGGAGGGATCTGAAGCAGGCAAGGGTTAACAAAAGGAGTTGAGGGCAGAGCCACCATGATGGGCGGGGGCTGGCTATGACTTCTTTCCAGTCCTCCTGGCTTTAGACATGGGCAGTTGACACCAGGATGGTTGGACCCAAGAGTCCTTCTCCATAGGAGAGACCTGGTAGATACCACAAGGCCAGGAGGATGAAAAACTGATTCAAGTTAAGTCAGCCAAGTCTAGAGAAGGCAAAGAGGTCCCCAGGGGCTAGGCCGGCAGACCCTGTCCGCAGTCGAGGAAGTCAGTAAGCATTGGCCAACAATGAAAACCGGGTTCCAGGCAGACTTGTTTATTCTATGTTCCACTTGGGGCCACCCACCCACGGGTAATAAACATACTCAGAAAAAGGTCAGAGATCTGAAGGGGAATCCTGGCCTGAAACCGGAAGAGGCTAAGACGCCAGGACCACTCCATTATGTCCAAACTAAAACCTGAAGATGTTCTCTTTCTGCTAGGTTGTAAAGGGCTTTCCAAACACAAAGTCCTAAGCTTGCAGCTCCACTTGTAAGAGAAGCAAGTTTGATTCTTCCGCCTTTGGATTTGAATCCAAGAGATTTGGCACAGCATGAATTAGTGAGCATTGACATTCTTCCAGTCCTTAATAAGGTCTTTTTACTTTAATTTCTTCATTTCTCATAAGTAGAAATACTCTTAATTTTTCAGAAGCAGTCAGTTATATTTATGCCATTAGAAACAGAAGGCCTGACAAATACCAGCTGGAAAAGACACAGTGTCTGCTTTAGAGTCAGCTTCCAATTCTGGAAGGGTTCTGTGGCTGGACACTCGCTAATGAGAGTGTGCCTTCTGCTGTTCTTTGAAGAGCATCTTTGTTTCCTGGTAATTCTCAAAGGACAATCCCACACTGCTCCAAAGACTTTCATTACTATTTCAGTACTGGCATTTTATGCACTGCGTAGTCTTCTTCCTCCTTCTCCTCCTCCTCTATTTTTTTTTTTTTGAGGTATATGTAAAAGTGCACAACGTATGCTCATCGTAAATGTATGATCTTTTACACTCTTAAGACATAAATAACCACCACCTAAGTCAAGGTGTGGAATATTTCCAACATCCCTGAAGGTTTCCTCATGCCTCTTGCTAGTCAATACCTACCCCCTACCTACCTACACATGGGTGTGCATTCTTCTGATTTTATTTTTACCACAATTAGCTTTGGCTGTTCTTCAACTAAATATAAATTGAATCATACTGTAGGTACTTCTGTATCTGGCTTCCTAGGGTCAATAAGAACAATTCATTCAGTGAATTCAGTGAATGAATTCACGCGAAATTCATTCACTTGTTCCTTATCTCAGTAGTTTATTTTTAACAGCTTTATTGAGGTATAACTGACAAACAATCATTATGATATTTGAAGTGCACAATTTTATAAGATTGCTCATATGTATTCATCCATGGAATCATCACCATGATCAAGATAATCCACATGTCCATCACCCCAAAAGTTTCTTTGTACCCCTTGGTCATTCTCCTTTCCTCCCCTTCCCTTCATCCCTCACAAACACTGATATGCTTTCTGTCATTATAGATTAGTTTACATTAGCTAGAAGTTTATATAAATGGAATAATATAGTATGTCCACTTTTATGTATAGGTTCTTTCACTTAGCATAATTATTTTGAGATTCATCCATGTTGTAGCATGTATCAATAGTTCCTTTCTTTTTATTGCTGAGTAGTATTTCTTTGCATGGATAAACCAAGGTTTGTTTATCCATTCACCTGCTCATGGACATTTAGGTTGTTTCCAATTTATGGCAAATAAAGCTTCTATGAACATTCATGTAACAGTCTATGTATGGATACATATTTCCTTTTCTCTTGGGTAATAATGGATCATATGATAGGTACATGCTTAACTTTTTTTTGTTTTGTTTTGTTTTGTGTGTGTGTGTGGGGAAGACCAGCCCTCAGCTAACATCTGTTGCCAATCCTCCCCTTTTTGCTGAGGAAGGCTGGCCCTGGGCTAACATCCGTGCCCATCTCCCTCCACTTTATATGGGACGCCGCCACGGCATGGCTGACAGGCAGTGCGTCGGCGGGCGCCCGGGATCTGAACTCGCAAACCCCGGGTTGCCAAGTGTGGACTAAACCGCTGCGCCACCGGGCGGCCCCCGTAACTTTTTAAAGAAACTGCCAAACTGTTTTCCAAAGTACTTTACCATTTTTATATTCCCACCAGCCATGTATGAGGGAACCATTCCCTCCACATCCCCATCAGGACTTGGTATGTTCCGTCTTTTTAATTTTAGCCACTCTACTAGGTATGTAGTCATATCTCGTTGCGATTTCAATTTGTACTTCCCTAATGACTAATGATGTTAAGTATCTTTTCATGAGCTTATTTGTCAACAATGTATCTTCTTTGGTGAAGCGTAATTTCAAATCTTTGGCTTACTTTTGTGTCAAGTTGATTTTTCCTTATTATTAAGTTTTGAGAGTTACTTACATATTCTGGATACAAATCCTTTACTGAATATATGTTTTGTAAATATTTTCTCTCAGTCTGTGGCTTGCCTTTTCATTCTCTTAAGAGTGTCCTAGAACAGTGGAAGCTAGTAGTTGATAAAGTTCAGTTGGTCAACTTTCTCTTTTATGGATTATGAGTTTGGTGCTGTATCTAAAAAAATAGTTTTGGCTAGTCCAAAGTCACAAATGTTTTCTCCTAGAAGGTTTAAAGATCTAGGTTTTATATTTAGATCTATGATCAATTTTGAGTCAATTTTTGTATATTGTGCAAACATGTGGATGCCCACTTGTTCCAGCATTATTTGTTGAAAAGACCATCCTTTCTCCACTGACTTGCCTTTGTACCTTTGTCAAAAATCAGCTGTCCATGTATTTGTGGGTCTATTTCTGTACTCTATTCTGT
Source organism: Tapirus indicus (assembly GCA_031878705.1). Classification (NCBI taxonomy): domain Eukaryota; kingdom Metazoa; phylum Chordata; class Mammalia; order Perissodactyla; family Tapiridae; genus Tapirus; species Tapirus indicus. The sequence continues at coordinate 61,200,852 of CM062918.1, read as the reverse complement.
TCCACTCTCTATTTATCTACCTTTCTGCCAATAACATGCTATCTTGATTACTATAGCTTTATAAAAATATAAATATTAGGTAGTGTAACTCTTGCAATTTTGTTCTTCTTTTTGATATTTGTTTTGGCTATTCTAGGTCCTCTGCATTTTCATCAGGATTTTTGAATCAGTTTGTCAATTTTTGCAAAAAATCTGCTGGAAATTTTATTGGAATTGTGTTAAATCTATAGATCAATTTGGGGAAAATGGTTATCTTAACAATTGAGTTTCTTGACTCATAAACATGGTATATTTCTTCACTTATTTAAGTCTTAATTTCTCTCAACAAAGGTTTGTACTTATAAGTGTACAGGTCTTTCACATCCTTTGTCAGATTTATGCCTAAGCATTTCATATTTTTCATGTTATTGTAAATTATATTCTTTTTAATTTAATTTTTCTATTGTTCATTGGTAGTATATAGAAATAGAATTGATTCTTTGCATATTGACCTTATATCCAATAATTTAGCTAAACTCACTTATTCTAGTAAACTTTTTTTTTATTTCATCAGATTTTCTACAGACAATTTTGCTCTCTGCAAACAAAAACAATTTTACTTTTTCCTTTCCAATATGGATGCATTGTATTTCTTTTCATTGCCTGATTGCACTGGTTAGAACATCCAGTACAATGTAGAATAGAAGTGGTGAGAGAAGGCATCCTTGTCTTTCCTGGTCTTAGAAGGAAAGTATTCAATCTTTCACCATTAAGTATGATTAGCTACAGGTTTTTAGTAGATGTCCTTTATCAGGTTAAAACAAGTTTCTTTTTATTCCTACTTCGCTGAGATTTTTATCAGGAATTGAAGTCAAATTTTGTCAAAGTTGTTCTGCATTTAATGAGACAATCATATGTTTTTTCTTTTTTAGTTTGTTAACATGATGAAATACATTGATTCATTTTTCAATGCTAAACCAACCTTGTATTCTTGGAATAAAGCCCATTTATTCATGATGTATTATCATTTCCTACAACATTGGATTTAATTCACTAAAATTTTATTTAGAACTTTTGTGTCTATGTTCATGATGAATAATCACCTACAGTTTTCTTATCTTATAAAATCTTTATTTGGCTTTGATATGAAATGCTGGTCTCATAGAATGAGTTGGGAAGTTTTCTTCCTCTCCAAAATTCTGGAAGAGTTTGTGTAAAATCAGTATTATTTTTTCCTTAAATGTTTGTAAGAATTCAGCAGTGAAGCCATCAGGACCTGGAGTTTTCTTTGGAGGAAGGCTTTTAACTACAAATTCCATTTCTTTAATAAATATAGAACTACTCAGGTTATCTGTTTCTTCTTGAGTGAACTTTGGTAGTTGGCATCTTTCAGATAATTTGTCTTTTTCATCTAAGTTGTTGAATTTATAGGAATAAAAGTATTCATAATATTTCCTTATTATCTTGTTAATATCTACAGAATCTATAGTGATGTCACCACTCTGCCTCCTGATAATAGTTAATTTGTGTCTTCACTCTTTTTTCTCCCTGATCACTCTGGGTCAAGATTTACCCATTTTATTGATCTTCTCAAAGAACCACCTTTTGGTTTACATAGTTTTTCTGTTTTACAAATTTCTGCTTTGATCTTTATTATCTCCTTTTTTCTTACTTTGAGTTTAATTGCTCTTCTTTTCCTAGTTGCTTATGGCAGAAGCTGAGGTCATTGATTTCAGACATTTCTATCTTCATAAGTAGTTATATAAATTTCCCCATGTGCTGTTTTAGCAGCATTCCACGTTTTCTGATATGTTGTGTTTTCAATTTCATTCAGGTCAAAGTACTTTCTAATTTTCCTTTTATTTCTTCTTTGACCCATGGATTATTTAGAAATGTGTTATTTCATTTCCAAATATTTGGGAATTTTCCATATATCTTTCTGTTATTGAGCTCTAATTGAATCCCATTGTGATCAGAGAACAAACTATCTGTGACTTGAATCCTGTTATACTGAGACTAGTTTCATGGCCCAAAATATGATCTATCCTGGTAAGTGTTCTTCATGCACCTGAAAAGAATGCATATCTGATTTTGTTTGAGGAAATGTTCTACAAATGTCCATTAGGTCAAGTTGGTTGATGGTCATAGTCAAGTCTTCTACATGCTTACCGATTTTTCTGTCTATGTGCACTATCAATATTAGAAAGGTGCATTGAAATCTCCGACTGTAATTGTGGATTTGACTGTTTCTCCTTGCAGTTACATCAGATTTTGCTTCAATAATTTGAAGCTCTATTATAAGGTACATAAATGTTTAGGATTGCTATGTCTTCTTGATGAACTGACTCCTTTATCATCATGAAATGACCCTCTTTATATCTGGCAATATTCTTTGCTCTAAAATCTACTTTATCTGATAGTAATAGAGTCCCTCCAGCTTTCTTCTGACGGTGTTAATATGGTATATCTTTTTCCATCCTTCTACTTTTGACCTATTTGTGTCTTTAAGTGTGTTTCTTGTAGATAGCATACAGTTGTGTCTTGTTTTTTATCCAATCTGTCAATCTCTACCTTTTAGTTGAAGTGTTTTTATAACTATTAATATAATTATATTTAAGTCTACCATCTTGCTATTTTTTTTTCTAATTGTTCTGTTATTTGATCTCTTTTACTCTATTTCTGTCTTCTTTTGAATTATTTGAGTGTTTTTATGAATCAATTTTTTTGGCTTGTGAGTTAAAATTCCTTGTTAAATTCTTACTTAATGGTTGTTTTAGGATTTATAGTATACATCTTTAACTTATCACAGTCTCCCTTCAAGTAATATGGTACCATTTTACATATATTAAAAGAGTCTTACAATACTCTACTTCCATTTACTCTCTTCTGGCATTTATACCATAGGTGTCATACATTTTACTTATACATATATTAGAAACCCCACAACACATTATTATTGTTTTTATTTAAAGAGTCAATCTTTAAAAGTGATTTAAATAATTTTTTAAAACCTTTTATATTTACCCATGCAGTTATCATTTCTGGTACAATTCATTCTTTTGTATAGATCCATATTTCCATCTGGTGTCATTTTCCTTCTGCCTAAAGAACTTCCTTTAACAATTCTTGTGGCACAGGTGTAGTACAGCATTTGTATGTCTGTAACTGTCTTTATTTTACCTTCATTTTTGAAAGATATTTTTTCTGGGTATCAAATTCTAGCTTGACAGTTTTATTCTTTCAGTACTTTAAAGATGTTGCTTCACTTGCATAAGTGACAGGACATAAGCAATCTGCTGTCTTATCTTTGTTTCTGTGTATGTAATGTGTCTTTTTCTCCTAGGGGCTTTTAAAATTTTTCCCTTTATCACTACTTTTGAGCAATTTGATTATGATGTGACCTGATGCCATTTTCTTCATGTTTCTAGTGCTTAGAGTTCATTGATATTCTTGGGTTCACAGTTTTCATCAAATTTGGAACATTTTCTAGTATTTTTTTAAAAATATTTTCTCTGTCCCCCCTCTCCTTTTGGTACACAATTGCACATATATAAGCCCACTTGCAGTTGTCCCAGAGCTCACTGATTCTCTATTCATCTTTTAAAATTCTCTTCTTCATTCTGTGTTTCATTTTGGAAAGTTCCTACTGTTATAGCTGCAAGTTCACTTATCTTTTCTTCTGTACTGTCTGAACTGCCATTAATCGCATCCAGTGTATTTTTCATTTCAGATCTTGTCATTTTCATCTCTAGAAGTTTGATGAGAGCGTTTTTTATATATCCCATGCCTCTACTTAACTTTTGGAATATATGGAATACAGTTTTAATAACTTTTAATATCCTTATTTTCAAATTCTAAAATCTGTGTCAATTCTGAGTTGATTTCAATTGATTGATTATACTCCTCATTATAAAGAATAATGCTAATGTTTTTTCTGCTTTTGTGCATGCCTGGTAATCTCTGACTAAATGCCAGACATCTTGAATTTGACCTTTTTGGATGTGGAAGATTTTTATATTCCTATGTTCATGAGCTATGTGCTAGGATAGTTAAGTTATTTAGCAACAGTTTGACCCTTTCCAGCAGTACTTTTATGATTTGTTAGTTAGTTCCAGAGCAATGCACAGTCTAGGGTCAATTATTCCCCCAGTACCAACGCAAGAGCTTCCTGAGTATTCTTTCTAATACCTCCTGGATTATGAGTTTTTAAAGTCTGGCTGCCAGGAATAGTCACTGTTCCTGGCCCTGCGTGAGTACTGGGTGCTGTTCCCTTTAATCCTTTTAGATGATTCATTTTTGGCCTCAGGTTGTTTCCTCACACACATGTGCTGATCAGTACTGTGCTGTATCCTTGAGGAAGACCCCCTGCAGATCTCTGCAGTCTTCTCTCTGTGTGGTTCTCTCCTCTCTGGTACTCTGTCCTGCAGCCCTCACCAGCTTGGTCTTGCTGAACTCTCAAGTCCCTCTCCTTAACTCAAGGAGTCCAACAGGTTCTGCCTGGATTCCTGTTTCTTCCTCCCACTCCACGGGAAGGGAACTGTCTCAAGGCAGTTAGCTGGGGAAAGTTTAAGGTTCAACTGCATTTGTTTCCCTCTCTGAGGGATCACTGTCTTTTGCTGACTGATATTCAGGGTTTTGAAAACCGTTGTTTCACATATGTTGTCTGGTGTGGTTTGGTTTTGGTTGTTTCCAGTGAGAGAGTAAGAGAAAATCTGGTCCCTCTTGCTCTATCTTGGCCATTTTGCTCTTGTTCTAGATGGGAAGGTCAATCTGATCCCTGTTGTTCCATCCTGACTGGGAACAGAAGTCTATTTTTGAACTGTTGTTTAGTGTTATCTTGTATGGATATAATTTATTTATCCATTCTCTTGTTGATAGACTTTTGGATTATTTCTAATTTTGAATTATTGTAAATGAAGCTGCTATGAACATTCTTATGCATATATTTTGGTGGATACATGCACTCATTTCTCTTGGGTAAATACCTACAAGAAGAATAGGCAGATCATTGAACAGGCATGTGTTTAGCTTTAAGATATGCTGCCAAACAGTTTTCCAAAGGGGTTCACTAATTTAAACTCCCACCAGCAATGTATGAAAGTCCCAGTTGCTCCACATCCTCATCAGCACTTGGTACTGTCAGCGTTTTTCATTTTAAGCCATTCTGGTGGTGTCTCATTTTAATTTGTATTTCCCTAAAGACTAATGATTTTGATTGGGCACTTTTTCATGTTGGCCATTAGAATATCCTCTTACATGAAGTGTCTGTTCAAGTCTTTTGCCCATTTTAAAATTGGATTGCTTAACTTTTTCTTAATCAGTAGGGTTTTCTAAATATAGTCTGAACATGAATCTTTTGTTAAATATATTATTGTGACTATCTTACCCTGTCTATGACTTATCCTTTAATTCTTTTTATGGTGTATTTTGATAAACAAAATTCCTCAATTTTAATGTAGTCCAATTCTTTTATAGTCAGTTCTTTTGGTGTCTTTTTAAGAATTCCTTGCCTACCCCAAATATTGAAGATATTTTCATGTCTTCTTCTAAAAGCATTACTGTTTTTTCCTTTCTTCTTCTTGAATATAGCAGCAATAATATGAGAAATTTTATGTAGCCTAAAACTTGTTTTGCCCTTCTATAGGCTTTCTGTTCAATATCCAACAGTGTGACACTGTCAAGAGGCAATTTGAAGTCACTGGCTGCACCTCCTACTACAATAATAGTAGGCTCTAAATCCACTACAAGGTCCCTGCTATTCACATTGTGCCTTGCTAATCAGTTAGCAAAACAAATATTTTACTTCACTCTTACTTCATTCTGTAGTGTCTCTGTTCTTTTTGTTTGAAAGTTTCTACAAATAACAGATTGAAGAGCACTTCTCTTTGGCTGGTGGCCCCAGGAGTGAGGTCTTATTTCCTTTTTTAAATTTTTCATTGTTTTCTAAATTCTCATAATAAACACGCATACTTTTAACAAAAAAGTAAACTTAAAAAAACACATTGAGCAGTTGTGATTAAAGTACATGTATGATTTTCCATTTGTAGAAATAAAATACGATATTTCATGATTCTCTTCTGTATAAATTATGTTGACCATACACATTATGACTTGTAAAGCAACTTGCTCAGTGAATTTCTGTTGGGCAGACAGAATAGTTTCATTAACTTAAAAGCTTTTTACAATCAACATATTTTCCCTCACTAATAATGTATGGTTTTTATTAAAGTCTTAGTCAAGTTTTTTCCTACTCTTGGTCTTGTGTTATCTGCAAATGAAGCCGCAGAGAGTTTTAAAAATACAATCATTTGCCAAATGTCATTAAATAATTACCAAGAACAGAGGTTGGACCATCCTTTATGATACTGTCCACATTGCAGGAGCAAGAGGAAGACTTCTAGATAGAAATATCTGGAGAAAGCTGCTTACACTGCACTAGAGTCCTCTTTTCCTACACTATCACGGGACAGTTTTTACAAAGATGTATCCAGTCACTTGAGCAGCATTTAGAAATGCATAGTTTACTTGACAGCATTTACAAATTATGTTTTTTCCTCAGAATGACTTAAACTGTAGAAATGCTTCCATATGCTAAAGTTGGACATGCTATTGTAACGAGAAAGAAACAGAGATGTTTTTTAGTGGGTAGTTTTCATATACATACTAAACTACAATATGCATAAATTAGTAATGCTGCCCCCTAAGAATTTACCACAAATGGTTTTCTAATTCTTTCTGCGGCTCTCTGCTACGGATTGAGTGGATTTTGCCACAAAACAATGGGCCAGCAGGAATTCAATTATGATTTATCTAAGTAATGAGAACAATTTGATAGCAATCGTAATTCTTATGTTTTAATGAAAAAAAAATTTTTTTTCCTCAAATCCTCTGTGTTCCTTAAAGTCCATGGAGGAGGCAATTTTCAACTTCCTATCCAAAACACATATGCTTGCAGTTAACTCCTCTCTATCCTGACTTCAGAGCAGTGGTTGGCAAACTGGCCCACAGGCCAAATCCAGCCCACCACCTGTTTTTGTAAATAAAGTTTTACTGGAACACAGCCACGCACATTCATCTACGTATTGTCTTTGACTGCCTGTGATCTACAAAAGCAGAGCTGAGTAGCTGTGACAGAGACTTTATAGCCCAGAAACCCTAAAATATTCATAACTAGCCCTTTATAGAAAAAAATTTTGACTCCTTTTTAATAAGTATCTCCTTATTTCTTATGCAGAAATAATGGATGCTGCTCCTGCCAGTACTGCTTCTGCTGCCTGGATTTTGAGGATATAACCAGGCAGAATGACAGCCAGAGCTCCACAAAGCTCCGACAAACACCAGGAAGAAATCCACCACCCCAGAAAGCAGTGAATCCTTTCTTCTCTGGGGTGAATGACAATGACCCTGGCATTCAAAATGTGTATAATTAAATTTGAGAATAGTCCTAAAATGTACATTCTCCAAGTAAAAGATTCTATAAATGATTTTGAAAAAAAAATTTTAACCTATCTTTCTACTGCAAAGTTCTTACTAATATTTTGATAAGAAGGTATAGTACACCAAGGTGTGATACTTTCTGCTCAATTTTTAAATTCACTATTCTAAAGTAACTCATAAACTTTTTTTTTTCATTTCTCAGAACAAATACTTAAAGAAAGATGAGGGCAATATTTATTTGTGAACGTTTTGTTCAGGCTATAAATATATCAGGCTAATTTGAAAAATTGAGAGAACAAAGTAAATTGATCATTTATAAAATATTTTCAGCTATGACGGTCTAGTTGAGCAACAACAACAAAATGAACACCGATGGATTGATTCAACTATTAGGATTAACAACTCCAATAATTCCAAGCAGCAATAAATAATATAACTTAATAATAAAAAAAGACAGTTGTCTTAGTCCATTCCGGCTGCTATAACAAAAATACCATAGACTGTGGGGCTTATGAACAACATAAATTTATTTATCACAGTTCTGGAGGCTGGGATGTTTGAAATTAAGGGGCTGGTGGATTTGGTGTTTGGGGAGAGCTCATTTCTTGGTTCACAGACAATAGGCTTCTTGCTGTGTCTTCACATAGCAGAGGGGGCAAGGGATCTCTCTGGAATCTCTTTTACAAGGGCACTAATCCCCTCATGACCTAATCACCTCCCAAAAGCCCCATCTCCAAATACTATCACACTGGGGATTAAGTTTCACTATATGAATTTGAGAGGACACATTCAGTCTATAGCATTCCACCCCTGGCCCTTCAAAATTCACATCCTTCTTGCATGCAAAATACGCTCATTCCATCCCAATAGCCCCGAAAGTCTTAACTGGTTCCATCATCAACTTTAAAGTCTAAGTCCAAAGTCTCATCTAAATATCATCTACATCAGATATGGGTGAGAATGATTCATATGGAGGCAAATTGCTCTCCTGCTGTGAACCCGTGAAATCAAACATGTTACATGCTTCCAAAATACAATGGTGAGACAGGCGCAAGACAGACATTCCCATTCCAAATGGGAGAAAGAGGAAAGAAGAAGGAAGTGACAGGTTCCAAGTAGGTCCAAAACCCAACGGGGCAAATTCCATTAGTCCTTACAGCTCAAGGATAATCCTCTTTGACTGAATATTCTGCCCTCCTGCCCACAGCTCTGCCAGGCAAGGACTGGGGTCCCAAGGCTCCAGGCTGCCCTGCCCCCAGAGCTTTAGACAGCCCTGTCCCCACTGCAGTTCTCTGGGTTGGGGTCCCAGGACCACAGCCCTGCTGGAAGGCCTTGTCCTTTGAAATCCAGGTGGAGGCAGCCATGCCACCACAGCTCTGCTGGGCCAGAGGGAGCAGCATCAGGGCCAGCCAAGGAGCTCAGTACCAGAGTGCAGGGAGTGGAGACCACCAAGTGAGGTGATGCCAGAGGTGAGCGAAGGTCAGAAAGCACCAGCAGCCCCTCCTTTGCATCCTTCCATTGTCTTGGACAATAGCTCCTGGCTTCTGTCAAGATGGCTGACTGAGCTCCTTATCAAATGATCTCTCAGCCACACCCTTAATGTTCTTCCCAGAACAAGTTTTCTCATTCTTTTCAATATGGATACACGGAGAATTTTCCAAATCTTTAAGTCATTTCTCTCTTCTAGCATTTTACTACAAGTAGTCAAGAAAAACCAGGCCACTCCTTCAACACTTTGTTTAGAAATTGCTTCAGCTCAATATCTAATTTCATTGCTTGCAAGTTCTACCTTCCGTAAAACACTAGAACAGAACGTAATTCAGCCAGGTTCTTTGGCATTTTATAACAAGCATGGCCTTTCCTCTAGTTTCCAATAAGATATTCCTCATTTCCACCTGAGACCCCATCAAAATGAGCTTTAACATCCTTATTTCCACCAACATTCTGTTCAGGATCACTTGTTCTCTAAGAACACAGGCTTTCTCTACAGCTCTCCTTTTTTCTTTCTGAGTCCTCACCAGAGTCCCCTTTAAAAGTCCATTCATAGCAATGTAGGCTTTTTCTAGCATGCACCTCAAATCTCTTCTAGCCTCTACCCATTACCCAGTTCCAAAGCCACTTCCACATTTTTAGGTATTTGTTACAGCAGCACCCCCATTTCTCAGTGCCAATTTTTGTCTTAGTCAGTTTGGGCTGCTAAAACAAAGTACCACAGACTAGGGGGCTTATAAACAACAGAAATTTATTTCTTACAGTTCTAGAAGCTAGAAGTCCAAGATTAGGGTGCCAGTATGGTGCCTTCTTCTGGGTTGCAGACTTCCCATATCCTCACATGGCAAGCTCTCTCATGACTCTAATGAGGGCGCTAATGCCATTGAGGAGGGCTCCACTCCCGTGACCTAATCACCTCCCAAAGGCCTCACCTCCAAATACTATCACATTGGGGATTAGGTTTCAACACATGAATTTGGCGAGGTGGGCGGGCACAAACATTCAGTCTATAGTAGTTGTCCTTTCAGATTCTTAAAATTATGAATGGGGATGATGTAATGGAGTGAGATGGGTGTAAATTTCCAAGCGACTCCAACAAAATAATGCTTAGACCTTGGCCAGATTTTCCATTCATTCAGTCAGTTAGTCATTCAACATGTAGTTTATTGAGCACCTACAACATGCCAGGCTGTATTCCAGGAGCTGGGAATATGGCAGTAAACAAGACAGGTAAGATCCCACTTTCACAGAGCTGACATCCCAGTGGGGAATACAATACAACACAGGTTTATATCTGGCCCAGAAAAACAAAGCCAGAACATAATTCACAGAACTAAAAGAAATTAGACTAATCAGACAAGAACATCAAGAGTTGCTCCCAAGAAGGTCATTTCTAGGCAAAACTGTGCACACCTTCTCTTTTCTTGGCCCCCTTCTCTCCTGGACATCCCCTAGGAAAACCCTCTCTCAGGAAAGGTTCCAACCAACACAGTCACACTCAGATACAAACGGCTGACCTAGTATTTCTCTCAGAAGGGTCTGCATTTCATTACACATAGACATGAGCAGCTCCCAGGTAGCAGAAAGGGATTTTAGGGACCTTCTCAGAGTCATATCATGCATCTATTTCTAAGGAAACATTGATCATGCACCTGCTCTGTTGCAGGACAGCAGTAGGCTTGTTTAGGCAACAGTGGATAGCCTTGTTGCCCAGGAGGCTGGCCTTTGAGGACTGCATCAAGGGCTTTTCATCTTCTGTCTTTGGTTGGGTTCAGCTAAAGGGAGTCACCAGCAGGAGATGGAGGGGAGGAGGAAAGACAGGGCCAGCTCCTTGTTTCCCTGCTTCCTCCCTGCCTGGCTGCTGGTTGGCAGTGGCTGTGTCCTTCTAACAAAGATCCTGGCTCGCTCTTAGGGTCCTCTTGCATAGCTACAGCCACAGCTTTAGCTACCATTCTCTCTCTAATCGTCTGTACCCATTGTCCCTGGAGAGGGTAAAAGCTCCATGCTGGTGCTCCACCATTGCTAGCTGGGCAGAGTCCTCTCACTGACCTCTCCGTAACTGCCCCATTCTAACAGACACAGGTTAGAAGCCAGCACGGCTCTCAGATCAGAGACTGACTCTGGGCACCATCTTCATTTTTAAGTCTCAAGGACTTAGGGATAGAAGGACTAGAGAACATTCTATAAATGATGTTTCCTCTCAGAATCAGCGGTGACTCACCTCCAAATGGAATAAAACTCAGGGTGGTGACAGGAGTGACCCCAGCCCCTTGTGCAGAAAAGGAAAGCCTCTGAACAGCCATAGCTTACCTTTCTGTGTTCAGTGGAGGGCTGTGGGCAGACGAGCTGGAATCCAAGCAGCAGGAGGGAACCCAGGACACTGAGAAGGAAAAATAGCAACAGGTAGGGCTGTGAGTATGTTCCAGGCAGCAGCATCCAGCAGAAGGCAGTGTCTCCATCTCATCATTGGAAGGGAGAGAACAGTCCAACCCAGGCTCTGAGATGTGACCCAGTGAAGATGCAAAGGGCTGGCTCCATGGAAGGGGAGGCAGCACAGCGCTGTGGGCTGGCCATGGCATGGGGCAGATCTGGGATCAAACCCAGCTTTACTGCTTACCAGCAGGGTTTCTAGGTCAGGACATTCAACCTCCACAAGCCTCAGTCTCCTCCCTTGTAAGATGGGGATAACAGAAGCTGGCTCAGAGGTTTGGGGAGGACTGAATTAGATAACGCACCATGCCTGACATAGAGTTAGTGCCAGTGCATGCTCGTTTCTTGTGGAGCTAGTAAGGTCAGGCTAAAAGTGGAGCTTCTGAGCCTGGCCAGGGAAGTTCCTCTCCTACACCCCAGGCTTTCCTCAGAACCTTTCCTCTGCCTGTCCTTCACCCTTCAGTGTCACATATGTTCTTCATGGGTGGGATTAGCTGTGTTAAGCCCCAGTGTCACCAGCCCTGATTAGGGCTTGTCATCAAATAAAAGGAAGGGGTGGAAATAGGAGCCAGCTGGCCCCAAGACAGCAGGGTGTACTGGGAGAGTGTGAAGTTTTGGATTCAAACACATCTAGGCTAGAATCCCAACTCCGCCATTCCCATCTGGGTGATCCTGGGTAAACTAATGTCTCTGAGCCTCCATGTCCTCATCTTCTGTAAGGATCACTGAAGATGACAGAGGTGAAAACATCCAGCACAGTTAGTCAGAGAAGAGACAGGTTATTGTCAATTAATTGAAATGCCTAAAGTCCCTTGATTTCAAATCATCAACGGCGTTGTTTTAAGCATCCCTACAAAAAGGCCACTGGTTCTGCTTCATTGTCTTTTGAATCCTTTTTAGGGTTTAACCTTGAGGGCAGTTAAGTAACGCAGTGGTTCTCAACCTTTTTGAGGCCTCCAACATAATTGGGAGATATGAAACATGGCCTCTGTCCAAGAAAAACTCACCATGTGGAGCTGGAGATGAGGAAAACCTGTCTGAATCTGGAGTTAGGGCTTGTGGAGTTAAAGGCTCCCGCCATCTCTAAGTATCCCAAATTCCACCCTAACCCTCATTTTGTATGAAAATGAACTGGGCCCTAGCAGACCGCACAAAATGGAAGTGGACAGACTGGTCGGAGACTGTGTCATGGGACAAGAAGCAGGGCAAAATGATACGTAAGGAGCTGTAGCCCTTCACTCGCCTCCAGCCTGTACAAGCAGTGAGGAGTGAGCTGGAGAATGGGAGAATTTTGCTAGGTATGGATTTCTTTGAAGACGGACGTGCAAGTGCTGAGCACAGTCCCTCTACTCCCCTACGGGGAGGAAATGTCAGAGGTCCCTCCACAGCCAAGCAAGGAGGGCAACCATTCAGAGAGCTTGCTCTGGATCCTCTGTGTTTGGGGTATAAGGACTGGTGCCTGATTCTCCCCTGGAAAGTGTCTAAAGGCCAAAACCTGGCCGGAGTGTCTGGGAGCGCAGAGTGGAGAGAGAAGGCTGGGGTGGGAGTAGCCTGTATTTCTGGGGCTTGCAGGGGCAGGAGCTGCTGCGTTTTCCCCATAAGCTGTACGTGGGTGCCATGGAAAGCTGGACCTAGGTTGTCTAGCAAGGACCTCATCAAAGAAGATTGTTCACCAGGGTTAGGTGACCCCAAAAGAAAGGTGATGTGTGGTGTGTACCTGTGAAATACAGGAGCTGGGGGAGGGTCATAAGGGGGTGTGCAGAGGAGACCCCCAGCGATGGGGAAGTTCTCCAAAGGAGCCACCAAAGTGCCCTGAGAGAGGAGAATCCAGAACTTAGACATCCGCCAACCCCAGGACAGCAACACCAGATTACAATGGGTACCAATCCTGCTGAGATCCTCCTTGCCCAGTGACTTCTCCTCTCCTCTGCTCCTCCTGGAGGAATTAACAAGGGCAGAGGGAAGGGGGCAGGGAGGGGAACCAGGAGTGTGAAGAAACCAATGAAGCCCTCTCTTCCTCACTACAGGGGTCTGAGGCCAGACCAGGCCCAGTCCAGGGGAGGAAAAAGGCTTTAAGTTGGATGAGAGACTGAAATTTTTATATCTGACTAGACTTTCTTTTAATGTACCATATCTACACACAAAATCCTTCCAAGGAAAAGAGGTATTCAGAAAAATATAATATGAAATCAGTGGTGAAAAGAATCAAAGAGTTGGTTTATAACTTGCTGAGGATCTAGGCTGGTGCTGTCCAATAGAAGTTTCTGTGATGATGGAAAGGTTCTATTTCTGTACTATTCAATGCACAGATATAGAAATCTGTGCTGTGCAGCACACAGGGAGCTAAGACTGCAGGTCTAGATGGTGAAGTTACTGATGTCTTAGGCAGAAACTGCCTACTGAAAGGACAGGCATTCAATCAATAAAGCTATCCCCTCCTACACATACACACACCTTTTTTGGACTTTTTGATACTTGAAACATTAAACCTGCAATGGACCAGAAAACTATCCAAGAGTCTTCCAGGGATGGGGCAGGGGTATCTAAAGGAGTGAACACGGTGGTGGGAAAAGAATAGTTATTTTCTAATTATACCCTTAGTGGATCCAGTTTGTCCTCTAAACCAAGGAACATGTGCATCACAACTTAGGAGTCTATGCTCCTTGGTTACATGACCTTGGGCAAATCACCTCTGTGCCTTAGTTTCCTCATCTGTAAAATGGGAATAATACAACCTGGGCTGCCTACCCCAGATGAGTTAATGTGCGAGAAAGCACATTATGAACCTGTGCCTAAAAATCTGGATCATTTGTAACACATTCCGGCACTGTTTACTCATTTAAAAAGAAAAACAGATTGGTGTGGTTTTGTTAAGAAAACAAGCAGCAGCTCCATAAATGTGTTACACCTCAGACCCTCAAAGTTCTTGGCACACACCTAAGCCACATATTTGTAATGCAATCAGGAACAGTTTTGCATAACCACTCATCCCAGGTTGCACTTCCATAACATTCACGGGGACTTGGGGCGGGGGAGGGAGTGAAAGATTGGAGGAGAGAAGATTCTAGGTTTTCGTCTGTCTGGGAGGAGGTGCATTCCAAGTTGCCTGGTCACCTCTACTCCCAGGTATGTCTATGGCTCCTTCCCTCACCCCCTTTAGGTGTCTACCCAAAGCTGTCCCTTCTCCATAAGGCTTCCCTGACCCCATATAAAACAGGGCTCCCTCTCCCAGCCGAGCCTATTTCTTTTTCTCCACAGCACGCACCATCTCACATCCTATGTCCTTATTCACTTAAATTTCTCCCTCTGTCAACCAGGACGTAAGCTCCATGAGACCATGTTTTGTTACTACTTTATCCCCCAGCCCTAGCAGAGTATCTGCTATATAGTAAGAGCTTAATTCACTGAATTAATGAATGATGCTTCATCATATTATGACCTATGAAATTTCAGGATAAGTGGAAATAGTGTGAATTAACATATTAAAAAATGTCCAAAGTAACTTTGGGAGCTTTTAAAAGTCCTTTTATGGGTGATTTATAAAAATCAGTTGTGCTTTTGAGTTTCTATGTGACTCCCCCCAAATTCATTCTCATAGGATTTATACGAGGTCTGGAAGCAAAACGGTTGTTGGTGCCTCTTGTTGCAAAAATGCAACACAAGTTACATTTACATGTTCAAATGGTTCTTTTCCTCATTGAGTTGGGCCCTGGTGAAGCTAAAATGCAAAGGGGTACCCAATAAAATTCATTCTGGAATAAAATCTCAGTTATTAAATGGGCTCTGCTCTGAATGGAATAGAATAAATTCCCCCCGAGGGGAAATTATTCTTTGGGCTGCAATAACAGCAGCCAGAGCAATATATAACCCCAGGGGCCAGAGGAAACTCTGCCAAGGGCTCCAAGTTTCCCACCCCTGCTCAGTAGACTCTGTTTTAGGATACCCCACCCTGCTCACACATACCTATCTAATTGGTAGTCTGTAGCTGTGCCCACACCTCTTCAAAACACCGACAATCTAGCCCAAATCCTTGTTTCTCCTGACCCAATTCAAAATTAATGTTTGGGGAATGGGAGAGCATGTGTGTGTGCAACTCGTGTGTTATTTCACTTTGATAGTTTGCTTTGGCAAACTGCTCCCAGCTTGCAACGTTTTGACAGATTGAAGGCTACCAGGGCCTTTGGCAAACAAATCATACACTCCCCTCCAAGCGGCGGGGGAAGCCACATTCCTACCAAGACTTTCCGATTCACCTTGCAGTAGAAACAACCCCACATTTCACGCCAATCAGGAAAAAAAAAGTTATGCCATTTACCCAGCGCTGTTCTAGATTTTAAACACTCCATCATTTCATTTCCTCATGTAGAAAATAATGCTCACTGAAATTCTGGACAAGATTTACATCATGGAACTGGGGCTCTGGGCTTCTGTATTTGTCTTGGCCAAACCCTCCCCACGCCCCACGCACAACCGTCCTCAACCGCAGTGAGGGTGGGTCATGTCACAGCCATGGTGTACCTCGGTTCACCTCAGTGAACGCAACACCACTGGTGCATATCAAGTAACAAAACAAGGAAAACAGCAAAAAAAAATCTCTACTACTTTTCTTCTTCAGTTAATACAACCCAAGAGATATTTTGGGAGCAACCTGATCACTAATAAAATTATACCAACTTTAGCAAAAGAGAGCCAAAATCTTAGCATTGAAGTGAACTCTCCACCTACTGTGCTCTGGAGATCAAAAATGTTTGCTAAGCATGCATTTTACTGTGTTCAGCTCAACCCTCTGCCTTCCTCAGACAACAGTTAAGAGAAAAGGCAGCAAGAACGGGAGATGGGTTACAAACAACATTAGCCAATGAAGACTTGGTGGTTACCACTGATCTCAATGCTTACAAGTATTAATTCATTTAATCTCCAAAGCCACCATATCAGACTCTTTTATTATACCCATTTTGCAGGTGAGGACATTGAGGCACAGAGAGGCTTTTATTGAAGGGCACACACACCTACTAAGTGGCAAAGCCTCATTTCAATGCCAGCAGTCAGACCTTTGGCCTGGACCTTTGACCTCTGTGCTCTGGGGCCTCATTAAGACACAACACACCTTTAAACCAAGCATTTGCCATTTTATCACATCAATTTTCTTTCCTAGTCTGTATGAGGCTGTGGCTTCACACATCTGTTTTACTTCCTGTCATTGCTTGCAAAAATAATCAGAAAATAAGTGGATACAATAAAACTTCATTTATCCAGCCTCACTAGAAAATGTTCTAAATTTTAAAATAATTGAAGCTAACCATTTAAATCCCAAACTTTAAAAAAATACATTCTGGGGCTGGCCCGGTTGTGTAGTGGTTAAGTTCGCATGCTCCACTTTGGCCACCCAGAGATCCTTGGTTCCGATCCCGGGCATGGACCTATGCACCACTCATCAAGCCATGCTGTGGCAGGCATCCCACATAAAGTAGAGGAAGACGGGCACGGATGTTAGCTCAGGGCTAATCTTTCTCACCAAAAAAAATAAATAAATAAAATTCATTCTATTTATTTCCCCTGCTTTCTTATATAGAGGATGCTGAGATTAAGTAACGTTTTTCAACGGCTCAGAGTCACCAACGAGAATAGCAATCAATTTGTGCAGCATAAGGTGGCTGCCCTGGAGCAGAGCAGTTTGAGAGCCCAGAGGTCTGGGGCTTTCTGAATCCAGCTGGCCCTTTGCTGTCTCCTCCCTGCTGTCAGGCATTGCTTACTATACTATGGATGAGCCTGTGTCTTCTGAACTCAGCTCCCTTCGGGTCAGCCTTTGCCTTGGAAACCTTTAGACAACCAAGCTGCAGCCAAACCAAGACCCAAAGAGGCTCTGGGAAAAGGCCTGCCTGGCTTTCTTGGAGGAAATGTTTCCATTTTAGCGCATGGACTTAAGGACACCTATTCTAATTGCATATTGGTTTTTATTGTGTATTTCCAGGTTCTCAACTCTTACAGCCATTCGTATTTTCTGAACCAGGGCTTCTGGAAAAGTGAGGGCTGCTATCATGGCACAGTTTTTTAAAACACAACACTCTTTGGTAAATTCCCCTACTCAATGGTAGTTTCTTGAGGAAACGGTTATTGATACATCTTTGCAGCTAGCAGAACAATCAGCACAGTCTTGGTCCAAACTTGGGCTCATAAATAGCGAGTGAATATAAGAATGGAAAGAGAGAATGAGGTGAGGGGAGAAAGGAGACTGAGCAGGAGGGAGGAAATATCAGTCACTAAAGAAATGCAAAGTGCTGCTGTGACCAACACTTTTCATCAATAAAGTGTTTTCTAAGTGCATCCAGAATTCTCTGCTGGAAAAATAAGAACCGGAAAAAGGAAGACAATCCTAAAAGGCAGATTTCCACAAGTTGGAGTTATTAGTTCTGATCCCTGGGGGGTCAATGTTAACCCGAGGCATATAAATCCACTCGGGTACGTAAGGAATGGGTAGTTGGCAGCCCAATGATCACACCTTGCCTCCATTGAATCTTTTTTGGTACAGAATGTTCTAGCAAATCCCACAGTCAAGTACTGAGTGATGAGGACATGGTCCAGGTGCAGGGCTGTGCCAGGCATAAAGAAAAATCAATACTGTCTGAATGCCTGCCATCATTTTATAGGTAGGGGTTTGCCAGGGCAGTCCTCCAAAAAAAGATTTTATTTCCTCCTAGCCTCTCTGCCTACCATTCAGAGGGTCCTACTAGGCTTCCCACAAAAGATTCCAGCAGGTTCTTCCCTGGCACATTGTACTCCTCTGCTCCCACCAGAGGAGTTGTGTTCATATAGAGTCAACCATGTTCCCAAACCTGTTTATGCTGGTTGCTTTACAATTACATAAAATATTCAAATAGTACACAGACCCGTGAAATAGAGCTTAGAAAGCAGTGTTAGTTGTTTCTACAAAAACGAAGCTGAATGCTTTGGAAAGACTCAATAAAGGCAAGTAGCCAAAAAAAAAAAAAAAAAAAAACTGCTGGCAAATTAGGTGTGGATGAGACAACTGTAAATGATTAGGGGCAAAAATAATAAAAATCTAGAATCATTCTGTACTCAGATTGCTTTACAAATGTCTTTAAATTCTCACTCTGCTTTAAAGAAACCCAAATGGAAACCTTAAATAATGCTTATGGGTGTGGTTTGCGCAAGAAAGACAATCAGGGGTTCATGCTCAAAGAAAAGTCCTTGGCCCCACATCAGAAAATTGGTGAGTGAAAGTACATGTGTTTTAAGTTTAAAATAAACTGTTAAGCGTGTGTGTGTATCATCTGTATGATTTTCTGCTTTAACCTACTTTTTAAATTAACTAATGATCCTGATCAGGAAAGAAAAATTTTTTACTTTATTTCTTTTACACAAAAGATAATTATTAATTTATTTATTCAATATTCAACAAATATTTATTAAGCATCAACTGGGTACTGGTTTAGATGTGGGCTACACAAACTCTGTCCTGCCTTATTGACACCATGAAGTTTAATACTTATGATCCGAGCCTGGCCTCTTCTCCCCTTTCTCCTCCTCCTCCCCCTCTTTCTCGTCCTCTTCCTTCCCCTATTTCTCCTGCTCTGCCCCATTTCTTCGTCACCGGCTTAGGGACACTGACTGACCCCATGAGCCTTCCCAATTATCACATATTTCTCTACCCCTGAGGGAAGTCTCAGTTTTCACTGATCGATCGTAACTCATCACTACTTTGGGCATTCTCTTTCTCACACATACAAACTCACTTTCTCAACCCACTTCTTTCTTCCTTCCTATATTCAGGATCTTTTTCAGTTGCCCCAAGAATAGCCACCTTTCTCTTTCTCACATCCTCAATCCCTTTTGGTTGTATTTCTAAGTGAAGTAGCTAACAGGCATTACAGGAATACAACTTGACTGAAGTGTATATCAAGGAAAAGAAAAGCCTTACATTTCCGAAGACTAAAACCAGACACTTGACCTAGGGCCATCAACCTGTAACACCCTGAAATGATCCAGAACTCTCCTTCATCAGATCTATAAAAATCACCATCTAACTGTGTAATCTCTTTAATTACATCTGCATTTCTTCAAAACCTATTCAAAATAAGAATCACTGAATCCATTTTATTTCCTGCCAATTCAACCAATTATTTGGCATTTTCAATAGTTTTTTTTTCTTCTATGTTTTCATTTCAAACATGAAATATGTCAACTATACTAAAACATTCCTCAAGGTCAAGGAAGAGCCCTGACCAAGCCAACTGGCTCTAGAGATTTCATTGGCTGGCCACGGTAGGTAGCCATTATCACCTGTTATACTGCTTCTGGGGAGAAAATTGTGTTTCCCTCCTTTATGTCAACAAACACATAAAGATGTAACTGTGCATGCACAAAAAAGTGCACAATTTGGAGCAAGTTTTTAAGAAATATAAACACTTCTGTATCATTTAGTGCCGTTTCCTCTCTAATTTGTAACAGGTGACAAACATTCCTTAATCTAGACTTGACCCATTCTTTGGTCCAAACGGATTTTACTTGCCCTGCATTTTGCATGGTATCCAGAGCTTGTCCAAAGTTCAATGACAACTCATTAACCAGCTCCATTAAGTATTAGAATCTTATGTCTCTTCTGCTATGGGTTTACTATTTTTTTATTTTACTAATTCTTTTTATTACTACAGACTCTGAGCAGGGCAGAAATACTCTTGCTATGTTAATAATCAGGGCTTCTCTGTCTCTTCCAATGAGGAGGAAGCTGGCTTTCTGTTTCTCTGTGGCTTGCAAAAACTGAGGAGGGATTTTTAAACTAAATCTCTCCATATCAGAATTGTGAATCCCCTCAAATGTTTTTTCCTCTCAGGGATTTTCTTAGCAGCTAACTTCTAATTTTGACCTGTTTTCTCTACAGGTAGAGAAATCCTCCAGCTTTTCCAATTGATCTTTATGCATTTGCTTGCCTTGATAAATATTAAAAAGCCCTTAATATTTGTGTGTGTGTATGTGTTTCTCATCTACCAATTTTATCAAAGACATCTCACTCTTAAAGTAACCATAGCCCTTTTCCCAGAATATTTTGAAAAGCATTCAAACAAAAGACACTCTAGTTTTATTTTTTTTCAGGTTAAAATATATTTACATGGTCCTAGAAACAGAATGCAGAATGGTTTATGAGTACTGGGCTTACGATGAAGGAGACTTGATGGAAATCTCCAGCTGGGCTCTCCCAAAGAATTGCCCATACTCATAACTCATATTTTCTTTCCCAGTCCTTACAGCAGGATTCTTGAAGAAATGTCCTGCTGAGTAGCCCTGTTCAAACAATCCCTTCAGCAGGACCCTAATCCTGGAGGCATGTCAAGATTTCCAGAGTTCCACCCAGAGGGTAGCAAGACCACATTTGCTTTCAACTACTCCCGCCCTGCTAATTTCTAATCTGTAGGCAATTTCTATGAAATAACACACAGCATGCAGGTGAGCCCACCAGGCCTTCCTAGGAGGGAGATGGCCTCCATACCACAGATCATTACAGGAGGTTAACTGTCTGCAGGAGCATCAATTAAAATTCCAAGACATCAAAAAAAAAACCAAAAACTTTGCAAAAGGGACTTCTCCTAAGTAACGCCCTTCCCATGCAGTCTGGGTGCCCACATTTTTGAGTCTTTAGTACTTGTAGGAGCCTCTCTGATGGCAGCCAGATATATATATATATACTTGCTTACCACATGGTGAACCCACCTCTGATCATCCACTGCTCTTTTCAGTCGAGTTCAATATCTGACTGTGACCTCCACTTCTCTGCCCCCATTGGGTCCTGGTGTTCAAATAAGCTGTGGTCCTGAAGTGACCCTGTGGTGCAGCTGCATTGCTCACTCCTCTGTGGTTTTACAGCAGTATGTCAGAGCTTCCAAACACTGGATGCATATTTCATGTCCTGAAAAATCTTTTTTTTTTTTTTTGGTGAGAAAGATTAGCCCTGAGCTAACATCTGTTGCTAATCCTCCTCTTTTTGCTGAGGAAGATTGGCCCTGGGCTAACACCCATGGCCATCTTCCTCTACTTTATATGCGGGACGCCTGCCACAGCATGGCTTGATAAGCGGTGTGTAGGTCCACGCCCAGGATCTGAACTCGTGAACCCCGGGTCACCGAAGCAGAGCGTGCGAACTTAACCACTATGCCACCAGGCCGGCCCTGTTGAAATATCTTTTAAGCTATTTTTTAAACTATGGGTAAAAAATGCACACATGCTAATTTAGATTAGATACCACATATTAACCCTGAAGAGACTTGGGCTGCGCTGCTAGTGGCTGGATTTTGCAGAGGCCTCAGAATGGAGCTTTTCCTGCCTTGTCTGACACTCTTGTGAATGGCATCGATGAAGATGGTTGTAGCTCTGCATGGGTGTTTGGTCTTCAGGCCTGCACATGTCTGTTCACGTAAAATTACACAAGCAGCCACAGACTAAAGCTCACACACACTCAATTAAATGCCAGGCATAGGCCCAAGAGCATCTGCCTGGCAAGTGCTCTAGCCTTGATTGGGCAATCGCATGTGGCACCATCCTAATAATATATTCTAGACCATTTTACTTTTTATTGTAAGTCCTGGGCATTTGGGGCTAGTGTACAGTCATTAAAAAAAAAAAAAACCCCACTACAAGATATCCTTAGTGATTCAACTTTGAAACAAAAAGTTCTTCCTTCCCTTCTTTTTAGATTCTGAATCAATTCATTTAAAGGGTATCCTGAGATTGCAAGATGAGCTTCATCGAAGAACTGTTACCAACTGAACCACTTACCTGTGTGGATCAAGATTTTCTTAACACTATGCAGTAAAACAGGTCACAGAATAAACCAGATGCTGAGGCTAATACATAAGCTATCATCCATAAATCCTGATTTCAAATGTTGGTGTTGATCAGAACAGACTCATTTACCTCATAAGGTATAAATATTACAAATTTGAACTTATAAAATAAATTTATCTTAATAAAATACTGCCATTGGCTATTTTATATATTGAGATTTTACATAGGATTTTGATTGAAGAATTTTTAAAAGGGTCTGTTAGCTTAAAGAAAAGTTTGACAACAGCCTCAGTGACATGGACTACAGTTCCAGAGCCCTCTCCTGACTCTGCACTGCAGTAAGGTGGCACCTGGGAGTCAAGCTCTCTGAGCTCTGATGTTCTGATCTACAAAATAGAGATAATACCACTTGTTCTACTGACCTCCCATGGTTGATATTAGGGTCAAATAAAATATGCAGGTGAAAGTCATAAATGTTTTGAACAGAAGGGACCAGAGAGGTCACCTTTTAAGTATACTGGGTCAATTAAGTCAAAACCTGCGGGGATGCAACCAGAGAACAATACTTTTTCAAGTTCTTCAGGTAAATCCATTGTGCAACTATGATAAATTTCCGTTGATCCAGTAACACCTTTATTTAAAAAAAAAATCTGAGGCCTAGAGGTCTCCCAGCAAACAGCAAGGCACAGCTTAGAACCCAAGCAGTCGAAGCACCTCCTCCCACAGCACACAGCTCCCTAGGCCTTGGTGGCCTTTGAGAATAGCAAACTTATTACACATATGTACACAGTATATCAAAAATATCAGTGAGATGCAGACCCTCAAGGTGAGTTACTACAAGAAACTATATAGTAAGACTCAAATATCAAATTTCTTATTCTCCTATTTTCTCTTTAAAAGGTTCTCCACTTACCTGAGAGACCCCATGAAATGGGGAACCATGATGCTGGGGGTCCCAGGAAAAGCAAAGGCTGCTCAGAGATGTTGCCAATTTTCTGCAGATGGGAGTGGCATTCAACTCCTACAGAAGGAAAAACAATGTTATTTTAAGCATCATTTGCTTAGGAAGATTCTACAGCCTAAGATTCTAGAGCCTAAGTGAGCCAACGAAACCAGAAGTGAGCAAATGGAAGACATTAAAACAAAACTGCCACTAGCCATTTATGGTAACCAGATTTCCCAACTGAAATCTGATTCTGTATGAATATGAGGTACCAAATTTGCTGGACACTCAGCACAGGGACTGATCCACAGAAGATGTTCAATAAATTACTATTAGTATGACTACCTCAGACTCCAGGCTAATAGCAGAGTTGACATTAAGCAAACTTACACTGGAAATGTAGCTCCATCTATTAAATGCTACTTGACCATAGGAAATTCATTTCACCCTTGCGTATCTTGGTTTCCCCAACTGTACAGTAGGGGTAAAAATACTGCCTAACAATAAAAAGAGATGACATAATGATATACGCTACAACATGGATGAACCTTGAAAACATTATCCTAAGGGAAAGAAGCCAGACATAAAAGGCCATATATTGTATGATTCCATTCATAGGAAATGTCCAGAACAAGAAAATCTATAGAGACAGAAGGTATATTAGTGGTTGCCAGGGTCTGGGGGGTGAGGAGGGGTTAACGGGGGGACACGAGGTTTCCTCCTGGGGTGACAAAAATGTTCTAAAGTTAGATTGTGGTGATGGTTGCACAACCCTGTGAATATTTACTAAAAGCCATTGAATTGTACACTCTAAATTGGTGAAGTGTATGGTACCTGAAGTACATCTCAATAAAACTGTTTAAAAGATACTGCCTACAGAACTGCTGCAGGTTGTGAAGATTCAACAAGTGGACACACGGCATGTTCTTAGTCCAGTGCTGGTGCAGAGTGACACTCAGTAACACGTAGCTCTGAGGATGTTGATACAAGAGGTGAAGCAACACTTAAAATGTGTTATCGCAGTAAAAACAGGAAGGTAAAACCCCTTGCCAACAAATACTACTTTATTCAGAAGCCCTCACTAAACAGAATTTCTAAACTTCGTCAAGTGAGCCAACTTTCAAAAATAAATTATAAATAGCATCAGAAATCCGGGGATGGGAGATTTGGTTGGAACGTAATATAACTTGGGAAGAAAAATCATTGGGCAGCCTCCTCTCCTCCTGCACCTCCTTCCAGGGAAAGACAAATAAATGAAGCAAGGTTTCAAGGTGTGTCCAGGGGTCCCCTCTAATAAAGCTAGAGTTTTCCAAAAATTAAGTTTCTGAAGTCTTCCAAGGACTTCAAATTTCCTTCTCATTAGAAAGGGGTGATGGGGGGCCAGCCCTGGTGGCCTAGTGGTTAAGTTCAGCATGCTCCGCTTGGGCAGCCCAAGTTCGGTTCCCAGGCGCAGACCTACACCACTCATCTGTCGGTGGCCATGATGTGGCAGCAGCTCACATACAAAAAGAGGAAGATTGGCAGATGTTAGCTCAGGGAAAATCTTCCACAGCAAAAAAAAAAAAAAAAGAGGAGAAAGAAATGGGAGATAGTGAGACAAATTATAAGGATTTAAAAAAAAGACAGTCATGAGAATCAGAAAATTCCATTTGCAAGGGAGAATAATCAAGATTTTTAAAGTTACCACCAGTCCTCTCTAGGGGTTATTAAGAAAGTAAAGCCTCTTAACCGTAATAACCCCTAATTAGCCATCAGCAACTCATGAAATTACTCATGGTATTGAAGACCCTTAGATTCTTGGGTCTCAGCCAGAAATTACACTGAGACACGCCAGGAAGAAAGCCAACAAGTGCAAATTGGAACAGTTAAAACTACTCTGAATCCGAGGTGCGGTCTTCCTGCTCTGGGCTGAGGAGCAGGTATGCACAAAGACGGGATTTAACTTGGAAGTCACATGAAATCTCTGCCAAGCTCCTGATAAAGATCAACTAATCAGTAACTATTTACTCAATGCGTGGAGTGCTCAGGTCCTCTCCGAGGTGCTATGGGATTCAAGAGAAGGATGAGTCAAGGCAGAGTGTCACTTTATAATCTAGCTTCTGTGGAAAGGATGTAAGGACATGTTATTGTCTGGGAAAAGGATGGTGTTATCCGGAACAACGAGGGTAAATGGTGTTACATCGACACCCTAGTACAAATCAAGCTAGCTCAAGGAAGGAGAATCCCTATAGAGAGCTGGGTGGGCATCGGCAAAGAAGATGGGACTTAAAATCAGCCATTGGCCCACACAGGTTACAAACAAACAATGAAGAGTAGTTGATAAGAGTACACACTGTAATCTGAAAGACCTGGGTCTGAGATCAACATCCCCATTTATTAACCAGGTGACCTTTGGCAATTAACCTTTTTGTCTTTCAATTTCCTCACCTGTAAAATGGGGATGCTGTTTGTGCCTACCTCATAGGATTGTTGTATTAAATATTTATTGAGACTGCATGACCCGGGTGCTAGACACACAGCAGGCACAGTCCCTGCCTTCAAGGAACTTACAGCTTAGATGCTAGAGGGCTACAGACTGGAAACAAACTGAAACATAAATAAGTATAAAAATAAAATTGTGATAAGAGCCATGAAAGAAAATCCAAGGTGCCTCAAAAAGTATACCAGGCAGTGGTCAGAGAAGGTCCCTCTGAGAAACGACCTTCATGCTGGGGCTTGAGGGGTGAGTTGGAGTCAGCCAGGTGAAGAGGGAGGGGGCGTCCCAGGGAGAGGGACTCACAGGTGTAAAGGTGTGTGAGGAACTGGGAGGAAGAACGAGGCAGCGCGGTGGGAGCACAACAACGGAAGGAGAACATGGGAAGAGCTGACCCTCTACGGAGAGGTAAAACTCCCAGAATATGGTAAATGAATGGCTGAGGAGGACAAGGGAAGGAGAGGTGTCGAAGATGACCCCCTCCAGATTTCCTGTGGACGGAGGTAGCAAAAGGAGGTACTAACAGAGCTTTTTGGGTTTTGTCAGGAAAGGAAAGGCAATGTTGAAGGAAGAGGGTGTGATGGAAAGCAGTGGTTTCCAAATCTGACAAGAAGTCTACCAGAAAAACATCTTATATTACCAAAACAATTTGAAAATAGATTTACAACCGCTGCTGATAACCATGAACCTCGTCCTCTGAGAGTATGTTGCCTCCTGATATTTGCTGATAATAGAATAAAGCCATCATAATTAGCATGTCATTTTAAAATATGGTTTCTTTCATCTTTATCTCATCCTTTTAAAATTTATATTTCAAATGTATGTCTTACGTGGTCACATCATAAACTGATAGGTTAAAAAAAATAACCAAACAGAGATTGGAGTTGTATGCTCAAACGTTCTTTACTGATGGGGTGCGCAGTCAAAAAAATTTTTTTGGAGGCTTCTATTCTAGAATGTTTTTTGACCAACTTCTTGTCAGATTCGATTAGTCACTCTTTTCTCAGGATGTGGTTGATGAGCTTGTACCAGCTCTGCCATTTCCTCAGCGCTCACTCGTGCTTCCACGATCAGTATTGTGTCAAATCAGCTCTGCTTTTCAAACTGCGGGTCACAACCTGTGAGTCTGTCATGAAATCAATTTCGTGGGTCACGACCTGCACTTTTTTTAATGAAAAAGAAAAGATTGAAAGAGAAGAGAAAATACTAGCATTACCACACACAGGAAGGGTTAAGCATTTCTTACTGTGGCTCACAGTCAGAAAAGTTTAAAAGCGCTCACTCTGGAAGACCAGATTCTAACTGTGATTGGGGAAATCCAATTGTGAAGATGGGGCAAAGCCACGTTATCCAAACCCTTGAAAAATGGCGCCAGGCGAATTCTGATGAGATGGGCAAGAAAGTGCCATTTAGGTTCTGGAGTAGGGAGGGACCTAAGGAAAGTGAGGTTTCCCAAAAATCCATTTGGCAACAGTGTGCCGAACAAGCGGATTGAGTAAACATGCTATCTGTGGAGCCGTGTCTGCCTTTTGAGGTTTGCTCCTGTTGATTTACACTTTCTTAACAGTGAACAAAAAATCGAACAATCCAGTTTCTGTTAGAACATATGCTCCCTGGGGGATGGAGGGCCCCCCTTCTCTCCTTTCGACAAAGATCCTACAGGAAGGTTGAACAAGTCACCTGATTTGGTTCAGGCCAAAGTCACAGTCCCCACACACCAGGAGGAAGTGGCAGGAGGCTCCAAGGCTCAGGACGGTGGGGACAGAAAGAGGGACCCAGGGAGATCTAACCCAGGGCAGAAGATGGCTCTCCTGACCCCAGAAGATGCCACTGTGCCCTGGACAACCACTCTATTCTGCTGCCCCTTACCCATAGGCCCACCTCTGAGTATCTTTCCTGCCCCTTCTCCTCAGGGCCTAACAGAGCTCCTGGAAAACCCCACCTGATGTTAGCCTGTATCCTAGAAGAGAAGGATCTGCTCAGCTTCTCAGGTCTGGGTTCAGAAAGGCCCCCCCTAGGGGCCACATCCCAACTACAGGCGCCAGTTCCACTTCCCTCTCTCCCACACACAGGCTTCCCCCTCTGGAACTCCCACAATGTAAAGTAACCACCCAGACAAACAAAAGCCCTAGTCCCTGAAGGAGAGGAAGTGACTCACCAGCCCAAGAATGAGGACCAGAGATTTCAGGAGGAGGCAATTCCAGACCCCAAATCAGCACCCAGTAACACATCATGAGGTCGAGTCTCAGAACCTGCCCATTCCTCTATGAAAGCCACTCTCTGAGGGTCCTGACGGAAAGGAGCCTCTGCACCGGGCCTACATCCTGCCCAGTCCTGTCTTCATCAGCGTCACCAACACGTTCTCCTGCCCCACCACGATTTACACAAACTTTCCTCTCACAGAACCCTGGCATGCTGTTTGCAGCGCCCCCTACCTGACATTCCAGTTGTCTGAAGACAAAAGTACCAGGATGTGGGCTCTCAATACCAGTGTGTCCAACCCACCTCTGTCTTCCATTATCAAGAAAGCGGAAGAGTCAGGAATCAACTATTACTAAGCACCTGATAGGGGACATGAGTCATGGTATTTAATCCTCACAGCAAAACTGAGGCCACTGAGGGGAGGGCTGGGACTTGAACCCTGACCACCGACAGCTGAGCTGGGCCTCTTTTCACTCAATTAGACTCACTGTCTCCCACCTAGGAGATATTCGTGCATAGCTAGACACTCAATAAATGAATGAGTGAGTGAATGGATGCCATCCCAAGGGACTCTTTGTACCTCACAGATTTGCTGGGAGATGAAACATGTCAGGACATAACTGCTTATTGTGCCAGGAACATCACCTAGAGCAAAGCGAGCCATGATGAACGATTTAATAACCTATTATGTCAGATAATAATAATAATGTGGTTGAGGATCAAACATCTACTGAGTGGTTACCATGGGTTAGGTGGTATTTTAAATGCTTTATATATATTAACTCATTTTATCCTCACAAGAATGCCATGAAGGAGGTACCACTGGGAAATGGAGGTACAGAGAAGTGTAGTAACTTCTCTAAAGTCATCCAGGTAGTTGGTGGGAGAGTCAGGATTCAAACCCAGGCAGCCTGAGCCCAAAGTTTATGCACTTACCCATCATGCAACACTACCTTCTACCTGCATACAAACAGGACTGGCTTAAATGATCAAAACAGAGACTGACTGTGTCTGTTGCTGGTCCAAGTCTTTTCCCGGGTGTCATCTTGAGTATGAGTTTGGAGATAAAGGAACAGTCTAGGCCTCAATGGATGTCACAACATAGCACAGTGGCCGCACAATGGCTCCTGCAGGTCTGGCACCAGTCACTCTGAGGTCCTGGAGTGTTTGTATGCGGGACAATCAAGTCACCAGCTTTGAGCATTCGGTGCCTATTGGGTTAGGCTTCACACAAGATATCAAATATGACAAGGAGGGACCCCTGTTCTTGAGGAGTTTATACTCTTATTGAGGCCGACCAATAAATAAATAAATACATAAATGAATATTTCTTTAACAATGATGAATTACCTCAGAATGGGTGTTCAATGGCTGGTACCAGCAAAAAGGAACGCCAGCATTCCAAGGAAGTCAACAGCACAGTAGACTTCTATGGTTAGCACTTACATTGTTCTTGCTATATATGGTCATGTGCTTTGTAACAACGTTTCGGTCAACAACAGACTGCATACATGACAGTGGTCCCATAAAATTATACTATATAGCATAGGTGCGTAATAGGCTATACTATCTAGGTTTGTGTAGGTACACTCTACCATGTCCACACAACAACAGAATCGCATTTCGACGCATTTCTCAGAACGTATCCCTGTCATTAAGTGATGCATGACTGTACTAGGCACTGCACTAAGGACTTTATGTAATAGCTCATTTAATCTAACAACTCTGTGAAGTAGATAACTAGTACTGCCCCCAGCTTACAGAGAAGAAAACTGATGCACAGAAAGGTAAGTGGATTTTTCCCAAGACCCACAGCTAATAAGCGGCAGTACTGTGTTTCAAACCCAGGCAGTCTGACTCCAGAGTCCATCCTCTGAACTCTACCGTGACTGCCTCCTGGCTGTTTGGGGATGCCTCCACGGACCATGGGCTTCAAGGAATTGGAAGAATTAGAGCTAGCATCTCAAGCACAAGGGACTAATAGCTAGATGAGGGACGAGGTTTGAGGAAAGATGGAGGCTTCTGGCGCCTTCAAAAAAAAAAAAACAAGGGACTCGTGTTTTGGGAATGAACAAACCCACTACTGGAGAGAGAGCATAGTGTGAATGAATGACAGAGGGCAGAGGACCAAGGATCCAACCAATGCCCAGCAGGTCAAATGGGGAGGCAAAGAAGGAGCAAGCTCGCAAGTGGACACCAAGGAGGAGGCTGTCCTACACTGTCCTGAGGTGGTGGTCAGGCCAAAGAAGGATATGCAGGGTGTCCCCAGCACCTTTCAACTGGGAGGACACAGAGGATCTTGGAGAAAGAGCTTTGGCTGGAGAAGGCAGAAGGCTGCCAAGAAGAGCAGCCAGAAAGCAAGAGGCAGAAAAAGGGGTGTTCTTATTTCTTCAAGGTATGTCCCACTTAAAATGAAAGGATTATTAAGAGCAAGCGGGAAGAATAGAGGGAGGGATATCCTTTGAACAGTCACATATACATATACATATACAATGCTTAACAATACAGTGGGCAAATCAGCCAGCCAACAATGAGAGGTACAGGACAGGGTCCAGAAGCTTAAAAGAGAAGGGGTTCTCTTCTCTTTTAACAGACACCAGACATGCTCCGTTTCTGCTTGCCCCTCACTGGATCGGGGGCTCCTCAAGGCAAGGGATATGTTTTACTCATCTTTACATCTTGACTTATCTTTCCCTGGTACAGGTGGCCATGCAATAAGACGAATTAATGGATGAACGAATGAATGGGTAAATGAACGACGGATGAACAGCATGTGTCTCTAATAGACTTTTACTTCTTAGAAAGCAGGACCCATGTCTGATTTCTCTCTATTCTGCTATTGCTGATGGTCAGTAAATGTCTACAGCCTGCCCTAGCAACAGAATGAAGGCGCTAGCTAAACCACCGCAGATGTGTGCTGCCTCCATGGAGGGTCCAACCCTCCCAAGCCCTCTGGTGGCCGTCATCACTCGCCACAGCCCTTTCAGGAAATCCTGCCCCAGGCAGCAGGAGATTCAGTGAAGCTGACCTTGGAGCCCCAGGCCTGGTCACATTTCCAGTCTCTTCCTACTGGGCCCAGGCCAGCCAGAGGAATGTTCCCCTAACACTCCCTCTGCTCTTGGTATTTTTTCCTAGCCCCTTGCAGAGACCACCGTTTTTTCTCTGTCATATTCAAACTCAGCCACAGAACTCATTTCTTCTCATCGAACCCCCATACTACACACTGGCTGGCTGGCCCACAGCAACGTGAAAACTCACAGAATTTGAATTAGGAGAAAAGGTTGAGAAGATCTATTAAAACTCCCCAGATACTTTCAAGCTAACACACTACAGTGGGTTTTGTTACTCATTAAAGAAAACACCTTACTTCTCCTTTCTTACCTGGAGGAATTAGGTAATCAGCACAGATTAGTTAAGGATTTCAATACAAACTGTATCATTTTCATGGTCATTAACATTGATGGGGTTTATATTTGTTTTAAGTCCTAAAAAGTGTTTCCCAGGTAACTAAGGAAAACACTCGAGGGCAGAAATATCAGGCAGGCAAGATATTTAAAATGAGTGAGCCATTTGTTCCTGCTTCTGTACGAAGTTGCTTTTTCAATTTCCAATGGCATGATACTGCAGATTTAAGGGAGAAATGCATTTGCAGTAAAAGTGCTTTCTCCTCCCCAAATATTACTTAGTCATTTGATTTACAGCACTTGATAAACCTGGTTAAATTTCTTTGCTTCTGTGTGTCTCACATGCAGAACTCCAACCTCGCAATCGTCACAGTGTGTCATTATGATTTGTGCTTATCTTTCCACCCCATAATATAAGACTACAGAAGAGTAAAGACTTTTCTCAAAGACTTATTTTTTATATTCCTGGTGTCTAGAACAGGGCCTGGGGCACAGTAGGTGTTCTTTTGATGACAGAAGGAACATACATTCAATCTCACTGGGAGTGCCTTTGCTTTAAGCATAAGTACGCTGCGTTTGCAAGACACTCTTGCTCAGCCCAGGATCTGAATAGACACTTCACGCTTCTGTAGTAACTGCTAATTGTTTGTGAACTTCACACCATCGATGACATTCTCCGCCCCACTCCTCAAGCCTCCGACACACAAATAAACAGCTGTAATGGGATGCAGGTCACCCTACCTAGGACTCAAAGACACCTAGAGACAGGCTCCAGCCTTCCTGCCCATTCAGACTCAACCTCTCCCCAGCATCCTCTGCCAAGAGCAGTTTGTAATCCCTGGGTTGTAGTTATCAAAGGAAACAAGATCAGACTACCACAAGCTGAGCTCTGCATGGGAACCACAGATTTTCTGATGTTGCTACCCAGGCCTTCTCCAAGATAATGATCCATCTCATTCTAAAAATCAATATATTCTCCAGTGCCCTGGTCAAAGGCATGTGGCCTTAGGACTAAGGCAGCTTTGGCTCAGGCCGAGCTCCCCTCCTGGTCCACCTTCCCTTCCTTCTGATTTAAGGCCCAGGTCCTGCCACCTACAAATGGCCTCTTGGCACTCTGGCAATCACCCGTATACATCTATATGTGCACATGCACACATGCATGCACACGTGTTTCAGAGAAGGAGGGTATGCCAAGCACACTAACACTAAAGGAACAAATGCATAGACAGCAGTATCACATTCATTCACAAAATAGGTCTAGGTGAGAGTTCAGGGCTGGGTGGAACATAGCAAAGGTGATATTCTTTCAGAAAAAAAAAATCTGCCTACAAAATTATACATGTTTATTGAGGAAAAACTGCAAACTATGGAAAAACACAGAGAGGAAAGCTATAATTACTCATAATCTCACAATCCAGGTTAACCACTATGAAACTTTTTGGTGTTCTTCCTTCTGGTCTTTTTTTCTGTGCTTAATGTTTATACATATTATCTGCATATTTTACATATGCAAAGTCACATATATATACAGTTTTGCATTCTATATTTCACTTTAAGTCATAAGCATCTCATTAGTAATATTCAGAAACATTTTTAATCACTGTATAATAGCTCACCCTATGGAAGCCAGATAATATATGTAAGTTCCCTTATTGTTGGAATCTGTGATGAACATCTTCATATAAAATTGTTTATCTGCTTCTCTGCTTAGTTCCTAAAAACGGAATCACTAAGCCAAAAGGTATGACTATTTAAGGTCCTTCATATCTATGGGTTGTTTTCAAAAAGAGTGTATCCACCTGAAATCCCACATGTAGAGGTTGAAATAAATACATTTGCCAATAACGATAGCATTAAAATCTTTTCTCATTTGATGCATAACTAGTTAGGGTAGGCTGACTGCAACAAACCATCCCAGAATTTCAATGACTTAGCTTAACAAAAAGGGTTTTGCTCAGTTCACTGTCTGACGTGGGTTAGGAGGGGCATTCTGCTCCACACAGTCACACGAGCATCCAGGGACCGGGTCTCTTTCCACCTACTGGCCCCACCATTGTCTAGGGCCTGAGAATCCTCAGCTGGTTTTTTTCCACACAGTTAACAACAAGGGAAAAGAGAAAGCATGGAGGACTGAGCTAGTGGCTTCACAAAGGTAGCTTAAACCACTGCCACTCACACTCCATTACCCAGCTTAGTCATACAACCATACCTAACTGCAAGAGAGTGTGGAAGATCTGGTCTGCTACATTCCCAAGAGGAAACCTTTTGGTGAACAACTTTGCCTGGTCCAGGGTAGGCATTCAGTGTATTTGTCACAATGGGCCAAAAAAAAAAAAAACCCAGTAAATCATTTTAATATGTATTCCTTTGATTATCAGTAAAGTTGAAACAGATTTTCATTTTTATTAGCCATGTGTACTATCTCTTCTGTGAATTTTTTACCTCTTTCACCAATTTTTTTGTAGAGCTCATAATTTTCAAGACAACCCTATGATATTCCCATTTTACAGAAAAAGAAACTGAGGCTTCAAGCAGTGAAGCAATATGCTGGAGGTCACAGAGCTACTAAGTAGCAGCAACACGATCTGAACGCAAGCCCACCTGATTGTTGGAGTCATGGCCTGTCTTAGCACTACATTAAACTGCCTCTCAGGTCTCCTGACACACTGCATCAAATATACATTTCCAGGAGAGCTGCTTGTGTTCACATTTCCCTGGTGCACAACACACAGGCTGCAGTCTGGGCCCCAGCCAAGGGAGATGCTGTGTGTGAGGTTGTGCTCTGCCCTGTTCACTTCAAGACGGCTTTGGCCTTGAGTCCAGGATATTTTCTCTGTGCCCCCACACACTTGCCCATCCAGAATGCAGTCTGGCTCGGTGTGCCTCAACCACCATAAATCAGCCAGCCACACGCTTTGCCCTTAGTGCTTCTGAACATCAGGGGAAAGGATTTGCCTTTTCCTGCTTGGCTCTTGGGGATTCTGCATTGACATGTGAG
This sequence comes from Tapirus indicus, assembly GCA_031878705.1. Taxonomy (NCBI): domain Eukaryota; kingdom Metazoa; phylum Chordata; class Mammalia; order Perissodactyla; family Tapiridae; genus Tapirus; species Tapirus indicus. The sequence goes on along the minus strand of CM062918.1, from coordinate 61,166,698 downwards.
TTATGTCATTATTTTTTTAAGCGATAGAAATCTAGTCAATGATTTGTAGCAATCACTGCTGTGCAATGTATGCTGAAAGGTTCCTTATAGCCTTACAGAAGGAAGTAGAAACCTAGCAAATTAGTCTTACTTCCTTGACACAATTCTGTGATGGGCTGGTATGAGGTAAAGCTGAAATCAGGTGCCATGATTAAAAGATTATGATAATGCGAAACAGACAGTCATCTCGTGAATTAGGAAATATTTTCCAGGAAACCAAGAGAGGCAAGTCATTGGAGTCAAAGGTCACCCAGTGGTTAAGGGGGGCAATAAAAGGCAATTGGGTTTAGCAAGAATAAAACCGTTACCATACCCTTTTTCTTGAACTCCATCATCCGTAGCCAAGCAAATCTTTTCTCTTCCTGTCTTTTCTGCCTTGTTGGCTCTCCCTGTGACCCAAACCAGGACTAGAAAAATATCAACAATAACCCAGCCCCTACTAATGAGCTGTGTACGCAGGATAAGGACACTTACACTCTGACCTCTTTGATTATTATCTCACACTGTGGTCTCAAAAACCCAACATCTCAAGACCTACCCTCTCATTCAGACTGCTTTCCTGTATTACTAGTTTCCTCCTGCTGATGGCCACCCAAGATGAATAACAAAAGGACCCAGTCACCAGCTCCACACCAAGCCCTCCTCCTGCTGAGCTTTCCTGCTTCGGTGGTGGCAACACCATCCTTCCAGTGAACAAGGCTTAAAGCTTACCTGGGCTTCTGTGATTTCCCCTCACCTGTGCCCTAGGCCCAGTCTCTAGCCAACTCGCAATTCTTCGTTTGTATTGTCTCTCAAATTAATGCCTCTCCACTCCATCTTCGACCAGCATCTTCTGCATCATCGTTCAGATGATTACAGTTAATGTTTCTCTGACTTCCCCATGCACCCTTGTCAAAAAGCAGACAGGCACATTTCTGGTTTCTCTATTCTGTTCCACTGATCTGTGTGCCTATCCCTCTGCCAATACCACACAGTCTTGATGATTTTCACTATGTAAGTCTAGAAACCTGGTAGACTGATTCCTCTTAGTTTATTCTTCTTTTTCAAAATTATTTTCAGAAGTTTGACTATGACATACCTTGGTATGGATTTCTATGGGTTTATCCTATTTGGAATTCACTAAACTTTTTGAATCTGTAGGTTTGTGTCTTATCCTAATTTGGGGAAGTTTTCAGCAATAGTTCATCGAGTACTTCTTCAGTCCCAACCTCTTCCTTCTCTCCTAGGATTTCAAAGACAAATGTTAGATCTTTCGTTACAGTCCTACAGGTTCCTGAGGATCTGTTCTTGTTTTCTTCCTACAGTCAATTTTCTCTCTGTTATTCAGATTGGGTAATTTTTATGGTTACATCTTCAAATTCACTGATTATTTCCTTTGTCATCTCCATTCTGCTGTTTGGCTCATCCAATGAGACTTTATTTCAGTCATTATATTTTTCAGTTCTAAAATTTTCATTTGGTTCTTCTTTATGTTTTCTATTTCTTTGCTGAGACCTTCTATTTTTTTTCACACTTGTTTCAAGCATGTTCCTAATTGCTCACTGAAGCATTTTTATAATGGCTGTTTTAAAATCTTTGTCAGATGAGTCTCACATGTCTGTCATCTCAGTGTTGGCATCTACTGATTGTCTTTATTCACTCAGTTTGAGATCTTCCTGGTTCTTGGTATGACAAATGATTTTCAGGTGAAACGTGGACATTTTATGTATTATGTTATGAGACTTCAGATCTTATTTAAACCTTCCATTTTAGCTGGCTTCCTCTGACACTGCTCCAGCAGAGGAAGGGAGACCCCCCACCTCATTACGGCTAGGTGAGGACATAAGTTCAGGTTCCCCACCCTGCCTCCACTGACACCCGAGAGGGAAGGGGGACCCACCATTATTGCTGAGCAGTGGTGGGAGTTTCAGCTCCCCAACGGGCCTCCACAGAAACTTCCCTGGATGAGAGGGGGTGGGAGTACCTCATTACTGTGCCTAATGTGGCCTCCACTAGTACCACTGATCGGGGGCGCAGGTTGCACAGGAGGGGATGCATGGCCTCGTTACTGCTAGGTGTGTTAAGAGTTCTGACTCTCTACTAGGCCTCCTCTGACCACCCCAGTGTCTTATTGATGCTCGGTGGGAGTGGAAGTCCACGTTCCCCACATGTCTCAACTGAGAGAAATAGGCCCTCAGAAATGATCTACGCTATCACCATTCATTTAGGAATAAAGAATTAGTGATCCCAGAGATGGAGAATGGATTGCTGGAGATCAAATGGCAAGTGAGTGGCAAAGTCAAGACTCAACAATGCCCATGCTCTTGGCTCCAAGAGCACTTGTCTATAAACCAAAGAGCCTCTAAAACACAGGAAGAATGCCAGCCCTCCACCCAAGAAAATAATGAAAACTCTCACCAGCCAAAGGATAGTGGCTGCCTCCCTTCACATCCTGCCAGATCCCAACCCAGAAAGCACACGTGGTTATGCACCATCATTCCCTAAACAACACAAACACACATCGACTCAAGACAGGATTTCCATCCAACATACACAACCAAAGCACGCTCGGGAGCCAAGAACTACAGCATCACAGTCACCTTCGGGGCTGGTGGTCTTCCATCTGGAGAGGATCCTGGCTTTCCTACTGTTGGAATCCCTGATACCAAGACACACCCAGGAGCTGCGGAACTCAGAGCAGCCAGCAGGCCAGGCGCTCCGCTCCCGGCTGAAGAAGAGCAGGGTCTGCACCCAGCTGGAGGCGCCTTCCTTGGACCTGAGGCCCCTCGTCTGGCCCTGCCTGCGGTCTCAGCACAGCGCTGCTTATTCTCCGGCAAGGGAAAGCTGGTGACCCGGGAGGGAAACTGCTTTCTAACAGCCTGTGTTTTTGTTTCCATTTTAAAAGGTTAGTGACTTTACTGCATGTGGAAAGAACCAAAGTAACAATTTCAAAGAGGCTCAGCATGTTTTGGAGCTGCTCAAATATACAGAACTTTTGGGTGGGGAAGAAAAGAAAGGGAAGAGAGGGAACAAAACAGTTTACCCCGCATTCACCATATGCCAGACATACGCCTTGGTGCTCCTTCCATGCCTTCTCTGGGCTTCTGCAATAAATATTCCAGCCAGAATCAAGACCCAAAGCCCCTACCACAGGTCAGCAGGCTGCTCAGAGTCAGGCAGATTTGCTAGACTCCAGGATGGTCTACGGTAATGAACAATTTTATGGCATACAGTTTGAATCATGAAATAGAATGATACAACAATATTAATAAAGTCATCTGATGCGTAAACTTTGAAATAATATGATTTAAATGTTTAAATTCATTAAAATAACTAATTAAAGAATTACAAATTGTGCTGAAGTAACTGCCTTCATTGGCTTCACCCATGGTCTTTTGATAGAACTTGTGAATTAAGCTATACCCTTATGAGCACTGGAACTTCTATGAGTGATTTTGTTGACTATCAGAATATTTTAACATTCACTCTTTTTACAACTTGAAACAATTTTCAAATCCCATAGTCATCTAGACCAGGGGTCAGCAAACTCTGGCCAGTGGGCCAAACTTGATCCACTGCCTGTTTTTGCCACATTTTCAAGTGGTTGAACAAATATTGAAAGAAGAATACTATTTTATGACATGAAAGTTATATGAAATTCAAATTGCAGAGTGCATAAATACGGTTTCACTGGAACACAGCCCTGCCCATTCATTTATGTATTGTCTATGGCTGCTTTCGTGCTCAAAAGGCAGCATTGATTCGTTGCAACAAAGACCAAACCGCCTGTAAAACCAAAATATTAACTCTCTGGACCTTCACAAAAAACGTCTGCTGACCCCTGATCTAGACAGTCTGTCAACTGGTGGTGCCAGATTAAAAAGACACTGAGATGACGATGATAGCAACCACCACCACCAGCTTGGCTGTTGAGGAAGCCAAATAACCGTCATGAGATACTAAATGGGCAATTTACGAGCCAGCCCACTGTGCAATGTTAGAGATAACACTGACAATGTGAAAAGCAACATTAAAGCAAAACTATGCATTCTGAGAACGTATTAAGCACACACACACGCTCTTTACATTTATTCTGTCGGAAAAAAAAATAGTCTGAATTACGAGAGATCTGAATTCTGTGAGGTCTTCAAGAATACAGCCCTCCCATAAAACACACCAGGCTTCCACTCCCTTTCTCCCTCCCTACACAGGGTTTCCCCTTTTAGGGTGCAGCCCTTCTCAAGTCTCTCTCAATCCCCACCAATCTCAGCCTGATGCCCTTCTTCTGGGCCCCCATTCTTTCTACTACATAATGTTTATCACACTGGCCATCCTCTCTGCCTGCTCCCTCCAAGGCTGTAAGTACCCCCCAAGGCAGAAAGGCCACGTTCTTTAAGATGGACAGATGTTCCAGTGTGCATTAAGGCACATAGTAAGCCCTTCATTTCATTGTAGGAATGAACAAACACTGTCCATATGCCGTCTCCTCTCACTTCTGTGGTATATACAGTGATTATCGGTTCATTTCACAAACGAGAAAACTGAAGCTCAAAGGGGTTAAGCTGTTCAAAGCCACCCAGGCAATAAGTGGCAGAGTCAGGACTGGAATTCACACCGTGTACAATGCAGGGTGCTGCTGCCTGATGCATGGTAGGGGCTCAGAAAGTACTGGATGCAGGAGTGAATGAATACATAGCAATGCCCATGCAGAACCACTAAAGTGTATTAGCACAATCTCAGAAGTTGCCAAGACCCTCCACTTCACCATACTCAGTGAAAGAAGCCAGCCACAAAAGACCACAGTTTGTATGACTCCATTTATATGTGAACACTGACATAATTTCCCTGTATGGAACTCAGAAAGTCCCCACCTCACAGCACCACTTATGTCCCTTGCTAGGAGCAAGGTGTTGAGTTCCTCCGATGTGAGCCTGAGGAAAGAACTACCTAATAAGGAAAAGACAGGAGAGGCAGAAAACAAGCAGCCATTCTGTTTCTGGGCGTGCTCACCTGGTCCTCCCAGGTGCACTTTCTCTGAAGAGCCCCTGAGCAGCATTAACCTTATTAGACCAGCTCTTGCTTTTGACCTGGTAATTACATGGCCGGGAACTGAATTTCCAAAACGGTACGTGAGATCGGAAAAAAAAATAACAGCAAACTGAACATTCATGTTAGTAGTCCTAATTTTTTGATTAGGGAAAAACTAGAAACAACCTAGATCCCTAACAGAGGGTGGAGAATGGCTAAGGAAACCATGATGGAGCAAAATGATGGAAATTGTCATTATGCTTAAAAATGGGAACACTGATTAGGTCAAGAGAAATGTTTACACAAAATCGTTCTATGTGGAAAAGACAAATGTGCACACGCTTAAATTAAAATATAGGCAAATATCAAGGAGAAAACAGAACAATATAAGGAGTCAGCGTACTATGCAGCTATGTGGCAAGGAAGAAGAGAAGGAGGAGGTGGAAAGGGATGGGGAGGGAAGGAGAGAGGGATGGTGGGATGTTCTGGTAAAGTTACATATACAGTAAAACTCAAGTTAAAAAATAACACAGTTGTGGAATTATAAATTATACAGTCTTTCTGGAAGGCCAATTTGACCATATGTATCAAATACCTTGAGTATTTATGTCTTTTGTCCCAGAAACAGCACTATGCATTAATATAAGTACAAAAAATGCACAAAAGCAGCAGTTTTATTTATAAATAATATTAAAAAACTGAAAACAACCATGTCCAAAAGTAGAGGACTATTTTAGCAAACATTAATATTTTTAAAAATACTCTGCAGTCACTAAAAAAACTCATGTTTTGGAAGAATACTGAATATTTAGTACATAGGGAAAATGTTTATTATGTATTAAGTGAAAAAAATAGTGGACAAAACAATATGTTCAGCATGATATGAATTTTAAAAAACTGTGTGTGTGTGTGTGTGTGTGTGTGTGTGTGTGTACAGATAGAGAAAGAGAGAGACTAGAAAGATACACATTAAAAATAACGGTCATTATTGGTTGGGGAATTATGGATGATTTTTATTTTTCCTCTTTGGGTTTTTCTATATTTCCTAAGTTTTCTCCAATAAATACACCTTACCTTTGTAATCAGAAAAAATAAACTATTACATCTAGAAACGTACAAAGCAAATCAGCAATGCTGTCATCAGCATGCAGCATTTGACACCAGGGTCCACCTGGAGTGAAAAGCAATGCAGCAGACTGTGTCCACACAGCATCCAAACGAGGCAGACAGTGGTAAAGACGGCTCCAAGCTCTCTAGCCCATTTCTCCCAAACAGGGGTCCACTGCACCCACACTGCCTCTCCAGGACACATCCCAATAGGCTTTGCCAATGGCATGAACCAAGGGCAGCACAACATGGCGTCTGGAGGAAGGAAGCTGTGCATCCCTGCGACTCCCAGACGTGGGAACCCAGGCCGTCCCCACCGCCTCCACCCCACACTCAGGCAGAAGCACTACTCCACTCACCCCTGGTTTTACAGTTCCTTCACATCCGCCCACAGTAAAAAATGCGCACCCTTTGTGTTGCATCTGTCTGAGCCTGTAACTCCTCCCCTTCTCTAAGCAAATAGTCAGCCTCACTTTTTATTTTAAAAGTGGGTTACACAGCGATAAAAAGGAATGAAGTACTGACACATTCTTCAACATGGATGAACCTCGAAAACCTTCTTAGTGAAGGAAGCCAGTCACAAAAGACCACATAGTGTATGATTCCATTTATATGAAATGTCCAGAATCCATAAAGAAAGAAAGTAGACCAGTGGTTTCCAGGGGCTAGGGGGAGGGAGGAGGGGGGAGGGACTATTACTGTGTATGGAGTTTCTTTCTGAGGTGATAAAAAAATTCTGGAATTAGGTGATGGTGATGGTTGCACAACTTTGTGAGTAAATTAAAAACGACTGAATCGTACACTTTAAAATGTTGAATTTTACCGTATGTGAATTATATCTCAATTTTTTTAAAAATTTAAGTGGGTTACAATCACACTTTTCAATGGGTTACAATTAGACTGAGGCACTAAGTGACCCACTGGTCCCCTCAGAGCACATGTTTTGGAGTCAGATGACTTGGAATTCAAGTATCACTCTGACATCTACTTGCTGTGTTAACAATAACGTCTAGCTCACACGGATTATTGAGAGGATTAAATAAGCGAATGCAGGTAAATTCCAGTACCTGACACGAAGTCTGTAAACAGCAGTTCCTTCTCCCTTAGCCGGCCAGAAGATCCTCTGAACTTCAAGCAAAACGAAACCCTGGGCCTCGACTAAAACATCAAAAGTCAAGCAGGGCCTGTGTACCTGTCTGTTCTGGAAAAGACACCAAATGGAGCTAGAGGCTAGAATATCAGTGCACACCCTGTAATAAGACTTCAAAACATGAAGACACAGCTCCACCCCCAAGGCTCACCTTATAACCAGCAATAAACTCCCCCGCACAGTCTCAAAGGGCCTCATGTCCACTGTGGGGTTTGACCCTCCCCTCAACCACCAGATAAATGTTACTATTATTAGCTTCAGTCAAGGACCAGTCGATGGGAGCTCAGAGAAACCGGAAAAGAGACAGAGCCATGATGTGCAACCGGGTCAGTCTGTCTCCACGGTTCCTATTTTGCCCTCAAGGCAGCTGCCCTCTCTATCCTCAGCCACTGCACTTGGGGCCATCAGGTCACAGCAAGGCTGGCAATGGGCAGAGCTGGTGCAGAAGTGGTCGTGCCACAAGAGGACCAGGCAAGCGTCACTGCCCAATCCACCAGGTCTGGCCACCAAGCATGGAGGCAGGGGACAGGGTAGCGATAGAATTCAAGGCATGTGAGGGTCAGGGGTCAAACAAGCGAAATCAATCAAAGGGTATGTCAAGTCGTCAGTTCACCCAAGGCACGTCAGAGACCCGGGAGAGAAGTTCTCATATCCTTCCCAGAGAACATGTGGTCTCCGGATTTAACTAGAGAGGTGAGAAAAAAATGATGGCTACCATCCATGTGGCACTTGCCTGAAACTGCTTTAAGCATCTTACATTCTCAAGAATCTCACCCACGGTATGTATTTTATTACCCCCATTTTACAGACAGAGAACTATAGCACAAGAGGCTAAGGAAACCGTTCAGGGGCCACAGCCGAGGGGAGCCAAGGCCGGAACTCAGGGAGCCGGCTCCAAGGCCTGCCACCTTCAGCATCACACTGCTGCTGCCTGAGCCGGGGACGGAGGGGGACCCCACTGCTGGAGGCGTTGTCCACCCAGTGCCAGACTCCCTCCTCTACCTTCCTTGAAATGACAAGCGGTCACAGGCTCTGCATTTGAGGAGGAAAAGTCTGTTTGGCAACTACAAATTTGTAACTTGCTGATAAGATCGGAAAGTTTCCAAGAAGGAAGCAGGTAGAGCAGCCTCCCAGCGGTCAGTGTATCCATTTTCATAAGAAATTAATCTCCTCTCTCTTGACTGAGCCTCCAAGAAAAATGATTAAGTCAAAGATGTGGCTTGTCACCCCATCCCGCTGGTAGTCATGTGGCTGCATCCCTGCCATAAATCAAAGGCCATGCTCCCCTTTCATCAGATGCCTGCAGATAATTCCCTTGCAGATTTCCCTTCTGGGGCTCAGAGGGCCACAGCCCAAAGGGTTAACATCTCATTTCCTCTCGTCTTTCAAGCCTTAAGCCCCATCCTGAGCTGGGTACATTCCAAGCCCACCTGGAGCAGGTCACGACGAGCCCCAGCCCACGGTTGGTCCTTCATTTCCCCTGGCAGGAGATTAGATGGGGCGCCCATTAATCACTCATTACTTCTGTCCTCGCTGCTGGCCAGCCCTCGGGCAGCCGGCCAGCTGCCTGGGAGGGTGGGGAAGGCCCGCCCGCTGCCCAGCCCAGGTCATGGGCTGCCCAGTGCCACCCTTCTGGGCCAAGACACTGCAGTGTAAGCCTGACTGTCTATCCTCTGGACCACACCCGGGAGGAGAGGAGCTAAGGGAGAACGCTGCCAGGGAGAACACCATGTAAGATCAGCTCAGGCAAGGCTCAGCGGAGAAGACAAGGCACACAGTACGTTCCACTGAAAGATTAGGTAAAAAGAAAAAGGGGTGAGCAGAAAGAGATCACTCTCCCAGGACAACACACCATCAATAAAGAAAACTACTGCCTACCTGTTTCTTAGTTTCTTCTTTAGGAATCTAAAAGGAAACTGGGGGAGGAGAGGAGAGAGGGGAGAGGATGTTGAATGGATAATTCATTATCATCATTACTGCACAGCTACGAGTGTTCATTTGCTGGGTTTGAATATAAGGTTGCAATATTCAGCCCATTTCTTATTCCGGGCAACTTGGGGCTCCCAAACCAACCCACCCTGATCCCTCTCCCTCAGCACTTGCTCAGGCCCAGAAATAAATTCACAGTGAGTCCGATGCAGGCTGGGCTTCCATGCCTTTGCAGGGAGGGGGTGGGGAGTATGCTTTCAGGACTGAACTGAGGACCCCTTTGACCAAAAGAGGGCTCTCCACCTGGCCTGGGCTGCTGTGCTCCATTGCTCACTCCTTAGAGTCACGGTCAAGGCCTCTGTTGAAAACTATGTGCTACCTGGGATAAAGTGGCTTATTAACTCACCACCCATCACTAGAACCTCATTGTAAAGGCAGCCTAGGGCCGTGGTCCTCCAGCCGGAGCACGCAGAAGACTCACCTGAGGCAGTCTTAAACATGCCAGTCCCCAGGCCCTGCCTCCATCCTGGAATCTGGTTTTTTCCCCACCAGATCTTAATTCTGATTCAGAAGTTCCAAAGACAACCCTTTCAGGAAATAATGATATAGTGGAAAGAGCACCAGACTTAGAGAGCCAGCTTCTGAGTTTAAGTTCAAAACCTGAGTTGCTGACCTCGGGCAAGAAAGCTGGAGTTTCCCTCCTTGTAAGATGCGGATGATAATGTCTGGGTCACAGGTGCGGGGTGGATTAAAGCACCGAGCATAGCACATACCAGTGCTCACTAAACGTGACCTGCACAAGTTCATCGGGCCGGCGAGGCTCCAGAAACCAGAGAAGTCAGTTTTGATGGGTTGGGGGCAAAAAGAGAGCAAACCAGGCCTAGAAGATGAGGGGTGTCCCAGCATCAGCACACAGGTCCTGCAGAGGAGGAGTGGGGGGGGGGGCGTCTTGAAAGGGGTCAAGAGTCAGCAACACAGCCTCAAGCCAGAGCCTCCCATGGAAGCCCCCCTTCCCAGTGTCAGGTGTTGGCTCCCACTGCTAATCCATTATTGTCACAGAGAAGGCAATCAAACACACACGAAACCTTTATATCCACACATATGTAAATAAATATCACAATTCTACACACACAAAAAAAGAAAGATAAAAAGTGGGCAAAGTGAGAGAAGAGGAGAAAGAAGGTAAATGCGGGATGGCAGGTTTTCAAGTTTGCTGGTGCTGGTAACGAGCCGGCACTGTGCTCCACAGCCTGGAGAGGCCCCAGGAGAAGCCAAGGGGCTGCTCTGGAGAAACCAGGGTGGCTGGGGAGATGAGGCTCACCCACTAGGACATGTCCAGGCTGAACAGATTACAGGGGAGCACATAAGATGGGTTCGGGGCAGGGAGAGACAGCTGTGTGCAAGAAGGGCTGAGATACACCTCTGGCAAAATTTAGATTATAGGGGGGAAATCTGAATTTCTGAGCAGGGGGTAGGGCCCAGATAAAGAGACTAGGTAAGGGCAGTGAAGGGTTTCATGCAGGAAGGAGTTGGGCTGCTCTTATAAGTTAGACTCGAATTAAGACAAGTTTTAAATGCCCAGACGAAGAATGACCTTGATTCAACCACATCCACACCAGCACTTTCACATCTTCAGGTCTTTGCTCGAGCTCTTCGCTCTGCTTGGCATGCCCTCCCTCCTTCCAGCTGTTCCCCTCTCCTTGAACTCTTCTTCATGCTTCAAAGCCCAGCTGGAACTTTCCTAGCTCTTCCCATACAGAAAAAATTTCTCCCTCATCTGTGTCTCCTTGTTGTTTTCCGCACCCCCAATGTTTTGCATTGTTTTGTGGTTATTTCTTTACGTCTCTTTCTCTCCCAGGTGGCTATTTATCACCTTTAGCCTGTCAATGAAGGGAGGGCAAGGATATCCTTTTGTTCTTAGTTTAAGCCCCAGCACACAGTAACAGTCCCTGGCACAAAGCAGATCCCCAAAAACATCGGTTGGAGGAGAATTAAACAGAAGTGAAGACTGGGGAGCCACTGTGATTTCTTGAGAGGGACGATGTGCTGGAATCAGAATTTTAGGAATATTAATCTGTCAGCATAAAAGAAGATGGGTTAAAATGAAGAAAGAAACTCGTGGCCAGGAGTCAAGAGGGGAGATTATCACCGTCATGTGGACATGGTTTAAGGAGGGGGCAGAGGGAATGGAGACAGGAAAATAATTCCCTCAGATATCACAGAAGAATGGGGAAGGGACTTGGTAATGAATGAGCTGTCAATGTGGGAAATACGATGGGGGAGTTGGGGGCACTCAAACATTGAGACTCCCAGCCAAATGGGAGAGAGGTGATGCCATGGAGAGCAATGTGGGGGACCGAGAAGAACAGGGGCGATACCTAGCATCTCTTTAGGATAACTGATTGCAATCACAATAAGCATTTCTAGGAAAAAAAACAAAAGCAAACCTCCAAGTTAAAATATCCTCCCCTGATCTTACTCTCAAACTCTGGGCTGTATTTTATTTTATTTATTTTTTCCTAACAGCCAGTTAGAAACATTTCTTCATGGCAGGGGGGAATGAAACGAAGATAAGACCAACCTGGTGCCCTGCTCCGTGCTGGACATGGAGGAGATCACATGAGCTCAGATGACCAGCCCTCCTCACAGGAGGCCAGCCCCCTTGCTTATTCAGTAGGGGCTCCAGTATTCTGATCATCCAAGCTCATTTCCCAGGCCAGGACCTCCGGGAAATCCCTGCTCCAGCCCTGCAGACGTTTATAGGAAAGTCCCAGGACTCCCATGTGCTTCCTCGCATTAATTCCACGGCTAGGATTTTTTCTAAAGGAATTCAACTATGGTGCCAACAAAAATCTATAGGAATTGAGTAATACTGAATTTAAATCAAAATTTTTAAATATTTGTTTCTTTGCATATTGAGGCCCAGTAAGATCCTATTTAGCCCAACCACTTCATCAACTTTATCAATGAAGTAGAAGACATATGTAGGTTATGCAGGTTTTAAGAGGTGCCATGATCTCTGAAAACTCTTTAGACTATTCTGCGCCTGGATGACTTCAGCTGTGAAACGACAGGTGGACAAGACGATTCCTTAGACCTCTCTCAGGTCTCTGTTTCTCTTATTCCAAATTCCAGTGTGATCCTTCCCGCTACCCAGGTACGAGACTTCAGATTCACTTACTGCCTGCAAAGGGGCGAAGGGCTGCGCGGTGGGGGTCACAAAGGAGACAGAAGAGACGCAAGGATGCACATTTAATAGGCAGTAGTGGAGGCAGCGGGGCGCGGGGCCGGGTGTAGACTGCTTAGGAAACACCAGACCCACAAATTCCAGATCCTAAGTGGGCCTGAGAACGCCCTGAAAGGCCCCTTCCCAAGTTAGGGCTGACGTTATTTCAAAGAAAAAAATACTAACTTCCAGATCTCTAAAGCTCCGAGGCGAGCTAGTTCTGTAAAAGCTAATTCTATCAGCGCGCCAAGGGAGTGCAGGTACTGGAGCTGCACTTGAGGAAGTGTCCAGAGTTGGCGGAAACAGCCCATCCACTCAGGCTCCCAGAGGCGCTGGGTTGCAGCGGCTTAGCTGAGGCACACACACAGATTTGAGGCTTTCTAGAAAACGGCGTGGCCGAGGCCCCAGGCTGCGACTCCTGCGCGCCGACCGCGACTCGACCAGCTCTCTGGCTCCAGGCAAGAGGTAGGCGAGGCTGGGATGGGGGCGCACAGGCTGGGTGTGCACTCGCCGCTCCCCTCGGTCCCGAGCCAGAGAGCGTGGGCCCCGACTCGGGGACGGCCAAGGTTGACTGTCCTTAGACTTTCAGAGTTGGAGGGTGGAGGGGTGAGTACTGGAGCCGGGACAGAGCAAATCCCCCAGTAAGGGACGAGGAGAGAAGGAGGCGCGCCGTCGGCACAGACCAGGCGCGCGCTGGCTCCCCGAGCCTGGTGCGGGCACAGCCCCCCGGCTCCCCGGACACACCCACCGCGCCCCGCCGCCCGCGCCAGCCCGCCCCGCGGTCCAGAGCGGGCCCGAAGGCGGGCGGCGGGCTGGCCGGGTCGCGGCCGCGCGGGTGGGGCGCAGAGGGCGCGGGGCGCGCGGCGCGGGCGGCTCTGCTCACCTGACGGTCTGCGTCCCGGAGCAGCTGGCGGCCGCCTCGCCTCGCCCCCGCGTGGTTCCCGGCGCCGGGCAGCCCCGAGCCCGCCGCATGGACGGCCGCCGCCGCCGCCGCCCCTCGCCCGCCCTGAACCGGCTCCCGCTGCGCCCCGGTTCCGCGTCGGGCTGCGCGGGCGGCCAGCGGCTCGGGCGCGCGCGGAGAACTCTGGCTCAGAGTTTGCGATCAGAGAGCCGGGATTCGCGCTCCCTCGGTCCCTCCTCCCTCCCCCACTCGCGGCCTCCTGCTGTCATCTGGAGCCGCTCCTGCCGCCCCCTGGCGGCCGCCTCAGGAAAGACCGGCCCCCCGACCCACCCCCGCGACCCCAGAGGGGCCCCTTACATCGATGAGCGAGATTGATCCTTGGGTTCCGAGAGAACACACATCATCCCGTAGAAGGGAGGACAGTCTAGACTGAGGCAACGAGGACAGGAGGGTGGCGAGAGTGGAAGGAAGAGTGGTCCAGGCTGGCCGGCACCAGCCAAGTGGGAGGAGAAGGGGTGAGACCAGGAGGTAAGCTAGAGCCAGCTGGTGGAAGGCTCTGAATTCCGGGTTATCTTCTCCTGAGATCTGTGGGAGCCGTGGAAGGACTGAAGCTCGGGAGAGACATGGGCATCCTTGCGTGTTGGAACAACCGTTCTGGCTGCACTGGGATGGGGCTGAGGCTGAAACAGGGAGCCAGCAAGGAAAATTTTGCTGTAAACCAGAGCAGAGAAGAAGGCGGTGACTCTAAGGGTAGAGAGGAGCAGCCCCCGTCTAGAGGGCACACACAGTCACACTCACACACGACATAAGCTCACTGGGCTCCTTCTGAAGGCAGGGAAAGGACAAGAGCCCTCCGAATTCTAACTCGGGTTAGACAGCAAGGGGGCAAGAGAAAACACGCCGCCTGACAGCCAGAGCCATTCAGCATTCTTTCTTGTCTTACTCAGGGTAACATTGTGTGGCAAGAAAAAAGACGACTGCCAAAAATAATAATGATAATTAATAATAATAATAAAAGTCAAACTTTGATCTGTATATCCAAGCCCTTCTTTTCACTAATTGTGAAATACTGTCCCAAAGAGGGCATGACCAAAATTACACAGCTAGTATGGCAGGAAAAGTAGGAGAGCCCAGTTTCTTGACTCCTGACGCGGTGCTACGTTCTTTAAATTCAAGCCGAGATGTTTAGAGCAAGTGAGGTAGGAAATAGAGAGACTGTGAAAAAATGTCCCTCCTCTCCCAAGAGGGGTGGGGGTGACCTTAAACATTGGAAGAGGCTGTCCAGACACAGGTGGTCTCCTAAATATGAGTCAGCCTGTATGTTTATCGCTGCCTCCAAAGCAGGCCTGCAGCAGCTGTTTTGACAGTGCAGGTGCGCGGGTGGGACCACGAAGGTGATGGTAGAGCACAAGCTCCCTGCCCTGGAGCCAGGCCCAGCCAGGGCTGGGTGTGGCCGGCGTGTGGGAGCAGAAAGGAGAACAACCGGGCAGATGGCTCCAGGGAAAAAATAATTAGCAAAAGAGAAAGTGGCAACCCAAGAGGTTAGGCCAAAGAAAGAGAACCAACTTTGAGGGCCGGCAACTGGCCTGGAGCCTGGGCAGAGACAGTTCTGGCTCAAACTAGCACAAATGGGATGAAATGACTCCACGCTTGATCAAACAGATTGTGATTGGAGGTACCTGGTGTGAGTGGGATTAAATTAATTCTGAGTCACGAGTCCTTTGGGTCCGGATGAAATGGATCTAACAGCTCCCGTAAATTCTGGCCAGTTTAACCATTTAAAAGGATAGAAAAGTTACACAGCATTGGAATGTACTTAATGCCACTGAATTGTACACCTAAAAATGGTTATAATGGTAAATCTTAGGTAATGCATATTTTACCACAATTTTAAAAGAGAGAGCAAAACTAATAAAACTTGTTCAAATTGGATTGATTTATTAATTCATCTAACAGACCTGTACTGAGGGCTGAGTAGGGCTTTGGTGCTAGGAGATAAAGGTGAAGAAAATGTTCCAGTCCAAAAGAAGCTAGAATAAGGTGAGGAAGGTGTGATATAGTCAGAAAATCATACTAGTAAGTAGTAGGTATAATTGGGGGATATGCAGAAATATCTGAGGACCCATAGCAGGGAAATCTGGGATGTTCTGCTGGAGCAGAGTCTTAAAGGATGAGGGGAGTTCATGAGGCAGGGCGTGGTATGAACAGGGTTTAGGAGCAAAGGATATGGGTTTTTTTTCAACTAATTTTTGACTTACAGACAAGTTGCAAAAACAGTACAAAGAATTCCCTTATATCTCCCACCCTTCTTCCCTTAATGTTAATATCTTATGTAACCAAAGTACAATTATTATTGACCCAACTTGATCCAACTGACCTAGGCTGGCTCTTCAGAACTGATCCACTGATCCACTTCAAACTTGGTCAAATTTTTGTGACTATATTTTGCTTACATGTCACAGAATGTTCTCCTTATTTAAAGTCAAGACTATATTGCGAAATCTAGTCCACTTTAAACAAAGAGATATTTACCTTACGTAGGGGCACCAGCAAATATTAATTATACTGAAACAGTGAGGGTTTTGTGTGTGTGTGTGTGAGGAAGATTAGTCCTGAGCTAACATCTGTTGCTAATCCTCCTCTTTTTGTTGAGGAAGACTGGCCCTGGGCTAACATCCGTGCCCATCTTCCTCTACTTTATATGGGACGCCTGCCACAGCATGGCTTGAGAAGAGGTGCAGTGGTCCGCACCCAGGATCCAAAACTGTGAACCCCGGGCCACTGAAGCGGAGGGCACAAAGTTAACTGCTATGCCGCCAGGGTGGCCCCCGGTGAGTTTTTAATCTTTCAGTCCTGTTGTATTTCTGCTTCTATCCAAGTGTGTATGTACACATGAATCAGATTGGCAGGATTTGGTCCTCGTGTATGTGATAAGCTACTAACCTGTACCAACAGAAGAGCAAAGGACCAGGTGCCTCAGATCACAGAGCCCATCCCACAGTCATCTAGCCTAGGTGTCTGCCTGTCAGATCAATGTCTTCTATACACAACACCTTGAAGGGTGGGTTGTTAGTTACCCTCTTGCATATCTGCAGTGATGAGGTGCTCACTACCTCGCAAAATAGCCTATACAGTTGTTGGAGGCTGTCTGTTAGGAAGCTCCCCCCCACTTTTTTCTTTCTTTCTTTTTTTTTTTTTTTGCTGAGGAAGATTCACCCTGAGCTAACATCTGTGCCAATCTTCCTCTATTTCCTACGTGGGTCGCCACCATAGCATGGCCACTGACAAGTGGTGTAGTTCCATACTGGGAACTGAACCCAGGCAGAAGCAGAGCGTGCTGAACTTAACCGCTAGGCCATGGGGCCAGCCCCAGAAGGTCCCTTTTAATTGTGAACTGAAACCTTTTTCCCTGTGACTACTACCCATTGGCCCTAGAGGTGGCTCCTAAAATGACAGACAAAAAACCTAACTCTTCTGTCATGTGTCAGCTCTGTATATGTGGGGCAGTCTCAGTTTACATCTGTTGTCCTGGTATAACTGTTAATGAATTGTTAAGCGTGCCATGATATCCTATCTGGTCATCCTACAGAACACTGCCACCACCCCACCTCACTAAGTCTGCCCTCTGCTGAAAGCCACATGCTCAGCATTCAGCCGTTTTCCTCGGGGTCCCCAGCCTGGAGCACGGTGTCGGCACATGGTGAGGGCTCCCAGGTGTTTGAAGACAAATGGCATACGGCTGAGAGCAGCGTCCTGGGGTTTCAAAGCGTGTAGAGCTGGAGTGAGAGCAGAGTGTGAACAGACCACAGGGAGGCAACTCAGGACAACTGGACCTTTGTGGGGGACTTATGCGTAACTCAGCTTCTTCACTTCACTAATAAGCGTGACCAGGCATCTTTTACCAGCAGAACATTTCCTGGGGCCAGAGTTCCAAAAATTATACTTTGATAAACACGGCTCTCAGCTCTGGACAAACACTAGTGTTTTCATCCTAATGGCGCATCAGGGGGCTGTGTCCCAGAGGGGAAGGAAACCCCCGTATTATCTCTACTTTGATACCATTTGGAGGGGAAGGGAAATAGACATGTATTCAAACCCCTAATTTCAGGCTCCAGTGAGGGACCAGGATCCATCACGATGCTTGCAGAATTGTTCCTTTCATTTTCTTGGTTGTAAACTTCTGCAGACTGTAACGTCAAGTCAAGCTTGTGCCCAACGAATAATAAGGAAATAAGGAAGCATGGTAAACAACACAAAACACAGCCCTTTGGGAGCTGGTAAACTTGTTGTAAGCGGTTTCTAAGTACCTCAGGGTAAATGTGAGGAAGCTTCCCCCTGCCCCTGCTTGCCTCTTTAACTCAGTTCTTTCTCTTTCTCCTCCAGGGGACCTGGGATGGTGACCTAAACACTGAGTTCCCATGCCACCGCCTGCAGCTGGCCCCCTGCTTGACCTGTAATCCACAACTCCCCAAGAGAACGTCTCAGCCACAGCTCTGAGGACAGAAACAAAATGGTTTCTAGCTGGAACGTCAGGGTTTCTCGTGAAGTGCCCGAGACTTCCAGCTGCATTTCAAGTTATCTCCTTCTCGTTCCGTTCCCTCTCTGGCTTCACTGTCGTTCTTTCTTGTCCCGGGTCTGGTCAGAGGAGTTAGGAAACTTCGTGTTACCTGGCACAAGACAACTTTTGGAATCCCAAATTCAGATTATTTCCCTTTTCCTTCTTGACAGGTGATAATACTCACAGCTAGGAGGCTTCACCCCAACTGAAGCCACTTCTCTCCAGGAGTAGCAATGCTGAGTGAGAAAGAGAGTAGACATCACAGCCTCCAGATTCACAGGCTCCCTTTCTCCTTCTGGCGATGATTAACTAGGTGAAGACAATGATGTGTATGAAATAAGTCCATTTGCAAGTGCCTGCTCTTCTCACACATGATTGATCATTCTTTCATTCATCCATCCAACTATGAATGATTGAAGGGAAGACAAGAAAAGTTAACCAAAGTAAAAAGGGGACAGGGTGGGAGAGACGGTTCTAGACAGAGGGAAGCACACTTGCAGAGACCAGAGGGAGGCATGACACACTCAAGGAGCGAAAAGACAGGCTGTGTGGCCAGGGCTCGAATCCAAGTGAGAGGAAGGAGGCAAGTGGAGCAGGAGGATGGGTCTGACTGTGCGGAGCCTAGCAGGCATGGTTAATAATCCTTCAACAACCACAAAGGCACAGGCATGTCCCACAGAACAGGTACAAGCCACAGACTGGAGCAGGGGCTTGGAGCCCCCTGCTCTCCTGGATGCTAGATTTGGGGAAGGTCTAGGGATCCCAGAGTGGAAGAAGTGGGCCTGGTTGCAGGCGGTGGCAGCTTGAGGTAGTGGCTATTAATCAACCAATACAGAAGTGTATCATTTTGTAAACAATTGGGAAAGTTGTCCTGTGCAAATCTGTTGAAGGTCAGTGATGCTTATGGACATATTTGCAAGTTGGGTTATTTTCAAATGACCAAGAGGAAGCCTCTGAGGGGATTTAAGCAGGGGCTGCCTTGATCAGATCTGTGTTTATCTGTGGGGAGAGAAAATAAAATCCCCTTTGTTATTTAAAAAAAAAAGGTAATTCAAAAACATCATTCCACAATTCTTTTGTAATGAAAAAAAATAAATGCAAAATAAAACAAATCCATCATTCTAAAGGAATGCCCTGTGTTTGCCTTCCCTGCTTCCTGGAAGACTCTCCTAATAAGGTCTTGTCCTTCACCCATAGCCCACGCTGCCCTCGTGACCAGCGCTGCAAGTCTCCGAGACGGCGGCGGGGTTAGAGGTCTCTGTGCAGGCAACAGCGTCTCTGTTTGAGGCTAATCAGCTTACATGGTGCCTGAAATTGCTGTCACCTTGGCCTCATTGGCAATTTTCCCACTTTAGCAAACTGGCTTTCTTGTTGAATGAACTAATTTTTATAAAGTCTCAGAGATACGGCATATCCACTGACCAGATATGGTGTGTATAAACCCAGGGCACTAGATGCCACGAAGTCCAGCAGTGTCCAAGTTCATTGCTCTACCTTGCCTTCTCACCTTTGTCTTGCCTCTATTTTCAATATATAGAGGACCTACTGTGTGCCAATTGTGACATCATCTTGCCAGACTTTGCTGCCAAGATTTTCAAAGGTCTTACATTCCCTTTTTGTTCTTTAATGTTTCCTGTTTCACTGCTCTCTGCATAATGGTGGAGTCTTCTACTTGTGAGAAGCCATGTAGTGTTGTAACAGCAGGCAGTCAGTCCCCCAGCCTCTACATCACCCTCACCCGCTGGCTGTGCCATCGTAGAAATCACCAACTTCGGAACCACAGTCGCCTCGTCTATAAAATGGGAAGAACATATTTATACCTGTTGGAAGAAAAGGGGACCGGCTCACAGCAGGTCTTGGAGCTCCTTCCTGCTCTCAGATCTATGATCCTCTCAGAACTCTGCAACAGGGAAATTATGTGGCTCATTTTGGATCCATCTGGGAAAAGATGACATACACAGAGAAGTATGTGACTTCTCCTTTAAAAATTTCAAGATGCATTTGAAATGGCTTCTTTCATTCCCTGTAATGTAGAGGATTACCACACAACTATAGCGCCACATCATGGCTTCAAGAGAAAACTCCCCACAGCCCATGTCTTGAGTCATTAAGACTCATTGACATAGCTGCTGTGTTCATGTATTTAGGTAGGACTAAAGGCCTGCTTGTGTGGGTGAGCCCTGGGATGGCTCCTGTACTCCCCTTGAATTAGATGTCAGTCCAAAAGCTACAGGATCAATGTCCATGGCCAGCTTCTTCCTAAGTTCATCTTTCCCTATTTCAAATCATGGAATTCTAGAGGTAGAAGAGAGCATTTCCTCTTACTAGAAAAGGAGATGGAAGTGAGTGAGTGCCATACGTTCAGACTATGAGTGTGTGTGTGGTTGATGGGGAACAGGAGCCCACTGAGTAGGTGCCACGCCATGCCCTCCCCACTACCCCACAGGGTCCAGACCTTGGGCTATTTCAGTGAGCCTCCTCCCCATTGTCCTGCCCCTTGTAAGTTCATGGAGGGAGAAAACTGGGGGTCTCATGCTGTCAGAAATAGCCATTAAAACCACTAAAAACATCTTGAGTTTCAAATCTCATACACGTTGAAGCTGAGGATTTTAGGCCCTACTCAAAGCATGTTTAATCTAATCAAGTTATGTTTTTCCTTCTTTGGGGTTAATACCAAAACACTGCTGGGTCTCCCTCATGGACTTGTCCAGAGACTCAGCCAGCAGTATGAACACAAGTTTCTACTACTAGCCGTGCCTCTTTCCAGAACTCTTCTATGCATCTCAGGTTTGTTCAGGACAAGTTCTGAGGCCTGAGAAGGGCTTCTAAAGCGTTGGGAGGACTGTCACCTCCAGGGCCTGGCAGCCTGAGCTGTGGGGTTACTGCCTCACCTCTTAGGTCTCCATAGTAAAGGGCCACACCTGCTCTTATACCCATCCGAGAACAAGCCGTGTGAAGGTGGAAGTCTTTAGACAAGACAGAGCTAGCCCTGCATCAGCTAGTATACTTCAGGGCGGGTTTCCCAGGAGTAGGAGGGTAAATGGAAGGCTGCAGAGGGGAGTGGACAGGAAACCAAGCTATGATTCAGAAAAAATAATAACAGCTAGTTTAAATCTGGTTCTAGACATGTGACCTTGAACAATCACTTAAACTCTCTGAGCCTCAGTTTCCTCATCTGCAGAGCGGGACTGAGACTACTGGCTTCTCTCAAGGAGGGAGATGGGTAGGAGTGCCCTCATGCCCTCCACGTTCCATCTTACACTTCTCAGTCTGGGAGAAGATGGGCTGTGTACTTGGTCCATCCCTGTTGTCTGGCTAGGTGTATGCCATTCTTCCATTGTCATGGGAACATTGCAAAGGATGAATGAAGGGTATGGGATCAAGCAGAGAACAAATATAAGCAAGAGCAAGCACGTAGATTAAGATACAAACTTCTCCTGACCCAGTCCTGTGAATGGAAAATACCACACAGTGGGAAAGAAGCCAAATCTCCCCATGCAGTTAGATATTTGGTATGGGTCAGGGTGGGCTCAAAGGCCTGGTTTGTTTTTTATTTTTTTCTTTCTTTTTGAAAAAACAGACCAGTTGTTGCAAGAAGAAAGAGAAAAGAAACACATTTTCACAAGATTAACTTTAATTGGGGGTCAAACTTTTTACTTGTCAGCATCTGAAGTTCCTTTGAAGCTAATAAGAACCATCTTCTGTAAATGGCTGCATGAAGAGATGTCTGAGTTGTAGAAGGTACATGGGTTTTATAGTTAAACAAGCGTGCACCTGGATCCTTGCTCTGCTGACTCATTAACCGTGTAACTTCGGAAAAGTGACTTACGGAGTCTGAGTTTGTCAACTCTAAAGTGGAGATAATTCTTGAGGGCACGGTTTGGGTAGTCATTACTGGGGTTCACCATTTCCCCCTCATGGGCAAGAGAGGTTTTAACTTCCATGTCCCTTTGAAGTTAAATGTGGCCATGTAACTGCTTTGGCCAATGGAATGTGACTTCTTTTTTAAAATTAAAAAAAAAAAGAAAATCAAAGAAAAACTGGCAGATGCTTTAAGTCTCAGTGTACAAATCATGTTCCCTTCCCACTGGTGCTGTGACTGCAGAAGCTCCTGTTAAGATGTTGCCTTGGTCAGTCTGGGACTCTGATGAGCAAAGCACCCCTTGTGGGGTGCGTAGCATCCTTTGTTGCATTAAGCCACTGAGACGTGGGTGTGTTTATTACTGCAGCACAACCTAGCATACCATAACTGATACAGTGGTTGTTACAATAACATATGATGGCATTTGTAAACACAGTTTGGCAATGGTAAAGTGCTTGAAAAGCCTTGTTATTTCACTATACAGAGGTAATTGTGCTGATTAGGAGGCCCAAGTTAAGGGGTAAATTCTTGCACAAGTCAGGCAGGCACAGAAGGCTGCTTCTTCACCTGAGACTATTTGTCTCCTCCAGGGGCCAGAATCAGGAAAATTCTAAAAAATCTCCCCCAATAAATTTGTCATGGTGACCAAAATACCACCTCTGCCATTGAGTAAGCTCCAGATAAAGGGCCAATCTATGTCCCCAAAGGGGGAATGCTTAGGGGGAATTCACCAGGCCCTGTGGAGTGGAGCGATGCTCGGGGACAGTGGGAGGGCACAGTATGGGGAGGGGTCTTGAAGAGCAGTGATGTAGAACTCAGGCCTGCATTGTGGTGGGAAGTCCTTGGCAATGGGAAGTTTAAGCACACCTCTGGACATGGCCACTGTCTCTCCTCGTTTGCCATGCTACATGCTCTACCCTCCCATAATAATTTTTTTTCTCACACCTTCCACAATAACTTCTTTGGGAGTGGTTCTTTATGCCACCCAAAACTGACCTGTGACCCTCAACTCCAGGCTCCCATTTCCCGGATATTTTGGTAGACTCTTCAAGTCAGTGTGTTATGGACAGAACATATCACCTCTCATCTCCCCACCAAAACCCCTGTTTCCTTTTCTACACTGCGTATCTGGGCGAAGGGCAATTGTCTTCCCAATCACTCAGGCTCAAAATCTCAGAGTTCTTATGGCCTTCTTGGAATACTCTTTTTTTCCCATTAATGTGTAGAGGGAGGGTGCAAACAAGAAAAACAAGTGAAAGAATTGTGCAGACCAGATGAGGTTGTGGTTCAATCTTGGTGTGAATTTGTTCCTTTGAGAATTTGTCTTTGGGGGGAATGCCTCTAATTGTAGATTCAGAAAATAGGATGTGGACTGCCTAATTCTTTCAGGCCATAATCAAGAGCTATTGCTGGCCAATGAAATTTTAAAAATGCAACATTTGTTTTTTTGCAATAAATGCCATATATATAAAGTAAGATACAATTTTCCACATAGCAAACAATCAATGATTTAAAAAGCAAAAGGAGAGGCTGATTCCAGAAAAGATGGAATAAGGAAGGACACGCTAAATGCATCTATAAATCCTGGGCAGAATGGATGGAGCAGCTATCTGAGGGCTTTGAAACATAAACTGTAGCAGGCAGATCAGGGAAGGAGACCAGAATGCAAAGTTCCACTAAACCAGCCATGAGTTTCCCTTTTTTTCTTTCCTCCAGTGTTGCCCAGCCTGGACTCAAAGGCAGCCAGAAACTCAGAAGTGTGAACCAGGGTAGATAGAAAGAGCTCCAGGAGAAGTCCTCTCTTTCTGGTCCAAGAAACAAGAAAGGGGGCTCCTACAAGTCAGAGAGAGAGGTAGAAATCCTCTGGGTTTTGTTTCTTTTTTCCCTTCTTTCCAACCTCTCCTACAAGCAATATTGTGGCAGCAGTGGTGGTGGGGGTGGGAGTACAGGTGGTGGCGGTGGAGACGGGCAGTCACCTAAAGCTCTGAGGGAGTGGAACCATTTTGTTTGATCAGAGGAACAGTGATCACAAGAATGTGTGCAAGTCTCTATTCTTTTTTATCCACTCTCTATCCTTCTGCCACTTGGCTCCAGACACAGAAACAGTCACAGGAAGTGTGTGGCAGAGCAAGGAAACTATAGCCCAAGTTTGCTGGCTGGAGGACTAAGAAGGGAGGCTCTGAGGATCCAGAAGGTGTTGGGGAGATCATGGAGAGTAGGGAGATTAATAAAGAAATCCCTCAAACTTATGTATTAACTCCTGGGCTCACCTCCAAGCTGCACACGTGTGGATCTGATCCTAAACAGCATACCACAGGTTTTGAGAATTGAACGACAGGAGAGACCATGATCCAGGCCCAAGACTGGCCACTGGGTGGCACACACACAGGACTGATCTAAATAGCACTGCACTTTGAAAACAGAACTGATACTGGGACCACAGCCCACAGAGGCAGGTCAGAACTTGCAGCCAGAATATAACCTGGTTGATTGACTGCTTCAAAAAAAAAAAAAAATCAACATTTCTTTTAGGATTTAAACCAGACTCAAAGTCTCATAACATAATATTCAGAATGTCCAGGATATAATTCAAAATTACTCAGCATGTGAAGAACCATGAAAGGCTCAACTGATAAGGAAAGAGATAGTCAACAGATGTCAACCCAAAGAAGATATAGATGTTAGAATGATGAAACAAAGATTTTTAAATCAGTGATTATAACCATGCTCCAAGATGTAAGGGCAAAAACTCTTGAAACAAATGGAAAAATAGAAATCTTCTGAAGGAAAAAAAAAAAAAGGAAGCTATAAAGACAAACTGAATGAACTTTTAGAGTGGAAATAAAAAATCCACTGAATGGAAATAACTTAAAGATAAATTAATAGAAATTATCTAATCTGAACAACAGATGAAAAAAATTGGAAAAAAAAAACTAACAGAGCCTCAGAGACCCAGGGAAAATACCAAAACATTTAATATTTGTGTTGTTAGACTCTCAGAAGGAAAGTAGAAAGAGTGTTAGATGGGAACAAATATCTTAAGAAATTATGGTAAAAAACCTTACCGCACTTCACAAAAGACATAAATGTAGAGATTGAGGAAACTCGGTGAATCCCAAACAACATAAACTCAAAGAAACCCACACATCATAATCAAACTGAAGAAGGACAAAGAAAAAATCCTGAAAGCAAGCAAAGACAATGATGTGTTTCACATGACTGCAAATTTCTCATCAGAAACTGTGAAAGCTGGAAGGAAGTAGAGTAACATATTTAACATGCTGAAAGAAAAGAGTGGTAAACCCAGAATTCTATATCCAGTGAAAATGTCCTTCTAGAATGAAGATAAAATAAAGACATTCTCAGATAAAGGAAAAGTAAGAGAATTCATTGCCACCAGGCCTGTTCTATAAAGCACTAAGTAGATTCTTCAGACTAAAGGGAAATTATATCAGAGAAAAATTTGTAACAATATTAATAAAGGAAGAGCAACTGAAATGGGAAATATAATAGAATTTAAGTTCTTTAAAATATATATGACAGGTGAAGGCAAAAATTATAACATTGTCTGATTGAGTTTTCAATACTATGATGACTACAGTGTAAAGAGGGGATGCCCCTCTTATAAGTACCTTTGAACTTATATGGTGATAAACTTTCTATAATTCACTTGAAATCATAGAAGAGAATTACACATAGGCTGTGAAAAGTTAAGTATGTATCTGTAATTCCTAGAGCAACTACTAAAACCTTTTTTTTTCAAGAGATATAGTAAAAATCTCAATAGAAAATTAAAACAGTACAAAAAAATTTGAGTAATAAAAAAGAGGTAGGAAAGGAAAGATGAAAAACAGAGGGACAAACAGAAAATAGATAATAAAATGGTGATCTAAGTACAAACATATCAATTCTTATATTAAAATTAAATGGTATAAACACATATATGAGTTATCTATTGCTATAAAACAAATTGCCACAAACCTAGCTTAAAACAACAAGCATTTATTATCTCTCAGTTCCTATGGGTCAGGAATCCAGGCATGGCTTAGTGATCCTCTGCCTCAGGTCTCTCATGAAGCTTCCACCAAGATGCTGGCCAGGACTGAGGTCTCACTTGAAGACTTGACTCGGGAGGAATCCACAGCCATGTAAACAATGGCTGTTGGGATGACTCCGTTTCTTTTGGGCTGTTGGACAGAGGGCCTCAGTTCTTAGTGGGATGTTGGCTGGCGGCTGCCCTCAGTTCCTTGCCATGTGAGCCTTCTCAGCGTGGCAATTTGCTTTATCAAAGGCAGCAACGAAGTGAGTCTATCAAGAGAGTCTATCAAGTTAACAAGATGGAAGTTACAATCTTAGGTAACATAGTCAAGGAAGTGACATCCTATCACCTTTGCCATATCCTATTCGTTAGGAGCAACTCACAGAACCTGCCTACACTTAAGCCGAAGGGATTAAGCAACGACATAAATTCAAGAGACCGGGATCACTGGGGACCATTTTAGAGTATGGTCATCAGACCTACCAGTTAAAAGACAGACACTGGAAGAATGAATTAAAAGTATTTACTGCCTGAAAGAAATCCGCTTTAAATACGTCATGTGTCACTTAATGACAGAGATACGTTATGAGAAATGCATTGTTAGGTGATTTCATTGTTGCGCAAACATCATAGAGTGTACTTACACAAGCGTGGATGGCATAGCCTACTACACACCTGGGCTATATGGTACTAGTCTTATGGGACCACCATCATGTATGTGGTCTGTCATTGATTGAAATGTCATTGTGTGGTGCATGACTCTATAATGATTAGGTATGTTCAAAATAAAAATATGGAAAAAAGATAAACTATGCAAACACTAATCAAAAGAAACTCGGAATGGCTATTTGAATATTAAAGTAGACCTCAGCACAAGGAAAATTACCAAGGATAAAGAGGAGACATTGCATAATGATAAAAGAGTCAGTTCCCAAAGAATACATAGCAACCCTAAGTACACGTCCCTTTCAAGTACACATGGAACATTTGCAGGCTCCTGAAGCACAAAGCAACTCTTTGCAAAGGGAGCTAGAGAAATAGAGAAGTGGTGGGTACTGGGTGTGCAGGAGATGAGAGTCGTTTTCTTACTTCACAATCCAGCCTCCTAGAGCACATCGTGGGATCATGGTCAGTGCAAACTTTGACATGAAAAGGCAGTTCTAATTTTAATTCAATTGCAAGCTGCTTAAATGATTGAAAACAAATTTCATTTGCATAGAATTGTTTAAACAAATTTGATCTGATCAGACTTGTGTTGCAGGCTTGTAGGTGTCTGGTTTTGAAACACAAAATCCAGGATTTTCTTTTTGTCTGGGAAATAAATATTTTTTAATGTGGTTCATATAAATTACCTTTCCACTTCAGTTTTAGTTTTTTTTTTTAATGAGGAAGATCAACCCTGAGCTAACATCCACTGCCAATCCTTCCTCTTTTTGCTGAGGAAGACTGGCCCTGGGCTAACATCTGTGCCCATCTTCCTCCATTTTATATGGGACGCCGCCACCGCATGGCTGACAAGCAGTGCATCGGCCGTTGCCTGGGATCCGAACTCGCGAACCCCAGGCTGCCAAAGTGCGAACGAACCCGAACGAAACCGCTGCGCCATCAGGCCAGCCCCTTCAGCTTTACTATTAATTGCCTTATAACTCAACTTGTATTCTCATTCATTCTCTACATCTTTGCTTTCTACTTCTGTACTGGTTTGCCATTTGGATATATAAGTATGATTATGTATCAATTCATGTGGCTCTGAGGCAGCCAATGTAGTTCTGAATTCATTCATTTTTGCCCAATCAGTCAGGAAGTCTGCAACTAAATAAAATTGCATAATGTCCCTATACCAAATTATGATTTAATTCAGAAATTCTCTGAAGAAAAAAATATGAAAGGGTTTTTATTGGAGAGCTATATTTAGATTATGGAAGGATGGTTCAGAGGTTTATGTAGTCAACATGTTTTCCAAGAGGCAGCACCGCCTTGGGACAGAGTCCTCAGATCTGGAGAAATCTTTTCTCTTTGAAAATGTGTCTTATTGTGGGTCTGGCTCCTCATTAATTACTTTTGATGAAGTAATTCAAATCTGAGTGTTGTTCCCATGAAAAAAAGAGGTTCCCCCAAAATATCATTGCGAGAAAGTCAGTCCCTGGTCATGTAGTTTGCTTCCACTGATGGACTCTCATCTTATATAATCGGAAATTTTTTTTGTTTTTGCAAAGAACCTGCACCAATTTGATTTAAATATGAGACACTCAACAGTGTAAGAAATCATTTTAATGCTGAGAGTAATCTGTTGACCAATGTACTTTACAGATTGTGTCCTGAATCAGTAAAGAGCTTGCTTTGGATTTTTAAAAAAAATATACCTTTCAATGATATATGTAAGCAAAATGTAAATTATAAAATATAATATATAATGACATCTATAACATATCCATCTCTTTTTTCCTCAATAAATAGTTAAGAATATATTTTTGAAGCCATCTGGCAATGCTGCCAGATTGATCTGGTTTAAACTGGTGAAAGCTGGTTTTAATCAGCAAGGGCAAAACTATAGAAATTAGAGCTGATTAGATTCAGTTTGAACTAGGCTACTTTGACAAATGTGACTTTAAACTGGTTTAATTTAGTTAGAATCTGTTTGCTCTGCTAAGAATCATTTTACATTGTTTTTCCCTAATATGAAGCGGTATCCCTGGCTGAATCCAGTTTCCTCCTTCTGAACGGTTCTGGTTCAATTCATGTTGGCCTGATCCAGTAAGGACAAGTTAGAACCAGGCTTATCTGGTCTCAATCAGCATGAGTTGCTCTGAATCTGATTTGTCGCAAGTTGGAATGTTTTATTCTGCTTGAGCTGGCTTTATCCAAATTGATCCAGGAAGGTTGGATTCCCCTGGTTAGAATCAGTTAAAAACTGATTTTAACCAACTTGGAATCAGTTTACTACTTTGAGAACCAGTTGGTTTCCGTTAGAAACCTGACATTCAAAAATGGCTTAGCTAGTCTGAGCCTACTGTGAACCACACTGACCCAGATGAAGTCAGTTAGAACTCTTCAGTCTGGTGTGAAACACTGAGAAAAAAAATGGGGGGGGGGGGAGGTGGTAGAACCCAGGTTGCAGAGGTTAGGGAGTAAAAGGGGTGGGGGAGAAAATGGAAGGTATTGCATGTAAACTCTTCTAGATATAGGTCAAAATGGAGACTCAGGGTCAAGAGACGGGTTCTTTTTTTTTTTTTTTAAATATGCATCAGGGTCCCAGAAGAGGTAGGAGGGCATAGAGTACAGGGACAGTGTCAGAAACAAGGTGGGGACAAAGGTATATTGTAATTAAATCAGGAGGGGGTGAATTATATGGATGTGGTAATGGTTAGTTTTAATATCATATGAAGAAAATTTTAATTTTTATCATTGGATTCTGACAAACAATTTATGTAGGTGATTATATTCTTTTGATGATTCTATCAATTTTCTAATAGTTACAGTTTTTCTCCCTGAGACAGTTGGAGAGCATGTGCACATCTGTGTCCTATCGTCACCATACTCCCCTGTCCCCAAGGAAGGATGTGAAGACGAGAGAAGGGCTGGAGGCCTTTCTCAGCCAAGCGAGGACTAGTTGCAGGAGTTCACGATGGCCTCCTCAGAAGACCCTACCAAAGGTCTGATGTTCTGGGCTATGGCAAATGACCACCTCGTTACCACTTCCTGCTGTCATGTAACAAGTGTCAGGGCTGTGGCAAAGGCAGTTATCACCAGCCCCTTCAGTAGAGGTGACCCCAGTGTTAGGGTGACCATATGTCCTTGTGTACCCAAAACAAACCTTGTTTACATCTGAGGTCCCAATGTCGTTATTAATAGTGGCCCCTTTCTCTCTCAAAGTTGTTCCAGTTTGGGCAACAAATTACATGATCAACCTACCTAAGGCCCTATCTCCTCCTGTCTGTCCCTCACTCTCTCTTTTCTCTTCCACAGAGATTGCATCCATTCTCATAGCTTAAGATTCCTTCTCTTTGAAGATAACTCCAGAATTTTCACCTCTGTCTTCTTTTCCTGAGTCCATAATTTCCACTTGGATATTAAAACAATAATCCTCTCGGTGCTGGTGGAGGTGACACAGACTGACAGGTATTGTTTTAGCCTCATTCCCATCATCCACCCTGCCACCCAGAAACGTATCACCTGAGTATTTGAGCCCAGCCCTAAAGAAATATAGGAAATATTTGTTCCCATGTTGGAAAATAAGAGTATTTGCACATGTTGCCAGAGTTCCTCTGGGAAGCATCCAAGAATCGTTCCAGAAATTCCATTTTCAGGTGTGTGTTTCTTTAAGAAAACAGTGTGCAGCTGAGAAGGAACACCCTGCGCGGTGCCACTGGCTGTAGGCGTTGCTAGGGCAGATGGGCCTTATTGTGGAACAGCAAAGGAAGGAGTCATGGGGGAAACACAACATGAATGGGCAGAGTGCACACTCCACCCCTGAGGAAGCCATAATCAGGTAGCTGACACATTTCCAGAGAGCGCTCATTAAATAGAGTAACTTCCTGAGCTGGAGACCCAGAGAAAAGACAGGCTGGAAGGTGAGATGTGCTCCACTCTGGGATCAGGGAGCCAGCCCATATTTCTGCTTGATCCCAGAGCTCCTACTCCAGGCTGTTTGTGCTCCAGCCTTAGTCCCTGAGAGAATCAGAGTGCCTACTTTCCTTCGGAGCCTGAGAAGCAGCTTGGAGTCAGGTCAGAAGCAGTGGTCAACAGAGGCTGACACTCAGCCCCAGAGATGGGGGGCTTGTCCAGAGTCAAGACTTGAGTGATTCATAACCTGAGCCTGTGAAGAGAAAGGGATTAACTCCAGTGGGGAAATTCTGAACCATGTGCACGTATCCCCATAGGAGAAGAAACTGCTTGGCATGCATCTGTTTTGTTGATTATTAAATATGGACCAAATTCCATTGACAAAATGATTTTAAGGCCATTTATTGGAATAATAAAAGTCAGAAAAGAGAACTTATGTGGGTTGCACACCCACTAAGTGCTAGGCTCTCTGCTGGGTGTGTTGTAGAGAGGGGGTTTATTTGATCCTTACACAAACCTCTGAGGGGTAGTGGCAGCCAACCTGGAGTCTTTGAAGTCAGGTACTTAATTCACCCCTCTGAACCTGGGTTTTCACAGGTGTAAAAGGCGCTAACCCTACTCAACCAGTGTCTATTGCAGAGTGATTGAGAGCATTAAATGAAATCATAGCAGAAGCCATGAAATGTACAGCTCGCTGAAATGTAATTTCATCCAAGTTTGAAGGGAAGTAGGCTGGTTCTTCTGATGACTCCTGGAGATGGCTCTGTTGAGCAGGCAGTGCAGTTTTAGGAGAAAGGGTCTGTCTTGAGTTGGGTTTCCCCAAAGGCAGATCCTGAGGTGAGGATTCCAGTACATGTAACTTACTTGGGAGGTGATCTCAGCGAGCATGTGAAGGAGTGAGGAGATGACACAAGGAAGAAAGGAAAGCTGATGAGGGGTGTGTTAATGTGTGGGTTACTCAGTCCCACTGGGGACCCTCTGGGAAACTGTGGAACATGCCTCAGATTTGTCCTCCTGAAAGGGGAGGAGGAGGGGTTTTTATCCATCAACTCCTGTCCCTCACTGATGGAGGGTCACTCTAATAGCATTAACTTACTGGCACCTCTGGTCTGTCCCCTACCGGGAGGAAGCACACTCCTAAGCTGAAAATTGCCCTTAGGCGGAGAGATCCAGGAAAACATTCCTTGGTGAGGAACTGTCTGCAGATGACCTTTCGGGCAGGCCCTGGGGATATGGTTGGGGACCTAGAGTGTCTCCTAGAGAGAGCCCCACCTTCCCGTCCAGAAAAGGAGGAAGGGAGGGCAGCAAGAGAAGCATGAAGCTGGAGAATGAAGAAAGCAGGAAAACTATGGAGTTTGCCCAACGTCAAAGCCTTGAAAGATTAGAAATTTGGGCTGCCAGGAGTAGAGTGCTTCTCTCCCATTCCACGTGTGCTCCACCCCATCCCCACCCCCACGTTTGAACTATGAATCCATTTCTGGGGCTGGGCAGGAGAATTGGAGGCTGAATGTTCTCATAACTCTTTCCTAAGCAATGACGGTTCTTTTCAGTCCCGTTAGACAATGAAAGGAGCATTCGTGGTAGCCACATGCAGAATTCATAAGCAGGGGATCTTAAAATAATTCCTTTGGGGGCAGTATAATCTCTCCGAGTGAGACGAAGCTGGGTTCAAAGTCCAGTTCCACCCCTCACTAGCTGTGTAAACTTAGGCATGTTTCTTCATCTTGTTATGCTGAAGTTTCCTCATCTGTAAAACTGGGTAAAATAATAGTAACCTTCTCATAGGGTTGCTGTGAGAGTTAAATGAGACAATGCATGTAAAGCCTTTATCCAGTGTGTGGCACATAGTGAATACTCAATAAATTCTAGCTATTATTATTTCTCATTCATTCAACAAATATTTATTGAGTCTGTTCCATGTGCCAGATTTCAGGCACCCATGATACATCACTGAACAAGACAGACTCAGTTCTTGACATGAAATTTAGATTCTGTTGCCTTAGAGACAGACAATAAACAAGTAAACAAATTAATAACCATTATAATTTCAGGTAATAATAAGTTCTTGAGATCTAAATAATGTGAAGAAGTAAGACTGCAAAGGTCCTGGGCAGAGGGTACAGGAAATATGAAAGCCAGGAGGTGAGAATAAATTTAGTGGGTTGAGAAAAAGCAAGAAGGTTGGTATAGTGAGAATAGGAGGGCAAGAGAGAGAAGGTAAGAGTGAGAGGCAGCTGTGGTAAGGAATTTGGATTCTGTTGTAAGTTTTGAGCAGGGATTGACGTGATTTGACCTGCATTTTAAAACTATCCACTGGGTGCATGGAGAGAAAAGACTGGGGGAGGGATAGCAAGAGAGGAAGAAGAGAGATGAGTTATGAAGCTACTGGAGTAGGTCCAGAGAGAGATGGAGGTGGCTCAGACGGGTAACATCAGTAAAGATGTTAAGTGCATGAATCTGGGATGTATTTTGCAGATGGAACCAACTAAACTTACTGATGGTTTAGATGTGGAGTGTAGGGTAAAGAGAAAATTCAATTACAACTCATGGGCTTGGAGCCTGAGCATCTGGGTAAATGGTGGTGCCCTTGACCAAGAGAGGGGAGGACTGAAGAAGACACATGTATGAGAAGGGGGTCTGGCAGGAAATTCAGAGTTCTATTGTGGACATGCAACCTTTGAACTGTCCAGCAGGCATCCAGGTGGACATGGTAAGGAGGCAGTTGGCTTAGGGGAGAGGTCTAGGCTGGAGATATGTTTGGGGGACTTTAGAGTAGGGACAGTGTTTAAAATTAGGAGATTGGGTAAGATCACCTAAGGAGTGAGGGGAAATAGAGAACAAGTCAGATGCCTGAGCCCTAGAACATCCTGACATTTAGGGGGAAGGAAGAGGAGGAGAAGCAGGCAAAGGGCACAAAGGGGTAACCAATAAGTAGGAGGAAAGCCGGGAGAATGGGTTACCCCAAAATTCCAGCAAAGAAAGGGTTTCCAGAAGAAGGTAATGACCTACTGTGTTAAATGCTAATGACATGAAGATAAGAATGATCAGTGGATTTAGCAAGATGGGAGTTGTTGGTGACTTTAAGAATTCTGGTTTCAGTATTACTGTGGAGACTAAAGCCTGACTGATATGGGTCAAAGAAAGAATAGGAGAAAGGGAGGTAGAGATAGTAGCAACAGCTGTTTTGAGGAGTTTTGCTATAAAGAGAGCAAAATAAACTAATAGATGAAGGAGGAATTGGAGGTTGAGGAGAGATTTATTTTTTAACTGATTTTTTAATATAATAAGGGATGTTACAACATATTGGTATGTCAATGGGATGAACCACTAGAAATGGGAAAATTAATAATATAAGAGAAAGATGCAAAGTCCCTGAATGGGAAGAGGGGATGGGACCCTGTGCACAGGTGGTGGGTTGCCTTGGACAGAGGCAGCAGCAGGTCATCCTTTGCAACAGGAAGAAGTGCAGAGGCTAGAATACAGCTACATGGATTATTCTTGGATGCTTAGGAAAATTGCTTCTTTTCTCTAGAAAATTCCCAAAAATTCAACTTAAGCACCAATTAAATGGCTCAGCTGGGGCTAAAGGTTTTATGCTGCTTGCCAAGCAATGATTTGGGGATCATAGCCAGTCTCAAGAGAGTAAAAGCAGGGGACAGGAGGTCAGAGACCACATTCTTTTCCATCCTTGTAGGCCTTCAGTAAATGTTGGGTTGATTTGAATTATGAGAAACTAAAATTCATTTGCTGAAGACCTCCTTCAAAGATACTTACAGATGGTGCAGAAAGCCATTATTCCCGGGAATGAACACAGCCTCCTGAGCAAATCTGTCTGCAGATGAGACACGTGTAAGGATGGAACCCTCCACCACTGAGGTCTGGGATTGGTCTGCTGACTTGGCCTCTGTTCAAAAATATGTCATCCGCTTAGTCCCACTTACCAATCTTACCGTGTTAAATTGCAGGCTTCCTGAAAGAAGAGGTCGTCTCTTAGTCAATACTCTACGGCTTCCCCAAACCACCCCAGGTGCCCAGCCAATGTGTGTTAGTGCAAATGACAGGCCTCTGCTCACAGTCATTAGCGATGGCGGGCAGATCCTCTAGACAGGAAAGGAGACCCTCTTCACATCGTGTTCTCTTGAAGATTTCTGACTGAAACCCAGAGCCTGAACCCCAAATACCTCTGATAAAGAGACTTTTGAAGTTACAACAAGGAAAAGCTTCCGAATAGGAAGGCATATTGCCCTGGTTATCTAGCACTTCCTGCAGTGGTGATTATGAGATTTTCGCACTAAGCTTATAATATTGGAAGGTTGAGGAGTACGTTATCCAAAAGTGTTACTCTCAGCCTATCCATCATGCAGAGGCAGAACATGTTGAATGGCTTGTCACTTTGGATCTGAAGCCACTTATATAGCCACCTATAACAACCCGTGAAGGTTCATACTGGGTCAACAATCATGAATGGCTCCTTAATCCTATTTCCCTGTTCAGTGGGGTGATAACACTTTGATCTGAAAAAGAGTCTTTGGGGTTTCCTGGTCCCTCAGGAACTATCTTATCCATAGTTACTCTCTCTTTCCTTCTCCCACCACTTCGTTTGGTCCTGTGGCCACATAGATACTTCTGTTCCCTCATTCCCCTCATTCCCACACCCAGGAGTCCCACTTCTCTTTGGCTCTTTATGGGGCCTGCCAGACCCTTGGACTATTTTCTTCCAAGGATGAGCTGATTAGGACCAAGACATTTAGAAAACCAGCCCTCAGAGTCAAATGTCTATAAGATAACAAATCTTCAAGACTTCCAAGAATGACTTCCTGTTAGTATGAATCCTGTGTACTTACCAAACCCTCGTCTCATATCCCCATGGATGCATGCTGTGTCTGCAGAAGGGGGCAAGGTTGGAGAAATACACCCATCCTGCCAGGAAAGCCTCCACCTCTGAATGGCTGCCTGGGAACCCAGAATTGGGTACACGGCAAGTTGATTTGTAAGACTCTGAACAGCACGTACAAGCTGAAAACTTATTTTCTCTATGAGATGGTCCAGAAAGGACACAAGGCTTCAAAGCGATTCTGCATACAGGCAGTAATTAATTGCGGCTGGGGGAAGGGACCATGAGTAAGGAATGCCCCAAAATTTGGATCAAGTTGATCTTTGGGAGCCAAATCAACACATCAGGTTATGGAAAGACATAGCTTACAGGCCTCATCTGCATTAATTAATTGATTGCATTAGCATAACTAAAGAATGAATGTGTGGAAACCAAGTAGAAGTGGGTCAGCCTGGAATCTAGAAAAACCTCAGTCAGAAAGGCACACTTGGGAAGAGCCCTGCTGAAGGAGTTTGTCCTGAACTGTACCTGTAGCCCAGCTCATCACAGTCACCCTCCTGCAGGCTTAAGATGTGAACTGCAAACACCTATGGAGTTCCCAACCTCAACCACTAATAGATCCAAATACTCCTTCCTCTGCTCCATGATAGTAAGTGGAGACTGAGAATGGCATGCACACAGAAGGGAAGGTCCTGGTACAGGGAAGCTATTACTCTGTGAGATGGGGCATGGGACAGAAACAGTAGGGGTCACCAAGAACGAGGTCAACAGAACTATCCAGACAGAAACCAATACTCTCCTTCAACCTCACCTGGTTAAAGACTTTTTCAAATTCTTTAGAGCAGAGAGAGGAAGCTGGTCATTAATTTTAGAACCTGCCCTTAGCATGTACAGTTTAGTGTTGTGTTGGGGTCCCCAAGGCTACCTCCAGGTTCAGTGATTTGCTAGGAGGACTCAGCCTATGGTAGCACTCATGGCTATGATTTATTACAACAAAAGGATACAGACTAACATCAACAAAGGGAAAAGGCATATGGGAAGAAGTCCAGAGGAAACCAGGCACAAGCTTCCAAGAGTCCTCTCCCAGTGGAGACACACTCGACAAGCTGAATTCTACCAGCAACAAGTTGTAACAACATATGAAGTGCTGTCTTTCAGGGAAGCTAATTAGAAACTCAGTGTCTAGGATTTTTATCGGGGTCTGGTCATATACACAACCTAATTCCAGACTTTCAGAAGAAAACCAAGTCTTCAGCATAAACCACACTGTACAAACAGGATAGGCACAGTGAAGTACCTTTATCACTAGGGAAAGCTTTATATCAGTATAGAGAACTGTTCACGGGCTAAGTTCCCACACACCAGCTGAGAGCCAACCTTGCAAGCAGACCTTTCTAAGGATAGCAGTCTCAGGCCTGTTGTGTCAACTCTTCTGCACAGGTGTGTAGAATTAAACTTATGTTATCCATACAGTAACAATATAAAGTTCTCATTTAAAAGTACAGGTTCAAATATTATGAACAAATCCTTTACTATCTTGTTAGAGTCCTAAGGTAAAGTACTTGTTCAGACACTGATGTGGATATATTTTTCTACCAGCAGGACCCCATATGCTGCTGCCATCAAGGTTCTAGTGCTCCAAGTTGGCAGAATAGAACATAGGCCATACCCCACCACCCCCATCTCTGCCTTCTGCCACCACCGTGCACTGTGACCCCTTACTGAATCGGGCTTTAAAGCAGCCTACCTGGCTTGGAGTGCTAAATATTGTTCACAAACTGTCCCTTTCTCACCCTTCCCAAACCCAAAGTGACCAGCATGGCAGTCTCAAGTGCTGGTCCCAGACTTGGAGGGGGTCACACCCATCACCCTGGGGGACTGCTTCAGGAGACTCTCCTAGAGGCAGCAGCACAGTGAAGCTCAGAGAGGAGCCCTTCCCTCTGAGCCATATAAAGGCACCTTCACACGGCTTCCTCCTTTCTCCGTGCTCCAGTCTCTATCCTCACCTCCTTCTACAGTAGGGATCTTATTTACTTATTTTTGCCTTTCCAAAGCAAGCTGTTACCCTGGCTCAGGCTAGGTCACAGTGAAATTTTCTTTAGACAGTTTCTCAAATATCCTGGGGTATATGAACTCAACCACCCTGAAATCAACCTTGAATCTATGCAATGGTAATGACTCATTTGCTCTTAGACCCATGGAAATCCTAATCACCAGCCCCATTTCACACAGTAATGACTTTCCCCAGTTTATTTTTCTTTTCTTTTTTCAAAGGACAGAGTTTAG
This sequence comes from Tapirus indicus, assembly GCA_031878705.1. NCBI lineage: Eukaryota > Metazoa > Chordata > Mammalia > Perissodactyla > Tapiridae > Tapirus > Tapirus indicus. Next base: position 61,129,197 of record CM062918.1, on the reverse strand, counting down.
GAAAGCAGTGAGGGGAGATTAACCCTCTTGAGTCTACCTAGCTCAATCAGTCCATTCATGGAAGCCAGATTTGGGTGCCCGTCCACATCCAGAACATTACCCCAGTAGGAATTCCCCTTCTGGGTTTTTTTTCCTCTCCAAATTTAGAATCTGGGCTGTCTGTGTGTGGGGCTGGGGTGTTTCAGGACAAATGACATCATGTAGACCCATAGAAACAGATGTTCAGACTTTCTGTGCTCCATGAACTCAGTTTCGTGCCATCTACTGGAATGGAAACTTGCCAGACCATCCCGAGGGAGTGTCTAAGCTGAGTGGGTGGGACTGCACTGCTTTCCTTTCACTAAAACAGGAAGGGCCTGGGCTGGAATATGTTAGTGCGGGCGTCCAGAAATGGGCATGGAAAGCCAGTGCTCAAACCCACAGTAGGTAAGGACTCCGGTCCACGGAGCAGATTTGTAAGTGAGATGCTGAAATAATTTTTCCACTGCACTTCCCCCCTCCCCTACCTCCAGAAAGTCACAGAATATTTTTAGCAGAAAAAATAAATGCACCATAAAAATGAACATAAAAATACCATATAGGGAACAGGGCACCCTCCCACCAGTTTCCAAGAGATCCTTGGAGTGACCATTAAATTAAAGAGGCTTCAAAGCCAGTATTGGAGAAGTGGATAGGCAGAGGCCAGCTGGGAAGAGAAGAGCTGAGAAGGAGAATAGAAAAAAGAAACTGGCCCAAAGAACCCCAAACATAATTAAGGGGAGAGTGGGACTGGGTCAAAATCCCCACAGCACACTGCATGCCTCCTCTGTGATCTCAGGACCATTTTATTTGCCAGAGCCTGTGACCTCCTCTCCATGCTCATCTTCCCTGACCTTTCTGTGGTATTTGACACATTCTTCCTGCCCTTGGCCTCTGTGCAGCCATCCTGGCTTCATGTTCTTCCACATCTCTGCCTCAAGCTCAACAGGTCGAAAACCTAGGACCTGATTTTCTTCCTCAAACCTGCCCAACTCTTCATTCTCCGCCTCTTAAAGGCACTTCCAGTTCCTCAAGCCAAAACCTTGGGGTCATCCTTGACTTCTCCCTCTCCCACTCGAGATCCAATCTGCCAGCAAATCCTGTTGGTTCAACTTTCCAAATATTCTGAGATCTGACCACTTTTCACCACCTCCACTGCTCCCCCGTGGTCTGAGCCACCATCATCTCTCACTGGATTACTGCACTGGCTTCCTGACCCACCTCCCTTCTTTGGCTTTGCCCCTTCAGACCCTGGACTCTCAACACAGAAATCAGATGGATATTGTTAAAATGAAAGTCAGTTGATGTCACTCTCTGCTCAAAGCCTTCCAAAGACTTCCAATCCTACTTTGAGGGGAAACTGAAATCCTTATGATGGCCTTCAAGGCCCCACGTGGTCTAGCGCTTCCTAAACTCTCCTGTGTTTTCTCTTCCTAGTTAGCCACGTGGGCTCCGTGCTGGTTCTCAGACTCCCCAGGCCGCATCTCGTCTCGGGCCCTTGCTCATGCTATTCCCTCTGCCAGAAACAACTTTCCCCCAGGGTCCTCACAGTTTACCCCTTCAATTTCTTTAGGTCTTTACTCAAATGCCACTTCCTCGGTCACTCCATCTAAAACTGCAACCACCCTGACATTTTTGTATAATTTTCCTTCCTTTCTCTCCTTAGTGTTTATCGTCATCTACCCTACGATAGAGTAAACTTATGTATCTTGTTTACTGTCTGCCTCCCCGCCAGAATGTAAGTGCCATGAGGGCATGTATCTCTGCCTCTTGTTTGTCTGCTTTTGCAGCTGCATCTCTAGCAGAATCTTTAATTGAATAAATAGAATGAATGAATGAGTGAAGCTATGTGCTAAGATCCACATTCCTTCTGAAGAGGTGACATTTCATTGAACCCAGTCACACAGAGTTAAATACAATCAAACCAAATGAAATCATCTCATGTGGTCAGCCCAAGCAAGCCAATTTCTTCACGGGAGCTGCTCAGTAAACACCTGTGTAAAGATGATGGCTCAGGCCACCGGGAAGTGTGTTGTCTGTTCATCAGCTGAGCACTGGGAACCACTTGTAGACCTCCAAGCCCCACAGGCTCTTTCCTATCTCTGAGCCATTGTGAAAGCTGCCCCTTTGCCTAGAATGCCCTTGGCCTCTTTCTTCCCCCTCTCCTTACCCATCAAACAACACCACAGTCTTCAGGACCCTTAAGGCAAGCCCTCCTTTGAAAAGCCCACTGTGCACCCTCCCCAAGTTGGCTTAGCTCCCCCTCTGCTATGCTCCACCACATCCTCTGCTCACCCCACCATGGGAGGGACCATGCTGAGTGGCATCTGTCTGTTTAGTTGTACACCTCCCCAGCCTAGGTTGTGAGCCCTGGTGGGCAGGGACCATGTCCCATTCATCCGTGTGAATTCAGTATCTAAGACAATATTTGGCACACGGTAGGCGCTGAACAAATGCTTTTTGAATGAATGAGCAAGTGAGTAAGTGAAAGAATGGATGACTCGATAACTGAATGAAGAAACGCAACACCCCACCAGCCCAAGTAGAGGTGTGTGAGCGCACAAAGAGACTGGGAAAACACACTTCTTGTGAACAGAACCAAGATGGCATTCACCCCGCCAGCTTTCTGTCCCAAGTCCTCTCCTCTTGTCCCTGCACACACTTGTTCTCCTTCAGCCATTCCCATCTGAGTGTCCCTGACTCCCGAAGCAATGGTCCCAAATTCTGTGCCAAATCTCAGACAATCTTTTCTTGCCTGTGGCTCTTCCTAGTGACTTTTTACAGCCACCACTTCCTCTCTTAAATCTCTAGATTTGGGGAGTGTTTGCATTCCAAGAATAAGCAACTCTCATACAGGCTGCATTCTGAACCTCCACCAACTGAAAGGCAACTCCTGCTACAACGTGTTCTAGAAGGATTTTAGCAGGTTTGGTGAAGGTAAATGCAACCCTCATTCCCATGGAGACCTGGCATTTCACAGTGACGGAGGACAGAGAAACACAACTAAAGTTACTTGCTCTGAAATGTGGTAGAAAACATAAAAACCCCGAGTCTGAATATGGGGGGCAGGAGTTGGGAAATTCTGGCCTCCAGCTCTCGGCTCAATTTTCTTCCAACCTTTGGCAAACACAACAAACCGTGGGTACATTAACTAAGAAAGATACTTATCAGTCAGATACCACCGTCTGGAAATTCTCCACAGCCAACTGCAAGGCACGTGGGCGGTGATACATTTAACAAGCACGTTCTCATTGTCCTCCTCCGTTTCAGAATTCCTTTTGGCTTCTTAGCTTTCAAATCAACTCTCTTTTTTCTCCAGAACCTGTGCTAAGTTTTAGAGGACATCTTTTGCTTTCCACTCTTCTATTGTTGGCTGAAACCATAAAGTCACTAGATGTGAGAGCTGGAAAAAAACCCTTACAGATTATCTGGTCTAACTCCCTCATTTTATGGTCAAGGAAACTGTCAGAGGTGACTTTAACTTTGAATTTTATGAGGCCTATTTGTGTTGACAACATGATGGATTGCTCTGCTTCCGAGACTGAAGATTTGCAAGGGGAAATATAAAAAAACACCCAGCGCTCTTCCTGATGGGAGGGAGTATAGCGTAACGCTGCTGTAACTTTTCCCATGCCACTCCCTCCACCAGATGTAATGCAAGAGCTCTCTCTACCTGGTGCATGCCAACCACAGTTGGAACGGCTGTAGGAAGTTGCTGCTCCTCTTTGAGAGGAAAGTATCGAAAGATCAGAGGTCACTACCCATCCCTGAGGATGACTCAGACTGACGGAAAGGACTGACCTCTGAAGTGATAAGGTGTCCAGTCAGTGGCACCTGCTGTTCCCAAAGGGGGTTTCTCTCAGGGGTTCTGGCTGTTAGTACCTCTTGAAATGAATCTGCTCCTGCACATTACAGCTGTCCACCCCCACTCCCCATTGAGCAGGGACTGAATGTGCCCACAGAAGTTGCCCTGGTAGTGAGGCATGGCTTGTTTTAGGAGCAGTATACACCTTCGGCTGTGGTATATGTTGCCAGAGGGCTGAAGCTTGGAATCATTCTGGAAAAGGCACAGACTTCCGAGCTAGGCAAGCAACATCAAAACCTGTTTGCACAGCTAATGGAAAAGATGAGGAATGGAAAACTGGTTTCATGTCAACTCTAATTGATTGGTAGTGCCTGCTTCGAGTACTGTATTGAGAAAGGTTGGGTGGTTGTGAGTCAGTGGAAAGGAGTTCTGTTATGGATTAGTGATGCCTGCATTAGGCCCAGGACAGGAAGAAGCAGCAAGCATACCATGTCTTTTCTTTTTCTTTTTAGATTTAATTTTATTTTATCCAAGAATCACATGAATACAGTTTTAAAAGTCAAATAGTGCTTCCAAGGTTTATAATGTAAAACAGCAGTCCTCGTGTCACAGTCTTGCCAGAGGCTCCCTCTCCTCATTGAAGAAACTGTTAACAATAAATGGGTTAGAGAGTGCTGGGGAAATATTAAAGTATGGAGATTATTATGTGAAAAATTATGGGTGATGTGAGAATAAAAGCAAGAAGCTATGGGCCCTAGATTGAGTATGTAGAAAATACACTTGGATATATACTTAGAAAATATAAACCCACTTTCTGTAGTCCATCCAGGATGACCAAAGAGTGGGGTAGGTTGAATCATAACCACTATTCACCCATCAGAGCAAAGCTCTCAAATGGCCACTTAACCATCATCAAGGGAATGGGATGGGGGTAGTACCTCAGTGGTGGTGGACTGGGGGCTGTCAGTCCCAGTGACTGAGGGAGATGGTGTTGGCTGAAGTACCTGCCTTCAGAAACCCTAAAATCCTACTGTCAGGTGATGAAACCAGTAGCCTAAAATGGGGGCTAATCCTCTGATGGACCAGGTGGTGGGGGGGCCCATCACACAGGGCAAGTCTGGGAAGTGCTGATCACCAGGTAAAGAGAAGCTCTCTCTGTCCACTCCCTGGAGCCAGCGCAGAGGCAAGAAACAGGAGCAATCTGGATGTTTGTGTGGAGGGATGACTCTCCTTGTCACTCCCAAGGCTGTTATAGATCCTCTCCCCTGATGTTCCCCTGCCCCTATGTGTGGGCCACAGGGGAGGGTGTGAATGGTGACACAAAGTACTTTTTCTGCATTTACTCAGATAATCATCTGATTTGTCCTTTCTAGTCCTTAATATCATGAATTACATTGATTAATTTTTCAAATGTTACACAGTCTTAGATTCCTGGGATGAAATCCTCTTTTGGTCATGATGTATTATCTGTTTATATATTGTTGGATTTGATTCGATAAAATATGGCTAAGAATGTTTGTTGGGATGTTCATGAGGGATTTTGGACTGTAATTTCTTTCTTATGATGTCTTTGTCTTGTTTTAGTATCAGAGTAAAGTTAAAGAATGAGTTGGAAAGTGTTTTATCTTCCATTTTCTGGAAGAGTTTATTTAGATTAGTTTTATTTCTTTCTTAAATATTTGATAGAATTCACTAGTGATGCCATCTGAGCCTGGAGTTTTCTTTAAGGGAAGAATTTTAACTAAAAGTTCAGGTTCTTTAATGGATATAGGGCTACATGGGTTATCTATTTCTTCTTGAATGAGCTTTAGTAGTTTGTGTCTTTCAAGGAATTGGTCCATTTCATTTAAGTTGCCCAATTTATGTGTGTAGAGTTGTTCTTGGTATTCCCTTATTATCCCTTTAATGTCTGTTGAAACTACAATTATGTCACTTCATTCTTCTTGATATTGGTAAATTGTGTCTTCTGTCTTTTTGTCTTAATCAATCTGACTAGAGATTCATCAATTTTATTGATGTTTTGAAAAAACAGGTGTTTGGTTTTATTGATTTTCTCTTTGATTATGAGGTTTAATTTGCTCTACTTTTTTAAGGTGGAAACTCGGGTCATTAATTTGAGACCTTTCCAACAAATTCCAAGAACTACTTTACCAGCACCCTACAATATTTGATATGTTGTATTTTCATTTTCATTCAGTTCAAATACTTTCTAATTTCACTTTTGATTTCTTCTTTGATCCATGGATTATTTAGAAGTATGTTAGTTTACAAATATTTGGAGGTTTTCCAGGTATTTTTCTCATGTCATTTTCTAATTTAATTCCATTGTAGTCAGAGAACATACTTTGAATAAGTTGAATTGTTTTCAATTTATTGAGGTTTGTTTTATATGCCGGGATATTGTCTTGGTAAATATTCCCTGTATACTTGAAAAGAATGCATATTATGTTGTTGTTGGGTGAACTGCTCTATAAATACCAATATATACATGGTTTGGTTTATAATGTTTTCAAGTCTTCTCTATCCTTACAGGTTTTCTACTTGTTCTATCAATTTTTAAGAGAAGATGTGTAAATTTGCCAATTTCTCCTTTCAGGTCTATCAGGTTTTTTTACTTGATGTATTTTGATCCTCTGTTACTTAGTGCAAAAACATTGAGAACTGTTATGTCTTTTGGTGAAATGACCCTTTTATCATTATGAAATGACCCTCTTTATCCCTACTAAGATTATTTGCTTTGAAATCTACTTCTTTGTCTGATGTTAGTATAGCCACTTCAGCTTAATTTTGATCTGGGTTACCTTGGTGTATCTTTTCCATTCTTTTATTTTTAATCTATTGTGTCTTTATATTTAAAGTGGGTTGCTTGTCAGCAGCATATAGCTAGGTGTTGCTTTATTATCCAATTTGGCAATCTCTGCCTTTTAATTTGGTGTTTATACCATCTACACCTTATGCAATTGGCTATATGATTCCACCCCACTGTTTGATCCTATTTGTTCCATCTGTTGTTTGTGAACTTTTTCTATTTTATTGACTTCTTTTGGATTAATTGAATATTTTTGTGAACCCATTTTTTTCTCCTTTGGGGACTTATTAGTTATAACTCTTTTTTTCATATTTAGTAGTTGTTTTAGAGATTATAGTAAACAACTTTAATTATCACAGTCTACCTTCAAATAATAATTATATATATATGTATATAAAAGAGTTTCACTCCATGTCTACATATCTTAGTATTAACCAAAGATTGAGCTGTTTTCCTATGTAGTTGTCTCCACTCTGGAACCCTGCCCCAACAACTTCCAACTACCTCAGACTCCCAGAACTCCAATTTCTGTTCCTCAACTCAGAGAGACCACTGTGTTCTGCCCGGGAACTCCCTTCTGGCTCTGCTGTCCAGAATGTACCTCCAGGCAGAAAGCTACAGTGCCTGTAGGACTCATCTCATTTGTTTCCCTTTGCTCTGGAATGATAGTCCTGATCTTCCTATTATCCAGTATCTTAAATAGTTGCTCCACGTAGTCTGTCCAGTTTTTCTCATTGTTTAAGGCAGGAAGGTAAACCTGGTTCCATGATATATTTTTAATACTCTGTTGGATTCATTTAACTCATATTTATGGAGGATTTTTGCACTCATTTTCATAATTGAATGTGACTCTCTCTATATAAAGAGGTACATTTCACTTATAAATATACATACATACATGTATATAAATTTATACATATGTGTGTGCACGTGTACATGTGTTCCTCTTATCCAGTTTTGGATTCAGTTATACCGGCCTCTTAAAATAGTAAAATGATCTGAGAAGCTTTTGCTCTTTTTCTATTTTCTTGAATAAAATTAGGGGGTGTTTCTCAATCTTTTTTTTATTCTAGTCTCTCCCTCCCCCTAGAGCCTTTTTAGATATATTTTTTTCTGATACTCCCACCATGAAATTTTAATACTACAGAGGCACTGTATATCTGTTAATGTGCTGTGACCTTTTGGAGGACCACAAACTATTCTAATATCTAAGGTTCTTTTGCCCCCTCCCCAAAATCCAATTGATTTTGATCCTGTTGAGAATACACAATGTAAGCAATTATCTCTTCCTTAGAAGTTTGTAAAGCTTCCACCTAGAAAATTTTCACCTGGGAAAGCTTCTGGGCTGCAGCTTTTAGGAAAAGGAAAGCTTTGATCACCATTTCACTTCTTTAATGCTTACTGGTTTATTTGGTATTTATATTTCTCCTTGGGCTAATTTGGCACTGATTTTTTTTTTTTTTTGCAGAGGAAGATTCGCCCTGAGCTAACGTCTGTGCCAGTCTTCCTCTATTTTGTATGTGGGTTGCTGCCCAGCATGACCACCAGCAAGTGGTGTAGGTCCATGCCTGGGAACTGAACCCAGGCCACCAAAGCAGAGTGTACTGAACTTAACTACTAGGCTATGGGGCCAGCCCCCCGTGTTTTTCCCATTTTAATCAAAGTCTTAATAGTTTATAACATTGTGGGGTTTTAGTTGTACATTATTATTTGTCCATCACCATGTGGATGTATCCCTTCACCCCTTGTGCCCACCTCCCACCCCCCTTCCCTCTGGTAACCACCAATCAGTTCTCTCTGTCCATGTGTTAGTTTATATTCCACATATGAGTGAAATTCTGCGGTGTTTGTCCTTCTCTCTCTGGCTTATTTCATTTAACATAATACCCTCTAGGTCCATCCATGTTGTTGCAAATGGGACAATTCTGTCTTTTTTATGGCCGAGTAGTATTCCATTGTATATATATATGCCACATCGTCTTTATCCAATCATTAGTTGAGGGACACTGGATTGCTTCCACTTCTTGGCTATAGTGAATAATGCTGCAATGAACATAGGGGTGCATATGCCTCTTGTGATGGTTGATTTCATGTCCATTGGGTAGATGCCCAAGAGTGGGATTGCTGGATCATAAGGTATTTCTATTTTTAATTTTTTGAGGAAACTCCATACCATTTTCCATAGAGGCTGCACCCGTGTGCATTCCCCCCAGCAGTGAATGAGGGTTCCCGTTTCTCCACAACCTCTCCAACATTTGTTATTTTTTGTCTTGGTGAGTATAGCCATTCTAACGGGTGTAAGGTGATATCTTAGCGTAGTTTTGATTTGCATTTCCCTGATGATTAGTGATGTTGAACATCTTTTCATGTGTCTGTTGGTCATCTGTATCTCTTCCTTGGAAAAATGTCTGTTCATATCCTCTGACCATTTTTTGATCAGATTGTTTTTTTGTTGGTCAGTTGTGTGAGTTGTTTATATATTATGGAGATTAATCCCTTGTCCGATATATGATTTGTGAATATTTTCTCCCAGCTGGTGGGTTGTCTATTCATTTTGATCCTGGTTTCATTTGCCTTGTAGAAGCTCTTGAATCTGATGAAGTCCCACTTGTTTATTTTTTCTTTTGTTTCCCTTGTCTGAGTAGACATGGAATTCAAAAAGATCCCTTTATGACCAATGTCAGAGAGTGTACTGCCTATATTTCCTTCCAGGAGTTTTATAATTTCAGGTCTCACTTTCAGGTCCTTAATCCATTTGAGTTGATTTTTGTGTATAGCGATAGAAGATGGTCTACTTTCATTCTTTGCATGTGGCTGTCCAATTTTCCCAGCACGATTTATTGAAGAGACTTCCTTCTCTCCATTGTATGTTCTTCGCTCCTTTGTCGAAGATTAGCTGTCCATAGGTGTGTGGTTTTGTTTCTGGGCTTTCAGTTCTGTTCCATTGATCTGTGTGTCTATTTTCGTACCAGTACCATGCTGTTTTGATTACTATAGCTCAGCCCCCAATTTTTATCTCAGAAATACAGAGTTGTTATTCAGGCAGGACACAGCAGTATGGCACCCTGGCAGCACTCTTTCTGATTGGCAGGGTTCATCTTGATTAGCCAGTGCCCAAGCACTACTTGTTCTTGTGTAATTTAAATACCACCTTGTAGAACAAAATCTATTTCATCTACAATTTCAAATATATCACACAATATTCTTTTATTATTTTTAAATTTCTTATGCATCTGCATTTATTTCCTTTTTATTATTCTGCATTTTGTTTCTTTATATCACTTCTCTTTCTTCTTAACCAGTCTTTCCAGAACACTGTCCTGTTTATCTTTTCAAAGAAGCAGGTTTTAATTTTGCTGATCTTTATGATTTTTTTGTCACTGTTATTATATACTGTATTAATTTTTCTTGTTCTTTACTTTGATTTCTGGCTTTAATATTTCCTTCTCTCTAATTTCTTTAATTTGTTCTAATTTTCTTTTTACTTCTTCTTGAATTAAACATTTAGCTCATTAGTTTTCAATCTTTCTTGATTCTTGATAAATTTATAAATTTCCCTGCAAATACTGCTTCAGCTATAGCCATAAATTTTGACTTGAAATATTTGTGTTTTATTCTGTTTTCTATAATATCTTCATGAGTTCCTTTTTAATCTAAGAATTATTTAGTTGTATGTCATTTCATATCCAGAGGGATTTTAAAAAGTTATTATCAGGAACTGTGAAGAATCTTGGATTTTACCCTACTTGTAAGCTAACAAGGTAGCCAGTCATAGTTTCAAAAACGCTGGCAGAAGACATGAGATTCCTAAATCAGAGACAACGGACTTAATGCCTTCATCTTCTCATTGATTCCTCTTGCCTCCCAAGTCCCGTGAGAGTGATGAATTTGTGAATCCGGGAGGATGCTGCACCTGTAGTGGGTCTGAGTCACAGTTGAAGGACCCTGAGATTGGGAAACTCCAATCTTTCATAAAGGGGCTGTAAGTCAACCCACCCAATCTTTGCCCAGAGGGAGACATTATCTTCATCTTACTGGACAGCAAACAAATCTGCCCTCTGCCACAGAGGGAGATACTATCTTTATTTTCCAAGGCTGTTTGCTATATAAACATCCTTGAAAAGATAGTCCAGAACAAAAATTGACAATGTCTCTCCTCAGAAAACATACAGAAATACAGGATACCCGTGGAGAATTGTCTCTCAACAATTATTCTTTTGCAATTTATTTCTAGCATTGTGGTCAGAGAACGTAGTCTGTGTGATATTGATCTTTAGAATTATTTACATACAAGGCTGGGGAAGGTCTCGAGGAATGAGCACCACACATCACAGAACATGCAGACCAACTCTACTCCCAACTCCTTCACCAGGCATTGCCTCCATCCAGAGAATCTCCCTTAAATTCTTGGAAAGAAGCAGGTTATTGCCTCTGGGAAGTAACCTTCTTGGGTTGCAATCCATTGTCATTGAGGGTAAGAAGAGAAAGGGAATGAGGAAGCAATGGCCTTAGGGCAGCTAGTCATCGTACACTGTTCTCACACTGAGGGGTTTGAGCTTCCTGTTATTCTCCCCACCTCCTCAACCCTTCCATTTTCCTCACATGCACACCTGGCATCTGGGCTGCTCTTGCTAATTTCCTACAGAAGTGATAGGGCCAGAAAGGATCCTGCTGAAGCAACGTGGGGGGCAGGTAAGAGCAAAATTTACCCTCCATAGCTGCACCTACTGCCCTACTGTGTCCCCATCCCAGACTACCACAAGCTTCTGCACCAGCTCACAACTGTCTTTGGTCTCCTCATGGCCTTCTCAAAGATTTTATGTTAGTTCCGCAGACTCTGCCTTCTCTCTTCCTCTATTAATTTCTCAACTCTGGCTGCCTATTAGTTAGACCTGAGGAGTATTTTAAAATACTAGTGCCCAGATTCTGCTTCTGGAGATTCTGACACAATTGATCCAAGGGGGACCCCTGATTTTCAATAGTTTTTAAAGCTCCCTGGGTAATTCCAATATGCAACAAAGATTTTTCAATCACTGTCTGTAATTTCCTCTGGGATGATTTTGGAGAAAGGACCTCACAGCCCAGGTTACTTAATTTTCCTATCAGGAATTGGAAACTTGTATTTTGTTTAATGTTCAAATTATTGAACTCATACATCTAATAAATAGTTTAAAAACAAATTATTTTGAAAACTTAAGCTATAATTTGATTAAATTTTTCCTAAATCATTTAAAATGCAATTATAAATTTACTATGGCTGATTTTTTTTGAACACTTCAAATATAAAACTTTCACAAATGCAGTGACTACAAAGCTTATTATTATACTTACACTTGGATGTATTCTAAAGCCTCAGAACAATGAACTTATTCATTTCTTTCATAATTTATGTGCTTGTTTTATACCTTCCTAGGGGATATTAGTATACTTATTTTAATATCTTCCTAAGGTTTCAGTAATATATTTTGATTTCTTCCCAGGGGTAGAGTAATATTACTAGACCCCAAAGAAAAAATATACGTGCTCAGCCCAGTCAAGGCTGCAGGATCTGGATTACTGGCTGATCCATTTTCAGTCTGGACTCAGAACGCATCATCAGGCTGCATTAACTTCCGCTATTACTACAACATGATTTTTAAGGTCACACCTTCACTTGGGTTTTATTTTTTTACAACCTGGTGTCTTTCAGGAAATGATGTACTTTTAAAGTCTCACTTCGCCAGAGTTACAAAGCCCAGTGTCCTATCAGTGTGATATATTGACTTGGTCTGTTACTTTTTAAAAGAATTATGTATTCCTTATTGGTGTTTTATTAAAATGAGTAGGGCCATCTAGTGGTTTCATTTCCTGTAAGATGAGGCATTGGGTCTGGGTAGAATATTCTTCCTCTTTGGGACATTTGACTGATTCCTCTTTTTGGAAGACCCTGTTGAAACTGTCTTCTACTTGGTAATTTTGTGTGATCACAGATCCTTATTAAGTGTTGGACCTTCTTTCCACCTAAATTATTATGTGTTAATCCCAGTACCAACCAAACCAGTTCTCCCTTTTCTTGATAGAGTCCTGTTTTTTCCTAGATTATTGGTTTACTTAGTTCCATAATTTTATTTTTTCCTCAGAAACAAACGTGGGCATATATATTTATGTATTTTTATAAAAAACAGTAATTTAGTGGGAGAAACAAAATATCCATATACAACAATGGCCACTTGTTAAAATCCATTAACAAGAAACAAATCTGTAATTGGTTATCCATTTTTTGTATTACAACTATATTTTTGTACTTATTCTGTTAACATAGCTCTTCTAACTATGAATCCATGGTCTTTCATAGACTCAACTTGCTCCAAGTAACCATAATAACAATAATATTTTGTGCTCAAATTATCACAACTTGGTCAATGGAAACCTTAAATTGGGTCCCTTGGCCTTTTGATATTGCCCCTAACTTTTTTTTAATATAAGATTCTTGCTTTCTGGTGACAGTAGGATATTCCAGGCTCCTTCTGATCTTTTTCACCCTTTCCCAACATAAGGAGCCATCTATCCTTCAGGAAGTCTTGGTTTCTTTTACTTGACAATAGTATTAGAATAGTGGGCATGGGAGGATGCATATGAAAGATGGGCAAACGTTCCACCACTGCTGTTGAGCCATTTGCACTGGGAATTGTGACTTTAAAAAATAAATCATGTTTCCAATGATTTTTCAAATTTAAAGGTTTTATATTTCTGTACCCTACTTTTTATTACAGTAAATAGTATCACCTGCTACTAAGACTATCTCCCCAGTAATAACAGCCAGTTCAATAAACATATGTATTCTTTTTTTTTTTTTTTTTTTGGTGAGGAAGACCAGCCCTGAGCTAACATCCGTTGCTAATCCTCCTCTTTTTGCTGAGGAAGACTGGCCCTGGGCTAACATCCGTGCCCATCTCCCTCTACTTTATATGGGACGCCGCCACGGCATGGCTGACAGGCAGTGCGTCGGCGGGCGCCCGGGATCCGAACCAGCGAACCCCCGGCTGCCAAGCGCGGACTAAACTGCTGCGCCACCGGGCCGGCCCCAAACATATGTATTCTTAATATGGTCCAAGAACTGTCCCTGCTTTGAGGAATTCAGTCTAGTAGGAGATAAGGTGGATGTAACGTGTCTCTATTCTCCTTGCCATAGGGCCTTAGACGTTGCTTGTCAGAATATCTCACTTCCCTTGGCACATCATACCCCTGAGAATAACTTCATAGAAATTGAGATCAACACAGACACTTTAAAAAATAGTCACAGAGGTCTTGGGAGACTGAGACACAAAGACAGTGGCTGGAGATACTCAGAAACAAAGAAACAAAAACAAAGATACCAAGAGATTGATAGAACGAGAGGCAGGGAGATGTGTTTTTTGTGATGAGAAGTGTGAGAGAGACCACACTGAGAGGGTGGAGCAGGAAAGACAGGAAGAGGATTACAGAAATATTAGGGACAAAAAATAAAGGGAGAAAAATAGAGGGAGAGAAGACAGATATGGAGAAAGTGATTGATGTTGAGAGAGGATTTACAGCAAGATATGAGAAGTAGGGAGAGATGGGGAGACAGTAAAGGGAAGAAAAATGGACGGGAGGAGAGAGAAAAGCAGAGACAGAAGCCTGCTCAGACTGTTTCTTCTCTAGACCATAAATACAAGCCATAGACTCACTGAGCGAAAAAAGCAGCAGGAATTGAATGGTTTTAGCTGAACTCAAATCAAGAACTAAGCTGTATGGGGTTAGGGACGTATTTCCATTCTCAGTTTTGCTTGATTCTATTGGGCATTGTTCATCAGGCTCCTCATGTTTGGCTACAGCATGTCCATCTTCTTGGCCATCTTAGAGTAATAGGCTTTGTAAGTTCAGCTACTAGATTTAACTTCCCATAATTTATGGTGTCGAAGATCTCTGCATTCTTACATTCAGCACTGGGATTAGCTGAAAGTCTAAGGTCTCACTTACTCCACACATGCTTGATCAATCCTATCCTATCACCTTCTCCATCACTGTCAGCAATCTAATCTATTCCACAGGGTGGAAGTTAGAAGCATTATTATTCGTACAAATACTCAGAGCATTCCGTCTCTGCATCACAATCTTACAAAATGCTCTGCCACTGGCCACCTGTCTCTTTTCATAGTTCAGTTTTATATTCAGCTGGACCACACGACCAGTGCTTCACAGAAACTTGTTGGAAGCATGGCTACTCAGTTCTGCTATTCCAATGTCAGCTTTGGGAGAAAGGCAGAGGCCTTGGGCATTTGAAAATCTGTAAAGTTAGTGTTTTCAAAGCGGATTGCAAAAACTTTCTTTGGATGATTCTTCTTGTTCTCTTGCTGCAAAGAGAACATTTCCATTTCTTCTTGTTAATATGGGCTTATATTACCTGGGGTCTGATCAAGTTGACTTTCTCATGGTGGTGAGGCTAAAATAGACTCCTTTCTAGACTGCAGAAGTAGGTCAAGGGGCTCATGGATCCAATCTTGGCATCTACAAAAGCATTGGCCCCAACACATGCTATGCCCAGGAGTCACCTGGTAGCCTGTTAAAAATGCTGGGACTCATTCGCAGAGATTTTGTCCAAGAAAAGGGGATGAAGACAGGCATCTGAATTGCAAGACTCCCAAAGGTGATTCTGCTGTGGGCATCCCCATGTCATTCTTTGAGAAATATTTCGCAGGTTAGTGACAGCAGGTCTTTGCTTATATTTTAGAAGGTGTCTTGCCAATCCTGAACCCTGTATGACCGCCTGCTTGTATCAGGCACAGGTAGATCTAAGTTAGGCTATCTTCAACATTAGTCCTCAGCCTTGATATGCTGTTAAACCTGGCCTGCAGAGTTGATGTAAACTAATTACAAGCTTCACATCTTATTTAGGATAGGTGGTCCACTCTTTTAGTGCACAATATGTCTCTGTAATTCTGCAGGAAAATCAAAAAATCAACAGGAGAATTTATATATTATGAGGGACTTTCATTCCCAGATAGCTAAAAAAATTATAAAATCCATAGTAACGCCCTGCCTTTTAGATTCCATCTTTGATGATATATTTCCAGCATTTTTTTTACACGTTCTTTACATTTTGTTCTTTTCTAGTTATTTACGGCACTATTGTCATGTTTAATAATTTCCATCTTTGACTCTATTGTGGTACTTGTGAGGTTTCACTTCTTATCAGTAGTATCAGAATTACATATTTTTCCTTTTTCCACTCACTCTGCTGTGCACACATGGTGATGTTTATAAGACTGAACAGTTGGCTGCTGGGCATGGCCACAACGAGGTAGCAGAATGTTCCTTGCTGCCTTGCTTATAAAAGTCTGAACTTTGCATCTAGAAAATGCATAGAGGTGTCAGTGCAAAGTGCTCGAAACTGCACAATGTAAGGATATCAAAAGTTGGAAGTTGTGGGCTGACTCTAAAATGAGAATCCAATTTAAATGTAACTGGTTTACTACCCAAAGCCCAAGATAAACCTCTGTTACTTGTCAAGATATTTGGGTAAATATGCTGGGGATACAGCAATGAAGACATGAATTCAGATATGGTCAGGGAACTTATAGACTGATACAAGAGATAGGCAGGTAAGTTACAAATGGATTCTATAAAAGCAATGCAGGGTGTTGTGTACACATTGATAGGGATACCTCATCCAGAGAGGGCTGAGTATGGTTTAGCCAGGTGAAAAGGTAGAAAGAAACATTGCAAAATGTCCAAGTCCTTAGGGACAAGAAATAGCATGATATTTCTGGCAAATGGTAGTTTTCAAAATGGCTGCAACACTATTTCCCATTCTACACGCTCTTCTGACAGTGTCACTTTGATACTCCACCTGTCGAGAGCTGGATCCATATGATCTCAGATCTGAAAGTCATGCTATGTGATTTCTGAGGCTATCATAAAAGATGATAGAGCTTGGGATGCTTGTTCTTGGAACCCAGCCACTATTCTATGATGAAGTCCAATCAGTTACTTTAGGCCAAGAGTAGGTGTTCTAGGTAAAGACCCAGCTGAAGTCCCCTTCAGTAGCCAGCATCATCTACCAGACATTTGAGAAAATAAACCTTCAAATTATTCCAGAGCCCAGCCTTTGCATCTTCCTTGCTAAGGCCCAGACATCATTCAGGAGAGAAAAAGTTCAGCAGTAGAGAGGCCTTCAAACGTGGTTCAAACAGAGCTCCTTCTCCATTTCTCTTTAATTTCCCAACTCTCCCCTTCTAGGTGTGGCTGGTTTCTTTCATGGTATTAAAGTAGCTGCAGGAGCTCCAGGCTTCACATTTGTACATCTTGGATTCAGAGCAAGAGAGAGAGAGAGTTCTCTTATTCCCAACCATTCAAAACAAAAAAAACCCCAAAAAACTGCACTTCTCTGTGATTGGCCCTACCTGAGCCAATCACTGATGCTAGATAAATTCCATATGTTGATTGGCTTAGGTCTGATTCACGGCACAATGATTGTACAAAAGGTATGAGGCTATGTTAACAGGCCTGTATCAATCAAGGCCCATCCCTGGAGCTAGGAAGTGAAGGCAATCTCACCCAATCAAATGTCTGCTACACTACTGGAGGGGGATACTTAAAAAAACAAACCCATACGTATGTTTCTCAAATCATTTCCTCTAAACCACTGGAGGACCCCAGCAGTCTAAATGAGTGGGCTACAGATAGTTGGTGATTTCAGAGAGGTCAAAAATACTTTTAAAACATATTCCACAAATTTGGAACATAAAATTATTTTGACAGGAGTATGAACATGTTCTTATCTTTATATTCTTAAAGATTATCCATGTTCCAATGGTTGTTTTCTGCTGAGATCAGTTAGTATAGTTCTCTGGGGTAATGTAGCTTCTCACCATTCACATTCTATTGCTCACTGGACTAAGAACTCTACGAGGCTGCATCTGTTATTGGTCACTTTTATATCCCCAGCCATAGCACAGTGCCTGGTGTATGGTAAGTACTCAATAAATATTTGTGGAATGAATGAGTTTCCTTAATTTGTATATTTGTCACTTCTATTATGATGTTTTTATCCCCACCTCACAAAATGGTTTATGGAAGGTCAAGAATAAAGGTGAACATATTAAAATAATGCCAATAATGTAAACTTAGTGAACTGATTCCAGTGCAAATATAGGATGAGAAAAGGAATGTGCTAGGTAAATGGAATTGTGTAAATTGATTATTTGACATAAACAGATGAAAGATGAAAGTGTGAATATGAAGTACAAGTGTATGTTATGAAGTCTATATAAAATCTGGGTTTTATTGAAATAGTGATGCTTTTATCCCCTAGCTCTCAGTTCATTGTCTATTATGGAACTATCAAATCTATCTATCTATAGGAAATATATTACATATATATAAGTTCTAGAAAAATTATTCAAAAAATAGAAACAGTGTATATAGAAAATATGTATGGTTAAAAATAGTAATTCAAAAGGAAGCAATTAAGGAGGAAAAAATGAAATAAAGCAAAACATGGAATAGGTGGGACAAGTAAAAGCACAAATTGAGATGGTTTATTTAAACCCAGTTAGTTTTATAATTATAGTAAGTGTAAATGAATGAAATTCACCTTTTAAAAGGCTAGATTGTTGTACCGGATAAAAATATAAATTATATGCTGTTTAAAAGAAACACATCTTGGGGCTGGCCTGGTGGCACAGTGGTTAAGTTCACATGCTCCACTTTGGCGGCCCAGTATTTGCAGGTTTGGATCCCAGGCATGGACCTATCCACTGCTTATCAAGCCATTCTGTGGCAGGCATTCACATATAGAGGAAGATGGGCATGGATGTTAGTCCAGGGCCAATCTTTCTCAGCAAAAAGAGGAGGATTGGCAACAGATGTTAGCTCAGGGCTAATCTTCCTCACCAAAAAAACAAATAAACAAAAAAAAAGAAACACAACTAAAACATAAGGACACAGAAAGGTTGAAATTAAAGCATACAAAAATATCTCACTCAGGGGCCGCCCGGTGGCGCAGCGGTTAAGTTCGTGATCGGCAGCCCGGGGTTTGTGGGTTCGGATCCCGGGTGCCTGCCGACGCACTGCTTGTCAGCCATGCTGTGGCGGCGTCCCATATAAAGTAGAGGAAGATGGGCACGGATGTTAGCCCAGGGCCAGTCTTCCTCAGCAAAAAGAGGAGGATCGGCAGTGGATGTTAGCTCAAGGCTGGTCTTCCTCACACACACAAAAAAATTTCTCACTCAAATGTTAATAAAAAGAAAACTGGTGTAGCTATATCAATATTGAACAAAATAGACTTTAGGGCAAAACAAACTTCTAGAAGTAAAAGAGTCACCTCATAATGTCAAAAACATCATCTCACTAGTAAGATACATCAGTTTCTAATTATATGCACCTAATAATATGCCCTGAAATGCATAAAGCAAAAAATAATGGAATTCAAAGAGAAATGAACAAATCCACACTTGTTGTGGGAAACTTGAGTCTTTCAATAATTGACAGACCCAGCAGGAGAAAAAAAAAAAAAAGATGAAGATAGATGATTTGAAAAACATGCCTAAGAATTTTGACCTAAATTGACATATACAGATGTTATAATCACCCTCCAGAAATGAGATGAACTTTTCAAACTTTGGTTCAAGATGTTGATATTGATGAAACCACACCCATACCAACAGGATAAAAAAAATTTATTACTCATATAATGGGGCCAAATACTCAGTAATTGAATAATACACTACTAAATAACCTCTGACTCAAAGAATAAATCACAAGGAAATTTAGGATCTATTTCAAAGGATATGGCTCTTCCCCTTTTCTTTAAGAAAATAGAGTAGGAGGGAGGGAAAATTTTCCCACTTGTTTTATGAGGCCAGCTTAACTGTGATACCAAAACCTCAAAAAGATGCAACAGAATATATATTGCAGACCAATGTCCCTAATAAATATAGACACAAACACCTTTAAACAAATATTGTCAAATAAAATCCAGTAATATGTTAAAGCATATCATTATATTATTCTAGTAATGCAAGGTTGGTTTAACAACATTTAGAAATCAATCAATGTAATCAATAACACAACAGAATATAGGAGAAGAGCCGTATGATTATTTAAATAGATGTAGAAAATATTTTACAAAAGTCGATATTCATTCATGATAAAAAACTCTCAGCAAACTAGGAATAAAAGAGAATTTCCTCAATCTGATAAAGGTTATCTATGAAAACCTACAGCTAAACTTATAATGGTGAAATATTGAACATTTTTACTGGAATATTAGGAACAAAACAATGACAGCCTCTCTTCCCACTTCTTTTAGACACTAAACTGGCAGTCCTAGCCTGTGCAATAAAGCAAGAAAAAGAAATAAAGGTATAAAGACTGGAAAGGAAGACACAACACTGTATTTATAGGCAAAATGATTTTTTATGTGGAAAGTCCTAAGAAATCCACAAATGAAACCATCAAATTTAATAGAACCTGGTTACAGTATACAAGGTCAATTTAATAGATTCTTGTTATCCACTGTAGTTATGCTCTGTGAAGTTGTCGTGAACACTGAATTAGTGAAGGCTTAACATTTGCTCCTAGGGAAAATACAGGATTAGGCTCCTGTGAGCTCCTGAACACAACATTTTTTGTCAATCAATCAATATGTAACCTGTTTTATGTGTGTTTTTGTTTAAAGGCATCTTTTAAAATATGTATTGTTGATTCATTAACATTGAACTCATGGCCAGCAGCACTGTAACTCATGCCGGAACAAAGCTTATCTAAGGCACATTTTCCCTGTAAGGCACATCATGACCTTCTTGCGCTTAGGAACACTGGAGAGCACTTCAGCGCTATCCTTGGGGGACGTCTTAAACAGCAAAGACACCAACAAAAAACACAAAATGCAATGAACATGACACTAAATATACTATGAAAGGGGCATTTATTTACATTATGAGAACTGAGGAAAGAAGGTAGAATGCTGCCTTCCTTGACTTCAGCTAAGAACTTGTGCATTGAGTGGGTCAAATTTTATATCACTCTGCTCGTGTCTGAATGAACACGAAAGTGCTGCAAGCATTGTTTTAGGGTTACAAATAAACTTTGGCAAGTAGGTGAATTTGCAAACACAGAATCTGTGAATAATGAGGATCAGTTGTATATAAAAATAAATTGCATTATTATACATTAGCAAAAAAAATTGGAAATGAAAAAATACTTTTAAATTATAAGAAAAACATGAAATGCTTAGGGATAAATTTATTTCAGAATAAAATTTAAACTGAAACCTACAAAGTTTTGCTGAAAAACTGATCTAAATAAATGAAGAGATATCTCATCTTCATGGATTGGAAGTTTCAATGTTATTAAGATGCACATCTTCCCCATTTCATCTGTAGACTCAATATAATCTGAATAAAAGTCCCAAGATCTTTTTCTTTATAGAAACTGGCAGGTTGACTCTTAAATTTATATGGGTAGGCAAAGACCTAGACTAGCTAAAACAATTTTGTAAAAGAAGGACCAAGTTGAAGGAGTTCTATTACCTGATTTCAAGACTTACTATAGAGCTATGGTAATCACGACAGTGTGGTATTCATGTAAAAATAGAAAAATGGAACAGAATAGTGAGTCTAGAAAGAGACCCACAGATATATGGGTCAACTGATTTTTTAAAAAGTTGCCAAGGCAATTCAATCGGGAAAAGGGACTCTTTGCCCCAAACTGTGCTGGAACAACTGAGTTTCCATACAGAAAAGAAAATAAGGTTTGACACCTAATTCACAGCAGTCACAAAAATTAATTCAAGAAGAATCATAGTCCTGAATGTAACTGCTAAAACTATAAAGCTTCTAGAAGAAAAAAAGATATCTTTGCAAACTTGGGGCAGGCAAACTATTTTACAGAGAACACTAAAAAGCACTTGCCATAAAAGAAAAATTGATGAATTGAACTTTATCATACTTCAAAACAAAAGTATTGTATCTAGAACATTTAAGAACTCACATAAATAAATAATAAAAGGATAAACAATTCAAGTTTTAAAAAAATAGGCAACAGACCTAAACATTTAATTCACAAAAGAAGATACAAAATGACCACAAGGCACATAAAAATGTGATCAACATCATTAGACATCAGGAAAAATAGAATTAAAGCAACAATGAGATGGCTGAAAAGGCCACACCAAAATAGCTAAAAATAAAAAAGGCTCACAGCAACAAATGTTGGCAAATATGTGGAGCAACTGGAACTCTCTATACATTGCTAGAGGGAGTGTAAAATTATACAACCATTTTGAAAAAACACACGGCAGTTCCTTATATAGTTAAACTTAAAACTGTTCCATGACGCGGCAGTTCCACCACACAAAAAGACATATAAAAATCTTTATTCACAATAGCCTCAAGTTAGAAACAACCCAATGGAACGGATAAACAAATTGTGGCATCTTCATACTACACAATAAAAAATAATCAATTACTGATACATGAAACAGTACGGGTGATTCACCAAAACAATATGTTGGGTAAAAGAAGCCCAACGCAAGAATACATACTGTATGATTCCATTTGCAGGAAGTTCCAGAATAGACAAAATTAATCAATGGTGAAAGAAGCTAGAAAAATATTTGTTCATAGGGGAGGGGCAAGGATTGACTAGAAGAATTTTTCTGAAGTGATTAAAATATTTTATATCTTCATTGGGATGTTAATTATATTTTTTAAATTAATCAAATTATACTCAAGTGCATTTCACTGTATATAAATTTCATCTTTTAAAAAAAGCCCTTGAACAATCTCTTCTCTGCACAAAAGCCACCCTGAAGTACACACACCCTTCACATTAACACATCAGTTGCAAAAATGAAAATCGAATTGTCAGTGAGTACGTGGAACAACTAGAACTTGTATTCTCTGCTTGTGGCAGTGTAAACTGATACAAATCGCTTTGGAAAGCAATTTGACAATATTTAATAAAGTTGAATGTGTGCATATGACCCAGCAATTCCACCGCTAATTGTGTACCTCCCAAAACTCATGTGTGAACAAGTATATTCAAAGCAGTACTGTCTGTAATAGCTATAAACTAGAAATCATTCAATGCCCACAACAGGAAAATGGATATATACATTGTAGATCACCCATAAAACTGAATATTAAACAGCAATGAAAATGAAAGAAGCAGAGTTACTCCCATCAATTATGTTTCTGAATAGAGCTACACAGAAACAGAATATTGAGTGAAAAAAAAGATGCCAAAAAATACATATTACATGATACCATTTATATGAAACTCAAAAATATAAAAACTCAATAAACTCCCTATGCATGTAGTCATAAGTAGGAATGGTATGAAAATGTGAATGAATAATAAGCATCAAATTCAAGACAGTGGTTACCTCTAGGGAGAGAATGAGGTACACAGGGGCTCCATCTTTATAATATTTTCTTTTTAAAATCTGAAGCAAATGTGGAAAAATATTAATTTCTGTTATGCTTGGTGGTGGATACAGGGTATGTATTTGAGATGTTATTCCACATGCATTTCTGCATGTCGAAATATTTCAAGATAAACAAAGAGAAGTCAACTCTCTGATCACTCAAGCTTAGAGAGACTGGTGTAAGGAATTAATAAATAGTTTCATTGTCTCCTGAAGAGAAACTGCAAACTATCTGACGGCCCAAGAAATACAGGGGTCATTTATTCTTTGGAGCTTTGGGTATTCTTTAGCTCATTTATTTATCCTTATCCTCTTTCCACAAAGGATTCAAGGTAGTTTGCAACAAAAGACACATACAATGAGCCAGGAAAACGTGAACATAAGTAGAAAATCAGGATCAAAAATAACAAATATTCTATCAATACTGGTTAACCACAGTTGCTGTGATTAAACCAAGTTTCAAACTTGGCTCTGAACTTCTTGGCAACAGTAACCATTCCATCTCCAGTTGACCCATAAAAGCGGGTTATGAAAACTAACCTTTGTTCTTCAACATTTCTGAAGCAGTCTCTTTGTATTCTATTGTTCATTTTGCCTTGCTAACCAGCCAGTTCTTCTTTCTTTTGTCCTCCTCTCCCCTACTCTCCCCTCCCCTCCTTTCCCTCCCTTCTTGCCTCCATCTTCCTTCTTTCCCTCCCTCTATCTTCCTCCCTCCATCCCTTCCTTCCTTCCTTCCTTCCTCCTTCCCTTCCCTCTACTTCCTTCCTTTTCAGTCTTTCATTTGTTTTACCCAGATGCCAGATCCTTAAGATTAGTGGTGGTTATGAATGCAGGTCCTATCTACTATTTATTGGCTGAAATACCCTTGGGTGAAGTTTCTAATCTCTCTACGCCTCAGTTTTCTAGTGTTCAAATGGGAATATCTATCATACATATATCACAGTGTTAGGAGATTCAATGAGATAATGCATGCAAAGAGCTGAGAATAGTGCTAGACACCGCTCAATAAATCTTAGTTGTTTTGATGATCACTACTCAGTGGCGGAGAATGTGAATCCCAGTGTATTCTGTGCCCTGGTCAGGAAGAGATCAGGAGCAGGCAAGGCTTCACTGTCTCACATGCCAGGCTGTCAGTGGAGTGAAGCGTGGGCAGTGGGGAGCTGATATCAGCACAATCCTCAGACTTAGGAGCACAATTAACTAGCCTCATATCCAACAGCACACTTAGCAACTATCCCAAGATCTAGCAGCACACTCAACCATCTAGCTACTGCACCCGAACATGAGGGAAAGTATCTCCCCGAATAGGGGATACCGGACACTTCTACTTTTGAGGCAACCACAATATTCTGTTTCTGCTTGAGAGTCCTTTTCAAAAAAAGCATTCCTTCAGCACACTACCCTGGACAGTCTTAGACTGTGGGATATGCATCTCTTCCCCTTTCCTGAAGACCCTGGCAAACACAAATAGAGAGGACAACTTGTTCCAGGGATCACCATTAACAACTTAGGACCCTCACTTGATTCCAGACCCAGCAGACCCAGTAGACCCAGGTCACCTTGTCCTTCCATCTGGAGATTATCCTCACCTAGAAACCCCAGCAAGCAAAACGGGTTGGGAGGAAGCTGAGCTGAAGGGGATAGGAACTAGACGGGAGGACATAGCCATTGGGAGTTGGCAACCAGGCAAAATCGGGATTCAAGAAGTAGAAATCAATTGGTGTGGGATAGTGGGGGCAGACAAGAGGGAGCTCAGGGACAAAGGGATGAGAAGCCAGGTGACTAAAGCTGGGGCATAAGGCAGTTTGGTTTCAGGAAAAAGACAGGAACCCTATTACTAGGCCTGAAGCAGAAGGCCTAGGCAGAGCCAGCAGTGCCTGGGTAGGCTTGCTACCAAGTCATTGAGTGCTGACCCAGGGTCCCTTAAATTCCCAGAATGACTGGGGAGGGCCAAGAATGCATGTAAATGTGACAGTCAAGTCCCCCTAGCATCAGGGATGGGTTAAGGGAGAGGAGGCAGCATTCAGGAAGCTAGACAGATTATTTATTAAACATCCAGGCCATTCACCTGCAAAGCCTAGAGTGAGCAATAGTTCCCCACGCTCCTGAGGAGTAATAAGGTCTCGTCTTTCCCGTTTGCTAGAAGTCCATGAGCAAGATATTGTTGGTTCTTCTCTCAACATCACCCTCGGGTGAGATCTCACTTCTATACCAAATAAGACATAAATCCCAGCAGAGATCACCCTTTACCAGCCAGATGAGAGATGGTTCATGTGTTTCCATTTAGAGACTGAAGGATCTTCAAGAAATGCTAATAGTTTTTCGGTCCAGAATTTGGCACCAATTCTGTGATTCAGCTTGTATCTAGGAAAAGAAGAGTTCCATTTATTGGGTGTTTGCTGCGTGCCAGGCATTATAATAAATGCTTTAAATGCATTATCTCGTTTGATTCTCACAACAATCTTATGAGGTAGGTTCTATTATCGGGAAACTGAGGTTTAGATTAGTCACAAGCTATCAAGCTGGTAGCTTAAGTTCCAAGAAGCAAAGCCAGGACAATGTGACTTAAAAGGTCACATTCTGAAACAGTATGTTAACCTCCTAAACCTGAGCACTCCTTGGGGGTGGATGACCAAGAGTTCTTAAGGATGTGAGCCTTTCTTAGAACTGCAGAAGTAGCTTACCTAGCTTCCTTCCGAGCATTTCTGTATGACTCTGTTGTCCTATATCTTCAGTCTTGTTTTCCCACGTCCTGCTGGTCCTGCTGACAGAAGAGCTGCTGGCAAAACCTGAGCAAGTTGGAGCAGTCCTATTGACTGACCTGTGAGATTGTTCTTCTGAAGTAGTGTCGTCTTCACCTATGGTAATGGGCTCCAACCACCCTTCTCGCCAGCACGAACTAGGACAAACCCCTGCTTACATCCTGTTTACCCATTTGATCTTCATATGGAATTAGAAAAATTAGAACCTTTCACCCATGAATTCCTAAACCTTCTGAGGTACAGATACACATGCTTACCTGAAGAAAAGAGCCCCAGAAGAGCTAACAATGGAAGGAAACAGCTTTCAGAGAAGATGACTTACTGACTTGTAACTGCATTTTTACATTCACTAAGGATCCCTTAAGACAAAGCATTTTCTTCCTGCCCCAGTTTTAACTCATTTTCACATTTTCTGCCCAAAGTGACCCCCAGGATCTCCTGTAGTACCCTGAGGAGAACAGTATCCCTAGAATAGGACCTCTTCCTATACAAGTGAAGAGAAGGGTTCCTACTCAGCTAAGAAGAAACATACAGTAAATATGACAATTCTCACTGGATTAAGGAGACAAACACTTTTTTTAAACTAATTTATTAATTAGTTTAATACTCATTAGTTTAATCACTCATAAAAAAGAACATATTTTTGGCTTTGAAATAATGACATAAAATAAAAAGGCAAACAACTGGAAATTTTCGGCTGAAAGTAGGTAAAAGCAACTTGTGCTGAACCATGAGCAAACACCACGTGCTTTGGGCTACAGCAGGGGCACCAATCAAAGCAGGAACCGAAGATGCAGTGCTAATTCAAGGCCCACGCTACCTCTGAAGACTGCTCAGTTCCCAAAGGTTGTCCGTCAACATATGTAGGAAATTAATCCTCCCTTTCTCTCTCTTTCCTTCCTAACCTTTAATTACGAGAACAGTAGGCAATAATGGCTTGATGTTAGTCTTTCTAGTTTGTAGGATATTGTTGTTGTTTTAACATGTTTAACCCACATATTTTCAACCTTAAAAAGTATAAACCTGCTAACATCAGCTGTAACTACAAGTCATTTCTATTTTTGGTCAGTTATCTTCTGTAGGCAAAGCTTCATATAGGAATTTTTATTGCGGATTTCTATGACTGCATCCCTAACAAGCTCAATGAACATCTGTGGCCAAAGCTTCTGCAAAGCCTCATTTTTCATGTTGATCTCTGTGGCTTCCTTCACAAGGTCCTCGATATACACCTTGCAGAATTTCTTTTTTTCCTTTATTTCCTGTTAAAAAAAGAAAAATTTGCATTGAATCATAATTAATCCAAAAGCCAAAGCAATCATCAGCTGAACCAGAAAAACTTGAAATAATCTATTCTGACCCCCAACCCTCAGAGCAGGAATAATTTGCTGGACATTCCTGACACAGAGCCCTGCTTGAGTAAAGACAGCAATAAAGGGCTCACTACTTCCCAGTCCACTTCTACCTCTGTTGGGCAGCTCTGTTAGAAAACGTGCTTCTTTATTCGAATCACTGGCTCATAACTACTATTTCTCCCTTGGTAGACTTTCTCCTCTCAGTTCAGGTAGTTTAGTTCACACAAGTCAACGGAATGTACCGATTCATGGCTTCTAGTGGTAAGTATATCAGAGTACTGATACTGACGATCTTAATTGGTATGACGTCAGCTAATATCCACACACATACTTTAAATACCCATACTCTGAATTCACTCTGTATTTTAGGAAAGCATATGGTGATACATTACACTGACTTACGTGGCCTAGACCATATGGACAAAGTTGGGGAAAAGTGTATAAGGAGGAGGAGGAAACATACACAAGCCTGGGACCCAGAACTTGGCCTTTGAAAGAAATAGTGCTCCCAACTCAACTTCTGGGTCTGGCAGTCTGCAAATGAAAAATCTGGGTTAAAAACACCACAGGGAAAGTTGTGGGCCCAAGGATATTCAGGCACTGGGCCCCAATTTCATCCCAGAGGCTGAAACAAAGCCATTTTTTTTAAATGCAAGAATTCAACATTAATTTTGGCTACTGAATCTTTTGGGGAGTATAAAGGCATGATGATGGAAAGTGTCATAATATATATGGAAAAATCAATGGACTAGATAAGATAATTAGAATTATAAGGGAAGCAACTCACATCAATGAAGGAGGAAAGAAATAATAAATGTCAACGAGACAATAGGTTTAACTACTTGGAAAGGATCTATTGAAACCTCCAACTCAAATCAAAACACCAGAATAATTTCCAGATGAATTAAAGAGTTACATTTAAAATATAAACAGATATTACCATTAAAATTACACTTATGAAGATCTATAATAACAAGGAAAATACATTACAATGTGAAGTGGAAAAAGGAAAATAAAAAATGAAACATTGAGAGAGGTTAAGTTATACAAGTGTATGTATTTGTCAAAACGTAGCAACTGTACACCTAAAATTTGTATTTCATTGTATATAAATTTTACCTCAAAAGAAGAAACTTTATCAAATACTAAACTCTAATTAATGACATCTATGCTGAATTATTCAGGGAGAAGCATGCTAATGTCTGCAGTTACTTTGAAATGAATTTAAAAAATCAGGTGGATTGTTGATGGATAGAGGATGAGTGGATGCACAGATAACGTGACAAAGCGAGAACACTGTATAGCCCAATGTTAATAGCGGAATCTAGTTTGGGTGTATGGGTGTTTCCTGAAAAATGTTCAACTTTCCTGTATGTTTCAAATTTTCAATAGAAAGTTAGAAAAAATATATAGAAAATGATTGGAAGAAAATATACTGAAGTGTCAGTAAAACTCTCTTTGGGTTGTGAGAACATGAGTATTTTTTCCTCCTTTTGCCTATATCTCTTCCTTTTCCAAAGTTTTACAGTTTTTAAAAGAACAATATATGTTTTAGATTCTTGATCAATTAATGTAAGTCAATGATAAGTCCCAGTTATCACTAACTTTCCCTAACGGAGGCATATTTTGGAAATTTTCCTATGACATGTAAGATTTCTCTAAATAATCACTCGCCATTCAGGGGTCAACATGCTGATTTGATTTAGTTCATGTGCTAAAAATAACAGGTCAAGGGTTGACCTATCATAAAAATATGTACAGATTTTGATGGGTGATAAAACAAATGGTTCCAGCTGGCTACTTCTCTGATGAACCTCACTTACCAACTCTGAAATACAGTCTGGGACTCAGTCACCTGCACTAAGTTAGCTTGTTGATGAGAACAGCATTTAGCTGCCCCTTTTTAACACTCAGTAAATCTGGGCTACCCAGGGACTACTAGGAAGAAAGACAAGCGTGACTCACCAGAGATCAGTAACTAAAATGAGCACTATTTTACAATGAGCAATGCATTTACACAAGCAGAAGGCAGACAGCATAGTTAGTGAATGTCTCTAGCAGATTTCTAAGTTTCTTAAAACACGATTTTGAATTAAAAAAAAAAGATAAAGTTCTAGCAGTAAGACTGGAGAAAATTTTCTCATAATTTAGGAATAACAAAAATTTAATGATGTATTTTGTTAAGTAATTTATACACAATACAAATTAAAATAAACTGTTCATAATTGGCATACTGCAATTTTTGTGCTTTAAAATTTCCTGCTATGGTTTCTTCCATTATGTCTTTATAAACATGTTGATACAGAAATGTATCTGCTATAATAACCCTTAATTTAGTAACCGTGTTTGAAAGCATTTTGACTACATCATTTATTCTCCCCTCTGCCTCTCTGTGCAGTATACTCTACAACTCATCAGGAGTCTGCCAGGACGACCCACTCTGCCTGTCCAGAATGATTCTGTTAAGGAGTATATTAGAGATACCTCTTGCCCTGACCCGTCAAGGAGTGGTTACTCTTTGACTAATGCTTTTTCCGTTCTCAAATGCTTTCAGATACTTATTTTTTTCCTATCCCGCCATATCCCTGTGGGGTTCATAAAGCAAGTATTTAACAAGTTCAATCCTGATGAGATGAACTCTATACCATACTGTTTATATTATTTCATTGAACTAAAATTTTGTTGTCATGAAGATGGTTTGGGAAAAAAAAAGTAGGTCAAAGGTGGATCTATTATACAGTGATTTTAACTGTAATGGTTCTGGTATTGGGATTGAATCCATATCTCTATTTTATAAATGGGAAACTAAAGTCAATAGCCGTTCAGAGATTTGTTCAGGATTAGACTGATTATCATCTACTAATACTTACCTAGAGAAAACTCTAACCTAGTCCTTGAAGAACCTGCAGTCTAGCTGGAGAGATGGCCTACACATGTGAAAAGCTAACTAAAAAAATTAAACAGTAAATAAGTGCTGAATGAGATTTAGACAGCAAATATAATCAGTGTTCAGAGAAGAGAGAGCCCTTTGCACTGGGTTGGTCAAGAAGACTTCAGAAAGCAGAAGGACATACTATGAAAGAGTCCAAGGTTAGGAATCTGAAGGTCAGAGTTCAGGAGGGAGCTCAGTCAGTAACTCACCATGTGATCCTGAGTAGTTCACCTGAGTTTCCAGTTTTCCTCATATGTCTAAGAGCAAGATTGGATTCTTTAAAGTCCCTTTCAGCTCTCTGATTTTACGTCCATCTTGTTTTTATTTTATTTTTTTTGTGAGGAAGACCAGCCCTGAGCTAACATCCGTTGCCAATCCTCCTCTTTTTGCTGAGGAAGACTGGCCCTGGGCTAACATCTGTGCCCGTCTTTCTCTACTTTGTATGGGACGCCACCACGGCGGAGGTGAGGAGCAGTGCATCGGCGAGCGCCCGGGATCCAAACCCGCGAACCCCGGGCTGCCAAAGCACGACCTAAACTGATGCGCCACCAGGCCGGCCCCTCTATGTCCATCTTAAATCTTTTTTAGAACGAGTCAGGAGAACGGATGGACGCTTACCAAGCAACAGAATTACACATGTCATATGGATAATGAAAGGGTCTGCTTACCCTGATTTGTGAGGAACTCACTTCAATTAATTCCCTCAACCACTCAGGATGTAAAGAAGCGAGAGAATGAGCACTTTGTGCTGCAGTGATTTAAAATGTTTTTCAAGAAGTGGGGAGCATGGATAAGGGAAGGAATGCTGGGTTGTGAGTCAAGACACAGTGATGAAGGGACTAGGGCAAGATCTTTCCGGTAATCAGTGGTAGAATCAGGGGCTCAATTCCAAGTCTCCTGGTGGCCTAGTGTTCTTTCCAAAATATTATGTGACTTCAGATTCCTCTTTTTCCTTTGATATTTCTCAAAACAGGAGTCAACATTCCCTGTCTTTACTTCTTCGTTGCTTATTTACTGCTCAAACCACTTTCATCGAGACTCTGCTTATATGACTCCACTGAAACTAGTCCTGTTAAAAAAAAAACACCAATGACCTTGATTGCCAAATTTACCAAATTTTTTTCTTTGTAGTTTGTGCCCTTGGGGTGTTAGAAAATCATAGCCTACTCAATCAACCATGGTCATAAAGATTTTCACCTATTTTTTAAATGAGAACTCTAAAGTTTTGCTTTTCATACTTGGGTTTTTATTTGATCTGGAAATAATTTTTGTTGTACGGTATGGAGTAGGGATTCAATATGTATTTCTGATTTGATATTTCATTTGTTCAGTACCGTCTATTATATAGTCTGTCTACACTAGTCCACAATACCTGTTATCAGTATAAAGTTTCCCTATATACACAGAATACTTCTGGCTCTCTATTTTGTCCACAGGTCTATTTGTCTATTCCTACCCATTTAGAATTTATCTCTGACCCATTTAGAATTTATGCTGGTATAAGATACAATGTCTGAGTCCAGCTTTTTTTCCTCAGTTCCCTAATTATTTCCAAATTACTTAATGGGTAGTCCACCTGACTGGTTTGAGATCATTCTTTATCATATAATAAATTCTCTCTTGTATTTGGATGTATACCTGACTTTTCCATTCTATTCTATTAGAATATCTCTCCATGATCATCCTTTTAATCGATAAGCCTTTATAATATGTCTTCATATCTAGTAGTGCTAGTCTTCTCCTCATGGTCCTTCTTTTTCAGAGTTTTTATGGCTATTTATGTTTGTTTTCCCACATGTACTGTAGGATCGACTTGTCTGAAAAAAATCTCAATGAAAAATTTTTGGTATTTTTATTGGGATATTAAATTCTTAAATTAAGGAAAATATATTTTGCTTTAGATCCTTCTTATCCAAAACTTGGTAGATTTTTCCATTTGCATAAATCTTTTGTGTGCTTCATTAATGTTTTAAAGTTTACTTCATATAGATCTTGCATATTTATTAGTTTATTACTAGGTATTTTATCTTTTGGTGTTGCTACTGTGAGTTGAATCTTTTCTTCCATTACATTTTCTTTCTGCTTGTTATTTATATACATGGAAGCTGTTGGTTTCTGCTCCACCACTGAATATTCTCACAGCTTTTTATAGTTTCTCAATTAATTCTCTTGGAATTCCCAGGTATTCAATAATATTATCTATAAACAGTAAGTTTACTCCCTTCTTTTCAAGTTACCCCTGATTTCTTTCTCTTATCTAATTGCACTGTCTGTATTGATAAATAATAATGGTGCGACTGGACATCTTTGTCTTGATACTGCATTCGTGTTCTATTGCTATGCAACAAATTACTTCAAACCTGGTGGCTTAAAACAACACACATCTATTATCTCACAGTTTCCATGCATCAGGAGTCCACGCATCGCTTAGCTGGAAGCTCTGCTCAGGACTTCACAAGGCTGCAGTCAAGGTGTTGGCCAGGCTGTGTTCTTTTGTGAAGCTTGGGGTCCTCTTCTAAGCTCAGGTGGTTGTTGGCAGAATTCATTTCCTGGCAGTTACAGGTCTGGAGTCCCATTTCCTTGCTGGCTGTCAGCAGAGGGCTACTCTATAGAAGCTTCTTACAGTTCTTTGCCATGTGACCCTCTCAAAATATGGTGGCTTACTTCTTTAAGGCCAGTGGGAGATGCTCTCAGGTAAATCGTGAATCCTTTTTTAAAGGACTTGCCTGGTTAGGTCAGGCTCACCCAGGATAATCTCTCTTTTTATTAACTCAAAGTCAACTGATTAGGGATCTTAATTATATCTGCAAAATCCCTTTACCTTTGCCACATTCCATTGGTTAGAAGCAAGTCACAGGTTTCACCTGCACTTAGGGGAGAGGATTATGCAAGAGTGTGGATACCAGGGGTAAGAATCATAGAGGCTGTCTTAGAATTCTGTCTACCACTAAACTCGCGTTTCTAGAGTTTCTCCATCATGCGTGATGTTTACTATCCAGTTTCTATTTATCCTACTGATTGAGTCAAAAAAATTTTAGAACAGGTGTTGAATTGTGTGAAATGCCTTTTCAATGTCTATAGAAATAATCGCAATTTTCACCTTAGATTTATTAATTTACTAATATTGAATCTTCCTTGCATTCCTAGAATAAACCACCCTTGACTGTAATGTTTGTTATTCATTTAATGTTCTGCTGTATTCTGCTTGATAACGGTTTCAAAGGATTTTTGCATCATCAATATTCTTAGGTATCTGGCCTGGCTTCTCTTTTTCTGTGCAATCCTGACAGATTTTGGAATCAATGTTATGCTGTCTTGAAAATATGTAAAAGTTTTCCTTCTTTTTCAGTACTCTTAAACAATTTAAAAATCATTAGAATTGTCTGTTCCTTAAAGAGTTGGTAGATTTCTCTATGAAACTGTTTTTATTTTGCATGCAGTTCTTTGACATTTTTCTAAATTTCTTTTATAGAAATTAAATTAATTTTTGACTCATAGAACCAACTGCTTTCAGGAAGAGAGGAAATCATAATCCTGCCAGATTGGCTTTCATTTTCCTCTTCTGGAAGCATCAGGAAGCCCCGATTGGCCAAAGGATTACGTTCAATCTCGTTCACACAGCCCTCTTACTACCTTCCAGTCTCTTCTTCTAACACTATCTATCTCAGTCTCGGTGCTTCAACAACACTGAACTGCTTATAGTTCCTGGCCCTCTTCTTATCTGTTTTATACTTCCACGCCTTTTATTCACACTGTGCTGTTTGCCAGAATTGCCCTTTCCCCTTTGTCGCACAGTTATTTTACCCTTTAAGACTTACATCAGGAAGCTTCTTCTCTAGAAAGCCTCCCTTGACCTGGGTTAGCTATCCCTCCTCTACTCTCTCTCTTTTTTTTTTTTTTTTTTTTTTTGTGGGGAAGACCAGCCCTGAGCTAACATCTGTTGCCAATCCTCCCCTTTTTGCTGAGGAAGACTGGCCCTGGGCTAACATCTGTGCTCATCTTCCTCCACTTTATATGGGACGCCGCCACGGCGTGGCTGACAGGCAGTTCGTCGGCGGGCGCCCGGGATCCGAACTCGCGAACCCCGGGCTGCCAAGCGCGAACTAAACCGCTGCGCCACCGGGCGGCCCCCCTCCTCTACTCTCTTGATATACTGATTTATAATTATCCCCGCATATGTCTATCTCCTCCATTAGAATGTGAGATCCATGAGGATAAAGACAATGACTTCTTATAGCCCAAGTATACGTGTGATAGGTGCTCAATACACAATTTTTGAATGAGTGGAAGCATGAATGTAGAGAGGACTAAGGTGAGACAGAGAATTAGCTGACCTGAAACATTTGAAGAGTTTTCATAAGAAAGAGACTTGTTCTCTTTTCTACATAAAGCGGTACTAGGATCATCAAATGAAAGTTATTAGCTTAATATGCAAGAATTTTTTCACAGTTGGAGTTGTTCAGTGATATATAGCTACCTCATGAAGCAGTGACCTTTCTTGCACTAGAAGAATTTAAAGCAGAATCTGAACATCGTTTGGGATACTACAAAAAATGTTGCTGCACTGAGTTTTCAAGTGATTTTCAAGCTGTAATCCTTAGAGCGCTATGGGTTCCAAAGAGATGCTTCAGGATTAGAGGCGAGGTGAAGGGAAAGGACAAGAGAAGATCCAATCAGACGAAGCTCTGAACCCCTCTCCTTTCCCTCTACATCAACAGCAGCTCTGCTCTTTTGCTTTGTTTTGACATACCGGATTTTCACGCTACAATATGGTTTGAATAAAGACTCCCACTGCTGTTGAAAAACATTTGAAAACCACTTGCCCGGCCATTTCACTTCAAATTATATATACAAGCTGTGTGAGTTACATAAATATAGATGAGTTAAAAAATATATAAATAACTCACAGTGCCTTGTACATAAGTTATATATGCTCAATCAATGCTGCCTGCTCTCTGTCTTGTTTATTTGCCCTTTAGTCCCCCCAAAAATCTCTTGTAGAATCTTAACATTCTATTGCTAATTAGATGACTTGTTGCTTTAGCTTCCTTATGAGCTCCATCAAGGCAGGCACTGCATGCTTTCCCTCTTTGTTGCTCCCACAGCACCCTAACACTGTATTCCTCCCATAAACCTCTGAACACAAAAGGAAATAAAGAATTGGTTCCAGCTCTTCTGGCTAAGTAGCTACAGTGGAAACAGAACAGATCAAAATTATATTACCTGATTAAGAATACAGAAGTTAATGGTGTAGGAGAATGAAAGAAGTGAATTAAAATACCAAGGACTTAGGCAAAGAGAACAGAACGGAGGTTCTGCTGTCTCCTCTGCCAGTGTGGCCTGGGTGAGTTAAGCCCTCACAGCAAGCCTATAACCCTTTTCTTTATTCAGGGAGATCAGGGCCCTTGGGCCTACTTTGGTCTAGATTTTTGGTACAGATTTCTTTTGAACATTTTTTTCTGCTAAAATAAAGATATTGGAACTATAAGCTCTACTTCTTCCTAATGCCTTGGTGCCACTGTCCCCAGCTTTGTATGTAAGGCTGGCTAACATTCCAGAACAGAAAGGTTATCTTATCTGATTAAGGGAGAAATGTACAACTGCCAAGTCTCAAGCCACGTGGGATATATCCAGGCACTAGATTCCAAAGATCAATGGTAGTTTTACCTCTAGCTTTTCATTATAAAAGTCTCTTGTGGTATAATTAAGTGTTGCACGATTTGTGTTTTCTCCTACAAGTCTTTTGCTATCGTTATTTTCTTCATTGACAATACCAGGTTTTTTCCCTTTGGTTTCTAGTAGATACCGGAATTGCTTCTTCCTGTAGAAAGACAATAAAGAGATTTAGAGAATTACTTATCAGATTTATTAAAATATGTCTATTTTTTGTTGACTTTATAGGGAAGCATATACTCTTTTGAATATGTTTATGAGTTTGAGATTATTATTTATTTGAGCTCAGTTCAGTACCCCAGTCTTTCTACTAAATAAGTTATTCAACTCAAATTCTTTTGTTTCATAACTACCAATCATCAACATAAATGTTTCAAGCATTTTTAAAGTGAAAAAACTCTACCTTAAAAAATAATCAACATAAAAATTAAATAATCACAGAGCACAAAACAACCCCATTAAAGATCCACTCGGCCAAACTTTCAAAGTCTTTATATCTCATAAAATATATGTTAGTTACCTTTTATAAATCACACAAATAGTTCATAATTCCATTATGCAGCTCAGTAGTAGTACTCACAGATAGAAAATGGAATGGGATACTGATTTAAGTTTAGGCAAAAACAAAACAAACGAAAAACCGAAAACCTCCAACTATTAGCATATCAGGGCAAGATCCTAGTAGGATGTAAATAAGGAAATAGGAAGCCCCATTTGATTACGAAGGACATGAACAGCGCTCCTTGTATCACTTGCAGACCCATAAGCCTAGAATTCCAGAGGACTGCAGCTCCTCCAGGAAGGTCCGCTCTCTGGTTTCCACCACTTAGGGTATCTCTAAAGGAAGTGATGTTACTACTTCACTGTGAACTGTGAACTGAAGACTGGGAGCAGAAGAGGAATATGTCTTTTAAAATATCTTCCTTTTCCAAATTTAAAAGTATAATACAGTCATTTGAGAAATTTTAAGTACAAATTTTGAAAAGTATGAAGAAATAGATAAAAATCATCAATAAATTTATACCTTATAAATCTATATAAACCTATAACATTGTTTACAATCAATATATTTCTTTCCAGGCTTTTTCTAGGAATTATTGTAAAAAGTTGAGACTATACTAAACATCCAGTTTGTACTGTTTTCACTTAATGCTACATAATAAGCATTTTCCATGTCATCAAAAATAAATAATGTTAAGGAATAAATAAAATTCAGTTGTGATATAGATCACAATTTATCCAATCAATCCTTTTTATTGGATATTGGTAGTATAATTTTCTCACTTTTATAAAGAAAAAAGTGATCTTTATTGCATTTACTTTTTGTATTGATTTTTTAATTACAAAAGCAATGTACACATATATTTTATATTACTTTTATTAGTCTTTTCAAATAATCAACTTTTCATTAATTCTGGGTTTTTTTGGTGAGGAAGAGTGGCTCTGAGCTAACATCTGTTGCCAATCCTCCTCTTTCTGCTGAGGAAGATTGACCTTGAGCTAACATCCGTTGCCCATCTTTCTCCATTTTATGTGGGACGCCTGCCACAGCATGGCTTGACAAGCGGTGCGTTGGTCTGCTCCAGGGATCCAAACCCGTGAATTCAGGGCCACCAAAGCGGAGTGTGTGAACTTAACCACTACGCCACCAGGTCGGCCCCTCATTAATTCTGTTTTTAATGTCATTATTTCTTTAACTTTCTTTAGGATTATTTTGCTGTTCTTTTCCTAACTTCTTTAGATAAATGTTTAGCTCATTCATTTGCAGCCTCTATTCTTTCCTAATATACCTATTTCAAGGCTAAAATGTTTCCATTTAACACAGCTATAACTTGATTCCGTAAGTTTTGAAATGCGGTATTTTTATTATATTTCAGTTCAAGGTAGTTTCAAATTTCCATTACGAAATTGTCTTTAACCTGTAGGTTATTTAGAAATGTTTCTTAATTTTCAAATATATGGGGATTTCCTGGTTAACATTTTATAACTGAGTTAAAGCTTTTCATTGCATTTTGAACAGAGAACATGGTCCAAGTAAATCTTTTGGAATCTGTTGACATTTGCTTTGTGGATAGTATTTGGTCAATTTTTATAAATATTCCATGTAGGTTTGAAAAGAATGTGCATTCTACAGTTGTTGGGGGCAATGTTCTCTAAATGTCCATTAGCTCAAATTTGTTAATCATGTTGTTCAAATATTTTATATCTTTTTTTCTATTAATTACTGAGAGGTATATAAAAACTTCCCACTGTAATAGTGGATTTGTAGTGCTGTCAATTTTTGGTTTATAATTTTTTAAGGCTATGCTAATAGGTGCATACCAATTAAATTAGTAAATATACCTTTATATTTCTGGCAAACCAAACCTATTAGCATTTTGAAATGATCCTCTTTATTTCTAGTATTGCTTTTAATCTTAGACTATTTAGTCCTCAATGGCTACTGTTTTTATTTTGGTTAGTATTGATGCTATCTTTTCCCATTTTTTTACTTTCAGACTTTATGTAACCATATGTTTCAGATGTGTCTCTTTTAACAACACATAGTTGAACTTCATTTTTTTATTCAGTCTGACAATCTTTGGCTTTTAACCAGAACAATTAGTACATTTGCATTTTATCATTGAGGTAGATTGATTATACTGAGGGTCATAATTAATGACTCCCTTGAATCCATGCCCTTTACAATGTGATTTTGCAGTTAGATAAAGGCTACCTCCAAGTCCCTTAAATATTGCCCTGTGACTTGCTTTGAACAACAGAATGTGGGAAATGATAGTGTATCAGTCCTTAGCCTAGGCCTCAGGAGGCCTTGCATGTTTATGCTCTCTCTCCAAACCTTGCCTCTGCCATGAAAACAAGCTCAGGCTGATTTCTGGAGTATAAGAGACCATGCGGAGCAGAGACAAGTTGTCCCAGCTAAGGCCTTCCTAGACCAGCTGATAGCCAGCCAACCTCAAACAAGTGAGAAAGCCCAGGTTAGATCAGCAGAGCTGCCCACTCAACCCACAGGTGACTGCAGATACACAAGGACCCCAGCTGAGGGGAGAAGAACCACCCAGCTGACCTGTAGACTCAGGGGGGAAAACGCTTCTTGTTTGAAGCCACTGAGTTTTGGTACAAACACACTTGCTGATATAGCAGTATTTAGGTTAAACATTAGTATTAGTATTAGTATTAGTATTTAGGTTAAACATTTTCTTTTCTTTCTATTTGACTCACATGTTCTATGTTTCTTTTTCTCTGTCTTCTCCCGGTACTCCCCCCGCACCACCCCCCACCCTGCACTTACTAGCTTGGAAGCTATATACTCTTTTATTCTTTGGTTATCACAGAAATTACAACATGAACTCTTAACTCGCTAACATCTAAACTTAGTTACTATAGCTCCATCCTAGACAATACAAGGACCTAGAATACCATATCTCCATTTACCCTTTCCCAATATATATACTACTTTTAAAGTATTTTAATTCTATATTTTTAAACCCCATAACACATTATTATTGTTACTTTGTACAGTCAATGTTCATTTAGATTTATTCCACAAATTTAATACTTTCCTTGCTCGGTAGCTTTTCTTGCACATCAGACCTTTTCTGAGATCACTTTCCTTCTGCTTTAATTATAGGCTATATAATTTCTTTTAGTGCAGGAATACTGATAGGAAATCTCTTAGGTCTTGTTTTTATTATTTTGTTTTAAAATGTCTTTATTTTACCTTCATTCTTGAAAGATGTTTTTGCTGTGTATAGAACTGTAGGTTGGCAATTGGTTTCCTTCAGTTACTGAACATATTATTCATTACCCTGTCTTCTGGCTTCCACTGCTGCTGTTGTGAAGGCAATTGTTGATGTGCACTCTTTTGAAGATAACCTGTTTTTTCCTGTTTTAAAATTTTTCACCTCATAGTTGGTACTCTGTAGTTTCACTGTAATATGAGTAGGTATAGATTTCTTTTTATTTATCAAATTTGGAATTGGTTGACCTTAATGAGTAGATTAGTGTGTTTTATCAGTTCTGAAAAATTCTTTGCCATTATCTCTTTAAATATTGCCTCTAACCCATGCTCTCTATTGTGTCTTTTTGAAACTCCAATCAAATTTCTAACTCACTCCATCTCTAAAATTTCTTAACAGCTTTTCCATATGTTCTTTTCTCTTTGTGCTGCATTCTACAAAATTTTCCCTAGACTATCTCCCAGTTTATTGATTCTCTTTTCAACTATGTCTAATTGGCTATTAAACCTCTTAATTTTTAATTTTGTTTATTCTATTTTTCATCTATAGAACTTCCTTTGGTTTCCTTTCAGATCTGCTGGATCACTTTTTTGAATTTCCTGTTTTCTCCAGATATTTTCAACCTTGTCTTTATATCATGAAATATACTAGGCATAGTCATTTTATAATCTATGTGTGATAATGCCAAAATCTAAAGTATTCACAGGTCTCTTTCTGTGGTCTATTTTTTTCCTGCTAGTTCTTATATATGGTGCCTCATTTCCTTGAGTGCTGTTTTTTCTTTTTTTCACTGTGTGTTGGTCATTGTCCTTAAAAATATCCATGAGGGGAGCTGGCCTGGTGGTGTAGTGGTTAAGTTTGCGTGCTCTGCTTTTGCGGCCCAGGGTTCACGGGTTCGGATCCTGGGTGTGGACCTACGTACCACTCATCAAGCCATGCTGTGGAGGCATCCCATATACAAAGCAGATGAAGAGTGGCACAGATGTTAGCTCAGGGACAATCTTCCTCAAGCAAAAAGAGGAAGACTGGCAACAGATGTTAGCTCAGGGACAATCTTCCTCATCAAAAAAAAAAAAAAAAACAGTATCCATGAGGATTCTTTGAGATAGGATGAAAGTAGCTTCCTCTGGAGAGGAGGTACATTTTCTTTTCCCAGGTATCTAGACATAGCAATATTTAAACTTTGATATTATTTTAAACCACCCATATATTATGAATTCAGGCTGAAAATCTATATGAGGACTGGCTTTTGGTTACAACTTCTTAGAGACAACTCCTCCCCTTTTCTGCTTACTCCCAGGCAACTTTCCTTGGAAAATCCTGAGAGTGGGGAGAAAGAGTAGATTTATTTCTGACACAACCTTACTCTTATTGTGTAGCCACTGGGGTTCTAGCTTAATCTTGGAAGATCTCAATTTATATTCACCACGTTAGATGGCGTCCTGGACTTTGATTCCTACCCTTCCTTCTTTACAGCTAGCAAAACCAAAATTTAAGTTTCCCTGAAATGCCTTCAGGTCAAACAGTTTCTGTGCTCACCTTACTTCTCAATGTTCTCATTTTCCCATAGATCTTGGCCTAGTAATTACATCTTGTCAGCTCTTTAATATTTTAATGGAGTTTTTATTTTTTATATTATCCAGAATTTTTTTTTTTTTTGGTGAGGAAGACCAGCCCTGAGCTAACATCCACTGCCAATCCTCCTCTTTTTGCTGAGGAAGACTGGCCCTGAGCTAACATCCATGCCCATCTTCCCCTACTTTATATGGGACGCCACCACAGCATGGCTGACAAGCGGTGCGTCCGCGGGCCCCCGGGATCCAAACCCGCAAACCCCGGGCTACCAAGCATGAACTAAACCGCTGCGCCACCGGGCCGGCCCCAGTCCAGAATTTTCAGTTGCATTGAAAATCCTTGGACATATACATCTGTGCTCATGTAAAAAACATTACCTGTAGAATAATCCTTTAAGTGAAATTACTAAGTCAAAGGGCATGTACATTTAAAACTTTTAAGGTATTGCTAAATTGC
This sequence comes from Tapirus indicus, assembly GCA_031878705.1. Lineage (NCBI taxonomy): Eukaryota > Metazoa > Chordata > Mammalia > Perissodactyla > Tapiridae > Tapirus > Tapirus indicus. Next base: position 61,087,643 of record CM062918.1, on the reverse strand, counting down.
TATGAAAAAGACTTGCATCAGCTTTCACTACCACCAACAATGTATAAGAATCCTGTTTCATCATGCTGTATGTCATCAAAATTTTAGTCTTTCTCCACAGTTATCTCATTGTTTTAAAATTTTCATGTCTATAACATGGATTGTGGTCAAACATCTTGTTTTAAGTTTAAAGGCACTTGTATTTTGTTTCCTGGGAACTTTCTTCTCCTGTGTTTTGTTTTTCCAATTACAACGGGATAAGTTTGGGGCTCATTATTTTCTAATTTTATGATATGATTAGAGAAAGTGATCCATATGAGTCTGCTTTTGGGGATACATGGAGATTTTCTTTGAGCTTAATATATGTTCAATTTTTGCAAACATTTCACAGGTGTTTGAATAGAATATGTATATATATGTTTTTCTGAATTGGGAATAAGGTTCTAGGAATAAAAATCTAAATACATTTATTTAATAAAGTGTGTCCACTGTGTTATTCAAATCCTCTATATTCTTTTTTATTTTGATTTATTTGATCTAATGATCAAATAGATTAATATCTACCAAAATAACTGTGCATTTGTCAAAGTATACTTGTTTTGTTGATATATTTACAAGCTGTGATATTGATTATATTAAGTATCATAATTATTATCTTTTTTTGGTGGACTGTAGTTTTGGGTGTCATCAATTCTATTATCACTAATTTTAATATTCCCATATCTATTTGTTGTTGTTGTTGGCATTTGCCCATTATATATTTTCCATCCCTTTATTTTCAACCTTTATATATTGCTTTCTTTAGGGGTCTCTCAAACATAACATGTGACTCAATTTTTAACCCAATCTGAGAGCTACTATTTATTAATAGGAGAATTTCATTTATTAACATTTATTGTGATAACTGACATGTTTATTTTTCTTTTTTCTTCCCTTCCTGCTTTTTGTTGATCAGTGTTTTTTCCTTTTAGTGGTTTAGGAATTATACATCTAATCTTTTTTTTTAATGGTAGTCCTTAAAATTTTAATATGCACAGTTAAACATGTATTTTTCCATAATTTCTGGTGTTAATACTTACTATCTCTCCAAAACAGAGAAAGAAATTTAGCAAAGTTTACATTCTTTTCTCAGGATTTTCTGGGATTTTAATTCTAAGGTTATTAAAATTTTTTAGACAACTCTATTTTTCATTGATTTCTTTCCACAGCATCATTTCTTGAATTCAATGGTTCCTATTTCTTGCATTCATGTTCATTTTGTAGCAGTACTTCCCTGAGTATTTTTTTTTCAGAATGGTTCTATGAGTTTTTTATGGGATTTAGATTCCACCAATCAGATATACTTGGGTAAGATTGAAATCAGAACTCAGCTAAGTGGGAAGGAGGGGTAGAACACAAGAAACCCATTTTGTTAGTGTAAATTATAGCGGGCAACATGGCTCTGGAGCCAAGTTCTAGAGAGAAGAGTGAGAAACTTCCTGATCCCCAAAGTAGTCAATGTGGTATGATCCTGAAGCTTGCAGTCAGGACAACAGTCTTCTCATCACCCAGCTCCCTGACTGTAGCAAGGGTGGCAGTTTCCTTTGTGGGCTGGTTCTGTGGTATCATTCTGGGAGTCATCTCTGGAGGCCCAGTCTAGAGACTGCTTCCCCAATCCTTCCAATGATTTTGTAGATAACTCAGTCCCATGTGTATCAATTGTTTTCTGCTTACTCTAGCTAGAGTGAATTCTCTTTTCTCTAACTGAATTATGACTGACACACCATCCTTGACTTTTCTCCCTCCATCCATGCCACATCCTGTCAGTCAGTGTGTTCTGTCAGGTACACTTCTAAGTATTTTTCAAATTATCCTCTTCTCCATTTTCATTGTCTTAGTTCAGGCCCTCATAATCTCTTTGCCGGACTACAGATTAGCCTTTTGATTGGTCTCCATTCCTTCCATCTCTGTCTCCTCAAATGGCAGCCTTTCTAGAAGATAAATCAAATCGCATGATTGTTGTGCTTAATTACAAAGCACAAGTTTTCATGTTCGTTTTGCATGGATTTCAAGGCTCTTCAAAATCAGATCACAATCAATCTTTCTGGTTTCACTTCCTATCACTATTCACAATCATTCCATGCTCCGGTTATACTGAACTATCCACAATTCCTTGTGCCTTTGCAGATCTCTTTTCCCCATACCCTCTACCAGAAAAACTCCTACTCATTCCTGATGAACTAGGTAAAATGTTACCTCCTTTGTGAAGCCTTCCCCAATGTTCTTCCAAAAAGCAGTTAGTCTCTCCTATGCTCCTACAGCCCTCCCTTATAGAATCTGAAACATTATAACTGCTTACATATATTTTTAATTTATTAGATTACAAGCCACATGAGAGCAAAGACTTTGTCTTAGTCATCTTTATATCCCCAACACTTTGAATAGGGCCAGCCACAAAACAAATTTAAGGTAAATGTTTGTGGGATACATAAATGGCACAGTTAAGAAGTGTGCAGAATTTATTCCTTTTTCTACTATAACAGTAATTCTACAAACTCTATAGAAATTAAAGTTTACCTGGCATCACCCAGAGTTGAAATCAGACGGTACTGGGGTAACTCAGAAGATGCTACATGTGCTAAGATTCCAAAGAGCCTTTCAGCCATTATCATATCATTTTGTGTCACCTGAAAGGATACAATGGAGAGGGGTCAAAAATGATACTGGCTCTTAGCTTGACACAACTAACATAATTCCAAAGAAAAGTCCAGATTAAATATTTTCTTTTAGTCCAGGAAAGTACATTCTCCTGGGCTGTAAGAAAGAGTTCTCATTGATATTTCTTTTTCTTTCCTGAGCTTAATCAAAACGAAGGTGTACAAATGTAGCTCATGATGATGGAGAATGACTGAGAGGTGATGAGTTAGCTCTGACTTAGAAGCCGTGTTTCCTGAGAATTATACTTGGGACACCTTAAATTCTTAATGAATTTTTTCAGAAATCCTGTAGCTTCTTGGAGTAGAGTGATTTAGGGGGGAAAATTATGAAGTCAATGGAATAGATTCATTTCAATAATGTGTCAAAGGTAAGCCAAGGTGTTGTTCACACTTTGCTCCTATAAGGATAATTTTGTCCCTTCCTGAGAGATAGAACATTGTACTAGCAAGGACACTCCTGTTTATTCTGGAGTTATGTCTTTCTCTCTCCCCACAAGGAACAACCCGTCACAGGTATTCCCTGTTAACAGATATTTCTATGTTAACCAAGAAAGTGCTAAGCAGGACTTGCATTAATATCTGGGCATATTTTCTTTAATATAAAATAAGGTTGCTTGCATTTTAAATACTATCAGCTTGTCTATATAATTCAGTAGTTCCCAATCAGTGGCCATTTTGGCCACTAGGGAACATCTGGCAGCATTTGAAGACGTTTTTGGATATCACAACTGGTGGAGGGGTGCTACTAGCACCCAGTGGGTAGAGGCCAGGGATGTTGTTAAACATCCTACAATGCACAGGACAGCTCCCACAACAAAGAATTATCTAGCCCTAAATGTCAACACAGCTGAGGCTGAGAAACCCTGGTATAGTTAAATTTGGATCTTTAAATAATTCATTCTTAACACCAGCTGTAAACACTTCACAGGCATTTTCTGAAAAAGAAACCCACGCATCTCATACACATCGATCAGTCCAGACTAACTCTTTCCCTAGACCTTCATAGTTAAGGAGGCTGCTGCTCCCTCAGATTCTTTCTTTAGCTGACAACTAAGTTGTTTGGTCTAATATAGTCACCTAGTGGCCAGTGCAGGCCACTACTCCATCTTTTCTTCTTGATGCTCATAATTCAATTTAATTCTACCTCAAGCAATGTAATTCTCTCTTATAGAAAGAGAAGTAGAAATATAGTATAACATTACTATATATTGTCCAGAATGAGATAAGCAGCTTTATTTTAGGTCTTTCATTAAAGGGTCAAATATCCCTGGCATTGACATTTTTGGAACTTTAAACCAGAATAAACTATATTGGTTCTTTCTAATTCTCTACTTTATATAATTATACTATTCCCTCCTATTTCAAGGTTCTATAGTAATTAGTACACCTCTAGTAGTGATCCATGTCTGGATAAATACACTATTTAGGGTTAATCAGGATAACAGTTTGGCCATTAATGAGGGAAAATTACTCACCCATAGCCAAAATAACCATTCTACCTCCAGTCCAGCTTTGGAAACGTTTGGGACTAATTGTTAGGTCTGACTAGTGACTCACAACCTCTCTGGGGGAGAACCAAGAAGGTACACAAGAATACATGAGACTGAACCAAATCTCTTGAGAACTAGCTGGAGAAATTAATAGTCATCTGAAGGTTCCAGATTTGCCCTACATCTTCAACAGATGGCTGACACTGTGGTCATGGGCCTACCATGGTTGATGCAAATTTCATACAGCTCTTGTGCACTGACCCACAGACTTCCAGTCTCCTAATAGTATGCTGGATTTTTGGAATTCTAGGCCAGAGGTACTTGTAGTGTATCAGCTGAAGGAAAATACAGTTGCTATTACCTCCATGCCGGCTAAGTTGATTACAGTTCATCCCACAATAAGGAGGTCTGAATTTTAAGAGATAATTACAATAATACTAATGGCATATTAAAGAGTGTTTTCCTTTGGAGGATTATTTGAATTCAGTTCAGGAATTCTGCAGTGGAGGAAGAAGCATAGTTTCTCTCTTTTCTTCCAAAGTAATATTTAAAGAGAACATGGTCTTTGGATAGCTGGGGGATTACCCTTGTGACAAGTTTAACAGAATCGATCTGAAAAATAACTTCACTATCTAAAAAATAATTTTCCAGGTATTCAGGCTCCAGGCCTGAGTTACACAATGCAGATACGCCACAGGCAGCTGTTACAAACCATTAACAAAGCAGTCTAGATGTTGACTTATGCTTGTTTTATATCCTTTTTCTCTCCTCTGCACTTTTTCTTCTTTTATCTTTCCTCCTTGCTTATTTCGCCTTCTCACCTCTTCCTTTTTTTTAAGTCACTCTTCTTTCCCTATGTACATTCTCTTCTTTTTCCATGTTATTCTTCCCTTCCTCTACCATGACCCTGATCAGTTGACATTTGTGTATTACTTCCCCATCCCCTCCTGCATGTCAGGCAGTCTGCACAGCACTTTGAAAAAATACAAAGATCATATTACCCACAGAAGAATTCTTTTTTAAACTGCCATCCTACCAACATTTTACTTCTCTGAACGCTTACAAACAACAGTAAAAGTATTTACTATTCTCCATTAACTGATTACTATTTTATTTTCAAAATTTGTCTAGCGCTTTAGAAGTTTTTGGATAAAAAGATTTTTAGCTTTTTGACATTTTAAATATCAAGATTAAAAAAAAATTTTCTCAAAAGTTCTCTCATGGTTACTTAAATTCCTGACCATTTTTATGACTATTTCCCTTAAAATGGAACATTTTTATTCTGCAGTTGACTTAGTGTTTAGCTTACCTCTGTTCCATTTATCTTCTGCATACTAAAATGGCTCAGCCTAAACAGTACATAGTATTTCCAGAGTGTGAAACTGACAACTGGATTTCCTTGAGGATCAATTGTCAACTGGTCAATGCGACGGAGTTGTGCTAGTGCATTAAATTGCTGCAGCATTACAAGATTTGTTTCCTTGAATTTAAGGTGCTGCAATAATAAAACACACACAAAAAAGCTGAACATTGAGTTTAACCATCTTAAAATATTAACATCAAAGCTTCACTGATCATTCCCCAAGTAAATCTGTAAACTTTAGGCTTAGCTAATATGTTTTCAATTGCATTAAATCAATTGAATGTAATAAACTTACATAACTTTAATCCATCTAATGCATCATTGATGAAATCCATTAATCCATTTAATATTGGATTCAAAGTGATTTCCCTTCTGCAAAGGACAGCCCTCTATTTATTAACAAACTAAGATTCTTAAAAGTTATATAAATATACAATAATTCAGACTCTTTCAGGCATTACAATGATTTTACATGCTTTATACTGAGAATAAATCTACAAAAGAAAGATTAGACATGAAAATTTCAGAACTTTATAAACACAGGGCTCACAACGCTTCTGAAAGAATTAGTTAGCCATTATTACTTGTATCTTGCCAATTACAATGTAGGCTAGTTAAATTGGCTATAGGAAAATAAAATCATTAAAACTGAAATGCCAGTGTAAGTGTTTTGTCTGTGAATTTGGATGATCCATTGTCAACATATCATCTCCAATTCTATCTATCTTCTTTAGGGAGGATGATGTGGCAAAAGAAAAAAACACTATAAAAGGGCATGTGAGGGAAATCATTACACTAACAGAGAAAAACACAACAATAATAAAAACTCAAGAGACAGTTTCTGCAAATGCATACTAATAAATAATACAATAATACCATAATTGGAAAGGAAATTTTAATGAGCTACTAAAATTATTTTAAATGTTGTTAGGGGACTACTGTAAAAATTATATATAATGTACATGTCCCATTAATACCAGGTACAATAAATGAATATATAATATAGAGTTAGGTGAGGTCCTGTTGAATGCTTTATATATCAGAACTATACAATTTATATAAAATTATATTAGTCCTTTATTCTCCATAAAGAATCATTTTCTAGACAGATAATTTCCAGTATTAACAGAAAACTGCAAGGCCATTTATGAATACTAATTTAAATTCCAGATCCAGAAAATCAACACAAAGCTTAGTCTCCCTGACAAATAGAAACTGCATAAATAAAAGTTAAAACAGGTCTTTGGCCTGAAGACACAAGTCATAACTGAGAAGAATTTAAATATACCACTAAAAGGAAATGTTTACCAGAGAATTAGGAAACTTAATCTTCAATTTGGGAAGCACTTGGACAATTTCATCAAATTCTATGAAAGTGAAGGACACTGTTGTCACCATTCCTGCTGTCTGAACGCTCCAATTCCGATCCAGAGACTCCAGCGCTCCTGAGCCATACAGGGAAAGTGTGTCCCCATCCACTTCAACAAGGTAGGTGTCTGTGACAGATAAACCTTGCAAAGCATTGCTGAGTCCTGAGTCCAGAGACCTGGGAAACCCAATGTACAATTTTAAATGAGTCTTACCATGCAAAGTAAATAACAGAATGTAAAGAACTATTGGAAATAGTATTGGCAATTTTATATTCACTTTTCCATGTTGATAATTAAACCCAGAGCACCAAGGACTAATTTTCAATGGAATATCTGGAAGTTTCGTATTCTTCTAGTCATATATTTTAATTCAAAAAAGAGGCACATGTGAACAAAAAAGTACCACCTTTAAATCCAAGTTATATCAATTTACATCAATGAAAGATAATTGATTTTCTATTTAGTTTTAAAACAATCCATTTAATATATTGTACATATTGTTTCATGTCAATACAAATAGGTTTTCTTAATTTATAAAATATTCCATTGTTTGACCAAAAAAAACAATGCATTTTACAAAATAACATTTCTATAGTGAGAACGATATAATATAAAAATACGTTTTCAAAACACTTCGGAAGACATATAATAACTGTTAACCATAGTTTATCTCTCAAAGGTTGGATTAAAGGGTACTTTGACTTTCTATTTTTGAATACTTCAATGTTGTTTGAAATTTTGCAAGTGTATGTATACTACAGTTATAAGCAGTAAAATCAGTGAAGACTGCCTCCCTATTTTGAAACAAGAAATGATGAAAAACAATCATATTTTATTATACATTAAATATTTTATTAAATTTGTTAAATATTATATATTTTAATATATCAAATTAAATTATATTATATATATTAATATATATTAAATTATTAATTTAATATATATTAAAATAATATATATACAAAATCACTTCACATACTCTACTGAATATAATAATTGCTATTATTTCCAAAGTAGAATCCACATTTTCTGTAAAAGTTTACCTAAACGATAGCTGAAGAAAAAAGTAAATAGCTCGATCCAACTCAAATTTTCTGCTTTGTGAATAGAGACATAATATTTGTTTTACCCAATCTCAAAACTCTGACAATGCTTGGCTTTTGTTCTATGTGTTTTCATTCTGAGAGTTTTGCTTTCAGACAGTATTTATCTGCCCTTACTAATATTAGTGCTTTGTCCTCCTTTGTGCTCTTATGGAATTTTGTACACTCCTCCAATACATCACTTCTCATAAGCTATCATAGTTGTGTTTACAATTTTGTCTCCTCTATGGACAGTGAGTTCCTCAAGGCTAGAGACTATTTTTTCAACTTTGGGAGCCCTGGGGCCTAGTAATGGGATTTTTACAATGTATGTTGAATGAATGCATTATTAAAGATCTTCACAATTTTTATAATGCTGATGTTGGGGGATAAGACTGATAAACCATCACCTTGTTAGTTTATCATGCTTTACTAGACTTACATGTACTTACTTCAGAGACGCCAGTAGCCTGTAACACATTTGACTATACAATAACAAGTAATAATATCAGTCAGCTCTAAGTAAACATGCAACCAAGAAAATACAAAAAAGCTTGATTTCTGCCAGACTAGTGCTCAAGACAATGATTATTATATGACAGTAATTCAATGAGCAGTAGTATATGAATAACCTTAGATGATAATCCTGAAAGGTAAAGGCTGATAATAGGACAAAAATAAGATGAGAATGAAGAGTTCCTTATAGTATGCTTTGTGTGATGGCCTTGTGTTGAGCTATGTAGAGCATATAATCATTTCTGGAAGAGGAAAAGGATAAGAGTTGTATTTCACTGCCGCTAAAATAAAGCAGGCTTGATGAAAAGAGTGCATATCGCTATTATAGCACTTACCACATTGCACTGCAATTACCTGTTTACTTGTCTGTCTCTCTTGCTAAATATTGTGATCTTTAAGGGCTCAAACTTTGTCACATTCACTATAGTAGATCCAGCATCTAGCACAACTCCTAGTACATGTTGTGCTCAACAAATACTTCTTGAATGACTTAATGAAGTGAGACAATTATACAGTTTTGTTTGTTTGTTTGTTTTGCTGAGGAAGATTGGCCCTGAGCTAACATCTGTGCCCATCTTCTTCACTTTATATGTGGGACGCCTGCCACAGCATGGCTTGATAAGTGGTGCATAGGTCCGCACCTGGGAACTGAACCCACGAACCCTGGGCTGCCGAAGCAGAGCACGTGACAATTATAAAGTTTTTTATGAGTATCTGTTGACTCTTAGAAAGAATGTTCCAATCACAAACTGTGGTTTGAGCAACAGGGCAGAATCAGTGATACAGACACAGAATAAGGGTTAACAAGAAGGTTTTCTCAGGTGAGGCAAAGACAAATAATGAAGAAGTAAGGTCAAGGCAAGAAGAAAAGCTCGCTAATTGATGCAGTGATGTCTGAAGGCCATGATACCCAGCAAAAGAAGTTTGTTTTAATGTGAAAATGATGGGGAATCAGAGCTATGTACCAGAAACATGAACAAATCCTTTGAGAAGTGGTGGTGTTTTATATCATATATTTGGAAGTGTCTTGCTTTTCTTTTTCCATATGATTAAAAGTTTAAACTACAAAATAAAATGTCTATCATCAGAAAGGGATTATTTATTTTGTTTAAACGTTTGCCAAGCAAACTGTTAGGAAAATAAGTGAAATAATAAAAACAAGTCTAGACTCAGCAAAACAGCGGAAGTAATCTCCAGTTTACATAGATCTCACATGGACATTCAGTAAAACAAATGGGCTGTAGACAGTTCCATCCTCTCAACAGGAGACACAGCACCTGTTAAACAGGTCATTCAATACCTAACTCATTTCAGTTATTTTCTGAATGAGGCTTGAGTTTAGCCTCAAACTCTGGCCAATACAGAACAGAGAAACCTGTTCCTCCAGGAAGGTGTGCTCTGATTTCCATAAAAAATAACAGAATGTTTGCTAACCAATATTTATATATTGGGGCTTGTCCTTTCAGTTTTCCTTGTATGCTGGGTAGATATGTCCACATCTTTTCAGATATACATACATATTATTTCACTTGTTTATTCATTCATTTATTCACCAAACATTTTCTGAAAGCCCACTTAGGGCACTGTCCTAAGAATTCTGGCACAGGCAACTAACTCCTCTGTATTGACAACGACAATCAGTATAGAAATCATGGGCAAGTTTTTGGATATATCAGGATTTTCCCTCAATTTTATTGGGCTATGGTCCCAGAAATAAAACTGCTTTAATCATACCCTGCAATTAATTTAATAAACACATGGGATATAATTTCTAAACTGAAATGCCCTCACCTCATTAAACAAATAGGTTAATCTGGAGAGCTTATTTATGTATCAGGTATTATGGTAGACACTGGGGATATAAAGATAAGTTAAGACCTATTTGCCCTTAAAGAACTCCCAAACTGGATGGAGGGTGGAGAGCAAGATGAATATATACATTAACTCTAATATAATGTGCTTATTGTCATATAATGAATATTTAAGCAATATGGTATGGGAATACAGAGGAAGGAATAACTAATTCTTCTAGAGGGAAGAAGTCAGATTTCAAAAGGAGGTAGGGTTTGAACTGGTCCTTGAAAGATAAATAGTAGAATTTCATCAGAAGTAGAAGGGGGAGGCACACTTCAGGTAAGAAAAACAGAATGAAGAATGGCACAGAAGCTTAATTATGTATTAGCATATTCAGTTAAGAACAATTTCAATATGGCTGGAACACTGAAACATATGGGGGAGTAATAGCTGAAGATGAAGCTGAAAAGTCAGATTTTATCCTATAATGCTGAGGAGCAGAAAAAAATTTTTAAATAAAAAAGTAATTGGACCATATTTAACGCAAGTTTTTTAGCACCACTAATATGCCATGCATGGAGTTAGGTGCTGGTGTTGGGATGCAAAGATGAATAAGACATGTTCTCTGCCCTCAGAACCCACTTGAGACAGTAAGTCGGTCAACTTTGTAGAGGATGTAGCAGGGAGAGGCTGGATGGAGGGAGAATAGTAGGAAGACCAGTGCAATAGTGTCAACTAGACCATATAAGAACATAACAAAAAAAGAGGGCATGGTGTAGTGGAAATGGCATTGGCAAGAAAATCAGATGGACCTTAGTTCAAACCCCAGATCTGCCATTGACAAACAGATGACATTTGGGGCAAGTTATTTAATTTCTTTATAGTTTCAGTTTCCTTGTATGTAAAATGGTGATCATAATACATATTTTTTTCAGAGTTGTTATGAATATTTCATTATTATGAAATAATATTCTAAACCATACCTCATGCTTAGCCCAATACATTTTAGTAATTATTTTTAATAAGAGAAGAGAACATAGATATACCAGATATTTAAGAGAAAATAAAAGTAGGACTTAAGTGATTGATTGTGGGGAATGAGGGAGAGAGAAGAATCAAATGCGACTCAAATGAGTAGGTGACTGGGTCACCTGGTGCAGTTTTCTACCTCTGTCTAGTCTAAATTTACACTCTAAGAAATGTGGTATTCTTCCACGGAGGATCCACGTTTTAAAATTTGTTTTCTCATGAAGCCCAATACATTTCCAGATAAATTTCCCAACTCAAATATTATTTATATAACTGTAGGCAGTCTGTCGTCAAATAGGAATTCTCTTCAAGATCTTTAGTGGTTAATCCCAAATCCAAGTGTTCATTTATTCAACTCAATTTTTATATAAGAATGGATCAGAAAAATATTTTATGCCTTCTTGGTTAGTAGAAGACTCTAAGCAAAGACAGGGTGATTAACTTAATGCAATAAAGTAATGAGTCCCTGAAGCCAAGCTAAATAGAGAATTTACTCTTAAATGCCTAAATGGAAAAAAGGACAATATTTCAGAGGATTATGGGGTTTTTTGGTGTTTTTTTTTTAATCTTTAGGCTTTCTATAATAGGCTAGAACAGAAAGACTTAAAATATTTCGGAAGATTCTTTTCCCAATGAATAAGTGGCGCTGATTCCTATAATAACGTATTTTATGAATTTCTATTACAACATTCATAGGTGTGGAAATTCATTTTATGCATTATATTTTATTACAGCAGTGTTGGCTAAAATACCACAGTGTTCATAGACAGGAAATGACCAAAAATAAACCAGCTTCACTGCATGCATCCAATGTAAGCAAAGAAAACATTACACCAAGTACTTTCCCATTTCTGGCAGGGGAAAGAAAGCTGCAATATGTCATTTTACTGTAGAGCTGTCCCAAGTACAGTGAATAGTGAAATCATTAATGGGATATACCAAAGTTTTACAGAATTTCTTCCCTTTAATGTGCCTATAATTTTTTCATGGATACTTGTTTCCAGGCATTTAGTTACACACCCATAAGCCAAAGGTCAGCGACATTGTAACACAAGAATTAGCCACTTTTTTGGCATTATGAAATACTAAAGACTATAAATGGGATTGTAGAAATGGAAAACCTTATGTAGTATTAAAAAACAAATCAGAACCCTAAGGAAGAGACTTTGTGGCCCTCTGACTAGCTTTCTACCTTTAGAAAGAGCCAGGCTTACATCATTCCAGAAAGATGAAGTTTAATTATATTTTTAAAGACTTACAGAGAATGTAGTAATACAGCTTCTAATATTGAAAACACCTCACTTTGTACTTTCAGATAAAATAGCAGACAGGCTGAGCACATGTGTTTGAAACCTCTCCCTCTTAGACCCCAAGTAATTAAAATAGTATAAACCCACAACAGGAACAAGTACAAAGAGAGGGACAATCTGCAGCAAGAAGTTTCAGCAAAATTCTGGAAGCTGGAAAGTGAAGAATGTTAAGTGATTTAAGAAAGACAAAGGAAGCCATAGCTTTGAATATGCACTGCGGACAAGAACAAAGATGGCAGCCAACATGCCCAGTAGAACTTTGGAAAGGAAAGAACAATAGATATGATGGGAGATAGAGTGAGAAGTGAGTAAACACAGGGGCATTAATTGAAGATCTGTAAAAAGACCCTGCCATCTACTTCTCCCACTGCTGATAAAACAGTCAGGCAGAGTAGCATCACAGAGCAGTAGGGAAAGGAAAGAATATTCAGTATATAACACTAGGGCAATTGGTTATCCCTATAGGGGAACAAACAAACAAATCAGACCCCAACCTCAAACTTAAAAATCAATTTTAGGTTAAAGACTAAAATATGAAAGGCTAAATTTTAAACCTCTAGGAAGACAAAATGGGAGAATATTTTTATAATCTCAATGTGGTAAAAGATTTTTTTTCCTTAAACACAATCTAAATGGGTAAACCATAAATGAAAATGTATACATATTGGTATCTTCAAAATATAAATGGTATTTATTTATATTATATGACATATAAGACATATACGAGCAAAAAGTGTATCTAAATCATACAAATCAAGAAATAGCATGATATACATTTAGAGGTTTGGTAGGAAAGGATTCAGTAAGATATACCTAAAAGAAAAAAAAAAAGAGTAGCCACATAGGTAAAAGGAAAATCAGGTGAATACGCTATCAAGAAAGTCAATGCAGAGAGCCTTTCAACAACAAAGAGCGTCAACTATGTCAAATGGTGTGGAGAGTTCAAGTAAAATAAGGACTTAAAATTCAAAAAGTCAATATGGATCCTAAGGGTAAAAGCTCCTGGTATAGAAATATACAAGGTATAATAAGCTCTTTTAGAAATAGTTCTACCTTTCTGATGTAAGAGATTTTACAGGAATCAGATAGCCACAAACTAAATTGAAGAAATTATCTGCAACCTTATAACTAGAAGTTATAAGTAACTGATTCTGCATTATAGTCTCCACCAATAATTCACTGTCTATCTCTAAAGTTTAATTTTTCTGGCTTCATATATAAATATTATCTGTGTCTTCTTGATTTAACAGTTTTTAGGTCATTAAAAAGGGTCAGACCAAGATAACGTCATGGTGTCTCCATGGCACTTTGAACTTAAATCAGTAGAAAATAAATCTTTTGCCAGAAACTGTGGATTTTTTTCCTAATGATTCATTACTGCTCTCCACATCCTCTCCGTTGAACCCATACATCATTTTTCCCATCTCTCCCGAACTCTTCCTTTGTGGTCCTTGCTTACAAAGCCTCCGACTTTGTGGAACTCCTAATAAAAATTCTGAAACTCTTGGCAGTAACTATAAAGCACAACAATTTTCACTAACAGATACTTCCTCTTTCTCTTGGAACTGATTGCTTGTTTTTGAAACCATAAAAGTAAAGACTGTATAATTTTAAATTATTTTAGAGGGTCACAAAATTTTGGGTCATAAGCTGCTTAAAAAGTTCAAAGTGATAGGAAAGTCACATTAATAGTCTGGAATCTACCTATCAGGGATAATTTTGCTGGGTAAGAGAGCCAATCAATAAACAAAGACACTCCTGCACTCACTGCAGCTGCCAGCACTAGTAAAACCTGAACAGTGAACAGCCCAGTAAGCAGAGGATAGGACGCATGGCTGAGACTGGAAGGAGATAAGGCTGGTCATTGTTGAATACCTTGGTCCCCGGTTGCACACCTGGTTCTACCGCCAGTAACTTCAGTGTCTGCGATAGTAGCTTCAACTGATCTCCCCTCTGATGACCTTCACTTCTACTCTTCTCCAGCAATCCACTCCCATGGCCACAACAATGGCCTCCAAATTGCTCTTAATGTTGTCATTACTTAGATATGCTCCACCTCTAAAATCCTCAACTTCAAAAACTTACTCTGACCATAAATTCCCACTATTCCAGCTCACTGTTAACCCTCTTACGTCATATACTTCTCATCTTCAACCTCATTTACGCTTCCAGTCCCAGAAATACTAAATTTTCTCCCCATCTGTTGGCAAACTTCTGTTTTTTAATTCCTTAAAAACCTAGCCTAGACCATATGACCCACCCATCATTTCTTTCTTTTGTCATTATACTTGAGTTTTTTATTCCTTATCTTTGATCCTTTATCTCCTTATTCTTTAACAGACATTTAGTTTCTTTACTGTTATACCTAGCTACTCTGTGCTCCTGGAATACTCACTCAACAATTCAGACTAATTGCTATAATTTCATGGTCTCTAACCTCATTTAGTTCCTCAGAATTTTCCTTCAATCTTTCAACACTTCCCCAGTTAGCTCCCTCTGGATACCAAACAAGACCTGAAAAAATGGAGAGACAGACCATGATTTTTATTTATTTATTGTTTGTGAGGAAGACCAGCCCTGAGCTAACATCTGTTGCCAATCCTCCTCTTTTTGCTGAGGAAGACTGGCCCTGGGCTAACATCCGTGCCCATCTTCCTCCACTTTATATGGGACATGGCCCGGCATGGCTGACAAGCAGTGCATCAGCCAGCGCCCGGGATCCGAACCCGCGAACTCTGGGCTGCCAAGCAGGAACTAACCTGCTGCGCCACCAGGCCAGCCCTGAGACCTTGATTTTTAAAGTGATGATTTATTAGCTTACAACTGTCAATTCTTCTGAAATGAATAACTTAAATGCCATTCAAATAAGATTCTTAACATTTCTATTTAGATTAAATGATTTTAAATTTAAATTCATATGGAAGAACAAGTGTGTGAGAATTGAAACTTTGAAAATAATGAAAGCAGATTTCTCCTACTAGATATTAAGACTTACTACAAAACTACTATAATCAAAATAGTCTGGTATTGGCATAAAAACAGATAAGTAGAATAGTGAAATGGAATAGAAAGTCCAGAAATACATCCAAATATTTATGGGAATTTAAATAAGATGAAAATGGCATTCTCATTTAAAAAGAAAATAGTTTGATTAAGGAATGCTATTAGCAAATTGAAGAGTCAATTGAAAGAAAATCAAATTAGACTCTTACCTAACACCATGTATAAAGTTAAATTTGATGTATTAAAGGACTAACTTTTAAAAGCTTATTAAAATTTTAGAATAAAATTTGCAAGATTATTTGGATAAACTTGGGACAAGGAAACCTTCCTAAGGAAGATAGGAAAAATATTTTTTAACAATGAGAAATCAGAAATAGAAGTGATGTGTAGTATTTCATAAATCTTAAAGTCCAATGATACCAAGTTTTAACTTGATAAAGTCTTATAGTTCTAACCAAGTATAATTACATTTTGACATTTAAATAATATTAAATAAAGGTCTAGGGCAATATAAGAATGATATATTTGTTATATAAATTATCACTTAAATAGAATTTCTCTTCTTGTTGCCTTATTTTTCTATCTGAAAGAGCTAAGAAGTTTTACATGTGGATACCCAAGTGAGCTGAAGGAAGTACACTGATCAATATAAATTAATCCTATAACTAAAATTTTTAAAGTATATTTGTCTAAACATATATCAGACTCTTTAATTTCAGAAAATTTCCAAAACATTATTCTAATGCTTCTTAAATTACTTTATTACATTATTTATATACAATAAGCTTAAAGAATACAGGCTAAAAACTTGAAATAAAGCTATGGTATAGTTAGTTTGAAATGTGTTTCAGAATTTGGTTAAGGTCATTAGACAACTGTGTTTCATCAAATGAAACAAAATCGAAATACATTCTATCTTTGGTTTTTAGGCTTTATTTTTAAATTATATATATATATATATTAAAACTATAAACTATAAAGATAAATATGCTTTATGTCCCTCCTACTTACTTGATTCCAACATACTTTCTTGAGAGGAAGAGAAATATGTGAAGTCTAGATAGTGTACTCAGATTTGCTCCTAAACCAGGAGATGTGTATTATGTGACACATGCATCACAGAAGAAAAGAGGTTGTGAGCCACTGGAATAGACAGATATTATAGAACACAACTGCAGTAATTATTCAGATTTTATGTCGAATTGTTTAATACTACCTAGTAAGGAGTAAGGTTTTGTGCTGGCTGCTGAGGACACATCAGAGGTCAAGACAATCAGGATTCTTTTCCTCTTGAAGCTTACATTCTAGTTGGGAAGACAGATTTGAAACAACTAACTACTCACTAGTTATTTAATTATGGTTATGGTAAGCGCTAAGAAGGGGAAGTGCAGAGTACTGAGAGATGAAAAGAGTATGGAGTGAGGTTTAAATTTAATGCCTCCGTGCTAAGCTGGAGCTAGCCTGAGTGGGGTGAGGGAAGTAGTGCAGGGAAGTGGTGTCAAGGGAGAATACAACTGTTTCTAGGAGAAAGGCTCTGAGGTAGGAAGTAACTGAACTGAGAGTCATTGAGGCTGCAGCATGAGAATAAAGTGGCTGATGGTATAGGATAAAATAGGTGAGGTGGGTAGAGGAATGTCATAGGCTATATTAAGTAATCTAGATTTTTTTCCTATGAAAAATAGAAAACCACTGAAGGGTTTTAAAAATACAGGTCAGTTTATATTTTTAATATTTCCATCTTAACTTTTAAATTTAAACATCGAATTTCAGTAGGCTTTCTTAAGAAGACTACTTTTAAGTAATTATATGTGAAACGGTTTCCCATTTCTGCTCCAAATTCAATTCTCCAAAGACACTCGTATCTGGAAAGAATACCACCACATACCCTGTTTCCTCTGGAAATGCAGAGATGGTGCTTCCATTTGTCTGACAGGGGTCCTGAGAAGGAGAGTCAGAATCTTTTCCATCTTGATTTGTAGTAATATTGGTTACTCGATGTTGTTGCAAGTCCCACTTTCGAGCTACGTTGATAATTGTTAACCTTTTCTTCTCCTGTGAAAAAGTTCATTGTGACAAGAATTACATAATGCAATTTTTGTAGCAGGAGAGTATCCAAGGAGCACAGACTAATTATCACACTTTCAAAAGAGTCAATTCCTTAAAAGTAGCTACCAAATACATATTCTAAAACAAAGTACAAGTGGCCTTTATCTACCCTGCGCATTCAAACATCTCAATAATGGTCTATTATCCGTAAAGAAAAAAATTATCTACAAACAATGATTACTCCCATTGGAGATACAAAAATTCACTATCTGAAAATTTAATTTGACAGAAATTTATATACTTAAGTGTTATCTGAAATTTTAATTCGACAGAAATGCATATGCCTTTGTCTTTAAACATAGCAAGAACAAACAAATAATATTTTAATTTTTCCGCCCAATAATTAGGACTAATATGGTGGATAATCTTGATGGGGGGAAGAAGGAAAGGGATTAATTAATGTTCCAAGCTTCATAGTATAAACTATAATGTCTGAAAATTAATAATTATATATAGACTACTAAAAGAAATTGTACTAAGATGAAATATTTCTTGGTAACTAGTACCATCCTAGATGAATAGAAAAGAAGTTAATTCATTATATGTAATGGATACCTTAGGGTAGTGGTTCTCAAATTTTAGGGCACCTCAAATTTTTATTCCTATCATTGGATAGGAATAAAAAGTGATGAGAAAGCTTAATTAAATCTAATTTTTTTGAAGTTCTATTTTTGTGTTTAAAAAATGTTTTTAGCATGGGTTCTTTTTCTATTGCTTGGTATTTCAAATTTGTCTATATAGTTCAATGGGTTATACTTAACATGTATATACTTCTGAGACTTTTAAACTTTTTTTGTAGTCCTTATCTAAAGCAAGTAGGAATCTGCTATTCTACTGTAAAAAGTTTTTTCCAAATCCATAATAAAAAGGCATTTTACCTTAAGGAATTCTATTTCAGTTATTTGCAGATTACTGGGACAACCAAATTCTTAATCTAAGCAATGCTATTATCTTTACTCAGTACTGAGGCCACTTGAAAAAGGGAGGGCAGCGGTTGATGGAGGGCAGCTATCATGCTGGCTCCCTGCAGGTGGTTTTCTGGCTGAGGGGGGTTGGCAGAAAGAAATAGTCCCAATAAGGCAGATATAGCAGTGCTTAGAAAAAGACACAGAATGTCTTTGCAGGACTAAGTATGTTAACAAATTTATAACAAGATATTCTGAAAATGGAAACAGTTTCCTATACCCATCCCCCCAAGTTAGGTTTCCTTTACTTGGGGTATTAAAATCAGATCAACACCAGATTAACTAAAAAAATGGATATCTTTACTGGGGCCAGGAAAAGAGAAGACATATTTTAAAACAGGCGTGCAGCCTGGTGTCAGGTGGGGATCACTGCTGGCCAGAGGGCCATGTAAGGGCTCTAGGTATCTGTGGGGAAGGGAAAAAAAAGCAAAAGAAGGCTAAAGGCTCTGCAAGGCAGAAGGAGGGGTATCCTAAGAAAATTTTATGCTCAAAGATCGTGGATGCATTTGGCATATCAGTTACAATCACGTTTCTAAAGCAGGATGGCAATAAATTGCCAGCTTTGCATTAAAGTGACAATTATTTCACAAGATGCCAAATTTCAGCTTCTGCCACTTAAGTCTATTCTTCATAGCTCAAGCAATACACCAGTATATCCGAAAACTATCATTTCCAAGGTTGCAAGGAAAATAGAAAGAAAGGCAACAAGGCAAAAGATACATGTCAATGCACTCTTCCTGTCCCTCTATAACCACCCATCCCATTTTCTTTCTTTTTTTTTCCGTAAGGAAGATTGGCCCTGAGCTAACATCTGTTGCCAATCTTCCTCTTTTTGCTTGAGAAGATTGGCCCTGGGCTAACATCTGTACCCATCTTCCTCTATTTTGTATATAGGCCGCCGGCCACCACAGATGGCTTCATAAGCGGTGTGTAGGTCCAAGCCCAGGATCTGACTCCATGAACCCCAGGCCACAGAAGCAGAGGGTGTGAACTTAACCACTATGCCACCGGACAGCCCCTATAGCCATCCATCCTATTTTCTTAATGATCAATGTGTTGCCACATGAAACAATCCCCAGCAAACGCTCAGGATCTTGGGTGTCATGACCTGGAATCTGACCTAGGGTTAGAACCCAGGTCTCCTGATTTCCCATGCTTTTCCTCTTATTAAAAAAGTTAAAAGTTAAATAGCCCTCATAATTAAAGAGTGCAATTTAGTGACTTCAAGAGAAGCGTTAGCCGTTTTTTGAAGTTTTCATACAAATTTTCCAAACATTTAAAAAAACATGTTTGGTAAAAATTTAAAGGCACATTTCTGAAAATGCTGATGTGAATAAGCAGCTGAATTGGGCATCTAACAAAAATTTTTAGTTCAAAGGTGGAGTCAAGTACGATTTGTTGCCTATACTAGGCTCTACTGACACTGGTAGCCTTAGAGCTAAATTATCAATGGAGTGTCTTTGTTTATTCTTCCTTTCCAAGCCCTAGGGCCCATACAAAAGTGTTCTTTAGGTAGCTTTAGTCTATTTATTTATTTATGTATTTTTATTCATTTATTCATTCATTCATCTGACAGCAGCAGCTGCATGATAGGGAATAATATTTTTTCTAAATGAATCATTCAGAAAGTTTGCCAATAGTATTATCTGGCAATGGTAAATCTTGCTCCCATACATTTAAGAAATACTGCCTACAACAACTGTACATTGCCTGTAAACCAAGGTGTTTCTGGGCCAACCCTTAGAGATATTCCAGTTTAGGAAAGACTAAAATCCTATTGGCTAAACCAATAAAAAGGTAGAGATGTCAAGAGGGGCTTAGGCACACCTAATTAACAGGATGAAGGAAAACAGATAAAAGTTAGGGAGGAGTCAGGAGGTTAGAGATAACATCAGGTGAGAAAATTATAGCATACCGAGTAACAGTTCTAGTTACTTTTGAAGCAGTAGTCCTGAGCTGAGAGGGCTTGGGACCAAGTCGTGGTTTTGCTTTTTGTTAATTCAGGAGTAGTTTTCATAGAGTAAAATACACAGATTCAAGTGTACTCTTTGATCAGTTTTGACAAATGCACATACCTGTGTAACCCACACACCTATCACACAACATTTCTATCACCACAACATGTTCCCTTGTTTTCTAAGTTTATTATACACAACTTTGTATCCCTACTAGTCATTTTTGAATTCTGAATGCCATTTTAATTTGGTAAAAGGCAAAGTATCAACATAAGGCAAGGATGAGTAATGATAATCAGGGTGATATCCTTAGTTTTAGAATATAATATGAAGTATAATATGAGCTATAAACAAAGCTATTTTTATTTGTTATACTTTGTGATGGTAATAAAATATTTTAAAAGAAAACATTTTATTTAAGGAAAGTAATATCTGCTGTGATAAATCATTTAAAACCAGTTTAAAATGAATTTTAATTCCTAAATTCCTGAAAACCTCTACTATCTCTATATCAGAGAAACTAATAAAGTTTTTAAATTTAAAAAGCTGTCACAAAAAAAGCCTGTGTAGCAGAACTCATTAAAATACATCAGTAAAGGTGATGGACCATTACAGGGGTTTCCAAATGCATGCCTGTGCCATGAGGATGTACGGGTGATGCACTGGTGTGGAAAAAAACTATAACTTCTTTTATATTTATTTTTTATCTCTTCTTTTTAAAGATTCTAGCTTTTGCATGTGTTTTATAATGTACATTATACAGTATTTCAGAAGCACCAGTTTATAGGTGGTAACATAAAAGTTTAGGGGTGTTTGTTTCTAAAAAGCATTCTACTGACAGGATTGAAAAATTTACAAAGTTTGGAAATCACTTTTTTAGCGGACTAGCTAGCTTGCTTCGGTGTTGATGAGTGTGTGCACACACACATGCATGCAGACATCAGAGAAAATACCTTAAGTAAAGACTGTTTATGACTTTCTCGCTTCTTCTCTTCCTCTTTTTTGGCTATAACAGATGCCATACGCCTTTCTTCTTCCTAAAAGAAAATGTTCAAAAAGTATTATTAAGTATTTAACCTTCTTTAGTGCTAAATATCTTTGGTTCTGCAAGTCTAATTTTCTTTATGAGAGGCATGCTACTTGCTAACAGAAAATATGCCCTCAAAGAAAAGTTAGTATGTTCCTCTTTATTTTCTTCTTCCTTTCTAATTCTAAAAAAACTATGCATTCTTAACTCTACTCCCAACTCTGGATGTGAGATGAATCTAGTTAATACAAGAAAGAAAAAAATAATGAGAAGAAAAAGAAAAAAGAGGGGAGCAGGTTTGTACAATTTTTCTTTATATACTGTGCATGAAAGTTCCACGCAGAAAGACTTAACAAACTTTCATCTTGAAAATAAAAAGGATAAAAATTATACTTCTAACAATTTGATTTGATCTATGGTTGCAAATCTGAGCTCTCTACGTGATAAAACAAGAGAGAAAGCCATTTAAAACTTTCCTTTGATATTAATAAATTATTCTCCATTAATATCTTTACTTTGTTTTTAAGTTGGTCAGTCTAATCTCTTAAATTCTAAAAACTATGAAATAACATTCTAGTTTAGAAAATTTAAAAAAAAAACCAGTCATAATCCCAGCACCCTAACTCAAATCTTATCATTTCTGTATCACCTTACAATATTCACTATGAGCAAATTTTTAAAAGTTGCAATCTGTATACACAATCTGGATCATGGTTTTTTTCCCTGAAGATTGTCAAATTTTAATAGACTAAATTATAACCATGTGACTTTCAATCTTTATTATCAAAAGATTTGTAGGCATTCAAAATGATGTCACAATTTGAGAAAACAATTTCTTCATAAATGACTAGCTTGAAAACATCTTTAGCAATAGGAAACTATAAAAAGTAATTTAGCACATTTGAAGGAGAACCCTTTTAGAAATGATAAATTACAAAAGTTGAAATTAAAAATTCAATGGAGTGGTGTTGAAGAGCAGATTTTACACAGCTGAAGAGAGAATCAGTCAACTGGAAGACAGGTCAGAAGAAATTTTCCTATATGCTTTCACAGCACCCTAGACTTCCCCATCATGGCACTTAACCTGTTTCATTTTAATTATCTCTGGTACTATCTCTCCCCTCTCCTGCCCCAAACAGCTCCATGAAGGTATGGACCATATCAGCTCCTGGCACATAGTAGATACTCAATAAATATATATTTAATGACTGAATTACTGAATATACATCTTTATATATCTGTTCAATAATTTCTTAAAGTTGAACTGCTAAATCAAATGGTAGACACACTTCTAGGGTTTTTGGTATGTTTGCCAATTGCTCTCCATAAATGTAGTGCTAATTTACACTCCTACCAGAAGTCAACATTTGACTTGAAACATGACGTACAGTCATAAGAGCTATTCACCAAATACTTCTGTCTTCCCATTTCCAGGCCACATTGCAAGACAGCACTTCCTGCCCCTTGAAGTTAGGTGTGGTCATGGGACTTGCTTTGGCCAATGTCATATGAACAAAAAGACGTGTGTTTACTTCCAGGTGGAAGCTTTCAAAAACAATGTATGATATAGCTATTCTCTCTCTCACCTCTGCTACACAATCCGCAAAGCTCCAGATGGTGGGTATTTTGAAGACTTTGGTCCTGGAACAAGGACAACACAGAGCAAAGTTCCCAGACCACACTATGAACAGACAGGCAGTATGAGCATGAAATAAACTTTGTTGCTTTAATCCACTGAGGTTAGAGGAGTTGTTATTGTAACATAATCTAGCCTATCCTGACCAGTATATATGTTATATTAGGATTAGGGAAGATCAAAGAGGCCATGAAAACGTATTTCTAGAAGCATTATAAATGCTTCTGAAAAGAAAGAAAAGACCTAGATTAAAAGAGTACATAAAAAATGCACAAAAAGAAACTATCACAGAGTTAAAAAGCAAACTAATGCATCCACTGCAAGACTCTAATTTTAGAAATGAAGAAATGAATGCTCTGAGAAGTTTAGTAAATTATACAGGGTCACACAGCTAGTGATAAAGCCAGGACCAGAAGCCACCTCTTGTGAGAAATGGGATTTGTAGTATTTTTTATAATAAAGACATATTTAAATTTATTTTACAAAGATGAAAAAGGAGAGGTTAAAATTCAGTAGTAATCTGCCATATGATTTAGTTGTTTTAAAGGGAATGGAAATTTAATGTGATTTTTGGTGAAGTGTCTTTTACAGTATGGAGAATAGTTCTTTTTAATGTTTAAAGGCTGAATAGAGGTAATGAGGAGAAATAAACTAAATAGAAATTCAGAACCTTGATTCCTAGCTTCACAAAATTGCTGGATTAATAATTAAACTCTTTTATTCAGTAAATACTGATTTGGTACTTATTAAGTATAAGCTATTTCAGAACAAACTTTTTAAAAGAGCAAAATATATTGATGTTCAGTTGTTGACATCTATAAAATGTGAACTAGAAACAGATTGGTTATTCAAAAGAGCCAATTTCAAACAGGACTGGAAACTGTATGGATCACGTACTACACATACTGAAGAGATGATTTCATCAGATTTTCAAAAAGAATTTGGGCTTCTATTAAAGGCTATTTAAAGTTGGACTTTAAAAGGAGAGCTAAACCTAGGAAAACTGGATATATACCAAATCAATTCAAATATTGAGTATTTTAAAAAATTTATACATCTGATGACTATATTTCAGCCCAAATAATTATAGAGTAACTAAACTTAGAATCAAAAATAAACCCCTAATTGTAAAGATAAGCTATAAATCTATTGGTAAGAAGGAAAAACTGTAAAATTCTGGCATCTTCATGATAACACTCCAATGTCTGGGAGAAAAGCCATATCCTTTATGTAGCAAAAGAAAGGAATCTATCTGGGACAAAAAAAAAAAAAAACCAAAAAAAAAAACACACTACTTTTTTCCTTACTTCAGTTTGTCATGAAGACCTAATATAGAAATGAGTTCAAATTAAGAAGTGCAGTGATTTAATAGGTGTTTGAAAACTTAGATTATGCTCTGTTAGCAGATTATTAAGGCTCTAAAACAATGCATATACTATATGACAAGAAGTTTTGCTCCAAAATAAATAACAATAGTCCTAGTATAGGCAGCAATTTATTATGTGGAATTTAAAAAAATAAATGGCAATGTGGGGTTTTACCCATATACTTCAGAATAGATAGTTATAAAAGACATTGTTTTCCTTGACTACATCAAATATTAAAACAGACTTTAAAATCATAGAGTTTTTGTCTAGAAGAGATGGTCCATATTTTTCATTCAAACAATCTTTTTTTACAGAGAAAACTGATTTTTCCAGGGTCATAGTTAATGTCAGAGTGACGATTAGAAGCCACGTCACCTGACTTCTACTGGACCAGGGATATTAGCTGTTAAATACTAGGGGGGAGAGGGGAGCCAGAACAGGCTAGGTTATACTGCCACTACAACTTGAAAATTTATACTGGCTTACAATAAGAAAAGTTTATTTCTTGATCATGCAAAGAACACTGCGTGTTCTCCATGTAGTGGCTAAGTATTCCTGGATGCTGTGATCTGATGGCATCTTCAACTCAGTACATGCTTCCATAACGACCACCACATGACAGAAAAGCACGGATATCACACGCTGCCTTTTAAATGCCTCTGCTTGAAAATTAACTACATTACTTCTGTTCACATTTCATCGGCCAAAGCAAGTTGCATGACCACACCTAACTTAAAAGGAAGGGAAATATCTTTCCACTTGTCAAAAAAGAAGAGAACCAGAATGTATTGGTGAGCATTAGTAATGGCTGCTCCAACAGGAAACTCACTTCTGTCTCAGAGAGGCTACTCCATTTTGGGGGGCACAACTGTAAATAAGTTTAGATTAAGCAACTAAATGTGGGTTTGAGGTGAAAACTTTAGACATCGTGTCCATTACAGAATTGTGAGAATAGTGCCTGCATTCAAAAAATACTGCCTTAGAAATAAAAAGGAGAAAATTCTGCCTCCCAGAATTCTCCATACAACAATCCTTATTCTAGTTCTTCAAAACATGTCTATTCTTTTTTTTTTTTTTTGGACAGTTGTGAAAATATTTGAAGGCTACTGTAATATCTTTCTTATGAATTGTGCCAGATTCTCTGGAAATTCTCCAGTTTTTTGTCACCCCTCTAAAACTAATAGTTCAGGTGTAATCTGACCATTAAAGAAAAAAATAGGAACTATTGTCTCCATTTTTCTGAATTCTCTATTTCTATAAGTGAATATTGTTTATACTAACTTCTAAAAATCACATCTCACAATTAATTCAAGTTGAACATATCAATTCCAATGCAAGTCTTTTCCACACATGCTGCTAAGTCTCATCTCCCATAAACCTGCATTTGTGCTGAGAATTGTTTTGTTTGTTATTATGGAGTAAAGTCCAGGATTTTCAATTTATCTATTTTTTATCTTGCTAATTCTGCTTATTTTTCTAGACTAGAGGTTAGCAAACTTTTTAGTAAAGGGCCAGACAGTAAATATTTTAGGCTTTGTGAGCCACATAAGATCTTTATTGCATATTCTTCCTTCTTTTTCTTTTCTTTTTGTTTTCACAATGCTTAAAAATCTAAAAACCGTTCATATCTTGAGAGCTGTATAAAAACAGGCTGCAGGTTGGATACGGCCCACAGGTTGTAGTATGACAAAGCTTGTTCTAGATGATCAAGCTACTTTGGGGTTCTGATTTGATCAACCAATGTATCAGGATCTCTGACTTCTCTAGTTTCTGTCATTTGCATACTTTATCAGAATAACATAAATACTGTCATCT
The DNA here is from genome assembly GCA_031878705.1 of Tapirus indicus. Taxonomy (NCBI): domain Eukaryota; kingdom Metazoa; phylum Chordata; class Mammalia; order Perissodactyla; family Tapiridae; genus Tapirus; species Tapirus indicus. The sequence goes on along the minus strand of CM062918.1, from coordinate 61,061,140 downwards.
AGTCATTAAACAGAAATGTTAAATAGAATGGGCCCAAGGAAAAAGCCTTACGGCATGTCAGTACAGATTTCTCTACAGGCTAGCACTGATCCATTATTACTTCATGCTCTGTAGGTATACTTGAATGACAAACCTATTTAACCATGTTGTCATACAACTTACTCTAGGCAATACCATAAAAGATTTTGTCAAATGCTTTGCCTAAATACTGCAACACTATCTATCTATAGCACTCCTCTGAGAGAGTCTATTTATAATATCTAAAATAGAAAACTAATTTTGTCTAGCATGAACTGTTTTTAGTAAACTAATGCTGCCTCCTAGCGATCAATTCTTTAAGTACTCACAATCCATCTTAACAATCCAATTTAGTTTTCTTTCATAATCAACATTAATTGTCACAATTTGTGGAATTTATATTCTTTCCTTCTGTGATAAAGACAGATTAGTTCACCTTACCTTTCAGCTACCCCCTTATTCTACACTGCTTCTCAGATATAACTTTCAATGGTCTAGCAATTTATTCACAATGTTTATTCAGTGCTCTAGATCAAGGATTGGCAAACTCCAGCCCACAGGCCAAATCAAGTCGGCCACCTGCTTTTGCAAATAAGGTTTTATTGGAAGAAAGCCACACTCCACTTACATATTGTCCATGCCTGCTTTCACACTATAATGAGCGAGTTGAGTAGTTTTCAACAGAGCCCCCAAAGCCTAAAATATTTGTTATCAGGCCCTGTACAGATAAAGTTTGCCAACCCCTGCTCTAGATGGGTCTGGATTAAAACTTATTTATTCACCTATCCTAGGCTTCACTTTCATCTTATCAGTATTTATTTCTACTCTTTATAGCCTAAAAGCCATTCTTCTTAACAGAAATAACAAAAGGCAAAATAGGAATCGAGGTCAGCAATTCATATTATCTATTGGCATCATATTGTGTCTTGCCATTCCTCTGGATCAGAACCCCAGAAGCTCTTACTCTGACTAATCTCCCTGCTTCTCATCTTATCACCCATCCCATGCTCCCCAATTCATCCTGTGGGCTGCTATCTAGAGAGACAATCTTTTTAATAGGCAAATCCAATTTAACTATCTTAAACTCTTCAAGGGTTTCCTATTATATCCAAGACAAAAATCTAAACTTTTTATTATTACAAAAAATGCCCTTCATGGGGGCCGGCCCATTGGCGCAGCGGTTTAGTTCGCGCTTGGCAGCCGAGGGTTCGCGGGTTCGGATGCCAGGCACCTGCCCATGCACTGCTTGTCAGCCATGCCACGGCGGCATCCCATATAAAGTAGAGGAAGATGGGCACGGATGTTAGCCCAGGGCCAGTCTTCCTCAGCAAAAAGAGGAAGATTAGCAACGGATGTTAGGTCAGGGCTGTTCTTCCTCACACACACACACAAAAAAATGCCCTTCATGGCCTACCCCTTGCCTGTCTGACATCTTTTTCTCCTGCTATTCTCTCCCATGCACAGTCAATGCTCAGCCATGTTGAACTGCTATCAGTTGCTATATTCTTTCACATCCCCCTGCATTTTGGATGCCTTCTCTCTCCCTGGGACACTCTTCACAGACATATCTTCCTTATTCTTTGCCACTCTTCAAGTCTCAAGTCAAGTATTTTCTCCTTTGGAACTTTTCCTATTTCTCTGGTAAACATAGGAGTGCACTGTTATTCAATATCATTGTGCCATGTGTGTGTAAGCATTGTGTGAGTGTATGTACACAAACATACATATCTATCCATCTATCCTATCTAACTAGCTTGTCATTTTGCATTAAAATCTGGCTGCATGCCTGCCTCTGCACTAGACTGTAAGTAACTCAAGAGCCCAAATTATGATTCTGATCTTGCCATCTCTAGTATCTAATACAGACCCTTACACAGAAATTTTTCAGTTCAAGATGCCTAAGAGTGTCTCAGGAATTTTTCATAGTGCCTCTAAGACAAAAGAAATGTGTTATAGCTCTATTTAGTAAGTGGTTAGTGAACAATTTAATAAGTATTCATGTTTTAGCACCTTAGCCATTTGAAAAAATAACACATGTAAATTAAAAGAAAAAATATTTTATATCATTCCTAAATAACCACAAATTACTTACCAACAGAATAGGTGTACCTGTAGAGCATTACACAACTTCTCAAACATTGGAATTAAATTGGACACTGCCACCTTCATTTCCTATTCCATACTGATTTGGGCACAGTATTTGTTTTTATCACAACAACCACTGAAAGCTCAGCTTTGCAAAGATATGATGTCATAGAGAGAAACAGTGTGATCTACTGTTGAAATGGTAAACTACCTTGAGGTAGCAGTTTTCTCAGTGTCTCACAGATATCAAACACCACTGCGTTTCCCTTGAAAATTAAAAATATTCTACAGCGCCCCTGTGAGTTCACTGCAGCATCCTTGGCACACAGTTTGGGAACCACAGCCCTAGTGCATGGAAGTTCATTAAATATTTGTGTAATCCACTCCAGCTAGAATGTTTATGTGGTAAATTACACAAATATTTAACCAAGATATCATTTTTAAAGAGAAAAAATACTTAGAGAACAGGTATCAGCAAATTTTTCTAGCCAAATGGTAAATATTTTAGGCTTGTAGGCCATATGGTTTCTTTAACAACTGCTCAATTCTGCCATTTCAGTATCAAAGCAGACATAGAAAATACATAAGTGAATGGACATGACTGTGTTCCAATATAACTTTATTGAGAAAAACAAGTGGCCAGCTTATGGGCCATTGTTTGCCAACTCTGTTATAGAAAGTCTTTTAAATGGTATATTGTTTCTACACTAAAGTTACTAGAAAGTTATAAACAAAAGGTGAAACTAAATACCATGAGTCCATATGGATATAAATAAATGAATAAATTGAAATTTTATGAGGAATAGGATTAGAAAAGCAAAGAGAATAACTTTACATGGAGAAGCCTGGCAGACACCATCTTAATTAACATAAACATCATCAATATAGGGATAAATATAAATTACACATCACTTAATAGGATGCAATGAGAAGAATGCAAAATTACTTCTGTGATATTTACACCAAAGATCTACAACTAAAAATTAATTGTGAAAAAACATCAAAAAAACAATGGAATACTACTCAGCCATAAAAAGACAAAATTGTGGCCTTTGCGACAACGTGGATGGACCTTGAGGGTATTGTGCTAAGGGAAATAAGTCAGACAGAGAAAGACAAATACTGTATGATTTCACTCATATGTGGAAGATAAATAAACACATAGATAAGGAGAACAGATTAGTTAGTGGTTCCAGAAGAGAAGGGAGTGGGGGGGGAGGGCGAAAGGGGTAAAGGGGTACATATGTATGGTGACTGATAAAAACTGTACTGTTGGTGGTGTACATGATGCAGTCTACACAGAAACTGAAATACAGTGATGTACACCTGAAATTCACACAATGTTGTAAGCCAATATGACCTCAATAAAATAATTTTTTTTAAAAACCTTAATTGAGGGTCATTCTAGAAAATGACTGATCTATATTCTCCATAAATGTCAAAGTCATGAAAGTCAAGGAAGGACTGAGGAACTATTCCTGAAAAATAGCAATAGAAGAGACATGACAACAAAACGCACCTATATGTAATGTAAAATTCCAAACTGGATCATTTTGTTATAAAGAACATCATTGATATAATCGATAAAATTTGAACATGGTGTGATAATTATGTACTAGTAATTATTCAATGTCAATTTCCTGATTTTGTTGGTCATACTGTATTTGCATGGGAGAATGTCTTTGCTTGTAGAAAATATACACAAAGCTGTTCAGGGTTGTTGGGGAATTGAGTCAGCAGCTTACTCTCAGATGGTTTAAGAAAAAAAAGTTCTTTGTACTGTACTTACAACTTTTATATAACTTTGAGATTGTTTCCATTAAAAAGAATTTTTTTAATTTCTAAAATTGAACAGTGGAGGAGCAGATGTGCAAGGACTGCTGCTCTGTATTTAGAACAGCTGGCCCTGCACCCATCCCAGGTGATCTTCCTTCACTTCCTTACAGGTAAACACACCCTATGGAATGTACAAGGATAATGATTATATACAATATTATTCTCCTTTATTTAAGGCATGGAAGTAGGTAAATTTCATTCAATCAACAATTCTTTATTGAACATTACTATATTCTCAGCATTGTACAAGAGAGAGAAGGAAAGGAAATAAATATGTATAGAACATCTGCATGTATCAGGCAAGGAAGAAGAAGAATGGCTTCTGCCCTTAAGGACTATATACACTAGTTGGGTAGATAAGACTGACATATAAATTCACTATGAGAAACCTAATATATAATTAAGTACTAATTTACATAAATGGGTTAGCTTCATTTCTTACCCTATTCATCTCAACCTCAGCAGGAAGAGCAATTAGAAGTACTCAAGATGCTTAAGAAAGACATGGAAATAAGGGTAAAATTACAACACAGTAATAGATAGCACAGATCTGAACAAACTGAGAGGACAAAGAACCATATCTCTACGCTGGAACAAAGAGAGAAGCAGGATTCTAGAAGATGCCTGGTGTTCATGAATTCATCAACACTTTATCTGCTAGACACCTTAGGCTTCCATAATATTGTTGAGGTAGAAACATAAACTGCATACATTGTGAAACTGGTGTACAGGCAATGAGTCAATTAATAAATAATAAACCTTGCTGATCACTCAGAATCCACATCAAAATTAGCAGAATCTAGAAACAGGAAAACAGGTGGAGGCTTAGGATATTTTTCTAGGTCAGAGATTATCAAACCGAGATTATTAATAGGTATTTTCTGAGAAAATAAAATATTCAAATAAATTCGAGATGCAAAAACAAATTAAGGCAAGTTTCTTTATTACAGAACTTCTTGGAGTCTGTAATACGCTAATGTGCATTGTACACCTCAAAGGACCAGGAGCCATATCAAAACATCTAAGTGTAGAAAATATCTAACATTGAGACAGAATGAATAAAAAAAGAGATAGCTACTTTGAGAAATATAGTATCAATAATAACAACAGCTCCATATGATGCTTCCTAAGACCCTCATACTGTTCTAAGGTTTAGTACTTTATTTTTTTTATCTTGATAACAATCCTATTTTATCTTGATAACAACCCTATGACACAATATAATTATGAACCCTATTTTACTTTGAAGAAAATGAGATATAGAAAGGTTAAGTAAATTGCCAAAGGTCATATGGCTGGAAAATGCTCAAACAGTCTGGCTCCAGCACTCATGTTTTTAGCCATTACACAATGGAACTTAACAATGAAATATTTACTCACCCATTCCAAAGTAAATTATTAGTTGGATATTAAGCAGGAATGTAAAACAAGCATGATGATTATTTTAAATAGAAGACTAGGAATTTAAAAAGCCTTATTCAATGAAACTGGGAATCAGGGACAGGTGGTAAAAAAAATCTGTAATTACAGTTATGAAGCATACAGTCATGATAATCCATAGTTTATCAAAATTAAGAAGCATTTCAAGCAAAGAATATGCATGCCAATTTCCTGATCCACATTAAGGAAAACAATGTGGTAAGCACTTCAGAAGAGTTCTCACCGTGATCCTCTTCATATCTAGCTGGCGCAGCTGCATCATATTCTGAAGGATAGTGTGTTTGTACCATGACTCTTGAGCTATTGGATTGCCATCAAAAGTGATGTCTGAGAGAGAAGTAGAGTCAGCAAGGCAGCAAACACTCTCAAAACTGCAGGCGAGACAGAAACCACTGGGTTATCGTGAGACCTTCAAATAGTACTTTCATTTGTTTAATAGACTATTTTTTTTAAATCTAAAAAAGTTTTAGATTTACAGAAAAATTGAGAAGGCAGTACAGAGTTCCCATATACTCTGCACCTAGTTTCCCCTATTATTAACATCTTGTATTAGTATACTACAGTTTTTACAATTAATGAACTAATATCAACACATTCTTACTAACTCATGTCTATATTTTATCCAGATTTCCTTAGTTTTTACCTAATGTCCTTTTTCTCTTCCAGGATTCCATCCAGGACACCACATTACATTTAGTTGTCATGTCTTCTTAGGCTCCTCTTGGCTGTGACACTTTCTTAAACCTTCCTTCTTTTTGATAACCTTGACAGTTTTGAGGAATACCAGTCAGTTATTTTGTAGGCTGCCCCTCTATTGGGATTTGTCTGATATTTTTCTCGTGATTAGACTAGGGTTAAGGTACATACTATTAATTAATTTGACTTACCACTGTTGATGTTGACCTTGACCACCTAGGTGAGGTAGTGTTTTTCAGTTTTCTCCAGCGTAAAGCTACTCTTCCCTCCCCTTCTTTCCCTACTGAATTCTTTGGAAGGAAGTCATTACACGTAGCCCATGCTTCGGGAGTGGGAAGTTCAGCTTCCCCTCTTTGGGGGCAGAGTATCCACATAAATTACTTGGAATTCTTTTTCCCAGGAGGTTTTTCTTTTTTCCCCCATTTATTTATTTATGTCAGTTTGGATTCATGGATATTTATTTTATACTTTGGGTTATAATCCAGTACTATTTTATTTTACTTATTTTACTGTTCAAATTGTTCCAGCTTTGGCCATTGGAGGCTCTTTCAGTTGGCTCCTATGCTCCTTTGACATACTCCATTAATGTGGATTTTTTTTTTTAGCACTTCTTTACTTTCTGGCACTATAAGATTCTCTAGATTCATATTATATATTTCCTACCCCAGTCCTAGAACCAGCCATTTCTCCAAGGAGCTGTGGTTCCTTTTATTTCAAAATGGTATTAGCAACAAAGATCTGGTGGCTAGGTGTACTTCTTGCTACTGGGATGTCATTTCTTTTAGGTCCTCTGCTGACAGAGCAAGGAAATATAAGTGTATATGCTAACCTGTGTGTACACATATATCTATAATATTTCCCTATGTGACCATCTGTGCCTATATTAAGCTAAATATGAGTTCACACTGTTGTCTCTAACTCTATTCTACTACCAAAAGGATCATTCTAGCCTCTTTCCCTTGCTTATCTGTAAATTCCTACACCAACAAGGAAAAATCTGGCTCTCACCATCTCCCATCCATTTATTTAACTGTTCAATTCCAAAATGTATGCATAGTGGTATCCAAATTTTTAATCTGTACTCCCATGGGGAACAACTCTATCAACTAAAATACAATGATTATGTGTAATTCCTTTTGCATTTAGTCTTACAGACTCATTTCCAAAGTTATTAGGTCAGCACCTTTCCCCCCCGACCCCTTCAGGAAGGCTGTTTCATACAATTCAAATACAGTTAGATTCTCTTGTCATTGCCTGTATTCATTCCTTTTGGGATCTTCCAACCTCCTAAATGACTTTTTTAATTTGCATACATAAGGATCACTCTATGCTGTAGAGTTCTATGCGTTTTGACAAATGCATAATGTCATGTATCTACCATTCAAGTAGCATATAGAATAGTTTCATGGTCCTAAAAAATCCCCTATTCAAACCTCCTCCCCTCTCCCTGAATCTCTGGCAACCACTGATTTTTTTTACTGTCTCTATAGTTTTGCCTTTTCCAGAAGGTCATATAGTTGGAATCATATAACACATAGCCTTTTCAGACTGGCTTATTTCTCTTAGCAATATGCATTTAAGGTTCATCTATATCTTTTTGTGGCTTCATAGCCCTTTTTTTTAATCACTAAGTAATATTCCATTGTATGAGTGTACAAATAGTTTGTTTATCCATTCACCTATTGAAGACAACTTGGTTGCTTCCAGTTTTTAGTGATTATGAATAAAGCTGCTATAAATATTCATCTGCAAGTTTTTTTCTGAACATAAATTTTCAACTCAACTGGATAAATACTTAAAGAATGCAATTACTGGATCATATAATAAGACTATGTTTAGCTTTGTAAGAAACTGCCAAACTGTCTTCCAAAGTGACTGTACCATCTTGCATTTCTACCAGCTCTGCATTCTCATCAGCATTTGGTATTTGTCAGTTTTGGGGGATTTTAGCCATTCTGATATGTGTGTAGTGGCGTCTCATTGTTTTAATATGGAATTCCCTAATGACAAAATACGTTGAGCATTTTTTCATAAGCATATTTGCCATCTATATACCTTCTTTGCATTTTTAGCTCTCATTCCCATTTTTAAATTAGGTTATTTATTTTCTAATTGTTGAATTTTAAGAGTTTTTGGTATATCATGGATAGGTCTTTTATCAGATATATGTTTTGCAAATATTTTTCCTCATCTGTGACTTGTCTTTACATTTCCTTAATAGTGTCTTTCACAGTGCAGAAGTTTTTAATTTTAATGATGTCCAACTTATCAGTTTTCTCTTTCACAGATCATGCTTTTGGTGTTATATCTAAAAACTCATCACCAAACCCAAGGTTGCCTAGATTTTTCTCCTAAGTTTTCTTTTAGAAGTTCTATGGTTTTGTGTCTTACATTTAGGTCTATGATCCATTTTGAGTTAATTTTGTAAAAGGTATAAGGTCTATGTCTAGATTCATTTTTTAAAATATGCATATCCAATTGTTCCAGTACCATTTATTGAAAAGACTATCCTTTCTTTATTGAATTGCCTTTGCTCCCTTGTCAAAGATCACTTGACTGTATTTGTGTGGGTCTATTTCTGGGCTCTCTACTCTGTTCTATTAATATGTGTATCTACTCTTTCACCAACACCATGCTGTAGATTATTGTACATTTATAGTAACTCTTGAAAAAGGTTATTGAGTCCTTAAACTTTGTTCTGCTTCAGTATTGTGTAGCTATTCTAGATTTTAGCTTTTCCATATAAAATTTAGAATCCATTTGTCGATATGTACAAAATGACTTGCTGGGATTTTGATTGGGACTTTCATTTTTTAAAGAAGAGAATAATCACTTTTCTAAATAATGCCCCAGAGCAGGTTGGTAAAACTCATTTATATTAGAGTCATTCTAATTCAGTGACTATTCAAATAACTAATGTAAATACTTAGGCCTAAAAGTACTTTATTTAATTATGCACTATATTGAATATCTTTCTTCCTGTGTTAAGAAAAGCTAGAGGATGTAGAATATTTATGGGGTAACTAATTTCAACCTTAAGATATTAACTAATGTGAGGAGTGGAGGCAACAGAGCCAGTAGATGGTCTATGTTGAAGAGCACTTTTCTTCAATGGCCCAGCATGTCTGAACAGAATTAAACTGTAAGCTTCCTGAGGACTAGAAACGTGCTGTGACACTGCCCCAACACTTAACATAGCACCTAGCATTTAATAAGTTTGCAATAAAGTTCTGGTGAATGAATGAAAGGACATTATGAGTTAAAATGATTCCAAAGGGCTTATCCTTGAAAAAAAATTAATAAGTGAATTTTCTTACACTATCCTTGGAATTACTTTTTAAAATTATAATGCTGGGGCCAGCCCAGTGGCGCAGTGGTTTAGTTCGTGCTTGGCAGCCCGGGGTTCGCCAGTTTGGATCCCGGGCGCCTGCCGATACACTGCTTGTCAGCGATGCTGTGGCGGCATCCTATGTAAAGTAGAGGAAGATGGGCACGGATGTTAGCCCAGGGCCAGTCTTCCTCAGCAAAAAGAGGAGGATTAGCAACGGATGTTAGCTCACGGCTGGTCTTCCTCACACACACACACACAAAATTATAATGCTATTCAAGAATCATTATGCCCTGATATCTGTCACTAATCAGGTAGGTGCACTGAAAAGTGGAAATAATATGTCCAGAAGCATAGAGAAGCTGGAAAACCTCATTTTATTGTAGGTAGATTCTAATTTTACTGTTATTTACTATTTATTTATAAGCTGGACTGCAGAGAGTCTATGATTTGTTTCTTACTGATGAATATAATTTTAAACTAAAATGACTGTAACTGTTCCCAGCCCTACTTCTCAAGTATTCCTTTGCAGAATGGAGTTAGTCTAATAATTACCAAATGGGTGGTGTTAAACACAAAACTAAACAGCATCTTCATTGAATTTAAATATAAAGCATGTTAGTGGATAGAGAAGAAAATAGTATGCCCAGTGAATATAGTCATCACGAAGCACTTCAGAAGTCTGGAAGACCTGTTGATGCCCATCTGGTCTACATCTGTAATTCAAGCACAACCAAAAAGAGGCACAAGGAATGGTAAAATCATTGCAATTCTTAGCAGGTACAATCCTGGCAACCCTTCCCAGATCAGCTGCTAGCACTGACACCCAGACTGAAGTCTAGTCTTTATGCTTTGAATAGTTTTATTAAAGTAAAAATAAATCTGTATCTAATCCAGAAGATTCCTAACAAAATTTCATTTCCATCTGCAAGGCATTTGACCAATAAACATGCCAGACATTCCTAGAAATGCACTGACAAAGTGCAATATGATTTTAAAGACATTCTCGAATCAAACAAAACAATACACTTTAAGTACAAATACAAGCTAATGAAGAGTTATATCATACCTAACCAAAGAAAATCAAAATCAGATTGTTTAAACAAAAACAAAAACACCTGGAAATAGAACAGTAAGTAGAGTGGCGTAGCACTGGCTTTCAAGGACAGTCTCTCTCTCTTTTTTTATGAACACTCAGTTGCTCGTCTCTTCAGAGTACCAAGAATGAAAAAGCTTTGGTCCAAAGGTTGACATTTAACTCATAATTTGACTTTAATCTTTTTCCAGATTACTCATACATTTGTTCTTCCTCTAGTGCTCTCCTCCCAATGCCACATCTGCTTTCTATCTGCTAAAGAACCTATAGAGGAACAATCTGTCCCTACTGACCAAAACTCACATCTCAAAAGAAAAGGAAAATATTTTAGTCCATTTTATGCTTATTTAACAAAATACAGAGAAAAAAATAAAATTTTCATATATGCATGTGTATCACATAGATATTTAACTAACAACTCCCAAATTTCTTCAGTTAGAAAGATTCCCCCCAAAAGTAAGTTAGGTACTTTAGAAAAAGAGGTTTTACTCTTTCATACTTTCAATAAAGTACCATGTATTCTGAAATAATCTTAACGAAAATAAAAGCTCACTTATTTTATATTGATCAGTGACAATTTTACTGAATAGTTACTGTGTGTCTAGCAGGCTGAAATGAAATGGAGCAGTAGAATAAATCAAGTGTGCTCACAAGGACTGAAACAAACACAACTGAAAAACATAAAATGACTAGGAAGATCTATAAGATAATATATAATTAGTATTAAAGAATGAAACACAGTCAAAAGAGCACATAATGAAGGTGTTCGTATTTCTGATAAAATGAACTAAGTTTGTGGACAGAGAATCTTGCTAAAAACAACTAAAAATGCTGGATAAAATATATTTTAAAAATCTTCTCAAATGCATCCATGACCTGCTAAAAAATGAGAAATATACAGGCCAAAAAAAAAAAAAAGTAAAGGTAGGAGCGCAGAGAGGTAAGCAGAATTTTGAAACTGACCTTTTTGCTGTGAGAGCATTTACCGAATGCAATGAATTTGAGGTTTCTTTACGTGATCTTCAAGGCAAGGGGATAGAAGACAAATCCCAGGGGCCACCCAAGTTGGAAAGCCTAACTGGAGACTTGTCCATGAATCTGAGACCCCAAGGGCTAGACTCTCAACATAGGGTGAATTAGTTATAAACTGTCCTATCCACAACCTCAGGAATATTGCCTATCTCAAAACTTGGGGCTAAGTGTAAGGGGAGGAAAATTCTTCCCTGATTACTTGTAACCACAAACCACAGTTTGCAACCTGAATCCACACTAAATGGGTGGTCTAAAATATTTCAAGAGGCAAATTGATTTTTTTGAAGAGGTCTAAGGCTGGTAATACCTACAGGCACCTGACAGAAACAAATGAAACTCCTCTATGAAGAAACCTACCTTCATATAAGCCCCCAAAGAATTCCCAAAGATAAGGTACCAAGAAAAATAAACAGCTCACAATTCAAAAGGAAATAGAGCACTCTGATAGCCAGCAGAAACAAAAGATGACTTAGTCAGAATGGCTAAGACTTCCCATACAATGGGATATTCAAACATAGATAATAAAAAATTATATTTCAAGAAATAAAAACAGATTTGAAAATATGAGTAAAATCCAATAAGATCTGAAAAGACACAGAACTTCTAGAGATTAAAAAAAATATTTAAAAAATTAAAATAGAAAAGTCAAAGGCAGTGGACGGAGATAAAGGGTATCAAGCACTTACCCTGCCTTTCCTGCACAAACTGTTCTTCAGGGTAACCAAAAAGATAATAAAAGTTTTCTTTATAGGAGAATTATAGCTAAAAAAAAATCAAGAATGATAGACTATCACCATTTTGTAATCCCTAATGAAATAATGGATCCAGACAATGATCATCAATGACTGGTAAAATACTTACGTGAAAAGGTGATGGGGAACTTTATTAAAAATGGAATAGGCCAATGATAGCTGAACTCAATAATCAGTTTTAATGTTATAGGAAGCAAAATTAACATACTTTTTTTTTCTCTTTCTCTCTCTATATTCTCCTCCCTTTATATTTTCTTTCACTTTCCTATTTCTCTTTTTGGGTGCTCCATAACAATTAATCATCTATGCTGATACATGTCAACTGATGTTAGTCACTAAGTGCATGATGGTAGTAGGGGCTCTTAGAAACTAAATGGTTCTAAAGAATCTAAAGATGCCTTCTAATAATAAGCTATTTTCACCACAAAGCAAAAATAATGTTGAGATAAAAATTTTTTTCTCACATCATGAAAAAGATCTCCAAATTCCCCTTGGGGAAAACTATTAAAACAGTTTAATCCTTTTATCACAATATTTAAAAGATTTTAATACTTGAGAAGCTAAAGTGATACTAGAGAGAAATAAATAGAAGACTGTGGGTACAGACAGAAACAAAAGTGAAAAGGAGGGGAAAGAGACGTAAAGAGTTAAACAGAAGTAATAGAGAAAAATGTTAACCTGTCTCTTTCGGTATCTTTTGTTTCAACAACGTCATTGACAACAATTCAACAAAGAGAATATCTATTATGTCTGTAGGCACCTGGCAGACAAACGACACTAGCACAGAGTTGAGTGTCTCAGAATTTCAGGTGACAATTCTATTCACTTTCTCTAGGCTACAATGATCATTTTCTAGCAGTAAAAAAGAAAAAAAGCAAGCGATGTCAGCATTAATGGTGGAGTGAGCTCTCCCCTTAGACTCTCTCCCCTAAGATACAACAGAAAAGACATTGATATACCAACAGAGGACATTCACACAACACAAAAGACATCTGAGAGACCCATGCAGCCTTACATCTGAAGGTGCAGGTGCTGGTACCCCTGGAGGAAGTAGAGGGAGGTAAGGAGAACTCCTCCCCTTCCCCAATGTCAGTGACCCTGGGAAAGGGACCGTGCGGCTCTCTGAGAGAAAGGGGGGAGAGGTGGCCCTCCAGGGGAAAACCCTTGCTCTCCAAGTTCTCTCCCAGCCTGTGAGAAATTCCCATACGGAGGGGACTGAACTGTTGCAGGGGTGTCTTCATCAAGCTAGCACCCCAGGAGAGCAGATAGCAAGGGAACAGCAAGAAGCCCCCGGGATCAGGTAGGTGAAAGAAAGAGCCCCTCCCCCTGCCCTGAGCACCAGGACAGCTGGTTGACCAGAGAGCCCATGTCAGGCTCAGACTACAAAGCTCTTGACCCCCACACCTTGGTGGCAGGTGGAAGCTGCAACTAGATATTTTCAGAATAAGGAAAAATAAGCCCACGTCCTCAAGCAGTATGCAAAAATATATTAAATCTCCAGACCAGAAGGAAAATGATAAGCACCCAGAAATCAATCCTGAAGGCACAGAAACTTATAATCTAAACAACAGAGAATTCAAAATAGAAAGCTCAATGAACTACAAGAAAATACAGATAGACAATTCAGTGAAATCAGGAACTTCTTCACAAAAGACGTTGAAACTATTAAAAAAAACAATCAGAAATGCTGGACATGAAAAACACAATGGAGGAGACAAAGAAAAATCTAGAATCTTTAAAGAACAGAGCTGACAATATAGAGGAAAGAATTAGCAATATTGAGGATAGGGATGCAGAAATGCTCCAGATGGAGCAGGAGAGAGAAATAAGACTAAAAAGAAATGAAGAAATTCTCCAAGAAATATCTGACTCAATTAGGAAATGCAACATAAGGATGATAGGTATTCCAAATGGAGAAGAGAAGGAAAAAGGACCAGAGAGCTTGTTCAAAGAAATAATAGCTGAGAACTTCCCAAACCTGGGGAAGGAGCTGGAAATATAAGTGAATGAAATCAATAGAGCTCCTCAATATATCAACATAAAAAAGACCCTCTCCAAGGCATATAGTAGTAAACCTGGCAAAAGTCAATGATAAAGAAAAAAAATTAAGGGCAGCAAGACAAAATAATAATAATAATAACATACAAAGGAATTCCTATCAGGCTGTCAGCTGATTTCTTGGCAGAAACTTTACAGGCTAGAAGAGAGTGGAATGATATATTCAAAATTCTGAAGGACAAAAACTTTCAGCCAAGAATAGTCTATCCAGTGAAAATATCCTTCAGATATGATTGAGAAACAGTAACTATCCCAGATAAATGAAAGTTAAGGGAGTTCATTGCCACAAGACCCCCACTAAAAGAAATGCTCAAGAAGGCCCTCATGCTTGAAAAAAAAAAGAGAAAGGGGATACAAAGCTTTGAGAAAGGAGAAAAATAGGTAGACAAAACCAGAAAAATTGCAGCTCTCTATAAGAATAGGTTAGCAAACACTTAATTATAACATCAAAGATTAAGGGAAGGAAAACACCAAAAATAAATATAACCTCATCACTTTAAACACAAACTCACAATGCAAGATGGAATAAGTTGTGACAATAATAACTTAGAAGGGGAAGAGGAAAGGGATGGAATCAACTTAGTCTAAGAAAATAAGAGGCGATCAGAAAATGGACTATCTCATCTATGAGATTTTTTATACAAACCTCATGGTAACCACTAAACAAATAATCAGAACAGAGACACATACAATAAATAAAGAGAAAACTAAAAAAACAATCATACAGAACTACCAAACTGAATTGGTAGTCCAAAACACATAGGAAGAGAAACAAAGGAAATGCAAAAGAATCAGAAAATGAGTGTTAAAATAGCAACATTTAGCCTTCATATATCAATAATCACTCTAAATGTAAATGGACTGAATTCTCCAATGGAAAGACACAGAGTGACGGGATGGATTAAAAACCAAGATCCAACAATATGCTGCCTCCAGGAAACACATCTCAGCTCTAAAGATGAACACAGGCTCAGAGTGAAAGGATGGAAGACAATACTCCAAGCTAATGGCAAACAAAAGAAAGCAGGTGTGCCATACTTATATCAGACAAAGTAGACTTCAAGATAACAGGTAATGAGAGACAAAGGGGGCAAAATACAAAGATAAAAGGGACACTCCACCAAGAAGACATATCACTTATAAATATATATGCACCCAACACAGGAGCACCAAAGCACATAAAGCAACTATTAATAAACCTAAAAGGAGATATTCACAACAACACAATAATAGTAGGGGATCTTAACATCCCATTTGCATCAATGGATAGATCACCCAGACAAAAAGTTAATAATGAAATAGTGGACTTAAACAAGAATCTAGACAAGATGGACTTAATAGATACATAGAGGGCACTCCATCCAAACACAGCAGATTACACATTCTTCTCAAGCACACATGGAACATTCTCAAGGATAGACCGTATGTTGGGAAACAAGGCAAACCTCTATAAATTTAAGAAGATTGAAATAATAACAAGCATCTTCTCCAACCATAATGCTATGAAACTAGAAATCAACTAGAAGGAAAAAACTGGGAAAGTGACAATGTGGAGACTAAACAACATGCTACTGAACAACCAATGGATCGCTGAAGAAATTAAAACAGAAATTAAAAAATATCTGGAGATAAATGAATATGAAAATACACCATGCCAACTCATACAGGATGCAGGAAAAGCAGTCCTGAGAGAGAAACTCAGCAATAAAGGCCCAGCTTAAAACAAGAAAAATCTCAAATAAGCAACCTTAAACTACACCTAACAGAATTAGAAAAAGAACAAACAAAGCCCAAAGTCAGCAGAAAGAGGGAAATAAAAAAAATTAGAGCAGAAATAAATGAAATTGAAACCGAAAAAAAAAATTAGAAAGGATCAATGAAACAAAGGGCTGGTTCTTTGTGAAGATAAACAAAATTGACAAACCCTTAGCCAGACTCACTAAGAAAAAAACAGAGGGCTCAAAAAAATAAAATTAGAAATGACAGAGGAGAAATTCCAACAGATACCATAGAAATACACAGGATTATAAGAGAATACTATGAAAAACTATATGCCAACAAACTGGACAATCTAGAAGAAATGGATAAATTCCCAGACTCATACAACCTACCAAAATGGAATCAACAAGAAATAGGGAATATGAATAGACCAATCACAAGTAAAGAGATTGAAACAATAAGCAAAAACCTCCCCAAAAATAAAAGTCCAGGACTGGATGTCTTCTCTGGAGAATTTTATCAAACATTCAAAGAAGATTTAATATTGATCCTTGTCAAACTATCCCCAAAAATAGAGGAAGATGGAACACTTCCTAACACATTCTATGAGGCCAACATCATCCTGACACCAAAGCCAGACAAGGACAATACAAAGAAGGAAAATTACAGGCCAATATCACTGATGAACATAGATGCAAAAATCCTCAATAAAATATTGGCAAACCAAATACAGCAATACATTGAAAGATCATACACCATGATCAAGTGGGATTTATCCCACAGACACAGGGATGGTTCAACATCCGCAAATCAATCAATGTGACATACCACACTAACAGAACGAGGAGTAAAAACCACATGATCATCTCAATCGATGCAGCGAAAGCATCTGACAAGATCCAACATCCATTTATGATAAAAACTCTCAACAAAACGGGTATAGGAGGAAAGTACCTCAACATAATAAAGTCCATATATGACAAACCCACAGCCAACATCATACTCAACAGGGAAAAACTGAAAGCCATTCCTTTGAGAACAAGAACAAGAGTGCCCACTCTAGCCCCTCTTATTCAACATAGTATGGGAGGTTTTAGCCAGAGCAATTAGGCAAGAAAAAGGAATAAAAGGAATCCACATAGGCAAGGAAGAAGTGAAACTCTTGCTGTTTGCAGATGACATGATTTTATATATAGAAAACCCTAAAGAATCCATTAGCAAACTATTAGAAATAATCAACAACTACAGCAAAGTTGCAGGGCACAAAATCAACTTACAAAAATCAGTTGCATTTCTATACTCTAATAACAAACTAACAGAAAGAGAACTCAGGAAGACAATCCCATTTACAATCGCAACAAAAAGAATAAAATATCTAGGAATAAATTTAACCAAGGAGGTGAAAGACCTATACAATGAAGACTATAAGATATTATTGAAAGAAATCGATGGTGATGATAAAGAAATGGAAAGATAACCCATGCACATGGATTGGAAGAATAAACATAGTTAAATTGTCCATACTATCCAAAGCAATCTACAGATTCAATGCAATCCCAATCAGAATCCCAATGACACTCTTCACCCAATCAGAATCCCAATGACACTCTTCACGGAAATAGAATAAATACTAAAATTCATATGGGGCAACAGAAGATCCTGAATAGCTAAAGTAATTCTGAGAAAAAAGAACCAACCTGGAGGCATAACAATTCCTGACTTCAAAATATACTATAAAGCTATAATAATTAAAACAGCATGGTACTGTTACAAAAACAGACACACAGATCAATGGAACAGAATTGAAAGCCCAGAAATAAAACCATACATCCACGGACAGCTAATCTTCGACAAAAGAGCTAAGAACATAACGATAGAGAAAGGAAAGTCTCTTCAATAAATGGTGCTGGGAAAATTGGACAGCCACATGCAAAAGAATGAAAGTAGACTATTTTATTTCACCACACACAAAAATTAACTCAAAATAGACCAAAGACTTGAAGGTAAGACCTGAAACTATAAAACTCCTGAAAGAAAACATAGGGAGTACACTCTTTGACATTGGTCATAGAGGGATCTTTTTGAATTGTCTACTCGGACAAGGGAAACAAAAAAAACCAAACAAATGGGACTTCATCAGACTAAAGAGCTTCTGTAAGGCAAATGAAACCAGGATCAAAATGAATAGACAACCCATCAGTTGGGAGAAAATATTTGCAAATCATACATCCAACAAGGGGTTAATTTCCATAATATAAAAAGAACTCACACAACTGAACAATAAAAAAACAAACAACCCAATCAAAAAATGGGCAGAAGATGTGAACAGACATTTTTCCAAGGAAGATATACAGAGGGCCAATAGGCACATGGAAAGATGTTCAACATCACTGATCATCAGGGAAATGCAAATCAAAACTACACTAAGATATCACCTTACATCCATTAGAATGGCTATAATCACCAAGACAAAAAATAAATGTTGGAGAAGTTGTGAAGAAACAGGAACCCTAATTCACTGCTGCTGGGAATGCAAACTGGTGCAGACTCTATGGAAAAACAGTATGGAGATTCCTCGAAAAATTAAAAATAGAAATACCTTATGATCCAGCTACCCCACTACTGGGTATTTATCCAAAGAAGCTGAAATCAACAACCCAAAAAGGCTCATGCGCCCCCACGTTCACTGCAGCATTATTCACTATAGCCAAGAAGTGGAAGCAACCCAAGTATCCCTTGACTGAAAATTGGATAAAGAAGATGTGGTATATATATACACACATACAATGGAATACTATTCAGCCATTTAAAAAAACAAAATCATCCCATTTGCAAAGCATGGATGGACCTGGAGGATATTAGGTTAAGCAAAATAAGCCAGACAGAGCAAGACAAACACTGCATGATTTCACTCATATGTGGAAGATAAACTAACACACAGACAGAGAGAATAGTTTGGTGGTTACCGGGGGAAGAGGGATTGGCGGGTGGGCACAAGGGTGAAGGGACACATTTATATGGTGACTGACAAATAATAATGTACAACTAAAATTTCACAATGTTATAAACTATTATGCCACCAATAAAAAAAGCAACATAGCTTTAGTCTCAGGTGATTCACAATAACTCTAACTACTAAGGGTAGATTTCAAGACATGGTGATGTTCTTGTAACGCTAATTTGTGACGCTGAAATCAAATTTAAGGTGATAAAGAAAGTTCTTAATAACATAGTTCCTCTTACTGAATTGATATATAAATGAAAATAAACCTCCTCAAATTTACAGTAGAAAAAAAGAAGGAAAGATTCTTTGAGGTCTCAAATTGTGATAAGGATAATTCTAAAAGGCATGCTCATTTTAGCCACTTTTAACATTTACATTAATTGTTTAATAATTATACTGGGTATAAAGCAAGTCAAATAATGCCCCCGTATACAAAGAGACCTAAATTTAGTACTGTAGGTAAGCCACTCTCTGGGAAAACAACAACAATCTAATGTAGCATTTGCCAATTTCCATGGTGCAAATATTCCCAACATGGCCGATTTCAAGCTACCAAAATGATGTCACTGAACTGAAGAGATGCACATAATTGGCCCGCTGAGCCAGTACAAGCTGGCTCCAGCACACCACTGCAGACCAAATTTCTCTTCTACAGTTTATGGAAGTACAGCTATTATTCTATCACGAAACAATTTTGTTATTTGGAGGAACTTCCTTCTATTGATAGTTTTATAGTATTCTTTGAATTTTTTACCAACGTATAATATACATACAGAAAAGTGCACAAATCCTAAGTGCACAGCTTGATGATTCTGCACAAACTGAACCTATCCATGTAACCAGTACCCAGATTAAGAAACAAAACATTACTCACACCCTGATGCCCCTTCTTGTGTTCCCTTACAGCCATTACTCCTCTCAAAAGCCACCACTCTCCTGATCTAACACTATAGATAAGTTTTGCCTGTTTTTGAACTGTATGTAAATGAAATCATACATATGCACTCGTTTTAATCTGGCTTCTTTTGCTCCACATTTTGTTTTCTGAGATTCATCTGTATTTCATGTAGCTGCAGTCTGATGATTCTCATTGCTGCGTAGTAGTCCATTATATAAAAATAGCATTAAATTTACTTTATTCTACTATTGGAGGACATTTGGCTTGTTTGCAGTTTGGGGCTATTATAGTGCAGCTAAGAATATTCAGGTGAACATGTTAAGCATTTCTGTGGAGTACATACCCAGGAGTGGAAGTGCTAAGTCATAAAGTATAGTCTTAAGTTCAACTTGACAGATACTGCCAGAGAGTTTTACAAAATGATTTTACCGATTTATACTTCTACTAGCAGTATGGGACCTCCAGTATTTCCACATCTTCGCCAATACTTATTGTCATACAGTAGACATTGACAAACCATACAATCCTGTCCTCGTCTAAAATATTAATTCTTCTGTATTCCAGGAGCTTCGAATCCTGGCTGAGCATCGGAGTCATTTATTAAGAACACAAATACTTAGAACTCAACTAGATCCAAATGAGAACCTTGAGGAGGAGAGTCATGGATGTGTAATTCCTAACAGTTCTATAGGTGATTCTAATCCAGTTAGAGTTTGAGACCACTGACATAAACTTCAATATCCCCTTAAAGTTACAGATTTCTAAAGTAAACCTCACAATTCCTTGCTAATATTAAAACAGGATTCACAAATCTAAGGAGAAAAACAATTTCTCCAAAGTCACGTTGTGATATACTAGCCCATGTTCAAAGATAGTATGTACAAAAATGTGTATTGCAACATTGCTTGTAAGGCTTTTAAGAACAAAATATGACAAACTATCTAAATGACCATCAATAAGGGACTCATAAAATAAATTAAGATTAATCCATACAATGAAATTGAATGTAGCCATTAAAAAGAATGAGATATACATGCAGGGCTGATATTCACCTGGCATAACTAACTGTACCAGCTAAAATACTGAAATACTTCCATGCCAGTTGGTGCCTACTGCCCTCAAGATGCCTAAGTGCCCTTCCTCATTGCCCCAGTCCTAGCCCTGAGATGCCCTGCACCCCTGTTCTTTTGGCAGCAAAAAGGTTAAGCTTTGGCACAGCAGGGGCCTCGAGACTCAGTTTAGCTCTATTCTGATGGGACAGTGCCCATGTTATGCTGGTTAACTTTTTTAAACCAGTACACTACACCTGCTATAGTATACATGCTACACTTGTTAATTTTTTTTTATTATCCCTTTGCCTACCTACACTACCTATAACATGGAAAAATATCCATAATATATTGCTAACTGAAAGAGCAAGCTGAGGAAAAATCTATATAACATGATTCCATATTTATAAAAATATTAATCAATAGTGTCATAATATTGGCAGAGGAACAAAAATCTGGTAGAATCCTCAGAGGTTCTCATCAATTAACAGAGTTGTACTTCTGCAATTGAGACTGGGGGTTGTGGGATGGCACATTCACTTTTTACTTTATACATTTCTATACTGTTTGTTTTTGCTATAAGCATGGAATGAAGTAATGATAGTATTTTTTTAAAATCTCATCTCACTCCTTAATTATGCAACAAAAATCTTAAATGTGGAATGAGATTACATCAGCATGTTTCTCTATAGCTGTTCCTTTCTGCCTTCCTTTTTTTTTTCCTGATTATAAAAGCAATACACAATCATTAAGGAAATTTGGAAAAGCATAAAACCAAAATTAAACCATGTGAAATCTCTCTTCCTAAAGATATACTTGTTTATATATTTTTTAACAAAATGTAGATCATGTTATATGAAATAGCTTTGTATACTGCTTCCTTAACATTCCACTGGCATGTTTCCATGTCATTAATTATTTTTAAATTATTACTTTAATGAATATATACTATTTCAGTGTTTGGGAATACCTTAATTTACTTAACCTGTTGGATTCTAGACATCTATGGAAGAAATCTACTATATTAAAATGGAGAGAAATTATAAGAAATAATATATATGAGAACTAATCCTGAAAGAGATTTTGTTTATAGTAATAAATTTGGGGGACTATATTGTAAAGTTTTGTTAGCAAAAACAGAATCATTTATCAGATATAAACAAGTATACCTTGGTCTTGGCATAGTAATTAGGGATAATAATGTAGACATAATAAAGAAAAATAAACTCAGCAGTTTAAATCTTATTTCAAAAGAGGCTTTGGAGTGGAGTTTGGGGGGAATTTGTAGAAAACAAAGAAGGAAATCATTTTTGGGAAAAGAAATATACTGAGCCTGTGTACCTAAAAATGTCTAGGTACAGTACCTGTCTTCTTTTTTTCTCTGGCATGTTCATGACCAGCAAAAATAAAACTAATTTCTCAATCCATGGTACCTTGCTATCCCACCCACTGCATAGAGGAAACCATAAACTGAAAGACAGGAGAGCTCATTCTACTGATAATTTTCATGAATTGGCTCAGGATACTTATGATGGCAGCAGCCCGCATCCTTGATCACTCTCGCTGCCATCAAAGAGACTGCCAGAGGAGGCAGGATAGGTAGTCCTGAAGATCAATGTAACTATGCCCCCAGTGTTGGACACTTATGTTGTTTTCATTTTGAGGTGTTATTAAAAAATTCTGTGATGAGCATCCTTGCAGTATTAGTTTGCTACAGCTGTCAACAAAGTACCACAAACTGGGTGGCTTAACAGAATTTTGTTTTCTCACAGTTCTGGAGGCTACAAATCCAAGATCGAGGTGTCAGCAGGGTTGATTTCTTCTGAGGCCTCTCTCCTTGGCTTACAGATGGCCACCTTCTCTCTGTGTCTTCACATAGTTTTTCTTCTCTGCGTGTAGGTGTCCTAATCTCTTCTTATCATGTTGGACTAGAGCTTACCCCTATGACCTCATTTGACTTTAGTCAGCTCTTTAAAGGCCTTGTCTCCAAATATAGTCATATTCTGAGGTACTAGGGGTTAGGACTTCTACATATGAATTTTGAGGGATAAAATTCAGCCCATAACACTTGTACATAAATCTTTATGCATGTTCTTAGGTTTGGTCCTCATATCCATATCCATCACTCTTTTCTCTTTCTGAATCATGAACTGACAAAGGTATCTATCTCATAGAAATGGCAGTTATCATGGGGAAGTTACATTAAATTTTATTTGCTGCATGAACCAGACAAAATGACTGTCAGGAAGATTTCAGCGTGAAACTGATATTGGTGAATACTGCATCATGTCCCCTAAGATTTCATCAGAACATTAAATATTCATTGTAGCACTTTTGACCTTCCCAATTTAAAAACAGTACAATAATGCAGTACTGCTATTTATCTCTTCATATGGAACAGAGGATTTCTGGCATCTCTTATTCCATATCATAGTCAAGTCACAAGAATAGTATATTCATTCAGGAAGCATGAGGCTTTCCTCTAAACTGAATGGCATCATCTTATGATACTCCTATGTGTATGTGTATGTGTATGTCATATATATATTTCATATATATATATATATATATATATATGACATATTCCTTTACTCATGAGTAACATGGCAATTTCTGTATATTCAGGTTCTCAAGTTAATAACTCCCAGTGCTGGTTATTTAGCCTACTGCGGGCTTAGCTGCATAGTTAAGCGAGTTTTAACTTCATGTTACAATCCTTTATCTGTAGCCTTTGAGTAAGGGATGGACAGTTCATTAACAGAGTAGCATGTTGTATTGTAACTTTGTTTTAATCACTAATAGGAAAAAGGAAAGTTTAAGAGGCACTGTATATAATAGGCACTGGGATTATTCCTAAAGACAGAAAGATGAGTAAAACTGAATTGCTACTGTTAAGGAAATTACCTTCTGGTAGGAGAGATAGGTATACACATATATACATGCTTACACGCATGCATATACATATATATGAGGTAAACACAGAGGCATAAACTAAATGTCCCAACCCATCCTCCTAAAAACAATACAGAACTACAAGAAAAAACAAATTACATAAAACCAACGCCCACAACATAACTAAAAGACAAAAAGTACCCAAATATCAAATTACCTATAAGTAGGTAATGTGGAAGGGCAACATGGAAAAAGCCGTGTGGAAGAGAGAAAAGAGGAACTAGTAGGGGGCCTAAAACCAAGCTAAAATCACCACTAGAAAGAGAAAGTCCACACTAGGTGCAAAAATATTGGAAGAGTGCCAGTAGATGAGAGCATGTACCACAAGGAAGGGACTTTTAAGAGCATATGATTCAAGGTGGTAGTCTTCAAAAAGTCACTGCTTTTGAGAAGGTAGAAAGGAAGGAAGAGGAGCACTTTGGAGATTGGATGGTGACAGTGAAAATGGGCAAAGGAGCAGAAGGGGAAAATGTAGAGCTTTGCAAGATAAAAGAAAACCAAAAAATAAAGATAAAAAAGAGGACACACAATCCCTTCTCCCCACCACACACACACACACCCCACACACAAACTGTACTTCGCCACACTAGAAAGAAGGCACCCTTGACCTAAGATTCTTCTAAACAGACCTAACCCACAAAATAAATTGGCAAAAACAGACTAAATCTATACAAAATATTTTAAGAATAGAAAATCAAACCTACTCAAGCTGACAAAAACTCCCACCCGCCAAAAGCAAAATGAAGAAGAAAACTGTAACACAAAATTCCACACTGAAATAAATATCCTCAAGTAAGCATTTCGAGGTATGAAAAACCATCTGAATAAGAAATTCAAAAAGTAAAAGCAGAAATGGACAATAAACAGGAAGAAATGAGAAGAGAGTTGATTGAATTTAGGAAAGAAATGAAAGGAAAAGACAAAATCATCACAGAATCAAAGATTAAATTACAAAATTCCCCAAGGGAGAATAGATTCAAATAAAATTTTAAGGGACATTGAAGAAAGCCAGAAAAACAGCCAAGGGGATGAAAACGAGGCAAAGAAGTAAAATGGGTCAGAAGTAAAGTGGCTGAAATAAAAGAAAGCCAAAGAAGAAAACAAGTATGTGTAATAAGAGATCCTAAAGATAAAAACAAAAAAATTGAACAGAACTAATACTTAAAACTATAACCCAAGAAAACTTTCTGAAAATAAGAAAAGACCCAAAATGTACAAATTAAAAAGGTCCAACAGGTACCTGGGAAAACCGAACCAGAATGATCAATTTGAAAACATATCCTAATAAAATTATTAGACTTTAAAAAGAAAAGAAAAGAAAAAAAACCCCTCAAGACCTCTAAGCACAAAGATCAAAATTAAAATCAGACTGGCATCAGTTGCCCTTAATACAACTTATAATGCAATAACAACGGAGTAATATTTTTTTGAAAAACTCAAGGGAAGAATGAGTGAACCAAGAATTTTATATTTAGACAAGCCGTCCTTCAAAGTATAGAAAAACTTTTAAACAGGCAAGATATCAGAATATTCTGTATCCATGAGCCCTTCTTGAGGAATATACTGGATAAATCTCCTCCACTAAGAGATGACTGAGGAAACTTGAGCAAAAGGACTGATGATGAGCATTCAATAATTAATTGTAGATCTCAGACTAAAATTAAGGCAGGAAACTAGGTGAAAGAACACGCTATGTATTAGAGATAATGTGTTTTATGTGCAGGAAAATAGAAACAATACAGCTAAAAAATGGAATGTGAGAGAAGGAAAGAGGAAAGTAAAGGAATTCATGATTATTGAGCTTCTTAATGGAGTTAAACATGCTAATGCTAAAGGTTGCATCCCAAATCACTGGGACAAAGATGGGCCTTTCAATAAATGGCTCTGGGACAACTGGGAAGACAGTTGAAAAAAATTAAATTAGCTCCTAACTTCATACTATCCAAAAAAATAACCTCCAAGTGGATCAGGGAGCTAATGTAAAAATTGAAACCATGCAAGTTCTAGAAAAAAAATATGTGTAAGTTTCTCTATAGTACACATGTATCTGCTGATTTGTCAAAAAGAAACAGGAGAAGGATAAACTGGAAACTTAGGAGATTGGTTGTCTACAGAGGTGGGTGAAAACAGAACGGAAAAGGAGAGGGTTGGGAATGGGGTAGAAGGAATGGGAAAGTGATAGATCTCCGAGTGATATCTTCTTGCATAGTTCTGAGTTGTGGAACCATGTTATTATCACACAGGCTGAAAAATAAATACATCAAATTAGCAAGGTTGAAGGGAAAAAAACAAAAAATGGAACACAAATAGAAACAAATAAATTTCACTGTTCAAATCAATAACATAATCACACTGAAAATAGTGGAGAACTAACCCAAGCAACTTTTGAACACAGTTTTTTTATTATATACCTTTGGCTAAAAACAAAACACAGTGTAAATAAATATTGAACCCTGGTTAGAAGTTTTTTTCCTCCCACAGAAGTATGGGTTAACAATTCTGAAACTACTTTCTATATATTCAAAGATTGAACAAATTAATAAATATATTATACATAATGGGGAGTCAATGTTAGAAAAAGTAATTATAAATACCATGGAAAGGGAGTGTGGTGGCTGGCTAAAATAAGTCCTGTGGTATTGGATTGTACTGGAAGTTTCATGATTGAATTCATGAAGGTGTCAGTATGAAGCCACAGTTTTTCACATATACAGACAAATAGATAAAGATGTTTAATACATACACACACACATTTCCTAACTCTATCCATTGAGAAAGGCTAGAAGCAAGTATCCATGAGCATACCTAGCACTCAAATCTTGGTTTCTAAGTACCATTTTCCACTAAAAGGAATCAGAACTCCTGCAAAAGATGAGCCTGGAACATCTCATTGTGCCAGAAAGTAAGGAAGTGCTCAAAGAATGATGAGGACATACCAAAAGATGGTAAGAGTCAGCTTGACAAATCCAGGAAAATTTGAACATCAAAATAAATAATAATAGTAAAGGATTATAACCTTCTCTTTCCCTGTACGTAAAACTTTCTGTAGTCACTAGGAGTTATAATTCCTGAGGGCTTTAAAGTATGACTCCCTCTAGTAAATACAAATGTATTTTAACAGACCACAGTTTGAAAAGGCATAACTCCAAGGATTAATGCCTTAGTGGTAGAATGAAAGGCAGTGAGGGAGGCACACTTGCTCTACCGAGAGTGCAAGGAAGTGAAGTCAGACTTGGGCACAGGTGTGTTGTGTGCTTATCCTGATTGTATTCATATGTATTTGAGAAATATGACCCTCTGAGAAGCGATAGAAGAACCATACAGGGAAGAGGCAAGGTTCTCTTATATCTAGGTCAAGCAGACAGATGGCATCGTGAAGTGAGGGAGATTGGGAGTAGAACACAACACACACACACACACACACACGAAATGCGATGAAATGAACCAAAGTGAAGGGGTAGTGAACAGCTAGCCCTAACATTAATGTGAGCTAAAACATGAAACTGGAAATAAGTTTATTGGATATCTATTATCATCTTCCTGTTCAGCTTCCCCTCCCCTGGTAACAGAACACTTTTTTCCTGTAGCAAACCCAATCCACAAACTGATCCCATCCCCATTGTCCTGGGGATAGGAAACATATGTCCCAGGCTTGAGCATTCGGCATGCCCTATATGCCCCTGGCCAGAGTGGTTAGTTCCAATTGGGCACTTGACCTAAATAAGTGTAATCAGAATCCTCTGCAGCAAGCTTCCCAGACTGTAATGTACATTGGAATCACCTGGCAATCTCTTAAAAATGACGATTCTGATCCAGTAAGTCTAGGGTAGAGCTTGAGATTCTGGATTTCTAATAAGCACCCTGGTGATGCTGATGCAGCTGGTGCAGGGTCACAATTATGAACATTAATGCTCTTCAGAAACTTCCTGCCAGAGTTATCAAGGAAGAAGTGTTCTTTACACCAGAGCTGTTAAGCTGACAGACAGTGATTCTGGGGCTGTTGGCTTTTCTACAAGATGCAGGGTTTGTTTGTTTTATGTTTCTGTCAGTCATGTCTTTGTATGTTCTCTGTCATTAGATTATACACTCAGAGAAAACAGAGCTGTATAGTTATCCTCTATCACTCTCCACAATGCCTTATTGGGTGTTTTACATATAGAGATGCATAATCAATAATCTTCAACAACCAACTGGGAAAACATTTTTAATTCTTTAGATGAAAGAGATGAAGAAGATAAATGAATTGGTAAAGGAGGAGAAGGATCAGTTTTCAGCTACCATTCTCTGGATATCCCTAAGATAGTCCTAGATCCTGAACCCATGCAGCTAGGAAAAACTGGCATCACTCTCATAATCCCCCAAGTGGGTTGTTTTGGAGAATTATAAGCCAATACCCACGAAGTGAAAAAAGTAAGCTCCAAAGACAAAATGAAGGAACTAGCAGAAAAATATTATTAACCTTGCTTGTAGATTTACTCAGTGCTTCCCAGCAGATACCTAAACTAAAAACTATGGTCTCTAACATGGGGTCTACAACTGACATTGTCGATTTCTTTTTAAGCCATAAGAAGGAAGCTTTATCAAAAAACAATGCCCACAGACTAGTCCATGGTTTTGGACTACCCTTTAAGGTATCTTGGAGTGTGCAATTAAGTCACTGTAATACCTTTTTATGTGCCCAGAACAGACAAGCCTAACTGATTCACATCCCTTCAAAGCAAGAATCCAGAAGTATCCTCCTAAAATATTTATAGGGAATCCCAACTCCCAATTCCCTTACTTGGATGTAAGCAAAATTTTCTAAAGGGGAAAATACTCTCCTCTTTTAACCAAGGCCTGATTACAAATCCAGTGACTTTCAAGATTAGGCAATAATTTTCCTTCCTGACTAAGTTATGTTTCAGCCCTTCATAAAAGTCATCTTTAATACTAAAAGCTAACATGGAGAAAGCAATTAATTCAATTCATTTAATAACTTATTCACACATAGACACATACACACAAACATGCACACACACACAATTCCAAGGTAAACTCCCCAAAAGAGAAGTGCATACATAATAATCCTGGATTCTCTTATTTTTCTTTCAGGCCACCCAGTCTCCAGATGGGAATGTTCTCTTCAGCTCCATTCCTCCCAGAGAGGTAACTCTCAGCTTTCCAATTCCTCTGCCAGTGAGAGTGAGTCGAAAATTCAATTCAGGAGAGATGTATTGGGAAGTCTGATTATAGTTGCATATCTAAACTGAGTTCCGTTATTGTACTCCATTTGTCTGATTCCTGTATCTTTCAATTGATTCAAAACTTAGAGCAGAAAATAAAGGGCATGATTACCAATCACCCCTTCAAACATCAAAAGTCTGCAGCTTCTATAGAAAAATACAATCTTTATAAATTTATTCCTTAATAATTTAACACAGCTTTTAGATTACATATATTTTTACATCACAAATAGGAAAAAATATTTTTCTTTTGAAAATGACATGATCCTACAATCTCAGACAAGGACTCAGGAATAACTATAAGTAGACATATTTATTTTGTGTGCATATGAAAAAGTATCCCAGTAATTTATTCATACATTCATAGTGTTCCCTTTTCACTTTGACCCATAACAAAATCTATGCTCAATTGTAGCATCTTTCACTAGCCAGAGTTTTCCGGTTTAACTAATTCTTTCCTCAATCTCTTCAATAAAGATTAGAATATGTTAAATCATACTTTTTGAAGGTATTTCTACAGGGACATAAAGTAATAAAGGCAGAGCATGGAGTTTCCTGGACAAACAACATGATATTGGAGTGGAGTTTAAAGAATCTAAAGAATAAATTTTTAGCCCATTTCTAAACTGTTCATTTTAAATATCAGGAAGGCTTTTGACAGAAACTGTACATCTACCAATTCAGGATTAGATTAAATCATTGGTTCTTAGATAGAGCAATACAGTATTGTTGATTTGAAGGGAATTCTTACCCTTTAAGTACCAGACAGATAGATGGCAAAGATAATATATAACACGATAATTTGAAAATCTGATAGAAGGAACCTGCAGTTTTGGCTATGATGGTATCAGACTCACTCTCCCAAATGTAAACAACTATGAAACTGGGCAAAATACATGAGGCAAGCACTGAACAGCAGACTGTAGGGCTATGATCCTTGGAGAAGAGAAACACATGAAAGCTACATTCATCTTGGTTTTCTGCCTGCAGGCACTTTCCAGATCACAGCATGGGGAAGTGGAGTCAAAAAGAGAACAGAGATCTCACTGGATGGATGAAACAGAGGTCAGAGTTTGGGTTTGCTGAGGCTGCTGGAAACCAGAAGGAAGAGTAATGGAGAAGAGGGAGTTGAGTAAAGGAGAAACTCTAGAAATCTGCATAGGGGTCTTTTAAATATTTGGCTGAATATTAGGATGCACCAACACAGGGTGAGACTCTAGGAAGCCTAGCTAAGTATAACTACTGAGGGCTGTGAGATGAAAAAACTACCTATAGGCCACATGGAGCTAGGAGACATTGGCGTTCCAACCCAACATAGTGAAGAGACCTCACTGAACACTCAGGTTTTATAGTTGAGGCCCCAGACAGGTTACGCCTTAGGTGTGAGGCTACTCCATGCTGGGAAACAACCTGAAGATGTTCATGTTTCTGCATGGTCAGGGCTTTCTGAGCAAAGAAAATTGGCACCTGGGTTAAACGGTGATTGTATAGACAGAGAGCTCTGGAATAATATACAAATTTATCTCCCAGAGCAAGTGTTTACATTTCAAAGGGTAATAAAACCTGAAGCCATTTATTTACATTCCAAAGGGTAATTGACCAAGGAGACTTCCCCTTCTTTCTTTCTCTCTCTCACCTTCTCCAGAGGGGAAGAGGTGCAGCTGTGCAAGTAGCTCCTGTATAAGCCCCAAGATTTACAATTTTTTGGTTCCTTCATGTGCTAGAAACCCCCTACCCTGTACATGTAGGTGACATCTATTTTTATCACATAACCCCATGGGGTAAAATGGAGCATGGGAAGCCAATGCAAGATATTCTGTAGGTAAATAATTGGTCTGCCTCTGATCCAGAAATCTTGTGTTTACTGTCAGGATAAAATAAAGATAGATATAAAAACTTATTACTCTAGTTGTAGATAAGCATTACTTTAGACCTGCCCTAAAAGAGCCTGAAAATAAGTCTCACCAGGATCAACCTGATTCTCCAGTAGGTTAACTACCTTACAGAACAAAACAATCTTTAAATTAAGACAACAACACCCAGATTCCCAACAACATAACATTGACAATGCCCAGAATGCAATAAAAAATTTCCAGACAAGTGACGAAGCAAGAAAATGGAATATACATGAAAGAGAAAAGAAAGTCACTAGAAACAGTCCCAGAGATGACACAGATATTGGAATTAGTAGACAAGGACTTTAAAACAGCCATATATATATATATATATATATATATATATGAAAAAATATATATATATGAAAATCAGGTAGATATTTTTGCTCAGATAGAGGGCTATCTTATCTTTGCATCAAATGATTTAGAAACTACCTCAAAGTCTCAGTTTTTCTCCAAGAAGCAATTTTGAATTTAACTCAAATGTTCAAAAAGTATTCCACTGAAATCTTAAATCACTGAAGAGAGCCTTTGGGCTGGAAGATCTTGTGAAAGGTGTTACTAATAATCCAACTCTACCATAAGATAATCTTAATTTGTCTTACTTTTTAGCAGTTTATATCCCAAGGGACAGCCATGATGAATTAGCTACACACTGAATTCTCAGACAACTAAATAAGATAACATACTGAATAGGGCTGTTGAGAATTATCTATGAATATTGAAAAACATCAGCTTTAAACTTTGGCTTTATTAATTCATTAATTAAAACAATAATAATTACGTGCCTACTATGTGTGAAATGTGACAGATACTATGATAAGTTAAACATGGCCTAACTGGATATATACAAAACCAGATATTATAGTACTCTAGGAGATACTGCACAGGTAGTAGAAAAAGGAAATAATTCTCCTTGTTTGGGGTTTGGATTGAATCATAGAGAACAAACAAAAGTTCCTCCGGTAGATCAAACTTGAAAGTTCTGCAGGTAGAAGTACACATTTGGGGTTTCGGCATGATTGATTTTGAGCTTGCTTTTTCCTGAAATTAAGTGACCAATTTGTTCAGTCCTTTCAATATCTGTTCATTTACCTTTGTTTTAAATGTTGACATTCACTGTATTTGGGATCTTTATTGTAAACTACTTCAAACCCCTTTTGGAAGTATTTTTTATAACACACAATTCCTCTAGGAATAGCACTAGATGAAGCTACTAATATACCTTAAGTTTATTTCTAAATGCATTTTGGATTTAATCTATTTATGCCTTAAGTTTGTTTCTGAATATACTTTGGAATTTCCTCGCATTTGTAGAACAAAACTAAAAGGAAACCATAAAACACATTGGTCTCAATTTATCAAACATGTTTGTTTCTGAACTTAGAAACAACTACCCAATATAATATTTAATCTTGAGTAATTTTAAGATTCAAAATTCCCCTTAGTAATATGCACCAAAAATTTTCCTGCAACTTCTAGAACCTTCACATTAGCAAAACCCAAAAGGGTCTTTGAAACAGCAATGCTTTTAAAAATGTTAATTCACTGCCATGAATAGCTATCAGCCTCTCAACTATGTATGTGTGAACCCAGACTGAGACTAGGTGTGCAAACAGCCTGCTCACAGGGCCTTAGCTTAATTTCAGTTCAAGAATCCTTCCTTTTAGAAAAACTCACACACACACAAATAAATTACCTTTACACTAATGAAAATGAAACCTCATGATTACAATAAAAGTATCTGGAAAACTTCCTGTGAAGTTGCTTCATAATGTTATAAATAAAGTCCATGACAGCACTGGTATGTATTTTTGTACTTACAGAATTGATGCTTCAAATGACTATAGATGCAGACAGAAAGAAAGAGGATAATAAAAAAAAGGCATGTAATAATAATAAAAAGTAACTGCTATCTAATAGATTTTTTCTCTCCAAAGGTAATGCAAAAGGAATAAAACAAACACGATAGAGGGTCCCCAGTTTCCCCACTGCTTGTACCTTTGCCCCCTTTTCTCTCTCTTGTAGTATCTACTTCTCCTGCCCTATGAACTTTGACTCTTCAGTAAACCACAAGGTTTGCAAAAACAGTCCTCAGAAAATACTGTTCTGATGGATACTGAGCCCTCAAGCAAGAGGCATAAAACAAAGAACAACCCCTCACTGCTAGTGGAGGTTAAAGTAAAAAACTGCCGCCTATGGAAAACCACGAGGTCACATACTCAGCTTTCCAACCTCCTACAAAAGCTCTGACCCTACTTCCACTGGAGAGTCACCTGGCTTTCAGGCGTTCCCTGACGATACCTCTGAATGAAGTCTTTAACCTCTACTCGTGTCACTGAAATCATTTTCTCTTGGCAGTAAACTCTATACGCAATTTAGTAAATTAGAAAATATAAAGTAAATGTAGTCTGTTCATTTTAAAATGCTAGCTTACAGCAAGAAATCTGCAGAATTTATAACTGTATCAGGCATATGAAGAAGTTGGTTTCTATCACTCACTTACCTACACAACATGGATAGGATAATCTTATAATTACAAAGCTATATTGTGTGAACAGCAGTAATGCTAGTTCCTTAAATCAGAAGACAATCTCCAAAGTCTTCAATAATATTGCCACTTGACAAGAGCACACAGAATCATGGTGTTAATATTCCATCTATATAGTCAGTAATCTGTCCAGCATGAAATCAACAAACACTTAAAACTGATAGAAATAAAAAATCATTTTGACTACAACACAAAAATAAAACAAGTCAGAAAAAATTAACTAACTAAACTGTATAATCCTTAGCTTAGTGTAGAAAAACTCAAACAAGACTTTATATTAGAATGCAAAGTATTACAAACAGCACAGTCATCTAACAAACTGAATGTCCTAAAAACAATGAAGAAAATGAAGTCAGTCCATTTAAAAAATTTTTATATTTTATAAAATTTTAGAATAATTTCCACTTTTGATCTCTAAAAGGAAAAGTCGCCTATAATAAAGTAATATTGAAACAAGACATACAATTGAAAATTATATAAAAATTATTCTGGTAAAAATTTTGTTTTAAGTAAAATAAATTTAGATCCAATAATTATGTCAACTCTGAGCACGATAAAACAAATTTAACTTACCTCAAGGTCTGTTCTTCTGAAGTGCTAGAACAAATCTGTCATTAGTTGTGGACATATCTTTCACCTATTTCTTTCTGAAAGAATTCAAAAGCTGCAGCTTGGCTTGCCCATCAGACGCTAGGGGACTATGCCTTAGTACACTCTGGGGGTTTTGATCACAGCGAAGGAGTAAAACAGCAATGGATGGGAAAAAAGCCCCTATTTTTAGAACGTGTTTTTGATGGTCCTCTTCAGAATGATGCCCATCACATTTAGGAAAATGCAACTAAATGTTTGTCTGAAGGTGAATCACACGTCAGCCATTAGGGAAACACCTCAAGAGGAGTTAAGTAGCTAATGATACTGATAATGAAATTTTCTCAACAAGTATGTAGTCATTTCTTAAATTTAAAATTTTTCTTCGTAGGTGGTCAGAAAATATCTGTCAATAGTTGATTTCTTTTGCTTTATTCAGTTAGTAAGAAGATTCACATATTGTTGGTTGTTAACTTGAGCCACAGAGGAAAAAAGTGAAAGCATTCTAACAGTTTGTTGGATACTAGAACCAAGGAAAATTAATTTCCTTCAAGCCAAAACGACATAGGCGACACTTCCAATCCTGGAAAGTACAAGAGTAAAGCCCTATACTGCAACTATAGGAACACTTTATGTAACAACCTGAGTTCATAACAAATACCAGTACACTCTGAAGGTCAGTGAAGTAATTTCCTCCTTAAAACTAGTACTAAAAGAGACCACTGCAGGGCAGTCTGAGTCTCTCTGATTTTCCTAAATAGAAACCGGTTCTTTTCTGGATATACAAGTCGTACAGGGTAACTTACCAAGTTGAAGCATAGCTTGAGAAAAATGCAAAGAAAATGACTTTCTGATAAAGGTAAAATTATGAACCATTTTCAGCAAAATTTTGAAAATAGGTTGGAGGATGATCTTGCCCTGTCATGAAGGAAAAGTCACACCCCCAAGCTTGCAGTTCAGTGATCTTTGGTGACACTATAATTACTAAAAAAGGTCATCAGAGAACGTGTGACAGCATTCTTTCCTCAAAAAAGAAAATGGAGCTCTTTTTGAATTCCATGTCTACTCAGACAAGGGAAACAAAAGAAAAAATAAACAAGTGGGACTTCATCAGATTAAAGAGCTTCTACAAGGCAAGTAAAACCAGGATCAAAATGAATAGACAACCCACCAGCTGGGAGAAAATATCTGCAAATCATACATCTGACAAGGGGTTAATCTCCATAACATATAAAGAACTCACACAACTGAACAACAAAAAAATAAACAACCCAATCAAAAAATGGGCAGAGGATATGAACAGATACTTTTCCAAGGAAGTTGAACAGATGGCCAATAGGCACATGAAAAGTTGTTCAACATCACTAATCATCAGGGAAATGCAAATCAAAACTACACTAAGATATCACCTTACACCCATTAGAATGGCTATAATCACCAAGACAAAAAACAACAAATGTTGGACAGGTTGTGGAGAAATGGGAACCTTAATACACTGCTGGTGGGAATGCAAACTGGTGCCACCTCTATAGAAAACAGTATGGAGATTCCTCAAAAAATTAAAAATAGAAATACCTTATGACCCAGCTATCCCACTACCGGGTATCTACCCAATGAACCTGAAATCACTAATCCATAGAGGCTTATGCACCTCTATGTTCATTGCAGCATTATTCACTATAGCCAAGAAGTGGAAGCAACCCAAGTGTCCCTGGATTGATGATTAGATAAAGAAGATGTGGTATATATATACAATGGAATACTACGCAGCCATAAAAAAGACAAAATTGTCCCATTGGCAACAACATGGATGCACCTGGAGGTTATTATGTTAAGCGAAATAAGCCAGAGAAAGACAAACACCGCATGATTTCACTCATATATGGAATACAAACTAACACACAGACAGAGAGAACTGTTTGGTGGTGGGCTAGGGGGATGGTGGGTGGGCACAAGGGGTGAAGGGATGCATTCATATGGTGACTGACAAACAATAATGTACAACTAAGATTTCACAATATTATAAACTATTAAGGCATCAATAAAAAAAAGGGGGAGAAAATGGAAACCTGGCTTAAAATTTTCAATGACATCATAAAATAACAAAGCAGAGTCCAAATAGCACTGAAGAAAGGAGATAGGAGAGGCCCACACTGGCAGAGAGGAGTATTTTATCTCTGACATTTAGAATTTCCAGTGCAAGGTGATAATAAAAAGCAAAATTATTTTTAGTTAGTTTTATTATTGTTTTTATATGCCCTACAGATACTGCAGTTCTTTATTGCCTATACCCTGGGGCAGACCATACCCACGACCCTACCCTTGATACACCACTGTCTAACAGGAAGGTCTAGTTTCTATAGATTTTTCTCATATATAGAAGTTCTGGGCAAGATCCTTACTGACAAATCAATAGATTGACCTGGAAGCCAGAAACAACTACCAAGAGAACTTTGATTGCTTAAGCCTTTAAACCTCACACACCTGGCATTAAACACAGTCCAAATGACTTAGTAATGACCTGAAAGAGGGCCCACCAAAACAAATTCTTAGACCACAGAGAAAAATCCTTCTATTTGAGGGATTAAATTCTTCCTGAAAAATTTTTTGATACAATAGTAATATTTTTATTAAGAACATATACATGCTAGGTGCTGGAGAGACTGTAGTGAGCAAAGAAGACATATTCCTCTGCCTCTGTCAAGTTTACAGTTTAGCAGGGAGAAGAATTTAAAGTGAAAGTACAATAAACTAAGAACACTGCAATAATAGTGGAAGTACAGGAAGCTATGAAAACCTGTAGCAAGACCCCAGAGTATTTTTCAAACTTTTTTTAACCCAATCGATAGTGAGAAATATATTTACATTGTAACCCAGTTCCCATATTTCTATAGTAAAATAATACACACACACAAATGCATGCATAGACACATCCACACACAATTAAAACTGGAAATTTTTCAAGAAACAATATTTGCCCTTACAACATGTCACAAACTCTGATATTTTCTATTCCATTTTTATTTTTCTGGTCTTGAACTACTAAATTGATTTTAGGATCCCTGCATGGGTTTGACTCAAAGTCTGAAAAACACAGACCATGGTATGTTTAAGTTAGCTGCATCACTTGCTAAAGATATAAATTCCTGAGCCCCACCTAAAACTACTGAATTAGAGTCCATGGAAGATGGGTCCCAGAAAGCT
Source organism: Tapirus indicus (assembly GCA_031878705.1). Taxonomy (NCBI): domain Eukaryota; kingdom Metazoa; phylum Chordata; class Mammalia; order Perissodactyla; family Tapiridae; genus Tapirus; species Tapirus indicus. Next base: position 61,023,717 of record CM062918.1, on the reverse strand, counting down.
ACATTTTACCAGGCTCTCCAGATGATTTTTAGGCATATATTAAAGTTTGAGAACCCTTGGTGTCATTTAATCTGAGATCTAAAGGATGCTCAGGAGTTATTCAGAGAAAGAGAGGATAGAAAAATGTTATTGCCAGAAGCCACAGTAGATACAAAGAATGAGTAGGCAAGGGGGAGCATGATTTGTTTAAGGAAGTTCAGTGGAACAGGAGTCTAGGGCACTATGGGAAGGCAATGAGGATGGAGAGGCAGGCACGGCTCATTCTGCGAGCTCTCTATTCTAGTCTGTTCCACACCACCTCAAGAATAATACATGAATATTCAGCCTTAAAAAGAAAGGAAATTTTTACACATGCTACAACATGGATGAACTTTGAGGATATTACACTAAGTGAAATGAGTCAGTCACAAAAAGACAAATACTGTATGATTCCATCTATCTGAAGTACCTAGAGTAGTCAAATTCATAGAGACAGAAAGAAGAATGGTAGTTGCAAGGGGCTTGGGGGAGGGACGAATGTGGAGTTGTTGTTTAATGGGTATAGAGTTTCAGTTTTGCAAGATGAAAAGAGTTCTGGAGACACTGCACAACAATGTGAATGTATAACACTACTACACTGTATACTTAAAAATAGTTAAGATGGTTTATTTATGTGTATTTTACCACAATTTAAAAAAAAAAACCATGAAGTCAAGAGTCCTGGCCTGATATCCGATCTTAACTAGTACAGATCTTCCTCGACTTATGATGGGGTTATGTCCTGATAAACCCATCATAAATTGAAAATACTGTAAGCTGAAAATGCATTTAATACACCTAACCTACTGAACATAACTTAGCTTAGCGTACCTTAAACATGCTCAGAACACTTACATTTGCCTACAGTTGGGCAAAATCATCTAACACAAAACCGATTTTATAGTAAAGTGTTGACTATCTCATATAATTTATTGGATACTGTACTGAAAGTGAAAAACAGAAGATTGTGTGGGGGCAGAATGGTTGTAAGTCTATCGGTTGTTCATCCTTGTGATCGCCTGGGCCACTGGGAGCTGCGGCTTGCTGCCGCTGTCCAGCAACATGAGAGAGAATCGTACCACATATCACTGGCCTGGGAAAAGATCAAAATTCAAAGTATGGTTTCTACTGAATGCCTATCACTTTTGTACCATTTTAAAGTCAAAAAATCCAAAGGTGAACCATCCATCATAAGTCAGGGATCATCTGTATTTGATTCCTTTCCCAATGATACTGAATTCCCCTCAGTTCTAGAAGCAATAGCAACCATTCCCTTTTAGGCAATCAAGGCACTAGAATTATAAACTCTACTTCCTTTTTTTTGCTAAAAAATGTTTGTAAAAACTTTCTACATTGGAGAGTGAAAGAAGAGGAAGATTGGAGAGAAGAATCAATTACAACTTAACCTTGCAATAAACAGCAGAACTCTGCAACTGTCCTGGTATAAAAGAGATGAAACTGATGAAAACACCCCAGTTTTTGGTTTCAGATCATAAACAACCTCCTGAGGATAGCAAATATTTATTCTTGACAAATATTCTTGTTTAAAAAGCTTTTCCTTGTGAAAGGAAATTTTCCATAAAATAGTAATCTCTAAGTTAACAAATACTCTCATTTTGGGATGCCGTAACTCAGTGGTTCCCAAATCTAGCATTGAGTTGCACATCAGAATCCTCTGAGAAGGCTTAAAAAAATGCAGATCCCTGGCCCCATTCCAAATTTGCTGGAGCAGATTATCCAGCAGTGAACCAGGGACTATGTATTTTCAAAGCTTCCAAGGTTATTTTTTTTGTAGACATTCAATAAATATTTGTTTAATGAATTGTCGGACACAGTTACATTTTAGGCACTGTGGATTATTATAGTGGAGAACAAGACATAATTTTGCCCCTCAAGGAGCCCACCATTTGATGGCGTGGCTGGTGGGCAGGGCAGGTAAGCAGACAGGCATTGTGAGAATAATTAATCTTAGAGAGTACTCATTATGTCCCAAGCATGGCTCAACTCTCTTCACAGATTGTGTCAGTTAATCTTTATCAAAGCTTCCAAGGATATTTTTATGTGTAGCCTATTTGGAGAAATCACTCAAAGGAAGGACAGTTATGAGAATGGCTGTCTGAGCTCTTTACCCTCTCAAAATCTCTTTGAAATGACTGAACATAAAAGTATGAAAATATCCATAGCAGTATTAGAAAACCAGGAAGAGTTCTAACAGCAGACCAGAACACTAAGGAATTTCTGGAAGATATAAAGCAGATGGAATCAGTAAAACCCAAAAGTGCTGAAGAGCCTGAAATGAACAGGATCATTACACTGTAAGTAAGTGTTATCAGCAGAACCTCAGAATATCCCCTAGATCAGAGGGAGCAAGAGTTGACAGCAGATGTGGCTCAGTTGTCCAATAATTATTGAAAGTTTGGTAACAATTTGCCAGCCTCTCACTCTCAGAGCAGCTGACTCCTGAATTGTCCCTAGGTTGAAAACAATGAGAGAAGAAGGGCAGTGCTCTGGGTAAATTCTGGTGGCCCAGATGAAAAAGGAGCCCCTATTCTGAGAAGGTAAGTTTCTTTTGCACATCCTAAAGCTGGGTAGGTAACCTCCCCACTCCCTACCCTACATCCTCTGCAGACAGATATCCTGTACTCATAATTTGCATTAACAGTGACTTTTTAAACTTATGTTGAGGAAACAAATCCATCTGGACTCTCATTTATAAGTATGAACTGTCGTCCAAAAATCATAGAAATAAAGAAACAAAGAAAGAGCATTTTTGTTTGTTTTGTTTAGAGAAACAGATACAGGCATTAACTCCCAGCAGGAAAAATAATTCCTAGAAATCAAAAAAACTTTATCTCATTCATAAAATAAGAATAACCCATTAGAAAAAAATACAGGGGCTGGCCTGGTGGCATAGTGGTTAAGTTTGTGTGCTCTGCTCCAGCAGACCAGGATTCAGGGGTTCGGATCCCAGGCATGGACCCATGCATCGCTCATTAAGCCATGCTCTGGCAGTGTCCCACCTACAAAACAGAGGAGGATTGGCATGCGTGTTAGCTCAGGACCAGTCTTCCTCAAGCAAAAAGAGGAAGACTGGCAACAGATGTTAGCTCAGGGCCGATCTTCCTCACACACACACACAAAAATATAGTCGGGCCAGCTGGGTGGCATGGTGGTTAAGTTCGCACACTCCACTTTGGTGGCCCGGGGTTCGTGGGTTCGGATTGCGGGCACGGATCTATGCACTGCTCATCAAGCCATGCTGTGGTGGCGTCCCACATACAAAATAGAAGAAGATTGGCACAGATGTTAGCTCAGGGACCATCTTCCTCAAGCAAAAAGAGGAAGATTGGCAACAGCTGTTAGCTCAGGGCCAATCTTCCTCACCAAAAAAAAAAAAGAAAAAAATACAGACTGCTTAGAAATTAAGATCATGAGAGCCAAGAAAAACAGAACAAATCAACCAGACAAACAGTACCTCAGAAGAAGAGGTGAATAATGGAATGAACATGTCTGAAGAATGAATTAGATATAACTGATCCCCTTGATTAACCACAGAATATTTCTCTCATGGTGATCATCATAAAATGTACTTTGGCAGGCCCCTCCAGAATTCTGTGGGCTGGAGGAGGGCCCAGGGTTAGCATAGGGGGAAGGGAACGAGGGAGGGCAAAGATCTCATTGCAGGTCCCCAGAGTGTGGACCTAGTGGGTCCACCCTGAGCCCTCTACATCAGCTCTGCCCAGGTTGTGCCCTCTACCTGGAATGTCCAAGTATCCTTCACATACTAAGGCCTATTCTCCACTTAGAGCTCAGCCCGGGTACCATCTCCCTTTAGAAAGGCTTCATTCACTTCCTTTCCCCAAGCTGATTTGCATTTTCTAATATCCTTGCATACTGCCACAGCTAAATTTAACTCACTGTATTATCATTACTTATTTGTGTCTCTGTCTTCCTCATGCTCTGAGGGATGTTTTAACCGGAAGCACTGGTTCTATTCAGATACACAGTCGTGGATATTTGTCGTTCATTCTCTAAATGTATCTTGCATGCTTACTGGTAGAACTAAATGCACTGTTCTAATATCTACAGGAAAATATACAAAAGAGTTCTGTCCACAAGGCTCACCATTAAATATAAGTACCTATTCATCTCATGTTGGAATTCTATGAATTCAATAGAGTACCATCACATTTTGGAACTTTATGAATTTCCTCCAGGTACCTAATAGTTTATGCAAATAGACCTCTAACAATCCAACTTGGTCAAAACCAAGGAAGCCCTAGTGCATAACTGTCAATACATTTTTGCCTCTCCCAAATGGATGTACAGTTGAATACTTTCATTTGCTGAATACTATCTGAGAGTTTTCCAGGGTGAATCCTAAAAGGTGCTGACTTCCTGCTTTACACTGCTGTTTCTACACTTCTTGATCTCTCTTGCTCCTGGGTCACTAAATTGTAAAACCAGGCAACTCTATTATGCCAGGACTATAGCAGGGCACTTGGGCCCTGACAAGATACTACAGTTATCACTACAGGTATCTGATAGCCCAGCTCTCTGAGACATTTGTGTCTTGAGTCAAGTTCACAGAAACGTTTTCAGAGTTTGCTCTCTCTAATTTTTCCCCCTCAGATCTAATATACTCTCTACCCCATCTCCTGGACCACATGCATCAACAGAAACAGAGCAGAAAATGTATTTAGCCTCAAAAGCAGATCAGCTGGAAGCACTAGAGGGCGGTAAAGGGCTAATCCTATGTAGAAACAGAGAGAAAGAAATTAGTAAGAAAATGAAAGCCCTGAAGTTGTTGACACACCCATATTTCAATTTCTTGAGAAATCATGCTTTTTAAAGAAAGTTACAAATATTAATCCCATTAATCATATCTTTATTTTGTTGGGTGGGTGAAACTCCTTTCCAGGTTGGGAAGAAAATTCCCTAAAAACAAGCAATTAAAACCAACTTTTTTTTTTTGGTGAGGAAGACCAGCCCTGAGCTAACAACCGTTGCTAATCCTCCTCTTTTTGCTGAGGAAGACTGGCTCTGGGCTAACATCCGTGCCCATCTTCCTCCACTTTATATGGGACGCCGCCACGGCATGGCTGACAGGCAGTGCGTCGGCGGGCGCCTGGGATCGGAACCAGCGAACCCCGGGCTGCCAAGCGCGGACTAAACCGCTGCGCCACCGGGCCGGCCCCAAAACCAACTTCTTACAGAGCCTGGAGTTCAGAAGTCCAGGTATCCTGGGGACCTGGGAACATCATAACCCCTATACATCCAAATTTACATCTGTCTTTAAATTATTCCCCATAAACCAGACAAGGAGCAATAGCAATGAGGTCCACCATAGGGTGGGGGAATCTAAGGGTTTGCAGCACCAAAACAGCTAATATTGTGAGACATGAGAAACAACATATTGTGAGAAAGAGAAACTATCTTCTCAAAACAGTTGCTAATGGTCTTTAGGGAGAAATGCCCTAAAGAATATTGAGTGTCCCTTCTACTGTCATTGAAAAGAAATCCTACCTCTCCAACAAGATAGAAAGGCAGCTAGAAAAGCATTCAACATAAACTGAAAAGAATATGAAAAGTCTTTCAGAAAACTTTAATATTTTTTTCAAAGAAGAGAAAAAAGACACAGATTAAGGGTATTTTCTTTGAAATAATGACTATATGCAAAGCTTACCATCTGGATTTAATCTCTAACTTTTAGAGGTATAATACAAGGATATGAGGTTAGCACTTAAATCTGATGGATTTAGAGATATAATACAAGGATATGAGGTTAGCACTTAAATCTGATGGAGGAGGAAAAAGATGCAGACAGAAAATGCACAAAAAATAAACTGGTTTTTAGTAAACAAAAGCATAGGCCTGGAGTGCAGGAAGAGATGTGCTCTAAACTCTTTTATACTTAATTCTTACCCTCTTATAAAAGCAGGGTCAAGGAATAGCCTTGAAGTGAAACTAAAGAACTGAGGGGTAGTTATAAAGCCTAGTTCAAATTAAGTGGCTGGGGGAAGGAGGAGAAAGAATTAAGGAAGGAGTGGAGGTCCTTTTGCATTGAAAAGTCTGACTGCTTGTCCCAGCTCCAGTTCTGAAATCTTCCAGATTGACACTGAATGAGACAGCATCACAATATAAAGGATGATACACTTCAAATCTTTGGAAAACAAAATTCATATATTTATATATTCTAACATACAGTCTCTTAGCAGCATTAATTCTAAGTAGTTATCCTAGGTTAGAAGTTATGGCCTAATTAGCAAGTGGCTCAGTGACAAATATAGCCTGCTATATCAAAATTGCTTAGTAGCTCTGCGATTGTAGATGATAATTTATGAAAGAAATTCTAATTTAACTGATTAGTGCAGTAAGTGTCAAACAAAGGACAGCAAAATATATGTTGAAATTTCCACGTACACATGCTTTACTAAAGAGCAACTCTAAAGTATAATTAAGCAAAAAGCACATGCCATACTGATTTCATCATTTTAGCATCAGAGGCACTAATACACACCAGAGCTTTGTTTTTCCACAAAGAACTTTGTCATAGACGGCCCTATCATTTTTCAATTTAAAATCTTGTATGTCAATAAAAGTCTCCAAGGTACTTACATTCTTAATTTAAAGCACCAGAACGCACACAATCAAGTTCTTAATAAATGACAAGTTGGGAGTTTCCACTTACGTAGATATATTGTTGAAGCTGAGAAACAGACGTTGGAGGCAGGGCAAATTATCCACATCTCTCTAGAAGGAAACAGAAAGCAAAAATTTATCAGCTGAAAGAAAAAAAATATTATACATATCTTCTTGCTCAGCTGTTCAAATATATAGTCATTTCTATTTACTGCAACCTTGCTATCCTATTGATTTCTACTGGACATTGAGCTCCATTCTCCACTGCAGACTGAATGGGAGGGTTTCAGTGCATCCGCAGAACAAGCTGCAACACTCGCAAGGTAAAAAGCTCTGAAGAGAGCAGGGAGAGATGCTGCTGCTAGCCTCTTTAAGCATGCTTTTGGGAAAGAAGCCAAAATGCTACTTCAGCATTTCAACTGTAGCACAAATAAAGTATGATCAAACATTTGTTAAAAATCACTTTTAAAAGGAAGCCATTCAAATGTTTTAAATTGTAAATTTATACAAGTAGCTTTCCAAACAGTATTGAGAATTTCAAAGCTAGTCACCTCACTATTTTCAAACTCTTGGAAATATACCACTCAGTTATAAATGAATCAATACACCGAGAATTCTCCCATAAAACTAAAAGCAGCTCATAGTGTCACTGAAGGGCACTGTAAGGGCAATTTCCAATCTAAACAACAATCAGAGGTTCTTACGATTGGAAATCTACCGTTGTGTTTAGGTACAGCACCCCAAAGCAAACCGCTGCTGTTTAAATATAGTTATCCTTAGCAAATATTGAAACATTGTGGCCCAAATGATTTTTTAAAAATCACAAAATAAATACGTACAAAGCTACCTAATTTCATTAAGTGAAAAGACGCAAATCTTCTGAAAAGTATGACATACACTGAAGTAACAGAACCTTAAGAGGAAGCTAAGTAATTATCTAATCTACAATCTCCTTATTCTCATGAGAAAAAGTCCACAGTTGAGGTTGCGGCAGGGGCAGGGTGGGAGTGATGGGAGGGTGATCCAGGGTGACCTACTGTCCTAGGGGCAGGCACAGGACACAATTCCAGGGCTCTGCTCTTTAAAAATACTGCACACTGGCGCTTCTCATATAAAACGTTTTTCACTTTTAAGGGTAATATCATTCACAATAATTCCAAGTTAAATGAGTTTGAATAATACTAATATTAGTATATACATTTTACATATTATTGTGACCAATATTTAAACCCAAATCAAAATTTGTTTTACTGTTCCCTAAGTCATTATTTTCCTCCATCCTTTTCTTCATCCCTTTTAAAAATATCATTTCCAAGACCCCAGTAAGAATTTAGGCAAGTGCATTAAAATTACAGACAAGCCCAGCTATTCCAAAAATGGTTCATTTATTTATTTTTAAAAGCTTATTATAGAAAGAAAATATAAAAGTGATAAAATTGTGGCAGTCACTTCTCATTAGTTTTTGAGAGGGCACAGAAGAAATGAATCTGGCTTAAGACATTCTCCTATGTAGCTTCCCTCCCTTGTGTACCATTCTCCAGGCTTTTCTCAACCCCTTAGACCCTAAACAGTGTAAAACGAATACAATTGCTGGCAATCAAAACCCTGGTTATGTATACCATTCATTTGGCATTACCATTCTCAGGCTCACCCCTGAAAAGCTTGTTCCATAGATCTGAGTTAGTGATGTTTAGAGTTTTTCAGTCATGGTCAAGGAATAAGTCTGCAGAAAACAGGAAGGCAGACAAACTCCTCTCGGTGGGTGATAGGCTCTATATGTTGGCAAACTTCTTGAATCATCTCTACCAGCTACCTCTCCCTGACATTCCCAGAAATGAGAGGGGAGTGGGGTGCAGGAGGAGTGACGGATGAATGGTAGGGCTCATTTTATTCCAGGGCCCTATTTTCCAGAGGAAATGGTAGCTTGCTTCCTATCTGGTCTCTAGAAATACGAAGTCACAGCCAAATTGAAAGCCCTCTCTGTACTCTTGGGGACTCTCTTCTCCCACATTCTTCCTGGAATCTATCTGAGACATTTCTGGGCACAAGCATTGTTTGCTGACATCTAACTGGGAGAAACTGAGAAGCAGTAGCCTGGATCTCCTTTGAATCAATGCATCTTAAGAAAAAAAAAAAGTCTCTTTGAACTCTAGCCTGCCACCTTCAGAGACCACAGACACCTTTCAAAATATTATTTTTTGTTATTAAAACATAAACTCAAATTACATCAGGCTATAATTTGTGAGAAAAGGTTTTTTAAAGTTTATTTGATTAAATTATACTGTTTTGTATTTATCTTCATTTATGAAACAAAATTTTACCAGAAGTCTATCAAATTTTCAAAATCATTAACTGTTATTACCTGGTAGAGCTATAAAAAAATATTCACAACACATTGAAAAAATAAAAATCAGAATTCAACTACACATACCCCTATAACCACTTTATTAGATAGCCTTTTTGGAATTTTAAAAAGCAAAATAATTACCCAGTATCATTTTTGTTGTTCCAAATTTCATTTCTATAAGAAAATTATAACTTTAATTTTTCTTGCAATTCTGAGATATACTTTGTAATGGAGTTCTAGTGTTACAATAAACAAAAAGAAAACATATTTATCATATCAATTACCTATGCATGAGTTATTTACAGAAAAAGAAAGACTTGTTGAAAGCTACTAGAAGATGGCTCTTCTAATATGAAAGAGTAAACCCAAGATGGAGATACATAAGATCCAGGAAGTGGATTCACCATCGGAAGGAGGCAAAGAGAAATCCAAGGATAACATCTCCATAGCAGGCCTGAGCAACTGGTTTACATGAGAGACAGAGTACAAAAGGCTCTGGAAAGGGTAACTCCAAGGGGAGAAAATGAAACAGATAGATTACCTGACATCTTTGCCCATACAGAGAGGAATTTTACAGTTCTGTTGGGGAATTTGGACATTAATTAATGGTAAATAGAAACCTCAATTAATGGGGAGGGGAAATGAAACAGTTATTAATGCTAGAAAAGTTTAATACCATGGTCCAATAGTCACTTTGAAAAGCTCATCTTGCTGTCCCAGACAATCCTAATCTACTATATCATAAATTCATCAATCTGAATCAACCCTCTACACTGAAAGACCCACCTTAAACCAAACCTCCAAGAAATCTCAAAACTAAATATTCTGCCTTTGCCCTCAAAGACATTACTAAGACTATGTCAACGTAGTATGCTCTTCCTGCCATTAAGTAACCATCTCAGCTTTTCTTTATCAACAAGTTATGTTGGTGGTATTTTGGCGGAGCCAGCATTTGAAAATCTGCTTATCCAAAAAATATGATATAATTATTTTGTAATGATGGGGAAAGGAGAAATGAGGAGTTCTAAAGCCTCATAACTTTGAGAAAAAGTCAGCACATTTATTTCACTGTCAAGTGTCAACCCTCCCAACAATTCTTTTCCTGAGGTAACTATTCCACAGGCAGAGAAACTATTGCAAAGAAGCAATAATGTTAACATACCTAAGATGAGAAAAAGAAGATGAAGTAAAATATTTACATATAGGGGAATATTTATAGCTCATCTGCTATTAATCTGCTCATAGTCTCAAATTTATTATACTTAAAACACAATCTTGAGAATAACATTTAAAACATTTTTTGAAGGAAGATTCAAAATCATTTTACATATTTTTAAAATATAATCCTTTAAAAGTAGAGAAATAGGGGCCAGCCCAGTGGCATCGTGGTTAAGTTTGCATGCTCCGCCTTGGCAGCCCGGGGTTCGCAAGTTCAGATCCTGGGTGTGGACCTATGTGTCACTCATCAAGCCATGCTGTGGCAGCATCCCACAAACAAAATAGAGGAAGACGGGCACAGATGTTAGCTCAGGGACCATTGTCCTCAGACAAAAAAAGAAGACTGGTAATGAACCTTAGCTCAGGGTCAATCTTCCTCAACAACAACAAAAAAAATAGAGGAATAAAATTACTTACTACATAAGTATTGAGAGGATTATAATTCTTCCTTTTTCAAAACAATAATGACTTGAGAAACATGCTTGTCCTACTCTGCTCAGACACTGTTTTCCATATTCCTAAACTTCACAAATGAGCTAAATGATTCAGCAATCTGACCATGTGGGGAACATCTGTTACTGGAGCTATTTTTAGAGCAGCCTCCTGCAGAGTAATAAGGCAGAGGAGAGGTGAAGAGACAGAGGCTTTGGCATGCATCAAGTAGGACAAAGATGATGATGATAAAACCACAGCTACTTCCATTGTTACCTATTCTGTCATACAAAAAAGTCAGAGTTAAAATACAGAGGGGTAATTATCTTAATTTGAGAACTGGAAACAGATTTATCAACAAGGCACTGAACTTTGAAAAAAATAAACAAAGAAAAAAGCACTCCTGTTTATAAAAAGGTTTATTAATTCCAAAAACTACTTGCTACAGCCATCAAATTGTGACACAGACACATATCATATGAACAAGAATACATATAAGCTATCACATCAACAACTCTATTTGTACATTTAAATGTCAATGAAAAAAATTCCATTACCTGGCTCTGTTACCCAGCAGCATTAATATGCGTTATCTGCTTTTTATATTTGTTCACTACCCATTATATGGCAATAGATATCAGTCACTCTAGCTGCAAGTGACTCTTCCAGTCTGATTTTCTTCTATATACTGTTGTAATTCCCCTCAAAGAAAAAAAATAAAGGGGAACTAAAAACCAGACTAGTAAGCAGGCACTGATACTCTGACTACAGAGATTTCCAGTCTTTATAATCCAGGATAGCTAAACTTAACAGCTATGAGGAAAAAGAGAAAAAGCCTCAATTTCATAAGCTGTGGCCCTTCCTCATCTGAATCTGTAGTTCAAATTTACATCACATGCACAATCTAACAAGACTCCTCATAAAAAATGGCCCCTGGCTTTCATGCCCCTAACACTCCTGGTAAAATTCTTTGGAAAGACACAAACTCAACTCAGGCTTTACAGCATTCTGACTATCCCAAACTAGTAACCTTTGAAGAAAAAACTAGCATGAGCAAGAGTCAGCAGAAATTTCAGGCAGCAAACGTACAACTGCCAAAAAATTAAGAAAATATAATAACTTGATAAAGACTATGGAATACTTAATTTACTAAATTAATAATAATTAAAATTATTAGAGAAATAAATCAAAACATGAGAAAAAAATAACATACTATAAATAAAGAAACCTGTGGAAAAAAATCCATGCAGAACTTAAAGAAACATAAAATTATGGTCTTTATTAAAAACTCAATGGATGGACTGAAAATAAGGTTAAACAAAATGGGGGAGTGAGTTGGTGAACTGGAAATAGCTCTAAAGAAGTAAAAAGAACACAGAAATGTAGCAGAGAGAAATAAGAATGATGGAAATTTTAAGAAACAAAGGCTAGAACAAGAAGGTCCATACTACATCTAGTAGGTGTTTAAGAAGCAGAAAGAGAAAAAATGGGAGGAAGCAATATTTGAAAATATAAAGACTCAGAATGTCCCCATAATTAATAAAAGACATGAATCTGCAGATTCAGGAAACACAAATATTAGGTATGCTAATAAAATTACCATATTTAATCAAATCTAAGATACCATATTACAGTTATTTTATGCAACACTTGGTGAAAATAAACTTATGATTAACCAATACTAGAATAATCTATCACTTAGAATTTTTATTTCGTTATTATTGAAAGAGCTCTTTTAGATTTACTTAACCATGTTTTCTTACCAAATATCATTCTTATGCATACATGAAAAGCAAATTAAGATAAATTCATTAAATAAATGAACTCTCAAAATATCTCCACTTACTATAAAGCTAGAGTAGTTCAACAGTGTAGACTGGCATTATGGTAGACAAACAGATGGAACAGAACAGAAGATCCAAGAAAAGATTCATTTGATTATAACTCAATTTCAACAAAGACACGAATTCAGTTCGATAGGGAAAGTAAGGTCTTTTCAAGAAAAGGTAATGGAGCACATGGATATCCCTAGGTGGGAAAAATGAGCCATGACCCCAACCTCACCTCATACACAAAATTTAATTAAAGATGGATCACAGACCTAAAACAAAAGGAAAAACTATAAGCCTCTGGAAGAAAACAGAGAACATATTTGTGATATTGGGATAGGCAAAGACTTCTTGGACAGAATGAAAAAGGCACTAATGATAAAAGAAAACAAATTGATAAACTATACTTCACTAAAATTTAAAGCTTCTACATACAAAAACATTGTTAAAAAAGTAAAACGGCAAGCCGTGCAGAAAATACACTCAATTCATATATCTAACAAAGGACCTGAATATAGAATAAAGATCTACTATACCTCAATGATAAAAAGATAAATGATCCAATTTTTTCAAATGGGCAAAAGACTGAACTGATACTTCACAAAAGGATATGTTAGAATAACCAATAAGCACTTGAAAAGATGCTCAATATCATTAGTCATCAAAGAACTGCAAATTAAAACCACAATGAGCATACCATAGAATCACTAAAATTACAGACTGTCAATGCCAAATATTGGCAAGGATGTGGAGTAATTAGAATCTCGTTTATTGCTGGTGGGAGTGTAAAATGGTATAAACATTTTGTAAAACTGTTTGGCAGTTTCTAATAACTTTAGACATCCACCTACCTTATGGCTCAATAATGACACTCCTACATATTTACCTAAGAGAAATGAGGGTATGTCTATCAAAATAAATATATAAATAAAAGACTACAAGAATAATCATAGCAGCTTATTTGTAGGAGCCAAAAATTGGAAATAACCAAGATGCCTGTGAACAAAAGAGCAAAAAACCAAATTGTATTATATTTATACAATGGATACAACTCAGCAATTAAAAAGAAACAACACCAATACATACAACAAAATGGATGAATATCAAAATATCATGTTTAGTACATAAAACAACACATGCTTGTGTATATATATATATATATATATATACACTTTATAAAAAGTTCAAAAACTGGCAAAATTAATCCACAGGGATAGAAGTTAGAAAACCTCTGGGGCAGGGAAAGGCATTGACTGAAAAGGGGCACAAGGGATCTTTCTGGAGTGATAGAAATGTTTTCAATCTTGATCTGGGTGTTAGTCAAATGAAAGTACACTTATATAAAAAAAAGTTATTAAACTGTGCAGTTAAGATTTTTGCATTTTATTTATCTAAATTATACCTCTGTTTGGAGGAAAAGTCTTTACATTTAGAGTTCAATGTCTAGACATGTCCTAATCTAAGATTATTGTCTACAAGATTTTCTTCCAAGCTACTGACACCCAATTTGTATGTTTCAACATTGTTAAGATAAAGAAACATGAGTGCTATGGTCTGAATGCTTGAGTCTCCTCCAAATTCCTATGTTGAAATCCTAACCCCCATCATGGTATTAGGAGGTGGGGCCTCTGGGAGGTGCTTAAGTCATGAGAGTGGAGCCTTCATGAAAGGAATTAGTGCCTTATAAAAGAGGCTCCAGAGAGATCCTTAGCCCCTTTGACCATGTGAGGACACAGCGAAAAGGAATCAGCGACAGACCAGGAAGAGAGCCCTCACCAGAATGCAACCACGTTGGCACCTTGATCTCGGACTTCCTAGACTCCAGAACTGTGAGAAATTTCTGTTGTTTATAAGCTACCCAGTTTGTGGTATTTTATTATAGCAGCCCAAATGGACTAAGACACCAGCATGAATTATTCACACAGCTTCTTGCTGCTTTGAAATTTCTTTCATCTACTCCAAGGAGTTTGCTCAATTTCTCCTGCCTTCAGTTGCATTGCTTGGCATGTGATAGGGAACCTGTCTGAACCTATCTTAGTAACAAAATGTAACACGGATTCATCTGTACATGGTTATCTTCCTTTTAAAGTATTGGATTGTCAATTAGCAAAAAAATGTGGAATTGCAGTCATTCTTCCAATGAAAAATATGTTTCACTAATATTAAATGTATGTCTTTGCTGTTTGATTTCCATGCCTTTGTGAATAGAGTAATGATTCATTTCAATGCCAAATCATGGTGTAATCTTTTTAATTACATTTTGAACAGTGATTAAATTCAAAACATGTAGTACCAACAATTGAAATGACCATAGTATAAACAGTTATAGCCAAGCTCACACATATTTAGGCAATGAAATTGCTGTAGCCTGTCCAACAGTGATTTTAAGATGCCATAGATTGTAAGACACATCCAGATTTCAGAGTTGTTGAAATATGGAAAAATATGTCAAATTGGTGAAATATGGTAGTTCTACATCATAGTGAGTCTGAAGGACTTAAAAAAGAAATCTTATAATCTTAAAAGCAACCAGAGGAAGAAAAAGACCGCCTCAAAAAAAATGATAGTAGACAGTTTAATGACAATAATAGAGCCCAAAGACAATAGAATATGAGCTTCAAACATCTGAGAGAAAAATAACTGTCAACTAAGTCAAACAATCAGTCATGAATAAAAGCAAAACAAACATATTATTAGACAAACAAAAACTGAGACAGCTTACTACCACCAGAGTTTTCTGCCCACCTTAAAGGAATTTTTTCTAAGTTATATATATATATTTTTTTTTTTTTGTGGGGAAGACCAGCCCTGAGCTAACATCTGTTGCCAATCCTCCCCTTTTTGCTGAGGAAGACTGGCCCTGGGCTAACATCTGTGCCCATCTTCCTCCACTTTATATGGGACGCCACCACGGAATGGCTGACAGGCAGTGCATCAGCGGGCGCCCAGGATCCGAACTCGCGAACCCCGGGCTGCCAAGCGCGAACTTAACTACTGCGCCACCGGGCGGCCCCCAAAAGTCATTCTTTTTTTTGTGTGTGTGAGGAAGACCAGCCCTGAGCTAACATCCATCACCAATCCTCCTCTTTTTGCTGAGGAAGACTGGCCCTGGGCTAACATCGTGCCCATCTTCCTCCACTTTATATGGGATGCCACCACGGCATGGCTGACAGGCAGTGCGTCGGCAGGCGCCGGGGATCCGAACTCGCGAACCCTGGGCTGCCAAGCGCGGACTAAACCGCTGCGCCACCAGGCGGCCCCCTAAGTTATATATTTTGGAAGGAGTGGTGAACCCAAACAAACATGTGGGTGAATCCAAATAAGCATTGACTGAAAACAACAGCAATTAAAATATCTAATTTGGGGGATAAAAGATAAAAAAGAAACTACTAGGCACAAAAACATGTAAATTAGAAGAGGTTACTGGATTAAATGATTATAAGGTCCTTATTTGAGAAGAGGGTAGAGATGTGTATTAACTCTATAATTTAAGTCGTGCGTATTTTACAATGTTAAGAGTAACCATTAAAGTAAATAAGAAAGAATAGAGAAAACTCCATCAACCCAAAATAAGGCACAAGAAAAACAAAATCACAGGAAAAGTAGGACAAATAGAAAGTATGAAATGACATCGAAGTGATAAATCTAAATGTGTCAGTAATCACAATTAGTATAATA
Organism: Tapirus indicus; assembly: GCA_031878705.1. Taxonomy (NCBI): domain Eukaryota; kingdom Metazoa; phylum Chordata; class Mammalia; order Perissodactyla; family Tapiridae; genus Tapirus; species Tapirus indicus. The sequence continues at coordinate 61,007,553 of CM062918.1, read as the reverse complement.
AACTAAAGTTTCTGGTTAAAAGATAGATTTTCAGATTGTAAGTTAAAAAGGGAGTTGTGCATTCTTTATAAGAAAAAGGTTGATAAAGAATACTTAACATGATTCACTGAGAAGAACTCAGCATCACTTGTGTTGGTATTCTTGCCAAAAGTGCATAACCTGAATCTAATCATGAGGAAACATCATTAGACAAGCCCAAATTGAGGAACATTCTACAAAATAATAAATTAATATTCTTCAAAAATGTCAACATCATAAAATAAAAGGAAAGATTCAGGTACTCTTCCAGATTAAATAAGGCTACGGAGACATAACAACTGAATGCAATGCATGATCTTGAATTTTCTTTTGCTATAAAGGACACTATTGACTGAATGGGACTGACAGGAATCTATAGATTAGATAATAGTATCACATCAATGTTAATTTCCTAATTTTGATCATTGCGATGTGGATATATAAGAGAATTCCTTATTTTTAGGAACTACACACTGAAGTATATGGAGCTAAAGGGGCATCATGTCATCATGTCTGCAACTTACTCTTAAATGGTTCAGAAAAAATAAAAGAGAGAGAGAGACTGGCAGATATAAAGTGAAGGGAAGAAAGAGAGTGTGACTGAGAGGATAAATTAATGTACTAAAATGTTATCATTTAAGGAATCTAGGTGAAGGATACCAGGAATTCTTTATACTATTATTGCAACATTTTCTGAAATTAAGTCAAAATTAAAAATCAAAACAAGGTTAAGGAATAAAAAAGATATACCAGGAAAAAAACCAAAAGAAAGCTGGTATTAACATTAAATTAAACAAATATTAAGACAAGAAGTATTTTCAGCTTCCTGATATATACTACCTAGAACAGTGCCTGGCATATAGCTCATGTTCACAAAATACTTGCTCAATGAAGGAGTTAGTAATAAAGACAGTTAATACATAATGATAAAAGGAACAACTTACCAGGAAGAAACATCGATTTTAAACTTGCGTGTACCTGGAAACACAGCTTCAAAAGAATGACCACATACTAGGCAAATATATTGATAGTAAGTATTGACTATAAATATTGACTGCATACTAGACAATAAAGCAAACCTCAACAAAGAACCAACTACATATAATCAATATTCACTGGCCATATGCAATTAAATTAGAAAAAATGATGAAAAAAGGAATAAGAAATCCATATATTTCAAAAATTTTAAATATACTTCTAAATAGCACATGGATCAAAGAAGAAATTATAATGGAACTTAGAAAATATTTAGAAATAAATGATAATAAAAATACTAAATTTCAAAATGTGTGGGAAGAAGCTGAAGTGGTTCTTAGAGGGAAATTTATAGCCTGAAGTGCTTATATTAGAAAATAAAAAAGACTGAAAACTAATGTATCAAATATCCAACACAAAACTTTAGAAAGAAAATAGAGGAAATAAGAGAAATAAGAACAAAAATCAATAAAATAATATTTTTTAAAAGCTATAAGAGAGGTTCAACAAAGCCAAAAGCTGGTTCTTTGAAACTACTAATAAAATAAACAAACCTCAGGCAATACTGATCAAGAAAAAAGAAGGCATAAACAAGTATTATTAGAAGTGACAAGGGGGACATGCCTAGAGATAGAGTAGCCAAAAAAAAAAAAAAAATGAACTTAGATGAAAGGAAACTATAACATATCAAAACTGTGCTCACTATTGTTACTGAGTCAATAGTTTAAAACTACCCGGACTATTTTACAGGTAAGTTCCACCAAATATTCAAGGAACAGAACATCTTTACCTCATATAAATTGAGATTTATACCAAATAGGAAGCCAAAATAGGGAATCACAAAATATCAAAATAGGAAGCACTCTTTAATTTATTTTGTGAGGCCAATATGACCTTGATACAAGAAGAATAAAAAGAAAAGAAAACACAGGCCAATCTCATTTATTAACATAGATGTATATATTGTGAATGAAATATTAGCAAAAACAATCCAGGAATTTATATGAAATGCAGCCCATAATATACATAATGACCAAAAATGCTAGAATGACTTATCATTACAAAATCTTGTAATATAATTTGCAAATTGAATAGATTAAAGTAGAAAATAATCCATATGATCAATCTAAGAGTTGTAGAAAAATCATTTAATAAAATCCAACAACCAATCATAATACAAACTCTAAGCAAACTGAAAATAGAAGATAATTTCTTCAGACAATAAACAGCATTTAACAAACATAGCTGGTGATGCATTTCCTTTAAAATCAGGAATAAGGCAAGGATGCCCACTTTCCTTCTTTTCTCAGTTTTGTACTGGAGGTTCAGTCAAACTGGAAGTTCAGTCTAGCTCAGTCAAACAAGAAGAAACAAAATATATAATGATTAGGAAAAAACCATCATTGTTCACAAAAAAATTATTATTGTCTAAATAGAAAACCTCAAATAATCTACAGATATATTATTAGAATTATTAAGTGTCCAGAGCAAGGTTGCTATATATAAGATCAATGAACCAAAAGCAACAGTGGTTCCATATACTAGTAATAGTAAGAACTCTATTGCTCAACAAAAAAATTTACAATAGCAACAAAAAAGTATGATATCCGAGAAGAAATCTAACAAAAACCAAGTTATCTATAGAGAAAAGCATAAAAATCATTAAATGAGACATATACAAATTGAAGATATGCTGTATTCATATTAAGTCATTTATATTAATATGCCATGTTCGTATTATGATATTGAAGGCTCAATATCATAGAAATGTCAATTGTCTTCAAATTCAAAGATATTCCAATCAAACAGAACAGTAGAGTTATTCATGAAACTTGACACACTATTTTTAGAATGTATATAGAAAAAGAAAGGACCAAAATGATTTTTTTTTTTTTAAAAAAGGAAGGAAGTTTGGCTGGCTGGGAAAGGAAGGAAAAGGGAAGAGAAACACAGATTGGGGACCTTATTTTACTAGCTCTTTGGACATAACAGAAAGTTACAGTTATTAGGACAGTGTTATACCGGAATACAGACAGAGATCAATTAAACAGCCCAGAGAGGCCAGGCAAAGCCCCACGCATATGTGGATATTTAATTTGCTAGAGGGAGATACTTCTAAGAGGAGAGAGAAGGACAGAAAGAATTCACTTTTCAATAAACAGTGCTGGGACAATCAGTAATGCATATGAGAAAAAAACTAAACTGAACTTCAACTTCACACCACAGGCAAAAATCAATTCCAAATGAATGAAACACCTACACGTGAAGAACAACTTTAAAACTTTTGTTAGACAGTATAGTCCAGTCTATAAGGAGGGATTTTTCAAACAAAAGACAGAAACGATAAAACTACTGATGATTTTTTACTTCTGTTCCTCAAAAGACAGTAGACAGAAAAGAAACACTATCAATCAATAGGAAAAAGAAAAAACCCCTGCTATTACAACGGGCAAAGGATTAGGCTACTCACAGAAGAGGCAATCTCAATATCAAGAAGAAAAAAGGTGAAAGGCATTCAATCTCACTGGAAATTCAAATTAAAATCTCAACACAACACAATCTCATAGCTAAAAGATTGGCAAAAATTAAAAGGTCTGACAATATCAAGTAGCAACAAGGATGTGAAGTTAAAGAAACACTCAGGTATGCTGATGGAAATGTAGTTTGGTATGACATCCTCACGAAAAACTTGGCGATATCTGATAAAGTGATGTGCATAATGCTGGCACCCAGCAATGCTTCTCCCAAGTATCCACCATTGAGCATGGTTTTTCAAATGCAGATTGCAATCAATTTTTCATTGGTCAAGAAATCAATTCAGTGGATTGAGACCAACATTTTTTTTTTTGAGACCAACATTTTTTAATGAGATAGAATAGAACAGGATATACCAGAATGGACTGCAGTTAAGGGTAGGTATAATTTCATGAAATGCTTGTTTCCATTTTTTATAATGTACCCATGTAAATATGTATTTAATAACTGAGTTTCAATATAAATGTATGTATTACTATAGATTACAGCTAAAAATATCTGAAAGCCACTGTCCTAGAGAAATTGTAATACATATGCACAAAAAGATAAGTACAAAAATATTATTCGTGCCACTTCTTAACAACAAAAAATTGAAAATACTACGACTGTCTACAAATAGAAGAATGAATAATTACAATCATACAATGGAATACTACATAACAATTAAAATTAGTGATCTAGAGCTACAAGTATCAATGTAGACAAATCTCAAAGCATAATGTTAATAAAAGCAACTTACAGAAGATATATACAGTATAGCATTTACAGAACATTTAAAAGCATGCAAAAAGATTATTTCATATTGTTTAGGGATACATACATATATGGGAAAAGGAAGACATGCATGGGAATAAACACCAAATTCAGAATTGTGGTAACCTCTGCAAAGGAAGGAGGGGATATGATGGGGGGCGGGGTTACACAAGAAGCCTCACCCATGTTTGAAAGACAATAGGAAAATTGAAAGGTTTTTTTGTGTGTGTGTGAGGAAGACCAACCCTGAGCTAACATCCTTCGCCAATTCTCCTCTTTTTGCTGAGGAAGACTGGCCCTGGGCTCACATCTGTGCCCGCCTTTCCTCTACTTTATATGGGACGCCGCCACAGCGTGGCTGACGAGCAGTGCATCTGCGAGCGCCCGGGATCCGAACCTGCGAACCCTGGGCTGCCAAGCATGGACTAAACCACTGCACCACCGGGCAGCCCCTGAAAGGTTTTTATTTATTAAGTTGATTGCTGGATATACAAATGTTGATAATATTATTTCCTATTCTTTTAAGAATGTCTGAAATGTGTAATAATTTTTAAAAAGGAAAGACACAAACTAAAAAGACATTTGGTTTGAAATTTATAAAATTTCCAAGAAAAAGATTGGTGAATTTAACTACAACAAACAATAACTTTTCCACATCAAAAACATCAGAGAATAAGGTTTCTAATGAGTTGGTGAAGTAGGTAATGTATTTGTTTCTCTTCCTCCCAAGATTCAATGGGTGAAGCAGAAAAAAATATACAAAATGAGTCTATCTATGGAAATGCTAAAAACAAGAGAGTGATCATTATCGGCATGTTTGATGAATTTCAGGAAGCTGGAAAGCAGATAGGATCTTACTGGAGATAACCCTGAACAGAGAAAACTACAGCTTAAAACTAGCAAGAGAGACGCTGTACTGCAAATGCAGCAGTTCTGTCTGACAGAATGCCATCTTACTCCATGCTCAGAGTTAATACATACAAAGAGCAGGCGTGGACTGTGGCTAACTGGGGCAATCATGTAGGTGTGTAATTAAGGTCTGTCTACTCAACAGCTATTCCTGGAACACCAATAAACCCATCCCACCCCCAGCCCACTCCCACTCCTGCCATGCACACACACACCACCATGTACAGAGCAGCTGGCTGAAGAAACCCTCAGCTGGAGCCTCAGGATCTGTTCTCTAAACAAAATAGAGTATCTGTCAAGGAAGGATGGAGAGTGTGGGTGTTTTATCTATGGAAATGATTAATAACTGCTACAGTAGAACCAGAGGGGAAAAAGGAATGGCAGTTTCACCTGGCACATAAGATACTAAAGTCCTTCTACTCCCAAAAGTAAAGTCTTTCTTATTTTGGCAATTACGAAGTGAGCCTACCTTTTCCCTTCCACTCACTCTAAAGGGAAGTCTGCCAATGTGTGGGATTTAACAACTTACACAAATCTAGTGATCACTCCAGGGAGAGATCTTACGGTTAAAAAGACCTATTCACTTGCACAGAAGACCCAGCCACTACTTAACATGGTTCTTCATTTAAAGATTACCAGCCATTGAGGAAAATCAAAACCATGAAAGAAAAAAACAAAAAAGTAAAAAGAAAAAGTGTGATAACTAACCCTGGAGAAAAGAAAAGATAATGAAAAAAAACAAAAACAAATCCTCAGATTTAAAAGTCTTTTGGCTCTTTTAAGAAAAGGATGCTTTGAAAAAGAAACAAACAAGAGTTGGATAAAGTTTCTTATTTATCCTTGTATGTATACTCTCAATATCCTATAAATTAATATACATGATACTTGTCATAATCATAATGATATCATATGCATACTTATCACTAAATCTTTTTAACTTTTAGAAATTAATACAATTTCCTTTTCCATAAAATGTTTATTGCTGCCTAAGCTATACCAGTAATCATTAGACATAACACTCAATGAGAAATTCAGTAAGCAATTTCTTGGATATGCATTATGCATTTCCCAAATGAAAGACAAAATATAGACAGGAATGTGCTAGAGCCTATAGATTTCTGTACCCCACTCCACCAAAGCTTTTTGGATTCTTACTATACCCAATGTCTTGAGGTCAGATTAAATCCAGCCTGAGTAGTCCCTAGAGACTCAGCAATGTAACAGATTAACTCAATCTGGACATCTTTTAAAATAAACAAGCCATTTCCAATATTTAAATCCAGTGTGGGGAGGGCCTGACAGAATTTAGAGGTTTTGGAATAAATCCATGTCTTGGAGAAGGTTCTGAAATTATCCCAACCTCCTAGAAGATATGAGCACTACTTGGCTCATATTTTCTGGGAAAACTTCAAAATGAAACCAGCCTGTACAATGAGGCATCATCTGTCCCCCAGCCTTTACAAGGGTACCACTTACAGTTATACTTAATTACCTATTAAGGAACTCAATGTCTTGAAAAAGTTCAGAGTTAGATTCTGCCTTTAAAAGTGCTTAAATGATATCCAGAGAGGACCTAATGAAGTTTTTCTATTGCATGTAAACAAAGGAAACTTGTTAAAACAACGAATAACAGGGGCCAGCCCGGTGGCGTAGTGGTTAAGTTCAGTGCGCTTCACTTTGGTATCCCAGGTTCACAGGTTTGGATCCCAGGCACCAACCTACACTGCTCATCAAGCCATGCTGTGGCGGTGTCCCACATACAAAATAGAGGAAGATGGGCACAGTTGTTAGCTCAAGGCCAATCTTCCTCAAGCAAAAAGAGGAAGATTGGCAACAGGTGTTAGCTCAGGGCTAATCTTCCTCACCAAAAAAAAAAAAAAAAGAATAACATTTTTACAAATGATTAGAATTCTTCTTGGCCTGTATCATATCATATAGCTGACAGCCATATTTCTGGTGCTCTTCACATATGCACAAGTACAAAATACTTGAGCATCAAGCTGTTATTTAGTTGCTGAACTTGGGTATAACTATAAATCTAATGAAGTTTATCTTCAGAGTTCCAGAGTCCTCTTTCTGTAGTTTTGCCCCCATGATGCTAACTCTTTTCCTCTTGCTCACATGCCAGTTCTCTACCATCTTTGTGTCTTTTTTCAGAGTCAACAAGCCAAAAGGACCCTAGAGATAATCTAGCCCAATGCCCTCACTTTAGAGAAAAGTAAACTGAGGCTGATAGAGTTAAAGTGATTTACCCAAGGTCACATAGCTCATGAGAGATGAAGCTGAGACCAGAACTGGGCCTCTGATGCCCTATGCAATGCTCTTTCCACTAAACCAAGCTGTCTCTTTAAAAACTGCAAAAGGTATGATGATATTTATGCATGTCTTCACAGCCCTCAACCTCTCCTCTCTGTGCCTTTTTCCTATGGTGCAACAATTCATCAACTTTCAGTCACCAATAACCTTCTTCCTCATTAATTCTATACCCATGAAAAAACACAAAAAGATTCAGCGTTCATTTACACTAGCTGATTCATTTACTGATAACACTTCTATTCTGTTTCTAATTTTATATTTATCTTTTAAAATGGAAAATACTTTAAAATTTCCCAAATCAAAATATTATAAAGCTTAATAATTATGTCCAGAATTTAAATTCAGAAAAAAACTAAATTACCTTTGGTTCTTACTTTGCATAAAGCAATGCTATAACATTTATTTCATCTCCTTAACAGAAAAGCCAGGGATCACATATTGATGCCATTTTAATACTCACCACAAAAGTGATTTGATTGTGTCTCAGGTTAAGTTCAGTTAGTGAGTCCAGCCCATTAAGATTATCAACATGACTTAAAAAGTTCCTGGCAAGATTTAAAACTCTCAAATCACACAAATGATTGACATTTTCAATTTTGGTAATCTGTTAAAAAATGAGGAAGGGATGATTAGCATCCGTAAATCTCAGACATGCACATTATAAAAACCTTAAAAATAAAATATATAGTCATTGGATTCACTGACAAGTTTATATGAAGACATTTAAAAATCTATTTCCATTTCCTCTGTTGTAGATAATTTAAAGTCATTTAACTTGTGAAAATTAACTAAAGAAACATATTTTATAATTTGACAATAGTAAATATTTGAAGTAAACTTTATCAAATAATCAACAAGTCCATCGTTTGGCGCATCTCTAAGTGCCCAACACTGTGCCAGGTCCCCTGAAGGTAACAAGAAGCATACGTACTACCTGCTAACCAGAAACTTACTATGAGCCCAAGGCACAAGCTCACACTCTGAGAGAAAAGGCAAGGAAACGGAATGATACCAAGTTCCCCTTGTTAATTCCATTTATACTGCAGGACCCTGAGAGCAGTCACGGGTCTGAACGGAAAAGATTCAAGGAACCAGGATCCCTAGTGAAGGGTGAGGATGGATATTCTTTATTAGTGAAAATGCTTAAGAGAGGGGACAGATAGATAATGTTTAGTCAGGTGGACATTAACTGTTTAGAACGAGAGGACTTGAATCATGGAATAAGCACATGCACATAAGCACTGACTGCAGCAGAAGAGCTGGAGTTGCACAGTAAGGCAAGGATAAGTAAAAGCTGTACCCATGAAGTGATGAGCTCTCAACATGATTTTCAGCCCCACTATTGTAGTACAGCAAGCATATAGCACAATGGGATGAGTTTCTGCGTGACACAGTAGTCGGGGTCCTTTCAAGGGACTTTTAATGTAATGTACTTAAATAACAATGAGTCATAAACATAAGACTTTTCTTCTGAACATCAAAAAAATAAATTTCACAATCACTAGAGATTAATTTTCTCATAGGTATTGCCATCACAAATATGTATTATTTGAAATTTTTCACGTAACACTTCAAAGCAGATGTTGGCTAAAAGAATTTTTTTTTAGATTTGTAATCTAGTTTCTATGTTATTATTTGGACCTTCTTGTACATTCAAGAAATATTATCTAGATTCCATCTAGGTTTGAGAGGGGAAACCTAAGTATGTTTATTATAAATTCAATAACATACAAAGGTAACATCTGACATGCTTAAAATCTGTCCTAAGATTTTTGGTCTAACGAATGTAAAATGACAATAAATTTAATAAAAACTGTAAAAGAAGAAACAAGGTTATCAGTATTTGCAGATGACAGAACTATACATTAAGACATGGACAAAAACATTTCATAACTAAATAGGTGATGGAATTTGAAATGTATGGAATCAGCAAAAAGCTAAATAGACACTGTAGAAAATCAGTACTGTCAGCATAAGCTTGAGAAATTCTCCTAAAATACTAAGAAAAAATAGAGATAAGAGGAATAAAAGATAAGATGGGGATATGAAAGACAAACAATATAGACATAACAAACATAAGTGGAAAAGCAATACTTAAAGATATAAAATAAAGGTTTCATGAGCTCAAGAAAGATATAAATATACAGAATGAACGGGCACAATTGTTGTATGACCTCCACAGGGTGTTTTCTCTCTTCTGCAAATAATCCTGGGGGCATTTCTTTTAGAAAGCTACCTTTCTATAATTCCATTTGGTCCTGATGGGACTTACAATCAGAATGCCTACATTTTAGAGTTACCCTTTAGTTTGGTAACTCTGAAGAGAAACATTGTTAATGTTAATTCTAATATATAGGTAGCAACCTGTAATTTAAAAAAAAAATCACTGGGGTTATTGTTGGGCTTCTTGGTTTGCAATCAGGCCAGAATTGTGTGCAACATCTGATAGAATAAAGTCTGTTACTTCCCGTGGCCATGGACCAAGTCACAAGCATAGAGCAAACGACAGAAACTTCAGGCAAAGGGTGGTGTAGGGTTAGAGTACAGTTCTTGATTAGTTAACAAACTTCACACAAGAAGAAGAGATGATGGGAATGTTTGAAAGCCCAATTATGGGCCATACTGATCAGAGAGAGTCCCAAGGCAGACTGCAGATTTTCTTAATACATATAGGAAAGCTGGATTCTCCAGTCTTATCTTTGTGTGTAAGGGTAACCAGACTGCTCTGTCTAAATAAAGAGAACCTTCCTACTCAGCAATACTAAAAGGGCAAACATCTGCTCTCAGGCAAGCAATCACAGAAAGGGCAAGCTCTCCCTGAAGGAAAAGATGTCACTGAAAGAACAGATTCTTTTTGAAGCACATTTGTGTCCGTGTTAAAGCATGCATTACCGAGAGAACAAATTCTGGTAGATCAAAAAAAATCTAGGTCAGAAATTGGGAGTCAAGTTCCCAGATCCCTCTGTATACTTCACTACTCACATATAATCAACTGCTAAATCTTGATGTTTCTACTTTGTAAATATTTGTCCAATCTGCCCCCTATTATTATCCCTATTGCTATTACTTTAGTTCAAGTCGCCATGACTTCCCACCAAGGTTATTGGATTAGTCTCTCAACTGTTCTGTCTTGTTTCACTTCCCTCCATCTCCTTCCATTCCCCAATCTATTTCTTGAACACTATCATCATTCCTCAGAACGTTTTCACATCCATAAACCAATTACATTTAATTTCACAATGTACACCAAGTATCATTTTTATTTCCAATGGAAGTAAATTCAAAAGACAAAAAATATTAATTTAATTTTCCTTTAGTTTTTTAACTACCTGATGCCATTTTTTTTAGAGTTGGGCATTGTTTCATACAGTTTATCTCCTGACTTTCTAGAAGCCTATGGTAACCAAGACTGTCTTAGCTTTGAAATACTCCAAATTTTTGCTTATTGGATTTAGATATTTTGAAACAACACTCAGATTTTCATTTCAAACTTCCTTCTTGTAGATATAGAACCTTGAGAAATAATTTGTGTGGTACAAATGTTTAATATTAATACACGCAATATCACAAACATGCTGAAATTATAAGACAGCTAACACAGGTCAGCCAACAAAGAATAGAGCATAAACATAATGGTGGGTAAATAATTCCGACACATAATATATAGATCAAGTGATATGTTATTCATTTATCAGGTGCTCTTATAGATCCCAGGTAATGCCTGCTAATTCTTAAAGGTATATTGTAATGTGAAAACCACATAAATATATTTATTTCACATAAATACATTTTAAAATAAACAAGAAAAATACTGCTACCATAAAATGTTTCACTTAGAGTTATGAGTAGTTTTAAAAATAGTGGGCTACATGTTAAATGGCAATTCCTTAGTATGATGTACAAAGCCCTCCACAATCTGGCCTTTACCTACTTTTCTTGCCTCATCTCTCACCGTTTCTCAACATGTGCTAAATTTTCTAGTAGTAAAAAATACTTACCATGTTGTTTTTAGTCTCAGTGCTTTTGCATATGATATTTTTTACTGACAAAACTCTTTAATTCCTCTTTCCCTTCCACCACCATCTAACTGGGTAGCTTCACCTCTACTAGAGTGTCACTAACCAGCCTGCAGAGCTGGGCAATTCCCAGGCCATCAACACTCCTCCCACCATGTGCACACAGACAGACACTTGGATGGGGCTGGGATGAGGTTAGAATCTAAGATGTGGCGATCTAGATCTATCAATGGTTTTATTAATTACATTCGCTTTTCACCAAAATGATTGGGACTAACAGCTGTTAGAAAGCCTAGAGAGATCATACTGAGGTTTGCACCTGATCAACTGCAAGCGGCATGGCAGATCTTGTTCATCAATAGACAGGGATTCCTGGATCATCCCAGAATGTATGCTTGTCACCTCAAGAGAGGCTTTACCTTCTGCATTAGTATGTAGCTCATGTAGCTATTCATAAATAAATAAATTTCAAAAACTAAAATTTAAATGGAAGAGCAAAGGGTTAAGAAACAGTCAGGATGCTCTGAGAGAGAAGAATAAGGAAGGGGAACATAAAAAACCAGCTAGAGAAATCAATACAGACAGATATAGGGGTAGACAAATTAACTGACTGGACAGAATAACAAGCCCATATTATACAGTACTCAGGAAAATATAAATCAAAACCACAAGGAGACAGCACTTTATATAAATACAATTGGCAAAAATTAAGAATTCTGACAATTCCAAATGTTGAAAAGAATGTGAAGCAACAGGATCTCTTAAGTATTACTGGTAGGAGCACAAACTGGTACAACCACTTTGGAAAACAATTTGGCATTATCTTTTAAAGTTAAACATTTAAATAACCTATGACCCATCAGGTTCACTTCTAGATGTAGATTCTAGAGTACTTATGGTATATGGAAGAAACACATACAAGAATGTTCTTAGAAGTACTATTCCTAATAGGAAACAGAACAAAAAACAACAACAACGAAAAGGAAACAATTCAAATGTCCATCAATAATAGACCAGAGAAAAAAGTTTTCATATAATCACAACATGAAACATACAACAGTGAAAATGAATAAACTACAGCTACTTACTCAAAATAGATGAATCTCAGTAAGATAATGTTGTATCCAAAAAGCAAACACTAGATGACAACATATAGTATGATACCTTTTTTAAATTAAAAGACAATATTACTAAACAATATATTATTTAGACATACTTATATGTGATAAAACCAGCTAAAAAACCCCCCACAAAGGAATGATAAACGTGAAATCCAGAATAGTGGTTACCTCAGAATAAAGAAGGAATACATAAGTAGAAGAAAATCATTAGTAATAATCTAGGTCTTGGGTTGGGGTTGGATAAGATAACATGTACTTAAAAAATAAGCTAATAAAAGACTAAATAATAAACAAAATTGTCATAACTATAAGGATTCCAAATGTTTTATATGTTTTGTCTGTCATTTACTAAGGAATTACCAAATCTTATATAAATAAGCTTAATATCTTAGAAATTTCAGTGAATCAGTAAAGTAACTCTGGGAAAATTCAACACAAGTATAATTCTTAAAACTTTTATAATACCAAATTTCCTGGACTTTGTTTCAAAAAGAAAGAAAGGAAAAAGCTTTACAATACCTGATTTCCATGAAGGTCCAAGACATCTAAGCTTTTTAGATTCTCCAGATTTGAGATTTTCTTGATTCTGAAAATCAGAATAAGTAGAGTAGAAATATGGATGTATCACATCTATCATAAATCAAAACATGCTAAGGCATAACTCATTTTAATTTATTCTCTCTCTATATATAGATAGAGAAATAGCTACATATAGACAGAGAGAGATTATATATAATTACATATATTAAACAAAAACATAGTTTCCATTGATTTAATTATGATGTTAAAGATGCAGTCCCACTGGGGGGAATGTCCCAAAGACAGCTTAAAAGTTCTATCTTTAGAGAAGAGCAATTCTACTTCTAAGGACCTTAGGACAGGCACTGATTCAAGGCAGTTCCCTTCACCTTAGAACACAATGTAAACTCCTTACCTCAGTCTTCAAGGCCCTAAACCATCTCTCCAGCATTACCTCCTACCATGGCTCAGGCTCACTCACTCACTCTACTCCAGCCACAGGGGCTTTCTTGCTGTGTCTAACCTAACAAATTCATTTCTGCCTTGGGGGTTTACCCTTGCTGTTCCTTCTTCCTTAATGTTCTACTTCACATGGTTCATGCCTTCACATTATTCAGATCTCAGCTCAAATATCTTCTTGGAGTGGCCTTTCCAGATGACCCATCAAAAATAGCTCTCCCTTCCTGTCCCCATTACTCTCTCCTTTCTCTACTTTAATTGACTTCATTGCATCTATCCTTGCCTAAAATTTTATTATTTATGTGTTTACTTTTTTATGATCTCCTTCCTCAAACCAAAATGTGAGCTTCAAGAGAGCAGAAACTTTGACCTGTTCTCTACTCTATCCCCAGCACTCATGACAATGCCTGGCACTGAGTAGGTACCTAATAAATCCTTGTTTAATGAATGGATGAACATACTGACTAAATGGATGAATTTTACGTACAAGGGTATTCATAACAGGACTATTTATCACAAAGACAAACCACCTAAATGCTTTCTACTGAACCTGCTCAGTTTGTGAATATTTATTTGGAATTTTTGATTTGCCATCTTGTGAAAAGCTAAAACATTGCTCTAAGTTAAAAAGCACAGAATTTTATCTCTAAGAAGCCCCCTCTTCTACTCCCCAATGGTTAGTGCCTACCCACTGTCTCCCTCATTCCTATCTTCTATGACTACCTTACCTGTCCAACTGCCTCCAACTGGACTCTTCTAACAAAAACACAAAACAAAACAAAAGCCACTTCCCTGTTATTGTTCTCCCTCCTAAGGTCCCACTTTCTCCTACTACCATTACTCAGTAGAGGGAAAGGAGCAATGGCAGAGAAAGGACACAATCACACTGGCAGAATCTGCTCTTTTCCTAGAAAGCACCCTACTGCCTGAACACCCCTAAGTCACTTCATCCAAACCATTAACATCCTTCTGGACTCACTGGAATCCTTAATTAGTCTTCCTCCAGAGTCAGGCTTTTAATACTATCCTATATAATATTGAAATCTCTCTAATAATAACAGCCATTATTAATAATAACAATAATAATAGTAGCAGCCAAACCAGATGGGAAAACAGACAAAAGTTTCAACAAAATTATTCCTCCACCTGCTTTGCTCTTGAAATACCTAGAACAGTTAGAGAAAATTACAGTACCCTAATAATATGGCTTAGGACAGACTGATGCTTTCTAACAGCAATCTGACCTCACCACTATTAGAGAAGCCTTGTATTCAATTCTTTTATACTCCCAAGCTCACATTTCCTAAAACTGAGGTTCTCAAACTTCTGTGTGCGCATCAGAATCATCTGGAGGGCTTGTTAAAAATAGATTGCTGAGCCCCACCTCCAGAATTTCTGGGATAGGGTCCAAAAATTTGCATTTCTAACAAGTTCTTGGGTGATACTGATGCTGCTGGTCGAGGGATCACATTTTGAAAAGTATTGCTCTAAAATATAGACCTTCCTCCTCATCAAATCTCAATTCTCCCCTCATATGAGCTTTATGAGGATGAACTCACCTATTAAAGAGAAAATACTAAAGCCTAGTCTAAGGAAATAATCAGAGATGCAGAAAAAGATTTATGTACAAGGATAATTATCACAGCAAAAAAAAAAAGGACACAATGTAAGTGTCTAACAAGAGGGAAATATTAAGTAAATTATTACATATATTCATATATATATTATGCAGCTCTTAAAAGCCATATTTTCAAAGAACATTTAATGACATAGGATAATGTAAACAATAAAATATAAATATTCAAGTGAGAAACACATGGTATAAAAACCAATTTTGTAAAACCGTGATATGTGAGTATAGAAGAACGGGTGCTACTCAGTGTTAACCAAAATTTGGAAATAAGGCAGAGGGATGACTGCATGTCCTTTCAATGTCATAGCAGAGCACTGTCAACAAGACTGCCTAAGGATCATCTGACTATTTACTGCTGATTAGAGCCCAAACTCTGTAAAGTTATATCCTAACTTGTAGAAAACTAATTAAGATGTAATGATGATTTTTGCCAGGGAGGAATGTAACTTATTTTGTCTAATGGAAAAGATAACCTGAGGGTTATGATTTTACTGCTTTGTAGGACATTAACCTGTTTTATAACTTAACAATCTTATTCCAGCATCCTTTGCTTTTCAATGACTATATACCAGTTTCTCTTACCCTCTTTGAACAAGCTTTGTCATCCTACTGGTTCCCTCATTACATACTGAGTTAATTAAAATGCTGGCCTGTAATTACTATCTATTTGTCTGAGGATTATATTTTTAACATTTTGAAAATTATACACAGGGGATGGAGATGGTCTCAGCCCACAGTTCTCTGATTTGGAGGATCAATGTAATCTATTTCTGTATTTATCAGAAACTCCAGGCACCTTTAAGGCACTTCAGTCTCAGAAACCTTCATGTGCACTATGTCTTCCTGCAGAATTCCACCAGGGCCTCACATACTGTTAAGCTATCCAGTAAAATAGTTTCTATGTGTTGTGACTTGGGCATTCTCTTAGCTTTGACACACAGTGCCTTTATGACTCCCACTTCAGATTCCGACTGCCCAGGTGAATAGGAAGAAAAATACAAGCTGCTCAGTCAGTTAAACCCAAGACCAACCACACATCTTGCTGTCTTGTTCTCATGAATTGCTTTTGCCATAGATTCTCTCCCCACCCTCAGCACCTGAAATGACATAAAAACAGATCCACTTCTGAAGAATTCAGAGGCAGATGAAAGTATCAGTTGACCTAGGAGGCCACTTGTCAGATCAGGTATTGATGTGAGGAATTTGCAGAATCCTAGTCAGTTCCCAATAGTTAAGGATTTTTATATTAACACCAATGTAACCTGAAAGATTTTTTAAAATGAAGTTCTCCCATTAAACAGAACTGAAACGAGAAAAAGACAAGGCTCACCCATTACCTCAGCAGCTACATACCTCTAGGGGTATATCACAGTCTGTCTCTGCAGGGCACATTATGTTACTGATGCTAGGATAAGGACCCCATTATAGGGTCTATATGAAAGCTAGACTCTTCAGATGTCAGAGACAAATTCTAAGTGGGAACCTTCATGGAATCAAAAGGAAAGGAAAACAGAATCCCAGGGTCTGGCAGAGAGTTTTGTACCTACAGTCCTGGGTGACCAGAAGAAAATGCAGAGAAGTTCTATTCATTAGCCTGTGATCACAACAGCACTAGAAGATCTCACGAGGATAAACAGGGGATATAGAAAGCAAAAGAGTGATATGGCAAGAACTTCAATAGCAAAGTGGTACAGAGGGGTGCGGAGTTCTTTGGTAGCAATGTAAACTTCACATACAGAATCTGAGCAGGGTCCTTCTAGCTTTTGAAAAGAAATCTTTCTTGGAGCTGCTTGAACTTAGAGGCATATGGTTGCCTGGGATTTTCACATATGGTTCCATTGCCTTGGACTTAAAGACGGTGCAGTGCTATGCAATGTGGGAGGGAGAAAACTTTCTGGATTTGACCAACAGAGGGTAACAAGTCATCCACAACAAACATGAGGAGACAGGGTGGCAGACATGCTTCTCTCTTCTCCAACATTCCTCAGCCAGGTTTACATAATGTTCACTAAAGTCCTGCCACAGGATAGATTTGCATCTTCAAGGCTCACAGGCCCCTTGTCATCACAAAGTCAGCTGGTTGGAAAGCACTAAGCATATGTCTTAGGGATCAGATTTGCATTGTACTGATACTTCAGAAGTATGCCATTTGGGAAAATGTGGAAAGTTGTCTTCTGACTCATTTTCTTTTTTATTCAAGAACACTAATAGTTCTAGAACTGTTTAACAGCTCATTTCTTTATGTGAAAAATAATGTAAAATAGGACCAAAAGCAAACAAACAAAGAAAAAGATGGATGAGTAGAAAGAGGCAGAAGAGACTGCATCAGATTGCTTTTACTTGACCAAGGTGAGGAGAGAGAAGGGCATTAGGTCCCTTAGAGTTGGAGGAGCACAGAGATATTTAAAAAAGTCAGAAGGTCAGATAGACTGGTGTCATCGAGGCACAAATTATTTTTAAAAAGTTATTTCCGAGAAGCCAGAGAAGCTAAAAAGTAGAAGCAGGAAAAGAGAGCAGATTGAGAGATGATTTAAAACGTCAGGAACCAAGAGTAGCTCTTAGGTACTATGTTTAAAACTAGAAAAGGAGATTAAAAATATCACTGGAAAACACCTTACTCAAGGACTAAAAGGAGGGCATAAAGGCAATGGTTTATTGTTGTTAGTTCCAGACTCCTAGTGACCCCGCGTACAGCAGCGTGGAACCCTGCCCAATCTTTCTGCGCCATCCTCTCATCTTCCAATGCTGTACCAGACAAGGCTCTGCTGCTACTCAGAGGGTTTTCATGGCCAATTTTCTCGGCAGTGGGTGGCCAGGTCCTTCTTCCTACTCTGTCTTAGTCTGGAAGCTCTGCTGAAACCTGTCCACCATGAGTGACCCTACTGGTATTTGAAATATCAGTGGCATAGCTTTTAGCATCACAGCAACATGCAGCTGCCACAGTATGACAACTGGCAGACGGATGGTGTGGTTCCCTGACCGGGCAAGGAACCCCAGGCCCCGGCAGGGAGAGCGCCGAATCTTAACCACTAGACCATCAGGGCTGGCAAAGGGCAATGATACTAAAGAATAAATGGAAGCTAGACAAACAAATCAATAACTCCAAGGATCAGAAACTAATAAAGAAATCTCCGAGAGAGAAAACAGGGAGCACCTGGAAGGGAATGCCTAAAATGTATGAAAAGTTCACTCCTCACTTTAGTCAGTGAACTGCTCTAGTGGTATACTCCTACTGTATATTGTCTGTACACATCTAACCTTGCAAAAGTCACTTTACGTCTCCATTTCTTCGTCTATAAAATGAGAGAGCTAATCTCTGAGGTCACTTCAAGCTCTAATACTCTATAATCCTATAACTCCCCCAATACCCTCATGTACCATAATGCTTAGTTTAACACTTGAACAACCAATTATAGGTGATAAACTACACTGATGGGAACTTTCAAGAAAACACAGAGAACAGACAAGAGCCTAGAACTCCGGGACATGATCTTGGAAAAAGTATCTTATATTACCATTGGCTAGTGAGAATAAAGAGATAATTCAAGATCCATGCGATGGGGTAAAAAAATAGGGCGGGGGAGTCATCCTTAGGTATAATGCCATATCTTAACTTCATCACTTGATAATATAAAAATCATTTTTGGATTTTTCTAAAGAGACCTTCTTTGTAGGCATTGCAAAAGCTATTCAGTAAAACAGAATGGAGAGAAAAGTCATGAACAAATCTCAAGGAAATTAGTCAGGAATTGTGTAACTGCACTACACAATAGAGATTTAAGGAAGGAACTGGGCAAGTTCATACAGGATGTACTATTACATACATACTGAAAATATCATGAACAAGAATCAATCACAAAGTATCAAATGTCTACACTTAGTCAAGCACAGAGAAGAATCACAAGTGAAAAACATAGGTCTAAAGCGAATACACAGGCTTAAAATATAGCCTAGAGCCAGCCCTGATGGTCTAAAGGTTAAAGTTCCACGCTGTCCACCTCGGTGGCCTGGGTTCATTTCCCAGTCACAGAACCACACCACCTGTCTGTCAGGTGCCATGCTATGGCAGCGGCTCACATAGAAGAACTAGAAGGACCTACAACTAGAATATACAACTATGTACTGGGGCTTTGGGGAGAAGAAAAATATATATATAAAGCCTAAGAAAACATAAAGTTAAGGCCAAAGTCTTCTATTTACTTCCATATAAGATATGGCACTGGAAAGCAATGGAAATGATAAAATACACATTCAATAAATGTTATTTTGTTTGACTGTCAGACAAAATCTCATAAAACAAATTATGACTGAATCTTAATCCATTCAAATACACTTTCAAAAAATTTTACTCTATTAGTTTCTTAAGTATTACTCAATTCTGAGTTGCCATCTAAACACCATAGGACTCAACATTAGTCCTAAGTATAACAACCAAAAACTGCGTGACAAAGATTACCTGTTTTTCCCCAACAGAAGGACACGGAGGGATCTCAGAGTAGAAAGCCCACTAATTTCTTCAATCTGGTTATCATATAAATCCAAGAATATTAGTTTTTGCAGATTAGAAATATTTTGGATCCGAGTTATAAAATTGTGTTGAAAATTCAACAAACGAAGGTGTTCTTCCCCATTGATGATAGGACATACAGTCAGCTTTTGCCTAGAAAACATTTTAAAAAGTTAATAAGGTTCTGATTTGTCAGCCTGCCTCCTCTTACAAATATTACTAGTAGTATCTTTGTTCTCCCATGCTCAGAGGAGAAAAAGATAAATAGAACCACTTCTTGCCTCCATGAACTAAGCATCCTAGATCTAATTGTAAATCACTCATATAAAAGCCAATATACTTTGACAAGGGTAATTATTAAAATTAAGTCTAAGCTCTCATTGTATTAAAAAAATCTCCAATATCAATTATTTCACTTAAAATTTACTTAACATCAGAAAACACTCAATGTAATTGCCTTCTGCGATAGAGGTTGGGATGATTCAAAGAACCACGTCACATAACCAGAGAAATGCCCTTGCCATCAATCCACTGATATAAATAAAACATATCAGAAAAATAAAACATATCAAAGGATCTCTCATAGAATCATAGACTCTTGAGCTGGATGATATCTTAGGAAGAGCAAGAAATTCAGCTATTTACAGTTCACTTTGATGAAAACAATTTCATCCTGAAATCCGTTAACAGTAAGGTGGTCCCTTTGAACATTTCCTCAGAAGCTTAGATTTCAGGTGTATGTTTACATGTTCAACACTGACTTTGAACTTTGCAGAACATTTAGAATGCTTAGGGTAGGATGAAATGTTAATAATATATGCCTTTAGCTATATTTAAAACAGTAAGCCTCTATTATGCAAAAAGTTGTAACGTATTACATGTGAAGTAAATATGTGCAGGGCCCTTTAAGAACTCTACTAGTGTAATACAATGGCCAGACAGGAGTGATTGTACTCTGAGATTTTCAACAGAGTCTTCAAGGAAAGTGTAGCTCTATTGATCAGAGTATGAACAACTCTAATCGGGAGATTTATTAGAAATATTTCCTTTCACTAAAAATCAAGTTAATCTTTAAAAAAATAAATCAGTGCTACAAGTGTAAGTAAAACTGTGGAAGTGATCAAATCCTCCTCATAACAAGAAAAGAGAATGATTTTCACAAGGAAATAACTGAATGTTAATGGTTGACAAAGATATGATGCTTACAAATACAGGCCCTGAAAAAATTGGTTTAAAATAGAAGAAAAGTTTAAAAAAAAGTAATAGTTTAATTCTTTTAATGTGTGCTTAGTATTCAGAATTCGTTTCATGTATTCAATTATGCTACCACATTTGGCACTTCTGTTTTATAAATTAATACATCATAAGTATTCTAGTTTAAAATGTATATCTTTGTGCATCAGCTTAGCAACAAACTTAAATTGCTTCATTTTTCCTGCTTCAGTCTCCCTCTGTTTCTCATAGTTAAACTTATTAATAACCCCAGCTTCTAGTTCATCCAATTCTTGAGTCAGTCACCACCGAGATAGGAAAATAACCTCTGACTCTCCTCTTATATAAGCCTCTGTAGCTTGAAATAAAATCACTTTCTCAGATTACAAATCCAGTAACTAAGTCTCAACCCCAAGGCTCACTTGTACACCCCTTAATCCCATAAGTCCCTGTCATCCATCAAAACAAGCAAACAAATGCACACGACAACCCAATGCTCTCAGGGGGGTTTATTACGCCTACAAAACCCATGAGTTGCTACCTCTCCCACCCCATTACTGACATATCTATTGGACGATGCTTTTGCCTCTGTATTTCCTACTTGGTGCTGATAGGCTGCCTTCCAGGTACTCCAGGCCTGCTCTAACTCCCAGAACAGCCAGAGCCTAGCTCTTTGAAGCTGTCAGTTCCCCTGGTCCTGACTTTCCTAGGTTAGCAAGTCTCCACCTGATCAAAGTTTGCTTCTTCACCCCAGAGGCCCATGTGCCGAGGACCATCTTCACAACAGCCTGAGTCAGCCCAAGCTACAACACAAGTGCCTGACTTGTTAAGTCATAGTCTTACAAATACTGGCTCCTGTTAGTGTCACACAACATGAAACTGAAGGGCTGAGGTACTATTCTTGGCTGGACTTTTAAAGACAGATTAAAATTACCACAAAATCCCTCAAAATATTAAAATGATATTGTGAAAGCTATAAATAATAGGATTAGAATCTCAAAAACCAACAATACTGCAAAGATCTCGTGAGAGATACTGCCCTCCAGTGTTACTTTGCCTACAAAACAACATTGACTTCCAGATAGCTTTTTCCCAACTACAAACACAAATGGCCCAAGACAATTTGCTGTCAGGTGTGCACTGCTAAGCTAAAGGTATGCACAGCAGAAATGGATTCTCTGCTGGTTATAGCACTAAGGTACGGTTGGGATCCTTCATCCACCATTCTATTGCAGATACCTTCCTAGATTTAAAGGTGGGGATTGAGTCCTAAATATACCCATTCATTCAAAACTATTTACTGAGAGCCTATTTTGTGCCAAGCTCTGTTTCAGGTGCTGGGGATGCAGAACTGAACCAAACTCCCAGTGCTTATGGAACTTATACTCTAGGAGGAGGAGACAGACAATAAATATAAGTAAAATATTTACTATGTTAGAGGGTGACAAGTGCTAAGAAGAAAAATAAAGGAGAGAAGAGCAACTGGGGACTGTCAGGGTGGAAGGGGTTGCAGCTTCGGAGAGGGCGCCCAGGGAAGGTCATCCCTAAGATGATGACATTTGAGTCAAGACCTAAAGAAAGTAAGGGTGGGAGGCTACAGCTATGTGGAGGAAGAGCATTCAGGCAGAGGGAACAGCAGATGCAAAAGCTCTGAGGTGTAAGTGTGCTTGATGTACTCAAGGAGCAACGAGGAGGCAGGTGCAGCTGTAGCAGAGTGAGTTAAGGAGATCAGGAGATGAGCCCAGTGAGATAACAGGATCTCAACTGGATAGGGCCCAGAAGCCCGTGTGAGGACTATATTGGAAAGTTTCTTCTATCCTAAAATCTATTTCCACCACCGTCATATTTTAGAGTTGCTATAGAACTCTTTCAGAGTATTGTCAAGTTCTTTTCCATCATATAGATATAAAATTCCTCTCCATACCCCTGGAAGGTTAAATAAAAAATTGGTAACAGTGATTATACCTAGGTAGGAGAACTGGATAGCTGGAGAACAAGAGGAAGGAGAGAGACTTTTGTGCCTTTCAAATCTTGTACCGTGTCTATGTATTATCTAGTCAAAAAATGAAATGAAATAAATTGTCCTCACCTTTCTAGGGTCAACCTGTCTGAGTAAAGAATTTTCTCTTCAGAAGAACGCTGGAGAATAGGAAATGACGGCATTGATGAGCTCACCAAATTAATATGATCACCTATTGAAAATGATATACAAATTACTTGATTAAGAAAAGCCTTTAAAATCTTGAAACTAAAGTCACCTAATATTTGGAGGACTTTGGCACAAACAAGTATCTTTTCTAGAAAGTATAGTTTCCATAGCTCTCGATATTTGAAATTACTAAATTTGAGTTTGTTTCTTTCCTCCTCAAACCTCAACCATGTGTTCTGTGTATGCCAAAAATTTGTCCCTTGCCTTACAGACTGGCTGAAAGTACAGCACTACTCTAGTGCTATCTTTATCCCTTTATAATCCTGACTCCTACACCTAAGTTTTAACTCTCTTATAACTGAGATGATAGTCCCTCATTACCAGATACATTGGGGCCAGCACTATGACAGCCCTGCCGGATTCTGGACTTTGAAGGTGTCTGAATGGAAGAATCTCCAAATGCAGAAAAGGAGCTCGTGGTAGTTTTCATTTCCAGCCCACATAGTTCTGTCACGTTTGTTGTGGACGAGATGCATGATGATTTATTACGAGGCGAAGGGTTTATTATTCTTCCATCTCCTTCAAAATATCAAAAAATTTATCACAAAGCTACACAATACATAACTTTGCTGCAGGATATACAGAGAAAGTACTTGTGGACAACAAACGTAAACCTCGCATCATCGCTTTTTCTTTGTATGTTCACTGCTATTAGTAGAGAATACTACAGAGACCAAAGCGGATGTCACTAAATGTTGTACACTTGCAGTTAGGGTCCACAGGGCATATGATGCCCCTACGAGGTTTACAGGCTGTTGGTTAGATGTTGTCCCTGCCATTAAGTAGTTTTCAATCTAGTGGACAAACACATATGAAATTAGTAAACTATAAAGAACAACATGCATAAAACGCAGAATAAAAAATAATATCTATTTCTATATTCACACACAAGTGTATTTGGCTATTTTTTACTTAATGAAGATGGTTACAGATGGGTTTTGGGGTAGATGGATATTAAGATATATCCTAAAGACCTAGAAGAATATCGAATGGTCAAGAGGAGATGCTGCGAAGTTCCAGAAATGAGGTAAGATTTGAGTAATGGGTCAAAGGTGACAGTTTGAACACCAGAGGAAATCTACTGGATTTTCCTCTATAAAGAGAAAATCTCCTGAAAGCAGCAACTGATGTTAAAGTGCTTGAGGGGAGGGATGAGCAGTAAAACAGAATCTAAGGTTACCACAGAATTCTGCTGTTTAAACTGACCAATAAGGTGAAAACATGAAACCAAATCTAGGAAGCCAACATACTCTTTGAGAGGCCATCAGACAATATGATGACAACTTAAAATCAAGTTCCATATAGATCATATTAAAGAGCTTTTCTGAATATCATGAAGTATCAAGATAACTAATATTGATGATCTAGAGTACAAGCATTCAGAATTGACATCATGTTCACCAATGAACTGGTCTTGTGACACGACCAGCTGCTAGCAGGATACCCAAGCAAACACGATTCAGTAAACTGATTTGGAAAACAAAACTCAGATGGTTAAAAAAGCAAAAACAAGTCTAAGGATTAACTGGTCAGCCAAAGATGACAAAGGACAAACTGCAAATAACAGACAACCTTGATTTCTCTTGCTAACATCAGAGTTAGGTTTTTTGAATTATTTTGTTAAAGCTTCAAGCCAATCCTCAATTTAAGAGGCAGATTTAAACTTTATAAGACTTGAGATGTAAAGGCAATAATCAAAGAGTAAATTTAATTTACACTCAGTGAATAAAGGAATTTTATCCTCATACTTTTCAGTTCCTATTGTACACAGAAGTCATGATCACTATCCGTATGATGAGTTTACTATCACCATCAGTGTGATATACACCTTACAATAAATAGCAAGAGATAAGAATGATTAGGTAGAAAGGCCTTAAAACCCACAAACAAGATCCTCTAAACGACTGGAAACCGGAGTGATCTGTGGTTGAAACACTGACATGTATGTGGATATATAAACACCCACACATATACATGTATATATATATATATCTATATATATATACATATATATCTATATAGATATATAGATATATATATGGGTATACCAACACCTACATATATATGTGGCATGAAACATTCACACATATCCCAAAATAAGAAATGGAGTGAGTTAACTGGAAATATGTATTGTATATGTTTCTGTTAAAAAATAAAATAAGAAATTCTTGCATTTTAGTATAAAAGTGCTGAATGAATTCTTTCATAATTAGGATCTCAAAGTGTTAAGAGGCATATGACTACATTTGGTAAGAATCTTCACTGTACTGCACTTTAGATACATGGATGGATGGGTGGGTAAATGGATAGGTGAGTGGACTGATAGATGGATGGACAGATGGGTGGGTGGACGGACAGATGGGTGAATGGCTGGCTGGCTGATACAATACATCGCCATAAATGCGTGTCCACTCGGCCATATCTTTGAGATTGTTTTGGTAACCAAAATCCTGATTTGAGATTTTCCAGTGATTTATCATGATCTTAAGAGTCAAGCACTGCCTCTTCCCCTCTATACACACATTTTAGAATTCTTAATAGAGTGATTTAATTAATTAAGGTCTGGTTAACTGAGACTTTATTGTGTAGTAGTCCCTGGAGCATCTGGCTCTTACAAAGATATAGGGATAAACTCTCAACAATATTCTAAAAAGCCTAAAAGAAATCACATACCAAGTTTTGGACTAATCAGCCAAACTAAAACATCGAGTTTTTTTACTTTGGACTGAGAGTACCATTGGTTAATTTATGCTGACAAGCTATTATACATATTCAATTAATTTTGAAAAATAGAGAAAACTAAGAAATGGAGTGAAATTAATTACAATGACTGGGTATTAGGATGCAGTTTATTAGAAGTCCCCGATTTTTTCCCAATAAAGCTACTTATAATTTTTCCATTTTTATGCCTTTAGAGATAGAATGGTAAGTACAAAAGCCGAGAAAACAGCTCTATGCTGTGTGGCCTTCTTTACATGAAACTGCCTGGAACTATGGAGGAGGTACATTTGGAAACAACCATGTAGAAATGAGTAGCCTGTTACAGAAAATGATTTTTAATAAAAATATTTTACTGAAAAAAATTAGGTTTATTTTTCCCTAAAAAATTAGTTTGTATTTCATTGGTCATTACTTATGTAAAAGACTTTACTCATCCCTCAGGTTCACAAATTCACTGCATCCATACTATTCTTCACTAGCAAATTTCTAGTAATAGGCACTTTACCTCTGAAACAAATTTACCTGGCCAGCAATCCACAAATCTGTACACCAACTTCCTCCTCTGACTCAAGAAAAGCTTGGGAAAAGTATTTGATTCATGATTTAGAAAACAAATTTAAGATATTATCAAAAATGTGAAGAAAATTCATAATGCAAACATAAAATATCCTAGTTGAGAATTTCCAGGTTCACTTCTATAACTCTGTGTCTAAAACAGTGCCTGGCATATAAATCACATTCAATAAATATGTACTGAACTGAACCAAAGACCTCATGAAAGACCAAAGACTGCTGTAAAATTGCAGTCAGGTTGATGTCACATCCAGCAATTGGCCAAGACAGGAGTGTAGGACATAGGAAAGAGAAAAGTCATGCCAGATTAGATGGGCCCAAGAGGAAGGTACAGAAGTAACAAAACAAAGAGGGAAAACTAATCATATTCAAAATCACCATTTGTTCATGCAATAATGAGATATACGATCTAGAGAGGCCTATACCCATCAGCCTTCTCACACAAACTCCTAGGAGGTGAGGACAGTACTGTACGTAAGGATTCTGTAGTGCTTAACACTAGCACATTACAGATATCTAACAGTTGTTAACAACTCAAATGTGCCAAAGGAAATTTCTCTTTGAATTAAAAAATACATGTCAGAAATATAACCAGATCATATAAGGCAGTATTTTTAAAAGGGTGGTCCACAAACCACATCCATCAGAATCACTTGAGACATTAAAATGCACATTTTCAAATCCCACCCAAGACCTACAAAATCAGAATGGAGAAGGGGGAAAAGGGAAGAGGAGCAGCAAAAATCTGCATTTCTAACAAGATCTGAGGCAGGGCACACTAAAGTTTAAGGCCTTCAATATTAAATATCTATAACTATATGTGCTAGTAAGGGAAAGAGATTGTTTCTTTTCTATTCCTGACTTTCTACTCTTTCCATTGTTTTCTTATTTCCTAAAGATCTGTGTTCCCATCCTCTTACCTTCACTAATTATCCACTTTTCCTAGTTCTAATACAGTATTTGGAAGGTTGTTTCCCATTCTCTTGTGCATAGCCCACCCCCAAACTAAAATGCAATAAATTTTTCTGCATTGGAAATAATCTACTATGCTATGTATATAAAACCAGTTCTGATATAAACAAATACCAAATCAACTTGGTAACCAATGAACCATTTCATTTTTAATTCAAGTCTATTTGGATCTAGAAATTCAACATTATTAAACAATATTACTTAAAGAAGATAAACCATATCTGATCTCTACTCACTGACAATACCTTGCCTACTTGAGTAGTTTCTTTCAAGGTCATGTTGTAAGAGTCGACCAGGGAATGATGGTGTTTCTTTATGTAGCTTGAATTCAACCTAAAAAACAATATTTAAGAAAAAAATATTTGGAGAATTTAACAATAAGTAATGAAGATAATTATAAAATAACATACAGTAACTGATATATGCTACAACATAGATGAACCTTGAAAACATCATGTTAAGTGGAAGATACAAATGCCACATATTGTATGATTCTATTTATGAAATATCAATAATAGGAAAATCTATAGAGACAGAAAGCAGATTTTTGGCTTCCAGGGGTGTGGGGAAGGGGGTATGGGGAGTGACTGCTTAATGGGTACAGGGACTCCCTTTGGGGTGATAAAAAGTCTGAAATTAGACAGTGGTAATGGCTGCATAACATTGTGAATGTATTTAATACCACTGATTTGTACAACTTTAAATAGTTAAAATGGTAAATTTTATGTTATATGTATTTTACCACACACATACACAAAATCAGAGTCAATTTCATGAGGTAAGAGGAAACCATGCTCTAATCTAAGGCACTCCTAATTCCTCCATACCCTCACCACAAATACAATGAATAAAAGAATCATTTTCTCAAAAACAAAAGCACAAAATATACAATAGAAACTAAATTCTGTTAAAAATCCCTATGTTTTTATCATTAGAATTCCTTTAAGATCCAATTATAACATAATAAAATTGTATATCTAAACCTTCTAAGAAGGGTTTTCTCTAAATTGATTTTAAATTATTTGATAGGAGGACTGAGAAAACAACTTCTCGTGATTAGCCACAAAAAAAAAACCCTAAATACATATCTTAAAAGAATTATGATGCTTCTCATTCATTCATACTATAAACATTATAATAGCATTTGCATTATATCCTTATGAATTAGGTGAGCTAAAGGCACTTTCTTAGAACGTATGTCCACACAAAAGAAAATGAATAGTTTGGAAAGAATCTGGATGAGGCACATCGTTCCAAGAAACACATTATAATGGTAGAATGGGATTGGTCCAGTGAAATCAATAAGCAAAGCTTTGGAGGGAATCCATTATATCCAATTATAATAAAGAATATTTTCAACATCTTTATTTGCTATTTATTTATTTGTTCTTTATATGCTATTTACTTATTAATTTTTATTATTTGCTCTTTATAAGCTATTTATTCAAGATGACCAAATGGTCTATTTTCCAAGTGTTCATCCTCAGGAACATAATCAACTGTTGGGAACAACATAATCAACATAATCAACTGTTGCCTCTTTGACTCATGGTGTCCTTCCATCCACCCTCCTCATGCCCCTCCTTACCCTCCTCATGCTGTTATACCTGTAAAGTCTGCCCTTCACTTTAGAGTTCCGCCAGTGACATCTATTTAACAATTTTTTAGGAAAAAACTGAGTTGTGATGGCTGGAGGTGTTCAACTTGGTCAAAGGAGAAAAAATTGTGTCCTGTCTTGAGACATGGTTGTGTGGGACGTGGGTGAGTGTGTTTGAGTGCTGAGGTGAAACAAGAGGGAAAGAAAAACACGTGTATCTAAAAAATCAAATCAAAAGCCAGAAAGTCTGGAAACGCTAGGGACATTATGGGCAAATTGGAAAAAGAGAATCTCACATTCATATTTTAACTTCTAAAGAGCATTAAGCCTAATATATTTCCACTGCTAATCTATTTTTTCTCCCCTGACTTTAAATGGAATGTGTAGATATGCCCCCCTAAATTATCATATTTTATCCATTATAAGATTCCATCAGTAGTAAGACATACCATCATTTTACCCACTACTAAGAAAGAAAAAACTTTCCCAATTAAACTGTTATGTGCCACCAATTATAAGAAGGATTCTGATTTAGGAAATGTTTAAATGTAAAAAAAAAAAAAACTTACCTCTTGTAATTGGTGAAATAAGATTCAGTTTTTAAAAGAGGTGTTTTGGCTTTATGTAGGCAGAAAATAAAAATTAGCTTTATACTGGAGACCAAAGTAAATATACTTAAAATTTCCAGGTCAGACTCTACTCTTTAAGGCACACTGCTATTTGTGTAGAATATAAAACAATTTATCTTCAATGTAAATACAAATCTGCTTAAATCTTACTTTGTTTTTTTCAGGAAGCGATGATGTTTGAATAACCAGATGAAGCCCACAGTTCACCTGCAATGTAAAAATTAAACCATAAAATATGTTCTTAAATACACACACACACTCCTCCCCAAAATAATACAGATAAAGACATAACAAAAAATTGGAATAAAAGCGAATGTTCGCTTTTTGTTTGTTTCTGGTAAATGACCATGTTCTGAGGATTTGCTGAAAACAATAAAGTCGCAACTAAGAATTAAAAGGTTTCACTGTGATTCATTTTCCAAAATGTCTGCGGCAATTTAACCCCCTACTTAGCACCTCAGGCTTTTGACACTTGCCATTTCAGGTCTAAGTAAATACCTCAGTGGGACAAGTGAAGGGGGTGGGAGTGTCCGTTAATAATAAATTCTTTTCTTAATTAAAGAAAAGATAAAGAAAGTAATTGACTGGTTAAAGGAATTCAAATGAACCTGAGCCTTTCACAGCAGACCAGCTCCACCTTCTGGGAAGCCCAGATCCTGGACAAGACTTTGAATACCCATCACACAATATTAAATACCCTCCAAGTGACTTGGTCCAGTCCACGAATCTCAAGCCTCGGTCAGACAATAGCTTGAGCAGACTCAGCGGTCATGGTCCCAATAAAACAGCCCATCACCTAGGACAAAGACGCCAGTCAGAAAGGACGATACGAATGGGAAGAAAGGGAAAGTAGGAGACCCAACCTACGTTGTTCGTAGCCCGGCCAGAAACAGAGCGGTATTTCCCGGGAATCATGGCAGGAGACAGTCCAGGATCTGTTAGATCTGCCTTAGAAGCGACGCTACAGCAGAGATTCAGAGACCGAAAGGGGTCATCTCCCAGGCAACCCGCTCAGGGGTTACCATGGGAACTACCATTTCCGGTCTGGTCCGGTCCCAAATCAACGGGCCAACAAAGTGGTTAGAGCATCTGGTTATATTCGGGGGGGCCCGGTGAGCCAGCACTTCCTCGTTCTGTTTTCCTGGCCTCATAAAAACAGAGTGGGAGTATGGGGAGGAGGACAGGACGGGGAAGAGGCTGGTCCCCGCGGTAGCTATGACAACCACCACTTCCGGTCCGTTCTTCTTTACGGCCCGCCTCAGCTCGGCCCGCGCGAAATTTGTATCCCGCTGCCTGTGGCTGCCTGCCCTCTGCAGAGCACTCCAAGGGGAGACGGAGGGAGCTGTCAAAGAGCCGGGTGCCGTTGCCTTTGGGCCTCCAGTTCGGCATTTCCGGCGGCCGGAGGTAGGTGAAGGAGACGGGCCCGACGCCGCGTCGACAGGTGAAGGGAGGACCGCCTCCCACGGGCCGCGGCCAGGAGCGCGGGCGTGAGGGGGCCTGGGGACCCCGGCTCCCCGGACCCAAGGGCGCCGCCATGCTGCCCGCTGTGTGGCCGCCAACTGCGGCAACTCCACCAAGTCCGGGAAGTCACTGTTCCGCTTCCCCGAGGAGCGGGCCGCGCGGCTGCTGGGACCGCTTCGTGCGTGGCCGCCGCGCCGACTGGTGCGGGGGCAGTGACCGCTCCGTCATCGGCTCCGAGCACTTCGCCCCGGCCTGTTTTGACGTCTCTTCGGTTATCCAGAAGAACCTGCGCTTCTGCCAGCGCCGGAGGCTCCTAGCGGGCGCCGTGCCCACCCTGCACAGGGGGTCCTCCCAGCACCCAAGGGGGAAGAAGAGGGAGACCAAGCGGGCGGCCCCGACAAGGGAGGAGCGCCCCGGGCAGGCAGGCATTCAGAGGCCAGCCTCCTGTACGCTCCTCCCTGTCGGGAAGAGAGCCGCGGCTTCACAGGTAAGGGACAGCCAGCTATCCACCGAGGGTCGTGGAAGGACCCTCGGACTGTGGCTAGGCTCCTGCACTTAGTGTCACCTTGGGAAAGTCACCTTACCTCGA
Organism: Tapirus indicus; assembly: GCA_031878705.1. Taxonomy (NCBI): domain Eukaryota; kingdom Metazoa; phylum Chordata; class Mammalia; order Perissodactyla; family Tapiridae; genus Tapirus; species Tapirus indicus. The sequence goes on along the minus strand of CM062918.1, from coordinate 60,975,829 downwards.
AGGTTTCTGTTTTCTCATCTGTAAAATTAGGATTGTGCTTTAGAGGTCATCTCCAAAATCTATTTAGCTTTAACACTTTGGAATTATAGTTCTTTCTACCTTCTCCTCCCCCAAAACTCACACACACTCTTGTCCTTCAGATTATAGAGTCGCTTTCACTCTTCCGCTCCAGAGTTTTTGAATAGAAAGGGATTAATATGAGCAAATCTCAAGGAATGGAGTGCTTGAACTTTCTGCAAAACATATTGCAGAAACTTGAGGAAATGTCAATTATACTGTCAAAATGGTGGGGGAAGGGGCATGCGGAGCTACTGATGAAGATGGGGGCTTGCTGATAAACATTCCCTTCCCACTCCTAAACTTCTTGCCTAGCTGCCTTTAAATTATCTTGAATTTTCTCATCTTGCCCTCTTCTGCCTACTTTCTTAATCCCTATAAGCATTGATTACACTTATTTTGCATCTGGCCAATATTATCTTCTTCCCCACTTCTTGTCTTAAAGACTGCCTAGCCTTCTTTGAGATAAACTTCAGTCCTATCCCCATTACATAGATTAAATTATGACTCTTAATTGGATCTACAAGGTGTTCATTTCTAGAGATGGGAAGAGTTCACCAAGAAGTCAAATGACCATAACTGACATTTTGGCTTGGAATATACAGAGGTGTTTATAGAATTTTAGAGCTGAAGGAAACCTAAGTGCTTATCTAGTCCAAACTCACAGTTTATGTACAGGAAGCCAATCCAGAAGGTTAATAATTTCCTTAAGGGCCTATAATCTGCTCTAGGTCAGATTGCCAGACCAAAACTCTTTCCTCAGTACCAACCTGCTTCCTACATTGGGGTGGGTGCTTAAGACCCTTAATGGTATCCTGCAATTATTAGGATAAAAAACAAAATTATTTACACAATTTACAAGTCCCTATGTGCTTTTTGCCCTACCCACCACACCAGTCCTGTCCATGGCCGCTGTCCTTGTTGCTCACTGTGCACCGGTCATTCTGATCTTTTCAATTTCTAAACATGCTGTATTCCTTCCTACCAACAAGCCTTTGCTCAGTTGTCTCATGTAATCCCCTGGAATTATGCTCCTCCCATTCCCCATCATCATCAATTAAGTCCCTCTACTGTAAAAATCAACTCAAACATCCTCCTCCTTTGATCTCCTAGTTATATACTCTCATTCTTCATATACTTTATATGCTTCAATAGCTCCTATACTTCGATAGCTCATCACAGTTGTCATGAAATCATTGTAGTTTGCCTCATGTTTGACCCTCACATTAGAGTGTAAGCTCCGTGAGAGCAGGGATCATATGTGATTTGTTCATTATTGTATTTCCAGTACCTAGAACAATATTTTGCAAATTTAAGGAACTCAATAAATATTTGTGGAATGATTATGTGACTATAATTTTTTGTACTGTAATAGAATTTTCACTTCTCTGCCAGTTTCCCTTCTCACCAAGCTATATATCAGTCAAGACTTCTGCCCTTTCCTTGAACCATGTATCCACCATCACTACCTATCCAATCTTTACACAAACATATATGTACATCTATATATAGATAAATATATAGTAAAAGAGATAAATGTTAAACATGTGCCACACACATGCTTACACCATTTTTCTTCCCCATAATTATACCACCTAATCAAAAATTAGGAGAAGAAAAGCCAGGCCAGTGAAACAACCAAAGATTTTATAATATAACGAAGGCTAACTAATGAGATATTTAGAACAGATACCAAATCTATTTTCCAATTAACATATCCAGCCAACATTTCTAACAATCCATGTTACATTAATATACTTGCTGAGTTAGTAGGAAACTATATGTGAGTTTTAATAATAGTTACTTTAAAAGCATATAAGGTAAAAAAAAAAGTTTATTTAGAGTTGATAGCAATAAATTTTTAGCCTGGTCTGGATTGAGAACCCCGATAACATTGCTAAGAAAGTTTGCTTGTGCCACCTCTAACTTCTTCCTCTACTCACTGTTTTTCTTTCCAATTCCGGGACCAACTGATTAAAAAGCAAATTTCCAGTCACTCTACAACATTTATTGAGGAGCTATTGTAGACACTGTTCTGGGTGCTTGGTGCTATATGTAGACAAATACAAGTATGAATGTTTCCTATCTTTAGGGAGCTTGAGAAAAGATTAGGGGCTGTCTCCAAGGAAGGAAGTGGACTCTGAGGAACACTATACACTGATATTTTGCTTCATAAAGCTATGATCATTGTTTTTCCTTGACTGTTAATTTTGCATCCTTGCTTTTTATCCAACTGTATTTTTTAAACTGTTTGATTGAAGTATAGCAAATATACAGGGAATTCAAGTCATTAAATTACCACAAACTGATATCACATGTGTAATCACTACCTAGGTTAAAGAAATAGAACATTACTAGCAACCCAGGAGCCCCTATATGATCCCAGCCCCTCCTCTCTCCTCAAAGGAACCAAGTTTGCTTTTTTTTTTTTTTTTGCACTTCATACAAGTGAAACCAAACTGCAGGCATTTCTTGTGTCTGGCTTCTTTGTTCAACATTGTATTTGTGAGATTCATCCATATTGTTCACTATTATATAGCAGTCCAGTGTATGACTATACCAAAAATTTTGTTACCTGTTCTTTCTTATCATTTTTTATCTGTTGGACATTTGGGTTGTTACCATTTGGGGGCTATTATAAGTAATGCTGCTGTAAACATTCTTGTACGTGTCTTTTTCATATGTGCATACATTTCTGATAATATATACCTAGAATTGCTGGGACATACTATTATATTAAACTTTAGTAAATAGTACCAAATAGTTATCTAAAATAATTATACCAATTTACACTCTACCAGCAGCATATGAGAATTTACATTGTTCTACATTTTTGCCTACACTTAGATTGTAAGTCTTTTATATTTGAGTCCTTTTGCAGGTTGTGTAGTGGTGGTTTACTTTTCATTTCCCATTTTGTAAACGAAATTAGTAAGGAAACACCTTTTCAAAAGTTAATTGAACATTTGGGTACCTTCTTTGGTGATATGCCCATTTTTCTGTTGGACTATCTTTTTCTTGTTGATTTAGAGTTCCTAATAGATTCTGGCTTCAAGTCCTTTGTCAGTTAAATATGTTTTAAATATCTTCTCCCACTGTGGCTTGCCTCTTTACTCTTAATAATGTCTTTAGATGTACTGAAGTTCTTAATTTTAATGTAGGCCAATTTACCAATCTTTTTTTATATGCTTAATGCTTAAAATATTCTATGCTGTTTTCTATAAACTTATTGTTTTTACTTCTTACATTCAGATCTACAACCCATTCAGAATTGATTTTTGTGTATGATGTGAGGTAGAGTTTGTTTCATTTTCTTCCCCATATATATACCCAATTGACTCAGCATCTTTTATTGAAAAGACTAGCATTCATTTCTTCATTGCTCTGCAGTGTTGACTTTGTCATTGTAAGGGAGGAAAAGTTTTCCTCTACTCTTCTTGGTTCTTTGACTGGTCTAATAATCAAATTGACATAAGACAGATTAACAGAAGAAAAACTGCATACATACAGGAGCCCTACAAGAATATGAGACCTAGGGCAAGTTGGGCAGTTGAGGCTTTTATGCCATCCTGAGGTAAGGAATGGAATAGTGGCCTGGGGCTTCAAAGGGGAAGAGGATAATTCACAGGACAATAAGAAGAGCAGATGTTTGGTAATTAGATGTTTGCCCTGCCATACAGATAAGGTCATTCAGACAAAAAGTTCTCTCTAGTAACAGCTCTCTTTCTGGGCCAGGCCCCCTATCTAAGTTCTTTTAAGTGTCAAAGCAGAGTAAAAGCTTTCTTGAGTGGCTGGGTCTTGACTGCCTTCAGCTCTAAATAGTCCACATGCCGAAGTGGCACATTTTGGGGAGACTTGTTCTGAACCCCTTCATCATAAATCAAGTTTCTATATACACATAAGTCCATTTACACATTTTTAAATTCTGTTTGGTTTCTCTGTTTGCCTACCCTTGTATCATTATCACAGTGCCTTCATTACTGTAGCTTATATTAAGAATTAATATCCAATTGATTAACTCATTCATCTTCATGGATGTCTTGGCTATTTTGGGCTCTTTAAATTTCCATATATATTTTAAAATTGGTTCGTCAACTTCTACAAATTATCTTCTAGTATTTTGATTAGGATTGCACTACATTTATAAATGTGGGGGGAAAGGGCATATTGACAATATTGATTCTTCCAATCCATGAACATAGTGTGTCCCTCCATTTATTTGGGTATTTACAGTCCTCTTAAAAACCTTTTATGGCATTCTACATAGAGGTCTTATACATCTTTCATTAGATTTATTCCTATTTGATATGGTATTATTAATATTTAAAATTTTATTTTCTATAAATATATGTAGATAAATTGATTTTTGTTGACCTTTTATCCAGAAACCTTGTTAAACTCATTTGTTAATTACAATAATTTGTAGATTCTTTTGGATTTTCTACATGTATAAAAATTATCTGCAAATGGTTTTTGATGGTCATGCTTTTATTTCTTATTCTTCCTATTGCACTAGCTGGAACCTGCAGTACAGTGTGGGGAACAGAAGAGGTGATGGGGAATCCTTTCCTCATTTCTGTTTTCAGCGGGAAAGCCTTTAATATTTCAGCGTTTTACATGATTTTTGCTATGGTGTTTTTTGCAGCTGCTCTTTATCGTAAAAAGAAATATTCCCCTCTATTTCTAGTTTTTGCTACAGATTTAAATCATAAGTGATGTTGAATTTTATCAAATGCTTTTTCTGAATCTATTAATGATCATATATTTTGTTTATTATTCTGTTAATGTGCTGAAACATATTTTCTGGTTTTGAAACATAAAATAAAACTGGCAAGGCTAAGTGAGCCCAATTTGGCCAAGGTGTATTATTCTTTTTATATATTGCTTAACTTAATTTGCTAATATTTTATTTAGGATTTTTTGCATCTGTGTTCATGAGCAAAACTGGCCTGTAATTTTTCTTTCTTGAAATACCTTTCTCAGGTTCTAGTATCAAGATTATGCTGACCAATTTGGAGTTGTTCCCTATTTTATAATTCTCTGGAAAAGTTTCTATAAATTGGTGTTATATATTCACTAATAAATTTGGTTATATTAATATTTGGTAGAATTCACTGAAGAAGACACCTCATCTTGGAGTTTTCCCGGTGGGAAAATTTTTAATGATGGATTCAATTTTTTAAATAGTTATAGGGTTATTCAGAGTGTTTTTGTTTCCATATCCATTTTGATAAATTGTATTTTCCTAAAAATTTGTCAGTTTAATTGAAATTTTCAAATATATTGACATAAAATTATTCATGATTATCTTTTAAAATTCTGTATCAGCTGTAGTAATTTTTGCTTTTTAAATCTGTTTTTTCCTTGATCTGCTTCACGAGCTGTTTATCGATTTTTATTAGTCTTTTCAGAGATTGAACTTTGCCTTGCTGATCTTCTCTCTGATTTTTTTTCATTTATTTCTATTTTTTATTTCCTTCCTTCTACTTATTTTTTTCAGCTTTGATTTTCTAATTGATAGGTTAGATTTATACATTACTGAGCTAAATGATTAACATAGACCTTTTTATATCTGTTTTCCTATTCAACTTGTTAAGTGAGAAATTCACTTAAATATTAGGATATCTTTATGTATTCAGATGTGCTATTTCGCACAAAGAATACCTTAAGGATAACTAACTTGCTTATGTGAAGACAAAACATTGAATTACCAAGTATTTCAAATTTTGCCCAACTGCTTAAATTTTTTTTAAAGATTTTCAGTATTAAAAAAAATTTTTTTTTTTTTTTTTTTTTTGCTGAGAAAGATTTGCCCTGAGCTAACATCCACTGCCAATCTTCCTCCTTTTTTATGCTTGAGGAATATTAGCCCTGAGCTAACATCTGTGCCAGTCTTCCTCTATTTTATATGTGGATCTCGGCCACAGCATGGCTGATGAGTGGTGTAAGTCTATGCCTGGGATCTGAACCCATGAACCCGGGCCGACGAAGTGGAGTGCACCGAACTTAACCACTGTGCCATGGGGCCGGCCCCTTTAAATTATTTTTTAAGACTATTTTTTTAGAGCATTTTTAGGTTCACAGCAAAATTGAGGGGAAGATAGAGAGATTTCCCACATACCCCCTGCCCCAACACATGCATAGCCTCTCCGATAATCAACATCCCCCACCAGAGTGGAACATTTGTTACAAATGATGAACCTGTTACATCATTTGTTACAAATGATGGGTGTGCACATCATCACCTAAAGTTCGTAGTTTACATTACAGTTCACTCTTGGTCCCTCTACTTTTTAAATTTTTATTTCCTGTTCTTCCTTTAAGTTCTTGAGAGGTTAAATTAGGTCATTGATTTTTCAGAATTTTCTTAGTGAATGGCAGATGGAGCAGTTAAGTTTCACAGGCTTATTTCCCAAATGTCGAATTCAATAGAGTGGTATTGTTAGAGGAAAAACTGACTCCTGAAATGGGAATATGTTAGAAATATTTTGTGAAATACTTTTTTTGCATGATGTTAATAATTCCAATCTAAATTAATTGAGCCTAATTAATTTTTCTGTACTATTATGTACATTTAAGACTATAAATTCCCTTCTAAGCATGGCATTAACTAAAACCCACAAGTTTTAGATGTAGAATATTTTCATTATTTAGTGTAAAATATTTTCTAATTTCCACTTAATTTTATCTTTTATTCATGGATTATTTAGAAGTATATTTTTAAATTTCCAAACATATGGGCATTTTGTAGTTATATTTTTATTATAGACTTCTATGTTAAAAAATATACAACACATGGATTTAATCTTTTATAATTTATTGAAGTTGTATCAGGCCTAACACAGGTCAGTTTTTGTAAGTGTTCTATATGCACTTGAGATGAATGTGTGTTCTGCAATTGGGTACACTGTTCCATATAAGTATATTAGTCATGTTTAAACTTCCTATATACTTATGGAATTTTTGTCTACCTATTGTATTAGTTATGAGAGAGGTATGTTAAAAATCTTCCACCGTGATTTTGAATTTACATATTTAGTCTTCTAACAATTTTTGTGTTATGTATTTTGGAGCTATGTTGTTAGTTTTATGGCGCTAATACCGTAGCGACACTAGCTTTCTTTAGGTTAGCGTTGGCATGGTACATCATTTTACATCCTTTTACTTTCAGTCTTTCTATATCCTTAAGAGTTTAGGCATTACTCTGTCTTATAGGTGCCCCTTTCAAGAGAAGGTACTTTTTTCCTCTGGCTGGGTGCTCCTAAATTTTTCTCTTTGTTTTCCAATTTTACTATAATATGCATAGATACAGTTTCCTTTGTTTTTATTTTGATGAATACAAATAGGACTTTTATAAAACCAGGTCTTAATGCCTTCTATCCATTTTGCTAAATTCTCAAATGTTATTTGTTCAAATATTGCTTCTGTCCTATTTTCTCTCTCTCTTCCTCTGGGACTACAATTAATATTATATGTTATACTTTTTCATCTTATCCACCATGTCTCTGATGATCTTGTCTATATTTTCCATCTTTTTATCTCTCTACCTCATTCTAAATATTTTCTTTTGACTCATGTTCCAGTTGATTAATACATATCTGGAAATTCTGCTTCTTAATCTTGTAATATGAAGAAGTGATCAGATATGTGTACAAAAGATTTATGTTCAAAAGAGTTCCAATAATATGGATTGTTTTAATAAATTAGTATATCTGTACAACAGATCATATGCAGCCATAAAGATTATGATTTAGAATATTTAATAACATAGATGCATGACATATTAAAGGGGAAAATTAGGTTATAAAACGTATGATCTCAATGTTGTTAATGCATAGAAAAAGATAAAAATATACAAAAACATAAAGTTGTCAGCTGTGGATGATGAGACTATGGCTAATTTTTACGGTTTTTTTTTCTTTACTTCTCTGTATGGTGCAAATTTTTCTCAGTGGTAAAACATATTGATGTTATAAAGTGAACAAAAGTTATTTTTTAAAGCCTCATTAAATTCCTAAAACTCCATTTTATCAGGTGTATATCTGTTTTATAAAGAAATCTATACTTATTCTAGACTTTCATAATGCTTGGTTTAGAAGTAGATGTAGCCAGTGGAAATTAGTCATAATTTTATAAACGCAAAGATAAGGCTTAAATTTTTGTTTAAATCCTCAATAATATTAGGTGTAATTCTTCATGTTACAAAGGGGCTCTTCACAGAAGTTTCTGCACAAAGTTTCTTTATCTTGGCTATTAATATCCTGTGTTACAACAACCAAAAATGCCCACTAAAATATTTTTTCAGTGGTCTAAAGGCAGTTGCTACTACTAGGGCCATAGGTAAAATTGCAAAGCACTTTAATTTTGTTTTCTTTTCTCTATTACTTCTTATTTTTTCTTCCCACAGCCCCTCTTACATTTTCTGGATATCTTTTCTTAGCCTTTTCCACATAATTTCTAGGTACTCAGTCTTATGTTACCTTCTAAGTATCCAAATCCTCTTCCTTTGTACCTCTTACTTCCCTCACAAATCAGAATTTCCATTTCACATTGTAATTTTTCTTAGGGAAGCAAAAAAAACATTAAAGCCAATCATATTATCTTATTAAAGTATTTCTCTGTAAGGTATAAAAGACTGATGATTAGGTTTTCTAGAATAATGCTATTGCAATGATGTCCAATAATTTAATACTAGTAGTATTATCTCTTCCAGCTGTTAAGAAAAAAATTATGTGTTGTCAGCAAATAGCTTAATAGCTTGTGGATTTCTGCTTAGCAATTTATGCTTTAGAAATAGTAAAGATCAGTATGGCAGAGTTCTTAAGAATTTGGACTGTGGAGCCAGCTTGCCTGGGTTCAAATTTCAGCCGTTATGTGACCTTGAAAAGTATTATCTGTACTCTTTTACTACATGTAATTTTTGAGAGATAAAACCAAATAAGGTAGGCTTACCTTTGATATAATTCTACTCTGATTTATATTTTTAGATTACATGTGAAAATGAAGTTACACAAACACAAGTCCATGCTGAGAATCTATCTAATGATGTCACTTCAGTACCTACTCACTGTGAAGAAGGCCCAGTGCATCAGAATACACAGATTTCTCTGAAAAGGCCCACTCACCATAGTGTGGGTGTGTTTTGACTCTTCAGTTGATTGATCTATTGAACTGATCTTTTGTATATGAAAGATATATGAAAAGCAAAGTCCAACTCAGAGGTAATTGTGTTTATTCTCTTTCAGGCATTCAGGCCAAGTGAAAGTGTTTGGAAAATGACTGTGTAGTGCAACCACTCAGATTAATGGATTGTGGTCTAGAACTTCCTCTCTCTTTGGCATTTACTCCAGTGACTCAGAAACAGATGCAGACTGGGGTATCAAGAGTGAGCAGAGTGACCTGTCTTATATAGCTGTGCAGGTAAGAGAAGAGACCTGTTAAAAACATCAGATGATTTAATGTGCTATAGGTTTTCAAATCTTTGCTCACATAATTTTCTCTTTGCTCTTGTAAATCTTTCACTTCAAGACAATTTGACATTGAGTATCAGCAAAATTTGTTTAGCTCCAAGGCAAAAACTTGCCTGCCAGCCAAGGTAATGAAGATAATCCTGCCATAAACCTCTCCACCCCTCCCACCTTTCACTTGTTTTTTCTTTTTATCCTTTTGGTGGAAATCAGGTTATAAAATAAAACCACAATAGCAACATTTCCAGATCAAGATTAAGCATTGACTATTTAAGCTCAGTTCAGAAGCAACACTCATATGGGACTTATTTGACATTCATGAGTTATAATGTCACTATTCTTCTAAATAATTTGAAGATAAAGAGCAATAATAGTGAGCACAGGCAAGTCTGATACTATTAAATGATTCTGGGGTAAAGCAGGACATTTACCCTTGATTATTATTTTCTATGTTATTTATTTTTTAATTTGTTCATTTGTAATACTATTAGATCTATGGATCAGTCCCTGTGAGCATTTCTGGTGAAGCTGTGGCTCTTACAGAAAATTTTCTAAGGGAATCAATTTAAATCGAGATAGAGTTTCATATCCTTAGATTACATTGTTAATGAAATCCATTTGTATCAGTTCCTATTACAACAAATTAATTAGCTTGATGAATTTAGATTGAAATTATTAACATCATGCAAAAAATGTATTATATTTCTAACATATCCCTATTATCAGGAATTAGGTTTTCCTCTATCAATACCACTCTACTGAGTTCTACATTTGGGAAATAAGCATGTAAAACTTAGCTGTCCCATCTGCCATTCACCACGATAATTTCTATGGCAATGTTGTACCATGAAGTAATTTGTTACAATGGTTTCTGAGAAATTTATTATAACTTCTACAGAGAATAATAAAAATAGAAGTCGATTTTATACCTCACATGTCTTGCTAGTTCTGCATGATTGGAAGAACTTGCAGGCATTTTATCCTTGTAAGTTTAAATAATACACCAAAGTGATTTTCTTCCAAAACTAATTTCATGTCTGACTTAATTTGAACAATGTAATTTTAATAAAAAGAATAATAAAATAAAGTATTAATGGAAGTTGTGAGCCTGAATTATGATTATGTAAACATATAGCATTATTATTATTATTGCTGCTTTGGCTATTTTATGTTTTATGAGATGACTATTTTATGTTTTAAGAGAGCATTATGTTTTTAAATTAAGCAGGTAAATCTTCTGAAGCTAAATACTATGAGTAAGTACCCATTGTCCCTTGAGCTTTGAAACAGCCCATCTCCTTAATTCAAATCATAATGAATGTAATATGCCTGTTCATTCCCAAATTTCACTGCCATGAGTTTACTTCATTTCTACGTATTAAACAACTTTGACGGCCATAACAGCACTTTACTTATTTATTTATTTTTTTTTACTATTCACTTAGTTTTTTTCTCTTACCAATTGAGAATTTATACTTGGTTTGTTGATTCACATGATTTTATAATGTGTAATGTTTCACTGCCCTAAAGTAAAATGAAATGCTGGCTTTATTTTAAATTAAATATAAGAAACTTATAGTTTATATAATACTGTTTACTTTTTGCATAAATATTTTCAATTGTCTTAATTTCTTTTGTTGTCTGATGAGTTTAATGGGGGAAAAAAGTTAGATTTACCTCAACACCTCCCATATGATTCTTCATTTAGTTATTTACTAAGTACTTATTAAACATACTCTGTGCCAGACAACTGTTCTAGACATTAAGGATACACTGGTGAACAAGACAGACAAAGATACTGCCCTCTTGGCACTTACTTTTTATGGGGAGCCAGACAATAAACAAGGAAATGAATTAATGATTTCAGATAGTGATTAGTGCTTTGGAGAAAATAAAGCAGGGTAAGACATTAGGGCATAATTAGGGTAGGGGGAGGGTTGGCTTTTTTAGGTGGGGTAATCAGAGAAGGCCTCTCAGAGGGTATGATATTTCCTGAGACCTGAATGATCAGGAGCAACTGTGTAATGATCTGAGGGAAGAGCATTGCAGAAAATAGGATCAGCAGGTTCTCTGCTATTTGAGGGACAGCTAGAAGGCTAGGGTGGCTGGAGATAATGAACTGGGCAGAGAATGATAAGAGATGTGATTGGAGTGGTGTGCAGGACCAGACCATGTAAGGCATTTGAGGTCACAATAAAAATTTCTATTTTATCTAGGCTTAATTTTATTTGTATTCTATGTATTCTATGACTGGCTTATCTACCAATATTTATTTTTTATACTTAAGAAACTCAACTGGAGGGGGCCGCCCGGTGGCACAGTGGTCCAGTTCCCGCTCTGGCAGCCCGGGGTTCGCAGGTTCGGATCCCGGGCGCCCACCAATGCACTGCTTGTCAGCCATGCTGTGGTGGCGTCCCATATAAAGTAGAGGAAGATGGGCACGGATGTTAGCCCAGGGCCAGTCTTCCTCAGCAGAAAAAAAAAAAGAGGAGGATTGGCAACTGATGTTAGCTCAGGGCTGGTTTTCCTCACACACAAAAAAAGAAACTCAACTGGATACACACATAAAACCACTGGACTTTGGGCGAGCGAAGAGAGATAAGTCAAGAGTGTGTGAATGTAAAGTTCATTCAGTCAAAAATATTCTTCTATGAGAATTCCGGAAAGATGACAGTGGTGATGGTGCCATTTTTTAAAATGTCCCCAGATTTCCCCATGAAAACAGAGCAGTTTGTATTCTGCTAGTGGTGAGGAAGCTTGTATCAGATTAACCCTCCCATGGATAACATGTATAAATTCTGGAAAAAGTTTACTAAACAACTTTGGGGAAGCTGGGGAGCATCAAAAGCAGGAAGAAACAGCGAGTCAACCTTGAAAGAGGTGAACTGCAGTGAGTGAGATGTCCTTTATGTGCCTTTCCGCCAGAGTACACTCCCCATTCCATGCTGTGAAGGGCAGCTAGAACTCAAGCAGAAAGCTGCAGTCTTACTGGCCTGAGGAGTCAGAGGTGAAAATTAAGCATTGCCAGAGTGAAAAGTGGTGGGGCAAGTTATGGAAAAGTAGAAGCCATTGAGGAGGGGACTAAAATCTGCTTATAAACTCCACCCAAATCTTTGACTAATCACTGAGCTACACAAGTGTGTGGAGAGACCTCAGGGGACCCAGCAGAAAGCAACAGTTGGAAGTCTTAGCTTAGCTGCTACCCATCATAGTGGAAACAGTTTGGAGTTTGAGTCTAGCCAAGTCAACCAGCTGTTAGGACAAAATCATTCATGCCTTGAAAGAAGATAACAGAAGTTATCTTCCAAAATGTCCAATATAAAATTTAAAATTTAGTAGTCATGAGAAGAATTTGGAAAGTAGGACCCATAATCAGGACAAAAATGAATCAATAAAAACCAACCCCAAGATAAGCAGAAGTTGGAATTAACAGACAAGAACTTTAAAGGAGCTATTATAAATATGTTCAGAGAGGAAAATATAACAATAATGAATGAAGAGGTGGAGAATCTCGGCAGAGAAAAGGAGATGATAAAAAAGAACCAAATGGAAATTCTAGAACAGAAAAGAGACAAGCTATCAAAACTGACACAAGAAGAAACAGAAAATCTGGGTAGCTCTATATCTGTTAAACAAATTGAATTTGTAATTATAATTCTTTCACAAAGAAAATTAGGCCCAGGTGACTCCACTTATAAATTCTATCAAACACATAAGAAAAAATGTCATTGTTACACAAGCTTTTTCAAGAGAAAAGGACTAGGGAACACTTTCCATTTCACATTATGAGTTCAGCATTACCCTATTACCAAAACTAGGCAGACATTATAAGAAATCACAAACCAGTATCCTTTGTGAATATAGATGCAAATACCCTTGTAACAAACTATTAGCAAGCCTATCCTGCTATCCATTAGAAGAGTAATACATCATGTCCAAGTGCAGTTTAGCTCAGCAATGCAAGGTTGGTTTCAATTTCAAAAATCAATCAATGCAATTGACCACATTAAGAGAATAAAGGAGCAAAATCTTATGATCATCTCATTAGATTTAGAAAGAACATTTGACAAAAATCAACATCTATTCCTGATTAAAAAAAAAAAACTCTCAGAAAACTAGGAATAGAAGGGAACCTACTTTCTCAACCTGATAAATGGCAGCCTTGAAGTATATACCAATAATATCATAGTTAATGTTCAAGGGCTAAAAACTTTATTCCTAAGATCAGGAACAAGGCAGGGATGTCCACTCTTTGATACTTCTTTTCAACATTGTACTGAAGATCCTAATTAGTGCAATAAAGGCAAAATAAATAAAATGCATAGACATTTAAAAGGAAGATATAAAACTATCCTTTTTTTTTTTTTTTTGGTGAGGAAGACCAGCCCTGAGCTAACATCCGTTGCTAATCCTCCTCTTTTTGCTGAGTAAGACTGGCCCTGGGCTAACATCGTGCCCATCTTCCTCCACTTTATAGGAGACGCCGCCACGGCATGGCTGACAGGCAGTGTGTCGGCGGGTGCCCGGGATCCGAACCCGTGAACCCCGGGCTGCCAAGCGTGAGCTAAACCGCTGCGCCACCGGGCTGGCCCCTATAAAGCTATCCTTTTTTAATAGATGACGTGACCACGTCCATAGAAATGCTTATGGAATCTACAAAAAAGCTACTAAAACCAATAAGTGAGTTTAGTAAAGTCAATGTACAAAAATCAACTGTATTTCTATATATTTGCAATGAGCAACTGGAAAGTGAAATAAAAAATCAATACCACTTATAACATGGAAATGCAAAGGATTTAGAATAACCAAGTTAGAGAAAGAAAGAGTAACTGGAACTCTCATACGTGGCTGATGAGAATGTAAAATGGTAACAACCACTTTGGAAAACAGTTTGGCAAACTGTCATAAAGGTAACGTATCCATATCATTCAACTAAGCAATTCCACTCCTAGGTATTTACTCAAAAGAAGTTAAAATATATATCCACACAGACTTTTACACAAATGTTCATAAGAGCCCGAACTTGAAAACAACCCAAATGTTCATCAACCAGTGAATGGATAAGCAAATTACAGTATGTCCAAACAATGAAATTCTCTCAGCAGCAAAATCGAACAAATATATATGCAACAACATGGATGAATTTTGAAAACATTGAAAAAAATCGAGATTCAGATAAGAGTACATACTCTATATTTCCATTTGTATGAAAGTCTAGAAAAATAGAACACTAATCTGTGGTAACAGAAAGAAAATCAGTGGTTGCCTAGGACTGGGGCAGGGGAACATTACCCACAAAGGGGCAGAAGGAAATGTTTGGGAGTGATGTGAATGTTTTATACCCTGATGTGATGATGGTTACATTGGTACATATAGTTGTAGTTGTATGTAAATTATACTTTATAGTTGACTAAAGAAAACAACAGTACGTGATAATTGCCAAATGACTAATACAAACAATAAATTCTGTAGTTTTTTTAAGGCAGGCTTCACAGAAGAGGTGAAATTGTAATGAGCCTTTAAGGAGAGATACGATATGGGTGTGCTATATTAAAAAAAAAGAAAGGAACTGAGGCAAAGAAAAAGTCAACACAAGCAAGAATGCAGAAAGAGCAGAGAGTGGGTGCATCAGAGGGATCGTGGTAACGTCAGATTGAAGGCAGAGGCTCTTACAAGGGAGTTGTGGGAGATTCAGATGGAAGGGGGAAAGAAAGCTAGAAGCAGAATGCCAGAGCAAGGAAACTGGTCTTTATCTTCTGGGCACTGAATGACCTTTAGAGATTTCTGAGCAGAAAAGTATGTTAGGCAAATGAATCTGGAGTATGTTGCAGGGGGAACTGAAAAAGAGAGAACTGTTAGGGTTAGGATGACAGACTTGTGTAATATTCCTGGCTTGAGAAGATGAAAGATTGAACCGGAGAGGGCAAAGGTAAAGAATGGAGGCAATATTGAGAAGGAAGAATTAATTGGACACGATGATTAACTTAGATAATGGATTTGTGAACAAGGAAAGAGCACACAATGACTGAGTTTTCAAGCCTGGGTAACTAAGAGTGGCAGTACAATTAGTAAAAAAAAGAAGGAGCCAGTTTGGGGAGAAAGATGGCTGATTTCAATCTTAGGAGTTAATTGTCTAAGAAACCTACCATGTCCCTACCCTTGCCTCTCTCTTAGGACTGGATGAAATGTCACTGCATATACCAAAGCATGTCGTGTTTAGCCCATCGTAACTTTTGTCACCTTGTATTGTAGTGACTGTATACCAATCTCCCCTACGAGACTCTGTAAAACGTGAAAGTAAGGACTGTCTCTCACTAGTATTCCCACATGCCAAGCACTGTCCTAAGGGTCTAAGGGGCTTGCATATGTGCTTGGCACATAGTAAGCCCTTGTAAGTATTTGCTAAATGGATACTGAATTTTGACTTGAGAGAATAATGGAACAGGAAAGCAGGTGCGTTTCTCAGGCAACTAGAGTGATGAGGCATAGAGATGAAGTTTGGGGAAGCATTTATATAAAAGTGGTAGCTGAAACTGTGATATAGGATCCCTAAAGGAGAGCTTATAAACCTCTTGCAGCACTTAATGTCTTCATTACTTACCTGGCAAAATTGCTCCAAATTGAGAAGCAAGAGAGACCAAGAAAATACTTACAAGCCTGCATTATCCATTAATTGAATTGAACAGCTTCTGAATATTCAGGAATTGGCTCTTCAGATAACTGGAGGAAAAGAAAAAAAAAGCTCTGGGGGCCGGCCCAGTGGAGTAGTGGTTGGGTTTGGGTGCTCCACTTCGGCGGCCTGGGGTTCGCAGGTTTAGATCCCGGGCAGGGATCTATGCACCACTATCAGGCCATGCCATGGCGGCGTCCCACATGTAAAGTAGAGGAAGATGGGCATGGATGTTAGCCCAGGGCCAGTCTTCCTCAGCAGAAAGAGGAGGATTGGCAACAGATGTTAGCTCAGGGCTAATCCTCCTCACCAAAAAAAAAAAAGAAAGAAAAGAAAAAGAAAAAACGCTCTGTCTGGCATTTAATGCTTGCATCTTACCTTTCTGTACCAAGAATAATGAAGCAGTGACATGTGGGACTAGGGAGATGGCAGCAGCCTGGATGCATCTTTTGGTCAGCTCTCTTCGCCCTGATTGAATACTGAAGTTTGAATCCAGGCTCTACCACTTATCAACAATATGAGCTTAGACAATTTACTTCATCTTTCTGGGCCTAGGTCTTCTTATCTGAAAAATTATGATTTTCATAGCTACATCATCTTTTTGTTGAGAGGATTAAGTGAGGTCAAATATGCAAAACTCTTAGAACAGTGCCTAGCACGTGGTAAGTATTCCATAACTCTCAGTTAGAGGCAGGAAAGTATGGTAGTTAAGAGAATGGACTTTGTAGCCCACTGCCTGGGCTTGAATTCTGGCTCTGCCACTTACAAGGCAAGTTCCTTTACCTTGCTGCGTCCTGTTTCCTCATCTGTAAAGTTATGTATTAGTACCTCTATCATAGGTTTGTTATGAGAATTAAATGAATATTAGCCACTTAGAACACTGCCTGACACAGAGTAAACATTATGTCAGTGTTAGTTATAATACCATCCCCCCCTCACTCTGATGTCTTGAGTCTCAAGCTGGTCTTCCTTATGTCCAGTCTCTTCAGTGCCTCTCATCAGTCAGCAGCCAGACTATTGGATGTTTTCTACTAAGTTCACACAGTGACACTAGATGGAGTTGCTGAGCTAAAGCACCTACGAATGCTGGGCAGCCAGATCAGAATTCTGGAGCCGAATGAGACCTTAGGGATGATCTAGTCTGCCCTTTTCATTTTGCAGATGAAGAACTGCAGAGAAGTTATCTGATGTAACCCCTGCCTACAATTGTCTCAGCAATCCAGTCTCCCCATTTCTGGCAAACCCAGTCCCACTCTTCATCAGAAATGACTGAATCATGAAAGTAGATGTGCTTATAAACCCTCATTTTTCTCTAAAATCATTTGATCAGACCCAGATGATTCTGTCGGCGCTGCAGGGGCAGGAGGAAGCTGCTGTCATTCGCTGACTGCTCTGTCTGGCATAGTAGATCCTCAGTTACCATTTGTTGAGTGAATGATAGGGATCATCATGTTTCTAAAGCTCTAGAGATTTCAAATCCTCCTCAATCCTTGTTCCAATGCTCTCTGAAGGGGATTCCTCCTACCATAGCCTCATTCTCTCCACGTATATGTCGATCCTTTTCTTCTTTTTCTAGCTTCCGTGAAGATGTTAAAGCTGGAAAGAACTTTGTAAAAATCATCCAGTCAAAAGCTCTCATTTTGTCAATGAGAAAACTAAATGAGGTGATTTGTCCACAGTCACACAACTAACTGGTTTGTGGCAGAGCTGAGATTAGAATCTTCCCTAGCTCATCTTCTTAAAAAAAAGAAACTGAACCCCTTCAAGAGACTATCAAATTTCTTCCACCTGTCCTTTAACTGTTCCCTAAACTTTCCTCCAGATAATATTCTCCAGCTTATTATTAATTTTGATTGCTTCCCTCTGGGAGCAGGCTTACAATTCATATCCTTCCTTTTCATGATTTCCCACTAAAAAAACTAACCTACCCTCTCATTGTTACTCACCCATCTACCCCTTGCACCTCCTGGTTCTTAATCCCTGCCCCTGAAAAGAAAAAGTAGGTCCTCTTTCCCAACTGAACCAGCAGGGAAGGGTTTTCACATATTGCAAGGAAGTTGTCCCTGCCTGGCTAGTTTCAGTACAGATGGATCCCAGACATCTGGGACACTTCCGGGATTGTTCCAAGATGGCTTTTGCAGTTCTATTCAGAGCCTCAAAAGTTATGTTGGGCTCTGAGATAACATAAACCAGGGCAATCCCTAAACAGAGTGTTCCCTAGCTGGACTAAATGACATTCAAGTACTGTTTTGCTAACACCAGCCAGGAAATGAAGAATGTCTACAGTCAAGGACAGTCTCCTTGATATTCCAACCCTTTCTCTATAGTTCTAAGGAGTTACTGGTTTATTTCTTTACCAAGCCTCCTATCTAGTTGTGGTAGATTTCTTAAATGGCCATAAACTCTTCCAAACATATCAGGAGGTGAAATCCAGGGGCCAGTCCCATGGCTTAGTGGTTTAAGTTTGGCACGCTCCGTTTCAGTGGCCCAGGTTCAGTTCCTGGGCATGGACCTACACCACCCATCAGTGGCCATGCTGTGGCAGTGACCCACATACAAAATAGAGGAAGATTGGCACAGATGTTAGCTGAGGGTGAACCTTCCTCAGCAAAAAAAAAAAAAAAGAAGTGAAATCTACTTGTCCAGTTCTTGAATCTGGCGTGGCCATATAACTCACTTTGGCCAATGCGACATTAGCAAAGGTGATGCAAGCTGAGGGCTTGAAAGTGCTTAAGCACGAGGCTTGTCCTCTTGCTGTGCTTGGAACCCTGGAACTACCATGTGAATGAGCCCAAGCTAGTCTGCTAGAGGGTGAGAGGCCATGTGGAAAAACAGCCAGATCCTTGCCAAAAGCCTTCTAAATGCCAAACGTATGAGTGAGGCCATCCCAGATCATCCAACCACTGCTGACATGCTAGCTGACTGGAGAAGCATGACTCAGCCCAGCCTTTCTGGACAGAAGAACTTCCCAACCAACCCACAGTATTGTGAGATAAATTAATGGTTGTGTTTTTACACAAGTCATTACATTGTGGGGTAGCATGTTACAGAGCAAACACCACCTGAATTCTATGTAGTAGTAAGACTCCCTAAGGAAAAGATAATCAATATTTTCCTATTCCCTCCTCATCTTAACCCTCATTGTCCTATTCTTCTTTCATAATAGGTTTAGTTAGCCATTTTGACTGTGTGTGATGTTGTGCCTCAGTGAGGGAATAACAGAGTATAATTGTTATTAAAATTGGGTCAGCTGCAGTTTTAGGCTTAGGTTATCTGCTTGATAATCCATCATTAAGAGTTGTTTCCTCACAGGTCTTGGAATCTCTTGGGAAGTAAAGTCCTCTTTCTCTCTAGGCACAGATCTACTCCATGGTTTCAGATCCAAATCACTCCCCTCAAGGACATGACAGCTTTCTTAGGTTCTGCTTATGGAACTTCTCTGGTCTACATTTCCTCTTTTATTAAAGTTCCAATAATTTTCTCCTTGTTGACAATTCTTTCATTTTTTTAGAATACCTACACTTCTGGAAACCCTAACTTGCATAACAACTTTATTTCCAACATCATCCGAGGCTTCTAAACCACAATTCTGGGTGCCCAAACCAGACTCCTCAGGAAGTTACTTCCAAGCACACATCCTCTACGTTCATGTTGAAGCACAATATGAACATTTTTTCACTCATTCAACAGACTGAGGATAAAATCGAACATGACGGAATCAGCCCCTCCCTCAAAGATCTACAGCATATCTAAAAATTCTTAAAATCAACTGCAATCATGCTTTAGTTAAAATTCAACTCCCAGTGGGGAATAAGATGAGATGATGACCTTGAGAGGGAAAAGAATGATCTACTAGGCTTATTCCATATAGTCCTGTCCTGAACTGTATCACTCTTTGGGGTTGATGCAACTTCACACGAATCTAATGTGTCACAAAAAAGCAGTGACCAACTATATGGCATTCACTCATATTTCTAAAAATGAAAAACCACAGTTGAGCTAGTATGATATCACAGCAGAATTTTTATAACAAAGTGTGGGCTGCTCTGCAGTAATCCCTCCCAATTCAATTTACTGATGACTCACGCATTCCAATCTTTGAGTCTATAAATCAGTGGGGAAAACCACGCTCTGCATCTTTTGTTCCGCATCTGTCTTTGCTGTTGGGATCCTCAGAGAGTTGCTGGGGAAATGGCAGGGCTCAGATCAGTATAGGACAAGAATTTTGCATGGACACTTTCCAACCTTAAACTTCCCCCTGGACTTTGAACTAAACTGAAAGAAACTAAAGAAAACCTCTCCATTTCTGAAGTTCTGAGTGTCAAAAGTAGGAAAGTTTGGGGGTGAGGGCTAGTAATCAACTAGGAAACTTTCCAGTAAATAATTATTTTTTCAGCTGCAGCTCAGTATTTTAATTTTAGCAATATTTTCCTGCTAATAAAAGCAACAATATATTCAGTGTGGGAGATTAAGAAAAAACAAACATGTATGAATAAACAAATAAGTCACCTGTTAATTTAAGACACAATTGCAAGGAAGAGAAACCCCCTCTAATTAGCTCCAGGCAAAAAAGGGAGATTGTTGGAAGCATAGCAGGAATGAAATTATTACAGTTTAATATTTACAACCTTTCTCCACCTGTGCTTTTTAAGGCTGATTTGTGTGTGGATGCATACCTGCACATGCTGCTCAGCTACTGAGCCTGCATCATAGACAGCAATAACCACAGAGCTGCAGATCTGCACTAACCTCCTCCACTTGTGTACAGCCTAAGACGGCCACCAGCCCTAAGTCTACATATATACATCCCACAGCTATCTAACAGTTTCTGGGGTTAATAGTCCAATTGATGGAGTCTCTGATAGATTCACCTTGAGTCAGGTGTCTACACAGGGTCCAATCATCTATCACTAGAAGGATGGGATCACTTTGTATAAAAAAAAAGCAGCCTAAGAAGTCCCTTTTGGATTTGGAAGGGTAAGGTTGTAGGTGGGACTTATTATTTTAGAAAATCAGGTAGGGAGGAAATGACTGACATGTATAGTACAAATATAATGCCACCCAGAATTCATCACTGTTAACGTTTCAGTGTTTCCTTAGTTGATATCCTACTTATAGCAGTATATATATATATTATATGTTTGATATACTATATAGGTAGCTCTGTGTCTTGGGCTTTTCGTTTATAATATATCACAAGCATTTCCTTTCCTCTCATCCTTAAAAACTTTCCTTAAGTACTTTGACGGTGGCATAATACTCCACCGTGTGAATATTATTATTATTTATGACCTATTGCACGTTTATGTGATTTCCAAGTCTCTACCATTTTACACAAAGCTACAATAAACATCTCTGTACCTTGATCTTTGCACATATTTCTGATTATTTCCTCAGAGATACCTAGAAGTGGGATTACTAAAGCAATGCCTATAAATACTTATTGACTGCCAATTAGTTTTCTGGAAAGTTTGTACCAAAGTGTGCTCCCACCAGCAGTGATTAAGTGTGGTCATCTCACTTTGGCACCAACCCTTACCCGTTTAGAAAAACAAAGCATAAAAGTGGACGTTTCCTCTGTATACAGTTTTTGCCAATCCCACGTATTGTATTCTGTTCCTGACTTAGGTTGACCAAAGTTTAAAGCTGAGATTCTCAAAATATGGTCCCCACACCAGGAACATCAGCATCCCCTGGGAACTTATCAGAAATGCAAATTCCTGAGCTCTCCCTAGACCTACTGAATCAGAAACTCTGGAAGTGGGAGCCAACCTGAGTTTTAACGAATCTTCCAGGTGATTCTGATGCCTGCTCAAGTTTGAGAAAGCATCGAAGAATTCTTTCTAAGCCCTTCCAAATGTCTCCCCACTTTGAGTGCCCAAATACCATTTTCTGGGCCCTGGTCATTTATAAGGGACAATGTGATGTAGGATAAATGCAGTGGATTTTAGTTTAGAGGACCTGAGTTGTAAGTCCGGAATGACTCCCTACGGGGGATGCATCCAAACACAGGTAATAATGACTTATTACGCTGTTATAGCTTACATTTCAAGGTGAACATTTTTCTGTATCATTTAACCCAAATGTGACACTAGAGGGAAGTTTTAAGCTAAGTTACCCCAGATGTTTCATGGTTACGCAAGAGTGCAAAACAAACATGTTTTCCCCGCTGAATGAAAACACAATATAAGTTTTCTTTAGCAGCTGTGACTGGAGATTGCAAAATGGAAAATCTGGCCACGCTCCAGGCTATTAGCACCCCTCTCCCTCCCCCAAAGGCAAAGGACAATCAAGCCAAAGAGCAGGAAAAACACAATGCTCTCAAGTTCATAGCTCATACTGAGAAATGCAGCTGCTGGAGCTTCTGGAATGTATCAGAATAGATGGGACAGAGAGAAAGAGTACAGACCATCTCGCCCCACCACCTCTGGATCAGACTAGTTCATTTAGAATGGCTCCGAGAGGCATGACCCCAACATTCATCTCAAAGCAACGCATGCCAGGATTTTGGGTCATGTGGTAGGTGCGGTAGAGAAAATTGGAGAGCAAAAACGTCTTTCCAGTGCCCTTCAAATAGCATGACAGCCATGACGGTCTTCTTCACCTGGATTTAATAACGCCCTCACTTCTGAGGCTGTTTAGGCCTTAGTCCCAGGGCATCTCCAGAAGAATGCAGTGTGGTATAGTGGGAAAGGTACAGATTTGGAGTCAGATAGCACAGATATAAATCTTCATGCTCTACCTCATCCCAGCCATATAACCTTTAGCAAGTAGCTTATTTTTGCTAAGCCTCAGTTTTTCCAAACAATACCTCACTGGAACTGCTGCAAGGATTAAATGAGGTCATGTACATAGTACACAGTCATTGCTCCATAAGTAGTCATTCTTTTGATCTCCTTCACATTACTTTGGTGTCTTCTCAGTACCTCAGTCCCCCACCCTACTGTGAGGGACATATAAAAAGTACTCTCTTCGTGCTCAGAAAAAAAAACCCAAATATCATCATGCGTTTCAAAATTCCTTCACAGTTAGGAAGTTCTGTTCTTTTCTAAAAGCTATTGGTCTTTCTTTGATACTTTTTAGTGACCCCAACACCTCTTTTTCTGGTGAGCATCTGAACTAAGGATTCCTGCCACAAAGCCGGCCCTATATGAGTTAGCTTGTGTCCCAACCAGAGCTTCCTCTGGGGAGGGAGATAGGAATGAGAAAGCATGCACTGAGATGTGGTGTGTTCCACTTGGACCTTGCTAGTCCTGGGCACTGGGCCTTCAAGATTCCAGCCCAGATCAGCCTCCATCTGAATTCTCTACCATCAGTTACCCAATGCTACTTCAAGTCTGTCACCAAATCCCCAGCCCAGAAGAATTCCCAAAGGCCACACTTGACCTTGAGTTGACCTGAAATTCAGGCCAAGACCATAATTACACATTTCAATTGCCTCCCCAATCCCAGCTCCTCCTTCTTGACCTCTCAGAGACCAATCATTTAATGACCCTGAGGGGTTCAAATCTGGAGAATGGGACAAGGAGTAGAATTATTATTTTAATTTCTACCTGATTTAGTTGAATTTTCTTACAGTGTGATTGATGTCCTTAGGGGGCAGTGCTGCTTAGCCAATGGGTTGTGTCTCCAGATTTCCAGATACCCCCTACCCTTATTTATCCCCTCATTGCATGAAGCCTCTGAGGACTCAGAAGCTGAGGTTTGAATTTGATCTTGAAGATTATTTAAACCTCCAGAGTCTCACCCGCAAGGCCAGAACAATTGCACAGGATGCTTGTTAAGATTTCCATGCAGGCAACATAACCTACTAATACTCAGTGGTTAGGGGGATGGAGATTACCAACCAGGGCTGCAATCTTACTGTTTAAAAATTTCTTAGCTGGGCATTCAGAAAATAGATGCTGAATTCTACTTTATATGTTCATTTCTTAAATATCTTGACATCATTCAATTATTCTTTCATTCAGTAAATATTTAATACACACTTGATATGTACCATGACTATAGGGATACAGTGGGATTAGAGTAATGAGAAAGTCATACCATCCCGGCCTTCGTGGAGTTTACTATCTATTGGGAAATTTGGACATTAAAGAGAGAGTCAAAAATAAGATGAGTGTTGCAAAAGGGTAGCCACAGGATGCTACGAAAGCATTTATTGATCAAGTGTGGCTGCATAATATTGGGTTATTATTAGTTTTAAGGTTTTACTCTGTGCCTTGCAAGCATTCAAGCAAATATCCAATTCTGTGCCTCCTTGCCTCTAGGGTTACCCACCTATCCTAGTTTGCCTGGGACTTTCTTAGTTTTGGCACTAAAAGTCCCATGATCAGAGAAAACCCACAATCCTGAGGAAATCAGGATGGGTTGGTTACACTTCTCACCTCAGGGGAAGTTTACAGCAGAGTTCTCTGGCTTTTATTTCTAAATGCCTGAGTCCTTTAGGATAAATGAAATGAATCTTTCAAAAAGTCAATGTCATGAAGCAACAACAACAACATAAAAAGGTGGAGGGACTGTTCTAGATTAAAATAGACCAGAAGAACATAAAGAGAAAGTGCAATGTATTAATTAATTGGATCCTGGTTTTTGTTCTTAAGCATAAAAAACTATTGAAATGGAACATTTGGGAGGAATTCAAATATGAATAATACATTAGATGATTTTGTGAAACTATTAATAATTTTTTTAGATGTGGTTATGTGCAACGCCCTCATTTTTAGAAGACAGGCTGGAATACTTAGAGGTGAGGAAACAGGTTGGCAAAATTTTAACAATTCTTTAATCCAGTAGAGTGTATAAGAATGTTCATTTTATTATTCTTTCAACATTTCTGTATCTATGAAAATAATAAAAAGTTTTGGGAAAGAAGTCAGCAACCATCAAGCAGAACAAGCTTGGAGATGAGAGAGACTTCTCCCTGAACCAGAAAAGGATTCCTCCAGAATGGAAGCAAGAGAAAAAAGGAGAAAAATGATTGTGTGTCATTGGTGTTGACTCTAAACACGTGGGATCAAAGAGAGCCTAGCAAAGATCCCCACGCCCCACACTTGGCATGGAAGCGGTCGAGGGAGCCCCTGACTGATGATATTGATGAGATGGACATCTCAGTAGATAGATTCCTGGGTAAACAGATGACTGGTGACCAGAGGCCTGGATTTTTTTTTTTTTTTTTTTTTGCTGAGGAAGGTTCACTCTGAGCTAATATCTGTTGCCACTCTGCCTCTATTTTGTATGTGGGTCGCTGCCCCAGCATGGCCATGAGTGATGTAGATCCGCAGCCAGAAAGCGAACCTGGGCCGCCGAACTTCACCACTATACCACCGGGGCTGGCCCCAGATACCTGGAATTTTGATCCAAGTTCAAGTTATGGGAAGAGCCCAAATTGAAATTGAGATTCAGTTTCCATCATTCCAAAGAGTTACACTTTCTCCACACCTGAGTTTAAGTACTGCCTTTAATGTCCTATACACTAAACGGCCTGACTCCAGAAAAGTCTACCTGAGTAAGTGACATTTTCACTGAGACTTGACAGATTAGTAGGAGTTGGCCAGGTGAAAGGGGGAGAACAAGCATTTCAAGCATCCAAAACAGCATGTTTGGAGGACAGGAAGCTAAAGAGAGTGGTGCCTTGGAGTAAACAGAGAGAAGTTCAGTATGGCTGGAGCAGACAGACTGAGGGCCAGGGTGACATGAGAGAGGGGGAAAAGGTGGGCAGGGGCCAGAAAGTGCTAGACCTTCCAAACTGGGCAAAGGAAATGACCCACACCTCCTCCCCCTCAGGAACTCCAGGGTCCTTTCCTCTCAACACCCCTGCCTCATCCCAGTGCCCATGACTTAGGGCTCCTCAGAGTGCTTGGTCTGGGCTGCAAATTAGAGGTCACTCTGATTAGGCAGCAAGTTCTTTCTGCAAAAGGGATGATAAATGGAGAAGCTGAATCTTCTGAGTCTGTTACCCACATTTTTCGGGCTCCTGCCGCCTTCTCCCTCTCACCCACTAATGCCATTAATACATGATCCTAGCCCCCCAAATACTCCCAAGGATCTATGGGCATTCCCTGCGGGTGTCTCACATGTGTTCACAAACAAGTCTAGCTAGTCACCACCTGATGCCAGCAGATTGTCTCTCCTCTGCTGCCCCAGCGCTTCTCTGCTAGACAAGAACCTGTCCCCTGGGCACAGCTGTGTCCACCAGGCACCACAGGCTCCTCCCGCACCTGAGAAGGAGCACAGAAGGTGCCAAAGCTGTGAGATGTTGTTCTGTACAGTGGCAAATAGTGCCTCCCCTTTATGTGTAAGCTCAGTTAGTGGGGTCCCAAAGTCATATCCTTTTGCCCAAATAGTTTGTATGGGTTTTAGGGAAACAGCTCTTTCAGTTTTAATGCACAGGCCCCCAGCTTTCTGTGGGACTCAGATACATAACCACAGGGCGTAAACAGTGGGGGGCGTAGCAGGGTTTTGGCCCACAAGCAAACACACGTCGGACACTAAGCTATGCCTCAAATCACTCCTCCTTTCTGACAATGGAGCCTTTGTTAGTGGGGCAGGCTTGTGGTGCCTGGCTCCCACTTCCCGGGGATGACTATTCTCCTGGGAGGAGTATCAGTGCCTTTCCGGGTTTGCTCACTGGTTCTCTGAATGTGCCAGACCCATCTGAACCCCAGCAGAGGTCATAGCTTGGGCTTCTCCTGGGACTCACACTTTTTGTCTGTGTCTCCTACTAGATCTGGATGTGTGAAGAAGGGATGGGGTCTTATTTGCTCCTGTATCCCTGAAATGTAGGAGATGCTCAATCTATTTTTATTGAAAGACCATCTGACCATCTCGTACCCTGGGCCAGTGGTCATCAAACTTCATCTTGTTAGAAACCACTTGGGATATTATTAAAAACACAGATTTCTAGGGCCTATCCCCAGAGATCTGATTCATTAGATCCAGAGTGAGGGCCCAGGAACCTGTGTTTTAATAAGATCCCAGGTAGTTCTGATGCAGATCTTTGCCTATCTTAGGCAGGCCTGAACCAGGGACACTGCTAACCCCTTAGCTCCTTTGTGAAAATTAGAAACAGGCACCTCTTCCCCTTCTAGTTGCACCAAGTCCATGGCCAGGGTGACAGTTTGGTGAGAGAGTTTAGGCTGTAATTTCAGTCCCTTCATCCCCTTTGCCAAGCATCCTTGTGCTGTGTTCAACCTGTGTAACTATTTGCAGCAACTTGGTCTGAAGCTTACTCCTGCTAAGAAACAGTACAACTGAGAAATTCATCTTTGAATCACCCAATCTCTCAGTAAACTCTAGGAAAATTCTGTGGCCAAATTGTGCTGGTTACTTGCACCTGAAGATCAAGTGAGCCAGTAACCAGTCTCTAGACCTGGTGGGACGGGTCTGGGAAATATGAGCTTGAAAGATCTGATACAGAGGTTCTTAACCTTTGTCACATGTTGGAATCACTTTGGGAGCTTTGAAAGATTCTGATGCCTGGGTCTCACTCCCAGAACTTAACTGAGTGGGAATGCAGCCTCAGCATCAGAATTTGTAAAAGCTCCCCAGGTGATTCTAATGTGCGGAATTCCTGACTAATAAAGCCCTCGCCCTGATGAGGGAGAAGCACTGGCTGATATGTGTCTTCCTAGGGATCAGAGGACCAGGGATGGACTCACCTTTATGACTGGAGAATGCATCTAGCTCTCTTGCTCTGTGTGGTCCAGCTTTGTGCAAGTTCTTCAGGCTTTCCCTCAATAAAAGAATGAGTAGAGCCAGCCCTGACGGCCTAGTGGTGAAAGTTCGGTGAGCTCCGCTTCAGCAGCCCGGGTTCGGTTCCTGGTGCGGAACCACACCACTCATCTGTCAGTAGCCATGCTGTGGTGGTGGCTCACATAGAAGAACTAGAAGGACTTACAACTAGAATATACAACTATGTACTGGGGATTTGGGGGAGAGGGAAAAAAAAAAGAGAGAGAGAGGAAGATTGGCAACAGATGTTAGCTCAGATCAAACCTCCCCCCCGCCACACACAAAAGAATAAAAGAACCAGTACCTTTGCTTGTGCTTCTTGGCATTTCTGCCAGTCACCTCTACCCTTGCAATTTCTGAACACTCTCCTAGACCTAGTCCTCCTTTCACTTCCCTCCCCTCAAAATAAAATCCATCTATTTTTAATGTGTCATGTTGCCCATCAGTTTGATAAACCCATCTTCCACAAGGCATAAATGCCAGGCAAAGCTTAAACACTCTCTGCGTATGTGCCAAAACAATTTGGTAATATGCCACAAAGAAATTAACGTATAACAGCAAGGTGTTATTTTTAAATGGTGAGACCTAAACTTGGGATGTTGTAGCTTTTTGGGGGGTAACCTCAAGCTTAGGGGAGTAGGAAACAGCAGCTGAGAGCCTTTTGGAAGCCCCCACTGTTTTTGCCACTTTCTGCAATGGCTGGACTTCCACTAAGAATGCTGATGATGCTATTCTTGCAAAGGGGTTAGAAGGAGGAATAAAGAATCCAATTCCCCCATTAGACCATGAGCTCCTAGAAGGAGAGACCATGTTCTATTCCTTTGTGAATGCTGCATCATTCTTACCATATAATCTGTAAACTTTTGTCATGCAATAAATGTTATTGAGTTGTAAAACTTTTTAAATTTAAATTCAACACCAATTAATTGAGTTGCTACTATGTCCTGGGCCCTGAACTAGGTACTTCTATATGTTATCTCATTCAATCTTAGTTAACCCTCAGCTCTTAGTTAGCTAGCATACAGGCTAAGCTGCTGTAACAAAGATATCTCAAAATATAGTGAATTAAACAAAGTGGGAGTTTCTTTTGTTCTCAAATAATGGTCTAGATTATGGTCCACTAAACAAGTCCAGGGCTTATTTGTTGGCTCTGTCATCTTTAACATGTGGCTTCCATCCTTGGGTCCAGCATGGCTGCTCCAGACAACGAGTAGAGGAAAAAGACCAGGGAAGCACATCCACATTTCTAGAAGCACAAACCAGAAGTGGCAGAAAATATTTTTGCTCACATCCTATTGGCCAGAATTTAGTCACATGGTTATACAAATATGCAAAGCATGCTGGGAAATGTAATCTCTAATTAGGTGGCTATGTGTCCATCTAAAACTGAGGATCCATATTATTGAACAAGGGAGAATGTATATTGACAGACAAGTCTCATAAAACACTTCATACCTGTGGATGGGTATCTTAGTTCTTACTGAAGCTAGAAATGAACTATAGGAAGGTGCTGATTTCCTGACCAGAGAAGTCTTCTCTTTTGTCAGTGTATTCACAATTGAGTTGGCTCTGAAAGGCTACCTCAAATTATAAGAGTTTGGCACATAGACAAAAAATACCAATTTCTTAATTTACAATGGAGAAAGATACATATGCAGCAACTAGAACATTTGTGTTCCCCATTAAGGTTTTCCTGGGATGGAGGTACTTAGAAGCCCCCATCACAGTGTATCCTAGAGTCTACTGGGCATCTAATCTTGGCCAGATGCGAGGCTGGTGTCTGCATCCAAGTCTACTTGATACCAGAGCAAGTGCTTTTTCCACTACATTGTGCTGCCTATGTGGACGTTTTTCTAGACAGCTTCAAGACATCCGTGGCGATGTCCTCAATGGCTGCATCTCTTTGTACAGATTTCTGCCACAGCACTTATTGCTGTAGACACATTCTTATTACTGAAGGATATCTTTTCCAGGCTCCTTCCATCTCCTGGTATCCATGGATCATGTCTTAGTCATTTTACAAAATTGAGGCCAGGACAGGGCCTGGTATTTGTTACATGCTTAAACAAATGAGTAAATAAAATACACTCTTCACCTACAGTTATAACCGGACCCTTTACTGAACTCCTTCCCATATTACCAAGTCTCCCCTTCAGCACTGAGCCGACTCCCAATTTCACTACATTGATATCTTATTCTAAGTCCTTGGTTTCCAACTGTACTACCAAGGACACTCAAAAATATTTCCAATTGATTCCAAAACAAGTCTTTGTTGAAAGGTATTCCAGGGTTGAGTTTTTGCTTCAACCTTACCTCAGTCCAAACTGATGCCTTGTCAGTATATTTCCTTTTGTTTCATCCTCAGAAGCTATGGAAAAAAGCTATTTCTCATTTTGAGTTTATTATAAAAATGAGCCCTCAAGATTTCCCGGAAAGGGAACGACACCAACTCCAGGCTGAGGTCATGATTTTATTGAAGGAGACTTCGCTAATCATCTCAGTGCTGATGCACACTCCCCGCAGAGATGCTCAACACAGGCCTGGGTGGAACTGGCCTCATTGCGCAGCCACACTCTGCGAAGGGAGGAGCTGGAAACCAGAAGGGGCCCTTAAAAGGCCTGCTTCCTTCACCAGTGACAGGAATGATGGGGTGTGTGGGTAGGACTAGTCAAATCAGATCAGTGTGTTCCGAGATGCAAGGCTCTCTGCTAGACAGAAGGGGGGATGCAACAAAGTAGAAGAGGTCCTTCTCTCACTAACAAATTTACTCATTTGTTTAAGCACGCAGCAAAACCCGGGAGCCTCACTAGGACTCACTTTCCTCATTTGAAAAGTGGCTGAGTTGTACTCCTTCCATGAAGTACCTCAGTGCAGGTGAGGGTGTCTGTCCTCCCCTTCTCCAGGCATCACACTAAGTAAACTGCTGTAAATGAGAAACTATGTGAGGTTGCCTCAAAAATTCCATGCAAATTTTGCATTTGATTCCACAGTATATTCCAAGTTGTATCTATCTATCTATCTATCTATCTATCTATCTATCTATCTATCTATCTATCTATCTTCTGTCTATCTATCTATCTATATCTACATATAAAGTGGATCTTTTCTCAGTGGAGCCTTGGCAGAAAGGTTTGTACTCTTGGAGGTACCCATTCCCTAACAGGAAGAACTCATCACTGACTGATGTCTGACATCCTTTCTAGATCCAAAATTCTCTTATGAAGAGTCAGATATAAACAATATCAGAAATAGCATAGGCAGATATATTTGACTCTAAGGGCATATAAATTCCATTTATTTTTTCAAAACTCCAACCAAATAAAACACTTCTGTAGACCAGATTCACTCACCAACTGCCAGTTCTCAAACCATAGGGGCTTAGGAATCTACATTTTCAGAGAAGTCCCCAGAGGACTCATAATCAGGCAACTGGAAACCCTGAGATGAGGTATACATGAATTCTTCATAAACTGTAAAACCTGGTAGGGATAATAATCATGGGTAAAATCATAGGTAGGGATAATAATCTTTGCAGTCTTTACCACACAGGATGGTTTAAATGAGATAATGCATATTGTTTTGTGAAATTTACGAAGTAAAGTTATCAGATCGGAGGGCATGGAGGGGGCTGCAAATCTCTCTCCTGTTGATTCTCATCACAATGGTGGACCAGGTGTGCAGAGGTTCTGTAACTGCTGTAGTCCTGAAGGGAGGCACAACTGGCTTGGAAAAGATTCTCTCGACTTCTTGCCTCTCCCTCCCAATAGCTTAGACCTAGCGCAGAACACCAAGGGTCTCTCTCTTCCTTCACTTACTCAGTCTAGGACCTCTTCTATCGAAAGATAGATCTGACAAGGAAAGGGATGCAGATTCCAGTCACACTTTAAAAAGAGGAGCTCTCCTTGCTGCACATCTGGATCTCTCCTGGCCTCAGCTCAGATACCCAGGGCCCCAGGCATAGTGTTCTTTTACAAGGATACTGCTTTCCAGGAGATCCCATTTCTTGAACCTCTCCTGACTTGCTTCCCTATATCAAAACGTCTTGGTCCAGGGTTCCATTCTTTTGGAGCCCTAATGTGGCAAATTAATGTGATAAATTATGTTTAAGGCACTAAATAAAGAGCTTTATGAAAGCAGATTCAGGTTTTATTCATTTCTATGCTCCTGTCCCTAGTTTCTGGGTCACATCTGAAGGGTTGAGATAGAATTCAATTTAAGGCTAAAAGTGAAAAGGTTGCAGGGTTTTCCAACATACTGGCATTTCAATAGCTCCCTTTATTCATTCAACAAATATTTGGATGCTTACTATGTGCAGGGCATATTCCAAGAGGCAACATAATGCAATGGCTTTCAAACTTTAGTGACCTTCACCATCACTTGGAGGGCTTGTTAAAACACAAAGTTCTGAGTCATAGATTCTGATTCAGGAGGTCTGGATGGGCCCTGAGAACTTGTGTTTCTCACAAGTCTGGGGATCACACTGAGAACACTGGTATAGGGCATGGCAGGAACCAGGTCCCCGACCCACAGGATGCACGGTGTAGGGTGGAGATTTCGGTCATCTTGGCAGGTCAGTGGGGGAGACACGCGGGAGGCATAGAGCCCCTTAAGCTGCAGTCTGTGCCTGCCACGCCAAGAGTCATCCACTAACGGAGAAGTCAGATGTGCTGCGCCCCTCCCCTCCCCGGGGCAGCCTCGAAAGGAGAGGGCAGGAGGAGGGAGCCCTGGCACCTCCTCTCGGGCTTGGGCACCCCCGAGCAGCGGGCGCGCAATGGAAGGATCGGGGGTCCAGGGGATCATTCTGGGTCAGGCCTCCGCGAGAGGAAAGCAGGCGAAGTGGCCCTCCTCCTGCGTGGCCCCGCCTGCGCTGGCGCTCGGCTAGCGGCCGGGGCGGGGCGCCGCGACCCCCGTCCCTCCCCCGGCCGAGCCGCGGGCGCGCTCGCGCCGCCCCCGTCCCCTCGTCGCAGTCGCCGCCGCCTGGCTCGGCCTCGCGGCGCGGGGATCCAGCGGCGCCGCAGTCCCGGCCGGCCCGCGAACCATGGCCCAGCCCGGCGAGGAGGCTCTGCCCGGGCCCGAGACCGCGGTGCAGATCCGCGTCGCCATCCAGGAGGCGGAGGACGTGGAGGAGCTGGAGGACGAGGAGGAGAGGGCGGAGGCGCGGGGCGCGGGGGACCCGGCTCGGTATCTCAGCCCCGGCTGGGGCAGCGCCAGCGAGGAAGAGCCGAGCCGCGGGCACAGGTAGGCGCGGCGGCCCGGGCCGAGGTGGGGGCCGCGACCCCCGAGTCCCGGCCGAACGGAAGTTCGGGGACCAAGCGGGTTGAGTCAGCCCCGCCGCCGGGGCCACTGCTCTGGGCCGTCTCACGAGTCGGGACCAGCTGTTGGCGTTTGTTGGTGCCCCGGTCCGCAGCTTTGTAACCCGACGCAGGCTCCCCGGGCTGGCGGCGCGGATCTGAGGGCCTGGACGTGGGCATGCTCTGGGACCCAGGAGGAAGTCCTTCCTGGGCCATCCTCGCCATCTCGTCCCCTGGAGGAGACTCTCCTTCCGTGAGCTCACCCAAAGACCCTCCAAAAGGCCCAGCCTAGCTCGGTCTTCACCTCCAAGGCTGGCCCACCTCCCTTTGCGAGTAGTCCCACCTAGCCTTCACCACCATCATCATCGCCCTGTCTGCTTCTTAGTCCAGTTGCGTCGGGGCAAGCTAGGCACTGCTGACACTTGCTGCTGGGGGATCCGAGGAGGAGTGATTCGTGGTGTAGAGAGCTCTCTTGCCCTGATTTGGGATCAGTTCATGGCTTGCTGCTTGCACCCTCCTGGCCCGGGGATTCCCGTTTTCACGCAGCCTTCCCCACCTGACTTCTAGGCTTGCGTCATCATCTTGCTGTCTTGGCTTTGGGTTCCTGGGTGCTGGGTAGTCTGGAGCTGGTATGGCACAAGAAACCACCTGGCTAACCTTGCCTCTGGGCCCTGAGCGTTGTCATCAGCCGCAGACAGTAGTCTTGTGTCCACTAACGCCCAGGCCTTTCAGGACTATGGTTTTGCCCCTGCTGTTGAGAGGAGATTCAGTATGGAGTGTCCATAGAGAAGAGAGTTGGGCAATGGCAGAACTTGCAAATTCTGGGAAATGCCAACGGGCACTGTTTCAGAGCCCTCCTTCTTCTGGGACTCTGTGCACACACTTTTAGCTGTCAGGGCTCTGCAGGATTACTCCCTGGCAGGCATATATTTACTTCATTGGGAAAATACTCAACTCAGGGGCATAAGAATTCTGGAGCCAGAGCCATTCCCCATCACAGGCTGACCCTTCCCCAGTGTAATGGTCTGGATTTAGGTACCTAGAGATTCAGGGCAGTTCAGTGGAGACAGAGGTATTCGAGGAGGAAAGTCCAGCCTAACAGTTAAGAGCAGGAAAGCTGGGCCACAGCAGATGACACAGTAGACATATCAGCACTTTATATACTGTAAAGCCTGATTCATTCATTCATTCTGCTCAGTGCCGAGTACTGAGAGTATAAAAATAAAAACTGTAGTCACTGACATCTCACAGTCTTGAGGAGAAAGCAGCCACCTAGTCAAATAATTTCAGAGGTCATGTAAAATAGCCCAGAGTGGCTTATCCTTCTGACTTTATTTGCCTGTGACTGTGGCAAATTGCTGTCCCCTATCCTGGGAGCTAAATTTTGAGATTGTACCGTTAGCGGGGATTAAAGCCCTGCTTATTTCTTGGGCCTGGAAAGAGCCCTTCTGGCGATCTAGGAGAACATGACCCTCAATTCCAGTGGGCTTCTTGCCCTCACCCCCTGCACCCTCCCTCCAGAGCCGCCCTTCCCTCCCAGCTCCAGCAGCTGCAGTCTCATGGAACATTCAGTTTGAAGCATTTCCTGCTGCCCACTGGCATAGAGTTGACCCCGGAAAGTCCCTGGGGCTCTTGAGGGTAGTGGAGCTGACAGAGCCCAGCGGGCAGATGTCCAGAGCATGAGGAGAAGGCATCCAAGAGCAGGATCCGTGCTGTTCCGTTTGGGCCAGCCCGGTAGAACAGTAGCCACCGCCCTGTGTGAACATGTCTTGGCTCCCAGAGTCTGCAGAAGAAAGCCCAGGTTCCTAAATCTGCTTATAGAGATGTGGCACCCACCCATGTCATCCCCTCAGCCCATTGCTTCCTTCCCTGCCTGTGTTAATAATTCATGCTCCCACAGCTCCGACCCCTCTAGGTCCCTGGACACAGGGTGCAGTTTTGTGTCCACATGCCTTTGCACTCCCACCTCGAGGTTCCTCTGATGGATTCATTTCTAGTCAGCCTGAAAACTTCGCCGCCTCGTCCCCACCACCCCCAATCCCTACCCCAAAGCTGGGTTTGTTTCCTCTCCTTTGTGTTGCTGTAGTACTCTGTACATTTTATACCCAGCACTTGTTATTCTGTAGATCTACCTCCCTCCATGAATTCAGGGACCGTGCTTGCCTTCTTTTCATTGTATCCTCTGCACTCAGCACGTCCTGGGTGCTCTGTGAACATGTGTTGAATGAATGCGTGTTTCTATCATCTCACTCTATCAAGTTGAAATATTTTTGTGTTTCTCCTCCACGAGACAGTGCCATCCATGAAGGCAGCGACCTTCCTTAGTCCTCTCCATATGTCCAGTACCTAGCCCAAAACTGGCTTACACCTGGGGAACAAGGAATAAATAGAAATAAAGAAAAATCTTTATAATCTCCAAATATTCATTAGTCTTCTCCCCACATCTTGCTCACTAAAAACGTCTTTCCTTTTATTCTCTCCTTTTTAACATAAAAATTTCAAACATAAAATGTGAAAGAGTAATACTGTGAGCATTCATATACTCACCATCTAGACTTAACAGTTGTTAATATTTTCCCATTTTGTTTGATGGCTATATAATATATGTGGTTTTCCCTGAACCACTTGAAAGTATGTTGTGCACAGACTTATACCCTAAGTACTTCATCTTGTAGCTCTTGATAAAGACATTCTCCTACAAAATCATACTATTTTTGCAACTAAGAAAATTAACAGTGATTCCTTAATATTATCCCTAAAATAATCTAATAGCCAAGTTCTATATTTAGCTTCCCCCCAATTGCCCCACAGTGTGTCTTACAGCTATTTCTTTGTCCCTTCCAACCAGAACCCAATCCAGGTCAAGCCATTTGCCTGTTATGTCTCTTTAGAATCTTTTTTTTTTTTTTGGTGGGGAAGAGCAGCCCTGAGCTAACATCCGTTGCCAATCTTCCCCTTTTTGCTGAGGAAGACTGGCCCTGAGCTAACATCCGTGCCCATCTTCCTCCACTTTATATGGGACGCCGCCACAGCATGGCTGACAGGCAGTGCGTCCGCGGGCGCCTGGGATCCGAACTCGCGAACCCCGGGCTGCCAAGCGCGGACTAAACCGCTGCGCCACCGGGCGGCCCCTCTTTAGAATCTTTTAATCTAGAACGTTGTCACTTTTTTTTGTAATGCTTTGCTATTTTGGAAATAAAAAGCCAGATGTCTTGTCGAATGTTTCACAGTTTGAATTCGTCTGATTATGTTCTCATTGTCTAGTTTAAGTTGCTCCTTTGTACCGTGTGTCTCCTGTAAACTGGAAGTTAGGGCTGAGGGCTTGATAAAATTCAGATTAAACATTTTGGCAAGAACACTTCATAGGCAATGCCATGGACTTTTCATTGCGTGACCTCGGGCAGCTTCCCCCATTAGTGATGCTAAATTTAACCATTTGGCTAAGGTGATCTCTCCATTGTAAAGGTTCATCTTTCCCTTTGCAGTTAACAAGTAAGATGTGGGCTTCTTGTGAGTATTCTTTCACCAAAGCCCTTCACCTAATGGTTTTAGCGTCATCTGTTGATGATCCTTGCCTGAGTCTGTTAGTTCACTAGGGATTACAAATTGGTGATTTTCTAATTTTATCATTCTTTGTACATTTATTAGCTGGCATTCTGTAAAAGAGAGCTTTGCCCCATCATCTGAGATTGAACAAGAGTTCCTCCTGAAGAGGCAAGCATAAATGTGTAATTACCAGTTTTCAAAGAGAGGAGTTGGTGTAATAGTTACATCAAACAATTTAAATTAGGGCCCTGCCTTTCACTCTCTCTGATTCATGGATTTTTGTTTATTCACTTTTTTTGTGTGAGGAGGATTAGCCCTGAGCTAACATCTGTTGCCAATCCTCTTCTTTTTGCTGAGGAAGATTGGCCGTGGGCTAACATCCATGCCCATCTTCCTCTACTTTATATGGGATGCCTGCCACAGCATGGCTTGATAAGTGGTGCATAGGCCTGCACCTGGGATCCAAACCTGTGACCCCGGGGCTGCCGAAGCAGAGCATGCAAACTTAACCACTACACTCCGGGCCGGCCCCTGTTTATTCACTTTTTTATAATTAGTTACAATCATTAGTTTTGATGCTCAAAATGTCCCTAATTTAGCTAGGGGAGCCCCTTCAAGTTGGCTTCAGATATCCCTTTGGAACATGCCCTTTGGTCTTTGAGCACTTCCTTGCTTTCTGATACTAGATATTCTAGGCTTAGTATGTACTTTTCCCACTCCAGTCATGGGATCCAGCCATTACCACAGGAATCCTTGGTTTTTCAGATGTTAGCAGGAAGGTATTTAGAAACCAAGACCTGGAATGAAGAGTGCTAATTTCTACTGGGACAACTTTTCTTTTAGGCCCTTTCAATAGAAAGAGTTAGAAAATATATTTCTTAAAAATAAATTTGTGTTGATAATCCCAATCCAAATTTAACACCACAGGGTTTTTGCTTTACTTCTTTTATTTTTTATGCTGAAAATCTTGATCGCTAATAACATTAACATATTTACTTATCTGCTTTGTCTTACAATGTGTAAAACTTATTTAAAATTATAATACTAAATATTAGTATGAATAATAAAACCACTGAGCACACCTGCTTTTCGTTTAAAAAAACAGAATCATCTAGGTTTCTTTCTCTCCATGATGTTTCAGGGACACTACACAAGCTATCTTTTCCCTGTTCTGGATGATGATAATGAAAGCTTCCATTTATTAATGCCAATTATATGTCAGACATGAAACTAAGCACTTTGTGTACATTATCTCTGCTCCACACCACAAACCATATTTGGACCTGCAGAGACATCCATTAGTTGCACTCCTTTCCCAGGCCCTAGGAAATGTGCCAGAAGACAGGGTTAGAGAAGAAGGTCATGGTCTCTGTAATAAACCTTTAAGAACTTGTGGGCCACCCAGACATAGTGTGTGGCCTCTGCTGGTGGCATCCAAAATGTAGTTGTTCCAGTGATACCTTTTCCAAAGTTGGGAACATCCTTGTGTATGTTTTCAACCCGTCTCTATGAAGAACCTTTATCTTTTGAATCTGTCCTCATGTGTTTATACTGCATTATCAATTTGGTTGCCTTTTTGAACATTTTCAGATTCATTCTCTTTTTCTAGAGGCAAGTCCTAAGAAACTATACACAGATTGTACTGGACCCTAGTGTTTTTCATAAATGATGTTTTTCCCTTTGTCTTCAGTATCCCCCTTGTTGCTGTCCATCATTATCCTGGCCTTGGTGGCCAAAGCACCTTGTTATTAGACCATCTGTGAAGATAGATGGTGGGTATAAGAAATCTTTCCTGTGTTGAAAGTCATAGTGAGGAGCTTATTACTTCACCACTTTAGTTTGGATATTTTCCTTCATAAGGTGTCATTTGATTAACCACTCAATTAACATATCCAAATTAGCTTGAGTTTTTTTTTTTTTTTTGGTGAGGAAGATTGGCCCTGAGCTAACACCTGTTCCAATCTTCCTCTTTTTGCTAGAGGAAGAGTGGCCCTGAGCTAACATCTGTGCCCATCTTCCTCTGTTTTGTATGTGGGTCACCACCACAGCATGGCTTGATGAGTGGTGTAGGTCCATGCCTGGGATCCAAACCTGTGAACCCTGGGTTGCTGAAGCAGTACACGCCGAACTTAACCACTACGCCACCAGGCTGGCCCCTAGCTTGAGATTTTATGAGAAAAGCAGCCTTGGAGATTTTATGCTGCACTTATTTCTCCAGATGATTTACAAATATGATAAATATTTCAACACTATCTGTGGAGCCCAGTCATCTGTTTTGAAATGTATCCTCTTATTTCTACCTTTTGTTTTCACTTCTAGCAGGTTTACAGGTATGACGAAAGAACTCCTCACCATTCCCAATTTACAGTGTTTATTTAAAAGGAAACAATAATGTAAATGTAAAACTTTTTCAAAGTCTTCTTGAAAGGCCACTAGAGACATATTCACCAGTACCCGTACTTTCTGTCTCAAGGAAGGAATAGAGTCCAGAAACTTTGTGACACTTACAGGGAGCTATAAGTCTTTGCTTGGAGCAAAGGATCTGAAAGGAAATAGACAGAAATGAGTTTGGAAGTTGGTTGTAGCCAGATTCTAAACGAATCTGAATAAAGAGCTAAGGACTTTGGATTTTATTTAATAAGAAATAGAAAATATTATTATTATCATTAAAGTAGAGCAGTGACATAGCTGTTCTTCAAAACTTGTGATAAGGCACAGAGTGGAAGAGGCTTAACCCAAAATAAATTGGGAGTGGGGTGGGGGGAGGTGGCAGGAGGTGGGAAGACAGAGCCCTAGAAAGGCTCTGGTTAGGAAATTTGTGAAGGATGCACGAGTAAAAAGGGAAGCTAATATCTGAGAAGTAATATAAATTTTTCCTTTAGACTATTGCCCAGCCTCTCTGCCTGCCAATGAAAAGTAGCAGGCACATACCCTGTACTTCCAAGGGGAAAAAAAACCCAACAAGATTCGTTTCTAAAGGAATTGAATGAACTAACTGGTGATCTGGAGTTGCTGAGGTAGAGCTGGTACCTGCAGAGTAAAGCCTTCTCCATTTAAGGCCCCTATTTAATGATTCCCTGCCTGTTCACCCTAAAGTGAAGCCTGTTGCTTGGCATCTGCCACCCATGTATATAGAGCCCCCTAGGTAGCCAACCAATAGGAGTATACAGCTGCACAGGGAACCCACACAACCCACCAAGAAAAAGCAACCCAGACCTTCCTTCTTCACAATGAATCGCTGTGGAGCATAACTCCCTACTCCTTAAATACGGACTGTTGAAAGAGTGACTTCCTTTCAAAGTGTATGTGGAAAGGCAGGAAAAGGAGTCACTTTACAGTGGAGACAGCTAACAGTCACTACCTCAGCCAGGCTATCGGGGTCAGCATCCACAGTGATCAGGCGTGTTGTTGGTATGTACCCTTGATACCATGTGATGAGAGTAGAAATTTGCACCAAATTCCCCAAAACCCATATCCTCAGTCTAATTATGAGAAAAATATCAGACAAATACTAAATGAGGGACATTGTGCAATATACTTGACCAGTGCTCCTCAACGCTGTCAAGGTCATCAAAACAAGGAAAGTCTGAGAAGCTGTCACAGCCAAGAGGAGCCTGGGGAGACATGATGACTAAATGTAATGGGTTATCCTGGGTGGGATCCTGAAACAGAAAAAGGACGTTAGGTAAAAACTAAGGAAATCTGAATAAACTATGGAGTTTAGCTAATTATAATGTACCAGTATTAGTTCATTAAATATACCAAACTAATGCAAGATATTAATAATAGAAGAAGCCTGGTGTGGGATTTATGGGAACTCTCTGTAATATTTTCACAATTTTTCTGTAAATCTAAAACTATTCTAAAATAAGTTTATTAAAAAAATTTTTTAATAAAGAAAAAAATGAATCGTTTACCAGTCACATGAAAAAAAAATCAGTGACATGAAAGTTAAATAGAAAAACTCACCCCAGAGGATACAGAAGTGACACTGTTGGAAACAAAAAGACTGTAATAAATATATACTCCAGTTAGTACCCTGAAAGAGAATATAAGGTATTGCATCCACAAAACAAGAACGGGATGCTCTTACAAAGGAAGACATGAAAGAGTTCTTAGAGAATAAATAAATAATTACTGAAATTAAAAAATTCACGAGGAAAAGTTGGAAGACAATGTCAAGGAAATCTCTTACCGTGTAAATCAAAGACAAAGGTAAAGACAGACAATGTGAGAGAAAAGACCAGAGACATTGAGGATCAATCCTGGTGGTCAGTCAACTAATAGGACTTCAAGAAAGAAATGTCATCTTGGCAAATGCCTTCGCCCTGCAGCGAAAAATGTTTACATGATCATAAAAATAAATACGACTGATTGGTTTTCAACTTTTAGTATCTATCTATAGACAAAACATGGAAGATTAGTTACAGAATATAATGTAAATATTATGAACTATGACAGAAAGAAATGAAGGTACATCTGATAGAATTTGGAAGGGTGGAAATGGAAAGAAAAGGTAGGATGATAATATGCTATCATATGTAGCGAGGAATTGAGAAATACTATTTAATGTTGATGGAGTAAGAAACAATTTTAAATGTATTATTTAGAAACACAATAGAGGCTATTAGAAAGACCAAAAATAGTATAAAATTTTAAAAATTGGACAAAGATGCTTTGGGAGATGAGTGACTCAAAATCCTCATCTTATATAATAGGACATGAGTAGAGAATGTCTAAAGTTGGCAAGTGAGAAATAGAGCTGTGAGCGTATTTTATAGAAATAGAAGCCAAACTCTCATCAGAACTAAATGGTTGAACAGAGGTTGCCTCTGGGGAGGAGAGGTGGAGCGGGGAATTGTTGCTTTCTTTATAAGTTCTCTACTATTTTATTTTAGTTTTTGCTATGTGTATGTATTAGTTTAATTTTTGATTCATTTTTGATGAGCTATTAATAGAGTCTGAGGGAGAAGTAATGAGGACAGTTGGAATGGAAAAGAGAACACGTGGGAGACACTGCAGAATAAAAATCAACACTTGATAACTGACTCCACATGGGGGCATAAGAGAGGGCTAAAAGATGGATCTTAGGTTTTGAGCCTAAATGCAGAGAAGAGTGAATAGGGAAAGTCATTGGTGGGGCAGTTTGGGAGGGAAGATACGTGGTTTTTACAGGATGGTTGTAAATGACAAAAAGTTGCTGATATTTATATTTAAAGGATCTAAACTTCTTTAATGTTTGTAAAGAATGTGGGGTCTTTTTTGTTCAAAGGCTGTTGCACAAACCAGGAAACAATGCAGCATGCTCCCAGCTATAAAACAGGCTTTCCTGCTCTTCCAGGATTCCCCTTTGGAGATGCAAGTTGCTGCTGACAGCAGCCATGCAGAGAGAGAGGTCCTCTGGGTGCAAGAAGCTCACCTCTGCACTCGCAGAGGGGCTTTATATCACCTCCCTGGTACTGCCCACCTGTTCTGGAATCTCTTGCTACCTGCCTGTCTGCTCACTGGGTGCGAATAACTGATGTAGAGTCACCCCTCCAACACATTATGGATTGTTTACTCTGAGACCGTGTGAAAGGGAGGTGAGCTTCCCAGATAGAATGTCTCTTGGTAGGCCCGGGCTTCAGTCCTACCTGAGGTCGTTCTGCAGAAGGTGATAGTTCGATTCTGGACATTTGAATTTGAAGCAGTCTCAGGCTATCTGAGTAGAAATGTCAGGCAGGCAATTAGGAATTCAGGACTGGAGCTCAGGAGTGATAGGATGGAGGGGTGGGAGGAGAGGCAGATTTGGGTTGGATGAGCCCACCAGGGGCTGAAGTGTAGAGGTTGCCAGGGGATAAAGAGTCAAGGATGGATCCTTGGGGAATTCCTACATTTAGAAATGGGAGGAGAAAGAGGAGACTGAAAGGGCAGTAAAATTGGGAGAAGAATCAGATAAGAACAAGTCATATAAGCCCGGGGGAAGAGTATCAAGAAGAAGGTGGTCAGCAGTGTCCCATCCCACAGTGGACCGAGGTGGAGAAGGGCACCTGGATATAGCAAACGGATTCTTTGGTGGATGTCCAGACCTGTGGAACAAGCTTGGGAGGGAGGGCTATGCATAAGGGAGGTCTGGTCGGGTCTGATTGGATGAACTTCATTTTCTCAATCAAGTCAGAGATAGAATCATCTGCCGAGAGTAAAGCCTTCCCATGGCCGACCATGGGAAGAATGGGAGGCTCTAGAATAGGCATCGGAGAAATTGAGCAATTACATTGCCTTCCTTCCATTATGTTTATTTGTTTATGAGTTTGCCTTTTGTAATAGCATCAACTGCTCTAGTTTGGGAGAAGGACTTACTGGTCTGTGGGTCCTTTTGATGGTCTGGTCACCTCTGATCTACTAGCCATTCATAGTAAGTCAGACCATTTTGCTAATACCCCTGAGTCCACCCAAAACTTCACTGGTTGTAATCACACACCTCATTCCATCTTCTGCTATTTATTGTCATCCTTGTCAGCTGGCCTCAAAATTTCCTATGCATTTGTAGTTATTTTATCTGGTATATTCAATCTATCTGTTTAAACTACTATTTAGGGTGTAAACTTTCTCTAGAAAGTGAAAATTTGTTCTATCTTGCTTCTCCTTTTTCATTCCATTGATTGTCCTACTGACACTTCTCCTTTGGCGTGTTTTCCTCTTTTCTCATTGTAGTGTCACTATCCTAATATTCGGCTGTAAGTAATAGAAAACCCAACTAACAAGTGAATGAAACAAATAGGATTTTATCTTTCTCATGTAATCAGAAATCTGCAGGTAGGTAGTTATAAGAATTGGTTCAGCGACTCAGTAACATGAGAGCCAATAATGTCGATAAATCAGGCCAAGCTGAAGTACTGGCCTTTTCCTTATGGTAGTAAAATAGCTGCTACAGCTCCAACCATCACATCCACACTCAAAACAGATATAAGGGGAAGGGACAGGGCCAAAAGATTTTCGCTTATGTGTTATTGGCCATAACATGACAAATGGCTACTACCTGTAAGAGAGGCTGAGAAAGTGTGTATTTAGTTTTTTTAGTTTCTGTAGTAAAGGAAGGCAAGTGAGAAAGAGTTTGCTATTAGATGTTGGGTGAGTCAGACTAATGTCTGCCACAGCTACCTTTTAGGGACTTTTAAAATTATCAACTTATCTAATGTTTTAGTTGCATTTGACCTGTTATATCTTATGGGGTACCTTAATAGATTCCTTTGGTTTATTATCCCATTTTTAAAAGACTTTTTAAAAAAGCATACTTTTAAAGTTAGACTCTCAGACCACTTTTTTTTCTTCAGTACACATTTGTCT
This sequence comes from Tapirus indicus, assembly GCA_031878705.1. Taxonomy (NCBI): domain Eukaryota; kingdom Metazoa; phylum Chordata; class Mammalia; order Perissodactyla; family Tapiridae; genus Tapirus; species Tapirus indicus. The sequence goes on along the minus strand of CM062918.1, from coordinate 60,931,739 downwards.
TGAGACATCGGTAAGGTATTTAAAAAACCATTTCCAGACTGTCTACAGGCAAGTAACTACAGCTTCATTTTTTAAATCAACCGATGCCTATATTTTATGCTAATTATAGTTTTTAAATTTGAAAAATTGTGAGATAGATTTATTTAGTTTTTTCTCTCCTGCCAGAATATTTAATTTTTATTCTCATTTTGACTCGTCTACAATTGCTTTTTTGGGGCGCATTGAAAGCCGGTGAAAATTTTGCTGGAGTTGAAGGACATATATGTGTGGGCGTTTTTCAGCTTTAAACTATCAAGTAATAGATTACTTTTAGTTTCTGAGCCTCTCCCTTTTTTTATTGGTTGATTATTTTATTTAAGAGCTTAATCCTGAACCAAAGGAAATGTTAACTGTTTGCTTCTTTATAAAGGAAACATGATGTGCGTATAAACAAGCACACTTTTTGTGCTGACGGCCTCCTTTTTAAAAAAAATTTTAATTGTAAAATACACATAACATAAAATGTGTCACCTTAACCTTTATTAAGTGTACTGTTCAGTGGCATTAAGTACATTCACATTGTTGTGTAACCAATCAGCATCATCCATCTCCAGAGCTTTTTCATCTTTCTTACCTGAAACTCTATACCCATTAAACAACTCCCCATTCCCCCGCCCCCAGCCGCTGTGAACCACCCTCTACTTTCTGTCTCTATGAACGTGACTACTCTAGGCACCTCATATAAGTGAACTCATACAGCATTTGTCTTTTTGTGACTGGCCTATTTCACTTAGCATCATGTCCTCAAGGTTCATCCATGTTGTCGCATGTGTGAGAAATTCCTTTTCGAGGCTGAGTAATGTTCCATTGTATGTATATCCACATTTTGTTTATCCATTCATCTGTCAGTGGACACTTGGGTTGCCTCCACCTTTTGGCTGTTGTGAATAATGCTGCTGTGAACTTTCTGAGTTCTTCTGGGAGCCAGGCAGGTTCTCCCAATGGCGTAGAAGCACACTGGAAGCTTTTGGTGGGCTAGGTGCGCGCGTCCATCCCAGGAGACGCTCGCTCTGCTCGGAACATGTTCATGGAGGCCCTGGGTCTGATGGTCATGTTCTTAGCCATCAGGCAGTTGTTTTTTTTTCTGAAAGTAATTTTTAACCAATTCTTTTTATTGAATAATATGTATACTATTTGTATAATACTTTAATTTGGTCATTAAATATACAAAAGAGAACTCACCTTTGGTAACTTCTAATAATGGTGTCAATTATGATGTGGATAATCACTAATTCCCTAAATATTTATGGTTTTGAAATTTTATAATCTCTTTGTGAAAGATTGGCCTTCCTAAAGCTTTGCCCAGAATTTCTTTGGCTTGTTCTCGTGTCCCGGTATTCTCAGGGAGAGGGAGAGGGACTCTGTCCAGGTGGAGCTGCTGGTGGGCACGGGTTTCATTTAGGAGGGCCCCGGGGAATGGGGTTGTTTCCAGATTCCACGGCAAGGTCCCACCGGAAGGTAGAGGGTATTATGTGTACTAGCTTTGGAGACAGAAAATTTGAATTTGAATCCTAGATCTGCCTCTTATGAATGGCAAATGAATGTATCTGTCACTTACTGAGCTCTAAGGGTGTACCAGGCACCCTTCCGGAGATTTCATGAGTTAATTCATTTATTCTTCACAACAGTCCTATCAGGAGAGTGACTGTTATGATCCCATTCACAGATAATGGAACTGAGGTGTGGCAGTGGAGTTCCTTGCCTAAGGTGACTCAGTTAATAAATGGTGGTGCCACAGTTTGAACCCAGGCAGGCTAAGTCTAGAATTGGGACTCTCAGTTACTCCACTAAACTGTCTTTGAGAAATCGAGATTTGAGGGTTGGAGTAGGGAGGAAAGAATAAGAAGTGTATGTGAAAAGCATCCTGTCGGTGGCAGAGCAGCACATAAACGTTAGTAGAGGGTGTTATTATTTTAATGATCCTCCATCCTTGTTAAAAGCTTGATCTCTTAGCTGGTTGGAGGCAGAACCTATCCCCTTGTGGCCACGTGATTGCCACCTCTGGGGAGTCCAGTTCAGGTGTGAGCCATGCAGTCTCCTAGGGCTTCTCTAACAAAGTACTGCAAACTGAGTGGCTTAGGACAGCAGAAATGTATTTTCACAGTTCTGGAGGCGGGAAGTCCAAAATCAAGGTGTCCGCAGGGGCATGCTCCCTCTCAAGGTGCTAGGGAAGGATCTGTCCCAGGCCTCTCCCCTAACTTCTGGTGGTTTGCTGGCAGTCTTGGACGTTCCTTAACTTCTGCTTCACCCCAGTCCCTGCCTTCGTCTTCACATGGCGTTCTCCCTGTGTACGTGTCTCCAGATTTCCCCTTTTTGTAAGACACGAGTCATACTGGATTAGGGCCCACCCTACTCTGCTATGACCTCGTCTCTGACTCATGACATCTGCGAGACCCCATTTCCACATCAGCCACATTCTGAGGTACAGGAGGTTGGGACTTCAGTGTATGAAATTTGGGGGGGAACAGTCCGACCCGTAACACCCGCTGTCTCCCTCTGGTCTCAGTGGCGCCACCACTAGTGGGGGCGAGAATGAGCATGAGGACCTGGAGCAGGCGTGGAAGCCCCCGGATGAGGAGTTAATCAAGAAACTGGTGGAGCAGATCGAATTCTACTTTTCTGATGAGAACCTGGAGAAGGACGCCTTCCTGCTGAAGCACGTGAGGAGGAATAAGCTGGGCTACGTGAGCGTCAAGCTGCTCACGTCCTTCAAAAAGGTGAGGCTTCCCTCTCAGAGGCTGCCCTGGGGTTTCAAGGGTGCTCTGGGTTGTGGTTCTAAATATTTTTACCCCTGATGACTAGCGATTTTTTATTTCCTCTGAGGCTTGAAAAAGAGAAAAATGATCAAGACAAGGGTTTTAGGATCATCATTAAGAAGATCCTCCCACAGTATTGAAAGGGTCCCGGCTGTTGGGACAGATCTCAGCCGGTGGCGTTATGGAATGACATTGCTTGTTCTCAGTAAAGTTCAGGCACTCTTGCCAGGCTAGTGGGTGGCCAAGAGGATTTGTGCCAGGACAAGGGGACTCGGTGGCCTTGAGAGACACCTACCAGGCCTAGAATTATATGAAATCCAAGCTTTTTGTTTGTCAAGTTGAATAAATAGAGGAGGAAGGGGCGCCCAGAGCCTTCTCCAAGACTCCAGCAGCCGTTGCCATGTAATGCCAACATCTATACGATGGAGATGTGGGATATCCAGTGACTGCTGCCTTTTAGGCAGCGGACCGCATGTCCCTGCTATGTATAGACTGAGCAGCTGGGCTGTGAATTCCCTGCTTCTCCAGGAGTTGACAGAGCAGTTGGAATAAGAACTCTGTGTCTCCCTTGGGGGAAGCGTATTTACTAGAATGGAAAAGCACCACACGGCCTGTTGCATAACGGGATGTGTAACGAATGGGTGCCAGCCAAGTCGCCTGTGCACTTTGTCAGAGAGCACTGAAAGAGAGCTTTTCTCCCGGAGCTCTTCTCTGCCCTGCCCACTGGAATACTCTGCCCTCTTCTTGTGCTCTCTTTCCTTTATTCATTCATCAAATGTATTCGTTCTGTATGCTGAGTGCCATATTGGGCACAGGATATACAGAATGAATATAGCATTCCCCCTGCCCTTGAAAAGTCCAATAAAGGAGAGAGGTCAGTGAAGGATTACAGTATGACCATAGAGAGGACTACAAAAGAAAGAATGAAGTACTGTTAGGAGCTAGTTGATGAGAGCAACTAACCCTGCCTGGAGAACTGCGAAGGCTTCCCAGAAGTGGTGACGTTGAAATAGGATCTTGGAGGATGAGTAGGAGTTTTCAAGGTACAGGAGAAGGGAGGGGGCATTTCATGTTGAAAAGGAAAAATCTACTCTTCCTCCTGTGTCTCTCCTTTACTCTCACACTACTGCCACACTCACAACACTTCTGACATTCGATGTATGGGGTTTTTTTCTCACAACAAGCAATTGTCTGTGACATCAGCTGAGTGTCCTACAATTTAACTCAGTTCCGATGCTGTCTACCTGGAGATAGCGTAAAATCCCACAGGTTAAGGGCTCAGTCCCACAAGACTGCCCCCCACTTCAGATGTCAATCACAAGTACTAGGTCCCCAGGTCACCCACAACTTCTGTCCGACTTGGCTACAAATAGGAGGTTCCCATAACCTCCTTTCCGTTGGATTCAATTATTTGCTGGAGTGGCTCACAGAACTCTGGGTAATATTGACTCACATTTACCAGCTTACAGAAGGATATGATAAAGGATACAGATGAACAGCCAAATGAAGAGATAACACAGGGTGAGGTCTGGGAGGGTGCTGAGCGCAGGAGCTTCTGTCCCCGTGGAGTCGGGGTGCATCACCCTCCCGGTGTGGATGTGTTCGCCAGCCTGGAAGCTCCCGGAGCCCCGTGCACTTGGGATCTTATGGAGACGTCCTCATGGAGGCAGGATCGATTATAAGCTCTGTTTCCAGCCCCTCTCCCCTCTCTGGAGGATCAGCGGTGCAGCTGAAAATGCCAAGCTTCTAATCACGGCTTGGTCTTTCTGGTGAGCAGCCCCCTCCCAGGAGCCCACTCAGAGTCACCTCATTAGAACAAAAGATGCTCCCAGTGCTCTTATCACTTAGGAATTTGCAAAGGTTTCAGGAGCTCAGTGCGGGGAACGGGGACGAAGACCAAATACATATATATTTCTTGTTATAAATCACAATATCACACATGTCCAGAGAACAGTGAGAAGCCCTTACGTGAAAAGTGTTTGTGGGGGACCCCAAAATGAAGCAACCAGTGGAATCATCCTGCACACTCCTTTATTCCCCGGCCCAGGGACCCTAAGAGTCAGCCCAATTCTCTTTCCTTTTTAAGCAGCCACTTAGGGATCTACTTAGAAGGGTTCTACTCTGTTGAAAACTGGCTGCAGAGTGGACGTAGACTCCCCACCTCCAGAATGAGAGCAAAGGCCCTTTTCATCCTAAAGGGTTTCCTGCTCATCATAATAGAAGATATATATGACAAAGGTAACAAACGGGGGAGTTACAGTTTCTGAAAATCTTACAGAGTTCTTCTGGTAATTGCACAGAGGAGGCAGCTCCCTGGCTCCTCTTCTTAGGTGGTGCCTGGACACCCTTCTCAAGGCTCACAGACACAGGCCTGGGATGCTCAGACTAGAACCGGGATTTCCCCGTGGACCTTGCTTCTGGCTCTGGAAGGGTGCTGGGTCCTTGCCAGAGCCTGCTTCTCCCCCAGCTTCTCTAGCCCTGAGAAGGCTGCACTGGCCTTCCCCGAGCACTTCTTGCTCAGGCTTCAGGCTTAGCCGGTAGCTTTTCTTCCTCTCCTGAGTGCTCCCTCCCTGACTGGTGTGGAGAAGGCTCCCCACGTTTCACCCCCAGAGAGCCACTGCTTGGGTTTCCCGCAGCCTGGCAGTGGCCGGCAGTCATCATCTTCACCCTTCCAGGGTCCCGAATTGACTCTGTCCACTTGACGTCTGACCCTTTGCCTGGACCTGCTTCTATCTGCCCTTGGCCTGTGTCACGGTGATCAGCCCATTGATTCTGTGTGTAGGTGACTCCTGGTCCCTGCACCGTAAGCCAGAATCTGGGCTATTTCATCCAGAGGCCATGGGCTAGAATGGACAGTGGCCTCTCCCCAGGAGCCTGCCTGTACTACTAATAGCGCTGTCTGGGTTCCCCCTGCCGCCCTGGTAGTGAGCCCTCCCTTGCTGAGTTCTGGGAGGCTCCCCCTAAGGTCTCAGGGTTCCTCTGCAGAGCAACCGTGTGACCTGGCCTCGGAGGACTCAGGGTGACCTCGCCATTCCTGGTTCAGGTTACTCGTCCCGCCTACCCCCACCGTTTCTTGGGATGACTCATTCTCCCTGGCATTCCCTTCACCGGAAGTGGGCCTCTCGAAAATTACTGTTTTACAATATAAATATAGCTTTCGTATACTGAAACATTGATACGCACAGTTTCCACTAAGGGAGGAGGAGGGAGGGACCATTTCATCATTCTCCGTGAGGTCCAAGTTGGATTTAATTCCAAGTTGAAACAGTCCACATCATTTCCAGGAGATATTCCAGTGACATATGAGAAATCTTTTGGAACCTTCTCTGTATCAAACGCATAACTGCAGAAATCCAACTTCAGAGAATCATTTGAATGTTAAAATCTCTGAGTTCTGCCAAAGTGATAGCACGTAATATTTGAAATAATGACAGCACATAATATTTATTGAGTACTCACTGTGAGTTAGACACTATGCTAAGTTTTATGTATATAAATGTGTGTCTGGATGTAGATATGCATATATTTATTTATTCATTTAATCCTCATGACCTCCTACGAGGTAAGCACTATTAATGTGTCCATTTTACAGATGCGGAAGTCGAGGCACTGAGAGATTGAATAGCTCTTCAGGTCTCACTGTCGGTCAGAGGTGGCCTTGGATTTCTGTATCCGACAGCCTTATTCCAGAGCCTGCAGGTTTAAGCTCTGAACTTGCACAGAATAGAATATTTTCGTCACCATGGAAAGTTCTGTTGGACAGTGCTGCTCTACACTGTGCTGCCTTGTTTGAAGCTGTAGAAAGTGTGTTTGTTCACTCATTCATTCACTAGGTTTTTGAGTGTGTACACACACCAGGTACGATTCTAGATGCCAGTGTTACTGGGGTAAGGAAAGGAGGGAGGGAGATTACAGAGGACACAGGCAGATGAGGACAATAGGTACCATTTCATATTTGCTGTGTGTTCTTCAGGTAAAACCCCTTACCCGGGACTGGAGAACCACAGCACATGCCTTGAAGTACTCAGTGACCCTCGAGTTGAACGAGGACCACCGGAAGGTGAGGAGGACCACCCCTGTGCCGCTCTTCCCCAGCGAGAACCTCCCCAGCAAGATGCTCCTGGTCTATGACCTCCACCTGTCCCCCAAGCTGTGGGCCCTGGCCACCCCCCAGAAGAATGGAAGGGTGCAGGAGAAGGTGATGGAACACCTGCTCAAGCTCTTTGGGACCTTCGGAGTCATCTCGTCCGTGCGGATCCTCAAACCCGGGAGAGAGCTGCCCCCTGATATCCGGAGGATCAGCAGCCGGTACAGCCAGGTGGGGACTCAAGAGTGCGCCATCGTAGAGTTTGAGGAGGTGGAGGCTGCCATCAGAGCCCATGAGTTCATGATCACAGAATCTCAGGGCGGGGAGAACATGAAAGCTGTACTGATTGGTACGAAGCCACCCAAAAAGAAACCTCCCAAAGACAAGAACCAGGAGGAGGAGCCCACTGCGAGCATCCACCTGAACAAGTCCCTAAACAAGAGGGTTGAGGAGCTTCAATACATGGGTGACGAGTCTTCCGCCAACAGCTCCTCCGACCCTGAGAGCAATCCTACATCCCCTATGGCCGGCCGGCGGCATGTGGTCACCAACAAGCTCAGCCCTTCTGGCCACCAGAATCTCTTTCTGAGCCCCAGTGCCTCCCCGTGCTCGAGTCCTTGGAGCAGCCCGTTGGCTCAGCGCAAAGGTGTTTCCAGAAAATCCCCACTGGCTGAGGAAGGTAGGCTGAACTCTAGTGCCAGTCCTGACATCTTTCGCAAGTGCATGGATTATTCCTCTGACAGCAGCGTCACTCCCTCTGGCAGCCCCTGGGTTCGGAGGCGCCGCCAAGCTGAGATGGGGACACAGGAGAAGAGCCCCGGAGCCAGCCCCCTGCTCTCTCGGAAGATGCAGACTGCAGATGGGTTACCTGTGGGGGTGCTAAGGTTGCCCAGAGGCCCTGACAACACCAGAGGATTCCATGGTGGACACGAGAGGAGCAGGGCCTATGTATAGATAAATACCTTCTATTTTTAATACCAGCTCCATTGAAAACCACCTTTGTTTTCAAGGTTCTGACAAATACCTGGCATGACATAGAATGAAAATAAGTCTCCCTTGAAAGATTTTGTATACATGTAGACCTCTTAATTTATATATTTGTAATGTATATAAGTTGTCTGGTATGCTGTGGTTTTAAGACCGTCTCCTAGTTCAGAACACCCGTTCCTCCCAGCATGACCGCTGTTTTGATGATGCCCAGTGTGTGTGAATGTCACGGCTCTGCAGGGCTGTGGGACAGAGGCTCCCCAGGGAAGGCCGTTCTTCGGGGCAGAGCTCTTCCCTGGGGTGACAGCTGTCCTCAGTTGGCCATGCAAGGGCTTCCTGAGAACCCAGAGGAGTTCGTTGTGCAACGGCAACTAGTTAAGCCGGTAGCATGGTGTCTTATAGGACCAAATGTATGTTTCCTGTCAAGTGAATAAATAATAAAACACCTGCCTGGGAGTGCTGGCTCTGACCTCGTAGACTGTGCCTGACAGAAGTCTGTGCCCGTCTGACAAGGCTGTGGGTACTGTGTCGTGAGGCCCTGAGGAGCTTAACAGAGACACATTTCCTGAATGTGCCCTGGGGCGGCCCTGGGGCTCCCGGCAGCCTGACAGGTGGGCAGAGTTGGTGCAGATGTTGGAGTACCACGCCTCTTACCACAATGAATCATACCGAGCAACGGCGGCTGAGTATAGACCAAGTCCGCTAGATGTGGTCCCCGGACCAGCAGCAGTGACATCACCTGGGAACTTGTTAGAAAAGCAAATTCTCAGGCCCTATCTCAGACCTACTGAACCAAAAACTCTGGGAGAGGGGCCTGGAATCTGGATTTTAACAAGGCTTCCAGGTGATTCTGATGCATGCTGGAATTTGAGAACCACTGGTACAGACAAGGGTTGTGAGACTTGAGTCAAACAGTGTGACTCCCACATCCCCTGCTTGCTAGTCTGTGACCTTAGGAAAGATTCCAGCGCCCCTCGGCCTCATTGTATCCCTGCAAAATGCTTTGTCTTGATGGCAGTGTCTGGAATGCAGTTGGCCGTCCATAAATGTTAGCTTCTTTTTCCTCGGGTTAATGCCCATTATCGTTGGAAGCTACCTTGGTATAGCAGAAAGAGCACTGGCCTAGATTCCAGTGTTGGCTTATCTGCTCACTATTTGGGAGATTTTAGGCAAGTCACATTTAATTTGTTAATGATTATTGAACAGTGACTAGATGTCAGGGACTATGCTACGAGTTTTCCATGCATTTCCATGCACAGCCACACGAGAAAGGTTCGGATGTTACCTCTGTTTTACCTTGGAAGAAACAGAGACTTTATGTGGGTAACCACCTCGTCTACGTTTAACAGCCAGATGGGTGGAGCTGGCTGGAACCTGGCAGCCTGACTCCAGATCCCACACTCTTAACCACCAGATGCTACTCAGCATCTCTGAACCTCACCATCCACACTCAAAAAAGCAACCACAAAAGGTGCTAATATTTATTCAGCACCTCCTATGTGCTAGGCATTTTGCTAGACGCATTCTTCCGTGTATCCTCTCAGTGCCCCTGTAAGGTATTATTATACTAGTTTTACTCATGAAGCTGCTGAGGGGGAGAATACCTCAAGCCACTGTGAAAACAGAAAAAGAGAGTGTATTTTAAACTATACAGCTCCATACAATTTAGCAGGTGATTATTATCTGGTTAGGAAGATAGTGTCTTAAGACCCAGAAGGATTCCTCCTCACTGGTAACACCTCCAGGAGTTACTTGGATTTGCCGTTTCCACCGCTCCCAGCTGCAGGTAGCCCAAAGGCTGAGTCTGGACCCCAGGCCGCCAGGCCTTGTTACCCTGGGCACTGCCGCAGCCCCACGCCAGGCCCCTCCTTGTGCTTCACTTCCTGACTCTGCTCCCACTCGCCCCCTGCCCCTTCCTTCCCCACAGCCACCCCCCCCTGCTCCTGGACTATGGGGCCACCTGGGCTTCACAGCTCTTGGCCTGGTTACGTTCAGGCTCTTCCACCCCTTTATGCTCTGGCATACAAGCTGCAGCCCTGTTGTAAGGTTCACTCCTGGGGACTATAGTTACTTAAAAAGATACCTATACCCTCACCTTTCTATGTGAATACTGATGAACTTGGCCTTCTGTCTGTGGTATTGCCGTGTGTGGCCTTATGAAAGAACCCTGAATTTGGGGTCAGCAGATCTGGGTTCTAGTCATGGCTTTTCCGGTAAGTAACTGTTTGATCTTGAGTAAGTCATTTCTCTTTTTGATTCACAGTGTCCCCATCCAGTCAGTGGATAACAAGATGCTCCTTGAATAAGACCATGTATGTGAAGGTGCTTTATGAACTGAAAAGTACTTTCTAGGTGCTTGTCATTACCCTGCTCTCTGATCGTCTCCCACCTTCAACAGAGACAAACCCGCCTTCTGTTGCTCTGGTGCTTAACCCCAGCCTCGCATTAGAATCACCTAGAGAGCTCTTCAAAGCTGCCTGTGCCCACCCTGACATCAGATGATTTAATTGCTTCTGGGGTAAGGCCTGGGCATCAGTGTTTTTTAAAGCTCTTGGAGATTCTCATGGAAAGGCGGTGTGAGAAGCACTGGTCGGTTGGAATGAGGAGGGACTTGGAGTAAATTGAGGGAGCCTTGGAGACCTCCATCCCCTCCTCCTTTTTCAAGGCTTGGGCTTGGTCTCTCTTGTCGACCTCCATGCAGCACTTAATCCTTTCCCCGCTCACAATGGTCCAGAGACCCTGAGCACCTGGCTGATGATCTGATCTTTCTAAAGCTCTGGCCAAACCTTCAGCTGGGGCACGGGCTTCCTGTTTGTCAGCACAGCAGGGCTTTCTTGAATAACTTGACTGGGAAACTCAGCCAACAGTATTTTTACAGATGTTTCATTATTTTTAATGAAAACCAACTCCCTCTCCATGTTGGGACCTGAAACCTGCTGGGCATCCACTTGAGGTGCTGGCAGAACATTCCAACTCTACAGACGTCCAAAATACCACCTTGTCTGCCCTCCTCTGCCCCCTCCTCCCATACACACGTGCACCCCTGCTCCTCCTGACTCCTCATCTCAGCCAGTGACGTCACCATCTTCCACGTCCCCCAGACTGGAAAGGAGACTGTGTGGCCTTTGTTAAGAATGCAGGTTCTAGAGTTCAACAGCCTGCGGTCAAATCTTAGTGACCTTTGACCAATGACTTAGCCTCTGTGTGCCTCAGTTTCCTCTCCCATAGAAGATGGATGATAATAATTCCTACCTCTTATGATTTTTCAGAATTAAATGAGTTAATACCTGTAAAATGCTTACTAACTTGCACATCGTAAATGCTCAAAGAATGTGAGGCTGTCATATTTATAACTTCTTCACCATTTCTCACATTTGATCAACAACTCAGAGCCATTGCTTCCAGCCCTGAAGTGTTTCTCACATGCTCCCTTCCTCCCCAAATGCTTCCTTAGGTCCACACACCCTCCCTCCAAGATCTGCCTATCTCCAATCCTCCTCTTTAACCTATCCTCCATAATGCCACCAAACCCATATTACTAATGTAGAGTTCTGCTCGCATGACTTCCTTCCTTAATAAAAAAAAATGCTGGCTGCCCCTTCCCTAAACATAGAATAAGGGCCAAATTGCCCCCAATCTCTTGCTGTGCTGTGCATCTTCGGGGGAATACTCTGAATGTTCGCTCGGTTGGTCCACAACCGGTGGGACTGTAGGGTAACCTGAGCTGCAGGCCAGCTTCACATCCAGAAGTGTGTCCGTGCCTGTGTCTCATTTACCATTGCCTCACCCCAGGGTGTGGCTGAGTTGAAAAAGGCTCTGTTTGGTTTCTGCGACATGGAACTGAAACACATGAGAAAGTACTTTTTGAAAACACAGTGGTCATCGATTATTTTTAAATACTGTTCCTAAAATATGAACTATCTTTTTCCAGTAGTTTTCAGCTACACATTCTACTCCTTGTGAGTTGTAAACATGATGGGAAAGCTACCTAGAAACTAATGTCAAAGCTCTAAGGAGGAAGAGATGGAAACAACAGGGAATATTGACTTCTTTTCCCAGCACCGACTTCCATCCTGGTGAGTGCTCACTCCCTTAATGGAAAGGTAATCGTCAGGCTATGGCCTGAGTACTTCATGTTCATGAAGCATCCCTCAGGATGAAGGTCACGTTAATGGATCCATCCTTTGTGATGCTGCCAATGGAGTGGGGACCGTGCCAGCCACTCATTGCTCTGGGAGCTGGAATAAATGGGGTGGTGGGGGACGTGTCTGGAGTGTGTATGCAGCCCACAGGTGAACTGAGCTACTTTCACTTGGAACAATTTCTGGTTGAGCATTTGTTTACATAACACCCCTGATCTGGAATCAGCTATGGGAGGGGCAGAAGATGTGTCTTGTGACTGGACACAGATGTCCAATTAAATTCCACAAACAGTCTATACTATGGTGGGTAAAAGAAGCCATGGGCTGAAGTGCTTTGGATCAAAGATGAGTTCTAAGTGATCCTTGCTCTTATCTGTAGCTGGAATGTGCAGTAGGTTCAGACCCGCTTTCTCAACACTGCGCTTGTAGTTAACCTACTTCAGTGATAAATTGGGGAAGGTCAATCTGCTGTGGCTTTTCAGAGTGGCCCTCCCGGAGGCAACTTCCTCCCATTGCTTTGCTCTCGCCAGCTCTGGCTCGTGATGGCTCTCCCTTTCTCTCTGTCTCTGTTTCTCTCTGTCTCTCCTCTTTGTCTCTCTCTGTCTCTGTCTCTCTGTCTCTGTCTCTGTCTCTGTCTCTGTCTCTGTCTCTGTCTCTCTCTCTCTCTCTCTCTCTCTCTCTCTCTCTCTCTCTCTCTCTCTCAGCGCCCTCTAGTGTCCAAACTGGGACATAGCCCCATCTACAGGGATGGTAACTTGGCACCTGCATGGAGTCCAGCTTACACTCCTGTGGTTGGGGAATAAGAAAGACCCTAGTTTAAATTCCAGCCTTCCCACTTGCCAAGTTATGAGGCCCGTCTCACCTCTCTAAGCTTCAGTTTCTTCTTCTGTAAAGTGAGGAGGATAATACCTACAGTACTGTATTCTTGTAAAGATTAAAGGGGATAATATATGGAAAATATTTCACACCATCCTAGCATAAAGAAATTGCTCCAAAAAATACATCATCACTAAAACTCTTGGCCATAAACTCATCCTAAGTAAGAAGAATGGGAAAGACATATCTAGAGCACTAATCACTTTGCATTATAGTCAATTATTTATGCACCATTTCCTTGCTGGATTATGAACCCTGAGGTAAGGATCACATCTCAACATATCGAAGAGAGTCTGGCCTGTGGCTGGAGCTCAGGAAATGTTTGTTGACTGGATACCGAATAAAAACTTATTTTCCCCAATCTTAAAAATATTGTACGATGTAATATAAATTTGGTGTTTCCAAACATCCAAGCAGTCCCTCTACAATTCAGCACCCTGGCCCTGGAATACACCTTGGAGTGTCTGTATGTCTCATCCTAAGGTGTGGCAGAGCATATTCTGCATGAGTAAGTCTGGGATGGGGACTCCTGAGCTCTGAACCCCTGAGGAATCTGAAAAGGAGCATGAGTACCAAGGATGGATGGGGAGGAGCTTAGGGATGGAACCAAGGGCCAATAGGGATCTTCAGAAGTCGGGACCAGGAGACTGCTGAAGCTGCCTCTCTTGTGGGTAAAATGAGGGTGATGGGCCCATCGTGAAGCACCTGGAATACACCATGAAAGGCCAACCCAGTTAACAAGGGCCCAGATGAATTCAACTGTACAAATGTACTTGAGTCTCTAATACATTGTCTCAAGTGGCCATGAATAAATATTTTCTTTATCCAAATATGATTGTTCTAATACCACAAGTCCACAACCAAGAAAAGAAAATAAACGAGACAGACAGGTAGATTTGTTCTGTTTTTAAACACAAGAAATATCACGTGAGAAATTTCAACTGTGTTTTCACTTTTGAGGAGCTAAATTTTGGAACAGAAACTTGCTTGTTCTGAGTTGTACAGCCTCTTCACAAGATGGAGAAGCTGAATTTGACACTGAGAACTGATTAGAAGCTGGTAACTGCAGATTTATAGACTGCAACATCTGTTCTTTGTTTAGCAGAGCCTTAAAACAATTTAAGGGAGATGGCTCTATAAAACCCCAAAGGACTTTGAAATTAACAACTTCACAGGGGAACTTAACAATAGGTCAAATTAAAGTGCTAAATTTTGTAGTCTTTACAGATTGGCAAATAACCAGATTTCAGGGCTATGAAATAATCGTGACGAACTCCTGGAGGGAATGTAGTCTCTGCATCCATCAAAATCTTGCCAACCAGCCAGGGAAAAAAGAGCTGGGACACCCGTGTGAAAAGCTGGAATCCCTTTGAGACAAAAAATGAAGCTGTACTGATATCTTATTTTTTAAATAATATCAGGAATAAAATACCTATCAACTACAACACATCACCTGTTTGAGAAATCATATTAGATATGAGAAACTGATGAAGTTCCTTGATTTTAACTGTTTTAGTTGCTGGGAAAAAAGAAGAGAAGAAGACTCAGGTACATCCTGTCTTCATGGTGCTTATATTCTTCTGGGAGGAGGCAGGCAAGACACCAATAAACAAGACAGTTTCAGATAATAAATAGTTCAGAAAATATAAAACATGTAATGGGGTAGAAAATGACAGCAGGTGGGAGTGAAAGGCTATTTTATTGACTTTAAATTTTATAATGAAAAAATTTTCAAGCAAATACAAAAGTACAGAGTGTTAGAAACTCTAATATGTTCCCCAGATTCAACAATTATCAATTTTTCCCACATTTACTTCATTTGGACCTTTTCCTATCTTCCTTTCTTCTTTTTTTTCTGCTAAAATATATTTTTAGGAAAAATTTCTGCATTTAATTGCTAAAATATTTAAAAACAAATCCCAGACTTCGTTCAATTCACCCCTACGTACTTCAGCATGCATCTCTAATAATTAATGACAAGATAATGGTTTTCTAAAACGTTTGCTTAAATAAATTTATAATTCATAAAATTATATCGTATAAATTATATAACAATATAACATAACTATACATTTTAATAGTAATTATAGTTATATAAATTATATAACATACAATTATAAAATTATAAAACAATTACTAAACATTATAAAACAACATTAAAAATAATTTTATATAAATAGCCATAATCTAATCACTTGAACTTAGTAACTGAATTTAGGTGCTTTTTCTTCTATCTTTTAAAAACATTTTTATTGCAATATAACATACTGTTGAAAACTGTGCACATCCTAAGAGTATAGATTGCTGAAGTTTGCTCTGCATGAACAATCTGTGTAACCACCACTCTGGCACCCCCGGGGTTTTTATCTTGTAATTTATTTATTGAAGAAACTTGTCATCATCCTATAGTTTCTCACATACTGGATTCCTTCAGCATTTCTTCTTGCCTTGTGTTTTCTGTAAAATGGTCACTGGATCTAGACTCTGGACCAGGGTCAAGATCACTAATGGTGCTGAGCCATAATGGAGCCTGAGGCAAAGTAAAATCCTGTCATACTGATCCTATCTTAATTTAAAATTTTGATATTTTGTTCATCATGATTTTTTTTGCATTAATTTTGATTTTTAAAAATATTGCATCAAATATCTTGATCACTGAGTTTTTTGGCAGCCCCTAGTATCGGCCCTGGCTAGAGGCTTGGTCAGTCTCAGGTTCAGTTTTTTGTCAAGAATACTTCATAGTTGACCATGTATCCCTTTTGCATTATATCAAGAGGGACTTGTTGTCTGGCTGTCTTTCTTTTTGTAACATTAAGAATGATCAGTGGAGGATGTCAGCTCTGACCACAACTGATCCACATTGTACTGGAAATCCTAGCAGGTGTAATAAGACAAGATATAAAAGACATTCAGATGGGAAGGAAGAAATAAAACTGCCCCTATCACAGATGACATTGGCTAGGTAGAAAATCCCAAAGAACCTAGTTCTAGAAGAACTAAGTGTGTATAGCAAGGTCATGGAATAGGTCAACATCAAAAATTAATCATTTTTCTACATCTACAAATGAACAACTGGGAACTGAAATTCAAAGTATTTTCAAAAATTCAAAAACATTACCATATATATTAGTTCCAAAAAGAATATGATGTACTCAGCTATAATTCTAACAAAATATGTGCAGGATCTGTATGGTGAAAATTACAAAACCCTGATGAAAGAAATCAAAGAGGACATAAATAAATGGGGAGACATATTCTGTTCATGTATTCGAAGATTCATTATAGTTAAAATGTCAAACTTACCCAATTGATCTATAGATTTCAGGCAATCCCAAATGAATCCTGGTATGATTCTTTATATAGACAAGCTGATTGTAAAATTTATATGTAAAAGTAAAGGACCTAGAATACCCAAAACAATTTTTAAAAAGAACAAGTTGGAAGACTCACACTGCCTGATTTTTTCTTTTCTTTCTTTCTTTTTTTTTTTGATGAGGAGGATTAGCCCTGAGCTAACATCCATTGCCAATCCTCCTCTTTTTGCTGAGGAAGACTGGCCCTGGGCTAACACCCGTGCCCATCTTCCTCTACTTTATATGTGGTATGTCTGCCACAGCATGACTTTGATAAGTGGCGTATCAGTCTGTGCCCAGGATCTGAACCTGTGAACCCCGGGCCGCTGAAGTGGAGCACACGAACTTCATCACTATGCCACCAGGCTGGCCCTACACACTGCTTGATTTTAACATATACTATAAGATAAAAGTACAGTGATCAAAACAGTAAGGTATGGACTAAAAAATAGACACATAGAGAAATGGAACAGAATAGAGACTCCAGAAATAGATCCATAAAATATGGTCAATTTTAAAGAGTTTTATTGAGGTCTAATTGACTTATAACACACTGTACATATTTAAAGTGTGCAGTTTGATAAATTTTGACATATGTATACATCTGTAAAACCATCACCACAATTAAGATAATGAACATATCCATTATCTCCCAAAGTTTCCTTGTATCTTTCAGTAATCCTTTCTTCCCAGGCCTTTCCACCTCCACACCTTATCTCCTGGCAATCACTGATTTGCTTTCTGCCATTTATGTTAGTCTACATTTCCTGAAATTTTATAGTAATGGAATAATACAGAATGTACTTTTTTGTCTTGCTTCTTGAACTTGATTATTTTGAGAATCATCCATGTTGTAGTGTGTATCAGTAGTTCATTCTTTATTATTGCTGTGCAGTATTCCATTGTATCCACGTACCACACTTTGCTTATCCATTTGTTTGTCAATGGGCATTTGGAGTGTATCCCGTTTTGGCTTGTACAGATAAAGCTTCCAGGAACATTCGTGAACAAGTCTTTGTATGGACATATGCTTTCATTTCTCTTGGGTAAATACCTACGAGTAGAATGGCTGGATTATATGGTAACTGTGTGTTTAACTTTTAAAGAAACTGACAAACTGTTTTCCCAAGTGGTTGTACCATTTTACGTTCCCACCAACAGTGTCTGAGAGCTCCAGCTCTGTCACATCCTTGCCAACACTTAATTTTAGCCAGTCTAAAAGGTGTGTGGTGATAACTCACTGTGGTTTTAATTTGCATTTTCCTAACATTGAAGATCTTTTCCTAACATTGAAGATCTTTTCACATGCTTATTTGCCATCTGTATATCCTCTTTTGTGAAGTGTCTGTTCAAAGTTTTGACAAAGGTATGAAAGCAATTCAACAGATTGTCTTTTCAGCAGATGGTGCTGCCACAATTGGATATTCATGTGCAAAATTTGAACCTCAACTTATACCTCAGATCTTATACAAAAATTAACTGAAAATGAATCAGAACTAAATGTGAAATTTAAACACTGTGACACTCAGATTAAAAAAATAAGAGAAAATCTTTGTGCTCTTGGATCACAAAACAAGATCCTTAAAAAGATTGATAAATTGGAATTCATTGACTTGAAAAGTTTTGTTCTGTGAAAGACATGGTTAAGAGAATGGAAAGATAAGCCATAGACTGGGAGAAACTATACGTAAATCACATATCTGACAAAGGACTTATATCCAGAATATATTAAAAACTCTCAAAACTGCACAATAAGAAAGCAAACAATGATTTTTTTAAATGAGCAAAAGATTTGAGCATGCACCCCACCAAAGAAAATATACAAATGGCAAATAAACATATGAACAGTTGCTCACATCAGTAGTCATTAGGGAAATGCAAATTAAAAACCACAATGAGATATCATTACATACCTACTCGGATGGCTAATATAAAAAGTTCTGATAAGAAAGACAAATACAGCATGATTTCACTCATGTGGAAGATTAACACACAGACAGAGAGAACGGTTTGGTGGTTACCAGGGGGAAGGGGATTGGGGGGTGGGCACAAGGGGTGAAGGGACACATTTATATGGTGGCCGACAATAATGTACAACTAAAATTTCACAATGTGATAAACTATTATGACATCAATAAAAAATAACACAAAAAAAGTTCTGATCACATGGAGCACCGACAAGGATGTGGAGCAACTGGAACTCCAACACATGGCTGATAGGAATGCAACATGGTACAGGACAGGCACTCTGGAGAACAGTTTGATATTTTCTTACAAAGTTGAACATAGACTTACCATTTGACCTAGCAATCTCATCTGTAGGTATTTGTTATAGAGAAGTGAAAACTTATGCTCACACAAAAACCTATACATTAATGTTTGATAGCAGCACTATTCACAATTGCCCCAAACTGGAAACTACTCAAATATTCTTCAGTGAGTAAATGGATTTAAAAAACCTGTGGTACATCCATACAATGGAATACTACTCAACCATGAAAAGGAATGGGCTTTTGCCACACACAACAATGTGGATGAAACTCAAATGCATTAAGTTAAGTGAGAGAAGCCAGTCTCAAAAGATTGTACACTGTATGCTTCCCTTCATATGACAGTCTGGAAAAGGCAAACCTATAAGAACAGATCAGTGGTTGCCATGGGGTGGGAACAGGAACTGACTACAAAGGGGCCTCAGGAGGGAATTTTTTTGGGTGTTGGAATTGTTTTGAATCCTGTTTGTGGTGGTGATTACCAGAATCTACACATGTGTAAAACTTCATAGCACTGTACAACAATAAAAGTGAAGTTTACCGAAGGTAAGTTTTAAAAAGTAATAAAAATGATTGATAAGTGGTTTCAGGTGTGTGTGCAGCCTGCTCCGTCCTTATCAGTCCCCCAAACCAGAAGTGCTTGGTGAATAAACCAAAGGCCAGTGTGGCTGGAGCTAAGAACTGGGGGAGACACAGTGAGGTCAGAGGGAAGGACAGGACCAGCCCATGGAGAGCCGTAGAAGCAGTTGGAAAGGAATCTGTGCTGCTTAAAGATCATTCTGGCTGCTATGTGGAGAATGATGGATAATAGCGAATTATGGAAAAGGGGCTTTTTCATTTAAAAAAATGATTAATTAAAGAGAAAAGTAATCAAACCTTGAGAAGAGAGGTCCAAGTAATTGGAACCTTTAACTGTGACTGTGGACTGGGAGAGACACGAAAACAGTTTGCTTTTAAAATGTGATTTTGTCTCGTGGTTAGAGAGAATTTCCTTGTCTGGCTAACTCCGACGATGAAGGGACAGGGCTTCTTCCAATGTGTTTTCTCAGCCTTCTGTCTCAGAGTAAACAAACGTGGTGTCTCCAAGCTTTTCAGAGGGTCCCGGGTACAGGGTGACCTGGCCCAGGCCACAGAAGCTTTATTGCCTGCTTCCTCCAGCCCACAGCTTGCACCTCGTTGCCATAAACACACCACGCGGGCGCCTGGGCAAGTTTGAACACCTCCTGAGCTAGTGTCTATGCCATCCCAACTCCTCACGGACAAAGGAGGCTTAACCATGGAGAACAGAGCATTGTGGGAAGGGCTAGCACCTCTGACCTCAGAAAACACTGGAAAATGAGGGAGGGCAAGGCTGCTGGGAGGCCCGTGAGTCACTACTTGAGGCAGCTTCTCATTTAACACAGAAAAGAGATGCTACTTTGCCAGTGGAGATGTCTATTTGCCGGACCCTCTGGTCAACAGCAAAAAATGCCAACTCAAACCCCCAAGTCTGGGTTGACAAAATGGCTATACAGACATTAATTCTGTAAAAAAAGAAAAAAAAAAAAAAAAAAGACGGAGAGAGATTTAAGCCTGAGCTCTAAGAACCGTTGACGCCTCCCCCTTTGCTGTCCCTGGGTAGCCAATTCCCATTCAAAAGGGGCATTTCATTTGGTTCCTGGGATGTCTCTGCACCTCTTTCCCACTTTGTTTCTCCTCTTCCAAGCCCTGGTCACCTGGGTCATGGGCAAATGTCTCCTCAATGACAAGGTTAGGCCTACCTCCGTTGGAATCACTTAGCACGGGGGACGTCAGCCAAGCTCTGTGGCTCAACTTCAAGTTCCCTTTTAAATGGAAACCACTTAATACTCTTTGCCCTTGCGGCCCTAAAGTCTTGAGCATTTGAAAACAAAGGGGAGAGTGCTGACTCGGAGATTTAACTCGTCTGCACCAACACTGGTCACTACTCTACTAAAGCAAAACAAAACAAAAATAGATTTTAAAAAAACCTGAAAATAAAACTTACCTTTAATTGACACCAGAAAACCCAATGAAAGACAAAATCCACGCATTGCCTTTCCTGTGTTCACCATTGTCAGGGTTCAAATTACCAGCATCAAGATGACCCCTGGGGAAATAGAGAACAAAAACAAGGCTTGAGATGGGAGTCAGGAGAGGTGGGCTCAAGCCACTGATCTCAGGTCAAATAGCTCTGTATCCTTGGGGACATCAGTGACCCTTGCTCCTCTCAGGGTCTCATTTTCCTCATGTGGAAAATAAAGGGCTAGGACTTGGTCTATGTCTCCAAAACCTGTTATCCCTGGAACATTTTCATAATGCTTAGATTCTCCAGCTTTTACCTCTGGTCTGAAAATTTTCACCTTCTCTTTTCCACAGGTCCTCATGTTTATGAGAAGTCTCTGCTTGAATATCCTGCTGCTACCCCAAACTAAGTCAAAATCACATCCCTAGACCGGCCCTCTCAGTCAACCACCTTTCCGTTTCCCCTTTATCTCAGTAATGAGGGAATGTATGGTGCAACCTAAATGACAGCTCTCCCTTCCTTCTTCAGGGTCACCCCCTCTGTATTTGGGAGAGAAGTGGAGGTTGTCTCCCTCCTCCCACGTCTGTTTTCCTGGCTTCTCTCCCTTGAGTCCCGTTCCCTTCCTGGTGGCTCTGGGTTCTGTGTGGGCCACGACTCGGGTCAACACTGGGCAGGCCGCCCCCGGCATCCTGCTGCTTCCTGAGTAACAGCCCACATGCAGGGAAGGCTGACCAGTGCATCTCTTCTCTCTTCACGTTATCAAACAAACGCAAATAAAGGTATCAGACTTTACAAAAGGTTGGAAAAATTACACTTTCAACATATAAAAGAGAAAATTTTAAATGGTCACCAATACCATTTTTCTTGGAAAAACATCCAAGACGTAAAAAAAAATCCAAGAAATTAAATATTTCATGGGAGGAAACTCTTTAGGTGGGTGCTCTCCAGAACCTGATCTTGTTCCCTTGACCTTACATCTGCCTTCCCTTTGGAGAGACAGCCTCCCTCTTCAAACCTTCCCGCCCTGGGGTGTGCATCCCTCCTGTGTTTGAGAAACTCCACCTGCCACCTGTAGGGAATGGTCTGTCACACAAGGATCTCCCACCCCCCGCCCAACTCCCCAGAAGTTAATTCAGCCAAGTCTTAGTTATTCCATCCAGAATGGCTCAGCAAATGGTCCAAGATGGGCGTGGGCTCTCCAAGTCTTTCAGAGCCAGATAAGCTGTGGGGGAGGTGGGGACCCCATGTCTGGTCCTCTTTAAGGTATCCAACCAATGTGAATTGAAAATGAACCTCGTTATTCTTCCAGATATCCATGGACTAACAGTTAGTGTACACACACCCCTCTCCCAACGACAGATATTAATTCCAGAGATAACATGGACAAACTTGAGACCCTTAAGGAGAAAACAAAGCAAACTTTCCTCCCTAAGTTCCCATACTTTGCAAGGCTGTCCCTTCGAGTTTTACTTTACATTCTTTTGGCGAACAGAATATGCTCCTATGCTCATCTCTTCCCCCACCCATTCTACTTTCAAATTGTGCTCCCTTAGTCTGGCCAAGAATAAGAAAACGGGCCTGTTCGTCATACACCTTTAAATAGTAGTTTGTGGAGCTTCTCAAAGACCCCCCTGGAAACATGGAAAATATTCCTTGTAATGTAAGAGAGAGACGAAATTCTTAGATGGTGGGGCCATGCTGCTCCCAGTTTCTGTCTGAGTGTGGGGAGTGGGGAGAGGTGTGTGTATGTGAGGGAGTAATTCTCCCAGTTATAATAGCAATAAAAAGGGTGACGTGTGACCCACGCTTACCAATTTTCACAGCATCTCTCAATCCTGTCTACACATTAGAATGAGCTTTAAAAACACCAGTGTCTCACTCCTGAACTATTAAATCAGAATCTCTGGGGGTGAGACCTGGGCATGGCTGCTTTTGAAAGCCTGGAGGGGGTTCTACTGTGCAGCCAGGGATGGGAGATTACCACAGCTGGAGAAGGTCACGTTTTGTTGCACCTGAAATGAATTCTGCAGCCCCAGGCAGACTTCTCCCATCAGGCTCCTGTCAGCATCCAAGATTCTTGGTGAAATCTCAAACGAGTGTGCAGTGGGGCTGTTGAGCTCCTACGATGCAGCTGCTCTGGAAGGTCTGGGATGGCAAGTTACCACCAATCCCGGGGGCAGCTTCCTACCACATAGGCACAGTCTTACTTTTAGTGCAGAGAGATGACTGCAGTCATCATACAGTGCCTGATACAGAGTGGACTCTCAACAAATTCATACAGTACTTGTTAAAACAAGGAATATGACCCCAGAGCATAAATAGGCAGTTACACTCTTTCACCACGAGATGGCGACATACCATGGATCACTACAGAACAACGTCTCGACTGCCAAAATGAAAAGGGGTGAATAGTTGAACCTGGAGATAAAGACACAGCATACGTAGGAGGGGTTGGTTTTTGTTTTTGGCCCTTTTTTCCTTTTAGATAAGTGAATCAACAAAATTCAAAGTGGTGGGAAAACAAACACAAAACAACCAGTGAGAACATAGTGAATTCACATGGCTCATCTCTGTCCTAGAAGGCTGAGCCGCTTGGTCAACATCTGCGTGCTCACGGCCTCTCGGGAAGGTAGCCAGGGCCGAGCATTAAGCCATTTTACATGTAAGGGCAATAAATGGCCTCAATTCGAGTGCTCTGCCAATAAATTCTCTGCCAGGAAACACATTTCCGAGTCACCCTGGTCCCTAACTCTCCCCACCCACATGGAGAGTTTTGGGAAAAAACTAATCTGTGGAAACATAGATAGAGTTAGTTATACATCAATCAATAAAATCTTGGAGAACAAGCCCCTTTTAATAAAGCTGGCCTTGGCTCCAGGGAAGGTTGGTGGGATTTCTTGTCTACATGTTGGGTCCTAGGAGAGGAGGCAGAGTGACATCTCATGAGCAGTTTTTGAATGACAGGCTGAAATCTAGGCCCAGCTGCAGGAAGCCTACAGCCCTCTGTTTAAAGGGCCGTACGCTCTAGGCAAACAGGCTGCGCCGCACCTTGACTGTGTGCTGCCTCTGGGACACTGGGCACGGGGAGAGCAATCATTGCCACAGAGGCAGGGACACCTACCTGGCCAGCCGCTCCTGCAGCACCCAGTTGTCCACAAGGTCACTTGCCCACAACAAGGCCAGTCGCTTGACCCTGAGGGGAGAGGGGGAGGAGATGGCACACAGCAGGGGATGGAATGGCCTGATGGAAACCAAAATCTCTGTACTGCTGGGTGCTGCTGAAGAGGAAATCATTCACAGTCCTCCGTGCATCTGAGCCATCCTTTGCCATGTCTCTAGAAAGCATCCTGTCCCTTCCCCACGATGGCCGTTCTAGATTTTCACCACTGCTCCAACTCCATGCTTACTTCAACTCCCTCTCAGCAGGTGGCTTTGCCTCCTAGTTCCCAGAGAAAATTGAGACCACCCAGCATGAAATCCCTCAACTCCCAGCTTCCCTCCTACAAACTGACTCATGTCTGCGGCCCCCCACATCCTCCTGCCAATGTCAGAGAACAGAGGTGTCCCACCTGTACAGAGACCAGAATCTCTTCCCCTGTGTCCTGGATTCCAGAGCCTTCGACCCCTCCCAGGTTTCCTCCGGGTCTTTGCTCCACCAACTTTCATCTCTCTCTCTTTCTGGCTCTCTCTATGTGCAAGCTCCCCCCGTCATCAAAGAATGAAACGGAACAAAACAAAACCTATAGTAGCATGTTCTCAAGCCTGCCTCAGTTCCCTCAAACCTGAGGGCTCAGCTTCAAGTATGGGGCAGGTGTAGAGACACAGGCGGATGAGGAAGGGGGAGAAGCACCCCCCACCCCTGCCATGGCCTGTTACCACCCAGCAGTGGAGCAAGGAAAGTAAACACAGGACCCCAGCAGCAACACTGCTGTGCAAATGTGACAATGACCTTGAGGTTGAGTTGCTGACATCTGAGCTGGCATCAGAGGCTTCTGCAGGCCATGAGAGGGCAGTGAGAGCTCTGTCCTATGTTGCCCTGGGTCACACCTCTTGCCAACTCGCGCCTTCAGTCTCCAAGACGGAGGACGAAGTGGAAACGAATCAGGCAAGATGCCTGTCCTTTCTGAGGATGAACTGGGGGCAGGAGCAGCAGCGGAAATAGCGCTCAGGGGTGAGGGTGGACATGCTCTGGGCCAAGTTCAGTGAGGGTGGCTGATGGGCATGTGTAGCCTGTAGATGAAATGAGTCACTGGGACGGGGGTGGGGTGGGGGAGAGAGACTGGGATTAACGTTTGTGTCACTCTCCACATTCAAACAGCAGAGAATCCCCACGCGCAGAATCTAGTCTGGGAAACCTTCCAGACTGGCCTCTGCCACCGCAGTCGCGCCCCTCCCACAGGCCTTGCCTGTTCCTCTCTGCAGGTGCTGTCGCAGGGCGCTGGCTCAGAGCCCTCCTGGATGCCTACTCTTCAATTCTCCTGATGATTACAACAAAAACAGCATTGTCTGAGCTCATCCTACGTGTCCAGCCATAGGCTAAATATTCTGCGTATATCATCTCAGTTCATTTAGTCATTGCCGACTCCATGAAGTAAGTTTTAGTATCTCCATCTCACAGAAGAGGAAACCAAGACTTGAGGAGTCAAATCATCGCCCAAGTTTACAAAGCCGGTGAGCAGCGGAGCCAGGATTTGAGCCCCAGTCTGTTTGATTCCATGCCCTCTTGATTCTGCTGCCTGAATGTCTGTAACAAGTATGAGTTGGTTCTTTTTCTCAGGAGCAAGAAAAGTCGTATCACCAATGTGGCAAGCCCTCACTTGCCAGGGTCAGAAAGATGGCCGGCGTCAGTTATTACTAGGACCCCTTGGTCTTAGCCCATTTTCCCTAAGAAACAAGAGGCAAAGCTTATAACTAAAGCTTTATGGGGAGCAGGAGTTAATCCCAGGACAGCGACAGTGAGAGAAAGGGGAAGTGAGGAAGAGAAGGAGCGAAGCAAAGGCAAAGCGGCCCATTTCTGAGCTGGCTGTGGCCCCACAAGAAATAGAAGGGATCGCTCAGCCATGCTGGATGTCTCTGGAGAGACCACATGAAGCCACCGTACCTCAAACAGTCTGTTGGGGAGAAAAGTCAGGACTCTCTCTGTTGCCTCCTCCCTGTCTCAGGTCTCTCACTGGTCAAAATTCACCCCGTGGGGCGTTAACTCTCTTGTCCTTTCGGGTTGTGTAGCTGGGCCCTTTGGGCAGCTATGGGGCCAGCCTCAGTGGGTCCGGGTCAGGTTAGACGTGGGCGCTGGAGCCATAGCAGCTCCTCCCATCACAGTGGGCATAATGAGGGTCATGCCAAAACCCAGCGCTCACCCCCAGGGCGGCTGAGGCAGACTGCTGTGTTGGGAGGTGGGTGACAGTGGCAGCAGGGGCTCTCCATTGAGCAAGGGTAGGAGAAGAGCATGGGGGGAGGAAAGTGGGCTCAAGCAAGTCTGGCTTTCCATTCTTTCAAGATCAAGTCCAAGTTGAACTTAGCATGGTATCCAAGACTCTCGACAGGGTGGCCTCAGCCTATTTTTCCAACCTAGTCTACTGTGTCTCCACATGCGCCCCTTCAGGGCCACCATTGGCCCATGATGCTCCTATATATGAATGAGAAAAAGGCACCTCTCTAAGTGGTCACAGCCCTGTGGGCTCTGGGTTTGGCTGGCAGAACAATGTTTTAGTGTAAATTAGAAAAATAAAACACCTTCTTCCTGGTCACAGCTCATGCCAGAGTGCACAGCTGGATTTCAATGTGCACTTCAGCCACCCATGCACAGAGGCCTGGCCAACCACACTAACTCCCAGATGAGGAAAAGGCCCAGAGAGGGAGAGGCCCTGACCAAAGTCATGTGGACCCAGACGCAGGACTCAGTTTCTGACCTGAATTTAGCTGCTGCCTCCTGTTTCACCTCCAGGGCCCAGTTGGGCAGCCTCCAGACTACCCCTCCCCCAGCCCATATAGAAATAGTTTTTGAAATTTTCCAAGTGTGTCTGGCATTGACCCCATGTTCTGGCCTGTTCTAGTGCCCAAGGCCATGAGAAAAGGCCTGTACCCCAGCTTTCCCTTCCCCACCCCCATGACCTGCAGAGACTAGGTCCTGGCGCCTTTGCCAAAGACCTCATGGGGAACTGCTGCCTGCTGGCTTCCTGTTTTTATATTCTTTCCTCCTATGCTTGTTTTTTCTACTTTGTTGTTCTTTCATCATTTTTGATTCTCCTCCCCTAGCCCACCCTGCAAAAACTAAACTTTATTTTTTGTAATTATTTTAAATCCATGTTTAGACAGGATTTACTTCTCTTTTTCCATTTGAGGAATTGGAGTTGGCTGTTATTTCTACCCCCTTCCTCTCCCTCCTCATTCCCCATGGTTTATTTCCCAAATGAGAGTCTTCAGCCAAGAAGAAACAAACTCAAAAGCTGTGTCTGCAAGAACCATGTGAATTCAGGATTCTGTCTCTACTGGATGCTGTCGTAGACTGAAGGGAAGAGATCCGCCAGCTTCCCCACTGTGACGTCCTTTTAAGATAGAGTCCCTACTTAAAAACCACGAGGGCTCTCCGTGTCTTCTAAGATCAAGTCCAAATTCCTTAGCATGCATCAAAGACCGTCCAAAAGATGGTCCAGTGTAGCTTTCCAGCCTAGTTCACTGTGGTTCCATCGGCTTCTACCTCCCTCCACCCTGTTTTTTCTATTTCGGTTATACTAGACTTCTTGTCTTTCCTGGAAACACCGTGCTCCTTCATGCCTCCATACTAGTATACTTGCTGTTCCTCTGCCTGGAATCCTTTTCCCTTTCTCGGCCTTGTGAGTTCTTATTCACCCTTCAAGGCCTAACTCAAATGTCACCTTCTCAGGGATGCCTTCACCATGTCCCCCAAGCTGAATTTATTACTCCTTCCTCTGTGTTCCTTTGGCACTTTTTTCCTAACAGTAAATATAAGTGTGTTTATATTTACTCTTAATAGTTAAGAACCTCATCTGTAGGCTCTCTTCATGGTATTTGACTCACTTGAGCATTGCCTCCTTTTGTATTATTCTAGTCTCCTCCGTTTCCCTCATTGAATTAGTCATGTGTATTTATATTTATTAGTGTTATGAGTGTTAGTCTCTGAGATAAATGTGTTCATTCCTCTCCTATTCTGTGTATGCACGAGCGTGCACGTGCATCTGTGGTTTGTATGAACATTTTGCTAACTGTAGTATTGAAATATGCTTATACCACTAGGGCCTGTGGGGCAAGGCCCCTGTGGGGAGGTGTTAAGAAGGTTGGCCACTCACAGTGTGGAACTCCCATGGGGAGGTCGTGGATCATTTAACAGGAAACCAGAACCTGGGGCAGATGGGAAAGGAAATGCTGTGTCCTCAGGGCAGTGCTTATCAAAATACAGTTTGTGAACCAACCGCATCAGAATCATGGGAGTGAGGGTTATTGGGAAGTACTTATTAAAAATTCAGATTCCTGAGCCCAAACTCAAGCCTTATGAATCCAAGTCTCTGGAGGTAGATCCCAGGAATCTGCATTTTAATAAACTATCAGGAGATTCTTCTGCACCAGAGTTTGAGAACCAGTGATCCAAGTGCTTTGGGATCTGGAGTTCATACCACTAAACAGTGCTTGTCAAGGTTACTAGCTGTCAAACCTCCCGCATCTCTGATTTAGTGACTGCTTTTCGGGCCTCATTTGTGTGCTCTCTTTGGTTGTATGTGACCTGCTTGAACAGTGCCTCCTTTATGAAACTCTTCAGTCTCTCTCCTTTTATGACACCCCCGTTCATATCCTAACTCTTTAATCATTCAGTAACATACTCCCTGGCTGGCTCCTCTTCCTCCAAATTCCCCTTCACTCTTGGGTCTTCTCCCAGGTCCTGACCTCAGCCCCATCCTTGACATTCCACACCACACCTATGGCTTCTACCACTACATGCAGGCGCTGATGGTGTCTAAGTTGATGCTTCTAGCACAGGTGCTCTCCTTGGCCTTCATCCTGTACATACAACTCCCTACTGGAGCTCCCCACGGGGATGGTCCCAGGCAACCCAAATTGCACATTTCTAAAACTATTCTGTGTATCTTCCCTCTATATTTCCTATCTTTGTGGGAGGCACCCACTTAGACACTGAACTGGACACCTGAGGGTCATCCCACCCCTGCCACTTACTAGCCTTATCACCTTGGACAAGTTACTTATCTCTTTGTGCCTCCACTTCCTCACCTGAAATATGGACATAATGACAGTATCTACCTCACTGGGCTGTGAGGATTAAATGAATTCATGCATATAAAGGGCTTAGAATAGTACCTGGCATGGTGGAAGTGCCCAATAAATGCCAGCTATTAATAATAATGATGATGACACTAATAAATACTTAGTAGTTAGCAATCATTTTTATTATCCTGGCCTCCTCCCTCTCCCTCACTGCCCACCCTCAAGGCAGTCATAGTCCATTTTTTCTTTAACATTCTCTTTCTCTACTATCTGCCTCTTCTTCCCTATCACCTCTGCTCAGTCTTAGTCAGAATATCCTCATAGCTTCCCCATACTTGTCTAGGACTGTTCTCCCACCTAGACTCCTGTGTCCTTTCTCACCTTTGGGGCTTCGTGAAGGCTTGGCCCATGCCTTATTCCTCTTTGTATCCCCCAGCAGCAACTGAGTGCATATTAGGAATGTAAAGAATAACTAAGTGAAACAGTGGGTGGATGGATGGATAAATGGATGGATGAGAGGATGGACAAAATCAATGCATTACACAGAAATCTTCGAAGGTATAAGTTGCCTTATAAATCAAGGTGGTAATGGACAGTCAGGAACTTGGGAAAGCAAACGCTAATTAAGGTGGAATCCTCAGAAGGTGTTTCTGAACAGAAATAGTTTAGCAAGTTCAATGGCCTAATCGATTATGTTAATGTGTCTGAGGAAGCATGTCTTCCAGAAGGAATGGGATCTGCAGAGATGTTAGAAGAGGAATCAATGTCTACGAGTGATCAGTGTGCCTTCAGTTCTTCTCAAGGGAGAGAGGCACTAGACCTGAGGTCAGGGGTTTCCCACTGCTGGAGAGAGGGCACGGTTGTCAGACAGAGATATTTTATCTGCCTTTCCCGACTCGTGTGAAATATTCCCTCTGAACCTTCCCACTTCCTTTCTTCTCATTCCATCATCTTTGTGGGATTGAGCCTTTTTGATGACTATTTAGTCTGGAGAGCAGATAAGAATTGTATTTTTGGAAAGTCCTCACATTTTATTTTGCTATCAGTATCTCATGAATGTGGTTCTTTAGGGCTATTCCCGAGAGCCCAATCAGCTCTGGATGCACCAACAACACTGAGTTTCTGGACCTACGAAGCTGATGACCAGATCTGTAGCCAAGTAAACACACTTGTGCACTGCCCCAGGCAAGCCTGGGTAGCCAACTGAAGTCCCAAATTGTGAGTCTCCTCCATCACATAACTGTGTTCTCCACTAACATAAGTAATGTCTGAATTCATTCAAGAAGTTCTGCCTTCACCATCACTGTTCATGAGAAATGTTACTTAACTCATTGGAAAATCCCCTTACCAATTGGCCCACCTAACATTGAACTTTGATGATTCTATTTTCCTTATTCATTGACCTCTGATTGACAACATGGAACAAGGATGGCAAATATAAGGCATACGTATTGTCACTATTTCCTCCCACGTTCTTTGCACACATTACTGATGAATCATGGCTTTCTTTTCCATTAACTTGTCCTTCAAATTCTTCTCAACACAACCTTCCAGGAAGACACTACCAATCAATTACAGTTGATAGACGAGATGTAACATGTCTATCATTCCTGGTCTAGAGGTGCTTATACATTTTTTAAAAAAGAGTAGTATCTTCATTATTACTGTATAACACGCCAATCCAAAATTCAGTGCCTCAAAATTACAATTATATTTTCTTATGATTTTATGGGTCAGCAACGTGGCTGATTGCAGCTGGGCAATTCTTTTGCTGACTTTGTCTGGCTGCAGTTGTCTGGTGGCTTGATGGGGACTGGAAGGTCTAAAATGGCCTCACTCACATGACTGGTGGTTGTTGTTGGCTGTTGACTGGGCCACATGTCTCCAGCAGGCTGGCCCAGGCTTCTTCATATGGTGTGCATGTTCCAATGTCCTTTTCAAGTCCCTGTTTGTATCACGTTTGTTAAGGTCCCATCAGCAAAAGCAAAACATGTGGCCAAGCCCAGAGTTAGTGTGGAAGGGGCCACACAAGGACACGGATTCAGAGAGGCACAATTCATTGGGGGCCATTTCTGTAACAATATGCCCCAGGTCAGGTGGTATTTCATCAGATCAGGTATTTGATCAGAAACTTACTGAGTGCCTACTATGAGCCAGATATGTGCTTGGCACTGAGTATAAAATGACAAAGGAATTGGGAAGAAATTTGAAGACTGGAAAGGCTCTGACTATGTGCAAAGAGGGAAGAATTGAAGGCACTATTTGAATCGCTGTGGATATAATAATGTGTGTGTGTGTGTGTACATGCTAGAAGGAAGAGGGGTGTTGAATTATTTAGATAATTTCTTCTATTCTCATTTCACGTGGATTTGTGCAGCCTAGGTTGAATGAGTAACTCTATTGTTGTCCTTTGTGATGTGTCCCTTAAAGCTTTTCTTCAGACTCTAAAACATTCAAAACAATCACATAAGTGTATTCTTCATGACTACAAAGAGCTACTTGAGATTTTTTTACCCCTAGAAACCTGGCCAACTCTGAGACTGAGGCCCGTGCTTGCTAACTCTGATATTTCCTCCCTCCCCAGATTCCTGCCACCCACAGCTCTCCAGTCCAGAGTGAAAGTTCAGAGGCCAAATACTTATGGTCCAAATAGCCTCTCCAGTGGTGATGGCAAAGAGACAGCTCCACTTATGAAAACAAACAATCATCCCCAGCATTTATATAGCTCTTGAGCTTTTTTTTCAAAGCATGTTCACATCCTTTCTCTCATCAGACCATCCCAAAACCCTTTGAGGTGGGCAGGGCAGGTAACAGATGGGGAAACTGAGGCCCAGAGAGGGGATGTCACTTTCTCAATGAGTGACAAGGCTGAAGGTAGAGGTCCAGCCTCCTGATTGCAGATCTTGGCTTGTCCAGTAGATCACACTGCCATGAAGGGAGCTGCGTGCTCTCCCCGGTTCTAGGAAGTCTGCTTTTAAAACCCTTCTGGGGTTTTCTACTCCATACCTTACTGTTCCGCTAATAACCATTTAAAACTTGCTTTGCTTTGCATTCGCATGGAAAGATTGAGGGGAAAACATCAAACATTTCCCCGGGTGCTGGCTTCTAAATCTTCTGTTGCCAAGAGAAAATAATGGATTCTCTTTGAAGTTGCAACTTCCAGCCCATAAATGACCCAGCCAGCACCCTCCTGATGGAAAACAGAGGCCCAGAGCCAATGTCACTGTGAGTCCCCACCCTACCTCCTCAAAAAAAATGTGATACAGGAGAAAATTTAAAATTAACATCAAGAGAAGGCTTGGAGGATCAGCCACCACCCGAGAGGAGAAGGTAATCTGAGGAAGCCCAGCATACAGTGACGGGAGACACGCTGCCTCCAGGCTGCTGGAAGGTGCGGGTGAGGCGCAGGCCTGCTTTTACAGCACCAGTCACCTCCTCCTCCCCACACGCGTGTTCCCTGCGAGAACTGATGTCTGTGTCACGACCCTGGAACAGAGGAACCCACTGGGAATCTGGGACTGGAGCGAATATCCTGATTGGCATAGAGTAGGTGAGGGAGGGTGAGATGTCACTGCCTCCCCACGTACCTTTCTCCTGGCAGACCTGGCAATCTTTCTGGATGGGAATGGAAGTGGCTTAGAGTCCTTGCCAGTGCAACCCTTGAGGCAGCCACTGTCACTTGATCAGGCTGGCATGCTGGATGAAATCTTCGCCAACTCTGTAGTCCCTGGTGACCCAAAGGCCTTGCAGAAAGGAGGCAGAAGTGCGAATTATCCAGGTTTGCATGAGGTGGACATTCCTAGCTCCCGGAGACCCATGTTCTAGGCTTTAAATATAAAGGTCATGGCCAACTACAAACAAGAGCTTGTTGCTATAGGAGAGGTGACTGAAGAGCCTTGACATTGGCATCAGGATGTCAAAGCTTGCCTTGGAGTTTTTCCATGACATTAACATAGGACCGGTTACTGGTAACTCATCTGTAAGAGTCAGAAAACCCAAAAGACTGTCAAAAGTCACAAAAGGAATGCTCTGAACCACGTTACTAAGCAAATTTATCAAATGAGTGAGGAAAACGGCAGAGCAGCTATAGTAGAGAGGGATAGTAGAGCTCATCTGG
This sequence comes from Tapirus indicus, assembly GCA_031878705.1. Lineage (NCBI taxonomy): Eukaryota > Metazoa > Chordata > Mammalia > Perissodactyla > Tapiridae > Tapirus > Tapirus indicus. Next base: position 60,898,854 of record CM062918.1, on the reverse strand, counting down.
TCTGGTGCCCCTGAGTAACTGATGAAAAATGGGACCAGAGTAGGAAAGCAACTTCCTCAAAGCCACACAGCACATTGGCAGAGCTGGAGCCCAGTCTCCTCACTCCTAAGCCAACAATCTTTCGACTTCACTGCACACTCTCCCCTTTCTTCTACACCCATACTTGTCTTCCTCTATAAATCTGTTGCCTGCCCCAGCACCCCTTCCGCACCCAGCCACCTCCTTCCTTGGGGAAAGATTATTAGTTTACAGATTCAGCCACTAGGCGACTCAATTTAAATTGTATACTAAGGTGTGGTGGGCGATGGTAAGTGGGAGGAATGTCACCCTGCTTTCTAATACATATGACAATTTGTGTTTCTGTTCTGAGGTCTTTGGACTGTTCTCCAAATACCTCCAGGGCAGAGATGTCAGGTGAGAAGTAGGCACTGTGTAATAATGGGCCAAGAAATTCCTATAGAACTTTAAAAAAACGTGTATATCCCAATTCACCTGTGGCCAGCAGGAGAGAAAGGAGGTATAGAGACACAATGTCCAAGCATGCCGAAGTAGGTAAATACAGACAGGTCTGATGCACATAGCACACATTCCAGGAGTATCCCAGGCTTGCAACTCTACAGGATGAGTAACTCTCATAGAAGACTTTGAATTCAGAGCCCTTGCTTTTACAAGGAGCTGTATTATCATTGTGGCCGCCATTCTCACAGCTGGTGTTTCCAAATGTCAGAGGAATCTAATGAGTCCCTTCCTCATCTTGCACAGTGTAAACAGCACTGCACTGGGGCCAACAGGCCTGAGCTCTGGTTCTGGGCTGTCCATTCCCCCACTCCAACACCTTTTCTTGTTTTTGCAATACTTTAGGCCAGTCTCTGGGTTTCATTTTCCTAACATGAAAATCAAGAAGCTGCAAGCAATTTGACTCCTGGGAATGTACCCAGAAAAAGCAGAAAGAATTTATGCAAATATTTAGCTGCATGAATGTTCATTACAACACTGTTATTAATGGAGAAAAAGTTGGAATAACCTAAGTGTTCAGCAATAGGGGACTGGTTAAATAAACTTAGTACTTCAGGTAGTAGGATAGTATGCAGGCTTTAAAATGATGTTGAGAAATGTATCTACAGCCATAGAAAATGTAAAGTAAAAGGGGGGGAAAAATCACAAAAACAGTATATACAGGATGAACCCATTTTTGTTTGAAAAAGGTACATTGGTGTGTGCATAAAATATATTATATATATTAACATAATATATTGTATTATATTTTATATTATATTATGTATAACAGTATTATATTATGTATAATAACACATATATATTTACCTAGGAGGGTATTGTAATTATCTAATAGAGTGTTAACAGTAAAATATTATACAAATTATAAAAAAAATACATATTTATCTAGGAGGATATTTTAATTATCTAACATGATGTTACTAGTGATTGTTTAAAGTAGGTGAGATTATGGATATTTTACCATTTCTTCTTTTTACTTGTCTATGTTTTCTAATTTTTCTATAATGAGCAGTGGTGCTTTTTAAAAAGAAAAAGGAACTTGATTTTGACAAAAAGAGGGGCTTGACTATGATTAGTGAAATTCACTCAAAATACTCCCTCCAGAACAGTGGCAGATGGGGAGAGAGCAGAAGGCCACGCCCGGGGTGAGAGCTGGGGAAGCCATCCCCTCCCTTCCACTCGGGCCTGTGTGCTCTGCGTAAATACCTTCTCCACCCGCTCCTGCTCCGTCCTGGAGTTACTCATCGCTAGCTTTTTGGCCTTATTTTGACTCACTCTTCAGACATCATTTAAAAGGAATTTCTTTTTAACCACAGTGCCTGCAGGAAGAATCCTACTAAAACTTCATTTTAGCTAAGTTCCAGCAGACAGAGGACTTAAATGAGCTGCACTGGCTTGGGAGAAAACCCCAAATCCCCACCTGCCAGAGCAGTTGTTGCTGGTGGGCCTGATCCGCTGGCGGGCAAACTCCATTTCGCACACACACGCGCGCACACTCGCCCCTACATCCACAAAGCCCAGGCATCAGTTGTTCCCTGCTCTGCTTGAATTCCCAGTGTGGCCTGGTCACTGGGGCTAGCTCTGGATGTGCCCCTGTCTCTACTCCAGGGGTTGAAAGGAAGCCGCTGCAGTAGCAGGGTCACTGATCGATCTAGGGGCCATAGAGCAATTCAGTATGACTGAGCTATGGAGGAACTGTTCTATCTCACAGGACGCCCTGACATTCTCGATGCATTTGGGGTGGCTCCACTCTCTCCTCCTCTCCTCTGAATACTGATTTTCCTGTTTATCTTCCCCTCAGGCCCACCCAAGGGAAGCGCTCCCACCCCTCTCAACCATTAGAGAAGTTTGCGTGGGCTTCAGCATTCACTTGGCTGGCCCCTTAGGAATGTGTGCATGTGCTGTTATTTTTCCTTTTATGTTTAAGGTCCCCTGGGGCCCCCTTGACGCTTGTGGGCTGGCTACACTTGGCTCCAGCCTGGACTCCACTGTGTGTGACCAGAGGCAGTGTAACAGGGTAGGGGTGGGAAATTGGGGAGGGGGGATTTTCCACATTCTTAAAGATAATATAATAACATCGTGGTTAAGACTAAGATAGAAATACATTAGAGGAAGCAAGATTGTGAGACAAATGGAGAAAAGCGGCTCCCACTACCCCACCAACCAATGGTGGAAACGCTGTTGTCCCAAACTCTGCCATTAGGGGTGATCCCCCAGCTTAGCTCTTGACTACTCCTATTCCTGTGACAACAAAGCTCTCCCTGTGATTTCTTAAGAGTCCTGAGGCTTATTTCCCGGAGATTCCCTCTTCTCCCTGCACCTTCAGTCTGTCTTGCAGTCTCTGTTTAACCCCTTGACAACTCAGAGGCTAATCTCAGCCCTCCATTGGTTTCCAAACGGCATCTCCGCACCATGAGCTCCATAACTCCTGAGCAGGCCTCCCGGGCAAGTGCTTGAGCCCTTCTTCCCCCCACCGCATTTAGGGACTCTGCTCTCTGCCCCTGCATCTCTTCACTCTATCCCCAGAACAGGCAAATTCTCTCTTTCTCATGTGCAGGAGACTCACCCCTTCCTCTGCAGCTGGGGCACCTGTTCCTCTCTCTTTAGCTCTCATTCACCTGTGAACACCTACCATTTGTCAGGCAAATGGCTTCTCCTCCAGCATCAGTTCAAAGGTGAATGCTTGCCTCGCCCTTCCCATCCTTCTCCTCCACCCCTCAATCGGAGGCCTCCAGGGAGCACATGATACAGGCTTCTACTTTACACTTAGCACTTCAAATCATAATTAGTTCCCACTCCTCTGGCTGAACGATGAGCTTGGTAAGGGCGAGGACTGCGTCTTTTATATCTCTGTTTCCAGTTCCTCTTATTATGTATTTGTTTAACATGCATTTGAACAGATATTGAATGAAGTTGTGCTGGTGACGCTGGAGACAAGTCTGAGTAATGCCTATTTGTGGACTGGATTGTCAGTTTGTGCCTGCCCACCAAGAGGAGAGCCGGAAAAATGCCTGCATGGGCAGAAGAGGATTCGTCTGAGATAAGTGGGTTATGGGTGTGGTAGGAGAGGGAACACCATACCATATCTCTTCCCAAAGGGGAGAAGCCCCTGTGAGCCTTCCCCAGGGCCTGCTTGATGAGGCCCACCCTGTCTTACCCCTTGCCATTCAGTCAACATGGTTTATCAAGCATTGACTATGTGTCAGGTCCTAGGTTGAGGCTAAATGGGGAAACCGAGGCACAGATCAAGCAGCTTGTCCAAGGTCCCCCAGCTAGTTAGTGGAAGAGCTGGAAGACAAATGTGACTGTCACTCCAGAGCCCTAACTCTTCGTCTCAATGCCATGTGTTTGAGACGAAGGGAAGAACTCCTAGGTGTTTCCCGGGTTTTGTCCAGCCTACCTGCAACATCAGCCCGTGGGATCTCACTTCCCCCCAGCTGGAGTCTGCCAGCCTTTGGAGCAGCAGAGGGAAGCAGCAGAGCACACCCCAAAGTCTCTAGTGGGGTCACTTGTCCCATTAGCTCCCGTTCTCGACAGACTCCTGCTGGTGGTGCACAGCCTGGGCATTTGTGGGGACAAGCGAGTCTATTTCCAGTTCTCAGGACAAACAATGCAGCAATGGCTGGCTGAGATGTTTGGAAGCCGTGTTTCCACTCAACAGCACAACCCAGATTTAGGTTCCTGAGACTTCCTAAGTAGCCACCCCCTTGGATCTTTGTCCTTCCTCCTGTGTCCTTCCTGCCACCTGTGGTCTAAATTTAGTGACAAGCACACTAGAGCACCTTCCGCCTGGGCCACTTTGGCAGCCACTGAACTGCTAATGAGCGTGTACTTGCACCGTCTCATCAGGGCCACTGTGGGGGTGGGCGGTTGGGGTGGGGGCCCCACAGTAACCATCCAAGTAGGGTCTCCTGCACTGTGGGCTTTCTCCAATTTTTTTCCTTTGGTTACACAAATAATACATAGTTTGGAAAATGCAGAAAAACTTAAAGAAGAAAATAAATAACATTTGTATTCCCTTCACTAAGATGTTTCATTGTTAGTATTTTCTCCAGGCATGTTTCTTTATATTTGAATCATATTTTTATTCTGATAATGATAAAAGCTTATCAATAAAAAAATAAACAAATATGAGAAAGAATCTCAGTATCCAGAAATGCCACTGTTAACATTTAGGTGTATTTCTTTTCGATATTTTTCTATTCATTTTTTGTTTATAGAGTTTTAGTCACACCCTACAATCACTTTCTCCACTTACCATTTTGTAAAATAATCAGTCTCCACGTTTTTATTTCAAACTCTTTAAGACCGTTTGTTAACATTTATTTCTTTGCTTCAATAAACTATGACTTACTTAACCATTCTCCTATTCTGGACATTTAAGTTGCTTCCAATTTTTTGAAATTATAAATTATACAGCTTGATGGTGAACATCATTTTACCTGAATTTTTGACGACATTTAGAATTACTTCTGTAAGATAGATTTCTGGAAGTAGGATTATAAGATAAAAGGCTATGAATATTTTTAAGCATTGTGATCCTTCATGCCAAATGTTTTCCAAAAGAGCTGGGTCATCTTACATGATCTCCTCCCGGAAGTGCAGGGGAGTGAATAGGCAGGATTTCTGATGTGAGTGAAACCAAGTTCAAAGAAAGAAAGACAGAAATGGGATTCACTGGCAAATTTCAGCCTAAAGGGAAAGGTCAGAAAGGGAGAGAGTGGTGTCACCTCTTGCAGAGAGAACCACTTTTACAAAAGGGTTGTAGGAATGAGAGCCTATCAGGACATTTTCCAGATCAAGTGGGGAAGTCATCTGCTTTTCCTCTGCTCACCTCCCTGGACAACTCCCTTGTCGACTTCTCCTAGGATGGAGGGCTAGAGCAATGGTACCAGCCAGCTCCCCTGGAGACAGATGGCTCTTCCCACCACAGTCACCACCTAAAAGGTAGAAACATGCCAGTTGGAAGAGACCTTAAAGATTCTTTGGTCCAACCCCTCACTTTATCAGATCAAAGCCTGGAAAAGTGAAGTGACTTGCCCAAGAAGTGATTCACAGCTAGTTTGTTGGCAAATCTTGGACTAATACTCATATCTCCATCCATGTTTGATGACAAATAAAAGCCATTGTACTTCACCACAATCCTTGTATATACCGCAATACCTTGTATATTCACGACAATACCTTGTATATTCCTTGTACATATTTCCCTTATTAAGTTTTGATGGTGTGGCTGATGCTGCACAGTTGTCTACAGTGCTTTGAAGGCACACTTTAAAAAAATCTGACAAAATAAATTTCAGAGTTTGCTGACAGGTTGGTATACATTACTAGAGTGAATGGTTTCTCACGTCTCTGCTAATTTTCTGGATGCTCTTAAAGTAAGTTAATTAACCTGAGGGCTACATCCACCTGTACTCCAATTCATCTGTGCACTTTCTGCTCTTGAAGCATCAAGACCTGTCATGAAGAGAACTGTGGAACGTAGAATGAGTCATGTGGCCTTTTTCCTTTCATATACACTGGGACACCTGAAATGGGTTGAACCTCAGATACGACCTTGCTGTTAAAAACTTAATCGTTATTTAAGGTTAAATTCAAATCCCATCCCTCTCAGGAGAAAAAAATTCTCTAACCTTCCTAGGCTGAAGTGTTCGCTTTCTTTTCTAAATTTCGGCTGTCTATGCCGATGGTTTGAACAACCCTATTTGGGTATGATAATCCTTCCATTTTAACTTAAAAAAATGTTCATATAACCTGCATGACAATACTTGTTCTTTTCTTGCCTATTTTAAAAGTTCATGTTGACCAAAGGATAGCATGAAATCCTAGGCTTTTAAGTGGCTATATATTTTGTCAATCACAATATGCATTTGAAAAATGAGCATATGCACCTTCTGAGATGTGTCTGGATTTGTGATGTTTAGTACAACCCATAGGTTACAAGGGATCCAAGTTCCAAAATTTGGGAACCGTTGGCCTATTGCATTTATTTACAATAAATCACAGGCCAAGGGGTGTCGCTTGCATTATCACTTAACTCTTCAGGTTGGACTACATTTTGCATTTAGACTGAATCCTTCCCGAGGACAAGAACTTCCTCTTACATGCCTTTGTACATCCATAATGCTAGTGGACCAATCAATTAGGGATCATTAATTGAGCACTATTCATGTGCAGGACACTGAACTTGACTGTGGGAGATACAAAGTGTAAGATCCAATCATCTCACAGTCTAGTTACAGAGACATGGCAAATGTCTCTGTAAATGGATTAACAAATTAAGGCTCTGAGAGCAAGACTTGAGAAATAAAGTAACGATTTAATGGATTAAACTCTACAGGTTACAGGATTAATTACAAAACAAGTTGAGCAGACACTAAATTCTATGAGTACAGAAAAGCGTGTGTCAGAGCATGCCAGGGAGCAGAAAGCTCACCCCAGCTTTGAGGGTGAGCCTGAAGGATGATTAGGACTTGGCTGCTTCTTTCAGCCTTGGAAGGTGCTCAGAGAATAACTAAATGAATGAATGTATCAGAAAAGCACTCTGGGTCATTTGTTCCTAGATAGGTAGAAAGTGAAACCCTCGTTCTTTTAAGAACAGCATTTACTCCAAAACACACAGGAGTCAATTTCTTAAAGGAAGCAGTGCAGAGGAAAATAGGAGAGGTGTTTCCTATTTCCTTCCAGGAGTCCCTGAATCCCATAATCCCTTGGAATGTTATTGCTGGGGTCCAGAAATCCTTTAGGTCAGCCTTTCATAGGTGAGAGTATTGAGGGTCCAGTGGCAAAGTGACTTGCCCAGGATCATATAACCAATTAGTAGCAGAGCTGGGACTTGACGTCTGGGAGCTGGACTTCAAGGCTTGTGTTCTTTCCGCTCTGTCTGGCTACCCTAGATTCCCTCCCTTTTATTGAACTTGTCAAAACAACTTTTCTAAGATAAGTTTGCCTAAGGCTAACCCTTCCCACCACCTCCTTATTCTAATCACAGTGCTAGACTGGCCTTTCTTCTCTCGCTATCTAAACATGCCCTAGTTAGAAATTAGAAGCAACTCCTGGGCCCAGGCCAATGCTTCAAAGAGACTGTGTATTGGCACCCACTATGCCAAAACCATCCTTGTAAAAGACAAACTGTTAATTACAAAATCCAAACCATTGCTTTGTGGATTGTGGGGAATCTCGTGGGCGTGGGTGGGAGATAGGGGTAGCTCTGGAGGGACCCTCTCCGCTGCCATTAGTTTTCACCCACAACAGAGAGCTGCCTCCTCTAGGACACCACACACCAATTAGGTTGGGATCCCTCCAGGGAAGCTGCCACCATTTGGTGAATATTTGGCCAGCCTGCGTGATCTGAAAAGTTGGTGGGTGGGCACTGGGATACACAGATATGCCTTCTGGCCAAGCATGCTCTAGGCCCAGGAACCTGGAGGGCAAATGCCCTCAAGAAATTACCCCCAAATTCCCTGGCCTTCTGAGGGCTGAAGTCAAGCTATTGGTTTAGCCTGTTCCATTGGAAAGTAACTGGCAAATTCTTTGCTAAGAGGTCTTGGCCTCTCCTAACTGTACTTTTCTTATCTCAGTGATAACTTTCTTCATCACTATCAAAGACTCCTGGGCTTTATGCTTTCTCTTTTCTGACCTTCCCCAACAAAGCCTTGCTCCCAGGGCTTTAATTCATCAGTCCATTCACTCAGGGTATCTGTGGTGCGGTGTTAGCACAGTGCAGTCACTAGTTAAATTGACCATTCACAGATGGGACTTCCACCTCTGATTCTACTGCTCACTAGCTGTGTGACTTGGACAAGGCATTTACTTTTCTGGTCCTTCTAGTGCAACCCTGTCTCGTGAGTGGGAGAGCTGTATGAAATAATCCCCTTTCATTCTATCTGTGTCATTCAGGGTCCAGTTAGGAGGCAGAAGCCACACAATACTTGGAACAGGGGAAGTTTAATATAAAGAATTATTAACTAATAGCAGAGGACTAGCTACTCAGGGGTAGAATACTAGAATAGTAGATAGAGGGAGCAGCCTAGGGTCTACCCTAGAGCTGAGTTAGAGTACCCAAGGAAGGGACAAATTTGGAGAGTTCCCACCCTCAAGGTCTTACGTGCTTTAAGAAAAAGACCTTATAGCTGTAACCCAATGAATGGCACACACATTCATTGAAGTGTTACAGGCTAGAGCTGGCAGGCAGAGTCATTCACTGAGACACTGGAAAACTTGTTGAGAAGCTGCCCACGGGAGTGCTGCTGGTCTCACTGGGAAGCCAGCTAGGGTGCTTGTGGATCTCTACAGAAGCTGCCTGTGGGGGTGCCCCTGAAACTTGCTTGAGGTGAGTGCCTTCCCCTCGTTCCCTGCCAGAGGAAAGCCACAGGAGTAAGAAGAAAAGAAAGCACACCAGAACCAGAAAGAGAAGTCCCTTTCTCCTGCTGTCCTGCGGTATCCCTCGGGAACCCTCTACCTGCAGAGCCCAACATCATGCCATTGGGTAGAGAGAAATGTTTACAGGGGCCAGCTCGAGTACTACACACTGGGCAGTGAAGGGTAGGTTTGGAGATGAGAGGCAATAATCAATAACTGGCACATTATCATTCTATAATGTATGATTCTTTGATTCATTCAATTCTACATTAAAATGTATAAACTAAGTAATTCAGTTGTATTGTACCTAGCCTAGACATGATCTTAGCCTATTTTTCTATGCCTTCCTCACTTCTATTCCTCAATAATTAATGAATTGCTCCAGAATTAAACCAGTCCGAGTAGGATGACCTTTGACATTAAAACTTTAAACATGCCATAATTATGTTTATATAGGGTTATAAAGGTCTATGTTTATATAAAATTATACAATTAGTAATTAGTTATTAATAATAGCTATGCCAATGATGGGGATGAATCTGAACTTCCAGGGGAATTAATAAAAGACGTCAAGACCTTCAATATCCTTCCTGATGACAGCAAATAACTCAGAAGAGGAATAAGATCAAGAGTGAAGTTAATTGCAAACCAAATATTATGTGTCAAGAATCAGGTGAGTGACAGAAAATGTGATAAAAGTTTATAGGAAGGAAAAAGACCCACAGGCTGAAATGATCAAGGAAAGATTTGTGACGGCAACAAGATTTGAGAAGAATGTTCGGCAATGGGCAGAATTTGTACACAAAGTGCAAAGGAAATAGGCCAAGACGTGGCTACAGAATGAGAAACAGATTAACTGGTCCCTTGACCCCAAATTTGCTAGACTAAGGTTTGACCTGAGTCAGTCAGCTGCCAACAGACCTGCAATGCACATAGGACAGATGCCAGGGAGATCAGCGTGCAGGACCTCTAAGAGTCACTGGATCCCATATAGCCACGTTTGAAGAAACATCATTATATAGACCCTCCCCATTGTTTAGATAAACTCGTGGCTCTCATATCAATGCTGTGAGCATTTGCTAGGACAGAGGATTTACTGCTATAATAGTCAATTTCTGCTCTGCACATTGTTTAATTGAAATAATGAAATACCAACAAAGAAGAGCAAACAGATGTCCTCAATAATTGTGATCAATAGTGCCAATAGAGCCTTGCTGTGTCGGCTGCCTTGGGTTTATTTGCTCTCTCATGAATGAAGATTGGGCAGAGGTGTGGCTCAGAAATATTCTGAGTGTTTGGACAAGTTGTGCTCTCTGTGAGGATGCCAGTTAGAAGGAAAGTGGCTGTTGACTTCTGTCAATGTCACTTGCACTTAATATTTACTGACATTTGGCCTCTGTGACTCTAGAGTTGCTGACTTTCCTTCTACCTCTCTTTGCTGGCCTGTGTTTCTCCACTCATCCTCTAAAAGCTGCCATTCCTCAGGCTCTGGCTTAGGCTTGGATCATTATATACACTTCCTGGGCCTTCTTATCCATTCCTATGGCTCAGATTACAATTTACACATGCTGACAACATCCAAGTTTTTATCTGCAGCTCCAGACCAGAATATCCTCTTTGCTGCTGGATCTGGATGCATTCTAGACAACTCTAGCTCAACATATCCCAAGCAGAACAAACTTTCTTACCCCATAGACGTGTTGCTGCTCCTGTGCCCTTTTAGTAAAAGGCAACATTATGTCACCCAGGTATGCGAATTAAAAACCAGGAAGTCATCCTTTACTTTCTACTCTTTCACCCACCAAATCCAAATCAGTCCTCAGAGCCTAATAATTAATAATCAATAATTATCCCTCCAAAATCTCTTAAATGCATCTCCTAGTTTCCACCCGCTTCTAGTGCAGGTGCCAAAACCTCTAAGCTGGACTACCACAGACTCCTAACTGGTTTTTAACCATGCAAATATTTTACTTATTTAAAAAGTTATATTAAAAAGAATCCTGTCAGACCCAGGTTGGGGGAGTGTCCATCTGAGTTGGTTTTAGTTTGTTTCTGTCAGGGGTGTAAGTGGCTTAAGAACAATTTTTTTGTTTGTTTTGGCTGAGGAAGATTAACCCTGAGCTAACATCCGTGCCTATCTTCCTCTATTTTGTATGTGGGACGCTGCCACAGCATGGCTTGATGAGCGGTATGTAGGTCCACACCCGGGATCCAAACCCATGAACCCTGGGCCGCCAAAGTGGAGCGTGTGAACTTAACCACTGTGCCACCTGGCCGGCCCCTAAGAACAATTTTTAATGCCAATTTCTTGGCTTCGAGGTGCCTAGCCTATACAATTGGTATAGTTTTGAACCCTCAAATGATGTGGGGCCAGGCAAGGGGTTAAAAATCCTTAGTGGAGACTTCCTTTTCCCCACCTGAAGACCAAACTCTGACATATTTCCCCATGCCTCTCTTTGCTGGTGGGTGGATATTTTCCAGTGCATCCTTTGATGGCAGACCCAGCTTTGTGATGGTTTTCCAGTTCCAGCTCCCAGCCTTTTGGTTTTTTTTCCAAAAATATTGGCTAGGTAGCATACTACTTACTGTTATTTATCATCATAGAAAAGGCTGGCAAAATTGGGAAATTTGTGATTTGGTAAAATAAAGTGCAACCTCATCTTTTGGTAGGTTTTAGAGAACTTCCACAGTCATGCTTTATCTCAGCACAAAGTATTGTCAAGAATCTACTATTTAAAGGTCTTCTTTTATAAAACTAGTCACACTGATGATATCTTGAATCACACAGATGGCAATATGTGGCGATACACTGAGATCAGACAGGAAGCAGGGACACTTTATCAAGCCCTTTGCGCTAAGGAGAGTCTGCTATCCCCTCAGAACCCAGCACTCACAGGGCATGACCTGGGGCGCTGACAAATGGAATACAAGGAAGTCACCAACATCAGTCCACATATTAAATATTACTAAGGCTTAATTTCTTTCTTTTTTTTAGAAAAAAATAAGTAGAAATAGAAATTTTAATATTTTCTTCCTTTTCCTCAAAGGATTATCCGTGCACTCTGTGGGAGGAGGGGGTCTCTGTAGACCACTGTTTTATAGGAGGATGTTATGAGTTGAACTGTGTCCCCCAAAAAGATATGTTCAAATCTTAACCCCTGGTGCTTGTGAATGTGAACTTGTTGGGAAATAGGGTCATTGCAGACGTAGTTAGTTGAGTAAAGATGAGGTCAACTAGAGAAGGGTGGGCCCTTTATCTGCTATGATGGGTGTCCTTATAAGAAGAGAAGAAGACACTCAGAAAAAAGACTATGTAGAGACACACACGGAGATGGCCATGGTATGAGGGAGGCAGAGATTGGAATGATGCATCTATAAGCCAAGAATTGCCAGTAAGCACCAGAAGCTAGAAGAGGAAGGATTCTCCCCTACAGGTTTTTGAGCGAGCATGGTCCTGCCAACACCTTGATTTTGAACATCTAGCCTCCAGAACTGTGAGACAATACATTTCTGTTGTTTTCAGCCACGAAGTTTGTGGTACTTGTTACACCAGTCCTAGGAAACAAATACAGAAGTTGATCCAGAGATGAAGGAAGAGAGTTCAAAGAGGTTGCAGGAATACCAGTAGGGCGAGGTGACCCAGAAACCTGGGCAGGTGAGAGCTCAGGAAGGAGAGTGTGGGCAATGGTTTCAAATGCATCCTGCGAAGCAGGAGGATGTGAGCAAAGGTACAGGAATGTGCATGCTGAGGGACAGGGGCTGGGAGACGAAACACACCTGCTGCGAGGGGCAGAGGCATTTAGGGGAGCAGAGATGTACCTGGATGGTCTGGGTGGTGATGGGCTGGGGAGAGGCCTGAATGCCCATTCCTTCTGCTCTTTTTGCCTTCCCTCTTCTGGCGTCAGAATTTCTTTGGCCGCCTTCTGGTTGTTACAACCTTCTCTACATTGCTTTCCTTAAGATTTGCTTGTGACACGCATCTGGGCTTTCAGGTGCCCCACCTACACTACAGTGCCCTCCATTTCCTTTCCCACACACAGGACCAGTTAAATTCTGTCTGCCTCGGATGCCTGGAATTCTACCACATTCGAGTCATCGCTTTAGGGCCCTGTTGATAAAGGTTTAATACGTTCTTGCCTCTCTATTTAATGGCGTATAAGCAGCTGTTGGAAATATTGACATTGTCAAAGTAAAAAGCAAGGTGCAAACAAGTTTGTCTTAGGATGCTTCCACTTTTATATAAGAAAGTTGACATGTATAGAGTTAGATTGTGCATAATCCTGTTAGATTAGATTTAATGGAAGACAAGGAAGATAAACTGACCCTGCTCCCAGAGAAGGAGCCCTGTTTTCCCTGAAAGGGTCAGATATTATCTGCTGAGCCCAAAGAAGAGATTTCCCCTACACATGAAAGAACAGGTCTACTCATTTATTTATTCAGTCAGTCATTCAACAAATCTTAATTAAGCACCTACTTCATGCCCTACGCTAAGCGCTGAGAATATAATGAAGAACAAAAGTGAATCGGTCTCCGCTCTCACAGAGATTAGAGTCATTTAAGGAATTCAGGCCTTTACAGTGCAGTATGATAAATGTCAAAAGGAAAAATGCATAAGGTTTGTATTTCAAACGTTAGTCACTGGATGTGATAGGCAGAATAATGACCTCCAAAGATGTCCACGTCTTAACCCCCAGAACCCATGAATATGTTACCTTACATAGCAAAAGGATCCTTGCAGATTTGATTAATTTAAGGATCTTGAGATGGAGATGTTATCCTGCGTAGTCTGGGTGGGTCCAATCTAACCACATGTCTCCTTAGAATCAGAGAACCTTTCCCAGTTGATTTCAGAGCCAGAGGGAGATGTGACTATGGAAAATCAGAGAGATGCAATGATACTGGCTTTGAAGATAGAGGAAGGGACCACGAGCCAAGGAATGTGGGCAACCTCTAGAATCTGGAAAAAGCAAAGAAACGAACACTCCACTGACACTTTGATTTAAGCCCAGTGAGACCTGTGTCAGGCTTCTAACTTACAGACCTGTGTTGCTTTAAGCCACTAAATTTGTGGTAATTTTTTACAGCAGGGATAGAAAACCAATACTCTGGGTTAGCCTATGGGCATGTAAAGATGAACAAACAAGGTCCCTGTCCTTAAGAAACTCACAATTTATTGGGGGAGAAAGACATGTAAACAGTATAAAAAAGTGCTAAGATTAGAGTGTGTGCATGGAGCTATATATAGAGAATTTATTTGGAGACATCTTAGGAAAACTTTCTCCTGGACTCCAGATTCATATCCAGTCTCCTACTTGTCATCTCCACTTGGATATGTAATAGACATCTCATACTAACATGTCCCATGCTGAACTCCTGATCTTCCCTAATCTTTCCCTACAACCTGCTCCGCCCATAATCTTCCCCACCTCAGTGGATGACAACTCTATGCTTCCAGGTGCTCGGATTCATAATTGACTCTCTCTCACATTTTACATCAGTCCATCAAGAATTTTTATTGGCTCAACCTTCAAGATATATTCAAAATCTGATCACTTCCCTACTGCTACTCTCCTGGTCTGGTCCCCATGGCCTCTTGCCTGGATTACTGCAAAACCTTGATATGGTTTCCCATGTCCCTCAGAGAAAAGTCTCGAGCCCTTAAATATCCTACTAGGCACTACCCGATCTACATCCTTGCTCTACCTTGTCTCTCAGGTAATCTCCATCTCTCACCCTTTCTCATTCTGTTCCAGCCACAGAGACACTTACTTTTCAATCTTCCTCCTTTAGGAACAATGATTAATCTTAAGGACTCTGAACAGTGCCTGGCACATAATAGGTACTCAATAAATATTAGTGAATGAGTGAATGAATTTTCTCAGTCACAAGTTCTCATGTTGCTTAATTGTCCCTGGTTTTAATGATGCTTTTTGCTACTTTACTTGTTTTCTGAGATATTTATCTAGACTCTCAATTTTGGACAGCATTCGCTAGATTTTTGTTTAAAGTGACAAAAGAATGCAGTGTTCCTACAATACCAGGAATATTGACGTAAAAAAAAAAAAAAAAACCTAGGGAATGTGTCTGAAAGAAAACTTGATTCCACCCTAGAGTCTTCTTTCAACCCTGGACTATAGTTCTTCTCACATGAATCAGAAATGAAACTGGAAAGACATAATTCTGAAAGTTCACATAACAATCACCCATGACTTTATAAATACCCCACTTTGATGAGTATTCATATTCTTAAACCTGAAACCAGAAGGTCAATGAATCCTTTGTTTAAGTTGGCATTAAGCTAAATCTCTGTGTGTGAACTGTTTTCATACAGAAAATTCAGTCCCTTACATTATCCAGTAAATCAACTTCTCAAGCATTTACTTGAGGGAGCTATGTAACTGCTGCATAAGAACTTAGGCTTGTGGGGCCAGCCTGGTGGTATAGTGGTTAAGTTTGCCCGCTTGGCTTCAGCAGCCCAGGCTTTCTGGGTTTGGCTCTATCAAGCCATGCTGTGATGGCATCCCACATACAAAATAGAGGAAGATTGGCAACAGATGTTAGCTCAGGGCCAATCTTCCTCACCAAAAAAATAAACAAATAAAAAATAACAATAAATTTTGAAAAAATAAGAAGTTAGGCCTGAAATTACATAGACGTGTTGAAACATGGGAAATGACCACTCTGTGAATCTCTATATCTGATTATATCTTATTTACTTAATCTTTTCAATATTTTGGAAAAAAGAAAATACAAACAAAATTCGAATACTGAAAGAAGATGTTCTATTACACTTATTTCTAACCCTAATATCAAAAACACATTAGCATCAGTAAAACTCGTGGCTAGAGTTCCCTTTGTATTTCATTCACTTGGTCCATAGGAGGGGGCCTATAGTCTCAGACCAACTGAAGTTCTGAGATCTCCAAGTTACCCTTGCCAGACATACCCAAGGAAACATGAGCTGGGTGGTACCGGAAGGATTCACGCTAGCATCTTCCATTGGTATGCTGGAGCTAACTCACCAAAGCTGACTGGTAAATTTTGAAGAATTTTTGTGAACTGGTTCACATCACACTGGTAGCTCGAGCTCCATGGTGGGAGTATTTACACCACGGAAACTGCAATTAGTACAAACCAGGGCTTCCTCCACCACCCCCGAAAAGCCAGCTGTTAAACATTTTACCAGTACACCACTGGTTGAGTCTCTTCCTCAACAAACTTTGTTGTGTCAACAGTGGCTTCTAAATTCCCATTTTTCAGTTTTGGACTTTTTATCTGAAGTATTTTAACTTTCTATAGCAAATGATTTACAGGTATAGGTCATTTTATATAAATTTTGGTTATGTAGTTTTTTTCTCAACGGGCAAATTATTTACAAGCATGAATACCTTGTTAGGTTTTGGTTTTACATTTATTTACACAACTCCATTCATAAGCACATGGTATGATTAATAATTGCTGACTCTCTATCTTTCCTATCTCATGGACAACTTAATAGTCTCTAATATTGATATAATTTAGCCTTCATGAGCTTCATCTTCATCACGTACAAAACTGGGATAATGATAGTACACCGTGTTCATTTAGGTGCCGGGAGTATTACGAGAAATTAATACATGTGAAGAACTTAGCACAGTGCTTGACACATGGTACTATCTCAATACATTTTAGATATTATGTGGTAAGAGTAGTAGCAGTACTTTGTGCTGTGGGGTTCACACACAAACATAAAAGGGTGAGATGTGATGCTTCAGTGAACTAATATTTTGACCAATCTCTGTATAGCTTAGGAACACGTATTAACCAATGTTTGCTGCTTGTAGGTTTAGATATTGAGGGTCCCTGTCTGGACTGATGCCTTTGCTAGTAGAAAGATATCACTTGAGAAATTATCTTCACACTCTCAGAATCACATTGGGGATTTCTTAGATCAGGCAGACCAAGTTGACATTCTGGAGTGGTAAGACTGAAAAATATTGGCTATTTCATACCTTCTTGTTTCTCCTCAAACTTCCAAAAACCCTGTTTCCTCATCACGCATCTTCCTTTTAACTGATGATCATGATTCATGAGAAAACAGAAGCAATCCAGTTGAGACCTTCTTTTCTTTTCACTAAATATGCCAACCGATATGTATCTGAACCTGTATTTTTCTGCCTTCACTACTGTTAGTACAGAAGATGTGTCCAAGCTTCTGTTTAAGGGATCACATCCCTTTTCACCTTCTCAAGGACTTAACTCCTACAGGTGCCCCCCTTCTCTGTTTCATCAGTCCTTCCTCCTCTCCTCGACCATTCTACTCCCATTATTTCTTGAACGTACGATAGTCAGACTTCTTTCCCCAAAACTGATGGAAACCATTTTGTAAAAGTTATTAGTAGCATCCACGATGCCAAACCCAATGGTCACTCATCTATCTTCATGCTTCTCCATCTTTCAGCAGTATTTGGCAGGGCTGACCTCTGAAAAACCATCCTCTCTTTGCTGCTGAGTCACCATTGGTTTTCTGCCTGCTGTCTAGCCATTCCCTCTCAGTCTCCTTTGTGGGCATCTTCTCTGCTGTTTTCTAGATGTTGCAATACCCACATCTTGGCTCTTGGGCTTCTCCTTCCATAATAGATCTCATCTGGTCCCATAGCCTTAAATTCCATTTATTTGCCCTTGATTTCCAAGTCTATGTCTCCACCCCACCTCTCCAATGAGTTTCACTCTTGCTATTTAGGCCATCTACTTAATATATCCCCACTTGGATGCTCAATGGGCAGCTCAAACCAGCATGACCAAAATAGAACTCTTGACTTTCCCTTCAAAACATATCTCCCATAGCAGTCATCCCCACTCAGTAAATGGCACCATCATCCACCTAGTTGCTTACTGTCTCACTCTCTGTATCCCATCTACCAGCAAGTCAGTTCTATTTCTAGACTATACCCCAATCCTGTTCATGTTCTCCTGCTGTCCTTCTTGATCATCTATGATCACTTCTCTCCCCAGAAGCAGGAAGATCTTCTTAGTATATAAAAAACATCACATCATTCCCTGTTTAATTAGCTTCCTATTAGAAAACAAAATCCTTACTTTGGCCATAAGGCCCTACCTGTGTTGGCCCCAGCCTGCCTCTCCAAACTCATCTTGCTCATATTCTTCCTCACTATTCTCCAGCCACACTGGCCTTCAATACGCTCTTGCACCATGCCAAGCTGGACCTCCTCTTATGGCCTTTGCAGTTGCTGTTTCCTCTGCCTGGAGTGTTCTGCCTCCGCATCTATACTTGGCAGGTTCCTTTCTGTCATTCAGACCTTAGTTCAAAGTCGCTTCTCCAGAAAGACCTTCCTTGAACACCCAATCTACAGTAGCCCCCTCCTCCTTGTTCTCTAGCACATTACTCTCTTTATTTTCCTCATGTACCACTACCTGAATTTATCTTGGTCACTGATTTGTTTGTTAGCTTTGTCTCCTTCCTCCCACCACTCTTGCTAGAATTAAGCTCCATCAGGCCCTTTGTCTATCTTGTTCCCTTCTGTTTCCCCAACACTGTCTCACATATCATCTGTGACTAACCAACAATTGCTGTATGAATAAATGAACATTGTGACACCCAACCAAGATATTTCTAAATACGATAATTGTAAATGTAGTTGAAGACATTGTCTACTACATTGCTCACTGTCCTATATGTAAATCCACACCTCTATAAGAAGTTTATTTTAGAATGCAGCATCAGGAAAATTTTACTTCTATTGAAAATTTGCTGTGCTTTCTCTTTTTTTAGTATTAAAGCTGTCACTGACTGTTCCCATTTTTGTTTTGCCCTGGCTATTAGGAAGCTGAAAACCAAATTTCAAACTCAAAGACAGCAATAATACTTGTTCTAATAGTGAACAAAAATTTTCCCTTCCTCAGGTTTATTTCCTACTTTTGTTATTGGAAGTATGGTAGGGAAATTTGTTATAAGTCACCTCAACTTCTTTCTGGAGAGAAGTGTGATTTAAACAAAAGCATGCCAAGTGTTAACACTCTGGCACAGGCTGGTAGTGTTGACTTGGAGGGAGCAAGGGGATCGTGGATGGGAGCTTTCCAGCTATAAGTGTTCGTGTGGTAGTAACAGCAACTTTTATTGTTAGGTGATTTGCTGTGATTCATATTTGGGAATTCCCCAAAGTTACTTTAATTAGGGTTTATTTGTCTAATAAGAGCCCAACCCTTGAGTGTTAGGGTTTTTAAGCTTATTTGCACTTGCTGACTTGATGAGTGTCTCTTCAGAGTCATGAGCAAGAAGTTGATGGATCTCTAGAGTTTGTTATTCTCGGAGAGTGCCCTGTCTCAGTAGTGGAAGAAACATGCCTTTGAGTTTAGCCTTAAAATGCCATGCCTTGATCTTAGGCATTTCATGGACCACACCCTTCTAAGGTTCAAAGGAACTGTTCTTAATTGTTGTTTAGGTTGCGGGACTGTGTTGAAGTTTATGGAGCATAACACATATATGCTTCTCCCTAGCATGGCAAAATTAAAATGTAACTCTTTTGAAGTCCAGAATGTGTTGGTATTTTAATTTATTTTTACTTCATATATTTTGCTTGTGGCAACAGCATTCATGAAACAGCATTAGGAAAAGCATACATTGATCCATTATTATAGAATATCTTTTGATACTTGTACTAAATTGATATAGATGATGTAAAGAATATACACATTGCTAATCCATGAGGGCATAATGATGGACAAATTTCTCTGAATAGTTAAAGTGTGCTTTTAAAAGAGCCCTGTCATTGTATGTTAGAACTGTACCTTAATTTAAAATTTTCTCTTAAATAAGCATCGTAATTAAGTATTACATAGCAATTTGATACAAAATTGTATTTTAATTTTTAATGATAATTTAAACATTGGTGCAAGTAGTTTTGAAGAAGGGACATGCAAGAAAAATTTTTTCACAAACTATTCTCTTCCAGGAAGCAAAAGTCTGAATCTTCTGATAACCAAATCCAAACATACATACATACATAAATCCTGTATGATATCATGCAAGGAACTAATTTTTAAGAGTAACATTTTAAAATACATATTCTACCCACACTTATATGGGTTCAATTTTTTACATAAAAGTGAAGATTTATATAATGATGTGTTAATTTGTCAAGTTATTTTATGAAAGAATTCCAAATAGTACATTTTAAAAAATATACAATATAATATGTAATCTTATATAATACAAAATATGGTAATATAATATACATAATAAACTGTGTTTACATATAAATTTATTAGAACATCTATATATCCAATATATTGCCTATGACCTTCCTTTTGGCATAACTTAAACCACTTTAGTCAATAGTAATTTTAATTTAAGTGACTGTAGGGGCCAGCCTGGTGACATAGTGGTTAAGTTCGCACACTCCGCTTCAGTGGCCTGGGGTTTGCAGGTTTGGATCCCAGGTGCGGACTTATGCACCACTTATCAAGCCATGCTGTGGCGGCGTCCCATATAAAGTGGAGGAAGATGGGCACGGCTGTTAGCCCAGGGCCAGTCTTCCTCAGCAAAAAGAGGAGGATTGGCAACAGATGTTAGCTCAGGGCTGGTCTTCCTCACACACACACACACACAAAATTTAAGTGACTGTAAGGTCATTGTTAAATGTGCATCATAAAGCTTGGGTCCTTTACCAAATGCATTTGAACATGAGATTTACCTTGACTTATTCTGTCTGCAACGTTTTTTCATTAAGATGAGTAGCTAAGATTGGCATAGAGTAACTGGTGGTATACTAGTCACATAATTTACTAGTAATTTAGTTATTCAATCAAGAGTACTTACTAATACCTTGCCAGAATTTTTAAAGGCCCCTGGAGATCAGGAAGGGAAAAATTATAAGGAGGAAAAGTAAAACTCATTTAAAATCTACACAGATAGTCTTCATTTGCCATATTTTCAATTCAAAAGCAAGAAACTTTTCTATTCAACTTATTCAACAGTGCTGAAGTCTTGAAAGTCTTTTGGCTCACTGTTTGTGCATATCCTAGTATCCTGGCTGAGATAAGAAAATTCCAAAGTCCAGGAAAGTTTACTATGGAGTCAGATGATTACTGATCCCTTAACCAAATTCCTTGCATTTATCTGCATCCAGGATGAGTAGCCTGTTTTCAAAGAGGCAATCAAGAGTTTCTGCCTTTGAACCATGTGCACTCAGGGCCATCAATCTTCTCATTAAAGAGAAGCCAACAATATTTCTGGGAGCTTTGTGTAATCAAGACTTGATAACAAAGGTTAATTTTTACCAAATGAAACGGGTTGGGTTTTCTTTTCTTCTTTCTTTTTGGTTTTTTTTGTGTGTGTGTGTGTGAGGAAGATTGGCCCTGACCTAACATCTGTTGCCAGTTTTCCTCTATTTTGTATGTGGGATGCCATCACAGCATAGCTTGATGAGTGGTGCATTGGTCCGCCCCTGGGATTTGAACTTGTAAACCCCGGACCCCCAAAGCGGAGTGTGTGAACTTAACCACTACACCAGTGGGCCAGCCCTGGGTTGGGTTTTCTTAACATTAAACCTGAATTCAAAGAAATAATTGTGGGTATCTCCAATGCTTTTAGGTATAAGGTCGTTTATGCCGGAGAAGTCTACTTTTGTTCCTGACCATGCTTCTCTCTGCTTTTCCCTGCCTCTTTCAGTACAGAAACTAATGGCACACTTGATGTGTCATAAGTGCACGACAGTCTGTAAATGCCAAGGAGGACAGGGAGATAGGTGGAAAGCAGCCCTCTTTAGGAGATAACTGGCAGACTCAAGATCACTATAGCAGAACCCAAAACAACCCTCAGCAAGAGAGATTAAAGAAGTTTCTATAAGAGGGAATTGGCACCCCTAGAAGTTTCAGTGTTGAATAACTAAGAAAACCCACACAAGTGTCTATGGTTATATGGAGCAGAAGCTATCTCCTCTTCCCACTTTTCTTCTTCTCACTCTAGCTTTGGATTGAGTCATTGGAGAGCTTACTAGAAATGCAGATGGTTTTAAAATTAGTGCCAAAGATGACCTATTTATTCTTTTTAAAGCTCTCTTTCGTAATGTGTTTTAGTTTTGAATGTGGCAAGAGAAGAGGGTGTGAGAACCGCCTCAGGTCTCTCATTCCTGGGGCTGCCGTATGGGTTGTGAGTGGGGGTGCCCTTCTGCGTGACCTCTTGGCCGCATGTGGCTCTGCCAGCTATCTGCCTTGGCATTTGGGCTGGGAAAGAATGACTGATATCCTGGGTCCCTCCATGGAATTATTGACTGGCTTCATTGGCCGGATTCCCTGGGGCTGCCAGGAGTGGCAGGAAGCTCTGAAAATGAAGAGGGAAGTCATTGGACATGGAATTCATAACTGAAGCTTGCCTAGAAGGAGATCTTCCTGTTTGAAAAAAGATCATTTTGTGCGTAAATTTTCAATTTTGTGTGTCAACTCTTCATTCTCCTCCTTCTAAGGAACTGTGTCTATCATCTTGTTGCCATTATCATCACACTGTTACCAGTGAGCATATCCCAGCTGTGCTGCCTTACCTGCTCTGGCTGGTTCCCCGGGGTATCCTCTGCCTCCCTGGTATTCCTTCTCACCTGTGCACTCACTGAATCTCCACCCAACTTTGGGAACAGTCCCTTTGTGCATACTTGTTTACTGATCTTTTCTTTCCCTGATTACCACTCACATCTGTTATCCTACCCTGAAGTTCAGAAAGTAGTTGTTCTCCAACGGAGTATATATTTCAGCTTTTTTCCCCAGTCTAGAGCACAAGTTCCTTGACAGCAGAAGCCAAGGGACAGAGGTAGTAAGGAGACTAACTTCCCCCTTTTGTATTATTTGAGATTTCTTTACCATGTGAATATATAAACTAGTAAAATAATTTTAAAAAATGCATTTCTCTTCCTAGTTGCATATATTGTAAAACGTAAGAAGCAAAGCAAAACAAAACTCATAGATTCAGTATGGTAATAAATAAAAATCCATCTAGGTTTGATAGTGCCTTTTGCTCTGAAGAGAAGATAAAAATAAATAATAGTGATAATAGTTAACAAAACAAAACAAAACCTGTCTGGCTGGATGCTAATAATAGTGACTTTACTTCATGTAGGGGGCTTCCAGATCAATATAAAAAACCTTACTTGCATATTCAAACCAGTGCTATTTACTTAGCTGATCTCAAACGGGAATAAGCAGACATCAACTATCAAGTTTCTAGCCTGGAAAACTCCATAAAGGCCACTGGACACAGACACGATGGGGACATCTTGCAGACAGTTCATAAAAATAACTTGCCCAACATTTTTGGAGCCTGATGCAAGTTGTACTTGTGGCTCCGTCTATTCCCTTTGCTTTATCCAGTAACAACTGAAAAGAGGCAAGTTACCAGAGCTATGAGAACTTGGACGCTACAGGAGACACCCAGTACAATATAAGGCTACAATTAATAACTCAACAAACAATTACTGGGGAGATAGTGCTACTGGAAGGCACTTAACATGTAAGATTCAACTAGAGGACTAGCTAGTAAAGAGGTGCTTATCTTCAGTCCAGACCAAAGGAGTTGATTGAGGTATAAGTATCTGAGCAATGCCATAGTCTCAGGTCATTCTCCTGTGTTCACAACAGGGAGAGTACCAGCCCTATGTTACATGAATACACAGAACAAACAACAATAATTTAGTCTAATAACCAAAAAGAATGCATCAATCCATTCAGAAATATTTGCTGAATACCTAATACATGCTAAGCATTCTAGGGAATTCAAACATATCAGTTATTCCCTGGTTTTAAGGAGTTTGAAGTCAAGTAGTGAAATGATGCTTGTTCAGAATGTATGTGGTAGTATCATATGAGAGGTACAATTATTCAGAGGATGCAGAGATCACTTTCACCTAAGTGATCAGGGGAGGCTCTGTGAGAGGAGGGCACTTGGAATGGAAGAATGATTAAAAAAAAGTTTTGGGGCCGACCTGGTGGCATAGTGGTTAAGTTCAAGCACTCCACCTTGGCGGCCTGGGGTTTGCAGGTTTGGAACCCCGGGTGTGGACCTACACACTTCTCATCAAGCCATGTTGTGGCGGCATCCCATATACAAAGTAGAGAAAGATTGGTATGGATGTTAGCTCAGGGACAGTCTTCCTCAAGCAGAAAGAGGAAGATTGGCAACAGATGTTAGCTCAGGGCCAAACTTCCTCACCAGAAAAGAAAGTTTTATTAAAGTATAACACACACATAAAAGTGTACATATCATAAAGAGTATAGGATCACTGAATTTTTACAAACTGAACATTCTAGTTATGTAATCAGCACCTAGATAGGCCCCTTGTGCCACTCTCCAATTATTCTTGAGGGGAGTAGGATTTTGTTAGCTGAATGTAGACAGAAAATTACTGGAGAAGGGATCAGCATGCACAAAGATGTGGAAAACTGAAAGGCATGACCGATGTTTGAGGAATGGGCTGAAGAGTAATTTGCTTAGAGTGCTAGCTGGAGATCAGGGTTGGGTCCATGTTGTAGGGCCTTACATGCCAACTAAAGGAGTTAGATTTTATTCATTAGCTGCTGAGGGGTTCTGAGCAAGGGACAATATTTTGTAAGACTTTTTGATGATGGTTGGTAATTTACTGGTGATGGGAGAGGTGAGAATGGAGGTCCGTGACTGGTGGGGAAGTCTACATAATATCCTGGTATGAGATAGTTTTGACCCTGCAGTGGCAGGTGAGGACAGAGAGTAACTAATCATCCACAGACACACTAAGCAGCCAACAAAAACTGAATGGCTGTGGATCTTGAAGGAGGAGGAGTCCAAGAAAATTTCTTTGCATAGAACTAATCAAGAGAACATGTAACAATTTTCTCAGGTAGTTCATCGTTATTTCCTTTTTTGTTAAGGGTTAACACAGTCTTTCAGTGCTATCTCTCCAAGAGAGTTGTGAAAACTTTCTTACAGTATTTAAATAAAACCTTGAATTGCTCTAAGGAAATTCCAAAGAAAGCAACTGACCTTTCAGACAGAAAGAATCCTTTGTTAGTCTGAGGCATGGACTGTTTGTCTTTTCAAATGGGTGCATGCTAGAATAAACATTTTGCTGGGAAAAATTGACTCCAAGGAAGACTTTTGAAGATGTCTGTTAATGGCAAATTATTGGGCACTGCTCACCTGCCTGTTTCTTCATCCTTTCTTTAAATGATTCTAATTAATTCAGATTTCTGGGTAGGATGAATTAATTAATTTCATCCCATATTTTTATCTGTAATGTTATTTCTACAGGAAGGAATTTTTTTTTTAAAGAAAAGGCCATGATATTTTTTTGACAACTTGTTGTATCATTTTGGCTATGTGGGTCATTTTTAATTGATGGCAACCCTCTTCCTCCCCCATTCCATCTCCTTCCTTCCAAAGCAGTGGGTTCTTCACTCAACAAATAATTACTGAGCACCTAACATGTGCTTTGATTTACTATATCTTTCAAAGTCTGTTCTTAACTGTATCTTCTGTACAACGAGCACTTTATTGCTTAGAGAGGCTGTTTCTGATGGGTGTGGTAGTTTCCAGGTTGAAAGCCGGTGTGTGTGCAGGTAACCAGAAGTCCTTTCCGGGACCGGTCGGAAGGAAGGGGACTTTACTTGGGAAAAGGGCACGTGGGTGGAAAGAGGAGGGGAGTCGGGGAAGACAGAGCTGGCGTAGGCTGCAATTCGTGCTCTCTCTAGACCTGAGGCTCCACCACCCAGGTAGGCGGGCACCACTGGCCTGGAGCCTGCCTCTCGAGTCTCTCCACGCCGCTGGCCGCCCCCTTCGCCGCTGCCCTCGCAGAAGTTCCAAAGTTTTCCTCCAGCAGGGAGAGGAAGGGTGTTATTAAGTTTGAAAGGGAAGTCCCTCCCCCTTCCCGGATTCCGATTGGCCGGGACCTGCCCCACCCCCGCCAGGGCCGCGGGCGGATTGGCTGCGGGAGGGGAGCCCCGCCGCAGGCTCGGAGCCGTCGGCTGCCGGGGCCCCCAGGTGGCAGGTGGGGCCGGGACCGCCCGCCCCGCAGCCCGCAGACTTTAAGGTTCGCGCGCGGGTCCGTCGTGCCGCGCCCGCCGGGAGCGGGACTGCCGAGACTTGGCCATGAAGAGCCTCAAGTCCCGCCTGAGGAGGCAGGACGCGTCCGGCCCCGCGTCGCCCGGCGCCGCCTCCGCCGCCAGCGCGGTGAGTCCCGCGCCCGTGCGCGTCCCGGGCTCCCCGGCGCTCCCCTCCCGCAAGCCGCGGAGTCCACCTCGGTTTTCCCTCAGCCCGTCCCGCTCCGGCGGCCCCGGAGACTCCTCCTCCCTCAGGCCGGGGCTCCGCGTCGGCCCGGAGACCCTGGGGACCCTCCCCGGGCCTCGGGCCCCTTCCCCGCCCCGCACCCGCAGGTCCCCGAGCTCCTGGCGCTTCGGGGCCAACTCGCTCCCTGCTCCTCCTGTCGGTGTTTCTGGGTTATCCCCCACGGCACGCCCCTCGCCTCTCCCGGGGCCAGCCCCCGCCCCCCACGCGGCCCCCGTCCCGGCTGCGGGCCCCGCCGTCCAGGTGCGAGCGGCGGACCCGCCACCGCCCCGCCCGGACTCCGGACGTTCCGTGGGTCCGAGACTCAGAGCGTTGAGCGCGGCTGGGCTGGGTGCTTGTGTGCTGGCCGCTGCCGCCGTGTCACTGGGGAAGTTTGGTTTCTGAGTGAGGCAGAAGGGATCGAGCGTAGTTGTCAAACAAAGCCCCGAATGAGTGGGGACCCTGGAAGGGGTGGTGAAGTTGGGAGGCGGTTGTCCTGTGGGCCGTGTAAGTCTCACCTGGGGACAGACCAGCGCGGCGTGACTGCAGCCCGCCCTCTGCACGCGCGGAGACGTCCTCAGGACCTCTCTCGAGTTGGCGGGAGAACGGAAATCTGGAGACACAGCTTGACTGCAGATGTTGGGATTTAGATAATCTGGCAAGTTA
Source organism: Tapirus indicus (assembly GCA_031878705.1). Taxonomy (NCBI): domain Eukaryota; kingdom Metazoa; phylum Chordata; class Mammalia; order Perissodactyla; family Tapiridae; genus Tapirus; species Tapirus indicus. The sequence goes on along the minus strand of CM062918.1, from coordinate 60,872,027 downwards.
GAAGGATGACCATATCGTCCAAGTTCTGTATTATTAAAATAAAGGTTACTTAAAAAGTCTTGAAGAGTCAGAAACGTCATGGAGATGTAGTGCTCAAACTGCTCAGTTGCCCATTTGGAGTCATTAAGATAGACCTTTATAATTTTACCAAATTATTATACGCTTTTTATGAGAATACTAATTAATCTGCTTTTGCTTTTGAGTTAATTCAGAATTGTGCCTTTCTCTCCACTTGACTCTTTCTAGGATGATTTTACTTGGACTTAAAGGAAATTGTGGCAAAGCTAGGTTCTTTAATACCCAATTTACAAAAAGGGATAGCTTCAGGTGTCATGATATTTAGTCGTTTGATATTGTTTCATAAAGCTCATAGAAGGAGAGATTACTGTTTAACATTTTTTAAAATAATAATTGGCAGAAATGTCACTTAGTGATCGAGGTCACTATAGTTGAGTTAAAGATTCAACTTCTTTGTAGTGCAGATTGTGTTTTCAGATTTAAAAATATACTTTTTGAGATTTATTTGCTATGTTTTCCCCTGTTGTGTTTGGTCTGTACTAAGGGTTCACATCCCACTTGGAGGTTTATGCACCTTAATTTTATCCTGTTTTGTCTTCTAGAAATGCAGAGTATTTAGTTATTATTGGTATCATCAGCATGACAGTTTGCATTTTATACATTTGGAACACGAAGTGCATCTCTCTGAGCTTAAATCTTTACCACTCACTAAACTGAGCATTCCGTTATTTTTCTTGAAGGCAGAAAAATAAAGAAAAATACCATATAAAAAAATAGAACCTATCTGCTTAGAAAAAGTAAACATCTTTAAGTTAAATATTAGAATAAATTTTGTAAAATATTTAAATGAAAATAAATGAGTGTGATGACTAATAAAACCAAACAAGCATTGATAGAATAAAATAAATGTACAGGAGAAATAGATTCCTTCTGCTTTTCAGTCTATAGACCATAATCCCTCATGTCACATTTGATCATGTGTATGTGTAGTGTTATGAATGAGCATCTTTTTTTTCTTCAAAAATATTTAAAATTTTATTTATTTGCTTTTGATTAGATAATATAGCACATGGCTTAATATTTGAAAAGGAAAAAAATATTTACAGCAGAAGTCCCTCTCCTACCCATGTCCTTCAGCTACCCTGCCCCCCCTCCTTAGAGGGCACTGGTGGTGTCAGTTGCTTTCGGGCCCCTCCAGAGAGAGTTTAACATATACAAATGAATGTGAATATATATATATTCACACTTTATAGTTATGATAGCACACTATACTCACTTTTTTTTTAATTCCATATCTTTTTTTTTAATTGTAAATATCCAGGCCCATTCCAAGCATCCCCATTCAAATCTTTTGCTATAATATACAGTGCTGCGATGAAGCCTGTATACATTTCAAATGTGTGTGTGGCGGGGTATGCTTGTAGGATCAATTCCTAACAGTGGAATTGCGGGGTTAAAGGATGCGTGCATTTGTAATTTTGAAGAATGTTGTTAAATTTCCTTCCAGGCATCATGTACCCAATGTGTGAGAAATTATTTTTTTTCCATGCTTTTATTTAAAGTTTCTTCAGATTTTTTGATCTTTGCTAACCTGATAGGTAAATATGGTATTTCAGGATAGTTTAAATTTGTATTTCTCTTATTATGAGTGAAGTTGAGCTTTTTTCGTATTTTTAAGAGTCCCTTGCATGTTCTTCTCTGTGAATGGTTATGTCCTTTCCATTTTTCTATTGGGTTAATTTTTTTCCTATATCAGGAAAATTAGCTCTTTTAATATGAATAATCTTTTTCTTAATTGGCTATTTGTCTTATGACTTTGTTTATGGGGGCTTTTGCTATGCAGAAAGTGGTTATTTTTATACAATTGAATTTATCAACTTTTTATTTTGTAACTTTTAGGTTTAAGTTCTATCCTGGCCTTTCCACTCTGCAATATTAAGCAAAAAAAATCCCCTAGTTTCTTCTAGTTTTTTTATTTCACTTTTTTACGTTTAAGTCTTTGATCTGTATAGAATTTATTACTGTGTAATACTAATAATTTTTTCTGCCCCCCATGTCTACCTAATTTGAATCTTAAAGCATTCATTTAATTATCTTGGAAATGATCACAATTTGCTTTGCACAACTTTGATTTAAAAACATTTTTTTAATGTGTATTTCATATATAATTTTCTTCGTGTATTTATTTAAGCTTATTTATCTGGAGACACATTAGAAATAGACTGAGGTATGTAAATGTTTTATGATATAGTATGTGAAATATAGCATGTTAGTTTAACATGCTAAATTATAGTTACATGCAGATTATGTGCAGGAAAAAAGTCATTTAAAACATTCTGAATAGTGTCATGGTTATAAATATGCCAATGAATTTAGAATTCACTAAATGGAGGTGTGTTTATTTACATAAATAAATGTAGTTCACAGTTATAAACTGTGGATAAAATGCATTTGAAAGTCCTTTACTAGCTAAATCTGGAGATTGTTGCATCTTTTAACCATAAAATCAGATTTTTGTTGTTAACATTTATTTTTAATTAGTAAATTGGAGCTTCAGATTTCTGAAAGGAGTAATTAAATGACTATAAATGCTATTTCAGATCTAGCCAATTATATGTACAGTCAATTATATGTACAATTATAAGTACAGTGAGAATAGGTTTGTTCCCTTTTTGCCTAGTTCAGATTAGGCAATTTGAGTAATTAAAATTAAGGGACTGTAATTCCAGAACTAAGTAGTAGTACTGCAATCCAATATTGTAAGCAGACATGTTGGAAGGAGTTCCACTTTAAATTGTACCTATGCTCAAAATTTGTCATGGAGTAAATTCTTGATTATTGAAATAATCTCTGACCTTGGAGGTTCTGCAGGGATTATTTTTGCTGCCCTTTCTCTAGGCTACTCTTAAAATGGGGAAATGAATTTTAGAAATCAGCAACCAAATATGTCCTAAAGCATCTTATTAATGTCTCAGTACTCTGAAAAAATACTGGTATTTCTAAAAGAATTTAGAGTTACAAATATAGCAACTGAAAAAATCTTGAGAAAACTTCTTTTGGTTCCCACTGAGAACAGAAATTTGAGATGTTTAGAAAGCATTAAGGATTAAATTATGATTTTGTTTTAGTTGTGATTTTGAGAATGAGGGCTTTGTGTTTTCTGCTCAGGGATTTGGGTTGTATATGAAAAGATGTTATTATTATTATAACAATGATTTGGGGGTAATGTGAATAGTTAAGATCACATATTGTTACGTTTAAACTCATGATACTTAATTGAGCACTGTTTACTCATTTTCTTTAAAGATGCCAACCTTTAACTAAAAACGCTTCCCTTAATTAAAGCTTTGTTCAGACAGTTTCCTAGGATTATCCCTGCATTGTATTTCCTGTGGTTCTTGAAGAACGATCATAGTAAAGAAGCCTTCTTTTCATACTTTTGGATTCAACTCAGGTCATCATGCTGATTTGAATAGCTGAATTTTATTATGATACCAAAGCAGAAGGGTTGAGTTGCTTTGGTATGTCTTTTGGTATGTAATGAGTCTGAGAACTTAAATGATGAGTAGTTAAGGATTTTAATTACTTTTAATAAGAGTGGAGTAATGATCCATGTATCTTTATTGTGCATCATACATATTTTTCAAATTTAAAATTATTCAGGAATTGGACCTTGCTCAACAGTTGCCTTATTTAGTATGTAAAACATTTATGGAACACATAGTTAGGCTCAAGAATGAATTACTAATTAGGTCCTTTTGAAGAAATGGATAATTCCCAGTTAGAGCAGAAAATTTGCAAGATGAACCTGGAAACTGTTATCATGTTAGAAAGCAAGGAGGCTGTCAAAGATTAGGACTCCGGAACCAATTTGAAGAGGCCCCCACTTGACCAGTGACGGGACAATTTGATCATCAATAATAATTTGGCAGTGGACTGAAATCTTTAAATCCATGAGTTTTTAATAATGATTACAAAAAACAAAAGAAAAAGAAACTTGTCACTTTTGGAGGATGCTAGGGAGGATGCTATTTTTTTAAGATCCAGAAGATAAGAGGAAGAATGAAACATCATGCTTTTCCTCAGAGTAATCAAATATTTGATAAGGGGAGGTGTTTCTCTTTTATAGGTGTTTTATCCCAGCTAATAGATAAAGAAAGGACGATAGAATTAATATATCAGAATTTTGCAGCTCCTAATGAATTAATAGATCCAGAGTCTAGACAGTGATGATCAGGGGCTACTAATGTCTCAAAACAGACAGACAACCAGACATAATTTATCTCCTGTTGGAAATATTCATTACTACATATTAATAGTCTTGCCAAAAGAACCAAACCTGACTATGATAGGCCTCCAGATCTAACCACCATTTTACAGAAAATATAGGCGACAGAGGAATGTGGGGGTGCAATGAGCAAAATTCTCGTCATGGGAAACTATGGAACAAGTGGCCTGGTTTCTACAAACATAAATTATAAGAAGGAAAAAATGGAGGAGAAATCTGGAGATTAAAAGAGATTTAGGAAACACATTAACCAATCACAAAGGTAGACTTCATTTAGACCCTGATTAAATCATTGTAAAAAAATAAAAGTTTATAAGACAATTGAGGAAATGTAAATACTAACTGGATTTGTAATGATATTACAGAATTATTATTTTAAAAGCTTTACATGTGACAATGGTAGTAATGTGGTTATGTTTAAAAAAGAGTTTTTATCTTTCAGAGAAACATTTTTAGAAGTATACTATTTACAGATGAAATGATGTGAAGTCTGAGATTTGCTTTAAAATAATCTGTGGGTGGGTGGATGGGAGAAGTAAGTGGAGGGGGATAGTTGAAAGGATTGCTCATGAGTTAAGTGTTGTAGCTGGGTGGGTCATGATGCTATTTTATTTACTTTTGTGATACTACTGTATTTTGTATGTGTTCTAAAATTTCTATAATAAGAAAGGTCAATCATAGCCTTCAAGAGTTTTAAGATTAGTTGATATTTATCACCTCACTCAGTAAATTAGGTTTTAATTGAAAAAAAAAGAACTTTTAGAGAGCTAGACATAAAATAATGATAACACAGTATGTTAAGACCCATAATAGAGGTGTATAATAAAATGCTGTGGGAGCACGGGTGTGTGGATGTGCAGGGTGGGGTCAGGGAAAAAGGTCGAAAGGTGAAGCTTGAGCCTGGGCCAGAAAAACAGTTCACAGGGCTTTCCAACAAAAGAACAGTGAGTGCAATGGTGTTGAGCTGTGATATATACGTGCTGCATTGAGGGAGCATCAGGTTTGGAAACAAATTTGGTGTTATGGTAGGGGATGGCGCAGATGAGGTATAGACAAGAATTTCAGTGAAAAGAAGGAGTTAAAGGGTGACGGGGATATAGTCAAAGGAAAGTTTTTCTTTTTTGTTTTTTAACTTGAATTAAAAATTTGAATTTCTTAGTAGTTGGGAAGATCAATATATCTGTCTGTCTATCTATCTATCTATCTATCTAGCCTATCTCAAAGAGTGAACATGGCTGACTTTGTTGAGTGGTGGAGTTGGGGATTGGAGGATAAGAGGGAATGTCTATAACTTTTTCTTTATAAATTTTCTCATGTTGATGTATTATGTTCACCGTCTATTTGGTAACTAAAAAAAATAAAGTGGAAAAAGAAATAAAAAACATTGAATTTCATGACAAGTTTAAACCATCGTTTAGAGAGAGCTCTGACTAGAGTCGGTCAAGTTTCATCTTCAGGAATTATCCTGTCAGTGAGTTAATAAGCTCGTCCTTCTTTTCCCTTTCCCACTAGAATTAGCTAACAGCCAGCAAAATTTTGTTCTTATCAGCCCTGTTTAACTTACAGCTGTATCCTTGGTGAAGAAATCTAGATCTCAGAATATTAGATTTAAATATTATAACTCATGTATTCTCTGTTTCATCTCTGTCATGTGGAAGCCTTTACTGTCCTGTTATAGATTATCCAGCATTTGTCTGTCCTGACACCTAAGACATAGAAGAAATTGTTGAAAATTTCCATGTGCATGAGCTTCTTCATGCAAGAGAAGTTAAATAGGTTTCTGTAGGGAATTTGTCTAAAAATGGGTGGTTGAAATGCACTTCCTGAAATTATAAATAGAGTGATAGAATAGTATATACATATTGCCTCATTTTCTTAACCATAAAACAATTAAAAGCTTTATATGGCTTTTCTCTTCTAGGCTTAAAAATACAGCATAAAAACACAAGAATAAATTCACTTGTTTGTAGTCACAAAAACAGTTTTGTCTGTTGGACTTTTTATTCTCAGGAATCCTATATCTTATTGACATTGACTAATTTACTTCCAAATGGTATAGTCTCCAAAATGATGTGCAAAAAGATAAGTGGGTATAGTTGAGGGACTAAAGCTCTGGCAAAGGATCAGATGTGATGAGCTGTAACTGTATAATCGAATCAGACCTGGCACGTGCTCTTGAGAGAGAGTAGGTGTATGACCGAACCAGGTAGCATAAATGCCTGTCTATTGTTTTTAAAATCTTTTTTTCTCCCATAAAAGTCCTACATGTTCATTGTAGAAAAGAAAATGTAGCTGATGATAAAGAACAAAACAAGTCACCTGTATGCTATTTACCATGCCATAGACCATGCCAGGCCAGGTTATGCTCTTTTTAAAGATTCCTTACTGCCTCTTTGTTATTCAGTTATCATTGAATTACCTTGATAAAACAGTAATGATATATGTATAATTTTTTGAATCATATTTGATTCTAATAAACTTTGTACTTAAAATTATAAGTAATTTGAAATGATTTGAGCAGATACAAATGCCCCATTAGGAATACTCAGTAAATACTAGTGATTACTTAAAAAGAAATTACTTGTAAGAAATCCAAGTGCTGATAGCCAATATTTATTGGACATATATGTCCCAATCATTGCTCTCATTGCTTTACATTAACTCACTTAATCCTCACGGCAACCCTAAGAAGTGGGTACTACTACTGCCATCATTTTACAGATGGAGTTAAATAATTTACCTGCCCAAAGCACTATAGCTAATAAGTGGAGAGCTAGGTAGCCTGACTCTGGAACCCATGTCCTTAACCACTGTGAACTGATATAATTTCAAATTTAAAGCTATGGGATTTGTATCTTAAGCCACATACCCAAAAAATTGGAGGGGGTGTATTTAGGGGGAAGGAAGGCCTTTTATGGTAAGTCTCAAAACCAATTTGTGTTCCTTCCAGCAGTGTATAAAATTGTTGCATTCCCTACACCCTTCCAATAATGGATACTATTATTTAAAACATATTTGTCAAAGTGATAGAAAAAAAATTATTGTTTTAATCTGTGTTTTTGATTTCTACGGAGTGAATGTATTTCTATGCTTACTGGTGCTTTCACTTCTTGTTTTAGGAATTGTCTGTTCATGCTCTTGGACCTTTTTTTCTGTGAATGCCTCCTTGTTCATAGTGATCTTTACATCTCTATTTTTGCTCCTTGGCCGATTGTAGCTTTGCCAGTAGTGTGTCTCTCTCACTGTAGTTGTGTTTCTGTCACCTTCCCTTATATTTCAAACAGTTTTTGTTTTATGTATTTAATTTTGTGATAATTGATACATTAAGGTTCTTGGTTCTTTTATATTCATTGTAGAGTGTAACTAATTTGTCCCATTATAACTTTTGTCTTGAATTCTACATTGTTTGTCATATTATCCCTTTTGCCCTTAGCTTTTGTCTGTGTATGTATGTTCACTCAATATACTATCCTATCATCTTTGGTTTTAGATATTTAGGAGGATGTATGGGTGAAGTAAGTCCTGAGAGTCCAATAGAACTAAAAAGTGTTGGCTTACTTTCTGGAGATCTGTGTGTCTAAAAGGGTATATACACTTTTTGGGGGGGATGCTACATTTTTAATATTGACCTTATTGTTATATTGTCAAGGTTTGACGTTATGTCTGTAGTAAAGTTTTCCCTTTCAGATGCACAAATAAATTTTTTTTTAAATCTCACTGACTTTTGGTTAATTTTTTTCTTACCAAATTGTGATGTTATTAAAGAGAGGGAAGGGGGGAAGGACATATACATCATGCTTTCTAAACTGAAAAATTGAGTATGTAATTTTTCTTCTATCTTGTTTTTGTTATTCCATGGTTTTCTCCTCTGCAGGATACTTACCCCATGCAGAGGCGGGGGTACTTGGAAAATGAGTCTCCAGTGGGGAAGTCTTGTGGGTGTGGTTCTAGTGAGGCCAGCATACTCTGATCTTTTCAGCTGCGGCCGTGAGGAATAGCCCACAAACACCTGTTAATTGACATGTGAGGGGTCTTTTTAATAGGAGATCTTTTTTATGATTCATATCTATTTTTTTGACTGTTATATTCTTTTTAAAGATGAACATTTTATATTTTAAAAAAGTACTTTATGAAATATAAACAGCATTCATGGCAATGGGTAAGTAGATAAATGTGGAAAAAGGAGTGTTTTCTCAGCCTTAGAAAAGGCAAATGTGGGCCAAAGAATGTCCATTCATAGCTCTTGAAACTGTGCCTGGAGCCTATGAAGGGCCAGGGTAATGTGTTAGTGTTACAGGGTCAAGTGCTGCAGTCTGGGCTACTTGGGCTTGAATCCTGCTGCTCCCAGTAACAGCTTTGTGACCTTAGGCAAGTTATTTAAATATATTTGTTTCCTTATTTGGAAAATGGGGTCAATAATTCTAGTTAAGAACTCAGTAAATGTTAGTTCTTCTTATTACTAACTGAAAAATCTCACCAGAGGTCATTCCATTTTTGTCCTTTACAACCAGATGGACAGCAGTCTTTCCTGATCTTTTCCTTTCCAATTAATACATGCCCTCTCAGGCTTTCATATAACTTAGATCTTCAAAAGATCATTTGCTCTAGCCTTCTGTCCCAAGGGAGATAAGTGGTGTCTCTATTTTTCATTTATTAAAAAAAATATTTCTTGAGGGACTAGGCTTAGCACTGGGGGGGATGGGAAGATGAGGAAGATAAGAGGCTCAATTGTGGGGGAGCCCTATAACCAGATTATAATATAAAATAATAACTGCTGGCATAGAGGAATATACAAGGTGCTGATTTGGTCTGGGGCTGAGTCAGTGAGGGTTTTTTGCAGGATGAGCTGCTGCTGCTTTTTTTTTAAATTGAGGTGAGATTCATGTAACATAAAATTAATCATTTTAACATGAACAAATCAGTGGCATTTAGTATATTCACAATGTTGTGTAACCACCATCTCCATCTATTTCCAAAACATTTCATCACCCCAGAGGGAAACCCTGTATCCATTAAGCAGTCCTTTCCACCTCCTCTTCCCCTTGCCCCTGGCAACCACTGGTCTGCAGGGTGAGGTTCTTAATCAAAAGCTTAAAAGAAGTGGGTAGGAGTGATCCAGGAAAGGATGAAATTCCTTTCAGAGGGAGTAGCAGGAGCAAAGGCCTGGAGAGGAGAAATATCATAGAGTTGGGGGAGGGGGCAGATGGATTTTCAGCACAGCCTTGGTGGATCCTAGAATAATAGGCAAGGAGATTGAGTGGGAGATAGGCAGGAGGGAGTTGGGGCTAAATCTTGGAATGGCTTAAAACGCCATGTTTTAAGAGTGGACTTTGTTCTGTGTGTCCAGAAGTGGGGAATCACATGATCAAATGTGTTTTAGCTGCATTACTGTGGTAGCTCTGTTTACAATGGATTTGAGGGGGTCAAGCTTGAAGGCAAGCAGATTGATTACAAGGTTGCTGCAATAATATAGGCAAGAATCAGTGCAGGCCTGAATCATGACAGTGCTGAAAGGGATGGAGAGGAGGGCACCTGAGACCCAGAGAAGCTATGACTTGCCAAAGTCACACAAGGTCAAAAGACAAGTGGTAGTGGTCAGAGCCCCTGCCTGCTAGCCCTGACCTAGTCCCACTAAGCCCCCTGGGCTTGTTGCAGTGTACAGAATGTGCAGTCGCTGACTGGAGGTAATTACATTCTAAGGGGGAGAGAGAACACTGTCTATATCTTCCTGTATGCTAGCAACTCAGCATTGTTTTTTTTTGGGGGGGGGCGGTGAGGAAGACTGGCCCTGAGCTAACATCCACTGCCAAACTTCCTCTTTTTGCTTGAGGAAGATTGTCTCTGAGCTAACACCTGTGCCAATCTTCCTCTGTTTTTTATGTGGGATGCCACCACAGCATGGGTTGATGAATGGTGTGTAGGTCTGCGTCCAGGATTCAAATCTGCGAACCCTGGGCTGCCAAAGTGGAGTGCGCAAACCTAACCACTATGCCACTGGGCTGGCCCCTTAGGGTTGTTTTAAAGTGCACTTATTTATACAGGCATACCTCATTTTATTGCTTTATTGCACTTCACAGATACTGTGTTTTTTACAAATTGAAGGTTTGTGCCAACTCTGCATTGAGCAAGTGTATTGGCACCATTTTTCCAACAGCATTTGCTCACTTTGTGTTTCTCTGTCACGTTTGGTAATTCTTGCAATATTTCATACTTTTTCATTATTATTATGTTTGTTATGGTGATCTGGGGTCAGTGATCTTTGATGTCACTACTGTAATTGTTTTGGAGTGTCATAAACTGCACCCAAATAAGAACTTATAGATAAAGGTTTTGTGTGTTCTGACTGCTCCACGGACTGGCTGTTCCTATGTCTCTCTCCCTCTCCTTGGGCCTCCCAATTCCCTGAGACAAAACAATGTTGAAATTAGAACAGTTAACCCTACAATGGCCTCTAGGTGTTAAGTGAAAGGAAGAGTCGCACGTCTCGTCTCTCACTTTAAATCAAAAGCTAGAAATGATTAAACTTAGTGAGGAAGCCATGTCAAAAGCCAAGATAGGCTTAAAGCTAGGCCTCTTGCATCAAACAATTAGCCAAGTTCCTGAAGGAAATTAAAAGTACTTACTCCGGTGAACACGTGAATGATAGGAAAGCGAAACAGCCTTATTGCTAATAGAAAGTTTTAGTGGTCTGGATAGACAATCAAACCAGCTTCTACATTACTTTAAGCCAAAGGCTACTCAAAAGCAAGGGCTTAACTCTCTTAAATTCTGTGAAAGCTGAGAGAGGTAAGGAAGCTGCAGAAGAAAAGTTTGAAGCTAGCAGAGATTGGTTCATGAGATTTAAGGAAAGAAGCCATCTCCATAACATAAAAGTGCAAGGTGAATCAGCAAGTGCTGATATAGAAGCTGTAGCAAGTTATCCCAAAGGTCTAGCTAAGATAATTACTGAAGGTGGTGTAGAGGAGGAAGACAATTCCTCTACCTTCTAGGTCCTTCTGGCTGGCCTAAGAATTAAATTGACATGAGACAGAAAAACAGGAGAAAATCAAACAAAGCTTTATAACATGTATACATGGGAGAAACCCAGGAAAGCTGAGTAACTGGCCAGAATGGCTGAGGTCACCACCTTAAATACCATCTTCAGCTAAAGACAAAGGAGGATCTTGGGGGTCGGGGGAGTCAGTTATGGGAGATTACCAGAAAATGCACAGTAAACAAGAGTAAGGTTATTATGCAGATTTAAGTTTTTGCCTTCTGCATTGATAAGAGTTTCTAGAGATAAGGTCATTCCCCCCTCTTCCTGGTACAGAGAGGGGGACACCTTTACAAATGGAGATTTCCGTTACAAATGTAAATGTCTCTTACAAAGGGTAACTTCAGCTTGGTTTTCAGAGCTTCTCCTCTGTCTGCAGTTTCTTAAAAGTAACCAGCCCAAAATAATCCTCATGCCAAAGAGACATATTTGAGGTGGCAATTCTGCTCCCCTACAGTGGCTACACTAAACAACAGATTTTCAGTGTAGACGGAATGACCTTCCATTGGAAGAAGATGCCATCTAGGACTTTAATAGCTAGAGAGAAGTCAATGCCCGCCTTCAAAGGACAGTCTGACTCTCTTGTTAGGGGCTAATGCAGCTGGTGACTTTAAGTCAAAGCCTCATTTATCATTCCAAAAATCCTAGGGCCCTTAAGAGTTAAGCTAAATCTACTCTGCCTGTGCTCTATAAGTGGAACAACAAAGCCTGGATGACAGCACGTCTGTTTACAACCTGGTTTACTGAATATTTTTAAGGCTACTGTTGAGACCTACTGCTCAGAAGATTCCTTTCAAAATATTACTGCTCATTGACAATGCACCTGGTCACCCAAGCGCTCTGATGGAGATGTAGAATGAGATTAATGTTGTTTTCATGCCTGCTAACACCACATCCATTTGCAGCTCAACAGATCAAAGAGTAATTTTGACTTTCAAGTCCTATTATTTAAGAAATACATTTTGTAAGGCTATTGCTGCCGTAGATAGTAATTCCTCTGATGGATCTGAGCAAATTTAATTGAAAACCTTCTGGAAAGGATTCACCGTTCTAGATACCGGGAGGAATATTTGTGATTCGTGGGAAGAAAACAAAATATTAACATTAACAGGAGTTTGGAAGAAGTTGATTCCCACCCTTGTGGATGACTTTGAGGGATTCAAGACTTCAGTGGAGGAAGTAACTGCAGATGTGGTGGAAATAGCAAGAGAATTAGGATTAGAAGTGGAGCCTGAAGATGTGACTGAATTGCTGCAATCTCATGATAAAACTTTAATGGATGGAGAGTTGTTTCTTATGGATGAGAAGAGAAAGTGGTTTCTTGAGTTGGAATCTCCTCCTGGTGAGGATGCCGTGAAGATTGTTGAAATGACAACAAAGGATTTAGAAAATTATATAAACTTAGTTGATAAAGTAGCCGCAGAGTTTTAGAGGATTGACCTCAATTTTGAAAGAAGTTCCACTGTGGGTAAAATGTTATCAAACAGCATCACATGCTATAGAGAAATCTTTTGTGAAAAGGAGTCAATTAATGTGGCAAACTTCATTGTTGTCTTATTTTAAGAAATTGCCACAGCCACCTTCAGCAACCACCACCCTGGTCAGTCAGTAGCTGTCAACATCAAGGCAAGACCCTCCACCAGCAAAAAAGATTATGACTTGGTGAAGGCTCACACGATGGTTAGCATTTTTTACCAATAAAGTATTTTTTAATTAAGGTGTGTACATTGATTTCTTTAGACATAATGCTATTGCACACTGAATAGACTACAGTATAGTGTAAACATAAATTTTTTTTTTTTTGGTGAGGAAGATTGGCCCTGAGCTAACATATGTTGCCAATCTTCCTCTTTTTGCTTGAGGAACATTGTTGCTGAGCTGATATCTGTGCCCATCTTCCTCTATCTTGTATTTGGGATGCCATCACAGCATGGCTTGATGAGTGGTATGTAGGTCCATGCCAGGGATGTGAACTAGTGAACCCTGGGCCACTGAAGCAGAGTGCACTAACTTAACCACTATGCTGTGGGGTCAGCCCCAAAACATAGTTTTTATATACAGTGAGAAACCGAAAAATTTGTCACTCAATGCCATATTTGCTCTGTTGCTGTGGTCTGGAACTGGACCTGCGATATCTCCGAGGTATAGCTATAGTCAATTTGGATGAATAGCTCAATGTTCTGATCATGTTGTTTGAAAAATAACTTCTGAAAGTTTAACTTACTGTAGTGATAGTCATTATAAGCATAGATTTTTTTTTTTCCAGGTGATTTATTTATTTATTTATTTATTTTTTACCAATTTTTTTATTGATGTCTTAATAGTTTATAACACTGTGGGGTTTTAGTTGTACATTTTTGTTTGTCTGTCACCTTGTGGATGTAACCCTTCACCCCTTGTGCCCCCCCACCCCCCTTCCCCTTGGTAACCACCAATCAGTTCTCTCTGTCTGTGTGTTCACTTATATTCCATATATGAGTGAGTTCATGCAGTGTCTGTCCTCTCTCTGGCTTATTTCACTTATCATAATACCCTCTAGGTCCTTCCATGTTGTTGCAAATGGGACAATTGTGTCTTTTCTTATGGCTGAGTAGTATTCCATTGTATGTATATACCACATCTTCTTTAACCAATCATCAGTCGAGGGACTCTTGGGTTGCTTCCACTTCTTGGCTATAGTGAATAATGTTGCAATGAACATAGGGGTGCATATGCCTCTTGTGATGGTTGATTTCATGTCCATTGGGTAGATGCCCAAGAGTGGGATTGCTGGATCATACGGTATTTCTATTTTTAATTTTTTGAGGACTCTCCATACTGTTTTCCATAGAGGCTGCACCAGTTTGCATTCCCACCAGCAGTGAATGAGGGTCCCCATTTCTCCACAACCTCTCCAGCACTTGTTGTTATTTGTCTTTGTGATTATAGCCATTCTAACGGGTGTAAGGTGATATCTTAGTGTAGTTTTGATTTGCATTTCCCTGATGATTAGTGATGTTGAACATCTTTTCATGTGTCTATTGGCCATCTGTATCTCTTCCTTGGAAAAGTGTCTGTTCATATCCTCTGCCCATTTTTTGATCGGGTTGTTTGTTTTTTTGTTGCTCAGTTGTATGAGATCTTTATATATTACTGAGATTAATCCCTTGTCGGACAAACAATTTGCAAATATTTTCTCCCAGCTGGTGGGTTGTTTATTCATTTTGATCCTGGTTTCATTTGCCTTGTAGAAGCTCTTTAGTCTGATGAGGTCCCACTTGTTTATCTTTTCTTTTGTTTTCCTTGTCTGGGTAGACATGGAATCTGAAAGGATCCCTTTATGTCCAATCTCAATTAGTGTACTGCCTATATTTTCTTCCAGGAGTTTTATAGTTTCAGGTCTTTGATCCATTTTGAATTGATTTTTGTATATGGCGATAGGAGATGGTCTACTTTCATTCTTTTGCATGTTGCTGTCCAATTTTCCCAGCACCATTTATTGAAGAGACTTCCCTCTCTCCATTGTATGTTCTTTGCTCCTTTGTCGAAGATTAGCTGTCCATAGGTGTGTAGTTTTATTTCTGGGCTTTCAATTCTGTTCCATTGATCTGTGTGTCTATTCTTGTACCAGTACCATGCTGTTTTGATTACTGTAGCTTTATAGTATATTTTGAAATCAGGGATTGTGATGCCTCCAGCTTTGTTCTTTTTTTTCAGAATTGCTTTAGCTATTCGGGCTCTTTTGTTGCCCCATACGAATTTCAGTAGTTTTTGTTCTGTTACCGTGAAGAATGAATAAGCATAGATTTTTAACAGATATCTAATTTTTCTCCAACTTTTTATTGTGAAAAAATTGAAACATACATAAAATTAAAAAGAATAGCACAATAAATTGGGATCCAGCTGCTCTACTTAGATTGAAAAGTTAATGTTCTACTGTATTTGCTTTATATATGTATATAGATATGTATATATTATACACATATTTTTCACTGAACTTTTGAAAGTAAGTTTTCAGACATTATATTTTACCTTTAAATACTGTAGCATCCATCACTTAAGAATAAGACATCTTCTTACTTATCTACAATAAAATAGTGATATTTTAAACTCTAACTTTTATTTGTAGGTGGGGAAACTTAGGCATTATATGACTTATGAGAATGAAGCAGATTTGGAAGAAATAATGTTTTGTAGTTCCTCAGAATCCTTTATCTTACAATGTACGTGATTAATACTGTCTCTCAAACTCAAGTAATATTAATGCATTATCTTGATGATTTTTGTCACATCCATGAAACACTCGTGCTAATTGTTAATACTCTTTAAAATGACTCACTTAAAAACCCTTAAATATCAGTATAGTTATTTAGAAAGGAAACTGTATGAAGGACAGGAAGAAAAGGAGGTCCTAGTGGTCCTCTGGGGTGCAGAGATGTGCTCTTTATGATGAGCATCTCTAGGGAAGGAGTAAAAGCGTGGGGCAGGTGGGATGAGGAGGTTGGTGTGCAAGCAGGTGGCTGTAGACAATAAGTGAGTACTTGCACTCTGCTGGTCCTGACACTAAGTTGGGCCAAGGACTAGGGCTTTGGTGCTGTCCCCTGTGGGGCCTTTTTCTTCTTTTATTTCTTACTTCATGCTCCAGGCCCCACTGCTGCACCTATACCTGCTGCAGGCTGATACTGAATGGTCTGGAACCTTAGAAGGAGCTGCTACTAGACTGGCACCCACATTTGTCCTTATGCCAGTGAGGTCTAACACCTGCATAGTGGTGAATAGACCACACTTTGAGAGATGCTCAATTTCAGTATTCTGCTGCTAAGTGAATACTTTCCTGTGTGTGGACTGATTTTTTTTTTTAACTTTTCTTTAGAGCTAAAAATGATAATTTACTGAAGTTCTTAATTAAATAATTATTATTCAGTCATTTAAATTGACGAATGCACATTTTTAAAAGTCAGCACACATTCTTTAAGTATTCACTGTATGCCAGGCACTATGTTGCCTAGAGAACATAAAAAAATTCAGTGTATATTCAAGATTCTTTGAGGTTTATTTTTCTTCTGTTTCTTTTCTCTAACCTTAAAAATCACCTGGAATTATATTTAAGAACATAACAATAGCATTTTTGAATAACATATAGGTTATTGAAATATTCAGAATAGCTTATATGAATGTGTAAATTAAATTATTCATGGCCAATATTTTATTTGACTACTAAATAAATATTCTAGTTTAGACTATTAGATACATGGCCATTTATGTTCCTGTATTGTGGTTTTTGTTTCCTGTATTGATTTATTTCATCAAGATTTTTATAAAAATCAATGTATTTCTTTAACATAAATTGTTCTTTTACTTTTCCCTGTGTAAGAAGAGGGGAAAATGTGATGCAGTTTTAAAAGCATATTCTTTCATTTAGTGTTAATACCATTTAAGTAGAGATATTCTGTAAGCAAAAGATCAGGAATGACAAGATGTCAGAAAATCAGAAGTCTGGGTGGAATAATATGTATATGAGCTAGTTTTTCATTTGGCCCATTTATCCCCTTTAATCTTTATGCCTAGAATCAAACTGGAGTTTTGTGCTGTGGAAATTGTCACTGATTTCAGAGTTCTTTGCTTCTGGTTTTCCCAAGCATTATGATTTGGTATTAAAATAGGAATAACCTTTATTACCACTTGCATGCTTCAGTCTTCCCTAAATGTTCAACCTGTTGTTGTGACTAGAAAAAACCCCCAGAAAGGTGACAATTTTGCAAAAGCATGTCTTTTTATTTTAACTAGGAGAAACTTCAGCTCCCTTTTTGGTTTAACTAATTTTGAAATTCATATAATTTCATTTTCTTTCTGAGTTTTAAAAGAATCTTACACTTTATTTCTTTAAAGTGTTTAAATGTTAGATTTTTAGCATTTTAGGTTTGGAAAGGGCCTTATCTAGTCCAGTGGCTAGATGGCCTTTAAGCTTTTCAACTACAACCCACAGACAGATAGAAATACATTTTTCTATTGTGATGCAGAGGTGTGGTAGGCAGAATTCTAAAAATGGCCCCCCATGATTTCCCACCCTAATCCCCAGGACTTTGAATGTGATGAGATAATATGCCCATGATTGTTATGTTACATGCAAATAAGATTTACAGATGTAGTTAAAGGTTACTAATCACTTGATTTTGGGTTAGCCAAAAGAGTTATCCAGGTGCACCTATTGTAATCACATGAGCCCTTTAAAAACGGATTTTTCTCTGGCTCAAAGCAGAATTGGAAGCCACAGAGATTTGAAGGACAAGAAGGACTTGTCATGTTTTGTTGGCTTGAGGATAGATGGGGCTGTGTGCAAAGAAATGTGGGCAGCCTTAAGGAACTGAGAGAGGCTCTGTGCTGACAGCCACCAAGGAAACAGGGAACATAGTCCTACAGCTGCAGGAAACTGAATTCTGCCAACAACCTGAATGAGCCTGGGAGTGAATTCTTCCCCAGATAAGAGCCCAGCCTGGCTGGCATCTAGACTTTGGCCTTGAGAGACCCCAAGCAAAGTGTGAGTGTGAGTGTGAGTGAGTGTGTGTGTGTGTGTGTGTGTGTGTGTGTGTGTGTGTAAGATTAGCCCTGAGCTAACATCCGTACCCATCTTGCTCTACTTTATATGTGGGACACCTGCCACAGCATGGCTTGATAAGTGGTGCATAGGCCCGCACCTGGGATCCGAACCTGTGAACCCGGGGCTGCCGAAGCGGAGCATGCGAACTTAACCACTACACTCCGGGCCGGCCCCTGTTCATTCACTTTTTTATAATTAGTTACAATCATTAGTTTTGACGCTCAAAATGTCCCTAATTTAGCGAGGGGAGCCTCACATGGCTTGATAAGTGGTATGTAGGTCTGTGCCTGGGATCTGAACCTGTGAACCCCGGGCCGCCAAAGCGAAGCATGTGAATTTAACCACTATGCCATCAGGCTGGCCCCAATATGTGTTGTTTTTAAGCCTCTAAGTTTGTAGTAATTTTTTACACAACAATAGAAGACTGATATGCAAGACTATTTTGCTACCATATGAAGAAATTCTGTGAAAGAAATGGAATCTTATAAGTGAAAAATCTGAATAGAAAATATAGGTACAACCTGATGATAGTCATATAAAACATTCAAACATTCACATGGAGAAAGACCAGCAGGGGATATACAAAGATGATCATAGTTATGAATTATGAAAATTTTTTTTCCATTTTTTTGTTATGATGTTACCTTTTATACTTAAAATAGATTTATATTAGTTAAATTTTTAATAAACTCATTTATATAAACTAAGAACTTAATTTTATTTGGGAATTTATTACTGGGAACATACAAATTCATCGGCCTGACAGACTTTTGCTGGCAGGTGTTACATGTGAAAAACTTATGAATGTTTTCCCTAATTTTTCTTAATTACTGAATATATCATTAAGATAACTGGTAGCAAGAACCTGTAGATAATAAACTAAAAACTGTATATTCCTTAACATTCACCACATCACTAATTTGCTGAGGAAATAGCTTTTGCTGTCTTGTGTTGATAAGGAGAATGCATAGGTCTGCACAGTTTTTGAGAGGAGATTCTGTATAGTGGTCTAGGAGTGGCCCTTGGAAAGGTGGATTTAAAGTTGCTTATGTATGGCCTTTAAAATAAAGATGTGAAAGGACTTGTGCCTATTATTACTTGTCTTTGAGACACTTTAAGTAATTTAGCCTTATTAAAGAACTTTCTTGCAAAGGGTCCTGTAAGTTAAGCTTTATTAATCAGAGCTTTTTCTATGCACACAGTGAGGAAATAGAACAGCAGTTTTCCTAATTGCTTAGATCTAATCACATTCCTCCTGTTGAACTGTTTTGATAGTGTGGGAAAGGGTGAGTCACAAAGGAGGAAGGAACTGCACTTAGGACCCATTATAAAGACTTGTGGGTGTGGTGGTGTGTTTGGGTGTACTCCTAAGACAAATGAAGTGTCTCATTTAATGCAATGAGGCTGTCATGTCGGGGTTTTTTTGTTGGTTCTAACCTATAAAATAAACTTCCATATGTCTGCTCCTGACTGCTCAGCATTGAAGATACTCCCTAAAGAGGACAAGAACTAGAGAGGGAATACTATTGCTTGTGAAGATGCAATCTATCCTGTAGTTATTTTTGTATGAAACTGATTTATTAAAACTAACATTCCTAACCACATAGTATATTATTGCTTTTCAGTGTTCCTGGGTGGTAACATTGATTTGGTTATTTTTTGCAATAATTGGAAAAAATGACTAAAATGATAACATTTCCATTGAAAGTGTGAATATATGTGCTTAAAAGCTGTAAACCACTTTTAAACACAAGGCCAACTTTATAAAGGACAGAGCTTTGGAAATTTCCTGGAATGCCCCTTTTTTACACCTTCACAATTTCAAAACTTTTGAGAGTTCCAACTGTATGCTTGTAGGTGACTCTTTCCGCTGGGCTCCCCTGTTCCCTGTTTGGTACTGTCACTCTAGAGACTAGACAGGCCCTGTGGTTTTTTGAGGGGGCACAGAGTTGAAGATGAGTAGGGTGTAAATACCGAGGTTTAGTACAGGGCAGACCTTGGGGACGTGGAAATCAAGGTGCTTTTTCTGCTAAGTGCAATTCCTGCTGGACTGGAGATGCGATTAAAACAGCAGGCTCTTGCTTCATATTTTGGCTCATTTCCCAGCCTTGAGAGTGAGTCGGTCCCTCCTTAAATTTGGCACCCTAAGCACTTCACTCCCCTCGCCCTGGTCCTCGCCCTGCTCATTGATGCATCACTGGGTTAGTAAGTTACCCATTTTCTTTTCTTTTCTCTGAAGGAGAAACTTTTTTTGCCCAGAGAATCCAGAATGAGGATCTTTAAATTGGTTCTTGTATATATGACTTCACTTGGCCAACACTATCACAGATTTGTATAGGAAGTAAGTTAGAGACTATTTAGTTTACAAAGATTCACAAGATTTCTTATGCATTTGAAATGGTTTGAATTATATGTAGTGTTTTAGCGACATAAGTATTGTGAAAATAGTTTAGATCAATAAATATTTCATGACTATGACTGGTAGGTTTTCCAATATGTTTCCTGTTTTTTTTTTAAATTGTCCAGGGAATAATCTGATTTGTTGTTTTCCTCCTTTTTTTTTAAATTAATACTTTCTGTTCCTGTAATTTGTTACAGAGGCTTTCTGTGGTGTTTCACTTTTGTAATCAGTGTTAGAGTAAGGTGGAATTGGGAGGTAAATTGCCTTTGTCATGAAATGGGAAGAGAGGAGGATTGGACATGGACTGTAGTTTTGAGACAGAATTTTATATGTGGAGATTGGGAGAGAAACAACACAATTGATTGACTGATTTTTATTTATTTAAGTTAGACCAATCTGGGGCTTATATATGTACCACCTATCAAATTCTAGAGCCAATAGTATTAATTTAGTTTAACTTAGAACACAATTATCTTCTTTCATATTAACTTCAAAAATATGGTAATATTTTTGGTTAAATTATATAAATTAGCAGGAATCTAAGTATTATCAATGAAATTTTGAATTATGTAAACTGTTAAGAATTTGGTATACATCTTACATGTCTGTAAGTAAAGTTTGCCTTCTAGAATTAGTTGAACGGCCTTTTAAAGTAAAATTAGTTTATATTGACAGGAATAAGTCCAAGTTGTTTTTACCTTAATTCGTTCTTTTATAGCAGTGGTTCTCAACTATGGGCAGTTTGGTTCCCTAGGGGACATTTGGCAATGTCTGGAGACATTTTTGATTATCACAACTTGAGGGGTCCTGCTAGTGGGTAGATGCCAGGGTACTGTTAAGCATCCTACAATGCACAAGACAGCCCCTCTACAACAAAGCCTTATCTGGCCCAAAATGTCAATAGTGCCAAGGTTAAGAAATCCTGCTTTATAGGATTCATAACAGTATAGTTTATGTCATCCTTTGCATTGTTCATTTTCTCTGCCATCTTAGATGAACCAGCATTTGGAAATAGTGCTCTTGTCATGATATATGGTAGATTAATTACAAAAATGGCCCCATTCTCTATCCTTCCCTGTATCCATAGTCTTTGCAATGACTGTTTCCCTGCTTCTTGAATCCAGGTTGTCCTTGTGCCTTGCTTTGGACAATAGAATATGTTGGAAATGATGTTCAACTGGATCTCAAAATGTCTTTCATTCTTCTGTTCTCTTGTGAACAAGCCTGTGCTAGCCTGGCTAGCCTGCTGGTTACCAGTTGCCCCTGTTGCCCTTGACAGCTAGCCAATCACCAGATATGGGAAAGAGGCCATCTAGACTAGCCCCAACCAACTTGGCCATTTCACTGTAGGCATGCCTGGGCTAGGCTGAGATTACTCGATCTGGCCCAGCACAGCAGAACTGCCCAGTTGACCTGTAGACTCATGAACAATAATAAATAATAGCTATTTTAAGTCACTGTGTTTTGGTTTTGCTGCGATAGAAATCTGATATATTATGATATAGTAGTGCTTTTTGGAGAGATGGACATATCTGCTTTTTCCTCTATTAGTAATTCCAGGCAGAAATCTTGTTAAAAAGCCTTGAGATGGGATTGTATTTTTTGTCTTCATGATTTAAAGATAGGGAGGCCGTTAAGATGGGAGTGAAGTGAGCAAAGGGGAGAAAGTGGAAATCTCTTGGGGGTCTGGATCGTGTCTGGGTACGGATTTTGGATTACATTTGGATCCCAATCTAAAGAGTCCCGCAAGCCAGGTTTTTGTTTTTTTACAGAACATCCCATAATTTGGGTTTGTTTAATTGCTTCCTAATTATTACTTTTAGGTTAAATATTTATGGCCAGAATAGTAACTGCTAGAGGGTTTTAAGCAAAGGAATGATATAATCTGCCTTATGTTTTAAAAAATATTCTGACTGTTGTGTGGAGAATAAACTGTAGGGGTGGACAAGGATAGAAGCGGAGACCAATTATTAGATTATCGTAATAGTCCAGGATGCAGAAACTAGGGAAAAAACCCTATAATAGTTTTTCTTATTGCCATTGATTAATATAAATTAATTTTATTGTAGGCTATTTTTTAAAACTTTCTTTTGCATTTTCCATATACTCTCACTTGAGAGATAATAGAATTTTTAAAAATTGGCCTTTTAAACTAATATACTCATGGGTCTGTTTAAAAACTCATCTTTCCCCCAAAGCATTGATGATAAGTCCAGGAGAGAGGTGAGAGGGAGTAACAATTTACAAAATGTGTGAGGCTGTGTTATATCTATATTATTGGAAATGTCTAGGCAAATTATTTTTTTGTAGGAGTAGGCCTCTAAATGTGGCTTGGTTTCTTTTTAAATACTGTGGCTGATGCTGTTCTGTTTTTTGTTTTTTTTTTTTTAGTTTCTTTTATTTTAAGTAAAAGGCTGTGATTGAGGAACAAAAGATATTCCTTAAAAAACAATCCAAACATCTTCTATATAACAAAATAATTATATTGTATAAATACATATAAGCAAATAGGTTATTTTTAAATATAGAAAAAATACTGTGCAAATTTAAAACTGAATACCATTTATTAGAAAGAATCTAACATAAAATTTAAGATTTTGACCTCAAGAAAAACAGGACAATTTTTTTTCTTTAATGCACACATTTATAAGACTCTGGATGAAACACCCTGCTGTTCTTAATTGGTTCACAATATAAGAGTGGTTCCCAAATAGGATACTGCTACACTCAACAGGGACAGAAGATCTTCCAAGATGTTCTGCCTTGTGCTCTGAGCCCTGATAGCCACCTATTCAAATTAGTCTACCAGCTCAGGACAGTAAAGATTTTAAAGCACCACAGCTGTCTGGATCTTAGATCTGCTCATTATTAAACATTTCCCACATCCTTGAAATTCAGAGAAATAGTGTGATGCATGTGAGACACCCCCATACCTCTCACAATACCTGAGTATCACTAGTCAACATTTGTGAACCAGTGAGCTGAAACTCTTGTTACACGCAATGCCAGCCCTGCCCTTAGCAAAGTCATGAGCTTTGTCACTGTCAGCCAAGAGGTTACAAGTACAAGCATTTATTAACTACAATTAGAATAATCACCCCAGTACAAATAACTACAGTCCTCTGTTTAGATAATAATAAAGATATTGAACTTTAAGCCCCTTTAATTTCTCAAGTACAGATAATATTATTTGCAAGTATGTTAAATATGTCAGCATTCTGTTAAAATCAGTACAAAATAATTTAATTCCAATTGTAGAGTAAAATATAATTTTTAGAATAGTTTGCTATAAATAGGAATATGACTATAAAAACAAAATACTTAAAGCATACTGATTAATATGGAAATTACCTATTACTCCATGCCAAATTTGAATTATTCTTCATATACAGCTACTTGGTTGACGTAAAATATGTCAAACATTCAAAATTTTAAATAGACCCAAAATTAATAACTCAAAAGAGTTATTAAATATTTTTTAAATGTGTAAACTAATTAACCAATTTAGAAATCTGGCACTTAACTTCCAAACCCCAAACCAAGGTTGTTTTCATTAAAGGTATCTACCAGTGCAATATCCCCAACATTAAAATCTAAGTTCTTGAAATAACAAAAATAGCAACACGAAAACATTTGTTATTCATTCCTTTTTAAATTTCTTTGTTTTCTCTGATTATAGAAAATAGTAAATCTCTAGAAATTATTATTTAGAATGTGAAATTTCTCCATATTTACATATATGTGACATGTCAAGATATCCAAGTTATATTTATAATGTGAAAAAAGCAAGTTGGAGGACAATCTATTAGTATAATCCCAGTTTGGTTAGTGGAGAATTTCTTTTAATTGGAAAAATATACACCAAATTCTTCACCAAACTCTTAAAAATAGTTTTCTATGTTTAAGGGATACAGGAATATGGGATTATCAAACATATTCCTGGACCACACTTCAACAGATGGATTTAGAAGATTTAGAGTGATGTCAATCTGCATTTTCAATAAACACATGCACCAGGTCATTTTGATGCAAATGGTTTGCCTACTACCTTCTTTGAAGTGTCTTAGGTGGTGCAGGGACAAAGGAAAGAACACAGCCAGTAAAGGGACCCTACATTCAAACAGAGCAACTGCTCTTTCTTTGTTCTTTTCAGGGCTTCTTTGAAGAAAATTTCTAAAATGAAAAAGATTTGAAAACCACTATCTGAGATAACTGTCCATATCAAGTAGAAGTTCTAGGACAGTTTGAGGGTATTCGATAGTTAAAACCTTGAAGATCATTACCTTATGTATATTTGGCGTTTTTAGTTTTTGAGAACACTTTCTCGATTATTTTCATTTTAGCTAATTTAACCTGAGCACGACAAATGAAAAGTGTAGTAAGAATTAAAATAGTTCTAGCCTGATGAAGTATTTCAAATAATTTATAAATAGGTTGTCAATATAAATTTATCTGCTCTGTGGACAGTAAAGTTCAGGAAAATATCTATTTAAAATAGAACCAATCAGTTTTAGAGTCCTTCATTCTATTTCTATGTGATAAGTTATCAAATAATTTTAAAGTGACTTATTTTGATTATGTACATTTTCTAGTTGTTATACAATAATTGGTTATGTAATAAAATGAGGAAAACTGTAGATATTATGCTTTGTTAAATAACATTTTTATGATTTTTAGAAATATAAATTAAATGTAAATTTTCCTTTTATAGATGACTCTCCCCCAGCCCCCCCAAAGATGCCAGGGAAAAGGAGGGAAACTTTCCCTTTTTATATACCCTTCTCTATACTGTTAGATCTTTCTAAAAACCATGCATATGTATTCAGTTCATAATCTAAAAAAAAGTAAAATTCAGTCCTTAAGCAAAAGCTGCCTGTTTTCCTAACCTTCTTGTACCTCAACCACCACTTTATCCTTAAAATGAAAGAAATTTGGAGTTAAAGGTGGAAGCAAAGAAAGAATATTCACAGCTGATGGTGAGAGTGGAAAAATATACATGGACCAGAGTGGAGCAATGTATTTGGCAGAGCATTGGCAGACAGCTCCACTTGCGCTCTCTTCATGAAGTTCCTAGAACAGAATTGACTCTGGGGCTACCCTCTAGCTCTGGACTTTGTAGGGCTCAGCTCACTTGTGGTTCCCATTATTTGTTTTCTGTGAGATTTCCCTTGTAGCTCTTTATATATCTTTATGATAAGTCCTGTTTTTCTTCAGGCAACTGAATGGATGTTTGTTTCTTGCAAGTGAAGAAGCCTGAACAGAACAATGTTCATTGTAGAAAATTTAGAAAATACAGAAAATATAAAGAATTCAAGTCTTCTCTAATCCCACATTTCATAGTTGTTAACTCTTTGGTTATTTCCTTCCATTATTTTTCTGAATGTTTATTTCTTAAAATTGTGACCTTACAACTTTGATTAATATTTGCATGCCTTTTCAATGTACTGAGCTCTGTGATCTTGTTTCTAGTTCAGAAGAAAATTAAAGCCAAGTGAAATGAGAACAATTGGAGAAACTGTTTGTGGATATGTACTTTTAAAACCTGAATTTTGGAGAGATTTAGTTTCATTATGAAAAGAATAGCAAAGAATATGCTTCTAAGCTAATGAGAAAGCCAAGGCTATTTAGAGTTCTTCCAATTTCCTCTGTGCCGCTCATCCATTATATATCTTGTAAATGTTTGAATTAAAAGTTTTGTTAGGGGAGGCCCAATTCCGTTGCCAGGGGAAGACCTTTTGTCATCTTGATAAATTCGCTGTGGGTTTGTTTAAGCAGAAACTCAATTTCAATTGGATTTGAAGATACTGAGTTACACTGAAAGTTCACTGAGGTATTAAATGTCGTCTTATTAATGTATAAGGAGAACTAAATAGCTGATTAGTGGGCTGGATACTTCCATCCAGTCTTTCCCTATAAGGAAGCAAGTTTATCAGAAACTTGCTCAGTGAAGGTAGCATCAGAACAATGGGAATGAATGATACAATTCAAATGTTTAAAGCCATGATGTTTTGATGACTTGGTGGCCCTGTCATCTTTCTTGGATTTTTCCTCCATGGTCAGTGCCAAAATTCCTGAAAACCTTCCCTCCTACTGTACCTCTGCTCTCATCAGGCATATTCATAGGTACTTCATTTGTGCCCCTACTCTTGGTTCCTATTTCTTGGTTGGATGATAATGTAGGAAATATATTGTTGAGTCAGATCACAGTCCATCCACCTCTGTGGAAATTGTGGCAAATTAAGAGATTTATCACCAGAGGTCCTTCTTAAGGTTGGAGGGAAGCCGTGAAAGTTGAAAGATTGCCTTTTCAAACAGGGAGGAGAGAGGTTTACCAGAAATTGTTGGCTATCTCCTTTCACAACCATTAGCAAATGTTCCCTGTGACAATTAAAGTGACTACACTTTTCTTAGGTTATTGACTACTGCCTTATCCTCAGAGACCCAGGGAAGTCTGTGGATGTTTTTGGTCAAAAGGAAAGAGTGCTAACATTGATTTATTTGTATTTGCCATGGGAGCGGCCACATATAATGCTAAGTATTTATCATTCCTGGACTGGATGATCCCCCAAGGGCTTGATTCTATTATATAGATGAGATATATTTTACAATTTCCTTTAACATAAGAAGGGAAGAAATTAATTTTAGATTTTCTATACATCATAATGCAGCTTATGGGGAAGAGATAACAATTTGGAGTCAGGATTTGCTAAAAAATCTATCAAATAAAGAGAAAAATTATCAAATCTAGTAAATAAAAATTAGAATCTAAGAGATGTATTGCTAACCTTGTTGCTTTCTTTGGTTGGGGCTTTCCCATTTTCCCATCTCATTTTTTTCTGGCTTGGTGTAAATGAATAGAGGAAAGGCCATTTGGGGTCAAAATTTTCTATATATTTGGGAACACTTACTATGTAAAGAATAAGTTTAATCTCTAAAAAGTTCACACTCTTAAAGGCAATGGTAGGTATGCCTTGGTTTAAAATAGTGCAGTATACATACTTCTTGAAGAAACCACGAAGCATACCTTTTAGCTGGTTGTTGTTAGCTCTAATTCATTACCACAGATTTGCTTGAAAGTAAAACTCTAGTACAGTATGAAACACTCAGTTTCAGGGGCCTGCCTGGTGGTGTGGCGGTTAAGTTCATGTGCTCTGTTTCTGGTGGCCCAGGGTTTGCAGGTTTGGATCCCAGGCGCGGACCTACACACTGCTTGTCAAGCCATGCTGTGGCAGCATCTCATATAAAGTAGAGGAAGATGGGCACGGATGTTAGCCCAGGGCCAGTCTTCCTCAGCAAAAAGAGGAGGATTGGCAACGGATGTTAGCTCAGGGCTATTCTTCCTCACATGCACAAAAAAACCCACTCAGTTTCAGACAAATTTTCAGTTGAATATTTGTTAGAAAAAAGCAAACCACACACACATTAAAATTATTTAAAATTTAAATCAGGGGTTTTAGAGGACTATCATGTATTTAGGTTTCTGTGCTCTTAAAGATTCTTCTCTTTGAAGGACACAACTTTTTCTGTGAGTGTATGTGTTAACGATATTTCTTTGTATTATTTTGTATCAGACTTTATGAATACCAGGTAGCCTGAAAAGCAATACAAAGCAAAATATTTACAGTTATTTTAAATTTATATGGCCACCTTTTATCTGAAGTAGTCAGGTTTAGAAGGAATTCTTTAATTTCAGTAGTTGTTAATTTCAGTTTATTCAGTCATTCAACAGATACTTAAGTGCCTACTCTATCCAGACAAGTGGCTAGGTTGTGACCATGCAGTGTACTCCCTGCTCTTGAGGAACTTGTAGACAGACACGTGGGGAAGACAATGTGACAATGCTAACACATTTAAATGTAAAGCTACTGCTCTATGTAATAAGCTCTATGAAAGAGACATATACCAGAATATATGGTAGGGAAGGCCTGACTTGGTCTGGGAAGTCAGAGTTTCTCTGAAAAAGTTGAGCTGAGATCTGAAAAATTGAGTTATTATTAAGTAGCATACAGGAAGGAAATGCTGTTCCCAGGTGCCCTGTGAGTCTTAGAGGTCATGTGAAGGATTTTGATCTTGAGAGCTATAGGAAGTTATTAAAAGAGTCTAAGTACAGTGTTTCCTTTTTAAAAGTTAATCTATTTTAATTTGATAGCCATATAGTAATTCTTTAGTAGTTATGCTGTCCAACCACAACTCAGCATCTTGGTGGTGGTGGTGGTGGTAGTAGTAGCAGTGATTCTTTTTTTTTTTTTTGAGTATCCCTTTTATGTTATTCTCAGGTTTACTCTCCTAATACCGACCACAGAACTATATGTCTCCAGCTTTATATCTGATTCTCAGCTCACTGGCAGCATCTTGTCTGTTATAGACATCTCTGTTTTCATCTCCACCCTGAGTTCCTACTCCACCAGCCTCACCAATCTCCAGTTGTCCTTGAAGGCTCTGCTCTGTCCTACTAAGTCCCTTTCTAACCACCCAAGGTCAGTGGTTCTGACTTAAACTCCATCCCACTGTCTAGGGCCCTGATACTCTGTAGAGAGACCTCACTGATGCCCACTGCCTATCTGTCTGAACTTCTAAACACCCCCCACCCCAATTTGCTTTTACCATATTCTTTTCCTTCCTGGCAGGTAACTTGTAGCAGTGATTCTTAACTGACATTTATTTTGCATTTATTCTATGTCAATACTTTGGAGCATACCCAAAGTATAAATATATTAACTCTAATTCTTATAGTTAATGAGGTAGTTGATTTTACAGATGAGGAAACTGAAGCTCAGAGGATTAAGTAATTTGATTAAGGTCATTAGCAAATAAGTGATCAAGCTGGGAACTCGGTCCAGGTTTTTCTGATGCCAAATCCCTGTTGGCTAATAGGTGTTCACTCAAAAATTGTCCATTGTACACCTTCTGGTTAAATTGTACATTCAGACAGTTCTTAAAGATGTTTTTAATAATGATAAATTAGTGCTTCTATGGGTTTGATTTTTCAAAGCGAATTGAGTAATCATTTAAAAAAGCTTCTCTTAATTGCCAGCAGAGGGAGCTAGAAAGATAGATATGTTAATAAGCTTTGAAATTCTCCAAGTTAGGAATTTTCATTCATCAGCAATTCTCTTGAACTCATGTTAAGAATAATCATTTAAATGAAATATGTGTACAGTATAGTCTCATTTTGATTTAAAAATAAATTTGTCCGAAACAGTGTTTTATCTATACTAGGTATTGCAAAGAAATCTAGAAAGACGTATAATAAAATATAAAGTTATTGTTATCTCTTAAAGGTGATTTTGCTAGGTTGTCTTTTCCTCCTTTTTTTTTGAATACATATTACTCTTGTCTAAGTTTTCTAGCATGAGTATGTATTATGTAATAAAAAATAACTCAAATTTATTTGTAGTTTATATGAGCAGTGTAAGGGCTATTAAATGGTTTATAAAGTGTTTAAAATGTTTGTTCTTTTAGACTAAAATGCATCACCCATCATTTTAATGCATTATTAATTTGCTTGGGAGATCTTTTTCGTATTGACAAGGTAAATTTAGGCCATCACTTATCTGAATCTTTAAAATTCTGAATTACTGTAGTCTAAATTTAAGAAAATGTATTGAGTAGAAATAAAAGACATATTGTTTTAGATTCTTGGTTGCACATTAATAACACTTTAGAGTATAAAAGAAAAAATTCATTATGAATAATATACGTAATAGGATTCAGACTAAGAACAGAGTTCATGGTATCAGCTTTCTCTTGCATCTAATAGACCTGGTAAATAGTATAAAATCAAATTATCACTTTCATGGAATGATTACTAAGTAATCTACACCTTTTTTTGACAGCGTGGTATAGAAAAAAAATTGAAGTTTAGATAGTCTTGAATTTGAATTTTAACTCTGTCACTTGGTAGCTATTTAATGTTGGCAAGTTACTGAGCTTTCTCTTTATATGGAAAATGAAGATGGTAATAAAAGTCTGTTTTGATTATAATCGAGGACTATGTGAAGTGTGTGTGAAGTGTTTATTATTAACAATAAATGTTAATTTATCAAGTTTGCAAATTTAGGTTTGTTTTTTGCCACAACCTCACTTCCAACAAGTGAACTGAACTGATTTGTCCTTTATAGAATCTATATTTACCCATAGCCATAGCCACTGTAGAAACGTAGATCCTTCACCAACTGTACTCATCTACAACCATAGGCATCTCACACTATATTCAGCTACCAAAATAATAGCAATGCATCACATAATTCCTCCCCTTTTTACCTTTTGTTTCATTTGATTTCTGCACTAATCAACTTTGTTGCAGAAACAAGTAACCCCCAAATCTTGGTGGTTTATAACAACATTACATGTAGACTTTGGGCTGCCTGTGGAGAATGGCTGTACTCCACATGTTTTCGTTCTAAGACCTAGACTAAATGGGCAGCCTGTATCTTGACTGCCATTTGCATGGTAGAGAGAACTCAGAGGGCTGGCTGAAACTTGTGATACCTCTTAAAGCTTCTGCTTGGTGTGGAGTGCTTCATGACTGCCAAAGCATGTCACATGGCTAGGCTCAAAGTTAGTGAGGCACAGGGACAAATACTCTTCCCACAGGAGCCATAGGCAAGGTATAAATCAATGGGCAGGAATGTATAAGCCTCTTCCAAAGATGGGAGTGGTAAATGGTGAACAGTAATATAATCTACCACAATCTGTCCTCCTGGTCACAAATATTAACTTTCTTCCCTTCTACATACAAAATATATTTATACCTTCCTCAAGGAAAATACCTCAATAATTTTTTTTAGTCACATTAGTCTTAAAAGTCTAGAACTTCCTTAAAATTTCTGCATCATTTATGTATGTTGATTTTCTCGATCCAGAGACCAGTTATCTTCTACCGTCCATCTCCCCAACATACAGTGATGGAATATGGATAGGATTTGCACAGTAAACATTCCTGTTGAGAAAGGGAAAGAATAGAGGCACACATCAATCACTGGTCCCTAGCAATTGTGAAAATCTTGTTGGGTAAATGTAATGAGGGCTTCTTTTCTTAGCACGAGGGGATGTTCCTTGATTAGGCCGTGGTTTTGCTCCTGGGTGTAGCTCTCCAGTCCATTGTTTTCCATGGCTCTTGGCTGTGCCCTCCATGAAGTCTTTCCTTTAATATATCATCCTTGTCCATATTTGAACAGATTATTGGAGGGTATGCCCTTCTTGGCTGGGGAATAAGGTAAGAATTGAGCAGCTTTCCTGGCCTGCTTGTCTGTAGAAATTTATAGGTCCAAAGATGATCTAGAAGAGTAAAAGACTCTTACCTCAGGCTGGGGTTGTTTTGGAAGTTGTCTTTTGTCTTTCTATTTGATTTGAGTCAAATCCATGTGCTAATAACTATATCCTCAATTCTTTTTCTCTAGACTTCAGTACAGTTATCTTGAGCTTATTGGGCTTCTGTGGGACCACATTCTTAGTCTCTTCCTGTGGGGCGTCCCCCAGCAAGCCAGTTTTGTTCCACTGCAAGGGTTTACTGGGTGAAAGGAAAACACTTGTTTCCTTTACTCACGACTCACTGAATACTTCTGTACTCCAAGTGTGTGTGGGTTTTTCCACACCAAGCAGTTCTCCAGTTCTCTATGGGCACTAACTGGGTGTCCTACAATTTAACTCAATTCTGTCACTAATTACCCAGAGTTAGCTCAGACTCCACAGGTTAAGGGCTCAGTGCCACAAGACTGCCCCTCTCCTGCTTTGGACGCAATCAGAAGGCCAGTCTTTTCACCGTCATCTAATTTTTTACATGGAACAGTTTTATTTACCACTACATTATGTGGCTTACCATTTTTCCAATCTCCAGGAAACAGTTTCCTTACTGTCTGCCACCCAGCTCCAAAGCCTACGTCACATGTTTTTATTATTTTTGGTGGTGGTGGTGAAGGTAGCACCCCACTTCTGGTACCAATTGCTGCAGTGTTCAGCTTTGTTGTAGTAATTACCTTCAAATTTCAGTGGCTTCTCAAAATAACAAACATATTTCCTACTAACTTTATGTTGTAGACTTTGGATAAGCTCTTTCTGCTTCAACCTGTGGCTCCCCTCCAGAACCAAGGCTGAAGAAACAGCCCTTAAATGAGATATGCCAGTCTCTTCCCAAAGTACTGAAGCAAGAAGGCTGGCCCAAATTCAGACTGCTGCTTAAAGTTTTTGCCTAGATGTGATGTATATCACATTCTGTTGGCCAAAACATATCACATGGTTGATCCCCAAATCAATAACCTAGGGATGTCTATTCTTTCCATATGGGACATGCACAAGTCACACATCTCCATATGGATATATATAACCATCTTGCAAGGAAGCAGGGCAGTGAATAATTTCAAATAATAATACAGTCTACTGCAACTTTCTCACATAGTTTTGGATGATGCACAAAAAATCAGATATATCCTTTTTAAAATTTAAGGGTGTATTACGTTAATATACTGCATCAATCAGGGTTCTCCAGAGAAACAGAGATATATCTTATTAATTCGGTCTATCTGCCTGTCTATAGAGATATTTATTTATTTTAAGTAATTGGCTTGCCTGATTGTGGGGGCTGACACATCTGAAATTTGTAGGGCAGGCCAGCTGGCTGACAGGCTGGGCACTCAGGCAGTGTTTCTATTTAACAGTTATGAAGCAGAGTTTGCGTCTTCTCTGGGAGTCTTCAGTTTTTGCTGTTAAGGTATTCAAGTGATTGGAAGAGGCCTACCCACATTATTGAGGATAATCTCCTTTACTTCGAGTCAACTGATTTTAGACATTAATCACATCTGCAAATTACCTTCATAGCAACATCTAGACTCACATTTGACCAAACAACTGGACACCATAGCTGAGCCAAGTTGACACATAAAATTTACCATCATATATGCATAGTGCTATTTTGCAGATAGTAGAATATGAATACAGAGAATACTTTCTAATAGGTTTCATGGTAAGGCACAAACAGATTAGATTGATCACAGCTAATGAATGAGGTGTATTTTGGCTCAAAATAGTTGAGCACCTAAAACAGGAGGTGGCAAACTATGGCCCACTGCTTGTTTTTATAAATAAAGCTTTATTGGAACACAGCCATGCTTAATCTTTATCTATTGTCTATGACTATTTTCATTCTACAATGGCAGAGTTGAGTAGTTACAACAGAGACTGTATGGCCTGTAAATCCTAAAATATTTACTATCTAGCCCTTTACAGAAAATGTTTGCCAACCCTTAAAGAATACATAGAAAAGATGCTTGTGGTTCTTGCTGTGTCACGGGCCACTCCTAGTTCAGTGTTTCCATTCAAGTATGAATGTATACTCATTAAACATTACAGTAGCAATGTTTTATTGTTTAAAGCCACAAATTTTATTAGACTCATAAAAATTAATAGTTCCTTACTTTTTTATTGTATAGCCATTCAGATTTTCCTTTAGATCTCATGCTGAGTTCAGTTTTTGTGGATAAAATATATATGAGTGCTGTTAGTTTTTAAATGAAAACTTGCATATCTTTGGGAACAAAGAGAAAGTACTTTTTCTGTAAAATTTTATCAGCTTCATATTATTACAATTACAGATTTTAATGTATGTATCTATTTTCCTCTTTTAAGATGGTAAAAAGGTATATTTCTGTGCCCACCTCCTCCTTTTTCTTTAGATAATGGATTAAAAAGAGTAAACTAATATTTCTCAATTTGATTGCTCTTGTATAATATCTATAAAATTGAATTAGACTATAAGATGTATTTGTTTCCAAACCAAAGAGTAAATTGCAGCTTTAGTTAGTGGAGAGAGTCTGGGCCCTAGATTCAGAGTCCTAGTAGCTTAAAACAACAGCTATTTTATTTGCAGCTAACTCCCATGGGTCAGCAATTTGGGCTGGGCTCTGCTGCATGGTTGTTCCACTGGTTTTGTCTGGGGTTACTCACGTGGCTGCCATCATCTGGTAGATCTTCTAGGGTTGGATGGTCTAAGATGGCCACACTGATGTGTCTGGCACTTTATGCTAGCTGGCACAGCTAGGTGGCTGGGCTCTTTCTCTCTCAAGATCTCTCATGCTCTAGGAGGCTAGCTTGTTCACTCTGTGGTAGCAGCATCCCAAGAGGGGAAGCCGCAAGGTCTCTTGAGACCTAGATTCAGAAGTCCTACAAGGTCACTTCTGCCACGCTCTATTTGTCAAAATAAGTTACTAATCCAGACCAGATTTAAGGGACAAGGAAACAGATGCCATCTTTTGATGCGAAGCATGGCAAAGTCACATTGCAAAGGGATGGGCTTACAGGAGTGAAAGGAATTAATAGTGTCTGCACAATCTACCACTGTAAATTGCTTAGTTTCTTTATACCCTGTTTGAAAAGTAGAAATAACAATAAGAAGAACTCTTCGAGTCATAGAGTTTAACGATTATGTATAAAAAGCACTTAGTAGTTAAAGAACTTTGAAATTGAATCCTAATTTTAAATGTTGTGCTTTTTAATATAGACCTAAATATCATGAGAGTATGCATTCTTTCTTATTATTAATTTGGCCTTTTTTTTTTTTTTTTCTGGTGAGGAATATTAACCCTGAGCTAACATCTATTACCAATCCTCTCCTTTTTGCTGAGGAAGATGGGTCTGGGCTAACATCTGTGCCCATCTTCTTCTACTTTATATGGGACACCGCCACAGCATGGCTGACAAGCAGTGCGTCGGCGGGCGCCCGGGATCCGAACCCGAGAAACCCGGGCTGCCAAGTGCGAACTAAACCGCTGCGTCACTGGGCCGGCCCCTGGCCATGTATTTTTAATATGGAAGACATATAGTAAGACTCACTGGAAGGAGATCTTGTGTGAAATAGCTGTGTGGGAAGAGTTATGCATTTGTGTAGAACTATCATTCATTTAGTAAATAAAAAGAAAAGCAATTAACTTCTAATGTGTTTATAAAAACATACATTTTCCTATAAGTCTCTGTTTTTATATACATAATTTTTATATTTCCCATTTTAAAATTTGAAAATATTGGTTAGTAGTGTAAGGTTTGTTATCAGTTTAATTCTTGAAGAGTCTTTTGAATTCTAGCAAACATATTTTTGTTTAGCTAATGTTTCTTTGCAAAGCCAAGAAAAAATAGAAAGCCAAAGAAACAAAAATATCTCTTGTTTTTCATTGTGTTTGAACCCCATAAGAGGCTCTTTTATAAGTGTATCTGTTTTGCTTTTTACTTTGTCAGAAATAAACACAGAATGCTTCCTAAATCTGTCTTGTTTTGAGAGATATATATATATCAGATTTATCAGTATATCAGATACATATATATATGTATATATCAGACATTGGCAAAAATGTTTGTTAAAACTCACTAGAGATGTTACTCTTTTCATTGGTGTGTGTAGGGTGGGCTGGGAGTCATAATAGACTCTTCTTGGTTTTTACTTTTTTTGTGTGTGAGGAAGACCAGCCCTGAGCTAACAGCCATTGCCAATCCTCCTCTTCTTGCTGAGGAAGATTGGCCCTGGGCTAACATCGTGCCCATCTTCCTCTACTTTATATGGGACGCCGCCACGGCATGGCTGACAAGCAGTGTGTCGGCTGGCGCCTGGGATCTGAACCCACAAACCCCGGGCTGCCAAGCGCGGACTAAACCGCTGTGCCACCGGGCCGGCCCCAGTTTTTACTTCTATCTTTCAGAAATTTCGCTCATGACACTTAGGCATTTAACTCTAATTTGAATACATTTTTTCTATAAAATTTTCTAGGGACAAAGTTTATATTTATTTTTCCTGAATAACCAATTGCTTAACATTTTAAAGGGGATATTAAACAAAATCTTATCCATCCTGAGATCTCTGTTCTTGTATGATGTACATTATATTTTGTTGTGTTTAAGATCTCTCTGTATAATTTACTTTGAAATTGAATGCTTCTTCTAGTGAGGAAGAGAAATGAGTAATATTATAAAAATAATACTAATTAAAATTGGAGAGGCAATTTCCTGTCTATATTTTTAATAAACTCTTTTGGGTGCCTAGACAGTTCTAATAAAGGAACAAATACCTGCAATGGGGAGGGGTAGACAGTCTGGTATTTTTACAGCAGACTAGAATAGAATCAAACCCAGTGGTTAGAAAATCTTTTCAAAGCAGTGCTTTCTGAGTCTTTCCAACTCCAGTTCTTTAAAGTTTTTTTCAGATTTCATAGCCACCTTCAGTCCTGAAGATGTTAGATCTATTATTTAAATTATTATTATTATTATTACTTTTGTCTTTGACATTTTTATGTTGAGAAATTCGATAAAGCAGGATTAAGCCTGTTACTGTCTTGGTCAGAAAAATGATTGATAGGATATAATTTTCCCTTTCCTCTATTTGTTCCACTGAGTCCTAACTGCATACTTTCAAATCATACAATGGAAGGTTTGAGAGGATGAAAGAAGTGAATGGGGCGTAATTAAATAAGGATAAAGAAAAATCGAAAGGAAAGAGTCGTAGTTGTGGGTCAGGGAGAAAGAAGCTGAATGGACAGCTTTTGTTTTTCCAGGTTATTTTAACATTCTTCTTTCCTTCTCTACTACGTAAGCTCTAATTTGTTCTTATATAAGAGGGAAGAATAAATAACCTTTGGACTAAATGGAATGGGGGAAATATTTCTAACTATCATCAATCTAATGAACTGTAGAACAGTTCTTAATTGTGCAGCCTAATCTTCAAGGAATGTTTATGCTTTGTGAGCTTTGCTTTCTGCTGTTTGCTCAGTTTTCAGTTGTGGTAGAGCTTGTCTTGTGTAATGGGGAATGTTGATAATTGTAGGGTACTATAGAAGCCGTTGCAGTTTATTTCATTTAGCTACTTAGGGGAATTTGCCTAAATGTACATGATGTTTAGTTTTGCTTTAGGATTTTTTCCCCTCGGAAAAGACTTTAGTTGCCTCTATGTTCTTTTTCTTGAAGAGCCTTATCTTGAGGATGTGATTCTGAAATTCTATTTTTTGGGTGCTATTTTTCTTTTATGGTAGATTTTTTAGTGTAATTCATTGCAAAGTTTGTTTAGGTTTCCAGGTCTGAGGTGGGTGTGGTAGATTATAATATCTATTATATTAAGATAGCTGATTAATCTCATAAACATTTCAAGACAAGTTAAGAATCAGCTGGTTATTGTTCAATATAAATTCTTGGAAGTGAAAAAAAATAGTACATTAGGATGAACTGTTTTTTAAGACTTGATTCTAAAGTGGTCAAAAGAACCTTATGAAAAAGAGTTGCCTTAGCCCTCAAAGAAGTTCCTTTTGAAAAATGTTTATGATAAAACTGGGGAGTCCCACTTTTTAGATCTGGTGGTGCCTGCCCTCCCCTCTAGCCTCATCTCATTCTGTGATCCTTCTTGCTCGTTGTGCGTCAGTTGTACTGGCCTTCTTTCAAACATGCCAAGCTCCTTTCACTAGTTGTTCCCTCTGCCTGAAAGGTAAATTCTCACAGGCTGGCTCTTCTTTTTCATTCAGATCCCATCATCAAATATCACCTTCTCAGAACTTTCCAGGTTATCCAACCTAACAGTCTATTCCCAGCATTCCTGTCACATCTCCTTCCCTATTCTCACCTAAGTTTCTTGTTTTACTTAGTTGTTTACCTTATCTTTTCCCATTAGAACATCAAATTCCATTAGATGAGAGACTTTGATATATTTATGGCCTTGATGGTGGTGATAGTTTCCTGGGTGTATACTTATCCCCAGACTCATCGAGTGTTTACATTAAATATGTACAGCGTTTTACATGTCAGTCATACCTCAATAAAGTGGTTTTAAAAAAAAGAGACTTTGTCTTATTCACTGCTGTATCCCCAGTGCCACCATGCATGACAGGTAGTAGGTGCTTCATAAAGGTTTGCATATGCAAATGTGGAAGTTTTCATCCTTTTTTGCTATAAAGGACATCTAAGTTTATGATGTTTAGATTTTTAAAAGATATTTGCATTTTTATGTCAAAGATTTATTTTCAGATGATTAGAGAAATGGAGGCAGTGGAAAGCACTGGACAAGAAGTCATAACAGTAGAATTCTCTAATCATTCTGCAACTGCAATTGCTTTATAATGAACAAAATCCCACATTTTCCTAGTGACTCAATTTCTGCATATATAACATGAGAAACAGTGTTAACATTTCATGTGATGAGGCTGAGGAGGTAGTAGGTTTAGGGACATGTAGACTCTTAAGGAATTTTATCTTTATCCTACAAGAATAGGTAACTACTGAAGGATTTTAAGTGAGGTGGGACAGGGTATATGGAAGGGAGTGGTAGATGTGGTGGTATGATTAGATTTCCCTTTTGGAAAAATCTCTTTGGCTACAGTGTAGAGAACACAAGGGAGGGGGTTAGAATGAATATGGACCATTTAGGGGATGAATGCAGTCATCCTGGTGAGGGATGGTGCTAACTTGAAGTAGGGTAATGTTGATGGACATGGAGATGAGCAGGTGGATTTGAGTAGTAATGGGGAGGTGAAATCATCAGGATATGGTGATGGAGGACCAAGTAGAGGAAGGCGTCAAGACTAATTTCTAGGTTTCTGTCTTGTGCAACTAGACAGATCATGGTATCATTTGCTGTGTTAGTGAAACTTGGAATAGGGTCAGATTTTAGCAGGAAGTACATGTTTTTAATTTGGGACAGAGGTACGTTTAAGACACTGAAGAATTGTCAAGAATATATTTAAATCCGTGGGCCTGGAGCTTAGAGAAGCCTGGGTTGCAGATATGCATGTGAGTCATTCGTGTATAGATTTTTAATTGACATATCATGAATACGAAGGGCTTTTTAAACCATAAAGGACTACAACTCGTGTTTGTAGTTTCTTAATTTGTAGTGCTATTTCAAACCTGATGACTTTTTTATTCGTCTTTTAATAGATGGTTTAATCATTTTTTTTTTTTTTTACAAAACTTTTCTGACTTTTTCCTCTTTTGAATTCTATACCTTAAACGTAATTATTGTGGTATTATTGCAGCATATTATGATTATGTGCATGTTTACATACATATCTGTCTATCTTTTTGTACTGTGAGATCAGTTGAGGAGGGTGACTGGGTTTTATTTTTGTGAACTGCCTGAGGCTAGGCCTCATGTCTGTTTTGTTCCCTATGGTATATCCAGTACCCAACATATGGCGTGGTCCGTTTCGAATGATCATACATATTTGAATGTTGAATGAAGTATTTATATCCCTTTACACATAGATGTTCAGTAAAATTTTATTGAACAAATAAACTATCCAATCTTCTGGCAGTTCTTTAGTACTTATTTTATAAACATTATATGAAAGACAAAACCCTTGCTGCTTCTCTGTCTATTTTAGGGTTTTTTTATCTTGGGGTTCATGGACTCCATATTTGTAAAGAAGAGATCAATGAACTCCTTGAAAATAAATGTAAATTTTTCTGAATATGTGCTTACATATAATTTTTAAAAGAGAGTCCATTGCTTTCATCAGATTCTTAAGAGGGGTCCATGACACCAAAATTATTAAGATCTGTGAATTATGTACTTTTGTTCAGCATGACTCCTCTTGGTTTTAAACAGTTTTCTGTGAAAGTTTTGCTGTCATCCTGTATATAACTCTTTTGGATAATGTATCAAAAATTGCCTTTAGGCTAAAACTGGTCATCAAATCATTTTACTGTGATCTGTTGAGTCTACCCCTTAAATATAAGTATTTTATATGGATTTGCATATATTTAAAAATCTACTTGTTTATTTGCATCTATAAATTTCTTCTCAGGTGACCTTATATCCTAAAGACTGAATAAGTGATGCAACTGTTGGACTCATTCAAGTTTAAAAAAAAAAATCTCGATTAGACCGTTTAATAGAAAAGACATTAGAGGTTAATATAAAAATTTTTTAATAAGGGTCTTTTCCATATGGTGGAATTATAGGTCATCTCTATTTTCATATATAAACTTAAATGTATTACAGATTTTCTACACTGAACATGTATTACTTTAAACTTTTTTTAAATTTCATATAATTTCTGAAGAAGTTATGAATTTGCAGTTGATATTAATAGGAGAGAGTCACTGTCAAAACTTTTAAGTGATTTCCTTTATGTTGATTTAGAGTTTAAAGTTATCATCCAGTTAGGTCTAACTAGTGAAATAACTGCTTTTTGTTAGAATGTTATATTTATTCTCTAGAAACAGCTGTATTTTGACTTTTACCACAGATACTTTGGCTTGTTACATTCTGAGTTTAATGAATATCTCCTTTTCAAACCAATGCAGTACTCAAGTATAGAAATGTGTTTGTTATACAGTAAACATTAATGCTCCTTAAAAAACTTACTGCTTCTTTTTAGAATGCTTTCATTTGATATCACAGGGCTTATCTTGTAAGTATATGACTGTGGACTCACCAAGACATGTTGAAATGTTAATAGCTTCTTTTTAATCCAGAGAGGATTGAGTGGAAAGGATGTGCTGCATTTCTTGCCATATTAATGAGTCAGTGAAAGGCCTTGGTGATAAGCATATAATGTAGTTTAAAAATTTATACATCAACCAGATTTATTGGACCATGTATCAGAAGTGCATGAAACATGCAGAAGTTGAGAGAATAGTGAACCTATAACTCAGCTTTAACAATTACTAACCTATGTCCAATCTTGTTTCATCTATACCCTCACCCCTGTGTTTTAAAAAATTAATTAATATTAATTATTCTAATGATATTGTGACAGATTGCATTTCTTTTGTTTTATTATTATTTTTATTTTTAATTGTAATAGAAACACTACGATTTACCATTTTAACTATTTTTAAGTGTACAGTTCAGTAGTGTTAAGTATATTCACATTGCTGTGCAACTGATCACTGGAATTTTTTCATCTTGCAGATCTGAAATGCTATACCCATTAAACAACAACTCCCCATTTCCCTCTTCCCCCAGCCCCTGGTAACCACTATTCTACTTTCTGTTTCTGTTAATTTGACTACTTTAGATACCTCATATAAGTGGAATCATACAGTATTTGTCTTTTTGGGACTGGTTTATTTCACTTAGCGTAGTGTCCTCAAGATTCATCCTTGTTGTAGCATGTGACAAAATTTTCTTCCTTTTTATGTCTGAATAATATTCCATTGCATGGATCTACCACATTTTGTTTATCTATTCATCCATCAATGGACATTTGGGTTGCTTCCATCTCTTGGCTATTGTGAATAATGCTGCTATGAACATGGGTGTGTAAATACCTTGTTGAGGCCTTGCTCTCAGTTCTTTCAGGTATATACCCAGAAGAAGGATTGCTGGAATATGTGGTAGTTCTATTTTTAATTTTTTGGGGAACTGCCATCCTATTTTCCTTAGTGGTTGCAACATTTTTCATTCCCACCAACAGTGCACAAGGGTTCCAGTTTCTCCACATCCTTGCCAACACTTATTCTTTTCTGGTTTTTAATAGTAGCCATCCTAATGGGTGTGAAGTGATATCTCATTATGATTTTGATTTGCATTTTTCTAATGATTCATGATGCTGAGCATCTTTTCATATACTTATTGGTCATTTGTTTCTCATCTTTGAGAAATGTTGATTCAAGTCCTTTGCCCATTTTTTAATTGGGTTATTTCTTTCTTTGTTATTATGTTATAGGAGTTCTTTATATATTTTGCATATTAGCCCTTTATCAGATATATGATTTACAGATATTTTTTCCCATTCCATAGGTTGCCTTTTCAGTCTATTGATTGTGCCCTTGATGTACAGGAGTTTTTAAGTTTGATATAGTTCCATTTGTCTGTATTTGCTTTTGTTGCTTGTGCTTTCATTGTCATATCTAAGAAATCATTATCAAATCCAATGGCCTGAAGCTTTTCTCCTATATTTTCTTTTGTGAGTTTTATAGTTGGATCTTAAATTTAGATCTTTTTTTTTTTTTTTTTGTGAGGAAGACCAGCCCTGAGCTAACATCTGTTGCCAATCCTCCCCTTTTTGCTGAGGAAGACTGGCCCTGGGCTAACATCCGTGCTCATCTTCCTCTACTTTATATGGGACGCCGCCACGGCGTGGCTGACAGGCAGTGCGTCGGCGGGCGCCCGGGATCCGAACTCGCGAACCCCGGGCTGCCAAGCGTGAACTAAACCGCTGCGCCACCGGGCGGCCCCTTAAATTTAGATCTTTAATCATTCTGAATTAACTTTTGTATGTGGTGTAAGATAAGGATCCAACTTCATTCTTTTGCACATGGATGTCCAGTTTCACCAGCACCATTTGTTGAAGAGACTGTGCTGTCTCCATTCAGTGATCTTATCACCCTTGTTGAAGAGCATTTGACCATATTTATGAGGGTTTATTTCTGGGTTCTCCATTGGTCTATATATTTGTCTTTATGCCAGTGCCACACTGTTTTGATTACTGTAACTTTGTAATATGTTTTGAAATCAGGAAGTGTGAGACCTCCAATTTTGTTTTCCTTTTCAAGATTATTTGGTTATTTGGATTCCCTTGAGATTCAATGTGAATTTTAGGGTGGGTTTTTCTATTTCTGCAAAAAATGCCATTGGAATTTTGAAAGGGATTGTGTTGAATCTGTAGATTGCTTTGGGTGGTATTGACATCTTAACAATATTAAGTCTTCCAGTCCATGAACATGGGATGTTTTT
Organism: Tapirus indicus; assembly: GCA_031878705.1. NCBI lineage: Eukaryota > Metazoa > Chordata > Mammalia > Perissodactyla > Tapiridae > Tapirus > Tapirus indicus. Next base: position 60,829,065 of record CM062918.1, on the reverse strand, counting down.
CCATTTGTTTATGTCTTCTCTAATTTCCTTCAGCAATGTTTTGTAGTTTTTCATGTATAAGTCTTTCACCTCCTTGGTTACGTATATTCCTAATTATTGTATTCTTTTGGATGCTACTGTAAGTGAAATTGTTTTCTTAATTTTGTTTTTGGATTGTTCATTTTTCGTGTATAGAAACACAATTGATTTTTGTGAGTTGATTTTTTTATCTTGCAGGTTTGCTGAATTTGTTTATTAGTTCTAACATTTTTTTTTCTTGTGGATTTTTTAGGGTTTTCTACATATAAGATCATGTCATCTGCAAACAGAGATAATTTTACTTCTTCTTTTCCAATTTTGATGCCTTTTATTTCCTTTTCTTGCCTAATTGCTCTGGCTAGGACTACCAATGCTATGTTGAATAAAAGTGGTGAGAGCAGGCATCCTTATCTTGTTCCTGATCTTAGAGGAAAAGTTTTCAGTCTTTCACAGTTGAATATGATGTTAGCTCTGTGCTTTTCATATATGACCTTTATTATGTTGATATAGTTTCCTTCTATTTCCAGTTTGTTGAGTGTTTTTATCATGAAAGACATTGAATCTTGTCTAATGCTTTTTCTACATCAATTGAGATGATCATGTGATTTTTACCCTTAATTCCATTAATGTGATGTATTACATTGATTTTTCATATGTTGAACCATCCTTGCATTCCAGGAATAAATCCTACTTGGTCTTGGTGTATAATCCTTTTAATGCGCTGTTGTATTCAGTCTGCCCTCCTGATTATTTTCATTATTTTTGAAGCAAATACCAGACATAGGCAGTAAGCTAATAAATGGGTAAACATGTGATGTAATGGCAGATACTGATAAGTATTATGAAGAAAAGTAAAGTAGGGCAGGAAGATAAAGAGTGGTGGGGGTAGAATGGGATTGGGGCTGTTTAGATACAGAGGTTTTAGAAGCCCTCTGAGGAAGTGACATTTGAGAATAACCTGAATGCAGGTGAGGGAAGAACATTACAGGCACAGGGGACAGCAGAGGTGAGAATTTGCTTAGAGCTCTTGGGAAATACCTGGGAAGGAGGCTATGAGAATAGGAACAGTAGATAAAGTCACAAAGGCTGGGGAGGCTCAGGATATCCGTAGTATAGAAGGGCACATAAATCCCGTCTCCTGAGCCTTAGCACAGACAGCTCCTTGTATGGCTTTTATTACTCATTACAGGTTTCCCCTTTTCTTTTTATTTCCTTTGCTTTTGCTGTCCTATTTCTAGAAAGAATGTGCTTGCTTTGTTAACCAAAGGACAGAGCCTGAGTTCTATCCCAGATTTCCTCTGAAGAAGGATGAAATAGAGTGGGTGGAGTCTGTGGGTTTAGCCAAGAATCCATTGTGATGTCTAATGTGATTTGGGGAAAAAAAAATTATTGTTTCAAAAATAGTACATTATAGTATATGACCTTATATATTTTATAATTAGAATATATGCCTAATATTTTTAATTTAAATAGTAGGAAACAGATTTCTTGAAGTTCATAACAGAATTTTTAACTTGCAGCATGATGCATAGTATAGCAGTTACCTCCTTCTTATAAGCACTTATGTTGGAATGTTTTGCATTCTCATGAAACAGTTTTCCCAAAGCTGTCTTTTGGAGGAAGTGTAAATTGCTCTAATGCTATTGTGGTAACTAGAAGGTAAAAACACCCTGGAGCTTGCGGATGTTTGTTACCGTCCTTGATAATATAAGGATGTTGGTACAAGTAGGTTAAACATCATAGAATGTGGAGAAGTTGTCTGCTTTGTCCCCAAATGGAGTTTTATTTACAGTCTAGCTCAGTGTCTAGTATGCATTTGCCTCCTTTAGTATTTAATCAGTTTGTTTCTTTTAATCCCTGAATCTACATAATTTGATTTTCCACTGATAAAATATTTACTTGTCATATCAGGCAGGGTGCTAAACTTGTAAATTAAGAGTACTGAGTTAAATTTAAAATTTGTTGAAAAGTATTCATCGTAATGCTGTCTATTTACTGTCTTGGCAGTGCCTCTGGCTCTTCTCATTTAACATGTTAGGAGACAGACTGGCAGCAGTTGTAAACTGAAACCTGGTTGTATTCAGAACTAGACTGATAGGGGTACGAAGGAAAATGTAGAAAATTTGAAAGTATTACTCTGTGTGTTTCCTTAAATTAAAGTGTGACGCGTTTGCTTAAAATAGAATTTTATGTTCTGTTTATTAAGGCTATTATAACTTCATGATAGATGATCCTAAGACTGAAACTGGTATTAAATATTGTTTTGTGGAATAACCAAATTTATCTCTTAACAAAATTGTCATAATGTCACATAAGTTGTTTTGATATAAAAAGCATGTTTTACAATATGTTTGAGTCATTTTTCCCCAGTAGACCTGAAATTTATTACTCAGAGGAGAAGCATGCATTTACAGTATATTCTTAGCTGCTCCTTTCTGTCACTCAGCTGTCAAGTCCTATGGAATCTAAAATAGAACTTGACCAATGGGAGACAGTCTGCACACTGTTTACAGGATGATTCGGATGTGGACAGTTTTGTCATGCACTGCAACGTCTGTGTTGCAGTGTTGAGGCAGCAGCATTCAGAGTGCTGTTCAAGTGTTTTGGTGGAGTCCCTGAAAGGGACTGCTTTGAAACACAGCTTCTAAAGAATAAGAAACAGGAGGAGTTACAGTACCTGATCTGGGGTGCCCTTAACCAAGTGCTGCACAGCAAGGAAGATAATTTTCAAGCGTTATGAAGGCGGAGAAGGATCCCGAAGACGAAGCAAATACCATTAGAGATCCAAGCTAAGTGCAGCACAGCTTGAAGATTGTAGAACAGGAAGAGCTGTAAAGAGAGAGACGGAGTCGCTTGTTAGGAGTTGCTCAGAGGGCTCGCTTTGTGAGCTACAGAGATTTGTAATTTAATGCGAAGTGCTTTGCTGTTAGCAACAAGAAACTAAATCCTGTCTATGATGAGCTGTTGGTTTTCTTGTGCTCCTAAGAACAGAGTAGGTATCCCTGTAGTCCAGTGTAACAAAAGGTTCTTGATTGGGCTTTCTGAACATTCTTTTAAAATGTATTACTGTTTTATTAATTTTGGTTTCTTTGTCTTATATTCTTTCTGATTTATTTGATTAGCAGATTGGAGTTAATGATAGAAAACAAAAGTTCTTGTTTCTTTTTCTGGGTTTAAAAAGCACATAATAGAATCTTAATAATTGAGCAGTATTTCTGTTAACTGACAGTGGAGCAAAATGGAAAATGGTTCTTAGTGGAGTAGAACTGAAAATCACTTGATAATATGAGACTTTAATCACGTTTAGTTATCTTTTAAAAAACCTTACTTTTGGATTTTACCATTTTTTAGTGTTTCAAATAGCTCCTTTCTCTACCAGCGAGTTTACTTGGAAATAAAATTGAGATTGTTTTAACTGCAAGGATAAACTAATCAATTTAGAGCAAGTATTTATGTGCTAAACATGACTTAATCCCTTAGCTATTTGAAAACACAAAGTCTCTTAAGCCTACATCTACTACTGCTCCCCCATTTAGAGTCAGTAAACTGTTTTGTTTTAAAGCTAAAGAAAGGGGATGCCTAAAATGTAGTTTAGACTTTGAGCCAATAAGTAGGGCTAGTCTCTATAGTTGACATTTTGAACTTTAGAAGTTAAAAGGAAGTGAGTTCATTCCAAATTTGACTAATTTAGAGAGAGCAGTTCTGAAGTCTGTGTAGGTACTTGAACCAGATTCCACTGAATTGTTATATTTCAGGAGTGATTTGAAATTTTATTTATCTTTTTTTAATTTCAATTTTCATATTTATTTTTCACTTCAAGTATTTAATGAATACATTGCTGATTTAGCCAGGAAATTAGTGATTTTTTTTTGGTTGGGAGGGGATAGTAGATATAAAATAATCATACTGATCAAACGTTTAGAGGAAGTGCTTCATAAAAGTGATTAATTTTCCCCCCAGAGATTTGTTATGATGTTTGTGGACATAGGGATTGTTTTGTAAGTTAAGTGAAAAATGTGTACGTCTTTTTTTGTTCTAGAAATAATACTGGACTTAGCACAGAATTTAGCAATAAATTTACTATGTACTATTCTAAAAGGTGAAAACCTTACTTGTTTAAATAATGTATATTTTAGTTCTGGGTTCTACATTTCTGCTTTCTAAGAAAAGATCCAAGTTATTGGCTTCAGAATGTCTTGAATATATTTTCTCCAATCAAAGCTGAAGATAACCGTGATACAACTAAAATGTATATCATGTGATACATCCTTCTGTTTGAAGAATTGCCTTTGATCTTCCTTTTAAATACACGTGCACTGAGTTTTTGTTAAAATTAAAAATCTTCTTAACAAAAGCAATATACGTTGAATGTAAAAAAGAAGACAGAAAATGAAAGTCACCTGTAATCTTGCTATCTCAGGGTTTTTAAATAGTTAATACTTTAGAGTCTTTTTTCTATGTAGAAGTTTCTCTTTAATATTTAAGCGTAATGAATTGCTTTCTCTATTGAGAAATGTGTAATTTGCCTTCATACATGTATTTCCAATAGTACCTTTTAAACAAGTGGGACAGGGGTGGGTGTGATCTTAAAATGTGTACAGAATTCCACAGCATCTATGGGTCTTGGGAGATATGTAACCAGAGCCAAATCTGAAAGCATGAGTTAGAGAATAGGAAAAGCACACTGATTTTGGAAGTCATGAGAAGTCATGGTTGGGCTTGGCCACTTAAGTCATTTAATGTCCCTGGAGGCTTAACTTTTCTCATCTGTTAAATGAGGATGATAATTTTAGTTTACTAGGGTTGTTTTAGTAATTCATGGCTGGCACAGGGTAAGTGTTCGGTGGTTATTAATTTCCTTTGTTTGCTCTGAAGGCAAAGAAAACAGAGCAGAGAACATGAGAAATATGCTCTTTCTCAAAAGTATACTTTAAAATCTTTCTTGTATATCATGTGTTTTGGAAAGGCTCTTTTAGTGAAGTTAGCACAGCAGGGAGCGGGAAATTTGGGATGCAGTTGGAAATCGACTGATGCATTATGCAGTACTGCTTTCCCTTTTCCTTTCCTTCCTTCTTTAGAAAGTCTTACTAATAGAGTATAGAGTATGCCATGTTTACGTTTTTTTTTTCCTTTTTATAGCATGTAGCAGATTGGAACAAATATGATGACCGATTGATGAAAGCAGCAGAAAGGGGAGATGTAGAAAAAGTGTCCTCAATCCTTGCTAAAAAGGGAGTCAATCCAGGCAAACTAGATGTGGAAGGCAGATCTGCGTAAGTATTACTGATGATAATTCCCTACAGGGGGTTTGGGTAGATCCTTGGGATACAAATGAAATGGTTATCAACTTTTTAGTTAAAAAAGTCTTTATCAAAACCCACACTATAAAATCTTTCAAACTTAACTTTCAAACATTATAGACTGATAAGTATTCTCAATTTGAAAGATTTTCAAGCTAGAGAGAGAATACTAAAATACTGCCCAGTTGTTTAGGCCCTATGGCAAACCATAGCCTTAGTTATTGGGTGCATTTTCATTTATAAGCTTTTTCATATTCCTTATCATATTTGATCCTTGCAGTGGCCCTCTAAAAGAAATAGGATCAAGTTTACAGAGGTTAAGTAACTTGGTCTAATCTCATGAAAAGTCGTAGAGCTGGGATGTGAACCCGTATTCTGTCTTGGAAGAATTTTGTAAGTTACACTGTCTTTTCCTCTCAAGTCCCAATCCATTTTTATATTTGGGTTATTTGTTTAAATGAGAACATTTAGAGTGGAAAGAGAGGCAGAATAAGTAGTGTGGCTTAGGGAGGCAACAGGTAGCCATCTTGCCCTTTTGTTTTTGTCACTGAGGAGGACCACTGGCTTTGTTTATGTGCTTATTTTTTCTCCCACTCCTCCCCAGTCTTCATGACTTCCCTTCCTGTTGGGGTGGGGAGCAGTGGGGTAAAGGGTAGATCTAGGTTCTGTCACTGCCCTCTGTAAATATAGCAGTTAAAACCTTATCTGGGAAACCTTCCAGAGTTGGAGGTGAAGAGCCTCATTTCCTCAAATTCCTCTCAGTCTGATACTTGCATGAGTTTATTTAGAGTATTATACAGTACCTGGAAACCAGATACTGCATGTAGAAATGAATATTAAGAAGTGAATAGTTAATGTTTGATGTGGGTCACTATGTTAGAATGCTTAGATATTTAAGTGTAGTAAAAATGGCAAAGCATGACTTAAAAATTAAGTTTTTAAGAGCAATAAAGTTTGAAAAATTCCAGTTTTTTAATACTGTTTAAATTTTATCAAGTAGGCAATTTGATAGCTATAGAAACCTTGATGATTTTGAGTCCTAGTCCTATTTTTGCTAAATTTTAAGCTATTTATAGACCTCACAATATAAATAGGAAAAATGTAATATCTAAAAGTGACTTTGGTTTTCATGTTTCTTTTTTCCCACTTGCCAAAATGTTAAAAGATGAAGGGAGTCTGTGGGATGAAACTCTTCGGTGAAACCTGTTTCTTCAGTTCTGCCCATCCATGCTTTGAATGAATGGTTGCTTGAGTTTTTGTTCAGATTTTTTAAATCTAAAGTTTAGTTTTGAGTGAAATTATTTGCATTAATGGTTAGAGTTATAAAAATCTTGTGTAATTTGATGAACTATGAACTTTAGTTTGTGAAATATTTGAGTGATATTAGTTTTTTTTTTTAATTAAACTTTTTAGTTTGAGATAATTGTAGATTCACACACATGCAGTTGTAAGAAATAATAGGGAGATCTCGTGTATCCTTGACCCAGTTCCCCAGGGATAGCATCTTCCAAAACTACAATACACTATCTCAACTGGGATATTGACATTATTATAGTCAAGATACAGAACATTTATTTCATTACAAGGATTAAGTGGTATTAGTTTTTGAGGTTTTCACTGTAGAAAGTAGAATTCTTTCTGGTATTCATAGGATAAAATATTTTCCTTTTGTTACACATTAACTGTATTCTTCCTTAATTAAAGCATTTTATATTTAGTCAAGTATAGGGCATGTTGCAAATATATTTTCTGTTATTATAAAACAATTTTATTTTGAATGTTTTTTGTTGTTGTTTTTAATTTTGAAATATAAGACAAAAGTAACATGTGCTTCTTGACCTCAACCCAGTTTTGAAAAAGAAATATTGAAGCCCAGCCGTAGTCACTGCAAGGATCTGTTTCCTTCCCATTCACCTCTCTCCTAGGGTGCAACCCTTTGCCCAACTCAAAATGAGGCAGATTCACCAAAGATCCTCACTGCCACTTGGAGAGCTGTGGATTCCAATTCCTGTCTCCCCGTCCCCTCAGGCTATCAGAAGTGCTGTTCAGCCTCCCAACTGTTTTCTCTGGAATCAGCAAACACTCCTAGGCAAAAAGGGCCTCAGATACTAAGTTCACCACCTCTCTGGCCTGTGATCTTCCCTGCATCCTGCCTAGTAATTTTTCACTGTCTTGTTAGCTCCTGGATGCCTTCAAGCATGTCTTATTTTTTGTATAACTTTTCTAGTTGTCCTCAGAGGTGGGGATTGTCCAAATGTCTTCAGAGGTGGGGATTGTCCAAATTACCTGGATCTCCTGTATAGAAGCAGAAGTACATCTTGTTTAAAAAAAGAAAACTTAAAGTTGACTTTTTTAATTGCAAAAGAATATTTCCATAAAGCAACTTCTCCAATTTCCTTTACAATTCTCTGCATACATTTTAACAATTGATGTATCTTCTTTCTGAAGCATGTCTACTATTTATAGCACCCCAGCATTAATAATGCATTGTTGTGATTTCTGCCCTTTAGTACATCATCAGTATAATGTTGATTCATTTTAAAGAAAGAAGTCTTCCAAATTTTGTGAGCTAAGAAATGAAAATAAGCAAACAAAAAAATATCTTCAAGATTGTTGAGAGACTAAAAACCTTTGCTTGAAGGAAACTACCATTCCTCAAAAGGTTCTAACTATGCATTGCATAGTGTAATTCCCTACTTCATTGTTGCAAAGAGATTAATTGAAACCCTCAGTCTTATAGCAATTTAATTCTACTATGAGGAGAATGTATCTGACTCTTAAGAACATTATATTCCTTTTTATCAGAAACATCTCTTTCTCTCTAATTCAAATTGTACACAAACCTGCTTTACTTAGAGCTTGGTCTCTAGTTTGCATTTGTATTCGTCATAATACTAATACCGATGCATGACTGAGTGTTGTAATATCTGGAAATGAATTTGCAAGCTGTCTCCAGATTTTGTCTCTAAGCATTCAGTTATTCAAATATTTGAGGCCCATCATCTGTCTGGTACTGTAATTGTTTCTGGGGATATAATAGGAAGCAAAACAGACAAAAATCCCTGCTTTCATTGAGTTTGTAATTGAGTAGGAAGGGATTGATAGACTGTAAAGAAAATAAATCTTGAATTTATATATTATATTAGAAAATATGTAGTTCTGTATAGAATAATAATGGCAGAGATAGGGGAACTAGGAATACTAAGGTTTCAGGGAATGGGAAAATGTGAAATTTTTAAATGGTGAGGTCAGGGAAGATCCTGCTGAGGGTGTGATACAGAGTGTGTCTGTATTCAGGCGCCTTGCCCAGCGCTTACACATCCTTTATCTTCTGGCATCTTCACATGATTATTGTAGTGCTTGTTTAGAGCTTCAGTTCTACTTCAGCCTGAGTTCAACGTCCTGTGCCAACAAGTCCTACTGTATTTACTTACCAGTTTGGATTTGGTGGCGTATAGTCAATGTCAGTTCTTATTGCACACAACATACTTCTGTAAATATTTGTTGATTAATGAAGTGTAGATGATCAAAGAAACAATGTGATATTTTACATTGTATCTAGGATACTTGATGGCTTAAAGTTAGTTTCTTAAGCAGGCTTTACTTGCCTTATGAGGAAACTTGTTCAATTAGGTCTCTCTGTGTGAAACTTCAACCCAATTACACAGCTCTATGAGCAAAAGGAGGAATTAGATGGTAGTCATTGGTACTTTTGGGGAAGAAGACTATGCCAGTTCTTTTATGACTTTTAAGTGTAACGTAGCTTGTTGTTTTGAAGGCTTTTCTATTTCAGGCTTAATTTGATGAAGAGATAAGTGTTTTGATCTGTCTTTGGCCTTAGTGTTCTGCTGTAACTTCATTTGTTTTGGCAGTTTCAATATATTTGAAACTAAGCAAAATAATCTGATAGGCATTTTTTAGTGCATTTATTAAGCTCCAAACACCAGTGCCTTTATTATTGAAATAATAAACTATAGAGTTAATGATATTATAGTATAAATTTTCTATTATTAAAGCTATTGAACATTGAAATAGTCCATTGGTTCTAAAGAGGTATTTCTAGAGAGTTTTGGCCCCTTATAAATTAGGGTTAAGATGAGGTTTTCAGTATTATGGGATAGGTTTTTCTTTCTCGTATGAAATATGTAGGTGTTCTAATGTAGTCTTTAAAATGTGTGTGTGTGTTGAATAAAAGGTGACGTTAATGTAAATTTTAAGTTGACTTTTGGTAGTTTCTGTGGCATAACAAATATTTTCTTTTTGTTTAGCCTTCATGTCGTGGCCTCAAAGGGAAATCTGGAGTGTTTGAATGCTATCCTTATACATGGAGTTGATATTACAACCAGTGACACTGCCGGTATGTGTGCCTCCATACTTAATTACAAAACAGAAAGAGAAGACAAACATTGCCCACTGCTAATGTTCTTAATCAGACCTAAATGTGATTTACAAAGAGAAGTCCTTAATTTTCTGTTTTTAATTAGTTGAGAAAAGGTTTACTTCTGAGGTATCATTGTAGGGGAGAGGGCAAGTACAGGAAATTTAGGAGACCTGCAATCTAGTGCTGGTCTTGGTAATGTTACAAGATCCTAAAATCTCAGATTTTGAAGAACCATTAGGGGCCATTTAGTTTATACTCACATACTATTCAGTATATGAATCCTCACTGTCATGAGCATTTGGAATTTGATTGGACATTTCTTGTGATAGAGAACCAACTGCCTCATAACAACAACAGCATCACCAATAATGATCATAAAAAGAATAGCTGACACTTTATATAACATGTATATAGCTACTCTGCTAAGTGCTTTATATGTACCAACTCATTTTATCCTCACATCAACCCAGTGAGGCATTTGAGGCGCTGAGCCATTAAGTAACTTGCCCATGGTCCTTCAGTGGATGCGTCACTGTCAGAGTCTGTGTTCTTAACCATTTTTGCCTCATGAGGAAATCTTTCTGTGTTTGGTTAGCAATATTTATAAAAAATTATTTCTTATCGACAGTTTAAGTCTGTCTCTTACTGGGTCTTCTGCTTAAACTTAGTCATACCTACGTCTGTCTTTTAAAATCTTAACAGTTTAAGTTTGTCTGCACATCACAAGGTAGACTTTTAAGTATCTGAATATAGCTATTGCTTTTCTTCAATGAGTGTGTTAGTTTTCTATTCTTTAGGGTAATAATTTTCAGTTCTATGGGACTCTTGACAGCTATTTCTCTGCAGTTCTACTTTGTTATTCAATTAAATATGAGAGTTGACCTGGAGCAGAGAATTTCCTTAACAACTTTAATATTTCATTCTATAACTCCATGTATGGGCAAATAAATACATTACCGTTAACCAGCATTGTTTTGAGAAATGGAAGGAAAGCAGAAGGAGAGAGAGAGATCACAACTGAGTTAGTGAGGAAAATCTTTACCTAAAGATACATTGGATTCTCAATTGAAGGCCGAACTCAATTTATCTGCCACCTTTGAATCAACAAGAAATTGTTTATTATTTATAAACATGCTTTCCATTGATGTAGAGGAATATTTATTTTTAGAAATTTTTGACTAACCATACCTCTTCAGAACTCTCAAGACTTTATTTATTGTAGTGATTCCAATTCAAACTAGTGTCTTTCTTGTTTTTGTCTGTGTTCTTTCTGCTCTGGACATTTTTGCCTAGTGGCCAGTCTAGTGACTTTTGCCCTCCCTCCTTCAGTGCAGACCAAGCTCAAATGTTTTCCCAAGCTCAGCAGACATCATTTCATACACTGCATTCTGACATACCCTGCTTAACTTTTTTTGTCTTTTGTTTTTGCCATTGTTTAGTCATATTTTTATTTGGTTTGTTTTGTTATGTTTGTCCTTAGAGTTATCCTTTCCTAAGGACAATGACCTTGTCTCATTTACTAGTTATATTGTTTGTTATAATCCAGATGTAGATATCTGATAAAAATTTGTTCTAAAATACTTTGTATATTTTATCTTAACTCCATTATTTGCCGGCAATACAAAAGTATATTGCAAATAATCAGATTTCAGGTTAGTGTGGCTTTGAGGTATTTGTGACCCAGGTCTTGCCTAGTATGCACCTTTGGTGTAATTGATCGAGGTGTGTTAGATGTGCTGTTTCCTTGATTTTTTTGCTGCCCTATCTCAAGTGGCTGTATTTGGTATTTCCTTAGCCCTGACATTTTTATGTGACCAAGTTTCTGTAGCAATTTGTTGAACACCAGGGACTGTCACCACTGTACCTATTCACACCATCCCACTCCATGCTCTCTCCTACTTCCTATGTGAATGCCAGTTAATATAGTAACTTTTCACAATGTGAAACGTTCCTAGGAAACTTGTCTATGAACAATAGCAAATTGAAATTTGAAATCATCACATCTGACTTATTTGTAGTTAGATAATCGATGATTAGGAGTGATTGAATATGTTGTATCTGTACCCGTTTAAAAATCTGGACTCATTGCTTTTTGTTCTAGAACCTGATTAGTCAGCTACACAGAAGTGATCAGACCCAGGAAAACTTATTCACTTATCTAAACGCATATAAAACTGAATGAGAGTTGAAAGTCAATTTATTCATTCATCCAGGATAAACAGAACATAAATTACTTCTTTTCTCACAGTAAGGTCTCCTTGTGAAGTCAAATTATGTTTTCTTAAGAAGTTTGTGAATTTAGAGGGAAATGAAGAACATTAAAGATTAGAAACTAGAATAGCCTGGTGAAGCCCTTGTATTTTTCACCATCCAAGAGAGATGTATGAGTAAAGAAGTACAGTTAGGAGAAAGTGTTTGGAGGTAGAATGTTCTTGGCAAATTTACCTTTTTTCAATATTCAGCATTAACCTTTCAGATTATCTGGTAACCTCTTCCCTACTCCCCCTCCCTGTCATTTCCTTTAAATTTGCACATTTTAATACACATTATATTGGAACAAGTTGTCTGATTTTCAGAGACAAGATCTCTTAATGAACTTGGAATTTTAGTTGAAGCATAAAAATTAGAGCATACCCTTTGTTTGACTTAACGTCTCTTAACTTCCTCCATTTTTGTATCCACACTGCCTTTTTGGAAATGTTATGTGAAATCTAAGTATCTTTCTCTCTCTCCTTTCCCAATTCTCTTTTTCTCTTTCTCTCCTTCCCTCCCTTCCTTCCTATGCCAATATTTAATTACTTATTCTATCTCAGGCACTGCTCTAGGTATTAGAGATACAGGGGTGAATAAGGCAAAATTCTTGCTCTTTATGAGTTTGTGTGTTTAATTCTTCTTCCCACCTTCATTGTTTTGGTGTGTATGTCATCTGTTATTAAAATATGAAATTGGTTGAAACATCTTAGAAAGTGAAAGCATGCTTACAAATTAAGTATCCTGTCAACTAACTTTGGAGAAATGAATCATATTTCTATGGAAAATTCACATGTGAGAAAATAATCCTTGTCATATATTTTAAAATGTTTCTTTTATAGGGAGAAATGCTCTTCACCTGGCTGCAAAATATGGACACGCATTGTGTCTGCAAAAACTTCTACAGGTAGTAAAAGTGGTTAATACTTTGGCTTTATTATTTTTTGACTGCGAATAGTAGACGTGGTTTTGGAATTTGAGATCAAAGAAAATAGTGGGCTAACTTTGACTCTTAGCTTGCATAATATTTTTTCCATCGTTTGTGAAGGAATGTGAACAATAAAGAGCAAAAACTCTGAGGGAAGTGCATTGCATAACTCAGTGTATTAAAAATAAATAACAAAGACTTGACCTTCCTGTTGACATTAGCTGGAGATTGGAATGTTCTGTTGTTTAGTATGTGACTTAAGATAAAGTGATACAGCATAGGATCTATATATTTCTATATAAACATCGATAACTTTGACTACATAATATTAGCACCGTTAGTTAAATTTGTAATCAGGCGCCCACAAAATTCTGTGAGCTAGTGGGCTGAGTTAAGTTTTCAGTTAGAGAGTGTATTTTTTGCCACTCAGTTTCACAGCAGAACTCATTTGTTTCTTCTGATTCAGTTGTTCAAGTTTTAACTCTTGCTGAAAAAAAACCCCAAACAATAACATAGTTTCTATATCCCATTCTATTGTAATGCACCATATGTTTTCCTGTTTGGTGAAGTATTGTTAAATTTACAGTATAATGTTATGATATTTGTCTTGTGTCAAAATATTTAGTGACTTGTCTAGTAATCTTCAGTTTCTGATAAATGGAGTATTTTAAAATTAAATAACAGCTGTTATTTGAGTCTTGATATTTAATTTTAAAATAAAACTCTCCTAGATTGTTAAGTTTTTATGTTTTAACAGTACAATTGTCCCACTGAACATGTAGACCTGCAGGGCAGAACTGCACTTCATGATGCAGGTAAGCAAAGGTTTCACTTGGACATAAACAAGTATTTGTTAAAATGGCTAGGCATTTAAATGAATTTCAAAGTTTTAATGTGCATATATTTGTATAATTCATGGAGAAACAGAATATTATGAATTTTTTATTTACTTGAATTTGAAATTGATTAGATTGTACAGCTTAAAAAGGTTCATTCAGTCAATATTTACAGGCTAGTTTAACCAGAATTCTGTTCTCAAGGAGCTCTGAGCACCGTGTGTGTGTGTGTGTGTGTGTGTGTGTGTGTTTGGGAACTGGTAGGAGAAATGGGAAGGAGGAAGACTTTTTCTTAAACACTACATTTACCTCATTAACATGTCTGAATCTCATTTTCCTCATATGCAAAATGAAATTAATACTACTAGTGCAGTTAGTGGTTATAAGTGAATCATAAGTAGTGTCTGGCATGTAATAATTTCTTAATTAATGGTAGTTGGTGGTTTTGATTTGGAGGTGTCAGTGCTGAATTTCTTATCACTGTAATGTGCTCTGTTTCTAAAAAGATTTATACTAGTAATTTCACAGGTTTTATTAATCATACTTGTGTATGGAAATTTATCTGCATTATTCTTTAGATATCATAAAGGAAATACTTAGAAAAAAGTTAGATAATTAAGTGTTTTTGGAATGTAAGATAGTTTGACCTCTGGCCTGCCTCTTCTAAGTCTGAAATTCCTACAGTTTACTAGAAGGCCAAAGGAAAGAAAAAAATCCTACCCTCTCTTTTCGTGTATGTGGAATATCTGCAGTAGGTTATACTGGTCTGTGTTAAAAATGTATTATACTTCAAATTTCCTTCAAACTTTTATACCTTGATTTTCTTTCAGTTTTTTCTTTTTACATTTTACATGTTTTACCATAGTTTAATCTGTCACACAATGCATTTTTTTTCTTTTATTTTTGTATAGAGTGGTATGATTTGCAAAGCATTTTTACATACATTATTATTTGAGTCTCACAATGACCCCTGTGAGTTTCTATGGTTTTATTTTATATTTTTATGATAGTTTTGTATTGCTACCTAAAATAAATTAAAACATAATTAAATATAAAAATAAAAACAGAAGCCTTGGTACATATATGATATACTTATCAAGCTTGTATAGTTATGGAATTATCAAAACAAATTTACAAATGGAATTTAAAAATCAAAAAAATACAATTCATTTTTGTAGTGCTATTTTGTTGTGCTTGATGGAATTCTAAAAATGATTTTGCTGCTTGCTCAAGTGTGAATATATATCATGTGATATTTCTATTCTCCTACCACCTTTTCCTAGTTGTTTTTTATTAGTCCAAACTTTTTAATAATCACTTGCAAAAAATTAATTTTTAGCTTTTTTGTTATGGAAAACTTCAAACATGCATAAAGTTAGAATATTATATATGTATTTATTATTTTTTATTGCAATAACATTGGTTTATAACATTATATAAATTTCAGGTGTACATCATTATATTTCGATTTCTGTGTAGGTTACATCATGTTCACCACCCAAAGACTAATTACAATCTATCAGCACACACATGTGCCTGATCACCCCTTTTGTCCTCCTCCCTCCTGCCTTCCCCTCTGGTAACCAGCAATCCAATCTCTGTCTCTATGTGATTGTTTGTTGTTGTTTTTATCTTCTGCTTATGAGTAAGATCATACGGTATTTGACTTTCTCCCTCTGACTTCTTTCGCTTAGCATAATACCCTCGAGGTCCATCCATGTTGTCACAATGGCTGGATTTCATCATTTCTTATGGCTGAGTAGTATTCCATTGTGTATATATACCACGTCTTCTTTATCCATTCGTCCCTTGATGGGCACCTAGGTTGCTTCCAAGTCTTGGCTACTGTGAATAATGCTGCAGTGAACATAGGGGTGCATGTATCTTTATGCATTCATCTTTTCATGTTCTTTGGATAAATACCCAGCAGTGGAAGAGCTGGATCGTATGGTAATTCTATTCTTAATTTTTTGAGGAATCTCCATACTGTTTTCCATAGTGACTGCACTAGTTTGCACTCCCACCAGCAGTGTGTGAGAGTTCCCTTCTCTCCACATCCTCTCCAACACTTGTTGTTTCCTGTCATGTTGATTATACCATTCTGACAGGAGTGAGATGATATCTCATTGTAGTTTTGATTTGCATTTCCCTAATAGTTGATGATGTCGAACATCCTTTCGTATGCCTGTTGGCCATCTGTATATCTGTTCAGATCTTTTGCCCATTTTTTAATTGGGTTGTTGGTTTTTTTGTTGTTGAGATGTATGAATTCTTTATATATTTTGGATATTAACCCCTTATCAGATATATGGTTTGCAGATATCTTCTCCCAGTTGTTAGGTTGTCTTTTTGTTTTGTTGATGGTTTCCTTTGCTGTGCAGAAGCTTTTTAGTCTGATATAGTCTCAATTTTTTATTTTTTCTGTTGTTTCCCTTGCCCAGTCAGACACGGTACTTGAAAATATGTTGCTAAGACTGTTGTCAAAGAGCATACTGCCTATGTTTTCTTCTAGAAGTTTCATGGTTTCAGATCTTACATTCAAGTCTTTAATCCATTTTGAGTTAATTTTTGTGTATGGTGTAAGATAATGATCTACTTTCATTCTTTTGCATATGGCTGTCCAGTTTTCCCAATACCATTTATTGAAGAGACTTTCCTTTCTCCATTGTGTGTTCTTGGCTCCCTTGTCAAAAATTTTACCTGTCCATAGATGTGTGAGTTTATTTCTGGGCTCTCGATTCTGTTTCATTGATCTGTGTGTCTGTTTTTGTGCCAGTACCATGCTTGTTTTGAGTACTATAGCTTTGTAGTATATTTTGAAATCAGGGAGTGTGATACCTCCAGCTTTGTTCTTTTTTCTCAGGATTCCTTTGGCTGTTCGGGGTCTTTTGTTGTTCCATATAAATTTGAGGATTCTTTGTTCTATTTCTGTGAAAAATGTTGTTGGAACCCTTGATAAGGATTGCATTGAATCTATAGATTGCTTTAGGAAGTATGGACATTTTAACTATGTTAATTCTTCCAATCCAAGAGCACAGAATATCTTTCCATTTCTTTGTGTCTTCTTCAATTTCTTTCAACAATGTTTTATAGTTTTCAGTGTCCAGATCGTTCACCTCTTTGGTTAAGTTTATTCCTAGGTATTTTATTCTTTTTGTTGCAATTGTAAATGAGATTGTATTCTTAATTTCTCTTTCTGCCACTTCATTGTTAGTATGTAGAAATGCAATTGATTTTTGTATGTTGATTTTGTATCCTACAACTTTGCCGCGTTCATTTATTTCTAAACGTTTTTTGGTGGACTCTTTAGGATTTTCTGTATATAAAATCATGTCATCTGCAAATAATGACAGTTTCACTTCTTCCTTTCCAATTTGGATCCCTTTTATTTCTTTTTCTTGCCTGATTGCTCTGGCTGTGACTTCCAATACTATGTTAAATAGGAGTGGTGAAAGTGGACATCCTTGTCTGGTTCCTGTTCTTAGAGGGATAGCTTTCCATTTTTCACCATTGAGGATGATATTAGCTCTGGGTTTGTCGTATATGGCCTTTATTATGTTGAAGTACTTTCCTTCTACACCCACTTTATTCAGAGTTTTCATCATAAATGGATACTGTATCTTGTCAAATGTTTTCTCTGCATCTATTGGGATGATCGTGTGATTTTTATTCTTCATTTTGTTAATGTGGTGTATTACATTGATTGATTTGCAGATGTTGAACCATCCCTGCATCCCTGAAATAAATCCCACTTGATCATGGTGTATGATCTTTTTACTGTATTGTTGTATTTGATTTGTTAGTATTTTGTTGAGGATTTTTGCATTGATGTTCATCAGTGATATTGGCCTGTAATTTTCTTGTGTTGTCCTTGTCTGGTTTTGGTAGCAGGGTAATGTTGGCTTTGTAGAATGAGTTAGGAACCTTCCCCTCCTCTTCAGTTTTTTGGAAGAGTTTGAGAAGGATAGGCATTAAGTCTTCCTTCAATGTTTGGTAGAATTGACAGTGGAAGCTGTCTCTAGCCCTGGACTTTTATTTTGGGGGAGGTTTTTGATTATTGTTTCAATCTCCTTACTGGTGATTGGTCTATTCAAATTCTCTGTTTCTTCTTGATTCAGTTTTGGAAGGTTGTATGATTCTAAGAATTTATCCATTCCTTCTAGATAATCCAATTTGTTGGCATAAAGCTTTTTGTAGTATTCTCTTATAATCTTTTGTATTTCTGAGATGTCCGTTGTAATTTCTCCTTTCATTTCTGATTTTATTTATTTGAGTCTTCTCTCTTTTTTTCTTGGTTAGTCTAGCTAAAGGTTTGTCAATTTTGTTTGTCTTTTCAAAGAACCAGCTCTTTCCTTAACTGATATTTTTCTAATATTTTTCAGTCTCTATTTTATTTATTTCTGCTCTGATTTTTATTATTTCCCCCCTTCTACTAATTTTGGGCTTTGTTTCTCTTTTTCCAGTTCCTTTAGGTGCACTGTTAGATTGTTTATTTGAGATTTTTCTTGTTTGTTGAGATAGGCCTGTATTGCTATAAACTTCCCTATTAGAACCGCTTTTGCTATATCCCATAAATTCTGGCATGTCACATTTTCATTTTCATTTGTCTCCAGGTATTTTTTTATTTCTCCTTTGATTTCTTCGTTGACCCAATCGTTGTTCAGTAGCATTTTGTTTAATCTCCACATATTTGTGGCTTTTCTGATTTTATTCCTGTAGTTGATTTCTAGTTTTCATACCATTGTGGTCAGAAAAGATGCTTAGTATTATTTGTCTTCTTAAATTTATGGAGACTTGTTTTGTGGCCTAATATGTGATCAGTCCTGGAGAATGTTCCATGTGCATTTGAAAAGAATGTGTATTCTTCGGTTTTTGGATGGAATGTTCTGTAAATATCAACTGAGTCCATCTGGTCTAGTGTGTTATTTTAGGCTAGTGTTTCTTTATTGATCTTCTGTTTAGATGATCTATCCATTGGCATAAGTGGAGTGTTAAAGTCCCCTACTATTATTGTGTCACTGTCTATTTCTCGTTTTATGTCTGTTAATAATCACTTTATATATTTATGTGTTCCTATGTTGGGTGCATAGATATTTACAAGCATTACATCCTCTTGTTGGATTGTTCCCTTGATCATTATGTAGTGCCCTTCTTTGTCTCTTGTTACAGTTTTTGTTTTAAAGTCTGTTTCATCTGATATAAGTATTGCTATCTTAGCTTTCTTTTCATTGCCATTTGCATGGAGTATCTTTTTCCATCCCTTCACTTTCAGTTTGTGAGTGTCTTTAGGTCTGAAGTGTGTCTCTTGTATGCAGCATATATGTGGGTCTTGTTTTTTAATCTAATCAGCCACCCTATGCCTTTTAATTGGAGCATTTAGTCCGTTGACATTTAAAGTAGCTATTGATAACGCATTGACATTTAAAGTAGCTATTGGTAACGTACGTACTTATTGCCATTTTTTTACTTTCTTCCTGGGTGTTTTAGCAGTTCTTCTCTGTTCCCACTCTCTTCCCTTGTGGTTTGATGGCTTTCTTTGGTATTATGTTTGAGTTCTTTTCTCTTAGTTTTTTGTGTATTCATTATAGGTTTCTGGTTTGTGATTACCATGAGGTTCATATATAATAAGCTACATATATAGCACTCTATGTTAAGTTGATGGTCTCTTTAGTTTGACCTCTTTCTAAAAGCTCTACTCTTTTACTTCTCTCCTCCCACTTTTTATGTTTTTGATATCATATCTAACCTCTTATCTGTGCATTTGTATCTGTTACCTTCTTATCATGGAAATAGATAATTTTTTCCTATTTGTGATCTTCTCTTTTCCCCTTAAATAAGTCCCTTTGGCATTTCTTGTAGGATTGGTTTCTTGGTGATAAACTCCTTTAATTATTGCTTGCCTGGGAAACTATCTCTCCTTCTATTCTGAATGATAACCTTGTCGGGTAGAATATTCTTGGCTGTTGGTTTTTTTCCTTTTAGCACTGTAAATATATTCTGCCACTCTCTTCTAGCCTGTGAGGTTTCTGCAGAGAAGTCAGCTGATAGCCTTATGGGGTTTCCTTTGTATGTAACTTGTTGCCTTTCTCTTGCAGCTTTTAGGATTCTCTCTTTATCTTTAATTCTGGACATTTTAATTATGATGTGTCTTGTTGTGGGCCTCTTTGGGTTTATCTTGTTTGGTGCTCTCAGTGCTTACTATACCTGGATGTCTGTTTCCTTCCTTAGGTTAGGAACGTTTTCAGCTATTATTTCTTCAGATAGATTCTCTGCCCCTTTGTCTTTCTCTTCTCCTTCTGGGACAGTGATGACATGGATGTTAGTGCGCTTGATGTTGTCCCAGAGGTCCCTTAGACTGTTCTTGTTCTTTTTAATTTGTTTTTCTTTTAGCTGTTCAGCTTGGGTGATTTCCTCTAATATTTTGTCCAGCTTGCTGATCTGTTTTTCTCTATCATCTACTCTGGTTTGGAGTCCCCCTAGTGAATTTTTCATTTCCAGTATTGTATTCTTCTGATTGGTTCTTTTATATATTTTCCATTTCTTTGTTGATGTTCTCACTGAGTTCATCCGTTCTTCTCCCAAGATCAGTGAGCGTCCTTATGACTCTTTGTTTGAACTCTTTTTCAGGTAGATTGCTCGTTTCTGTTTCATTTAGTTCTTTTTCTGGAGTTTTGTCCTGTTCCCTTACTTGGAATGTATTTCCTTTGCCTCCTCATTTTGCCTCATTCTCTGTGCTTGTATCCATGTATTAAATGGGTCAGCTACATCTCCTGATCTTGGAGAGGTGGCCTTACGTAAGAGATGCCTTATGAGGCCCAGCAGTGGGCTTCCCTCTTGTCACCAGTTCCAAATGTTCCAGGAGTCACCCCTCTGTGAGACATGTGTGTCCTTTTGTTGTGGCAGGGTTGCTCTTGCTGTAGGTGCCCAGGGAGGCTGGGGTGTCCCTCTAGCCAGCTGTTTGTAATGCTCAGCTCTATGTGTCTGGTACGGACCCCTCAGTCTCTTTATCGGGTGTGGGGAGCCTGAGCACAGTTGGCTGCAAGGTCTAATAGCACATTCCTGTTGCAGTTTTTCTGTTAAGTGTGTAGGCCCCCAGTGTGGCTGGTTGTTGGGCTCAGGGGCTTATAATTGCTGTAAGCCTCTGCCCTATAAGGCTCTTGTCAGCTCTCTCAGGATTGCCGCTGGATGGGGCTGGCCCCGGGCAAGGGAGCACCCAATTGTTTCAGGCTTTGGAAGGTGGGGCTGATTCCTCATGTGGCTGAGAGGCACAAGTCTTCTGCAGCTGACAAGCCCCACCGTCCACAGGGCCACACACACGGTCAACACAGTTCTGCCCTATGCACACGCCCCAGCCCCCTGAAGTAGACCCAGTCACCCCACTGCAGAGGCCCCACACACCCCACCAACGCCCCACACACTCCACCTGCTCCTTGTGCATGCCCTGCCTTGCAGAGGTGTAACCATTTGCCTGGCTGCAGTGCCCAGTCACCAGCCTATGCAGGCCCACTAGGGCTTGCTATTGGGTGGGGCCAGTCCCTCAGGCAGGCTGCCTGCCTTGGCTAAGCTGGATTAAATCTAGTGCTCTAGTGGGTGGGGCAGACTGTGGGCTGGGGTGAGTGAAGAACTCCAATGGTGTCTGCCAGCATCTGTGTCAGCACGCCTGCACCAGGTCACAACAATGGCTGCCGCCAACATCTCAGTCCTTGGAGAGGCCTCTCCTCTCACCGAGATGCACCCAGAGCCTATCAGGTGAGTCTCTTTTCACCAAAGGGCGGTGCACCTTTCTTTTTGGTGATTTTAGGTTGTTTTCTGAAACAGGTAAATTTGTGTGTGGGCCCTTTAAGAGCTGGATTTTTTCCCCCTTTTGTCTGATAGCTTTTCTGGGAGTATTCCCCGTTGTTGTTAATAGCCAGCAAGGCCAGATATTATGACACTCGTTTCGGTTGTGCTGGATCCAAAAAATGGTTTTAGCAGCAACACTTTTCCTGCTCAAGCCCCCACTCCTCCAGGGAAGGCTGCATACCTTTGCATTGCTCCCGGGTGTCCGTGAAGCTCTGCAGTTTGTGAGGATAGCTTTTTTTCTCTCCAGAAGGGAATTTCTGCCTCTTCCACCTCAGTCAGGACTGTGTATTATTGCAGGGGTTCCTCTTATCCAGTTTTTAGTTCTGTCTCAGAACTAAATTTACAACTAAATTTACAACTCCTCTGTTGTGTCTGTGGGAGGAGGTGAGTTCAGAGTCTGCCTATGCCACCATCTTGACCAGGAACTGGGCCAGAATAGTTTATTAAAACACCTTATACCCTTCACCTGGCTTAAACAGTTGTCAACATCTGACCAATCTTGATTCATACCACTACCCATTATTTTTCCACTCCTGGCATATTTTAAATCAAATACAAGACATCATATAATTTTATCCATAAACAATTCAGTATATCTCTAAAAGATGATGATTCTATTTTGTAACCTAAATGTAATACCATTATCACACCTAATGCATTTGAAAATGTTTTCCATATCATCTAGTCAATGTTTAGTTTTCCCCAGTTGTTTTTACTTTTATTTTTCATGCCTTATTGAGGTATAATTGTTATACAAAAAATTACACATTATTAACAATATGGTGTTGTGCAATTTAAAATATATTGAGGATAGATCTTATGTTAAGTATTACCAAAAAAAAAAAAAAAAAACCAACCAAAAATGAAACACACACATACAAACAAAAGAACACGAGAAAATTTTTGGAGTTGATACATATGTTTAGTACCTTGATTGTGGTGATGGTATCATGGTGTATGCATATGTCCAAACTCATCAAAATGTATACATTAAATATGTGTAATTTTTTGTATATTATAGATTTTATTATCCCTGTATTTAAAACTGATACAACTTAATCAATTGAAATCTTAATATTTGTTCAACAGATGTACAGATAAAGTTAGAATAAAAACTAAGTTGATGTAATAAAAGAACTCCAATATCAGCTGCTTATGAAAAAATTGTTGAGTGATATAGGTTGGCAGGTGACTTGAGGTCATTCATGAACTGAATTCTTTCCATCTTGTTATTCCACGTTCCTCTGTCACCTTCCTCAACTACATGGTTGAAGTCATATCCATGTTCCACCTAGCAGGAAGGGGAAAGAGAACCTGGAGGAGCACATTCCCAAAGTCTAAGGCCCAGATTTGGAAGTGGTAGATAGCCCTCTACTCATATTGCATCAACAAGAGCAAAGTCAATTGGTTGAATTTATCTACAAGGGTGGCCCAGAAATGTAATCTCTAGGTGACTAATTATGGCCCAGCTGCTCCACTATAGGAGAAGGGGAAAACAGATTTTGGTAACAAATTGCATTTTCTGCCACAGTCCAACACTCTGGGCTTCTGGATATTCCTGCAGCCCTTACTTCTCACACATAGAACCTTTTATTCCCTCCCCAATGGAGAGGATGCATAACCAAGCCAGTTACTGAAGCTCCCTTGAAGTCTGGGATTTCTGGGCGAAGTTTCCTCTTTTTGGCTCTGATGTGGCTCTTCCTGGTCCAGCAATCTGTAAACTCAAAAAGAAGAGATCTGCTTCTCACAGTATATAGAGATGGAGCAAGAACAGGGGCAGTGAAATAAAAACCACTTTTCATGGGCTGGCCTGGTGGTGTAGGGGTTAAGTTCACGTGCTCCGCTTCAGCACCCCGGGGTTTGCACGTTCGAATCCTGGGTGCAGACTGAGGCACCGCTCATCAAGCCATGCTGTGGCGGTGTCCCATGTACAAAATGGAGGAAGATGGGCACAGATGTTAGCTCAGGGCCAATCTTCCTCAGCAAAAGAGAGGAGGATTGACAAGAGATGTTAGCTCAGGGCCAGTCTTCCTCACACACACACACACACAAAAACCAAACCACTTCTCAGAAAAGGGAGAACCAGGAAACACAGAGCAGTCCCTAGTCAATAGCAGGTATCAGATGCTGCTGTGCAAAACTTGCAAAGACTTCCTACTGAGGGCTTGGAGTAAATTTCATGGTTAGCTCTTCTGGATGCTGCCCTGCTTCTGTTTTCTGGGAGAAATCCCTTGTCCATTGTCCTCTGTGGGCCCTAGCTCTGCCTTCTGGGAAGTTCTTCCTTGTCCATTATCCTCGGAGGTCACAGATAAATTGGATGTTTGAGAGTATGCCCTTTGTGGAGGCAGCTTAAGGGCAGGAACAATTATGAGCTTTAGCCAGCTGGGTTTTTGGGTTTTTGGGTAGTACAGTTCCCTCCAACCCTTGGTAGGTTTCTGGTCTGTTTGTTGCCAGCCACTTCCATATGTCAGGAACCATCTCCAAAGTTAATTTCTGGGCATAAAGTTCTTAACCCTCCTTTATTTCTAGACTCATCATTCTCTATCTCATTTTAATGCTGCTACTTCAAAGCCATCTGAAATAATAGTCTTGGATGGGAATATAATATCCTGATCTTTATTCCAGGACTGGATCTTTTTTTTTCTTTTTTCCTTATTGGGAGGTCTTTGAGAAAAGTTTTATATCTTGCTGTTTGTTATAGAGAAACAATTGGCTTCTCCACTCCTGTGAGGTCCCAAATATGTAGACACTCTCTTTTCCCTTCCATCTGTATTCATAAATTGGCTAATGCTTGCTTGACCTCATCTCTCTCTTATAATACCTTACTAAAAGCAGTAAGCAGCTGCCAGTGTGTGCTAAAATTTTGGCTCTTCTCTATTACTTCACGTAGAAAGGCTCCATAGTCACATGGTGTACTTTCTAAATCATCACAGATTATAGCTCTATCAAATGTTTTGCCACAGCATGAGAAAAATCACAAAGTTTCTCACCTGAAATATGTTTTCTCACCACCTAGTACCCAATCACTAAACCAGTGCCATATAATTTAGGTATTTGTTATAGCAGCACCTGGCTCCTGATAGCAATTTTTATCTTAGGGATAGGCTAGGCTGTGACAAAGACACTATAAAATAACATTGGCTTTAAAAAACCCACAGAATTTATTTCTTTCATATCACAGTCCTAATGTTCACATTGGCTTGTGCCTCTGCTCCATATGGTCATTCAGGGACTCAGATTTCTTCCATTTTGCAGTTCTACCATTGCCTATGGTGTCCTCATCTTTAAGACGGAAGCTGATAGCAGACACCTGTTTTTCTGCTAACAGAGAGGAGGAAGATCATGGAGTAATGTATAACCACTCTGTTAAGCCCTAGACTCAGAAAGTAGCACACATCACTCCTGTCAGATTCTGTTGACATGATCTAACTCACATGGTCATGCCTACATGCAAGGGAGACTGGGAATTGTGGTCTCCAGGTGAGCCCCCCTGGGCCCAACACAGCTTTGTTACCATAGAAGAAAGGGCAATCTGAGTTTGGTGAACAGCTGGCACTCTCCGTCATAGCACCTTTAATACTTATGTTACTTGTTCAATATATTATAATGCTGGAATTTATTATGCTTTCCATTTCTTCATTCTTATTTTTAATTGGGCCTGAATGGTTGTTAATTTTATGATTCCTGAATTAATGTATTCAGTTTCAGTTTATCTTTGATTATGTATTTTATATAAAAGACTTGCTGAATTAAAGACATAAGAAATGAAAATTTGCTTGATTTTCTTATGTATGTTTGGTTTTATTCTATTGAATTTCACCAAAAAAAAAAAAAAAGCTGACTTTGTCAGTACTTTTTGTGCTAGTAATCTAGTATCAACTCATAAGGCTTTTTAAAAAGACTCGTGGGGAATGTAAACACAGTCGTATTTTATGAATTTTTTTCCTAATACAATTATGAACGCTAGTGTTAGAGAAGAAGCACTGTGTGATGTTTAAGTATAATTTTTAGCAAAATGACCCTGCTTTGGATCATTAAGGGCAGACATTGCAGTCTCTGCTTTTAAAAGGAAATGTGAATTGTATAAGTCATACTCTATTTACTGTGGCTCTTCTATTAAAAAATGAGTATGATTCTTTAAAAAAAGTACTGGGCTAACATTTCAGGGATCAAGTCAGTTATAGCCATGTTTAAAAATATACTATAAATAGAAAATTTAAGTTTGATTTTTGTTATCTGTGTTTACCTTTGGAAACCTTTAGAATAGCAGTATATTCTTGTCTTCTATAAGGATGACGATATTCCTTGGTCCTAATTCTACAAAATTTATAAAATGATCTTGTCTAATCCATTTGCAGATAGAAAATTGATGCTTATAATGCTAAACTGAGAGTGAAGGTGAAGCTTGGTAGTTTAGAAAATGAAGAACGTATGCCTTATATGGACCTAGCAGAACATCATGTGTCTTACCAACAGATGTTCACCATTTATCATTTTCCTTTCTTCCTCAAAGCTATGGCAGACTGTTCTTCTAGCATACAGCTGCTTTGTGACCATGGGGCCTCAGTAAATGCCAAAGATGTAGTAAGTCAGCTTATGTTTATTCTCATTTCAACTAAAGTATTCTAACTTTAATGTTTGGGGAGATTTGTTGTCTTAATGCTGTTTCATTCTTCTTGTTGCTTAGGATGGGCGGACACCACTTGTTCTGGCTACTCAGATGTGCAGGCCAATGATATGTCAACTGCTGATAGATAGAGGGGCTGATATTAATTCCAGAGACAAACAAAACAGGTAATTCTTTTATCACAGCTCCCCAGATGCCGGCTGAATGCACAGTGATTCTGAAACTCTGCTGCTGTGATTTGGCCTTTCCATCCCCTTGGTTCTCCCCTTTCTTGGAATTAGCACCCATTTCTTATTTTCCTTCAGAGTCTACTAAAGAAGGAAGGAGAGGGAAATAGGGGAAGATGACAGGATAACTGTGGAATATAAGCAGTGATTAGGGCCAGTGCTGGAGTCAAAGAACTGAAGAAAGAAGAATTATATCTCAGTTACTTTAAGCTTTAAAAAAGTCTTTAATGAAATGGGCTCAAGTAAGATTGAAGGAAGAAGAATAAAAAATTACATCTCCTGTCCACTTCTTTGTTAGTGATTCTTTTGAGAGTAAAGTGGTTCTTGGCTCTCCTAGAGGTTGACATGTTTCATTATAGATTTTCTCAAGGTCTTTTCTCTCCTTACCCTGCCCAGGCACTGCCTTCTATGAAACTGAGATCGTCTCTGTACCCCAAGATTCCCTTAGTTTATTTTTACTTCTGTATTTGATGTTATTGTAGTTGGTGTGCAGTCATAGTTTCTATCTGTAATTCTCCCTTTCCGCTTCTCTAGCTCTAGTGTATCATGGTGCTTGCTATATTATAATTCTGATGTTTATGGTCACAAAGTTTCTGACACCAAAGTATCTGAAACACATCCCCTCAATTAATTTTGAAGCATTACAATAATTTATAACAAGTTTCTGGGATTTTATAGATGATTACTAGTAAAATTGTTGATTTCTTTTGACTTAATTTTATTCTTCTAAACATGTTTGTTTGTAGTTCATTGGAAATAGATAAGTATAAGAAAATAATGTTTAGACGCCAGATTTTATAGCTCTAATTGTTTTTATTCAAGCATCTCAAAGGAGGAAATTCTTAAGCAATTAAATCATTAATGTGATTATTAAGAAAGTGGTTTTTTTGTATTACTTTGTTTTTGCAGATACTATAATCTGGTTCCAAATATGACTAAGAAAATTTGATTTAAAAATAAATTTTAGGATCAGAGAGGGATGATCTGGTTGATCCATGTATAATACCTTATTTTTTTTATAGATCTTATATTTTTCCAAGTACGTTTGTCTCTGTTTTTTTCATTGGAACTTCACAAAAAAACCAATGAGGCAGAACAATGTGTATTATATAGACTAGATAGCAGATGATTTTAAAAATAAATTGAAATCTTAGTTTCTGACACTCTGTATTCAAGTTTCTTTTTTTTTCTTCCTGTCCTATCTATAGCATTTTTCCCTAATAAAAACTTTGTTAATGCCTGTTGTATATAAAGTTGTATTCCATCAACTTCTGGGGAGTGTAAAAGAGAAATAAAACATACATAGCAGAGTAATGGCAAGAATCAGTTTCCTTATGAAATCCAATACGTATTCACTATCAAAGACAGAGGTAGATACTGTAGGCTAAGTCATTTCATTTCGTTAGGTGTTGATTTCCTCAGTGGTAAAAGTAGAGAATTGGACAAAATAATTTCTAAGGTCCTTTTAAATTTCTATGATGATTTAATTGTTTTGTTACATTATTACTGTTTGCCAATATACTGTTAAATGTTTAAGTGCTGATGATTCTGTCATGGCAGAATAAACCAATGGTCTGTGGTAATGGGGTTAATCAAGGAAGGTTTATTTGAGGAGGTGAGTTTTAAAATTAAGTGTGAGGATATGAAGGTCTCTGGTTAGGAGAAGCAAGGCTCTTCTAAGGAGAGAAATCAGGAACAGGAATCTGATTCTTGCTCTGGAGCAGAAGGGATTCACTGGGGAGGTCTGCATGATGTGTTCAGTTCATGAAGGGACTTGAATAGTTGGGTAGTTTACTTATGGGGCATAGAAGGACTGGAATAAAGGAGGTTAGTGTGATAGTAGAAGTAACAAATGTATATGAGCTAATATAAGATTTTAGCTCTGTAAACGAGAACACAAAGCAAATGTTTTTATAAATGTAATGAAGTTAAAATACAAGATAAAAATATGAAGTGAAATCTGTATCTGTAATGAGAATGACTTTTTAAAGTAGTGTCTGTTCTTTAAGAAGGGGGCCTCTGGAAGATTTCTGAAATATTTTCTTGGATCTTTCTCAAGGTCTCTTATTCTTCTGTCTTTTCTTTCAGAACTGCTCTCATGCTAGGTTGCGAGTATGGTTGCAAAGATGCTGTAGAAGTCTTAATTAAAAATGGTGCTGATGTAAGCTTGCTGGATGCCCTTGGCCATGATAGTTCTTACTATGCAAGAATTGGTGACAATCTGGACATTCTAACCTTATTGAAGACTGCATCGGAAAATACCAACAAAGGTACCAGCAGTTATCTGTAACTAGAAAAGTCCCGGTTAACAAAGAGCAGCTTTTAAGGATTTAGGTGGTAGAACTACAATTCATAAAAGATAAAACGTTCCTTCTGATAAACACTATTGGTTCGTCTCCCTCTGTACCATGCTTTGTGTATTTACATTGTAGTCACTTGTTTTGAGGCAGTGTGTGTTGCATATATTGTCTGCTTTATCAAGTAAACCCTACTATAGTGTGGAGTCATTTAAGAACTGAGGAGAAAGAGTCAAATCAAGTGTTTTACTAATATATTTATATATTTTTTTTCATAGAGAAGGGTGAAGTTCTTAAGCTCTTTTGTGCTTACAAAGTTTTAAAGACAGAATCATTATTTAAATGTGTATATAAAATATTCAACCAATATTTATTGAATACCTGTGCCAACTATTTTTCTATTTTTGTTAAAGAGAAATTGGAAAATAGAGAAAAGCACAACAAATAAAATTAGTCACTCATCTTACCACTGAGGAGCTTCTATTAACATGTTGAGGAATATCCTTCCAGTCTTTTCCCTATGCATAAAATTGAGGTCACTTGAGTGAGCTATAGATTACTTTTTGTGTAATATATCTTGAAGGCTTTTCCTTCATAAATAAATATTTTTTCTACAGTATGATTTTTATTGATACAAAAATTACATCTATTTTAGTTTAATTTAAGCAGTTTTCTGTAGGTATCATTGAAGCTGTTTAGTTTTTACCAGTATAAATAACAATTTAATGGCTGTCCTTATGCATAAGTATTTTAGCATATTTTTATTATACCCTTAGGATCAATTCCTAGAAATTGAATTATGGGGTTCCAGGGTATGCACCCTTCTTTAAGCTCTTGATATATATTGACAAATTGCCTTCCAATTTAGGAGTGTTTTAAATTTTACATTTTTTACCTGCCTCTCCTCCCTAGCATTGAATATTTTCTACCTGGATATTGTCATAGCAAAAGAATCGTTGCCAATTTGAAAGGCAAAAATGATATGTCACTTTTGTTTTAACTGTAAAGTAGTAAAGTTTTAACTGTAAAGTAGTAGCAAAGTTCCTTTAGAGGAAACTTTAAAATGTATTTCTTTAATATTGACTTAGTTGTATAGTTAGGGAATGTGTATCTACCCAAGCTAACCTGCTGTTTCACTGTTCCTCTTTCTCCCCTTTCTCTTTCTTTAAATCTTCAGGGAGAGAACTTTGGAAGAAAGGACCATCTTTACAACAGGTAGATCTTAATTTTAATTTTAAAAAATTATGTATATTGTGCAATTTAAGT
This sequence comes from Tapirus indicus, assembly GCA_031878705.1. Classification (NCBI taxonomy): domain Eukaryota; kingdom Metazoa; phylum Chordata; class Mammalia; order Perissodactyla; family Tapiridae; genus Tapirus; species Tapirus indicus. The sequence continues at coordinate 60,799,093 of CM062918.1, read as the reverse complement.
AAAGTGCCTGCTCAAACTGGTTAATGATTATACATAACTGTTTTGAGTTTAAATACATGCTGTTCTGTCTTCTCAGTTCATCATGCCCTTATAGAACCTAGGTACTAAGATCCCGAGGCTTTGTCTTTTTTTTTTAGTGAGGAAGGTTAGCCCTGAACTAACATCTGTTGCCAATCCTCCTCTTTTTGCTGAGGAAGATTGGCTCTAGGCTAACATCCCCACCCATCTTCCTCTACTTTATATGTGGGACGCCTGCCACAGGATGGCTTGATAAGCAGTGCGTAGGTCCGTGCCTGGGACCCGAACCTGTGACCCTGGGCCGCTGAAGCAGAGCACGGGAACTTAACCGCTGTGCCGCTGGGCTGGCCCCCTGAGGCTTTATCTTGATACTGTCACTCAGCTTGAGACAGTGGATCTTAATTACAATGAATGTTTCCAATGGGAAATGAATAGCCTCCTGATTGCTGGCCTGGAACATCCAGCCCTTTGAAGTATGAGATATCGCACCTTGTTCGGATTCTTAAATGATAAATTTTAGCCTGGCAGATTGTAGACAGTTTTCCCCTACTCTCCCGTAATAACAGAGCCAAGTATTTACTGTTATGGGAAAATTCTTCCAATACAGTAAGAAATGAAAAAACAGAATTCAAAACTGATTATGTATTATGATTTCAATACCACTGTTAACATTTTGATTTCTTTTCTTTTTTTGCTGTGTGTATTTAATTAATGAGGACTTTACTTAAAATAAAAACACAATACATGAAATAATTCCTACCTTGCACTAATTTTATTATCAAATCACTGTTTAATCCTGGTTTTGTGTCCCAGTCTCAGTAAATGTCTTATCATTTTCCCCTAATCTCTTCGAGTGAAAGTGAGTGGGGTTGGTTTACTGCATTCTCACCATCTGCTCAAAAGCTAGTGTGGGCAGCTCTCCTCTTCTGCTGGCCGTCCCCTTCCAGGCTTTCAGCTTTTCTCTAGTGAGAGGAGCCTGAGCACTTCCAAACCCTGAAGACACAGTCATCAGGTACCTTCTGAGCACTTCTGATCATCATCCTACATCGTTTCTCTACCTCTCACCTGAATCTGAAAGCTATACTAAAGCATGTTTTCCTTTTTAATCCACCACAATTAAGTAAGAGGTTCATGCATGGGTCATGTCTGCTGTCACTTTTCTTTTCCATCTGAAGCAACTGTTTGAACCTTCTCTCCCATTCCTCGAGTAACCTAAGTGGGGGTAGAGTGAAGTAAAATGTACACTCTTATGTCTGTACCAGCTGTCTCACCCAGAGTCTGAGAAAATGATTCCTGAAATACACAGATACTTAAAATAAGAAATTATTGAATATCACTATGGGAATGGTATTCTCCTTGGTGTTCTAGGAGTTATCTAAACCAATACGTGGAGTTAATATTCTGCTAGTATCAGTAAAACTCATTTGTTTCCATTATTTATTGAATACATTTTAAAATATCTGCTATAAGTGGGATTTGTCCTTGTACTAAGGGACATATAATCCCTGTTATCAAGACTACAGTATAGTTTAAAAAATAAGACTTAGTTATTTGCTTAACAGATATCTGAGAGCACCTACTATATGCCGGTTACGGTTCTGAGTGCTGGGGGTATGTGTCATGGTATTCAAAGTCCCTGCCCTCATGGAGCTCCCAGCCTAGTGAGAGATGGGCAATAAGCAAATTAGTATCATTGCAGATGCTTTGAAGAAAAGCAGAACAGGATTAGGGGACGAAGAGGGAGAGGACAGGAAGCTATTTTAGATTGTGTGGTCAGGAAAGGCCTCTCTCAGGAAGGGACATTTGAGTAAAGGTTTGAAGGACGTGAGGAGGGAGCCATGGGGCTCTGTGGGAGAAGCCTCACGGGCGGAGGGAAGGGCAAGTACGAGCCCCTGATGAGGGAGCATGTTTAGCACATCCATGGGGCAGGAGAAGGCCAGAGTGATGTGCACATGACAGAGCAAGAGAAGAGATGGGTGAGGTAACCAGGTGCCAGATTATGAAGGACCTTCTGAAGGGAAGAGGGGGTGACAGTGGTATGATGAGACTGCTCAGATTCCACGTGAAGAGCAGTCCTTTGGTAGAGGAAATGAGGCTAGATATGTAGTTTGGGCGAAATCGTGGATACAGATTATCTTCTTAATGGGACTTTGTCCCTCTAATTCTAAATCCAAACTCATTAGAATGATAGTTTAAACACTTAGTTAAACTCCACAAATAACACAAAACATAAAAAAATTTTCTTGGAGAATTAAAGCATCAGCTTTTTTTTTTTTTTTAAGCTCTCAAAAAGGAAGAAAGAAATAGCTTTCTAAATTATTGTGTAGATTGAAAGGTCAATTTGGGCAAAAAAAGATTATTTGCTCTCTTGTTTAATAATTGCATTGTGTTTTTATTAAAGCAAATCTCTAAGCTGGAATAAAGTTTCAAAGCAGTAAGTGTACAAAAACAGAACATATACCCAACTAGGTCATTTAGAGATCTTTTATAAAGCTCTGGTCAGAGGATTGTCTGTCTCTTTCTTACCACACCCCTTGATATTTTATTTCATCAGTACTCAAAGAAATAAATAATTTTCATATTTTCTTTCAACATTAATGTAATTCCCCCTACTCCTTTTTTTAAAGACTAAATTCTTTTGGGAATGGTTGATAATGCTTTATAGCACAACTTTAGTTTTGTGTTTAGTACAAATTCTCCTTTTTAAAATTTGGTGACTTTAATTAAATAAATCCTTAACAATTAGGATTTTAAATTTTGTTATTTTTTGTATTTTAAAGTAAATTATACTTGATTTATTTAAAACATGTCCTTAAAGATGCTTTCCATTTGGAGTTCTAAGTGGAAACACTGCCACCTTGTGTTATGTACAGCAAAATTTAATGTTGGATAAGCTGAAAATCACTAATTGGGTATATTGCTTGTTGAAGAAAATGTACTCTTCTATATTCTCATTTTTGCTAATCTGTGTTTTCTTATGTTTTATCAAAGCGAAATTTGACGCATGTGCTAGATGAAGTAAATGTGAAGTCAAATCAGAGAGAGCATCAAAACATTCAGGTAAAAAGAAAAAAATAATTGGTGTCTTCTTTTGCAAAGAATTCCAGTGTTGTGTTAGTGGGGTGGGGAAAAAGAGAAGGAGCGAAAATATGAGGGAAAGGAGGAGCAGCTTGTTCTGTTTTGTGATTCAATTTTCTTGCCTAATCCTTTCCAGAAGAATTGACTCTTGATATGAATGTTTGGATCAGTATTATCTTACAGAAAGTATTGTTTTAATATATGTTAGGAAGCAAATAATTTGACAACTTTATGTAACTTTTTGTGGATTTAAATGTATCTGTTTTGGACCGTAAACATAAATCTGTATTCATTTTAGAAAATTATAGTGATAAAAATGATGGTTATTAATGTAAATAAAATAAAAACCGAACTTTTTCTTAGAGTATTTTTTATTTTGATTAAGAGAAAAAATTTTGGTAATCACACGGCACTTTTTACCTTTTATGTTTGTCAAAGTGTTCAAAAAATAATTATTATGTGGATTATGTTGGAGGTAGGTCCCATAATTACATGGGCTATTTTATGACTGAAATACCATTAAAATATAAATTGAATAGCTGTTTTCCAGGTAAATAAAACAAAAGCATTTTCTTTGGGTTTTCATAGTTTACTCTGTACTGTTAAGAAAGTGAATGCTAGCCTTAAATTGGAGCCTTAAATATTTTATCAGAGCCCTGAAAAGATGATTAGTTTAACAAAAGCATTAGAATAGACTCATAAACTTGAGAAGTGTTAAGCAAAAGTTAAAATGGCATATTCTTCTGCTGTTTTCTATTTCCAGATGATGCTTTTATTTTTTCTTATTAGAATCATGATGGCTTGCTGTCTTGTGTATGTTTGTATTCACTAGATGTCATAGGACCATATTTTTTATATTATTTCTGGTCTGTAGATTTTAAGTCATTTGAATGTCATTGAAATTATTGCATCTTTGTACTTAAAGCTGTTTTATATATGTTATATATCTGTATATGATAGTGAACTGCTTTTAAAAATGTCTTCCATAAGAACTGCTCTTTTAAGGTTGGTGTAGCCCCTGTTATCTTTACTATTTAAGGATCTGGAGATTGAAAATGAAGATTTGAAAGAGAGGTTGAGAAAAATTCAGCAAGAACAGAGAATATTATTGGATAAAGTCAATGGTTTACAACTACAGCTGAATGAGGTAAATCATCTGCATAATACAAAAAACTCCAAACTATTTTACTCCCAGTAATCATCATCGATAACAAATTGTTAATGCTCGCCTGTCATATCAAGTCATGGTGCTGGGTGCTAATGAAGGTAAAATCAGATCATTGCACTTGAGGAAAGTTATATCTTACTGGGACCTTTATACAAAACCTTTAATGTTACACCTAAGAACAGAGAATACTGTTGATGCATGGTAATAACAAAGGACTGAACTAGAGTTGGGGCTATGGGATTGGAGAGGAAGGAGGAGACAAAAGATGTGAGGAGGAAGAGCAATGGAGTTGGCAGTTGATGAGTTCTCAGGAGAATCAAAAGTGCTTCTGAACCTGGTTAGTGAGAAGAGGGAATGACAATGCAGACAACAGAATTGGGAGCACGTAGATATTTTCTTCTCACATCCTGTCCCCAATCTTAAAGACTTGTGCCAGTCTTTTCAAAAGATATTTGCCAAGCTCATGTCTTTTAAAATAAACTTTCAAGATTGAAAATACATTTCTTCTTTTTAAATTTAGGAAGTAATGGTTGCTGATGATCTGGAAAGTGAGGTAGGATGATAAATTTTACGTTAAAGCTGTAAAATGTAAATTGAAAATGATATTACAGATGTTTAAGTCCTAAATTGAGATGGAGACCAGGATTCTATTTCTGGTTATTGCTATAAGGGAAAAACAAAACCTACATGTAACTGTAAAGGTATATTTTGAGTATAGTGGCATGGTTTATCATAGGCATTTTGTTATTGCCTCTGAATGTCTCATTTTCTGTGAAACTTTTCTTGAAAAGATGTAAAATTCTAAGCACTATAAAGTAAATGTCTGAAAATAAGATTTAAAACAAATAAATTTGAATTTTTCATATTATCGTTTGTATGTATTGTTTGTTGTATTAGTATATTTGCAGAAATTTTCAACTCTACTAATAGTTAAAAATCCACCAGGTTAGATAATTCATTAACTGCAGTCCTCAAAGTAATTCTAATTCACATTTTCTAAAACACATTTCTAACCCAATTTCAAGCACAGAGTGATTTTGCTGTGTATTTGTTTCTTTCTATTTCAGAAAGAAAAGCTGAAGTCCCTTTTGGCAGCTAAAGAAAAGCAACATGAAGAAAGCCTAAGAACTATTGAGGCTCTGAAAAATAGATTTAAATATTTTGAGGTATAGAAAGCTTAAATTCTTTCATGTAACTCATAATAGGCAATAGTAAGGGGCTTGGAGTCATACTTGAATTTGAATTCTCTCTCTCTTCTTAATAGTGTGACCTCGGGCAGTTTATTTAAAGTCTCTGAGCTTGTTGCTGCTTCGGCAGAATTGAGGTGGTTGTCCGTTTCTCCACAGAGTTGTTGTAAAGGTTGAATGAGATAGTTGAAATTGACTAGCATGTGACTGACATTTAGTTCAGTTCTGCTTTCTCTTCCCCAGCTTTCCTCTTTGTCCATCTTTACCTTTACAAAACTTCATACTTGTACTGGTAAATTTGCAATGATTATGATGGTGATAATAACAAAGTGTCATATAAATGAATAGTGGTATTTCCAGGATTATCTCAGAAAGGATTTTGTGCATATCTGGATTAATTAGAACACTTTCTTTGGTGAGCACAGTGTGTTAATCAGGCTCAGCTCATATACTCATCTTTGGTTGGATCAATTAGCTCTTAGTCTTTCCAAGGCCATGGATCTTTTAAACTTCACTGAAATACAATAGACATTAAAAGGTACGCGTTAAAGTGTTAAGTTTAAGAATTTTCACAGAGACACAACATCAGCAGTGCCCAGATGCCTCCTCATACTTGCTTCCTGTCCCTGCCCACCCTTCCCGCCTCAAGGGTGAACACTCTCCTGACTTGTAACTGCATAGGTTTGTTTGCAAGGCCATAATATAATTTTATAAATGTCGTTCATCACTGAGGGGTCACTGAAGAGGGTGGCTGTTTCAATATGACTCTTTTATCTTTATTAGGAAATACAACTCCAAAGGACATAACAAAAGTAATTTTTTTCTTTATAAATAAAAAAATATGTGGTCAGCTGTGAAAAAGAGTGTAAAGACAAGGATGAATCTCACAGACATAATGTTGCATGAAGAAAGTCAGACGCAAAGTGTACATAATGCATGATTCCGTTTTTATGAAATTTAGAATCAGACAAAACTAATCTATGATGATGGAGGTCAGAATAGAGGCCGCCCTTTGGTGAGGGATTACTGACTAGGATGGGGCATGAAGAAGCCACTGAGGGTGCTGGAAATGTTCTATGTCTTGAGCTGGGTTGTTTTTTGACAAGGTATACATATCCAAAAATTATTGCACTGTACACTTAATGTGTACTTTATTGCAGGTGAGTTATGCCTTGATACATTTTAAAAAATAAAAGTGTTTAAATTTATGTGACTAAATTCTGAAAATTATTCAGACACAGTTTTATAAGCTAAAGAATAATCTGGTATAGTGCCTTCTATCTTTTTCACATTTGAAGACTTTTTTAAGGTTAATAGTGAAACTAGTAATAGCTAACATTTTTCATAGCACTGGTCATGTGCCAGAAACCACTCTGTGCACTTTACATGCATTTAATAAACACATCAACTCTATATGGTAGGTTTTATTATGGTTCCACTTTATAAGTGAGGATACTGAGGCACAGAGCGTTTACCCATGAGAGATTTTATAAATAGTAAGTGGCAGAGCCAGAACTTGAACCCAGGCAGTCTGGCTCCTTTGTGCTCTTAACTACAAAACTAGTTTTATGCTCAGAATTGCTTGAATGAGAAAATATAGAGGCGTATAGGGACCCTTTGAAGTACTCATCAAAGTTTGACACCTTTAATTGGGTACTCTTTATGTTATTACTTTTCTTCTGAGAGTAGACTCTCGTGTCTTAAGAATAAGATGTTTTTCTGTAGCTTCAGACAGACTTAGAGGCAAGTCTGTAACTTTCAATGCGGTCATGATAAACTGTAGAAAAATAACTTATTTATTATTATTGTTATACATTATTTTTATTTAAGGTAATATATATTTATTTCAGAAAAATTAGAAAATATAATTAAACTAAAAGCAGAAAATAAGCACACCTGTAATCCCAGCACTCTTAGCACCTGGCTCATATCCTTTCAGACCTTTCTTTGTGCATAACTTGTGTTACATACACAAACAGGTGGGAATATTGTGCATCCTGTTTTGTAACTTTTTTCACTCAGTATAGTGGGGACGTTTTCTCCAGTCAGTATGTATTCATTATGATGAATTTTTATACTAGAAATGATTTCTTACTTTCAAAAAGAAAATTACAGGGCCCACTTTATATGTGACCTGGTATTTATGAAAGCAGCCATTAAAAACTAAGAATTCATCATTTACAAATATTGTATATCCATTGCATGGTCTCACATGCTTAACAATCTTCATAAACTGCCAACAGAATTGCTGTGCTAGGTGTAATATTTTAATATGTAGGCATTTCCCTTGTATTTATAGAAAAAATAAGGATATTTTAGAACTTGTGAGGCTAATTTTATGTTATAACTCATGCATTTGTTTTCATTTGAGTGATTAAGGAAATAAATCCAAACTAAGTTTTTTGAACTCCTTATGTGCATAGACCACCCCCAACCATACATGTATGAGCCCACTGAGTAGCTATTGCAGACTCTGGTGTTAAATATTACATAAAACAAAGAGCTTAACCAAGTTTACAGACACTTTTCCATACCCTTGGGGCACTAAGAATTAGCAGAGGTGGCTTGGGGCACTAAGAATTAGCAGAGGTGGCATTAATTTAGTTATAAGACTGTGGACCGTTTTTATCATGGTCATCTCTATTAGAGTTTGACACATGGCTGTCAGTACTAATACACACACGTGAACTCCATCCGCATATCTTTACTCTTGAAGTTATAATATTTTAGTTGATATGTTAGATTCTTTGTATTTGGCTTATTTGGAAAAAGGAGCAACCCAAATATATTTCGATTCAAAGTATCTAGATTTTCTCTATTATTCTCTTTTTCCTAACTGATGCATTGATGGATTTATTACTATGTGTAGGTCTTCGTCACAGTTTCATTTCCTGCTCTCTGTCTCCTTTTGCCTTCAAAAGTAATAAGTATTCCATCAATTTGGAAAGGAGTTACGTGGCTATTTCACAGTCAATGAAGTAGGGTTTCTGCTCCCAACGGTAGTAGAGTACTTGATGGGAATGTGGCACTTCCTTTGTTTTGAGGTAAAGAAGCAGCAAAGAGTATGCATTGAAAGTTGTTTCAGTTTTTTTGGAGCTCACTTTTTTTCTTTTGAGCAATAAAGTTTTTCCTTGATATACTTGTCTGCTTTTGTTAAAAGGCCTCGTGAAGTGGTTTATTCCCAACTGATCTCTCTCATTGTTGCTAGTGCTATGTCTTTTTGTGGGTTCCAGTAGAATAATACTCAGAAGAAACAAGGAATGTTGAAAATGTGGTTTTAATGACTGGATCATTTAGCGCTAAAATAGACAAATTTAACGAAAGGAAGCAATATTCACCTAAAATGTTCTAATTTTACTTCTGATTTCAGAGTGATCATTTAGGATCAGGAAGTCATTTCAGTAACCGTAAGTATAAAAGTATAGATTACCATTACAGGTCACCCAGTTCAAGCAAAGAAGAATATTGATGCCCATTTATTTTGTCTAACTGTATATGATACTCCTGCTGCTAAACTTCATCCAACTACTTGTGTGTTATACTCAACACACGGAACCAGGAAGAGGTTAAGATGACTATTGTCGCCTCTAAAAAAATCTAGTAATCACTGAGGCTCTGATTTTCCTTAGCCGCTTATATTTTTAAATTGTGTATTGTATGAATTACCAAATCTGCCTTGTTGATTAGTGGACATTTATCTTGTGATATTTGGGTCTTGTTTTTTATGGAAAGAAACGTAAATATAGTTTTCTGATTTGGAGAAATCTTTGGATATATTCTCAGTGCAGGTAGGCATTTTAAAATTAGAAATTCCATACTTATTTTAAGACTGTACATAATTAATCTTCACTTTTGTTTATTGTTCACTAATTTTAAACAATTTCTCTAGAAAATCTATTTTTTTGCTTCCCAGTGAATATTAAATCACACTCTAGCTAATTACAATAGTAATATTTATCCTTTAAATTGCAAAAGAACACCATTTTTATTTTAACTGATGGTAAGATACATATTTTATAATAATCATGTAGCTTATTTAGTCTAACAATCTTACATATTTCTCAAAACCAACTTAGTCTCTATTCAGAAGAATATAGGTGCTTTCCTTATGTATATAGAAATACTAGGGAAAAATATGGGTATTTTAGAACAAGGATAATGTTATGTTGTAACTCATAACTCAGAGCATAACTCTGAGCATAACTCTAAGAGAGCATAACTCATGCTTCTCTTTTATAAAGGAAAAATAATAACACCAAATTAATATGTATCTTACTTTGGTATGGATATTTAAGTAATATATTATTTATTTGGATTTACTTAGGAAAAGAAGATATGCTTCTTAAACAAGGCCAAATGTACATGACAGACTCACAGGTAATACTATTTTTTTAATTTTAAAAAATATTTATAAAAAATATTGTGCCTTTTTAAAAAAGAGGAAAATAGCATTGTATATTTATCAAGTATATTTACATTGAAGAAGGTTTTCAGTATCAAAGAAAAGTTGGTCTTGCAGATTTTGCTGTTTCTGGTGCCCTCTAGAGTGTTTTTGATGACAGTGGCTTAAATAAGGGGTCTGAAATAAAATTTTGTTGTCTTTGATAGTAAACCTCTATTCAATAACAGCAATTTGTTAACTCTTCATATTTGCCCTTATAAAGGGGAAGACAGGTATGAGTAATTCAAAAGTCATTTGTTTTGGCTTTGAAATGTATTTTTCCTTGCATTGAAATATATATTCTATGTTTTGGAAACTCACCTCAAAATAAAGAAAGCTTCCAAGAGGGAGTGTTGTCTGATTTTCTTACTTGTTTATCTGCTCCTTGCCTTTGCTTTCCAGTAGATGCAAGGTTTGCATGTCTAGCACCTCCTAGGAACTGCAGACCTGATAAATATTTGGGCTTTTCTTTTTCTTACAGCGGTAAAACTTGCCTATTAAGTTAATGGAATGTACTCATAGCACATAGCTTTTATCAATGAATTAGTACTTGTAAAGATAATTTCTATGAAATTTATTATTAATAAATAATTTTTATGAAATTATTTACAGATTTAAATTGCAATCCTTGTTTTTATTAAGGGTTCTGATGGCTTTCTTTAGAATTTGAAGTTCCAAGCAAATTATGTGCCATCAAATAGAAATAGTAAATGTGTTTTGATAAAGTTGATACTCATGTGCAGGTAGGTATTATGATTGGGGAAAGAAAGAGAAAATAGTACCCAGAGGCCACAACTGTTTTCCTTCTTTGTTCTGCCAAAAATACACTTAAGTAAATAGACTTTCAAAATGTCAGTGCTTAAGAGCATATTAAGGAAATCATACTCAGAACTGTTTTTCTTACTTCAAAAATCAGTACTATATTTTTCCAGCCTAACTAGTCTGAAAACCCTTTGACTACTGATGATATGGAAACTTTCTATAAGTTTGGCAAATAAGTGTCTTCTTTAGGCTTTTTTGATGATATGTATATATATATTTTTCCTTTTCAGTGTACTTCCCCAGGTGTGCCATCCCATATGCAAAGCAGATCCATGTTAAGACCACTGGAGCTATCCTTACCCAATCAAACCTCATATTCTGAAAATGAAATTTTAAAGAAAGAGTTAGAAGCAATGAGAACTTTCTGTGATTCAGCAAAACAAGACCGACTCAAGCTCCAAAACGAACTGGCTCACAAGGTGGCAGAGTGCAAAGCTTTAGCCTTAGAATGTGAAAGGGTCAAGGAGGATTCAGATGAACAGATAAAGCAATTAGAAGATGCATTAAAAGATGTGCAGAAGAGAATGTATGAATCAGAAGGTAAAGTGAAGCAAATGCAGACGCATTTTCTTGCCCTTAAAGAGCACCTCACAAGTGAAGCAGTGACAGGAAATCACAGGTTAACAGAGGAACTGAAGGATCAGCTGAAAGACATGAAAGCAAAGTATGAAGGCGCTTCAGCAGAAGTGGGAAAATTAAGAAACCAAATCAAACAAAATGAGATGTTGGTAGAAGAGTTTAAGAGGGATGAAGGCAAGCTGGTGGAGGAAAATAAGCGATTGCAGAAGGAATTTAGTATGTGTGAAATGGAGCGGGAGAAGAAAGGAAGAAAGGTCACAGAAATGGAAGGCCAGTTAAAAGAATTGTTAGCAAAGTTGACCCTTTCCATTCCCACAGAGAAGTTTGAAAACATGAGGAGCTTATTATCGAATGAAGTAAATGAGAAGGCAAAAAAATTAGTAGAGATGGAAAGAGAATATGAAAAATCACATGGTGAAATTAGACAGTTAAAGAGAGAACTTGAGAATTCTAAGGCCAAGCTTGCTCAGCATGTCAAACCAGAGGAACATGAACAGCTCAAGAGCAGATTAGAGCAAAAATCAGGAGAACTTGGGAAGAAGATCACTGAATTAACCTCAAAAAATCAGATGTTACAAAAGGAAATTGAAAAGGTGTATCTGGATAATAAGCTCCTCACCCAGCAAGTACAAAACTTAACAGTGGAAATGAAAAATCATTATGTTCCTTTGAAAGTTAGTGAAGAAATGAAAAGGTCACATGATATAATTGTTGATGATTTAAATAAAAAGCTTTTAGATGTCACACAAAAATATACAGAACAGAAGTTGGGAATGGAGAAATTGCTAATGGAAAATGACAGCTTAAGTAAGAATGTTAGCCGCCTGGAAACTGTGTTCATACCTCCTGAGAAACATGAAAAAGAGATAATGGCTCTGAAATCCAGTATCGCTGAACTTAAAAAACAGCTCTCTGAACTTAATAAAAAATGTGGGGAAGACCAAGAGAAGATATATTCGCTCATGTCTGAAAACACCAGCTTGAGAAAGACTGTGAGTCATCAGTGTGTGCCAGTCAAGACCCATGAAGAGGTCAAAACTGCACTGAGTAGCACATTAGATAAAACCAACAGAGAGTTATTAGATGTGAAGAAAAAATTTGAAGATGTAAATCGAGAATTTGTAAAAATAAAAGATGAGAATGAAATATTAAAAAGAAACCTGGAAAACACTCAGAACCAAATGAAAGCTGAGTACATCAGCCTAAAAGAGCATGAGGAAAAGATGAACACTGTAGGCGAGAGCCTGAAAAAGGTGCAGGCTAATAGTGCTGAAGTATTGGCTAACTACCAAAAGGGCCAAGAAGAGATTGTGACATTGCATGCTGAAATTGAAGCCCAGAAAAAGGAACTTGACACAATACAGGAATGCATTAAGCTAAAATATGCTCCAATTGTCAGCTTTGAAGAATGTGAGAGAAAATTTAAAGCAACAGAGAAAGAACTAAAAGAGCAGTTATCAGAGCAGACACAGAAGTACAATGTCAGGGAAGAAGAGGCCAGAAAGTGCAAGCAGGAGAATGACAAGTTAAAGAAGGAGATTTTCACTCTTCAGAAGGATTTAAAGGAGAAGAGTGGTCTCATTGAGAATTCTCATGAAATGGAAAGATCATTAAGCAGAAAAACAGAAGAGCTAAACAAACAATTAAAAGACCTGTTACAGAAATACACAGAGGTAAAGAATGAGAGAGAGAAGCTAACAGAAGAAAATGCCAAACAGACTTCTGAGATCCTTGCAGCACAAACTCTTTTGCAAAAGCAGCATGTTTCATTGGAACAGGTTGAAGCCCTGAAAAAATCTCTTAATGGCACAATTGAGATTCTAAAGGAAGAACTGAAGAATAAGCAAAGGTGTTATGAGAAAGAGCAGCAGACTGTGACCAAACTGCAGCAGATGTTGGAGAATCAGAAGAACTCTTCTGTGCCCCTATCAGAGCATTTGCAGATTAAGGAAGCATTTGAGAAAGAAGTTGGAGTCATAAAAGCTAGCTTGAGAGAAAAGGAAGAAGAAAGCCAAAACAAAACTGAAGAAGTCTCCAAACTGCAGTCTGAGGTTCAGAATACTAAACAAGCATTACAAAAATTGGAGACTAGGGAGGTAGTTGATTTGTCTAAATATAAAGCAACGAAAAGTGATTTGGAGACCCAGATTTCCAACTTAAATGAAAAATTGGCCAATCTGAATAGAAAATATGAAGAAGTATGTGAGGAGGTTTTACATGCCAAAAAGAAGGAACTATCTGCAAAAGATGAGAAGGAATTACTACATTTCAGCATCGAGCAAGAAATCAAGGATCAGCAGGAACGATGCGATAAGTCCTTAACAACAATCACAGAGTTGCAGACGAGAATACAGGAATCCGCGAGACAAATCGAAGCTAAAGATAATAAGGTAAGCACTGAGAGTCTGCATGGCTTTGCTCTAGAAACCCCAGAGCAGAACTGCCAGAGTAGAAGAGGGCTCTTTACCGTAGCATCCCACAAGACAGGCTTGCAAAAGCGTGAACAAAGTGACCCTTAAATGCCACCTTTCCAGTTGGACTACTGGTGTGCAAAAAATTTTGGAATTTTTAAAAAAGTAAAGTCACACAAACAAAAATCAAAAGCATTTTTCCTTTTCTTTCCTCAGCTGGTACAGCCAAGAATTGAGGAAAGATGGGGAGACTCAAGGTTCACTTGCCTCATAAATGAATGGTCAAAATGCAGTGGGATTTAGGGTACCTAAAGAATGGTGAGGGAGAGGATGAAAAAGCTATGTTTCTGGGCTACAAGAAACTAAGGACACTGGGGAGCACCCCAGACTTGATCATGGCAGTCACCCGTGCCAGTAAACAGCCCTCCAATTCATTGTACGTTCTGTCCCCATATCTTCCTGCAGACTGGTCCCCTCACCCAGAATGTCCTGCCCCTCCTCTCTACTGAGTTAAATCCTATACATTCTGTAAAGCCCACTTCATCACTTCTCCTCCTTCCTAAAGCCTTCATTGTCCCGTCTAGTCTACAGTAAACTGTCCCTCTTCCAAAATCCATGTTTTGTTTTGGCTTTTCCATCCATTTAAAACATATATATCACCATGTCAGAATTATGTGGTTGATCTTCCCAGCCAGTTTTTAGGAGCAGGCTCATAACTTAACCATTCCTTCTTTTTAAAACTGGTAGTTGCATAAAGTGTGCACTAGCAAGATGACCAGTCAGGGAGATTGAGTGCAGTTTTATCCATTCAACAAATAAATATTAAATGCCTTCTACATGCCAGGTGCTATGCTTAGTGCTGGGGATACAGAGACGAATAAAAGTAGACACAGTCCCAGCCCTCCTCAGTGGAGAAGTACAAGACTAACCTGACACATCCGCTCATATGACCCAGAATTTGTATGCTCTCAGCCTGTTTAGAAGGTGGTTATGAATATAATACTATATAATTATAAAAGCAAGTTATTAATATCTACTTATAGTTGTTGCCATTTATTGAGAATATACTACGTACCAGGCATATATTTATGATTGCATTTGATTTTCTTAACTATGAAAGATTTTCCCCTTTCACTGATAAGGAAACTAAAGGCTCAGAAAAATAAAGGAAATTAGCCAAGCTCACGCAGCTAATAAGCATCAGATCTGTCTAGCTTTAAAGCTTGTGTTTGTTCCACTACTCTAACCAGCCTCCCTGTTTTTTTCTCTTTATTACAAAGTAGTCTAAAATCACACATTCTTGAAAGGAACAAGACACGTAAGTTAATTCTAGACTTACGTGAGCCATGCTCTTTTACTTTTCAAACTTTGTTGGAGGGAATCCCTTCTACCTTCCTATGTTTCGAACTACCTGGAAGATAGTCTATATACCTTCATAGGGACTTATATATTATCTAAAAATAAGAAGACTGAGGTCACACTCAGATCTTAGGATATATATCGTATTTATTCTTATTTTGGTAGTGCTTTTGTGAGGAATTTACTGAGAGGAATTTAGTTAAATTATATACAGTCATGCATCATTTAATGACAGGGATACATTCTGAGAAATGCATCAGTAGGTGATTTAGTTGTTGTGTGAACATCATAGAGTGTCCTTACACAAACCTAGATGTTATAGTCTACTACACACCTGGGCTGTATGGCACTAATCTTATGGGACCACTGTCATGTATGCAGTCCATCACTGACCGAAACTTTGTTATATGGCACATGACTGTATTGTATATACTGTTGATAACAATCTTGACAATATTCATTCCTCAATTTTCTGGTATATAAAGATAAATTTTATGTCTCAAGGAATGATTTCTGTGTAAAGATGTTCATTATAAGTGAATAATATATATTTTTCTCCCACAACTGCTTTCTTTTTTTCTAAGATAACCGAACTGCTTAATGATGTTGAAAGACTAAAACAGGCACTCAATGGCCTTTCACAACTCACCTACACGAGCGGGAGTCCCAGCAAGAGACAGAGCCAGCTGATCGACACTCTGCAGCACCAGGTGCAGTCCCTGCAGCAGCAGCTGGCTGTGAGTACCTGGGCCTGCAGGGCTCCGTGCAGATGTGTGCAGGCTCATGTTTGTTTGTAGAGGCTTATTTAGAAATCAAGTTGATTTGTGACTGTTCAGATCCAAGAATGTAATCATTTTTGCTAAAAGTTACTTATACTAGTGATATAATATCATTTATTTGGTGCTTATTATATGCCAGGCACTTCTCTAAACACTTTATATACTTCATCTTTAAAACTTTGTCTTCATCACAATCCCTACAAGATTTTAATCCCCCCATTTAATTCTTAAGGAAACAAAGATGAAAATACTTGATGCCTGGGGTCATACAGCTAGGATTGAATCCTGGGACCAGCTGCCTCCAAATCTGGTATCTTTCCAACTGCAGCACACTCTCTAAAATGTTGGTCTAGGGGCCGGCATGGTGGCACAGTGGTTTAGTTTGTGCTTTGGCAGCCCAGGGTTTGCAGGTTCAGATCCCAGGCACTGGCCGACGCACTACTTGTCAGTCATGCTGTGGCGGCATCCCATATAAAGTAGAGGAAGATGGGCATGGATGTTAGCCCAGGGCCAGTCTTCCTCAGCAAAAAAAAAAACAAACAAGAGGAGGATTGGCAACGAATGTTAGCTCGGGGCTGGTCTTCCTCACACACAAAAAAATTAAAAAAAAAATACTGGTCTACTAAACTAAAGGAGATTTTTAATAATTTTTTATTCTTATGAATAAAGATAGGCATTCCTGTGGTTTTATACCTTATATATTAAAAGAAAACTTCTGGATTTGGAAGCTGAAGATGGGAGCTCGATTCTAAGCCCTACCACTTATAAGCAAGTGACATGGAACATTCCCCTTAACCCTTGGCTTTCTCATCCATAAAACAGGATAATAAGAACTGATTACTTGTTTGTTTGTTTGCTTTTGCAACTGAATGAGCTAATATACATGGAAATGCAAAGTAAAACATAACCCCGTCAAATGTAAATTGTTGCTAATATTTTCCTCTTCTATAGGAATTGGTTATGAGTTTTTTTTGAATAGAAGAAAGTTCTTTTTTTGTGTGTGTGAGGAAGACCAGCCCTGAGCTAACATCCGTCGCCAATCCTCCTCTTTTTGCTGAGGAAGACTGGCCCTGGGCTAACATCCGTGCCCATCTTCCTCTACTTTATATGGGACGCCGCCACAGCATGGCTGACAAGCAGTGCATCAGCGGGGACCCGGGATCTGAACCCACGAACCCCGGGCTGCCAAGCGTGAACTAAACCGCTGCACCACTGGGCAGCCCCTGAAAGTTATTTTTTAAAGTGTCGTCTTATAACACCATTAGCCTACAGATTGATGGTGACAAATTGCAGATTTGGATCTTATCAAAAGCATATGGTAGTCTCTTCCATAATCAGAAATATTTGTTTATTGTTTATTATGTTTGTGATGCTGTGCTAAGCACTGTCAGGGATACAGAAAGTATACAGTCCCTGTCCCCAAAGAGTTCTGGGCAGTTAGACAGGCAAAATGTAGATCCATGAAAAGCAAAATAACAAGACAAAAAAATCAAATACAGAATTGAGAATACAGTCCCAGAGTCTAAATTTATGATATGAATTCATAGTGATATGAATTCCCGGGAAGGAAAGAGTACTGGTGTGGTGGAAGCTAGTTTCAAAGAAGGGAGCACCTAGGCTGAACTTGTAGATAGATGGTGTTTTGATAGGTGAAAGGAAAACAGAATATTCCAGGCAAAGGAAATAGCATGAGGAAGGTTTGGAGGTGGAATGCAAGTGGCATGCCCCAGGGGCAGTAAAAGGCCGATCAGCCTGGCTAGTAATGGGAGCTATATATGAGGCCAAATTGTGAAGGCTGTTGAGAACCAAGCTGATGAGTTTAGATTCTCTCTTATATGTAACGACGTGTCACCCAAGGTTTTTGAGTCAAGGTGATATGAGGAAAGAGCTAGTTCAGTCTTGGAAGCATGTTACAGATTAAAGTCTAGAGACAGGGGGACAAGATGGGAAGTTTGCAATAATCCAAAGCATAAGTTGATAAGTAGATAATTTTGTGACGTTAGATGTGAACTAATTTCATGTTACCTAGGGCAAGTGGCATTGCTTTCACTGTGAATGTTCCCACACATTCATTAGAAAAGTTTATGCTATTGTTAGGCTATGGAATTTTGCATCTGGTGAGTCCAAGGGGGTTTGTTATAAGAGGTAGGAGGAGCACTTTAATAATACTACTGTTTTGTAGGATCAAGCAGCATTGTCACAAGCCTCCAGTTGTTTGAAAATGTGAATGCTGATATTCTGATCTGTCCATCTTTCCATATTTCTAGGATGCCGACAGGCAGCACCAAGAAGTAATTGCAATTTATCGGACACATCTTCTTAGTGCTGCACAGGTAAAGAATCTTTCTCCTTTGGAAAGGGTATTGTTTTAGAGAAACTAATTTTTTATTTTCAAGTAAATTTATATGAAAGTAATTAATGTTTAAAGTAGTTGTACCCCATATGCTTATTTAAAAATAATGATGTTTCTTTTAATCATGGCTTGTATATCTCCCAGAGAAATTTACAAAGCTATATGGCAACACAGCATCTTAAATTTAGTGTTATCTCCATCTGCTTGTCACTCTTTTATAGACAGCTTGGCAGCATGTGATGGCAGCACACGTTAATGGTATCCTTAGCTGGAGATAATGCCCTGACATCCACATGTGGCTGTCAGCAAAAAGTGGAGAGTGCAAAGGACTTCATTGTTTCTTGGTAGCTCAGAAGTATTTCTTTGAAATTTAGAGAATACTATAAAAGTGCAAGAATGACAAGTAAGGTGTGCACAGAATTGTAATACTTTAAGAAAAAAATGGTTCTGTTAGATTATCAATAATATTTATTTATTGAGCCTTAAACTCAATGAAGCATAAGATTAAAAATTCCATCTTTGGGGGTGTAATGAGAAGAAAGCTCTTTTTAAAAAAAAATAAATCACACTAAGAAAATGTTTAACATGTGAAGGGTACTACACTTAATGCTCAGCATCTCCAAAATTCTCAGAATAGATTTTTCAGGAGGACGTACTAAAAGAGACAATGTTAGAATGGTAGGTGAGATATAATAAGAATTGTTTAGGATTGGAAGTGTCAGGCCACACTGTAAAAAATAAAAATAAAAAAGATAGGTGTTAAGAGAAAGCTTCAGAGAAGGAGAGGAGAACATTTTTTAAAAAAAGAACTAGGTAAAATAATAAAAAGGAAGGAACTTGATGACATCGAATTCTTAAAATCAAAAAGGCTACATTTTCTGTAGGAGATGAAGGGGGAACCAATGGAAAAGAAAGAATGGCGCGATAAAAGAAAGTATCTTCAGCTACTTTCTTTTGAGTAGATAGAAGAGAAGCTGGGATTTGAAAGTATATTGCAATTATTAGAGAAGACTATTGATGGACAACAGGACAGGAAGTTTAGGAGGGGAAATAGGAGAAAAGTGTGAAAGATCTGTGTTAGGGAGGGCGAGGAACTCGCTGGGATCTGGTATTGGCCAGGGGAGGAAGAGCCTGCTCCCACTGAAAGACACTGCCAACTAACAAGCTTGTCAACTTGGTAGAAGGTATGCTTCCTAAATTTGAAATTATTTTCTTCTGACTCCTAATGAAACATAACGAAAGCAATTGACATCTGAAATAGTCTTGCCTTCTGGCATCATAAAGTTAACTAAGAAATTCAGTCTAGTCAACTATGGCTAATGTTTGGAATTTAAACATCCTGCTGTTATAGAAACAGATTTTGGAAGCAAAACTTCTTGTATTAAAAAGTGTCATGCTGAAACCTATTCAAGTGCTCAAGCAAAGAAAAAGGGGAAGGAAGTGTTGTAAGCCCACCATATTGACTTGCATTTAATCAACCTCTTGCCATCTTTTTAAGTTTAAAGTGTTTCTTTCTAAATATAAATTGCTAACGTTCATGTAACAAGATTTCAACCTCACCAGTAAAGGGGGACATGAAATAAACAAGGCGGTACGATTCTTCACTTATGGGATTTGGCAAATATTCAACAAGATGAGAGCCTACAGCATTGGCCAGGGCATTGTGGGAAATGGGCATTTATATCCTGTTGGTGGAAGTGTAAAATGTTGTAATCTCTATAGAGGGAAATTTTGTGACCTTAGCAAAATTGAGCCTGCTTTTTAACCTTGCCCTAGGAATCTGCCCATACAGATTGAAACACCTTAAATGCCCATCGCTGGGCAAATGGATAAAGAAATTATAATACGTTCATTCAGTGATATATTATACAATAACTTAAATAATTAAGGAAATAATTTGGAAATGAAAATGATTTTTACGAGATTAGGTGAGAAGGCAAGTTGCAAAATAATATATATGATCCTATTTATGTAAAAGATATAAATATGGGGTTTTTTTCATTAATTACTTTTCTAATTAAAAAAGAAACTCAGCAGAAGCAAAAACAATTTTCCTAAGTTTGTCCATCTGTTTTCTGATAATAGGTGTTAGGAGCAACTGGTGTGCACTCCTTTTAAATTGACCTTTTTTTTTCCAATTATTTTATTGAGGTCATAATCGTTTGTAACATTGTGTAATTTCAGGTGTACTTTATTGTCAGTTTCTGTATAGACTGCGTCGTACTCACCACCAGTAGTCTAATTTTTATCCATTACCATACATATCTGGCTCTTTACCCCTTTTGCCACCCCCAAACCTCTTCCCTTCTGGTAACCACTAATCTGTTCTCTTTATCCATGTGTTTATCTTCCACATATGAGTGAAATCATGCAGTACTTGTCTTTCTCTGTCTGGCTTATTTTGCTTAACATCATACCCTCAGGGTCCATCCATGTTGTTGCAAATGGGACGATTTTGTCTTTTTCTATGGCTGAGTCGTATTCCATTGTATACATATGTACCACGTCTTCTTTATCCAATCATCAGTTGAAGGGCGCTTGGGTTGCTTCCATGTCTTGGCTATTGTGAATAATGCTGCAGTGAACATAGAGGATGCATAAATCTCTTTGAGTTGTTGATTTCAAGTTCTTTGGATAAATACCCAATAGTGGGATAGCTGGATCGTATGGTATTTCTATTTTTAATTTTTTGAGAAATCTCCGTAATGTTTTCCATAGTGGCTGTACCAGTTTGCATTCCCACCAGCAGTGTTAAATTGACCTTCCTTATTTCCAAGAGAGAGCTCTATTCTCTTTTCCAATAAATCCTTTAGAATATCGCCAGGATGGTGAGGATTTAGTGTTTGGTGAATCACAACCAGTTAGGCCCTGTTGTAAAGCCTTTGTCTTTAGGATTCTTGTGTGAATGAAGATGACATAAAATATTTCTCCCCTTTCTTCTTTCTCTCTAGGGTCACATGGATGAAGACGTGCAGGCGGCCTTACTCCAAATCATACAAATGCGGCAGGGGCTTGTGTGCTAGCTAGTGGTCAGCCCTGACCAGCAAGTGTCTGCTTTCTCTGCTGGGGCCGAGCATTCTGTGTGCACCTCCATGGCCTTTCTGGTCTTACTGTGCTAGTATAATTAAAATAAAATATATTTTGTTCCATCAGTAGGTTTTTGTAATTAGATGAGCATGTTACTGAGTTTTTCAGTGTCAGTCCAAATCTTATATTCTATAGATGTATGTTGATTTTACTGTGAGGCAAACAACCAAACACTTTGCCTTGGATTGGCTGCATATTTTTAAACTGTTGTGTCTCTAATAAAACATGAGCCATCTGCGTGGGTCCATATGAAGAGGGGTTAGGCTGAAATAATTGTTTAAAGATTTCTTTTAGAGAAATTAATTTGGTGGTGGCCACTTTTATGTGGTTCAGAAGATCTCTCAGATCTTCAGTTGAGCCATGAGACCTACTGCAGTTTCAAGGAATACATTGTAACTTGGCTGGCCAAGTTGCATTTTTATTAACGTAACTTAATGAGTGCCTTTGACTTCTTTTGGAGGTACACATTTTTTTCTTCTTACACTAGTAACCTTTATGCCTATTTAAATAAATTTCTTTTCATAAAGGGTTTGCAGTGCTAACTTACATTAAATTAAGGAAAGGCAAGGGGGGAATATATCAGGAATTTATAATAAAATTGCATCATAATCTCCACAACAGTATCTTAATTTTCACTTGTGACATTTCTTGCCATAATATTTAGAGAACTATGATAAATGGTATACTGAATTTTTCAAAGTGTCAAAAATTTTAGACTTTTTTTAGCAATTACTTTGACATTTGCTACTATAGTAACCAAGCACTCATTATACATGCATCCTCCTTATTTATAAGAAAATTGCACTAATGAGATTAATAATGTGAAATGCAGTTTTCTTGCAAAATTAGTGTTACAGAATTGATTTTAGAAAACAGATCTTTAGGTTTTAGACAAATGTGCAATATTATAGTAAACTGTAAGAATACAGATAGCAAGAAAATAATAAAATTGGACATGTTTATAGTAAATACCTATTGTAACCAACCATTTTTATTAACTAGATCTCATTAAGGAAAGTTTATATGTTTTGTTATTTTTATTAACATTTTGTTTACCATTCAGACTGAAAATTACCAATTGGACTGTTAGCAAATAAACTGAACAAATGGAACATTTAAGCCAAGTTTTTTTTTAAATTGCACAGTGTGCCTTAGCAATAATCTTTGAGCATCCTGGACCAGATTTTTTATCCCATTTTTGTATAATAACAAGGACAAAGAACCATCAAAGTAGCTTCTCCTCCCAAAGAATAAGCCATCGTATTCCTTCAGTGTAACAGTGAAAAGTCAGAATTGGATTTATTTTTAATTCTTTGGGTAGATATACACAGTTTACATAAGCAGTATTTGGATTCTTTAATTTTTATATTTAGTGTTGTTCTTCAGCCTGAGTTCTGTTTCATGAATATTAGGTCACCTATAGAAGCTCTAGAATAGAGAAAGTTCTTAACTGAATACTCACATCTCAGTGTTGTGCTTTCCTTATTAGGAGTGGGAAGGGAACCTTATGTGTATTTTATTTTGTCTTCAACCATCAATAAAATGTTTTCTGTGGAATACTGTTTTGAACATCCTCGTAAAAGATTTACAAAGTAAACTAGTCCATTTGCTGTCTTTGGGGAATTTGGTATAGAGAACGATGGGGTCCAAAGTACAGATGATGATATCCATTTTCAGTTAGCTATGTAGAGGGAAATATCAAGTAATCTCCTTGAGTTAATCCCATTGTCTCATTCACTCACCTTTTAATATCAAAGTGAGACATTGCATTTACAACACTCAAGGCTAAAGCTTTTTAGATGGTAAACAAGTGGAACATATATAATGGGCGATGCTGGTGTCTCTGCTGTTTTGTGTTCAGAAAGACCATGAGGTCTGAACTTACAGCTGAGACGAAGGAAGATCGGTCGTTGTCTAGGATGTGAGTGCTCTCTGAAAAGAATCACTGAACTCCGGTTGGAGTGCAGTCCTTTGTTGAAAGCTTGATTACTATTCCGTTGTTTATTTTTTTTTCTTATCACTCCTGCTTCATCAGAAAAGCCTATTCCTTTTGACAGAGGGTCAGTGTTATAAAGAACTATTAAAATAAAATCAAATATTTATGCAATGAACATCTTAGATTTTAATATTACAGTGATTCTAATCACTAGCTATACCTGTGCTGTTCTAAAATTCCAGATGAATTTAGCTTAAACTTTCTTATGGCTTGTTTTTTATTTAAACTTTTGTTTAAATGTTATACAATTTAAATGTTTCTGTTTTTCTAAATGCATTGGATCATTGTGCTTTAAAAATCTTGCACTTTAGAACATGAGCACTTCTTTTCCTCCAGTGTTACCAGCTTTCCTCTAACAAGGACCTAAAAACTGTTCTCAGACACATGCTTCTTACCTACCTGAATGGTTCATGTTCTTGGTTCACTTGTTTCAAAGTAGAAAAGGGAAGAGTTTCAAATTAATTTTTGGTGTCCATGATGACTAGATATCTTAGTGTCTTCTTACACTGATGCCAAACCGTAGATAACAGTGGTTACAAGCGTGCCTTGACATCTGTGTCACCACGGTGGAAGAAAACTACTTCTTACTGAATCTTTATTTTCCTCATCACTGGATTCTGCACCCTTGCGGTGATCTTTTTCCTTCTTGCAAGTCCTGTGCATCAAAGTAATAGCAGTGCCTCTGGCGCCCAAATAAGGGTCGAAAGAGGATTGTCTGTGATGAGCTTGCTAAATATGGTTGTATACATCTGGCAGAGAAAAAAGAACCTGGACCTTACTCCTGGCTGCTAAACGTTGTGAATAATTTTCAGAGGGAGGAAAAAACAATTATTGTGAATAATTTTCAGAAAGAAAAAAAATGGCGCCATAAAATATATCATGCACAAAATGGAAAATGGGCTTTCCAGCTCCCATTTCATTCGGTGATGTCCCCAACTAAACTGGATCTGAGACTTTGTTGGTGGCAGTTCTTTCCCGTGTTTTGGCCTTGGCTGTATGAAACAAGATTGTCTAGAACAGCCTCTTCAGGTAAATATTAACCTGCTTCTTAGCATGGCTTCTGTTTCTTACTACATATATGGGCTTTAGGTTCACAAGAGTCATGAATGCAGAGATGTAAAAAAAAAAAAGATAAAGCTGCAGCAGAGATGGCAATCCAGTAAGACTCCCTGGGCAGTGAGAGTGCTTGTGTTTAGCATAATTGGGCATGTGGCATCACTTATGCATTAGAGGGCATTTTCATTATTTATGCCTGCATGAACAAACATCGATGATGAATGAATTCAACCAAAAAGGGAAGGTTACAAAAATGTCATACGTAAATGAAAAAGAGCCAAGACTTGTGAGGGTTACTTCCCCAGTTTTATGTGTGTGGGTATACACACACACACACGCATACATATATATATTCCATTCAGTGAAATAATAGAAGAGACATCAATAAAAATAATGCCCCTTATAATTGATATTTGGATCAAATTGTTGTACTTAATGGGCCCGATTTTTATTTTACATTTTAAACAGGTTTCCATTTTTTTTTTCAAGATAGCAGTCCTGGGAATATTCTGAATTCAGGAAAGAGTTTGGAGAGGTTATTGCCTTCTTAATAATTTAGAGCTTCTATTGCTCTGCCAAGTCAGAAGATTAACATTTAATAGAAAAAAATTATATATCTATAATTCAGTCACGGCTATTAGATCAGATGGATTTTACATTAAGTGAAAAAGATGTTGACCATTTAAGGACCATTAAACTCCCGGACTCTTTTATTGGGTTTTAAGGCCTCTGAGCCCGGGTCCTACTGTGAAGAGTATTTATTTTACATATACGGAACGCATTAAGGGTGGGAAAAGGGCATACATTTTAAAAGAAAATAGGCCATAAGAAAGTGTGGTTTTCCACATTGTGAACAGCTACTATACAGAGTCAGTCTTATTTTATAATAATTAGTTTTATGCTCCATTAAGTAGCTTTCTTACAGGCTGAAAGAATATGGTGAAGGCCACTTTAAAAGTGGTACCCGCAGAAAATCCAAGTAGCTGGGTCCCCTCTGTCGATATTTCACTTCGAGAAACTACATTTCTAATAGTTTCCAGGTCGCACTATATTGTAAAGAATTTAAGTTTGAAAATGCCTTCTCTGGTGGTCCTTAGGGACTGTAAAAAAAAAAAAAAAAAAAGACCTGGAGAGAAGAAGTTACTTCTAACAAGTGTCTGCTTTTTTCTAGTGATGCCCAAATTATCAAGGAAGGACTGGAATTCGACTCTTGAGAGGAATCACTCACCTATGGGGAGAAAATCTGCACCATCCTTTTTATTAAGTGCTTGTAACACACTTGACATTGTTGCGATTAAAACGTGACAAGCAATATCTTAATATAAACTTTTCTTCCTGTTTACACCATACCTCCTGTCCCATTCCCACCTCCAAAAACTGGGGAGAGGTTTATGCAGGAGTATAAAAGCAAATAAACTCACAGAGGATGTGGGAATGTAACTTCTGTTCCTACAGTGTCCAAACAAATTTTGTGACTTACTTTCTTGCTATTCTAGGCTTTAAATTGCCTCTGACTAAAGTGGCACCTTATGAACTGATTTAGAAATTCTCCTTAGGATTTAAAAATGAGAAATTCTCTTCAGGATTTAAAAATGAAGCCTATTCATATTCAGTCTTCCTGCTAAAATCTGTTAAGCCAAAATAAAATGACTGCTACTTACGTTTTTTTTTTTCCTCTTTGTTATTGCTACAAACATTGTCTCACAGGACTTGCAAGTTCCCATTTATGCACAATTAAAACCCTTCTTTGTACAAATGGAGAGAGGTAAACTATCACAGGACTGCCAACACACGTCCTGAGGACTGAAGTATATACTCCTCGATCAAATAAAGGGGAGCTGCTCTCTTGAGCTTGAAGGCTTTTGTATGTGTTGCGTGTGTGCGTGTGCATGTGTGTGTGAATTGCTCTAGTTGGCCTTAATCCCTAAGCACTCTAGCTCCTTTAAAACCATCTTTATTCATTCACACCAATTGACACTTTAAGAAATTCACCCAGCTACTGTTCATCTGAGTCTAAATATATTTGTTAGAGTTGAATGCGTTTAAGAGGATTTGCAATCTGTGATTATCCAAAATACTATTCATTGTCAATATTTTTGGTGTGCCATAGCCAATCTTGTTATTATAATGTACATAGGCACTTAACCGCAGCAGAGCTTGAATACATCACAGCAATTGGGATAACCTGAGGGAGGGCTTTTCTCCAACTCCGTGCTACTATTCTGGCACAGCTTGTGTGGTTTTGAACATCAGAAAGAATTCCTTAATAAGCTCTTGCTCTCCTTCCAGACTCTTTTGGGCAATCTCACCCTCCGTGTTCTCTGAGTAGAGAGCAGTTACCAGGACAACAAGAATTTGAGGAAGATTTGATTGTGATCTGATGTCTAACCAGAATAAAGAGCTAGTGCCTTGAATTTACATTCTAGGTTCCCAAGCAAATGTCAATATGCATATTTATTATTTTTGCCCTACCTCATTACAAAAAGGATTTTAAGGTGGCTTACACTTTTTCCCTTAATATGAGAGAGGAGAAGGGGGATGGTAAATACTAAAAGGATAGGAAAAGCAAGCAGCAGCTTGAGATCCAGAAAACATGCCATAAACCCCATAATATCCCGCTTACTTTTCTGCAGCTGACCTCAGTTTGACTCAACTTCCTAGCAGCCAATGCAAGGAAGAGAACATCATGTACATGAGGCAGAGCATCCATTAGGAAGAACACAGTTATTCCTGGTTCTGAAGCCAGCCAGCCTTTTGGCCATGGGTCCAGCACATTAGTTGGTATACTTCACAAATGAGGGTGCACTCCCTCCGGAGCACATGCTGTAGGATAAACAGGGTACCTCTTCCTAAGTGCTTCTGTTGGACTTGACGGTAGGAAACTTAAGCTATTTTTTTTTTTTTTTTTTTTGCTGGCAGAGTTTCACCCTGAGCTAACATCTGTTGCCAGTCTTCCCCCCATTTTGTTTCCCTCCCCAAAGCCCCAGTACATAGTTGTATATCCGAATTGTAAGTCCTTCTAATTCTATGTGAGCCACCGCCACAGCATGGCTACTGACAGACGGGTGGTGTGGTTCCATGCCTGGGAACTGAACCCAGGCTGCTGAAGCAGAGCATGCTGAGCTTTAACCACTAGGCCATCAGGGCTGGCTCTAAGCTAATGTGTGTGTGTGAGGAAGATTGACCCTGAGCTAACATCTGTGCCCATCTTCCTCTATTTTTCACGTGGGATGCTGCCACAGCATGGATTGATGAGTGGTGTGTGTAGGTCTGCGCCCGGGATCTAAACCCACGAACCCCAGGCTGCTGAAGCAGAGCATGTGAACTTAGCCACTATACCACTGGGCCTGCCCCCTAAGCTATGTCTTAATAACCTTTTTTATTTTGGAATAATTTGTAGCCTAGGAGATGATTGAATCAGAGTAATAACAGTCCACATTTTGGTTGCATTTGGGTCTATGAGGAAAAATTTATATTTTTCTTGATCAGTAGATGTTTCAAATTTCTAAAGTAGATATCTGTCTGTGGTACTTTTTGCCTTCCTTTCTGCTCTCTTCTTGCATTCATTACCTGTGTGCCTTCAGTCCTCCTATGCCCTCGCCATACCCTAAATCCTCCCTTTGTGCAGCCCCTCATCCAGACCTGCCGTGTGCCCCTGTTCTTCATCCCCCTCACCTCCATTCCAGGATAGGAAAAGGTGTATCTGTCTGAGGCAGGGATTAAAAAGCAGTATGACCAAATTCATTCACACTTGTTGTAAATTATAGATAACATGTTAACTATTATAAATGCATTTTTATTTTTAAAAAGCATGTTTAACCTCTGATAATGTATTAATTAGCAGAGAAACTTAGGGAAAATAATAAAACTAAGGGGGAAAATCGTATTTTAAGGGGAGAGGAACATAATTTGCTGCAAGCAGAGGCATCATCCCTGCCTGAATTATGCTCACCCATCTTCACAGTTCCACTGAAATTATTGCTGCTTTTCACAGATTCCTCCTTCCCTCTGTATTTTGATGAAAATCTCTTTTTTTAAAGTGGAGTATGTGGAGGACGTTTACTATTTTCTTGACCACCAGCATGCAAACCACCTTTCTATGCTTAGGAAATTCTCTGCCTTAGGAGTCGTAATGAGATTAAGAGACATCTGCCCAGTATAGAGGCTGAAAATGCCAAATGTTTGCTTTTCCCTGACATCCTGGGTTGTAGGCACATGACCCAGGGCAGGTCATTTTGCCAGCTGTGCCCTTGACTTTGACTAGGGGACGAAGTGACAGTGAGAGACAGAGGTGGTACTGGTCTCTCTGTTAGCAGAGACAGCTGGGTTTGCTCCAAGATCAAGGTCTTGGTGCAGAGATGGAGGTGGCCTGCAGATTAGCAGCTAGTGCTGGATGGGACAACTGCTGTTTTCTCCCCAGAGAGACTTCAGAGTGTGATTTGGAAGCTTTTTCTGTCTGCTCGGGCCCAAGCCTTCTTTTCTGCCTTCTGTATAATTCAGTGAGCTACCCAGTACACTCTTAATATGTCCCCTATTTGCTTAAAACAGCCAGAATTGGTTTCTACTGCTTCCAATTAAGAACCTAGGCTGATATAAAAATTTTCCCCTTATTTCCAAAGCAAAGTATGTTCAATCTAGAAAATTTTAGAAAATACAGACAGAAAAAAGGAAAAAATAATTCACCCCAAACCTAGAGGTAACCACTGGTAATGCGTCGGTGTATCTTTTCCAATACTGTTGTATGCATCCATTCCAAGGAAGACTTCCTGTGGAGGAATAATGGTACAGGATTTTGGGCCACTTCCTTCTTGGTCCGCAGAATCCAATAAATAGGCTTCCTACCCTTGTTTTAAGAGCCTGGGGTTAAGAGTGCTTAGTTGACTTGGACTGTCTAGGCAA
Source organism: Tapirus indicus (assembly GCA_031878705.1). Classification (NCBI taxonomy): domain Eukaryota; kingdom Metazoa; phylum Chordata; class Mammalia; order Perissodactyla; family Tapiridae; genus Tapirus; species Tapirus indicus. The sequence continues at coordinate 60,769,860 of CM062918.1, read as the reverse complement.
GAATTGCTTTTAACTCCTGTAGCTAATTTAAGAATCTCCTGCAAAAGGGTATTAACTCTTTGCCATATAGGTTGCAATTTTTTCCTCTGATTTTGTATTTGTCCTTTAACTTTGTTTTTTTCTCATTTAGAAGTTTATAATTTGTATACAGTCAAATTTGACCGTCTTTTATGGTTTCCAGCATTGGTGTCGTATCTTAAACATTCTTTCTCAAAATACGTATCTATGTTTTGTCTAGTAATTTTATGGTATTATTTATATTAATCCATTTGGAATATGTTTTATGGTATCATGTGAGGTACAGATTCTGTTTAATTATTGTCCATATTGCCATCCAGTTTGTCTGATTAATTCAATTATCTTTTATCTTAATTCAATAATCTTTGTTTTCTCCATTGATTTGTAATGCCACCTTGAGAAGGTATTAAATCTCTATATGTATCTTTGGCTATTTTTGGACTCTTCATTCTGTTCTGTTGGTGTGTCTATCTCTTACCTCCACTACAAAATCTATATATTTTCTCAAGTTCCAAATCTTTCTGCAATTGCTCTTAAAAAAATAAAAGGCAATCTTGGATAAATAGACAGGGATTTTTGGGAACCTGTCAGTTAGGGATTACCATTATGGAAAACTCTGTTCTTTAATGTGGGCAGGGAATAGAATGTTCTGGTTAACACAGATTTCTGGTAAATAAACAACCATATTGAAATAATTTACTTCAATTTTGAAGAAATAAATTTTAAGAATTCACAAATCCTGTCAAGACCTTACAGTATCTTGGGATCATCAGCAAGACCACAAACATGAATTACCATTATGCTGTAGATGTGCTGATGTACTCATTAACAGAGCCTGCGCAGAATACTGGATGAAACAGAGTCGACTGTGTTTTCTTTTTAGGTCCCCAGAGGGAAGTGAGTGTTAGGGTCCTGGGAGACAGAGGACATGTCCACCAGTTTGCTGTGTGAATTACCACATCCACACTAAGCTGATGAATGGACTTTGTGAGTTAGAACTATTAGTGAGACAATGATAAGCAGTTGGTCAGTAATTCACAGAGCCATTTCCCACAGGAAGGAAAATGTTCTTTCTATCCTACTCAGCTCCACATAGCTTTCTGGGAGAGGAGCCAAGAGCACCCACTTGGATGTCTTCAGCGCATCACAGAATACCACTGCTTATGCTCAGGTCTTAGAAGAAGAATCCATAAAAGTTTCCCACGTTGGTAGAATTGGTTGAATTGGAGGAAAATCAATGAAAACCCATGCATGGACTGAAAAATGAGGGAGCCAGGGCATTTGTACTGCAGTGCTTCCCCCACTTCCCCCCACTGATGAGGACCCTCTTCTATCCCAGCCAAACCAGGCCAACGTCACTGCACTCATAGTCCTAGGCTTTCCTGCCGCCTTCCTTTTCCCATCTTATTCCCACCACTTGAAGTGATGTCTCATTCCATTTTTTCCTATTAGAATTCACATAGTTCTTCAAGAAAGCACTCAAATCTGACTTCCATGAAGCCTTCCAGGAATTCCCTTTTGGAAGAGTTTTCCCTCTTATTCTGAATTCAAAAGAAGTTCATAAAACTTTTCTTGAGTACTTGCTATGTATCAGAAAGGCATTGTCCTATTTGTTGGGGAGTGTATTAGATTCCTAGGGCTGTTGTAACAATTTACCACAAACATGGTGGCTTAAAACAACAGAAATTTATTCTCTCACAGTTCTGGAAGCCAGAAGCCCAAAATCAGCTTTGCTAGTTTTTATCTCCTAAACCAAATTATAAGCTATGGGCAATACAGGTGCCTAGAAAATTTTGAATCTCTCCAGCAATGGCTGCCCAGCCTAGAGTCTTCCACCTGAACAAGTGAATATATGAATAAAATAGCAAATGAAAATGATCTAGAGGAAAAGAGATGAGTGGACAAATAAATGTACTTCAAAAACACATTCACCTTCACATACTACATGAACTTCGTTATATATCATTCTCAAAATGACAAAATTATAGCTGTGGAGAACAGATTGGTGGTGACCAGGGGTTAGGGATAGTGGGAGGAGGGGAGTGGGTGTAACTCTAAAGGGACGGCATGAAGGAGATTGCAATTTGTAATCTGTATCTTGATTGCAGTGGAGGTTACGTAGTTACACGAATCTACACATGTGATAACGTGACCTAGAACTATACATACACATTGTACAATATCAGGTTCCTGATTTGATGCTTTACTATATTTATGTAAAGTGTAGCCATTGGAGGAAACTAGGTAAATGGTATGCAGGAGCTCTCTGTAATATCTTTAAAACTTTCAGTGACTCTATAATTATCTCAAAATTTAAAGATGGCAAAAATAAAATCACCTTGTTCTTCAGAAAAATACACAAGGACTTACAGAGATTTATACGACAAGGTAAAATAAATACACTAGGCAACTGAGGGTTAAGATAAAGGTAGGGGTGACGTCCTCATACCATAACTGAACTTGGGCTACAAAGTCAGCTCTGAGCTTCCTTAAGGCCAAAGAAAGACCTGAGCCTGTTAGGTTTCCTATACTGCCCCCTGTGCTGCTTCCCTAGTCCAGAGGACAGCATCTTTAGGACCTGAGTGAATCAAGGACCTTTTTCTGTTATTTTGTATTACAGTGAAAACATTGAGCAGCGGCCCATAGCAATCCTTTCTCTTCTGCATTTGGATCTAGGTGTATTTGAGAGCTTGGTTTGCCCAATTCATGCCTTGGCTCTGATGGTCAGCAGGAAAAGCCAGGGCCCATGATGGGAAAACTAGCACAGTAGAATTTCCAAAGTGCAAAGCTTGCTGAGATCTTTCTGGAAAGACACTGTGTAGGAGGAGAGGTTAATGTCTTGGAGGGAGAAATTAACTTGAAGTCAATTGAGGGGTGTCTTCTAGAGATTAGTGGGCTCAGTTAGAAGTTGGGATTGCCTATCTGTGGAAAGTCTCTTTGTCTTACTGGACACTGTATGTGTGTGTGTGTGTGTGTGTGTGTGTAATCATATTATGTAACATCTGTGGACCATCCCAGGACATATTTAATGATGAGAATTTATCAAGTTTTATGAAATGTACAGATGTAAGCAAGATTTGGTTCTGGCTCCTGGGTATGTTCCTTATTGTTGGTGTGACCTTGGATAAATAACTTGACTCCAGTATCTAGACCTGAGTGGAAAGAGAGATGCTTTATTACCACAGTGCTTCTTAGCACAAAAGTTGTATGAGGTTCTATTCCTGGCATAATTGTTGGTTTGTCTTAGCATTTGGAACATTCATGGTCTTGCTCTTTTCTCTGAATTATGAATTTCAGTGTTGCTTTCTCTGACACTAAGTTTGGTTGAGATGTACGTGTGCTTGCTTGCGTGTCCATGAATCCCTCACCATTGGTGTTATATAGTCAAGAATTGCTTATGTGCATTCACAAAGAGAAGAAAAAATACAGGGGAGAATCAAGCCACTAATGGATATAAGAGCTCCTCTCCTGCCTCTACCATAGTGTCTGGAAGACAAGCCATTTGAAAGAAGGAGAGATTAAAGGCAGAGAGTTCAAAGAGCTCACCAAGGAAGTAGCAAATTGAGGCTGGAAAGCAGACTCATTCAAAAAGGATTCCATCGTTGCTCAAAGTGGCTCATCATTTCATTTCAAACCACTGTGTGCTCAGAACTCTGTTAGTGGGTGGCCCAACTTCCTGGGTTACTCGTCCAAAAGTTAGAATGAGACTCTACTACTGCCCCTCAGAAATTATTTATATAGTATCAACCAAGGATTTTAGTTATAAGAATAGTGTCTGGTTTAAGAAGAAAAGTAATTTATTGAAAAAAATATTAGGAAGCTCATGGAATCACTGGGAAGATAGAAAGACAAAATTTGAAGTCTATGCAGCCAAACCATGCTGCAGAATTTGTTCAGTGACATTGCCACCATTATTATCACTCAGTGCCAGATCCTGGGCAGGTTTACATCCTGGCTGCAGCTAATTGTGCTAATTGTGAGGGAGGCTGGGAAAGTAAGTATTGGGCATCATCAGCACCACCTCATACTAAGACTTGTAAGGTGAGAATTTCTGAATTATAGAAATGGGCTCAAATTCTGGGAAGCCAAATATCAAAAAACCAAAATACAAATGTCCACTAACTTCTCTTTGGTGTCCAATGCCATAAAACCCTGTTGTAATGCTTTAAGTAAGTTCCAAAAATTCGAGTCTTGTAAAATGTGGGATATATTATTGTGAAGCAAAGTAAATAACTGGGTGAGACAGCACAGCTAGCTGGATGGCAGTTCTGAGAGTCCCACTGCGTGATTCGATTGGGTCCAGGTCCCCACTGCCATATAGTGCTATTTGGGGCAGCGGTCAGTTTCCGCTTAAATATCAGGAGAATGATTCTGGATCCTGCAGCAGAATTTCAGAACAGCTGCAGTGATTCTAAAATTCTCCTACTTAGTTGGTTCCCATTTCATTGTCTTGATCTGGGGAGAATGAATACCCGTGATGTAGGAGAATACCTTTCATTCTCTCTGCTTTATCATACGGGATTGCCTGCTGTTTCCCTGCTCAGCTTCATCCTCCTTCCATATTCCTCAGTCCCGCTGCAGAAGTAGAAGAAAACAAACTAAACCTGCCCCATTTGAGAACAGAGTTTGGGCAGAGGACAGAGGCAATTACTAATCGTGCTATACCCAGGTTTGCATTATGAGGCGGTGTGTTATTGTGGGGTTTTACCGTGTCAATAAAATTTTTTCTTTCCACATATTTGCTTCAAAAACAAAATACAACAAAACAAAACTCCCTCTGTCCTAACCCTCACATAATAAAAATGCACTCATCCAGAGCAAGATGGGCACAGATGTTAGCCCAGGGCCAATCTTCCTCAGCAAAAAGAGGATTGGCAATGGATGTTAGCTCAGGGCTGGTCTTCCTCACCAAAAAAAAAAAAATGCACTCATCCATTTCTCAAAGGGAGACAACCCAAAGTCTCATAAGAACTGTAACCAGTTCCAAGTCCACATCCAGGGTTTCTGGGGACGTCCTCCTCCTCTAGTTTCATCACATTCTTTCTCATGAGTCTGTGATCTGACCTAGAGACTAAATTGTAAAGTGAACAACCCCAAGAGTAGGGGATAATGACAGGAAAGACAAGGAAAACTAGTTAAAACCTGCACATACATACATGGAATGGAAGAAAATATGAGTAGCTGCTTTAGACTTAGTTTTTGCAGTGGACCCAAGGCCAGAATTGGTATTTGTGACTTTTCTCCTCCACAATATTTAGGATTCCCTTTATCTTCAGCCAGAACTCACCTGGATCATTTAACTAGGAAAGGTGACCCAAAACTTCATTTCTGAGTGATCTGAGCCCTTGACAACCCTTTTTCTGCGGAATTGTTTATCAGCAGTGTGCTGGATCTATCTTGTCCTGGCTTGTGAGAGTAGATTAGTAAATTTTCAGCAATGTTGTGGGCCCTTTGTTAAAACAGCCATTATTAAAAATTATATAAACTCACAATTAAATATATTATATTAAAAACAATGTAATAAATACTCCAAACTCATCACTGCCTGATTATTTTACTATTATCTATCCTTTTGAGATTATTTATATTTTTTCTATGTATGGTAGAAATACCACATAATGGTGTGCTATCATTCATCTGATCTCAAGTGCAGTAATGTCATATTGATAGCTCGAAATTGGCCACGGTAGGAGTTTTTACTCTAAGGAAATTGGCAAACACTACAATTCAGCACCACTGCCTATAGTTTCCATTCATTTTCCTCATTGATCATGGCAGGGTCAAGAGACATCCCAGGGGATCTTCTAGGTCCATCTATGCTCTTCTCTTCCCACATCACGTAGAAGCTGTCACACCACATCACACAAGGAGTAAAAATGGCCAAGTACTTGAAGTCATTGTTGCGTCTCCTGATAGAAGCATTCTTTTCTCAAGACTAAAATCTTTAAACCAAAAGAGCCCTGAGTTATAGGGATGGAAAGAAAAATTCTGTGAGTGGGTCATTAGGTGTGGTAGTGACAAGCAGCACTTCCACATCCTCCCCTTGGTTCCTGGCCCCATGTACTGGTTGCTGGTTCAAGGCAAATATTGCAGATTACTGTCCTCAAAGGTGCTGTCTCTCCAATGGTGCTATGACTTGAGTCTTCAACAGGTGATTACTCCCTTCTATAAGGCCAGCTGCCTCTGGGTGATTTGGTACGTGGTTAAACTAATGAAAGAAGACCATCAGTTTTCTAATTCTGCAGAAATATGGGTTCCTTAGAAGCAAGGTTGTCTTTGATACCAAGTCCGTGTAGAAGGTGAGTCCATAGATGGCTATGCTGCCAGGAGTGTGATGGGCACGGAAAGCAAATGCAGATGTATTTCAGTGAGAACAAAGCACCACCCTCTCCATACGGTGCTGGATAAGGTCTCAGGTTAGTCACTGCTGCAAGCTGAGCCCATGAGATCAAGAACTGAGGGATCAGAGCTTTCCATTCTTTCTTTCAGCTGGTCATCACCCTGAGGAGGAACCGCCTACTCCATAGTCCTTGAATTCGTCTCAAACTTTTCATACTGTTTTCTGACAGTGGCTCCCCATGGCCTTCAGATTGAAATCCAAGTTCCTTGGTATGGCTGTTCTTATTCAAAACCCTGTCTGCCTCTCCAGCTTCACACCTCACCCACCCTTTTTTGCAGCACCTCAGCCCTACAGACTAACCTACTTGCCACGTTGAACACTTTCTTCCCCAACCCCCTGTCCTAGTGCCTCTCCCCCCCAACCTGCCACCTCCCGCGCTTTTTGCACTTGCTCGTTTTTTGTCTGGCACACACACCCCTTCCCATGTCCTCTGCTTTAGCCGTTAAAGACTTTGCTCTCTGGTCGTCTCCCCAAGGGAAGTGGAGCCTTTGCCTTAGGCACTCCTGTACTACCCTTGCAGACCATTCTATAGGAAGGAAATGTATGTTGCATGGATAACAGGCAAATGTCTGTTGGAGTTGCTGTGGCTTATTTCAGTGCAGTGACAGCAGCAAAGCATTGTGAGGCCAGTGGAGAGGAGGGGTATGACCCGTGGGCTCTGCCTGCCAGGGTCAGGGAGAGCGGAGGACACTGTCCACATTGTCCTAGTTCCTAAGATCAGATGCTGCCTCACTCTCCCAAGGCCCAGCAGCTAATGAAAAGCCTGCCTGGGGGCCTGTTCAGGACCCACCTCAGGGAGCAACCACACACCTCACTTGGCCTTTGAAGGTCCCTGGGCCTGAGTGACTCCAAGGAACAGGCTGCATAATGGAGGTTCACGTGTAAACCCAGAGCTCACAGTTCCCATCGATGGTTTGCATATTCTCTGTCTAGTCACTTCTTAGGAAGTGTGGGTAATAATAAATTCTTGGCGGCATAAGGGATCTCGTCTTTTCTTGAACATTGCCCCTGGTGGGCAGTGGTGCCAGTCCGTTTCATTGGAGGACAACTCCTATGACAAAGCTTTGTCTTTATTTTGACCTGAAATTTGCCTTCCTGTGACTTTCCCCTGTTGGTCCTGAGCCTCAAAACAGTACACAAAGGTGACTGGAAATGGCACTAGCTTTTTTTTTTGACAGCCACATTCCATGACTGATTCTTAATGAACTTATTACCAATTCAAGCCTTTAGGTCTATTTTCAGATGCAATTAAATCAGGCCTCTCATTGTGTTAATATGTGGATAACTGACAACAAAGCAAGACGGGACTTTTAAACCTATTAAACTTTGTCACGTTGGTTTAGGCCTGTCCTCCTTTCAATTTGTCCCAGCATTGTAAGGGTTAAGCCAGGGTGCTAGAGATGTTGCAAGTGGGCAGGAGATGGCAGGAGAGAGCCAGGAAGTACCATGGTGGCCTCGGCAGGGCTGTGACGATGTGGAGTCCTAGAAACTAGCTGGTGGGGAGGAAACAGGGAACTGGGGCAGAACAGGCCCTTGGGGTGAGGAGCAGGGAGGGAGGTGAGGTTGCACATAAACCCCGAGCGAGGTGACCAGAAGAGGAGAGTTGGCAGGTACTGAGCTGGGGGGCTAAGGCGGAAGTAGAAGCAGGTAGCTGGGGAATTTCCCACAGGGGAAATACACACCCAGGGATCCCCAGAGCCAGTCCCTAGACCCAGAAACAATGTTAAAGGACAGAGAAAGGGGAATGGGCAGACAAATCATGTAACCTACGTGAGACGGAATATTCTGCCATGGTTACAAAGGCTGTTTCCAAAGAGTTTTAATGACAGAAAAGTGTTTTGAAGTTGAAACTGAAATTGGTGCGGTGGATCCCAATCATGTAGTAAAAATCTGCGGTGTTTGTGTACGTATGCGATGTGTAGGTATGAATGAATGAATACTCTGAGCATACATTCTGTACTGAGAGAGAAAGAAATTAATCAAACAGTTAACATTGCTTATAGTTTCCAAGTCTGCCTCAGAGAGCATGTGCTAATTCTATAATTAGCCATTATGGTAAATGTAATCAGAATGTTCAGCTTCCAGGAGTTGGGGCAGTGAGCAGAGTGCAGTGATAGGATCCCTGTGTGGTGCTTGGAAATCTGAACGGACTCCTCTTAAGGCAGGAATCCATCGTCCAAGCAGTCTGTGCATTCAATTGTCCACTGGCTGTTTATCAGACACTCAGCATGGACCGGGCACTTGAATGGCATGGACAGATACAAAGGTGAAGAAATGACTACTGTGGTGTTAGTTGCTACTAAGATGGCTACCTCTTGTGTACCAGGGCTTGGGATAAATTCCTGCACATCACGCAATAAAGGTTAAGGAACAGACTGGAAACCCACAGAGTAAAGATCAGCAAGAAGAGATACGAGGTCCCCATCTTTTCAACATCCCGTGGAGAGGCATGCTGGGCTCATTGTCCCATGGAGGAGACACTCTTTGGGGAGTGGTCCGGGAAAGCAGCCACATTACACGTGGGGACCTTGGAGCCCTGTGGCAGTTTCAGGCAGGCACAGACCCTCTTGTTGTAGCAAAGGAGCTCCTGGTCCCATAGGAAGCTGAGACGAGGAGGCCCCAACAACCCGGAGCAAGCTGCTGGGGTCATTTTGATATGATCCTCCTTGTAGCCCCGAGACACTGTCCTTGTTCTCACAAAGTTCATAGCATCCTAGGGAGACAGACAAGTATCCAGAAAACCACAGTCGCTGCCATTTTAGGTCCTACCACCATACAGCTGCCCAGATTCTGCCATGGCTCATCATTTGAGCCCGCCAAGATATTTTTTTAATTTTGTCATCCCAAATTTGTTGTCCCTCACAGCTTTGTGTCATCAGTACAGCTGACAGACATGTTCTCAGTGTCTCCATTCCAATGGCCCAAGGAGCCAGTCTTTCAAGAGGCCACCAGGAGGGTCCTCAGGGGTGACTGTGTAACCAAACTCAGTGGGTCTGTCTCTTGGTGACTGCAGAGCTGAAAAGCACAACCAAGGCTGAGGTGGTGAAGAAAAAAGTTTATTTCTTGCACAAGCAATGGAGAACACCAGGGATAGCTCCCAAAGCAGTCCCCCCCCCACCAGCTCCCCCCACAGCTTAGTTCAATTGGAGACTTTATACCCCAGAGTACAGAGGATATGTTGCAACTGTGTAACAACTAGGCCTGATCAGGGTGCATGTGCAGGCCATTGCCTAACGAGTTCAATGCCATTACATAACAGGCTCAATGCAACATGCCATTACATAACAGATCCAAGGTAACTTTTGGACACTTAGAGCTGGAGCAATTTGCAGGGGTCCTGCCGCTACCATGTGAGTTTCACTATAGGATGGCAACACCTGCAAAAACTAGGATATTTAGTTATGGATCAGATTTTCATTAACCCTTTCCTTGCCTGGTTTCTGGTCACAGCTGGATCTGTGAACACTCTGCCCCTTGGCACGTGTGAATCGGCCCAGAGGTGCTATCAGCTCACTTTGCCCTTCCTTAGCTCTGTGGAAACCCAAACCTCCCCCAGGCTTCTCACCTTCCCCATCTTTCATTCTAGAACCAGCTTTTCCTGTTAGATAGACACCTGGCTGGAATATCCTTCAGCAATAAGAAGGAGCAGCCTGCTGATTCATGCTTCCACATGATGAACCTCAAAACATGATGCTGAGTGAAAGAAGCTGGAGGCAAAAGAACACATATTGTGTGATTCCATTTATATGAAATGTCTAGAAATGGCTAATATAGAGAGACATAAAGCAGATTAGTGGTTGCCTGGAGCTGGGGGTAGGAATGAGGATTGACTACAAATGCACACGTGGGACTCTTTGAGGTGACAGAAATGTTCTGAAACTGGGTTATGGTCATGGTTACACAACTCTGTAAATTTACTAAAATTATTGAATTGTACACTTAAAGAATCTGGCACATATACAGGGCAAAAGGAAGGGTTGATGAGGGTGGACGGGGCACAATGTTTTGGTGTGCTGTAGAAGGTTCCAGTATATTCCACTGTGTTTTGATGTGAGGTCATCACGGTGGATTTATGAATGAGATTGTTATACTAATTCTTTACATGAGGGAAGAATTTTTTTTAACCAAAGAGTTGATAAATATGTTCTTATTTTAAAGAGGTCGATCTGACCATGTTACTATCTGCTTAACACCTTTCTTGATCCGCGTGACTGTAAGACAGTCAAGGGGCCTTACCATGGCATTCGGTGCCCCCGCACCCTGCACTCCAGTTACAGGGTAGATTGCTTGTGGTGTCCCCAACACACCAGGCACCTTTAATGCCTCCATTCACCCTTTGTCTCCACCTTGTGTCCTGGCCTGACTTCCATTCATCTTTCAAAGCCCAGCTCACATGGCATCTTTGCTTAGTGGGATTGGTGGTTCTTTTATCTCTGTTCTCATATCCACTCCATTAAAGCACATTTAATACTGTAACACAGCCACTTGCCTCTGTCTCTTGTACTGGAGTATGAGCTCTTAAGGGGAGAGACTGTGTCTTATTCATCGGTGCATTCCCAGGGCACATAGCAGGTGCTCAATAGCTTACTCCTTCGTTCATTCAGTAGTCATCCATTGAGAGCGAGGTTTCTCAACCTTGGCACTGTTGACATGTTGAAACAGATAATTCTTTGTTGTGGGATCTGTCCTGTGCATTGTAGGAAGTTAAGCAGCATTCCTGGCCTCTACCTACTAGATGTCAATAGCACCCCCCGACATATCCCAGTTGTGACAACCTAATATGGTCTCCTGACATTGCCAAATGTCCTGTGGAAAGAACCACTGATTTAGAGCCTTTTCTGTAACAAGCATTGTGCTTAGGATTTTCTTTATGTTTCTTGGAAAACACGCTGGGACTAAGGACAGAGCCTGCAGCCCACTCCCAGTTACTGCTTGCCCAGCGGCCCTCACGACCAGGAGTGCTGGTCGGCCCGCCTCACTGGCTCCCCGGCGTCTACGAGCTCAGTTTCCCCAAAGTCTGCTGTGACTTCAGTTGAGTGTTGATTTCTCTTAACTCTGTCTTCACGTTTTATGTTTTAAAAGCTTCACCTTGATAGGAAAAACAGGAGTAAAAGGGGAGTTTGGTGGTTCTGCTCTCTCCCTGTTGTCTGTGAAGAGTCCACTCTGCCACAGGCACTGGCTTGTCCCTTCCTCCTTCTCCATTTGTTCCTTTGGAACATGCTTTAACAAAGCCCTTTCTATTGTCCTTGAGATATTCGCAAGCTGCAGTGCACTCTGGGGTTTGGTCTGCTGACACCCGCCTTACAGGCTGGGGGTGGGAGCTTTTGTTCTCCACCTTGTCATGGCTACTCCTTCTGCCCCTTGTCCTTTTAAATACCTGACACTCCTCCCCCTTTCCCCCTACACACACAACTGGAGAGCGTCCTGGGAAGCCACAGTGTTTCTGTAGTTGCCTCTGAGGAATGAATTATTTGTCTATTCACAGAATTTATGAAAGCCTCCCATCCTTCTTGAGCCATCTTCCTGTTTCTAGAGTTTCTAACTCTGCCTGTCCTGAAATCTACTTCCTAAAGTCTATAAATAACACTCATTTTAATATTAAATATGTACATACTAGTAGAGGCAGATTCAAACACAGACTGTCTGACTCCAAAGCCTGTAGGATTAGCCACTCTACTACCATGTCTCCAGGTTTCTAGATTTACTTTCTTGGTTATTACACTATCTTAGTTTTAGTCCCTCCAGACACGGACCCTGAGAAGGATTTGGGGGTAAGTCATTTTTTTAGAAAGTGACCCCAGGAAACATGGGTGAGGGAGTGGAGAAGTGAGGGAAGAGGGAACGAAGCTCATCAAGTGTGGGTTATGCTAGTTACCACTGTGGGCAACGAAAGCCTAACCCCAGTGGGGAGCCCTGGACACCTGGAGGGCACGTCTCAGAGCTGCCAACAGAAGCACAAGGAAGCCGGGGTGTTGATTCACCAAAGCCCATCCTTGGTGGTTCTGGGCTGCTTCTGGAGGCACTGGTTCTGCCTCTCCAGGTTGCCCTGCCTGGGCCTTGTGCGAAGTCTCAGGTGTTCACAGCAGATAGGAGACAAGTGTGGTGGATATGAGCACACACCTTCTGAGTTGGTGGTTATGTTCTCAGTTTCCTTTCTTGTCCATTTCAACAGCCACTTCTTTGTTGACCAGAATTAAGTCCATGGAAACAGTTGTTCTTGCTCCTCCATTTTCTGAGACATTAAATTGTCAACAAGGATTGGACTCTGCACTTAGCAGAATGGAGAATGGAGCTCCCTCACGTGTCCAGAGATTCTCCTTGCCCTTGTGCCCGCTTCTGTGCAAACATGGTGGCATTTGTTAGCAGTCTCACTATCTCTTCCCTCCAACTTGGGCCAAGGGGGGGAGAGGGGTGCGTAGTATGGGTCCCACTGCTCCCTCCTCAACACTTCAGAGGGACCCAGGAGGCATTCTGGGCTCCTTTGCCCTGCGTGGCAGGGGCCACAGGTGCTCACTCCTCTGCTTCTTAGAAGGAGTTCCACTGTGCCCCACCCCAACAAAGGGCCCTGCCCCTATGACCGACACTGGTGTCCAAGCCTGGGAGTGACTATGAGGTCCTCTGTTTTTCTCTGCCCTTTCAGGCCTTTGCTGTTTTTCTCTGCCAAGATTCTTCTTTGAAGAATTAAGTATCCCTTGCTCATTCCATCTTTCCCCTGTACAAAGGTAAAGAACGGCTCCACCCATCCCAAACCAGGGGTGGTCACATGACCAGGCTCAGCCTATCAGAATACCCCAGTCTCAGGGATTAGTCATGGGTGTGACACCCAAGCAAGGCCTTTCACTCAGAGTTCTTTCTGAACGGACATACAGAAATCAGGAGAGAGAGAAATGCCTTTCCCCCGGGGTTGCTAAGAGCTAACTGAAGATGCCTATGACAGACAGATGTGGCCACCAGCCTCTCCCCACTCCCTGGCCCTTGTTTACTCACCTTTAAAAACAGAGCCACGACTGTGGGTGATCTCAGTGTAGTTTGTGGAGTGAGCTGTAATCTGGGCGTCCACCCTGCAGCAGTGGGCAGTAAACCAGGGCCCATGCAGCGTTAGAAGCCTTTAAAAGCATGGGCCAGATGTTCACTTAGAAGCATGGATGGATCTTAAAACCAGAGCCCTCAGGACCCACAAAATAAAATTAAATACCAATGGAGGTAGTTAGATAAAGTAGTCTCCAAGCTCCTTTCTGCCCTGTATTTGTATAAGGCAGTGTGAATCGCGGAGGTCAGAAATATGAACTCTGTCGTCTGTTTACCAAGCCCCCATCCTTCCTTGGTTGTGGGCTGCTTCCAGGGGCATTAGCTCTGGCTCTTCCAGGTTGCCCTACCCAGGCCTCATGCAAAGTCTCGGATGTTCACAGGAGACAGGACTTGGTTTCAAATCCCAAATTTGCCATTTGCTAATTGTGGGGAACTTGGGTGAGCCACTTAAGTTCTCTGGGCCTCAATTATGTTATTTGATCTGAGAAATGAGGGTAATAATCCCTGTAAAGTGCATTGGACAGGGCTTGGCTCACAGTAAGAGCTCAAGAAACCATGGGCAATCCTCTCGTGCTGTGGGTTGGCAGTGTTTTTCTGGGGCGGGAGGAAGACAGACTGTGCATGTTATCCCATGGCAGGAAATGTGGAGGGCTTTGCCAATATGGAAAAGCCCAGTAGGGAGAGGAGATCTGGGTATTGTCTTGAAGGGAAGTGGTGCCCTCCGTAGCCCGTCCACTCCTGCTGGGTGTCCTTCAGGCTCCCATCGCCTTGATCAACCTTGCATCTAAAGTGGGGCACTCAGCACGCTGTGCTGTGGCCGGGCACAGTCCGTAGGCCAGGTCCGTTTTCCAGAGCAGCTATCGTTCTCCACTGAGAGCACTCACCTCCTGAGGCTTGTCGCATTTAGGACCTCAAGCTGCAGCCCTTCCAGCTGTAAGTTTAGCAGCCTGGCTCAGAGAACACGTGACTGAGCCGCTATGATGTGCTGAGCACGTGGCTCTGTGTGATGCTGTGCTCACCCCACTGGGGTGCAGCGAGCGTGGCCCTGACTAGTGGGAGACAGACCGACATCAGGCACCTACGCAGAGGGCCCTATCATGGGCCTGTGTGCAGAGTGCTGGGGCGGGGGAGCGGAGGTGCTGGGGGAATGTGAGGGAAGCCATTTGTCCACGTGGGGCAGGCTCTGAGGCTCTGGAAGTTTCCTGGGTTAACTGAAGAGTAAACAGGGGAATGAGAGAGGTGGGAAAGAGAAAAACACAGAACAGAGTGTGCAGGCAAATGGAACACCTGTGTGGCGGCCCAGAGGCAAGAGAGTGTGGGAAGCTTGTGAGGGTCAGGGAGAAAAGTTAAGGGATAAGTGGCTGGGCCGTGTGCTGGGACAGAGCTGTGCTTGGCCTGGGAAGCCATGTCAAGAAGCTGGGGTTTGGTCTTGAGAGGGTGGGGACCAAGGACAGGCGTTAAGCAGGAGAGTCTTGGGCAGATTTCTGTTTTAGAAAGCCAGCTGGGGCTGCTGCAGGAACACTGGTTTTGAAGGGGAAAAGGCAGAAGGGTGAAAGCCTGGTAAGGAGGCTGTCTTGGCCATCCAGGTAGGAGCTGTACCAGGGTGGGGCAGGGAGGGAGAGGCTGGACAGGTGGGGAGGGAGAGGCTGGACAGGTGGGGAGGGAATGTTGAGGAGGTAGACAGGGAGAGGGAGGTGGCCAGGGGATCCGAGGTGTCTTGCTTTGTCTTCTTGGTGATGAGGAGCTCTGAAGAAAACTAGATTCTTGGGGAAGGCAAGTATGGTAGAACATTGATGGCCACAGTGAGGGCCGCCCTTCAGCGCAGGGCCTGTTCCCAGCTTCAGGGAGTGCTGTGGGCAGGCAGCCTTCAAGGGTCAGCCCCTTCAGGGACTGCCTTGCCCAAGGTCATGCCCCTTTCTGTGGTGCCCACATCCTTTGATTCAGTCGTGTGAAGTCCTGGCCATCTTTGCCTACCTCAGGATAGCCCTAAAGGGCCGTTCCACCATTAGTGCTCCTGTGGTATGGGCTGACGCTCTCTTTGGACCTGATCACAGCTTGACATCGCCCTTTGCCCCCTCGTGCTTCCCGCCCACTCCCTTCCACTGGTGCGGATCCTCCCTAATAAATATCCTGCTCACTAAACTCCATCTCAGAGTTTGTTCCCCAATGGCCCCCAATGAATCACATGCCTTGTGCCCACGCCCCTTTGCAATGACATGCAGACGTGCAGTCTATTTCTCCACCCCTTGAGTCTGAGCTGGCCTCGTGTCTTGTCTTGCTTTCACCAAGAGAATGTGTAGAATGACTTCCTGGGACTTCTGGGTCCAGGCCCCAGTGGACTTGTAGCTTCACTTTTGCCTTGGAACCCAGTTGCATGTGAACAGGTCCAGCTGTCTCACTGGAGGAAGCCTGTGTGGAGGAGAACTGAGCCCCCAGCCGACAGCCAGCACCTTGGCCCAGACCTGTGAGGGAGGCCCCCTTAGATCTTCCAGCCTCTGTCGGGCCACCCCAGCCAACACAAGGTGGAGCAGAGACAAACTTTCCCCGCTGAGCCCCCCAAATTCTGACTCATGGAATTGTGGGTAATAAAAGGATTGTTGTTTGAAGCCCCTAAGTTTGGGGCAACAGATAAGTAAAACAGCATGGCTGCACCACCAGGAAAGTGCCATGGCTTGTGATCAACGAGGGTGGCTACCCATGCTGGGAAAGCCGCAGAGGGATGGCCTTCCTGCCAGCTGTCCCAGGGTGAAATGCAACTCTTGTCCCCCATGATGTTCTGTCATCCTGAGCCCGTCAGTGCTCATCTCATCTCTGCTCCTGGCACGGGGAGATGCCAGCACCATTACCTCTTAAACCCCTCTGTGTCTGTAGAGAAAAGCAACTCGCCGCCAAAGGAGCAAATGAGGCCCAGCTCTCTGCAGAAACATCCATCGTCCTGGGCTGCTCCAGGCAGAATCCCAACGTATAATTCCCTTCTGCAGTGGCTGGCTCAGAGTGCATCCATCTTCACAAGCTCACTATTCATCTGATCATTTTCATGCCATCCCAGTGGGAAATAAAAGCCATCAATAAATCACACCGTTGCTGCAGATTATACTAAATGACCTGGGCAGAGTGCTGGCTGTGCCAGTCACTGTGACCATGAGGGCCAGGGCCACTCGTGCGCGGCATTCCTCCAGGAATGAAGAACGCGTGCCCCGCTCTCACCCTGGATGTGGATCCACCTCCCCATAACCCTTGATATCCTTAGCGTGATTGAAATCCATGAGCACAGGAGCCCTGGACTTATCAGAAGGCCTGAGTTCAGCCTCTGGATTATCTGTGTGATATTGGGCTGGCTGCTTGGCCTCTCTGAAGCTTTGGGCTCCTCTTCTGTGAAATGTCCAGAAATCCTTGTGAGAACTAAATGAGAACATGGATGTGAGATTTGCACTGAAAAGTGGCATATATGCACGTGGGTAGCATCATTATGGTCATTATTTCAGAGTAACCGTAACTTGTAGAGGGTGTCACGGGGGAGAAAGACTAGACTGGACACTGAAGTGCCATGGGCAATTGAATACTACTTCTTGACTTCGATTTCCTCATGTTTCAAATGGACCCTGTAGTATTTGCCCCATCAATTTCACAGAGCTATTGTGAGGCTCAAATCAAATAACAGTTGGGGGAGTCCTTTAGCAAAGCATTAAGTTGTACAAATGTGAGAATCTTTACAGAATCATTCCTTCTCTAAACGCTGTTGTTTTTCTTTTGTTCGTTTCATTTTTGCCAATCTTCCTATTTCTCTGGTTTTCAGCACTATTGAGAGTCTTTCCCAAGACTTCCTAAGATAATCAAGAAAATTTGGGCCAGTTGGTTTTTCTGGAAGGAAAAAGAAACTACCATTATTGAGTTCTGAGTACATTTCCAATATGTTACTTCATTTAACAGCCCTTGAAGATGGGCATCAATTGTCTCTGTTTTCACAAGGGAGGGAACTGGGACTTAGCGAGGCCAAGTATCTGCTCAAAGTCACAGAGCTGGAACATGAATTCAGTTCTGTCCTATTACACCACATGGAGGACTCCAAACTTCTGCCTTTCTTTCATTATAAGTGCCTTCAACTTACCCACATTTTCACTGTCTCTCCCCATTTTTGACCTTTCTTATCACAACTAAGACTTCTTTAGTAAAAATTCACTTAAGGAGACAAGTGTCATGTGAAGTTGTTGATGGTCCAAGCAATCAATGGTGACCAAAAAAAAAAAAAAAAAAAAAACATGATGGGCTGATTCACAAGGTGGAAAAACTTTCCAGTGAATGCATTATATCCATGTGCCTCTACACCAAGGAATCACTTCAGTAGAGCCACAGTCTCTCTATGGAATGTTTGAGAACATGAGAACTTTTCTCTTTAAACAAAGAATGGATCGATCACTTCAGGAAGAGAATTGGTTGGCATATCTACTGGATTCAAGGGAGCCTAATAGATAGAACCCTCCTAGCCTATCCTACTTTCTGAATGAACTGAGAAATAAGGAAAAAGAATAAGGCAGATAAACACCAAAATAGCTCCTTTATTAATGGTGAACTCGATATTTGGGCTTTCTAATCCTGAGCCTCAGATTTTGATAGATGCACCCACCCAGAAGAATTGACTTGGGAGTTTTTGCGCTTGGAGAAGCATAACAGAAGGTGTACTTCCTCGGGGCAACCTGTTCCCAAGAGAAATGGCAGAAGAGGCTGGACTGTACATGCCCAGTTTCTCTTTTCTAACTCACCAATCTGAGTGAGGCCAAAGTGTTACAAAGAACGGTGCCCCTCCACGTAGAATAAGACAAGAGTGGGGAATAAGCTTTCCCTCCTAAAAATGACAGGGTGTGAGGAAAACTGTAAGCTAGCTAGAGCATTGTAGGATTTTCTAGAAAATATTATATTTCATTGTTGAAGAGGAAGGCAGTCCAAAATGAGTCTTTTAGATTGATAAAACAAGGATCAAAGAGTAGAAGAAGAAATAAAGTTTCTCATTCCTCAGAAATTACCACTTAATAAATGTCAAAGACATTCTTGTAAACTGAACAGGCAATGAAAAACGGTGGAGACAGAGGACCCCAACTTTGAGCATCTCTTGGAAGTTCTCGTAAAAACAGTGCCCAGGCTTGATTCTGAAGGTTGTACTAGGAGAGGGAGAAAATACCTTTGGCCCAAATTTCATTTGACTCATGTGTGAAGAAGTAAGCCAGTCTATTCCATGCAGAAAAATTCCACCAAAAGCATTTATGGCATAGCTTTTATGTTAAATGATCGATTTTGTCTGAATGACACAGGTTTGTAAAAGCAAATATAGTGACTTCTGGTAATGAAGGACTAAGTAATTTGGATTAACTCTCCCACTTAACACAGTAAGAAATACTAGACAAAATATTATTTCTAAAAATCTGTTAGAAGATTCTAGTCAGGTGATATAATGGTGAAGAGAATTTGGGGCTTTCTGAGTATATTCTCGGACCAAAATTGAATTAAATGAGAAATCAAAAATAAGACATTGAGAAAAAACCCATATACTTGAAATTAAACAATACATTTTTATATAATCCATGAGTCAAAGAAGAAATCCCAAAGAAATTAGAAAATGTTTCAGACTGCATGATAATGAAAATACAATATCTAAATTTGTGGATTTAGCTACACCAGTGTTTCCAGGGAAATGTATATCTTTAAATGCTTATATTAGAAAAGATGAAAAGTCCAAAATAAATGCCCAAGGCTACCCTTCAAAAAGCTAGGGGGATTAAAAATAAAAAGCTAGGAGAAAACAAAAAAAGAAAGAGCAAAGTAAACCCAAAGTAAGTAGAATGAAAAAAACCTAAAGAAAAAGCACACATCAATATCAATTAGTTGACAAGGTCAAAAATAGTTTCTTTGAAAAGATGAACAAAATTGGTAAATCCCTAGCTAGACTGATCATGAAAATATAGAGAGAAGACAAACGACCAATATGAAGAATAAGTGAAGGATTATTACTACAGATACTACAGACATTAAAAAATTAGTAAGAGAGTATCAGAAATAACTTTACACCAACAAATTCAATACCAGAGATGAAATGGACACATAAATTAAAAAATATAATTTATAAAAACTGTCACAAAATGAAACAGAAACTCATAATAGCCCTATAGCTATTAGATAAATTTAACTTGTCATTTGAAAAAAGAAAACCCACAAAACTTCCTACAAAGAAAACTCCAGGCTCTAATAGCTTTATTGGTAAATTCCACAAAAAATTCAAGGATGAAATAAAATAATACCAATCTTATAAGAAAATATCTTAGAAAATAAAGGCAGGACCACTATTTAACTAATTTTCTGAAGTCAGCATAACCCTAATACCAAAATCTGTGCAAGATATTCCAAAAACAAAATAAAACGAAATTATAGACCAATATCCCTCATAAACATAGACACAAAAGTTCTTGACAAAATTTTAGCAAATTGAATCCAACAGTATATAAAAAAGATAATACACTATGACCACGTGGGATTTATCCCAGAAATGCAAGGTCAGTTTAACATTTGAGAATCAATGTAATTCATCATATAAACAGAAAATGCATTTGAAAAAATTTAATATTCATTTATAGTAAAATCTCTTAGCAACTAGGGAAGAAAGGAACCTCCTCAAACTGCTATAGGGCATCTATGAAAAACCTACAGCTAATATCACCCTTAATGGTGAAATAGTGAATGCTTTACCCCTAAGACGGGGAGCAAGGTAAGGATGCAGCTCTCACTGCTACTATTCAGCATTGTACTGGAGGTCCTAGCCATTGCGATAAGATAAAGAAAAGAAATAAAAGGAATACAGATTGAAATGTAAGAAGTAAACTGTGTTTATATGCAAGTGATTTGATTGTTTATATAGAAAATTCCAAGGAATATACAAAAGAGCTACTAGAACTAAAAAGTGAATCTAGCAAAGGTGCAGAATACAAGTATAATACACAAAAATTGATTGTAATTTTATATACTAGCAGCAAGCAATTGGAAAATGAAACATAAAGATTCATTTAATACAATGTCAGAGACAGGAAACACTTAGAAATAAATATGATAAAAAAACTGGTACACTGAAAATTAAAGAACATTGAGAGAAATTTAATATGTAGATAGACATATAGAT
This sequence comes from Tapirus indicus, assembly GCA_031878705.1. Classification (NCBI taxonomy): domain Eukaryota; kingdom Metazoa; phylum Chordata; class Mammalia; order Perissodactyla; family Tapiridae; genus Tapirus; species Tapirus indicus. The sequence continues at coordinate 60,749,251 of CM062918.1, read as the reverse complement.
CATGTTCATGGATCATAAGACTCAACATTGTTAAGATGTCAATTCTTTCCAAACTGGGATATTGAATCTATAGATCAATCTAAATCCAAGCACACTTTTTAAAACTGGAAATTGACAAACTGATTTTTAAATTTAAAATGGCAAAGAACCATGAATAGCTAACACAATTTTCAAAAAAAGGAGAAAAAAGTTGGAGGACTTAAACTATCTGACTTCAAAACTTACTATAAAGCTATAATAAATGAGAAAGTGTGGTATATAGACATATAGGTCAGTGGAACAGAAGAGAGTCCAGAAATGGACCCACACATATATGAGTAATCATTTTTTGACAAAGCTGCCAAGATAATTCAATAGAGAAAAGGTAGTCTTTTCAACAACTGGTGTATACATATGTCAGCACACACCAAACTATACACTTAGAATGAGTTCTTATATTCAAAATATTAAAAAAATTATTACAAATTGATGAGAAAAATAAACAAATAAAACAACACCTAATGGAAAAATGAGCAAGAGACTAGAACAGACACTTAAAAAATGGTTAATAAATATATGCAGATGTGCTCAATCTCATTATCAGGGAAATACAATTTAAAACCCAAATGAGCTTCCCCTACATATCCACTAGAATGGCTAAAATGAAAAGGTTGATAATACTAATTGTGATGTTGGTGGAAATGTAAACTGGTAAACCACTTTGAAAAACAATTTGATTTTATTTACTAAACACATAGTAGAAGACACACATACTCAATGACTCAGCAATTCTGCCCCTAGAGATGTACACAACGAAAATGCATACACATGTGCACTATATGCAAGAATGTTTACAGCAGCATTATTCATAATAGTCCAAACGGACAACCCAAATGTTCATCAAAAATAGAACAAACAAATTAAGTGTGAGCTACTCACACAAAGAAATTCTCACAGTCAAGAAAACGAATAGGGGCCAGCACCATGGCCTAGTGGTTAAGTTTCATGTGCTCTGCTTCAGCAGCCTGGGTTCGGTTCCTGGGCGCAGATCTCCACCACTTGTGGGTGGCCATGCTGTGGTGGCCACCCACATACAAAATAGAGGAAGATTGGCACAGATGTTAGCTCAGGGAGAATCTTCCTCAGCAAAAAAAAACCAAAAAACAAAAAAACAAATAAGATTCAGCTTCACACAACAATGTGGATGAGTCTTGCAGACATAATTTTGAATAAATAAAACTGGACACAAAATAAACAGTGAATGATTCCACTCATATATTGTTTAAAAAAATCAGGCAAAATTAACAGTGTTTAGGGATGCATGCTCAGTTGATAAAAACACTATAAAGAAAAGCAAGAAAGTAATTACCACGGAAGTCTGTGTATCAGCCAGCATTCCATCAGGGAAGAGGAACCCTAGGAATATTGTGGAATGCGGGATTAACTAGAGGAGTTAGACCCTGTGTAGTTGTGGGAGAAGTGGGGAGAGTAGAGGGTCAGAAAGGAGAGTTGAAGGAGAGAGAAAAGCTACTAACCAACCGCCTGAAGTACTGTTTGGCATTGGGTGGACATTCAGAACTTTCCAGGGGATCCAGAAACCTGTCACATGCAGCTACTGGGCTGGGACTGGTGGAGGGAAGAAGTCTATAGAAGGTTGGTGCCTCTGCAATAGCTGCCATGTCTGAGAGTTTGCAGCTGAATGTCTGGTTGTGAGCTGGGGTCGCTGTTGGTTCAGCAGGCAAGGGAAAGTGAGGGACCTCTGCATATGTCTGCCATCACATCTAACCATGGCGACCTTCAGAAAGTAATGGCTGCTGTTTCACTTCTACCTTCCAAATCTCACAAAAGGAAAACAATTTTGGAGTGGGGAGAGGGCCAACTCTGAGTTACTCTACATGAAACTCAAGGATCCCAGAACCTTAATTCTGGCTTAGCCAAGTTGGCATAGTCCAAACCCACAGTCAGCAGTGCAGTGACATCTGCAGGGCAGGTTGATGTTAGTGACATTGAGGGGGTACACGGGGACTTCCGGGGGGGCTGGCGACATTCTATCTCTTGCCCTGGGTCGTGGCTACACGGATGCTTACTTTGTAGCTGCACATCTTTGTTTTGTGAACTGAATATATATAATATTACAAGATCAAAATGTTAAAAAAAATAAGGCAACTGTGACTGTCTCTTTCCCACTCCACCTTCTGCTTTGAAACAGCTAGGCCATTCTGTGCTGGTTCTTTCTGGAGAGAAGATGACAGCAAAAATGCAAAGAAAAAAAGGATGTTCCCCCCTGACTTTTTGCATTTCAAAACAAGTCCTCAGGTAACGGAAAACTGCACGACCACTATACTGCATAGACAAATGTCAATAGTCGACTTAGATTAAAGAAAAACCCAGACACAGACATTACTTGGGTAAATCAAACAATGTTGACTTATCTAAAGCAAACAGAAGGAGGCCATGCAGTCAGGACACAGGGTGGAGAGATGAGCAACATTGTTTGGGCCAGGGAGAGGGGCCCACGCAGTTGGCTCACACTTGTGAGTGACAATATCTGAGTGAGGGTCACACTAGACCTTTTGAAGCTTGGCTGCCCCCATTTGTGCCAGCTTTGTGTACTGAAGAGGAACGCAGTTCTATCTACTAAGACTGGTGCTGTTGTCTTTACCTACTTAATCGAGGAAGGTACTTCCAGGTTTAAAACTGGGCAGTTCTGTGCGTGAGTGAGTGTGATTATAGGCCAGGGACCACCTCGTCTGAGCCAGAGGCCCTCATCGTTCTCAAGGTTGCACTATATGTAATGTGGGTCAAGGGGCATACAGCACAATCCAGTCCACTTAGGCACACACAGTCCTCTTTTGCCGTCCTTTGCCTCCTCACGCCACAACAGCCCAATCCCCATGCCCAGGTGTCTCTGGGAATCATGCTAACAGGCCCTAGGACCAGGTAGAGAACATATGACAAAAGCACCTGCAACAGAGACAAATTATTTGGAAGAAAACATAACGGGTTAAGAGCAAGACTACTGCCATCCCTGTCCTCAACCTCCAGATGAGAATTTTCCCCGGGGGCGGGGGTGAAGCAGAGAGATGTGGTGTTATAAAGCTATCACCTCTCAGCTCCTAACAACTCTTCCCTATTGTGCTCCACAGCCGTGAGGCTGCAACTGCGCAAGGCAACGTCCTCCTGGCCAGCAGCTCCCCATGGTCCTGCCAGCAGGGGGCGCTAAAAGGAGACCGGAAGACAGGAGGATGAAGTGTCATATTCACTCCTGTGTGCTTGCCGTTCCTGTCAGCATCACCCTGGCAGCAGCTTTGGTTCCAGTTTGTAGCGTTTCTCTGCATTCCCACAATCAGCCCATCACCCATCAGAGGCAACAGAGAGAACTTCCCTTTCAGCTCCTGCGGTACAAGAGCACTTAGCTCATGCCCCCTCCGCAGAGATCCGAATCCCTGGGCTTTGAGACCCCTCCTCCAGGTCCTGGGTTCTGATGACCCCAGCTTCTTCCCCTTGTCCCCCTAGTCCTGGAAGCAGGAGCTGTGTCCTGCAGTTACATGTTAGCATGACATCGGAGTTCCTTTTCTGCCTTTTCAGTCCTTTGACACCTGTCCAGCCAATTCCCTCCGTTGTGCCAGTGGCTGGCTATGGGCAGGATGTTTGAGGAACTTAAAAAACATAATCTAAAATTGATATAGAGGAATAAAAGTCCCCAAATAGCTGTCAAGTTTGAAGAATAAGAGCAAAAAGAGAGAACTTGATTTATCAGACAGAAAGATATGAAAACATGTGGAAAGCCAGTGGTGGTTTCTGTGCAGGAATGGGCAAAGCGATACACGAGAAGAAGAGGGAGCCTGAAAACAGACCTCTGCACTTGGGAACCTGGGGTATAACGTGCCACAAACAGCTGGGGGAAGAACAGATTGTTCATTCGACAGCATTGGAAAGACGTGCTCACTCCACGAAAGAAAGGTTGAATCCCTACTTCTTACCCTATACGAAGGTGAACTCCACTTAGATTGAAGACCTAAATTTGAAAGGGGAAACTATAAAGGTAACAAGATAAATAGTTGGAAGATATCTTTGCTATTTGAAGATAGCCAAAAACTTCTTAAATGAGACCCTCAAAACAGCTCTCCTTAGGGAGAAAAATTAATGCATTTGGTGATATCAAAATTAAAGATTTTGTTAAATGGTTTTCATAGATGATGTTAATAAATAGATGGCATATTGGGAGGTGCTTTTCATAATATCAAAAATTATTGGGACAAATGGGGAATGTTGAATATGAGCCCTAAATTAGACATTAGTGTTGTAAAAATGTCAAATTTATTGAGTGGGGTAATTGTATTATGGTTTATGGAGGAGAATGTCCTTGTTCTTAGGAGATTTACACTGAAATATTTAGTGCTGAAGTGTCTGAATGTCAGCAACTTACTTTCAAATATTTCATCAAAATATAACTATATATTTCATATCTATACTTGTATCATAGGAAGAGAGAGATAAAGCAGATGTGGCATGATATTAACAATTGGTAAATCTATTATGATATTAGGGAACTTTGAAATTTTTCAAAATAAAAAGTTGCAGAAAATAGCAATAAAGAAACATCAGAATATACAAGGAACTCTTGAAAATTAACAATAAAAAGATCAAGAGCAATTTAGAAAAATGGGCAAAGGACAGGAACAGGCAATTCACAGAAGGGGAAACTTGATTGTAATAAGTACATGAAGAAATACTCCACGTCACTGGTAATCACAGAAAGGAAAAACTAAAGCCAAATGAGATACACATTGCACCCATCAGATTGACAAAAACTGGAAAGCTGGATAATGCCAAGTGTTGGGAGGCCATGAGGAACCAGGACCCATGATTATGCTAGTCCACTGGTCTTAGGGAGCCATCTGGCCGTGCAGAGTGAAACTGGGCAGACACCTACTCTGGGACCTAGCCATCTATGCTTAAATGCCAGAGAGCCTCCCTGGGACACATGTACTAAGATGGTCATCACAGCTTGACTCATCTTAGGGAGGACGTGAAGCTACCCAGGGCCTATGACCAGGGGATTGCATCAGGCAAATGAGAGAGACACCTACCAGTTGGGGTCCACTTCCTACCCAAGCCTGATGAGAATAAGAAGCCAGGACTCCTGCCAGACCCCACAGAGAGGGGCAGGAAGCAGGAGAATGCAGAGAACCCCCAGATTCAGGACCTGGGGGTCTGAAATTAGTTTGAGTTGAAGAAAATAAATACAATTATATTTATTGCATGTTTAAGTTTATGAGTAGAGATTTACTCCTGCTATATTGTCATTAGCAGCTTTTGACTTCCTAACTCCCCAGGAGGCAAATGAAAGATAATGCTTAACCCAAAAGATTGGCCCCATGATGGAGGAATTTTAGCCAGGGGTGGCGAGTGGGAAAGCCATGGTGCAGCACATAGGAGATTTTATGCATGGTCTAAAAAAGATTTTCAGAAATCCTGGAACTTTTTCTTAAGAGAAAAGTATAACAGTGTCCTAAAAATAAATACCCACTGTTTGGAGAGATGCAAGCTGGATCTGAGCAGTATATGTGGAGGTCTTTACAGGGAAGAAAAATAAATATGTGTTCATTTACTGTGTAGAAAATAATCCTTCAAGTTTTTAAAGATTAATGTATCAGTTCTTTTCTGCAGGTGAAGATGGTTATCTTTCATCTCTCAAAGGAACTAAATTCCAACGCCATTGTCTCTCTTGGTGTCAAGCAAGGGGCTGATACTGAACTTGCTGTAACCAAGGGTGAGGACACAGAGTTCTCTCTGCCGAGCGTCAAAGCGGTCTTTGCTTGTTGAATTTAGGCAGAGACAAAAGCTTGGGGAGAGAATTCTGAGCAATGAGCGTCTTCTGAGAAGAACTCGTTCTGGCCCCTCGAGGCTTCTAGGAAGAGGGCCAGGGTGGGAGGGAAGCATGAACCTGGGTTGAGCGGCTACCAGTGTCAGGGGCTGGTCTAGGCATTCGCCATGGTCTGGTTTGTATTTCTCACACTTTCTCTTCATGAAACAGGCATCACCCCCACCCAGTTTTCAGATGAGAACACTGAGGGCCAGAGGGATTAGAGCAGCTTGCTTAAGGTCACACAGCTAGTTCATGGGCATGCCAGGATTCCACGCCTGGGTGGAATTTCTACCGCATCGGGCTGCCACACTCAAACAAAAACTGAAAAATATTTTGAAGCTTTAGACCAGGCCTCAGTCAGGCTCCAGCTAGTTTGTCTGAACTCATCTTAAAGGTGTCCCCCACCCTTCTTAAGATGCGTTGGCACTGTGACTCAGTCAGCAGAAAATAGCTGCAGGAACAATTACTGTTTCAAATTGAGTCTGTAGATTTCAGGGCATTCAGATCTCCATTCTGTAGGCAGACTTTATTAATACCCCAGCTTCAGGTTCAAAATGTCATGTTCACTGAAAAATGGAAAAAAAAAAGTCCCCTATAGGCATTGGGGCCCTCTGGGAGCTAGACTCAGCCAGGGGACACTTGCTGACTGCTCAGGGAGAAGGAGCAGGAGGAGATGCATTCTGACCTCCAAGCCCTTTGAGAGGCTGGGATTTTGAGGCTATTTGCTTCTAACCTTTCAAAATTCCTGCTTTGCAGGGAGGAAGAGGTGTCAACTGGAGATCACAGTTGATGAAAAGTTGAATATTCAAACTGACATTCACCAAGAATGATGAGGGAGGGAGTTTTAATCGCATAACAAACGATTCTCCTGAAAGAAAATGTCAGGAAGGCTGTTTTTTCATTTTTTGCTTAGACTTTCTTTCCTCATCACCTCCCCATCCACCCACACACACTTAAATTTTGGCTTATTTAAACTTCAGAAGAGTCGCCAACCAGGCGGGAAGAAGTGAAATTAGGACAGTTCCAAAGCCTTGGTTTTCAGACACTAATAAATTAGGTGAATGATAAGGCATTGGTGAAAACCTGCAAGGGGCCAATTTTAAAAGGATTCTTCTGTCTGAGTCAGCATTGCACTGACTTTGGTGGGGTTTGGGATGGAGGTAGGGAATCTCTTGGGAAGAGGGGGGGTGTGCTCTGAATTCTGGCATATTTTAGGATGGAGAGGTGAAATTTGATCCTGACGTGAATTCAATGTAATTAGGTCCAACAGAATTGTTCTGCTTCCAGATGAAATGTTTGTTTCAAACAGATCAGCTTTGCAAGGATGTTGCTGAAAACCCCGACAGTTCTATTAGGAAATAACAAGTCTGTGGCTCATTTGGCTTTGCCTGGTGTTGGAGTCTGTGTGATTAAGGGGCCCTCTCTGGGGTTTTTTCTCCAAAGAGGGAAATGACTCATGCACTATGGCCTTGTTATTTACAAGGTGGCGGGTGGGGGCCAGCCCAGTGGCATAGTGGTTGTTTGTATGCTCCGCCCCAGGAGCCCAGCGTTAGCAGGTTTGGATCCTGGGCACAGATCTATGCACTGCTTATCAAGCCATGCTGTGGCACACATCCCACATATAGAGCAGAGGAAGATGGGCATGAGTGTTAGCCCAGGGCCAATCTTCCTCAGCAAAATAAAGAGGATTGGCAACAGATGTTAGTTAGCTCAGGGCTAATCTTCCTCACCAAAAAAAAAAAGTTCTAAATTTTAGTGTTCCAAATTGAAATTGTAAATTTTTATAGCCAGTTCTGTTTATCTATCTATCTATCTATGTCTGTCTGTCTGTCTATCTATCTATCTATCTATTATAGTCTAAATGTTTGTGTCCCTGAAGGTGATGGTATTAGGAGGTGGGACTTCTATCTATTATAGTCTAAATGTTTGTGTCCCTGAAGGTGATGGTATTAGGAGGTGGGACTTCTGGGAGGTGCTTAAGTCATAGGGGTGGAGCCCTCATGAAAGGAATTAGTGCCATATAAAAGAGGCTCCAGAGAGATCCCTGGCCCCTTTTACCATGTGAGGACACAGTGAAAAGGCGCCAGCTCCGAACCAGGAAATGGGGTCTCACCTGTCCATTCTGGCACCTTGTTCTTGGACTTCCCAGCCTCTAGAACTGTGAGAAATAAATTTCTGCTGTTTATAAGCTACCAGTCTGTGGTATTTTGTTATGGCAGCCCGAATGGACTAAGACACTTTCTTCTTCTTTTCCTTTTTCCTCTTACTCCTCTGCCTCCTACTTCTTTCTATCTATCTATCTATGTATCCATCCATTCAACAAATACTTATTGAACACTTACTCTCTGCCAGCTCATGGGAAAAGCCCAAGATAAGCCTTTTTGCAGGCCCCAGGAACCAACACTTGAATCACCTCCTAGAGCTTATCAAAAATGTGGATCCCAGGCTCCTCTTCCAGGAATTCTGATTCAGTAGCTACCATTCATGAAGAATTTACTATGCACTAGGCAATCATTTAATCTTTGCAACATCCATTCCAAGGGGAACGATTATTCTTCCCACTTTACAGAGGAGGCACAAAAAAGTTGAATAATTTCCCCCAAGTCTCACAGCTATTAAGCGGTAGGATTTCTAACCCAGATCCATCTGAATCCAAAGCCTGTGGTCTATCTACCATAATGCTCTTTAGTCCAAAACTCTACCCCAGTCCTGACACCAGCCCACCAACTGGTAATACACCTCGTTAGTTATGCTGGTAATGCTTTTCCTTCCCGGGGACTCAATTTGGGTCTCTCTCAGATATTTGCTCTTGTGTAATCCTCTAACTGGAAGCATTTGGCCCCAAAAACCAGGGTCTGCAGGAGGAGGTCTAAATTCTTTGGGTTGGTATTCAAGGCTTTTTACAATTTGGTTTCCTCTTATTTTATCCCTTGCAGCTCCCCCACACAAGCCCTGGGGCCCAGGTGGTCTGCCCTCTATCTTTTGAATGCCAAGAGGTTGTTATAATGGAGGAAGTTTCTTTCACCCTTTCGAAGGCCAGCCCTTCCACCCACTCTAGATCCTATTTCCTTATCTTCAAGAACTTTCCTCCTTGACTTAGCCTCTCTTTCCCCTCTCCCTCTCCTTCTATGATTACTCTCCCTCTCCTTCAGCAGATGAAATGCTTGAAAGTCTCCCACCTTAAAATACTCTTTCTTGAACCTTCATTTCCCTCCAGACATTGCATCATGTCTCTAGTCCTCATATCAGCCAAACTTCTCAAAAGAGTTTTCTCCATTGGCTGTCTCATCTTGCTTACTTCCCATTCATTCTCCTCCCTCCTACTGAAATTGCTCACATCAAGGTCACCTGTAACTTTCATGCTGACAAATCCAAATGCTTTTCTATTTTCATTTTAAACTCTCTGCAGTGTTTGACTACTCCCTTCTTTATTAAATGCTTTCTTCCCTTCACTTCTGATTCACCTGAGGATCAACTGCCGATGACAGAATCCACCCCAGCTAGCTTAGGCATAGAGGGAGTCCAGTGCTTATAAAAGCATTGGAAAGGCTGGAGCAACAGCTGGAGGCCGTCACCCCCCACCTCCGATCCAGCAGAAACACCTCCCAGGACAACACAGAAGAACTGGCCTGCCCCGGGAGCTGCTGCCTCTACCGTGGCCGGATGCTGCACCCAGTTCACGGTGCCCCTACTGCAGTCCACACCAGCTGAAGGAATGCTCCATGCTCGCCTCTCAACACTCACAAAGCTAGGGACTCCTGGGACCATCTGTTACAACTGCTGCCAAAACACCAAATGCTGGGGCCGGCCCGGTGGCGTAATGGTTAAGTTCGTGCATTTTGCTTCAGCAGCCCTGGGTTCACCAGTTCGGATCCTGGGCGGGGACCTACTCAACGCTCATCAAGCCATGCTGAGGCAGCATCCCACATAGAAGAACTAGAAGGACCTGCAACTAGGATGTACAACTATGTACTGGGGCTTTGGGGAGAAAAAAGGGAAAAAAAAGAGGAAGATTGGCAACAGATGTTAGCTCAGGGCCAAGCTTCCTCAAAAAACAAAAGAAAACAAAACAAAAACCAAGTGCCTCTATGGCTGTGCTTGCTAGGAGGTGCAGCAGATGCCTGCTATGCCCCATCTTCCAAATCTTGAGTTCGTGCACCTGCTTGGAGAAAGCTAGGTCACATACAGACCCGAGCTGGAGAGGAGCATGGGTAAGATATTCTTTCGCTCCCCAGCCTAAGGAGGTGGGAATGGAACTGAGAGAGCCACAGCTTCTCTGATACCACCTTCTGATGTTCATTCTTCCTCAGAGTCCAATTTTTCTCAGCCTCTCTACTCAACTGACCTCTAACTATCAAAGGGCCCAGAGCCTGATCCTGGGTCCTCTGCTCTTTCTCTCTCCTCTCCCTAGTGATCTCTCCCAGTCCCCGGGCTTTTAATTTCCATTTTGATGAGTCTCATTTTGTGTCTCCAGCCCTGTTTCTCCAGCTCCTGACTGCATGCTCAACTGCTTACCTGGATGTCTACGAAGCATATCAAACACGGCATGCTCCAAACAGAACCCGCGACTTCACCGCAAATCTTCCCCATCTCAGTAAGAGGCAGTATCATCATCTGACTGCTTCAACCAAAAACCCAGGAGACATCCTGATTCCTTGTTTTCTGTTCCTCTCTGAGGCAGATCCTGAGCAAGTGCTGTCATTGTGTCCTCCAAAAGAATCCCTGCATCAGAGAGACTTCCCCTGGCCTCCCTATCCAAAGAAGGTTCCTTCCCTACTCATTTTTCTCTGTCACATCAACCTACTCCTTAAATTCTCTTGGTAATTATGTGTTTACTAATTTGTGGACTGTCTCCCCTTCTAGAATATAAGCTTCTTGGAGGCAGGGACATCCTCATTTTCTCTCCAAAACTTAGAGCAGGGCTTGGCACACAATTGTTGCTCAATAAATATTTGTTGAGTGAACAGCTGAAAGAATAAATGAATGACTACATAGTCACTATGGCCCTTTCCAGTCTGAAATTCTCAGCCTGTTCAGATTTATCCAAATCCTACCCATTTATCAGTGCTCAGACCAAGTCCCCATAGCCTTCAGGAAGTCAAGGACAGGATGCTCTTTCCTTCCTCCGCACCAATCGTTTGACACATGTCACATATTTGGGTGTCAGAATTCTAACCACTCTGCCCAGTCTAAACTTTTCAGCTAGACTCTCTACTCCCTGAGGGCAGGTCAGTTGCCACAACTTAGTGACAGCAGCCAGCATTTACAGAGCTGCTGTTGAGCAACAGGAACTAAACATTCTCCCTACAAAAATTCTCGTACAATTCCATTTAACAGTTTCTTTCAGATCCCACTTGACAGAGGAGGCTTAGAAAGTTAAATGATTCACCCAGGGTCACACATTAAATGGCAGATCTGAGATTCAAACTCTGAAACCCATCTCCTACCTTATCTTTGGATCTTCTAGGTACTCCAGGTTGAGTACACAGCAGATGATCAATAAAGTCTTGTGATGAGTGAGAGGGTGGGGTGGCAGGAAGAACACTGCTCTCGAGGGCAGGAGACCCAGTTCGTGCCTTGGGCAGCTCTGGGTAGCTCCTGCCACTCTCTGGGGGCCCTTGGTAAAGGGGGCTGTCAGGTTGGATGATTTCTGAAGATCTGCAGATTCACGCTCTGGGGCTCCAAGCAGCAGCTCCTTGGAGAAAAGAACCTCTTCTTTCTCAGCTGTATCCCCAGTGCTTGCAACAGTTCTAGGTACGTAGTAGATGCCTAATAAATATCAGTTGAACAGGGGCTGGCCTGGTGGCATAGTGGTTAAGTTCGTGCACTCCACTTCGGCGGCCCAGGGTTAATAGGTTTGGGTCCTGGGTGCGGACCTGCACACCACTTGTCAAGCCATGCTGTGGCAGCATCACATATACAGTAGAGGAAGATGGGCACGGATGTTAGCCCAGGGCCGGTCTTCCTCATCAAAAAGAGGAGGATTGGCAACAGATGTTAGCTCAGGGCTAGTCTTCCTCACCAAATATATATATATATATAGGTTGAACAAATGAATCCCTCCAACCCCCCCTTCATCTTGGTAGAGTGGATGTGATGGATTGAGAATTCAGGCTTCTCCAAGTTGCAACTAAAGGAAAAACTAACCAGAGGGATAGGCTGGTTGGTCTGGTGCTGCATGTGCTGGCTTTCAGATGATGGCTCAAGATCTAGGAGACTACTGAGGCCTTGGGAAGTGTGGTAGCCACCAGCCAGACCACCTTTCCCTACCCAAATGAGCTGTTACCAAAGGCAAGGGAGAAAGACCCTTTGCCATCCTCCGTGTCTCCATTTCTGGTCACTGCAGAAAATACCCCTTTTCAGGCTGATGGCCAGCATCTCTGGCTCAATCTGTGTGCCGTCCACTCTAAATGACCAGGCAGAAGCAGTTTGGCAGGGCGTCTGGCTTTCATTTTGGCCTTGAGTCCAGAAGCTCCGAACATATGTGACCCTGAGACTACACAATGAGGATTGAGGGTTTCCTGGTAGACAGGGCTGAAGGCTGCCTGCTTACATCCCTGCATCTGAGTGACCACTAGGGCAGAAGGAGGTAGGAGCAGCTTTCTAATTCAGCCTGCAGTCTGCACCACCCCCGAGGCCTTGCTCTGGGATTTGGACACCTCCCTTGGGAGTCTGCAGCCCCCAGGGCACCAGGAGGTCCAGCCCTCCAGGAGGCCAGCAAACCACCCCAAGGGCTTGTCTCCCAGCGGAGGCATGCAGCATCAGCCCAGAGGCTGGGCAAAGCCTCTCGGGCTGCTCCCCGTCGTGAACATCAAAGTGGGAGTTTACAAGCAGACAGTTCCTTCTGGGCCAGGCTGAGTTCTCTGGGAAGCCCTGGAATATCCACCAAGAGACCCTCCTCGGTACCTCTCTCTCCTCCCCTTTCACTTCCCCCTTCTCCCCATCCTTCTCTGGCCTTTCACTGTGACTTTCTTTGAAGGAAGAGATTATTTTGCCCCAGGAAATTCATTTATAGAAAAATAAGTGAAAGGTCTGGGCATCTGGCGCCACGTGGGGCTCGTTTTCGGGTTATTGCTTTTGGGCCTTCATCTGGCGCGCTGGAGCTTGGAACCTCTCCCCTGCCGACAGCGCACCTGGTTTCAGCTGGAAGGGAAAGGACATCAGCTTTTCATCTTCTGGGCCTCTTTGTTGTTATTGGAGCCGAGGTCTGGCCTGGGATCAGTGAGGGGGGCTGGGAACTGGAGCTGGAAACAGTCCCAGAGGCCAGGGAAGAGAAAGCCTTCCCAGAGCCCTGGAATGGCTGCCCCTCCTGGCTGGTGCGGGGCTGACCTGCAGCCAGATCTATGGTGAAGGATGGAGCCTCTGGCCTTGGGGTCGTTGCTGATTTTAGATCCGCGAGATGAGGCCTTCCTAGGCCCCTTGTGATAAGGGATGGTAAGTGATTTGGCCTAAGTCAGAGATGCATAAAGATGTGAAAAAGCAAAAGGGTGAAGCTCGGAGAACCATATGCCAAACTTCCTGAGTAGGGAGATTGCTTTTTTGGGATAGTTTATAGGTTAGCAGTTAATATTTCCCTAAAAGCTGGCTTATTTCTATCCCTTATTATTATTTTTTTAATGTAGCTTTGAGAAAAACCAAATTATCCTTTAGCACGCCTAAGAGGATTTCGTCTATCGTAGGTTTCAGGATCTTTATGGTGTGCATATCTAGTGAAAACCATTTCCCATAAAAATACCAAGGGAGGGCATTTCGATGGGATTTTAAGCTTATTTAAAATTAATTGCGGATTCATTTCACTGCACATTCATTGAGGGTTTTTCTTTTTTCATTATTAATATGAAGAAATGGTGAAGGCTCTGCCAGAAGTCTGAGAGGAGAAAGCGGCTGCTGTAAAAGTTCCAGGGCAGCAGACGTCTGCCTAAGGTATGCATTCTCGGGCCAACGGACTCTGGCCCGTCTCTCATTAAATGGAGCCCCTGGCCTGGATCGAGAGCCTGACTCAAGGGACCTCCATCCCACTTCCTGCCTCCCTCCCATCTCCCCTCCTGCCCGCAGGCACCACAAAGAGGGCACAAAGGGCAAGCTTGGGGTCACTGAAGGATTAAAAGACAGCTGAAAGCAGAGACTGCATGGGAGAAGAGTGGTGTGCCTGGGGGAAGTGACTGTCCATGGATTGTCCCAAGGCAAAGTCACATAGGGCCCTTAACTCTGCGCTGGGAGTACCTGGAAACTTGGAAGGGCGACCACCAGCAGAAACAAGTTGGTCATTTGTGTTAGATATAGTCACTCTGAAGGTCTCTGTGAGGAGATAGTTATAGCTAGGTTTAGTTTCTTCAAACTGCTGAGGCCCCAAAGATGTATTCACTGGGGTTTGGTCTTGGTAAATCTACGGGTCCTGGAGATGATGGTGGGCATCCAATCTACCCACTTATTTTACGCTGGGAACCTGGTTGGGGTGAAGGACTTTCCCAAGGCCACCTAGCTGGCTGGGGAAGAACAAGGAAGATCCTGGGAAAGGCTGAGGAGAAGGCATGGCCCCTTCCCGTGGGAACTTGGGGTGTGGGGGTGGTACCCAAGACTAGTCAGGTGAGATGACTATATATATATATATATATATATATATATATATATATATATATATATATATATATATTTTTTTTTTTTTTTTGGTGAGGAAGATTAGCGCTGAGCTAACATCTGTTGCCAATCCTCCTCTTTTTGCTGAGGAAGATTGGCCCTGGGCTAACATCTGTGCCCATCTTCCCCTACTTTATATGGGACAGTGCCACAGCATGGCTTGATAAGCGATGCGTAGGGTCGTGCCTGGATCCGAACCTGCGAACCCTGGACCACCAGAGCGGAGTGCGCAAACTTAACAGTTATGCCACCAGGCTGCCCCAAGATGACTATATTTTTTACAAAATTTTTTATTCTTTTCAATTATTGGTTTAGGGACCAGCTTTCTTCTTATTAAGCTATAAAATAAAGCTTAATTTTATAAAGCTTTTTATGAAGTTATATATTTATAAATTTATAAATTATATAAATCTATATAATTTTATAAAGCTGGCCACGATGATTATGTGGTCTTTTCTCATGAGTACAGCGTTTAGTTCTCACACTTCTGAGGCTGGTGCCATCATGACACAACTTTGCAGGAGAGATCTGAGAGGGCCATGCCTACTTCCGTCCCATGGCTCCTGCCCTCTGTAACTCCCGCTCTATCTGGACGACCACAATGGCATTTCAGCTCCCCTAGTATCAGCATCAGCTCAGACCCATGTCCAAAATTCCTTGAAAAGTCTGCGTTCTCCTTTCCCAGTGCACGGTTACCATAGTAACTGGCAGCAGGACTCTTCGGGAAGGGATCGGGAAATGGTTAATCATATATACCTGTGATGGCATTACAGGGTCCTTTCTCAAGGAGATCTGGCCTCCTCTTCAATCTGTGGGCCCCAGGTTTGTGAAAAGACCTAGATCTGGAAACCGTATGCAGAACCATCGTGTTCTAGCGTGGCAGCTGATGGCAGCTTCTGCTTGCTAGCTCTCAGTGGCTTTTTTTTATTGTTATACAAGTCAAATACACTTGAGCCAGCTGTCTGTCTATCATGCCCTCAGAACAGGGTGATCAATTAGCAATCACCAAGATCCCCGCAGGTCAGGGCAGCCTGATTGCCACTCCACCCTCGCTGCCTATTATAGTCATTATGTCCACCTTGCTGCTGCTGATTAAATGCTCTCCTTCCCATCAGTCTCTGGAATCTCATCATCCCCACCAGGATTCTGGGGATCCCAGTTCCATGGCAGCATCGGCTACTTTCAACCCTGTCCTTCAGAGAACAGCCACCACCACCACTGAGCTTCTAAAAGATGCTGGTGGCCCCCTTTCCAGTGCCATCCTTCCTGCCTTATAATGGGTAAGTTCTGGTTGCTTTAAGGAAACAAAGTGAGTTTCACATAATCCATCCATTCTAACATTCCCACCTTCTTGGGAATTCAACCCCTTCCTCAATATGATGCCAAACATTCCAGCATCTCTTCCTCCTGGGCCATAAGCCATCACTGAGTCCAGCCTTGAAGAAGGCATCAGCAGTGTCTTAGGGCTGGCTCCAAAGGTCCTTGACAAGACACTGGACCTTGAGTTACGACATGCTCCCATGTCAATAAATATAAAAGATATTCAACCTTATCTTTAGCTAACTATGGTGAGCCCAAACTCTCAAGATCCACTCCCACACATGATCCCATGGTTCTTGCAGGTGTTCACCAGCCAGGTGCTGCCATTCCTTTGATGTATAAGCTGTTTCCTCCCCGAGGAGGGACTATGTTTCTCTGCTTGGGTGGTGCTGAATCCTGACCCTAGTTATTGGCCTAAGGCAACAAGCGATGGTGGGGGAAGATCTTGAGAAGGTCAAGAATCATTTTGGGATGTGCTTGTCATAGGTGAAGTTTATGCATGGTCTCCAGGCCTGGGGAGGCCACTCTTCTCTAGTAAAGAGGAGGGAGCTTCTTCTAGCCCTGAGGACTCAGGACATCTGGAGATTCAAAATTCTCAGGTTTGTTTACCCAGTGTCCCTATTCTATATCTAAGGGTCTCACTCTTCCTGTGAGGACTTTGATATGGGAGACTTGTCCTCTTATTAGCATTGCCACCTATACAATTAGATCTGGGGCCTGAGTTTTAGCCCAGGAGTCCCTGGGGTAAGAAAGATGAGTCCCCACAGAGGCCCTCTGGCTTTCACAGGGAACCTTGAGTTGATCACTATATGATCTGGGCCTGTCATTTCCTTTCCTTTTTAAAAAGGACTTTAATTTTTAGAGCAGTTTGAGAGTTACAACAAAATTGAGCAGAAAGTAGAGAGTTCCCATATACCCTCTACACTCTCCTAACCTCCCCACACAGCCTCCCTCCCTATCAACACACAGCACCAGAGAGGTACATTGGTTATAATCAATGAATCTACACTGACACATTATTGTCACCCAGGGTCCACAGTTTACATCAGTGTTCACTCTTGGTGGTGTACATTCTACGTGTTTTGACAAATGCATAATGCCGTGTATCTACCATTTTAACATCATACAGAGTAGTTTCGCTGCCCAAAAGATCCTCTGTGCTCTGCCTGTTCATTCCTCCCTCTTCTCTAACCCCCAGCAGTCAATGATCTTTTTACTGTCTCCATAGTTTTGCCTTTTCAAGAATGTCATATTACTTGGAATCATATAGTACATAGCCCTTTCAGATTGGCTTCTTTCACTTAATAATATATATTTAAATTTCCCCCATGTCTTTTCTCTGCTTGATAGCTCATTTCTTTTTAGTGCTGAATAATAGTCCCTTGTCTGGATGTACCATAATATATTTATCCATTCACCTACTGAAGGACATCTTGGTTGCTTTCAACTTTGGCAATTATGAATAAAGTTGCTATAAACATGTGTGTGCAGGTTTTTGTGTGGACATAAGTTTTCAATTTCTTTGGCTAAATACCAAGAAGTATGATTAGTAGGTCATATGGTAAACAGATGTTTAGTCTTATAAGAAACCACTAAACTGTCTTCCAGAGTGGCTGGACCATTTTGCATTCCCACCAGCGATGAATGAGGGTTCCCATCGCTCCACATCCTCGCCAGCATCTGGTGGTGTCAGTGTTCTGGATTTTGGTCATTCTAATAGGTAGGTAGTATCTCATTGTTTTAATTTGCATTTCCCTGATGACATTTGATGTGGAGCATCTTTTCATATGCTTATTTGCCATTTGTATGCCTTCTCTGGTGAGGTGTCTGTTAAGGTCTTTGGCCTATATTTTAACTGAGTTGTTCATTTCTTATTGTTGAGTTTTAAAAGTTCCTTGTATATTTTGGAAGACAGTCAGATACGTCTTTCGCAAATATTTTCTCCCAGTCTATGGCTTGTCTTCTCATTTTCTTGACAGTGTCTTTTGCAGAATAGAAATTAATTTTAATGAAGTCCAGCTTATCAATTCTTCCTCTCAAGGATTGTATGTTTGGTGTTGTATCTAAAAGGTCATCACCATACCCAAGGTCATCTAGGTTTTCTCTGATGTTATCTTCTAGGATTTTTATAGTTTAACATTTTACATTTAGGCTTATGATCCATTTTGAATTAATTTTTGTGAAAGGTTTCTGTATCTAGATTCAGTTTTTACATGTGGACGTCGAGTTGTTCTAGCACCACTGTTGAAAAGACAATCTTTGCTCCATTGCATTGCCTTTGCTCCTCTGCCAAAGATCACTTGACTGTCTTCATGGGGGTCTATTTCTGGGCTCTCTATTCTGTTCCATTGGTTTGTCTATTCTTTCACCAATACCACACTGTCTTGATTATTGTAGCTTTATATTATGTTTTAAAGTCAGATAATGCCAGTCCTCTGATTTTGTTTTAATCCTTCAGTATTGAATTGGCTATTCTGGGTCTTTTGCCTCTCCATATAAACTTTAGAATCAGTTTGTTGACATCCACAAAATAAGTTGCTGGGATTTTGGTTAGGATTGCATTGAATCTACAGATCAAGTTGGGAAGAATTGATGTCTTGAGAATATTGAATCTTCCTATCCATGAATATCTCTCCATTTATTTAGTTCTTTGATATCTTTCTCTAGAGTTTTGTAGATCATTGTCCTTTTAATACATTTTTTTTGCTGAGGAAGATTCACCCTGAGCTAACATCCATGCCAGTCTTCCTTTTTTTTAGTATGTGGGCTGCCAGCACAACATGGCTGCTAACAGAGTGGTGTAGGTCCACCCTCAGGAACTGAACCCAGGCTGCCAAAGTGGAGTACACCAAACTTGACCACTAGGCCACTGGGGAAGGCCCAATCATAGTCTTTTTAAAGCTTCCAAAGCAGTTAACAAAAGCCATACAACTAACAATCTTTATAATTACCATTGTCACCATACCATTCAAGTGCCAGAGCTACTACATAACCCAGCACTTCACTGTCCACCTGGGTGAGAGTCTTAGAAACTGTGATATAGCCGCTTTCCAGGGGTTATCAACACCCCACTTACCACCAGGGTCCCTATTGCTGTAGGACTGGCAGCTCTAAAATTCCATTCTGGGATCTGAGTGCCAACTGTCTTAGTGCCGGGGACGGCAGGACTGAGCAAGCTGGACCAGGTTAGACCAGGCTTTGCAAAAGTATCTTTCTTTTCCCCATCAATCTGTGCACTGGGGGCATTGGCTGACCTTTGTGGACTGGGTTGACTGCTCTGATTCCTTCTTCTCCCACACAACTTCAGGGCTAGTGCCTCACTCCATTGCCTGACCATCGTCAGTATTTTGTAGCAGACAGACCACGGGCCTGAAATCAGATAGTTCTGGGTGTGAACCCCAGGCTCACTCAGGGTAAATCATTTAACTTCTCAGAGCTTCAGTTGCTCCATCCTCAAAATGAGGTAAGAATATCCATTTCACAGGGTTGATGTGGAAGCACCCGGCTCAGTGTCTGGCACACAGTAGATGCTACACACATGATAGTTTTCTTTTCTTCTTCCATTATCAGCCATTATGTGCTGCCATTCCTAGAAGTGAAGGGTTAAAGACACAATGCCTTCACCTACAGGCATGAATCTCTGGTTTGAAGGACTTCTGAAGGCTGAAAGTGCTCTGGGATGGATGGGCTTTGGGCCCCTTCAGCCACCCCTCCCTGCCTGGACCATTTTCATGCTCTCTGTGGCTGTTGATCATCATGGCCAAAGAGCCATTACTCATAGAGTGTTGCACAGTGGTGAAGTGCTCTGGTCCTGAGTCAGATACAATCTGGGGGTCAAACTTCAGCCTTGCCTGGCTGGCAACCTTGGGTGATTCACTTAACCACTTGGACTTCAGTTTCTTCATGTTTTAAATGGATATGATAATAATTGTGTTACTTCATCAGGCTGTTGTGGGGATTAAATGGGAGAATGCACAAAAAGCATTTAGCATAATGGCCTGCACATTATAAGTGCCCACTAGAAGTTAGCTGTCATTGTTATTACTATTAGAAGATGACCTGAAGAATGTCCATTATTTCTGTAAGCTTAGTCCTGTTCTGGGCTCCACATAGACAAAACAAAAGTCATTTGTTGTCATCCACAGAGTCTGGTGTTGATAAAGGTGACCAGTGCATGAAAGCAAGACAATGAAATCACTGCAGTATTTGTGGGACCCAGGTGTGACGATAATATGAATCACAGATTCATTTAGGCATAATTGTCACAATCCAAAAATGTTTTTAGACTTTGTTTTAGGGAGTTTGGTGAACTGGACACCCTGAATTAGATTCTAGAAGAAAGCAATGAGAAAAAACTGGATAAATTATTTTGGGGAAAAAAAAGGGTTTTAAATGAAGAGCTGAGCTGAAAAGAAAACAAAGAATATTCAGAAACAACTACAAAAATACAAAGAAAGAAAAAGAAAAAGAGGGGGAATAACAACAACAATAACAATAATGAGGAAGTCAGGTAGTTAAGCTACCACAGACGCCAGTTCACCCTAAAAGTATTTGCCAGGAACTGACGGCCTTGACCTTCAGTTTTTGAAAGTTGGATATGATGTGGGAAATAAAGTCTTGGGTCCACCTAGGCTGGAAAGTCTAATAGAGGCTCTTATATAGAGCTGGGACTCAAAAGTGCTGTATCCCTAGTGGAAAGGTGAGCGAGAAATAAACCCACCACACAGGAGGGGACAATAAGTAAACTTGACCTTGCCTGACAAGACTTGTCACTGAGTGGAGAGAAAAAAATATTCTTTGAGAAATCATAATTACTGGCTGGCCCTAATGTAGGTCTCCAGCCCAAATTCATTCTGCTTACATAGTCTAAAATTTTTTAATAGAGAATTTAGTTTAAAGTAGTCTTAGGTTTGTACTGCCCCAGACACTGACAGAAACAAATGTAAATTATTTAGAGAAGCACAACTTCATCCTAAGACTCAAAAAATTCCCATGGATAAAATTTTAAGGAATTTGTTCTCATAGTCAAAAATCACAAAATAGACAAGAAAAAAGGCACCATGAGCAAGAACCAGTAGAAAAAAACAGACAGTAGAATTAGACCTGAAAAGATTTTAATATTGGAATTAATGAATACAGAATATTAAATAAGTATGTTTAATACATTTATAGAAATTAGAGAGATACTTGAAAATAGCAAAGAAAAGGAGAGTATTAAAAAAAAGACAAAGACAATTTGTAAAAGAACCAAATGAAACTTCTAGGAACAAGAAATACAGCAATTGAAACTTAAAATCTCAGTAGATGGGGATACAGCAGATTAGAAGCAGCTGAAGAGAGAATCATGAACTAGAAGATAGGTGTGAAGTAATTAACTAGAACATACACCAGAGAGAAAAAGCAATGGAAAATATGAAAGAAAAGTTAAGCAACATGGAGGATAGAGTAATTTCTATTCAGAGTTTCAGGATGAGAAGACAGAGAAATTATGCCTGAGAATATTCCAGAATTGTTGAAAGACACTAAACCGTAGAATTAAGATGCTTTGAATTTCAAGCAGGATAAGAAATTCACTCCTAGACATATTGGTGAAAATGCAAAACACCAAAGACAAAGAAAAGATTACAAAAGCAGCCAGAAAGTGGATTACCTACAAAGTAATTACACCTATGAGCAGAACAGAAACCAGAAAAATGTGCTGAGAGAAGATACCATTAGCCTACAATTATATATTCATCAAAAGTATCTTTTAAATGAAAGGTCAAATTAAAGTCATTTTTAGACAAACAAAAAACGAGGGAGTTGAAGCCAACAAATCTTCATTAAAGGAAATTCTAAAATCCTATACTTGCCACAGAAGAAATGTGATCTCAGATTCCAGATAAGACACAAATAGGAATTAAGAGCCAAGAAAGTGGTGAATATGTGTGTATACATAAATAAATGTTGACTGTATAAAATAAGAATAATATCTATTTTTTGATAAAAGGAAAGATAGGATAAAAAACAGACTCCAATAACTTGC
Source organism: Tapirus indicus (assembly GCA_031878705.1). Classification (NCBI taxonomy): domain Eukaryota; kingdom Metazoa; phylum Chordata; class Mammalia; order Perissodactyla; family Tapiridae; genus Tapirus; species Tapirus indicus. The sequence goes on along the minus strand of CM062918.1, from coordinate 60,727,418 downwards.
AAGTAGGGAAGAGTAATCAAATTCAATATTTTAAAGTCCATGGATTGTTCAGAAGAAGGGTAAGGATAGTGATTAGCTTTAGACATTGTTAAATATGCACATTAAACTTTCTAGAGTAACTACTAAAATAATAGATGTAAAAAAACTGAATGAGAAAAAAAATCAATCAACCCTCCTCCAAAAATGACATGTAAAGAAAAACTAAATAAGAGAAAGAGAAGTGGGATGAATGCACAGTACAAAATAAGATAGTAAAAATAAACCAAAATATGCCAATAATCATAATAAATATAAAGTAGCTAAAATCTCTTGGTAAAAGACAAAGATTTTTAGAGTTGATTATTTTTAAATAAGCAAAATTCAGTTTATATGCTGCTTGCTAGAGACATACCTAAAACATAAGGATACACAAAAGCTGAATGTAAAATCAGGGAAAAATATATGCCAGGCAAATACTAAGCTAAAAAAAAGAAATGGTGTGGTGATATTAACATCAAACAAAATAGTATTTAAGGAGAAAAGCATAACTACAGAGGCAGAGTATCACTACATAATGATAGAACATTCTCTACCAGAAAGATGGAACAATTCTAAGCAACATGAACCTAAAAAAAAGCCTTAAAATACATAAAGCAAAAATTGACAGAACTATAAGGAGAAATCAATAAATTCACGATCAAAGTAGATTTTTAACCTTCATCTCTTAACTGACTTTTCTAGGAGATAAAAAATTAGCAAAGATATAGAATATTAGAACAACACAAAGTCTGACCTAATAGAAATTTACAGACTTTTGCACACAAATAGAGAACACACATTCTTTTCAAGCACACATAGAACATTTATGAAAATTGATCATGAGAAAGGCCATGAAGTAAGCCTCAAAATTTTCAAAAGGATTATTGTCATACAGACTACATTATGTAATCACAATGCAATCAAGTTAGAAATCAACAACCATAATGGCAAGAAACTACAACCCCCCCCCATTATTTTGGAAGTTAAAAAAAGAACTGCTTCTCAACAACTCTTGGGTTAAAGAAATCATAACAGAAATTAGAAAATATTTAGAACTGACTCCTAACAAAAATCTTATACATCAAAACATGGTGATGCAGCCAAAGCAGTATATATAGGGAAGTTTATAGCCTTAAATACTTATATTTAAAGAAATGAAGAAAGCCTAAAAATTAATGAGCCAAGCATCAAACTCAAGAAGTTATAATAAATGCAGAAAATGAAGGAAAGTGATAATAAAGATAAGTGAAGAAAGAGAAAAGAAACATACAGTAGAGGTAAGAAAAAACACCCAGAAGTTAGTGTTTTAAAAAGATTAATAAACATTTGCCAGATTGAGAAGGAAAAAAGGCACAGTTGAAGGAATGCAAAAATATCTCCAATTTACGAAGGGATCTCATGTCATTCTTAGTTTTTCCAAGATGAGATTTAAAATTCCTTCTAACTTCAGTCTGAGTTCTTCACAGGAAACCGGAGCTCAGAGACCAAATGTGACTTGCACGTGGACAGCGAGTCGATGGCCTGTCTGCCACCGGTTGCGCACTTGTCTGACCTTAGCACCAGTCTTTCCTTTTACTTGGCCTGACAGTTCTCACGGAGAATCCTTCCTTTGAATCAGAGGCCATGGCACCTCTTAAAATATGTGGGTGAGTACTTGGGATGTGTGTATCTCAGGGTTCCCTTCTAGCCCAGTTAATCCAACCCACCTTCATGGAGCCCCTATATTGTGTGGAACATGGTGGAAAGATGAATGTAGTGAGAATCAAAAATTAATCATCTTAACCTCTAGTTACGGAATTCCTCTTAGAGAGGAATAACAGCTCTGAAATAACAGCTTGGTAAGCCACTGGGACAGAAGGTGAGGGTGCTCCCAGGAGTCCATGCCACAGAAATGATGGTTAAGTTGCTGTGGGGGAGAACATGAGAAGAATTTGGTTTTTGCTCCTTCAAGGGCTGGGGAGGGAAGATCAGAGGAGAGCGAAGGAGGAGAGAGGAGGCAAGAGGACGTGAGGCTGGGACCACATGGACTGATGTGGTTAGAATATATTCCCCAGGAGGGGAATGGCTGAAGGACTCCTTGGAATGAGGCTTACTACTCTTTAATCTGAATAAATGTGAGATGCTGCCATGTAGCAAGTCCAAGACTTCGCTGTAAGGTATTTTCAGTTAACCTAGTTCCCACTGTGAAATTGTGAAAATGGAAGGCCAGTGGTTTGTCACTTCAGGCTCCAGGATGAAAGAGAAAAATGAGCAGGAGCTTAATGTCAGTGGTGACTGTGAGAATGTGAGCCCACTGGGAGCTGGCAGACATCTTGCAGGAAAGGAAATGAACTTCCCCTAGGCGAGGAAATGGTGTTTGTATCAGTTATGATTGCATTCAGCTACCACTGAAAGAAAAACCTCCAGAGCGGTACAAACAAGGTAGCGGTTGGTGCAGTGTCTCAAGGTTGTCACGAGGGACCCAGCTTCCTTCTGTCTTGCTGCTCTCAGTGTGTGGCTTCTGTCCTCATAGTTGCATGATGGCTGCTGCTCCTGCAGACATCTTGCCCATGTTCCAGGAAAGGAAAAAGGGGAGAAAAAAAGACCAGATGCATGAATCTGTCCTCTTTTGAAAAGCTTTCCCAAAAGCCCCATCCAGTGACTTCTGCCAGGTGTGGATCACATGGTCACACTTTGCTGCAAGAGAGTCTGGGAGGGAGATATTTTTAGCTGGGCATATTGCCTCCCGAACAAAATTGGGTTCTGTCATTAAGGAGGACTCAGAAAAATGGCTATTGGGTAGGCAATTAGCCGTGTCTGCCATGAAGCTCATCTAAGCTGGAGCTAAGTGGGCTGGGAGATCCCAGGAGCCATCTGGGTTATGTGGAGATGAATAAGATAGCCCTTGAGGAATTCACAATTTAGAAGAGAAGACAGACACCTAATTGGAACAACAAGAACACTGAATTACATTTTAATATAATGTGGTTAGGTGAGGCAACGGAAGTCAGCACGGGGGCTCTGAAGCACAGATGCAAGACAGCCTGGGGACAGGGAGAGGCACCAGAGCGAAGTGAGTCCCTTGTGTCTGTGCGTGTGGTGAGGAGGGGGCCTCCTCGGCAAAGGGGACCCTGTAAGTGAAGTGCAGGGGTATGAATTGGCATGGTGTGTGTGGAATCACAAGCAGGTTCATATAGAGGGACACTCAAGTCTAAGGTGGGATGAGACAGGAGGTGATATTGGAGACATCAGCAGGAACAGATTGTCAAGGGCTCTCTCTCCTAGGGTGTGGACCTTGGCCTGCATCCTAAAGGCTCTGGGGAGTGTTAATCAGGGGAGTGACCTGATTAGAACTGTGTTTTGGATGGCCATTCTGGCAGCCACTTGGGGAGTGGCTTTGCTCAAGTGGGAGGCAGGCAGGATGGAGAGGAGAGGAGGGCTGCAGTGGGGGAGGGATGGAGAGAAGAGGTGGTCTCTGAAGAGTCTCAGTTGTAGGGGGCAGAGTCTATGCTGCCCCCTCCCCAAGTTTGTAGTCTGGGTGATGAGTCTGTGGTGGTGCTCTTTACTAATTCAACTCAGGAGAGGAGCAGGAAGGAGGGAGCATCATTGGGGGAGGGGGAGTGGAGATCAGCTCCTCCCAGGATGTACTGATTTTGGAAAGAGAGCTGTAATCAAGCAGTGTGGACCTAAACAGCTCTTCTCTTTTTTTAAACTTGAGGAAATTGCCCCAAGAGGGGCAAGTGAATTGTCTAAGGTCACACGACTGCTGGCTGAGCTGACCGGAGTCCAGTCTCCTGACTCCCAGATCTGCCATCACACAGCTCATTATGCCTTTCTGTCTGTCGTGTTGGCTGACTGTCACCTTAGAGAGAAGAGTCCTTGTCCTGGAGAGATAGCATTCAGGACTGTCCAGGGAGGCTTTGAGGCTTAGCAACTAGACTTGGTTGCACAGGTCAGGATTGGGGGAGGGTGCTGGAAGGCGGGCAGAGGTGGCTCAGGAGAGGCAGGGGAGGGGCCCCCGAGGCCTCAAAGGGAGTGTGGAGAGATTAGGGGAGGGGAGGCGAGGCACCGCCAAAGACCTTACCTCAACTGCCTGTGGTCTTCACAGCAGCTCGGGAGGTTGGGAGTCCTCCATCTGTGGACAGAGTGGCGCTCACAGGTGACAAATTGTCCAGGCTGGCCTCGAACCCAGAACTCCTTGATGCTGAACCCTGCACGCTCTGGACGCGCTGCTGTCGGGGTCTTCCCCAACCAGGTTCAGCCTCTCATGCCCGCTGATGGACTAGACCCCTCCACGGGAAAGGGGCCCACGATCGGTCGGCAGGTGGCGCTGCGCACCCGAGCAAAAGCGCCGCGCGGGCAGTAGGGCCTGGGGGTGGGCTCACGGAGCCACCGCGCTTCGGCAGGGATTACCAGGAAAGTGCGCCAGAATGAAAGGGCTTCCAGACTTCAAAGGAAATTCCCAGAATTTTGAGAGGGGCCAGGACCGGCGAGCGCGTGTTTTCAGGGCCGGAGCAGAGACCTGGGCGCCTCGGCAGGAAGGGAGGACAGCCCGGGGCGTGCGGCGTGGGCGCGTGCAGACCCCCCCCCCCCCCCCGCCCCGGGACCTGCAGGGGCGTCTTCCCTGGCTTTTCCCGGGTCTGTGATGCGAGGCTGCAGGGCTCTGCCAGGCGCCGCCTCTCTCTGACCCGAGCGGCCCCCCAAGTCCTCGCGAGTCAAGCCCATCTGCCCAGATGATTCTGATCAAAGGCCACTGCCTCAAGGGATTTCACTTAGGAAAGAGTTGTGAACGGGTTTATTACCATGTATTGCTGAAAAGCGTGACTGCAGGTGTCCAGGTGGAGTTGATTTATTTTGCTTAGGGGGTGAGGATCAAGAGGCTCGTGGTCCCTTGCAAGCTTGTAACTTGGGCTCATTGCTCCTCTCTTGGGACTCAGCTTCCTCATCTGTTAAGTTGAAGGGCTGGCGCTAGGGCTTGGCCTTTGAGCTCTGACCTTCTGAAATTCTGGGAGCGACCTCGCCACGCTGTTGAGCTGAGGCCAGTTGTTACAGCAGGAGATTGGAGCCACTTCTGAGTTTTTCTGCACATTATTCCAGTCTAGTGTGAGGGAGGCAGAGAAAGCTCTGATGTCAGGCTTTCATGGGGGCAACACAAAATTCAGACGCCCGGGATGGTGTGAGGCCTCAGGGGGGAGGAAGGGGAAATATGGCCCAGAGGGTGCTGGCTCAGGACCAACAACTAAAAACAACCAAAGGAGGGACCACACAGCCCCCACCCTCTTGCTTGGCCCCCCCATCCGGAGGTTTCTTTGGAACTCCCAGCTGCAAGCCCCTGAGCCAGCTGGGACTGTCACCTCCATTGTTATGCAAATGTTGGGCACTAACCTGAGGAGCCATGGCCGAGCCTGTCCCTCACTCTCCCTCCTGTGGGTCCTTACTCACCTGTGCTGAGGTGCAGGGTGGAGGTAACTGACTGAGTTGTGGCTGAGCTCGGTCATGGCAGCGTCTCACAAGGTCCGGAGATTTGGGGAGGTCTGAGGTACAGTTGGGGGGTGATGGCTTGGAGAGCTAGCAGGCGGGTGGGGGGCGTATCTCTTATCAGAAAAGCTGAGTGAACAACCTGGAATCTTGGTCAAGGTCAGCTGAGCTCCGGTCTGCTGAAGGCTAAATCCTCACTAAGACATTAGGGACAGATCCCAGACTCTAATGTTCATCATCTTCATTATACATAATTATTGCAATTATGATTATTAGCACTTCCCTTTTTTGGATGCTTCCTGCAGCATCTACATCAATCTTCACAACAATCGATGAGGTAGGGGCTGCTGTTATTCCATTTTATGGATAAGAAAACTGAGGCTTAGTGTAGAGTTACCCTACTGGCTGCCCCACCCCAGGCTCATCTGGGAGGCACAGTCCTGCCCATGTTGAGCTGGCAGTAGCCCTGGGAGGTATGCAGGGCACCGTTGGGCTCCCATTTATGTAATGGGAGTGTGTGCTGCTGAGAGGGTGGGCCAGTTGCCTGCGACCCGCTGTAAGGATCAAAGCCAGGACTTGACCTGGAGTCAGAGTGGCAGCCCAGACCAGGCATCTCCTTGGGTCTCTCTCTGCGGGCCTTCACCCTGCGCCTGCAATAACCATGGTGCTGTCTGGCTCGTCCACGTAGGGGTGTTGGGAGCTGCATGGCTTACTCCTACCAGGTGGCTGAATTTCAGGCTAGTAGGGTTGGAGGGTAGTTTAGTTTCAAAAGGATGAAGGAGAGGGCCTTGAGCAAGCACTGGAACTGCAGTGTGGAACTTCAGGCGTCATTAGGGGTGAGAGTGTGGTGACCACCCCCTGCCTACGGATAGGGCCAATCAAGAGCCCTGGCAGCCCCCATGCCCTCAGCGTCCTTGGCTTTGCATTGGTTTTTACCCTCTGACCCGAATGTCTGCTGGAATCTAGCCTGAGCTGAGTCTTCCAAACTCAGGTGTGATCTGAAGGGACCCAATATGGAAGCCATAACAATCAAATAAGCCCTCTCTCTCTCCAAGAAGCAAGTGGGATGTGTGCTTATTGGCGAGGAGGCAGGTCAGCCATGGCCTGATGAAGATATTTGCAGAAACGACTGACTCCTCCTAACCACCTCCATCTTCCCTCCTGCCAACATGTTAGAAGGAGGTCTCTCTGCTTGAGCTCAGAAATCAGATTGGGCCTCAGTGTAGGGTTGGAATTCCCCCCCCAAGGAAGGCTAAGAGAACCGTCTTTTACCACCTCGGCGGTGTGTCGTATTGGTTAAGCCACCCATGAACAAGGCTAGAAGCAATTTCTCTGCCCAGCTTCTCGACCATTGCAACTCTTTTCAGTCATTCATTTGACTGTCCCCCACATGTGGTCCTCACTTTTGCGGGTGGACACTTGTCCCAGTTCCCTCGAAACTTTAAGACCCTTCCTGACTCTACCATTCTGGACCTTATCTTGAGCTTTTTGAAGATACTTCTAGTTTTTGGCCCATACTATCCTTAAAGGGTGAGGTGTTTTGGATTTCCACCTGTTACATAAAGTGTCCATCATGGGAGAATGGCTAGCTTCACCATAGTGTAATATACATACCCTGCTAGAGTTAGGAAGGGTGAGGCAGATCCCCGTGGACTCATATGGGGAGAACGCCAGACATGTGAATGAGAAAAGCAAATTGTAGGGGGAGGACACAACTATTCACAGCCTCGACAATAAGCAAGCAAGCAAAGCTCACCACAAAACAAGGTTATGCCCTTTCTCTGGGCGCATTATGTGCACATGTAAATAGATCGAGAAAGGCTAGGAAGCACGTCCAAGGACCTGAAGAGTGATTGTCTCTGGGGAGAGGGGAGGAAGGAACTAGAACTGAGGTCGGTGCAGAGGGAACTTAGCCTTATCTGTAATGTTTTTGTGTTTTATGAAAATTAGTTGTCTAATTCAAAATTAATATTTGGAAAAGTTTGCTCTTTCTTGTAGTTGCCCCAGACTACCAGTCTGAAGCTCCGAGCTGGTGTTCTGCGCCTGGGAGCGTGCCTGTGCGCCGGCCCAGGAAACCCCAGATGCATGCGGAACACCTTACTTACAAGGCGCCTTACCTGCGTGCACTCCTTTGTCATCAGCCGGCCTTAGGTACCTGCCGGGTTGGAGCCTTTGATCTGGTCCCTCTCAGCTCGTGCCCTTCCAGGCTCTGGACCTAATTTCTTTAGCATCTCCACAGATGGCAGCCCCTCCAGGCCCGGTGTGTTTTATTGTTCTTCTCTGACTGCTCTGACATACATTCCCTCTCCCTCTCTGTCGGCTCAGGTCCTGACTGCCAGAGTGGGAGGACTGTGTAGGGAGGAAGGCGTTTCCTGTTTTGTTTCTAGTCAGCTTCCTGAAGCTGCCCCTGGGCTGGATGCTACAGGAATTTGCTGGGAGCCTTCTGAGGCTCTAGATGATCCCCCTAACGTCCTGATTGTTGCATGCCATTCACTTTCTTATTCTTAAGATATCTCTGGGTCATCTACGGAGTGCTCGGAGCCGTGCTAACCACGAGGTCTGCTGCTCTGTGGACTTGGAGCCCCTCTACCTCTTCCTGTTCTTCCTGTCACTCCTTAGGCCAGGCCACTGTCACCTCCCGCTGGGAGCTGCAGAAGCATCCAGCTTTGTCCCTCCAGTCATTCCTCCTCTCTCCAGCCAGAGGGAGCTTTCTAAATCAAAGCTGATCATACCCCTCCTTTGCTGAAAACTCTCAATTGCTTCCCATCACTCCACGGTCAAGTCAAACACCTTGATACGGCTTACGTGACTGATGGGTGTGACCCCTCCTCTCGTCCTCAGCATCCATGCTCCAGCCACACTGAACACTCTCTGGTCCCCCACCCCCAGGCTCTGGTCTCCAAACCTTGACGCATGCGTTTCCCTCTGCCTGCAACACTCTCTCCACTGCCTCATTTTTTTTCTTTTCTGGCTTGTTTCTACTTAAGCTTCAGGTCTTAACTTAGGCAGCACTTCTTCCTGGCAGAAGCATCCCTGAACCTTATCCTCCCACCCCCACACCCAGATGAGTTCTGTGTATCCGTCTCTCAGGTCACTTATCACACTTTGTATAATTGCGCGTTAAACTTGTCTGTCTCTCCCAGCAGACTGTAATGTCTTGAATAATAATAATGACAACCCCCACAACAGGGTGCGCTCTTTCTTACCTTAACACATGCCAGGCTAAAAATGCTAAACATTTTTATACCTTCTGCCGTCTAATTCTCACCTCCCATCGAGGTGGGAGCATCATTATCTCCATGATACAGATGAGGAATTGAGCCTTAGAGAGGTCAAAAATGTGCCAAAGTCACATCTCTAGTGGATGGTGGAGCCAGAGTTCCAGCCCAGCAGTCTGACTTCGGAGCCGGCACCTTCCCCCAGCGGGAAGGGCAGGACTGTCTCTCTGATTCACGATTGTATTGCTAGCTCCTAACACAGTGCCTGCCATCTAGAAGGACCTCAATAACTATCTGTTGAATGAATAAATAAATCAAGAGATGTTCGGCGAATGGCAGCAGATGTAATCCCTGCTTGGATTAGTTGCCTTTAAGTGCAGTGAGGGGAGGCAGAGCTACGTTATTGATCCACACCAGAAACCACTGGCGTGCCTCAGTAAGACAATCTGAAGACTCTCTAGCCAGGCAGCACCACCGTGGCTGTGTGCTGGGCTCGGCTGGGCTGCCTGGCCACTGGGATTTGATAAGATGGGCTGGACGCACAACGGTCCTAGAGTCTGGGGAGGGGCTGGGAGCCCCCAGGACCAGGTCTGGAAAGAGCCATCTTGGGAGTTTCAGGTTAGCAGAGATTCGATAAGACCTGAAAACAGCACTTACTCTAGGGAGATTGATGGGGAGAGAAACAATCCATAGGACTTGAATTTATTTTATTCTGTCCAAAGTGGGATTTCTGCTGATGATTTAAATCAGTGGTTCGCAACCAGGATAATTTGACAATATCTGGAGATATTTTTGGTTGTCACAACTGGAGGAGGGAGTGCTATAGGCATCTGGTGGGTAGAGACCAGGGATGCTGCTGAACACCCTACAATGCACAGGACAGGCCCCCCCCAAACCCAACTAAGAATGATCAGGCCCCAAATGTCATAAGTACCCCAGATTTAAACAATGGAATGGGTGAGCCCAGTGAGAAAGTGATGTTTGTGGGAGTGCCTTCTCTGATGGCCTTCGACTCCTCTTTAACCACGCAGCCTGTGACGGCAAGGGACTGGGAGTGACAGATGCCCTCTCTACCCCGGAAAACAGGACCAGGCCCTCAGCCCCTCTCTGTGTTTCCCTTCCCTCCTCTCCATTCCTCGCCATTCTATTATCCCCTCAGGATCAAAAGTTGGAAACATTTGGTGCCCATATCTGAGAAAAGTGGAGCAGGTGGGTCTCAGATGTGAGCACGCTTGGCTGTCTTTCTCCAGGAGACTCTGGGGTAGGAGCTTTCACACTGCTCATAACTTTGGGGTCACTACCAGAGGAGGTGGGATGAGAATGAGATGGGGGAGGCAGATGGGGGCTGTCATCAGGATTTGCCCAGGCAAAGTGTGAAACTTGCCTTTCCCATGACCCTGCTCCTGGTGGCCTGACCCCTTCTTTGTGGGCTATGCATATTCATGTTGTAAACGTGAATTCCTGTCCTGAGCACTTCCTATGTTCCAGAGATTGCCAGGGACTGTTTTGGTCAGGGGGTTGCTTCAGCCTTTGAGGAGCCTATAATCTCTTAGGAGAGAATAGAATTCTCTATCCCTTGCTATGTTATTTCAGGTCCTACAAAAGGAGACCCCAAGATAGCATTAGACATGCAAAGGTTTAGTGGGGGAAATACCTGTGACGGTTAAGGGGCCAGGAGCAGGAGGCATCTGACACCTGTGAGAGGGATTGGACAGGAAGTGGCTCAGACTGCAGTGCAGTTCTAAGAAAGTTTCAGCCAGGCCATTCGCCTGTCCAAGGAGCCCACCTCCTGCATGAATGTATTAGTACCCGCCTGACCCTTGACCCTTGGCATTGCTCCCGTGGGCTTTTCAGGAGCCTCTGCAGGAACTGTGGACAAGTTCTCATACTTTCTCAGATAGTGAGGAAACTACTGAAGCCCAAACTCCTGCCTTCGAGAGGTCCAGGCCCCCAAGTCCGGCTGCACCGTGGCCCCCCGCTTAGTTTTCTCTTCTCCACTGGCCCCTCACCCTAATCCGGTCAGTGGGGTCTGTTGCCTGCCCAGCCAGGCCCCCTCCTCATCCCTGCCACGGCACATCTGCTCAAGCCATCCTCCTGCCCAGAGCCTTTTCTTTTCCTTTAGTCAAAACTAAATCTACCCATTGCCTGGCCTAGGCCGACTCCCACTTCTCCCAGGATTTCTTCAGCCCCCACTGACGCCCCCACTGCCGGGATTTCTGTTTATACGGGAGCATTGCCATGATTTAGCACCTCTTTGTTCTCTAGTTGTTTCAGCTCTTGTGATTTTGTTTCTTAAGCTACCTTACAAATTCCAGTCCTCTCTCCACTATTTCTTCTTCTTTCCTTCCTTTCCTCTCTTCCTTCCATTCATCAAGTATCAGGTTTGCTGGTAGAAACCGATAGGACTTCCTTTCAATCTAACTGGTCACCTCCAAGGTCCCGGCTGGCCCCCAGATGGGCAAAATAAAACTGGGGGATTTTTGGTCTCCAACTGGCCTGATCTTGCCCTTTCTCTGGCCTGATCTTGCCCTTTCTCTTCCTTCCTTGGGTCTCAGTGACCTCCAGTGACCCCTTCTCTGGCCTCCCCAAATTAATCACTATTCTCAGTGCCTGGTTTCACACCAAGGAACCAGTGACTCGTTCCAAAATGTGATTTCTCCCTGGAGAAATTTTTGACCAGGCCCCAAAGAATTGAACAGATCAAATTCTAGTGAATTTGGTGTATGAGCTAGATCCTGTGCTGTCCAAGACAGTAGCCACTAGCCAGGTGTGGCTCTTTAATTTAATTAAAATTAAAAACATTTCAAGGGCTCAATAGCCACATGTGGCAAATGGCTGCCATATTGGCCTGCACAGATGTATTTCCGTCATCATAGAAAGTTCTGTTCGACAATGCTGAGGGAAGGAAAGGCTTTTCTTCAAAAGCAACTGTGAGGTATATCGGGAACTTCCTTTGGTCCTGAATCACCCCACTTAAGAGGTTCTTGCCTTGCCTAAGAGAAGAGCCTCGTCTTTAAGGCTTCCTTGTTGAGTTGAAAGGAGACCCCTCTGAGCCATACCTGAGAAGCCCCTGAAGTGAGCACAGGCCTTGAGGTCACAGAGGCAATGGTCTCGGGGGTGATGAACAGGCCTCTGGTCATCTCCCACGCCTGGGTCCCGGCCCCTGGCTCTGGGATGCTATCTGTGGATGGCCAGAGACGCCCACTCTCGGGGCAGAGCCGAGCAGAGCTCCAGGAAGAGGAGGCCTGTTCTGCAGTGGTGCAGAATTCCTAATGCGCTCAGCCGTCGACATTCGGCAGCGATTGGTATCAATTATTAAGCAGAAAGCCCAGGGAGAGTCTGTGGAGCAGTGGAGAGGGTGGGAGGCGAGGGGGAGGAAGAGACTGCTGGGGAGGAGGTGAGGATGGCGAGGGTGGAGGCGCTGGGCAGAAGGCTCAAGTGCTGATCCTCCCACGCAGAGAATATAACCTCAGGACCAGGGAGGGAATGGTCTTGGTCTCCTCTTGCGACTGAGTGTTTGGGGGTGATGCTCCTCCTTTAAGAGGGCTTCTGGCAAATCTGAGTGTGTGCAGACACCAGGGAGCTGAGGGGACTTGAGACTCAGCCTGATGGGGAAGGCGGCGAGGCCTGCGATGAGAGGGCTCGGAGGACGTGGTGGAGGGCAGGGCAGTGCGCTTCAGAATCGGAAGGGCGGTCATGTAGAGCAGGGGTCGGCACGCTTTTTATGTAAAAGGCCAACTATTTTAGGCTTTGTGGGCCTTACGATTTCTTTTGCGACTTCTCAACTCTGCTGTAGCAGGGAAGCAGCCATGGACAATACGTAAACAGATGGCTGTGCATTATTCCAATCAGATGTTGTTTATAGAAACAGGTGGTGGGCTGGATTTGACCCTACTCCTGATCTAGAACCGCAGTCCTCAAAGTATGGTCCTTGGACCAGCAGTGTCAGCATCACTTGGGGGCTTGTGAGAAATGCAGAACCTCTGGCCCCGCCCTAAAGCATTTTAATAGATCCCCTGTGCCTATTGAAGTTTGAGAGAAGAGTTTAAAGTTGTTCTGGGAGGCTCCAGTCAGAATCAGGAACAATGCGTAGAAATGGCAGGAAGTGAAATTTCATCTCAACATCAAGATGAACTTTCTACCCGACAGAGCTGTCCTCACATGCAACAGGAGGCTATCTCTGGAGGGAGTGAGCACCCTGTCACTGAGATATTCAAGCAAAGGCTAGATAAGCACTTGTTCAGGATGGTAGGGAGGACTCAGGCAGGATAAATAGCATCATGGCTGAGCACCCACGCTGGGGGCCAGCTGCCTGGGCTTGAATCCCGGTTGGGCGAGAGGATGTTTCCCTGATACTTGTCTCAGATTCGTCTGTCAAATGGGGTAATCAAAGACCTCACGGGGTCGTGCTCAGAATTAATTCATTTAAAGTACCGCACCAGCACTCACCGTGGACTAAGTGCTCAGGGTTGCTTTGGATTACATAATTCTGTAACAGATATCCATAGTTTTGGTTGGATCAGGACCTTTGTATCTAAGGTCTCTTCCTTCCACTCTGAGATTCGAGGCAGGGGAGGGGGAGGATATGGGGAATAAGGATCGTAGCCAGTGACTTTTGAGTATTTAGTATGAGCCAGGCATTATGCAAGCCTTGGTTAATGACTCTCAAATTACTTTCAGATACTCGTTGGCGTGTCAGAGCAGAGAGATTATAATCTGTTGCTGCCCAAACACTCTGCATGTTTCAGCTTTAGAAAGTCAAATCGAGCCCAGAGATGATGTGTATGGTTTTGTCACCGACAGATTTATGCTGTGTTGAGGGCCCAGAACTCCCTGGAGCTGGTCAAAGAGCCGCCTCTTCTGGCCACATCACTAGCTCAAGTCTCACGATGGCGGGGGTGGCTGGAATACTTTATTGCAGAAAAGTAAGCTGCTGACTCCCAGTCCTGTTGGTGTAGAGGCACCCAAGGATGCATTGCCCCTTCTGGCCTTGCTCTTTTTGTGCTTATGACCCCCACTATAGGATTTAGTGACGGAGCTTGGTTTGGATTCTTTCTCCATCACTTCATAGCTGTGTGGTCAGGGGCAAGCCTCTTGACCTCTCTGAGCTTGGGTTCTCTCCTTTATGAAATAGACTGATAATGCTGCGTGCTTCACAGGGTTGTGGCGAGGATAAAGCGAGGACATCTGAGACTGCCAAGAGCCGTGCAGATGTTGGTTGTCATTTTGATGAAACCTGTAAGCAGGCTCTTCCTTCCCATGCAGTGCTTGCCACATAGTAAGGGGTTAATACATGCTTACTGAATGTGAGAGGAACAAATGATCTTCTCCTACAGTCTGAGAAGAAACTACTTCCAAGTGGGGGTGAGGTGAATGCCCCCTCCCTGCCCTGCCCCCGAAGCCTGCCTGTCACCATTCCATCTCTACATTCGTTGTGGGCTGCAGAAATTCCCATCAGCCAGTGGCGGGTCTACCCACGTTTCTTCCTAGTAACAGCTTTGACTTGGCTTTGTGAAAACCAACGCAGAGTTCTTATCTTCCCAAAGAAACCTTACGAAAAACAACACACTGAATTTTTATGTGTGTGTGTGTGTGTTTTAGTTTCAAAAGGTGGGTGGGAAGGACAGTAAAGATTGCCCTTTGTACCCAAGAGCAGTATCTAGCAAAGCTTGAGGAGTCCTTCCTTACTGCTTAAAACTCTTCATCTCCTTCCTCACCTCCTTCCCCCATCATATAATTTTTGGTGCATTTTGGTTAATTAGTTTAAAGTGACGATAGTCCCAGATGAAGCTGTAAATTGGTTTCAAATGGCGCAGCCGGGCCACCCACTACTGGAGGATCATATTGCAGTGACAGCATTAAAACTTGAACAACCCTCAACAAGGCGGGAGGAGGGGAATCCTAAAACCTCAAGTGAAAACATATTTCCAGCTCTATTCCTTGCTGCAGCCCTTAAGAAAGTGGAAACAGATGGATGGTGGCTTTGATAATGAGAGAGGCAATCAACTTTAGATTAAAGAAAAAAACCCCTAAACCCTACCCAAAAAGGATGAGTCTGACAGTAAAATCCCAGACACATAACGTTCCAGTTAAGAGGCTATTGACATATTAGCCGGGAACAGAGGGGGTTCTGCGAGAGGTCAGTCCTTCTCCTCTGGAGCACTCCCCATTGTTCCCTCGCCCCCAAAGCCAGAGCACTCTGCTCCCTAATTGAAAACACCACAGCGTCTTTGGACATTCGCGATGGTCAGATTTCCCCTGGAAATCACTAAGTGTTCTCCGGAGGCTTGGCTGCTGCCTGCTGCCAGATTCTAGAGAGGAGAAAAGACATTTCTGTTTTTAATTTAACTTAATTATTTTTTTGGTTGGGGGTGTATGTGTGTGATTTTTCTGGGGGGAGCAAGATACTAGGAACAAAGAGAAGCAGTTGTGAATCAAGAGACAAGAAGTCGTTGAAGTCGCCAGATCTGGGCTCATGCCTCAGTTTGGCAACCTACCAGCTGTGTAACTTGGGACAAGTTCTGACAGTTCTTGTGCCTCCATTTCCTTGACTGTGAAATGGGGGTGAAAAAGCCTACTGAACAGGTCTGCTGTGGGACTCAGGGGAGATGATGGGTGTGAATGCACTGAGTAAATGCCTGAGGCCCGAGAGTGGTTCTGCGCATGGAAGGTTCTCAGTGATTGAACTGGGCAGAGTGCGGGGGGAGCTGTTAGAATAGGAACTAGGGTCTTGGGCTTTTTTTCCAGCTCTGCCACTTGCCAACCCTCGATTTTGAGGCCAGTTCCCTCTGCGGACTGACCCTCAGCCTTCTGCCTGTCTGATCAGAGCTGCCGGCCCTGCCCTGCCCACTGGCAGAGGCTGGGAGGAGGAGCTAATGAATGGTGTGCACCTGCTGGGCCGCCAGCCCTTTGTCCACCCCTGGTACCTGCTGGACACTCAATAAATCATCGTTGAATGAGTGAATGAACGTGTGAAGGGGCTTGGGCAGGGAAAAAGGTAATATTGCTGGAAAGTGGTGCAATTAAATTGATTTCTCAGTCATCACAGCACGTTCCTCTGGGGACTTTGTTGGAAGAGACAGGCCACGTGAGCTTCTGGTGTTCAGCAGCTCATTTGAGGCCCAAAGAGAAGAGAGACTCAAATGGAACAAAATCTTGGTTTGGTCCAGAGAACATTTGCATGTTCGCCAGTTCAGTCCTTTTGGAAGTACGGAGATTTGGGTCTGATTCAAGCTTCTGCTCAGGCTTTTTTCAAAGGCTGTTTTTGGTAATATTTATAAGCATCCTGGGGACAGGGGCTGGGCCTGTCTTCTTCTCTGAGTATTCTAAGCTTCCGGCAGGTGCCTGACACAGGAGAGGCCGGATAAATAACTCCTGGTAAACGCAGGGCTCTCTCTCTCCCCTCTCTCCCCAAGCTGAGATAAACACTGAGCCTTGGCAGCTTCTGTACAAAGGGGGACTTCAGAGCTACGGCCTCCTCGGATGGAGAGTTCCTCAGGGCAGTTAGTGACGCGTCTGCAGAATTCCCCAGTGGGAGCTGAGTGATCGCAGGGTGGGGTGGCGGGGGGACTGAGGGTTGGGGCAGAGCTCTGTTATTTTTCATATTCTCCCAACCTGTAGCCAAGACCTCCGGAGATGTGCTTCTTGGGTTGACCACTGTCTTTTCTGGGGCCCCGCTCCCTGCTCTGGGCAGTTCTTGGTGTGAGAGTACATTCTCGATCAGATGTTCTCCTCAGGTCCAGGTCCTGCTCAGTCTATTGACTGCTCCATGCTCACGGTCTCCCAACATGTCAGAATCCACTTGCATTTCTGGTGAGAAGGTCGTTTACTGCCAGGGTCCTCAGGGGTGGAAGTAGCAACAAGTGAAAACCGGGGTCCTGTTGATGGAGCTCACTCAAATCTCTTTCTGATGGCCTTGTTTGGACTCTTGTCAGTGCCCCTGGCAAGACAGCAGCTGGAATATGTGGGGAGCTTGACCCACACTCTTGTTTTCTCCTCTCCTTCTCCCTCCCACCCCTATTTATCTCCTCTTCCCTCCTTCTCTTTCACCCCATTCCCCTGCCCAGCCCCACTCTGAAAATCTAGACCTTGGAGGCACTAGGCTTATGGGAGACCAGGAGGGAGGCTGGAAAGAGTTCTTCCACACTTTATAACAAAGAGCTCTGGCAACAGCCTTTTCCTCCAGCCCTGGTGGCCAGCCATGAAGAGTGTTGATCCACTAGCTGTTTCTTTGACTCTTAAAGCAGCTCAAATCATGGCAATGAGATAGTTTCAAGACTGGCTATTGTTAGAAATGTTTAGAAATATCTCCCCTTTACTCCAATTTCCTCCTCTCTGCCAGTCTCAGCTCTAACAGCTGGAAGAAATTTCTCCTTCATCTGCTATATTCAGTCTTTCACTAAGCTCCATCAATTTGCCTTTGAAATTTCTTTTGTACTGGCCCCTTCTCTCATTCCCACTGCTAATTCCTGAGGTCTGGCTCTCATCCCCTTTGCATGCCGAGCTGCCTCCAGAACCTCTTGGCAGAGTTCCCTGCCTCTGGTCTCTCTGTCTTGGCTCCATCTTACACAGTCAAGCCAAACTCATCTTTCTCAAGCTATGTGTGCATCTTAGGATGCCTCCGCTCAAATTCCCTGGGCTCTCCAAAGTACTTGGCGTTGCTCAGACAGCTTTTGTAGCTCCCTCTCCCTTTAATTTCTTCCCGGAGTGGTGGCTGTATTAGTTATCTGTGGCTGCTGTAACAAATCACCACAAACTTGGTGGCTTAAAACGACAGAAACTTGTTCTCGTACAGTTTTGGAGTCCACAAATCTGAAATGAGTCTTACAGGCCTAAATCAAAGTGTCGGCAGGGCTGTGCTTCCTTGGGCAGCTCCAGGGGGAAAAATCTGTTTCCTTGCCTCTTCCAGCTTCTGGTGGCTGCTGACATTCCTTGGCTTGTGGCCACATCACTCTCTGCCTCTGTGGTCAGTCTTTCTGCTTCTGTGGTCACATTGCCTTCTCCTGTTATGTCTGTGTGCCAAATCTCCCTCTTGTGGGGAACTTGTGATTACACTTAGGGCACACTTAGATAATCCAGGATAACCTCCCCATCTCAGAATCCTTAATTTCTTCACATCTGCAAAGTCCCTTTCACCATGTAAGGTGATATTCACAGGTTCCAAGAATTAGGATGTGGATATCTTTGGGGACCACTGTTCAGCCTACCACAGACTTCTGATCCGTTCAACACTTCAACAAATATCTATTGAGCCTGTTATGTGCTAGGCTCCGTTCTAGGCAACAAGAATCACTAAAACTAGTGAGCCTTTTCAGATCCAGGCTCCTGCAGGGTGAACCACCCCTTTTCTGGCACTTTCCCTCCTAGAGCATGGCATTATTACATAGCATGGTCAGCACCTTATATCACATTGACAACTGTTATATGCCTGTCCCCCTCCATTTGTACAAGCCCCTTGAAGGTTAAGCTAACTTACTTATACTTGTACTTAGTGCTAGTTGGGATGTCAAGACAGGACTCAATGAAGGTTTGTTACATCAATGAACGAGTCTCTTATTGCTTCCCTTCTTCATTCTTCCTAAAATATTTATAATTTGCTTGGGTACTAAGATGGCTCCAAGAATACACTTCTGCCTCAAAATTAAATGTTGAGGTCTGGCCTTCTTGCCAGTCATCTCCTTGGATCTGGGTGACTTAGAGTATAGCTGTTGTGGGCATCTGCCACCCTGCTTTGCCTGGTTCCCAACAGTGTCATATACAATAATGTACTGAATGCTTCCCATTGCTCATTTCTCCTGCCCATTGGCTTTGTGGGGAGCACAGGAGAAGGGAAGCAAGAGCATTGGAAAATTGCAGTCTGTATTGACCCCTGAGTCACATTTCCCAAGGGCTCTGCCACTTGGTGTTGTCCTAGGCTGGCCCGTCTGCATCCACCACCTCTGAGACACCAGCACAGTCAGTGCAGACGTGGTAAAACCATGCTGTGTTCCCCCTTCAGGTGGGACGCATGCTCTCGGCAGGGCCTTTCTCCACAAGTCCTGAGGCACCTAAGGCAGAAGTGGGACAGACCCTGTCACATGCTGCCTGTGCTGTCATTTTATTATTTTAAGATCGATATTGTTTGCCTGCCTTAGGAAAGCATATATAGTACAGTAAACCAGGGGTGCTAACTGGAGGCTGTGGATTGGTACACGGCCCTTGGAAGTGCTGGGCTTGGTTGTAGCCTAATGTCTAGAGCGTTTTAAAAGGCAGGGTGACTTGTAACTTCACACGTGTTGTCTTAAAACCTTGGCCCTTCCCCCATTTCAGGTAACTGTGTGCCCCCTGCAGGCCCTGGCACCGAGACCTAGCCAATAACCATTTCCTTATCTACAACAGTGTGTGCTGCTTTGCCAGGTGGAAACTCTCTAAGAATAAAGATCATCACACACACACACACACACACACACACACACACACACATCCTTGTAACTCTCTGGCTTCCCATAGAACCTAACAAAGTAGAACTTGGATGAGAGCTATTTGGATGTCAATGAGTGTTGTACAGTGCTTTCCAAGCTGTCATTCCCTCACCTCTTAGGTGACTTTTGTCACACCCCTATACCACTTGTGCTATCATTTGGTCATCATTTATATTTAATTTGACTCAAATTTTAGCTTGTATAAACTTATTTAAAAGGAAAAATTGCATCTGTTTCATAAATAGAAAGCCAACATCACTTATCATAAATAGAATGTAACTGTAAAAATAAATATATGGAAAACAAAACAATGTTATTGACCTAGCAATTGAAATAAACAATGAAATGTAGAGTAATAATTGAATCGATTCACAAAATCTAATCCTTTCACAAAAATGAGATCCTCAGTGAGAAAAATGGAATGGCTTATGACCAGTCAGTAATAAAAGAATATTAAGCTTGATGTCATTTGATTTAAGATGACCATGTGTTTCTTTGTCAATTAGATTACAATGCTTTTTAGTTTTGAGGGTAACCAGGACTGAGAATCCCACCTCACATGAATACACAGTCAGAAAGGGCATCTGAGTATCACCCAGATGGTAAATTTTAAAAAATTAAAATGGTTTAGTGTGTATTTTTTGTACATGTAAAAGAATATATGTATTCATAACTTACTTCTTGTGAGGTTATGAACCATAATTGTAAAATGAACCCATGAACCCATCCCATCTTAAGAACGTTCCCAATAACTGTGCTCGTCTCTGATTCCAGTCCCTCCCTCCCTCTCCTCCCCTTGTCAGTAAAAATTGTCCTGAATTCCTTTGCATTTGAAAATAGTTTAACCACCTATGACATTCCTGAGCATTATGTTGTTTAGATTTGCTTGAATATGAGCTTTCTAAAAATGCTGTCATACTGTTAGTATCTTCTTGGAGATCATCAGTTATGGGGTATGCATGCAACGGGATGTTATTCTAGGTGAAAATGGACACGTTCAGACCGCACGTGACCACTTGGATTAATCTGCTTGAGGCAGGAAGCTGGTCACCAACTCCCATTCTGCTCAGGCCAGTCCCAGCTTTCACCTTAAATGGAGATTAGGGGTGGATGAAATGAAAAGGACTCCCCTTCCTGCACCTTGCCTACCCCAGTGACTCCCTATGGCGAAGAGAGTTCCCATAGCCGCCCGAGACTGCTCTTTTTAGAAGCCTTGCTTGCAAGGCTGGCCCTTGGCCGGCATCCAGGAACTTGGATTTGGAGAAGGCCCCACCATTCCCTGCTAGGAGTGGCTCACTGTGCCTAAACCGTCCAGACAATATGATTCATGCTGAACACCTGCTTTCCTCCCGAGAGTCTGGAATTTTGATGCATGGCAGGCAGAAGATGCCTACATGACTAGCGGGCCCCTCCCACCTTCCCCCAGTAAGATCCATGGGCACGGAGTCTCTGATAATCTTCCCTGATAGACGGCACTGCACACGTGTTGTCACAACCCATTGCTGGGGGAACAAAGTGTGTCCTGTGCCACTCCATTGGGAGTGGACTCTTGGAACCTTATGCCTGCTGTCCTCTGGACTTTACCCATGTGCTTTCTCTTTGCTGATTTTGCTCTGCATCCTTTCATTGTGATCAGTCATAGTCATGAGTACTGCTATGTGCTGAGTCCTGTGAGTCTTCCTGGGGACCGGTCTTGGAGACCCCAACACGCCTCCAAACCTTCTGTTTGCCTGCACCACCCTGAGACTCTGAATAGAGGAGCCTTGGTTCTGGGCTTCATACTTTGGAGGCCCCTGAATATCTCACACACACACACACACACACACACACACACACACACACACACCCCTCTGAGTACCTCAGGGCTGGCCCAGGACGCTCTGTAACCCTGAAGACCAGCTCTCATGACTGTCACCATTCAGGCCCCAGGGAAACCCTCCTGTAGATGTCTTGCCTCACGCCCTGGAAAACTGCCTCAGACACCGTGAGGGCTGTGTGCTGCGCGCTTCTGACGATGTCGGCGCACACCCCGCTGCAGAGGGCGGGAGGATCTGAGCAGGAGAGGCGCTTGGGTAAGAGAAAAGGCAAGTTAATTAGCTTGTCAAATCCTTCCTCTCAGCCTGAATGCAGTAGATTCTTGTACAACAAATTATTATTTCTCAGCAGCCCCAAACATTCATTTTCTCGCTTCTCTTCATGTTCCAATTTCTGGTTCCAGAGATAAGAATTAACACAGTATTCACAACACTTGTATACGGATGCTGAAGCATATTTTACCATAGTAAACAATTCCTATTGCTCTTAAATTTGTATATATGCAGCTCAAGACATAATAAGTGTGGAGCATGACTTTGATTTTTTACATTGGCAGTGAGATGGACACCAAATCATAGAATTGCAAATTGCTTTATTTCTATAAAAATATTTAATAGCTAAATTTTCAAGAAATTAAATTTAAAAGTTTCAGCTTTATTTAAGTACCTTCGATTAAAATGTTTTATATTAATTAATTATGATTTATATTTTGCCTTTTAATGTTTGTAGCAATTTTTAATATTTTAGAAGAGAAATAACTTTTACTGAAACCATATCAAAATATAATTTTAATTTTTCCAATTTTTACCTATATTTTAAAAA
Organism: Tapirus indicus; assembly: GCA_031878705.1. Lineage (NCBI taxonomy): Eukaryota > Metazoa > Chordata > Mammalia > Perissodactyla > Tapiridae > Tapirus > Tapirus indicus. Next base: position 60,705,628 of record CM062918.1, on the reverse strand, counting down.
TGAAAGTACATTCACAGTTTATTCCCTTTGAATACAATTGCATTTTATTTTTCAATCATTACGTGCTTATTGGCAATAGAATAAAATTTTGTGAAAATGAACATACTTGGAGATTTTGCTAAAATGGAGGCAAAAAATTTTATGGAATAAATATAAAATAATACATGAGTTATGTCTCTCTTTATTTTAATGCTTATCCAAGTATCACCAGCCCAATGGAACACCCAGACATGTGCAATAATAATTAAATTCATTTGTCTTTGATGGAAGATTTTTCAGTCATATAAAGCCACAAGTTTATTAATTTTTTTACATTTTGTTGTTATGGAGATATTTTTGTCAAGGTAGAGCATAGGACATCATATCTGATGTAACGTGTGTAGACACACGGTGTGTGGGCCCCATTTATCTCTTGCTTGGACCCTGCCAAGGTTGGGGCAAGTCTGCCTCCTCCCTTCTTCACGCACAGCTGTAGAAGGATGTAGTTTCCCGTGTGGTAGGAGCCCTCGGAACAGGGGGCCAGGCAGCTGTGTGGACCAGGCCGCAGCTGCCTGTGTGTGCATGTGTCAGGGCCAAGGCCACACCGAGGCTGAGGGAGAGAAAAGATCTGGGAGCTTCCCCAGCGGCCTTGGTGAGAGGCCCAGAAAAGCTTCTTCCACACACGCCCTGTGGCCTCTCCACGCCATGCAGGGAACATGAGTGCTGGGGAAAGCGCTCGAGCTTTGGGCGTGGGCGAGGGGGGTTAAATTTTAGCTCTGCTGCTTTCCAGCAATGTCACTCTGAACAAATTTCCTTAACATCTTGGATCTTGTTTTGACATACGTAAAATGGGAATCCTCATTCTCACTTTTCAGTGTTGTTGAGAATTTGGAGATTTATATTTAAAACACATAGCATGATCCCTGGGCTTTGGCTTAATACATGTTAACCAATGTTTTCGGACAGGAAAACTGAGGAAAGATGTTCAACAAGAGGCTAAAGTCATACTGGTGGTTGAGGAGGAGAATGAAGAACCCAGGCAAGCTGACGCCCAGGCTGATGTTTTTTCCATTTCCTGGGTCCTGAATACCCATGGTCCCTCTGAAGCCCACCTGCTCTCCTGCCCATGTGGGTTAGGAAGGATGCCTGCCCTCCGGGTGGTGAGGCGTCCTGGTGTGAGCAGCAGGTCACTTGCCTCAGGATCTAGCTCAGAGGATTTACAGTCAGGTGGGCGCACACTGCGGGTCCCCTTACTTGTAAGTTATTCCACCGGTAATTGGATTTCTTTCTATCGTGGGAAGCCAGCCTGTGTAAATCCACAGAAACCTGGGACCAGATGATATAAGGGTCACCCGAGCCTCCACGCTGCCCACAATGCATCTTCCAGGAAAATGATTTCTCTGGGCACATGTTACCGCGGTCCCAGGGTAACGATAGCTCAGCTCCGACCATTCCCCTAGTGCTGTGTTCAAGTGATGTAGTGTTCACGGTCCCCTCGGCAGCCTTGCTCCTGGAGCAGAAGGGCCTCGCCGACACCTGCTGTCGCTGCTGGGTACTGTAAACTTAAAGGGAGGGCGGGCAGAGGGGAGGGAAGTCTGCTCCCTTCCCAGCCTGCTTTTCTTCTCAGGCTAGACTGGCTCAAGTTCAGAGACTCCCAGTCCTTCAGCTGAGCCACCTGGAGGTCAAAACACCTTGAACCATGGCACAAATCGCCATCCATTTGCAAGAGGATAAAATTAGGTACCTACCTCGCACCATGCACAATAACGAGTTCTAGATGGATTAAAGATGTGTATTAAATATAAAATATTAACAAATTAAAAGATAATGTAAGACTATATATATGTAAGATTGTGTGTAAGTCTATTTATCTACATATCTATCTGTACCTATGTATCTCTACATAACTGTATCTCTATATCTATGTCTTGGGGTGGGGAAGGCCTTTCTAAGTCTGGCACCAAACCCAGAAGTCAAAAAAGAAAAGTTTGGCAGAATGGGCCACCTAAAAATTAAAAGAAAACCAAACTATACTGTGAAAGTCACCATAATTAAGCCAAAAAATAAATACATAAATGAAAGCCTGAGAGAAAGTATTTGCTGCACATTCTAGCAGGAAAATTGTGAATATCCACACTATAGAAAGTATTCCTCCAAATCCATCAGAAAGAATAAAAATAGACAAACAGTTTGTGTGCATGCACACAATACATGTGGCTTGTTAAAGAGGAAAAAAATTAAAAGGTATTCAACCTCACTAAAGAAATGTGCATGAAAACAACGATGTGGCATTGTTTTTATTTTTGCTGCCCAATTAAAAAGGTTGATAACCTTCAGAATTGGCGACAATGAAGACATGAGCACAAACACACTATTGGTTGAATGTAAGTAAGTCCCTACTACATTTTGGGGGGTAATTTGTCAATAGATAGATAAACTTAAAATGCACTTATTGAATAACCTGCGATCTCTCTTCTAGGAATTTATCCCCCCAAAATCATAGCATGAATGAGTAAAGCTATAGGTGCAAGGATAGTCACTGTACTATGTCAAACAAAAATTTGTGTAAGTTAAAATTTCTATCACAGAGCATGGTATATCTGTGTAGTGGAATTCTATTCAACTGCTAAAAAACACGGTAGAGCTATATACTAAGAGCCAACATTTTTCTGAGCATTTGCCGTGGGCCAGGCACTGTTCTGAGTGCTTTACATATGTGACTGCATTTGACCCTCTCAACACGTTATAAAGTTGACATTGTCATAATCATCCACATGTCACAGAAGAGGCACAGAGAGGTTATTAACCTCCACAAAAATCACACAAAATTCCAGTTTGGAAATACAGCTTTCCATAGTTACTATTTAGCAGTAGATAAATTATTTTAATTAAAGGCTTTAAAAATGATTTTAAAAGTAGTATATTGTCACTGTAGAAATGTGGAATTACAGAACTGATAGAGTGAACTGGTCACCTAGTCGGTTCCGGGAAGCTGGTGCCTCCTGCACCATCACCCCTTCTGCATTTGCTTCTCTCTTTGTTTTCTTCCCAGTGTCCTGTTTACATGACATCCTACTCCAATCCCCCAAACCCAGAGCAAATCTGGTCAGGGATGGGGAGTCACCATGCAGTTGACCAGGTGACACTATAGGTGGCTAGTCCAGGACAGAGATCCTGGTCCATTTCCAATGGCCAGAGTCACAGGGTCACAAGACCTCTAGCTACTTGACTGAGAGGGGCCCTGGGCGTGGCAGGCACTGGGGCTCTGTGGACTGTCTGGTGCAAGTGCGGAGCAGAAGTGAGTGCCAGGGCGGGAGAGCAGTGGGCGGCCAGGCTGTGCTGGGCCTAGTGAGCCCTGTTAAGTAGCTTGGACAGGTCTAGACAGATGGTTCTCAACTGGGGACGATTTTGTACCCCCAGGGACATTTGGCAATGCCTGAAGATACTTTTAGTTGTTACAACTGGGGAGTGAGTGTGACTGGCATCGAGTGAGTAGCAGACAAGGGATACGCGGAACATTCCACAGTGCACACCACGAATGAAGAATTATCCAACCCCAAGTCTCGGTAGTCCTGAGATTTCGAAACCTGCCTGGAGTTAGAGCTCTCTGGTTGGCCTTGCAGCAGGAGGGGTACGGGTTCTGAGCGTCCCCCATCTGGAAGCTCCTTGGCTGGTGTGCTCATATTCTAGAGGAGAAGCAGATTTCTCCCAGGCCAGGTGGAGACAACCAGCCGAGTCCTCCCAGGGGGCTGCATTTCTGAGGAGCTGGGAGGAATTAAGTTATAATAACAACTGACATTGATACAGTGCTTGACAGGTGACAAAGGGCTTCCTCTGCTCTTGGATTCAATGTAGAATGGGGTCCTCTCCGCCCTCCCATAATGTTGGGGTCACAGGCAGGATGGGGGAGAGGGGGAAGGCTGCATCTGCTTCTCATTCTCCCAAGAAATGAGTTCCTTTTCATAAGATTCTCCACGTTCTCCCTTTGATCGTGACTCCAACAATTCAAACCCTGCATGTCATTCCAGGCTCCACTTACGGGAGGCCTTCCCCAGCAGATGTCAAGGCAAACATGCTCTTTCTCCCAATGCCATGGGGCACTGAGGTTGGAGAGGTGGCTGGAGCTTGGATGCCACGAAATCAGCTGGGTTAAGTGTGGGTTTCATGTACCTGATAAATATAAGCTTGGAGGGAGGGTGGGCAGCAAGAGTTGGCCAGCAGGGCTGGGCATGCGGGAGATGGACCAGACACCACGTGTCAGGCACTTTGCATACATTATTTCACTTGCTTCTCGTAACAGCTCCTTGAAATGGGTTTGATAATCATCTCTATTTTTCAGAGGAGGAATTCAAGCTCAGAGTGGTTACTTAACTTGACCAAGTTCATGTAACTAGAAAGCTGAGCTTCTGGAAAGGGTGTGGGGGGCTTTCTCATGCATCACAGATTCGGTGGGGGCAAATGTGACTGAACGAGGGTAGACTGGCAGGAGAGCCATGGACCCGGGACGGGTTAGTCCTAGGTTAGTGGGCACTGTCGCCATGCCGTTGACAGGGCAGCTTCAGGCTGGGACACTGGACAGAGCACCACTTCTCTGGGGGTTGGAGGACATAGGGTGAGGGGAACTGGGAATGAGTGAGAGAGGGCAGGGGCCTCCAGGATGGTTGCCTAGAAGGGCCTATGGACCAGAACAGAAGTGGAAATAGCTCCGAGGGGCTGAGAGGTGCTCTTCACCACAGGATATGTGTGCTCTGTGACTGGAGAAATGGGATGTCCCATGTTAAATAGCACGTGACTCCCTGTGGGGCAGCTCCCTTCTGTTGATGAGTGAATGGTCTACGGTTAAATGTACTACCAGGGTGCCACTAGCTTCTCAGCCTCTGCAGCTTTCCTACCCAGGCACCCAGCCAAGCGGACAGAACTCCAACCCATGCTCTGATCTGTGCACCTGCCCAGAGGGGCACATTTTTCTAATTCAGCTGCAGAGAAGGCCTTGGGTACACAGGTCTGGCAGGAAGCGCATGACCAGAAAAGAGGAATCAAGGAGGATGGGACACTGGGTCCAGGACTCCAGGAGGGAGGGACCGACACGTACCTCATCTGTATGTACAACTCCTGGGCCCAGGCTGGCACAGAGTATGCCCAGGAAGTGTTTGCTGAGGGGATGGATAAAAGAGAGTCACCTTCCTTTGGTTTCTTGGGGTGAGTCCTCAGCCTTCTTTGGAAGAAGATTTGGAAGTGAGGAGGAGGATGCTATTGGCCATGTAAGATGCAGACTAAAAAGTGTGGAAGCTTGACTCATTGTCCACTTCATCAGAAAATGCTTTAGAATCCTAAGAAAATAATAGCTGAACTTTACTGAGTGATTGATTACCATGAGCCAGCCATTTTGCTAACCCTTCTGTGACTTTCCTACGTCACCTTGCCCAGGCTGTAGTCTCCAGTTATTCAATCAAACGCTAATCTAGGTGCTGCTGTGAAGGCAGATGTCATTAAAGTCCAAAACCAGTGACTTTAAGTAAAAGAGATTCTCCTAGACAATCTGGGTGGGCCTGGTACAATCAGTTGAAAGGTCTTAAGAGCAGAGTTGAGGTTTCCCTGAAGGAGAAGAAATTCTGTCTGTGGACTGCAGCTTCATCTTGTGTCTGAGAGTTCCAGCCTGCCCTTCCTGTCGGCTGCCCTCTGGATTTCAGACTTGCCCAGCCAATCCCACAATCACGTGAGTCAATTCCTCACAACCAACCTCTTGATCTACATCACCTGCTGGTTCATTTCTTGACTGAACCCAGACCTGTATGCTTCCATATGGATCAATTTATCTAATCCTTTCAAGAACACTGTTGTTATTTCCACTTTAAACTGAAGCCCGGGGGGGCAAGCAATGCCAGCAAGAAATGAAACTTGGACTCCAACCTCCAGCCTTCTTACTCCAGGGCCCAAATTCTCAACGGCTGCCCCAGAGAATCACAGGGAGGGAGCCACATCGATAGCAGCCAGCGCTGGACATCTGACCAGCTTGAAGATGGACCAGGAAGTTGTGATTGGCTGGTTGGGACCAACTCTGTGAGGGAGAGGGTAGCATCTACCCAAAGCAAGTCACTATGGGGGACACACACATTTCAACGTCACCTCCCAACAATGATCTGTTCTTTACCCTGAGTCCCCTGACATTCTGGGTGTACTGAGAATGTTCCCTGGACCTTGCATTTGCTTATATTTTGCTTTAGACTTATCCTCTGTTGGTTTGTTCTGTCTCAGTGTTTTCTCACAGGGCTGAGCTTACTAAAATTCACTGAAATGTTCACCATTGGTCCTGTAATTTGAACTCTTTCCTCTGATTCATTCATTCAGAGCAACGTCTGAGTTATTCCAGCTCACTCTGAAGAAGAAAGGTAGGTGGTGGCTCAAAGGAATTCAAGGGCATCAAATGGCCTGGCAGTGCCACCTGGCTTTGCATCTACCACACCTGGGTGAAAATCACTCCTCAAGAGCAATAAATGAAAGAAAAACCTTTGGGTCCAATGTTTGGGGTGTTCATTTTACATAGTTTAAAATCTGGAGTAAACTTCTTCTGTGGCATTTGATTTGTCTCCACATAACAGCTCAGATACTCATGCTGACACCTCTGCTCCCCCCCTTCCTTGCCCACAGACCTGTGATTTCTCCCTCCCCACACCTGCAGCCTCGGGTGAGGAGGAGTGAACACAAGCAGGCCAGGAGCTGGAGGATGGAATGTGTCAACTCCTAGCAACGACTTTTGGAAAAAGCAGAATGAAACATGAGCAAAAGTAGTTGTTGTGTGTGGTGTGTGTATACGTACATGTATGTCAGAGGAGGAGTGGGACAGAAGGCAGAAGGAGCAGGACTGATAATGAGCAGGAATTGAATATTCGTTCCAGCCTGAGAAGGAAGGTTTAAAGCCATGGGACAAAACTGGGGGCCTGAACTCATGGGGCCTCCAGGTGTGTGGCTGGGAGACAGAAGGCTCAGTCTAGAGGAAGCACGAGAGGGACAGAGACCAGTGCCCATGACTTAATGAGTTAATTCCAAGGACTAGAGTGTTTTCATTCTTCATCTCTTTGTCTCTGTCTGTCTCTGTCCCTGTGTCCGTGTCTCTCTCTCACAGGTGTGTGCCTGAACATTCTTTCTTTTGAAGCAGAAAAGCTATTGGGTGGCTCACAGACTCACCAGGAGGAGGGACACTCAGACCTTCCAAAGGCACAGGGACAAAAGGCAGAACCACAGGCAAAGTCACCCCCGAACCAGGCCTGTGGAGACAGCACTGCTGACGCCCTTCTGGCTCCTGGACATCACCCATGGGCACTGTGGCTGTGCAGTGCTGGACTCTGCCTGCTCCCACACCACAATCAGGGAAGCTTTTCAAAGACCTGGTATGCCTCTGCTGGGAGCCTGAGAGGTGACGTGAGTCCCCAGAGAGCCCGGCTGGCTAGGTGGGGCCAGCTAGATACAGCCTTGGGATTCTGGTTTATTGTTGGTCAGCTCTTGTGCCAGCTGGGCACAGAGTGTGGACGAGGAACTGCAAACTCTTGTTTCACCATGGAATCCCAGCAATTCCTTCCCTAAATTCCCCCAGATATTGTATGAGAATCTCTAACCCCTAGTGAGATGGATGGATTAGTGGCATGTCTCCTCGTCTCTCCAGTTCCAAAGGTGCAGAGTCTCCTGAAAAGTGGATCGGTCAAATGGAGCTGGAGTAGGAGGGAGGAGAGGGAAAATCAAGGACTCAAGATAATGTGAAAAATGGAGATACTGGAATCTTCCAGCGGTAGATCCTGATTTTTGTTTGTTTACTTTGGGCTATAGATTTTTTTTTACAGCTGAGACCTTGACCTGCAGGAGCAAGCTACCGTGTTCCTCAAAGGTGGGGAGCAGTGATGGGGGAGTGGGTGACACCGAGTAGGGGAGCCCCAGCCTCTCAGGACGAGCAGGCTGCTGTGGCCAGTTAGAACCTGCTCTGGGAGGAGAAACCTCCAGAGTCCTGGGAAGTGCGTGTCTTGAGGTCCTATCCCATCCTGGAAGAAAAGTCAGACCCGAGAAGAACAGGTGAGGGGTGACCTCTGTATTTCCGAGCCCATTCCTAGAAGATGACAGAGAGGGCCAGCAGTGAGTTCAGCCTCATAGAAACCACAGGCTATGCAGCCTTTGGAATATGTGGACTTTCTGGTTCCTTTCTCTTTGTACTAGAAAACCAGACCTGCCTCTGCCAGGCTAAGGGGTGAAAATGGGGCCTCTGGGACTGGAGCCAGGGACACAGGGAGGGACAGCCTGAAACTCGTGGCCTCCACTACATGAGGAGAACTGGCTGTGCCTGAGGTGGTGTGTTTTTATGTGTCTCTGTGTGTGTGCATATGTGAATGTTTGTGTGTATATGTGAATGTGTGTATGCATGTGTGTGCATATGTGTATGTGTGCCTATATTTGTGCGTATGTGAAACGGTGTCTGTATGAATTTGTGCATATGTGAACGTGTGTTGATGCATGTGTGTGCATGTGTGGTAGTCATGGGGAGAGCAGAGGCTGGTTCTGCAAATGCCTCCTCTTCATATCCTCCAAGGGAGAAGGGCCATTTGTCTTGAGGACCCCTGGGGCTGTGGAATATCCCGAGAGGACAGGTTTGCCCGGAACAAAGAAAAACCCTCCAAGGTTCTTTCCTGGCTCTGATTCTTGAAAATTACCTGCCCTTTCATCTGCTTCTCATATCCTCAGCCTGTCTGTGTCACGGTCACTTTTCATCTCCTGGCATCTCAGTTCTCATCCTTTCTCTTTTGTCTCTCTGGCTGGTTCACTTCTCTTTGTCTTTGCAGGGTCTGCAGTCCTTGCCTCTGTCTGTCCCTCCCTCTGCCTTGGCTGGGTTCTCTCTCAGTCTGTCACTTTTCTCTCTCCTCCTGGCTCGTGCTGAGCAAAGTGGCTGTCAGGGCCGTCCCTCACCAGAGCCGAATCCCACAGAAAAACGGCGTTGGAACTGATGAGTGCTTTTGACTCCCTGTCTGATTTTCCTCCAACTTGGTTTTGAGCCTCCCTCGGAGCCCTGGGATGTCTGGAGGCTGGCCAGGACCCCCTGGGGCCTGGAGCTCTGGGCCCCCAGCCTTGGCACCTGGAGCTCCACCCCTTCTCCTGCCTTGGAGTGATCCCGTTGTCCTGTCTTACAAATTGGGATTGCTCCCTGAATGTGGGCTTTGGTGACAGCCACCAGATGGCAGGAACTGGTTTTTATAGTAACTCATTAACCTCTTGCCATCCTACAATTAAGAAAGCATTTAATTGCTTTTTCTCTAGCCATCCTGTGATTCGGGCAGCTTGTGTTCATCATGTGAACCAATTTGTAGCTAGAGCCTGAGCAAGTGGGAACAGCGGCGTGTGGCGAGCTCAGACGTGGTGAGCACCCCGGCGGCTATGGATTGCCTTTTGGGACATTTTGGGAGGAGGGGGGCACAAGCCTCAGAACTTTCTCACCCCAACTGATTTCTTTCTGGGTTGGTAGAGTCCTGTAGGTAGCTGTGAACGCACCTTAGAGATTATTGAGGTTTTCTTTCTCATTTACCGGTTGAGGGGACAAAGGCCAGACACGTCAAGGGACTGGCCCCAAGGCACACAGCTAACCAGTGGTGGAACCGGGCTGCAGCCTGCATCTTGTTCATTTCCCACCTGCCGTGCTCTGGGCTCCTCCTTGCTTTGCCAGCATTCTCTGGGAGACTGTCTCCTGCAGCACCTGTGGGACTGTGTTCACTCATGCACCTGGATTGCCTTTAGGTGTGTAATGCCCGGGAGTTCTTTACTCGGGAAGCAGCTCAGAGCCTCCGTGGATGGATTAACCGACTCCATCCTGAGAGGCAGGACCCCCACCCCCTCCACTGCCAAGCAGCACACCTGGCAACCTCACTGCAGCATTGGGGGTCCCTGAGTTCATAATGCCCTGACTGTTAGAGCTCCCACCAGCCTTGCTCAGGCGCCAACCCTGCACCAGCTGAACAGGGTGAATGCGTGCCCCAGCTGTGGGGCTTTCCTTCCTGCTCACAGCAGAGGCCCACTAGGCCTTGCAGCGACAGTTAAGAGCATGCCCGCCATCCCTTCCCGACACCACCTCCCAAGGGCAGGTGTCCAGGCATCTGTCACTTACCACGTTCTTGGTCTCTTACAGCTCTTATCTCCCCCACCCCTACTCCTCTCCTCTCTCCCAAACCCACCCCTCCACTGGGCCTCAGGTTCTTTTGCTCCATGAACAACAGACTCCCTCCATTCCCAGCAGGGTGCAGACCCACCACTCAGACCCCCAGTCAAGGAAGGCCTTCCCTCAGCTGCTGGGAGAGTGGTCAGTAGATCACCTTTATGTGTCAGTCCCTTTGGGGACTGTCTTAGCTGTAGAGGGCTGCCTCACCCAAGGTCCTGCCTTTCCAGGGGCATGCCATGTCTGATGATTGACCCATGCGGGGCTTTCCTTCCTGACCCATGCGGGAGTATAAACTTTGGCTATTTTGTTCCAATGCGGGACAACTCTGACGGATCAGTTCCTCTCCAGTGCTCTCCATGGGGTTAGCCATGGGCCTGTCATTGGGCCTGCGTCACAGCACCTCTTCTTCCTCTATCCAATTCTGGGGCGTCCCCATCATATCCCCAGGTGTTGATCCCAAGAATATTCCTTAATAAGCACGTTGCTTAATGAGGGATATTAAATATGGTAACTCTATATCTAACATTTTGAGGAAGTGCCAAACTATTTTCCACAGTGGCTGCACCGTTTTACATTCCCACCATCAATGCATAAGCGTTCCAGTTTCTCCACGTCCTCATCAGCACTTGTTTGCCTTTCTTTTTTTTTTGAAACTGAGGTAACATCGCTTTATAACATTATATACATCTCCAGTGTACATCATTATAATTTGACTTCTGTATACACTACATTGTGTTCACCACCAAAAGTCTAGTTTCCATCTGTCACCATACAAATGACCCCTTTTGCCCATTTTGCCCTCCCCGTACCCCCCGCTTCTGGCAACCACAGATCTGATCTCTGCAGCTATGTGTGTGTTTATTCGTCTTTTTGAATACGGCCATCCTAGTGGGCATGAAGTGGTATCTCATTGTGATTTTAATTGGCATTTCCCTAATGACTAATGATATGGAGCATCTTTCCATGTGCTTATTGGTCATTTGTATATCTTCTTTGGAGAAATGTGTATTTATATCCTTAGCCCATTTTTAATTGGGTTGTCTTTTTATTGTTGAGTTGTAAGAGTTCCTTGCATATTCTGGAGAGTAGGCCCTTATCAGATATATAATTTGCAAATATTTTCTCCCATTCTGTGGATTGTCTTTTCACTTTTAATAGTATCCCTTGACACGAAAAAGTTTTTAATTTTGAAGTCCAGTTTATCTATTTTTTCTTTTGTTGCTTATGCTTTAGGTGTCACATCTAAGAAACTGTTACCTAATTCAGGATCACAAAGATTATACCTATGAATTTTATAGTTTTAGCTCTTACATTTAGATCTCTGATCCAGTTTGAGTTAATTTTTGTATATGGTGTAAAGGTCCAAATTCATTCTTCTGCATCTGGATATCCAGGTGTTCCCACCATGTGTAGAAATGACTATTCTTTCCTCACTGAATCATCTTGGCTTCCTTGTTGAAAATAAATTGACCACAGATGTATGGGTTTATTTTGGACTCAGTTCTGTTCCATTGATCTATATGTCCTTTCTCATGCAAGTACCAAACTGTCCTGATTACTGTAGCTTTGTAACAAGTTTTTTAAAAATTAAAAAAAATTCCAGCTTTATTGATATAATTGACATATAACACTGTTAAGTTTAAGGTGTACAATGTGATGATTTGATGCATGTATATATTGTGAAATGATTACCACAATAGAGTTAGTTAAAACCTCCACCTCATACAATTACCATTTTGTGTGTGTGTGGTAAGAACATTTGAGATCTAATCTCGGCAACTTTCAAGTATACAATACAGTATATTATTTATGTATTTATTTGCTTATTTACTAATTTATTTTGTGGAACAGGGGAAAGGGGCTAATTCTGGTGTTCCTATTGGCTCAGTGTGAAATGGGGACAGACCGAGAGGCAGGAGCCCAGGCAGGGAAGACGCAGGGGGCGAAAGCTCTGGGGATGCCCCAAACCTGGGACCAGCTCCTGGCTTCTTGGGCTGTGTGACTGGGGGCTTGAGAAATCTCTGCCGGGTGTCGTGGGTAAGGCAGCCCCGCTGGCCTCTCAGTGACACACAGTGTGCACAAAAGTGGACTGGAGGAGGGAACAGTGTGGCCACCCAGCCTCCCCTTGCACCCTGCAGCACCCCACAGCACCCTGAAATGCCTCCTTGGAACCTCCAGCCTCTGTGGAACAGAGTTTGACAACCACACCCCCGTGGGGCTTTATAACAACTTTGTAACCCGTGCCTCACTTAGGGAGGGCATCTCTCCTGCACCCGCCCGTGGACAGATGGGGTTCACGAGCTCCCCGGGACTCCGTCTGTCACGTCTTCCAGCAGCCCCATCTTCTTTGGAGCCGACAGCTGGCCTGGCTGCCTCTGCGGAGTGGCAGCCCCTCTCCTGCCTGAAGCCAAGTTCCTCTCAGCGCCATCACTCCTTGGGTGAGTTCCTGTGGCTGCAGCGATGGTGAATGCTGGATGGGTAACGAGACCCCAGGTAACTCCTGTCCTCTGCACACAGGAACCGGCCTCTGCACAGACTCCAGGGCCGGGGTCTGAGACCCCAGAGGCCAGAGGCCCCAGCCAGAGCATGCAGGTGTGCACGCAGGTGTGTGTGAGCATTACAGGTGTCCTCTCTCGGGAGTTCTGTCTACCCATCCTCTCCTCGGAATCCTTCAGGGAGAGAGAAAACATTCTGCCTCCTTTCCTGGTACTGGAATTCTCTCCTACTCAGGGCTGCCCAGATCTGGTCCCCAGATGCCTCCTGGAATATCTTAGTGGGGGAATGCACGATCACTCATCCTCAAGCCTGGAAGAATCCTGGACCTTCAGAACCGCAGGTGAAAGGCAGCCTGGTTAAGGAGAGAGGCCACAGAATTCAGAAACATACTGACCACGATCCAATCCCGGCTCTAACACTCACCTGCTGTGTGACCGTCAGCCAGTCACTTCACTTCTCTCAGCTCCTGTCTCCTCCTCTGTAGAAACATGATAGGGTTGTTGTGACGATGGCATTAACACACAACAAAATGCCCGATAACTCGTAGGTCCTGAAGTGCTGCATTTGTATCTGTTGAAGGCTGGGTGCCCGGGTTCCAACTGAGACAGAGTTGAGCACTCAGGATGTTAATTAGAGAGTGCCCTTGGGGTCAACAGCCATGGAAGGAAAGGGAAGGAAGCAGCAGTGGGCAGAGAGAGAGGTCCATCTGTGAGGTGGGGCCCACCTGCAGCACTGCCACCCTCGTGGAGCCCTGAAGCCAAAATGGCCTTTTATACCCAGTGCTAAAGGTCCCCAGTTTTGATGACGCACTGAGAGGACTCCCAGGACTCAGCATAGAGTCGTCCTCACAGCGATGGTTTATACAGTGAAAGCAGGCAAAGCGAAATCAGCAGGGAAAGGCATACAGACGTCCGGAGGAAACCAGGCCCAAGCTCGCAAGAGTCCTCTCCCGGCGGAGTCACACAGGACAGGCTGAATTCCTCCCACAGCAAATTGTGACAACACGTGTGAAACATTGTCCCCCAGGGAAGCTCATTAGAGACTCAGCACCCAGGGTTTTTGTTGGGAGATGGGGGAGGGCTGGCCACACAGGCACCCTCTGCCTGCCTCGTACCAAAATTCCAGATGCCCGGGAGGGAAGCAGGTGTTCAGCATGAATCATACTGTTGGGACAGTTTAGGCACAGTGAGCCACTCCTGTCAGGGAATGGTGGGGACTCTCCTCAAATCCAAGTTCCCAGATGCCAGCCAAGGGCCAGCCTTGAGAGCAGGCCTTTCTAAGGAGAGCAGTCTCGGGCAGCTATGTTACTCTCTTCTGTACATTTCTCCATGGCAATCAGTCAGTGGATGTGGTCCTCTAGGGGAAGAGGTGCAATCGTGGGCACAGCTGCTCTCTGCAGCTGAGGCCATCCCCTAAGGGGCTGACCGCTGAAGCCCGCCTGCCACAGCCCTCCCAGCAGGACCTCCATCTAAGGGGGATCTGCATCCACATGCCTGCCACAGGCACGTCATGAGTGAGGCAGCTCCTTGCCCCCATGACTATGGAACGCCAAAGAGCTTAGCTGTTGGAAATCTGGCCACGATCAGGTCACATGACCTCGTGTGGACGCTGGAGAACTAAACCAAGAGGGAGCCCCTGACATTGTTCATCCATGAATCGTTTGCAGAATGTGCGGGAGAGTGAATGTGGAGCTTGGGCTTCCAGGGTGAAGTGAGCCGGTGCTAGGGAGACAGCTTGTCTGTAAACACAGATAATCAGAGTGGAACATAATAGACTGATGGTAAAGACATATTTGCTGAATTGAACTGATCCCACTGGCCGCCTTGCCCGTGCTGAGTGCTGTGGACTTAGAGACATAAATGGGGCTTGGTTTCTGCCCTTGGGTGCTCACTGTCTGAGGGGGAGACTGACCTGTAATCAGAAGGATGTGGTAATTCAGAGAAGCAAGACAGGGAGCAGAGAGTAGGAAGGCTGGATAACTGCTGTGCCTAGTAGGAATGGAGTGAGGAGGGAGGCCTTCCCAGAGGAGGTGTCATTCATGCTGGGCCCTGAAGGATGAGTAGGAGTTAAACAAGTGGACAAGGAGAAAGGAAGGCGAGTTCAAGAGTGGCCAATACAACAAGCTTGGGGTAACTCGAAGCCCATGAATTCTTGCAACCCCTAGTGTCTGACTCTTTTGAGTGATTTCTTCTAGATCAGGGAAATTTCCTGGAATCACAGAATCTCAAGTTGGAGAGAACTTTAAAGGCCCCCATAGCTGAGTGTGCATCCATACCAAGTTGTTGGGAAGTTTCTGCTTGCATCCCTGTGATGACAGGGAGCTCACTACCTGCTGAGATCATGCATTCGTGTGGATGGCTCAGCATGTTAGCAAAGTCTTTCTTCTACTGAGTTGGAATCTATTTCCTTGTTTCTTCCTCTCATTGATCCTGATTTTATCCTTTGGATTGACCTAGGACAAATCTAAATCTTTACAGAATCATAAGGTCTGTAGATTTTCCACTGTTACTCTCCAATTAGCTAGTCTGTCCATCTAGTCTCCATGAGAGAGACAGCGGCTGGAGCTGCAGGGCTGCAGGAGACAACATAGTGAAGTGATTACAGGGAGACTCTGGAGCCAGACCATCTGGAGTGGAGTCTCACCTATGCTCCTTGCTGTGTGACCTTGGCAGGTAACTTAACCTCTCTGTGCCTCAGTTTCCTCATCTGCACAATGGGGATAAGCATAGTAACCTACGTTACTGGGTGGTGGTGAGGATTAATTGACTTAGTACTTGTGCAGTGCACAGGACAGTGCTGGCATTTGGTTAGCACTCAGTCAGTAGACGAGCTTCAGTTGCTATCAAAAAGTGACTGTATGGGGCCGCCCGGTGGCGCAGCGGTTTAGTCCGCGCTTGGCAGCCCGGGGTTCGCGAGTTCGGATCCCAGGCGCCCGCGGACGCGCACTGCCTGTCAGCCATGCTGTGGCGGGGTCCCATATAAAGTGGAGGAAGATGGGCACGGATGTTAGCTCAGGGCCAGTCTTCCTCAGCAAAAAGGGGAAGATTGGCAACAGATGTTAGCTCAGGGCTGCTCTTCCCCACCAAAAAAAAAAAAAAAAAAAAAAAAAAAAAAAAAAAAGTGACTGTAATCACTGCCACGGCACAGATCTATGAAATAAAATTAGACAAAAATAGCCAGCATGGCTTGGGGAGAGTGAGCCTTTTGCCCATGAATGAAAGCCACCTACCTCATTCATACCTTTTGTCGCCACTAGTCTCTCTACTTTTGTAACCTGTATATCAGCGACTTGGCTGTCCCCAAACTCTCCCATGGATGAGGTCACCCTTTGGTATTCAAATAAAAATTCTACAAGTCCCCATTTCATGAACAATGGGAAACCCACAGTCTCCTCTCTTCCCATTGAATCCCTAAAGCAACCACTACTTCAGGCTGTTCTGCTGTGGATCGTGAGGTGTGTGTGTGTTACAGCACAGCACAGCGAACTTCAAATTGGATGTCACTCACGTCTGCTCTGAAGGCCCTGGGCCCCTCCTGCCCTGGGAGATTCTCCCCGACGTCTTCTCCCGCAGGCCCTCCCTCTGCCCCGGTTCCCTGGCTCCTCACTCCCTCAGGTCTGTTCCACACTTCCCCCTCTCTTTGCTTTCTCTGCCCTTTCACCCCTCTCCCTTGGGCTGCCCCCAGAAAGTCAGGATTCCTCCACTTTATTAGGAAGAGCAGTTTTTGGCCCCCCGCCCACTGCTTGAGTTGGGACCTATTTCTGTAATTAAAAACACGGGCAGGAAGCAGCAGGGGCTCTGACATGTCATCTTCTCTTTACCGTGATCAATTTTTCCACGTGGTTCCCTGCCCCACCAGACTCTGCCAGTAAAGGGATCCAGGCCATGATGTCATCTCTCCCTGATATAAAGTATTCTACATCCCTGCCCCCTTTAAAGGCAGGTGGATTTACTGTCTTTTACTTTTGAAAGCATTTAAAATCTTGCCTGCTAAGCCTGGAATGTCTTTCTTCCTTCTCCCTGGCTCTGCAAATTCTGCTTGCCTGCCCTTTAGGAATGAGCTGAGGGTCTGCCTCCTCCATGAAGCTTCCCTGATCACGTGGTTTGGAATCTTACGGCAAGGCCCCCATTTGGCCATTACTTACCTGCTACCTGGAGTTAGATAATCTAAGTCCCAAGCTTGTGTGACTTGTCACCCCAATTAGAATGCCCTTTCCCAGATGTCTCAGGTGAGTCTTAAAGTTCATTGGAAAGTACTGGAAGGTACAGGAGGAGTAAGGAGTCAGAGAAGCTTGGGTTTCATCCTGACTTCTCCATCTGCTGGCTGTGTAGCCCTTCACCAGTTACTTAACCTCTCTGAACTCAGTTCTTTCATCTGCAAAAGTGGAAAAAAATGCTTGTATCACACAGTTGCTGTGAGAATGAAAGGAGATTGAGTATGACAAAAAAAAAAAGAAAATAACAAGTGTTGGGGAGGATGTAGACAAAAGGAAACCCTTGTACACTGTTGGTGGGTATGTGACATGGTGCAGCTACCGTGGAAAACAGTATGGTGGTTCCTCAAAAAATTAAACATAGAATTGCTATATGATCTAGCAATTCCACTTCTGGGTATATACCCAAAAGAACTGAAAGCAGGGTCTTGTGAAGAGATATCTGTAACCCATGTCCATAGCAGCATTACTCACAATAGCTAAACTGTAGAAGCAGCCCTAGTGTCCCTCCCTGGATGAACAGATAAACAAAATGTGGTATATACATACTGTAGAATAATATTCAGCCTTAAAAAGGAAGAAAATTCTGCAATATGCTATATCATGGATGAGCCTTGAGGACATTATACTAAGTAAAATAAGCCAGTGACAAAAAGATAAATACTGTATGATTCTACTTATATGAGACACTTAAAATAGTTAAAATCATAAAGACAGAAAGTGTAATGGTGGTCGCCAGGGGCTGGGGGGAGAGGGAAGTGGGGTGTTGTTTAATTGTTTGTTTTATGAGATAAAAAGAGTTATGGGGACGGATGATGGTGATGGTTGCATGACAATGTGAATGCATTGAATACCACTAAACTGAACACAAAAATGGCTAAGATGATGAGTTTTATGTTATGTATACTTTACCACAGTAAAAAAAGAAGAAAAAAATAAAATTGAGTATGTCAAATGCCCCCAGAGGGGTTTTATACATTTTAGATTCCTTCCTTCCTCTGGAAGAACCCACAGAATAAGGGAGGGGCAAACAGACAATGGGACTTGGGTGATCTATAGGGGACTGAAAACTGAAGAGCAGGTGGACTTACTGAAGAAATGGGGACCGGAGGGCGATAAGAACAAGCAGGATCCTGAAGGCCACCTGACAGACAGACAACGCCCTGTCTGGGGCCCACGTGGGGAGCTGACACGTAGCAGAAACAGGAGCGGCTGGCTTCCTTTCCCCTCTGCTGCCCAAACCAGTCTAAAGGCAGCTCTCAGGACCCCTCATGGCGTGATCTCCTCCCCAGGGCTGCTGATGGGGCCGGACTGCTGCTTGAGGACCTGGCGCTCCCTCCAACCCAAAGGAAGAAGGGGTTGTGGCAGAGGAGACACCGGGAAGATGAACACGCACAGCCCGGGTGAACCGCGACACCAAGGAGCCTTCTGAAAGGATGGACCGAGGCATGGAGGGTGGAGAGGGAGCCCAGAAGAGGCCAGCTCTTCTCCTCTGGGCCTCAGCTTCCTCATCTGTGCAAAGAGAGTGTTGGGCTATATGACCACCAGAAGGAGACCCTTCTTCCCAGCAAGCTCAGAGTTTGGCTCCGTGTGTGTGCATGTGCATGTATGTGTGCGCATGTGAGTGTGTGTCCTTCGAGAGCTCTGTGCATTCAAACACGGCTCGTTCAGACCCTATTGATTCTGAACATGTGATTTTTTTGACTTGGACTAGGCTGAAGGCTACTCTTGCATAATTCACACAGAAAAGGGCTTGATTCGCTCACGAGCGGTGTCGGCGCCATGATGAGAGAGTCATTCCCATGACACCAGGCTGCCTCTCACCAGATGCCTTTCCGATTCCAGCCGCGCTGACTGAGCCTCCACTTCCCACAGGCCCCCGCTGCGCCCCGGCCCCTCTCTGGCCTCTCCCTTTGTGTCTGGAAGGCTTCTTGAACCCCACCACCCAACTCACAACTGGGTGTTCGCTGTGTTCATTCCTTTGTTCTGTCTGTTGATGATAACTTTAATTTTTTTAATCATATTTTTGATGTTCAAGAGTTGTTGCTTTTCAACGCAACATATTATTCTGTACATGCGTGTCAGCATCTCGACTCTTTCTGAGAATATTATTATTTTAAATTTGTCGTCTGTTTGCTCGATTGATGCCATTCCCTTGATGCTATTCCCTATTCCCTTCTCTGTGAGGTGGGGGCCTCTCTTTTATGTTGTTGGTTTTCCTCAGACGTTTGGTGGTTCTTGGTTGTCTATTCGCATTTGCACATCAGGATCCCTATTTGTTTCTCATGAGACCCCTCATGTCTTAGGCTGTGATCTTTCTCTGCACTTGGTTCTCTGTCAGTTCAGTTACTTCTGCTTTCTATCTTCTGAGAAGTCTCCGAAATTTCTGGTCTGCTAATTCCATTCACCCTCCCTCCATTCCTCCCTCTCTCCCTCTCTTCCTTCCAGTTTTCAGTACCGGAATACATAGACTTCCTCCTCTTCTTCCTCCTCCCCCTTCTCCCTTTCCCCTTCCTCTTCCCCCTCCTCCACCTCCGTCTCCTCCTCCTCCACCTCCTCCTTCTCCTTTTCCTGCTTCTGCTTCTCTTTCTCCTCTTTCTCTTTCTTCTTCAAAATGTATCATTTCAGTGATCACAGAGACTTTGGCTGGAAGAGACGGCCATGGCTGTGCTCAGTCTAACATCTCTTTTGGCCCTTTTGTGTCTTTTTCAAGCACCTTAGAATAATCCACAAGGTGAGTATCATTTCCCTCTTTTTACCGATGAAGAAAGTGAGGGATTAAATGACTTCCTTGGAGTTGCTCTATGAGTAGGAGACAGTTTGAAATCAGATCTTCTGACTCCAAGTTCAGTCTTTTTCACTACCTCACCTTTCTGAAATCCCAGAGACTTTTAAATTGCTCCCACTATTCAGAAATCCTGGTTCAAATCAGTGGTTAGTGTGCATTTGGGAACCAAGAGCAACACGGAACTGTGTACTTTTCATGGGAGCTGGCCCGGGAGGACACTGATGCACTGTCGTGGGAACAGAGATGCTAGGATTTGCTCAGAAGCTACAAATCTGTATTTATTTAAAACCATTCCAGAATTTAGATTATTTAACAAGTCAGAATGACTTTCTTTCCCCAATAAACCTTAACTCATGATGATTGGACTACACTGTCTGACTTATTGAATTGTTTATTGATTTTTTTCCCCAGGCAGTAGTTCTTAATAAAGTAAATTTCTAAATAAAGTAGTGTGGTCATGGTGTGGGGTACAATCTGGAAACCACCTCTCAGAAATGCTGGAACACAGGAGCAGCTCTGTCTACACTGAAACTGAGACTTTCAAACAAAAGGCGAGAGTTCCAATATGTCCTGAAGGGTGGGAGGTTACCGGGTCCCCTGAAGGATAGGACTTGAACTTGAACTAGGAGAGAGTCGAAGTTCATGACATCCTGGTGGATGCCCAGTTCTGGCTTGACGCTGGTCAGTGAGTGCTTTTCTCAAAGGGCCTTTTAAGCCCTTTTTGAGGCCCTTGTTCTAAGTTCCTAGGGAAAGTGGATTGGGAAGCTGAGCGTGGGCCCTGGAAATAAGCTATGGGCAGTAGAAGCAACCAGTTAAGGATGGTGGAAACAGACGCATCTGCCTGTGAGGACAATAGCAGAGGAGCTGGGAGGAGCCAGGAGCTGGAGAGACAGAAATTTCTGTCATGTCATGGGTGGCAACAGGCGTGGGCCTATGCGGAGGGCAGGACCTGGGACCTGGAGCCCAGGAGGAACTGGCTGGGGTTCAGATCCAGAAGTCTTCGTGGTTCTCACTCAAGTCACTCCTGGTCCCCAAGGCTGGTAGAGCCTGAGAAGCAGGAGTCACATGAGAGAGAAGAGTGGGGAAGCAGAAGTGGATTTCATCTGTTACCTTAACTTCTCCCCACTGTCTGCTGTGTGCCTCCTGAGACCAGGCCTGATGGCCATCTCCACTGCTGCCTTTGGGAAATCCACTGTGGCTCATCTTCTCTTGGACTTGACAGGCACGAGGGCCACTTGCCTGGGATGAAAGACTTTGTGCAGGGTCTGTGTATGAGGCCCCAGCATCCTGCCCTCGAGGACAGGCTTCTCCATGGACTAATGACTGAAGTCTTCATGGGCCTGGGCTAAATCAGGTGCCAGGTACAGGTGAGACATGGAGACAGAAGATGGTGTTCTGTGCTGGGTTATGAATTTTTAAGAAAATCATTAATAGTAATAGCCATCCACATAAGAGATTATTCTAGGTAAGGTGCATATGTGTGGGCACCACTTTCTGGGATCCAGCTCCCTGTTACCAGGGATGGTATCTCCCCTGAGACCAAGGGCCACTCCCCTCCCTGATCACAGCAGGGACTCTATCCTCTCCATCAATCTGGAGGGCCCTGAGGGCAAGCACTGTCTTTCTCTCTTTCTCCGTCCTGCAGATGCGTTGGCCTTTCCCAAGGGCACAGTCCATGTCTTCTCCACCCAGGGAGCTTCAGAAGGACATATGTCTTCAACAAATTTGAGAGCTTCCCAAGGGTAGGGAATGCTGTCTTCCCTGGGAATTTCCCCCATGTAGGACAGTCTGACCGAAGCAGGAGCTTCTCGAGTCCAGGCACCATATTTCTAATTTTGTTTCCTCTCATAGGGTACAGGATGAGCCCTGCACACACTGGATACTTAGAGCTCACTATTATTGACTGCCTGGGACCACAGTGGTGGTCCCTGGGATGGTGGGGGCTTAGTGCTGAATTGGAGATGGCTCTCACCCTTTAGTCACCTGAGCCAGGTGTTTTCCTCAGGTCTGCTTCCCCAGGTAACCTTGGCCTTCCATCTCCGTGGGTTCTGCATGGTGCAAATGTTCTCAGGAAAAGGACAGGGCTCACAGCTTGTCAAGGGCACCGCACACATGGTTTTAACTCAATCTTCTTCCAGCAAAAGTATGTGTTCCGGAAGCTTACCCTAGCCCTGGGAATTACTGAGCAGCCATTATAGAATTCATTAGTTTGCTAATAACCTTTCAAGAACTCCCCACCTGTGATACTGTGACTGATGCTGTGACAAGTCAACCCAGAGTCTACTTAATTTGTTCTGGGAGGCTCTGTGTGTGTGTGCATGTACATGTGTGTGTTTTTCAAGGTGATGATGTTGGCGGTGGAAAGGAGGCAAGAATCATTTATTGAGTGTGAGGCAGCAGGATTCCAGTCCCACAAGTTGTGTGACTTTTGACAAGTCACTTGGCCTGTCTGGTCCCCAGTGAGTTTACAGCCTGGAAACAAAACAAACCATCCTGCCAGTCAGAACCAACCTTTCTTTTACACAGACTCCTCCTCTCCCACTTTCACCACCATCAGAGAAAATGAAAGCAAAAAATGATTGCTTCTCTCACAGCTAGTTTTTTGAGATGGGGAGAGGGCATCACATTTCTGTTCCAGATCTCAGTTGCTAATTTCCCTCCAACAGAAAGCAAAGGGAAATATGCTTGAGACGAGAGAGCTGATGTAAGTCTCTGATGCCGGTCATCATAGTGGTGTTGGCACTAAAGCCTGGATGAGGTTGCCCATTTCATTTGGGCTGGGTCATACAAGGTCAAGGGAACCGGTCCAGCTGCTCCAAGGCGCACTGTTGACCACATAGTGAATCTGAAAGACTCAGGAACCAAGTCCCGAGGACACAGCAGAAACATGTTTCTACCCATTTTATCTGGTTACTGATTGAGCTTCCCACATCAGACACATCTCTCCCAAGTTCAAGGTCATTTTCAACATTCAACAGGTCACCATGTGCCAATGAGCACCTCACAGGGAAGGCCAAATGCCCGTGGGTTGAGAGAATGGGCACACTTGAGTTGGCATCCCAGCTCTCCTTTCGGTGTTTGACCCTTTGCTACTTAGTCAAGTTTTCTGAGCCTCTGTATCTTCATCTGTCACAAGGCGTCCAGTGGGGACTGAATGGAAACTCTTTTGAGCTGGAAGAACTACCACTTGAGGGATGCTAAGTAGTTCTGCCTCCTAGAGCGGAGTCTGGGAGGGGCTGCTGTAAGCCAAGGACACAAGTGCACAGCCTTCTCCTGGAGGTCCTGACTGCAAGATGCTTCAAGCTGGTACTAAATGTTCTGTTCTGTACCCTGCTTGGGCGTAGGGACAGAATGCTTCCCCGTGGGGTTAAAGAAAACTGTTCCCCTCTCAGTGTGGAGGGAGTGTGCTCCCTACTGTAAATTATTATTTCTCCTGGGGATGTGTTTGGTGGTGTTTGTGCATGTGGAGAGTGTGTGTGCCTGTCTGTTCTTGTCTAAGATTTTGCTCCCAGGAGATAGGAAGTGAAGACTGTACCAAAGGGAAGTGTGGGCCTGGCTTTGGCCCTTCCTACTAGACATGGTGAAAAGGGATAGTCTTGGCTTGACACAGCTCTGCCTTGACTGTGTTGCTGGCCTCTTGTGAGAGACATTATGTGGGCACGATTTGGGACAATGTACTGTGCACTCTTATGAGTGTCTTTTCTGGGTTAAAACCCTATAGGGTACACATTTCGCTCTGAAACAAACATAGGTTGGCACTATCAATTGTCTTGGGATGAAGTTAATCCGGGGATAGTGGTTGGAGGCAGCCTAGAAGCCAGACCAGGAACCACCCCAATAAAGGCCTTGGCCTGGGGCTGGGCTTGCACCACTGGGCTTAAGGAGTAGTCACTTCTAATAACAGTCATGCACTTTCCTCTGGGTTATAATTCTCTTCTCTTGCTCCCAAGCCTTCACTCAGGTAAACTGGCAAAATGGGAGCTGAGAGGCACAGTATCCCTTCACTGGTGCTAAAGGGGAGATTCAGATGCATGGAGCACATTTTGATAAGCCCTGGTCTTAAGGAAGCAGCCTCAGTTCCTTAGCTTGGCATCCCAGGCCCTCCAGAACCTGGGCCTTCCAGTCTTTTTTTTTCACCACACTATTGCCTCCTCCCCACCTCCTCTGCCTCTCTACCCCTAACCCATGCCATGCACAAAGCAGGTGCTCAGGAAATGTGTGTTATTTGAATGGAACTGAGCATCTATCTTGGCCCAAACCCTGGAGGCCCTCTTGGCTCACCCTCTCCCTTCACACCCACCTATTCTCCAAGGCCAGGCCTCTCAACCCTCCCACTGTCAGGGTTTTTCATCTCTGTCTACCTTTGCATTCCCACTGGTGGCCTCGGGTGAAGGATCCTGTTTGGACTGTTGCAGTAGTCTCCAAGCAGGTTAAACTATGTTCATACTCTCCTATCTCCCATCTGCTCTGCAGATTGTTGCCAGGAGATTCCCTGCAGGTTGTTGCTTTGATCATGTGCCTCTCCAGCTCCAAGTTCTTATTGGCTCCCCGTTGAGCACAGGGAAAATCCAGACTTCCCAGCCTGGCCTTCCACAATCCGTTCTCAGCCTGCCTTCCCCGTCTTGCCTGGGGCTGAAGGTGCACCAGCCAAGTCAGCCCACTTGCCTTTTGGGGTATTTTTTTGTCCCTGTGTCTGGAATTGCGGTCAGTGAGAACTTCCCTCTCCTTCAAGGAGCCGCTTCAGTGCCAGCTTCTCCCCACAATCTTCCCTGCTCCTCTCAACCCCCAGGATTTCTCAGCTTCTGAACTCCATGTGTGCTCCAGGCTCTTGGCACTTACACACTGTTGTGTAGGGCTGTGTGCATGCCGTCCCTCCTCAAGCTTATAAGCGGGGCCTGTGACTTAGTCACCTTGGTCTCCCCAGTGCCCAGAGCAGATATTTGCAGGGAATGGGAGCTCAATAAATGTTTGTTTAATGAATAAATTCATAATTTTAGTCCAACGCCCTGCTTTCTTACAATGACCCTCAAATCATCCTGGGCAGAAAGCGTATTTGTCTT
The DNA here is from genome assembly GCA_031878705.1 of Tapirus indicus. Lineage (NCBI taxonomy): Eukaryota > Metazoa > Chordata > Mammalia > Perissodactyla > Tapiridae > Tapirus > Tapirus indicus. The sequence continues at coordinate 60,680,906 of CM062918.1, read as the reverse complement.
TCCGACATTACTCCCCACCATTGGTCAAATTAGAATAAGCTCTTTGTGGATTAAGACCTGATCTGTCACACTGTTTCTGGCACCACGAGGACTCAAGGTTGGGAGTGCCTCACAGTTAACTGTCCGCGGGTCCAAGATGTTGGCAACAGTGTCCTCTGCCGGAGAGAATGACGTCTGGGCTTCCAGGCAGGCGTTAACCTTCCTCTGAGTGCCCCTCTGGCTTCACGTGCCCTGAGCCCTGGCTCAGTGTCTCCATCTCCGATTCAACCCTTCCCTGGACCACTGGGCCTTTGATCTTGGTATTTGTTTCTCTCCTGCTTTCATTTTCCAGCTCTTATCTGCTAGGGTGCTTTGGGTGCGAGCAACAGAAAGCACTCTGGATCCCGTCAGCATAAGGGATTTTACTGGAAAGATGTGGCAGAGCTCAGAGAATTGAAGGGAGGGCTGGAGAGCCAGCTCAGAGGGCCCAGAACCACCGTACAGGTGGGGTGCGGGTCTCAGAAACAGGAGCTATTGATGAAAGTGTCACCAGACGTGGACCCTGACCCGCTACTCTTGTCCTGCCTAAACACTGACCTTTGAGTTTGACCTAATTCACTCGTCTTCTTGAAAGGTGCAGGTGTTCCTTTATCTAACACCTCGGGGCCTTGAGCGTCTGTGGTTCTCAGCTATGTTCCAGGAAGAAGCTCTAGGTGACAACCACCCTGGACCCAGCCGTGCTGAACCAGACCAGGCCAGCCCAGACCACGACCACAGGACTGGCACCTGCACAGGTAGGCTGAGAGCTGTACTAAAGGAACCTCCCCTCATGAACATTGTAAATTCCCCTCCTCTGGGAGGGGCAAAGCAGCCATTTTTAGGTCATGCGATGTATGTAGAAGCATGATTTTAAACCACGCATGTGCAAGCATATGCCCACCTCTACATACGATGATGAAACTTCCCTTTTGAATATTCATCCCCTACCCCGAATAAAGATACCCACCTCCCCATGCTCGGGGATCCACAGGTTTGCAAAATTATTCCCTATGGTCCATATTTTTCTTTGCTGCATGCTGCAAATAAAAATCCTACTTGGTGAAACAACTACTTCTGGTGCAGTTTGATTCACCTCCCAAGAAGGGACCCACGTTTGGTCCGGTCACAAAAGGACAGTTCTTAAGTGGCCACCACTGCTGCTGCTACTGCTGGTGCCAATGAGTGCCAAGCACTTCCGGTCTTTTGGTCGCTCTGCTTCTGATTCAAACTCCAGGGAGAATCCAACTGGACCTAGAGTGTGCTTCCATTTCACCATCCACTTCCCTGCCTTCTGACCCTCTTCCGGTTTCCAGCCCACCCCTCACAGTTCCACTCATCACTCAATCCCTACCCAGGCCTGTGTAGCTACCCCACAAGGGGTTTCCAGAATTGCCTCCCCCAGGGTGCTGGACTTCTGTCTGGTCCAGGTGACACGGCCCTCTGAATGGTGACATGAGCAGCAGCAGGACAATTAGCCACCAAGGGCATTGTCCTCCTGCTTACCCATAATTTTAGAAAGTAAACCATTTCCTTGTTTAGCTAAGATTATGGGTCATTAGTGGCCAATAACATCAAGCAAATTTGGATTCAATGAGTCACTTTAAATTTCAAAAGACATATTTTCTTTCCTGTGGCATGAAATGTACAGGCCAATTCTGAAAACTCACAAGTGATTTGTTCTTACAATGTAAGTGCAAACTTGAGGACCATTTACTAGCTAGCTAATTGTTCTTTCTTACTGGGCATTAGCAAAGTCATCTTTAGGCACAACAGATACATTCAAATTGTTGATCCCAGTCATTACAATACCAACATAAGCTTCCTGAGAAACAGGTCTGAGCAGAAGTCATAAACACAGTGTTCTTAATTTCTACCCAATGGACTTGTGGGTTCACTTAATGCTAGCTTTCCCCCTAATGAAAGGCAAGGGAAATATCAGCTAGAAATTTCATAACCAGAGTGTTTGCCTACTTCGCTATTTTTAAGCACCACGGGCTTTGCTTGAAACAAAGGATGTGCATTAGCCGGGCAAATGCTGCCGTGGATGTAGACTGAGGTTCCTGTCTGCAAAGGCATAATTGAGAGGACAAAGGGCGGGCGTAAATAATGGATTAAGAGCGGCTCCAATGAGAGCCGATTTGTCCAGCAGCCTCAAAATGAAAACATGCTGCCGATGACTCATTGGATAATAGTAAATATGATGGGCTCATAAAACCTCTGGTTCCCACAGGGACTGGTCGGCAGTCTTTGTCTGGTCTTGAGCTTGTTATGTTCGGAAGCTACCAATTTAAACCTCCCTTCCCCCAGCAAAAACGTGGCTCCTTGACGGAGAGTTATTTGGGTGATTTGCAGTCTGGATGGCACAGGGAGAAGCGGCCTGCTCCCCCAGGGCTGCTCCTCCGCTCCCCTGCATGTGCCCTGGGCCTGGTGCCAGTTCTGTGCTGGGCCCCAAGGAGACCTGGATGCTATATGGACTTCATTAAGGGGAAAGCAGAGACCTCGGCCCCAGGGAGCCTGACACTGAAAGGTCCTGACATAAAGTCGGGTTCTGAGTCCAACCTGGGAGGGGAATAAAGAATGGAAACACGTCTTCCCTCCACCATCCTACGCATTTCAGGCCAGAGTACGGTTGATATTAACAACAGAGAGAACATGCCTTCGTAGGAATATGGCTGCAATGGAAGTGGTTGTGTTGAAATTAGGGGTGGCCGCCTGGGCAGAGGAGCTGGTTCTCTGCGGTCTCAGAGGCTTTGCTAGACCCAGGAGGGAAGAGCACAAGCAGAACGAGTTGGGGAAATTTCCTCCGATTGGTGTTATCTGAAAATGCCATGAAGTTTCCTGTCACTGGAGGTGCACAGGAATACACCCGTTCATTCCCTGATTTTTCTTCAGCCACCTAACATTCACCGACACCCTGGGCATAGATCGGACGCCCGTTTGTAATAATGCAATAGAGGGCCTGGGTGCTGACTTCGTTTTGCAGGTGGGCTGGATACCCTAAGAGGCAGGGTCCTCTCTCTAATTCCTCAAGCGAAGGAGTAACCGACAGAGGAAATCAGCCTCAGCTCTGTCGCCAAACCCCACAGGCGAAGGGGGGTAGATGGGGAGGCTAGAATGTGTTGAGCTTATGCTGTACTCCAGGCATCAGGTAGACATTTTGCGTAACGACTCCAGACTAGGAGTTAGGGGTTTAGTGACTGTGTGACCCTGGGCAAATCACTTACCCTCTCTGGCCTTCAGTTTTCTTAGCAAACGGAAATAACACCTACCCTTACACCTCCACGAAGCTGTGGTGAAGTGAATTAATGCACCCACTAAGTAATTAATGCATGTATCCAGTAAACAAACACTTTCTCTGGCACCTTGATGCCAGGCATTGTGTTAGGTGCTGGGGAAACAAAGACAGTTGGGAGCAGGCTTGCCCTGGAGTGGCGCGCAGCCTCACGTGGGAGGCCAGGGTGCAAACACGACGGTGTGGTATGGGACGTCCGCCGAAGTGGACTGAGAGAGGACTGGAGGATTTAGGGTGGGGAGTGGAGGGTGGGGATGGGGTGGGAGATGCAGTGAAGCTTGCCATGCCTGGGGCAGTCAGAGAGAAGCATAAATCCAAACATATTGCTATTGTCATGAGCACAGACTAGCAGAACGCAGCAGACCCTGTGAACAGGAGGTGCATCCCAAGATCTGTGCAAAGCCCCAGAGTCATGAACGTCACCACAGCACTGGCTCCAGGCTTTTCTCTTAGTCATCTTCCAAAAGGAAGCAAACTCACCCCTTTCCACTCGTCTTCGCACCTGATGAGAAGAGAACAAGGAGCGGCAGCTGAGAGGGGCCCCAAACCAAGCTCTTGCTCAGCCTGCACAGTGGTCCCTTCCCCACCCCAGCCTTACAGAGCCTGGGATTTACATGTGTGACTCAGCGAAGCTGCAACTGATTACAGACCTTGGGATATATGGTTGCCAGCAAACAACCCAAATCAAGAATAGTAAATCTGCAAATGACAAGGGTCAGTTATCTTAAGCCTGCATCTGCCTGCGGGACACAGAGTGTTTGTGCTGTACATTCCTCAGGGGTGGGGAGGACAGGAGGATTTTCTTTTCATTTGGCTCCTGCCCTGAGCACCTGACACACTCTGGATACTTGGGAGATACTGCCGGTATTGCATTGAGCAATTGTTCTTGCTTTGCAGACACCTAACTGGATAACTTGGTGGCTGACAACACTATGGACTCTAGAGGGAGTCAGACCTGTGTAAAAACCCCAGCTCTGCACCTGGCTAGCTGCGTGAACTTGGGCAAGAAATGTAGTTTCTTCAGGCCTCAGTTTGCTCATCTGTAGAATGAGTATAACAACAATGCTAACCTCATAGGTAAGGAATGAATGAGAAGTGCAACTAGTAAGTGCTCAATAAATGGTTACCAGCAGCAGCACCCCACTGTCTCCGTCTTCATCTTTACCACCACCATCATCACCACCACCATCATTCTTGACTCCTGAAGGCCAGGCCTAGAGGGGAGGATGTGTGCGGTCCCCTGGAGGTCTTCCATGGGCCTCCTTGGCTCCTGTACACTCACCCCAGCACAGACACTGGGCCTAGCTAGAACTGTGCTCTTCTTTAGTTCTGTGCCTCTCAAACGAGAGTGCAGCAGAACCGGTAGGAGCCTTGTTAAAACACAGACCTCTGGCCCCACCCACGGAGTTTCTGACACAGCAGGTCTGGGGCGGGGACTGAGACTCTGCATTGCTAATGAGTCCTCAGGATTACACTTTGAGAACCACTGCCCCAGTGAGCCCCGGGGCCCCGTCCAGCTGGATCCAACATCAGCACTCAGAACATCATTTGCCAGTTCCTTTAACCGGCTTTCAAAGGCTGGCTGTTCTTACAGATAGGCCAGGGCCATTCACCACCGTGGATTCCCTCACTTCCAAAATTTTTCCTCTTCTCTACCTGAGATCATTCACGCAAATTCTTGAGCCTTCCACCCCCCAAAATAGGTGAGGGGTGGCCCAGGTTTCCTGGGGGTTACAACCCTCCACTGTCTTTCCGGTGCCTAGGACATTTTATCAAGTGAAATGAATAAATCCGTGGAGGCAGGTGCCCCAGCCAGAAGAGTTTGCTCACTCGTGGTTGATGCCCCGTCTCTGATGCCAGAGGAGGCCTAAGGCACTATGTGGTGGGAGTTACGTCGTCCCCGGCAGACAGCCCAGGGCTCGGAAGCTCTCATGTTTAACGAACTGGAAAGTGCATCAGTAGTCATTTAGACCTGCAGCCTGTGGGTGGCGCTGAGGGTCCCACAGTGAGCCCCACCATGAACGTGACCCCAGCATCACCTCCTTCAGGAAGCCTTCCCTGAACGCCCCGTCCTCTGTTGGGTTTGGTGCTCTTTCTCTGCGCTTCCACAAGAGCTTTGCGTACCTTCTCTGCCATCTCACTCATCCCATTGTTTTATAAATGTTATCCTTCCCTGCTTCAGTCTCCTCCCTGCTGCTCGATTGAGAGTTTTTGAGGACAGGAACCGTGTTTTTTTGATATTCAATGACTGTTGAATAAATGAATGAATGTGAAATCATCTGAGGTTATATGCCCAATAAGCACGTATTGAGCTAATTCTGCTAAAATGTCACAAGGGTCCCGCTATGCTTTCCAGCCTCTCTCATCCCTCCTGGGATCCCACAGGTGGCTCCTGCATGTGGGGGCTGTGAGCATCAAAGAGAGTGAAGGAGCCTTTAGAGGGCACGGCCTTGATAACTCGAAAGACCTTACCCTCTTGCCCCACTTGCTCGCTCCAGGCTTCAGGGCCAGCACCCTGCCGTCCCTCCGTGGTAACTGGGGCTGCCCTGACCTTGTGCCTGGGACTGGGAGTGATGAAAAGCAATGGCCTGGAATATGCCCCCTGCTCCTCACTGGGTGACTGAGGGCTGGTTGCTGCATCTCACTGAGCCTCGGCTTCTCCTCTGTAAAATGGGAATAATAATAGTGCCTCATAGCGTTGCTGCGAGGGTTAAACGAGATACTTGTAAAGTGCTTGGAATACTGGCTGGCACACAGGAAGTGCTCAATAAGTGTTAGGTACTCTGATGTTGATGATGACGAGCAAGAAGATGGAGGGGATGAAGAAAACGACTCTGTAACACTCCCTTGTGCCTTGCCACCCTGCTTGGTCCTGGAGCTCCTCTGAGACCAGGGCCTGCCTGGCTCCTGGGCTCCCCCTGCAGGGACTGGAATCCTGCCTGGGGTATACCACCTGCTGTTTCACCTCCTCTGTGCTGTCTTCTGGGATCTCAGCCTCCTACCTGCCCCAGGTGCCCCTGTCTGCTAGACACTGCCCTGGCACCTCTCTGACTCAACTGTGTGTGACACAGCCTCTGCCTCCTGCCAGCACCCCTACCAGGGCTCCACCTGCCTGGCTCACTCTCCCTTGTTACAGCATTTGCTTCCCCCCTAAAGACCTGGGACTCCTGGTTGACCATGCCCCGCCTCTCCCTCCCAGAAAAAACTACCCACCTGGGGCATGCTTCTGCCTTTTACTCCCTCCCACTTTGTCTCGGGAAGAACTGCGAGGGGACCATCCATGCCCTTACCTGGCCTTGCCTTCTCCTGGAAAACACCATGCAAAGTCCTGACCGCCAGTGATGCTGGAGGGCCGAATGCTTGGTTCTTGTTTATTACATGCACATGGATAGTCAGCAGTGGAAGCTGGACAAAATCCCCAGATCCAGGACTTTCTGGGTCCATCTGGGGTCCCTTTTCTTTCCATCATGTCAGGAGAAGATGAGATTCTGGCAGAAAGTTGGACCCTTGATCTTAATCATTGGTTCTACAAAGCTCACCCTCACCCCACACTGTGTTGGTTCAAAGACTGCTTGGGGGCAGCTAAATATGTCATATGTTATGAGGCTGAGTTTGGGGAGCAGAAAAATAAATTGTTACTATTATGGATGAAGCAATTATAAATCTATTTTTAATCTCTTCTTCCTTTTAAAGTAATCGAGGCTGTCTTTTCATAAGAGGAAGAATCCAGGCTTTGATATGAGGGAAGGTGCAAAAAGCTCTCCTTCTTCTAGCTAAAAATGCTAATGGAGCAGCCACTTATTTTTTTAACCTTCATTAACTGCATTAGCCTGCATTAACACCTTTTAAAACCTCTTTAAAATTGTGTTCAATTCACTTTCTTTAATCTCTTCTTTTCCGGGAGTGTGGAATCACTTTGATCCTCGTCCTCATCTTTTCTTTGATGACAACTTTGGGTTTAATTTGTGTTTGGGAATTGAAATGCAAATTTGCAGTTACCTGCAAGCCCCTCCCCTTCACGCTCTGCTGGGCTGGTGAGAGCCAGATTAATATTGATGCTGTGTCCCTGGCCAGAGCATTCTCCCAGCCCCATCCCGGTCCCGGGCAGGGTCAGGGGAACACAGTTCACTCTGTTCCTGTAGGTTCCAGGCACTCGAGAAAGTTGTATAAAGTGCTCAATACTGGGCCTGCCCATGGTAAACCTTCAGCCAGGCGTAGAAACAGTTGTTTCTTTTTCAGAATTTTACAAGGAGACTCTTTCTTATCTCTGAACATGGTTTTTCTGTGTTCTTTGCCATGGTGTCTTGATGTTGGGGAGAAAGCTGTGAAAATCTGCAAGAGAAGAAAGATATGAAACGATATTCATTCCTCATTAAGTTAAGCATAGAATTACCATATGACCCAGCAAGTCCACTCCAGGGATATACTCAAAAGAACTGAAAACAGGCATTCAAGCAAAAAACTGTACACGAATATTCACATAAGCATTATTCACAATAGCCAAAAAGTGGAAATAACCCAAATGTGCATCAACTGATGAACAGATAGACAAAATGTGATCTACACATACAGTGGAATATTATTCAGCCATGAAAAGGAATGAAGTACTGAAACAAACTACAATGTGGATGGACCTTGAAAACATTATTCTAAAGAGAAACAAGCCAGGCATAAAAGGCTACATGTGGGGGCCAGCCCAGTGGTGTAGTGGTTAAGTTCGTGTGTTCTGCTTCAGTGGCCCGGGGTTCATGGGTTTGGATACAGGGTGTGGACCTATGCATTGCTTATCAAGTCATGTTGTGGTGGCGTCTCACATATAAAGTAGGGGATGATGGGCACAGGTGTTAGCTCAGGGCCAGTCTTCCTCAGCAAAAAAAAAACAAAAAAAGGCTACCTATTGCACAATCCCATTTATATGAAGTGTCCAGAGTCAGCAAATCCATAGAGACAGAAAGTGGATTAGTGGTTGCCTGCTTGGGGTGAGGGGAGGGGGAAATGGGGAGTGACTTAAAGGGTACAGGGTTTCCTATTGGGGTGATGGAAATGTTCTAGAACTAGACAATGCCGATGGTTGCACAACACTGTGAATGTGCTGAGTGTCAACAATGACAAATTTCGTTGTGTATATTTTACCACAATAATACTAATTTTAAAAAACTACATTGGTTGCTCCAGAGGGAGATGGATTTGACCCCAAGATAATGTCAACCTCAGGCCCGGGCTGTGGGCTGTGGGGAGCCGTGAGGAAGGGTGGAAGAGTGGAGAGAGGACGGCCTCTGCAGTCAGACAGACAGGGTTAGGTTGCATCAGCTGCATTCCTTCCTCGCCGGGAGCCCGTGGGCACGCTATGCCTGGTCTCGGGAGCCTGGCCTCAGTTTCCTCTTCTCTAAAACAGGAATAATAATACCTTCCCCCATGTGGTTATTGGGAGGATGAAGAGCGATGAGGCGGTTAATCCTCCCACACGCGTGGGTGCTGAATGAGAAAACTGCTCACCTTCCCGTCAGTATCAGCTAAGGTTATTTTTATCACAAGCAACAGAACCCAGTCTTAGTGGACTCAAGCAGAGTGAGAAACGTCATTAGAAGACTCCTGGAGCATTCCAGAAATCAAAGGCGAATTGTCTTGAGGAGGGCAGGAAACCAGGCTGCCCCTGCGGCCCTGCAGCCTCCGGTCCGACCACCCCCGGATCACCTCGTGTCCTCCTGTTCCTTTTTCAGTCTGCCAGAGGAGAGTCTGAGTGGCCCAGCTTGAGGGGGCTGCCCTGTCATCCTTGCCCGGGGCAGGGTCTGGGAGTGCCCTTATGATCCTGGGGCTCACTGCTGCATCTATCAAGGGCTGTTCCCAGACAATGGGAGTCCTGAAGCAGTCACCCCACTGGTGCCACTACACTGTCCCTTAGTAGCTGGTGTGGGACAGGGGTGAGGAGGATGACGACTGCAGAGAAGTGGAGCAGCGGCCCTGGATGCAGGCCTAACCTCCCCCTGGCTAGATCACCTTCTCTTCCTCTCCTGTAACTGGAAGATGCATCTTCAAGCATCTTCCTCACTTTGCACCTTGGCTCACCCAGTTCTTCTTTCACTTTTCACCACAATATACGACTGACGGAACTTTGCACGCTCAATTGTAATTTCACCTCCTCCTTGAAGCCTTCCCTGATTAGTCCCCACCGCAACTAAATGTCTTTCCCTGTATCATGCACATGGCTTTGGGCACAGACTGCCGATTGGTACCCCTAGTGTCGGTCAACGTTTCCCTGTGTGTGTGTGTATGTGTTCTACACAACCATACTGTGTGGGCTCCAGGGCTGCATCACTCATTCTGCTAGCCCCAGCACAGGACTTAGTGGTATAAAGGCGTGATTAGGAGTCCAGAGTGACTGCAAGGGGACAGAGAAACCCCCTACAGGGCACAGGCAAGAAGTTACTGATGGAAAAGGCCGTCGTGGGCAGGACCACAGAAAGAGGGTTGGCCTGCAGAGCTGTGGTCTGAGGCCTCTAGAGGTCTATCTGCTTGAAGACGGAAGGGCCTCGCGGCAAAGATCTCCCTCTAAGGGAAACAGGAGGGAGCGCACAGCGTGACCCTTCTCAGAGAGGATGGGAGATGGTAAGTGTACCTCACACCGTCCACGCTCGGACTCAGAGGAGGGAGAGCCACACCTCAGCCCACGGGGTTGAGGATCCCCACTGGGGAGAGAAGACTTCCGTGAAGTAGCTCGACTGCATTTAATCTCGCTGTGCCCCTTACTGACTGTGTGGCTGAAAGCAAGCCTCTCGGCCTCAGCTTCCTACTCAGCAAAATGGGCACAAATGCCCGTGTTGCAGGGTTGTTGAGAAGATGAAAGGTAATGAATTCAAAGCACCTCACACCCTGCAGCCCATCACTGCTGCTCAGTAAACAGACGTGACTTAAGACTTAGGGCTACGGGGGCGGGAGGGAACTCCTGGAGTTTGGAGGAGTTCAGAGGGGGCTAGGAGCAACTGGAGAGGCCCTGGGAGTCCCGTGTCTGGGCCCCCGGCGCCCCACCTGGCAGCGCTGTCGTCGGCTCCTTTGGGGGTGGCGAACACCTCCCGGGAGGCAGGGCCGGGCGTGAAAACCCCACTGCTCTGAGGTGATGGCGTGGGGATGCACTCGGGAACGCGTGTACATGTGGGAGCCTGTGCGTAGCCTGGCTGGGGTGTCGGGGCAGTGAACTGAGGCTGGCGAGTCAGGAGAGGCAGCCCTTCAGACAATGGCCTCTCCTGCTCGCTCCCACACGGTGGTGAAGACACATTTGTGTCTTCCTGCTCTGAACTAGGAAAGGATAAAGATCTATGGTTGCTGAGGTGGCCGTGGAGAGGGATACCGATTCCCACCCTCCCACAAAAGGCAGAGTGCCGGGGATGCAAACCCACCTGAAGGTCAATTTTCCGGGAAGATTTTAATATTAAAACAAACATGTCAGAAAGCAAAATTCCCATGGCGTCTTTAGACGAAAATCTGGAGGGCTTTCACAATTAGAAGGGGCCCTTCAGTGTTATTGTAGCCCCTGAAGCTGTGCATTCATTTCCATCCAAGACTCACTTTCATGGAAAAGTCTGGGTAACTCTGGGTTACAGGTGGGGCCACTGGGATATAAACCCTGGGTAGAGAATTCTGATTCCAACCGCTCTGCCCGATCTTGGAGCCGCTCTCAGGGCAAAGCTGTGCTATGCTGTGCCTCTAAGCCTCTGAATTCCAGCTGGAAAACTGAGAAGTAGGAGACACACTCACAGCCTGAGGCCACCACCCAGTACCCCTCCAGCTGCTGCATCCTGGAGGACACTTTTTAACGTGACAAAGGAAGTGTCAAGAAATTGTGGGCTCTTCTGTCACTCAGGAAGGAGATGGGGGTCATTCCAGGTCATAATCAGCCTACAAGTTGTTCTTTCGCTTCCATAAAAGCCCAGGCTGTCTGCAGAATCTCTTTGCAGCCCCATGTGGGCACAGAGAGATCAAGGTAAAGGTTGTTCTTTTAACTTCTCTGCTGGCTGGTGGCTAGTCCAGGTTTCACCTACCAGCTGGTGACTGTGGATAAATATTTAAACTTTTTAGGCCTCAGTTTTCTCATCTTTAAAATGAGACTAATTAATAATACTTTCCTTAAAGCACTATTTGGAGAATTTGGAGAGGCAATGAATATGAAAGGGCCTAGTGTGGTGCCTAGAACATGACAAACACTCAGTAAATGTTAATTATTATTATTAAAACCAATAAAGCTATGAAAACTGTTAGAGGGATTGGGAAATGGAAACCAAATCTCAGAATTTCCCTCCTGCAATACTGAAGAAAATGAATAAAAATTGTGGACTTCGGTAAGCAAGCAATCACCAACAGCAACTGTATGAGGAAAGGCATGCCCCAGTGTCACAGATGTTAACATTGATGGCTAAGAAAAGAAACAGAAGATTCTGGAGTGAGATGGAGAGATGTAGCACAGCAAGACTCCTCTTTGAGTCGATAAAAATCTGGAGATTTCTTTTTTCAAGAAGACTCCCAAATCTGGAGAGATGTACAATGACTGGGTTTCCTTCCATTTTTCCTCTCCTGTCTTGGGAGTAGTGGGAAGCTGCAGGGGACATGTGACATGGGAGATGGTGGACAGTGAGGCCGCTCCTCTGTAACAGAAATGAAGGCTTCAGGGCTACCCCCTGAATTAGGGGGAGTACTCCTAACTCAGGATATTCCCCGTGGTGATGAAATGTATCCTCTGAGCAGGCGGAGTAAACCCTGGGACTGGGCATTTGACAAACTTTGGGAGAGAAAGCAGAGTCCAGTTAGTCTGACCAGGAGCACTTAATGCCCTAGCGGAGCTCCTCTGCGATCCCTCAGGCTGAAGACAAGCAGACAAAGACGTTACCCAGGCCTCTGTCAGGAGTTCAAAGCCCAAACAAACTGGTCTCAGGTGTGGCAAAGAGTCGAGAAGCACCCTCATTATATCATTGCAAACAGAAAGTCCAGAACTATTTAAATGAAAGAAAAACAAACAGAAACCACAGGGCAACTACACAAATGTGCTATAGCCAAGAGAAAAAGTACTGAACCTAGAAGAAAAGGTACTCCTGGAACAGAAGGAGATTCTTCACTACCGCTTCATATGTAAAAGAGCTTCATAAATACATGAATTCTAGCTCTGAGTTACAAGGGAAAATAGCAGAATGGGATAGGGATTGCAGAGCTAAAAAAGTAAACTGAGGACCAAAACCTTCACAAAAACTAAATAAATTAGAAAGAGTCAAGAAGGAGTTGACACAGTCAAATATAGATGAAATTAAAATTACTGACATAGAGGAAAGTCTTGATGAGGTCTATGAAAAAGGCAAAGAGATGACAGCAGTTAGAGAGGAGTGACTCGATATCAAAGAGAGGCAGAGATGCCCCAAAATGAGCATAACAGGTGTTGCCCGAGTGCAAGAACCCAACAAAGGAGAAAGAAGATGTACAAAGATGTACCAGACAATTACCCTGAAATGATGAAAGAAATAATCCTGCAGATCAAAAGAGCACACGGCATTCCAGGAAAATGTGGTTATAAATACTCACCGAGGAACGTAGCCTAGGTGGGCCGTTGAACTTCAGGATAAAGAAAACAATATCTTCGGATATCAAGAAAGCAAAAGTGAACCCCCACAAGGATTGGGGGGCAGGGGAGGAAATCAGGCTGAGCGCGGGCTTTCTCCATAGCAACCATCAGTTCCAGAAGACCATAAAATGATGTCTCCAAAGCTCTGGGGAAATAGTGTCACCTAAGAATACTATACACAGACATGCTATCATTTAAGTATAAAGACGATGCAGACATTCTCAAGTGCAAAAGAACCCATGAGCACATCATCCATGAGCCCTTAGGTGGGGCACTACTTGATAAGGAAATTCAGCCAAATGAGTTATGAATAAAAGCAAAGAATTCAGGAATTAAGAAAGACTGATGATGGTCAAGGAATCCATTTAAAAATAGAATTTCAAACAACTATGTGGGTTATGGTTATCAAATATGAATGTTGTAAACCTTATTGAAATAATATAACTAATAAAATAGAAATATAGGAGGAGGTATGAAAATACTAATGTCTTCATACATAGTGGGGGATCGATTGATATTGTTTATAAAACAAACATAGTTTAAGAAAATAATGAAAATAAGAAAAATTACAATATATGATGCTTTTCATAATCTCTTTAGTTAACCTCACAGGAATCTTTTTAAAAATATATTTTTGTGTGTGGTGGGGAAACATGTATTTCAAGTTCAATAATTCCTTCTGTTTCATTTCAGTTTCTTTTTCTTCTGATAAATTCATGTAAAATTAAATTTAAGACTTTTTATTAAACTAGCATATATGATATTATCCCATTTTTATTAAAGTATTTCTGACTTTCTCTCTACATATGTATCCAATTATTTGGCTCTCTCTTCATATAAATGCAGAGAAAGTCATCCACAATGATGTTTATCTAATGTTAATAATGGCTATTTCTGGGTGGTAATCAACTTTGATTTTGGACTTTTCTGCATTGCTTACGTTCTTTATAATGAGCATATATATAGTTTAAATAAAAACTATACTGTGATCTTTTTTTCCTGTTTGTTGTGTAAAGTAGAAACCCCTGAAAATAGTTAATGCCAAGGAGTTAGCAGTGATTAATTCTGGGTGTTGGGAATAGGATGCTTTTCTTTTCTAGCTGGTATTTTTTTCTGTAGTTTTCAAATTTTTAAAAATGAAAAATTTTAAATAAATGATGCAAATAAAGAGGAAGAAGCAGGCATTTTGCAGAAGCCACACTTCCTAGAAAGCAAACTGTCCTAGTTCTGGATGTTGACTAGGTCTGTGGCAGTGACAGGAACCGAGCGGGCTAGGGCCACAGGAGTCTACCGGGTGAGGCTCCGAATTTAAAGTCTAACCTGTGAGCCTTTGCAGACAGGGCCTGCGAATTCTTTGACGCAAAACGTGACCATTTCAGCAAAGTTTGGCATGGGATAACAGGTAGATAGATAGAGAGATGATAGATAGACAGATAGATGAAAATAGATGACAGACAGATGATAGGTGGATAGATGATAGGTAGATGGATGATAGATAGACAGGTAGATAAATAGGTAGGTAGGTAGATAGGTGATAGATAGATAGAATGGGATCCAGAGGAGGATCCTGGATGAAAAGGAGCCAGATGACGAAGAACAGAGGAATCTTGACTGGAACACTTCTTCCCTCCCTACATTTGACAAAGGATTTCTCAGCTCTCCACATACTTAATGGGGTATCTGGTAGAAACTGGATTTTAAAACAAAGTTGGAGCAGGAAAACTGCTCCTGGGGGCTTGTCCACCTTTGAAGTCTGGGATGGAGGCTGGAATTCATCTTTTGGCCAGTTCTGGGAGTGACCCCTTTGTGGCAGCCTTGTAGTCAGAGCACAAGTACCTGTCCGCTTTTCTTGAGGAATCTGTGAAACACGAGTGAAGGGCACCAAAAGCCGAGGCCGTAAGCCGCACTGTTCCGTGTCTGGTCTAGAAGGCACCCAGCATGTTAGGAGAGCCTGGTCCCATGGGGTCGGGACCCTACTTGCACCCCACTCCCCCACCCAACACCCGGACTTACAATACTCTTGTGCTGGGTTGTTAGTGTCTTCTTTTCTCTCATTTTCTCCTGAGACATCTGGAGCCAAGACTGGACCAGGCCAAACGGGGTGTCTGAGCTGCATTCCCCCTTCCCCTCAGATGGGGGGTGACTCTGCATGGAACTGGGCATGGGCTGTGCTGTGCTCCCCTCACTGAACAGGGCGACACCTAAAACTGGGAGTCATTTTGATTTCAGGTCTGGGCCTTGGTGGCCAGACCACATCTGGTGGGGCCTGGGATCTCTCCTGAAGGAAAGGATGTCCCGGGACAGGAGGGACACAGGCCTTGCACTGGAGAGGGGAGGATTTTCTCCTCTCTCTGGGGCCAAAAGGAGTGGCCTGTGAGGTGTGTAGATTCCTGAAGATTCCTGGGGCTCCTGGAGACGGAGCTATTTCCCTCCATGTGGAGTCCTGCGAGGAGCTGGGCAGACGGTGTGAGGCCAGGCTTTGGACTACGAGCTTTAAGACTGGCAGCTTCTAGTAGCAGCTGTCTATTAGTCTCCATGTTGTACATATGTTACTACGAAGCCTGCAGTAAAATTGTGTTAAAATACCAGCTCGGTCTTAGCTGAGGCTGAGCATGGAGACACTGGCTTGTGTCCAGGACTGAGATGAAACAGTAAGGTGGGTGGTGAATGCAGTGGCCTCTAGAACCAAATTATGAGATGGTAGGCAGTGACCCTCATGTCGTGGAGCTGCGGCCTGGGGCAGAACAGTTGGGGAGTCAGGTAATAAGAAACAACCAGAGCATCATACGAACACGCTCCTGTTCCATGGGGAGACTCAGAAGTCCCTGGAGGGGAATCCCAGGAAACACAGTCCCACGTGAGACGGACACTTGGACTGCTGTTATTAAAGGAAAGGGGACCCCTGAAATCTGGAGGGCTGGAGGCATGTGGGTTACTTGTAAGAACACTTAGGTAGAGTGTGCATCTGTCCGTTCTCATTTCACAGTGAATGTTCAGTCATTCTCACTGGATCATTTGGGGTTTGCTCAAAAACCATGAATTTAAAGGCCCTTGCTGACATCGCTAAAGGGAGGGCCCCGAGCCAGTTGCAGCCAATTGACAGAGACAGCCCAGATCCCAGGAGCAGGTGGTGGTGTAGGTGCCCTTCCTTAGCAGCGGGGGGGATGAGATGCATTCCTGCCTGGGATACCCTCTGCTCACACAAGGGCCTACCCAGCTGCTCTCCCACCATGGCTTGCAGTTCCCTGTCCCAGCTGGACTTTCTTCTGTCAACCTCATTTTTCAGACAAAGTATACAAGAGTGGTTCTGGGAACCACAATGTTCCCATTCTCCACGTCACTTCATCCCTGCAATGCAGCTTGTGGGAAATACTTTTTTTTTCTTTCTCCACCCTCCATCTCTATTATGCTTTTTTGTTGTTTATCTTGTTTCTTCTTCTTCTAACATAACTAATATATGCCTACTATAGAAACTTGATCTCATTTACTTTGGGGGTCTATAGGCTTGCAGAAGCCTGAGAGGTATTGCAATTGGCCTGCCTTGTCTTTCTGTGGCCGGACAAAGGGCTACCTGCTGCTGTGTCCAGGAAAAGTCCTTACAGTGCTGTGGGGACTATGCTGTGGTGCCAGGAGAGCAGAGGTGCAGCCATGGTGGGGGCGCTCAAGTCTCCGGGCTGCGCTGACAGTGGTAGTGGCCTGGCTTGGCAGGAAGAGGGCGCTGTGGAGCCAAGCCTCAAGTACTGTAACTGGGCCCTGCCAGGGCCAGCCACACCTTGAAGGATTCACCTTAGAGGATGCACCTGGTTTGCTGCGAACGTTCCGCTTGGTCCAAGGGCACCCCACCAGCAAATTCTACCATCTGTTGAATGCTTATTTTGTGTTGGGCCTTCAGGCACCTGGGTAGGCCGCCTTAAAAAAATGATCACATTTAATCTTCACAATAACCCTATAAGAGAGATGTTGTTATTCCTATTTTACAGCAGGGAGCAAACTGAGGCCTAGAAAGGATTGGGAAGTCGTTCAAGGTCAAGATCATCCACCTAACAAGGAGTGGAGCTGAGAATCTCAACTCACACCACTGACCCCAAAGCCCAAGCCACAAGCCACTTCTCTGTGCTGCCCGTTAGCTGAGCTGAGAAAGTGCCATACTCCCCGTGGGGGAGGAGAAGGTTTTGTTGCAGCAGCAGGAGGTGTCAGTTGCTCAGGGACTGCCGTTTCACAAGTGTAGCTCCGGTTTCTGCAGAGGGCCAGCAGGCCTGACCAGGAAGTGCAGGCTTATCTTCAGGTTAGATCTGACTGGGGATGCTGGTGTGCAGGGTGTGGGGTGGGGCCTGTGGGGTGCGGCTGCTCACCCTGGGGGTTCCTGGGTCTGAGCCAGTGACATCAGGGCTGTGAGGGCTGTTTGCTCGCTCAGGAGCCACTCCAGGCGCCGGTGCTCCTGGCTTGTCTGCAGGGTGGGGTGGGAGTCCAGCTAAGCCCTGTCTCCAGCGAGGAGGAAGGTGCAACATTACGTCCATGCACCCTGAGGCTCCCTGTCCACGGAGCACAGTAAGAGGAGGCTGTTTGGAAATGGGGGCGTGGCATAGGGATGGGGGTGCCCTCTGGGGAATGGGGAAGCCCGGGGCAGGTTTTGTCAATCTAAGCTTCCTGTGACGCCCTATGGCCAACAGAATCAAATTCTTAGAACTAGCAGTACAGACCAAATGAGCCAAAAGAGGAACCTATAGATCACTCGTCTGATATCCTCATTTTACGGATGAGGAAACTGAGGCTTGAGGTGAGCCATGACTCATCTGAAGTTACACAACCAGTGAGGGGCAGAGGTGAACGGGCTTCTGAGTCCTCATCACCCTGCGGGCCACACCAGGCCTTCCCTGCAGCAACCATGGGCTCTTTCCCCATCTTATTACGGACTAAGTCCCTCCCTGCCCCCTCTTTACTCCCTGCCCCAGCTCCTCCCGGGCCAAACAGACATTCCCCTTCACTGCCCAAGCTGTTCATTCCTCCCTCGGGGCCTTTGCCCACACTGGCCCTCTGCCTGGCCCTGCAGTGGCTGCTGGGTTATC
Organism: Tapirus indicus; assembly: GCA_031878705.1. Lineage (NCBI taxonomy): Eukaryota > Metazoa > Chordata > Mammalia > Perissodactyla > Tapiridae > Tapirus > Tapirus indicus. Next base: position 60,662,929 of record CM062918.1, on the reverse strand, counting down.
CCACTGGCTTGCCTATGGAACTCTTCATTCTTTACAACCTGGATCAAATATCACTTCCTCCAGGAAACCTCCCCTTGTCTCCCCAAGCTGAAATGGTCCCTTCCTCCACTTTATTCCTGAACCCACTGTTTGGACTTTTCCATAGGACAAGTTATCTGCTTTCTCTTTCTTTATCACAACAGTTTACAAAGTGCACATCTTCCTTGGGATACTGGGAGATAAGAAGGGTGAGTATTATAAGCTCTGTTTGGACATGAGAAATCTAGGCTCAGGAATGTTGTTAGATGACTAATGAGCTGGGAGCAGAACCCCGGCCTCCTGACTCCCACACCATCTGGACAGGAGCCAGCCTGCTTCCTCTGCAGAATCACCTCTGTTGTCTCTGGGAATGATCCCCTGGAGTTGTGCAGTGCACAGCCTGTGTGACTGTATTCCATGGCCCACCTTTGTGCCTGGCTCCGGGCTCTGACACAAATGCTCAATAAACGTGGAGGGGCTCAGTGGAACCACAGCTCAGAGACCGCTCTTTTCCTTCCCTCCTCCTTCCTTCCTGAACCTTTTTCCCCCACTTTGACTCCCTGCGTTTTCCACTGAATTTTTCATTGGAAGAAGCACATTTAGAAATGTGAAGCACACTTTGCTGGGCCTCAGCTTTGATGAATCTTTGATGCTGACGCTGGGGATGCAGACGCGGCCACGGACAGGGGTGAGAGAGCCGTTGGGGAGGGGCCTCTAAGGGCGTGCTTCCCCCTCCCAGGGGGAGTTCAAACCTGCTGAGCCTGGCTGGGCCCAGCTGTGCTCTGCTCTGTGAGCTTGTGTGTGTGGTTGGGTGGGGGGAGGGTGTGAGGGTGTGTGCGTGCCGTGAGTGGGAGGGGCCAGGACCAGGCTGGGGGTGGGGCAGCTGGAAGTCTTACCCTCAGAAGACCCACTCTAACCTCAGTCTCCTCCACTTCCCCCTCTTTCTCCACAGGCTTTAAGGTCATACCAATGTCTAGCTGTGTGGCTTTGGTGAGTCGCTTAACCTTTCTGAATCTTAGTTCTTCAATAGTAAATTGGAGATGCTAATACCTATCTCCTAAGGCCATTGGGAGTGAGATACCTTAGTTACTGCGCCTGATTCACACTGTATGCTAAATAAATCTCAATCCTCCTGCCCTTCCTTGCAAATCCACCTCTCAGAGCCTGGCAAGGCAGGTTTTTTCAACGTGAGCGCCACACTGTGGCAGGCCCTGCCTGGCGGGATTGATGCTCAGGTTTGCGCTGTCTGCACAAACAGAGCATAACCGACGTCCAGAGCGCTGTCCTTGGCATCCGAAGGCCTGATGTTGAGTTCTGACCTGACTCGGGGTTGTGCACCTGGCTCCGACAGCCCCTTCTGGGGGAGAGACCCTGCTGAGTCACAGCTGGGTGCCCTGCCATGCCCAGCACAGGCGCCTGGCCCAGAGTGCCCCTTGGCAATAGACAGAGGGGATGATGGACATTTGAGTGTGGCGGGAATGCCAGCCCTTCGCTCCTGACTTGCTGCTCTGCAGGGCCTCTGTCCGGGTTCTAAGACCATTACCAGGTGGGCAGAGGGGGTGACTGGTTTTGTGGCCCTTCCCCTGTAATTTGCTTCATATCATCCTCTTACTATTCACCTTTCACTAAAACACACAGGCTGGGAAAAAAAAAAAGGGGGGCCGGCCCGGTGGCGCAGCTGTTTAGTTCGTGCTCGGCAGCCCGTGGTTCGCGGGTTCGGATCCCGGGCGCCCACCGACGCACTGCTTGTCAGCCATGCCGTGGGGGCGTCCCATATAAAGTGGAGGAAGATGAGCACGGATGTTAGCCCAGGGCCAGTCTTCCTCAGCAAGAAGAGAAGGATTGGCAATGGATGTTAGCCCAGGGCTGGTCTTCCTCACAAAAAAAAAAAAAAAAAAAAACACACACAGGCTGGGACACTGCCTAGGGCGCGCACACCTCTGGCTGGACTTGAGCCCCTACTGCGTTTCTCTGTTGGCTGAGGTGGGACAGCTTGCCCACCAAGGCCGGGTCCAGCAGGCCAATCCGTCTGCACTCTCTGGAGTTTCTCCAGGGCCCCTTTGGGCATTTCCAGTAGCTCTGGCCATCAGCACCGCTCTCCTCCACAGGTTTCCCTCAGCACGTCGATGACAAAGTCGTGAATGCCCACCTGCATGTTAAGTCTGCATGCGTTTGCAGACCCCAGGTGTCCACCTGGCCTGTGAGGTCCTCCAACTCGGAGGGGCTGTGATTCTATGATTAACCTCCCAAATGCATAATGGATTGCCGAGCTCCTTTCCCAGGCAGGAGTGTCAGGGGACTTCTGCAAATCCCCTGGCTCCCCTTTAACGGCCTTCAGATCTGGTTTCTTGGGTTGGTCAACTGCCTGAGATTTCTCCCTCTATTTGGGGTTAGCAAGACACCTAAAGAGTAGCCCTCCCCACCTCTCCTCACCCCACACAATAGTTCTGTCGGTCAGCCGGTCAGCCGCATGTGAGTGAGAATTACTTTAATCAGGTTGCTTTCCTCATTAACATCCCCGAGAGGAGGGGGTTGGATTGAAGCAACGCAGGGCCTGAATTACTCATGGAGCCCTGGGCAGGCTGTGCCTCTCAGCATCGCTCAGCTCAGGGCAGGTCTGCACGAACAGCAGGGTGTAATGGATGAGAAGAGAATGGTCCTTGGCATCAGAAGGCCTTGTCTGAGCAGATGAAAGTGCTCTGGGGAGGGCGGGTGTGGGCGCCTCCAGGAGGGCCCCAGAAGACTGGGAACAAAGGGGCCTCCCTCTGGGACTTTGCTACCTGGGTGAGGTATAGATGGTCGGTCATTCAGTCACCTCTGATCTGTGCCCACTGTCCATCTGGCTATCCAGACTGCCCTAAGATGTCTGAATGTCAGAGCCTGGTGACACAAACATCAGGCCACCAGCAGGGGTTGCTGTTTTGGCGTCCAAGGCCAAACCAAAGGGTCGTTTCTGGGCTTTGGGGGAAGCTGGGAGCTGGACAGTGAAGGGGCTGACACTTTGTTAGGGATGGGGTGTTCACCTCTTGCCAGGAATTCTTTTGCCGCCAGATAGCAGACAAGCTTGAATTTGGCTCCCAAATCTGAGCCCTCCTAATGGAGGTGCGGGATCCCTCGAGCCCCTCAGGGTTGGGGGTGCCTGGTCAAGCTTGGCAAACCCCTGGCCCTCAGATACTCCATGCCACAGGCGGATAAACCCAGCTGGCTCACCACTGCTACAGTCACATCGCACATCGCTGTGACCTGGGGAGCAGCCACTGAGCCCCTCGGAAGGCAGCATGTGCAGATAAAAGAGGCAGGGCCTGGGGCTGACTCACCACTGGGTGACACTGGGCAGCTCTCAGCCCCTCTTGAGGCCCCGTCTGCAAAGTGAAGGGTGGATAAGAGGGGCCCTGAGGGACACTGTGGCATTTTAGCTCTGCCCCTCCTACCACCCAGGGCAGCCCCCGCCGGGTTCAGGTGCTGGCATTCTGGCAGAAGCTCCTGTAGGCCCTGCGGGACATTTGCGCCCAGGGCCTCACTCAGGAGCAGGCCGAGAGAACAGCTGAAGGAAGGTTGCTGAATGACTCCTTGTCCTGCCTGCCCCTTCATTAGTGGCAGGAAACTCCCCCACTAGAGAGCCCGTATTTGGCTTTCAGAGGATTCCCCCTAGTAACACACCCGGGGAAAGAAGTACCACTTAGGCTGCTGTCACGGACAATAGGATTATTAAAGAGGGTGGGGCCCCCAGGACACAGGGAGCAAGAGGGGGCTGGGTAGGGGAGGACAGCTCAAAGACAAATTTCTCCATGCTAATATCTTATCTGTGCAGGCGGATCCTCACTGACACCGAGTTCTTGCGCAGACCGCAGTCTGCGGGAGCTCACAGTAACTTGGGGTGGGAGATGGGGAAGTGGTCCTCTCCCCATGTCACGGATGGGAGCCCCGAGGCTTGCAGTGACTTGCCCAAAAGTCACAGAGCCGAGATTCAGCAGAGCCAGGCCTCTGTGGCTGTGAGTAAGACACGGCTGGGCCCAGCAGCCGCGAGAGGGCTTGGGGCAATTTAGGGGAAGTCAGTGCAGATTTCCATCGCCACATGGCCACTTCAGGGTCAGCCCTATCCCCAGCGCTGGGGCTTCAGGGCTCTGGGGGTTGGGGCTTTTGCTGCTGAGGGAAGAAGCCCTGATTGCCGCTGACTGGGCCTGGCTGTGGGGTTTTAGAAATAGAAGGATCCTCGAAGGTCAGCAAGGTCAACCCACCTCCTTTGTTTATAGCAGAAACGACTGAGGCTCAGGGAGTCAGGGCCCTGAGCGAGGTCACCAGCAAGCTGGGAACAGAGTGGAAACTGACCCTGGTTTCCTGACTGTTCTTTCCATGTGGCGCTGGGCTTGCCTCTCTCTGCTGAGCTCGGCTACAGATGCTGGCTGCTGCTTCTCTGCTTTCCCCCACCCACACAGACACGGAAACTTTCTCTTTTGCACTCTCCCTTGGGCCTCTGTGTTCACACTCCTCTCTGTTCTCTGACCTCCCACTTCACTGCCTGCTTCACATTTGTTCATCTGTCCATCCGTGTGTCCATCCATCCACTTGTTCATACAAGTGTTTATGGGCGTCTCCTTGTGCCAGGCTCTGTTCTGGGCCCAGCAGACCTGGTCCCTGCAGTCTCTAGAAAAGGGGCAGAGACTTCCCTGGATGATCCCACCAACGTGTCATGATGATTCATGCCAGGGGCAGAAGCACAGGGCATGAGGAGACTGTATAACCAAGGTCTGGCCCAGGCTGGGGCAATCAGGGAGCCTTCCTGCAGGAAGTGACATTATTCCACCCCCTCCTTAATGCCGCCAGCTCCTCGAGGTCAGGAACCTCACGATCTATCCCTCTGGTGTCTTCTTGGCAAAGAGCTCAGCGGGACCCCCAGTGGCACTCTGTGAAGCCCTGGGAGAGCGCGTGGGGAAAGGCATGAGCCCCCCTTCCTGACTCTGACAGGGCTGCTGTGATGAGACTTGGTGCAAGTTCTCTAATCTCCTTGACCTCAGTTTCCCCCTCTGTAAACTGAGGATGTGATGGCCCACCCTGAAGGACAGAGAGTGGCGACAGATAGAAGGCCCTTCTGTCCTGTGACTTGATCCTGAGAATTGATGTCTCAAGGCTTCTGGTTTGTTTCCTGTTCTGGCTTGTTCATTTTTCACCATGTGATTTAAAAATGCAAACGAATGACGGAAAAGACTGATATAAGCATGACTGATAGGCAGTGGACGTTATTGCTGGAAAGGACACCAGATTTGACGTCAGAAGACGAGGGCTCAAGTGCATCTTCCACCCAAATAGCTCTGTGAACTTGGGCAAGTTGCTCTCTGGACCTTATTTTCCTCATCTGTGAAATGGGTCTGCCTGTTTCACAGATGATGGAGGTGGCAGATGCCAGTGCCTGTCGCTATGGAGTGCTGAGACCTCTCCAGAAGGTTCTTCTGGGGTGGACTTGGTAGTAGGCTGAGGGTCTGGCATGAATGCGGGTGGGATGGAGGCCTGGCCAGCCTGCTGTTGGAACCCCGCCTGGCACCCTAGACCTGGCCATTAGCCGCGTGAGACCCGAGGTTCCTGTGTTGGAATAAACAAGCAGTGCCGGAGGGGCGGTGTTGAGGAGGGAGGACCCAGCTGGTTTCCAGATACAGGCATGGCTCCCGCGTGAGGGGACCCAGGGGGGCTCATTACTGGCTCTGCCTCCACCGCTCCCTGCTCCCGACCTGGGAAGCGCTGTCCTTCCTGCGGGGCCATCAAATATTCAGAGCAGAAGGTGTGGAGCTGCCAGGCGAGAGAAAGCAGCCCCTCCTGGCCTCCAGGTCAGCCAGCCTTCACGAGGTCGGTGCGCATGCTGGTGCGTGGGGGCCCTGGAAGGCTCTACCCCCTCTTTTAATCCCCTTTCCTTTTCTAGACCCCCACCCACCCCCGCCTTCTGCTTACTGGTTCTTCTTTTTCCTTTTGTCCTGCCCATCCGTTGGGGCTTGCTCTTCCCGTCTCTGTGGCCCTCTCTTTCCCTTCATTCATTCAGCAACTGAACTGGCCGCCTCCCTCTTACTCAGCCTGGGGTCTAGGCAGACGCCCAGGACGGTTGGTTGAGTGGTTTGCAAGAGCTGGTTTTTCTCAAGTGAAGATACCCGTGGAGCCCGATATAGAAAACAGACCCGAGAGAGCAGCACCGTCTCGGCTTTGTCTTCCCAGGCCCACGACAGGCGTGGCGGTGTCCCCAGACAGTGCAGTTTGAAACCCACAGCTCCGGTCCAACCCCCTTGTTTTATACGGAGGAGAGCCAGGCTGGGCGTGGAGAGGGGTCTGCCCAGGGCCCCTCAGCGGGTTGATGGCAGAGCTGGGATGGGAACCCCCGTGCCCTGACCTCCAGTCTGAGGCCCCTCTTCCTCGAAGCCCCGAGTCTCTTCCAATTTAGCTGTGACTTCTCATAAAGCCCCTGTGGTCTCTGCACAGAGAGCTGAGCCTCTCCTCCCGCATACCGGGCTTGTGCTGGGACATGTCACGTGTCTTCTGAAGGCGAGGTGAGGCCAAGGGATGACGTAGGATGCAGGTGGCATCCAGGTGAAGTGGACATTGAAGGCAGGGCAGCCATGACAAGGAAGAAGGCCTGGAGGGTACACTGGCAGCAACTGTGTGTCCTGGGGGAGGAAGAGGAGAGGCAGCCCACCCTTTCCTCTTGATCAGAAGAGTTATCATAAATAATAGTAAGTTCCAGATATTGATCTCAAACAATATCTCAGGCATGTTCATTGCTATTTAATCCATTCGACAACAAGTGATATAGTTTTATTGTCCTCATTTTCCTAAAAAACTGAGGCTCAGAGAGGTTAAGTGACTCGCTCAAGGTCATACAGCCAGTGGCAGAGTTGGGATCTAAAACAAGTCTGGCTCCAGAGCCAGGCCCAACCACCCCATTAGAAGGAGTGACTGGGCTGTTTGTGTATGGGAGCCTCGAGCTCTTGAAGTACCAGCAGGTGATATGGCTCCTTCTCCTCCCCCCACCCACACCCAACTCTAGACACACCTAGTCAATATGATGATTCCGATTGGCCTGTCCAGGGGAGGGGATGGGGTCTTGGCAAAGAGGGCCTGCAGTGCAGCACCTGGCCATCCTCTCACCACGTGCCTCTATTCGTCTCCTGCCCCCAGACAAGGAACCATCTCTTGCAAGTTTCTGTAACAGGCTGTTTGTTTGATCTCAAAAGCCATGTCTGCAAAGGCAAGGTCTGTGAGATTCAAGACTCTCTGATGCACACTGTAAAGATGTTTAACCTGACGAATGGTCACAAGGATGCTTAAAGCAGGCTGCTGGTGCCTCTGACGTCTGGGGAATCGCCAAGCATTTATACGCAAGCTCTTGGGTCTTCTCCTTTGAATTGGGGGCTGGTACCTCCTCATCTCCTGGTAGAATTGCTCTGTACATTTGGCTTTTCAAATCCTGGCTGTTTCTTGAGCCTAGGGGTGGATTCAGGTGTGAGCCCCATTGTAAGAAAGTTCCAGATATTTTCACCTCTTACCCCTGACATCAGGGAGGGAACGGGACCTCCTCCTCTCCAGCAGGCCCGGGACCTGTGGGCACCAGGGACTATCTGCTTTCCTGCCCTTGTGCCCACCCAAGGGTAGCAGAATGTGTTCCTCCTGTAGGGGTTCATTAAGCCCAGGAACTTGAAAGTAGGAGAGAGAATTTCCTCGTTTCATAAAAATTTAAACTAATGTGCAGAGGCAGCAGGTCCTATCTCGTTATTTCCTCTCTCCTGCCCAGAGATATTTAGTTCTCTTTCTTCCCCGGGAGAGCTAAGTACTGGAAGAAGGCAGGAGCAGTGATGGGGAGGATGATTTGTTCTGTTGGGGGCATGTTACTTTATAGGGAACTCAAGTGAATAAGCAGCATTGATGAGCACTAACTATGTGCCAGATTCTTCACACATTCTTTATTTCATTTCATTTGTGCAAATCCTGTGAGCTAAGGATTCTCTTCCCAAGTTCACAAGTGGGGAAACTGATGTTCAGAGAGGTGAGATAACTTACCTAAAGTCCCACGGCTGGAGGTTGGCAGAGCTGGGACTCAGACCCGAGTCTGTGTGGCATTAAGGCCTGAGCTGTGGGTACCGTGTTTCATGGCGTCCTGCAGGAGGGGCAGTTGTGGACAGCCTCTGGGCGACAGGGTCAGGTTTGGAACATGCTGGCTCCTGGCCTGCTAGCTGGGGGACTCGGATTTTCTTCGCTTGGATCTGGGTGACCTGTGCGGGGGCGGGTGGGCTGGAGCTTGCCTAGGAAGAAGCTGGAAATCCACGTTCCAGCCCCCAAGAACCGAGTCCCTTCATTTGTGCTTTGGGGGATGAAGGCTTTGGAGTCTCACTTGGGGGGTTGGATCTTGGATGTTCACTAACTTATCGTGCGCCAGCTTCAAGTAACCTACATTCTCTATGCCTCAGCGTCCTAAACCGGGGTCATTTTAGAACACAGTGCAGGGCGTCTAAGGAGTTGTGAGGATGATCCATGCAATGAATTTGGCCCCATGCCGGGCCTGGGAATCACTCGGCGAGGTTCACTCTGTTGATGGGAATGGATGGGAGAGAAAGTGATTAAGTCCATGAAGGTAGGGCAGTGAGGGCAGAACTGAGTTTTGAAGGATGGAAATGAGCTCACCAGGCAGGTGAGGACGAGGGGCTTCGGAGTCTGTGGGAACATGACGGACAAAGGCTGCCTGAGGTGTGTGACAGTGTGCAGGCACGCGTGGCTGAGCGATGGGGACATGTTCTGAGAAATGTGTCTTTAGGTGATTTCGTCGTTGTGCGAACATCATAGAGTGACTTACACAAATCCAGGTGACATAGCCTACTACACACCTGGGCTGTATGGTGTAGCCATTGCTCCTAGGCTACAGATCTGAACAGCACGTCACTGTACTGGATACTGCAGGCAAATGTAACACAATGGTATTTGTGTATCTAAACATAGAAAAGGTACAGCAAAAATACAGCATAACAGATAAAAATGGTACGCCTGTAGAGGGCGCTCACCATGGATGGAGCCTGCGGGACTGGAAGTTGTTCTGGGTGAGTCAGTGAGTGAGTGGTGAGTGACGGTGACGGCCAAGGACGTTACCGTACACCACTGTAGACTTTATAACCGTTGTACACTTAGGCTGCACTAAATTTATAAAAAAATATTTTTCTTTCTTCAATAATAAATTAACCTGAGCTTACTGTAAATTTTTTACTTTATAAACTTTTATATTTTTGAAATTTCTTGACTCTTTTGTAGTAACGCTTAGCTTAAAACATAAACATATTGTACAGCTGTACAAAGGTATTTTTTTCTTTATATCCTTATTCTATAAGCTTTTTCTATTTTTTTTTTTAATTTTTGTGAGGAAGACCAGCCCTGAGCTAACATCTGTTGCTAATCCTCCTCTTTTTGCTGAGGAAGACTGGCCCTGGGCTAACATCCGTGCCCATCTTCCTCTACTTTTTGTGGGACGCCGCCACGGCATGGCTGACAAGCAGTGCGTCCGCTGGTGCCCGGGATCCGAACGTGCGAACCCCAGGCTGCCAAAGCACAAACTAAACCGCTGTACCACCGGGCGGCCCCCTAAGCTTTTTCTACTATTTTAAGAATTTAATTTTTTTTTTTACTTTTTAAGCTTTTTCATGAAAAACTAAGACACAAACACACACATTAGCCTAGGCCTACACAGTGTCAGGATCATCAATATCACTGTCTTCCACATCCACATCTTGTCCCACTGGGAGGTCTTCAGGGGCAGTAACACGCATGGAGCTGTCATCTCCTATGATAACAATGCCTACTTCTGGAATACCTCCTGAAGGATCTGAAGGTTTGTTTACACCAGCATCATCACAAATACGTGAGTAATGCGCTGCACCATGATTTACGACGGCTGCGAAGTCACCAGGTGATACAAATTTCTCCGCTCCATTATAATCTTATGGGACCACTATCGTATATATGGTCTGTCATTGACTGAAACATCATTGTGTGACACGCGACTGTATTGTCTTCAAGGATGTGCTCAGAGAATCTTAACCACTTGGGAGTGGCTAGAGGTGAGAAGGATGGGAGACAAGCGAGGATGAAGCTGTGGCCCTATTGGGGAGGGTCCTAAATGCTATAGTATGGAGCTAACAGAGGTGGCTAATAAGCTGCAAGCATGCTGCCACTCTCTGATGCTGTACCCATAGCAGACATTGCTAATCAATCACAGAACTCTCCCTTGCTGGGCCAGGATGTGACTTGGGCATCATTGTTGAATTCTCTAGGCAGCCACTACCGACCGATTGGCACTGACCTGTAAGTTGAAGGCTATTTGCCATCCCTGAGGGAGGACGAGATACTGGTCCTTCCAGAACCCACTCACACATCCATGCCCCCAGCTGGGAGTCTTATCAAGCCTTTCCTGTCTTTGCCACACTGTGGTTTAGGCTGCAGTGGGCTAGCAGGCCATAGCCTTTCCTTGTCTTAGGCCAACCTTCTCTGGGTCCCTGTCCTAACCGCAGCTCTAGGAGGCCGCTGGAGCAGCCTGCCATTTGAGGTTTGGCTGGCCCCGGGCTGTTCCACTCCACCCTCCCCACAGTAAGGGCAGCAGCACCACCCTCTCCAGGCCAGGATTTGACTATGTGGGTGGGCAGGCCCCTCTGCTGGATCTGGCTCGCTCTCCACCTGTAGCAGCTGCAGCCCAGGGCCACCACATCGGGCCCAATGACATCTTTCAAAGCTTGCCCGAGACACTTCCAGTTTGGGCAGAACCTTGTGGGGCGTGTGAGCGAGGGACGTGGGCAGGGCGGGGCTCCCTGAGACGGGCCACTGCAGCAGGGCCGAGAATAGCCCAGGCACCACCACGCAGTACAGACCTGCTCCACTGAAGCCAGCCCTGTATTTAGCGAGGCAGGAGGGAAGAGCACAGACTTGGCTTCCAGATGGCCTGGGGTCAAATCCTGGCTCTGCCACTTATCGTCTCTGTGCCTCAGTTTTCTCATCTGTAAAGCAGGGATAATCATAGTAATTCTCATGGTTTTTTTGCAAGGATTAACGGAACGATTCTAAGGAAAGGGCTGGAGCTTAGTAACCACTATATAAAGGTTAATTATTATACGGAAGAAGGGGCAGAATGGGGACACAGAGGGCTTGTGAATAGGATGAATGGATCTGAACAACCCTTTGCAGGATTGAAAAGCTACAGTGAGGGCTCATGACGGTAGTGACTCCAGCTTACCGAAAGGTCAGTGCTTCCCTCCCAGCTCTTGGGGGCCTGGGGCCCCTCAGGCTGTCCTGCTCCCCCACGTTAACCCCAGGACAAACCTTGCTTCTCTTCCACTGAAACCGGCCTCCCTGCTCCCCAAAGGTACAGATCTCCCGTGAATTCCCTCCAGGCTACTCCCTTCAGCCTGGTGAGATGGGACATTAATCTCCTTTAATCCTTTACTTAATGTACAGGATTCCACTCCCCAGTGAGACGCTGAAATTAATCCGCCACTAATTTTCAGTTTGCCAACCCTGGGTTTCAGCATTTTCAGCCCTGCTTTTGCAACTGTCTTTAGTCCGGGGAAACAAAGACCTAATCCATTCTCTGGCCTTGTTGATTCTGTGTCTTCAAGAAATGAATCACACTGGCATTTCGCTCTACTGGTTTGGGAAGGAGGGTGGAATGAGGTTTTCCCGTCTCTCCCGGAGGCCACGGATTCCAGGCCCGTCACCCCAGCCTCTCCCCAGCTCTCTGGGTGTGAGGGGATTAGGGCCCTATTATCTGTTTGCTTACTTGGAGTCTAAGTGTATCAGTCACAGACACGATGACTAACAGCCGCCTCCTTGGGAACTGCGGGAGGGGAGGCCCCGAGGTTCCAACACCCAGGTCTGGTGGGAGGTGAGGAGCTGGGTCCCTTCTTCCCAGGGCGGGTGTGAGTTTGGGTGGAGGCTCAGGACCTGGCCCCGCCTACCTGTTTACCTCTATTCCCAGCACCTGAGGCTTCAGCTGCTCCAGCTGCCGCTCTTTCCTGAGCAGGGTATGTTCTAAGCTGCTCCCTCTGCGTGGCCTCCCCCCCCCCCCCCCCCCCCCCGTAAGCTTTGACCTCTCTGAGCCTCCGTAAAACAGGAATGACAGTAGTACCTACCACGTGGGTGGGAAGTGAGGGCTGGATGAGAATCTCACCTAAAGGCTAAGAAGAGCTTGACATTCACAAGTGCCCCATAAATGGCAGCTAGCGTTGTCGTCACCTGACTCAAATGCCCCACCTCTGGGACGCCTTCCAAACGCCCCAACAGAGAGAGGGGTCCTCTCCTCTGAGCCCCCTTGGTGCTTCGTTCACACCTCTGCTCTCCTGGAGGGCTCCACCCCAAGCCAGGTGCTAAGCTTATTCTGCTGCCTATCCGGAGCCGGGAATGCCATCTCTCTACATTTTGTTTCCCTCAACTGCAGAATAGAAATAATGTAGTAATGACCTCATTGGGGTTGTCGGGGGGATTAAATGAGATAATGCTCATTAAGGGCTTAACACAGACACGACCTGGAGTGAGCAGTGAGTGCATGTCATGATGTGGTGTTATTATTGTTGAAGGGTTATGGATCACACGTTGTGAAGTCTGTCCTTCCCCCGCAAAGCTCCCTAAAGGCAGAGATGGGCCTTAGTTTTCCTTGGGACCCCCGGTGCCCACCCACGGGGCCTGACTCCAGAGAGGGGCAGGTGAAGCCGGCCCAGTGGAGGGAGGTGCTTGGGACCCACCTTTCTCTATCTCCCCGCCCAGCGCTTGTCCCTGGGGGCTGCCTCTCCTGCCCCATTTGAGCTCGCTCGACCCCCAGCCCTGTGTCACTGTCACAGATAAACTGCACCATCGCCCTGAGGATGGTGACAGCCGTGTCCACTCCCGTCCCGCCCAGCATCACTGTCCTCTCAGCACCAAGCCCCTGTCCTGGAGTATCAGAGCTGGGGGAGACCTTGGAAACCATCTGGTCCCATCCCCACACGTATGCATGAGGAAACTGAGGACCAGAGAGGTTGTCCAGCTGGCCTAAGGCCATAAAACAAGTTGGAGGCAGCGCTGGGACTGGATCCAGTCCCTTGACTCCCACTGGAGGGCTCTTCCCGACACCACGCTGCCTGTCATCGCTTCTCCAGAACCACTGTCATCATGCTGTGGAGTAAGAAGGACACTAGTATTTACTGAGCATCTGCTATGTGCCAGGGACTGCGTAGGCTTCTGTGTGTATTAGCTCAGTGACTCCTCTGACACGTCTGGAAGAGGTAAGGGTATGCCCCCACTTTACAGGAGAGAGAACAGGTTGAGAAATGTGAAGTCAGTTGACCAAGTCACAATAAGGTGATGATGAAGCTGGAATTCAAACTCAGATCTGTCTGACTGCAAATGCTGTGCTCTCTCGTTCTTCCTGCAGCCCAGGGTGGAGGCACAGGGGCTGCCAACCCGGGGTGGAGGGGCAAGGGCTGCCAGCCGGCATCTCTGTTCCTCCCTCTGCTGCAGGCAGACGTGGATGATGCTGGGACAGTCAGGTTACAGACAGTAAGTGAGGCTCAGGAACAGCCAGGACAGGAGTTCCCTGGTAGGGGTGTCCACTGCCTCAGTGACTCAGCCCACGGCCTCTCCGCCTGGACAGATTGCCCCTGCCTGTGTAGCGGACTAGGGCTGGGCTGGGACCGGTGGAGCAGCAGGGACCAGGGCAGTGCAGCTGCCACGAGCCTCAGGCTGGTGGTGCCAGGAACGGGGCAGGAAGTGGTTTGTGGGAGCGGTGACGAGGCTGAGGCTGTGCGATGTGGCTCTGCCTGAGGTTTCTGCTCTGGAAACCTGACTCATGTGGACCAAGACTGGGCTCCCCCCTTCCCTAGGGGGCAGTTAGTGCAATTACAGGCCCTGGCCCACCAGGGAAGGGAGATCTGCTCCAAAGGAGGGATGGAATCGGGCCTTGGGAACCCAAGGCCACCCCAGAGGTCAGTGGTTAGAGTGTGAGGGAGGGTGCGTCCATGCAGGCAGGAGGAAACCGGTGGCCATGTGCTCCGGCTGCGGGGAGGGCTCCCCTGGGTCTGAGTCCCAGCTGGGTTCTGACTCACCACGTGAACTTCAAGCCCTTTTCTTTCTCTAGGCTCACTTTCTTTCTTTATCTCTAAAATGAGGTTTCTGCCAGCTCTAAGAATTTGATGACTCTCCCCTGCCCCCACCCAATCAAAGGAGCATACAAACCACAAGGGAGCAAAATAACAACACGGAAAACCACAGAGAACAAGTAGTGACTGCTGGAGATGTGCTAGGCCCCCCTCTGAGCCCTCGGCATGATTTCTCTAATCCTTCCGGTGGTCTGATGTGCCCATTTCACAGATTAGGAAGCAGACCAAAGCATTCGTGGGGATCCACGGATGAGGCATCCTGGCCCACATGCTGCAGAGAAGGGGAAATGGGTGTGAACTGAGGGTGCTGCCAGGCCCACCTGCCCCAATGCCTCCTCCCCACTCCCTAGTGCCACTGATCAGCATTATCACCTCCTTTCCATGCCTTCTCCTTAGTCATTAGTGTCATGCCAAATGGATAAGAAATTTCTTTCCCTGATTGTTCTGGGAAAGAGGAACACTGGGCCCTGCTGCATAGAGGTTCTGTGGTTTTCTGAGTTGTCTCTTACCTGACACCATCTCTATCTCCCCTCCCTCCCCCATCAAATCCCAGGATGACAGAACCAAAGGGGATTTTATTGACCAAACGGAGTGAAGCTCTGGGGAGTTCTAGAGCTTCCTCCGAGAGTGAGCGGGGTGGGGGAGCTACATGTGCCCAGCTCCAAGAGCCCGGCTGCTGCTTCCGCTGGGTCCATGAGCATCTGTGTGTTCCACGTGCAATTGGATGTAAAGAAAATCTTGCCCTGCAAAAAACAAATTTGAATATCCCTGATGGAGTTCAGCCCTCCCATTTAGTGAATGGTGAAACCGAGGCCCAGAGAAGGGAAATGACTTGCCTACAGCACTTGACGGCAGAGCCGGGACTAGGACTCAGGTGTTGTGACTCACAGCTTTGCAATCGGCACCTTCCAGGGCTCTGGCCAGGCGTGGCTGGGCTTGGAATCAGACCAGGAGTTGCCTGCCTTGAGCAAGGACTGAAGCTCCTTGGCTGGCAGACAGAAATTCCAAGCAAGACCTTTTGGGTTTTGTTAAGCAGGGAGTGGCTACTAAAGTAGGGTGAAGGCCAGCTTGCATATTTTCCCCAGTTTTATTGAGATATAATTGACATATAACATTGTGGAGGTTTACTATGCACAGTGTGATGATTTGATACATGTATAGATTGTGAAATGTTTGCCACAATAAGTTGGTTAACACATCCTGCGCTTCACGTAATCACCATTTTGTTGTTGTCGTTATGGTGAGAACATTTAAGGTCTACTCTCTTAGCAACTTTCAAGTATACAATGCAGTATTGTTAACTATAGTCACCATGCTGTACACTAGGTGCCAGAGCTTATTCCTCTTATAACTGGAAGTTTCTACCCTTTGACCAACATCTCCCCATTTACCCCACCCCCCAGCCCCTGGTAACCATCAGTCTACTCACTGTTTCTATGAGTTTGATATTTTTAGATTCCACCTATAAGTGAGATGATGCTGTATTTGTCTTTGTCTGACTTATTTCACTTAGCGTAATGACCTCAAGGTCCAACTGTGTTATTGCAAATGGCAGGATTTTCTTCTTTTTATGGCTGAATAATATTCCATTGTATCTGTAAACCACATTTTCTTTATCCATTCATCTGTCGATGGACACCAGCATGCATTTTTCTCTTGGGGAAAGTGGGACAGTTCTGGCCAGAAACAGCAGATCTTCTAGATAAGATAACACCAGCAAAGCATTTAGCAGGAGCGTCTGCATATAGTAGGTGCTCAAAACTGCTAACTGAGGCTGAAACAGCTGTGTTTGCCTACTCAGAGGCAACTCCCTACTGTCTGACTCACGAAGAATCCAAGAGGGAAGGCTTGGCTCAGGGACAGGAGGGAAGGCCAGAATTTCCCTTTGGGGGTGAGAACAGGGTGGACATTCCCCCTCTCCTTTGCACCTCCCACAACCTGGGGCTAAATATTGTGGGATGCACTGGTTTAGGGGTGCAAAGACCCTGATTCCATACCAGTGGTCCTGGGTCCTTGTCCTAATGTGTCACCAGCTCCTCCCTCTGGGCTTCAGTTTCCTCCTCTGTGAAAGGGAGAGGTTGGACCAGATGGTGGTTCTCAGCGCTGGCTGGCTGTCCAAATAATCACTAGACAGCTTTCAGACAATTCTGAGGCCCGGGCCTCACCCCAAGTCAAATGAACTTCTGCAGGTGCCATCTGAGCGTCTGTGTTTTTGATCCGGATGCCCAGTGAAGGGTGAGAACCACTGGACTGGATGGTTCTGGGGCCCCCGGTGGCTGGAACACAGGACAGCTGCTGGATTCTCCATAGACTGCTGTGAGCAGGGCTTTACGTCTTCTCTTAGCATGTGCGTGGGCAAGCGACAGCATTGACGGAGCATCCCTCTCAGCCGGAAGCTGTCTCCCAGCATGGGCAGACGTTTCTCTCCTGCCACGTAACAGGTGACAGGCCTCCAGATGCTTGCAGGGAGGAGGCCAGCCTGGGATTGGTCTCCAGAGCTGAGAACCCAGAAACTTCATTCTTCTCCCCACAGGGCAGTCTGGGCCACACTGACTAGAGCAGGCCCTCAGGGAGCTCCCAGCTCTGAGACAAAATCTTCCAGCAGGAGTCAGGCCATCAAAAGACTCCAGACTTTCGTGTCCTAGGCAGGGATCCTGGCGAGCAGCTTGCAGTGGGGACGCAGTGGAAGCCCACTGAGGACCAGCATCCAGGGTCAGACTTCCAATATCCAGTTTAGGTCCTGCTGCCTCTGGGCCTCAGCGATCTCATCTGCAAAATGGGCCGTGTGACCCACAGCCCATGTGGTGTTAGGGAGCTGCTGTGGGGATTCTGATGAAGAGGCCTTCGGAGAAAGGGTCGTCAGCACCAGGATTGAAAGTCTCAGGGAGAATTCCAAGAGGGCAGTAAAAGCTAAGGGAGCAAAGGTCAGATGATGCAGAGCTGGGAAAGCTGAACTCAGAGGGTCTTTATACAAGAGAACAAAGCATCACCACGCAGACCCGTCTGTGGGTTTCAAATGGACGTGGGTAATATTTTCACCAGTGGATCCTTTAAAAGAAAGAATTTTACAAGGGGCCTCCACTGATAAAATATGGATAAATGGAGCTTGTGTGGCTGGAGTGGGGGGCAGGTTCCTGGAGGTGCCCCAGGCTCCCCCCATCCACCCCCACAGTGGCCTGATTTGGGAATAAGTTTGAAAAGCATTGATCTCAGGCAGGAAGACCCACTTTTTCCATTTCCTTCTGAGATTCAGCTCAGGCGAGATGAGTACAAAACACAGCAGGAGAGCCGGGGTTGGATATCAGGAAGCACTTCCGGCAGTGGGGTTGGTAGGCGCTGTGTCTGGAGGGCCCAGAGTGCTGGTATCTTAGTCCCACCTGAGGCAGGAGGGGTGAACAACCTCCTCCTGAGGGGCCCTGGGCCTCCTTCTTTTAGCGAGGGCTTCTCTCAGGAAAGCTAGACATTGGCCACTTGGCTGGGGCCTCCTGGGGGCAGGGAGGCCTAGAGGTGGGAAAGAAAAAACAACACAGTGATTCCCTTCCTCTCCCCTTTGGTGACCTGGCTGCGGAAGAGGAGTGGGGACAACCAGTCAGATGACAAGGGTGAGGAAGAGATGCAGAAGGAGGAGGAAAAGAACAGAAGTCAGAGCTGGGGGTGGAACCCCAGGGGCGCGTGTTTGAGGGGGGCCGCACTGGGAGGAACTAAGATGAGAAGAAACAAGACTCAAAGGGAGCCCGATCTGAGAGTGGAGTTCCAGGCAGGGCTCCCCATTCAGAGTATGTCCAGAATGCACCACTTCCCACCACCCCTCCATGTGCCCTGCTCTCCCTCATGCCCCCCTGCCAGCCCTCCCCAACCAGCTGCCTCCCCCTTCAGCTTATTCTCCACATGCTTGTTAGAATAATCCTTTAAGAGAAGAAACACATTACCATGTCACTCCCCCGCCCAAAGCCCGCAGTGGCTCCCGTCTTCCTGTCTGGGTCTCCTGCCTCATCCCCCCCTTCTGTTAGCAGGCCTCCAGGCTGTTTCTGGAATCCCCTAAACTAGCTACCATTCTCTATCCCAAAATGGCATCTACTCCAGGACTGCCAGATAAAATAGAGGACACTCAGTGAAATTTGAATTTCAGATAAACAACACATACTTTTTTAGTATAAGTATGTCCCAAATTGATTGTTTCTCTGAAATTTAAATGTAACTGTGCATCCTGTATTTTCATTTGCTAAATCTGGCCACCCTAGTCTAGTCCATTCATCCTAGGCCCGAAGTTTACCAGATCAACTGTTCTATGCTTATGGGCTACTGGGAGAAGGTGGAAAGCTATCTTGCAGGTATTTTATTTTAAATAAATTTATTCAAGTACATTTATTTTTTTAAATGCATTTATTTTAAATACATTTATTTTATTTCAAATAAATCCACCTGTTTTAAGTGAGGTATCCTGTTTCCATATTGCTTTTAGTGACTCAGAGGGTGGAGATTCTAGGAAAATTGGAGGGGATGGCCTTTTCAGTCAGAAAATCTGGGTTCAAGGATAGGCTCTGTCATTGACTTCCTTACTGGACTTGGGGAGTTTCTTTCACCTCTCTGGCCTCAGTTGATTCATCTGTAGAAAGGAGCTAAGACTCTATCTGCCTCACAGGTGGCTGTGGGAGTCATGACTCATGGGCACACCCAAGAGCTAGCCACATGAGGGGTTTGGTTATTATGGCTCTGTTGCCTGGGGTTCCAGAGTCACCTGGACTGGAGAGCTGGGAGCTGTGGCCTGATCTGTAAGCTCTGTGCGGGTCAGACCTTGGCCCAGTCTGTGGCTGGGCCGTGAGTGCCAAGCCTTTGACCTCTTGACCTCTTGGGCCTGCTAGGCTGGCCATGCAGTTTCAGGTTATGGTCACCAGGGGTCAGGCTTGCACGTTGCTGGCTAAGCTCTGCCTTCTATGGTGCTCCAGGGGCCTCCCGCCGTGAGCTAGAGAGGCAGTGAGGGTGGGGCGTGGCACAGGTTTTATGTGGCTCCTGGAGCTGTGGGTCTGCGACCTGCGGATCCGGAAGGTTATTCTCTCTCAACTTTACATTCTGCTTGGTACCTCTGGGAGGGCTCCTCATTTCTTTGGCCCTCACTAGGAAACCCCAGCAAGGAAGTTGGGTTGGGTGGCTGGGGTCTGGGGAGAATTCTGGGCATGGAATTTCAAGAGAGTTTGGTCCCCATTCTAAGTCTGGCTCTTACTAGTGTCCTTGTGGGTTATATTACTTCCTGAGCCTTGGTTTCTTCTTCAGTAGAACGAGGTAATAATGCCTCCCTTACAGGGGTATGTCGAGACCTAGTGAGTTGAGGCATGGCTATTAGGCAGGGCTGACGTCTCTAGGCCAGCCCAGCTCCTGTCTAGAATGCCTTGCATTGAAGGTGGACACATGGTAGAAACACAGGAAGAGAAGCCAATACAAGGGCTGTCATGAGGCACCATGTGATCCTTTGCCCAGTCCTAGAAGCAAGCACAGAGCTCCGAGGAGGGAGAGGGCGCTGAAGCCCAGAGAGGGGAGCTCACTGGCTTGATCCCTCATAGCCAGGGGCACAAGCTCGGGGCTCACCGGGCAGGTGGCTGAGCTGGGCTTTGCGGCCCTTGAAAATGGGCAGTGGATCAGCACCCAGTGCTGATGGGCGTGCGGGCTGTCAGGCCCTGGGATTGCAGATTCAGTTGGGTACATTTCCTGGGCACCTGCTCCGGCTGCGGGAGCTTATTCTCCTGAGGCACACACAGATGCTGCGGGCTGGTGAGCAGCAAGGTGGAAGTTCCAGACCCAGCACCCGGAGAAGGCTTTTCCCACTCACAGTTGCCTGGCCTCCTCCAAGAACCTCACACACCCACCTCTATCCTGTGCAGGGAGAACGCTGGGTCCCCCTGGGGTCCCTGGAAGAGTTGGTGTCTTTGAACTGGGCCCACCCTTGCCAACAGCCTTGCCTCCTCCAGGCCCCTGCGCTGCTGCATCTCAGCAGGTGGACAGACGGGCACTGGGGTTCTGTTCTCTGGCCCCAGCCGCAGCATGGCTGGCTTGCTCTGGGAAGCCTGAGGGCCCTCAGCTGTGCCCTTCCTCAGGTGGGTCCCGACGGCCCTGATGGATTGCCCTCTCACCCACACCGGGTTCCTGCGGTTTCCTCATCAGCAGAAATGACTCCTCACCCACAGTTGCATCAGGCTTTCCACAGGCGGAGTGAATCACGTTGCAAGATGTGGTTACTGACTGGGCCCCGTGCTCTGGTTAGGGGCTGGCTGGGCCAGGCCAGGATGGGGGTTGGGGCTGACCGTGCTTTGACTTGGACTTAGGAGAGGGAAGCAAAGCCAGGAGGGGAATGCCAGGGGTGGGGCGGGGTCAGTGTGAGAGGACGTGGAACTCGTCCACACAGGCAGGGGAGGGGACTGAAGCAAGTGTCCAGTGACCATGACCGCGACCACACTGAGGAACTGTATGGCTTACTCACCCCCAACCCTAACACTACCACCAAGAGGAAAAGAAAGGAAGAGAACAACTGATTCATCCTCTAATACACTGCAGTGGCGTGGGGGAACCAAAGAGATGAGCTGGTTTCGTTTCTTCCTCTTTCTCTATTTTGAACTCTGTGGCTTGCTTCCCCTTCAGCTGACACACAGTGGCCATGGCCTGAGGGCTTCCAGCCTCAACACCAAGTTCTTCCCTCCCTCTGCTTCACAGGCCCAGCCTATAGCTGCACTTGGGTAGGAACTGTCTTCAGGGACAGGTGAAAAATCCACTGGTTGGGGTTTGTACTCCCCTTCCCAGATGCAGAAAGAGGCCTCCTTCTCCCCTCCCAAGGCAGCAAGAATGATTCTACCCATTTTGCAGGTGGAGAGGATGAGGCCTGTGGGGAACTTGGCCAGCACCTTGCTTCTCTCCTCTCTTTCAAACCCCACAGCACAGTTTAGATCATTGTGTCAGAACTGCAGGACCCATCAGGATCTGCCAGCTGGATGAGGGTGGGAGTGGGCGGCAGTGTCTTCTCTACAGGGGAAGAGTGTGTGTCATGGTTCAGAGGTGGCCCAGCAAGGGCTCTGGAATAGGATTGGGGTTTCAGCCTCACCCACTCGAGTAGAAGAGAAATGGGCAAAGATACATGGAGGCTCCAGGAACAGAGCAGCCCAAAACACAGGACCAACACAGGCGAGGTCATGCCTGGAGTATCCCCAGACCCACGTGGATTTGCCTGAGTGACAAACACACTGTGTAAGCCACTGAAATCTGGGGGGCTGTTCGTTACCGCAGCATAATCTCCCTATCTTGACTATACAAATGCCTGGCTAAGGAGATTGGCCATGGTCCTGAAGGCCATGGGAAGTAAATGAAGTCTTAGAACAGCAGTGCCTACATCCCACACTGGGGTTAAGAAGGTCAGGCGTCTCCCCTCTAGATCGTGGGTTCATGGGTGCAGCAATATGTCTAGGTTTTTCCTCCACTGAGTATTCCTGGGGCCCGGAACAGTGCCTGCTGCAGGATTGGTGCCCACTAAGAATTTGTTTTCTTCCCTTCTGCCTCCAGTTTCCCTCCTCTCCAATTTACTCTTCCTGTGAACACCACTCACTCCGTCCTTCATGCCCTAATTTCATCCACAATATTTACGAAGTGTCTGCCAGCTCCCGGGCACCATGCTCTGCATATGTTATCTCACCTTTATGCTAACCTTGACCAAGAGGCACTTATCCCATTTTACAGACAAGAGGGGTGAGCCCTAGTCTTTCCCCTCCCCTTCAATCTGCATCCTTCCTTCATTCTTTTCATCTTTATTGGGTACCAGGTGGCGGTCAGCAGGCAGTGCTAGAGAGGGAGGTGGGATGTATCTAAATAGGTTCTGCCCTCCAGGAACCTTGGTCTGGTGGGGGTCACTGTCATGTCCATGGACAGATGCCATCCAGGGTGGTGCTCCCCCAGAAATACACACAGAGTGCAATGGCACGTGGACAACCCTTGAGGTGGGACTTAAGCAGTGTCTCCAGGAGGTCAAGTTGTGGAGTGGGATGGAATAGAGGGAACAGCATGTGCAAGGGCGAAGAGGGATAAGAGAACTTGGCCTATTTAGGGAAGAGCAACTAACTCAATATGACTGGACTCTAAAATGAGTAAGGAAGACTGGTGGGAGGTCAGGTAGGGAGAGCAGATAGGGCCCAAATTACGACTTTTAAAGACACTTAGAAGGCTAAAGATAGCATGAACATTTTATCTTGAAAGTTGTGTGATGAATTGGTGGTGGCTGATTAGAATACTGTGTTAAGAATGATTCTGAGGTTGCATCTGGACTTTTAGAAAGAATACTATGACTGATTGGTGATGTCTTCCATAGGCTTGGGAGCTGGGAGTGACAGCCAGCCTGTCATGCATTTTCCAGCTTTGCTTAGGAGCCGTGGAACAAAGGGAAGATTTTGAGGAGGAAAATGATGGGTCCTGGAGATCAGATTAGATAGAGAGATCATTCATACTTTGCCTAAAATCACAGAGCAAATAAATGGAAGAGATGCGATTTGAACCCAGGTCTGTCTGACAACAAAGCCTGCGTTCTTAAAACTTCCCTGCCTTCTGCGAGAACTTGGCCAGAGAACGCATGTTTCAGCGCGGAAGCTCCCAGTTAGTTTTGTCAGTGATCTTTCTTCTTGCTGCCTCTTTCATCTCATCCTTTCTCTTATCAACGTCTCCTCCCTTGTGTGCATCCTCATCATCTTGTGTAGACCATCTCAGCTATGTCCAGCTTGAACAGGTATTCCCGACCGGAGGGTTGTGGCTTGCTGGTGTGCCATGAGCCCTTCTCAGCTGTGAGGTCAAACCTCAATCAACGGGTAAAGCTTAGTTATTTGTTTATTTTTGTGCAACTATTAGGGGGATGTCTGCAGACAGAATATTGGACTGAATGTGGGACACTGATGCAGAATATCAAGGTAATACCAAAGGAAGATGGCAGGGAGGCTCTGCCGAACATGATGACTCGGGGTTCAGGTTGGGAGAGCAGCCACCATCTCGAACTTTGCCAGGCCCGCACCAGAAGGAAATAGAGCTCTGGAGTGTCTCGCACCTGCTCAGCCTGGAAGTGACTTCCATTGGTTCTGCTCACAACTCATTGGCCAGAATTAGTCACGTGGCCTTTCCAACTAGCAGGAGTCTATCACGTACCTGAAGGTGGGAAGCCAGGAGGATGTGGTGAGCCGCTCTCTTGGGTACCACAGTATACCTAGTGCCGAGCACAGAGCCTGGTAGTGAGTAGACGATGAGCAAATTTTTGATGAACTGGCTTCCAGCCCGGCCAGTCTTCCCAAAATAGCTCTTGCTAAGGCAGTAATGACCTCCGTGTTGCTACATCTGGTGGACACTTTTCAGTCCTCATCTCCCTTGACCATGCACATAACAATGCACTTTCATTCTCAGTACATGTCTCTTGGCTTCAGGACACAATGCTGATTTTCTTCCTGCCTCTTGGGTCACTGCTTCCCTGCTCCTTTGCAACTTTCCCCTCCTCTACCTGGCCTTACATTTTGGAGTTTCTCAGGGCATGGGCTTCTTTTCTCCTCACCAAACTCTTTTCTCAGCAGATCTCATCCACCCCCTTGGCTTGAACTTTCAATGGACTCACCTCTCTTTTGAGCTCCCTGCTCATGTAGCTCACTGTCTACTTGACATCTTCTCAAGAATATTTCAACATAAACCAAAGCTGTGACCTTCCTCTCTCCACCCCGGTCTCTAAAATTGGTCCTATTTCCAGGGTTCCTCATCTCACTAAATGGCAACACCATCCACGTACTTGCACAATCCAGAAACCCAAGAGTCATCCTTGGCCCTTTCTTCTCTCTCCCACCATTTCATTTTAAACCCCTCACTGAGTCCTATCAATTTTACTTCTTCAGTCTCTCCACTCCATCCACCCTTTCCATCTCCATCTCCATCTCCCTCTCATCTCCAATCTCCATCACTAGTCCACATGGCCACTGTGTCCCATCTGATTGCTGTAAGGTCCCCCAATGGCCTCCATGCCCATTCTAGCTCCACCCATATGTTCTTCGTGCTGCAACCAGAGGGATTGTTTCAAAATGCAAATTTGATCACACATCTCTCTCTCCCAGAAACACTCTAATAGCCTGCCATTGCTCTTAGGTAAAAGATAAAACTCTTGTGCAAAACTCATGAGGTGCGCATGCTTAGGTCTGCTTGCTTCTCGTCTTGTCTTACTCCCACTATAGTGCCTGGGACACAGGAGGCATTTGGTAAATGTTTTTTGAATGAATGAACATATGGTATAGGAGAAATTGGCAATCAGTTCTGTAGCATTAGTCAGATTATTTTTACTATTAAAGAGCAGCAGAGGTAGCCCGAGATGGCTTTCCTGGATATGGAGTCTGGTTCAGGGCCTCTTGGCAGGGCTGACGGGCACTGATGTGGGGCCACTGTTAAGTTCTGAGCAGTTGGTAGTGGGGCCTGGAGGTGCATGGGGTATCCTTTGATGTAGCCTCTACCCGGGATTGGAACCCAGGCAGTCTGAGCTGAGAACCGAGCTCTTCGTGTCTACACTCTCCTGTTGCCTGGCACAGGGGAGGTGTCAGCATGGTGGCTATTTGAGTTATTCTTAGACTGCCTGCGCATGGGACACAGAGAAGTGGGGAGAAATGCTGCCGGCTGGGGCAGACAGACTCCTTCCACGGTCGCCTTCATTCGTCTGGTGAGCTCCCTGGGCTGGGGTGGGAGGTACCCACAGGGTGGGCTCAGGGGCAATCTCTATTCTGGGGTCAGGGTGAGTCAGCCATCTCCCTGTGGTCTGAGGCCATCATGAGGAACCGCAACAGTCATTTCTCTCTTTGTGGCTTTGAGGTCTAGGGGCAGAGGGTGTGGGCTCCTGAGACCCCTCGGGCTGCTATGGAAAGAGTCCAGCCTGTTGGGACCTGGGCAAAGCAGGAGGGACTCTGGGAAGCCCATGGGGGTGGGGGGCAGCCTGGCCCACTCCCCACTGGCTGTGTGCCTCCAGGAAGAGTGGGGACTCCACGTGCACAGAGGGTCTCATTTCATCTTCTTAGCTCCTGAGGAAGCTGCTGTTCCCGGTATCTCTAGCTTGCAGGTGAGGAAACCAAAGCCTGGAGAATTTAAGGGACTGGCCCAAGTTCCCACGGCTGATAAATGACACAGCCAGACTTGGTGCTGTGCCTGCATGTTCCCCAAAGCTGCCCTCTTCCCCTCATCCCACGCCACCCCTCTGGAGATGACAGCTCTTCCTCTTCTCTCTGGGGCCAAGAGGAAGAGGAAGTCAGGGGTGAAGGGGGAGCCAGCCACCTCTCAGGGTCCTGGCAGGAAAGGGATTCACCCTGATGGTTCGAGTGAAGGAGCTGAGTGCAGGGGCTTCTCACGGAGGAGTGGAGGGTGGGCAGCATGGAGGGAATGTGGGGGGCTGAGGCACCCAAAGACTAGCAAGGGTGGAAGCTGTTGCCACCCCTGGCCTGAAGGGCAGGAGGAACAGTGTAATGGGGACCTGGTGAGGACCGGATCCCTGCAGGAGGCACTGTGGTCATGGAGGATGCAGGGACTGTCAGCCACACACCCCAGCCTGTCTCCTCCCACCTTCTCATCTTCTGCTGGGCCTCCCCACAGCTGACCTCCAGCAGAAACCAGCAGGCAAAGGAGCCCAGCGAGGATGTAGTCCTACAGGCGGTCTCCTGGGGACAGAGAGTGGTGGGGGAGAGACCAGGGGGGAGTGGTGAGGGGCTGTAGTGGTAAAGATGGGGCCAGGGCCCAGACACAGGGAGGGGAGGGAGTTGGTGTGCACAGAGTCTCCTTTTGTTTCTGCCCACCCCAAACCAAAGGGGACAGTCAGCTGGCCTGCCTTCTCCCCCAAGCCAGGCGGTATTTGTCCCCAGTACCTCCTTCAGGCTCTTCCTATGTCTGTTCCTTGACCGGGGCTTCCCAAGATGGGGGTTAAAAGTCCTCCATCACTGTGGGAGAGCCCCCGGCTGGAACGGGGCCTCCCTCAGTGACTGTACTCTCCCTGGGGGCCGGCTTCTTAGCCATCTTCTCCTCAATCTCTCTCTCCTTCCCTCCCTCTTCACCTCCCCCTCCCCTCACACTGGGGTTAACAGCCTGTCAGCCCCCCTGGCTTCTCTCTGACTCTTCTCTGTCCCCTTCTCCAGGTTCCTTCTCCCTTTAGGGGTGTCTGCTGGGCCAGTGGGGGCTGAGGGGTTGACTGAGCAGGCCTGGAAGCCATCTTGAGCGCAGCCTCCTTGGTCCAAAACAGGACCCGGGGCTCAGCAACACGCATCCGCATCCTCAGCCAGAAGAGCCAGGAAGTGAAACCACCTGCTCAGCACTTGGGGAGTGCCGGCTGGAGGGGTGGGCTGGGCTGGGGTGAGGAGTGGGGAGGGGGGAGATGCCTCCTGGCCTCTTCTCCTGGAGGCAATTAACCACCTCTCAGGAACCCCAGCCACTCTGCGGTGGGGGCATTAAATATTTATGAATTAGTGGAGTTCACGATGTTTTCTGAGCAATAAGTTTTCATGATGTGTGTTTGGTGAGCGAGGCAGCCGCCCTCCAGAGCCTCCTGGCACATTCATCCCACCTGCCATGTCGTCCCCCGCCCCCTGTGCTTTTATAAATAACTTGGCCCTGATGATCAGGAGGTAGAGAGGTGCATGGGTGGGAGGGAGACTGAGGAGGGGTGGGAGGGGAGTTGTGGGTCTGGGGAGGGGGGTGACAGATGAGCAGGGAAGGGGACAGCGGTGCTCCTCTCTGTTGGGACAGGAAAGATTCTGAAAATCCTGCGAAGGAGAGCCGGAGTAACTAAATCCTAATTGCTAATCATCTTCTCAAGCTGATGCTCGCAGCAGTATTGGGGTCTGAGGGTCACAGGGCCCATCACTGGGGCTTGGCTGTGGCTCTCTGGGGGACCTCAGTGACTCACCCTCCAGTCTCCAGGCCCTGGCCCCCACTCTGGCTGTTAGGAGTGTGGTGCTGGGCAGAGAGGCTCATTTCCATGTGCCAGGCCTCTGCAGGGCTGGTGCGTGCTGAGGTCCCAGGGGTGTCAGCACGGGCTGGCTGATGGAGACAGAGTCCTGCAGGGTTCTTCTCTCCCTCTTCCTCTCTGATCCAGGAACCAGTATAAGGAGCAGGCTTGGCTTCATCTGCTTATTCCCACTGAGCAGTGAGTAACTTAGCCCTTCTGGACCTTCACTTCCTCCTCTGCAGAATGGCGGTTAGAAACTGTGGCAACATTCTGAGGATGGTGTTAGGTCAAACACCCCAGTGATCTCTGGACACTGCCCTTCCCCACGAGTGCCCTGAGGGCCCTTCATGGCAAAGGAGCAGAATGGCCAAAGCGACGTGTTACAGGCTTGGAACCATGGTGCCCAGCACAGTGCGGCTCTGGAAATCCCTGCCCCTCACCCTACACTAGGGCCCAGATCTGAGTCTTGCTCTGTCCTATAAGGTGAGGGAGGGCCAGACAGAGGACAGGAGGGGGAACTTGCCCCTACACCTGGTGCCCTAGCCAGCCCGAGGCCTCCTAGGCCAGGATAGAGGGTCTGGCCCAGCTGCCATGGGAGGGGTGCGGGGGTAGCTCTACTCCTATGAGTGAACCCTTGCCCCCGAGTCATCCATCCTTGGGAAGGAGAAAGGGGTGAGGTGGAGTGGGGGTGGGGAGGGAGCTGGGGGGAGGATCCCTAAGCTCCCATCAGACGTTGGATCTCCACTTGACAGCAAGTCACCAGACAGGGAAAGTGGGACCAGGAGAGGCCCCCCTGGGGGAGGAAACTGTGGTGCAAAGGCAGGGAGGGGTGAACAGGAGGAACTTTTTTCAATATTGATGAAGTCTGGTTAAGCAGATTTCAGACTGGAAGTGGACACAAGGGACTGCTCAAAAGAATGGCCTACACCAATGTGAAGACAGCAGGGGGACGAGGAAGGGGAGCTGCCCTTGCAGCCCCCCTGCCGGCCTCCGCTGGAGCTGAGCTCCTCCCGGGCCAGCAGAGATGCTAGGGAGGGGGCAGCGATGGGACTGAGAGCTCTGAGAACTGGGGGCCGTTCCTCTGCTGAGAGGCCGCGGGCTACATTCTGCCATTTTGTGCATTACTTCCACATCTATAAGATTAATCCCCAGTGATGAGATTACCTTAATTAGCTGACGGATCCTCAGGAACATCTTCGAGGCAAGGTGAGGTGACCAGGGAGAGGAGGCCTCAGCTGCCTGTGCCCTCAGCTTGACCCTAAACCATGAGCCACCAGGATCTCTAGTCTCTCAGTAACTCTCCCCAGGCCCCCACCTGCTCCTCTGGTCTATTGTTCCTAGAGCAACCCAGGGGATCTTTTAAAAATCCCAGAGCTGACTGTGCCGCTGCTTAGAACCCATCAATGGCTGCCCCTTGCTGTTAGGATAAAGCCCCAGCTATTTCCTCGGCCTTCAAGGCCCCTGCCAAGTTCTCCACCCTTCTGGCACCCTCAGCCCCTGTGCTCCAGGCTCCCTGACCTTCCATCAGCTCCCCACACTCCATCCTCCTGGCGGGAGGGTCTTTGTCCTGCCGTTCTCTCTGCCAGGAATGCTTTGTCCAACTCATCCCTCGGGCCTCTCAGGACAGGATAGGCCCTCCGTCCCATGCTATAACCACCCTGCACTTCTCCTGGAGGGTGTTAACCATGACTGCAGTGAAACCGTCAATTGTCTAATTCATCTTTGACTCTCTGCCTCCCAAGCTTAAATGTCAGCCTTGGGGGGGCAAGGACCATGTCAGTGTTAATCACCCTTCAAGCCCACGTACCTCACTTGGTGCATTTAAAACGTTGGATATTCATGGAATGATGAGTCTGGGAATGGGAAGAACATTGGAATCAGATATCTGGATTTGAACCCCAGCTCGGCCCCTTACAAAGTGTGGGACCTGAGTACGAATCTTAAACTGAGAAGCCTTTATTTCCTCATCTATAAATCGAGGATGTAGTAGCTATTTTCCTCATAAAGCTTTTGAGAGGATGAAGCAAGCCACAGGCCACGTTACGTAGTCACCTAACATCAGCTCTGGGCCACCTCCCTCCACGGGGCCCAGCTCGGAGCCAGGCACACGGGGTACTTGGTTCCAGCCCGGTAGGTGGCAACGTGAACCTGCCTAGGGGCGATGTTTCGGGGGGACCTCGCCCTCCACCCGGTCTCCTCTGACCACCGTGGGAACAGCGCCGCTCGAGGGGGGAGGGGCGCGGTTTCACTTTCATAGTTTTCAAACAAGAAGACAAAAAGAGGAAAAATGAAACCACCCAGAAAGCAGCAGGGGCCCATTTTGTCAGCAGCCTGACGTGTTTTGCTGGGTGGGCACAGTCGGCCTCGGGTATTTATTTTTTAAGCAACTGACTCATGAGTCAGTCGGTTGGCTTGGTGGTAAAACGCAACCCACTATCAAGGAAATAGCTGATGAACGACAAGCCGTGGACGCCGCGCCAACACACCACTCATGACTTCTGAAAATCTCTTGTTTTCTCGGCCAGCGCGAGCCAACTGGAGCTGTGGTTCCTCGCGTAGCTCTCCAGGACCAAATGCCAAGCGCGTTTGGGATCCTTCAACAATTGCCTCACGATCGCTCTTCACCGCCAATACATGTTTGCTGTAATTATACAGTGTCTAAAGGAGAGGCACAAAAGACTTGTTGATCTTGGATGGGGTCCGGCCCCGGCGAGGCGGGGGCTGACCTGGGCTCCTGGCAGAGTGTGGGAAGGCCGGCCGGCCGCCCCGGTGAGGACGTGACCAGCTGGAGCAAGTGCTGAACCCGGGCCATCGCAGCCAGAACCGCCGCCTTCGCCGCACTCTCCTGCCAGCTGACTCGAGCCGGCTTTCTTTGGAGAATAACCCGAGGAGAACAAAACGAGGAACTGGAGTTCCTATAAAAAGCAGCTCGCTCCTTCCTCCAGCCAAGTCCCCGAATGATAATCATCTCTGAAGTCGGCCGCCCCTCCCTCCCAAGTCGCTAAATGTGCTCATTGTCTCCCTCTTGTCTCTGCGAGGAAACATCTTGGCTTCGGAGAGGCCTGTCCACGGTGGCTGGGGAGCTGCGGCCATCTGAGCCCCACTTCCTGCTTCCCCCAGACAGCCTGTGCTGGGCAGTCAAGAGGTCAGCCAGAATGTGCTGGAAAGGAGAGTGCTGGCTTGGAGTTGGGGACCCTGGCTGCAGTTCAGATGAGGCCGCTAATGTTCTCTGTGACGTGGACAAACTGGTTACTCGCGTGGAGGTTCAGTTCCCCCCCTGTTAATTATGGGAGTGGGCTCAAGCCGTGGTTTCCAAACTCACCCCTTTTAAATTTTTTTCAGTTGGGGCAACACTTCTTCCCAAAGAAATTTTATGTGGAATCTCAGTGAAGAAAGCAGAACTGCCTGGTAGAAGCGGGGGTTGCATCCCACAGCCCCATCCACTCTGCATTTCCAGCCCAAACCCCTCCCAGAGATCCCCTGGGGCCCTGGAGGAACCCTCGAGTCCCGTGGAACACAATTTGAAAACCATGGGTTCTGATCTCAAAGGCCCCTGCCAGGCTTGGGGTTAGGAGAGGAATCTAAGCCTGCTGAGGTAAAATCCCAGGGGTTGCCTTTGGCTGTCTCAAGTGAACTTGACTCTCTCCTGAGATGGGGGGATGAATTCAGCAAGAAGATGACAGCCCTCAGTAACTGCAACAACAACAAAAACGATTTTGCTCCCGCTGAAGTTTCTTGAGCAACTGGCAGGCCGCCACAAATGTACTTAGGCGGAAAATCACCAGAAAAAAATGATATAATCTGACAGATTTTTCACAGGCTTAAATATTCATGAATTAAAGGAATTGGCAGAATTTTCTACATTATTAGCTTTCATCATGGCTGCAGGAGCAGTTGGTATACTGGCTGCTCTTCAAGATCCATTAATCTCGTCCATCATAAGAGCAGCCATTTTAAAATTAGCTATTTTTACTGAGTGATGGTGTGCAGGGGAGATGGGGAAATCGAAATGCTACTCCAGTTTAAAGGTCTCCCCCGCCCTTTAAAATCAGCAGGGGAGGGCAAACAGCATCCCAGCAGGAAGGGGTCAATGTGACCCCGGACGAGAAGACTGCAGAACCCCTTCTAGCTCCTCCACGCAGGGCAGCAAGCGTCCTGCCTGGGACTGGCAGGGAGGTTAAAACAACTTTCTGGAGGCTGAGACCAAGAGACCCAAATACGGGCTTCTGGGTGAGGCAGATATTTAGACCCAGTAGCACAGTCTTTCTACCAGATGGCACTCGGGGTGCAGGACTGCAGAATAGCCAAGTGATACTCATTATTTATGGAGTGCATGCTCTGAGCTGGGTACCGTGCTCTGCATGCATCATCTCATTCTAGCTTCAAAGAACTGGGAAGGAGGGTAGACGTATGTATGTAACAGTTGGGGAAGTGAGTCAAGAGAGGTTAAGTCAGTTATCCAAGGTCTCACAGCCAGTGAATGGCAGGCTCGTGATTCAGATCCAAGTCTGTCTGTCCCCAGAGGTGGTGAGAACATCCCGTGTTAATTGCTGGCCTATGGCACTGTGAAGGGACATTCTCCCAAACACATCCAGAGTCTGCTAGGAGGAAGCTGCTTCTTTCAAAACATAGAGCAAAGTTGTGGGTCAGATCATCCCTTGAAACTTGAGGCCCAGGTTCATTTCCCCCTCCCTCCCTTCCTTCCTTCTTTTTCTTGCTTCCCTCCCTCCTCCCTCCCCTCATCTGTCTCCTCTCCCAGTTTTAAAATGTAGGTTTTATTATTATTCAGGTATGGTGAGGCCAACAGATCAGAAGATGATTGCCTTTGAAAAGGTCGTTTATTACTCACAATTCCCAAGAGGAAGGGGTGTGTCCTGTCACAAAGAGCCACATGGGGAAGTACCAGGGTTGGTCAGGAGGCAGAGGGAGCGAGGGGAAAACATGGGCAAAAGTGTTGATTGCAGTTTCTGAGGGAGGGAACAGGTGAGGCAGGGCAAGCTCGTTTAGGATTGGCTAGTTAGAATTACTTCAGCTGGCTCTGAGGCACAGGGGCTGTCCCTAGTTGTCTGGTGCCTGCCCTGGGGTGACTAGGGCAGGTGGATAGTCCAGAGTGTGAGAGCCTGACACAGGAGGTGGGTGGGGGTGGGGAGGGGGGAAATGGGCTCTGGATTGGTTGGTTTGCATAGGAGAGGTATTCACAGACAAGTTGTTTACTCTCTCTAAGAACTGACCAGCCTTGGGAGGGCCAGTCTCTCCAGGGCCAGCAAAGCCCCAGATGTCAAAACATCAGAAATACAGAAAATAAAAAGGCCTGATTAATATACTCCCTCCCTCCCATCGTCCATCTATCCATCCGTCCATCCATCCACCCATGTATTTATCGAGCTCCTCCCACGCTGGGGCTGAGCTGGGCCCTGGGTTCCTCTGCTCAGCAGAGTCTGCTCCCTGCCTCCAGCTCTGCTCCCCCACCCGAGAGACAGAGTTCTGGGAGCTGGACCAGGACTTCACATGAGCCAGGACTTCAGGAATCACAAAGGCATGCTCTGTTAGGTGCTATTCAAAATATTTAACAACCCAGAGGCAGAGGAGCCCAGCAGATGCAGACCCTAGGCAGCCAGATGGGGTGTGTGCACAGGTGAGCCCAGCCCATGCAGTGCTGCTCCAGGGGTAGGGGGGACGGGAGGGACACTGCTCCCTGTCCGCCTGCTTGGGACCAGCAATCTTTCTGGGTCCTAGAACGTTTCTTCCTGGTCGAGGAGTGAAACTATCTGCAGACAGATTGAGTGGGGGAGCTGGTGTTGGGTAGCTGTTCTCACGTTTATCATCAACAATAATGATGATTAGTCATCATAATAATTAATAATTATTTACACTTGTATGGTGCTTATTTGTGGAGTATTTACTCCATGCCAAGTGCTTTATAACAGCTTATGATTACAGCCAAAGTTTACTGAGCCCCGCTGGGGGCCAGTCACTGCTGTGCTTCGGACTCTCTGGACATTACCTTGTTTAGTCCACACACCATCCCTGTAAGGGAGGAATATAATCTCTCTTTTACAGGTGAGGAGAGAGGTTAAGTAACCCATCCACGGCCACAGAGTGAGTAAGGGGAAGAGGTGAGTCTCGAAATTCAGTCTGCCTGACTCTCACCTCAGGTCTCCCCTCTGCCTGGCCTGACCCTCAGGCCTGTAGATCCCAGTTGCCAGGGTATCAGAGAGAAGGGTCAGGGCCCGGAACGGTAGGCACAGGTGTTCAGGCAGTGGAGGGTACACTGACCAGCTCCTGGGTCCTGGGTGAGGAGGGGAGGCAGTGTCTTGAGCCTGGCACTGGCTGTGCCTGTGTCCCAGGGCAGGTGGAAGTATCAAAAGGACAAGATTTCTGACTGCAAGCTCATGGGAAGTCTTGCGTGAATTGCCGGGGCAGAGCCTGACATGCATCTGAAGTCCCTGCACTAGCACTGTGGCCCCCAGCAAAGCCACCACGATTAAGAACAGTCTCCCCAAGCTTGGCTCTCACATATGTGGACTTCCCAGTTGGATTCACGGCTGGCATCAGGATTCCTCAGCCAAGCCCCTCTCCCCCCACTCTGTTCACAGCTGGTGCTTATGCCATCCCGCCAGGAGACACACAGAAACACACACAGGAAACCCTGGGGTGTGCTATGCGGATGCTGGGCAAACCCACCAGGCCAGTTTTTAGTGTACATTTCAATACTGCTGAGGAATCAGCTGGCGGACTCAGGCTTTTGATGTAGGAGGTACAGATGCCAATGGTTTTCCCGTAACCACAAAACATTTGATTCCTGTGGAAGGACTTCCTTAGAAGTAGAGGCTTTCCCTGCGACATGATTTCCTGACTCAGTTAAACTGGGAAGGGTGGCAGGTGGGGTAGGACGATGTCCAGGGGAGTGGAGGCTGGGTCCTCTCTTCTTCAGCAAAACTCAGGAGGAGGTGAGGATGGAGGAGCTGGGGGATGATGGCTATGCAAGAGCCCATTGGTCAACAGGGAGCACCTGCCCCCACACACACCCCTGAGCTTATGCTACGGGAAAGTGTTTGCCCCTCTGCCCCTGAGCACCCTCTGCATCTGCCTGTGGACTCTAGGACTGAGCCCAAACTCCATGGTGGGGGTGGAGGGGAGCCAGATACTTCATAAACTGGCCCCTGGCCACCTCTCTGGCCCTGTCTCAAGGACTGGGTCTAGGAGGGCCCCAGGTGCCCTCCATCCCAACCCTGATATGCATCCTACTCACCACCCCAGTTCCCCTCCACTTTGTGCCATGGCACACACTGGGCCTGGCTGGGATGTTCTTCCTCTGTCTGTCTGTCCTCCAGCTCTGCTCCTGCTTGGCCAAGTGAGCAGGAGCCTCTCTGGTCCTCTCCTAGCACTGTCTACACACCTCTGTCTCTGCATTCACTACGTGTCAGGTGAATTCTTACATGTGTTCATCCCCCTGCTGGACGGTGAGCTCTGTGAGGGCAGGGCCATCGCTGAGCCATTTGTGAATAGGTGACACAGGGACCATGTGAGACCAAGTTTGATGCAGAGAAGTGCCTGATCCCTCTCCCACACTGGCCCAAGCCCCCAGCCTTGCTCCAGGAGGAGGCAGGACCTGCAGGGTGAGTGGGTTTGGGGTGATGGAGGAGCCAGTGGGCAGCAGGCCCGTGAGAGCTGAGACAAGAACTGAGTGGACCTCAGGGAAGAAAAGAGGCTCACGGGGAGTGACAGCCCAGAGATGGAGACGATGCAGGTGCCTAGGTTTCTGTATTGGAATTCTCCACTGGGGTGGGGAAGGCAGGTGGGCAAGGCTTCTGTGCCCATTGCCTCTTCTGACCTAGGGCCTCCATCCCTTGGCTCACCTCTAAGAGCCAACAGTCACCCCAGCCCCCACCCCTTGAAACCCCCTGGCTGGGGCTCCAGTCTCCATGAGGCACCAACTTGCCTATGACGCTGAACCAGTGGCTTTTCCTTTTGCCTTAAGTTTCCAATCTCTGACCCACTTATGTTAGGATGGTGTGAAGAGAAATGGGGGCGGTGCACGTGAAGGTGCTTCAGAGACCACCTGTGCCGCAGGTGGCACAGAGAGGCTACACTGGGTAACCAGCCCACGCACACGGATAGGCGTTGGGGGCGGTCCTGGGGATGAGTCTCATCCTGCACGCCCCGACCAGAACAGCCTTTCTGCTCTAGCACTCGAGGACCTGTAGCCTCTGAGGCTCACATTCTGGCTCGCCAAGGCTAGCCGCCCCTCCACTTCCAGTGGTGGTGTCAGTAGAGAGTCCCCTGTCCCTGGTTTTCTCCTTTCCTTCTAGCAGTCTCTCTGCCTCAGTTTCTCTCTCTGTGTGTATGTTTCTCTCTCCGTCTCTGTCTCTGACTCTTTGTCTGTGTGTCTGCCTATTCTTCTGTCGCTCTCTCTCTCCTACCCTTCTCGTTCTCAACCATTCATCTCCTGTTTATTCTCCCACTCACTTATCCACTCCTCAGTCACGACTAAACCGGTTCTCCCCCTCCTCCACTCGCCTCCACTCCGGGATTTTTCCCAACTGAGCTCTGCACCTCTAATACCACCTACTCAAGCTTTCAGGCGACACAGAAAAAATGATAGTAACCTGCATGAGCTCCTGGGCTTTCACCTCATCAACAGGGGTGAAGTGACTGTCGCTGCCAGAGAGGGACCCACTCCAGGAAGGAAGCAAAGGCAGGCCCAGGGGCCACTTTCTTCTCCACAAACGTGCGATGTTTTCTGCTCCCCAATACACAGGTTCTCGTGACAGTTCTGTGACATTAAGAGGAAAGACGGTGGTGCTGCTGGCCCCGGGTGGGAGTTATAGGTCTTGGTGCTCAGTTTCCTCCTCTGTAAAATGGTGATAGTAATATCTATCTAATGGTTTTGAGGCAAGATTTAAACAAGTCAATGTATTGTCCAGAACAGAGTATGCACTACGTAAATAACTACTATTGTCACATTGGTATTATTGTTATCGTTGCTTTGCCTTCCAGCTGTGTGATGCTGGGTTTACCTTTCTGATCCCATTTCTTCCTTTACAAAATAGAGATGTAATACTTGCCACCCGGGGGCTCAGGTGGTGTTTCACGTGAAGCACTTTGCACAGTGCCTACCTCTCAGTCGGTGCAAAGTTACCCACCGTTCTCTTTTCCCTCCTCCCCTTTCCTCCTTCCACATAAATCATCAGGCACCGAGCTCCAGGGAGGCTGGCTCAGCAACCCAGTGGCAAGTCTAGAAATAAAACCAGAGGTCAGGACTTGTCTATTCTCTTGGACTAGACCAGTCGCTTGGCAGACAATGCCCGGCTTTGCAGCTTAGTCTGAATTTTGGCTTCAGATTCTAAATCTGTTTGTCCCCAGAGGTCGTGGCTCTCTTGATTCCTCACCGATCTGTGCTGATTGTCCCTAATACTTGGAGAAGAGTCCATCGTAGTTCCGAAGCACGGGGTCAGTCACGGCTTCGTGGATTTCCTCCGGCTGGATTACGGAGCAGTTATTAAATTCTTTAGTGAGCTAGAAAAGAAAGGTCGGGCAGAAACAGGAAGTATTCGTTCTGAGCTCAATTAATTCCTGTCTTTAGGCAGGACTGTCCCAGGAGATGACTCATCCAGAGGGTGAGGTCTCTCTTGGAGCTCATCTCCATGCCTCCCACCACTTGTGCGCACTTTCCTTTAGAGCCCCCACTCCTTTCTCTTTCTGTGGGGTCCAGGTTGTCATTGCAGAAGAGCCTAGATGCAAATCTCTCGAGGACTGAAACTTCCAGGCCTCTGCTGTCGCTTAGCCACTCTGGTAGAGCACAGCAGGCGTTGGGTCCCCAAGCACCCTTGGGCCCTGAGATCCTGTTAGAGCGCAAGCGTCTTTGCACACAAGGCCTGTAGGTGGCAGCAGCTCCTGAACCCTGGCAGAAGATCAGAGTTGGGGAGAGTGGGTTGCAGAGGGGAAGCTGAGGCTGGGAGCAGACCTGACTTGGAAGCACCCGGGGGTTAAAGGTGAGGCCAAGGATCAGGAATCAGGTGAGCAGTCTGGAAGGCCTATCTAGACAGTGTGTCAGTATCAGAGAGGACTAGACGCGGAGGAAGGTGTGTGAGCTTGGCTTTAACCCGGACTGCCTGGTTCAAAACCTTGCCCTGTCACTTACTAACTGGGCAAATTACTTCACCTCCCTGTGCCTCAGTTGCCCCATCTGTAAAATGGGAATCATAATATTACTCATATCAAAGGATTGTTTGAAGATTAAATTAGAAGTTGGGGGGCCAGCCCGATGGTCTAGCAGTTAAGTTCACACGTTCCCCTTCAGCGGCCTGGGGTTCACCGGTTCGGATCCTGGGCGGGGACCTACTCACCGCTCATCAAGCCATGCTGAGGCAGTGTCCCACATAGAAGAGCTACAACTCTACAACTATGATATATACAACTGTGTACTGGGGCTTTGGGGAGAAAAGAGAAAAATTGGCAACAGATGTTAGTGCAGGGCCGATCTTCCTCAAAAAAAAAAAGAAAAAAAAGAAGTCTGCTTGGCAGGTTAAAAAAAAAAGTTACTTGTTTAAGAAAGTACTCATTAAAAATTAATTCTATGCCAAAAGTCCCCTGGGTCAAACAATGAATGATGCTATAGAAAAATACTGTGGCTGCATTGACTTCTCCAAGCCTTGGTTGCCATCCAGTGTGGAAGTGGGAGATGGCCCATCAGTGGGGACCACAGGTCCAGAACTCAGGGTCACGGCCTGGGTAAGGGGACAGACAGACTCCAGGCAACAAGCAGGGGACTCTAGGGAGACCACTGGCCTGTGCACCTGGGCCCTGCAGCTCCATCTTTCCCATGACTGGGGGTGTTAATCCTCAGGCACCAAGGTCCTGGGCCTGAAGTGCTGGGCAGCGGCTCCTGACTAAGTGGGAAGAGAGGGGACAGGGAGAAAAGCAGCTGAGGACAGCCGCCCTCCACACGGTTAGCTCTTGACAGCACCTTTTCATTAAACCATCTCTTTTCAAAGGCTCCAGTCCCCGCATAATTGAGGCTTTGCTTCCCTTCACTGCTGTCTGCTTGTTTTCCAAAGAGTTGCCTCGGTGCCCCTCGGAGCCTCTGACAGATTTTCAGAGCAGCAATTATGGAATCCAGAGACGCTTCCGGGAGCGAGCGTGAGGTTAGCTGTCTCCCCCACACCCAGAGTGCCTCAGGCCTGGGGAGGGGGCTGGATCTGGTCACAGCCCAGCCTTCTCAGGCTGTAGGGCTGAGTCTCAGGGACCCCAGGAAGTGTGGAGACTCTTGGGGTAGAAAAGTCTGCTGGCCTCAGGGGATTCCCCAGCTCCCACCCTGTCTCTCCATTCTTCTCTCCTTCCCATCTGCCAGTATTGTGCTGGCTTTGAACTTGAATGCCCTAGAAAAGCATTCATTAGGCAGACAGCACTTTTCATCAAGGAGGCTTTGGGCTCTGCCTGCAAAATAGCCATGCAGTCCACCAACGCAGAATCAGAGACTCCGGCCGGCCCGCGAGGGTTTCAAAGGCTGCAGATTCTGGCTCCTGTTCAATAACTGAAGCCCCTTTGCAACCTCCTCTCCAGGTGGTGCCGGCCTCTCTAACCAGTGATGATGGAGAACTCAGTGCCCGTGGAGGCAGCCGGTGATTTTGTGTCTAGGTAGCTCAGACTGTTCGTTGGTCTCCAGGACATGGGGACAAGGCCAGTGGCTGCACCTGTCCAGGGATATTTAAGTTGCACTATTATTCTTCATCAGGTGTGGGCCAGCAGGCAGTGCTAGGGAGAGGGGTGGGGATGCACCTAAATACGAAAAGATGCGGTTCTGCCCTCAGGGAACCTTGGTCTGAGAAGCAGTAGAAACTCATCTTGAAGCCCAGCTCTCTGAGAGATCAGGAGACAGTTTGAGCAGGAGCATCAGGGACGCAGTGGGGAGCAGAGGGTCACCAGGGTGTCCCCCTCACCCCTGCTCTGTACCGGGGAAGGGTGCTCACACTCTGTACCCAACCCTGTCGTCTAACCTCAGTCCTTAGAACTGCCCTGGGAGCCAGGCCTGATCACCTGCATTTCACAGCTGGAAAAATGGATGCCCAGGGAGGCTGGGTACCTTCCCTCAGGTTCAGGGACCTGGCCCACTTTGTGGCTGGGCCTGGGCTTGCTGAGGAAGGATGCTCCACCTGAAGGGGCTTCTGCCACTTTGATCTTGGGCTGGTACGCGATGCTTCAGCACCACCATTCATGTGTGGGCGCTGGTCCTGCATCTGTGCCTCTGTCCTAGTGTTGAGCAATGGGTCTTCCTGTTTATCTGTTGCCAGGGGCTATTTCACCACCACTGGCCCTGCCCTCTGGGGGGCCAAGCTCTCTTCTCAACTCTTTTCCGCATAAACATTTGCTGGTATTCAGGGATGGGCAGACTCCTGTCACCCAGAGTCATTTCCCTTCCTGGGTTCCCTTCGGGCTCTGGGGGTGCTGAGAAGCCCTGAGCCCCTCCCAGGGTACCTCATCCCATGACTTTGTGAGGTTGACTCACTCCCTTCCTCAGGGACAGCCACAGCCCCAGGAGCTGCCTTTGCAGTGATCTTGCCCTGGGGCTCAATGGCACCCAAGCTTCTCTTTCTATCTTAACCCTCATGGACTTAGAATCTTTGAATGGGGGGTAGTTGCACCAGATAGACCTGGAGGTGAGCCCCAGCATTGCCACTCTCTAGTTGTGTGACCTTGGGCAAGTCCCTGCTCCACTCTGAGCCTCAATTTCCTCAACTGTAAAATGAGAATAATGATAAAAAAAGTCACAATTTGTTAATACTACTATCTTACTCTGTATCAGGCATTATTCTAAGTACTCTATATAAATTATATCATGTAATCATTGTAACCACCATATGAAATGATGAATATATTTCAATGTCTGTGTTTTAGACGAGTAGAGATCACACAGTTAGTGTGTGAGGCAGTTAGTGGCAGACCTGGGATCAGGAGGAGCTGGCTCCACGTGATGCTCACGCTCTGCTGCGTCTCAGGAATGGCATGTAGTCTAAGAAAGAATGTCTCCTTTGCCAGGAAAGGAATCAACGTGATGATGTTTGTATGTGCCCAGCCCTGAGCTCGGCACATGATAGATGCTCACAGAATCTCACCTACATTGTCCCATCCTGGCTCCCCCATCCCTTTCCTTCTAGCTCCCATGTGAGCACACACTGTGGCTACAGCAAAGGAGCCAGCAGGCCTTGTGTGACGAAGGCTGACAGGATAAACATGGGCTGATGTCTCTCACCTCCCTCTCTCTTCTGCATCTGGGACAGCTGGCACCCCAGCACAAAAGCAGTGTGGGTCCAATGTCCCTGGAGCTGACACATATCTCTGACTGTTTCCCAAAGCAGGAGAGTAGGAGGGTGTAGCAATTGCCCATTGTAGGCGGTCAGTAGGCCTAGGGTCACAGGGTTCCTCTCATCTGCTCTGGGGAGGTTATCTGCCTGTGTTTGCCCCCATTTCCTCATGGACACACTGGGGGTCAGAGGTTATGTGGCATGGCATCTGCCAATGGAGAGCTGAGAAGGAACAGACCCATTCATTGGGATCCATGCGGTGAGGGTTGCGGCGGGTGGGACTTCCCATTGCGTCACACACAAATATAGATAACCAAGACCAATCCTCAACCAGCTCAACCCCAAGGGGCAGCCAGTTACAGTTCCCCACTGACGGACTCAACCCTGCTGGAACTCTGGGGAAGTTTCAAGAACCAGTTTGACCGCAAAACCAAGAAGCAGGTCTGTTAGGCCCCATCTAGACAGAGTGGTCATGGTAGCTGTCAGATGAAGATCCAAATTAGTCATGGGGGGAACAGGAGCCAGGCTGGGGATGGAAACAAGCTCTCCTGGGCTCTACTCCAGGGCCTGGGATCCGGCTGGGGCAGGAGCAGAGGCTGTGTTGCAATTTCACTGCAAATCAACTGGGTCATCTCTTGTGGGTGGTACCGCGTAGGGCTGCCAACCCTCGTGTTTTCTTCATAGATGTGGAGATGGTATCATATCATCCAACTGCCTTTAGCATTGGGCTGTGAGATGAGGCCAGAGGGAAGATGTGTGATAGGCATTCTTGGCCAAGCCAGTGGCTCTGGAGGCATGGGGTGGAGGGGCACAGGGTGAAGTCAATGTTTGGACAAGTTGGGAGCAATTGTTGGAGGAGCCCTAGGCCAGAGGTACGCTCTCCAGGTCAGAGTGGGCCCCTGGATCTGTTTTCAAGAGAGAAGGGAAATATTTACCACCTCCCCAGTTTGGACTATTGCTGGCTGTGACACACCATAGCCAACTCATTGACCTGGGGCCATCCCCTCCGCTCTAGGATACACAGTGCCTTGAAAGGCAATGAGGTGTGGTAGGAAGAACATTGGCCTTGGAGTCTGACAAACTCGAAATCTCAGCTCTGCCTGAAACACTGGCTGGCCTTGGGTAAGTCACTTAACCTCTCTAGATCCCATTTCCCTCATCTCTGAAAAACAATAGTAACAGCTTCTCAGGCAGGGTGGTTGTGAGGAGTAATAATGATAATGTGGGTGGAGGGATGGTATACAGTAGGAACTCGGAAACATTAGGCACATTTCTCCCTACACACCCCGACCTTCAGCCACTTGTACGTTTATTCTCTTCATCTTCATCATTGGCTGAAAAGCCTCATTGGCTGGCTGCCCCTGCCCAGATCAGGGATATGCAAACTTTTTCTGTAAAGGGCCAGAGAGTATTTTAGGCTTTGCTGGCCGTACAGTGTCTGTTGCAACTACTCATCTCTGCTGTTTTAGTGCAAAAGCAGCCATAGATGATATGTAAATAAATGAGTGTGGCTGTGTTCCAATAAAACTTTATTTATAAAAACAGGCAATGTGCCAGTTTGGCCCACGGGCTGTAGTTTGCGAACCCCTGGCCTAAAGTTTCAAGTCGAAACACACCTACTTATCTCTCAAGGGATAAGCAGGTTTCACCTTGTCCATCCAATCAGGTTTGTAATTGCTCTCTTAAATGTTCCCCAGCCCGCTCTAACTGGACTCCCTTTTGTCCTTTGCTCATGAAGTGCTAATCTTGCCTCCCTGCCTTTGCTCATGCTCTTCCCCCTGCTTAGAACACCATCCCATTTCCTCTCCGCTCTTCTACATCACACCTCCAGTTAATCTCCCAGGTTATTCAGTAAAATAAAAGGCTCAGATCAAGGTCTCTCAATCCAACATTGGGTGAATGTCCTCCAGCATTCTTCAAAGCCAAGCTTAGGTCGGTTGTCTACAGGGATTCCTCCTGTTGCTGGAACCCCACATCCGTGCCAGTGGTGCAAGCATGGCCCTCCTGTGGACCCCTGGGTTGGATTGGTGCCCCAGTTTCAATGATGAGCCCTTGAGGCTCAGTCCTCAGCTTTTCTACATCCAACTCACAACAACTTGCACTTTTGTCCTGCTTGGTATCTTTCGGACTTCCTGCATATGTAGCACCGGAAGAGTCTCAGATCTTATCTCTTCAAATGTTGCCTCTCTCTCATTCTCTGTATTCTTTCCTTCTGGAGCTCCAATTAGTTGTGTCTTAACCTCTATCATATTTTCCTTGTCTTTTAAACTCTGTATCACATTTCCTACTTTTTTGTCTGTTCTGATACAGTTGGGGTAATTTCTTCAAAACTCTCTGCTAAATTCATTAATTCTTTCCTTATCTGTGTCTAACACATCATTGAATTTTTAATTCAAAGATTATATTTTTTCATTTTCAGAAGTTGTATTTGAGCCTTTATAAATATCTGCCTGTAATTTTTGGTAGTGTCTTATTCCTTGATCATTTTTTTCCATTCCACCTTTTATTTCTTTAAGCATTTCATACATAGTTATTGTACAACCTATATCATTATTCTCATGTTTGAAGTCTTTGAGGATCTAAATCAGCAGTTTTCAACTGGGGGCAATTT
Organism: Tapirus indicus; assembly: GCA_031878705.1. Taxonomy (NCBI): domain Eukaryota; kingdom Metazoa; phylum Chordata; class Mammalia; order Perissodactyla; family Tapiridae; genus Tapirus; species Tapirus indicus. The sequence continues at coordinate 60,619,894 of CM062918.1, read as the reverse complement.
TTCCCTCCAAGGACATTTGGAAATGTCCAGGGATGTTTTTGGTTGTCAGAGCTGGGTTGTGTGTGTGTATGTGCTGCTGTCATGTAGTGGGTAGAGGTCGGGCATGCTGCTAAAACCATGTACAGGACGACGCCCACAGTGAAGAGTTATCTGGTCCAAAATGTCAGTAGCTCTGAGGTTGAGAAACCCTGTTTGAAATCTGTTGCTTATTGTCTCTGCTGACTCTTGCTCATGGTGACTCATCGCTTTGAGTGTCGTCTTTTTTTTTTTTTTTTGTAGTTTCTCTTTGGTAAATCTGAGAACACTTTTTCCAGAAAGGATTTGTATTGCCTCTTCCAACCACCAGGAGGCACCACCAACCTGGGACCACTTTCTTTTCCAGCTTGGGGGTTCCAGCATTACATGGGTAGCATAAATTCAAACCCAGACTCCCAGGAGAACTGGGAATAAGAAATTTTGAGCATTAGACCTTGATGACCTGGAACTGACATTCATATGCTGACTGTGGATTTCCCCACATCTGCGAATGAGTGAAGATCTGGGCCTGGACCTGAAAGAGTACAGTTCCAGCAGTGCTTCCATTCAGTCCACCTGCATCATAGTATATGACTATGTGCATGTATATGACTATGTATATGACTATAGTATTTCGCCCTGTATCATTTCCTAGGAGTGAGTACAAAATGGAAAAATGCAAAAGCTACTATAGGAACAGTAGGCTTCTTAATCTTAATACAGTTGGGCCAAAGATGGAAATTATTTGGCATGACCAATGCCAGTCTCCAGGGCATGCCACTCCCTTAACTTGATCACATCCACTGTGTGCTCAACTATGAGAGGACAGAATGAAATTAAAGAGCAGGCCCAGCCCGTGACATTATGTCGCAGAAATGGCTCTTAAGAGGTAAGGTTTCATTAGGGATCATCTTGCAATACAGTTCCTTATACACCATTCCAAAATCCAAAAAGATCTCAGACACCAAAAGTTGATTTTGTCAGTTTAGCACAAACATATTTGGCAGCAGAGCCTGACTTGAACTGACCTGTGGTTATATAGTCTTTATATCAGTACGAATATTCATGAATTCGCTGCAGAAATACTGTAAATTTTCCCTGTCCCCTCTCTGGACATTTATATACAGACGCATATAGTTATACACCCTTAGGTATTTTTTACAATGATGGGGTCACACCATACTCTACATTGTTCTGCGTTTTGCTTTTGTTCACTTAGTTATGTGTCCTAGTCATATTGGTACATATAGAAATACTTCATTCTATGGTGCAGAAATTCCATGGTTTAAAATAATTCCTCTTTTGTATAGATTTCCAGAAGTCATAGTGCTAGGTCAAAGGGCATGTGCCTTTTAAATTTGATAGATATTTAAAATTGTCTTTTAATAACCTCCACCAATTTATGGTACACAAGGGTGATTGTTTCCCTGATTTCTTTCTCGCCAACATTTGATGCTATCATTTTTTTTAACTTTTGCCAACCTGATGAGCAAAAATAAAATCTTATTGTTTTAACGTGTATTTCCTAGCCTACTTGTGAAGCTGAACATCTCTTCTTTCTTCATTCGTTTTGTTAAGCATGTATATTTCTGTAATAATGAGTTGTTTGTTGCAGTCTTTGCTCATTTTTCTATGGTACTTATCCTTTTCTTAGTGATTTTTAGGACCTCTTATATATGCTCTATTTAGTCCGTTGTCTTTCTATTTGAGGTATATTTTACATACAGTAAAATAGATCTTAAGTGTAGAGTTTGAAGAGTTCTGACAAATGTGTACACTCATGTAATCATCACCCAGATCGTGATGTAGAACGTCTCCATTACTCCTGAAAGTTCCGTGGGCCCCTGTCTAGTCAAAACCCCCAAGAGCAACCATTGTTCTGATTTCTATCACTATCAATTAGATTTCATCTCTTCCTGAACTTCATATAATAGGATCAAACAAATATATTATGTCTGACGTCTTTTGCTCAACATATGTTTTTGAGATTCATCCGTGTTGTTACATGTATCTGTAGTTGGTTCCTCTTAATTGCTGAGTAGCATCCCATTGTATAGATGGCCCACACGTTGGTCATCCGTTGTCCTATTGATACACAACTGGATCGTTTCCAGCCTGAGGCTATTATGAATGAGGCTGCTATGAACATTTTTATACACGTCTTTGTGTGGACGTATGTTCTCACTTCTCTTGGGTAAATACCTAGGAGCGGAATAACTGGGTTATAGGGTGGATATATGTTTAAGCTTTATTAGAAACTGCCAAGCAATTTTTCAAAGGGATTGTACCTGATGTATTTTAAATATATTGCAAACACTTTCACCTTGTCTGTTACTTGTGTTTTAACATTGGTTAGGGCGTCCTTTGTTGTAGAGTTGTTTTGCATTTTTTGAAATCACCTTAATCTTTTCCCTTATGGATCTTAGGGCTTGTGTCTTGCATAGGAGGGTTTAAAATTTTAAAAAATAATCTCCTAAGTTGAGTTTTACATTTTGCTCCTTATTGTATCTAGAATTTAATTGTTTTTAATGTGATAGGAGAAAGGAAGACCTTAATCCTAGCCCAAGTCATATAAGGCAGAAATTGTTATCCCATTTCACAGATAAAGATACTGAGACTCAGAGAGGCTGCATAGTTAGGTCAAGCCACACAGCTAGCAAGGAATGGATCTAAGATTCAAAAGCAAATTTGTCTCATTTAAAATTGCCTTATCCCCCAGGACTCTAGGCTCCCATCTACATCCTTAACATAAATTCTGTAGGAAAGGAGAGGAAATAGCGATATGCATGCATACACACATGTGCACACATATATAAAAAAACACAGGAAGAATAAACCAGAAACTAATGGAGGGGAAGAAGAGGGCAGAGAGCATTGGTATGGGAGTAAAACTTCTCCAAATATGAATTTTAATACAGTTTTGTATTTTTAACCATGTGCATGATTTATATGTTCAAAAAATTAAATCAAATTTATTAAAAAACAGAAAAAAAGAAAACCCCCAAATTGTGTACAACATAAACAAATGAACCTAACTGCAAATTAACTTGAGAGCCTAACGACACAGCAAAAAGAATGATTTCAAATAACTGGAAGAAAATACCCCGACCCTACATGTGTGGTGGGAAATATCCAAGGACAAATAAAACCACAAAGAAGTCTTAGGCTTTACTCAGTGGATTAATTGTTAGTAGTAATCATGATATAGTAATGTTGATAGTATTTTATATCTATTATAAAATAGAGCAATAAGTAAATATATTAAAGCTATTAGAAACCAAGATTTTCTTGTAAGAGAAAAAAGATTCAAATATTAAATTAACAAAAAAAAAGAGAGTTAAGAAATAAACACTCGAATGTTAAATTTGAACTGATAATATTATGAACTCATTTGATTTTTCCCACCCCTGTCCACTGAAAGAGCGTAGAAGCAAGAACTCCAGGAGCCATGAGACCACGCAGTGTCCAGATCTCGATTTCTAAGACCGTTACCTGTCAAAAGGAACTAAACCTCTCTGGAGAAATGGCTGATTCCAGATCTGAGGAGAGAAAAGTACAAAGTAAGTTTGGGGCATCTTATTGTTGCAAGAAGCAAGGATGTGCTTGAAAACTAGTGGGTCATGTCAGAAAGATGCAGAAGCAGACATGGAGGGACCCCTCTGGCTAAATTTAGGACTACTGAACATCAAAAAGAATAATGGCTATAATTAATTATAGCCATGTGCAACATAGCGACGTTTCAGTCAATGACGGACCGCACATAAGATAGTGTTCCCATGAGATTAGTACCGTATAGCCCAGGTGTGTAGTAGGCTGTACCATCTAGGTTTATGTAAGTACACTGTATGATGTTTGCACAATGACAAAACCACCTAACGACGCGTTTCTCAGAACATATCCCCCTCGTTAAGTGACACATGTCTGTAAATAAATAGAAAATTTGTTTAAAATTTCACATTAAATAAATAGAAAAATCTATGAATTCTGTGTGAGAGAGAGAGAGAGGAGGGAAACTCTTCTTTACAAAAGAATACCAGCTGAGAAATCTAGAAGGAATGATAAAGTTAGAAAGTCACCATTTTGCAACCTCCAACGTAAATCTTGAGTCAGGCAGGGCTCATCGATAGGCAAAATCGTTGGGTGAAGGGTTGTGGGGACGGGATATTTGCAGTCACAAAGTGTCTTCTCTCAGATCACTCACTAATTAAAAAGAGGGAAGTGTACCATTACAATAGAGAGACACAGTGGTCACGATTTTATCCAATTGATCAGATCTAGCATCACTAACTAACAGTAGGACAACCTGGCATCACAGGCCTCCTGATGTAAGGTTATGTGAAGAATGTGGCATCACCTATGGAGTATTCTTGCCAAAGCGTTTAGCCTTTAGCCCCAACTCCCATGTCACAGGATTTACAGGGGACAGAGGAACAGGTGAAATGACAGCAAGAGAAAGTCATCAGGCATATCCACGCTGTGGGCCATTCAAAAAGACTATAAAGTTTGGCTGTTCAAAAGGCCAGTGTTATGGGGTTGGGGGGAAGCCAAGGCCATTTTAGCATGAAAGAGACCTAATATCCACGTGTGATGTGGGAAACTTCATAAGATCCTGCTAAAAACAAACTAAACAACCAACAAACCAAACAAAAAGTTTACGAAAGACATATTTGGGGCAACCGGGAAATGTGACTATGGACTGGAGGTAGATGCTACATGGAATTATAGGGTGGGAATGGATCTGTTACTGTGTAGAACATCCTTCGGAACAGATGTGAGCTGAGCAACTGAGGAGCGAAGTGTCGTGTGGTCTATAACCTATTCTCAAACTTTTCAACAAAAACAAATGTTTATAGAGCGGGATAAAGCAAGTATGGCAACAGATTAAAATTGTCCAACAGGGCCAGGACCAGGGTGAGGTCAGAGGTCGGCGAGGTGCCTGAGGTGCAGCACTGAGGGAGACATCACTCTCAGGGTCCGCCCCGCACCTGCAGACCCCGGGAGCGAGCGCCTCCTTCAGTGTCGCGCTGAAGCACCTCACTGGCGTTGCTGCGCCCCTAGTCCCATTGCTGAATCTGGGTAGCAGGAAATGGGTGCTCGTTATGTTATTCTTTCAATTTTTCTGTATGGTTAAAAATGATGAAACAATCCAAATGTCCATCAAGTGGTGAATAGTGTATGTGTACAATGGAACATGATTTAGCCATAATAAGGAGTGAAATACTGATGCATACTGTAACAGGACAAAGCTCAAAGGCACTATGCTAAGTGCAGCCCAACACAGAAGCCACATGTTGTATGATTCCCTGTGTATGATCTGTCTAGAATAGACAGATCTGTAGAGACAGAAAGCAGATTCAAGATTATCCGGGGATTGGAGGAGGGGCAGGATGGGGAGTGATTACTTCATGGGTATGGGGGGTGATGAAAAGTTTTGGAAGTAGAGAGAGCTGGTGGTTGCACAATAGAGTGAAGGCACTAATACCACTGACCTGTACACTCTGAAATGGTTAATATATATTGTGTGAATTTCCTCAAAAAAATTAATCACGACAAAAACTTGAGAAACAAAATAGTCAGGAATCAGGCATAAAAATGATGCATTTTCAAAACTGATTAGAATTGTAAAGTCTGCATACAAAGGAAGCTCCCTTGGAATCCTGGCCTTGGTAAGGTGGCAAAAGCAGTGACAAGCGTCAGGTGGCATGGGCTGGCATCAGCTGTCACGTGACCCTGGTGCATTCACTTCCCCCCTTGAACCTGGGTTTCTCCACTATCAAATAGCCTCTAGGTTTATCCTGCCCCGCTGCTGCTCCGAGCCTGTGCTGTCCCACCAGGTAACTTGGCCACAGGGAGGCTGCACAGAGCAGGCTTGGCTCTCCTCTCACCTCCCAGGGCACCTGGGCCCAGGTGGTAAAGTTGCAAGAAAATGTTCTCCTGTTCTGGGAACTCACTGGCGCCTTTCCTGACCTGACCCCTGGAGCAGGGTTCCTTGTGGATGGTACAGTGGTGCCAAGTGTCCCACAGGTGATGGTGATCCGATTGGGAGACGTGGTTGATGAAACAGCTTCTGAGAGCTCCAGCTGGGGCAGACCTCCACCTGGCTCTTCCAGGGACCGCAGTGTATGTGACTCTAACATGCAGGAGGAGAGCCGTGGGCTTTGGGTGTGTGGGGTACAAATAATAATAGAACAAGTAACATGTGCTGAGCACTTACTATAAGCCAGTCACTGTGTTAAACACCTTGCATGTGTGTGTCCTCATTCAGTCCTCCTAACAGCCCTCTGATGTGGCCGCTATTATTGCGTCCATATCACCAGAAGGAGAGGGAGGGTCAGACACGTTAGGTTAGTTGCCCACCGCAACCCAACTCATGAATGGTGAAGCCGGGATTCAAACCCACGAGGTTTGATCCCAGGGCCTGAGCTCTCCACGGTGGAGACCCCAAAGCCGCTCAGGCAGTGAAGGGCAGGAAGGGGGTTGTTGTCTAACAGCCACTGTGCACCAACCCCGCTAAGCTCAGAATCCAGATCTTCTCACTGGATGCTCCCACACGACCCCATGCAGCAGGCACTCTGTGCTTGTGACCATTTTACAGAGGAGGGAACTGAGGCTAGAGAAATGACTTTGCCCAAACATCACACAGCCAGGAAGCGAGAGCCTCAGAGTTCAGGCCGGCTCTGCCTGTAGTCCCACTGCTTATCCCTTTCTTCCTCCTTGGACGAGCAGCGGCCTGGCTTTAATGCTCCGTGGAGGATGGAAGTTTCCAGAAGGGAGGACACCCACAGGAGTCTGGCTGCCCACAAGCCGGAGCATAAGTAGTTCTCTGAGGGTCTTCAGGGAAAGGACACAGATTGGACAGGGTTCTCTGGGAACCCTGATGTGTCCAGGGCAGGAAGGCCGCTGGAGCTCCTCCCTTCATGGGAGGTCCCCGCCAACCAGGGTTGGGCCAGGACGGGGCTGAGGAGACAGGAAGTCATAGCCTCATTGTCTCTGAGTGTCTCTCGTGGGCCTGTGTGGGGGCCTGTCCCGTGAGGAGCCACAGGATGGGGGCCGCCTCTCCTGTGTGCTCAGCAGTAGATCCAGCTGTAGAAAACGCCCAGGCTTCCAGACACCCCTGGCCGCTCCAACTCACCAGGTGTGAACCACTCACTTCCTTCACTGCTCAGCAGAGCGAAACCAGCTAAGTCTGGTTTAAACCAGTTCCTGTCAGCCTCTGCCCACCTCCTTGCCCCTGCCCATCTGCTCTGGGCATGGCTGGCATCTGTTCTAAGTGGCTGGTGCCTGTGCCTCTGGAGGTGGAACCTCTTCCTGGGGCTGTGCGCTGATGCCACCCCAGGTCATGGGAGGGGTCCTGAGGATTCCAGTCGTGGGGAGGAGGACTTTAAGTGGGGGTGGGAGGGAGGGCCCGGGGGACACTCTGAGGGAGGGAAGAACACAGCAGTAGCCTGAGTGGGGAGTAGTTCCTGGCGCTGACCTGCGGCTGATCAATCCTTCCATCCTTCTTCTCTGTGTAGAGCAGGCTGGGGCTTGCCAAGGGGAAGCATCTCATCATCTGGTGGATTTCTAAGGTGAGGCTGGGTTCCCATGACCCCCTCTAGGCTTTGGGGTCCAATCCTCTTCACAGGGATCAAGCACTTACTTGGGATCCAGGTTATGAGAGTAGGATGGTGGAGGAGGGGAGGGCCTTGGCCTCTCCGACATAAGAGGTAACCCAGAGCCTTCTGGTGGATGGTGGGACCACAGGTCTCTAGCCTGGAGGAGGTACAGGGCCTAGGACGGGGCCTGAATTGGAGGTGGTGGGCTGTGAAGTACTTGCCCCACCAGGACAGCCGGATTCAAGGGAGGAACCCTCACCTGCCTGAATCCTTCCTTCATCCATGCATCTGTGCATCCATGCATCCATCTTCATAGAGTGCCTGGTATATGCCAGACTCTGACCTAGACTTTGGGAGCAAGAGGTAAATTAAGATATAGTCCCTCTCCTCAAAGCCTGGAAGGGAGCCAGGAAAACAAATGGTCTTGATGGGGGAGTGTGCAAAGTAGATAGCTGCATAGTCAAACGTGTAGAGGGACTGGGAATGAGTTCTGCCCTGGGGGCCAAGGGAAGTCTTCCCAGAATATTTGAGCAGGTTTCTGAAGGATCAGCCAGACAGGAAGGAAAGGGAAGAGCATTATGAGCAGAGGAAATGGCAGGTGCAAAGGCACTGAGGCATCAAAGAGCTGGGTATGTGGTGTGCCTGGCAAACAGTCTGGTGGAACAACCATGGCAATATGGCAAGTGGAAGGAGATGATGCTGAAAAAGTGGGCTGGGCCAGAGGGAGGCAGCCTTGAAAGCCATGCTAAGGAAAAAAGACGTAGTCCCATAGCCATGGAGTATCCATGGCTCCCTGTCTCAGTGGCTCTGTCTGCACTTTGAGTGTGTCTGAACCATTGGCGCAGCCTCCTGTCAGGCTCTCTCTCCCAGGCATCCATCCATCTGCTGCCCACCCTGCCCTGCTGCCACCCAGGCCAGGGGCATGTCCATGCTGAGATGACAAGGAGGTGGCTGCTGGCATGTCCAAGAGCTGACCCTCATGGCAGGCAGCCTGCGGCCCGAGACGTGTGTGGACTCCCGGAGCAGGCCCAGCTCACCAGGAAGGGACTGTCCTGTGCTCATCTCTATTCTCATCACACCTCACCCCAGCCTCGAACAAGTGAGTTCTTCCAAGTGGATTCATTGTCTCTGCTCAAGAACGGATCCGTGTGAGCTCCCTTGCCAGAGGGGAGGGGGCCACCGTTTCTGTCCCTGCCCTCAGTTGTCACCGCTGCCCAACTTCTTGGCGCAGTGCCATGGCACCTTGTTATCTCCAGCTTTGTGCTGTCACCTTTTATTACAAAACCTTCAGAAATTCTCCGAATCATCTTGCCGGTTATCGCGCTCCCCACAACCGCCTGCATGAGCCTTCGGGCCGAACCGCAGGGCGACCGCAGCGCATCAGCGACTTCTGCTCTGAGCCCAGCCTGGGGCCCCTTCCCCTCTGCTCCCCCAGCCCGAGCTGGGCTCATGCTTCCCTTTCTCTCTTTCTTTTTCTAAATCTTAGAAACTGAAGTGAAGCAGTGGGGGATGGGGTCACAGCAGGCCTGAGGGGCTCTGTTTGGAAGAAGGCTGGGTGGGGAGGGGGGCAGGAGAGAGGGCTGGGGGTGGTCTGCCAGCTGAATCGACCTATTCTTCCTGCTGAATTCCCTCTGGATTCCAGAAAGTACCCTCAGCCTAGGAGCCTCTCAGGAGAGCAGGGAGCGTGTGTGTATGTGCGTGCGTGTGTGTGTGCGCGCTCGTGTGTGTAGAAAGAATGTTTGTGTGCTGGGGAGAGACAGAAACCCAGCATGACACAAGCAGAGAAGAATTTATGTGAGAGAAAAAATGAAACAGTTAGTCTAGATTTTCCTTCTCCTCCTTGCCTGATCGGTTCCCAGTGACTGTTAGGACTGCTTTGTAGCAAATGCTCAGAAAATGTTTCCTGAACAAACAAACAAATCAGGTCTGACATTCTACTACTTAGAGCTATATTAGGCCCAGCAAGCGTGTTAGGGGGTTGGGGACCCCTCACCCCTTCTTCCCTCCAGGGTCTGACCCATAAAGCTGTCCAGACTCCCTCCCTCTCCCTGGGTCAGCACCTCTGAGCCCCCTGAAGTTGTACATAAACCTCCATGTGCCTTTTTCTGGGGACATATAGAATAGTAAGAACCAGACCCCCACTCTTGCTGGCTGTGGCTGGGCCACGGTTCCCAGAAGGCCAAGTCTCAGCGTGTTAAAGGCCAAGTGAGCCCAGCATCCTTGGGAGCAGGGAGCGTGGGGCCCCCACACCTGAGTACAGGAAGTGAAAGACAGGGAGTCACTTGCCAGCACTGACAGCTCTCATGGCGGCTCTGCCGTCCCCACCCATGACCCAGCCCGGGACTGTCGGGCTCACCACTGAGATTAGCAGCTCCTCCACAGCTCACTCTGAGGGGGAAGGGGCACCCCATTCTCTATGCACAGGTGGGGAAGTTTCCTCTTCTGCAACTTCGTCTTTGAAACCCAAGAGCTCCTCCTTTAATGGAGAGACTTTAGATCACTTGTACTGTAAGAGAAATGAGTGCAATCAGATGGGTGTCTGCTTATTACCTAGTTGAGGTGTAATGACGACGAGATGATAACCACATGGCTCTTCACAGTTTACAAACCACTTTCACATTCAGGATCATGTAGGAATGTCCCTTCCACCTCGTGGAGTAGGGATGCTCATCCCTGTCTTATAGATGAGAAGACGAGGTGACTTGCTTAGGGCCACATGGGATGGGCAGGTAGGGATCAGGTCCAGCCAGACTCCCAACCCAGCTAGGAGATGAGCTCTCCAGCCGAGAGAAGGAAGGGGCAAGGAGGTCGAGGGCTGGGATCATGATGTCGGTCGTGGGGATGAGCCCAGCCACAGCCAGCAAGAGTGGGGGTCTGGTTCTTACTATTCTATATGTCCCCAGAAAAAGGCACATGGAGGTTTATGTACAACTTCAGGGGGCTCAGAGGTGCTGACCCAGGGAGAGGGAGGGCGTCTGGACAGGGAGAGAAAACAGTGCTGAAGCAGATGGGCAGCTCGGCCCTTCCTGTCCTCCTGGCGAAATTCTTGACGCACTTAGAGTCAAAGCAATTTCTGAGAAAATGGGATTTCTCTTCCCAAGCCCAACACAAAACATGTGGGATTCAGGAACACCCTGCTTCTCTTAACAATTTGTTCTAGGAACTGTACTCTGCCATGAAGAAATTGGAGATGACGTCCCCAACAAACGACCCAATGGCAGCTAAGTCGAAGCAGCAACCAACAGTGTGTCATAAAAGAGGTAACAGCTATAAACTTCTACCATAATGTAAACTATAAAACTTTTCTTCAAGTCCTATAACATGGACATAAACGTTTACTTCATACTGTGATTACAAGAGGGGCCCCTGTTTGCTATAAAACCTAAAGATAGGCAATAAAATGGCCACTTCTGCTGTATCATAAATTCAGCCTAAACTAATAGACTATCTTCGATATGCATTAATTAAACTTTTAGTTAAGAAACTTTTTTTTAAATCGTGTTGCAATTTGGAAGCGTTCTCAAAGGCAGTTAGGAAGGCTAACATCTGAGAAACATCAACTAAAAAACAGTTAGCGCAGGTGTGCCCTTTTCCTTTTAGACATATTCCTGCAGCAGATGGGACCTTTCTGTTTTGTTCTGCTGCCTTTGAGACTGTGTCCAGGGCAGTAGTGGGAAAAGAGTGATGTCACGGCAGCGATGGCACAGTCAGAACTGCATCAGGCTGTGACCTTGAGCAGAGACCACCACTACCTGCATTTTTAGGCAGGAAGCCTGCATGCCCAGTGGGTTTGAAAGCAGACCTATGTCACCATAGGGCCACTGTTCTTTCAACTAAGCCGTATCCTCTCCGACACTGGTAGAAATAGTGGAATGAACAGCACAGATGGAGAGCAAGGGGTACAGGCATTAAGTAATGGCAACAGAAGTGGAAATTGGTGAAAAAAGGTCCAGCTGCGTTTTTGAGCCCCTGAAAGGCAGAGAGACCCAGGGCAGGGCTGAGGCAGATGCCCAGGTCCTGGGGGCGGGCACCAGGCTGCGAGAACAGTACCTGCCCCATCAGGGAGCAGTGCGCCTCCTCCTGACGGTCTCCTGGCTCCATCACCAGTCTCTGGTCTGTCTTTTCATTTCAGTCCTAGGGTCCCAGCTTGGGTCTGGGAAGTGATGGGATTCAGGGCAGGCCACCCCAAGATGCGCCACTCTGGTATACGGATTATTTCAAGCTGAAGACAATAAAGGCTCAGAAGACTCGGGAAGGACATTTGAACTTCCCCCAAACTGCCTAAAAGAATTGAACATAGAAGGCCTGTTCCAGGAAGGAGCTAATACCATAAGATAACAGTAGTATAACGGGATAGAAAGGCACCAAAAACACATTTCTGGTCTAGCAAAACTTGTTTCACAGACATGTGCATTTCCATCTCCATGTGAATTGTCTTTCTCCCCTCTGAAATCCCAAACCACTACCCCAATACCCTCTGTCTTTAGTTGAAGATGATATTTAAGGTGGCAGTTTGGGCCATTCTGGTTGAGTTGCTCAGTTTTCCTGGGTTTCTCCCATGCATGCATGTTATAAAGCTTTGTTTGATTTTCTCCTGCTAACCTCCTTTCTTAATTATTTGACCAGCCATAAGGACCTTAGGGAAAAGGGGGAGGAGGATTCTCCCTCTTCCCCTACAGAAGCCACGTGGTTTTGGAAAGGGAACACGTGTCCTTTGAGAGCCCACTCTCTGCTCGGTGCTCCTTGGCCCCCTTTGGTTCTCACAGCAGCTCTGCAAGCTCAGTGTTGCCAGGTCTGTTCAACATGGGGAAGATGACTCTAAGTGAGAGGCAGCAGGGCCCGAGCTGCTGGAATCCTGAGCTTCCACCCCCTAGACTGGAGGAAAGGGAACGTGGCCTCTCCGAGGTGCAGTGTTGTCTCTACACAAGGGGAATGACAGGAGTGCCTCGTGACGGGGCTTTTGTGAAGATGTCCGGGCGATGCTTGCAAAGCTCTTAGCACAGTGCAGGGCACACAGGAAGGGCTTAGTGCACGCCGGCAATGGCCACTGGTAAGAGGTAGGCCTGGGGTGTGGACCCAGGTCAGCCCGACTCTCTCCACCATCAGAGGATCCGGTGCTAAATCCTCTTTCATGGTTGACAAGCTGTGTGACCTTAGAGGAGTCACTTTCCTTTACTGTAAAGTGGGAATATCACTTCACAGGGTGGTGGTTGAGACTCAAGCGGATTAGAAGTGAAAACATTTACTAAACTATTAAAAGTGATATGCAGAGTGAAGCGTTAGCTGGTGTTTAATAAGTGTGGGTCAATGTTTTAGGATTAGTCCATGTTCTCTTTGGGGTTTCAGGTATGGAACCCTTACCCCTGACTCCCTTGGAGACCAGATCAAGGAAAAGATCAATACCCGATAAATGCACAAGACTTAGAAAGAAGGGGCGTGAGAAGGGAGCTGACAGGTATTGATACCTACTGTATGCCTAGCCTGGCAATGGGCATTTCAGAGATGTAATCCGGGGGTCCCAGCCCCCCAGCCTGTGACTAGAAAATCTCAGCCCATTTGTTTCATTGACCCCCACTGCTAGAAATGAGTGTTCCCTGGGTATTTCCGGGCCTCGGTGGCAGTCACTGAAGGTTTCCACCACAAACTTCTTCTCCTGCTCTCATCCCTGTGTCTGTGCCCTCTGCCCCTACCCAGCATGAGCCCTGCTGTGTGAGGAGGCCATCCTCCTCGCCCAGGGCAATGAACACTGGAACACAGAACATTCCAGGCAGAGGCGGCGCCGGTGCACCTCTCTCCACCTCCATGGGCCCCAGGGCAGCTCTGCTTCTGTCCATAGTCTTACAAAACCTTTGAGCTTCTAACTCGCAAGCTTCTAGACCTCAGAGCTCAACCCAGTCCCAGGCGCCAGACAAGAAGAGGTCCCATTTCATCTTTCTCCCTCTGCTCTCCCCTCAGACCAAGCCCCAAACACCTCTCCTCTCTCTCTTACAAAACAAGAGCACCTGGCCTATCAATGGGTATCAAAAATAGTGAAGAACATGGGAGGGAGCATCATCTGCCCTAATAGTGTCTGCACTGGGGCTTGGCAATTCCCAAACACCATGCTACATCCTTACAAAGATGCTGCGAGATAGATATTATTAACCCATTTTGCAGATGAAGACACTGAGGCTGAGAGAGGAGAAGCTGGGTCAAAGATACTCCACTAGTAAGTGGCCGAGCTGGGATTCAGATGCAGGGCTGTTTGGTCCATGTTGCCTCTGGAAACTGAAGGGATGATGCCTTGACGGCATCAGAGTGGGCTGTGGGCACGTGGTGGGGTCTCTGGGTCCCTTCCCCCAGCCACACAGGCATTAGCTGGTGCTCCCCGGCCTGCTTTCCAAGCCCATCTAATGGGCCCATCCCAACCTCAGCTTTAATTATGCCTGCCCTTGAGAAAGTCATGTAATTTACCCTTCACTGAAACCCGGGCTCCCTCGGTGTCTTCCGGTGCATTTCAGAATGAGGGAGCCCCGAGGCCAAGGTGGGCTTTGTGTTCTTGTTTCTCAATGATAAAGTGGCCTTAATCTGGGTCAGGGGGAGAGCTTCCTCCCACCCCTTCTTTCAGCTCATTCCTTCTTTCTTATTATTTTCGGGATCCTAAATGCAAAATGCCCAAGATAGTGCCCCTCCAGTCTTCATTTCCTTCCCTGCCCTTTGTGTCTCTGAATCCTCAAATCACATGCCACACCAGCCAGTTTAGCATAAGAAGTTAAATTAATTTCCATGTTCCAACTCCAGATGTAAATGCCTTTATTAATAATTTAAAGCACATCTATTTATGCAGTTGATATTTTTCAGGTTCAGGGAAGCAATTAAATTTTGCCCAAGTTGCTGATCAGCAGACAGTGTCTTCTTCACCGTCTGCCCCTCCAGAGCAGCTGGGGGACAGAGAGAATCCTGAGGCAGGGCCTGGCCGGGCGGCGATGCGCCCCCTCACCCCTCCGGCCTGCCCACTGCCTCTGTGAGGCCCGGGCTTCTGAAATCGGGGAGGGCACATGTGTTTGCATGGGCCCATCTCCAGAAAGCCCAATTTCTTTCTCAGAATTGCCCTGGGTCCTAGCCACTGAAAGTTCCTCCCCTCAGCCAGCTCCTGGGGAGACTGTTGTCATCACAAAGCCACTTGCAGCTTTTACCTCGTAAGCAATTTCTCACTATTCGGGGCTTGCCTACCTGTGGGTGAGAAAAGCTCACTTGGCCACTGAGGAGCTGGGGAGTGTGGACAGCTTGCCCCACTTCTGTTTACCTCCATTTCCCTATCTGAAAAGTGAGAAAATGATATTTACCTTAATAGGGCTGCTGTGAAGATTGAGCAGTAAGATAAACTAGCAGAAGCACTCGGCCCATCTACCCACCATCTCCTTCAGGTGGCCTCACCCTTTCCCCTCCTCAGGCCTTTGCTTGGGCTGTGCCCCGGCCTGTCATGCCCTTCCTTCTCATCTTCATATCTCAACTCCACCCCACACTTTGTAATAGAAACATTTTCCATTCACTTATTGCTTGGTACTATCCAAAGAGCTTTTGCATATCTGATATCATTTTATCATCAGTAACAACATTTTGAGCCCAGATAGAATTTAAGTTCCCAGGAGATGTAGCTTCCTAGAGACAGATTAGAATTCAGACATTCTCAGGATCCCTGGCTAACCATCCTAAGCCCTGTGCACCAGGGGCTATGCGAGATGCTGTGGGGTGGAGGTGGGTCGTCACACCATGATGACCGGGGCCGTCTTCAGGATCTCAGGGTCTAGGGGACAAAGAGAAAGTGGCACCCCTGGGACCCTGCTCTGCTCAGTATGAGCTGCATGTTGAGCAACAGGCCAGGAGTCCAGGGTCAGGCCTGGCTGTGAGGTCTTAGGCGCATCTCATCAAACTGGGCCTCAGATTCCAGGATGAGGTCTTCCCCACTCACGTTCGCGCATGGAGTAGAACCCGGAAGCATCCTTGACTCCCCGCTCCCTCATCCTCCCCTGAAATTCATCCCCCAATCTTGCTGATTTCACCTCCAGACTTTGGGCCTTTGGAATGCACCCCCTTCTCTTCCTCTTACCGTTACACCCTCCTCTGAAGCCATCATCTTCCCCGCAGACAAGTGCACCTGTCTGCAGTGGGTCTCCCTGCTGCCCCTCCCCGCCCCCCCACAAGCCATTCTCCCACCAGCCTGCCAGGGCAAGCCTGTGAAAACTCAGACACCCCCTCCTCTCCACACAGACACATTTAAAAGCTCCACAGCCTCCTCACCACCTCAGGATCAAGGCCAAATGCTGGACCATACCCCGTAACCCACCACACGCACGGCGCGGCCCCTGCTGACACCACTGGCTCCTGTTCCTCTCGCTGTTTCTGCTTCAAAGAGTACTTTGGAAGCATACTCTGGCCATACTGCCCTTTTCCAGTTTCTAGAACTTACTGTGTACCTCCCTACGGGCTGTTCCTTCAGCTGTGTCTCCTTCTCCCCTCCCCTCCCCCCTTTGCCTGCTTAGTGCCAGATCCTTGTTTCGTCTTCAGGGGCCTCTGGAGCAGATCCGTTCTCTCCCTTATCAAACATTCTTCTGTCACCTCTTTCTCATCTTTCACAGCCCTATCACAGTCTGTGAGTCTGTGTATGCTCGTGTTGTTTGGTTACTGCCCGTGTCCTGCACGCGTGTGCAAACTTCATGAGGTCAGGCGTCTTATCTGTCTCCCTCTCCGTTGCATGCCTAGCACCTCGCACGGTAAACGGCACACAGTCGGTGCTTAATGCATGTGTGTGACTGTATAGAGAGTGATGAATAGATGCATGAGTTGAATGAGGCATTTGGATTAGTTAAATTCTACGGCCACTTCTGGCTCTAAGGCTCTCATCTGAAATCAGTTTAGCAACCAGTCAGCCCCATGAACAGTTGACAAGCCCTGAACTCCTTCCTGCGAGATTGCGCCACTGGTTGGGATTGTCAGCCATTGCTGTAGATGATGCACAAGGGGCTGAGGGTGGGTGGAGTGGAGGGGAGGCTGTCCCAGGTGAGGGGAATGTGTGGGCCGGGGCAATGAGGGGGACAGCCGCAGTCTCATATTTTGCCTGGGAGGCAGTATTATTTGGAAAAAGCACTGGGTTGGAAGTCGAGAGGGCTGGGTTCTAACACAGTTCTACACTGGCTCCTGCATCTTTGAGCAACCTCTCGGAGCCCCAGTTTTGTCATCTGTAACTGGGGTAATCTCTACCTTCCATGGTGAGTATGAAAGTCTAACGTAACATCACACTCAAAAGGGCCCGGCCAGCTCTACTTTTCCTGCATGGTCTTCTGGGCCCCCTGCCTCTGCCCCTCCCATTATTGCTCCCCAAGGGTCAAGTGAGGGGATCAGTGGGGCCAGACCCAGTGCAGGACAGCTGAGGGACAGGCTGGGCTAGCTCAGTTTGCTTCTGCAGCCTTCTTAGCCTCCCCCAAGAAGAATATAAACTCTGAGAGCAGGGAGCTCTCTCCTTGTCCTACTCTCTCGCCTC
This sequence comes from Tapirus indicus, assembly GCA_031878705.1. NCBI lineage: Eukaryota > Metazoa > Chordata > Mammalia > Perissodactyla > Tapiridae > Tapirus > Tapirus indicus. The sequence continues at coordinate 60,602,764 of CM062918.1, read as the reverse complement.
TGTCTTTCCAGCACCGAGCAGAGTCCCTGAGTCATAGACTCTCAATAAATATGTTTTGAAAATGGGAATGGAGGGAAAGGCAGCCAGGGGCCCTGGACAAGTGGAGTGTGGAGGGTAAGAAAAGGAGGGGGTGTGACCAGGGGCTGCCCCTGGGCTGAGAAGGGTCCCAGGGTCATGCCCGAGGCAGGACAAATGCTAACTCTGGAGAAGGACGGGGGTTTCGGAGTCTGGGAGAAGAGATGACCCATGGAGGTGCCCCACGCACCTGGGGTCTGGTCTGGACAATGGCGGGAGGGGTACAGGATCTGGTGGAAACGCAGGCTTTACCGCCCAGCTGGCTCAGGTTCCGGCTCCAGCCATTACCCCTGGGTGCCTGTGGGTAAGTTAGCCAACCTCTTTGAGCTCCCGTTTCCTCCTACAAGGGATAGGAAAGCAGAAATTGTGTTGGCTCATTTGTGGCCGCTGTCCCTCTCCCTTCTAGAAAAGCCCTCTGAGGGAAGGGCCACATGCAGGGTGGTAGGTGGAGCATCTAAGGTTTCCAAGGAAGGTGCAGCCTGTTTTCTCTTTGCTAATGTTGGGGCCATGGTCTAATGAACCCTTAAAGCAATTTCTAATGAACCTTTGAACCTTATTGGGCGGAAGAAGGAGACTGGGGGCTTTTTCCTGTGGAGAGTTAAAACTGGTGAGAGTGGGGGCCCAGAGAGAGAGACTAGCGGGAGGGAAGTGGAGAAGATGCAGAGGGCGGGAGAGTCAAAGACTTCCAGCCCGTCCCTTGGGCTACATCCCCAGTGGACTTGGCCCCAGGGAAAGCTGGCCCAAAGTCTGGGTCCCAGGCTGACTTTCCCCTGGGCAGTGGTCATGTCATTCTGCCCACCCCCACCTACCCCGGCCCTCACAATCGTGGGAACCCCACCGGGGCCAACTCAAGGCTTCCTGGACTAAACTGCTCAGCTGCCCCAAGTGGCCACATCCCAGCAAAATGCTCTACACATTGGTCACCCTGGGGACCACTGGACCCCGGTGCACCCCTAGTTGGGGTAGGAAGGGTGGACCCCACCATTTACATGTAAAAATCAGGGTGGTGAGCAAGCATATGGTACCTACTTTCTAGGTTTGTTCAAGTGTGGTGCTCAGTACCTCTTGGCTGTCATCCTAAAAGGTCTCCACCCTGGAGGAAGACACACCGCCTCACTGAGCTTCATCTGAAAAATGGGGGCAAGAGTACCTGCTTCATGGAGTTATGATAAGGAAGAAATGAGACAAATTATAAAGGGTTCAGTAGCCAGAAAATGCAGGGAAAAATATTTCCCTTCCCCCCTTTCTCCCCAGACCCCTAGAGGCTGCGGGGTGGGGTGCAGGGCAGCTTCGGCCCCTCCTGTGTTTCGGCTCTCATCCACCGCAGGCTGGCTCTGCAGAGCCCAGGCATCCCCAAGCCCTCTCCCTGCCTTGTCCACCGAACAGCAGCCGCCAAAGTGTTGACGTGCCTCTGACACCCTTTTACTCGAGAAAGCTGCCGGCTGATGGTGGCTCCGGGCACGTGCTGAGCTTCCCTCTCACCTCATGATTGTCACTCAGCCGGCTCCCATGGGCGGGCCCTAGAAGTGCCAGCTGGGTGGGCTCCAGACAGCAGTCCCTCCCTCCTCCCTCCCACAGGATAAGAGACCAGTTTGCACAGGGGCCAAGCCAGGGAGGCAGGTTAAACCCCTGCAGCTCTTGGTCTTCCCTAAGCTCCAACTAGGCTGGGCACCTGGCTCAAACATACCTAGAAACATAAGGTGACAAAGCTGATATCACTGGAGAGATATCACTGAGCTCATAAAGTCGAGGCACCTTGTCGTCCATATGGGGAAACTGAGGCCCAGAGGGACGGGCCTTGTCTATGGTCGTAGTACAAAGGACCAGACCTCAGACTTATTTCTTCAACAAACGTGGTGCAGAATGACCTGCAGACTGGGCGTTGCGGTGGGGGGTGGAGATGATGGAGACCCAGCCCCTGCCTCTGGGCTGGAGGGACGTTGTTCCAGATCTCCTCTTGTATGGACTTCAAGGGCACGTGTGGGCTTGAGTTGAGATGACAACACAGTCTTGTGTGCATGGCTTGGTCTCATGGCTGAGTCTGTCAGTTCTCTGAGGACCTCCGGCCTGCCCCCACTGCCCTGCACAGACCCGGGTGTGCTGCAGGTCACGGCTGCAAATCTGGGGATCCAGGGATCCCGTGGGAGCATTGCCCAGGCCTGCCTCTTGCTCTCCTGGTTGTCACTTGCAATCTCCCTTGAAAAGCACAGACGATGCTTTAGGGAACTGGATCGACCCCTCTGCCCCGCCGGTAAGCTGATAATCAATGCTACTTGGGCCGGTTTAACAAATCATCTGGCATTTTCCAAGATGTGAACTGCTTGGCTCATTTACTGAGTCACTTAAGCCTCTCCATTGTGTAAAATTTAGGGATTTGGGGAGGCCTGGGGCTATTTTACATCTCCGTCATTCCTGTTAAGCCCTGCTTGTTCTCTCTCTTGCAGGTGGGGCCAGATTTCTCAGGAAGACTGCAGGAAACCTGTATTGCAGCTGCTCTCAGCTGCAGCCCAGGGCCAAGGGCTGGCTGGCGCCCACAGCTGGGGAATGACGAGTTGATTCCTGGATGGCCCTTCTGCTTACACTGCATTTCCAGGAGCTGATTATCTAGAAGTGAGCTCCTGTCATGAGCAAAGCACTGGGCGTGGGAGTAAGACTGACCTCAGTGAGTTGATTTTGATGTGGAAGACAAGGGTATCTACCCAAACTAGGCTGTACTGGTAAATGTTTAACAACCAGCTTTCCCCAGGGAAAACAATACCCAATTCTAGCATTTGCCCATTTCCCTGGTATAAATATTCCCACCATGGCCTACTTCAAGGGACTAATGTGACATCTTTGGAAGAGACACGCAGAATCAGTTCTTGAGAGCAAGTGGAGGCCGGCTCCAGTGTGCCAGCAACCCAAACTAATCATGTGGCGAGGCAATTTGTAAAATGTACTAAAATAAAATAGCATAGTTCTGTGGCCCCTGGATAGGGGAGCAATACCTCTGACTGAGCTTCCCGGGGAGGTTCCAAGGAGCAATGATATTGGGTTTGGGCCTGGACGAAGCACAGGGCTTTCAGTGGCGGAGCAGTGGCGGCAGGTCCTCCAGGCGCACACAGCGGCCTGAGCCGAGGAAGCGCGTCCATCCACGCCCAGCAGGCTTGAGGGCCAGCGTCCTGTGGCAAGACCGTGGAGACCAGATCACAGCGGGCCTCATACACTGTGCTGAGGAGTTTGTCCTTTATCTTGTCAGGAGACAAGGTTGGGGAGACAGGGATGTGTCTTAAGCAGGTGAATGATATCGTAAGATTTGTTTTATTGTGTTTCTTTTGAATCCTGACTTTATCATTTTTTCTAAAATATTATGTATGTTCATTACAAAAACAAATCAAGCAATGCATCAAAGTACAAAAAGATGCCTTTTTAACATTAGGTGAACATCTTCCCAACATGTCTCCAAACCTAGGCACAGACAGAAGGTTGGACAGATATGGTAGAAATAAAATGAAATAAATGAAAATAAAAGTAAAGGAAAAAAGAGAGAGACACAGGAACTAACTACTCTCTCTTCTTACCTTGGATGTTGTCAAAGCTGTGTGTGATGTTTGGAGCTGTAGCAGCTATCTTGCAACCAGTAGGGGAGCTAGCCCAGGGCAGCGGACGCAGTGAGGGTGATAGAATAGGAAGACAGACAGAATATGAATTTTGATGATGTAAGATAGCCAGTGGCCTTTACATATAGACCATCATGTGATAGCTCCGGTTTTCATGTGTATGAGTGCCCTGTCTACCTAGATTCTGAATTCTCCAGGCCCAAAACTGGGTAATAATGAAGGAAGTCAGTGTGATACAGTATTCAAGAGCCTGGGCTTTGGGTCAACCAAACCTGTGTTTGAATTATAGCTTATTATGGGGGAATTATTTAATCTCTTAGTGCCTCAATTTTCTCATCTCTGAAATAGGAATTATAAACCTGCTTGCAGAAATGTGAGCATTGCGTTAGATAACGTATGTAAAGTTTCTACCACAATGCTCAGGACAGAAGGCACTCAGAAAATGATTGTGACATATACAAATGGATCTGAGAAAATATTAAGCATGCCACTGGGTGGGGAAAAAACATTCTACTTCCATTTCTTCAGTCCTTTTCTGCAAAGACTGAGCCGACCATGAGCTGTGGAGTTCCAGCTCTAACACGGGGAGAGTAATTTTGAGCAAGTTTCTTTACTTCTCTGAGTCTCCATTCCTTTAGCTGTAAAATGGATACACTAAATGGAAGATTAAATAAGGTTAATGCCCAAGCACTGGTGTCCTCCTTTCTTGTTCTTCCTCTCCACGACACATAGATACACGCTCACAGGTACACACATACACATATACCCAGACACACACACACCCCTTTCTTAGCCCCAGAATCTCTCAAGAGATATTTTATGAGGTTTGAAGACGCTGTCCCCATGTCTGTCTGCAAGGCCAGCCTGTTCACCTGATCCCTGTCATGGGTTCTTTGTCTTTCTCTGGGTTTGTTTCCCAAATGTAGGATCTTCAAACAATGGGCATTGTTGCTTAAAGGGAAATTATTTTCTGGGGAAAAAATATTCTAAAATGTAATTACGTATTAGATACACATCTAGTAAATGATCTAGTAAATAATTAGACACGTCCTTCTTTGAATATAAAATGCCACATTTTAGCAGATGGAACAGAGAGATCTTGACAGTCAGAGGGAGTCAGGAGAGAGAAACGAAAGAAGGAATTGTGTACTTTCTTTCTGTTTACCTGGTGTAATTGGGCCTGGCCCCCAGGCACGGGGCTGGGCGGGAGCTGCTGGACAGGCATTGGCTGGGACATGAGGTGCAGAGAAAATGAGCAGCAGGCTGAGGAGGGCCAGTCTGAACTCTGTCCAGGTGAGTGAACACACATCTCTGTCTCCTTTCATGTCCATTCCCAACATCACCATCCTGGCCGTGACTTTCACTGAGTCTTCCCTGGATGGCAGCTTCACCCTCCTCACTCATTTCCCACTTCCATTCTTTCTTCCTCTGACCTGTTCTATGTAACATCCCTAGAAGTTTGTCTCCTGAAATGTCACTTTTCTTATGTCACACTCCTGCTGGAAGACCTTGCTACTTCCATCCTTCATGTCGTACTTTGCCTGCTTGGCTTTCCAGGGGAATGAAACAATCACTTGGTGCAGTGCTCCCCAGCATGCAATTTCTAGACTCTCCAACGATGCCCGGTCCTAGAAACCATTAGGTCCAGCCCTAGGCCTCAGAGCTGGAGTCACATCTTTCTAAAGGTCAAGTCTGTTCATGACTTCGGTCCTAAGCTACTCCCTCTAACTCACTTTGCACTCCACTTCCCAACCTTTCCTTCTCTTACTGATTTTTCTTTCTGTTTCACCTTCCTTGGCTTCTTGGGCTGGATCCTCAGTCCTATTGCCCGTCTTTGACCTTGACTTTCCTCCAAGCAGGTGGTTTGGATTTTCCGGCTGGCCGGGCATTCATTCCTTTATAGAGCACTTACCGGGGGCATGTGCTAGGTTGTGCTCATGGAGGCATGAACAGTATCTGCAATTTGGAAGAAGAGGCCATTAGATAATTCACTGAGAACTCACTTTCTATGTATGTGGGGGGCGGGGGGCGGTGCTGGTGTTGGGTGGGTGAGGAGAGTAAAGTTGGACAGAGGAATAAAATGTTGTCCTTGAACTCTGGCAACTAGCCAGAGGCCAGTCAATGACTTTTTATCCTTAATTGATTTATCAGATTAGCTTTAATGGAACCCAGAGGAAGCTGGAGCAAGCCAGGAAGTGATTACAATGGAAGAGATTGTGCCCAAGGTTTGCCTTTGATCTTCAAACAATCCTGAGAGGGAGGGGGTTGTCCCCATTTTCCTGCCTGGGAAGCAGACTCAGAGAGGCCAACTGACTTTCCTGAGGTCACCCAGCTGGCAGTGGGGAGGCTGCAGACCTGGGTCCTGGTGGGTCTGATGGGCACCCAATGCTCACTGCTGAGGCCACACTGATCCCAGGGCCCCTGTGGTCAGTTTGCTTCCTCAGCAGCCTTCTGAGGACTGTCGGCTGCAATGCCCCTCCATGTGGTGGATTAAAGCCACACTTTTGCTTGGACACCCCTTCCTTCCCTCACCGCCTCATCCTCCTGGCTTCTCTGCCTTGGCCTAGGGGTGGAAGGGGAGCTACTGAGTTGTCATCTGAGCACACACCTTCCAGAGCCGCGTAGGAAAAGGACATTTTATGATCAAACAGGTGAAAGAGGATGCCAGGGAAGAAGCAGGGCAGCAGGGATGGGTGGGCAATAAGAGAAAGAACCAAAAAGAATAAAAAGAATCCTTAAACCTTAAAACAGAGCCTGCCCTCTGCTTCCTGGTAGGTGTGGGCTGACACTCTTCCGTGTAATTCTGTAATGGAATCATGAATGAGGAGAAATCATCCCCGGGGCTTGGGTGTGCCTTATAGGACTGAATTAGATCAACAAGGTATTGATTTTCCCTGCTGATTAACAGGCCCCGCACGTGAGGAAGGGGGCAGCCGGTAAGTAGCTTGAATCACTGTCCCAGCTCACCAGCGTCCCTCTGCCGCCTCCCGGGTCACCTGTGCATCTTGGCAATTTTATAATTGGCCCGATGGGTTACGATTTGAAACCAGAAGAGCCAATTAGCAGGAGTCTCCTCTGACCTCCGGTTTGGAGTGGTAGGAGAGGAGGTAATGACTTGAGACAGAGGGAAGAAAAAAAACAACAAAAAAAAATGAAAACAGAAAATATCAAGAGCAAAGACCGAAATCTTTTTGGCTCCCTGATTAATAACCCTGTCATGCCGATCACAAGCACTAAACAGCAATGCTGGTTGCAGCTGAATTTTTTATACTTTCTATTAATCTTTAATGATAGCTTGGTCACCTAGTCTCTTTTATCTTGTCAGATAAATGTATGGTTAACAGGATAATGAGATTTCTAAATCCCCATTCCAGCTCCCAGCTATCTAGTGCATACGGTGACCTCTGACCCCTGGCAGACAGCGGCACCAGGGTGCTCGTAATTGGTAGGTGTGCTGGGAATGTATTGGAAGCTGACGGATGGTTTAAACTTTGATTTGGGGTCAGCAAGGTCACTGAGCTCTGGAAGACCAGCCCGGCTTTATTACCAGCTGCCTCTGATGGGGATATAATTAGATTTAGCTATTGCTTTATTAATAAGTAATCACTTTTCCCATCACTGTGGGTGGGCAAATGTATTCCTTGGATAATTTGAGGACACTAGTCTGGCTTTATTAATAAGAATATATCATGCATATTTGGCCAGGGGCAGACACCCGTCTGGATTTCTGGACTTTGGGGGAATTTTATCATTTTTACTCATTTGCAGTATTGAATAAATCAGCTGTGCCTTGTGAAATCTATCTTTGCCTCAGTGACCTCGAACTCTCTGTTGCCATCAGGAACCTCTGTTTTGGCCTGTTTCTCAATGACTTAAGCGTAAAAAGTATGTAGATAATTTCATCCAGCTGTCCATCCATCTATCCATCCATCCATCCATCATCCCATCATCTACTCAATCATGTGAATACTTGCTAAGTACTAGTTACAGCCCTCGGCAAAGGGAGAAAAGGGTTCACAGAGAGTTAAAGACCTAATTCCTGCCTTAAGAGATTTACAAACAGACAAGTAACTGAAATTCAAGGAAGGGTGAGTCGAGGGCCATAAGGAAAGTGTTGACACAATGCTGGACATGGAAATTGATGAGCACTGGATGTGATGCATCAAAAATGTTCATATTTTGGTAACAGTTATTAACATGGCTCATATTTTTTGGAGAAGGGCGACGGCACAGGAAGAAGGTAGATTTGAACAAAGGGCTGAGAAGTTTCTTTAAATATTTAAAAAATTTGAGAGTTTCTCCCATGCATCCCTATGATAGAAAATTAGGAAGGAATAGGGGGAAAAAGGGAGAGAAACACAACGTAAGAGAAAGAGAATTAAAGAAAGACCACTCATTATTCCTAGACTCTAATTAATTAATTCAACAACTTTCTATTGAGTGTCTATTATGTGTAAGCCATGTCCTAGCCATTTTCACCATTCACCCAAGGATAACCCCAATAGAAAGACTGCAGGTCTAATGTTCGGTAGTACAGCACTACGGATGTTATTCTATTCTGAAATACTGCAACCTTGGTATTTTTGTTGGTTAAATACCATCATTTAGGTATTTTTAAAAATCTGAAATTTGCTACGCTGTGCACCTCTCCTCCATGTGGTGACTCAGGGATTCAGCTTCTGCTATCTTAACATGTACCCAGAGACTTAAACGCCACACTAAAATTTCTAATAGAACAAAGGAGTATTCTTTTAAAAAATGATTCTGACCACATCTCTACTATATTTCATCTAATCTAAGATATACCATTATGTTACGTACTGTGAAAAAGAAAAAGCACTGTTAATATATACTGCTAATTACACTGTGATGTGCTATTGGTTGTAAGATTCATTCTGACTTACAAAATATCAAAATGTGAAAAGAAATGTATTATACAATTGATGAAATATAGTACTTTAACTGTTCCCCAAATATATAGTTGTTTTAATTCCCATCTCTCAGGTTCCTTAGGAGGGTGAACATATTTTCTTATGTCTATTGGCCATTTGTCTTCTAGAGCCTGTTAGGCTTGGATCTACTTCCCAAAGTCTCTGATGCCGTCTCCTTCCAGAAGAGAATGGGGTAGAGTGGTGATGTGGACATGGGAGTTGAGGGAGAGAGATCCCAGGCCTGATTCCCCACCCTTGCCTGGATAGACTCTGCTATCTCTCTTGATCTAGAGATAGAGATCCTCTGCTCTCCTCCCTTTCTTCCTCCAGGGCCACATCCATTCTCCTAGGCCCTGCTCTCTCTCCCAGAATCACTTATCTTCTCTAGGAGACCGCCAAGAGCAGTGGACAAGAAAATCCCACAAGGAGGGACTCAAGGCAGAACTGAGGAGCCTCAGTCCTGGCCTTAGACCTCTCCCAGATGGAACAGTGTGTGAAGGCACAGGTGGTTTCGGTAAAAAGTTACCATTTTGCTAAAAGTTACCAAGCCATCTTTCTCTGGTTGTTGCAACCACTCTTGACTATTAACTCTCAGTCATTCACTGAATCTATAGGTGGAGCTAGAAGGATGTATGTGGACATACACCACAGATCTTTTCTGATAGTCACCCAGAGAAATGAATCCTTTCTAGGGACCCTCCCAGAGTTACGTTTAGGGGGCGCCTGAGAGGCACTGGGTACCATCTTCCCAGCTGTGTCAGTCAGGATAGGCCAGGTTATGCTGCAGTAACACTCTACATTCTCAGTGACTTAACCCGTTGAGACAGCATTAATCACTGATGCAGGTATTGCCATCAGACGGCTCTCATGGGCGCCTTGTCTCCAAGTGGTGACTCAGGGATTTAGCTCCTTTTTGCTTAGTTTAGACTCTGCTAATCCCTAGAGTCTAGTGTCTTCCAGGGCCTCAGTGCCCTCCAAGTTCTCCTTGGGATCTTCTGCATCTGGCCAGCCAATGAGCAAGGTGGACATAAAAAACAGAACTCTTGGAGGTTTTAGGGGCAAATCTCCCTTCCACCAATTCCATTGGCCAGAACTAATCACATGGCCCTGCCTAGATGCAAGGGAGGAGGACCCCAGGAGGATCATGAAATGGTTTGGGGAGCATTTAACATTATCACTTTCTCATCAAAAAGCCCTCAACTGGCAAGTGGAATCATGATGCAAACTCAGAATAACGTTTTCTTTCTTGTACCACAGGCCTACAATCTGCCTTGGGGACAAAATAACATAACCAATAAACAAAACAACATAACACAAAGAGAAACACACACACACACAGGAAATAGCTCTGAGATGTCATGGTTACCCTTGCTCATCAGTCCTTAGAGGTATAGCTTGCCCCAGAGAGGGGGGAGAGTCTGCAGGAGAGGACAAAGGATTCATCTGGAAACCAGAGGCCCTGGGTTTGAATCCCACTTTTACCACTGTTTGCCTATGACTTTAAGCAAGTCACTTCCCTCTCTGAACTTCAGGATTCTCCCCAGTCGTGACACTACATAAATAGTGATGGAGTCTCCTGATCCTATACTGAGATATTGGCAAACTCTGGTGTATTTGGAGTCCACAGGACAATAATTTTGAAATCAGGACCAAGCTAGAAGATTCGGCTGTATCAGTTTCCTGTTGATGCTATAACAAATTACCACAAATTTAGGGGTTTAAAGCAACACAAATATATTCTCTTGTAGTTCTGGAGGTCAGAATTTAGAATTGAGTCTTCCAGGGTTCAAATCAAGGTGTCAGCATGGCTAGTTCCTTCTGAGGGCTCCAGGGGAGAATCTGGTCCTTGGCTCTTCCAGATTTTGAAGCTGCCAGCATTCCTTAGCTCATGGCTGCATCTCTCCAATCTCTGCTTTTGTCATCACATTGCCGTCCTCTCTTCTGTAGCCAAGTCTCCCTCTTCTAAGGACACTTGTGATTATCTTTGAGGCCTGCCTAGATAATCCAGGGTAATCTCTCCATCTCAAAACCCTTAATTTAATCACATCTGCAAAGTCTCCCTTGCCACATAAGGCAACATTCAGAGATTTTAGGGATTAGGATGTGGATATCTTTGGGAACTATTATTCAGCCTCCTTCAGAAGTAGACTGAGGCATTCAGAGGGAAGTTAGATGCTTTTCTGGAGTGGAGGACAAGGGTCAGGGACCCCGATCCCTCTAATCTGGCCTCACTCCTGAAATCTCTGAGAGGAGGCATGCACAGAGTCCAATAGCTTAGGGAGCGGCCGAGACTGGGCTTGCCTGTCTGCTCTCTGCTCATTACCAACCGCACGGCCTTGGGCAAGTTGGCTGACTTTCCTGGGTCTGTTTCTTTATTTTTAAACCAGGGGAAGTGATACTGAACTGCCACGGCTACTGTAAAGATAAGTGGTAACCTGTGAAAGCAGTTGGCCCCGTCCTCAGCACATAGCAATGCCCAGTGACTCGAGGGTCGTCATAAACTCCTACCTGGCACCTCTGTGGGGCACCAGTCGGCTCGGGCTGCTGTAATAGAATACCATAGACTGGGGAGCTTCAACAGCAGACATTTATTTCTCACAGTTCTGGAGGCCAGGATCAAGGAGTCAGCAGATTCGGTTCCTGGTGAAGGCTCTCTTCCTGGCTTGCAGACAGTTCCCTTCTTGCTGTGACTTCACGAGGCAGAGAGCGAGCTGTGGTCTCTCTTTCTCCTCTTCCAAGGGCACTAATCCCATCCTGGGGGCCCCACTGTCATGATCTCATTAAACCTAATTACCTCCCAAACCTCCCACTTCCAAATACCATCACTTAGGGCTTCAACATATGAATTTTGGGGGATTGTAAACATTCAGTCCATAGCAGCGGGTGACTGAGAGCACTGATGGAGGAGATGCTGGCATGTGGGTAGAGCGGAGATCCCAGCAGGGTACCCACATCACAGGGGATAGAGGCAGGTCGCATCCCGTAGCAAGGACAGCCAGCTTTCCCGTTGTTTCTCTGTGACAGAATGGAGCCGTGGAGGCAGAACCTGTGAATAGGAGGCATTTTTGGAAAAGGCAGTGATGCTGAGGAACCTGAAAGTGGGGAGTGTGTGGGAGCAAGGTCCCAGCACCGGCTCTCTGCTGTCTTCATTCACAGGAAACCGCAGTCAGGTTGGCAATACAACACTGGGGCAGAGACCCAGTGCTGGGCTCCTATTTCCATAGACTATAAAATTCTTCTCTCGCACTCCTCTTGGTGTATTTCTTCTACCTTCCAGACCTTTCTTAGGCTGAGAGCAAATCTCCAGCACAGTGGTGAAGAGAGTGGGCTCTGGAGCCAGTCTGCCACCTTAATTCAAGCTCTGCCACTTACTGGCTCTGTAACCTGGGAAAGCTACTGAGCTTCTCTGTGCCTCAGTTTCCCCGCTGTGAATTGGGGATAATAATGGCAGCCACCTAGAGGATTGTTGTGAAGACTCACTGAGTTAATACAGTCAATGGAAAGGGCATTTCAGGGTCCTGAGACTCCCCATATCACAGGCTCCATGCACCCCCGTATCCCCCACCCATCCCAAACTCAGAGGAGATGACTGAGTCAGGTGGCAGCCATTGCCTAAATGAACCAAGTTTCAGCTCAGTTTATTATCAAAACACAGTATAAATGTTGTTTTTATACTCAATAAACAGTTCCTCAGCTCTGCAAAATGAAATATTCCTTTCATTATGAAACTGAGTAGCCATTTATCCCGTGTCTTACGTGGTATAAATAGACTGCGTGGCAGTCAGTGGAGAGATAATGACACTGTTTATTTTCACTAGCTTGGGACGGGCTGACACAGCGTGTACCAGGGGATGAGAGCGGCTCCTAGAAGGGGACCCGCAAAGCCGTCATTCTTGCCAAGAACAAGGTGCTCAGCATCTGTTCTCAGGTGCCGCTTGCCAGGCCCGGGCAGGCGGGGAAATGTGGGGATTCCACCTGGCACCTTGAGGAGCCAGCTCTGAGCTGAAGCTGGAGAAGGGGTCTCCTACAGGGAGGGAGTTGATGGAGGCGGGCAGCCCCACGACACCACTGCCATGCTGCCCAAGATCGCCATGGCGCTCAGGCGCAAACCTTCACATGACTTGACAGTTTAGAAAGTCGCCTGTCCCCAAGTCAGTGCAGTAGGACTAGCAGCAGGGCCTGAGGACTGGGGTCCAAGGTCAGGCTCCAGCCCTCTTCATCTGCAGGATACCAGGGAAGTCCTCAGCTCTCTGGCCCCCATTCTGTCCTTTCTGCCCGCTTTGCCTACTGTGCCATTGAATGAGAAAGCGCATGTGTAGGTGTTCAGTTTTGCACAAACATATGCCCTGATTTTTCTGGAAAGGAAACAGAATTCCACAGAGAGGGTCAGTGGCTCATGGGAGATTCCAGATCTGATCCAGGTCTCCTGACCCCTAGCCATGAGCTCTTTCCACCAGTGTGTTCCCTGGGGTCAAACGTGGTCGCTGGAAAGGCAGGACCACCGTCTGCATGTGCACTGCGTGACTCCAGGTGGCGGCGGGAGGGCTGCTCACACAGACGACAAGACAAAGGGCACCCACCAGGATGGCGAGTACGCAACCTGCTCCTCTGGATGCAGCAGCCCAGCTGAAGGCCTCAGCCAAGAGCAAATGTGTTTCTAAGGAATAGGGGCACACGGCCCATGGACTTCAGTCCAGATTCGTTTTTCACTTCCCTGGTAGGAAATAGCAACCGACAGAGATGGAATCCTAGTTATTGTGCTGTGTTGGGGGTCTCAGGATTGGAAAAGTCTAGGACATGGGACTCAGCCTGAGCTGAGGGCTCTGTGACCTGAACACGCTGAAGGGTGTGTTGACCTCATGAGCACCTGAAACAGGGAAGAGAAGTTGGAAGAATTACCAGCAGGAAGTGATGAGCACTGATGTCTGATGGAAGCCTTTCTCAGAAGAAAGCCATGAGCAAGTCACTTCATCTCTTTGAGACTCACTGTTTTCATCCATACAATGGGCATGATAATGTCCTGCCACTTTGAAGAGCAGAGGCTAGACTGGAAGATCCCTACAGGGCTGCTTCAGTTCTCGAGTCACCTCTGAGTTGTGCTGGCAGCAGAAGCTATTGTCTGCCTGGACGTGTCCAAGGGGTGGGTGGAAAGCTTTACCCATTTTAGGAGTCTGTCTTACTGGGGTGGCTGTGAGTCCCTGGCAGTGGTGGTGAACAAGTGAGCTGACTGCTGGGGCCGAGGCAACACCTGTTTTGTGGAAGGGCTGGCCCCCTGCACAGAGATGAGGGCCAAGGTTTCAAGTCATCGATCCAAGGGGAGGGCAAACTGAGCCCCAAATCTGGTCTGATCTGAGGGTCAGGCAGTGTGGGGAGTGCCTCGGCGGTTCTTGGCACCCGAGAGGGCCTGGGCTAGGGTTCAGTGAAGGATGAGAAACCCTCCAGATGTGGGCCACCTGCTGTCACGGCATCCGTCAGTGCCCAGGCAGGAGACTGGAACTGCTCTAGATATTTCAAGTGGATTTAATGCAAGGAATTGGTTACAGGGGGCTCAATGGCCCAGAGGGCAAGAGGAGACGAAGCTCCTTACCCCTCAACCAGGAAGCTGCCTCTGTCCTGGGGGTTGGGGCCCACAGCCCTCACGCAACCCAGCTGCCCTGGGGGGCTGCCAGCCAACGGGACCTGGGGTCTGCTCTCTTGCAGATGCTGCTGGAACTGCCTCTAAGGCTGCTGGAGCTCCCAGGGCCACAGCTGCCCTTGGGTACATGGTGCCTGCCTCTGCTGGAGGCACTGCCAAGAGCAGACGAATGCCTTCTCCCTCCTTCCTGCCTGCCAATCTTCCACCGGTGTCTCCTATTGGCTGAACCTCAGGGGAAGCCAGCAGGCAAGGGAGCCTGGGAAATGTAGTTTGCCAGGATAGTCCTGGGGAGGGAGTCAAGATGGGAGAGTGTGGTACTGAGAGCCAACATGTGCTATTGGGCACCTGTACCCTCTACGTTCCAGAAAGGCCAAAGATGATCAGACACACTATCTGATGTAAAAGTCAATTCTGAATTCTTCCAACCACCTTTTGAGGGGAGTAGTATCATATCCATTTTATGTATGAGGCTCAGAGAGTTTAACTAAAGTCCCCAGGATCACACAGCTAGCAATTAACAGAGCCAGGATTTGAGCCCTGAGCATTCGCTCCTTTCCTCTTAGGGGCACTACTGGTCACAAGGTTTAGCTGAGACGGGGTTTTGAACAGGCAGCCAGTCCCAGCAGGAACCAGGGATTTAGGCAGAAGCCAGGAAGCCAGATGAGCCCCCTTGCTAAGTGGGGGTTAGGGTGGGGGGTGTCTAAAGCCCACATGACCCTCAGGGGCTGAGTTCACCAGCAGGCTGCTGGGCAGGGGAGCAGCAGATGTGCCTGCTCCCCTCCCGGGGATGAAAAGGCTGTGCCAATATCCTCTTGGGCTGGTGTCTCATTGCCCAGAGCGGGGATGGGGGAGATGGAGACCCACCACCGTCTGCATTTGTGAGGGCTGCTGTGTGACTGTGGGAGCAGGTTAGTGCAGTCAGGGGGAGTGAAGTGTGGGGCGTCCATTGCTGTTTGCCCCTTTGATGTGGAGGAGGTGTAGACATTCGGGGCCCAATCCCAACTGGATGGAAAGAATGACCTCGTCTGTGACACCCCAGGGCTGGGGCCACAGGGTCCCACACCAATTGTCTCTCTGGCTCATGGGGTCACAGGGCAGTCAGTGTGGTAGGGAGGGGGGTGGACCAAAATCCAGAGATATGGGCTGGAATTCCAGCTCTGTCACCTCCTCACTGAAGCAGATCAAAGTCACTTTTTTGGGAGAGGGGGCTCTGTGATTCTGTCAGAGAAAGACAAGCAGTGGTTGCAGGAAAGACCCTCAGAGGAAGACCTTGGCCACCTGGGGGTGGCACTGAGCCCCCTTTCCTCTCTCAGCTTGAGCCAGTGTTTCGGGTCAGGGATCACCTTTGGCTCCTAGGATGACTCTTACTTTGGAATTGGGGCACTACACACACCAGTGGGATTATCTGGGAGAAGCCGGCCTGACATCAGTCCTCTAAGAATTCTCTTCTCCACTCGGCCCCAAACACTTCCGGTGTATCCTCACCTGCAGCCTTTCCGCTGTGTCAGGTAACTATTGCTGGGTAAGAAACCACACCAAAACTTAGTGACTTAAGCTGATGATGGATTTGGCTCACAATCAATCAGTGATTGATTCCGTGGGTTAGTTCTGCTGGTCTGGGCTTGTCCACAGGTCTGCAGTCCGTTGGCGGACTGGCTGGGGGCTGGCTGGTCCTGGATGGCCTTGCTCATGACTGGTGGTCACCAGCTGTCAGCTGGAGTGCCTCGGTTTCTCTTCACGTGGTTTCTCATCCTCCAGCAGGCCAGCCCAGGCCTGTTCAGAGGCAGCAGTATTCCGAGAACAGCAAGAGTGGAAGCTGCAAAGCTGCAAAGCCCTGGAGGCCTGGGCTTGGAACTGACCCACTATCGCTTCTACTGTTGGTCAGAGCAAGTCCAGGCCGGCCCAGGTGCAAGGTGGGGAAATAGATTCCGCCTCTTGATGGGAGGAGCTACAATGTATTGTGGCCTCCTTTGCAGTGTGCCACACCTCAACAAACGGAATGCCTTTTGTGTCCTAGTGTAGATACTGTCATGGCTCATCTCAGTATCCACTCAGCCCTTCATCGTTAATGATAGAACCCTGACATTTATCTGGGCTCAGAATCATGACTTCATTTCCCAGACTTCCCTAAAGCTAGGATACAATATATATCTAGAGTCTGGCCAATGAGATGGTAAAAGAACCTGGCACAAATCCTTTGTCCTGTTCTCTTTCTCTTCTTTCTTCCTGATGCGTGGATTCTGCATGCATTGGGTGGAGCATGAGCAGCCATATGAGACCATCGGGCAATGTACTAAGGATGGCAGAGAAGCAAGATAGAAAGTGCCTAGGTCGCTAGTGACTTAATGTCTTTTCTGTGAGAGTAAAACAAACTCGTGCCTTCTTTAAGCCATTGTTATTTTGACATTTTTGTTACTCACAATTGAACCCAGTCCTAATTAATAGACTTCCCTCCATATACCGATTGCTTTTCACTTTCTTCCTATTTCTTATAATTGTCCCCATCCTACAAAGCCTTCCCTGATCACATTCATCTCCTCTTTTCTGGGTTCTGAGAACACTGTTTGAATGAGTCCCTGATATCCACCCACCAATCTGGCCCTAGTCTCTTAGTTCTCTGTTTGTTGGTTTGTCTTAATATCTTATATGTGTTATGGCTTTTATTTTATTGTAGAGCTGAGATCTGTAGTTCCTTTTACTGCAGAGCTAGAAGTTATAGTCTCCTTTGTATTTCCCTCAAATTCATTCATTTAAAAATATTTATGGAGTACTTACCATATGTCAGGTACTGTGGTAGGCTTTAAGGACATAAAAATGAATAAAACAAGATCACTGTCCTTGCCATCATGGAACTGAGTGGAAGTAAACAGGCTTTGAACAAATAAACAAATGACTATATAATTACAGAGAGTGATAATTGCCAAAATGAAAAATACCAGGGGTATCTTGTTTAGATCAGGTGCTCAGGGAAGGCCTCTCTGAAGAGACAGTGCTTAAGGTGAGATTGAAAGATGAAGAGAAACCAGGCAGGTGTTGTAAAGAGTGCTCCTGCCTAAGGGATAGCATGTGCAAAGGCCCTGAGGCAAAAAAGAGCTCTGGGCATTTGAGGAGACAAAGAAGTTTTGTGTGAAGGGAAAGCAAGGGAGAGAATAGAAGAAGAGACCTGAAAGGAAGCCAGGAGCCAGATCACACAGGGCTATGTGGGCCATGGCTAAGAATCTGGATTTTATTCCATATACAATGAGGAGATTTTATGCACCAGTATGGTCTAATTATGAGGATTAAGTTCTCCTGCCCATAACTGAAAACCCAGGTATCAGTGGCTTAAACAAGCCAGGAAGAAAGCAGTCCAGGGCTCACAGGGAGGCTCCAGGATGCCATTAGGGATCCAGCTCTGTTAGCTTTCTGCTCCACCATTCTTGTCACGTGGCCATATTCTCAAGTCTCTTCATGGCCCAAGATGGCTGCTGGAGCTCCAATCACATCCACATACCAGGCACAAGAAAGAGGGAGTGGGGAGGCCTCCTGGCTGACTCAGATCCCTGTAAAGAGCTTCCCAGAAGCCCTGCTGAGTGGCTTCCTCTGACATCTCATTGGCCACCCTTGACTGCAGGGAAGCCTGGGAAATGTAGTCTTTTAGCTGTGCATATTACCACCTGATATAAATTGGAGTTCAGCTAGTAAGAAGGTGAAAATGGCTGTGTGATAGGTAACAAGAAGTCTTTGCCAGAATTGGGTTCACAGGAGGTGTTCATTGAAAGCCTATTTGTTCCAACAGCTACACACAACATGGATGAGCCTCAAAGACATAGGGTTGAGTGAACGAAGCCAGAGCTGGAAGACCCCTCTCTCTGATTCTAGGCAAAACTAATCTATGGTGAGTCAAAATAGGGGTTACTCCTGGGGCATCAGTGATGCAGAGGAGGCATTGGGGAGCTATCTGGGGAGCTGGAAATATTCTAACTCTTGACCTGGGTGGCAGTTATGAAGTGCATGCTAATATAAGAATTTAGTGAGGCATCTACTTAACGCTTATGCTCTTTACTGCATACATGTTATGCTTCAATAATTTTTTAAAAAGCATGTTCATTCCAGGATTTATCTGTCTTCTAGGAATTAACAAGAACATTTATATATTTATTTTTGTATTTCTTTTGCTTTCTGGAAAGCTCTAGTGTCAGAACAATCACCAGCTTTACTATATCCCTTTCCTAAATCCCAGCTCCAGGCCTGTCTCCTGCAAGACTTTCTCCAGTCTCCTGAGCTGGAGTACCACACCCTCCTTAGACTTTCCCCAGCTCTCTGTCCCTTGATAGCATGTCAGACTTTCTCTCTGCCTTGAATGAGCCTCACACTCGTTACTTAGCATAATGCCTGGCACATGTTTGTTGAATGATTGGACAACTTTATGACCCACCACCCATGCACTGAACATTCCATGTAACAAACCTTGATTCAGTTCATTCATTACAACTGGCTCTATGTGCTAGAGGTAGAGATATAAAGAACCCTGTCCACAATACAATCTTATCTTGGAATCAATGGAATGTTGAGGGAATAAAAGTAGCAGGGAGAAAGAGGAAATTGACCTATGGGAGCCCACCTGGGAAGGCCTCCTGGAGGAGTCGACACTCTGAACAGGATGTTAAAAATGAATGGGAATTTGCTACTGACTAGAAGTGGTTGGAGAAGGAAGAGGTAGTAGAGAGGATGACGGTGTGTGCATGTGCGTCTGAAGGCCGAGTGACTTTGGCTAGGAGTGGGGTAGAAGTGAGCATCAAGCCCAAGGCCATACTGTGGTCTTCCCGCAGCATTTGTGTCTGCCTGGGGAGAGTGGGGATCCTGGAGGCTGCTGAGCTGGTGTCCTGCGTCACAGGGCTGGGCACTAAGAAGCCCACTTCCTTCCTTCCCTCTCCCCTCCTCTCTGCTTCTCACAAAGTGGTCCTGAAATGACACCAAGAGCAGCTGCTTAAGCAATTTTGCCAATTAATGGGTCTCTGAAATTAAACCACCTACGCAGTCTGGAGGAGCCTTCTCCAGGAGGGATTTCAGCAATTGTCTTCATGATAATCAGGCTTGACTCGCCTTCACACACATTAATAAAAAAGCGAAGGCGTCGGGAGAGATGCCCTTTCACAGGGAATATCGACAGTATCGTAACGAGGCTTGGGGAGAAGGATGCTGAGGCGTGGTGCTGCAAGCTCAACACCGTCTCCTTCTGGGAACAAGAGCCGACTCTGGCTGGAAGCAGCTGGGCTGACAGTAAAGAATAGCAATGTCCAGTAGCCAGTGAGGCTGGGTTGGTCCGGAGAAATGAAGGCAAAGGGCAGGATACGCTTAGGAAGAGCAATTGGGAGGATCTCCTGGAGGGATAATCTGGGTGGTGGCGGTGAGAGGAACAAGCCAGCAAGTGCTGAGCACTTGAGAACCAACACACAGAGGCTGCTCGTCAGCCTTTTCCCCCAACCCCACAAGACCCAAGGACTTCCCTGTTCTTGTTCACAGATGTCACCAGCTAATCATGCCTGCCTTCCCCTAAGCCGGAAGTGACCTCAGAATCCTCCTCAACACAACATTCTCCACACAACACTCCTGGTAGCCTCTACCAATTGGTTGGAATTAGAACCAGAGTTAGAATCTACTTGCCATCCAGTCTCAATGTGTGCGTGTATGTGTGTGTGTGTGTGTGTGTGTGTGTGTGTGTATAATTTTTTTGCTTTTAGGGTCTTCTACTCCCCCTTACTCTGCACTCTTTCCACCATGGACAGTCTCTCAGGTTTTCTCCCAGTGCACACTGTATTTTTACAAGGATCAAAGGCTTACTAGATGAAGTTCTAATGGTGGAAATGCAAGAGTAGGGTGCATACATGGGCTCCATGGCTCCCCAGGTCCTTGAGATAATAACATGTTAGAAAAGGAAACTGACAGCTATTTACTATCTACAAAATGATAGACACGGTGCTTTCATCTGATGTCTTGTTTAACCCTTGTATCGATTCTCCTGGTAGGTGCGTCCTCCACTCTGTGCATGGAGAACGTGAGGCTTAGCCCAGTTACGCAACTCACCCAAAGTTACAGCAAGTAAGTGGCAGAGTTGGGATTGGAACCCAGGTGGGTGTGACTCCAAGTCTGTGTTCTTTCCACCCTGTCAGGCCGAGGAGGGGACACCGACACCATTCAGGCTTCTTTGGTGGTTCCCTCGGATTAGTGCAGGAGGATTCAGTAAAGCAAATACTGTTCTTCCCTTGTTGGGTGTCTCATCTGCCTGAGTTAGGGGAGAGAGTGGGAACGGGAGGTGAAGGAGGAGGGGAAGGGCGGCAGCATCACTGATTTGATTGGATAATGTATTAGGCACTTACTGTATGCCCAGCAGAGTCTCTAGAACTAACAGAGCATTCTAGTCTCTTTGCGTTAAGTATGAACTTCATGCAGCTTGTGGAGAGCTGACCACACGTCAGATTCTTGCACTCTTTATACAGCTTAACTTTAATTCTCACAACCGTCGAGGTCTCACAGTTCTCAAGGGGCCCAGTGAGGATTGGAAAGCCAGCCTGTCTGCTGGGGAGCCGGGCTCATTTCACACTTTCCCGACCCCCGCACTCCCGTGCCCATCACCAAGCAAAGGGGCCACCAAGGAAGAGTGGACTTTGTTACCTGGTAGGGGACCCAGTGCAGTGCCCCCTGCCTGCCCCTTTAGCCATCTCCAGCTGTGGCGCCCATATTTATTCTGGGGACAGAGCTTCTTATTTAAATGACCCACACCAGCCTGTCTGTTCTCACATCCCCACTGTCATCAGCTCTTTGAGAGCTGGACACCACATCTCTTATTTCTCTCTCTCAAAACTCCTAGCAGGATAATTGTTTTTGGAACTGATGTACTTTCTTAAACCCTCAAATAATGTGAGGCAATATATGATTGTTCCAAACCTACACTAAATATAGCACATAGCATCTCTAGCTGAAACTGCAATTTTTTTCCAGAAAAAAAGTCTGTGTTTGTTTCTGTCTTTTCTCTGTGTGATTGTGTGTACATATTCATTGTCTGAGGGAAGGTGTTTGGTGTTAGTTTGGTTTTGCTCGAACCAAGCACACACACTTATAAGGCCATGGCCAGGCTCAGATGTAAGGACCACAGGCTCGAATCTGGGGACATCTGTTAGGACAGAGGGCAGGACAGACTGTCTCCTTCTCACATCCACACTGACTGCCTCTTTCCCAGCTTCACTAGCTGTAAGGACGACTCCCCCTCCCCACCTCATTAATTAACACTCACAGTGCAGGAACCATGTGCTGGGGGCTCGTGTGAACCTCATTCAACCTGGGGAAGTAGGTAATTATCGTAACCCCATTTTCCAGTTTCAGGAACTGTGGCAGCCCAGAGCATCTGTGTGGAGTCACCCATCATTCTCCTTCCCCTGGCCCAGCCCTGTAAGATGGGGGCCTGCAACCTTGGCTTCTTTGTTCAGCTCTCCAACATGCTGAGCCCCACAGTACATGGCAGAGATGACCAGCTGTCTGCCAGAAATTCAAACTCCCAGCACATAAGCAAGGCTGCTGCTCAGTCAGGGACTACATCTCCCAAGCTCCCTTGTAACTCCATGGGGCCATGTGACTAAATCTCACCAATAGGGTGTGAATCTGCCTTACCTGCCAGTGGATAGAAGACTCAGAGCCCTAGAGGAGGGCAGATCCACCAGATAGGTGGAGCCTGGATCCCAGAATCACCATGTGGAGGAGAGTTGCCCACCAACCAGCAACACCCTTATGGAGTTAAGCCCCTCTCTGATGATTTCAAGTTTATTTAATATAGCAACTAGCATTGGCCCGACCAAAACACAACCCAAGATCAGTAAAGAGCCCATGATTCCAAAAGATTTGTCCTCATCTGCATTTGTCCAGGGCACACCTGGCCGAGGAGACTCTGTCCTCAGCATCTTAGAATCATAAAATTTCGGCACCAGGAGGGCTTATGTGTAATGTCTACCGTGGTCCAGAAAGAGCAGCAATTTGCTTTCATCATGACTCCCCATCTGGTGCTCATAATGTAGAGGCAGGAGGGCATTCAACATACACACACACACATGCACGCGTGCAAGCACGTGCAGCACACACCACATGGGAACAGAGAGGAAGTGACAATGCTGCTTTCTGCATCTCAAGGTCTGTGTGTGTTTTCCTCTTTACAAACCAAGCCTCCTTGACCGAGTCCCTCTGCTGTGCTTCCCTTTCCTGACACCTCCTGAAGGCGTCTGGGAAGGGTGCAGAGGCTGGGGCTGTTGGAGGAGAAGGCTGCCCTGGGCCCCAGCCACCAGACCCTGCCCACGTTACCAAGGGCCACACCGGCTCCAAGCAGCCACGGTGCTGGAAAAAACCTGAGCTCCGAGACATAAAGACAGAAAACATGATGTTTTATTAGTGCTTGGGACATTTATTTCCCGAGTTAACAACAATAATAAACTCGTTTACAGCTGTGAGTTTCATTGCCTTCCCCGGTGGGGCTCCCACCTGCTGCCGCCGTGCGGATCCTGTGTGGCTCCCGGGTGTGGAGAGGCCGGCCTGGCAGCTGGCACGGGCAGGCACCGCCTCCTGGCAGCTGGGAGGACCCAGCAGGGGTCCCCAGGGTGCTGTACCGTCAACGTGGATCCCGCCTCCATGCGGGGAGAGAGGCTCACTCCCCACAGGGGGACTGTCAGCAACCAGGTGTTCCTGGGCTCTCACCTGCCTATTGTGCAGGTGTCTCTTTCCAATCAGAGAATGAAATGATAGTCCTGACTCAGGCGACTTATCTGGGGGAAACCAAAATTTTAATGTCAAGTATGGTTCGACCTTCATGCAGATGAATGAGGCGCCTACAGTGTAGACTTCTAGGAGGCGCTCACTCTGAGGGTCGGGCAAGTGTCTTCTTAAATGCGGTGTCCAAGGCACCTCCCCCAGTCCTGGCCTGGCCTTCACGCTCCCTCCATCGACAAGCACAGGGGACCTCAGGGCCTTTTTCTCTCAGTCCCATTTGGAAAAGTGGTCAGTCGTTCTTTATCTTCTCTAAATCTCACCGTGGCAGCCACCCCGCTTCTCAAGATGCCAGGATCCGTGGGCCGCAGAAATAAATGCAGTGGGTGAAGCTCACAGACTTTGTAGGCCCCGTGGCCCTTCCCCCTGGGAACCGAGGCGGGTGCAGAGAGAAAGGAGTTGTGGGAGAGGGGTTTTATGAATTTATGAATATACGACTCACCTTATGTTGTTGTTTTTTAAAAATTTACTCAAAATAACTATCCTTCTGTTGGTGTTAACTTCCTCCCTGGTTCTAATTGCTCCTTTGCGCCTCATCCTCTTGGCTCTTATAGATTTGCTTTGCCTGATACTTCTTTGCACGAGGCTTTGAAAAATTCTGAAGTTTTGTCTGAGTGAGGGGTGGGCAGGGGCAGGAGGGAGGTTGCGGAAGTCCTGCTGTATCTCCCCACACCAGGGGTTTTCAAATTTGAGTCTGCTGTCAGAATTCTCCAGAGGGCAGTCTATTGCTGGACCGTGCCTCCAGAGTCTCTGACTCAGAAGGTGGGGCTGGAGAATTTCCATTTCCGGTGATGCTGACACTGGTGGACCTGGGACCCTATCTGAAGACCCACTGCTCTGAGATGTTCTGGTAGAAGAGCTCTGGAATTAGTCAGACCGGAGTTCAAATCCAGCTCTACTGTTTATCAGCTGTGTGACCTTGTGCAAGTCGTTCAAAATTCTCTGAGCACCTAATAATAGCTCTCATAATAATAATAGTGCAAATATATTGATCATATGCCAGGAACTGTGCCACGTTCTTCATCAGGCATCCTCTCTTTTAATCTTCACTATATCACAAAAGAGGTTAGTATTTTTAACAGCTCCATTTTATGGATGTAAAGATGGAGGCTCAGGGGTTAGGAAAATTTTCCAAGGTCCCAGTGCTCTCAAGTGGTGGAGGCAAGGATTGAAATGAGGTCTGACCGTAGCGCTGACAGAGACGGAACAGTAATCGCAGAGCGGGTCTGTTTCTGACACACGGAGAAGAGAAGAGCCCATCATCACAGCAGGACCCACACTTCCTCTTCGGATTCTGTCAGCAAGGCGAGAGTGTTTTCCTGGTCAGAGGCCTCACTGCAGTGTCCCAGCCTCTCCGGGGCCCTTTGAGAACTCCTCCGCCCCTGTGTCCCTGGCAGTTAGCGCTAAAGCACTTTCCGTAGCAAGTGTTGCCCGTCAGAACCAGCCCGGATGCAGAGAGGGGGGGTCTCATGATTTTTGCATACTGGTTGCACTTTGCAAACGTACAGTTACCATCGTGTTTGCCCTATACCTTTGTTACTGCCATTGTTCATGCAAAGGAAGCACACTTATAGACACCTCTGCGCCATGCAGGGTAATGTAGAATGGGGTGTTCAGGGGCACAACCTCCAAGCAGAGAAGTAGCAGTGTGCTCCCAACCCTGAGCCTGGATTATCCCTCAGAGAGCACATTCAGGGGGGATGCACCGTGGAAGGACTCCTGCCTCCATAATGCTCCAGCTCGTTATAAAAAAGGGATCAGGAAGCAGTTTGTCAACCGTGTGAAGAAGAGGGCTGTTGTCCTGGGGCTGAGTCTACCTGCTGGGCCGCCATCTTGGGGTCGAGCCTCCAGGGCCACCCAGATTGGCTCTCCTAAACCACCACCATTATCAATAAGAGGCCACCATCCTCTTCCCAGTAACTCCCTCTTTTAAACCCATAACCACCTTGTGAAGGAGGGACAAAGGGCTGGATTCTGCGCAAACTGAAGCTGTCAGAACACAAGTTCCCGGGTGGCAGGCCGTGTTTTCCGTTTCTCCTCCATGTCGCCTGGAACCTCATTGGGTCGTGTTGGAGGAAGGAGATGGGCAGACAGTCCCTATAACATGTGGCATCGCTGCCGACCTTCCAGAATTGGCTGCTTTTCACACCATTGCCTTCCTCTTCCTAACGGTCTCCATTGCATATAGCCCAGCAGGCATTTTTAATTAGAAGAAATTAAAATGAGTTGATTTGAAAATGTCACTGCCCCTTTGGATGCCTTGAAGGTCAGACATGATGTCACTAACAGTGTAGAGAATCCTGGCTTCAGTTAAAGAAAGAAAAGACAGCTCTATGGATGAAGAGTAGTGGAAAGAGGACTCCTCTTAGAAGCACCAGAGACCTGTCTCTCACTGACGGTGTGACTTTGGGTGGGTCACTTACATTTTTGTCTCCTCATCTGTGAAATGGGGATGAGAATAGAGGATCCCCCCTACAAGATGATGTATGGAAAAGCTGCCAGCTTGCAGTAGATGCTTGAGCAGTGTTAGCGGAGAGAACGAATACCTGTAATAATTATCTCCCATATTTGAATAGGACTTTACAGCTTTCAAAGCTATTTCAAATATGTTACGGGGCCAACCGAGGGTCAACGATTGACAGATACATAAACAGAGCGCGAGCCCTTGGCCCAGTGACCATGGGGAACAGGTTCTATGCATCTCCAGGGAACAGGAGAAGCTGTGAGTGTCTGATCTCGGCACAAAATGATGCTGACTGCTACCATTCTTTTAGTTCTTCTGGTTCTATCAGGAATGGAGATCTAATTAAATGCTGATTTGTCTTTAACAACTTTGAAATGCCCTTTTCACTATGAGAGCTCAAATCGACTTGCCAGGAAATAGAAAGTTGCTTTTTGGGGAACAGAGAAAATACTCCAAAGCACAATTCTGGTTTTCTGAATTATTTAATCCTTGTGTCTCTGCCTCTCCAGCTCTGTGACACACACACATCCCGACAAATGTCAAGTGATGAAGACATAACTATTAGAAACACCCATACATGGTCGAGCTAGAGAAAATGCCACACTTCTCCAGAACTGTATTCTGCACACCAGCAAAGCCTGCCTAGGATGATTTTTTTCTGACTTCCGGACTCCCCTCCCACTGGGCCATGAGTCTCTCAGCACCACAAGTGGTCCCCAGATCCATCCTCAGAGGTGCTGATTCAGGAGGTCAGGGTGGGGCCAGGAATCTGCATTTTAACAAACCTCTAGGTGATGCTAATGCTGGGGGTAGGAAGACCACACCTTTTGAGACCACACTAACCTTTGCCATCCAGGTATTGGTGAATGTATGCACCAAGCCAGCTCGGGTAAATCACTTTCCCCTCCACTGCAATTGAATCCCTCAGGATTCACACCTTGGAGGAAGCAGAGCGTTTCCTTGACAACAAATGACTAATTTAGAAGTCCCTGTGAACAGGTGGGAGACAGGAAGGGACAAGAGAAACAACATGGGCAGGTGCCAGGTTGAAACAACAGGCTCTTGGCAGCCCCGGGAGCACACACTGGAGGGGAGGAGCCTTGGGGCCCAGGCAGAGAGATGCTGGCCAAGGGAGTTCCATCTGGAAGGAGGGAGGTCCTAATGAACTCTCACGGACAGGTCACTGAAAGTCTGTCCCTGAGGCTAATTTTTGGAATTAAACTTTATTGAAAGAAGCTGTGGTCAGAAGGAAAATTTGGTCTTGAATAACTCATTTGAATAGGAAGCTGAAATGAAGGCAGGACCCGAGGCCAGCAGCTGGTTAGATGTGGTGCTCCCAGAAGAGGACTTGGCAGGCAGATAAATCTGGACAGAGCTCACACCTGGAGGGACCTGGCACAGGTTCATGACGTCAGTTCTTAGCAAGTTCTTTTCGGGCCACTTGGGCTTTGTCACAGGCCCTCTCTGGTTTCCTCTCCCACCACTCCTCTCTGGGGCCTCTGCTCCAGCCAGCTTCCAGCCACTGCCCACCTCTCGTGACACCCTACCTTGTCTTACGCAAGTTACTGCGTCTGTCCAAATTTTGTCGTCCTCCCCGGGCCCAGCTCAGATCTCGTCTTCATGGGGCCCTCCCTGACCACACCAGCAGAATGCACTCTCCCTCTCACAAATCTCATCTCCTTACATCTCTGCCTCGTATCGCCAGGCGAGCTGCCTGCATCCCCGGGGCAAGGACTAGAGCCTTCAGACGGGATTTGAGGAAATGGCAACTCGTGATGGAGCCTGAATCATGTTGCTTCTACGGTGGGGCTTACAGTTGGCACCAATGTGCTCACCTTGCTGCACATCACAATCACCGGGGAGCTTTCAACAGTGCTGATGCTGACCCCGCCCCTGATCCATCAAAACCAAATCGCTGTGGGGCAACCAGGTCATTTCAAAAGCTCCTGGGTTTTTCTGATGAACGGTGAAGGTTGAGAACCACTGCAATAGGCTGTTCCTCATCTTTAGCCATGGAAGGGCAATGAAAGAAAAACACCAATGCCCTCGCATTCTAACACTATAAGAGTTCAATATATGGTAGCTACTCTTGCTCTTTTCTGATCTCTACTCTTTCAAGAATGGGGAAAAATAATGGGGACTCGATGGATGAAGACTTGAACTAGTCCCAGACCCAAGGACAATTGCCAAGGATGGCAAACACCTATGTGGCCACTCCTCCACACCATGCCCTTGACAGGGCCTGCCAATCCATTCTGGCACACTTCCCTCTGAATTAGAAGGGTCCTCACAGTGTTTCCCCACTCTGTGCTCCAGGCAGCTCCAATCAATTGGAGCTGGCATCCCCATTGATGCCTATTATCCCTGGTTCAGAGAGGCAGCACCATAGGGTTAAGGAGAAGCAGGGATAGTAGGTGTTATGCCCTGGTTTTTTAAGGTTACATCAGGGAGGCCAACAATAGTCTTCCTCTAAATGTCCTTTCAGGCCCTCACAACCTAACCTTAGATAAGAAAGGCAGTTCTGAGTTTCTTTGAATTGAGTTAGTTTGTTACTTTTTCTTAGAAATTGGGTGTGGTCTCTCATTGGCTCTCTTGGCTGACCTAGGGAAAGGAAGGCTAAACAGAGTAGGGCATCAGATAAGGATGGTGTACGTGTGCTTTTAAACAAAGTTGACAACACTGTCAAGTTCTCTACCACTTGAGCATGTTCTGGAAATAATCAAGCCAGATTTCTTCTTCTCTGGATATATCGGATTCCTTATGGTCTTCCTCCTCCAAAGGGCTGACTGCCAGCTTGCTAACAGGGTGACCAACCTCAACTCCACTTTTCAAACTGTGTTCCCAATGCCCTTGCTTATTCTTCTCACCCTGGCATTCAAGGCCCCACACCACCTGGCCCCAGTCTAACCTTCCAGCCTGATCTCCCTTTTCACCTACTCCAGGTTCTGGCCACACCACTACTGAGTCTCTCCTGAATGTGTCTGGTCCTCCACGCCACTATCTGTACCTGAAATGTCCTTGCTTCCATTTCTGTCTGCTAAGACCTGACTCCACATTAAGACATACTCAACTCACACCTCCTGCAGGAGGCCCCCCATCTCACTCAGTTTCCTGCATCTTGACTCCCATTTTGCTCAGTTTGTCCTTCCATTTTAGCCAAGGGAAGGGTGTGACTATTTCTTAGGCAGCTACCAAGTGCCAGGTACTAGGAGTCTGATTTTGTTTAATCTTATCAGCATTTCTTTTTCTTAGATTGCACTTTCTACATATTATTAATGAGAAAATCGGTATCCTCCACAGAGCAGCGATTTGCCCGAGGTAGTAGAACTAGTAAGTGCCAGAGCTGGGAGCAGAGCCCATACCTCCTGTACCTTCCTAGGCTCTGTTTTCGTTCTGTCCTCCCTTCTTTCCAAGGCAGAACTTCCCCTTGTCTGCCTTGTACGTAGGATTTGGAGTCAGATAAAGTAGGTTCAAGGCCCACATCACCTATTTAGTTACTGTGTTGTTTTGGCAGTTGACTTAACCTCTCTGTCCTTGTTTCCTCATCTGTCAAAGAGGCTTAAAATAATACCCACCCTGCCTCTCTCCGTGGCTGTGAGCCTCGCTGTACTCATCTCTGTACCTCCATAGCTCTTGGTTGGCACTGGGCCTAACACGGTAACACTCAGTAATTCAATTAAATGAGATTAAATTGAATGAGTCAGTAGGTTGCAGAAAAACCCAAACACTTCCATTTGGGGTCCAGAATTGATTATTCCCAACAGCATCGCCTGGAGTGGGTTTCCATCCCATTTACTTACAACTACAAGTTTGCTATTTGCTTTGTTTAGCAAATTCCTTCACAGAGAGGCAGGGAGAGAGCCTGGGCAGGCAGGGTAAGGGTGTGGGAAGATGCTGGAATCCGAGAAAGAGCTCAGATTGTTGGTTGAACATATTGCTGTCTGTGTGGAAAATGTTCACAGCAGTTACAACTTGGGATGAATATGCATTAGCGGCGATGCTGCAATTTGCCGGCAAGCACCACGCTGCACTCGGAGACTTGGCAAGATGGGTAATTATCTCCACATTATGTGCCTTGTCTCTTTCTCTTCTTAATTAAGTAACTAATCTGGTGGAGGAGAGCTCTGTTTGTGTTTGTTTGGCAGGTGCAGCCTCGTGACAGTTGTCTGGAGAAGTTTCTTGGAAATTTATGAGACTTTCAAAAAACAAACTGCTCGGAGCTGAGCCGACCTGCTGGAGCCTGGGAGGATCAGAGCCGGGCCTCTCCTGGAACACAGGGCAGTGTGGCAGTCTCTGCTTCTCCCAGACTGTGGGGCTGGGACCTTCCAGGGTGGTTCCAGGGTGGCAGGAAGCTGGGTGCTCCAAAGGGTGAGTGCTCCTCATGAAAAGGAGAGAGGTCGAGGCCAGAATTAGAATAGCAGTATGTTCTCCCTTCTCCCTTGTTTCCCTCTGGATTTCTCTATTTGTGCAGATTTCTTCCCTCAGCTCTTCCAAGCTCTCTGAAAAGGAATTGATTAAACAAGCTAAGTGCTGACCACTTATTGAAGATTGACACGTGGCTCATAGGCAGACCTGCTGACATAAAGGTGTGTGGCTGGACTGGAAGGACTAATGCAGATGACCCATGTCAGTGACCCGAGAAGTGTTGGGTCCCACAGTGCTACAGTGTGGTCACTCAGCCCAGTGCCCAGACCACCACTCGGATGGCTCCTCAGAACAGACTGGCCCAGGAGAGTGAAGGATGATGCAACTTCTTTTGAGGTCCGTGAATTAGTTGCAAGAGAGAAGTGGAATGAGCCAGGCCAGAAATGGTAGGATGTCACAGATCCAGGGATGGCAATTGAGGGAGCTACCAAGGAAGTGCTAGTGGCCGCACTGACTCTTACAAGCACACTCGTGTGGGTCACAGATAGCATTGTCACACTGAACCACACAGATGCACAATGCCGATGCAGTGTGGGCTGCTCTGCTCGGATGGCTGTGCCGACCCACCAGACCCTTGCTCTGACCTTGAGTTCTGTTTTTTAACTTGAGGTGATGGGCATGTCTTCTGTGTATGTGTACACCTCCCAACACACACCAGTTCAGTGAAATAAGCTGTCAGACTCCTCTCATGAGTGGCCTGTCCCAGGGGCACTGTGGTGCTGTGGGAGGTAGAATTCTAAGATGGTCCCCCAAGATTACTGGACCCTAGTGCACACATACTGTCTCCTCTCAATCAACCCCTAATCTTGGTCCTGCTGTGAAGGGATTTTGCAGATGCAATTAAGATCCCTAACCAGTAGACCTTAAAATAGAGAGATTATTGAGTGGGGCTGACCTAATCACATGGGCCCTTTAAAAGCAGAGTTTACTCCACCTGGTTGCTGAAGAGACCGTCAGAGATTTGAAGCATGGGAAGGATTCAATACACCATTTCTGGCTTGAAGATGTAGGGGCCACATGGCAAGACATTTGGGTGGCATCGAGAAGCTGAGAGCAGTCCCCTAGTGACAGCCAGCCAGAAAACAGGGTCCTCAGTCTTTCAACCACAATCAACTGAATTCTGCCAACAACAAGAATGAACTTGAAAATGGGTTTTTCCTCTGAGCCTCCAGATAAGAACTCAGCCTGGCCAATACCTTGATTCAGTTGTGTCATGCCCTGAGCAGAGAACCCAGTCATGCTGGGCCAGACTTCCCACCTACAGAACTGTGTGGTAATAAATGGGTGCTGTTGAAAGCCACCATGTTTGTACTAATTTGTTATGCAACAAAAGAAAGCTGATATAGGTGTTAGTCCTCCCACGTGGCCTCTGAGAAAAGTTGCATAAAGAGACTCTGCCATTTCTTTTACAATCTAGGCACATGGGGACTCAGACCCTAGTCCAGGTTTTATCACTGGTTTGCTTAATGATCCCTGGGCAAGTCATATCCCCTCTCTGGGCCTGGATTTCCTCTTCATAGGAATGGGACTCCATGTTCCTTAAGGTCCCTCATAGATGCTCATCCCAATTGTGGCTATAGACACAGACATAAAGAAATGCACGGCGATGACCACCTAGAGGCCATAGCTTCCTTTGCCTAAGATCTCTGCTTCAAGGTCAGAGCAATCCTCCCATGAGACTGCTTCTGTTGTGCCATATTCTGCTAAGGAAAACAGAGGATCCTCCTCTCTTTGCTATTCAGGGTCCCACGATTTGCGCCCAGCCTCACTTCTGACCTTAGGTCTCCTGTGCTTCACCCACATACCACACACCACCATCAGTAACTGCGTTCATTCTCTCTCCTCCATTTCCTATGTTCTCTGTCTCTGATGTCAACAAAAATCAGGCAAATAAACTTCCCATCCTCCAGGGTTTAGCTCTAGACTTACCTTCTCCAGGCAGCCTTCCTGGCATTTCTATATGAGTAAAGCTCTCCATTGGTGGTCATGACAAGCAACTCAGTTCAAACTAGCTTGAGAGGAAAAAATGGAAACTAGTGATTCACGTAACTATGGAGTCTAAGCATAACTTTAGGCACAGATTATGAACAAATTATGTCATTAGGACTTTGCCTCTCCCTATCCATCTCTTTTCTTTGTTTCCATGAATCAAGGTCCTTCTTCATATGGAGTAAAAAAGTATGGCCCCTTGTAGCCCCAAACCTGCTTCCTTATGGCTTGAAATTCAAAAGGAAGAAGTATCCTTTCTCCCCAAGCATCTCTATATTAAGGATCAGAGAAGACTGGTCCTGCCTGGGTCAGTATACATCCTGAACCAATCACTGTTCAAGTAGATAGACATCGCTCTGATTGGCCAGAGGTGTTTTCATCCTGAACCAGTCACTGCATTCAAGTAGATAGACACTTCTCTGATTGGTCAGAGGTTTATCTGTCTGAGCCTTGGTGGAGGACTGGGGTTGTGACTGATAAGCTCACCCTGACCATGTGGACTGGGGAACGTGTAGTCCTCCAAGGAAAAGGATGACTGGAAGGATGACTGGAAGAAGTGAAAAAGGGGAGCTGGTCTGAAAGAAATAAGAAATGCCCATCCTATCCTCATTTCCTTCTGCTCTGGACTTCCACTGGCTTACCATCTTTCTTCATTTGATCATAATCACACACTTCCCTGCACAGGAGATGTGTATGTGGCCAATTTGATCAATTACTTGCACAATTTTTACATGCAGAGAAAATATAACTAGTTGACATTTTGCATACCTAACCAGATTTTCCTCCCAATCTTAGTGAGCAAGGGAAAAAAAGTTAACTAATTGTCTCATATGATTGAATATAGTTGGCTCTGATCATTTTAAACAGTCTCATGAGGAGAATTTTTACTTATTTGAGTAAAATACTCAGCTGCTGCACTTGCTAAGATGGGGTCCAGGTGTATACATACCGGGGCTTATAAATCTTTAGAAATCCATGTGGTGGGGGGCAGGGAATGAGTCTGAGTCCCTGGGCAGAATTTCCTCTGTCCCCGCTGTATTGTTTGCCCTGGGGCCATTCATCACCAGAGCTTATGGCAGGGGAAGACCTTGGCTTGGCCAGGGCCCACTGACACCCTTGGCTGCCTTGGCCTCTCAACAATCACAGTCCTGTGTCCGGCCCACTGGCCCTGCAGTCCACTCCTAGCCTCGCTGAGGGGCTCACCTCTCCCTGCCTCAGTGGGCTACATAGTGGGGGGTGAGCAGGGGCTAGCACTCATCATAACTCCCCCTTTCTATCTCCAAATCTTTGCTGAGCCTTAATGGCGGACAGGGCACATGTTTTGTCCGCTCATTCGGAGGACTCTACAAACTGAGGCAGTTGATACGCTCATGAGGGAGACAAAGGAATTTAGAAATCCTCCCTGAGACAATAGCTTGGTTTACACAACTATCGCCCTGACACATAATCCTATTTTGTGCGTCAATAACTGAATATTGCCTCAATCCCTCCTTCTGCATCCCTTTTGAAACAAAGTCTAATCTCTTTCCGGGCAGACAGTTCCCTGGGATGAACGAAGAAGATCACCCTCCAAGAAGGCAAAAGAGAAAGCACATTAAAAATTAAAAACATCAGCCACACCACGTGTGTACCACTTGTTTCCTCTGCCAAATTGCTTGCTCTTGAAGGCAGGAGCCATGTGGCACCCTACTGTACCCAGTGCAATGCCCCTTGCTGAGCTGTCACTCAGTAAGTGTCCCCTGACTGGGGAGAACAAAACTCGGATCACTTTATTTTGTAAAGTACCTTATGCCATTAACCCTATTAATTAATCCTTCAGCAGGCAGTTCCTGGGTACCTGCTCTGTGCCAGGTACTGTGCGAGGCACCATGAATGCAAAGATGGATTGAAGCTGGAAGCCATGCTGTTTGCTGAAACATCCACAATTCAAACACCACCTCAAACTCGAGGGACTACTGGGTAACGAAGTGGATGTTCAAGATCCCCTGGGAGTTTCTATCTACCTCCCACGCTGCCCCCCAAGTCTTGGAAGGCTGCTTGCAATGTTCTGCAGATCTGCAATGCTCTGTTTCCTTCACTCCTCCCTTGTTGATGTCGAGCATGCAAAGCCCTCTGTTTCTTAGAACATGTTTAATGTGTCATTGCTTGACCCGGTCTATAAATATTGGTGCCCATGATGCCAACTCCCTGATGCTTGATGGGGAGGCCACCCTGGGAGTGCGGTTCAGTTGAGCACCTGATTTATTTCTTGGGTTACAGACGAGTGAGAATTCTTAATGGAAGTAGCTTCTTTAGTGACCCAGGAAATGTGGAGAGGGCTGGAGCTCGCTAAATCCTTTCCTCCTTGATGTTTTTGGCCATAACTGGTCTGCACTTTATGGTCTCCACTCAAAGACAGATGTGCCAGGGATCGATTCTGGCTTTGAGAAGCTCACCACAAGCTGAGTGTAAATTTCAGACCCATTGTAGCTAAAATAAGCAAATAAGGCTGCAGTAATTTTAGGACAGCAAATGGATGATTGCAAGGTGGAATGGAAGGATGCTGTTTTTGAAGACAAAGAAGGGCAAAAGTTTGCCAAAGGGCTTTGCCACAGATGACTCAACTGCTGAGCAATTTGGGACCAGGAAACATTCTCCAGCATGGTGGGATGGAAGGAACACCAAACTTGGAGAATGGAATTTAAATTCTAGGCCTGGATCTGCCACTGACTAGCTATGTGACCTTGGGAGAGTCACTGTCCATCTCTGGGTTTTTCTTCATTGGCAAAACAAGGCAATTGGACTTAACAATCTCCAAAATTCTTCCCAGAGCTGGGATGATTTGTGGTCCAGCTAAGATTTCCTTGCTTTGGCACATTTGCGGATCTGCATGGTCTTCAAGTTGGCTCATTGTAATGGTTACTTGAAGTACTTTATAGCCAACCTTATACCTACATAGAGGAAATGGCTGTCACTCAGGAGTGAGTGGTGGGGCAAGGTGGGGCTCTACCTGGTTCTACGTCCAATGAGCCTCTTTTTTAAAGGCAATTTCTAGACATGTGATTGGGTTAAAGCATTATGATGAGGGCAGGTAGCTGACCAATCCAAAGGGAAAAGTGGACAGGATTTTGTGACTGGATCCAGTTCTTGCCCTGTTGTTCACCTGTGTGGTCTTGGACAACCTCTTCTAGGCTTAGCAGCCTCATCCAATGAGGAGACTATCCCTAGAATCCCTTCCGGTTCTCACATGCTACCATGCCATGATGGTGTAAGGCATAGCCTCTCTCATTAAAGCAAAACACAAAAACTTGAACTCTCCAGGGCTTGAGAGGAGCAAAGATTTCTGCAGGAGACTCGAACATCTCTCTGGGCAGCAGAAATCAAAGTGCATCCTGCAGGGAGGCAACACTAAGCGAGAAGAGCTGAGACCTGTTAGCACAGCCACTCCTTCCCAGGGGATTCTGCCCTGAGGGGCTTTGGGTTGGCTTTCATGAGGGCTGCTGTTCCTTGTAGAAATCCACTGGTCATTCACAGTGTGCGGTACGAGACTAGAATGGGTTTCAGAATGGTGTAGAGAAAGAATGACAACTTCATCACGCACCATGAACTGCTACTTATTGAGCACCTACTAAGTGTCAGACTCTGTGTTTCATTCTTTGGGCTGCCAAAACCCAAATCTGCTTCCTGTGGGTGAGTTTTGGTGGGAGGCAAAGCCCTGCCTTCCACCTTGGAAAGCAAATAGGGGAAGATGCTTCTGCCCTAGTCATTGGAGTAATTAGGGTGTGGACATGTGGCACAGGCCCTGTCGGGCAGACGCTCCTGCCTGGACTTTGAATCATGAACAAATAACCAAAGACAAAGGGACCACTGGAATGGACTCATGACAGTCCAGCGGCAGTGACCATGGAACAAGTACACTAGACAGTCTCATCTTGCTTAAAAACTGGTTGTGCCAACCACTGCTTGGCTGTCTGCAGCTACCTTAGTTTGTTCCACTTTCCAAGCCTTATTCTTCAGATTCCTGGTGATTCTAGAGTCCTTTCTGCTTGTGGTAACCAGAGCTGGTTTCTGTTGTTTGCAGTCCAGATTCCGGGCTGATACTCTGCTCTTATCCTGTGATAACCCTCTGGGGAAGCTTTGGTCTTGTTAAAAGCTTGGTCCCATTTTGCTCCAGTCACTGTGATGACCAGTTATGAGCAGGTTTTACCAACTTTGCTCTGCAGTTCTCATTTCCTACCCTAGGGCTTCTGTGATGCCAAAGCATGAAGAGTCTGGGGAAGCCGGTGAGCAGGAAGGTAGCTGTGGAGCCACCCTTGACTAGTGAAGAATAGAAGCCACTGGAGGATGGTCTCTCTGTTCCTCCCCCAGGTGGGCAGTCCTGTGATGTACTTCATAAGGCTGCTCACCCCTGGGGTGACCTACTCAATAATACTGATTGTACAGGATTCCCACCTTGCATGTCCCACTGGCTGGTCCTTCACTCCCATTGCTTGAATCTCTTCCCAAATAAATGGCCTGCAGGCAAGCTTGTTTCTTGAGCTCTGCTTCTGGAGGGATTGAGGCTCAGACAGGAAATGAAACATGGAGATATTAAGGAACTTGTTCTCAAATCACACAAAGCACAGAACCGAGGCTTGAACCTGGGCCCCTTTGACTCCCCAGTGCCTAATGTTGATAATGAGTGGGGCGTGTGTAGAGTTGACCCCTTTGAGTCAGTGCTCTGGGGCGGGTGGGGAGGAGGGCTCTGTTGGCCTCAGGGGATGAGGCAGTTCTGGGGTCCTTACCCTGGTGCTGGGAGCTGAATACACTGAAGTCTCTCTTACTTCTGGATATTTCTGCTTCTGTCTGAGGAAGTTTATCTTCTTTTTGCACTTGGCTTCCCCCCGCCCCTGCTTTGGGAGCATACTAGAATATGATTCAAGAGACCCAGATTTCAGTCTCAAGTCCACCACCAACTTGCTGTTTGACCACAGAACAAGGCACTTCCCTGGGCCCCCTGAGCCCCATCTGGCCAGTTGAGTGGTTCCCAAGTGCCCACCTGGGGTGGCTATGCCAGTCACTGAATGGGAGGGCGGGCAATAGAGGTAGAGGGGTGGAGCTTACCTAAAATATAGCTTCCCAAGTTCTACTCCCTGAGATTTTGATCCAGCATATCAGGTGTGGCCCAGCATCTGTGTTTTTAACAAATTTCTCTCTCTCCTTCTCTACCTTGATAGCTATCTCAACCCCTGGATCTGGCAATGATTAGGGAATTCCAAAAGGCAGTCCCACTCCCAAATATCTCCCCTATTAGCCTGTTACAAGCCCTGTGGTTTCCACCTTTCAGAGCGGGTGTTGTCTCTAGGAGGCCTCTGCTAAAATACAAATGAGATACCCAGGAGGCGACATGCGATCACTTTAGCATCCATAACATCACACAGATTGCTTTACCACGTCAGGAGGCAAATCACCTTCAGAGATCAGGGTCTGAGGATGTTAGCACCATGAAACCCCCATGGGTAGGGTGTTTTCTGAGGGGTAAGGGGGCGGGCCGTGAGCACTGACGACCAGAATCTGGGTGCTGAAAGAGAGAAGCCAGCGTGAAGAGTGCAGATGGGGGAGGATGACAAGGTTCACTGGCCTTACATATACCAAAGATGGGCAGGGATCCGGGAAGGTAACAATGAAGAAGCAGAGGAGGCTGAGGCCATAGTGGACATCTCTGGGTTCAAATCCTGGTGTCACCACTGCAAGACCTTGGGGAAGATATTGTACTTCTCTTTCTCTGAAGACACCTCTCTCTCTGTCTCTCTGTCTCTGTTTCTCTCTCTCTCATACCTGCCATGCACCATAGTAGGTTCCCCATAGGCATGGCTGTTCTACCTGGTCTCACCCCCATAGCTGATGGGACGGGGTGATCACTATCCAAACAGAGCCACCCAAGGCCTCTCACCTTGCATTTGGAATTTGGCCTGAGAGACAGTCTCTAGGCGGCTGGACGTAGAAGGATGCTGGGGGTTGGGGGTGGAGGGGGTGGGGGGCGGTCTGAAGGCTGTCAGACCACAGCCCTGGTGCTTTCCTGAAGCAGAGTCTTATCTGTGGGTTCTGGGAGGTGCTCTGTATCTCTACAAAAGACAAACAAGCAAATGACCCACCTTTTTTGCTTAGACCAGTCTGATTTCTGTCGCTTGCAACCCAAGAGTCCCAACCAAGCCCTCCCTTCCACTGAACACAGAGCAGGCGGTTGGCAGCAGAGAGGCCACGGTGAGGAGTGGGACAGACACCGTGTAAGGGCGTTCCATTTACCAGGGAAATGCCCTGTGGTCCCTGCTGAAACTTTGCAGCAGACTCTCAGCCAGCCACTCTTCCCAAAGCAATTTTTTCGAAGCATTTCTTACAGAGCCTTACCTTGAAGAACAATAGTGGTCCTTCTCTCTTCATCCATTTGCCGACATGCCTAGGATATTTGCAGGGCTCAAACTATGCAAACCAATGCTTCTCAAACTCTACCTGAGATATATGTTAAAACGCAGACACCAGTGCAGCAGGATGGAGCTCCCACATGACGTGGATGCTGCTGGTCCAAGGGTCACACTTGGAATACCAAGGATTTAGACTCCCTACGCTAGGAATGACAAGTGAGTGGCCAATTAGAACCCCCAAAATCAGCCAGCAGGGTTGAAACCAAGTAACTATCCTAAATAGGGGCAAAAAACCTCACTAGTTTTAATTAATGAAAAAAAAATTTGAAGAGAGCAACCTTCTTAAGAAATACCATTTTATTCCTTCCAATAGTACACAGGGAATAGTTGGCTTCTCAAGGAAAGAAGGAATAGATAAGCATACATTGCAATTAGCATATCAATGACCAATAATTAAAAAGGGGTTTCTGAAGAGCTGGAGGCTATGTGAACAGTTTTTTCTCTCCCTCGAAAATTCTCAAGTAGTTTAGATATCTCCGTCTTCTTTTGCTTGCTTATATTTATGATTTGGGCAGAGTCTATTTTACAAAAAGACAGAGCGCCTTCACCTCCGTGTCTCCCCACTGCAGTGTTCGCAGATTCCTCAGTCAGGCAGCCCCCCTGGCGGTGCCAATCTCCTCACCGAAGACATTGCTTTTGTTTTATTTTTCTCTTTCAAGAAACTGACATCTTAGCGCCTCATATCCATCTTAGTTTAAACAAATGTTTTGATTACATCCAAGTGAGAGCCCAACAAAAGCTGTTGGGACTGAACTGACGCATTTGCTATTAGTTTTAGACAATTTGTTCTAATATTGTCTGGAATCATTCGTTTATACACCCATACAGATTTGATTACTTCCCTTGTTTCATTAATCTTTATTTGTTTAATCATCTGTTTAATCTGTTTAATCATTGGTTTAAGTGGAAAGATTACATGAAGATGTTTAGTGTTGGCTCGTATAGGCATTCTGACATGGAGCCCCGCGTTCCTTTCCGACTATTTATTACATTCTTTTATGGGGCTTCATGAGCCACTTTAAAGCCTATAGGATGCTTCGGGGAATTCAATAACTTAGTAGTTCTTCACAACTGAACATGATATATTTTTTTAAATGTTATTTAAATAAGCAATATTTGTGGAATAATTTGACTTCCATTCTGGGCTCGCGGTTCCTTCTCTCTCAACCAAATGCAATATTTAAGTTGGCACTGAGACCATTCTCAAAGAAATTGGGAAGGCCTGGGAGACTGGGAGTGTCCTCAGGGATGAGAGAGCGGTTTCTGCTCTTTAGGCTTGTTTGCTCTGAGAGTCCAAGGTGGTTCCTGTTTGAAAGTGTGACATCACACTGTAACAGTCAGGAATGTTGCATCCCCCATCTCTCTCCATGTCGGAGGTGTCTGTCAGATGTGGGGGTGTTAACTCAGCTGAAAGACCCCTTGGGAGCCGTTGTGAACACGAATAGTTTCCTTTGCATCCCATCCATTTAATAAAATGGTCACCACTCTCTATGGTGGCAGCTTTTTATGTTACACTCCAGTTTGGCTGGAGGATGGGAGGTGAGTGTGATGGATAAACCTCGTGCAACATGGTCAGTATAATAGGTGCTACTTCAACACCCGAGAGCAAACATTTTGGGTAAGAGGTAAACTCTCGGGGAGGATGATGCCACAGCAGACAGCGTTGTAGGCACAGCCCGTCTCTGGGGATGGAGACCCTTGCTCTCAATGGAGAGGTCCGCCTGCCTCCAGCCCTTGCAGCCCTCCACCCCCATCCTCTCCAAATCCTCTCCATCGTCCAAGGCCCCGCTTGAGATTCACCTCCTCTCTCTTAACCTAAGGCCACACATATTGTCGGTGGGAGCAGAATTGGAATTGGAACTCACTGGTTCTGAAATTCTGTTAGAAAAGAGCCCCTTACCCCAACCCAGAATGTTCTGAACTTTTGGTCTCTTATGATAAGAAGCTGATATGAGAATAAAAATGATACTGCTCTCTGCTGCTGTTGCCATCCTAATTACGTACCATCATTTCACACTTTCTAAGTACGTTGATTTTATGCCCCTCAAGTCTTGCTGAGTGTAGCTGGGTTGTTAACCTGCCCATTTGTACCCTCGGAGGGAATGAACCTCGTGAGATCTCCAGCTCCTCACCCAGGGCCTCTCAGACCCAATTCTCAGGAGAGCACAGCACTCGACACGCCTAAACACGTCTGTGTTCACGCCTCCTCTCTCACGGGCACGTGACCTCGGGCAAGTTCTTTAACACTTTGAACCCCATTCCTGATCATACCAACAGGGACGATCCTGGTCCC
Organism: Tapirus indicus; assembly: GCA_031878705.1. Lineage (NCBI taxonomy): Eukaryota > Metazoa > Chordata > Mammalia > Perissodactyla > Tapiridae > Tapirus > Tapirus indicus. The sequence continues at coordinate 60,562,126 of CM062918.1, read as the reverse complement.
AACCCCGTAGATTTTTGTGAGCACGAAATGACAAAACAAGCGTCAGTGCCTGCCCAGCCTGGTGAGAGCCTGGAGAGAGTGGGCACCAGGGTCTGCTGTTGTGTGAGAACCTGATGCCTCCTGCAGGGAGCTCTTCTCTGGGCACACGGCAGAGGTCTTCTGGAGGGTTGCCTGAGGGGACAGTTTCCAAGAGAGGAGGAGGCGGCACTTGTCCCCCATGTGTCCTTCTGTCTGTTCCAACATCATCTGGAGGATTGGTTGTGCTGTTTGTTTCTTGTGGCTGAGTCAGTGCCAGCCTCACTCCTTCCCTGAGGGATACCCCCTCCTGAGTCCCTCTGTTGAGCATGTAGACCGAGACTCCTCTTCTATTGGCCCTGAGCACCCTAGACCCTGGGAGCCCCCTGCCCACACTTCTGAAGGAATCACTTCTTTAAATAAAATCCTGGATGGTATTTGAAACAGATGTATTCGTTAAAAGACTTCCCCCTGGGCTTCCAGATGTCAGTGTAAACCACCAGTTCCTGAAACTACATAATCCCTCCTGCCTCCATTTGGGAACTTCCTTGGTGCTCCTTTGTCTTCTTTCTTTACATTCCCAGGAGAGCTGCCCAAGCAGGTTGGGAAGAGTCTGGGAGAAGCTGGCAGCCAGCCTAGCTTAGGACGTCATTCCCAATCGGGCATCTTCAATCCATTCTTGGGCTGCGGGCATCACTGCAGTGGCCTGCTTAGTAGAGCTAGCTACCTGGTTAACTCATGGCCTCCACCCTCTGGAGGGTTTGCCCTCTTCCGTCAGGCTTTGGGCTCAATGCTTGGGGAGCAGTGTGGGAGGTGGGACGACTCTCCAGTCAACCAGCTCAGCTGACTAAATCCTGGTGCTCAGGGGCGTGGGCTGTTGTGGTCAGATATGCCCTGTGTCCATGAGAATACAAGAGAAAGGGGGTTCTCCCTATGCAAAGATCCTGCTTCCAACTGCTACCACCAGCAGAGACTCACTCCTCTAGTTAAAAATGTTAACAGCCTCTCGCCTAGATCCCAGATTTGCTACCAGACTTTGGAGCAGAGAAAAATAAGATTCTCGTGGTTCTTCGTGTTTAAGGACAGGAGGAACAGGGTGACGCCTGGGTCACATCCAGAGGTCCTGATGACTATGGGAGCAGAGACAGGTCTTCAACGAGGAGAAGAACTCAAGGAAGAGGGAGGAAGCCGAGAGGAACTTGGAAATTCTGTCTCACGTGCCCCAGGTCATCCTCGGTGCTAGCCTTGGCATCCTGCTCATACTTGGCTGATGCCCGAGGTGGTGTGGCCTGACTGTGAGGCCAGAATTCCCACAGCTGAGCTCTTTGCCTTCCACAGCCACAAGGCTGGGACTGTCTTGTTCACCTTTGCATCCCAGTCTTTCCCCCTGCTCTCTCACCTGAGACAACATTGCGTATGTGGTAGGCACATCATAAAGGTGAGACTGACTGGGACTTGATATAGCTGGTAGAAGAAAGTACTGGGGGTGTTCAGGCAACCTTCTATTAATATTTATTGAGCAACCACCATGTACCAGACACAATGCTAGTTCCCAGGAGTCCAGCAGTGGACAGCTGGACCCAGCTTCATAGGACTGGTGTGAAGATTGAATGAGAGAATGTGCACATCAATAAATACCGTTGATGCTGTTGAATTGAACCAGAGCACAGAGCGTTTGACTGCCAGGCTGAGGAACGTGTACTTTCACGAGCAATGATTAGTCATAAAGTGGTTTGGGACAAAGGAGTAGGATGAACTGATTTTATTTTTGAAATTCATTACAAAAACAAATCACGCTCATTGTAAAATGATGAGGTATGTAAGAGTTCCTGTTCCACATATCTCCGAAAACGCTGTGTATTATAAATGTTGTTAATATTTGTAAATCTAATGAGTGAGAAATGATGTCTCACTGTTATTTTATGTGTTTTTAATTATAAGTAAGCTTGAGCATCATTTCACACATTTATTTGTACTTCATTGACTTGTTTTCATTTGCTTGTTCACATCCATTGACCAGTGATCTATTGGGCTGATGTTTTTAAATTATTGATTTGTAAGAGATCTTTTTATTTTAAGGAAAATAGTTTTTATTATCCATCGTATGTATTATATTTCCAACTTTATTATTTTTTGCAAAATTATTCCTTCACTGAGGTATACTTTCCATACAATAAAATTCACACATTCTGTTTTAATATAGAAGTTGTTGACTTGACAAATGTGTATACCCATGTAACTGCTCTTACCACAACCAACATATAAAACATTTGCATCACCTCCAAAGTTTCCTTGTACCCCTTTACTGTCAGTGTCCCTCAGCTCCTTCTCCAGGCAATCACTGATTCATATATAAGGAATAATAAAGTCTGTATTCTTTTGTATATGACTTTTTTTTTTTTTTTGCTGAGGAAGTTTAGCCCTGAGTTAATATCTGTTGCCAATCTTCCTCTTTTTTTTTTTTTTGCTTGAAGAACATTAGCCCTGAGCTAACACCTGTGCCACAGCATGGCTTGATGAGTGGTATAGGTCCACACCAGGGATCCAAACCTACGAACCCAGGCCGCCGAAGCAGAGCATGCCAAATGTAACCTGCGCCACAGGACCGGCCCCTGTATATGACTTCTTTTGCTCAGCGTAATGACTGTGAGGTTCTTCCATGCTGTTCCATTTATCAGGAGTTTATTCCTTTTTATTGCTGGTTTATGTTCCATTGTATGGAAATATCACAACTTGTTTAACTGCTCACCTGTCAACGGACCATTGGGTTTTTTCCAGTTTGGGACTATTATGAATAGAGCTGCTATGAACATGCTTGTACAAAGTCTTTATGCGGACATATGTTTTTATTTCTCCTGGGTAAATACCTAGTGGTAGAATGACTGGATTATATGATAGATGTATGTTTAGTTTTATAAAAAACTGCCAAAGTGTTTTCCAAAGTGGTTGTACCATTTTACACTCCCACCAACAGTGTATGAGAGGTCTACTTGGTCCATATTCTTGTCAACACTTGGTATTGTCAGTCTTTTTCATTTTAGACCTTCTAAGAATATAGAGCACCATCTCCTTGTGGTTTTGATTTGCATTTGACTATAACTAACGAGGATGAGCATTTTTTCATGTGCTTAGTGGGCTTTCATATATCTTCTTTGTAAAGGGTCTCGTCAAATATTTTGCTCATCTTAAATTCAGTTTTCTTTTATTATCAAGTCATAAGTATTCTTTTTATATTCTAGATACAAATCCTTTGTCATATATTCATATTGTGAATATTTTCTCCCATTACGTGTTGCCCCTTTTCATTATTTTAATGATGACTTTCAAGAAGCAGAAGTTTTTAACTTTGATAAAGTTCTTTTAATCAATTTTTTTCCTTTATGGTTTGTGCTTTTTTATCCTATCTAATAAAACTTTTCTCACTCTGATCTAAGAAAACTTTGCAGTAAGTTTGCAAGGATTTTCTCCTAGATCTTCTATAGTTTTCACTCTTACATTTAAATCTATGATTCATTGTGTGTTAACTTTTGGTTTTAGTATGTCTTTTTTATGCCTTTATACATTAAGTGGAATTTTGCTGGGTATAAAATTTAGGGATTACTCTGCCATTCCAAACTCTATAGATACTTTTACAATGTTTTCCGGCACAGAGTGTTTCCATGAAGAATTCTGAAGTCATCCTGACTTTGCTTCTTAAAGGTGATTTATATTTTCAGCTAGAAAAACCTTAAGATTTTTGTATTATTCTTAAAGGTGAAGTAACTTCATCAAGATATGTGATAGTATTATTTGTTCTGCATTTTTCCCCTTTAAGGTATAAACTTATAATTTTTAATTTCAGAAAAGTTTTCTTCTAACATTTTGTAAAGCATTTTTCTGGGTTTTTTTTTTTTTTTTTTGCTGCTTTTACTTATTTTTTCACTTAATTTATAAGGTTTTGGAAGAGATTTTGTGATTCCCATATCTACTCTGCCATATTCTTTAGGAGGTTAAGAAAATAATTTAGGGAAATAGTAAATTCTTCCCTGGAAGAAAGAAGGTTCCCAAAGAATGTAACTTGGAAATAAAAGTAGACATATGCTCTACCCTCCCACAGCACACACATGTGCCTGAGATACCTACACTGCGGCCCTGAGTGTGAGCTCACCTGTGCGTGCTTCACCTCTATGTATTTGTGCTTTCTTTTTGGTACGTTTCCGTATTTCTATTTTGTCTACAGTGAGCGTGTGTTGCTTTCATAATAACTCCCATCACTCCAGAGCAGAGTTCTGGGAGCAGAAAGGATGAACCTCATCCAATGGCTCATGTACCAAATACTTCCTGACCACCGACTTCCCTCCAAACAGGAACCTAACACTTTTCCTCCCATTCAGGCTGGAATAGTTATTCCAAAGTGAAAATTAAGGGATGGAGATTTGGCTGCTGGTGTAAAAATCTCCCCCAAATGTGGGCAGTGTCCCTTACACATCTGTCCTAGAGGCCTAGGCCCGGGGCATTATCCCCAAGGATTGGGCAAACTGGCTGACAGCGGGCCACATTTGGCCTGCAGATGTGTTTTGACGGACCAACAGAGTGGTTATTTTTTTTTAAATTTCTGAACGTTTAAATGGGTCATGTGCTCCCAGTTTTCCACAGTCTTCACAGCCCCTCACTAGGGTACCCCAGACCTGCTCCACTCATTTATGTTGCCTGCCACGTCCCTGAGTTTGTGACCTTCTGGTCCAGGAGATGATAGATGGCTGTCCAACAGGCACCAAAACAAGCTCCTACTTTATTTTTCTTTATCCGTATTTATGTACTTATCCCCTAAGGCAGAAAAGGGAGATGAAGGTTAGTATACACAACATATACCATAACCTTGCTGGATGGAAGCGGCAAGTTTGGCCCTGAGCTTCCCAGCGGCTAAACCAAAGAAGGCAACCCAATCAGTTTTACAATTCATATTGCCAATTAGTGTAAAATTAAACAAGAGAAACAAGGCTTGACTTTGAAATCGAGCTCATAAGATGAAAACCGCCTTTGTATGCTTCCTCTAGATTCGGGAGCTCAGAATCCTAAAATGATCCCAGTAGAAACTACACAAATACATTAAATGCAAAATGTGTGCACAGCATGCTTGACGTCTGCACGAGCTACTTGAGAGGAGAAAGGATTTTGGGTGGAGCATATAAGAACTTAGTACATCTTCATTCCCATGTTATAGATAGCATTGCTATTTTCTAAGTAAATACTGAAATATTTCATCTGTGCATGCAAATTAGCCTGGACTCTGTGTCCAAGGTCTAAAATAAACGGGATCATGAATATTTTTTTAACAGTAATTCATTCTACCTCTTTTATTTTTTTCCTGCCTAGTTTAGTGACACTGTACAAATGGGGAGGGGGATCATATTTAGTAGCTAGGAACTGAGGGAAGAATCAAGGAGACTATGGTAGAATTGTCATTCTGAGTATTTCTCAATCGTGGCTGCTCATTAGAAATACCTGGGACTCTTTCGACAAAGACCAGCACCTGGGTCTCACTCCAGATCAACTGAATCTGAATCTTCGAGGTGTGGCCTAGGGAATTATTTTTGTTCAAAAGGTCTTCTGGTTATTCTAAAGTTCAGCCAGGGCTTGAGCTCTGATTTCTCTGGGCCAGTGCTTCTCAGACCTGAGTGGGGGAGACTCACATAGCCAGGTGGTTATGCAGATTCCTGGGCCTCACCCCTCCCTGAGGTTCTAATTTAGTAAGCCTCTGGGGTGAGGCCAGTGTTGAGAAAAACTGGTCTAGTCTTTCTCCCCACCTCATATCACAAAGTGTGTGATGTATCTTAAAATATGAAAACAAATGAAGAGTAGAGCAATTAGTAAAAATGGCATCCAAAACTAGAGGAGAGAGAATTACAGTGGAAACCCCAGAGGACGATCATTACAACTGAACACAATATTTAACTTTACTTTTCTGCAATCAGGACCTCTGTCCCTGCTACCCTGGAGACATCGTTCTTGCTATTGAACCTTGCCATCCACGAGTTTCCTCACCTGTAAAATGGGATGGCAATACGTCATGCCCAGGGGTGGAGTTCCTACAAAGCCACCAAATGGAATTTCTGGGAAGGGGCAAGGGGCATGTACATTTCTAAAAGAGCCCAGGATGAGTGGTGGTGCCCCTGGCTTCTGTGTGTGCTGCTGTCACACACACAAGCCATCACACCCGCCAAACCAGGAGCTGTGCTTCCTGTGGAAACCTCCAAGCCGCTTCCTGCCAGTGCTTGATGGTCCATTTCACACGGGAGGTTAAAGGACACTTCTGTCTCAAGCAGGCGTTTCCTGGAAACCAAGAGATGGGATGGGAAATGTCTGCGGGTGTCACTGGGCGACTAAAGGAGGCAGACAGCTGGGGCGACAGGCGCAGCGGCAGACACACTGGTCCCTCCGCCCGCTCCCCTCCCCCAGCCCGCCGGCTGCCTGAGGCCCCCCGGTGGAGGATGAATTTTCATGTGACGTCTGTGTTTTCACTCAGAGGGACCGCATCGGTGCTGCTGCAATATTTCACCAGCTCTTGTGTGTGTCGGCTCCACTAATCATCAGCCTCAATCACTGGTGGGCTATTTTATGAATTAATAAAAATGATCACGGGCAGTCCAGGGGGACCCGGGGAAGAAATGCGTGCAGTAGAATTTTAACGAGCACCGTGGGGAATATCAACCTTTTCTCGCTTCTTATTTTTTTATCTTCCCTTCTCTCTTCCACACCCCCTCCCCGAATGTTTTTTCTTGCCCGCCCCTCTCTCCTTGAGCAAAATCACAGCTCGAGTTGCTCTACATCACTGTCAGGCAAATTAGGTGCTTCCCCCGAGCCTGTTGTTTGGCCCACAACAGTGCGGTCCTGGGCCGCACACGCGCCCCGCGCACCTGCTCTCGGTCCTAATTGAGCAGATGATGAGCCGGTTTGTCATGCTTAGCCCGGACCCCCTTCCTGGCACCCCTCCCCCAGACTGCCAGCCTTGGCTTGCCTGGAACAATGGGCAGATGTAACGCTGTGTGTGTGTGTGTTATGACAGATCTTGTACTCATTATTGAATAATTCATTGTTGCGTTAATGTCTTCAGATACCATCTCTCACTTCCTCACTCTTCCTCCCTCTCATCTGGCTCGCTTGGGAAAACTTGATTATGCCTGCCACTCTGACGACAGAGTATACAGATAAAAGATAATTGCTTGGCTTGACTCCTCCATTGATATGAAAATAAGATTTAAATTATTCACTCCAGTTTAAAGGTTAGTTGAAGGTTATTACAGGGGATGAAGGGAAAAAAAATCACTCTTCATAACGTTCGGAGTTGAGATAAGACAGGTTTGAAAGGGCCTAATTTGCACTGTAGGCAGAAGCGCCTTGTTGTGAATAAACTGAAGTCCCTCCAGAGATTTTAATCTAGGGGAAGTCAATTATTTATAAGCAAATTATGGCCGGCTTTTCATATATATAAAACGCTCTGTGTCATAAATAAGGACGAGGTGGTGTCTGTTTCCTTCCCAGCTCCCAGTGTTTCCTGATCCCAAAGCCCTGGCGCTGCTCACAATGGGAATTTAATGAGGCGCCCCGATTGAGAAGGTGGGCTGCCCTGGTGGGGGTTCTTTTTAATAGGTGATAATGGTAATAATATGATAGTAATTTGACTTTGGGGGTCTCTGCTGTCTCTGTGTCTGGAGGGAAAGCCTGGGAAGGCAGAGCCCGTGGCTGCACCGCCGGCCTGCACATGGTCCCTCTCGTCTGCAGAGCGGTCACCTTCCCAGTGGGTTATCTGTGGCAGCTTTCCGCAGGAAAACACCTCAGAGCCGCGTCCTCCCACGGAGGCAAATCTCCCGCCTGAGGATCGATGGTTAATGGCCTTCCATGTTTCTGGAAGTTGGGCGCTGTTTCTGAAAGTGTCCGGTGGCCTCCTCCTTGATGCGCTCCAGGCGTCAATCATGGGTGGCCATTTCTATCCAAATAAGGAGCTGGGGAAGGGAGACCTCTTACCTCCTGTGGGGCCAGAAGGCGCCCCTGCCCAACACTGTAGCCCAGCCCAGGGATGCTCTTGAAGAGCCCCTGGGTGAGACTTGCTTCTGGGCCTCATTCTTGCAGAACTTCCCCTGACGGTGCATTCACAGGAACCTTTGCCCCTCTTCATACCTGCAAGTAGGGTACCATCCACGCCAACCCTCGGGGATTGTTCAGGAAAATACGTGGCCTCACTGAGCAAGGCTGTTGAGTCTCCATGAAGGGTCGTGGAAGCCCTGCGCTCCCCGCAGTGATGGGGTGGAGGCACCCAGGCCGCACCCAGGGAGGGGCCTGGACAGGCCGAGTTGCCCTCTGACTGGCTGCAGGGAACTCTCCACCAGCCGCTGCCTCTCCAGATGATTGCACTGCCTCTGGGCTGTCAGCCGCCTTAGCTCCCCACCAGAATCCTGTCTGGAAAGGAGCCTGGCCCCACCGGGGCCCAGCCCTGCCAGGTGTCAGGGGAGGTCTGGAACTGTCTGGGTTTGCTGAGCTACAGGGCCTGGCGCTCGAGCGTGCTGACCAACCTGGCTCAGGGGCAGTGTGGGGAGGAGAGGGCAGCTGGCAGCACTGGTGTGGGACACTGGAAGCTGCAGGTGGGATCAGTGCCACTTCTGAGCAGCTTAGGTTCGGGGGCTTGCAGATGACAGTCTTCTACCTCTGCTCAGCCTGAATGACCTGACAAAAGGTGTGCAGGCAAAACCGACGGGCTTTGTGTGTGCATGCGTGTGTGTGTGTGTACACATCATAAACACATATTCACATATAGAGAGACTAAAGCAAAATGCACACTTTGGAGTGTGCAGCTTCCTCACTGAGGCCCAGAGAGGTCAAACGACTTGCCCAAAGTCACACAGCAAATAAAATGGCAGAGCTTAGATCCAAACCCAGCTCTCCTGATACCCAGCTAATGCTCTTTTAGGTTTTTTTTTTCTATCCAATGTTGGAGATCCAGAAAAAAATGAATGTTACTTCTCACCTTATAGTCTCGCCCCCCATGGAGGTGGGGTGAGGACAGGGCTTAGTTCTTCATCTGGATGGGGGTCCCCTGGGTCCCTTTGAGCTTTAAATTCTATGAATACAAATTTAGTAGAATATTCCTCAAGGAATGTTCTCAAGGGCAGAGACCCTATCATTAAAAGAAAAGAAACATTTGCTGTGTATTTACCCTGGACGAGGCATGCTCCAGGCCCTGCCAGGGGTACGGATGACAGGATTCTCAAAGATCTGAGTCTGCAGAAACAAAACGTTCCAACAAAACAATTAAAGTAAAACAAGCGGGTGACCATCAAGTAGGTAGGAGTCCGGGAGAGGCTGTGAGGTCAGTGCTGTAAATGCCGGGAGGGACCAGCAGGAGAGGAACTGTGAGGTCCAGCTCCCAGGAGGAAGACACGCTGAGGTGAGCAGGAGTGATGGAAGGCATGGGGAATGGGATGGAGCCAGGAGGAGGAGCTGAGCCAGGCCTGGAGGTGAGTGGGGTGGTGGGGAAGGAGGAGCCTCACCATGACTGCGGGCAGGCGAGTGTTGGGTGAGCCGGGAGGTAAGGCCACGTTGGCGGATTTATGAAGAGTATCCCGTTCCATGGAGCCCCTGCCAGTCTTGGAGCAGAAGGATGATGCGTTGAAAGCTGTGTCTAAAGGAAGACTTCTCGGAATGAAGAGGCCTGGGGTAGGAAGTCTAAGCAGGAGGAGGCTAATGTAGTCCAGGTATGGACGAGGGAGTAGGGATGAATTAAGTATTTTCAAAGATGAGATGATAGGATTTGCTTAAAAAACATAAAGAAGAAGGAAGTACCAAAATGGGTACAGAAAGAAAAATGGCGGCTGGGAAGGAGCAGGGTGGGTGAGGAAGCATGAGGAGCTTACTCTGGGACACGTGGAAAAGTTTTATGCATAGTCAGTGACAGAGGACCAGAAGCTGGGCCAGGTGAGAGTCCTCTTGTCCCCACATGCAGGGTCTGGGAGGGGATGTGACTTGATAATATGGTCACTGGGAGTTGAGCCAGCCCCTGGGCTCTGATGCTCCTTCCACTGGGCCACGCTGCCTCATAGTAGCACCTCCACTTGAGGGAGACCACAGGAAGTGGAATGCTACCCCAGTGGCCTGCCCCCTTGACTCACTTTCCTGCTAGGCGCAGGATGGTTAGAGTGATCCGCTCAGGTGAGGTCTGAAGGATTATCCGAGTTTCACCTAAGGGGAGCTGGTTGCACCATGCCACATCCGATTTTAATGATTTCAAATCTCTGGGTTCTGGGAGCCCTGTGAGAGGTCTGGAATGGAAGCCACTCCACCAGCACAAAAGATTGATTGCCTGAGCAGGACCGCTAGGTTAATGAGTCTGAGGTCGCTGCAGGAGATGGGTATCCATCCGATCGGTGGATATTAAAACCCTCCTAATCATTTTTGCAAGCTGACTCCCTAATGTGATCCGGTGATGTGCCTGGATTTAAGTTCTCATTACCCATTTCCACCCACAGGTAACAGGTCCTGCTCATTCGCCATGGGCAATTTCCTGCCCCATTACCTGTGAAAATCAGAGAGCAGCCGGGCCATTAGGAGAGCAAAGGAGCCCATTTTCCCTTCTTCTTAAAATCACAGTAAAATAACCCTTCCTGTGACACTCTGGGCTTTTGTGAATCCAAGTACCAGGCGAGGATGCAGTGTGCCAATGCCTGATACTAGACAGCGCCATCAACGTGGGCAGGAGTGTGGGCTCCCTCTCCCTTCGGCGGCAGGGCCTGGGATCAAACTCTCAGGCCTGCGACAGGCATTTCCCCTTCTTTTTATAACAACCCTTCCCATCTGAGCAGAGAGTGTGGTCTGCTTTCCAGGGTAATTTCTCATCCATCACCTGGCAGGCCTTTGAGTGGAATAATAGCACACATTATCCATCCCCTGGGCCTTGCACACTGCCTCATGATGCTGCCTCTCCATGTGCTTTTCCTTCCTCTGAAACCAGGTTAAGGAGGGCAGAGACCACATCTGCATTAGTTATCTATGGCTGCGTAACAAATGACCCAAACGTAGAGGCTGAAAGCAACGATAAACATTTGTTATCTCGCATGGTTTCTGCGGGTCAGCGATCCTGGAACTCAGCGGTGAAGGGAGGTAGGTGTGTGAGTGGATCAGTCTAGCGTCTGCGTGAAGTGCTGTGTTTACTATGCGTGGGGCTCGGAATGTTGTCTTTAGTGATAAACGTTGAAACCGCTTAACAAAGCTAGGTGTGTGAGTTACTCTGCAGAGTGATATTCAGGAGAGGCTATGCCGGGTGGGCCTGGCTCAGAGACTCTCACAAGGTGGCCGTCAAGACGCCAGCCAGGGCTGCGGTCATCTGAAGGCTTGACTGAGCTGGAGGATTCATTTCCAAGGCAGCTCTCTCCCACGGCTGGCAAGTTGATACTGGCTGTTGACAGGAGGCCCCAGTTCCCTGCCACATGGGCCACCCCACTGGGTTGCTGGGGTGTCCTCACAACATGGCGGCCAGCTTTCCCCACAATGCGTGCTCCAAGAGAGGGGGGCAAAAGCAGCAATGTCTTGTATGACCTAGCCTCAGAAGTCTTACTCCATCTTTTCCACAAATTCTATGGGTTACAAAAGTCAGCCTATTCAGTGTGTGAGGGGCCTGCAGGATGGCAGAGGTACCAGCAGGCACTGGGGACCATCTTAGAGACTGGCCACAGTGACAACTGATATTTCCATATACTTCCTAGGGCCTCACTCATCATAGGTGCTCAATAAAGGGAACAGAAATTGGTGAGCACCTCCCTGGTTTGTTTTACCTTTCCATCAGCAGGTTTTACTTCGCAGATGAAGCAGCGGGCTCAGAAAAGGGCTTGCTCAAGATCCAGCAGCATGGAGAGGCTGGGCTAGGATTAGAACTTAAGTCTGTCTCCTTTCAAAGTTCATGTCCTTTCTGCTCTACTAAGCTGCCCACCTTGAGTGAAGGGTTGATTCTTCCCTAATAAGGATTCTGTGATATAATAGAGTGGGCGGTATTATGTCCACTTTACAGATGAGGAGACTTGAGGCCCCAAGAATTTAGTGACGTTGTGGTGGCAGGTGGCAGGGCTGGCACTAGAATGTGGCACTCCTGCCTTCGAGTCTAACGCTCTACCCACCAAAAAGGCTCCCTGCCAGTGAAGTGTTCGGAGGCCTGAGCCTTCCCAGTTCTCTCTGCTACACATGGGGTGGGGGCGCGGGTTAGGCCGGGAGCTCGGGCTGGAGAGAGCTCCAGGGTGGGAGGGGAAGCTGTGTCCTTCCTGCACTGTGGAGGGTGGGTGGAGAGACAGGGCCCAGCACAGGAGGCTCGGCCATGAGAGGGGCTGGGTGGGGAGGGGCCATCACAGCCTGACCCATAGCAACAGTAGCTACACGTCCTTTGTCCCTTTCATGTCACCCCCTGGTCCTCTTTCGCCCCTCAGGCTATATCCCATAAAGCCCTGGGGACCATGATAATCCCCTAACAAAACCCGGGAGGTAGGTTAGGTGGGTGGTTTTGTGCCCACTTACACACAAGGACACTGAAGTCCAGAGACAGATCTCTTTCTCCCGGCCTCTTCCCTGAACTGCGCCCGCCTGCCCTGAGCTCCTCTGCGCTCACCCTTCCCTGTTTGGTTTTGCTCCGTTAACACCACCCCTGGCATTCTTTTTGTTCTTCTTGTTAATTGGTCCCCTTGCCCAATCCCAAGCGTGGATGCGTGAGGGCAGGGATGTTTGTCTGGCACTTAGGGGGCCCTCCCTGCACGCTCACTGACTCTTCCTAACCGCCCCGGGGCAGGGCAGACACCCTCACTGCCACATCACACGTGAGGAGGCTGAGATGCAGAGAGACCGCGCAACCACTCAAGGTTGGACCTCGAGGGAGTGAACCATCTGGAGGCGCATCCTGCCTCTCCGCCAGGCTGCCTCTCTGAGTACTTACACGTGATGAGGAGAGTCCAAGGAAGCTGTTCCCCTCACACGCGGTGTGGGGGCTTGAGGGATGCCTGGCCTTGGGGACACAGCCACACCTCCCCACAATCTCTCCACTTCCTCCTTGCCACCCCCAGCTGCCCAGAAGATGGTTACTCAGTCAATCCTGCCTTAGGGATCCCACAGCCCAATCCCACGGCATCAGAGCTGGGAGGGACTGGGGGCTCACAGAGTCCACTCTTCTATTTTATGGGTGGGTAAACTGAGGCCAGGGAGGGGAACAGGCTAATCAGCATGTTTCCAAAACACAACATTTCAGAGGACTGGGCACTCATTTCTGTAACCATTTCCCTGCTCCCCCCAATACCCAGTTGTTAATTAGCCCCTTCTCACAGCCTCAGGTCCATTTTCCCTCCCAGCATGCTTTGTGGCCCACTTGGCCCCCACCCATTGTCATGGGAACAAAATCTCACTACTAGACCCACGTTTCTGGGTCTGATGCAGGTCTTAGCTCTAACTTGCTGGCTGACATTGGAAACCTCAGATTCCTCATCTGTAAAGAAGGAGAGGGGTGCACTAGAGGATTTCCAAGGCCTGTGGCTCTCACACTATGTGTCTGAGATGTGGGACCCCATGCAAGCTGCCCCCTGTGGTTCCCAGGCCCTGGAGCTTCTAGCTGACTATGGGAGCCAATAATTACCTTGCCGGGGGAGACACCCCTGCTAGCCAGGGGGAGAGGGATCTGTCCAGAGGAGAAGGGTCCGGGGCTGAGGCTGTAAACCCTCAATCTCCTTGGGACGTGCCAGTTTTCTGGGATGAGGCAAATCTTCCCTGGGGAGTTGGGAGGGAAATTGAGTGGCTCTCAAGACCTGCCCTGGAGCAGGGAGAGGTTGGAGATCTGGGTCTCAGCAGCCAAGCAGATGTTGGGAGCACAGGAGTTAACAACCACAGCTTTGGTTTAGTGGATGAGTCATCTGGCAGGCACGCTAAACTCTGACCCCCACCTCTGGGGGCAAGCTGACATCTCCATTTTACAGATGAGGCAACCGAGGCCCAGGGAGACCAAGTAACTTGCCCTTCCAGGGGGCAGGGCAGGGCCCAGATCCAAGGGGGTCCAGCTCCAAAGCCGGTCCTTCCAGGATGCTGCACCCAGGCTGATGACCGCCATGATCTGCTGCCTCCCTTCTCCATCGTCTTGGGGGAAATGCTCTCAGCTTTTACCTTTGGGTCCCTCAGCCCAGGGTTGTGACAGAGCAAACTGATGTGGCAGGCTGGCTAATCGTGCAGGATCTCTGCTTTCTGGGAGTGATGGGAGCACATGGACACACCTGCACTAGATACACACTCAAATGTGCATATGTACACACACACACCCACACATACCCATGTACACGCATGTATGTAAATACGTACATGTAGGTGTCAGTCCTTGACCTTGTTTATGCCCCTGTACCAATGTGCGCGCACACACACACACACACACACACACACACACACACTGCAAGTGTGTTATCATCCCACTTGCTCAGCTCCATAGGGCTTTTAATGTTACGGGAGCCTCTAGGTGGTCCCTGAAGCCCATTCTGCAGTTGCTAGGAAATACGAGGAGGAAAGAAGTCTGGTCTCCTTCCCTTTCCCTCTTGGATACAAATTCCCACAACACCCCGATGGCTTTCCTGTCTTTCTCCCTCCGGTGTTCTGTTCTCTTAGTCACCGTAGGCTTCTCCTGTTTGCTTTGAAGGGAGGCAGGAGTGGGGAGCGGAGGGAGGTCGCGGGTGGCGCTGGTATTGGGGCCCACTCAGCCCTGCGCCCCACACTGGGCCTGGTTCCTGCACTGCCCAGCAGTGTTCTCCTTGGAAACAGCATCGTTTGACTGTTGCTATTGATTATGGCAAGATTATGTGTGGCTAAGAGCTCCTCGGAGCCAACTGGTATATTAAGCAATCATTTCTATAGCAGATGACATAACTCCCCCGGCATCGGTTTGTCCTAATGGGCTTGGTATTACTCATGTGCTAATTGATTGGGCACGGAGGGAAGAAAAACTAAATTCACTTGTGAGGCGATTTTATGGCAGAGCTCATAACAGAGGTAATTTGCTGAAAATGTTCAGTCCCGCTTCGGTTATGTAAGATCATCTGTGCTCCTGTGTTTTATCTCCTCCGCGTCGTGCCGGTGGGAAGCTGGCCTGGCTGGGGGAGGGGGGAGGCTCCCACAGGAGACTGTGGGAGCTGCCAGCCTCGCTGTCCTCCCGGTCTCCCAGGGAACACGGGGCTGCCCTGGGGGAGCGCTGACAATTAGTGCCTTATGCACAACCTTAACGCCTCGGGGGTGGCTTTCAAAATATCTCAGCTTCTGCTGTTAAAAAACAACTCTGTCTAAGGGCAAAATAGTTATTTTCGGATCAGCCATCTAGTGTTACAAAGCTCTTGTTCAGAAAGGAAAAGAAAGGATGAAGGGGGGATTATTATTATTGCTTTTTTTTAGAGAAAGAATATTTTGCCTGGAAGGGGGAGGGATGGGGAGGCTTGAAGAGGCCTGAAGGGCTCCCCGTCCCTCCCTCTCCCTCCTCCTTCTCTCCCTCCCTCCCACCTCCCTCTCCATCCTCTTCCCTCTCTCTCTCCCTCCCCTCTTCTTCTTCCCTCCCTCCCTTCTTCTCCCTCCTCCATATCTCCCTGTGTCCCTCCCCCCTCCTTCTTCCCTTTACCTCCTCTTCCTTCTCTCCCTCTCTCTCCCTCCCCGCTTCTTCTTCCCTCCCTCCCTCTCCCTCCTCCATATCTCCCTGTTTGCTTCCCTCCCCCCTCCATTTGCCTCTCCCCGCTCCATATCTCCCTGTGTCCCTCCCCCCTCTCTCCCTCACTTCCTCCCTCCGCCATCCTCCCTCCCTGAAGCAGCCTGCTGACCTCTGGAGGAGTCTTGAGCCTCTGCTTGGCTTCTATGCTCTGCACTGGCAGCACCATCCTCGCGCCACGCCGCCATCCAGGAGGAGCAGGGCCCGTGCTCCTAGGCCTACCCACCATGACGCCCAGGTTGCCATGACTGCCTCTCCAGGCGTGTGCAGCTGGGTGAGCTCTGCAGGCTGTGGCTGCCCACCACCTCAGGCCTGGCTCTGTGCTTAAGTGGTGTTTTGGGTCCCTCAGGGCAGGGAGGTCTTCTGAAGCAAAGCTGGGGTGCCTCCTCACAGCTCTGAAATGTGTTTCCAGAAGGGAGGCTGGGCTGCTCTGGGCTACCCTCAGGGCTTCCCCAGTCCTGAAGTGTGTTATAGGATGAGAGGGAGAGACCCTATGTGCCTGTCTCACTGAAAAGGAGGGCTGGTTGATTGTCACTTCAGCCTGAGTCCGCAGTAGCATTTCTTCCTTTGATTATGATCGCGGTCCCTCCAGTGATGTAACAGTTTCATTTGGAGCAGCCAGGCTGCAGTGATCAAAGAAGGAAACCAAGATGCTGCATCCCTCATTCTCATTTAAGCCTGGCCATTTGGATCCTAGAAGCTGGCCTCAGGCCCCTCGGGAGGTTTCACAGCATCACAGGAACAGCGACTTGACCAAATTCCTAGTGGTGCTGCAGACCTCCTGGGCAGATGGTCATCCAGCTTATGCCCAACTACTTCCAGGCCTGGCTGCTTGCCCGCATCCCCAGGGCAGCCCATTTCATCTTGGACCAGTCTGACTCTCAGAAAGTCCCTGCATGGAGCCTGGGACTTTTAAGCCTCATCTGTCTGTTCCCTTTTTATGGGCTAAAAGCCCCGGATTGGTCCTGCCCCCACCTCATCTTATAGATGAGAAACAGGAGTCCTGGGAGGGGAGGGAGTTTGGCCAGCCCGTGGACGGGGCCAGAACCAGAACCTAGCTCTCCTGAGCTCCGGAGCCAAGTAAGGCCTGAGCTCTTCCTCCTTTGGCCCAGCCCTCAGCAGGTGTCTCTGTTCTCTGGGTGGACCCGACCTGGACAGCCCACCCCCGTCACACCATCCTCCGCCACTGCTGGACCGAGGGTATTCTCAGAATTCCATCCCAGTCTCTGCTCCGGGGAGGGCTCCCAGCTGGGGCTATGCTAAGTGTGACTTAGCCTCTCCAAGCTCCAGTTTCCTTTCCTAAATGGGGTGATAAATGGTAGTTGACGTGTTTTGAGCACTTACCATGGGCCAGGAACAGTGTAGAGTACTTAGCTTGGTGCACCTCTTTTATTTTAATCCTCACGACAACTCTATGTGGTAGAGACAACTGTGATCCCATTTTTCAGATAGGGAAACTGAGGTAACATAGCAAGTAGCAGATCTGGGATGAAACCCAGGGCTTTGGCTGCAGGCTGGTGTCCCAACCACTGAGTCACAGCCGCCTCTCCGCATACTCACAAGGGTTAGAGGAGCTGGACGCGTAAGTTCCTTGGAAAGTGTTGTAGGGGGGTGGTCTCAGAGACACTGTATCCAGAGACTCTCACCACTTTCGGGGGGGTCCCAGGGCTCTTTGAGGATCTCTTGTAAGCTGTGGAGTCTTCCCAGATAAATGCAGATACAGGTATCAAGAATTTTGCCCACTATCTCAGGTGTCCTGGAGTGAAGTGGTCCATTCTAGGATGCCTGGTTAAGGACCTTACCCGAGCCAGTGTTTCCTGCAGCTTGAGTGGGGAGGTGAGAGGGGTGCGAGGCAGTTTGAGCTTTGGGGGTGAGGAGCAAGGATGTGGCTTGTTAGGGTGTCTCAGACTCTGCAGTGGGTGGGAGGAGGCATCTGTCGGGAATTTCGACACCACTGCAGCAGCTTGGGCAGGCCCACGCGTGGCTCAGCTCTCCTCTGGGCGATTTGGCGCCGGCCGGGGTGGGACTGGTGGGAGCCGCAGGGTGGAGATGACAGGGAGCCACAGCACATCCCAGGGTCTCAGGGAGACCAGAGGGGATGTGGGGGCAGCAGGGGGAGGGTGCTGATTTTACCTGCACCTGGATTTCCCCATCCCTAATTAGCCTGTGATAATTAATGGGTCTGGAAAATTCGCCTCGGAGCCAAGCGAGGTGAACAGTGAACAAGGCACAGAGGGGTCTGATTGCTTCACTTGGAGGGGAGGGGGGTGGTTTTATAAGAGAGCAGGGGAGGCAGCCTCCAGTATGGGGTGGTTGTGGGACCTCTGGGAAGGCCTATTCCCACTGAAAATCATCTGCTTCACCCACCTGCCTGAAATTCCACCATTACAAGTACATAATCTAGGCCTAGAAAGATATTCAGTTATTTGAAGTCTATGAAATGCAAATACCCCTGGGTGACAAATTTAGCGGGTTTCATTGGTCACCACTCAAGGACAAAAGAAGTTCCCACAGAGGAGAGGTCGGGGGAAGCAGCAGAGGTGGGTCAGCAGCATGAGCTTGGGGGTCAGGCAGAGCCGGGTTCCAGTCTTGACCTTGAACTTTCCTATTCTGTGACCTCGGGAAGTGCCCTTGTGCTCTGTAAACTCACCGCGGAAAGGAAGTTATGGAGACGGTACCTACTGCCCGTGGTTGTCGGGAGGATTAAATGAGGCGATACTTAGAAGGGCTTAGCCAAGCCTGGCCTGGAAGAAATGCTCACTAAATGGTGGCTGTTATAGTGAGGGATGTCTAGGGACACAGGAAACCCACCTGGCTGACTTCACAGGGGGGCCAGCTCACACTCCCATGCCGGCCCTCAGAGCCCACCGGGTCAGCATGGCTGCAGTGGGCAGACTCACTCCGTGAGAGCCCTGGGCGGGTGTGAGCCCTGAAGGTCAGCTAGCTCCTGCCTTCCAGTGTCCCCATGGTCAGCCTCCACCGCTGAGGGAGAGAGAGGTCTGGGGAGAGATCCGGAGGTGATGGAGGGCTGAGCAGAGAGCGGGGTGGGGGATGAATAGGGAAGAAAAGAGTTAAAGGCAAAGGTAATCCGGGGGAGGGGGAGGGGGCGGGGACTGTTGGTCACGGCCTTGAAGGCTCTGCAGTGGGTTCTGGGCAGAAAGAAGAGCGAGGCAGGACATTAGTGGCCTGTGGGACTGAATTTAAATAATGGACAGTAAATGACCAGACAGAGTCTCCTTTCTAATTGCCACCCCTTCTGCCAAGAATGTCAGTTCTATGAGGGCAGGCTCTTTTTTTCACTGCTATATTCCCAACACCTGAACAAGCTCTGGTGCAAGGCGCATAATAAATATTTCCCGAATGAATGCGTCTGTGTGGGATGCACTCACATGCTCACAGTGGGAGCGAGTCCCACCTGGAGGCAGGGGATGCTCCAAATGTGCCCTGGACCCCAGCCACTCCCGGCCTCCACTGAAGCCTCCACACAGGTACCCTCAGCCAGCAGGACACTGGGTCCCCTGGCTCAGAAGGCCAGGGCCCAATACTTTCCCAGCTGGAGGGCAGGCAGGTGCAGCAGTTGGCGCAGCCAACGGCGGGGGAAGATTCCCCTCCTCCTCCCTCTCCAGCCTGGGACTCGCTGCTGCATCCCGCTCTCCATCGTGGGCCACCCTGGCAGTGGGTCCTTCCTTACAGGTCACAGACCCCCACTGAGCAGACTTGCCTCCTTTCCAAACTTGCCTGTGGTTCTGCGGTTTCTCCCCAGGCCCACTTGAGGCGTTCGCCCTTGGGTGGGTGCTGTCTGGGGCTCACCTGAGGTCCTTTACCCTTCTCACTCACACCCCTCTCCCCATCACTGCCCCATGTGGTTTGAGCGGTACCCCCCACAGTCACACTGCACCTTCACCGCACCCTGCCGGCCGTGCATGGGGGACCAAAGACCTCAGCCCCAGGCAGCTGCCAGCAGCTGGATTTTAGTGCTTCAGCAGTGCCTTTTCCACAGACTCCAGCCGTAAAGAGGATGCTGTGTAAACAGGCGTTTGTTCAATCACTATGTTTACATCTTGCTCCTGGTGCCCTCCCGGGATCTCCTAGCCTCAGGGAACTGTTTATTTCTCTGTGTGCCCTCTGAATGCAGCCGGGGTCAGGCCCTCCCAGGTGGACGGGGCTCTCCCCTCTGTGGGCATCTCAGAAGGGTGGAGCTCTGGAATTGGAGTCCAACTCAGAGCCTGGAAGGCCACGGTGGCCCTGGTATTTGACAGGTGACCCTAAAGGAGGCAGAGAAGCTTGGCCCCAGCATTGTCCCCACCTTTATTCAGCCGTGTGGGTTTGGGACTTTCACGGGGAAGCCATCACCATTGGCTTCAAAGCTCCTCCTCGCTGCTGCTCCCCCGTCTGCCGGGTCCCTCTGCACCAGTGCGGCCAGGCCGCAGACCTTAACAGCATCCCCTCAAACAGAGCTGGCGTTTGCCCATCTGCTACAGGCAGGAGCCAATGGTGGGAGAGCGCTCTGTAAACAGCTGTGCAGGACAGGTGTGTGAGAGAGGGTTACTGCACGGCAGGGGGCCCTGCTCCTCCTCACTCCTGCCCCCCTGCTTTAATTTCTGTGGGGGCCGCACCTCTTCTCAGTCAGCTAATGGCGGGGGTGGAGGGAGTTGAGGGCAGGTGAGGCTGTCTTTCAGGATCCCTCCCCAGCAGTGAAGGTGGAGGGAACCATTGCATCCTCCCCTGGGGAATTAGGAGCACGGGGACTGAGGTCCAGCCCTGGTTCGTCCGCTGACCAGCCGTGTGATGCTGGGCAGGTCTTCCCTTCCTGGGCCCTATGATTTTGAGGTAGTGCCTGCCAGGGGAAGGCCACTCCTGGCCTCCTGTGACTGGCTTCTCATTCACAGACCGGGTCTCATCCAGTAGATGAGGCTCAAGGACACCAGCCTTTGGCCCAAGTGGTCTGGGATTTTGAGGAAGTCCCCATGCATGCTTTCCCTAAAAGGGGGCAATCGTGAGAGGTGTGGTGGCCTTTGGGTGATTGACAGGCCCCTGAAGGGAAGAGGCTAGTGCCCCTGAATATCACGGGGCAGAGGCCTAGGGGAGAGCCCCTTGGGCCTCCAGCCGAGGGCACAGTGGGACGGGGCAAGTCCCTGCAGATGCCAGTACCTGGGGTGGGTGGCTTTTACTCTGTCAACTAAGGCATCGAAATGCTCTTTGCCAGCCCCTGAAATCTCATCTCCAGGGTCACAGCCTTTCAAGCCAGAATTAGAAATCAGGCTTGAAATGCAGATCCCTGGGAGAGGGAGCCCATGCACACCAGGCAGCGCGCGAGCGGTGGGAGCAGGCTTCCTTGGAGGGGGCGTGGGGGACGCACGTGGGGCTGAGGGGTGGGGAGGCAGGAGGCCCCCGGGGAAGTCACCTCTGCTCAGGCTATTCTCAAGCGGGTGGAGCTCTGAAAAAAGCCCTGCAGACGAACGTGGGCTGTCCCCAGACCACCCGTGCCGGCCAGGCCCACGTCACCCCCACAACCCAGAGAGGAGCTTCTCCTTCATGTCTTTCCAATTCCTTTAAATTCTCGAAAAAACAGTGCTGGTGCCTTGGCCAGACACATTCCTTCCAAAACACAAACAAAATCCCTTAATAAACAGGCAAACAATCCCCATTCTGCACACCCCCAACACACATGTACCATTAAGTTATTGAATGAGACTCTCCCAGAAAACAACTTGCGTTCAGGCAGATCTGATATGAAAGTCGAATTCTGTCCTTTATAAGCTGTGCACCTTTCGAGGAGTGAATTTCCCTCTTTGAGCCTCCTGTCCTTACCTCGACTGTGGAGACGATACTACCCGCCTCAAGGGTTACTGGAGGATTCAGTGAGAGGGTTGACGCCAAGCCCCCAGCACCGTGCCTGGCACACAGCAGCGTTTGGTGGTGGTGCCTTTCTCCCTCCCTCTCCCTCTCTCTCTTTACTCTGGCTCAGGTTCCATCTCTCTGCTCTGCCCCCCACCATCCTGGATGCTGATAATTGCTGGATAATTGGCCCATGGCTAACACCTAGGGAATTGTGGGCCTATCTCCTGTCTGATGCACATGCTTTCAGTTTTCCTTTCCTGGGAAAACCCTTTGCCCATCTGGCTCCTGGATGGGGCCAGTGTCATCCGCGTCCACTGGGGACCGGCCTTGCTTCCACACCCTCTGCTGAAGCCCACTTGCAGGCTGAGGTTCGGCTCTTTCGCTCTCCCACACGCTTCACTATAAATAATGAAGAAGCCCTCAGACTCGGGCCTCTCCCGCCTCGCTCCCAGCCTCTGATATATTTGATCCTGGATGGCATAATTTTTCACCTAAATGTGAATGTATTTGCGAATTGATAGAAAATAGTTCTTGCTCTGGTGATATAATATAGGGTTGCCCCATCCTGCCTGCTATTTTGATTGTGACTTAAATGGATGAGGCCATCAATAATTATTTTATTGAACAGGCACATAAAAAATGATGCTGGGCTCAAGTAATTTCCCAGACAAAGCCGGATACTGCATTGTGGGCAGCCTACCTTTGCAGCGCAGAGCTGGCTGGGAAGTGCTGCGGGGCTAGTTCCTCATCCATTTGTTCCCTTCTCTGGGTTTTCTGGGAGCTCTGGGTGGCCGGGTGGAGAGAGCGAGGCTGACCTGCAGGCGGCAGCGGGAAGGCGGGAAGTCAGACCCTTGCCACGGCACCGTGGACTTCCAACAGCATCTCCTGCACCATCTCATTTCCCACTCAGCGCAAAATAAGCAATGTGACCCCCACTTGGTGGAGGAGGAAAATGTGCCTCTGCAAGGTTAAGGGGATCCATGGAGGTCCCCCAGTCAGTTACGGGGCCTCCCACGTGCTAAGAAACAAATCATCTAGGGCGAGCACATCTCTGAAGCCTCTTTTCATTGCAGCTCTGCTGTCTCCCAGTTGTGCTTTTTGGGGGAGCAGGATTGTAGTGCCTCTCCAGGAAACCAGCTTCCCCCATTGCACCCCTTATGGGAAGAATCACAGGGTGAAGGCTGCTGGAGGAAAGATATGGACGAAAGCCCCATAATCCAGGTGCCCTGAGCAGCTCCTCTGCCCTCAGTAAGTCTGGGGCACATCATGTCCTCTGTGTGTGCACTGAATGCCAGCCTTTCCATGTCTGCTGGGCTGAGCCTGTGTCAGGTGATGCACAGGATGTTGTCAGAACAACCCAGAGCCCAGCTTGGGGCTCCATCCTTGTCTGGGATAACACAGGGTTTCCCAAACATCAGCCTTTCACTTTCCACCACAATTTTTAGCTTAATCTACATGCCACCTGTACTATTATTTACTTAATATACTTCCTTAAATCAACTAACGTTTTTAACTTCACCCCATCCTAGGCAATAAATCCATAAACCACTGTTTGATATATTCATCCTATTTTTGTAATGCACACCAACAATAATAGCACAACTCAGATGAAAATGTATGGGTCCAGGTAACAGTGAGCATGTGGTAAACACCAGGATCTGTGAGCTGGGCGAGGCGCTAGTTTGCAGAAGCAGAGGAGACCTGGGCGGGGACGACAGATCATTCTTTTCATCCATCTCAGCCCTCCATGCACCAGCCTGTTTGCATCAGCGGAGCGTGAGGCCCTCAGGATGGGCCGCCTGACCCTGGGCTTTGATGGATGGTGTGAGCAAAGGCCTGGGGTAGGACAGTCTGTGTTCCCAGTATCTGCAGGGGCCCACCCATCCCAGGGTCAAGCAGCATGGGGACCCTCTGTGCACAGCCCCCAACGCCTCCTCTCAGTCTCCGATGGCCCCCACACTGACCCCTTTTTTCTTCGTGGGGCTGTAATCTACTTTCTTTCTGAACTAAAGCCATCCACCCCTGCCAAGTAGAATGGAGCCCAGCCACCCCCCTTCAGCTCAGATCTGGGAAGACAAACACACAGGCCTTTGTGTTTGAGGACTTGTATTGCTAATCTCCACAGGGAAATGGCCAGAGGGACAGAGAAAATAAACCGGGGAGCGGGGACTCAGAGAGGCAAAGATTCCAGAAATCTGAATGCCCTGGACTCCAGCCTGAAATTCCTGCTGGCCTCCACTTGGTTTCATTCCCCAGGGAGGAGCTAATCAGGCCTCCCTGGCTTCTCCCCGTAACCCCCAACCCTGTTCCCACCCATTCTTCTGTTCTCTGCAGACCCCTTTTCCCCAGAGGCCTCGCCTCAGGGAGAGGGGGCAGCCCAGGTTGGGACCCCATGCTGAGCCAGGAGTTCCCAGCCTGAGTGGACACTTGCTTGGGAGTGACCAAATGCTTGTGTCCCTCACGATTTTCCCAGGGACCAGTGGGCCTGCCTGAGGCCATCTGGTTCCTCCAGGACAGGGGTCAGATTCCAGGGCCTGCAGGGCCAGGTGGGCAGGACAGAGGGAGAGGTAGGGGCTGTGGCCTACAAGAGGGGCCATCCCCATTTGAATTGAATGAAAGAAATAGAGCTTGAGCTGGCTCAAGAAAACACTTCTGTGGGCCAGACTCAGCCAGTGTGTGACCCTGGCCTAGAATATGTAGGTATTTTGTAAAGTGCTGAGTGGTGGGAGTCTCAGAGGGCAGGGGCTGGGTCCTCTCCAGGAGATTGGCACAGCATCCACCGTGGCTATGTGTCCCGTTGGAATCCAGGGTTCCACCACCCCATCAAGCACCTTCATGCAAATTAGGAAAAGGGTCCCTTCCTCTGGGCGATGCTGCCTGCTCCAGGATGCTTGGTTTGTGAGCAGAGCGTGGCTGTGTTTCAACCCCCATGGATCCCCTCACTGGGACCTTGTATGTGCACACGCTGGGCAAGTATGTGCGTTGGCCGGGACTGATTCTGGGCTCTCCCAGGCATGCTCCCCATGACCTGCTGTTGATCAAAGGATACAACCTCTTGCTCCACAAACTGCAGCCAAAACCTAAAGTGGAGCCGACATGTGACACTCACAGACCCCTGTGGGTCACAGAGCCACTGGCAGGGATGTCAGGAACCCTTATCGCAAGCCCTCCACAGAGCCTAGAGGTGTGGCAGCTGGGCAGAGTGAGATGCCAGGCTCCTCCTCCACTCCCAGTGGCAGAGAAGGGAGACAGTGCTGCCCCAGCTGCGGCAGGTGCTGAGACAGCTCGAGGCCCACTTTCTCCACTCTGGACGAGCCACGCTCCTGGTGGGGAAACCAGCCTTCGCTCTGAGCGCCCAGCACAGCTTCCTCACTGGGGACTCATGGAACCTCTCAAGTTCTGGACATGTGGCAGCGGGGGGCCAGCCCCACCCCAGCTCCCTGGTCAGGCCCGCAGGCTGGTGTGGCCGCCGGCAGCTTTCCAGAGCACAGAATGAATGGATTCACCTGTGTCTTTCTAAGGCTGGGCTTTTGCTGCCTGGGCTACTTCAGGGGCTGTGGAGGGACAGGCGAAAAAGGCACATCTTGCCAGGAGTGGCCTTCTCGTCACTTCCCAATTCTGTCTCCTCTTCCTTCCCTCCCTGTCTGTGTGTTTCTCTTCCTCTAGTCCTAAGCCTCTTTTCTTTCTCTTCTTTCACACAAGAAAGACAAAAGAGTCTCTTTTCTTTGTCTCCATCTGTTTTCCTCTCTTCCCTCTCGTCCTTTCTTGCTTCTCTGCTGCCTGCTGCCCTCTCCTCTCTCGTCTCCTCCGAAGAGCTGAGAAATGGGAGCAGGCCAGCTTGTTGGGGCCACCATCCTTGGTAACCACATGGGTCCCACAGGGGACCAATAACTCCCAGGATCTGCTAACCCATTCAGGATGAGAGTGGCAGTGGTGGAGCCGTGTCACATCCTCAAGCCTGTGCCTTGGGTTTTCTGCTTCTCCAAGGACAGGAGCACTTGGATGCTGGCCATCTACAGAGGCGCAGATCCCTGGGCCACGGGGAGTGGCTGAGAGCGCCCCTGGTGGTCCCTGGTAGAGGGGCAGGGCCCTGTTCTAAGAGCTTGTCCACACATTAACTGTATGGTGTGAGGATTGACTATCCTCACAACAACCTTATGAGATAGTTCCTATTATTATTCCAGATGAGGGAGCTAGAAAGTACAGAGAGATGTAGTGACTTGCCCAAGTTGGCATCAGAAACCAGGTGTTCTGGCTCCAGACCACACAATTCTAACCTCTACGCCTTTCTGCCTCTCACATCCCAATTCTCTGAACCAGCAGGAAGAGTTGGGGCAGAGTGTTCCCTCACCCCACCCCACCCCAAAAAGTGTTCTTTCTCTTGTCAGCTGACACACGAATCTCCAGTGCTGGAGAGTCAGTATTTTATCCTCAGTTCACATGTAAACCCTGTCCACATAGGATGAATCTTTCAGCCTTAGTGTTATCTGAATTTGTCAGATATGTTTTGACAGAGAGGAAATATAAGGTTTGAAAACTCAGGGTGTCTGAAGACTGGGAGTGTGGAGGGCGCTTTGTAGAGCAGAGGTTCTCAGGCTGGGGCGCACATCAGAATCCCTGGAGGGCTTGTTAAAGCAAGAGCTGGGTCCCGCCCCCAGAGTTTGGGGTCAGCAAGTAGGGATGGAGTTCGAGAATTCGCATTTCTATCATGTTCCCAAGTGGTGATGCTGCGGTGGTTTGGGGACCCCACTTTGAGCAAGGGGAAGCTGGGTCATCAGAGGCAGACGTTTCCGTCTTCACTGGAGGCCGCCAGCAGACGGGGAAGCAGGGGGTCCCTGCGGGAGCCTGGCAGTGGTTACACACCCCTCCTTTGTGCTCGGTGCTCGGGGCGTCTGTACCCAGCCATGATGAATAGCACTCATTTAAGCAGGGGCTGCACAGCGTGGAAAGCACCTCGGTACAGATCTATCGGGTTTTTATTAACCGTTTTACTGTCACAGTTTCAAAATCAATCAAACAGTGTTGCCCTCTGGAGACTCACTGGGGTTTGAGGGCCAAGGCTCCAGGTCTAAATGCAGCACAGGCCAGGCCCAGACCCACGGCGGGGGCTACCGGGCGGTGGGGCACGGGCAGTGGCGTCTGTGTCCTTCCCCTGCTCTGTGAACGGCGGGCTTTGTCCCCTCTCTGAACCAAAGCCTCAACCCAGACCAGAACTAACTGCACACATTTGTTGATCCCTCCAAACGCAAATATGAATTTCTCTTGTGAGCCACTTACTAAACCTATGTTCAAAACAGAACAGGGCAGGAGAATGAAAGACCCTTAGCAAACCGGTTTGAACTGGAAGGGAATCTATAATTCCCCAAACCACTAAACTAAAACAAACCTGGGACATCAAAAGCCTTTGAACCTGACATGAGTCAATATTTCAGTTGGTCTGGCTCCCTGGCTTGACATCAGCAAAGCCCCAGGTGTGGAGAAGTGGCTCTCTGAGCTCCAGGGAGAACAAGGGTGCCTGTATTGACTCCAGCTCTCCCAGGGAAGGCCGTCCTGTGGCCAAGGAGGCTGCACCTCCACCCCCACCTCCTGGCCCAACGTGGGAGGCCATCTGCCCTGGCATGTCTTCTGAATGCAGAGTGTGGGCCCAAAGCCCTGGCCAGCAGCTAAGTATTAGGCACCAGGCCTTTCTGTTATCCTGGCAGTGGGGCCACAGACAGTCCAGCCAGCTCCTGATCTGCCCTCTGCCTGCAGCAGAGGGAAGGAGGAAGGCCTCTCCAAAGTTTGAGGGCAGAGTTGGAGGACGAGGGGACTTCCATTGTCTTCACATGCCTGCAGGCATGCCAGCCTTGCCTAAGAACACGTGTGAAAGAAGAAAGGAAAGTTGTGAATGGATGGGGAAGTACAGGACAAGATGCGTGATTTCTGAGGCCCTGTGCCCAGCCAGGGCCACCCAACTCTGGCGTCTACTCTTTCCTGATCCTCAAAACCCTCTTGGCTTGGAAGCTGCCTCTGCTTGAGCCACTTGGATTCATCCTGGTTCAGGTGTGCTCTCCCTCCCTCCTTCCCTACCCCCACTCCTCCCTCCCTTCCTTCCTTCCTCTCTCTTCCCTCTTTGAATTCCTTTCACATGTGCCTGCATCCACCTGCCTGGCTCCAGGGAAAGTCCTGCTCAAAGGTGGAACGGGCCCCTGACTTCCGTTTTAA
Organism: Tapirus indicus; assembly: GCA_031878705.1. Lineage (NCBI taxonomy): Eukaryota > Metazoa > Chordata > Mammalia > Perissodactyla > Tapiridae > Tapirus > Tapirus indicus. Next base: position 60,534,342 of record CM062918.1, on the reverse strand, counting down.
TCAAGAAGTGCTGCTGGGGAATATTACTCAGCCATAAAAAGGGATGAAGTGCTGACACATGCTACAACACGGATGAACCTCGAAAACTTATGCTAAGTTCTGCTTCTTATGCTAAGAAGCCGAACACAAAAGGTCACATCTTGTATGATTCAATCAAATTGAAATGTCCAGAATAGGTAAATCTGTAAAGACAGAAAGCAGATCGATGGTTGCCAGGAGCTGGGGGGAGAGGGAATGGGGGGGTGACTGCTCAATGGGTATGGGGTTTCCTTTGGGGCTGATGAAAATGTTCTGGAACTAGATAGAGGTGATGGTTGCACAATATTGCGAATTCACTAAATGCCATTGATCTGCACACTTTAAAATGGTTAATTGCATGTTCTGTGAATTTTACCTCAATTACACAAATAAAGGAAAGTACTGTTGGCTCCCTTCCTCCCACCCTGCGTGGCAACAAGGTGCCCACAGTGCATGTTCTAGAAGCTCCTTGAGGTGAGGAGCAAAGTGGGCAGAGCAGGCACTGATTCCAGAAGACCCTGACTAAAGTACCTGTAAATTTGGGGGACAGGGTTTCTTCCAGCTTCGTGGATACATGTGCCAGCCTGGAAGCCTCAGTGACCAAGAGAGATGACACAGGTATTTGAGTGGAAGGGTGAGGGAGGAGAGAGAGAGGGGACCCCAGGGCTGAGGAAGGAAGCAATGAGCATCTGATGAGCCTCTGAGTCTGCCAGATCCTGGACTAGGCGTTTCACACCCACGGTCTCATTCAAGTGGAGGAGCAGGCCACTTCAGCAAGGGGAAGCAGGCTGCCCAAGGTCATGCTACCCAGAGTCTGTGCTTTTAGCCCTGGCTACCCACCCTGGGCCCCCAGGGAAGGGACCCTTGGAAATGATGCTGCTCTGGGCCTGGTTAGCCCTGCAAGGGTGCGCCCCCCCAGCCCTGGCCCCTGGCCTTAGGTCAACCTAGTTCTGTCCCCCGTCTGCCCTTTGTACCCAGATGATGGAGTCCTCGGGCTGACCTGCCCACCTGCATACCTCAAAACCCAGCTTTCCTCGGTCTGCTCTCCAGGACTCACCACACACAAGAGGACCCTGGTGGGGGGGTTGTTTGGGACAGCTAACTGCAGAACGGCCGCTGCCTCCCGCCCACTCTGATGCTGTTCACCCACAGGGATGGGGGGCCGGAGCCCTGGCCTGGGCGTCCGGAGGAGCTGGGCAATTTCACTAGGCATTCTTTTAACCACTGTGGACCGGACGCCTGCTGTGTGGCAGGCACCGTGGTGCTGGGTGTTAGACATGCAGCAATGCACTCAGCGCCTTCCACCTTCTAGTGCAGAGACAACAACAAAGAGGAAGGAACAGGTCATGCAAATCAGTGTCAGGTGGTGAGAAGCACCCTGGAGAGACAGAGAGGGGTTGGGGCGAGAGCGCAGTGGGGGAGGGAGAGGAAACGGAGCCTTTCTGAGGAGGTGGTGCTTCTGCAGAGATGTGAATGAAACTCAGAAGGAAGAGCATTCCAGGCCGAACGAACAGCAGGTTTCTGGTTTCTGAGTAGCCAATGGACTTGGTCGCTTTAAGGAATAGCAAGGAAGGCTGTGTGGCTGGAGAGGAGAGAGCGAGAGCTCGGAGAGACCGGCCAGGCCACCTGTGGGACAGGAGGAACGGCTCTGTGGCTTTGATTCCTGAGTGATGGGAGCCTTTGGGGGCAGCGAGCAGAGGAGTGGCATTGGCCCACTGACCGACTAATAGTTACAGGGACAGTACCAGCAGCTGTGGGGAGAGTAATGTACAGGGGCAAGGGGAGAAGCAGAGGGACAGCTGCTCTCTCCCATCACAGTTTCGGTCCTGAAGGGTTTGCAGCCTCAGAGGCTGTGAAAGAGGTGATAGTACTTGGGGTGAATGGAGCACAGCCGCTGAGGCCAGCCTGCTGGGTTCGAAGGCTTGCCCTGCCCTTCCTAGCTGTGTGAGCTTGAGCAAGTCTCTTAACCTCTCTGTGGCTCTATGTCCTCATCTGCAAAGTTGGGAAAATAATTTTTCATAATTATTATGAAACAATCTCATAAGGTTGTGAGAATTAAGTGATAGAATGTACTCAGTGCGTGTCAACTGTTTTCATCACCTCACGAATGTGCCGTCTCCTGGCAGCTAACAAGTGGTTCTGCAACTAGCCCTGTCTCCTTCTGCCCTGCCTGGGTCTCAGCGTAAAAAGAGGACGAATTTGCATATCTTTAAGACACCCGCCCCTCCCCCCAGCTCTTATTCTGGAATAATTGACACCAACATCCCTGACAGGCAAGAGAAAAAACAAAAGACTAAATACCTATAATGTGCAGGAGGGACCATGTCAGTTATTGTATTTAATTCTTTCCAATAACCCAGTGAAAACTAGTGTTTTTATCTTTCTTTAGTCATATTAGTATTATTTGTTCAGCTATTAGATAAACATGTTGGAGGAAAATAAAATTTCCACTTTATTTTTATTCTATAAAAAGTGTATCACTCCTGGATCTGTGTTCTGTGTGCCCCTGGAAGAAAAGTTTCCTGAGGCGCTCAGAATGGTCATTCAAATGGGGTTAGGATTTAGAAACACAGAGAGCGGAAATAAAACCCAGTTCCTAGCCCAAGACTAAGGCAGAACAAGGTCAGTGATGTCTTTCCTTGTTCCAAGATCAATAGGAGTTAATATGGAGTTTTCCTGAGGTGGGCCCCTGGGGACCACGCAGCCCACCCCTGGTGGTCAGCTGGAGAAACATGGTTGCCACAGAGCCCACGCCCCTTTCTCAAAGCCACGGAGTGACATGGTTATTGGGGACAAAAGAAGGCCAGAGATAAGAAACAGAGACCATAGTCACAGCAAGGGTGAGACAGAAGAAAAAACACATACCTTGCTTAGACTTCAGGCCAGACACTGTGCTAGGTGTTTTCACATGTAGGAGCCAGTGGAGGAGAAAAGGTAGACAAGGAAACAGGAGATGGACCCAAACGTAGGCTGGATCATAAATCAGTTAGTGGTTTCATAGCTCATTGAGCAAACCTAACCCCAATGGGTTGATGGATAGTTCCATTTCCACCTAGAGGGAGGTCGCTGGTGGCCTGCCTTCAAGGTCTCTCCTTGGCCCTGAACTCGTCAGCACGTGTGTACCAGCAGCTGGGTGGATGCAGACACTAGGAGCAGGCCTCTCACCAAGCTGGGGGGGAGAGGAACACCATGATATCCTGGTATGTCAGAGTCACCCCTAAGAAGAGACAGAGCTTGATCAAAGTCACATAGTTGGTTGGTGGCAAAGACAGCCTGAGGGCAAAGTTCTCTACCTCCCTGTGCTGTGCTGACCAATTTAGGATTCACGGATCCTGGTTGGCTGGGGCCAGTGGCCGATTCTAGCAGGATGGAGCGTAAGGGGATGAGTGTCACACCTTGCATTTCAGGTTCAGAAAAATCGATTGCCTAAGTACAGGATGTGGGAGGCTGGCTCGCGGCTGGTCTTGTGTCAGAGACCTGGGCGGGGGGCGCGGGGGAGTCTCTTGACCACGAGATCGACAGAAGCCTGTAGCGTGATACAGCCACAAAACAGGGAAGGCTCACCTCCAACACGGATGGCCTGGGCAGAGCCAGCGCGTCCGGGGCCCAGGAAGTGGCAGCCTCAGTCTCCTCTGTGCTCGTCTGCCAGTGTCTGAGATTTGTTTTTTTCTAGGTGTCGCAGATCAAAAAGCATATGGAGGTTTGAAGATTCCATTGAGAGGGAAACGGCCGAGCTGACCGAGGGTCTGGGGGCCCGTCCGAGACTTTATCAAAGGAGCTGAAGATCCTTAACTGCAAAAGGGAGAAGAATAGGGGATGTGTGGGGCCTTCTGTCTACAAGAGGGGTGTCACGGGGTCAAGGAGAGGCTTGTCCAGGGTGGCCACAGAGGGCAGACCTCGAAGCAACACGGGCACGTCTGTTTACCAGCTGTGTCCCGGGGAATACCGGGAGGCTGACAGGTGTTCCCTGAAAAGGGGGTCCAGAGGCAAATAAGAGTAGAAAACACATATATATACTCTATCTAGCCCCTTCTTGGAGACTCAGAGGGCGTAGAAACATATCTACGTATGGTACATCACATGGGACAAAAGGCAGAGGTACAAAAGGGCTTGCCTTTGTCCGAGCCCCCAGAAAGCAGAGCCTGGGGCAGAGGGCTTCTGTGCTCTTACGTTGTTAGGAAATGCAATCCTGGGAGAGGATTGACGGGGAGCAGAGCCTAGATGAGGAGGTGTTGCTGAGCTGGCTGATGCTGTCCCCAAGGGACTGTCCCTGAGAAACCATATTAAACTGTTTCAGGGAGAAGAGGGAAGAAATTATTCATCAGGTCCTGTCTCCAATGGGTCGAAGATTTGCTCCAAGGAGGTTGATTCTCCTCCACATCTGAGTTGGGCGTGCGTGGGCACTAGGTGTGGTCCTGCGGGGGCAATGTCAACAGGGATGCCCCCCGGGGGTGGGAGGCAAGAGGCATCAGCTTGAGCAGGAGACGAAGGGGCACCTCTGTGAAATGGGCTGGTGCCCGTGCAGAGCTGGTCACTGGTTGAGGCTGATACACAAGACAGGCGGGGCAGAAAGGATCTGATGGGTCTGGTACAGGGTGTGATATACACGCAGTGGAAAGTAAGTCTCCTTGCCTCTCCTTCCCACCAGAGGCAAACACTGTTTTCTTGTGAAGCCTTCAAAATAGATTCTATGCATGGACAAGCATGCATGCATATGTATATATGGCGTAGGTAAGGCACTCATGCACATATTTTCATATAAATAGGAGCATATCACACCACCTGGCCCCCTTTTACATAACAGTGTATCCTGGAGATCTTTCCTTATCAGTACCTGTAGAACTGGCTCATGCATTTAAATGGTTGCATAGCACTTCCTCCTGTTGATGTTCTGGAATTTATTTAACTAGAACCCTATTAATGGACCTTCAGAATGTTTCTGGTCTCTTGCTATTAAAATCAATATGGCAGTGAATATATTGTACATAAAATCAGTTGCAACCCTGGGAGCTCAACTGTAAGGCAAATGCCTAGAAATGGAATAGTTGGGTCAAGGGGACTATGCATTTGTGGTTTTGATGGACTTTGCCAAATTGCCTTCCAGGGAAGTTGTGCCAATTTCTCTCCCAATGGCAATTCAGGAGTGTGCCTGTTTCCCTCTGCCCACAACACAGAGCACTGGTCATTGTCGATGGGATAGGTAGATTTTAGATTTCAGTGTGGTTTTAATTTTTCTGTTTTAAATTATAAGTGAGTTTCTTTTCATGTATTTAAGAGCCATTTACATTTTATTTTCTATGAACTGTCTATATCTTTTCTCCATTTTTCTTGATTTAAAATTTTTAATCTAAAATGTCTCAAACATACAAAAAAGATATGTGCATATATATTTTGTATATATTTACATACACGTCTATATATTTTTATGTGGATATATATATATTTAGCATAAAGTATAAAAATAGAAAAATACCCATGTACCCACTACCCAGCTTAAGAAATAGACTATTATCATTACTTTGAAGTCCCCTACACTCCTTTTCCCCAGCAAAGTAACTATTTTGAATTTTGTGTGTATATTCATATGAACTGTTGAAAGATAAACTGAGGCATATTGAAAAATCTAAGAGTTGATTTGAGCAAAACGTGATTCAAATCAGGCAGCATCCAGTCTAGTAGACAGAAAGGAGCTCAAGGGAGCTGTACAAAATGAAAGATATTACAGGCAGAAGAGAGTGGGAACACGGAAGTTATTCTGGGCAAGAAAGCAGGTTGGTTATTGCAAGGTTACTTTCCTTTAGGGGAGGACGGGGGTCTATCAGTCAGATGACCTAACTGGTAGTGATCAGGCGATTCCTGATAGACTGGTTCAAGATTCCATTTCTGGGAGAGCCGAAAGCGTAATTAAGTCTCAGTTCCATGACGTGGGGCTTAGCATAAACGCTGGGCCTGTTCTCTTGTTTGTAACAATGTGTGTTATTAACATGGGTATATGTGTATATAGAGAGAGGGAGACAGAGAGACAAAGCGTGCAAGTTTATCTCCTTATTGTTATGTATATATTTGGGCTTTTATATGAATGATATTGAACTCCATGTATACTTCTGTAACTGATATATTTTATTCAACATTTTTTAAGTTGTCGGCATTGTTTTTGAAAGCTGTCCATGTTGTTGTTAATAGCTGCTGTTAACATTATTAACAGCATTTATCAATTATTAACATAGTTATTTGTTAAGAAATAAATGCTGTTAAATAATAAAGTTATTTATTTGTTAATAAGCGGATACAATGGTAGTTTGATCCATTTTCACTGTGTACAGCATGTTATTGTATGAATCTACCACAACTTATTTACCCTTTCTCCTGTTGATGGCTCCGTGGGTTACCTCCAAATGTTTGTTATTACAGTGTTGCTAGGAACATTCTAGCACACATCTCCTGGTGCACACAGTGAGAAATTTCCAGGCTAGAGTGTATACCTAGGGTTAGAATTGCTGGGTCACAGGGCATATGTATTTTTAGGGAACAAGAAAGTACACCTTTGCCCATTTGAAAAATGGATTGCTGTTCTTATTGATTGTAGGGTCTCTTTCAGTGTGGAAGAAATTAGCGCTTTGTCTAATGACTGTGATTCAGGTGTGCTCGTGTTTAAATGCTCAGAAAAGTCCTGCAGAAAAGAAACAGTGTACCCAAGTGTTTCCCTAACTAAACTGACCACAAGCCCTTTTTCTCCATTGACTGTCTCATAGGACTACCTTGGGGATGCTGGTGTAAGGGCATTGGCATCAGGACCTGGTCAAATGAGCCGCTGACATCTGGGCAGCTTCCAACAGCCTGACGAGGGCTCCCTCTCCCCTGCCCGGGGGACCTTGAAGCTCTCAGGGCAGAGCCTCATGACAAGCCTTTCGGGTCTGCCCCCCGTCCTACAGTTTAAGAGACCCGGCCTTGCCCTGCATCCACCGTATGTCAGGCCTTGTGTGAGCACATCCCATCCCTTCTCCCCAGCCCCACAACCCCATAAACAAGGCTCAGAGCAGAGAGCTTTCTCAAAGGAAGACAAGCCGCCATATGAGTCCAAAGCCCGTCCTTGCTTCATCACCAGATGTCCCACTGGACTTGTTCAGCAGCAACGCCCAAGACCCAGCTCCCTGGAAACTGGACACTGGCTTCGTCGCTCGCCCCTCTGGCCACAACCGTCAGTCCTTGTCTGTCCCTCTCCTCTGGCTTGTGGTCTGTGCTGCCTGGTGGGCTGGTTATTTTGACACACATGTCCTGGCTCTCTCACAACCTGGGATGGCAGTTGCACGACTTTCCCTTTGGTGGGCTCTGTGCCAAGGACTTTCCGAGGATCATCCACTATCATTGTTCATAGCAACCCTATGTAGGTGCCATTACCATCATTCCCATTTTGCAGATGAAGAAACTGAGGCCAAGGGAAGTTCGATCACTGGTCTAAGGTCACACAGCCACTGAGTGGTGGAGGCAGGATTAGAATTCTAGAGCCAGGGCTTTCACCTCTTTCATGCTACACATCTGACCAGAGGGATGAGCCAGGAGGCCCCTGTCTAGCAAATGCCACACAGACAGGAATTGCCCCATGGTGACAATGACACAGCCCAGGAAGCTTTAATTCAGCACTGCAGGAGGCCTGTGGGAACAGGTAGCCACGGGCTGGGGGGGACCCCAGGCCTGGTCTTCTGCCCCTTCCCCACCCTCCTGCTGCCAGCTGGGGTCACAGGCCCAGCTCTGGCCACTTGAAGTTCAGGCAAGGAAACAGCCCCGTCCTGGTTTGCAGCGTTGGCAGTTGCTCCGGGCAAGCTGCAAGCAAACAGCTGTGACTCCAGTCCCCAAGGCTCCCCCGCCCCCATTACCTGTGTCAACACTTTTATTTTTAAATCGGCAGAGCCAAGGAGGGGACTGGGGGTGGGCGATGGGAAGGGAGGGAGCAGGGCCCTTATCAGCGCTGGGGTCCCTGCATATGTAACACCGTCACATAATTAACAGTGAAGATCATTTACATTGTCGCTTAGCTAATTTTCATAATGTTTTCTTTATTATCAGAGGAAGAAATTAACCCAAGAATTTATTTACATAGCAGCCTCAAACAGTAACAGCTTGCTAATTGCCTGTTAGGTGATTAATAAGCTTACAGCAGATGCTAATGCGTCGTGGGCTCTCCGTTTCAAAGGTGCTCTTGCCGCACGCTTGTGTTTTTGGCAGCTTAATTAGTGCAATAATTATGTACTTGTTGCTTCTTCTTTCGAGCAAATACTGTCAAATGCTTAAAAGATTAAAGTGAATTATATCCTGAGAACTCACAGCGCTGGAGGATGCCCGTTCTTGCTAACTTCTCTGCTAGTTCAAAAACAGAAGAGAATAAACGAGAGAGGGGGCCTAACATGTCAGCGGGGAGCCGTGATGAACCTAAGTCGGGCTGAGTTCTGTCCTGGCTTTGCCCCTCACCAGCAGAAAGACCTTGAACCCTGTCTCAGCATCCCTCCTATAAAAGAGGGAGCAAGTCACTGGCTTGGGAAGAGGGGAGAGGAAACCTCAGCATCAGAGAGACTCAAGCGACACAGCAACTAAATGCCGGGTGTCGATCTTACTGCGTTCCTTTTGGGAACAAACCCATTGTAGAAAGACATCTTTGAGATAATCAGAGACATGTGACCCCGGACCGTGCAGCGGATGACCTCCAGAAGTCGTCGTTGATTTTGTTAGGTGTGATAATGGCATAACAGTTACGAGAAAGAAGAATATTCTTGTCCGTGAGACGTGCATCGTGAAGTGTTCAGTGCTGACGCGATTTGCTTTAAAATACTCCAGCCTCCTTCTAAACATAGCGGGTTATATATTAAATAAGATTGCAAAATGTGGATCAACACTGAAGCTGGGTGATGGGTACATTGGGGATCAACATAACTATTTTCTCTACTTTTGTGTATATTTGAAAACATGCATAATAGAAAAGCTAGAATATAGAAAGGGGGAGGTGGGAATGCTATCAAGACAGGGGCTTTAGAATCCAGCTGCTTCTGTGCGAGTCCAGCTCTACCACTTGCTGGCTGTGAGGCCTTGGGCAAGGATCTAACCTTTCTGTGCCTCAGTTTCCCCATCTGTGATATGGGAATATACTTGTTGCTAGGATTTACCAAGACAATGCACATAGGTTTTAGCATAGTGCCAGGTACATGGGAAGCTTTTTCTTGTCATTCCTGTTGTTATTATTATTGATATTGTTATGCCACAATCCCATCTTTGTCACACAGGACCAGGCCTAGCACCTCAGCCTCTCCAAGGCTGCAACCCTGGCCTCCCCAGAATTTGATCACAACGCCTGCAATACGGTGCAGCGCCCTCCTTACCCACCCTGCTTCGGGCCGGACTCTCAGGAGCCTCTGCCCTGCGGCCAGTTACCTGAATCTCACCCTTTGCCAATTGTCCCATCCTTGGGAACCTGGTTCCCACCCTTCAGCCTCTCCCAGCCTCTGAGGCTGCACCCAACCCCCAGCACCCATCCCTACTGTCCCTCCCTGCAGCTGCCGCTTGGGTCCATGCAGGCCCCAGCCTCTCAGAGTCATTCCCATTTGGCTGGTGGGAACATATCCTGGCCAGGCCACTAGCCCCTGTGCAACTTAGGTCTGGGCCTCAGTTTTCCCACCTGTGAAATGAGGTGTTAAACTCTCTAAATGCCCAGCATTGACTCCAGAACATGTGGGGCCTCTGCAGTCCCGGCGCCCAGACTAGGCCTTGACTTAGAGCAGGAGCTCAGTAAAGGTTTGGATATCGATTGAATGAATGAACCGATGAGAGATGCCCTCACCCCTCCCTCTCTGCACTGGCCTAGGATACCCCCAACCCCCTACTCAACAGTCCAGATCCACACTCCAAACTCCTCTTAAACACCATGTTACAGGGCCACTGCCCGGGTTCTGAGCCAAGGGGAGGCTGGTCCAGTCTCAAAGGTGGATTTAATCCCAGCATCACTCTCACCCCCCTCCATCCCATCCCTGTGCCCACCCAGATGTAATTCTGAGCACACGCTCTGACAAAGCAGGCCTGTAGCTGTCTGGAGCAGAAGAGGCAGGATTTTACAAGGTGTGAGGGAGGAAGCAAGGGAGAGCCAGGGCATCTCATCACCGCTCCTCAAACACGCAGGCTGAATCCAGTCCCACAGCTTCGTCCGCAGTCTCCCCACCTCTTGCAAGGGCGTTCTCCCCGCTCTCCAATCCTACCTCCTTTCAAGGGTCACTTCCTCCAGGAAGCCCACAGTGGTATCCTGGCGCTCACAGGGCCATCCGTGTTTGTCTCCTGCACCTGGACTGGGACGTGTGAGCAGCCGGCTTGGTTTTTTGGCACCTGAGTGAAATTGCTGTTCTGCATGTAACTGGATATACAGTCGGTGGAGCAGAGAGCTTCACAGACACAAAAGTGTCATGCAAATGAGGATTTCAGAATCCAGACTCCTTAGCCTTGCTTTTGGAGAGGTGGAAAGCGAAGTTCAGGAAGGTTCACTGAGTCGTGCGGGGCCCAGCAAGTTCCAGTGTTTGTCATACCTGGCCCACGGCTCTTCACATCACTCCATGAGTATCAGCTGGGCAGAGTCAGGACTGACCACTGAAGCAGAGGCTTGGAGACCTTGGCCATGTGGGCTCCAACTCTGACTCCAGGGGCTTGGGTGGGGCCAGATTGAGCCAGGGAATGATGAATTTCCCAGACAAGGGACATTCAATGCTAAACCTGCAAAAGTCCCACAAAAATCAGGATGAGTTTGTCACTCTCTGATGTTGGCTCTAGATGACGTCCCAGGGCCTTGTCCAGGCCTTTCCTGCCTGCCTAGCTGGGCGAGTGAGTCATGGTACAGAACACCTGGCTCAAGTTGGGCCAAGCAGTTTCTTCCTCCCCAGAATGTGATGCTGGAGTGGAGGGCCTTGAGAAAAAACAACACAGACAATGAGTCCCTTTAAAGGCAGAGCCCAGGACAAGGAGTCCACCAGCCCTGGGTGCTGAGGCTTCAGGGTGACCCTGGGTGTGGCCCTCCTGAGGCCAGAGCTCAGGACTCCTTTGATTCTTTAGCTATTCTAGAGGCTTCCAACAAATCCAGTTTCTGCCTTTCCCACCTCACTGCATTGACCGAATCCGCCTGATATACCCTGGTATTATACCAGTATCCCTCATTTTTGGCACTTCCCAGAGTTGCCCATTTTCCTTCATGTGTCTGACTTTTTGATGGTTACTAGTCATTTGATGATGGCTCCAGGAGGCAGAGACCAGGTCTGTTTTTGGTTACTACCATGGCCAGAACTCAGCACCGTACCTGGCACAGAGGAATCACAACAGCTAACTCGTTTTTTTTTTTTTTTTTAAGCACTTACCATGTGCTAGTAGAACAAGGGAAGGAAGACTAACTACAGGCTTAAGTTAGCCGGAGGAGGTTTCTGTTGCTGGCAATCAAACGGACCTTCAGTAATGAATGCCTTCCTTCAGAGGAGCAGCCCAGGGCCTCCTTTGTGTATTCATTTATTTGCTTATTTCACGTCATGAATATTGAACACTAATGACAAGGGGAATATGAAATATAGTCCTTGCCCTACAGCAGTGGTTCTCTTAATGTTAAAGCATCAGAGGTGCCTGGAGGGCTTGTTAGAACACAGATTGCCGGTCCCACCCCCAGAGTTTCTGATTCAGTAGGTGTGGGGTGGGGCCCTGGAGTGTGACTTCCTGACAAGCTCCCAGGTGATGCTGATGCTCTGATGGGGTTAGGACCACTCATTCAGAACCACTGCCCTATAGGAACTGAAAACCTCTCTGGGGAGACAGGATTTTCAGAGTTGACATTTAAAGGCACGGCAGAGAACAGAAGTATCTTAATGAGACTTTTGGCTCCTGGGCATCTATTTCCCCTTCTTTTGATTGACAATACCCTGATTTCCTTTTGGGGATCCATGCCCCCTCCACTCTTAGGCCATATGTTTCTGATGAGACTCCCACCTGTCTCTGGGGTAGAGCATGTATGTGCCCCAAGAACACCCAGTCAGGGAGCTGGATCCACCACTGACACGACTTCCATTGTCCAATCAGGTCGAATCCTAGGACCTTTGCTGGACGCTAGGAAGCAAGACTTTTTTTTCTGCTGGACCATCGTGCCACAGTGAGGAAGGAGCCTCTGAATGCGGAGCCTATAAGGGAAAAGCAGAGGAGGGCATTGTCTAATGCTCTTGGATTCAGCCATGTTTGAAGCCAACAATCCTTGGGCTTGTCAGTTACAGGAGCCAATAAATCCCCCTTTCTGCACACGTCATATTTGGGGTAGGATTTTCTGACCTAATAGAAAGCTTCCCATTTGATGCAAAGTGCTCCAAGAATGTTGAGGTGGGTCATTTTTTCTGGGTCAGGCAAGCTTCGTGAACAGTCAAGAAGTGAAAGGAGAGGGGATTCTAGATGAGCAGTTGGGAGAGTAGAGGATGTAAGCAAAGGGGTGCTGGTGGGAAGGAGCCAGGTACAAAGAGAGACCACAGCAAAGCCCAGTGGGCTGGCCCTCAGCACCCAGGGAGAAGCCTCCAGAAGTAAAGCCCGAGAGGAAGGGGGGCATCCTGTCACCCGATGGGAAAGCACTTTGCCTTCCGTAGTTCCCTTTCCCAGAAGAGGTCACCCTCGATGCCAGAGGTTCCCAGAGCCTGCTGGCCCCCTGGGTTCAGACTTCCTGCCCAGACGGGGCAGCTGGGATGAGGTCATGGCTGGGGAGAGTCTTTTATCCTCTCACTAAGCTGCTTCTTTCAGTAGCAATTGCCGTCTTGCTTAATCTCAGAATTATCTGATTGTCACAGTCGAGTTTTCCACATTAGGCAGTGAGCCAACAAGTTACTTAACCTATAATTGCCCTTTAATGAAGCCCATCTTCAAAACTGAATTGTCAAAGGGAAACTTGTAAACACACAGCGAGGTCCAAGACCAAGCCGGCCCCAGACGTCGCAGGCAGGCCCTTGACTCCTCTCTGGCGTCAGCCACATTTGTCTGAGTTACTGGGGCTTTATCACGGCTGCCACCCAGAGTAGAGAGGCGTCTGGTGCTTGAACAGTCGCCAGAAGCTGGCCAAGCCTTTTAAAAGCAAGCATGAGGGGGCTTGGTTTGGGTGCACACATTCCCCTTTGCCAAAGGCCCTCCCCCACCGCCCCAACGCTCTACGAGATGTGAAAGCAACGGCCAACGTCATGACTTGAACTTTGCGAAAGTTAATCAACGCCTGTCTTCAGTGAAATCACATGATGGTGGAAATGTGGCTAGTGAATGGTCCACACCATAGAAAGAGCAGGTGAGGGAGACTGACATCAAAGAAGAGTTCTTACAGCTGTCTGGCCTGGGTCTATATAGTGCGTGGTCAGAGGCTCGCCCTGGGGAATTTCCAGTCGCATTTTACAATGTCAGAGGTGAAATGTCACAGTCAAGCATACTCAGCTGCTTCGTATGTAGCTCTCTCATATTCATCCAGGGCAAACCAGGACAAGGGAAGAAATATTTCTGGAACACCTACTATGTGTCAGGGATCGTGTTAGGCACTTTACATACTTTATCTCATTTAATTTTCAGAACAATGCTAGGAGCTAGGTCATATTATCCTTATTTTGTAAATGAAGAATGTGAGGCCCAGAGAGGTTAAGTAACTTGACTGATGTTACACAGTGTATGGGTGTGGAGGCAGGACTTGAACTTGGGTTTGTCTATTGCCAAGGGCAGTAGCACTCCTTTGACACCTCAGTGGCTCCCTTATCAACATAATGCTGGCTCAAAGCCAATGAAGGGTACAGACAAGAAGGGCTGTGGATTCATGAATAAAATAATATGCTGTCTGGGATTTGCTTCAAGATAGCACAGGAGATTGGTGGGGGAAGTAGATAGGAGTATAGATGAGAAGACCAGCTGTGAGATGATAGGTGTTAAAGCAGGGTGGGTTGGGGTTCACGAAATAATTCTGTCTATATTTGAAATTTTTCATTATGGAAAAGTTTAAAAAATATAGCACTTTCTCCAGAAGTCAGTGCCCCTTACTAACACCCTGCAAACACCTCGTACACGTCTGTTGCTGCCCTGCACCTACCACGTCACATTAGAGTTACTGCAAAAATTATCTGTGTCCCTCCAAGACCATGAGCTCCAGGGGGATAAGAGCAGGGCCTATCTTGTTCAACTCATACATTTCTGTAGAATAACTAAAAGAAAAATGTGCCTGGTGCATAGCAGGCATTCAATACGTGTTTGTTGAGTGAATGAAAAATCCGAAGAACTGGGCCTTGAAGGCTGGCTGGGTTTTGATGAGCAAAGAGGTCGTCGAGAGTGCATGCTGGGCGGGGGTCCGGCTTGAGCAGAGGCACCAGCAGCAGGCAAGCCAAGTTCCGAGGTGAGTAAAGGGGGAAGTCCCACCACAGCCAAAACAATAGTCGTATGTGATAACGTGCTGCCCACGAGAGCTGGTGTGTCCACTTTTTAATAACTTATATTTCACAGACACAGAACTGACAGCATACTTTTTTGTTCTTATCACCACAGCAAGGTCAATCCCCTGCCGTGGCTGTGAAAAGCGAGGCTCTCTGTCTCAGTCTCAGCTCATGAACTGGGGAAAGTTGGCCAGCGTGCGCCTGGTGGAAGGCGGCTCCAAATGGATGTCGACACATTTTTGCGGACTCAAAGGAAACAAAAGAAATCAATTAAAGGGACAGCCTGGAGTTCCAGTTGGGAATCTGAATCCTGCTGCCTTTCCTCATAGTCCCAGCAAAAGAGAGAGAGAAAATGCCTCCTTCCTCAGGCCACCCCAAGACAAGTGCCACATGGAAACTGGGGCCTACAGAGACAAGGACAGGAGTTTGGGGTCAGGTCTCCCCAGCAGAGCTGGGTCTGCGTCCCGAGGCCCTGCAGGCTGCGTGGCGTCTGGTCTCGCGCCAGCCCTCCTGATGAAAACCACACTCCACCGCTGGCTTAGGTTGAGGCCCAAAAGAGGCCTGTAAGACTTAGGATACCTTCAAAGGCCTTGCTTGCACAGATGGACTTATTCCACCAAAGCACAAGCCACACAGATGATGATGACAGCAACATAAATGTATGCAGCTTTTAGAGTTCACAAAGAGCTTCTGCATCCTGCTCTCATCTCACCCTCCCAGCAACTGTGGGACAGAGGGAGAAACGGAGAGCAGGGTCAGAAACGGACCTCGGACGAGCGATGCGGTATGCCCAACACGGCACAGTGGGGAGGTGGCGGAGCCAAGATGCTTCCCTCTAACTTGGGCATGTGGTCCCTGCCAGGGACTCTGTTCTGAGACCAGGTGAGGGCACAGGTCTCAGCTCCCCGTTCCCGTGGGCTGCCTGGCACTTGCCATCATGAACTCTCAAATGAAGTTAAGAAGATCTCTGTATGGTCCCATTGCCTCCTAGAAATATTGACGACTCCCATTGTCTCCTGGAAATATTGATGACTTTTGCCTTCTGGGCCTGTCTGTACCTCAATTCTTCAAGTTATTTTGTGTCTCTGGAATATTAATCAGCCTGGGAGGGCTGAAGCAAGAGATTTCTCTTAGCAGAGGCAAAATGAACATAAATGCGTCTGGTAGAGCAATTCCTTTTGTCGTAGCTCTTTGAATTTCTCAAAGGGCCTTTGCATTTGTTGTCTAATCTGCAACAGGCAGTAACCCTGAGAGCCGTCTAGGATGATAACGACGATCATCTTCCTTAAAGAGGAGGAGACGAAGGTGCAGAGCTGTTCTGTGTCTTGTCCAACGTCTTGCTGTCTGCCCTTTTCACTTTCTGAAGTTTGAAAAGCAGTAAGTCGATCTTTACTCTTAATTTTAAAGTGAGAATCTCGGAGAGGATGGTGGGGAGGAATTCTCACCTCTATTTTTAAGAAATTGATTTTATTACAAAGTCGCGATTATTACAAATGTTTAAACACCTTATTAAATATTTTGTTTTGCTTCTTTTTGTTTTTCTTCCATGTTTCTGAAAATGCAAGCTTGGGGTTTTTCTTTTCCCTTTTGAAACCCAAATGTTAAATTTTAGACCTCCTGACTTTGTATAGGTGGGGTGTGGGTTGGGGTGGGGTGGTGCCCAGGAGCAAGTGAGAAAACTCCTCTTTCCTCCTTAGCGTCTCCTCAGGCAGAGGGAGGGTGGCCCATACAGGGGATTTGATGCCCTCCAAGTTCATAATTACTATTCTCATCGATCATTTTGTGTCACAGCCAGATGTTAATCTGCCTCTCTTCTCCAGGAGGTTGTGAGAGCCCTGAGTGGATAAGGGAAGGAAAGGATCATATTTTGGGTTTAAGGGGAAAAAGAAAACAAACAACAACAAAAAACAGGGTTCTGACAGTAGTGGAATTGAGGGGAGGATGAGTGTAGGAGTTCACCAGAGCTGAGACCTGTCAGGACTTTACAGCAATAGACCAGGGAGAAGGGAAGGAACTTTGAACAAAAACAGGGACCAGAGAGGTCAAAGGAGGAGGCAACCTCTGGGCTTTTCAGGATATGGGATCCGTGTCAGTCTCTACAGTGAACGAGGGAGGAGTCAAGGACTAGCTTGCAGACTCTGGAGCTAGGAAGATGGATGGCAGGGCCTTGATCACAGCTTGGGAATACAGAAGAAAACATCATGGATGGAGAAACCATGACGGTTTAGTTCTGGATGGATTGAGTCGAAGGTGCCTGTGGGTCTGGACCACAGATGTAAAACTGGGCAGGTAGCAGCCTGTTGGTAGTACTTGAAGCCACGGTGGAATCCCTAGTCCTCTCGGCCTGCCCGTGGGCTGGACCTCTGCCTTCTGTGATCTACTACCTGGCTCCCCGGTGGGCCTGAGTGACCTGAACCACCTGACCTTATCATTTCTCGTGTTCCTTTCTGCCTTCTGCCTCACGCCTGCAGTGAGGACCCCTGAGGCCACGTAAATCTCACTCAGTAGCCCCTTGTGAAGCATCAGAGGCCAGCAAGAGAAGCCAACAAACATGGTTTCAAGACTTAGCTCAGCCAATAACTACCACGTGATATTGGGCAGATCACTATTCTTCTCTGGGCATTGCTTTCTCCAAACCTTAATAGCAAAGTGGTTACGTTCCTGTGCTGGTAATGTCAGAATAGCTTGTGTTGGACTAAATCTCTCATATAAAACAGTTTTAATGTGTGAACAAAATATAAAAAACAAGTATTTGACACCAATGGAGAGCTGCCAGAACCAGGCAGAAACTGGAGTGGGATTGACCCTTGAAAGAAGATAACCTCACTGGGTGATTCATGTTTATGTGACTTTTCCCCTGAGTGCATGGTGCCCATGTCTGCATTGCACAGGGTGGTCAGAACTCAACTAGAAAACATAGTACTTCTGATCGTAGGCGTCAGAGGTTGGACCTCAAGTCTGCCAGAGGAGGTGGAGCCAAGGAGAGAAACCCTGGAGAGGAGAGAATGTCTTAGGGGAGAGCCCCCAAATCGCATATAAACCACCCTCGAGTTCTTGACTGACCCCTGAACTGTGCATCAGGGGCAGGGGGCACCAAGAAGCCCAGTGGAAGCATCAGCTAGAAGGCTGTAGTAAGATTTCAGTTGTGGCCCAGCTGCAGCTGCAGACATAGAATTTGGACTTTGAGTCCCACCAAGTTAGCAGAATAAAATCTATGTCCCAGAACTAAGGGACTCACCCTAAAACTACGGTAAACCAAATAGTACATGCCCTAGGAAAGTGCAAAGTCAAGCTTCTACAAGTTCAAAATGATCATCCAGTAACTTAACGGCCAGCCAGAACAAAAATCAACATTCTTCAGGAGGAGATAACAGAATCCAGAGTCTCTGCATGTGTTACCCACATGTTTGGTATAAATTAAAGGAATAATAAGAGGATGTTATGAACAACGTTATACTATCAAATTTTACCACTTAGGTGAAATGGACAAATTAGTTGAAAAACACAACTTACCAAAACTGACACAAAAAGAGAAAGCAAATTGAACAACTCTCTGTCTATCAAAGAGACTGACTTCATTACAAAAATCTTCCAGCAGAGAAAACTCCAATTTTATTATGAGATTGATGATATCACTCATTAATTTCATTAAACATTTTAGGAAAAAACAATTCAATCTTACATAAATTCTTTCAGGAAATAGAGGATGAGGGATACGTCCCAGCTCATTTTATGGGGCCAGCATAATCCTGATACCAAAATTGACAGACATAAGAAAAGAAAATTACAGACTGTTAGAAATGGAATGTTTGTGTCCCTCAAAATTCATATGTTGAGATCCGAACCCCCAATGTGATGCTAGTAGGAAGTGGGGCCTTTGGGAGGTGATTAGGTCATGAGCGTGGAACCTGCGTGAATGGAATAAATGCCCTTATAAAAGAGACTTCAGCGAGCTCTCTTCCAGCCTGTGGGGACACCGCGAGAAGACAGCCACCATCCGTGAACCAGGAAGCAGGCCCTCACCAGACACCAAATCTGCCGGCGCCTTGATCTTGGACTTCCCAGCCTCCAGAAGTATCAGAAATAAACGTTTGTTGTTTAAGCCACACAGTCTATGGTATTTTTGTTATAGCAGTCAGAATGGACTAAGACACAGACCAATATCCTTCGTGAACACAGATATAAAATTCCTTAATAAAATGTTTACAAGGTGAATCTAGCAACATATAAAAAAGGTAATAACACACCATGGCCAACTGGGGTTTGTCCCAAAAAAGCAAGTTTGGTTTAACATTTGAAAAACCAAACAACATAATTTACCATATTAATAGAATTAAGGAGAAAAACTGTACAATCATCTCCATAGATCCAAAAGAGCATTTGACAAAATTCAGCATCCCCCATTCACAATTAAAAATCTCAGTAAACTAGGAATAGAGGATAACTTCCTCAAATTTATAAAGAGTATCTACAAAAACACCCCTAACAGAAATGTAAATAATGTAAAATATTAAATGCTTTCCCCCTAAGATAGAAATAAGGCAAGGATGTCAGCTCTTGCCGCTTCTATTCAGCATTGTATTGGAAATCCCAGAAAGTGCAACAAAGCAGAATAAAAAAAAAAAAGAAATAAAAGGCATTAAAATGTGAATAAAAGAAGCAAAACTCTCTTTATAGACAACATGATTTTTTAGGTAGAAAGTCCTAAGGAATCTACAAAGCAGCTCCTAGAACTAATAAGTGAATTTAGCAAGATCAAAGGATACAGTCTACGTACAAAAATCTATTGTATTTCTATATGCTAGCAGCAAAAAATTGGAAAATGAAATTTTAAAAAGTTCTTTTACATTAATATCCCAACCACAAAATACTTAGGAATAAATTTAACAAAATATGAACACTATTTGTCGTAAAAATGACAAAAGATTGCTGAAAGACATTTAAAAAGACTTTATAAATGATGAGATACGCCATGTTAATGGAACTTGATATTGTTAAGATGTCAGTTTTCCCCAAATTTATCTACACATCAAAGCAACCCCAATCAGAATCTCAACACATGTTTTTGTAGAAAATAACAAGAAACGTGTAATGAAGAATTTATATAGAAAAGCAAAGGTATAGAGTAGTAAACACATTATTGAAAAAGAAAGACAAGGGGCCGCCCGGTGGCGTAGCGGTTTCGTCCGTGCTTGGCAGCCCGGGGTTCGCTGGTTCGGATCCCAGGCGCCCGCCAACGCACTGCTTGTCAGCCATGCCGTGGCGGCGTCCCATATAAAGTAGAGGAAGATGGGCACGGATGTTAGCCCAGGGCCAGTCTTCCTCAGCAAAAAGAGGAGGATTAGCAACGGATGTTAGCTCAGGGCTGGTCTTCCTCACCAAAAAAAAAAAAAAAAAGAAAAAGAAAGACAAATTTAGAGAACTTACACTATCCGATTTAAGATTTACTGTAAAGCTACATAATCAAGACAGTGTGGTATTAGCATAAGGAGAGACAGATAAATGGAACATACTGGAAAGACCAAAAATAGACCCACATATATAGTGAACTGATTTTCAACCAAGGTGCCAAAGCAATTTCATGGGGGCAAAGAAAGTCTTTGCAGTAAATATTAAACACCTGGATAAATAGATGGTAAAAATAAACTTAGACCGCCACCTTTCAGCACACACAATCACTAATTTGAGATATATCGTAGTCATAAATGTAAAGGTTAAAACTATACAGTTTTAAAAGTACAATATTTTCTAGGAGAAAATATTTGTGACCTTGAGGTATATGAATAGCTAATAAGTACAGGAAGCTATGCTCCACATCATTAGTCATCAAGGAAATGCAAATTAAGACCACAAAAGAGCTACTATTACACACACACCAGAATGGCTAAAATTAAAAAGGCCGCCAACATGAAACATTGGTGAGGATGAGAAGCAACTGGAATCTTCATACATTGCTGGTAAGAGTGTAAAATGGTGCCATCACTTCAATTATAAATTTCGTATACATTTAAATATTTGCCTTGTTATGATCCAGCAATTCTACTCCTAGGTATTTATCCAAGAGAAATGAAAACATGGGTCCACACAACGACTTGTACATGAATGGTCATTGCAGCTTTATCACAACAGTCAAACACTGGAAACAGAAATATCCATGAACAGAGGCACTGCGTAAACAAATGGTGTTATGTTCATATGCTGGATTGGAGTCAGCAGAAATGGAATCAACTACTGATATACTCAAAAACAGGGATGAATTTCACAGGTGTGATGTTGAGTGAAAGAAACAATACACAAAAGAACAAATATAGTATGATTCATTTTATATGAAATTCTAGAACAGGCAACATGCATGTTGGTGATAGAAATTGGAAGAGTGGTACCTTTGGGTGGGAATCGCTGGCAGGGACACAGAAGAAATTTCAGGGGCAACGGAAATGTTCTATATTTTGGTTGACATGGTCTATACGTTTATTGAAAAGTCATTGAGTTGCACACTAAAAATAGGCGCATTTCACTGTATACGAATTTTGCCTCGATTTTAAAAAACCAAACCAAACAATTAAAGAAGTTAAAAGAAATCGCTAGGTCTCTGACCTTCCCGAGCGTTGCGTGCACAGACCTAGGACTTGCTCCCACGGGAGACTGCAGCCAGTGTCATACTTTTCCTTCTCTGCGTGAGCTGGAGGCGAAGAAGGAAAGGCTCGGCAGATCGGGAGCCCGGGGAGCGAGTGGGACTGGCCTGTTCCCAGCTGCCTGAAGGAGTCACTTCAGCTTAACAAGCATCTATAAATTAGTCCTGAAGTCTGTGCAAGCCCATCAGTGTTACACGCTGTGTGTTTTATTTTAAGCCTCCTCCTGCTCCCTCCGCTGCCATGGCCTTCAGGAAAAATAATGATTCCCTTGGGATGATGTATGACCCTCAGTCAGAGGATAAGTTGTCTGGCCAACTTGGGCAGCCGGCAGAGAAAACTTTCCTAGAGGGTTGCGCCGCCAGTTGGATCTAAAAGGACTAATGCTTTCTTACAGCTCTCGTGTCCAAGTAGCGGGAGCAGGTCAGATGACCTGGAAAAGATACACAAATAGAGTTCCCAGTGATGACGCCTACATAGATCCAGCGCAGCCCTTTCGGGAAACCCACCCTCCCCCCCAGTACCAGAGCACTTTCCCACCGCCTCTCTTTGAGCTCCGCATTGCTCAGAAACAGAGGGATGATGTGCCCACAGGACAAGGGAGGAGCGGACTGAGAAGGAAGAGAAGAACCTAGGAGATGGGCCAAGACAGAGAAAAGGGAGAAGGATGTTTAAATAAAAAGAGGAGGAGAGAGGAGGCATTTGATAGATTAGCAACAACTTCATCCTTTTGTAGAAGGTCTGGCGCTTTTCAGAATGCCCACATCTTTCAGCATGAGCCGGGCTGGCTAGGTAACAGGACCCCCATTTCATAGATGTGGAAACGGAGATCAGAGAGTTTAGGCCCCTCACTCAAGTTCACAAAGCTAGTAAAAGAGCAGAGTGGGGATTTGGCAGATTTGGGGACCTGCAGCCCTCCTCAGTCTCATCTCCCGGGCACTCTCCTACCCCTCTGCTCTCAACCAGCACCCCTTCCGCACAGCCCCGAAGCCAGCCCGCAACGCCGTTCGCGGGGCATTTAATCTTGAGCGAGGTGAGGGAGCCGAGCTTCCGGCGCCAGGCCTTTTTAGGAAATGTAGCTCTGCACGGAACGCTTGGCTTTGATGGGAAGGAATGAAGTGGGTCTACTAATTAAATGTCATTTAGAATTTTTTTTTAGCTTTAAAAACAGAGCAGAGATGTTTAATTCAGGCTGACCACAGTCACTGGGCATTTCCCCGAAGCTTGATGACCTGTGAGCTGAGTCTCTTTGACTCTGAAAGATCATTGGATTTTTTTTCCTCTCATTCTGGTTTTGTTTTGATTTTGTTGTTGTTGTTGTTGTTGTTTTAAAAACACACACCCTCTGGAGTTAAATACTTTGACTTTGATGCGAGGGAAGCCAACCATGGGTTTCTAAAGTTAGACAGAAAGGAGTTGACATTGGCAGGAGCTAAACCACAAGGCTTAGAAGCCTCTGCCGCCAGCCTCATCCATGGCCTGTGCGGTCAGCATTGTGTCATTATGTTCTCTGGAGAAAACTAGAGACCCATAGACCTCTGGTTACACTGCCACTGGCTCCCTGCCCCTGGACAGGGCAGCAGGCAGGGACTAGGTGCCAACAAGGAGTTGTGATCACCCCTGCTCAGTCAGAGGGACAGGAGGGCATGCAATTCCAAGGGAAGGCCAGAGCAACTCCAGCATACGTCCTAATCGTTTTCCTGAGAGAGGACATGCCTCCTGTCCAGAAGTCATGCTGTAAAGACATCTGTGGCTTTATTTATTCCATCTAGCTGCCCTTACCTGCTTCTCCTGCGAGCAGAACCTTTCTTCCCTAGAGGGAACTCTTTCCGTGAGGATTGGACAGGGCCAGTCCTGCCATTTCCCTAGCCACATGACCCAGGCTTGACCCATCAGAATGCCCCATTTTACCTAACCACAGTGACTGGATCCATCGTGGCTACGTGACCCAAGCCAGGCCAATCACAAGAGTCTCTTCCATCTGCTCTGGGTTTGCTAAACTGACAGGGGCTTCCAGTATTCGTCTTGCCTGTGACTTGGAGAGAGCCGTCTAAGAGAGGAAGAAAGAGAGAAAGAGAGAGAGTTAAGCCCCAATGCCATCATTTGAGTTTCTGGATGCAGCCATTCCTGAATGCAGTTCCTTCTATGAACTAATAGACCCCCTCCCCCTTTTTTCTATAACTGCTTTGGATTTTATTCCTGTCACCTACAACTGAAAGAAAGCCAAGTAATAAGTATCTTGCTCATCTTTGCATCTCTAGCACCCAGCATACAGAGGCAGGTTTGTTAGATAAATGTCTGAACTTCCTTAGACCAGAGGGGAATGGAGTTGGCATGGGAGAGGAAAGTACGTTGCCAAGCACCTACTAGGCTCTGTGTGCCAGGAACTTTACATAAATTATTTCAGTGAATTATTTCATTACAACTTTGCAGTATTAGGACCATTATCTCCACTGAAAGATGGGTAAAGTGGGGAAGAAAGGGCTCCTAGTGAAAAGCCAGACATTCAGACACAGGACAGAACATGAGCCTTCAAGCTGGGCACTTCTCTGACACCCCAGACGTTGGACCATCTGCACACCTCCTCCAGCTGGAGCAGACTGTCAGACAAGATCCCCCAGGTGACTCCTGTTTCCTGGCCCCTGGCCCTCCAGGGAAACCCACACCAGAGTTGTAGAGTTCTTTGCTCCACGTCTCTGTTTCCCCTTGGGCGTTGGGAGGATGTCTACTGAGTACTGCAAAAATAGAAGTAGACTTCTCAGACTCCCAGAGTCCCTGATCATCAGCTTTTCTCTATAGCCTCATGCCCTTTCTCAGTCACTGGACCCAATCCACACTGGATCCACCAAGTTCACCCCCAACTGAACTTCCATTTGGTGGAGGTGGAGGTCCTGGAGTCGAGAAGTTTCACTGTACCACACGCATGAGAAGGCTACACAAGGAGGGCTACACAGCTGACAGAACGTGCCAGTGGGGATCCTGAAGATGGATGTGAGCTCTGTGTTTGCAGTTTCACCAGGACTTAAATGACCTAGAATGACAGAATAAGAGGGGACCTCAGAAATCATCTAGTCCAGGTAGGGCAAATATCTGGTGTGCTCTTGACCTCAAGAGAGCCAGTGCTGATAGGCCATGGCCCCCCTTCCCACTGAGTCCAGATGTCCCGTCAGATCCTTACCACGTGGCATTGCAACAGTCCCACCAAGCAATGGGAGAAGGCCACAAATAAAACTCACTTGCCCACAGAACTAAGTCAAGACCATTGTTTCTGCAGTTGTGAAATAGAAAAAGAGGTGAAAGGACTTGTCCAAGGTCATGCAGCCCAGCTGGAAGTTGAAACCAGATCTTTTGATTCAGTCAAGTCCATGATTCTTTCTTCTGCACGTGCTGACTCAGTACCATTAATAGATGGTAAGATGCCAACCCAATTCAAGCTATACATATACTTAACTGGAAAATAAATCAACCAAATTGAAGGAGCTTGGTGTTGTGGGAAGAACATTCAGCTGGAATTTTATCTCTGGCCTGGCCATAAACTAGCTGTATGACCTTGGGCAAGCCAGTTCACCTCTCTGGGCCTCGGTTTCCTCAACTGTAAATTGTGAGGACAGGGTGATGTTTATAATCTCTAAGATACCTTCAAATACTAAGAATCTATGATTTCACGTGCCCTGCACTGTACTAGGAATTTTTTAGGCTATAAAGAAACAACTATATAATACAAGAAACAATAAAAAATTCAAAATGGTCTTTTATTCATATCATTAAGGGCCAAGAGGTGTGGAACCTACTAAGGCCCTCTGGGTGTTCAGAGGAGGGAGTTCTGAAGAGGTGGGGTGGCTTCCTTGTGGAGAGGAGAATTGAACCTGGCCTTGAACCATGGACAGGTGGGCAGGGGGTGGGGGTGGCCCTGCAGGTGATAAGAGGAAAATAAGAGAAGGCAGGGAGGAGAGAACAGCAGGGCACGTTTAGGATAGACCAACCTGGCTGGAGTGGAAGGTAGAGGGGGTCCTAGGAAAGCACCAGAGAAGCAGACATGAGAGTGGAATCCATGGGTGCTGATGACAGTGTTGTGGGAAATGTGGGGTAGGGTCCTCGTCCCTACAGAGAGGTCCAGGGGAATCTCCTGCTTCATTGAATAAGACCCTTTTTGCGCAAGTGACAAGTTCAACTCAACCTGGCTTAACTGAAACTGGATCTATTAACTCAACCAAAAAGCCCAGGTGCAGATTTCAACCTCAGCTGGGTCCAGGGGCTCAGAAAGTCTCATGGAAATTTGCCCTTCTCCATTTTTACTTTCTTCTTTGCTGGCCTCGTTCCCAGGCAGCCTTTCCCCAACTGGTGGCAACTGGTGCCCAGCAGCTCCCAACTTACATTTTGCCACTAACCAGACAAGC
Source organism: Tapirus indicus (assembly GCA_031878705.1). Classification (NCBI taxonomy): domain Eukaryota; kingdom Metazoa; phylum Chordata; class Mammalia; order Perissodactyla; family Tapiridae; genus Tapirus; species Tapirus indicus. Next base: position 60,508,860 of record CM062918.1, on the reverse strand, counting down.
GGAAAGACAGCTCCTTATTCTCCAGTTTCTGAAAAGTGCTGGGCCTGATGCTCCTTGGCCTGGATTTGATCACCTTCCCATTGCTGAACCAATCACCAGCCAGGGGCTGGATGGAATGTTCTGATTGGCCAGACCTGGATCATGTGGCCATTTCCAGGGCTAATGACTGGGTTCTGCCCCCAAGGAACCTTGGAAACTGATAATGAGACAGAAATGATGGTTCCTAGAGAAAAATCACAGTGCTGTTATCAAGAGAAAGAATGGATGGATCTTGGTCAGGCAGACCCAGCAGATGTCCCGGGCCAAGAGTGTTTCATAAGTCTCCATATGGACAGAAATAGGAGACGTCTTCAAGACAAAGTGAGACCTAGCAGTGACTCCTTACTCTGTATGGAAAATTCTGAAGCCCGGGTCTAAACCTGCTGGGACCCAGCACGAGTTCTGAGAGGCGGAGGTGAGGTGGATGGCACGGGGAGCCTCTGGACAGGTCCCATCTTTCTTAAATGAATACCTCTTAGACTCAGCAGTGGGGCGGGAATTTGTTAAATTACATAAACATTATTGTGACCCGTAAAATTCAATGAATCTCGGCCTGTTTACCCGCGGCTGGCTTTAATGTTTGCACAGTGTAATTTAATGTGTCAATTTGCTCTCAAATAAAAAACATCTGGTCCTCTGACATGGCAAAGAAACTGGAGAGCTGATGCTCACAACCAGCTAAAAGCCCCAATCAGAGATGATGTCTGGGGGGAAGAAAAGGCCAGGGACTCAGAAGGAAGCCGACATCGTTAGGACCCGTTCCTGGCCTGGTGACAAGCCTCTGTTTGTGAGTCTGTAAGATCAGTAAGTTTTAGCCTAATTAGAATTAAGAAAAGCCAAGAAGAGCACATAGCATCTTTAACTGGCACCCATTGTGCAATTAAATTTCTTGCGGCTGTCCCTGCCGATACTGACATTCATGCTGTTGGATTTTTAACAATCTTATTATTTTGTAATTGAGAAGAGTAAGAACAAAATTACGCTTTTCTCCATAGATGATCTTCTCAGCTAACGCACCCCTTCCTACAGCAGTCAGCCTGGGTAAGCCCTCTCCCTCCAGATTCCCCAGGGGTTGGCAGGGCCTGGGGAGGGGGGAGATGAGACTCTGAGTGTGTGCTTTTCCAGTGAGATCAGCATCTTGGTCTCCACTAAGTAACAATACCACTCGTTCCTGCAGACGGAGGCGGGACTTGGCAGGCTGGTCCTGAGCTGGAGGCACTGACCTACGTAGAGGATAGGGGAAGCTGAGTTCTCTTGCAAGGCAGGTGGGGGCTTTAAGGCCTTTTAGGAGTCCCCACCTGCCCCTGGGGTACTGCCCACAGATTCTGACTGGTGGGCCCCCACCCAAAGCTGAGCAGGCAGAGATGGCCGCGAGGGGCTGCCGTGCTGGAGGGCCTTGTCCATTTCCCTCTTCAGCGACCTCTTCCTTTCCCAGCACCCAAGCCGGGCCAGGCTGAAGGGAACCAGGGAGGGATGGTTTCCACTCCCCTCTTTCTCACCCCAATAAATGCTTGAGATGTCCTGATGAAAAAAGAACTCGGCCTGGAGCCCGGGCAGCCACCCCGCTGGAAGGAGCCGAGCCTGCTTTCCTGGCCGTGGAATGATGGGGTCAGAGCAAGTTCAGGCTTTGCTTTAATTGAGTAGAAGATAGTTCTTCCTTAAGGGAGCCCTGAAATAATGCTTCAGCAGAGCAGAATGACTTCCCATATTGTCAGAAGGGATTAGCCGGGCTGGTTTGTAAATAGAGAGGGATCCTTCCTCCCCCTCTAGGACAAACAGGTCATATTTTCTTCAGCTCACCAGGGACCGGGCTGGCTCTGATCAAGTCCTTGACATTTCACTAAGACTCCAGGAGTTGGATGTTTCCCGTGATTGAGCCCTCAGTAATTACCCATCTTCCTAAACTATTGCTATTTTCCAAATCCAAAAAGTTTTAGGGAAGTGGGAAAATGAGATGTCTGTCTAACAGTGTGGGGAGGAAAGAGGGGACAGGGGTGGGGATGCAGAGAGGAGTGGGGTCTCGAGGTTGAGACAACATCATCCTAATAAGAACCAAAAGGGGTGGCTCAAAGGACCACTGGACAATTTTTCTCGTTTATTCATCCTTCCATTCATTTGGGCAACAACAATTTCTGAAGCCCTTGCCAGGTGCCGGTCACCGTGGTAGCCACCACGTATGACGTTGAATATGACCTGTCCCTGCCTGCTCCAAGGAGCTCCCAGTCTAGTGGGAGAGACTAGCATGTGGGCTGATAATTACAACAAAATGTCCTGAAAAGTAAATGTGTAAATGTCATGGAACCTCAAAGTAAACAGCAAAAACCGAAAACCAAAGGGAAACAAAGCTTTGTCTGGAGAGGACAAGGAAGGCTTCACAGAGCAGGTGACCTGGGGTCTTGCAGGATGAGTAGGAGTCAGCCAACATAATAAAATAATAACGGAAACAGCTACCCCAAATGCCAGACACTATTCTAACGCCCCTACATGTATTAACTCATTGAATCCCCACAACAACATGGTGAGACAGAGACTATTTTTTACCCCCATTTTCAGACGGGAGGTAAGGCATAGAGAGGAGAAGAATATTATGGGCCCAGGGAACAGGACGTGGGAAAGGACACACTTGTGAGAAAGTGGGCATGTTTATGGACAGCAGAGAGGATCTCCTTTGAGAGGGGTGGAAAATGATCAGTTCAGATCTGTGTTTTTAGGAGGCTGACAACACGGCAGAGGAGCCAGAGTATGAAGGACAAGAGATCAGTGATCAAAAGCATGCTGTGATCCTCACAGAAGAAAAGACTCCCCCCTCAACTTTCAACCACCACGTGATCTTATCATCTCCCCTCCCAACCCCGTATCAGCTCCTGGGGAAGGAGCTGAAACTCAGTGGCACCCAGCTGTGAGCATCAAAACTTAACTTGCAGTGTAACCCTCCCCACCCACCTCCATCTCCATAAACAGGTGATGGACCAAACCTGATAGGTGTTGTCTCACTGCAGTGAGGGGGGCAACTCTTCTAGCTCCCACCAGGAAGCCCAAGCAATGGGACAAAAGACCCCAAGGCTGCACCTACACCAGGTGAGGTAGGGCGGGAGCGTGTCTGCTGCTCTGCCATACTGTGGTCCCATAGAGGAAGTGTCTGTCTTTCGGGCTTGCTTCCTCATTCTTGAATGATCTCTATGTGCATCCCTTCCTCTTGAACAATCCTCCCCTCAAAAAAAATCCTACAGTGTGTGTCCACTCCAAACACAGATGACAAGAAGTCTTGGAAATGCAGCCTAAAGAAACACGAAGCAAACTGTTCCCCCAAATGAGCCTGTCGTCCTGACCTTTGTAAGCCAAGAGCTCCACTTTATAACTTGGAATGCACAAATATTTACAGTTGTAGGGAAGAGAGCCAGCATCTGTGGGAGGGTCCCAGATTTGGAAGGGAGCTGAGAGTTCATCCAGTCCAGCCTCACATTCGCCATAGGGATGCCCTTTGTAGATTCTCCAGCAGATGGTCACCCAGCCAGTCCACGCACGCCTCCAGCGGTGGGAAGGGAGGTCATCATCCTCTGAGAAAGCGCCTTCCATTGATCTGATCATTGGATGTTCTAACAACGAGCCAGAGTTTCCGCCCAGTGATTTTGCCCGCTGGTTTTGGGCGCGTCTCCAGGGACTCACAGCTTGAGTATCTTCTTTCCCATGACAGCCCTTTGGAGGCTGGAAGTCAGCCTCCCTGTCTCTCTTCTTCCTCAGCTCATCTCTTGGGGACCTCATTTGTGGGCCCCTTCCCACTGAGGTCACCTCTCCTCATCACGCCCATACAGCCTAGCTGATCAATGTCCATCTCCAAATGTGGCCCCCCAAATCCACTGCAGCTCTACAGCTGAGTTACTTTCTATGATCTGAGCCCCGCACCCCTCACTCCTCATTGCTAAAACTCAGCTTCGCTCACCAGGCAGTGGAGGCAAGCGAAGGGGGAAGGAATGCAGTTTTCTTGAATTCCTGCCATGCTGGACACTGTTCTAGTTCTTTCTAAACACTCAATGCTCAGAGCCACCCTAGAAAGTAGGTACTCTTCTCTCGTTTCACATATGTAGGAATGTGGTTTTCTGACATAGAACTGAAAACAAGGAAACAAGCAAAACAAGGCTTCCAGGAGACTGAGCAGGGGCCAGAGTTGGCCAGGGCCTATTTACTCTTCCTTTGTGTTCATTGCTACCAAGATTTATTTGGTAACCAGGGAACTGATTTTAAATCTTGGCTCAGACACTTTCTAGCTACGTGACCTCGGGCAAGTTATTGAATCTCTCTAAGCCTAGGGTGACCAAGTCACCCCAGTTTGTCCAGGACTGTCCTGGTTTTCAAATGCCAAGCTCCATGTCCTGGGGGACTCCTCAGTCCCATGCAAACCGGCGTGGCTGGACACCCTATGAAGCCACTTTCCTCACTGTGAGCTGAGGATAACAATAAACTCCCTCACAGTGTTGTGAAGTTTGACTGAGATAATATATGTGGAAGACCCAACACTGTGACTGACACACAGCAGACACTCAGTTTACATCTCATTTAATGTGAAAGCCTAGTTAATCACGGCAGATCAGAAAGTAGAGGCCTGAGACGTGGCCATGAGTGGTTTAGTTGAAAAACAATTTAAAAAACCCACCACAGTTCCTGTAAGTAGGGACACTTGAGAGAGGGGCTGAGGTTCTCTGCAGTGTAAATAGCCCACTGTGGTTCAGTTAGGTATGGTAATTGTTAATCTCGAGTGTGACTTCCGGTGACAGAAAAAGTGAAATCTTGTGCATTATACTGTCTGATAAGGCAGGATAGGGGGGAGGCCGTAGTGGGATAAGTGCCACATGAAATTTGACGCAGGCTTCGGCTCTTTGAGGGTCAGCATTCGGCCACCTGAAGGGCAGCAGCCACCCAGCAGGGCAGAGGGAAAGAACATGCAGAGAAGGTCCCAGGAGAGCCTGAGTCTGCAGTTCACTCACTGGGGGAATGTGGACAAATTGTGCTCACGGTTCCGGTCCTGTCTCCTCATCTGTAGAATGAGGAAGAGAAAGTAGACAAGGTGCTGTCTAACGGAGAGGCAGCAGAGGGGAGCCATCAAGAGCGTGGCTCCACCACCCACTGGCCACGTGACCTTGGGCAAGCTAATCTGCCCTTCCGTGTCCTGAATACTCAGTAAGTATAGCTCTTGTAACTATCCCTTCTGCGTCTGACACTCTCTGATCCGGTCACTCAGCGCCCCCTCCCCTCATCGCTAGGGCTCATGCAGCAAAAGCGTTAGGATGTTATTGTTACGTTTCCTTTCCCTCCCCAAGCCACCCGATCACTCAGCTGGCTCATGTTGAACTGGAGGCCGACTGAAACCTCCTGATCTTTTTTATGTGAATTGCAGTCAAGCCAGGTCTCCCTCATCCTGTTCTTGTGCAATTGATTTTTGGAACCTGCATTCAAGACATTAGATTTATTGATGTTAAATTTCATCTGGTTGCTTTTGACCCAGCATTCTCGACTGTCGAGATCATCTTGAACCTAATTCTCTCATCCCCTCCAGCTTTGAGTCATCTGCAAATTTGATGCACATGCTTTCCGTGTCTTCATCCAAATTGTTGGCTTTAAAAAGCTATTTATATAGATAAAAATAGAGATAGAGATATAGGCTGCTCTACAGATCAAGAGGGGACCTCGTGTACAAGGCTGAGCAACGGGGATGTTATCTTGTGGGAACAGGGTCTCATCGCCCTTAATCAGCATTTAAGCCTTTGCCGTACGTACCCACTTATATGCACTCGTATCTTGCCCTGGACCCCAGAGTGTTCTCAGTGATGACAAGGGGATTTCACCCCTCAGCCACCCTAACTGTGGTCTCCTCTAAGCTACCAAATCCACAGGGATGGTCTGAATCCCTTCCTTTCTGCACCAGATGCAGCTCCAAGGCCAAGTCCTGTCCTCCTCTCCCATTGTTTCTCAAACTGAGACCATCCCCACCACCGGGCCTTGCCAAATACCTGCTGTTAATCCAAGACATCAATTCTCACTTGCTCAGAGGTCATGGACCACAATGTCTTAATGTGCTTCCCGCTCAGATGTTTCCTTTTTAACAGGGGCCTTCAGTGTCTGAACCACAAGGTCGGAGCTGTGGTGGATCTGTGATTGGCCACCTGTGGCCGTGTGGCACTCTGTACTCAGTCCAGGGCCCCCAGGGCACCTCGTATCACAGCCCAGGACAGCCGGCACTGCTCACAGGCATGACTGCAAGTCGCCATGGAAAGGCTCAGGACACTCTGTTCAAGACGGCAGAGGAAAGAGAAAAGATTCTACAAATAATTTCCATTGAAAGTTGTTTAAATAACAAATCCCAACGATTTCTGCTTCTCCAGTTAATTTGGCAATGCTCTGGGATTGTGCTAACCAGGCGCCACTGCTCGCAGAGCTTTCCAAAATCCCATGCCCGCCCCACTCCAGACACAGCTGTGGGCATCTGGATGCGCGCCCCCAGCCCCAGGACAGCCCACTGGCTCAGGGAGCTCAAGCCAATTCCTCTTTGATGTCCTTGGTACCAGGACCTCCCATTTTACCCACAGGGCACTTTGTAGGGAACAGTTTGATGATGAGGATGATGATGAAAATGGTAAAGAAGAGCAGTCACCCCTTGTTGAGTGCCTACTACGTGACAGGCATTGTGCGAGAGCCTCCAAACAAACCATTGTTAATCTTTTCAACGACCATAGGAAGGAGATTTTTATTATTCCCATTTTACAGAGGAGTAAACTGAGGTCCACAGAGATAAAGCAAATAGCCTGTGCCACAAGAAATAGCAGAATTGGAATCTGAACGCTGGTCTCTCTGATTCCAAAGTCCACTGTATCTACGGTGCCGTTTCAGTAGCTTTCAAAGAACTCACACTGTTATTCTCTTTTGATCCAAGAAGTCAGTGAGGAAGGTAGGAGGCCAAGATCACAGAACCCTGCCCATCCCTGAGGCCATGACCAGGATCACAGGCTACTGGGAGCCTAGCAGGACCTAGGACCCTGCCCTCTGGCTTGGAAAGGGTTGTCCCTATGGTGGTACCCCTATGGTTTGGAGGCAGCCCATTGATGCCCAAGAGAGGGAAACCTTCTTTGCTTTAGGAAAGCAGGGGTAGGGGGCGGTCTTGGGGGGAAGCTCCAGTGACTGCATAATGGTTAAGCATATGGGTTCCAGTGTGTCTCCAGTCTTTACCACCCATGTAAACTTGGATAGATTATTTGTTCCCTTCCTGAGCCACCATTCCCCATTTGTAAATAGAAATGATAATGGTGCTTCAGTGAACGATGAGAGTTAAGTGAGGTAATTCACCTGAAGCCAGGAGCCCAGTCCAGGAACATATTAAGTGCCTGATACGTGCTTGCTGTTGTCACTATTACTTTCCGTGCTTCTGCCACTGTAGTGACCTACATTTGTAAGTGGTTCCGTGAGTGGCTCATCCCACATGGAGGCATCCTTATCCCCACTGTACAGACTGGGAAACTGGACAGTAAGATGACCTGGCAGAGGCGATCCAGGAGGTCCCAGGCGAGACAGTCGAGTGCCCGACACCGCAGGGTCTTCCTGTCCTCACCACGCTGCGGCTTTTTATCTTCCATCAGAGTCCAGGTCCACATTTCCAGCACTTCTCAAATCTTAACGTGTGTTCCCAATCACTGGGGATCTTGGCAACCTGCAGGTTCTGAAGCAAGGGGGTTGGGTGGGCCCGAGACTCTGCATTTCTAGCAATCCCCCAGGTGATGTCCACCTGCAGTGCTGGTCCAGGGATCTCACTTTGTGCAGGAAGAGCTATTCTGTTCAGCTGGCCGGGGACCCTAGAGCAGCCTCAGAGAAACAAACAGCCAGCCCTGGGGCCCCTGGGACGGGGGGCTGCTGGAGCCCTAGAAGCCAGCTTCTAAGTGTCACCCCCATAGGAAGGGCCTGGGGGCCCCATCGTGTTTCTGAAGTGTCTCATTGAGGGATGATACTAAGGGGGAATGGGATTTGTGAGCCAACTCCCAGCCGGGTATCTGAGCCAAGACTGCCCTCCTGCTCATGCTCTCCTTTTGCCTCCTTCTGGCTGCTTCTGTCAGAGCCTGACAGTTACAGCAAAACATTCTTGCTCTCCCACACCGAGCCCACGCTGCACGGCTGGGCGAGAGCTCCCGCAGCCTGCGGAGAGGGAGCTGACATTTGTCTTAATTGGAGTTACCCGTGTAAATCCTGCTGTCCCCTCCCCGCGCCCTCGGCCTTTGATGGGCGAGGGAGCTCTGAACAGAGGGAGGCTCATAACCTCCCCGGGGAAACACGTTGTTATTAGTGCAGGCGCTGGAAGGAAATGTTCCGTCTCCTCAGCGGGGAAAGTGAGCTGGAGGTGAGTGAAAAAAGGAGAAAAGGAGAACAGAGGCTGCAGGGAGAGAAGGGCAGCGACACTCCAGGGCATCTCCATCACACCTACAGGGCTAATGGCATCCCGGCCCTCCTGTCCCTCAGTCTTTCAAAACCAGCCTCTAACCCAGAGGTTTTCAAACTCAGCTGCAGAGAATCACCTGGGAGCTATAAAAATTGCTGATGTCTGGCTCCCACCACCAGAGACCTTTATTTAATTGGCCTGGGGTGTGGCCTGTGGACACTGGGTTGTTAAAGCTCCCAGGTGACTCTGATGTGCAACCGGCTGGAGAACTGCAGGTCTAACCTTAGCTTCTCCAGGAAGCCTCCCCTGATCAGGGCAGGCCCATTTAGGGGCCCAATGGAAACAGCTTATATCGTCTCAGGAATTGACACCATTTACAATTTGGCCAGCCCTGCTGTATCAGCACAATTGGATGGGAGCAGGGTGCAAATATCTCCCAAACCAGTGTCATTTGTTTGGAGAATGCACAAAAGGATGTAAGATGTATCTTCTCATTTCTTTAAGCTTAGGTCCCAAGTGGGCCACAATTTGCAGCTGCTAAACAGTTGCTAAATCAATTCACTCAGTCATTTAACCAACATTTATGGAGTACCTGTTATGAGCACAGAGCTATGGGAGATTCAAAGGCATATATGATGCTCATATCTCACTAATGTCTAATAGGATAGATTAGACAAGACCATGAATAACGACAACGACAACAAAACCTGGAGGTGAGGGGCTGTGGAGTACAGAAATAAAGAGGAAACGAAAATGTATCCAACCCTTAGGAGGTGTCTGACAATGTCTTGGTTTACTTATCTGTGCCATGTCATTCCAGGTTGATGATAGCCCTAAAAAGAAGAACGTACTATCCTCATTTTACAGATGAAGAAGGTGAGACTCAGAGAAGTCAATGGCTTGCCTGTGGTCACACAGCTAGTGCATGTTGAAGCCTGACTCCAAAAGGAAAGTGAGAACATGCCTCTATGAGAAGATGAGGCATGATTTTGGCTAAGGGGATCTCAGAGAACCTTAGGGAGGTTCTCACCACACAAACACACCGCCACTGAGGTGCCTTGCTTAGGAGGGCCATGCAAGAGGAGGAAGCCTCAGGGGACAGCCACGTTCCAGGTGAGGATGGAGGTGGGGGTGGATTATGAAGACCAAGGCAGGGCTGGTGGGGAAGTTGAGGGAGGAGGGCTTCTCCGGGGGATAGAACTTCAGAGCACTGGCGGGGTGAAGGTGTGGTAGGGGACAGATGGCAGAGTGGGAGACTTCTGCGCTGGGTACTGACTGATCAAAATAGGCATGGGAAGCACAGTAGTCTGTCCAATTTGAGAAGGTGGCCCTGGTCCAGTGTATTTGGCTGAGGTGATGGCAGACAGCAGTCTCTGCAGATACAGGGCCCAGCTGAGGGTGGATGCACAAAGCACTCAGATGACACCCTGGGCAGGCTGGATGAGGTGGGCCAGGAGCCAAGGACTCTGTTTTCCTGACACCGATGTCCACTATCACTGTTGGCTGTAATATTTATAGTTTCTGAACATCTGCCATGGGCAGGCATGGGCTCAGGTGATTTATCTCTGTCCTGGAAGAGATAATAATTTCTGGGAAGTTGGGGGAATGGAATCAATCTTCAAAGATCAAGATAGTGATGGTGGAGGTGGTGGTGGTGTTGGAGGTGGCAAGGGTGGTGATGATGTAGTTGTGATGGTGATGATGGTGGTGGAGTTTATGGTCATGATGAGAGTGATGATGGTGGTGATGGTGATGGTGGTGATGGTGGTGATGTTGGTGGTGATAATGGTGGCAACGATGCTCGAATGACTGGGGCCCAGATGGCTGCTATCTCTAGCCTGCCTCTTAACTCACACTTTCAGCTCCCTCATTATCATCTTCTCTTGTGTCTGGCAGGCCTGCCACACTCCAAATGCCCACACTGAACCCTTTTACCTTCTCTCATTTTCCTCTGCCCAGCCTGTTCTTCCTCCTATATTCCCTGGCTTGGGGAACAGCCCCACCAGCCAGCTACCTACCTGAGCTGGTTACCCAAGAGTCATTCTAGACTCCTCAACCTCTCTCATCCAGCTGATTACCAAGTCCTGATAATTTGACCTCTAAAGTGTCTCCTGAAGTCTGCAGTCTCCTCTCCATCTCCCCCGCTCCTGCCCTACTTGAGACCACATCACCCTTCCCCTGGACTCTGGGAATAGCATCCTGACAGATCTCTGAGCTCCAACTGGCCTTTCTCTAGGCCACCTTTCATCTCACTGCTGGAGGCAAGCTTCCCTTGGGCAGATTCAACCATGCCAGGTCAAACCCCACCCCTGACTTGCAGAGAAAGAGCACGGCATAGATAGCAGACACAAGCCAGCCCCTCTCCAGCCACGTGGCTCCAGCCCCGCCCATGATGCTGCAGCTCTCTGCTCCTGCCTTGCAGATTCATGCCTCTTTTCCCTCGCTCTTACTAATCCCTCTGTCTTGAACATCTAACTCTTCTCTGATTGACGCAGTCTTTCCCAGCTCCTGTGAAGCTCTCCTATGCCCCCCACCCTCTGCTGTACACTCATCTACAACCTGCTTTTTGCATCTCTGAATCCTGAAGACTTAGCACAGGTACATACTAGGTGCTTCCAGGATTAGAACCAGGAATGTTGATTTCAGATATCTGTATGGTGCCTGAAACTATGCAGAGAGCTGTATCAACCAGCATCTCACTCAATTCTCATTATTTTCACGCAGGATCGCAGGTGACATTTGCATTGTTTTACTGATGGGAACACTGAAATTCAGCAAAAAAAGGTGAGATGACTTGCTCAAGGTTGCCCAGGAAGATAGTGACAAAGTCGGTCTAGGTCTCAGCTGTCTTGACTCCTCTGTGGGAAATGTGTTGATTTCACACCGAGGAGCTCATTTCCTTTCTCTCTGAGAGACTCTTGTGGCTGAGAAGTGACTCATGTATACAGGACCCGCCCACTCTCAGCACAAGATGCCTGTGTCTGGGGAGGGAGCAGTGGCCTTGGATTCCCAGGTAAAGATAGAGATTGAACACAAGCATCTAGAAGGCAAGAACCCATGAGGATGAGGAGAATGAAAGAAGAGACAAGAGTCACAAAATTTTGGAAGCTGGATAGCAGGTGGACAAGTGCTAACCAACTTAGCAGGAGAAAAATCAAGGACTCTTAAGCTGGCTCTGGGAAAAGCTGAGAAGCAGCTTGATTTACACAGCAGAACCCTCAAAAGCCTCAGGAACTGGCAGCATCAGGTACTTCTGGGAGCAAGTGAAGGGATGGGGCAAAGATAAGGATTCCTGACTGAAAGCAATTCACTCAGAGGCAACTAAAACTCTGGACCCTGCCTCTGCTCCTTATGGCTAGGCAACCATCCATTTCCTCCCCTCGCCAAAGCCTAGAGGTAAGATGTAGTCTCTGCGCTGAGATGAGGGGTATGAGGCACAGCTCAGAGTGGAGGTCTGTACTGAAAACAGGGAGTAAAGAACATTTACATGATTAATGCTGAGGTCCGCTAGCTGTCTTCTCCCCGCTGCTCCCGGGAGCTGCATCTAGATTTATGTCCTCCAGGCAAGACACTGGAAGCTTCTTCTCTGGGTAAAATGAGTAGCCCAGGTAGAAAGATCCACAGGATTCAAAATTTTACTCCTGCACATCTTGGTCAGAAAACTCCTGAAGGATGTTGATACCAACCAAAATGAGGGGAGTGAACTAAGAAAGAGTGTGACGTGAAACAGAGAGATGCAAAGGGAATCCCCAAAATGATGATTATGAGAGAGCCCAGGATGACAGCCATGACCCAAGCAGGGATGGTGGCCACTCCCAATTGGAGGAGATCAGAAAGCTCCATGAAACACTAGTTCATGGAAATGAAAATGATAGAAAAATGGATGTGGATTAATTGTCTAACTCTCGTTATCCAACTTGTGGCCATTTTGAATGTTGAATTAAATTAATAGAAAACAATGCAAATAACAGGAAAAACAAAAGCAATTATCAACTCCAAAAAACCCAAAAGATGTCAGGAAAGGGAAAGGGATCCCTACTACATGAATCAGCTCTAAGTAGTAGTAGTTTCTTAGTCATGATAATATCGCCACTGACTATTGATCTAAGCAAATTAACTGTATGCTGTATTGGGAGGATGGAGACTAGGACATGTACATGTGTGTATCGGGTGTATGTATGTATGTAACGAGAAGAGCTAAAACCCACTGTTTCATAATGTAAAGTCAATAAACAATGCCTAAAATAGAAATATCAAGAAATAGCAATATAAACATGTTATATAGAGATATGGAGGTAAATATTAGACAAATCCATTTAGAAAGTTGCAAGTGCTTGTCTATGAGGGAGGGAGGCTGTCAAATTCTGTTTTCCTTAACAAACTTTGTGGAACTAGTTGACTTTTTAAACTACAGGATTGTATCACTTTAAAATTTTTTTAAAGGTAAAATAAATACTTAACAAAGCTGCAACAAAAAGAACATGGGTATAGAATCAGATGCCATCACCTCTTAACCGTGTGGGCACAGACAAGTTGACTAATCTCCCTAAGTCTCAGTTTCCTCATCTGTAAAATGGTGTTAAAAGCATATACTGCACGTGGTGGCTGTGAAAACAAAATGTGATAGGTATCTACAGTGCTAAGCACCAGTGTGCCCTCGATACATGTTTGTTGAGTATCGGTCAAGGCAGGAGAATTGCCTGCTTTCTCTTTTTTGCCTAAGTAATGTCCCTTCTCTCCACTCTATATCTGTCAGAGGTAGTTTTCATTTATATTTTTTCGTTGTTTATCTTACTGTTGTCATTAGTGCCCCCCACTTTCTCAGATTAAGGCAGGAAGTGCAAATTCACAGATTCACAATGAGGAGTGGGGCGGAGGGTAGTTCAATTGTTCTTCTCCAAACCTCATAAACACATCAAGTTCACTTCTGGTTTGGCCTCTAATCCTGTGCCTCTCCGACCCCATGCCCCCATAGCCACTCTCACTTCCAGCCTCCCAGTTCCCTCTCCTTTGGCTATCTCCTTTCCCCTTGCTTAACCAAGCAGAGCCCTTCCTTCCTTCCTTCCTTCCTTCCTTCCTTCCTTCCTTCCTTCCTTCCTCCCTCCCTCCCTCCCTCCCTCCCTTCCTTCCTTCCTTGCTTCTCTGCCCTTGTAGATCACTACACCCTCAACCTACAAGCCTAGAGATGGGAGGCCTGAGCCTGCAAGTGCAACCTGGCTGAGTGGCTCCTGGGAATGGGCTGTGGTTTCCAGCTGGGCCTCTAGGTCTGCCCCTGGCTCAGCTGGAACATCATCAGATTCTGTCTCCTGCCCTGAGCCTTCTCCCAAACTCCAGCCACACCTTGACAGCTGCTTGTGGCATCGCTACCTCAATTTCCCCTGGTGCATAAGTGGACTCTGAACTCATCACTCACCTCTCCAACCACTCGTTTCCCTGTGTTTTCTCATTCTGCTCTTGACGGTTGGAAGACTGTGGTGCTGTTCAGTGAAAGATGGAGCACTGGGGAGGAGGGTGAACTCGAGTTTGAGGTGTAGATAGATATTCAACAGACAGTTGGATCCAATGGTCTGGAGTTCAAGAGAAAGACCTGAGAGTCTTTGGACTGAAGAAACTAAGGAGACGTGGACAAGGACCAGATGGTGTAGCAGAAGGAGGTGTGAGCATGTTGAGTGAGGACAGAGAGCTGAGGGGTGAACCCCGGGGCACCTCACCTTAGAGGTGGGTACAGAAAGAGGAACCTGCCGAGGAGCCCAGGAGAGGCTCCCACGGGACAGCGGGAGAAGTCCTGTGAGGACACCACCTTGAGGGCCAAGCCAGAAGAACGTCTCAGGAATGGGGAAGTGGTCAACCTTCTCAAATACTGCAGGGAGATCAGGTGAGATAGAGAGTGAATCATGTCAGTGTCAAGGAGGCCACAGTGACCTTGACAAGGCAAGTCTCTGGGGTGGGGGCGGGGAGCCAGGCCACACTGAGGGAAAGAGTGAGAGGGGGGCGAGGAAGCGGAGACAGTGAAAATAAACAGCTCTTCCAAGGAAGGCGGCTGAGAAGGAGCGTCTGGGGCCCAGGGAGGTGTAAACACAGCCAGGAAGGAGCCAAAAGAAGGGTGTCTAAATTGGTGGAGACCGTCCCTGGCCCCAGGGATGTGCAAGGGTGTGGTCCTGGGCACAAGGAGCAGTTCTGACATAGACAGGAAGAGGTTCACCCCTTCCCTTGGGCAGGGTGACCCTGCGAGGGGTGGTCCCACCGGAGAGACCCTTGGGAAGGGGCAGGACTTTGGTGGGCTCCCTGCTGCAGCTAGTCTTTGAATTTGCTGTTTTTCCAAATGAATTTTTCAGGGCTAGTGTTTATCAAGCACTCCTACCTCCCTGGCACTATTCTAGCTGCTTTACACGTATTATTTCTAATCCTCCCAGAGTCTCTGGGAAGTAGGCGCTACTAAGCTCATTTTGCCTGTGAGAAAACTTAGCCTCAGAGAAGTTATCTAGTCCATGGTCACATGACCAGGGAGTTCCTTCAAGATGCCAACCCAACTCTGAGGAATTCCCCAAAGCACTTGCCCCACAGTGCCATCTGGCCTCCTGGCCCTGCTGCCATGAACCATGAATTCCTCAGTAAGTCTGCATGAGCTCTTACTTCTGCTCAAATTGTCCACGGTTCTTCTCCCACCCCACAGGCGCAGACTCATTCTTCAGACTTTCCCGTCTTCCCTGGCCAGTCTTCCTCACCCCTGTGTTCCCACACACCCCATCCCTGCCTCTCAATGCCCTTGACTCCGTTGTGTTGAAATGATCTGCTTTTTTCTCTGCTCCACACCCTGACACTGGCCTGTGAACACCTCGGGGGCAAGGACCCTGCCTTATCTGTCTTATCTACTCTCAACTCCTAGACACAGGCCCGGCACATATTAGGATCTAGAAAACAATTCATCTGATGGGTAAATGTAAACTTCCTTTTAAAAGTCAACAAGGGGGCTGGCCTGGTGGCACAGCGGTTTAGGTCATGATGTGGCAGCCTGGGGTTTGCGGGTTCAGGTCCCGGGCGCTGGCCAATGCACTGCTTGTCAGCCGTGCTGTGGCGGCGTCCCATATAAAGTAGAGGAAGATGGGCATGGATGTTAGCCCAGGGCCAGTCTTCCCCAGCAAAAAGAGGAGGATTGGCAACGGATGTTAGCTCAGGGCTGGTCTTCCTTCCCCGCCGCCACCCCCACGGCAAAAAAATCAACAAGGACAATTTGAACATTAAAATAAATAATGAGGGAGAAATATTTGGAAACCACATATCTGACAATGGACTCATATCTGGAATACATAACGAGCTCTCAAAACTCAACAGCAAAAAAGGAAACAATCCAGTTAGAAAGTGGGCAAAAGACATGAAGAGATATTTCAGCAAAGATGATGGATGGATGACAAATAAACATACAAAGAGATGTTCAGTATCATTAGCTGTTAAGGAAATGCAAAATAAAGCCACAATGAGTGTTCACTGCATAGTTACCAGGATGATAAAATAAAATTAAAAACTAGTGACAATACAAATGCTGGCAAGGATGCAGAGTAACTGGATCACTCACACACCGCTGATGGGAACATAAAATGGGACAGCCACTCTGGAAAAGTTTGGGGGTTTCTTAAAAGTCTAAACATACACTTACAATATGACCCAGCAATCGCACTCCTGGGCACTTAGCCCAGAGAAATGAAAACACATCCACCCGAAAACCTCTATGTGACTGTTCGTAGCAGCTTGATTTGTTATAGTGAAAAACGAGAAACAACCAAAATGTCTTCAGTAGGTGAATGGTTAAACAAACTTGGTACATCCATACCATGGAATACTATTCAGCAAGAAAAATGAATGAAACATTGATACATGTGACAAGTTGGATGAATCTCAAGGACATTATGCTGAGCAAAAAGAAACCCAATCTCAAAAGGTCACATACTGTATGATTCCCTTTATATAACATTCTTGACATGACAAAAGTACAGAGATGGAGAACAAATTGGTGGTTGCCAGAGACGAGGGTGGTGGTAGGAGGAGAGGTGTGACTACAGAGCACAGAGGAGATCTTTGTGGTGATGAGACAGTTCTGTGTCTGGGCTGCAGTGGTTACACACGTTTACACACGTGGTAACATGACAGGACTATACACGGACATTGCCCCAGTGTCATTTTCCTGTTTTGACATTGCACTATAGTTATGTAAGATACAACCACCGAGAGAAACCGCGCGAAGGAGGCACAGGACCCCTCTGTACTATCTTTGCAACTTCCCGGGAATCTATAATTATTTCAAAATAAAATGTTACAATTAATTAATTAGTGAATTAATATAGTAATAGATTACAACTCACAGTAAAGGAAGAATCCCTGAGTCTATACTGATATAAATAAATGAGGAAATAAATGAGGAGAAAGGAAAGCTCTTACTTACAGAAGGATTCCAACGAATAAATGTAGAAGGAATGTTAGAATTAGAAATCACCATTCAGCAACCACCATGGCAATAACCATTTCAGGCAAGAGTGACCGATGGGTGCTAAAACTGGTGGGTAAAAGTGTCGTGAGAAACAAAATATTTATGCAATCTCAAGATGTTGTCTCATGTGATACTTATTTTACAAAGGGAAAGAGAGTATATTTGCAGGGGAGAAAACTGGCAGACACCTTAACCAAGTGATCAAGGTTGACGTCACCAGGGAGGGGACACGTCACCATCCTGTTCTTCCTGAGGTGCACTGCGAAGGGCAGTGTTGTTTCTGTGGCAGCCTGCCAACATGGCATAACCTGACTCTGATCAAGAGGAATCACCAGACAAACCCATACGGAGGGGCCTCTGCAAAGTCACTGGCTGATTCTCTTCAAAAACATTAAGGTCTGGCCAGCCCGGTGGTGTAGGGGTTGGGTTTTCACATTCTGCTTCGGTGGCCTGGGGTTCGTGGGTTTGGATCCCAGGTTCGGACCTATACACTGCTTATCAAGCCATGCTGTGGCGGCGTCCCATATAACGTAGAGGAAGATGGGCACAGATGTTAGCCCAGGGCCAGTCTTCCTCAACAAAAAGAGGAGGATTGGCAATGGATGTTAGCTCAGGGCTAATCTTCCTCACCAAAAAAAAAAAAAAAAAAAGTTCAGGTCGTGAAAAGCAAAGAAAGGCCGAGAAACTGTTCCTAATTCAAGGAAACTAAAGAGACACAGCAACCAAATGCAAGTGGGATCCCGGATTGGACCCTGGATTAGAAAAAGGATATTAGTGGGACAATTGGTGAAATCTGAATAAGATCCATAGTTTAGATACTATTGTGGAAATGTTAATTTCCTGATTTTGACAACTGTACTGTTGTTATATAAGAGAATGTCCTCTTCAGTAAAAACACGCTAAATATTTAGAGGGAAAGATCTCTAAATTTATGCTCAAATGCTTCATAAAAATTATATATATATATATATGCACACACATATGTGTATACATGCATATATGTATATATACGTATGTGTATAGATATACATATATTTGTAGAAAAAGAATTATAAAGAAAATTATATAACAAGAAAACGTGGTAAAATGTAAACATTTGGGAATTACTTTGTATTATTTTTGCAATATTTTTAAAAATCTGAAAATATTTTTATAAAGTTTAAAAAATGAATAGGGAAAAAAGTTAGTAGGACTTTTAACCTATAAGAAGTTGCTATTCCTCGTCTAATTGGTAATTCAAAAGGACTTCGTACTCATTTCCTCAAAAATATCACCTTCAGGCTGCCCTCCTGCAGGATTACTGTGCAGATGGACATTGCCAACTCGGGTTTAGGGATTGGAGGAGGAAGGCACGGTGGTGTCCCCCACTTGCCTCCTCAGTGCAGCGGTGGACTTACAAGGCCAGCCCTGGTCCAGCAGGAGTGGGAGAAGGAGATCTTTCTGTGGGACCTACTCTCTCCTAATTTTTCTCTCAATGTCACTTCCTTCCTGGAGGAACTGAAGGGCCCAATCAGACATGGCCCGTGTAGAAAGGCAGGATTCCCCTGCTCTCTGAGGTGCCAAGGGGGGCCCGGGCCAGAGCTGGGAAAGGTCTGTGGGACCAACTTCACTTCTACTCCTTAGAGGGAGCCAACTGAGGCCTGAGATGGCTTGGGGCCTCTCTTGCCTCCAGGCCTGTGCTCTTTACATACCACACAGCTTAGAAAGGAGTTGAGAAGCCAGAGGTCTGATTTCCACTCTGCTTTAAACTAGCTGGGTGTCCATGAACAAAATCCTAAACAGTTCTAGTTTTCACTTTCATCATCCATCAAGTGGGACCAATAACTCTTGCTTTGCTTCTCTCAGAACTGGCTTAGGATGACCTGAGGAATAGAGAGATTCTCTGGAAATATAATACGATAAAGTTGTACTTTGCTCTGCACTGGGAAGATAGAAGTTCTACAGATGTAAGAGATAAGAGGACCTTGGCTGTTCTACAAAGTGGATGAAACATCCACTCACCCACTCATCTATCCATCCCTCCATCTGACATCCATGCATCCATCCTTCCATCTATCCTTCCTTCCTTTCATCCATCCAGCCATTCATCTACTCATCCTTCCTTCTTTCCATCCATCCATCTATCTATCCACTCATCCTTCCTTCCTTTCTTCCATCCATCCATCTGTCTATCCAGGCGGCCAGCCAGCCAGCCGACCAGCTAACATCCATCTATCCATTTATCTAACATTTATTCATCTATCTACTCAGCATCCATCCATTTATCCTTTCATCCTGTCATCCTTGTATCCAGAGCCAGCAGGCCAACATCCATCCACCCATCCATCCATCTATCTAACATTCATTCATCCATCCCTCTGTCCATCTTTCTTCTCATTCACCAAACAGTATGTTGGTGCCAGACACTGGGCTAGATTCTGGAGATTAAATGATGACTAAAACCAAATCACAGTGACAGCTCACAGTCTAAAAGAACAGAGTGTGTAAACTAAAACAATGCACTAAGAGCTGCTATGAAGAATATACAAGGTGCTATTGGAAATTGAAGGTGGGGGTTGAAGTGGAGGGGGCAGCACCACTAAATTTGGTGACCCAAAGGGAAAGCTGGAAGGGACAGCAGAAGAATATGTTACAGACCAATAGAGAAATGGCTACATGTTTAAAGCAACAGTGTGGCCTGGGGGGTGGGGGGGGGTAGATCCGATTGGAGAGGAGACTATAAAGGGGGTGGCTCAGCTGATGAGGTAGCCAGGTGTAGAGTAGGCAGGGCCTTGGGGACCGCCAAAGGCAGGATGTGTCTGACCATCCCCAGCAATGCCATTCCGGGTCAGCCCTCTGCCCCTGGAGGAGCACAGCTCGGCTCTACACCGTCCACGGCAAGCCGGAGTAAGACCGCTCGGCCTTCGTGTCTGGAGTGATTAGAGATCCAGACTGCTCCGCTCCAAGTGGGAAAGCGGGGTTGGCGGGGAAGCCCACCAGGTCAGGGCTGAGGTGCAGCTGGCCGGGGAGGGTGGCACCCAGGAGTCTGGGTGGCCTGCTTGGAGTTCTTGGTGGTTCCCTGCCTTGGGAAGCTGCCCCGTTCAGTCTGCTGGCTGCGGCGAGGCGGGGCCCATGCCCCGGAAACCGGGTGTTGGTTCCGTTTCTCAGTGGCTTCCTAGCTGTGAGGGAGGGCGAGTCATTTCACTTCCCGCAGCCTTGGTTCCGCCATGTGTAAAAATGAAAGGAGTGAGATGAAACGGCCCGTAGGCTCTTCCCGGCTCCGAAATCCTCTATCTGGGACCTACGCTTGTGAGCAGGCAGCTCTGTACTCGGAGTCCTCCCCCGCACAGATGGCCCAGGTGCTGGACGTCCCACCGTTAGGTGATTTGACTCCTTTCTTCTGGCCTGCTTCCCTCCTGGGCCCCCAGATTTCCTTGGGAGCCGTAACACCCATCAGTTCTGCTCTATACGTGGCCCTTCCACGGCTACTGCTCCCCTAACACCGTGCAGCTTTGGTGTGAGGAGCCTAATAGACCTCAAGCTGGCAGCTGAGAGCAGGGCCCAGAGGGACTGGGGTTTGCTGGGGCAGAGGCTCCCGGGGTTACATAAGGAAGTGCCCAAGTTTTCAGAGGCGAGAGCTCTGAGGAGGGGAGGACGGCATTTAAGGTGAGGCTGCCTGAGATAAACTTTGCTGATCACATAGTTGTGCCAGAGGCCCGCCTGGGGCCTAGGAACACTGGTTTGGAGATTTGAACTTGATCTCCTGGAATTTATTTTAAACCTAGCTACCAGCTAAGGTGGCAAATGAAAGTTACACAAATCTTTAGTCAGTAGCTAAGGAAACATCCACCGTGGCCACTGGCCTGCAAGGCCTCCTGTCTGTCACCTGGTAACCACTTCACCTTCTAGCCACAGGCCTCCCACTACTGTGCCAGCCACCCCACAAGGGGCCCCAAGAGATGCCAATCATAGCTGGTTTCCATCTGAATGTGCCCTGGGCTTCCTGTGGGGCCCAGAGCTGTGGGCTCCCTTTCATCTCTTCTCTCTCCCAGCTTTCTCCAGGCAAGGCCACAGGCGGTCATCTACACAGCCAGCCAGTGACGTGCTGGGGCTCCAACCAGATCTTCCCACGTGGAGCCCCGACCCTTCCTTGTGCGGTGGCCATCCGGTTCCTGGGAAGCAAACTTTAGTCACAGTAAGAGCAGCGGTTACTGACACTTAGTGAGCACTTACTCTGGCCAGGCAGGGTCTGAGTCTTTCCCATGGCCTGTTCTCTTCAGCCCTGTCTTCATCATTCCCGTCTGCGGGTAGTGTTATGTGTCAGCTTGGCCAGGCTGCAGCACCCAGTTACTCAGTTAAACACTAGTTCTAGGTGTTGCTGCAAAGGCGTTTTATAGATGTGGTTAACATCTGCAATCAGTTGTCTTTATGTAAAGGAGATAATCCTCCATAATCTGGGTGGGCCTGATGCAATCAGTTGAAAGGCCTTAAGAACAAAATTGAGGTTTCGCTGGGGAAGAAGAAATCCACCTGTGGACAGCAGCTTCCACTCCTGCCTGAGAGCTCCAGGGCGCCCTTCCTGAGGCCTGCCCTGTGGATTTCAGACTGCCAGCCCCCACAGTCATGTAAGCCAGTTCCTCCATGTATAGACTCCTATTGGTTCTATCTCTCTGGTAGAAGCTTAACACCATGTAACAGCAACTGAGCCAATGTCACGCAATTAGTAAGTAGGGGAGCCAGGATGCAAATGTAGGTAGTCCAGTTTCTGAATATGGGCTCTTAACCTCTAGTCCATACTATTCTACCCATGTTAGCACATTGCACTCTTAGTTCCGTTTTATTGATGAGGCTCAGAAAGGTTAAGTAACTTGTCCAAGGTCACACAGCTTATAAATGGATGTACTGGAATTCCAACCCAGCTCTGTCTGATTCCAGGGCCTGAGCAGTTTCTGGTATATTCAGCGGTGTGCTGGTAAATGATTAGCAACTGGCTCTCTAGAAACAAATACATGCATACATATCTACATACATAAATTTATCATGAATTTTACTGCAATAAAGGATTGTAGCACACAATTTGTAAATAATACTAAGATATACAATGCTCTTTATTATAAATTCCATCTAGTCAATTGATCCTCACAGAATGCTTTCGTCGATATTTCCTAAACTCTTGCATCCAAAACCAAATTGTTGTTACAATTGACAAATGAGTGTAGTTCCTACATGAATGTTATTTGATCTTCTCATTTACATTAATAAGTTAGATGAAAATGAAACAATGAAGACATTTGTTGAATTTCATTTATTCAGCAATGACTTGAATGAATTTTTTGCTGAATTGGATAATAGTTTTTGAATGCTGGAAGAATATGTCCTCAATTTTTCTGTCACAATGGGATGGCTACAGCACAACACATTTTTAAGTTTAATCTACATTAGTGTCATTTTCACCATCAGTTTCTTAAGTGTAGAAAAATCACTAAAACAATAGTCAGGCCCTGATGGGTAGCATTTGCCAGCTTCCACAGTGTAAATACTCCTACCATGGCTGATTTCCAGCCACCAACATGAGTCACTCAAGGAGGAGTTGCACAGAGATGTTTCTGACTGGACAGAATTGTGTAAAGCCACAATTGCACAGCATTTTTACACACAGATACAATAGATGTGAACAACCTCGAGAGCATAGTCATAACTTGTAATAAAACAAACAGAAAGTGATGAGTTTTTAGTATTCATTAGCTTTGTTATGAATGATATAATTGATAATAAGTGATATAATTCATTTAATTGTAAATTTATCTAAGTGAATTTTTTGATAATAACTGTTTGACAATCAGCTCACAAAATTCCTGAAAATTTAACAATCAGCTCACGAACCTGTGTGAGCTGTCTCCAGCACACCTAAGTCTGTGCTATACTTGCACTCATTTACCCTCAGAACTTCTGCCTATGATTATAGTTAAATAACAATATGGAGCAAATTGTGGGCTAGGGTAGTACAAAAAGGCATTTTGGAATGATTTTCACTTAACTCTAAAGAATGAGTGAGATTTGAATAGATTACAGGGAAGTCCAATAAAAACTAAAACCAGTAGTGTTACAAGCTCTTCCCATATATTATTGCATGTCATCCTTACAACGTTCTGTGCAAATGGATGCTCTAATTGTCCCCATTTTACAGATGAGAAAACCGAGGCACAATGAGGTTTGTCCAAGGTTACAAAGTTGGATTGCTATGGAGCTAGGATTTGAACTCGGAGGGTTCCAGAGTCTACGGTCTTAGAAGGGTGTTAGAAATGAAGGAAATCTCCAGAATTTTACGCAAAAGAAAGAACAAGAGAGAGGGAGGGAGAAAAAACTTCAACAAGAAATTAATGGCTCAAATACGAAGCAAACTAAGCTTTGACAAGATTTGGAAGAAGCTGGTAGAGATGAAGAAAGGAAAATTCATTCGTTAGAAGCCTTTTCCTGCGAGCGGCGCAGGAATAACAGTACTGCGACCACAGAGGAGCCACGATCCCTCAGATCCGCTGCTGGGCTCACAGGGAGCGAAGTTACCCCATCAACACAATGTAAACGCTGAGCCCTGGGTTTTTTATAGACAAAACAGGAAAGGCTTAATAATGACTACAAGATAGAAGCAAATGCTATCAACCTTGATGAGATAAATGTAAAGGTAAGAGAGATAAGAAATTGGGAGCTAGAAGAGGACAGAAATGGAAGGAAAAATAAACATATTAATATCCTCATCTTACCAAACGGGCCCAGCAATAGGGGTTACAAATATTACCCAAATTTACAAAGTTAAGCAACAGAGAAACTAAAATAGGGACAGAATTAGCAACACTTGGGAAGAGGAAGAGAGCCAGGGATGGGGAAATGAACTGAATCCTCATCCATTAAGGCTGGGCATAGATAGAGAATATTAGCTTGACCAGACACTCTGATTTTCCTAGGACAGTCCCACTTTACACCTGTTGCCCTGTGTAATTACTAGTTCTGTTTCTTTTCACTTTCAACAGTCACCTGGTTGGAGGATTAATGATATGCCACCTTATCTAAAGTTGATAAATCAAAAAGTGTCAGCATAAAAACATGACATGGAGAAAGCAGCAAGGAAAGTAAAACAAAACCTGTTTAAAGTGATATCTCATGGGAGGTGGGGGGTGGGGCAACACGCGTTTGTCAAAACTCACCCAACCGTACAGTCGAAATGTGTGCATTTTATGGTATGTAAATTATACCTCCGTAAAGTAGATTCAACCAAATATGGCGGCCTCTGGGGTTGGCAGGGTGGGTGAGAAGTCATTCTGTATGATTTGATTTTGTTTCAACAATGTACATTTTTACTCTAAGAAGATTCTTAAAAACTTATATCAAAAACTATTTTTAAAAATAGAGTTTGAGGTGGGGGTGCTGGAGAATGCCTAAGTCTGTTACTGACTTGGGTGCTCCCCAAGGTTTTAGAACAGAAGAGGGGAGCAGGGTCTTTCCTCTGAGGCCCTTTTTACTCTTCTGGACAAAAGGGAGATCAGAGGAATTCCTTAGATTTGCCTGGGGAGCTGAAAAAGATACAAATGCCTAGGACTCACCCCAAGAGATTCTGATTTGTGGGTATTTTTAAAGGCCTCCTTGGTGGTTCTAATGGGCAGCCAGGCTGAGAACCACTGAATTTGGTGCGGGAGCCCTGGGCTCCGAGATGTGAGAAATTCAAGAGGGCAGATGGTAACTGAGCTGCTGGTTGGGTAAGAGATGAGAGTCACCCAATCAGTCTCTCCCCTTTTGCAGGTGGGGAAACTATGGTCCAATGGCCCAGAGAGAGGGAGGGTCTTGCCCAGGGTGGGGTGGCAAGTCAGTGGCCTAGCTGAGGCTAGAACATGGATCATCCATCTCCTAGCCTGTGCTCACTCCTCCCCAGCACCAGGGCTCCATGGGCTTGACGTGAGAAGGACAGCAGTAGACGTCCAGTGATTTGCTGAGCACCCACTACACACGAGGCTCTACACTGGGCACTGCGTGTGGCTTCTCTCCTTCAATCTTCCTGCCATCTGCGACCCCCAGATCAGACTTACCTCTATCCTGTGCACTCTCACTAGGCTCTAACCCGGTATTTCTCAAAGCGTGGCCCTCAGCAATATTTTTTTCTAAATTTCCTGAGACACTTGTTTAAAATGCAGATCTCGGGGCCGCCCGGTGGCGTAGCGGTTTCGTCCGCGCTTGGCAGCCTGGGGTTCGCCGGTTCGGATCCCAGGCGCCCGCCGACGCACTGCTTGTCAGCCATGCCGTGGCGGCGTCCCATATAAAGTAGAGGAAGATGGGCACGGATGTTAGCCCAGGGCCCGTCTTCCTTAGCAAAAAAAGAGGAGGATTAGCAATGGATGGTTAGCTCAGGGCTGGTCTTCCTCACAAAAAAAAAAAAAAAAAATGCAGATCTCTGGGCCCCCACCCCAGACCCATGGAATCAGAATATCTGGAGGTGGGTTTAGGAAGGTTCATTCTAACCAGTGTCCCAGGTAGTTCTTAAGCCCACAAACCATTGAGAACCACTGCTCACGCAGGCCTTCTTTGCCTCTCTAGAGTGGGCCAAATGCCTCCCACCTCAGGGCCTTTGCCCCTGCTGTTGCTTCTGCTTCGTCGACAGCCCCACCTCCAACTCACTCTTGAGTCTCTGCTTCTTCTGGGAAGTCTTTTTGATTCTTTAGCTGAGGAAAGCTCCTGCCCGCATATACTCCTTTGCATATAGACTTGCCCTCCATGGTGCTTGTCACAGGGGCAACTCACAAAACAGTGTGTGTGATGTTTTGTTTAACACCCCCTCCCTGCTACTATTGTGTCCACAGGTTGTTCACAGCCCCTAGCCCCACGCCTGGCGCCCAGCTGGGGTCAAACAAGCAGCTCAGTTACAGGGCCAGAAACAAGAGCCGGGATTCAACCGTGGACCAGCCTGCGCCTGGATCTGCTTCTCAACCTCTGTGATGAACTGCCCCAGAGAGCAACGACCAGACGAGATGTGGGAATCCTAACCATTCGCTCCATTCTCCAGATCCCTAAGCCACTCTGCTTATACACAACTAGTCGTTCTTTTTGATAAATACTGATAGCCAACAATTAAGAGGCGGGCGAAAGCTCGGATCTTCTCCCACTGCCTCAACACCAGGCACAGTGCTGATGAGGCACAGGCAGAATCGAGTCCCACGTGCTGGGTGTCACTGCAAGCAGCACAGACAGCCAGACAACCCCCATGAGCTCAGTGAAGGCCTGGGTCTCTGTCCTTTTAGAGATTCTGATAGCATCACCAAAGAAAGTTCCCCTGTGTCAAAGCTGGCAATAGTGTGCTACACTTCCGGTCAGAGCAGCCGAACAAGAGTTGGCCAGGTCAGTGGCTGCACACAGGACCATTTAGGAACCAGGTCTGGGGAGCCTTTCCTGGGCTCGCTGCATTCTTATACCTCCCTCAGACTGGACACATTTCCACCATATTCTAGCTAACTCACGTAGCTCCAACACCAACGTGCCGATGAAAACGTCTTTTTAACATCCATTCTACTAATTAACAAGACCTTCACATTGATCAGAAATAAAGGTAAAAGAAGTTGTAGTCACTGCTTCTGAAGATGAATTTCCAGTTGGTGCAATTGATCATACCTAGGGTACAGATTAAAACTAACATATGCACACATTTTTATCTTCCTGCCCCAAATGAGGTATTTTAGAAATCACATACTAACGCCACCATCAGTTGGGGGGCAATTTGGATCCTGTAGGCCTCTGAATGTCTGCTCTACCATTTGGGCCAGTGCTGCCCTGGGGCCTGGTTGGGCCCACCTGTTCATTCCAGGCAGAGCTCGGAGAGCACTGAAATTTGCTCAAAAGTTTGCTCTAGTCTTGGGTCCAGGCGTGTCAGAGGCCGGAAGTGGTCTAGGACAGTGCTTATCAAACTTTATTGTGTGTCAGGAAAAATTGTGAAGGACTAAAACGGGGCAGAGGGGAGAGAAAGAAAAAAAAGAGAGAGCAATTCCTGGACATCCTGTCCAGTGTACCCTTCTGGGGTTTGTTTTTCCCAGCCTTTTGTCATCTGAGCTATTTTACAACCCTGGAAGCTGTAGAAAACTGATAGCGGTGTAAATGATTCTTGTCTATAGAAATGTAAATTATGTCCAATGCAATGCAATTGATTATTGCCCTATGGATTTTTTGCCAGTTTTGCAACTATTTGTAAATTCAATTCAGATTCCTGGTGACCTATATAAGCGTCTACTCTTTGCAGTCTCCTTTGAAACGATTATAACATCTTAGTGGTTTCCTCGTTAATTAATGAGTTAAATAAAAGCTTTGACCCAGATTCATCTTACATTTGTATAAGAGTCATGATTATACCTTCTTTTAAAAATTTCACATGTGCGTATAAATCACCTGGGGATCTTGCTAAAGTGCAGATTCTGATTCAAGGTCTGGGGGGGCCTGAGGATCTGCATTTCTCACATTCTCCCAGATGATGCCCATGGTGCTGGTCCACGGATGCCACTTAGATGTTCAACTGCTCTTGTGCTGGTTCACTTTAAAATACCTGGTGATATCATGTGTATGTGATATTGTCCATACCTTAGGTTTGGTTAATTAGCATAAGGAACGTTAGAGGGGATTTTTTTGGTGAAATTATGGTGGAATAGGACCCTCTGTCCTTGCACGAATAAGGTTTCAGAAACTGGCCAACCCCTGGGCCTGGATCCTGCCGCTTCGCCAGGGTTCCACCTCATCTGCAATGTGAACTCACAGGTTTGCAGGGCCCTCTGCACACTTCCATGTTATGTGGGCCCACGTCCCTCCAGCTCTGGACTGACCCCAAAAGGGGGCTGGAGGGGTGGCAGGGGAGGCGGTTGTTAGCCCAAACAGGGTTCCCATTCAGCCTGGACTTGGTCACCTCCTACAGTGGGGATGGGAACTCACCACTCCCATGGTGTTCCTGCCCCTCACAGACCACAGGGACTGAACATGAGAGGGTCTCCTGGGAGCCCCTCCTCAAACCAGGAGCCCTTCTGTAGATGCGGCTGTGCATGCTGGGGGTTTCCTGGGCTCTGCTGCTCCAGCAGACGGGCGCCTGCCCTCCCCCTACTGACTTCCGGCCTCACGGGCTCACAGGGGAAATCCTGGTGAAACACCTTTTGGGGCGACGTTTTGAACTGCTGCGCAGCAGCAGCGTTGGCTCCTGGGGCAGCAACGTTGGGCACCGCCACTGCAGTTTTCTGGGCTCTGGGTCACTGTGGGCTTATGAGCCGTTCCTGCAGGGGAACGGGAGAAATGTATGCTCAGTTTCTCACCTCCCTGAGCCTGGGAAAAGTGATGTGAGACCAGGGGTCCCTTGGCCCGTATCCAGGGCGGGAGGACCAGCGTGCAGGCAGGAGAGTGGGCTTCGAGGGGCTGGCTCCAGTCCTCCCCCTGCCCCGCTTCTCCCTCTCTCCAGGCCTCAGTTTCTTCTCCTGTACTATGGGGACAATATTCAGAGCCCAGACTTGTGGTGACGCTGAGCAGACAGGATGTAGGTGAGCATTCTGGCAAAGTTCCTGCTGCCTGAAACGCTCTTTCCTCTTTGCACAAGTCGTTTCTCCTCATTCAGAGGCCTCTGTGAGCACGCCCCTTCCCTCACACCTTTGCCCTGCTTTACTGTGTCATGGCATTCATCGTATTTATGTGGTTGTTTTCGCTTCCTCTTGTCTGCTCCCCACCCCCCAGAGCGGAGACATTGCCTGTCTGTTCCCTGCTGTGTCCCTGCTCCCACCTCAGTGCATGCACACAGAAGGCACTGGATGAACCGCAGATGCTCGGATGAAGGTGCCCAGCGCCGTGCCCAGCACTTGGTAGGTCTACAGAAAACAGGAGCTCTTTCCCCGGGACACTCGGCGCGCACAGCAGTTTCCTCCCTGTCTTCTTCCACCTTAAATCCCGCCTCGGTGGGTTTTCTACCCTCCGCCAAAGCAAACAGAGAAAATCAGTTTCCTCGCCATTCATAATTGTTTTATATTTTTCCAGTAGGCCCATGCCTGGCCTCAGGGTTTCCAGTCATGGGTCATTCTCTCCCTCGCTGCTCTCAGAGCCACAGAGAACGACCATCAGCGATTAGAACTGGAAGCTGCCTGCGGCCACTGAGTGAACCCCCGCCCGCAGGGCGTCCTGCCCAGATGGCAGCAGAGGACACATCTGGTCCCAGCCAGCACCTGCCAGGGGCCAGCTGGGCCCAGGACACCACATGCCAGTTCATTTCAGCCTCATAACCCTGGGAGGGCAATGTTATTCCCCCATCTTTCAGATGAGGAGACTGAGGTTTGGGTAGTTAAGGGTCTCGCCCAGTCTCCTGGCTAGGAGCGACAGAACAAGTGTCTGAGACCAGGTCTCTCTCACTTCAAGGTCAAGTCCTCACACTGGGTAGAAACAGAAAAGGTCTCAGAGCAGAAGGGAAGAGGTCGAGATCAGTGGTGAGGAGCTGACCTGAAGGAGGTGGCTCCTTCTGAGGGTGATCTGACCAGATGGAACTGCACCCCAGCGTCCCCTGGGGCCTGGGACAAACCATTTACTTGGGTGTGGAAGCCCTCTCTTAAATGCTGGGATCCCTCAATAGCTCTCCACTGCTTCTAGGATAAAGCCCAAGGTCTTTCGCTGCATGTGAAGGCCCTCTGCCATCAAGCCATAGCCTATCTTTCTAGAATTATCTCCCCCACCACAGGCTACGCTCCAGCTTCTTTTATGGTACCCAGACATGCCCTGCATTTTCCACCCCTACCCTCAGCCTTTGCTCCCTGCCCTGAACGCCTGTCAAAGTCTGATCCACTCTATAAGGTTCAGCTCAAAACCCAACCCTAGAGCCCCTTCATCTAAGCCCCACAGGAGATACTATCACTGCCCCCATTTTACAGACGAGGAAACTGAGGGTGAAGGTTAATGTCTTGCCTGGAGTCACGCAGTGAAGTCGGAGGATCTGGCAGATTCTGAGTCTCTCTACCTCACTCCCCTCTAACCCCCCAGAACTGACCCTAAGGGAGGCGGCTCCTTCTGGGGCTGGGGGTTGGTGATAGGACCAGAGGTCCTAAGCCCTGGGGTAGTCCCCTAGGCCCTGTGCACCTGTCCTCTGCCTTTGCTGAGATGTACCAGATGATATGTTCTGATCTGGGGATCCGATTCACACTTGTTCCTGTCCAGTGGGAGAAGAATCCTCCCAGCAGGGGAAAGTTGACATTCCTTTGTGTTTATGGGAGATGGGAGGGAAGACAGCAGAAAGAGAAAGGAGTTGTGGCAAGTATTTTGGGGCGGTTTCGGCCACCTCTATTCCTGCAGGTTTGTTCAGAGTGGATGCTGAAGGCTGTCCACGCCTTCTTTCCAGGCCACCACTGGCCTGAGTGTCCACCCTGCGTCTTGGCTTTTCTCCCCCCCTTCTTCCCTTCTGCAGTCACTCCTGCTCTCCAAGAGGTTGGCAACTTCCTCTTCAAGCATTTCTCTGCCCCTCTCTCCCTCTCCTTCTCCCCACTCCTCAGCCCTGCGCCTGCTCTTCTTGCAGAATCTACTCTCCACCAAGGTTAAAGATCTGCTCCAGCCTAGTTTGGGTTCACTCTCCTACCCCCTCCAGTAGATCTTTCAACTTTACAGGGCAATGCTTAACATGGAGGAATGTGTTGATAATAGTGGAATTTCAGGCATTTGGCAGTTGGACTTGTAAGCAGCATCTGGCCTTCCAGGCTTCAGCAGACCAGGAATCTGGCATGTTTAGGATGCTGCAGATTTATTCTCTGTACCCAAAGGCTAAAGGAAGTCATGTCTTCTTGGCAGCGTGCAGATCTGGCTTATTCTCGGCTCATGGAAAACTACTGGGACTGATTGAAGGGGCTCTGGCCTGGACCTCAGGGGAGTCCAGTGACTTGGGCTGAGCAGAGAGGTCCCAGGCATTTGAAGAGCCACACCTTCTCTCCCCTGCTGGCTGGCTCTCCATGTTGGCAGTTGGCAGAAAGCGGGCATCTTGGTTACTAATATTTGTAGCAGGGCTGGCAAACTCACATGCTTTCAAGGGTGAGGCAAACACAGTGATAGTTTAGAGTAGACTAGAGTAAGCAATAGGGAGTGGTGGGGACTGGGGCAACTGGAGAGACCTGATGTGCCTAATGTAATTCAAAGGAAAATATGTCCTGGCCCTCAGCCTGACTGTTTGCCAACCTCTGCTAATGCATTACAGGTTCCACAGCTCTTTTCCACGTGGTTTCATTGAATTATCATCTCCTTTCTTTCTTACGGTAATTACTCCCACTTGGTAAATGAGGAAACTGGATCTTAACAAGGTTAAGATGTTCTCCTGGACTCATTTCAGGCAGTGACTTGTAGGCGATGGCTTGAAGATATGCAAAGAGAGGTCTCTGCCCCCAATTTTTCACCTCTCATCAGGTTTGGAGATAGAAATTACAACTATCCGAGTCGACCGTTAGGATCGTGCTCTGTTCTGACTCAGGATTTCCTGTCAAAATGTGCCTCCTCCTCCTCCCCCCACAGACTAATTCTCTCCCACCTGTGTGAGCACATTCTAGTGCTCACTCCCTCATGAGGGAAGATCCAGGGGGCCGACAGTGGGGGCTGGGCAGGGAGGGCCAGAGGAGCAGGGGCCCTGATGGGAGAGAGAGGCCGGGAAGACCAGACACTGTGACAACCCCGTATCCCTCAGCTCCATGCCTGCCCCATGCCTGCTCATGGGAAGGAGTAGTCAGTCATGGAGACACCGCCTCGGAGGTCTGGATTCAGGCCTGTCACCCTACAGCCTTCTGAACTCAGGGAATATAGTCTCTTCATTGCAGTACTGTGGAATGCAAGTAATAATAACCGCTGGCACCAAGCACCTTCTGCGTGCTTTACGTGTATTGACTCATTTAATCCTCAGTGTAATCCTAGAAGGCAGGGACCTTTATTATTCCCATTTTGTAAATGAGAAA
This sequence comes from Tapirus indicus, assembly GCA_031878705.1. Lineage (NCBI taxonomy): Eukaryota > Metazoa > Chordata > Mammalia > Perissodactyla > Tapiridae > Tapirus > Tapirus indicus. The sequence continues at coordinate 60,476,978 of CM062918.1, read as the reverse complement.
ACTGAGGCACAGTTCACTTATGTAGAATTTGGAAACCAAACAGTTTGTATAAGAGACAAAAGCTGCTTATCAGTTCCCAGCTTGGTTAGAACATCCGTCTATTCATTCCACAAACCCTATTTCCAGATACAGGGCTGGGTGCCAAGATTACAGTGGGCCACATAGACCTGGAAACCAATTATTGTGAATAGTATGACAGATGATACATGAAAAATGTGGACTGCAGGAGCCCAGATGTATGAGGAAGTCTAGGAAGGCTTCCTGGAGGAGATGATACCAGCCAGAGAAGGGTCATTTCCCAAAGTGTGAATGGCAGGTGCAAAGGCCCAGGCCAGTGTGAGAGTCTTGTCACACTTGAGAGGCACCAGGAGGCGGAGTGTGGCAGGTGTGGCAGAGGAAGTCCAAGGGGGTTAGGTTTGGGATTATACTTCAGGCCAAGGTGAACATTCAAATTCTATCCCGAGGCAACAGGCCTTGAAGGAGGGGAGTGAGGGGTTGGCTATTTTAAATTTTTTTATTCAAAATTTCTAATAGGTTCAAGATTCAAAAAGCGTGAAAGGTATACAATGAAGTTTCCTTTCCCATGCAGCCTCCCAGGTCCCCTCCTCACGGTCAACCAATTTCATTCATTTCTTACGTGTCCTTCCAGAGACTTTATCTTCTTCTTGTATAAACTAATCTCTCCCCCACCCTCTTTCTCTCTTTTCATTTATCTTTATGTTTTTAGCCGTAAAGATAGCACGCTCTTTATGCATCTCTGCACCTTAGTTTTTTTGTGTTAAAAATACATCTTGACGATGTTTTCTATTTTTGCGTGGCTGTGTCATGTTACACGGTTAAGGGATGTTGTACTTTATTTAATCAGCCCCTACTGCTGGACATTCTGGCTTTTCTGATCTTTAGCTCTTACAATAAATGTTGCAATAAATAATCTTGTACATGTGTAATATCCTCCGTGTGCAAATACAGCTACAGAAAAAAAATTTCCAGAAGTGGAATCACTGGGGCAAAGGATATATAAATTTTATTTGCATTAACATTTTTTTATTGAAGTTTAACTTTCAAAAAGTCAAGTGTACAGCTCAGTAAGTTTTGCATGTGTTCACACCTGTGTAACCACCACGCAGATCAAGGTGTCGGTTACTGTAGGACGTTTCCAGCACCCCTCACACCTTGGCCTGGTTTATACACATGCTCCGAGGTAATTGCCTAATCTGACCTCTGTCTCCATGGATTGGTTTTGCCTGTTTCTGAGTTTTGCATAAATGGAATCATAAAGAAAGTCCTCTCGTGCCTGGGTTCTTTTGCTCAACATTATGTGTGAGACTCACCCATGTTGTTGTGTTTCTCTGCAGCTCTTTCTTTCTCATTGCTGGCTGTGTCCCACTGTCTGAATATACAATTTATTTATCCATTCAACTATTGATGGGCATGGGGGTTGCTGCCAGCATTACGCTATTATTAACAATGCTGCTATATATGTTCTCTTGGGGGACATTATAAAACTCATATCCGCTGGTTATATGCCTCAGCGTGGGATTGGCGTGTACATTTTTAATTTGATGGATATTGCCAAATCGCCCTCCACAGAGGCGGGTGCAGCATGCGGGAGCGCCTTTCCTTCTTCTGCACGGAGGTGCTCAGCTTGGCACCATGTCTGGCGTGGATCAACACTCATTAAAACCATGCGCCCCAGCCCCAGAAGTCATAAGAAAATGCTTTGGGAGCCCTGAAGCCTCACTCTGAGCAAGAGATTATGATTTTGCCAACGTGCCTCACCAGAAGGATCAGGTGAGAGTAGGGGGGAGCTGGGAAACCCATTTCCATCCCTAGAGAAACCTCATTAATTAATAACAATAACCCCTTCTGCTTGTGTAGCTCTGGCCTTTCTAAAGCACTTTGATGCGCACCAGTGGTTCTCAGCCCAGCCTGTGTTAGGATCCTCTGGGGAACTTTCCAGAAATACCAATGTCAGGGCCCCACCCCCATGATTCTTATTTAATTATTCTGGGGTGGAGCCTAGGCATCAGTATCTTATAAGCTCCCCAGAAAATTCTAGTGTGAAGCCAGGGCCAGGAGCCAGTGATGACCCTGAATATCATCCTCTGATGTGGGAGAAACTGATAAGGTGCTGGGGATGGGGAGGGATTTTTAAATAGTATTTGCAGTACAACCGTGTGCTCCCGCTGTGCCGGGGACAGCACTGGAGCTTTATAGTCCTCGTCTCGTTAATGCTATATGAGAACAGCATACCGCTGTCATTCCCGGGTACCACTGAGGAAATGGGCTGAGAGGGGCGGGATGACCCCCAGGCCACCCAGCTGGGCAGTGGCAATGCTGGGCCCGGAACACAGGGCGTCTCACTACACACCCAGCACACACGCTCAAGCCTGCTGACCAGCATTGTGCCCAGGAAAAATGACCAGCAGGACATCCACCAAAAGGTTAACGGTGGATATCTTTGACTGGTGTGATTATAGGTAATTTTTTCTTCCATGTACTTTTCTGCATTTTTCCAGTTTTGCTCAGTGAGCATGTATTATGTATCATCACAGGCAAGTCGAGTCCTTTCAAGTTGTTGAAGTAAACAGCATTGCCATTTGCTGGAGGAGCAAACTGAGTCCAAAGGTGCCCAGAGGGATTGAGTGACAGAATTGGGGCCACACCTGCCTCCCTGGGCCCATGCAGAGCTTCAGACCTCGTAGGAGGTGAGACAAGTGTGGTCTTTACCTGTAGGGGGGCTCTGGAAAGGTGTGAGAAAAAGTCCCGGACTAAAAACTGCTGCATTGTTTTAATTTGATTATATATGCTCTTGTAGAATAACCAGGAAATACAGAAAAATGAAAATAAAGCAAAATAACCTGAAATCTCACCACCCAGGTGTAAACGGTGGGAAAATTTGGGGGCCTATTCTTTCAGACAAGTCTCTGTCCACAAATACTCATACAGATCCAAGTAAGTATGATTTTCCATCAGTTGGTCATGCTTTAAGCATGTAGTTTTGCAAACTTATTTTTTAAATTCAATATTATGTCACGTGCATATCAATGAACAGAGGTAAATATCAGTCTCAGCATGCCTACGTAGTATTGTGTAGCTGTGCCATAAAATATTGAGCCATTCTCCTGGGGACGGACTGTGGCTTGTTTCTAACCACATCCTATTATAAATGTGTTGGAAAATGAATATTTTAATATAGCCCCACAAAAAACTCTGGAGTAAAGTTTTTTGTTTTGTTTCATTTGTATAGAGTGAAAAGTGGCTGAATTTGAGTGTGTGGATGTGAGTGTGTGTGTGTAAATATGGGTCTTCATGGGTTGAATTTGATTTAAATAATTTAATTTAAAGAATATCAACCCTGCAGAGATCTTACCAAGCCTCTTCTCTCTCTCTCTCTCTCTCTCTGTCACACACACACACACACCATCTGCAGGTGTGGTGTGGTTGCAAAACCTTCTTGCGCAGAACTGAACAGAGTACCTGATGAGCCGTGCAGCCAACAGCCAAGGTGAGGTGTTGTCTGCCAGCTTGGGCTCTGAGCCCACAATTTGCTTCTCACAAATGCCTGTGGGCAATGACAACACACACACACACACACACACACACACACACACACACACACACACACCAGGCAATCTCATTCTACCTGCACACAAGGTGCTGAGGCAGCGATGGAATCGCCTGTCCAGAGGCAGGCATAATTGAATGGCTGAGGGCATTAAGTCCTTGATTAAACTGGTTGTTCATCTGAAGGGACAATTAACCCAGCTAATATTCCAGGCCAGCCCAGCAGGTTCGTCCCCATCAAGGGACATATTGAGCAGATAATAAAGTGGTTGCATCACCTTTATAGAGGAGAGTAGGACTCTGGGGTCCTGACCCAAGGCCCGCTGCCCAGGTCAAGCTGGGGCCATGGGCACTTCAAAGCGAGGAGCCTCCAAGTCCAGCCAGCCCGGGATTGTGTGAGCTTGAGTGTGTACATGGAAGAGGATGTTTCTTCTGGGGAAGTTTCCTCTCACAGATGGAATAGACTCCCCCTCTGCTTGACTTTGTCACATCTACATATGATGCTTGGAGCTTCAGCAGCCGTCTTGTGACTGTGTGGGCACCTCACCGGCTCTGCCCTACCTCTGGGCCTTTTGCTATACCACAACTTTCTTATTGTTGAAGTCAGTTGGGTTGGGGTTCCTGTTTCAAGCAGCAGGAAGCATCGTGACTGATAAAATGCGTCCTTCTCATCACCCACCAGCGTCCTGCGGGAGTGGAGTGAGGAGGGGAGGAGACAGGGAAGAATCTTCCTCCTTTTTCTCTTCCAATGCCTGATACCAATCACAGGGTAAGGTCTCCCCTAGAGCGCACATATTCCCAGTTGCCTGGGTCCTAGAAGGTTGAATCTGATAAGTCTACTTGTTCTGGCCCTAGAGGTCTGGCAACAGAGGTGACTGCGGGGAAGCAGGGAAAGGGAGCCAGGGCCTGGCCTCAATGAGCTACTTGGGTCAGACAGGGCCAGAGTGATGACTGGCCAGCTGCCAAGCTTGGCCAGGGATCCACAGGCTGGCAGAGACCAAGAGTGGGCAGGAGTAGAAGCAGGTGAGCAACTTGCTGGGCAATGCCAACCCCCGCAGGGAGAGTAGAAGTAGCCCCCATGGTGGAAGTGTGTCTTCAGGCGAGGTACATGCTATGGACTTGCATGCATAGCCAATGTCATCTTCCTCACACCTGGGAGGTACATGCTGTTACTCCATTGTCAGAACTGAGGCCCAGAGGAGTTAAGTTGCTTGTCCAAAGGCACACATTGAGGAAGGTGGGGGCAGATGAAAATTTAAAATTGTACAACTCCAAGCCCTTAGTCACTTTCAACTTATGCGTCCATCCATCCTGACATCCAGCCAGCCAGCCATCGTCCACTCTTCCACTCATTCTACAAGTACTATTGGGTCACCTGTCCCATGCCAGGCACTGGGCAAGGCACCGGGGACAGAGTGATGACAGCCACGGGCCCTGCCCTCTCAGCACCCTGAGTGGGCAATGGCACCCTTGACTAAGGGCTGACGACCACATCCAGGCTAAGGGCCAGTCTTCTCACACCATCCAGGCAGGATTTATGAAGATACCTCCTCAATTCTGACACCTTTTGGAATGTTCTGAGCCCTGAGATCACAGACCTTGCGTTGGGTTTAAGTCTTAGCCCTATGCACTTACTGTACTTACAAGGTCAGTGTGACCTTGAACAAGGCAGTTTCTTTCTAGAGAAACAAGGCCTTGGTTTTCTCATCTGCAGAACTGGGATAAAAATGTCTTGTGCGCTCTTTGCAGGAGTGTTGGGAACATGAAAGGAAACTCTTCTCTTACAGAGCTTTGTAAACGCTAATGTTCTAGGCAAATATCAAGCAGTAAATCCATCGCCCCATGTCTGAGGAGGTGGTCTTCTCTTTTTAATGTGATCAGCATGTCTCAGACAATAATAACCTTTGAAAGCTTATTTGTCGTGCGTTTTCGACTTGTCCCGCAAGCGCCATTTGGGAACCCTCAGCGCCTCATGTGTGCCTGTGTAATAGCCACCCCTGCCCCCGGCCCATTACAAAGGAAGGCGGCTGAGCCCCAGGTCACTAAATGCAGGCAGAGAGCACATAGTGACTCAGATGCCGAAGCTCTGGTCCGGGCCCCCCCCCCCGACACCACTGGCTGCTGTTGGCTCAGATATTCTTTGGGGTTCTGCTCACCAGGAGGGTGTCAGAGGTGAGTATGTTTTCTTCTAGATCTAGAGGAGAGCAGGTGTGGCTCCCTAGTGGCTCTGGACTGGAGCCACTTGCCAGGTGAGAGGCAAAGTGGACCTGACACTGCTGGACTCCCAGCAGACGGGTGGCCTGCGCCCGGGTCGGGGGATGAGGCTACAGCAATCGTCAATTCCCGGAAGGGGAGCTTCCTATTTGTATAGAATCTATCGACTTCTGGACTGACAAACCCCATGTTTAAAGGTTGAAAATATGATTTTATAAGATAAAGGCTGGTTTTCATTTATCTCTATTAAAGGCATTTACAAATGATTTATTGATTAAAAGGAATAGAAAAGAAAATCACCCCCCAAAACCTCAGGCCACTGTGATTTATCTGATATTAAGGTTTAGGATACCCTAAACAAGAACTGTGGCTTAAAAAATGCAGAAATAAATTTTTCAATACCAAAGAATCAATAAACTACACTCAACTTGAGACACGAAGCAATATGTGGAAAGAGCTCTGGAGATCAGAGACATCTAAGGAGGGGTGTATGTGTGCGTGTGTGTGTATGAATGTGTGTCTGTTAGATGTTTGTGTGTCCGTGTGTATGTTGCATTGTGTTTGTGTGTGAGAGTGTGTGTGTTGTAGGTGTGCCTTGTGTATGAGAGTGTATGTGTTGTATGTGTGTCTCTCTGTGTGAGTGAATGTGTCTGTGTGGTTTTTGTATGTATGTGTCTCTGTGTGTTCACATGTGTCTGTGTGTATGTGTATATGTATGTTGTATATGTGTCTCTGAGTATGCGTAGTGTGTGTGTATGTGTGTTCATGTGTGTATGTGAGTGAGTGTGTGTATGTGAGTGTGTGTGTGACCTCAGACATGTCCCACTGCACCTGAACTACAGTTCCCAGTTACACAACAAGGAGTGAAGACTGAATGAACTCTTTCTGGGGGGCACTGGCATGCTCGGCTATCCTACTGGGGCTCTGACAGGTTCAGTCTTCCTCCTCTTCCCCTGGATGTTTGCCTACTGACCTTTCACCCTCCCTGCTCTCCAAATGCTGTGCAGTCCTTCCTGTTGCCATGTCCTGTTCCAGCCATAGCGGAAGGCCTAGCCCTTTGCCTCTGTTGCAAGCTCAGCCTTCTCTCGCCCTCACACTGGGTGACCTTGGACAGCTCTCCTCCTCCCTGGTCCTCAGGTGGGAAAGCGAGGTGGTGAGGGACTTCTCTGGCTTTCACATTCTCCACATGCAAACTTCCTGCCCCAGGTAAGCAGGTGGGATCTGGGACCTGGTCCAGGAACCATCATATGCCCCACGCTCCCTTCCAGACTAGACACCCCTCCAGGGCAGGGACAATCATGTCAGCATCCCAGAGCCAGCACAGGGCCTGGCACAGAGCGGGGCTGTGGAATCACATGCAGGAAGAGGCCAGGCTGACTCGGCCGAGCCAGCACTCCTGGAGCCTCCCCACCTGCACCCTCTCATGCCCCAGATTCAGCACTCAGAGCTCTCACTCACCCCCTCTCTCTCACCTTGGCTGCACCACAGGGTCACCTGGGGAGCCTTTACAAGTAATGGTGCCTATGGCCCCAGACCGAGTGAATCAGCATCTCCGAGTATGAGGTCCAGCCATCTGCATTCTCAATGTTCCCCAGATCACTCTAATGCACGCTGAGGGTGGAGAACCGCTGCCTGAGTGACCAGGGAATCTCTAGGCACTCTCGACAGACTACATCTCATAGAGACCGAATTACAGGTCTTCAGTCATCACTCTGCTTCCAAGTTTCCCGTTGAGTTCATAAAATACAGATTTCAGGACCCCTCCGGAGTTTCTGATTCCAGTGCTCCGGCCTGGACCTGGAAATCCGCATTTAAATCAACTGCTAGGCCTCTGGGACGCAGGTGGTCCTTGGTCCTTCTCGAACCCAGTGGCAGGAGGCTCCAGTGGCAGAGCGACTTACAGTGTGCATGCCACAGGCTACTTTAGAATAAAGGTCATCAGTGACAGGAAACCCTAGCTTCCCGGCCGTCCTCCTCAACTCTCAGACTTACTTTAAAAACATGTCTGATCCTGTTCCTTCCTTCATTCAATGGCTCTGATGATGAGACCCTAATCCCTAGTGTGGTGTATGAAGACCTTCGGGGTCTGGCCCTGCCTGGGGCCTCCTCCTGAGCCCTGTCCAATGGCTGGAGGGCCTCTGCATGTGCAGTTCCTCTGCGCGGCTCACTCTTGCCCGTCTCCCCACTTGGCTGGGCTAAAACCCCAGCTCACCTCTCGGGGCTCCCCTGACCCCAGGTGGGTTCAGGTCACCAATTTCTCCCTCCCACAGCTCCCAGAGCCCCGGAATGAATCCTGGGTCCTCCACCAACCCACACCTTCAGGAGGGTGGGACCCGGGTCGGCTGTGCTCACCACTCTATCCAGTCACCCCTGTGCCCGCCCAGGGCCTGCCGTGTAATAGGTGCTCAATAAATATTTGCAGAATGAATAAATGACACAGCACAAACACTCACTTCTTCATCCTGAGTGATTCTCCAGCCTCACTGAGTGAGCAGGCGGGGGAATGTATAAGTGAGGATGTTCAAAAAGTGCAGAACACCAGCCACATCTTGCATGTGTGTGTGCGTGCACGTGTGTGCATTCATATGGGTGTATATGGGCATATGTGTGTGCGTGCGTGCATGTGTATGTGTGTACGTGTGGTGTATGGTAGTTAGAGGCTGCATTTAGGTTGAACTCGGAGACAGCTTGGCCCAGGGCCTTTTTCCAACAATCACGCAATGGCTCCTGGGAGTCTGGTTTTTCTCCCTGGAATAGCGCCCCCTCCAAGCGCCTGCAGGGCGTGGCCGTGCTCAGAGCCTGAGTGCCCACGGGAAAGGGGAGGGAGGGAGCCTCGGCAGTCTGGGGTTTGACCAGGGTGGGGCTTGGGGATAGTTGAAAGAGCATGGCTCTGGAGTCTGAGTAGAGTGGGTTCAAATCCGAGTCCCACTCTTTCCTCGCCAGCTTTGCGCCCTTGAACCGGTTCCTCGCTCTCCTCCCGGGCTCAGTGGGAATAATGCTGACGACCCATCCAGCTGGGGGTGAGCTGATTGGTAGGACCGGCTGGTGATGCAATGAGCTTTGCTCTCACCTTCTCAAAGGGAGTCTTTCTCTAAATGTCTGTCTCCTCTTGATCCTCCAGCACCGCCCAGCACGGCTAAGACATACAGTTGGTGCTTAATAAAATCTTGTTGGCTTGATTTAACACCAAGCTTGGAGACTGGCACATAGTAGGTACTCAACAGTTCCCTTTCCCTCCTTGAAACGGTGCTGGCCTGAGACTCGAGACTGGGATCAGAGCCCAGCTGTGTGTGTGTGTGTGTGACCTTGAGCAAACACATACCCTTTTTCTGGGCCTCAGCCTCTTCCCAGATCTAAAGGGGAGGCTGAACCCATGATGCTTCACCCCTTCCATGTTAAGTTTTGCCTGGTTTGAGACAATTCATCCAGGGGTGGTGAGGTCCTGGCTGGGGTGCCCCGGGAGGCTGGTGCAGACCGAGAGGCGGGCTGCCAGCGCAAATCTGGCTGCGCTTCTGGCCTGCAGGAAGGAAAGCAGTATTCCTTCCTTACCTGCTGATAATAGAAAGCCGCTCCTACAACTGAGCTGTTCCCCACTTTTGCCCTAAGCTATGAGGAGTAGATTGGATGAAAATTATCAAGCCTCCTTGTCTAGAATAAATGTTCTTGAAATGGAGCAAGTTATAAATAAGCAAGCAGCAATATCCTGTGTTATGAATATATAATTTCCATCTTTAATAGCTGACTAGGCCCCAGGGACTGTCTGAAAATGGCCTGTCTGGTCCTGATATTTTATGTTTTTTAAAAAAGGCCTTCAAACTTTTGTCTCTTAGCAGTTGGAGAGTTAAATCTCTGGGGAAAATAATGAACGTGGAAAGTCACAGTGAATCCATGTACCAAGGGCAGGTACTTTATTTTCAAAAAATTCCAGAGAATGCAAAGGCTCACACAGAATCAGAAAGTGAAGTCTGGGAGCTGAGCTTGGCTTGTCCCACCCCCTCATTTTACAGAACAGGAGTGGAGGCCCAGATAGTCAAAGACTGGCCCAAAGTCACACAGCAATGAACTACATTCTAGAAGTCTAGAATGCAGGCCTGTCGGATTCACCAGGCTGTTAGTTGGCTCTCTCTTCTAAGAAGTTGAAGGGAGAGCCTGGGAATTCCTGATTCTGGAGTCCACAAAATCTTGCCAGGATGATTGACAAGGAAGTTTGCCTCTAGTGGCGGCCCAAGCTCTGGATGAGGGGAGTAGTCTAGGCTCAGAGGCAAGACTGTGAGGTCCAGTGAGCAATGCAGGCTGACTTTTCTCACTTAGATCTTCTGGGCCAGATCTGCAGCACGTCCTGGCATTCAGGAGCCTCTGACACCCATACTTTCTGCTTCTGCAGCCCCAATACCCAAGGATCAGTGCAGATCACTCCTGCCTGGCATGCAGCCTGGTGTCATGAAAAGACAGTGGGCTCTGGGGCCCCACAGATCCCAACCGGCCGTTGGCACCTCCACTTCCTAGCTCTGTGGCGCCGAACGAGCTGGTTGGCTTCTCTCAGCCTTGATGTCCTCATCTGTCAAACGGGTATGGGGATGGCTGTGAGAATTAAATGAGATAATGTGTAAAGCATGCAGGATGAGGCCAGGCAGGATCCAGGTGCTGTGAATCCCATCCATCCTTCCAGGGCTGCAAGCTCTTCTTCCCCAGTCCAGCTGTGACTGTCCCTCGCTGCAGACCAGCCCCTGAGACCCCCAGTTTGGATGAGGCCAATGATTTCGTGTTGCTTCATCTCATCTCCTGGGGAGGATACGTCTTCTCCAGAGCCCCACATTCTCGTCCCTGGTACCCAGCGGTGTCCAGCCACACTGTGGGTGTTCAATTCAGGACACACTGAATAAGCACCCACTAGGTGCCGGGTCTAATAATGGCTACCGGTTCTTGAGCGTGGACGATGTGTTACATTCAGAAATGCATTGATGCATTTAACCCTTAGCACAACACTGCAAGATGGGCACTGTTATCCTCATCTTAAAGATGACCAAAAGGAGCTTGGCCTAGGTGATTAAGTAAGTTGCTCAGAGTAATAGGGTCAGGTACGGCAGGGCTAACACCAGCCTAACACAAAACCTCTTTTCGCTCCTCTCCATTGCCTTCTTGCAGGATGGCCTGCTTTTTCCAGGATTAGAGTAAAACTGGAAAACAAATGAATTCAGCAGCAGGTCCCCAAATGGTGGGAGCAGGGGCAGGTGGGGGAGATAGTAATGCTTGTGCAGTGTGCGTGTTAAAATGTAAATGTCCTCTCTTGTGGGTCTTGAGGTACGCTCGTAATTATGAGCCAGCGTCTGAGCTTCTGATTTTGATGGCATTAGCTTTAATGGCTTTATTTTTTTTAAGTCTTTTAATTACTAATCAGTGCTGCCTTGCAAGCTAATGTGAGGTGCGCACTTTGCATCTGGGGACAAGGGCCTTCCTCTGTGGGCAGCTGAGAAGCCTGCCAGGGGCTGCATGCCAGGCCAGTTGGTCTCCAGCCCTGGAGGGGCTCCTCCACCCCCAGTCCCCAGCCCTCTCTGCTATTGTCTCTGAAATTGTCTCTGAAATCACAGAATCTCATCACATCTGAAAGGAACCTCAGCAATTGGCTAGCCTGACCCCTTTCCCCTCACCTCACAAAAGGGGAAACTGAGGCTCCCAAAGGTGCCATGAGTTGCAGTGACCAGAATTTGTGGGGCTTCTTTCTTACTTGCTAATTGATTTCGTATACTCATTTGCATTCCTAATTTCAATAGTTAAAAACTTTCCAATGCTAAAACCTCATTTTCTGAAGCTAATTTAGGTCTCATTTTCATTAATAGCTTGGCAACAGTCATGCAGTGGAAATTTCTCCCAGGTCGAAGAAAGAGCCTCGGCCAGGGAATTAGGGTGTCTGCTCACTCCTGCTGTGTGTCTCTGGACAAGCTGAGTCACCTCTCTGGTCTGTGGTTTCCCTCCACAGTCAAATGAGGGGTTTGAGTTATCTCAGTGTTTTTGCAAACACTAGTCTATAAACCAGTCTGCAAAACAGAGCATGCCACAAGATGTAAATATTTATTATTCAGAAAAAATAATTTTGAAAGGTTATGTATGCTGACTGCATCTTAGGATGGTCTGTCCGGGCAGAGGAAGGAAGAAGAATGTATCCATAGGCTCCTGCATCCCATTGCTCAAAGGACTGCCCCATGGGGTATTTATTCCTCCATGCTTCCTGGTGGCACAGGTATAGGCGCTGCATGGATCTTGCTGATTTCAGGCTTCAATGTCAACAGGAGAGCCCCACAGCAAGAGTGATAATTGTGTGGCACAGACAGGAGATTTGCCTACATTAATTTATCAAAGTCACACAGAGTTGGCCACTGCAATGGAATGTGGCAGGAACAAGTGTCTAAGCCCCTGGAGACGGGTGAAGTCAAGAGGATCTGAAGTCGTGCGTAAGAAGTGTCTGTCCGTCCACCCCTCGTAACACCCAGATCTGCTTCTGCCCTCCCACTATGTCCTGCTCCCGGACTATAATCTGGGGCCTCAGATTTTTGTGAAAACAGGATGTTCTCACTTTTGCTCCAGGAAGAGGATACAAATCCAATTAGTCACGGAGTCTCCTTCCAATCTCTGGGAAGACTTAAGGCAAAAGGGTTAGTGAAAGAAGCCACAGTCCCTGCAGCGACAGCTGCTCCTGAGGCCCCTAAAGGATACCCACCACACCTCACCTCTACTACTCAGTCTTCATGTCCCTCATCCTCAACCAGCAATTTGGCTGATCAGTGTTGCTTACCAGGCGAGGTGCCCAGACCATCATCGGAAAGGAGTCTGAGCTCTTAGTTTGCCCAGTCCTCATGGCGCTGTTATTGCAGCAATTGCTCATTCACAAATCCTTTTCATCAGGTAAGATACGCCCAAGGATCCCTGTCCCCACTGGCAGCAACAGCCCTTGCCTTTCACAGTAATCAGGGTAAATTACCCCACCAGTATGGTAACTCCTTTCCTTGCTTGCTGGTCCACCGACATGAGGACCTAAAGTGACAGCTTTAAGTCCAGTAGGATCCTTTAGAGTCAGCTGCAATAAGTATTAACCTCACAATAGAAGTGTCAGCTGCGTGGGGACCAGGACCCCTAACCTTGTAGAGTCTAAGTTTTGTTGGGACAGGAAGCAGAGTGTCACTGGGAAAGATGGCAACTGTGGATGAACTTTCAGCCCTTGACTCCCAGACCCATGTATTCCAGCAGCAGGAATAGCACCATCTATTGCCGATAGGTGCTTAGACCACATCCTAAAGGACGGTACTCCAACCCCAAGGGGGGTTGTCCCCAGGCGGGCACCCTAGCTCAGCCTTTGACAGGCCATTTCACCATTGTAATAGGCCCCTGCTTCTGGGTCATGGGTACACAACCAGACCAGGGGATCCCATGGCCATGTGCCAGTTGTCATAGCTCTTTTGCCATACAATGGTCCCTTGATGGGAGTCAGCGACCTGTGAGAACTATGTAGGTAGATCAGGCATTCCAGAAGCCTTCATGTGTGGTGCTGCTGGAGGCGCTGAGGATAGGGAGGAGAAAACTCCATCCAGTGAGGACCGTTCTCTCAGGGATAGAAAGGCTCCAGTGTGATCAATCCACCAATGACTGGTGGGCTAGTCTTCTGTAGGGATGGTTTCACATTAGGGCTCAGGGACAACATTTGCTGTTGGCAGATTAGGCATTTCACAGCTGCAGTAATGAGATGGGCCTTGGTGAGAGGGACCCTCTGCTGTTGGGACTATTCATGGCTCCCATCCTCGCCACCACGGTGGATGAGGTGGGAAGAGAGGCTGACTGACACCCATGGGTTGGGGCGTCCTGCCCTCCTGGTTGTGAAACGCCTCCCTGGCAGCAGGCATTGACATAAGACCTGATGCTGTGTGCCTATTCTCGTAAGTTCCTTCCGTTTCCTCAGACATTCTTATCTCTGATCTTTCCATTTTCTTCCTTCCATGCTCTTGACCAACCAGCCAAGCCATTTCCCACTGCATCTTTGTATATGCCTTCCTCGGGTCACTTTTCCTGAAGCTCTGCCCCCAATGGGTGGATGTCCTTTCACTGCTGTCCCTTCAGGCCATCCAGATCAGGACTACAACACAGCACAGTCTGTTTTCAACTAATGATGATGTGTCACATTGACCCATCTGCAAACCAGGCCCAAATTCTCTTCTTCTCTATCAGGTGATTATAAGAATCCTTAACACTGCAGTCATAGGTGTTCGTCGGGAGGATTCAGTGCAATAGTCTGGGTCACCTATTCAGGTGATTTACTCAGGCCTTCTGGACATGATTGGACCTGCTCCCAAATGTACCATTTCCATCATAAAAAAACTACCCAACTTTATGACTTGGTGCATCTGATAACAGCCAGCTTACGATGGGTGGGTCCAGTCCCATAGTCACTTGGTGTCCCGTGTCAATTTCAAATGGTACCCAGAGCAAGAGTTCTCTGCCATGAGAATAATGGCCTTGCTCTGGAACCTGGGGGGATCTCCCTCCAATTCTTCTATGGTTGCTTGCCAGAGACTCCAGCCAGCAACCTTGTCTGCCATGGAGACCTCTAGCGCCATTGGACCTTTTGGATCAGATGGACCCAGTGACAGGCAGCTCAAACCACAGCCTAGATGTGCTGCAGAGCCCTCTCTTGATCTCAGAAAGTCACCCTGCTTTAATCACGTGTAACTTATAAGATCGAGTAGGATACGAAATTTTATTTTTGTTATATTTTTAATTTTTTGAATAAATGAAATATTAAAATAGCTCAAAAATTAAAAATGGTATAAAAAGGTATACAGTAAACAGCCTCTCTTCCACCACTAATTTCCTTTCCAGTAGAAAACCACTATGTTTAGTTTCTTGTGAATTCTTCTAGAGATATTTTATGCCTACACAAGCAAATAAAAGTGTGAGTGTGTGTGTGTGTCTTCCCACCTCCCACCATTTTTGAACACAGTTGGTAGTGAGCAGTTCTGTCCCTGACTTGTTTCCCTCAACAGTACATTCTAGCCATCTTCACAGAGCAACACATAAAGAGGTTCCTCACTGTGGTCCATGACTGTCTAGGACTCCGTTTAGTGGATGTGCCATAATCTATTTCACCATTCTCCTGTTGATAGCCCTTCAGGTTGTTTCCAATCGTTTGGAATCACAGGGAGGACCATGATAAATAACTTGCTACACATGGAAGTACAGCTTCTCAGGAGGCATGCATTTGTCATTTTAAGGGATATTTTCAAATGGCTCCGCTTGAAGTTTCTATCAATTCACACTCCCACCGGTAATGTAGACGTGTGCTCATTTTTGTGCACCACCCCCTCAGTGTGTGTTTTAATCTCTGCCAATCTGATCAGTAAAGAATGTGATTTCAGTGTACTTTAATTTTCTTATAAGTTATTTTATTAAGCTCTGGTATGTTTATGCCTTGTGTCACCAGTGAGATTTAAAACTACTTGGGCTTTCACAGACTCTGTATCTTGTGTCTTGATATATAATCACAGAAATGAGGAGGAGAGCAAGAATCAGGTCTAACTCATTTGTGGCTCTCTCTCTAGTTCCAAGCACAGTATCTGGCACCTAGTAGGTGCTCAATAAATATTCCTTGAATGAATGAATGGATCAAATGTGATACTGGTCCCATCTGTGCAGTAGTTTGTAGGTTAAAGAGTACTTTTTCCCTATTTTGTCAATCCATCCTCCCCAAAGTCCAGTGAGAGGGCTTAGAGAAGTTGATGATAGCCTTCTTGGCACAAATCCCTGCTAAGAGACAGTGCCTCACACATGGACCCTGCTGAAAGGCCATGGCCACGTTTCCATGTTTCATCCCATGGAATTCCCTGTGTCTCTTGCCTGATCGGACCATGAGGTAGGCACTTGATACAAAGGTATCTTATTTATAGACGGGCCATCAACCTATGATCTATGAGAAATGTCTGGAAAAGCTGAGCTGGGACAATCAGGACTGGGGATTGGGACTCTGAGTGCAGTAGACTTATAGATGAAAGGTCAAGAGGTAGAATTTGAATCTTGGTGGCCATTGTGGGTCATGAAGAAGCCCTGAGCTGGGAGGGAGGACATGGGACCCTCTGAACAAGCAGAGGAAGCTGGACAGCAAAGAGAGAAGACCACAGATTCCCCAAGAGAAGTGGATTCCCTCATGTGGTCCTGGGAGACAAAATGAGAAGTGTTTCTGTTACTGATTTTTTCCCAGTTGAGTCTCCTGATTCCTAGAAATGAATTTAGGATTGGGTCCTTAGATTTCCATAGCACCCCGAGTGACCTGATAATAAGCATTTCTCTATTGAGCTGCCTGGATTGGGTCTCTGTTTCTTGCCATCAAAAGATCCCTGATTGGATCCCATTTTACAGATTGGAATCTGAGACTCTGAGAAGTGGAGTTCAAGTTCTCTGCCTGCCACATCAGCTGGCTCAGTGCTTGCACATGGGATGCAGTCAGTACACATTTGGCAATTGCATGATTGGTTGATTGATTTCTCAGTGGTTTGATTTAAAACAACAACAGATCTTATAGCAGAATGTATTTTCCAAAGGTGGTGGCAACAGTGAGTCCCATCCCACATGCTCTTCACCAGTGAGACCTTGCCACTCCCCCATCGAGAGATGAAATCGAATTCATCTCCTTTGAATTTGGGCTGGCCTTAGTCAGTGCTTGTAACCAACAAAATGTGGCAGAAATGATAGTGCATGACTTTCAAGGTTAGATCATAAGAAATCTTGAATCTTTCGCTTGGTCTCTTGGAATACTAGCTCTCCAGATGCACCCCCCCCCACCACCAAAAGAACCCAGCCCCCATGCTGTGAGAAGCCCCATCCACATGGGAAGGCCAAGTGGGAGGTGCTCTGATGATTAGCTCAGCTGAGCCCAGACTTTGCGATATCCCAGCCCTGGTTCCAGACAGGCGAGTGAAGAAGCCTCCACCTGCCTCCAGCGTTCAAGTCACCCTCAGCGTTTGAATCTTCCCAGCCGAGGCGCTAGACATGGTGGAGCAAAGACAAGCCATGTCCACTGGGCCCTGTCCAAATTTCCGACCTCCAGAAGCTATGAGCTTAATAACTTAGGCTTTATTTCACCCCACTAAGTTTGGGGGTGATTTGTCACACAGTAGGTAACTGAACTGGAACAGACTTTCTTTCCTCTAAAATCATAACTTCACTTCCTATTCATTTCCAGCCAAGGGTTAATAGATGAATTCTAAATCCAGTGGCTATTTCCCTAGGTTGAGTCCATAAACAAAGGCAGAGCTTTTCCAAGACCGAAACTGACTAAGAAAAGAAGGCTCCTCGACTTTAAGCCCAAGAGAGCTTTTTTCCTGGTGAAAACAGGCTTCCTGGTACATGAAGAAATGACTTCTATTTCTTGGGTTAAACATACACACACATGATGTAGACTGACTTCCTGTGCAGACAATATGGGCTCAGTTTTCCGGAAAATAGTCATCTAGTTAGGAAGTTCTCCGGTCAAGAAAGCCCAATCTGCCATCCAGCTCTGGCACAAAGTTTGGTGGAGGGGCCAGCTCCTCCAGCACACCTCCTCATGAGGAGCTGGAGCCCCCAAGGAGCCCCCAAGGAGCCCCCAATGCCGGCGTGTCCTCCTAAGTACACTGCAAGCTCCCGCCTTGCACACCGCTTTGTAAACTGTAAAGAGCTCTCCAAATACACAGTCGTTAGCCTGGAGACCAGCCTCTAAGTGAGCAGGCTTGGAAAGGGAAGGGACTGTGACATCCTGGGGAGAACAGATTCCCCGGCATCCTGCCGTGGCTGCGGGGAGTGACCCACACAGACCTCCCTAGCTGTGTCCAGCACTTCGCAGTTTGCACGAGAGCTGTCTTACTGCCTTCACTGGAGCCTCTCTCCATTAGGAAAGGCCTCATTATTTCCATTTCGCTCACGTGAACCTGAAGCTCAGAGGAGCTGAAGGCTATTCTAAAGGCCACACAGCTGTTAGGTGGGAGAACCAGGACTGAGACCTGGGTCCCTTTTTTCCTCATCCGGTGGCCTTTGCCCTGAGCTCGTGGTCATTGCTCTTTACCTTGGCAGAACACTTTGCTGTTGGCAAACGCTTCCACATGCAACACGTCCCGCATCGTGTCTCCACTTTACAAAGAATCTGCAGTTCAAGTGAGTTGTCTGCACTCCTGCTGCCGAATAAGTGGCAAAGCCAGGCTCGGAGCTGGATCTCATGGCTCCAAGGCCCGTGGTCCTCCCACTCTGTTGCCTCTCAACGTAGACCAGCATCGGTGAACCCCTTTCACGTGTCTCTCTCCTTTCTCCCCCGGATCCTGAAACCCATGTGAGCCTGGGAAGGGAGCTCACTGCCAGCAGCATTTTAGCAGTGCTGTTCCTGTGATTATTCAACATTTATTAAATAGCCACAGCACGGAAGGCGCTGCCTAGCCCGTCGTGACCACAACTGATGTGATAGTAAAAGGCAGCCGTGACTTGGGTACCAAAGGGCCGGGCAGACCAGCGTCAGGTCTCCTGCTGTGCCCGCTGCCCTTTCCCAGGCTCTGGGAGCACCCACCCCCACACCCCCACATCAGAGGTCTGTGAGCTGATCTCGTGCGAGCCCAGGTGTGGCCACGGGAGAGCAGAAACCCTCGGGGCTGCGGCATGATTAAACTCTCTGTTGTGAGAAAGTGACACTGTGATCTGATTCATACCAGTAAATATGTGATTTACATTTAATTCTGAGTAACCTTTCTGGGCTCGCCGAGGTGTGAAGGAATCTGATGGGGCTGGCTCTGTGGAGGAGGAGGCGATTCATATTCATTAAGACCTCCACATCAGCCAGCTGAAGGGTGACAGCATCCCAGCCCGCCTGCCTCCCTCTCGCCCTCCGGGTCACGGCTCCAGGGAGGCCAGTAGTCACGCTGGCTGCCACTTGGGGTGGGGGGTGCAGTTTAGCGGAGAGGACTGGAGGTGCCGAGAGAAATTGGGAGGAAAATAAACAGGAGGTCCACAAGCGACACTGCCCAGGCTGACAGTGCTCCAGATTGCTGCATTAGCTGTATTGATCTCTCGAGGGTGGGGAGGGGTATTGATCGAGGGGGTGGCAGGTCTCAGAGGCCCCAGCCGATCTCCTTTGTACATATTTACAAGGCACTGTTCAGCTATCTCTGGTTCATACAGGCCTGGGGCTGAGAGAGAAATGCTGGAGAAGGAAGGTTGGGGTCTCGGGGCCTGTCCCCAAGGGCACTGAGAGCGGTGGTGGTGGGTTTGATTACCTGAGCTGGGATCACCACATGTGCCCACGGCCCACTGAGCTTGGGAGGCAAAAGAAGCGCCCTGAGAAGAAAATGGGCTTCTCCCGCGGACGGGCTGTCTGGATGCTCTCAGACGGTCAGCTTGTGTGACCTGTGAATGGGCACATGCAATGAGGACTAACAATTTTGAGAGGTGATGTCTGCTGACTGCTTGCTGGGCGCTGGGCGCTGGGCGGAGCTCTTTCAGTGTATGCTGTCACTGAGCCTTCACAACAGCTCTCACTGAGCCCTCAATCTTCCTTCCATTTGTAGATGAGGACACTAATCACGATCATGAATCAAGATGGCGAGCCCCACTGGACAACAAGTGGACTGGAGTGAGGTGACCAGGGGTCAAAGCCTGTTCAAGGGAACCCTTACCGTGCTAGAAAATGTGCCTCTGGTCAGCCCTGGACATTGGAGTTGTATTTTGTTTGGACAAGACCTGTTTTCCAACAGGGCAGGGCTGATGCTTTGCCTCGTACCATTCTGGGCACTTCAAGGGACTAGAAAGAAAGAGAACATGGCCTCAGCCCTCAGGGGCCTTTCTCCCCAGCTGGGGACTGGGCTGACCCAGATGCCATTAGAGAAGAGAAGCTCTGGACACTCGACCTGCAGGTGCAGATTCAGGTGGAGGGTGGGGCCCTGGCGGGGATGGATGGAACTCTCTAGGCAAGGACAGCTCGGCCCCTAGCTGGCTGTGAACCTGGGGCCGGGCTCTCAGGCCAGCTCACGCAGGGCAGGGCTGTGGCCCGCAGGATCACACTGTGGCGGGAACCCCACAAGGGCTGAGGAAGGTGTTTCGGAGTAAATATTCCTCAGTCGTCTCACTGAAGCAAGTGGGGAAAGGAAAATGGGGGCGGAGGGTCAGTCTTAGATCTCTGACCATGGCCATCCATTGACAATGGGGCAGCAAGCACAGAGGAGTTTGAGGGGCCCCTGGTTCCCAGCAGTGTGTTCTTTCAGTACATTTATGCAGCGCCTGGGCTCCAGGCTCTGGGCCAGCCACTGGGCAAGACGGCTGAGGGCAGAGGGCAACTAACCATCCAGGCAGAAAAGAGCTTGGAGGGAGCCAATACGGGGGCTGTGAGAGGCGTTTGGCCCAGGGCAGAGCGGTGAGGGCTGGTGCTCCGGGAGATTCCCTGGGGGGAGTGACAGCCGAGCTGGGAGCTGAAGGCCGACAGAGCACCCACCAGCCAGGCAAAGAGGCTGGGGAGGAGTGTCCCAGGGGAGAAGGTGGGCAGGGCTGTGAGAGCAAGGAGGCCCAGAGCAGGCAGTGTTGCTGTGTGGGGGACAGAGGGGAGACACGCCTATCCCAGGGCCCTGGCAAGTTGAGAACTTTGAACTTATTCCTGAGGGTGACGGGGAGCTATTGAAGGCTTTCAGGCAGAAGAGCGCTAGAATCAAGCAGGCTTTAAAAAGCTCGTTCCAGCTGCGCTGTGGGGAGCAGAACGTGGAGGGAGAGAGACTGGCCAGGTGACTGGGGCCGTCCACCAAGGGGAGGACAGAGCACCCCAACTGGGGTGGGCAGGCAGGGGACAAGGCAGCAAAGGGGTCAGAAGTGATTGTTGCTTGGAATGTAAAGGAGGGACAGCAAGCAGGATGATGCTCTGGCTTCTGGTGTTTGCCATTCCTGGCCCAGACTGGAAAGGAAGAGGAACTGGTTTGGAAGGAAGGATGATGTGCTCATTTCAGACCTGCTGAGTTTGAGGTGCCTGGTGAGATGTCTAGGGGGCAGTGGAATGCTGACCTGAGGGGCAGGAGAGAGGCCCAGGCAGTAAAGATGTGGGAGTCATCGGCTCAGAGACGGCACGTGGAGATGTGGGAGGGCATAGGGTGGGCGGTGAGAGAAGAGAGCCGAGAGCAGCCTCTAAGCAGCATCACGTGCAGGAGGAAGAGGACGCTGTGCGTGTGATCGAGACAGTGCTGCCAGTGGCCAGGAGGGAAGCTGGGGGACTGCTGTGTCCAGCAGCCCAGGCGAGAAAGTGTGTCAGGAAGAGGAAGTGGTCGGCAGTGTCAGGCCCCGTCCCTAGACCACATGGCATGTGGAGTTAAAAGTGTTCGCTAGATTTAGCAACAAGGAGGTCAGAGGTGGACGTGAGAGGCCAGCCTCAGGGTCTGGAGGTGCTGAAGCCAGATTGAAGGAGGTGGGGGCTGAGGAAGTGGGAAACACTTGTGCAGATACCCCTGGTTAAGAGGTTTGGCTGTGAAAGAAAGGCCAGGATGGAGCCGTAGCTGCAAGGGGCCAGCAGGTCAAGAAAGGGATGTTTTCAAGACAGAAGAGGCTTAGCTCATTGAAATGCTGATGGCCAGGAGCCAGGAGAGGGGGACAGAGGGTGGGGACGAGCAGATAAGAGGCTAGCAGGCTGCATGGGTGTCTGAGGAGGTGCAGGTCCTGGTGGGGCAGGGGAACCTCTGTGGTGGAGACATGGAGGAAGGAAGAAGGGATGGGCGTGGATGCCCATCCGTCTGCGGGTTTGGTGGTGAGGACTGGGGGTGTGGATCCCGCTGTGCAGGGATGCTGAGTCTGGGGGCGGCTGGGCCTGTGCGGGAGCCCTGTTCCTCTGTTCCCTGTCCTCCTCCACCTCTCCACTGTCCCCACAACCTGCTGCGGCCCTGCAGCCCAGAAAAGAAAGGGAATGTGAAAAGGCCGGTCACCTCGTGGCCCTCAGCCTCTGCTACTCTGGTGAGACCAGCAGACATGGGACAGGCCATTGCCCCAGATGAAGTGGCGGGAACTGAGGCGGAGGCCCTGCAGGTGGAGCAGGGCCCATTATCAGCCCCACTCCTGAGAGCCAGGGTGGAGTCGGGGAAGGCAGCAGGCGCAGGGAGCAGCAACAATGTTCTGGTCTGCCCGTGCACGCACATGTTCGGGTGGGCTGGGGGAAGCGGTTTGCCCATGCACGCACATGCTCGGGTGGGCTGGGGGAAGCGGTTTTGCAGTGGAGGTTTGAAAAAAAGCACAAAAACTAGAAAAAGGAATTTCTCCACAGGTCCATGAGTCCCAGGGCCCAAGATGGAGCTGGTTTCCTCTGCAGGGAGCCTTCAGCTAGTGAGTGAGTAATTAGGGATAATAATAGCAAGATGGACTGGTTTTTAATCTGTGCTTGACATCTGCCACACAAAATGTTACAGAGTGACAGTGAGGCGGAACAGTCACCCAAATGGGTGTCGTCCTGCGGTGGCCTGTCATGGGGCGCTCAGAGAGTTGCCTGTGGGTGTTGCCCCATCGCCCTGGCAGGCAGGTGGAGCACCCCTCCTCCTGCCCACCTTCCTTCCCCCTTGCTCCCTCCAGAGCGAGGCCTCTGTCCTCCCACAGATGTCTCAGTGGAACGAAACAAATACCTGCATGCCGGGGGCGGGACCCAACCTGGGTCAGCCGGATGGAGTCTGGCACGGTGCTGTCCTTCTGGCTGTAGCTGTTTCTGTGTTCACCTCCCAAGGTGGGTCTCTCAGCCACTCAGGCACCAGGTCCCCAAGTCCCACTGCTCCCTCCAGGAAAGAGTTGCTGTGAGCCACACAAGGTGCCCCAGTTTACTTCGGTCTTTTTCCTTTCACAACATATGCTGGGGAGAGGGGGCTGGGGTTGGGGAGAGGGAGGAAGGGGGAGCCTCATTCGGTTTTCAAGAAGTTTTCTTCTCTTGGAGAGCTTTTGGGGGCTTGGCTGGCCTCCAGAAAGACAGGGGTGAGCGAGGCCATTGGAGAAGGTTGTGCAGTGTGTGCACTGCTCAAAAGCACCCTATCAGGGGATCAGGGGTGGGTGGGGTGAGGCAAGTGGAACCTGAAACCCACCCTGGGTCCACTGGCCAAGCCTAATGCCCTGGCATGGGCTGTGTCTGCAAAGAGGGGAAACCTTTTCCCAATTCACACAAAGGCACTGTATAGGCTTAGCTGAGTCCCCTAGAGAAGCTTCCTGCACCTGTCCCCAGCCAGATGGGCCAGGGTGACTTCCAAGGACAAAGGATTGTGACAAGAACCTTCTGGTAACCTAGATGTTCTGCTCTGGTGGCCCAGAGGAGGGTTGGGAATCAGCGAATTTTCATTTCACAGGTCCCACGGAAGGGTGGGGGGTGTAGAGTCAGGGGGAGGCTGGCAGGAATGGGCGTGGGAGGGTCCAGGAGGGCAGGTTCAAGGCCAGGATGGGAAGAGGGGAGCAGATGACACCTGGGGAGTCCAGGGCCTGCTCCCAGCCCAGCTCTGCCACTGCTCTCCTGGGAGACTCTTGGCAAGTCACGTTCCCTCCCTGTGCCTCAGTTTCCTCATCTGACAAAGCCAGAGGAAGGGAGGGGGTAGACAAGAGCCATGACTTGGATTTGGAGTCACAAGAGACAGAGTTCCAGCTCTGCTCCCCATGGAGTCTGTGTCTGCAGCCAATTCATGTGACCTGTCCGAACTTCGTTTCTTCCTCTGCTCAACAGATGGTCACTTGTCCTCAGCCTCTCGGCCAGCCACCAGGCCTGGGCTTGGCTTCCAGTTGCCCTCCCTCTCCCAGCCCACCCGCCTCTCCTTCCTGAGAGGTAATAACCCAGAACAGGACTGTCTCTCCTTTAGGGGGAGGGGGTTCCGTTTCCATCAGCCCCGGGGGAGCAAGAGGAACAGGAAAATTACAGTATCAGCACAAAAATTACAATTGGAGGCGTCTGATTCACCAGGGAGGGTGACTTGTTCCTCTTTCTTTATTTTTAGTCGCTATTATGTTGGCAAGGAGGCGTGTGCTCATTAACCTGTACTGCCGGAGCGGTGGCTTTGTGAAACCGGCTGGTGGCTACACCTGCCCCCACCGCCCCCTCTTCTCCCGTAGTTATTTATAGCCTTCCTTCCCTCTGGCGAATTAATTAACTGGTGCTCATGGCCTCGGACACTGGCTGTTGTGTTTAGCTGGGTGTCCCTTTGAGGCCAGCGAGGGAAGCGTGGAGAGGGACCGGAATGGGTGGGAAGGCCTGCAGCCCTGCCCAGCCCAACCTCCCCCATTCCAGCTCTGGGGCCTCCCCCAAACATCCCAATCCCCGGTGGAGAGGGATTGGGGGGATCTCTTGCACCCCAGCTTCACTCCTGAGAGGCTTGAGAGGTTTGGGATTTTAAAAGTCAGCCAATCTGTCCCCATCTGCGGAGTTGACAATGTACTGGGAGAAAAAGCATCCAGAATACATCCCTTTCCCTCAGCAGGGGAGCAAGGCCCTAGATGGAAGGCTTCCGAACTCTCTGGAGCCAGAGCAGTCCTGGCTGAATGCCCAACTTCAGGAGCAGTGGTGCCGGGGAGAACGGTGCAGACAGGGGAGGGCACCCCGCAGGGACCCCGTGAGCAAGGATGGGGAGAAGGGCTGCACAGGGGAGCGTGAGGGACCCCTTCAGGAGGGACTTCTCAAGCCCAGCCTCCTGCTTCACAGACGGAGAGACCGAGGCCCGGGGAGAGACAGCATCTTGTTCATTCATTCAGCCATCCATTCCTTCCTTCATTCAGCACGTGCTTATTAACTCCCCAGTCGGCGGAGGAATTAGGGAGCCTTTTCTAGGGGACCTGTTCTGTCCCCACAGTGGTCACAATACCCGCCTTTGTCTGTCCTCTGCCTAATCGGGAGCCAACGTGCAGTAGTGAGGCCGGTGTCCACCAGGCCACACCCAGCCAGTGCCGGCACATTGCAGGGGTCAGTTATCGTCTGGGACTTCCTTGTCCAAGGTTACTCCAGGAGGAGGACTACGACCCGTGCTGCAGCCATCTTCCCCATCTCCCCACCAGCACTCCCAGGGCCGCCCCAACACACAAAAGCTCTGTAGAAAGAGCACACTGGCCTCGCCAATGAGCGTCCATGCCGGTCCTCTAGGTGTTCCCATCCCATCACCCCACAAGGACGCTCCTGTATCCTGTATCCCAGAGCCCCTCCCCCTTCCAGCCACACCCAGGGTCTAGGCTCCAGAGCAGGTTTCTGGACAAGGGCGCACACAGGGGTGAGCCCTTGTCACCCCCCACAAGCCCAAGGCCCCAGACACCCACTGTCCAGATTTACAACCACCTGACCTCAAAGCAGGTGGTCACACTGGAGGGGCTGCTCTTGGGACATGTGTCTTCCACGGGAGATGGACATCTTGCTTCTTTCTTCCCCAGCAATGCTAACTCCTAGAGGAAAGGGGTTACAAGGGGGCCTAGGCTTGGGCCTCACCCATGAAATTCAGCAGCATTTGCTCCTCAGGCCACACTGTGCCACTCCTCAGTAAGTGCTCCCAGCCATCAAGCAACAGTTTGGCCTCTACCCTGCCCCAGGCTCCGTCCTGCATGCCAGAAGTGGCCTCTCAGGGCAGGCGTGTGGTCCAGCCCTCTGTGCCAGCCGGGGAAGGGGGTCAGGCGGCTGCCTCTCTCAGCACCTGCACGCCCTTGCTGAGTATGGATGATTAGTCCTCACCAGCACCAGTGATAACATGAAAATCACCGCAATTAAAGCTGGCAGGTTGGCCTTGCTCTGTGCTGCAGATTATGCGAATTGCTTGAAGGGAAGTCCCCCACCCTCTGGCCCCACCCCCACCCCAATCCACTCTTGGAATCGTCCCTGAGCTGGGAGAAGCCTCCACACTCCAGACCCTACTCTCTCCAGCTCTCCCGTCTCGGCCCCCAGGGCTGAGGCCAAGTTCTCTGGGCACAGTTTTGTGCCTAAAATTACTTCCTTATGCCTGCAATTTGCCATTTGCACCTTCAAAATAGAGTGCAACTGGCTAATTGCCACAGCAATTAGGTAATTGCAGGTACAATTAGCATCTCTCTAGCAAAGCAGAGGGAGAGGGAGTGGAGACAGGGGGAGAAAGAAATCAGAGAGAGGAAATGCAAGAGCATGTAAGACAGGCCAGAGGTTGTGAGAAAGAAACCAACCAAGAGGAGAGGGGAAGAGAGAACAAGAGTGGGCGGATAAGGAGAGGGACGAGGATGGCTAGAAAGAAGAAAGGGACGTGTACAAAGAAATAGAAATCAGTAAGCCAAGGCACTGTCCTGGAGGAGCTGATGGCCCAGAGGTGGGGCTGAGCCCAGAGCGTGGCAGGAAGACGGAGGTAGGAGCAGTGCGGGCTGGCTGCAGTTGCAGGGCTTCCCGGGGAGGCTGAGCCTGACGAAGGAGCGGAGTTTCCATACGCAGACAACGGGAGATGGGGGTCCTGGCGGTGTGCTAGCGCAAGCAAAGGTCCTGAGACGTCTCGGGCCTGAGAGCCTGAGTCTGGGGACTGAGCGAGGCTAGACACAGCACTGTTCAACAGACCTTTCTGCCTGGTGGAAATTTTCTGGATCAGCGCCATCTGATGCAGTAGCCACCAGCCACATGTGGCTATTGAGGACTTGAAATGTGGCCAGTGCAACCAAGGAACTGGGTTTTTTATTGTATTTAACTTTAAGTGAAAATGTAAATGGACCACATGGACCGCACAGACTGCCACAGGAGGGGGCATGAGGCTTGGATGCCAGGATAAGGCCCCCATAGAAACTGCCCTCCTCCCAGCCGGAGAGACTGGGATGGTGGCACCAGGTACTGGGATGAGGAGGATGGGGAGGAGCTGAAAAGATTGGGGGGTCCCATGTTCGGATGTGGACTTGTTCAGTTTGGGTGTAAGGGGTCACCAGCAGGAGATGTTTAGTCAACCGTTGGAAGTTTGGGATTGAAGCCCCTACCTCTGCCCCCACCCCCATACCTGTGCAGGTGTCTCCTGGTGTCCCATTTCGTGAATGCTCCGTGGTCTGGGAGGAAGAGGGGGCTGTGCCTCTCCCTGCCCCTCCAGCTCCATGTTCCCCGGGCCCGGACCCCACCCAGGACCCCCATCCACCTTTAAAGCGAAACAAGCTCTCAGAGAGGTAATGCAGACTAACAGGGCTGCCACGCTCACACTCACATGCATTCACACCCAAACATGCAAGCACACACGTGGTCACACGTGCACACACCCCCGGAGGGCTTTGGGCAGCTGTTCCTGGTGGTTGCGGGGCCACAGAGGGGCTTGGCGGTGTCTGCCCTGTGCAGGCTGTAGGGGTAAGTACCACCATCGGCACCAGTGCGAGTCAAGAAGGACACAGTCTGCAGACTGGAGGGCAAGATGCAGAGCCCGGAGACCCACTGTGGGGGTGCATTCTGACCCAGTGGTCACTGAGTCCCTTTCCCTTGCGCACCTTGGGGTGGGCAGGGCTGCGGCCTGGTCAGGGCTGTGAATGCCAGGCTGCATCTGGGGAGGGGCACGGCCCCAATACTGCACCGTAGCCTGTCCCACCTTGCCCCTGCCATCTCCTCACTCTCTTTCCCTGCCTCCCACCCCACCCCACACCACCCCACTCATTTCTCAGCTCTGCCTGCCTGGCTTTTCTCCCTGCTCCATCTCTGCTCCCTTGTTCCATTTCTCCTCCTCCCTCTCTTGGGTCCTTCCCTGTTTCCTTCCCTCACAGTCTTCTGCCCCTTCTTCTGTGCTAGAACCAGACATTCCAACCCACACGAAACTCCCACCCAAGGACTGCCACTTGGGACTTCCAGAACATTCATTTCTTTGCCAATACTGGGGCCTGCCTGTGAAAGCCCCCAAGACCTGGGACGGAAGGCCACTGGACAGCAGCAGCAGGATGAGTAGGGTCAGCCCCCAGACTGGCAGAGGTGACAGCAGGCTTTGTAGGTGACAAAGGGCAAAGGCCTTTGCACAGTCCATGTCTAAGCATGCACATATGCATCTGTGTATGTGAGGGCTGCAGTTTCCTTTTCAGTGTCTGGTCCCAGTGCTCAGCGCCCGCAGTTGGGGGCAGGGGACGCACCCCAGAGCAGCTTGCCTTTGGTTGGACTGCATTTGATTTTACTGGAAAGCAGAGCACTGTGACTAACGGTGCGTGATCATGGGGGTGTCCTGCATCCCTGAAGTCCTGCAGTGGGATGAGTCGGGTGGTCTTTTTCCTTGTTCCGCCTGCAGTGCTTGATACAGGCTTGGGCACAAAGGGCTGGGTCAGTCGGAGGAGGCCCAGAGACGGCCAGAAGCCTGAGCCTCTGAGCTCCAGGTCTCTCTGTCTGTCTGTCCGCCCTCTCATGGCTGCTGCTGCATGAGTTCAGACAGGCTGCGGGGAAGAACAAGCCCAAGAGCCTGTGCCAGGACACAGAGCGGGGAGGTAGCAGGTGGCCAGGAAGAACATGGCTTCACATATTCAGCCCCAAACCCATCTGCCCCCAAGGCCAGGCAGTGGGACTCTCCCCACCTCCCCCACACCCTGTTCTCAGGCTGCACATCCTCATTTTGTGGCCACACACACACACACACACACACACACACACACACACACTGGCCAAGGCAGCCCTCTGCGTTGATTTCCACTTGATTTCACCTGTATAAACCCTCAGACACAGAAAGCCCAGCAGGGAGCTGTCCTGCAGAATCCTACTAGGATTCCCCCAGGGAATATCCAGTAGTTGTTAGAGGTTGGGCTGGGGGATATCTAGGGCAGAGGAAACAAGAGAAATCCAGTCTGTTTGAGGAGATAAGGAATGTATTATAGGATTTTAGGTTGATCCCCAAATCAGTCTCTGGGGAAACCAGAGACCCAAACGTGGAGGCTGCACAGCTGGAACTGAATCTGAAAGCCAACCTGCAGGACTGGCCAGGGGTCACTGCAGTCCTCTCAGCCAGCACACTTGATGCCATGGATGTTGGGCGTGGGGGGCCATCCCTGAGCCCCGCCCACAGCTGCCCCTTGGAGAAGGGAGCCGACAGCTGGCATCCCTGCCCGATGGGGCCTCTCCACACCTGCTTCTGCACATGCTCAATTCAGACCTGTGCCTCATGTGGGAGCACCTGGTAGGCTGAGCCAAGCTGGTGGCTGCGCCCTGGCTGCAGAGAAGGCGAGAAAACTAGCATGCTTCCTGAGGAGGCGGGGACTCAAGAGCTGGGATTCCCGGTCAGAGGGAAGGCACCAATAACCAGAAAGACTGACAATCGGCCGACACTGCAGCCTGCCCAAGCCCTCTGCACAGGCTGCTGCCAGTGACCGGCTCTGCTAGCCGCCTCTCCAGCCCCTCTCTGAGGACCCGATCCAGTTGCCGCCCTCACCCCTTCCCCCTGGTTTCCAGAGTCCCCGGCCCCATGAGACCTGCCCCAGGAGGCCCTCTGCCCAGGCGGCCCCATGTGCACGGGTTTCTAGGGCTTACAGGGTGGGGGTGTCAACAAACCACAGGCTGTGCCTTTCCGGTGACATTTGGCTCAGGCTGGGGCTGAGGTCAGTCCTCCACAACACCTCGGACTCAGAGGGAGAAACACACGCCCCCAAGCAAGCTTCTTTAGAGGGGCTCTGAGAGCAGGCACCTGGAGCAGCAGAAGGGACCAGGACAGATCAAAGGGACCTCTGCTGTCTCCTAAGCACTGTGGTGGTGTGGCTAACCCTTACTGAACTCTTGCCACATGCCAGGTGCCATGCCCAGCTCTGAGCTCTTAAAATCCAGGCAACAACTTTACGAGTTAGGAGCTGTTATGACCATGTGACAGATGAGGAAACCGAGACAAAGGGAGGTTAAATAACTCACCTGGGGCCACCCAGCTACTGAGTGGCAGACCCAGGATGTGAACCCAGTCTGGCCCTGGAGTCCTTAACCACTTTGTTATGTGACCTCTCTGTTTATCCTCTCTGCATCTCTACTTTTCCCTCTGAAAGTTGGGCCCCAGGGGGTCAAGAGACATGGCAGGGTGGAGGAGGAACCAGCTCACAGTTGGTGATGTTAGGTCTTGACCCGGGCTCTGCTTTCTGTTGGCTGTGTGACCTTGGGCAGTTACTTAACTTCTCTGAGCCTTAGTTTCCTCCCCTGCAATATGGGGCAGTGAGGTCTGTCTGCAGGGAGTTTGTGGGAGCAGCAAAGTGGTTGATGCTTAGTGACCAGTGCCCGGCAGGGGCTCAGGAAATGTAGGACCAAAGACACTCAAGCCTGAGTCCCTCAGATGGCCCTGGGATAAGCAAGCTCTGCAGCCCCCCACCCCCACCAATACCTCAGAGAATCTTCGATGCCCAGGGTGGGATGGGAGGTGATGGAGCCCAACCTCCACTTCCAGGGAACCATCCTTGGCAGGAATTATGCCCATCAACCATCTCTGGACCCCAAGAAACCACCACCGTGTGGTCCTCAGGACCAGCACTTCCTTTGAAGAGAGGAAGATGGACAAAGGCAATGCCTGGCCTCACCAGGAAATGCCTCTCTCTTGTTGGAATTAAGATTGTTTGAAGGGGAGAGGAGCACTTTGAACAGGGAAGTTCCTTCAGGTCAGAGAAAAGAATTCCTCTCGGAGAAGAATCTTACTCTGGGAGGGCAACGGATTTTGTCTTGGGTTACCCTACTGAGCTGGGGTGGCTGCCCGGAGCACTGTGTGGAGGATTCTGGAAGTGTATCCTGACTTAGTGGAAAGAACACTGTGATGGATTAGTGATGTCTGCCTTGGGTGTGGACTAAAGACACACACGGTGTGTACGTGCCATTCTGGATCTAAACGTCTGCCCATGAGGCCCCAAAACTATCCTCTTCTCCCCCTCTCCCGTGAGTCTTCTCTACCCCCAAGTGCCCTGGAACCAGGGATCTGTCATCTGGGGCATTGTCCAAACAAAGCTCTCCCACAGCCTTCAACCATTGTATGATTGTTTTGTTTCTGCGTATTCTTCCTTTTCTCCTGAATGATGAGGGTCTAGAGTAACGGTTCTCATTCCGGGCAATTTTGCCACCCAGGAGACATTTGGCAATGTCTAGAGACGTTTTTGGTTGTCAAAATGTAGGGGCAGGTGGGGGAGGGGGAGGAGTTGGTGCTACGGGCATCTAGTGGGTGGAGGCCAGGGATGCTGTTAAGCATCCTACATGCACAGGACAGCCCCAGCCCCACAACAAGAATTATCTGGTTCAAACTATCAATAGGGCTAAGGTTGAAAAACCCAGGTCTAGAGAATAGACTGCTTTCTTGCCCCCACTAGAATGATCTGTTGGGCTCCCTACCCCAGCACCCCTAAGCTTCCAGGCTGGAATCAACGTCTCTCCCCTCCTCACAGCCTCTCCCATCACTGACCCCACCCTGCCCCTCAGCAGAGCTCACAATTCCTTTCAGGATCTCCCTCCACCTTGGGCCTCATCTCTCACCCAAGTGTTTCCACTTGGTAACTTGCTATTCCCTGCACTGCCCCCTTCTCGCTGTGCAGCAAACTTCTATTCATCCTTTAAAACTCAGATTAGACATCACCTCCTCCAGGAGGCCTTCCCTGCCTCACCCTCCAAGAGGACTAATGTAATCAGTTGCACCTCTGTGCTACTTCTCTATCTTGCAAAACCCTTTGCTGTTGTACCATCGTCCTGCATTATATTTTTAAAAATTTATTTAAATGACCACTTTTTTCATGTGACCATCGACTTCCTGAAAGCAGTGATGGGCTTTATTCGTTTCCTTACTCCTAGCCCAGCACAGTGCTTGGTAAACTATAAGGGCCCAGTGAAGGAGACTGCTGGGCTGCTGGGCCAGACTCACCTGGGCTGGATCCCCTGATGGATTCCCCATAGCAGAGTGGGTAAGGGGGTGGGCTCACGTCCAGCGTCTGCTACTCACAGCTGAGTGACCTTGGGCAACATGCTTCATGTCATCCCTGTGTCTCAGTTCCCTCTGTAAAATGGGGTAATAACCCTCCCACATGACTGTCATGACTAAATGAGTTAATGTATGTCAAGTGCTTAGAGCAGTGCCTCATACACAGTAGGGGCTCCAACAGAGGGGATGCTGATCGTTAGACAATTACCGCACTCATGTCATAATCCCGCTTGGGTGCCCTCTGGTCAGTCCATTTCTCCATGGACACTTCTATCTGGGAACCATGACTACTTTCCACTATGGCTGCCACCTATTTGCTGTCACTGATGTCTTCCTGAAGATTCAAATGTGCCAAGTGCTCCGGGCTTCCAGGCTGTTCCGATCCCCTTCTCTCCTCGGGTTCCTGCAGACCCAGCTTTCCTCGTCCCCCACTGGATCCAAGCCCTTGTATAAGCCCCACAGTGCCCAGCAGAGAGCCAGCCTCTTGGACTCACTCAGGAAGTCCTTGCCGAGTGAACGAATGATCGATGAGACTTGTCCAGTGGGAGCCCAGGGCTGCAGGGGAGGGGAGAAGAGGCTGCGGTGGGGGGAGGTGGGGAGGCAGGCCTCTCCAGAAAGCTGGGGGCTGTTTCCAGGCTGGCTGATTGGTCTTGACAAGCAGGATGGAGGCTGAGCAGCCCCCTGTCCTCTGCACTTTAAAAGGCCAGCGCCCCTCCCGGAATCTTTCCTTAGAGACCTGCTAAAATAATACATTTAGACCTGCCAAACCCAATCGCTTCCGTCTGTCAGGCTCCCTGCAAATAGCACTTCTTAGCAGAGCTCAGCGAAAATACGATTCCAAACAGCATGGGGGCAATCATCCATCAATGGAAGAAAAACATTTTTCCCCTTCCCTTCCACCAGCCCCCATAATTGCATTTTAAAACCGTTCCTGTGTTTCTGGGAGAGACACCACGGTACCTGTTGCTTTTTAACTCAGAGCTGAGCGATGCAGCAAAATGAGGCTAAACACAGCAAAGTTATTTTGATTTATTTCCTAACGTTGGAATTTGGAGCTTGCTGCGGGGACTCAGCCGCAAGAAGACGAGCTGATGAAAATGTATTTTTCCCTGTCGTTACTCTTTTAAATAGACGGGTGTTTTATTCTTTCTTTTTGCCACTTTGCTGTGCTAGACTGAGCTTTATGGCACCCTGGCAAGCCTGCGCTCTGCTGTCAGTGTAAGAGTGGCTGCCCCAGTCCTGGGCTCTCTTCCTCCTGGTGCCGAGAGCTGCAGTCCGCCCCCCCACCCCCAAGAGAGCCTCGCCTGGGTTCAACATCGCCCTCTCCAGGGACCAGTTTTAAAGTAGAGCCCCTCCTGGGGGTGGAGGGGGATGTCACCATGGCCTCGTTGGGAAGGAGTCCGCAGCATCCTTTCTTCTCTGACTGGGAGTCAGGGGTCACCAAGGGGAGGAAGCTATTATGGAGCCAGAAGGAAGGAAAGCAGAGAGAAGGTGGATTTGAAGACAAACGTGGACAGTGCCACCATTGGCCACTGGCCAAACCACACCTGCCAGTGAGTTTAGAATCAGGGAACCCTGCTGATTCCCCTGACTCCTGACTCCACTACCTACCAGCTGGGAGGTGGCCTCGGGCGGGTCCTCACCCGCAGAGTGTGTGAAGTGTAACCTCCTCCCTGCCCTGGGAGACCCAGGTCTTAGTGTCCCATATCACTACCAGAGTTACTCAGAGCCCACCTTCAAATCCCCAGTAACTCCTGGGTGCTCACTGGGGCTCAGGGTCCAGGCCCTCTGCCTCTGGCTTCCCATGGTGGGGGGCCCGTCCTTCAGGCTGTACAGCAGACGTGGCCACAGATGATGGGGTGTCTGGGCGTTGTCTCAGCATGCCACACCAGCTGCCTCCCTCCCCCCACTTGCCTGGACAGCTCCAAATCCCCCCTCCTCTATGCAGAGCAGCTTGCCCTGCTCTGATGGGGCTCCCTCCCACCCCAGAGGCTCCTTCACAGATTTTCCTCAGCAGAGACTGTTGTCTCCCTGAGAGGAATTCCAGGCCCAGCTGCTAAGGTTGTTTTCTACTTTGAGAATGAAATTAATTAGCAGATCAAAGTGCCTGGCCCAGGACCCTGCCCTTGCAGGGCTCGGTTTGGGGTGAGGCCCTGTGAGAACCGAGGAACCCCTGCTCTGCCTCGGAACAGGCCCTTCCCTGGGAAGTGCCAGCCCCTCAGCCCCCCACAGGCTCCCGCACCTAAGGGGTTGCCTGTGCACCTGGCTAGGGTCACCCAGCCCATGTGGCTTCTTGAAGGCTGAAGCTGAGGACGATTCCTCCTCCTGGGGAGGTGGCTGGGAAGAGCACTGTTCTGGGAGTCAGTCTAGCTATGCCTTCTCCAACGTGTGTGGCCTTGGGGGGGCCAATGCCCATCCCTGAGCTTTGGTTTCCTCATCTGATCAATGTCTACACTGACCGTGACCCCAGTGCCTGCCCAATGCAGACGTTCCCTGGCGTCTCCACTCCTCTCACAAGGCAATGCGGGCCCTTCTGTCAACTCCAACATTTCCCAGCCTGCGGCATTGGCGGAGACGGCATGTCATGTCCCTTTGCAGATGGGGACAGCTGAAGCCTGAGAGTCTGAGTGGCAACAGTTCCCTCAGACACTGGACAGAAGACCCCGGCTTCCCCAAATCCCGGGCTGTCTCCCGCACGCCTGTGTGGACGGAGAACGGGGCCTCCATGCAGCCTGCCTGGAGCTGCTTGCCAACCCGATCTCAAGAGCAGGCCTGGCGGATTGCCACGGAGATGCTGTTATTCACGGAGCTAACAGCAGGTCCACGAGGGCCGGCAGCACGGATGACAGCAGGGTCCACTCCTGTGGGGCAGGTCGCCACCCCCACTCCTCGTCCACCACTGCCCCAGAGGGCCCCGAGCAGTTTCCCCAGCTGCCTGCATCCGTGATTCTCTCTTTGCCCCTGGAAAACTATGTGAGCTTGGGCAAGCCACCCAACCTGTCTCACACTCAGCTCCCCGTCTACAAAGTGTGGATCCCTCATGGGGTGTGATGAGGGTGAAATAAGGCAATCTCTGTAAGGTGCTTAGAACTGTGCCCACACTGAAGAACCCAGTAAATCTGAGCTATGGCTGTCTGAGCCTGTTCCCTCTGAGGCCCAGAGAGGGTAAGAATCCAGGACAAGAACCATGGGGCCCTGGCTGTCACTTAGGTCCCCTTTCCTCTGTTCCATGTATTTGAAACAAATCTTTGCTTGTGCTGTTCCCACCCCCTCCAGTCCCCAAATGATGTCCTGACCCCAAAGCCAGGCTCGCAGCATCGAGGAAGCCGTCCGCAAGCCCTCAGACCCACACTGGCACCTCCTCTCTCGGTCGTCTGCGGGCATTGCATCAGAGCCCCGTGGCATCTCTCTGACTAGTTGGCTCCTCGTTTCCTGGTCTTGACCAGCCTCTCATCTGAGCCCGTGCGCTCACTGAGATCACCCCACCCTCATCGGGGTGGCCACAAGCTCACCTGACACAGGTGTATGGGAGCCCTCTGTAAACAGGCCAGGAATGAAGGTTATCAGGTCTCAGATCCTGGCCCCAAGTGCCCACCTGTGAAATGGGTGAGGTGACACAGCAGCTGCCATTATGCGGGTTCTCCATGTGCAAAGCCCTTGGCTTTCTTGTCTCATTCTAGGCTCCCGACCTTATTTTTCAAGTGAGGGAATGCAGGCTCAGGGCAGCTGAGTAACTTACCTAAGGTCTCACAGCAAGTTGCAGAGCAGGGCTTCTAGAACTCGGGCCTGTCTGACCCATACTTGGGGATCTGAGCTGCCTTGGGTGAGAAAGAGAAGCTAAGGGGCTCAAAGACCAGGAGCCGTGGTGCCGCTCTGCCACCGTCACACAAAGCAGACCCAGAGCCTCCGCCACGGCTCCCAGCCCTGTCTGAGACTCCTGGCCCTTGACTAGGGTGATTTATTTTCCTAGCAGAGCAGGAGGCTGTGGGAACCCCCCCGAGGAAGGTGTAGGCAGCCGTTTCCAGCTACCTCTCCTGGGACAAGTCAGACAGGAGCAGATGTCCACGGCCTCCCACTTCTAAAGGTTTCTGGAAAACAAGGTGGCGGTTCTGGCCTCAGCCAGGCCTGGTTCTCTTGCCTCTGATAGAAACTGTCTGGGTGAAGAGGGCAGTCTGGAACCTGGAGGGGTATTTCTCTGCCCTGTCCTACCCAAGTCCCCATCCCTCTCCCTCTTCCTGGCTCCTTGAGGAGGAGCTGGGGAAGCGGGTGGAAATCCTCTGGTGTGTTCTCTGATTAGAGGTGGTTCCAGCCACTGGGCCCGACAGAGAGGAAAGTGGCTTCCCCAGGGGCTCTGAGTGAGTCAGCTTCAGTTCAGTACCCCCCTCCCCTGGGGAGGCCTGCAGGCTGTGGAAATGATGAAGCTGCTCCCTTGTGACAACAGGGCCACCTTGCACGCTGGGTACCATGGAGGAGCAAAGCCAGGTGAGACCTTGGAGACCTCCTAGAACAGAGAGATGAAAAGGTTGTGCATTAGATTACAGAGAGTTAGAGGCTACTGGCTCAGCAAGCAAGAACTGCACAGACCACAAAGGCAGAGTGGAAGAGACAGCCAGCATGGAGAGGCGTCGATGCCTGAAATAAACATGCACGGAGCTGCCGTCTGGGGCCATCAGCCTAGGCTCAGGCAGTGGGCAAGTGTCCATTTGGTGTGGTTTTTGAAAGCTTTTAGGAATTTGATTTCAGTTTTTGAAAATAATTCAAGTTAAGCATGAACAGGAACCAGAGAAATATTGCAGGAAAATCCCCATTGAGCTGGGGCCTGAAGCTCCAGTTCTGGTCCGGGTTGGCCCTCTCTTGCTGAGCGACTTGATGTCATTGCCAAGCCCCTCTATCTCCTTTATCTGTCAAGTGCAGAAAATAATCCCATTGCGCCAACTTCCCAAGGGGACGCTGGAAGATCCAGCACACGAAAACAATCAGACAATTACAAGCCCCAGAAACAGAGGAGACTTATTGCTCACGCACACCCTGGGCAGGATGAGTCTGGCCTCAGAGAAGGACCAGGATTTGTCCCTGCAAGAGAAGGTGCATTAACAGAGAGGCCATTCTAACAGCCAGCACTGACAGAGCACTGCTGGGTGCCAGAGTGTGTCCACGGATCACTTCGCTCTGTGTACTATCTATGACCCTTCAAGAAGGCTTTCCCACATCCCTTTTCAGATGCACCATCAGAGACCCAGAGAGGTTAGAGGACTTGCTGATGGTCACCCAGCTGGCAGTGAGGGCAGGAGGAGGAACTTCAAGCAAGGCCTGTCTGCTTCCTGGGCCACTGCCCTGTGTGATGTTCAGGCTGTGACGGGGAGGCATATATAACAAGCAGACTATGGGATTTGGTGGGCTAGGATATGGCCTGGACACCAGCCTTAGGGAGCCACCCAACCAGGCGAGACTGAGTTCCCCATCACAAGGAGGGAAGAATGGTCACAGCATCTGCTCTGCCTCATGGGCTGCTGTGAGGACTGCCTTATATCTTAAAGCTGCACCTACAGCTGTGCATGGTGATCATAATTATTATAATGATAAACTGGTCGCTGAAGTAGTTTAAAGGTCATTGAAATGACTTCCCTGCCCTGGGCAGGGCAGCACCTTGGCCAGACAGGGCCCCGGGACACTGGAGACTGCTTCAGGATCTCAGGGAGGCGTCTGCTGTGGGTGGGTCTCACTCGGTCAGGAGCCCGCCCCCGCCCTCCCACTGTGACTGACCTGCTTCCACTCTCTCTGGGAATTTGTTGGTGGTGTTAACAGTCCAGACCTGCTACATTCTGCATGGCCTCACACTCGGGCCTTTCCTAACCCTGCTTCCAGCAGCTGTCACCCAGGCAGGGCCCTGTGGTGCAGACAGAGGCACAGGGTATGGGAGGAAACTGGAGAAGGGGTGCTTGGTGGTTCCGAGGGTTGGGCTGCCACTGAAACCAGCCTTTGGGAAGAGGGGGCTTCTGCTTGGCTTAAAGGAATCCTAGAAGTGTTGACTTAGGCAGACGGAAGGGGAGGTGAGACTGAAATTGCAGGTGGGAGCAATGGCTGGGGCAAAGGTAGAATGTGGAAACGAGGCAGGGAGGATGGAGAAATGAGCTTGGTCTAAAGGGTCAAATGGCGATGGCAGGTCACAAAAGATCGAGAAATCAAAGCCAAACAGGCTGACTGTGGGAGGAAGTGAGGAGCCACTAGCAGGCCCCCAGGCAGGTGAGGGCACATTAAGGGGATCTGTCCGTGTTGCCTCTGTGCCCACTGTGTTATTCTGGAGTAGGGGGTACTAGGGGGCCGGAGGTTCCTCAGAGCCTATCCTCCCCCAGAGCCACCAGAGGCTGCAGGCCACAGAGGCAGCATGTGACCCTGTACACCCCACCAGGTGTGGCTTTCGTGGTCTGCCCTTCAGCAGAAGACAGACCTAGCCACATACAGCCCCACCTGAGGTCACCCCCACAATGACCCCGAGTGAAGGTGGCCTCAGCACAGAGAAAACACATGCAAATGAGCACGGAAAAAGTGACAAGGGCACCTGGGTGGAAAGGTTTCCTTTCCCAGGCCCCCGGCGGGGAGGTGGGCGGTGGGAGGTGAGCCGAGGCTGAAGGCTATTTTGGACATGGCTGAGTTCAGCCCCCTCACCTCGTGTACCCAGAGAAGCAAAGGTGCTGTCTTTGGGGCCTGGATCCCGGTTCTGGGTCTTTCTTCCATGCACCAGGTGACCTGGGCAAGTTACCTCTCTCTGAACCCCGGTTTCCTTGACACCTGTAGAGAGAGGATGAAAGGCCTGGCTCAGCAGGTCCTCCACGTGCATTTTACTGACTTTATCCTCTGTGACCCAGGGGACCTGCGATTTCCACAGAGCGGTCATGAACTGGAATGTTTGCAGGCCCCGGCAGGTGACATAGGACACACAGGACAATGGGCATGAGGGCACCTGATATGGAGACCAAGCCTAACAACGCCTGGTTCCTCTGACTTCTAAAACCCCCTGTGGGCCAACAGACAGAACACAGGCAAGTAGCAGCCCGAGGCCCCAGGCAGAAGCCCCTGCTTCCATCCTCGTGAGGTTCAGAGGAACTCGGGCAGGCTTTGAGAAGAGAAAAAGCCCTGAGCAGACAGGACATTTCCCCCTCCTCTGCTTGCTTCCCCCCTCAGGCTGGAGCAAGTGACAAGGGAAGGAGTGTGGTGGGCGGTGGGGACCCCAGCTCGGGGTGCTAGTAACAGCCTCTCACCCTGGGCTGGGCCTTCTCCCCGTCTTCCAGGGTCTCCACCTCCTGGCTGACTTCACCTCTCTCTCTTCAGACAGGCCCCTGGGGAGCTGAGCCCTTAGCACCCTCCTTC
Source organism: Tapirus indicus (assembly GCA_031878705.1). NCBI lineage: Eukaryota > Metazoa > Chordata > Mammalia > Perissodactyla > Tapiridae > Tapirus > Tapirus indicus. Next base: position 60,437,997 of record CM062918.1, on the reverse strand, counting down.
TCCCAGGGATCTCTGCAGAGTAAGTCTGGACTAAGTCAGGGCAGGCAAGGATTGGGCCCAAATCGATATAATTTAAAGAGGAAGAAGACGGACAAGGAAGTGGTTTTCGTGCTCCCGCAGGGATGGCGCCCAGGTGCCTGTGGACAGACTGCTCCCTGCTTCTCCAGGAGGTCTGATAGGCCCACGCCACGCTGGTGCTTCCTTGGCGAGGAGTATGCCCCCTGGAAACACGCTCACTGGGAGGCGGGCACATGGGAGCTCAGGAAGAGGCAGTATGGGGCAGCAATCCACACAGAGCTGCCTTGCATCCAGGGCCTTCGTGATCTAGCTATCCTGAAACAAGATATTGTTGTTCCCACCTCACACATGAGAAACCCGAGGCTCGGAATGGTGATGTGACTTGCCTGGCATCACCCGGCCGAGGAGCTGGCTTAGGAGAGCAGGTCTCCCCAGGCACCTTCCCCACACCTAACAGGCTGAACGCCTCTGGGCTCAGCTGTCTCATCTGTAGAATGAGCTGTCAGCATCCATCCTGCACCCGGCAAAGGAGGTGGAGAAGGGCAGTGATGCTAGCCCCAAACTGGGCCACGCAGCCAACTGTCCCTTCCCAGGACCGACAGGAAGACGGGAAATGATTTGCCCAAGCTTCTCGCTCGACCCTGCCTTCCAGCTTCAACTCCAAGCCTGACAGGAGCTGCTCTGAGCAATCGCCATGACTGTGGTCCCTTGAGGTCCGTATCTGTGGCAGGGGCCATGGGGCTGTAGTGGTCAGACACTGAGGACACATGACAGCACTTGAGAGGGCTGGGGACCCTCTGCCATGACGTTCTAAGGATCCGAGTCTTCCAGGTCAGACCAGAGGCAGGATCTAAAGACACCCAGATGATACCAGGGCAGACCTGGTGGGCGCTGAGATTTTAGCAGCAGAGGAGTTGGTGTTCCCCAGGGGAGGAGGCCAGATGGAGCAGAGCAGAGACCACAGGAACTGAAACTCCACCCTGTGTGGGCAGGGCCCGGGGGGCTGGGTGGGAACCTTCCCAGGCCTTGACGCCCAGACCCCAGGCACGCTCCTTGACCCCATACAGCACAAAAAGAGGGCTACAGCCTGGAGCTCCCAGTCCAGCACGTGTCTGCCTTACACTCAACGGCTGTGCCAAGAGGCCATCGGATCCATTCGTTAATGCAAGTATGTAAATCTTTAGGGTAGAAAATACAGACCTGTTGTATAAGAGTCAAAAGGTATGAAAGGACGAGCATGAAAGCCACATCTCCGTCCCTCCCCTGGTCCTGTCCACCCAGCCCCCTCCCGGGAGCCTGCCACTTGGACTAGTTTCACTAAAGCCTTCCAGAGACCATGTGCATTTGCAAACACAAGTGCAAGTGCGTGTATGCGTGTGTGTGTGTGTTCTCTTCCTCTCTTTTCACACAAATAGTAGCAGATATCATATCTCAGAGCCCTTTCCTTATAGGAACACATAGAGGCCACTTTTTTTTTTTTCCCAGTGGTTTAAAAGAACAGTAACTCATTATTTTCTGTGGTTCTGTGGGTTGATGGGGCACAGTTGGGATGTCTGCTCCATGTGGTATGGCTTAGGTCCTCCTTGTGGTGGTTCTTTTGAACAGCTGCATAGAACTCCAGTGTATGGACACCATCGTTTATTTGATATCCCCCATTGAGTAACATTCAGCTGATTTTCAGTCTTTTCCTTTTATAAATGATGCCAAGATGAACGGCCAAGTATGTACCTCACACATCTGCGTGTGATCCGGTCCTGGAGTCAGGCTGGCTGGGTCAAAGGGAAGGGCAGGTGCAGCTGTGAGGGGTTGCCCACTCGCTCTCCCCAGAGGGGCACTGATTCCTCGCCCTGCCAGGCCTCTCTGCCGGCACCTGTCCCTGCTCCCTTAGCGGCAGAGAGCTGACACACTTTTGATATTTTCCAATCTGGTGGTTGAAAGAGGGTTTCTTCTTGAAGTTTTAATTTGCACTTCTCTTCTGAGGAAGGCTGACTTTTCATATATTTAAGAGTCATTTTATACATTCTTTCAAAAACTGTCTTCCTCTCCTTGGCCCATTTTTAAAACTGGGCTATTGGCATTTTCTCGTTGCTGGGTCGGAGCTCTATGTCCATTAAAACATCAGCTGTGGCTGTGCGATCTGAGCTGCGGTTTTATTTCTCACTGGACCACTTGTTATGCTTCGGGTCACACATTGCTTAGCCTTGTGTCCCCCTTTAGAGTTCAAAGGCCTTTGGGAGGGTAACCAAGGTCAGCTCCTAATCCCAGTGCGACCCTGGGCCGGGGGCAGGGCCTTCCCAGGCTTGTGTCCTCATCTGTAAAGTGGGGGGCGGTGGGGGACTGACTTCATGGATCCCTGAAACCCCTTGCTGTCCCACTGGTCTGAGAGTGGGGTCCAAAGCTCAGAATGATCAGACCCAAGGGGCCCTGAGTGGTGAGAATGGGCTCGAACACGACAGGGGCCAGAAAGAGGAAGTGGGAAGACCAGACAAACTGCTGACTTCAGCACTGCTGTGGGCAGGGCTGCGGCCGCCACCTCTTCCCAGGGAACAGGGTGCAGGGGAGGCCCAGAGCACCCAGCCCCATCCAAAGGGGGCTGAATCTCTGTGCTGTAATGAGGGAGGGCTCTGCCAGCTCTGTGCTCGAGAGCCTGGCAGAGGTGAGCCCCCGCTTCTGGCAGGTGGCATGAGAGAGCGCGCTCTGGCCTGGCCGAGCTCTGGGGCCCCAGGCCCAGGCTTCATCCTGCAAGAGGGAGGCCAAGGCCCAGAGGTCCAAGGGATTAGCCGGAGGCCACCAGCAAGAGAGGGGCAGCAGCAACATGTGATCCCAGAGTCCCCAGGTCCCAGTGCACAGTTGCACATCTGGACCAAGTCCCTGGAAAGCCCCAGAAGAAAGGCAGTGTGTTTGTCAATAGTAAGAACTCAAGGGCCCAGCCCCGTGGCTGAGGGTTAAAGTTCAGTGTGCTAGACTTCAGTGGACTGGGTTCACAGGTTTGGATCCCAGGAACGGACCTACTCCACTCACCAGCCATGCTGTGGTCGTATCCCATATACAAACTGGAGGAAGATTGACTTGGATGTTAGCTCAGGGCAAATCTTCCTCAGCAAAAAAAAAAAGTAAGAGCTCATCTTTACAGGGCTCTCCCACATGTCCAGCTCTGTACAAGCACCTGACCGTGATCACCCTCCACACATCCCAGCGACTCCCTCGGGGGAGCCCCCTGGCTTTGCTCTCTGACAGACGAGGAAGCCGAGGTAGGTCTGCACACATACACCCAGGAGAAGCAGCTGGGCCCAGGGGAAAGCAGCAGCTGTGGCTCGGCAGAGAAGGCCAATCTGCATCCTGGGGGCTCACACTTGGGCACTGCTGGGGAGCAGGCCCCCTGGTAGATGGAGCAGAGGATTTCTGCCTCCCCTACCCTCCCGGGGGCTGGAGGGCCCTGAGCCTTCCTCATGAGCTGGTCCCTGATGTGTCCCCGAATGACCTCTGAGAGCAGCTCTTCCTCATCTCAGCCCCCAGCCTAGGGCCTGGCCCCGGCCGCTGCTCTGTTACCTTTGTCACATGAATCGGAGAGAAGTTTTCAGGCCCAGGAATCATGGGAAGGGGGGCATGGCACTGCAGAAAGGGGTAGAACTCTGGCTCGGGACTTGTGGAGGCCCCTTGGACAACCCTTCCCCTCTCTGGCCTCGGTTGCCCAAGGAAGAAGTTGGGCCAGATCGTGTCCTTTGTTGCTCAGGACGGCGCCACATTCTGGAAGTGAAGCCCTTCCCAGAGCACCCGACGCTCTTTCATCACACCCCTTGCCCACCAGCACTCCACCAGTGGTCACTCTGTGAGGACCAGGAGGCAGCAACCAGGTGGGTCCTGTTAGCTCTGTCTTCCGTCACCCAGCATACACTCATAGACGTTTGATGAATGAATGAATGAGTGTAAGTGACAATGCTGATGAAATTGCTCCCTGTGACCCAATGCCTTTTTGATAACAGATGATGGGGGCATGCAGGTTGTTCCCTCGGTGAGGGGGTCAGACAATCTAGAGAGGGGAGGATGGCTCAGCAAGGAAGACGAACTTCACTGCTTCACCACAGGCCACATCTGAATAGCCGGTAAGGAATGCAGTCAGGTTTATTGATGCCCTTTTTAGAGCAAAGCCCACCTCACTCCAGGCACACCAACAGATTCCTCCCTGAGCAGAAGCATTTGCACTTCATCCCCCAAAGGGGAGGCCAGGCTTGGGGGCGTGGAGAGGGACAGTCTTGCAAGCTGAATAGCTCCCAGGCCTCCTCCCTCCCGTAGCTCCCCAGCCTCTGTACCTAGTGCCTTTCAGTGACCAGAGCGAGTAGATGCCCTGTATCTGCAAAGCCAGCAGGTCCCTGTTAGTGCCCACCAGGTTCCTCAGCAAGCAGGAGTCCTGGGAGCCCACCAGGTTTAACCCTCTGCAGACTCGTAACTGGAGGAGGCCAGGTAGGCAGTGCTGGCCGGCTGGGTCAGCACCTCGTCTGTCCCCAGGCCGACTCCTAACAGGGGATGAGGCGGGAGGGGTACAGGCCTCGGCTCCCACGCCTGGTCCTGGCTGTTCAGAGTCCACTGTGGCTGGTGGGCCTTTCCTGCGGGTTTCTCTCATCTCACGGCCACTAGGGAAGGAAGGCTAGAAGGGGAGACACGTAATGGGCTAGGTGGCAGCCTGAGGCAGACCGCAGAAGGCACTGGACTGGAAATCCAGCTCAGGAGCCAGACAGCACTGGGGAGAATCCCAGCTGTGCCGCTTCTAGGCTGAGTGGCGTCGGGCACGTGACTAGGAAGTGGCTCCATTTCTCCCTATAAAATGGGGTGACCATGAAGTTTCCATTTCACAGATGAATTCATACACGTGGAGCACTCAGGACAGTGCCTGCACGGAATATGACTTGATAAACATGAGCTGTTTGTACTAGCCTTGGCTGTCTCTGGCGTTTCCTATCCTTCCATGGATCAGGTGCCGCCCTGTGACGGGCCTGGGCCAGCCACTTTACATCTTTGCCTCACAGAACCCTCCACCCAACTCCATGGGATGTGGATTATTACCCCAGTTTCCCGGATAGAAGACTGAGGCTCAGAGCTGAGTCATTTGCCCAAAGTCACACAGCTGGTAAAAGGCAGAGGTGAGGCAGACCCCAGGTTTGCCAACTCGAAAGAGTGTGCCCTGTCCACGAGGCTGTTCTGTCCCTGCCACTGATGACTCCACGTGACTGTGGGCAAGTCATTTGGTCTCTTGGGCCTCAGTTTGTTCATCTGTGAAATGGCCTCACTAGTGGCTCTGCCATCCCGTGCTTGGTAGATCTGGTTAGTGCAGGCACCTCATTTCTGGCTGCCTTGTTTGTACCCCATGTGAACATGCCCTCAAGGGGAGGTGACGGAAGGATAACGGGTTTAGACCCTGCTTTTCCCCTTCTTGGTTGTAGGGCCATGAGCAAATCCATTCTCAATAATTCAATAAATACTTAAGTAACATTGACTTAGAGGAGGGTGGGGTAGGAGTCAGGAAGATAAATAGGACTCAGTTCTGCTCAAAAGGGCTCATGGTTTAGCAGAAAGGCTCTCAGATCCCTTGGCTTTCCTGGACCTCAGCCACCTTAATCTGTACGTCGGGACCACTGCCTCTGGTCTTTCAGAAACCAGCAAACCATAGCGGGTAGGCGGTGTTTTGGCCTCAGGAGCCTGGACTTGACGCTGCAGATCCGTTGGAGTCAGCAGTCCAGCTTTCTGGAGAAGCCGTCACAAGGGGTGGGCCAGCAGGCTGCTTCCCTGCTGCTATCCCGCACCAGAGTGTCTGTCGTTCCCATTTCTCCAAACAGTCTTTTTGGATGAGCACCAGCCAATCGCCCTTGGGGATGTGAGCACTAGACTGGTTTGTACAGAGCGAGGCAGATGGCGGGCTAGGCTGGGTCATCTCTTGCATCTCCGTGTGCCTCCAGCCCAGCAAAGAGGCCATGTCAGTCATCTTTTCAGGAAGCTGGTTCTGTGAAAGGCTGGCCCTGGCCTACACTCCTCCTGGCCAAGGGGAGGCCCCTTTGCTCCCTAGACCTGGCCTGTCACCCACAGCCCATTGGGCTCCTCTAAGATACTGGATCACTTTAGCCCCTGAAACGCTGAAGTCTCCCTCTCTCCCACCTTCTCCAGCTTGGTAGACTCTCGTAATCTTCTTGGATTGATTTGAATTGACAGAGTTGAATTGAATTGACTTGAATCTAACTGAAGTGAATTGAATTGGATGCCAGATTACAGGTCTCATCAGAGCCCATAGAAATTTGGTTTTTTGAAATGCTAGTCCGTAGATCCAAAAGGCCAATTTCGACCCCTTGTTTCCATTTCCTTCTTGGGGCGAGTAGGTGGGAGGAGGAGAAGTGGGGAAGAGGGGACAAAGGGAGTGGGTTCAGTGATGGCTTCCTCTGGAAAACACCACCTTCCAGCAACACCCTCCCACACACTCTTTCCCACTCGAGCTTAAAAATGCCAAAAAGGCTTATTCCTAGCAGCTAAATAGAAGCTATTTGAAGGTTCTTCCTTTGCTCTGATTGCAGGCGGCACACGTGAGTATTGGCAATGCCCGATGGCTAAGCTCCAGATCGGGTACAAATTGGGGTCTGCAGAAGAACATTTGGGTGTGATTGGCATGGAGAAGGTGCCCCCATCCTGTGAGTAAATGACACATGTGTGGACTGAGAGGCCCTCCGTGACGCAAAGCCGGACATTTTCTGTGTCCACTTCCTTGACCCCGCCAAACCCGGTAGCGGTGACCACTTCCTCCTGGTAAAGCTCTCAGCTTTGGGGTCTGTGTCTCCTTCTGGGCAGTGAATGCTGGCCTCCCTCCAGGGCTGGGGCGCCTCTCCCCCAGCTCTACTCCTTCTCCCAGTTAGTCCTGTCCACTTCCCCCTGGCTGCATGGGGCAGGCCCTGCATCAACTGTTTCCACCACAATGGCTCAGTGACCACCCAGACCGGACGACTCAGAGGGAGCTCTCGGACTCCACAGCCCCGCTGAGACTCAGACCCGGAGAGCCACCCGCCTCCTTAACTGCCTCACCTGCTTGCCTCACAGGCACCCTCAGACTTAAAATTTGCAAAAAAGAATCCACTGGCTAACCCCTCCTCCTGCCTTCCCCATCTCAGCAAACAGCAACGGCCTACATCTAGATGCCCAAGCCAGAAACAGAGCATCGTCCTTGACATCTCCTTCTCTGTCAGCCTCCATAGCCAATCCACCTCCAAACCGAGGCTATTCTGCCTCCTAAAAGTCTCTCAGATCCCTCCACTCGTCTCCATCTTGGCCACCTGAATTGTCCCTTGCCTGGACAAATACAGAAACCTCCTAACTGCTGTCTCTACACCCACTGTTGCTACTTCCAATCCATCCTCTGCAATGCTGCCTGGGCGACATTGCCAAATGCAAATCAGATCACATCAACAGTCCACAGCCTTAAAAGCCAACAGTTATTTCCCATTGTTTTTGGGTTAAAGGCCCACCTCATTAATATACAGGAAAAATAATCCCACTTACCCTCTCCAACTGCCCCACTCTGGGTCCCCAGTGCCTGGCATGCTCCCCTCTGCCCTGCCCAGGACCTTTGCACATGCTGTCCCCTCTACCTGGAATGCTCTTCCCTCTCCTCTTCCTAGAGTTAGCTCCTATTCATCCTTCAGATCATGCCTCCAACATCAGGGAAGCCTGCCTTGATCTCCCTGATCAGGTCAGGCCTCTAGTAAAGGCCTTGTCACACTGTCCCTCATGTCACTAGCCCTGGCTAAAATCGTACATTTTTTGGTATGACCAGTTGACTGGCATCTGTCTCCTCCTCGAGGAATAAGGCTGAGGAGGTTTCCACTTTCATTCACCCTCCTATTCCCAGGAGCCAGCCCTGTGCTTTATATAGCAGGGACTCAGTGATGAATGAACGAAAGAGTGAGTGAGTGAATGAATGCAAGCAAGCAAAGAGGGCCTATGTCTGAACACGGATGTCACCTTCCACCAATGTGAGGGTCCTACTGCAGCCGGGCTGGCCTCCTTCCTACCCCCTGAGAGAGCATCCTCCATCCCACCTCCTCGGCTTTGCTCACTCATGACCTCCCTCCCCCATCGTGTAAATCCACCTCTTCCCTCTTCCCTGCACCCAGCTACATTCAGCCCTTTCAAGTCTCAGCTCACGTTCAAGTCCAAGAAACAAGCGTGAGACAGTTACCAGGAGGTTGGCTGGGAGGGGACATTGTGTGTTGAAATTTTTTTTACCCAATATTGAAAATATACTCAATTTCCCACGGCCTGGTGGTTCCTGGTAGACAGATTCTGAGCAATAAAAGCATGTGCTTTGCTGATATTTCCAGAGACAGAAACTTTCTTGCTCTCAGTGGGGGGAGGTCTAAGAAATCTCCAAATGCCGTCAGACCTGCTGAGAATCACATCTCACTTCACCAAAAAGCTTCTAGGAAATCAGCGGGAAAACTCACCAAACACCAAGAGTGGAGCTGGGCCCGGGCGGGGGGGTGGGGGGGGGGTGGGGGTTGGGTGGGGGCAGCTGCAGTAAGATCCTATCTGACCCGAGCAAAGAGGTTCCCGGGATGGGCAGGGAGAGGTGGGGAGGCCCCATCACCTGAATGCTACCAGCACTGCATTTTCAAAAGGGACTTTCAGAGGCCGAGCTCACGAGGGGAAGTCAGGAACCTCCGAGGCCTCCGAGAGCTGGGGCGAGGCTCAAGGCCCAGGTGTGACACCCAAGATAATCATCGGGACAGTCCCTGCAGCCAGGATAGAAAAACATCAAGTCCCACATCCTGGCCAGAGTTACGCGTCCCCAGAGCCCCTGGGATGGTGCTGAAGAACTCCAGCACATCAGGAGAATCAGCGGATGGTAGGGCCACCAAACTCATCTAGCCCAGTGCCCCATTTGACAAATGGGGAAACTGAGTCTTGAGGGCAATGGACTTGCTCAAGGCAACTAAATAACTTCATGTAGGAAGTAGAGCTAGATCTTTCTGCTGCACTGAGCTACATTCCAATTTGGATGCCTCAGAGCCTTTCATGCTGCCTGCCTGTCACTTCTGCACACTGACGACACCCTAGTAAGTCTGAGGGAGGCTGGTGGATAGATGGAACTAGCCCCTCCTGAGCTGGAAACCGGTTGAATGAACGTGGGAAGGGAGCAAACCAAAACCTAATGTTTACTGAGTATACATCAGGTGCCCGATACTGTGCTTTCTATGCAGGATCTCATGGTAGATGAAAGACAGCTGCAATTTTTTGCTTCTCCTTCTGTCAAAAGGTGAAGTGTAATCCTTAAATCTGGGCTGGACTTAGTGACTTGCTTGACCAAATAACAGACCAATAGAATGCACTGGAAGTGACGTTCTGGGACTTCTGAGGCTAAGCCACAAGCAGCCTTGCAGCTTCTGCCTGGGGCTCTGGAGCACTTGGTCTCAGGGTGTGTCCTCTCAGAATCCCATCTGTGAGAAACCCAAGCACCTGGGAGGCCACGTGTGACCACTCGGGTCAACAGCTCCCGCTGAACTCTCAGCCGACAATCAGCATCAAATGACAGCCAGAGAGTGGGCCACGTAGACATCCAGCCCAGATGAGCCTTCAGATGACGGCAGCCCCAGCTGCCATCTGACTGGGATCACATGGGAGACCCCAAGCAAGAACTGCCCGGCTGAGCACAGTCGACCCACAGAACCATGAAAGATAAGAATACATTTTTAAGTCACCAAGTGTTGTAGTGCTTTGCGCCACAGCAATAGATACATCAACACTCATTCTGCCCTCTCAGAAACTCCTGGAAATGGTTACTGTTGTCCATTTCTACTTTACAAATGAGGAAATCTAGGTACAGAGATGTACCTAAATAACTTGCTCGAGGTCACACAACTAGGTAAATGGCAGATCTAGGATTCGACCAACCCACTAAACTCTCCCGCTCTCTCCCATTGAATTGATCCAGATCTTGGTTGCAAACAGCAAAATCCATGCAGGCTGGTTTAAACAGAGAAGGATATGAGCTGGCTCACAGAATTTCCGGGAGGACCAGAAAGCCAGACTGAAGTGACTTGACCAGAAATGCCCGACCACACCTTTGGGGCCTCCATTGAAGTGCCTCTGCCAGGCCCCTAGAACACAGGATGGACACCTGGAGCTCTACACTGGTGCCCTCCCCCCACCAGCCAAAGAACTGGACCCCTCTGCCACACAGGTGCTGGAGTATCAACCCCCTGCACCCTGACACATGGCCGTGTTCGGACTTCTAAACCCAAGTCTTGTAGGGGACAGGGGAGTGTGATTAGTGACATCAGGATTGCATGCCTGGAGCCAAACTGGGGGTGTGAGCTGTCCGGCTCTGGGAGCAGGACCTACCTGTGAGGAAGGTGTAAGCAGGAGGTTCATTCATCCCTGCAAACGTGTCTCCTGCGTTCAGTCTGTGCAGCACCTCAAGGACCTCACAGTCTAGGGTGGGGGATGGACAACTAAGTCAACAGTCGCAAGAGACCATGCAGGGGCTTCCCTAAAGGTGTGTGAAAGACATGGGACACTCTGAGAGAGGGAGGAGGGACCCTGACTTTGCTGGGTGGCCAGGGAGCCTCATGAGGAGGTGACACTGAAGTTGAACTTTGAAGGAGGAGGAAGAGGTCACTGCGTGGAGAAGGAGGGAACAGAACACACAGAGATTTGGAGATGGAGAAGACGGGGTTCAGGGATTCTAGGAAAGTGGCAACAGCTCCTAAAGCTGGAATGTGGGCTCCATGGGGAAGCCGGGCCCCAGAGTGCAGGCCTTGGTGGCTGGGTTACAACCTTTAGACTTTAGCCCCAGGGCAATGGGGAGCCATGGAAGGGTTTTAAATAGGGAAGTGACATGATCAGTTTCATGCTTTAGAAAGACCGCTTTGGCCAGTGGGCAGTGGTGCACTGGAGGGGACAGAGCAGTAGCAGGGAGCTCAGGTGGGAAGGTGCAATAGATGATGGAGTCCTAAACTGAAGCAGCAGATTTGGGCATCCTATGGTCACCCCTCCCCTCCACACACACACACAGACACTAACCTCTTCTTTAGTCATTATGCATAATACACAACCTGTCCTCAACCGCTGCCAACACGCCTCAACCACCCCTGTCCTGGATGACGTGTCTCAGCTTCTAAGGGGTTTTCTCATGTTCTTTTCCCCACTCATTTTCATCATTGTCCCCAGAAGCCAATCAAGGGCTGGCCTTGGCCCTTTATAACTGTCTTAGCCTGGGTTTCCTAGAAAACACTTATGTGCTAAGGCTTTCTTGAGAGGTGCAATCCCAGGGTGGTAGGAGGAAGAAAAAATGGAAATGAGGCAGTGAAGGAGGAAGAGCAAATACAGGGTTGGGTGTTACTGAGCTGGCCACAGCGTCACAGTCAGTTTCTCGGCCCCTTGGGATGTCTTCCAGACAGGCCGCGTGGAATCACTGAGCCTGGGAACAGGCCACTCTGGAGAAGAAGGGAGGAATTTGTCTTCTGGTTCCTGCTGTCTCCTGTTTCTCATAGGTCCAGTTTAGCTCTACCGGGAGTTAACACTCTCCTGCAAATTTGGGTTGCGTTAGGGCTTTCCAAGAAGCCTCTGGGGAAGGCAAATCCTACACCCCAGGGCATAGCACTTGGTCTTGAGCCCAGAGCGGTGGGAAGACCTCTGTGGGTCCACTCAGGTCGGCAGTGGTCACCAGAGCCACTGCGGCTCCCGCCACAGTGGGCATGATGAAGTTCACGCCACAGCGGGGCCCTCACCCTGGGGGAGGCTGAGACGGCAGGCGGTCTGAAGAATAAGATGCTGGGGCTCTCCACTCAGCAAGCCCCGAGGCCTGGAGAACCAGCAGGCTGAGCAGCTCTGAGAAGCACGTAAACTAGATCTAGTGTGAAAACAAAATCCCCTCAATAGCCGGGGCGGCACCGCTCCTGAAGAGTAAAGAGGCTGCAGATGCTAAAGCCCTACAGAAACACTAGGTTCGAGGCTGAGCAGCCTCCCAGACCGGGTGCAGCCACAGTGATCTCCCTCCCTCAGGGCATCTGTCTGTCCCAGGTTGCATTCTGCACAAGCAGCCCTTAAGATGAAGATTCCTCGGTAAGCGACTTATTAAGGAAGCACTCCCAGGAGAAACCAGTAAAGATGTGGGGGAAGCAGGACAGGGGTGAGGAGGAAGCCAGCCGTGGTGGGGCATGACCTCGGGCCAAGTTCCGCAGAGGGCAGCCTCGGCCTGATCTCTCCCCAGTGAGCTCTGCAGTGTGCATGCCCCAGTGTTATTCAGACAAGGGAGCTTGGCTTCTATATATCCCCACCATCAATCATCAGTCAAGAGCCACCAGTAGGGGACTTAAATTTCCAGGCCCTTCTGGATCCCTGCAAACCTCTGAAAAAAGCTGCTGAGTGATAAAAGCAAAGGCCCCTGGAGGCGGAAAACAGGGATTCGAGGAATCCGAGTGATGGAGAGAAGCCCCAGCATCGTGCTGCTCTGCGGTGCGTGCACCGCGTCCTGCTCTTAGGAGAAGGAAGCATCTATCTGCTTCTACAGAATGCAAGTACAGTTAGCGAGAGCTGGGTTTGCAGAGCTCAAGGGTTATTTCTGAAGTGCAGTCCGGGGTCGTGGGTGGCATACTTCTGTCCAGGGTTTTGTGAATCCACTTGGCTTTGGTGAACAATAAAAATACTTGCTGGGGCCTAAAACTCTGCAGATTTGATGATAATGATGGTGAAACTTGTTGCTTTTTAAATGTGCTCAGTGTCCCAAGCCCCTTACGTGTCGTCCTGACTTTGGCTCTCCAGAGTCTGCAGCTCGGGCTTCTGTGAATGGAAAATCAGTCTCTCCCTGAGCCCACAGAACACTGAACAGGGTCACAAGTATCCATGACGCTATAAATAGTGAGGTTTTACTCTTTTTCACCTTGAAAGCTTTGTCTCATCCATCACTAAATATTGATTGTAATTGACGGTACTAATAACATCAATGACAGTAACAGCGGACACTGATATGGCACCGACTGTGTGCTGTTCTAGGTGCTTTTCCTACATTAACTCACTTAATCCTCACGACTACCCCGGGGGTAGGGACTGCTATGGACCTCACCTTACAGAGAAGGAAACTGAGGCACAGCACGGTAAATGAACTTGCCCAGTTACACAGCCAGTCAGTGGAGGGCCCGGGATTGCATCCCAGGCAGCCTGGCTCCAGAGTCCAGGATCATAACACCCTTGCCCACCCTTCTCGGTCGCAAAGCGCTGCACTAGGCTGGTGTGGCGGAGCACACTTTCCAAAGGCGGCTGCAGCCCAATCTCCCATCCTACGTGTTCTTCTTACAATATGATGTGGACCCTCCTCCCGTTGAGCGGTGGAGTCTATGTTCCCTCCTCTTTGAAACAGGGCAGAAGTGACTCTGCAACTTCTGACATGGGTCATGAGAGGAGGGGACACGGTTTCCGCCTTGCTCACACATCACCCCAACCTTCAGGGAGGCAGTCAGACTGCTCTGAGTCCACCGCGCTGTGAGGAAGCCCACCCTAGACCACACAGAGACTCCACTTGGAAAGGCACCAGCACCCCGTGAAATAGGAGATACCTGGCCGGCCTCCAGCTCCTCCGGCCCCTGCTGTTGCAGTTCCGATCACCATGTGACAAAAACCACAGAAGACATCCAGAGCCAGAAGCACCCAGGCAAGGCCTTCCCAAATTTCTGACCCACCAAAATCAGGAGATAATAAAATGATGCAGCAATAGTGGCTGGAACCACTAGCAAACCAGCACAGACTCTGTAGGAAAAGGAGCACCACAGAGAGTAGTTTGGTGGAGGTGTCAGAGGAGACTTCCTGGAGAAGGAGGGCTTGTGCTGGGCCTTGAAGGATGACAGGATTGGGATGAGAGGAAAGGCAGCATGAAAGCCTCTGAAGAGAGGTAGAATGCAGTGAATGAAGCTGTGGAAGGGGGAAGGTAAATGCCACCTTCAGGTTACGATGAGAAAATCACCAACCCAGAGCAGAGTGTTCAGGTAGGGCCCACACGGCAGTGAAAGGTGAGCCCGGAGAGGCAGCTGGAGCCTCCTGGAGAGCCCTGGATGTCAGGATACCTGTCAGAATTTCATGGCCACGGGGAGCCATGAAATCCTGACACGAGTAGTAAGATCAGCTCATGCTTCCTGAACACTTGCTGTGTACCAGTGACTTTACTAAGACTTCACATTCATTTATCACATTTAACGGTCCAAAACCCAGTGGGATTTTGTAAGGCCCATAGTACAGATGAAGAAACAAGCTCAGAGCATTCAAATAGTTTGTCCCAGTTCACTCAACTCTAATAAGTGTCAGAGCCTAGATTCTAACCTGGATCTGCCTGGCCCCCACCCTCACGCCTAAGAACACCCTCTCCTGGAGGATACTCTCCCCAGTGGGATGTCACAATCGGAGCCAAGCGTCCGAAAGATTACTCTGCACCACTGGCAAGACGGATTTGGGGCAGCGGTGCGGGAGGCGAGTCTGAAGGTAAGAAGGCCAGTTAGGAGACTGTAGCAATTTTCCTGGCAACAAGGCATGAGGGTCTTTCTTCATTAGGGTGGGATCGCAGGCTTGAGAAGCCCGGAGACAAGGCTGAGATAAAATCCCCTGCAGCACATGCTTCTCTAAAAGGAGGAAGAAAGCTGCATGAGGGAAGTTCTTCAAGCCATGGAATCTGAATCTAGGCCCCATCCTGGGGCCTGCCCTTCTTCCTCAGGGTTTCCTTCCAGAAGGGAGGGTCAGGAAGTCTAATCTAATTAATTTTCTGAAATTGCAACACAGAAAAAGAGGAACACAAATGTAAACACCCCAAATCACCACCTACTGCATTTTCCACAGAGCAAATTCAATAGAAGAAATGGCATTGAGGCTGGTTTTGACATGTGGTATTCGACAGTCAAGGTCCTAGGTTCTCACACCAACTCCGCCACTCACCAGCTACGTGACCTTGGACGAGCCGCTTCTCCTGTCTTGAGAGTCACACCCAGCACTGCCATTCTGTGCCTATCTCGGTCTATCTTGAACTCACTGAAGGAGAATGTAGACCTGAGGATTGTGTAGACTTGATGGAATGAATGGCCACAATCCTGCACCCTTCCCTGCACCCACCTCCCTTGCAATGTGACTTTGCAGCTCCTTCTGTCAAGAGGTGGGGCCAATCCCCACCCCCACCTTGAATCTAGGCTGGCCTCATGACTTGCTTTGGCCAACAGGATGCGGCAGAAGTGGCGGTGTGATGGTCCCAAGTCCAACCCTCAACGCAGGCCTTTTGTGCTTCTGTGCCTTCTCCTAGAACCCCACACCTGCCACAGGAACAAGCCAGAGCTAGCCTGTTGGAAGGTGAGAGAGCTGAGGCATCCCAGACTAGACCAGCTCAGAACCAGGCAGCCCCACACAGGGGAGGGCGCCCGCCCAGATCAGCAGAGCTGCCTACCCAACCGCAGCTGACCATAGACGAGATGAGACAAGTGCCCGTGAACCTGTAGAGTCTTGGCTATTTTAAGCCAGTTTTGGAGGGGTTTGTCACATAGCAATGGTTAACCGATAGAGGTGTCAAAAGGACTTTGGCAGTTCACAACTGTCACTACCATGGAGCCTCACAAAAATCCCATGGATTCAGATTTGGCAACCCCACTTCATGTGGGAGCAAACTGAGGCTCCGAGAGGGGATGTATGTCCCTTACGCACATAACTGATAAGCCATAAATCCAGAATTTGGAGCCAGCCCATCCCCTGGTACCCTGTCAGTGAGCAGAATGAGGAAGACAAGGCCATGCCCGTTGGTCAAGCCTCCTGGTGGACATTGGGGTGACTCTCGCTTGCAGCACCTGGTTCTTCCTTTGCCATGCTGCCATGGTGTGGGTGGGAGGCATGCTCAGAAATGTGGTCTTAGGAAACTGTGTGGTCTTCAGGACAGGGGGGAAAGTGTCTGGTTCTATGAACAAATCTGAGATGCCACAGTGACCCTGCGAAGCTGAGACAATGATCCATTGATTGAGGGGTGGGGAAAATTCTCCCTCCCAAGACCCAAGCCCTGGGAAGGGCTCTGGTCTGAGAGTCCCAACACCTGGCCCTGGGCCTGCCCTGCCACCAGCTGGCCATCTCTTTCTCTAAGCCTCTGTTCTCCATCTGTAAGGGAGTCCCCACCAACTTTAGGATTCTGAATAGCGTGATCCTGGAGTTGAAAACCCATAAAGTTTCCCAGAAGTTATGTGAGGCCAAGACCACTCCCAGATTTTGAGCCTTCCAGTATATGAAGAAATGTAAGAATAGCAAAAAAGAGTAAAATGTAAAAATGAGTAAAAGAGTAAAATCAAAAAAATGTAAAAATATCAAAAATGATGGTAACCTTTAATGTTTACATGGAACAAATTAACCCTTTAAACCCCTCACCCCTACCCAACACACTATATTTTTCCTGATCATGGTGACAACAGCAGAGTCTCAAGTCGAGGTCGTCTGTGAGTGTGTCCTGGTCTTAAAGGTGAGAGTCACCTTCTACTGGTGGCTCAGCAACTAACAGGAGCAGGAGGAGGGACGCTGGACACTCACGCCTCTAGGATGTGAAACCCTCGTTGGTCACTTTTCACGATGGAGGCCCAGCCGGGCCCAAGGCCAATGTTTCCATGGTCTTGGATCCCTGATAAGGAGCAGTGGCCAGCTTCTGTAGGCAGAGTGAGATGCCTGGTTTGCATCCGAACAGGAAGTGACTAACGTTGCATAGCAGATCGTGGGAATAAAACAGATCATGGAAAATTTAACGGCCCGTGGTCGGCAATCACTGAATTATTTATGCCATCGCTGCCTCTTCCGAATTCTCAATTGCTCTGCCCCCAACACTGCAGCCCTGGCCGTTTGCAGGCTGTGGAATAACTGGGCCCAGAAACAGAAGGGGACCCAAAAGCCAAGAGGCTGGAGGGTTCTGGGTAACCTTGGGCAAAAACTACTTCCCATCTCTTGGCTTCATTTTCTCATCTACCAAACTAGGGGATTCTCTTCAATGAGCTACTAACAATTTAAATTGGTGCTGTTCTTTTTGTTCATGGATGACTCCCACATCCCTCCATCCTTTCCCAATGCCTGTGAGGTAAGTAGGACTGATATTACTATCATTCCCATTTTCCAGATAATAAACTGAAGCTCCAAATTGTAAAAAGCCAAAGTCAAAAGGATAAAAAGTGGTGGAGAAAATTTCCAGTTTGAGTACACAGAATTTAACTTCTTTCCATACCAAAATCCTATCGAAAAAAAGTCAGAAGAGATAAAAGAAAAAGAAGAAATCTGTCTTAAGAAATAGGAAAGGATGCTATCAGTGGACCAGAAATGTGGAGAAAAGTAGCAGGAAAAAGTGATCCGGTTGATTTAGAAAGCAGAGCAAGAAAGGCACAACCCAGCATAGACCTGGGAGAGACTGGTTACTAAGCCAGAGCCTCAGAGAAAAGCCAACAGAAGCAAGATGGCCTCGGGCAGTGGAAACTGCTTGAAGCATCGCTGGGCCAGTTGTCCCAGCCCCTTCTTGAATATACAGAACAGCCGGCCTTGGCATTCAGGAAAAAGACATGAGAACAACTCTCAAAATAAAACCAGGGCTCTGCAGGCATTTCTGTAGACTTGCCCTTCCTGACCTCTTCAACTGACTCAGAGGAAAAACATGAAGGACGGGGACTCCACAGAGGGATAAAACACGGTCTGTTCTGCTACAACGTGTGTCTCCACCATCTGGATTCGCTCGTACGTGATTATACACAGGAGCATGACGTCAGCACAATGTGGAAATCACACTGGTCTATACACGATCTTTCCCTGCACACTAGATTTTGTGCCGCCAAGTAATGGATGCAAAGCAAGCTGAACCCAGAGGCTCACAGGACCAGGCACAGGCCCCATGCGCCCACACTCCTCCTCACGGCCACTTGCATTGTCTTGGGAGGGCTTGTTACACGGTGCTCCCCATTCTCTGTGCATTTTGCTCTCATTTTCATAACTCAGAAACCTTACACCTCTTTCTATCTATGTACCTCACTTTTTCTTTAAAAGGTAAAGCCCTATATTTACTGTAATTTTTTTAACTAATTAGAAATTTGACATGTATTTTTCAGCAATTTTTAGGGTGGTTATTTTTGTTAATGGTCTAATTATAATGTTGCATGAATTTTGAGTAGCTTATCCCTGACCCTATTTTCCCCACTAGTCCTATATGTTTATGTGCAATTTTGAAGAATTTAAGGATTTTTAGAATCTCATATATCAAAACCCCTGTACACTAAGGCTCTCCACACTCAGAAGAAAGCCTTTCTTACTTTAGCATGGTGGCAGCTCATAAGCTGGCATTTCTGCTCCCTTTCAGCAAGCCTCACCCAAACACTCCCAAAAAGCCCAGTCCAATTCAGGAGAGAGAAGAAAACCTGGACAACCAGGCAGGAACAATCCCATCCCAGCCTGTACTGATCAACCCAGTTATTTATTCATACATTCTAATGGATATCTAAGGATTACTCAGTTTTGAGGAAAATGAACCACATAAAATAGAAGGATCAAGGAGAACAAAGCAAGTGAAAAGGAAAAACAGAGAGGATGCAGCAAACAGAAGTGTCTCATGCTAATTTACTGGGGGGATGTTGCATCCATAAAACAAGAGCAGCTTGTTCTGAAAAAAAAAATGAACATATTGTCTGACCTGACTTCAGTCTCGCCTGAATCCAGAGGTTCACAATTTGAAAATCATCCATTCATTCTTTCTCTCACTTTCTTTCTCACTTAATGAATGAACATATATACAGGAACTGGTCAGACCCCTACAGGGCTTGATGAGCTGAGGTAAAAGGCAGGTAACTAGAGAAGCCCAGGAAAAAAGGCACAGATCTAATTATTAGAATTGCCAAGACAATGCCAAGTTCTAGAACACAGGATGTTGAACAGAACATAGGATGGTGCTGCTGGACCACCAATCTGTCCCGTTTCATACAGATCCTAGAGACCAGGGAGGGCTTGGGGGCAGGGTACCGCCAAATGGCTCCACCCAATTAATTCATTAATTAATTTATTTCATATGTATACCCTGAGAACCTTCTGGGCATTGACCCCTGTGTTGGGCCCTAGGAATTCACAGACAAGTGATTCAGAATCACCGCCCTCCAAGAACTCAGTCAAGTGGCGGGGGTGGGGGTGGGGGATTGCTGCAGGAAACGTGACAGACATCAGTACACTGCACAACGGAATACAGATGGAGGAGAGGCCAACTGAATGGGTTTGGGGGGCATCCTGGAAAAAATCCTCTGGGAAGCAGAGGCCTGCAAATGGTAGAAAAGGGAAGTTGTAGGCCAGATCTATCTTGCTGATGCTGCTAATAAAATGTGCCATGGTGTAGTGATGAAGGGAAGAGGCTCTGGGGTCAGATGACATGGAGCCTAATCTCAGTCTCCACTTTCTTGCTGAGGTCCCCACGTTGAGTCACTATCCCCTCTGGACTTGTTTCCTCTCATGTAAAAAGGTGATCATTAATCCAACCTGCCTGAGGTCAGCTCCCCAGAACCATGCTGGGAGCCAAAGAGTAACGTACAAGTGATTCATCAAGAAAGAACTTGGGGATGGGAATGACCACAGGGAATGGGGCTCAGGGCAGGGGAGGAAGGCGGACAGGGGGTGATTTCTGACAAAGCCCCACAGAAGATGCATCAGCCCATCCGTATGGGGACTCAGGAGTGTGAGTTACTCCCTGTCACCTGGCCCAAGGTGAGGGGCCTGGCTTTCATACTCCTACTTCCATCCTCACTGGTCTGGCCCCTCCCTGGGAGAGGGGGGCACAAATTCCCTGTAATAGGGGCTCTCTGCACCCGGGCACAGTGACTCCAGGAGTTCACAGCTAGTCCTCCAGAGATAGTCGCACATGCTGGGGCTCAAAAAAAACAGTGAAAAGAGACCTGAAGACCGTCAACAAAATCCATCACATCATCTCACATTGCTCCCAAAGGGAAAAATGAGACAAAATCTGTAAGGCTTTATCCCTGTGCGTTTCACAGAGCAAGCAACAGAAGACAGCTATTATTGCACAAAACCCTACATTTACCAAGTGCTCAGAGAGTGGCAGGCTGGGCTGGGCTGAGGAGGAGTCACCAGTGTCCAGAGGCCCTCAGAGCAGCACCACTGGGGAATGACAATCTCTCTTTTTATCTGATGCAGCTAAAGACCCAGAATTGTCAGAACCCACTGTCAGCCCCCCCAAAAAAAATTGTATATGCAATTAATTAGGCCTCTGCTTCAGTGCTCTGCGCTCTTGTTTGCCTTCACCAGCTTGGCATTCAATTTTTTAGCTGAGAAGGCGGGCAGCAGGTTTTGGAGATATTTTTTGCTAATGGGCTGAAATATTATACCCATAATTATAGCCTGGCTGCATATTTTTTCTTTTGCTTATTTTGTTCAGCGCAGCAAACATTGTATCTGATTACAGCCATTCATGTCTCCTTTATGAAATAGGGTCTATCACACTCTGCAGAAGGGATCACAGACGCTGGAGAAATTATTGAGGCTAAAAACCCTCTATGAGCCCCAGTGGGGGAAGGTTGATGCTGCTGGTTGATGCCCCTCCTTGGACGGGGCAAGGTGGAGGGAGAGAGACTGGGACGGAACAGGAAGGATGGAGACAGTCTGTCCCCACTGCCCACCACCAGCGTCTTCATGTTTCTCCACTGCCCTAACCTGCACCCCTCACCCCTCGCCAGCTCCAAGTCTGACATCCCTGCTCTCGCTGGCATACACCATGCCCACTCGTTCCTCTGGGGCTCTGTTCATCCTGCTGCCTTCCTTCACCCTCTTCCATCTTGTCTATGTACACCAGCAAGATGCCAAGTGAGGGCCACAGACCAGCAGCATCCAGACTCCCTAGGAACTTGACTGAAATGCAAATTCTCATCACCACCAACCCCTCCACTCTGCCCTCCCAACTACTGAATTGGATCTCTCTGGAATCCAAGGGATTCGAGTGTTTTCTCCATAGCCTGAGACCCACTGAGACAAATCCTAAAGCTAGAGAGTGGAGTCAGACAGGCCTGGGTTCCTGGCTCTGCCTCTTACTCTGTGTCATTGGACAAGTTGTTTAATGTATCTGGGCTTCAGGTCCTCATCTACAAGATAAGGATAATAATAACCAATGCATAAAAGAAATGAAAATAATACTCATATTAAGCCGTATGAGATTTCAGGTTTTGTAGGCCAACAGTGCTGGAATAGCAGCAATTTCAGATGGTTCAACCTAATAGTTCCCCCCACCTTTTTTTCATCCTGCAGAATTCAGCTCACATCACACCTGCCCCTTGCACCCTCCGTGATTACCCAGGCCCCAAAGTATGCTCCTTCCCGAGAAGGAGCCCAGCGCTTCCTTCCTGTGCTTGTCAATTCCTCATGGCATATCTCTGATCCTTCTCTAGGGTTCCAAATCCATATGCTACTCTCCCCATGCAAATTGTACCCTCCTTGGAAGCAGAGAGTCTCCCGGTCTCATACCCCTCACAGCAGAGGTTAGTATCAACTTTTGCCTTTGAAAATAATCATTTATTGGCTAAGGCTGGAATTATTTTTTAAAAAAGAGTTGGAGGGTAGATACCAGGGAAAGAATGAAGTGTTCAAGATCCCAGGCAAGACCATAGACGGTGTCAGAGAAGACAAGTTCAAAGTCGACAGGAGACAAGGGATGGGCAGGAGCCAGAGCGCTGCATGTGTGCCTGGAAAGATGACCTCGGAGACTGCAGAGCCTTGGGCAGGAGAGGAGCTGGGCGCTTCAGTGCAGAAATACTCACACTGTGGTCCCTGCTCAGCAGCACCAGGCACCACCTGGGCCTTGAGCCCTGTCCCGGCCACTAAGTCAGAATATCGGGCAGGGCCCAGCACCCTGTTTAACGGGCCCTGTGGGTGACTCTGGTGCTCACTAAAGCTTTGAGTCACTGACCTTGTGTCACCACCACCCAGGGCATGAGTGCGCTCTGCAGCACCCTGCAGAGTGATCATGGAGTCCACCCTAAACCCCTTCAATGCAGGGAGCCCCCGCCTTCCCCTTCGAAGGTGGCCTTCCTCCCACTGAGCTGGCATCTCAGAAGTGAAGAACCGGCCACAGAGGGTGGAGAGCAGACGTCAGGGTGGGTGTGATTCACGAGGATGGAGAGCACTTTCCCCGAGAGGATGCTTTGTGGTCAGATTGGCCCTGATCAGAAGAAGACTGATTCGCCATCAAGAGAATCAGGTGTTTGAAATTACCTCTGAGCATAAACTAAATAATTATGAACTTTTTAGTTACCCGTGACATAAGCTAGTGCAGAGGACATCTCAGTATGGACTGTGGGTGGAATGGGGAGGTGAGGGGTATCTAGACATCAGGGGTAGAACTAAATGCTGTCCACTTAACTCTTATTTATCGCTATGCTCCCAGCTCCTAAAAATGACCTACACGTTTAT
This sequence comes from Tapirus indicus, assembly GCA_031878705.1. Classification (NCBI taxonomy): domain Eukaryota; kingdom Metazoa; phylum Chordata; class Mammalia; order Perissodactyla; family Tapiridae; genus Tapirus; species Tapirus indicus. The sequence continues at coordinate 60,415,521 of CM062918.1, read as the reverse complement.
TGAGTAGACTCTGGGCCGGCCACTGTTCTAAGTATTGGATATACAAGGTGTTGAACAGGAGAGAAATGTTTCCTGCCCTCATAGAGCCTACTTTCTGGAGGAGAAGAAAGACAATAAACAAGTAAACAAGACTGTGATATAATTTCATGTCATGATGTATGCAACGATTAAACAAAAAATAACAATAAATACAAAGCAACTTTCCAATGAGGCTTACCCTAACTACCCTATTCAAAATTGCAACCCCCTCCAGCACCCTTGATCACCCTTAACCTGCTGTATTTTTTTTACCATCGCACTCATTACTTTCTAGAATATACATAATTTCCTTATTTATTATGGTCATTGTCTGTCTCCTCCCACGAGAATCTACTCCATGAAGGCCAGTGGGGTGGAGAGTGGAGTACCAATGGTGGGATCTGTTTTATTTGCTGATGTATCCTAAGTTTTTAGGAAAGCGTAGTTCCCAATCAGGGATGATTTCACCCCCAGGGGACATTTGACAATGTCCGGAAACATCTTTAGTTGTCACAATTGGGAAGGGGGAATGCTACTGGCATCTAGAGACTAGAGGGCAGGGATGCTGCTAAACATTACAATGCACAGGACAGCCTCACCCCACCCCAGTCCAAAGGATCCAGTCTAAAATGTCAATAGTACTGAGGTTGAGAAACCCTGTAGCAGATAGTCAATAAATACTTGTTGAGTGGGAGGATTTAATGAGAAGAGAATGCCTGCCGGAGGGGCTCTATTTCACAGAGCATGGTCATGTCAAGGCTCTTGAGAAGGGGGATCCTGATTGCAGAACTGAATGCTGTAATGGAGCAAGCCATGTGGAGACCCAGGGAAAGAACTCTCCAGGCAAAGGGGCCAGCAAGTGAGAAGTCCTCGCCTGAGAAACAAGCTGGGGATTTTCAAGATGCTACAAGAAGAATGGTGTGTCTGAGAACAAGGGTGTAATGATGCATGAGGCGAGGGAGGAGAGGGAGGCAGGGCCAGACTGTGTGCACTGCAGACCACAGAAGGAGTGTGGATGTTATTTTAAGTGAGGAACGAAGTCTGAGTAGATTTTGAGGAGGGGACTAACGTGAACTGATGGATGCTTTTAGAAGAGCACTCTGGTCCCCACATGGGGGATAGAGTTTAGGGGAGTAGAGTGGAGGCAGCTAGACCAACGAAGAGATAACTGCAGGGGTTCCAGGCAGAGATGGGAGACTGCATGAGCGGGGCAGAGGAGGAGTGAGAAATGGGTGTTTGGGGTATTTTTGGAAGGTAGAGCCACAGAACTTGGTGATGGATTGGGTGTGGAAAAGGAATGACTCTTAGATTTAGAGATGGAGGGAGGGAGGAGGGGAGGGGAAATGAACAGTCAAGGTGCACAGTTACTTCAGGACAATCCAGACTAAAATCAGATGTCTTGGTTCTCAGTCTGACGTTCTTTACACTTCATCACGTGATTCTTATGGACCAGCTGACATTCCATTCCCTTCAATTCCCCAAAGACACATATTGAGAACATTCTGCTTAGAGCCTCTCAGGGGTATGGAAGAAACCTAGCCCCTCCTCCAGGAACTTACATCCTAGGGAAGGAGACAGACACACAAACAACTTGGACAAAAGATGGACGGTAGATATTATAACAGAGATTAAAACAATGTGCAGTAGATGCACAAGGAAGAGGAGATGGAACCCCTCTGGGGCACTAGTAAGTAATTTGACATTAAAGATGGGTGGGATTCAAAGGTATTCAATGGCCTAAAATTTCTGAAACAGGAATCACCTGGCTGTGAAGATGTAAACGTTTCAGGCTCCTGATGACCCTGGCAACACCTGAATGGGCTGTGTGACAATGAATCAAATATCCATGCATTCCACATTTCTCATACAGTATCAAATAGCACCAGGGGAGAAAAGATCTAACACAGTACAACTCACCAAGTAGGAACTCAGTAGACAATGGTATGACAATGGTAAGTAGATTGATGTCTATGATATCCATTTAATTGGAGACATGTATCACTTATTGTGGTTGTATTGGGACATTGATAGTGAATGGATGCTAGTGAAGATGTTGACCACACGGGTGCATTCTATACGGATGGTGAGATTAGTGATGGCCCTTATGATTCTGCTTTTAATAATATTGATTATGATGTTGGTGTGGACTGGGTTGGTGACAGTGGGCATAATATTGCCAGAGACGATAACGATGTGAATAGTGATGTCAGTATTAGCAATGACTTTAAAGAAAATTTTGATAGTAGTGATATGTATCAATTACGACATTGGTATGGACTATATTGATGATCGTGCCAATGACAATATTCTACCAATTAATGGTGGAGTTTATATTGAAATAATACTGGCAATAATGATAGTGAAGATATTGATTCTCATATTGGTGATACCAACATTAACAATGTCGTTGATTCTGGTGATGATGTCGGGAGTGATGAGAAAGACACTGCCGTGTGATTTGGTGATGCTGAGGCAGAGGATAAGGTTTATGCTGACATTGATGAGGGTACTTGTGACAACAATGCTGACAACAGCATGGTGGGAGAAAGCTTGTTTTGGAGCCAAACAGAACCGAGTTCAAATCCAAAGTCTGGCATTTCCTATTTTGTGCCACTCTGAGCCTCAGTTGCCTCCTCTGTTAAATGAGGATAATTACAATGGTGCCTATCTTCTAGAATCGCTGTGAGGATTGAATAACATCCTGCATGTGAAGCCTGGCAGACAGAACACATTCAGTGATGTGAGCGTGGTGATGATGGTGGTGGTGAGATGACCTTGGAGATAATGGCTCTGAAGATGCAATTACAGATCATTTGTTGGTGGTATTATTCCAGTGACTGTGACAAAGCTATTGAGGGTGAAGAGACAGACCATTTTGACTACAGTTAGGACCAATGGAAACGGCACAGTGTAGTGGTAAAAGCACTAATCTTGGACTCAAACAGCAAAGGTTCAGTTTCCAACTCTGCCTCCTACATTCTGTGCAAGCTTGGCCACATCACAGCGTGCTAAGGTGAGACAGCCACTTGAGCCCATCTAATCCACCTCCTCGTCTGGGCAATTCGGGCCCAGAGAGGTGAGGTGACTTGCCCCAGCTCCCCGAGTTGGTTAGTGCGGCAGAGCCGGAGTGGGAAGCCAGGCCTCCTGGCACCCAGTTCAGACCTTTCCCCTCCTTGGCATGTTTAGTCTGTTTGGAAGGGAGTTTAGATTCCTCTGCTGTGTGTGTGCACACGCGCACATGTGTGTTGTGCGTGTGTGCGTGCACACACATGCCTCTGTGTGTGTGTGCCTTCTTCTGGGCATTTTTCCGAAAGCATCCACCAGCAGAGCAACCAGCCCAATTTTTAAAGAGCCATTTTGCAAGAAGTCAGGCCCTGGGCGTCCCTCTGTAATCTTTCTCCTCTCCCTTGACAAGCAGAGGTTGAGGATTGCTTTGGATTGGCTGTGGCTGGACAAGGAGTTGAAATGGGTAATATTTGCCTAGTTTTTAATGTCTGGTGTCTATAGCTTGCACTTCCATCATTCTATTATATTGATGACAGGCAGGCCCAAGCCACAGAGAAGAAACAAATTACCTAATAAATCAAGGCCCCGGGATCTAAAGTGGACAGTGTTATTAGACTCGGGGAGAGAGGGACGCTAAGTGATAGGTATGGCTGCCTGTGAAAATGGTCCGAGCAGGGAATCATCTGTCTATTTCTCCGTAAATAATTACACACAACTGATATGCATCTGAGACAGAACATGATATGTTATTATTAACTAAACAGCAGGAGGGAGACGATGGCAGGCAGGGAGAGGGAGAGCGTGCCGGGGAGACCAAAGCAACCTTCATGATATTGGGCTTTGGCAAAGGCAGGAGGGGAAGAGATGACCTAAGAAACTGCAATTCAAAGGGGCCAGGAGCCTTATTCTGGACAGATGCAGGGAGCAAAACAATCTGGGGAAGAGCAAACTTGCACATATTGAGTTCCTACTGCATCCCAGCCCTGGTGGCTCCCTTCTGTTCATCCATTATTCCTCAGTCTTCACAATGGTCGGTGAGAACACAGACTGTGGAGCCATATCGCCTATGTTCAAAATCCCAGCACTGTGTGATCCTGGGTAAGTTACTTAACCTCTCTGCATCTCCACTTCCCCCTCTGTAGAATGGGTATGATCATAATAGCACCAACCTCATAGAGTTGTGAGGATTAAATGAGGTAATGCTTGCAAAGCACTTAGTGCCTGATACAGAGTAACCCCATGTTATAAGCACATGCAAAATAGATGACATCTCTATTTTACAGAAGGAAAGAATGAGGCTCAGAGGGGAAGGAATGTGTTCAAGGTAACACAGAACAAAAGAAAAGGCGGCATTTGAATCCGTGAAATTCACACTCTTTCCCTTATCTAGGGGTGGGCTAACTTTGTAAACAGTCAGATAGGAAATATTTTAGGCTTTGGGGCCAGCCAGTCTCTGTTGCACTACACAGCTCTGCAGTTGTAGCTTGAAAGCAGCCACAGGAAATCCATAAAGAATGGGTGTGGCTGTGTCCAATAAAACTTTATTTATAAAAACAGGCAGCAGGCAGGATTTGGCAGTAGTTTGCTGACCTCTGCCTGACACTATTCTAATGACTTACCTACACGATTTCCCTCTTCAAGGAGACTTTTGTAAGTATCTGAACTCTGTACCATAGGAGGAGGCATTTTTCTCTCTACTCATCCCACACTCCCTGCAGGCACGGTTCACAAAGGGCCTTGCCCCTATTTGTTCCTTTAAATGTCCTGTGGGTTGGGGGGCAGGGGTACCCAGGCTGGCCAGGCGGAGCCCCTCTGCCTGGAGAAGATTGTGCTTTCAGAGAGCAGTGCCCGGAGCCAGGAAGCAGCCTGCTTCCAAGCCTCTGTGGGCTTTGCCTAGAAGCCCCATGATAATCCTTTGTGGGCTGTTAATAAGCAAGTGGAACCCCATAATCACCCACCACTTAGCTTCCTGGCTTTAATTTCCATGGAGGCTGGAGAAAACAGTGGCTAAGCGTTTTGCTTCCAGACAAAAGCACCAAGCATTTACCCCGAAGACATCTCGAAGTGGGGCTGGCACTGCCCCATATAGCTCAGCCTTTTGGCTCCTGAGCACACAGGCCCCAGGGGTGCCTGCGATGCCCCGGAAACCTGCCTGCAGTTCAGAGACCCAGGCACGGAAGCGGCCCTGCAGGTGCTTCCAGAACTTTCTCAGGAAGGCATCTTGGCAAAAGACTGGGGGCTGCCCAGCTTCTTCTTGATCACGGCCTACCCTGACCTTTCCGACACACCTGTTTGGGGACCACAGATAGACCCCTGTAACTTCATCCTTTCTCCAGCCCTGTGGCCCTCCTCCAGGGAGACAATGAGGACGTATCAGCTTTCATTATTTGAGCCGCTATTTGCCAGGCAGATAATTTAGTACTTCAGCAGAGAAAACTGCCTTCGGTTCAGCCTCAGTGGCCCGCTGGCCCCCTGCTCTGTTAGGAAATCTCACTCAGGTGATCTCTTTGCAGGGGGGAATGCCACTCTGGGGGGAGACTTGCATATTCTTTTCGGCCTTTTTTTTTTTTTTTTGTGAGGAAGACCAGCCCTGAGCTAACATCTGTAGCTAATCCTCCTCTTTTTTTTTTTTTTTTTTTGCTGAGGAAGACTGGCCCTGGGCCCCTGGGCTAACATCGTGCCCATCTTCCTCTACTTTATATGGGACGCCGCCACGGCGTGGCTGACAGGCGGTGCGTCGGCGGGCGCACGGGATCCGAACCGGCGAACCCCGGGCTGCCAAGCGCGGACTAAACCGCTGCGCCACCGGGCCGGCCCCTCTTTTCGGCCTTTTTATAAAAACAAAAACACAACAAAATCAGCGGTTAGGTATCGATTACCGGCTTTGGAATCCGAAGGCGTGGGTGTGAGCTCTGGCCCCACAATTCACTAGCTGTGAGCTGTGGGCGAGTCACGAATCCTCTCTGAACCTCCGCCCCTCATCTGTAGTGTGGTTAGGTCCCAGCTCTGCCACAAGCTGCGTGGCCTTGGGTGAGCCATTCTGCTTTTCTGAGCATAAGTCTTCCCATCCTTCAAGTGGACTGACAGCCCCTTCCCTAGCTACCTTTACACCTGCAGTCCTGTAAGGATGAAAGGGAGATCAGGATGAGACAGAGCTTTGAAAATTATAGAACAATACGGGCGAAATCAAGGCTTAACAGAATAAGCGTAGACTGTGGGATCACTGGGATTGGGTCAAATCCTGGCTCTCCCACCCAGCTGGGGACCTGGGACGCATGTGGCCCACCTCAGGGCTCTCTCTTTAAGCTGAGGGTAAGAGCACCTGCCCCTCAGGGGGTTTCCATCCATTTCTTCAAGGCAGGACCCCCACCCCGGCGGGTGGGCAATAGTCCTATTACTTCGTATGTCATGGCAAAGCGAGGGCCTTCGAGATGGTGGGGTTGAGGCTGGTGAAGCACATCCTGTCCCTTCTATGATGGCTCAGGAATGGGGTCCAACTGAGCCTGCAGACAGGCCTTCAGTCATGGCGTAGGAGTCAGCGGCAAGTAATTGGTTTGTCAGACCCTGGAGCAAGGAGCACTGGACGGGGAGTCAGGAAACGGCGTTACCATGCTGTCTCTTTCTGATCTTCAATACTCATTTATTCCTTCATGCTACAACACTTCCTGAGCATCCATGAATGGGGCAGGCCCTTGACTGAGTGCCTGGGAAAGAAAGAGAAACAGCCCTGTTTTCTGCCTTCAGGTAAGCAGGCAGAGAAGCATGACAAAAATTGCTAACACCAGATAAAAGCATGCTCCAGGGGCAGCAGGACCCAGAGCGGGGAGGGGCTGAGTGGTGGGGGTGGGCACAGGGCACTGGACTGAGGGCACTTGATCTCGGTGGCTTGGGCATGTCACTCCCACTCTCTGGGCATCTGTTTCCAGATCCATCAGTGAAGCAGGATTGCTCATGGCAGCCCGGCCTCCCTTCCTAGGGAGTGGCGCGCATCCACTGAGCTAGAGTAGAGGTGCAGTGAATGTGATAGACTGTTGTAAGGGCTGGTGTTATAAGTGAGATAGTCACTAGACAAATTTGAGAAGCAGACCTCTGCCTGGCCATCTGAGCACCCACGACCCTTGTGCCAACCTTGGCCACTCAGTGCTCCAGCACTGCCAGGTAGGGCCCAAGCTCTGCGCATCTCTTCCTCTACTCACCACAGGGCTCAGATTCCACAAACATGGAATTTCAACATTCAAATAAATCCTAGAATTGCATACAGGACATTTAGGCCCCCTAGTTTAAATGGTTGGGGAAAGTGGGGTCCCAAGAGGATGAAGGACTTGTCTGAGCTCATTCATCCAGTCAGCAGTGGGGAGGAAATTAGAATCTGGATTTCCTCTTCCCCACACATGCTGCTCCTGGGGCCCCCTTCTGTCCCAAGCCCTCGCCTCCTGCCTGCAATGAATTGAATTGTGTGTAATTGATAAATTATGCAAAAGGGCGCCTGGCAGTTTTCTGAAATGTTGCGTAGCTTCAAGGCAGCCCCCGGGGACACAGCCTAATTTTATGGAAACCTCACACTCTGTCTGGCCTGTTTTGTGTAAGTTAGATTGATATAACAAGACTCTAGGGAGTTGACTTGATTTCTAATTTTATTCTCTAGGTGAGCGGAATGAGATATAACTGTAATGAGTGTGTTGTCTGGGGCGGGCAGTGGAGAAAAATGTCTTTTCATCTGCCTAATGGATCGTTTCTCCAGCTGGACTTCCCTGCTTCAGAATCCAGCCTTCTCCCCTCTGGGAAGAGGGTTGTGTCAAGCTGGAGGACCAGGCGGGGCAGGAGGAGAATCTACATCCCTTTGGCAAATAAACCCAGAGCCTCGCAGGAAGGACCAAAGGACACTGACTGTCCTTTCTGGGGAGGGCACCCCAGCCTGGCGCCAGGAAGAGGCCACAGCAACCTTTTTTTTTTTTAAGGTTCAAGCTCAAAAGTCACTCACAGTCCCTCCCTCAGTTCTCCTTGGCTAGGCTGGTAACAGAACACAACATGCATGGGGACTTCCCTGAGGAGTCAGGCCCAATGGAAGGGTGCACCTGTGGTTCACTGCCTGCCTTCCACAGCACAGGGTTCAGATCCCACATCCTCTCAGAGCCAGCAGGGCCCCTTCCAGCCCTCAAGGGGACACCTGAGGCAGGTGCAAAGGGAGCCATTTTGTTGAGCACCTACTTTGTGCCGGATCCTTTAATGCTCACAGTAACCCCAGGAAGGAGATATGACTGTCCTCACTCTACAGGTGAGCAAACTGAGGCCAGGGGCGGAAGTCACCTGCCCAAGGTCACAGAGCTTCTCAGTGACAGAGTCTAAGGTTCTCTCTGGCACCAAAGTCCATACTCTGTCTTCTGTTCCACAGAGGCTCCCTTGGGAAGGGGGAGGGGGTGCTCACTGCACAGGTCAGTGCACAGCCTCTTCCTCAGGGGCCCATCCAGCTCACAGGTGAGCCACGCCCCTTACAAGCGAGGCTGTGGCTCCATCCTCAGTTCAATACGATAACCATAGATTCATAAAACAGCCTCCCTCCCCCTCTTCCCCTCTTTCCACTCTCCTTCTCTCTCTCTCCCTGCCTCGCTGTCTCTCTACCTATCTCTCTCTCTCATACACACACACACTACCCCCCACCTCCCACCCTGACGTCCCCCAGCCACTGAGAACCCAGACAGATGGCAGGATGTCGTGGCCTGGGGGTCAGGAGACCCGAGCTGGGACCCGGGGCCACCACTAAGTCTGCATCCGTCCAGTCTCTCTGGGACTGTTTCTTCACAAAGAAGCCGCATCCCACCTGCTCCCTGGAGTTGTCTGAGGGCCATGAGATAATGGGCATGGCGGGCTTTTAAACGCCACGTGTTCTAATCACAGAGGGGAGAACGATAACGATGACTCACGTGTGTTAGCCACTTGCTGTGTGTCCGGCCAGGCTGCACTGGATGCCTCTGACACGTGCCTCTGTCACCGTCGCCCAGGTCCACTGTCACTCAGTCCCACTTACTGAGGCCTCCGTGCTTTGTCCCACACCCCTACCACTCAGTGTCTATTTGGGGGGCCAAGGAGGCCAATAAGTTACACCCCCTTCCCCTTCTAAGTCTGGAGCCCATATGAGAGAGCCCAGAGGCAGAGGACGGAGATCAAATGTCAGCCTGTGACCAAAGCTGGATCCGAGGTTGAGGCTTCGAGGGGTGACTGCAGTGGGTTTCCTAATACTTCCTCCTGAATGAATGCCTAAAAAATGTCAGCCCTGCAGACATAGCCCCAGCCCAGCTAAGTGGATCAGATCACAGGGCGCACAGAAGGGCAGAATTCTCCTCCCTGCAGGCAGGCAGGGCTGGAGGCAGGAAGGGGCCAGTTGGGTGTGTATTTCCCTCCCAACTCCCCAGCTCCCAGCCCAGTAAGGGCTTCCTCTCCAAGGAATCAATGCCCAGGCAGCGGTGGTCCTAGGGTGAACAGCCATCCAGTTTGCCCAGCACTGTCTCAGTTTTAGCACTAAAGGTCCCATGTCTCAGGCAAACTGGGGCAGCTGGTTACCCTAGGTGGTCCCCTAACATTCTAAGGACCCACACCCCTGCCCCCCCACGAACCAGCTCCCATCAGAGGTTTTCCTGCCCAGAAGTTCCCAGCCCTCCAGGAGTGGTCTGGCTAGGCTGCTGGGACAGGCCATCCCAGGCTTGGAGAATCCAGTCCTCCCAGTGCAGCCCACCATGGCTGCTGACAGATCCCTGGAAACCTGGGCAACGCAGACCCTGCTCAGGTCCCTGCCCCCGTGCCTCCTAGGGCATCACCAGGGAACCGCTGTCCTGCCCGGCTCGCAGGCATCGCCCGCTCTGGCCAGGCTGATCTGCTCCTGGTGGTCCTCGGGCCCACATCATTCCTGCCCAGGGGTCTATCCTCCTGCCAGCCCAGTGGCAATAATCCTAATCCCCTCCACCTGGACAGCACCTCTGGGGTGACACATATCATCACCTTTGAGCCTACCGACCACCCCGAGCAGGACAATGCAGGGCAGGGGTCATCGTCCCCTCAGAGAGCAAGGGCAGGCTTGGCATTGCCCTCAGTGTCCGCCAGTCAGGGCAGCCAGGTCTCAGACCCCAGCCTTCCTGCCTCGGTGACTCCTGTCCTCACAACCTAAGGACAAGGAATGGGAGGGGAGAAAGGCGACTTGGGAGACCCACAGTTTAGGGGGGAGAATCAACCTTGACTCACCAACTAAGCAAAGCCGTGAGCAGATAGTGCAGCCACCCGGAACCTCACTTTCCAGTCTGTGCAGTGGAGCCGCATCCCACCTGAGGAGGCGTCCAGGAGTGCTGGCGGTCTTTGCCCGGGGCTTGGCTCCTCTTGACAATGACCTGGTCCCCGTCCGGAGACTCTGCCTCAGGCCACCTCGGGCTCTCCCAGCTCACGTGTCCTGACTTAGACCCCAGATGTGGAGCCCACCCCCCAGGTCACAGCTGGGTTGACAGCCAGGTTCCGGGTGTGTGAGATGGCTGCTGATTGAATTTTACGAGTCACATACTGTATCAAGACATCTGAGGGCTCTAGAAGAATAAGACCACCCCCTCTGGGAGGGATGGGGGACAAACCTGGAGGGTGGCACTGTTGTCAGTCACCTGGGAGTCCTGAGGTGGGACTAAGAGGAGCAACCAGCATTTAGGAGATGCGACCTCTTGGCCCCAGAATCGAGATAGATTTATTGTTTCCCCCTCTGCAGCCAGCCCAGGGCCAGGCTCTGGGGCACGGGAGGAAGGAGAGCCGAGAGTGAGGCCATCAGCCAAAATCATTCAGCCTCCATCCATGAAGCGCAGACTGTGCGCTTGGGAGGCCTCAGTGGAGCAGGGTGGAGGATACAAGACGCAGGAGACATGGTCTCTGTCCTCAGGGGGCAGCCTGGGGACGATGGAAGAATCCCTGGGCTGGAGGATTTCCATGGGAGCCACCATGTCCACAGCCTCTAAAGGGTCATTGAAGAGATGGCAACTTTAGAGGACCCTGGCTGTCAGAGTTGAGAGGCGTTCACACGAGTGTCAGCCTCCTAGCCATCTCCAAGGAGATGAAGTGGGGTGCACAGGGACCTTCAACCCCATCTGGAAGGGAGAAGGGGAAAGAGAGTGCTGGAGCAGATATGGCCAATGTGGTAGGGCTGACTGTGATGTCCTCAGTTATATTACTCTCTGTAGCTTTTATAGTTTAAAACAAAATCTACTTCAACTCCTTCGTGGACAACGGGAAACCCAGACAGGGTGGGGGCAGGAGCAAGACAGGAGCAAGCTGGCACTTAACCCCGGACCTCTCAGATCCCAAGCCCACTCTCTCACCACAGCCCATTGCCTCCACTTCTCCATTCTTACAATGGGACCATCACTGTCCCACAGATTCCAAGCCATTGCACTCGTTGGCCGTTGTGGTGACACTCAGGCTAGGAGCTGTGAAGGAATGGTGTTGGAATCCCAGCTCAGATGTCTGGGCCATCCCCTACCGTCTGAGTCAGCAAGAAGGCAGACCTGAGCAAATGTAAGATAGGGGCTTCAGGGAGACAAAGTAACCCAGCAGCAGATGTGCACAGCTGGGAAACCCCGGCAGGCGAGAATCCTGCTCCATGTGTCAGCGCCTCCAGCTCCTCCCTCAGAGAGATGTGCTAGAAACCCTTCCTGCTCCGCCCCTCCCACCTCTTGTTTTACATTCATTTGCATAGTTGGCTCCTCACCTCTAGAATCATCTGTTATCTCCAAAGCCAGAGAGCGTCCATTGTCCTCTCTCAAGGGAAGGCCCCAGATTCGCCTCCCCCCCTCCCCTTGGCTCTGGGCCCTCACCTCCTCTGACATCCCTGTGATCTTCAGAATCCACACCCTCTTTGCATATTTTGTGTCTTCCACTCCACATTTGACATCTCCTGGCCTAACCCTGCTATCTGAGTCCAGCTCCCACTCCTGCAGCACTGTCACTGAGCTTCCCCGCATTTCAGCCCGCTGGTTCATCCTCCACCTCAGCAGCTGTGGCCATTGGCTCAGCCGTCCCTGCCACCCCCTCTAACTCAACCTTCATATCAGAGGAGGGAACAGAAGCCCAAACACTTGCTTGAGGCCACACAGCCGGTCACGCTGAACTAGCCCTCAGTCCCAGGCCCAACTTCCCCAGCTTCCGGAGGATTCTGGGTATAGGGCAGGCTGATGGCTGTGCATTCCCCTATGACCTCCCCTCTAAGCTTCCTGACCCACAGAGGTCAAGTTCAGGCTCAGCGGCCCTCTGATTCCGCACCGGCTCCCTTGGCTATGTGTGAAGAATGGAGAGAGTCCTGGCACTAGAGGCCAGCTCGGACAGGCCCAAGTGGAGAGGAAACCCGTGCGAGTCCAGTGAAAGTCCAAAGGTCCACTTGAGGCGAGGCGTCTGCTTTAAGAGCGCCCTAAGTGAGCTTCAAGTGAGGGAGCGTGTCCTCTGCACATCCGGCCCATCCGGGAGCGGGAGGGCTCCTGGCTGGGGTGGACACGGACCGCTGCAAGTCTGAGGTAGAGGAGGGGAAAGCAGAGTTGTTGGTGCTTTTCCCAGGATCGCGGAGCGTCTGGCTTGGGCAGAGCCCAGGAAGATGTCAGGAACCACCCAGCGCACGTGCTTTCTGTGGGGACTGGTCCCATTTCTTCGGTAATGATGCGATAATCCAAGAGAGGAAAAGAAGGCCTTCTCAGAAACCAAACTCCGAGCGCTCGGTGAGATCCAAAGGTCATTTCACACGTGACCAGGAAGTCCTTTAGGCTTCAGCCACCTCCTTCCTTTTCCCAGCTGCACAGCGTGCATGCGACAGTGAGTCACCCACCTGCAGCCAGGAGCACAGCTCCCTGAAAGAGCCCTGGCCTGGATGTCCGTGTGGCCCCCAGCAACCTCCCCGAGTGACCTCAGGCAATCCCCCACCCCCTCGGAGCCTTAGTGTCTCCACTAGTAAAATACAAGGATTGCCCTAGGTGAGTTCTAAAGACTCTTCCAGCTGGGAGAGTGCAGACTCTGACCCTGAACTTGCACAGCCCTGAAAATGACACCTCCCTTACCTCACCCTAATCCCGGCCCACAGGTTTTATCTTCATTAGAGATTTTGATATTTTGTTCATCGTGGATTTTTTGCTTTCATTTTGATTTTTTTTTAATTTATAGACTTTAATTTCTAGAACAGTTTTAGACTCACAGAAAAGTTGAGCAGAAAGTACAGAGAGTTCCCATGCACTCCCTTCTCCCTCTGCACAAAGTTTCTTCTATTATTTATATCTTACATTCACGTGGAATGTATGTTATAATTGATGAACCAGTATTGAAACACTGGTATTAACTAAAACCCATAGTTTACATTAGGGTTCGCTCAGTGTTGTACATTCTATGGGTTTTGACAAATGGATAATGATATGTGTCCGCCATCGTAGTATCACACAGGATAGATTCGCTGCCCTAGAATCCTCGACTCATTGCTCCCTCTCCACTAACCACTGGCAACCACTGATCTTTACTGTCTCCATAATTTTATCCTTTCCAGAATGTCATATAGTGGGAATCACACAGTATAGACTTTCCAGGTTGGCTTCTTTCACTTAGTAATATGCATTTAAGGTTTCTCCAGGTCTTTTCATGGCTTGATGGCTCATTTCTTTTTAGCACAAAATAATATTCCATTATCTGAATGTACCATAGTTTATTTATCCAGTCACCTACTGAAGGACATCTTGGTTGCTTCCAATTCCTGTCTTTATTTGAACTTTTTTTTTTTTTTTTTTTTTTGGTGAGGAAGACCAGCCCTGAGCTAACATCCGTCGCCAATCCTCCTCTTTTTGCTGAGGAAGACTGGCCCTGGGCTAACATCTGTGCCCATCTTCCTCTACTTTTTATATGGGACGCCGCCACGGTGTGGCTGACAGGCAGTGCGTCGGCGGGCGCCTGGGATCCGAACTCGCGAACCCCGGGCTGCCAAGCGCGGACTAAACCGCTGCGCCACCGGGCGGCCCCTGTCTTTATTTGAACTTTTAATATTTTGTTCATTATGGACTTTTTTGCATTAATTTTGATTTAAAAAATATCTTATTAAAGTGTTGTTTATCTTGACTGCTGAGTTCTTTGGCCCCCTTTCAATGCTGTGCTGAGGTGAAGGCCCGACTCCTCCCAAGTCCAGCCTCGTTCTTACCTCTGTTTGGCTCTAGAATCAGAAGCTGGGGAAAGAGCAGTGAGAAGCAAGGACAGACGGAGTCTAGAGGCGCGGCCCCAGCACAGGCTGGCACCGCGGGCTTGCAGCCCCCTTAGGGGAGTCCTCGGAAATGTTCATCAGGGCCCTTTCTTCCCCATCACCTGGGCCCCCACATCCCTCACTGCCTCCCAGCCCCCTCCCTGCCCTCTCTGCTCTGGTCCCTCCTGGATATCCAGGCCAAGCACATCCTCCAACGGCTGCTCTCACCACCTCTCTCCTCGGTGCCTTCTGCGTCTGGTCCAGACTCCTTGGCCTCCGAGGTCCTTGCACAATGTACACGCCCGTCCTGTTGGGTTTTCCCCGGGCTTCTCCACAGTGGGCACCTTTCCTTGCTCTCCCCGTCCCCCCCCCCTCAGGCTTTGTCCATGCCGAGTCCTCGCTGGTGGGGTGCCCTCTTCAAGAAATAGCAAGGAGTTGTGGAGGGTTCAATCTTTCTCAGACCTAGAGCCCTTTCTTCAAATAAAACAGTTCCTGGAAACTTTACCTATAAAACAAATCCAAGCAGATCTGCTCTGCCCAGAGCGGGTGGACACCCTCTTCACCCCTGAGGCACCACCCTGAAGTGGGAGGGAATGTAGAAAACATGGATGTGATACACAGAACTGGGCTTTGGTGTCGAAACGCCTATGCTGGAGCCCTACCTTCCCCGCCGCACGCGTCCGTGCACTCTCCAACACAGCATGGACTCCCCTGCACTGGAATTCTGCTTCTGTGCACCTGCCTTCCCCAACAGATTCAGAACTTTGTCTAACTGCCCTTCCTTCATCCATCCATTTACTCAGCTAGCATTTACCGAGCATCTACTAACTCCATTACTACTTATTGAGCACCTGCTGTGTGCCAGGTGCTCTTCCAGTCACCGGGGATGCAGCAACGAATGAAATGGACAAATCCCCACCTTCATGTGAGCGGAGAGCAATAAGAAACCAAATAAATAAATGATACAGAATAACGAGAAGATAATGAGTGCTGTGGAGAAAAATGAAGCAGGGAGGGGGCATTACAACTTGAATACAGAGGGCAGGGCAGGCCCCCGGGAAGATGACCTCGGAACCAGGAGTTGAAGGAGCCGGGAGCACAGCTGGGGAACAGAGCTCCTGGCCCAGGAGAGAGCAAAGCCAGGGAGCATATCTGGGTCATTCAGGGACCAGCGAGGAGGAGGCCATGTGGGTGGGGCTACGTGACAAGGGGAAACAGGAGGAAATGAAGACAGTGGAGCGCAGCCACACAGCATAGGGCCTGGTAGGTGAAGTAAGGTCCGCAGCCTTTTCTGAGCAACGATTAGAAGGTTTGAAGTAGAGAAGCAACAAGCTATGACTCAGGATTCTAAAACAATGTTTGTATCGGAAATTCTCCACTGGTGCTCAGATCCCCTCCTTGTCTGAGTCCCAGGAGGCTGACTGGTATGGGACATTGGCCCAGGGACAGATCCAGATTTTGTGGGGCCTGAAGCTTAAACAATCAGGGAGGACTTGCTCAAGAGAAAGAACACTAAGTTACAAATACAAGACCTGCGATGGGTCCCTGTGAGGGGGATGCCTCGAGGCCAAGCTTCCTTAGGCATCAGGCCAGATTTGCCTTTGACTAGATGGTGAGCGATCCTTTGCCCACTGGCTTCCAGTTGAGTTCAGTCAATGGCAGCAGCAGCAGGAGATCAGAGGGAAAGAGAAGAGAAAGGCAGGGGTGTTCATTCCCTTGATGGTGGCCGTGTCCCTCTCCTGAGGTCAGGCTCCTGTCACAGCCCCTCCTACAGTCTGGCTCTTGTTGGGTCCCACTTGCCCTAGGAGCTTGACCATCTCTTGTCGGTTTCTTGGCAGATGGTGCCTTCATCAAACTCTCCTCAGTCACCCTTCTGAGAGTGTCAGGACCCAATGGTGCACTCACTCTGGCTGCTCTGCTAAGGGTGGGAAGTGAGGGGAGGGCTAGGAGGCTGCCGCAGGAACCCAGGCTGAGAAGTGATGGTCGCCTGATTCAAGGTGGTGGCAGGAGAGAGAGAAGATTCAAAGGTGACTCCAAGACTTTGGATCTGGGTGCCTTCTCTTGCACCTTGAATCCCCACTCTCCACACACAGCCTAGGCTACCACAGAATCCCAATAAACTTGTTGACCAGGACCCCACTGTTTCCCAACCATCTGACCTGACCTTTCTAAGTCTCACATCCCTCGTAGGTAAAATAGAGATAAAAATACCTCCCTTGAAGATATTCTGGAAGCACCCAACCTGTAGTTGGTGCTCAGTGCGTGCTTCCCTTCAAGGTCCACTGGTCAGTCTCCACTTTCTCCGGAAGCTTCCCCTGATCAACCCAGCCAGGCGGAATGAGCGATTGCCTGCAAACCTTCTGTTGCTTCCACCGTCAGGATCAGGCCACTTCTAACCTGAAGTTTTTGACCATTTTTTGTGATGTTGGGTCTCTTCAGCTCAGTTTTAGACTCCTGCAGGCCAGGAACCTTGTCGTATCCTGAACTCCCCACAGAGCCTAGGTCCAATGACATCGACCACAGCAGCACCATTTCCAGAGCACACACCATGTGCCTGGGACAGTCTGAAGCACGTTGAGCATGTTACCTTGTTTAATCCTGACTGCAAGTCCACAGAGTGGACACTAACGCCATCCCCATGTTACAGACGAGGAAACTGAGTGGTTAAGGAGCCCACCCAAGGTCGCAGCTCGTCAGCAGTGGATCAAAGATTCAAACCCAGATCCATCTGACTCCATAGCCAGCCCTCTTAATCACTGCACTAGGCTGCCTTTTACCCATACAAGCGCTCGAGAAATATTTACGTATTGATTAATTGGTAGCCTCTGCACATTAATGCTTCCAGGACTGTCTCTTTGTATGTCAGTCTGTTTTTTCCAAATGCCAACTCTACTAAACAATATATTGATCCTTCCCTGTAGTAATTTGTGATCTGGTGGTGGTAACTTACCAACTGCCAATTGCCCAGAAGGAGGATGAGAGTTGGGGCTGTTCAAATATCTTTGTTTAAGGAGTGGGAGTTCTTAAAGCCCCTTCGTAGCACACGTGTCTTCTCCTGCTGCTGGGAATGCGAGGGAAGGAGCCATCCTGCCTGATTATGGGGAATGATCTGGCCCTGGGACCCTGAGTCTGGCTGCTGGGCTCTTCCCCCACCCCCAGCCCCCAAGCCAGCTGGCTGACAGGCGTCGGTGGTGTCTCAGGCTAGATGCCTGTCAAGTGGTTCCCATGTTGTGACAGTAGGCAATTATGATTTATTTCACAAGGAATCGACAATAAACTTAGGCAAAGGGGGAAAAAATCAGAGAATTTAGGATGACAGGGGCACTTGAAGGAATTTGGTTGATGGGTTTTTAACTAGAAGATAAAGGAATGTTTTGAAGGAAGAAACACAGTCATGTGTCACTTAACAACATGGATACGTTCTGAGAAATGCTTCATTAGGCGATTTTGCTGTTGTGCGAACATTATAGAGTGTACTTACACAAACCCAGATAGATAGGCTCCTACACACCTAGGGTGCATGGTGCTAATCTTATGGGACCACTGTCGTACATGCGGTCTGTCATTGACCGAAACATCTTTATGCGGCGCATGACTGTACACACACACACATAGAATCCCTAGATCTAGACTATCCACTTTCTCCCATCTCTGACAGGCAAGCAATTACTGTTCTTCTAAAGCCTTGCTGAAACCTCACCTTCTCCAGGAAGCCCTCCAGATTTCTGAGGGGGCCAGGATGACTCAGGCCTCTGAGCCCTCTCTCTCTATCTACCCCTCTTTGAAGGCACATACCATTCCCACCTTACCTCTGAGTTCCTGGTGAACTCGTCCCTTCTGTTCTACCACATTGTAACATCTTTCAGAGATGAGGCAATGAAATTGTCTATGGGCAATAGGCGCACGCCTGTGAGGCATTTTGCACATAGGCTTACTGTTCAATAAATAAATGTGTGTGTGTGCATGCCCAGGTGCACACAAGTGGGTGAGGATTGGTATCCAGCGTCCTTAGGGTAAAGCAGCAGTAAATAGCCCCACCTCAGAGGAGGAATACATTTATCAGCATGGTTGCAGGGGGAGAAGAAGAAACAAATAAACCCTCAGAGGCTTCTCTCTGTTCCTTTCTGCATCATTGGTTCAGAAACCTCCCCCAGCAGGTGAGTCCCTCATCTCGTCTACACCCCAACCTCCCCCCGATCTTCCCTCTCTGACACCAGTTGTAAACAATGTCAAATTCTGCATGAAAAGTGCTTCCCTTATACCTAGATGTTTGACCCAACTATAAATAGAGTATAATTTTGCTTTAGAAATCGAAATTAGAGAACCAAAAGCATTCTATTATATTAGTAACCAAAAGCACGAAAGCCAGTTGTGGGGAAAGAGCCACTGAGAGTCCGGGTGTGAGTCAGACAGGACCAGTTTCAAAGTCCAGCTTTGCTCTCAGGTGTCTGAAAGTGAGCAGTTCACTCTGTTTCTTCCTCTGTAAAATGGGACAATAACACTTGCCTCTGGAGATTGTCAGGGATGAAGGAGATGCTGTCGTAAAGCCCTCATCCCAGTGTCTGCCTCATGGTAAGCACTCAGTACCGGAAAGGGAGTGATACTTGGAGGCAGGAAGCTGGTTCCCATCTGATGGCATCTCAATTTGGGCTACCCCCCTTCGCTGGCCCTCAGTTTCTCTACTAATCAAACAACTGGTCAAGATGGTCCCTGGTCCCTTCAGTTCTAAATATCTATGAGTCAGTTCTGAGGAAGACACAGCATAGCAAACAGGAGCATCATCTGGAGGGAGGAAGCCCAAGGGCCAATCCTGGTGCCACCACTTCTGGCAGTGTGACCTTAGCAAATTATTTAACTTTTCTCAGCTTTAGTGGTGTCATCTGTAAAGGAAAATAATACCTCTATAGCCTTTATAAATCCAGGGGCCCATGTGGTCCAGTCCTATTTAGCAACCAAAAATAATTTAGATGGAATTCCATTTGTCCCAGAAAATCTCAAATAATTCACAACAATATTTTTTTTCAAACCCCCTCCTTTTCAGTCCTCGATCCTCTTGCCATCTCTGCAGTTGCTCTGGAACATGCCACATGGCACAACCATGAACTCGCGCCAGCCTCAGCAGCACTGGGCTTTATTCCTCGTCTTCCCTACCCCCACCTCCCTTCCAATGAGAATCCATCCTTTTTAGGAGAAGGTTGGAGGAAGAAAACTCAGAGAGCAAAAGCAGAATTCTCTTCATCAGGAGCAGATGGGGTTGGGGGGCTGCGAATATTCCCAAGTAAAAGAGTAAATAAGTTTTGTGCTGTCACTGCTAAGTGGCTGCGGGGAGGATGAAATTAGATCATTTGTATTAAGCAGTCAGCTCAGTGTCTGACATATAGGACGTGCTTGAGAGCCATTATTATTGCTGTTTTTGTGAATCTGCTTTTCCATGCAGACTTATCCCACTACTGCCACCACATAGCCACCCTTCCCATCATCATCTCCTCCATCTGACCATCTCCCTCACTCCCATCGCTGAACTCCACTCAAGTCACAGTCATATCCATGTCTGTACCTGGAATACCCGCTGTCACTTTTTCCTCGATGACGTCCTGGCTCCTCCACCAACCCTGCCTATCTCCTAGGAAGGGAAGTGTTTCTGGCTCAGGGACACACACCCTTGGGTGTCTGAACATGCCCTTCTAGTAACTTCCTGTTGCCTCTCCCATTGCACAAAAGACCTAACCACCATTGTTGCCACGTGTCCTCCAATCTCAGAATGCAGCCTCCAGTAGGACAAGGGCTTAGTCTGTTCGACAAGCTCTGTGGAGCATCTGGTCCCAGACAGGAAATACTGGAGGGAGAAGCACCTGTGTGCCCAGGCCTGCGTGAGGCTCAGAGAGGAATACAAGAGAAGCTAAGGAGCTTAGAGTACTAGAAGAAAGACAAACCTATGGGAGGCAATTGAGGTGTGCAGTCAGCACTGACAGGCATATGATTCCCTGAGCCTGGAGGGAGCCCCGCTGGGGCTTATTCAAGGCAAAAGAGTGAAGTCTAGCTTTACACCCTCCATTTTGTCCATTTTCCCACCCCAATACAGGATTAGACCTTCCCAGTTGCTCTTTTTATCTCCTCTTGAAACTTGATCTTAAAAATTTCCCTATATGTGACATAAATGAGCAAGAATAGAGCATGTGTGACATCCTCCATCCTCCATCCCCCATTCCTCTTTCCCAGGGACATGAAGATTCTAACCAGGACCAGAGCCTTGCAAAATCAAGAATGTGCCAACGGGGAAATACCAGGCATCATCCGGCAGACAAGAGAGGTATCGGGGGATGGAAGGAAGCCTTCTTAGACCCCAAAATCCCTCCAAGTTGGCAAGTCAACCATTTCACTCTGGACAAAGCTGGATCTGATTCTGTAGAGCATTTTAACATTGATAGTGAGTGATTGGAAATAATGTTCAGCAGAAGGAGACACTTTTAATCCTTCCTAGCAGGAAAAGAAAACCTCAAAAAGCACTTTTTCAGCTGGATCCACGGTCACTGTTGATGTCTACATGGGAAATTAGTGGCACGTGTGAAAATAACTTGCAGGGTTGGGGGACCTAGTGACCCACTGTATCACCAGTGAGATGAGGCCATCAGATCCCAGATGCGGCCATAGGACCAGCACCCACAGTGAGGAAGCAAAGAGCTTCACCCAGCTCTGAGCTGCTCAAGGCCCACAACGAAGCACCATATTGAGGAAGAACAGGGAGCCTGACCAAAAAGAAGGTCTGCAATTCCTACTCTAGAGGGACTCATGGAAGGAATCCAGGGAATTTGTCCAGGAGAAGAAAAGACCGGTGATCTTTGGTGAGGGATGAAGCTTGGGGAGGGAGGATGGAGTTTTGCTAAGGAATGGGCAAGACAGTGAAGTTCAAATATTTGTCGAGCCCTCATATAGACTGATGGGTGGAAGTCTTGGGACACGTGTTTTAATGAGGACACAAATTTTTACAGGAAGAACTCTCTGACAGCCATACCTGATCAACAAACAGGAGGTCTTGCTGGACATCCACTTAGAGAGTGCAGACCAATAGAAAAGGGGATCTCTGGATTGGATTTTGGATGGATAAATGGGTGGATAAATGGACAGATGGATGGAAGGATGGACAGATATATAAATGGATGGATGGACAAGCAGATGTATGTATGCATACATGGACAGTTGAACAAATGTATAGAAGGATGGGCAAACATGTATGAATGGATGGACGGGGGGAAGGACACACGAACAGATATATGTAAGGATGTATGGATAATGGATGGATACCTTCAGAGCTGCCCTCCAGTTCTGAGAATCTACAATTACATGATAATTTGGACAAAGAATGTCTAGTCTTGAAGATTTCTCAGACGGGTAAAATACAGGGGATTGACATCAAGTTACCAGCTTTTAATTTTGTCAAGTTAACAACATCAGTATAACAATCATCAGCTATTGAAACAGATAAAACAAACCAGAATGGAATAAGGAAGAATCCTTCCCAAGTAAGGGTCATCGATAACCTCTGTCTGTGTGTGTGTGTGAGTGTATGACACTCATGTTACATTAATATTTTTATAGATTATATTGTTCTCATTTTTCTTATTTAATGAATGCAGATTTGAGAATTAGAGATTTATGCATGCAGTATTCATGTTATTTTCAACTACATTTCCTGAGCCACAGACTCTAGTGACCCTAAAAAGGGATGAATTTATGCCTGGGGTCAAAAGTTCCATTGCCTTTGAGACCGAGCAGGTAACATAAGTGAAGTGGGTGGAGTGTGAGGACTGTAGGGACAGGAGAGTGAAAACCCGGAGAAGCCACACTCACCTATGATGGCAGCATATCCTTAGCTCCAGCCGAGTGTCACCAGACAGGAAGGCAAACCCAACATTGCCAGAGAGAAACCTACCGAGAGAAGCTGGACGTGTGAATTTTGTGATGAATCTCCTGATTTAAAAATATTTGCAACCAATTTTTAAAACTTGACCTGTGTTTGGGCCAACATCCTCCAGCCCATCAAAACACACACACCTGTGGAGCAGATTTGGCCCACGGGCCGTAGGTTTGCACCCTCCGGTTTAGATACTGGAGCTGGGGTGGGAGGTGATGAATAAAGGCCCCAAAAAGAACAACCAAAGAGCCTCTCTGATTAGTACTGGGGTGGAGGGGGCATCAAAAAAAAGCCACTGGATTCCTCCTCCTGGTGAATAATTTCTCCACGGTCTATTTCCGAAAGAGCCGTAATTCATGCTCTGAACAACCTATGATTTACATCCCGGCCGGTGTAAAAGATATCGTGCTGAGCCTTCCGAGAGTGCTCTGTGTATTTGTATAAATCTCCCTACTCAAAATATCTCCCACAGTTGACTGACAGCCCGTGTAATTTAGCAGAAGGCTAAAAATTAAAATCTTCGAGCCTGCCGAGGGAGCGAAAGAATACAGTAACACTACGGCCCCGCCCCCTCGCCCAAGCCCGGCTCGGCAGATGCCAGGGCTGTTCATTTTGGAGACGGAACAAAATATTTGTATTTAGATTTATTAAGTCATTATTCCGCCATTTGTTCCAATGCGCTTTATTAAAACGAGATCTCATCTCTGTTTTGAAAGTATCACCTGATTTACATAAGTCGGTCCCAGCCCTAATTACGGCTTCCTTTGGTGTCTTTTCATTCCGAGGGAGGTTTGCTCTCCCCTCCTGTTTTTGTCGCCTGCCTTTATGGCCCATATGTCTGCCTTGAGATAGCAAGAATCTTCAACCTATAAATAGACGGTTCAGAACGGCCGGCTGCCAGTTATCTGTCCGCACATCAACATTACCATAATTGCAACAGTGGATGTGTAATCTTTTTAATCACACGTTCCAGTCGGAAAACTGGATTGGGTTTCATAAATTGTATAATTTGAGGCTTTCCTGAGCTAACCACTGGGCGGGGAGGCTGCCGCGGGTCGTCCAGGGCTTGGCCGTGTCCCTCGGCCTGGCCCGGCCCGCCCAGGGCGGCATAGTGACACACACCTGAGGCAGGCGCTTGGCTGCGCATAATGACAGTGCCACCCTCGCCCTGAGGGAGGACGCCTGGGGAATGTGAGAAGTATAACTTCTTGAGGCCTGTTAGGAGCCAGGCACTTTGCACACACTCTCTTCTTTTTAATTTTCATTATGGGGAAATACCCTGAATACTCCCATCATACAGATGGTGACATCAAGGCTCAGAGAAGCTAAGCCAGTTTCCAAGGGTCACACAGCAAGCAGCTGAGATTCAAATGCAGGTCAGATTCCGTATGCCACTCCCGGCTATGCGGCTTTCATCTACAACATGGCACAGTTGCACGCCTCGGTGGATTCCACTTTTTATTCTTCCAATTCTGTCGTTTTAGCTAATCCCCAGGACCAAAAGAAAAGGTCTTTATAGATAACAAAATTGAGACTCTGAGAGGTTAAGTACACTGTCCGGGATCACACAGCCTGTGAAGGTAGAACTGGGATTTGAATCCAGGCTGACTCCCAACCCTGTGTGTGCTCCTCCGGAAGCCTCCACAGTCCGGGTGTGTCTGGGAGTCCTTCCCTGCTCTTTCAGAACCTTTGTTTTCTTTGCCAGCCTCTCAGAAGGCTGCTGTAATGGGGCTGGTGTCAGCAGGCAGAGTCCTGGGGGAAGGTGGGTAGAGAAGAGGGCCAGCCTTCGGTCAGCTTCCCCAGAACCCCGGACAACTCTCTCCCGGGCCTGGTGGGGGCTCAGGGAAATTGCTTCTGAAGACCCCGGGGAGGTGCTAGGAAAAGGGCTTCTTTTGTTTTGCATCGCAAGCTTCCTCTGGGCAATGTTATTCACGCTCCAGGTCTCCGTGGTGTTGAGGAGGCTGATGACACCCTGATAGATGGCCTGGTCCCGGCAGACCCAGCACCAGCTCCGCCTGTGCCCGGTAATTGCGCAGCCTTGCAAAGTTTCAGATGTCTATTAGCTGCTTTAAACTGAGCGCTAATCAGATGATGGCGGCGCTACCAGGATGCTCCCTCAGGGCTCCCTCCCTCCTCCCTTCGCTCCCCCTCCCTCCCCCTCCCTCTCTCTCTCTCTCTCTCTCTCTTTCTCTCAGAAGAAACCACCTAATCCAACTCCTTTAATTTTCCTAGGTGAGGAAACTGACACTCCAAACCGGGAAGAGACTTGCCCAAGGTCCTAAGTACTTTCTGAGTTCTTTTTTGTGACATACACACGTGTGCACATGCACACACATACACACATCCTCCCACACTCCCATCTCTATGTCTAATAACTGGGTCTCCAAGCTCCTTGACCTCGTTCTGAAGCATTTCCTGCCCAAGTGTAGGGCAAGAAACTGGGGACAAGTGCTCCTTTCCTCAGCCCTGTCCCTATAGTGTCCCCATGCCCCAGAGCCAGAAAACTTAGTTCTCAGGTGGCTCTGTCATGGCCCCTGACCCACGGGGTGCCCCGCTGTGAGCCTCGCCTCCATCTCTGGCATCAGACCCGGGCCCGGCTGGTGGAGACGAGGACACGGCACCCCTTCACTTCCCCCCAACAAGGGCTCCGAGCACCAAAGACAGTCCCAGAAACCACCGGGCTGGGTGGGATGACCTCTCAGCAGCCACTGCCCAGGGCCTGGTATCGAGTGAACTCCGCCAGTGCTACTCAAGGTGTGCTCCACAGGCCATCGGCAGTACAGCTTCGCCTGGAAGCTAGTTTGAAATGCAGATCCCCAGGCCCCACCCGGCCCTATGGAATCACAGTCCCGGCGGGGTTGGGGGGGGGCAGTCGGTGCTTCAACAGGTCCTTCGCCTAAGCTTGAGCACGGCGGGTCCAGACCCAGCCCATCCTGGAAATCCTTCCCTGATGGAGAGTGCTCGCGGCCCACCCCCACCCAGATGGTCCAGACCCAACCCGGACATTGACACCCAGCCACAGCTTTCCCCGCCTTCTTCAAGTGGAGTTCCTTTCTCCCGCCTCAGGTCCTTGTAGCACTTTAAAACTAACACGCTTAGGGTGCAAAACCTATCGCCTTACGTTCTTTTGGCCAGGTCTCCCTGCTGGACTCCGAGCTCCGGGCTCATTTCTGCGGACCCCACAGCTCCAGTAATGCCTGGCACACAGTAGGCGTGCAGTGCACGCATGTGTGTTGAACTGCAATCACACTGGGTCCCCAAGGACTGCGATTGTTGTAGACCCGCGAGGAACTCCCTCAGTTTACAACCAGCAAGGCTCCCTGCATACTTTCTCCGGGGGCTCCTGAAGGCTGACCCCAAGGCCATCTCTCAGGCTACTCAGGGATCCCTGGCTCATCTCTCCTCCCTGTTTCCTCAGCACCAACCTACGCCTGCCTCTGGCCAAGACCACCCTGTGGAGACACATCAGGCTTGGGCCTAAGGCATTAGTCATCCCTGGTGGCCACTTAGCTCAGCCCGGGAGGAAGCTTGTGGTGTGACCTCCTACATCACTCCTGACCCAGATTGGGAGAGCCTGTCCAGGGCTCAGAAGCCAGCTCTCCGGGTGAGGAGAAGGGCTCCTCCCCTCTGTGAGAGCTGGCCAAGCAGTTTGGGAAAGTTTGGCCTGTGGTACCCTGGGAAGCCTGCCCACAACAGGCTGGTCTTCTCCAGGCCCCAGACAAGGGTCACCTCCCCCAGGAAGCCTTCCTTGGTCCCCTGATCTAAGAGGCTAGAGGGGTGGGTTGTCTCACATGCCCCCTCCCAAAACCACAGCAAGCTCATATTCTTGGTGCCTCAGGACTTCAGAGTTTTCCTTGGTCACACAGGGATTAAGACTCACCTGCCTGAGGACAGCAAGTTGCCCCCGATAGTCTGGCCAGCTCCACATCCAGAAACAAACACTGTGAAGCTGACATCCCTTTCCATCCCCCGTGCCACCCCTACTTCCCCACCCCTGCCTGCTGGAGTGCTTCTCTCTCTGAATTTCCTTTACTCAGGTAGCATTCACCTCACAGTGCCCTCCTGCCTCAGGGCCTTTGCACATGCTCTTCCCCCTGCCAGTGATCCTCCTTCCCCCTGAAGCATTTCAAAAACAACACCAGGAACTAGTGGCTGGTACAGCAAGTACAGGGACTTGGCTGGGAGTGCGGTAGGGAAGGAGAGCAACGTCCAATGAAATGACGTGGGAAAATAAAAGATAACAAAAATCAAAGTCCTCTCACTAAGCTACTGTGTGACTTTGAGTGAGCCCTTTTCCCAATCTGGGCCTGTCAAATAAAAGACTTGGGCTCTGTGTTGCTGCAGCACTCTCCTCCATCATGGGGAATAACTTAGTGGTGTGTATGTGTGTGTGCGTGCGCACGCGTGTGATTCCTCTAAGAACAAATTGGACTCATTTAACCAGATTCTGCTTCACATTCTTTTCTTTAATCCGCAGAGAAGTGACCTGCTCAGGGAACCCCCTCAAGTCTTCCCTGGGCGCCCACTGGGTGTCGGGTCCTCCTCGGAGGTCCAGCTTCCCACAAATAGGTTCCTCCTCTGATTGGCCAATGCCTAAGGATGTTAGCCACTGTCCCTGTGTCTTGAGGAGGGCTCGCTCCCTGTGTCTCAGTGCTCCAGAGGCTCGCCCTCGCTGGAAGGTTTGGAGAGCACCCTGCAGTAGAAGGTGCGTCACTGGGGTGCAAATCCAGAGGCTTAGATGACAAATGAAAGATCTGCCGGTGTCTCTGGCAAGCCCAGCTGGAGTGGTGTCTCGTTACCGCGTCTCTGAGCTGGACTCAGCGCCCCTGGAATGTGGACTCGGTGAGCGGGGAGGTTTCATGCTGACACTTGTCCCAGCCCGAGGGTCCTCGGCGTAGGTTCTTGAGTTGCACAACACCTGGGGCAGGTTGGCTCCTCACAGGAGCTCCTGGTGCCCAAGGGGAAGGGAGCGCCCTGTGTCTGCACGTCCGGGCCTTCCCCTGCCCTCTGCCCACTGCCTGAGGCGGAAGGCGGGATTCCTGGCAGGCCCGTGGGTGGCGGGGACGTGACCCTGGTATCTCCCCAGGCCCCTCCCCGCTGGCCCGCCCTGGCTGCTAGGAGGGTCTGCCGCAGGGATGACAATGACCCAGGTCAGATGCCGTCCCTTCCTCAGGGGAATGCCTGGAACGGGACAGCTCAGCTACGTGAGGCCCTACTGTGCACTGGGCAGGATGTTAAGAGTCTTCCCATGTTCCCTTTCATCTCCACCACCTAACTGACAGGAAAGGTCAGCGGAAGTGACTTGCCCTGCATTAGAACCCTGCGCGTCTTTTTCCAAAGTCCAGGGCTCTGCCCTCTGGTCCAACGTCCTGTCCACAGGGCTGTGTGCCTGGACTGAACTCCCCAAGAGCTGACAGCAAGCGAATATGCCTCAGCTCAGTAATGCGAGGGGCAGCCAAGTCCAGAACAGAGGGTTTGACAAGCCCGGCTAACTTCGGGGCGTCCTGAGGCTGCTAGCCCTGGCTGAGAAGACTCTCCGGCCTTCCAGCCCTCACCGGTGGCTGTGTCCAGCTGGGCGGGTGACTCAGCAGCCCTCCTTCCCCATATCTGGGAGGGTGAGCCACTCTCTCCTGGCTGTCGGTTTGGCTCCGTCGGCCCATCTGGGGGTGCCCCGGCGGCCAGCCTCCCCACAGCTCAATCGCAGGGTTTGCCCTCTTTCTCAGCCCGCTGGCCTCTCCCCTGAGATTGGAGAGCCACTTCTGAATTCCTCTGGGCACCTCAACCCTCCCCTCAGGCAGGCTGTGGTGATTTCCTTGGCTTCAGTCCCGGAGCCCCTGTCCTGCCCCTATAAGGAGCTCATCTCCCAGAGCAAACAGCCTGCTTGCCAGGCCCCCAGCCCCCGCGCCTGCCCGTTTGGAGCGAGTCCTGCGGTGTGTGAAGAGACAGGACCGGGTCCAACCGGGGCATGGAAGCCAGGGAGGGAAGTGGATCTTGGCTGGACTTTCAAACGGGCTGTGTGGGATGGCAAGATATGGTGAGGTCGTGCAGGTAGGGAGCGAGACCATCTGCTCAAGTCCAAGAGAAGCACCCCACCCCAGACTGCGGCTCGGGCGCCGGAGGCAGCGTGCTGGAGAGGAGGCCCACCGCGAGCTCGGGCAAGGCCCGTCGACCGCCAGAGCCCGGCTCCACATCTGTAAAATGGGCACGACACCACCAGGCGGCCAGGGCCGTCCTGCACAGCACGTACAACGCTTTTTATAAACGGCCCGGCTGCCAGGAGGCCTGCTCCAAAGAGCTCAGACGTGGGTGTTTCTTTCCATTCCGTGTGAGTCAAAGATTCGTGCCGTCTTTCCTTGCTCTCTTTCACCTTCACCGTCCCGGGATCCTGTGGGAAGGATCTGTGAGGCATTCTGCAAATGGCGCGCGTACAGCCGTTGTTGGCTGCTGCTCGTCCTCCCAGCAACTCAGAGCACGTCACCCACACCCCCTCACACACACACTTGACCCGGTGAGGAGCCGGAGGCCAGAAACAGGAAACACCTTGCTGACGATCTCTCCACAAGTTAGGACACCGAAGAAACTAACTTTGTTGAGCACTAAGGGTATGCCAGCAACCGGGGGTGGCACTTGGGGACGCTGAGGTGCATAGGACATGGTCCCTGCCTAAAAAGGCTCACAGAGCAGAGGCGGGGAGAGAGAAAGGGGGGAGTACAGATGACCTCCATCCCAGATAGGTGGAAAACAGGCTGTCCACGGGGTGTGGACACCTCACCTCTGGGATCCCGTTTCAGTGAGAAATCAGTGCTGCCCAGGGGGATCCCAGAGGCTTTGTGGAGGATGAACCCTGGGCCCTGAGGGATAAGCATGAGTTTGCAGGGTGGAGAAGGGAGAGAAAGGGCATGAAGGCCCCAGGCCTGGGCTGACCAGGGAGCTAGGAGGTTCTTCTAGAGCATCCCGCTGCAGTAAGGAGCCTGTGCTGTCCACACGTGACATCACAGGGGTTGGAGGCACCCCTGGGGCATCAAGACACACCCACTGAGGGACGTGTGCACAACCTCTGACCCAGGCTTCTGCCTTCCAGGAACTGGTTGGGCAAGACAAGACTCACCCCTGGCGTATAGAGAGTAACACTCGCCAGCAGGGTTCAAACCAGGAGTGTGGCCCCAGAGGTCTGCTGTCACTTCACTCCTCAGGTGACTCTGCGGACCCCTCAACTAGCAGACATATATACACAGTTTTGCACACCATTTCCAGGAGCTCCAGGACATTCCCCCACCAGCCCATCTCCATTGAGGAGGCCCTGATTCAGTCTGATTCCTGCATTTTGCAGTTGGGGAAACTGAAGCAGAGAAAGCATGTGACTTGCCGGAGATCCACATGAGTCAGGGCAGAACCAGGCCTAGACTCTGACTTCTGCCCTGGTGTCCTCCCACAGGCACGCTGCTGCTGCCACTTCCTAACTGTGGGTCTCGGCCCAGCTGCGGTTCTCAGCACCCCGCCTTGTGAGGGAGGGGCTGGCATGTATTTTCTATCGCTCCAGCGATAGCCTGTTCCCAACCCACAACCCCTCTCAGTAAAATTTCACCTTCTCACTCTCATCTCCCAGGCACAGTTCTCTGCATCCTGGTGCCCCATCTCTGTGGCAGGCCCCGCCGTCCACCCATTCGCCCAAGCCATACACGGGCCTCCTCCTCCCCTCCTGCCCCTGCGCCCCCTCCCCGGCCAATCTCTGGCTGGATTTGACTCTCACTCATCCAGCCCCATCTGCCTGCAGTGTCCCCTCCTGCCTCGTGCCCACTCCTATCTTGGCACCAGCCAGACGAATGCTCCCACTCCCGACCACCTTTGGACCACTTGTTCCCACTGGTTTTTCTGTTCAGAGGAGTAAGATGTGGCTTGGATCAACTGAATACCCTTTGACCTCAAGGTTTGCTTGCACACTTGTTTTTTAAATTCAACTCCCTCTTGAGAGAAATGTTCTCAAAGAGGTCAGTTCACTTTCCCACTTCTGGACTTTTGAAAACCCTTACATACCAGAGAATCGTTTGTAAACATTCTTCCACAGTGGTTTCCTTACACAGGCTAATGCAACGTTTTTAGGTATGGGTATCTCTAGGGCCTGAAATTAAACTCAGGAGAAAGGGTCAACGTGAGCACCAGTGTCCAGAAGTGTGCACTGGCCCATTTGCTAATCAAGAAGTTCGGCCCATAAATTCAACAGGAATAGGAGTTGATATTCAAAGTCCAAGACAGTTTAGAGTTGGAAGGATAATAGAGCGCAGCTGAGGTGTGCTCTCAGACGGGCAGATGGGAGCCTGGGACCCGCCCCCGACCCCGCCTGGCTGTGCTGGATGGCAGACCTCACAGAAACGCAGCCCAGGCGAGCCACATTCCCGGCTCTCGTGACTGGATTTTCAGCTTTCTAGAACAGCACTTCCTGTGTTATGTCTGCAATTTGTAGAATCTGATAAGAGACTCGCTTCAAAGTTCAAAAGGCACTTTGTAAATAGTTTCAAAGAGAAGCCCTATTTATGCTGGGGAGGCAATATAGGGTAGGAGAGGAGAGAGCCTTTAAGGCACAAGCTGAGGGGGAATCCCAGAGCCACCTCTGTGGACCTGGGCAAATTGCCTGACCTCTCCATCCCCGGTGCCCTTATCTGCACAGTGGGGATTACAATGCACTTACTTCCTGGCGGGTGGTAAAGAATATAATGCAAATGAGCATTAGTATGTGCTTAGCGAATAGCACTGGTGGTGGTGGTGGTGGCCAACAAAACCACCAGGGTGAGCAGAACAGCTGTGTCAATATACATTGAAAGTAATTTTTGGCAGAACGAGAGCATCTGAGCTGTGGAAGCGAATAGTACGAGCCAGCAGCCTGGAACGGCAGCTCAGGAACGGAGAACTCGACGAGCTGATGGCTGCAGGGGCAAGAGTGGTGGGTGCGGGTCCCCAAAGAGATCGGGTCCTAATTCCTGGAGCCTGCAAACGTGACCTTATTTGGAAAAAGGATCTTCGCAGATGTGATTAAGTAAGGACTTTGAGATGGGGAGGTTACCCTGGATTATCAGGGTGAGACCTAAATGCAACCACAAGTGTCCTTTGAGGAGACAGGCAGAGGGAGATTGGACACACAGACACGGGGGGGTGGGGGGAAGCTGATGGGAAGACAGAGCAGAGATTTGAAGAGGCTGGCCTCGAAGGTTGGCGTGACGCAGCCACAAACCAAGGAATGCTGGCAGCTACCAGAAGCCAGAAGAAGCAAGGAACAGATCCTCACTAGAGCCTTTGGAAGGAGTGCAGCCCTGCTGACACTCTCATACTGGCCCAGTGAGACTGATTGTGGACTTCTGGCCTCCAGAACCCAGAGAGAGTAGATTTCTGTTGGTTTAAGCCACGGAGTTTGTGACAACTTGTTACAGCAGCCCTAGGAAAGTAATACATGAGGATCATAGGAGCTAGCCCTTTTTACTCATGAGGAAACAACCTCAGAGAGCAGCAGTGACTTAACCCAAAGCCACACAGCACGTTAGCCCCTTGGCCAAGGCCGGACCCAGGTCCCCAGATCTGCACCACTGCGTGACCTCATCCATCTGCCTCGCTTCCTCCTGGCCACGTGGGACACCTGGGAGGCCTTGGACCCTCGCCCTGGGAGACCCTGGTTTGTCGTAGTGACTCTATCTTTACTTACCGCTGTCCGCAGGCGAGACTAGCTAGTACCAAACGCTATCCCTCTGGTCGCCACTGCCCCCAGCCTGGATGTCCACCTGTCGCCTGTGTCACAGGTTCGGTTCTTTGGGAGCAGACTCTGAGAGGGAGTTTGGGGTGCCAGACATTTGTTGAGGATCTACACTAGTGACGGAAGGGGGAGGAAGTTGGATTGGGGGGAGGGAGATTGAAGTTGAATCACGATGTGGGCCTGACAAAGCCTCAGCCAATCCAGCAGGGAGTTGTCCTGTGTCCAGCTGGGGTAGCTAGGACCTTACACCCCCATCTCGCTCAATCCCCAGGTGCCAGCTGCCCGGGGGAGGTCATGAGCTCGGGCGAGGTGAGTCTCTGCAGTGAGGCAGACCCAGAGGAGCCGACAGCTGGAGGCCACCTGCTGACCACACTGCCTGCAGCTGGGCAGTAAGGCCTTCTTTGAAAGAGGCCCGGGTATGTGTGGACCACAGCCCAGCGGGACCATGTGTTCTGCAAACAAGGGCTGCATCTCCACGGTGCCTGGATGGCTTGCCAAACCACCACCCTCCCAGCTCCTCCTCTTGGCCTACAGAGTGGCCAAGACCCTCCACACTCAAAGTGGAGTCTGCAGACCAGTGGCCTGGATACCCCTTGGGAACTTGTTAGCAATGCAGACTTTGTTTGGGGCCCCACATTCCACTTGAGAAGCAAGCTGTACCCCAGTGGTTGGATGACTCCAGGGGCTAAATCCTGCCTTGGTCTGTTTTCCTGTGGCCTTTGAGCTAAGGATGATTTTTGTATCTTTTACAAAGAAGAGTGTGTGACAGAAACTGTATGGCCAGAAAAACCTAAAATATTTACAATGTGACCATTTGCAGAAAACATTCTCCAGTCTCTGCTCTAGAAAGTCTGAGGAGCAGGGGAGATGCAGAGGTGGATCTTTCCTGGAAGCCCGCCCAGTGTCTGTGGCCAGCCCTTTGCCCCTCGGTCACCACTTCCTGCTGGTTTCCTTCTTTGCCCCCCTCCTTCCCTTCTCTTTCCCCCACTTTCTCCTATTTCCTTCTCTCCCCTCCTGCCTCCTCCCTCCTCTCTCCCTGTGTGTGAGTCTCTCTCTGTGTAACTTGTGCATCTCAAGCTCTCTCTTGCTCCTGTCTCCGAGAGCTTCCTCATGTCTGCGTATCTCTGTCTGTCTCATCCTGTGCCCCTCCCACCCACTCTGACTACAGATCAAAGCACCCTCATGCCACATCTCAGGGGGTCATCTCAGGCTGCTATTCAGAGCAGTCGTGGGCGCTGCGGGCAGCCCCAGATCTTTCCATCTACAGTCCTGCCACATCCACACCTGCTCCATTAATGCCCACAGCTTCTGGCATTCTCTTCTCAGCTCTGCCGCTCCACGGTCTCTCCTTGCCCCCAGCCTTTCCTTCTCCACGAGGCCTCCAATCTTTGCAGCATTTTTTTTCTCAACATCCCTGACTCTCTTGTGAAATGCAAATGAATTAGCGTCTAATTACTCATCAGAGCTGCATCCCTGGCCTTCTCCTGTTGGGCTCCTGTGGAACACCTCGCTCATCAGCTGAGCACTCAGGCCATCAGGAGCAATTCCAGTTCAGGAGGCAGGCCGCAGCAAGGAGCAGTCCCTCGCCCCTCCCTTCAGGCTTGGTCAGCAACCACCTCATCAGTGGATTCCAGAAACAGCCCGGGTGGGGCCGCTCTGCCCACCACTCCCTCTAATTGCCGGCATCATTCTGGGAAGTGATGGTGCCGAGGGCTGTGAGGGGCCAGGAAAGAGACCCAGCCTCTGCCCTCCAGGAGGTGGCTCGGGGATAAGGAGCCAAAGCCCTGTGTGTATAACCTTTGTAACCCAGCACGACCTGCCAGGCAGTAAGTGATGAAATGAGAAATGTGCCCAAGGACACGGTCTAGTCTGTAAATGGTGACAGGCTGAATTTAAACGCAGGAGGGAGAAGGCAGAGAGCTTGAACCCAACCTAAGCCTCAGGACCCCATCTTCAGTCTTGGAGAGGCAGTGTGAGACAGGAGGAAGGGAACGGGGCTCCAATCCGCCAACTCCCTGGGTGACTTTGAGGCTTGACCCCTCCGAACCTCAGTCTCCTCAACTGGGAACTGCAGATAATGGGGCCAGCCCGGGGAAAAGGAGCCTTTGTCAGCAAAGTGCCGGCTCGGGCTTGGCACGATGTAGGCGTCTCAGTGAATGTCAATCTCGTTTTTCTTTGCCTTCGTGATCCCGAGGGGTGGACCCATGATGGGTGGAAGTGGAGCCGGATTTCTGTCCAGTGTGCAGCCACCCCCTTGGGCCCCTGCCCCATCCTCCCAGCTCCTCTGAGCCCACAGTCACTCCCAGCGGCTCCATGCTATCCCAGCCAATCATGACAGAAGTTGGAAGGCCAGTCTTCCACCCACTAAGGAGGAGATCACCCTCCCCTGGCCTGAGTTCGAGAGACAGCCGTGAGCACTGGACCCCTGCAATCCATCACGCCAGGGCTCTCCCTGCAGAGGCACACCCTCCTGCCCCTGCAGCCTCCCTCACTGTGTCCTGGAGGTCCTCTGGCCTTGGCAGCCTGCCCACATGTCCTGTCTATCCCACCCCAGTTCCCTCCAGCTCTGCTACCCTCAATTCCAGCTGACTACAAGCAGCCTAGCCTCTTCCTGGCTCTGGATGCTTCTATCCGAAATGAACCCTGTTCCCTGAAACCCCCATCTTCCTAATGCTTATGGGTCACATGAGGCTACCAAACTCTGAATTATCCACTGGTCATTTATATTTCTTAATGGTCTGGGTGGGTGAGTGTGGTCTTGTTTCTCTAGCAGACTGTAAGGACCTTGAAGGAGAGGACCACACCAGACCTCCCAAGAGTACCAAGCACAGCACAGTGCTGGGGCCGTGGCACACCCAGCAAACTCCTTGGGAGATGGATTGGATGACTGACATACAGCCTCACCCAACTCGCTGGTGCCAGAGCAGCAAATGCCTTTCGCAGAGCCTGGAGAGGGTCGGGGCGAGAAGGAATGAGGGCTCATTGAGCAGCTACTGTGTGCTAGGCACAGATGCTAGTAAGCCGTTCCAAGAATGTTCTGTCATTTAATGCTCACAACAGCCTTTTAAGGTAGATATCGTCCTCCCCAATTTTATAGTGGGGATCTGAGCCTGGGGGAGTTTAAGTGACCAACTCAAGGTGATACAATTACAGAGTGGTGGGGCCCAGCCTGCACCAGGCCTGCCTGCCTCCCACGTTCACGGCCCCTTTGGTCAGCCCGCTTGCTCAGAGCTCTCTGCCCTCTCACTCGGGCCTGGGTTGGCAAATGCAGGACAAGTGCTCAACCCACTGCTCTGTTATTGGTTCCAGAGCTCTGGTGGCCTTTCCTCCGTCTTTCCTGGCCAGCCCCTTGAGGGTGCAGCTGGAAGTCTGCAGCCCTGGGCAGACCCAGAACATCCTGTATCTGGGACACTGGTCAGGTGCCCAGGCACTGCCAACCGCCGGGCCAGGGGCCCATGGAGTTTGTGACCCTGCCTGTTGTAACCCGTGACCGTCCCATGGGCTCTCGTCGACCAGGTGCAAGTGGCTGCTGCTGTGGTGGGCTTCTTCATTCAGTGATGTAGGAGCTGGGAAGCCTTTGAGACCACCTGGTCCGTTCATTCTACTGATGGGGAAGCTGAGACCCAGGGAGGAAGGTGGCTTGCCCAGGACTTCGACAGAGCCAGGCCCAGAAACAGGGTGTCCTGACTCCCAGTTCAGTGCTCGTCCTGCCAGTCCCAGCTCAGTTTCACAAACGTGCAGAGGAGAGCAGAACTGGGTGCTCTCGGGGCCACACAGAGAGAAGCCTGGCTCTCTGCTTCCTTGGGAAGCTACACTCTGCTTGTCTCCCCGAGAGCCATGCTGGACAGAGCAGGTCGGCCTCCAGGCACTGGTGGGAGTGCTGCACGGGGAGGCTGGTGAGTCCCAGAAATTCTCCTCGAAGAAAAGCCGTGAGGTGGGGAAGGCCCAGCTCAGACTCCGGCCTCCGGATGCTGGCTGCATCCGTGGAGGAAGAGGACGTTCCAGGGTGAGGCGAGAGACAGGCCGAGGAGGAGGAGGCAAAGGCCTTGAAGGACGGTCTGAACATTCTGCCACAGTTTGGGGACTACGAAGGCACGGCCGCCCCTTATGTCCGTGGTGTTCCTGTGGCAATCCAAAGCCAGTGTTTCCCAAGACGGCTGTTGAGACACTGCCCCACGCTGCCAGGACAGCCCTGGGAGACAGCACCTTTCCCACACCCAGCTCAGCTCCTGCCCCAAGGGCACGGCTGCCCACATGCGTCTCCTCCCGCCCGAGTGGGACTCTGCTGGGAGGTGTGGTCTCTGGGCCTGCGGTCACCTGGCTGTCCTCCTCTGAGCGGGCCTGGTCTTCTCCATCCTCTGATGTGCCCAGCAGAGCGCCTGGTGCCCTGGAAGGGCTGACGAGTGTCAGGTGTCGGCCCGGGCTCTGCTTCAACACTCCCCAGTGTTTGCTCCTGGCGGCTCCCCCAGCAGCTCCCTCAGAAAGCCCAGCCCCGCTTTCCTCACAGCCTCCCTCCGCATGCACGCAGCTGTGGAGTCTGGGCCGACCCTGACCCTGAACGAGACGGGGCCTGTTCTTGAGCGGCTTGCAGTTGCTGGAGCAGAGAAAACACGCACGTAACTCTCTGTAACATATGCTAGAAAGTGGTCGCTCCTGCAAAGTGCTGAAGGGACAAGGGAGAGATTGCTTTCCCCGGTGAGACCCAGACAGGCTTCCTAAAAAAGGTGGCATCCGCTCGCCCTCGAGGAGTAGTGAGGACACATGCACGAGGCTCAGAGCCACGTAAGAGCGTGGTGTGTTCAGAAGGTCTTGGTTTAGCAAGAATTTTGACTGAGGTGCTGGAGATGGGAGAAGCAGGAACCAAGGATGAGGGAGCTTGAGCAGCACGGTGGGGAGCCAGAGGAGAGCGAGAAGCAGGAAGTCACGTGACCAGATTTGGGAACATAAACCAGTATGACCACTGTGTCAAGAATCGGGGGTGGGAGTGGCAGGGGTAACAGCAGCTACTGGGACCAGTGAGCAGGAGACTGCAATGCCCCAGGGGACAGCAAAGGACCCATGGCGATGGTCGGAAGGTGCACCTGAGGAGGAAGATTCCAGGGGCATTTAGAAGGTAGAACCGACAGAATTAGTGACCGTTTGGATGGAGGGACTGAGGACAGGAGGGGGCAAAACTGCAAAGGAAGGTGTGGCATGGGGCCTCCCTTTGTGGGTGTCTGGGTGGTTGGAACTGCCGAGGACCAGTCCGGGGAACTCGGGAAGGAGATTGGCCCTGGAGATGGTAATTGGGAGTCATGAGGTAGAAGGGGAAGCCGGGGAGAAGACGAGTGACCCAGAAAGGTACTGGGGAGTGACAGCAGAAGGGGCAGGTATGAGGAACCCACCGTCACCATTCTCCCACCCCCAGCCTGCTCCCCACTTCTCCCTGCTGCCCAGGCCTCTGCCTCTCAGAATCTGCCTGCTTTATGAACACCTCCCCCAGTTTCCATGGCAACACCACCTCCCCTCAGCCCCACAGGGGTGGCGTCCACTCCCCCAGAGGAGCTCACAGCCCAGTGCCTGGCCACACCACTGTGGCCATGGAAGGCTGAGGCCAGGAGACTCACCCCCCCACCTCACCCCACCGTGCTGACTTCATCTGCCAGCACGCCCTCCCCGGACACCAAACAGACCGCTCCCTAACCTATCCCTTCTCCTCCACACACCCTCAGCCAGCCCTCTGTATCTGACCCACAGCAGACTTTTCACAAACAAGAAATCGCCCATTATTGTGTTAGGTCACTGAGGTGTTGGGCTTCTTTGTCACTGCACCATAGCCCAGCTGATTCTGACTAATACAATCCCTGTGCAGAAGTGGCACCATGCCAAGCTCACCACTTGTTCTCCACTTCCTCTGACATCACCAGACCCCCTCCCTGCCCACCCCTTTGAAGCTGCCCTCTCCTCTACTGCCTCAAACTCTGAAGCCCAACCTACACTCACTGGTATTGCATTTCACCCGGCCTTTCCATCTCCCCAGCTGAACTGTGAGCCCCTGAGAGCTACAACTGGGCCTGAGTCCCCTTTGTGTCCCTCAGAGAACCAAACACCCTACGGATCGTGTGGGAACTGAGCTAAGAGGCACTATGAGTGACTAAGCCACATAAAATCCCAGCTCCCCGGCCCTCGCTTCTTTCCCCACTCTGTCCTGCCTCCAGGATCCACCGTGGGGGAGCAGGAGAAAGCCATGACAGAGAGATGGAAAATATTCCTGGTATTGTTCTAAGGCCACAGCCTGCGGTTGTGGAAGGAAGCGAAGGGGGGCTGGGAGATGGGGAGGAGAGGTTAACAAGATTAAAAAAGCCATAATGAGACCACAGCACAAACCCTGCAATTATGCTCCCAAATTTAATCAAAACAGCTTCCCGCACTGGGCCTGTAACATATCTAACAGGCCCGTCAGGTTCTGCCTCCCAGGCCCAGCACTTGAGATACCACAGAGCCCAGAGTCTTTTTGCAAAACTCAGGGCGGGGCAGGAGCGAGGCCTGCCTGCCAGCACCTCCCACCCCCCACCCCAGCCCATCCACCATGACAGGCTTATGGGGTTTGACTTGGCTTAGCTACGCCAGGTCTCCAGGGAAGCTCCTCCTCCTCCTCCCTTCTCTGCTCCTCCCCATCACCTCCCCTCTGCTTCTCATCTTGGCAACCCACCCCTCTCCCCCACCCCACCCCCACCCTCCACCCCTGTCACTCTGCCCAGCTTCACGCCTACCTCCCCAGTGCAGACTTTCTCCATGGCCCTGGCCACCAGCTGTGGCCCCAGGCTCCCTCAGACAGGGCTCCCTCAGGGCTCCCCCAGGGTGGCCCCTTTCTTAGTCACACCCCACCAGCAAATCTGGCCCCACCACAAGATCTGGCCTCGCCTGGAGTGTTGACCTTCTTGAAAGCAGAGATTTTTTCTCCCGATGGTTTTGGTCTCCCCTGGCACATGTAGGTCAGCACCTGGGGCAGGGGCAGTTAATGCTCACTGTGGAGCTATATGCTCCCTTGTTTCCCAGGCTTCCTGTGAAAGGGTGGGGGCCATGCAGCTAGTTCTGACCGACAGTCTGACTTCCAGATCAAAGTGAAGAACAGCGTCCTTTCTCCATCTCTCTTCCCCTGTCCTGGTGATCCTAGACTACATGTATTTGGATTGGTGTACCTACAAGATGAAGAAGGCTCCCCAACCAACATTGGACCTTCCATGAGTGAGAAATCATTCATCATTACGTTAAGTCAGTAAGATGCCACAGCTCATTTGTTACTGCACCATAGCCCAGCCTATCCTGACTAATACAAATCTGTCACTGAGAGACTAATGAAAATACTTTCAAGTCACATCCAATCAAATGGAAGAAAATGAGATGGCATATCTGGCTCCAAGTCAGGAAACTTGAGCTCTGGTTCTATCTCTGTCAACTAATTGTTGTGTAAGTTGGGCAAATCTCTTAACCTCTCTGGGCCTCATCTTCTGTCATGTGGCAGGCTTGGATGAAATGGTGTGATTCATTAAGACAAGAGATACAGGGGGAGGACCAGGCTTGTGGGGAAAGACCTGAGTTCCATTTGGGACCTATCGAGTGTGAGATGTCAGTGGGGCGTTGCGTAGACATAGAGTAGGCTCTGGGGCCAGAAAGAAGGATGGATGGGGCTGGAGGTGTGGATTGGAGGTCACAGGTAAAGTGGTAGTTGAAGTCCAGCTGATGGAGGAGGTTGCTGGGGAGAAGGGGACATGCAAAAAAAATAAGAGAAGTAAAGTAAAGTAAAGATGAAGGCGCTCAAATCCAGAGAGATGAGGTAACTTGCCCAAGGTTCCACAGCAAATTAGTGCCAGAGGTGGAACTTGAACCCAGAACTCTTGCCTCTGACTCCAGGGCTCCATCCTTTTTCCGCCCAGAGAAACTGGGAGCCTGGGGTGGTGAGGTAAGGCTACCAGTGAACGCTGGGGCATTAATCGCCCATGAATCTCTGGTCACTTCTGTGGAACCCAGTTTTCCCATTTATAGAATAAAAATGGTGTCAACTACTGCTATACGGGGCTTTCTGATTTATAAACCAACTCGTGATGGTCATCTCATCTGACTCAAAATCTGCCTTTGGGAAAAGCAGCGTACACAGGCAGACTAAGGCTCAGAGAGATGATGTGATTTACCAGAGGTGAGACTGAGCCCGGATCCCCTGGCTCTGTGTCA
Source organism: Tapirus indicus (assembly GCA_031878705.1). Classification (NCBI taxonomy): domain Eukaryota; kingdom Metazoa; phylum Chordata; class Mammalia; order Perissodactyla; family Tapiridae; genus Tapirus; species Tapirus indicus. The sequence goes on along the minus strand of CM062918.1, from coordinate 60,375,414 downwards.
GGTCCCCATCTCGTTGAGCTCCCTCCTGGAGGACCATGAGCAGCCCCCCTCTGCCCAGACATTGCAGACCCCGTGTTTCCTGGAATTTGGTTGATGGGTCTGGGACAGTGGGAAGATGATCGGAGGCCACCCTGAAGGATAACGTGACAGTGGGGCTTCTTAGCCTTGCTGGCAGGGGAAAGGGATAGCTCAAGCTTGTTGTGATGCCATTTCTGGCACAGAGCCTCTAAAACCACTGGAATTTCCTAAGTGAGGAGAGTGATCAACGAACGTGTCTTTTGTTATGTTAGTGAGGTGACTTTTGGAAAGCACCTAAGGATGGGGGCTGGTTGCCAGGAGAACCAACCAAGTGATTAAAGGGTTAGAACTTTCAGTCCCAGCCCCATGACCTCTGGGGAGGGGAGAGGGGCTGGAGGTTGAAATCAATCACCTGGTCAATGATTTAATCAATCATGCCTATGTAATGAAGCCTCCATAAAAAACCAACAGGAGGGGTTTCAGAGAGCTTCCAGGTTGGTGAACCCTGGAGATTTGGGGAGGGTGGCATCCTCAGAGAGGGCATGAAACCTCCACATCCTTTCCCCATACCTTGCCCTACGCATCCCTTCCATCTGGCTGTTCCTGAGTTATATCCTTTGACAATATACCAGTAACCTAGCAAAATGTTTCTCTGAGTTCTGTGAGCCCCCTTAGCAAATTAATCAAACCCAAAGAGGGGGCCATGGGAACCTCTGATTTGTAGCTGGTTGGTCAGAAGTACGGGTGACAACCTGAACTTGTGTTTGGCTTCTGAAGTGGGGGTGAATGGCAGGTAGTTTTGTAAGACTGAGCCCCTAACCCGTAGGATCTGACCCTATCTCCAGGCAGAGAGGACACCCCGCTGGTGTCGGAGAATTGCTTGGTGTGGGGGAAAAGCCCACACACTGGAACTGGTGTTGGAGCTGGCGATGTTGGTCCAAGATCAAGCATAGCCTGGATAAAGATGATCTGGGCCCAGACAGAAGTTTAGATTCTTAGTGATTTCTGGATTCTGGAGGGGGAAGGCGGTAACTGTTCTCTGAGAAAACACCCAGGACTTATGGCACTTTGTGAGCCAGGGGCCAAGCTTTTCCACAAGAGCCTATTCTAGGAACAACTCAAAGAGAAAGAGTCCCATCCATCTCAACCCTCCAACAAATACTGGTTGAAGGTGCTCCCCATCCCTGCCCTCAAGAGGAGGGAGGAGACAGCAGGGAGAGCAGGACGCAGGATTTCCACCTAGAAGACCCAAAATCAAGGCCTGATCTAACACTTTCCAGCTGTGTGGCCTTGGGCTGGTTATTTGTCCTTTCTGAACCTCATTTTCAAAATAGAGCTAATAATGCCACTCAACTTCCCTATCTCCTAAGGTGGTTTTGAAAATCAGAACAGACCTTCTTTGACGAAGTGGTTTGTAGGTTGCTACTGAGAAGATAAAATAAGCACTTGATTCTTTGGGATACAAAGTAGACAGTCATAAGAGCTGTTAGAGAGACGCAGATAAGGGGCTATGAGAGAAAGGAGAGATGGGGGCCAGCCCTGTGGTGTAGCGGTTAAGTTTGTGCGCTCTGCTGCGGCAGCCCGGGGTTTGCAGGTTCCCATCCCGGGTGAGGACTGACGCACACTTGGCAAGCCATCTGTGGCAGCGTCCCATATAAAGTAGAGGGAGATGGTCATGGATGTTAGCCCAGGGCCAGTCTTCCTCAGCATAAATGAGGAGGATTGGCAACGGATGTTAGCTCAGGGCTAATCTTCCTCACAAAAAAAAAAAAAAATAGGAGAGAGAGAGGGGACAGCTGGGACCATGGGGGAGGCTAACAAGAGGAGGTAAGGCACTGAAAGTAAAGGAGGGTACAATCCCAACAGGCAGAAATGGCAGAGAAAGGGAATTCCAGCAGAGAACGGAGTGAGCAAAGGTATAGAGGCTGGAAATGACAGAGCAGTTTCCAAAGACAGTACAAAACGCCGTTGGTATTTGCAGGGGCCCGTGGAGATAACATTGCAAGTGTGTCTGGGGAGGTGACAGCGTGCCTTGAACACTAGGCAGAGGTATTTGCACTTTATTTGGTGGAGGCGTGTGTCTGTGAGTGTGTGTGTGTGTGTGGCACAGTAGTTCTCAGTGTGGTCCTTGCATCAGCAGCAGCAAGAGCCACACTTGGGAACTTGTTGGAGATACAAATTCTCAGGCCTTACCCTAGACCCACTGAAGCAGAAACGGGAGTGGGCCCAGGAATCTGGGTTTTATCAAGCCCTCCAGGGGATGCTGACGTCCGCCTGAGTGTGAGGCCTGGTGTACCAGGTGCTGTCAGCACCCTGCCCTGCCCCAGCCCCACAAGCTTCCATCCACCACCATCAGAGTCCCTTCAACTGTGAGCTTTCTGTGGCCACTGGATCCTGCCCTGTCCAGGCACAAAAAGAGCGGGAGTGCCAGGAATTAGTGTCCCTGGGGAGCAGCTGTCACCCAACAGTTGACAGGAGTTGGTGCAGTAATGCCCCAGCTCCCTGGCCTCTCAGATGGTGGGGCTGAGGTGGGGTTTTACACTCCATCTTCGGCAGGGCAGAGCCATGGTGCCCACAGTGGTCACTGTGGTTACAGCCCCTGTCTGTCCGTCTGGGCGCCTTTCCTCCCTGTGTCACCTCTCTGCTCCCCACTGGTATTCTCTGGGACATGTCCCAAATGAAGCACAGCCACTGGAGGCCCTGGCTCTGCTTCTGGGGAACCCAAAGCAAGATCGCATGTGTGTGCGTATGTACGTGTGTGCATGCACGCGCTTGCGTGGTGTCAGGGCCAGAGCGGGGGTGGGGGATTGCTGTCTTCCTGGCCCAGGTGATGGCACTGGCAGAGGAGGCAGAGTGGCCTGGAGCTCAGACACAGGGGGAAGGCGCACTGGTAAGACGCTGGCAAGAACAAGGCGGGTGACTGAGGGCTTAGAGAGGAAAGGGGGTTCCCCAAAGGATGGGGAAGGAGAGGGGGTGTCTTCCTAAAGCAAAATTGCCAAGACTAGGTCATGATTGGGTGTGGGGCATGAAACATGGAGGGAGGCCAAACCAGCTCCAGCACCTTGTAATTATCCCCATTTCATTGACAAAGAAACAGGCCTGAGGGTTAAGTGGCGCACCCTAGGCCAGGCCTCAGAGCTGGTGCAAGATCTGCATCAGAACCCAGGCCTGTGGGGGGCACACAGCCTGCAGGCCAGCCAGTGACCTGGGGCCACAGCTGCTGTTAGTGCTGCTTTGATTTTTGTACCTTGAAGACTCTGGTGTGAACTCTGGACAGGGGAGGGGCACGCTCATCAAACAAGGGGTTCACTCTTCCCCAGCACTCGCCCATCCCTCAAAAAAATCAACAGAGGGGGGCCCCAGTGGCTGGTGGTTAAGTCTTTCATGCTCTGCTTTGGCAGCCTGGGTTCAGTTCCCATGCGTGGACCTAAACCACTCCTCTGTCAGTGGCCATGCTGTGGTGGTGGCTCACGTACAAAAGAAAAAGAGGAAGATTGGAAACAGATGTTAACTCAGGGCAAATCTTCCTCAGCAAAAAAAATCAACAGAGCTTCTGCAGCCAGGCAGCCTGCAGTGGCCACAGCTGTAAATCTGGGCAGTTTGCTTGTTGTCTTCATGCCTTGGTTTCCTCACCTGTATAACAGGAATAAAAACACTTCACATTAAGCTCTTAGACTAATACTCTTGTTGGTGTTGGGGTGGTTCTTGTTGTTGCTGATTATGGTGCTAAGTTTAGAAACAATGGGCCAGACACACCTCCTGACCCTGTCACTGATGATATTTGTCGTCCAGCTAATAAGTGGCAGAGCCGGGATTCTACGCCAGGACTGGCTGACATGAGAGCCCAGGTCTGAAGCCCCCACGCTGTGTAAGGGAACATAGTCACACCCAAAACCATGGAAGGGTTTGGGTTGGCCGTTCTTTTTTAACCACAGATCTTCTTTCAAAATCTACCTATTGACGTGGTTCCAGAGGGTGCAGGTTGAGGAACGATGTTCCAGCAGTGTGTCCACTGTGGGGCCAGAGAAACAAAGTCATTGAATTGAAATCACATCACAAAATTTGAGTTCTGGTGCTGGCTCCTTTTCTATGCACCTCTGTGACCTTGAGCAGGTCATTTTCTCCTCCAGGCCTCAGTTTCTCTGCCTGTAAAATGGGTACACAAATCCTTGTCTCTCTTACCAGTCTGTGGGGAGTCTCAGTCAAGAAGCATTTCTGGTCAGGCTTGTGCTAGGTGCTACTGGGGAGAGAGACACGTAGGAGAAATACCCCCTGCCCTGGAAGCCTATAGTTCTCCCATAGGGACGGGGATGTGAGAGGAGAGGGAGGAGGGGGAAGGAATCCCTTCACTGGGCACTTACCATGTGTTGGGCACTGGGCTAAAGGCTTTACCCTCATGCAATTGTCACAACTGCCTTGTGAGGTTGGGGATATTCTTCCTATTTACAGAAGAGGAAAATGAGGCCCAGGGAAGAAAGACAAATGGTCAGTACTGGTAGAGCTAAGATTTAGGCTCCAGTTGGTCTCCAAAATATGGGCCCTTTCTGCCATGCCACACTGCTTCTCCCCTGGGGTCTCCCAACAGACTGGGTGAAACCTCCTCGGGAGGCGGTGGGTGCTGGGCACCAGGACCCCAGGGGAAGATGACATCCCTGCAGACTGGAGTGACAAGCACAAGAATATGAGTATTACGCCGTGGTAACTTGAAGGAGGGAATACCTGAATCATTTGGAGGAGGTGGAGATATTTGTGTGGAGTTTTGAAGAATCAGTAGTTTTCCAGATAAACAAAAGAAGATCCTTCAGAACAAAGGGAGTTGCAGGTAGGAGGTAGGCAGATGTCAAACAGCTGGCCCCTTAAGGTACTGTGAATGGGTCTCAGAGACTGAGGGGCATACAGATGCGTGGATAAGTTATCTCTCTTCAGCAATGTACCAACTACGTGACTTTGAGCGAGTCCCTTAGCCTTTCTGAGCCTCAGCTTCTTATTTTGTTAAATGAAGATGGTAATGCCTAATTCATAGGGTAGTTAGGTTTAGATGAGGAAAACGTGGAAGAACTTCGCATACATTCTTCTCATTTAATCCTTACAATCTTGTGAGCTGAGTTGGATACCAGCCCTCTCCCATTTTTGCAGAGGATCAGAGAGGGAAGGAACTTGCCCAGGGACACACAGCCAGAATGAGCCAGGCAGCCTCATTCCAGATCCTGCCTTCTTAACAACAACTTGTTATATTGACACAAAAATCTGAAATAAAATATTAACAAAGCAAAACCAGCTTTGAATGAAAACATTAACGGACCCTAAACAAGTAATTTTTATTCCAGAAATGTGGATATGATTCAGGAAATCCGTTAATGTAAGACAAGTATCAACAGGTTAAAGGACAAAAGCCATAGGATTATTTTTAAAGAAATAGTAAAGAAATTTAATAAAATGCTACATGAAGATCTCATTTAAAATTTTTTTTTTAAGTAAACTGGAAATAACATATTTGATTTACAAAAAGAAAAAGGCTTTCTCAAATCAAACAGCCAACATGATACCTATTGGTGAAAAACTAGAAGTATTCCTTCAAAATCAGGAAAAAGACGATGATCCTTAAAACACTGCCATTATTTAACTGTGTTCTGGAGCCCTGGCAGACACAACAAGACACAAAAAGGCATAAGTGGTGTGGCTGTTGGAAGGGGGGAGATATAATTACCAGATGGTAGAAGGGCCTACCTAAAAAATTTCTCAAAAAAAAAAAAGAAAAAAACCTGAAAACCTTTTAGAGCTAATAATACTCAAATCACTACTAAATATTTTAAATTACTTTTTCTACGGGCCAAGAAGAACCAGCAAGAATATAACTCTTGGAAAACAAGATCCCACTCATGACAACCACCAATATTATAAATGTGAATTACCTTAAAAATAAATGTGTAGGACAGCATGAAGAAATGAGAAGATTTCAGAGATATAAAGACTTGAATAGATGAGAGCTGCAGCACACTGCCAGAGCAGAAGGCTGACACATTATAACAACGTTCATTCTTCCCCAAATTGATATATGTTTAATGTATTTTTTTTTAAACTATGGAATCTAGGCCTTGATCAAGTTATTCTAAATTTCTAAATTATTTTAAACTTCATCTGGGAAAATAAAGAAGTAAGGCTAGCCAAGAAGATTTGGGGAATTAAGTATTTATAATGAAGAAAGACTTTTCCCACAAAAAATGCAATATAATACGAAGTCATAATCATTCTAAAACGGTATGATCATAGCACGAGAATTCCTAGATGGGTCAATGGAAGAAAAAAACACCTTGAAAGCAGACCTTGGGATATTCATGAGATGATAAGGTGGTAGCGCCCATCAGCAGGGTAAGGAAAAATGACAGATTAACGGGAGCTGAGGCGGTCGGTTAACTAGTTAGAAAATTAAATCAATTCAGATCTTCACATCATACTCGATGCCAAAATAAATTACAGAGGATTAAAGAGCCAAACATAAAAAGCAAAGCCATAAAAATCTAGACGAAACAAAGATAAATATTTACCAGCTTTTATAAAGGGAACAAAAAAAACCTCTAGAAGCATAAAAATATGAAAGTAAAAAGATAAAGAAAAATTAATACATTTGACCTAAGAAAAATTGAAGTCTCCCAAACTCTCAGAAACATTATAAGCAAAACTAAAAGATTCATCACAAACTTGAAAACATTTGTAATAAATAAGACAGAAGGACTGATCATCATATATGAAGATTCAATCAAATTGATAAGAAAACAGCTCAAATGCCCATGGAAAAGTGAACAAAATATACGTGGAAAATTCACAGGAGAAATGCAAATTATGACCACAAAAATGCAAATAATTAACAATGTACCATAAATAATTTTTAAGTCATGCTTAAACTTTTAAATTAGCAAAGACTTTTTTAAAAGATACAGTCTATGCGGACACGCATATGGATCAACAGCACCTCACGGACTGGAAAGCGATTTGGTGCTATATCGAAGAACCCTTAAAAGAGTTCCTTCGACACAGCGAATTCCCTTTCAGGAATCTAATTGTCAGAACTTGTGGCAAAGATTTATGTACATAAAACAATAGTTGTCACAGAATTATTTGTAACAGCAAAATTTTGGAAACCACATAAATGTCCAACAACATAACATTGCAGGAGATCGGTTCAGTGAATTGTAGTAGGGTCACACAGAGAATACTATATAGTCTTTTCAAATAATGCCTTTGAAGAATACTTAAAGACGTAACGAGGAAAAGTGACAATAGGATATTTGGTGACAAAATACATTTGTATTTACAGTAGGATTCAAATTTTCTAATATTTAGTGCAAAACAAATGCTTTAAGGATTATGGATTGTTTTTTATTTTTGTCATTCTTGTCTGTGTTTTTCATATTTTTAACAAGAAGCACATACTCTATGATTTTTTTTAAAGCATACAAGATTACACCGTGACCCGAAATCAAGTGATAAGAGATAAGAAGGCCCTCTGACGAGTCCAAAGTCCTCGACGGTTGTGTTGTTATTTTCACTACAAATCTCCTGGTGACATAACAAGTGTCTCGGAGAGACCCTTCTGAGCTGTCACTCACACACAGTTGATTCTGGCTTCAAGATCCGCTGCAGCACGCGGATTGGAAACCACGTTCGCTGCTGAGAGGACAGCTGGCTTCCCTTGGCTGCTCCTCACGGTCTTCCTTCTGCCCCTCCTCGGTGCTTGTTAGCTCTTCTCTGCAGAGGCCACATCACCGCTGTTATCACCGTCTTTTCAGGAAGAAATGCAGAGGTCTCTCTCTCTCTCTCACACACACACACACACACACACACACACACACACACACACACACACGCACGCACGCACAGCCCTTCCTTGCCTTCAACAAACAGGCAGCATCAGCCGGATTCCCATTTCCTTAACAGAGAGCTAAACCTGGACGGTGAGTGACCTTCATCTGTCCTCCTTCCTGCCACCCAGCGGGGCTCTTGCCCTGCCCTGGAATCGGTGCGTCCCGGCCTTGCTTCCCTTGGCCACCGCCTCTATAGTTTTCCAAACTTGGAAGGCAGAGCAGGTAGACAAGGTTGTAGCTCTGGGTCTGCTACCAATTTGATGGATACCTGGAGGCAAATGACTTCCTCTCTCGGATCCTCAGAATTCTCATCTGGAAAATGGGCCAGTTGGAAGAAACCATCTCTGAGGCTGTCTACAGCATTGACAGGCTGATGAGTAAATTTCTCAGGGGAGGGCAGAGATTCTGGCTCTCCTTGATAGCTGCACAAGGGATCCACAAAGGATCCATCCAGGGACATCCATCACAGTGACATCTGTGGTACGAGATGTATAGGTGACCTAGATGTCCCTCACTGGGAGAATAGATAAGGAGAATGTGGTGGGTACCTATTTTAGAAGACTAGTCATTGGAAGCAAACACCAGATGTACATAGAAAAAGAAAAGGCATTTTGTGAAAAAGTAAGAAACAGAATAAGATCAATTGCCCCACAGGTAAAGGCGTCTCAGCAGCGTCTGTGCGGAGAAAGGACAGGCTCTCCTGATGCATATGGTGCGGAACTGGAGGGTCCCCTAGACCACCTCACCGCAAAACCCTCTCTCACAAAATCACTCCCTTGGGTCTTCACAGCGTGTTTGTTTGTTTGTTCGCAAGACATGAATCTGATCAGAAGCTGTTCCGGGTTTCACAAGAGAATCTGAGGTGACATACGACACTGGATAGAAATCTTTTGCACTATTCTGTGAATCTCATCTTGGGTTCTGATCCGACTGGGCTCCTCTGCTTCCCAGTGCACTTTATTCTGGCTCCTGTTGGAACCACTTGGAAATGGACTTCCTGTCTTGCCTCCTGCAGCCGTCTTGATACTTACCCAGCAGGTCTTCCCTCTCCATCCCCAGAGAGCCATTGCATGAGACCAGCTCCCTAAGGAGGGAAAACATCTTGGGCCTCCCTCAGCTGACACCTTCAAGGCTCTCACCTGCTAGGAGATGGGCGAGATTTCACAGGGGGGAAGGGAGAGAGGGCAGAGAGGAGGGGGCAGAGGGCAACAAAGGCAAACTTGGCTGACTCCTCCATGAGCACAAGAGCGGCCTCAGGAGCAGAGGGTAAAACCAGGCCTGCCGGTGTGGCTTCCAGGACAGCCAGGGCTGCAGTCTCGTGTGTTTCTAATGTTAATGGGCTGAGAAGCGCCAGCCTTGGACAAGAACAGCAAAAGGGCTTCCCCAAGAAGTCTCTCCCCTTATTAGGGGAGGGAGAAAAAAGAAAAAGATTGCTCAAATAATAGGTGGAGCCATGGGGAAGGGAGAAAACAGAGATCATTTGCATCCCCAGAAGTAGAATTACTAGGTCACAAGGCGTGAGCATCTGTAACGTGTATCTTATATATTGTGGAATTGCTTTCCAAAAAGATGAAACGATGATGCCACCAGCCGTGGATAACTATGCCCGTCTCACCACTACCTCACCAGCATTTGGTGGTATTGTTTTTGCTAGTTCAGTGGACAGGAAGTCGGTTCTTCTTCCCGCATTTTATTTCATTCAGCAAGCTTCAGTGAGCACCCGCTAGGTCTTGGGCACTTGATTGTCCCGGGCAGCACTGAGATGATGAAGCAGCGTCCTTGCTCTGAACTGGTGTGCACTCTAGCTGAGGAGACAGAAGGAATGTGTGCGCCAGGGAGGGGTAACAGTGCAAAGTGTCAGGATAAGAACAGGCAAGCTGGGAGCCCAGGGCCCCTCTACTCATGAGCGCTCCTGCCCAACCCGGGGCTCCCAGGCTGCAGAGAGCTTGCAAGAGAGTCCACCAAATCCACAGGCTCGAACTGCTCCTGGGGGGTCAGCTTCCCAGGCTCCAGCTCTCCAAGGTGCAGCCTCACAGCACGTCTGGGAGGCAAACAGGACCCTCCCAACCCCCCACCCCCAATTCTGGAGAACCATCCACAGCTGAGACCAGGGGTACAGGGAGCACTGGGCTGAGAGCCATGAAATGGCGGTTCTAGTGTTAGTTCTGCCGCCAATATGCTCGGTGGCCCCGGCAAGCCCTGCCCTTTCAGAACGGCATGGTGGGGGCGTGCTTGCACGCACGTGTCTAATACTTTTTGTCTTTGCCCTTGAGGAAGAAAGCTTTGTCCTCAAACACATCGGGCCAGTACGCGACAATCCAGTCAGTCCCAGTTCCAAAGCAACAGACAGTTCACATCTTCATCCTAAACCAAGGGAGATGGTTTCTAAAAGGGAGGATGTCAAAGAGGGTGTTTCTGAGAAACGTTGCCTGGGAAGAACAAACTGAAGATAAAAGGACCTGATAATTATTGATCACTTACTATGTGCTAGTTGCTAGTTCCCTGTAGGAAGATTCTGGCAAGCATTATCTTTAACCCCACCGCAACCCGATGAGATAGCCATGCTTATCCACGTCTTGCAGATAAGGAAACAGAGGCTCAGAGACAGAATTGCTTGTCCAGGACCTCACAGGCAGAAAGTGGCTGGAAGATGCAAGCTCAGTTCATCTGACTCAAAGTCCGCACTCTTTTCTGAACAAACAGACCAGGTCAGACACTGACCAGGCTGAGTCTGGCTCACGGATGTGTGTCGTTTGGCCTGAGTGAGCCTTTGAAAATTGGAAATTTTTACAGAAATCCAGCTTCTGGATTGGAAAATTGGGAAATCTGGCAACACACGGCCCTCGTTCCACATGGCAGCCATGAGCCAGGCAGAGTGCAGGCCCAGATCTTTGCACGAACCTCTAGTTAGCCAGGGGCTGTCCAGCTTGGCTGGCCCACCTCGCCCTGTGTACCTGCCGGGCCCTCCAGGAACTGCTGTGCCCGTGACCCCTGACTGGGGGAATATTCCTGACCCTGCACCCCTCCAGGGGGAAAACCCAGAGCATGAAGGCAGGAGACGGCCTCTGGCTCCAGCTGCCGGCATTCTCTGCCTCCTGGGCATCTGCTTTGATGTATGAGGTGTGCCGAGGCCCCGGCTGCACCAGCCGAACGCCCCAGCTAGTGATGCCTCCCCATTTACACCAAGGAGGCCTGGGAGTTATTAACCAGGAAACCGCAGGGGAAACTGTGAGCTGGGCCCCAAGTCAGCGTGCCTGGGCCCCTCAGCTGCGTAAGTGCAGCCACAGCAGAGGCCTAGCCCCAGCCGGGAGCCTCTAATCCTTGGCGGATGATTATCTGAGACCCCGGTCTAACTTCAGGAAAGCCTGGATTAGCAAAGCCTCTCTCCTCCCACGTGCACATCAAAGAGCACGGAGCCTCAGAGTGGACAGGCCTGGGATGCAGCCGGGAATGCTGCCATTTACTGCCTGGGTGGCCTTGAGAGGGTCTGCAGCTCAGTTTCTCCGCCTGTAAATGGGGCTCAGGAAGCTAATGCATGTGATTGTCAAGCACCACTTCAGTGTAAACCCCAGATGGAGCACATCCCCACACCTGAGGGGAGGAGGGGGAGTCTCAGGTTCTCCAACAGTGAACGGGAGTTCCCAGGCCTGCGCGGACGTCAGGATCACCCGTGGAGCTCCGAGATGCATCAATTCCCCAACCACAGCCCTGGGCAGGCTACACCCGGCAGCCTTGAAACAGTGTAGTGGGGTGGAAGGCATCGTAATTTTTCCCATTAAAATTTATGGAATGGGATTTCATTTAACGACTTTTCATTTAGCAGCAGAGTTTTCAGGAACAAATTTCAGTCATTAAGTGAAAGACGGGGCGTGCGATTCTGATCTCCGGGCAGAGCAGCAAATGAGCTGGCCTTGATGATAATAATCGCCGCCCGGAGTGGCTTCAGTGGCGGGAGCCTTGCGGACACTTTGTCGTTTTAACTTGCCAACAGCGACAAGCCGCCGGTATGGCGGAGGTCGGCACCAGTGTACTCACTCTACAGGTGAGAGAGCGGGGGATGAGGACGCGTGACCGCCCCCAAGCTTACCTGGTTAGCCAATGGCAGAGCTGGGACTTGGAACGGGCTTCTCACTATGGATCCCAAACCAAGCACCTTTCCTCCTCCCCTCCGGCCCCTTCCTGAGGAGGGCCCTTCCTGCCCCCCGGCCTGTCCCCTAAGATGAGACCATGCGACGTGTGGCCCATGGACCATGCTTTCAAGGCTCATTCTTTGGATCTATTGGAAGGAGCCCTCAGAATTAATGACAACTGGAGACAAAGTGAAAAGTACAGTTGAGTTACTTTCACCCAAAGAGGCTGCACTTTCAAAGAGCAGAGAGCTGAGGAGGAGATGAGCTAGTTGAAGACAACTCTGCTGTGTGAAATCATCTGACTTTCTGGGCCTCAGTCTCTTCAGCTGTGAAGTGGGGATGGTGACGTCCACCACACCTAGTTAGTGCATGGATTATGAGATAACATAGGACTAAGTGCTGGGTAAACCGAGAACAAACAATTGTGCAGAAAGCTAGATTTTTCCAGAAGATTCCAGAATGCTCAGAGATTATTTATCAAGTTACAGGTTTGTTTTTCTGTTTCCAATCTATCTTGACTGCCATTCAACTTGCTATTTGACAGTAATTAAATCTATTGTCAATGACATGAACCTATTAGGTTAGGCAAGTAAACTCAAATGATTGTTCTAGACAGTGCTGCGTTTTCCCTGCTGGTGCTGCTGATTTATGGGCATGCCTTCAGTCATCAGAATCAGAAAGAGCAGCTTCCTGGAAGAGGGGCAGCATCTATTCAGGTATTTGGTGCTGATTTTAAAAGTGAGCCTAGCGTAGCGGTGTTATCCACTCTTCAGGGCATTTTCTTCCTTCAAACATGTTTCCGTATTGTTCAAAATGAAGGAGCCCTAGCATTCATGAGGAGTAATAAAATGCATGTATATAAAACAGCCTTATAACTATCCATTACATCAACCAATTTTACATGCAACCAATTTTAAAAGTATTCTGAAAAAAACTGATTCATGGTAAATGGTTATATAGCATTATGTAAAAAGTTTGTTTTACATAAAACTTTAAAAATCATTAGGTATGTACAAATTTTAAGTGAGTTTGCCTAGGTGGTATTCCTGAAGGACCCACCCAAGGAACGGACTTTTGTTTTTCAGGAAATAAAATCAGTTCATCAATCAACATGAAACAAACAACATCCTGTAAGGACCTACACCGAGGGTCGATCGTACAAATATGGGTCTGGATGTGCTTGTAGCCCATTCTTTCTCCTAAGTCAGTCAAATATTCGTCCTGCAATGTGACACCCCGGGCCATCACCTAATGGACCTTTTTTCCTCAGCACATAGGGGCTGCTGTGTGCACGTGTCCACATTCCAAACAAGCCGAGCAGACAGGACTATCTCACTGTCCCACTTTAAAGGTTTAGAAAAAGAGATTAATTACACATGGGCTCTCCTATACAAGTCCTCTTCTGATGATCAATCAAAAATATCTAATCCATTGGACCACCCCTGGTGTCCTAGTGGTTAAGTTCAGCATACTCTGCTTTGGCAGCCTGGGTTCGGTTCCTGAGCAGAGACCTACATCACTCATCTGTCAGTGGCCATGCTGTCACAGCAGCTCACATACAAAAAGAGGAAGATTGGCAGTGGATGTTAGCTCAGGGTGAATCTTCCTCAGCAAAAAAAAAAAGAGAAAAATCTAGTCCATTATATTCTAGGAAGAGGAGTGGCTTTGGAAGAAAATGGCCGATGCAGAGGCCATAAGATGTCCATCTTCTGGCCTGGACTCTGAGCATTGGTTTGTATTTGGAAATCCCACTACCATGGAAGAGTGACCTTCCTCTGGAAGGGAGCACTGACTCCAGAGTCAAACTGTCTGGGTTCAGATGTTGGCTCTGTCTTTCATTAGCTGTGTGACCTTGGACAAGTTGCTTAACTTCTCTGTACCTCATTTCCCTCATTTGGAAAATAAGGAAAACCGACTGATAAGTTTATCAGGACCCTCGTTTCATGAGCACTGGTGGGTCCAGGTCAGGGGTTGGCAAACTTTTCCTATAAAAGGCTAGATAGTAAATTTTTTCAGCCTTGAGGGCCATACAGACCGTCTCTGTGGCAACTACTTGATTCTGCTGTTGTAGTGCAAAAGCAGCCATAGACAATATGTACACAAATGAGTGTGACTGTGTTTCAATAAAACTTTACAAGAATAGGGAGGAAGTTGAATTTGGCCTTCAGGCCGTAGATTGCTGACCCTGGTCTAGAGAACGTCCAAGCCAGACTGAGGAAAGTGGTGGTGAGAACAGACAGAGCCCGGCCAACAGAGGAGAGGTGATTGAAAAAGTGCTGAGCTCACGGAAAGAAGACTGAGGAGGCAGAAGGAGCCCGTGGGCCCCATACACCATGCTGGACAAGAGCTCTTGTCCTCTCCTGGCCGAGAATGCCTCCCTACTCCTAGCCCATTTTCCAAGTTTCAGCTCCCAAGGGCCTCTCCGATTCCAACCTTGACGGGGGGAGGGACCAGGTATTCTGTGTTCAGTGGGGACCAGGGTTGACCTCCCGGATGTGAAGCGTTCGGTGGAAGTACCATTGTCCAAGAGCCCAGTGGGGGCCAGGTTCTAGCCCCATCTCTGCCATGAACTTGCTGTGTGACCTGATGTCTGGGGACAGTGAGGCAGCAGTAGCCCCAGGGCCTCCCGTACGAGCCAGAGTTTGCTTCATGGGGCCCCAAAGCATGAGTCTGGGGACAGGAGGGCTGTGCCCAGTCTGTGCTGTGCCCCATCCCTCCCTCGTGCTGGCCTCCCCAACCTCCCCCCGGGGCTAAGGCATGCAGCCCCGCTCACCCCTCCAGCACCCCCGCTGCATCTGCAGCTTCTCTCCCTTCTGCACATCATATTCTCCGATAGCCAGGGGGCCTTGGGGATCATGAGTTAACCCTCTTGTTCTTAAGGGAGGAAACTGTGGCCCAGAGAGGGGAAGGGACTTCCCCAAGTTCTCACAGGTAGCTGTCCTGACTGACAGCCTGTGCCCTGCCTGTGTCCCTGATCTAAAGAAGCCCACCCTCAGTCTCTCAGAATGCAAACCACGAGAACTCTGTGGGCCCAGGCAGGGCTATCACTGGCCCAAATGATACCTCTGTGAGAATTATAAACAGGTACCCCTTCCTCCAGCCAAACAGAGCCCATGGCATGGTAGGCAGACTGCAGGAATTCAGCCCCCATTTGGCCCCACAGCTGGATGATTTGTGCAATGAGCAACCTGCACAACCTTACACAGAGGCCCTGGGCCGACGCCTCATAGCAGGGACTGGTGCTAACCTTGGCAAACCCGAGATCACAGACCCACGTGGAGACGTCAGGGACTACTCAGCTCCAGGCCATCACTGCCATGTAGGAGTACACGCCCAGTGTCATACTGAAAATCTGGATTTTCTCGTGAAATCTGCAGTTTGCAAACGTTGCCAAGGGATTCCTTTTTTTTTTTAAATACGATGCAGGCTGATCCTGTGCAGATCACACGGGACAAGTCTGTGGGCCGACAGAGTTTGCCATCCGACCACTCCAAGCAGCACAGATGTGAGACTACAAAGAAGTGACTTCTCCAAGGTGACACCTCGAGCCAGTGACAGGCTGTCTTCCAGCCTCCCCTGGTGCCTGTGGCCCACGCTGCATCTCCATTTCACGAGTCAGCATGAATTGCACACACACCTCCTGGCCTGGCCCAGTCCCCGGCTGATATTTTTACCAAATGTCACAGCAGTTTGCAGGAAGGCCCAGGGCCTGGCTCGAGCCAGTGAATGACGATCGCTTGCCAGGGAGCTGTAAACAGGATTCTGATTAATGAATTCCTTAATGGTCTGGCCGTGTGTGCAGACGCTGCCTGAGCGTCACCCCGGCAGATACGCAAGGAGGAGTTGGCCGGGCGGTGGGAAGACTTGTGTCATGTCTTTGCCTCAGAAAGGGAGCTTCGAACCTGCTGGCCCCGGGTGCCTAAATAGCCACCCCTCCCTCACCCCTAACTGTGCGCCTGCCTGGCTGAGTCCCCGCCAGCTGACGTGTAAATAAGACCAGGGAGAGAGCTGGTGTCCTCGGGTGAAAATAGAATTGGCTGGCCTCCACCGTGATCTCAAGAAACTTGAAAATGCCCTTATCTGAATCCAAACAAAGAGCCCAGAAGGTCTTCTCCCCCACACTGCCTGCCTTGCGTCTGGTGGGCCCCCCGAGGCCTGAGCAGGAAACCCCGCATCTCCTCCTTCTTGGTTGGAGATTGGAAACTTGGGCAGCAGGAGCCGGACATAAACCTGTCCAGACTCCCCAGGGATTTGGGAAGAATGGAAACATGGGAAAGTCAGTGGCAAGGGAATGGTTTTGCTGTGTGACCTTGGGCCGGTCTCCTGACCACTCTGGACCTTGTGCCCTCCTCCGTGAAAAGAAAGCCTGGAGCACATGATTCACTCAGCACTCCGTGCTGCGGCAGGTGAGGTCAGAGCTAAGGCCAGAACAGGGGTGTCAAATAACCAGCACATGGGGTCCGCTCCCCATTCTGTGCCCAGGACAAACATCACTGATCAGTCCTGGCTTGCCCCTGCGCTGGAACCAGCCCTCACAGCCTTTCTCAGCACCGGGCTCACGGCAGCCACCACCAATCGATCACAGCCGGCAAGTGGGAAAAGAACAATTTGCTGACCTCAGACTGGAATGTTTGTCTTCTGCTTTAGTCAAGAGTGGCAACTTATGTGGTGGAAAGAGCACTGGACTGGGAGTCAGGAGCCCTGGATACTTGTTGCAGCTCTGCCATCTGCTCTCTTGGGCAGGTCACCGGGCTTCTTGAAGTTCTCTCCGAGCCCTCTCCTGCTCTGAGCTGTGGACTGGTAAGAGCAGAGTCTACTATCATACCAACAGTGGGCATGCGTGTGTCAGGCACCGTGTAAAGCACTTCACGGCATTTTCTCACCTAGTCATCATAATCCCTGACAAGAGGGGTTAGTGTTGTCCCATTTGTGGAGGAGGACATGGAGGTTCAGACAGATGAAGTCAAAAAAGCCCAGTGCACAGTTAGGAGGTGTCCCAACAGTCGAACGCAGGCATCGTGTGACAGATTGAGTATGTCCATAGTCTTTGAGGCTCCTCCCCTCAAGAGGTGGAATCTGTGTCCCCCACGCCTTGCATCTGGACTCGCCGTGACCAGTAGAAGGCGGCAGAAGGGGGACTGTGTAAGTTCTGCAGCCTGGGCTTCAAAAGGCCTTACAACTTCCACTCTCGTCCCTTGAATGCTGCCCTGAGCCTGCTGCTCTCTCCCGGTGGGGGATGAGAGGACAGTTGGAGGAGACCGAGGCGCTCCAGCAAACAGCCAGGATCAGACACACAAGCAATGCCGTGGCAGACCTTCCCATCCTGCAGATCCTCCAGCTGACCCTCCAGCCAAATGCAGCTGAGTGAGCGGGCCCGGGAGAAACCAGCAGAGGCACTGCCCAGCCAACCTACAGAATCGTGAAAAACAAGCCACTTGGTTTTTAGAGTCGCTTGTTATGCAGCAATAGCTAACTGATACACAATCTTACCCAACAGCCACACTCTGAATGTTGTTGGTGTACTCCATGAGAGGCCATACAGAGGAGTGGGTAAGTCTGGAGCCAGACAGCCTGGCTTCAAATCCCAGCTCTACTAGCTGTGTGACCTCAGGCAAGTCACTTGACCTTTTTGTGCCTCAGTTTCTCCCCTGGTAAAATAGGGGTGATGATAATAGTATAGCTACCTTATCGGGTTGTGATGATTAAATGAGTTTAGAAATAAGTGCAAAGTGCCTAGAATAGTGCCTGGCACGAGCGTTCTCTTATGTTCTCTCTAGAGAAAGGAAATTCCTAGGCTTGTGGGCAGTCAATGTCACTTACCCATTGAGAGCACCTGGGGACTGTGACAGGAATCCTGCTGCCTCTTACATCCTCAGTCCCTCAGAGAGGGAGACTGAGCCAGAAGCCCAGAAGGGACATCTGGGAGAACGGCGCCTCTAGAGTTGTGTAACATGCAGACTTCCATGGTGGCTCTGGAGGTAGATGCTATTGGTCCTATTTGCCCAGATGAGGAAACCAAGACCCAGACAAAGAACTAGCACTTAGCCAGCCTCCTAATTCCTGCTCCAGGGCTTGTCCCTCAAGCCCGCCAGACCTTTTGGTCCTGAGGCTGGTGCAGCAGTGGGGAATGTGACATGCCACGTGAAACCCATTCCCCAGCCTCAAGAGTGGGACAGAGGCAGACTCGCGGGAATTCAGTTATCCAGCGTTTCTTGGGGCAGGGTAGGGGATGATCGGGCAGGGCCAGCCCTGCCCTGAGGCCTCCTGTAAGGAGAAACCCACAGGAAGGAGGGGGCCAGGCCCCAAGGAGAGAGCAGAGCCCTCGGCACTTTAAAGGGAGACTCTTCTGCAATCTCTTAGGCTCTCTCCCTCTCCATCTTTCTCCTTCCTTCATCCTTTGCTCCTGCTTGTCCAGCATCCCCTCTCCTTCCATCTCCATGAGGATAACCCTCCCTCTGTCCTTTTTCAGTGAGCTGAGCACCAGGCAGAAGGGAAACAAAATGTAAGATTTGCTGAACACCCAACATGTGCCTGGGACAACACAAACATTCCCCCTTTAATTGACACAACCACCCCACAAGGGATGCATGTTACACCACTGCCACAAATGGGGATCAGGGGCCCCAAGGGGCTAAGTGGCTTGCCCAAGAAGACACCTGTAGGAGGTGTCAGAGCTGGGATTTGAATCCAGACCCTCTGACTTCACCACCATTTCCACCACACCACCTGGCATCCTCCAGGGGAGGCTGAGAGCCAGGCTGGAAACTGTGAGGTGGAAACAGCCAAGTGGAAACTGCATTAATGAAAGGAGAGAGTGAGCCTCCCCAGCCCCTGGGGCCAGTTCCTCATCAGCCTGAGCCCCATGAGGAGCTGGGGAGAGATGTTCCCAGCATCCTCAGCAGCTAATTGCCGGCTTCACTTTCTCCCCTCCTCGGATGTTTCCGATGCCCTCATCAAGTGCTCCCAACTCAGCCTGCAGAGCAGGGCTGCGTCTCAGAGCTGGCGGGCCAGGGAGGGGCCCGCGATGAGCGTGGGGCAGCCACCTGGGAGGCCACTCCAGGACCCCCATGGGCTCCACGTGTGGCTGAATCCAGGCTCCTCAATAAGAACTTGTTGAATTCATAAATTGAGCACCACTGCATGCTCCAATGTTCTTGTCCATATCTCATACAATCCTGTGACAATCACACACTAATAGTCACCGGTAACCCTCCCTGCGTACCCTCACTGTGCTCAAGGCCTTCTGTGTGTGGTCTCGCTTCCCGTTCACCTCAACCCCTGGCTCTCAGGAGTCAGGGGCCCTCACAGTGTTGTCCAAACCTCAGATGGGGCAACTGATGCTCGAGGGAGCTAAGTGACCTCCCCGTGTTAGCAGTGGCTGTGCGGAGGCTTCAAGCCCAGGTTCCTTTGGCCCCTGAGCCAATGCTCTTAAGCACCATGCTCTAGGGGATGTAGAGAAAATGAAGGCTGGAAGGGTGAGTGTGACATCTCAGTCTCCAGATAGAGGAGCTTCCCCGGGGCTGCTCTGCTTCTGAGTGTGGCTCTCAGCCCGACCCGGACCCCACTGGGGCTGATTCCTCTCCAAACCCTGCCCCTCCTTGTAGCTGCTCCTTCCCACCTTCCTACCCACCCTCCCCAAAGGCGCTGAGACTGTGCTGGCCCGTCTAGCGCTCCCCACTTCCTGGCCCACGCATTGCCCCTCTGAAGGCACGTGGAGCGCTGGTTAGGGTCCAGTTACGTCTTGACCACTGAGCGCTATCGGTGAAATCCACGCCTCTCTGGTCAAGCCTGCAGCTGAGGCCCTTCCAGCGCTCGCTCTCTCATCCCTCTTCTCCTCTCTCACTTCCTCACCCCCCCACACACACCACCCTTCCCTTCTGTCTCAACTTTCTTCTTCCTCACCCAGAAATGGAAAGGCACAGCACTTGGGAGTGGGGCTTAGGGTCCAACGTCAGTTCCCCATGCCATGGCTGGGTGACCTTTGACTGGTCACGTGGTGCCCAGGGCTTTGGTTCCGTGTCCTCAGAATGAAGCTCACAAGCCCCGCAGTCAAGGATGGGGAGGGCCAGCTCACGTTTGGGGTTGGCCACTCTGTGCCTGGAGCTCCTTAGGGATCGCTCTGCCTATTTCCCCCTTGCGGCCTCCCAAAAGGACCTGAGTGGAGGCGGGGGTGGAAAGGGATCCACTCGGAAGTGGGGACCCGGGTTATGTCCATTTTTCCAATGAGGTTCAGAGAAGTGAATTCACTTGTCTAAATGCCCCAAGGCTAGTAAGGATTTGGGTCTGAATCCAAACCAGCTCTACCCAAGCACAAAGTCTGTGTTCATCCATTCACTCAGTGTGTGTATTCCCTGAGCACCTACTTTGTGCCAGGGACCTCGCTGGGCAGAGGATTGGCAGGACATTTCAAGGCACAGCCCTCCTCTCCCAGGGGAATGGGGAGGCATCAAGGGCTAGAAGAGATCGTGGTTGGGAAAGCACTTGAAATGCCAAAGGACAGAACATGCCCACTCCTCCCCAACCCCCAACCCTGCCTCTGCTCAACAGCACAGAGGGGCCTGGGTGGACAGAGGCCAGCAGTTACTGGCAGACCCCTGCAGGACCACGGGACCACCCAGGGGCCTCCTCCTTCAATCTTCCCTGACACCAGGTGTAGGATTAAGATCAAATTAGCAGAGGACCCTGGGGCTTGTCCAGATCTCACCGCAGCCTGCACCCTCAAGCCCAGAGACTCACCCCTCTGAGAAGCACCCTGCCTCCCCCAGGTCTCTTGTCCTGCTGGTCCTGCTGTGCAGAAGCCCTGCGCGGAGACAGAGTCGTACACAGAACCCGGCCAGGACAGGGCCAGCGCCAGGAGGAAGCCCTGAGCATGTGCCAACGCTGGGAGCAAGATGGGAGGTTATTTTTAGAGGCAGCCTGATGGGGTAGCCGTCTGTCCCACTGCATGGTGACATGGAGATGCCCTCTGGAGAAGGAGAGGAGCTTTGCAATCCAACACTCAGCCTGTCCTGGCCTCATCAGAGCCTGGGGAGAGCCCACTTCCTCCAGGGAGCCTTCCCTGGTTCTTGCAACCTGCCAATGGCCCCTTATTCTCAATTTTGTACACAGGGAAGCAGGGGAGGGCAACGAAGTTACTATCGCATGTTTAATCCTCCCAGGACTCGAGAGGTGGGCGTTGCTCAAACTCAGTTTACAGAGGAGAAAACTGACACTCAGAGAGGCTAAGTAACTTGCTCACGGTCACACAGCTTGTGAATGGCAGAACTAGAATTTGAACCCAGGTCAGCCTGATGCCAACTCTGCCCTCTTTCCGCTCCACAGTGGCTCTTGGAAACATGTCCTCTTCCTAACTTCTGGGCATGCCTCTGGCCACATCTCCTTCATTCCTCAGACCTTCAGGCCTGACCTTCCACTGAGACTGGGAGACACCTGGGTGAGTCAGCCCTGGCCCACGGCTCTCACTGTTTGTTAATGAGCATTTAGTAAATATCTGCTATGGACCAGGCACTAAACGCTGTGAATCCCCCTGGAATTAATCACTGGGGCACTTAACACACTCAGACCTCTGTGCTCTGAGCTTTACCTCTGTCTTCTGTTTAACCCTCATGATGCCCCTGGGCAGTGAATGTTATCATCTCCATTTTGCAGATAAGGAAAATAAGGGCTGGGAGATGACCTCTCCTTTGCCCAGGGCTGTGAGATCATGTGGTTTAGGGCCCCTAGTTCATTTGCATCAGCTGTTTAAACATTTCCTGCCTTGTTCCTATCCAGTGCCTCCTACTTGCAGGAATGCTGAGGGCCTGAAGGGATCCTAGAGACCCTCTCTGGTCAATACCCTTATCCCTCATTTTATATAACCTCGAGGCAAGTAACAGTCATTTAACTCTGTCCTTTTCACAGATGAGAAAGGCAACCGCAGAGAGGGATGGAACTTTCTGTGTGTTCCACAGTGACAAAGACTGCAAGCCTGCCTCCACCTGGGCCCCGTCTGCCCTCAGCTCCAGACAGAGGCCCTTGGCGCTGAGCCCAAGCAGTCCAGAACACAGTCACAAGGTGGGGGTGCCCTCTTGGCCCTGTGCACTTGATCTCACTGGAAGCGGGAGACCCTGGGCAGGGTGCCAGCCCAGGGAGGGGCTAAGAAACTCCAGCATCAGGAAGGAACATCCATTTTGGAACACACAGAACTCAAGCATTTCATCAGGGCCCAAGGTCAATGGCAGGCCCTGCTGGGGCCAGGGTAGGGAGTGTGGTGCAGTAGGAAGAGCGGGAACTGGCAGCCAGGAGCCCAGGGCCCGTCCCTCTACTCCCTGTGGGGCCTTGGTGGCTGGGGCTGGACTCCTTGACCTATCCAGGCCTCCTTCCTGTCCGTGGACTGGGGGAAGGTGACCAAGTGGTCTCTCAAGTTCTAATTAGCTCTGTAAAATGATAGATAAGGCCTGCCGTCCTGTTGGAGGGACAAAGGGACACCAATGGCGAGGCAGCCTGTGTTGGAATGCACAGAAATTGGCCAGAGGTGTGTGGCATCCGGAGGTGGGGGGAGCAGGGGCGTGTGTGAGAGGCTGCTTCAGCCGGGAAGGCTACCTGAGGGACAAGCCCCCCCTTGGCTCTCCCTACAAGGCTGCTGGAGATGGTAGGAGCCTGACAGTCCCGAGGCAGCAGCCGTCCCGCCCGCCTGCAAAGACACCACCGCACCGTGGAGAGGGTGGTGGAGGGAGGCAGCCGCTGGAGGGCAGGTGACGAGTGGCCTGTAGCCACTCTAACAAATTACCACAAACTGGGTAGCATAAAGCAAAGAAATTCATTATTTTACAGATCTGGAGGCCAGAAGTCCGAAATCAAGTTGTCGGCAGGGCCGTGCTCCCTCTGGGGACTCTAGGAAAGGTTCTGTTCCTTGACTATCCCAGCTTCTGGTGGCTCCAAGTGCTCCTTGACTTGTGGCTGCATAGCTCCAGTCCCTGCCTCCATCTTCACACGGCCATCCCCCCTCTATCTGTCAAATCTCCCTGTGTGTCTCTTATAAGGACACTTGTCATCGGATTTAAAGCCCACTTGAATAATCCAGGATGATCTCTTCTTCTCAAGATCCTGCACTTAATGACATCTGCGAAGACTCTTTTTCCGTTTAAGGAAACGTTCCCAGTTTCTGGGAATTAGGACGTGGACATCTCTTTTGGGGGGTCACCATTCAACCCATTGCAGCAGGATCTTGGGCCCCACACTCACTGGCTCTTGGCATCTGAGAGGCCTCTGATGGCTCAGCCCACCTGGGTGGGGAGTCCCAAGTGAGGGGCAGCCTGTTTCCTGCCTGCCTGGCCCACCCCGAGGCAGAAGGCTGAAGGCAGAGACACTCCCGGGAGGGAGGGAGGCCTCTCTGCAAAGGGATCTCCAGGTCTGGGGAGGCAGCAGCTGCCTGCAAGCCTGTCTTCCAGCTCAGAGACAAATGAGCCAGCTAATTCAACTCCATCAACTGGAATGACCAAGTCTGAAGGGGACTTAATCAAACCATCTCCCTTCAAACCCAAGGACGGGGAGGGCACAGCCTCGTGAACCAGGTGGAGGCCCACAGGGGATTCAGGCAGAGCAGCAGGACACACGGTGGAATCTCCCAGCGCAGCCCAAACACACTCCAGGGGCACCATCGTTTCTTCCCAGCCCAAGTGTAGGCCCCAGAGCCCAGTTGTGGCAGATCTATCCCAGTTCGGGGCATGTTATTGCCATCAGAGCTCCTGCCAAGCATGCCTTCAGATCTTGGGTCTTGGAAATATGTCAGTGAACGCGTAAGGCCCTTCTCACTCCAGACCACTGAAGGTGAGCTCTTGGCCAATCATCTCGTTTACTGAGTGCTGTGGCCTGGCTCTGAAAGGGACAGCACGGTGGGGAAGAAAGACACATGACGTCACCCCAGCGGTCAGGGAGTGGCAGCCTGAGTAGAAATTGTGCACACAAAGAGGAGTAACAGTGTGGCCTGGTGGGTGGAGACACGGGACAGTGGCGAGGGCAAGAGAGCATTCTGGGTGCCTGGGCGCAGCTGGAAAGAGGTTTGTGTAGGGGATCAACTTTCGGATATAGAGCTGGAAAGAGGTGTTCTAGGAGCCCAGGAACCACGCAGTCTTGTAGCTTGAGAGTGAGAAGACTAAGCTGGGTTTCAGGAATATCAATGTAGGGGCCACGTGTAAAGTGGGTGGGGGCAAGAGAGAACAGGGCAAAGAGACTAGTTGGGAGGCTATTGTCCAGACCCAGAAGGGTAATGGGAGCTTGCACAAGGGGGCTGGCTCTGGGGCTAGAGAAGAAGGATGTGAGAGGGAAGGAGCGAGGAAGAAGACTCATTGAACACCCACTCTGTGCCAGACACTGCATGCCGCATCTCATCCTCCCATTTCACCTTCTCTGTGATGAATGAATTCCTAAGAAACATCACGTAGTCAAAACACTGCAGACGGAACTTTTGCTGTAGGCAAAGGAGAACTTACAGAATGAAAAAAATGGACTCACAATAAAGTCATTTTCTCTGTGGTGATTCCAACAATTACAATGTCTCATAGCCAAACTTGTAGTTTGCGATTGCAAGCTAAAAACAAGGGAACAGCGTTTCCCACACGTGGGGTGCAGTGTCCCATTGTGATTGTGTCATCACCAATAGCAAGCCAGTAACACATATCGTGTCCCCTAATTAATCGACCATGCCATTCCCAACTCAAGCTACGGAAATGTGTGCGTGGAGTGGTGTCTGTGTTTATTAGCCCATTCTGCAAATGGGGAAACAGGCTCGTGGATATGAACTCACCTACCGGGGTCAGAAAGCCGAGAAGGGACTGAGCAGCGATGTGAACCCAGTCTGCCCACCAGGGCCTCTCTCCACTCCCTAACCTCCAGCAAGAGAAATGGCCGCCACTTGGTGACTGATGCCCTCTGACAGCCCAGGAGGAAGGGCGGGCGCAGGTGGGGCTCCAGCCGGGACTTAGGCCAGCTCCTGGAGGCCTGAGCCTTCCGAGCAGGCAGCCAAGGGAAGGCCATCCCTCTCCCGCTTGGCCAGGCTTTCCCTCCTGCCCCGGGAGCCCTGATTGAGTGCGGCACTCTCAGAGCAGTGAAGGATGAAAATGGGAGAGGAGGAGAAGGAGCAGATGGGGAAGGAGGGAGCATCTCGCCCAGAGGGAAGATAGCACCCTATTTAGGCCAGACGGAGGGCAGCTCTGCCCAGCTCTCGCTGCGCTACCTCTTAGCACTTTAATCAAATGCCATACGAATGGGTTCGCCCAGATGTCAAAAATCCAATCGGATACATTTATTGGCCTGACAACCAATTTTCTGCGATGTATCGTCAGGGACTGATGTTCGCAGCAGCAGGGGAGTCGGTGATAATGGAGCTGGAAGGGCCATCGTGTGCCCTCAGTATCGTCCCAGGCCGTCACCGGGAAGGATCCTGAACTCACAGAGGCAGACAGACAGACAGACCAACAGAGCGAGCCTTGAGCCTTGGACCCTGCACAGTAGGGAAAGCGCTGGACTGAGGGGAGAGAGCTGGGAATCTCTGGCTGGACGTTCACAGCCTGCCTGGCCGGAGGCGCTGTCCCTGCTTCACCTGGGGCTCCGAGGGGTCCTCACCAGTCACATCGGGAGAATTCGGAGAGCAAGAACCTGGCAGGGCTGACATGAGGACCGCATGGAGTCAAACAGCACCTGCTCAGCATCCTCCACGCTCAGGGCACGGAGAAAGGGAGCCAGTCCGGACACGGCTCCAGTCCTTGGGGAGATTCCAGGAGACTGGTGGAGACATAGGGGACCACAGGTGCCCTTCTCTCTCATGCCTTTCCAGCTGCTGCTGGGGAGACCTAGGAGTCTCCAGGAGCCCCCTGGGGAGCTGCCAAAAAGCTGAGGAGCAGACCCCCAGCCCCCAATTCAACCACAGTAGCTCCACGTACATCTTTTATGCCTTTTATTTGTTGGGCTCTGGGTAAGATCACCTTTGAGCAAAGGGTTGTATTCCTTTAAAAAGAAAAGTTTAAAAAGCACTGATTTAGTCCAATCCCTTTTACTAACAGGGAAACTAAAGCCCAGCATGGTGAAGAGACTCCAAGGCAGCCTAGGAGGGCTGCTCAGAGGAGGTGACATGTGCATTGAGCCTTGAAGGATAAACAGAACTTCCCCTGCATTGAGAGGCAATGGGAGGAGGAAGGAAATGCTGCGTTGCCCCAGGCCAGTTCCCACCCTCCCTCAGGGTCCTGTCGCCTGGAGGGTCCTGTCACCCTTTGCCCTGTGCCTGACTTGCTCACTTTTCTCCTCCTTTGACAACCAGCTCCTGCCACCTCCTCCACAAAGGCTCTCCATCCAGAATGCATGGTCCCAGCCCCCTTGCTCATGTAACATTATTTGTGGGGCAATTTACCTCCTCCATAAGCCTGCCCTGCCCTGCGCCCACGGCCTGTGGCGCCCGTGCCACCCAGACGAAGACCACGAGGAACGCACCTGTGTTTGAACAAAGGTGTGCATATTACCTGTGGCAACAAGGGAGAAGGCCCGCTGTGGGGACGGGTGGGGCGCCTCCGGGAGAAGTTGCTAGAGATGAGTTCTAGGATTTGGGCGGTGGTAGGTGACTTGGGGGAGGATTCAAGGACACAGAGCTTTGTTCTGGACTGAGTGCTGTCAGGAAGTGGGGGGAGCAGCTCTCTGACTGAGTGTCTTAATGAGTCTTATCTGGGAGGGAAGCACAGAGCCAGGCTAGAGCAGTAATTGCTAGAGAAGCAGTAGTCCCTGATATTAGCCAGGACACGGGGATGTTTGGGGATTTTTGCGGTTTGGACAACGTTCTTGTTTTTGTCTGAATTCGGACACGATTATGGCATGGCCTTGGTTTTGTCTTGCGGTGGCCCTGTCTGATGTCTCTGTTCTAGGAAGTTGTTATGTTCGACGGGAGACCACTGCGGCCCGGCCGGAGTGCCAGGACCGCTCGGCTCTCGGGGGCTGTCCGCGTCCTCCAGGGGGAACGACCGACTGGCTCTTGCTCCTTCCTGCCTCTCCGGGGCCGAGCCCAGGGCCTGGCATAGGGCAGTCACTTAGCAATTATGTCCCACATCGTCCACGAGGCCGGGAATGCAGGGCGGGTTTGAGGAATCAGCGTGGCTGCAATCAAGGACAAGGGGGTGGTACAGCTGGAGGTCAGGAGCAGCCTCGAATGCCAACTAATCAGAGGAGATAAGCGAGGTGGCTGCGCGCTGGAAGGTATAAAGTACTGGCGGATGAAGGATTAGTCTTATCTCCTGCTCCTTCCTCCCTGGACATTGGCCTGGAGGCTCGCAAGCTGTTCAGCAATCTCACCAACCTCCAGAGACAGGAAGGAGAGAAAGCACAGCTCAGCAGGAGCCGGAGAAGCCCATCCCGGTGGGCGGGCTAGCGAGGAGCGCTGTTATCCCGAGGACGCCCCTGACCTTTCCCCACACAACAGGGACAGGCGCACGGAGCCTGGCTGCATCCTTCTCCTTTAAAACAAGAAATGGAAGCATTACTCACCACCCTGGCCATTTATCATGGTCTGGGGACATTAATTTGACAGTGTGTCATTTTCCATTTGGTTTGGGCCCGGTGGAGGCTGCCCTCGAAACACCTTCAATTAAATGCAGCTAATAACACAGAGCTATTTTGAGCAATAGCTCTGCCTCCCCCCAGCCCTGTGTGCATGTGTTGGGGGGAGGGGCTGCTGCACTCAGGCTGCAGTTCATCGTGATCCCAGTGATGTGATCGTTTCCAAAGATCCGGGCCCCACACCATTGCGGGCAGATGCAGTGCAGACAGGACAAGGGGGAACAAGGAGAAGGACCACCTCAGCCACTGGAGGAGAAGATTCCAGCAACCGGCCAGGCTGTGGTCCTTTCCGCAGGATGTCAGAAGACGTGGCTCTTGCCCAGCAAAGGTTTTGGGGTCCGGTGGACTTGGAGGTGAATCTCAGCTCTTCTCCTTCCTGCTGTGTGACTTGAAGCAAGTCCTTCAATATCTCTGAGCCTCAGTTTTCTTATCTGTAAAGTGGAGACAAGAGTTCCTCTTTCATGGAGGGATATGATGACTCAGACTGATTTATGAGCTCAACAGAACATTGTATGCATGAGGCTTATTAATTCATTGGAGATAACTCATAACAACCTTTTGATTTCCCTAGTTTAAAATGTGGGGAAAGAGCACTAAGTCTCCAATGCTCCAGGCTCCTTCAGTAGGACTCCCAGCGGGGCAGGGTGCTGCAGGGAGAGCACGCTATCTCCAGAGTGAGAAGAAACGTCTGACTTCCAATCCCAGCTCAGCCACCAACTAGCTGTGTGATTTGCAGAATTTGTTTAATCTCCCTGTGCCTCAGTTTCCTCATCTATACTGTGGAAACAATCATGCCACACCTCCCTGGAATTGCTGAGAGGAGGAAATGATAGACATATACAGCACCTAGCAAACAGTAGATGCTCAGTACGTGTTAGCTTACTTGTTCTTCCCTGCCTAGGCCCTAAGTCTAGAAAACAAGCGCTCACATCGGTGGTTACTACACTTTAGATATGTGCTAAGCTTTGGGTATGAATGACCTTATTTTAATGCTCTACGGTAGGGATTATCAGTAGATTGAACAGTATGAAATCTGTTGTTTTTGTAAGTCAAAAATGGTTGAATATCAGCAGTTTCATATGTTCAACCTAAAATCTTTCATTTCGCTGTTGAGGCAGCCAGGGCTTAGGGGTGTCAGTGTGCGCAGATCGGGCACACTGACCCGCGGTGGAGCTGAGATGGGCTCCTGGCAGTTGCCACTGGAGGCTGTCAGCTTAGCCAGGCTTGATGGGGAAGCACAGAGGGTCCATGGGAAGCCCCCAGGATCTGGGAGGACAGGACAGCCACCACCAGTCTGCTTTCCCAGGATGACCCCAGTTCAAACCCATTGTCACTAGAGCCAGTTAGAAGTCTGGAAGGCCCCAGCGTAAGGGTCAAAGTGAGGCTTTGGGTGCGGGGAGGGCCCAGCGGGGCACTTAGGGCTCTGCACTGCAAGTCCTGGGGGTTGCTAGACTCTTTGGGGACCCCAAGACCTCAACTTCAGACTCCGATGCCTACCCAGGCTCGCAGACAGCTGCCCTCTCCACTGGAAGGACCCAGAAAGCCATGAGCCAAGAAGCCACAATTCACTGTACGTCCAGCCGCCAACGGGCTCCCTGCAAAGTGCGACGTTGATTTGACTGCCACTGTCATGGTTCCTCCAGAGTGCTGCGCTGGGGAAAAGCCCACAGCCCACCTTGTGCCACCACTGAGATCCTATTTGTCACAGACAAGATGCTGACAAACACCAGCCATGAGTTAGGCATGCCTGATTCAGAGGGAAGAGTCTTGGTCTGGGTAACTCCGGGCTCTCTTTCAGGCTTTGCCGCTGACCCGCTCTGTGGCCAAGGAGCAGCCCCTTTTCCTCTCTGGGCTCTGTCTCCTCATCTCTAAAATGGGGCCCTGCATTAAGGACTTTGACAGTTCCCCCATTGTGGAAGATCTGCAAGTCTTTATAAAGAGATTTCAAAAGATGACCCTACTGGTGTAAAAACACCTTCATTCCAAGAGAAATAAGATGAAGCAGTAAGATTCTCCTATTTACAGTTACTCACCATCCTGGCTGGTTTCAACTCACACTACTTTTTTCAAATAACTTTTAAAAAACCATTTTTCCTTTCCTTGTACTTGCCCCCCCACCAGCCCCCACCACCCAGGAATAAAACTAAGTAAGAAAATGAAGGAATCGACATTCCTTTCTTCCCTCACCAGCATTGTTTTTTTTTTCAACTGGTTGAGACAAGCATGTGGACATTTCTTAGCAAGAATGAATGAACATCTTTGTCAGCTTCCACAGAGTCACCGGAACTTGGTGTTGGGGAGCCTGCAGGAGACTTGACATTTCAAGAAGATGTGCGCAGCCACGGAAGACCAGCCAGGCGGTTACGACAGCCTGTCTCTTTCTCTTGCCCACAGGTGAAACCGGTACAAACATTTTGGAAAGTTTGGCAAATTGATCAGGATTTTTGAAAGATTTGCATCCTTTGGAACATATCCTAAGGAAACAATCCAAAGGACAGAAAGAGCCGCATGCGTGAAGGCGTCCATGATGTGAAAAATTAAAGCAAATTAAACATTCAGCAATAAGGGATTGTTTAAGTAAACCATCCCACATCTTCTTGATGGAATATAGACTATTATGCAGCAGTTACAAAAGACGTCCATAACACACAGTAATGTGGAAAAATACATATGTCTTAATGGTAGGAAAAAATCGAGATTCTAATCCAGTTAAACCTGGTGGATTAAATACACCTTGACCTTCTCTCACTGTCAACATCTCATTAGATTGACAGTAAAGGGGGAGATGTAGAAAATCCCAAGTTCCAAGTGGTCTATGAGAGAAGAGATTTCAATAAATATCCGGACTCAGAAAAGTCACTACGGGTGGTAATGACTCAACAGAGTGGAGAAAGCTACAAACTGAAGCCCTTGCAGAAGGGAGACCAGTGAGAAGCAAACTGATTTGTCTTAAAGAATTCCTGAAAGGCCCAGCAATTGCCCGGTCCAGGTCTGTGCGTGTCCACGGTGGGGGCAGAGCTGGAGGCGGGACTGTGGTTGAAAGTCTACATCTGGAGCAGTTGCTCTCCTGGTGCCCCCTCCCCACCCTCCACAGCATCCACATGGAGTCAGACCTCAACCAGAACTTGAGAAAGTAGAAGACAATGGAAACACGTCCGCAAAATGCAGAGAGGAACGTTACTTCCAACACGGAATTTTATACTCAGCCAATTATAAATCAAGTGAGACGGTAGAATAAATACATTTCAGATGTGCAAAAAATTCACCTCCCTTGCGCTTTTTCTTAGGAAGTTACTATAGCATGTGCTTCAGCCAAACAAGAGAATAAACCAAGAAAGGGGACACGGGGGATACAGGACACAGGGCATCCCACCCAGATAGTGGCACAATTTCTGACAAGTACTGTGCAGCCCAGCGACCCCAGAGAGGCCCAGACAGCAGCTGGTCCAAAGGAGGGGCATGGAGATGAAGTTGCTGTTTCAAACTTTTAGAAAACAATATTGATAGACATTCAATAGCTCTCTCAGAGCACAGAGAACTGAGCAAATGAAAAAGCAAAGAGATTAATACGAAGAAAAACAAAACAATGTACAAAAAGGGGAATGTCATCATAGTACCTGGCTTGAGTCATGGGGAAGAGTATTTTCATAGCTGTGAGAATGTGAGCCCAGCCCCCAACAGTGATATAACATAGTAGGATAAGGAGAGAAGGAGAAATGGGGGATGCGAGCTGATAAAGTAGCTAAATCCTCAATTACCAGAACAAGAAGTCAACAGATAACGAAGGAAAAAAGCAGCATAGCAAATTATGTAGAAGTCTGTGGAGATCAATAATAGAAGCAATCCCCAGGGGAGTTGGGACTGCTTCCTCTGGGAGTGGGGGAGGGGTGGGGAGCAGTGGGGCAAGGGACAGAGGCTTGGCACAGGAAGTCTTTTCTAGTTATTCCATTTCTTAGAGCTGTGTGCATATACTACTTTGAAAAAAGTAAAAATTATCTTTTCACAACTGCATCCCCAGTTTGATCACCACTGTCAGCTGTATGCATGGTTCTGGAAGCCCAGCTGACCTGGTCCTCTACAACGACCCAGTGCAGCTCCTGAAAGCAAGTAGCAGAGACCGGGGGTAATTTCAGGTAGTTTCCAAGACTTTGGCTCCCTGTCTGCTCCCAACCTGATTCTCTCACTTTTCTGTCCCTGGCCCCGGAACCCCGGCCCCATATAGGATGCCTGCATTTTGCCTCTGACTTTCTGTGGCTTTAGAGATGCTCTTGATCTGCTGGACTCAGAACTTCCACTAAGGTTTCCCCTCCATTTCCTCCCTTAGTTCCCATTGCCTGGAGTGAGGCTCCAGCAGCCAAAAGTCTACACCTCTTGACCCTGCCCACTGGCCACAGCTGACTGGAGCAAGGGTGACCGCCTGACCCAAGCAGAGCCAATCCAATTTTCTCTGGGAAATTTGTAATTGAGACTGAGAGACAGCCAGACAGCTGGACTGCTTTCTTTCTTTCTTTCTTTCTTTTTTGTGAGGAAGACCAGCCCTGAGCTAACAGCCGTTGCCAATCCTCCTCTTTTTGCTGAGGAAGACTGGCCCTGGGCTAACATCTGTGCCCATTTTCCTCTACTTTATATGGGACGCCGCTACAGCATGGCTGACAAGCGGTGCGTTGGTCCACCCCTGGGACCCAAACCCGCAAACCCCAGGGGCTGAAGTGGAATGTGCGAACTTAACTGCTATGCTGCCAGGACGGCCCAGGACTGCTTTCTTGAATAGCGGAAATGTAAATGTAGGAGCTGTGGGCTGGAAGATTTTCAATTCCATGGGCATCAAGGGCAGATGGTCAGGCTGGAGAGGGAGAGAGAGAAAGGCCCAGACGGTGAGGGAAGCAGACTCAAGAGACCGTGTAGCCTCAAGAAGAAAGACAGCCCAAGAGAGAGGTTGGGTCCTCGAATGGCCCTCCTCAAGCCCTTGACTTCTTCACATTCCTGGGTTTCCTTAGGAGAAAGCCTCCTTTCCTGATGAAGCTGAGGAGTTGGTTTCTGTCACTTGCAACCAAAAGCATCTTAAGTAAAAACCAACCCGTCTCCCCAGACTCTGAATGGGGAGGGCTGCAGAGAAGTAGACATTTGATGTTCTCAAGATTTCAGCATCTATTCTCCACCCTGGAGAGCCCCCAATTTCCTTTGGGGGAGTACCTCCCCTCACAACATACAGTCTCAGTTTATAGTAACACAGGAGGGCTGTGTTTCCCTGGGAAGCGGGGAGGGAGCCCTGGAGGCTCCTTCACTGGAACCTCCTCCCGCTGCCTTGGTTCGGCCAGAGGATGGACACCTGACCAAGGAGACTGTCTCCTGGGATGCAGGGGATGGCCTTCTGACCAATGAGACTCTCTCCTGGGACTCTGGATCCCGGGCAGAGGTCGGGCAGGAGGCAGGGCTGGAGTTCATTCAGCCCACCAGCAGTGGGCAGCCAGGGAGACAAGACAGGCAAGATTTCTGCCCTGAGGTGCCTCTGGGGCCACCCTGCTTCCTGTCAGTTAGTTCTCGGCTGTTTTCCTCCTTCTTACATCCTGTGGCCTCTCCCACACTCTTCCTTCAAGCTCCCTTTTTTGTTTGTTAGCCCAATTTGCCTCCTGTTGCATGCAGCCCAAGAACCCTGACCGGGAAGAGGGACCAAGCAGAGACTGGACAGCTGTGTTATGTTCCCCTACAGCTCCAGTGGCCTCCTTTCATCTTTGGGGACAACTGGAGATGGTGCCCTAATTTTCAGCAGTGGAGGTGTGGGGCAGCCTTGTCGGGTTCAGAAGGCAAGGGAAGCTTTGGGAGCAGAGGAGGAAAATGACTGGCGCTGTGCAGCCACTGGGCAGGCAGGCTCCTAGGCTGGAGCTCAGTAACTTTGCTGGTGGGGCCTGGAGTTAGAGGGTTGCTATACACTGTGTGATCAGGATCCCGTTTTTACCACCAGGCTGATGTGGCCTGTGAAGCACGGATTATACAACGAGGGAGTTGGCTGGAAGAAGATTATATAGTGAAAAAAGACTGGTGGGAAATAAAGTCTGTCTTTCTCCTAAGAATTCCCTCTCCTCTCTCCTATCCTGTGCTGCCATCTCGCTGACCACCTCCTCCACATCCTCTACCCTTTCTCAGGTGACCCATGCTAACATCTTAGTATGTGTCCTTCCATGTTCGTGTGCATACTTGTATAATCCAGTGAAGACCTATATCTACATGCCTATATATACATACAAACACAAAGGCAGGAAACTTTTGTCACTGTTTTACAAAAGGTGGATCATATTATACACACTTTTTGCATCTCGCTTTTCCCTCTTATCAGCCCCCCACCTCCACCACCCCAAGTCTGGTGGGTACAGCGCTAATTCACTCTTTTTATTTGGCTGTATGATAGTCCATGGTGTATGTAGCGCTGTTTATTCAGCCATTCTCCTGGCTGATGGGCATTCGCTGTGTTCTCTGTGTGTGTGTGTGTGTGTGTGTGTGTGTGTGTGTGTGTGCATGCACCTTTCACATAATGCTGCAATAAACATCTTTGTACTTACATTTTTACCTAATGGAGCTTTTGTTTCCATGGGCTAGATTCCCGGGAGTGAGATTGCTGGGTTGAAGAGTGTACTTTTTTTTTATCTTAATAGTTGTTGCCAGGTCACTTTCCACAAAGGTTACACGACTTTGCCTTTCCCCCAACACATAAGAGGGTACACTTCTCTCACATTCCTCCAAGACTGGCAGAAAGTATTTCAAAACATTGACAGGGGTAGTATTTGGATATTGGGACTATGGGTGCTTTTCTCTCCTTTATTCTCTTCTAAGTTACTTTTCCAATGTCTTCTCCTTTAAAAAGAAGAAAGCTACGTACATCAATGTTAAGCAGCCCCAACCCCAGTCTTCCTGTGCTGATCTTCCAGTGAGGATTCTCGGCCGCCTGCGGGCCCTGGGGCTCAGCCCCTCGCCAACACCAGGCTCCTGAGCACCAGTTGCCCCTGGCCCCTCACAGACCTGTCTTCTCATCCCAGCAAGCAGGGGACCCCCAAGGCCTGGCACCGGTCCATGTGTCCCCAAGGTTGCCTGTGTGGAAGGCACATGGCGTTTTGATGGGAAACTTCTAGATTCAGAAGCAGACAGATGTGGGGTTGAATCCTATACTAGCTGGGCTTTGCCAAGTTACTTAACATCTCCGAACCTCAACTTCTTTGTCTGTAAAACAGGGAGAACAGAGCAACTCCATCACCAGGTTGTTAAGAGCAAAGTGCTCAATATCTATAAATGCTTAGAAGACATCTGGCGCACAGGACCCACTATGACGGCTGTTACGTAAGTCACGTATGCCTCACGATGCCACTGGGAGACAACGTGTGCCAAGGTGCTTTTCTCAGCACACACTCGTCGAGAATCTACAAATGGGTAGTACAGGCCCCAAGCCAAGTGCCCGGGGCCTCAGTGCCCTCCCCGGCTCTCCCTCAGCCCTGTGCCTACGGCTGTCCCCATTCTAGAGGGCACCGCAGGCGTGTCTGGTTTTGCTTTCCTCTCTGCTCTTCCAGTGCCTGCACCGGCTTCGTGGGCTGCACTCAGACAGGCCCTGCACTTGGCGTAATGCTCAGCTGTTGCACCTTGAAATTCGTGAGCACAGGCCCCGCGTATGAGGTGGCAGGCGCTGCGTGAAGTGAGCCTTCTATAAATAAAGCGAACAGAGTAATAAATAAGATGTTGCTTCTGCCTTCTAAGTGCTCACAGTCGCATCGGGAAGACAGCCTGAAGTGCACTAGAACCTCCATACAGCACGTGGTGTGGCGGTTACAGCCCAGCGTGGAGGCAGACAAGCCTGGACTCAGAGCCCAGAGTATGACGCGGGACACATTACTCCACCTCTGGGAAGCTCAGTCTCCTCAGCTGTAGACTGGAGCTAAGACTGCCAACTCGGCCAGTTCTGGAAGGCCAGCTCTGAGACAAGGAGGAGGGGATGGGAGACGGGGGAGGGGGGGGGGTCAGCTTGCTGAGTTGTGGTTCGAAGCCGGGCTTGGGCAATGGCAGCTCTTCCCTCTGGGGTTCATAAAAGGCCCCATTTTCCAGAATCTCTTGGATCTTCCAATCTGGTCCTGGTGTTCCTCACCCCACCTCTATGGGGTGCATGTCTGGGGACTCTGATGTGGGTCCCTGCACCCCAAAACAAGGGTTTTCCTTGGCTGCAGGGGAACAGGCTTTTCTGCACACAAGAGCTTGACTAACATAGTGATTTCACATGATACCGGAGACACGTCCTTAGAGTGGACGTGGGGACGAGTGGACAGGGCTGGAATCGGTGGTTCCAGGAAGCCCCATGATGTGACATCCGGTCCACTCTTCCCACCCTTATGTTCTGGGACCATACCCCTCCCCAGCCTCTGAGGCCAGCCCTTACCTCTCCCCATCTACTGCACTGTCCTCCCTCCATCCTGGACCGACCCCTGCCCAACACAGCTCTAGGGGCACGTGGCACTGGGCAGTAGGAATGAAGGTGATGGCACAGGATCTGCAGCTGCCAACCTGGCTTGAGCCCTGCGGAAAGCATGGGGTCCCCAAGTGATTTCACAGCCCCTAATGGGAATCCCACATTGACCTAAACTTGACTTCACAGCAAGGCTCACTGAACTCCAAGGACTGAGCCTTGGCTGAAACCATCTCATTGCAGAGGCAGCCAAGGGCCCTGGGACCTGGTCAGATTCTCCGAGCGGGAGCTTAGAGAGATTTCTGATTAAAAGAAAAAATAATAAGATGGGGAAATGAATTCACTTGGCAGACACAGGTTTCACATCAAAGGGTTCATGACGGTTAAAAATAATAAAAGGGGCTCCTGGCAATGAAGAGCTGGCTGCAGGTTAGCCTGAGCATCTTGCTAAGAAATTAGGATTCGGTTGTGCCCCCTGTCTGGGGTCCCTCTCACCTCCCTTCCCATCCCACCGTCATCACCTCCCTGTGTCCCTCTACCTTCCCCTCTTCTTCCTGAATCCTGCCCCAGGCAGGCGCCCAGCCTCTCTCAGGGCACATCTTCAGAGGCAGGATCCCCTGAGGGAGAGAAGGGACTTTATGCAAGCTCTGCCTAAAAATTACATAGGCTTTCCAGCACCCATCCCCACCTCCTCCCAGCCTGCCCAACCCATGAATCTTCCAGAAGGGTCGACCAGAGAACAAGCAGTTTACTAACTCTAGGGAAAGCAGGGACCTCACATCCCGGGTATCAATGAAATTTATGAGTCATGGCTGTCATAGGGACCTGTTTTCATTTGACTTCATTCACCACTTCCTTTCTTCATATTAATTTCTCCCAACAGCCCACTTATCTTCCCTCTTGGAGCCCTGCCCACCATTACTCTCCCAGATACGGTGGTATCTCTAACAGGCGAAAGCACTCAGCGCTGTGATGGCTTTGGGCTTGGCTCGCTCAAGCGCTCACAAGTCACTCTCGGTGGCTAATCAAACATCAAAACAACCTCCCCCGGCGATTTGAAGGAGCTTGGTGACAGCAAGACGTTGGCCACAGAGCCGTTGGAACAGGCCACGTCTGTTTGGTAGCAGGCAGCGAGGCCCGTTTCTGTTGTGTTGCATTCCTAGTGGCAGCAAGCAGTGGCTTTTCCTGAGAAGCAACAGCTCTGTGGTTGCTGGGGTTTGGGATTTTTTTTTTCTTCTTTTCTTTTGAAGGCAAAGAGATGTTCCATGCCAAGGGTCAGCTGAGTGGTGGTTAAATTTTTTCTATAACAGAATGAATCATAGCGGCAACAGCAGTGGTTAAAGGGAAGAGACTGCATCTAGGAGCTGGTCAGCTCTGGGAAACTTGGACAAGTTACAGCCACTCGGAACTTCTGTTTCCTTTTCTGGAATATGAGGGAATTGGGTTAAATGGTCCCTAAAGTCCTTGAACTAGAAGGTGATCCAATTTTATACCATACCTTACAGCTTAAACACTTCAATGCTTGTTACGGCATTTGAGGTTCACAGTAACCCATGAGTGAGCCGGGAGAGGGATTGTTATCTCCACTTTATAGAGTGAGATGACTTGCCCGTGGTTACGCATCCTGTATGTGATGGAGCTGACCCTCCTTCATGGGCTGGTCTCCTGGTCCGGGCTTGTCCCACTTCCTGGTGCGGACAGGGCAGACTCCGTGATCTAAACCACCGTCACCCTTTGTCTCTACTGGGAGCTTCTGTTCAAGCCGGAATTCGGGGGTCACCCCATCCACCTCATTTTCTGCTGAACAACTGAGACCCGTAGAGGGAAGTGAAAAGGCCTCCTCAAGGTCACACCGAGAAGCGTCCCAGTCTCCTGACACACAACACAGAGCCCTCCCTCCCGACTGTTCTCCTCGTTGATATCACAAGGGTGAGAACACCTGCATCTCAGTCCCGTGCTAAGGATGGATCTGTCAAAAAGGTGACACTGGCAAGTTCTGGGCACATCTGGGACACCACCGCTATGTCATCACTGCCCACACTGCCTGCACGGGGCCTTGAGAAATTGCCACTGGGGTCGTCTTGAGGGCTGACATGCCAAGAGAGCTCATGACGGGATTCTCAGAGCCCTTGCACCGCGCCATGTCTCTCTGACCCTCCAGGACCGCAGCAGCGCAGCACATCCTCTGGGCTCCCCACGTTATCCAATTTCTGCCGAGGCCCAGCCCCACCCTGCTCCTCCCAGACCTCAGTGTGAGTGGTTCTCTCCATCTTCGCACCAAGCCCACCCGCACTGAAATCAGCTCCACCGACATGTGAGCTGATCCTCTCCGAGCCTCAGTTTTCTAATCTACAAAATGGGGTCACTGATACTACAGACCTCATCAGGGTGGTAGGGGATAAACCATGGAAAGAGCTTAGCACATCACACACAGTAACTGGGAACTATTATTATTTTATTATTATTATTATTAGGGAATTCCCTGAGAGGTCCTTCTCTGAGCTCACAAGAAAGCCCCAGGGCCTCCAATGCCATTTGCAGGAAGCACCCACGGGAGTTGGCAGTCGCCTCCCTTCTCCTCCAGCCCCAGTTGGAAAACCCCTTTGTCAGGTCGCCCCAGACACAGCTGAGCTGTTTTCCTTTCCCTGTTGACACAGGGAAGACCTGGCCGCTGAGCCTTGGGCTGGGCCTCCCACTCGTTTAAGTGCAAACACTGGGCTATGTATTTTGGGCCCCTCTGAAGGGCCGTTTCTGGTGAAATACCAGGTTTTGAAATACTTCACTGCTTGTTTGCATTCGGAAGCCAGTACATGCACAGGTCTCTCAAGGCCTGGGTTCAGAGAGGCTGGAGGCTCTGTGTGGTTACAGAATCAGGCCCAAGGAGGGGGACACGACAGCCCCCTGCTCCTGGGTTGGGCCTGCTGGAGCCACCTGAGGTGGAAGAGGGGACCCAGTCCTCAAGGAGCCCACATCCTGCCTGGAGAGAGCAGACAAAGGCACACGGAGCCAAGAGCATGGACAGACAGACTAAGGCCCGGACTAATGGCTGGAGTGAAAAATGAGGCTCCTGTAGTCCTATCTGCAGAAATGCTGGGCCCCAGAGCTTCTTCCAGTCCCTCCCCTCCTCTGTACACCCCGCCATCTCTCCACCCACATAAATGTGTAAACTTCTCATCCTGCCAAGAGCCAGTTTGAGAGGAATGCACGTGTATTTGAGCTGCATGGTGCTAAGAAGGAGCCATCTAACCCAACAGCCTGGGGCAGAGCTCGAGGGGGCCAGAGAGGGAGGCGAGGTTGACTCGATGGAGACCCGTGGATCCGATCTGTCCTCTAGGAGGACAAGCCACCATGTCTTGGGTGGTCATTTGGTCCAGGTGTTGCACACGCCTTGTTTACTTTAAACATCACGAGATGGGTGGTGCCACCTCCACTTCACATTTGAAGAAACTGATGCTAGAACAGACTGGGCTCCTTGCCCAAGGGCCAGGCCCCCGGTGGAAGCTCCTTGAGGACAGGCCCAGAGACCTTCCTTACTTGCAGGGGCTCCGAGAAGTGGGGGCAGGGCTCACAGAGAAGGGAGCTTGGAGGAAGCCAGCACAAGAGCATCCAGGCGAGATGTGTGGGACACGCTCAGAGGTTGGTGAGAAGCCCAGTTGGGCCGGAGAGGAAAGAGACTGAGGAGTTGAGGGCAGAACAGAGGCAGGAGCGGATGGAAGAAGAGCCTCCACCCCCTTCACACCGTGGGGTGACCGGCCAGGGGCCGTCTGCGGGACGGACAGCGCGAATAATGACTGAGCGCTGTGGGCGTGCCCGG
Organism: Tapirus indicus; assembly: GCA_031878705.1. NCBI lineage: Eukaryota > Metazoa > Chordata > Mammalia > Perissodactyla > Tapiridae > Tapirus > Tapirus indicus. The sequence goes on along the minus strand of CM062918.1, from coordinate 60,335,574 downwards.
GGCCTGGAGATCCCCCAAGGAACAGACAAAAGGCAGAGAAGTGAGCTGATTGATGGTACGGCCCTCTCGTGGGTCCTCCTCAATGAGAGCAGATTTGCAAAGCTTGTGTCCTGGAGTTCACGTGCCTCTCCCACAGAAAGGACCATGTTTTCAGGCCTCCCCTCGAGCCTGCTTGCTCTTAGTTCGCATATAGTCCCAACAAGCTGAGCGACCTGGATGCCCGGCCCCAGGCAGATGAGACGCTCTGGTTCCGAATGGTGTGGCCACTAGAGGCAGATGCAGAGGCAACAGGGAGAAGGTGTTGCTGGAAATGAAGTGTGAGGAAGGGGACAGAACAACCTAAGCAACGTGGATGAAAGTGCTCCAAGTGGAGAACTGGCGAGGGCCGCCTGACAAAGAGGGTTTGAACACGAGAGCTGGGTGTCCCAACTCTGCTGTTCAGCTAAGTGAAGGTGGAAAAGTTCCTGCCACTCTGAGGCTCAGTTTCCCCATCTGAAAAGCAGGTCTAAGACCGCCAGCAGGTATGTGGGTCCCCAGCCAAGTGTCTGACTCAGGAGCAGTCACTTGTGTCATGATTGCTGTGCTTGATGTTATTTTTTATTATTGGAGGAAACTCAACACATCCAGGACAGTAGTTCTCATACTTGTCCAAGCAGTGGAAACATCTGGGGAGCTTTAATAAACACTCATGCCTGGCTCCCCCTCCCAGAGATTTTGAATTAAATGGCCTGAGACTGGACCTGAGCATCAGGATTTCTTAAGCTCTCCAGATGATTCTAACATGTAGCCAGAAGTGAGAACCCCACTCTGGAAGCAATTGCAACCCAAACAAACCCAGAAACAAATGTTGAGGGTCGTAATCATCAGAGATGCTGAGGAGGGTCTAAATTTCTACCTGGGCACCCAGTGCCTGAAAGCAGAGGAACATATTTTAGAAAGCTTTCTGTCAAAGTGGCTAATTTCTTTTAAGCTTTGGCTCTTAAGGGAATAAAGTTCAATTATCTGGAAAACTCACTTATGTGGAACTCCTCGCTCCCTAATGACACTGGCTAAATGAGGTGTTACGATTCTATAGATTCTCAAATTAGAGTCTTTGTGATTCTTCACCCAGAAAAAAAATCATCCAGAGGCTCAGATCTGAAGCACACCCCCACCGCCCTGGCTCCTTAGGCAGCTGGGCCCAGCTTAAACTTTGTCTCGGAGAAGGGCTCCCCGGCATCATAAGAAGATTTTTGCTTAGAGCCCCAGCCAGCCAGACATGCCCTCTCCCATGTTGTCTTGGCTCCTCGAGTTCACATAGCCTGTTTCCACATGAAACAGCAAGCGCCCCCTCCTCCCACCTCCAATGACCACATCCTGGTAGACTGGGAGAATCACCATGCAGCCTGCAGAGCGCATCGCTCCACATGAATATTTTGAATGGTTTCTTTTATAAAGAATAAAAATAAAGGATTTGTTTCACCTGTTTTATTAGCCCATTTTTAACTGGAGGGGTGAGAAGAAGAAAACAAAAGGTGCTTTGATTATTAAAATGTCATTTTGTTCTTAAGGACCTCACACAAGCAAAACCCGAGATGGAATATTTATCAATGAGTTTTCATGACCCAAGATTGGAAAGAAGGGTCCATGTCCCAGGAAACTTTGCAGCTGTCATCATTAGCTATTTACTTCTTTATTTATTGCCTGTCTCCCCCACTGGAAAGGAAGCTCAAGGAGAGGAAGGACTTTGTCCGTCATTTTGTTTATTGCTCTATCTCCAGGACCTGCAGCAGTGCCTTGCCCACAGTAAGCACGCAATAAATGTTTGTAGAATAAGATGATCCTTGAACTGGTCCTGGTTTTTGTAAGTTTTGAATCAAAGTTCGAGGACGCACTAGTCACCGGCTGTATTAGTTTGCTATAGCTGCCGTAACAAAATACTGCAGACTGAGTGGCCGTAAGCAACAGAAACTTATTGTCTCACAGTTTTGGAGACTAGATGTCTAAGACCAAGGTGTGGGCAGAGTTGGTTCCTTCTGAGGGCAGCGAGGGTAGATCTGTTCCAGGTCTCTCCCCAGCTTCTGGTGATTTGCTGGTGATCTTGGGCATTTCTTGGCCTGTAGAAGCATCACCGGTTTTTCATTTCACCTTCAGATGTCCATGTCTATGTCCAAATATCCCTTTTAAAAGGACATCAGTCGTGTAGGGTTAGTGCTCACCCTAATGATCTCATTTTAACTTAATTACCTCTCCAAAGACCCTGTCTCCAAATAAGGTCATATTCTGAGGTGCTGAGGATTCCAACATATGAATTTGGGGGGGACTCAACTCAATCCATAACACCTGCTGATTAATCATTAATTAATTTAATTAATCAATTCACATCACAACATGTAGTAGGCATCTCCAATCTGCTGGGTGCTTTGTTAAATACTGGGGGGCTATAGAGATGATAGAGAGAATAGTAGCAGAAATAGAAATTGAAATCATTGTTGGGGGGAGGAAGGAGCATAAAACACTGCCCACAACATGGAGCAGGCTCCTGTGTACAGAGTGATTAATTTTGTAGGGGGATCAAGGAGCCCTCACGGAGGAGGTGACATTGGAGCTGGGCCTTTGCAGGATAAATGGTGTCCCTGGGTGGAGAAGGGAGGAAGGCTGATGGCCAGCAGGAACAAAGGCAGGGGGACACTGGGCATCTGAAGGGAATGTTGAACAGTTTAGTGTCTACAGCCATACCACCCTGAACGTGCCCGATCTCATCTGAACAGTTTAGTAAGACTGGGATGTAACCGCCATGAAGACGTGAAGAGAGATGCCTGTGCAGAGGACAGCTGTGGAAGGCTTATCCATGTATCTGCTGTGCCAAGGGGAGCCAGGGCCTGCGGTTGACGAGAGGAGTGATTTAGGAAGATCACACTTCTAGCAGTGCAGGGAGTAGGAGTGCAGAGAGCAAATTCCAGAAAGCCCAGGCCAGAGCTGTTGGGGTTGCTTGAATGGGAATGGAAAGAGCCATGGACTCCAGACTTCCCCAGATGCAAGCCAGGACAGGTGGACATCGAGGAAGAGGCAGGTGTTGGGTATGGTGGGATTGCCATATCCTAGAAGAGGCAGAAACAGAGAAGACAGGGAATGGACGAGGCTCTGAGTTAGGGGTGGATGAGGTGAGCTGAGGCTGGGGAGCTCCGGGTGGGTACCGCAAGGCAGGAAGCCTTCAGCAGGGAGATCAGTTTTGGAAACCGCCATGCGAGAAAGGGACGTAACAGGAAATGAGGTCGCCTGGGGAGAATGGTGAGTGTTTGGAGGGAAGGGGAGAGGACAGGGCCCAGGGGGCCTCCGTGAAGGTGAGTCTCAGTGGTGGCCCCACATGGGCTTCATCTGGTGAGCTTGGCAGTCACACAAATGAGCTAAGACCCCTTCCAAAGGAGCCTGCTTCGGCTGGGCTGGAGTGGGAACCAGCACTGGTGTTTTTTAAGACAATGGTTCTCCAACTTGGCTGCACATTGAAATCACCTGAGGAGCTTCAAAAACTACTGATGCCTGGGCCGCATGTCCAGAGATTGTAATTTTTTTTTGAATTTTTAAAAAATAGCTTTATTGAGACATAATTCACATACCATACAATTCACTGGTTTTTGGTATATTATGTTATTAATTTTTTTAAATTGTGATAAAATATATATACAAAAAATTTGCTATTTTAACCATTGTTAATTCAGTGGGATTAATTACATGTACAATGTTGTGCAACCATTACCATTATTTCTTTTTTTTTTTTATTAATCACTTTTTTTTATTGATGTCTTAGTTTATAACATTGTGAGGTTTTAGTTGTACATTATTGTTTGTCCGTCACCATGTGGATGCATCCCTTCACCCCTTGTGCCCCCCCCCACCCCCCTTCCCCTTGGTAACCACCAATCAGTTCTCTCTGTCCGTGTGTTCACTTATATTCCATATATGAGTGAGTTCATGCAGTGTCTGTCCTTCTCTCCCGGAGATTGTAATTTAAATGCTCTGGAGAAAGGCCTGCGCATCAGTTTTCCACCCTCCCTAAGGGAGTCTAATGCATCATCAGAACCAAGACCCACTGCTCTGCGGGCAGTGGTGGGACGGATCCAGAGCAGTGAAGGGCAGGCTGGAGAAGGAGGATCAGGAGACCCTCGCAGCTCAGAAGCCCAGGGAAGGGTCTAGTACGGCAGGGCGATCAGAAGGGGTCAGCACTAAGAGGTCTTCAGGCAGTGGTGGGCTGGGGCTGGCTCCCACAGGCTCCTGAGAGCAGCTTGTGCACCTCTCTTCCCAAGTCCGTGTTCTGTAGCTTCATATGGTGTCTTAAAATTGGCCACAGTGAGAAGACATGTACCATGGAAATGGGAAAATGCCACCAATTAGGATACAAATCACCCCCACACACACACCCTCCCGCAGGGAGCCGGTTGTAAAACATTTGCCAGCACGTCACTGTCCTGAGTTTTGGCCGCCACCTGAGGTCAGAGTTTTAATCCTCTTATCTTCCATTTCAGGACAGGCTCCATCCTGAGGGCTCCTAATTTCCAGGCTGGACATGTGTCTTCTGTGCCCTCAGCCCTCGGCCTTTGCTCTCTATCCATCTAAGCAGCTTTCCTGCCTCCATCACCTGATACCCACAGTGGCCCAGAGCAGCAAACACTGGTTGGCCCCTGCTCTGCATGGGCCCTGGAGGGACCACAGAGACTATAAAAGCAGGCCTCGGCTCTTGAGGACCCTGTCGCCCTAGAGAGACGCCAAGGGCGAAGAGCTAAATGACCACGGAAGACATGAGTGACAGAGTAAGTCAGAAATACAGCCCAGATTGTCAAATGAACGTGCCTATAACACACGTTGCAAACATTGGGCTCAGCTGAGAGGCAGTTGAGTGTTGGCAGGTGAGTAGGAAGGTGTCAGCTGCCCGTGGTCATCTCACAAGGGGAGGACCGGGCTCCACATTATTTTATTGCCCTAAAGACATTCCTGTGTGAATTTATACTTCTTATCCTCTGGGCTTTCTTTGAGTTTCCCAGAGTCCCTGCAAGAAGCCCCTGCTGACCCCTCCAGGACATGGTTGTGAGCGACACCATGCGGAGAGCCAGCCTCCCCTTGAAGACCCTCTGATGAACCCCTGCCCAGTCCTACCCTAATCTCCCCTCTACCTCCCACCCACATGTAGTTTTGATCACGTGTAGTCTTCCGTGGTCATTTCGCTCTTCGCCCTTGGTGTCTCTCTAGGGAGACAGGGTCCTCAAGAGCCGAGGCCTGCTTTTACAGTCTCTGTGGTCCCTCCAGGGCCCACGTCCATTTGACAATCTGGGCTGTATTTCTGACTTACTCCTTGCAAAGCCCAGGCTGGGCAACGGTGGGTGACCTACCCTAGTCCACTCTAGCTGGCTTCCACATGGGGCCACCGGAAGCACTTGTACAGGAGAAATAAAGATGGACACAATGTTCGGGGTGGCGTTAATAAATTGGAGTGGGTCCAAGAGCAGGTGATCAAAGCTCTACCCCGAACGCCAAGTCACGAGAGGAAAGGTGGAGCCCTGGGGATGGGACATCATTGGGTCTGGTGAGATTCTGACCCCAAGAGCTGACTTCAGAAGCTGACAGAGCCGCCACGCGGACACGGAATCCATCTTCTGTGTGGCGGTGGAGGGCAGAACTTGGCCAGAGGAGGAGTATCCTCGAGGCAGATGCAGCTCGATTCCAGAGGGCGCTCCGGCTTTTAGAGTTGCCTGCACGGGCCTCTGAAGTTGGCAAAAGCAAGGGTCACATTGTTCCCCACACGCTGGGAACTGGTCAAAGAGAGCCACTTTTTGAAACGACCACTGCCAACACATGGGGCAGTGCCCCATACCCCACACCACTCCCCCCACAGGGGCCAAAGGCCCCAGGAGGTAGTCAAAAGGTGGCACTTCCTACATGTTTACCTCCCCTGATGTTAGAACGTGGCCGCATTTCCTCCTCCCAGCCCTGAGATGCAAGACATCTGGGAAGCGTGGTCTCAAAAAAGGCCTGCTGAGATGTAAATGACCAAGAGCATCTAGGGCTGAGAAGGGATGTTCACCTGGACCAACAGCTGAAGCTGAAGAAAAAAATTACTAAGTGTGATATCAGGCAATGCCATGCTGGACATGGGGACCAGTAATTACAGGCCTCAGTGCCGGGCCCCATGCTGGGGGCTGGACCTTTGCTCCCTCATTTGATCGTCCTTCTCTGGAGGTCACTAGACATTCCTCATTAACCTACCTGGCAGCAGAGGTGGGCCTGGTGTGGAAGTGGGGAGATGAATCTTTTAAAATATACATTTCTGTATTCTCCTCTCCACGGAATAGCATTTTACATTATTAAGCAGAAAACCACACCTGAGCCGATCTTGCAGACAGATGAACTAGAGGGTAAACTCAGGCCCATCATGGAAGGATCCCTTGGGTTGCAGAAAGATCGAGGGCCTCTGTAGGTAGCATCCTCTCCAGCGTTTGTTTTCAGATCATTAAATACTTAACAGAGGGAGAGCCCAAAAGCCTAAGTGTTCCAAGCCACTGCTGATTAAGTATCAATCAGAAATTAAGACAGAGCAAGTCTGAAATTGTAATGATCTTTTTTAAGGAGAGGTCTGTGTCCACTTGATTTTTTTTTTTTTTTATTTGCCTGGCAGGAAGCTAAACAGCTAAAGCATGTGGTTAAACACCGGACACTCGGCGCCCCTGCCACGGACGAGCTTTACCTCCTTGGTTTACAGGCGAGAAGCACCAGCCTCTCAGACAGTGTGCAAGTGCCCCAGAGTCACACGGCTACTGAGCGTGCACACGTCGGGGCCAGGATTCCCTCCCAGGCAGACTGACTCCAGACGGTAAGCACCACCTGCACCCTGCTATGCCACCTCATGAGGGCAGGCAGGGAAACCCCATGCCCCTCAGGAGCCAGCGGAGACCCGGGCTCGGGGCAAAGACAGTGCAACTCGTACTGACTGAGCATTTGCTATGCTCTGAGTTTACAGCGTTCTGTTCCACATGTCATTTAATCATCACCACCACCAAGTGAAGTAGATACCGTTGTGAACTCCTTTCCTGACGAGAAGACTGAGCCCTAGAGCGAGTGAGTCATCTCCCCAAGACACCTGGATGGGAAGCGCCGGGCCCAGTTCACAAACCGGTCAGTTTGATTCCATAATCCCCATGCTTAACCTCTGCCCCCGTGATCCCAGCTGCTGGGGAGGACAGCCTGCCTCTCCGTGCTGCACACTGGGCCCCAGCCCTCTCTGTGGGTTCCCACAGCCCACTCTGAAGATGAGAGATGACATCTGGCACCAGCCCTCTCTGACTGGCTCCGGGAGGAATCAGTGTTCCTTTGTGGTCCAGGAGTCAAAGGGTTAACTTTATCGCCCTTTCAAGGGAAACAAGGCAGAGGCCCTATTTGGGGATAGGTCCTATGCCTAAATCACTTTGGCACTTAATTGCTTATTATTTAATTGCTGTATTGGGGGGCACAAAGTGATCTACTGCAAAGTTATTAGCAAATTCCAGTTTTAAGGAAATAATTACTGAATTCTCCCTCCCTAGGTTGAGTGATTCCTTCCAAGATGCTCAACGACATTAAGCATTTTCACCAAGGCCGCTAGCAGCTCTGTAATATGCAAATAAAGTAACTTTGTAATTACCAATAAAATGCTTACTGAAGTGACAAATTTTTACTCAGCAGTGAGTTTGGGGAAAAAATGGCATCATTTCTTTTTTAAGGATCCTTTAACCTTGTTAGTTGGCGTGCATTTCCATGCTGTTTTATGGTCATTTAGAAAGACAATGGAGCCAACAGGCCTCCCTGGATGGGCAGAGGCCCTCCTGGGAGCTCCCTCTTCCAAACAGTCTTGTGGTGGCATGGATGGTCCACTCGGGGTGCTGGGGGTCACAGGCATTCCATGGAGCCCTGGACATCTCTGCTGGGAGTTTGGCTTTCAGTGGGGTTCAGGGCTGATGTTTCCAGATGGACAAATAGAGAGTGACCTGTCAGCCAGGAGCGGCTGCCAGAAGGATCCTTCTGAAGTCCGAGTTTGACTGTGTTGCTCCTCTGTCTTCAAGCCCTCCCCTTGCACTTCAGAGATAACAGCATAAAGTCCAGCCGTTTGTTTGCCTGGCCCTCAGGGTCTTTCAGAGTCAGTCAGTCAGGGCCTTGTGCACAGTGGGAGCTCCAGCTGCCTCTTCTCCAGGCTCATCCATGCCTCCCCATGCAACCGTGATTTCTTCACCTGTAAGATGGGGTATTGGTCAGCATAGGCTATGTTATGCAGCAGTAACAAGCAAGTCCAAAATCTCAGTGGCTTAAAACAATCAAAATTCATTTTTTGCTCACGCTGCATGTCCATCATGGGCCAGTCTGAGTATCTGCTCATTGTACCCCCTCAACAAAAAGCAGGCTGATGAAGCCATCACCTTCTCAAACATTGCTGGCCATCACCATGCTGGAGGGAGAATCTAACATTCTCCAACATGGAATGACGTGTTCCTTCCTCTCACGAGTCATTGGTCAGAACTGTTCCCACGGCCCCACCCAACCACAAGAGGCTCGGGAAGTGAAATTCTGCTTGGTACTCGGAAGGACGAGAACCAGAAATATATGATGAACACCAGTGACCACTTAAAAAATTGTATAAGAATTATCTCCCTCATAGGGTTGGTGTGAGAGCTAAGTGTGATCACACTTGTAGAGAGCTTAGCACTGTGCCTGGCACGTATAAGTGCCCAGCCAATGTTAGCTACTAACAGGTGCTGAATGCATGCTTATGGGATGAGCGTTCCAGTGTAACCCTCTGTAGTCTCTTAGACCCAGTTCTCTCTCTCTCTCTGGATCCTCACAAATTGTGGTGACCAGAGAAAGCCTTCAAAGCAAAGGTAACAATCGGACCCAGTTTTGGGGATGCTGCAGTGTCAGGAGATGGCACTCCACGAGGAGGAAAGGGACGAACAAAGTCAAGGAGGCCGGAAAGTAGGGTGTACATGGAGAAGACTGAGATGAACTTCGCCGGAGGAGAGTTTTTCAGGGACAGTCCTACAGTCAACAGGGGTGTCTCTTCAAAGACTAAGAGAAGGGGCTTCATTCTGAAGCCTGACTTAACAGCCACGACTCACAAATCAGAAAAATTCCTTTGCTGTGCCCTGCATCTAATTCTTGGCTTGGAAGCTGTCCCTGGGGAACAAGGTTGGGGTTAGATTATCAGACACCTTGATCTGAAATCCGGATCCCCACTGAGGACCCAGGCCTTCCTGGCTCCAAGTTCAGTGGCCTCTCCACAGCCCCACGCCGTGGCTGACCTGGTTTTTTCTCCTTCTTGTTGCCAAAGACTCCATTTCTGGGTGACCACATTTGCCCCGGGAGAAATCTTTCTCTCCTATTTGCATTGCTAACTGCTCAAAGTCCCACCGAGGCCTTGGAAATGTGCCACCCACATCCTCTCACACTGGCCCGATTGTTTGTGGCAAATGCCTCCCTTTTGAACTCTGGACCTTCTGGAGGAAATGGTTTCAACAGGAATAACTCTGAATTCTCCCAGGCCTTGCCCTCTGGGCGTCTGGAATGGAGCTTCCAGGATACATGGCTCTTTTGAAGGAAATAAATTCAATTGGTGATTGTGTTCCTATTTAATATGCCTAAGGAGTGGTCTTGTACTCTTGCCAGGGCATTTTTTTTTTCATTCAACAAACTCTTATTGATCTCCTACTGTGGATTCGGCACTGGGCTGGGTGTGGAGGCAGGAAGGTAAGAAGAGCGGACAATTGTAAGAACAACTTTGACCCAATATAATAAGGAGAATGATAGAGATAGGCATGGAGGACTATGGGAGCCCAGCAAAGGGATGGCTAATTGCTCCTGGACAAGTCAAGAAGGCTTAGAAGGGAAAACAGGGCCACCAGGCACTAAAGAAAATGGACCTGCAGAAACTTAGGGGGTTGTACACTTACTCCACAATATTTCTGGACAAGTTTGGGGTGCACACAAGAAAACATGATCCCACAGAACAGACATTTTAATATGGACCTACTCTTTGCCAGGCACAGAGCTAGATGACGGACGGGGAGATCCAAAGAGGAATGAGGCGTAGGCCCCGCCCTCACATTGCTTATGGTATAGTCATGGAGATGTAGGCTTGGGCAGAGATGACTCCACCACGCGGCCAAAGAGGAGGATTCCCAATGCCTTAGAAAGCCCTCCTATGATCATTTCAGGTGGAAAGAGCAAAATAGTCCCAGGGACTGGCAGATGCCAGGGCAGGCTTCCTAGAGGAGGTGGCAGGACTGGGTTTTTGGAGAGATGGAGAAGTGGGAGGAAGGAGGAGGGGGCTGTGGCACAAACAGGCAGGGTGACCGCAGAGCCAAGTCACAGGCACAACCACACACGTGTGTCCCAACTGGAGCAATGGTCTGTCTGAAGCAGTGAGGCAAAGCTGGTGGTGGGGTGAGGTTAGACTTGACCCTGCTGGATGAGGTCACCAACGTTATCACCACCCAAGAGCTCTTGTTCTGTTTTCTCTAAGGATCCCATCTTTTAGCAGGCTTTCCTCTGCCGAATACACCACATCTATTAAACAATAATCCATGTGTTTTCCCACAGTATAACCAGTGGTGGCTCAGCCAAAAGGAAAAAGAACATTTTCTGAACATGTGCCTCTGGTGATCCAGACTCTTCAATGGCTCCCCACCGCCCTCAGGATAAGGTCCAGCATGCAAGGTCGTTGGCCTCCTGGCCCCTCACCTCTCTGCTGGGCCTTGCCAAACTACTTGTGGTTCCCCAGACCTGCACATTTCCCCTCTGGACTCCTGGGTATGCTGCTCGTCTGCCTGGAAGCCTCCCACTCTTACCCACCTCCAGATCTTCTGGATTCCCTGGGCTCAAACCTCAATGCTTCCTCCAGGCAGAGTTGCCTGACCCCAGATCTAGGGTGTCTGCTGAGTTCTGACCACACTGTGTGGGCATGCTTCATTTGCATATGTCTCCCTCAGGCAGCTGTGGGGGGGAGGGGGCGGGCAGGGACTCCATATCCAATCCCCAGGGGCCAGCAATAAGGAATGCAGTGGTGCTCAATAAAGGTCGAGTAATGAGCAAGCCAGCGAGTGAGTGAGTGAATATGATGTGTCATGTCAGGCCGACCTGTGGAGCCACCACACACCAAAGGTACCACTCATACCCACCAAGCTTTCTGAAGGAGTGGAAAGAACCCACCCGTTACCCACGTAACTGTCTTCATAGCTACCAGACCAGGGACTCCTGGCACAGGCACTGGGGAGCCAGTGGGGATTTTGACCAAGGGATGGGCGTGCCTCTTCCAGCCACAGTCATACTTGTTTGGCTGCCCCTCTGCACCCCTCATGCCAGTCAGGAGGGCCAGGCAAATGGTGGAAGCATTAGCCCGGCTGTATCAACTTCTCCTCTGGTGTCTTTCCTGGTCCTCTCTTTCAATATTTCTTTACCTTCTGACCCCAGGCGGGGAGCAGAATCAGAGTTTCTTATGCCTTGTGAGATGATGTCCTTCTGATTCCTCACGTTTCAAACCCTATTCTTTAAACATTGTCACCAACAACAAGTGTTAACTGTGCACCTACTGTGTGCCAACCACTGGGGGCCCAGACACACCCCAAACATGGACCCTGCTTTTGACAGCTTTGGAGAGAGGGCGTGAAGGATAAAACCATCATTAAGTAACTTCCAAAGGAGCCCTAAGTAGGGTGAGCAACGGTGCAAAGGGGTCCCTGGCCCTGAAATTTTGGAGGTACCAAAATATTAAGGAAGGGTTTCTAAGGACTGCACACATTTCTCAGCCCTCCTCTCCAGCCCCCTGCCAATCTATGGAGAGGATGGAGCAGGGGACCAGCTGGCCGGAGGCAGCCTCACTCCCTGTCCCGTGTGGCCACCCCGTTGGTGCATCTCGTGGTTCATGCCTCAGGTTCCCACACTGTGACTGAACACTTTGGCCATCACTCATCCCGGCACTGAGCTGCTTGGTCCTCACACGCAGCCCATGGAACCTCGCTACACCAGCCTGAGAGGTGGGGATGATTTCCGCATTTTAATTTCAGTGTCTATCCAGCTGAGCGCAGCAGCAAGTTGAGCCCAGGGCTGGGAGACCCTGAAGCCAGGACTGCAGCATCGTTGTCTGGTTTGGCCCTCACAGCGGCCCAGCTGGGGAGACTGAGTAGATGGGGGTAGCCTCACCTGGCAACCCGAAGGGGGAGCTCTCCATTGTCAAAAATTAGATCACATCACAATTTGCCAGTAGATGTCAAGGGCCCACAGAGTGGACAAAATCAACCTCCTCCTTGGCCAGCCACGCAATGCCATGGAGAGCGGTTGGTCTCTGGGCAGAGCTCCCAGCAGTGGAGGTAAGGAAAGGGAGGGGCAGAAGAAAAAAAGGAGCCCCCCCCTCCCATCTAGGCCCCCAACCTGTCTCTCTGTACCTCTAACCTTCCCCCACTCCAGCCCACCATATTCACACTCATTCATTCATTCACTCCTCACAGGCACCACTCTGTGCCAGATACCTCACTCAACCCCCGACAACTCGAGAAGGGCTTTATAATTATCCCCATTTTACAGAGAAGAAAACAGAGGCTGAGAGGCATTAATGATCCAAAGTCATGCAATTGGTGATGGCTGGGATTCCACCTTAGGGCTGTCCGGCTCCGAAGCATCTTGGAGCCATATTCCTGCAGGGGGGTCCGACCCCTCCTGCCCTCCTTACCCTGCCGTCCTAAGAGGAGAGGAGGAGCCCAAGAGCTTGGAGTCCATTCGTAGGAGATTCTAGAATTTGGGACTCCTTTTCCTCCTCAGATTTTTGTTTAGCCCCACACCCCTCGGGGAAGTGCCTCAGCCTCCCATGGGTTTCCCTCCCTGCCAAAGAACTTACCTCCAACACGGGGGCAGGCAAGAGGAGACTAATTAACAGTATGCCGAGGGCTTTGAAGATGAAAAGCAGCCTTCAAATGGCAGCCTATTATCCTAAGCTTCACACACGGAATAATGAAATTCCAGGTTCCAAATGGAGAGTAAAAATCCTTTAACAAGGTGGTTAAGGGAGGCAGGCGAGGGCCAGGGTGGAGGGCAGGAGGGCATTCATTCACACCTCCAGAGCACAGACCCGGCAGACCCCAGCAGTGTGGGCTAAAAGCGTGTGACCTGGGTCAGCCTGGGGCTGGGAGGCCTTTTGTCACTTACCCACTGCTGTCCCTGCCAGCAACCTAAGACTCTGGAGGAAGGGAGAACCAGGCCTCCCCAGGGGCCCCTGGCCTGGGGGAGCCAGGGTCTGAGGATCCTGCGCAGATGGTCAGTGGAGGGGCTGGGTTGGGAGTGGAGAGCCCCAGCTTCTACTCCCGGCTCTGCACTGACCGTGGGGGGGTCCTGCTCTCTCTGGGCTGTTTGCCTTGGGAATTGACCTGCATGACCCCCACCCCACCCCCACATCAGGAAGCCCCTTGAGGATGGGCACTGTATGCCCAGCACTGTGCAGCCCTGAGCCCAGCACAGGGCAAGTGACCAATAACTATGGTGTAACTGAACAGCTAACTCTAGGGTTCCTTCTGGTGCGGATTTTCCGGGGTTCTTGGACTCTAGGTGTTCAGTCTGTCCCAGGTTACCAAGCTGGGAAAGGACAGCCCTCCTGTACCCTCCAGAGTTCCCTGCCTGACAATGCCCTGGGTGCCCCTGGAGCCCTGAGAGAAGACCCCTTCCCCACTCCCACCTCAGAAGCACGTGCTCAGCGCCTGCACTCCCAGCCAGCTCCCTCATAGCCAGGAGGTCCCCAAAGGCAGGGTTGGGTCCCAGTCACCTCTGGACCCCCGGTGCCTGCCACCGGGGTGAACTCACACTCAAACCCAAGCCTTGGTGTTAGCAATCCAATAAATAGCCATGAAATTGAACTGGTAAGTTATTAGACTGAAGACATTTTGGAAAAGTCTCATCAAAAATTAAACTTGAGGGGCCGGCCCGGCAGCATCGTGATTAAGTTTGCACGCTCCACTTCCACAGCCCGGGGTTCACAGGTTCGGATCCCAGGCATGGACCTATGCACTGCTCATCAAGCCATGCTGTGGCAGTGACCCACATATAAAGTAGAGGAAGATGGGCACAGATGTTATTAGCCCAGGGCCAGTCTTCCTCAGCAAAAAAAATAAATAAATAAATAAAATTTGATTCCATCTCCAGTATTTGGACATATTACTTAACCTCTCTGTGCCTTAGTTTTCTCATCTGTAAAATAGAGAGAGTGACAGGACCTACCTCATTAGGTTGTTCTAAGGTTATATGAGTTAATTCCTATAAAGAACTGAGAACAGCATCTGATATACAGTATTCAGTCAGTTATTACTTTATTATCATTACTTAGTTATTATTATTATTATCATTAGTTAGATAGTTATTATTCTCCTCACCTCTTTGCTGTCCCTGCAATTCCTTTAACCCTTCACTACACAATGGAGGGGAGAGAGGAGGGGACGTGCCATTTGGACAGCCACTATGACTTCAGCCCTAGCACCCCCACAGCAGGTGTTCAGGACTCCTAATCAGAATCACATGTGATCCTTACAACAAGCCTGAAATCCAGAAAGGTGGGTACTGTTCTTCCCAGTTACAGATGAGAACACTGAGGCACAAAGAACAAGGGGGTTGCTATGGTGACCGGCTGGGCAGGGCAGAGTGCAGGTTCGTGCAGTAGAGAAATGTGCATTGAGCACCGATGGGCCAGGCATGTAAGAGCGAATAAGACAGACACGTTCCATGCCCTCCTAGGGCTAACATTCTGGTAGACAGATAATGAGCCAGAAAAAGGTGAGTAAATGGATAAATATCACAGCTTGTGATCAGGGCTCGGAAGAAAATAAATAAAGTCCTGTGATCAACACTAAAGAGGAGGTTGTGCAGAGAAGACTTCTCTGAGGAGGTCCGGGCTGAGCCCCGGAACAGGAAAGATGAAAGGAAGCCAGTGCCTTCCCGTTGCTCCTGGTTGCCTTGCTGCCAATTCTTGCTAAGGTGTAAATGATTATCTATAGGTCCAAGCCTGGAAGCAAGATTTGTAAGCTAGGGAAGAGGGAAGCTCAGGACAGCGTGGAGGCCCTAAGGGAGGAAGGAAGGATGGTGCTAGAGAAAGGAGGGCTTGGAAGGGCAGTGGTGCTTTGGGGAGATAAGCACTCCAGTTGCGACTTGGAGGGCTTTGCAAAAACAGAAAGCCAGGCTTGGAGGCTTGGGGAGAAACTCCCATCGGTGAGAAGGAAGGATATGTGCCTGAGTCCTCTCTGTCCCAGAAACAGGCGGCAATTTGAGGCTAGCAAGGCAGAAAAATGAAAATCGTCTGTTCCTGGGAGGCGGGGTGCAGGAAGAAGACATTCCTCACCAGAGCAGACGGAGGGAGTGCTACTCGGCAGGTCCCCCGACAAGGAAGACACTGGTCCTTCCCTTCTCACAGCTGTCATGACCGAGCTGGTGCTACGCACCTTCCCACATCCTTAAACAGGCCCTACTATGCGCCCCGTAGTAGGCATTCTCCTCGGTTCTGAGGAAGACCAGAGAAATCGGCCTGTACCGGCAGGGGTGGCCAGCCCCGGGACACAGAGAAGGCCTCTCTCAGAACCCCTTTTGCACTGAGAGCTGAGGTTTAAAAGGAGAGGGGAGCATGTTCCTGGCAAAAGGAGCAGTATGCAGAGGGGTGCGCCAGTACATCTCTAATAACGGGGGGCTCTGGGAGGTGGAGGCGGCCGCTGATAGGCAGCGCTCACCGATTTCCGTGGTGTAAATACTCTTGTCGTGCGTGACATCACTGAATGTGGGCAGTCACAGGCCAGTGGGAGCCACTCCAGCCCGTCACTGGGGGGTGAGGCCCAAGGTGGGCAGGCAGGCAGGCCCTGGGCTGGTTGAAGGGACGGGAGCCCAGCCAGGGGGCCCCGAGGAGGCTGCTGGCCTTTGGTGGGGAGTATGGGCTTTAGCCAGCAAGTGGCCTGTGAAGATCGTGATCACAGGTCTCTGTTTCATCTTCCCGCTCCCCTCAGAGCTCTGCCGGGTTACATCCCAGGCCCAGAGTTTCTGGTGTTAAGTAACGAGGAGAAAATTAATTAATTAGGTCCTTGCAGGAGCAGTTACAGACCTTTTATCTGGTAAAAGGCGGGCAGGCGCTCCATAATCACAGATAGGACACCCCGGAAGTGCATCTATCTCCCTCTCAGTGGCAGGCCCCAGGTCACACACAAGCTGTTGGTTCCCCAGCCCTTCTGTCTGAGGAGGTCCACCTGTGCCGCTGAGCTAGGTGTGTGTGGGAGGAGGGGGAGGCCCCAGCTGTGCCCCTCCAAAACCCTGGCCCCAAGTGTTCTTGAACTATGGGTCATTCCATTCTCATTTTGGAGCAGGCTAGAGCAAGGCAGCAGAGGGCAAGGTAATGACAGGTGGGTAGAGAGGCACCCCAGCCCAACGCACCCAGGAGGATCAGCCACGCACAGAAAGGTGGAGGAGGAGGCTTGGAAAGGGCAGGACTGAGCAGTGGGGCCTTGGAGGACAGGGGACCTTCACTTCCCACCCCATCTCACACCCTGGACCTGGCACCTTCCATGGAGGCCATCCTAATCTTCCCGGTCTGAACCTGCCCTAAAAATCCTCTGTGCTCTGCCTATTTGTCCCTCCCTCCCCCGGTAACCACTGATTTTTTTACTGTCCCCATAGTTTTGCCTTTTCCAGAATGTCCTATAGTTGGAATCATACAGTATGTAGCCTTTTCAGATTGGCTTCTTTCACTTAGGAATATGCATTAAGCTTCTTCCGTGTCGTTTCATGTCTTAATAGCTCATTTCTTTTTAGTGCTGAAAAATATTCCATTGTCTAGATGTACCGTAGTTTCTTTACCCATTCACCTACTGAAGGACATCTTATTTGCTTCCATGTTTTGGCAGTTATGGATAAGGCTGCTATAAATATCTGTGTGCAGGTTTTTGTGTGGACATAAGTTTTCAACTCTATTGGGTAAATATCAAGGAGAGTGATTGCTGGATTATGTGATAAAGAGTATGTTTAGTTTTCCAGAGTGGCTGGACCATTTTGCATTCCCATCAGCAATGAACGAGAGTTCCTGTTCCTCCACATCCTCGCCAGCATCTGGTGGGGTCAGTGTTCTGGATTTTGCTCATTCTAACACGTGTGTAGTGGTATCTCGTTGTTGTTTTAATTTGCAATTCCCTAACGACACATGATGGGAAGCATCTTTTTTTTATGCTTACTTACCATCGGTATGTCTTCTTTGGTGAGATGTCTGTTCAGATCTTTTGCCCATTTTTAAATTGGGTTATTCATTTTCTTGCTGTTGAGTTTTAAGAATTCTTTGTATATTTTAGATGACATTCCTCTATCAGATATGTCTTTTGCAAATATTTTCTCCCAGTTTGTGGCTTGTATTCTCATTCTCTTGAGGAGTTAACTTTTTCATTATTAAAACAATTACTTACTGTACATACAGCTGGTTGATAATGAAGATCAAAATAAAAGAAAAAATATTCTTGATTCTATTTCTCTAGGCTGATAGTGACAGCCGTTCCCATCTCTGCCATGCTCACTGTGTTCTGGGTGCTCAGCAAGCATCTCAGGTGACCCCACCACAGAACCACGTGGGGTAGATATTATTATCCTCGTCTTACAGATGCTAGAGAGGAGGCTCAGCGAAACGCATTGGCTAGACCAGACTGCACCCTAGTAAGTAGTGGAGCCAGCATTCAAACCCAGCACCGTCAGTCCCAGAGGCCTTGTTCCAAACCGGGCCATTTTAGACGGTGCTGTTTCCACCTTGAACCACCCCCAGTCGGAGGCTTGAATATAGTTCATGTCGCCTCCACCCCTAGACCCTCTTAATTTATATCATCTTTTCTCAATTTCAGGATTGCTCTGGGAGACAGGCATCCTTGCAGAAGGGCAAGTTAAGACTCTGATCAGTTAAGTGACTTCCCCAAAGTCACACAGTCAGCTGGTATGTGACCTCAGATAAGCTGCTTTCCAAGGATTCACTCCCTGTGCTGCCAGACCCCACGGTCCAACTCCTCCCACCACTTGGTGTGGCCCCCCCCCAAAAAATCACCCCTGGGCTGGAATGCTGCTGTCACCTCCCATCCTCCCCTTCCCCCCAATTCATTCTCCCCCTCCCACCCTTCTGTGGCTACTAGAGGGATCACTCTAAACTGCCGACCCAATCGTGGCCCTCCCCAGTGACGTTGTCCTGTGGCTTCCACCTATCCTCAGGAGGATGCTGGAACTCCCCGGCATGGCACCCCGGGGCACCAACATCCTACCTCTTCTGCCTCTGCAGCCTTGCCCCGCACCCCCCACACACACCCTTCTCGGCCGAGCCAAACCACCTTCATCTGCTCTTTCTTGAGCCTCCAGGACTCTGTCCACACTGCTCCTCTGCCTGGCACACCTTTCCCCTCCTCCTTCACCCACTGGCTCCACCTGAGCAGAGAAGAGGTAGAGATGGCTCCTCTCCTCCAGCGGCAGGAGGAGGAGCTGTCTTTTACAGAACATTGACTCTTAGCAAGGGCAGTGCCAAGTGCCTTATTCAAATTTTATTTGAATCTCATAACAATTTGGTGGAAGGCATCACTAGCCCCATTTTACAGCAGAATAAGCTGAGGCTTAAGAGATGTTAAATAACTTGGCTAAGGCCACACGGTGGATAAGTGGCAGAGGTGGGATTTGAAACACTATCTAACTTCACCGGCAAGGGTCCTGACCTCATCACTGACTCCCACCCTCCCAAACGCTCCCCACCCCCTACCCCAAATTGTTCCCATAACACCCATGCATTTCTCCATGATCCCACTTCATGGTGCTCTTTTTTAAATTTCATTTAGCAGTTTTCGGTTTACAGAAAAGTTGGGCAGAAAGTACATAGTTTCCATACACTCCCTCATCCCCCTTCCCCTAGTTTCCCCTATTGTTAACATCTTGCATTAGTGTAGTACATTTTTCACAAGTGATGAGCCAATATTGATACATTATTAGCTCAAGTCCATAATTTGTAGTAGGTTCCCTCTTGGTGTTGTACATTCTATGGGTTTGGACAAATGTGTAATGACATGTGTCCACCACTGTAGTATCTTACAGAACAGTGTTGCTGCCCTAAAACTCCACTTTGCTTTATCTATTCACCCCTCCCTCCCCCCAACCCCTGGCAAGCCGTGATCTTTACTGTCTCCATAGTTTTGCCTTTTCAAGAAAGTCCTATAGTTGGAGTCATACAGTAGGTAACCTTTTAATATTGGCTTCTGTCACTTAGTAATATGCATTTAAGTTTCCTTTATGTCTTTTCATGGCTTGATGGCTCTTGTCTTTTTATCAACGAATAATACTCCATTGTCTGGATGTACCACAGTTTGTGTCTCCATTCTCTTGGTGAAGGACATCTTGGTTATTTCCAAGTTTTGACAATTAGGAAGAAAGCTGCTATAAACATTCATGTGCAGGTGTTTGCGTGAATGTAAGTTTTCAACTCCTTTGGGTCAATACCAAGGAGAATGATTACTGGATCATTAGGTGCTCTTTCACACACTGTCCCTGACACTCTTCCAGTCCCAACTGGAGAACTCTTGGAAGCAAAGAATGCATCTTGTCCTTGTCTGTCTCCAAGACTTGTACATCATGGGCCCTCGATATCTGCTGAAACGAAAAACACAAATAGACAATCACATATCTCCGATTTTCCGGGACACTTTAAATTCCCCGTCATTTTATTCTTCGTAACAAACGTAATTTATTATAAACAGAACCAAATAAAGATTGAAGATGGCTGTGTAGGCTTTCCATGTGAAAACATTTCACAAATCAGTTTTTTTTTTAAAAAGTCCTTTGCCAGAGACTGGCTGCTGCTTTGGGATTCCAAATCCGCAGTTGCTGGGGGTGTGGTGAGAGGGACGCAGGGTCAGAGGGAGGTATGGTGCGCACTCTGACCTCGGGATGGTCCCTTTCCCACCCGGGCCTTGGTGTTCCCTAATGAAACAAACACGGGGCTTAGACGAGCTGATCTCCGAGTTCCTTCAGCTAGGCTGTTCTGGGATTCCCCATCAGATGAGCCCCCTACCTTCCCACTCTTGGGGAAGACAGGGGCTGAGAAGGCAGCTGTGGGGGAGGCAGCCAGGTCTCTGTCAGCCAAGGTCCACAGAAAGGGGCCCCAGGCCCCAGCAACAGGAAGGAGGAATGGGAACCCCCTTTCCCCTTTCACTGTGGATGCCCCTTTGACTTTTTTATCTTGCTAATCCTTCCATTTTACCATATTCATTATAAGAACATTCACAGAGCACTTACCAGGCACTAGGCTGTGTTCTTAGTAGACTGATTTAATTCTGACAAGGCCCCATGATACAGGGGCTATTATCATCCACATTTGCAGATTCCATTCAATCCACAAATGTGTGCCGAGTGCAAACCACATACCAGGCACTGCTTTAGGGCTACAGTGGTGAGCAAGCAGACAGAGGCCTGGCCTCATGAGGCTGACATTCCAGGGCAGGAGACAGACAGTAAGTGATCAACACAAGGCAGCTTTACGGCTTGTTAGAAGGTGAAAGCGCTACCAGAGAAAGAAAGAGGAGAGCAGGGAAGGGGTCATGCGTGGTGGGGAGCACAGTAGGGCCGACCTCAGTATTACACAGGCGAGCCAGGGCGGGCCTTGGTGACAAGGTGGGGTTCTTTTTTTTTTTTTTAATATTTTTTTAAATTTCTATATTTATTTTTACTTACTTTTTTTTTTTTTTTTTTTGGTGGGGAAGACAAGCCCTGAGCTAACATCTGTTGCCAATCTTCCCCTTTTTGCTAAGGAAGACTGGCCCTGAGCTAACATCCGTGCCCATCTTCCTCCACTTTATACGGGACGCCGCCACGGCATGGCTAACAGGCAGTGCGCATCCGCGGGCGCCTGGGATCCGAACTCGCGAACCCCGGGCTGCCAAGCGCGGACTAAACCGCTGCGCCCCCTGGCGGCCCCAAGGTGGGGTTCTTAGCAACAATTTGAAGGAGAGAAAGTTAGCCAAGTGGATTTCTGGGGGAAAAAACCTTCCAGGCAGAGGGAACAGCCAGAGTGAAGGCCCAGAGGCACGAGTGTGTCTGGCACGGAGGAGCAGGTCAGCGGAGTGGGGCGGAGTGGGCAGGGTGGCGGAGCAGTGGGGACAGCGCACAGAGGGCCTGGTGGGCCACCGGAAGATCCTGGGCTTTCTCAGAGAGAACTGGAGAGCCAGGTGGGGTTCTGAGCAGCAGAGTGACATGATCTTCCTGATATCTGTTAAGAGGAGACCAGGGGGAGGAACTGGAGGGTAGGATCACAGAGGCCTGCTGGGGCTGCTACCATCACCCAGCAGAGACATGGCGGCGGCTGGGACCTTCTGGTGGCAGTGGAGTGGGTGACGAGAGGTGGGATTTGGTATCTCCTTAGAAGGTGGAGCCATCATGATTCCCTGAGGAAACTGGCGTTTCCCTGAAAGGTTTGGGCCCTGTCTTCAGGAGCAGCCCTGTGGGTGGCCTGTGGGAGGTGGGAGATTCCAGGCCTGCCACTTTCCCACATAAGCTGGTGATGCTGGGGCCACCTCAGAAGTGGAAAGCACCCCCTACACCTCCCCTTGCCCGGACTGCACCGGCCCCAATCCCAGTTCCGCTTGGCGTTACCGTCAATGGCACAACGATGGTGGCTTCCTATTGCGCTCTCCTGAAGCTGACCTCCCAGTCACCCGGCCCCAGCATTCCAGTTAAAGAGGAAGAGGGCAGAACCGGAAGTGGAACTCCGACCTGAGCATCCCCACACTCTACCGGGAGCTGGGCAGGCGTGGGGGTGGGGCAGAGAGCAGCGGCAGGGGTGCCGTTAGACATCTCCAAACGTTTGCAAAATCTCCGCTTCATTGCATTTAATTCAGCATTTAATGAGCTCCTGCTGTGTGCCTACCCATTGAGCTAGGTGTTGTTTGCATATAAGATCATAAGTCCAGCCTTTGGTGGAGACAGCACTGGCATTTGACTAAGAAGATCTGGGTAGTTGAGTCCTGTTCTGCAGTTAGTAGCTACCCAACCATAGGCACACTGGGAAACCTTCCAGGCCTCTATTGCACCATCTTTAAAATGGGGACAATGATGTCTATTCAAGAGAGCTGTAAAGGAGCATGAATGTGAAAAGGACTTTATAAACTGGAGAACATTGCACAAAGGTCAGGTGACTGCTCACAGCCCAGAGGGAGAGACCCACCCATGCCCAGCTGACCCCAGGTCAGGGCACCCTGGGGTGAGGGCATCAGACACAAGTAAGGATGCTGTGGGAGCCCAGAGGGGGAGTGCCTCCTTCTGACCAAGTGGAAGGCAGTGAGGGCTTCACAGAAGAAAGGGCCTTGAACAGTGGGTGGGATTCCATTAGCTCAAACAGAGAAGAAAAGGCATGCCAGATAGAGGGCATACATATGCAAAGGCCAGAGGTGTGCAAGGACACCGCAGGTGGCTGCAGGGAGCTATGGAAGGGTTTTGAGCAGGAGAGTGGCAGAACCCGACATGCCCTGGAGGTCACACTGGCTCCTAGGGAGGGGTGGAGTGGAATGGCTATGGCCCAGCTGAGCAATACCAGGCTTGAGGCAGCTGCACTCTCCAGAGGAGAGGGGAAGCCTGCCGCAGGCCCCCTGCAGTGGGGCAGTCCAGGTCTGCAAGGGAAAGGCAGACGGAAGTGGGAGGCTGGTGAGGGTGGGAGCCTGGGCCCCCTGAGCCAGCTGGCTGCCCACAGCCCCTCCCCCAAACCCACCCCCACCCCCTGGGAGCCTGGAGACCTGTTTGTTTTCCTTGTAAAGAGGGGAGCCCTGCCCTTTGTGAGATTTCTGCTTGGGAAGGAGCAAAATGTCTACTTGTGCTGCTGCCTGGATTTCCAGCTATTGACACAGACTCTGACAATGAAAGCAAAGGCCAAGAGAGGCAGAGACAAGGTGGCTGATTAAAACGTTCTTCCCGGGGTTGTTAAGCCCTGCCCTGGGAAGGCTAGCTGGAAAACACGGGGAGGAACCCTCTCCTCCAGGGCTGAGGCCCACTGAGAGCTGGTGCTTTGAAAACGGTTGAGAGTTTCTGCACTCCACCCCCATCCAGCTGGGCCAGCGCCCCAGTCCACTGCTTTTGTGCTTTCTCTCCTCCCTTAGTAACCAGGGTCGCTTCCAGGACTGGAACTTCTGGAGGCTCCGTCTTGTTTCTAAAACGGGGCAAGGATAGCACCCACTTTATGGGCTTTGTAATAGGTTAGACTTCCCAAAGAACAGACCCTGAGATGGAGCAGAGTTGCCAGATAAAATACAGAACGCCCAGTTAAATTTGAATTTCAGATAAACAATGAAGGATTTTTTTTAAGTATAAGTATATCCCATGTAATATTTGGGACAGTTATACTAAAAAATTATTTGTTGTCTAACCGAAATTCAAATTTAAGTGGGTGTCCTGTATTTCTTTTTTTTTTTTTTTTTTTTTTTGTGGGGAAGACAAGCCCTGAGCTAACATCTGTTGCCAATCCTCCCCTTTTTTGCTGAGGAAGACTGGCCCTGAGCTAACATCGTGCCCATCTTCCTCCACTTTATATGGGACGCCACCACGGCATGGCTGACAGGCAGTGCGTCGGCGGGCGCCCGGGATCCGAACTCGTGAACCCCGGGCTGCCAAGCGCGGACTAAACCGCTGCGCCACCGGGCGGCCCCTGTGTCCTGTATTTCTATTTGCTAAATCTGACAGCCATAAAAAGGAGGACTGGGATGCTGTCACATGTCACACAAGGGTCTCAGATGACCCTGGGGTGAGCTCTGGAGCCGGCTGGACTTTCAGAGCTGCCCCAAACTGGGGCTAGGGCTCCGGGCCTTTATATTTCTGTAGCTCACCTGTCATTGGATTCTGCTTTCCTGGGAGGAGACGTGACCATGGGTGAGGTGGCTCTCCCCTGCTGAGGGCAGTTCCAGGAGGGGGACTGGGCTCAGTGCTGTCAACTCCCAGTACTCCCCGCAGCTGGGAATGGGGGCTTCTGTCCCGAGGGGAGTCTGGTCAGTAGCCCACCCCAGCAACCAGGACGCAGTTTTATACAGTTTGATGAGACAATTATGTAAACAGCTTAGCATGAGCCTGACACCTAGTAGTCAGTGATTTTAGCATCCCCCAAATAAAGGCCAGGTCACTTAGCCCAGCCTTAAAAGCCATCAACCATCCAGGTCCAAGTTAGCTGCTTGTCCCTCTGCTCCTTCTGGGGAGCCCTTTCCAAAATCAGACCTGCTGATTTAACATCCGGGAGGGGTTCCGTGTTCACAGCTTCCCCTGTGTGTCGATGACCGTCCTCTGTCTGGGTCTGGCCTCATTCTCATCTTAGTTAGGAGGTATGAGGCTGCAGTTAATTGGGTTGGAGGGGGCATGCTGGTCACTGGCTAAAAGGGGATCCTGGCATTGCTGATCACCGGGGCAGCCTGGCTCTGGCTCCCAGCGTCTCTCTGCATTTGGCCTCTGTAGGGTAGGAGGCAGCAGGCAGAAGGGCAGGAGCTGCCTCCATGTCAGGCCCTTGCTGGCTCTGGATGAGCTGGTCCCCAACCCCATCCTACCCACCCACAACTACCTGTGACCCACTGAAACCACACCTGGCTTGCATTCCCCCTTTTCAAGAACTCCAAGGGCCCTTTGATTAACACTGACCTACAGCATTTGGGCCTCTGAATCCCCAGCTTCCCTTCTTTCCATGTCTCCCACTGACATAAGAATTATTGAAGTTCTGGGAGCAGAGAATCTGGCTCTGGTAGAGAAGCGTCTAAGTGTGGATTTAGATAAGGAGGCTGAGGGGTCTGAACACACTGAGACAAAGTGATTGATGTGCCCTCCCTCATTCAGAATCACTGACAGTCCGTGAAAGCTTGCTGCCAGCCTGAGTTATCCCACTGATTCTCATAACCACCCTGTCAGGAAGGCACTGATAATATCCCCATTTTACAGATGAGGAAACTGAGGCATAGCAGAAACGAGTGTCTCGCCCAAGGTTCCACAGCAGAAGAAGCACAAGTCAGGATTCCAGCCCACATCTGTCTACCAGCAGCACTTGAGCTCTGAATGGGGGAGTGCCCTCCGCTAGGTTGCACAGATTCATCTG
This sequence comes from Tapirus indicus, assembly GCA_031878705.1. Classification (NCBI taxonomy): domain Eukaryota; kingdom Metazoa; phylum Chordata; class Mammalia; order Perissodactyla; family Tapiridae; genus Tapirus; species Tapirus indicus. The sequence continues at coordinate 60,310,457 of CM062918.1, read as the reverse complement.
TTTATGATCAGGCTTGGTGGCCATGAGTCATTGTTATTTTCAATGTCACTATTCTTGTGAAACAGGTAAACAGCAACGAAAGACAAACACCCCAAAAGCCCAAGTCAGACTGAGGTAGGCACAGTTGGGAGGTTTGCTGGAAGAAGCAGGACTGTGCCAGTCAGGCGTTGGGTGCAGGGAACAGGACCCACCCTAGCTATGTGACACAGACAGCAATCAGTGGAAGGAATTGGCATCTGAGACACCACTGGAAGGGCTGGGGGCTGGGACTCCAGGAACCATGGCTAGAACTCTGCAGAACCTACCTGCCACAGTGGCCGCCTCTTTTTTTTTTTTTTTTTAATTATGGTAAAAAACACATAACATAAAATTTACCTTCTTAACCACTTTTAAGTGTACAGTTCAGTAGTGTTAACTATATTCATATTGTTGTGCAACAGACCTCTAGAACTTTTTCATCTTGCAAAACTGAAACTCAGTACCCATTGAACAGCTCCTCATTTCCCTTCCCCCCAGCCCCTGGCAACCACCATTCTACTTTCTGTTTCTATGAGTTTGACTATTTTACATACCTCATACAAGTGGAATCATACAGTATATGTCGTTTTGTGACTGGCTTATTTCACTTAGCATAATGTCCTCAAGGTTCATCCACATTGTAGCATGTGACAGGATTTTCTTCTTTCTTAAAACTGAGTAACATTCCATTGTATGGATACATTTTATTTATCCATTCATCCGTGGATAGACACTTGGGTTGCTTCCACCTCTTGGCTATTGTGAATAATGCTGCTATGAACATGGGTGTGCAAACATCTCTTCGAGATCCTGCTTTCAATGTTTCTTGGTATATACTCAGAAGTGGAATTGCTGGGTCATATGATAATTCTATTTTTAAATTTTGGGGAACCTCCATACTGTTTTCCATATTGGCTGTACCATTTTACGCTCCCATCAACAGTGCACAAGGGTTTGAATTTTTCCACATCATCACTGATACTTGTTCTTTTCTTTTTTTTATAGGACAGTGGCCATCCTAATGGTACTGAGATGATATCTCATTGTGGTTCTGATTTCCATTTCTGTAATGATTAGTGATATTTTATATGTTTGTTGGCCATTTGTACATCTACTTTCAAGAAACGTCTGTTCAAGTCCTTTGCCCGTTTTTTAATCCAGCTATGTTTTTTTGTTGTAGAGTTGTAGAAATTCTTTATATAGTCTGGATATTATCCCCTCATCAGATATATGATTTGCAAATATTTTCTCCAACTCCATAGGTTGCCTTTTCACTCTGTTGATTGTTTTCTCTGATGCGCAGAAGTTAAGTTTGATGTAATCCCATTTGTCTCTTTTTGCCTTTATTGCCTGTACTTTTGGTGTCCTATCCAATAAATCATCACCAAATCCAATTGCATGAAGCTTTTCACCTATGTTTTCTTCTGGGGGTCTTGGGGGGACATCTGCCTCTTCTGGCACAGTCAGAGGATGGAGAAATAGACGGCCACCTCTAGAACCTCTAACTTGAAGAAGAGTTGCTGTCACCAAGATTCAGAGCTTAGAAAGCTGCACCACCCTACCCACCCCCACCACAATGGACCCTTGACTTGTGTGAAACGAGTGACTAGACACTGGGATGTGGGTGCAGAAAAATCCACCAGCTCCACACACACGTCACCAGCCAGAAACAACTGGGGCAGCCTGAGATGGTCTCCGCCATACTGCTGCTGTCCAATCTTCCTTGAGAGCATCTAATTACGGAACCGTATTTTCACTCAGGGCCCTAGCAATGAAAAAGTCTAGAAATGTGATGTTTAGCTGTCAGCCTCTGCAGTGCAGGAAGGTGCCCAGTAAGGAGGTTGGAATGGATGATGAGTGCTGGGGGCCGAGGTAATAAATTAGTTGATATATCAGAAAGGGTCAGGCCTCTGCTTAGCAGAGAATGGAGCATAATTATATACTATGACCTTCCAGGTGTGAAGGAATGGGGGGGCAGTGATGAGGCAGGGTGCAATGGTTATGGGCACCGATGCTGCAGCTGGACAGGGCTGGTGTGGAATCCCAGGTCTACCACACATGAGCTGTGTGACTTGAGCGGGTCACTGGGTCTCTCTGGGAGGGAGCCCAGAATAATCTACAGCTCTCCCTTTCTGGGCTGCCTGGCCATTCAACCTGCTCTAGGGGTGTGAGTGTGGCCCTCAGCCTCTCATAATCTCCCTTTCCTCTTAGGCCATTTCACAAGAGCAAATGGGAGGCTGACTCAGAGCTAAGAGGCTCCCTAAGCGTGCAGACCACACAAGGTCTTCTGCTATAAGGCATCGTCAGGACCCTTCCAGCCCATGGAACTTCTGCAGCCCTTCTCTCCTTTGCAGGAGAAAATTCTATAGTCACGGCTGAGAATGTCTGGACAGATATTATGCAGTTTAGTGATTCTAAAACTTCTTTGTTAGCCCCCAAACCTCTGCCTTTTTTCCCCCAAACAAAATATTTTGTAGAACCTAACTTATAAAACAGATAAAAACTGGGGCTCTTCTGATTGAAGCAGGGGAAGGAATCCCTGTAGGCACTCCACTTCCCCCTCGTCTGCCCACCCTGTCAACTTCTGCAGATCCCGGGACCTCCTTAGAGCACAATTTGAAAATCTGACCGGTTTATGGAAAGAGTTCATTCCAATGCCAGAAAGCCTAATTCTGGTCAGAACTCACCACTACCAACTTGTGTGGTGGTGGCCAAACTACTTAACTCTCTCTGGTCCTCGGTTTCTTCATCTACCAAATGGGGATAATTTCCCTGCTCTTCACGTTGTGTCTTGTCTATAAGTCCATAGATATGACAGTGCTTTAAGCTGAAAACACAAAAGTAAGGTGGTGTTGGTATTTTTTTTTTACCTTTTGCAGTGGGTTAATAGGCAAATAATCCTTGGACCTCCAGACTTTCAAAAAGTCTTTTTTGCAGTTCTGCTCCAACATCAAACTCTGAAATCGGCTATCTGCCTTATTTTCTCCTTTCTTACAACTGAAGTCTCCCTCCCCCTTCTCATGTCCCCCTCTCCCCAAACCCAGAATTCCAGGGTCTACCTGCAGCCTGGACCTTAGGAGTCTCCATCTCCCTCTTCCCTCTGTCCCCCACTCCTGCCCTGGCCCCTTCTCTGGTTGCCCCAGTCTCCCTCCTGCAGAACCTCAGTTCCAGGAAGGGCACCCCCAATGAAGGCAAACTCTACCCCATTATTGGGCCAGCCCTCCCCCCAAACTCCACACAACTAAGGCTAATTCTATTTAGCCTTCCACCTTGACCTCTTTCAGAGCTGGGCCAACAGCTACTTTTGTAACTATTTTCCAGTGTAACACAGGTGCCCAGAGGGCCCAGGCCTGTTGTCCTCGCTTGTAGGAGCTACCAGGGCCAGCCCTTCATAGAGAGACTTTATTTGAATGACTACATAATTGCTCATTTGTAGGGCAACCTTTAAAATGGCTTAAACTCTACATGAGATAGGATCCCAGAGCTGGTTGGTTTTAATTACTTTCTAGTAGGGAAAGCACTGAGAATAGAGAGAAGAGACAGAAAGGGATCTGAAGACCCCGATAAAGGGTTTGAAGACAGAGGGTCTGAGTTCAACAACCACTCCTTCTCTCCCTGCATGCGTGATACTTTCCTTCTTGTATCTCAGTTTGCCCATCTGCACAATAGGGACATAGAGAACGACTCGATGTGTTAAGATTAGATAAGATGGCATATGTCAAGGTTCCTCAACCTCAGCACTATTGGCATTTCAGACCAGATAATTCTGTGTCGTGGGGGCTGTTCTGTGCACTGTAGGATGTTTAGAGGCATCCCAGGCCTGAACCCAGTAGACACCAACAGCACCTCTCCTGTGACTTGTGATAACCAAAAATGTCTCCAGATATTGCCCAATGTCCCTGTGGCAGCAAAATTGCTCCCAGTTGAGAACCACTAGTGTATGTGAACACACTTGGCAAACAAACCCTTCACTGTTATTGCAAGCATGTGACAGACACACATTCATAAATTCATTTAGTGAAAGGATATAAAGCTGAGAGCAGATTTGGAAGTGAAAATCAGAGCTATCAGGCAGATATCATCTCCTCTCTCCTTCCCCCCATGCCAAAGACCAGGAGTTCTGGATGACAGTCCCGCCTTAATCATCCGGGCCGACCCAGAGCACTCCCCTCCACTGGCCTGGATAATTCCTGCAGCATGGCCTCACCCTTGTGAAGTTGGAAGCATTAATACCAGCAAAATATTTCTTAATCTCCTAAGCCTCAGCTTTGAATCCTTAAAAAGGGAAGAAAGAAATGGCACAAATCTCTTAATTAGGACGCCCAATCACTTCGATAAATATTTAGCCGGTTCTGCATGAGGCATGGAAACCCTGCGCCTTTAGTCAATAGAGGTCAGCAAAGTGCACCGAGGGAACAGCGGGATGCCGCTCAGCTTGGCTTTGGATGGAGTGCTGGCAGGATGTTTCCAGTCTGATGCTTCTGCTAAAGACAGGTGAGCAAACTCATTCCATGCCTCCTCTGCACACCTGCCCCCACAAAGTCCCAGGTGGATGCGAGAGGCTCATTGTAAATCACTGCCTGGCTTCTAGAGCTTTCTAGAGAGTAGTGTGACCTCTTCTGTCAGTTGGGCTACCAAACCATCTGCGGCATTCTCTAGAGTGTCCTGGCTGGGCACCTTTGCCCCTATCTGAAACTCTCCCCCTTCGTCTCCACTTAGCAACACCAAGGGCCACCCTCTACAGGCAGCTTCCCTGATCATCAACCCCCATCCTACCCAATACTGCTTCCCTGTATAGGCTGTGTTTAGCTCTTGGGGCCTACATACAGCTTAGAATTAGGGGCTGTCTGGGCTTCTATATGTCCCAAAGGCAAGGGCTTCCCTTAGATTTTGGTACCTCCAAAGGGGTCTTGCATAGAGTAGGCTTTCTGTAAATTGTCACCAAGTAAGCAATCAGGTGCCACTATTCTCATTTTACAGATATGGAAATCAAGACCCTGGGAATTTCAGGGTTTTGCCCAGGGTCTTGCACATCCTCAGGCCTACCGATGCCCCGGCTGGGGCTGCCACACAGTACCGATGAGTGGATTCCTCTCTCTTGACCTTAGTAGAGCCTGGAATGGAAGTGGGGATGCGGGCAGGGGTCTTAGGAAAGCAAGCTAAACGTGTTGTCAGGTGGCAAAACAAAGAAAGGATCCAAGGAAGCAAAACGCACCCTGGTGCAGGCTAAGGGAGAGAGAAGGGCTTCTGTTGGAAGTATTTGCTCATCCTGGCCCCCTCTACCCACTGGAAATTCTGTCCGTCCTTCTGGGCTGAGCTCAAGCTCCACCCTTCCAGGAAGTCCTCCAAAAACACCACTTCACAATTCCTGTTCTCCCTCAGAACCAGACTACCTTACACTCATCTCTTTCATGTTGGCGGCTCATCTTCTCAGAAATGCTGTGGACTCCACTGCTGTCGCAACCAGATTCCGCTGGCTCCATCCCCCCACACCTCCCCAGGGCTTAGCTTTGAATTGCTTTGGACTCTTTCCTCCGCCTCCCCCGCACACCTCAGGGGGCCTGGGGCAGTAGGGATGTCCAGCGTCATCTGAGGACCTGGATAAAGAATGGGAATTCCAGAGAGGGAGGGCAAGGCCCAATGACCCCAGGAGGGCCTTGCAGGAGCTCAGGGGACAGGAGCTGGGCCTTCCCACCTGGCTACCTGTATATATAGAATAAGGTTGCGGCTACTGCCTGGTTTGCTCCCCCTAAGGGCTGGGATATTAGACCTTCCTCTCTTCTGCAGGCACCCAGAAAACTGAATCATTCGATGGTTCTACATCATCATGGCCACCACAGCTAACTGTTATCGATCACTTAATGTGCCACTTTCTGGACTAAGTACATTGCATGCATTATCTCCATCGATCCTCCAAACAATCCTCTGAGGTGGACAGGATTGTTATCTCCACTTTACAGATGAGGAAATGGAGGCTTAGCAAGATTAAATAAGTCCCCCAAGGTCACACAGCTTGGACCAGTCAGAGAACTGGAAGAGGGGTTGGGAGACCCTGGGAAGTCCCTTGATTTCTCAGAGCTCAGTCCCCTTCCCTGAAATGAGGTAGCTCCAGGATGAGGTCTACAGGGGCTCCCTCTGGGACTTCCTGGGGCCCTCCAGTTTCCTGTGGTCTGTCCTACAGCCCTGATCTGCATTCCCAGGAAAGCCAAGCTTATAGAGACAGTGAAGTGTGGTGGTGAAGACTCTGGAGCCGAATTGCCTGGGTTCAAGTCCATCAGCCACTGAAGAGACTTTGGGCAAGTCATCATACCACTGCACATCAATTGCCCCCTCTGTAAAATACAGGTGATACTGATAGCACCCACTTCATGCACCGTGAGAGGATTAAGTGTGTTAATATTTGACAAGTGCTTAGAACGGTGTCTGGCATAGAGCAAGCCAACTGTGTAAGAGTTTGTTAAATAAATCAAAGTTCCTTTTCCTGTTGCTCTATGGTGTGGTGCTCACTTGTGGAGGAAGGCCTGGGATGACTGGTGGGTAGTGGGAGTGAGGATAGGGGGACAGAATTGCCCTAGCCATGGAGTCAAAGGCCCACAATCAGAGGAGTCTTACAGAATCAACCACAGTGGGGTGGCAAGAGAGATTTCTCTTCTCTTTGGGCAGTCCCAAGGGGAGGCCTCCAAAAATCAAAGACAGCAGAGGCTGTAGGGGAAGAGATGACAGGGAGAGGCTCACAGCCCCACCAAAGGCACTGGGATCAGTTCCTCAAGTAGGAGGCCACAGCTCTGGCTGACCTGAGCTAGACACTTCTATACCTGGGAAAGGGAGAAAACATATATTCACACTCTCCCTAGAGTGTTTGACAATGCTTTTTAAAGAACCAGAGGAGCAGCTCTCAGAGCTGGCAAACAGCTGCCCACCAACCACCCTGAACCCCAAACTAGGGCTCTGGAGGCCTCTGCTCTGCAAATCCATACCGGGCTTTCTGTCTCACCCGGGTGACTTTTTTTTTTTTTTTTAATGTGCCAGGAATTCCTCTCCCACGTGGGGTGGACTCCGAGGTACTCAATTAAGCAGCCAATGAAAAGTCAGCTCTCCGGTAGCAAATGACCCTGACACTTCTTGTAACATAAACAGTTGAAACGTTTCCAATTAGAACTGGAGACAGAGACGTTTGAACTCTCTCTCCACTCCCCTCCTTCTTTAAAAATAATTGTCAAGCGCTTTGGACAGGGTGTTGTATACATGTTTTTTCTTTTCTTTTCTCTTTCTTGAGCATAAAAGAAATTTATTTTTCTCCTTGTTTTTCCTAATTTGTGGGGTGGCATGGGGATGGGGGTAGGGCGGTGGTGACCTTAAAGGAGTGCTGGCCTCGTTACTTACCTCCCCACCCCCTTCCTGCCCTGGGCTCAGGCAGTCCAGGAGAGCTGGGAGGGACGCTGGGTGTGCAGAGAGTGGGAGCCAGAGGCGGGTGAGCTGGGCCTGTGACCCTACAGCCTGACCCTCAGGAAGGGCTGGCAATGAATGAATGAATGAATGAAAGAATATGAATGCATGAATGCCCTTCCTTCAGAGAGTGCTCACACGGTCCAGCTCAGGCAAAGGGGGCGCTGAGGTAGGCTGTCGAGTCAGCTGCCCTGGATTCGAATCCTAACACCTCTGCCCAGCTTGGGGCAAATTACTGAGTTTTCTCAGCCTTTTTCACCCTATAAAATGGGGCTACCAGACAGGCCGCTTCTCTCCGGAGTGAGGTGAGGATGCAGAGTTCTCTCCTGGGTAGCAGCGCCCTGCCTTGTACATAGTAATCGTTCCAGAGCTGTCATCATTCCTGACTGCGTGACAGGTCCTCCAGCCTGGCCGGGCAGAGGAGGCGGCGCTCCGCCAAACCACGTCCATCACACGCGGCCGCCGGCTCCTCCAATGTGCCGGGCCGGGTGCCGGCGCTGGGGTTCAAACATGAACTCGACGTGAGTCTGCCCTGCTGGAGCGCCCTGGCTCGTGGGGCCCCCAGGAGCGTGGACGTCGGAGTAGGAGCAACACCCAAACCCGGGACAGAGCTGCTGTGCTCTTCTGTCCACAGTCCGCGTAGACCCGACCTGGGGCCCCCGGGCTTGTCGGCCGACTACGGGCGGCGCCGTCGGAGCCAGTCCGGAGTGAGACGAGGAGAGGGAGGCCCGACGAGGCGCCGAGTCCCGGGCATCTTGAAGGCATTGTGTTTAATAAATCCGGGCGAGACGCACACCCGCGCTCCCCCCTCTCCTCTCAGCTCCTAAATCGAGACCTGCTGTGGGACCCCCAGTTTATGGGGGGTCTTAAAACCCGCTCCACTTTGATTAGCAGCTTCAAAGAGCTCCCTTTAAAGTTCGCCCCCTCCCCTCCCCCACCTCCCCTTTACAGACCACCCCTCCCCCATCACTCCTAGACTTCTGGACGACAACAACAAAACACTTAAACACAAGTTTAAGGGGGCGGGGGGCATCTTCAGGCTTCCTCCTGAACGTGGGCCGTAGAAATTACCTGTTTCAGGCGTGCGCAGGAGTCGGAAAACCATGGAGTTTGCTTTTTTTTCTTTTTTCTTTCTTTTTTGTCTTCTTTTTTTCTTTCTTTTTTTTCCTTTGGTTTGTGTGTGTGTGTGTTTTTACCTTTTATTATTTAAATTGATACGTTTCATTACTAGGGAGAAAAATAAAATATTCCTTTGATACACAAAATCAAATTGATATTTAGCCTCTGCTTACTTTTTTATGCATGGCTCCTTTATACCACATGGTAGTGACAGATTGTTTGAGCTGGAAGGAAAAGCCATTCAAAGCTAATTAAGCAGCCATTCCAAGCACTATTTGCAAGCGGGAGGCTCAGAAGCCTCGGCATTTGTCAGCGCTCCCCCACCCCGCGTGGTTTTGACTGACAGCTCTGGCCGCGGACTGACAGCTCCCGGAAGTTTCACCAATCAGTAACGGAGAGTCCCATCAGCGGCCTCTGATTGGTTTTTTGGGCCTTGCTCAGAGGCGGGGTCAGCGGCCCCCACGTGGGAGCAGGAGCGAGAAAGGGGCGGGGCGGGTAGGAAGCGGGTGCGCCCACCCGTGACGTCAGGGGGAGGGTAGAAAAAGGGGAGGGGGAAAAGGAAGCTCCAAAGAGGAGCCATTTTGTGTCTAATGAGTGCTGTGGCCAGATGCTCGCATCTGTCGAGCCCAGCTCCTCCCCACCCTCTTCTTCGGTACGCGCCGCACACGATTTATGTTTTTACTTAGGAGAATAAATAAATGAAAAGAGGAGCGCGGTTCGCTGGCGGCCGGAGCGGGCGCGGGGAGGTGCAACTCCGAGGCGGGCGCTCACGTGTAACTCCCTGCGCACCGGCCTCCGAGCGCCCGCTCGGTCTCAGCTCCTCATTAAGATGCAAAAGCGAACTCCGGCTCCTAATGAGGGGAAAATATAGATCCAGGGGCGCGCGGCCGGTTCGCGCGCGCCCGCCTCCGGCCCAGGGAGCGTCCGGGTTCGCGGAGATGCCCGGGAGGGACCCGGGGGTCCACCTGGGCCCGCCTACCTGCCGGGCCTGCGGGGCCCGGGGCGCGGCCGCTTCAACCTCTGAGCAGCTCGAGGGCCGCGCCCCCGTGGCCCTTGTGCCCTGATGTAACCTCGAGCGCAGGAGATCTAGGCTATCGGTTTGCGGGCAAACCGGCCCCCGGAGTCGAGTAGCCTGTGCGACCGCGCGGGAGCCCTGGGGGCGGCGGCGGGGGTGGGCGAGGAGCGCCCGGGGGCGGGTGAGCGTCCGCGCTTCCCGGGGCGTCGAGGTTGGGGGCCGAGACACCCACAGCTCGCACACGCGCCCCTCCACAGGCTTCCGCCGACGCTGTGATACTGCCGCGAGCAGGCCGAGTAAACCGGATCGGAACTCGGAGTTCCCGGACCGCGGCCGGGCAGGGCCCCCACCCCATGCCCCACTCGGCTCCTCCGGCCCCGGCGCGCAGTGAGGAGCTGCGGCAAGGGCGTCGCTGTCCCCACCGAGAAGGAGCCCCGAGTGGGGACAGCGCGAACTGAGCCGGTCGTCCGCGGGCAGCCGGGCCCTTCTGCGCTATCTGCGCTGCCCGCCAAGCAAGAGTTCCTCAGACTTCTTGCAGGCAGCCTCCGCACATCAAAGACGCTGTTTATTTGGCTTTCTGAAAAGAAGGACGAATGAACAAAGAAGAAAAGCTGGGGGCCGGTGGGGGGGTGGGGGCGGGCTGGGCAGGAGAAGGGGTAAAGAAAGGGAGACCCTCAGTTACGAGCAAATTTTTTAAGGTGGGAGGCAACTTTGGTAGCCTCCATTTTATCGGTCCTAAATCTTGTGAAGTGAAAACATTAAAGTGACAAAGTGATTCTGTTTGTTTTATAGTATCTAATTGGGCTGCTTTGCAGACCTAATGAGATTAGAGGGAGGAATCGTTCGCCGCCACTGCAGAATAAACTGATACATTACTACCAGCCACAGGTTTTGAGGACTGTACAGCTTGGTTTTTTTTTTTTCTTTTGTTGTTATTCCTCTGTCTTCTCTCTTTCCCCGTCCTGCCAAATAATTATTTGCTAGTAGATCGTGGGGAAAAAAAGAGGCGGAAAAAACTCTAGCAGCCCAGGACTATAATATATATCTATTTATTATATGTCTTTCGGTTAATTCCTGATCTGAGGAGCGCTGTTTTTCACTCCCATGCGAAAGTCACCAGCGGGTAGGGCCTGATTGCTACTTTTCATGCATAGTTTTAGACACAAGAGGGCATTGTGACGTCGCGCCCGGCGGCGCCCAGTCGCAGGCCGAGTCCGGCAGCCCCACGTGGGGACCCCGCGTTCCCATTGGCCAGCGCCGGGCGAAGCTGCCACATTATTTTGTTACTTTTCAGTCCCTATTTGGAACTGCTCTCGCGGCAGTTCAGACCTCGTGCTCGTCCCCCTCGCCTGTCTGTGTGTGGTATCCGCAGGTCCGGGGCACTTTTTTTTGGTGTGTGTGTGTGTGTGTATTGGGTGTGTGTTTAGGGGGTTTGTTGGGGCGCGGAGAGGAGAGCCGGGCTGAGGGGAAGGAAGGAAGCCGCAGAGCTCCCCGGTCTCGGGCTGCGTCTCCTCTCCAGCGCTCTCCTGCCTGCGCGCTCCGAGACGGCGGTGGCGGCGCCGAGCGCTCCTCGCTGGGGACGCGGCGCTCGAGCTGGGAGCAGCGAGGACCCCTTTCTGGAGGCTTCCTGTGCCTACTGGAGTTAGGATGCCAGGGAGGTTGATTTGCACCTACTGAGCCCGGAGTTCCTCCTCGGCCCTGGGAAGAAGGGCTTGCGGCGGCGGCGGCGGCAGTAGCAGACGGAACAGCAGGCTCTCCTCTCCGAGGGGGGGCGTCGAAGCGCCCGCGCCGGGCTCCCGCCCTTACCCTCCGGCGCTCCTGCGGCCCCAAGCCGCCACCTCGGTGCTTGCCTCCTTCCTCTTCTCGCCGAGAGCCGCCTTTGGGATCGGACCCGCGCGCCCCGGATGCTGGGGCTGCCCCGGCGCGCCCCCCTCCCGGCGCGACGCGCTGAGTGATCCGGTGGAGGCCCGCGCTTTCCCCAGGAGGGGCCCCCGGCCTCGGGACCCCGCTCCGGACCCGCCGGGGAGACGACGATGTCCGCGCAGCCCCCGGCTCTGACGCGCTCCACACAGCCGGGGGAAGGCGGCCGGCCGCTGCCCGCCGAGCCCTAGGCGCACAAAGCCCGAGCCCGCCGCCCGGCCTCGGCGCCCGCCGACGACTTTGCCGCCTGCTCTGCGGCTCTTTGTCTCCACTTGGGGCGGGCGCCCGACTCTGGGATTTCGCTGCGAGAGCGGGCTGGGGGGGCCGGGGGCGAGCTCTCGGTTTCCCGGCCGCCCCCCGCTCGGGCTTGGCTCCCCCCTCCCCCGCACCTCCCCGGCCCGGGCTCTCGGCGCTTCCACGCTCTCGGAATCACGACCCCTCCCTGCCATGTATCCGCAAGGCAGACATCCGGTGAGTAATTGCAACTCGGTTTATTTAAGCATCTATCATGGCAGGGTGAACGAGGCAGTTTATCTGGCACCTCCATTTTGCTTGTTGCTACCTTTATGGTGTGTGTGGTGTGTGTGCGCGCACTCACACAAAGGGGATGGGATGGGGCGGGCGCCGTTGAGAGAGGAGGTTAATTCCGCCCGAGTGGCGTGGGGGGCTGCCTGTGTTCCAGGGGAACTGTTTGTTTTCATACTGCCCCCCGCCCCCTCTCCTAGGTCTCCCAACTCACCCGGCGTGTCTCCCCCGCCCCGGTCTTACTTGGGAATGGGAGCCTCTCGGTGAAAAGGATGGGAGACCCGCGGCCAATAGGGAGGGATTGGGGAGCCCCCCCTTCCCCCGCCCCATCGGGGAGCTGAGAAACTTGCTGGGAAGGTTCTGGGCTGTGATGGTGGCCTCTCTGGCTGGGCAGGGGCGGGGGGAGGCCGGGGGAAGCCACCGAGGGGCCCGGGCAGCTTGGAGCCGCGTCTGACGCCCGCGCTCCCTCCCCTGTCTTGTCTTCGCGGGCTCCAGGCTCCCCATCAACCCGGGCAGCCGGGATTTAAATTCACGGTGGCTGAGTCTTGTGACAGGATCAAAGACGAATTCCAGTTCCTGCAAGCTCAATATCACAGGTAAGGCCGGTGGGGGCCCCCCCGGGACTGGCGGGGAGGGGCGTCCCCGCCGCGGCTCCTGCCACCCCCCGCGGGAACGGAGGGGGCTCCCGACCCCGGGGCGGCGGGGCAGCCGGGGCCTCCGCCTTTTGTTTCCCCTTTCCGTGCGCGGTGCCTTAACCCTTTGCTGCCTGCAGCCTCCCGGCTCCCCGCGCCGCCCGCGGGGCCCCCGGGGTGAGGGTCGGGGTCGCCGGCGGGCTCGCTGTGGGTCTGGGGGTCGCGAGTCTGAGTCAGGGTGCCGCCCCCCGCGCCCGCGATACATCCAGTCGCTCGGCCGCGGGAAGTTTCAAGTTGTTTCATTCCCCTCTCGGTGGCGGGGACCCAAGGCCCCCCTCCGTCCCGAGGCTGCGGGATAATGGGGAACCCCCGGGGGTGTCAGGAAAGTGGAAAACGGTTCTCAGAGGCCCTTGGGTTGGGGCCTCGGAGCAGCGTGTGCAGGCGCCAGGCCTGAGCCGGCTCCTCCTGCCCTCGCAGCCTCAAAGTGGAGTACGACAAGCTGGCGAACGAGAAGACGGAGATGCAGCGCCATTATGTGATGGTGAGAGGCGGCCCCGCGGGGCCGGCGGGGGTCTGGGTCCCCACCTCGGCCCGCCGCTGGCCAGCCCTGGGAGCGGGTGTAATCTGAGTGCCCTCCGACCCTGCACCAGCCTCCCTCAGCCCGGGCCACTTGAAGGAGGGTGGATGAGAGGGGGGGGCAGAAGGAGAAACCCAAACCCCAGGCCGGCCCTTTGCACTGCCTTTGTGCCCCTCTGATTTGTGTTTTGAAGGTTTCCCAGAGGGCTGGTTGCCCTGTCTTGACTAGTTAGATAGGGTTGGATCAGCCCACGTCGGGACTAGATAAAAATCTCTTAGAGACCTGCTGGGAGTGTTTGGAAACTTTGCTGCTTTGCAGCCCTGGATGTAGGCAGAGTGGGACATAAGCCCTCTCTGCCTACTCCTTTCCTTCTCCAGGGTTTTCTGAGAGCAGAGGAGCCTTTTAAAGTCCTCTGCCTCCACTGCCCTCCTCAGAGATCCCGCAACTGAGGGTCTTGTCAGCCTTGGGGCAGTAGGTAGACTGTCTCCCCTTTTCCAGCGTCTGTTCCTCTAAGTTGAAATCTTCCGTCTGTGAGAGGGCATGGAAGGCACTTAAGCGCAGCTCCTATGCAGCTTTCCACATAAGAGGACTTCGACACATTGCTAAATAACTCTCAGAGGACAAGAGGGTCCCAGTGTACACGCCATTCCCTGTTGAACCCAAACCTTGTATAAACAGGATATATGGCACATATGCTTGTGGGAGGGAGGGCCCAGCTATTGTCACTCCTGTGTATAGAATGTTCTGTTGAGATGAGAAGAACACTTGCCCCTTGTCAGCTCTTAAACCTCTCAATAGCTGGCTTTGGGGTTTGATTTAAACTTCTTCAGCAAACATATCATAAAAGTACAATTTGGCCAAAATCTTCCCAATAATCTGATTTTGAAAAATGAACAGGTTTTTGTGCTCTCTGTTAATGGCAATTCTTTTTATTTTTAGTACTATGAGATGTCCTATGGCTTGAACATTGAAATGCACAAGCAGGTAAGTGCTTTTCTCTTTAAAAAAGAGAGTTAAATTTTAAAACTTGTATAATACATGGATTTCGTATGGCCCCTCCTGTTTGAAAATGAGCCTAGTTCTGTTCCTCTTACTTCTCCTTGAGTGAATGGATTGGGTCCTTGAAATGCAGGGTCTGAGGCTTTGCTGATTTCTTGGACATGGTGAGCTTTTAGCACAGAGCTTGTGAAATTAGTTGAGTCTTGGATCTTGGTGGAGGATAAAGGAGCAAAGGGAAAGTTGTACCTTCAGCATCTTCTTTACAAACTCTTGAAACCCAGAGGTGGTGGGCTGCTTTTATTTGTTTCAATGTAAAATTCTCAAGAGGAAATGCAGGGGTGTGTGTGTGTGTGTGTGTGTGTGTGTGTGTGTGTGTGTGTGTTGTGCTCACACAAAAATGTGATGTTCCGCCTCAATAAGATTAAATTCCAAGAGTCTTAAAAGCCAAGCTGAGCTGTCAAAATTTAAGGGAACAAGCCACTAACTGCTTAAAAATATAAAGTCGGAATGAAGTACAGCCATAGTGGCTTTCATTTCTGAGGCCGCTTTCTCATCGCTGTGTCAATCTGAAGGCAGCTGCGTTCCCATTTTACAGGGAAGGAAGCTGAAGCTGAGGGCTGAAGGAACTTGCTCAAGGGCAGCCTAGCCAGGACTTTTGAGATGGCTGGGAGTTGAGCTCAGCTTTGAAATCCTGAAGTCAAACCAGTTTAGCTGGTGTGGTGGTGTTTGATGGATATGTAAACTACCTCCTATTGTCAGTCTTCTAATAACAGTATACCTCAAACTGAGCAAATACAAACACCCTTTATCTCGGTGCATATCAGTAACTAGTCCCTGGTGCTAGGCTGGGCTGTGGGAGAGGCCTGTTTGTGTATTTGTGTTCTGAGGAGAGGCTGCCTATAATTTGGTTTGGCCGGCGATTAGAGTTGACTTGGCATGGGTAAATGGTGCAGGCTGGTTGTTCTTTTTAACAATTGGTGTTCTTGAAATCTCAGAAGGCTGTTGACTCATTCTAGCCTTTGGTGACCGTGACTTGAATGGATTTTCTGCTCTAAATTAACAGTCGTTTACAAGGTTTAAATTTTGCTCTTTAAGGGGGCAGGACCCAGGGCAGGTGAGAAGGGCAGGTGACCCTGGAATGCTTGTAGATTCCTGCCCGCTCCAGTGGCTTCATATAGAGCCTTTTGAACATGAAGTTTCCTTTCCCCTCCTGGAGGGAGCCCCAGTGTTGGGCGAAGGGCAGCCAGAAAGGGGCCTGAGTTTATTGAGCAATGTGGGAAGCCAGCTTGTGGCTTCCTAAGGGATTAGCTCCTTAGGAAGGCACATGGAAGCTACCAGGTTTTTACTTCTTGACCCACAGAAATCATGGACAGACACTGCTTTGTACGTAAAGATGTTTCTCCTCGGGAGAATGGACTAGAGACAGGTTCTGCCCAACTTTAGGCAGAACTGACCAGGTCTGACTCGTCCAGTAAGAATGCACAAAGTGGAACTGGGGTCCCAGGTGTTCAAGGACCTTGGGGTGTTAAGATGCCACCCCCACCCTTTCTCCACCATCACCCCTCCCCCCCTGTTTTTTTTCTCAGCGTTGAGTATCTTGGGTGTGTTTAAAGAGGGTAATTGCACCCAGGTTTAAAATTTATAGCAGCAGTTATTCTAAGAGCTTCATAATTAAGGTGTAATATGTTGTTGCATGTTGAGGTCTGCATGGGTGGTGTTCCCCATGTCTGTAAGTGGATGGTTTTTTGGCACAAAGAATGCACCTTGGCTGACAGAGCAAAGCTGTTCCCGGAGTCCTGGGGACACTCTGAACCCGGGAAGAGTTAACCATCTTAACGCTTTTGGTGGTGGGGTTTGCATCAAGAGCAGCTGCATGCATCTGGGACTTCTGGCCATTCCCCAGACAGGGTTCTTAGGGGGAGAATGCCTGAGGTTTGGCTACGTCGTCTCTTTTAATCCTCTCGGCTGCCAGAGGCAGATAAATGGATTCTTTACCCCTTTTTATAGGCGAGGAAACTGAGGCTTCAGGGAGGCCAGGAGGGCGGAGCTTGGGACTCAAGCCTGGGCCTCTGGATTCCCAGACCTCGCACTTCACGCCTCTTGCTGCTCACCTTTGCCTTCCAGCCTCAGCTCCCATTTGCTTCCCGGCGTGACTACGTGTGCTCCAAATGCGGCGCCTCTGCAGGGTTTATGGCAATCTCAGAGTTGGGTAAAATCGCCCTGTGGCTGTGTGAGAACAAAGAGGCGAGGAGGTGAAGAAACCTCCGCTGAGAAAAGCAACCCTGACCCGATGGGGCTGTCCACACCCTGGGCTTGCAAGGGTTCTGCAGCAGAAAACCCGGCCACTAATTGCAGCGCGAGTGTTGGGCGCATTTGGCGGATGGTGGTTAGGCCTGAGCAAACAAGTTTATCAGCTGACCTGTTTAGCGGTTGACTGGTGTTTTATCTGCACACACAATCAAGTGACTGGAGTGCCTGAATTATTCATGCAGTGTCCTGCCCTCTAGACTTGACTGTTCGTGTGATTACATCTGCCTGGAACAAACAGGCTGGATTCTTCATCTTTAAGCTCAGGGGTGGGGGTGGGGACTGTCTGTACTTTTATATAATAGATGATCTCCAGAGCCAGCACCTTGGGAAGTGTGGCAGTCTTCAGCCTGCACACACACACCCACACACACCCCACACACTTAGACACACATGCACACCCTCTTACCACCACCACCATTATATATTTTTTTAAAAGCTCTTCTTTGCTGGCTCTCTGGGAAATGCCTATTAGTCAGGAACGTCAGGTCCTGCCAGATGGGCCCAAGGGTTGACAGAGGGCAGCCGATGAGGTGCGTCCAGCCCATTTTTATTTTACTGAGAGGTTAAACTCACTGTGGCTGGCTCTCTTCCTGGCTCGTTCTCTGCCTCCCTCTCGTTCTTTTTCCAAGCTGTCAAATCCCAGAGAAGTAATAAATGGTTTTTCCTCCCCCTCTTCTGCCTCCCTCCCTAATTATGGTAAAGCAAAGATGACAGAATCACGGGCCTGGCCCGGGCCTTCAGAGGTCACCCACCTCTCCAAGCCCCTGCTTCCAGGCAGAATGTCAGGGTGATTCAGCGAGGCCAGGGAGGCCGTGATGGCTGGCCAGCTCATCAGTCCCCATCTTGTTCCTGCAGAGGCTTTCCAGTGTCAGCCACAAATCACAAAGCCAGCTTAGAGGCAAGTGCTTCAGAGCAACGGTTGTGCATGAGTTTGAGGCATTGATGCTGTGGGAAGCTGGCTCAGCCCCGTCTTTTCACCCTTCCGCCACCAGCACTGAGGATTTGAAAGAGGACTTGGGGCATTTTGGTTTGGAGACGGCATCATGCCAACACTTTACTGTCACCTTTTTCTGTAAACAAAGCAGCCCTTCCTCCTGGAACTGGGAGAGCCCTT
This sequence comes from Tapirus indicus, assembly GCA_031878705.1. Lineage (NCBI taxonomy): Eukaryota > Metazoa > Chordata > Mammalia > Perissodactyla > Tapiridae > Tapirus > Tapirus indicus. Next base: position 60,292,782 of record CM062918.1, on the reverse strand, counting down.
TACCCTCTCATCCAAACCTTTCAAGTTACAGATGAGGACACTGAGGCCCAGAGAGGGAAGCTGATGTATCCAGAGGCATCTACCAGTCTTTCCTCCCAACCCCAACTCTTTTTTTTTAGCAAGACTCAAGACGTGAAGGGTGTTGCTTTACTAACGAATAGCGCTTTCTGTCTTTGATGATGATTGCTTCTTTCTGTGTTGTTATCTCAAGAAGTTGAGGCTACAAACCTGGCTACACCAAAGTCCAAAGTCCCCCAAACTCTATCCTCTGAGCCCTCTTTGCCCACGATCCTCTTCCGAATTGCCAGCTATTTGCACAACTACAGACTTGATGTGCGTAGTAGCAGACAGAATGCATGACTAGCAATCCCAGAGGTAAGGTCGCAGGTGAGGAAAAGTGGTAAAAACTGTCATCTTTTCCCCTGAGGATACAGAAAGCCATGGGGGTGGCCGCGAACACAGGGCTGAAGAGGAAGATGGGACATCTCCACTTGTCTCACACACACACACATCCTGGGTCTTCTCACCTAAGTGATAAGGGGCTTGGGCTGGATGATCTGATCTCTGGGTACAACCGCTTTAAGTTCTGTGATCCCCCCCCATCCCGTGAAGGTGCCAGTGGCCCGAGGGAGCCAGCAGGTGGCGAGGTCACAGCGACCCTGCCCAGGAGTTGAGTCTGTCGTGGAAGGGACAAGGTGGGACCACTCTCAGAGTGGAAGGGGACTCTCGTCCTTAGACTAGGGCAGTGCCTATCTGTGTGGCGTCTGGGTTGAGCTAAGGAGAAATTCCTTCGAGTATCATTTTTTGGTCAGAGTGCTGGCACCCTGGAACTCCCTCTGCACCCTGGTTTCCGTTTAACTTTTCCTGCCGTGTCACTCTCCCCTGGAACAAGCTCTTCTCTAATCACACAGCTCTTCTTGCTGTCACGGGTACTGGCCTTGCTCGGCTTTGGGGTCTGCTGAGCTCAAAGCGCCCTTCACCCTGTCCTGTCCACCAAGGAGGAGCCCCCCGCCCTTCAGGACTGCCGTCTACCCCAGCCTTCTCTGAACCCCTCTTTATTGCTGATGGAGTTGACAGAGCTGGGGCTGTGTGCATCTCCGCTTCTCTTCCTTCTCATACACGTGATCACTGAAATGACCTGGGAGATGGGCACATGGTCCCTTGTCCTTACTTCACAGACCAAGGAGACTGAGCCTGAGTGGGGACCTGGCTCCTAACTTAAGACTCTTCCATGAATTCTCCGGACCAGGACCCCTGGAGGGCACAGAGCTCTTCTTTCTCTGGATTTCTCCTTCCCCAGCCAGCACAGGAAGCATCTAATCTGTGTCAGAGGCCCTTCGTTTCCATTTTGTTGTAGGAATGAGTCAGTCAAGGAACAAATTCCTTCCTGCACAGGAAAATGTTTTTCTATCCCATTTGTTTGTACAAAATACTGGGACGCCAGGACAGAAAGGCCAAATCTCTGGGGTTTTCCCCTGTGATCTGGCATGCACGATGTCCTTTCTCACACCTCGTTATCTCGTTGCCATAGATATGGAGGACGCCCCTCTGCTGGAGTCCCTTACTTGCCTTCAGCACGTAGTAGGTGCCCAAGAAACATATTGGTTTTTCTTTACTCAGAATTACCCGAGTTGTCAGAGGGTGGAATTCGGAGTCCCTGAGCCCTCTGAGTAGGAAGTGGGGTTTAATGGTGGGCTGGCTCTGCAGGGTTCCTCCTGCTCAGCATCCAGTTTCTTCATCAGTAAAATTGAGGTGGTTGGATTCATTCCCCAAACGATGATTAGAGGCCTGGGACGTGCTGCTGAGTGTGGGCTGGGGCTGGTTACACAGGCGAATAAGACACCATTCCCTCCACGGGGGGGGGGGGGTCGGGCATCTAAATAAGTCATTGTGATGCAGTGAGGTAAGTGCTAATGTGGCTGAGTGTCACAGGAGGAGCACCCGGGACAGAGCGGCTTATTCTTCCTGGGAAAGGGGAGCCGGGTCAGTGAAGACTACACCGAAGGCCCGGTACTTGAGCTGCGTCCTAAGGGCAGGCAGGGGTTTGTAGGCAGAAGCCGGCAGTGGAGGCTCCTCTAGGATGGCAACAGCTCTTGGAAAGGCAGTGAGGTGTGTTCCGGAAGCCACAAGTCCACAAGTCTTCAGAATGGTGCGGAGCTGGGGCTCCGCTTGGGGAGTGAGGCGAGGTGGTGACATTTTGCAGCAAAGTGATCTCCAAGGCCTCTCTGCTCTCACACTCCCGACTCGGCGGCTCCTCCGTCCCCATATGGCTCTCCAGGGCTGGCCCGAGTCCATCTGCCGGGGTGGGGGTAGGGGACGCTCTGCGTAGTCTGCGGCCTCGCCTGCCTGCTTCCCCACTGTAATATGCCGGTTTGAACTTTATTCCCCAAAGTGGTATTGTCTCCTTTCTCATATTGGTAATTCTGTAATGACTGGTTATGACCCTCCCCCTCCCCCATATTTAATTCTCATCAGCCCGGCTCTCCACTTTGCTATTAATGATAGCAGCCAGCAAAATAGCTTTCAACATGCCATTGACAGTCTGGTTTAAGAGAGCACTTGAAGTAGTGCTAGACAGCTGAAAGCACCCATAATTGTGTACCAGAGTGAGAACTGCGTGCTCAAGGGCCTTGTTTTTATATGCTTAAAGGGACAATATCTTGTTTTCAACAAATGCTTTCTGAGACTCACAGCCAAGATGCTTTCTTCCCTTCTCTCTTTGCTTTTCTCCCTTGGCTTTTTCTTTTCTTTCTCTTGCCTTTCAAAGTAAATGTTCCCTCTCAAGTTGGGGCTAAAGAGAAACTTAGGGAAGGGGGAATTTCCTGCCTCCGCATAAGTAAGGAGTATTGGTGGGTTTGTTGCTTTGCGGCATCCTCCCTTGCAGATAGCCAATCGGGCCCAGCGCCTCCTCCCTGAGCCTCCCCCTGAGGGTCGTTAGAACCTGGCATTTCTCGAGGAGGTAATGGGGGAGTTGCAGTTCCTACTAACACTGATTTTGAGTTCTTTTGTTTGCCAAGGATGCTGCACAGTCAGCGCGAGGATGGGGCAGGCGGGCTTCCGAGCTGTCCCTGTGAATGTTTAGGCAGAGGCCGCGTCCACCTGTTGGAGAGTCAGATCAGGGACCTCTAAGCCCCTTTCAGATCAGATTCCAGGAGGCTGTTCTTGTGCAGAGGCCCCTCTGAAACTGAGGGTGGGTAGGGCAAGGACTTAGAATCTTAAGTGGAGGTTCATCCCAGGCTTAGGGGGTTAACCAGGGGTCCCATCTACTCAGCCCTGAAGATTTTCCTTGAGAATGAATACCTCCCTCCCCTTCACCCCGGCCGACTTCATTACTTTAAAGATGCAGCAACCTTTCCAGAAGAGGCTCCCTTCACCCACTGTCACCAAAGCTTCCCTTTACCATTTGCATCCTTCGAAGGGTGAAGAAAGAACCATGTTTCCAGCAGTGGAAAAGACCAAGAGTGGGGCTTAGAGGCCTTGGAAGCTCTCTCCGGGCCTGGAGTCTGGCTGTGGCCGTTGCCCTGTTCTCTCAGGGGCCGGCTGTCATGGGGAAGGCTGGAAGCGTGGATGGGCTTGGCTTGTGTGTGGGAGGTGGCCCTCCATTTACCGACCATGTGAGTGACACAGATGGGGCTCCGGGTTCCTGGGGCAGCTGCCACCACCACCAAATAATTGTAAGAGAAGGCCTTTATTGAGGATAAAGAGTGTGAAAATTTTGATCTTCCACATGTTGTGGATGATAGTAATAGAGCCTTTTCGTATCGGTAGCACTTGACTGTTTGCAAAGCAGGTTAGACGTTTTCATCTTAGGAACCTAAATTAAGGGGCACTTGGGTCCAGGAGAAACAAACACCAGGATGAAAGCCTCAGAGCATGGCGTGAAAAGCCTGGGGTGTGAAGATGACCGAATCCTTCCAGGGCACTGGAGGGCTGTGTTCTTAGATTGGGGTTGGGCTGGGGCGGAGGGGATTGGAATGACCAGGCTGTGATTTCCCTGAGGGATAGGACCAGTTTGTTCACTGGGGCCCCTGGGCCCATACTGGGTGCAGAGTGTGGGGGACTCGAGGGTTACGCTGCAGTTTGGGGTTCTCCTTGACCCTGTAGAGCATTATGGACTTTCTGGGAAGGATACAAGGCTTTTTCAGGTTGGCTGCGAAAGTCGTGATTGCAGAAAGAAATGTAAAAGTGTCATAAACCTTTGTTTTAAAGTGTCTTTAATGTAGCCTAAGCATTTTTTTGTGAGATGAAGAAAGGAAGGGCATGAGGAAAGAGACGGTTGGGAGGGGAATGAGGAATGGGGAAGAGCTGAGTAAAACATGCTGAATGTGGACTGTGGGAAGGAACTGAGTATCAGGATGCAGGGTCAGTGACTTGGAGGCAAATTAGTCGACTATGCTTGTCACGCCCTGGCTGTCTATTCGGGCCTGGAGTTCCAAGTGTTATGGCCTTATCTCATTGCCCTTTTAAATCCTTGATAACCATTGTTCACAGCTCTTCGACTGGTGGTTTTTTTTTTTTTTTAATTCTGAATAAGAAATCTACTAGCCCAACGGGAGAACTTCCTTTTCAGTTGGCACTGGAATGCTACATCTTCCCTCAAATGCAGCAAGAGTCCTTCTCACCAGTCCTGCAGCACTGGGAACACCAAGACCACCTTGCAGGGGAGGGGACTCTCCTTCCTGGTTGGCCTGAAGGCTTTGGTTTTAGACTCCTCCACCAGCCAGCCAGTGTGTGAGCGAAGGGTTGGAGGAGGAAGCCCTCTTCCCACTCCCCAAATACTTCCCTGGGGAGAGTCCTCAACAGGGCTGTCCTATCCCCGTGTCTGAAACGGGTAATCCTGTCAGGGGCACGCTTGGTGAACAGTGGTGGTTTCTGCTGGGGAACAACAAGGCAGTTTGGTGTAGAGTAGTGGGCAGGGGGTGGGAGTCAGTCCTCAGTCTGGGGGGGCGGGGTAGAGGAACTATCAGACTTGTGTCCAGGGAGAGGTAGGGCAGACTCAGTGGGCCCGGGAGATGCTGCACATGATACTACATGGTCTAGAGCGAGGGGGTAAACGGCCTGGTGAGAATAGAGTAAGGGTGAGATCCAGCAGACGGAGGCGGTGAGCCAGCCAGGACTGACTGGTCCGGGGGGGCTTTAGCGTCTTCTTACACCCTCACTCTGAGAAGAGAAGGGAGCCCTTCCTCTGAGCTCCCTTACCAGTGGAAAGGACTGCAGTCCAGTTCTTACCTTGCCTTACCTAAGAGCCGAAGTCCTAGGGAAAGACTCTGGGGGAAATTGAGCCAGCCTCAATCCTGAGCACCTCACACTTACAAAGCCAGCTTGAAGTGGGGAGAAGCAATAGAGTCCCCAAAGAGCTGCCCTGCCCCTGCCAGGATCCTCCCACTGTTGGCTTGACGCTGGCTTCCATGTCCCTTGGCACTTGTGTGTGGCTCCAAGGAGCCCAGCCTGCAGGAACTTCTTAAGGGAGGCTGAGTAGATACTCCTCCTCTCTTAGCCTCTATGAGTTTCAGTCTGTTCTCTTCACCTGGTTCTTACCCCACTTCTCAAGGGACCTCCACCTGGCTCTCCCTCACTATCCCCCTGACCAAGCCCCTCCCTTTCTTAAACTCCCATGATGCTGCAGGAACATTAGGCATTTCCCAGACCGCCTGGTGGGGGGTAGGGTGGGTCCCTGGTAAGCCTGTTTTTACTTGCACCTTTGTGTTAGTGGATTCAAGGTTTCTCCATCAGAAGTCAACTGGTTCTCAAATGGGAATCCTGGGAATTTAGGTCAGAGCACCAGGAGCTGGGAGGTGGTATGTCCTGGTGGCTAAGAGACAGGCTTTGGGGTCAGACAAACCTGGGTTTGAGTCCTAGGTCAAGACTTGCTGACTGGGTGATTTGGGGCAGACTGTTTGACCTCTTGAACTGCAGTGAACTTCAGTGTGTAAGAGGAATGATAATAACACTCACGTGTCCGAGCTGTGCTGCCCAATAGAACTTACTGCAGTCATGAAATATATGTCTTGCTGTCCAGTATGCTAGCCACCAGCCACATGTGGCTATTGAGCACTTGAAATGTGGCTACTATGACTGAGGAACTGAGTTTTAAATTGAATTTTAATTCACGTTAGCTAGCCACACATGGCTGGTGGGTTCATATATTGCGCTGTGTGGTTTTAAGGAGTGCTGTGAGGATTATATGAGATGATATGTATTAACTCTTAGCACAGCACCCACCATGCATGTAGGGAGACCTCAACAAGGTATTCTCACAGTGAGACAGAGTCCCCAAAGTTGCCAAGGCCTCAGAGAGCGAGGACAGATCTTGGTGTTGCATGTGCTGTGAGACTTCCCAGAGCCCCATCTCATTTGTTACTCGCTGGCTCCCTGTGCCAGCCCTGCAGTCGGGGGCATCATGAGCACCACCTGGCAGATAGGGACACTGACGTGTAACCAGGTTAGTGACTCACTTGTGGTCTCATGAGGGACCGGGACAGGTTCAGAACGGGAAACAAGGTCTGTTTCACTTGTGGACCAATGGTCTTTATCCATAGGCCATATCGAGGTGTGGTCTTTTGTGGTCTCCCCACATGCCCACCCCCAGACCCACCTGTACCCCCAGGGCTTTGATTCCAGTGTTGGGAAGTCCCCGGACAAAGCCTTTATGAATTCAGTAAAACATAAGCGTCAGCAGTGTGTGGATCAGGGTTTTTCTGCCTGGGCACTACTGACATTTGGGGCTGGATAGTTCTTTGTGGTGAGGCTGGCCTGTGCATCCTAGGATGTTTCACAGCATCCCTGGCCTCTGTCCCCTAGTTGTCAATAGCACCACTCCAGTCGTGACGCTCAAAATGTCTCCACACATTGCCAAATGTCCCCTGGGGAGCAAAATCGCCCCTGGTTGAGAACCCTCGGTGTAGGGGGAAGAATTCAGCTCTAGAGCTGGGAGACCTGGTTGCCACTGTCTTCCTCCTTACCCTCTCTGGGCCTCATTTCTTCATCTGTAAAATGAGATGTTGAACTCCATGGTGGTTTGGGAGGAGGTCGGTTTGAGAGGGAGCTGATCATATAAACAAATAACTGACCTTGATTTTTATGGCCTGTGAAATGCCACCACTCCTGCCATCCTTGTCTGGGGAGAGAGGACTCTGACCCTTTTAATCTAAGGAAGAGACGTGGTCTTTGGTTGTGAACTCGGTGGTGGGTGGATAAAATGGAGTTCTATTTCTGCCCACAGTCAGTCTGTCCCTTCCCCTGACACCTCCTTTTCCCTCCCTGCCACCCGGGTTTCCCAGAGCACCCCTGTCCTTCAGTCATAGCTAGTATTTCATTTGTAGCACTGACCTTATGGAGAGACCCCCAAAATTTAACGAGCTGCCTCTGCAAGGGTAATGTGACTTTTACAGCCTGTTGAGGGGCGAGGGGAGATTTGCATAATGTTCCAAGGGGGATTAGGTGGCTGGGGGTTGCCATGGCAACCTCACAGGGATGAATTGAGAATTTTCCCTCCTGGCGGGAGTTGGCCAGTGGAGTCTGAGAAGGTTGGGGAGTGGGGCAGGGGGTTATCCGAAGGGAGGGAGGGATGGGAGGGTGGCTGAGCCGGGATGAATGGGCAGTGTTGGGGGAAGGTGTAATCTGAAAAGGCTTTCCCTGTTCTGTCTACACAAGCAAGCTCTTTGAGGGCCATCCCCTGGAGTGGGGGTGGGAGGCAAGTGGAGTTTAATGTGTTTGGGAACCAAGAAATTAAAGTGAGCAAATATTGAAAGATTATTGGATCTTGTTAACAGGAAGCCCAGTGGATGGAAACTGTGAGTCTGAGGAATGAAAGTCTTAGAATCTTAGAGCCAGGGAGGGACTTGGCTGTCATCTAGGCCTAGCTCCCTCCCATGGAGTGGTTTTACACCATTGAATGCTCCTGAGGACAGGGCACTCACTTGCACACAGCACCTAGTTCATTTTTGAGAGCTCTTATTATTATCCTGGACCCAAATCTGCCGCCGTCATGCAACAGAAACTGAGGCCCACGTGCAGGACACACCTGGGCCTGGAGCGCAGGCCTCTAGACTTTGGGCTGCCAACTCTTTCCAGGGTCAGTGGCCCAGATGCTTCCTCCCTCCCCACTCCCCCGCCACTCTCCCCACCTCCTCACTCAGCCTCACCACTCCCAATTCCCTTACTGCCTAGACTCTTGGCAGAAAATGTCTGAGATTTCTGGTGGGCAGAGAAAGGGAAGGCAGAATTCCCTTCAGGCAAGCACGTGGAAGGGTCACCACAGCCTTAGCTCCCAGACTCCCTTGCCTTTCTCCCGTCCTAGCTGGATAAGGGTGCGTGCGTTGTATTCTCCCTGCCATCTTTCCCCTCTGTGAAGGGCGCAGGGGCTGGTGCCCAGAATGTCTATCACAGACAGGCCCCAGCCAGCGTCCCGTTCCCTCCTCTGGGAGACAGATCCTCAGGGTCACGCCAGGGCTGGGCCTTTTCTTGTACCAAGCCCTCCCGGCATAAAGAATTCAGCAGGCTTCCTCGGAAGCATAAATATTTAATGGCGTTGTAGTTATATATAATTTGATCAATATGTCAGTGCTAAAAGGGCCTTTAAGGAGGCTCACCTATCATTGAGTGATCTGTGATGTAAACCTCCCCGGCCCCTCCAGGAGCAGGGGTCATTATCTCCCTCAGCTGCTAAGTGGATCATTTATTTGCCCCCTTCTTGAAGACACTGTGGCGCTGCTTTCCCCTAGAGCCTGTGGGGGGATGGAGTAGGGCCTGGGAACCCCATGCTGGCTTTTACTGGAGGTCCCTGTCCCTGGACTTCCCTCCCACCGGCGATGAAATATCCACTTGCTTTATTTCAGTGCCCTCCCAGCTTGGTCCGAGGAGAAACTGCCTGGCAAGGAATTTCATCTTGTAGTCCAATAATTGAGGGCCTATCAATTTAGAATTGCCTAGGAAATGCAATGAGATATTTTAGGTTAAAATTGCCCAGACACATTGTTCCGGAATCTTCCAACATTTGATTGCTGGGTGATTGTGGCGCCCGGCTGCTGGAGCCTCCTCCTTCTGCACAGCCCCCAACCCCTCCCTGTGCCCCTGTGATTTTAATTCAAGATGAAGCAGACTCACTTGGCATACCCCAGGACTTGAGTCAGAGAACCAGGTAAAACCTGATTAAAATTCAGGAACCCCAGAGCGACTGAGTCCCCACCCCAAACGTACATGGTTCTGGAGCAGTAACCTGAGGCACAGCCACGAGGATGACTTTCCAGAGGTCACATGGCATGCCAGACAGAGCTGGGTTGCGTACCACCATTTTCTCGTGGTTTTGGGGTGTAACTCGTGTTGCACATAGGCAGGCATCTTTCCCTCGTTTCATTTTTCTTGCTCACTTCCACAAACGGGTCTCCAGATTCACAACACACTGCTCTTTCCCAGTACACTGCCCTGATTGTCCCAGGAAGAAATCCTGGTTTTAGACGTGAAAGCAGGAGCCTAGTAGCGGCCCCTTGGCTGTCTCACGGATGTCAAATTGCTGTTACTTCTCTCTAAACGAAACGTCTCCAAGAGCCCTTGCCTGGCTGTCTTTAGCTCACAGCCAGTCTTTCTGTGTGAATCACAGAACCCGGACAGTAGCTGCTAGGACATCTCTGCTCTTGCCTGCTCTGTGGCAATTGTGTGCAGTTTTGCTGATGGACACGTTTGAATGGTTTGTGCTGTGAAGACTGGTCCTTGGGACCGAGCCCCAGCCAGCCCCAGCCTAGCCTATCACCCGGTGTCCATCCACGTCTGGAGGTAGCTTGCCTCTTCTCTTCGGCCTTGAAACTCATGCCATGCTCTCTTTCACTGAGCTTTATGGAGGAAATATGTCACGGAGCAATTCAGGAATGTTTGACATTCTGAAACTTAAATGATGGCTCCTGGATCTTATAAGTTATCCAGTTCGTCCCTCCATTTTGCAGATGACAGAACTAAAGCCCAGAGGAGGAAAGTGATTTGCTTAAAGCCACACAGCTAGATGGAGGCAGAACTGGGAGTAGAAGCCAGGGCATTTCTGTGTGACTTTGGGTCATAACATGCTCTTTAAAGTGGCAGATTTCTCCCTCTCCTTGTTTTTATTTGGCTGAGGTTAAAATGAAGTGTGCATTCTCGAGAGCTGACGGGTACGACAGCTGGGCAGTTTAAAACTATTAAATAGCGGAGAGACCGGCCGGTAGAAGTGGCTGTCAACTGCGTCTTGAGCAGTCAGCTAAATTTTAAAAAAAAGGGCAACAACTGGCTGGGTGCTGAAGGCCAGGAGCAAGAGGTTGCTGGGGGTGATGACCAAGAGCAGATTGCATCTCCCTTAATTCAGTGTCCTGGGTCAGAGGCCCGAGGATGGTAAGCTGCAGCAAATGTGAGTGCTAGAATGTTTTTAGAGAAATACACTTTTTAGAATGCTCAAGTACCCTCAGTTTACAGCAAGATGTTTAGAGGTCCTGCTTTAATGAGGAGATGATCGAGCAAATGGGAGCTACTAAAGGCGCATTGAGCAGATTGCTCTTTGGGAAATTACACTTGCCCCCCCCCCCCCCCATCTTGTTTTCCGTCATTTATTTGCCTAACAATCCCGACAGAGACGCAGGGCAGATGTTACTCCCAGCGCCCAGTTGGGAGCGCAGATTCTGAATCTCTGAATTTGCAGAATCTCTGTGCACGTTTCTCTGAGCTGCTTCTCTGTCTGTGTCTAGTAGATTAGTTCCTTCCGAGGAACAATGTTTTTCCACCAGCAAAGCCACCTCCTTTGAACCACACTTGAAAAGAAACTTTCAAAGGCAGCAACAGGCTCCTCAAACACCTTTTTTCCAAAGGAAGCCATCTTCCTGCTGCCCGCGCGCCACCGCCTTCCCCCCCCCCCCCCACAGATTTGCATCTGAGGATCTGGCTCAAAGGCAGTGGCTTTGTGGGACCAAGACGGGGGAAGGATGGAGGCTGGCCTCGTGAACTACAGCTGCCTTATCGATAACTGCCCTGAATCGCCAAAAGGAGTTTTCCGACCTAGGGTCTAGTTCCAGTTTGTGAGTTGTGACCTGTCCCAATTGTTGAAGTCACACGTCTTGATTTTTTTTTTTCTTCCTTTCTTGGAACTGATGCTTCGAGCTTGTTTGAGTTGGATCAAATGCTGTTTTAACAGCTGTTCTAATGGGAAATGCTGTCAATTATTAACCCTGACAGTAGTTTTTCTTTCAAAAATACTCCTCTCTCTCAAAATGTCAAAGTTTGGCTTTTTCATAGGAAGTCGTTTAGTGAAGTTGCTTAATTGCTGAGCATCAGTTTCCCCGTCTGAAAAATGGAGATTTTAATAGGTGCCTTTCCTATGGGGTTACTGAGAGCTCACACATGTTAGATGCTTGGAACAGCTTGGCTGGCGGATGTTAGCCGTTATTATTATTGTTGTTAAGAGTGGTTCTGTCCGGCCAACTTTCTATTTCCAGGAGCTTCCCCTCCCGCAATCACCACCCTCAAAAAAATAAGCATTAAAAAACAATCGTTTAGTGAACAGTTTTCCTGTTCATTCTTTGACTCACCAGCATGTACTGAGCCCGTACTCGGGGTTGGTGGCCTGTGTAGAGATGGGTAGTGCTCAGTCCCTGCTTATACTGTTGAGGGTCGTGCTACTCAACAGCAGATGATGCAGCTGAGAGGGATGGGATTTGCATGCTCTCTCCACCCCCTTCTCTCCCTTAGACCCAAAACCCCGGACCCAAAGACAGGGAAGCCCTGGTTTGTTATAAAAGCTCCTCAAGTGTAAAACCAGCCCCTTCCCTCTGCCCGCCCCCCAACCCTGTACAATCCCATCTTGTGGTATGCCAGAGTCCTTCTTGCCACATAGGGAGGCCTCTCTTCATTGAGTTTGGCCCCAGGAGAGAGCTGGAATGCCAATACCCAGGCCTCCGGAATGTTCCATATCTGTGTGGAGCTGTTCTGATGGCCTTGGTTGATGTTTTTGGTCTTGGAAGGTTGGTGAAGGAGGCAGGAACTGATTTCAGTGGGGTGGGACTGAAGGGTGGGACTGAGAGGGAACTTGCTCTGAGCCACTCACAGAGCTTCTGAGAGGTCCAGTCTGTGGTTGCCTGGTGACCCGAATGCCAAGCCTTGACCTGGGCATGGCTACATGAAATCCTGGCAGATCCCTTTTCCTCATAACCAGAGGATGCTGGGCTCTAGACCAGGCCCTGCGGGAAGATCCCACCTAGGGGAAGCCTGTGGCCACGTTTGCTAAAGGGTGTGGGGAAGGGGAAGGTCAGCTACTTTTCATTTTTTTTCCTTTAACTACCAAGACCATGACACTTGACCTGTTTGCTGGAGGAAGTAGGCAACAGCTGGGAACCCTTTTGTAACCACCACCCCAGCGATTATGAGAACTGTAGTTGCTAAGTAGGCCAGAGTGACCGGGAAAGTGCAGAGCCTCCTGCCTGCCTTCCTGGCTGTGGGGAGGGGGCAGCAGCCAGAGACCATTCTCTGCGTTATAATGCACAGAACAGCCCACACAACGAAGAATTATCTGGCCCCCAATGTCAATAGCACTGAGGCTGACAAACCTGGATGTACGATGTCCTTGCTGGAGTATCCCCCAGATGTGCACATGTGGTTGTGAGTCCCGTGGGTCTCAGCTGGGGGTGATACTCCCCTCCCTCCTGGAAGTTTGGAAGTGGGGACCATTATTGACACTCAGTTGGTCTGGGATACGAGGGACAGTCTTTGGCAACAAAGACTTGTTTCACCCCAGATGCCCACGGTGGGAGACACTGGCTCTGTCCTGAGGTTCCGGAGTGTTCCAGGAGGGAGAAGCTATCCCTGAGTCCCACCCAGGAGCCCCCAGTGTAGCGGACAGGCCATCTGAGTTGGAGCCCGCCACTGCAGCCGGCAGCCCCCAGGACGTCAGGCCACAAAAGCCCATCAGATTCCTAGTCGATAGCCTGTCTTCTTCACAAACCAGAGGCGTCCTCGTCGGTGGCTTGCGGTTGGAGGGAGGTGGGGGTGCTGGCCCCAGGAATTCTCCCGAGGTTCAGGGTCTCTTGGTAAGCATCAGACAGCGTTGTTTTTATTTTAAGTGCACAAGGATTTCTCATCCAGAATTATTTGACATGCAGATGATCACAGATTTTTTGAGGCTGTTGTCATGGTTTTGTCTCTGAAAGATTACTCTGTGCTGATGAGAGCTTTGAAACCAGCTCTGGGACCTCAGTCCTGGCAGCCTCAGGATTCAGAATGAGATAAGAAAAGCAATTCTGAGCCGTGTCTATCAGTGGTTCTGGGCCTTCCTGTCTGGACTCAGTTAACCATTTAGCACGACTGTTTTTTTTTCTTTTCTTTTTTTGGCCACTCTTAGTCTGAGATCCTGGGGTTCATGTAAGACACGAGTGGCAAAAACAGTTGATGTTTTTCTACATGTGATCTTTTCTGGAGTGTTGGGGGTGAGGCAGAGAATTGATCTGTGTTTCTACGATCAACTTACATGAAGGGTTAGGGATCCAGTGAGTTATCTCCCTAGCAGCATCTCAGGGAAGACAGTGCTTTACCCTAAATAATGAAGCATTAATGGTGGGATGTCAGGCTGGGCAGCACACACATGGGGGAGAGATTGGTCTGGTTGGGGAGGGGCAGCAGAGAAAAGTGGGGGGTGAGGGAGACCCTCTTCGTGGTCCCAGGGAATCCTTTGGCACATGTGGCCCGGGGGCTTCTGGTCACCTCCTGGTTATCTGAGAGCCTGCGTTGCTGTTGCCAGTGGGCACCACACTGTGTTTCACTCTCGTAGTAGGTTTTACTGGGGTGTGCGGCCTGGGAGTTGTTCTTGTTTTGTTTTGCTTTGTTTGTAGTTGGGACTTCCATCCAGAGGAGGCAAACTATATTTTGAACCAAACACAGACGACCTCTTACAGGAAATTGGAGCTCCCCAAAGCATAGGCAGCCTGGTTGGGGGGAGTTGGAAGAGATTTCTTCATGCTCTGGGTTTAGCGAGGCCGCCTGGCAGGAGGCTGACGGAGGGTGGACAGGATGGAGCCCATCGTGGGGTCTGTGGTTTGGGGGGAGTTTGCACTTCCACTTGACGGACATTTCGGCGACCTGATGGATGTGCCTGAGCGTCACGCGGTCTCTCTTCTTTTGCAGACAGAGATTGCGAAGAGACTGAACACGATTTTAGCACAGATCATGCCTTTCCTGTCACAAGAGGTAAGACCTTTTGCTGTGTCTTCCTTTTCTTTCCAAAGCAGCCCAGCAGCTGGCTGGGTCCCACTGAGCCCCACTCCTGTCCGTTCATACTGACTGTGGTTGACAATCTGGGGATTTACAGAACCTTCTCCAGCACACCAGAGGGACCATTTTCTCGTTCCTCTGGTGGAACTGGTTCTCTGCCGCTGCCTGAGACCAGAGAGGAGGATCCTGGCCTGTGACGGGGCTAGCAATGGGCAGTGGGTGCCTCTATGTTCCCCATGCCCCATCCAAACCAGCATTCCCAGCCTCAGCTTCCCTGTGCCCCAACTTCCACATCTGGAAACATCTAGGAGCAGGGAAGCCTGGCCAGTCAGTTCCAGACTCTCTGAGGGGACCCCTGCCCCCAGGACAAACTGTCCTCGCCAGAGGCATGACAAGTCAGTCACGTCACCTTCTCAGCACCCTCTACAAGGTGCCCGCCCCCACCCCCGAAGCAGGGGCTGGACCAACGGGTGATACGAAGCGTCTCCAAGGAGGCTCCCTGGGGCAGGGCAGACAGGCGGGCCGGCTGAGAGGGGCCCGTTTCTGCCCAGCAGAGCTCACTCCAGCTGGGGCAGGCCCTGCCTTCCAGGCCCCCTCCATGGCTGGGACCACCTCGGCTCCCTCCTGGAGTCCTGGGTCTCTGCATCAGAGTAGTGACCAGTAAAGCATTGAATTCATGTGAAAACGGGATAGAGTGATGCCCTCACAGCTTACAGCCCAGTGGGGAGACAGCTGTACACAAGCAGGTACTACCTCAAGGCTGAAGGGAATGAATGTACCAAAAAAAATTTTTTTTAAATAGACTTTATTTTTCAGAGTAATTTTAGGTTCACAGCAAAATTGAGTGAAAGGTACAGAGGTTTCCCACAGCCTCCCCAACATCCCGCACCAGAGTGGTACCCTTGTTACAGCCGGTGAACCCACACTGACGCTCATTATCACCCGAAGTCCATAGTTTATATTAGGGTTCATTTTACCACTTTTTCTTTCTCTTCCTAATCTGTCTGGACACATACTTTTCTGTTTGTTTACTATTTAGATAGATATTGAGTGTACATAGATACACATATTTTTCTTCGGAATCTTTGAGTGTCAGTTGCAAACATCCTGACAACCCACCCCTCGCTTCTCCAGCTGCGTCTCCTGAAGACGGGCCACTGTCCCATGTGACTGCAGTGCTGTCACCACATTCAGAAAGTTCACGATCAGTTACTAGTGTCTCCTCATATTCAGCTCATTCAGATGCGTGGAAGGAGGTGTTTTTGTGTGTGTGATGGTGGAAGGCGGTTGACTAATAGCTGTCTTTTGGCTCATTTATGTTTTAACTTAATTCAAAGGAAGTTTTGATCACAAAAGTAATACATGTTCATTGAAGAGGGTTTAAAGAAGAAAGTAAAAATGCCCCGTCCCCTGTCTCACCTGTGTCCTACACCAGTTTAGCCGACCTCCTCTGCCTTCTCTGGGGGGCTCTGACCACCTGTCCTGAGCGCCCTCCCCGTGCCTCCTCATTGGGGAAGGCGGCCATATGTAAACCTCACCCTATTCCCTCCAGCACCAGCAGCAGGTGGCGCAGGCGGTGGAACGTGCCAAGCAGGTCACCATGACAGAGCTGAACGCCATCATCGGGGTACGTGGACTCCCCAATCTGCCTCTCACCGTGTGTATAGCCCTTTTATTCCTCTCATTTACCATAACCAGAGATCGACCCTGACCTTAGCTGGCCTCAAAGAATGGCGGCCCTAGGGCTCCGGCTTCCCTGAGCATCTCATGGGCTTGGACCCATTTGGGGCTCTCTCCCTATTGGCTCCTCAGTTGCCTCCCAGTCCCTAATTAAAGGGGTACCTGACGCCTCAAATCACCTCTAAACTCATCAGCCCTGTCCTCCCCCGGCTTTTGGTGTCCCCACCATTGAGGGGGGTGGGCTCTGGCACCACCTTCAAGGCCGTGCTGATTGACGAGGGTACCCAGCCTCCTCACACCTCCCCGGGCACCTGTCTGCCCTGTGTCCCCTCCCTGGCAAAGTTCTGCCCTTCTTTGGCCACCTGGGATCAGAACTGTCTCTGCTGTACTGTTGATGTGAAACGTGCTGTGGAATTGGATTTGGGCCTTGCTGTCCCATGCGCTGAGCTGTCTGGCTGAACATTCATCACGTGTGAATGGCAGCCAGGCACCTAGACAGGTCTTCCTGACCTTTTAGAAACCCCATCTCATCCGGGAACAGGAAGAAATATCCAAGAGTACTTTGTGAGGCCCACTTCTGGTCTGAGCCATCAGGGAAGGGAGAAGGCCAGGTCTGTCCTCTTTAGCGTCCCTACCTGGCTTGCATCTTTAGTGCATTTCTTGGATTCGTGTAGCTTCTTTTTCCTGCTTGCTGCTTTGGTGAGAGGCTGAGGATATTTAAGATAAGCATCTGGGGAAAAGCCGTTTTTTCATGTGACTTTGGGCAAGGCTCTTAGCCTCGGGGTGTACTCGTCCACCTCCATCCCTAAAATGAAGGGATCACTGCTTCCTATCCATAGATAGTGGGGTCAGAGTCCCCAGGGGGCTTCTGAACAATATAGATTCCAGGGCACTCACCCCAGTGTTCTTTCCATAGGTCTGGGGGTGGGACTGGGAATCTGTGTTTCTGAAGTTTTCCAGATCCTTCTGAAGGGTTGTCAGGCTGGGAAGCAGTGGACTGGTTGGCCAAGGTCCCTTCAGCCCTAATATTCTAGGACCCTGGGTGGTCTTCAGTCCTCTTTCTGTTCTTATGTGAGGTCATTATTTCTAGGTGGAACTGAAGAACCCAGAATGTTCTGGTTGGTGGGATAAGTGATGTGTTCTAGTTATGGTTCTTCCCGTGTGACCTTGGACAGGCCCCGGCTCTTTCTGCATTTGTTAAAGGCCGGGGTGGACCATCTCATCTCTGGGCCAGGAATGCTGGGAGGCCGGGGTGGGAGTGACAGAGTGATGCTGGTGGATCCCAACCCTCCATCACACTGCTGGGACCCGTGATGGCTGCGTGCTTCTGTCCTTCTGGTCTAAGCCCATGGCAGCTGCTGGGGTGGGGCGGGGTGGGGGCATGGAAGCATTCACCTGGTCTGAATCCTGGCAGTGCTGAGGGAGGAGCAGCCCCTCACCTACTGTGTGGGAGGAGCAGAGAGGAGTCTAGAAAGGGGAGCATGAGTAAGTGGTCAGTGATGTTAGCCATTGAGTTGGGAGGCAGTCATCCCAGGGGGAATCATAATATTGTAAAGTTTGAAGTCTTCTCAGAGATCATCTAGCCCAGGGTTCTCAGGCTTGATGCTAGTCAGATTTGGGGCAGATCCTTTGTTGTGGAGCTGTCCTGGGCATTGTGGGATGTTCAGCGCAGCCCTGGCTTCTTCCCACTGGATGCCAGTGGCACCCCCCCACACAGTTGTGACGCCCAGAAATGTCTCCAGACATTGTCAGATGTCCTGAGGGAGTGTGATATGGCCCTTAGTGGAGAACCACTGATCTAGCCGATGCCCTTGTTTCACGGAGAGGGGAAGTGATTCATGGACAGTCACCAGGAGCAAAGCCAGGTCAGGGGCCGACTCCCAGCCCTGGGCTCTTCCCCCGCCCCCACCAGTCCAGCTCTGGGGTGGGGCCTGTGTCCTCTGCCTCAGTAAGCAGTTCACAGCTTGGTGGCTCTGCTGATAGTGGCAGAAGGGGGACGCAGGGTGGGAAGTGCACTGAGTTCTGTCCTCTAAAATTTCTCCTCTTCCAGCTCCTTGTCCCCATCCCCTTCCAGGCGGCTCCTGAGTTTCCAGGCCGAGCCCTCCCATCCCTGCAGTGGCCACAGTGGGGTCCCGTCTCCCCCTCTGCCTCCCTCTTTGGGATTAAAATCCTCTTCTGAAAATAGTTTTTTTAAGCTGTAAGGAAAGAGAGAGACTGGGGGAGAAGCGCGGCGTGGATTAGCTCCACTTCCTGGGAGTAGCATTTAGGAAGCTGCCAGTTAGGTCACGGCAGCTCGAGGCAGATATTGGAATTCAATTAAAGCCAACGAGTGGGGCCTGTGACCCCCATTTTCAAGGTAATTGCTTCTGCGGCTCTGAGTGAGTGCCGCGTCGCCCTGTCATTAGGCAGGCGGCCGTCTAATCGCCGCGCCTCACGCCTCACGGAGCCTCACGGAGCCCCTCGGAGCCTCTTGAGGCAGGGATTCCAGGAGGGGGGCGAGGGGTGGGGGGCGAGGGGAGGGGCAGGGGGCGGCTCCTCTCGCGGGGAGGAGGGGGCGAGCCTCTCGAGAGCTCATGGAGGGTGGCAGGCGCCGGGAGGGCCGCGGGCCTGGGGCGAAAGGGCAGGCGTCTCAGCCCCAGCAGTAAAGGGCAGTGAAGAGAAGCATCTAGTGGCCGCCCCTGTGGTGCCACCACTATGGAGGGAGAAGTGGCCTGGCCCCCCGGTCTGGGAGTTAGAAGGCTTTGGGCCAGTCACTTCTTTGCTCCAGGCCTCAGTTTCCCCATTTGTGACAAGATGGAGAAGGGCCAGGCAGGCTCCACATGATGTGCCCGCTTCTGTCGGTTGTTTATGGCTCTCAGGCGCAGAGTGGAAGGATTCTGAGGTCGTGTCTTGGCTCACCTCAGAGAGAGCTCAGTTGGGCGTATCTGGCATGGGCCTGCCTGTGACTCATGGCCTATTGACTGCATGGATTACAGTATTTCCAGGGTATCCCTCCTGGTGAGAAAGGCGGTGTGAGGGGAGAGGGGAAGAAGGGCAGGGGGAAGGGAGCCCAGGAGTGCTCGCCCAGCCTACCCACTTCCCTGCGGGGCCACAAGGAACTTGACTGTCCATCTCGAGAAGACAGGCCCGAAGCTTGTCTGTCTGCTAGCCGGGGCCTGGCAGGACCCAGTTACTGTAGACCCATTACTGTGACGTGGCCTTTTTTCTTGGACCCAAATTATTGGGGGATCCTTAGAGGGTCAAGATTCCTGAACATGAGAAGGGAGATTTTGACCTTTGGTCAGCAACTTGCAGAAGCCATCCCCAGGCAGATGAAAGACCCTGTGGGCTGACATATCAACCAATTCCAGAACCCTCTTCTTACATTCCTCCATGCTGGCCCAAGGTCATTAAAACTAGGGGATCGAGAGGCTCACCACTTGCCCACTGACAATTTAGTCTGCATTCCTTTGGAAATTATTAGCGGAAGAGATGTTGTAAAGTGTTGACTTGATTTTTTTTTCTTTTTTTTTTTTAAAGTGGGTGAGGAGGAGGAAGAAGGAGGTTGTAGCTTGTCACAAACTACACGGGGTATTTTGAAGCATACCTGAGGTTCTTGCATTCATTCCAGGATGTTGATGAGCTGGACTCAGCTGATTGAAGGAGAGAGAAGGATGATGCAGAGAGTGTACTTTCTAAGGAATGCATCTGTTTCTTTCAGCCAGGCGGCCATGGTGGAGACAGTGCTGGGTTTGAGTCCTGGTTCTGCCTGCTTCTGGCTTAGCAGAGTCACTAGCCTCCTCAAGCCTGTCCCCATCTCTGAAATGAGGACATAACAAGGGTTGTGAGCTCTAAAAGCTGTTACAGAGCATGGAAGCACAGTGCAGTGTGGGGCTGTAGGGCCCACCAGCCAGGTGAAGTAGAAGGAACAGGCAGAGATCGGCGCTGCTCTCCCTCTCCTTGGAGAGCAGGGAGTGTTCCTTTTTTGCACTTAGGACTCTGCTTCCTCTGTTGGGCATCCTCGGTGGATCTTGGCTCTGGAAATGCTTAGACAACTTCACTAAGTTTAACCCAAATCGTGATCCTGAGAAGTGAGGCATTAAGTCAGCTAGCAAAGGCAGAAGGCGAGAGGTGCATAATCCAATTACACGTACTCTGCCAGCAAGATCTGCGTCGCAGCCTCTCCTGTAAGTGCCCAGACCTTCTGAGCCCGGACACGGGCACTTGGCACATGTGTGGAGGACGGGGTACACGTATGCCCCGCGGGACACGTTCTTTGACATGCTTGTGTTCTGGCATGAAATGTTAGAGGGACAAGGGAGCACTCATTCGTGGACTTGGTTCCAGACTCCTAGCCTCTCTTTTGCGGTCCAAGTGGGGATTGGTGATTCCTTTCATATCGTGGATGGAGCAGTCCTGGTCCATCCAGGTGAAAACAGGTGATTGCAAAGTGACGAGCTCGGGGCCCTCCTCCGACTGTGGACTTGATTCCATTTCTCTCCAGTTGAAAACACAGTCACCCTCCCACTCAGCTGTCACTGTGTTTCAATCCGTCATCCTCTGAAGTCAGGGATATGTCACAGGCGGTAGAAACGCAGCCTGAGGAAGGCTGTGCTCTGCCTGCGGAGTGTCTGGGGCTGTGACATGGGGACGGCGAGATGGGTGGCTCATTGCCAGCCAACTCCTCCTGCCCCGCCAGGGAGAGAACCTGGTTTCACTCTATTGCACCCAAGACTGTTGTTAGCAGACCCTGTGCCCGACAAGCCCCGGCCTCTGTTGTCACCCCAGAGAGAGGCCTTGGAGGTTGACTCGTCCGTCCATCCCTGCTTCCCAGAGCCTGCTGGACCACTCCCAACTGAGCCTTCACACCACCCGAGGAGACCTCGGACCAGTTTCCGGCTGTGCGGGGGTGCTCTTGTACTTGAAGATGAGGAGTACATGGAAAGTTTCCTCTCCTCTGTTGCAAAGAAGCCACTCCTGCTTGACACACTACAGCAGAAAACCACCCTCTCCGTCTTGGAAGCTCAACAGCTTTGAAAGCCATTGTTTTCCAGACGGTCCCAAGTTTCTGATGCTGGTTCACTGGTTCACGTTTCGGGAAGCAGGACACCCCACTGATGCTCCTTGTCCCAACTTACTGTCCTGGCTGCATCCCAGGCAGCCTTAAGAGAGGAGGTGCAGAAATGGGAGGCGGATGGTCGCTTTTGGACAGAGCCACCCTGCTGACTGACCTCCCAGCCTCCCCACATATACCTTTTGCAACGTTTTCACTTATTCACCCAGCAAATGTGTACTGAGCAACATGCCAGGCGCTGTTCGAGGTGCTGGGATGGGTAAGACAAGATCCCCGTCTTCCTGGGACTCAAGAGTTGCCCAGCAGCACATAAAGATGAAGAAATGGTTGTATTTGTGATCCATCGTTTTTGCTAATGTTAACTGAGCTCCTACTTTGCCTTGACATGTAAATACATGTGATCCTTGCACAACCCGAAGAGATGGGCTGCATTCTGATCCCCATTTCGCAGATGAGGAAACTGAGGCACAGAGAGGTCGGCTGCCTCATCTAAGGTCTCACAGCTGATAAAGGATAGAGCTGGGCGCCCACCTTAGTCTGTCTGGCCCCAGAGTCTGAGCTGAAGGAACTCTTAGAAGGGAGAAACCCGTTCTGACTAGGATGATGGGGAGGCTTCCAGAGGAGGTGGCATGTGAACTGGGCGAGGCTGAGTCTCAAAGGCTGGGTGAGGTCAGACCTTCCCCAGTAAGGTCAGAATCGGGGTGTTTGGAACTATTCACCTATGTCTTTCCGTGGGCACAAATCTTGAATCAGTTCTTTCTCTAGAAACAGAATTGTTCACGGAAGGAGTTAGCCTTGTACTCAGGCACAAAGCTACTTCTTTGAAGCCATCCTCTCTCTCCTCTTGCTCCAGTCATCTTATTGGCCACATACTATAAAAAGTGGATTAAATACTGCAGTCCTTGCCTCCTGGGATTTTACTGAATAGTTAACTCTGGCCGAATTCAATTGCCAACCAGCAACTGGTCTAAACCTACAGGGCCCCTGGCAGAGAGTCATTTTAAAACTAGGCACCTAGATAAAGTTGGATTGTTGAACCACACTAGGGAATATTATGTAGCCATTAAAAAGGACACATTGATTTGTTCAGAACACTCTCAAATTAAAATCCAGTTGTACCAGCAGTAAGGTTAACAAGAGCCCATTTGTATAGAATACATGTAAAACTTACAGATTTCTGTGAAGGAAAATCTAGACAGATTAACAGTGGAATCTTCTAGGGAGTGGGATTGAAGGGTAATTTTTTTAGAAAAACTTTTAAATCTATGCTTATTTTTAATATTTTCTGACACTGAGCGTGTATTATTTTTGTAATAAGATAGAAAAGTTATATTTTCTTTAAAAAGAACAGGCGTGGTGGGCCGGCCCAGTGGTGTAGCAGTTAAGTTCGCATGCTCCACTTCAGCGGCCGGGGGTTCGCTGGTTCGGATCCTGGGCGCGAACCTGTGCACCAGCTCATGAAGCCATGCTGAGGTGGCGTCCCACATAGAGGAACTAGAAGATGTACAACTATGACATACAGCTGTCTATTGGGGCTTTGGGGAGAAAAAAGCAAAAAAAAAAGAAAGAAACTTGAATAAATAAAATAAAATAAAAAGGAAAGGTGAGGGAGCTCAGGTGTGAGCTGTCCACGAACAGCCAAGGCTCCAGCTGGGTGGGCTGGATCTCCGCGCTGGGCTCTTGTAATGCCGGCCGCGGGGACCTGGGGCTTTGCTTCTGCTCTAGCGTCTCGGGCAGATCTGGGGTCAGGCCATGCTGGGACCAGTGCCCACCAGCTGCTTCTGTAAACTGCCCAGCAGCAGACGTCCCAGAGCTGCAATGATAGTCTTGAGCGATGGCAGAGGGTCCCAGCCTTTCACCTGGAGCTGAGAAATCAGCCCTCTAGGACCAGGAGTGTGGGGGTGGCTGTGGCTGCCATTAACTTTGGGGTGGGCTGGGGTGGCAGTGTGTAGCTTGGTTGGAAGAAAGTGTGGCTCTTGACCCCTCACTGCCTCTTGGGGCCTCCCCTCCGCCCAGAGCTGTGGGCCTTCCCTGTGTTCTGCTGTCTGTCAGCAGTGGCCAGAAAGCCTGTTCACACTGACAGGCGATCAGAGTTCTCTTAGTCAGGAGTGAGATCTTGAAGCCTGTCACATCTTTGTTCTGTCATCTCCCACCAGCTCTTCTCACTTTGGGGGTCTCCTTAGGAACATTCTTTGGAGAAGGTTGGTGGTTGACAGATTGAGTCCAGATCTCACTCACTGGTGATGGGACTTGGCTAGTTACTGGCTGCCACTGCAGCCCCCTAAGTGTTAGTTTGCTCTCTGTAAAATGGGCACAGCCCTTCCTTTGCCAGGTGGTTGCAAGGGTCACAGATGATATTTGCACAGTGCCCAGGCGTTCACTTAGGCATTCAGTAAATGCAGGTTCCCTTCTCTTGCGCTAGTTGAGGAGAAAAATGTGTGCATAAGTGGGTACTGGCATATCCAGGGCCCCCGTCACTCCTAAGAATATTGCAATCCCTAAGAAGTATTTGACTGGTGTAGCCTGCCCCAATTGCCCAAGGTTCTGGGCACAGTCTTAGGAATGATAAAGGGTGTTCTGTTGTGGCTGCTCTGGGGAGACCTAAGGCTGCCCAAGCCAGTCACTTAGGAGTGGGAAGGGGAAGGGAAAAGAGCCCTGAGGCTCTTGTTGGGTAGGGAGGTCTGGGGCCTCTGGAGCAGGGGAGCACAGTCTTTGATTGGGGATGGGGCAAGCCAGGAGGATTGTTAACACTAGTTGCTATTGATGATAATACTGAGTTAACGCATGTCAAGTTTTTGGAACAGTGCGGGGCCCATTGTAAGCCCTGGGTAAATGATCACGTAATGAGTGGCTGCTACATATATTATCTTACAGTGATGCTCTGAGGGAGGTGCTACTTACCCCCTTTCACAGATAGGAAATTTGAGGCCCAGAGAGTTGAAGTAACCTGACTAAGGTCACATAGCTAGTAAGTGCCAGAACTGGGATTTGAATCCTGATCTGTTTGGTTCCTCAGCCTCTACTGGTCTTGTGACCCTTTGTCCACTCTGATGTCCAGTGGCGCTAGCTCTCACTCCACTGGCCCCAGGCTCCTCCCGCTCTGAGTTCTTTTCTGCCGTGGCCTGCCCCGGCTCTAAGGCAGGTGTGGACTTCCTCAGAACTGGGGGTCTTCTGAGGAAGTCTTCCTTTCCCAGAATTAAGGAGTCCTTCCCAGGGTGGGAGACGCTGGCTGTTCGTGTGTGGAGGCATGTAAGCGTGAGCAAACATGTGACTGCTTTGAGCTTAAAAATGGACCACCTGCTGAGAGGGAGCACTGAAGACGGGCTGGTTTTTAAATGCATGGTTTATTTATCTTGGGCATGGAAACGTACATTGAGAAAAGTCTGTCCTGAAACTGGGGCGGGCAGATGGGTAGAGGGTTTGAAACCATAAATCTTGTGACTAAATTGTGGGCCATTAACAGACTTCCTTCAGCAAGATGGCATGTGGGCTGAGCTGGGGGCAAAGGTTTTAGGGGCATTTTCCCCCTGCCTGATGAAGGGCTTGGGGCTCCCCTGCCCTCTCCTGCTCAGCCATGCTCACCACCAACTTCATTGCAGCAACAGCAGCTCCAGGCACAGCACCTGTCCCACGCCACGCACGGCCCCCCGGTCCAGTTGCCACCCCACCCGTCAGGCCTCCAGCCTCCAGGGATCCCCCCGGTGACGGGGAGCAGCTCAGGGCTGCTGGCGCTTGGTGCTCTGGGCAGCCAGGCCCACCTGACGGTGAAGGACGAGAAGAACCACCATGAGCTGGACCACAGAGGTGCGGCCTGGAGCTGGGGCTGGGGGCAGAGGGCAGGGCTGGGCTGGGGACAGTGATCCTGTGGGCCCTGCTGAGAGTGGACACAGCAAATGCTGAGACCCTAGGACCAGGAGTTAGCAAAAAATTTGGAGCCATCTGTTGAGTCCCTGGTGGGTGGAAACCCAGCACCCCGTTCCCCATCCCCTGTCCCCCCAACTCCTGTGTACCTGGTATTGTCTGCCCTGAGACATCTTGTCTGTTCATCCTGGAGCACCCTCCCATCTTCCTAGCTACACCCTGCCCATCCTTCAAGGGCCGGCCCAGTCCCCCTCCTTCAGGATGACGTCCTGGCCAAGCTGGGGGCCTTTTTCAAATTTCCATAAGAGTTGAAGAGTTGGGGTCCCAAGACTGAGCCCTGTTGCTGCCCTCTTGTAGCCTTTGTTGTTAGTACCGTCCAGTCGATTGCAACTCCCAGCGACCCCGCGTACAGCAGAACAGAACCCTGCCCGTTGTTGTCGTTTTGCACCATTCTGTCTCTCTTCTGACAATGCTCGGCCGCTCTTCATAGGACTTTCCTGGCCAATTTTTTCAGAAGTGGATGGCCAGGTTCTTCTTCCTAGTCTGTCTTATTCTGGAAGCTCCACTGAAACCTGTCTACCATGAGTGACCCTGCTGGTATTTGAAATACTGGTGGCATAGCTTTCGGCATCACAGCAACACGCAGCCACCACGGTATGACAACCGACACTCGGGTGGTATGATGCCCTGACCGGGAAATGAACCTGGGCTGTTGTGTGTGGTGAGAGCACTGAATCTTAACCACTGGACCCCCAGGGCCGGCCCCCTGGAGGATGTTTTGTCCTCACAAGATCATTAGTCCTCCAAGGACAGGAGCGACGTTCCTAGGTGAAGTTCTTTAACTTCACGTAGGAGTCTCACCAACGCAGGTGCCTGGAAAAGGTACGCAGTCGGCGCTCAAGTAAAGACTTGTTAGTTGACTGCCGTTAGGTGCAGGTAGCCATCAAACTACTGCAGGGAGATGACTAGAAAGACTTGGAATCAGACTCCCCCCAGCCTCACCATGAGGGCGCAGGAAGCTGCAGTGAGGAGGGGCTCGGGAAGGCATGGTTCAGTCGGGAAAGGAAAGAGCCCGGCTCCCTGCAGACCCTTTTCAGAAGCTGCCACCTTGCACAGTCTGCCCTTAGATTTTTTTTTCCAGCTTCATTGAATATAATTGCATACAAGATCACGTAAGTGTCAGGTGTACAAAGTGATGATTTGATTTGCCCTTAGATATTTACCGGAGCACACAGCCAGTGCCCTCTGAGCCCCTCTGGGCACCACACTCTGGGGCGGCAGAGACATGGAGTGTTGCTGTCCTGCCCTGGCCAGGTCGTGAGAACCAGAGGCCACGCTTTTTGTCCCTGCAGTGGGATGGTCCTCTTGGCAGGGGAAGAGAGCCTCCACACAGCGGACAGGAGAATCAGGGAGCTAGCGCTTGGCTGGGCAGATAATCAGAGGCTTCAGCTTCCAGGGGCTTCTTGGCAAAGAAACAGAGAATGGTGTTAATTAAAAAACAACAACAAAAGACACTCCCCTAATTCATTGTTTTTTAACAATAATATTCTCAGCTCCCAGATCTTGTGGATATTTTGCATAGCATGATCCTTCCCAAGCTTGTGGTTTTAAACACTGTTGACCAGTCATCTCGGTGCCCTTCTTGGGTTGTCAGGGAGAGCTAGGACACAGCCTCCCTCTGCCCCACCTGGGACTGGTGGCAGGGGAAGCTTTGGAATTGTGGTGGTTAATTTCCAAACTGAGACATGTTACTTAATGGCCCTGCCTTGGCTGACCCGCAGTGACTCAGAGAGCCAGGCCTGCTGCCCGATTTAAAACCAGTGAACTAGCAATGCCTAAAAGCCAGCTGCATGAGACTGACCTTTTTCCTTTCTTTTTTGTCTTTTTGTCTCGGGGGGCCTGACTCTCCTCCTGTCCTGGCCTTCTGTCCCCAAAGAGAGAGAATCCAGTGCGGTAAGTGTCAGCACCCTGGGACCTGTGGGGTGTCTTTGGGGTGTTGGGAGGAGGAGGGGACCTGGTGGGCAGGGGGGCAGATTGTTGTCATGAAATAGGAGCTGCTGTCACCTGTTGAGAGTGACCTTCAGTTGGGAAAGCCTTCATCTCGCCAGGCTTTAGTTCCATCATTTGTCAAATGAAGAGCTTGGGCTTAATGAGCTCTAACTCCCTATTATATGAGACTTGATTAACTGGAGAGGTCAGCTGGCCAGCCTCGGGTCCTCCAAGGGGCTGTGTGGAGTCCCTGGGCTGAACCCAGGGCTTAGGACTCAAGTGTCCCACGTCCTGGGTCAGGGTGCTTCCCCAGGTTGGCTGCCCCCATGTGATCCTGTCTCCTCCTCCTTTCCTCCGTTGCCTGAGGTTTCTCCCTGCTGTGGGCTTTAACTCGGTTTAAGAAAATTCTAGCAAGTGAGCATTAAGGCCAGGCTGCCTGCGTGTCTGCCAGCTTTGAGATTTGTTGTAAATCTTTCTGATCACACTGAGGCTCGGAGGTTCTGTTTCAAGTGAATAAGCCTTCTGAGTAAGTGCAGTGGAGTCTGGATAAAAAAATCCTCCAGCGATTAGCAAAGCTATTTTATTCCTCATCGCCGTCCTTGTATCTGGGGCCATCTAATCTGTTAGGATGGCTTTGGTTATTACCTCATGTTAAGTAGGACTTGGAAGGTCAGGCAGCTAACTAACCATCTAGGCAGCAGCTTCCTCAGGAGGCTTCTCCCTCCCGACTCACCTTCCCTTCCCAGCCCTCCACCCAGGTGACTTGTTCAACCTCCCATTAGCAGCAATGAGTGCGTCCCCTCTCCACTTGGCTATGTGCTCGGAAATCCAGGTCCACGTTTGGGCCCAGGAATGGCTAGGTACATAAGAAAGGCATAATTGAAGCTAAAAATCCATTTTGAATGCTTTAGTGTTGATCCCCAAAAGGTGTCATTTTTGGAACGGTGGTTTGCCTCGATAGGAGGAGGGCTACACTGGACCCCTCAAGGCTTAGGCCTGGTCCCAGCTTCTTGGGATATGGGGTAGCTCTTGGCCTGTCCGAGCCTCAGTCTCTTTATTTGTAACACAGGTGCAATCCCTGTCCAGCCAACCTCTCTGCTTAGTTAGGAAGACCCCATCAGAGCAGGACCCAGGACCCTGGGCGATTACCTGGTTCACGAGGACCTGCTGCAGAGCAAAGCGGGTGTTTGAAGCACAACACCTCCCTGTCTTCACTTCGTCCTCATTGCTGTTTGCTTTTGGCTTTGTGCCCCAGTCTGAAAGCTTTCTACTAAAAGAAACCCACTGGGAACCCCCAGGAGCAGTGCTCTTCACTCCGTGATGCTCACGGACATCTATGCACGTCAGACTCACAGAGCAGGGGGAGCACAGTTGGGCCACTGGGGATGAATCAAGAGCTGTCCGTGGCCGGGTTGGCAGCTCAGGGGAGGGGCAGCTGATGTCGGAGGGGGTGTAGACTGCAGTAATCAGCCCTTTGGAAACCAGGTTGTCAACAGATGAGGCCCACGGCAGGAAGGACAGGGCCGCGGCAGAGTGGGAGGGGGGACCGGTGGACGGGCTGGAAGCTGTCCCAGAGGGGTTAGTCTGGAGTCCAATTAGAGGTAGCTTCATTCATATTTCCTTGCCTAGCCGAAGCAATAAAAAATACTTAGTTTTTTGGCCGCCTGCCAGCCAGAGGCGGGCTGGATCGATGCCGCTAAATGCCTGACATGACTCCGGTAGCAGCGAGGGTTTTCAGCCTGACTGCAGGAGAAGAAAGAGCTCGCTGTTCTCCGCGCCGCGGACTGGGGCGCAAGGAGAAACACGAGCAGCAGCCGCGCGCCCCCCTCCTCCCCGCGCGCCCCCCTCCTCCCCGCCCGCCCGAGAGAAGAGGGGCTGGGAGCGTTTCTGCTTAGCACGGGGTGGCCGCCGTTGGAGGAAATGAAACGAAATGACGGTGATTTTTCTGCCGGCGCTCGCAGCAGCTAATTGAATTGCGGCTGTGCGCGCATCGCCGCCGCGGCCGCACAGCTGTGGGGAAGGTTGAGCTGCAGTTCCATTATAACCTCCATTTTTTCTTCAAGGCTTGATAACTCTGCCATTTTAATTTGCTTCAGGCAGAAACTTGGCAGGGAAGGGCTGCCCAGAAACCAGCTTAGGAAAGGAAATTAAGTTCTGCCGCTGGTTCCCGAACGCTTCCCCCCCAAACGCTGCCCACCGGCCGTCCATGCCCGTTTCCTCCGAGCGACTCTTGTCCCCGAGCCGGCACTGGCCTCTGGGAAAGTGGGGAGGGGGGAGGTGAAGACTCATCCCACCTGCTTTTCGATGCCCTTCTCTTCTGGACAGCCGTCCCTCTGTGTCCCCACGTGGCCTCGTCATGCATCTCTGCACTGCATGGGGATGTTGATTGACTGGCCCTCCCTCCAGCTGGACTCTAAGCTCCTGGAGGGCAGGGACTATGTCTTGCTCATTTCTCCATCCCTCTATCCAGCCCAGGCCTGATCCAGGGTGGGTGAGCGTGAGGGAGTGAGGGAAGGTGTAGGTGGGACACTCAGACAGGAGTAAGCCACAATAACCCCTCTCTGGGGGAGCAGGGGCATTGGTTCTGATATTATTCTCTTGGCACAGAGGTTTGCTGGCAGGTACCCCAGCCAGTAGCTCCTCCCTCACTGCTTGAAGCCAGGTACTGACAGCCACATAATGCCGTTTCTGGCCACCAAGAGCACCGTGGGCCAGCAGGTCCTCCTCTGTGGGCAGCTCTCTCACCTTTTAGGACAGCTCTGTTCCCAGGCCTGCCCTGAGTACTTCTGCCTCGGCTGTTGGCCCATCTTCCCTCTTCTCAGGCCTTGAATTCCAAACTACACTCGTCCTTACTGGCTTGATAGTCGGAGGGAGAACTCATTAGGCAACTCCAAGCCGGAGAGCTGGGTTCCCTTCGTGTGGCCTCCTGCTGGGGGACCTTTGGCATGTTTCCCAACCTCTTAGCACCCCCTTTTACCATCATTACAAAGGAGATGGTTCTACCTGCTCTTACACCTTTTCCAGCTTTCAGAGGGAAAGCCTTCACAGCATTGCATTTTCTCTCTCTTTATAACCCTGGTATTTCTCTGAAGTTGCAGAAGGCCCTGCACTGGATAGTAGGGCATCCACGCACAGTGCCAGGTTGCTCATCGACACTTGGGAGGCCCGGTGGCAGCCGACGTTCTTCCTTGTCATCCTCCCATTCCTGTCCGGTTCAGCAGATGGAGTATTGCTCATGGCCCGTTTGTCAGCTCAGATCCATTTCTCAAGACTCAGTGCAAATTCTGCTCATCACTTCTTTGAGCGAATGTGTGGGGCAGGCTCGAGACAGATGGTGAAAGAGACAGATGTGCCACTGCCCTCATGGAGCTTACAGTCTCATAGTCAGAAGGCAAACAGCTCATTGCAAATTTAGTTAATAGCAGCGGTACTGCTACAAAAGAGAATTGGGATGCTCCCAGGGCCTCTCCTGGGGGACCTAGTCTGGGAGTTGGGAGGGCTCCCTGGCGAGGCTCCAGTGGATCTGAGGTCACACCTCAGCTGACCTCCTGCGTCACCTGCACTTAGCGATGTCTCTGCGTGCATGGAATGTTCACGCTGAATCTCCTTCTTGCTTCCAGAATAACTCCGTATCACCCTCGGAAAGCCTCCGGGCCAGTGAGAAGCACAGGGGCTCTGCGGACTATAGCATGGAAGCCAAGAAGCGGAAAGCGGAGGAGAAGGACAGCCTGAGCCGATACGTACGTGTGAGAGTGTTGAGTTGTAACAGAGCCTGAGTTGTGACTTAAGCCCTCTTGGTAGTTGGGGAGTGGGGCAGAGGGGCACAGGTGGGGGCCGGAGAGGCGGCCCCACGGAGGAGGGTGGGAGGGCCATACACATACTGTGAGCACGTGGGCCATGGTCTGGAGGCAGTGATGGGGAGGTCGTCCCAGCTTCCATGGGGTTTGGAGAAAGTTGTGGGCTCCCACAGATGGGCCAACCACCCCAGCTGCCATCCCAGCTTTCCCAGAATCCCCAGTCTGCTCCAGGGGACAGTCCCTGGTGTCCCCACACTCTGACCCTACGGCGTGGCCATGGTGTCTGCTCTGCGCCAGGCTGTGCAGGGGTGAGAGCTGCGACAGAGGGAAGAGGGCGATGCGGTGCTGGGACTTGTGGTCTTGAGCCAAGCCCTGTTCAGCCACGTGGCTGCTCTGTGGCTTTGGACAGGTCGCACACCCGAAGCCTCAGCTGCATTTCTGGGAGACGAGGCTAATCACCCGTCCCACGCAGAGTGATGGCCGTGGAGAGTAGCGCGCTTACTTGTGAATGATGGTGGATATAAAACCAGCTGGAAAGAGTTGTCTGGTTTCAGAGAGACAAGTGGAAGGGGGCTTAGAAATACTATAATGGGGCAGAGGGCAGCTATAGGTGAGGCTGCCAGCAGGCATGGGAGCAGAGTGACCCCAGAGCGGGTTGGGGGGGGGGCTGGGCTGGGAAACAGCCTCGGGGGAAGGCCAAATCTGGTGGGGACAGTGGAGAAAGCACGGACTTTGTGGTTTGGCCCAGGTTCCGATCCTGGCTGGTGGAAGCAGGGAGTGGTTCGGGCTCAGTCTGGGGTAGGAAGGGCATGGCCTCTTACTGGCTTCTTCCTCGGTTGCAGGACAGTGACGGGGACAAGAGTGACGACCTGGTGGTGGATGTTTCCAATGAGGTAAGGGCAGGCCCGGTTGTAGGGCAGCTCTCACTTTGGGGTGGTTGGAGATCGCTCCCCCCCGGGGTGGGAGCTGCTGTGTCGCGGCTGCCGCACCGTTACAGGCAGCCTGAGCAGAGCGACGAGGCCCTGGTGTTGGGGCATCAGGCTGGTCAGGGCTTTGCTGCATTGTGGCTGGGCATCTGTGGGCACTGAGGGGTTCCTAGGCTGGGTCTCCAGAGAGAGAGAGGTCCCCAAAGATCCCAGGGAAGGGCCAGCTCCTGTTCCCCTTGGTCCTCCAGGTCTTGGGCAGGCACTTCCACCAACCCCAGGCCTCAGTCTCCCCATCTGTGGGGTGAAGGGGTCAGGCTAGATGGTTAAGAACTAGTTGCCCCCAGTCTGTTTCAGCCAAGCTCCTCCCCCACCTCCCATGCCCGCTGCCTCCCATTCCCGGCACAGAGAGGACTTTAGGCTAGTTGTTGCTTTTACTGCATCTCAGCATCACTTGTGTTTTTAGGACCCAGCGACGCCCCGGGTTAGCCCAGCACACTCCCCTCCTGAAAATGGGCTGGACAAGGCCCGTGGCCTGAAAAAGGATGCCCCCACCAGCCCCGCCTCAGTGGCCTCCTCCAGCAGCACACCTTCCTCCAAGACCAAAGACCTTGGTCATGTATGTGGTCTGCCCCTGGCGTCGCTGAGGCTGGGAGAGGGCTGGGGAGGGTGGGCCTGGAGGGAAATGGTTCTGGAAAAGGGATTGTAGCTAAGGTGGTACTAACTGGAGGGCAGAGGGGTGGAGTAGAAAAAACATGGATTGGAGTTTGGCCCTGGTTCAAATGCTGGCTGTACCACTTACTGCCTGGTAGTTAGGCTTTCTAAGCCTTGATTGCTGCGTCTGTAAAATGGGAGCAATCACCACAGTTCCTGCCAAACAAGGTTGGGCAAGAATTGAGGGGCTGTTGGGCAGAAGGTTCACACTGGAGCTGGCACTGGGCTTTGTGTGGTGACCGGCACTGGGCACTGTAGCCAGCTCACAGTGTTCAGCTCTTGGGAGAAAGGAATCTACATGGCTTCCCTTGGTCTCTGCATCTTCCCTCTTCAGAATGACAAATCATCCACCCCTGGGCTCAAGTCCAACACACCAACTCCGAGAAACGATGCACCCACTCCAGGCACCAGCACGACCCCAGGGCTCCGGTCGATGCCAGGCAAACCCCCAGGCATGGACCCGATAGGTATAATGGGTAGGCACAATGGGGCTGAGTTGACCGGGCTTGAGGGAACAGGTCTGTCCCCGGCCAGGGCTGGAGCCACACAGATGAGCTGAGCACCAGGGTGTGTATTGGAGTTGGGGCTCTCCCAGGGCCTGCCCCAGGGGGCCTTCATGGTCAGGTTTGAGGAGGAGATGGATGCCTGTGCTTCAGCACTGATGTCAGGGCTCACTGGGGCCACGCTGGGCTAGGCGTGTGGAAGGAGGTTCAGACAGGTCAGGACACCCACTGTCTGTTCCTGCCCCTGTCGTTGGTTCTGTGAGCCTCTGAACAACCCCCTTCTCTGGGTCTCCACGTCCTGCTCTATAAAACGGTAGGCACGTCTCAGCTCAACCTTTCCTGGGCTGTGAAGACAGGGATCCCAGGGGGTGGGTTCAGTCTGAGAGGACTGCCTGGAGCAGGCAGCTTTAGAGTGCAGGAAGGATTGCTCCCCCACCAGGCGGGGAGGTGGCCTTGGGGTCTGATTTTGTCCCGGAAGGAGGGGTGGGGCCCACTCCCCTTGATGGCCACCCGGCTGACACCCGCCTCCTCACAGCCTCGGCCCTGCGCACGCCCATCTCCATCACCAGCTCCTACGCAGCGCCCTTCGCCATGATGAGCCACCACGAGATGAACGGCTCCCTCACCAGCCCCAGCGCCTACGCCGGCCTCCACAACATCCCCCCGCAGATGAGCGCAGCAGCTGCTGCCGCCGCCGCTGCCTATGGCCGGTCGCCAATGGTGAGCTTTGGAGCTGTACGTAGACCTTTTGGCTCCTTTTTGGGGGGACTGGGCAAGGAGTGGGGAGCTGGCAGGGGTTGGGGAAACACTCCCTGTGCACCGAAGGGGACCTTGGGGGTCTCACGACAGTCAGCCACTCTCGGGGGAGAGTGTTTATCAGAAACCAGTGGACTTGGCTGGAAGGACACACACTGGGGTCACCGGACCTGGGTCCCCCTGCTTGCTCACTGGTCACTATGTGACCTCACAGAATGCTACTTCCCTGATCCACCCTTTTCTACTTGGGGAGTGGGGCTGATCCCTGCCCTCTGGGCTCTGGGGGATGGGAATCCCAGGATGTCAGGTGACCTCCACTTAGCAGGGGTTTGACAGAACAAGATTGTCTGGTTGTTAAGGAGCAGTTCAGATTTGGGTTGGCAGAGCGAGGGGTCCTTTTTCAGGAGATAATTTCTCTCTTTACCTCCTGTACCTGGGGTGGCCTCCTCTGCATGACAGGCCCAGGAAGGAATGAAGTGGGGCGGGGCCAGCTCTGCCTTGTGGAGCAGGGGAACCTGCAAGGGGTAGGTGGAGGATAAAGGTTCAGAGTTGGGGGATCGGGACTGTCACCTATCCCTCCCACTGTCCTGGGCAAGGCATTTGGCCTCCCCTAGGCCTGTGATTCCTCTGAAACAATGGGCTCTGCTCTGTTTGGCTGTCTTCCTGGTTCTGAAGAGGCAGCACTGTGCCAGCAGAGCCCAGGAAGTGGAGGAGGAGGAGGAAGAGGCAGGGGAGGGGAATGTACGGTGGCTTCCCTCACTAAGGGCTGTCCATGTCTTGCCTTATAGGTTGGTTTTGACCCTCACCCCCCCATGCGGGCCACGGGCCTGCCCTCAAGCCTCGCCTCCATTCCTGGCGGAAAACCGTAAGCTTTGGCTATACTTGTCGTATGCTTCTTGGGGAGGGCAGGGGCGAGCACACGAAGCCCGCCCCGAGTCCCCGGGTCCTAGTGGACCTCCCCTTGGGGAAGGTGTCTGCCCCTCTAGAGGCACTTGTAGGCCAGGTTGCAACCCCAGGAAAGGGCTGCCTGGCCACACTCCTGATCAGCCCAGGCTCCCTCTGAAAGGGGCACTGAGAGGAGTTGAG
Organism: Tapirus indicus; assembly: GCA_031878705.1. NCBI lineage: Eukaryota > Metazoa > Chordata > Mammalia > Perissodactyla > Tapiridae > Tapirus > Tapirus indicus. The sequence continues at coordinate 60,258,206 of CM062918.1, read as the reverse complement.
AGTATGGTCACTGGGTTCTGGGAGAGAAGGGACACTTCAGACAGCAGCACCTCCTAACCAGATGACATGGAGCTTCCCTGGCCTTGGGGCGCCTTTGGGTTTACCTGCTGGAGACACCCCCAGCTGGCACACATGCACAGTGGCCTGAAACAGCAGGCAGACCACCCTGGCTCACCCCCTGACTCTGATGTGTACTCCACAGTTCATTTTGAGCACACAGGTTTCCCTCTCTAACACCACTGGCTCCGAAAGGAGGGGTGGCATTCAAGCTGAGTCCTTTCCAGGGTCGGCACGTCAGGGATTTCATAGATGATGGGGGAGGGCGTTCCAAGGCACCCCTGGGGCTAGTGACCTGCTCTGGAGCAAGGATATACAAGTGGGAGCAGAAGTCAAGGTTGGAATATAAAGCAGTCCCCACCCTTGTAGAGCCAGGCCAAGGAGGTTGGGTTCCTGGGTTCCCTAAGATTTGGGGAGGGGGGGTCTGAAGGCAGGGAGGCCAGTCAGGCGGTTGAGGGTGTTGAACTGGGCAAGACCTGTGGAAACCGCGAGAGGACTGGGGACAGCAGAAGTGACAGTTCTCGCTCTTTCAGAGCGTACTCTTTCCACGTGAGCGCCGATGGCCAGATGCAGCCTGTGCCCTTCCCCCATGACGCCCTGGCGGGCCCCGGCATCCCGAGGCATGCCCGGCAGATCAACACACTCAGCCACGGGGAGGTGGTATGTGCCGTGACTATCAGCAACCCCACGCGGCATGTCTACACAGGGGGCAAGGGCTGCGTGAAGATCTGGGACATCAGCCAGCCGGGCAGCAAGAGCCCCATCTCCCAGCTGGACTGCCTGGTGAGGGTCCCAGGGCTGTGGGCGTCTCCTAGCTGGGCTGGGAGAGCGGGACAGCCTGGGCCGGTGGGAGAGCTCCGTCAACCTGGCCTGGCTCGGCCCTATATTGGCTGGGCGACTTTGGGGGAGCTGGCCAACCTCTCCAAGCCCTGGTTTTGCCATCTGCAAGTGGGGAAGATACTGACTTCGGAGGGTTTGTGAAGAAATGTGTGAGAGATTGAAGGGCTGTGGATGAGGAAAGGCACCAGCTGCCAGGTACGAGGGTAGGCTGTGAGCGTGGGTGTCGAGGGTGCTTGGTGTCGCTGGACACGGCTCTGCTGGTCCCTGGGAGGGGAGATGGGCAGCACTTGACACTGTCCCTCCTCCCTCCAGAACAGGGACAACTACATCCGCTCCTGCAAGCTGCTCCCTGACGGGCGCACGCTCATCGTGGGCGGCGAGGCCAGCACGCTCACCATCTGGGACCTGGCCTCGCCCACGCCCCGCATCAAGGCCGAGCTGACGTCCTCAGCTCCCGCCTGCTACGCCCTGGCCATCAGCCCCGATGCCAAAGTCTGCTTCTCCTGCTGCAGCGATGGGAACATTGCGGTGTGGGACCTGCACAACCAGACCCTGGTCAGGTGAGGCCGAGGGAGGAGTGGGAGTGCTCTGTCCTCAGGAAGGTTGTGCTGGTCACGCCTGGCATTGTTTCTGGGGCGGTGGGGTGGCCAGAGCAGTGCGGGCGAGGGGCACCCAGGTGAGAGGACAGCTTGGCCCGCCTGGTGTGGGGGAGCCAGGTGCCAGATGCTCAGTGTAGGCAGAGGAGGGGGGGCCCCTTGGCGCAGGAGTGTCCAGCAGGCCCTGGGGAGGGTGGAGCTGGAGCAGGTCTGGGAGGGTGGATTCAGCTGAGTGGAGACAGGCAGCGAGGAGGGCGGCAGAGCTGAGGAAGCCAGGCGTCAAGACTGGAAGAGAGGAGCAGTTTCCTCGGGCACAACACTGCCGGCTTGGAATCCCACCTCCGTCATGACCTTGTGCAGTCGCTGAGCCACTGTGTCTGTTTCCCCTGTGGAACAAGCCCGGTGAGGCACCTCCTCAGAGTTAGGCCGCAGTGCCTGGCCGAGTCGGCTCTCAGGAACATCGCCATCTTTGTTAGTCGTGTTACCGTTCGGCTTGTTTATGGTTTCCGCTGCCTAGTTCATGCAGGATGAGGAGAGTGGGTTAAGAATGCAAGCTGAGGAGGAGAGGAGTGTCAGGCTAAGGAGGGCCCCCTGTTAGGAACCCACCCCCTGGACCTGCCCCTGGGCACCATGGGCACATAGTGCACCCGCTTCTGGGCCTCAGTTTCCTCTTCAGCTTAGAGGCAGAGCTGGTCTGCTCCCTGGGACAGCTGCCAGCTTGGCCATCATTGGCTCCCTGGGACTCACCCCTCATCCCTGCTTGGCCTTCGTAGGCAGTTCCAGGGCCACACGGACGGGGCTAGCTGCATAGACATCTCCCATGACGGCACCAAGCTGTGGACTGGGGGCCTGGACAACACCGTGCGCTCTTGGGACCTGCGGGAGGGCCGGCAACTGCAGCAGCACGACTTCACCTCCCAGGTGTGGGGCCCGAGGTGCTCCTCCCCTCCCCCAGAGCAACGGGGTCCCTCCCTCCCCAGGTCCCTGAGGCCAGGTCAGGGGACGAAGGGACCCTCACAGGTGGTCGTTGCAAATGGACTTGAGACCAACCTGAGCCATGTGGGAAGGCTTCCTGGAGGAAGCAGCAATGAAATAGATTCGACAAGACCTTGGAGTTGGACACACTTGACCCAACTGCTAGATCTGATTCCCAGCTCCCCTACTGCTGCACACTGTGGCCTCAGTTCTCTAGTTCATGGGACGGGGGAGTAGTAACCACTGCAGAGGTCTGACGTGAGCACCTGAAATGGTCCCTCTAAAAGCCTCAGCCGTAAGCCTGGCTCATGGAAAGCATTCTGTAAATGCTAGGTGTCATTATGTTTTGCTTTATTTTTATTACTCACTTAAATATCTTAATCTTACAATATTTAATATTTTAGTGTTTCATTTACTCACTTTTTTTCTTGAGAAAAGGCAAAAGTCACAAAAATGGAGAGAGTGACTTTGAAAATAAAATATCTGTGCCACCCCTGAGTTTGAATCCTGGCTCTCCCACTTACTTCCTAGAGTCAGCAACCTCTCTGAGCCTCAACTTCCTCACCTATAAAATGGGGGTGAAAAGTAACATCCTGTGCCCCTGGGCTGTTGGGCTGAGGGAGGGGGCGGGTGGGGAGGTCTCTGAGCCCTCAGGGTCCCTGAGCAGGGCCTTTGAGGACCCTGGGGCTCCGGAGGGCAGAGGATGCTGAGCTTGGTGTGCCCTCCCCCGGCAGATCTTCTCTCTGGGTTACTGCCCCACCGGGGAGTGGCTGGCCGTGGGCATGGAGAGCAGCAACGTGGAGGTGCTGCACCACACCAAGCCCGACAAGTACCAGCTGCACCTGCACGAGAGCTGCGTGCTCTCCCTCAAGTTCGCCTACTGCGGTGAGCCTCGGGGAGCGGGGGCCGGCAGCCTGGCCTGCCCTCTGTGTACACGGGAGGGGCCCACAGCTTACAGAAGGAGCAGAGCCCCAAGTGAGCCGGGTCCCGGGACCAGGCCTCCCGACCCCCACCAGTGTCCCCCGCATCCTTGTCTCTTGGATGCAGATACTGCCACAGGGTACCAAGCCTGCATGACCAGGCCAGAGCCAGTCATTGCTGGCCTGGGACAGAGCAACAGTGCTCCCAGCCCTGCAGGCAGTTCCTCCAGGTGGTTAAGACCACAGGCTTTGACTGCTGATAGCCCTGGAGTGGAATACCTGTTCCTGTGATGACTAGCTGTTGCCTTGGACACCTCTCATCCTCTCTGAACCCAATGGGTCTTTCTCTGTGGACGGCACCCACCACGTGGCTTTGGGGAGCGTTAGTGCATGAACACGGGCAGAGCCCTGGCAGAGGAAGGTGCCCACTGACCGCTGTCTTCAGCTGTGTCTCCAGACTCGCAGGGCTTTGTCAGTTCCAGTACTCCCTGCCGTCTTCCAGTAGTACAGTCGAGAAGGGCCAGTCCACCCACCTCAGTGGCTTTAAAAAGAATCTTTTGGGGAAGTGTAATTGCTGCGATTAACTGTGAATCCTACATTTTTCCGTCCCAGCCCCACCCACCCCTCCCCCTTGATTGCAGAGGAAGGCGTTCTCTGGGTGTGCATGTGTCTGTTATGTGTCTCGCTTACAAAATGCTCCTCACAAGCAGAGAGTTGGCTACACACTGATTAGCGGTTCACACCGCGTTTCCATGGCAGTTGGCCACGTCTGGGGTGGGTCTTGCTTTGGAGGGCAGCAGGCCACAACCTGACGCTTCCTTTGCCTCCCATCTGCAGGCAAGTGGTTTGTGAGCACTGGGAAAGATAACCTTCTCAATGCCTGGAGGACGCCCTACGGAGCCAGCATATTCCAGGTACCGCCCACCATCCCAGGGTCCCTCTCATTCCGCCCAGAGTCAGGGCCTGTCCGTGGTGATGGGGGCTAGGGAGCAGTGGGCGGAGCAAGAGCTGCCCCGGCCCCTTCCGGCCTCCACCTGATGGGGGTCCATGATGGGTTCTCCGGAGACGAGGACTTGGGCACATCAGTGGGACACACACTCAGCTGCTAATGGCATCTGACCCTTGAGGGCGAGGACTTTTGAGCAGGGGTCCTTGTAGGATTTCTAGAGCAAGGAAAAGTAAAAATGTGCTCCTGGCCCTGGCCCGGGTGCTGAGCACTCACAGTGGGGGCACTGGCAGTGGAGCAGAACTGAGCAGCTTTTTCTCAGAGCAGTGTTGCCTGATAGTCAAGTAAGTTTGTATTTCATCTCAACACTTCAATGTAGGGAGAGAGGCGGGGCAGGAGGAAAAGGGTCCAGAACGAGAGGGGAGAGGCTTTGTATGAGATCTGGGGCCTCTCCCGCCCTCTCACACACACACACACAGTCACACTCTTGGCTCTCAGCCAACAAGCCACTTTCTGGATCCGTGCTGGAAATGTCTGGTATCCAGTGTGTCACACACCTAATTTTCAGAATCTCTCTAGTGAACACTTCAAAGCTCAGGTGCAAATCCTTTTCTTAGCTCACCAGGCGGAGGAGGTGGCCTGCCAACTCCTCCCAGCTCAGAAATGCTGCTTCCTACTTGCACACTCAGGAGAGAAGCTCATGCTCGAGTGTCCTGTGCGATCCTTACAACTTCCGTAGAGTTCACCTTAGACCGTGTGAATGAGCTTTTCCTTGTGGAAGAGCGGGTGGGAGGGGCATCTCTAATGGGGAGCGCCTCTCTGGGCTGCGTGGGAAGGCCCCGCTGTCTGTGCTCAAGGTCGGAGCCCCAGGGTGGGCAGAGGGCGATTTAATTCTGGAGCATCGAAATGGCATCGACTACTGAGAAAGTGATTCCTGTCTTTTTTCTCCCCACACCCTCCTGCCTCTCCTCATCTTCCTCCTCCAGTCTAAGGAATCCTCGTCTGTCCTGAGTTGTGACATTTCGGCGGACGACAAATATATTGTAACAGGCTCTGGTGACAAGAAGGCCACGGTTTATGAGGTCATCTACTAAACAAGGACTCCAACAGGGCTGTCAAACTCTGGGAGAAACAGACTCAGCTGTGACAGGAGACCCCAGCGAGGGGCCCCCCTGGATGGCGGAGGACAGGCGGTGAGCAGCCGAGCGTTCCGGGGCTGCGCTCTGGCAGGCTGAGGGCGTGCACCCCGTCACGGTCCGGACTCCTGGGCATGGATTGATGTGTCTCATGGACTCCGATGGATTTCTTTTCTCCTCCTCCCCCTTAACAATCCTGGCAGATGCTACCAATAGATTTATTTGGAGGCTCGTGGCTCCAGCTCCCCACAGACACCCTCATGAATCTGTTTTTCCTTCCCCTTTCTTTTGACCTGTCCCCCTGCCCGGGGTCAGGGACACTGGAGTGGACCACACATTTGTGCTGGGGGAGGGGGGAACCTTATTTTCCCGATTGTGCAGCGCACAAGATTTGTGAAAAATGTAAATAACAGACTCGTCTCTCGGACTGGTCAGTGGAGGAGGAGGCCCCTTCCCACCGGAAACGCTAGCCGTGTATTCGCCTGCTGTATTTGTAATCCACTCGTGGTGGTGGCTTTTTTTTTTTTTAACAGAAGTTCCCATCTGGGAGGGGGAGGCAGGGAGCGGGGAGCACAATGGAGAGGGGGTAGAAGGAGGAGGAAATCTTGGGGTGGAACAAGGGAGCTGCAGCTGGTCACCAGACTGAGCATCAGGTACCCCTGGGAATAAGCGTCTCCCTCCCCATGGACTTGGGGACTTGGGTCTCACAAGCGCCAGGATCGAGCGCCATGCAGACTGACGGACAGACAGTGCCAGCCAGGGCTGCCATCAACAGAAACGGTCAGATTCTTCTGTGGCCTCCTGCGCTCCTCCGTCTGTCTGCCTCTTGCCCTCTCTCCTCTCCCCCTCTCAGGTGTCTGACTGTCTCTCTCTCTTTCTCTCTCTCTCTCTCCCTCTTCCCCGCTCCTGGCCTTGGCCGGGCTCTCTCTGTGGTGCACACTTGGTTATCGTGATGAGAAATGGAAGTTCACAGGAACGCCGTCTCCAGCCCTTCTTAATCTTCAGACACAACCTAAAAAGGACAAAAAGTTAGAGGAAAGCATAGCAACTCAGCTCAGGGAGCTACCAGAGAAAAATAGCAACTGATGTGGGTGCTTTTTTTTTTTTAATTTGAATAAAAAGAATTAGAAGTGATGTCCTTTTATAAAATGCCTTCTCCCCTCTCCCCCTTTCCTCTCTCCCATCCTCTCTCCCTAGAGGGAAAAGCATATTAACCTACAGGGTCGTAGGTCTGAAAGGATTACCCCCCACCCCACCTGGGCTGGCAGCGGGGGCTGAGGGGCTCAGGTGGAGGTGGGGCACAGATCCCGGTGCACTGTGGTGACTTCTGGCCGCTTTCAGTCTCTCTTGAGCCCAGACAGGTTACAGGTAGAACATTGTTTTCTGCGGGTACCACTTTTTGGTACCAAGATGTTCTGAGGTATTAGGATTTGGGTCTTTTCTTTTTCCTTTTGGTCTTTTATTTTCTTTTAAGGAAAAGCTAAAGTTGTGAGTCCTGGTGGTGGGCTCTCCGTGGATGTCGCATATGGAAGATAATTTTTATACTGCATTTTTATGGATTATTTTATAACGTGTGATTCTGTCTGGCGAGAAGGAAGGAGGGCCCCGGTGTAAACTGCCGTCTTCCGGGACGCGGAGGCCACCGCCTGGCAAGGCGCCCTGTACCTTTCTGAGGTGGGGGTGTCTCGAGTCTCTCGCTCTAGGTCTCAGACGTTCATCTGCCACCTCTCGTGAAGGCTCTGGTCACGGGAGGGCGAGGGTAGAAGAAAGTTGATTCCTGAAGGAAAAAGAAAACGAAAAGTCATTGTAATGAGCTGTTTTTATATTTTTAAAAGTTACTATTTAAAGGTTGGTTTGATTGTTGTGTTTTAATTCCCCCCCCCCCCGCCATTTTGTCAGTCCTCCCCAGAAAGAGAGCCAGGGCCGCTGTCACCCTCATGTCGTGGATCCTGGCTGTTTCCGTTGTCATCCATAAACATGCGCTCATCTCATTTCAGAGCACTTCCCACGCTGCCCGCCGGCCCTAAGAAGCCTGGCTGCGCAGGACAGTGAAGGGGACTATTCACGATCCGGTCTCTGCGCCGCCTCCCCGGTCTCAGCACCAGGGAAGGGGGTGGTTTCCTCCTGTCAGACAGGCAGGACAAGGTTACCCTTGGGGGGACGGCCACGGTTATCACCTAAGCCTTGTACAGCTTTCAAGTGCAAAGCTTTTTGGAAAAAAATGGAATGTGATGAACATTGCAGTGTCTGTGAACGTCGGGGCCCTGAGAACCCACGTTGTGTTTTCTTAAGCTTAACCGGATTTAGATGTGATGGGGGGACCCTCAGTCTCTAGATCACGAAGGTGTGTTTTCGAAGGCTTCAGGAGGAGGGACTTGCGGAAGGGGCAGGACAGGCAATGCAGGTCAGGGTCTCCAGAGAGGCAGGCTGGGCCGCGGGCTTCCCAGGCTTGTGGATTTCTTGTACGATTCCGCAAAATCTCCCCAGAACTGGGGCCTAACGTGGTTTCCAACTCTTTATTTTGTCAAAGTCATTATAAATCAGCACAAACAATTGTCTGCTGTCATATCATACAAGAAAGGGAATTTAACATTTAAAAAACGGAGTGACGATCAGAATAAAGCACAGTCTTCATTCTAAGCCTAGAAAGGACGCTGGACTGCACGCACAGAGGGGTCATATAGCTGGAGAGGGGTTGTCCTCTCAGGCTTATCAAGGTGAAGCTTCCAGCAGGTGTGAAGAAGGCTGATCTGAGGCTGCAGTTTGGCTGACAGTTCTGTCTTGTCTTGGTTGCATGGACTTTGGTAAAACGTCACCCCTTTGGACCACACTTTTCTCGTTTGTCCACATCTGCACATTGCAGCAGAGGGCGTGAGGGCCAGATGGCAGGCTCTGGCCGGGAAGATCTGTGTGTGCCCAGGACTTGCCCGGGGGTTGCCCATCGATGCCAAGATAGGGTTGGAGTTGGGGCCTGCAGGCCCCAGTGGGTGAAAATCTCTCAGTGAATACTCACCTCCAGTCTAGTCCCACTGGGAGTGAAGGCCAGTGGTATTCCCATCTCCAAGAGTGGGAAGCAATCTCGGAAAGGCTGTTTTACCAAAATTTCCTGGGCACAGTCAAGGATGGAGAGATGAGCAAGGTTCGGTCCCAGCCCTAGAAGCTCACAGTCGAGGGTGGGGAGAGACAATACAGCCCCTCGTTGGACCTGTGTACGTGGTGTTGGGACATCCTTCAGCACCAGCTGCCAGCGCCTCGACTCCTGCCTGTTCTCACTGCCACTGTCCTTACACCTGCTCACCAAGCCTCTCCATGCTGATGCTCACACTGCGCATGCTTCCTCTCTACCTCACCCCCACCCCCCGCTCCCTCCCGACACCTTCCATTCATCTTGTTGGAAATCAAAATCCCAGCCCGGACTCAGTCCTGCGGAAGCCGAATCTGCATTTTAGTGATCCGCAGTGATTCCTCTGCACTTGGAAGCTTGTGAGACACTCTTCCAGTCCACGTGGTAAATATTTCGACCCCCATCCTTAATCCCCTGAGGCTGCCCCTGCCTCCTACTCTATGGGGTGGCAGAGGCCTTGACACCATTTTTCTAGCCTTTTAAAAAGTCACTCCCTAACTTCTTTTTCTGCAAAAATCCAGGCTCATACCAGTCATAGCATTTGCAACATCTCACCGCACCTATTTGCTTGTCTGCCCAGCTAGACTAGTTTCCCCGGAGGGCAGCGCACACGACTGACCCAGGGCAGTACTGGTGAATAAATGATGAGCTTTCACCAGCTTGAGATTATCCTCCTATTTCTCAGGGTGAGCAGGGCATCCTGATGCCCATAACTTAAGCCCAGAGAAATGAGATGACTTCTGAGTTCTTTCGGCTGTATGGTGCCGCCTTTGCTCAAAGCACGAGATCTGTGGAAACACATGGAGAGGACGTGGCTGTCGGAAGCCAGCTTTCATAGTTTTAGTTCACATTGGATTGTGTACAAGTGTCCAGGTCATTCCTAACAACAGCTGACCAGGCCACTTCTGGCCTCTGTCTGAGTCACTGCCCACCCCTGTTCCCCACCCCTAGGCAGCCCAACCCCAGCAGGGGCAGTGCCACTCCTAACTGGTAGGGCCTACGGGAAGGTACGGAGATACAGGGAGCCAGATGCTGGAGCTGGAAGGGTTCTTAGCAAGACTGTTAAGTGTTATGAACTGGCCATTATTTGCATGGTTAGGCATCATTTGATTTTTTTGTGATAACAATATAAAATGTACCCACGAAGCATTTTGAAACATTACACCAAAATCAGACCTTTTGTATTTGAAGAGACATATAAGGGGGCCGCCCGGTGGCGCAGCAGTTAAGTTCGCGCTTGGCAGCCCAGGGTTCGCGAGTTTGGATCCCGGGCGCCCGCCGACGCACTGCATGTCAGCCATGCCGTGGCGGCGTCCCATATAAAGTAGAGGAAGATGGGCACGGATGTTAGCCCAGGGCCAGTCTTCCTCAGCAAAAAGGGGAGGATCGGCAACAGATGTTAGCTCAGGGCTGGTCTTGCCCACAAAAAAAAAAAAAAAAGAATGAAGAGACATATATACTCAGCCCCTGATTTTATGAATGGGACAATTAAGACCCAGAAAGGGCAAGTGGCTTACCACGAGTCACACAGCCTGAGCTATGACTCATACCTCCCACTCCCCCAACCCTGGCACATTCTGTGAGAGAGGACAGGGAGCTAGGAGGGAGCTGCCCAGTGGGCAGGACTGAATAATTCTGTTTGGAGGATTAGTATCCAGGGGATGAGGCCTCCTGCCCCTTCTCCAACAGGACTGGTGAGGAAATTCCTCATGGAAGGGAGATGGCCCACAGTAGTCATGGAAACCAGCCTCCTACCTTGAGAACATCCAAGAACTGAGGCGTCCATCTTGCCCATGCTTTTACCCACCCATCCATCCATCCATCCGTCACCCACTCATCCACTCATCTATCTGGCCATCCTTTTATCCATCCAACTAACATTTATATTGTGAGAATCTAATATGTGCCAGTCATGGTTCTAGGTGTTGGGATGCAAAGATAGAGGAGACTCAGTGCCTCCCTCACAGAGCTCAGCCAGCTGGGAGAAACCTCACATACACTGACAACTACCACTCGTGAGATACGTGAAGACACAAGCCAGTTGTCACAGCACGTAGCTGAGACATTAACCTGGGTGGAGAGTCAGCAAGGGATTCCTGGAAGCAGTGAGCTAAACTGAAACCTAAAGAATAGAGTTGCTGTACCAAAGGGAGGTGGGTGAAAGTGTTCCATGTAGAAGGAACAGCAAGTGCTAAGGCCTGGGGTAAGAAAGGGCACTATCCTGCCCTGTACCCTCCCTCTCCCACCCCTTCTGGTTCTCACTCCTCCCCTGCTCTAGCTTCAATCCAGTTTTCTTAAATCCCAGTTCCTGCTGCCTCCCCCTGACCAGTCTCCAGTGCAGAAGCCAGGCTAGGACTCAGACGAGCAGGTTGGTGAAACTCAGGAGAGGGGACCTGGGCAGAGGCCAGAGTTCCGGCCTGAGCCAGAAGAGGCAGGGGGATGGGCAGGAAATGGAGGGGGTAGGCTGCAATTCAGGGGCCAAGAGAATGCCTGTGATGACCCCCAGGGCTGTAGGTCCCCAACACAATTGGCCTTCGAAGACCTGGGGATCTGTGCACTGGATCGTTGGACCTGGTCAGTCCCTCCTCTGGGTGGTACACCCATTCCCGGCTCCCACTCCCTCACAATTACCTCCATAAATCTCACATCTGTCCTCATCACTCCCCTGCTCAGAGCCCCTCACGGGCCCTCTGCACAGCAGAGTGTCTAAACTCCTTAACTTGTCCCCAGGCTGGGCCCTGCATCTGCAGAGTCACCCCTCACCTCTTCTCCTGTTGCACTTTACACACCAGTCACACACCTCCAGTGTCCTCAGAAGCAATGCTCTCCACCTGTAGGTTTTGTATGCGCTTGTCTCTCAGCCTGGAGTGCCCCGCATCCTTCTTTGAACCCCTGCTTATTCTTTAGGACTCAGCTTTGGTTTCACTTCTTCCAAGAAGCCTTCCCTGACCCCCACTCCTCTTGTCTGAGTTGAGTGTGTCTCCTTTGTGCCCTTGGAGCATCCTCTGCCAGCTCTCTGTAGCACATACTAAGCATGGTGTATTGTGACTGTGAGTTTAATGATACCATCCTCTCTCCTTGACCCTCCCACCAGACAGTGAGCTCCGGGAACAGGGACTATGTCTTGTATCTCCAGAACTTAGCACATAGTAGGTGCTCAGGAAATGTTAATTGAATGAATCAATGAGTGTGTGATGAAGAGAATAGCTACTATTAACATTGTCTAATTCCATACTCGTAACTCTCCTATGAGGCCAATGCTATTATTATACTCATTTTATGGCTGAGGGAACTGAAGTCCAGCTTGCCCAAGGTCACACAGCTTTGTATGACATTGTTTGTATGACACTGCTGGATGAATGGATGGATGGATGGACAGGTGGATGAATGGGTGGGTAGGTGGGTGGGTGAATAGATAAATGGATAATGGGCTGGCTGCATCATTAGGACTGGCTCAAAAGCATGGAAAGAACTGATCCCGCAGGTAGAGGAGATCAGTGACTCAAGGTGAAGAGCATAGGAGGGAAAGTTAAGAGACGAAAGTGTCCCCTGCCCAGCTTAGGCCTTCCTCATGTCCATTAAGGTGCATTTGTCAATGCCCAGAACACTCCACAGAGTGCTCACCCTGACCCTGACTCTCAACTCTCCTCCCAGGCAGATCAGACAGATCAGGGCTGATGGCTCAGAAGTGGGCCCATGGGACGTCCTGGACTGCTGAGGCCAGATGAAAGAGTGGGCAGGGGCTGTGACCTTGTCTCTTCTGGGTATCACAGATGGAAGCTGCCCTCTGCAAGTGTTCGCTGACAATAGGTTACAAGGCTTGAAAAAAGCAGGTCTGGAATTTCCAATTCTGGCAAATGAAGCAGCAAGCTAATAAGGATTCCCTTTAACCATATGGACAAACATGTTGGATAAAATTAAAATAAAACAATTTTACTAGCCTACCTTGAAAGAAAGGGGAATCTTTTCATGTCATAAATAAAAGACCTTAAAGGTAGAGCAGGAAGCTCCCAAGCTCAGAACAATAAGCAAAAACTAAATAAAGCAAAAATTGACAGAATTGCAAAGAGGAATGGGAGATTTTAACATACCACTAACAGAAACTGGTAGGTCAAGCTGAGAGAAATTTATAAGGATATAGAAGATTTGAACAACATAATTCACAAGGTTGAGACATAGAACCCTACAACCAACTATTGAAGAGCACAAATTATTTTCCAGCACACCTGGAAGACTTAGTTTTACCAATCAAAAGAAGCAGATAAGACATTTTATAGAATTAAACACTCATTCATGACTCTTAAAGTACCAAACTAAGAATAAAAGAAAATGTCTTTAATCTGACAACGGACAGCTAAACCAGACCAGCAGCCAATAATAGATAAAGGTTAAGATTTAGAAGCATTGTTTCAAAGTCAGCAACAAAACAAGAATATTCATTATTACTGCTTCTATTCAGCATAGTGCTGGAGGCTGTAGCCAATGCAATAGGACACAATAAAAGAATAAATAAACAAGGCACAATGATTGAAATGAAAGAAACAAAATTGGAATTATTTACAGATGACATGACTGCATACATAGAAAATACACAAACAAGACAAGAGAGCTTAGTCAAGTTGAGGGATCCAAGATCAACATTCATTAATCAATAGCATTCCTATTTATAAGCAGTAACCAATTAGAAAATGTAATGTAAAGAAATAGAATGCACTTACAATAGCAACAAAAACTACCTATGAATAAATCTGAAGCTACACAAGACCTTTATAGAGAAAAATATAAAATTTTATTGAAGGAAATAATTTTTAAAAGACCTATGTAGGTCACAAGCTATACCATATTCATTGATGAGAAAATTCAATTTCATTTAAAAAGCTGTCTTTCCCAGCAATCTATAATGCAGTGTTAAACAAAATCCAAATAGGCTGTTATCTGTGTACTTTGATAAGTTGATACTAAACTTAATCTGAAGAGTAAAGGACCAAGAATAGCAAATATAATTTTGAAGAGGAATAAGAAAGGAGGACTACTCGTCCAGATATCAAGACGTATTGTAAAGCTACAGTCAGCAGGAAAGTGTGCTCTCAGTGCATGTACAGACAAATAGACCAATGGAACAGAATAGAGCCTATAAGTAGACTTCAATATAGATGGGAATCTGACTGTGACCTAGGTGGAATTAGGTACCAGTGAAGAAAAGCATCATTCAGCAAATACTTCTGGGACAACAGACCATCTTTATGGGGGGAAAATGGATCTCTACCTCACACAATACACAAAACAAATTTGAGTGGGATTAGTCTTTAAACTTTTAGGATAAAATGTTGGAGAACAACCTTAGCAGTTTGAGGAGGGAGAGGATTATTGAACAAGACACAGAAAGCAAAAGCTTAAAAAAAAAATAAAAGATTAATTTGAATACATTAAAATTTAAAACACCTCTACAGGAAGAGATGCCATGCAGTTACAAAACATGAAAAAATATAAATGCAATACTTATAACTGACAAAGAAGTGTTATCTGGAATATGTAATGAATTCCTCCAAATCAGGTGAAAGCAAACAACCCAGAAAAATAGGTAGAGGGGATTCACAGAATCGGGATTCACAGGAGAGGAAGCATGAATGGGCAGTAACCATGTGAAAAGAGCCCATCTCAGTAGTTTTCAAGGAAATGCAAATTAAAAAAACAAAGCGAAACAGAACAACCCATTCCCATTGGATTGGCAAATTTTTGAGTTTAATAATCTGAAGCTTCCGCGAGGATGGGGAATGACTAGTATTGTCAAACACTGGTTGTGGGAGCGTAATTGGGTCGCCCTCTTTGCAAAGCATTGGCAATAATTGGTAAAGTAGAAGCCACACCATCCTATGACCTGATAATTCTACTTCCAGGTATGTACCCTAGAGAAACTCGGACACAAGGATACAAAGAGATATATCCGGAGAGTTTCATTGCCCACTGTTTGAAGTAGCAAAAATAACTGGAAATAACCTGTCCATTATTGGGGAAATGGATAAAGAAAAATCTATGCATTTTCGTATAATGAAATTGTATACAGGCAGTAAAATGCATGAGCTAGATCTTTATCTATCAACCTGGGTAAGTCTGAACATCACAATATTGTGTGAAAAGAGCGAGTTGCGAAAGGAAATATACGATACGATACTATTTATGGCAAATATAAATCCACACCGAACAATTCTAAATTTGAGTATATATGTTAAACTATAACAACATGAGTGGAAAGATCACACCACAGGATAATGGTTATCTGTGGGAGGGAAGGAAGGGGGAAATGAGGGTCAGGTGGGAGCTCAGCTACACCTATCACATATTATTACCTTTAAAAAACCTGAAGAAAATGTTAAAATGTTCACATTTTAAAAATCTGTGTGGTGGCTTTAGTCGTTTCATGTTATTTTCTGTTCTTTTCTACACGTTTGAAATATTTAATAATTAAGGATTAAATACAGCAAGCCAGAAAGACCAGGACTTGATAAGGTATCACCCGGCTGTAGTTTCTGGTGACTAAAAGGACGAGCTTTGGGCATGGCGGGGGACGGGGCAAGGGTGGGGGTGCACATGCCCCGTGGCAGAGGAGCAAAGCTCACCACATCATCTTAGCGATGTCACTGGACTCTCCAGTCCTCGGTCTTCTCGTCTATGGAGTGATGCTTGAAGGCTGGATGAGCAATCCCTGGGTCCTCTCCAGCCTAGATATTTTGTGATTCTAATGATTTTGTAGGTGTGCACGGGCAGCTATCTCATGCAGAGACAACGTGGATTACATTTTTTAGCTTTTCATTATGATATAAAGTAGAGAGAACAGGATGATGAATCTCCATGTACCCATTATCCAGCTTCAGCAGTCACCAACTCAGGGCTCATCTGGTTTTATCAATATCCCACCTATTTCCACCCAGCCACCACCACTGGAGTATTATGCAGCAAATCCCAGACATCTCATCATTTAATTAGTAAATATTTCAATATCTCCAAAAGGTAAGATCTATTTTTAAAATATAACCAAAATACTACTAGCCCACCTAAGAAAATAACAACAATTTCCAGTGTTATCAAATACCCAATCTGTATTCAAATTTCCTCAATAGTCTCATAATTTAAAAAAATTTTATTTGTTTGAATTAGGATCCAAATAAGGTCCATACAAAGTGACTATGCCTTTTAGGTTCCTCCTTCATATCTCATTCTTTCTCTCTCTCTCTCTTTCTCTCTCTCTCTCTCACACACACACACATTTATTTATTGCAGAAACAAAATTATTTGTCCTTAGAGCTTCTCACAGTCTGAATTTTGCTGGTTGCTAAATTGTAGTTAGATCTTGGAGCTTGATTAGATCCAGGCTTGATTTTGATCAGTGAAGCATTCTATCTAAAGCACATGCTATCTAAATGTTTCTCCTTTGAGACATGATGATCACTGCCTAGATTCATTAATTCATTAGGGGCTACCAAATGGTGATATTTTAAGTCTGTCACTCCTTCATCTATTTACCTGAATACTGCTATAAAGAGAAACTGCCCCTCATCAAACATTTGGTTATACTGAAGTATAGTTTAAATGCAGGATAAATGCTTGATTCACTTTATTTGCCAGTTTTCAAAATAATAAGTTAGTTTCTTAGTATTCTCAAAAGCTAACCAATAAGGTTTTCTGTTTTTAAAATATCATTATGAACTTGTGGATTTATACATATTTGATATGTTTCAGTCAGGTGGAGTTATCCTTGTTGCTTCTCAAATCATCCTATTTTAGGAAGCCTCTTGAAGATGCCTCCTCAGTGTTTTTGATATGACTCTGGTGGTCTTTGATAGCTTCGTTGCTTTCTGGTATCATCTTGTGCATTTTCTGTCCTAGATCTGGAGTCGGCCATTTCTCCAAGGAGGCCTAGTTCCTTCTAGTGGGAAGTGGTATTTAGAGACCATAATCTGGGGGTGCTTGACGCTAATGGTTTGGTCATTGTTTTTAGATCCTTTCAATAGCAGAGCTAAGAAATGTGTGTGTGTGCATTTATGTATTTGTTAAAGATGAAATGCATCAGGAAATCTACTGATACTTCAAATTCAGGATGGCAGGTTTTTACTTAACTTCATTGATCTTCTATCTGAATTTCCTTTCAAAGTAGATTAAATTCTGAGTGGTTTACATCTAAGTGACAATGAAGTTCAAATCCTTCCCTTGTTTTATCCATTTGAGGCTTGCCTCATTCTCCAACCTGACTCTGAACTTCCTGAGGGCAGAGGTCAAGTTTGACTTACTCTGTCTTCTTGGTTCCCAGCAGAGTAGCTGTCACATGACAGGTACTTAACAAATAGTTACTGAATGCCTGGAAGAATGATGCTTTCAAGGAAAAGTTTCCTCTCCTTAAATAGAGAAGTAGAGTGAATGGAATCCGAAAAACTCAGAACTTTAAGCCAAGCCTATCCACCCATCCACCCGCCCGTTAATTCAATAGATACAGACAGAGCATGCCCAGTGTTGGAGGCTAGGAACATGGGAAATATAGATGAATGGTCCGTGCCCTCAAGCAATGCACTCATTAGTGGAGAAAAACTCGAGCAATTATAAAACAGTGTTATTTATAAATAGTGGCCTGGAGAGCAAGCTGGGGGTTTCCTGAGGAGGGGGAATCAGGCAATTCTTTTTTTTTTTCATAGCATGTGCTTTTTTTTGTTTTTTTGAGGAAGATTGGCCCTGAGTTAACATCTGTTGCCAGTCTTCCTCCTTTTTTCCTTTTTTCTCCCCAAAGCCCCAGTAGATAGTTGTATGTCATAGTTGTACATCCTTCTAGTTGCTCTATGTGGGACGCCGCCTCAGCATGGCTTGATGAGCCGTGCGTAGGTCCGTGCCCAGGATCCGAACCGGTGAATCCCAGGTTTCCAAAACAGAGAGTGTGAACTTAACCACTACGCCGCCGGGCCAGCCCCGGGATCAGGCAACTCTTAGAAGGGTTGGAAGGCTCTGTGGAGGAGATCACATTTGTCCTGGGTGTTTAAGGATGAATAGGAGTTGTAGGTTGAGAAGAGAAATGGCGTTTTAGATGCACTAGTCCCTGAGTCGCCTGCCCCTCTGTAGTGCTGAGCTAGTTTGCTCCTGGATGGCCAAAGGTTTTGCAGATCTCTTGTGCTGGGACTGGGGGCTACTCCTTGGAAGACCCCTAGTGTTTCCCCTGGTGGGGCTGCAGGAGGGCAGGCAGGCAGGGTGAGGGAGGAAAGGAGGAGGGAGGGAGCCCACAGGAGCTCTGCAGAGAGGCTGCCCCTCTGTGCAGAGCCCCTTTCGGAAACTGCCAACTGCTGTGCATGCACTATGGAGACAGCAGCTTGTTTGTCAACGAAAGACATTTGCATTCAAGCTTGTTTGGGGACACACTCCCTGGTCCCTGGGAAGCCCCAAGCACAGATGTTCCCCAAGACTCTACAATTGACTCACCATCACCTTTTCATCAGGGTGGGGCACCCTCCTCTGGCCCTGCCGGCCCAGTTCCAGGAGCCACAGCCATCAGGCCTGAGTCCTGTCCCCCAACACAAGCAGAGCGACCCTTGCGACGCTGCAGCCCCTGGACCCAAGGATCAAAGACCTACAGCCATGTGTAAATTACCATCCAGTGACTTTTGCCCTGGTTTACTAAAACCCACCAGCCTGTGAGTTATTTAGTAGTTTTTCTTTAAATAAATTCACTTTTTAAGCCTAAATATAAATATTTATAAAGGAAACTTTGTATCATTATCCTAAATGGATATCACTCACCTTAAAAAAATCTCCATAGTAGTAAACGCAGTGAAAACAAATCTAACTGGCTGTGCCTCCAGTCCTTACTCCCTCTTGGTTAAAGAAAGGGAGATGAGCAGTGTTTGAGGGGTCTGGAGCAGCCATCAGCATCTGAATGAAACTTGCTCCTTGACCTAATCAGAACACTTGACTGGGGTTGGAAAGGGAGTAACTTTCCTGCTCTGGGGGTCAAGGGTTTTCAATGCCTCTTCATCTTACTTAAAAAAAAATCCTTCCCCATACCACACTTTGGGAAGCTAGATGGAGTCCAATACCCCCATTACAGATGGGGAAACTGAGGCCCAGAGAGCACTAGTGACTTTGAATGGAAGTTCCATGGAGACAGGACCACTGTCAGCCTTGGTCCCTCTGTGTTCCTAGCTCCGTTTGCAGAATGAACGAATGAATAACCTCACACAGCCCTGAGTCAAGACTGAAACTAAAACCCAGGTTTCTTGACTCTGAGTGTTTTTTGCATCGCAGACTCCCCCACCCCGTCACTGGCCTCCAACACCTCTCCCCGGCTTCCTCTTTCGGTTCTTCTTGGGGAATTCCAGGGACTGTGCTTCTCCAGCAGGGCAGTATGGTCCTGCCTACTCCTCGCTCTAGTACCGTGTCTCCAAGGGTCCCTGCCCCGTCTGACCTGCCTGGGAACCAGAGAGGGGGAGCGCTCAGTGGGCTTGTGGGGCACAGACTGAGGGGCCCTGTTGGGTATGGGAGAGGCTTGGGCTGGGTGGGTGGCTCCTGCCCCTTCTCCTTCCCTCCCTTGCTCTTCACTCTGAGGATACTGAGTGAAGAGCAAGTATGGAGCAAGCACTCCGCCCCAACCTGTGGGCTTGGTTCTGTGCTCTCCCGAGCCAGTCCTCGTGTGGCAGCCATTTTGTCAGCTCCTGTGTGGGCCACCCACCCACCCACTGACATTCAGCCTCTATCCAGTCAGCCCTGGGACTTCAGAGATGCACAGGAGCCAGCCCTTGCCCCCAAGTTGCTGCCAGGGTTGGAGACGAGGAACAGATCTGTCCCCAGATGATCCCAATATTCCGTGCTCAGTGCTCCAAGGGCACTAGCTTACAGGTGTGGGAGCACAAAGGAAGGGCACCCACCAGGCCTCATGGTCAGGATGGCTTCCTGGAGGAGGCGATGTCTATGCTGGTTTCTGAAGGACAAGTGGGATGAGAAAGGCCAAAGGAGGAGGGGCAGCACTTCAGTCTGTGGAACGACATGTGAAAAGGCCTGGAGCAAAGGTGAGAGGTGAGGCTCATGGGAGAACCCCCGAGGGGTCAGATGTATCCTGCAGAAACCAAGGAGCCACCAACAGTTTAGCAAAGGAGACTTATGTGGGATTTGGGCATTAGGAAACCCTAGCTGTGGTGCTGGGCAGGGCTGTGGGGAGGGGGCAGGTGTCAGACAGCCAGAGCATGGACGCTACCATGGCGACTCTGGCCTCAAGACCCAGCACAGTTGGAAAAACGTGCTGGGTGAATGAGTAACAGAATAACCAGGGGAAGAGAGACCTAAGCCCCTCCTTTACCTCCCACATCCCACCCTCCCCCTCACCCCACTGCCAGCCAACAGGGGCTCAGAAGGGAGACTCTTCCAGATGGGGGACTGAGGCATCTGCTGGTGTCCTGTTTCCTGTGGCTGACAACACTGGAGGCCCAGTGTTCTGGAGTGAT
Organism: Tapirus indicus; assembly: GCA_031878705.1. Taxonomy (NCBI): domain Eukaryota; kingdom Metazoa; phylum Chordata; class Mammalia; order Perissodactyla; family Tapiridae; genus Tapirus; species Tapirus indicus. Next base: position 60,238,141 of record CM062918.1, on the reverse strand, counting down.
TGGTGTCATTGCTGCCTCTTGAAAGGCACCTCCGCCCTGCCTATCCCTCCGCCTCATGGTGGCGCAGACCCCACCACGGACTTCTGCTCTCTCTTCTCCCTAGTCCCCCTGGTCACCCTGAGCAGAGACCACCGTGTCTGGGTCTGCTGCCTGCTCATAGATGGCCATCTCCCCCCAACACACACTTCCCCAGCAGCCCTGCGCTGTGCCTAGTGTCCCCTGCATTGCTCCCATGGGCCTTCCTGTCACCACCCATGACTTATTCTGGGGCTCCCAGGGTCTCAGGCCTCAGCCTGCTCCTCCCATCTCCTTGCAGCCCCGAGTGGCTCCCAACTTCCCAGGCTCCCTCTCTGCATATCCCCAGGAGTGCTAGAGCAGGTGTGTGTTTAGGCTCTGCCCCAGCTTTACTGTGTGTGACCCCTTGTGCATCTGGGCGACCGTTTCCTCATCTAGAACAGGGGGGCAAAAATCCAGATCTCAAAATCCCACCCTCCAGCACTGTGGGCACAACCCCAGAAGAGCCAGCACCATCGCCTCCCCGCGCCCCCGTTCCAGATGTTGGGTTTGTGGGCCGCCCATCTGCAGGGAGGGATACAGGGGCGCTTCCCCGGCAGTCCCAGCCCGGGGAGGTCCCGGCCCAGGGCGCCCGTCGCAGACGGTCTCCGCGCGTGGTCCCCGGTCAGTGCGGGGCAGTCCTCGCCCCTCCGCGCCCCCGCGCTGAGCAGATGGCAGGGGAGGCGAGCGGCCGCGTCAGCTGCTATCTCGCTGATGACTCGGAGTGTAAATTTTGTTGGCAACACCCCCTCCTGCCTCTGCATGCCACCAGCTTTAATCACTGTAATTGAGTTATAATGAATGATTGTGTGTTCGCATTGTCAGAGCCAGGCGCAAGCGGGGCGGGCAGGCGCGCTGGGCCCGCCCCGCCGGGGTGGGGGTCCTCACCGCTGGGGAGGGGGCGTCGCCCCCCGCCGCGCCCCCAGCTCCCTTACCCCGCACCGAGGCGGCCACACACCACAATGGGCGGCCGCTTTACTTTACCCTTTATTGTCATTTCCAAATGACAATGAATTCAGGAACACGGTGGAATATTTGGAAAATTCAGATAAGCGAAAAGAAAAGGAAAAGAAGAAAAGGAATTGGAGTCGCTGAAATCCTGCCCCTCGGTGATAACACCCCCCACCCCCCACACATATCCTCCTACATTTTGGTGAATATTCTTTCGGTTTTCACCAGGCAAATAGTTACGGCTGCTGCCACCCGCTAGCCATCGCTGTGCGTTGGAGTCTGTGCTGCGTGCGGTGTCCCAAGCCTCGCCTCACTTAGCCCTATAAGCAACTCCATGAGGGAGCGTGTAGTTACCCCATTGTACAGAGGGGGGAAACTAAGGCCCAGAGGGCTTAAAGGAATTCCCAAGCTCAAACAGCAAAGTGGGCTCCCCTGTTTCACACCTGGTTGTGTCTGTCTGTTGGCCCTCTGGTAAGTGTGCAAATAAAATGAGTAGATTTTAAACACCCCCTCTCAACACTTTTCCCAGCCCCCTGGAGCCCAAGAGAAGAGCAAAACTGGCTGCAGAACTTTAAAGTTCTTTCTCATTCCCACGTGAGGGTGTTCATCCAGGGAAAGTGAGTGCTGGGACCAGGCCTCTTCCGGAAAGCAGCCACGAAGCCCCCTGTGGGGTCTCTTGGGACCAGTGACCCTCCCTGGTTCACAGGGGTCCTGCAGGCTGCTGCCCCTCCTGAGTTGGAGGCCCTAGGTAAGCGGATGTGTGAGTGAAGGCTGCAGGCAGACTTCTGGGGGGTATGCTCCTGGTTCTGGCGGCCTCGGGGTCCCTCCCAGCAGGTGGGTGGCCCTGGTCCCTCCTGGCTCTCAGCACTGAGCTGATGGGGGTGGACCTCCCTGAGCCAGGGTGGAGGGAGGCACTGGGGTGACTGACAGGAGTCCCCCATGCCCAGAGACAGTGTGGCCGGGAGAGAGGTGCTGGTCCTCTGCGGGGCCATGGCTCTGTCGGGGCAGTGTGGGGACGGGGCTAGAGTGTGGTGGACAGGACCCTGGAAGTCCCAGCTCCATCCCTGACTTTCTGCGTAACCAGCAAGTCCTGTCTTGCCAAATTTCCCCTCCAAGCCCCTGTTCTCTTGTCCAAAATGACGAGTTTCGGGATCACCTGATTGCTTCGTCCACTCTTCCAGGTAGCATCATTCATTTTTTTATAGCATAATATTATTATTACTATAAATAAATATATTATTTATATTTATATGCTTATAATACATAAGTCATAATTATTGTGATGATAGCCGACGTCTGTCGAGACGTAGTATGTCCTAAGTGGAATGCTTCTGTGCTTGGTCTTTTCTTCTGTGACCGAGTTCGGTACTTTTCTACACCAACGTATTCAACCCCATTTACCAATAGTCGCTTCAGTGCCTTAGAGCCGAGCTCTGTGGGAGGAATTGGTTCAGTCCTCGGCCTGGGACCCCCTGTCCCCTCTCGGGATCCGGATGGGGCACGGTTTGTGAGTGTCCCCTCTGGGGCCGCCCTCAAAGCGAGTCTCGGTGACTGCTCCTCAGCGTTTCTCGGGGAGGCATCTCAAGTGCCCTTTAGAGAACCGCTTCTCGGAGAAAACAATGGTTACTGTCGTGAAGTGTTCTCGGTAAACAACATTCCCCAGGGTTCAGGTTCTCCAGCGTTTTTAACCTTCTCTTTTGATGACGGTTCCGGTTTCCAGGATCAAATGTCCCTTCTCCCGGTGGCTGGCAAGCCAGGAGGACCCCAGGTGCCAGTCTCCGTGTTTTCCGATGCTCTGTGGGCACAAAGGACTCCAGCACAGAGAGCATACCAGGTCCTTTCACTGTCCCATCAAATCCTCCCACAACCCCAGTACCGGCTCCATTTTACAGAAGAGGAATCTGAAGCACAGAGAGGTTGACTGACTTGCCCAGAGCTACACAGCTGGGTACAGTGCACTGTGATATGCCCCAGGGGATGAGCGAGACACACAGCCCCTGTCCTCCAGAAACAGCCACAGGCCTGGCTCCTTGACACACCTCAGGGCTTCCACTCACAGCTGCCTTCTCCCCATGCATCACACCTGCAAACACATGTGTGTGCACACCCACGACAACACTGTTTCCTGCAGCCTGATGGCCTCCCTCTCTGCTGCCCGGTACGGGACTTGTCCATCTGGACCTTGCTGGCAAGGCCTTTGAGCTGAAGGGGAGGGCTTCTCCGTCTCTTCGGGAGACCTGTGGATCCCAGAGCCGTGGGGCTCCTGGACACTGCGATGCGCCCACAACGCAGGTAACGCATAGGAGGGCTGATGTGCACCCAGAAGATGCCCTGAAGCTGCTTCTAAGGGGATCTGCACAGACCCCTGCAGTCAGAGTGCTGGAGCAGCCCCCTCCTTCCTCCCAGGCTGGGGCCTGGGGCTCTGCAGCTGTCTCCGGCCTTCTGCTCTGTGGAGACCTAGCCTGTCTTCCCTCAGTCCCCAGCCCCTGGCCCAGCCTGCTGGCCCCCAGCCTCTGTGGCTCCTGCTGTAGGGTGCCAGGAAAAGATCCTCCCAGCACAGGCCAGGGATGCGGAGAGGAGGCGGCCATCCTGTGAGCTTGTGGGGACCCCTGATTGGGGCGAGGTAGGTAGTCTATGTCCTCCCTCTAGTCCTCCTGCCAGCCTGGTCCTCAGACCCTCCCCGTGGACTGAGGAAATCCACCTTCTTTGCAGGTGCTCTTCATTACTCTTCTCAGAAAATATCTGAGGACACCCTGGGGGAGAGGAGGGAGGGACACGGCTGGAGTTGGGCCCCTTCTGCATTTCTTATCTCCCCTTTTGGCACCAGGAAGTCCCCCAGGGATGCGGGCTTTTGGAGCATCCAAAAGGGCAGGTGGGAGCAGCGACACTCGGGGACAGCGGCCCGCAGACCTGATTTGGGGCCTCAGCTCTTCTGTTTACTAGCTCCCCACACTATGGGCAGCAGAGTGAACGCGGACTCTGCAGCCAGACTGCCCGGGGTCAAATGGCAGCTTTGCCAGTGATCATCCGGGGGACCTTGCGTAAGATGCTTAGCCTCTCCGTGCCTCAGTTTCCCCCTCTGTAAAACAGGGTTCAGGAAAGTATTCACCTCATGGAGTTGTGAGGACCGGGTTAGTTAAAATATGAAAGTGCTTGGAACAGTTCCTAGCTCCTACTAATTAATCAATGAATATTAATTATTATTACTTTAGTGGCTTAACTTCTCAAATGTAAAATAGGACAATGGGCTTGTTTGGAGCATTCCTGACGCTGACACTTAACTTTGTGATGACCTGGCATCACGCCTCTTAGAGAAGCCTTTACTGCGGTGGTTGAATGCGGCCTCTGGACCTGACTGCCCTTGTCCGGTCTGGTTCCATCACCTATTAGCTGTGTGACCTTGGACAAGTTATGTAACCTCTCTGTGCTTCAGCTTCCTCACGTGTCTACTAGAAGTAGACTAACGGTAACACTCGTCTCATAGGGTTACTGGGAGGATTAAATGAATTAATCCATATAAAGCTCTTAACTGATTGTCTGGGGCATATTAAGTGCTCAATAAATGATGACAAAGAGGAGAAAATATGGAGGCGGCTGCTTTATCTGCGTCCCAGTTTCAGGCATCCGAGCAGTCTCTGCAGGGCCCTCAAGGACCTCCCGGCCGTGAGCCCGAGTCCCTCAGGGATTGGGGACAACAGCCTCGCTCTGTCGTGGTTCCCACTCCTGTGATAGAGCCCCATTCTCCTTCCGGCCGCCAGAACCCAGATAATCAGTTTTCAGAGGGGGACAGTGACCTTCTTGGAGGCAGGGACCACGTCTCATTCATCTTGTGTCCCGGGGCCCAGCGCAGGGTCCCAGGACCAAAGCTGAAATCGGGGTGCGGGGTGGAGGCGAGGGCTGCTGGCGGGGGGAAGAACACCGGTGGGTCCTGTCTGCCCGTCTAGGACTCCTGGCCACGCGGGGCCTGGGCTCCTGGGGCCCCTCCCAGGCACCACTTGACGGGCGCAGTGGATTCACTCTGCAGACTGAGGCTTCCGCCCGGAGAGAGCAAGAAGCACGTGTCTGAGCGGAAATCTTTGGGAGAAACTGGGCACCTGCGGGCTGGGCCTCAAAGTCTGGGTGAAGCCTCTTTGTTGTTCAGGATGAAGGACCCTGGAGGAGGCCTGACCAGAGAGTAGGGAGGATGAGGAGGTAGAGGCAGGAGGGAGGTGCAAGCCTCTCCCAGAGAAGCCTTCTCCTTCCCCTGCACGTGCGTTAACACCCCGTCCCTGAACAGGGGAGAAACAGTTTTAAGTAAAAACTTCCAGATGTGCAGACTTCTAACATTTTATGATGCACTTTGACTTCTGTTGCTTATTTGACCCTTGTGGCTCTGTGGTAGAACATCTCTCCATTTGACAGTGGAGGAACCTGGGGCTCAGAGAGGGCAAGCGATTCATTCAAGGCCACACAGCTGGGCAGGGGAAGTCATAGGACTCCAGCCATGTCTTGCTCTTTCCCCTCTACCCAGCTGGGTCCTGGGGCCAGGCTTTCATCAGGGTCCTCATCCCTGGCTGGCACACAGCCATGTAGGAAGAGTTTCCAGCAGCTTCTGCAAGCCCCTTCCCTAATGGAAAAGGAGGGCTTAGTCTCTGAGCCAGCAAAACCAAAGTTCTGGCCCCAGAAACTCTAGGCTGAAGAGGACCAGCAACCAAAGGGCGGCCTGATTCCCTGCAGGATGCTGTTGACTCCTGCCTGGTGGCTCCTGGTGCTTACAGATGAAGACTGACTCGAGACCCTCGCTGTGTCCCACGAAGCCCCGGGAGACCTGGCCTCTGGCTGCTTCTCCCGCCTCATGTCCCCCTCTTCTCTCTGGTCAGTGGGCTCTGCCATGCCGACTTCCTAGAGCACCCAGCCTGCTCCCGCCTCAGGGCGTCTGTCTGCTCGGATCGCCAGGCCTGGAGTTGCCCTTCCCAGATACCCGCTCGGCTCGCTGCTCCCAGCCCTCCCTCTCTGCCCCCTTGGTCCCTTCCGACCTCCCTGCGTGATGGCCCTCCCCCACCTCCCGTCACCCTGCGGGCTTTGTGTTGCTTCTTCCTCGCCTTCATCATCGCTGGACAGGACTGTTGAGTCCATTGTTGGCCGTCTCCCTGCAGGCGCTGGAGAGCAGGAGCTCAGCTTTGTTCTCTGCTGTGTCCCCAGGGCCTGGAGCAGGCGGGGCAGCTGAGAATAATTTATGGCCAATTTCCCCTTAAGATGTGGCTGTGCTGCTTCTTCAAGGAGAGAATTTGGTGGAGAGTGTGGTGAGGGGCCTGGGCAGGCAGGGGAGCGTGACAGAGCAACATTATCAGAGACTGTTGGCAGTGGTGGCTGTCCCTGTCCAGGCCGCCTTTGTGCTTTAGCTGTGTGGACGTGGCTCAGTCACCTTACCAACTAAATGCTGCTCTCACCTGTCCCTCATGTCCCCACTGCTGCAGTGTCCCTAGGTCAGGCTCTCAGCCCAGGCCACCCCACAGCCCAATGGGCCTGCCGCTCCAATCTGCCACCCACACTGCGGCCAGAGCTTGCCATCTAAGGCCCTCAGCATGCCACCTTGTTTCCAGGACAGCGGTTCCTAAATGTCTGCCTACAACCTGGTTTTGGAGCCAGTCCTAAGCTCAAATCCTGCTCCCTCCGTACCAGCTGGGTGGCCTCGGGCAAGTTCCTGAACCTCTCTGAGCCTCCTCGTCCATCTGTCAGATGCAGGAGAGGGAGAGCAATTATTCTCAGGCCCACACTGAGTGCTGTTACTGTTACCTTTACTATCTGCAAATGGGGCTGAAGACTCTGACTTTGCATGACTGTCTGAGGAGTTAATGAGCTAAAGCATTTGAAATGCCAGACACGGGCCCTGGCACATGGTGGGTGCTCAGGTGACAGTAACTTTGGCTCTCTCCCAGAGCCATTTGGCTGTAAACCCACTCAGTGCAGAGTGAGGAGAGAGGAGGAAGGGGCTGCTGGGAGGGGCGGGGAGGAGGGCCAGCGTGTCGTTTATTAATCCAGATTCTTTGAAACCAGCTCTGAGGATCTGTCCCAGGGCCAGCCAAAGCAGGACAGTCCATCTGCAGACTGTCCTTCAGAACCTGCCCCCTTGCCCTCCCTGTTGCCAGCCCCCATGCTGGCTAAGGCTGCGTGCTAGCCCCTCTCACCGCTTCGCGTGGGCCTCCCCGATAATTTGAGCAGATGCCCACCTAACGATGGTCTGCGGACCTCACAGGCCTCTATGGGCTTCCTCTGCCTCCTTGGCTAACAGATCTCAGCACGGCGACGGGAGAGGCCTGGGTGGGAGGGCTGCAGCCCTGGGTTCTGGGCTTGGGAGCAGTGGGGCTTCATGGGAGCGGAGGGGCTGGTCTTGTCCAGTGCAAGGAGGGCATTTGAACCCTGGTCCAGGATAACTGACACTGTGTGGAGGTGGCACCGACCCCCGCCCTCGCTGATGCAGGTGCGTCTCTGCGGCCCAGCCTGCCTGCTGACCCCTGCAGGTGTGTGGGGAGGGCGGCTCAAGAGTTCCCCACCTGTACCCGGCTGAGTGGGGTCAGCTTGCTTGTCTGTGGTGTCTGTATGTTTGTGAGTGCGTGTTGATGTGTGTCTGGCAGTGTAACACCTCTGGGTGTAGGTTTGGGTCTAGCACGTCTGAGTGTGTGCATCTGTGTGTGTGCGTACACGCCTGGATTGTGCCCATGAGTGTCTACTCTATATGGAACTTTGTTTCATGTCTGTGACTCTAAAATCAACACCACGGAACCCACGCTCCTGGCCGGATTTGCCCACCCTGGCGTGGAGCAAGCGAACCCAGTTGGGCAGTCGGAGGAGCCGTTGCGAAGGGAAGGCAGGTCTTTCCTCTTAAAGGTAAATTCCAGGGGGAAGAACGCTACAGAGGAATTGTCCCGGAAATAGCTGGCTGGTGGCCAATTCGTCTTGTAAAAAAGATCCCTGGTGCCTGTGGAGCCAAGATGAAACAATTCTTTGGAATTAACCCAGCTAATTTTGACGAGCAAACATTTTGCTACAATGAAAGTTTTTATTGTAGCACATAAAAGTCAAAACAACACCCAGTCCCCTTGGGGGAGACAGGCGGGCAGGAAGAAGAAAAACAGTGTGCGCACAAGCTCTAACTGATCATTGTGAAATCAAAAGTGCTCAGAGCTGCCAAATTAAATGTGACTGAACATACCCGGGGAGAGGAGCTGCTTAAGAGCAGCCCCCAGAAGCTGTGGATTCCTTGGTTTACTTAAAGAATTCAAACCCCCAAGCTCATCAAGCACAGGCCATTATGTTTCAGGGAAGAATAAGGCCAGAGGGAAAGGGCATCGCCAGCTTCTAGAACATTCCTCAGGCCTGGGTCAAGGTGGAGTCACTTGGCAGGCGCAGGGAAGAAAGCTGCCATTTCTGTGGTGCCTGGTGGCTCTCTGAAGCCAGTCCTGACTGTCCCTGACACCCTCACGTTTTATGCAGGGCTCCCCTCCGGGAGTCTCCTCCCCCATTCACCTTTGCTCATAGTTCCAGGCAAGGTGAAGTCCCAATTCCTCCAGGCATTCTCTTTTGATGACTGTTTGATGTCATGGGTTCCCCTGTGGTTCACATGACCACTTCTCAGTGTGCCCCATAATGAATACCCCAAATTTTGGTGGAAGGAGCTCCCTTTGGTGGACAAGGATTTGTGTTGAGTACTGGGTGTGTATGTGGCAATGGGGAATGAACGCAGCCTGAGGGAGCTGTCCCTACACTGCGTGTGGTTAGCACTGAATGAGTTCACGTCAAACTAGCAAGCATTTCCTCGACTCCTACTTGGCACTCAGAGCTGTGCTGGACACCGGGGGGCCCCTGTGTCTAAGAGAGTCTGGCCCTCCAGGTGCTCACACTTGGTTGGGGGGAAGGGTACATATGGACATAATTAGCTAAAAAAAAAAATCTGTCCCGATAAGAAGTGGGCAAAGATATGCTGTGGGGGCCCATGTCTACTTGGGACAAGCAGAGCAGGCTTCCTGGAAGAAGGGACACTTGAACTGGCCTTGAAGGACCTAGACCGGAGGGAGCAGAAGATGTATTGTCTCTGGTGTCATTCACTGCTGCTTCCAGGGTGACTGTCCTGGACTCTTAGACAGCACAAGCTTTCAAAGGGCAGGGCTAGTTTCATCCTGCATGGGCCCAGTCCCATTATCTCTGTTGTTTCCGCTTCAGAGCACGTGATTCCTCCGACAGGACACTTTTCATCAGGGGTGCTCACTGCGTATTTGGAAAAGGGGTGATTTAGAGACAGACCTAGGAGAGGAGTGGAAATCATCTTTTTCTCTGATATCCTTCAGTGGAACCCAGCTCTGTGTGGGCAGGACTGTGTGGTGCTTTGGAGCACAGGTGTGGGAGTCAGATGGACCTGGGTATGAATCCTCTTTCCTCTACTTGCTAGGGGTGGGTATATAAAGTGGGCAAATTCAGTATCCTTCCTAAACCTCAGCTTCTTTATATATAAACAGATGTTGGCGCATCTACTTCATAAAGTAGATCCTGTTATTATTATCTCTTGTATCAAGGCCAATCCTGGCTGCAAATAACAAAATACCAGACAATGGCATTACCAATACATACACGTATGATCTTTCTAGACAAGATGGCTGGTTCCAAGGATGGTGCAGCAACTCAACAGCATCAATGAAGGTCTAGGTTCTCTCTATCCTCCTGCTCTGCCATCCTTAGCAGGTGTTGCCTCATGGTCACAAGATAGTTGCCATGCTTCCAGACATCATATCTTCACCCAAAAGCATCAGCAGCAGGAAGGAAGGTGGAGGTGAGAGAGGGAGAGCCAAAGGGTTCTTTTCTCACATGCCTCTTTTTATTCAAGGAGGGAAAATTTCCCCAGAGGTTTCCAGTGGACTTTCTCTCCCCTTGTGTTGGTTGAAACAAGGTCGTTTGGTCACTGCCCAGCTAATCACTGGCAGAGAGGAAAAGGATTACCATGACTGATTTAGACCAATCACGTTTCATCACTTGGGGCTGGGCGTGTCAATATCTGAACATACATCTGCATGAATATTGAGCAAGCGACCAGCAGTGCATGACTCACAGGCCGTGCCTGGCACCGGGATGGGCACAGCAGGAATGCAGACGTAACTGGATGTGGAGCCCCACGTTGGGAGGAGGAAGTACTGCCCACGTCTCGTCAGAACCTAGACCACAAAGTGTCAAAGGTCATCCCTGGCTGCTTTTAGAAGGGCCGAGAGATCTCAGCATCTCAACCAGCGCCCACCCAGCACCAAAGGCCCCAGTCCCACCAAGAACGCGTGGCACGAGGCTCTGCAGCGAAGAGCCTGAGAAGGGGCTGGAGTCCCGGCTCAACCTCAGACTCGCCGTGTGGCCCCGGGCAGGTCACTTGGCTTCTCTGGGTCTTGGTGCCCTTCTCTGAAGGGGACGGTACTTGCTCTGTGGGTGCCATGCGGCGAGTGAAGGCCAGTCAGCTTCTGAGAAGTCATGACGAAGGCACAGGGGAAGGGAGTCCTCTGCAGTAAGCAGGCGGTGGGACCAGGTGTGCTTTAAGGCTTCTTCCCGCTTGGGATGTGCTCAGATCCTGTGCCCAGCGAAGTAGCGAAGTGGTGGCTGCCTGCGTTCAAATCCAGGCTCCTCCGCTTGCAAGCTGTGTGACCTTTGGCCACATTGCTTAACCTCTCTGAGCCTCAGTTTTCTCATCTATTGAAGTAGGGAACATTATAAGGTTGTAGTAGGGGGTGTCGCTTGAAATAATGCTTGTGAAGCCCTTAACAATGCCTGGCACACTGGTAAGTGCTGGACAAATGGGAGCTATTGTTGATGTGTTGTTTTATGTTGTTCTCACAGCAACTTTGTGAATTAGTGATTATTATCCCATCCCTGACCCTCATTTTATAGGTGGGGCTCTGAGGGGCAAGGGGACTTGTCCAAGGTCCTTCAGGCAATAAGTGCAAAGGGAGAATCAGAATCAGGTCTTCTGACCCCCAATCCCACGTCCTTTCTACTGTACTCCGTTCCGGTCTGGAGGGAGAGAGAGAATACAGCGAGGAGGCAGTGCATGCCCAGATGGAGGGAAAATGTGTGTAGTCTGCCCACACTAAGGCCTCAACAAAATTGTAAATAATAATAATAATTGGTCTGCTTTTACATCTATTATTTTAATGCTTAAAAGACTTCACAGTGGAATAGCTCTTTATCTCGGTTTTGTAAATGACAGCGGGATGAGGTTTAGAAATACGCCGCACAAGTGTGCACTGAAGCCCTGTTCTCTCAGGCTCCAGACCCTGGGTCCTTTCCACTGGCCAGGGCTGCAGTAGGTCAAGCCGGCCATGGACTCACTGGGTCCCGCTGGCCCTCCAAGGCTCCTTTCCCCACCGACCACTCCCAGGTCCCCAGGACACTCAAGCCAGCACCCCCACTCCTGCTGCCCAGAAAGCCTCAGGGCAACCAGCTGCCCTCCATCGGCCGTTGCTCCAGACGGCTCCAGGGTGGCAGAGGACCCTCCTCCCTCCTGGCTTGTGCCACCCCCTGCCGCAGAGCTAAGGTCACACGGGTATGGAGGACAGCCCGTGCGATGTGTCCCCGCCCCTGCCTCCCCTCCTAGCAGAAGCCTTGCTTGTAAGTCGGCAGAGCCATCTGAATAAGCCAGAAGGCTAGATCTAGTGGTGGGGACAGTAGGTATTAGCAGGCTGGGCATGCCTCGGGTCAGGCCTGGGAGTCACCTCGGGCGAGTGCAGAGGTGCCGGCGTTTGCTGAGCCCCGTACCCGCGTTCCCTGTCTGCCCCAAGCTACCCCGTGTAGGAGGCTGGGCAGGTCTCACAGGTGCATTTGCGGATGACGGACACTGGGGCTCCCCGTGCCCCCAGTCACACAGCTGGGAAGAGGCAGAGCCCCCGGGCCCCACCCTAGAGCACTTTCGAGTGCTAGATACACCAGGGGATGGAATTCCAAGAGGCGAGGAGGCTCTGGCGGGCCTGGGAGTCCTGCCCACGGGCAGCGGGAAGCAGGGGTCACTGGCTGGGGTGCAGCTTCAGGGAGCCCATGATTATCACAGAGGCTGGCCTGACCTTCTCATGCCAGCAAAACAGGCTAAATTGTGTTGGGCCCAGCATTTTGCAGCAGGTGAAGAAGCAAAGCAAAAGTTTGCTTCAGCCAGCGAGACCTGGAGTCACAAACAGCTCCGGTTTCCTTTCGCGCCTCCTCCCTTAGGTCGTGGGTTGTGGATGTGTTGTGTGGAGGCTTGGGCCTGGTGACCTGGACAAGCCATTTACTCTCTCGGGGGCCCATCTGTAAAGCGAGGGAAGTTACATCCCCAGGGACCCTTCCTCATTCCTGCAGCCCCTCCCATCCCACCATGAGCTGTCCTCTTGGTCTCTCTCTCCATAGACCCGTACACAAGACACACAGGTACACATTGACACAGACACACACACATACATAGACACACAAACACACAGATTTACACACACACATAGACACACACTAGCACACACACAGACTCCTAAACAGACACTACTTCTTGTGTCATCTCTGTTCTACACTTAGTCACAGGCTCTGACATCATAGCACTGACCACAGTGGCCTGGTTCAGTGGTTCTCAAACTTGGCTGCACTTTAGAATCCTCTGGGGAGCTTTAAAAAAATCCCCAATGGCCAGGATACCCCCGAGAAGAATCACATCACAGTCTGTGGGCCAGCTCCAGGCGTCATAGTTTCTAAAGCCCCCCAGGTGACTCCAACGTGCAGCCAGGGCTGAGAACCGGTGACTCTGAATTCGTTTCCTCACCCAGCAAGGGACCCCATAGAGTGAATTACAGGGGCACCCCAGCATCAGATACAGCACCCATGTTTCCAGACCCAGCTGGTTTCCTTCCCGCTTGTCCTGACAACCCTTGACCCTAAATTGCCCCAAGAGGGGCAGGTGAGTAACCACGAGCCGAGCCTCTCCTGCCACTTTGGGGAGAGGGCTGAGTGAGACTCATTGCCATCCACGCAGATGCCGGGGAACGGTGTTTCTCAGACTGGGGGACACCACCTGGATCAGAATTCACCAGGGCTTACTGACATGCAGATTCCTGGGCCCCAGCCCCACCACTGAGTCCGTCTCTGAGGGTTGTGCCTGGGACCTCCTGGTGGACACACAATGGCTGATCTGGGCACCAGAAGACCCAGCTCTGGCCCTGACCCGGTAGGTCACCTGAGTGGGCTGGTCTCTCATCTGTGGCCTTCCCACTCGGGGGGTCTCGTGAGAAGCAAACAAAGGGATGTCTGAGGGAAACTTTGCAGACTCTCAGGCACCTTAGGAGTTGATGGCTTTATGATTATCCATGGTGGTGGCTTTGTGTTTGTCATTTATATTCTGCTGGCCCTGCCCTGGCCTGCTGCCTCCCTGAATAAACCTGGAGAACCGAGACCCCTGGAGATGCTGCGAGAGCGGTCCTATGGTCATCGTGCACAGGGCAGGGGCGTGTCAGTAAAACGTCCCTGCACCACGTTAGGCTCATTGTTCAGTGGGATAATGGCTGAGGCCCTCTCACGGTGATGGAGTTGTCCTGTGGCTCCAGTGAGCCTGGGGTAGAGGAAGCTGACCATGTTTGATCCCTTGCTATGTACCAGGTAATCCACTGGGCATCTTACACATGTTGTTGCATAAATTCTCATCCCTAGTATTATCCCCAAGAGAGGAGAATGTGAAAAATCCAGATGAGAAAACAGAAACTCAGTTATGACCTTTCCGAAGGCCCTCAGAAGGATGTGGCAGAGCTCAGATTAGAGCTCAGGAAGGTCTGCCCCTGTGCCACCCTATCCCCCTGTGCCACCCTGTCCTTCTGTATCATGCTGTCCCCCAGTACCACCCTGCCTCCTGTATCACCTGTCCCTCTGTGTCCCCCTGTCCCCCTGTACCACCTAGTCCCTGTGTATCCCTGTCCCTCTGTGTCACTGTGTCCCTCTGTGTCCCCCTGTCCCCCTGTACCACCCTGTCCCTCTGTGTCCCCATCCCCCTTTGTCCCCTTGTCCCTCTGTGTCACTGTGTCCCTCTGTGTCCCCCTGTTCCCCTGTACCACGTGCCGTTCCTGTGTGCTGGGATTGTAGGACTCATGAGATGCCTCTCACCTCATCTGGGGGGGCGTCCAGCTGCAACCCCAAGCTCTTCAAGGATCTCTGCCCTTGTGGTTTCCGGGGGATAACCCAGCCAGGTCCACTGGCCCAGTGTCACTTCGGCTGCCCACCCAGGAAGGAAAAGAACATCTGAAGTCAGTAGGTTTCTAAAAACAGAGGGTTTCAAAGAAAGATAAAGATCAAAGGCAGAGGAGGTCAAAGAAGCCAAAGTCAGATCACCCCCAGATTAAAGCAAGAGGAGCTGGCTCCCCGAGGCTGACATCTGCAGGAGGCCTGCCGGCCCTCTGTAGCTGGAATCCCAGCGGCTGTCAGTTACAGAGGGCACAGAGAGCGGGCCAGAGACAGACAGACAGACGGAGACACACAGAGCAGGGCAGTGGGGCTGAAAGAGAGGGAGAGAGGAGGGAGAGAGAGAAAGCCAGATACAGAGAGACAGGCAGAGCATGGGAGAGAAGCACAGAGAGAGAGGGAGAGAGAAACGGAGGGAGACTGAGAAACAGAGAGAGAAAAACAACAGAAAGCAAGTGAAAGAACCACAGACACGAAGCGAGGTGGTGAGGCGTGAAAAGAGTGTCAGAGGGGCCGCTGAGAGGAGTGACACTGATGGTGGGGGTGTCAGTGTGTGGCACTCAGGCGGAACTTTCCCTTCGGAGCTGGAGCCCCTCGGCCCAGCCGCTCGGACTCTCGCCTGCCCTCCTTTTCCTGCATGGGGAGGCTGGCCTCCGTTCTCCATGGAAGGTGGAGACTACCGGGCCCTCTGCTCAGAGGAAAATGACTTCTCCACCTGCTGGAGGAGGCCCCCGAGGCTGGGAGGCCGGAGGGTCCTGGTTCCTCCAGCCCCTTAGAGCCTGGAAACCCTTCCCACTCACAGGGCCTGCTCAGGCCTGCAGTGGCCACGGCCCCCATGTTCCTGCACCTCTCCTGCCACCTGGGCCTTCACCCCCGCTTCCACCTCCACACGGTGCCTTCAAAGCCCAACCTGGGCTCCTCCTCTTCCAAGAAGCCCACAGAGACCACAGGCCCCCCGGGGTTTCTCTGGACTTCTTTTGACTGCCGTGCTGGGTCATGTTCAGTGACACAGTGTTCATCTTCTAAATGACACGCACATAAATTCTTTGTTCCCATCTCTCCAACTGGATGAAAAACCCTCTTCTTTTTCATCCTCTCCTCCTCCCCACCCAGGCCTCACAGCACGTGCACAGAGAGGCATCCACCAGGCTTTGAAATGTGTCACTTTGACTTATGTTGTGCTTGCCACTTTTCCCAAATTCACTCCAGTGAACGTGGGCACTTGGTCCTCAGTTTGGAGAGCGTGCATCAGAGGACGCATTGTGCCGGGGGACAGAGGGGAGTGGAGGCCCAGGCAGGCAGCTTGGCCAGCCCGCTGAGCTGGTCTGCTGCACACTCAGTCCTGGAACCCGGCTCCTGCCGCAGGCTGCCCCACCCCAGGCCCTCCTCCTGAACCTCAGTCAGGACAGAGGCTGAGCACCTGTGTTGGGGGGAATGGGGAAGGGAACTGGGTTATCGCTCTATGCTGGCCCAGCTCAGACCTGAGAACCATCCCCAAGGGCCCAGCCTGCAACCTGGCCTGGGTCTGCTCTCTCACTTCCCTTTCTCAGTGGGTCAGCACCTGCTGAGCACCCCACACCCTCGCTCCCACCCCTGCCAGGCACACCCTTTTCCTTTCCCCAGAGGCCTCCTTCTGGGCTGGTCCTACTTGGCTGAAGCAAGACACATGGCCACTTAACTCCCAGTGGGTGGAGTAATGCAAGCCAGCCACTGCCCAGAAGGAGCGAGGGCTGGGACATCTGTGAGCAGCCCCGGTGACCTCCACATTTGGAGCAGTGGTCTCCCCTGCCCGGCTGAAGCATTTCGAGGGCTGGGGCCGGGCTGGTTTGTCTCTGCACCCCCAGTCCTAACATGGAGTTTGGCACGTCCAGGAGTCTGGGGTAACTGTTGAGCAGGTGGTGTGGGCCCAACAAAAGGCAGCAGCCCTGACAGCTTGGAACTGCACTGCCCTCCCTCCTGTCACAATGATGATGGTGACAAGGATGATGATAAATAACAATGTCACTGAGCAAAGCACTTACATTGTCACAACTGATATCCGCAACGACTCAGACCGGTGCCTGGGACCCCGGGGGCTCAGTGACCTGTTCAAGGTCACACAGCTAGCGAGTGGAGGGGGGCCACAATTGGACCCAGGTGGACGGTAACCGGAGTCCGGGCTCTTGGGCAGTCGCCTGGATCCCTCAGCTGGAGACCTGAGACGTGGGTTCTGGTGGCTCCGCTGTGTGACCGTGGGTGAGTCCATTTCCCCTCCGGGGAGCCCCAGGCTCCTGGGTGTGTAATGAGGACTTGAACTCCTTGGGAACATCTGTGTTCCCTTTCTCAGTTGACATGTCCTAGTTCGGAGGGAATTAGATCACACCCCTCCCCCCACCCCATGGGGGCATCATGAAGATTCAGAATCAAGCAATAGTGAGAGGGAGGACTCCTGCCTTCAAAGACCTTACAGTCCAGCGGGGGCCAGAAACAGCCACCTAACCTTCCATGTGGGTCTGGGTCCCAGTTTATGTTCAGACAACAGGGCTGTAGGAACCCTGATGAGGGCGATGCAGAAGCCTCCTGGAGGAGGGGGAGGCAAGGGGCGGGCCAAAGGAGAGGGTGGATTTGGCTGTATGGATGGGTTGGGGGAGGGTGGAGAATGGACGGCAGTATCAGTGGTGATGGCCTGTGAGGACCCGGTCAGCTGGCATGGAGAAAGTGATGACCTTCTAGCAATTTCCCTCTTCAGGCCCCCTCTTGTGAGTGAACATCTTTAATTTATTAAGGGACTGATTTTAAATCATCCTCCTTCTCTCCCTGCCCACTTCCCTCCTCCACTGCCTATATTTCCCTTGACCATAAATTTTTTTTTAATGACAGTTTAGAAAATGAGCAAATCTTTGCTGACACTTTTATCACCTCCAGAATACTTTTAATAAGAGGTTTCAGTAGATTGCATTCTGGGAGAGGGGGAGGAGAGAGGTGAGACAGCAACTCCATCTACCCAGGCAGAGCCGCTCCCCCTTGTCCTAGCCCTGCAGCCCGAATACTGTCCCCCTCCATCCCACTCCTCGGGGGAGGCCCCTAGGACCTAGGACCCAGCTCCCTGGGCTCCAGCCCGATCCTGACAACCCATTCACCCTGAGCCTCAGGCACAGCCCTTCACTCCTCCCTCTCCGCTGGTCTTCTCATCTGTAAAACCTTGCCTAGGTGCAAGGGGATAATTAGTGCAGACCTATTAATAATGGTTAAAAGTAATTAGCTGCTGACATTTTGAACCACACCTAGTTACTCAGACTGGCAAATCCGGTCCAATAATATTTCTCAAACTACAAACAGAGCCAGCTGAACTGGATTCATAAGCCCGGGACCCATCACTGCACTGACCACCGGAAGTGTGTGCTGTGTCCGCCCTGTGTTAGATACTGTGGGAGCTGGAAGGTCCACACAGCACCCAAAACACAGTGCCACCCCCAGGAGTTGTCAGCTGGGGTGGGGAAGAAGGAAAAACTGCCCAGAATGAGGTTGTGGCAGAAAGAAGGCCCTAGAGGGCCTGGAATGGGGTGGGACAGGCAGGGAGCCTCCCATGGTTTCTGCAGAGGGAACGGATCCCCAGAAGGGAGACACTGATTGTGTGGGGTCAGTTGGGAAGGGGAGGGCCTGGAGGGGATTGTCACGGTTCAAGAGCGAGGGGAGGGCCGGACAGGAACCAAGAACAAGGCCTGGGCATGAGGGACATTCAAAGGGAAATCAACAGCATTTGGGGGCTGGCTGGAGACAGGACGTGTAAGCGGAGGGTTTGGGAGAATGGGGGTGCCACAAAGAAAGGCCACCCCAGGAGATCACTGGGTAAGTCAATCACTGGGTGACTTGTAGAATGATTCTGTCCATTAAAAATATACAAAGAAAAAAACAAGTTTTGTTTTAAGAAACACATTGTTGAGGGCAGTCAAAATGTAATTTGCTTCTAATTGAATTATGGTTGAAAAAAAAGGGAAGGGTTGTAAGTTAACTGAGTGTAAGTTAACCAAGTGTAGGTTAACCAGGTGTAAGTCAACAGAAAGTGACTTGGGTGCTCAGAGATCCCAACATTTACTGAGCCCCTACAACAAGCCATTCACTGTGCTTGGCGCATTTGGGAGCTGATGTGTTTAAAGAGATTTGTACCATGCACGGCTTCATAAATGGGAGCTATCTTGCCTGTCCTCTTTATTATTGGGAGGAAATCATGATGACCATGGGGGAAAAATGAACATATAGGGCATGGAAAGTAATTAAGTGCTACTGAGCCCTTACTAGGTGCCAGGCACCGTTCTAAATGCTGTGCATTTGTTTGATCCCACAGAAATCCTAGAAGGTAGGTGCTATTATTATTAACCTCATTTTATAGACAAGGAAGCAGAAGCACAGAGAGGCTGAGTAACTCTTCTGAGGCCACACAGTCAGTACTAGGTCAGAGATTGAACCTGGTAGCCTGGCTTCAGTGCCCCTGAATCTGCTACCCCCAGACTGCAGCGTCTTGTCTATTTCTGACCCTGAAGAGGAGGGGTCAGAAGGACAAGAGGACAAGAGGGGACTGGAGAAAAGTCCAAAGGGTTCCCTGAGAGCTGATCTCCTCTCTGAGGACAGGGAAGGTCTTGAGGGGACCAGATGGAAGGCTGGGCTGTTGATTTCTGACGTCGCAAAGATGCAGGAGAAAAATTGAGGGGCTTTTACTGCCCTTCTCCGGGGGGCTGCAGGCAGGGGCCTGAGGGTGTGAGTTTGGCTCAGGAGGTTTTCTGGGCTTGGAAGCAGAGCCGGTGCGAGGAAACGGGTCTGGAGAGGACAGACTAAATTCCATTTAAACCGGGACTGGAGACAGTCGAACTGAACGAGAGATGGTGCCTGTTCTCCGTTTGTTTTTCTTTACATTTTGCTCTAAGTGTATTCGAAAACGTCTGGACATTAGAGAGAGAAGGACACAGGAGTGAGAACCTGTGGCCTTGCCGCACAGTGTCTGTGGGATGTGGGCAAACCACTGACCTTGCTGACCCCTGGTCTCCTGGCCTGCAAAATGCCTGGAGTCCCCACGTCAGAAGGTGGGGAGCTGGGCGCATGTGGGTTTAGCTCCTGGCCCAGATTCGGTCTTCTGCATCCCGTAATTGGTAGCTATTATTATTATTATGGCTATAACTATAGATCATTAATTTACAGTTTAAAAATGCTTCACCTATTTCATTTTGCACCATTTTATTGAAGAAATAAATATTTATAGAAAATCCTTCGAATTAGCTGGATTCAATATCAGCCCCACTCCTTTCAAGTACACACAACAGATAGGCAGTGACAGGCACTACTTCTGTCTGGTGGCACCCACCCGCCCAAGCCACTTTTCTTTATCTCCTGCCATCTACCGAGTGTTGACTCCGTGCCAGGCACCATCCTGGGTGCTTTGCAGACATTGTCTTCAATCCTCACAACAACCTTGCAGACAGGAATTTTCCCCCACCTTACAGACGAGGACATTAAGACTGAGAGAGTTAGATGACTTGCCTGAGGTCACACAGCTCTGAAACACTGATGGGGATTCAGAGCCAGGTGTGTCTGTCACTAAAGCACATGCCTTCTCCCAGATGGCAGATCCAGGATTTAGGGAATTCTCCGGGGTGGAACTGGCCTTGCAACGATGGAGAGAGTGACTAGGTAGGGGCTGTTCTGTGGACAATGTGAGCTTTCTAGAGATGGTTTCCCTCTGAGGCTGAGCAGCTCCTAGAAACCCAAAAGAAGCATCCACCCGGAGGATGCCACCTTTACACGTCAAGTGTCCCCACCTGGCACGGAAGCTAATTCCTCCTCTGGAATCCCCACGTGGCTTGTCTCTCTGGTGCCCATCCTGGGCTCACCTGACTGGTGTTCAAGGGACCAGCCGTGGTGCAGGGAATGGAGCCATAAGAGTCCCTCACAGTTGCCCAGGGCTCCGTAATTTGCAGAGCGCTCTTCCACATACACCATGGCCTCGGAGCTAAGAGGAAGCGGTGTCCTGACAGAGGAGAACACGGCTCTGGGCCACGCTGACTTGGCCTGGAGTCTCCGTTCCACACTTTACATGCTGTGTGACCTTGGGCAAGTAACTTCACCTCTCTAAGCCTTAGTTTCCTGACCTGAGAAATGGGGAAAATACCTACTGCATAAGGTTTTTATGAGGGTTAATTGAGATTATGCATATACACCATATATATGGTTATATTATATATATATACAATCTCATTTAACTCCCATAATAACCCACAAATAAATAATCAATACTGATATATAGCAATGCTTTAATAAACTAATGTTAACTAAGCACAGCCACACCCAAAGGTGGATGGATAATAAGAACTATTCCTTATTAAGGCAAGTTCTTCTCATCACATGTTGTTTTGTATTACACCTTGACCATCCACTTGCCCATGGGATGACACGCTCTGCAAGGCCAGAGCCGGGTCTGGTTGCTGAGCTCCACCCACAGCGGTCAGCAACACGTCTGACAGGCAGCGGGGGCCCAATAAATGTGTGGAATCTGTGATCTTGTTTGCCCCTCGCAACAGGCCCTTGAAGTAAGGGAAATTCTCATCCTCACTTTCCAGAGGAAGAAACAAAGGTTCAGAGAGGGGAACAAGGTCACACAGCTGGTAGGTGGTGGAAGTGGAGTTCACGCCCAGGTTCCTGCGCCATCAGTCGGTGCCATGAGCCGTGAACCATCTTGGCAGAGAGCACTGTTTCCTCTCCGCAGACGGACGGTGGGGACCGGGGCTCCCGGGCTCGCAGCCCTGAGCCCTCCCCATCACATCAGAGAGGGTGGCGGGGTGGTCCCCAGGCCCAGCCTCACAGCTTTCTGAGGAGCACCAATTGAGCAATTGCCCAAGAGGCCTTGGGATAACAGCTCATGGCCTAGGGGACCTGCTGTGCCCACCGCATCCGTGTCCCAGGCGGCAAGACTCAAAGCAGACTGGGGACAGCACACGTCCTTCCCCAGAGAAACCCCTCGTGGGGCCGTCTCCTCTGCGGGGGGGCCCTGCCTTACTGGGGGTGCCCTTCTCTTCAGGACGACGACAGCTGTGGGCTGCAGTGAGCTGGGCCCAGGGGCTGCGGCCGGGTCTGCTCTCCCTGCGGCCTGGAGGAGAGCGGTGACCCTGCAGGCTTGGCAGAGAGGAGCCTCGGCAGCAGCTGGCGAAGGCATGTTCTGGGCTCGGGGGTCCCTCACAGACGGCTGGAGGAGCCCACTCCCCGAGGGCTGGTGAGAGGCCGGCAAGACGTCTCTGGTCAGTTCCAGCTGTTCCTGAGCACTAATCGGGCCCCGTGTCACCTCACTGAAAGCACCCCAACCCCCTACCAAGCACAGTGGCCGTCTGAGGTAGAATTGTCGTTGTCCCCACTGCACAGATGATGAAACCAAGGCTCCGACAGGTCAAGGGACTTGCTCAGGGTCCCTTTGTGAGTGAGTTTGGACAGAGCCAGAAATGAGTCCAAGGTGGCCTGGCTCTAACCTGGGCACAGATGGTGGGGTACCTTAGCCCTGTCCTATGGGCTCAGTTCTTGTGAGTTCATCTTTTTTCTCCAAGTCTCCTTTGGGAGATGCTCATCCATCCAAGAGAAGAATCCCATGTCTTCCGCCCTTGCATGCATTTGTTCATTCATTTGACCTTCATTGGCCAGGCCTTAAATGCCTGGTGGTGTCCACTTAGAGCTGAATCAGACACAGGCCCTCAGGAGCTCGGGGGTCTGAGAGCCTAGGAGGCTGCTGGGGGACCAGTGTCGGATCTGCAGTCAGAGGCTGGGACTCAAGTCTTGGGTCTGCCACTTACCAGCCCTGGCATCCAGGACAAGTCCTTTAACTCCCCCAAGTCTCGGTTTCTCTATCTGTACAATGGGAATACAGTTCATCTACTTTTCAGAATTATTGGAAGAATTAAAAGAGAGGTCTGGTCCGTAATCCCTTATCCAAATTCCTTGAGGCCAGATATATTTCAGGATTCAGAATATTTTTTGGATTTTTGAAACGGAATATTGTGGAAGTACCACGTATTTCACATCACTCCAGCATGATCTGGGACAGGGCCGTACAATCAAATGCATTAACATCTCTGCAGGAAAACTAATGAATATTCACAGTCCATGGGTAAATAAAGGCTAAAAATAGTTGCCAAATGAATTTCTAAAAAGCTTGTGGTGTTCAGAGTGTTTGGGATCTCAGGATTATGAATAAAGGATCTGGACAGAAATGATAGTAACAGTTACTATTTACTGAATGTTTACTTGTTTACATGCATTAACTCGTTGAGTCCTCACAGCAACCCTGTGAGAGCAGGAACCATTATTATCCCTGTTTTGTAGGTGAGGCTGGGAGATCAGAGAGGTTAATTCACTTGCCCGCAAGCCCACAGTTGATAACTGATAGAGCCAACACTGGACCTAGGCAGTCAGGCTTCGGCCTCTGTGTCTGCTTGGGTTAGAAATGAGAAAAGTGGTGGGGCTGCTGGCAGGGCCTCAGACAGCACCTACCAGTCTTCCTGTTGTGATGATGGGCACAGACAGGAAAGTGACTTCCAAGATCCCCTGTCCTGTCTGCACCAGGACTGGGAATAGAGCCACATTTCCAGACTCCCATCCAATGTGCTTCACACACACACACACACACACACACACACACACACACAGACTCTCACTCTCTGATCCCACCCTTCCAGCAGCCTCCACCTCCCCAGCACCCACCCAAAACACGCTCACCCAGACTGAGGTGTTAGGAAGGAGAGCGGGACAGTCACATCCTCTCTGCCTCTTCTCCCCACCTGTGTGACGTCCCCCCATCTCCCAAGGCCTCGTCACCCATCTGCTCTTCCCCAGGGGATCAAGGAGGCCTTCTGGGGGCAGTAGATGTGAGGGGATGTCCCTGGGCAGGAGAGGCCTCCTGGGTTCCTGACCCACGCAGATGACCATAAACATACAGACTGAGGTTAAGGGAGGCCCAGAGCGCCAGACCTGGAGTCAGACGGGTCTGGATTTGAATTCCAGCTCCCTCTCTTACAAGCCTGGGGAGTGATTTCAGCCCCTTGAGGCCTAGAAAGAACAGCAGGTTTGACGGGGTTGGGGCGCATTTGGGACTGAACAATGTTTGCTGGAGCCCAACTGACCGGCTTTCCTCCCCAGAGACATCTTGCCGGCCTCTCACCAGCCCTCGGGGAGTGGGCTCCTCCAGCTGTCTGTGAGGAGCCCCCGAGCCCAGAACAGGCCTTTGCCAGCTGCTTCCGAGGCTCCTCTCACCAAAGCCTGCAGGGTCACCGCTCTCCTCCAGGACGCAGGGAGAGCAGACCCGGCCACAGCCCCCTGGCCCAGTTCGCTGCAGCCCACAGCTGTCGTCGTCCTGAAGAGAAGGGCACCCCCAGTAAGGCAGGGCCCCCCCGCAGAGGAGACGGCCCCATGAGGGGTTTCCCTGGGGAAGGACGTGTGTGCTGTCCCCAGTCTGCTGAGTCTCACCACCTGGGATATGGACGCTGTGGGCACGAGGTATCATTTGAAGGTTTCGGTTCAACAAAGGAAGCTGGGAACCTCTGTGAGTTGAGCCTACCATTCCTGCGGCTTGCACCTCCCTAACTCTGCTCTTCCTACATGCTGGGGTTCCCAGTGCCCCCTCACTTTGCCCAGGTACCAGAACCTGGCTCCTCCTGACCAGCCTTATCCAGCTGTTGCCGCAAGACCCTCCCCGCCTCCCTCTTCTCCCAGTTCCACTGTTGAAATGAAACATCCATCATGCTTCATTTGCCTAATAAGCCTCAGTCTCCACTCTGCTGGGTGATTAACCAGCTAGAATACCACGTGCTCCCATCACAGGCTCTTGGCGATGGCCGTGGGAGGGGTGCCTGGAGCAGCCCTGTGCTGGTGGAGGGGTTCTTTCCTTCCTTTCGCTACGCACCCCCCATCTTTTTTTTCAAATGAAAAATGACCGTGTGATTCCGTTAAGTTTCCTGTGCAATAGCAATCATTCTGGAGAAACTGATTGTGACTCTTTCAAAGACTGCTTGGTCAGGTGTTAATGTATCGGGAGAGAGTTTACACTGTCCTGCTTGCTGCAGCCAGAGCAGGGAAGGAACCCCAGGGAGGGCGGGGGGGCATGGATGTAGGGTGGCAGGGCACAGACCCAAGGTGGACAGGGCAGGGGTGCAAGGAGGGCAGGCAGAGTTTCATTCAAAGGATAGTAATTTCCTGTACTTCTCAGAAAGGATTTCCCACCTGTCAGGGTTGTCTGGGAGGAGAGTGTTCATTTCTTGTGTAACCCTCTCTGCTTTGGGAGTCCTGCCCCCGGGGTGGCAGGGGGTCCTTGCTTCCTGCCCCTGCCCCTTCTCTTCATATCACCAGAAGGGCTGTGTGCAGTCCGGAGAGAGGAGGAGATCCAGTCAGAGATCAAGAGCTGACTCTGGCCTGCCCGTGGATGTGACCTTGCACTTCTCTGAGCAACTTTTGGCATCTGTGAAATGAGCACAGGCACAACCCTGCCTCACCGAGGCACTTTGAAGCCGGAGGCCCATGCCACCCGTTGCCTATCCAATACCCATCCCTTCTGCCCCTTCCTGGCTGGCAGACCCCAAGAGGGGGCATCAGGTTGTACTGGCCAATGTGGGTCCCTCTCCAGCCCAGGGAGTCAAGAGTGCTCAGTCCAAGCCAACCTGCCGGGGGTGGGTAAAGAGTTCAGGCTGGAAGGCAGAGGCTCTGCCGGGGCTTCTGGGAAAGGATCCCTTGCTCATCAAAAGCCATGCTGAGAAGGGACTTCTTGCTCCCTGCCTCTGGACCCGGCCTCGAGTACTCTGCGACCCTGAGCAGTGTACGGGACACCACTTGCAGCTTGGAGCTGCAGCAGTCACCTCCCAAGCGTGAAGGGACGTGTCTGAGGACCAGGCTAGAGTATGCTCTGGTGAGTCAGGCCGATATTATCATTCTTCCTGGGCCCAGAGGAGCTGGGCCTGGGGGTGCCCCAGAGGGGCCCGCATCTTCCCCGGCCCTGTCTCCCTCCCCCCAGCCTCAGTGGTCTCTGAGAACAACAGCCGCAGAGGGAGAGAGGGCGGTTCTGAAGCCCAGGGAAGGACAGGACCACACAGAACCCTTCAAGTGAAGTGTTTTTTTATGCAGGAATTAGAAACAGCCGTAATATTTTTCTTAATTGACTCTTCTAATTGCAAATCAATAGAACGAATTTGTACCTGGCTGGGTTTGCTTTGTTTTGAAGTGACTGGGGGCCCTGAAGGACTCCCTATGAAAGGAGGACCTTAGGTGAGGTGACATCAAACACGTCACAAGCCATCACTGGTGGGTGGCAGGAGGATCAGGAACTGGGGATGGGGAGGGAGCTGGTTCCTCTCTTTCCTCCTTAGCCTCCAGGTCTTGCCTGCGGCCAACACTTGGTGAGCAGGGGGACAATCCAGCAGGTGGAAAGGGCTGGCTGCCAGCTGTCCCTTCCAGCTGCTGGGGGCTGTGTCTTGCTGGAAAGTTTGGCCCAGAGTAGAGACAGCCCTCTTCTCTGGACTCCTCTCAGCAGCGGGCAGGTGGCCTGGAAGTTCGTTCCTCCAGTCAGCACATCACAAGTATTTCCTGAGCACCGACTATTTTCCAGGCTCCAGATGGAGACTGGGGATCCAGTGGTGGACGAGAGACCTCTGGCCTCTATCTTCATGGAGGCACTGGCACTGAATGACCAAATCGATCAGGATTCAGCTTCCAAGAACAGAACCCATGTTGGCTATTTATATAGAAAGGGGCTTATTGCAGGGTATTAAATGGACTTCAGAGCTGCTTCGAGGTCTGGAGAAATGAGGATTAGGCCGAACTCCCAGGAGTGACTCTTAAGAACCAGGCCACCGAGAATGTCCCATTCGGCCCATATGGGGCAGCTGCCACCACAGTTGCATGTTCTAGAACCCTGATGCCTCTGCAACAAAATGGAAGCCTCACATTTGCCTCTTTCCCCTCTTGGCTCGGTTCTGAATTCGAGTTTCAGACGAGTCCCTCAATTGGTAGAACTCAAAGCAGTGTGGAACCACGGGAGTCTGTGCACGCAGGCATTAGCTCTCCGGGAGACATCCTGGGAGCAGGAGGTGGAAATGGGTCGCGAGTGAATAAACCCACACTTTCAACACAGCAACTGATTACACAATTTGTTGATTGAGTGGTAAGTGCTTTGCAGGTAAAACAGAGGGAATTGTCGAAAGGAACTTGACTCAACTCTTGGCAAGAATCAAGAGGAAACCATGACTGTAAAAGTGGACAGTGGGACCATACAGGGACCCTTTAAGGATAATGACCTCTAGTCCCAAAGACATGGCCACTGCATCTTCTGGAACCTGCTGTGCCTCCTCCTCTTCCTGGTCCCCAGGCCCTCATGGTGGTCACCATGTGTTCTTGACACTCCCAGGTGAAATCCCAGCCATCTCTATCTTTCTTCAGATTACAGGCCCAAGACCCTTGTTCAGATGGTCCAGGTGTCCTAGGGCCCACCGATTTGTCCCAAGCTCCCCGGACAGGCCGTGTGGTGGGAACACTCATCATCTTGGCTCAGGCCACCAGCCCTGCCTGCCTCGAGGGGCCTGCATACTGACCCTTTCTGGTGTGAGGCCACCCCCATGGTCAGGAGAAGGACCCAGCCTACTGTAAAGCCACATTACCCACACAACTTATCTCAGTGTTTCTCGAAGTTTGGTCTAGGAGCCAACCAACATTAGATTTTCCCCCCAGCTTTATTGACAAATAAAAACTGTATATATTTAAGGTGTACAAAGTGATGTTTTGATACACATATATGTTGTGAAATGATTACCACAATCAAGCTAATTAACATAGCCATCACCTCATATAGTGACTTGTGTGTGTGTGTGTGTGTGTGTGTGTGTGTGTGTGGTGAGAACACTTGAGATCTACTCTCTTAGCAAATTTCAAGTACACAGTACATTACTAACTATAGTCAACATGCTGTACACCAGGTCTTCAGACTTATTCATCTTATAACTGAAAGTTTGCACTCTTTGATCATATCTCCACTTTTCCCCCACCCCAACTTCTGGTAACTACCATCTTACTCTCTGTTACTATGGGTTCAACTTTTTTTAAAGATTCCACATATAAGTAGCTTATTTTACTTAGCATAATGTCCTCCAGGTCCATCTATGCCATTCCAAGTGGCGGGATTTCCTTCTTTTTTTAAGACTGAATAATATTCCATTGTCTGTATGTACCACATTTTCTTTATCCACTCATCTCCTGGTGGACACTCAGATTGTTTCCATTTCTCGGCTCTTGTGAATAATGCTGCAATGAACATGGGAGTGCAGATGTCTCTTTGAGATCCTGTTTTCATTTTCTTTGGATATATACCCAGAACTGGAATTGCTGAACCATATCGTAGTTCTGTTTTTCAGTTTTTGAGCAACCTCCATACTGGTTTCCATAGTGGCTGCACCAATTTACACTCCTACCAGCAGTGCACGAGGGCTCCCTTCTCTCTACATTCTCACCTTCACTTCCTATCTTTTGACTTTTTGGTAATAGCCATCCTAGCAGCTGTGAGGAGATACCTCATTGTGGTTTTGATTTGCATTTCCCTGATGACTGGTGATGTTGAGCACTTTTTCATGTACCTGTTGGCCATCTGTATGTCTTCTTGGAAAAATGTCTATTCAGGTTCTTTGCTCATTTTTTTATTGGATTATTCAGGATTTTTGCTGTTGAGTTGTGTGAGTTCTTTATATATTTTGGATATTAACACCTTATCAGATATACGATATGCGAATATTTCCCCCCATTCCGTAGGTTGCCTTTTCATTTTGTTGATGGTGTCCTTTGCTGTGAAGACGCTTTTTAGTTTGATGGAGTCCCATTTGTTTGTTTTTGCTTGCTGTCTGTGTTTTTGGTGTCAAATCCAAAAAATCATTCCCAAGGCCAATGTCAAGGAGCTTACTGCCTATGGTTTCTTCTAGGAGTTTTATAGTTTCAGATCTTACACTTAAGTCTTTAATCCATTTTGAGTTGATATTTGTGTGTGTTATAAGATAGGGGTCTATTTTCATTATTCTGCATGTGGATGTCCAGTTTTCCTAACACCATTTATTGAAGAGACTGTCCTTTCCCCATTGTATATTCTTGGTGCCTTTGTCAAAAATTTGTTGACTGTATAGGTGTGGGTTTATTTCTGGGCTCTTTATTCTTTTCCATTGGTCTCTGTGTCTGTTTTTATGGTGATACCATACCATTTTGAGTACTGTTGCTTTCTAATATAGTTTGGAATCAGGATGTGTGATGCCTCCAGCTTTGTCCTTCTCAATCAAGATTGTTTTGTCTCAACAATAGACTTTTACTTGATAAAAATTCTGTTTCCCATGCCCTGTCCCAGATCTACTGAATTTGAATCTCTTGTGGGGTGGGACCAGAAAATGTGGCATCTTCTTTTTTTTTTTTCTGATCCAGGTGCAAATAGTTTCTGCATTAGATGTGCATTTTCTGCAGACTCTCCAGGTGACCGGTTCGCCAGGACCAAGGCCGCGGCTCTGAGCACACAGGTTGGAGGGGGGCCATGCGGGGCCCTGGAGGCACATGGGACTTGGTATCACAGCCCAGGGTTTCCTCTTCCTCTCTTTTAATCTCTGATTCCAGTTGTCCTGCTGTGAGCCTCGGTTTCCTGACCTGAGAAATGGGGGTAATGATATTGTTTGTTCCCCGGGTTTGTCGTGGCTGTGCAATAACACATGTGAAGCCTCTATCAGTGGGAAGGAGCTGTTTCAATACTGTGTCGCCCTTAGGAGCCTCGGTGAGCGTGATATTTAGGAGGCAGAGTTCAACAATCCCCAGCGATTAAAAAAAAAAGTTGAGGCTGGCCCAGTGGTGTAGTGATTAAGTTCAGCATGCTCCGCTGTGGTGGCCTGGGGTCTGTGGGTTTGGATCCCAGGTGCAGACCTACACCACTCATCAGCCGTGCTGTGGTGGTGTCCCGTATACAAAGTAGAGGAAGACTGGCACAGACGTTAGCTCAGGGACAATCTTCCTCACCAAAAAAAAAAAAAAGTTCATTCTTTACTCAAGTTTCTCAAAGGACGTGAAAAGGGATTCAAATACCCAGTCCACAGCAATACTCATGAACCCTCCTTTCTCTCCCACCCACTTCCCTGGTGCTCTGCCACGCCCCAGTCCCTCATTCCCCCAAAGTCCCTAAACCTCCCTCTACCCCAGTCCTGGGGCTTTTCTGCTGTTTCCTCGTCCCCCTCCCTCAGTGCTGTGTGACGTGTAGGTCATTAGCTCCCCTCTTCCCCAAAAGAAGCCGGGCTGTCCAAGAGGAGGGGGACGGTGGTAACTGACTGGAGAATGAGGGGTTTTCTCTGGGGACCGAGTGGGGTTGAGGGAGGTTGGTGAACGTGCTTGTCTGAACACATTTTTCTGGTCTGTCACGTCAGGTAGCACGACACAGCAGTACCAGCGAAGTAACAATTTTCAGTGCTCGATGCAAGCAGTGTTCAAGGTGAGGGTATCTGTTCTCTCACATCCCCCCTCCCTCCCTCCTCCCCTCCTTCCCCGTCTCTTCTCTCTGTTTATCTGTCTCTCTCTTTTTCTTCCACTTATAAAACTGGTTTAGGGGCCGGCCCGGTGGTGCAGCAGTTAAGTTCGTGCACTCTGCTTTGGTGGCCTGGGGTTCACCAGTTTGGATCCTGGGCGCGGACCTACTCACTGCTCATCAAGCCATGCCGAGGTGGCGTCCCACACAGAGCAACTAGAAGGATGCACAACTATGACATACAGCTGTCTACTGGGGCCTTGGGGAGGGAAAAGCAAAAAAGGAGGAGGATTGGCAACAGATGTTAGCTCAGGCGCAATCTTCCTCAAAAAAAAAAAAGAAAACAAACCCCAAAAAACTGGTTTATTCTTTTATCCCACAACCGTTTATTTTATCTGTAATATTTAACTAGTTTTCTTTTTCATAGTGAAAGTGAATAAATGCAGTGTGAACACTTTCAAATAGGGCAGATGAGCACAAGGTCAAGGAGCAAAGGAGTCCTCCTGAGTTCAGTTTCCCCGCCTATAAAACGGGAGCAGCACCTTCCGGGAACTGCTGGATGAGGCGTCACTGCGCTGGCTCCCTGCACCCTGTCGGGGTGAGGCCGCCAGCACCCCGAGCAGCTCTTCCTTCTGCCAGAGGAGTAGGAGACCCTGGAGGGGAAGGAAGGGCTGATGCTGGGTGGGGTGTGTGTGTGTGTGTTTGCAAAGCGGCTGGGGATGCGGGTGTCAGGTCCAGCCCCCACTTTGGCCAAGTGGTGATGTGTCCTTCTGCCCCCCCCCCCCTTTGCTCTGTAGCATTACCCCTCCAGCCCGGTTCCTCCCCTCTCCTCCCTTCCCGGTACCAGGTGGCTCAGATCCTCCCGATAGAACCCCGCTGCGGCCTGCTGTCTCAGGGCAGGCAGAATTATTGAACAGGCGCCACAGCTGGGCTCCTAGCAGGAGGCAGGGGAGAGGCTGGGGGAGGAGGAGGGAGAGCGGGAGGAGGAGGACGAGGAAGCTGGATTCTGGAAGGCCTGGTGGTGGCTGGTGCTGGAAGGGGTCCTTCAAGTCACCCAAACACCATGCACAGGGGTCTTGAGGAACTCAGTCTGGTTCCAGGTCCTATAGGATCCCTGTCCTGCATAGGATTTATTTACTCATTCAATCAATCGATCACTTATTCAACAAATTCCTATGGAGCCCCTTCTCCGCCAGCACTGTTCTAGGCACTGGGGACACGCAGTGAATGAAGAAACAAAATCCCTGTCCTTGTGGATCTCCCTCCTGGTGTGGGAGGCAGACAACAGACGAGATAAAGCAGATGGACCATACACTAGATCTGGATGAGTGCTATGCGGAGAAGAAAGCAGAGAAAGGAAATGTGAGTGACGGGTGGACGTTTTTGAAAGAACAACCAGACAAAGCACCTTTGAAATGATGACTTTGAGAAAAGACATGGACAATATGAAGAGGGAGCCTGGGAATGTGTGGAGGAGGAACATTCCAGACAAAGGGGTGAGTGCAAAGGCCCTGTGGCACAAGCTTGTCTGAGGAACAGCAAGGAAGAATGCAGCCAAGCAGAGTGAGCAAAGCAGAGAGCAGCAGGAGATGAGGTGGAGGAGCAATGGGCCAGGTCCTGCAGGGCCTTGAAGGTCAAACATGAAGACTTGGGCTTTTTCTCTGAGAACATAGGACCCATTGGAGGTTTGGGGAGAGACATGTCATGATCACACTTATGTTTTAACAGGATCACACAGCTGCCGGGTGGAGCCTAGGCTTTAGGGACAAGGTGGGAGCACAGAGACCAGAGGGGACAACATGTAGGTGAGAAGAGCCAGCGACTGGTCCTAGATGGTGGCAGCTGGAAGAATGCGTGGCAGCCGCCAGACTCGTGTTTAGTTTGAAGGTGCAGCTGGCCACGTTTGCTGGCAGCTCAGCTGCAGGGGGCCAGACAGGGAGGCTGCTCACAGCCAGGTTGGCTGCAGGTCTGTGCTTCCAGGGGTGAGTCCACTTAGCACAGGCCCCGGCATGCTGGGGAGAGAGCTGGCAGGAGCTGGGCAAGTGTGAGGGCTGGGTCATCAGGGTTGGACTCCCACCGGCCTTGCCAAGTGACCAGTGGGGTGGCCCGAGGAAAGGCCACGGCTCCATGAGCACTCGGGGTCAAGAACACAGAGTCAGATCCCCTGCAGAGGGCCCCGTCCCCTGCATGGGCTGGGGGACCGTGACAGTCATCTGGTGACCCTGTCCTGGCCGTGAGCACTCACGCTGAGCAGGGCTGACGGAGGCCAGACTGGGTTTCCAAATTATGCCTCCTACCGCGTGCCCTCGAAGCCCCCTCTCTCTCGGCTGGTCAGCAGGGAGGAGAGCATGTCCCGGGACCCGAGGGGACCCACTGAGAGGGGCCGAGGGCTCTCGGTTTAGAGCAGCAGTCCTCAGACAGGGACAACGCCCCCAGGGAGACATTGGGCAATGTCTGCAGGCATTTTTGTTGCCACACTGGGTGGGGGTGGGGGTGCTGCTCTTGGCCTCTCGTGGGCACAGGCCAGAGATGCTCCTAAACATCTGACAATGCACATGACAGCCCCCAAAGCATAGGGTCCTCTGAATTATCTGTCCCAACGGGTCAGTAGTACCGAGGTTGAGAAAACCTGGTTTAGAGGCACCTTAATTCATTAACCTACCCAAGTGTGGCAGGTTGCAAAAAAATGGCCACAAATTCCTCCCATCTCTTTACCCCGTCAAGAGGTGAGTCTATTTTTCCACCCTTTGTGATGTGCTTTGACAAACTGAATACAATGGGAGTGATCTCATGGGATTTCTGTGTGAGTGACCCCAAACAAGACCGGCAGAAGAACCACCCGGAAAAGCCCAGCCCAAATTGCTGACCCAGAGAACAGTGAGGAAAAAGAATGGTGGTGTTTTAAGCCACTAAGTATGGGGATGTTTGTTTTGCAGCAATGAATAACTGATACACTGAGAGTGGGTGCAGCCTAAAGGGGGTGTCTAGGGACCACATGCTTTAACCCAAAGCATGAATGGGCTCATTTCAGTCAATGGAAGGGCACTGAAGCTAGATTTGGGGCAGCAATGGAACTCTTCCTCCTGTGGATCAGATCACTGGATGAGGGGCCGCCGGTGGGGTCCACATTGAAGGCTAGACCCAATGTGCATGCAGAACAGCTATGATCCTGCCCTATGGGCCACAGGTGGGGTGGGCGAGCAGCTGGGTGATGGAGACCAGATGGATGGCGAACTGCTGTGTGGGCAAGAACGCAGGCTCCTGCCACTGCGTGACCTTGAGCAGGTCCCTTTACCTTCCTCTCCAAACCTCTGCCTTCTCCTCTGGAAAGGGATGATCGTAGCTCTCTCAGGTTTATTGGGAGAAGTAGATCGGATTAGATGAGACAATGTATGTGAGGGACTGCGTCGAGCCTGGTGCAGAGAGGGTATGATAATGGCTTGTGGACTGAGAACACGGGCACACTGTGGGAATAGGGTCAGCTGACAGAGTAAAGGGTACAAAGGGACTGTCCTCTTAGGTTGAGGAGGGTCTCCCAAACTTAAAGAAAAAAAGGGATTGGGAGCTGTAGGAACTAGGTTATTGCAAGATGTTTCCAGAATGGGCGTCCCCAGGTGAGAAGGAAAAGCAGGTTTAAATCAGACCAGCACTGATAGCAGAAGGCAGGCAAACAGTAGGTCTTAATATTATTCCTGTGTGAGCCAGCATGTGGTGTGGGTTTTAATTTAAAGCAAGCATTTAGTGAGTTGATAAACAGGAGCGCACACCTCCTGCCCTCCCACGCCCTGAGCCCCGGAAGAACAATTATCCTGGCGAGAAGACGAGAGGAACATATGGAAATGAATTCTAATAATGTGGAGCGAGCAGCAGTGCCTGCTTTCCCTGGGGCGGGCTCTGATGGGGTTGAGATTGTGTACGGGCCAGCAGGTAACAAAGGTCAGCTGAGGCCTCCCTTTCTGGTTCACTCCACTGAATTCCACGCCGGGGAAGGAGACAGGCCGGGAACTTTTTGATCTTGTCTTAATGGAGGGGTCTAAGGCACCCTCCCCTGGAGTGGTCTCCATGGTGTTACACACAGATCGTTCACATGGGCGGGCTGGCTGTGTATTTCTTTGCCTTCCCCCAAAGGCTGACACAGAGCAGACACCTAGGAGGCCGGTTGGTCTCTGTCTAAGGTCTGTCTCAGACCCAGCTGGGAAGGCAGTAGTTTGGATTCTAGGTTACGATTCATGGCAGTCCCTTCCAAACTAGTCAGGCAAGAGGGGCTTCATTGACTTCTGGGATTGATGTACAGAAAGAGCAGGGCAGAGGGCCCCAGGCACCCGACCACCGTCACCAATGAGACCCTCCTTGTCTCTTGTCTCATGTCAGTGTCAGTCTCTCCGACCAGTTTTCTCTATAGGACCGAGCACCCTGACTGCTCACAGCTCCCATCCACAGCTTTCCATCCTGGTCTCAGGTTGAGATCCCCAGAAAAGCTCCACTGGCCCAGCTCGTGTCACAGGTCTGCCCTGCA
Source organism: Tapirus indicus (assembly GCA_031878705.1). Lineage (NCBI taxonomy): Eukaryota > Metazoa > Chordata > Mammalia > Perissodactyla > Tapiridae > Tapirus > Tapirus indicus. The sequence goes on along the minus strand of CM062918.1, from coordinate 60,203,909 downwards.
CGTGGCCGGAGGTGCGTGCTCTGGCCTGGTCTCCTCCACAACCTCACTGGTGGGTAGACGAGGGGGAGGAAGCTGCCCAAAGAAGGGAGAATGAGGTTGCCAATAAGAAAGGAGCGCTGGGGAGACCACAGAGTAGTTATGCTGGGGGGCCAGCAGACCTGTAATGGGGTTTCTGGAGTTACTCCTACTATTTCCTCAAAGCCCATCAGGCACCACCTATTCACCCACGGGCGGGTTATCCACGCCGACAGAAATGTAGTGAACGGCTCTAGACCACAGTCATATCTCGGTTGCTGCTCTAAAGTCCATCTTGGTCATTCCAGGTCTTTGATGTTTGAACTTAGAGGAAAAAAATTAATCTTTACATAACGAATGCAGTTTTTTTTTTAAGTAGGGAAGTGATTTATTTTCTCCCTGATTTTGGTTTTTTTGGTGAGGAAGATTGTCCCTGAGCTAACATCTGTGCCCATCTTCCTCTGTTTTGTATGTGGGACGCCGCCACAGCATGGCTTAATGAGCAGTGCATCGGTCCACACCCAGGATCCAAACCTGTGAACCCTGGGCCACAGAACTGGAGCGTGTGAATTTAACCGCTACGCCACTGGGCCAGCTCTGTACTTGGTTTTTTGGGGGGCTTGTTAAAGACAAATATTCTAGTTCTGAGGACAAAGCTTGGGGCAGGGTCCTTTCCTCTAAGGGCTCCCTTGCACAGAGAACACGCACTTAGCAGATAAAAGGAATACAGACCAAGCTTTCTCACTGTGTCACTTAGGATCTGGTTCAGCTGCGTGTAACAGCTGAATAATGGCGGCTTAAACACACAGGGGTTCTCTCTCACCCTAAAGAAGTTTGGAGGCATATGCTGGGAGATGATGCTCTGTAGGCCTCCCGTGTTTTTGCATGTCCAGGGCAGCTTTTGTTCCAGATCATGTTTCCAAGGATGTTTTATAGTGAATAGACTCGGAAGATAGACGTAGTGCCATTCTCTCTGTCAAAGAGTTAGATTTCTTTGCTGTCCAGCGTAGTAAAGATAGTATCTCACTCAGGGCAAAGGTTGGGCAGGTTTGCTAGGGGCCTCATTATAAAGGATTGGGGGTTCCCAAGCTTGGGGTTCCTCAGCTGTGGCACAAACCCACTGCATTTGCAGCATCTACCCGGACTGCTCTGCATGGCCCCCTGGACTGGGGGATGAGGGGAACTAACGCAAACTGACATGAACATGAAGCTCATGCTGCCCACTGGTCATGAATGATCAAGTCCTTTGTCTCTGATCCGGGAGACTAGTGTTGTTTGCTGGCATGCACGAAGCTGTGGGCAGCTGACTTGTTAGCTTGCAAGTAGGGTGAAATCTCAGACTCTTCACAGCTCTAGATGGTATACAGTAAAGGGCCAGAATGGTGACTCCACATGGTAATCTAGCCCAGGCTCCTTTTATCTTTCTGTTCCACCATCCTCAAGGTCACTTTGTGGCCCAAGATGGCTATTGCAGCTCCAGTCAGCACATCTGCATTCCAGGAAGCAGAAAAGAGGGAAGAGGAAGGACAAAGTCACCACCTCCCAGCCCTCTGGAATTTTCATACAACACTCATTGGCCATCACTTAATTATGTGGCCTTGCCTAGCTGCAAGGGAGGCTAGGAAATGTCTCTAAGCTAACTGCAATGCTGCCACAGGCAGGGCTTTGTAACTAAGGAAGAAGGGAGAATGGATGTGTTGGGTGGCAACCAGCAATCTGTGTCCTGTGCCCCATCTCCTGCCTGCCATCCTGGTCTGATGGTAGGGCCAAGAAGGAGTTCCTCATCTGAGTATAGTGCACACCGAGGATGGAGGAGTCAGTGGTGAGCAGGTTTGGAGAGGGGTACACAAGATGAAATACTTTCCCCACCACCCCAAGAGTCTCAAAAGATAGTGGGAGGGATGGGCATGTGGATTACTGATCACAAAACATTGTGAAAGGTGGTGATCAGAGCTGGGTAGAGGTCAGCCGGCCCAGGGAGCCATGGGAGCACTAATGGTGGGGGTAGCAACATTAATTGGGGATCAAGGAAGGCTTCCTGGAGGAGGTGATGCGTGATTTGAGTCTAGAAGGATGAGTAGAAGTTCACCAGACATGGGTTGAGGGTAGGGCTGCCAGATAAAATACAGGACACCCAGTTAAAATTTAATTTTAGATAAACAGCAAATAATGTTCACATAAGTATAACCCATGTAATATTTGGAACTGACTTACACTAAAAAAAACTGGTTTTTATCTGAAATTAAAATTTAACTAGCATCCTGCATTTTTATTGGCTAAATCTGGTCACTGTACGTGGGGGTGAGGGCACCTGAGGCCCAGTGAGCCAACATAGAAAGGACCAGGGGATGGGGAACCGGATGTAGCTTGGCAGGCTGGAACGAGCACAGAGGTGTGGGAGGAAGTGCGTGTGTGGTACGGGGTGAGGCTAGAAAAGGAAGCAGGGCTGGTCATCGTCCAGTTAGCAGGATTTAGGAGTGTCTATTATCTAACATCGATTGGTCAATTACTATGTGCCGGGAACTCTGCCGAGCACTTGGGTACTGACTCATTTTGTCCTCACCCGTCACTAGGGGGAAAGTACTCGTATTATACTACTTCCATTTTACAGACGAGGAAACCTAGATGTTAAGTAACAGCTAAGAACTGGAGTGGGGATCCAAACCCTGGTGTGAATCCAGCCGTACCTCACTGGAATTTTCCACGGCACTCACTGTGCATTATCTCATTCCCTCCAGCTTCCTATTGCCCTGCCTTCCCATTAGCAGGGCAGGGTTGGCCATCACGTAGCTGCCCTAACAGACGAGAAAATGGGTGGATGCCCAGGCAACTTAAGCTCCTTCAAAGCCTGGCCCTGGGACTCCCAGAGAAGAGCTTGTCCAGAGGCTTCCACACTCTGTGCCTAGGAGCCCTTAAGGGTACAAAGGAAGGGACTCTGAATGCCCCTCTTTGGAGGGCAAGAGGAGGGGAGAGGGAGAAAGGAGGAGAGCACCTCTGCTTTTATCCACTGTGTGTCTTGGGCATCTGTCTGAGACTGCACTTGAGTAAGGAAAAATGGCTCAGCGCCTTTGGAAACAAACAGCCTGCTGGTAGCCCAAGGCCCTCCTTTTTCAGCAGAGGAAACCGATCCCCAGGAGGGACGGGGTGGGGAGGGATGATCTGCTCGCTCAGGGCAGTGGGGTCTCCAGTGCATTTCTAGGTGCAGCCTCAGGACCACGCTCCCACCCCCACCCCTTCTGCACCCGCACTCCAGAGTGTGCGTGTCCTTGGCGGCCGAGGAGCTGGCCTGGCATCTCCAGCAGACAAAGGCTCCTGGCTCAACGCTGCTGAGAGGCGGTCAAGGGCTCCCAGGAGGACCTGCTCGGCGCAGGCCCAGGGCGGGGGAGAGCAGGCCCCGGACCTCGGCCTGCCGTGGGGCCTCCAGAGCCAGAGGCGCCTGTGCCAGGACCAGGCCTCCGCTCTGCTGGCACCTCCCCCTTGCCCTCCGCCAGCTTTGCCCGGCCCTCCCAGGCAACAGTCTCGGGGCCTCGATTTCGGGCCCGGTGGTGGCTGGCAGGATCTGAGGGTTTACGGGTCGGGTCTCGGCCGGGGTGGCCTTCCAGGGCCAGGGGGCCAGGAGGGCCCTCACCCCTACCTGCTCCACACCACCCCCTCGGCTGCGGTTCAGCTCCGTGGCCCGTTGTTGTCCACAAAATGTTTAGGAATCAGCCATTTAATGAGAACAAAAGGAATTAATTGGTGGTTTAGGCCTAATGAGACCGCTGTGCAAATTAACAGTCCTCATCAGCAGAAACAAACAGAGCCCGTAAATGAATTGCCGAAGAGCATTAAACTGAATAAGCTTTTGCCGGGATGATAAATAGCAGGTCAGAGGAGACCATCTGGCCCCTTCCCTGCAGCCTCCTTCCAGAGGGGAGGGAGGGCGAGAGGAGGGGGGGCAGGGAGGGCCCAGCTGGGGGAGAGCTGGCGCACTCACCCACACTCACCGTCACACATCACACACCCACACTCGCACGCACTCATTCACATACACTCAGCCACGTTCACACGCGTTCATTCATATCCTTTTGCACACAGTCACATTTGCACACATTCACAAACACCTCTGTACTCACACACACATATCTGCACACACATTCACTCGAGCGCATTCACACACACGCTCGCCTGCAGCCCGTCTGTGCAGGAGGTGCAGGCAACTAAGGTGGCATTTGTCACCAGGCCCCCTCTGCCGGATCCTCGCGTGCCCAGAGGTCAGGGGGCACCACTGGGGAGGTGGGTGCTGACGCTCCCGGCACCCCACCCCCACCCCACCCCACAGAACACTCCTCTAGATGGGAGGACAGACTGGCCCTGGGGTGGTGACCCAGCCCAAAGAGCAGTTCTCCCTTGGGTAGGGCACGAGGGTGACTAGACGCCCCCCTCCCCACCAGCCCTGGATGGAAAGGCCCGAGATGGCAGTAACTCAGAGGAGGGTCTCGAGGCCCTCCACGTGGCGCATACTAGTTGCACGTCTATGGTTCCTTCTAGAGCTGACATTCTGGATGCCTGGCCCCCTTTACATTCTTCTTAAATTTGTTTTCCTGTTTTCTATATTCTTACCCCAAGCAGACAGTGGCTGCTTTTGTTCATCACTGAACAGTCCGCCTAAGCACAGTGTCTGGCACGCTGGAGGAGCTTAATAAATGTTTGTCCGTTGAATGAGTGAAGCCAGATTCCTTCAAACAAGTACACCATCATCAGCCCAGGCGAAGGGACTAGTGAGGTTTGATGAAAATCCCTGTGTTGCATTCCATGCATGGAGGGCCCATGTGAGACCCTGAAAATGTCTTGTGTCCCCTTCTGGGGGATCAGCTCCCCCATGAGGTGTCCGGGTCTCTCAGCATCACTGAATCTCCCACAGGGAAGCCCTCCCCTCAGGCATCACTGACGGGGTGGCTGCCCTCCCCTGCACTCGGCCATTCCGGCCCACTGCACAGACTGCGGGAGTCACCTTGCGGGAGTCACCTTGCTAAGACGCAGGGCGGATGGGGTGCAGAAACCTTTGATGGCCCCTCAATGCCTGCCGAGTAGAGAGTAAGCACTCAATATTTTTAAATAAGATAATTAATTTACTCACTCACTCAGTCATTTAACAAATATTTTTCAGAGTCCGGCTCTGTGCTAGGTGTGTAAACCAGTAATGATTTCAATTGGCCAAGCTTTTACTCTCAAGGAACTTACATGTGTTGAGAGAGAGAGAGAGAGAGAGGAGACAAAAACCTTGTGTTAAGTACCACTAAGGAATTGGTCAGGTTTGGAGCTAAAAGAAATAATGAAAAGACACACATTAGGGAGGTGGTCAGGGAAGGCCCCCCTGTGGGGGTGATGTCTAAATGACACGTGAAGAATGAGGAATCTGCCACGCAGACAGTGGGCAGAGGGCATTCCTGAAGGGGCAGGCAGCATGTGCAAGGGTCCTGAGGTTTCTGTGTGGCCGGAGCCAGGAGGAGGAGGGAGAGTGGTGCAAGGTGGGTTCAGCAAGTGGGGCAGGCCCAAGAGTGCAGCCATGGGGAGGAGTTTTAGTGAACCAGTGAACGTGGATTGTTAGAATTTAAAGCACAAGCAGTGAGAGAAAGCTACAAGGACCTTCAACACAAAATTTTAGAGAGCTTCAACTAACTGATGGTCACGGAACACATCCTGGGTACAGCTCTGTGCCAAATGCTGTGGGAAACAGAATGATGGATAAGGTGTGGTCCCTGCCCCCGAGCTGGTGACAGCTGCTTTGACAAGGACAGCCTCTCCACGCCCAGCGCCTACAGTGTGGCCTGGATCTAGCCCAGCCGAAAACTACAGAGGTAAGCTGGGGCTTCTCTGCCGCCCACAACCCCGGATATTCAAGGGGAGGCGACGTGGAGGCTGGGCACGGTCGGGAAGACAGTCCCAGGGAAGATGGAACAGAAATTGAGCGAGACAAATGGGCAATCGTTATAGGTACTCGTGCCTTTCTGCCAGACACTGTACACATCTCCAGCCTTCTCCACCTGCCTGTAAGGTCAGATCATTAGCCCATTTCGTGGATGTGGAAACTGAGGTGCAGAGAGGGCATCAGAGACTCTGAGTAATGGAGGTAGGATTTGACCCCAGCTCTGCCTCTTTCCATTCCCTCTGAGAGAAAACTGAAGCCGAGTGCTAGGTCAGGGTGGCAGGGCCATCTGCTGACTTTCCTTGGCCCTGGGTCTTTTGCCTTCACGGGCTCCCTTTCTCCATTAAAAAATCATATTTTATGGCTGCATGGTACAAAGACAAATATATTCATTTTCTTCTTCTGATTTTAAAAGGAATTACAACATTTTTATGGACCCCCCAAATGCATCATGGGCCCCGGGCACCATGCCCAATGGAGAAGCCAGCCCTGCTGGCCCCCCAGCAGTGCTTTGCAGCTCCTCCAGACCCCACAGCCGCCTCTGCAAACTCCAGGAGCTCACCACCCCCCCCCCCCGCCCCGAAACACCCCGACTGCGCCTGCGCAGGGAGAGACGCTGCTCGGGCAGCTTTAGCTGAGGGTCTCTGCAGGTGAGCCGGCGAGGGCAGCTGGACAAAGAAATCACTGCCTGGGAACCTGTGTCTGCGCTGATGCGGGACAAGAGAGCGCTTGTCTTTTTTCCTGGAACCAGAGCTTCAATTCACCAGGGTGATAAACGGTGTGGCCGCCACGATGAAGGCCACCTCCATAACTCACAGTGCCAAAGAGGCCCCAGAAGCATCAGTCTCACGTTTGTTGTTTTCTCAAGGCAGATGAGGGCCACGCTTAAAAGACGGAGAAAAAAATGGCCCAGTCATCCTGCTGTGCCCTGGGGAGTGAAGCCCAGGATGGTGGGATTCCACGTTCGAGCACCCCACTGGGCCGACCCTCCACCTCTGCCAGGGGAAAGCCCCCTTCCCACTGCTTCCCGTGCTTTCCCACAGAAGTCATAGCTCTTTTGGGGTGCCTCCTGATCTCAAAGACCTTCAGTGGCTCCCCTTTGCCTGCAGAAGGAAAGCCACATGAATCAGTTTAGTATCTAGGGCGCTCCAGGGTCAGGCCTCAGTTTACCTTCTAGGACACTTTCCCATGAACCTTCTCTGCCAGCCCTGAAATCTCTCTGTACCTCCAGGTCTTTTGACCCTGGCTGGCAAGCCCTTTCTCCTCCAGGGAGCCCTCCAAGGAGTTCCACTTATGAGAATTCCGTTTTCCTCTCTCTGTCTCCCTGCGGGCTGACTGTGTGTGGATCTCTGTTGCAGCCCGTGGTGCGATCAGCTTGTACTTACTGACATGTGCCTCTGTCTCCTCCTAGCGTGGGAACCCCTAAAGGATGCGGACCTGATTTTATTTGTCCTTTCTCTCCTACAGGCTTACCGTGGTGCTTTGCACACACAGGAAATGCTCACTGTTTCTGAGGTGAATTGAATTCCAATGGGGAACTGCCTTGGTCTAGTTAGATAGTCCAGGGGCATACAGCTCTATTCTAATTCGAGACCTTTGCTCAGAGGCAGACCCAGTTCCCTCATTTCTAATTAGACAAAGCCTTGACCTTGACTCATGTCCCCCTTTGGCCTGGGAGAAACTCAGGACACCAAGGTTTGGCAAATGCATCAGTCCAGGAATCTATAAATATTGATTCATTGTTTGCAGAGTAATTTAAATGTCAGTTATAAGCCCAAGGCAGATAAAGATCTGTATCAACAATAAAACTGGAGACAAGCCACCAAGCCCCAGGGAAGCAGCTTTGGGTTAAGACGGAAATGGAATGCACAGGCCTTGGGGAGGGAGGGCATTAGAGGGGGAGACAGATCAATGACTCTGTGAGACTTGGCTGCCAGCGATGCTTGGGTTGGGATGTGCTTGCTCACATTACCATGTCTGCTGTTTGTGGATGGAGGCGGTCCCTCATCCATCCATCTCTCCGTCCATCCATCCATCCACCTACTGTGGAATTCTGTTCCTCAGCTATCCAGAAGGAGACAGAGTCAGACAGATACACATACACACCTAGAGACGTGCACACACAGGACAAAGATAGACACTGACAGCCACACAGAGAAAGAATGATCAAGAGCCATAGGGAGAGGCAGAGACACCCATGGAGAAGGAAATACATAGAGAGACAACGAGACAGAGATGAAGGGAGAAACAGATAAACCCCACAGCAGGAGGGCACCGGCATAAACAGGCGGGGTTTGGGCACAATTGTGCATTGGGAGGCAGCAGGCTGGGCCCTGGTCTGAAACCGCGGACCTCGATTCTAACTCCAAGAGGTAGTGTAGCTTACTGGTTAAGACCCACAGAGTAGGAATTAGATTGCCATGATCAGATGGAGTCCAAGTTCCAACTTCCTCACATGCTAGAGGTTTATGACATTGGACTACTTAATTAAACCCCTGAGTCTCAGTTTCTTCATCAGTAAAATGGCGATCCTTACCCCACGGATTTTGGGGAGTGATGTATATTAAGGCTTAGCCCATCATAAGCACTCTATAAACGCTGGGTTTCGTCCTTCTAAGTTAGAGTCTTCCCTAAGCTGCCACGTGACCTTGAGCAAACTGGTTCCTCTCTCTGTGCTTCGGTTTCCCCACTTGTGAAGTGGGGAGGGGTAACTTTGAGCGTTTCCAAGTCCCTGTCTTCCTCCTCCGCTGCCTCATCTCCCCACTTACCCTCTGTCTGTGGTTCTTTGTGGCCGCCCCGAGTGAACGGTTTCCCTTCTTGGCAGAAGGTGCCCCCTCCGTCTCTGATTTCATTTAGCCGCAGTCAGACCCAGCAAATGAATTGCTTCCCTCCTCTTGGCTGACACCAGGAAGCAGCCGGCCTGACAGCTCCCCAGGAGGGATCGATTGGAGGATGTCTGATTCGGAAATGAACTGGAGGACGGCTATGGGTTGCTGAACCTGACCTGCCGTCGTTCCGGGTCAGGGCTAACGGTCAGGAACTGCTGCCTCACCCCATGGTCTTGCCACGGCTGTCAGGGATGGCAGAGGGTGGGCTGCTCTATGTGCTGTGTGGTGTCCCTGCAGTTCACAGGGGGCCCCCGGGATCCATGAGTGCAGCCTCTCACCAGCAGTGTCCCTCACCCACCTTTTCATAGGCTTCTTGATAAATATCCCCTCACCTTTGAGGCTCTCAGCCTGGATACCTCCGTGCCTGGGAGCTCACTACCTCTCTACTTTCGAACAGTTCTTAGAGATAGACAACTGTTTAGCCTGCTGATGCTGATAAACACTATGAGGATGCTAACAGTTAGCATTTACTTTTGTACAAAATGTGTTAAGGAGGTGATACAGCTGGAAAAAAGATTTTAAGTTCTCTGTTGTTAATAAGCAAGTAAGTAGAAGGAAAAAAAAAAAGAATTAGCATCACCTCGTCTGCAAAGCTTTCCCACTCTGCCACCGTGACATTCCTTGCTACAGAGTACACTACAGAGTCATGAACACTTCGTAGGCCTGTTTCCCCCACTAGGCAGTTAGCGGGGAAGATGGGGGAAGGGCCCTGGTCTATTGTCTTCGGAGGTGACTAACAAATGTTTGCTTAATGAATATATATTACATTCTGTAATTTTAATACATGTGCCCTCAATTGATTTTTAAAGTTAAACTTGAATTTTTGTCACAGTAATACATATATCCATATACTGTTCAAAAAGCTAACTGGTGTTACAAACTTCCAGCTGAAGAAAGCAGTCCCCTGTCCTACTCTTCCCCAACCCCATCCTGCTTCCTTGAGGCACTCATTTTAACTCTTTTCTCTGATTTTTCATATTTTTTAATAATATGATTATATCTCTATTTTCTGATTTTTTCAGTTTTAAATATTATCTATTGGCTTTGCATGATAGAATTTAGCTTTCTTACACACACACACACACACACACACGTGCACACATTTTCTTCTCCCACCCTCCCAATAGAGTTCAATCACAAGTTTTGGTGATCCATCAATATTCAGTGTTTATATTATTATGACAATTTGAATATTATTCACAGCTGAGCCACGAGGAGACCATGATTACATTTCCTTTCTTTTACAACTTTAATTTCTCCTGCAGTTAATACTTGCCTCTTTTTTTGTTGTTGTTTGCTTGGTTTTCTACATTTCCATCACCAATTTACCTCTAAATTCTCCAAAAGAATTGTAAAACTCCTCTAAATTGGTTAGACAGACCAGATAGTAGTTCAGTTGTACTTTTCCCGTGGAGACAGCCCTTCTGGAGTTCGTCTTCTGCCCCAGTCTGGACTGGGGATCTCCAAGTCCGCTGTGTGGCTACCGTCCTGCCTCTCCCTCTAGCGTCGCCCTCGTGGTTTTTATTTGTTGATCTTGAGGCCCTCTGCTGTGTTGGCTCTCCCGTTTCTTGGACCCCATCTTTCCTCTCTCTTGGTTTACTCCTCTGCTGTGACTGAGCACAGCTGCCAATCAAGTCTGCGGATCTCAGCCCCTTCCAGCATACCTGCCTTTGGGAGTGCCCGGTGTGGTCAACTCCTGAGACTCTCTAGGTCCCAGCGCATAAGATGTCTCACTTCTTCCAGCTGAGCCCTTACAGGCACTGGTAGAGAGAAAAAGCTGCCATCTAATTCATTTGTCAGTTGTTCTTCTGTTTCTTATCTTCCAAAGTTTTCTCGAAACCTCTTGTTTGTTGTCTTCTCTTTTACTCTCCCCATTTTTTGGTATGTACCCTTTTGAAACCTTTTTACTATAATTTTAGTGAGGTTTTTGAGAGGAAGCAGGGAGGAGCTGGAAGTCCAATTGATTTATTTTAAGAATGTTTAATGAGCATAATATCGATTCTTTAGGTCATATATCGTCTCTGAATGAAAAAAAGTGTCTTAGCCTTAATTTAAAATTCAGGAGCCAACAAATAGCTTTTTTCCTCCTGGTACTTTTTGGCTTAAGTTTTCTTAGAAATCTGTACTTGGGATGGGGGCATGTTAGCGACCACAAGTGTTCTTGGCAAACTATCAGATGAAAACTTGTGAACTGACTGTTACCAGTTATCTATTGTCACGGTAAGGCTCTGTTATAAACAACCATGCAACCTCAGAGGCGTGACATAACTGCCTATTGCTTTCAGGTGTGGGGTCAGCTGCAGGGAGGCCGGGGGCTCTGCTGTTCTTGGCTGGGTTCTCTCACGTGTCTGGAGTTGGCTGGCTGTTGGCTGATCTAGGGTGGCCTCGCCTTTGGTAACTGAAGTAATTGGGTTCTGCTCCTTGTGTCTCTCATCCTCCATCAGTCTAGCTTGGGCATCTGCTCACGCCAGTGACAGAGGCACAAGGCTTCTCGAGGCTCCAACTGGAAAACAAAACCTGGCACTTCCGCCACATTCCACTGGCCCAAGCAAGTCATAGTCTAGCCCAGACTTAAGGATGGGGACATCATCTCCAGCTCTTTGGTGAGAGGAACTGCAGACTCACGTGGCAATGGCTGTGGATATGGGTGTGTGTATGTGTACAGTTGGGGCCATTAAAGCAGTGCAACTATTATACCACTAAACTCAGGAATTCTCTGTTACAATGTGATAGGTTGCTTGCCCTTATCATCTGGTTTCTTCAGGAACGTTTGCGTGTGTCTGCCACCACTGAAATAGTACAATACAAGATAAAAGGCTGCTGGGACAGAGTAAGCTGACAGCTCCCACCTTCACCCTCGCTGCTGATCCCAGTCTCAGAAAGGGGATTCCTTGGGATTTTTAAAATTCCAGACTGTTGACTGGCTTAAAAGAAAAACCACCCGGTCCTTACCCTAGGGGAGCCCCTCAGGTTTTTCTTGTGTGGTCTCCACGTTCCCGAGCCAGACCCTGCTGTTTTCACCTGGACCTAACCCGGGGGCCCCAGAACTCTGCCGGGGAAGGGCCGGCAGTGTACCTGATCGTGCGCATCCTGACGAGGCGCTGGAACAGCGCGTTCCCCTCTTCCTCTTACCTCCTTGTATTCTCACGGGCTTACTCAGTGCTTTAACCCAAAGAGGTGACCTTAGGGTGAGCATTTCAGGCTGGGCTCATGCAGACGTGCCTGATCTCTAAGCCCCACTCCCCTGTCCCACCCTCAACTGAACGCTTGGGCAGGTTTTCTTTCTTTTAGACCGAGTGGGGCTGAGTGATGTTTGAAATGGAACCAGTGTCTGTTGCGACAGCGAAGTGGGGGTTAAGCAAGCCTTCCTCACAGGGGTGCTCCAAGGGTTGGAGCAGTTGATGGTCATCGCGAGCTTTTGAAAAGTCCTACCTCCTATCTTATTCCTATAGCTGTCGACTGACCCGTCCTCTGGCTCCTCCCTGGCGCTCTCTGAAGAGGCTAGCTCGAATCCATTCCTCTCTTGGTTTTTTGTTCCCTGGCGGCTGGCTCAGATTGTCCCACCTGCTTCTGCTTCTCAGGGCTGAACTCCTGCTGGACACACCTGTCCTGCATCTTAGCTGCCCACTCCCCTCCCACCCCCATCTGCAGGGCCCGCCTGACAGCTGGGAGGGGAAGCACCCTGCTCATTCCCAGAGGGTCACCCGTGCACGGTCCTGGGCGGCCTTGGGCCACCTCCACATTCTGTTCCATGCATGACCCCAGGGTTGGCCCTTGGAAAATTTCCTTGCCCTGAGGTCTCCTCCTAGTTCAGAGAAGAAAGACCTGAAAGTTATGCTTCTCTCACACAAGCGCATTTGTTAAGGAAGATGTGGACTCAGAAGGGTCAGGGTTCCTTGAAAACAGAAAGCGAGAAGTTCAGCAGCTTCTCAGCGGCTGCGTCTGTGCTGGATCTGGGGGAGGAAATGCCGCTCTGGAAACCGCAGAGCCCCTGGGTCTGAGAGCCGCCGCCTTGGGCTGCTGAGACCTCAGGCCAGCACCTCCTCCACCGGGGCCGCGTCCTTCCCCGGGAGATGAGAGCCAGGCCACATCGTTGTTCCTTTACCCAACTAAGACTGCAGACCCCTGATGCCTGTGCTCTTTACTGAAGATGCAGGGGTGGGAAAGGGGGAGGGTTTCGGGCAGGCCTGGAGACCAGAATGTGAGGGAGGCAGCGCATGGCAGAGGGGCCAATGGGAGGTGGACAGGCCCTGACATCTCCAGGGGCCATCCAGTTCTAAATTTTATGACTCTATCTTCCAGTCCAAATGGCGTTCACTTCTGTGCCGATCCGTGGTACTAATAACAGCTGTGACGTAGTACTCACTAGCAGGGGCCCGGCAGTGTGTTGAGTAGATTGTACGTGTCACCTTGTTTTATTTTCATGCCTTCCCTATGAAGGAGCGATTGATATTCCCATTTTACAGCTGAGTAAACAGCTTAGGTGACTTCTCCAGTGTCACACCCTAACTAGTATTGTCAGCAGAGCTGGGAGTCAAACCCAGGACTTGTCTGGGTCCAGGATCTTTAATCCTGGTGGGATTTCTGGGAGTCAGGCTCTGGGCTAGGAGGCCCAGGACACAGAGATGAGGGAAAACCCACCACACCCCTGGAGACTCTATTCAGGGCTTGTCTCTAAACACTGTAACAAGGGATCAATAGAGGGTTATGGGGGTTCCAAACCCTTGGGGACAATTCAAAGAGGCTTCGTGGAGGAGAGGACATTTAAACTGAGCCTCGAAGAAGGATTTCAGTGGTGGAGAGGGAATTCTAGGCAGAAGGCCTGGCTTTTGTGGACTGCTAGGTGGGACGGTTGTGGAAGGCGGGCTTGCTTTGGCCACATGTGGTTCATGGCATGTTTTGGTTGGAACATGGTGTGAAGTGGGGACTGGTGGGAAAGCCAGACTGAGGCCATATTAATGGCAGCATCAAATGCCAGGATGGGGAGCTAGGAACAGGGCAATGGAAGAGGGACAGGAGACCTGACAATCAGTTTTGTAACTTTAGTTTGTGCTGTAGAAAAAGTGGGAAAACAGAGACTGACAATACTGAACCACGGATAGGGCTGAGAAAACCTGGAAGTATCGTGGAGTTTTTGTTTGATTTTGTAAAGCTGCTGAATGTCCTTGCCCCAGAGCTCTGAGCGAAGCTCCACCAGCCAGGCCAGAAAGAGGAATGACCGACTCCCTCCTAACTTCCTCAGGTTTCCGACTTGCAGACCCTCACCAAGCTACACAGAGAACACATTCTCAGCCCGCAGAGCAGCTTAAACTGTCCATTCATGAGTGAAGAGCTGGGTGCCCCACGGTCCCTGGGCGGAGGGACACAGCTCATCTTGAAGTGACTCAGCCATGGCCTCCACTGGCCACATCATCACTTCAATTTTAGTAACAGCCATTTACACTGCTGATTTGCCTAGTGTCACCTGCAAATGTCCCAGTTCCAGATGCCTTTGTGACCACAACTCGAGCTTCAGGCTCAGGTTTGCAGCTGGGTGATTGGGTCAGCCACCCGGCCAGGGAAGAGGGAGTGGGGGACGGCTGACCTGGATGGGGCCTTGGGCTCCAGGCCTGCCTCTGTCATCACACTCTCACTGCGTGACCTGGGCAAGTCCCTGTCTCTCTCTGTGCAGCTGTCTCCTCACCACAACCCTCTTGAGGGCCTGCACTGGACCAGCACTTCCGGAAACAGCCTTTCTTGTTCTCTCTTCGAAGGCATCATCACACTGAGCACCCCTTACTAATAGTCAGTGAATATTTCCTTTAAGTTGACTCACTTTTTAAAACATACCAATTTATGTCAATTTGCCATTTCTGTAAATGATGCATCATTTGCTACAAATGATCATTAAAGTTAGCTATTAAAATAGTAACTGTTCACTTTCGGACCACCTAAGATCGGGGTACGTGCCGCCTGAGGCAGGAGTGCGCCCTGCCAGGGGATCCCACCCTGGAGCTCAGGCAGCTTCTCAAGTACGATGTGCATGGAAACACCCGGGGAACTTAACTAAAATGCAGATTCGGATTCAGGAGGTCTGGGGAGGGGCCTGAGACTCTGCATTTCTAACAAGCTGCCAGGAGATGCCCACGCTGCTGATCCAGAGACCCCACTGTGGGTCATAAGTGTCCTCACATTCTGGGGTACGGCAAGAACCTCAACAGACACAAGGCAGCAAATCCTCTTGGAAACATTTGAAGTGAATGCAAAGACCCACATCCAAACTTAGAAGCCAAGGCTAATAGAAGAAGAAAACTCAGATAGCTGTTATTTCTTCTTTTCTCCCAAATGTACATTGACTTTATCTTTACTGTATGCACTTAGAATTTATGTCGTCTCTGCTCATGGCCTCGGTGATCAAACAATTGTGGCTCTCCTCACAGGCTCCCCCCACCCCCGCCTTGATTTAAAGATCTGAACGTAGAAAGCACTCCAGTTGGGACCTTGATCGTAAATCATGTGGGCTTTGCTGGCAGCCCGGGGCAGGCTCTTGCTGAGACAGAACCCCAGGGCTCTGGCAAGCTGGACTGTCTGGGGCTTTCCCTTCTCTGACCTCTCGCCATGCTCACAGTCAGAACCACACAGCATCCACTGACTCATTGTGGCTTCTCGTGTTCATGTCATCTTTTCCCAGGGAGGTCATAAGCTCTAGTAGTAGATGGTGGGGGTGACTAGAGGGGGGAGGCGAGTGAGGCTGCTCCTCAGGGACCCACACAGGGCAGAGGACACAGTGGAGAGTCCAGGACAGTGAGAGAAGTTGACTTTATGAGAGGTATGAAGGGGGCTGTTCATGGTGGCTCTGCAGTGGCTCGGATGGATCACCCCTGTGCTCAGGGGGAAAAACAGGCCCCCGTTGAATGCAGAGTCATGCCCCCCAGAGCTGGTCACAGAGCCCAGACATCCTCTCTCCCTACCTGGCTGCAGGCAGGTCACTGAGGGCCCACCATGCAGCATTCCTGGCTTCCCTGATATAATTCAATGCCATCTGTGTTGCACATCTACTGCCTGAGATGCTCTGAGGGAGGAGAGCAAAGCCAGGGACTGAGGAGGACCGGGGAGAATTGCTGTAGGAGCATGCAAGTTATGTGCTGAGCAGAAACCTGACCCAGGACCCCAGGGCGGATGATATCCCTGAGCATTGGAAAGACCTCTCCCTGCTCCAAGCCCCTGGCCAGTCCCCAAAGTGCAAGCTCCTGGAATCGTGCTCCCTCAGATACTGCAACATCTTCCTGCTAGGATTCCTGCCTCTCACTCTCATTTAGCCTGTCCTGGACGGGACAGAGGAGAGACACAGCACAGATTCCATCCATCCTAAAAGGCCCAGGGAAGGGTCACCTGAAGCTGTGAACAGAGACAAGAGTTCATATATAGAGAAACAAACACAATCGTCTCTCAAATCAGGCCATTCTCGTAACAGCCTGCCATGGCTCCCTATTGCTTGTAGAATGAAATCAAAAGGCCGTAACCTATAAGAGGCTGATTTAGGATTTGAATCTGTCCTGTCTGGTTCCAGACCCCAAGTGTGTCACTCTCCCCACAGGTGAGGCTCTGCATCTGTGAGGACCGTAAGTGCATAGCTGCCTGC
This sequence comes from Tapirus indicus, assembly GCA_031878705.1. Lineage (NCBI taxonomy): Eukaryota > Metazoa > Chordata > Mammalia > Perissodactyla > Tapiridae > Tapirus > Tapirus indicus. The sequence goes on along the minus strand of CM062918.1, from coordinate 60,187,477 downwards.
TGTACTTGGCCAAGGGAGCAGCCGGGTCAGAAGAGTAGTCCCCCATGAGGTTGGAGCCCTGGGGCCCCAGGGAATTCACATCTTGCTTCAAGGAGACGAGGAAAGATGGGAAGTGGAGGCCAGGAGGGGAAGCCAACCCAGTAATCACAAGACCCTGTTGTCTGCTGTCCAATGGCGAGCCTTGCAAAGCCCCAGTCCCCACAGAGCTTTCACATGGAGACAATGACTTCTGTATTGGGTTCCTAGACAGTGCCAAGTGGTTTTTTTTTGAGGAAGATTGCCCCTGTGCTAACATCTGTTGCCAATCTTCCTCTTTTTCTTTTTCTTTTTTTTCTCTCCAAAGCCCCAGCACATAGTTGTGTATTATAGTTGTAGAGTTGTAGCTCTTCTATGTGGGATGCCGCCTCAGCATGGCTTGATGAGCGGTGAGTAGATCTGTGCCCAGGATCCGAACCGGTGAACCCCGGGCCGCCGAAGCAGAACATGTGAACTTAACCGCTACGCCACCGGGCTGACCCCCATGCCAAGTGTTTGATATGCATTTGGTCACTTTAGTTCTCCAACAACCCAGGGAGGTGGGTTTTGCTAGTTCCAGTGCTCAGAGACGGGGTCTTATTTGAGGCTTAGAACAACCATGGGAGGTGAATATCATCAGTTCCCTTTTACAGATGCAGAAAATGGAGCTCAGAGAAATTAAGTGACTTTGCCCGGTAGGTTGCTGGCTGAGCCAAGACCAAATGCCATTCTCCACATTCTGACCAAGATGTTCCCCTTGTACTACATCAGCAATTCTTCAGGCTCCCATAGCTTATATGCTTTTTGAAGGACTTGCCCTTGTGACTGAAACCAGCCTGGACAGGGCGTCGAGAAGCCGGGGTCGCAGCCTGATTCTACCAATGGTTGGCTATGTGACTGTGGCGAGCCAGCTTCTCTCTGTGAGCCATGGTCATCTTCAAAGTTTCTCCCAGCACTAGAATTCTGCCCTTTCTTTACATTAAAAATATGATACCTATTTGTTGTGAATGTGATCCATAAGATAGAAATATAAAAAGTAAAAACAGACAAAAAATGAAGTCACCATCTCCTCACCATTGCTAGAGGCAGTTGTTAATAGTTTGGTGTGTTTCCTTCCAAATTTCTCTCTCTCTCTCAACATAAATAAACATACGTAAGTTTATTTACCATCCTAAAATTTATTTTTTCACTTAAAATATGTTTTAGTGATCTTTCTGTGCCATCACATATAGATGTACTTTATTCTTTTTAAACAATGTATCTTGGACATACTTCCTCATCAGTAGATCTTCCCCCTCCTTTAAAAATGAAAATTAGCTTTTTTTGTAGTATGGACCAGCATAGTTCATTTGGACATTTAAGTTATTTAGAGTTTTTTTGATATTATAAACAATGCTGAAATAAACGTCTTTGTACGTATATCCTAACTCACATGTAGACATATTCCTTTAACATGAATTTTTAGAACTTCCAGATCAAAAAAGACACACACTTAAAATTTGGAAAGATGCTGCCAAGGTCACTTTCCAAAGAGGCCCACTGACCTTCCTGTGCACAGGGCGGGGGAGCAGCCTGAGGATGCTTGTGTCTGCCCCACTAGAGGCTGGATAGTGAGTGCAGGTATTCCCAAGTTCACATCGCAGTCGAGACAACAGAAGCTCAAAGAGGACAAGTGAACGTCTCAATGTCACACAGAAGCTGGGGGCAGCTGGCATCAGAGCCCCTGGGCCCCAGACCCTGAGTCTACATGTGCCGTAGCCCTGAGGTGATGGCTGCAGTGGAAAGAATTCCGACTTCGAGGTCAGAACTCCTGAGTCTGAATTCTTGCCCTGCAACTTGCCACCTCTGTGACTTTGGCCAAGAGACTTAATCTCTCCAACCTCAGTTTCTTTCTGCACAAAGAGGGGATGGCAACACCATCAAGGAGGGGCTGTTGTAAGGATTAAATGAGAATTTATGTAAGAGTCTGGCCCCTAGAATGTGCTCTCTAAAATCTCCTCTCTTCCGGGGAGTTGGGGCCAGGGAATTCTCCTGCATGCTAGAGCTCTTCTGCATTCATCCAAGAAGGTAACTAAGGATTTAGTGCCCAGCCATGCACAACTCAAAAAATCATTGGTGAATATTGTTGAAAGGGCTTGCAATTGAGAAGGTTTTTTTTTTTTTGTTCATTTAGAAGTGGAAAAAAATAGTTCTCTGACGCAGCAAGAACTGGAAGTGTAGCCCTGAATGTTAGCAGGAGGGCTCCAAGAGACTTAATTGCTCCTGATACAATTATGAAAGTGATTTCAGCAGAGGCCAAGTAGACTCTCAGCTTAAAACAGCTCTAGGGGCAAACTCATTTCTCCGTGGGTTCACCAAAGGGTCATCGTATTATTTGCAGCCTTATAGTGCTTTGGGGGTGCAGGATAATGGGAGAAGTGGCAGATTGTTTTAAAAAAACAGCCACAATCATTGCCCTCCCTGTGTCCGGGCCTTTGGGGACTCCCCACACACATTGACTCAGAGCTTGTCCACATGACTTGCCTTGGACAATGGAACATTAGCAAATAGGACAGAGACTTGAAAAGAATGTGAGCACTGGAGCTTGCCTACTCTTGTAGGCATGGAGCACTGAGTCTGCCATACAAATATGCCTGAGCTAACATGCTGCAGAGCCTGCATGGGAGATCATTGAGGTGCCCCAGCCAACAGCTTGTCAATCACCAGACATAGGCGTGAGGCCATCCTACCTCATCCAGCTTCAGCCAAACCACCAGCTGACCAAAGATCAGCCAAGATGGTCCAAACCAAAATGGTCTAGGCAACCCAAAGAATTATGAGAAAAAAATGTATGTTTTTATTTTAACCCATTAAATTTTGGGACGGTTTATTATACAGCCAAAGCTAACTGATGAAGATCGTTATTGAATGAATATCTTCATGAACCAACAAGTGTCCCAGGGTTGGGAGAAATAGGCTTGTTCTAGTACACCAAAAAAGTTTCAGAACCATGGACAGAGACAGAGGCTGCGGGTCTGTTTGAGCGGAGCTATAAACATATGCCAGGCCCTGAGGGGAGAAGGAGAACAGCACAGGGCTCAAGGTACAGGGCAGACAGAGTGTAAAACAACACAGCCCTGCTAAGGGTGCTAGTGAGTCTTGCCAGACAATTATTAACTCAGGAAACCCCCCAGTCGGCCAATCACCTGACACCCCAAGCTCAGGCAATCGGAGGACTGGGGGTAGAGGGCAGGGGAGGCAGGGGACTGAGGTATTGGCAGCCTAGCCAAGACTCACTGGGGGAGGATTTTGGCTCAGTTTTCTAACTGCCTTCTCCACCCTTTGTACACAGCCTGGCTTACCATTATTTTCCCGGGGGAAAGTCAGACTTTGTGTAAGGAAATCTTGAGTCTGTAATTTCATAATAACAATAATCTCTTGTTTTTGGACAGTGCTTAAACTTTGATAAATCCTTTCATAGTCACATATTATATAATATAGCTTGCTCCTCATAACCCTTTTTGAGAAAAGCAGAGAATCCAGCTGCATTCCCATTATCCAGTCCTTTTCTCCCCTTTTATTCTGTAAGTGTGTGAGCAGGATAGGGGAAGGTGGCCAAAAGAGCAGCAGACCAGGAGTCCAGAATTCTGGATTCCCTGTGTCCTAAGGCTCTTTCTGACGAGGCGAGTGCCCTTAGGTTTCAACATCCAGGCACATGAAATGGATTTTCTCGCCCTTAAGTTAAAATGAGAGGTCAGGGGGCCGCCCGGTGGCGCAGCGGTTTAGTTTGCGCTTGGCAGCCGGGGGTTCGCGAGTTCGGATCCCAGGCGCCCGCCGTCGCACTGCTTGTCAGCCATGCCGTGGCGGCGTCCCATATAAAGTAGAGGAAGATGGGCACGGATGTTAGCCCAGGGCCAGTCTTGCTCAGCAAAAAGAGGAGGATTGGTGACGGATGTTAGCTCAGGGCTGGTCTTCCTCACAAAATAAATAAACAAATAAATAAATTAATTAAAAAAAAATGAGAGGTCAGGACTCTAGTCTTTAAATTCTTTTATGCTCTGAATTTCTAGGAGTCTACTAAGGCTGTTTTGTTCACTATATGGGGTCCTATTTGGGAACCTCCTATTGCTGCCTGTTTTCCTGGTATTTGTGCTGGTTGGGTCCCTCAAAGTGAGCGTCATTTGAGCTGAGTTGCTATACATCCCAGTTCCCAGTTGCCACACATCCAGGGCAGCCTGGGTCCTAGGGGCTGGATGGAGGGCTGCCCATGTGACTCATCGGCTCCTGTGACCCACCCATGGGAAGGTCAGGGGCATCAGGGTCTCAGCATTGATTGCATTCCAGGCCTCAGATGCCCCCAGGGCTCTCTCCCCATCTCTGATCTGCTTCCCTCTGCACAGCAACTTCAATCTCTCAGGCCAGCTTTCCCCATGAGGCTGGAGTCACGTCTTCTCAGCTTTACCCCCAGAGGGGAAGGGGGTCTTCCTTTACTCCATTTTGAAAATAACCTCCAAGGAGGCCTCCTTGGCCTGGCCTGGGTCACAGGCCCATTCCTGTAACCAGGAGGGTGGGGATGCTGTGCTGGGAAGCTTCTTTCAGAGCTACACGGTTGGAGTTGGGGGAGGAAGAGTTCCCCTAAGATGGGGGGTCATTATCAGAAGAGGAGAGAGGTGGAGAGCAGACGAAGCAGGTGGCACTCACTGCGGGGTTTTCTTCCCCACTCTGGGTGAGGAGCAGATGCAGAGAGCTGGACCACATTGTCTGTGGTTTGATGACCGGAAAGCCAGAGCTGGGATTTGAATGTGGGCAGTCTGATCCAAAGGCCACGGTCTTTCCACTGTAGCTTTCTACCTACGTTCCATTCCCCTAGGGTGACAGGGGGATGGGGCACATGACTTCTGGGCTTTGGGACCGTGGCAGGCCTGGGGGAGACATCCGTGTCTCGGGGCATTCTTTGTAAGGCAGGGCTGTGCTTGTGGGAGAATTCTGGGCTGGGGATCAGGAGACCTGGGCAGTAGTCTTAGCTCTCCACTGCCTTGCTGTGTGACCTTGAGAAAGTCACTTCCCTTCTCTGGGTTTCAGCCTCTTCTCTGCCAAATGGGGATGATCATCCTTCAGTCCCTCCCATAGGCATGGAGGGGAACTAATGAGATAATTCTGTGAATGAGCTTTCGAAAGTGGAAAAGCCCACACAGATGTGAGGATTATTCTTGTGATCCTGGGCCCCACAGGATTAGCTTAAATTTATGGCAACAGGAGGGATGGGGGTTTACAGAAACATCCAGATGTCTAGCAGCCTTGCTCAAATAACACAATACAACCTGCTCTGCACGGTGGCCCGCTGATTTTTTATTTACGGTGGTTGACTCACGCTGGGAGTCCTGACTCTTCCTTGAACTCCCTGTCACCTCTCTCCCTGCTGCCCTGGGTCAGGGGCCACGGGTTCCTTTTATGACAGTGTGCAAGGCTGGCCACATGGTTCTGGTTTCCTCCTCTCGTTTTCTCCCTCAGGCCAAGAAATGAGGACACCGAACTGCTGCTTCTTGGGATGGCTGTACCTTGCATGTTTATTTATTATTTCCTGGGGGAGGAAGCACAGTCTGTTGGAACCAGGAAGGATCAGAGGCTGCCATCTAATTCCACAAGAGGCCAATGGGAGGAATCAAAGGAAAATAGGACTCGGCAGGAACTCTTGGAAATCCCTGGGTAAAGTGAAAAGAAACAATTTTGTTTTTAGACTCCAAGACCTCTCAGGGCCTTTAATACACTAATGAGTTTTGCTCATCATCAAGAAGGGGATAGAGCGGCCACATTTCCCAATATATTTTGGTTTTGGCCAGACTTTCTTTCCCTGACAGAACATTTTGGGGACGGTGTCCGGCTGAACACAGTTTGGGGAAGAGTGTCCAGTGTGATCCCCTAATTTCACAGGCAGGGACAGGGAGGCCCAGACAGGGCAAATCGGGTGGAGCAGAAGACCCATCCCCATCTCCTGTTTCCTGCTGCAGGGCTCTTTCCAGAGTACCAGCCCACTCACATCCACCCCAACAAACTCTCTGCCTCTGTGACAGTCCAGCTTGTTTTCCAATTTGGAGGTGCCATTGGGCCTCTTGGAAAGAGGAGAATATGTACTCTCTTGGTAAAATACCCAGATAAGAGAGAGTGTGGTGTGAATGTGACCAGGAAGACTGGGTACGGGGAGAGCCCTGGGTTTTCATCTTCACTGAGGACCAGACCAAAGGAAGCGGGGGAAGAAGACCTTAGGGTAGAAACTGGGCTGCTCCTGGGTCATAGGTTGCAAATGGCTGTTCATTCCACAGCTACTTGCTGAGAGCCTGGCGTGTCCTCCAGGAAACATGGCCCACACAGCACATGTCGGGCTGAAGGGCCACCCGGAGCTGTCCAAGGTGTGCATTCTCAGGCTCAGATGAGTTGCACCTGGTGGCGAGGGCGCCGTGGTTTGCAGTCAGGTGAGTGATGAAAATACAGCTACCATTATCAAGTACCTGCTGGGCCCCAGGGACTGTTCTAGCAGCTTTGCACATATTTACTCATCTACTTCTCACTTCAGCTCTGTAATGCAGGTGCTTTTACTCTCATCGCAATATTACAGAGGAGGAAAACAAAGCAGAGAAAGATTAAGGGGCTTGTGCAAGGTCGTAGGGCTCATAAGTGGTAGAGCCAGGATTGGTTTCTCCCCGGCAGGCTGACTGCAGAACCCACACTTTCAAACCACAGTGCTCTACCACTGCTATGGAGTGTTAGAGAGTTGTGGGAAATGCTGCTCTGATTGGCTATGAAACCCATAGAGCTGCTTATAAAATCAGAATATTAGAGCTGGATTAAGCCTCATCAGTCATCTAGTCCACTCCCTTCATTATAACTGATGAAGGACAGGCCCAGGTACAACAGACTGGCCAAGGCCAACAACTTTTGGCCACACGAGACGAATGGAATTGAAATTCCTGGTAACAGTGGGAATGGTGGGAGGCTCCTTGCCCTGGAGTCAAACTCCAGCCATGTTGCCTCCCTCCCCAGGGCACCTCTGAGCCCAACCTGGCTCATCTGGCAGCCTGGACCCAGCATTCATTAAGTTCCACACCCAAATGGCCCAGGGTCAGACTGCCCCCCACACTGAAGGACGGAACTGACCCTCCCAGCCACATCTCCCCCATTCATGCCCATCTGTTGATCCAACTTTAAAAAGAAAAAGAAAAACATAACAACCATAAGTGAAACACTTTAAAATGATTTTTGAGATCAAATAACTTCCCCCAAACATCACAAAGTATTGAGATCTTTGCGTCAATTCCCTTTGTCTATTAAGAGTCTTTCTAATTCAGTAAACAGGATGCCAGGCCCTGGCCCCTCCCACTTCCCTCCCCCCACTCTGGGGAGGACATGGGCTACTTCCAGTACCTCTTGCATTAAGCTGCACAGGTTGACAGATCTTTAATCTTGCCGAACACATGTTGAGAAGAATGAAACCAATTTCGGTTAGAAAACCAAGGGCCAAATTGAGCTGGAAATTAGTTCTTTGGGTAATCTCACCCCTTGTTCTGACCAAGGAGGCCATGCGGGCTTTACTGGGTAGCCCTTGAAGGCCCCAGACTCCTTGGGTCCAAGGCGGGAGAGAGAGAAGAGTCCTCACCGGAGATCCTTGCCCCAAATCCTTTTGATTTTCCCCTTGCAGCACAGAAAGCAGCTCCCATCCAGGCTGCTTAGGGATCAAAGCTAATCTGGATGTAATTCCCCGCCCAGCTCACTGCACCGTTAGCAGCACATAAATACAGATTAAAGGGTTATATAAATGCAATTTTCTAATTAATCAGTGCAAATCCAGCTACTGCAGGGGACATAGATTTCAGTTTTTATGTGAGGAGTTTCTTCTTTGAATTCAGTTTACAAAGTGCAAGTCCTGTTTCTGTGATTTCTAATGCTAATGGCCGTGGGGTGGTCGAGAGGTCTGACAGTTCCCAGGAATGTGCCCATAGTGGCCCCAAGTTCTCAAGTTCTCAGCAGGAGACTCTGGACCGTGGACAATGCACAACTTTGTGTGGGGTGGAAAGAGTCTGGGCTTGAGGCCAATCAGTTCAGGTTCCATCCTAGCCTGGTCCTTGACTGGCTGTGTGGCCTAGGACATGTTACCTAACCTCTCTGAGCCCCAATTTCCTCATTCTTAAAAAGACAGAGACGTCACTCATGGGGTTGCCATGAAGACTAAATGCCGTGTTTGAAAGCGTGTGGCATGGTGCCTGCTGAATTGCTAGCTGCTGTTGTTTGCAACTGAGGACAAAGATTCTAGAGGGTGCAGTGTAGGAGGAGACAGTGAAAAATCCCAGGCCTGAGCCTCTGTCTTTTTTCTGGCAGGATTCTGCGATTTAGTATCTGCCCTGAGTAGAGAACAGGGTTCACAAATCCAGGGAGGGTGTGGTCTCCTGGGAGTTTCCCGCCCTCCTTTCCTCACTGTCCACCAAAGTGCCCCCCGGGTCTGAACGAGACACTCAAGCGTTCAATCACACACGGGGTCAGCGAGAAGCACGTTTACAGCAGCATCGATCAGGATGCCAGTTATGGTGATGACAGTGGGCCGGGCATGCGGTGTACTTTCTCTCACTGCATCCTTAATGACAAACCCACGAGGTGGATACCAGTTCTGTTCCCACTTTTCAGATGAGGAAACTAAGACTTTAAAGAGGTGGAATAACTTGCCTTACATTGCAGAGCCTTCCTTAGATTGACCGCCATTTTCCTTCCTCTCTTTCCGGTCTAATGCTCCTCCCCGTGGTGTGTGTATGTATGTGTGTGTATGTGTGTGTGTGTGTGTGTGTGTGTGTATCTACTCAAATTCCCACGCACAGCCCCCCGAGTGCTCATGGGGACTCACAGACACACCGGTCAGTAGTCAACTGTATGCTTGGCCGCCACCACCCCGCCTGCCCCCAGCCCGCCTGCTCGCGGAGGAAACCTCTCTGAGAACGAGGCACGGGAAGGAGAAGGCCAACGGGGGAGAGGGAAAGGATAACTGCGAGAATATTTTCTACAGGAACGATTTTAGTTGTTTCAGACGCACATCCTGTTACCAGTGAAGGTCTGGTGTCGCAGGTTGGAGGACCCTGAAGCTCCTGCCTTCGAGAGCGGCTCAGCAAGCTCAGCATTTTGCACGGACCTGGGAACCCTGCAGGAATGAGAAACTGCTTTTCTCCAAATCATTCTCTAAGTTTCCTTAGGCCTAGGCTGTGACCCCTGACCTCATCTATGACCTCTCACCTCATCTATGACCTTGGGCAATGCTTGGGCATCTCTGGTCCTCAATTTTCTTATCTTAAAAATGGCAGAAAAAAACCCAAAAACAAAAACCCTAAACCTTGCTTGTCTATCTCAAAGTTATGAAGCTCAAATGCTAAAGTACAGGAGAACTTGCTTACAAAACGTGGAATGAGCAAGGGTGGTGTCGGGAGGAAAGAGCTCACAGACAAGGAGTTCTTTTGAAAAGTGAGGCTGGGCACACTCAAGTTCTCTGTCTTGTCCACGACCCTCTGTCACGGTGGAACCCCAGGGCTGTTGCCCAAGCAGCCTGGGAACCACTGAGCTCTGTCACTTTAAAAGTAGAGTGAAGTGTTCATTAGCTGGGCTATTTTTTCAGGTGTGTTCTAATTGTGCTAATTAACTCTCAGGTAGATTTTAGCACTCCAGCCTCCATCGCTGCCTTCAAATGCCAAAACAAATCTTGCCATAATTACCAGCAATCCTTTTCATTACCGGCTGCCTAATTATCCTATTAATAGCACATCCTAAGAGACAGTATTTGCTTGGCAGGCAAATATTTGTTTTTAAATGAGCAAACACAAAGACAAACTGCTCTGTTTGCAGAAGGATTCCAAAACGCAAAATGGTTTATATTCATGCAAAAAATAATAATCCAAGTAAAACCAAATGCTTAATCCATTTAAAGCATTTGAGCATTAAAAATATGTTTTTTTTTTTCTGTTCTGGCTGCAGTCCCTCTTCACTGAAGGGCTGGGTGCTAGAAGAGTTCTTTAAGACATTTCTGTGATATGGAGTTGTGGCAAAACTCAGTCAAAGAGGGAAAGATGAAAACAATAATCGACATGGAATAAAGTAATGTCAGAGCGAGAAAGAGACCGGAAGCCTCGAGGCCAGGGGTTCCCGTATGTGGGGGATCATCAGACTCACCTGGGGAGGGACTGGTCCAAATGCAGCTTCTCAGCCCTGCTGATTTTTTTCTTTTCTTTTTCCTTTTTGGAAGGGTCCCCAGGAGATCTTTATGTGTGCCCAGGTTTGGGACGCACTGTCTAATTCAATCCTCCATTTAACAAGAGAAGATAACTCATTGAGGTCATATATTGGATGAGTGAACCACGATGGGAACTAGTCAGCCTTGAGGATTAAAACACCCTTAATTCAACCTCCATCTTTAATGAACTTTCCTTTGTTTCAAAAACAACAATCACCATACTAATTGTGACGAATTTAAGCCATCCAGAAAAGTGTATTGTTAAAGTGAAATTAACAGCTCCCACTGCTCCAATCCACCCCAATTCCATCCCCACTCCAGTCTGTCCCTGTTGTCCCCGTGCACTTGAGCAGGCATGCTTGCTTTTTCCTTAATTTATTTTTGGTTTTTTGCTTGAGGAAGATTCACCCCGAGCAAACGTCTGTGCCAATCTTCCTCTACTTTGTATGTGGGATGCCTCCACAGCATGGATGATGAGTGGTGTAGGTCCACACCCGGGATCCAAAGCCGCAAACCCCTTGCTGCTGAATTGGCGTGTGCACACCTAACCACTAGGTCACGGGCCGACCCTTGTCTTTCTTTTTAAACAAGAACTAGAGACCACACTGTCCATTAGGTTAAGCCATATGAAATTGCGGACATGTGACTGCTTTGCAACGTATCTCATGTGCTTCAACCTGAGAACTGTTCTACATTTGCTGCTGCATTCTCTCAGACGCCTGCAGAGCATAGCATATGAAGGCGGTTCCCTAAGGGACAGGTGGCCGTGTGGTACCTTCTGCCCGACCCGTTCACAGACACTGGCCAGCACCGCGGCAGTGCAGGACCCTCCCTCTGTGACTCCATCTCGGTGTTGTGCACGCTTCCCGCGGCCTCTAATAGTCAGGAATACATCTTTGACCACCCTCCCCATAAACCCTCCCGGGCTCCCCACAACCTCACAGGCACAGTTCTCCCAGGGCTGACACACCTCTCCACCAAATGGCCCCCTCTGGCACCCCTGCTTTTTCTTCTACTGTCTTTGTTATTGCTCTCTGCCCCGAATGCCCGCCCAGTCAGCAGGAGCTCAGGAACAGCAGGTGCTCCAGTAAAGGCCCTCCTAGGATCTGAGTACATCCTCCTCTTATGTTTGTCTCTTAGAAAAGATGTGTGACTGTCTTCACTGGTCCTCACAAGACCCCGTTTCGTCCTCTGTCAAATGCATCAGCTTCGCAGAGCAGCCAGAGGATGAGACCGCGCCCCAGCGGCACCTACCGCGCAGTGGCTCAGAGGCAGGGCCCATTCAGCGGTAGCTGTTATTACCGTGCTCAGAGCTGATTTTCTTTTCGGCTGGGTTTTCCATTTATTTTATAAATTATAAAAGACATGTATCATTATGGATAGCTTGATAAGGGAAAACAATCACTCATAATCCCCAACACATTATTATTTTTGTTTATTCTCTTCCAGTCTTTAAAAAACAATTTTTTTATCATGGTAAAATAAATATAACAGAAAATTTACCATCTTAACTATTTTTAAGCATACAGTTCAGTGGTATTAAATGCATTCATGACAACCATCAGCACCATCCATCTCAATAACTCTTTCCATCTTACAACAGGAAAACTCTGTACCGATTAAGCACTAACTCCCCATTTCCCCGTCCCCCAGCCCCTGGCAACCACCCTTCTACTTTCCGTCTCTGTGAATTTGACCACTCTAAGTACTCCATTTAAGTGGAATCAGACGGGTTTATCTTTTTGTGACTGACTTATTTCACTTAGCGCATGTCCTCAGAAATCATCCATGTTGTATCCTAGAGCTGATTTTAATGGTTTGGCTGCTGGTTTGAGAGAGAGATTCTTTACCATGTTAGAAAAATGTCTTTCTATTTTAAATTTTCTAAGAGATTTTACATTAAGAGTATGTCTAAATTTATCGAATAATTGTCAGCAAACATTAAGTAGATTTTTAAAAACTCTGACATTGAAATGCTGACTTACATCATTAGACCTCCTCATAGTAAATGATTCCTATGTTCCTGGTGTCAGTCCAGTAAATCACGGAGAAGTGTCCTCTTGGTAGACTGTCAAATGCAGTGGCTTGGACTGTACTGTGAATTTTTACATCTACATTCATGTTTTAGATGTGTTAATTTAATCAGAGTTTAATAATCGAGTTTATTTTTCTCAGTTATTTAAAAAATATATATCTTCTCTGAAGAATTGTTTCTTCCCTTTGCATTAATTTGGTAATTGTATTTTGATGTTTTAATTGATTTTAGTGTTTGTCCCTATTCCTTTTGTGCTATTACATTTCCTTTCTTGAATTCTCCATTTTGATTCACCTCTAAGATGACAAAGGCGTGTCTTGAAATATTTATTTTCTAGGAGAGACATGTGGGTGATATATTTTCTGAGGCTTATATATCTGAAACTGTCTTTATGTTGACCTCTCAGATAAAAACAAATGGGTTGGGTAGGGAATTCTTGGGCTTCACTTTTTCCACGTCCATCAAGATTCTTTAAAAAAAAAAAGGCTCGGGGCCGGCCGGGTGGCACAGCGGTTTAGTCCGCGCTTGGCAGCCCGGGGTTCGCTGGTTCGGATCCCGGGCGCCGGCCGACGCACTGCTTGTCAGCCATGCCGTGACGGCGTCCCATATAAAGTAGAGGAAGATGGGCACGATGTTAGCCCAGGGCCAGTCTTCCTCAGCAAAAAGAGGAGGATTGGCAACGGATGTTAGCTCAGGGCTGGTCTTCCTCACACACACACACAAAAAAAGGCTCCATTTTCTTCAGGTATATTGTGTTATTGAGACATTTGAGGTGAACCTGTTTTTTTACATCTTGAATGCTCATAAGACATATTTTAGTTTTTGAAATTTCAAAAACCGTCCCTAAGATAAGTCTTTTTCATTAGTGTATTGCGGTAACACAATGAAAAGCAAAAGATTTCTTTTATTTTGAGTTTGATTATTGACTATACTCCATTTGCTTAGTTCTCTTCTTTAAGGTATCCTTGGAAAATGGCATATTTTCTGAGGAACAGGTAAAATTGAGACCTGGGAGCATAAATTTATGTGCATACCCCTGGCTCCACTAAAAAATTTTTTTTACTAAAGTTTTTACATTTCACTTGTTTGGTTTTAAATTTACATACAGTCAAATTCATTCTTTGGCGTATACTTCTATGAATTTTGACAAATGCTTAGTCACCACCACAATCACAATACAAAATATTTCTATCACTCTTAAAAATTCCCTCATGCGGACCCATTGTAGTGAACCACCAACTCCCGGCAACCTTCAATGTATTTTCTGTCATCCAGGTTTTTTTTTTTTTAATTATTTACTTGACTTCTAAAATTATCATACACTAAAATTGCCTATTTTTTTCTTTTGGTGCACAGTTCTATGAATTGTGGCACATGTATAGATTCTGGTAACCACCACCACATCATTTCCACGCCTCCAGAAGGATTCCTCGTGTTGTTATCTACCCCTTGTCCCCACCCATCACCCCTGGCGACCACGGCGATTTCTTCTCCATAATCATAGTTTTGTCTCTTCGAGAACGTCATATAAATGGAATCATACAGTTTGTCACCTTTTGAGACTGCCTACTCTCACTTCACGTCATGTCTTCCAGGTTCCTTGGAGTTGTTGCATGTACCAGTAATTTGGTCATTTTTGCTGCTGAGCAGTGTTCCACTGTTTGGATGTTCCAGCTTGTTATCCATTCACCCTGGCCCAGTTTTTAGGGTTTCGTGGCATTTGTGAAGGGGTTCTGGTTATATCGTTTCTTCTTTGACCTGCCCCTTCCCACTCGGTGCTGTCAGGGCGCCTCTACCTTTTCCTTCCCCAGCTCTCTCCACCCCTTCCCGTTACCCCTCCCATCCCACGTGCGACTTCCACCACCTGTCCCGGGAGATGAATTTCTAAACGTAGGGAGAGTGGGATGGCGGGTGGGGAGTGGGGGGCTGCCTGCTACTCTGGTTGGTGCAGCCCAGGGCCCTGAGACAGATGCCTCGCTGGGGTGAGCCAAATGCTTTTCTGACTTTCTTTCTGACTCGCTGAGCTATTTTGATTCAAGGGTGGAGTGGGAACAGCCCCCAAGGGTGATTCTCAGTTCAACCTTGTAGACTTTGCAGCCAGGACTAACTCCTCACACTTGGGGATGTGCCCACTTCTTCTCTTAGTGTCCAGGGTGACATTTCTTTATCAGTTGGGACATTTTAGTTGTGAGTTGAGAGGGACCTATTGGATCTTGCTAGCTTGCTGTCGAGTTCACCTGCACCTCCTCTGTCCCGCATGTTCAACTACTTTCTCTCTCCTGGTGCTTTCCTCACAGCCATGAACCAGGTCAACCCCATCACTTAAAACACAAACAGCAGCTAAAAAATTCATATTTTTTTCCTGAGAACTGGGCCCCTCCATTATGCCATCCAATTATAAAAACAAATTTTCTTGACAGCCAGTTTTATTAAAAGAATATTCTACACTATTTTTTTCACATGTTCATTCTGTTTTTTTCCCAGAAAGTAATTTTTAAAGTTTTAAAATTTTACAATTTTTATAGTTATCAAAATAATATGTGCTCTTTGTATAAAATTTGTAAAGTTCAGGAAAGAGTAAAGAAGTTGAAAAAAAAAATTACAACAACCATATTCTCACCCAGAGGCATTCTGAACACATTTATTTCACGTTTTACCTAAGGATATTTTTCTTTTCCTACATGATATTGTGCTGTATACAGTTTTGAGTATTGATTTTCTTTTTTTAATTAACATTATATCACAAGCATTTTCCTATGGTATTAAAAAGAAAACTTTTCAAAAACATACTTTTTGTGTGTGTGTATGAGGAAGACCAGCCCTGAGCTAACATCCATTGCCAATCCTCCTCTTTTTGCTGAGGAAGACTGGCCCTGGGCTAACATCCTGCCCATCTTCCTCTACTTTATATGGCACGTCACCACAGCGTGGCTGACAGCAGCCACGGCACTTGGGATCCGAACCCGCGAACCCCGGGCTGCCAAGCGCGGACTAAACTGCTGCGCCACCAGGCGGCCCCAAAAAATGGTCTCAGAGTATTTCATCATATGGATGTACCACATTTTACTTAACCATCACCTAGATGTTGACCATTTAGACAAGTTCCAGTTTTTCACTGTCACAAGTTAACAGTGTGGTTTGCTTTGTCCATTTTTAAACTATCTTAGGATGGATTTCTAGAAGGAGAATTATTCCTTAAACAAATAGAAACATTTCTAAGATTCGTGATACCTATATAGTTAAATTGCTTTTCTGCAGTGTTGGACCAAGACACGCCCCTGGTGATCGACAGCACTCCTCTCCCAGGTGACTGTGCTTGGCCCTGATGCCATCATCAATCGGTTCCTCTAATGTGAAAGGTGGGCCTGGCACTCCGTGGTTTTGTTTTGCACTCTCTAAGTGCCGCGTGTCAGCCATGATATGGACACGCCGTATTTTATTTACTATTTCCCTTTTACTCGCCATTTAGATCGTTTCTAATCTCTCACTCTCATAACTAACGCTGCATTGAATATCCTTGTACATAAATTATTCACATTGTTGATTATGCTTTCTCTTTCCCCCACATTCCCCTCATTTTCTTGTCTCTGCTGCCTGTCACTTCACTGAGCACCCTCTATTAAATAACCCCTCTACCTGTCCTTCTCTGACTCCCTCATCCTGCTTTATTTTCTTCTGGGTTATCATCACTGACCTGTTGTTTATTTATTTATGGTCTGGTCCCAGCCATTGTAATGAGCTCCACAGAGGCACAGATTTTTATCTATTATTATAAAAGTAACACATGTTCATTGAATCAAATTTATAAATAGAAAAATAGGACAAAGGATACCAAACACAATGGTTCCTATATTTTGATATGTTTCCTTTAGTCTTTTGTTGTTGTTTTGATTTTAACCTAATTAAAATTATGTTATATATATAATTCTGTAACAGCTTTGTTCAATTAATAGGGTACCATACGTATTAAACTACAGTCTTTGGAGTGTGTGTGTGTGTGTGTGTGTGTGTGTGTGTGTGACCATTGACTATTGTCACCCATTGCGATCAGTTCTCTGCTCCCACCACACCAGGCACCTGTACTGGAAAGGTCACTTCTGGCCTCCCAGTCTCTGAATCCACCGCCACTTTTCAGTCCTCATTTGCTTGAGCTCCAGCACCCTTGAAATGCGTCTCGAAGTGTTCTCTGTCCTGGGGTTCTATGACACCACCATCTTCTTTTTCTCTTTTCCTTTCCTCCAGCAATAATTTGGTGATGTCATATTTGGTTTCGGAAGGTAACATTTTCACTAACTATAAATTCAAAGCCCCACAATTCATCACTTATTTTTAGATGGATGTGGTTTGGAAGGAAGTTTATAGTACTAAGAATTTTAGGGCAGAAGGTAAAGTGTTTGGAATATTTTCCAAAGAGCACTGGAAAGCCCCCTTTCCACTCAGGATCATCCATCACAGGTTTGCTGCCCTCAATCCTTTCACCCTTCTATTCTGTTTTGTTTTTTTTTTTTACTGATTTTTTCTTCTTGTAAAATGTACATAACACTTACCCTTTTAACCATTTTTAATCATGTGGTTTAGTGGCGTTAAGTATGTTCACATTGTTGTGCAACAATCATCACCATCATCTACAGAAAATTTTCATCTTCCCAGACTGAAACTCTGTACCCGTTAAACACTAACTCCCCATTTCCCTATTCCCCCAGCCTCTGGCAACCATTGTTCTAAACTATTTCAGATACCTCATATAAGTGGAATCTATAATATATGTCCTCTGCATCTGGCTTATTTCACTTAGCCTAATGTCTTGAAGGCTAGTCTCAATTTCCTTGAATATTTATTGGATACCTGCTCTATGCCAGGCCTACACCTGGGCCTGGGTATATGGAGGAGATGTGACATGGGGCAGGTAAACACCATCAGCTGAGACATCAGTCATTAAGCCCACAACAGGGATTAGTCAATCATACTTTCCAAGCTCGTGATCAACAGAGAGGGAAATGGATAAAGAGACGATTAGATTAATAGAGCGAGTGGAGGAAGAAAGACCTGGAACATTGGCTGGGGGAGAGGGAGGCTTGGGTGGGATGGGGCGGAGATCAGTGTGGTCAACGAAGATGTCCTGGCAACCTCTCAAGAATGAGAGGTGATAGAGAGCGGAAGTGTCAAATCCAAACTCTATGCACTTAGGATCATAAGAAATCATGGCTGGAAGGGGACTGAGAAATCTATGCCATTATGAGGGATTTGAAGAAGCAATCACAATTCTCACTTGAACCCCTAGGACCCAATCCTGGAGCCCTCTTCAGAAGGTACCACCACTGTCATCAGTTGGCCTGTGTCCTTTCAGTTCTTCTGTGCTTTCCCATATATGACTGTGGACGTATAGAAGTCTGTATGTTTCTCTCTGTGAGGGGTTTGTGCACGCTGTAACCTAAGTGGAATCATGCTCTATGTGTTTTTCTGCAACTTGCCCTTTTCATCCAACAGTATATCCTGGAGATCATCTCACAGAGGTACTTACAGAGCTTCTTCGTTGTTTTTAATGTCCCGCTCATGTTCCCCAGCATGAGCTAGTTTGGATATTGGTTTGGCTGCTTTAACAAAGGCCAAATAGCAGAAGTTTAGACAAGGCAGGAGATGTGGTTTTCATATGAGAGTTCCAGCACGTGGTGACTCAGGGGTGGGCAGCTCAGCTCCACCACCTCATCCGGGTACCCAGGCTCCTCCTGCCTCATCACTCTGCCTTCTCCCAATTTGTTGTCCCCATCCCCCGCAGAAGCTTAGCTCACCCCTCTCAGAAAGGGGAATCCAGGCCCTGGGAAGAGGGAAAGGGGAAATGGAGGGCAAGCAGCTCCCTTTTAAGGGTGTGATCTGGAACATGCACACATCACTGTGCTTACAACTCCTTGGCTACTTCTGTCCTACAGCTTTTGTCCTTGGCTGCAAGGGAGGCTGGGAAATGCAGTTTCCGGCTGCATGTCCATGAGCACGGCTATTATTAACAGAAAGGGGAGAATGGATATTGGGCCACAATGACAGCCGCTTCCACTGTGTGTATGTATCTTCATTTCCTTAATCATTTCCTATTAGTGGGTCTTTAGATTTATAAATGAGGACACTGAAGCTCAGGTAAGGAAAGATCTACCTGTGTTCTCATAGTCACCTGACCAGCACTCTGGTCTCCCACCTCCCAGGACAGTGCTTTTCCTCAAGCATTAGCTGTTTACTGGCCAAGCCCTTGGTGCCCAGGGCAGCCTACCCAAAGGGTTCTCTAGGAGAGCAGTCCTCCCATGGCTGGAAGAAGAGGTAGCCTTCAGGAAGGAATGGACCCAATGCCTCTGCGTTCCGACCGAGCAGATGACTCCCTGACACGGCAAGTGGGTGCTGCAGCTTGCGCACCAATCTCATGGAGGCTGGGCCCGGGCTTTGGCTGGGGGTCCGACATCACGGCCAGCCAGGTGACTGGCGCTTGGCTCAGCCTCTGTCCCAGTCCTCAGCTTGTGTGGAGAGCTGACACACCTCTTATAACCAGCCAGGGGCCTCAGCAGGACTCAGGCTTCTCCTCACTGCCCAGAAACCCACATGGCCTCGCCCCGGAGACTGCCAGGGTGCTTTGTAACCCACGAGCCCCCCAAGGCGTGCTGTGTGACTGCCTGGGCTGAACCCCGCCCTGCGGGTGAAGTTCCACTACCCTGAGCCTCATCCCATGCTTCTGTGCGCCACCAACTCCACCAGCCTAGCGCTAGGCCCGGAGGTTTAAAATAAGCCCTGGCAACACGTCCAAAAATGATGTGTGACAAACTGTACCATGGTATGTCGTGTTGATGCTGACTGACAGATGCTGTGGGGAGAGTGACAGAACTCACAGCCACAGCGCGCCCTGGGATCACACACAGCGAGCCACCCTCCTGTCCGCGTGAAGGCAGCACTGCCTCATAACAAGGTCACAAGCCACGCACAGGTCCCCAGAGCCTAGATGACTCTGCCGCAGGTTACACGCTGGCTGGCTCCTGAGCAGCACTCAGTAGGCTGGGGAAGGGCAGAGGGAGAAGTGGGGAGAGGAAAAAAGGGGGAAGACAAGGAAGGTGGGAGGGAAATAGCTGCAGAGGCAACTGGAAATCAACAATCTGCCTGAGTCCTCAGTGAGTAGGGGGAAGTTGGAGGGGGTGTCACTCAGAGACAGAGATAAATTAATATAGTGACACTAGAGGTCCAGACAACGACAAGAGACATGAAGAGAGAGAGAGAGAAACCCAGTGAGATAGAGAGAGAGGTGGAGGAAGAAACGGGGGACACAGAGAAACACGGGGGCAGAGGCCCAAACGGGGGAGACTGGGGGCATCCCAGAGGGGCAGGGTGGTTGGGTTTTAGGGGCCAGTCCTTTAATACTACCTGAGAACAAAGTCTCCAGATCCAGTGAGCCTGGTGCCATCACCTTAGTCCCCAGAGATGAATCAGGTCCTGCCACCAGGTAAAACAGTGGCCATTTTAATGAAGCCAGGAGGAGGACCCTGCAGCCTAAAAGATTGATTCAGATTAATTGACCATGGTTGTTCTGCCCAGCCCAGGAGCAGTTAGGCGATTTAAAACCAGAGAGAAATGAGGAGGCCGACTCGGAGATGCCCGAACGTGACTCCCCCATGGTCCTCAGAGTCAGTTCAGTCCCTGCTCATCTCCTGCCACTTGTCAAGACACCAGATGTATTTGTGGATATTTCCTCGGGAATAAGTGAGCCTGTTTATTCCCAGATGGCTTTGGGATCAGCAGCCACCCTCAGACTCGGCTGATTTATGAAGACATTAGAAGAGGTTGTGCCTGCGCTGTTTGGCCCTCACCAAGCAGCTGTGGAACCGCTCCCCCTCTGCCTAACCTGGGAAGAAATTCAGCAGGTTTTGGCAGCCGTGTGTGTGTGTGTGTGTGTGTGTGTGTGTGTGTGTGTGTGTGTGTGGAGGGGGTGGTGAGACTGCTTGGGATCATCCCAATTCTGGTCCTGCCTCCACATGCAATGGAGCCCCTTCCTGCTCTGAGCCTCGGTTTCCCGTCTGTACCAGCAGGAGGTCAGGCCAGGGCAGAAGGCCCTGTGAGCTCTGCTGTAAAGCTCTGTAGTCCGTGTGTGGTGGGTGAGCCCAGGTCCTCAGCAACCCCTGAATGACAGGCAGCACCGAGTACCCAGATTAACGGGGCTGGAGCTGCCCTTCCAAGGGGCCTCCCTGCTGCAGGGAGCCACCTCACCCAGCACTCCCGGCCCCCTTTCCTTGAGTTTCCAGCTGACCCAAGTGCTTTACAGAGCCACAAAGCTGGAAGAAGTTGGGCTTCAGGGGTCATGAGCTAAATGTGTTACATGTTGTTAGAAGGTCAAGACTAAGATTGTGGCCTCTGAGATCAGACACCCTTGAACTTGAATTCCAGCCCTGCCACTTCCTATTTGGTGCCTTCAGATCATTGACTGAACCTGTCGTGGCCTCGGCTTTCTCATGTGTACGTGGGGATAATAACAGTGTCTAAATCATAGGGTTGTTGTGAGGATTAAATGAGATGATGCAAGTGAAGTGCTTAGCACAGTGCTTGGCACATGGAAGTCCTCAGTAAACGCTCTGTTATCATGTTTACTACGTGGATGCGGATACATGGGTGTATTTGGATGGTCAGTGAATGCACGTCTACACCCAGCGTGTCGCAAATTCTGACAGCTCGTAGAGGGATACAGCAAAAGCCAAACTTAGCTTTCACCCTCCCTCATCCTGTTGCTCTCTCTGGAAGTACTTGCTGTTAGGAGTTTGTATTCTTCCAGACAATTTCGTAAGCAATTATATACTCTGTGTTAATATAGAAATGCATGGCTTGTTTTGTTTACAAAGTAGTGCATGTATTGTTCTACAACCTGCTTTTTTTGCTTAACAATATATCTTTATAGACATCTTCATTTTTTTTACATGGATCTATTCCTCAAACTGCTGTGAGTGTTCTACAGTACGAATGTGTGTCAGTTTAACCTCCCTCTGCTGATGACCATTTAGCTTCATCCTTCTTTTTTTTCTCTTTATGGCAATACAGCAACAAATATCTCAGACATACTGTTTTGTGTACATGTACAAGTATTTCTCTAGGATGGCTACTCCAAAATTTCTTGGTTGAAGGGTATGCATATTTAAAAATATGATAGATTATGCCAAGTTGCTCTCCAAAAATGATATTCCAGTTTATATACCTGCCAGCAACACCTGAGACCATTTCTTCAACCCACCACCAACACTGAATGTGTTCCTCCTACCTCCCCCCAATTTTTGCCAACCTGACAGATGATAAGCAACACTCCATTACTGCTGTAATTTGCATTTCCTGATTACTTGTAAACAGTAGCATCTTCTTGTGGCTTATTGGCATTTGTGGTTTTTTGTTGTTTTTTTTTTTTCAGTGGGGAAGATTGGCCCTGAGCTAACATCTGTGCCGATCTTCCTCTATTTTGTACGTGGGGTGCCTCCACAGCATGGCTTGATGAGTGGTGTCTAGGTCTGCCCCAGGGATTTGAACCCATGAACCCTGGGCCGCTGAAACGGAGCACGTGAACTTAACCATTACGCCACCAGGCTGGCCCTGGCATTTCTTTTTCTGTGAATGTCCCTTCCACAGTCTGCTCATTTTTCTACTGAATTGTTTGTCTGTTTCTTATTGATCTTTTTGATCTTATTGATCTTTCAATTGTTTCTTATTGATCTATAAGTGCAATTTATATATGTGGGATATTATTTCTTTGTCATTTATTCATTTGGCAAATATTTTCTCCTAGTCTGTCTCTTGTCTTTTGACTTTATGTTGTCTTTCATCATTTTCATGACACATTTAGGTGGTCAAATTTATCAGTCGCCATTAGTCCTGAATCTTTCTTTTTTTTTTTTTTTTGTGAGGAAGACCAGCCCTGAGCTAACATCCGTTGCCAATCCTCCTCTTTTTGCTGAGGAAGACTGGCCCTGGGCTAACATACGTGCCCATCTTCCTCTACTTTATGTGGGACGCCGCCACAGCATGGCTGACAAGCAGTGCATCGGCGGGCGCCCCGGATCCGAACCCATGAACCCCGGGCTGCCAAGCACGAACCAACCTGCTGCGCCACCGGGCGGCCCCAGTCCTGAATCTTTTAAAGATATATTCTTTCCCCAAGATCATATTTTCTTCTGATACTTTTATTGTTTCATTTATTATGTTTAGTTCTTTAATCCAACAGGAATTTTTGTGGGGTGTGGTGTGAAGTAAGAAAACTAACTTTACTTTTTTGCCCCAGTGGTTACTGTTTTTCCAACACTACTTACTGAATCATCTATAGTTTTCTCACTGATACGATCTGCCACCTTTATCATATAATCAAATCCCATTTATACGTGGATTGAGAACTGGAAGCTCTCAGGCCAGACCTCACTTATTTGTTTACATTTAGTTGTGTTGCTTATTTGGAATAATACAGTTGTGTGTTTCAACTTTTAAAAGGTACAGACGCTAGTCCAGTAGAGACCTGGTGGCTGTCCATCAAGATCTGTTCTTGCTTTCTCCTTGGGCTCGTCCCAGCCTCCCTTGTGACTGTGGTCACGTGACTGGGCTCAAGCCAATAGAATGTGAGCAGAGATCTGTGCCTCTTCCAGGCCTGGACCACGAAGATCTCTCCTGCATGTTCTTCCTACTTTGTCCCCTTTTCCATGGGTTGGAAGAATGATGAGTATGCCTCAAGTCTTGTGTTAAAGATGGGAGAGTTGCCACCTGAGGACCCCCAAATAATCCTGTTGTATAGAATGCCCACCCTGCATTATTAGATGAACAAGAAAACACTTTCTATTGTGATTGAGTCAGGAGATAGAGGAGTCTGCTTTTTACAGCAGTTCAGTTTATTCTTACTAACGCAGGTTCTCAGTGGAAGGGCCCTCTCCTAACTATGTCTCCAGCCCTTTAGTTTTCTTCCCTAGAAGCAACTGGTGTTATTACTCTCTTGTGTATACTTCTAGAGGTATTCTAGGCATTTATAAACAGTTACATATACACGTGTGTGTGTGCATTTTTTTCAACTGATCATGCAAATACTAGCCCACTATACATACCATTCTGGACCTTGCTTTTCTCAGTTAGCAACATGTTTTGGAGACCCCTCCATGTTGGCACATGTAGAGCTTCCTCACTGTTTCAAGGCTGCGTAGTATACTGGTGCTCATACTCCACTGTATGGAGATACCATCATTGAATCAGTCCTCTACTGATAGATATTTGAGTTGTTTCCAGTCTCTCTACTACAAACAATGCTACAATAACTTGTATAGCCTGTTTTGCATGTGTTTGAATGTATCTGTAGGATAAATTCCTAGAGAATTTATGATTTTGAAAGCATTAATAAATTGCCTGCCACAGTGGTCTGGACCAGGTTATACTCCCGTGGTCAGTCTATGAGAGGGTCTGTTCTCTCACACCCTCGCCAACACAGCGAGGTAGCAAATGGTCAGTCTCTCCAATCTAATTGGTGAAAACCAGTATCTCATTGGAGTTTTAATTTGCATTTTTCATATTATGAGTAAGGGTAAACATCTTTCAGTCAATTTCTGTTCATACTCTTTGCCAATTTTTCCTTTGTACTGTTGTCTTTTTTCTAAAGGAGCTCTTTGTATGTTAGGATACTTGCCCTTTGTTTATTTTATGAAATAGAAGTGGGGTTTTTTTGCCAGATTGTCACTTATTTTTTGTTTTTAATTATGATGGCTTTTGCCACAAAGAAATTTTTTCTATGACCAAATTTATCAATTTTTTTCTTTTCTGGCTTTTGAGTTCTTTTAATACCTAGAAAGTATTACCCACTGTAAGATTACAAAAATATTCTCCAATGGTTTATTTTATAACTCTAAAGATTTTGTTATTAACATTTAAATCTTTGATTCACTTATTCAACTCATCTATCAAATATTTATCCGTCACAGACCATGTGCCAGATGCTGTTTTAGGCATTGAGGATACAGCAGTAAGCCAAACAATCAAAAACCTCTGCTCCATGGAACTTACATTCTAGAGGGGGAAAGCAGACAATAAACAATATAAATGAGTAAAATAAATGGTATATTAGATTAGGTGGAGATTATTTTTGTGTGAGTTGGAGGTATAGATCTAACTTTGTTTTGTCCCTGTTGTCTGCCCCATTGTCCCCCATCATCTACTGATATAGTCCATGCCCTCATCTTGACATTTTGTCTTTATCGTATTAAATTCCCTTATGTATCTGTGTCTTCTCAACTTTCCTTTTGGCTCCATCTATCCCTCTGTTTATTCATGTGCCAGCCCCACTGTTTTAACCACTGAACCTTTGTGCTATGCTACTATAAAGCTAGTCTTCTCCACTCTTTTCTCTTTCAGAATTTTCCTGACTGTAATTGCTTGTTTATTTTTTCTGTAGGCACTTTAGATTCACATCTATTTCCCACAAATTGCTATTAAGTATTACTTTAAAAGTATAGATTAATTCAGAGAGAATCAATATCCTTACGATGTCATGTCTTCCTATCCAAGAACATGGTGTGTCTTTCCATTTGGTTAAGTCATCTGCTTTGTCCTTCAGGAGCGTTGTAAGTTTCTTCATTTAGTTCTCACACACTCTGTTAGACTCTGTTAGACATTTTTTCCCCATTACTTAACCACATTGAAAAATTGAGAGAATTCTTTTTTTTAATTTGGATTTTTTTGCTTCTTGTGAAAAGCGGGAAGATCTGGCAACATTGAGCCCATGTCCTGCTAGGCAACAATTGATTGCCCACATGACAGAGGCTCGCCTGTCACAGAGAATGTGTGCTCCCCAGATCACTGCACAGGTTCCCGTTGTACACCTCGCTCACCCCTGGAGTCACTGCCTGGCCCTTACAGGTGCTGGATTCGGGACTCTGATTCGACAACCTCTACACTGTCGTGAGCACACACATCATTGTGAAGCCCACTGCACGTGCCTCTCCAGATCTGCCTGCCTCAGCTCCCTCTGGCTCCTGAGCTGCTTGCTCAGGAGGGTCCCCTGGGTGCTATTCATGCCTCATCTCCTGATGCCACCCTCCGTCTCAGCCTCTTGTGGTTTGAGGGCCAGGATCTGCATGTCCCCTGGCACTGGTCATAGAGCCTGACCTGCTCAGATCAGGGGTTCTGATTCTTAGCCCCATTTCCAGGCTCAGTGGAGGTGCCCAGCCACAGACATAGGTTTGGCTCGTCTAGCAGTTGCTCATAGACGACACAATCAGGAAGTTCAGGGGTTTAACATCTTGTGTGGAAAACTCTGACCAACGAGAAAGAGAAGGTGGGAGGGAGATAT
Organism: Tapirus indicus; assembly: GCA_031878705.1. Taxonomy (NCBI): domain Eukaryota; kingdom Metazoa; phylum Chordata; class Mammalia; order Perissodactyla; family Tapiridae; genus Tapirus; species Tapirus indicus. Next base: position 60,161,875 of record CM062918.1, on the reverse strand, counting down.
CAAATTTATTTCATTTCTTTCCTGCTGACAGACAGACTATTCCAAGGAGCGGTGGTTCCAAACAGCCTCTCCAGATACGTCCAGCCTCTTTTTTTCCTTACCTAATTTTTAAAATCGTGGTAAAATACACATACAGTCACGCACTGCATAACAACGTTTCGGTCAACAATAGACCACATATACAACGGTGGTCACGTAAGGTTAGTACCATACAACCTAGGTATGTAGCAGGCTACATCGTCTCGGTTTGTGTAAGTCACTCTATGATGTTTGCACAACGACAAAATCGCCTAATGATGCATTTCTCAGAGTGTATCCCCATTGTTAAGTGACAAACAACTGTAATATTAAACTTACCACCCAACCTCTTTTTGTGTGAAAGCATGCTCATCTCAGAATGCACAAACTTGTTTTACTTTCCTTCTGAATTGGCTTCCTAGGGGTGCCATAACTACATACCACAAATGGGGCGACTTAAAACAACAGAAATTTATTCTCTCACAGTTTTGGAGACTAGAAGTCTGAAATTGAAGTGTAAACAAGGCCATGCTCCCCCCGAAGTCTCAAGAGAAGAGTTCTTCTTTGCCTCTTCTAGCTTCTCGCGGTTGCTGGCAATCGTTGACGTTGCTTGGCTTGTAGACACATCACTCCACTTTCTGCCTCCCTCTTCACATGGCCTCTTCCCCGTCTCTGTATCTCTCTTCTTATAAAGACACCAGGTATTGGATTTAAGGCCCACCCTAATCCAGTGTGACTTCATTTTAATTTAACTAATTACATCTGCACAGATCCTATTTCCAAATTATGTCACATTCTGAGGTTCTGGATGGACACGAATTTGCGGGACACTCTTCAACCCAGTGCAGCCTCCTTCCTTCCTTTCTTCTCTTGTGCCCTCACTCTCGCTACCCTGGGGTTGGACTCCCTCCCTGCAGAGCATCAGCGTGCTAGCCTGGTCTCAGGCTTTCCTTTCTAGGGAAACTGGGGTAGGAAAACCTCCATATTCCAGAAGAATAGTATCACAGAGAGATTTGCATTCCAACAAGGAATTTGACAAACTCACTCATGGTGTCTTTCTTTCCTTCCACAAACATTTATTACACGTCGATTTTATGTTAAGTTTCATGCAATCATGAGAAAATCTACAAGAGAAATGTGGGCTATATCAGGGTTTCTCAAATTCTTGTGTCGTGGACCTATAAGCTATGTATATTTTCTTATAAAAACTGCAGTAATGAGGAAAAGGAGGAGGAGGGGAGGCCTAGAGAGGAATTTAGATATAAAGGAAACTGGGTTGAGAAAAATGGCAAAAGGTCATATAATTTTCTCTTTTCAGTCATTGGACCATGGTTGGGGAAAAAATTCAGAGCTGCTGATGGTAGCGTTAGATGCATTCATAACTGGTAAAGGAGCATACTCAATGAGTGTCGATTAAAAAGAGCATTGTTAACCTGATGGGGGTTTCTACAGGACTCTGTCTTAAATGCTGACCAATTTATGTTTCAATCAAATAAAGTTGGTGAAGACAGAAAAACTGCTTGCAAAATTTTCAGATGACCTGAATTTGGGAAGGACAGTAAATACATTGGAGGAAAGGTAGCATGCATGCGCACCTTGACAGTCTAGACTGAAGGGGCAAATCCAATAAGGTAAAATTTAATAAGGATAAACATCAAGGCCTCTATCTGGGGCCCTAAAGCCAACTCCACAAATCCTGGGTGCACGTTCAAAATGGGCGGCAGGGGTGAGGGTGGGGGTGGCAGGGAGTCAGCTTAGCTCAGCATGTAATATGACTGAGAACAGAGAGGGTGTGGTTGGGTAACATTAAGAGCAGCACAGATCCAGACATGGGAGAGGGGAAGCATGTGTGGTGTGAGCCGTTCAGCCGACATCTGGAGGATCCCAGCCCGGCGGGAGCAGAGCAGCAGAGGAGGCTTGCTTCTGTAGCAGGGGCTGCCTCGGAGGGAGATGGCCTCCTCAGGTTCGAGGTCAGAATTCCAAACACCTTTCCCCCTGGTGAGCTGGTTCTACAGGGTAGAATTAATTAACTAATTAATTATTTCAACAGATACTAATTCAACTGCACCCTGGGCCATTCATGGGCTAAGTGTTGGGGCAACGCAGTGAACAAGACAAACGAGTCCAGGTCCTGTGGAGTTGTGGTCTAGTGTGCGTGACAGCTATGGAACAAGACCTGCCGAGGGCCATGACTTTTACAAAGATGTGCAGCGTGCTCTGGGGCATACAACAGGGACCCAGGCTCAGAGTCAGCCTGGGCTTCCCTGAGGTCATAATGAATGGTGTCACCTATATCCATCATGGCTGGCTGGAGGGTTACATGTAACCACCATGAGCCACATTGTTTTTCCGGGAAAATTACCCTGAATTCAAATGTGCTTTCACACCAGCCCTGGAATGCAGCCATCTGAGGCTGAGAGTGGTCATGCCTCTGGTGGTCGGAGTGGACGGTGCTAGAGGCCAACAGTCAAGGGCTTGGGCTAGTCCCAGCTTTGCCACAAACTCTCTGTACAACCTCAGACAAGTCCCTGCCTCTTTCTGGGCCTCGGTATCCCCACCTGTAAGAAGAGGATCCTCAGACCCGATGATCCTGTGGATTCTGTGATTTGGAGATCCCATGTTGAACCCTCACACCACATGAGTGCACTTGTACACCCACGTTGGAGTCCATCCCAGGCCCTTGTCCTGTGACCTTCCCAGCTCCTTGCTTTCATTGACTCAGCCAACCACTTACAGGGTCTGTGGCTCAAAGGGGCAGGACTCAGCTGGCTCCAGGGACACTTTGGGAATTTGTCCAATGCTTAGGGAGCCACAGGAGACAGACCCAGAAGAGAAGTTTCCACATGGTGATACTCAGGCCTGGGTATGAAATGAACCAACCAGTCACATTCACAGGGTCTAGGGAGAAGGTTCTGTGCAAATCCCACTCGTTCAGAAGGGCTCGCCCTGAGCAGCTGAGATGTGTCAGAGAATCACTTGGCACAGGGGAGGGCTGCCCGGCTCCCCAGCCAACTTGTTTCTGAGCCTGAGTGACCCTTTGAAACCAACCACGACATATATGCATTGGATCCAGCAGCTGGAAGCTTCTCCAAAGAGCCAGTTTGAGGGGAATGTGCTGGCCCCCAGATCCCCCAGTAGAATCGGGGACAACAGAGGCTGCCTTCTTACTCTCTTCATGACAGGCATTGGTGAAGGGCCTGGGACCCTCTGAAGGGAAGGATAGAGGCAAACTGACAGACTTTTTCTTCTTCTTGTACCAGATAGAGGCAGTGGGATCTGCCATGATGCTCAAATTTCTTCCATCCTAAAAAAAAGTCCCCAAACTCTCCGTCTTCATGTCTCTTTCCAGCTACCGCCCTATGTCTCTTTTTTCTTCATAGTCAAATTTCTGCAGAGCTATGCACACTAAAGTTCTCCATTTTCATACCACCCACTCCCTCTGTGACCCACCACCACCTGACTTCCATCCCCATCCACTGAAACTGCACCACCACGGTCACCGACAACTTCCTGTGCTCAGACCCGTGGGAAGACTTTCCTCGTTCTCCTGGACCACTCAGCTACATTTGACCCTGTTGGCACCTCCCCTGTTCTAAAACCTTCTCTTAGTTTTTATGACATTATTCTCTATTGATCCTTCTTCTGCCTCTCAGATCAATCTTTGATCCCTTTTTGCAGGCTCTGTTTCCATAGATCAATGCTTTCAACTCTGATGTATATTACTTCATGTTGTCATTGTGCTCTTATGTGTTTGGCTCTGCCGGAGGACAGCCCTCATCTCAACCTCCCCAGTAATTACCAAAGGGATTCAGAATGTCCTGTTTATTGAGCGAATGGATAGATGGACAAACGAACGCATGCATGGACACACTTAGCACTACTCATGAAATTTTGCCCAGTGAAAGGGGGTAGAACCCAAGGCCATTATTGAAGGCGACAACTCATTCACACGTGAAGTACTCAGGCACTTTCTTGACTAGTGTGAAAAAACTTCCAGGAGGTGGTGGAACCTGAGAGAGACAAGGATGTAACCCCAGTAGGACCAGGCTAGTCCTATGGCTCAGTCCTTGTAGACTCCTTCTTTTCAGAATCTGAGTTTTCTTTCATGCCCAGTTAACCACAGTCAAGAAAGGAAGGGGAAAGGCAGACATGAAGAGGACCACTGAGGAAAGGGTTGGTAGGATGATGAGAGGAGGAAAACCTAAGCAGAGAGAGAAGGAGAGAGAAGAAGCGAGAGAGAAAGGGATAGGAAGCATGAATTAGAGAGCAGAGATTAAGACTTTGTGTGCAAGACCCTGTGTGTACTGAAAGTGTTCATAAATCATATTGTAACAAAAACTGCCTAATGGCATTTAAGGATTCTGGATGTTATTGGCATTTGGCAATTGGGCCACTCTTCATTGTTCTTCTCTCCTTTCTCCTTTTATCCCTATAGCCACAGAAGCCCTGCTCTGTATGAGCTGGTTACAGCCACTTCCCCAGCAGGGTTGGCTGCTCCCTCCTCTGGGCTCTTAGCACCTTTTCTTACCTCTGAGACAGCTCTGGCTGCACCATGTCACCATTAGCTCTTTGCCCACCTGTCTCCTTCTTCAGCATGTCAGGCCCTCTTCATCTCTATCCCTCTGACCACCAGCTCATGTCGGCACCTAGTTGGTGCTCAGCACAATGTGTTTTTCTTTCATGGATAAAGGAATGAATGAATGGAAAGTTATAGACTCTAGCCTCAAGGGGCTTATGGTTTCCCTGGGGGATATGAAGCAGACAACTTGAGATTGGTTAGATCGGTTGCTGACTTGTGTACTATCCACCATGAGGACAGACACTAGCAACGCTCAGCTTCCTGATTTACTTCCTATCCATCCGTCAGTCACAGAAGCTGGGGCCCACCATGAAGAAGCCAAGTGCTCAAGAGAGAGGCATTTCTATGCTCAGTAGCCTTTGTTATTACATTTGTCATCTACAGTAAGCTTAAATCATGAAAAATTAGAGCTGGAATTAATGGAAATCAATGTTATATAAAGTTGCAGCCCTTAAATGTTCAGTGTGTACTATTCTCTTAGCACTTAACATAAGAATTTAAATTATCTCTGTATGGGTCTGCTTCTGCTGTTAGACAGTAAGCTTTTCACAGGATTTTTATTTTCTTTTTCTAATAGTAATTATGAGCACGCATCCTGAAACCAGATTTCCGAGATTCAAATCCTGGCTCTACCACTGAAGAGCTGTGTGACCTCAGTTTCTTCACTGGTAAATTGGTAAAAACTGGGACCATGACAGTACCAATCAGTATGGCCATTAGGAGAACTAGTGAGTAAATGCTCCATTAGAGAAACTATTCTTATCATTATCATCATGTCTGTGTCCCCAGTATCCGTCTTCATGCCTTCACCCAGTAGGTCTTCAATAAATGTTTGCTGAGTTGGGAACATAAGTAAAAATATTCCTTGGAGTTGAAAATTATAATAACGCTATTAACCATAGATTTTGTAAATTCAACAATAGAACACAAAGACAATAGAAATTAAGTTAGTTGTCAAGGAATTGGGAATACACATTATTGCTCTGACTACAGCACAAATAAACAAGAGTAATAATTCCAGGATCTGAAATGGATCCCAAGAATGGTTACAGCTGCAGATGTCTGACTGGGGAGTTCTGGGCGAGGTGCATGACTGCAGCTCTATGGCACCCACGTGCTCTGCTGCTGCACCCTGAGCCCCAGTATACACTTCTGGAAGTCAGGGGGGAAGGGACTCCGCAAGGACTGGAGCCTCTGGGGAGGCCTCCTAGAGGGGGCGGTGATGAGCAGTGAGGTCTCAGCCCTTTGTGGGGCAAGGAACAGACCCGTCACAGAGCTGACCTTAAGGACACCCATGTGTACCATGGCGGTGAGGAGACAATCTCTCAGCTCCCAGGAATAACCATCACCAGCAGTCCAACCGTCCCTAGGGAGCAGCTAATTTTATCTCTTCCTTCAGAAGTGGAGTTGGTAAATTTTCACTCCAAGCTCCACCATTAATGTGACTCCTCTTTTCTCTGGGTCTCCACATTTTCCCGCTGGCGTCACCTGGTAGATTCCCCAGTGTGTCCCCATTCACATTACAGAGGGAAAGTCTGATTGACCGCCCCAATCCTGATTCCACCCCTGGTCTGTGCATTGGCTGCCCCTCGGTTGGGAGTCCTGCAGCCCTTTCTCTGGCCCCCACCAAGGTTCAATCAGGGACAGGCCCTTGCTCCAGCCACAGCCTGGTCTCTGCTTCCCCTGGGAGGGGTGATGGGTGGGGGACAGAGTCCCTGAAGAGGATGATGTGCAGGGTGCTCTGGGGCTGATATGTCTGGTCTAATAAGCATTGTCTGGTGGGCAGTTCCAAGAGGAGAATGGACAGACGGTGGGAGGGCCACAGTGGTGTGAGGAGGGTTCTGGTGTGAGCGTGTTGTTGATCTTTCTCCAGCTCCCTGGTGTCTGTCAGCCCTCTGAGGGCAAACGCTCTTCACTGTTCTGTGTCACGCTCTGGAGGAGACCTCTCCCTGCCTCTGCCATGCCTCTGCTTCTGGCCACCTCCATCTGTCTCCCTCTGGAATTTTGGCTGGTGTCTCTAGCAGTGGGGCTGGGGTGGGGGTGCCCAGGAGCCCAGGCCTGCCTGGGGCCCAGCTGTCTCCAATGACGTGGAGCTGGAGTGGGCTTCAGTGGGGAGGCCCTGCCCGCAAACGGGAAGGAACGAGTGTGCTGTCAGCAGCCTCCTCTCAGGTGGGCCCTGAGGCAGCCACCTTGGGTGGGAGGGCTTCCTTCCCATCCTTGACAGGCTCCGGGAAGTATCTGCTTACGGCTCAGGCCGTGTCTTCCTCCCTCCCTCCTCACAATGCACACAAACATTGTATAATCACACCTTCCCTCTCACCTTAAAAAAATGGAAAAAAATATCAGGAACTATTTCCACTTTAATTGTCACAGGGAGAGCGCGGCCTGCTGGTTTTCCTGCCTGCCTGATAATTAGTCTGCAGCCTTGTCCCAGCTCCTCGCCAGCTCCGTGGGGGTGTGGAGCTGGATTGTGGGGGAAGAAATTACAGTGAAACCTGCTGCAGCACGAGAGACCTGCGACTATCCACACCCCAACTTTGACAGAGGGTGTGCGGTTGAGGTTCACCTTTGTCAGCTCTGTCTCCTGGGCAGGGTCCGTTCCTTTGATCTCAGTGTCCTCAGGGTGGGGGAGACCCCCATGTGACAGCAGATCTTGGCCTTGGGGTGCCCTCGCCCCACGATCACGGATAAGGCTGTTGGTTGGGAAGCGGCTGGGGAAGCAGCTGGAGGGGGAGGAGGAAGTGCCCTCCTTCCCACCCTGCACAGAGGATCTGTGGCTCACGTCACCCCAAGCTGGGCAAGAGGGGCTGTCCTGTCTGCCTTCCATACGTACTTTCAGATTGCTCTCGCGGCTTAATTTCCCTTCCAAGGTCATTGTTCTTGTTCTTTGAAACATGAAGTCCAAGGTTCATTTACTCATCAAACATGAGCTAGGTGTCGGGGGACAGAGACGAACAAGGCACCACGCTGCCTCCCAGGCTTACAGTCTAGTGGAGCAGGGGTCATGCCAACTAGCCTCACCACATGGGTGACAGGGCTAGAATGGACGCACGGTACTCTAGAAGCACCAGGAGGGGCATCACCTCAGCCTCAGGTGGTGGGGGTCACAGAAGGCTCCCCAGCTGAGGCTCCATGGGTTGAATCTTAAGGAACCGGTCAAGGCTGGTGTGTGGACCAGGGCCTTTGAAGCCACTTGGCACTGGAGCCCAGCGCCAGGCATACCTGCTTGTCAGGAGCCTACAGAAGCGCCTGAGAGCCACAGAGCCAAACGCCATGGGCTCCAAAGGAAAAGAGAGCTGAAAATCAAAATGAGTAAATGGTCCATTAAATGACCACAAAACGCGCTATTATGTCACCCAGTCAACTGCATCTCCACTCAACTCTTCCACGCTTATACATAAAATATATTTAATGTGGCATGTGGGCAAATTGAATGGGTGTGATATGATTAGGGGTGAGGTCTCCACAAGAGTGCCCGAGGCCTGGGGAAATTCGAAACCAGCCCTGCCCCGGGGTAGCGCACAGGAGCGCGAGAACTGCAGAGAAAGGCGCAGCGCGCTCCAAGTGAGCCGGTGAGGAGCAGCATGCGCTGTAGGGTTCAGGAGGGCATGGGGGAAAGGTGTGTGTATCTATGGGGTCCGGGGTGTTCGGACAGGGGCCGAAGAAGGAGGAGAGGCAGCTGGGGGAACCCACAAGAAGATCTGGAATGGCCCTGCCTGTGGCTTCCCAGGCACCACCGTTTCCCGCCGCCCTGGATCTGAGCATCTTCCGCATTCCGGCGCCTCCTGCGCGCCCCTCCGCAGCCACAGCCGGCGCCACTGAAGATAAACAGACATCCCACAATTCACCGTGGTTTGTTTTCGCCTCCAACTCCAGATGGCCTATCTGGGGACGGCAGAGGCCCCTGGGTGCGGGCCGTTGCCGCTTTTGATGAGCTGTGCACATATGGATACCCAAACATCTGGAGCGGCCATGTGCTGCTCGGGGCAGGCCAGCCCTAGCGAGCCAATCAGGGGCCCCGGGCGCCGGGGGTGCGCGCAGCCCAGCCCGTGAGCACTGATAAATTATTCATGACCGAGTTATTTGTGGTGCAAGAGGTCCATCAGCTACTTTGATTAAAAATCCAATGAGTAATGAATATGCAAACGCCAGCGACTGCTCCGAGCAACAGATTTGTCAAATTGTCTCTACTTCACCGAGATAAAGGAAAATCTCCCGGGGTCCCGAAATTGAAAAACCTCACCATCAAATCACAGCATTATCTTAATTATCAAATCTCCTTGGCCGTGCAAATACCCCGCGTGAAGCTGAGCAGGGCGGTGGAAGAAATCGAGAGAGAGCTATATATTTGTCTCCCAAACCGGGGGCCTGGCTAGTGAGAAACAGCCTGGTGGAGGAGAAGCGATTTTAATTCACATGGTGACTCCACAGCCATTTAATTATTTTAATTAGGCTTAATTAGTGGTAAATTTACAATGATATGCTTGATACCTGGCATTAAATCTTTCATGCATAAATGTTTTGTTAAAATGAGAAAAAGGCAAGTGGCATTTCGCCAGCAATTACTGCTGAATGTTCTAATGAAGGATTAGGCTCCTCTGTGATTCATGAAGACGGGCGGGCACCAAACTTGTCTGTGAGGCACCAGGCACGCCATAAATCATGTGCTCCCACCCGCATCATCGCTGTCCTTGGCGTTTCAGGGAGCACCTGCTTTGGGTGAGGGCTCGGCCGGTGGGGACAGGGGGAGTTTTTAGGGTGCTGGCTCAGAGCCCTAAGGCCCTCTGTGTGTGTGAGGCAATCCAACTCGCCCCCAGAGGGGCTTCATCTGTGGAGCATCAAAAGCAACAGTGATGGAGTGACATGTCACTGAGCAGGGCGATTGTTCGTCTGTGGCCCTGGCTCGTTTGTGAGCAGCTGGAATTGCTCTGTGTGCTCTCTGCCTGGACGGCGCTTGGAGCAGAGCAGACATCCAGGACGGCTGGCTGGCATCGATGGGAGCCTTCATAAGTCTTTGCTGAGGTGTGCGGTGGCCAGCCTGGGACTATTTGTGGTAACTACTACTTGTTTGCCAAAGAGGCAAAGTCTAAGATGTGTTTTACTCTGAGTGGCAACAGGTTGCAGTTTGTGCAGAATTAGGAGATCCTGACGATTTGCCCCCCTCCATCCTGTCCCAAGGCCTACTAGGTACCCTGCCCCTCCCTACCTGCGATTCCTTTGCCAGGGAACGAGGACTTGTTCCCCACACTCAGAGACCAGCTCCAGCTGCCCCCTTTCCCCAAAAGGGGAAACATAACAACTCCCCCCTGGACCAAGATGGAGGCACCAGAGAGCCAGGTGAACAGAGGGAGGGAGCAAGGACAGGAAAGGAGAAGGCGAAGTAAACGACCAGCCCTGCCTCAGGACCCTGTAACACTCTAACATCCCACTGGCCCTGGCCCCGGCCACATGCTGGTTCAGTCCTTGCCAGAAGTTGAACGTCCCTGTCCCCCCTCTCCATGTGACCCCAGGGGGCCATTTGCAGGTCCCAGCTTCACTTCTGAGCTCCTGGCTCACTGCTGCAGCTGCTCCTGCTCCTCCCCCTGGAGGCGGAGGCTGTGCTTAGCATATCAATGATGCTCTCTGTTTGCCCCGGCCTCCCGCCTCCCTTCTCTCAGTCCAGCACTTGATCTCTAGTCACCTTCCCTCCCCAGGCTCCTCCGCACTCTGCTCCCTTCTCGTTAGCTCAAGCTCCTCTTAATTCAGTGCTAATGCCTTTGGCTCTGACTTAACCATTTCCCTGGAGAGTCCTGATGTTATGTTTCTTAAGCCCATTTTGAATCTCTAGTCTACAGGGTTCTGTTTCTTGATTTCGGCCTCTTAATGGGCTTTCAGAATTTTTTGCCTCAGCTTTTCTTTCCCTTCACAAGAAAAGACATGATTATTAATAAGGAGACCTTTTTTTTAAAAATTAGTTTTTCATTTTACTCATTTAAACGAGCATTTATACAGCCAGGTGGGGGTTTCTCCCTTCAAAGCAGTTACTGCTTACATCCACCAGAAGAGAAGTTCCATGTGGATGGGGACCTCACCAGTCTTGTTTCCTGTTTACCTCTAGCCTACCATAAGAGGGCAAGTGGGGCAAGCAGTGAATCTCTGTTGAATCAATGAACAATTAGATCCTGCCCAGCATGTATAATCACTTCTCCAAGGGAGCAGGTATTCAGGGCTCCATCTTTGAATGTTTGAGAATCTATTTCCCACTGCAACGTTAGAACGTAATATGTATTTGTTGGGTGGAAAAAACTTATGTACATACATACATATGTACATGCATAATTCTGTTTGTCCAACAGGGCAGACATTGACACCCTAAATAATGCCCCATATTTATCTTGTGGCTTTGTTTCCCTCTGAAACAATGGCACACACCCCAAGATGTACTGTGCTCCTCTTTGAGAAGCAATGATTTTGGGGCTGACCAGACTGGATCATGGTTGGGGCCAGAAGGTGGGAGCCCCAGGCTAGAGACCATAGGGAAAGGAGGGAACCTTTCAGATGAGGGAGAAGAGCTATGAGATGGTGGGTGGAGGGGATCAGGTGTTATTTCCAGTGTAGGAATTTGAAGTCCCTGAGGGCTTGTTTCAGTACAACATAGAGCCGTTTCACACACTCTGCTCCTCTTAGTAGGTCCGATAACGTGGAACTGAGCAAAACTCTCTCCTCTCCAGATGGCGGTGACAGGCACGGTCTAACTACAGGAGAATGCTCTGTCATAGATGAAGTAGGGTCAAGATTCACAGACTACGGGACGGAAGCTCCTGGAAGTTCAAGAAGGAAGGGTGCTGGGAAGAAGACCACACTCACACCACCTGCTGATTAATAAAATTGCAATGATGGATGCCCAGTAAACGTGGCAGAGTGAACATGTGTTTACTTCCAGTCTCCCCCCAAACCCTACTAAGACAACAATAAAGGAGTAGAAATAGAAGTATAAATCCACATCGGGCAAGAGTAAGAGGTGATGACATCAGACAAGAGATTCCAACAAGATTTTTGAAGCCGGGAAGTAAAAGAAGTTGTGGTAGAGAACTCCTCAGATGGGAGACAGTCGGGGCCTTTATAAAGGCGAGGGCGTGGTAGTGGACTGGGGAGATGAAACGAGGCAAACAGTTTCCCACTGTAGAAGCCCAGAAAGACTCAGGAGCTGGAGGCATCAAGGACTTCTGGAGGCCGGGTGTGGGATGGGGCTGAAAACAGCAGAACTGGTAGGGAAGGCGTGGTGTGTGCTGTGTGGCATCACCCAGACCCTCCCTCAGGACCCACTTCCCCAGCTTCTGGGAATGCTGTTGGTTGACAGCTCTCAGGGAAAGTTCCTCAACCAAGGAAGGCACCTTGCCCAAGGTCATATCCTCCCCTGGGGGAACCACACATCCAGTGACTGGTCAATGCAGGGTAAAAAGGCCCCACTCCCTTCCCTGAAGATGGGAAGACTCAGAAGGACCATCCCAGCTCCAGAGCTCCCCGAAGGACCGGCTGAGGTCTTTGCTGCAATAGTATGACAGTTCAACTCCTCCCTCTGCCAGTATTATTCCCTTCACTCCTCCCAGGTATTGATCCCAAGGGCACTCCCAAGTAAACCTCCTGAATATAAATCTCTGTCTCAGAGTCTATTGCCCAGAGAACCCAACCTAAGAGGGTTGGTGCCAGGGGTGGTCCAAAGGAGCAGATTCTAAGGTGGGATTGTGGAGCTGGATTATGTAGGATTACTTGCTGGCTGGCAGTGAGGACCACACTGGAGTGCTGGTGGAGTGTGGATGTGCTGGTGGAGTGTAGATAACTCCTGGCATGCTGTCTTGGTGCAGTTGTTAAAACTTTCACTAATGGTGCGCTGGAATGGGATGGCAATGGGAGGTAATACCCCAATGGGGACAATATCCCAGATATATGAGAAGTTCTGGGGAAGGAGTAATTATAAAGACTATCAAGTTAAATGGCTATTGCTAAGGGCAATCAATTCATTGAAGAAATAAAAGGCTGAGGGTGATTAATCACCAATTAAAGGCTAAGTCTGAAAGTGAGCCCAATTGGCAGCATATAAAAAGACTTCAACTCTTGCAACTGGAGGGCAAGAAAAGCTGAGGATCAGATCCAGGACTTAATTGTAAGGGTAGCAGCACTCCAGAGGAGGTTGAATTCTCGACCTTGGGAAGTCTGTCATGCCAAGGTCAGGGCCATGATTGGGAAGGAGTGACCCTGAGAACTCGCTGGGGCCATCTGGGTTGATGTACCCAAAAGTCTTGAATCTTCAGATCCCTCTGAGCTTTGTGAGCCCACAGAAGCAATACTCCTCTTTCTGTTAAAAGATAGCACTCTTCTCTTACTTGAAGGTGGTGCAAAGGCCTCTCCCCTGCAAGGCAATGCACACCTTTCTCAGGATATACTTCCCCTCACCTCCTCATCACCAGACCAATCATGACACATCTGTTGGAGGGGAGGCATAGAGGGAGGCAGGTAATAAATGGAGTCTTGACCCAGGTAACTCACAATGGGTCAACTAGGTCCACAGACCTACCCATTGTTCTTTTCCTAAATGTGTAATTGTAATGGACATACTTAGTAGTTGGCAGAACTACTCCTTGACATGTGGGGTGAGAGTTAGTGGAGTTATTCTAGTGGAGGAGGCCAAGTGGAAACCTGTAAAACTGTCTCCCCACCCAGAGTCAAGGCAGCAAATAAAAAACAATATCACCTCCTGGGGGGAATGGAAGAGATTCGTCTAAGTCTTTAGACTAGAGGATGTGGGACTGGGGAAGGTGGAGAATGGTCTGCATCATTTCCCCTTTTAACTCAATAGTCTGGCCCCCCTACTAAAATCAGACAGATCTTGGAGGATGACAGTGGACTACCTGCAAACTCAAATAGGCAATAACTCGAATTGCAGCTGCTGTGCCAGATGTGATTTTTTGGAGTAGATTATCATAGACTCAGGCACATAACATAGGGCCATTGATTCGGTGAATGCCATCTTTTCCAGCCCTATAAGGAATGAAGATAGAGATATTTTACATTCTCTTGGGATGGATAACAGTATACATTTATGGTTTTACCCCAAAGCTATGATAACTTTCCACTCTCTGTCACAATAGTCTGAAGGGACCTGGACCACCTGGACATTCCACAGAATACCACCTTGACTCACTCTGTTGATGGCAGGATGCTAATGAGACTGGTGAGCAAGAATCTTGGAGGCTTTGGTAACATATGTGCTCCAGAGTTTTGAGAACACTGCTCTAACACGAGTACCATACAACGTGAAAAGCTGGTGTCTTTGAGTGGGGTCCAGAGGAGGGAAGGGTTCTGCAGCAGGTCCAGGCTATGGTGTAAGTGGCCCTGCAATTTGGGCCAAACCACCTGGAAGACCCTATGATCTTAGAGGTATCAGTGGTTAGACAAGATATCATGTGGAATTTATGGAAAACACCAATAAGAGAATCACAAGGTAGATACACAGGGTTCTAGAGTAAAGTCATCCCAATCGCAGTGGAGAATGACACATCTTCTGAAACCCAGCTCCTGTTGTGCTCCTGGGACCTGGTAGAGACAGAGCACCCAACCACAGAGCATCAAGTGTCCATGTAACCAGAACTGCCCTTTGAGAGGTGAGTTTTGTCAGACCCATGCAGTCATCATGTCAAGTGTGCCCAGCAGCAATCTATCATAAGAGGGAAGTGGTACTTCTGGGGTTGGGTGTGAGCAGGTCAGAGGGAGCAAGAAGCTGCATTAGCAGGTGATTCAGACCCCACGTCATACCTCACCATTGCATTGGCACCTCTTGCTAAGCTCACCCTGTGGTTGCACCTATGACTAGCACATGGAGAAGGAGAAAGCCTCGGTTTGGTTCCCGGGTGGATTGGCTTGGAATATGGATGCAGGCTGAAATGGACTGCTGTTGCACTGCTGTCCCACTACAATTAGCTGTGAGTGTCAATCCTCCCAGGCTGTGCATCTGGCCATCCACTTTGTGCGGAGAGAGAAGTGACCTGAGGCAAAAATAGATAAGGACTCCTCTGTGGGCAGTGGCCCTATCCCCAGCAGAAATGATGGTTCTGAGAACCCAGGAGTGGCAGAGCCCTGCCTATCATCACTCCTAGCGACCCACATGGGGCGTTTATGCTTCTTTTCCCTGCAACTTTCGGCTTAGTGCCTCGCCCGGTCCTGGCTTCTGGGGGAGCATGCTGCCACTGGAGACGCAGCAAGAATCCCATGAAACAACCTACGACCGCTGACTGATCACTTTGGGCTCCTCGTGCCAAAAGACCAGTAGGCAAAGAAGGGGGTCACCATCCTGGCAGAAGGAGCTGTTTGATAATCTGGAGGAGGTGGGGCTACTCATATAACGGGGGCAGGGAGGGCTACGGTTGGCACTCAGGCAATACTTTGGGGTGACTCTGTTGCTCAGCTTCCACTTGCAATTGACAAGTGCAACACCCACAGCTTGAGAAAGGAATGATGACAAGGGCTCAGGTCCTTCAGGGATGAGGGCCTGGGTCACCTCCCCAAGTTACCCATCTGGTCCAGCATAAACACTCCCTAAGGTAAGATAAATGTAGAATGGAGAGTAGGAAAAAAGATGAGGGGTATCATAACAGCATCGAGACCAGCTTCAGTGATGGTGGGCATGCTGGTGGGGGGCATAACTTTCTCCTTCTGTGTTTCCCCGGGAAGAAGGAGCAACCAGAATCCTAGGGGTCCTGTGAAGGCAGGTCACTGGGCCAGTGCAGAGTGCACTGTAGTGGTTGTGGTGGTGTGCTGCCCAGATGCCCCTCAGGCTCCAGGCACTCATTTCCCCAGCTTGCTGGGGGTATTGGTGACTCAGCTCAAGTCTCTCTCCAGGAATTGCTCTTAGTTAAGGAGAATCCTCTTGCCCAAGGTCACTACCCCTCTCAGCGGAGAGCCCCCTTCCAATCAGGTCAAAGAGGGAGCATAAAGGCCCAGCCCTTTTGTCTCAGAACAAGGCAATTCTGCAGGACCATTCCAGCGCCAGGACTCCCTGGGATGGGCCGAGTCTTCTGTGGTGATTGCAGTTCCTCTCCTCCCTCGGCCCCATCCTGCTCCCCCCACTCTGGGCACAGTCACTCATCCTGTGGACACTTCCTGCAGGCAAAACTCGGAGTGGATGTCCCAGGAACGGGCCTGATATGGTCTGTCACAGAAAAAGGTAGACCATGGGTTTCCTCCCCTCTCAGTGCCACCAAACCACTACTTCTCCCCCAGCCACCAAAAAGAGCTTCCCTCTTGGAGAGACTAAAGAGGAGAGCCCCAGCCTGAGGGAAGCAGGCACCGCCAAAGGTGGGATCGAGTGCAAGTTGGCATAGTGAAGGTGGGACCCTTTCTGCCACTTGGCTCCCAGAATTCTGGAGGCCAGGCTTAGAGTCCCCTTCTCCCTGTTCCTTCCCCAGTGGCAGAAGATTGGATGACTTTTTTTTTCTGGGGAAACCAACAGACCTAAGAGGTAATTCTTACAGATACTGGCCAGTGGGAGTGCCACGAGGAATTAGCTGGTCTCCATCTCATCATCCTATAGTGAAACCAGCCACCCAGGCACTGAGAGAAAACAGCTCTTAGCACCTTGTGAGTAAATATGTATATAAGGACAAGCATTTCAGATGTTTGAAGACAATCTCTAACTTGAAAGAAAGATGTCAATATGGAACCAATGGAAAGGGAACTCAGTAGAAAGACAAACAATGTAGGCAGGAAATGAAAACTTCAAATAAAAAAGTAAAATCTCAGAGAGATAAGTGAAGACATACTTTCTATGCAACAAAAACAGGATGCTCTACAAAAGGAGCAGTCAGAGAGATTCTGGAAATTTCAACTTCCATAGCAGGAGTAAAAAGTGTGATGCTACCACATTGCGATGGGCAGAGGAGGGGAAGTGTGTCTGAGTATTCATGAGTGTGAGAGTGCGTGTGCGCATGGGGATATAAAAAGTTAAATCTTCATCTTCCATAGAAGGAAGATTTTAGATTACGTCTAAATATTTTTTTAGATCAAGAACTGGAAGTGTAAACATTTTACGAAGATAAATACAAGAAGACACAGCTAAAAAAATAGAAAGTAATTGCCTCTAGGGTTTTGGAAATCAGAGCCAGGAGGGCACAGGGCAAGGGACTGCTCTTTTCACTAAAAGTCTTGGTGGAATTATTTGACAGTTTAAATTACAAACTTGTATTACCTTGTTAAAGATGCAAATTAAATTTAAAAATTCATTGCAATGGGATTTGAAATCTGAAAAACTTGAACTGAAGTCTAAGCTTTGCCATAGACTCCCTGGGTCATCTTAGTTGACGCCTCGGTGTCCACATTTATAAAATAAAGACCAGACCACTTGCTTTTTCAGGCTGTTCTGATAATTCTGCCTTTCAATAAACATGGAAGCAGGTTTTCACTTGGAAAGCTCTGTACCAATGAAGCCAGCATGGTTCTGAACATTTCACCACCGCTGGATTTGGCCTGTGAAATAGGCTGAGGCGGTTGTGCTTTTTTGGATTTGTGTTCAAAAACGCAAATCCCTTTTGGTTGTAAAGGCTTTAAGTGTCTCATTCTAAGACAGATTGTATCATCAGAAAGACTAACATATCTGGATGATTTGCAAACCAGCCACCAGCTAAATTCGCTGCCTCCTAAAATAGTTTTGGGCTAGATCTAGGACAGGCTGCACCCCAAACACGTTCGTGAAGGCAGCCAAGACTGTTTTCGGCATTCCACTCCCTCCTGGCCTGCAGTCTCTCTAGTCCCAACCCCAGACACCCAGGACCCCTGTCCCCTACCCCCTTCCCCAGTCCTCCCTTTCCAAACAAGACCTGCTCTCTGGGAGAAACAGAGAACTTAACCACACTGCAGGGATATAATCGGCCAATGGTAGCTTGTGTCAAACTACCCTTTTCTCAGAATGTGTATTTAAACATGTCATAAAGTATTAAGCTAAAGAAATATAGCTCTACTGGTGAATTAATGCAGAAACTAGACCTTAAAGAAGTATATTTTGGGAAGTGATGACATCCTAGTTCTTCTAAATTATTTGACACACAAATGGAGTGGGAATCTCTCCACATAGAGGCGGCCCCCTACCCGATGGCCCCTGCTCTGAGATTCCAGACAGGCTTTATGAACTTTAAATTAATAGAATCCTGGGACTTCATGGTTAGTCCTTGGAAGGAACCTTCTCTAACTGCCTTCTTGGTGCAAGAAGCCCCTTTCCAGCATCCCTTGAGAGAAGGTCATTCACTCTCTGTGCCAATGGCGACCTTCTTCCTTCAAGGTTTGGTCTCATGCTATTGTTGGGTGGTCTTATTATTAGAAAAGACTTCCTCTTACCCATTTGAATTCTGTCTTCCCTGATTTTAATTCTTTGGTCCCATTTCCACCCTCTGAACCAAAAGAGGACAGCAAGCAGAGCCTCCTTTTCAGTGATGGCCCTTTGTTTACATGAAGACATTGTTTTGGTTGGCATTTTCCAAAGTGTGTTCCGTTGAACACTAGTTCGAAGGGACGTTGCTAAGAGGTATGTGATGAAATGGTTGAGCAGTCAAACAGGTTTGAAGAATGCTGAGCTAATTGGAGTTACACAGGTTTCTTAACAGCAGGACTTTTGGGCCTTTAATAAGCTAATACACAAAATTGTGCTCTGAGAATGGGATTTAGAATGCTATGGTTTCAAACTTGTGTAACCTTAGAATGCTCCTTTAGTGGGTGTCTTATGGGATTAGTATTGGGGAATTGCTGGTCCTGCAGAACAAACTCTGTATTGGGAGTCACTGGTGTGCAAAAGCCAGCTTCCACTGACTCACAACAGCCGACTGCTCACTCTCTCCCCAACTCTGCATTCAGTGATGGCACATTGGGAGCTTGAAACTGGCCACAGTGGGAGTGTTTACACCACAGAAACTGGCAAATGCTACAAATGAAGGTTCTGTATTCCCAGAGAGCTTATTGTTAAACATTTACCGGCACACCATTCAGTCAGAGGCCTTGGGACAAAGCCACCAGATACTAGACCTGGGATAAGTCACCTTGCATCTCTCCGTCTCTGCCCTTATCCATCTGAATTTGTGAACTTGACAGTCCTTTTCTGTTCTGAGACCCTGTGACTCCTCTCAGAAGGCCTTTGTAGGTTCAACATCCCCAGCCCATTAGCCCATTTTTCATATGCCATGATTTCCAAATCTCTCACCAACCTGGCTGGCTGCTCAAGACCAATGACCTCCATGTGGTCAGTTTCCCTTTCAAATGGAAGCTTCTGAAAGGAGACATCATCCTCCAGCTGTGGCCTGGACAATGTGAGCTGGTGAGCTAGGGAACACCCAGGTAAGGGCCAGAGGCATCCAGCGGGAGAAGATTCCTGTGCAACGCAGTCCAATATCTTCAAAATGGTTCATTCCTGCCACCAGTGTGGCCACTCCTGCCTCTCACACTCACACCAGGTGTCATCGAGTAGTGATACGTCCAGATTCTGGAGTGCAGCGTGAATCCTATTTACTGTGTGACCTTGAGTAATTAGAGTAATCTCTGTGCCTCAGTGTCCTTAGTTATAATCTTGGGAAATAATGGTACTTAGTGATACGATTATTATCAGGATTAAATGAGAGAACACATGAAAAGTGCTAAGGATAGTGTCTGGCACACAAATGCTCAACAAAGGACAGCTTTCATAGCTTGTTGTTGCTATTAATGAATTACAACGCTCTTTCCCATGGCCATAAATGCCCTTGGTGCCCTGCCCAGATCCTCTTTGCCTGGCCACTTCTCTCATCCCCCAGATGTTGTGAGTGTTCAGTGCTAAAAGCTCACAGCTGCACTCTTCTCTGGAGCATCTCTCTCAGCAGACAGGAGTCTCCTTTCCAGGAGACACCTGAGAGGTCACAGTCTCCTCCCACCGACCTTCTGGGTCAGCCCACAGCCAATCACTGATTGACACAGGGATACAAAAGCCTGGCTTCCCTGGGGGACAGCTCTGTGGTTTATACTCCAGAACTGCCCAAGGATCAGGCTTCAACCAGGCTCCAGCTGAAACCACATCTTTGTTTAGCTGCTTCTTCTGTATCCCTCACTTTCATACAGCTTTCTCTGGAGACCACTTCCTCCAGAGATGAAGTACACAGGAATACCTGTCTCAGGCTCTGCTTCTAGGAGCCAGACCTAAGATACCCAGTGAGCCTGGATACAACCTAAACATAGTGTCTTATGTAGATCCTGCCCATGATCAGAGTTGGCACGAGAAGGGAAACCTGTTGTTCATTCCTGCTCTAGATCTTGCCCTCTTCTTGGCTTGGTTTGAAGATTGTGAGGGGGCCATCACAGGTACAGGGATGGCCTGAATGAAGCACAAAGGTGAAACTGAACATCGTTTAGCAAGTAGGGAAGTAGTGAGAGACGAGGCTAGACAGACAAAGCAGGACTGAGGAATACATGGCCTTAAGTGCAGGGCCAAGGTGTTTAGCCCTGATTAAAAACGTCCAGGATTTGAGTCAGGTGACCAACATTTCAGGGCCAGCTCTACCCCTCAGTTGCTCTGTGAACTTGAGAGATGATTATAAATCTTACATGACAGGCCGGCTCAGTAGCATAGCGGTTAAGTTCACGCACTATGCTTCAGTGGCCCCGGGTTCACAGGTTTGGATCCCAGGTGTGGACTGACACATCGCTTGTCAAGCCATGCTGTGGCGGCGTCCCATATAAAGTAGAGGAAGAGGGGCACGGATGTTAGCTCAGGGCCAGTCTTCCTCAGCAAAAAGAGGAGGATTGGCAATGGAAGTTAGCTCAGGGCTGGTCTTCCTCACACACAAACAAATAAATAAGTAAATCTTACATGAGATAACAGTTTGTACATTTTAAAGTGGCTGTGGTTGACACCTGTTGTTTTTGCTTGTCAAGCAAACCTATTTTCTACTCTTCTGATATTGGCATCCATGCAGCTTGGGTGAGCCTTATGCCATTCTCTCCCTTGAAGCATGGCTGAGTCATTGTGATTGGTCCAGAGATGGGCATGTGACCCAATCAGGCCAATGCTAGTTATCCCTGTTTCAGGAATGAGCCACTCGCTCTCTCCTTCTGGTCCCTCTGTCTCTAAGGCCCATGTAAGCCTGGAATTGCTAGGGTGCATTGATGTCACCACATAGAGCGAGCTGCTCTGGGAATGAAGCCAACATGGAGGAAAGCAGAGACCTCTGTTCCTGGCAACATTTACCTAGAAAATTCGAAATCCCTTCCTCAGAAAGTTCCTTTAAAAAGTTATATATAAATTTTGACAAGTATGTATAAGACGCCTGAGCTTGTAAAATATGTGGGGAATCACAGAGTCCAAAATGAAGATGAGACAAAAATCAGAGCATTTGGCATATAAATTGAGGCTGTGGGGCCAACTGAGGCCTAGGGCAGGGATGGGCAGTGTCAATGTCTATAACCTGGACTTGAGATTGGATCCTCTCAAGGAGCAGAAGACAAGGCTTGGAGCCTGTGCTGAATCTGAAATGAGAACCCTGCATAAAGGTGGGATTCTTCGAGCATCATGCTTGGAGCAAGAGGGTGAACTAGGAAAACATTCTATACAGGGATGACAGCAGGAAGGCTATGTGCCTTGGCCTGAGCTCTGGAGAGCAGGTGGTCTCCCCTGACAATTTATAATGCAAGCCTGTCTTGTGAGGGATTGAGGTATGTCACAGTACCTGATAGTCTGGGAATCCCCAAATCTATAAATCAACATAAAAATGATGCTAG
Organism: Tapirus indicus; assembly: GCA_031878705.1. NCBI lineage: Eukaryota > Metazoa > Chordata > Mammalia > Perissodactyla > Tapiridae > Tapirus > Tapirus indicus. The sequence goes on along the minus strand of CM062918.1, from coordinate 60,140,517 downwards.
GATAGACAGGGATGCCCCTGGGGAATTGGTTACAAGAAAACTCAGACTTTTTGGCAACATGACATCAACCCAAACTCTTTTCCACAGACAAAGCTCCATTGAAAGTAGACTTATAATCCTATATAACAAAACACACAAGGAGTCTGTCCACCCAGAGAGTCCAGAGACTCAACAAACAGCAATATTAGATGCTAACGTCCTCCATCCACAAAAACTCCCAGTAATGGAACTACTAGTCTATAAAAATAAGTGTGCTTGAAATGAATAAATATGCAAAAGGAGGAATCAGTAACATAAGAAAGAACATGGCAATATGAGAAAATAACTTTCACATCGCAAAAAGAACCAATAGAATTATTGGAAGTGAAAAACATATAGTCATTGATATAAAAAAAGTGGATGAATTCAAGAGCAGATTAGACACAATTGGAGAGAGGATTAGTGAACTTGAAAATATATGTGAGGAAAATACTTAGCATGCAGAGGGTTGAAGAGAGAGAAATATGAAAGAGTAGTTAAGAGATATGGAGAACAGGATAAGAAGGCCTCACATACATCAAATGGGATTTACAGAGAAAAATAGAAGGAGACAGAGGCAATACTAGACAATATAATGGATAAGAATGTTTCAGAATTACAGATAAGCATTAATCCTTGAACTCAGGAATCACAGAGAGTCCCAATCAGGATGAATAAAAATAAACCCATCCCTTGAATGCCATACAGTGTACTAAAACTGTAGAGCACCAAAGACAAAGAGAAGGTCTTAGGAGAGATAACAGAGAAAAGATAGATTATTATAAAGGAATGACTATAGAAGCAATAGCAACTTTCAGTAGCACCTATAGAAACAAGGAGAAAATGCAATAATATCGTCAAAGAGTTGAGGAAAAAACCCATGCCAAATGAGAAGTCTAACTGAGTCAGAAAAAAGGGAAAGTGGAGGCAATTCAAGTAAAGACTAACAAGGTTTCCTATTAACAGATCCTCTTTGAAAGATCTATGGCAGGATTATCTTAAGAAGGAAATTTTACCTAGAAGCAAGGACTGAGATGCAAGAAGAAGTTGGTAAGCAAAGAAAATGATAAACATGTGGATGAATCCAGTCAAATATTTTCTGTATAGAATATTGTGATAATATTAAATAATTACAGGATATAAAACAATGTGGATCCAAAGTATTGGATAAGAATAAGATGTATGATGTGAAGGGACAGATAGTGGTTAAAGTGTGCTAAGGTCTTACATTGTTTGATAATATGGATTTTTATTAACTTCAGACTTTATTAAATCAAGTATGCATGTTAAAAAATATTAAGGAAACCACTAAAACAACGTAAGCTACAAACCAATAAAAGGAAAAGAAGGAAATAAAGAAAAAAAGGTCATTCAATCAAATAGAAAGAAGACAAAGAAATGTAGAAAAAGCAGAGTAAAAGAAATGAAAAAAATAAAATGGTATAAATAAATCCAAATAGATTAGTAATCACAATATATCTCAATAGATTTAAATTTCTGGTTAAAATAGAGATTTCCAGATTGGATTTAAAATTTTTCAGGTCTATATTGTTTATAAGACATACATAAATCATAAGGACACTGAAAAGTTGAAACTAAAAGAATAGAAAAAGTTGCCACAAAGGAAAGCCGAGTTAAGAGAGAGAGGAAAAGACGTTCTTGATGGTATCAGTTAAACCTCAGAACCCAGCCTTTGCCCCTTGACCATCTGGTTGTGTGAACTTGTAAATGTCCCATCCCTCCCCACCAGTTTGTAAATGTGAGTTGGATGTTTTCCCTCGCAGCCAGAAGATGATCGATTAATGCAGAGGTGGACGTGTGCAGCTTGGGATCTTGGTTACTCCAAGAAACACAAGATGAGAGTCATGTTTTAGAAAAACTTAGTCTGGTGATAAGAGGAAGAGAGGATTGCAGAAGACAGAACCTGGAAATCATCCAGGTGGGAGGGAAGGAGAGCTGGATTAAGGAAGTGCCACTAAAACTGGAGGAGAAATGGGAAGGTGCCCAGAAACCTGAGCTGAAATATTGACTTGTCTAATCTCAAAAGTCTTCATTCACCAGCCCCTGAGAGCGTGCTAGAGTTTGTAAGACCTTAGTTGTGGAGCTTCTCTGTCCTGAAGAGAGCTTTTGAAAATATTTCCAGGTGGTCAGCCAACCTAACAAACGTAATTAAAAAATGAAACAAAACAAAAACCCCAAAACAATAGCAAGAATACTTTAGTCACACCTTAGACCAAAGTGATGAGGAGGGCTGAAAATCATTAACGCAGGAACAAGAGCTCAATAAACATAAATACAGCTATGCTCTGCGCCTAAGACTTGTTGATACATATATTTCTAGGCAGAAACCCAGGAACGTTGGCAAATTGGACGCGTAGGGGTATCTGCTATCTTTCTGAGCTTCATTTCTCTTAAATGTTAAGTGGGGCAATTAGACGGCTCTCCAACATTCCTTCTCCCTTTGAAATTCTGTGAGTTTATTTATTTTTTCTTTTATTTTTTTCAAGTGTGAGATACCGGAGTAGAGAAGTGTGTGGTTCTTTCTGTGCCTCCAAGTGTGTATGTGTGAACAACAACCGCGTGTGGGTCTGTGTTTTCCTCTCGGTGTCTCCCCACGGCTCCAGATGCCTACCTGTTCCTTCCTCCCTCTCCTCCTCCTCTCGCTGCCCCATTTTTCTCTCCCTGCAGCTCTGTGAGACGAATGAACATTCTCAGTTATGTGATGTTCTCGGCAGGAGGATGGAGCCAAATAATGGTGTTTCTAGTTATTACTCTGATGAATCACAGGAGAACAGCCTCCACTAAGGTAGAACGGCTTGCATAAAATATGTTCATTCAATTAAAAAAAAAGAAATTGAAAAATAAGATACTGCCAACATGGGGCTCTGAGTTATGTAGGGTTTATGCAGCGATTCCATTTGCAATTCAAGCAAGAAACACACCAGGGAGGCACCTGGGAGCAAGCACGTTGGTATGGGGGAAGGGTTCCCACTGCCAACTAAAAATCCTGTGCCTCAGATGATGTTTCTGGAATAAGGAAGGTGGAAGTATAGACAGTCCTTGGCCTCCCCTAGCCTAGTCTGAACAAAAGATTCTGTGCTGGAGATGCTGTGGTCCCTAATAGGGAGAACTGGTTGGCCTGTGACCCCTATTGCCCAGGTGGCCATGTTTTATACCATGTGACTCCCTGCCCCATCACCTCAGCTGATTGGCTCAGGCATGGACATCCAACTCAAAGACACCAGACTGATCTATGAGGTGGCCTGGCACAAAAAGGTGAGCAAAGCCAGTTGGATTCTGTTTCACTCTGACCCTGGAATGGCACTTGGACCTGGTACCAAGCGAGATGGAGAGAAGGAAGCAGTTAACAGTGGAGGCTGGGAAGAAGAGCTGGGTCATGGTGGCCACTTACAAACTGAAGTTACGAGAGAGCAGAGTCAAAAAAGACAGGGGATGAAATTTAGGAGACAGCAGGGGTGTCATGTGATCCACAAGAAAGGCAGTGAGAGGAGCTATGTGCTATATGCCTACATTGTTCTAGAAGCTGGGAAAGAGACAAAAGTCCCTCTCTTCATGCAGCTCATGTTTTAGCAGGCTGTCCCTGAGGGGCTGCGTAGTTGGCACCTCTGACCTGCATGATCACACTTTGTACCATTCCCTATCGATTTCATTTTCCCCAAGCCCCAGACAATTGTACTTTGGGAATATCAGGTCCCACTACATGGCAGGATTTTGGTTGCAAGCAACAGAAACGAACTTTGGCTAACTTAAGCCAAAGAGGAATTTTAAGGCTCCTGGAGCTAGGAAAGCTATGAGGGTAGCTAGAGAGAATTGAAGAAGGGCTTTAGAAATCAGATCTCTCTCATTCTATCCTTCTCTCGTCTCTGCTTACTGTGCTTGACTACCTTCTGCAGACAGACCACACGTGGCAGGGAAAATGGCTGCCATCAACCCACATTCACACCCTCCCAGCTCAGGCTCCTCGGTAAAGAGAGAGCAATCCCAGGGAAGATTCTGATTGGTCAGCCTGGGTCAGGTGTATCCCCAGACCAATCACTGTTGCCAGGGAACAAGGTAACATGACTAGTCAGGCCCCAATACACAGCTACCTTGTGGCCAGAGGGGTAGGCGTCTTTACAAGACAAAGGGAGATAGAAGAAGAAATATGAGAGGAAGCAACAACAATAGTTACCATAGTCTAATAGAGGATCAAAACAGAAAACCCCAAATGGCCAAGGCCAGATTTTGGCGCCAGGCCCCTACGTCACTGCTGGCCTTCCCAGATCTGGAGCAGACCTTGGAGAAAGCATTTTGTACCACATAACTTTGAGTCTATTTACTAATTGCCTCTGAGAAGGTGGCTGCTGGAATACATTAGGATAACTTGATTGTAAGATTTTAATGACATAACACTGAGACCTCGGGAGGCCTGAGCCCCGCAGTCGATCAATTCACATACCTTTCACTCAGACCCAAGTGACTGAAAATCATTTTGCTCCCCGAGCTCTTAAAGGTCAGGAGTTGAATGCTTCAAGAAAATCTCTTTCTCTATCACAGGAAATCTCTTGCATTTAGCGTCCTGTCAATCAGGAGCACCCCTGGAGGCCTCAGAAGGGGAGTGTGGAGAAAATGTGGCCTGTGTTTCTTTCTCCCCCCCCCTTTTTTTTTTTGGCTAGTCTGGTGTGTGTGTGTGGCATGGGGATGCTGGCTGGGGGGAGCCCAGATAAGCCCAGATTGTTAGAATTTACTTGTCTTCTCCCAAGCTGTTGTGTGGTGCCAAGTTTGAACTCTCAGAACAATAAAGCCCTTCCCCCCCACCCCCCAAAGGTCTGCTCCAGCTTGTGTCACAGTTTGGGAGGGAGACAGGAAAAAGCTGGGTCACCACCGAGATGGGGGCACCCCCCCCCCCAGTGCACCCCAGCCCCCAGTCATCTCTTCAAGAAAACCCTCGTTTTTCAAATCTGCTCCTGTGGCTCAGGGCAGGTGTCCAAAATGCAAATGAAGCCCCATCGCCTCGGTGCCCCAGCTTGGCAGGGAATCTGAAGCTATGTGTCCCCCTCTGCTAACTGGCCTGCAGCTTAATGACATGCAAATGGGAGGGACACTGTCTGTCAAATGGGGCCTAATTCCTTTGTTCCTACCTGCCAGCCGGGCAGCCTTTTCTGAACCAGTCTTGGCTGCGGGGACAGCTGCGAGGTGCTGATGGGGAGTGCTGGGCAGTGCGGGGCTGGTTGCCTGGTAACCGTGGCAGCTCCCAGGGGTCTCAGGTGGTGGATGGGCTCTCAGAGCCCGCACCACAGAAGTGGGGGTTCTTCTGCCTCCATGTTCCCATCCAGGGAGCATCGAGCCTCCTAAGGATTTGGGGTTCTCAAAGGAGCATGAAACCTCGAGCGGGGGGTCTTCTCTGGGCTTCTGTCTCTTCACTTCTAAAATGAGGCAGTTGTTCTTCAAACAGTGTTTCACCAAGGAGAAGGAAGCCTCAAGGGCAGCCCCCATCTCCAACTCAGCCTGAGCAGCTCAGTTCTTCTCTGTCTTATAAGTTGGGGTTCTGAGTAAAAAACCATTTTTTCAGAGATTCATCTGCTAGAATAAATATTTGGAAGGCATTAGATTCAATGACCTGCATGTCCTTCCCATCTCTCATGGGCTGTACTTTGCCTCACAGAGACCCTGTTGGATAGACAAATCCAGGTAGCTCCATCTCTCCATTTCACAGATGGTAAAACTCGAGCCCAGAGAGGTGAAGTGAGTTTTTCAGAATCACACAGCTAGTGTCATGCTGAGATCAAACTGCAGTCTACAGATCCTAGATGGGGGTTCTTTCTGCTGAACCTCACTGCATAAGAGGCAGGGGAGTGTTAGGAGAAAGGTCTAGCCCTCAGTGGATTCCAGCCCTGACATTGCATGGGTATAAATGGGCCAGAGGAATTTGGTGTTCTGATTGGTGGGCCATTGGATGAAGACCACGAAGCCAATACTGACCTTGGCTTCTTGTCAGTCGAGTGTGTGTGTGTGAGAGAGAGATAGGGAGAGAGAGAGAGAGAGAGAGAGAGAGAGAGAGGGAGGGAGAGACTGGGTGATTCCCCACCCAACTGTCCTCTCTTTCAGCAGTCACCTGTGGACCAAACGCCACCCTCGTCATGTTAAGCAGACACTGCCTGGTGCCGTGTGCATTAGCAGATGTTTGCTTTGCACCTGCTTGGGGCTCAGCACCTCCGGGGGGACCCCAGGGAGTTTCTGATTCCATCCTTGCCACCAGACCCCTGCAATCCAGGGGCGATCAGCACACATGTGACACACTCTGGCCAGGGCACAGTCCTCTCAGGTCTCGGTTGTAGATTCAGGTTCACCCCCAGGTCAGCCTATTCCTGACCTTAGCCTCATCGACTGGTCCTGAGCCTCGCGCAGGGGCACAGAGGTTCCCACTAATTTTGTGCAGGCTCCGGGTGAGGAGCTCCACTGACAACTCATTTAATCCTCATGGGAACCCTCTCAGGCAGGGGTAATTATCCTTCCCATTGTGCAGCTGGGAACACTGAGACTCAACAAGAGGGAAAGTGCTGTGACCAAGGTCAACGGGCTGTTAAGGGGCAGAGGAAGGGGAATGAGGGAAATAGCCTTAATAATTGCAAATCTGTTCTTTACTACATCCAAGCCTTCCTTTAAAAAGGTCTCTGGGGACGGGTTAATTGACCACAAGGCCCTGGTTCTATTAATAACCTAATGGCGGCAGCGTGGCCGAGCAGGAAGATCCACAGGACCACGGGTTGGCATTCCCACTCCCTCCGTGGCCACCGTGGGCCTCTCTGGTCCTCCTCCCCGACCTGGACAAGGGGAGGGTGGGTCCTGATGCCATGACTTCCCTCCTAGCTCCAGCCCTCCAGGTCACCACGAATTTCTCAGGCCCCAACCAGGTCCTTGGCTGAATTATAGTTCATGGGGCCCTGCAGAAAATGAAAAACCGGCTAAAATGTGCAGAGAGCCATGAATTTGACTGTTTTCTAACTGAAGCCGAGGATGCCAACAAGGATATTAACTATCTATGGGATTTATCGATCTCCCAGTCCCAGGCTACTTAGGAAACAATTAGAGGTCAACACGCAACACACAATGAAATTTGCAGCTGTCGGATCAACCATTTGGAAATATTCCCTTGCCCTTTTACCTCCATTTTCTGTCAAGAGAAATCATTCTCAGGAACAGAACTGACATGGGGTGGGGGAGCCATGCATTGTGTATGCAGGGAGGGCAGCCGCGAGACTCCAGTTAGCTTGGCACTGAGAGAGAACACTGGCCTGGGAGTCGGGGGGCACGTCCTGCCCTGCTATTTACTCTCCGTGGGCTCTGGGGCAGGTCACCCCATTCTCTGGGCTTGGTTGGAATTTTTCTTCATCTGAAAAATCCAATCCTGGATATAAACGTCTCTACTACCTTTCTTGTCTGTCTGCAGCCACAAATGATTCTATGTGAAATCTGCCTCCTTAAAAACACTGAGTTGCTAAATGACAAATACAGGTCTTTGTCTTCTCCTTCTCCCCTGGTAACCCATCTTCTGTCTCCTAGCACCCTATCCTGCCCTTGACCCCAGGCCTAGCTTGCATGCGCCCCGCCGACTAAGTCTCAACCAAAATGTCAACTCATAACGGCTTCATGTTACTCCGTCTAAAAGTACTTATGTTTTAACCAGGGGACTGGGAGACCCAAAGGTGCAGTGACCCTGGGAAGGTCGGGTTTCAGAAGCTGAAGTACCTGGAGTATCTACTTTTAGATGGGGTTAGGAAGTGATGTTCTGAGCTCCCCCCTCCACCCCACCCATCAGATACTCGGGGAAATTCTACCTGGAGCACAGGTCAACCGATTCCTTTACTGCAAGACCCAGAGCCCTTACATCTCCAGGAGGGGCATATAGTAGTTGGCACATCCCCAGCTTTTTTCTGTGGACCATCCAGAGGGCCTAGTGTTCAGAGGAAGACATTTTGGGAATTTCTCAGCTGGTCTCACCCCTTCATTTGAGAGCTGACCACTCTAAGGTCCAGGCAGCTCACAAGAGGCGGAGATGGGTCCTGGGCTCGGGTCTTTGCGTTCACGCCCAGGTTTTTACACCAGGTTTTCCTGCTTTGTACTGAAGATACTGCTTAGTCTGGTCTTGCCAAGGCCCAGTTTGGTAGAGCTTCCAGAAAGCCACTGTCCTGGACTCAGCATGTCCAGGCACATCTTGCTTGATGGAACTGGGTATCCACTCCCCCTTCCTTCTCTCCCCGATATCTCCCCCTGGATATCGCTTTCCCCCAGGCACAGCTGCAGGACGTGCCAGAACTCCTGAGGGGACCCACCTGAGTGGAACATGAATTCGTTTTTGTTTTCTCCTGACTGGACCAGCTCCAACCTTGAAATGACGCTCATGAGTAGCTGAGCTCAGGAGTCTGTGGCAGGAGGACGGCACCTGGGGTGCTGTTCTCTGAGCGATTCGGGCAGGTCCTGCCAGCTCCGTGTCTCCACGTGGCCTGCGCCTGGGGACCCATGTTCCTGGCATCTCTGCCCCAGGCAGGAGAGACGGACACACACAACTGCTCTGGCTGCAGCCTGGCGTAACCGCGCGGCGTGGATTGAGCAATGGAAATCGGACCGTTTGAAAACGAGGAGCCACCTTTGCCCTGCAGTCTCCCTGCCACCACGGGCGGCCCCCCAACCTGTATCTGCAACTTTGCAACCTCTATTCCGTGAGCCCGTTCTTTCCCCATCTTGCTGTTACCACCCTGAAACTCAGGTGCCCCTCCCTCCCCCTTTAGTATTGCAACACCTTTTTTTTTGCTCCCCACACCTGACCATCCCCGTTAGTGGCCATGGTCACACACACTGTGAATATACTAACAACCACTGCACTGTACCCTTTAAAAGGGTGAATTTTATGGTATATGAATTACATCTCAATAAGGCTGCTATTAAAAAGAAAAGAAAACTCCCTAGGAACCCCCTCTGTTTATTGCAGTGTTTCTCAAACTTTTCCACCAAAGCACCCCTAATAGCAGAGGAGAGGGATCCTCACCCCCAGGTCTGGAAGTAGCCCGAAATTGCCTGTCTCGATCGTTCGTTCATTCACTCATTCAGCAAGTATTGACTGCGCATCTTCCACGTGTTAGAAATGCAGTAATAATCAAAACAAGTGTAAGCCGACCCTCGTGCAGCTTAGTGAAGCAGAAAATTTCTCCGAGGTCTCAATGTTTAACTTAAAGCTGCGTGTGCATTTTGCATTCTAATCGATAATATATCTGTGATCATTTTAATGTAACATATTTTTCCTAGACTCTTCAGCTAATATTGCTGCTCTGGGAAGATGCTCCGTGCTGGCCCAGGGCATCACGTACCTCTACCCCATCACCATGTTCCCCCGGGGGTACCTTCAGCTGCAGAGGTTGCTGTGTTTGACTCTCCAACAGCTCTCTCACTCTCCCTCCTTGGGCACCAGCCTGAATTTGGGGGCTTGCCCTCAGCCCAGAGGAAGTGCCTGGTTGGTATAAGAGTAGTCCCTTCATCCCTGCCAACGGTTGGTTCAGGAAGGGGATGAGATCGAGTTCTGGCCGACACAGGGGGCTAGAGGTTTCTCAGGGAGCCCCTACTTGCTCTCAAGAGAGAGGTGGGGGAAGCTGTGCTCTCTTTCTCTCTCTCTCTTGCTGGAAATGAGCAAGGAAGCCCTTTGCTTACCTGCTCTTTGCAGACCTGTTGTATCTGTGAGAACTAAGCAGACATGCAGACAGGAAAGCTGTCTGTCTGAGGAAATCACCAGGAATCGTTGACTGAAGCCCTGATAGAACTGGCCCTGAAGCTCACACAAATATGTGATTCAATATGAAGTAAGTCGAATCTGTGTTACCGAAGCTGAGAGCGCTCTAATGACTGGAAAGGACTAGAGGTCAAAGTCAAACTTCTTCGCCAGGTTTTTAAGCCTTCCATAATCTGTAACCAGGCCCCTACCCACCTCCTCAAACTTGGGTGGATTTAGCATCTCCTTTAGCAGCTCCTCAGCCTGCTGTTCCTCAGATCACACACTGTTCCCTGAACCTACCAGACGTTTTCATATCTGTCTTCCTTTGCTTGCCCCTTCTGTATCCCAGGAGTATATCTGGGGATGGTGGGATCCTCAAAGCACAAGCAGCTGTCCGGAGTAGGGCCTGCTTATTAGGACTGGGCTGCCTCTGCCTCTCTCTGAAGAGAAGGCTGGGAGCTCCCAATGGTCCTCACTGAGCTGACTTGGCCCCAAATGTGCAGAGAGTGGTGGGAGCAGGAGCGAGAGATGCAGACAGGCCTTTGATGAGGGGAGGGGAAGGAGAGGAGACGGGAGACATTCAAAGGATGTTGAAAGGAAAGGGAGACAAAACAAGAGGGTGTAGAAAGAAAGGGTAGGAGCGGAGAGGGAGAATGAGCAAGGAGAGGTGGAAGGAGAAGAAGAGGGAGGAGGGAAAATGCCAGGAGACAAGAAGAAGCCGCAGGGAAGGAGCGGGGAGGGGCAGAGATGAGCAGGCTGCAAGAGCAGCAGCGAAGGAGCCAGCAGCTCCCCACATGAGTGCACAGCGAAGTTCCAGTGGGAGCAATTTTATCAATAGCACTTTACCCTACAAGTGATTCTCATCACAGCTGGTGCTAGGTGGGTTGGGAACAGCAATAAAAAAACAGTTTTATTAAAAAAAATCATCCAGGTTATTTGAAAACACTATACACTCAGGCCCCTTCAGGCCCTAGTGGGAGAAGCCAGGGTGTGCAGACAGCCCTGCAGGGCCTGGGGACAGGGCCCCAGCATGGTGATGATGGGGACAGATGCCCCCCAACACAAACGCACACACACACGGGCCAGAGGGGGAAGTGCACAGTTATTAGGGTCTCCACGGACAGGGGCTGATCTGGACTCTTGGTGGAGCCCAGCTGGCTGAGCTGGAGGATGGCACCCCTGGCAACACTGGGATCCAGAAAGAGAGGAGGGTCCCCCCTGCAGGATGCCAGGCCCTGTGCCAGGCACGTCCACGTGTGTGACCCCTGTCATAAGAGACACTCTCCAGGCTAGACAGAGCTTGTCTGGTACACACAGCCTCAGGAAATAAGGCCACATGTCACAGAGGCTGGAAGAATCAAAGAGTGTCAAAATCACAGAGAGTCACGTTTTAAAGGGTCTCCAAATATCACCTGAAGAGTGGTTTTGGAACCGTCTTGTTGAAGCCCTGGAGTTCCGGGGAGGCGCCGCGATGGACATGAGGAAGAGGCGGGGGAGCAGGTGGTCACGGCTCTGGCCCCACCTCACTTTCAGGTCAGTCAGAGCAATTCTGTTTTTGTTTTCCGTGTTGTTTAATATTGGGGTTTTACCAGTTTGCTTTCAACAACATGTAAAATAAATTAATGCAACAGAAAAAAAAAGCCCAATCTAGTTCAACCCATTTTGCAGATGGAGAAACTGAGGCCCTGAGAAGTCATTCAGCATGCTGGTGACAAAGTCAGGACTGTGCCCCACTTCAAGGGTTGTTCCCACAATCAGTCTATCTTCCACGTATTTAATGAGAAAGTGTGGTGCCCGGGGGCTGGTGGGAGCTGGGGTGAGGGGTGTGTTAGTCACATTGAGATGGCATCGATGCGGGCACCAGGCATGAGGATTTTTCTATTTCCCACTGTGTTCTCCAGCTATCAGGGGTCTTCTCCTGGCAGATAAGCAGTCCTTGCATGGCTAATGTATTATTTCCATAATATATTTATTGATGCTAAATATTTGAGAGGGGAGGTTTTATTCTCTCCTGTCTCGTCTTTTTTTTTTTTTTTTTTTTTAACCATGCAACTCTCCACAACGGTTACTTAGAGCCGTAGTGTTTCATAAACCAGAGTGGATTCAAACTTTATCGCCCCCCAGTTTTATTGCTTCTGCCGAGCAATAGTGTAAATATTCCTGGCGTTGTTAATGCTCCCTAATGTGAATATGGAGTAGAGGTCTATAAACGAATGGTTCGTTGCTAACAGGTTGGAAAATGCAATTTTTAGATCTTTCCCTGAAACTGAACATCACAGCACCTTGCGTCTGGGTATTGGGTGCTATTTCTCAAAGCTTGGTTAACCATGTATCACCTTATGGACTTGACACATCTCAGAGAAGTAGGAAGAGCAGAAGAGGAAGCCAAGACCCAGTAAGGACAAGTTTCACATGCAATGTTGGAGCCATAATTAATGCTTCGAGTTTAGGCGAGCTGTGGCAAACAAGCCAGCTTTGTGCATACCCCAGCTAGGGCATCAGATGTCCTACCTCACCTCGCCTGCCTGTGAGGGGCTGCTATCTCAGGATACAGACAAGGATGTTGAAACTCATGGAAACTGAGTGACGTCCCCAAGGTTGAAGGTCGAAGGTAGTTCGGCTGGAAAGTGAAAGAGCAGGGACAGAGCCCTGGGAACGCCAGGCTCCCTAGCACTGAGCATTAAATGCAGGGCAATTTGTCACCTGCCAGGCCCTCAGGAACACACCAGAGGAGAGATAAACGCCCCGATCCTCCATGTACCCAAATGAAAGGGGGCAGGCAAGGTGGAGGAACTCCTCCTTCATCTGCCTGGAGGGGAGAGCTTCCCTGTGCTGACGGCATGTTGGCACGTACATGAAGACACGTTGTAACCGAACTCAGTGGGCTGGTTTCTTGGTGATTGTGGAGCCGAAAAGCACAACCAAGGCAGAAGGACATAAAGAAAAGGTTTACTGCTTGCACAAGCGATGGAGAACACCAGGGATAGCTCCCAATGCAGTGTCTCCGAGCTCAGTGCTGGTGGAGACTTTATACACAAGAGAGCAGACGATAACAGGTTTATTTGTAACAACTGTGTAACAACTGCTCATTCAGGGCACATGCGTAGCAGGTTAACATGCTACTACATACATTGCATGATCAGAAAGTGGCTGCTTGGACCTTCCCAGAGGAGGAGAATTTAAGATGCTAATGAGTTTACCGTAACTTTAGGACACTTGGAGCTGGAACATTTTACAGGGGTCTTGCTGCAAGTGTGTGAGTTTCTCCGCAAGACAGCAACATCTGCAAAAGGGGGACAGCAACCTCTGCAAAACAGAACACACAGTTCTTCTTGTCTGAAAAATATTTGACAGACCGTGTTGTTGATCAGATCCTCAGTAACCCTTTCTTTGCCTGGTTCCCTGGTCACAATGTGACCCAAGATGTGTGGCCCAGCCCAGCCCAGCCCCTGAGGATCCACTGGACACAGTAGCAGCCAGGATATAGGAGGCCTCCCACCTCACTCACCCTCCAGGCCAAGACAGGCCTGGCTTACCCAGCAGGAGAGGAGCATTATCGCTTCGAGTCTTCCTCTTTGTCTTTGTAATGGTTTGTTGGTTAACACACACTGAGCATCTACTATGTGCTCCCACACACCAGCTGCCTCTAGTTGCTCAGTTCCCTCTATTACAGTACCCCTTCTGAAGGATACCCATGTTCTGGACTTTTCCTGATCTCTGAACCTACCAAAACTTATCCTTCCTGTGTCCCATATCCTTGATATGCAGTCCCTTACCAGAAATCTGGTAAATGAATTTAAAAGGCTGATAATTAATACCTATGTTCCTTCCTCTAGAAAAGAAGTAAAAGCCTCCTGAAGTAATCAAATCCAGAAAGATCTGGATTGAGTCCTACTTCATCAGTTACTAGTTGTGTAATCTTAGGCAAGTCACTGAACCTCTCTGAGCCTCAACTTTCTCCTATGCAAAAAAAAAAAAAAAATAGGTGGGGGTTCTACTGCATGATTGTTCTAAGGAAAGATCCCCTCTCTTTGCCCTTTCAATACCCTTGTGGAAAAGACAGGCTAATGGTGGGGCTTCCCATCCTTCAAACTCTCCCCTCTCCTGAAGTATTCCTTTCCTACTCCAGAACTGAGAGCTCCCTCCCGCTCTGCACTCTGGAAGCATTTACTACTAGTCTTTCTGGATTGCCAACTTATCCAGGGCAGGAACAATCACCCACAAAATATTGGGAAAGAAATTGTGGGTATTTTTATTTTCCCTAGGCTTTCTGCAAAGTAAGCCATATGACTACTGGCTGATTGACGGCATTTGGGCCCCATCTGGACACCAAGAGAGGGACTCTATTTCTAGGCAGGGACTCCATTCAGTAATCTTTTAGTTTTATATTTTGACCACCACCAATTCAGACTACTAATCCTCAAAGCCCAGCTCACCCTCCATCCCTTCCAAAACCTTCCTCAAAGTCCACTTTTGTTTTGGGGCATAGCTCATTGTTTTGGAAGGATTTGTTCCTTTTTTCCCACCCATTTGGCTCTCTCACTTATTCCCTGACTAAACCAGGGTCTGGCTCTCAGCAGAGGTCTGCTAGTGAAGTAATGAAAAGCCTTGATTCTAAACAGGGAGAGAAACGCCAAGTCAGTGTCTACAGCACCATTTGAAGCAGAGTTGGTGACCAGCTCAGCCAACAGGTAAGAAGCAGCTACGGTGAGCACACCACCTGTTTTTGTGCATTTGCATGGTAGGAAAGGGGTCGAAAGTGCTTGAGAATAGTTGATTTTCTTATAATGGTTACACTTGCCCTCTGCAGTACTGTCTACCCTTTACTTTTGTTAAATGAATGAACGAATGAATGAATAAATGCTAGTGGATGGTGCCCATGGGATTTTACTTGGCCTTGAAGTCCTAACAGATCTAATCCACGGTGGGTAGTGGAAACAGAAGAGCAGTGCTGTTCCTGAGAGGTGGGGTCAGCTATTCTTGTAAGGGCTATGGGGTCTCCACACTGTGGGGCTAGGATGTTCTTGAAAGAGACAAAGAGGTGCGGAGTCTTACAGACACAAACTCACTCAAGCTAGAGAGACAAAGGCAAAGACTGTGAGAGGAGTGAAGGAGCAGAGACAAAGAGAATGTCACAAATATAAGGAAAGACCCACAGAAAGTTGGGTTGGCCCCAAATGATCAAGAAAGAACAAGACATACATGGCCTTGGGAGGTTTTACTGTGCATAGAAAGGAGAAAACACAGTTCTACCCTGGGGACCTTTGGATGTAGCCATGGAGGCTGGATACATGTGTATGTGAAGGCACAATTCCTCCCTCCACCCCAACACACACCCCCACAACTGGCAGAGGAAAGGCTTGACAGCATGGAACAGACCCCTCTGCCCCTTCAAACGTGTCTAAGCATCAAGGCTGACTTCCGTCCCCTCATCCAAGCCTTCTGCAACTCCTTGACTTCCCTTTCTCTGACCACACATCCAAGCCATTAATTATTTTCAGTAAATTGTTGCCGGTCGCCTCTTCTTCCCGGTAGAAGCATAGTTGAGCTGTTCATCCACCTCGGCAGTTCTTTGCAAAGGGGTTGGTGCACCCAAGGTGCTCAGTGGACTGCTTAAGGAGAGAAAGAGAAGAGCCGGTTGTTGGGAACAGGACCCAGCCTGGAAGAGAAAGGTCTGAGGAGATAACTCATGTTCCACTCCTTCTCTCTGGTGGTGTATATTTGGGTGGAGGTGAGAGGCGGGAAGCAGACATTCACGCAGTGCAGAGGGACTTGTTTTGTCTGTCCACCGTCTCCTTGGGGACACCACCCTCCTCATTCTAAGGGTCTGTGGTTCACGTGTCCATGTGGAACCCATGAGCAGTCAGGTGACCGGGCCTGGCCAATCAGAGTTCCCTACCCTGCTGGGCCCAGTGATTGGCTCAGAGCTGGGCAACTGGGCCAATCAGAGCCCCCTTAGGATTTTGCTGGGATTCTGAAGAAAGAGACTCCTTCTGTCCATGGGAGGAGTCAGTGATGAGTATGATTCGAGGCTGTTGGTGACTGGTTTTGCCAGTATGGGGAGTAGCTGCTTGAGAACAACACCAACACAGGAAAGCAGAGTCAGGAGGAAAAGAGGCCGATTCCTGGGGTCTTGATGGAACCCATGATTCAGCAGTGCTTGAAGCCAGCTTTCTTTTTGAACCTCTCGGTTTTATTAGCCAACAAACCCCCTTCCCTCTTTTTTTTATTATTATTTTTAAAAATTAAGACCAATAATTTGTAACAGAAAAAGTCCTTACTAATATAAGGAGTGAATAGCCAGTGAGATTTACTCAGACCCTGGTTTCAAAGAATAGCCCTAAGTACTACAGTGAAAATGGGTGATATGCTAGTATCTGGGATGGAAGGGAGTTCCTTCAAATGTGAGCAGAAAGGAGCCAGCCGCGGGAAGATCTGAGGAACGACGTTGCAGGCTGAGGCATCAGCAACGGAAAAGTCCTTGAGGATAGAAGGAGCTTGAGTTATGGAGGCACAGAATGAAGGCCACGGATGGCTGTAGTCAAGTGAGTAGGAGGGAGATTGACAGAACTAGACAGAGACGCAGGCCTGCAGGGCCCTATGAAAGAAGATGGGGAGTTCAGATTTTATTCCAAGATGGAAAATCCCTGGCGAGCAAAATGGTCTGATCAGCTCTGGCTGCTGTGAAGAGAAGGGCCCAGAGAGGAGCAGGGGTAGAAGCAGGAAGGCCAGTGAGGAGGCTGATACAATAGTCCAGGTGAGTGGTAAATGGTGGCTTGGACTGTGGTGGGCAGAGGAAGTGGAGAGGAGAGAGTGGACTCTGCATGTACCTTGGAAGGAGAGCCCACATGAGTTACTGGTACAGTGGATGTGGGAAGTGAAAGAATGAGAAATCAGATATTTCCTGAGATGTGAAGGCTGGGGGAGAAACAGATTTGGTGTATATATGTGAGCTACCAATGTCTATGGGCTTTGTAAAGTTAAAAGTGCCAAACGAGGGTGCTCTAGGCTGTCATCTCCTGAAGGGCAGAGCTGGGCTCAGCCTGGAGACTGTCTCAGAGTAGGCTGGATATCTGGGTGGGTTGGCCAGGTGGGCAAGTGGCTAGGTGGATGGATTTGTGGATGGATGGATGGATGGACAGACGGATGGATGGACAAATGGATGGATGGGATAAGGATGTATGGGTGAATGACAGGCTTCATCCACTTTGGATGTCAAGGCCACCATCAAAATCTTCCACTGCAGGAAGAGATGGACCTCACCTCCTCCCACGTGGATTGGGAGCAAACACAGACTCCCCAGGAGGCTCAGTGGGGACTGACTTAGGAGGCAGCTGAATTTTAGCATCCTTGGCCTGGAGAGAGGTGAGGTAGAAACTGGGGCACTACATGCCGGTGAGCCTGGAAACCAGAAGTGCAGATTCCTGCCAGCACCTGCCACCCCCGGGGGATGAGAGGGATGGGTGGGAGGTCATCCAGCCCAGTTCTTGCCTCCTCCTGGCCTGACCTATGAACTTACCTGGAAGGGTTGCTGGGACTCCTCTCTCACAGGCCCAGGGAGGAGCAGCTGGCATCCACATTGAGAGTGTCTGTGGACAAGCAAAGGGAGATATCCCCTCCAAGTAGACACCCCAGACAAACCCTGGGAAGACCAAGAGGATGGTTCTACCTGGGCATCTAGGAGTCTAGATTCCAGCCTCATGCAATTCTTCACTCCTTATATTATCTTCCATCAACCACAGCCTTTTTCTGGGCCTTCTGTAGACCTGGATTCAGTAATCTCTAAGATCTTTTACATAGAGATTTTATGAAATATCAATTTCTTGGTTGTGTTAAAGATTTTTGCTGTAAAAAAAAAACTTTATTGAAGTATGATTTACATAGCATAACATTGATCTATTTTAATTCAATGATTTTTAGTAAATTTACAGAATTGTGTAGTCACCACCACAATCCAGTTTTAGAACACTTTTATCACCCCGAAAGGATTTTTGTATCTGTTTGCAGCCAATCCCCACTTTCACCCCCAAACCCAGGCAACCATTCATCTGCATTCTATTTCTATAGATTTGCCTTTTCTGGACATTTCCTGTGAATGGAATCATACAACATGTGGTCTTCTGCACCTGACTTCTTTTACTTAGCATAACGTTGCTGAGGTCCATCCGTGTTGTGGTACGCTTTTGTTAAACAATAGAAGTAATTACAAGTCTTTAAACAAGGACTTAATCTTACTTTTCTATGTAATCTCCCAACAAATTCCACCATTTGTTTTAGACACAATGGATTTGAATGAGATTCATTCCAACTTTCAAAACTTGAATTTTCGATGTAAATTTTGGAAGAGTCTGAATTTTTAGTTAGATATGGCATGTGTCTGCTTGGCTTGTCGGTTGGCTGGCAGGGTCTTCTTAGGCCAAATATCTGGCCACTTCTGCTTATTATTCCTTTCAGACTGGTTTGCCCACCAGTTTACCTCTGAAAACATCCCTTGTCCTCCCTTCAACTGGCAGTGGACCGCCTCAGCAACCAGAGGGTTTGTTTGTTTAAAAGTCACATCAGGGGCCGCCCGGTGGCGCCGTGGTTTAGTTCGCACTTGGCAGCCCGGGGTTCGCAGGTTCGGATCCCGGGCGCCCGCGGACACACTGCTTGTCAGCCACGCTGTGACGGCGTCCCATATAAAGTAGAGGAAGATGGGCACGGATGTTAGCCCAGGGCCAGTCTTCCTCAGCAAAAAAGAGGAGGATTGGCAACAGATGTTAGCTCAGGGCTGGTCTTTCTCACAAAAAAATTTAAAAAATAAACAAATAAAAGTCACATCGCAGTATTTCGTCTGGGGACGTGTCTACGAGAGAGGCCATTTTTGAGAAAAGGGTGAGCCAATATATAAGGATTTACAGTGATCCGCAGGCCAGCCCTGACGCATTTGCCCCGGAGCATCAAGCTGCATTTTTCCCTGTATCTTTCCAACCAATAAACATTGATAGCCCACTGTGTCCCCAGTAGTGTACTAGGCATCGAGGACACAGAGATAAACAAAATCGACATAGATCTTCTGCTTACTTCAATGTGTCACCTTGGGCAAATTATTATGTAATTTCTCTGGGCCTTGGTTTCCTCATCTGTAACATGGGGATGATAGTAGTATCTGCCCTGTAGGACTTCTAGAAAGAGATAATACCTGCTGAATACTTAGAACACCTGGTACTTAGTAAGTGCTTAGTAAGTGGCAGCTATATTATTATTATAATTGACATTATTATGGCACACCCCCGTCCTCAGACAATTCGTGCTCTTTACAGCAACACAGCCGTACAGTTAAACAATCATAAAACAATCTCATGAGTGTAGATGGGAGTTTGCTCAGGTTACTATGAGCACACAGAGGAGCGAGTGCTTGGCTTCACCCAGAGTGGGTTGTGGAGATGGCCAGCCTTGGGCACTGTTCCAAACACTGACACGTCAGATATGTGTTTTGAACAACTCTGATTACATGCCATTCACGTGAGGAGATTAGCATCCGGGTCAACTGGGACTCTCCCCAGCACGTGATGAGTTTCATGGCTGGTCCTGAAACCTGCCCTGCTCCTTCCCATAGCCACACCTTTGCGCGCGCTGTGATCCTTGCCTGTTCTTCCCTCCTTTGTCCTGTCTATCCACCTGAATCCTCCTTCCCAAGGTGCTGCTCATATCTGACCTGTTCCAAAAGTTCTTTCCAACTCTTTTCATCTGGGCCCTTCCTTCACAACTCTAAGGGCTTTGAGGCATTAGGAAGTAACCTGAAGGACCCTAGAAATCCAGCTCCCTTGTTTTCACAGATCTAGAAATGAAGACCGAGGGAGAAGTGACGTGACAAAAAGCAGCAATGGCACCTCTCCCACTTAGCTGTTCCACCTAGGAGTCACCTGGACTCCTCCACCCTCTGACCGCCTCTGACCCACCCCCACAGCCTGCTGTTCCTGGATCCTAAATATTTCTCCTGTCCATCCGCGTGGAGCTCCTCAGCCACCATCATCATTTCTCAGTCTCCGCTCGTCTCCCTGCCTTCACCCTTGCTCTTCCCACTCTGGTGTCCCCAGCACAGCAAGAATGACCCTTCTAAAATGTAAACCTGGGGCCGGCCCCAGTAGCATAGTGGTTAAGTTCTTGTGCCCTGCTTTGGCAGCCCAGGTTCACAGGTTTGGATCCCGGGTGTGGACCTACACCACTCATTGGTGGCCATGCTGTGGCAGCATCCCACATACAAAATACAGGAAGATGGGCACAGATGCTAGCTCAGGGTCAATCTTCCTCACCAAATAAATAAATAGATAAATAAAATGTAAACCTAACCATTCCACTCCCCAAGCTAGAGCTTCAGTGGTGTCCCACTGGCTCCAGAATAAAGTCCACTGTCTTTAGCAACACTTTCCAGGCCAGCATTAGCTGGAGCCTCAACACCTCTGTGGCCTCTGACCTTCCCATGTTCTGCAGGTGCACCCTGGGGAGCTTCCCTTTGTCTCTGACCCTGCATTCCAGGCCCTTGTCTCTGCCTGGAATTCTTCCCACCCTCTCCCTCTCCCACTCACAGTCCCCTCTGCCTGGATAATAACACTGGGCATCCCTTAGCCCAGTGTTGCTCAGCAAGGCCTTCCTGACTGGGGTGAGACCTCCTGCCCTGGACTCCCATAATCCTCTGTGCCTCCTTGTCACAGTGG
Source organism: Tapirus indicus (assembly GCA_031878705.1). NCBI lineage: Eukaryota > Metazoa > Chordata > Mammalia > Perissodactyla > Tapiridae > Tapirus > Tapirus indicus. The sequence goes on along the minus strand of CM062918.1, from coordinate 60,120,039 downwards.
CTACCCCAGTGCTGTGACTGCTGTCCTAATGCCATCTTCTGCCCACGCACTCTCCACTCAGCGAGGGCTGGTTCTCCAGCAGATCCACAGCTCCTAGCACAGTGTCCCACAGGTAAGTCAGCCAACGCATGTTTGGTTTGTGCTGTTCTGGTCGTTTCCTTTGACTTTATTGTAACAGTTACATGATGCCTATTGCTCTGCAATTTCCTTTGCCACTTAACAGTATTAGGGTCTGAGGGGGCCTCAAAATAACTCTTCTCCCTTCCAGACAGGCAGAGATCAAGATGTCAGCTCTATTACTGATGAAACTAGGCCAGAAGATATGGCTTCTCGGTATTCCATCCTCCCAGCCCCAGTCACTCCCTGGGCCTGCAGAGGGACATACTTCTCCAGGATTGCTGACGCCTTCTGGGAGGAGAGGGAGGAAAAGGAAGGTTGAATGGGCTGGGTCTCTGATTGGGTGGGAAGGAGCGAGGCACCCAACCTTGGCCTCGTCAACTGTGGCAGGTGAAGAGGGCCTCCAAGAACGGGGCACTGCCTTCCAGTCCCTGGCTGGACTTAGGGAAGGTGCATCTCTCAGAGGAAGAGGAGGGTACTAGATAGATGGAACAATAGTTTCCCCTTCCCAGGATATCAGACCTCCTCAGGTGTATTCCTTCTGCTCTAGACACTGCCCTTTAAGAGAAATATTTTAATGTGACATCATGGTACTCAACCTTTGTGGGGAAGGCCTCTCTATAACATAAAAAAATGTTCTTGCCTCTCTCCTTTCCACCTCCCCATGATCGTGGCACTACTCTAATAAAAGCTTGGGGCTTATGGCAGAGATTCCTAATTGATAACCAAATATCCATTCTCCTCCTCTTCCTTAGTTAACCGAGTCCCAAGTTTTAGCTGAGCATGTTACAGCCAGGATGAGAGACAATATTTCCCAGCCTCCCTTGTAGCTAGGGTGGGACCACACGGTCAAGTTCTGGCTGATGGAATATTGGGTGGCACTTCTGGAAAATCACCTTGAAAGAGAAGGGTATATGCCTTCCCTTCCCCTTTTCCTGCTGCTTGGAACACAGATCTGATGGCTGGATTTCTGCAGCCATCTGGGACCATAAAGATGGAAGCCATATTCTGAAAACAGCAGAGAAAAAAGATAGGAGTTTCAGCTTATGAAATAATCATAGAGCTTCCACCTCAGCTTCAAACTCTCTCCCCACCCAGACTTCCTTCATGTGAGAGAGTTAGAAATGTTGATCTTGTTTTAAGCTACTGCTGTTTGGGGTTTCCCATTATATGCTGCTGAATCTAATCCTAAGGAACATAGTACCAAGAGGTTCAGAGGACTCTTGAAATAAGGCCCCCAGGAATCTGTGGCCTAGAGTTTGGAATAAGTGAACTAAAAAGAAGATTGCAAGGGAAATCATGATGATGGGGGAGGGGTGGAGGTGCCTAGAAACTGCATCCACTGGGATGCAGTGAATAAACTGGGAATGTTTAGGCAAATATGAGCAAATCTAGGCAACACATTTATGAGGGACAGTTCCAGAGGAAAGTGAAGAAACTTCTGGGATGGTCTAGAGCACAGAAATTACCATAGGGCCGAATACATCACTAACTTTGTAATAGTTAGAATGGTTTAGAAATGGGACAGGTGTGTAAGCATGCAATGGATGGTGTATTAGTCAGGGTTCTCCAGAAACAGATCCAATAAGATACATATATCTTATATATATAATGGGGGGGGCAGATTTAGTATAGGGGATCAACTGACATTATTATGGAAGCTGAGAAGTCCCAGATGGCCTTCTACAAGCTGGAGGCCCAGGACAGCCAGTGGTGTGGTTCCAGTCCAAACCTGAAGGCCTGAGAACCAGCCAATGGTGTAAGTCCAGGTTCAAGTTCAAAGACCAAGAACCAGGAGTCCTCATGTCCAAAGGCAGGATAAGGTGGGTGTCCCAGCTCAAGCAGACAGCAAATTCGCCCTTCCCCCTCTGTTCTCTTCTATCCAGGCCCTCAACAGATTGGTTGATGCCCACCTGCATTGGTGAGGGCATCTTCTTTACTCAGTCTACTAATCAAATCTTCACTTCTTCCAGAAACAGACACACCTAGAATGTTTTACCAGCTGTCTGGGCATCCCTTAGCCCAGTCAACTTGACACATAAAATTAACCATCACAGCTGGCTATCAATTTTTGAATTGGCTAATATTTGATTAAATGATGTGATTACAAGAAAAATCAGAGAAGGCTTCCCCTGAAATTTGGGACTTTGGGCTAGAATTTCAGACGTCCACGATATCTCACAGAAGCCTAGGACAGAGCAAGGCACCCAGTAGGTGCTCAGTGCGTCTTTTTTGAATGAAGGAAAGTGTGACGACACTGCCTACTAACCAATTTCTATTTTGATCCAAGCAAAAAAATGAGCAGAGAATTTTGATTGAAAAAAAAAGTCTAAAGATTTGTCTCTGTGTTTGGGACAAAATGCCCTTGACATTGCTGTGCACTGAAAACCCTTGGAGGCATGACTCAGAGACACCCTTGTCCCCTTGGACGGCCGCCCTCCTATGGCATATTGGGGGAGGGCATCACCTCGGATCTGCCCCCTGGGTATCCGGGGCATCTGCTCTCCGGGGGAGTCACTGCTGGCACCACCAGAGCATCTGTCCTCTCCTGGTGATCCTGCAGCTGCTGCCACGGCCTCAACGGAGGGCAAGGAGGGAAGTCACGCTTCCTGACACCACTCCACCCTACTTCTGCCAATGCAGTAAGGAGGGGTTGTGGGCATCTGAAGGGAATTGTAACGTAGGAAAAAAATTGAAGCCGCAGGTTAAATGTGATGCTCCGCATCGAGAGAACATAACAGCAGTGACAGAGCAGTTATCTGTCCGCTGGAGCGGCACCTCTGGGTGCCCCCTGGTCTCGTCTCCAGTTCACCGGGGCCCCAGTGTCGTCCTTCTCCTCTAGGAGTATTTTTACTTCTTAAAAATCTCCATGGCGTGACTCTCCACCCTCCTTTACGGGAACCCCACCTCCCACCCATAGGGGATGGACTCGCTGCGGGAGAAGCCCCCCTCCCCACCAGACAGAGGAGGGACATCATAATTCCCCAATGCCCGAGCGATCCAATTTTAATGACACTGAACAGAATTGGGGTTGGGAGGTTGAGGACAGGAAAGTCTAGGGGACTCTGGGTGCTCCAACCAGGCTCCACTTTGGGCCTCCCCGCTTCCCCATTCACACACGCGCGTGCACACACAAACACACACCACTCCCAAGGAACAGCAGTGATCTCCAGGGACGTCAGAGTCCAGACCCACGGACAGGTAGGAAAACCTTTCCCTAGTACGTTACCTGACGTCTGGGGAGAGAGCAGCGCGGTGTCCATTTCTCTTTATTCATCCTTACTCTTCCAAACCCTCCTCAGAGGATGCCCACGGCACAGGAAATAGGCCCATTTCCTTTGCTGCCTTTGAACAGCAGAGGCACTGCCCCTGGTGGGCCTTTCAGTTCCACAGAAGGTACAGAAGCTTTGAAACTCCTGCTTTTCCCTGGCCGGGGCCCCCTACTAACCTGTGAAAGCAGAAGGGAGGCCTGATGAGGATTTATGGCCTCTCTGCACATTGCAACCCCCCGGGGTGGGGGAGTGTTGGTTCTTCCTGTTATACATGCATGAAGTGTATCGGGGTCATGATTTATGGGACCACAGCAAGATTTCATCTGGAATAAAGTTTCCTCATATCCAGAGGAGGAAAAGTAGCTGACCCATGCCTTCCTGCGGCTCTTCCCTAATTCCAGCACAATCACTGGGAGAAAATGATCAATTTCTTCACAAAGACCTTCTCCTGTGGCAGACGGAGCTTGAGCAGGCTTGAAGCACCATGCGGAGCATCTGGTTCTTCCCTTTCCGTTATTCAAGCACTCACTGTATTGTGGAAGGTTGAAGAAGGCAAAATCGTAATGCACAGGCTTTTATCTCAAGGGTTGGTATTTTTAGTAGGGAAGCCAGGCTAAATGAAATTAAAATTTAAAAAAATAAAAAGGGAGGAAAAATATGTTGAAGCTTAGATCATCGGCTGAGATTACACAAGCATTCTTCAGTTCTGCATCTCCGTGGAATAGTGCTGGTGGTTTATGGACGTGAGGAGGGGAGTGGGGCTTGTTTCTGGGCAGAGAGCAAGGCAGGGGGGAGGGAGGGACCAGTGGTGATGGGGCCAGTCATCCGGCGGGAAGGAGGACAGGGACCCGCAGATTCTGAGCACCTGTCCTGGGCACGTTCCTGTGCAGAGTCTCACTAACTGTCAGGGTGACGCTGTGAGACGGGTCCTGTCACTTCCATTATGCAGATGGTAAGACTGAAGCCCCGAATCACCCCCTGACTTGCCCACGTCACTCAGCTGGGAGCAGCAAAGCCAGCAGTCAAGCTCGTCTCTCTGATGCCACCGTCCTTGCTCCTGCCCTGCACGGCCATCACTCCTGGGGGAGGTTTGCCTCAGGAACGTGGACAATTGAAATACCCCACCCCCCACACCAAAAACCTGTTTTTCTGGATTAAGAGGAAGCCTTAGTCCAGACAAGCCCTAAAGAATAAGTAAAGAGCGCTGTCAGGCCCCTCCTGGGGCGGCCCTCGTCCTGAGTAGCTGGATCAGCGCAGAGGGACTGGTTGACGGGCTGCAAGCTGGACCCCCTATGCTCAGAGCACAGATGACACCGAGACAGTCTGCAGGGACCCAGGCAGGCAGCCTCCTCACGGTCCACACGGTCCTAGTGTCAGGCCACCCTGGAGGAGGGCCCAGTCCAGCTGACAGTGGCACCAGCCTGCAGATCGGAGCACGGCCACCGCCCGTCCCAGCTGTGCTGAGGCGGCCATCATGCCAGGCCCCCCCGGCCATGAGGCGGACCAAGAAACTCAGCGCAATGCTAGCCAGCCTTGCCCAGTTGAAAAGGGCAGGTCTGTGACCTGGGGGCCTGTTCCATGAGCCATCTCCCTGCCAGGAGACAAGGTGAAACTTCTTGGGGATGCAGTGTGGAGTAGAAGGAGGTCTTTGTACTTTAGAGGCAGAGACAGACCTGGGTTCAAATCTCTGTGTTGCCACTTACTGGCTGTGTGACCTGGGCAAGTTACTTAACCTCTCTGGGCTTCCATTTCCTCCTATTATGAGGGTAACTATAAAGACCTCATAGGATTACTGTTAAATGAGGTCAGTACTAAAAGCACTTAGCCCAACACTCCGTGAGGCCAAGGCCCTGTTTTATCCTCACAGCGGCCGTAGGGACTGTGCAAGGTGAGTCCTCTGTCCTCCTCCTTCTAGAGGAACAGTCACAAGGGCCCGAGCCCTCGTGCGCCTTATCTCACTGTGTTCCCACAACAGGAAGTACTGTTACTAGGCTCCCTTCACAGCGAAGGGGCTGACACTGTACCCTGCTCAGGGTCACGCACTCGTACGTGACAGCAGGGATTCCAGCTCGGGCGCGTCCGGCTCCAGAGCAGCATTCTTAATGACAGCGCTTCGTGTTCCTATAGACGTCGTGGGGCGTGGCCGGTGTTTAATGTTGCATCGTCTCTCTGGAGCCCATTTTGTATGGACCCAGGGTGGGTGTACGCATGCATCTATGCATGTGTGGGCTTGTGTACAAGTCTGTGCGTGTGTGTGTATCTTCCATGTCAAGAATAAGGGATGCGGTGCTGGGGAGGCCTTTGAAGGTGCAGCAGGCACCTGCACTGTGCTGCCAGGTCTTGCCACGAACTCTGTCTGTCTGTCCTGAGGCAAATCACCGAATTCCCCAGGGCCTCCCCTTTCCTGGCTTTGAAATGGACAGGAGAGCAGCTTCCAGGCCCTCACCTGCTCTCGGACGACTGCTCCGAGGCTGTGGGACCGTCTCCTTCCAGCCTGGGCCATGGCTGGCTCTGGAACTGTCCTCACCCTCCATGAGAATGCTCTTCCAACAAGACCAGATTCTTCCACAGAGGGGAAGCCATGCCTGAGATTTCTCTGCCTCCCCAGCGCTATCCTGGGAACACAACTGAGTGTTCAAAGAGTCCCTACTAGATCTGAAAGCGAGATCATATGTGTGTGTGTGTGAGAGTCTGGGTGCATTTTGATATTCTCCTTTGAGAAAGAGCAAGCTTTCCATCTACAGCAACATGCTTTCCGAAGTACCTGCTAATTGATGACCTCCTCTGACCCTCGTGCCTCCCCGCCCAGGTGAGCAACAGCGGGCATTATCCTCATTCCGCGGGTGAGAAATGGGCTCAGAGAGGTTAGGTGACTTGCAGACTCTCATTCCGGACCAGCTTCCTCTCACAGGCCATTCTTCCTGGAAGAACAGGCCCAGCCATGTGGGGCCAAGGCCTCCTTTCCTGGCAGGGGTGGGCATTGTCCGAGGGAGCCCCACGTTCACCCCAGCTGCACAGAAGCCTGAGGGGCCGCCAGGTAGGGAAGCGGCAGGAGGCGCATTGGCCCCTCTGGCCAGGTGGCCTCCTCCCTCCTCTTCTATGCCTTTTCAGCTGTCCTCACGGCCCTGTGAAAGGAACAGCCTCCTGAGTGGGCTTCCTTCCCCATGGGGTGGACCAGGACGCAGGGAGGTTTTGGACAGGGAGGGACGAGGCCCCACCCAGGGTGTGTAAGGATGGGTGACCCTGAGGAGGGTGGAAGGTGGAAGGGTATATGTGTGGGGGTGCACACTGCCCAGGGCTGCAATTCAGGGTCCTCCTCTGTGCCAAGGTGGCCCCAGGGAAGGGGCAGGAGGCCCTGGAGTTTCACAGTGGGGGGGGGTGTGTATGTGCTCGTATGAGCCAGAGACAGAGAGAGGGACGGGGACAGGGACAGGGAGAGGGAGATGGACGGGCCCCATGAAAGAGCTGGAGGAGCCACAGGGACATGTAGCAGAGGTGACTCTATAGACCGGGCATCTCCAGGATGTGTGCCTGGGGCACTGCCCCCCTCTGTTTCCATGCCCCTTGACCTCCAGGTCCCTACGGTGCCCTAGAAAACACCAGATGGACCATGGAAACCTCCCAGCGCAGGGCAGCCCACAGGTATCCTGGTCCTAGCCCCTTCCTAGCCCCTTTCTGATCGCAGCGGGTGAATTAAGCCTCTGGGCCTGGGTGCCCTCATCTGGAACACGGGTGAGAGTCCACACTATACGAGGCCATCGGCTTCAAAGAGATGGTGTGTGTGGCGAAACTATCCACAACAATGCAGGGGGCTGAGCCCTGCCAAGAGGATTCCGGGCTTGGGGAATTATGGGAAGGGTGACCGGTGCTCTCAAGTTGATCATTATTTCCATTCTGACTACAGTGTGTCCAGAGGCCTGCCTGTAAAGGGGACCTTGGGGGGCAGAGAAGCTGTGTGGCCAGCTGGGGAAGGCTGGCCTGTCATCTCCCTCAGTGGAGCTAATGGTTGCTGGCAGTGCGGGCAGTGCTGGAAGGCCAGGCGGGCCCTGCCAGCGCACAGTCAGCTGGCAGGCCACAGTGGAGGGCACAGGCAGACAGTGAGGGCTTGTGGAGGCCAGACTGGATGGCTCCCTACTGGCCATCGTGGCCCACTGGCCAGCCCCTGCTGGGACCCCTTTAACTATCCCCACCTAGAGCCGCCCAGCTACCCGGGGATACAGGTGCTTGATCTGGGCCTGTGTGTGCTCAGACCTCTGCTCCTCTCGTGGGCCTGCAGAAACCTGATTCCATGAAGCAAACCCTGGCCTCGGAGTCAGGGAGACCCGATCTGAATTCAGTTCCATCGCTGGGCAAGTTACTCCCCTCCCGAAGCCTCAGTTTTGTCATCTATAAAATGGGAATAACAACAGTGCCTACCCCATAGGGTTGTTGTGATGATTAAATGTGAAAAAATATATAACACATATAATATATATCAAGGAAACTTGCTCAGTAAAGGTTAGCCATCATTATTTGTTGTTATCATTTATATAACTCTCTTTCCCAGAGGAGATTCTAAGTTCTTTGAGGACAGAAACCATGTTTTATTCATCATTGTATTCCTCAAGATGTCCGACACAATAGAAACTCTGTTATAGAAACTCTGCATCTGTGTGCACTAAGCCCCTGCTCCGTGCTTACACCATGCTGGACTGTGGTCAGGATCTTACCTGTGATGAACTGTGAGGTGCAGGGAGAACCGGTCCCCTCAGTCACTGCAGGGTACACAAGTTTCCTCAGGGCTGGCATGCCCTCTCTGTCTCCCCTCTTCTCTCCCTGCCTCTCTAGTTACCCAAGTCCTTAGGGTTCTTACCTCCCCCTCTTGCTCCAAACCAGATGGATTGAGCTCCAAAGAGCATCTGATAAATTCACACACACTCACGGGTAACTGGTAACCACTTGACATGTCGTTTCTCCAAGGGATTATTTTAACTCTATGGAAGATTTAAACTTAAAGCGAGTGTTCTTAACCTGGGTTCCTGGAAGGTCTGAGTGTGGGTATGGTCAATGTACTCATCCTCTTTTTTCCTGGGGAGAAAATCTGTATCTTTTATCAGATTTGTCATTGGTCTGTGAGCCAAAAAAGACTTAAGAAATGGTTTCCTAGAGCAGTGCTGTGCAGTAGGACTTTCCGTGTTGAAGGATCTGCTGTCCAGTATGGTAATCACTAACCACTTGTGGCTACTGAGCACTCGAAATGTAAACAGTGCGGGTGAGGAGCTGAATTTTTAATTTTATTTATATTAGTTAATTCAGATTTAAATTTAAATAGTTACGTGTGGCTGGTGGCCGCCATTTTGGACCACACAGCCTAAGATGATAAAAATTCAGTGGTCCAATTTTAGACATATTGGAGAGGTGGCATTTTAGAGTACACAAGGGGATTCTTATGGGCAGGAATTTGTCAAGGTTCTGAAATTTTAAAAAGTCAGTCACTCATTCATCCATTCATCTATCCATTCATTCACGCGTGCATGCACACTGAGAGAGAACAAAGGGTGACTAAGAGAGGTGCTTCCAATTCAGTGGGGACCAGAGCGTCTGTCCAGAATGTGCAGGTGGGCCTCTTGGGGGGCGGCTCTGTGTCGAGAAGAGCAGTACCACCCCGTTCGGTGGTCCAATCCTCGTAACATCTGCAATCTTGTGAGCAGGAGAAGGTTTCTTCCCCTTAGAAGGATGTTTGGTCCCCGAGGAGGAGCAGAGAGTTAGGGGGAGGCTTGCAAAGTGGAAGAGACGGGGGATGTCTCCAGGACGATCAGGTCCGGTTTGTAAAGGGAAATTTCGTAGTTAACTCTTTATGGATGTCGGTGAGGCAGTCTTTGGGAAACAAGGGAACTTAGCATCTGGATTTCATTGATTTTCAGACTTCTTTTCTTACGTTATCACTGGCTCATCTACTCCCGGGGTTGTGGTGAGGATTAGCTTTTGTGGATAAAGCTCTCGTGGCATGCCTGTTGCACAGGGAACGCTCTGTGAGCGGCGATGGTTGTTCTTGTTGAGAGAGTGCCCTGTCAATGTACGAGTGGTAGGTGCTCAATACATGTTTGTTGAATGAATGACTGAGGTTGCCAAGTATACAGACTTAAAAAGCATCAAGCGGAACCAAACAAAAGCTGAATGTCAAGGTCTGCAATGGCTTTTGCTGCCTACAAAATGTCCCCACGGTGTCTGTAGGGACACAAAAGAAGGCTTTAACGATGGGCTTTGTGAACGTGCCATGAGGGTTGGCCATCAGGGCGCTGTGACCCCATTGTAGGGTCATGGTTTCTTAAATGAGAGTGGACTAGACATTGCCTAAGACCTGCTCCAGCTGCAGTGATCTAAGAACATGGCACCTGTCTCTAGCTGGGCCTTTTCAACACTGGAGGCATAATGACAACATCCATATCTCCTCCGGCCAAGGGAGCTCCAACAATCCACCGTATGAACATACTCAGAGACCGGAATTTGGTTCCAAATGACCCATTTTGCAACAGCTCAAGAATTTCCAGTTGTGTCTGCTAACAAGCATAAAGTCCAGAAATGGGACAGCACTGTAGGACATCTGTAAGTGAGTTATGGAGGCACTCTGGGCTCTGCCAAGGGAGGGAGTGGGCCAGCGTCCACAGAAATAGACAAAACAACTCCAACGAGGTCCAAATTGCACACTATAGAATTTTTAAAACTTAGTTTGGGTGAATAACCTCTTTTGTGTCTGGCTGCCATAAAGCTGGACACAGTCATACTCCTTTCTGCTGGCTGCCTGCAGCCCTCAATGTGGTCTTTGTCTTGTCAACACAGAGCCCTTTGGCCTCCAATTCTATTGTTCTGATTAAAATACCAGAATTGGTCTCCAGATGGCTATTGATTTTATATCCTCTTAGAAGTGGAGGGAAAAGTGGAGGTTGAGCAGGCCAGCTAGCCCAGGTGTGAGGAATGGATAACATTGCAAGGTGGGAAGGTGGAGGAGGAGGACGGTCCAGGCAGGGTTGCTGGAATACTCTGTCCTGCATACTTCTGGGTAAAGAGCTCTTCATGCTTGAGTGGGGAGCCAGGCTGCAACGAGGAATGTGTGTTGGCATCTCTTGGAATGACCTCAGTCTCTGAAGGAATTCTTCCAAGCTGGACATTTCTGAAGAGTGATAACCCCAGATCTGTCTGCTCAACCAATGGTGAGGTCTTCTTCCTCCTTTCTTCTCCTCTGGCTGGCACAGCAATAAGTAGGGAGGTGAGGGGGCTCAGGACTTGGACTGGCCAGGCCTGGCTGGCTCGGTCACTTCCTAGTTATGTAGCATTAGTCAAGTTTGCTCGTCTCTCTGAGCCTTGGTTTCCTTCGCTATAAACTGGGATTACTACATCTGTCTTGTTGAGTCATAGGAGGGTGAAATGACTGTATGTGAAGGAAGTTGCAGTAAGGAAAGTGGAGTTTTCATTATCATTATTTAATGTTTTTATTCAGTATTAAGACACTGAGATCTCCAGTGGACTCTGCCCCTCTTGGTTTTCTCAAAGAACCTTCTTTTCACCTTCCAACTGGACCTTGAAACTACTAGTGCATTTTACTCCAAGAACTACTGGTTTTCTGTCATTATTTCCGCCATCTTTCACAATGTGCCTTCCTTTGCTATCTGATACGTGCTTGCAAATCCTCCATTCAACATTTAACATTCAACATGTATGGAGTGCTTACTCCTACATTATCTGTCTGCAGACGCATCAGTGAACCAAACAAAGATTCACACCTTGGTGGGACTGACATTCTAGTGAAGAGAGAGAAATGATAACTATAACACATATGTGAATCACACAATTTGTTAACAAGTAGTAACTGCTAAGAGAAAATGAGAAGTAGAGCTAGGGAAAGTGGACTGAGAGTGTAGAGGGAGGTGTGGGCTGCAGAGGGTGGCCGCATGGACAAGGTGAAATTTTAGCAAAGACATGATGAAGATGAGGGAGTTGGCCAAGCAGATATATGGAAGAGGAGTTTTCTAGGCTGAGGTAGCAGTTGAACAGAGATCCAGTCATTTTGGAGTGTCCAGGGCAGGAAGGGGGCCAGTGCGGCTGGAGGCAGGGTGGACATGTGTGAAAAAGTTGTGAGCGTGGAGTTGGGGAAGTACAGATCACACAGAGCTTTGTTGGCCATTGTAGGGATTTGGGGTTTGACTCTGCATGGAGTGGGGGGCCACGGCAGGGTTTTGAACAGAGGAGAGACCTGATCTGATTTACGTTGTAAAGGGATCTTCTGATTTTATGTTAAGAAGAGATGGTAGAGAGGCAAAGGTGGGAGCAGGGAGACCCTCCAGGAAATCTTTGCTATATCGTAGAGGAGAAATGACAGTGGCTTAGAGCAGCATGGATCAGGGGGAGTGGGGAGAAGTGGTCAGAATCCGGATCTACTTGAAGGTGGAACCTCCAGGTTTGCTGATCCATTGAATGTGGAGTGTGAGAGAAAGAGAGAAATCAAAGGTGTCTCCAAGGTTTTGGCTGACCAGTGGAGAGTGGAAGTGCTACAGCTCAGGTGGGGAAAGCTGTGGGGAAAGGTTTGGGTAGAGAGAGATTAGGAATTCGGGATATGTTGAGTTTGAGATGCCTGTTAGATATCTAAGTCAAGATGTTGAGTGGGTGTTTTGATATATAAGACCGAAGTCCAGAAAAGCGGTCTGAGCTGGAGATACAAATGTGAGAGTCATCAGCATATAGTTGGTATTGAAAACCATGAGACTAGATTGCCACGAGCCTTTCTTCCCACAATGCTTTTGCTAAGTCCATAAACCAAACTTTTCCAGGAGACAAATAAGATCACACTGACACTAATACCTTGGACCTCCCTGGTTCATTGACCCCATCTGTGATGCAGGACCCTCAGCCCCTGAAAACAACCCACTCCCATCCGGTATTTCTGAGAGTTCTCAGGTGATACCTCATACCTGCTCATAAATAAGTCCAACCTTCCCCACCACGTTGCTGTTCCATTGCCATGTCCAAGGGCATCTGCCAGGGTGTGTTGGCCAGTCTGTGGGTACCACTGCTTTCTCCCCCACAGGCCCAGCATCCCAGGTATCAGAGCCCTCACTGGTGCTCCTTCTCTGCTCCATGGGGTGTCACCATCCTTGTACCACAGCCATCAGGGGCCCAGAGTCTGACTGGGCTGGGAATGCACAGCTCCCCTGCTCTGTGCTGAGCGCTGTCTACTGGAGCTCTCTGCAGCTCTGCTAGTTTAGAGCCAGGCTTCTCACACTGAGATGGGGGTTCCTGACGTACACAGAAGTGGATCAGGAGGACACGATGCTACAAGAGGAATACGGGGCATCTTATTGGAGCATCAGCTTTCCTCTTTGGTATCTAACTGAAAATATTTCTTTAATAGTAAAAGAACAATTATATTGAAGAGTAGGATACAAAGCTGGCATACAATTTGAAGTCAAATCCAAGATACATCCATAATAGTTTTCATTTGTGACTATGCCACAGATCTCCCCGGGAACCTCCCATTGTCTTTCAGTGGAATTTTAATTATAAAATTTTGAACAGTCCTGGGACACTGTTAGAGGTTGGAAGGGAAGTAGGATAAAGAAGCTCAGAGCATTTGTTAACTTTTAAGTCCCTTAGTTGGCCTGAGTTAACCAGAGGCAAGATGTGAAAGTGGGTTGGTGAAATACATTTTGGAAAGAAAAACCATGATTCGGTGTGGCGGGGTGATAGCCTTTTCTCCTTTCTCTCAGTCCCTCTGTCTGAGTTTCTGGAGTCACACAGACCTGAAGCCAAAGCCAGCCTTGCCCATGGATAGTTTGAGGTTCCAGGATGATGATTCCCCAATAAGGCAAAGTTGGATCTCTCAAGGTCAGGAAGGCAGGGCATGCACGGACCTAACCAAGGAGACCTCACATCGGAATTTGATGGGGCTGGAAAACTGTCTGTCGGACGTGGTACACGATATGAACCCTATATGGGAAGTTAAAACAGGAACCATGGAGGAGGAGATGTTCAGGGATTTCTAGGGGGACAGAGCTAGAAAGAGTCCATGCCTGGCCACTCCAACCAAGCAGCCCAAACATCCCACCCCGAGTGAATGTCACGTGAGCTAGAAGCAGTAGCTGACTTCTAGGCCAGTGGTTCCAAATGACGGTGTTTATCAGAACTTGGATGTTTATTAAATATACTCATCTCCAGGGACCTCTTCCAGACCTCCTGAATGAGAATCTTAAAAAAATATGGTTTTGTAGGGCCTCTGTGGGCTTCTACGTTAAGTTCCATCTGACCCTGTGACTCATGTTGACCCGGGTTCAGTCCCTGATACCCACAGAGTATCTACTCTGTGCCAGGGAATGGGCCACCTCTTGTGGGAGAGAACAAAACTATTTACGACATGGGCTCTGCCCTCAAATAGCTCAAAGACATGAAAAGAAAAAGACAAATTACAACTTCATGAGTGAATTCAAGGCAATGAAATTATGGCTCTCACTAGGCAATGCTGATGAGAACCCATGAATGCCACACACTGGAAGGACTATGAGATCATAGGAGGGCTTGTGCCAGTCTCTGTCTTTGGCCAAGAGAATTGCAAAATGTGGCACGGACCTTGAGCAAGGATTCCAGAGGGGCCTCGGGGAGTCAGTGTCTCATTGTGTCTGCTGAACTGGTGGGCTAGCAACGTCCCCAGGGAGAACTTGCTGCATGGGAGGGTGGGCGTTGGGAGGAGGTCTGGTAGAGGAAGACAGCACGATCCCTCTCCCTGACCCAGCCCCTGGCCCGTGTCTGAATGTTGTGAAGGGAAGGTGGCAGGAGGAAGCTGATGCAGCTGTTTTCTCAGGGGCTCAAGAAATGCTATTTGGGAGCCCAGGTGACAAAGTGGCCTGCAAAGTGGAGGGAGCATGCATTTCTCCCCTGCTTGGGAGAACTCCAGGGCATCACGGTGATTGTCCAAGAGCAGCAGGGGAGAGCCAGGCTGTGGATGTAATTCCCAATGGAAACTTGCAGGGAGAGAGTCAATGCCTGGTGGTCATGGCCAATCCTTTCAAGTGGCAGCAGGATGGACCCCTGGGAGGTCCACATGAGACCCTCCTTGTGGATTCCCAGAAATAGACTTACTGGGAGGAGATGCCCTTGGGGTGACGGGTCCTGCATCAGCAGGTGAATGTGATGAACCAGAACAATCTGAGTTAACACTGTTAAGTGCTGAGAACTTTTGTGAGCCAACAAACTGATGAAGCCGGGAAAACTGTGTGCCACAAAATGACCAGAACATTTAGGGGGATGAGAGGTGGGATTAAGAGTGAGTAAAGGTGTCTGTGTGGGCTTGTATTTGTGGGAATGTGAGTTGCCAAAGATGGTGGAAACAGCAGTCTTAACCCCGTGGTTCCTAGAGAAACATTCTTTGGTTATTTGAAGGTCTGAAAGTCCATATGAAGTAGGAGGTACTCAGTGAAGACCAGAGTGGGTGGGGTGCAAGTGGAAACCAATGGCCCTAATTATATTGCTTATCCAAGGCACTGGGAAAGGCTGAACCCTCCTGGGAAGGTGACCACAGACTGATGCCATCTGGAGATGAAGACAGAGAAGTCAAGGCCAAGAACCCAGGGACTTCCCTGAGGAGGCTCCTTAAGAAGATGGACCCAACAGCCTGTTGGCCTTCCTTCGCCAACAGTGGGGGGCTCTTAATGGGCACCCTGGGTACTCACTCTGGGATGAGCATGGGGGCACACCCTTGTCCACGTTCCCATTGCCCAGCCTACACATCTGCATCCACCTCCGAATTTATCATTGTGTGTACCTTATCATCTATTCCAGACTCTCCCTCTCCCACCTCAGGTGACGCCTCCCTATCCTTGCAGGGAAGGTCCTGCGTGCCAAGGTAACCACTCACCCAGGAGAGAGGACGCAAACTGGGCTTCGGAGAAAAAATTCAACGCCGTTAATGATTCCATTTCCTCTCCGTTCTGCAACTGAGAGCACAACTGGCAGGCAACCTCATCCCCCCGGATCCTGACTGAAGCTGGAGGGCTCTGCGATCCGTGGGTGAGATTCTACGACACCACCTAATTTGTTCTGAGCTCCCTGCAAGCTGCAGGGAAGACATTGGAATTGTAGTTTCCTCTGAAATACAAAAATAAAATAAAATAAAACGTTTCGACAGAGATTTAAATGAGAATAAAATGCCAATTAACTCGGAGGTATTAGATGAGAATCTGTTTCTCAGAAGAATCCCAGGTCGTACTTGGTGGATCAGCTTCAATTTCCCCCAAAGCACTGAATGGCCACACTGGGGAAGCAGACCTCAGAACAATCCAGAACTCGGTGCCAGACCCACTGTTTATCACTTTAATTGACACTTACTCCATATGATGCTCATACATTCACCGAATGGGTTCCATTTAATTTGAAATGGGGATTTTTTTTCTTTCCCCTATTGAAATATTTAATGCAGCGGGCTTTAAAGCTGAATAGCTTCAACGCTAGCACTCCATCACTCTTCATTTTGCTTTAAAGAATACAAAAGGCCCCTCCAACCATGATGTATTTTGAAAATATTTTTTCACCAACTCTGTAATTACTAAGCCTATTGAGCTATACCTTTTCTATTAGTAGGGCAATGGGATAGGTGGCAAAACAACAACAAAAACCCTCCTTTGCTATTTATTCTGTAGTCCTCAAAATGAAATTAACAAGCGCAGATCTATTGGAAAGAAGCCATCCTCAGAATAAGGGTGGTGATCCGACACTCTTCTCCGTGGAGCCCGTGGTTCTGCTCTGAGCTCACCCCCACTCCCACCACCCCATGCTGTGCTGACCCAGGGAAGGGGGTGAGTGCGCAAGGGAGGCAGCATCTTTCCCGAGGAGAAGGATGGGATGCTCCAGACCCTGGCTGATACGGGAAAGCAGGTGGGTTCTCCCCCGCCCTGTGTTTATTAGTGCTGACAGACGGAGTGCAAGAGCATCGTTCACCCCGAGGTGTTACATACTGATACACTGACAGGCAATTATCTTTGGAGATAGTGTTAAAACACAATAATTAATTGGAAGAGCAAGCGAAAGAGGGGTGGCCCCAGGCCGAGGCAGAATGGTATTTCTAAAAACGCTCTGTGAGGCTGGTAATTTAGCCTCAATGGGTCATTTGATTTCACCCCCCCCCCCCCCCCCCCCCCCCCCCCCCCCCGTCCTGAAACCTTCCAGGCGCTTTGTTTTTCAAAAGCATTAGCCTTGAATGTGTCTCAGACGTCATTCAAGTGCAGACAAACCTCCCATAGCAACTTTCCAAAATGGTGCCTGGCAATAGAGAAAAATCAGTGCCTTAGCAAAGATGTCTCACACAGCCCTGCTTTTGTGATGGTACATGCTGGCAGAGTGTCTTTGTTTCAGACCGAGGCTGACACATGTCTGCTTAAATAAAACATTCTCACTTCAGCTGACTGATTTGGTGGGAACAAGAAGTTCACACGCCAAAGCATGGGCTGACCTTCCTGACCCCCCCACCAGCAGGGGGGAAGACAGCATTGTTGTATCCTTTTACTAACAAGCATTGAGAAGTGTGAGCTTTTCTTTGCTTGTTTTACCATGGTGACATCCATTGACCTATATTTGATATTCTGCATAATATACATGTGTCAGCGATCACACATATGATTGAGAAGGGGGAAGGAGGACAAGGAAGAGAAGGATGAAGGAAGCATTTTACAGTTTAGCAAGAATGAACATATTATAGAGGATTCTTTGGTTGCAAGGGGCAGAAACCATCTAGATTTAAGTTAAAAGGAGAAAGGGCAGATTTATTTTTAGGACACAGGATGTCTAACAGAATCCAAAGGAAAGCAGGCTTCCTGACCTTGGGAATAGGTCAGAACAAGAAGCCATTTGCTCTCCTTCCGTCTCTCATCCCTAATAAGGGTTTGATTTTCCTCTTGCTGTTCAAACTGGACACTCTTCCTCTCTGGTCCACATGGACAAGCCCAGGCCCCAGGAACCAGGTGACATGTTGAAGATACGACCAACATGTGTGTGACCACTCATTCATGCTGTTTCATGGATAAAATTCCCAAGTCCTGGACAACGGTTTTGACTGGTCTAGCTGAAGTTAGGTGCCCATCCCTGTCTAAGCAACCTCATCTCCAAAAATTCTATCAGAAGCTGGAAGTCTGGTCATTCATGGGTGAAATTACATGACACCACCTGATTTGTGGCAGAGAAGCTATTGGAATTGTAAAATTAAGAATAAAATACAATAAAATAGAAGGTTGTGGTTTACTCTGGAGGGTAAGTCACTTTGAACAAAATGATTGTGTATGTGTTGGAGCAGTTAGGAGTTCAGTGTAAGCGGGGAAGATATCCAAAAAATTGTGCTACAAAGAGAACTTATTTTTTTATTAGGGGAGATTTAGTCCTAATTGTGCTGAGTTATCTACGGAAAGCTTCAAGAGTAGAAGTCAGAATTTAGTGGTTGTTTGCAACCTTCCCTAGACTGTGTCATCCTTTTCTTTATTCCCCAGGAGAGGCATTTTACAGTTCTCTAGCATCCTGCCTTTCCTTTTCTGGGCAATCTACATAACGCTTTGGCATAAAAGGTTTAAAAGAACTAGACGGTTTTGCTTTCTTTTATTGGCTATGAAGGAATTATTTAATTAGGATATTGGAGAATCATAACTCTCTGAGTTATGTTTGATAGAAGCCAACTCAGACAGGCTTTAAAAAATAAAGGGGGACCTGTCGTGGCACATTGTCACTGGCAGGTGCTTTGGAGGGTCAGGGCAGACCTGGCTGTGTCCACAGGAAATCAAGAGTCTTGGTAAGGGCTCTCTTTTACCCTCCTCCTCCTCTCAACTGATTCCCTCTGTGTGTCGGCTCCACTCACTCCTGCTGAGATTTATCTTTTTTCCTGTGGTGACTGCTGGCAGCCCCGACTTCACATCTCCCAGGCACCAAGACTCAGGCAAAAAGCAGCTCCAGCAGACAAGTCCTTGTAAGGCTCTGACTGGCCTAGCTTGGGTCATGTGCACATTCTGAACCAATCACTGCAACCAGGACTAGCCTCAGTCAGTCTGCCCCCATGGAGTGGGAGGATCCTGGACACCATATTGTGGCACCTCCTGGACCATGTGGTGTGGGAAACGGATGGTTTCCCCAAAACAACTGAGTGCACACAAACTATATCCAACCACCATGGATATTCATCTTGCATATTAATGTCGGACATTGAAGAAGCATGTGTAGAACAGATAAAAGCTTGGGTGCCAAGATGCTGGGACTCCAAGGATCCATTTGGCAGTGCTGTTAGTGCTCATGGGCTCCTGCCACAAGATGCTAAGAGGTCAGAAGCGTGTGGGATTACTAAGTCGATCTTTTGATAATAAACCTCCGAGGTTAAGGTTAATGTTACCTTTCCAGGCTTTTTCCTCTGATGTCTCCTGAAAATATCCTCACCTTTTGTCATGGGATCTGGTTTGTTATGATGATGGAAAAACAAAAAGGAGGGGACTAATGGGGGGGGAATGTTTCAATGGGGGAAGATTTTTTGTTTGCTTGCTTGTTTTTGTTTTTCTCTTAACTTTTTATTTTGAGACAATTGTAGATTCACATGCCATTGTAAGAAAAAAAAATACAGAGAGATCTTTATACCCTTCACCCAGTTTCCCCAAAGGTAACATCCGGCATGACTATAGCATGGAAATTGACACTGATGCAGCCCATGGGTCTTATTCAGATGTCACCAGTTTTACATGCTCTCATTTGAAGACTGGGTTTTAATCTGTCTACAATTTTCTCAAAAGTTACTTCTTTGAGCTGGACTTGATGCTGGTGCTCATTATGAGAGAAATCAAGTTTTCTGTTTCTGCCTCCAGATATTTTCCTGTAATACTCAGATCCAAAAAGAACACGACTTGAAGGGAGAGTGGAGAGGATCTGTATGACTGAACATAAATAGGCTGTTCGTTTCTATAAATTACCGAAAGTTTTGGGTTCTCAGTTGAGGAACTTGGGATGTACCCAGTAGGCATTGGAGACACATGGGCAGTATTTTGCACTTTGCAGTAGTGTCGAGTGGCTTGGGAGGGAGGGAGACTGGAGGAAGGGAGACACCTTGCAAGATAAAGCAATACTTAGATGAGATATAGCAAAGGACTGAGGCAAAGCTGTGGAAGTCAAGAAAAGGGGACACACTGGGAAGATGCCAAGGAGTTGGAGAAGGTGCACCTGCTTGTGTGAGTGTGTGTGTGTGTGTGTGTGTGTTATCCACTGATGGCCTTTATCTGTTCCAGGACACAATCCAGGATCCCATACTGCAGGTAGTTGAGCTTTATTTTGATCCCTTCATTTTGAGGAACCGATAGAGCATCTACGTGGAATTGTCTCTTCACAGCCTGGATGTTCTTGTCTTAGGCTTGGCTAAATTTGGCAGCAGGTAAAGGTGGATTGGAAGGAATCAACCTGCCAAGGTTTTCATTCTTATTTTACAAATTTTTCTAGATGTTACCTCTCTTCAGCTATCTGGGGGGATTTTCAGGAATCCTGCCTGAAATCAGGTGAGGCGTCATGTGATTCTCCAAGTTCCTTTCCATCTGCTAAGGCGCAGAATAGGGGGAGCTCAGAGAAGCTACATTGTGGCTGAGGACACGACTGGCAAGGGCTGGTGGTGGGATCCCACCCAGGTCTGCGGGTCTCCAAAGTCTGCTCCCGTCGTCGGGGGAAATGCTCCTGCCTGCTCATCTTCCCTGCTGAATAAATACGTTCGTTCCAGACAAGAACCATGACTGTCTCTGGATCCCTACATGTGCCCTCTCAGCGGGTGACGTAAAGAAGCTGCTCATTACGAAGTTGTGGAAGGAAGGAAGGGGAGGAGGAGGAGAAGATAGTCTGAATCCATATCTGAAATCATAAGCATTAGGGGCTAAATTAATTGCTTGAGTTAGGAATGAATTAGGGTTTAGAACAACAGCTGTTTGATCTGAGTACCAACCGCGTGTGACAGCACATGAACCACAGTTGCCTACCTGAGACACTGTACCCGCTTAAGAGAAGCTTCCACAAACTGAAGGCAAACCATGAACTAGACTTAAATGGCAGGAGCAATCTATTCAAACCCTTAGGTGAAAGACTGCTAATACCTCACGCCTTTGGACAAGGCTGGAGATGGGTAACACAGCAGAAGCCAGAACTCTAAGACTGGGAGTCAGGAGACCTGGGATTGGGTCTTGGTGGTTTATTAACCGTGTGACCTTGAGTAGGTCCCCCTTCCATGGTCTCCACGGCTTCATCCAAGAAATGATGATCTAGATTTCTTCCAGCTGGAAAGCTGTGCTAACCTGTGATCACGCTGAGCTCTCAGTGTTTTGCCTGAAATTCATCAAGAATAAATACTGTCAGAATTCCTCTTGGTCTCTCTTCCACCACTGCGGATTTTCTGGATCAAGGAGGCAGAGGCTCAAGCTGCTTGAGTGTCTGTGTCTGCCTCGTGCTCGGAGCTCCGCGAGGACAGGCCCACATGGGGTTGAGTCCTCTGTGACCAGTGCCCACCCGAGGGCAGGCAGGGAGGGGCCTCTCAGGAAAGGGGGATGGATGGATGGATGGATGAACGAATGAGCAAAGGAACAAATGAGTGATCGTAACACTCAGGAAAAGAGGCCAAAACCCCAGGCAGTCCAGAAAGTCTGCCTTTTCCTGGGATAAGTGCCCACGTGCCTGTGCTCCTGTTTGCCGAGAGCCAGGCTCTGTGCTCAGCCTCTTACACGCAACACGATCCTCCCACCAGCCCTCGGGAGTAGGTGCAGTTAATCCAGCCCATTCACAGGGGAGGGGGCCGAAACACCCAGTGCACAGGGTCACACAGCTGGGCTTCAAGCTCTGATCTGCCAGAGGCCTGAGCCAGCATCTTAATCCCTCCACTGCGGGAGATGTGCTGTGCCTTCACTGCCTCTGAGCCCTTGTTTGCATCAACAGCTTCCTTTCTTCCAATCTGACACCAAGAGCCCCATTCCATACCAAAAGCTGCTGAGCAGAAATGATTGAGGGGTTACCCTGGCACCCTCAGGAAAGAGGGAAAGGTACCTGCTTTGGAATGAGACACCACTGGGTCTCAATTCTGGCTCTGCCACTTACCAGCTGTGTGATCTCGGCCAAGTCAGTTAACCTCTCTGAGTTGCTCTTTCCCCCTGTGTAAAGAAGGGATAATGCTGTCTACCTCCTGGGGCTGCTGTGAGGATTAGAGATCAGCCATGGAAAGTGTTTAATACAGGGCTTGACACACAGCTGGTGATAAATAAAGTGAGAACAGCAGCAATTGCATCATGGGGAAGAGTTTGTTTTTACAGTCACCTCAGTAAGGTGAGCATGGCAGTTGTCATTTGACGCCATTTTACAGATGGGGGAAACCGAGGTACAAAGGGGTGAAATGACAAGCCCAAGATCACACAGTCTATAAGCGGGAGAGCCGAGACTAGATCTCCCTTTGTCTTTGCTGGCCTATGTTTCCGCTACACTGTGTGGCGTGGATCTCTCTCTACTTTTCCTCTCCGCCCCAAGTGAGATGATTACTCTGGTCTGGAGGCCCTTCGCGATGCACATCACCAACTCGGGCAAAGGCCCTATCCTTAGTGATGTGGGGGAGCAAGGCCATAAGGCATTTGCTCAAGTCGGTGTGACTTCTGGTCCCCTGTGTGGTGACAATGAGGAAACTGAACACCCAGAAGCAAAGCAGTGCATGACATCGGGTGAGCAGTCACAGACACCAAGTGTGGTCGCATCCCAGGGGACGACGGTGGCCTGATCCTTTCTGCCCTGCATCGGGGGGTTCAGGAGAGGAAGGTCTGGGTGAGATAAGCGTCAGAATGCTGCGCCCCAGGCCTCCTCACTGGGGACACTCGGACCTGGAGTGGGCCCTCGGAGGTCACAGTAGAGGAGAACCCGTGGGACGTTGCAAGCAGGTTCACGGAGGCTGAGTGCTGTCTCCCTGTCCCAGCCCCACTCCTCCCACGGCGTCTGCCTTCTGTTGAGTTGTGTATTGGGGTTCTTTGCAAGTCAACCTTCACGATGGAGAGAGAATGGGATTCGGAGAGAGAATGGGATTCGCTGGCTTTAAAAAGTTCACAGTTTACCTGCATGCCTTTGCACAGAGATTATCGGCCGCCAATGAAGCCAAGTGCACTGCCCTGGGCCCCCGCTGCGCAGGGAGGAAGCAGGCCTGTGGCCGCTCGTCTGCTGCAGAGGTGGCAGCCGCTCCAGGGTGACGAGCTCTGCTGCTGGGGCTGTGCCAGCAAGGGCTCAACTTGCCCCACGTTACACCGCAGTTAGGGTCACAGACAGGACTTAGGGCCTGCCCAGAGGGACGACATCCCGGCCACGCCTCCTCACAAAATCCAAAAGTTCTGACTTGGCTCCATCTCCAGATGAGGTTATGCAGAGAGGCACGTATGGGACAGGAAGAAAACGTCGTCACATGGCTCTCAATACACCGCTATTGTCCGGAACCATATCTTCATTCTAAATAGGTCCAGAGCCCCTCAAGATGAAGCTGGCCTCAGCCTCCGAGGAGCCGCGGCACTCAGGTGAGGCCGGTAGCCCAGACACACTCAGGAGTGGGGTGTGTGTCACCATCCGGCTTGTGATGAACAACGGTGCTCCTCATTCTACTTGCCCCGCTTCTCAGGGCCCCGAGGTGTGGGGACCGGCACTGACTGAAGCCACAGCAAACTGGGCCGGTGCTGCCTGCGATGCTGAGAAACACACCCCGCTTTCAAGGGGCCTTTCTCTCCTCTCCTTCCTGATGAAAACCCTCATGTAATCTGTTACTGCCGCGTCTGCTGGAGCATGAATTATTCAGAGAAGTCTCTGTTCCGTTATCTCCCCTCCCCGGGGACGCACCTACCATTGTCCGCCGTGATGGGTCATTATGCACTCTGTGAATTTAATCTTTTAGGCTATCCGGCCGCACAGAAAAAATGTATGAATAACAATTTTCCTGTAATAACCTTCCACTAACCTTTCAACCAGAGTGAGTCATTCCAATCCCATTTTCACATCAAGAGGAGTCGAAGGCAGGCAATTACTTCTTATCTGTCTCAGGAGCTGCCCCCACCTCCACCGCACCCTTAATTTTTAAAGGGGTGTTGAAGAATGTTGTGGGAGCCAGAGGAGGAGGTGGGGAGGATTGGGTGACAAGAGGCACGTTCTGGAGTCCCGGCGACAAGTCTGGGCGAGGGGCCTGGAGCCTCAGCCTTCTCCCCTGTGGACAAGGGGACAGGATCGCCCTCCCATCTCCGAGGGCCACTGCATCTGGCTTTCCAGCAGTCTGGTTTTCTTGCCCCACTGAAGGCAGCCCCTAATTCCTTCCCTTGCCCCTGCATAAGGGAAAATGTCTCCTCTGCCCAGAGATTTCCTCAAAGACCTTCCACAGATGGCAATTTCAGATCAATTTTAGGTCCTGGTGAGAGTTTTGAGGTAACCAGGCTGCTGACATCAGGGAGGGTTGAAGAAGGTGGGGGCTGCGCATGCCCGGGAGCCCTACCCTTCGCTCCAGGGCTCCTACAGTGCAGAGATCTGGAAGGAGCCTGGAATTTGGAGTCAAGTAAAACTGACTTTGAGACTTGGCTTCTCCAGCTGTGTGACCTTGGGTAAGTCATTTCCCCTCTCTGAGCTTTGGAAGGGCTTCATGGGTAAAATAGGGGTAATAATACGTTGCAGGGTTGTTTTGAGGATCGAATGGAACGTTGAAGCAATCTGTTTGATACAAGGCCCTGGGCCCGGGTAGGTTTCTCTCCTGGGGCCAAGGCACCGCCCCCCCCCCCCCCCCCCCACTTTTCCATCTCCTTTCTCCATTCCTGAGTTCAGCCTGGTTCTGGGCACGCTTCTCCCTTCCCCCAGGCTCCTTGGCTCTGATACACTCATCCACACTCAGGTCTGAGCACAGCTGCTCCCAGAGGCTCAACAAATCCAAAGAGGAAGGAGGGACAATGCTTACCCCAAAGGGGCCTCTGCCCATTGGTGGCTGATAGAAGCAACACGCCTTTGACTCCTGGACCTCGTCTTTGATTCTGCTTTTCTGGCTTGCCTCATACCAATCTTCTTTTCTTTATCCTTTTTTTCACCCAGAGTGTGAAAGGACTTCTCCAACTCATAATTCGGAGGGTCAGGAACAGATCTGGACCGGGACCCCGCTGTCCTGACTACCCTCTCAGTGCTCAGACCCTCACACTGCCTCTTAAAGTGATTGGATGGTGTTTATACTGACAGGACGGCCTCGGGCAAGGGTGGGCATCCCTGATCTTCCTCGAATCAAACCCTGCCGGCCTCACTTTGGTGAGTTTCTTCTCTCGGGGCACAAAATGATCAGGGACCTGGTCCTGAAGGTCTGACCAATTCCTCCCTGGGATGACGTTACTCTAGGCAATCACAGGCCCGCACACACAACCTCAGAAAGACTGTCTGAATGACTGGGTCTGCGCAGAGAGCGCCAGCTGGAGCCAGAGAGGGAGGTTCCGGGCGGGCAAGAATGAGAAAGAAGAGATGAGCAAGTACTTAGCAGGAGTCATCTGCCCTTAATTTACAGACTGTCAATTAGCAGCATCCCACGCTCCTGGCCAGCTGTCCTGGCTCCCACAGGGCAGCGACGTGAGGATGCTGTCCCACATCTGACACCAGGCCCTCCCTGACCCCACCCAGGACCCGCCCACCCCTGTTCTTCCACAGCCTGAATGCCCGACTCTCGCTTTGACACTGAGATCATGGTGTCTTTCCCTCTTGACCTCTCCTCCTCCAGAAAGCTCCCTGCCCCCTCAGTGTGTCTGTGAGGACTGGAAGGAGGCAGCCTAGACTCAGCCCTTCCTCTCTGTCCCAAGGCCCGTTGGATTCTTGTTCAGACTTTTCCTCCTCGTCTCCCTCTCTTGTATGTGTGGCTCAGAGCGTAGCCCCCGCTGCCCCTGCAGAAGGGTCTTCCTGAGAAAAACATTCCCCAAGGGCTGAAAGGAAATACACAAAAACACTAACAATAGTTGCCTTTGGACAATGGGATTATAAGTGAGTTAAGTTTTATATTTTTTCCTACTTTTTGGTAGTTTCCAAACTTTAAAAAATGTATATCATAAAAGTTGACAGACTTTAAGAAAATCCCCATTCTCAACACGTTTACCCTCCCACTTGAGATCTGATAATGACGCTCCAATGCCCATTTAACACACAATTCTTGAGGACCTACTGGGCACTGGGTACCCAGTTGGGCGACACAGCCTTATGATTGACAGGTGTTGCTGTTGATTTGTGAGTTCCGGGGCCGACGGAAGACTCCCCTGTCAAAAGAGAAACTCTCCCCCTGCTAGCTGGGACAATGCCAGAACTGGTCACCTGGGCCAGTCCCTTTAAGGACTCACACGTGCAGCCTGGAAGCTGCAGGTGAAGCTTTTTTGCTGAGCTGTGGCACGGGGCCCAAGCAGCCCTGCTTTGGGCTCCTCCAGCAGACTCTAGAGAAAAGCATCCTCTCCTTCACACCGGAAAGAAGCCTCGGGATTCTGAGGTTCCCAGGTCTCAGCTGCGGTGCTGGACAGAGACAGAAGAGTAGCAGGGGCCCCACAGGGACTGCCAGCCTGGGTAGGAACTGACACGACTGAAGACAGATGCCGTGTCGCCCAGGAGGAATGAGTCCCTTCAGTTGCACATGGGACCCACCAGGCTTGTTTGTAGGTGTGTAAGAAACAGCCCTGGGCCTCCTGGAAACACTCGGCAGAGCAGGCTTCCCAGAGAGTGGCTGTGCTGCTTCATGGAGGCGGGCACAAGAGCCGGCGACATCTCTGATTATAGAAACGCAAGCCCATTTTAACTCGCAGGCACAGGGTACATTAGCCATTGGGCTGCATCTTGGTGGGTTCTGTGCACACCTGCCTCCTCCCCTGGTGTACCTCTTTGGGTTGGGGAGCATGGATGACCCTGTCCTGCTTCCCCACTCTACCTTGCTAGTGCCGCAGCCCTAGAGGGATTCATTACAAGTGTGTAGCCAGGAAGCGGGAGAAGACAGAGCCTTTCACAGGGCAAGTGTGAATGGAGGGACTGGGAGCAAGGAGTGCCAGGGCCTTTGAGCCATTTATGAAGGAGGGAAGAATCCAAAATGGCAGCTGAGGGCACCAAGAACAAACCATGGGGCCACCATGAGGGGGTCACCTGGACTCAGGGCTGAGCTTCTCCTGCGACGTCTGCACGGGCTCCCAGGAGAAACGAGCCTGCCGGTGCTGCCCGTGAGGAGGCACCCCCAGGGAGGACATTACCTGGGTCAGAATTCAAACTCAGGTACCCCTGTGTCCAAAGCCTGCACACTTAATGCATCCCATCTCCCTTTGCAGCACACACGAGATAGTTCCCAGTCCCCATGGACTTCGCGTTAGCTGTACTGATTTCTCCAGTGGCCACAATACAGACACATTCCCTTCACCTCTACTGTCCCCATCACCTCCTGCCTCTCTGCCCCATTCATACTTCCACCTTTTACAATTATTCCCGACCGCCCACTCTTAGACCCCGCTAGAAACACGAGACTCTTCTCCGTCTGTGCCAATTAATAAAACCCTCCTGTGCAGTCTCGACTGCCGGGGAGTTTGCCCTGGAGTCTGGAGCAGATTCTCCTGCAAGAAAAGCTCACAACAAGGCTGGGAGAGAGTGCTTGGAACTTTTGGTGTGTGTTCTCTCAGATGTTCCACATTTGAGTGTCTATAAAAGAGCAAAATGGGCTGAAGAGCCAACATTTGTGCTAGAGAAACATGTCATATCAACAACAGCGAACTTTTCCCCAGAGGAAATTAGGCTGTGTCTATGTGTATGTGTTTTTTCTTTTTTTTTCTGGGGGTGGAGGTGTTGCATTTTAATGCTTGATTTTGGCACTTGGTGCAGAAAAATAATTGAGATGCCAATGGCCAAATTTTCCTCCATCCAATCTCAGAAAACTCCAGTTTATGTTTAAATTTCTTGCAGCTGAGTTATATACACAGTACATGAGGGCGGCTGTTCAAAATGTACACATTTATAGCTCCACTGTATTTTTTTCCCTTTGCAAGGAGAACTGAGACATAAACACCACCCCCGTCTGACTGCACACAAGGTATGTATGTATGCGACAAAAATAAATCCCCCGGGATTTCTACTGCCAGGCTTTGGTGCACACAGGCACGACACATGTCAGTGCAGATTGCCAACAGGTGTGACTCAGGGGGAGGACAAAGCAAGGGACAGGTGGGACAACTGTGCAGAAGCTGCTGGAAAAATGGCAGAGGGGGCTCACCGCCTCTCTCTCCCACAACCTGTTCCGGTCTCCCTCCTAGACCAAGTGTGAGGCATGATTGCTGGAGTTATGGCCAAAATGTGGGATTCTGGGCAAGGCTACAGCTCAAAGATTATGTCTCCTCTGTACGAGAGAGAGGGGACAAAAATGTCATCCTGAGTGTGAGGAGCTGGAGTGGCCACTGGGGGGAAAGGCCAGATCTACCCCTCACTGTCCGACGGTTAAGAAACCAGCTGTACTTGGGTCCCTGTGGAATCCAGGGTGATGTGTATTGTAGTTCTCCAGAAACCCAACTTGTTTCTGGGCCTCTCCACCACCCCGTGGGATACAATGGGCAGGAACTGTCCTCACATTTCACAGATAGGTGTCAGAGAGGCTGAGTGACTGGACCAGGGGACCACAGAGCTGTCAAAGGCAGAGAGGTGCTTGGGAGCCTTCTGTTGCTTTTGCAACAAACTGAGGCTGAGGGGAAATGCCATGGGCGCATGGATTTGAGGGACAGAGGAAGTCTTGCCTCACCCATTTGCAGACCTAAATCCCCCCTGGGGAGAGTCAACCTTTGGATCTTGACAAAATTTCCGAGAGGTGGATGGAGCACTAGATTCCCGGGACACAGGTGTTAAAGGACTTTGTGTCCAAAGAAGTTTGGGAAATGCTGATTTAAACAAATGTAAAGAGTTTTCTACCCTGCAGGACTTCCCAGAGCCTTTAATATGCTAGCGATCCAAGGCGGGGTTGAGGAGGTCAGGATTTCTCAACCTCATTGACTAGGAAAATATTTTCACCAAGCCCTTACTAGCACTCTGCACACACACATTTTGTGAAATGCTGGATGGGACAGTGATGAGTTTAGAACGGCATCTTTTGGAGGGGAGCAGGGAAATATACTAATAAAGGTTAAATGCTCCTAAATGAAAGGGGTTTGATAGATTAGCTTTAATGCATCTGGAAGGCTCTAAGGAAATGGGACACAGAAAAGGTAGATTTTGATTAGAAGAAGAGCAGAGAGAAGTGAAACCGCCTTAAATCCGACCTGAGAAAAGCTTATTTAAATATGTTGCTGAAAAAAACAAAGAGGTTTCGTGTTTTGTAGAAGTTAGACTTTGCACCAGGAACTCTGAGGCTGAGTGAGTTGTGAAAGGCGCTAACCCATCACTCAGGGAGCCCACATCCTTCTGGTTCAAGTGATGGTGGCCAGAGACATCATGGGAAACACCTGGGGCATGTGGTGGTCCATGGGCATGGGGCTGGGATCTGGGATCTGAGATGTTTTTTTACTTCGTTTTTAAGAGGAGAGAAATCATTGCTTTCTTATGGGAAAAAATATCCGTGTACTTTTTGGTGATGCTGTGATGTGAGAACATTTCTGCTCCATCAAAGGGTTTTTAAAAATGTAGCCCTGCCATGCAAGCTCCCAAAGACAGGGGCTGGATCCCATGCATCCCTGTGGCCCCACTCTTAGTTTAGGGCTGAGCATCGAGGGGAAATATTTATTGTGCTGAACCAGACATTTGACTCTTGAGCTTTTAAGATGGGATTCTATTGAAAAAATAAATATACCTCAATTTGCACACAGATTTTTCTGGCAGGATTGTCATACAAGTTGTGGCTCTGCCCAGAAGGAGCCTGGGGTTGGGGGGAGGTGACTTAGGGTCTGTGCCTGTCTCTGCTCCCCTACAGCTGGTTGGCCACAAGCAAGTCTCTTAACCTCTCTGAGCTCCAGTTTCCTCACATAAAATAGGGATTCTAAAAGCTAGCTTGCTTATCTCTCAGGTGATAGGAGCATTAAAGGAGAGAAGGAATAACCACACGTAAAATTAAGATGCCAAACAAATACCAGGTATTATCAGAATTTAAGCAATGTCAGAAAGCCCTCTTTTCCTATCTAGAAATATTTTTTGTCAGGGCTTGTCAAGGAGCCTGAAATTGTATCATTAGAAATGCATTCCCTGGGATGTTAAAGGCTTTTAGATCTTTAAGACATTTTCACTAAAATGCATTTGGGAGACATCAATACGAAGCCATTATCTCCGGGCCCTTGAGAGCCTGGCCAAGGAGATGGACTTCTCCAGGCTGGCAGCAGGCCAGCAAACCAGCTGAGTGGGGAGGGGAAGTGATGAAGAGAAGGTGGTCTTCCAGGAATGGTCCCCACGTGCGTGAAAGCCCAGCGCTTCTCACCCTTGAATGCGCCTATGAATGACCCGGGGATAGAGTTAAAATGCAGATTCTGATTCGGGGATCTGGGAGGGCCTGAGAATATGTATTTCTCACAAGCTCTCAGGTGATGCTGAGGCTGCTAGTTCGGGTCCACATTTGGGGAGCAAAGTGATAAATAACAGCAAGCCCAACTGCCCCAAGAAAACCTGGCTTTGGTCGAAGGCCTAAGCACTGCAGGATTTGATGGTTTGGGAGGAATTCCGACAAAAAACCGCACTCTCTCGTGACAGGAGAGTGACGAGTATGTGAGGCTGCTGTTTGTTAGTTTGGATCTATGGTTTCCTGTCAACCTGGTCAGTGGTCCGTGCTCTTGGGAACTGTGAGACATGCCT
The DNA here is from genome assembly GCA_031878705.1 of Tapirus indicus. NCBI lineage: Eukaryota > Metazoa > Chordata > Mammalia > Perissodactyla > Tapiridae > Tapirus > Tapirus indicus. Next base: position 60,089,842 of record CM062918.1, on the reverse strand, counting down.
GCAAGATGGGGCTTGAGACCTTGCCGGGCCCACCCTGCAGAGCCCGGTGGGACCTAAATCTACCCCCTGCCCCCACCTGCTGCCCCAGTGTCCCCTCTCCTTGCTCTGTCATCTACTCCTAGCTCAGGTTTTCTCTGAACCTCTAGCTCTCTAACCTGCCTCTGTGTGTCCGAGCAGTGTGTGTGTGTGTGTGTATGTGTGTGTGTGTGTGTGTGTGTGTGTTGTTTCTCTCTACGTATATTTCTATCTATGTATCTATCATCTAGCTATCTATCTATCTATCATCTATCTGTCTATCTATCATCTATCTCTCTATCATCTCTCTACCTCTCTATCTATCATCTATCTCTCTATCATCTATCTATCTATCATCTACCTATCTATCCTCTGTCTATCTGTCTGCTTTCCTTTCTCCCAATCTCTCCTCCCTCTCCCTCTCTCTATCATCGTTGTCATCACCTCTGTGCCTCCTCTGCAGTAGCTGGCTTAAAGAGGACAGGTGACTGACCGTCTCACTGGGGATCAGTGTTTGCTCCCCCGCAGTCCCTGGCATCTCCGCTCTGACGAGGAGTCATGAGGGCAGACCCAGGTGCTCTCTGCTTGGAGCTCCACTGCCCAGCACGGTGCCCAGCACCAGGAGCAAAAGAAGAGATTTGGCAGTTTTCCCACTGCTGTGACAGTTGTGTGTGGAGATGGGTGTGTAGGTCTCACAGCACGTGCCTCCAAGCCCCAGGGAAAGTGTACAGGCTCCCCACGGTCTTGCTTCCTTGTTTCCCCAGGTCCTAGAAGTTACCACCTGAGAGTGAGAAAGACTGAAAATGTGGTGAGTGAGACCAGTCATCGACCACAATGGACACCTAGCTGATGCTCTGTGAGCATGCGACTCCCACCTGGGTGGCCGGGGCGTCCCTCACAGAGAGAGACTGGGGAGCGGGTAATGCCAAGGAGAAGCCTGGGCCGCCAGAAGTGGGTGAGCTGCACAGCCCAGGTAAAGAGGGAGGCTGGGCGAACACAGTGATCTCCCAGCATCCTGGGCATGTGGCACCTGGGGGCGAGACCTGTCCTCCAGTCCTTAGTGACTGAAGCTCGAGGATGGTGCACAAGGGCTCATTGTACTATTCTCTCTGTTTCTGTGTAGATATGACATTTGCCAAAACACAAAGTTTAAAAAAAGAAAGAAAGATCAACACATATCTTGCTTCCAAAGCAATTTTCTGATTACAATCTGACTACGCACCGTCCTGTCGGTGAAGATTGCTCTGACCCTAGCCACATGGTCCTGGCTTACTTGGTGATTCTATTGCCCTTTGCAAACTAAGAACGTGGCAATCAGGTCTGGACCAGCGCTGCTCAAAGTGTGGTATAAAGATCGGAGCCTGACATGAACTGATAGGAACCGGTTGTTATCAGAATACAAGGGAATTGAGAGTAAATGTTTAGAAACTTTTGTGGCCACTTGGCGTTGCCCTAACATCCAAGCACATGGTCAACAGACAGGTCTTATCAAACGGGGATGAGGGGTTGTCAGACTCAAGTGGTGAGTGTCATGTGGTGGGAACTGGGGGCGGGTCATGCACAGTAGGACCATGTGTCAGACTACGATGGATTGGAAATTTTTGTACAAAGTGGTATTTCACAACACACCAGGTTTGAGTGCTTGGGACTTTTGGTGGCATCAGTCAGTCCTTTAGAATCGAGTTATGGAGTGCCCTAACAAGAACAGATTTCTAGATCTGCAAGAGTAAAACCTCCATACAGGGACCCTGCTCTGGATTGTGGGTCTCCCTGTGGGGCCTGCCTGGGCCACCGACCCACCCTCCCTGCCTGATTCTCACCCCTCCTCACTCAGTTTGTCAAAGAGCAACAGATACAAAGGGCATGCAGGGGCAGGGCAATTTCTCAGGCCAAGCCAGATCCCCTCTTTCTCTTTCTTTTTCCAAATTAACATGGAGATGCACTGAGGCTGCCTCTCCCAGATCCCTCTTCCTGGGAGGACCTGGCAGGGACAGAGGGGCACTCAGGAGCCCCACACAAGCTGTCGAGGCTGGTCTGGAAGTGGGTAATCTCAGAACCGATGATTTAGAGCGCTGCGTGGCAGGGTTGGAGGCGGCGAGGTAGCTGTTCCCCACGGCGCTCATTAAGCTGCCATAGATTGCATTTCCTGCCTCCCCCGCTAGCCCTCCAAAGTGCCTGTTATTAATTCATAAAAACACTGCAAGCGTGATTGAGTCCGCTGATTACTGGAGCAGGCAGACACGAGAGACGGTAAAATATTCCATGTCTCTCTATCAGGTTCTCAGGGGCTCAGGAGGAAGAAAAAAATAAAAACAGAAAAGCAACAACATGAAGAAAGGAATATGAAAAAAAAAACAAAACTGTGTTGTGAAATATTAATCAGAGCAGTTTGCCCCCGGGGGCCAAGAATATGAGGCGGCATAATCAATGTAGCAGGAACTGCCCGGCGACATGTCTTTCAGAAGCTGATTATTGCGAGTAAACACAGCTAAATATTCTGGATCTTTGGACTGTGCCTCTGGTGTCACTGGAGAATCCAATTCCCTTATCATCCTTCTGCAGGCGTGGCCCTGGGGGAGTGCAGGAGGTGCTGGCGGGATGTGGCTGCCTGGGCAGGGAGTCACTTGGGCCCTAGTAGGAGCTGCTTCAGTTCCTTTCCAAGCATTGATTCAGGTGGGGTGGGAGGTAGCGGGGATGGAAGATGCCCAGGGCGATGTGTCTGTGCATGTGGGTTGGGGCTGCCTCCACAGTTGGCTCTTAATAGCTAATGACCCAATGCTGGCTGTGCCAAGGGAGCCCCACCTCTAGAGTGGCTGTCCTGAGAGTCCCCAGAGGAACCCAGGTGGATTTTGGGGAAATTGGGGGGTGCATTCAGGGGCCTTCAGCAAGACTGCAGTCTTTCCAACTGAACTCTGCATTGGAGAGGGTGTGGTTAGTTGACCCCAGTATAAGCTTGTGGTGCACACACCATTGTACTGAGGGGCCCTCATGCCTGCCCCACATCCCTCGAGCTCAGTGATTAGAATATGAAGCCTACAGCCTGTCATGATGGGCTGGAGTGAGCCTGGGGATCATCCAACCCTGAGGATGGAGTGATGCCGATGTGGCTCTCACCTGCACAGAGTCTGAGACTATCAGAGTGGAAGTGACTTGGGAGTTCAGGTAGTCCAACCTCCTCATTGGACCGAGGCCCAGAAAGGGACAGTGACTTGCCCAAGGTCACACAGCAGAGACAGGATTCTTGATGCATAGGCCAGCCTCCCAGCACACCACTGGAGCATGAAGAAGGAGAAAGAGGGGAGGGAGGGTGATGGAAACAGGTTTGCACTGAGGCTTTGGGCTTGAGGAAAGCTCCCTAGCAGCTACAAGGAAACTAGATCAGAGGGGAGTGAGCCTGGAGGAAGAGACGGTACCCCAGAATTCCTGGGTACTAGCCCCAACTCCACAGTCAAAGTTTTGGAGAACTTTGATCAAATCACCTCCCCTCTTTGAGCCTCAGTTTCTTCATTTGTAAAGGAGTTTGACTAAGTAGTGACAGCAAAGACCTCACCAAGTCCATGAACGAGAGCAGTACTGGGGGGAGCTGTGGCCAAGGTCTACTCCATGAAGGACAGAAAGAGGATGGGGTCAAGCAAGGCATGCTGAACCAATCATAGCATCCCCCTCCCCAGGAACCAGGAGAGCAGCTGCCACAAAAGAACTCAGGAGGAGAATTGCCCTCTGCCCCGAAGTGCCTGGAATTACTTCTTTCTCCTCTTGATGTTTGTTTTAGAAGCTCAGAACTCCTCTGTCCTCTATCAGTCACATCAGCAGAGGACCTGCAGCAGGTGAGGACCTAGGCAGACAATGCCTGATTGCTTTGGTGAGTGGCTTAACTTAGGAAAAAAGTTTTCCTTCTTGGCTCCAAGAGATGGTTGCTGAGCCACTTGGAATGATAATGGTAACTGCAACTATCATTCCTCAGCAAGTACATCCCTCACCTATATTTCCAATCTTAAACTAATTCTGCCCATTTTACAGAAATGGAAAGCAAAGATTAGCAAGGTTCAACAGTTTGCCCCAGGTCTTAGAGCTGGCTAGTGGTGGAGCTGGATTTGAACAAGGGTCTGTCTGATTCCCGAGGCCCATGGCCTTCCCACTGTGCCTCCCACTGATGTAAAGGTGTGAGGAGGAAATGGATGATTTCTACCGCTGATTTCTTCTCAGGCCAGGAAAGTGAGCTTCAGGCTGGGAAGGAAAGAGTGCTATGGGCTGGCAGTGCAGCTGTGATGGAGGGAGGAGGTCAGAGAGCCCAGGTTGCCCTGGACCTAGTCCAGTCTCCTGAAGCCAATGAGCTACACCCCTGGGTCCTGAGAACTTCTTGCAAAGATCACCAAGTGGCCAATGGTGATCTTGGGAGGACTGTAAAGATGAGAAAAGTTGAATAGTGAGAGACATATCATGTACTCATGAGCCTGATGTTGACCCAGGGAGGGATTGCACCATAAGCGATAAAAGCCATGACTTATCAGCAACTGGAAAATGGCATGGTGATCATCAGGGCTCAAGATGGGTTTACAAAGAACAGCTGATTCAAAATAAGCCACATCAAAAGAAGATTTCTTTGACAAGGTTACCAGAAGGGAGGTCAGAGAAACACAATAAATGTGACAGATCTAAATTTCAGTAAGGTAATTGGCATGGACTCTCAGTATCTCCTGATGGGTAAGATGGAGAAATGCAGGCAGGAACCTAGGAAACTGAGTTTTATGTAACTCAGAGGACTTGGATTAATGCCCAATGCCTGGCCCAGTAGATGCTCAGCAACATTTCCCAAATGTCAGCATGGACAACAGCTGTGTCTGTGACTGAATAGGATTCCCCACAGTCAATGACTTTACCCATCAGAAGTCAGAGTTTACCAGAGAAGTCAGGTTTAATATTACCTTGAGAATAATAACAATCATATAGCACAATATTTATAAAATCCTCCCTGTACCCTCAAAATAAAATAAAAAATAATTGAACATATAGTAAAAGTTCTGGAAGGTTACACAGAAAACCCGATACTAGTGGGGAGGGGCAGGGGATAGACATCAAGGGAAATTCTGCTTTCCCTGTGGTGATTGTTTTATAATGAGAATGTAATCATACCTTGTTTGTGTGAATAGAATTAAAGAAAGAAAAATAAAAACAGTGGTCAGGCATACTAAATATTTTGTGGGATTTGAGCATCAGGTATGTTGGTTGGGTGACAGGGAAGGTCCCTTCCAACCCTGGACTCAATGTGTCTTGCCTTTGCTCCAACTGTTATTCATGGTGTTGACCTTGGACACACCCTCCCCTGCTCTGCCACACTTTCTGGAACCTGGTTTCTCCTCTCACAGGAGAGTCTGGTTTAGGCTTGTGGTCCCCAAATGTAGCTGCACGTCAGAGTCACTTGATAAGCTTTATAAAAACAGAGATTTGGGTTCGCCCCATCCCAACAATGAATTAGGCACCGCCCCCACCCTCCGTGCAGCAGAGAAGACAGAAATACAAACAGTGAGGCCATATCGAGCACCAGGCACTGAGCTCTCCCTTTTCATGCTCATGACACACTTATCCAGTTGGCATATCATTACCATCGAAGGACAAGGACACAGAAGCTTGGGGAAGTGGGGACCTGTCCAAGGCCTCACAGCTAGCAAGTGGCAAAGCAACAATTTAGACCATTTCATATGCAGTATGTTGTGGGGGCTCAGAGCAAAGGGCATTTCATGGAGGAAGGACAGGTTCAGGAAATTTCACTAGTGAGATGGCGTTTGACTGAAGGCAAGGAGGATGAGCGTGGTTTGGTATTAGAGGCAGGCCTGGTGGGAGGGGTAAGGAGCAGCTCAGGTTAGATGTGGAGATGAGAAAATCAGGCACTTAGAGGGTAGCAGGTGCTCTCCCCTGGCTCAGGGTTCTGGCCGAGGGGCGGGATGGAAGCAGGGGAGGGCTGCCACACCCATCTCCTTTGTCAGTGCTCCTTGGAGAACAGCCACTCAGACCCCATCTGCTTATCAGTCAACACTTCTTGAACCTCTACTGTATACCAAACCCTGTGCTAGTCACCAAAGGTCCCAGAAGCCTGGGGAAGGTGTTTCCCTTCCTCAAGAGGCTCTCAGCCGGGAGGAAGACTAGACATTCAAGAAATGCCAAATAATGATTCAGAAAATGACTAGCAATGCAAGACAGTGACCCAGAGAGGCCACACTGCTCAGAGAATTACCAGCAAAATGAGTGGTTCCGACTGTACGTTTTGCTTGAGGTCAGGGAGGGAGAGATGCTGCAGAACCAGGCAGAACCTCAGTTGAAGGCCGGAGCTAATTTAGAAAAGAGGAGGGAGGCATAACAACAATGTGCACAGCACGAGCAAAGGTGCAGGGGTCGGAGAGCATCGGCTGGTGCTGGGGCCAGGCTGCGGTGTGCCAGGCTCCGGTGTCCGGCCCTGTCTGTGGGTGCGGCCTGGACGAGTGCTGGGCCGAGGGTTTTGATCCAACACAGTTTGATGCCCTTGAAGCCAGTGACCAGGCAGTCTGTAGCCTTTGGCACCTCAGGCAAGTGGCTGTCCTGCAGAGGGCTCCAGGCAGCCCAGGCCCCCAGCACCAGAGCACCTGCAACCTCAGCCCAGGCAGCCCTGGAGCCCCAGCCTCTGAGGACAGTAGCCGCCTTTTACCTGCAGGGCTGCTGGGATGATTAATGAGCTCGTCTTTATAAAGGACTCTCGGCTCCTCAGAAGGGCTCTGCAGAAGCACGAGTGGGTTATAATTACCACCACTGTAGTTAATGAGTCCAAACTTCTTAGAGAATATAAAGTGTGTAATAAAAAAGGGGGGGAAGAAAGAAAAGAACTGCATGTGAATTTGAGTTTTTTGCTTTGTCAAGTAAACTTTGTTAAGGTATCAAACGATATTATGTTCTCTCCTTTCAGAACTGAGCTGAACCCCGATGACATGCCTCAATGCCAAGGGCAGAGTTTCCAAGAAGAATGGAGCGTGTTGCAGCTCTTGGAAAACACTGGGCTGGAAATCAATCCTGCGACTCCCAGTAACTTGGATAGCGAGCCTCCATCTGTAAGGGGACAATGCCACCCACCTAACAAGGGTTGGGGGGTGGTGTCGCTGAGCCCAGGAAGGTGAAGCACCGGGCACACGGCTGGCCTTCAGTTAACACCAGTTCCGTGAAATTCGACACCCCAGACCCCAATCATTCTACCCAGTGAAGGGGGAAATAATTCCTCCTGCTTAGCCTGAACTGAAAAGTAAGAAAATACAGTCTTCCAATTTTCCACTTTAATAAATGTGATTATTTATAATAGATAACCTTTTAGCTTTTTTCTTTTGGTGGTGGTGGGGTATCATTTCCTTAGGATAAATTCCTAGGATTGAAGGGGGAAAAGCATTCTTACGGTTCTTGGAATGCATTGTTAAATTCCTCTCCAGAGGAGTTTAGGACGGGGCTACCCACTTGGAAGGATGTGTGTTTTGCTGCAACTTCGCCAGCACTGTGTGTTACTAGTTTAATGTGTGTAGAAGGGACTCCATTCCTTTTGCAAGGTTTACACCACTGGTGTGGCAGTTGGGAAGCTGGGAATTCTTACTCTGCCTTCGAGTCCCTGCTGGTGTTGGTCATGAGGTTGTTAGTGGTGCTTCAAAACGGTAAAATAGGGAGGTGAACAGAGTTTTCATTGAGACAGAAAAATAACTAAAAAATATGATCAGGGATATACATACACTCATCAAAAATTTTTGTAAACAAATTGGTAGGAAAAATGGAACCAGAAATTAATTATATTTTAAAATAATTTTAAATAACTTGCGTATATTACCTATTATGCAAATTCAATGATCAAAAAATCCTTCTAAGGGCAGACAGCAGAGAGTGGCACTTTAAGGAGTGAAGGTCACTTTCTAAGCTTGGCCCAGGTGACCCAGCTCTCTACAGGGGCCTTGGGCCTATTCTTGGCTTTGGTGTGAATAAGGCTTGTTTACTCTCAGCTGTTGGGAAATTAATGTCCACGTGGTATTTTTTACATGCATTCTGTCGTATCGTTTGCTAGAATCCACCACTTCTCAGGCAGTTTTCTTAATTTTGTCAGCTCTGCTTTGTTCTCCTTGGCTAGAGTCAGCATTTCTCACTTCTGCTCTTGTTCTTATCTTGTGCACCCAGAGTCTGTGCAAGAGACTCCTCTCACTTCCCCAGTGGTTAAGGTGCTGGGATTCTACCTGCGCACAGGTGCAGCACGCTAACCCACAGTCTCAGTTACCTGGGACTCATGGGTCTACCTGTCTATCCTCCCCCGCTTAGGAGCCACCAGGGCCAAGGACAGTTCTACTCATCTTCGACGTTCCAGTCTTCAGGAGAGAAAAATAAATGAGAGAACAGGGGTCAAGAGTGTTTATATGTTGCTTAACCTAGGACCTCAGAACATTTCTGGAAAGGGACCAGCTCATGGAGAGACTGGAGGAGTTAGAAACTTTCCGCACACGCCTGGAAGGAAAGCTAAGGTTGGATTAAGGACTGCGAGAAAAGAGCAATGCTGTCCTCAGGTCCTTGTGGGGACATATGGCCTAAATGCCCACCTGAGCTCCCTAGATGATCTGCCTCACGGCCCACCCTGGCTGCACCAGACTGCACCAGGGGATGGGCACCTGACCCAGGCTTGGGCTATCTCATGACCTGTCCCAGGGGTTTTGGAATTGGGTGGTGGAGACTTTGGGTAGTCCCTCTTGGCACTTGAACTGGTAGAGCAAGGTGACCATTTTCTGCTGTGTGCATCAGGAAGGGAAAGCCAAACATCAGAGAGAGAGAGAACTGAAGCAGATGGCAAGTTCAGAGGGAACTGGAGACAGGAGACCATTAGGACTCAAGAAGGTAAAAGAGAAGAGAAAACCTTGGGCCAGGTTCCCTCGCGGCCACCAGCTTCCTGTCCTCGGCACCTGGATATTCCTGTGAATCCTCACAATAAATTCCCTGTCTTACTTAAGGCAGTCAAGTAGCTTTCTGTTCCTTGCGACTAAATGACGTCTGCCTAAGACACTTGTGGTTTTGTTAATAACTTGACCTCATATGCTAATGTGTACAATTTTTTTTATTTTTAAAAAGTAAAATCTAAAGGGAAAAAGATGCTAATTTCTCCCATTTATTCCTTCAGCAAGAGGGATTTCTAGTTGCCTACCCAATATCCATTCTCCCATTTTTATAACAGAATCCCTATATTTGGGGCATAGCAATGGGCCAAACTAAAAAGCTACATATCCCAAGCTGTTTTGTTGCTATTGGTGGCTAAAGGAGCTGAAGGTAAAAGTCATGGGGTGGGGACTCCAGGAAAGCCCCTTAAACGGAGTTGACTCGGCTTGCAGATGGCTTTCCTTCCTTCCTTCCTTGCTTCCTTCCTCCTTCCCTCCTAGCACCTTCCTGTCTGGAACATGGTCATGATATTTGGAGCTCCAGCAGCCATCTTGTGAACAAGAAGATGGGGCCACAGAATCAGAATCAGAATCACCTAGAAGGCTTGTTAAAACATAGACTGCAGGCTCCACCTCCAGAGTTTCTGATTCAGGAGGTCTGGGGTGGGCCTGAGAATCTGCATTTCTAACATGCTCCCAAGTGATGCCGATGCTGCTGGTCAGGGGGTCACACTTTGAAAGCCCTGCTGTACTGGGACCTAGAGGAGCCAGCCTGGTGCCTCTGGCCGGCACTGCCAAGCCAAGAAGCCATGGGCAGATGCCCAGGAAAGCAACTGCGACACCACTGCATCCGTCCCAGAGAAGGGCTGCTTAGCACCCTCTGCTTGCCCCGCACCCAAATCCTGGCGCACCGGAGGTGGTTCCTGGGCTCCATTCAGCTGCCTTTTCAGTCTCTTCCTAAAACCCTTGAAAAGGAGAAAGACCTAAAGTCCTTACTCTGCACTATGGAAAAAATATTAAGGAATTATCATGCAGCCTTAAACCCTATATATGCAAATGTACTCATTTGAATAACTGCCAATTTATATGCCTCATCGAATTAGGTATTCAAATTCTAGCCTGTGTATGTACAGTTGTTCCTCTTCCTGGTTCAGGCTGATGAGCTGCCGGCTTCTCTTCTGAGCCCCTGTCTCTTTAGAACTGAAAGGAATAATTAGGAATTAGTTTTCTGGAGAGTAAATTGTCCCTTTGATGGTTGGACCGGCCCCCTTTCCTGTCATGTCTCTAATAGTAATACACCATCTCCTTCTCCCATCTGTGGGGCTCTTGAAGATATGTATTTTTTATCCCCCTGGGTTTCACCACACCCTGAGAGGTTGCCAGGGTGTTAAGTGGGACCCACATCTCACAGGTGGAGAAACCGAGAGCTGTGGTTACACAGGCCTCACACTTGCCTGGGGTTTTGGATTCAAAACGCAAGTTTCTCTGTTCTGCCATGTTAGTCCTACTCATTGTGCATTTTCTTTTTTTTTTTGGCCTCAGAAGATCAAACTGGGTGATCATTTAAATCTCTTTTAAAGCTTTTTTATTCTTTTCAAAGATTTCTCCAAAAAATAGCAAAGGTCTTTCTCTCAGTTTCCTCCTAATGACCCCTGTGGGGCATGTGGAGACAGCTATTCTTCACCTGATTGTATAGATAAGGAGAACGAGGCCTAAAGTTATAGGGCAGGTGACAATCAGAGCAGCGACTAGGACCAGGCCATGCTCTCACCCAGCCATGTGTGGAGCCAGCTTGGACCAGCTTGCAAGATGATGGCTAGCATCTCTCCCAGCTGATTCAGTGACCTCGCGTCGGCAGCTCGAGATTGACCCTGGTGGGAGTATTTACACCGTGGGAATCAACAAAAACACTACAAATCAGGGCACTGTACCTCACCCCTCCCAAACCTAATTCCAGATTCATCTCTCACAGAGAAAATGTCTAGGCTAGAAAGTAGCTATTTTCCAGCCTTTCTTGGATCTTCATGGCTACAGCCCTCGGCGTCCCATGTCATCTCTTGAGGCGGGCCAGGCGCTGCACACAGTAGACTCCCCAGGGAGCTGACCAAGGCCCCACGGCTGCCTACAGCAGAGGAACCATTCACCCGCCTCTGAGCATCCTTCCAGCTCCTGCCAGTTCCTGTGGGATCTGCAAGTTTCCAGAAGACAGCAAGGGAGCTCCCTCTGTTCTAGAATCATACACCACCCAAAAGCTCCCTCACCACATCTCTTTGACCTCTGGGACCCAGGACCCTGTGAGTTGGGACATTCAGCACCTGTCTGTTCCTCCTGTCTCCTCTGGCCCAAGACCCTTTGTTGGTAATGAATGCCCCATCCCTGGAGATGTTCAAAGTAAACTAGACAGACACGTGGCCAAGTTGCTGCAGGGGGAAATCCAAGCATTCTGCAGTAGGTAAGGCCACACGTCTCAACCCGAGAAGCCGTGATTGTCCTCTTTGGGCTTGACTCTTGACCTTTAGAGCTGCTGCCCTTTCCTGCTGGGTTACATGTTCCCTCGCAGCCTGCACTGGCCATCACAGTAGTGATGTGTGGGACCAGTGGGACGCAGTGTGACCAGGGTGTCTCGAGCTGGCAGCAAGCTGGTCCAATACCACCGTGGAGGCTCTCCCCTGAGCTCAGAACCCAGACAGTGGACTGGGCCACTAAAATCTCGGATTTCCCCTTGACATCCACACCAGTAGAGCCTCCCCTTTGGAACAAGACGCTGGCTCGAGAAGGCCTCTGTTAACCGGCTGGCTCGGCCTCATCAGCCCCAAGGACACAGCAGGGCTGTCACGCAAGGGGCACCAGGCTGAGAGGGGCTGGGAGATGCGGGCTCTAGTCTCAGCCTGACGAAGCCTTTTTTTCCTCCTGGACGTTGGTGTTCTCCTTCCTGGATTGTAAATATCGGCAAAGGTCTTGGGGTAGTTAGTAACATTGATTCCTTCCTTTTTCTGAGACTTGTGGTCCATTCCAGTCTCCACACTGCTGGGGTTATTTTCCCAGCTCTCTCACACAGAGGGAATCCTCCGGCGACAGAGCAAAAGAGACACAGCATAGCTGCGTTGTAATGGAGGTGAGAGGAAACGTTGGTTGCGTTTGGAGTTTATTTGCTTATGACTTACACCCCACCTACTTCCTGAAAGTATTTGAGGCAATTTGCAATATTAAAACATATAAAAAGTAGTCAAAAATAGAACCAAAAGGAGGTTTCCTGAGCCATTTAGAAAATTGGAAGGAAGAACTCTTCAGGAGCCTGGAATAAGATCTGATTAACCTCCGAGCCTTCTGATGACCAAGGCGAAATGAAGTAACCAAAGAAAGGTAAAGGGTAATTGGGGAATCCTTGTAAATGGCACTCTGACCCTTTCCCGGAGGTGGGGCCAGATCTGATGCCTCCTCAGAGAGGGCCCGCTGGGATGGAGCCGGCTGTCTCACCTCTCGTTCCTGTTCCTCCTTCACCCAGGTAATGCCAGCTCTCCCCAGCTGACCTCAACCAAAGCCCCAGAAATCAGAGCTATGTCTGCTGTATTTCCAAACCAGCTTCATAAATAAACATGGGCGCCTAGGAGGAATTCCCCAAAGAATGTTGGGAAATCAGAGTCGTGTTTATATGAAAGAGCAGGGCATGCAAATACAGCAGCTGCTTCCATCTGTAAATAGGAGAGGAGAGGGATTCGGTGGCTGTTTGCAATGCTCAAGTGTGGTCTAGACCAAAATAGTCGAGTGTATTTGGGCTGGGAATTAGGCACAGATAAACACGAGGTAACGCGCTTTATGCAATGACTTTGCCTGGAAACGTCGTGGGCAAGCTGGTCCCTTATAAAGTGAATCTTTTACTTGCGCTCCGGCAGGCATCAATTAAAGGACTCCATTGGCCAATCTTAAAAACATCTGTCTCCTGTATCCATTTGGTACAGGTGACTTTCTAATGGATGTTTGCACTGAAGAGGAAATCCACTGTGCCTATTAAGCAGGAGACCATCCACTGCCTCCTCCCTGGATGGCTGTAAAATGTCGTTGCATCTTTCCCCTCTTCTGGTCCACCTTCCATCTTGCTTCATCTGTTGAACAAATCAACGTTTAGTTCTTACCAACCGAGATAGGAAAAGGACACTGGGTGATCTGTACCACTCTCGAGGCAAGGGTGGGCAGTGAGTGCAGCCTGCACAGTGACGACGTGGTCGTGGAGTTCCCCCTAAAACTCTGCTCCCAGGGCACTTGCTGAGGCTTCAACACAGAGGTGATTAAGGCTAGAAACCTGCTGCCAATGAAAAGGCTCAGGTGAGCAGAGCAGTAGCTTCCAGAACAATTTTCAAAAGCCTGAGCTGAGTGTGCAGTGCCTTCCATTAGGGCCCTGAGTGTGTCTGTGGCCTCATCTACCAGCACAGGAGGGCTTGGAGGAATGCCTCACTCATGTCGTGGCAAACTGCGCGGTTCCTCAAATGTGTCAAACCTGTGTCCAGGAGACTCTCTGCACCTGGGATGGCCCTCCAGTCTCCCTCCAGTGGCTCCCAATGGAGGCGGCTCTGCTCTTCAGGGGACATTTGGGGATGTCTGGAGAATTTGGGGTTGTCATGACTTGAGGGGCTGCTCCTGGCTTCTAGAGGGAAGAGGCCAGGGCTGCTGCTGAATGCCCTACAAAGCACAGGACAGTTCCACAACGAGGAAGATCCAGCACACTGTTGACAGTGCCCAGGTCGAGAATTTCTAAGGAACTGCCACCTGCCCTCCAAGACTCAGCAAGGAGCAGTCCTCACTCGAGAAAGCCTCCTTCAACTCCTCCTGACTGTGCTAGGAGCCCCGCAGGGTTAAGGCCAAGCAGAGTCGGCCCCAGGGCTCTGATGAAGGATTGTAGCAATGAATACGGGCATCATGCGTTCTTCCTTTTCTGTCCTGGCCTTTCTTTCACCTGCCCAAGTCAGTTCCTGGCTAGTGGACACGTGGAATTTTTTGCAAAGAGGCCTCCAGCCAGTCCCTTCCAGCCTCAGTGTTCCCACCTGTAAAAGGAGAACAGACCCTTCAAGTGCTGACCTCATTCTACCCCAGGTTCCCTCCCCTCCGAGGTGACAGCTGCCCACTTCGTAATTGACCGCAGGGTCAACAGCTGAAGTGCAGAGAGAAACTGAGATTAACTCGACTCCAGAAAAACCATGGAGACAGAGGAACTTGTCAGAAAATGCCTAGTAAATAGTATGCCTATTAAACAGAAATAAAAGTCACAGTTTAATTCCCAGAGAAAAGCCTTCTCTTCAGGGCTGTTGATCGTACCCTTCTAGCTACTTCTCCTTATCACCACAGTCTCTCCAAATTGGCTGATTTGCCCCAAACAGCTCTTCCAGAGTGAGAGAGGAGCCTGAGACCCGGCAGCAGGAGCCAGGTAGGGGCTGGCTGGGGCACCAGCCTGGGAATCAGGTAATCCAGGGACCAGGATAGCCCTCACTGCCACATGACCCTGGACAAGTCTGCTTTCCTCTCTGGGCCTCAGTTTATCCATCTGTCCTTTGGGGATGATAATGCTCAGGTTACCTCATAGAATTATTAGAAAACTGATGGAAGAGTGGAAGAACAAAAGAAAGGATGCAGCTAATATTTCTGGGATCCTAGTATACGCCAGGACTTTTACATACATCATCATACCATTCTTCATGCTGATTCCCTTCTGCAGAGGAGGAAACCGAGGCTCAGAGAGTTTGATGAATACCACGGTCCCATGGTGGTGGGACTGGGATGTGAGCCCAAGTCTGCCCAGTGCCGAGGACCACATTCTCTCTTCTGCATTACACTGTCTCAGTTATGTGTACTGCCTGTGGAACCAGAGTGCTGCCTGCATGTAAGCCCTTCCCAGACCATCGTCCCACCACACTTTCATCCTTCATTAAGGGCTAAAGTATGTGGGGCTGAGGCTATCCCGGAAGAGGGAGAGGAAAGAGAAAGTGGTGTGAGCTGGAGAAGGTAGGATTTGAGCTGGGCCTTGGAGGGTGGGGCAGAGGAGCAAGGACGACATTCCAGGTGGGGAGAAGGGCAAGACCAAAGGATGGCAGCTGGAATGGGCACACTGGATGCAAGTGGCAGCGAGAAGAGCATCCAACTAAAGCAGGGACCACATGGGGAAATGATGGAGAAAATGTCGGAGAGATGAGTGTGTTGGGGGTAGGCCAACTTCTCTCTGCTCTGTCCATGAAACGCAGATCTCAGATCCCTCGTTCACACTCTGGGGTCAATGACAGACTAGTGAAAAAAAAAAAAAGAAAAAGTAAAAGTAGAACCTTGGAGATAATTAACATTTTAATTGGGATCAATGCTTCAGGCTAAAGGGAAAATGCTCTAATGGTGGAATTTCAGGCAGCAGCTGGCAAGTCCAATAGGATCTGGGCCGCTCTGACACCGCCTGGGGTTGCAGCCAGTCCTTCCTTTTCCTTCTCCCCCATCTTTCCATCCCATTAACCTCACTGGTACTTCCTCTATAGCAGGCCTTACGGTAGGTGCCTTACATGTTGTATCTCATGTAATGCTCTAAGCAGCCCAGAGCTAACGGCAAGGTGTTTCTATCCAGCCCACTCTCAGGCTGGCCAGGGTTTGTTCAACTCCATTTGCAGGAGCGGCACCTGAAGGTTCAAATTGCAGCTCCCCTGAGGTCCCCCGTTAGTGGCAGGGCTGACACGAGTTTTCAAATCTTCTTAACTCCCTGTCCGGCGCTCTCTTGCTGATAACTCTTGGCCTGATGGAGAGAAAAAGAGGGACCCATGCCCCCATCCCCAGACCCCGTTTTGGGTCTCAGTTGGCAAGAGTAAACGTGAGTTGGAGGTTCACCTTGGCCTGGAGATCAAGGAGGACTCCAAATAGTCAATTTCTAGTTAATTACAGGTTCTCAATTTAAGGACCACATTTTTTTCTCACAATTATTAACTGTTTCATATGGAAATCATTCTAAAATATTATTCTTTCCTGCTCTCACGAGCAGTACTTGGCGCTTGAAGGCTGCTTGCCCTGTAGAGTTTTCTGATTTGAGGCTGCTTGGGTGGGCGAAATCCATGACCCGCCTGCCTGATTCAGTCCCCTTTTGCAGGAAATGAGAAGGCAGTGAAGAAATAATTGGAGAGGGGAGAGGTGGTAAAAATTGTCCTGATCTTGGAGCCCCCTCGCCAGTATGGATGTGTTGGTTACCTGTAAGCAGCCTCAGAACAGTCCCCAAAGTGACAGCTGGTGAAATGGCACATCATTTGCCCATAAGACCAAACAGAGGGAGGTTTTATTCAGTGTGCAGGCAATCGAAAGGCCCCAGGCCCCCACGGAGAGCCCCTTCCCAAGTTCTGCCCACGTTGACGTCCCAGCTGCCCAGCAAACACCCCCCTTGCCTGATGTACCCCAGACTCTCCCTCTGGGTGTGGCCTTGGAGGGGCCACAAGAGAGGTGCTGCTCGCCCAGCCAGCAGCAGGCCCCGGTGCCCAGCTGAGCCAGGCCGCCCTCCTGGGGCTTTGCAGCTGGAGCAGAGTGAGAAAGTGGGGGAAGGTCTAAGAGCATCCCCGCCCACAATTCCTGCAGCCTGGAGACTCAGGACACACACTGGCTCGGCTCTCATCCTATTTCCCAGACCGGTTCCCCTACTGTGAGCTTCCTGCCGTCCTGCCAGCAAGGGCCTGCCTCTCCTAGTGGTCCAGAGCTGTTCTGTGGTTTGCAGCTAATGTTCGTAAGCCAAATGTGGCCATAGCCTCTCTTGCTGCCGGCTGTGCTGGTGCCTTCTCTCCCTGCCGTCAGTGTGCTGGCCTTAAGAAACCTTCCTCTCCTGATCTGCATTACTAATGGACTGCGGGATGGACAAGCCTCAACTAGCTCATTAGAGGTATGTGCAAATAAGAGTCCACAGCACCTGGAAGGCCCTCGTGCAATCTGCCACACAGTCCATCAACACACATTTGGAGCTCCCACCGTGTGCCAGGGTCACTGCCAGCCTCTGGGATGCTGACACTGCCAGGTGTGTAAGCCCCTGGCAGGCAGCGCCTGCCACACACAGCAGAGGGACACTCTGCGGCTTCCCTCTGACGGCATTGACCGCCCTGGCCTGAGGAGCTCTCCACTAAGAGGACTGAGGTTTAAAACAGTGGTCCCGGCAGGGCCCTTTGATCCAGAGCCTAAGTGCAATTTACGGGAAATTTTAAATAGCCTTTTATCTTTACAACAGGAAGCTGGGTTGCAACTGAGGGTCCCTCACATGCGGATGCCAGGCTGGTTTGGAACATAAGCCCCGTCTAGAAGAAGAAACACACAGTGGACTGCAGATCAGGAGCGCTGGGAGCTGGCCTCAGGCCTCACGTTCACCTTTATGGGTTTCTCTAGGTAGTAGGCGTCTTTTGAGCCCCGTCTGTGTGCCAGGGCAAGTGCTGGGCTCTTGAAAACACATGTATCCTCACAACCTCCACAAAAACAGGCTCTGGGAGGCGAGGGCGAAGCCCGGATCCCAGCTCTGAGGGGGGCCACATAGCCACTGCTGCCAGGTGTCCTCCACACACCGGCCCCCAGGCCGCTCCCGAGGCACTCCGCTGAGAGCCAAGGTCAGCGTTGAGCAAAAACCATATTTTGTCCTTGACCCCACCTCCCATTTCCCTGACTCCCATCCTCGATGCCAGAGGGGAAATGGGCCTGGGTCTTGCTCTACCGTGGTGCTGGGAACAGGGGCTCTGCCTGCTCGGCATGGGCAGGGCAGGGAGGGGCATGGAGGGGGAGAAGGAGAAAGTTGCAATTGAAAAGAGAAGCTTTGTGGGGGTCATGCCGAACCCAAAGGGATGACCCACCAATAGGAGAGCGCTGGGCTCTGCAGCCCATTTTGGGACTGAGGGGTGGGGTGGAGTGGTGTCCTTCCCTGCACTCAAGTCTGCACTGTCCTTAGACCTGGGCAAGAGGGCCCAGGGCCACCTCTGGCCAAGCTCCACCCCAGGGGCGAGGATGCCACAGGGCCATGGCCACTCCAAGCTGGTGCCCCCCTCCTTCTGACCATGTCCCAGAATCCAGGACCCTAAAACTCCCCACCCAGGTGGTCCTGACTGTATTTCTGAGGCCTGAGCGAATCTTTCTCTGGGATCCATCCGCCCAAGGTCTGACCACACCACCAAGTGGTGGCCCAGGGGCTGCTATTGTGGGGGGAGGAGTGTAGAGTGCAGATGGAGTATCCACGGGTGTGAATGCAAGGCCTCTCGCAGTGTGGGGTACAACCAGGTGGGACAAGAAGGGGGTTAGGCTGTGGGCTGGGGACATCCATTTATATTCTTGCTCCAGGCCCTGCGAACATTAGGGGTCTCCATTGCTGACACAAAGGGCATGATGAAAGATGCCTTCGTGTCCATGTTTACAATCAGTGTGCCGATTGCTTATTATTTTTATCAATTCATTAAACCAGACTTTTAAGTACTCCAGCCTAAAATAGAATTTTTAATAAGAATAGCTTTTGGCAATCAGGGACTCACTCAAATATTTCCTGAGGGCCTACTAAGGGCTGGTCCTGTGGGGTGCTGGCCACCTGGAGCCCAGAGCCGCTTGGGGAAGACAGCAGTGAGCAAGTCGGGGCATGAGTGATGAACACTAGTTAAAGGGAAGGCAGGCTTCTAAACGGAGGTCTCAGCTAGTGTGGGTGGTCGGAGGGCTTGCCTGAGGAAGGGAGATAAGGTTACAGATGGAGAAACTGAGGCCCAAAGGTGCTAAGTATATTAAGCTCAGTGTGGCTGTCATGATTAGATGCCAGTTTTCCCAAGTCTGAGCTCAGAGAGCTTGTGGCCACCCCTTGTGGCCTAGTTTCCATGTCTGAGTGTGCCAGGACACACACACCAGCCAGTCTTTACGTAGCACTCACAATTTACACCCATCATCAGGCTTCAGCCTTGCCCGGGCGCAGGCACACGCGCGTGTGCACGCGCACACACACACACCTGCTTCCAGTCTGAGTTTGGTGAGAAGCCTGAATACCAGAGACGCCTGGGTCCTGCCTTCAGGGCATTTAGCAGAAAAGGAGAACCACCAGCCTGTGATGATGCATCCTCAGCGCAGCTTTGAGATCGGAGGCTGGGCTCCCAGCCCTTCCCCGCTGTGGTTTCTCTCTGGGGTCTCCCCTGGGGGAGCGGGCTCTGCCGTGGAGCTGGGTTTGATCAAAGCTTCCACAAACCCGAGCTGAAGGCACAACTCTGCGCATTATTAAAGTGTTTAATAACTTTCCACGACTCCTCCCTCACAAAGACCCTGAAAGGCCTCTTGTTCCTCCTTCATTCACCCTCTGCCTTTTACGGGGAGGAGAAGGGGGAGGGGGTGGATCTGATTTCCCTCACCGAGTTCGCAATCATAATCACGCGAGATGTTCGCAATTTCCATGTTCTGGAAAGCTCCTTACAGTATAACAAATGCCCTAATTACCGTGTTTGCCGCCCCTTAATGTCGTTTTAAACACGCTGCTCCATTTCAGTCACCCCGCGACGTGGCAAATAAGCTGCCGGAGAGCTTCCTGTGTGCAGAACAGGTCTCCGGCCTGCCTGGATCCAGAGATTTCAATCTTATCTGGCAGGCAGAGTAATTTGAAATTTAATCATCTTTCCCCCAAGCGAGAATGCCTTATTATTACTTTTTTAGAGGAAAGAACAGGCCCAGAAATCAATCTCAAAAATTTGGAGGTGGGGAGAGGGGGTGTATCAGGTTAGGGATCCATGGCTGCATCATCAGGGATCTCTGTTCTTGGGACAATCATTGTGACCATTTTTGGCTGGAGCAGGCAGTGCTCCTGTGGGCAGAGCCAGCGGGCACAGGCAGGCCAGGACGCCGGCAGACATGCCTTGGCAAGATCCCTCCATCCAGGAACGCTCCCCTCCACCAGTCTTTCCTGTGCTCAGAATTCCACAGGGAAGATTTTTTTCTCCCCCGTTGAAAGGCAATCATCTCAGAGAGACGGTGCAACATGCCCAGATTAGCCAGCAGGATCTCAGGGGCCACCTGGTACCCAGGTTCCCCAACTGGTCAATGAAGGTGGTTAGCTGCACCCTCCAGCCAAGTGAGAGAAGTAAAAATGTGGGAAGTTTTTGATAAAACCAGATACCGCCTGTGGATCGTGAAAGAGAAAGAAGGTTTGAATGTACAGAGCCAGAAGCTGGTCTAAGGAAATTCTTCCTGTCCTCAGCTATGTCCACTTCTAAGTGGAGAATCTGGTCCTCATCATGTCTGGCCAAAACGGAAGTTCTTTCCTGTCTGGAATATACTTGATAATCCTGTGTACACAATTATGAACATACAATACATTGACAGCTCATCTATGAAGGCAAGTTGATAGATGTTTTCCCAAATTTGGCAAGAGTCTTAAAATTTAAATGACCTAACAGCAATGAGTTACAAAGCTGAAAGAAATTTCTCTAAATGATCAGTAATAAGAACGAAATTCAATCGACAATGTCAAAGGGAGGACAGAATTGTCCTTCTATTCTTCCTATAGGAAACGATAACTCAAAATTGTTGACATATGAAGAGGGGATCGAAGAATATGTAGTCAAAAATATAGGAAAAAAGTATCTTAAGGGCATCTCAGACAGTTAACTGTTAAATATTGTGTTATTTTTCCCCTGGATTTTTGTCATGTTTGTGGCAGTTGTCAGCTTTTTAAAATGTGATTTGTGGTTTCTTATGATTTCTCATTTTAAATCACACTCTCATACCTAATTTTGTATTTGGCTTTTGGTGCTCTTTTCTTAACAAACACCTAAGCAAACCTGGGTCCAGTCTGAGCAGAGCAGCTGGGACCTGCTGGCAGGTGGGATGTGGGTGCAAGAGAAGGGTAGTGAAGGATGACTCCAAGGTCATGTCTTTCCAATGTTCAGGTAGTATAAAAAAAAAAAAATCCCCTTATTTTATAGAATAATGGGAATAGTTGGGTTTTTTAAATGGCCTTACTTGGTAAAGGAAACAGCTGGCCCCTTATGCTGACTTCCCATTATATTTACATTTTGAGTGCCACTGGTCTGTGGAATCTCAAGTCAGAGCTGGGCTAGCAATGACTGAGCAGGACTGCCCAGGAATGAATCCTGCAGAAGTGCCCTTGTTCAGGAGGGGCTGGGGAAAGAGTTGGCCTAAAAAGAGGCACAGACTCAGCTGGGTCAGCTGAGCCACGGAGGGGCCCAGAGCACAGAGCTAGGAGAGAGTAAGGACAGTTTCCCAAGGACCAGCCTGCCTACCTGTGGTCCCATCTCTTCCAACCCCAGCCTGGTGTCTCCTCCAGCAGTCCTGACCCCACTTTCACACCTGCTCCCCTCCAGGCTCCAAGCTGGTTGAAGTTCAAACAGTTCAGGGTTTCTGTTTCCCAGGTGGTGTCTTCATGTTGCTTTCTGGAGCTTCTCAGCATTTTTGCACACACGCAAGCTGGTCCCCTGCTCTCCTCCAGGTCTTCTTGTCATCTGGGTCTGGTCCTGGCTGATGTGGACTCACGGCACCACCAGGACCAGGCCACTTGTACCCTCTGTGCACAGACAGATGGGACCATGTGGCAAAGGCATATGAAACCTCTGTAACAACAAGCAAGACCTCAGCACCCCTTCCTCCACCCAACAACAGGGCCAACCAAGGACATCTTGGAAAACAAATGCAGCCCATTTAAAATCATCCTCAGTTGCACTTAATTCTTTTAGCCCCTCAGGTATGTAGGCAGCTGCCCAAAGACGCCTGTAGAGCTCCACTGGCGCCACCTCCTAGTTAACCTGCAACAACGGCATCGTCAGTGTGGCGGGGATGTGGGCGCTCCCAGGTCCCTTGGCACGTGCCTGCGTTTATCAGCAGGGCAGGCCCCCAATCTCTAGACTCTGTGCAGGAAGAAGTGAACTGGAATTTGACAAACAGTAGGGTGAACACTTCCACAATGCTTATTTATGTGTCAGGCCATTCCAAACCCTGAAAATAAATAAATTGCCTCCTTAAGCTCCCAACAATGTTACGATGTTCCCCAATTTACCGAGGGGAAACTGAGAACAGCCCCAACTTACTGAAAGTTGACTTTATGCCAGGCTCGGCACAGACCACCTTTCACCTGGGCTGATCTGAGACCATAAGTACAGGCGTATAAGAAAGGCTGCACTTCTTTTCTCTATCATCTTCAGTCTGAGTCTGAAGTCCCATCCTTCCAGGCGAGTGGGAAATTCAACGGCAGTTATTCTCGGCATCTCTCCTCTCCCACCCTCTCAGCCCACCGGAGAACTTCAAGTTGCTGGAGTTTTCATGGTGCCCAGAGCTGAAGCAGGGCCCTTGGGGGCCAGGCCATCGTGGGTGTCCCCAAATTCTGCACTGGGTGAGCCCCTGGCTCCCAAACACGCTCCACCTCTAGGCTGCGTGAAGGGCACTGGTCTTTGTCAGGCAGGCAGCCCTGAGCCAAGGCCCAGCCTCCTCGTGTCTGCCCAAGGCCATATGCCTTCCGGGGTCTTTCCTCTCAGAGCCAAGTGAGAATGCTCACAGCCTGGGGACCCACCCACTGCAATCCCACTACTGCACGGGGCAGCTCTACTGTTTTTCCTCATGTTGATCTCAAAAGCATTCCCTTTTCATTGTCCCTCACAGAGTACTTACGTAAGATTGGAAAAATAAGCCATGAGAGAACAGACCAAAACTAACATTGTGATAAATAGTGTTGTTACACGTGCATTATCTCATTTCTAACCCTCCCAGAAGCCCTACAAGATGGGCATTCTTCTTATCCCCATTTCACAGATGAGGAAACTGAGGCTTAGAACTCTTGAATGGCTTACCCCGAAGTCGTATAACCTGTTGCGTGCAGAGCAGGGAGTTGAATCCAGTCTGTCTTAATCACACCTCAATAACTCCTCCAGGTTCTACTTTTTAAAAAATATTGAGTCTAACACTGAAAACAAAACCCCAGGAGCAGGCTTCTCCCTTCCCCATTCCGGCCAGGCCTTCCATCAGTGATGCCTCCTCCTCGGTGCCACACTGGGCCTGCCTGAGCCATTTCCACCCATCCAGCCAATACCCTCATCTGGGCATTACAGGCTTGAATCGTCTGATTTCACTGAAGAAGAGGGTTAGCTGGGCCCAGTCCCCAGCCCCACAGGAGACCCTGCTGCAGCAGAAGCCTGCCCCTACCGGCTTCTAGGGGACGAATGTTGGCCCTCCCACGTGGGGGATGCCCTGGGATGTAAGGTGGCAGAAGGCGGGAGCCGGAGGGGAGGGAGTGAGTCTGGGGCCTGGAGCTCAGCTGGGGAGGCAGGAAGCAGTTCCCGTGAGTTAGCAGGCTGTGACTCATTTTCCCTTCTGTCTTATCTTTGCAGTAAAAAAAAGCAGAGCTTCATGAGTCTGGCAGCTCTGAGGGGTTGGGTTGGTGGCAGTGACCCCACCCACTAATGAAATGGAGGGGCCAAGGAAACAGGATAAATTGCTAGGTGGCCCCTGGCCATGGAGGTGGCTGCCTTCCTTCATCGTGCCGCAGCTAGACTCTGCCAGAATGTTCATGGGGGCTAAGACACCTATTTTAACTTAGAGAGGAATGCAACAATGTTAGTAGGAGGCTGAGCAAGACTACCTCAGGGGTCCGTGGAAACTCCCAGGCCCCTTCCCAATATCTGATGATTGCAGGAAGTCGCCTTGTCTGGAGGCGAAAGGGTTCCATGCAAGTGTGGGCTGCTACAAGCTCAGGTTTGCAATGAGGACTGTTTGAGGCTTGGAATTTTGTATTCACTGGGTAAAAATCTTCTTTTACCGGAAGAGAAACAGCAGCCCACAGAGGGGAAGGGTCTTACCCAAAGTCACAGGGCGCTTTAATGCCAGGGCCTCGCCTGTGTCCCCTGAGGGGCTCCAATCAGTGGTGGGCAGTGTGTGTTGGGGGTGTAAACTAAAACAATGTGGATGCTGCTGGCGAAACCAAGGAGTGAGGAGAGGATGTGGGGAGGGACTTTGAGCTCAAGGGGACAGGAGGGTTGCAAAGAGTCCAGGAAACCAGAGACAAGGCTGTCATCTCAGGAGAGGCCTATCGTGCTTGTCTTTGTGCTCTCAAGAGGGAGGCTGAGGTCTGAGAAATCCTGGGGAGGTCACGGAGTGAGGTCAGTGGCCAGAGGGAGGCATTGTCAATTAGTTAAGGGCACACGCTGGTGGGCTCTAAGAATTGAGAAGCCCAGGCCCGTCGCTCTCCTTCACAGATGAGGAGACTGAGCCCTAGAAAAGCAGCCTGTCTGGGACCCTCGTGGGGAGAAGCAGGCGCAGGGCCGGAAGCCGGGTCTCCTCCATGGTTTCAAGAGGTGGGCAGAAGGGATGGGGCCTCCCTGCTTGCTTCCTTCTGGGGAAGGACTGGAACTTTCTTTCCCACCTCAACCCCCTTTCTGTTCTCCTCCTTTCCCCTGATGGGGAGAGCTCCTGGTAAGGCAAAGTAAAGTGAAGACAGATACCTCCTCAGCTTAATAAAGCATCCAAGTGATGTTACCACGACAAAGGTGTGTGTGGCCAGGGCCTTCCTTGAAATGAATCTGAGACCTAGAGACCTGAGCCTGTTTCAGGGTGGAGGACAGCTGCCCAGAGCCAGGAAGTCCATCGTCACCCCTCAAGGACCCATGGGGAGAAGGCGGAAGGTTGGGGGCTGGGGGAGGGGAGAGAAAACAAGAAGGAAGAGAAGTGTTCCAGGGATGGCCAAAGGGACTGTGGGAACAGCCAGAAACAGACCTTTCAGGAGCGGAGCTCTGCAAGTGACCGAGAAGACCTCTCAATCAACGGGAAGGGACAGACCAGCAACCAAGGGCCCCGGGTGACTGAGCGTCCTCCTGGGAACGGGACAGTTCTGTTCCGAGCGCTCATCACACGCACAGGTAAATCCAGCTGGATTACGGGATATGTAGGAGAACATCTACGTGACGTCAGGGTAGGGAAAGATTCCTTAACAGGATTTCCACAACCCACAAAGGAAAAGTTTGACAAATTTAGCTAATTACAAATAAAGTACTTCAGTGTGGCCAAAAAAAAAGATTGTTTTTAAAAATAACAAAATACCAGCACAAAATGAAAAGACAAGCCATTGACGTAGAAAAGGTAATTTCCCAACATTTTATGTGGAAAATTTCAAATACCGCAAAAGTTAAAAAAATACCCACATGCCCACCACTTAGATTAGGGATGGGCAAACTATGGCTTGCAGGCCGAGTCCAGCTGTCTCCTATTTTTGTGTGGCCAATCGGCTAAGAACAATTTTCATGTTTTCAGATGGTTGAAGAGAAAAACCCAAAGAATGATATTTTGTGACACATGAAAATTATATGAAATTCAGATTGTAGCGTCCATAAATAAAATTTTATTGGAAACAGGCCCATTTATTTACCAATTGTCCATGGCTGCTTTCGTGTTATGACTGCAGAGCTGAGTATTTTCATGGCTTGCGATGGGAAAAACATCTACTAACTGGCCCTTTAAGAAAAAGTTTGTTGACCTCTGACTTAGATTCTACAATTAATATTTTACTGCATGTGCTTATCACATATCCAGCTATGAAAAGAGATATTTGCAAATCAGATATCAGCAAATGATTAATATTCCAAATAAGCTAAGACAGAGTGTCTGGCTTTCCTCTGAGGCAGCTTCAAAAGGACGTGAAAAGGGCCAAAGAGAAGAGTAAATGGCTAGTTCGCCCCTTCATCTGGGCTCCGTGTGCATTTGGAATTGTCTGACAGTAAGACTATTATCGCTGCCATTGTTTTTCTGGGACACGGACAAGCCAGTCCCAACGTTGCAAACATAAAGCGTTTCCACAGTGTGTAATTATGCATTTGGAGAAATATTTGACTAATATAGATTCTATGCTCCGAGGACGCAGGGTCCACGCAGCAGCGTTGTGAGCCTGGCCTCACACAGCATTGGGCCGTGTATGACCTCCATCAGTATTTGTGAAGTGGATGAATGACTGACTCTCTGAGATGGGGGATGAGTCACCAACCCTTGCTTCACCAGGGTATTGCCTTTGCTTGCCTGTGATGGGAATCTCTGGGCCACTGTAACATCTGGGACAACCAGGGGTGGCCTGCCCCGGGAGAGATTGGAGGGAAGGTGCCAATTCAATTCGCCATTAATCCTGGTGGGAGTTGTAGGGACCATCTGGAATGTTCCGCGTACCTGAAGTGGACGATGCACCATTCTCACAAGTCACCATAATGCAAGGACGAAAGGGAAGCGCACGCTCCAGCATAAAGCATGAAGACGGTTTTGCACAGGTGTTAGCCTTCCCATTTTGGCTTTCGAGGTAGCTCCTGAAAACAAGCTTCAAAATAGTTCCATAAAAGGCAATGTGATTGCAAACAGGTGTCGCAAAAATGCATAATATGGTCTACTGTTTCCGAGTAACATTTTTAACAAAGAATAGAAGAGCAGTCGGTCCGGGGTAGTGAAAAAGATCAGAAACGCCGTGTAATTGGGTAATTCATGAGAGGCTGGCAAGGCCTCCAGGCTCCAGACGCTGAGTCCTCTGCCGTCTCTGGAACAGCGTGTGCTGTTCTTTGATTGCAAAGATGCCTTCCCCAGGCACCGACGGTTAACTGGGCATTCACTTGGAGGGGCTGTTTTGGTTACATTTATTTGGTTTTTTTCATTTTGGCAAATTGGAAAGCCTGGTGTGTGCTCTGCCCACTCAGGCAACATTCATAATATGGGAAAGGAGTATACACTGGGCATCTGTTATGTGCTCCACCCTGTGCCAACAACTGTATACATTCATTCATTCATTCAGGAATCTCATGGTCATGGTCATGGTCCCGTGCTGCAGAGCTCGCTGAGCTGGAGGGCTTTTGATTGGCCAGGCCTGATAACTCCATTCTCCTTGCCAATGATTGGTTTAGGAATGATCATGTGACTCAGTTTGGGTTGATGAGACTTGAAGCTTCCGGGAAAGGTTTCTTAAAAATGGACACAAGGGTTTTCTTTGAGGGTGGTGAAAATATTTTGGGACTTGATATAGAGCAACATGGTGAATGTACTAGATGCCACTGACTTGGACACTTTAAAATGGTTAATTTTGTTATGTGAATTTCACCTAAAGAAAAAACCAAAAAAGGACACCACGAAGGGTCCTTAGCTTTCATGGCCTCTTCCTAATGCAATGTGAGGATGCCCGCCTAGGGCTCTAGGAGCCACCTTGTGACCGTGAGGGCACTAGGCTGGAGACAAATACTGGTATGCTGAGGATGGCAGAGCAGAAAGATGGAAAGAATTTGCCTGGATTGTGTAGAATGAGCCAACCCTGGGATGGTTCTGTCTGGATAGATAATGAAAGATGCTAAATACCTGGCTTGTTGAAGCTGTTTGGAGTCAAATTTTGTGTTGCTGACAGCAGAAAGCTCCCCTATTGTACGTGCTTCTGGACTGTTTTCCCTCGTCTAAGAAGGCAGGATCTTGTCTCTGCTCAGCATTGCTATTCCCAGTGCTTTACAGTCACATCTAGCGTGAAGTAGATGCTCAGTATTTGTTGAACAAATGGTTATTTTACCTAAATCATTTCAGCAAATTTTTGCAACACTCTGTGAGATAGATAGGACCAGCTGATTTTAAAGCAGAGGAAGCTGAGTCTCAGATAGGTTAAGTAACTTGCCCTAAGTCACAGAGGAATAAATCCAAGTCTGTCTGACCACAGTGCTCCTTCTTGTTCCAGTCTGTCCTGCAGCCTTCAAGTGCGAGACCGTGGACAAAGATGGGCTGCAGCTGGTGTCTGTGGCACTGGTGCGGTGAGATAAAAGGTTTAGCTTTGCAAAGGTGCAGGCTCAAATGGCAGCTCCAATGGCCACAAGCTTCCATTCGTGTGGAGCTGTGGCGCCTACAGTGTACCCTAACCTAGACCTCCTTGTGGGATTCTCACTGCAGCCCTGTAAGGAAGGGAGGAGGTGGAATTTTCAGAGATGGAGGTGATATTTTGAGAGCAGGAAAATAAGACTAACTCTTCTCCCTGATCACAGTGACAATTCAAAGGGTTAGTAGAATGAAAGTTAGCCGGGAGCTGTAAGACACTGTACATGGTGAGCAATTATTGCTGGAGCACCAGGAAGGGGATTTTGAGAATGAGATGCTCATAGTTACAGTAACAGCAAGCAATTATTGGGCCCCTACTGTATGCCAAGCCCTGCATTAAGCACTTTACGTGAATGATCTCATTTAATTCTTACAGTGTTATTAGGTAGATACTATTATAACTCAGATCTACACAAGAGACAACTGAACCCCAGAAAGGTTAAGTAATTTTACCAAAGTCACACAGCCATATGCAGAGGAGCCAGGACTTGAGTCCAGGCAGTCTGACTCCGGTCTGACTTGGTCACTGAAATAAGCTGCTCCCCTGTTCTCGAGTCTTTGACAGGTAGCTGTGGCCTCTGATGCAACCAACCAAATTGGAAATGAGACCTTTCCCATCACCTCCAAGGATGATCAAAAAGTGGCTCCAAATGGGATGTGCCTCTCTGGAGTGATTTGGACCCTTATCTTTCTGCCTGTCATTCTCCCATTATAGCTTTGTTTTTTGTTGTTAAAGATGATTAATTGTAAGAATTGTCCTGTTCAAAAAGACAAATAGCCCCCTGGGAAGTGTCCTCTCATTAACTCTGTAGAAGTTATCGCCTTAGTTAATAGGTGGTAAAGGTGTAGCTTGAAAGAGTTAAAGGTCCCTCCTCACATGTACATGTGGGGACAAATTGAAATCTCAGCCATTGCTGCTGCGTGGGGAGGGGGTGGTGTGCTTACTTATACAACCTAGAGCGTGGCCTCAGTATAAATTCCAGGATCATGAACGTGGGGTAGATTTTTCTCTTCCTATAAAAAGCTGGAAAGGTCCATAAACCCTTCCAACCACCAAATTGCAAAGAGAAAGAGATGGCCATTTTGTACTAGGCATCTGTAGGAGAAATAATTGCCAAATCGGAGGAGAGGTTTTGTAGCCGGTCTGAATAGTAGCAAATAGGAGCAAAAATAGGCAAAGCTTTGGAGAAGCAGCTAATGAAGACCCTGCCCTCGACATGTGGGTTTTGCACAGTTTTAGAGTGAGAACGCTTCTGCTACTGTCAGACCAGCCCCGATGCAGATGAGTGAGTGCCAGGGTGGGTGTGGAGAAGAGGGAATGATCCCCGCCCTAGA
Source organism: Tapirus indicus (assembly GCA_031878705.1). Lineage (NCBI taxonomy): Eukaryota > Metazoa > Chordata > Mammalia > Perissodactyla > Tapiridae > Tapirus > Tapirus indicus. Next base: position 60,060,770 of record CM062918.1, on the reverse strand, counting down.
CGACAGAAGGCAATCCAGGGTAGTGGGAGGGCCTTACCTGCCCAAGCTGAGTGAGGGATTTCCTCCTTGCTCACGCAACCTGGGAGGTAGGATTGCCATCAACACAAGATCCCCATGGTCGCTATAGTGATAGGTAATCTGTTATTTTAGATCCATATTTATGCTTAAACATTTGGTTAGAAACTCTACACAGTTGATTCCATGGTCTGCATTCAGTCCTTAGCCAATTCCTTTTGCTTTTTATAAAACCCTGAGCGTCAAGAATCCTTCCTGATGGGGCCGGCCCAGTGGCGCAGCGGTTTAGTTCGCGCTTTGGCAGCCCAGGGTTCACGGGTTCAGATCTTGGGCACCCACCAAGGCACTGCTTGTCAGCCATGCTGTGGCAGTGTCCCATATAAAGCAGAAGAAGATGTGCACGGATGTTAGCCCAAGGCCAGTCTTCCTCAGCAAAAAGAGGAGGATTAGCAACGGATGTTAGCTCAGGGCTGGTCTTCCTCACACACACAAAAAAGAATCCTTCCTGGCATTATTAAGGAGACATAATCCAAGCAGGCAGACCCTACAGCAATTACAGTTAATGACCTAGTACCCGCTGGTGTAGAATGTTGGTGGACATGTGAGTTGCTTCAAGACAGTTGGATGGCAATTGAACTCCAAGGATCAAAGTCTTTCATACTTCCTAACGCGGTCATTCTTCTTCTGAAAATACATACGAATCACCCAATATGTGGTGATGCTCCATGCACATCATTTATAACAGCAACAGTCCGGAAACAAGCTCAATGTCCAACAGTGGGGGAGTGCTTAGGTGTAGTGGTACGTCCACTTAAGGGACTATCAGCTGTTAGGAATTATGCTTCTGAAGACTGTGATAACATGGACATGCTTACAATGTAGAGTGAAAAAAAGCTCTCAAAATTGAATGCACACTGATTATCATCTATAAAAAAATAATAACCCTATATACTAGAGTGGAGTCAGGGCCTGAGTCACATCTGTGTGAGGATCCAGATATTTCTATGCATGCATGGTCACCTTGTGGGGTGGGCTCCCTTTTGGAGAGCACATTTGCATGTGCTGGCTTGCATGAAGGTTTGAGGGAGGCGCCCCTGTGAGAGTGTGAGCCCCGGAGGGGTGGGACACTGGGGAACAAGCATCGTCTGCCTTAGCAGATGGTTCCGGGGCCCAGTCCCATGGACTCAGCCCCAAGGAGAGAGGGCTACAGACAGACATCAGTGCTGTTTTCACAAAGTGTCCAGGTGGCCAACTGTCATGTAGAATGGAGAACAGGCAAGTTCTCTGCCTTCGGGGCAGAAACCCATGCGGCACCTTCGTCGCTGGCTGGCTGCAGCATCCCTTTAGCACCTTGCAGTGTTGGGCATGGTGGTGAGGCACTGTCACCCCCTGGAGGTCTTAGATGTAGGCATCACCAGGGCAGTTCTAGAACATGACAGACGCTGTATGGTGTCAGGCTGGCCAGGTTTGTGAGCACACACCAGACACAACCATGCGGCTCCCAGAAGTCGCCTTCTGACAGCCTCCTGCAGTCCTCAGATACTTAGCTCCTAGCTTGAACCAGATCCTGTCCTAGAACAAGAAGCCGAATCAGTGGCCCAGCCCTGACCTTCCAGGAGCTCCTAGTTCAGTGCCAAGCCCCTATCTCTCTCTCTAACCTCAGCTCTGCCCCCTCCCCCTCTCTCTGTGCTCCCACCACTCCGGCTTTCTTCCAGCTCCTGCCACCTCAGGGACTTTGCATGTGTTGTTCCTTTTGATGAGAACACTATTCCCTTTCTGCCTCCTGAATAACTTCTATTTGAGGTCCAGGTCTCAGCTTGAATACTCCCTCCTCACGGAGCTCATCCCAACCCCAACCCGCTCAGTCCTATAGTTCTATACGCTCATCACTCCGAGTTTTCCCTTCGTGGCGCTTCTCAGCTTATAATCTTAGACATTAAGTCATTTGATGGGATTGATGTCTGGCTCTGCTGCTAGACTGTGAGCTTTATAAGGGGTGGAGCTGCGAATGTTGGCCCAATATCGTATGGTCAGAGCCTAGCACAGGACTCACGTGGCAGCACTGAGCAGATATTTGTTGGATGGATGGATGGATGGATGGATGGGTGGATGGATGGATGGATGCGTGGATGGATGGGTGGATGGTTGGATGGATGGGCGGATGGGTGGATGGGTGGATGGATGGATGGGTGGATGGATGGATGGGTGGATGGATGGGTGGGTGGATGGGTCGGTGGGTGGACGGATGGATGCATGGTTGGACAGATGGATGGATGGATGGACAGATAAATGAGGTGTGAAAGAACGTGTTATGATAGAGACAGTGAGAAGTTTAGCATGACAGGAGGGAAGAGTACATGAAATGATCCCAGAGGGTAAATAGGAGTCAGACCGGACAGCAGCTAGTAAGTCATGCTGAGAGCAATGTGGAGGAGTCATTGAAGGTCTTAGGGAAGAGATTAAGGGGATTCAGTTAGGATTGGGGCAGAGAGGAGATGATAGCAGGAAGGAGCCATGGGCCACTGGTCTCTAGGCATCTGTCCGTCCTCTAGACTTTCAAGCAGCCAACTCACCCCTCTGCTGGGCCAAGTGTGACTAATGCTAGGGCACTGCAGACCCCCAAGGCTGGCAGGCCCTTCCCAGCCCTGAGCCGTGCCCAGCTCTTGACTCCGTGCTGCCCCCTATGCCACTGGAAGGCTGGCACAGGGCTCCTGGCTCTGCCTCCAGAATCCTGGCCTGCGTTCACTTTCAAGGTCTTGGGTGGATGCCCTGGCCAAATCCCTGCATCTAGAAGCTACCCTGCAGGCCAGGAGCTGGTGGAAATTGTAGAAGAGGAACTGCTCTGCCCCTCACACCTGTGTCCGGGCAAGCATCGCCTCTTGAACACGGCCTGGAGCCAGGAGGCGAGAGTCCTGGCTTTCTCTCACCTGGACCCTCAGAGCTTCTGAAGGCCCATCAGCAGGAGAACCAGAACACACTACAGCCAGTGGGGAGCTGTATTAGTTCATTGGGCTGCCGTAACAAAGTTCACAGACTGGGTGGCTTAAACAGTAGAAATTAATTTTCTCATAGTTCTGGAGGCTGGGAGGCTGAGATCAAGGGGTCAGCAGGGTTGCTTTTTTCTGAGATCACCTTCCTATCTTGTAGATGGCCGTCTTCTCCCTGTGTCTTCACGTGGTCCTCCCTCTGTGTGTGTCTATGTCCTAATCTCCTCTTCTTATAAGGACTCCAGTCACATTGGATTAGGACCCATCCTAATGAACTTATTCTAACTTAATCCCCTCTTTAAAGACCCTATCTTCAATTATGGTCCCATTCTGAGGTCTGGGGGTTAGGACTTCAACACATGAATTTTGAGGGACACAAATCGGCACATCACAGAAGTCCGGGATCAACACATAGAGCCCCCCATGCTCCCCATTGTGTAGATGGAACCCAGTGCTTGCTCTGAAGGGAAGAAGAAGGGAAACCAGACAAGCTGGGGCTGCCTCTATGGGAACACAGTTCCTGACCCTTTGACCTGCCCCATCACAGCCCTTGCAGGGACTGCTCCTCCCAGCTGCCAGCTCTCCCAGCTGCGAGGCTAACTGCTTGGCAGGGATGCCCCGGGGGAGACATGAGCAATTTGGAGGAACGCTTGCCCTTCCATTCATGCCAGCCAGATGGGGGCCTCTGGTTTGTAGCTTCAGAAAAACAAGAAATTCCAGTAAGGGATTAATGACTTAATTATAAACGCGGCTTGGAAATGCAAAGGTTATTAAGAAGGGGGAAAGATACATGCTAATAAGAGACACGCTATTAACAACAGAAGAAAGATTCATTGTGGGCGCCGCCATCGAGTGTTCCAAGTTCGGTAATAAAAACCGCCTGGTCTGCGGAAGGCTGGCTGCCATGGTGACAGGACCCGCGGCACCCGGGAACCGAGGAGACGCCTAGAGACCAGTGGCCCACAGCTCCTTCCTGTCTAAGGAGGCGCGTCGTCCCTGCCTCTGACCAACTCCCTGCAGGGCGCCGGCTTCCTGGTGAAATGGGCCAACGGGCCTCAGACCACCTGGGGAAGGGCTGGGCCTGTGCCCATTTGTCGGAAGAGCACACCGAGGCTTCGGGAAGCCATCGGGGGTTGTCAGGCCCGTGGGATGAGGCTGACTCTCGAGCATCTGAAGGCCCATTGGTGGGAGAACCAGAACCCGTGAGAGCCTGAAGGAAGCTGCGATTCCGGGAGCGGCTTCAGCTCTCACAGGTCAGAGTCAGCGTCCTCCCCCCCACGGCGATAAAGGCATGGCCCTGAGCTCAATCGTTACCGTGTCTGTGACCTTTGACTCACCCACTGGAAGAGTGTTGGGATGGAGTTGTCCTACGTGCCAGGGGTTATACGAAGTGCTCGTTCGAGTGAAGTTATTTTTCTTTGCACCGTCTTGCAAAGCATTATTGTTTCCACGTTTTACTGACAAAGAAACAGAGGTTCAGAGAGGTTAAGAAATGCACCGAAGTTCACTGAGCTAACAAGTGGCAGAGCTGGGATTCAAACTCAAGGCCAGGGTCCCTCTCACAGCGGGTGGAAGCAGGGGTGGAAGGACCCCCAGGGCAGTGAGCTGTTCTCCCACCTGGACTGGAGGCTCCATGAGGGCAGGGCCGGGTCTTCCTCACACACTCCTGACACGGGGCTCAAACCCCAAATCCCGGAGAAGCTTCACAAGAAGCTTTGGTACCAAGCTGGGTCAAGTCAGGCTTCTCTACTATCTAACCAGCTGTGCCCACACGTCCCTCCCCAGGGCCACCAGGCCACCTGCTCTCCCCCTGCACATGCCCAGGAAGTGGCTTCCAAGAGTTTCCTAACGGGGTAATTGCCCAGATGGTCATCTGTGGGCTGATGGGCTGGGGAGGGGGAGGGGAGAGGGTCAGCTCATCCCACCTGCACCTTCTCTCTTCTGCCCCCAGCATATGGACGTGGAATGAAGGTGACATTGGGCAGGCCCTGGCAGGCAGTGTCAGGAGTCCTGGGTCCCATGGGACTGCGTAGAAGGCCATAAGAGATGGACGCAGGGCAGCTGGGCAGATGGGCACTCTCGAGAGAGGGGAAGAAAGACCCACCCAAAGGAGATGGGAGGCTAAAGCCTCACTGGAGGGACAATGCCTGCCCCATTCCCTGGGGGACCATAGTGCCTGGCACAGCACCTGGCACACAGTGGGTGCTCAATAAGTCCAGTGGAATGAATGACACATCAGAGGAGAGCAGCCTTCAGACGCCAGCTCCTACCCCTAGCGATGCTCAAATCCACCCCGTGCTTGCACCCCTCCAGTGACACAGAGCTCACTCCATCCCGGGTGGCTAGAACATGTCTTCTTGTCCTGAGCTGAATTCCACCCCTCTAACCACCAATGTTGTGCCCGTGGGTCCTCAGAGTTGTCAGATCCTGTCTGCTCCCACATTTGCAGGAGACAGCACAGCCACTTCCTAGCTGTGGGATCATGCCCGCATTTCTGAACCTCTCTGAGCCTGTTTCCTCACCTAGAAAATGCGGAGATGATAACACCTTGCTGTAAAGAGGAGACGTGACAACATTTAAAGTACCCTGCATAACCTCCAGGTACAGTATACACAGAAAAGGTGATGGCTCCGTCCCACCTCCTTCAGGTAATCCAGAGCCGGCCTGCCCCTCCCAGACCAAACCCCCCCAGTCCCTACCTGTGATTGACCTCACTTGTCACAGTGTCCAGTGCCCCCTCCCCATCTCGGCCTCTCTCGTCCCAGGCCAGTCCTGAGGCTCAGACTGACCCCAACGCGGGACATCTCTGGACTGCCATGGCTGGCCCTGTCCATGCTGCCAGTCAGCACTTCCTGCTGCCTGGACAACGGCCCTGGGGTAGAGGAAGGAAGAGAAAATGAGGGAAAGGTGGAGTTTCTACAGACACCAAACGCAGGAGCCCCTGAGAGGGAGAAAGCAGAGTGTGGGACAGGCCAGCCCTGGGCTTGAGTCCGGTCTCTGCTCCCTGTCACCCTCCTCTGAGCCTCGAGCCTCAGTTTCTTCTCTGTGAAGTGGTGATAACTCTTCATTCAACTCTTCATTCATAGGGTTGCTATGGAGACAAATGAGATGACATTTGCAGGTGTCTGACACATAGTAGGTGGTCAACCAGTGCTGCCTGGTGTTATACTTATTGTTGTTATGAAATGTGCATTTTGCTGCTCATGGCTTCTGATTGAGGGAAGCTGGGGGTTTCATTTTGCTTTCTTTGTTAACCAGGAGTTTCTCTGAAGAGACTTCTAGAACACCCAGGGCCCAGGCCTCAAGCCAGACCTCAGGCGCAACTGACTGTCCACCCCAGGAGGGCTCTCCACGCTGAGCTCCAAGGCCTGCACGTGGGCTAGCGCCTGTCCCTCAGGGCAGTGGCCTCTGGCCGGCTCCACACAAGGCAGATCTGCCCTGCCATCAGCTGCCCCAGAGGGAAACGGGGTGCGGGGGTGGGGAGCGGCGCAGAAGCAGGAAGGAAGAAGGCCTCCCTGGGCACAAGGCCTCCCAGCTGCAGGGCTGGGAGCCGGTGGGTAAGAGCAAAGGGAAGGGGCTGGGAGAGGGAGACGGCTCATCTAAAATGGGGAAACTAATGAAGAAATCTCCATCTAATTAGACAGGCTGCAGTTTTAATCAGAGTTTCCTTGGCAAAACCTGTTTGCATGTTTTCTGTCATTCAGCCAACGTGTTAATTAGGCAAATAATATTAATAATGATATTCACTTCGGGAAAGTTAAGGGGGGGGGGAAGGGTGGAAGTGACAGTTTGGGTCCGTGGGTGGGAGTGGGCAGGGGGCTCGCAATCGCTGGCGGTGTGGGAGTGGGAAGAATGTGACTCGGAGAGGGGTGAGCCTGCCTTCAGGGCTGGTCGTGCCCTATGGCTCGAGCAGCTGCTCCTCTCCAGGCCTCAGTCTCCTTATCTGTACAACGGGAATGACGACACGTAGTCCCTTCCTCACAAATTGGGGAGGATTAAACAAGATGACGTGGAAGTCCAGAAGGCTGTGCGCGGCCCTGGCACAGAGAGGTCAGGGGAGGTGCTGCTTCCCGGTTTCCACCCTGCCTGCATTCCTCACCCGCCTCTGACCTGCTCCTCTGTGGGTCTGGAGCCCTGTCTGCCACATCAGCAGGGAGCAGAGCAGGGGGTGGGATGGGAGAGTGAGGGGCCCTGAGCCCCAGTGAACACCCCGCTTAGCTTCCCAGAGTCCCACACAAGGAGCACCCCAGCCAATCGCACCCCATCCCCAGCACAGTCTCAGGCTGGACTCCAACTTCCTTTCTTGTCTGCTGAGTCGGGGGTCGGGATGAGGGGGAGGCTCCTGCAGGTCCACCTTGCTTCTCCCTGGCAGCCGAGCCTGTCCAGAGCCAACGTGCTCCCTGCTCCCCCTCCGCCCCTGAGCATCCCAGGTCAGAGGGAACCAGGCCCCTGCTGCACGACCTCCAGCCTGGGTTCCTAGGCGGGAAGTCCCTCCTAACAAATGATCGTGTACCACAGAAGGAACCATAGAAATCAGCCAGCGAACCTTCCTCCCCAGTACCTGGAGGCCCTCTATGACATCCCAGCTGTCTCGACTAGGACACATCCTGTGACAGGGCACTCACACCCACTGATGCGGCCTGACAGTCAGGCAGTTTGGGTTCCTCTTCACTTTGGGTTAAAATACCTCTGGTTGCAACATTTAGTCCGTGGACCCAGTTCCATCCATCCTCGTGAAATGCACAGAAGCCCGGCCTGTCTCCCTCAGGGGAGTTGGCTCTTAGCCATTTGAAGCCAGCTGTCACAGGCCCCTTCCAGGATCTGTGGCCCCAGCCTCCAGGCAGGTCCTGGCAGAGCTGGTACCACATCTTAGGACGCTTACCGAGCACCCACCACGAACCAGACTCCGAACCCAGGCATCTTCTACACCGCGTGTCTGCTGTTTAATCCTCCCAGCACGCTCGCAAGATAGGGCTCAGTACCCCCATTTTGTAGTTGAAAAAACTAAAATTCAGAGCCGTGAAAGCTACCCAAAGTCTCTCAGTAATTTAGTCAAGGAGAGGCTAGAACTCAAGTCTCAATATTGTACCCCATGATCTTTCTAGAAAAAAACCCCGGGAATGGTTCACGTAGCAACTCACTAAGTCCTTACCCAAGCCCTGTGAGGGGAGCACTGTCCTCCTCCCCGTTCTACAGATGAGAGAACTGGGCCTCAGAGAAGTCACGTCAATTGCCAGTGTTCACATGACCCACAGGATGAGTAGCATGCCCAGCTCGGCCCCTGTGCACTCTGGGCAAAAAGAACCAGACTATTCTGGCCCTCACAGGGCACCGTTCTCCATGCCAGGGACTTGGGTAATGCCAGCTTATTGCATCTGCAGCGGGGAGATGGGGCCAGCACCCCAACGGTTAATGCCTCCTACTCTCCTTTAAGATCCCCAGCCCGTCTTTGCAGTTCCCCTTCCGGGAGAGGCTGGTGAACCCTTTTAACTGCAGCCAGAGAACTTGGCTGTGAGCCTCTTGCCCGGGGTCAGACGCGCTACACACCTCCCAGCCCGCTGTGAACAAGGTGATTATGAGCTAATAACCTTTGGTTCCAGAACCTCAAGTGAACACTGACCAGGGGTAACCCTGAAGGCAGCTCTCGGGGAGGTGTGGGAGCCGGGACTTACCCAGGCTTTGCAGCCACAACAGAGGAATTCTCTCTTTAATGGCATCGTGCCCTGACTCCTCTCCGCGCCCACTGTCTGCCGGACGGCTGGATACAGGCCTAGACCACAGAGGGTCATGCTGGGGCCCTGCAGGTCGCAGAAAAGGAGATAAACCCTGAAATGGGGTGGGATGTGCAAGTTCTCCCGAGGGTTTGTGGTGCGCGGGGCCAGGTTCAAACCCAGTCGACCACCTGTGGGCCTCTCAGCCTCATCTTATCAGCTCTCGGAACCTGCAGAGGGTTTTATTTGTTTGTTTGGGGGGCCAGCCCCTGCGCAGGCCACCAGCCAGCCCATTACCGGCCTCTTCCAGATGCTCTGATCCTCTTCCTGTAATAATATTATTTCTAATTTAGATATCAGCCCCAATTGCTGAGGGGCGCAGAGCCACAGCACGGCCGCCTGGTTTGGCCGTGGTGGAAAAGCACGAGGTGGGAGAGCAGAGTGGGGGGTGGGGAGGGCCTGCAGAGGAGCCCCGCAGGGGACAGCATTAACTTGTTATGTAAATACCTTATTCAGTTATTTCTCCTCCCCCTCCAACTCTCAGGCTAATCACTCCTGCCCGGCTGGTTCATGAATATTAAAGCCAACTCCCTCGCCAGAGCGTCTCCTGATGGGAAACCATGGCCTCCAGGGGAGAGAAAAGAAAAGCGAGGGCCCCCAAACCTCACCTTTTGTGGGCCCTGGACCCTCAAGGGGAAGCCTTGGGTGCCTCATTTTCCACATATGTAGCATACGGTGGGAACAATCAGTCCACAGAGACCCTGAGCTCCTGCTTCTGGGGAGACACCAGGCTAAGACTCAGGCTGTGTGCCCTGAGGCAAGTGATTCAGCTTCTCTGGGCCTCAGTGTCCTCATCTGTAAAATGGGAGAGCAACATCTACCACATCAGTGGTTGTGATTCATGGACCAAAATATATAAATGTGCCTGTGCCAGGCACACAGCTAGGACCTCCTCCCTGTGTGTTGCGGAGCCCAGCTTGCCCTCAGGGAGCTCCAGGCCTGGTTTCTAGGGTCATCTACTGAGGGTGAAGGAGCCCAAGGCCCAGAGGGAAGGCAGGAGGTGGAGGCTGAGGTAGGAGAGGATCCCATGGCCCGGGGTAGGCATGGAGGGCTTCCTGGCAGAGGCAGGCTTGGGGTGGACTATAAAGATTACATTTATTCATTCACTTGCTCAGTCAGTACACTTTTTTTCCTTTTTTTTTTTATTGCAGTAACATTGGTTTATAACATTATGTAAATTTCAGGTGTACATCATTATATTTAGATTTCTGTGTAGATTACATCATGTTCACCACCCAAAGACTAATTACAATCCATCACCACACACATGTGCCTGATCATCCTTTTCGCCCTCCTCCCTCTCCACTTCCCCTCTGGTAACCACCAATCCAATCTCTGTCTCCATGTGATTGTGTTGTTGGTTTTATCTTCTACTTATGAGTGAGATTATATGGTATTTGACTTTCTCCCTCTGACTTATTTCACTTAGCATAATACCTTCTAGGTCCACCCATGTTGTCACAAATGGCTGGATTTCAGCCTTCCTTATACCTGAGTAGTATTCCATTATGTATATATACCACATCTTCTTTATCCATTCGTCCCTTGATGGGGTGCTTATGTTGCTTCCAAGTCTTGGCTATTGTGAACAATGCTGCAGTGAACACACGGGTGCGTGTATCTTTACGTATTGGTGTTTTCGTGTTCTTTGGATAAATACCCAGCAGTGGAATAGCTGGATTGTATGGTAGTTCTATTCTTAACTTTTTGAGAAATCTCTGTACTCTTTTCCATAGTGGCTGCACCAGTTTGCACTCCCACCAACAGTCTATGAGAGTTCCCTTCTTACCACATCCTCTTCAACACTTGTTGTTTCCTGTCTTGTTAATTATAGCCATTCAGTCAGTATATATTTAGTGAGTCCCTACTACGTGTCAGGCTCTTCATACAGCAGTAGATAGAAGACTCCAACGACCCTGCTCTCCGGGGGAAGCATTTATGGTAGACTTAAGACAAGTTCTCTGACGCTCCTCCTGTTGAAAGGCGGGGTCTACCCCCCTCCCTTGAATGCAGGCTGGCCTCAGTGACTTGTCTGACCAACAGAATGAGGCGGAAGTGATGCTCTCAGGTTACATCAAAAGAAATCCTGCAGCTTCCACCAGTGCCTCTTAACACACTCACTGCAGGAGCACCGGGCCTCCATGGAAAGGGTGTGACGCCAGGCAGGTTGGAGAGGCCACGTGTAGGCGCTTTAGTCCAGCGGAGCCCGGCCTGCCCACTCTCCTTGCCAAGGCAGCAGGCAGGCGGGCAAAGCTGCTGGGACGTCCCATCCCTGGCCACCCGCCAAAGAGCCCAGAGCAAGCTCCATTAACAGCACACAACACAGAAGAACCACCGGCGGAGCCTTGCCTGAATGCATCCCTCACAAGACTGTGAGATGTAATAAAGGGTTGTGTTTTAAGCTACTAAATTTCTAGGGAGTGTGTCATATACCAATAAATAACAAATATGGTGGTGGGGGAAGACAGACTGACAGACGACAGACAATCACACAGACAAGTTATGAGTGTATCTAGTGGCGATAGGTGCTACAGAGGAAAAGAAAGTAGGGGGGGGATAGGGAGTGAGTGTGCGTGAGCATGCGCGCATATGCAATATTAAACAGTGTGCCCAGGGAGCACTCACTGAGAGGATGACATCTGAACAAAGACCCAAGGAGGTGAAAAAATGCACCTCTCCGGAAGAAAAGAGTTCCAGGTAGAGGACACAGCCAGTGCAAAGGCCCTGAGTTGGAGCACGCCCGCCCACGGCAGCACCTCCCTCCTCAGCAGCAATCCTGCACACTGTCCCATCGCTCGTCGTTTGGGTCTCCTCATCCACTGTGAACAGTCACCATCCCCTAACATCAGCATTCCCATTCTACAGACTGGGAAATCGAGGTCCAGAAAATGATGAGCTCAAAGGCCCGCAGCTTTGGTGGGAGAGCCAGGCGAGAGGCCATTCTATGACTCCAGGGCTGCAATTTCCAGCCATGTCTCCTTTCCTCTCCTTCTGGAACACCTCTCCTGCCCTCCCACCCCCACGCTGCTGGACTCCAACATTCTCCTCTGAGGGCCTGCTCCACCTCTGGCTTCTCAGCCTCCTCTGCAGCCCTGCCTGCTGAAGAGCTGCCCCCAGACAGACCCTCCAGGCGCTTCCCAGAGTCCAACATGAGCACCCACCCCACTCTCCACTCTTTCTGCTCCTGCACTGAAACTTTAAAGCCATCTGATCCACTCCAGAGGTTGAGGACGGAGGGTGGCCCTGAGGCATCAGAAGCCCGAGGAAGGAACTCACATAGACAGCATCTACCAGAGAGGGTGGAGAACATCCCCCTGGGAGGTAGGACTCATCGCTGCTGGCACTTAGTGGGCACTCACTGTGTCCAGGCCGTGCTGGCTCCTTCATCTCACGGACACTCCCCACTGAGGTCAGTGCCATTTTGTCCCCATTTCACAAATGAAGAAACTGAGACACAGAGAGACTAAATACTTCACCCCGGGTCTTCCAGTGAGAAGGCAGAGGTGGGCACCATGGGCCACATTTCATAGCGGAGAGCCCTGCAGCAGTTTCCTAATACCAAAATCAACCCCAGGGGAAGGCTGTCCACAAATGGTGGGATTTCTTACCACTGCAGACAGCAGGTGAAAACACAATGGGAGACTTTCTCAGAACTCTTTCAGATCTCGCCATGGAAGGGACCTCCCTGTCCTTCACAGCTGGGTCTGGACCAGCCAACAGGGATCCCGGCGTCTGGAGTGAAAACAAGAAAGCAGGATGAACACCTGCAGGACTGTGTGGTTGATGTACAGGAGGGGCCAACTCTATTCAATCCAGACAGCAAGAGAGGAGAGGGAAGGTCGGGAGGGCCGGCCAGGACTGGTCCTCCAAGAGCCCACTCTCAACAAGCACAGAATGGAGGAGGGAGAGAGTGAGAATGCCATTGTGGTTAAGATCAGTGTTATTAATAATTTATCATTATTAGGGATGAAAATAACATAGTCAACACTGAATTCTCACCCTGCATCAGCCTTACGACACAACTCATTAACTCCCCACAGTAAACGGAGAAATAGTGATGTCCACTGTATGTAGAAGGACATCGTGGCTCAGAGAAGTTAAGTAATCTACCCAGAGTCACACAGCCAGTAAACACACTGAACCCAGCTCTTTTCAATTCCAGGGCCCACACTCTTAATGTATCATATATGGAATAACTAACGACAGCATGGCCCCTGCAATAAGGGAGCCCGCATTTAGCTGTACGCAAGCCATGCGAGATGTGGTCTATTGTTGGAATTGGGGCATCACAACTTATGGCAGGCTCCCATTTTGTTTGTACACAGCCTCATTTGAGCCCCACAAGAAGCCCCTGAAGCTGGTATCACTCTTTCCATTTTACAAGTAGGGACACCGAGAGCCACAGCCGCTTAAACAGAGTCTCAAAGACAGTTAGCTGTGACGTTGGGACTTGACCCCCAGCCGTCTACCTGCAGCCCAGGGCACTGCCTGTGGGCCCCACTCACTGGCCTGCGGGCTCTGGCTCTGCATTCCCCACGGGGCAGGGGGGCACTCCCAGCTGGCACCACCAGCGTCACCCCTTAATGCAGCTCTGGCCACAGCTGCAGCCCGGCAGCAGTGTGCCCACTGGGAGGGCAGGGCCCATTTAAACCCAGCCTGTGACCCTGCTCTCTGTGTGGTGGGAAGGACAGGCCCCACAGGAAGTTCTCTGCCTGGGGTCTGCAAGGGCTCTTCAAAGCTGGGCACTCGGTGCCAGTCTGTTCTAACCTGACAACTGGACAGCTTGGGGCCTGGGGTCTGGGCTCTCAGGCTCGTTTTATATCCTCTTGCACTGCTGCATTTTTAAACCATGTAAATGCCTTACCTACATTTTTTAAAACTACTTAATAAAAGAAAAAGAAAGAATGGGCAAAGATCATGATGTGACACTTCAAAGAACAGCCCCAAACTTATCAACCTGACTAATAATTAAGGAAAAGGTTATAATAAAGGATGCTTTCATCTATCTGTTTGGTGGATTTAAAAGACAATATCCAGAGGGCCGGCCCGGAGTGTAGTGGTTAAGTTCGTGCTCCACTGCAGCAGCCCGGGGTTCACGGGTTCAGATCCCGGGTGCTGACCTACACACCACTCATCAAGTCATGCTGTGGCAGTGACCCACATACAAAATAGAGGAAGATGGGCACAGATGTTAGCTCAGGGCTAATCTTCCTCAGCAAAAAGAGGAGGATTGGCAATGGATGTCAGCTCAGGACCAATCTTCCTCACACACACAAAAAGATAATACCCAGACTTGGCAGCGAGTGTGTACGGAGAAAGAGCCACTCACAAAACATTGGTGGGAGAATAAGTTGGTAATCCATTTTGAGGGCCAAACTGGCAATATAGGCTAAATGTGAAATATTCACACCCTTTCATGCAGCAGTTCTACTTGTAGGAATGTATCCTACAGCTGTTCAAAGGCACTGAGATGTCTGTGCAAAGATGCCAGCTGCAGTGATGTGCAGTATTAGCTGCGGTTTGTAACCACGAGAAATTAAAACAACACCTGAATGTTGATCAGGGGGGAATTTGTTAAATTAATTCAGTGGAGTGTTATATAGTTATGAAAAAGAATGTGGCCTATCTCCATGTAGTGGTGTATAACAGGCGCATGTAAGTAAGGGCATATGACTGTTTGCTGGAGAAAGAAATCACAAAATAGTGCATGTGGAAAAACTATACTTTTGTTTCAAAATATATATTTATTTTTATTGGTTTATGTGCTGATTTCAGAAAACCTGAACTTAAGCACTTCAGGCTGTTAACTTTGTTACTTTGGAGGAGAGGCACAGGCATAAGGAGTTTTCTGCTTTCTATGCTGCTGTGTTTGAAAATTTTTACCAAGAAAAATGTGGTTAATAAATCATGAATCAAAACAAAAAATCAAAGGAGGGTAGGATCTGTGAGGCCAGAGAGCAGGGAAAGGCATCCAAGCAGGAAGAGGAGCGTGGTGAAGGCTGTGGGTGCAAGGACACCCGAGTCGAGACAGTGGAGAAAGGGCTTGTGTGGGGCATCTCTGAGGGTCTCAGCACCCCCATCCCAGCACCCAGGGCAGTGCCTCGAAAGAGCTGCCTCCCTCGGGCACCTCTGCACTGCTCTGGGCAGCTCGCAGGGGAGGGGAGGGGAGCCGGCCACACAGATGGAGGCAGGAGGAGAGGAGAGGGGAGGAAGAATCAGGACCAGAAGGGATGTCCCAAAGCTTAGAGTTTTACACCTGGGAAGACATTCCAAGTGCAGAAGCAGGGAGTGGAGAAGGGGAGACACCCTGAAGGCATGGAGGAGAGGCTGCTGGGCGCGGGGGGGGGGGGGGGGGGGGGGGGCGGGGGAGCAGTGTGCAGGGGACAATGGAGGGAGAGTAAGCCCAGGTGCAGAAGTGCAGGATCTTAGGGCCCACCTGGACTTTAGAAGTAATGTTGTCACGATGGGTCCTGGGAATAGTGATTCTCCAAGGAATTCTAGACCCTCAAGTTCAAATCTCTGAGGGTCAGGCCTAGGAACCTACATTTTAACTTAATTCTCCCTTGAGTGTCAGGTACTCTGAAGTTTAAGAACCAATGGTTTAGAGATTATAAAACCCACCCTATTTATTTTTAAATGGGAAACTAAGGCACAGAGAGGCTGAGCCATTTGCCCAAGGTCACACAGCCAGTGAGCCAGGTGCTCTGTCCCCTAGAGTGTCCAGGGCTCTGTATCTTTCCATCCTTCCACTCTGAAAGAAGGCCTGGCTAGGCTATGGAGGCCTTGGGGCCACTTGAGACCCTCCTGCCATTTAAGTCATTTGCAGTCCACCTCCCTACCTCTTCTCCAGCTCACTGCCCTCCAAGCAAACACAGGGATGGAGCTTTAGACCACAGACTTAGGTCCCTGTATCTCTCCTCAGTTTCCCCTAAATCAATTTTGAATCCACTTTGGCAGAAATATGAGCTGATTGGTTCTGAGTCTTCTCAATCATTCCAGCGTTTTCTCAGTCCTGTCAGGGTTTTCCCTGCCCTTCCCACTCCCCTCTTTCCAGGGGTTGATCTAAGATGATGAAGGTGGTGGTTGTGGGGGATGGTATGTAGCCAAAGGCCAGCCACCCTCTGCTGGGCCCTCCCCCACCATGAGGCCCCAGCCTGTAGTCTCCGAGACAGAGGTAATGTCGGTTCTGCTGGGACCCCCGGGGGCTGGGGAATGCCACAGAATGCTGGTCCCCTCTGTTTAGACACCACACTCAACCACCCCTACTCCTCTACCCCATTGCCTGGTGCCGCTGTGAATGCTGTGAGGCTGTAGCCGGGAGAAGGGTACAGTTCCCCAAGCCTCTGGGCGGTAGGGTCTACCATTCCTCGCTCCCTCTGGTGCAGAGCCGCCACGGAGCCCCTCCTCCTCTGAGCATCAATACCAGCAGCCCACTCAGTTGCCTCCCTCTCTCGTTATCTTCTCCAAATCCACAACACCTCCCTGCCCAGCCCCACATCTATAGTCTCCATCCTCCTCAGGTGGAGATCAAAACAGCTCAGCAAGCATCTCCTCCAAACTTACTGTTTAGAGCTTTTGAAGCTCAAAAAGCCAGGAGCCTGTCCCCTTTGCTCACTGGCTCTGCAGGTACACGCCCACAGCAGTGGTCCAGCTGCCCAGAGGAAGATGGGCGTGAGCAAAAGGAGGAGCCGGAAACACACATGGACCAAGGGTCTGCAGAATCAGCCTTCTCTCTGCCTGCAAGATGCTCATGACCCGTGCTGGCCTTCTGCAGGAGCACCCTGCTCCTCGCTGCTGGTCCACTCCCCCGGGCCAGACCCAGCGCCGCCTCCTCCAGGTGCTCCTGGTTGCTCTGAGGACCCCTCTTCAGAGTTCCTGGAATCCTGGTGCCCTCAACAGGCGCCGTTTTGCAGTCCTCACACCTTGTTATTGTATGGTCTGCCAAGCTGTCTGAAGTGTGTGTGTGTGGGTGGGTGTGTATGCACACTCTTGTCTTACCTACCCCACTAGACCGTGGGTGCAATTCTTCCTAATTGTTGCAGTGCCTAGCAGGGTGCGGTCAGTGTTGGTCAGGCTATAATGGAAGCGCCCAGCCAGGAGATCAGACCAGGGCTGGGGTGCCAACCTTGACTCACTGTGCGATTCTAAGGCAGTTAGTCCCCTTTCTGGCCAGTTTCCTAGTCTGCAAAATTAGGCAGGTAGACCCCATGTTCTACAAGGTCCCTCCAGGGTACATAATTCATCTAAACATAGCATCAGAACTGTGACTCATCCTGAATCCATCCCCCCGCACCCCCCTTCCTCTGCCTCTGTGCTGGGCAGTTGAGAATTCAATAAATATTTAGTTGATTGATGTAAGCAAAGCATAAAAGTCACTGAAAGGGACGTTAAGCTTCCAAGAAACACTGGAATCGTCCATGGTGTCTCTCTCTTGTGAATTCTCTCAGAGGGCAGAAAGCATAAATAAAGTAGGCAGCCGATTTTTTTTTTCTCTTTAAAGTCAAAGACCCACAAATCATGCATGTGCAAATTCATTTCATAATTAACATCGCTGGGTATACGTCTGTGAAAGTTGTACTTCAGCTGGGTGAGATGTTCTGCTAATTAAAGGCTTATTTTGTGATGGGAATCATTTTGCGGAAGCTACTTCACACACACGAGTTAGATTTTTTTTTTAATGACCTGTAGGCTCTGCAAAGTGAGTCAACTGGTGTAGCCGAGCAGCTCACGGCTTATTAGACAGGAACCCCACGTGCGCGCCGCAGCCTACATTCTCCAACACAGCCGGCGGCCCGCGTGTTCGCAGAGTCACAAAGAACACACGGCCTCAGAGCAGGGAGGGGCCCCGGCAGGCATCTGAGGTAACTGAGGCCTAGACAGGGAAAGGGGTCTGCCCAGGGCCTCCCAGCAGAGTGGCAGAACCCAGTTTGAGAATCCCGTTTCTCACCAGTCCCCAAACCTTCATCCGCTCTCCCTCGCCCCCACACTGCACACGCCCACGTGCCCCCCGGCTGTCTTAGGAGCTCTGGATTCGATGGCTGTGCTTGCCTCACGATGAAGGAGCGCTCAGTAGGTAAGCCTGCTCATCACTTTGCTGGGCACCTCCTGGAAGCAAGAAAACTGGAAAGAGACAGCTGGGATGGAGTCTTAACTATTTTGATAATGTTCGGTACCATGGCTGTTGCTGGGAGATTAGCAGGGAAATGTAACAGTGTGTAATTTTTCCTAACAATTCCATTAACAAAATCAAATGGGCAGACGGAGGTGGGAGTAGGGGGATGGAGAGCTTTCTGGAGACTTCCTTGGGAAGGAGTTTCTAGGCTCAGGACCTCAGCAAAAGCTCTGCGGTGTGAATTCCAGATTCCCTCGGGCCTTCTCTCATCTTTCCTACCGCTGCCTGTCATTCTCGTGGGGTAGGCAAGGCAGAGTAAAGAGAACAGGGAGGCTGGGTTCAAACCTCTATCCTGCTACTTTCTCACTGTGTGGCCTCAGGTAAGTGGCTTAACCTCTCTGAGAGTCAGCTTCCTCTCCTGGGACTAGGGATAACCATGCAGTGTTGTTTCGAGGATCAGAGGTGATGAGCAAGGCCTGTCATTGGTTGACTCTCCACATGCTCACTCTCCCACCCACCCAGATCTGTACCATCCACCTCTCATGCTCCCGTTTCTACATCTGCAGCATTCTCTCTGCATGCCAGGCCAGGGCTGGCTGCCAAGGACAGTGTCCAAGAGGGCAAGACATGGTCCCTGCCCTCCGGGTGCTTACAGGCGTTGAGCAGGCTCACATTCACACCCACTCCTCTCCAGCCTGACGGCAGCTTTAAGGTGCTACAGAGCGTCTCCCAGCCGGTATCACAGAGGTCTATCTCAAAACCCTGGGAGAAGAGGGCTATCATGCCCATTTTACAGATGAGGAAACTGAGGTGCAGAAAGGTTGTCGCTTACCTTAGGCACAGCTAGTCAGTGGCAGAGTTAAAAATGGAGCCCAAATATCCAGATTTGAAATCCCCAATCTCCAACACCCCTTACCTATGTCCGTCCCATCCAGTTTCACCTACTATTTTCTAATTTTCTACTTGGTTTGGTCTTGTACTATCAATTAGACTGTAGGCTCCTTGAGGACAGACAATTACCACACCTTCTCTCTATCTTCCATGGGACTTGGCACGCAGTAGGTGCTCAAGGAAGACTGATCGAATCAAATGTACAGAGACCCTGAGAGACACCATTTCTTTAATAAACCCAGACTCTCTCTGAGTTGTCCCTCTCTCATCCTCCAGTCTATACACACACACACACACACACACACACACACACAGCTTGCAAAATCTAATAACAACCAGTTTAAAAACATACTAAAAACAGAAAATTTATGTAGCATGACCCAAATTGAATTATACATTACAGCACTATAATTGATTTTTTAGAAGAGAGATTAAATTTATTTTATGCCTCACTAACTAACAGCTAGATTTACCTAATTGCTTGGAGTGCAGAGTTAGTATGATTCATTAAACTCCATACATGCTTGGGTACACTGCGCACTGAGGAAAGCTTCCCTGCTCACAGCAATTAACAAGGAGAAACCCGAGGCCGCACCGCTAATTGACGAGAACAATCCAGCCTGAAGTTTGCTCTGGGTGTTTTATTAAGTTCTTTGAGCAAAATGCAGATACTGCGCATTCTGGCAAAGCAGTTCCTACAAATCAAAGACAACTAATCTCTCTCTCTCAACTCTGCTGTGATCGCGAGGGGAGGAGGAAAAGAAAAGAGGAGAAAAGGGAAAATGTAAGTCTTGTCTCAGTTTAATTACATCAATCATAACAGTTTTTTAAAAAATCTCACCAGCATCTGACAGCACACAGGCAAAGTCAGCCAGCCTAACAAAGAGTGAGTTTGGGTGGAATCAGGGAGCGTTTAGTAATTATATACACATTATCAAAAAGGTAGCAATTTGGGAAAATGGAAAAAAAATATGCTAATTTTTGATAGCGAGAGAAAATTAGAACTCTCTGAACCATTTATTTATTAATTATTATTAATAATAAAGAACATTTAAAGTAGCATACATTGAAGTAATAAGTGTGACTCCCTTTATCGGTGCCTGTCTCGATGTGTCTGTGGGTTCCGTAGACGTCACACACACACCACGTCCTCCTCATTCAAAGCCACGCTTGGATTTTTCACACTCACTTCCAGGGCCAGGGAGACCTATGTTTTGACTGGTCTGTCTATAAAATGGATGAAATTGCTCTGCCCACATCATCCTTTAAGCTGTAGGCTTTTGCAGTTGTGGAAACAGAGAAAGAAACACTCTCACATCCCCTAACCAAATTTCTAGAGCCACTGTGCCTGTATTTTGGGGTTGGAGCAATTTGCTTTGCTCTGGAAGAGGTATTTAAATATAGAAAAATGTCAGCCACAACTTTTATCTTCCGGGAAAGGACAATATAATTGGAGAGGCAGGATGTCCCAGCCATTAATTACGCTGACGTGATACTACGACTTCCTTTTCTCTGGAATCCTCCCAAGATACACAAGTGGGCATCTCGCAACCCTGGTTAAAGTTGATTGGGCCAGCAATGGACACCTGATCCCTGCTGAGCCAATCACATTCTCTCTTTTGGGGATCTGAAACCAAATGAGAGCCACAGAGACTAGTGGCTATTTGAAGTCCAGGCACACTGGGGACTGCACTCCAGAGAGATGTTCCAACAACTCCCTCTTCCAGGGTCTTCAAGGCTACTGAGGCCCAGAGGTTCTGCACATCCTTCAATTCTGTGGATGCCCCAGGACCCTTCCCCCAAATCCTCCTTTTGTCTTAAGTCACCCAGAGTCAGTTTCCATTATTTGCACCCAAAGATCCTTAGCTGATACCCAAGGCAAAGGAGACATAACCACACAGCAGAGAGGAAGGCTGGTTGGCACTTCAGGTCGTGCAGCTTGTGCCATCCCTGCTAGAGGAGTCAGGAATTTGGGATGCTTGGGGCTGACAGGCCCTCAAAGGGCTTCTACCCCACAGGTGCGCAGACTGGGTTCCCAGGGCAGCCTCCGTGAGCAGATCACGGCCCTGCTCCATCCAGAGCAGCGACGGCAATGGCTGGTAGACACTTCTGCTTCTGGTGAGTTTCAAAGTGTTGCGCTGCTCGACACACCTCACCTTTGACAACCGCGTCGTTTACAGCCTGGAAAACTGAGTGCAGAAGAATTTTAAGGGACTTCCTCAAGGTGACAGATGCTGAAGTAAGACTTGAACCCAGGCCTCCAGACATCGACACCATTTCCTGTTTTGTTCCCACTGCATTGTGATGCATTCCAGAAAATCCTAGTGTAGTCCCCATGCTAGCACCACTCAAACACGCTCTCCTACTTGCCACCCTTCACAGGATGCAGGTGGGGCAGAGTCCATCTTGCTCATCTCTTGCTTTCCAAGGGCAGGACCTCAGGGGCCCACTCATGTCCACAGTGCACCCTGAGTGTCGGGGCTCAGGGACCGCTCTTTAAGTGCCTGCAAGGGACGATTCCCAGGAACGCCTTTGTTAACCACTTTAGGGCTTTCCTCACAGTAAAGGCAGGAGCATGGGGGGCCAGGGACCCTGGCCTCTCTCCTCACTCAGGCCCAGAGCCCAGCAGAGCCCAGGCTGGGGGCAGCAAGCAGGGGCCCCAGGCTCTGCTCCCATAAGATATTCGGTCACACCAGTGTGTGTGCTGGAATGCACAGGGCCCTGCAGGGTAGCCTGTCAGCTTCATTTGACAGATGGGGAAACTGAGGTTCAGAAAGTCAAGTGAATGTCCTGGGCCAGAGACCTAGAAAGCAGCAGAAGTGGGATTTGAATCTGGGTCCATCCGACTCAAAGGAAGCTCGAATGCTTTCCTCTGTGACCACCATGGAATGGTCCCAGGCTCCCTGGAAGGTGTGTCCTGGAAGTCTGGCTGCAGGTGACTTCATGACCTAGGACCTTGTGAAGCTTCTCCGGGTCTGAGCCCAGGGTATGAGGAAGATGTAGCCTTGCCCTCAAAGAGCCTCTAGTCTAAGTGGAAAAACACTGCCCTGTGGGTCCTTCCTCCCCTGCTTCCACTCTGCTAACCACTGCTCCCCCAACAAGCCCTCAGTGACCACCAGTCCAACCTCACCCAGGAGCTGCCTCCTGGAGATGTTCTCATAGAGGGGACCCATATCCCTGGAGCTGTGTGTAAAAAGGGGGCTCCCAAGGGAAGATAAATCTCCCCCAAGTCCGAGTCATCCATTCATTCAGGAGCATTTATGGAGCCCAAGTTGTCACATGTGTGCTAGACACTGGGGAAGTCAAGTCACAACCCCTTACCCCTGTCCCTGAAGATGTCCAGGGGAACTTGAACTGGTTGGTGAGGGTCTTGAAGGCCAATGCCGAGGAGTGGCTAATGCAGCACAGGAAATGCCCTGCATTGGAAGCTGGAGACCCCATCTGGCACCCTCTTTGCC
Organism: Tapirus indicus; assembly: GCA_031878705.1. Lineage (NCBI taxonomy): Eukaryota > Metazoa > Chordata > Mammalia > Perissodactyla > Tapiridae > Tapirus > Tapirus indicus. The sequence continues at coordinate 60,038,536 of CM062918.1, read as the reverse complement.
ATTATCTCTTGGTACATCACTTTCCAGACCTCAGTTTCCACATCTGCAAACGGAACGGTAGAAGAAGGTAAGAATCGGGTCTAGCTCAAAAACTGTTAACGATGTGCAGACTTCCCACCATAGACAACAGAGAACCGTTGAAGGTTTTCAAGAGGAGGAGGTATTCCTTTATCCCCCTCAGTGGAGGGCAAGCCTGTGGTTCCCCTGAGATACACTATGTGGTCTTGCAGCTGCTAAGCTGACCCCATTTCCCCCTTTCACACCCCCCTGCCTACAGCTGATGTGTGATGTAGGCCTCCTGGTAAGAGGGCCGGAAGGGCTCTTCGGGGGTCTCCCTTGGCTTCCTGTGACATCTTGCCCCACCCCACAGCCCAGCCTCCCAGCTGTCCCTTGATGCCCAAATTGCAGCCAGGCTTGCCAGAAAGACAACCAGCTGGGTCAGATGGCCAGTGTAGAATCCTGGCAAAGGGGCGGCACTGGATCCTGTCTGTCCTGGATTGTGTGACCCTGGGAAAGTCATTTCACTGCTCTGAGCTGCAAGCTTGGGCACAATGAGGATAAAAATGATGATTTCACAGGGCTTTCAGGAAGGTTGAATGACACATATTTCAAATGCCTGAATTATTAGCTCTTGTTAACATTAGTCATCTTTTTTTCCACAACCCTCATTCTCACCCCAGAAAGGTTCTAGAAAGCTTGTTGACATATCTGCTAATCAGCAATGTGAGCCTGCCAGCTTAGCATCTTCAGAGGGTCAGAATTTTCTCGACACTCCAGGCATTATGCGGGAAGGACACGATGCTCACCCTCCACCATCACCATCCAAGTCTCATCAGGGAAACACAGCACTCTCGTTTCCGAGGGCTCGGCAGACAGAATCGGTGCTTCAGCGACAGAAACCAGAGTTTTCTTGGCCCTTCCTAAAGACCAGCAGAATTCTGATCTTTAATATAACCAACCCAGTTCTTAGTTAGAGTGCTATCCTTCCAGCCAGTCTGGGAGTCTCTTCGCCTTCCTCCGAAGGTTGGGGGCTTTCTCCTCCAAGCCCTGCCCTTCCAGGGGGTGCCAGCTCAGCCAGAAGTTTCTTTAGTTCTCTCCCATGAAGTGCATGATGCAAATAAAGCACAAGCAAACCCTCGGGGAAAAACTGTAGGTAACACAAACTAATATGTAGTCCTTTGGACAGAAAGAACATTCTAGAAGTTTCTCAGTTCTCGCCTGGTATCAACATTCACTGTGATCCAGACTAAAACATCAGAGAAGCAAGCAGGCAGGAACAGACAGAGCGGGCAGATAACATAGTGACACCGTTCATCTGTGGGGAACTACACAGTTCTTAGGACAATTTCACCTTCCATTTCATCCCCAGAGCAACCCCATGGGCAGGTGAGGCACCTCGCTCAAGGCCACCTCAACTAGCCAGTGGCTCAGGAGTTCTGGTGCTGACCTCCATGCACTTCCCCTGTAGTGATGTGGCATTTGGGTAGAGTGGGGCCGAACACGGCAGGCAAAGGGATCTCAAAAGCAGTGTAATTAACTCTGAGTTTCAATGAGAAATCACCGGAACATCAAGACCTTTGTACTACAGCACACCTGGAAAGTCGTGCTGAATGGGGAGCTTTTCTATGTGAAATCAAACTGTGGCTCACTGCACATTAACATCGCCAGCACAGAGAGTCGCTGGCGACATAAACAAACCTGAATCACTGGTGAATGGGGGAAATTTCAGGCATAAATTCCTTGTTTCCTGCTCACAGGCTTGGCATAATTGAAATCCATTTGCTCTCAAAGAGGAGATAGCTAAGAGTTGAAGGAACATTTAAAGAAAGTCTCAGGCATCTCTTTATTTTGTCCCCCCGTCCTCGGCGGAGCCATGTGATAAAGGTATCTAAATGGGTCCTATTTATATCTTTCTAAAGGCAGTTTCTCCATTCTGCAGGAACTCCAGCCTACTAAGAAACAGTTTGGGGGGATCTTGCGGAGGTCTTTGATGACTTCACAGAAACTTGGGGGCGTCTTTTGATAGGGAACGCAGGGATGGGGGGAGAAGGAAGCAGCTATCAAAGGGCTTTTATTGAACTTTTACTAGCTAATGAGTGCATTTAATGGGAACAGCGCTGGATGCCAATGCAACATAATGATAATTTAATCTATTTGGCTAGATTTGTGTGGCTTTCGAGGAGGAAAGAAAGAAGGGCCTGCATGAGCAGTTAATCACTCTGTCTTTAGCCAAACTTCATTTAAAATTTCACTGTGTTCTCTAAACTGTGCCAAGGGACGTCATCATGTATTTCAGTGAATCACTTGTCCCCAAACGTAAAACAAGCAGGAGACCCAGCCTTTTCTCATTTTGTTTTGAGACTCTGTATTCCTGGTAACATGTGATTTGGAGAGATGGTGGCCCCTGATCGAAGAGCCACGCTGGCAATTTACACGCCTGGCCCCATTCTAAGCACTCCTAGGATGTGGAGATGATGCTTAGCTCCACTTGTAGACGGGGAAACTGAGGCCCAGAGAGATCAGGAGACTTGCCCAAAGTGGTCATAGAGGCAGAGTGGGGCTCTAAACCTTGTTCTTGACTCCACAGTTGATCCTCTTCACCAACAAGCCCAGATGTCGGACCCCTAGAGATGACGAGGTGGGCTGCCTCCGTTCTTCCTGAGAATGGCCCTTCATCAGCTGTGCTCTGGGCAGGCCTGGGAGGCTGCGGGGGGAGCCGCTGCTCTGCACACCTTCACATACAGCGCCACACGCAATCCTCTCAACCTCAGCACAGGCTCGTGGTTCTGACCCATTCTGCATGTGGGAAAACTGAGGTGCAGAGAGGTGAAGTCAGATTTGTTGAATGACTGAGGAAAACAGTTCACACGGCTGGTCCGTGTTAGCCCAGATTTGATCTGTGGCTGTAAATTCCAACACCCCTGCTCTTTCCTTCCCACCACGTGGACCCTGGAGGAAAAGCACCTCTTTTTATTATCTGCATTTGACAGACCACGGTGAAACAGGAGCCCAGTAGGTGAAGAGGTCGACTCTAGGGTTCCGAGATAATGGATATTTAACCAGTGTGGAGCTTTATAAGTGGACGCAGCACAAATGAACATTGGTTGACCACAGGCATAATCTCACACACACACACACACACACACACACACAAACTTACCCCTCCAGGAATTAATGTAGTTTTACATAGAATAAGTGGTGGAGAAGTGTGCATTTTTTTCTCTCTTTTTTTTCTTACTCCTTCCTCTCTCTCTCTCTTTCTCTCTCTCAACAAAGGTTCAGAAACAGTAAATAACTTGCTTTTCAGTGTTTGTGCTGGGATTTGAACCCAAGTTGGTTTGGCCCTGCCTTGTAATGCCATCTCCCAAGCTGGATTCCATTCTTGCTCTATTTTACCCCCTCGCAGTGAGCTCTGCGAGCTTTTTCCATCCTTACGGTAGCCTCCCATCTCTGTCATAACTGGCGTTCCCAGCCCTCGCTGGCCAACCCAACCTCACTCTCTCAAAGGTGGAGCCCAGCTTTCCACCCAGAAGAAATTCCCCGAACGGAATTTTAAATTGATTTAAAAACCAGATTCCCCACACGGAACTCTACAGAGTGTAACACAGTGTTACACTCTGTCTGGTTCCTCGCATGAGCTAAGTGTTACTTAAGATTTGCGCTCCGATCCCAGTTTTATTGAGGACGTTCTCCGGCTGAAGAATTTAAAGGAAAGCCAGCCCCCTTGCCAGGGACCCCTTGAACCTGTCGCTTGGCGCCAGCTTCCCGCAGGCCAGCGCTCCGGCCAGCACTCAGAGCAAAGATGGCCCCTGCAGTGGACGCTTCCTGTGGGGGTTGGGGGAGACGACAGGGAGTGGGAGACTGAGGGAGAAGGAGAAAGACCAAGACACGCCCTCCCACCCTTGGCACAGAAGCCTCATGGTCTCCAGGAGGTGTCAGCTCTCCCACGCCTAGAAGTCGAGGGGTCCGGCACCAGGGTTTGTGGCCCGAGGGCACACTGCGTCAGCCACGTGTGCTCTGCTGTGGGCATGGCAGGTCTGTCTCCACAAGGACCCTGCTGCGCAGGCTTTGGCAAAGGTTGAGGGAGGGGAGAAGGGAGACCAGCCCCATCTTTTCCTGAATGGAAGCATCAATTCCAAAAGTAAAAGAGGCAACAGGCCTTCCATCTCATGAGAAGATTAAAATTATATATATCGGGAAATTAAGCCAGACGATGAGAAGGTCTTGGAGAGCCCTCCAAGACATTTGCTTGTTCTCGTGGATGGAAAAAAGGGGAGTGTTGACAGAGACACCCAAGACGGCACTTAACAGGCTCACTGTAATCTCACCAAAGCAGGGGAGATTTCTGGGCAGGGAAGCAGGGGTTGACAGACATGGAGAACCTGCTTCAGGGCTGCCTGGACCTGCCTCCGTCTGTCCTCCGGGTTGGAAGGTGCGCCGGAGAGGGCTCGCTTCCCAGGCCCTGTGTAGAACCAGGGGGCCTCGGCTTTGCTGCCCAACTCCCCGTCCCCCACCCTCTACAAAATTCTAGGAAATGGAAAATAGTCTTCCCCTGACAACTAAGAGGCTCTCTGCTGCCCAGGGCCCTCTCAGGGTTAGCCCGGCCCCACCTCTCAGAATTGGTCCTTAGCCCTCGGCCTCCCATGGTCCTGCCTCTCCCTCAAGTATCAGCTCCCTGCCCCCACTCTCCTCCTTCAGGAAGCCCCCCTGACTGCTTTGTTGCCACACGGCCTCCCTTCCTCTGCACGCTCTCAGCTTAGCACGTCACACTGGAAATGATCCTGGGATCTGAAGCCATGTTACTGTGACTCCCTCACAAGACCATAGACTCATGAAGGCAGAGCCACAGTCCGTAGACGCCAAGATCAGGGCTCCATCAGCGGAGGGAGTCTGAGTTCATTTAACCCCCCAGTTATAGTCTGAGTAACTCTTGGCAGTACGTTTGAGTTATCCAGACACTTCCAAAATTATGCTCTCCCGTAACCTGCATGGTGACCCTCTGGTATTGTGTTTCCCATTTTATAGATGAGGAAACTAAGACTTGGAGAGTCAAGACTTGCTCACAGTGCCAGGCGAGAAAGTGGAGGATCTGGGCCTCCGACCCAGGCCACATCAGTGTTTTCTCCATCAGCGGCCTCCATCCGCCCGTGCACACACACCCCTGCTGGGTTCAGATGGAGTACACGGTACTCACCACCCCTCCACGGCCCAGTCTGGAGGAACTGGGCTGTGTCCAAGGAGCAAAGGCGGGGGTAGTTATGAGCAGTTCTTCGGGATGGGGAGCCAGAGCCCCAGGGAACCTCCTCCTGGCCTGACGCTTGGGTTGAACAGCTAGTCATGGAGGCCACGCCTGCACCCCTCTTGGTCCCCTGCCGAGTTCTGGACACCTTTGGGCTCTTGCTTCAGTCTAACATTATTTCCAGAAAGAATTGTCCAAAGACTCCTAAAACAGCAATAAAACCCTCTGACTTTTACATTTCCACATGCCCAGATAGCTGTCTGGGGCTCCCAACATCCCAACCTCAGGCCAAGTCAGGGATAACCAAGTGATTCTAACCCTGGAAGGCCTGGCTTTCCATGGAGGTGGCCCGTGTCCCTGCCCGGAGGCTCCTCCTTGCTGGCCTGCCAGGCTGTCTGTGGCCTTGATGTGCAGAGGAAGAGCGTGGGCTTTGGAGACATCCCCTGGACAGACACAGACGGGACACCTATTATGTGCCAGGAATGGTGTCTGGGGGCACCACGGTGCTGCAGTAGCATAGAGGAAGGGGAGCTGGCAGTCTGGGAGACCTGGAAGGCTTCTTGGAGGAGGTGATGCCTGAGTGGAGAAGACCAGAGAGCTGAATATGCAAATGGTTGGAGGCCAGAGAGAGTGTATTAGTCAGGGTTCTCCAGAGAAACGGAACCAATAGGACAGATGGACAGATAGATATAAGAAGAGATTTATTGTAGGAACTGATTGACACGGTTATAGAGGCTGAGAAGTCCTGCAATCTGCCATCTGCAACCTGGGGAATCAGGGAAGCTGGTGGTGTCATTCAGATCACATCCAAAGGCCTGGGAATCAGGGCCAATGGTGTACGTCCCAGTCCAAGTCTGAAGGCCCGAGACCAGGAGCGCCAACGCCCAAGGGCAGGAGGAGATGGACGTCCCAGCTGAAGCAGACGGAGAATGGATTTGCCCTTCCTCTGCCTTTTTGTTCTATTCAGACACTCAGTGAATTAGACGATGCCCACTGAATTGGTGGGGGCATCTTCTTTACTGTCTACTGATTCAAATGCCAATCTCTTCCCGAGACGCCCTCACAGACACACCCAGAGAGAATGTTTGACCGGTATCTGGGCATCCGTTTGCTCGGTCAAGTGGACACATAAAACTAACCATGGCAGAGAGCATGGTGTAGGGGGTTGAAAACACTTCTGGTTGCTCTTACCCCCCCACTCTATGCAAACTCTTTACAGAGTTCTACGTCCCCCTGGAAAGCAGCAAGCCACCCTGTGCGTCATGAGCCCAGTCTAGGGGAGTGTTTTCCAGAACCCAGAAGAACTCTGGAGTTTTCCTGAGCTCGGCTTTGTGGAAGGTCATAAAGGATGCAGACTTCCTTGCAGGGATCTCTGCCAGCAATGAGCTGCTGGGTCTCATGACCTCTGGGACAGCGACGGTGCCGGTGAGGTCAGCTTCCTCAGCCTGGGCTGCTTCCTGAGGTGGCTTGAAGCCATGGCAAAGACTTTCTGGAACCTCTCCAAGGATGGAAAAGGACTCCACCTGACAAAAATGGAGTGGATGAACCTGGTCATGTACGACTGAAGCAAGGAGTAGAGTGGACCCCAGAGTCCAGGGCAAGCTCCCAACGATCACTCAAGAATCTGGCTCTTGTTCCAGCGGGCTGTGCGGCCCCAAGGTTGAGAGATGTGGAAGCCCGCCCTGCCTGAGACGTGGTCAACGCCACCTTCGAGGAGCCTGGGCCTGGTCCTCAGCTGGGTCAGGCTCCAGTAAGCCAGAGGTCACAGAGCAGGTCGTCTGAGCCCTTCAGGACGCCGGCCCGGAATCCCCTGGAAAATGAAGCAGATGTTCCACTTGGGACAGAAGGGAGAAGCTGCCTCTTGGTCTCCTCCCACCAGTCCAATCCATTTCTTGGAAAAGCCGGAATGAGCCAGTCTGCCCACCACAGGGAGCTGTGGGTGACACGGGACCGGTCCGCCGGGTGTTTGCAGAATAATCAGACTCTCCAATGTCTGAATCCTGACTGTTTCATGGCCAAATGGCAAAATAAAAAAAAGAAAACACTTCTGTGTGGCTGGACATAGGACAGTGTGTGTATATGTGGGGAGGGGGTGGTAACTGAGAGCTGCAGACAGACCCGGGGAGACCCAAGCTAAAACCAGGCTCCAAGAGTTCCCTGCCCTGTGACCTGAGCCAGCTCCTTCACTCTCTGAGGGTCAGCTGGCCCATCTCGACAATAATTCCCACCTCACAGTCTGGAGTGGGGATTCGGCATGACCACGTGCTAAGTGTCCACAGGGTGCTGGGCACACAGCAGGGCTGGCCCTTCCCCACACCTGCCCTCTTGCGTCCTTCTCAGGGGCAGGCACAGCGCCCCACCCCACAGGGTCAGTCTGGTCCAAGCCTGACCATGAATCATGTGGGTGCGGCAGGAAGGCCAGAATCTAACCTCCTGCCTAGAGTCTGTGGTGAGTCCCGGGTGTCCCTGTGCCCCTTTTGCCACCCTCACAGTCCTGTCCTGGGTCTCGTCCATCTTGGGGCCTGGACGCCCCCTCTGCTTCCTGACAGCTCCAGTACCCCCGCCAAGACTTAGCCCGTCCCTGGACCCCAGTGAGCGTCACTGGAGCCCTGCCCCCCGTCTAGCCGTTGGCTCCCTGAGATCATCCAGAATTGTTTTCACTGCCCCAAACACTTATAAGAAAGAAGACAAAAATACTAGAAAATGAGCTAGGAGGAGGGATCAATAACACAATATGCTGGGCCTGTCTGGGGTCAGGGTTTGCGTAGCCAGCCGTCTGTCCCCTGGACGTTCCCCGTCTCCAGCCACAAAGTCAGACGGAAAGAATTCCAGGTTGGGGTGTCCCTGAGGCTCCCCACATGCTGCAGACAACAAAGGACACCCAGACGCGGCCCCTGGGCTGTGACCAAAGTGCTTTGGGGGGATTGAAAGCAAATTCTTCTCACTCTCAAAGTTACCCACGAGCAGGTAAGTTGAGATTTTGCTGACAGAACTCAGATTGTCCCCTTTTCAAGGTTTCTTCGCTCAGTTTAAGGTACTGCCAACCCTCCCCTGTGGCCCCGTCTTGGGACTTCCCTCGTCATTACTCCTGGCATCCAGCATTTCAGTTTGTCTGCCTCCCATGTGGTCCCTTCCTGTCACCCCCAAAGCCACTGCTCTCATCCCCAGCTTCTACCTTTCTCCCTGGACCCCTGCCTCCTAGCAGGCCTCTTTTGTTCTCGTTCCAACCTTGGAAGTATCTTCCATAGTGAATCCAAGGTCGTGCCGACAGCCTAATTGGAGAGCTGGGCTTTTGAGAAATACAAGCCCAGGCCCCACAGCTGAAGACCCTCAGGCTAACAGGGAACACGGAGCAGCTGGCTTGGGCTGGAATGCAGGACTCTGCAGGGTAAATGAGCAAACCCACACTTTAGGACCCAACAAGTAAGGCCCCGGTACCAGACTGTGGAACCCTGTCTTGCATGTCTGGCTGTTGACTGTGACCCTGCTTCCTGGAGCCCTGGGCTTCTGCAGAACGCCTGGGTCTGCTGCAGGGCGAGGGGCCCACCCCCACTGCAAGTGCAGAAGCTCTGCTCCATCTGTGTTCCATGCTGTACGCAGTGAGGGGGCAGGGCACAGAGAGATGGCGTGAGTAAAAGGTACACTTGAATGTTGTCTAAGATGAGTTCCGCGAGCTGTTGAAGGATTCAGAGCAGGCGAGGACGCTGCGATGGGCTGACTTGGGAGACGGCCACTGTTAGGAGTCTACTGTAACAGAACGCGTGGGAGCCGGCCCGGTTCCCAACCAGGCTGGGTGGTGGCTGTAGAGAAGTCAAGAGGCGGGGATGACACTCTGACACCCCGGAGGTGGAATAAAGAGCTGGCGCTTGGCAACGGCTGGGGTGCAGGTCGCCTCTCCCCTGTTCCGTGACTTGAGGGTAGGAACTGTGGTCCGTGCCGTCCTCATGGTGTCTGCCAAGTCAGCGCCTTGCAAGGCACCAGCACTTTCTAAGCGCCTGTTAGGGGAATGACAAAGGGTCCTGCAATCCCCAAATATAAGTTCTGTGGAAACTGAGAAAGAGGGTTCTGACCCCCATTCAGAGGCCATGTAGGGTGTGGATAAGGGCACAAACCCTGCCCCGGGGGTCCAGTCCCTCTCCCTACTAGTCGCGTGACCGTGGGCAAGTAACTTAACCTCAGGTTGGCTGAATTTCTTCATCTGTGAAGTGAGAATAATAACTACATATTTCACAGACTTGCTGTGAGGATGTGTTTGGGCCTGAACGTTTGTGTCCTCCCCTCAGTCCTGTGTTGAAGCCCTAGCCCTCAGGGTGACGGCGTCTGGAGGTGGGACCTTCAGGAGAGCACTAGGTATAGATGCTGTCCTGTGGGTGGGGCCCTATGATGGGATTAGTGCCCTGACAAGACAAGACTCCAGACCTCTCCCTCCTTCCCTCCCCGAATCTCTCTCTGCCACGTGAGGACACAGTAAGAAGGCAGCTGTCTGCAAGCCGGGAAGCAAGTTCTCACCAGGAACCGAATCAGCTGGCACCTTAGTCTTGGACTTCCAGCCTCCAGAACAGTGAGAAATAAACTTCTGTTGTTTCAGCCCCGTTTGTGGTCTTCTGTTACAGCAGCCTGGCTGACGCAGACTGCACACATATAAATAACATGCTTAGAACAGTGCCTGGCGGCACAGGTACGTCAAGAACCTAACACAGAGTAGCGATCCTTGGGACAGGGAATATGGCATGGAGCCTGCAGCCCGGCTGCCTGCGTTCAAGCCCAGCACTGCTGCTGAGCTGTGTGTCCAGTGGCAAACTTCTTAACCTCTCTGTGTCTCAGTTTGCTGACCTGTCAGAGAGGAGTGAAAACAGTTCTACCTGTTTCCAGAACTAATATTCAGTTGCTGTATGCAATAATGCAGCCGTGCTTGTGGCTAAAATACGGAAATATTTCCATACCTGCTGGTAACAGCCCGCTCCTCTCTCCCTGAGGGCCACCTAGGCCCCTCCCAGATGTTCCCCACAACCTAGCAACTGAAGAGTTCATAACTAGCACGAGGGGTCTGCTCTTCCAACTGGGTTCGTCACTGAACTGAAGAGTTCCAAACATGCTTGGAGGGATGACATCATGGTCACTGGAGCACAGGACGCTTTTGTTCATCCATTCGTTCAGTGAATATTTATTGACCACCTCCAGATGTCACAGATGTCAGCGCCTGGGGATCTAAAGAGGAATAAGTCCTGGTCCCCACCCTCAGAAGCCTCACAATGGTGAGAATGAGTCATCAGAGCACGGGCCGTGTACAGGATGCCAGGGCCCTGGGGGCTCTAACATGTTGATTGACGTGGATTAAAGTGTGACACCCTTTTATCCAGCTGTGGACTCTCTACTTTATACTCCCCCTCCCTAAGTAGGGTTACCCGATTTAGCAAATAAACACAGTTAAATGAGAATTTCAGATAAACCGGGGAGAATTTTTTAGTGTATGTCCCAAAATATTGCATGGGAAAAACTTACACTAAAAGAAAATTCCACTGTTTATCTGAAATGTACATTTAAGGGAGTGTGCTGTATTTTATCTGCAACCCCATTCCTATGTCAATTTAACCAGTGCTCCTTTAACTGTCAGATGGGACCCTTACAGTTGTGTCTGAAAGACCATGTCAGATACAGGTTTGTTTCCTGGAGAGAACAAGACAAGGACACAGCAGAGAGGGAGATGAGAGTGGAGGGGCTCAGAAGGAGGTGGGCAGACAATGGAGGTGCCCCAGGAAGGATGGGAGGGAGGGAGGAAGGAAGAGAGACGGGCAGGTGGAGCTGAAGGGTTCCCTCTCTCTGCAGCTGCTTCCCCCTCCCGCGGCTGCCCCCCCAACCCCCCATGTGCTGGTGAGGCCCGGGCACGTCTTAGGAACCTGAGTGTGCTCTCTGAAATGTCAGCAGAAATAAACCTGGCTAATCCTCTGCAATGGCCTGTCACATTAATATCCCTGAAATTCCAAGCGGATTAAAATAACCACGAGCATGACACCATTTGGAAGACTGGGGATTTACTTGGAAGTGGTGCCCCATTGGCGAGCATTCCTCTAATTGCTGCTTCGTATAAATAGAGTGTTCTTTAACATCGCCACCAGCCCCGGCTGACAGATTTAGATGGGAGCTGTCGAAGTCATTAGTGCCCAGGCTGGGGTAAACCAAGGCTGCGTTCGGGCTGTAAATGGGATTCTCGAGGGCCGATCAATCTTACCAAAGCCGCCAGCGTCGCCTGTTGATCTGCAAGGTCCTGCGTGGCTACAGCTTCCCAGAAATGTGCCTGCATCTGTCAGAATTATAAGCAGCTGGCAGCTGACACAAAGGTCAAATTTGCTGCTAGTGTGGAAATAGAATCTCCCCAGAACAAGAAATGCTACTTAGCAGTGTATCAATTGCAGGCGGGTCATTAAAGGAGCAAGCAGTGTGTGCGAGAGAGAGAGAGAGAGTGTGTGTATGTGCGTGTGTTACAGCCTCGGCGGCCTGGAACCCACTTCCTCTGTAGGTCCACACAGGGCACAAAAGCAAGTGCTCAGACAAATAAAATTAAATAACGATGAGTTCCCAGCAAACTTGAGCATCATCATCATAGGCAGTTTTCATTCTGCCATCTAAGTATTTGGGTGCTCAGCTGACTCGGGCGCTGTTCTGGACACAGTGTAGAGACTTGGTTAAGACTTCTCTTATTTGTGGGCTGTGTGGCCTTGAACATGTTATTTATTGGCCTCTCTGAGCCTCAAGTTTGCCATCTTTCAAATGGGGATAATAATTCCTCCTTTAGGGAGCGTTGAGAAGACTGGATGAAATAAGGTCCCTGAAGTGCTGAGACCGATCATGCTCAATGCACATTAGCCAGCAATGATGATGGTCACCTATGTCAGATGGTCCTCTGGGAGGATGGCAGAGGAGGCGAGGGAGCCAGGAAAGGACAGATCCAGATCCAGAGTGGGTACATCAATTATAGCCATCCCATGAGGGGCAATGAAAGGTCTAGATCCCAGTGTCCGAAGCCGTGGGGACTCAGGCTCCATCTGAGGGGCAGATCAGATTTGGGGGAGGATTTCACAGCAAAGGCAGTTTCCAGGGTCTGTGGTGCTTGACACTGCATTTGAGGAGAACAGTCCCCAGTCAAGAATGGGGCCCCAGGGAAGTGGGTCCCACCTCACCCAAGGAGAGGGGCAGGTGCGAGGCAGGCCCCAGAGCGTCCTGCAGCACCAGATTCCTCCTGGGCAGAGCCATGGGGGAACCCAGGCTGTCTTCTGGACTTTGTTCTGGTCCCTTTCATGAACTGGAAGCCTCCTTGGATCTCCAATAAATCGCCGCCCCTGGTTTTGGAGTTTAATCTCTGTAGGTGAATTGGGTCTGGGTGAAGCTAAGCCGTTCTTGGATGAGGTTGAGTCAGACACCACAGGCAGAGAGTCAGTTTTCTGCATTGTGACAGAATTTCACCCAAATTCACGGAAATTCACGGAAAATTTATCTAACTGAGGTTGCTTCTGTGAGTCAGCAAGGGATTTATTCCATTCCAGCTGTTGGCACATCCCTGGTCGTGATGATTCCTTGTGTCTGTCCAGCACTTTCCATGCTTAGAAGTCCTGCTTCGCCCTGTGGCTCTTTCAAGTCTCCCATCAGCATGTGGCAGCTTGACCGTCCATAAAGAACACGGAATTCCTCAGACCTGGGCTTGCACCCTAGTCCACCGTCTGCTCACCTCGGGAGTCCATCCGTTCTAAGGCCAACTTTTCACGCATTTTAATGTCTCTGAAATCAGAATATGTCTTACAATCTGTGACCCCTTGCAGTTATAATTGGCAGCTCTTTCTCTTTCTTTATAAAATAATGGTGTGTCCCACAATCTATGGACTCTTGAATTCTGTGAATTAAGTGTCTGGCCTTTGGCAAGTCCCCTCTCCTCTGTGAGCCTGTTTCTGACATCTGTGAACTGGGCTAACAGCATCTGGCAGGGCTGTCGTGAGGACGCAACAAGAGGCCGCGGGGAAGGCGCCTGCGCGGGGCAGACCCTGGATGCTGAGAGCTGCGACTGCCATTAGTGCAAAGCAAGGGGGCCTCATTTTACAGATGAGGAAACTGAGCCCCAAGGGGAGGCTCCACCGAAGCCGCACAGTCACGGGCAGAGATTCAGGGGCTTCAAGGGACCGTCATCGGCATTGTCTCACCAGTGTTTATGACCAGTGATCGGGAACAAGAGTGACTGGCTTGAGGAGGGACCGGGCTATTCCTGGACACTCAGCCTCTGGTGGACTGGGGGCAGAACCCACCAGCAGAGCCCAGAAGGTGACCACCAGGGACAGCCCTATTTTACAGGAAATAACTGCCATGTGCCTGCCGTCCATCATTTTAACCTTGACCCAGGATGTGGGTAAGGGGAAACCAAAGTCAGATAGTGTTTGATAATAATTCAGCGAGCTAGGTATTTGAAACCTTTTTTAATATTGTAGATTAGTTTTAACTGTGTTACATCAGAATGAATTTCATAGGCCACAAATTCAGACAGGAAAAAAAAGAAAAAGCCTATATCTCCCTTGATCCCCATTCTGCTTTTGGCAGAACCTCTGTTTTAGTCAGTTCGGGGTTTTCCCCTTCTCTCCCTCCAGGGGTTGCACCCAGTTCGGGGAGGGTGGGAATCACGTCAGGGCACCCAGGGGAGCACACCTGGTTCTCTGCCATCACCTGTCCACACTGGCCTCTGCTGAGCTGGGCATTACCCATCAGTCCTTGGCGGCCACCCTTGTGCTGGTGAGGAGTCCTCGTTCCCTCTGCCAGCGCATCTCCACCCCCGCAGGCGTGAGGCCCTGCAGGTTGGCTGGCTCTCAGAGCCATCAGCAAAAACATCTTGCTGCTCCGCATGTGACACCGGGAGCACGGGGGCTCGCCATGCATCCTGGGCCCTCAGGCAGCCCCACCTGGTCTGCTGGCCCCCACTGCATGCCGGGGCTTCTCTGTGGAGCGTCCAGCCTCTCCAGCTTCTCTCAGGGAGCGGGGCACCTGTCACCTCTGCTCTCAGATCCCCCAAACTATATTGTGTGCATTCTGTTGTCCCCTCAGCCTCAGGGTGTGAGGGCATGGAGCGTGCGGCAGGACCATTCCCAGAGACCCTTGTGAACACCTAACCCTCTTTCTTTCCTTCTGAGGCCTCTTTCTTTTTCTGCTCAGGGAACATTGATCTAATCTGGGTAAGTGGGGAAGAGTGGCTTAACTAACAGCACACTAGTCCCCCTGAGCCCTGCAGGCTCAGGATCTGGCTCACGAGACAAGATTGTGAGACTCCCAAACTATTGCTCTGCCACAAAATCCAAGAGGTACATGCTCGCCCGTTTCTCTCTGTCCTTCTGCCCCGATGACTGTGCCACAAGGTCAGTGAGTCAAGACTGGGGAAAGGTGGACGCGCCAAGGAGAACAGGATGGGTGAATGTTTCAAATTATTTCCAAATTTTATCCTACCGTGGTGAGTAGGAATTCATCAAGGTCCATGGTGTTAATTAAATCAAGATTCGAAACATTGATAGACAAGAGTACATGGGCCACACCCCGTGAACTAGAAGGTGGGAGGTGTGATTTGTAACCTCCCAGCCATTTGCCCCCAGCCAAATGGAGGCGCTTCCTTCCTGCATGAGTCTCCATGAGAGAGAGGCTCCAGGCCTTGGCTGCAGAAGCCCAAACAGCCCAACCCCTGTCCTCCCAGACCCCGGCAGCTGGGGAGGAGCACACGGCCTGCTCACCCAGTCGGCTCCTTGCACCCAGGACAACACAAAGGGCCACGGGTCAGTTTCTAGTGCCTCATGGCCCAAGCTGAAGCAGCCAATTCCGGTTTCGTGGCATGGTCTGGCCATGCTCTCAGCAGCCCACCTTCACTGGGCTCCCGCCTGTTTTCTGAACTTGGTTCTCCAGGCTTCCAGTGGGTTCCGGGGCTCCCTGGTATCCCCCCATTAAATCTAGTTCCCCCAGGTGATCCAGCATTAGCGGCTGTCGTGCATAGCCAAGAACTCTGACTGGTGATAATGAGGAACTCAGTTCCCCTCTTCGGACCTCAGTGGCCCTCCCGGTAAGGTGTTTAAACCAGATCGACTCCGAGATCTTACACCCTACCTTATGCTTTAAATGCTCCGGAGCTGAATGGCATAGCCTACTTGGCTGTTCACCCAACCACGCCCAAAAATCCACCACTCGCTAGGTGGCCCCTGTCCACATTTTGGGGAATGGTCACCCTCTGCATGGTTGGCCTCACACCTCATTCCATCCACCACGTGGGTGATCCACCCAAAATGAGTTGTGTAATCATTCAATCAACCAGGTTCCTTTACTGCAGGACTTCTCAGAGCCTTTAATACACTAATGTACATTGTAATTCTCCAAGACAGGACTATAGCTTACATAAATTATTTCCCAAATGAATTTTGCTGCAAACATGTTTCCACGCTGCCTATTTCAAGAACTAGAATGCAATAGAACGCACTTTGAGAAACAGTGCTGTAGAAAAATAAATACCAAATGTCACATGAGGAAAGACAACATCTTGCATGACTTCCAAAACTCTCTCTCTCACACACACACACATAAACTTGCACACACAGGAATCCCCGGCCCAGCCCGACTCTATTTTAACTTTTTTTTGGCCATCACTTAGCTCCCAGGATGCAGATAGAAACAGCAGTGTTAAGTGCCTTCAGCTGGAGTCTGTGCCTGAGGCGACAGTCAGCGGGGACCCAGGGTTTGGGATTTCCACACTCCACATGGCTCATGCGTCCTCTGTGCCACTCAAGACACCGCAAGTGCTAAAACACGTGTGCGTCCCCCAGCCCTGGGCACTCGGCTGGAACGCGGGCAGTGTGCTGCCACCTGCCTCGCTGGATCCCTGACGTGGGGACAACAGAGAGGTCCAGTGACGACAAGCACAGGCCACTGGTGCCCTGCTCGGCTCTCATGGGCTGCCCACTGCCCAGCCTCTCAGGCGACCCTGGCTTGGCCCCAGGGAGAGTCTGGGGGCCTCCCTGAAGCCCACCCCCAGGCCAGAGACAGCCCCACACGTGCCACACCCCCTCTCCAATTCTGCAACAGAACTGCCGTTCAGGAAGATTTCAAAACCTCTTGAAACCATTGCTATTTTCAACTTGTGCCCTCTCCGGAGAGGACAGCCTCTTACTGCATAAAGAATGACTTCCTCAGTCAGCTTGGGGGGGAGCTCCTCGGATCCCTTTCCAGGGCTGGGGGGGACCCCACCCACCCCCAACCCTCCAGGGGCGCCCAACTGTGATTCCATGGTTTTAGCAGGGACATAAGCACTGGCCCCTTTAGCCTCTCTGCCTTTCCAAATTGAAGAAGCAAAATTTTTAATATAGTATTCATCGAGGGCTTTCCTTGTTTATTAGCTCTTTTTTTTTTACAAAACATTCTTCTTACAAAAAGGTAGGAAATAAAATATATAAAGAGAGAAATAAGAATAACCCACCCAAATCCTGCCACCCAAAGATAATACTGTAAACATTTGGGAATACATCCTCCTTATATTTGGTCCTTCTTTTCTCCCTAATCCTGTGATGACACTTGCATAAATGAGGACTCATTCTACTTCAGGTGACTGATAATCTGACTCAGATGCAGCTTAAACATAAAGGAGAATTTATTGGTCCTCATTGCTAAAAGATCCAAGAGTAGGGCCAGCTTCAGGCAAGGCTAGATCAAAAGCTCCTTACTGTCCCCAGGATACAGCCTCTCTTCAGTCCTCAGCTTCATTCTCAGGCCCCAGTATGCCATCTGGGGCTCAGCTCACAAGCGTTCAGGCTTAGGTCTAGAGGGGAAACCTTAGCATCCTTTCCAGGAGTTTCCACAAAAGTCCTGAACCTCATTTTGATTGTACCAGCCTCTACTCACTGTGGCCCAGGAATGTGAAATACTGATTGGCTAAGGTCAAGGTCATGTGCTCCACCTCCAGAGCCCCATCCAGGCCACCTGGACTAAGAGAGGGCTGGTGTCAAGTAAAAAATCAGGAGATGTTATTGGAAGATGAAGAAATCAATGCAGGGCAGGGATTAAACAGTAAATGTGCACTAAAAATTGGATGTGAGACATCTAGCTCAACTTCTCACTAAGTATGTCCAAGAATGTAGACAAAGGGAGAATTCCCAGCAACATCACCTAACCTACCCAAGATGCCCTTCCTCAAGCAGAGGCCCACTGGGACAAGGTGGGAAACTGCTTCACACCTCTTCTCTCGTCTGTCCTGTCTCAGTAGCCAGGGTTGGACCCACCAGAAATGGGGCCAGCTGCTCCTCTCCATGTCTAAGAGCTGTTCTTTGAAGCAAGTCTTGCTACCTCTTCTCATCACATCACCCCCTCTTCCTTTGTCACCATCTGTTTACAACCAGGCAAGAAACAGCAAATTACAGAAAACAGAAAGTTGCGGGCAGATGGGGAAGTGCATTCTGGGAAGTGCCCTTCTCGCCAGACAGCTGGAGCTGGGGCCAGAGGAGAGAAGCCATAACAGCCAGAGCGTGTTTGGGGAAACCCCTTCACCTCCAACAGCAGCCCAGAGTGCCAGAGACCTGGGCGGGGGTTACCGGATCCCAACCAGCACAGCACAGATACACCAGGAGTTACGGACTGAACTGGGAGCCCTCACACCAGCCTGCTTCGGCTGGAGATACAAGAATGTCGACCTTCCCAGTGAGCTCAACGGAAGGGAAGGCTTAAAAGAGAAGCAGAAGGTCTTAGGGAGAGAATATATATTTGATTTCAAGATTAAATAACAAGGTGATATAAAAAGGGAGACGGGTAAGAAATGGAAGAATTACAGAGTAACTAAAAACATCATAGCTGAATTAAAATCCACTTTGGAAGAAGGTAATAAAGAATAGACTTGATGAATAGACTTGATGACCCAGAAAAACAAATCAGCAAAGTAGACAAAGAACTTGGCCAGCTCTCCTGATATGCGAAGAAAAAGGATAAAGAGGTGACAGTTACGAGAAGAAGATGAGAGACACGTAGGAGAGTTGAGATACAAACTTGAGAAGTGATTTCTTGAGCAGACTAACCAAACAGACAAATCTCTGGCAAGGCGGATCAGGAAGAAAGCGTGAGCACAACGCGGAGACGGGGAGAGGGCGTCTAACCGTCGGCACGGTTCTGCCCAGTTTACGAAGAGACTGGGAATTCTACGAGCTGAATCGTGCCTGAGTTTTCTCAGTCTAGCTTCACCGGCCTGCAGGCTCTGTTTTCAGATTTGTTGTGAATCCTGTCTTCACCTGCACCATCCTGGAATGTGGCGGGGTATAGGGAGTGGCTGCATTGAGGGTGCTAACGCCTGATACAAGGTACCAGGGGTTGGGGGGAAACTGGGGCACCGTAAGGACCCTGGACAGGCTTGTAGGGCCAAAAGGGAGGTGAGCAGGCAGCAAAGACAACCGTCTTCCTAATTTTGCCAAGAGGGAGTAGCACTAAGAGCCAATGAAGAGCAATAGCCCATAAGGAAATGGTTTTGTTCGGTGGAGTAACTCATTTAGGACAATACTGGAAAATGAAGATCCGTCAGCCCGGAACTGCCGGCAGTTCTGAGGAGGCTGGACTCAGCAAGCAGATGAATCACAGGGTTTGGGACAGGTGGAGAGTGGCTGACACAGGAGGGGCCATCTGGCTGGTAGGCAGCCACTCTGCAAGCTCTCAGCCCAGCCTCCGCGTCACCCAGAGCTCAGCCCCAGCATGGTCCCTTCAAGAAACGCCTCCTGGAAATGCCCCCCATGCCCACCACACACCTGCTGGAGAAGATGAGAGAGCACTGATCTTAGAGTTCAAAAGTCTTGAAGTTCTGACCTTGATGTGCTCGGTGACTATCCCTTAACATCTCAGGGCATGGTCTCTGCGGATGGGAGTCCCCTAGGCTTGGCTCCACTTCCCTCACACAGCACTGTGAGGGCCTACTGAGACATTCAGTGGGAAAGCACTATGAAAAGGAGAAAGTGATCTAGTGGCGGAGGTCAGAAGGATTCTAAGGACACAGAGAGTGAAAAGAGAGAAATTAAGGAAGAATATTCTAGAATGGGGGAGGGTAGTAATGTCAGAAAGTCAGCATTCTTCTTATAAGAAAAGAAGAAAAACTAAGTCTTTGAGTCTTCTTAGTGAGATGGGAAGGTTCCGGAAATCCTGACTCTGACACTAGCTCTGGGACCACCCCCAGGCCCTTCTCTGTCCCTCTGACCCTAGTCTGTGTGATGTGTGTCATAAGCTTTGAAGTGATCGCATATGAGGCTTGAAAAGAAAATCCCGGTTTTATATATATATATAAAGTATAAATATAAAGTGAAGGAAGAAAGGGCAATTTTGCAGCAGGTTGAAAATGGTGGCCTGTCAGAGGAGGTCAGAGTAAAAAGGGAATATATTTCTCTTTTGGCTGTACATCTGCCAACACGGCCTGTTCTCTGATTTATTTCTTCAGTCCCAAAGAATATTTCCTATAGGCAAGAAGCAGCCCTTGGATGGATGATTATTGGAGCCAGACATCACAGGAGAGAAGCCCAGATGTGGAGGCAGGAGACTCAGGATCAAATGCCACTTGACGCGTGTGGCAATCATGTGACTGCCCTGGGCCTCAGTTTCTTCTTCTGCAAAATAGGGGGGTGGATAAGAAGATTCTCATCCCCCCATCTCCATTCTTTAACCAAGAGAGCTTTAGTAGAACAATTTGGGGGAAGGAAATCTTTTGTAAAAACAAAAAGTTTTATTCACTTTCTTTTTAGACATATTGCACAAATATATTTAACTTTTTATAAGTGCATAAATGTGGTCATAGGCCTGTGTGCTCATCTTTGTTTTTCCTTTTCCCTTTTTGCTTGGCTCTTCCCCTCACCCTAGCAGATCTTTTAGGATCTTTCTAGCTCTGGTGGCCCATATTTCTGGGGCTAGAAAGATTCCAGGGCTAGGTGAAAGGAAAGCAAACAGTGCCATGGGCCACAGCTATGCCTGGTGCTAAGACAGTGAGCCAGGCTCCGTGAGGAGCAGTCCTCGCTTGCTCCAGGAGCAAATGAGTTTGCCTTTCCTCTGCCTGTCTAGCCTCCCCTCCCTCTGACTCTGACAGTCACCCCACCCTAATTCCAGAGCAGGTCAGACCTCAGATCTGGAAGCCAGGCCATATCTAAGCTTGGACTCCAAATTCCCCATCTTTCATGGAATCTGGGGATCAGAGAAACCACCAGAGTCATTTGGTCCTGCCCTCTCTGTCAAGGCAGGTGGTTGCCATTTTCCCTGTGAAACTCTCTGCGGAAAACTGCCTCACCCATCTTCCCACAGGGAGTGGAGGCTGGTACGCTCCCAACTTTTCAGGCCAACTGGCTCATTTCTTTCCACCTTAGAAACCGCTGGAAGCCAGGATGCCCACATCCTGGCTCAACTCTTAGCCATCAGTTCAGCCAGGAACTACTCCTTCCAGGCAAGAGAAAGCAAAAGCAAACACAGAAAATTCAGTCTGGATGAACAGCAATTCACAGAAGAAACAGAAGTGGCCAAGAAACACATGAAAATATTTTCAATCTTGGTAAAAATCAAATAAATGCAGAATAAGACAGCCATGACATGCTCTTGGCAAAGATGCAAAAGGAAGAGGTAATATTCTGTGAGAACGAGGCTGTAGGGAGGTGGGCGTCCGTCTAGAGCAGCAGCCCCCTCTGTGTGGCAGAGGCACTAGAGCACTGTGGCTGCACACAGCACAACCCTGTCAGGCACTCACCTCTGGACTCGGCAGTTCTCCTCTGCGAATCCATCTCAATGGGATGAGAGAGAATGGACACAAATGTCTGAACTCAGAAATATTCTTAGAAATTAGAAAGAACATACTTGTCCATCAAGAGGGTATTGGCTGACTCAACTGTTGTATGTTTATTCAATGGAATTCTTTTAGAATTAAAGTTATAAAAATGTAGACATTCACATAAAAAAGATGTTCATGATTTATCATTGGATGGAGAAAGAAGCTTAGCTTACACCACACAATCTGATGACATTTCTCTTCTGTTAACAAATATGATATATAGCGTTATAGATCATAGATAAACAGAAAAATTAATGATGAATGTATCTGGACTTCTGTATGATTTATAAATATTTTAGCTACATTTTCTGATTTTCAATATAAAAAAGTATTATTTATGTATTATAAAAATGATAACACAAAGGAAAAAACAGTCCAAGGAAAGGGTTCCTTCGTCCCAAGGGGAGGGGTGGTGTGGAGAACCAGCTGAGCCTTCCATCTTCCCCAGAAAACCTTCCCCGACCTGTGGAGGGCGAGCAGCGAGAGAGAAGTGGTGAACGGTCCTTCAATCTTGTTTACGCGTAAATCCCGGAGCCAACACCTTTGTCTTTCCCCTCTGTGAAAAATGTGCCACCAGCACTCTCCAGGAAAACTTTCTCTCCCAGTCCATCCTTGCGCCTTGTCTTTCCCCACCTGTCCCCTCCTCCTCACCCCACTCCTCACACGTGCCCAAGTCATATTGTCAGTACAACATGGAGGCCAAGAGTGTGGCTGACTGTCTGAATCTGAACTCAGCAATTCCTCTTCCCAGAAGTATGGCCCTGAGCAATCAGAAATGCCTTCTTTTTTTTGGTGAGGAAGATTGTCCCTGAGCTAACATCTGTGCGAACCTTCCTCTATTTTGTATGTGGGACGCTGCCACAGCACGGCTTGATGAGCGGGGATGGGTCTACTCCCTGGATCCAAACCTGCGAACCCCAGGCCACCAAAACAGAGCATGCAAACTTAATCACCATGCCACTGGGCCAGCCCCCGGAAATGCCTTTTTATGCCTCAGTTCCTCATTATTGTGAGGATTAAATGTAAAAAAAGATAAGAAAAAAAATAAAAAGAAGGAAGGAAAGAAACAGGGAAGGAAGGAAGGAGGGAGGGAGGGAAGGAGGAAGGAAGGGAGAAGAAAGGAAGGGAAGGAGGGAGGGAGGAAAAAAAAGAAAAAGAAAGTAAAAATCTTCTAAATGCAATGTGGTATCCTGGATTTTATCCTGAAACAGAGAAAGGACATTAGTGGAAAAACTGGAGAAATCCAAAGAAAGTCTGCAGTTTAGTTAATAATAATATACTAATGTTAATTTCTTGGCTGGGACAAATGTACACACTCATGTAAGAAGTTGGGGCCCAGGTGAGGGTGTAGGGGATCTCTCTGTACTCTCTGCAACTTTTCTGTAAATCTAAAATTACTCCAAAATAAAAAATTATTTTAAAAAAGTAAAGCACTTAGAACAGTGCCTGAGACAGTCAATGAATACTATTAACTCTTTCATTCTATTTGACTGTGATCATCCAGTCGTTAGTTATTTTCGAGGGCATATCAGACTATTTTGCGCATCTCACAGAACCATCTACGGTGCTGGGCATCTGGGGCTCTCAGTGGTAATTCACCTTGTGGCCTTTCTTAATTTCTACCCCTTGCCTCTGCTTTTTATTACCAAGACCTTGACTTTATGTTATTTTATTTTCAGATTTACTATATCTAAAATGCATGTTGTAAGTTGGTTCAAAATTCTTTTGAAGTTGTCAGGATATCAATAAGTAATAAAAAATATTCGTAAATGAATTAATCTATTTTTTACCTGCACTGCACACACAGGCCAAACACTATAATTATAGGATCTTGGGAAGAACGTGGGTTTGGAACCAGAAAAGCTGTGTCTGAGTCCCAGCCCCACTTCTCATGGACTGTGTGACGCTGGGCAGGTCATACACCAGTAAATGGGGGGCGTGAGCTGCCCTCCTTCCCTGGTGTTCTAGGGAGTTGCTAAGATAACGCTTGTGAAAGCCCTGGGCAAAGCCCCATCTCACTGACCGCTCCCCCCTCTGCAGCAGAGCTCTGGGAGCCAGTTTTCACCCACAGGGAAATGCAAACCTGGGACCAGAACCTGCTCAGTGGGGACCCACTTCTCCCGGCCAACCCTTCTCACAGTCGCATGTGCCCCACAGCCCTACGCTAGTCCGGCTGCCTGGATGTGCTTCTGCCGTCACCCCAGAAGTGGGCCTGAAGCTGGTGGCCACCGCCTCACCCCCACCCAGGCCTCTCACTCCACAGGTGCTGCTGGCCCCACCAGGCCCCGCACTGCCACTCGGCTGCACAGAGCTTTAGAAGAAGGCCATCTCACCTCTGGCTCCCTAGCAGATGGATGCAGTCGCTTGGCTGGATGATGGCATGTGAATGGGCATCTCTGCTGACCAGGGGCTGAGGGAGGAAAGGGGTGAAGTACATGAAAGGAGCCCTTGGGGCATCACTGTCCTGAACTTGGGAGCTGAGGCCCTTGTCAGAGGAGAGAAGGAGGCCCAGAAACACCCTCTTGTCCATACCCGGCCCAGGCACGCACTTAATTCACCATTTTATTGCGGGAAGAAAGACGGGAGGGGACTCAAGATGAAGTCTTAATTTATCCAAGCTGGTGACCTCTCTACTTTCTAAACCCAGATGAATGAGAGCCAGCAAGGGAGGGGGCAAGCTGCCTGGGTTTGTCCCCTTGTTTGGCTGATCCCACCCACTTAATTCTTCATCCCTCATCTTCTCTCCAGGTCAGTCCTCAGACATTTCAAGTTCAGGTTCAAGGACTGACATAGTTCATGGGAGAATTATATCCTCCAAGGAGCACCAAGTGTGTGTAGGTAGTTGGGGGAGGCTTGAACACAAGTGGACACTTCCAGAGGGAGGGGGCAAAAACAATGGTGAGTATTTACTGAACAGTTACTCTGTGCCAAGACCTGCATTACCTCATTTAATTTGCATGAAGATTCTGTGAGGTGGAATTTTTATACATGGGGAAAATGAGATGCACAAGGTTACATAACTTACCAAGGTCACATAGCCAGATGGTCATGGTCCTGGGCTCTTGAACCCAGGCAGCCCAGCTCCAGAGCTTCCCTGTGCCCTTGGTCATGACGCTGGAGGGGAAGCTCACAGGAATTCCAAGTGGTCCTGCTGGGGCTGCCTGTGAAGAAATTCTAGGTGGATGGAAACCAGCTGCCCAGGCAGCTGCGAGTGCATTTCTGTGGGGTCAGGGGGTAGGGGACAGGGGCCAACTCAGAGAGCCCTGGACTGGCCTCAGACAGCTCCACAAGCCTCTTCTGATTCCTTCAAGGCTGGAGTACTTAGGCCCTTGGATCCTAAGTCCCTGTCATTCTGGACCGAGGCAGGCAGAAAAGGGAACGGTGGAGACCAGGTCCAGGAGAAGGAACTGGCTGGGTCAGGAACCAGGCATGCCTGGTGCTGATGATTCAGACACCCGACACCAAGCGAGCAGTCAGGGCAGCAGCCCGAAGCACCAGCCCCGGGAGACACACGCCACTGGAGTCATCCCCGCCTCAGCCAGGCAGCATCTTACATCCTCCCTGCTGGGCCTGGAGCCGGTCTCAGGCTGGGGCCTGCCCCGAGCCGCCTGCTGGGAGGAAGTGAGCCATAGCAAAATGCTGTAGAACATACTAGCAGCTACTTTTATTAGGCACCTACTGTATGCCAGGCTCTGCACTAGATATTTTACATGTGTTAACACTTTTCATTTTAATCTTCCAAACTACTCTGTGAGTAATAGCCCCATTTTCCAGAGAGGCAGTTTCACCACTGAGAGAGGTGCCGCAGCTTGCCCAGGGCCGCAGAGCCTCTAGACGGCAGGATCAGCACTCAGACTCCGGTGAGCCCCACTGTCCCCAGACGGCCTTTGTCGGGTGGAGACGGCACGCACTCTTCTCCTCCCCTTTCTCACACTTTCTACCCAGGCATTTCCACCACACTCTCACTTGTGTTGGAAAGTCGGCCCGCTCAGTCCCGTGCACCCGTTGGCAGCAGCTTCCCTACAGGCCTGAACATCTCTTTTTCCATCTGCTCTCACAACCGTGCTGTGAGGGAGGCCGGGCAGGCATGTCTCCCATTCCACAGGTAAAGAAACTGAAGCTCAGGGAAATGAAATGGTTGGCCACCAACACCCCACCATCCAGGACAGGGTGGGCTAGACCCAGGCCTCTAAATCCAGTGTCCTTCCGTGACACTTCCCGGCACTGCCCGCGGACTCAGATTGGTTGATGCCTCCACAGGCCTCTGAACGTCTATAACTCACAGTGGCCAGCTTACAATGGACCAGAGGGCTCTGGTGCCAAGTCCTGCCAGGATTCTGTGTGCCCCTCTAGGGGTCCTCCCCCAGCCAGGAGGCGTCTTGCCCAGTTGCTGAGGAGGGACCTGTCTTGCTGAGGTGTCCCGAGGCAGTGAAGATGCTGTGAAGGAGACCATGGAGTTGGCAGCCTGTGGGATGTGTGTGGGTCCCCAGATGGTGCATCCTTCTTCAGGGCTCCGGCTGCCAGGGGCAGCCTCTCTGATGGGGCACTCCATGGGGAGGCTCCTGCCTGCCCGGCCTGGGACAGGCAGGCCCCCGATGGTAGTGGACAAGTGACAGTATCACAGAGAAAGTATGATACGAAAACCACAGAGAGGACTCTCCCAAAAAACCCAGCAAGCCCGCTCTGGGGAGTTCATCTCTTCTCCAAGAGTTTGGCTTCTGCCCTCTAACGTTTTCCCCCAGGAGACAGACAGAACAGGCCTATTTTGGGTTTGTTTGTTTCAATCCCAGTTGACAAATGAGGAAACCAAGGCCCAGAAAAATAAAGTAATAGCCAGTCAGGGAAGAGCTGGAGTGAACACGGAGTCTCACAACCCCAGAGCCAGCCTCTCCCGCTGAGCACCATGACCCCGCACTCGCCCCTGGCCTGGGGTGTTATCTAGAAGTCTCCGCTGGCATGCAGTAGTCAGAGAATTTGGCTATGTGTCCACCATTGTGAATGCTTGATTTGTACACCCTCAGCTTTACCCCAAAGCCTCGGGCTTCTGGAAAGGGTGGGGTTGGAGGAATTCCAAGACTTTGACCTGGAAGGAATTCCAGGAGACTGGGCTGCCTCTTTTAACTCCACCAGCAGCCGACAAGGTTGGCCTTAGCCAAAGACTTGTTCAGATCTCACTAGCGAGGATTCCCCCAGACCACTCCCCCCACTCCCTCTTTCTTCTCTCTCCCCCCTCTCATACCCCCTCGTGAAGTCTGCAAGGGGACAGGGCAGCCAGATTCCACAACATTTAAGTCATCGTTCCATTTCACTCTGGTAAATGGCATTTTCATAGAGTCACAGAATGTGAGAATTTGAAAGGATCTTATTGATGGTTTTGACCAACTCCCTCTTTTAATAGATGAGGAAGATGAAGGCAGAGAGGGGAGGCAGCTCACTTGGGGCAATCAGCGAGTCAGTGCAGGGTGTGGGCTAGAACCCAGGGCCCAGATCTCCCGGGCACCACTGCTCTCCATGAGCTCCGTCCCCACTTTCCATTCTGAATCACACTGTGCCGTTGCTGGAAGGAACCGCAGGAAGAGTGTGGTCAGAGTGAGAGTTGGGAACAAACTCGAATACCGCTGGGGCCATAAGGTCATGTCAGAGGAAGAGGAGAGCCAGGACTTGGGGTGGTGACTGGCACACAGACTATTGTCCTACAGGCCCAGGATTTCTGGACATCCTGACTTTTTTAAAAAACAGCTATAAAATACAATTTTTAATGTAAAATATTCCAACTTTTAAATATAGAGACAATTCAAGTTTAAAAATCAAATCCAAGACTAACTTGTGACCTGCAATGGGGTCCAACTCCATCCCCTTTTCATAGATGAGGAAACTGAGGCCCAGGGTAGTGGCCCATCAGAGACCACACAGAGACCAACATCCAGTGCAGCTGAGTCATTTCTGGGGAATCCCACGTCCGGGGCATCTGTCCGGTCAGCACTGATCACGAGATAGCATTCCGTGAGAGCCTGTCCCCGAGTACCTGGACCCCAGCCCTGACTCCTCCCGTCTCATGCGATTCGCCTTGGAGGCCTCTACCTTTGGCCTTCAATTATATTCTCCCTGTGGTCCACATTCCCCAAATCTTGAGTATTTGTTCCCTGACATGTCCCTTTAAGACTCCGAAGTGGGCCAGAACATTCCGAGACCCTGCTGGAAGCTGGGAAAGGCTGCAGACACCCTTGCCCTCTGCCAAGCCCTTCCCACATGCCATTCCCCTTGCCTCTGGACATTCTGCCCTGCGCGGCCCAGCTCAAAACAGCACAGCTGACACTCCAGAAAAATCTCATAAAGCCGAATTAGGAGCATGTCAGCGAAAGGGGAAAATGAGATCATGGCCACCCTGTCACCCTCCCCGGCTGGCTAAATCTGTCAGCAGGCCGTCAGTCGTCAAGGCCTCCCTGACCCCTCCTGCATGTCCATCCTGTGCCCGAGACGGAGGCATGGGGCAGTTAAGTGAGGAGATGACACACAGCCTCGTAAAACCCAGGAGAAAGTCAAGTGCTAAGATGAGCATTGCTGATAATAAGGGTTTGGTGAGCCCCGAGAAAGGGAAGAATAGATAGAATTTGTATGGATGGAGAGGAGGGGACAGGACGTGCAAGGTGTAGGCAGGCACAGAGTGGGGACGGGGTGTGGCATGTTGGGAGACAGCGGTGGCTCAGTGGCCCCAGCTGCGCCAGGTCTTGGGTGAGGCCCTTGATCGTTCTGACTCTGCTTCCTCATCCACAGACAGGGCCTTGGGCTGGATGAGCCCACCGTGTTCGTTCTCCTTGAGCAGAGAATCTGTGCTTTATCCTAACATATGCACTTTTTGAATGAATGAATGATTGATTGAATGATTTAACATAAACATCAACCCAATGAGAAAAGTATAAGCACAGATACCAGAATAAGATAATTTAGCATTTAAAATTTTTCGAGGCATTTCCCCATCACCATAACAGCCCTGGAGGCAGGTGGTGTGGGTTTCATTGATCCCATTTCACAAGTGAAGAAACCGGGGCCTGGCGCATGCTCAGAGGGATGGGTGACTTCCCTGAATGGGGAGTTTGGGAAGGAACCCCATGGCTCTGCATTTCTGGGGTCCCCTCCTGGGGACCTCCCTGCCTGCAGTGAGGGTGCCCTCAGTCCTACTACTGAGGTGGGGCCTGCAGCGAGCCCGTTGGGGCTGTGCCTCAGCAGGAAAGTCTGGCTGACTCGGGAGGAGTGTGAGCGGCCCACCTGACCGCAGACCTGAGCCTCATCCGCGTGGAGCACTCATCAGAATGCAGCTGACATTTCCATCTCCCTGGGAGGGACCCTGGGGCCATCTCTCAGTGTGTTCTGAACTCACGTCAGGGAAGAGAAGGAGCGCTGTTTATTGCTTCTCCAAACCCCCAGTGGAGATGTTAAACAACTTGCTCAGATAACCTCAGACTTTACCTGGGGTCCCCTGTCGATCAGCTGCCCACTCTTTCCAGCTGGAGGAACCCTGTCAGAGAGGAATGAGGAGAGTGGGAGGGCGGCCCGATGGGCCAGATGCATGAGACTGTTCTCTGGTCACGGAAGTTTGGGAAACAACGATGGTTTAAAGTCCCGTCAGGTTCTATTTTGCAGGACTTATCAGAACCGTCAATACGCTGCTGTGCTCTGGCTCTCCAGGTGGAGAGAGATGAAGCTCGCGTCCTTTTCCAGACTCATTGGACCACAGGTCTTTTTTCCTCATGGATCAGTGTGAGGGTCTAGTGTTCCACCGTTCCCTGTTTTGGGAAATGTTGCTGCAGACACCCACTTGTTTCTGGAGATGGGATGGTGGAGTGGAAAGACAGAAGCTTAGCTTCACCACATAAGGGCTCAGGTGACCATGGACAAATTCCTGAGCCTCTGTGTCTGCGTCTTTCAAACAGGGACAGTATGCTGGTCTCAGGATGCTGATGTGAGGAGCAAACGAGGTCACAGACGCCCACAGTAGACCCTTCTAGTCACGTCAAGGTCATTACACAGGTACCCAAAAAGGTGTACGCGATGTAAGATTTACAAGAAAAGATCAAAGGAAAAGTGACTCTTCATCTGACCACAGGATTCTCGGAGTTGTAAAATGACCCACCAAGTTTCTTTAAGTTGCAAACCCCTCCTGGTCTCTCTCTCTCAGGCTGATTTAAAATGAGGTACAATTTAAAATTCTTCGACTTATCAGAAACGTGTCTATTTATAAAATAAAACTCAAGTGTGAAATTCACCCCATGCTCCCCAAGGGCCCTTTATAACCTCTGGGGCTCCAGGGGAGATGCCCGGGGAGGCCCACCTGGGAATGGAGGCCCTGTGCCTCCGGCTTCTCCGTTAGAGTTGTCCTCTGCTGGTTGCCTTGTATGAGCTCCTCACAGACTCAGTCCCTCATCCCCACACGCCCAGGCAAGTCCATGCCAATCTCCTGCTGCCTGGAATTGGCTCCTCCTTGTGGCAAAGAAGACTGGTTCCCCTCAAGGATCCGTTCTCCCTGTGGCCTTTAGTAATAGAACTAAAGACTCCATTCCCCAGGCTCTCTTGCTAGAGGCAGATGTGGCCATGAGACAAAGTTCTACCAATGAGATAGGAGGGGAAGTGGTGTGGACAGGTTCAGGGTCATGCCTGTCCTTAATGGAAGTGGCATTTTCTCAACTTCCACCTTTCCCCTTTCTGTGGGCTGAACTCATGATGTGATGGCAGGTTCTGGAGCAGCTATCTTGGACCATATGGTAAAGGCTGCTGATTGAGAATGGCAGAGCAATAAGACAGATGGATTCTGGGGCTTCAAAACCATGAAATTGCCATATTAGCCCTGGACGGTTTAAGTTACTACTGTTACATGAGGGAGAAACAAACCTCCATTGGGTTTAAGCCATTGTTATTTTGGCCTTTAGTTACAACAGCTGAACCGCTTCTCTTTGCATAGCTACTTCTAACCATACTTCAAAACCTACCTGAAGGCCATTTCCCCCAGGAAGCATCCCTTGATTGTACCAGTGATATCTTGCCTCACATAGCACATCGCCCATCCCAGAACGTATTGCCTAAACCAAATCTTGATGCACCAAATTCTATTTAACGTTATTCGCTCCAATGTGGGGCACGGCATGCATCAGGAGGCCTGGAAAGGCAGTGACTGAGTCGGGTTATGTGACTGTCCCTTGTTCATGGCTGGTTTGGTGTCTCTTTCACAGCATAGTACCTTCCAGACAATGCCATATGCCACTGTAGGGCAGGGTTAGGTCACAGGCCTCTGTCGCCACCATTCATGGCATATAACACTCGACTGCGACCCAGGGGCTTGACTTACATTTACCAAAAGAACCTGATGGGGAAATAAGGCCAGCCAACTCTGGTGGGGTGTGGCGGGGGACAGTCCCGGCGCCGAGCCTTTAAATACAACCTGATGTCAGAGAACTCCGTGACATGTAACCCAAGAAAGGGCCTGCTATAATCGGATTCTTCCGACGTGGAAAAATGAGGCAGGCTGACTGCCGCCACCATGGAGAGGCGACAAATGTTTGACCTCGGGTGTGAGGGTGACTGACTGATTCCTTGCTGTCACAGGGAGAAATGCACACCTGTTCCAGCTGGAACACAGTCAACCCCGACCAGCCACCCTCAGATAGACCGGCTGGAGTCCTGAAGAGAAAAAAGGATCACACTAGCTGTTACACAATGAAGCTATTGAGCAGCTGCCCAAGATGGAATAAACTGCCTTGTGAAGTAGTGAGCTGCCTGACACTAGAGGTAATCAAGCCAGATGACCACTGATGGGGATACTTTAAGGGGAGTCCAGGCTCAGGTTAGGGAAGGAGATTACACTGGGTGGCTTGAAGTTTTGTGATACTGTGATTTTTCAGACTGCGGTGTGAGTCTCCTCTATTGGCTCCGTCTCAACATTTCTCCCTAGGAGCCTACCACAGTGCCTGGAGTTCTACCATTAGAGCTTTCTTAGTCGGAAGTAAGGCATCAGATCTCCTGGAGATGTCGGTTAAATAAAGGGGCGCTACCTAATGTTATAGCTGTTGACCCTTCCTTGTCAGTTCATTTAGCAGCCCTTCTCCCAGGTGGGTACTGGGGCAATAGGCTCTGACCATCCAGAAGGCAACCGGAAGGCAGAATGTGCTTGGGGAGGTGGTGGTGAGAGAGCGGAGGGTACACGAGGATCTGAGAAAGCAGGTGACATGGCGTGAGTGCACCATCAAAAAACACTGTCATCCAACAGTAACCGTCATGCTTGACCCAGGGTGGCCCTGCCTGGTCCCAAAGCCCAGCATGTGCACAGCACCTTCCACTTCCCAAAGGGAGCACTGAACTAGGAGTCCAGAGACCTGACTGGGCCACTCCCCGGCAGTGGGCCTCGGGTATGCTGCCATGCCGACCTGTGAGCTCAGCTTCCTCCACTGCCAAACAAGAGGAGGCACATGCCGGTCTCCAAGGGCCTGTCCCCGTGACAGGGCTGGGACCAAGGCACCGGGACAGGCTTCGGGGTCCCCCAGACCAGCTGTGAAATCCCCCTTTCCTTTCCAGAGCAGTGCAACCTTGAACAAGGTGCCTAAGCCTCCTGAGCCTCAGTCCCCACCTCTGTGAAACGGGAACAGTAATACTTGCTTTGAAGGACTGTCAAGATGATGAAATATAAGATGCCTTGCAGGGTGGCAGGATGGGTGCTGAAAACAGCCATAATTTAGCATGTCAGTTTTCAGTTAACGCCTCACTGAGTTACAGCAGGCTTCTCCCATAAAAGGTGGGAGGCAGTGGGATTCAGACCCAGTTGCCAGACTTTGTCATCTCCCCAGGAAAGCCAGAGTCAGTTGCTCTGAGCTCCTGCCGGCTCGGACACTGGCTCTCTTCCTTCCTTCTGGCCCCCCGTTCAGAAGAAGCTTTGGTTACAACAGGAACTGCAGGCATGGGAAGCCCCGGGCTCCCTCCCAGCATCCCCTCTGCTCAGTGGTCACCCTCCCAAAGTGGCCTCCACTGGCTGGGGTCTCTGCCCCTCAGGGCCCATGGGGGCCAGTCTAGGACCAGACATCAAGGTTTTCATCCTCACCCACGCCCTTCTCCCATGGCCCCTCTAACCAGAGGTGGGTATAAGCTCGTGGGCTTAGGGGTCAGGCAGCTGCGGGCTTGAAGGCCTGCCTGCCACTAACTGCTGTGTGCCCTGGGCTGCTTACTTCGGGTCTTGGAGCATCAGTTTCTTCATTTGTAAAATGGGTGTAAGTAGCACTACTTCTCAGGGGCCCTATGGACGTCTAGATATGTGCGTCCGTGCCTGGCACGTAGCAGGTCCCCAGTAAGTGGGAATCGTCTTTCTTCTCTTCTTTACTATAGCTTAAAGAATTGGTTCCAGGAAGGATCAATATTTTTTTCCAAATTTTATTTTTCCGTTTTTCAAACCTAAGCACATATTGCAAAACAACAAACTCCCGTATACTCTTCACCCAGATTCATCAATTTAACATTTCACCACGGTTGCTTTATCTCTATGTATCCACATCACTGTTTCTGTTATTGATTAGTCTCTCTCCCCTTAACTACTTCAGTGTGCATTTTCTAAAAACAAGAACGTTTTCTCATACAACCTCATTAACAAACTCAGGAAATTAACAAGGATGTAATACTATTATCTGATATGCAGTCTACATCCAAATTTCGCCAATTGTCCCTAGAATGTCCTTTAGAGCAATTTCTTCTGGTCCACGGTCCACCCCAGGATCAGGCCTTGCATTTTGTCATCAGGCTCTTTAGTCTGGAACAGTCCCTGGACTTCCCCGTGTCTTCCGTGACTCTGACACTTGTGAAGCGGGCAGGCCGGTTACTCGGTGGAGTGTCCCTCCCTGTGGCCCCGTCTGGTGATGGTTCCTCCTGATTAGACTCAGGCTGTGCGCTTCTGGCAGGAATATCACGGAATTGATGCTGAGTCCTTGTCAGTGCAGCGTATCGGGACCTGTGATGTCGGTTCACCACCACCAGCGATGTTCACGTTGACTGACTCTGGGTTAAGCTGACGCCTGTGAACCTTCTCTACAGCACACGTTTTTCCTATGGGGAATGTGGTCCCATCTCAACCTGGGCTCTCGAGTCAGAGCTGGATTGTGTCTGGGCTTCAGCATTTACCAGCAGTGCGGCCTCGGCCAAACCGTCCAACTTCTCTGAACTCCTGAAACCAAGCTTGTGTTCCACCTCTCAGGGTGTTTGGGAGGAGTAGCTGGGATCACGCACGTGAAGCGTTTAGCACGGTGCCCGGGCACGCTGCGGGAGGTGCCCGGCCAACGTCCGTTATCACTATTCCTGCCACCCCAGTAATACCCTTCAAGCCCCGAAGGTGTGAGAATGGCTTGAGTACAGGGAGCTGTTGAATGGCTCCTGGTCAGTTCAGTGGTTATTCACCAGGCATCTGACCAAGGCTTAGGAGCTGCAGAGGGCAGCTAGAGATCAGGAAGACCCACCCTGATGGAAGTAAACAGCAGCAACGGAACCCGTTGTCCTAGGGGCAGGAGCAAGTTTCTACTGAAAGGCAGATAACTCTGGGAACATAAATGGACTGGCAAGGTGGACCCATGGCTGTGAGCTAAGTGTGGACTTTGGGATCCAGCCAATCTGGGTTTGGGTCCCACCTTCTCTGTGAACGAGCCGTGTGGCCTTGGGCAAGTCAAAGAATTGAGCCCCAGGTTCTTCCTCTGTGAAAACGGGCTGATACTGTGTCTCTCATAATACTGCTTCTGCCTTGATCAGAAAGCTCCAGAACAGGAATCACCACCATTGCTCATGGCTCCAGAACCATGCCACTTCTGCCCTGATCTGTGCTGGCAAAGCAGATGCTCCATGCCCCCTGCCTTCCCCCACATGACTCACCTTTGAATCACACTCGAAGAAGTTCATCCCACTAGCAGAGACAAAACCACAGCCAGAACCCACGAGGTGAGGGAGTCTTGGTTTTCACCTGTTCAATATCTAGACACACCAGAAGGAGGTGGAGTGTGTTCTGAACTAGCCAATCTGCCAAATCAAGAACCATAAAAGTGTTTGACCCTTTGACCTAGTAATTGCCCTTCTAGGAATCCACCTGAAGGAAATATTAGAGATATAAACAGCATTTGTGTATAAAGGAGAAGGAAAGAGGGGATGGAGGGAGGGAGGGGGAGAGGATGGAGGGAGAGAAACAAAATCCATGAACAGGGGGTTGGTGAAATAAATTTTGGAACATTCATATGAAAGAATTTTTGGTCAATAAAAATGAGGTTTTTGAATAATTTTAGAATTTGCAACAACATAATATTAAGGGGAAAAAAGAAAACCGACTATATGTACAGTACAATCCCAGTTTTGTAAGAGGGGCACAGATATGCAGAGTACGATATGGGAGGAAGTACCCCAAAGATGTTTATCTCAGTGTGCCTGGAATCACATGGATTGTGTCATCTTCTTGTTTACACTTTTCTTTACCATCTATGTGTTCTACCAAGAGTATGCATTACTTTTTAGAGTTAGTTGTTTTAGAAGTTGAAGGATGATATAAGCAAAATGAGATATACTCATCCCTGACTCACACACATGCACACACACACGTACACACACACGCACACCCATACACATGTATACACTCGTGTGCACACATGCACATGTATGCACACACGTATACACACGCACACACACAGCTTTGCCTTGTGTAGGGGAGGCCTGTGGTGAGGACAGATCATGTCTGGGAGAGAGCTGAAGTACCGGCTTGGAGCTGGGGTGTGCGGAGTGGGCAATAAGGGCTAACAGCTGCTCAGGGCGGACGAGGACCAATGATGGAGGGTGCGCAGGGGCCCTCTCTGACTTATCTGGATGTCAATATTGATTCCATACCCTTGTAGAGAAATTGTCAAAGGACTTGAAAGCAGCCAGTTCACAGAAAAAGGAATACAGAAGACTTTGAAATAGATGAAAAGATACTCAGCTTCAATCATAATCAAAGAAAAGCAAACTAAAACAAGAGCTATTTTTCACTTACCAGATTGGCACAGATCACAACGTTTGACGAGAACTAGGGTGACCGGCCTGGAGTGAAGCGTCTCTGCCCCCCCCGCAGGGTGGTTCGTAATATCTATCAGAACGGAAAACACACGTGCCCTTTGATATGGCCGCTCTGCTTCTAGGAGTTTGTTCTCAGATAATTGTGCCTTGCTCGTATGCAAAAGGGGGGTGTACAAGGGTGTTTATTGTGGTGTTGCTCATCTTAGCAAAAGATTGGAAGCTGAGTTTTCGGTAGAGTCTGATTAAATAAATCATGGTGCATTCATATGATGAAATACTGTGCTAAAAAGGAGTAATCTCAAAGATATATTTATAAGCGATAAAGTCAAGGTGAACAGTGAAGTATATAATGTCCTATTTTTGGAGAGAAAACCGTGTACATATATCATTTGATATGTATAGCACATTTGTGGTGTCCCTGGGGAGGGAGATTGGGGTAGTGAGGGTCTGAGTTAGAGTCAATATTCTTTGTTTATACTTTTGTACTGTTGGGTTATTTAATCTTGTTTACGTTCATGTGTTACATTTTCAATTTCAACACGTAATTAAAAAATAAATAAATACTCATTGAATTAATAATTGGACTAGGAAGCCACAGAGAGGCATTTGGATGTGATGAGATGAGCCATAGGGAGCCATCAGTGGTTCTTGAGTAGGGGAGTGCAGCCTAAGAGTAGTATTTAACAGGGAGGACCCAGAAGAATGGCAGGGAGAGGCTGAGAGCAGGGAGAGGCGCCCGACCAGCCGCACCAGCGGAGGCATCACAGTCACTGGGCAGGCAGGCTGCACCCAGGGGAGCTGGGATGAGGGACAGATGCAGGAAGCGTTACTCCCCGAGTGGCCCCCTTCATTCCACTCAGTCTGGATGATTCTCTCTGTTCCCACCCCTCATTACATCCCACAAGTTTCCCAGATGATTTATGGAATAATTCTCAGCCTTTTAGCAATGCAGATAGTTACTTTTTTAACCACAGTCTCTCAATTCATTTGCAAGGTTACAGTCCCTTGTCTTCCCCTCCCTCACATTCCCTGTGGCCCTGGAAGAACAGAGCTGCCTCTCACTCCACACATGGCCTCCACACGTCTTTTACCTGACTCTATTCTCTCTTAGCCTGCACTGCTCCTCCCCCTCACACATGCACAGCAGCTCCCCTTTCCTGCCTTCAGCCTGGCTCAGCCACCCTGGTCCCCTGGCCTTTCCGGAGGAGCCTCCTGGTCTACCTGCAGGGTGCCCCCAGGCTTGCTGTGAGATAGACACAAATGGCCTTCTTCCCTATCCCAGCTCGGCTAGGCTCCCAAAGAGGTTTTGATGGGTCTTAAGCCCCAGGAAGAAGGGTGTGTTGGTGGGGAGTGGAGGGGGAGTAAGGTTTGAGGGGGAAGGAAAAAACCCGTCCAGCCTCATTACACCTTAATCGGTGTACTTATTTATGTATTGTTTTTGGTGAGAAAGATTAGCCCTGAGCTAACGTCCGTTGCCAATCCTCCTCTTTTTGCTGAGGAAGACTGGCCCTGGGTTAACATCTGTGCCCATCTTCCCGGTTTACATGAGGGACGCCTGCCACAGCATGGCTTGATGAGTGGTGCATAGGTCCACGCCCAGGATCCAAACCTGCGAACCCCAGGCCACTGAAGTGGAGTGCTCAAACTTAACCACTACGCCACTGGGCAGGGCCCTGGTGTACTTATTTTAATACTAAATATTGTTTAAAATTATTTACCATGGAGTAAAATGGATGATCCTGGAGATGCCCCCAACTGATCCATTTATCCCATAGTCCAGGGTTTCTCCACCTTGACACTATTGATATTTTGGGCTGGATAAATCTTTGTCACGGGGGCTGTCCTGTGTGTTGTAGGGTGTTCAGCAACATCCCTGGCCTCCAACCTGCTAGATGCCAGGAGCGCCACCCCCTCCAGTTATGACAACCAAAAACACCTCCAGATTTTGCCAAATGTCCCCTCGGGTGCAAAATCACCCCTGGTTCAGTCCACTGCTGTGGTTTCATGTGTTCCCGAGCACAGTACTGTGTGCCAGCGCAGGGCAGGCTCAGGTACCCCTTACCAGTCTTCACCTAAAGTCACAGTGGGGAGTTTCCGGCATTCGGCATTACGGGGAAGGCAGGCAGTGGCTGGCTTGGCACCCTGTAAGTCAGAGCGCAGAGACAACCTGTACTTTTCCACTTGTCCCCTTTCAGAACACTAACCTGGAACCCAGGCCTGAACCATTTCCAAAATTCTGAGCTCCTCAACCTCTATCTAATCAGATTCTTTTTGGTTCTTGGGTTTTTCACCCAGGACGACCAACAGCTTCTGCCTCTTAGACTCTTTTATTGTTAGGTCTGCAAGGGCAATAAAAAGCCTCAAAGGGTTTCCGGGACATCAAATAGCTCCTTTTAAATTAAAAAGAAAGCAAGGGGGAGGGGAGACCTCCAACCTTTGTATTTTGTTACACAAGTGAATTAGACACATCTGGAATATGTTTCCTTCTGGCTGGGCACTGTTTTAAGACATAGGGAGATTGTCCTTAAAATATTTCCCAGCCTTTTTATGGCTGCCTAGGGTTTTAGAGGAACTGGTCTGTGTGTTGCTGGTTGCATAGGGTGTGGCCCAGGACTCTGCAGGAGTCGGTCGGCCCATGAAGAGGAGCCCTGAGTGGTAGGGCTCAGGACATCCAAGAGTACTGCACCACTATGGATATTTCATAGTTCTCAGCATTGTCTGAACAGGAGATACACTTGCAGCTCTCTGGGTCTTTGCTCAGGGTGTTTGCTGTGCCTGGAAAGCCCTACCTCCTTTGTGTACTTACTGTCCCCCTTAGTCTTCTAAGAGCACCTCAAAATCTCCCCTTCTTCTCTCCTAATGAAATAATCAGACAAGTGAGCAAAGATATGTATAAATCTTATGCATATATGTATGCTTGGGGCATGTGCATACATGTGTGTCTATATATGTGTGTGGGGGGTATATATATATTTCAATGCAATGTGGTTTGTAGTGATGAAAAAGTGGAAATACACTAAAATATACAGTGATGAGGACTAGATAAATAAACTACAGTATAATCATACAATGAAAAATCAATCATCAAAAATTGAAGATACAAATGAGTATTGACTTGACGAGATGAAAAGATGTTAAGAACAGCATATATGATCCTATTTTTAAAAAATATATTATACAAGGAGGATTCTGGGAAGACAGCAGAATAGAAAGCACCAGGAGTCTGTCTCCCTGCCTAGACAACAGTTGTACTGGAAGAATCTGTATAATGGAAGTATTTTAGAACTCTGGAGTCTATTGAAGGCTTGCAACTTCCAGGGGTAGGTTTGGGTGGCAGCAGGTACATATCCCCCACCCCGAGCCCTGTGGCAGGCAGCTGTGCATATGTTCCATGAGTAGCTTGCATGCAGCTTGTGGGAGTGAGGGTGGGCAATAAGGACCATGTCCTCAACCAAGATTCCTATATCCTACAAAATTGTCCTTCAAAAATGAGGGAGAAATTAATACATTCCCAGATAAAAAAAATTCCAAATATTGGGGGAACCTGTGCTGTGATCATTGATTGTTGCTTCTGATCACAGAGGTGCAAACACAGAGGCAGGCAGCCATTGTTATTGCACCTCCCCCCATTGTGGCAAGCCCCTCCCCCTCCAGCTGAAGTGACTTCCAGGGGATTTAAAGGGCCCAGTGCCTTTTCCTCCTCCCTTTATTTTTCTTCCTCCCCCTCTGGAAGTATTAATGGAAATATTAATAAAGAGAAAACCTAAAAAGGAACTGAAAAGAAATTATAGAGCTGAAAACTACATTAACTGAATGAAAAATTCACTAGAAGGGTTCAAAGGCATATCTGAGCAGGTAGACGAAAGAATCAGTGAATGTGAAGATGGGACGATTGAAATTACTGAGTCTAGGAAATAGATAGAAGAAATATTGAACAAGTGAACAGAGCCTAAGGGACCATGAGATATCATCAGGGACACCAACATGTCCCTTGTAGGACTTCCAGAAAGAGAAGAGAGAAAAAAAGGGGCAGAGAGATTATTTGAGGAAATAATGGCCAAAAACTTCCTAAGTCTGATGAAAGACATGAATATAAACACCCAAGAAACTCAACAAACTCCAAGACAGAGGAACTCAAAGACACCCACACAAAGTCATACTATACTCAAACTACTGAAAGACAAAGACAAAGAGAGAATCTTGTCCTTCAAAAGTGAGGGAGAAATTAAGACGTTCCTGGATAAACAAAAACTGAGGGAGTTTGTTGCTATTAGACCTGCTCTGCAAGAAATGCTCAAGGGAGTCCTGCAGATTGAAATGAAAGGGCACTAGATAATAACTCTAAGTTGTATGACGAAATAACAGTCTCAGTAAAGGTAATTATATGGACAATTGTAAAAGCTAGTATTATTGTAACAACAGTTTGTAACACCACTTTTTATTTTCTACATAGTTTAAGAGACTAATACACTAAAAAAATTATTAGTCTAAAAGCCAATATTATTGTAACTTTGTTTCTTAACTGCATATTATATTTTCTACATAATTTAAGTGACTAATGCACTAAAAAACAACTATTAGCTTATATTTTTGAGTACACAATGTATAAACATGTAATTTTGTGATATCAATAACTGAAATGGGTAGTGATGGAGTTATAAAGGAGCAGAGTTTTCATGTGTTAATGAAGTTAAGCTGGCATCAATTCAAATTAGAGTATTACAACTTTAGGATGTTAATGTAATCCCCATGGTAACCTCAAAGAAAATAGATATAGCATGTATACAAAAGGAAATGAGAAGGGAATTAAACTGTTTCACTACCAAAAAAAAAAAAAAAAAGACTGAACAAAAAAGAAGGTAGTAGTCCAGGAAATAAAGGACTGAACAGTTATAAAGCATAGAGAAAATAAATAGCAAAATGACAGAAGTAAGCCTCATTCTTAGTAATATCATTAAATGTAAATGGATTAAACTCTCCAATGAAAATACAGAGATTGGCAGAATGGATTAAAAAACATGATCCAATAATATGCTGTCTACAAGAGACTCACCTTATATCCAAAGACACAAATAGGTTGAAAGCCAAAGGATGGAAAAAGATATTTCATGCAAGTAGTAACCAAAAGAGAACAGGGGTAGCTATGTTAATAAAAGTTTCAATATATCAAGAAGATATAATAATTGAAAACATTTATACACCTAATAACAGGCCATCAAAATATGTGAAGCAAAATTTAACAGGATTGAAGGGAGAAATAGAAACAGTTCTGCAATAAATTGGAGACCTCAATATTCCACTCTCAATAATGGATAGAACAACCAGACAGAAGATGAGTAAGGTAATAGAGGACTTAAAGAACACAGTAAACCAAATAGATCTAACACACATATACAGAACACTCCACCCAATGATAGAATACACATCCTTCTTAAGTGCACATGGGACATTTTTTAGTACAGACCATATGTTAGGTCACAAATTAAGTTTCAATAGATTTATAAAGATAGATATCACACAAAGTATCTTCTCTGACCACAATGGGATTAAATTAGAAATCAATAGAAATAGATGAAATAGAAATCAATCACCGCCGCCCGGTGGCACAGCGGTTTAGTCTGCACTTGGCAGCCCAGGGTTCGCAGGTTCGGATCCCGGGCTCCCGCCAATGCTCTGCTCGTCAGCCATACTGTGGCGGCGTCCCATATAAAGTAGAGGAAGATGGGCACGGATGTTAGCCCAGGGCCAGTCTTCCTCAGCAAAAAGAGGAGGATTGGCGACGGATGTTAGCTCAGGGCTGGTCTTCCTCACACAAAAAAAAAAAAAAAAAGAAAAGAAAAGAAATCAATAACAGAAGGAAAACTGGAAAATTCACAAATGTGTGAAAATTTAACAGCATACTCTTAAACAACCAATGGATCAAAACAAAAATCACAGGGAAATTAGAAAATTTTTAGAGGCAAACAAAATGGAAAACACAACATTCTAAAACTTATCAGACACAGTGAAAGCAGTGCTAAGGGAGAAATTTATAGCTATAAATGCTTAATTTAAAAAACGAGAAAGATATCAAATTAACAACCTAACTTTACAACTAAAGGAACTAGAAAAAGGAGAACAAACTAAAACCAAAACTAGCAGAAGGAAAGGAATAATAGAGATTAGAGCAGAGATAAAATAGAGAATAGAAAAACAGCAGAGAAAATCAATGAAACCAAAAGTTGGTTCTTCAAAAAGGTCAACAGAATTGACAAACTTTTAGCTAGATTGACTAAGAAAAAGGGAGAAGAATCAAATTACTAAAATCAGAAACGCAAGTGAGAACATGACTACTGATTCTACAGAAATCAAGAGGATTCTAAGACAGTGCTGTGAACACTTGTACATGAACAAATTGGATAACCTAGATGAAACAAACAAATTCTCAGAAACACATGATCTACCAAGACTGATTCACAAAGAAATAGAAAATCTGAAGAGATCTATAGCTATTAAAGGAACTGAATTGAGCTGATAGGGAATCTAGGACAAGATGCCCCCAGACCTGAGCCACACTGGCTGATCCCTGGAAGCCTGACTACGAAGCAAAGAGGCCTGGCCTCAGCCAACGCTGCTCCCTCTCTCACTGGGAGGGTTCCACAAGGCAGGAGGCCCTTCAACTCCTGCTTTCCCCCCTCCTTCCAGCCCCAGTGTTGGCATCCTGCCCATGCACAGAATAAGCAGCTCTCTCTTGGGTGGGAAATGAGATGAAGCCATACATTTCTCCACCCCAAGTCCTGGAGTTCCCCATTATTGAGGGACCTAGTGGAGTTAAGCACTACCTTGTCCAGGTTCATCTTCCCAAAGGCACTTTCCCCCTGGGGAGGGAAAGCACATTAATACCCATGGACCACAGTGTGAATAACCTGACCTGTTGGTTCTGCTCCCTGCTCTGTCTGGAGGAACCCAGGCAGGTAGGAGCCCTGGTACCTGGAGTCAGCTGACAGAAAGAGCATGGCGGGGGAAGGACAAGGTGCAAAGTAAAACTCTACTGATGTCATGATTGGATCAGGCACCAGCTGGTGCCCAGGACCTTGCCTCCTGGAGAATCACAAAATGCCAGACTGTCGGCCTGGAAAGACTCAGGTTCAACACCATCATTGGACAGGTGGGGAAATCGAGGTTCACAGAGGCAAGAGATTCCATGGCTATCAATGCCAGAATCTGGACTAGAACCTGGTGTACTACTCCCAGCCTAGGGCTTTGCTTTTTTCATGAAGGATTTCTAGAATTCTAAAAACCTGGGACAACAAGGAACCTTAGAGATCGTCTAATTCAGACTCTCATCAAAGATGGGGATGTTCTAGAACTCCACCAGCCAGTTCAGATAACAGGCCTGGTGCTCTGACAATCTCTGGAGAACAGATCTACTGTGAGATTTGCACACAGCTGCATACAGGTGATAGCAGATTAAAAATCTGACCAGGGTTATTGAGGTTATTCTAGCCCATAGGCTAGAAAGTTGATAGAAATTATTTCAATCTATATTCTAAACTATCTCTTGGAGGCCTTTATTGTTGTCCCCACTTTGTGGTGGAAGACACTGGGGATCAGAAAGGGTAAGTAATTTATTCAAAGTCATAGAGATAGTAAATTGAAAATATGGAATTTGAACCCAGGTCTATGAGACTCAAAAGTCTATGATTGTTCCATTAATTCATTAGGGGCTGTGTGTGTGTGTGTGTGCGCGCACGCACGCGCGTGTGTGGTGAGAGAGAGAGAGTGCTAAAAGGCCAATTGTACAGTCATCAGTCTCAGCCGTCTTTTAGCAGTAGCCCCTTCTTTCATTGACCGTCTTTCCAGGCCAGGTC
Organism: Tapirus indicus; assembly: GCA_031878705.1. Taxonomy (NCBI): domain Eukaryota; kingdom Metazoa; phylum Chordata; class Mammalia; order Perissodactyla; family Tapiridae; genus Tapirus; species Tapirus indicus. The sequence goes on along the minus strand of CM062918.1, from coordinate 59,995,566 downwards.
AGGCTCTCCTATTATATGCCCACCCTCAGAGTACCGTGCATTGTCTTTCACAGCACTTGTCACAGTATTGATTCAGTTACCCATGTGATTATTTGTTCAATGCTTCTCTCCCTCAGTAGACCGTAAGCCTCATGAGGGCAGGCACTGTCTGTCTTGGTCACCACTATGTCATCTTGTAACACAGGGCCTGCACAAAGTGTGTGCTCATTGTATTTGTTGAACAAATAGATAAATGCTTGGTTGGATGGATAGATGGATGCATGGATGGATGCACGAACAGATGAATTTCAGCTCACTGGAGACCTGAAGTGTGCAATGACCCAGAGCCCTAGGCCTGGGCTCTTGGCTGGGACTCACCGCAGACCAGAACTATATCTCTGTTCCCAAACCCCGCCTGGGGAGTGAGTCACCCCATTTCTGAAAACCACATGATTCTTTCCACAACGAGGCTGCCCAGAGGGGCCCCCAAGCCTCAAAGAGCATCAAGAAAACTCTGCTCACACGCACAATTACTGACAGCCCCTTATCGTTGCTGTTTCTTTGATGTGCTCTTTGTGAGTCAGAGCTGCTGTTGCCTCGGCGCTGTTCCTGTTTCAGCAGCACTCTGACATTTTTAAAAGAATAAAGTCGGAAGTGGCGGACTCTGTCTTCGGGCTGACTGCAGACAGCCCTTTGATTTGATTACTTCTTGATTCGATTAGAGACAGACTTGAGGTTAAAGGGGACAAGGATGTCAAAGAGAAAATGGTGGGACCTTCCCATCACTGCAAAATGAAGAGAAACGCTCCAGGCCTTTGGAAGAAACCGCACCCAACTTCTCTTCTCCAGCAGATCCACCGTATGTACACTCATTCCGGCCAGCCTAGGGTCTGCTTGTTTCCTGACATACCTTGAACTTTCTCACTTCCTTCCTTACCTACATATTTCCTCTTGCCAAGAATGCCACCCCTTCTCTCATTTTCACTGCTCGCATTTCCAAATACTGAGCCTTCTGAGCTCAGCCCAATGAGCTTCTTTCTCCACTAAGCCTCTTCTGATCACGACAGCCACCAGTCTCCCACCCTGCCTGCTCTCTGAGCTCTCGTAACGTTTACTCTCCATTTGGCAATTACTCATGTTACTATCTAATGATAATGTGCACTTTGCAATGTTCTGTTGCAATTTAAAGGAGGAAAGTTATGGTCTTTTGAGGACAATGGCACTCTTGGGGACAAAAGAAAGAAGCTAGAGTCCAACTCAGCTACTTTCTTCCTATCTGATCCCAGAGAAGTTGTTACTCTCAGTTTGTTCATCCCTCAAATTGGAGTTTTTTTGATAGTTTGAATATCAAATAAGATAACGGTCACAAACATGCTTTGTAGATGTACAATGGTACCCATATGTGAAGAATAATCAGCACCGTCATCGTCTTCGTTCTCTCCATCATTTCCGGCATCGTGACCATCGCCATCATTGTCATCATTACAACGCTACTTCACTTCCCACACGTGTGCGTGTTACCTTCCAGAGTGGACTGTGAGCGTCTCATGGTTAGGGACCCCCCTCCTTCTCCACCTAACACAGGGCTGGGGACACAGTTGGTATCCAATGACTTTCTTAATCAACTGACAGACTCAGAGGAAAAGAAATCAAAGGGAGAAGGTTGTATTTGACAAGTATGCCTTTCAGAGATCCTGTTTTCTTGCTTCCTCTGTCTAAAAAAGAACAAATGGAAAGCAAGGACAGTATAAAAGTCAGCAACCTCCTTGTCTGACCAGGATGGTCATGGACATTTTTTGTCATGGTCCCTGACAGCACCAGGGCACTTCCCATCTCGTGGTCTCACCCAGTCTTCAAGAGAGTCCTGAGAAGGGGTATGGGGAAGCACAGGCTCGTTGGCATCTCATTCTAGAATCAAGCAAAGTGAAGCTCATCAAGGCCAAGGGTCTCACTCACTCCAAGGTGGAGCAAGAGCCGTTGATAAAACCCAGCCTGGGATGCAGGCTCCTGACTCTCGGTCCCTGGATCTTTTCAGGGAGACAGTCATTCCACTGAGAGAGAATTCCCTACCATTAATGGGGGCAAGTATTTTATAAATGTCACATCATTTATTCCTGGTGTCCTTGCAAGTGACCCTTCATCATCCCCATTTTATACACGAGGAAACTGAGGCTCTGAGAGATGAAATGGTCTGCCTAAGGTCAGAGAAAGGAGGTGGGGCCAGGCTCTCATTTCCCAATACCCCCTGAGCACATTCTAGGCATGTGGGCTGAGCTTACTGCCGACTACCGGGGTGTGAATCTCTCCCCCTGTTCTCTGGTTCCCCCATTCTCAGGAAGTTCGGGTCAACCACATCCTGCCACGTCCTTGCAGATGAGATAATGATCCCCACCACCACCATTCTCTGTCCCACCACAGCCCAGCCCAGCCCAAGGAAGGCAGACGGGCTTCCTTTGCTCTGTTGACAACCACTGAATGTCAGACCTAAAAGAGGCCTAATTCTGTGCTCCTTGGAGTGTCTTCTTCAGAATCATCTGGGGCACTTGTTAGTAGTCCAGAATCTCCAAGCCATCCCCAGAGTCTGAGACAATGGCTCCGAAGGCAGGGCCTAGGAATCTGCATTCTTAACAAACACGCTGAGTGATTCGATGAGTGTTCAAGTTTGGGAAATCACCAGTCTAACCCTCTTGTTTCAAGAGAGGCAAACTGGAGCCCAGAGGGGAGAAATGACTTTGCCTTCCGACCCCAGTAGTGTGGGATTTGTTACCGCTTCGGCGTGCCTTTTGTGTCTGTTACAAGGGACCATGGAGTGCTACTGAATCACAGTTTGCTGTTAGGGAAGCAGGTTGGGACAGTTAATTAAACCACCTCGGTATCTAACACATCCAGCTCCATATAAGCAAAAGGAATGATGATTCATGGAGGGAGAGAAAAATATCTGGAGACCGTCCAGAAGAACTCCCTGCGTTCAAGGCTGAGTCCACAAGCAGACAATTTGGAAGCCACCTTCTTGGAGTGATCTGGAACTAGCCTCCAGCCTAAAAGTACTAACACTTTAGCTCAAAAGTAGGCAAACTACTGCCTGCAAGTCAAATCCAACTGGCTGTCTGTTTTTGTGATGTATTGTTGGAACACAGCCACATCCATTTGTTTATGTGTTAATGGCTGCTTTTGTGCTACAATGGCAGAGTAAAGCCTAAAATATTTCCTTTCTGGCCCTTTACAGAAAAAGTTGGCCAATCCTTGCGTTAGCCCATCAATCACCCAGCATAGCTTCACTCCAGAAGGTGTCTGGCTGTGCCCCTCCTGTATCCCCAGCACCTAGCAGCACAGTGCTTGGCACAGGGTAGGCACTAAAAAAACACTGTCGAATGAGTGAACCATCACGATGTGCTAGTTTAATTCCTATTATACAAATGAGAAAACCACGGCTCTTAGAAAAAGTAAGCATGTAGTCCAAGGTCTCAGAGTTAGAAGTGCTAGAATTAGAATTTGTCTTGATCCAAGGTATGGTATTTTTCCCTATAAACTTGAAGTATGAGTGAGGTAGAATCTTGCCAGAAATCTGCAGAAATGGGGCCTAGGGTATATCTTTGGAAGAAGGGGCTGGATCATGGGGTTGGGAAAGGTGCAAAGGCCCTAGGAAGGAATAAAGGATCATCTGAAGGGACAAGAAGAACCTGTGCTGCTGGGAAAACTGTTACCTTGAGAATATATTAAGCTGATTCATACTACAGTGTTAGCTTCTTTCTGGACCTGCTTTCATTTTAACTCAAGGTGAGTAATGGAGCTTTTTCACTTGGAGGTGAAGGAGGACTCTTCAAGGAGCACAGAAAGGGGAGATGAAAGTGAGTCAACATGCTTACCAGAATACAACTCAAAACAAGCCAGGTTCTGGTCTCCGTGGTGTTGAGTCACTGGAGGCATTCATAGAGAGTCTGGGCAGCCACTTGGCAGTGGGGCTGTGGTGGACATGCCCACCCCAGGACGAGCCTGGGTCCAGTGGTCATGAAACCTTTCCCAGCTCTGAGGCTCTCACCTGAACTTGAGTCAGCCCTGACACTCTCCCCTTCCAGGTCATGGAGGGGCATCAAAGGTACAGGACAAGCCCTCTTGAATCTGATGAGATCCAGCTTTATCAGGGTCACTTGGCCACAATAGTCACAGAAAGTGGGGGATCATTTGGGTTGGCTGATTGGAATTCTTTGTTATCTCTCCCAAAAAAACCACACCCACAATGTATGATCTACAATTCCTAGTCTCTGTTTTTTTAAAGTGGACTGAGAACATAAAACTGAATGCCAGACTCAATTTTTATAGTTTTTTCCTCTAAATTTGGCAGTCATCTAACTTACACTTAATTCATCAGGAAGTTGTTTAGCTCTCAGAGGTATTGAGTGCAAGCACTCAACTTAGCTTGCAAAGAAACAACTCTATTTTTTCGCACTCATATTTCATTGCATTATGGAATAATTAATTGCATTATTTAAATAGAATAATAGGTACAGGTTGAGAACAAACACAAATGACATTTGATAAGCACACACAGCTCGAATGATGGGAACAGACATGCCTGGAAAAATTGGAGGGTACCCGCTGGATTCAAGGGTTTAGTGTGTCCTGGTCATGGGTACAGTGCTTGCTGAGGGGCACGGACAGCCTCCGGCAATCTGGCGAGTTGACTAATAGAAGATTGTTTGAGAGGGTTCTGCTATGTAACCACACATGCTGCAGCCCTTTGTCACGTGCAGAACACTGTCCTGTGTGAGCCTCCTGACCCTCTGAGGCAGGCAGAAAGACTTTCCTTTAGGGAAAACGAGGATCAAGGACATTAAGTGACTTTCTCAAGGACAAACGCCTAGTAATTATTGTGTCTGTACTGCTGGAGCCAAGCATGGAGTGGCCACATGAAAAAAAGTCCATTGTTTATGGGACAGAAGTGACAGAGCTGGGCCCCAATCCTCAGAGGTCTGCTTTGAGATCCCAAATTCCTCCAGTTCACTGTTTTTTGTTGGTTATTTATTTATTTTTTTTGGTGAGGAAGAGTGGCCCTGAGCTAACATCTGTGCCCATCTGCCTCTATTTTGTATGTGGGTCACCACCACATCATGGCTTGATGAATGGTGTAGGTCTGTGCCTGGGATCCAAACCTGCCAACCCAGGGCTGCAAAGTGGAGCATGCCAAACATAACCACTGCACCACCAGGCTGGCCCCTCTCCAGCTCGCTTATAAAGCATGTGTGAAACACATGAAATACCAAGCTCTATACTTGACTGGGGCACAAAAGGTGGAGTCTGTTATTTCTTATCTGTTTAGAACCTTGTGATTCTTATTTCTTATTCCTCTCCCCACCATTTCCTTGGGGGAAAGAAAAAGCTCAATCCTCTGTCTCCTTTGGTGTCACTGTTAGATTCTTCTGCAAAGTGGCCTGGGAAGAAACAATTGGGTGCATGGGAATTATGCCAAAGCTCTTCAGAGGAAGGCTCAGTGGAGTGCCCCCCACCAGTCTCACCTTCGCTCCCCACCCCATCTCCTACTCCCAACTCTAAGACTTCCCACATTTATGCAAATCAGCCTGGCTGTCTCCCCATGAGCTCTAGGGGAAACCTTAAACCTCAGAGTGAAATGAAGGGGTCAATTTGCCCAAGAAAATTAGACACAAACAAGCCTGGGGTGAACCGCCGGGCCAGATCTGTTTCTCTGGATTAGTCACAGGGTTACCCACTCACGCATGTCCCTCCCCCACTCCCCCTGCAGCCCCAGTTACTCTGGAAGGCTGACGTGGTTACAGGCATGGCCAGATGAACAGGGGAGAAGACAGACAGGGAGCTGGGGGCCGGACGTTCACCAAAGAGACCACAGCGACCTTCCGCCTGGGTGGGGCTTCTCTTTTCTTTTAATCTCCCGCTAAACTGCTCCTCAGCACCACCATTTCCTGCCAGCGCTACTAGGAGAGTTTTACAAGTTTAATAGGAGGGGGTGGTGCCCCCAACCCCACCTTCACTCTCTCGGGGAAGGCAGCAAGTTTCCTGTGGCTTAGTTCTCAGCAAATATTTATTAAAGCCTGTTTTTCTACTAGGTACACATTTACCATAGAGCTGAGGGTTAGTAAGGCAAAGATATCAAATAACCGCTGGAGAGCACACTTGCCGAGGGTGGGCGTTTCTCTCTCTTTGATTCATTGCCGTATGGTGAAGCCAGGAACGGTGCCTGGCCATAACAGGCACTCAATAAGTATAAGTTGAATGAATGGATGACACGAAGAATTGCAGATGTCACACTGAGTGTAAGAATTAAACATGCCCCAAATTAAACAAAATTTTTACAACAGGTCCATGAGAATGTGTCCCAGGATTTCTAACTTCCTTTGGGTCCAGGGAAGCCTTCTTTGCAGAAATGATGACCCAGCTGAGATTCATAGGGTGAGTAGGAGCCAGCTAAAAGGAGGGATGGTGGCAAGAAGAACCATCCAGGCAGAGGGAACAGCGTGGCTGAAGGTCCCGAGGCAGGAAGGAGTAGTTCGCGAAGGGCTGACTGAAGGTCTCTGGAGCTGGAGGATGGGTGGGAAAGGAAGGGTGAGTCCAGGTGACTCTGGAGAGGACAGTAGAGCAAGCCTAGTGGGCTGAGGAGAGAAGTCCAGATTCTTCCTCAGAGCAAAGAGGAGTTGCTAAAGCACATTCAGCAGGACCTGATGTGGTCAGACTCATGTTGGCATCACAAGTTGAAACGCCTCTGGCATAACATGTTTGGGAGTGTCTAGGTATACGTGACAATGGAGGCTGGCAAATTCACCTCAGCTGCAGCTGAACTTTAAACTGATGGATTTCCAATCTACTACAAGTCTACCTTCATGTCGCTCCGTAATTTTATGGATTTTATGCAGCAAATACCCATATTGCATTACTACGAGCCAGAGGCCACCTTACGTGCTTCGCAAACATTCGCCCATTTCATTCTCACGTGGCCTTGTGACGTTGGTGCTATTGTTATCCCGTTTAAAAGTTAGGCAGCTGGGGTGGGGCATTCAAACCAAGACAACCGATGGCAGTGCCAGAGTGTTCCTCAATGCCTGTGGGGGCACAGAGGGCTCCAGAGGGCTCCATCGCCCTGTGGAGGGAGTGGGAGGAGGCTGGCCCAGGAGCTGCAGTGGGAAGCTAGGGGAGTCTGCTGTCAGGGGACCCACAGCACCAGCCACAGTAAAGCGGAGCCTCGGGGCAGGACGAGATGAGCTCCGTGCCTGGGGCACAGCTGCAGCCGTGCATCTCTGCGCGTGATCTTAGGGATCCCTTCACTTTCTCCTCCATTGGATCATCTGCTTCATGACTCCCACATCTGCCTCTTTCTTGACTGACATTCTCATTTTAGCAGAACACTCCCTCCAGTAGCATTCTGAGACAGAGAGAGTAGAAGGCAAATTTGGGAGGAATTTGCATTTTCAAAATGTCTTTAGAGCCTCTGCTGGATTGTTATTTGGCTGGGCATAAATTCTACATTGCAAATCTCTTTTCTTCAGAATTTTGAAGATGTGGCCTCTTGGCTTCTAGATTTCAGTGTTGTTGCCGAAAAGCCTACACTTTGTTAATAGTTTGGCTGGGTATAGAATTCTAGGGTGTAAATCAGCTTCCAGAACTGTCGAGAAATTCAATGCCATCCTGTATCCTGATCCGTGATATGTGTCTTGCTTTTGTTTTGTTTTGTTTTACTTTTCATTTTTCCTTTCTGGAAGCTTTCAATATCTTCTTTTTATCTGTGGTATTCTGAAATTTTACAATAATTTGCCTTGATGTGGGTCTTTTTGTCATTTGCTGTGTTGAGCATGTGGTGGATTCAGACAAGGAAATGTGATTCCAGTTCTGGGAATTTTATTTTTGTAAAGTTTCCTTGAATATTGCCTCCCCTGTGTTTTTTCCATTTTTCTCTTTTGGGGACTCTTACTATTTGGATGCTGGAGATCCTGGATGGATCCTCCAAATTTGTTATCTTTCTTTCCTATTTTCAATCTGTTTATCCTTTTGTTTTACTTTCTGAGAGGTCTCCTCATGCTCCAAATGTTGTGTTATTTAAATATTTTTTTTGGTCTGTTCATTTTAACTTTCAAGAGCTCTGTTTTATTCTAAGTAGGATCCCTACTTTTTCTTTTGACATTCTGTTTTTGGTTTTTGGATCAAAAATCATCTCATCTCTCTGACGATATTACTTATAATGTTTGAAGTCCATTCATATCTACCATGGGTCACTAAGATCAGATGAAAAGCTCTGTGGGGTTGAACGGGGCGTCTCAGTTGGTGAAATTCACTACAAGGTAGTCATGTGGGGGACTAATCATTTCACTGAGGGACCCCCAACCATCAGGAATGTCCCCATTTTGTAGAGGAAGGGGAACAGTCACTGAGAAAATAAGCAACTTGCCCAAGTTAACACAGCTAGCTGGTGTTGCTGAGATTCCAACAGAGGATGTCTACACTCCAGAAGCAGTATTCTAAACTACTGGCAAGTGTCAGAGGCAGGACATAATCCTAAACAATCAGGTCCTAGAGCCCCCTCTGCTTAGTCTCCCAGAGTTCTCAGTTTCCCCATCTGAAAAATGGCAACGTGATTCCTAATTCGCAGAGTTACTTGGAGGATGAAATGAGAGAACACATGTAGGAAACGTGTTCATAATAGACCCTCCACAAATGTTATTTTCATTAAAAAACATTTTCCCCTCTCTAGGATTCAATTTCTTTAAACAAGAAGCTACAGTTCGGGGCTCCCTAAGGTTTCTCTTGGCTGTGAACTTCCACGGTTTCAATAACTGGGCCGCAAAGTTAGGGTGGGCCCACTTCGGAGGAGCAAGAGGGGGTGGGAGTCGGGGTGAGGGTGGGAGGCATCAAGACTTCCAGGGACAGAGAAAGAAAAAAATCAGGAGGCAGGAGCAAGCGTGACATGTTCCAGACTGTTCCATTTCCCAACTTGGGCCCAGAGCATCACTTTTGTGTTCCCAAATAGCTGTGAAGTTCAAATAACAGGCTCCAACTGACACATAAAAAGGAACACATGTAACCACTTACAGGCCAATTAATATTGGGGTGGGGAGAAAGCCACAGGAGGGGGAGGCCACTGGGGTTGAAGTGAGCAAAAGAATGATGGCCGAGCTTCCGGCCCTCTGGCTGAAATGGGCTATTATGTGTCATCAGGAAACTTAAGAATGGGGGAAAAACAACCTCTGATCAAAGTCCCTTTTGTCAACTTCTAACAGATTAATAGATGACAGATTTTGCACTTAGAGCTCCACTGCAAGGTCAAGGGCAGTGAAACGGGGCTTGGTGAGACTTTTTTCTTCTTTCGTTCAGCTGCTGGGCTGCAGAACTCATCATTCTGACAGCCCGGCTCCCTGAGACAGCTCCAAGGAGGTCTGCCTTCCCCAGGGCTTTTTTGGGGAGAGCTGGGGGCTCCTGCTCAGTACAGACAAGCCAGGCTGCCTCCTGCCCACAGCCACTTCCCTGCCCAGGCTCTTGCTGGGGGTTCCTCATCCCTGGAGCCCCAAGCTCATCATGCCCCCGCCCCCAATATCCCATTTATGGCCTCTTAGTGGCCCTCCACGGACCACAGAAGGAAGACACGTTTCTAAACCTGGCTTCTAAGTCTCTCGGTGATCTGGCCTCCCCTCATTACTCCAGTGCATTTATATCAGTCACGCTGGGTTACTTGTGGCTCCTCAAATCCCCCTGTCCTTCTGCCTCCATGTCTTGGCCTTCTCTGGCCCCCTTTTTGTCTTCCTGTCAACTTCCTACTCATCCATCAAGGCCATGCCAGTGTCAACTCCTTTGGGAAGCCCGCTCCGACCCCTGCCCTGCCCTCCCAGCCCCAGGAGAGACTTGAGCCTCCGTGACTCCCAGACTCACTCTTCAAACATGCAGGCTCCGGCATTTCCCTTACTGTAGGGTCACTATCTGCTCATAGGCTCATCCTCCCCACTTGGCTGCCTGCAGAGACCACTGTGCTGCCTGGCATGGAGCAGGGGCTTCCTCTTATAGAAAGGTGGGTGTGTGCTGGCTGACTCACCAAGCGGTGAGAGATTGTGAAGGAAGACTCTGAGGTCACCCTAATAATTCCCCACCCCTGGCAGAGCCTGCGACTTGCTTCTAACCAACAGACTAAGGTAAAGGTGACGGGATGTCACTCCCACGATTAGGTTGCATTATATGGCAAGGATGATAGGCTGTCAACCTCATGATGATATTGCCTTATGTAAAACTTCAGGCTGGAGGACTGGAGTGAGAGATTCTCCTCGCCAACTTGGTGAAATAAACAGCCATGCTGAGGAAGCCCAGTGGTCAGGAACTGTGAGGTCCAGCTTCTAGGACCTAAGGGTGGCCTCCAGCTCACAGCCAGCAAAAACCAGGGCCCTCAGGCATATAGCCACAAGAAAATGAATTCAGCCAACAAGCCAAGTGAGCACAGAAGTGGATCTTTCCCCAGCTGAGCCTCCCAGCCGAGACTTGTATTGTTTTGTGAGATCTTGTGCGAGGACCCAGCTAAGCCACACCTGGTCTCTTGACCCACAGACACTGTGAGATGATAAATGTGTGTGTTGTTTTAAGTTGCTACATTTGTGCTAACTTGTTACTCAGTGATTAAAAACTGATACAGAGATCATTTTAAAGTGCATTCTTCTGGGTCTGGAAATCCCAAAGAGTCCTGGGGAAATTCAGTTTCACTCTTATCAGTGGATACATTGGCAAGAAATTTTTGCCAACCGACTCATAGCAAGACTCCAGAACAAGGGCCTGGAGAGTGAAAGTGTGGTCCGGCCTTGGGAGAGAGACGTGGAGGAAGATGAGAAGCCACAGTCAGACAGGGAACAGGGAGAGCCTGGGTCTGAAGCAGGTTCTGGGGCTCAGGCTCTGCAGATAATTGGCTACAAGGCTTCGGGCAAGGCAGCCCGGCTCTGGGGCTCCACGATCTCACTTACAACACATGTGATGAGCAGTTTGAGCTGTGCAGCTCCCTCTGGCTCTGGCGTTCTGAGTCAATGAGGGTTCACTTCTGCCAAGGAACTCTGTGTTTTAGAGCAGAGTCAATCTTTCACTATTCATTCAGAATAAGCTACTTATACTTTCCATAATTTTTAGGATTGCTTACCATGAAAGATATATATTTACTAACACCATTAAAAAAGAGAAAGAGAGAAAATGAATTTGGGGAGGGGCCAGAAAGCCACGCCAGAATCCCAAGCTAGACATCTACTTGCCCAGTTCCCTCCCCCTCCCCATATACCCTATAAGGAATATATTCCAAGTGCTTGGGGAGGGGCTGATCTTGTCCCTCTTCCCACCTATAGGGATGGTCATAGTGCCCAGATTTGGCAATCAGAGTACCCCAAGTCTCTGGCCACTGTGATTGGTTCAAAAATGAGCATCTGTGCCAAGCAGGACCAGTCAGATTCCTCCAATAGGACTTTGCTGACAGAGCTGGTAGAAAGATTCTCTTCCTGCTGGGGTTGCTGAACTCGTAGGATGTGTGTTTGGAGTAGTTTGGGGCTTTGGTGGCTGCCCTGCGGGAAAGCCTATCTGAGATCTAGTAAGGGAGCCCTGAATCAGCCATCTCTGAAGCCATCTGCACTTACTTGACCTGATAAATTATCTCTTTATCTAAAGTAGTTTGGGTTGGGTTTCTGCCACTTCTAACCAAAAGAATCTTAACTCACGGAGATGGTTATTTCAACTGCGCATATAATTTAGCTCTGGGTCTCTTGGAAGCCAAAGCAAAAAGGGAACCACACTGCATCATAAAGCTCTCATTCTCTGATCTCACAAACCCAAAACGCCAAGAAAGGGAGGCTTTTCTCAAGTGCTCCAGCCTTGTTCTCATGGTCTTTCCCATCCGTGGCCCAGAACAACATCTTCCACAGCTGTTTCAGAATGACGCAGGAACATTCCTCACGTGGCCGGCTGCCTTTTGGACTGAAGCTCCACAAAAGACAAGCCACAGAAACCGGGTGTCAGTCAGCTTGTGAAGACCTTCTGGGCTTCCAACCAGAGAGGCAAACGGGCCACGAGGCTTGGGGTCCAGCCATTAATCGTCTCTGGCCCCTCTTTCCACAGCCTCCCCAGGAACATCTCCTCCAACTGCCGTGCTGAGGTTTGACTCCAATCCGTCATCTCTTTGGTTAGAAGGTTGGTGTTTCCTTGCAAAGGACCACAAAGCCATATTACATTCAAAGTTAAATAAACAAACGTTTGAATCTGTGTTTTATTGATTCCATACCATCTGCCATCTGGTTTGGGGGAGCAAGGAAAACTGTGGTTTTGTTGGTTTTGTGTGTTGTTGTTGTTGGGTTTTTGCTTTTTTTTTTTTTCTTTTCCCTGTGAAAATTCTCTAAGGTTGAACGCTGGCAGCAGTATGGGCTGGTTAAAAGCCACCTAGTTCCCACGTCTTAACTCGCAGCTAAACGTTGGAGGCTGGTCTGGGTCTCCATCTGCTAAGCAGCCTGTTGTGTGAAAATGAGATCTATACATGCGCAGAGCTCCACAGCCTGGCTTCCAAGATCTAAAGAATTGTTACGAGTGAACCGCAAGAAGTGCTGATTTAATGTCGACAAGCGGCACCCAGACCAAAGGCTAGAGCAGGGCATATGGAACAGGAACAGAGAAAACCTGGTGTCTGAGCACCTCAGGCTGTCAGGAAAAGCAGCTCCACCTTCAAGACCCGGGTTGCTAGAGATGTCAAGCTTGTAATCACTTGAAGGAGAAAATACGCCCCAGACACTGGGTAGGAAATATGCCCCTGCCTGCCTGAAATCTTGAATCTGGAAAATGCAGTGGTTGTGGGGGGAGGGGGCACATTCCATGGTGGGGGCAGGGTGAGGGCCAACGTCTCAGCATCTCCTGTGGGCCCAGCCATTTTTAGCCAACGGAGCCTGGAGCTGCTTTCAAAGGGAGGAGGGGGAATTTACTCTCAGAACTTCAATTTCGACGACTTTTAAATTAGGTCTTCAGCTTCCTCATCTAGGAAATAAAGACAGACTTGGGCAGGGTCACAAATGCACATGGTACAGGGCCAGGCAGGTAATGACAATGAGTGAGGCTGGCTGGGTGGGGACCAATGCAAACAGGCTTTCAGCTAAAGGGTGGCGGGGATTCAACTGGCTCCAGTGATGGTGGCCGTGCAGTAACCCAGCCCAGTGTGGACAGATTTCCCAGGTTCCCAAGAAAGGCCAGATTTTTCATGTGAAAATGGCCAGTGTTTTCATGATGGCAGTTATTGCAATTACTGAAAAAAAATTCCAATCAAATAAAACCTGTCTGCAGCCCACGTAAGACCCACAGGTCTCCAGTTGGTGACCTCTGTGGAGGAACTCAAGGATATTTCTTTGGGAAAAGCCAGGGACGAGAACCATCTCTCCCCTTGATGAAGGGCAGGAAGCCCCGTCCAGGCACATTGGTCCTTCTCTAGTCTGCACGGGCCGAGGACGACATGGAGGTGCTCTCCGGGCACTGGTTCCTCTGGGCTTGGTCCACAGAGGCTGGGAAGGGCCCTCCTTAAGATGCCCTCACTCACTAATCCTGAGCCCCAGCAGGTAGTGAAACTCCAGTGCCAGGCCAGCCATTCCTCCCAGGCCTTAGTGACACAGTGACTGCTCTGGGCCTCTCAAGCTCTGAATTCATTATCGGGAAAGAAATGCACTCTGCCGGGTGTATATATGTCATTCTTGTCGCACATACCCTCTGGGTCCCCGCAGGTTGGTCCTCTTCCAGCCACCCTTTTATAGTATCACGAGTTAGCAGGTTGGCCACCCACACAAAGTGAGGCACATCCATTTAATCTCTTGCCAGATGTCACCTCTCTTGGCACGACGTGGAACAGTCCTTACTGTCTCAGCAGCCAAAGAACTTCAGTCTATTTTTTCTGGGGTTTTCTCTTGTTGTGTTTTCTTGTTGTTGTGAAAAAATTCTAGGTTTAGTTGGAGTCTCTGGTGAAGAAACACAATTCAGATTTTTTCAGTGACAAAATCTGCATATTTGTATTTCAAATAATGTAGCCAAAACAATGCAAATTCCTCTTTTTTATCCTTCTTTGGCTTAATGAATATCATTTATTCAGTATGAAGTCTTTATATGTCCCATGTGTTAAGAATAAACGTATATTAAATTTTGATAAGATGTTAAGAAAATAAAAAGCAGGCAGGAGACCTGGTCTCCCATCAGCCGCCATCTTGCTGTGAGGTCTTGGTGAGTCATTCACTCCTCTGAGCCTCATTGGCCTCAACTGCCATATGGATAAGAGGATGTCCGAGGCCCCTCATGCTCTGCGTTCCTGCAGAGGGAGCATGTCGGGTGGAGTAAGGGCGAGAGCCTAGGGGGAGGAGAGGAGGCAAGCGTGGTAAGAACTCCATCACTGAAAAATCACAGGCAAGCAGACTATCTGACACACAGGCAGGAAGAGGGAACAGAATCAATGTCTACTTCCAGAAACACGGAGGCAGAGGGTAGGTCCTGCTATCTCTGGGCGCCGGAGCCTAGCATAACACTCGCACAGAGTCTGTACCCGGTCATTGTGGAGTTCACTCGTGTAAGAATCAACTGGAAGGGACTGAGTTGGCATTTCTCAAAGCCCTTCCCCCGCCGAGTCTTGTATCAACCCGTGCGGTAGGATGGGGCAGGCACTGGTGTTCTCCAAACAGAACTGGAAAACTGAGGCCCGGTGAGATGAAGACGCTTGTCAAAGGTGGGCTGGTAGAGAGACACATCTAGATCCCAGGTCCTCCACCTCCAGAAGAATAATCTTCCCTTATGAACAGCGGCTCAGTGATTGTCAAGCCTTCCTGGAGGCAGGTGGTCTACAAGCGGAGGTGCTCTCTGAAAGACCTGGAGATGAAGAGAAGAACTAACTAGCTGGTCTGGTGTTCAATCAGGTCCAGACTTACACCAGATTCCAACAGAGAGGTAACACCAGCATCGAAGATTTAAGAAAATCTGTGGGAGACAAAATTAAAATGAAGAGAATTCTATTACTTACTTGATTTTGTTTTATTTTCTGTGACTTACATTATTATTTGGTTTTCCAGAGGCAATATGCCCACCACGCTCCCACCCATATGAGAGACATGCCCCACCAGCACTCACTGGGGGCTGCCCAGGTGTACCGGTGTCTGGCTGGGTCCCAGAACATCTCGGCACGTTGGGCAGGTCAGAGAGAGAGTCCTGGGCAACTCAGGTCACATGAACCCCAGGGCCAGTGAAAGGCAGGTAACTAATACGCATGCACACTTGCACGCATGCATGCAGGCGCTCACACAAAGAAAGGAAACCACATTCGGTCTGGGCTGGCCCCAAGCTGAGGAAGAGTGACTGCCCTACTCAGTAAATCAAGATGTGGGATTCAAACCACTTCCTCCCCCAGCTTTGTGCTAGGAGCATCATGTACCTGCTCTCGGGGTGTGCTTACAACCCCCAGAGGGAGGAGCCACTATCACCATTACGCAGACGCAAAAACCCACTCAGATGCCAAGTGACTTACCCATGGACATAGCTACTGAGAGGCAGAGCCAGGATAGGCACCCAGATCTGCTTCACCTATTGGAAGAGACCTCCCTGGACGCTACCCTCCAAGGACCCCTGGATGCTGAGGTCCGTAGCCCCTGGTCCATGGAGCTGTCCAGGCTGCTGCCCAGAACTGAATCATGGGCCATTTCCTGTGCTTTCATCTGCCGCATCAATTCCAGCTGAGTGTCTGGGACAATCCCCACCTATTTCCTGGACTCATTTCCCCAGAAGGAGGTTCTGTAACATCCTCTAAGTGCTATGGCCTTTCATCTAGTTAGACACTCCCTCGGGCGCCCAGGTTAAATTACAAGGCCCAGATCTACCTTTCAGAGAACATCCCACAGAATCTTCGGTTGGTGGCCAACAACGAGACCTCTTTAGGCAGAAGGCTATTTCTATCATTGAAGCCACTACCCACCCCTTCGTACTCCCTCGCTCTCCCACATGGAGAGGCAGGAGCCTTCTATCCTGGAGTCATAAGCTCTTTGGGTTAGGCACCGAAGTCAATGAGCCCCCTTCAATCTGATCCCTGCTCCACACTACGTCGGGCGGGGGGGCAGTGCTTATGCAGCCTCTACTTGACCATCTCCTGCCACGGGGAGCTCACCACCTCCCAGATAATCTCACAATTCAGACAACACTGAGCATTATGTTGCACTTCCTCAAGCAAGCTGGCATCTGCCTCCCTGTTCACAAGGACCCACGGTGCTCATCCTTGCGCTTGGGAAGCACAGGAAAAGGCAGATGGCTCATCAAACCTGCAGCCACTTCTTGCAGCAGGGGCAGCCATTTCTAGTCTTCAGGGTGACTCTAATCCCTATATATGCTTGGGTTAGTCATGTCTATCCTTTCTGGCCTCAATGTCTCACCTGTAAGACGGGGAAGACTAGACAGAGTGCCTTCTAACTCCCCTTCCAGATCTGTCCTTGTGTCCATGCCAGGGAAGGCTTGGGCAAGGACTTGAGCCCTCTGAAAGCCAACATTATGGGAACCATGAACAGATTCTGCATTCCTGGTTCCTGATCTGGTATACTATTTCCACCCACGGAGACAAGAGAGCATCACAAAGATATAAACACAGTCTTAGATGAGGAGGATCATTCCCACAGCTGAAGTAGAAGAAACTGGGTGTGGTTCAATAAGTTTCCATGGAGAAAGAGAGCTTGTAGCATAAAGGCAACCCGGGAGGACAGAAAGAGCGTGAGCTGAGATAAAAGACAAGGGTTCGAGTCCCAGCTCAGTCATCAAATAGCCAGCAGATCTTGGGCATGTTGCTTGACCTCCCAGGTCCTTGACCTCTTCCTCTGCTAAATGAGAGACATTGGAAAAGCTGATCTCTAAACTGGAGAAGTCAGAGAATCAACAGGAAACATAAAAGTAGGCCAAGAAAATAGCTTGGAGTTTGGTCAGTTTTAGTAAAGCTATCCACAAGGCTAGTGGGCAAATGGTACCACACAAATATGAATGAAGCTCTAAGAAGGCAGAGACCACGTGTTTGTCTGCTCTAAAGCCTGATGCCTGGCCAAAGGAGGTCCTTCCTAAAGAGGGGAGGGTGCAAGGGCTAGTGTGGCAGAAAGAAAGGCTAGAATCTGGGTCTAGGCTCCACCATTGCTAACCAGGGGCCTTAGGCACGTCATGTAACCTCTCCACGCTTTGGGTCCCTCTTCCTTCACACAAGGGTAGTCCCTTCTACTGCACAGAGTTGTTGTGAGGCTTAAAAAGATTAAATGTCTGGCACACAGTAGGAGCTCAGCTGCAGGCTATGGTCGAAGCTGGTCATCTGTGCATCTGCGTGAAAGGAATAAGCCTTAGTGAGATCCCGAAACCTTCTTTAATATTTAGCAGCCTCGGGGCCAGCCCATTGGCGCAGCGGTTTAGGTTGCGCTTTGGCGGCCTGGGGTTCGTGGGTTTGGATCCCAGGCGCCCACCGATGCACTGCTTGTCAGCCATGCTGTGGCAGCGTCCCATATAAAGTAGAGGAAGATGGGCACGGATGTTAGCCCAGGGCCAGTCTTCCCCAGCAAAAAAAGAGTAGGATTGGCAATGGATGTTAGCTCAGGGCTAGTCATCCTCACACACACACACAAAATTTAGCAGCCTGTAAAGACCTTGATCCTGCATCTGGCTCAGAAAGACCTTTCTCTCTCTCTCTTCCCTCTCTCTCTTTCTCCTTCTGTCTGTCTGTTTCTCTCAGACACACACACACATATGCTAAAAGAAAGAGAAAACCACAGTCAGCCTGGGGTGTCCCCAGGCATAGGAAAAATGTGTGGAACAAGGACCCGACGCAATAAATCAAACTGTAGGATCTAAATCTGAACCAGGGTCCAACCTCCAGTTCCAGTTGCATCAGAGGCTGGGCCATACTCTCCATTCCTGCAGCCAGCAATGCCCAGAGGTTCTGGCCGACGCCTCAGGCCGCCCCTGAGGTGGTTGACCCCTTGTAGGGAGCTCCGGAGTGGGAAGGAGAGAGGAGAACCAGACGGCTGGCCATTGGGATGTTTGGCTTAGCCGAGCCAAAGAGATGGCTATAAAACCTGACTGTGGCAAACCGCCCTGATTCTCAGAGTGTTAATGTTGGAAGGGATTGTAGAAAGACATGGAGGTGTGCACACAAGTGCCCCCTGGGTGGGGGGTGGAGACTCAGACTCTAGATATGCCTCAGCTCCTAATTGCCGGGTGACTCCAGATGAGTGACTTCCCTTCTCTGGACCTTGATTTTATCATAAAAAATGAGGGGCTTAGCCGACTAGAGAGCCTCTAAGAGCCTTTTCTGAGGTATGATTTTGCTGAATTTCTCTGATATAGTTTAGCTAGTCTGCTTCTCAGTGGGGTTCAACTCATTTCAAGAAAGCAGTCACTGAATGTTAACTGCACGCCAGGCACTTGTGCTGAGCATGGGTTGGGCCAAGAAGAAAAGACTTGGTTCCCATTTCACTGCTGCCAAGGAGCTCACGGTCTTATGAAGGGAAACATATATTTAATCAAATAAATATAATACAAGACAACACATACCATAGCAGCAATCTATTCTCCCAGGGAGACTGGGGAAGATTCCAGAGAGGAAAGGGACACCTGAGTGAGAGTTTGAGAAATGAGTAAGAACTTTCCAGAATACTAAAGGCAGAGGGTACAACAGAAACCAAATCAAAGGGAAGTGTCTGTAGATATGAATATTCATCTATGTGGTTATAGCATGGAGACGGATGGAAGACAGGGGACTAGAAAGACAAGCGGGGGAGAGAGTGTAGAAGATCATGAATGAGAGCCAAAGAATCAGTTCTTTATCCCATGGGTAATGGGGAGCCATTGAAGAGTTCCTGGTAGTGGAGTGATAAGATCAGATCCACATTTTAGACCACTTATTTTGGCAGCAATGTAGATCCCCCTGGATCAGCAAACCACAGCCCTGGCTGAAATCCGGTCCATGGCTTGCTTTGCATGGCCTGTGAGCTAAAAATATTTTTTATAATTTTATGCTGCAACTTTATTGAGATATAATTCACATGTCATACAATTCACTCATTTAAAGTATACACTTCAAAGGCTTTTAGCATATTTACAGAGTTGTGCAACCATTACCATCATCAATTTTAGAACATCTTCCTCTCTTACCCTCCATCCCCCCACCTCACCCCCAGCCCTACTATCTGTCTCTGGATTTTCCTATTCTGGATATTTCATATAAATAGAACCTGTAATTTATGGCCCTTTGTGTCTGGCTTCTTTCACTTAACACTATGTTTTCAACGTCCAACCATATTTTAGGATGGATCAGTACTTCATTTCTTTTCATGGCTAAATAGTATTCCTTTGAATGGATATACCAACTTTTGTTTACCCATTCATCAGCTGTTGGACATTTGGGTTGTTTCCACCAAAGAAGAATATGCAACATAGACATATGTGGCTCACAAAGCCTAAATCTCTACTATCCAGCTCTCCACAGACCTGATGCAGACCCTGGAGAGCAGGGAAGCAAGCCTGGAAGTCAGAAGCCCAAGTCACGGGGAAGGAAACATTTTTTGGGTGGTAGAATCAACTGGACTTGGTGACTAATCGGATGTTTGGGTGAAGGAGAGAGTTACTGAGGAAAATCCATTTACCATAGAGAACCTGAGGCTCAGAGACGGAGGACGGGGTCCGCCGTGAAGTCACTGGCGGATGGCAAAGCTAAGCTGAGAACCCAGCTCTTCTCTTGACTACAGCACACGGACCTGCGAGATTTCTGATCACCGTTAATGGGGAGGCAGACTGAGCCGGTGGCCTTGACCTTGCTGAATGCGGTTTTCACCACCAGGATAACAGCCACAGGCATGCATCCTACACGGGCGCGCTGCCTCAGGAAAAGCTGACGGTGTCTCCTGGAGCCACCTGGAATGTGAACGTCTCGTGTGTCCCTCAAAACACCCTTGTGGGCTTCTCCTGATCAAGTCCCTTCCTAACAGGTGAATGGACGGGTCCCTCCTCTGCTGTCTTCCTCGACCCCCTCCAGTCTTGCCTCCAAATCTGTGACTCTATGCTGTGCTCATCACCGTGTGAGGTATGCTTCTGCTCACATACAAAGCAGAAGTGGCCACAGTGTGGCTACCACGGTTGCCTGGAGAGCAGGACTTACGCATCACACAAAGCTACCAGGGTGCCAGGCCAGTCCTCCAGGGGTACGGAATGAACCAAGACGGGGGTTTTCTCTGCAGTCCTTGTCTCTGATAGCTGTGCCTTCCAATCTCCTTCAGCTTCTCTGGACTTTAAAAGAATCCAAAATCCAGGTTGGCAAAGAAGATTCTTCTCCACCGTGCATCAACATACATCTCCAGCCACACCCCCTCCATTCCCCATGTCTACACTCTGCTCCTGTCACACTCCTTGTTCCCCAAACTCACCAGGCCCCTTTCCTGCCTCCGAGCTTTCCATGTGCTCCTCCCTCTCTTAGCGTTGTCCTTCTCCACTCCCTTCTCCACCCAGAAAACTCCTATTTATCCTTCAAAACTCATTCAAATATGCTGCCTCCAGGAAGTTTCTCCCTCCAGCTCTTGTTCATAGCATTGGCCACACTGAATTGTGACATTCCTGTTTTAGTGTCTTTCTCCCCGACTAGGCTGTGCCTTTTGTCTGTCTCCGGGGGTTTCAGGGAGAGCCTGGCCCATGGTCTGCACCCTCAAAATATTTACTGAATGCGTGAGTGAGCCGGCAAATATTCTTTCCCCTTTCCTTCAGTTTCAAGGGGAATTTCATTCTTGCAGCCCCTCTGGATCTTTCAGAGGAAGCTGCTCCCAGCCTCGCTGTGTCCCCTTCTATTGATCCTGGGATTTATGGCACTATTGTTTCCTTTTATTAGGCTGTAATGGCCTCCGTTAAAACGTGTTACATGGAAATAGGCTAATTAAGTGTGTCAAATAAGTCACCACCCCACAGAGTGGCCAGCCCTCCCCGCGCAGTGCCGTGGTGCCTCACGGTGGAGGCAGGCAGGCAGGGCGCAGAGACAGCATGTCCTCCTTACCCCTATTTCCCAGAGCAGTGGAGGCCCCCGCATATGTCACAGGCCTTGCCCCATGGCTCTGGGTGCCTTCTGGAGTCAGCGTGAGATGCCACTCAGAGCGGCTCTGTTCACCGCACGAGTCGGAGTTGACAGCACCCACGCTGCGGAACTTGCTTCCTGCTCCTCTGCCTGTTCCTAGGCCAGGTCCTCACGGAAAGGGGAAAGAGGTCACATCTCCATTCCAGGGGAACTTCTCTTAGCGAGCCTGAGACGATCAGACTCCTGCGGGAAACCTGTTTCTCCCACCTCTATCTGTCTGTTCCCAATCCAGCAACACTTCCCATCCGTGCGTGTTTGCAGGAAGCCCAGCCGGCAGGAGATGCTCCAGGTAAGTGCCCGCCTTCTGAGGAATTTCCCATAGGCCCTGGGGCGGTGAAGACCAGACTCCAAGACAGTTGTGTTCTCTCTCTCAGACAACATGGATATCATTCTGGGTTCTTCTTGTCCATGAGGGAATGGAATATTTGATGAGATTCTCATAAGAAAGAGTCCCTTGAGGAAAGGAACTTTAACTCATATGAAAACTTCTCGGTTCTATTCTGCCATCAGAACATGCCTCATCGTCTGCTTAGTTGAATCCGTTCTTCAAGGCGCAGTTGAGTCCATCGCCTTCTCCTTCCTTGGGCTTTGAAGACAAACTGCCTGCATGAGCATGTCTCCAAATACAGTGGGGAACACTGTGTTAACAGACAGGCTTACTTACTGTTGGACTTCTAGAGTTCTCAACATGTGAATGTGCATCATGAATCTTCAAGAGAAGTGTGGCGGGTCCCGACTTTTTACTGCCCCTTCCCAACATTACAGTCATACATCGTTGCCCTGTGCTGTGATATTTTGCAGTCTCTCCCACTAGACTAGGCCACGTATATTTCTGGTTCCCACTAATGTTCAGCTTGGCCATGCAACTTACTTTGGCCAATGGGAGGTGGGCGGAAGTGGGGTGTCAGAGTGGACATGGTAACAGCCATGGCAAGTGTCTGCCAGTTTTCTCTCCCCTTTTTGCCATTGCCATGAAAAGAGCACACCCCCAGCAGCCACCATCCCAGAACACAGCTGGTGGAGAGACTTAACCAACCTATAATCTGAAGCAGAGCTGCCCAGTCAAATGAGGAAGCAGCATTGAGATGGTTTGTTACTTAGCAATAACTAACTGTGTTAGTTTCTTATTGCTGCTGTAACAAGTCAGCACAAACTCAGTGGCTTGAAACAACACCCATTTATTCTCTTACAGTTCTGGAGGTCCGAAGTCCAAAATCAGTCTCAGTGGGATGACGTCAAAGTGTTGACAGGGCTGGTCCCTTCTGGAGGCCCCAGGGGAGAACCCATAGCTTTGCCTTTTGTGGCTTCTAGTGGCCTCCTGTATTCCTTGGCTCACGGGCTCCCCCGGCATCTTCAAAGCACATCATTCCAATTTCTGCTTCGTTATGACTTCTACTCCTCACTTTTTTTTTTTTTTTTTTTTTTTTTTGGTGAGGAAGTTCAGCCCTGAGCTAACATCCACTGCCAGCCTTCCTCTTTTTGTTGAGGAAGGTTGGCCCTGGGCTAACATCTGTGCCCATCTTCCTCTACTTTATACGGGACGACATCACAGCATGGCTTGACAAGCAGTGCGTCTGTCTGCGCCCAGGGTCCGAACCTGCGAACCCCGGGCAGCCGAAGCAGAGGGCGCGAACTTAACCGCTACGCCACGGGGCCAGCCCCTCCTACTCCTCACTTGGATCCTCCTGTCTCCCTCTTATAGGGACCCGTGTGATCACATTGGGCCCACCTGAATAATCCAGGATACTCTCCCCATCTCAAGATGCTTAACTTAATCACATCTGCAAAGACCTTTTCGGCATATAAACTAATATCCACAGGTTCTGGGATTAGGACATGGGTGTATCTGGATCCCATGATTCAGTTTACCACACTGACCGATATAAACAAAAAGATAAAAATATACAAGGTTTCCCTAAATTATTTGGAATTTTTGTTCCACAGAGCATCTCAGAATATCTTCCCCCTTCTTCCAAGGATACCCACTTTTGGAAATTGGGCCCTCCCCCTATAATTTGGCATTTCTATTGCTAACCTGCAGTTATTGGTAAACAGAAATCCCAGCCACTTTCTCTGCTTGGAGGTCTCCTACTTTCCTAATCTGTAAAATAGGGAGAGCATCTATCTGTCACGGTTGGACTGGTGACGGAATTATACGAGACAATTTTGAGCATGTCTACACAGTGCCTAGCCATAACTTTTCAAAAAACAATATACGCCTTCTTTGACTGTCTTTGCTGGAACAGAGAGAAACTACGTCTCATGCACAGTTGGCTGCCATGGCGGGCGGTAAATGCTCTTTGGCTGATGGAGATAAGGTCTCCATGATGCTGATATCCCCACATTCCACCCTCTGCCCTTCCTTCTGCACTGTCAGGCATGCAGCATGCACTGTCCTGTGTCTATCTGCCCTGTTGTCTCATGATATATGGAAGTTCCTGGGGGAGGCGGGCGGGGACTGTGTGGCATGAAT
Source organism: Tapirus indicus (assembly GCA_031878705.1). Lineage (NCBI taxonomy): Eukaryota > Metazoa > Chordata > Mammalia > Perissodactyla > Tapiridae > Tapirus > Tapirus indicus. Next base: position 59,972,008 of record CM062918.1, on the reverse strand, counting down.
GAATGAGCCTGACTCACCACTCAATGGCTGTGTGACTTTGGGAATGTTCCTTGTTTTCTTGGGGCTTCGGTTTCCCCACATGCTAACATGAGGCTAGATTAGGGGCCCTGTGGCCTTCCCCTACTAGATCTGAAACCCTTGAGTCTTTGACTCTCCCTTTTCCCACCATTTTTCTCAGCACAGGCTTTGGATCCCATCGGTACTGAATGAACATTTGGTGAGTACAACACAGGCACCGTTTTTTGTGCAGCCTTCTATTTTGCATTTTAATGGGCTCTTTAAACCAAAATACCCTTCAAAAACCAAAAGAAAAAATGGCAAATTGCCCAGACTCCAGAACAGATCATTGGGACATATTCATGATTATTGGGCCTTTCCAGGGACCACAAATCCCCCACGCAAAGCCAATGCTGCAAAAATAAATGCCATTGGTGAGTCCTGTGTCACGGGGAAAATAGCAGGCTGCAAACCCACTGGAAAGCTCTGGTCCTGAAACCTGCAAAACCCTTCAGCAGTCACTCATCTTTTCGTGGATGAGAGAAAGGTCTATTTTGCGAGAGAAGGATGACCAAGAAAAGGGTTAAGCCTAAAAGTTTGGTTTCGTCTACTCTGCCTGCTCTAGAATCTGGGATAATTCCTGCCATTAATATTTTAAGCAACTAATTTGACATTTTTCCATTTAATTAACTTGCATACATATGAGAACAGGGTTTTGAGAGTACCATGACATTTAAACAAAGTCATTTAAGTTTTCCCATTTCTGATGGAGTGCTGCTTTTTTCTTCGGTTTTTTTCTTTCTGCTCCATTTCTGTTTTGCATTCCTGATCCTAAGGCTGGCTTATTAGCTCAGAGAAATGTCCCACAGCCTCAATCTTGGTGACGTGGGTGGGCCTGGAGCCCTGGGCTGCGTGAGGCTCTTTTAAACTCGATCCTGCTCTTTTCCACGACTTTTTACAAATGGCGTTTCAATCAGAGCAGGCCCGCGTCACAGGCTAACGTCTTCCTGTTGCCACACCAACCCCGGGTGGGAGCGGGGGAGGGGCGGCGGGAATGCAAAACATTTATCAAATGTAGCCATCGCCACGGAAGAGCGGGGTTTTAAGAGGGAAACAATAGCTCCGTGAGGATTTTCTCTTCCAAATGACAAATAATTGATGTCATATCATCAAATGATTAAGAAATAAAGGAAAATAGACAAATGGAGTGTATCCATTGCGGGATGGCGTGGGGGGACTAGGGAGAGGCTTGCTCAGTGTTCCGTAATTGAAAAATTGCACCCTAATTAGCTCCCCCCCCCAGAGAATTCATGAGTTCTGCGCGCCATCCGAGCCGCAGCCTGCCAAGTCGCCAAATTTGCAGCCGTTCAAGTTTCCTGCTGGTTTCAGAAGGGGCTGTGCGGTCTCCAAGCGCATTCAAAGAGTGAGACTCTTCAGCTCGCCCAGCCGTCAAAAAGGAGTCATGACTTCATACTTTCATCTGCCATAATTAATCACAGATTGTCTCTGCCTATCAGCAGCTCCGGCTGCTCTCCCCAGATGAACCTGGGCACTCACATCTCCAGCTTCTCGGTGGTGGCCAGCCAGCCCAACTCAGACACAACACGGGAGCTCCATTCCCAGCAGCAAAATGGCGCCCCCTAATCCCAGGGGTCATGGGGGAGAACGTGTCCTGCATTTAAAATAAAATCCCCTTGCAAACCAAGCTCATAAGACCCTGGAGAAATTCCATGTCTCCATTTCTACCCACACTCAGGATATTCTTTGGGGATTTCTAAGGAGACTATCAGACTTTAGGAAGAATTGCACTGTAAGAGAGGCATGACCCCACTCTCCTCCATTCCCTCTCCCTGGACCTGGTTTCGATCCCAGCTCCATGACCTCATAGCTGCATAACCTTGGGAAAGTGACTTTCTGAGCAAGAGTATTTCCTCTTGTAAAATGGAGATAAGAGTACCTAGCTTTCAGGGATGTGCTGGTGGAGGTGCCGTGGGTGAAGGATGTGTCCTGGTGGCTGGCAGTGCTCTTGATCCTACATGTAAAGTGGGGAGAGTAATCTTACCTCCCCACCAGGGTTTCAATGCAAATTGAGTAGAGAACGCATTCTATGTGTGTAAAGTGCCTTGCGCAAAGTTGATGCTCAGTAAATATTTGAACTGAACTGAACTGCATCAGACATAATTGTTTCCTTCATTCATTTATTTAATCCATCAGCTAATAGCTGTTAAATGACCACTTGTTGTCAGACACTTTGTTTGGATAGGATATACAAAGGGAAATGAGACAGATGTGATTCATGCCCTCCGGAGCTTACATTCTAGGGGGAAACACAATGAAAAACAAATTTTAAAACACTCTCACAAGGTGTATAAAAAGTTCCATAAAAAAATAGCCAAGAACACAGATATAGGCTAACAGTTGGGTGGTGATTTCCAAATGAAGACCTAGAGGCTAAAGAGACAAACATGTGAGGAATGATAGGGAAAAGCATTCCAAGCAGAGGGAACAGCATGGGAGAAGCTGAATCTTAAGACATTCCAGGAACTGAGAACAGGCCATGAGTCAGGGTAAGTGATTCTCACTGCTAGAGCACATGACCCCAAATCTCAGTGATTTCAGACAATAAAAGTTTATTCCTCAAATAAGGTGTTTGGTGGGTGGTCTTTCACTCAGTTATTGAAAACCCAAACTCATTCTAATTAGCTGTTTGGCTGTCCCCTAAGGTCTCCTTGGTGTTGTACATTATATCCTCTGCACGCAGCCGAGAGCAAAGAGAAAAAGCTCCTGGGACATCGGGGGCCAAGCCTGGAGGTGGTATACGTCACTTCCACTCATATTCCGTTGACTGAAATTCAAATACACGGTCCAGCCTAACTTCGAGGAGCCAGGAGATGCAGGTTAGCTACGTGCAAAGGAGGGCGATGAACAGATCAGGAGATCACGTAGCAATTCTTCTGCCTCACAAAGCGTGTAAGGGTAGGCAGCACAGCACAAGATGAGAAATAGATGACCGGGTTGTGCAGGGCCACGTAAACCAGGGGAAGAAGTAGGAGCTTCATGCGAAGAGGATGAGAAGGCATTCCGGGGTATTTCTTACATACCGGTTTGGATTTTATTCCGTAAGAATGGAATGCCAGTCAAATTAATGACATGACCTGATTTATATCTTAGAGGACCCCTCTGGCTGCTATGGGGGGAACACATCTGCAGAGGGCAATAATGGTCCCCTGGAGGGACCCTGGATTAGGGCGATGAGAAAGAGCATGGAGAGACAGTGACAGATGCAACAGATTTCAGTCTTGTTGGAATTGGTTTCGGTCTCACTGGCCAGCCAACGTGCAGGCCCCTGCTGACCAACTGGTGTAACAAGCGAGGCTCCAAAAGATTAGAGAAAACACAAAAGTACTGGGCAAGGCAGCTGGCTGTGCAGAGTGGAGTAATTCCAGAAATTACCCCCCGGGCTGAAAGCTGGGGGTCTGTCTCCTTGCTGGCGCTGGCCCGCTGGCCCTCTGGCGCAGTGCAGCAGCAGACCCTCCCCAAGCCCTGCTTCCACTGTGGCGAGAGATGTTAACATTCAACTGGCTGGTTCCCACTGGTCCCAGTGCAGGTGGCCAGAGGGCAGCCGGGAGGGGGTGAAGAGCTTGCGCAGAGCGTGACCACTCTCAAAGTACAGGCTCCAAGTTGTTCCACTTAATCCTCCTAACTGGGCTGGGAGGCTGAGTTACTGTTGACCTCATTTTACAGACAAAGAAACGGACTCGGGGAGCTCCTGTGACTCGCCCAAGGTTACCCTGTTAGCAACAGCACCAGTCTGAACACAGGTCTTCTGTTCACTCTGGTGCAACACAGCAGAGTGCTCCACTGGCAACATCTGTCTAGACTCACTTGGAGGCCAAAAGGCGAGTAGGGATCTGCCTGGGTCTCTTTGCAGTGCATGCTTCCTGCCAACACGGCAGTGGCCTCCCCAAACTGGATGCTGCCCAATCCACGGCACACAAGTTGTCCCGCTGAGCAATGCCTTTGGACAGGTCATTGACTTACAAACCTGGCTGATCTCCAGAGTCACTTGGCAGCCTTTAAACACACACTCTCCTGAGCTACCCCAGATGTACTGGAGCAGCATCTCTGAGTGGATGGGGACCTGGCAGCTACATTTTTAAAATCTCACCAGGCATACAGTGACACAGTGCTCAGATAAAAGCACTGTGACGTTGTCAGCACATGTATGACGGGTTAGGTGAGGCTCAGGGAGGAACCAGTATTAGGTAACAAACTAGCGACAGAGCTAGGAGTGGAAGCTGGGTCTCCTGCCTTTCTTGTCTTTTCCCCGCAGGACTGTACTGATGCTCTGCAAGAGGTTATGGGAAAATCCCTCCTTATCAGCAATCTGAACATGTCAGAGCTGGGCAGGAGCTCTGAGGTTATCTTTCCAACCCAGTGGTTCCCAACTGCCCCTCGGACCAGCCGTGTCAGAGTTACACAAGCTGCTTGGTACAGCACGGGTTCCTGCCTCACTCCGTTCCTACTGTATCAGCCCTGGGGAGGGGCGACCTTGGAATTTATGTTTTTCGAAGTATCTCTGGTGATTCTGATATCAGCCATGCTTGGAAACCACTGATCCAGCCCTCCACGATAAAACCGAGGCCCAGAGAGAAGTGATTTGCCTAAGATCACCCAGCCTGGAAGCCAAGTTTTCCAGCTCAGGCTAGAGCTGTTTCCACCACCCCTTACTCATCAGAAAGCCTGGCCACGTGCCGGGCAGGGGAGGGAGTAGTCAGCCAACTACAGCGAGATGGACCATTATGTGGAAGAGCTGCCTCAGAGAGACAGCTATTGAGCGGATTGCGGCAGGTTTCCTTCCCCTGGTGTTGATGCCTCTTCCCTCTTCTCCTCCTGGTACTTCCCCTGCTCATCCCAATGTGATCAGTGACTCACAGGAATAAATTATGCACACAGCCTACAGTCTATGAGGTAAGCGGTGATGCGCTGGCTCATGGAGCTTGCAGGCAAGATGGGCGGTCTGGAGGGAAGGCTAGCGCAAGGGATGGTGTGGGCCCAGTGGGAGGAACAGGTCCTAAATGGAAAAGCCCCAACTCTCCAAGCAATGGTTGAACGGTCTGGGCCTCCAGAGATGGACTTGCAGGCCAAAGTTGGAAACAACTTGCGAACAACCACTGCTCTCCTCCGGCTTCAGGTCCCCGGGCTGACCACCTCCCCACCACACACCTCCCCAGTCCCCACGTGAGGCCTATCTCTGATCCAGCTGGAACTAGAGCCTGCCTCTCAGACCTTGATGTGCAAACGAATCTCCCTGGGGATCTGTTAAAATGGAGCTTCTGATTCAGGAGGTTTGGGGGGCTTGGAACTCTGCATTTCTGACAAGCCCAGGTAATACCAGTGCTGCTAGCCTGAAAAACAGGGGCCTAGAGATCAGCATGGCAGAGCTGATTGGTCAGCCAGGTTGCTCACTCGGAGGTTGTTTTCCAGGCCAGCCGCTTTGCATGTGCTCTATCCTCTGCCTGCAACACCCTTCCCCCTCGTACCTGCTTGGAAAACCCCTATTCACCATTCACATTCTGGCTTGGACGTCTGTTCTCTAAAATCTTCATTGACCCCCTCTGGCCCCAAGTAGACTTAGGGGAGGTGACACTTTCACTGTGCCCTGATCACACTCCATCATAGTAATCCTTACTCTTTGGTGACAGTAGTATGCCCATCTGTCACTCAGTGGTCTGGGAACTCTGTGAAAACTGCTGAGCCTTTCATCTCTCCATCTCCAAGCCTGAGAGGACTCTGTTAGTCAGCAGGCACTAGAGCACCTGAGAACTTTTCAAAGATCCCTGAAAAAGTTTGAGACCCAAAAACAAAATTATTGGATCCAAAACACAAAGGAAAAGCTTTGCAATAGAAATTAATAAAATTTTAATGAAACATCTACAAGCCAAATATTACATCAACCTCATTAATAGTTTCATTTAGTATTCATAAAAATTTCATTATATTTGAAAGCAATGTGCAGGTTAGATGTTCTCACTTTGCAAGAATTCCTGAATACCTTGATAATTGCTGAGAAACCAAAACCAACCCAAAATTGAATGAATTACTTGTAGCCAAATAATTTCAAAAGCAAAGTTATATAATTCTTTTTTTTTTTTTACAGAAAAAAAAATATGGAACATGGGTGAATTTCAGTACGTTTGATATGTGTGAGGTGGGGCTTCCAAAGCAAGTGTATCCAGGTCTTAGAAAGTCTCAAAATTATCTTGACGTCTGGCTGATTTCTCCTGAATGAATGGATGATTAAATGGCAACCCAAAGTGAATCTGAAAAGTGGAAAGGTGGGAGGAAGGGAAGAAAAATAGACAGAAAAGATATATAAAATGCAAGCCAAAGTTTTAAGACATTAACAAAGGAAGTCCTTGTGAGCAAGAAATCCACCAAGGCCCAATTGGCTGACAGGGACAGGTGATATCGCCCCCTACTGGCTGGAGGAGTCCTGTATCGTCCAGGTACTCGGGCTTCATTTATGGATCTGTCATCGTTGCTTCTCCAACACCGAGAACATCAAAGCTCCTTGGAATTGCCTCAAAGAGAGAAATCAGTGGTCCCTGAGGATCAAGACTGCCTCCCCTCCGGGAAGGGGGCTCCAGGGGAGCTTTATAACTGACTGTGTGTCAGACATCCTGAAATGGATCCAAACCCATCTTGAACCGATTTCTACCTTCTTCCTGAACCACCTCTTGGTTAACCTGTTCCATATGTTTCTTTCGCTGATGGAAAATAGGCTTTGCTTTTATGTCCAAGGGCATCATTGAAAAGCCTAGGGGACAGGACTTTGTTCCAATACAAGCAAGATTTGGGGAGTCCTTCTAAGGAAGCAATCAGAGACCAACAGAAAGATTTATACACAAGATGTTCACTGCAGCATTATTTATAATAGTGGAAGACTAGACACAGCCTCAATGCCCAGCAACAAGGGGTTGGATAATAAATTCTGATCTACTCACACAAGAGAAGACTACACAGCTATTAAAACTCGTGTTTTTGAAAATTATTTTATAGAAATAGCCAATCTTTAGTGAGCCGTTCATAAGTACCAGGCGACATTGCCAGTGCTTTAGAAGTATCAACTCATTTCTCCTCACAACAACCCTATGAAGAAAGTATACTTGTTTTATCTCCATTGGACACACAAGGAAACTGAGGCATAGAAAAGCCAAGGTCACACAGCTCGAGCTGTGCATTGAACTGGCCCCCAGAGCTGCACTGTTATGAATCCCAGGATGCTGCCTCTCTAACAGAGGTTCACTGAAATCCTGAGCCTCGGGGGGAGCGGGGGGAGAGGTGAATTCCCTCCAGGTCGACTGCTAGCTGTAATGAAGGAGGGCAGATCTGAGCTGCACCCTGGGAAGGATGAGGTCTTGGCCAGGCGACTCTCACAAGGAGTGTCTATAGAGGAGGAAGGAGCCCAAGTGAAATCCCAGAGGTAGCAACGTGTCGGGGGAGTTCAGAAAACGCTGGGGAGGCAGGGATGGCTGGCACATGAGATGCATTGTAATTGTCCCCTGAAGACCACTGATAAACCACAAGGGACTGGGCTGAGGCCCTGTGGTGTGTGCCAAAGCAGGGATAGTCATCATTGAAACTGTTCGTATCACTGAGCCCATCCGGACACCATGCTGAGCACTTTCTCCAGGTGTCATTAAATCCTAAGGACCACACTTCTCTCTTTGGGCTATTGTGATTCCCATTTCACAGGTGAGAAAACTGAGACTTGACAAGATTTAAGTCACTTGCCCAAGATCTCAACTGGTAAGTAACAGTGGCTGGAGTTGAACCGGGTGGTGCAGAAGCCACTTTTCGACATCCTCTCTCCTGGGTGGTGGGCTGCCGTGCGCAGGGATGGGAGCCCACGTTCATCCGCTGGCAGCCAATGCTGTTTTCTGTTCCATCACAGCTGGCCTCCTTTGCTATTCAGGGAAACGGTTCTACATGAAAATAATTGCAGAGCCTTCTGGGTTTATGAAAACCCCTGGGAAGCCCAGCTTCTGGCAACACGTGAGAAGGGAAAGGGGAAAGATTCTTCTACATTTGAGGAAAACAACCAAATGGCTTCTGGTCCCTCAAGCTGGTGTTGTTTGAAGTCTGAGGGCAATTTGACACAAAGGAACACCCTGCAGCCCCCCCCAGACGTCCTGGGCCCCTCCTCGACTCCAGGCTACCGGCTCCTTGCTGGTTAACCTCCAGCCCTGGCGACTCAGCTGCTTCCTGCAAGAGCTGCTGCCTCCCTGGTCTCTGAGCATGCTCCGCAGGCCCGCGGCAGAGGGGCCCAGCCCTCCAACACCCCTACTCACACCCCAAAGACAAGCTCCTCTCAGTACTCCTTCTTTTCTGAGTTCACTGTCCACAGTAGCAAACATGGGGATTTTTCTGAGTTTTCCTTTTACTCTCTCTGTTTCCTTTCCTGAAGAAGTCAATGGAAGTCCCTGTGGATTCTGGCTACTGTGCATCCTGAGGGCAGGCTGGCCCAAAGGCCCTTTGACTGACCCTACTCTCCCGGAATAAGAGTCTACATAGAATAGACAGCCTTTGGAGCCAATCTAGCACCCATCCCCTAAGACCCACCCCCAAAACACCCACAGGGGTGGGCTCTGGAGCCATGCTGTCTAGGAGACACCCCCTGTCTGGGCCACAGGGCTGATGCGAGCGCAGTGTGCCCTGCCCCAGGGCCACCAACCTGGTGCCTGGGCTCGGCCAATCAGACTCTCCCCTGGGAGATCAGCACCAGGACCAAGATTGTCTTCCTGGCCTCTAGGGAACATTTGGTGGCGGGAAGTAGGAGTGGGGCAACTATGTGCTCTAACAGAGAGAGCTGGCTGGAAAATCGAGAGAAGAAAGAGCAAGAGAGGCTGCGAGAGAGGGGAGCAGAGCCACAGGCATGACTGCAGTTCCTGATTCTAGTTCCTCAGAGTCGGGGCTGAATTTTTCACCCTTGGGTTTTGTGAAATATGCCACAGCCTTCCCACAAGGTCATCATTTTGCTCGAGCAAACAGTTGCCCCTTGCAGCCAAATGGGGCCTCCGCTGGAGGAGCCCCAATAGACCACCAAGGCTGGAGGAGGCCGTGCCTGCAGAGGGCTGCTCTGAAGACCTTGGCCCTGCAGGAGAGTTCTCACAGCTCTGGACCCCATCCTCTCTGCAGCGAGGGAGGGCTGTGTCGGGAAGACTGCCCGCCGCATCCCTGGTTGCTCAGTGGCACTCTGGACTTGCTGTGTGATGGGCTCGACCTCAGACAAGCACCTTCCATGTTGGCATCTAGGACTTCTGCAGCCTGCCTCCCCTCGGCCCACGCACAGTTACCGTACTGGGGGCAGAGCCTGATTAATCCTTCCTCCTGTGCTGCTAATTCTTAAATGGCTCCCCGTTGCATACAGGACAAAGTCCAAGTTTCCTAACACAGCGTTCAAGTTCACTGCCCACCTCCCACAGCCTCATCTCTCCCCATTTCAGCTTTTGTGTCTTGTTTGGATAAACTGCTCTTAGCTTTCACCTCCACGCCTTTGCCGGTTCTGGTCCCTCTGCCTAGAATGCCCTTTGCTTCGTTCTTTGCCTTGCTGGCTTCCACTTGTCTTTCAGGACGGCTCCTCATTCTGCACTTAGTGCTTCTTGGAAAACTAACTTCCCAGGCTGGGCAAACGGCTCCTCCTCTGGGCTCCCATATCTCCTGACCTCGCTTAGCCTATCAAAACTCAGACTGGTTTGCAGCGTAATTGACTGCTTCCTTGTCTTTCCACTGCACCGTGGACTCTACCAGGACCAAGATCACAACTTATCCTCTGAATCTCCCAGTGCCATGCTGGTGTAAACTGGCCTCTATCCACCTACCCACCCCATCTTCTGGTTACTCCTTCCACCAAGGATTCCGAGAGAATGCTCAGGTCCCCTGTCCCTATTTTAGAGATGATGAAACCAAGGCTCAAAGATGTGCAAAGTGACCCAAGGTCACAGAGCTAGGAAGTGCCAGGGCCTGAATTAGAAGCCAGGACTGTCTGCTTCAAACCCTGTGCTTTTCCCACTACACCCACTACTGAACAGGCAAACTGCCTCGGCCCTGCTCCGTGTTGGCACCACGATGAGTTCATTTAAACGTGTGGATCCCATTTAGGGCCATCAACTTTGCTGAGCTCCAATAAGACATCTAATCTGCTCCCTGGGATCAAAATTTGGAATTTAGGCCCCATGGTTCACTGATGCCCTCATGTGGGCGGGTTTCACCCCTCCATGCCGTTGCACGTGCTCTGTCTCCTGCCCACTTTCCCTGTGAGGATTCTGTTCCTCATCCCTGCTCCATCATCAAGAATGTCCCCCTCTATCTGAAGCTTTCCGGGAGCCTTCCAGGGTTGTTGCTCATTGGCTCCTTGCTTTATGCCCATTAAACCCATCCATTTCTCTGTGACAGTCTCTAGCTACATGCCAGGCTTCATACCTACCCATTCGCTCATGTCTCCCCACTAGTAGACAGTGATCACCATGTTATTCAGCTCCTAGCCCAGAACCTGGCTTATATTAGGTGCCTAACTAAAGTGTGTTGGAAGGAAGAGGGAGGGAAGAATGATGTTTGCAAAGCATTTCCCATTAAGAAAGCCCACAGCCCCATGAGGGGGAACAAGACCTAACCCCACTTGATTCCTCTACAACTTCTAACAAAGGGCTGGGGGCATAGTGAAGAATCAACTAACATTTCCTAACCAAATTCTACACACCATAACTTTCTTCTGCATTTGTGCTGACATATATAAAGCACTTTTGCATGTATTGACTGACCTAATTTTCATAAAAATCATGAGGTCCCTTATAATTTTTTAAAAAATTTGCATGGAAGAGCCACTAGAATTAGCCTCTAATTCCAAGCCTTGCCTGGTGGCAGCCTACCCCACAGCATGTACCCATGTCTGAGGTCAGAGACCTGCTGCCTAGACATATCTACGTATGTTACAGGCATCCTTGTCCACTCATGGTCCATGCACAGCGTGGTTACATGATGCTTACGGATACAGAGTCTTAGGCCAAGAAACAGTCACTTGTTCCCAAGATCAATGGCCCCAATCAGATAGCTCAGCCACCCTCCACCTTGTAATTCTGTTCTGTGGTTCCCTTCCCTCCCCAGCCTCCTACCATAGAGAAGGGCCCATGCCTCCCAAGTTCTTTGTGCCCAGGGCGCTGTGCCAGCCATTCTCAGATGTCAGCTGGCAGGCATAGCCAGCACCACATCCCATTTTGCCTTCTTAATTAGGCCTCCATAGTGCTGCTCAGGCTGTCACCCCAGTCTGTCCAGTTTCTATGAGCGTATCCACGCTGCTGAGCCACCCCGATCAGTAACATAGGGTCCCCACCCCTGAGGTCTGTTCCAAAGAAGATCTGCCAGAGACACAAAGACTGGGTGCCCAGGAGGACCTGCCATTGCCAGGGTCAGTCTGGGAAATACAGCAGACTGGCACGAAGGGTTGAGGCCCAGAGGTTTGCAGACATCCTTGGAGGACCCTTCCCCCAGATCAAGTTCATCTTTTCCCCTCCCTCACTGGGCAATGAAACAGCAATGCCGACAGCATCCAGCCACTCCCAATCCACCAACCACCCCCAATCCACCAACCACCCCCAATCCACCAACCACCCCCAATCCACCAGCCACTCCCAATCCACCAACCACCCCCAATCCACCAACCACCCCCAATCCACCAACCACCCTCAATCCACAAACCACCCCCAATCCACCAACCACTCCCAATCCACCAACCACCCCCAATCCACCAACCACCCCCAATCCACCAACCACCCGCAATCCACCAACCACTCCCAATCCACCAAACACTCCCAATCTACCAACTACCCCCAATCCACAAACTACCCCCAATCCACCAACCACTCCTAAGCCCACCCTCTGTCTCTAGCTTCTCCTGGAAATTAGTGACCTCAGAGTTAGCCTTTCCAGATGGCGAATATCATGTAACATGACAAAGTTCAGAGGTTGCCACCCCAACAGGAGCCTCCAGCCCTCCCTGCGTCACAGAGACTAAACTTCGGTCAACTATCTCTTCTTCCAAGAGAAACCAGAGCGGCCGCCAGCAGAAGAGGAGGGACTGAGGTTTGAACCTGGCTTTGCCTCTAAATTTCTGTGTTTCCTAGGGCAGGTGACCCCATCTGTCTGGGTTTCACATACCTCCCCTTCCAGGGAGGGTGCTGGTTGCACTGAGCCATCCGTTTCCTCTTTTCTTCCAGTCCCCACAATAACCAGAAACCACAGTTCTGGGTTAGGATAAAGCTCAGAGCACGGTAAGTAAAGTTTCCTCCCCTTCCGCAAAAATAACAAAACAACAACAAAACAGCAGTATTTCTATTTAGTGAGTGCTTCCTCTGTGCCGGGCACCATTCTAGCCGTGTTTACATACACAATTTCTTTTTTTTTCTTTTGAATCTAATTTAATTTATTCATTAAAAGATACTTAAGTGTTATTAGGAATAAGTTATTTGGGACAGTTTTACAACTTGACTTCTAGATTGAGAAACATTACTCTTACAGCATATTGCTTAACCACTTTTCTTCAAATTGATATAGCAAAGACATCTAGTAACATTCTTTTCTTTACATCTTTTTTATTTTTATTTATTTATTTATTTTTATTGCAGTAACGTCGGTTTATAACATTATGTAAATTTCAGGTGTACATCATTATATTTCGATTTCTGTGTAGATTACATCATGTTCACCACCCAAAACTAATTACAATCCATCACCACCCACGTGTGCCTAATCATCCCTTCGCTCTCCTCCCTCATGCCTTCCCCTCTGGTAATCACCAATCCAATCTCTGTCTGTGTGTGTGTGTGTTTTGTTGTTTTTATCTTCTACTTATGAGTGAGATCATACAGTTTTTGACCTTCTCCCTCTGACTTATTTCACTTAGCATAATGCCCTCAGTGTCCATCCATGTTGTCACAAATGGCTGGATTTCATCATTTCTTATGACTGAGTAGTATTCCATTGTGTATATATACCACGTCTTCTTTACACATTCGTCCCTTGATGGGCACTTAGGTTGCTTCCAAGTCTTGTGAACAACGCTGCAGTGAACACACAGGTGCGTGTATCTTTACGTATTGGTGTTTTCATGTTCTTTGGATAAATACCCAGCAGTGGAATAGCTGGATCATATGGTAGTTCTATTCTTAATTTTTTGAGGAATCTCTGTACTGTTTTCCATAGTGGATGCACCACTTTGCACTCCCACCAGGAGTGTATGAGAGTTCCCTTCCCTCCACATCCTCTCCAACACTTGTTTCCTATCTTGTTAATTATAGCCATTCTGACGGGTGTGAGGTGATGTCTCATTGCAGTTTTGATTTGCACTTCCCTGATAGTTAATGATGAGCATCTTTTCATGTGCCTGTTGACCATCTGTATATCTTCTTTGGAGAAATGTCTGTTCAGGTCTTTTGCCCATTTTTCAATTGGGTTGTTGGGTTTTTTGTTGTTGAGCTGTATGAGTTCTTTATATATTTTGGAGATTAACCCCTTATCAGATATATGGTTTGCAAATATCTTCTCCCAATTAAATATCTTCTCGAAATTGTTAGGTTGTCTTTTTGTTTTGTTGATGGCTTCCTTTGCTGTGCAGAAGCTTTTTAGTTTGATGTAGTCCCATTTGTTTATTTTTTCTATTGTTTCCCTTGCCCGGTCAGACACCGTACTTGAAAATATGTTGTTAAGACCAATGTCAGAGAACGTACTGCCTATGTCCTCTTCTAGAAGTTTCATGGTTTCAGGTCTTACATTCAAGTCTTTAATCCATTTCGAGTTGATTTTTGTGTATGGTGTAAGACAATGGTCTACTTTCATTCTTTTGCATGTGGCTGTCCAGTTTTCCCAACACCATTTGCTGAAGAGACTTTCCATTGTATGTTCTTGGCTCCCTTATCGAAAATTAGCTGTCCATAGATGTGTGGGTTTATTTCTGGGCTGTCAATTCCATTCCATTGATCTGTGTGTCTGTTTTTGTGCCAGTACCCTGCTGTTTTGGTTACTATAGCTTTGTAGTATATTTTGAAATCAGGGAGTGTGATTCCTTCAGCTTTGTTCTTCTTTCTCAGTAGTCCTGCAGCTATTCAGGGTCTTTTGTTGTTCCATATAAATTTTATGATTCTTTGTTCTATTTCTGTGAAAAATGTTGTCGGAATTTTGATAGAGATTGCATTGAATCTATAGACTGCTTTAGGAGGTATGGACATTTTAACTATGTTAATTCTTCTAATCCAAGAGCACAGAATATCTTTCCATTTCTTTGTGTCTTCTTCAATTTCTTTCAATAATGTTTTACAGTTTTCAGTAAATACACAATTTCATATCATCTTCACAGCAATGCTAAGAGGTAGATATTCTTTTTGTTTCCATTTTATTTTTTTAAATTTTATTTATTTTTTTGTGTATGTGAGGAAGACCAGCCCTGAGCTAACATCTGTTGCCAATCCTCTTCTTTTTTGCTGAGGAAGGCTGGCCCTGGGCTACCATTCGTGCCCATCTTCCTCCATTTTATATGGGACGCCGCCACAACATGGTTGACAAGCAGTGCATCGGCCGGTGCCCAGGATCCAAACCGGTGAACCCCAGGCTGCCAAAGCACGACCTACACTGCTGCACCACTGGGCCAGCCCCTTGTTGTTTCCATTTTAAAGATGGAAAATAAAGCTCAGAAAAATTCTATGTTTTGTCCATGGACACACAGCTGGAAAGAGACAGAAGCAAGATTTGAAACTGGGCAATTTAGTTTCAGAACAAGGACATTTTAGAACTCCATTCTTTTCTGTATCAGTCTGCCCAGCACAGATTTCCCCTCCCCACAGAACATTTATAAAATCTGATCACATACTTGGACACAAAGGACATGCTTTTTTAAATTTAAAATTAGAGATTTTATAGGCCACCATCTCTTACTATAATCCAAAAATGTTAAATAAAAAAATAGTAATGTGGTTGAAAATACTCTTAACTACTCGGAAATTAATAAACATACTTCTAGATAACCCATGGATCAAAGGAAATATTAAAACTGAAATTAAACACCATCTAGAAACAGATGAAAAGAGGAACATTTTATTTCAAAACCTATGGGATCCCGAAAAAAGCTCGGCTCGGGGCGGGCGGGGAATATATGGCCCAAAATGCCTTCATTATTAAGGAAGAAAGACTGAAAGTAAAGGAGCTGAATACACATCATAAGAAATTAGAAAAACAAGCAAGCAAAAAAAGAAAGTGTGAAATGGGAATTAATCAATAGTTGAAATGAACATAGAAAATAAGAGAAATGAAAAAAAATAAATAAACAGATTATTTGAAGCCAGAATTTGCTAAAGAGGCTAAAGGTGTTGCGGGGGCTGGGTGAAGCCCTCAGGTTCCAGGTATGTACCCATTGTGCCAGGCCCCAGCGGTGCTGCCCCTCGGTCTACTGACCCATGGACTAGTGGCTACTTTCCACTTGGATATCGCATTGCCGAGTCTGACAGTTTGACTGCCCAACCAAGACTTCTTGGATTGGAGTCTTCAGCATTTCCTCCCAGAAATAAAGCTCCTCCATCTGGGGTTATTAGGCAAACGAGTCAGTTTTGTGTTTTCAGCAATGAAAGCTGCTGTGGTTTTGTTTTCTCTCTGTTGCCAGGAGTCAAGAGGAAGCCTGTGGTTAGACGTCTTCGGGTGGAGACGTACACAAACACAGTGGCTAGAAATGAGCTCCTCGGATTCAGCTCTCCCAGCCCCAGCCAACGGAGCTAAGGAAACCAAACAAAGGAGAAAGGAAGAGAGAGACACCACCGAACCTCTATGCAGATCTGCAGCAGCACTCACCCTTCCTCTTGGCCTCCACCTGCCTCTGTTTCCCATTCCGGCCATAGGATAGTGTGGATCCATTTTTTCTTCAAAGGATGAGGAAACCCAATTTGCTTTCGCTCAGATCCAGAGACCAGACTTAAAAGATCCCTGTGAATTCAGTGCCCATCTCAGTAACGGAGCTGTGGCAGGCCCTGGCAGCTGCCACCTACTGTGGATCCCAGCATCTCCTTCTTTTCCATCAAAACCTTAGATTTGTTCAGGGTGGTATGCTCACATCTCCAGCCTCCCATTCTGACCATTTGATTATGGTTCTGGCCAATGAGTTATTGCATTTCTAAGAAAACTTTCTCATTCCTCATATAGGTGCCAACTCTTCCTCCTTCTCCCTTCTTTCTCCTGCCTGGAGCTGGAACACAAGGCCTAGAGGTACGGCACCCATCTTGTGTTTATAGGTAGCTGCGTGAGGATGAAGTTAGAGCAGAAACACAGAAAGGTCAGGTCCTTGATGGCATTATTGCATCACCTTCTGCCCTGCCCTGTACTATCCACCCTGGACTCCTTATGTCCTAAGAAAAATAAAGCTTCAGCTGTTGAAACCACTGTAGCTGGCTGTTCTGTTACTTGCAGCTGAACACATTCCTACTTGAAACAAGAACCTTAGCTTTTGTTTTCAAAACATTCTCACCCCACCTTCTTACTGGATCCTTGCAGAAATTCTTCAAGCTGGATCAATGTCTTTCCTACCTTTTTCAGATGAGGAAACTGAGGTTCCACAGATATGAAGTGGGTCAGACAAAGAGTTAGGGTCTGGACTCCAGGACTCTGTCCCCAGTCCATTGCTTTTGCCAAGAAAACCTTTCTTGCCTTTGAGCAGTTCAAAGCTATCCTCTCCTGCAATAACTCCCCCCACACAATGTTACACACAGAGAGAGGAAGCTCCTCGGGAACCAAGGAGCATGCAAACTGATTTCAGGCCCAGCTTCTACTGCCAGGAATAGACATGATCTTTTATTTTAAAATCCATCAGTTTGAGACAAAAGATCTGGGTTCAAGTCTTGGATCTCCCCTACTTGCTATGTGATGTTTGGGGAAAAATCTCTGAAAATCTTCCTGCCCATCTATAGAATGAGGATGGCAGGTCTTCTCCTCCTGAGGCTAAGAAAATAAAATCCGAGATACATGATAATGTGTGATATATGATAATAAGTGCAGAGATAGTCATCTCTGAGCACTCAGGATGTCAGGAGAACACTTTGTGCATGATAAAGCGTTGATGTCCTCTTTATGGGGCTGTTATCATGATGACTTTGGTCTGTCTCAAGACTGTGACTCCTCCCCCAGCTCAGCCCTCCCTGTGGTTGACATGTAAATTACAGATATGCTTCACATGCCTTCGTGACCACTCGTCACCATTTGTCAACCTCATGAGAGCTGAGAACATTGATCTCACGAGACTGTATCTTTAAGAAAGGATAATATCAGTGTTACAATACTTATTTGCCCATTAAGCCAGGCTATTTTATTTCTTAAGTTCTGTACTTTCTTAGTGACCAAAATTTATTCATTCACCTACTTTCAAAAAAAATTGTGTTAGACTCTATGCCGGGGACTCTCAGGGTTGGATGAGACTTAAAAATCATCTGCTCCACCCTGCCCCTCCCAGCCCTACCCTTCCCCATTCAGGGCTGGCATCCCATCTTCATGCTCCCCTCTCCTCACCAGATCCCTGATGGGCATCTAACCACCACTAGCTCACCTTAGAGACAAGGAGTTTACTCCCTCCCGAGACAGTCCATTTCACCTCTGAACATACTCTGTTAGAATGTTCTTCCTCCAACAGACACTCCTTGGCAGACACAAGGATGTGTTCTTGGCAAACCTCTAATACTGTGCACACTTGACTGTGTAGGATGGTGACTAGCAGAGTCAGTGGGGAATGAAGGAGCCCACGTGAGGTGTTACCAAACAGGAAGTGCCATCTGTGCTGGATGATGACAGTGAGAGACAGCGTCAGTCAGCTGCCCCGGGTGACTCCAGAGACAGCTTCTTTGTTCATCACATTAAAGAACTCAAGAATGGCAACTAATCAGTTAATTCTGACATTCTGGGTACTCACCGGATAGGCCAGGCTATGCTGCAGTAACAACCTTGAAATCTCAGGGACTTAATATATTGAAAGTTTATATAACGGGCAATGTGAGTAGGGAGACCTTTCCCCATTTTACATGGCTTCTGGAACACAAGGCCTCCAAAGCCACCACAGCAGAGAGAGAAGGAGGAGGCACACCAGCTCTTAACTGCCTCAGTCTCAGCCTGTTGATCAGGACGAGCCACAGGACCCCAACCTAGCTATAGAGGAGGATGCGGAGTGTAGTGGAGCACGTGGAATACGTGGTGAGAGCTGTCTGTCCCCCAGTCCGCCTCCTCCCAGTGCATCTCAGGGTGTGCCGTCAGAGACACGAGTCAGCTCTGCAAAGAAGAGGAGCCCAGGCTAGTGGGAATGAACCATGCAAGGTGATGGGGACCGTGTGGGTGAAGAAGGGCCTCTGCCTGCTGCCGTTCACTGCAAGGAGCTGTCACGTGGCAATCCGTGGTGGGGTGTGTATGCCTGGGTGGCCAGGCTCTTCCTCCCACAGTGACCACGTGCTAATGCAATGAGGACAAGCTTTGTACGTAGAGTGTTCTTAGCCTCCCTGCCAGCCCTCACGTTACCATGTTTGCCACCACCCCCCACCAAAACTGTGGTCCTTGCCTGCTCTTCTCCCCACCCAGCCCTCTAAGAAGACTTCTATCTTGGCCATCCCAGTTCCTGGGAAGATAGGGAGAAATGGACAGCGCCGGAGAGACTGGAGGGAAGGGGGAATACCCTGGCTTGCTGAATCGGTTCCTTAGTCCTCCTTTGTAGGGAAGAATTTGGACCGGCAGTAAAGTGGAAAGAAAACTAAAGAAGAATGTAGAGGGGGAGGAGAAGGAGGGACAAGAAAAAGAAGACGCAGATGTTAAGTCCACCTGTATAATGAGATGTGGAAGGACGAAAGAGAGATGGCGTGTCAGGCTGACTGGATGTCAGGAGGGTTTGGGGCATTTGGTAGAGTGAAAGGTTCTCTTTGAGAGATGTGCATGAAGGCTGAAAATCCCTTACTTTCTTTTGCTTGCTGGATTGTGCTTCTTTGAATGTGACTTAATGTAGAGACTGGGTCCCAAGGAATCCCCATATTTAGTCAGGTTACATTAATAAAAAATCAAAATGGAATAAGTAGTGTATTCCCAAAGCAGGTAAGGCAGATGCATAAGAGTCAAGCAGAGGCTATAACTGCTCAGAAAGACAGTAATATGCTTTGGTAATGACAAAGGAAAAGGAGAGGGATACAGCAGCAGCAACAGCAAGGAGCCCCCTCCCCAGCAGCTGCCATGTCTGAGAGCCTGACAGGTTGTCAGGACCGCTTTCCCGCTGAGGTTTCCAGGCCTGAACTCCATTTCCTGGATGCAAGCTGACTTGGGAGTGTCTCCTCCCTCCTCTGCTCCACTCGTTGAGGCTCCGGTGGCATTAGTTTGCTGGTTGCCACCTCCCACTGTTGACTCATATGAGACTTCCTGTCAACTAAAAACCCAACATCTTTCACTTGTGCTGTTGACCCAGGTATCCCACATCCTGTATGTGTCTGTGGGTATTCTGCACCCCAGTGTGAGCAAAGGTCTCTATTGCCTTTCATCTTGGTATGCATTAATTTTGGCCCAATGTTAATTTCAGCCCTGTTGGGGCCTTTTTGGAGCCTGCCTCTCACCTTCCCTGTAGCATTCATCCCTCCCACTTTCCCACATGCTCCTCCGTGACAAGGCAGTTCAGTGCCTTGGGTGAATCAGTGCCCCAGCCTTTGGAGTCAGACCTATCTGGGTTCCATATCTTATTATGTCAATGGCTGTGGGATCCTGGGAAAGTCATTCACCCTCTCCTGGTCTGTAAAGGGGTAGGTAATACAATCTATCTTACAGGAATCCCATGGGGAGTAAATGAAATAATCTATAAATAATCTATGTAAAATACTTGCAGTTGTTGCTGACACTTAGGAGATTCTCAGTGGATGTTCATCCCCTCCCTATACCTGTACTTCCATTCTAGTCATTGACAAAAGTGTTGAATAAGATGTGGTCAAAGACAGAGTCCCTTGACATACCCCCATCTAGGCTGATCAGCTAGGCTGATGTAGCTAGATTCATCCATTCCATTTGCACATGTGGATATACTGTGGGAAAGAAGGCAAATTCTGCATGAGTTTTTCAAATAAAACCTAAGATTTCCAAGATATTTCCCATCTCTCACTAGCATAGAGGCCTCAAAACTGTGGGTACAAAGTCACTCTCTGCGCTTTGAAAATCACCATACTAGACAAAAGTGGCCCAAGAGGCTATTTGGACACACAGAGATCAACCAAATGGCTCTTCTTGGCTCGCTCAGTATCCAAGGGAAAATCCAGCACTTCCAGCTTCAAAAGCCACCTCGTCCCCTGGGGCACACTGCCCTCCCATCCTCTCCCCCCGCTCCAGGAGCCCTCCTGATATTCTGAAGGAGTAACACCAGCAGCCTGCCTGCCCTCTGTCAGAATCGACGGTCAAAATTGTGGCTGCTCTGACCTTGACATTGGGCCCCACTTCTGGGCTGGCAATGAGGAAAAAGCACTAAACTTGGAGTAAGACAGGCCTGAGCTCAAATCCTACTCTCTGTCACCAGCTCACAGTCCCAGACAAGTCACCCACTCCTCTAAGATCAAGTCTCCCAAATTGCAAATTGGGAAAATGGGACCTACCTCATTGGTGATTGGGGAAGTAATGGGGAAGGGCTAGCTCCTCAGACATCCTCACCCACCCTCCCACCCCACCTTCCTCTCTGCCTCCGTTCCTCCAAAATGTTAGATTCTCTTTCCTTCTAATTTTTACCCCACGAGGCACAGCACAATGAAAAATAAAAATAGCTGGCTATCAGAAGACCTGACTTTGAGTCCACCCAACTCACAAAGTGACTATCAAGTCACTTACATTGACTGTGCCTCAGTTTCCTCATCTTTAAAATGAGAGGGTTGAATTAGAGATCGATAATTTCAGCCTCCACTGACTGCACGCCTGCTGTGTGCCTGTCCTGTCATAAACGTCATTCATGTACATCAATTCAGTACCCCTGAGGAGGCATTATTACGTGAGAGGGAGCAAGGCACAGCGCGCCAGACCATGGGCCGTGAGCGAAGACTGCTGCACTTCCTCTCCCTGCTCTCCATTCAGCTGCTTTTTGATCTAAGACAAGTGACTTAACTTCTCTATGCCTCAGTTTCCCCTCTGCAAACTAAGGTGGTTATGAAGATTGAATCAGATCATCCACACAGGGGCTTTGCCCGGGCACGTGGGAAGCCTTGCCTGAGTAATTACCCCAGAGGATGCAAGGTGTCAGAGACCCACCCAAGGCTACCGAGTGCGGGGCTGTGCAGCTCCAAGTGCCCTGGTCTCCTGCAGAACGCTCTCTCCACGTGACTGTGGACAGCCCTCTGGGAGTATCATGGTGTTGACTCTGGAGCTGGTGGGCTGGCAGCCTGATGCCCAGGGGGAGAGGGTGTCAGGGGAGAGGCGTGAGATCCTGGGGAACTGAAGCTTCCCCCACGCATGGCAGACCACCAAGACCCCAGCAGGCACGCCCACAGAGAACACACAAATCCCTCACCACGGGAGCCCTTTTCCCAGTTCTGCCAGCTCCAAGGCTCCACCCCAGAGCCCAGAGCTGCTGCAAACGAAGCTTTGAATCAGCTCTCCTGTCCACACACCTGCCTGGGCCCCAGCTCTGCTGCGTGCTGTGATGCACACGGGGGAGAACTCTCTTCAACGCCATGTTTTCCGAGCACCTGCTGTGTGCCAGGCCCCATGCAGGGCACTGGGACCTCAGAGACAAATGACCGGGAGTCACCAGACTCATGCACAAGACTGGCTCACAGCAAAGCAGAGGATACAGACCCAAAGGTGAGTTTGATAAACTCTTGTCGGTACAGGGGACATGAGCTGAGTCTTAGAGTTCTGAAGTGTCCTCACCATGGAGACTGGGCAGGAACAGGCTCCCCAGGCAGGAGGAGCAGCTTAAGTCCTGTGTGGAGGTAAGAGATACCCTCCTACCCAGAGCTGGGGTGGAGGGAGGGCAGTGACGAGAGACAAGGCTGGGGAGATAAGCCAAGGGTTTTGGCCTTGTCTTATGTCAATGGGCAGACAATGAAGGATGCTAAATGGGTGTAGAGGGAGCACAGGGAGAGAGAGTTTTGAATTAGATGCTGGGGAGGACTTCCTGGAGGAGGTGGCTTCTGATCCGGCCCTTAAGTGACGGCCAAGACTTTGGGAGGTAGAGACAGAAAGGAAAGGCCTTCCAGTGAGAGGGCACAGAGTGAGCCAGGGCATGGAACAGAAGGTATGGAGCCATCTAGGGAATAGCCAGGGGCAGCAAGGGGTGGGGGGGGATGCCACAAGAGATGGCACTAAGGCTGCAAGTGAGGGCCACAGAAGGTCAGGGCTGGTAGGGTCAGAGAAAGCCTTGTAAAGAGAACCAATGAATCCATGAATCCAAGCATAGGCCTCCATGTGAACCAAGTTTAATAGGTTTGAGGGTGCACAGGTTCCGTACCCAGGGAGGCTGCCCCTGCCTGCCCCCACCCTGTGTCCCTTACTTCTGCCCTTTCACCACACCCTCATCAAACCTACCCATCCAAGTCCCCGCTCTTTGGAACCCCATTAGGAGCCTCAAAGTTAATCTTTTGAGAAAATCAAAATCTCAAATTCTATACAACCTAAGCCTTTAATTTTACATTTGAGAAAACTGAAGCCCAGAGGTGGGAAGTGACTTATCCAAGGTCACATAGTGACACTTTCTCATATCAGAGCCATAACTGCACCAGTGATCCCAACTGCCTTGCCTCTGAAACATCAGCCACCGAGGGCTCAAGGGCCTCTCCAACCTGAAGACTTGTCCTTTTTTTTTCTTTTTTGGTGAGGAAGATTGGCACTGAGCTAACATCTGTGCCCATCTTCCTCCATTTTGTACGTGGGACACCTCCACAGCATGGCTTGGTGAGCGGTGTGTAAGTCCATGCCCAGGATCCGAACCCGCGAACCCCGGCCCACAGAAGTGGAGCATGCAAACTTAACCACTTAACCAAGACATGTCTTTTTTATCACAGAGACTTCTTGGAGGTGTAATTGCTCATTAGGACCCCAAGGAATGAATCTGTGACGGTGACGCTTCAAGTGACGCGACCAGTTCTGGGGAAATACTTGCGTATTGTAGTACCGCAGATAGACTAGGAGGGTAACTAACCTCCTTCCCCAGGTTTGAAGCTGACCTGAGCCTTAGGCACAAAGCTAGCAGCAGTGAGGAGCTAGGAGTTTCACTTACTCTATTTCAATTTCCATAGAAACCTCACGGAAAAGTAATATGAACCCCATTTTGCAGAAACCGAGGCTTTAGGAGGCCAAGAGGTTTCTCAAGGCATGCAGGTGACAGAATCACGATCTGCCCTCCAGCCACTCCCTTCTGGCAAGAGGACATCATCACCAGCAGCCTCCTCCGTTGTCAGTTACTCTTCCTTCAGGGGCCTAGGCAACCCCACAGGGGAAGGTCTGCTCTTTGCAGGTCAATAACAGCCCATTAGGAGGCTTCTGTTTAATAAACCATCAACCTTACGTTATCGAAGGGATAGGAAAGTGCCATGAAGATTGAGGTTGACAGGTCGGGGCGGGGGGATGATAGAAAAATATTAATTGAATGCCCATGAGCAAGATGTTCTTGGGTGTGACTATACAGTTTTTATAGCAACCTCACAATAACCCATGTCCTCCCATTTTACAGAGGAAGAAACTAAGGCTCAGAGGGGTTTATTGACTGCCAGGGATAAACAGCCATTGAGTGGAGACTAACTTAGGTCAGGCTGGCTCTTTTCTTGGCACCGTGCTGCCCCCAGAGAAGTCAGGATGGAGGAGATGGACTAGGAGGACTGGGAGGAACTGAGAGGAGGGAGGACAAGGCAGGGGGAGCTAAGGCAGAGTCAGCTAGAGGGGAGGAAGAGTGGGAGGGGAGAAGCCAGGGGGCCGAGGTGGGGGGACTGGCGAGTATGATTGCTAGGAGTGCCCCCATTTGTCTCATGAACTTCACTTTCCTCCTGACAATTTATAGCAACCTTTGTAACACGAAGCTGATCCTTGGAGGAGGGAAGCTGATAGGGAAGGAGAAACTGAGCAACCTCTCTTCTCTCTGTCTCCGTTTCAGCTGCTGCCCTTCCCAGTGGGTCTAGCCAGTCTGTGCTTGCTGCTCTTGGCTAAAAATGCCCTTCCAGATGCCAGGGAACATTTTCATGATGTTCACGCGGGAATAGAAGAACAAGGAAATAGAGCTAATGTGTCGGGGTCCAGACATCGAAATCCACGATTCTGAAGTCTTTAGGAAGCATCAGATTTGATTCACCAAAACAATTCACTGTCCACATGACCCCTTGGGCACCCCACAGGAGAGTGACAAGGTACACAGCAACCCCTCCCAAAGATCCCTGGCTGCTCTGGGATCCAGGTGGGGAGCTGTCGGGACAATCAGCCAGGCAACTGTGCCTCCTCCTCCTGGGCCCCTCGTCCTCTAATCCAGGAGGAAAAACCTCCATATTGCAGGCTTTGCTGGCTGCCTACAGAAGGACAGAGAATCAATCTGGGTGGCATGGAGGGCTGTACCCCTACCCCCAGAACACTCCTCCAGGAGAAATCCCAGGCTCCCACCCAGTGTAGCACACAGAGTTTGCTTACAGTATATGCTCAATAAATATTGGTTGAATGCCTGAGCAAATGCATGAACCACAATAATCTGATTCCCCAACTGTGTTGGTCAGCTCGGGCTGCCATACATAACAAAATACCATAGACAGGGTGTCTCGGACTACAGAAATTCATTTTCTCACATTTCTGGCAGCTGGAAGCCCAAGATCAGGGTGCCAGCACGGTGAGGTTCTGGCGAGGGCTCTCCTCCTGGCTCACACACAGCTGCCTTCTCGCTGTGTGCTCACATGGACTTTCCTCGGTGCGTATGCGTGGAGAGAAAGATCCCTCTCTCTCTTTTCATAAAGCCACAGTCCTATCAGATTAGGGCCCGACCTTTATGACTTCATTTAACCTTGATTACCTCCTAAAGACACTATCTCCAGATGCAGTCAACTGGGGGTTAGGGCTGCAACATTCAGATTTGGGGGGATACAATTCAGTCCACAGCACCAACCAAGGAAGGAATTTAATAATGACACCATAAAAGGCCTTCAGCATTTAGCATTGCTCTCTAGCAAACTTAGCAAATGCTTCACCCTCCTTGCTCCACCTGGGAACCCCTTAAAGAGTAGTTTTGCTCTCCTGAGGCTGCCATGACCAAGCCGTGCTGCAGAGCCTGCTGGGGTGGTACTGTTTTCATGGCTGGCAGTGGGAATCTGAAGGCTCTGCAGGCTTCCTGCAGAAGAGGAGCCTGTGAGGGATTGGAGGGTCCCCCTGGCCTGTGGGAAGAGCTCTGCCTGAGAGCCCTGGCCTTCTCATGTCCTGCCACTCTGCTATGAGGCCTCTCTCTGGGCTTCTATTCTGCTATCTGCAAAATGAGGAGGTGGGGGCCGGCCCAGAGGCATAGTGGATAAGTTCGTGCGCTCAGCTTCGGCGGCCCAGGGTTCACAGATTCGGATCCTGGGTGTGGACAGATGCACTGCTTGTCAAGCCATGCTGTGGCAGCATCCCACATAATGTAGAGGAAGATGGGCATGGATGTTAGCCCAGGGCCAGTCTTCCTCAGCAAAAAGAGGAGGATTGGCAATGGATGTTAGCTCAGAGCTAGTCTTCCTCACAAAAAAAAAAAAAAATGAGGAGGTGGACCCATGATTTCCAGGAACCTCCCTCTACTCTTGCTTTACCTATTCCTAGAGAAAAGCAGATTCAGGGAGTCAACAGTAAATCAAGAGTTCAGCTCATGAGGAACCCTAGCTTCATTGCTATCTACTGAGACACCTTGGGCAAATGGCTTAATCTCTGAATTTCTCTTTCTCCGTCTGGATATTGGGGTTATAAGAATTGCCTGCTTCATGGGGTTTCCAGCCTCACTGTGATAAGTTGACTGCATTCAATGCCCCAATTCTTCACCCCTCGCTGTACCCATGGCCTTCACCTGTGACTGCGTAATTCCTCTCACTGTAAAGAGGTGGAATCCATCCCTCTCTTTGATGCAGACTTAGGCCACGTCATTTGCTTTGGATAACGGAAGGTTCGCAAATGTGAGGCAAGAAGCAGCTTGGGAAAGCACTTGAATGGTTGGGTTTGCTTTCCTGTGCACTCTGCCATCACCATGAGAATATGCCTGAGCCCACCTGGTAGAGGATGAGAAACATGTGGAGTGGAGCCAACTCACCCCAGTTGTCCCAGACGAGGCCAGCCAAGATCAACCAACAGTCAACCTATCCCCAGACCTGGAAAGAGCTCAGCCAAGGCCAGAAGAACTCCCAGCTGACTCGTTAAGTCAAGGAGCTAAAAAAGGCTTATTGTTTTAAGTCACTGAGTTTGGGAAGGTTCATTACACAGTAGTATTTTGGTAATCAGTAACTGACACAATTGCAAAATAGCACACAGTAGGTGCCTAATCTGTGTTTATTTCCTCCATCATTCTACCCACCCCACATTGTCGGATGCAAACTCATTTCTTAGAGACATAGTTGGGAGACATCAGTCGTGGTCTTGGTGGATTTTAAGTTTCAATCTCATTGTCACTCTTGCTTCAGATTGATTACAGACGCTGACTGCTCAGTTCTGATTAAATACTAAATCATAAGCTGCTTACAAAATGCCTGCAAAAAGCTGACATTTATGAAGTCCAATAAACTACTTGTAAGAACAGGAGTGCTAGATTGGGGGAAAAAATAAAATCTCCGTCCAAACAAACATCGGTTGACAGCAGACAGATGGTCAGAGTCCCTTACTTGTAAACTAGAAAAATTAAGATTTGGCAAGGGTTGTCTGAAAATAACTCGCAAACATCAAAGTTTCCCCTTTCTATGCTGGTGTTTTTCCGGGCCTGACTTCAATATTTTCACAGGCTACTGCATAGAAAAGGTGTTGCAGGCCTCCGCGGTGCTGGCAAGGAAAGGCTAAGAAATACCAGCAACGATTTATAGGATGCAAGGTTGCCAACATGCCAAAGAGTGAGCGTTTAACAGCCAGCAACTGCACATTCCCTTAAATCCCCATAACTCAGCATCAGGCCTTCCCTTAATCTGCTGAGGAGTGAGGGAAAGGGAAGGTGGAATTTTCTAACTCCATTTTCCACTCGGATCAGCTTTCACAGAGGTGACTGTGAGTTAATCTTATGGGGCCAGCAGCAATCTTAATAGAAATGGAATCCAGCCTTAAAACCACAGGGCAGGGCTCTCCTCACTTTTGTTAAGTCAAGGAACGAGGGTGCTAAGAGGGGCTTTGGCCCAGGCTCAAACAAGCCCCTTAGGTCCAGGAGAGACACAGGCTGTGGTTGCCCTGGTTCTCATTTCTTCCTGGCCTCTCCATGACCTCCGGGGGGTGCTCAGAGAGTGAGCGCATGTGCAGATGAGGTGGGCTTGTGCGCTTATTTGGTGATGCACAAGGATTGGCAAGCTGACACAGTTCCAAAGATGGCCGATGTACCGCCTCTCGGTGGCATTGCCCCTACCACCTCAGTTACACAGCTGGCACAGAAGCCTATGCCCTCATGCATCATAGAATTCGAGGCCCCTGCTAGGAGAGCAGCAGTGTCCCATGGTAGAAAGATTGCAGATTTTGGGCTTGGGAACCAGACCCAACCATCTCTGCCTCCTCCTGGCTTCCCGGGCAAGACCTTTAGCCATCTGAGCCTCAGGGTCTCCATCCTCCACCTGGAGGAAATCACGCCTATCTCGCAGGGTTATTGAGGGGTGACATGGACAGGATGTGAAAGAGACAAACTAATAATCAGATTGTTGCAATGTATGATGAGTGCAATGATTAAGACATGCCCAGGGCATTATAGGAACACAGAGGACACTTGGCCCAGTCTGCAGTGGTTGGAGTGTGCAGGGAAGGCTTCCTGGAGGAAGTGATGCCTGAGCTGAGTCTTAAAGGTTGAATAGGAGTTAACTAGCAAAAAAGGATAAGAAAGGACATTTCAGAAAGAGAAGCTAGGTGAGCAAATTTTTGCCCATCAGCTTTTGTTTGAACACTTCCAGTGATGGCATTTGATGGGTATTCTGTTTGAACCCCTTCAGTGACTCACAGCCTGTTGAAGAGCCAATTCTAGCT
This sequence comes from Tapirus indicus, assembly GCA_031878705.1. Taxonomy (NCBI): domain Eukaryota; kingdom Metazoa; phylum Chordata; class Mammalia; order Perissodactyla; family Tapiridae; genus Tapirus; species Tapirus indicus. Next base: position 59,943,805 of record CM062918.1, on the reverse strand, counting down.
AAGACAGCTCCACCTATTGAAAAATCCTTCAACCTATAGAGTGTCTCTGTGGCTTCCACCTATTGGCCCTATTCCCCCTTCAGGGCATATATTGAAGGCAGCTCTTATGTCTTTACCTCTCCAGGTAATAGGGTCCAACCCTATCAGCACTGCTTATGCATCAGGGAGTGGAGTCTGCACCATGCAGGCTCCTTTCCCTACCTGCGTCACGGCCCAACATTCCAGGAGAACCCACAGTGCACAGTCTGGCACAGCCTAGTGCAGCAGTCCTCTCAGACTTTTAGCCTCCCGTGATGCACATGACAGATAATGTTCACATGCCCCGAAGATGCTCAATGAACCCATCTAGAAAATAAGTGACCCTGAGATTGGAGCTGAATCTCAGGGTGGAGGGCCCAGCTCAAGGTGGAGGGTCTGGCTCAGCTCTGCCTCCAAGGGCCCAACAAAATTGCAGTCTGAAGCTCCAACTGGCAAACACAGTCTGTGGCCCCTTCAAGTTGATGGCCAAGAGGAAGCGAGGCAGTGAGGGAGGGTGGTCCACCCTAACCTTTAGGGTTGGCTCCCAGCTGAGCTCTGGGGAAGCCCCAGGCAGAGTCCCCTCAGTGAGCAGTGGTGGGCCAGCCATGTCCAGAGTCAACACATGACGAGCATCTGGGGGCATGCCTGGCCCACAGGAGGGCTCTGCAGGTGCTTGTATTGCTGTTCTTCCTCTCAGGGACAGAGGAGGCAAACCTGTGTGACTTGAAGGGCCCTGGAAACAACACCCAGCCCTAAACTGTCTGCCCGACCTGCCTGCCACAACTCAGTGATGACTTGTCCCTTTGTGCGATACAGACAACAAATCTCCCCAGGGGAGCCAGCTCAGGGCTTCAGATTCCTCCTTCAGACAACGGAAATAATAGTGCCTCCCTCACAGTGCTTAACTCCTATGACAATTAGATGAGTTAATCAACACAAAAGCACTTAGAAGAGTGCCTAGCAGGTAGCTCCATATATGTGTTTGTTAACACTATTATTATTACTATTCCAGGTACTCAATAAATGAGTGTAGCAAAAAAAAATAATTGCAATGTGATAGCTCAGAGGGAGCCCTATGATTTGCTTATTTACCATGTACATGAAAAAGCACAGTGAAATCTAGCTCTATGGAAAGAGAAAGTTGTCCTCCGCTCACACAATTCGTGCCTTAGTTCCAACTTGAGGGTCACTGGAATCAAATCCCTCTTCCTTGCTTCCCTGGAGAGCTGCTCATTGTCACTGGAAGCAATGAAATGAAGGAGCACTGCCTGGCCCCAGGTGACTTCCATTCGAATCCCAGCTCTCCCGGGCTCTCGAGGCTCTGCGCCTCCCAGAGCCTCATCAGCCTCCTGTGTGAAGTGACAACTGGTGGCCGTCACCACGATAATATTTAAACACTTACATAATGCAATTCACCTTCCGAATCCCGCAGTAACGTTTCCTAATTAATCACTCTGTGTACTGCATTCTAAATTAATTAAATTAAAAGTAATTAAATCCAGGAAATTGAAATTAGTCTGATTGGATTAGAGGCACATCTAGTGACTGTGGTGAGGGGTGCCATGTAAATTGGCCAATTTCAGTGTAGAAAAGATAAACTCAGATTACAGATAGGCTATTAAGAGGAGAGGCAAGCCTGACAAAGGACGAGTCGAGGTTGATGCAATAATATTATTGGGGAGAGTGAAAGTAACAATACCAAGGGCTACCTTCATTAGGGCTTCCCTGTACCAAGCCTGCCTGGGTGGTCCCCGTAAAACCCCTCCAAAGGAGATGCTATGGTGACCCCTGCTTGACAGGCGGGAAGACAGAGGCTGTGCTGTGTGGAGGATCATGGTAGAAACCCACGTGGTTTGACCCCGGAGGCCCCTCATAGCCCTCTCCGGCCAGCCTGCCTGATCTGAATGTAGAATTGACTCCTTGCCCTGGACAAAGAGTGTTGGATGGTGACCCCCACAGCAGCCAGCACAGTCTGGCACAGCCTAGTGCAGCAGTCCTCTCAGACTTTTAGCCTCCCGTGATGCACACGATGGATAATGTTCACATGCCCACCACACTCAAGGGTGGTCCAGGCCGGATATGATTGTCGAGAACTGTGAGGTGTCCAGGTTTACCCTATCTGCAAGCCAACAAGTTAGCTCGACGTACCCTCATGCAGCTGGCAGGAGACGCAAGTCTCCCAGGTCAGAGACAAATGATGTCATTACTCACAGAAACAGCAAGAGTCAGAACAGCAGCATTTTCTTGCCCGGGTTCCCCAAGCCCCAAATCCCACAAGGCAACATGGCAAAGGCCATATGACACCTGTCCACACAGTAGGCGACATCACAGGAGAGAAACCGCGAGCTTAGGGAAGGTGAATCTTTTATAAGGAAGAGTGAGACTGCCTGCCCTCTGCTCCAGAGGGGATGCTCTCCTCCAAGGCTGTTGGCTATAAAACATTCTCGAAAAGATGGTCCAGAATAAAGGTAGGCAGTGCCTCTGCTCACAGAACATGCAGAAACTCCAAAGACCCGTGGAGAATTGTCTCCCAACAATATCCACCCCTTGTTTTTAGTGACAGCTTCTGGCGAATTTTCCTTTGAGTGCACCACTGCACCAGCCACTCTGATTAATTTGACCAACAGGGATTGGGACCAAATTTGTTCAGTCAGTCTCAGGCAGCATTCGATTCAAGCAACTACCAACAGGACTCCAAGCAGCAAGATGAGGCCAACCTGCAATATTGACCTCAAACATGCCCTCCCCAGAGTCCTGGGCCTGGCCGCCTGAACAGAAGCCGTGAACAATCAGGGTCTGCCTGAGAAGGCCAGGGGGATTCCATCTTACGTTTCTGTACTGACCTCTCCACTCGGCCCAAGGTGATGACCCAGGTAGAGCAGGATGTAATAGGGACTGCACAGGCTCCGCCTTGCCCTGCCAGGAAAAAGTCCAAGGCAATTCTATGATCTATAACAACCCTGGTCAGTGAGCTGAGGCTGACAGAAGTGCCTTCCAGGGCCCAGGCCGAGGTGGGGTCAACTAGAGTCAGGAACAAATTTTGCACCACCTTTTCTAAGTGGAGAACTCCCGTTATAGGGATAAGTGGCCACAAGGTACACAGAAATAATGAGTCAGTTATCCATCTGGGAAGCTTCTCCAAGTAGCTGCTGTCATCTGAGGGCTCGGTGGTGTTTACTTAGACACTTGACACTTAGACACTTGAAGGTCCCCCTCGATGACTCCTAAGGTGTAGGTCACTGTGTTTTCAGGAGGGAGACAAGTTAATGTCTGGCTTCCACACAAGAAGTACAGTCCCAGGGGTGCACACAGAGCCCCTAGAAAGAAAGTATTCTTTACAATTGTTGGGTTCTCCCAAGCCTGGGACCTGCATCAGTCAGGGGGCACAGGTTGACAGTGCCTCCAATGGCCCATCAATGGGTAGTAAGCCATAATTAGAATAACTAAGTCTAGTCTAGTCCCTGATTTGGGGGAGGCTGCCTGAGGGCAGCCCATCCAACTTGTTCTGTTTGTCTACACCCCTAGTTAGGTGACATTCGCCTGCCCCGTGGAATGATTGAGAACAGCTATGAGAATGGGGGTGGGGAAGACATCCAAAGGTGCTGACAGGTGTATTGGCTGGGGCCATCCCTGCTGTTCCTGTAGACCTCTCAGTAAGGTTAAGGGAGCAAATCATGGTCAGAGCTGGCTGGCAGGTGACAGCAGACCCAGCAGTGTGTTAAATTTAAGGCACTTCCAGAGTTTGGGAGAGCTACATCAGGGCATTTTCTTTTGTGAGGAAATCTCCAGGGATGATTCTGAAAGGCAAATCTCATTAGCGTCCCTCCCTCCCTGGTACCTCTGAGTACAAATCTGAGGTATTTCCTCCCCAGGGGCAGGGTTGTTGCCCTCCTCTGCTGCCATTCCAGCAGAGAGAACATCGCCCTTTTCCCAATAATCTCCTACTCACTCAGACCTTTAGTCCAGAAGGTTCAGGTACAAGAGTGACAAGAGCATTTTCATAAAACACACAGAGACTCATTATATCCCCTGCTTTGGCCCACGTGGGCCCATATAGGAGGACTCGGTGAGCTGTGGACTCATCCAAGTGTCGCTATCCTAATGCACTAAGATCACAGCAATCCGATGAGAGAACCCAGGTGGCCAAACAGGAGTCAAGTCTGAATCCCCTGCGTCCCCCTTGGCTGCCCCAGGGCTGCTGTTGGGGAAAGAAAGACACATCACAACCCAGGAACGATCAGGACAGAATCCTGAGTTTCCAAAATAGATCTGAATATCCCACCCCACCCCACCCCTTCCACCCTGATCATTACTCGGGAAGCAGCCAAGGGCAGATGATTCCTTTCTGGGTCAGCAGCCTTCAATGGCCAGACTGCCTGACTAGGGTGTGTGAACCAGTGGGAGGTGAGGGAGGCCTCGTCAGCAAGGAAGGGCGGGGGGAGGGGGAGACGGAGAGACCTGGCCCCGGCATAGCTACGTGTAATGAGTTCATCTCCCATAGTCCCAGCCACAACATCTACATTCAGCTTACTTCCCAGTTTTCCCCAGAACAGAGAGAGGAAACTCACTTTATGGACCCCAAGTTCCCTTCTGATGGTTTCAGCAGCACAAAGGAAAAATCTGCCCTAAAGATGAAAGTCTCTACCCCTGTCAAAAGAGGAACCACGTGCTGTTTTGAGATGACAGTTTTTCCATCTTCCACCCATCACGGGGTCAAGCCCCTCCCGAGTCCTCCTCACGGGCAGCTGGCATCCGGCCAGTGTCGCGCTCATTCAAAACAGCCCTACAAGGGCCCCAAACGGCACAGGCGAGCTTCCCAGATGGCTGCTTAAATGTGATACAAAGGTACATTTCAGGCTTTCCCGAGACAAGTGTGCACTGCATATCCTTCCAGGAAGGCTTCATGATATTAATTTTTACAGCTGAGTTGATAAGAACAAGGCAACAGAAAACAACGTGGCTACAATCCCTGGCAATTCCTGCACTGCAGATGGTGCAAATTAAGAGCCGTGTTATAGGGGAGTTTGGTGTGGGCGTTAAAAGTTTTCTGCTCCTGTCGGCCCTGCTTAGGCAAAGGGACCAGATCCCACCCGCCTCGTGTCCCCCCCAAACGCCTAGCGTGGTGCAGGCACACTGGTGGTTAGAACAAGGAGCCTTGGTTAGTAATGAAAGCCAGCGTGGGTGCCTGTCTTTGAAGACGCCAATGAAACTTTATTGAGAGCAGGATGGAGCAGGCGGGAGGAACATGCCTCATCTCCGTTAGGTCCTAACCAACAATTAGCCTGACCTTTTCCTCAGAAATTACACCAACTGCGACGTCCACTGCTGCTTTGCCTAATTTGCTTCTCTGCTGGGGGGAAAACAAGTCCCGGGGAGGAATAAAGGCAGCTGGTTTCTTTCGACCATCAAAGGCAGAACTGGACGCTGCGTGGTGACTTTCAAGGCAATTCAGAATTAACTTCAAATTACCGAGAGCTGACTCCCTCCCTGCCTGGCTCTCCTGCTCTCTCTCTCTCTCTCTCTTCCTTCAGCCCGACTTTGTTCACAAGGCAGAACTGTTCCCAGCCTCCCTGTGCGCTGCTTTGAAGCCAGCCCATGTTTTTCCACTTCACCCCTTCCTCTCTCTGGGCGGCAGGTTCTGCCACCTCCACAGGAATCAACTAGGGAGCTCAAACACCAACAGTGTGCTTTTTCCAAGAAGAGGTTCCAAGGTGCCAACGTGCTTCCCAGCCAAGAGACCGCCTCTGGCGTGTGGTTGCTGGCAATTGTAAAACATCAGCCAGGTAGGGTGGCCTTGGGGGGCCTGCCAGGGCACAGCACGTCATTCCTGAGTGCTCCCCAGCCAGGGAAGGAAACGGCGGGGAAAGAAGAGGAGACAGAGAAGCAGAATTGTGCTGGAGAAATGGACTTGATGGCCCATTATTTCAGTAATGCTCACTGAGGGCCCACAGTTCTGGAGCGGTTCCAAGCCTACCTCCTTTAGGTAGTCTTCTCTCACCGCCTCTGCCCCACGGAGCTCACTCGCTCCCCTTCCCGGGAATTTGGCCTCACTGCCTGCCCAGCCCCTTGGTTCCAGGCACTCCCAGCCTGCTGTCTGTTCATTAGGAGTTCTGCGTGTAGGAGAACCCCAAACAGAGCCTGATGCAGCACGGGGTCTCAGCGAGTGTTGTCCTGTCCCCCTTGTCCTCTGCCCTGTCTCCCCTCCTAGAAGTAAGCTTGAGGACAAAGGGGACCGTAGCACACTCCAGTGATCCCAGTGCCTTGCCCAAGTCATTCAGTGTCTTAATCACAGTCAGAACCCAATAACTGCTTGTAAATTGGATGATGGTTTCCTTCAAACATTGCAAGAGCTTGTTTTTCTACGTTAATAACCAAAGAAAACACACATGTTAAGAATGTTTCCAACCTCATCTCTGTTCCTACTTGCCCCAAGCCCGCAGATCAAGTAACCAAATTTCCCTTCAGCATTGGACCAAAGGGCTGGGCAGTTTCCGGTGCAATTAAAAATTCAGTGGTGAAGGGGCTTCTCTTTTCCACTTGCTAGCTGACTCACTTGGAGGAGCTAGGCCAAGTGACATCCTCCTGAGTTCCCTGTACTCTACACTGGGTTTGGCTGTGCTGTGGCCAGGCCCGCAAGGTCCCCAGAAGGCCCTGGGATCCTGAAAAGAGACCACGTGAGAACTTTCCTCAAAGGAGACACTCCACCGCCAGGTTTATTTTTGTGCAAAGGCAACTTTGATCAGTTGCAAACAGCCCCCCCAGGCTGCAAGAGGGGAGCCTGGCCCTTTAAACCAGGCTAACCTGAGGTCTCCTATAAGAATTTACCTGGGGTGGTCAGGGGAGGCCTAACTAAGGAGGCGACATTTGAGCTGAGGCTTGAATGACAAGACCATGTCATGGCTGGTTCTGGGGAAGGTCATTCCAGGCAGAGGGAACAGCTACTGCAAAGGCTCTGGGGCAAAAATGAGCTTAATGCATTCAATGAATCAAGAGAGAGCCAGTGCGCTAGAATATGGTAGTTAAGGGGAAAACAGAGGTTGAGAGGGAGACAGGGACCGACTGTGTGGGGCCTTGCATCCCACAGTAAGGGATCAACAAGAAGCAATTAAAGGACTTTACTAAGGAGGGTGATATTTTGAGGTCATTCTGGCTGAACGCAGAGAATGGATGTCAGGGTAACCAGGGTGGGGACAGAAAGCCTTGTCAGGAAGCTCTTACAGTTGACCAGGCAGACTTGCTGGCTTGGGCCAGAGTGATGGGAGTGGAGGGAAGTGGACAGATTCAGGATATATGTTAGAAGTGTAGCCAATAAATCCTCTGATGGATTTGGGGAGGGGAGAAAAGGGAAGAATCAAGGATGACTCCTGTGATTTTGTCTTGAGCATTGGGCTTGGATGTCAGCACTACTCACTGGGTGGGGAAGACTCAGGGGGGTAATAGGCAAAGCTTCCAGCTTGGTGTAGGTGATCAACAGGTGGTAGCTACTGTCACCTCATCACGGATGTAGTGGTGCTGTGGTGCTCGGCTCAGATTCCCTCCTCAGAGCCAACGCACCAACCCTCCTGCTGACAGGAAGCTCATAGCTCACTCCTCATCCAAACCTGCCTTAGACCACAGCAAACTGCCTTCCCAAGTTTACACCTCCCCCCAAGGGGGCCCATAGCCAATGACTGGCTGATGTGTGGATACAAGGCCCAGCCTTTTTGCCCCAGAGCCCCCTGCAGGGTTGGCTGAGGCCCCAGAGACAGCTACCAGCTACATTGCGGGTCAGCTTCCCACTCTGCCCAGTCCGCCTCCTCACCTCTTTACATGTGCATCTCCCGTGAACACTAATACTTACCCCCAGCTTCTCACACAACCGGCTCAGAGTTTGGTTCCAGGAAACCTAATCTAAGACAACTATTATCATCATTATCATTATTACTAGATCATTTCTAGGATCCCATCCAATTTGGAAACTCTATTATGAACATTCTGAAATAGTCTCTCAAACTTCCCTAATACCTACTATCTGAATGTTCCCACCTCCCCCGTCTTGGTTCACCACCAACACACAGTCCCTCAGAAACAGCTTCCTGTCCTAGGTTTGCTGAGAAAATGTTTCTATTTTCTATGCCTTTGTCTATAGAAGCACACTTGTGTAATTCAGACCCTGGGTCCTATGTCGAAGAGGGGCGGGCACCCGGTGAGCCATAAGATACACCAGGGGTCACGGAGGCCTCTTGATAAACCATCCTAACCCGGGCCCCAGGGAGGGCGGGAAACATGAGGCCGACAGTACTGATAACTTCCTTATATGTTCAGGGCAGACTGTCTCTCCCTGTATGTCTGCAGTGTGTGTGTGTGTAAAACATGTGTTTTCATCCTCGTGTGGGTGCCTATGTGTGTGAGTGTGTGATGCCCACGTGTAACAGAATGCCCTGAATGCTAACAGCTGGACGGATGCAGGGCCACTCGACACAACTGTCCAGGTTGTGCCCTACACAAGTGCCCCTGGCAGAGAGGACAATCAGGGGCTAAAATCCAGCCCGTATTTTTCTGTCCAGCTGTGCACCCTGGGATGGCATGCATCATCCTAGGGGCACCTTTTTCTAATTCTGCTCACTCAACCATGCACGCTGACACAGGGCCAATTCTGCCCAGAGCGGGGGCTTTTTTCTAATTTGCACAAAGGCTCAAGTAAACAGAAACAAGGCGTCCTGGTTATGACACACTTGTCTCCCAGCCCCAGATCCACCCTTCTGTTCCGTACCTGGTGATGCTGCCGAAGGAAATCTGCAAACCACGTTTCCCCTCCACTCCTGGGCTCCCTCCCATCGCCACTGGGAGGACAGTGGGAGGTGGAAGACGAGGGACTGGATCGATCCCATTTGCTTCCTATTCCTGGCAGTGTCACCCCAGCCATACATTGTCACCAGCAGCCACAGCTGATTCCTGTTCACCCCCTTTTTGTCTCCCTCTCAGACCCAGCCACAGCGTGTCCCCCTCAGAGACAACAGTGCCAGCGCCCCCTCCTCCGAGTTTGAGGTCTCAGCTCTGCAGAGTTTCTTCTCCAGGCTTCTGGGTTCTAACAACCCCGATCTCTTTCTTTGTTCCCTCCCTAAGGGCGGTAGCTGTTTTTCTGTCGTTGCTATCTCTGTGCGTCCACAATGACCCATTTCTGCCTTCCCAGCCCTCCAACCCTTTTGAATCAATTCTCTATATTAAAATCTCTCTGTTAAAATAACTGTGGGGCCTGTTTTCTGACAGTAGTGGATGGCGTAGGGAAAAGCAACCTCCATCCCCTTTGAGCCTCTCAGAGGCAGAGCCTTAGGTAAAGCCCAGGTGGCTTTAGGTATTCATTTATCCATTCAACAGACGTGTTCATACTATAATCCCTATGTAGTATATGTATTATGAAGGATTTCATTTTATATATATACGCACACACACATAGAAATACTGTTTATATCTTTTGGGATCTGCATAGAGTATAACTAGGAGATACACAAAAAGTGGATGAATGCAATTCATTCCAGGAATTAGAAATTGGAGGTATTAGGTTGGAAAGAATATTTTCCACATAGCCTTCTTTTTGCAAGCCGCTATTACTCTTATATTTTGCAAAGGGAATTAACGCTCACTATCCAGTGCCGTCTGAGTGCCAGGCAGAGGGAAGCCCTGCAGATACGCAGATGTCTTGCCCTCAGCCATCCTCTCCCTGCTCAGCCCCGGCCACACCACAGACCAGCAGTGCCCGTATCTGGGTCTCCCCGTCTCTTCGTCTACAGATTCAGAGGAACATTCTTAGAATATTAGAAACTGATGGTGGGATCCCCAGACAGTGGTAGCCGCCTCTAGACAGTGTGACTAGACTAAACTGAAAGAGTGGTGCCAGGCAACATTAAGATGGGGGGTGTCCTTTGCGACGTCATGTGCATGGGATAGAAACCTAGAAGCAGAGAAAGTTCAAATAGGAAGAGACCTTAGAGCTGATAGAGGACTCCTTGGTTGCACCCCTGCAGGCAACCCCAAAACCTTGTCACTCTCACCCCTCATGTAGTAACCATGCTGCGTGAGCAGAACGGACTCAAGCCCACCTCTAGGGGTGGGCCGAGTGTTCCAGACCAATTGGGGCAATCCTAAGCCCCCTGCCATGGGGATTGGTTCAGTTAATTTAGACTTAAGCCAATCAGCTGGACATCCTGGACTTTTGTTTGGTGACTATTAGGAGGAGCGTTCTCTTTCCAGGTGAGATGGTCTGAATACTTAATAAGCTCCCCAGATCAGGCTCTGACCCACTAGAACCAATGTAGGCTCGATCAGAACAAACCTGGATCTAAACAATCAGTTTGGTAACTGTGCTTAAAGCCTTAAACAGCCCCGCCTCCCTCTCCCTGGCTGTGAAGCATGTGGCTGCAGTTGCTGCTGGCAGCCCTTGTGTGATCATGAAGCAAGCCACCTGAAGATTAAAAGGACGGCCAGAGGAGGGCTGGATTCAGAGCACTGGGCAGACTGTGCCAAGGCCTACACTCTTTTATTGTCTAATCCTATTTGTGTGAGGTTGCTATACCTTGTGACTGGTGGGTTTTTTGTTTGTTTGGCTGGTTGGTTTTTGCATCCTCTCATCTATTTCCTTGCTCCACACGTGGTTAAACTGAGGTCCAGAGCAGGGAAGGGCCGCATCCAAACTCTTGCAGCACCAGGACCTCAATCTTTTGTCTGTCAGATCAGTGCACTCATAACAAACCATAAAACCTCTTATGCCACAGTGTCGACAGCAACACGGACTCAGTGAATGTTTGTTGAATGAATTAATTGCTGAACATGAATGGGAGCGTTGGGAAGTGGTGACAGGAATGGGGATAAGCCAGGGTTTGGAGTGAGGGAGGGATGACACCAAGGGTGACAATGAGGAGAAACGCCCGAGAGTTTCTTCTATTTCAGTCACATGAACACATCTGCGGTACAAAAGTCTTCAGTAAACTCCAGGCTTTTTGTGGATAAATCCCCACTTGCCACCATGTCTAGAAACAATTACTATCCAGAGCACAGAAAGCTTTTTGAAGTTTATTATAAAAATAACTGAAATGGGTCTCCAAAGATCTGAGAGTGCCACATCCAGTCAGGGACTTGTGGTTGGGGAGGGGGTTACAGAGTCTCAGGATTGTGCCCTAATTCTCCTCCAAATGAGAGGACTCGAAATGCTGTCACAGTGCCATTAGAAAACATCGTCGTCCTGACCTCTGAATTCACGTGTGGTTAAGAAGCCCAGGGCCTGTTCCTGGTGGTTGACAGTGCAGGATGGAAAGTCACAGAGCCCTGGGGTCCAGCCTGCCATTGCTCAGTAGCTTTGTGGTATCAGGCAAGATAACTTATTCATCCCAGAGCCTCAGTTTTCCTTAAATGTAAAATGGAAATTAAACAGACTCACTCTAGTTTACCTTAGGGCCAGATGTTTCAACATTCAGAAATGTTAGATTCTCGAAAACTTCTATGGTGCATAACAGTATATTAGGTAACACCTGGTGAGTTCTGGGGAGCTCTCTGTAATCAAACACATTACTATTTCTGTAGGGAAACATGCATATTTACAGTAAGCGGGATAATTAAGACCATAGATAACCTCACATCACTTCAGTCCAGGACTTGCCACCAAGTGAGTTATGAAAATCTTTTGGTTGTCAGAGCGTGTTGGATTTTTGGAACTGGGAGTGAGGGATCAAGGATCTGAACCAGCGCGTACTTCATCAGGCTGCCAGAGACTTGAAGGAGAAAAGCCCCCACCTAGCGCCCAGGGCCACATTTCCATCAGGTGGTAACAGGTAAGACGAGCACCTAGTCAATGGCAGCGGGCTGCTTCAGACCGGCTTCCTCGGTTTCCACAACAGGGGTGTTTCCAGGATTTCCCAGGGCTTCCTGGAAACCCAATTCAGGATCTCTTCAGAGCCCGTGCAGTGGGAACAGTGTGCTCTTTGGAACAGGTTCTAGGCTGATATCTCGGAGCTAAGACAGCCCAGCGCTCCCGCTCTGAAACGCCTCCCCCAGCTACTGCTCCTGTGAGCTCCCCCAGCGAACCTTAGAGGGAGGTGAGAGGTGACTGTCAACAGGATGGAAGGGGAAGCCACCGGCTCTGCTATCTGCCTCTTACCAGCTCCGTGGCCACCATGAACCAGAGAGAGAAGAACCCACTTCCATTTCCCTCCTAAAATGCCCTGGCAACCCCCTTGGCATTGCCTCCCCTCTTTCCTGCATCCGGTGGCATCAGTGGAGCTGAGAAGAGAGAGAGCACTCAGCCCTAGTCCCAGCTGCTGGAATTATGTATCGTTTTTAATGTCTGACAATCCAATGGGTGAAAAAAGCACCTTCCTGCTCTGCTGCTTTAATTCACGCTTCCCTGTTTGCTGCTCAAGTTGAGCATGTTTTCTACACGTGTTTGTTTGTCAGCTGCTCCCTTCAATGACCCAAGCCCCTTGGTTTCCTTGCGGAAGTGTAGCCCCTCCAGGTGCGTCTGTCCAGCTGGGGTAGAGCAGAACTCCTCCCTCCATTGTTTTCCATACTATGCTTCTCTTCATCCAACCTCATGACTGGGCACTGGACATGAAGCACGTCCAGAGTAATGCCCCAAGCCGCCATTCCCCTGGGGATGTCTAGTGGTGTTATATGGAAATGTCATGGTGGCACAGCTAATGGGTTCCCATTTTAAGCCTGGGGGCAAAGGTCCTCCATCACACAGCAGGTCAGGTTAAGGATGACACAGCAGAGGGAGGGCAGAGAGCCTTTGGGAGCCGTAGCCACATGCAGGCACAGTGCACGGTGCAGGGTGGACTGAGAGCCCGCAGGGAAGTTACAGACTGCTCTTTGAGCCAGTGCATGCACAGACTAAAATTCTCTGCACTCAGCATCGAGGGCAATCAGGTGCCCAGGTCAGCCTTGTGAGCAGGGCCAGGACGAGGGGGAGGCAAGTGAGGCACAGAGGGTGCAAAATCAAGCAGGCTTCCCCTCTGGGGCCACCCTGCACTTGCACACCCTGGGAGAGAACGCCTGCTTAAGTCTTGCAACTTAGGTAACTCTGCCTTGCCCTGTCCCAGCCCAGCCTGGGAGACAGAGACACAGCAGGGCCCAGAGCAAAAGGCACAGTCCCCTTGTCCAGGAGGATCCAGGGTTATCCCAGCTCTGAGTAAGGAGGAAGAGCTCACTGAAACTGGAGCCCATTCTCCCGTGAACTGTCTGTGGTTCTAAACCCAGCACATGGGCTCAGTCAGTCTCCACAGGCCCTTTAGTGTCTTTATAAAGTCCTGTGTGTATCAGCAGGAAACAGACCAGTGTAGCTATTTCAAACAGAAAAAGATTTAATACCGGGATTTAAAAAATGATAACAGGAAGGGCTGGAGAAGCAGCAGGCTCTTGCCTGAGCTTCCAGGAATGTCTCCCGACACCATAGAATGACCACCAGGGGAGCTGCTGCCTGGGGCCCAGCCAGGAAGGTGGAGAATCAGGGACTCAGCGTGTTCCAGAACACAGCCCCACTGCTCCAGTCCAGGGATCCGGAACCAGCGTCACAAAGCCATCCCCACTGCTTTTCTCTGCTCCCATAAGGCGGGAGCTTGGATGCTGGAACACTACAGCAGATGTGCCAGCCCCATGTCTCCCGACCTTGTTTGCCCACAGAAATCAGCTAAGGGCAACAGGAAGGTGGCCTTGGCCTCCCCTCTGCTTCCAAATCTCAGCTTGATGGCGTCTAATTGGCGGAACTAAACTCACTATCAGAACTCTAGCTGCAAGGGAGTCTGAGAAACATTGTTTTTATCTCTCTAAACTTTGGAGTTCAGGAAGGCACCCTAGAAGGAGGTGAGAATGGATGCTGAGGGCCAGTGGATGATGCCCAATTTGAGTCCCAGGTTACAAAGGCCCCACAGAGGCGAGTGAAGAGAAGCGAGAGGAACTCGACCTAATCATCAGAGTTAAGGATCTGGTGCTCAGCACGGGCTAACCTGGGCAGGGACCCACCCTGCAGAGCTCTGCCTCCACCGGCTGCTCACCCTCCTGAGCGAGGCCGAAGTGACTCACTGACAGTCCCTTGAGCACCCCCAGGAGAATGAGGCAGCCAGAGCAGCATGTGACTAAGTCACGCCTCCCTCTGCCCCGATCCCAGACTCTGGATCTCATGAGACTGAAACTGTAACTATGTGATCAGTCTCAGGAATCCGCCTCCCTTGAATTTCTGGTCTCACTGCAGCAACTGTGTTTGGAATCTCCGCTTAGTGAATGTGTGTCTGCCTTGGATTCTTTGCCTCATTTCACCTAAGTGCTTTTCCAGTATCTCCAGCACCAAGGTTTGGAAATAAGTTGGCATCTGGTCTAATCATTGGGTGGAGTGTGTGTGGTGTCCTGGCTGCAGCTGGAGCTCCCCAGCCCCTTTAAAATGTAAATCAGTGTGGCTACACCACAAATCCTAGCCTTATGGGTGTGCAAGTTCTCCCCCAAGCCTTCACCGGGTTCCTGGCTAGGGGCCTAAGGCCCCAGCACTACCTCTGCCTGCAGCCCTCCCTCCCCCTGCCCCTCCGTGCCACGCCTCTTCCCAGGCCGCACAAACCAGCTCCTCAGCACCGCGGACGGGAGAGATGTCCTAATATGGTCCTGAGCACACTGCACAACATCCCAGAGCCGCGCTCTCATTCTGTTTTTTTTAACTTAGAAAAGTGGCAAAGGAGTCCAGAGCCGCACTGATTCCTAAAAGCCCCTCCCACTCCACCCCCTGCCACACATTTCTAGCCGGCTCTGCCACCCCACAAAGCAGCCCAGCCTCTCACCACCTCACCGGCAACTCTGTCCTCCCCCTTCTTCTCTATTTTTTGTCTTCTTTCTATTTTTTCCCTACTCCCCCTTCTCAGAAGCAAAAGTTAACATTTTTCCATTTCGCCAGCAGGCCAGCTTATTATTTGGGGGTCCAGCTGACAACTCTGCCTTCAGAGTCTCTCTCCAGTCCGGTGGCTCATCAAGGAAGTTTCTCAAAGACAGCGCCTATTCCATGGGGAATTTTGGTGCTGGCTGTTAGGGCAGTAAATGTTTTGTGTCATTACGTGTGTGTACACATTTATATACATATATAAATATTTTACATGCAGCTATAAAGTAATATATCTTGATGTCTTCATATATAGACAAACCACATCTAAGCAGTTCTTTGGGGCAATGGTTTAACTGATTTGCTAATACTCAGACCTTCATAAGGCTGTAGAATGACTTGCCCTTCCCTCTCGGGTTCCCCTCCTCGCCCTCCCCTTTACCTTTCCACAGGTGCAGCCTCCAGCCCAGGCGCGCCACACAACACGTTAGGTGTAAGTCGTCATCGTGAGAAGCCAGCGGGACAGCCACGCCTGGCTCCGTGTGTGTCCTCAGGAACACAGAGGCTGTGGCATAAGGGCCATGAGGGCCGGCCTCTCACTGGCTTGTTTATTCTAGATGAGTCACTCGAGATGGGGATGCTAAATGAATCAAGCAGATGTGTGTAATGATGCTCTGAAGAAAGGTGCCGGTACTGCATGCCCTCACACACACCGGCCCCAGATGTACATCTGGGCCACATCTCTCAACCTCAGCCCTCTTGACATTTGGGCCAGATAATTTGGGCTGTCCTGTGTATTATAGGATGTTTAGCAGCATCCCTGGCCTCTATCCACTTGATGCCAGTAGTGCCCCCCCGCCAGTTGAGACAACCAAAAATGTCTCCAGACATTGCCAAACGTCCCCCAGGAAGCAAAATTGGCCTCTAGCTGAGAACCAGTGCTTCATGTCTACACAGACACATGTTGTGCATACAGAAATGTATATATACATACAAACAATTAATATTTATATGTCCTTATTTTAAGTGGCATCTGGTATAAACTTTTCAATCAGCATATGCACAAAACAGAAATGTGACATGTTTTCTTCCTTTTCTCTTAAAAATTAATGTCATCTGTGATAATAGTGACATTTGTGATGATTAAATAAATATAATCATCTTATATCTTTCTGTCAAGTTGGCATTTACCTTAACCAGCAATGAGAAGGGGTCTTTTGGATCCTTAATTTATTTCCCATGGTCCTTCCCACCATGACTCCTGACTCCCTCAGCTCAGAGAACCCAGACGGACAGATCCAGTGTCCAGTACCTTCTATATTTGTCTCTCTCCAGCCATGACATCCCAGAGATCCCTGTGCAAACCAATTCAAACGGGGAAAGAAGATAAGCTGAGGTCCAGTAAAATCCCAGTTACACAGGATTACATTCTAAATCAGACCAAATACAGTATATCAGTCAGGAAGGGATGGGCTATGGTGCAATAACAAATACCCATTTTACAGATGAGGAAAGTGAGGCTCACAAAGATTAAGTGACTTGTCTAAACAGTGCAACAATTAGTGGCAGAACTGGGACTAGAGGTTGGGTGCCCTGGCTCCAGAACTGGTTCTTCCTGGTCCGCGGCAACAGCTTCTGCAGCCTCAGGGAGCAGAGGACATCAGTGATGCCATGGCAGGATGATCGCGCTTCCCACACCCCTGCACATTTCATCACAGGTGCCTCTGCCTCAAGAAAAACTAGGATTGTTACATCAAGAATGTGAAATGCAAAGAGAAAAGAAACAGTCAACTCTTTTCATTTCAAAAGAGATTTTTGATACTCATAGGAGAGACAAGTTCTTGAAAGCTAAGGCTTTTGATTTGTGGGACCTGTTTTTTAAGTTCTAAATGCCTTATTTTTAACATCAGAAGGAAAGCTCTGAAGGAATCGAGGCATAACGTGTAGACTGGAAAAAGGATTGATGGAAGCCAGACTGCCGGACTATCCGGGATTAGCCAGGGGTAAGCAAGGTGGGCAGAGATGACAGCAGGAGGGCACCACTGATGTGCGAGACCGGGATAAGGAGTGACATTCCCGGGTCGTCTTGAGATTCAAATCTCAGTGGGAGAGGAAGTAACAGAACCAGAGTTTGGGAAGTGAGAAGGGAGAGGCCTTGGGACGGTAGCAAACCTCAGAGAGGGACACCTGTCCAGCGGAGGAGCCCAGACTTTGCGGGTTCCACTCTACCCAGCCCGGTGCAGAGCCTAGATGGACACTTCCATACCTGTGGAGGGTAGACGGACTACCTGAGAGGCAAAGCCTCCCAGAGGACTCTTCATTACAGGAGAGGATGTCCTGTGGGATCAGATGAGGACACAGTCATGTCCCAGCTTATGTCAGCAAGGAAGGGGACAACTGTCCAAAGACCAGACTGGATGGCAAATCTCAGCAGACACCAATGGGAACAGATGCTGACAAGTGTGCCTCGCTGGAGCAAGGATGAGCAATGGATGACAGTGCAGATGGAGAACAACATATCCAGTAAATATCCGGAGACTCATTCTGATTGGACTAGCCCTTGTCACATGCCCAAGCCCACTGAACCAATCACTGTGGCCAGAGGAGCGCATGTTCTGATTGGTCGAGTCTCGGGTCGTAGGATCCACTCCTAGAGCCGAGTCTGAGTCTCAACCAGACCCTGTGGACCAAAGCCGGGAGGGGTGGGACCCTGAATAAAATTAGGGCTGTAATTAGAAGGGGAAATGGATCCTGGGAGATGGACAAGTGTCCACGAAAGAAGGTATTTGGAAAAGTCTCAGAGGGAACGCAAATATGGTCGCTTAACAAGCGCGCATTCTCATTGTCCTCCTCAGGCTCACATTTTCCCTAATCAGAAGGGGAGCAGGTGCTTCATTCCATTTTTCCACTGTAAAACTGAGAGATAAAAGTGGGGAAGAATACATATCTGTCAGACTTGCCCAGATGAGAAGTTACGTTCCTCCACAGGCCGACTTCCCTTTTAAGATGAGCCAGCTGAGGACAGACTCATCCTGTGCCAGTGTGGGCTTTGACGCCAACCCGCCCTGCTTTTGCACAGGAAGGCTGGAGGCCTGCTTCAGTCAGTGCTGAAGCTGCCATGGTCTGATTTTGCAGAAGCCAGCTCTGTGACCCCAAGAGGAAGGAAAAGGGGCAAGGAGATAGAGCCCACATCTCTCTCTAGAGATTGCCTGGCTCATGCCCATTGATCACCCAGCCAGGGTCCTAATCATTGAGGCTCAGAGAGATGAGCGAAGTTGCCCAAAGACACACCAATGGTACCAGAACTAGGATTTGAACCCACAGCTATGCAGTTCTCTTTCCATAGCTGCTTTTGCCTGGGGGATCATCCAGCCCCTGAATCTCAACCTCACTCAATTTTATGAAACGCTGTAGAGGCACCCCCTCACCCCCCAATACGCACACGCAGATGAGGAAAAGGAAGCAAGAGCAGGCTGCCCGAGGTCATGCAACCGAGTAGTGGAGCCAGTTGGTCCCAGGAAACCTCCATGCTTCTCCTGACTCATGGTCCAGGGCTCTGTCCTCTGTCCATGCTTGTCCAGGACACCTGGCCCTGCATCCTGAGTGGGACAACTATCTAGGGCACTGGATGCAGACATGAAGCCATGAGCCAGGTGTTTGACATTTCTATGCCCTCATCACAGTGTCTGAGCCCAGGGTTTATACACAGAAGTCTGAATGCTCGTCTTCTTGGAAGACTGAACCCGGTCTACACCCTCACTCCCCATGGTGTGGTCCATGGACCAACACCATTAGCGCCATTAGCACTGGGCCCTTTTAGAAATGCAACATCTCAGGCTCTTCCCAGAATCAGCTTTTTATTTTGACAAGATCCTCATGGGATTCTGGCTCATATTTAAGTTTGGGAAGTGCTGGTCTACACACCTTCTGAGCACTGGGACTTTTTCCAGCCTGTTTCCAATTCACAGGCTGTTCTTGCACTTTGCTGCTGCCACAAATACCCTCACTGCTGCCCTAATGAGTTTACACTTGGGAGCTCCTTGTGTACACAAAGATGCTGCTGGCTCTCCAGCTTCCAAGGAGGTGCCTTGGGAAGGCCACCGTCCTTTGTTTCATCAACGGCCAGAGGAGGTTCGCAGAGGCCTCTTGGATATTCCTGCTTCCATTCCTCCCTCATCTCCTGGCACGTGCTGCCTGCTTGCCTTTCCTGTTAAACACTGTGTGTGTAACAAACCCACACGTGAACCCATAAAGGGAAGCCGGGGCGGGAGCCCTGCTTTGCCAGGACCCGGCATCTGCGTTTTTTTATGGATCGAGGAGATCTGCTTCCCCCCTTTCACTGTGGTTCTTCTCCTCCGGGGCAATTTAATTGTTTTGAAATAGATCTCAGTCCCTATTTTCCATTAATGGTAAAATACTGGTTTCTCTTCTCTTTCCTCTTTCTCAACTGAGTTCCTAACAACTGGTACACGCATTTATAGAGAATAGCAGGTGTCAGTCATACCATATCTTGGTGAAAAATAAGAAAGAAATAGAAAAGCTTTCATCTTCTCGCTATTTAGCACAAAACTATAATGGTGGGAACACTTTCTATCCTCAGCAAAGGAATGTTCCATCCCCACCACGAGTCCATGAGGATGTGCGCAGATGTGCGTTGACATTGCTTGGTGGGGGGGGTGTGCCCATTTGACCATATGTGCTATCAACAAAAAATCAAAATTAACAACAAAACAAAACAAAATAGGGTGCCCCCTCATCATTTCTTTATTTTTTGTTGATGGGATTTAACATAAAATACTGCTGACCCAGCTGAAATCTACAGAATTTGAAATCGACATCAGATCCCCATGCGCCATATTTTTGACTTGCAAATGCCTTCCAAGAATAGCTGGAGTGTCCTTATTAAGCCCGGCTTGTGATGCATCCGTACTTCACGCCGTCTGCTCCGGCACTGTATAATTCATGGACTTGCCTTATGAAGTTAGGGAGGGATCGAAACTGTGACCAGCCCATGAACCCAGGCTGAAACTTCCATCATTTTAAAAGGAAAAGAGAAAGCTGAAACCTGACCCACCTCTCAGACCCATCCTGCAGGCAAACCAAGTCTACCTTCCTTTAGCCAGGTCCCAGGTCCATCTGCCTGCATCGACTCTGGGGCCATTGGATCCAGGGACAGGAGACTTAGTCCCATCTTAGTCCCATCCTATGCTGGGCCTTGATTTTGCCATCTCTGGTGACGATGGGCCAGCTCAGAAAACAAGCCTGCCGTCCCATAGTATTTGGAGTTGAGTTTCATTTATTTTAGCAAGAAAGGACATGCCCCGTCACGATAATTGTCCCCATAGTTACCATATATGAGCTCTTCCAGCCCACCAGGGCCTGGACTGAGCACCTCATTTAAGCCGCACAGCCGAGTAGCAATTATTATCCCATTTTACAGAAGAAGAAACTGTGGCACAGAGGCTGGCCTAAAGCCACACAGATAATGACAAGAAAGGCCTGGATTCAAACCCAGGTCTGTTAGGCTCCAAAGCCTGTATTTTAGTCAGTGGTCCCCAAGGGGGGTGCATAACGCCTGGACTGGACACAGCCATTGGCGCGTGGGAAGAAAATAACAGGAACGTTATTTACATTTTAAAATCTCATTTCAAAACGTCTATATTCATACATTTTCCTCATATATATATTATTACATTTGAATGTGCATAACGAATAAACAAATACGTACACATATACTGGTGACTGTGTGATCTATTTTTCCTCCTGATAGTGAGGCCAAAGTTGAAAAAGTTTGGAGACTGCTGCTCTTGGCTCCTCCGGTACTGACCTCTGCCCGGGGGCTCCAAAGGGGGGGTTCCAGGCAGCCATGCCCGGCCCCCTCTCCTCGGGACCCTGTCTGAGATCCTCATCTGAGACCCCATTAGCATTACACTGACATCTCCAGCCTGTCCCCCTCCCCCGGCCTGGCCAATGAAACTGAGGCACTGAAATCCGAAGATCACTTCTAATTCGCAGTGTGACCTCCCTCTGGCCAGCCACAATGCCTCCCTGGGCCGCAGCTCTTCATCTGTTGGCAGGAAGGGCTTTATTACAGGGCCCTTGCATCCTTGGGAGCTGTGGTCCTGAGCTGGGAGCCTGAGGCTCCATTCCCAGGTGGAAAGGTGCCCCCCTTGTGCCCCATTTCATGAGCCTGCTCCAACCACAGGACAGGGAGACACACTCCTGCTGCTGTCCCTCCAGCTGGTTGTGTCATCTTGACTGTGACACCTTCTCTGGGTCTGCATACCTTCACCCGCACAGGGAGTGGCCTTGGTCCTGCTGTGGATCATCCAGGGGATCTAATGAGCTAGGATCATGAACACCCTTGGAAAGTCAGAGAACTTTCTAAATGAACTCATATTCCTCCACTCCTGTCATCATTTGCCCAGCGTGGCAGGATGACGGGTCTCCCGCTCTTTAGAAGACATTCACTGAGCATCTTCAGCGTAGGCACTGGCGTCACAGCACAGATTCAACAACCTCGTTTTCGGCGGGGGAGGTCCCACTGCAGTGGGGGAGACAGAACAGAAGCAGGAAACAATCTAACAAGGATAATTCCCGCTGGAGATACGTGCTCGGGAGATCATAAAAGAGGGCCACCTGCCCGGGGAAGGGGGCCCGCAGGAGCTGGGGGTCGTGATGAGAGAGAGGCCCTGAATAAAGATCAAGTTCTGAGCATTCTCCACAGAGGCCCGGAGGAGAGAGCGCCCTTGGTTTACTCAACAGGACAGAGAAAAGCCCAGAGTGGTTGGAGCAGAGGGAACAGCACAGCATGGTGGCAGGAGAGGCCAGGGAAGGGGGCGGGAGCAGATATATCACCAGATCGTGCTGCACTGCATTTGCCACTGCAGGGAAGACTCTGTCCCCCCTCCTCACCTTTCCCCGGGGGATAATTCAGTGCAAAGAAGAAAATCAACAGCAACCAGCACTCCTGCCTCGGACAGGCCCAAAGTCCTCTTTGAGGGGCCTACTTGGGTTGAGCCCTTGCCACTTATGACCAAGGATTGGGGGAACTAGCTGGAAGCTCAGCTTGGGCGGACAAGCGCCCCATCCCAGCTCCTGATGGCCGACTTGGGTGGCTCTCTGTCTCCCTCCCCCAGCTTCCTCTTCCATCACAGCTGGGGTCAGGCAGAGGACACTTTGGTGATGGAGATGTGATTGGCGGCAGGTCTGCAGCAAGTCTCCGCGGCTGAGCTCTGCACCCCTCAGCAACCACCCGCCATGGTCTTGGCTCCTCCCCGGGGCTCCTCCCCAGCTCAGGGCAAGCCAGGGGGAGGCCAACGCCTTCTTCTTCGCTGAGTTCCTTGCCTCCCTCTGGGCATCTGGAGGTGCCAAGGAACGAGGCCTCAGCTCTCAGGACTAACAGTCTGGAGGAGGGGGGCACACTTGGGGTGCAGTTTGCACAGCTGCCACCCACAGCTAGTGACACAGACAAACAGGCCCAGTGTGCCCATCAGCCAGATCCAGGCCCCGCACACACAGGGCCCAGGAGAGGTGGGCTTCCTCCAGGATGAGGGCCAGGTTGTAGCCGGGTGTCGGGGCACACCCCGGAGATGCCCGTGAAATGAGTGAGCCAACGAGAACAAGCGCTGCTTTGTAGTGTGCACCCCTGTGTGCCAGGTTCTGTGCTGGGCGCTCGACACTCAGAACTCGCTGCCTCACCCGAACTTCACACTGAGGTTGAGACTTGGGGTTATTAATCCCCATTTTACAGATGAGAAAGCTGAGGGTCTGAGAGACGAACGAAGAGCCCGAGGTCACCGTGCCAAGAAGTGGCAGATGGGGGACTGACCCACCTGCCTGCTCAGGGCCCCCGCTGCCTCTGCTCCATCCTTGCCTTCTCAAGGCCTTGAGTCCTTGCTGACTGTCCCCTGGGCCAAGCCCCGGGTCAGCTGCAGGGTGCACACACAAGGACAGGATCCCTATAGTCCACGGACTTACAGCTGAATCACAGAGACCAGACAGCACCCAGGAAATGACTCTAGAATAGCAGAATATGGGGCTGAATAAGGGAGAAAAGCACACTGAAGGTGGAGTCAGACGGGGTTTAGATCTAAGCCCTCTACACCTCAGTTTCCTCCTCTGTAAAATGGGTCCTCCGGGGTGTCCCGTGAGCACCTGCCCAGTGCTCGGCAAGGAGTGGGTGTTCTAGGAATGTTTCCTTGCTTCCTTCTCCCCTTCTTTTCTTTTTCTAGCCCCGAATATAAGTGTATTAAGACCTTGGGGAAGGAAGCACTCCGTGGGGGCTTCCCAGAGGAGCGGGGACCCGGGCCTACCGGACCCGCAGCAACTGATCTCAGCAGAGATGAAGGTACGATTATTTGCCGAGAATGTGGCTGTCCTGAGCTTCAGTCTCCTCACCTGTAAAACAGGGGAAAGCGTGACACTTTATAAACGATGATGCACATAAGGTGGCCAGGAGAGTGTCCTGGAGGAGAACTAGGAGTTAGGGGCTCAGAGATATGGGCTCCAGGCAGAGCTCTGCCACTACGGTGTGACCCTGGGCAGGCCACGTCTCGTCTCCAGGACTTCTTCGTCTCGTCCGTAAAGTGGGAATATTCAGTCACTGGGGGGGTCACGTAGTCTCTCTGGGATACCTGCTTCCTCAGGGTTAAGTGGCCTGGTTGTAGCTCTCCGAGATTCCCTCTTGACTCTAAAGCCCCCAGAGGCTTGGGTTCTAAGCGAGAGCCCACCCTGCCCCCATGTCCTCCCCACCCAGCATGCTAGCCAAGACCCTGCACCCATGGGGAACAGTATTCATGTCCAGGGTGGGAAAGGAAATGCTTCTGGGCCATATCCTCTTCCCAGATGACCTTTGAGAGAAACAAGAAGAGGGACAGAGAACAAAGAGGAAGAAATTTGCCTCAAAAAAAATCACAAGACAGATCAAACCCTCCCAGCTAGCCGATGGTGGGGCAGCCCTGTCACCTAGAGGCACCTCAGAGCACTTTCTGCCTGGGCTGGGGGTCAGCTGGCCAGGATGTTGGTGGAGACCTGCCCCAGTCGAGGTAGGGTGGTCTGACCACACACCTGGTCACACATAGGGTGAGCATTATTTCTGGCCAATAGTCAGGAGCCGCTGGCAGGTGACAAAGCCAGGTGAGGAGCCACAAATGGGCCTGGGCTCCTAGGCGCGGAAAGTCTCCCCACCCTTGGGTTTCCCACTTCCTCGGGTACATTACTCAACAACACCCACACCCCCACCACCACTCGGTGGCCAGCTAAACCCCACCCTTCCTCCACAGAGAGGGGTCTACAACTCACACTTCCATAGGCTCGGGGGTGGGGCGGTTTGTGAAGTTCAGGGCCTGGGGTGCTCAGCTTTGTGGACCTCCTGCTACCTGGAGGGCTCCTCAGAGGAGGGGTCTGGAGCATTGCAGCAGAATCTCCCTGGTCTCTAGAATGGAGTCTGTTTTGCAGGGAACTTCCCCCAGTGCCCCTCCCCACCAACCCTTCCAGGACGGCCTCCATCAGGAGGAGCGGAAAAGGCCACGGAGGGACAGTAGAGGAGGGCCGGGCAGGAGCCAGCTGGGTCAGCAGAGAATAGACCAGGGGCAGAGCCAGCTGATGGGGATGCACGCCCCAGCCTGACTCCACTATCTCTCTCCCTCTCCTTCCTTCCTTCCTTCACCTCCCCCCTAGACATTAACTGAGCACCTACTGTGTGCCGGCCCTGTCTGAGTCACTGCGCACACTCGAAAATGAGACAGGCACAGCTCTCTCGTGCTCTCATACACACTCGGGCCCGCTCTCCTGCTGAAACAGAGGGACTTCCAGGGGGTAAGAGCAGAAAGGGCTCCTCAGCTTATGAGCCCGACCACCACCCCCATTTCACAGATGTGGTCACTGGGGGCCAAGAAGGAGCCTGGCTCAAGGGCGCCCCTCTTGGGACCAAGCGTCCTGCCTTCCAGGGCTGAGAGGGCACTGGCCAGGCACACGGACTCCATCCAGTGGATGGCCCTGGGGCACCTGCCGTGCATCCAGCACTGTGTCAGACTGAGGTGACATGAGGTGAGTCAGGCCTGATCTGGGGGTGGGGGCACACACACAGAGCTGACTCACTCGGGAGCTGGTGCAGGGCCTGGGGAGGGTGTGGGGAGAGAAGCCCAGGCACCCTTGCCTGGGGGCTGCCCCAGCCAAACTCGCATGCCCAACAACCTTTCACCTTGTGGAGGGCACCAGCCACTGGGGGCCCGGGGACCATTTGCTCACTCCCCCCACCTGCATGTTGACGTGCAGCCAGGCACTGATGGGGCTGGGGGCCGGCCTCTGCTTCTGAATCATTGGCTCCTGAGGTGAGAGAGTATGAAAGAGGAGGAGTCTGGGCCCTGAGACGCTTGTCTGAGCTGCTGGGCTTTCACTTGTCCACTCTGTGCCCCTGCCTGGCTGTCTCCCACCTCTGGCCTCCCCCTTCCCTGGCACCCTCACAGCTGCACCATGCTGGGCTCCAGTACTCAGGAACCCAAGAATGGAATGGAACAGTGGAATTCCAGGACAGCAGGGGAGAAGATGGGGCTCAGGACAGAGCAAGTCTTGTAGGATCATCCCTCACATGGCAGTCCCAGGGCATTGACAGGACCCACAGTGAGCATCCCAGGGCTGAGGCCCAGACAGGTGTAGCACCTTGCCCAAAGTCACACAGCAAGGAGAGGCAGCACTTGGCCTGGAGCCCAGGTCTCTGCAATCATGTCAGACTCCATCCACTCTTCCAAGCAAGTGGCCCCCCTGCTGGTTCCACTCCTGGACTGGATGTCCAGGCCTGGTGTTCCTGCAGCTCAGAGAGAGCGCCTGGTGGGGGGGTTGTGGTGCAGAGGGGAGGAGGAGAAAACAGAAAGTGCCAGCTGATTCATATTTCTAAATGTCATGTTATTCCAGGCGCGTTCTCGCTTTGCCACCACCTTCATCTACCCCCCGCTTGCCATCTTGAGGACCGGCTGCAGAGCGGCTGGTGGGGGGAGGGCTGCGAGACCGTGGTCTAGGGGGGCTGCGCTTCTGCCCTGCCCCCTGAATGAGCCGTGGGGTGAGCACTGTGCTGAGAGCCAGGAGACCTGGGTCCCAGGCCTGGCTCTGGAATTGGTTGCTGTGGAACACTGGGCCTGTCTGTCCTTCCTCGGTGTACTTCCCTGTGCAAAACGGGGTGGGGGGGTGGGTTTGCTGTGATCCCCAAGCCTGGCTGCATATCAGTATCCCCTCAAAATAAAACAAAACAGATTCTTGGGCTGCGCCCCTAGAGATGCTGATTCAGTAAGTCCGAGGTGAGTCTGGGAATCTGTATTTTAAAACACCGTCCCGGTGATTCTGGTGCAGCCAGCCAGAGTCTAATTCGTCTTCAGTACTCATTTATCTCCTCCAAAAGGCCCTCCTTGACCTACCCACCCCATCTGTCACCTCCAGTCCTCATACTCCTGGTCCTGCCTCCCTGCCCACGCTCCTCTGCTGCTCCCAAAAGGCGTTTAACCACTCGTGCGCGTGTGTGAGTGTGTGTCCTACGTGAGTTCACCAAAGGGAACCTCCCATGCAGCACAGAGGAAGCTGCTTAGTGCTGGAGCCAGCTAGCCCCAAGTTGGAAGCTGGACTCTGCGCCTAAGGTCAGGTGACCCTGGGGAAGTGACCTTACCTCTCCAAGCCTCCATCTCCACACCTCTCAGATGAGCCTAAACAGACTTACCTCACTGGACTGCTGTGAGCTCCCCTGAGGAGAAGTGTGTGAGCACCAGTGGGGAGGCGGGAGGTCAGGGGCCGAGAAAGGCCAGCTGGGCTAACGGCAGAATGCTCCCAGAGGGCCCCAGACTCCCCGGGTTGCTGTGGGAGATTTGGATGCCTGCCACACCACATGTGGGCAGGCGTGGGTCCTCAGCAAAGAATAGGTGTCGCTCAGGTGCCCAGAGGACCTGTCAATGACCCCCAGTGCCATCCCCGCAGGAAACAGGATTCCCCCCAGATGGTTCAACAGAAGAGACACGAATGCAGAGGCTGTTGACAGAGGCGGGCAGGGCTAAGGGAATCCAAAAGGGTGGTGAGTTTCCTGGAGATCAGTGATGGCAGACAGCTGTTAGCACCCCAAACCGACAGAGGTGGGGGCAGGGGGCACTGCCAGAGCCAAGTGGAGCTGGGCTGTGGAAGAGGGGCCGCCCCCAAGAGCGGCAGCCACAGAGGGAGGTAGCCATTCCCAGAGCACGGCATTACGGCAGGGAGAAGCAGAGAAGAAACAGTCTGACCTTTCCCCTCGCACCCTCCATCTCATTCTGGTACCTCCCATTGGCCAAGCCCAGGGAGCAGCCAGAGGCATCAGCAGCCCCTAGAGGTCCCCTCCTGGGGCTCAGAGCAGGGCTGAGAAGACAGAGTTTTGCCTGGCAGGTTGCAGGGAGTAGGGGGCAAACAGAGAATCATCAGCTTCTCAGGCAGCTTGGCAGTCCCCCAGCTCCTGCACACCCCCACCCTCTCCACTCTGCAGGCTGGGGGGTGGGGTACGCCAGCACATCCGTCAGAGGACCCAGGTTTTAGCTCCATCCCTGCCACAAACACACAGGGTGACATCAGTTAGTCACCCCTCCTCTCGGAGCCTCAGTCTCCTCGTGTGTAAACCATAGGGGCTAAATAGCTGTCCTGGGCTACCCTCTCCAGTCTTGACCTGAGATTCTCCTCCCCTGCCTTTTCTAGAAGGGAGAGAGCCCCGCTCGACAGGAAAATGGGCTTGCAGAAGAAGGAAGCTTAGCAAATGGGAAATTAATTCTGGGCGGTAAAGAGCAGAGGCTGTTGTTTGTGATGTATGACTTACTCTTTGTGTCAAACTGTGTACTGTGAATATCAGTGGGATGGCAAGAAAACCGAGATCTATTACTTAGAGTTTAATCTGTTCTCTGTGTTGGAGCAGGGAGAGGGAGGGGGAAAGAGGACTACAACTTTAATCACAGGCCCAACTCGAGATGTCAAGCTGCTCTCGGGTGTGTTAGTAAAATGATGTCGTATTACAGGCTTCCCAGACAGCACCCCACACTGCGGCTTTATCTGCCGAGCCGTAAATTAGCACACCTCCTTTACGCTCTTCAGGTAAAACCAGTAATTTAGCTGAAAAATACTCATTCACGCACACAGAGCATGGGGGGGTGCTCAGGAGAGGGGCTGCTCCCCTTGAGTAAGGAAGAGCTAAGAATGTGCAAACCGGGATGAAAACGACACCTCGGCTGCACCTCCCGTCATTAGCACGTGGGCCCCCCGTGCAAGCCCCGAGCCTGTCCACCTTCCTTTCTACCTGCCTCGGTGCCTCCCCCTCCACCACCCCTTTTTGCCATGAACCGTAAATTACATGCTGACACCTTTAATTTGTGCAAAGTATGCCTGGCTGCGCCTGGCACCAGCAGCCGGCTGCTATAATAAGGTCAATCTATATTCATTGTCGCAGCACTTGATGTGCCAGATAACACAGGGAGGCAGCGCTGCAGTGGCTTCTCCAGACTGGGGTGGGTGGGGTGGGGGTGCCCACTGCCGCTCATCGCGGCCTGGCACCAGTTGGTCCATCACTTATGCATGGCATGAGCGATGTTATGATTTAGCTAATCACCATCAGTTATTCATCCTATCGCTGCCTGGAGATGGCCGCTGCGCACGCCTGCCTGCCAGAGCCAGAGAGGGAGGCCCCCTCCCACGAATGCCACAACAAGACCACCTGGTGGGTCTGATTGTCCTTTCTGGGTAGTGGCCCAGGATTGTAGACCCCCTAGCCCCATGGAGGAGCTGTTGAGAGCACCCCAAGGGCGGGAGCACTAATGCAATTTCTCTGCATCCTGTGACCAGCATCTCGGTGCTGTGTCACACAGCGTGAGCCCAGGCATTAAAGTCACAGAGTTCTGGGTTCTGATCCCAGCTCTGCCTCTTGCAAGCTGTGTGAGCTTTGTCAAGTGGCTTAACCTCTGTGGGCTGCAGATTCTTCATCTGTAGAATGGAGAAGCAACTCCATTCCCGGCAGGGAGAGTGTAAGGACACAAAATCACGTGTGACTATAGTTACCAGCATGTCTGCACACAGCAAGCACTGAGTCAACAGCAGCTCCGATTATCGGAGCCCAATGCGTCTATCACGTGTGTTGTTGGACGTACGTCTGTTTTCAGTGGAGAATTCAGACCCAAAAAACTCCTAAGGAGCGGGGCTGGGACCGGTGGGTGAGCCCATTTTGAGACAGACCCCACTCTCATGGGGCTGTGTTAAGACGGGTCTCAGATCCTGAAATGTTTAAGCTGGAGAAGACTCAGGAAACATCTAATCCACGCTGGGGAGGGTCAGAGAGGCAGAGATGAGCCAAGTCTTCAGCCTGAAACAGGCTGGAGGCAAAAGATGAAGCACAGTGGCCCCAGCTGATAGAAGTGAAGGACTTGGGAGATTGTTCAGCCCAACCCTTCATGCTAGAGATGGGGGAGCGGAAGGTGGAGAGAGAGATAACTGGTCCCAGGTGGCCCAACCAGTGGGGTCCCAGCCGGGCTTCTGCTTTCATAGCTCTTCCCACTGCCTCACAGGACAGCCCCAAAGAGAGATAGACGACCCTCAGACTCCCAGGGACTGCCCTTGGGCTCATCGAGCACCTTCTCCTGTCTTCGCAGTGCTTAGTCAGGGCGCACAACGTGTGGTCCCAGCTTTGTTTCCGGCCGTGTGAGTGATGGGAGGCACAGGGTTGAATCCTAAGGCCTTTGGCTGATGCTCAGTTTCCTGAATTGTACGATGGAGCCAATAGCATCTGCCACTCAGGGCTGATGAGAAGGTTAAGTGAGCCCACCTGTGTGAGGCACGGGGTGCCCGGGCAGCCAGATGAAGGGTGGTTTCCCTCCAACCAACAAGCTTAGCGTCTAAAGGGGGGTGGCTGGGCTGACACCAGGCTAAGGGGTCACCTAAGTCCAGCTATGCAAAAGCAGCCAAGTTAGTCAATTCTGTGACCTGGAAACAGACTCCAGATGTGCTACTCATCCTACTGCCCCACCTGTGTCCGCACTGCTGCCCCCGGGAACGCCCTTCCCTTCTCACCCTCTCCAGGTCCAGCTTGTCCTTCCAGGCCCTAGTCAGATCCCGCTTCCTTCAAAAAGCTCATTCTCCATCCTCGGAATCATGAATGCCTTCCCCTGCCCACAGCACCCTCCAGCCTTCCCCACTGCACGTGGGCTCGTTATCTGTCCACCAGTGAATTGGCCCCAGATTAGAAGCACTGGGTACGTGAGCCATTATTTAAGAGCCAAGCAGCCTTAGGCCTCTCTGAGTCGCCACAGGCTCATCTGCAAAATGGGCAGGCAAAGGTGGCATGGGGTGCTCTTGGCAGCCCCAGGCATCACATTCCTAGGCAAAGCTTCCAGCAAAATTTTGGGTCTGGGGGCCGGCCCGGTGGCGTAGCAGCTAAGTTTGCATGCTCCGCTCCTGCAGCCTGGGGTTTGCAGGTTCGGATCCAGGGCGCAGACAGACCACAGCTTGTCAAGACATGCTGTGGCAGCATCCAATATAAAGTAGAAGACGATGGGCACGGATGTTAGCCTAGGGCCAGTCTTCCTCAGCAAAAAAAAGAGAGGAGGATTGGCAATGGAAGTTAGCTCAGGGCTAGCCTTCCTCACACACACAAAAACATTTTGGCTCTGAAATGACCATAAGGGCCAGGTCAGTGGGCGTCTCCATGGAAACCAGAGCCACTAGGTTGAGTTTTCCCCATCTTGTTAGGCTGAGTCCGGATCAATTTAAAGAAAGGCAAATATTCTCGCCCACCTGGGCTTGTGCCCTGAGGTTTCTTCCCATGGCAAGGTGAATCACCTGCCTGCCCCTGGTGGGCCTGAGCCTGCCCAACCTCTGGCCAGCCCACCCCACTCCTGCCCCGCAGCCCCAGAGGCCAACCCAGGGCTGCATCTCTGCACATCTCCCCGTGCATCACAATTACCCACACACCTGTGCCGCGTGCCTGCCAAGCCACGGCGCTTCCAGTGCTCAATCGCCCTCGAAATGCGTTTCATCTCTTACCTGCAAAACCTGGACAGCGTGGAGGGCGGGGCCTCCCCGGCAAGCGGGGCCATCAACCTCCCTCCACCAACTGGTGGGTTCGCCTGGCTGGACGCTCCATGCTCATGAGCCCAGAGCATGACTGGAGAGCTCCTGCCTGTCTGGGCCTGGCACTGGATCCACTCCCTCATCCCATAGCATCCTTATCATCCACTAGCAAGTGACCATGATGCCATTTTGCTGCTGAGAAACCAGAAGCTAGAGGGTCACGGGGCTGGCGCATTCTTTCATAGAGCAGGATCTGAGCCTCCACAGAAACCGAGGAGTCCTACCCACATGGACACCCCCTCTTGGCACCAGGACCTCAGAGCCTGTCATTGCAAACCTCCCAATTCCCAACATCTTTTCTGAACTTCTTGCCCTAAATGACACCTGGCTGCCCCCTGACACATCACTTCCTGCCCCCTCCCAAGGGGAGGCTGTTTTCTTCCACATCCCACATCCCCTGGGGCTAGGAGGTAGGGTGGATGAACTCCTAGCTCCCCATTGCCCTCCCAAAACACTTACCCTCCCTCCCCTTTCAAAAGCCCCAGCTCCCCTGAATTCCATGTTAAGAGACTTTACCTCTCAACACCATCCTTGTTGCAGGGTACCCACTGCCCCCCTGGGTTGCACCCCTCATTCGTTGCAGACTTAACCAACAGTCTCGCCCTCTGTCTTCCTCTCCACCCCCATGTTGTCATTATTTTGGGTGACTTCAACATCCACTTTGAGGATCCATCCAACAATGGGGCCTCTCTGTTCCTCCACCTGGCCAGTCCAACTATCCACTCCCCACCTGCTTCCATGGGCATCACCCTTGACCTTACCACTGTGGAAATGCACCATCTCCATGATCTCCACCTCAAGAATCCCGCTGGGTGATCACCAACCACCTATTATCCTTCCAGATTACACCCCTTCTGCCTCACTGGGCCCTCCGGCCTCTGACCACTGCTGTCTCAGAATCAGTACCCTCTGCTGCCCTCACATCCATCTTTCACTTTTTCTTCTCTCTCACTTCTTCATACTTAGAAGCCATGCCCAACCTTGGTAAAATCCAACCACCCACCTACTCGGTGCCTGCACCTGTGCAGCAGAACAAGGCTGGAGGAGAAACAAACTACTTCCTCTAAATCCACAGCCTCAAATCTCAAACGGCCCCATCACTGCCCAGCAGCACTATATAGTTATCCAGTAGCCCCAGTGTACACTTTCTTGTTCTCCCAAACAAGTGTCTTATCCTTTCTCCTCTCCACACACCCCTCACTGCCCCCACCCTCTCTGGCTTCATGCTTTGTTCAGAAAATAGTACCAATGAGAAAGAACTCCCTCACCTTCCCATCAGGAAGCCTGGCAACCCTCCCATAGCTGCACCCACTCTCAGCCTCCCTCCTGCTTGATGGATGAAAGTCGCTGCTGTGCCCAAGTCCACCCCCTCCAGGTAGGGCCTGGATTCCACCTTTCTCACCTGCTCAAGGGCCTGGGTGCCCCCTCTTTCTGCATCCCCCTCTTCTCCCTCTCCCCCGGGGTTATCCACAGCAGGATGCACACCTGCTCCAGGATCTCCTAAAATAAACAACAAACTCCATTCATCTCCACACCTCTCCCCAGCTCCCGTTCCCTTTTCCTTCTCCTCTTCACTGCAGAACTATGTTTCAAGAATGGTCTACAGCTCCTGTCTCCACTTTCTCACTGGGCGTTCTGCCTCGATGGCTAGAGATGTGCACGTGCACCTCTGGCTCGGGAACTGATGGGCAGTAGAGCACAGCTAGTGTCCGAGAGGAGGAGGGAAGGGCTGCTCAGGAGGAGGAGAAAAGCCCCTAACTGTGAAGGGCCTCAGAGGTCACACAAAGAGGTTGTCCGTTTCCTGTGGCAGTCTTCAGATTTGTGTTATGGACAGGATAATCTGGCAGCACTGGGGAGTAAGGAGGCGGGAGAAGGTAGGGGACTGAAGGTCAAGAGAGGAGACCAGCCAGTTGGGAGGACATGAAAGTGATCCAGGTGAGAAATCAGGAAGGCCTGAATTAGGCCAGACAGTGGAGACAGAGAGGGGACGGATTCTAAAGACAGAGTGAGAGTGTAGACTCATCGTCAGGACTAATGGACTAATTAGCATTTCCAGCATCAGGGAAGATTAGGTACTGACCTTTCCCTCTGCCCGGAACACTCTCCCTACCCCTCCCATGCTCTTTTATCACCAGGGGCTTTCCTGTCGTGAAAACAACCAGACTGGGCGACGGTCTCTCCCGCATCAGCTGTGGTCACTCACTGGCAGTGACTTCTCATCTCTGCACTCTCAGCTCCACCACCCGCCCTCTCATTGCTGGTGCGTGGTAGGCATTCGGCACACGTTCAAGGAATGGGCGACAGCGTGGTGGTAAGGGTGGGCTGGAGGGGAGCAAAGGGCCAGGTTGTGGAGGTAAAAGGCCAACCTCAGAGCTCGGATTTTATCCCACAGGTACAGGGAGGCACGAGAGGGTTTTAAGTACAGAAGTGACACGGCCAGCTCTGTGTGTGACAGAAATCCAGCTGGCAGCTGTGTGAGATGAATTTGAATAGAGCAAGATTAGAAGAAGGGGGCCCAGTCCAGAGTCAGTTCTGATACTCTGGGCAAGGGAGGATGAGGCCTGTTCTTGGAGAAGGAAATGAGAAGAAGGATCAGCCTTAAAAATACCAAGGAGGTAAGATTGGCAAGCTAGGATGATAAACTGGAATCTAGTTAATTGGTGGGTGGCTGAGGCAGCTGAGTAGATGGTGTCACTTGCTAAGACGGGGCGGTGGGTGGGGATGCTGTAATGAACTCCACTTTGGCCATGTGGAGTTGAAGGTAACCGTGGAGCCTTCTGGGGAGAAACGCACTAGACTGGCAGTTGGATATGTGAGTGTGAGGCTCAGGGTGGGGCCCAGGACTAGAGATAGAGGTTAAGTGCCACCAGCAAGGAGAGGCGGTGACCACAATGGCATGAAGATCAGGGAGTCACCTGGAAAGGTCACATTGAGGGGAAGAGCAGCAGCTCCAGGACAGAGCCGTGGAAAGTGCCCACCTTTGAGGGTCAGCAGAAGGAAAAGACCCTATAAAGAGACAGAGGATAAAAAAAAAAAAAAAAACCGGAAAACCAGGGCAGAGTGGTATCCCAGATGCCAGGGAAGAAAGTTCAGGAAGGACTGGTGGTCCTGGTGGGGTCAAGATCAGTGGCAGGTATGAGAAGGGCTGAAGGCCTCCGCTGGATTTGGCAACACAGAGGTCACTGCTGACCTTTGCCAAAGCAGTTCCTGTGCTTGGGGGTGGGCGGAGAGGGGGCGTGAGTGGACAGGGTCACATTGCTCTGGGCTGAGGAATGAGTCAGGAATAAGAAGTGAGAGGCAGTTCGATTAGTTAGTTAATGGCAATTTGTTATAATTGTTACTCTACCTTCTTCCAAAAAGAAGCAATTTCTCAACTCTAAAACAGATTATGATATATCAAAAGATATAACATATTTAAAGAACCTAGAATTCTGACAGGCATACAGTGCTACTCAATATAGGTTAGGTGCACTTGCTTCTTATATTAATAGGCATATACCCAATAAGTCTGTTAAAATAGAAAATTAAAAACTATGTGCAGATACATACACAAAGAATTAAAAGCAGGGACTTGAACAGATACTTGTACAGCCATGTTTATAGCAGCATTATTCACAGTAGCCAAAAGGTGGAAGCAACCAGCGTCCATCAACAGAAAAATGGATAAACAAAATGTGGTATATACATACACTGGAATATTATTCAGCATTAAAAAGGAAGGAAATTCTGACACATGCTACAATACAGATGAACCCTGAAGACATTACATTAAGTGAAATGTCAGTCCTAAAAGAATACTATATGATTCCACTTATATGAGTAGTCAAATTCATACGGACAGAAAGTAGAACGGTGGTTGCCAGGCGAGAGGGGAGTGGAAAATAGGGAGTTAGTGTTTAATGACTATGGAGTTTCAGTTTGGGAAGATGAAAAGAATTCCAGAGATGAATGATGGTGATGGTTGCACAACAACATGAATGTTCTTAATGCCACTGAACTCTACACTTAAAAATGGTTCCAATGGGGGCCAGTCCAATGATGTAGTGGTTAAGTCTGTGCTCTGCTTCGGTGGCCCGGGGTTCACAGGTTTGGATCCCAGGGGTGGACCTACACACCGTTCATCAAGCCATGCTGTGGCAGCGTCCCACATAAAATAGAGGAAGATGGGCACTGATGTTAGCTCAGGGCCAATCTTCCTCACCAAAAAAAGAGAAAGGGTTCAAATGGTAAGTTTTATGTTGTGTATATTTTATGACAATAAAAAAAATGTACAAAGAGAAAGAAAAATGTATATTACAATGTGGGCTAATAAAATTACTAGGACTGAGCATTTTGTTATATTCTGAGCTTCCTGGTCACCAAGATATAAAGGGAAACTTTTGAGTCTTGATGTGTAATAAATGGAAAAATATTACTATTTCAAGAGATCTCAAGTCCACCTACCCCCACACCTGGCCAGGACTGGATTATAACAGGCATTTGCATCAGAGATTCTTATAAGAGGCATTAACAGCATAAAGGACAATGCAGAATACCAACGATGTACAGAGACATATTCATTACATAGCCATTGCTGGTGGTGATTCTTGAGGAAATGTGAGAGAAAAGTCAATAAAACCTAACTCAGAAAAGCCTTTCTGGTGGGAGTGAAGTTAATAAGGTCTAGATGTGAAGATTTCCAGGATGGGACTTAGCTTTCCCAAAAAAGCACGTTCGCTTAGTGGTGCCTGTCGGATTTCCAGGGGGAGGCATCCAGGAGGCAGTTGCAATTTGCTCCCAAGCTCAGTGGAGAGGTCTGGTTAGAGGTGGGAGTCTGAGCGTCATCAGCACAGAGATGGTGTCCAAAGCCGTGGGTGAGACCACGGCCAGCGGGGGAGTGGAGTCCCAGGAAAGGCTGTCTCGTAAACACCCCCATTTCCCCAGGGCCCACCCCAGTACCGGAGCAGCAGTCAGCAGCTGGCAACGTGGGAGCAAGAACTCCTATCCTCCGACTCTGTCAGTGTACGCCATTGTCCCAGGCACCTCTCTGTTCAGGAGAGAGAACACGGGGCTGGACATCAGAAGACCCGGGCCAGAATCTCACAGTCTCACTTCTAGCGTCGTGGCCTTGGACAACTTACACAGGCTCTGGTAATCTCATGATCCTCATCGGGAAATGGTGACAAAAATTTAATAGACCCTTCCCTGTCTTCCTCACGAGGTTACTGGGAGCAGAAGGATGGCTTGAGAGGGCTTTAGCCCCTGCCCACCCATCTCCCTTCTCCCTCCTTGCCGTCTCAAACAGACATCAGTCCCAATGGAAAGATTGGGACCCCTGGGCAAAAGCTGTTCCAGAAAGCCTCCTTTCTGGTTCACTGCCCCGAGGCCCGTCTACACGGACATTCACTGCCCCTAGTTGACAGACTGACCATGATGAGCCATACGACAGCTGAATGCCTCCTACAAACACCGACACACAGGTGTGATTGTGACTCTGTGCCTCAGAGCCGATTCCAGCTATAGAGACGACAGCGAGGCCCTTCACCGAGCCAGGGAGCCTGGGAGGGTGGGCAGTGGGAGGGGAAGATGGTGTCTACAGTTCAAGCCTGCTGCATTTGACGAGACTGTGGACGTTTCAGGTGGAGAGGCCCAGGCATCAGTTGCACACAGAGGCCCCAAACCACTGGTAGGTCTTGGGGGAGAGAGAGGAGTTTAATAATCATCTGCACATAGGTAGAAGTGGAAGCCAACAGTGGGACCCTTTCAAAGGGAAGCCTGGAACTAGAAGTATTAAAGACTTTAATAGTGAGATGACTGTTGGGCATGAAGAAGGGGCTGGGGAAGATTCGAGAAGATTTGGAGGTTTCTACTCATGCCAGAATTGGCACACACCCAGTCGCCCAAGCCCACATGGGTTGGACCCTCACCGGCATGGTTCAGGGCCCTTGACATAGAACAGTCTGCGGAGAGCAGCCTTCTATTAGGTTGGAGGGCCTTGCTGGCCAGACCCTTTCAGACACATCGTCTCTTAAAACCACAGCCTGGATGGCTGTGCTCAGCAATCATGTGTTTAAAAAGCAATAATACTAAATGCTTTTCCGTTTCCCCTTTGAGAGACCATGTATGATAAATGATAGGCAATTTCATGGTTGGAGTTTCAATTTCCGAAAATATTAGTGCTATTCCCCAAGCTCCACTTCCAAGATAAATTCTTTTTGGCAGCCTCCTCCGCTGTCTCCTAATTCCCTGATTCTGAATATATTTGGAGGTCTGTTGTAAATTGCATCAGCTCAGCCCCAGCATCCACCTGTCTGGTCTGTGTTGGAAAGGGACTGCATCTTCCACTCTTTCGGGTGATTTTTGCATTTGCTTCAAGTCAATGGGTGTTTATTAAGCATCTTCTATGCTCTCAGCCCTGTGCTACGTGTTATTACGGTGGGTATAAGGGAGCTACGATCAATCATTTGATCAACAATCATCAATTGTATATCTAGTCCCTTCAAGCTCAAAGCAACAGCAATAACTCTATAGCGCCTAATACCTCATGCTTGTTTCACACTGTCCCTATTTCATCGTTGGATAAACTGAGGCTCAGAGCTAACCCAGTATAATCGGGATGGACTAGTGGACAGGGACAAGGTGGAAGAGAGTGAGCATTTACAGAGCAACTACAATGGGTCAGGCACTGGGCTGAATGCTTGTCCCACCCTCTGCACGGGAGTCTAAGCTCTTTATCCTCACAAAACTCAAGGTAGGTGCTACTATCCCCATTTTACAGATGTGGGAACTGAGGCTCAGCTTACCCAAGGTTCTCATTCCACTGGGCCACACGGCCTCTCCTGATGTCAGCAGGCCAGAAATCCCAACAGTCATCTCCAGACCATAGAGTTGCCTTGTTTGAAAACATCAAAGCACCAAGTCCGTTGGTGCTTTGTCCCATTGTCTCCATTACTCAGCATCCTCCACCTGCCCTAACCCTAGCCTCCCTTGTGAGTTTCCCAGGCTGGGGTCCTCAGTGTTTCACCAAGACTCAGGCCCGTTCCCTACCTTCTCTCACGTTGTCATCCTCTCTTCCTAACCAAACCCTCCCATCATGGGTCGGTTTAGCTCCCTATGACAATCTCTCCCTCTCTAACATTCACTCACCCTTTAGAGGGGCTACCTCGTGCCCAGGATGATATTTCCTTCCCTTATAATCTCCTCATCAAAAGACTGGGCACAAAGCAGGTATTCCAAAAATCTCGAGGAAAGCCCTGGGGTAAAATGGAATGGAATATGGCACAATGAGACTAAATCTCTCAGAATAGAGTAAATGGAATGAACTGGGACAGAATGTAATGGACTAGAACCAAGAAGAAATAGTATGGTACAGATAGAAATAGGACAGAAAAAAAACAGAATAGAATAGAACAGTATGGAACAGAATAAAAGAAGGTGGAACAGACTAAACAGGTTGAACTAGACTAGGAAAGGTTGGAAAAGAATAGACCAGAATGGAAAAGAATAGAACCAGATGGAACAGGATGAAACAGAATAGAACAGGATGGAACCAATTAGAGCAGGTCAGAATGGAATGGAACAGGATGGAAAAGGCTAGAACAGGATAGAATAGGATTCAACAGACTAAAACACGGTGGAACAGACTCAAACAGCTCTGAACAGAATAGAGTGCAATAGAATAAGAGGGCTGTCGTCAAGTGTTATGTAACTGGATGAAATAAAATTCACTCCATTTATTTAACAAATATTTATTGAGTGCTAATCTGTGCTAAGGAAGAAAAAAATAGACATAGTCCCTGACTTCATAGAACATATTGTCTGGTGAAAAGGACCAAAATAAAAGACATAAGCAGGTATTAATAAATACATAATTACACATTATGAGCTTCTATGAAATACCATGAAACAATGGACAGGTGGCCATGATTAAGAACAATAGGATGGAGGTAATAATACTAATAATAAGGAGGTCAGGAAAGCGGAGACCTAAGAAATGAGGAGGAGCTAGAGATACTTGAAGAACCAGGGAAGAGCACTCTAGGCAGAGGGAACAGCATGTACAGAAGCCCTGAGGCAGGGAAGTGTCTGGCCTGTTCAGGGAACTGAAAGAAGTTTAGTGTGAACAGAGTTCAGGGAGCAAGGCCTAGCACGACAGGAGAGCAGGGGGAGAGGCAGGCAGGGGCCAGATGTCACAGGGCCAGGGGGGAGGCTGGATTTCATTCTAAGTGCAATGAGAAGCCACTAAAGGGAGTAACAGGAACTATGGTGTGTTTCCTGCTTCCTCCCTGGCTGGTGTAAAGGCATGAGTCAGGGCAGGGAGACCATTTAGGTGTGTACTGAGGGCGTCCAGGTAGGACGATGGTGGCTTGGAGCAGAGCGGCAGAGGCACCAGAGCAGGAGAGATGCAGCCAGCTGTATTGTAAACATGGCCGAAGGATTTGCCGATGCTTTGGACATGGGGCTGGCGGGAAGGGAGATCTGAAGGAGCCGCTGGGGGCTGATGTTTCCATTTCCTCGGATGAGGCTAAGGAGAGATGGTTTGGGGAGGAAAATCAAGTTTCCTTTTGGAAATGCTAAGGTTCAGACGCTTGGGTCATGTCCAAATAGAGACGTCACGTAGATTTGAAGATATGAGCCTGGCGCTCTGAGGAGGGTCTGGGCAGGAGACATAAACTGAGGAGCTGTCAGCATATAAATAGTATGCAGTGCCTTGGGATTGGATGAAATCACGCACGCAGTAGTGCAACGCAGACTTCATCAAAGCGCTTCCATGGACTACTTGCCTCCGAATCCCTCGGGGTGCTTGTTGAACATGCACATTTCTGGGCCGCCAGGCCACTGAGATGGATCTCTGGGGATGGGGCTCAGGAGTCTGCATGTTTAGCAATCACCCGGAGTGTTTGAGTGCCGTCTAACATCTGAAACACCAGTCTAGGGAGAGGATAGAGGAGGGCAGAGCCCCTATCACCGAGAAATGTGGACATTTGCACCTCAGGAAGGAGAAACGGCAAAGGAGACAGAGCTACAGGAGGAAAGTCAGGAGAGCGTGGCGTCGCAGAGGCAAGAGAGAAGGGGTGTCAGGACCAGGTGATGGACTGAGCCTGACTCTGCTAAGTAGGATGAGCACAGGAACGTGCCCTTGAGATGGGGCAACGTGCACACCTCCAGGGGAGCCCTGGGCCAAGCCCGAGTGATGTGGGCCTGAGGAGGACTGCTGGACCACAAAGTGGGGGACTGGAATTCATGACAAGCAAGATCTGTTATCCAAATCAACGGAATATTTGGAGACAGACCTTCAAGCATATTTCACACCTGATTTTATCCTCTCTGGTACCAGCTCCCAGAGTGCTCCGGCCGAGGAAAGTAGACACGCTGGTCGTCAGGCATTTCTCTCCATGTCCCAGGATGGCTTCCTTTTCCCACCTTCCTACCACCAGGCTCAGCATCCTCAGATGTCCCTCTCCTCCCAAGAGACCACGCTGCTGAGGTCCTGCTGCCCCATCTCCCTCTCCAGGCACGCTCCCAGCCTGTGTTTCCCTGCTCTTCTCCCAGAGCAGTTTGCAGGCTGCAGTCAACTGGTGTAGGTGCTAAAGGACCCCCTGCTGCCCGCGTCCTCAGGCCTCACCTCCAAGGAGTGAATTGCTGAGGCTGCAATTTCTTGCACACAGCAGGGTGGAGTGGCAGCTACTTTTTGTCAAGAGGGCCTTCCTGGCAGCACAGGGATCATCCCCACCACTGGCCAAGCAGCTGCCCTAATTCTCAACGGGGGTAAGGTGATGAAACGGGCACCTTTCAAAAGACACATTCAGCTTCATATTTGACTTTCATATTCATAAAACGGAAACCGAAGACCTATTGCTTTCATAACACGAACCTCAAAAAGCAAGCTAACGTTTTCTTGTTGGTGAGGCTAATGGAAACAAAAAGATTTTCAACTGAGGACAAACCCCCAGAGAATCTTTCAGAACCAAAGTTGGTGAGATATTTATGTTTTTCAAAAGTTTGAATAATATTAAAGGCAGTGACAGGAGCCAGGCCCACCCTTGCTCTCCCCAGGTCTGAATTTGATTCTGTTTCAAGCGTGCTTCCTCACCCCTCCCCCGTGAGGGGCCACACACACCTCAGAAGACCCGAGAAGCCCCTGCCATCCATCTGGAGGCAAATTCCTGGCAAGGAGCAGCCTGGAGAGACTCCACAGACGTCCCTGAACCTCTCAAGAAGAATCTGCAGCAGCAGAGGGATTTTCCCCAGGAGAGCAAATGACAACGCAGCGCCTGTTTGTTTTCTATGCAGGAAGGAGCCTGGAACATCTGCTCCAAGAAGCCACTTGAAAGATAATCAGGCAGCAATGTTGGCAAAACAGCTGTGTGGCAGGCAGAGAAGGGGGTGGCCGGGAGCTGGGAGGGTGCGGGGAGTGGGAGGAGGGAAGCTAAGCTCCGAGCTAGGAGCAGCCGCCCTGGAACTCTGCTGCAGCCTGGGAAGCACCACCCTCCTCTCCACATGCCCCCAAGAGCTCGGAGGGAGCTGCTGCCCAGCGGAGAGCAGCTCACATGGGAACCCGCTCTGCTGAGAGCCCCAGTTGTCCTCATGGGGAAGCACTGGGTCTATTCCTCGTTTCCTGCAGGGTTCAACTCAATTTCCAGGACAGGAATGACACTGTTGAATTTTTCCTGAACCTGTGATCCTGGTAAACAGTGAGGGTTAAAGAAATGCCCCCACCCCTTTGTGCTCTGGAAAAGGCTCAGTGCCACTGTAGTTCATTACCGTCCTTCCCTATGTGACTTAGGTAGGACTCACTCACAAGGCCCCCTTGTTAACATATGACAGACGGACAGACCCTCCACATTCCCATGCCCACTAATTGAATGGAACACAATGCTTGTTAATTCAACGAGTTAAGTTTCTCTCCTTTGCCCAGGCCCCTGAATTTGAACCCACCCTCAGCCTAAACCCACATACAACCCCTCCTTAACTGCCCCTCCCCTGGGGAGAAGAGGCTGGCCTCAGGGTAAAACATTCTCCCTTCTATTGTCCCTTTGAATAAAGTCCTTCCTTCCCAAGTCTGCATTTGCATTTGATTGACAAGACTGGCAGGTCCCCTGAGTCACCTCCTGCAGTACAGCTTGCCCCAGGGCCTGAGATTCCACCACAAGAGTCACTCTTTGGGATTAAGAGCTGAGATGAGACCTCAGAAGACTCAGGCTTCTGTCTGCCACCCACCTAGGGGACAAAGAAGCACATGATGACTCCATAAGCTACGACTGGGAATTCAGCTCTGCAGGGCTTGGTCTGACAAACACCATGCCCAGATGGGCCAGGCGGGGTGAGCCCTTCGGCCCAGAGCCTGCTTGCTTTCCTGCTCCAGCCTCAAAGCAGGACCCTGGGGATTCCTGGTGTGGGGGTCCCTGGAAGCCTGCAAGACCCTCAGACGGCAAAGAAAAACCCCAGCAGGGATTCAGGCCCAAGACAGAGAAGCAGCCCACAGCACTAGAAAACCTTTCTGCCATCACAGCTTCAAGAAAGGCACTTTCAGAGTAAAACAAACAACAATAATAACAATGGCGGCCACAAAAACATGACAGCCTGTTGGCAAATATCCCTGAACCCTGTTTTGACTGTGTTCCTAGCCAGCGGAATCTCAGGGGCAGGCTATAGCAGGGGGGAGACCACCCTGCACACCAGGACTGGGGGCCCAGGGCGCTGCAGGTGGGGTCAGCAACTCAGTCGAGTCTGAGATGAAATGCACTCAGAGGATGACGTGATGGGCACATCCCTCTTTTTTGTCCTTGCTGGGTCAGCTCCCCACCATCATTCGCACACACAGCACTGAGTACATAGATTAAATTTGTGAGTGTCTCCTGTCTTAGTGTGGCTCCTCCCAGAAGTAGAGCCTGGGACCAGGATTTGAGGGAGGGTAGTTCATCCAAGAGGTAGTCGCAGGAGGCACCAGGAAGGGAATGCAGGAGGGAGGCGGGGAAGGGAAGGCAGCAATGCGGGCTGTGTTAGTGGCCAGGCGGCTGCTGTGAGGATCAGCGGCTCATTTGGGAAGTAGCTAGACAGCTCCTTCTTGTCCAAAATCTACCCATACCCCAACGTCCTCACGTCCCCTCTCCTGCACGGAGCCTCTCCCTGTGGATGTATCCCAGATTGTCAGAAAAGGAAGGGTCACTTAAGACTCTGGTTTTCAAGCTGCATTTTCCATGGAACCCCAGGACTTCTGGAAAGTATTTCAAAGCTACTGGGGGTAGGGGACCGGTGGTCAGGGCTGCAGCCTCCAACCTCACTTGAACTGGAACTCCAGTTTTTCTGCTTAAAATATTGGGCTTCCACCTACAATATTTTTTGAAGGGTTCAGTAGCTTAAAAGTGAAAGTCAGATCTACTTCTGCTTCCAAGAAGATGGAGTAGATGTACTTTTCCCTATTCCTCTTGATAAGTACAACTACACCCCTGGACATTCTATATAAAACAAACTTAAGAAGACTGACAGGGGACTAGAAGGCAGATCAGTTAGGGACCTCAGGACCTGAGGAACTACACACTGAGTTCCTTGAATTTTCCTTTGCTTCATACATCCCAAACTTGGAGCTGAAGAAGTCAACAACCCAGAAACTCTAACAGGTGCAGCCAAAATAATCCCCCAAAAAGCCTGCACCCTCTAGCCAAAGAACAAGGGCAACCCAGCAAGACAGAAAACATTTAAACAACAATGGCTCTATTCCAGCCAAATACCACAGAAGAAAAGCTGTGGCCCCACCCCAGCCATGTGAGCAAAGGTCAAGTGGGGAGCCTAGACTTCCACCCTACTTGGCAGCAACAAGGCATTCCTTTCGTCTCCCCACTGGAGTGTGGCGTTAGAGGAGGCCTAGTGGAGAGTCGGGACTTTCACCATAGCTCAGTGGTAACAAGGCTACCCACACCTCAATGGAGACCACTGGAACACCCAACCTCACCCAGCAGCAACAAGGAGACCTCCCTCACATGTCAGTGGAGGCTGAGTGGAGAACCTGGACTTCAGCCTCTGCTTTGCAGTAACAAGGCAGTGTTCTCCCCACCCCCTCCCCACTGGAGTGGTGTTCAAAGCCCAGCTAAACCAGAAGGGTTTAAAATAAGATCCAGAGTCTCATAACATAATACAAAAATACCCAGTTTTTAAGAAAAAAATCACTCGTCATACCAATAAGGAAGATCTCAAACTGAATGAAAAAACACAATCAATAGATGCCAACACTGAGATGACAAAGATGCAAGAATTATCTGACAAAGATTTTAAAGCAGCCATGATAAAATGCTTCAATGAGCAGTTACAAATATGCTTGAAACAAACGAAAAAACAGAAAGCTTCAGCAAAGAAATAGAAGACATAAAGAAGAAACAAACAGAAATTTTAGAACTGAAAAATACAATAAGCAAAATTTAAAAACTCAGTGAATGGACTCAACAGCAGAATGGAGGGGACAGAGGAAACAAATAATGAATTACAAGATAGACTAATAGAAATTACCCAATCTGAAAAGCAAGGAGAAAGTTGACTAAAAAATAAACAAATAAACACAGACTCAGAGGTCT
Organism: Tapirus indicus; assembly: GCA_031878705.1. Classification (NCBI taxonomy): domain Eukaryota; kingdom Metazoa; phylum Chordata; class Mammalia; order Perissodactyla; family Tapiridae; genus Tapirus; species Tapirus indicus. Next base: position 59,899,303 of record CM062918.1, on the reverse strand, counting down.
GTGGGACAATAAGAAAAGATCTAACTACATGTCATTAAGAGTCTCAGAAGTGAAACAGGGCAGGACTGAAAAAGTACTAGAAGAAATAATGGCTGAAAACTTCCCAGATCTTAGTGAAACCCAAACAGGAAAAAGCCAAAGAAATCTATGCCAAGATTTCTGGAAACTAAAGACAAAGAAAAAAATCTTGAAAGCAGTGAGAGAAAAATGACACCTTAACTATAGAGGAAAAACAACTTAAATGATAGCAGATTTCTCATCAGAAACCACAGAGGCCAAAAGAAGTGGCACAAAATTTTTCAAATGCTGAAGGAAAAGTGTCAATCCAGAATCCTACAGTCAGCAGAAATATTCTTCAGAAATGAAGGGAAAATAAAGATATTCACAGACTAAGGAAAGCTAAGAGAATTTATTTACAACACACATACCCTAAAAGAATAACTAAAGGAAGTTCTCCAACAAAGGAGATCATTAAAAAAAAAAAAAAAGGAAACCTGGAACATCAGGAAGGAATAAAGAACATGGTAAGCATAAATATGGGTAAAAATAAAAATAGACTTCCCTTCTGTTATTGAATTTTCCAAATTATGTTTAATGGTTGAAGAAAACAATTACAACACGTGGAATGTGGTTTTAAATTGCTGTTGGGGAAACAGTTAACACAATTTAAAATGGGGGATAGTAAGGAAACATAAAAGGAGGCAAGGTTTCTACACTTTACTTGGATTAGTAAAATGATGACACCGGTAGATTGTGATGTTATGTATATATAATCTAGAGCATGTATATATATACCTAGAGCAACCACTAAAATGCTATAGAAAGAGACAGACTCAAAACGCTATAGATAAATCAAAATGGAATTCTAAAATCTGTTCAAGTAACTCACAGAAAGGCAAGAAAAAGAAAACAGAAAAACAAAAAACAGAGACAAGAAACAGAAAACAAACAAGAAAATTACAAACTTAAACTTTGACAGATCAATAATTAAATTAAATGTAAATGGTCAGTACACACCAATTAAAGGACAGAGATTGGCAGAGCGAATTAAAAAGCACCACCCAACTAAATGCTTCCACAACACATTCATTTCAAATTTGACATAGGCAGGTTGAAAGTAAAAGAAAGGGAAAAGATACATACAAACATTAACCAAAGGAAGGCAGGAGTGGCTATATTAGTAATCAGCTAAAGTAGACTTCAGAGTAAAGAATATTACCAGAGGCAAAGAGGGACATTATATAATGATAAAAGGGTCAATCCACCAAGAAGACCTAGAAATCCTAAATGTGAATTCCTCAAGCAACAATGATGCAAAATATGTGAAGCATAAGCAGACAGAACTAAAAGGGGACATAGTCAAATTCACAGTTATAATTAGAGAGTTAAATACTCCTCTCCCAACAATTTATACACAACTAGACAGAAAATGAGCAAGGGTATAGAAGAACTCAACACCATCGACCAAGAGGTTCTCATCAATGTTTACAGAACGCTCCACCCAACAACAGTAGACTATACATTATTTTTAAGTCCTACAGAACACATACCAAGATAGACCATATCCTCAAATTTAAACAATTAAACAAATCTCAAATTTAAAACAATTGAAATCATATAGAGTGTGTTCTCCAATCACAATGGAATCAAACTAAAAATGAATAACAGAAAAATAATAGGAAAATCTCCAAACACTTGGAAACTAAAGACCACAGTTTTAAATAAGTCATGAGTCAAAGAGGAAGTCTCAAGGGAAATTTAAAAACACATGGAACTGAATGAAAATGAAAATATAACGCATTACAATTTGTGGTACACAGCTAAAGCCATGCTGAAGGGAAATTTATAGCACCAAGTACATACATTAGAAAAGAAGAAAAGTCTCAAATCAATAATCTAAGCTCCCACCTCAAGAACCTCAAAAAAAGAAGAGCAAAATAAACCAAAGCAAGCAGAAAGAAGGAAATAACAAAAATAAGAGAAAATTTGGTGACATTGAAAACCAAAAAACAATAGAGAAAATGAATGAAACAAAGAACTGTTTCTTTGAAAAGATCAATAGAATTGACTAATTTCTAGAAAAACTCACAAAGGAAAAAAAGAGAGAAAGCACAAATTACCAAAATCAGAAATGAAACAGGAAATATCACTACAGACCCCACAGACATCAAAAGCATAATAAGGAATACTGCAACAAGTCTACAGACATAAATTTCACAACTTAGATGAAATGGATCAACTTCTTAAAAAATACAAATTATCATAATTCTTCTAATATAAAATAGATCCTTTGAATAGTCCTATAATCTATAATTATTCAAGAAAACTGAATTCATAATTCTTTTAAAATTCTCAAGAAAGAAATCTCCAGACCCAGATGGGTTCACAGGAGAATTGTACCAAACATTTAAAGAAAAATTGACAGCAATTCTACACAATCTTTTCCAGAAAATGGGAGAGGAGGGAACACTTTCCAATTCTTTTATGAAACTAGTATTACTCTCATACCAAAACCAGACAAAGATATAATTATCCCTCATAAATACAGATGCAAAAGTCTTTAACAAAGGATTAGTAAATAGAATTCAGCAATATATATAAAAGGAATTATACACTATGACCAAATGGGGTTTATTCCAGAGCTGCACATTGGTTCAATATTTTAAAATTATTCAATGTAATCAACCAAATTAATAGATTAAATAAGAAAATCACATGATCATGTCAATTGATCAGAAAAAGCATTTGACCAAATTTAACAATCATTCATGATCAAACTTTCTCAGAAAAATACGAACAGAGGGGTATCTTCCTCAATTTGATAAAAAGCATCTACAAAATACCCTCAGCCAATATTATACTTAATGGTGACAGATCAAATCCTTTCCCTGTAAGACTGAGAACAAGCAAGATTATCTGTGCTTACCACTCTTATCAACATTGTTCTGGAAGTTTTAGCCAGTGCAATAAGGCAAGAAAAAGGAAATAAAAAGCAGACAGATAAGAAAATAAAAACTGCCCCTATGTGCAGATAACATGATTGTCTACATAGAAAATCTCAAGGACTCTACAAAACAAAGAAAAAAACTCTAGCAATAATCAGCAACATTTTATCACAGAATACAAGATAAATGTACAAAATTTTATTGTACTTCTATAATACTAGCAATGAACACTTGGACACCAAAATTAAAAATACAATACCACTTACAATTGCTCCAAAAAAGGGGATACTTAGGATGTAAATTTAACAAAACATATACAGGAGTTCTATGCTGAAAGCTATACAATACTGATGGAGGAAATCAAAGAAGATCTAAATAAACGGAGAAACATGCTCTACTCATGGATAGGAAGACTCAACATAGTAAAATTGCCAATTTTTCCAAACTGATATACAAGTTTAACGCAATTCCTATCAAAATACCAGCAAGAATTTTTGTAGATAAGATTATTCTAAAATTTATCTGGAAAGGTAAAGAACCAAAATGGCTAAAACAATTTTGAAAAAGAAGAGTAAAGTAGGAGGAATCAGTCTACCAGATTTCAGACTTTTCTAGTCACTGTAATCAAGACTGTATAATTATGGCAGAGGGATAGACACATAGATCGGTAGACTAGAACAGAGAACCCAGACATAGACCCACACAAATATGCCCGACGGATTTTGACAAAGGTGCAAAGCAATTCAGTGGAGGAAGCATCGCCTCTTCAACAACCGGTCCTGGAGCAACTGGACATTCAGAGGCTTGCTGGGCCTGCTTCCAGACTCTCCCGTGTTTTTGTAAGAATCTAGATAACGGCTGAAGCAATCAGAACATGGTAAGAAGCCCAAGCGGATAAGGTGCTCTACAAAATGAAAGGGGCTGAGGGAATGAGAGGTGAAAGGAGAGACACAGAAAAGCTGGGTTTGGAAAGGGTGTTGGTGGGACATTGAGAAGCACGTCTAGATGGGGAGAGGCCATTGAGCAGCCATGGGGCTGAGAGGATCAGAGGAGAGACAACAGGACTTAAGAAGAGTCATAAAGTGACTCTCCTTTAATGCTCTGTAAGAGATGCAGTAAATACTGGAATTACTTTTTGTTCTTTGGACTATTTTCTTTGAATGTGATATCACGGTGAGAGCGGGCACTGTGGGGCCTCACCTGATGTTAGAATTACACGTTCTTCATGCTTCCTCCTTCCTTTAGCTCTGTGCCACAGCCAAGGAGCCATGGACAACGTCGGCAACACCCTCCAGGCTTGACCTAGACCCTCAGACCAACCTTCCTGCAAATCATGCTCCTATTCAGCTCCTCACAGTCCATAAGGGGGGCACATGGATATCCAATGGGCAGTGGGGAGACTTCCTTTGAAATTTTAGGGATTAAAAAGTAACATGACAAGAGGGGCCAGCCCGGTGGCATAGTGGTTAAGTTCACGTGCTCTGCCTCAGTGGCCTGGGGTTTGCAGGTTCGGATCCCAGGCATGGACCTATGCACCCCTTATCAAGCCATGCTGCAGAGGCGTCCCATATAAAGTAGAGGAAGATGGGCATGGATGTTAGCCCAGGGCCGGTCTTCCTCAGCAAAAAGAGGAGGATTGGCAACAGATGTTAGCTTGGGGCTAATCTTCCTCACCAAAAAAAAGTAACATGCCAAGAAAGTACTTTAAGAAGCCCAGTTGGATAGGGATGTGCAGGACAGATTGATGAGGGAAGAGGTCTAGCACCTGGTACAAGTTGTCACCCTGGCACAGTGTCTGGTACACACAGAGTATATTCTTAGTAAATATTTGATTGATGGCTGGCCCAAGAGTCCACTGACGTGGGCTCGAGTTAAGGCAACAGAAGAAGAGAATTGACAGAACTGAATGTGGGGCCCTTGGAGAGAAGGACGAGACCACAGGACCAAGAGATTTGAGGAGCTGGAGACTGGTGAGACCAAAAGGGGGACGAGGAGTGGACGGATGACCACAGTTTGGAGTCCTCGGGGCTTCTGATGCTCTTGGGCTATCTGAGTAAAGCTGTCCAGTGGGCAGATGAACATGGAGTGCTGGGGTCCAAGAGGTAGCTTTGGGGATCCTTCCCACCAAGGTGACCTCGGAACAATGGAGGCAGAATGAGGAAGGTCCTGGCAGACCACGAAGCCCCGTTTGCTGTCTGTGAAGGGAGAAAGAAGTTTCCAGTCCCAGATCTGTGTCCTTTCAGCAACCATAGCTCCTCCCACAGCCCTTCCAGCCCCCAGGGGAACAAGGCCCCCACCAAGGCCAAATAAAACAGTTCTTTGTGAGATTTATGCTCAGTTCCAAAGCTGGCATGCTTACGCTGCTCCTGACTCTCTCCTGCTTCTCTCTGGCCATTATATCCCTTACCTCAGCCGCCACTCTGCCCTGTTCTTCCCCTCCCCAAACCCTCTGTCCTCCATTTTACTCTCCTTCCTCTCTGCTGCCTTTATCTTCCTCCCTCATCCCCATCTCTTTCCTCTCCTTTTCTCATCCCATTATTTCTCTCCTCTCCTTCTCTCTTCCCATCTCTCTTTTTCTTTTCATCTCTCTTTCTGCCTCTCTTTTTCCATCCTCTCTCCATCTCTCTGCCTCTGTTTCTGCCTCCCTCTCTCTGTGCTCACACACTTATAAGCACATATGAATTTTTAAGAGAACAAGAACTCAGGGAGACTCGTGGAAAGGGCTCTAGCCGATTGGCGTCAGCAGGCCCCGTTGGCCACCTTCAGTGAGTGATATATTACAGGAATACATTAAGGGGCCGTCCCGCTGACAGCAAGCTAAGGTACTATGTCAAGGTACCAGCCCTAGGATGATGAACATCCTCCATAGATCAGGACACCATCACTCTGATTACACTCCAGCTCTGCATGTCAGAGTGCTGCGGGGGCGTGATGGACGGTGGGGATCCATCACCAGCTGATGGCCCATTCCCAGCACAACACTCATATACAGGAGATGATTTAGGGGCAGAGCCGGATCCCTCCCAAGATGCACACACAGCAAAAGTGGATTCTTTCCTTTCTACTAAAGGGAGAAGTTTAGGGAGAGAAACACTTGTAGAGTATAGCTTCAAGGTCAAGGGCTTGGGAATCAGACAGACCTGGGTCCAGACCCTGGCTCCTCCACCTAAAAGCTATGTGAACTTGGGGCTAATTTTCCTCCTTTCCTGAGGGCATTGTCTTGTATGTAAAATGGGGGTAATAATCCCAGGATTAAAGTGAGGCTCAAATAACATAATACAGGTAAAACATGCAGCACAAGAGCCAGGCTCAGGGTCCTGGGACCACCAGCCCGATCTGCTCGGTGGGCACACCGTGGGAGCTGCAAGCCCCAGCCTCCACCCAGCTATGGCCTCCTGCACATTCTCTTCTCCTCCACCACATGTACCTTCTCCTCTCTTCTTCCCTCCCTCATGGTTCTAAGGCCAGTGGAGGAGGTCCTGGGGACACCCATCTCAAGTCAGCCACCCGGCCTGTCTTTCAAGATTGCCCATCAATCCATCTCCCTACCCATTCTTCATTCAGCCGATAGGTGTTGAGCACCCTCTAGGTGCCAGACGCTGTTCTAGGCATTGGGGACACAGAAATGAATGAAACAGATGAAAACCCCTGCCATCATGTGCCAACACTGAGTCCTTCCATCAGTTAATCTGTCTGTCTGTGGGCAGCAGCCCAGCCCGAGGGCCCTGTGAGCTCAGCCCTGACCCAAACAGACTATGAGATGACTGTGACTTGTAACTGTGAGGTTCAAAGAAAATCGCATCATGACAGCTTTTGAAGGGACTGTAGCTACTCCCTCATCTGATCCCAGGGAGCTGAAGCCCCGAGGTGGATGGTGAGTTGCCTGAGGTCATGCAAGGAGCATGAGGTTGAGTCAAGGCTGGAACTCAACACAGTCCCAGAATATTAAAACATACTTTGGGATCTTAATGATCACCAGTCCAATTCCTCCTCTTACAGGGAAAGAAACCATTTGATTTCTGCCTTTCGGAAAATCCAGCCTCCCTGGAGAGAGAAGATACAGGTGCATGAGAAAGTAGAACTTACATTATGTTCACGTGGGACATCTCATTCTCCACACAGCCCTGAGAGTCAAGCATTATGATCCCATTTTATAGATGAGAGGACTGAGGACAGGAAGCTAAATAATAGACCATGTCAATTCTGCCTCTCCTCCATACTGCATATGAAAGAGTAGAAAATTGAGATTTGCTACATATACACATGTGCATCCAAACACACACACGCAGCTTTGATTATTTTTAATATTCCATTGCAAGCATTTTCCCACGTTATTAAATATTCTTTGATATATGCTTTTAAAAATGTATTCTACAACATACATGTACTTTACTTTGTCAATCCTTTGTTGTCATATGTCTCAATTATTTCCAATATTTAGGTCTGATAAATAATGTTGTGATGAACATTCTGATTGTCTCCAGTGTTTTCTTATGATGGATTCCTAGAAATAGAACTATGGAGTCAAAAATATGAAAATGTTGAAATTCTTCCAGACAGATTGTGCCAATTTGTGTTCCAATTTCATCACATGGTTGCTAACATTTATTTCATCATCATCATCATCAATCCTAACAATTGGACAAGTGAAAATAGGATCTTGTTGTTTTATTTGCACTTCTTTGGCTAACAGTAAAATTAAACATTTTTTCACATGTAGCCATTCGTATGTCTTATTTTGTGAATGTCCTTTGCCAATTTTTCTACTAGGCTGTTAGTCTTTTTTTTAGACTTTGTAAAAACTGTTAATACACTAAGGCTATTAACCTTTTGCCATCTGTTGCAAATATTTTTCTCAACTTGTCGTTTACTTTTCTATTTTTGTAGTTTCTTTTTTAATACGTCTTTGAAAGTTTTGTGTAGGTAAATTTCCTTTTGTGATTTCTTCAATTGCTTTTAAGCTTAGATAGGTGTTACCCACTCTAAGATAATTTAAATATTCACTAACATTCTCTTTTACTGTTATGGGGTTTCTTATGTCTAATATTATAATTTATCTCAAATTTACTTGAGAAAAAGAAAAAGATCTTAAATGATGGTCTCCCAACTAGTCAGTTTTCTCAGCATCAATTGTTAATCCAACTCTTTCCATTGATTTGCAAGCCTTCTCTTTCTCTCATTTTGCATTTACACCCATAGTAAAGGGTTGGTTTGACAGTTACCAGTTACCCGCTATTGATGCTCTCTGGTCCTTGAGCCAGGGCGCCATGCTCTACAGTTATGGTAGCGTTAAGATACATTTCAGCATTGTTAAAGCAAATCATGTCTTGTCCTTTCATATATATTACTTAGCTATTTTTAGCTTGTTATTCTTTCAGGTTCATTTCAGACTTGTCAAATTACCAAAAGTTTCCATTGAGATTTTGATCATATTTTTGCGAGATCTACATATTAATTCAGGAAAAACTAATATCTTTTCATTGTTTCTTTTTCCCAACCAAAAACATGTTATGTTTCTCCACTTATTCAAATCTTCTCTTACACAGAACTAATAAAGTTTTGTGGTTTTCTTCATGAAAGTCCCATCCAATTTTCAGTGAGAATCATTCAGAGGTAGATTATGCTCTTGTTTGCTTTCAACTTCAAACTGGACCTTGTGTGTATATGAGAAATTGACTGATTTTTGTATATTAACCTTGTGTATCAGAGAGGAGAATATATTCACTAGCAATGTCCCCAGTGATTATTCACGAGAAATTGCTCCCCAGGGGTTCAGCCCTTCCCTCACTGTGGGTGTGAGGACAACCAGGAAGCACAGGGGTGCCCTGTCCTCCAGCCATCCTCAAGTGTCAGACACAGGATGGGGGCATCCACAGGTGCAAGACAACATGGAGGTGGGAGAGGAGAGGGCAGTGATGAAAGAACCATCTGAACGGAGAAGCGCCCGTGGATTAGCTGCTGCCAGGAGTGTGTAGCTTTGGGAAGAGGAAAGAATGTCTAGAGAGAATTTCTGGAAAACTTTCTATGTAGTGGTATGTGTAAAACCTCTGGGCATGGCAAGCCCTCTTACAAAAGCCTACAGTAAAGATCTACATGACTTCAAGGTCCCTAGAGCCAAACGTAGGTTTCATTTTAATATCACTCTGTGCTGAGACTGAGCCACATGGATCCTGACATTATTAGGGTTACCATCCCTTTGGCCACTTTTGTAAACTCTATTATAAATTCTAAGAGTTTCTCTATTGATTCTCCTTATTTTCTAGATATGTGAATATATAACCTAAAATCAATAATAATTTTTTCTTATGTTCAGTAGTCAAGGTGCTTTTTTTTTCCTACTTTATGAAATTTTGCCTTGGCTAGAAGTTCCAGGAAAGCGTTTTAAAAGATATTGCTGATAGAGGATCTCTTTGTCTTATTCCTGTTTTAAGACAGGTTGTCTTTATCAGGGTAGGGAAATATCTTCTATGCCATATTTCCTGAGTTGTGTGTGTTGGTTTTTTCCCTCAAGAACGGGTGTCATTATGGTCACTTCAGTGGAAGATGGGAAGAGGCCTTTCTGTGGCAACTGCTGCCGTCACAGCTACGACTCTGCTTGTTACAGACTGAGTGTGTGAGCTGTTCTGATGCGCATGGAGACTGTGCCCTGGAGGCCGGGGGAAGGAGAGGACCCCAGATGGCTGCTCCCTCATCTCTCTGCAGAAGAGAAACAGCCATCTGGAAAGACAGTCCATTTCGTGATTAACCCCTGGAAGGTGGTCCTTCTGTGGCACTTTGGTTCTAAGGAATCCAGATATTTATCCCAAGTATTTCCGGCAAGAAATAGCCGAAGCCCTGGGGAGGATTAAGCAGATGCCATTGGCTTTTTCATCTCGCTGTTCCTCTCTGTTTTCTCTCCTTTTCTCATCCCCCTTTTTTCTCTTCTCCCTCTTCCTTTTTCTCCCTCTCCGTTGTTTCTTTCCCGTCTCCTCTCTCCTCCTTTCCCCCGCTTTTCCTTCCTCTTTTCTCTCCCCTCTCCAGGCTCCCTTTAACCTCACCACTTCTCTACCCATTTCCTTGTCATCCTTCTTTGTCAACTTCTTACCTTCTTCCTTCATCTTTTGCTCCCTTTTGTCCCTTCTCCCCACTCTCTTTCTCTTCTCTCTACCTCTTTCTCCTTTTCCACTCACAGTTCACCTTACTCTCTCTCTCTCCTACAAGAAAAACCAATTAAAAAGGAGAGAAAGAAAAAATTATTTGATAACGTTTGAATTGCCAAAGGCTGAGAGAGGCAAAAGCCATTTTATTACCCACTCAGAGCAGAGCCCACGTTTCCCGTCAAAGCTGGAGGGAAGGTTGCTGAGAGCTGCTGCCCCCTCGCACTTTAGGGTCAACTGACACAAAGCCAAATAGTCAGGAGCAGAGGGGCTGGAGACAAGTTCTGATGCAATCTCCTGCACATAAACCTCCCCATCTCCCTCACACACACACCCCATATACCTGGCCTGACCCCACCATCCTTGGCCTATGCTCCCCTCATCTTCGCCTTCACAAATCCTCCCCAAGTTCCCAAGCTGAGTTCAAATCCCACCTCTTCCCAGAAGTCTTCCCTGACTGCCCCAGTTATCAGAAACCTCCTTTGTCTAAACTCCTACAGAACCACAGGATTCCAGCACTGCAGAAACCTAAAACTCACCTAGCCCAGCGTCTACCCAACCAGCACTCATCTGGGACTTCAGGAAGCTATGACTCACATAAGCAAGTCATATCTATTAGCCCTTAATGGTAAGAACCAATAAAAATATATCCTCTGTGACTGGGAAATCATGTATTACACTATTTCCCATCATTTCTCAAAGTATAAGCTTCTCAAAGTCAAGAATCACAACTTAGCATTTTTTTATCCCCTAGAGTGGCCAACATCAGCTGAACATATTGTAAACACTCAGGAAGGACTTGAATGAATGAATGAATGGGGTAAGCAACTGAATAAATAGGGTGGTATATAAACAAATGAGTGATTCAGAGAGTGAATGAATAAATGAATGACTGTAGGAACAAATCATTACGTTGTTGTTTTAATAACTCAGGTAGGGTAAGGAATGCCAGGGAAATGTCTTTAGTAATGTTTCCCAATGAGAAGTCTGAAATGAGGCTGAGGACAGGCTGAGGTTGGGAGGTGTCAGAGTGGAGAGCAAGGATCACTGGATTTAGAATGCAAAGACCTGGGTTAGGTCCCACACGTGCCTCACATGACGTCGCAATGGTCCCTACTCTGCCTCCCTCTCAGTTGTATGAGATCACAGATAGGAAAGCATTTGGCAAACTCTGAAGTCTTGTACATATACCTTACTACGCCCTTTAATCTCAGTATGAGGCCAAAGGAAGTTGACGGTATCAGGCTGTGTCTGTGTGTGAGTAGGGACCAGGGCCACACTGCTGACCAGGAGGGCCCATAACCACACTGGTGCTGCCTGGGTCACGCATTGGCTGCTCTCAGAACCTCAGACACTGAGGACAAGAAGAGACACTCAAGGGTCACGGAGCGCATGGGCTGACCAGGGACTTGCTCCTGGGAAGGGCTGCAGGTGGGAAAGGCTTTCTCCCCCGTGTACTGCCCACAGTGGACATGGTGGGTCCCCACCTGGGCCCAGCCCTCCACTCTCGCCCACACCCCTTGTGGACCACGGAACTTTCAGCATCTGCATTTTGCTGAAGCACACACTTATACACTCTTATGAAAGAGTGTATTGGGCAGAGGAAATGGAAACCTTGGGGCCTGATTCACACTTACCAATACTCAGAAAGTCCCCAAAACAGTCTCCACGATGGGGACTCGCCCACCCACCCAGCTGCCCCAGCTCCCTCATGATGGATGTCCCAATTTGCTCACGATGGCCACTCAGAAGGCACAGCCATGCAGAGCCCTGCAGGACAGCCCCCCTCACTGCAGCCATGAAGGCTCACGTTTCACCACAGCCATGGACCCCAGATATCAGCTAGACCAGAGGTTTTCAAGTACCTTTTAAGCAATAGAAATCTTTCTTTGATTAGAAGCCCTTATGAAACCCCGGTCATTAAAACAGATATAAGTGGAGCTGCCTCCAGTTGGATTGGGGGTGAAAAGCCCAGAATCCCCTCTTCCCGACACACACACGTATTTGGAGTCAAGTGTGCCATCCCTTGAAGGCACCTGAGACATTTCTACAGATTGCTGGGACAGTGCTGAACACACATCTCTTCATAAGGGTGGGTAAACCGAGGCCCAAAGGGAAGACAACTCTGGGCCAAGACCAAGCAGCATATTAATGGTAGATGTAGGGCTGGAATCCTGGCTCTGTCTGCCAACCCGAGACCAGTGCAGAGGCAGAAGGGCTGTGCTCGTGGGAACTGACTTCCGAGTCGGGGTGGGGGGACGAAGAAGCACTAGTAGCCATCATCAGGCAGTCTGCTTAGACAACATGGTCTTACCCAAAGCCTGCTCTGAATCGTGACACTTGTAAAAGTACACTGGAATCCTGGGTTACTCATGGAATCAATTAATCAACGGGAGCATGAGAGCCAGGGGCCGAGGTTCTAGCTTCTGCTCTTCCTCTCACCCTCCAGAGGTCTTGGGCCAGTGACTGTCTGACTTGACTTTCGGGATCCCTTCCAGCTTCTGTACTCCACAAGTGGGTAACGAGGTGAAGCTTCGTTACCCACAGCTGGTACCAGAATTTCTCAAAGGAGCAAAAGGTCTCTGTCTGGGGAGATACCTTAAAGAGCAGGTGGGGAGATCTGAAGGCATGGGTGTGCACCAGCTCCAAGGCCGGGGGGCAAAGGCCAACTTGCTCTGCAGGGAATGAGAAAAGGAATTGGGGAAACGGAGAGAGAGAATCAGAGAAGGGGGGAATTGGGGAGCAGAAGATGGTGCAAAGCTGTAACTACCTGGAGTGAAAGGCAAGAGAGAAGCCTCCAGTGATGGGGTGGCCAGAAGGGCATTTTAAGAAGGGAAACACCTAATGTTCAACTTGAAGTTGTTTGCATTTCTGTGACGTAAATCCTTCCTTCATTCCCACCCCCGCCCCACATGTATCTTCAAATAAATCTGCCTCACCCACAGATGCTTTGTGCCAGCGAGTTGTTCTATGGAAAATAAGAGGCAGAGCTTCCCGTCTGGGTCCATGTGCTGTGACATGAAGACAGTAGGTGTGAAAGCAAGAGCCTGAGGCAGCGAGAGCCAATAGAATGTGGATCCCCTCAAGAGCCTCAGAAATCTTCAGGTCCCTGGATCTCCATGGGGGAGGAATTTTGGGGGTCTAAGCCAAACTCACCTGGATCTCAAGAGGCAGAAAAGACCCCATGTAACAGATTAGCTTATTTCAATCATCTGAAATATTTATGTGGAACCTACAATGCATCCAACCACGAGCTCTGGTCTGTGGGAACTCAGAGAAGCCAGGAGGCAGTGGTCGTTACGTTTCAGTGTGCCTACGCAGGACCTTGGGAGCCTGTTAAAGATGAAGGTTCCTAGGCCACATGTTGTAGACTCTGATTCAAAGGGACTTTGACAAACACTGGGATGAGGTGGTGACATGATCCCAGCCCTCAGGAGCTTACAATGCCACTGACTACCTTAGTAACAGGATTCACCTGCAGGCCTCTGGCCATCTTGTGGCCACTGCCAGTTCCTGTTGGTCAAGAGCCCCCCACCCCAGCACAGAGCAACCAATCTCAGCGTCGAGCCACGAGTCTTTGCCATGTGATCTGAGCTCCAGATGGCCAACTCTACTGTCACTGGCACAGCAGTTCTTCTCTGCTAATGCTAGCCCTCGGGAATGCTGTACCTTCTAGATGGAAAAACTCATTGACTTGAGCTCAAAAACCCGTGGTGCATGCCTGATCTCATGTCCCCAGTGTCTCAGCCTGTTTCCAGGACCTGACTCCTCTCCTACCTGGACCAATGATTCCACCTGTCCTTCTCTGCCTCAGCCAGCCCCTCTGGAGTAACCGTGGTCAGCTTGCCTTACAGCTTTCCTTCTAGGATTCCCTTGGACACAGTTCAGTTGATGGAAATAAGACAAAGAGTGTTAGAAGACAGAGGGAAGGGTTTCTCCAACATAGGCAAGCATAGCCTGGGATGCTGGAGCCAGACAGAGATCAAAGCGCCAGGAGGCACACCCAGGAAGTCAGCCCAGTGCAAGGGAGAGAGCTCTATGGGCTGGGGGGTTTCTGAGAAGGACTCAAACAAGAAGCAAAATGGAAAAAAGGAAAGAAAGGAATCGGAGTTTCATTCATTCATTCATTCATGCAACAGACATGTGGTGAGGCCCTTCTGCAGGGGGACACAAGCATAAGTGAGCTCAACCATTCTCTTAAAGAGCATACCATTTGGTAGGGGGTGGAATGGTCCTTGAAGGGTGACAAGATTCTAGGCAGTCGAAAGTTGGTGGAAGAGCATTCCCACAGGGGGAACAGCTTGAGCAAAAGCTTACAATGCCACTGAAAAGAAAGTGGAAGCAAATGGCAGGCTCAAGAGCCAGTGGGTTGACCAACCTGAGTGGAACAGAAGTATATGGAAACACATTGTAACTTGACAGACACTTCCTGTGCTCTGAGCAGGCCTGGACTGGGTGCTAGGAACACAAAGGTGAATTAGGCAGTCTGCCCTCAATTGCCAGAGCCTATATTACCATTCTAGAAAGTGCAAGGGAGCCACATGGCAGACTTCTGCTCTCACAAAGCACTGCAGGCAACCAGTGTGGGTTACACAGCAGACCCAGGTAGCCTGACCTCCAAGTGAAAGGACAGGTCAGCTGCTGCTGTAAAGAAAACCGCCAGGAAGGGCTCCAGCCACCTGACAAGAGATGAAATTTAGTTCGGGGAAATAACCTCCCACCACTGCAATTAAGTCCCTGGCTCTGCCTGGAGGAGGCAGAGCCTTAATGAAAACAGCCCAAGAAAAACAAAGAGCAGGGCCTGCACTCCAGAAGACCTGCTAACTGAAATATACAAACATGAAGCACCTGTTAAGGCAGGGTGGGGTGTAATCCTGAAACATGCTGCTTTTCACTGACCCTGGTCGGAGGAGGCCGTGGGGAAACCCTTTTCTCAGATTTGTGCAGCAAGGCTTCTCAGGTCAAGGCTGGGGAATCCTGGAGGGTGGTTACTACCTTCTGTTTTAGTTGCTTATTTTTTTGGCTTTTTTTTGGTTCTCAATGTGGTCTGAAAAGTCAAGATCCTTCTAGGTGATAATGTTTTAAGCCAAAAAGGCAGACTGAGATCACCAGCCAGCACCGAAGAACAACTTGTTGGTGGAGCGAGGAGCTTTGGAGGAAAATGCCTGACCTGGGAGTCAGAGAGAGTCTGGCCCCAGCTCTGCTCCAACAAGCTGTGTGACCTTGGGCAAGTCCTTTCCCCTCTCTGGGCCCACTCCTCAGTTACCCACCTTCTTCTCCATGCTAGGCCAGGGTCCATAACTATAAAAATAAGAAATTATTACTTTTAAAGAAGTAGAGATTGAGAGAGAGGGGCAAGAGCCGAGGCTGTGAGCAAAGCAGGAGCGTCCAGATGCAGGTCCTGATCTTTGGCCAATGTAACTGGAGGTTGTTAGAAAATGGGGTGATGGCAGATGGAAGTTGCCAGGGTGGTTCCCCGAGAAACAAACTGTGTGGGTGGGGTGTGCATTTCATTTGGTTTGGGGGGTAGGGGCTTGGCGTCCAGTTCCCACCAACCTGGTCTTAGGCTGAAATAACAGTGCCCCTGTGTGTGCTGACCACTCGGCTGAGGACCTCCTGAGTGCCCTGGGAGATGCTGAAGGAGCGAAAATCGGAGCAGGAAGAGCAACGTGTGCAGCTTTTCTTCAATTCAGGGAGAGGGAAGAGAGATCCCAGGACTTGCTCTCCACCCCTTTGCCAGTACATACGGCCACGCACTGCATAACGACATCTCTATCCACTATGGACCGCATAGACGACAGTGGTCCCATAAGATCAGTACCATACAGCCTAGGCGTGTAGCAGGCTGCACCATCTCGGTTTGTGTAAGTCCACTCTATGATGTTCGCACAACGACGAAATTGCCTAAAGACACACTTCTCAGAATGTATTCCCGTCCTTAAGCAACGCATGGCTGTAGTTTAAAAAAAAACAAACTCATTTTGGGGTTCCCACGGTCATCTTAGAGCTAGTAGAACAGAGCCTTCCCCAAGGGCTCACCCGCCTGCCCAGCCTTCCATGCTCACCGACATTTACTGAGCCCCTCAATCTGCCTTCTCAGGCCTCAATCCCAAATCCACTCCATGAATTAGATTTTTCTCAAAAAGAAACATTCCCAAAGACTGGACAAAGGTCAGGAATGCTTGCTTTTGAAAAGTCTTCCCATTGTTTCTCTCCATTACCTTGTTTTATGTCCTTGCCAGAGCCGGAAGCTTGATCTGCTCCGAGGGGGTCTGGGAGATGGCCAAGTCTGGTAGTGACCAACTGTCAAACCAGTGGGGCCACGCCTCCATGAGTGACTTATCACTAGGAATCTTCCTGTGGTAAATGCAGGGCTTTGGGCCAGGGGTCCAGAGTTAGGTGGGAGAGAACTCAACCAGCTGTGAGGTCGAATGTCTGATTCTGTGGAGGAAGGAGGGAACTCCCACCCAGATGTGCTCAGAATTCCCCACAGACCCCAAATAATAACCCAGGAAAAACCCCGCTTGTGCTGGGATTCACCGAGGAAATAACCTGTTGACAGATGAGAGGAGGTGGGGAGAGTCTGGTGAACTCCAGGTTTCTCTTCAGGCTGATGCCACATAACAACTTCAGGCTGCAGAGGTACTTGGATTCACTGCCTTGGGAGCCCCCCCAATCTTCATCACCTCCCCCACACCCCAAGTTCTACACGGGTTCTCATGGGTTCTCCTTTTTCCTTTAAACATCTCAGTGCCAGCGCAGGAATTCCCGAGGCCTCCCTCGCATCGTCAGCCAGGAGCTGTGGTCAGCAGACCCTGTGGTCACTCAGGCTCAGGGCTACCTCTGTTAAGCAGGGAGGTAGGGCGCCCAGGGCCCAGCTCTGGGAGAGGCTGGGAGGTATGATCAGATTTCGGAGTCCATCCCTCTGTGGTTCTAGTTTATCTTAGTAAATGCAGGAGGAAACGAGATTTTCCAATTAAGGTAGAAATTAACATAACTTGTATAATTCCCAGGACACAATAACTTTAGTTTCTTCTAAAATGTGTGGTCCAGACAATAAGGGTTCCTTTCCCTTCACTAAACAAGGAGATCAGAGGGACCTGGAAGCTTTCTGGGATGGGGGATGAGAGTGTGTTTGCTGAGGGCATCCATGTCCCAGGCTCTGGGTCTTAAGAGTCATTCAGTCCTCAAGACCACCCACAGGAGAGATAGGACTTTGATTCTTTCGAGTGAAAAAACTGAAATTCCAAGAGGATGAATGACTTACCCAAGGACACACCAGATTCCAACTTAAGGCTGCGTACATTCAAAGCTGGTCTGAGTCCTATTACTTTCTCTCTGGGTTTTTAAAGTCTCCTAAACAAGAACCGATCCCTTCCATCTCTGCCCGACATCACAGGGCTCCTCAGCTCTCCGGGATCTCAAGTCCTCGGCCAGCGAGGCGCTGCATTAAAGGCAGAGATTGAGTGCTCCTGGATTTGTTTTCAAGACCCCCGTTGAGGAGCGAATGTTCAAGTCAATAATCAGGGCAGAAGAAATTTTCAATGTTTTTATTAAAGTTTATCAAAATTGATGGGCCAGTTAGCAACCAAGCATTAGTCTGGGCCCCCTGCCGGGCATGTTGCAGGATTCAGATGAAGTCCAAGATGTTCTTATCGGCCTGGGTGGTTAGATGTAAGACATAGGAAACAGCAGAGAACAATGTAGATAGTTTTTAATCAAGGATAGGGAAGCTTGGCTCCACCTCTGCGTGACGTCAGGCGAGTGTTTTAATCTCTCTGAGACTCCATTTCCTCATCTGCAAAATGGGGACAATGATGCTATCTTCTCACAGTTATGGTGAGGATTAACACAATAATCACAACGTAGCACGGTGCCGGCAGAACAAGCTCTTAATAAATGCTAGTTAATATCATTGTCGTTGCAAGGGAGGTTGGGAATTAATATTCACTAATCAGCTCTTATGCATCTATGACTATTCAAGAAAACTTTCAGTCTTCAATCTAGTTATTCCTCTGTTATCATTATTTTTTTTTGGCAGGGGAAGATTCGCCCTAAGCTTACATCTGTTGCCAATCTGTCTCCTTTTTCCCTGCCAAAGCCCCAGTGCATGGTTGCATATTCTGGTTGTAAGTGCTTCTAGTTCTTCTATGTGAGCCACCGCCACAGCATGGCTACTGACAGACGGGTGGTGTGGTTCCACAGCAGGGAACAAACCCGGGCTGCTGAAGCGGAGCACGCGGAACTTTCACCACTAGGCCGTCAGAGCTGGCTCGTTAGTCATCTATTATTATCTTCATTTTCTAGTTGAGAACACTGAGGTTTGGGAACTCATCACACAATTATTCACTAGCAAAGTGAAGATTTGGATCTAGATCTGTTTGGTATTAGGATAGAACAGATCAAATCAAACAGGTATTTTTTTAGCATTGTTGGGACCCTAAAACCTCTAGGATGTTCTGGACCAGGCTGTACAACAGAGCATTCTGTGATGATGGAAATGTTCTAACTTGTGCCGGCCAACACCATAAGCACTTGAATTGTGGCTAGTGTGACCAAGGAACTGAATTTTTAATCTTATTTCTTTTTAGTTCTTTTAAATTTAAATAGCCTCACATGGCTAGTGGCTGTTGTACTAGATGACAGCGGTCTAGACTATAGCTCTGGCACCTTGAACCTTGCAGCCAAGCCCCCTCTCCACCCATTCCAATGTCTCCCTGATGGTGAGTCACTTGTTCAGGTCCCCTTGGCCCTGCACTCCCAACTCACATCCCATTTCAACCCCTTAGCCCCCAGGTTTTAGTGACACTCCCTGTCCCCCTCACCCCAACTCCTCCTGGGTGTGACCTTCAGCTTCTCTCTGCTAACTCCAGAGCTCATCCTGACCTCTACCGCCTTTATAGCCAAGAGGACGTGGGCACCTTGGCTGGCATTTGCAAAGATGGAGCTGGCAGAGCGGCTGTTGCTCCCTTAGCTAAAGGGATACAGAATTCTTTAATGGAATCATGCGTTCATACCTATAGAACAATGCTAATACCTTAAAAATAGATGAAAAATTTCTGACTGAATTTCTCAAATAAAAAAAAAAAAAGAGGGGCCGCCCGGTGGCGCAGCGGTTTACTCCGCGCTTGGCGTTGCGGGGTTCGCAGCTTCGGATCCCGCGCGCCCGCCGATGCACTGCCTGTCAGCCACGCTGTGGCAGCGTCCCATATAAAGTGGAGGAAGATGGGCACAGGTGTTAGCCCAGGGCCAGTCTTCCTCAGCAAAAAGAGGAGGATTAGCAACGGATGTTAGCTCAGGGCTGGTCTTCCTCACAAAAAAAAAAAAAAAAAAGACTGCTTTGGCTGAAATTTTGCCAAGATGCCGTGATAAAAAGATTTTTGCATCATTTGCTCCCACTTGTTTATTTGCTGTCAGGATGACAGTATTTTGATCTTCAGCAGGTTTTTTAAAAGAAAGATTTTATATTGCTTATCCTTTTTTCCACAGGTAATTGATAACATTAATTACCTAAATAGACCTAAAATTTCAAGGTTAAGTGCAATTGCTGCCTTGTTTGTATTTTTTTCCGCCATCCTAATTAATTCATGCGGGTGAAAAGTCCACTGTGAAGAACACACAGAAGGTGAAAAACAAATGTTCCAGGGACCCATTAGAAACATTACCAATTAAACGACTGACTGCTTCGTGAAAATCATTAACAAGTGAAATTGACAAAATTTAAAGTATCCATGTATTTGCCAAGGGAGTATAGAATGGTACAGCAAGTCTACACGTGTTTCTGTGGGATGCTATCTGTTCATTTTATTTTTGACAATTCCTGCCCCAGTATCTTAAGCGGAACATTCTTTCTCCAAATTAAAATCAATTAAAAACTATTTAAGGAACACTCTGTGACAACAACGTTTAACAGAATTAACACCACTCACTGTAGAAACAAGGCAGCAGAAGTTGCGAACTGTTACCGATGATTTCGCCGATGCCAAATCACAACAGAGAAAGTTTTGAAGTTTGCTCCTAATTTTCAAATTGGTCTGTGTTGACTGAATATCTCTTGGTGCTGACCTGTTTTACTTTAGAGCATAAGTTTTGAAGTTTGTTTAAATAGTTATTTTTTGGTTATGGGGAAAGAATGATATTTAGTAATTAATACAGTTTCTTATTTTATGGTAGGTGGGGAAGGCGCCACATTAAACTTCTACTTTGAATCCATTTTTACGAATTATGCCATTGCTCTGAAGGAGAATCTAAAGTGGTTATATTTGTGTAGTGAATGTCAAAAACAAAACCATTACAGTTCTTCAGAAGGGCAAAGAGGGAAATGGAGAGCTCCACCTGTGCTGTGCACCTTACCAGGCATTTTACTACATAATTAATTTTCATCTTCCCAACAACTTTGAAAGGCAAGAATGTTTATCATCTTTTTACAAGTGAGAGGACCTTCACTCAGGGAGGTTAAGTAACTTGTTCAAGGTCAAGTAATGTGGCTAGATTCCAACCTGGGTCTGTCTGGCTCCAAAACCCTCAAAAGGTCAAAGAGGGCTCTTTCCCATGAATCCAGGATCACGGGATGTTTCCCGCCTGCCTTAATGACCGTCTGAAATGGTGAAACCGGGGGCCACTGAGGCAGAACTTGACCTTCTGATGTGATGGAAGGGCACATTTGGCATCAGTCCAATCCCCTGGCCAATCTCCAAGAGCTGCTCCATTTGCATTGAGGGCACTCACAACATTAGCTCTATGATTAGGCTTGTGAGTTAGGTGCTCGAAGGCCAGCCCAGTGTAGGGGAAAGACTTGCGTGTGAGTCCCAGCTCTGCCATATACAGACTTTGGGCTAGGCACCAAAACCCACTGTACCTGCAAAAACTTTTTTAAAAAGGGGGTGGTAGGGGTGGGAAATAATCTATCGAGCATCAAAAGGCTGTCTGGAGGAATAATTAAGTGATCTGTGAAAAATCCTTGGAAAGGAGCATATACCCAGAAGGTGCTTAATGAACGTTGGTTGCATGTGAAAGCTATTAAGCCTGCAGTGAAGGGGTGCTGCCCCAGGTTCAGAGTGCTGCCTTAAATCCTTGCTGTTCAAAGTGCAGCCTGCAGACCAACAGCATCGCCATCACCGGGAGATTGCTAGAAATGCAGAATATTGGGCTCTACCCCAGACCTACTGATTCAGAGTCTGCATTTTTAACATGATTCAGATGTGCACATTCACGTTTGAAAAGCACTGCCTTAGACCTCCTGGTTTGGCTCTCTGGGTCTCAACCTCCAGACAGGGAGGTTAAGCTTGAGTCACTTCTCAATTATCCCTTACCACAAACCTAGAATTGAAAGGGCCCTTGAAGATCATCCAATCCAGGAGTGATCGATACATGGCATAGGTACTGCCATTCCCTTCCCAGACATTGCTAATCAATCAGGGAATTCTCTCCCACTGAGCTCAGAAGCAGCTGCATTGTCCTCCACGACGTCCTCCAGAACACCCTCTTTCTCTTGGAATTGATATGGGCACGAAACCTCCTGACTACCCCCACCGTGCTCTATTCATAAGTGGACCTTATCTCCAGTCTAAGCCTGTTTTCCCAGCTTTCCATCCTATTTAATATTTATCCCCTACAAAGTGTTCAATAAATTATATGGTTACACCGATTAAACAGAAACTGAGTGCCACCAAGTTTAAATGACGTCGCCCAAAGTGGAGAATCCTATTCCTCTAACTCAACTCTTCTTTTTGTCATGGTCCCTTTCTGTTCCATCATCCACATCAACATTTTAGACCAAGGGAGGGAAGGCTTGAAACCTCACAAAGAACCTAAGGCATTCATTCCCCTGATGCACTCAAAAGCCAAGGTCAAAAGACAGCAGAAGGTTTTGTTAAATGCTCTGAGACCTTGCCCCACACACCCGTGCGCCCCGGCAACCCCGGCTGTCTCCTGCTGGGAGCTGGAGCCGGCGTCTTCGCCACCAGGAAGGGATGGCGTGCGGAGCCAGCCTCACTCCTGTGGCCTTCACCCACATTCCCAGCCGCCTGCCTCAAACGCTATGTGCAGAGAGTTCCAAAATAGGAGTGATTTTCTGAACTTAATTTTTGCTCACATGTAATAGGAGACGGATGTCCCCACTAAGCTTTTGTGCCAATTAGCCAGCAGGAAGCAGCCCATGTTTTTGGAAGGCAAATCATTAAGAACTGGAATACAGGGTAGGCACACATACCGGCTGGATTCAATTTTAAGTGAAAATTAATGGCAAATTCTTGTAACCACATTAAGGGCCATTGTCGTTCATTTGGAATCGGTTAAACATGAAAACCATCTTGAGTTCATGGAACATAAATATTTGTCTATATTTTTTGCCAGTGCCCCAGAAAGACTAGGAGATGTTGGCAGATCGGTGTTCTATAAACATGCTCACTAAAGGGAAAAAATAAGGAACCTGACTCTTGTTGGGTTAAACTATTTGTCAACTTTTCCATTTCCTCAGTCGGAAGATAATTAAACAGTAAGCAGATGTCAGAATCTAATTGGTTCGAGGAAAGATTGCTCAATGACTTACGGTGCTTGTAATACTTATGTACTGTCTGCAAACAACCCTTGGGTTGGTACAAGAAGCAGAAAGTCACCCAGTTAGTTTCTCTTCCCATAGAGGCAGAGGCTCTCTGAACAAATATATCTATGTACGGACACTCTCAATATCAAGAAGCAAGCAAGAAAGTTCCTGAAACAATGCTTTGGGTGTATCAGACCAAAGAGAAGTGTGGCTTTTCAGAAGAAGGGGAAAGGGAAAAGGAAAGAGAGAGAAGAAGAAGAGAAGAGAGGATGGAGAAGATGGAGATGAGGAAAGGGAAGAGCTGAAAGAAGGAGAGAAAAAGAATAGGAGGTGATTCAGAGGAAGGCAGTGTTCATGGAGGGAAGGGACCAAATATGGTCCAACCAAAAGCGCTTGGTCTTCAGAGTCAAGCTCATGGTTTGGTTCCATCACTTTCCACCCTGGGACCTGGGACCATTTATTTGACCTGAATTCATTCCCTTATCTGACAATTGCATATGGTAATCCCTACCTGGCTCTATCACAGACCTGTTGGGAGCTACAAAGTACGAAAAATATGAATGTCTCAAAATTGTAAAACATGATACAACTGCTTTAATTTTTCATAAAAGAGCAGAGGGAAGTTGTGTGAAAGAGTGTAGAGACAAAGCGAGGTCTTGGTGGGTGAGGGCGAGTTCTTCTCTCTGCCTTGCGTTATGCTCTACGCAAGAGCCCCACAGCAGTGCTGCTCGGGATCCAATGTGTTTCAGAGTTTAGTAAAACAACTCTTTCAGATTACAGAGCCCTCCCCTTAAAATACACACACACACACACACACACAGACACACCCCGCTCTCTATGTGTCCAGGGAGCCAGGGGAGGAACCAGCTTGAGCAACAATCACCACGCTGTGTTGCTAACTTCAGTTCACTCACAACTGGGCAAAATGCATTGTTAGTGGCCTCTCCCTTAAGGATGAATCTCCTCCCTGGAGGTTGTCAACCATCCCTTGCAAACAGACCCTCATTAGGGCATCTACCAGTTACCAAGCATGGCCAGTACAACTTAAACTCAGATTCCTATTGTGTAATTTATTAGGTAGTCTGTTTCAAAACACCAATTTACTAAGAAATTATGGGATTCACACTTAATCTGGTCTCATCTCTGACACTACCTTACTGTGTGGTCTCAGACCAGCACCAACCCTCTCTGGGCTTCCATTTTCCTGTCTGTGAAATTAAGTTGAACAGCTTGATCCCAAGAACCTTTCTACTTATGACATTCAAAGTTCTTATAACTCAACCTATCAGAAATCTAAGGTATGAAGTATAATCTCTCTTCCCTTTCTCTTCCCCTCCAGATTCCTCTCTGCCGTCCAGCACTCTGCTGCCTGCCCTGGGGGCACCTGCTGGGACTATGTATAGGGCTCCCTTGCCCTCTGGCTTCCGCTTGGCCTCAGCCAAGCCCTAGCAGGAAATCAGAAAGAGGAGGCTGAGGTCTGAGTGTTCATTCTCCTGTCCCCTTCCTCCCCAACCTGACTGCATCTCTCCGGGAAAGTTACGGCCCCAGGTCTTCTCTATGGGACTCTCTCCTTGAAGGCTTTGTTAACAGCCTCCTCCTCTTGTTTCTTCATGCCTATGGGAGGTAGTAGCTCCACAGTAACTAGCTCCAGGTGACTGTACTATCCCTTGTGGTTCTCCCACTCCCAGACAACACCTTAGTAAGTGGTCCTTTGTGAATAAACCCTCCTGAATGGGGGAAGTCATGGGTGGTCAGTCAAGGGAGAATGAACGGGTAGTCCTATGGGGTTGAAGGGTGAATGAACAGAGGGACCCAGGAAGACCTCCAAGGGAGGAGGCAGGCCTCTGCAAGATTGGACTTAGCCTGTCTGGAAGAACAAGAAGTTTAGATAGGCACCAAGGGGTTGGGAGAGGGCATTTTAACCAAGAGAGTGCTGTGGAGGCAGCCATGATGCCTGTCTGTCTGGAGGGAAGATCTTGGTAGAGAAGGAATGAGGGTCACAGTTGGAAAAGCCAATGAAGGCCAGATTGTAGGGACCTTGGGGGCGAGACTGAAGAATTTATTCCAGGAAACAGGAGACTTCAGATGGTTCTTGAGCAGGGGAATGGCCCAATCGCACTGAGCTATTTTGGGAATGTTAATCTAGCAGTGGGGAGCAGATGGTAGTGTTACCAATGGGGAAGCCCTGTGCAAAGGGCACAGAGGATGATGCCGAAAGTGACTCACCCACCCCCCATTTCTCCTAGCAGTGAGGGTACAGGCAATGCAGGTGTCACCCCCAAGGCAATCTTCCATTTATGCCAGCCTGAAAAGAGCAGAGTGAAGTGCATCGCATCCTGAAGATGTAAGGGAAAACACATTCTTGGAAGAGCTCTCCTCTCAAAGCCATCCACCCACAGCCCCCAGAATAAGGGATAGGCAAGCTGTTTCTCCTGGCATCTGATTCCAAGTGCTCCCGAGGCCAAGAGGACCTAAAAGAATACCTCTGCTCATGCATGCAAGAACAGCCCAACAGGGGACCATCTGTCTCAGGATGGGCCCAATGTGGGGGCAGAAACAGTAGCCCCCAAAGGGGTGCTATTTCAGAGTTTGCAGGAAAGCATCCTGTGAATATCCCCAGCCACTAACTGGAGACCTCTCTTTAGCTCTCTGCTTAGTTCTTTGCTAAATAGAAACCCCCCAGGTGGTGGGGGCCACTCTCTAAGCGGTTCTCTGTTATTGACATCTCAGTGTGGACATGTGTGGGGATGGAAGGACTCCAAGGATTCTGATCACCTGAGACAATGCAGACCCAGTAAGCAACAGAAAGGATAAAGGGGTGCAGATTCCAGAGACAGAGACCCCTCAAACTACCTGCCAAGATTTCTGCTTAGGATTAGCCATATATCTCCTCCTCGAAAAGATTGCTTTTAGTCCCAGATGGGCCCAGGACTCCACAGCCTCCCCTAAGGTCCACTTCCCTGACCATCCCCTCGTGATGAGAGGGTTATTGTAGTGTTCCAAGGGTGGGGGGTGGCGCAATGGTTGCATGGACTAGAGAGGAAGCAGTTAGAGAGCCTGGATGAAAACAGGAGTGGGCTAGATCCAAGCTCTGGAAAACTCAAATATTTAGAGGTCCAGTAGAAGACACAGAACCAGCAAAGGAGGAGGGATCAGTGAGTCAGAAGGAAAACCAGAAGGTAAGCATCACAAAAGCCAGGAGAAGGAAGTGGTCAGACGCCTCAAATGCTTCGTGGGGAGCCAGTATCATGACGTCAATTACAGAGGTCACCAATGATCTTGATAGGACAGTTTCGGTGGAGTGCAGAAAACAGAAGGCTGATTTCAAGATCTCACCTACTTTCTGAGGTAGATATGTTCTCCCCATTTTATAGATAAGGAAGCAGAAGCTGAGAGAGATGATGTGACTTCCCCAAAGCCTAGCTCCCCGGTAGACTATTACCCTGCTGCCTGGGATCATGGGGCCATTGATGGGATGTCGCAGACAAGGTTGATGGTGATGTTGGTGATGTTGACAGTGATGTGAATGGTGATGTGGATGTTGATGCTGTTGGTCATGTTGATGATGATGGTGATGGTGACAGTGATGTCACTGGCAGTTGTTCAGATGGGGAAGTTGATAATGGTTGTGATGTGAAAATTGACTGGTCTATGGAATCAGACAGACCAAGATCTATATCCTAGCCAGTCAGCAGCACATAAGCTGTTCAACCTGTGAGCCTCAGTGTCCCTGGCTGTAAAATGGAGATAATATTGCCTGCCTCAGAGGACAGTTGTGAGAATGACATGGATGGAAGAGGGCCTCCTAGTAGGCCCTCAATAAATGTTTGTTTAATTCATTTGTCTCCAGGCAAATTTAGGGAGTACAGTGGACATCACTGCATGAGCCTTCGCTTTCCTAGCTACACCCATCCCTCCCCAGTCTAACTGCACTCCCCAACCAGAATCAACTCCAACCTCAAGACCAATCAGGGCCATCTTGATGACTGCCTGCTCCCCAGGCGCACCACTTTATGCCCACACCTTACTCTGGCAATGCTGCCCTGCCAGGAGCCCCACCCTCACGTGTGTCCCCCTGGTGGATGAATGCCCAAGAGACTCTAAGAGGAAGAGGGATGGGAGAGGAACAAACACTTACTGAGCACTATTATGTGTCCAGCTCTCTGGTCTCATTCAACTGAGAGAGAGGGAGTGTAGCCTTACGAGTCTGGGCTTTGGAATCAGACGTGCTGGAATCAAGTACCTCCCTCCTCCAAGTCCTCACTCAGATAGCAGCTTCTTCACGAGGCCGACCCTGACCACCTACTTAGACTGCCGCCGCCCCTAAGACCTTCCCTCTCGCCCTTATTCGGCTCTATTTTTTCCATTCCCTTTCCAAGGCTCCATGTTGTTCTTATGTATTAAGTTCGTCTGTCTTCTTCCACTGGAATGTAGTTCTGAAGGGCCGAGTCTATGACCTGTTTTGTTCACTGATGCATCCTAACACGTAAAATAGCGCTGGCACCTGGGATGTGCTCACTGACCATCTGTAGAATGAATGAAGGACCAGCTCAACCCTTAGCAATACAAACAACAAATAGCTTACCCGTAATGAAGGTGAACCAGGTCTGCCCGGCTCCCTAACCAGGGCCCTTTGCATGCCAACAAACTCACGTTTCTCCCCAGTCACAGCCCCTCCGCTGCATCCCACCCGTCATCTCTAGAGCCCTTTCATTTGGAAGTCTCCCTCTGCATGAATCCATTTAAGTATTACAGGGCCAGGCTGCTGTTTGAGGAAGGCTGGGGGCTTCCTGGACTCAAGGGCCTCCCAGGCCCAGCTCAGGCACCTTACAGGATGAGAGGAACGCGGGCTTTGAGATAAAGCGGTGGGAACAGTCTGTCCCACCCCGACCTGGCTTGAGGGAAGCCCTTTCGGTTTAAATGCTCCACAGTCAATTCCAGGTCCAAGGGGCAGGAGGCAGGTCTGCTCCGTGTTTGCTCCGAGGGGTCCACCTACTGGGAAAACGCAGGTAAGTCAAACAAGCCTGTTTGTTCTCCCAGTACAGCAAACAAAAAACAGAACTAATTCTCTTCCAAGGCCTCCCGTCTGGGCCCAAGAGGCGCGATTAAAGTAATGGGAAGACAAATATTTTCCTGGAGAAAATGATAAAACTTGAGGCAGGAAAAGCAAACAGCATCTTCAAAAGGGCAGCTGCGGAGTTGGTGTGGAGCTACCACAGGAGCGGCTAGGGAAGATTCTGGAAGGGGGAAGCATGTGGCCTGTGGGCTCCTGGCTTGGCAGGATGGGCTGAGGGAAGTGGGGGCTTTGCTCAAAGCCACTGGCACATCAGGAGCAGGGGGCAGCTCTGTTATCCATCCTCCCCACCATTAGGATCAGCATTCTTGTTACTGAGGTGGAGAGAATTCAGGCCACATGGTCCAGGACAAGCCAGAGCTTGAGCTGAGAGCCAGCCATGCTTGAGCTTGAATTCTATTATTCATTCATTCATTCATTCACTCATGTGGCCAGTCAGTCAGCCCTTTCACACATATATACTGAGCACCTGTGTGGTCGTGAGCAAGTCCTCTATCCCCTCTGAGCCTCCAAGTTCTTACCTGTAAAACAGGCTGGTGCAGGATTTGGGGGAAGATAAAAACTGATGTTCAAAAATCACTTAGCACAGGATCTGGCTCATGACTGACTCTCCAGGACAGTCACCTCGGGCGCCTCCTCTAGCTGACCGTCTGGCTTTATCTCCAGCTCCTCCCTCCTCTCTCCCCAGGCCCCAGCCAGGTGTCCTCACTGTCCCACCTGCCTATGCCCCATTCACTCTGGCCTCTCAGCCTTTATCCATGCTGGTCTCCCCACGGCCAGTGCCCTTCCCACTAAGCAATTTCCACTTGGAGATCCCACGGGGACCCCAAATCAAACAGGCTCCCGACCAGCCTCTTCATTCCATTATCCCCCCAAACCTAGTCCTCCTGTACATTTCCACCAAGGCACCTCTATCCCACCAGTGCCCTTCCAGAAACCTGGGAGGCCCATGGATCCTCCTTCCCACTCCCCCAGCACGTTGGCCATCTGCAAAGTCACACAGCCTTGGCTCAGCCTCCTGCTGTTCCCAGCTTGCCTTGCTTACTCAGGACCATGCTGGGCATCCACTTTTCTCTTTCCCTTTTTGGCCTCATATGTCCTACCAAGACCTTAAAACTCCCCTTCAGTACTTCTTCTTCCAGGAAGCCCTCCCTGACCCCCTCAGGTTTGATTACCTGTCTTCCCTGTGCTCCTTCCCAGACCACCTGGGCTTAATTTGGCCAACCTGTCATCCCGTCTGGCCTGGACCTGCCTCCCACTCTCATGGTGAGCTCCTCCAGGCCCAGGAACATGGCGCAGTTATCTCTGTGTCCTTGGGTTTAGCCAAGGGCTTGGCACTTGAGGGACTTGAGAAACGTTTGTGGTGCTTGACTCAGGGCTGGGCCCTGGAGCTGAGACCAGAGGCGAGAGCTCTGACAACATGGGACAGGTGGACTCACCCCATCAACTGGGGGGAGGATGGAGGAAAGGGGGTGTCAAGGACAGCTGCCAAGAGGAGGAAATGCACACGCTGAGATGGAAGGAAGAGGAAAAGTTAGTCAGAGAGACAGGGTAGAAAGAGATTCCCAGGCAGAGGGAAAAGCATGTGCAAAGGCTGGGAGGAGGCTCTGATGGCCCCTGAGAGGCGTGGGCAACTGTAGCAAAGAGACCTCTGAAGGTCTCTCCGGACCTTTTCATGCAGAGATGGAAAGGCACTGGGGGTCCTGAGCTGAGGCAGGGCATGACCATACTGTGTTCTAGAAAGACACTTGGAGTACTCTGTGGATGAACAAGAAGGTCAAGAGATGTCACACTCTCGGTTAGATGGCCAATGCCAAGGTCCATGGGAGAGACGCAGGAACAGGTGGTGGCAATGAGGAGGGAGAGATACGGATAAATGCTGGGGTGTTCGAGGCTGGAGTCAACACAACTTGGTGATAAATTGTGTGTAGGAAACAAGGGAGAGAGAGGGGTCAAGAATGACCTTGTGAATAAGCGAATTCTTTGCTCAAAGGACCCAGCCAACCCTCCCATGGTGATCTTGATACCGGCTCAACACAAGGTTGACATAAAGGAAGCTATATTGTAGAAAAGAAACCATATGGTAACTTTGAATGACCTCTGATTAACTAGCCCAGACATGCTCTGTGGGTTTTGTGGCCCCTCCCAGCTGCTATAAGTTGATAACTTTGTTCTCTTGAGTTCCTTACGAATGTGATGATCCCTGGGCAGAGAATCAATGCTGATAGCCATCATCAATGACAGCTGAAAGATCAGGGTGTGGGGCGTTGCTCTGGTCTCTGACGCATATCAAGTAAAACAAAAGACTCAGGAACTAAGACTAGATGGATGCCCGACCCTGAGACCAGATACCTCCCCAACCCGGAGACCATCCCCTATATAACTGGCCTGTAGTCTTTGTTCTATAAGATGGTTCTTTGAGACATTAGTCAGCCATCTTCCTCCTTGCTAGCAAGCTATAATAAACCCTTTCCTTTCCACCATCTTGCCTGTTGACCATTGGCTTTTGTCACAAGGCAAGCAGATCGTGCCCTTTGTGCAGTAACAATCTCTCACTTCCCCAAACTGAGACAAGAGTTCAACCACCAACGGCCAATCGACCAGGCTCTGTCTTCCTCTTCCAAGATCAGAGATCTCTGCCGGCTCACTCAGTTGTCAGCAAGTTTTTCCTTTCACTGGATTCACTGGTTCCTTCCACCCACTGGCCCTCAGGTTGGGGGAAATGAAGGGGTGAAGGGGGCAGGGGAGAGGACCAGCACTTGTGAGCATTTCCTATGTGCCGACACGGGAGGGGCACTCTATCTCTGAGGCTTCATTTACTCTGGCAATAATCTAGGAGGTAGCTGATTACCACGCCTAATGGCTAAGGGCAGAGCAGACTGTGTGGGTTCAAATGCCAGTTCTGTCACTCACTACCTTTGTGATTCTGAGCAAATTACTTAACTACTCTGAATCTCAGTTTTTTCATCTAAAAATGGGGCTATTAATTATCCGTAATTCACTGGGTTGAGACTATGGGCATAAAGCACTGATTGCAGTTTATATTATGGGTTCAATGCATATTACCTGTTTTTATTGTCCCATTTTACAGGTGATGAGACAGCATGTGGTCACATGCTGGGGTTGGGATTCAGACCCAGGTCTCTTGGCTTCGGGGCCAGTGCTCTTTCCTTCACCTCACCTACTGTCTGCAATGCAACTAAGAGGCCAGTCTGCAGCAGTGGTCCAAATGGGGGGCGATCTGTGTACCAGAGCCAGCAGCTGGTGGTGCTGTGAAGGGGTGAGGCTGGCAACAGTTAGAGCTGGGCTGAGAGGAGCAGGATCAGGGGATTGAGGGTGGAATCTCAGGCCCTCAGTCAGGCAAGAGGAACACTTGTGGAGCACCTACTGTTTGCAAATCTTTGTGCCAAGTCCTGTGGGAGACAAAGCATGTCTTCTGCCCTCAAGGATTTGCAATCTACTTGGGAATATGAGACATACAAATATGAATCCATTAATTGTTAATAAATGGCCATATAGAGAAATCAACACCTATTGCATTTCATCTTGTTGTAATATTAGCCCAAACCATGAAAGCCAAAGTTCTAATAAATGTCAAGGCCTGCATTTGGGTCCAAAATGATTAACTGCCCCAGGAGCATCCTGACTTGGCAGCACTCCATGTGAAAAAGACCCAGGGGTTTCAGGTGGCCCCAAAGCTTCATGTGAGCCCACGTAGGGCTGGGGCCGCTTCCGAAGCAAATGCGATCCTGGGATCGGAGACGGAGGTGTAAAGTTCAGGCCAACAGAGGTAACGGGCACAGGGCTCAGACTTCGTTTGGAAAGGTACCAGCCCTAGGTGCCAATTTCACTAGGAACGCAGACCGAGAATGTCACCCGAGAGGTGAGAAGTCAGAGCGCCGTGCCGCTTGAAGAGCTGTCTAAAGAAAACATGATCACAGGCCTGGACGGGGAAAGGGAAGACATGGTTGAGTGGGGGCGCTTTCTTCAAATACCTGTCATGTCAGCCTAGAGAGGCAGCAGACCCAAGACCACATCTCAGCTCCACCACTTCCTGACTGAGGGACCTTAGCAGGTCACTTAATTCCCCTGAGCCTCAGTTTCCTCATCTGAAAGAAGGGAATAATGGAGTGTTTGTGAAAATTACATGAGATAGCAGAGCTAGACACATAGCAGTGCTCAATAAAGCTTAATCTCCTTCCTTCTCTAAGACATTGGAGGCCTGTGTTGAAATGTAAGAGCGTTACCTGTGGGGAGGGGAAGAGGTAGCCGCAGGCACTCGTTAGCACATTTGTGGAGGGCAGAGCCCCAGTGAAGTGATGCAGCAGGATTCAAGGGCCCCTGAAGGAGGTTCTGCAGAGGGGACTCAGGGAACCCAGGGTCACGATATAAGCACCAAGGACTGGATGCTGCAATTGAGGAGGGGATGCACCAGGGGGACTCCGGGGGTCACTGAAGACAACCTTCCCTGCCTCAGGGCTTCTTCAAGGGCCCATCGTGCCTCCCCACCATTGCCCTCAGCTCATCCCCCCGACTCCATGGAAATAGCGATCTCCAAGGTCTTGGTTTGGGTCCCCCAGGACACAGACCCTGAACAAGGACATGGGTACATATAGTATAATTGAGAGGTGATCCAGGAAGTGAGGATGGGACGGGGCAGCTGGGGAGAGTGAGACAGGGAAGGGAGAAAAGCTAGCCAAGTGCAATTACTGAACAGGTCACCACTGTGGCCAACTGAGACGGGACCCTGTGGACCCCTCTGAGGAACTGAGTGGAGTGAGCTCCCAGAGGCTGGGAGGCTGGGGCATTGATCCCCCAACTTGCAGCCTCCATTGGAGAGGGTTGGCATGGGGGCGTTTGCTGTCCTGCATTTCCAGGTTGTACCTGCCTGCAGCCAAGCTGTACTGGGGAAAGCCCTCAGGCAGGGAAGCAGAGACTGGCAGGCCCTGTCACTGTGTTCCGGGAACAGTCTATAGCTGCAGAAGAATTCCAGTGAACCCAGAGGGTGTGCAATAGGGGGTCCACGAATTTGCTAGAGTCACCACTGACCTCACATTGGCAATCAGTGGCCTTTTCTCACAGCTTCTCACCACATTGTCACACGTGCTCACAGCCTGCCTCCTCCTCGTGACACCCGGTGATACCATCCAGGCCGGTCTTCCTCTCACTGTTCAGTCTGCTCCTCCTTGGGCGCATTTGCTGGCTTCTTTCTTCTCTCGCCCTAAGTGCTGAGACCTTCAGGGCCCACTCCTGAGCCCTGTCTCTACCTCATTGTCCTTCAGTGTGTCTCACAGGCCCAACTGCATGAGACCCTGCTGGGGAATGGGTTAAATGCAGGTTCCCAGGCCTCGCCCCCAGACCTATTGAACCAGAATCTCTGGGAATGGAGCCCACGAATGTGCCTTTTAATAAGCCCCCAAAGTAGGGTTGCCAGATAAAATTCAGGATGCCCAGAGGTGCATGCCATATCTGAGGCATACTTATACTAAAACATTACTTATTGTTTATCTGAAATTCGAATTTTAACCGGGCATCTTGGATTTTCATTTGCTAAACCTGCCGACCCCATCCCAATGTGATTCTGATGTGCGATAAAGTTCAAGAGCTTTTTTATTTACTCTCCCTGAGTTACCTTATCCACACCCCCAATTTTGATTACCAGCTACATGTTAGTGACTCGGATTTCTTTCCTGCCCAGACCTCTGGAATTGAATTCGTAGATCTGATGGCCCGCTGCACATCTCAAACTTGGTGTATTCAAAATAGAGCCCCTTGTTCTCCACCTTCTTCCACATCTACTCCCCAAATCTGCTCTTCTTTCTTCTTTCTCCATCTCAGTTGGTAGCCCCACCATCCCCTTGTTGCCCAAACCATAACCAGAGGGGTTATCTCAACCACTCCTTTCTCACCCCCAACACCCCCTAGTCAGTCACCAAATTGTGTTGGCTACATCTCCCAAAGTCCCTTGCATCCATGTGGTAGACTGAAGAATGGCCTTCCAACTATGTCCACATCCTAATCCCTGGAACCTGTGAATGTTAATTTATATGGCAAAAGGGAATTTGCAAACGTGATTAAATTACGGACCTTGAGATGGGAGATTATCCTGGATTATCCAGGTGGGCCCTGGATATCCACAATCATCCTTATAAGAGGGATGCAGGAGGCTTCGAGTCAAACAGACGGTAATGTGATGATGGAAGCAGAGATTGGAGTGATGTGTATTAAAGATGAAGGAAGGGGCCATGAGCCAAGGAACGCAGGCAGCCTCTAGAAGCTGGAAAAGGCAACCTGGGAACAGATTCTCCCCTGGAGCCTCCAGAAGAAACCAGCCCTTCTGACACCTCGACTTGAGCCCAGTGAACCGGATTTTGGACTTCTGGCCTCCAGAACTGTAAAATAAATTTCTGTTTTGTTAAGCCACTAAATTTGTGGCAGTTTGTTACAGCAGCAAAAAAGAAACTAATACATCAACTTCTTTTGCATTGCCCTGCCTGGCTTCTATCCCCCATCCACTGCAGTCTCCTCATGAGGGTCTCCTGCTTCCAGCCTCACATCCTCTGTAGCACCACCGAAGTGGTCTTTCCCGTGCTTCATACACTTGAATGCCCCTCCATCACTGAAGAAAAGTCCAGACCCATTGTCAGCTCGGCTTTCAGATTTGGCCCCTCCCACCTCTCCTCATCTCCCTCCACTCTATACCATCCAGACTGCTGGCTTCTGAACTCACCGCCTGGTTTAATAAGCCCCTGTTCTCCTTCTTTCTGACAAGAATGCCTTTCTCCAACTTTTGTTCTTGCCAAACTCCTATTCAGACAGCAAAACCCAACTCAGATATAACTTCCTCCAGGAAGCTTTCCCTGGCTCTCTCCCTGCCCCTAAAAGAGTTAATGAGAGCCCTCCCTAACCTCCTCTAACCTTTATTACTTGACCGCATTCCCACTGTTGTGGATTCCTCGCTAGTCCTTGCCCCTACTAGACTCTGAGCTCCTTCAGGATAGAACACTTTCTTGTTTGCTTTCAAATCCCCAGGACCTAGGAGATACTCCACACATGTTTGTTGAATTAGAGCAAAGACAGGTTTCTCTCCATGCCAACATTCTATGACTTTATGCTACTGTTACTTCAGGCTTTTTGCAAATCAGCTGTTCCCTACCAAGGAGCAGAAAGACAATTTTTTTTCCATTGCTAGCTCCTGTTAATTCACTCAAGATAAATAAAAATTAATAGGCACTCATTTGTCATGTGGACTTAATAATCCAAAATTGCATTTGTCTTGGCCCAGAGTGTTAATACATCTCATAATATTTGCAATTTACTAAGAAAAATTTAGGATCCAGTGTCTCTCTCACTTAAATGAATACACACACACACACACACACACACACACAGGCAAATACTGGCCTGAGGTCTGCAGAAACTAAAGGAGGAAGACAGAACAAAGCAATGGACCCTGAGAATCCCCAAAGAAGGCCCCACCCAGACCAGGACACTGCTCCTTGTCAACCAAGTGTCCCTAGTCCTCCTGGCCAAAGCTACTCGGGGAAAAGATGATGAGGCTGATGGAAAACTGTAGTCGAAGGGACGTAACTTTCTTTTTAGCTCCATTCCTAGATATTAAGCCTCAAGTCCTCCCTCCTTTCGAAACAGGTCTGGTCATCCACCTATAAAAGGCCCCCGCAAAAGCGGCAGGAAAGAGATAAAGGTCTTCTCCTTAGCACTCCCACAACTTTCTGCCACTTGCCAAGATTTTCTGGGCTGGTAGGAAGCTCCTTTCCCTCCTTCTGCTTGATGGTCTCCAGAACCCAGGTGTTACCCAGCCCTGCCCAGGGAAGATGGAAGAGGGACAGTCAGCATGGCGCCCAGCAGTCCCACGGTCCCCGTTGTGTAGAGTGGAGTTCTGTGTTCCAACTCCACAGGTTGGAAACTGATACCTCGAATGTTTGAGTTTGATTCTAAAGCAAGATGTACAATTTCAGAAGGAAAGTGCGTGGAGGTTTAGTCCACAAAGAGTAGCCCACAGCCTTCCGGTTGAAGGGATTTCAGACAATTCTAGAGAGTAGCAGGGGCAGGAAAGATGCAAGCTCTTAAGAGGAAGTTTGACAGGAGTCAGCAAGGGTTGGGAAACAGAGCGGGGGGTTGAGAGGCCTGCAGATCTAGTTCAGACCCCAGCTCCTCCCGGCAGCAGCTGTGCTGGGCTGTCTGTCACCTCGGCATCTCATCACCCTCCTCCACAGTCTCCTCCAGGAACTGGGCTTCCCAGTTTCCCCTTCTGCATAGGGTCCTGATGAGATACTCTGCCAATGAGACACGTATGTGAATTTGGAAGGCAAAGGAGAGGAGAGGCCATTCCTCTCCAAGGCAGTTGGAGGCAGACCCATGGGCAGATGTGAGGTTTGCAGCCGCTTCTCGGCCAGCACCTGCCCTCACCTGCTCACAGCTGTGGGCTGTTGGCATGAGCTTCCTGAAGGTTCCACACAGCTTCCAGGTGAGCTCTGGAGAACCATCCCTTTTGGAACCTGTAGGCTGACCTTCAGCAATGGCTGCCTGACCTTCACTCCTCCACCCTGCCAGCAGCTGCGTGGGCCTCTAATTCCCTGAATTAACACCTTTTCTACTTGGGACACACAGAATCCGTATAGCAGCTCTGCAACCTCAGACAAGTCATCCCACCTCTCAAAGGCAAAATGGGGTCATTAACACACATCCCATGAAGCTGTTGTGAGGATTAAACAAGAGAACTCATGGGAAGTGCCCAGCCTGGCCCCGCTCTCCTCCCCTACCAGGCCTCACAATTCTCTGAGCTTTTGTATGCCCCCGCCCCCCAAAATGGCCATTTTACTTTATGGCTGGCTCTTTGTGAGGAATCTTGTCGAGGAGACCGGCCTGCACGAGGTTCAGCAAATAGTGTTATGACCAATAATAGACTGGGAGAGGTCGAGCCACAGAGAACAAGGTAATAGACAAGAAGAGGCTGCACATTGAGAGGGGGCTGATCCACGACATCCCTGGAGGGGAGGAGAGAGCCACAGCACAGAGGAGGGGGTGATGTGTGAAGCAGGAAGGACCCTCTTCCAGCGAGAACAGGGGGAAGGAGGCCAGGTGGTTGTGGACACCCCAGGTGTGCAGATGGGGCAGGGGCAAGTTGTTGAAGGCAGTTCCCACCCAATGGCTTGTTTTCCCTGCGAGGCGGGAGGCCGGGCATTGCACTTGGCCTTCTTCACAGTCCAGAGCACGGATACTGATTGCTCATCTGTTTCCCACTTTAGGCTGTGAGCCCCAGGAGGGCAGGGGCCCTGTCTGCCTTGCCCAGCTCATAGTAGGTGCACCAGGTGATGGGTGCTGAGATGGGGGATTGAGGAAACTACTGGAAGCTTGAAATGTCTGGGGAGGGGACTGGAAGATGCGGCTGACAACTCAGGAGAGGATTGCCAGGTTTCCTAAAGAACTCAAGGGAGTGTGGATTTCTTGCACATGTGTGTGGCAGCAACCCCAGGGGGGATCAGGGACAATCTGTGGCAAGAATGGAAAAAGGTGACTTCCGGTTTCATCAGACAGGTATAGTGGGAGGCAAGCAGGGACAAGGGACGAGGATATGGGCATGGGTGTTGAAGTGTGGCTCCTGCGGCCCAGGCTGACATGGGGGACATAGACTAAGACAGGAGGAAGCTGATGGACAGGAAGTAAAGGGTCAAAAGCCTCAGCAACTTGATGAGGGGACCCAGGTACAACGAGTGAGGGGCCTGGAGGTGATGGGTTGTGACGGGGCAAGCTACTATCAGGTTGAATTCCAGAGAGATCCACAACAAGGATGATGGGATCCAGTGGTGCCCAACCTGGCTGATCATCAGCATGTCAAATCCAGTTCCTG
This sequence comes from Tapirus indicus, assembly GCA_031878705.1. Taxonomy (NCBI): domain Eukaryota; kingdom Metazoa; phylum Chordata; class Mammalia; order Perissodactyla; family Tapiridae; genus Tapirus; species Tapirus indicus. Next base: position 59,861,733 of record CM062918.1, on the reverse strand, counting down.
AGTCCCATTTCTGGAGTTTCTGGGACCTGGGAATCTATGTTTTAAAGCTCCCCAAATGGCGCTGATGGTCAGCTAGCTTTGGGAATCACTAGCCTTTAGGGGTGAACTGAGGACATGAGCATGGAAGGTGGTGACGGCCATCGGATCTGAAAAGGGTTAGAAAGCACATGAGTGTGGGTATGTCATGACAGACGTGTCATTCACAAGGACGCTGAAGTCCCCCGGGATGATGGCAGGCCGTGGGGAGGAGGAAGACTGTGAGAGGTGCCCAGGCCCTAGATGAATGTAGGGCGTGTTCTCACAGGGATGATGGCGATGAGAAGGTGTCCCAGCAGCTGAGCTTCCGTGTGAAAGGATGGAGCTGAGAAGAGAGGCCAAGACCATCCCACAGAGCTGCCTCCGTTCCCTCAGAGCTACCAACCAGCTCCACAGCAGGTTGACAACCTGCCCTCTGCCCTCTGCCCTCTGCCCTCTGTGAGATGCCGCGGGACTGAAGGAAGGGAGAAACGTGTCTGCCACATCTGGAGCTCAGCATCTTGCAAGGAAGGGATGGCGACTGTCCCCGGCCCAGCCCTTGGACTGTTTTCAGCTCCGGTAAGAATAAGGATGCTGGCCAGAGGCCTTGGGGAGCTTTCAGCACAAGGCACCTTGTAGCACTCAGTGCAGTCTTAGGGCCTGGTGGCAACGGTGACACCAATTTGCACAGAGTGGCAGCCCCTATTGTGCCTTGGACCCGGCCCTGTTCTGACACCGCGTCACGGCACTCTGGATGCACCTGGAGGTGGTGCCCTCGTCACGGACAACGGATGCGACAGGGAGGGTCACTCAGCAGCCTCAGGAGCAAAGGGCATGACAGATGGGGGCAGGGCAGGACAGAAGGACAGGGACAGGCACTGAGCAGTGACAGCCTCGTGATGTGGCCTTGTGAGGTGGGGAGTCTCTGATGTACTTGAGAGGACTTTGCCAGTGGTCCTGCCAAGCAGCTGGAGAGAAGGACGTGTGTGTGCAACGTGGCCGCCCCACCTGTACACACCGTCTGGTGAGGCCCCAGGACACGGGGATCACACACACCCTGGCCCGTTTCTCAGTGGGCTGTCTCGTCACAACCACCTGCCTGCTTATCTAAAATGCAGATTCCTGGGCTCCACCCCAGACCAACTGCGTCAGAAGCTCTGGGTAGTAGGGCCAAGAAATCTGCATTTTTAAACAAATTCTGAAGGGGGCTTCGTAACTATACCAACATTTCTGACACACTGCCTTATCCTGACTTCCTGTTACCTCTGAGGAAAGCATTATCAGGCCTGTTATACAGATAAGGAGACAAAAGCTCAGAGAGGTTAAGTCACTGGCCTGATGTCTTACAGCTACTCAGTTGCTGAGTCGGAATTCAAAGCCAGGCCTTTCGATTCCACTGCCACTGACAATGTTCTTTCTATCGCTCTTCTCTCTCAAAGATGGAAGAGATGACTGGGGGTTTGAGAAGTGAGGTCATCAGGACCACCCAGTGGGGCTGAATTTAGGCTGGACCGTGAAGCTCTAGGTGTAAGGGGAGGGGCGTCAGGGGCAGACATACCCTGAGCGTCTGTGACATGGTGACAGCACTGTTTTCACATATACATGTTGTCTCCTTCAATCCTCCAAACAGCCCTGGGGGCTAAATGTTGCTATTTCCAAGCTGTAGGTGGGACAACTTGAGCTCAGAACAGCCAAATCACCTTAAGGGAGTGTGGCCAGTAGGTAGGGGAACGTGGATTGGAACTCAGTCACCCCTGGCTGGAGAGTCAAAGCGTTTTCCACTACAACTGCAACTTCCCTTTCTTCAACAGCAGAAGCCCCTATTCAAAGGAAATCCGACACAGAATCTCAGCGCGTGAGAGAGGAGTGGCTGGAGCCAACGTGCGGGACCCAGAGCCACCCTCCGCCTCCCCACCGCTGCCCCGAGGCCTCTCCATCCACAGCCACAGCCCCTGGCACACCACCTTCCCAGCGGGAAGAGAGACACACCTGCAGGGAGCCGGGAACAGGGGAGCCAGGATAAGGCAACAGGGCGCTCTGACGGGGGCGAGCCAGGGCCCAGACTCTCCCCAGACATTCCCAATACAGATCCCACGTCCCCGTGTGGCTCCACCAATGGGGGCACTTTGTCAGGAGTGTTTTCTGCCTTTGGCCTTTGAGCTGTGGGTCTAAGCATGGCAAGCAGCCCTCAGCCAAGTCTCTAAAGAAATCAGGCAGCGGGTCTGAGAAGTTTTGAAAGACGTCCACTGCCCTGTGAGACATTAGTCGGCAAGTACCTTCGGGAAGCAGCCTCTGTGGCGGGTTTCTCACACAACTTCTCCTAACCCTGCCTGAGGGACGGAGGTGTGAGGACGGAGGGGAGGCGGGTGGGAGAGGCCACATGGAGTGCTGCATAGAGAGGTGGGTGTTAACTTCAGAAAGAGAAAAAAACAAAAACTCTCTGCCCTTCCACAGCTGCTTAAACGCGCTTAAGCTGCCCAGCTCTGCTCTGACTGCCCGCGTCCTTCCTTCCTGACAATAAACACATTTTCTTCCTTCTCAACATCTGAACATCCAGGACTCTTCTCTCCTCCTAGGATGCTCCCTCGTGGAGCCGAAGCCAATGTGTATGGTGGTCACCACTCGACGTCATTATGGCTGCTCAGGTCTGAACCCTGCTTCTGCTCCCATCATCCCAAAGGGATCAACATGCAGGAAGGGAACAGCACTTAAAGCTCATTGTTGTTGGTGTCATTATTTTGATTCCTAATCCACCCCAGCCCGGGCATCTTGAGATCCACCCTAGAGAGGGCTCAGGCATTAGGATGCAGCCAGAGCTGTTCGGCGAGAGCTCTCTGGCCATCTTCCTGCGCCAGCGGAAGGCCCAACAGTGAGGCCAGTAAGGCCAACACAGAAAGCCGCTGACACAGTCTGTGCCTGCCCTGGGCTATGAACACTTTCTCTCCTGCCCTCCCAAGGGAGGACCAGAGGTGAGCCTGGATGCGACCCTGCAGAGCTTGAGGCCGTGCAGCCTGTCCCCAGGGAGGCCCCTGTGGCCGGCGTGCCCTGCTGTCCTCCCTACCACGTGCCCTCCCACTGGGGCCAGCCTTGGCTACTTGCAGGATTCAAGAACGCACAGGCCAACGCTGGGTGGCAAAGGGGAGGGCACAGAGCCAAGGACAGATTGTTATAAATAGGCATGCGTGACTGAGAAGGTCACCGGCCAGAGCAAAACATGCCAGAAATTCTACAAGAGAGACAGATGTGAATTATCTGAGCGGCTCACAACCTCTCTCTCTGGGGGTGAGAACAGGAGCGGGTTCCAAGGCAGCGCAATGGTGAGGAGGCGGCCACGCTCACTGAGCCAGCAGCTCAGTAGGCTCTAGGATTGAAGAGGCACTTTTACGTTGCATTTATTTCTTAAGGAGGCTGGCTTTTCTCGGCACTCACGGGAGACTGGCCATGGGAGCTGGAGGGCAGCAGGGTCAAGGAGTCTGAGGAGGTCCTTCTCACTCTCACAGCCTCCTGCTCCTCAGCCCGGCCCAGGACCGAGCTAGTGGGTCTCGGCAGGGGGAGATGCCCTCCCCCCCGCCCTGGGCACATGTGCAATGTCTAGAGACATTTCTGTTTGTCACGCCTGGGGAGGGGAAGCTACTGGCATCTAGTGGGTAGAGGCCAGGGATGCTGCTCAACACCCTGCAATGCACAGGACAGCCGCCCCACAACAAAGACTTATCCAGCCCCAAATGTCAATAGCGCCCACCCAGGTGAGAAACCCTGGCCTGGCCCCTCTCACGGCCCCCTCCACCTCCAGACACCACCTCCTTTCCGTTCATTTCCAAGGGCCCTGTCGAGGCAGCCGGAGCACACAAGCACTCATAGCTACGCAAATAGCAACTCCTTATTCGCCGTGTTTGCTCAGCCAATATTGACTCTGCAGCCTAACACTGGTGCTGTTGAGCCGGGGTTATTCTCAATATTGTTTGAGCAGCATTAGAACAGCCCGTGATAACCGGCAGCAGAACAGGAAGCTGCGCCTCCCTCCTCGGCAGCCCCCGCGCACCCCCTCCGTGGGACGCTCCTGTAAAGACAGAGGAAGCTGTGTGCTCATGGAGTCAAGCGGACCTAATGCCCGCTCCTCCGCTGAGCAAACACGCCAGAGGTTAGACAGGGAGCGTGCTCTCCAGCTAAGTCAACACTCCAGGGAAGTCGGAGCAACTGAAAAAGGTTACTCGGGGAAGCCGTCCTTTGGGGTGGGGCCGGTGAAAAATGATGGTGAGGCAGCCCCAGGCTATAAGCCAAACCCTGCGGTTGGGATCCGCAGGGAAAGGCCCACAGGGACTGGGGTTCATTGGCTCCAAGTGACTAAGCAGTGAGATGGTGAATCCATCCATCCACCAAGCACCCATTAGGTGAGGGCCTACTAGGTGCCAGTTACTGCGCCAGTTAGGACCGGAAGCTTAGAGTGGGAGGGCCCTTGTGGACAAGCCACTGCAGCTGCCGTGTTTTAATTAAGAAGACCTCGAAAAACAGCCTCCATCTTGGGGCTCGTCTCTGCTGGAAGGAAGTAACCAGCCACTGGGCACGAGTTCAGAACCAAGAACAACCCGCTCCTCAGAAAAGCACTCTCCCTGCCAGCTGGGCTCAAGTCCCTTTCACAGGAGCCAAGATTGAATATGCCACAGTGAAAGGCCTTAAGATGGAGTCCAGGAGAGGGACTACAGGGACCTCTATTCATGTCTGGACAGAAGGATGGATGTCGGGCTCTTCCTGAAAGCCATCTCGGAGGGGCCGAGGGAGCCGGGGAGAGAAACCAGTAGCCAGGCCTGCACGAGCTGCATGGGTGATATAAGAGGAAGGCGTACCTCCTGCACTGCAGAGCCCAGAGCACAGGAACAAAACTGCACAGCCAGCGTGGAATCAAGGCTCCTGAGTGGTTCTAAGGAAAGCCATGAGCACCGCCACCCCACAAGGTTGTGCACCACCTGCCAACCACAACCGGCAGCTCCGCGGTGAGACCAGACGGGCCACGAGTGTTCAGAGAGGAGGACTCCACACGGAGCCATTGCGGCGGCTTTTCCTTGCCCACAGTAAAGCAAATCCAGGCTTAGCTGTACATTTGGATCTGGGCCCATTGTGTATCTCTAGGTCAACATTAAACAAGTTGCCAGAATCATCGAGGGGGCATTCTAAAAATTAGCTCTGGCCAGCCCTAGTGGCCTGGGAGCACCAAAATGGTCATTTGCTAAAATTAGTCATTAACATTTTCTACTAACTGCTCTCTCTGAAGACTCGGAAAATGAGGGGGAACTCCTCAGAAATCAGCCGTTATGTAAGCCCTTATGATGACCTAGACTCCAAGCTTCAGAAGCTTTTCATTTTTAAAAGTATATGGTGGGCATTTTCTACACGTGGTTGAATATTTTCATTCAACAGCCAAGTCATTCCAGTTTTCCCCCACAGCACACATGTTAGCCAATGCACCTGCCCAGCCTGTGCCCCCTTCTCTAAGGAACGCCTTCCCACCCACAGGTGCAGTCCCTGCAGCCATGTTTATGCACCTGAATGCACCCTGTTGGAACAGAGATGGACACCTGCCCGAGAGGAGGCACCCCATTGGCTGGCCGTTGGCCAATCAGATTACGTCCTCTGGGACTTTGCATTTAAACTCTTGGTGTCGGGTCCATGATCCGAGAGATCACGTCCCGAGGAGGTGAACAATTTTGGACCTAGAGAAGTTCAGTCTGCAGAGACAAGAATGAAACAGACCTACCAAGAGACGCTGAGCTAGAAGACCACAAGGCCCCAGAGAAGGAAGGACACAGAGCACAGGCAAACAGGTGTCTGGGCCTCTGACAACTTTCCAGTAGCTCCACCTTCAGCCTCTCATGGCGACTGGTTGTCATCCCTGCCCTTGGGTTCAGTGAGATTCCTCGTAGCCTCCCGACAAATTCATTATTATTATTATTGGTATATTGAGAGCTAAGTTTACAATAATTCTGTTTCTTGCACCAAACAGTTATTGACCAAGACCTATTAAGAAATCCCCTGTTTTCTGCACTGCACTTGTTCAGCACTCTCATCCCTTCTTCTTCCCCACCTCAGTCTACCTTCACTCCTTCCTCTCCTGGTATTCCCAAGTTTTCCATTTTTAGTGCTTCCTTTCAGTGTTTTAGGTAAGAATAACGAGTAGTGTGCCTCGGTGATGAGCAGAGGAGTAAGCTGTGTAACACAGATACCACCTTCCACTCAGTGGTTTGTTCAGCCTACTTCAATGGAGGCTGTTAGCCTATCAGTCAATAATTAGTCATTCAACAAACACCCATCAAACTGTGCCCCAACTCCAGCAAAGATATGCTGAAAAGACAAACAGACATTTAAAGACCACAGAGCAAATGTAAGCACATTTTCCCATTTTCCTGTCACGATAGAGGAGCAGTTCTAGTGTGCTGCCAGCCCCAATGCAGCTAGATGTCGTCAGTTACACAACATCCCAATTGGAAAGAGAGGTGTCAAGACAGGCACAGCTTTTACTTTGCTGACTGGGGAGGGGTGTTAGCTACTTGTTGCTCATGAAGGGAAACAAATCATCCCCGGTTAGTCCCCAAGAGAAGCAGAACTGCAGCTGGACAACCCCTAGTATCAGTGCTTCCCTCGGGGGCTCGCAACTGCCCTTATCCCAGCCACAGGAGAAGACCTACTGGGGATTGACCCCATCCTATTTTTATTGGGCACCCTTTTACTATGTTTAAGGAATCTCAAGGAAACATCTTCCATCCCCATAAGCTTTAGTATTGTTCTGCCTCTCAATTTTAGTATTACCATTATAATAATAAGATTATAACTATGAACATACTAAGATTAAACTTTTTAAAACCATCTAACAAATCACTCAGGCTCACCCTTAATGCAAAGAGTCTTTTTCTTTTTTTTGCATATTACCTTCCACAGGTAGTATTTTTACATAGTCCTGACCCTAGCATACATACCAGGTCGTGATTTGCTGTTTGATCTTATCTGCCACTTTTCTATATATAAGCAATATTTCCGAGGCTCATGCTCCCCACGCATGACCTCCAGCCCCATTCAAAGCTCTGCCCACTTATTATCCTGTGGAGTACCCGTATTTCCCTCCTCTGCTTCTCCGGCTCCCTTGTTGCCTCTGCAGCGGAGGCCCCTGCAACTGGCAGAGCTACGGGATGGGGCCTCACTAGTGCCCACAGGGCCCAACAACCAGCCAGGGAGGCCCCTTCCACCTGGCACAGCCGCCCCCGCTGCACCCTGCCACTCCTGCCTGGATGCCCCACCCCTGCCCATCACCCACTCTGCCTTCTTAGGTGCCAACATTTCCCCAGAGCACTCTAGGCCTTCGCAGGGGCCATATCTCTCTTTTCCATCCTTGAACACTTAGGACCTAACACAAAACATAACACGTAGCAGATGTTCAAAATTATCGGGTGCAAGAATGAGTGAATAAATGAACTAATGTTTTGTGTTGAACAAAGGAGACATCAGGGCCCCCAGCTTCCTCTTTCTGCACCTGCTTCCCCTCCACCCATAGCCCTCCACTGCCCTTGCCAATGTACGTGCTCACTCCCCAGCCACCCATGCCAGGGCCCAGCAACTTGCACACACAAGCAGGGCCAGGCTGCGGAGTCGGCACCGGTTCAGTTAAGGTTGCCTGCACGGGGAAAGGAGCAGCCCAGGACTCTCCCCACAGTTGCATCTTCCCTCCCACTCGTTCCTATCCCAGGTCTAGCTTCCCGTCCCATCTTGCCAAGAATTCTTCCCATCACATCTGGGCATTTCCTTCCCTCATTCACTTAAAATAGGTATTGAGCACCTGCTCTGTCCCAGATGCAGACAGAATCCCTGCCTTCAAGGAGCTCATAGTCTGGTTGGGCACAGAATGAAACTAAATACAATACACAATCTCCTGGAGCAGAGAGCTGGGGAGCCCCATTAGAGCCTAAGGGGCATTTCCAGCTATTCACGTGAGTGGCTTATGCGCTGTGTTGTGCCCAGGTCCCTCAGGGGCCTGCAGTGGGGTCTGATGTTCTGGTCCAGGGGTGTCCCTTCAGGTTAAGCATTGCCCTCTTCCTGCATCTGCCTTCAAAGGTGAATCCCCACCCCCGCAGGAGACCCCACTCAGGCCCTCAGACTCAGCGGGGATCTGAAGCTCTCCTTCCTCTCAGAAGGGTGAGGGTTGCGATAACATACAGGCTTGTCAGGAGCTGGGGAAGAAGTGTGAAGGTGAGGAAGATGCAGAAAGGGGTCCTGGAGGCTCCAGTGACCCACTTCCACAGGCAGTGTCAGCTCCAGGGGAGGTGACCCAGGTCTCTGCCTCCCTCCCTCCCCTCATGACCCCATGCCCTGGAGGATGTCACAGGCCTCATGCCCCAACCATCAACAGAACTTCTGATCTGTAAGGGAAACTGTAAGGTCTAATCTGACCTGCTCAGTTTACAGCTGGAGAAACTGAGCCCAGAGAAAAGTAACAGGACTGAGTCTCTCTTTCCCTTTAATTTTTCATTGACTCCTGTGTTGCAAAATGACATGGGGACACGCTTATCTCCCTCGATCAAATAACTCCATTTCTGAGAATCTCCTCTAAGGAAATAATCCGTAGCACAGGAAAAGGTTTGAGCACAAAGATGTTGATCACAGCATCATTCCAACTGCGAGTGCCAGAAGACGGGGCCGGCTAAGTGACTCCCCTTGATGGAAAACAGCTTGCTGTACAGCCCCTAAAAATTATAGTTCAGGCCAGCTTTTCACAAATGGGAAAATTCTGTTAAGAGATTAGAGAGGAGGAAAAGATACAAATTTTTATATGAGTCTGACTATGTCAGAAAAACAACTACACAAAATCAAGACTGAAAAGAAAAAATTGGTTTTCTTGTGTGTTTTGTTTTGTTCCTTGTGTATTTTTAAGTAGCTATTACAGGTAGTGAGATTATAGGAGAGTCTCCTCAAAGAGACTTTCAGATTGTAAAAAATTAAAATTATATTTTTAAATGATGATCTTGGGGCACCAATTTGCCGGGAAAGGAAAGGTAATTCCTCGCAGCCTGAGCAGCTAAAGTTGCTTCTCATAATTATTACGAAGCCCACTGTCAGAGCCACCCTCTCCTCGAATGATCCTGTAGGACCCCTGGTAAACACCAAGTACTCATTGTGATGTATTCATTCATTCATTCAAGAAAATTGACTAAGGGCCAACTGGCACTAACAGTGCCAGGCACTATATTGGTTGCTGGGGATACAGGAGTAAACAAGGCGGATGGGGTCCCCGCCCTCATCGAGCACATTGCCTAATGATGGAGGCGTTAAAAGGGTCTACACATAACTAGCAAAAACTATGATAAGAGCTACAAAGAATGTTCTATCAGTTGGGATTGAGTTTGGCTGCCAGGAATAGAAATCCAACTAAAGTGATGAAAACAAATGAGGGTTTTATCTCTTACAGAAAACAAGTCCAGAAGCGGACAGCCCAGGGCTGGAGTGATGGCTCCCACAAAGCCCTCAGGAGCCCAGACTCTTGCTATGCTTCTGCTCTAACATAAGAGCATCCTTAATATTCTTAACATAAAGATCCGAGACAGCTGCTAGTGCTCCAGCCATCACATCTGTGTTCCAGACAAAATGAAGGAAAAGTGCAAAGAGTAAAATACAAAGATAAAAAATAGTCAACTCTCTCAATTTCTCAGAAGCCTTACCCAGCAACTTGCAGCTGCCAGGAAGGCTGTGAGAGGTAGCCTTTTAACTGTACACATTGCTTTCCTGCTAAATCAGGATTTGATAAAAGATGAAGATAATCATGTATATCAAGAAGGAACCAGCAGTCTCTGCCCCAGATGATGTTGTGAGAGCAAAACACAGAGGGATTCAACCAGGTCAAGGTGGGGGCTCAAGTCCATGATATTTTAAGCTAAGGCCTAAAGGATACCCGGGAGCCAGATAAGCTAAGGGGTCGGGGAAGAATTCCAGGCAGAGGACCAAAAGCTCAACCCAAGAGCACAACTCTGCTCTGAATTCAGCGAGGCCGCAGGGAGAGCACTGACATGGGGTCAGGGGCCCCGGCTTCAAGTCCTGAATCTGCAGAAACGTCACATCCCCCTCTGAGCCTTTCCTGCTGTCAAGTGAGCACTCTGTGCTCGGATCCTATGAAATATCTATGAGGGCCTCCGCGAGGTCATGCTGGGGCAGGGAGAGGGCACACTGCTTTATGCCATAGCCCCATCTCCTCGGGGCTTTCAGACAAGATGGACAGAGGAAACTCATAGAGTGCGAAAGCTGTAAGGGGAGAACTCGATCTGGCAAAGAAAGCACGCCCCCCTGGAGGGTTCATAGGAGTTCACGTCTGGGCACTGCCAGCCTCGCTCAACCCTGGGACTGTCCACTGTGGAGCCAACAGCTCTCCCTGCAGGGGTGGATGGAGTGATTACAGGCCTCTCTGAAGGCCTCTACGTGGACGCGATTCTTGATGAAGCCGCAGAGTGGGGCTGGACGGGGAGGACAGGACCACCGCTCGCTCAGCTCGTTCTGCAGCCTGCGCTGCGCAGCTTCGCGTTTATCATCTCACGTAATCCTCGTAATCGCTCCATCAGACTGGCGTTCATTACTCCCATTCACAGATGAGGAAACTGAGGCTCAGAGAGGCAATTTGTCCACATGATGATTCCGAGTGACTGTAAACACTGGTGAGATGATGCCAATGACAGTCCCTTGAAAGGCCTGAATCTCTGCCTATGACTGTGCTACTTCGGTGGAGCCTCCCCTTGGGGCTCAGTTTCCTCATCTGTAAAATGAGGCCCCCTTGCTTTGCACTAATGGCAGTCGCAGCTCTCAGCATCCAGGGTCTGCCCCGCGCAGGCGCCTTCCCCGCGGCCTCTTGTCGCATCCTCACGACGGCCCTGCCAGATGCTTTTAGCCCAGGTCCTGGTCTAGGATTTGACCCAAGTCCCTCTCTGCTCTCGCCACCACCGCGGCCTGCCTCTTGAAGATGCAGGGGACCATTCTCTGGGCCAGGGTGGACGCTGCCCCTGGCTTCACCTTTGCCCTCCCGGAGCATCTGGAGCAGGGAGGGGTGCGCAGGGCCAGCCCTGTGGCTGCTGCGGGAAGACACCAAAGGAGGCCTGTCACATTGTTACTATTCAGGTCAAAACCCCTCCCTGTGTTTAAACAATTACAATCCATAATTAGTTGCCATCACAGTGGAACAAGCCCGCTGTGGTTTCACAATCACAGTGACTGCTTTATTTAGCTACAACGACCACAGCAGGGGGCAACTGGATTCCTCCTCAAAGAAAGTGTCCTGGCTTTGGTTTCCCAACCTTCTCTTAGCCAGTCTCCCTCCCAGTCTCACACACACACACACACCCCACCCACTGACCCCCATGCTCCACCACTGTCTCAAAGTGAGCTCCTCACACCCATCCTTGAACTGTTCTATAGCTTATCCTTCCCCTTTTGTGCTTCTGCAATCGCTGTCCATCCTTTAAAGCCCAGCTGGGGCCTCCTCCTCCAGGAAGGCCACCCTGACCACAGCAGCCCCATTGGCCTCTTCCACCTCTCCACTTCCATTGCCTCTCCATGTGATTGGCTCAGTAGTCTCTCTGTGTGGGGACTGAGGTGCCAGTGCAGAAGAGAGAGGGATAGGACAGATTGTGGAACAGGAAGGAGAAAGATGGGCCACACCACACACCTTGGTACCACGTTCTTGTGTTCTAAGGAAAAGGGAGCCAGGATGGATGGGAGGGAGAGGCTGATGGAGCCAGGTTGGAGGGCTCTTCCTGCTCCGGTGTGGAGGGGTGTCAGCAAGACCAACGCTCTATAATCCTGAGGACTGGGAAGGCGAGGCTGAAGATGTGCCCTGGAGCGAAGCTGAGTTCTCCCTTAGAGATGCTGACCTAAGACGGGGTTTTCCTATCAAAGGCCCCTGGTGGGCTCTGCAAAGCCAGGACCTCCAGGACATCAGAGGCAAGGACAAGAGGGTCCCACCGTGCTGAGAAACATTCAGTAGCTCCCTTGCCAAATGCTAGAGGAAATGTTGAATTTTTCTTAAGTACAACTCAGTGTATTTCCACCCAATAGGCTTTTTTAACAGGAATCTAGTGATGAGGTTGGGCATTCAGGGCTTGGAGCCTTGTTGCTCTGGGTGAGAGACGGGTCCACAAACAGCCCGCCTGGCCCGGGGAGGCTGGGGGCGGGCGGCCCATCAGAGAGGGCCTGAGAGAAGCTGACGTCTTTCCCCTCTGCCTGGGAGGTGGCCCCTCTCACACTGCTCACTTTCAGACATTAAAGGGTTAAACCTCTAAGAGCCTCCCGTTACTTCCGACCTAGGCTCTAAGATAGACACCCCTAAAATTAAGACATGACTCCAGAAATCAGGAAGTCCAACCCGTGTCTCACCGTGAAACCTTCACAGGCCCCCTGGTGAGCAGCAGCCCAGGGACAAGATGGCTCTGTCATTCAAGAGGAGGAAACCGAGTCTCTGAAAGGGCGGGCAGCTCGTCAGAGGCTCCAGGCCAGGGTGTCAGAGGAGGGGGAGAGGACGTGCTCTCTCCAGCCTTGCGTCAGTGCTCTCCCACCTTGGGGGGCTGCATCCCACTTCCCATTCCCCTGGGGCCTAGCTCTCAGCTGTCTGTCCAGTGACACCCCCCCAAACATGGCACCTAACAACGGCTTAAGGCATCAGTGTCCACCGTCCTGAACCACGGCCTGTACCACTAAGGCGTGATGGGGGGTCAGGGGTCTCAGTTGACCTCCAGCGTCTTAACCTCCTCCTCTTGCAAAGGTCAGGTTGAGCTGGCCTCCCTTCAGCTGCAACATTCTCTGGTTCCACAAAACATTTTAAATAAGGGGTGGGGGAGAGGAACGCAACTAATTCTACACATTGTCCATTTATTTTTTATATATTTTATTTTTTACAGTTTTATATCCAGTGACACGTGGGTGGGGAAGGGGGAGGGGTCAATGCAGAACCAGCTCACTGGCCTCTGAAGTAGTTTATAGCCAGGAAACGGGGTAAAGGGGTGGGGTACCTGTGAGAAACCAGAGGATTAGGGCTTCCCCAACCCCTCGGCCTGGGCAAGCAGGTAAAAGAAGTTCCTGGCAGGAGCTCGCCCAGGTTCTAGCCACTCTTCTCCCCAAGGGGCCAGGCTAACTCAGGCTCTGCCAGGACAAGGGGGCTTGCTCACCCAGGCCACCTGTTCCTGAGCCAGCCATAGCCTGGACAGCAGATGGAGCTGGCTGAGGTCCTCCTAGGATGCAGACAGCTAGCCAGGCCTCCCTCCAACCATTATTTGCTCAGACTCCCAGTCCCACTCCTTCCGTGCAGCCCCCCAATTACCCCTCTCCCCAGAGCCGTATCCCTCCTCGGAGAGCCTACAGACCTTATATTCTGTGCCACCCAGGCTGCCCACTGTTCCACCTCATGGAATGTTTGCTGATTGACAGACTCCAGTCCCCAGAGCAGAGGCAAAGATCTGAACTGGGGACAGATCAAGGAGGGAAAGTGAATCAAGCTCTATCAGGGAGTGCCAGAATGAGTCAAAGAGAGAGGCGTCCGGCAGACATTCATCTTCCTTGCTCTGATGCCCCAGCTTCATTCATTCATTCAAAAAGTGTTTACCCAGCTATGTGCCAGGCACAGTGCTAAATGCTGGGATGCGGCAGTGAACAAGACTCAGCCTCTGACTTTGTAGTGTTTGTAGGCCAGTCAAAAGGGCAGACATTAAACAAATAATTACCCAATGAATTAATTAACTGCTGTTATAACTGATGCTGTGGAGAATAAGTAAGCACAGGGGTTAAGAGAGAACACTTGCTGGCAGAAGCTTACCTGTGGAAAGGTCACAAGAAGTTCATAGAAAAAGCGATATTTTAGCTAAGACCTGAAGATGGCCTTTAGTGGGGAGATGGGAAAGTGAAAACAGCCTGTGAAAAGGTCCTGAGGCAGGAAGGAGCATAGAACATTTCCAGAAATCTATAGAGAGTCAGTGTGATTGGAGTTCAGAGCCATTCCAGGAAGAGGGAGATATGATGAGGCTGGAGCAACAGCAGGACTTCCCAGGCCAGCAAAGTATCTAGTCTGGACAGGTAGGGATCTCATGAAGAATTTCAGCAAAGAAACAGCTCTCTGGTTTTTAACTTGGCCATCACAAATTTTTTTTCCTGGCCTAGAGCATCTCTCTTCTAAAGAGAAAAAAAACACATTAGGACTTGCTCTTCCTATCCAGAATTCATGACATGTTAACATCCTACATCTGCACAACTCCGTGAATGATTGCAGACTTACAAATAAATGATCCTGTCTTTCCCCACTCACAGAAACCCCACCAGGTAGATGTTTTAGCCCCACTTTGCAGATGAAGACAGTGAGACTCAGTGAAGTTAATTAACTTGCCCAGAAGTCACCCACAACGTGTTCTGTTCAATGTACCCTTGCGGCCCGATGAAAAGGCAAAGAAGGAGAAAAACTCGTTCACAGGTACCAGGACGTGAGTGTACGTGGAGCCTAGGAAGAAGGAAAATCTAGTGATAAAAAGTATCACACATTCCAAAGCATATGAAAATATTCAGGATTCATCTGCTTTTCTGAACTGCCTACTGACAGATACAGGTACAGGTACAGATGTAGATGTAGAAAAAGATAATAGATGTAGAAAATCAAGAGTGAAATAACTGATTTTTTCCCCCAAACTCGAGATCTTAAACTGCTTGTTTTAGGTGATTAGCCCATTTTATGGTCCTATGTGCTGGCAATGACACGATTCTGAACTAAACTTTATATTCTAAAATTTAATGAATAAATAAACAAAAGATTGGATCTCTTCACCTAGAAATGCTCCCAATTTCAATGTCTATTACAACTTCAAGTGAAATGATAAATAATAACTGCACGTGAACCCTAGATCACAAACCCAGGTGTGCAAGAAATACCCTTCTCTTCCATTCCTCTAATTACCCCAGTGCAAGGTCTTTAGCTCCCTCGGAGAAAGGGTCTGCGTCTCTCTCATTGCCCACATCCAAGGGCAGACACCGAGTAAGTTTGCGAAGAAAAGGAGAAGGCAGAAACTGCATTTGAAGAGAAAGCCCACCTAGGAAGTAGAGCAGAGGCAGGTTCAGGGGCAAGAGTTGGGGGGTGGGCAAGCCGATCCTTTCCATATAAAATATTGAGTGCTGGAGTCAGGCTTAGCATCAGAAACTTGACACTCATGCAAAATTCTGCTGCCAGAACTGCTGCGCAAAGCTGCAGGGAAACTGAAATTTAAAAAATGAATCCTCAGTCCTATGGCAAATTAGTCATTCAGCGAATTGATCATTTGGCAAATTAGCTTTTAGCAAATTGCTTTTGGGTGTCTAGGCCTGCTCCCGGAAGGCCGTCCACCAGCCAGTAGAGTATGCAGAGCCTGGTGGATGGGAACACAGCTCCCAGGGAGCAGGCCTCTCCCCTTTGCCTCCCAGGAGAGAGACTGCCAGGCATGGCGGAGGCCCAGCAAGGAGACGGGATGTCCGGGGATGCTAGGAAGCCAGGCTGCCTTAAATCTGGGTCTGTGGGAAGCACCTGTCCCGCCCACAGTCAGCTGGGAGTGAAGACCTGCAGGGTGTGACTTCCACCACTCTGGAGAAGGGGAGCAAACGCATGCTCCATCCCAGGAGTGGCAGTGGGGTCTCCACATTGAAGAATTGGTGAGGAAAACTGAGGCTCAGAAGGGAGAGATGGCTCACCCTTGATCCTACAAGCAGAGCAGCAGCCAAGACCTGCTGACTCCAGAGGTCCCCTTACCTCCCTGCATCATGCTGCCTCGAGCAAACAGCAGCATCTCCTGTTTCTACGAAGCTCCCCGACAGTCAACGGGCTAGCTTCTCGGGGGGTGACCTGCTGGAGCTTCACTCGCGTCCCAGGATGTGGGATTATAAGGCTCCCTGTCCAGGTGAGGAAACTGAGTCTCCGAGAGCTGATGTGAGGATTCCATAAGGTAATCCTCATTAACAGTGGCTCTATATCCTTCCAGAAAAAATTTTAAAAACAAGGTCTCTCCTGGGATATATATGCATAAGCTTTTAAAAAACTGACATAAATGGAGTCATATGTACACATTCTTCTCTACACCTTGCTTTTTCATGTATTAAACCATCACTTATGATTTTTTTAGCAATTGCACCACATTCTAAAGTATGAAAGTTCCAGAATCTATTTCTCCAGTCTCTTCTTGTGGGGGATCGCAGTTGTCTCTGGTGTTTGCTGTTCCATACAGCTCCCTGTAACATTTCCAAAGAATACATCCCAAGGACTTTGTGAATTGCTAAATTTACTAATATTAGTACAACACATAACTTTTCCCATATGATAAAATAAAATATAACTTAAAATTTTAAGTTACCTTGAGTTTCCATTTTCTGGCTTCAAATTTCCCTTTCTTAGACTTCACGACCTCCGCCCTCTGCCACCCCAGCCCAGCAGTTGGCTTTCTTTGTCCTCACTTCCTGAGTGTGACAGTTTGAAGATGGGTGGAGAACAGCCAATCCACACTGAGATGAGATGCTGGACAATGGACAGGACCCTCCTCAAGTCAAATCTTTTTCTCTCCCATGAGCCTTGAGTGCCAACAATTCACAGTCGGCCTCAGCCAATTTACAAATGGTGGCATGTAACGGACCTTGAAGTCATTTATGGGTAGTTAAACCTCAAAGCTTAGTCTGTGAAACCCAATGATCCCCTGCACCTCCTTAATATTCTGCCAGGCCACTCAGATCTGAACATCTGCATGAATCCCTGCTGATGGATGGGGTGCACCTGTGTGGGGCCCTGCACTTGAACCATACCCACCTTGGCCCTCCAGATTCACTGCAGGGCATAGGGCTGGCAGGATTGCTGAAAAAGCCACCAGTACTCAAGGGGCACCATCCAAGCAATTTTTATCCACATGTTCTTTTCAGCCAGAGCACATGCTTTCCAAGGCTTCCTCCTCCTCTGATGTTTGGTTGGGGGGGGGGAGTTGTTTTTGTTTGTTTTTGGTGAGGAAGATTGGTCTTGAGCTAACATCTGTGCCCATCTTCCTCTACTTTGTATGTGGGAAGCCACCACAGCATGGCTCAATGTGCGGTGCGTAGGTCTGCACCCAGGATCCGAACCTGTGAACCCTGTGCTGCTGAAGTGGAGCATACGAATTAACCACTATGCCACAGGGCTGGCTCCCGATGTTTTGTGATTTTGAGGCCCAGAATCCTTTGGGCTACAACTTCCATAAGTTGTAATAGAATAGAATCATGACAAGAAGACAGCAAATCCTGACCAGCAAGCCAGACACTCAGTGGTCTTTTAGGTCCACAGAAGGATACATTGGCTATCTTACTGAGCAGACATGTCACAGAGGGGTCCATCAAGAGAAGGAGAGAATACGATGGAGCCCAGAAAGGTGGGCCAATGATGCCGATGATGATTAATTGATGTCAGGAATCTTCACAATATTTCAAAGTTCTCTCACAACCTCACTTGATCGTCACAAGGCACATGTAGCAGGTATTAAGAGTTTCATAACGCAGATGGGAAAGTTGAGTCTCATTAAGGTTAAGCACTCATCCAAGTTCACCCATCCAATCTGAACCCAGATCTTTCATATTTAGGAGCCAGCTGCATCCACTGATAACCATCTGCTGTCCTGGGATTATCAAACACACATCTCAGGACAGTGATCTTTGCCCACGTCAATGGCCAATGTGCTATTGCTGCCAGATAACAGGTGAGGCAGCCTCTGGGGTCAAGATGACAAAGCAGAAAAGCAACCCTTGACCCTACCCAGCATAAACTCTTCCCCAACAGAATGGAGAGAGGGGGGATTCCCAGCATCACCGAATCCCAAGCAGCAGAGCTTACCGATTCTAATGCAACATCAGAGCTGGTGCCCACCCACCCATCAGCTCCACCCTTCTCTTTCTCCTGCAGACGGTGGGGGGCAGGGATAAATATGGTCAAAGGCAGGCTCTTATCCCAAGGTCTGCCCACTTGTTCTGCCATGAACACTCAGTATTTTGTAATCATAGCATCTAGTGAGCACTTTGTCATTTTCTGTTGAATTAATGCATGCATGCATGAATGAGGAAATAATTGAAGAAAATCCTGGCATGTGTACAGCACTTTCTACTTTTCACATCAGCTTTGCATCCATTATCCCATCTTATCCTTGGGGTACCCCTGCGAATGCATTATTGGAATCCCTGCTTTACAAATGGGGAAACTGAGGTCCAGAGAAAGGATTGTCTCACACGAGATAATGGCAGAGCTTGGACTAGAATCCTAGCCCAGGGCTCCTACTTTGGTACTCCTTCCCTGTGATGGCTGCTGACCTGGGCCAGGACCTCCAGCTGTCCATTCCTCCAAAGAGAGGAGCTTTGCCTCCAGATTCAGCAAGTTAGAGGTGACTGATGAGGCTGGAATTATAGGAAAGTCCCCAGAGAAAAGGAGTTCTCACTCCACCTGGCCAGGGAGCACTCCTGACTTTCCAAACAGGCCTCCACACTTTTCCCAGGTTAGCTATAATTTCTAGATCTGGAAAGGACTGGAAACCCCCTGTCCATTACCTTTCTGATTGTGACTCACTCTGAGGGCAGGGAGGTGGGAGAGGTGAGACACTCAAATCTCAAGTCTCACCAATCTTAAAAACAAAGTCTCTCCTTCGACCCCACAGTCGTTCATTCCACAAATTCTCCCTGACCGCATGTGATACGGAGCACCGAGTTCCCAGCGTTGTGCTCAGCTGTGCAGGCAAGGCGGCCACTCACGGGTCAGCATGGCAGCCGAGGTCCTCTCCCAACACTCTACCATCATCGCTCAGGCTAAGGGTGCCAATGACCTTCCTGCCAGTGGTCACCCCAGGCTCATCTGCCTTAGTCTGTGCAGCCCTTGGAATGTTACCTCCTCCTTCTTCACAGTTCTTCCCTTGACCTCCATCACACCCTTCTCCTACTCCATTGCTTGCTCCTTTCCCTGCATCCTCTACCCAGTCATTATTGCCAGTGTGCTCCAGAGTTCCCCTCAGGACTTTGTCTCCCTCTATCCCTCCCCTTTTATCATCAGGGATCATCCCTATACCACAGGGATTCAAATACTACTCAAATGCTGAGGACGCCCAAGTCAATTCCCCAAACTCTGCACAAAATGCTTATTGGATGTCTTCTCCTGAAGTGGCCACGGGCATCTGAAACTCAGCACACCCATGCCTGAGTCCACGCTCACACCCCATACCCAACCTGCCCTCCTCCCACACCCTGCTCAGTGGTGAGTGGCTCCAAGCAGTCAGCCACCTGAGTCAGGAACCTGGGAGTCAGCCTCTCCTCCCCCCTCTTCCTCATCACCAAGTCCAAATGGTCATCTAGTTGGATGGCTTCTACCCACCCAGTGTCTCCCAGAGCTGTTCCCTACTCCTTCCACTGCCCACCTTAACTGATCTCCTGCTCCTCTTCCTCCTCTCCCGAACTAGGACAACAACATCCACACTGGTCTCCACGCCGCCTACAAGGTACAGCTGGACCGCTCCGGCCTGCCTCCCAAGGCCCTCCCCGACCCAAGTCCCACCTTCCTCGCAGCCTCATTTCCACTCGCGTGCATTTGCTCCGGTGGCACCAAACACTTCCAATCCCAGAAGGGACCCTGCTCTCTCCCCCTGCCAGCTTGTGTGTGTGTGTTTCCCCTTTCCTGGAAAATTCCCTCCCACCCCTCCACTCCCACCTAGGGAACTCTAACTGCTTTTCCTTCCCCACCCAACTCAAACCTCACCTTCTCTGAGAGCCCTGCCCCCATTCCCCTCACTGCCCCCAGGCAGGGCCAGGCTCTCCCTGCCCTTTGCATTCTGGAGAGCCATTTCGGGCCATTATCACAGCACTTGCCACCCTGAATTGGCAGACCTTATTTCCAAGTCTCCCATCACTAAAGTCAGACCCCTCATGCTCTGCTTCTTTATCTCTGTATGTCTAGCCCCTGGCAATGTCACCCCTGTGGTGGGCCTCAGTGAAGGAATGAATAGCGCAGGTGGGTGGACCTGATGGAATAAAGAGATATTCACCAGGGACTGAACATGACAGTACCAACAAGTCAGGAGAAGGAAAAACACCAGAAACCCCTCTGCCAGGCCCTAAGGAGTTTATAACCAGCTCGAGAGAGACAAGACTCAAACATCTACAAACCAGAATGGCTTACAGTTAGCTCTGCAGTGTCCTGATTCCCTCTAGAGCTCAGAGCAACAGGGAACTGGGAGAGCGGACAACGTGTTGGGAAGCGGCCTGCCTCAGTGCTGCAACCCCAACCTTCCAGGATCCGAGCAGAATGAAGGCGGAAGGGTTGAAGGAGACACTTTGCTTCTCCAGCAAAACCCCACCCTAGAGCTCCTGGGCAACTGCCGGGAAAAGCCTGGTGCTTCCTTTTCACCAGGGAGCCTGACCAGCTGGTGAGGGTGAGGAGGGGGTGACAAAGGCATTTCAAGCAGAAGGAGGACATTCCCCACCCCGCCCCTCCACGGTGACGGCCTGGAGTGTCCATCTGCTTGACTTTCTGGAAGGTAGGCCTGACTGGGGCACTGGAGACCAGGCCAGACCTCCTGCTCAGGTGGAAGGGGACCACTGCCAGGAGGCCAGGAACAGCACACAGAGAAGGTGGGCAGGAGACTTCAGGCCAGCCAGGGTTAGGTGTGACAGTCTTGACCTGACCTTGGTCTTCATATGACCTGGAGGAGTGTAAATACTGAGATGCATGCCAATGCTAAAGAAAAGCAAGCCGATGCAGGTGATCTGGCTGCTCCTGGCAAAATGTCACGAGCAGCGGTGACTCAGTGGCCTGAGTTTTCCCTCTCCTGTGTGTTTTCTCTCCTGGGAGCCCCCTCCTCTCCTCCCTCCCACTCTTTCCCCAGAGCCAGGCTGCCTCTCCGCTCCTGAGTAGCAGAACCTGCTTCCAGAAGCAGAGGTTACCAAAGCTGGAAGTGGCTCAGAGCTTGGCTGGCCCAAACCTCCTTTTACAGAGGAGGAAACTGAGGCCCAGGGAGGGAAAGGGACTTACAGGTATCACACAGCTGCGATGCCCAGGACAAAGGTCTTGTGTGGGTTAGGCTCTTAGATCCTTCATGCCCACTGTGGTGTCAATCCAGGAAACAGCTGCTGTTAGTCCTGCCCCTCCAACTTCCACCCCATCCCCCCACCAAAAAGAAAACAGGGGCTGCATTTGAACACAGATGAAAGCTATGTGCTAAACGGACAAAAATTAATGGTGGAATTTGCAGCATCGAGAGCAGAAGCCTTGGGGAAGGCTGGAGGTCACACTGCTCTGTGCCAGGGCGGGCCAGCTGTATATAGGCAGTGCCCGTTACTCCCTGTCCTGCTTCCCCTCCCAGCCTCTGGGTCTGACGTACAACTAAGGCAGAGCCAGGCCAAGACAGAAACAGTGAGTCAGGCCTGCTCTTTAGAAGCCACGGTGGGGCCCCTCGGCTCCTGGTCCCCAGTGTTCTCTGACGTCTACTGAAGGGTGAGTCTGCACCTGGCACCCTCCTAGAGTGCCAGCTCCACCAACACCGGGGATGGCACCATGACGCCACCACAGGCCTCTGGTGCCCTCTGCTGTTCTGCACTCCTGTCCCACAGCCTGAGAGAAGGCACTGAGGCTGGTAGGGAAGACCCAAGGAATGTCACCGGTCCCTGTGGTTACCCCCGGTTGTAGCAGCCCATCCATCTACTTTCCAAAAGGATCCAGGAAAAAATGCCATGCTTAGGCCCTAGGAAGGGCAGTATATCAGTCAGAATACAGCAGGGTATGTCCTGGTAACAAACAACCCCCAGAGTGAAATGGCTTGTAACAACAAAGGTTTACTTCTTGGACATGAATTGTCTGGGGGTGATGCTCCACATTTCCTTTCTCCGGGATCCAGGATGAGAGAGCAGCTACCATCTCGAATGTTGCCGGCTACAATGACAGAAGGCAGGAGACTGAAGGGCCTCAAATACACCATTGAAACTTCCACTCACAGCTCATTGGCCAGATTAGATCACATGGCCCCCATCCAAGCACAAGGGGCCTGGATGTGCCATCCTACCAGGTGCCCAAAAGTCAGGGAGCTAGAAATATCTAGAGAGCAGCATTCAAAATTACCAATGATTGGTTTGCTGTTCAGGTCCTTCTCGCTCCTGCAGGCAAAATACACTCACCCCTCCCCAAGGAATACAGCCCCACATCCCCCACCACAGGCACAGCCTGGAGCTCAGGTACGGGGTCTCAGGGTGCTGTGCTGGGGTCCCCATATCAGCACTGAGGTGCAATAATCTCTTTATCACCTGCAGATGTGGCTCTTCATCCAGACACCAACAACCTAAGAATCCAAGTTTTCTGCCCCACCAAGATTCAGTATTCAATAATACAACATGTGCAAGATAACGGCAATAATACACCCAGGAGAAAGAGGGAAAATAGGAGACACACCCCAGCAGACACTGCTGCATAGTGATCCTGACATCCCACTGGCAGACATTTTAAGGGTCCCTGCCCTCTGAGTGGGGTGTCTTCCTTGATCAGGCAGATGGGGTCTCTCCCTCGGGTATCTCTCCTTGGGGTTCTTTGTGCTTCTGTTCCCTTCTCCCCTGTCTGTCTGGCTCCCTGAGTTTCTCCTTACTCAGAACCTTGGGTGTGTGTAGCTCCATATTGGCCACCCCACCCTTAAGTCCACTGGACCTCCGAGTTCCAATCTGATGCAAATTGCAATGTCCCTTTGGTCTCAGCACAAATTCCAGACAGAGAGACTCTGATGGGCACAGTTACATTACTTAGGACCAGGCACACAAGTCGTTGTTACCGTCCAGCTTGTGAATAGACCCACTCGAGAAGGGGCCACGCGCTGTCTGCCCCTCCTGATGTTCAAGTGGCGAAAGCGAGAATGCTTGTTTTCTCTGAAACCAATTGCTTAGAGTTGACTTTGAATGACTCTGAAGAAGACGCACAATTTTGGGTGAGGAAGTGAGGTTTGGCCTTCTCCACCTCAGACTGCTAATTGCTTTCTTTATTTCTCTGTCTCAGTTTCCTCCTCTGTAAAGTGGGGACAACAATCTCTGTCCCTGTCTCTCCTTCACTAACCCCTTTTGGCCCCTCAGGCTCCTGATGGAACCAATCCCGGATGCCTGATCACACTCCAGGTTTACCCGTGCCTCTCCCAGGAACTTGCGCATTTGCATAAAGAACTCTTGGAGACTGAACAGCCACAGGAATAAATCTCTAATAGTGAAATGTTAGGCAGAGAGAGAGACTGAAGGAGGAAATACTTTGTAGGAGGAGACACAGGGCACTCAAGATCCATCTAGA
This sequence comes from Tapirus indicus, assembly GCA_031878705.1. Lineage (NCBI taxonomy): Eukaryota > Metazoa > Chordata > Mammalia > Perissodactyla > Tapiridae > Tapirus > Tapirus indicus. The sequence continues at coordinate 59,838,401 of CM062918.1, read as the reverse complement.
TATGAATTCTGGTCTCTGTTGCTGACTTTCCATTTCCACCTTCATGGGAGACATGAGTCAAGGCCTATCTTGAATGACATCTCTTGTTATCAGAATCCTCGGATCACTTTCAGTGGTAAACTGGCGTTTCAGCGATGTGTGTGGGTGCAGTGCCCTGCCTCTTGTTTTCTAAATTCTACCCAAGAATGACTGGGCATAGTTTTGATGATGGCAAAACTATTACAGCCCACATTTCTCAACCTCGGGGAATGAGTGCTGGGTTTTTTTTCCTTGGAAAACTCTGCCTTGCCTCCCCACCCCGACCCCACCTCTTCAGCCACTGGTCTGTGGGAGTCTGAAGACCTGCACTGTATGTTTATTTCACCGTTTCCGGAGCAGGAGTCACATGTCAGGAGTGACTTGCATCATCCAGGTGTCCTTGCACTCATAGCCCACTACACGGTTTTGGTAGAACAGGGCTGGCATTTCCCCAAGTGACAGCACTGACTCCTCAGCCCACTTGGACTCCCCCCAACCTCACTGCCCACCGCCCCGGCACCCTCCCTCTGGGATCCTCGTGGGTCTCATCGTGGTCCAGCCCTGGGCCCTAAGAAGACAGGCCCCCTGGTTCCCCACCCACCCCACTATCCTACCCTAATCCTGCTTCCTCGCCCTCTGTGATTTGGGGCAAATTAATCTTTCTTGTCTGTGACCTCACTTTAACATGAGAAGATTAGAGAAGGCAAAATCCCCCCGATCTAGATCCCTCCTTTCCCCCGTCTCCTTTAGGGCATATCATAAAATAACGATGGCTAATGTTGAACATGGATGGATTTATTATTTCATTCAAAATCACTGATAGCCCCTAGGGGAAGTTATTTTACAGAGGCAGAAAGTGAAGCTCAGAGGGGTTAAGGTCACGTGTCTAAGGTCACACAGCTAGTAAAAAAAAAAAAAGAATTGGGATTAAAATCCAGGTATCCAGACCATGTTCCCCTTTTGCTTCATCAGACCATGTCTCTCCCACAGCCTCTGGCTGATGGCCACAATCCTTATTCCCTGGGGAGAGCACCTTTCATGCCAGAGTCGGCAAGAATAGACTGAGCGTGTGACCCGCCCCTCACCTCCCTCGGGAAAGGAGACTGAGGGTCACAGAGCATCACGACAAAATGGGTTGCCTTATAAGAAAAGAAAAACATCATGATTTTAAAGCTTGTCCACATGCTCACCTATCACTGGCCTGTTCTCTTTGGAGCGGCTGGGCTGGTTCTAATTTGCAAGACCAGGTTAAGTGGTGCCCTGTCCTCCCACAGTGACAAACCAGGGCCTCCTCGGGGCCAGCACCTGCAGGCTCCTCCCAGTACCCCTCTCCTGGCTTCCCACGGGTGCGGCCCAGGGTCTCCCTTCTCTTCAGCTCAGTCTCTCTTCCTGTGAAATGGACATGATCTCCACTTTTCGGTCCCCACCCTCCAGTGGGGGTGGAGAGGAGGGCAAGAGGGTGTGAGCCGATGTTTCTTACAGGACTTGGGTCTCTTTGTGGAAGTGATATTTGAATAAAAGATAAGAGCAAGAGGGGCCTCAATGCTACCTTAAAAGCACTCCAGAGGAGATATTGATTCCCTGGCACAGTCTGGGAAATTGAATTTTCCAGGTAATTAGAAGCCCCTTTGATTTCACCAAGTACCTTCTATTATTCCTGAGAGAGACTCGCTGGGACCAGGCCTGGAGACGACGCTGCTGGTGCACATCCTGCCGGGCTGCAAAGCCACCCCGCCCGGGCTGGACCCGGGGGGACTGCAGGAGACAGCATTAAGTGGACCCGGAGCCCAGATAGGCTCAGGGATGGCCTTTCAGATAAATCCCTGAGAGTGGTTTGTTTTAGTTCCTTTGCTTCTTTCTCAAAAGGGTCAGGTATGGTAAAAATCTCAATTATATGGGGCTGTAATTCATTTTATCACGGCCATAGAAAGGTGTACTGAAATAAAATGTGCATGAGTAACTGCTATTATTTCTGTGGATAAATAATCATGGTCACCATGATCTGGTACCTTTGTCACCCTGATAAAAAGCTCTTGGAGACTTGTTTCTCACCTGTAAAATGGCAGAGTTGCATTTCATTGTCTGAGGTCCCTTCTAGAGCTAACACTTGCTTGGAATAATAAGACAAATGTGAGATCCTCCAAGACTTAGGGGGACAGAGACTCCAGGTTAGTGAGGGTAAATAATGGACCTGGCTGAACCTTCTCCACCTGTCTCCCTCACCCGACTTTCCTCTGGAAGTCCCTCACGTGTAGCCCAATGTTGCCACTGCTGACATGGAAATTGGCTTCTGTAGTAGAACCCCAGGCCCCTTCCTGTAATTGTCTGCTTCTGCACTGATCATCCTCCAGTAACGTGTTTAACATGTGGGCTTCCTGAGGGAAAGGATCCGTCCGTATTAGTCAGAGTTCTCTAGAGAAACAGAATGAATAGGCAATAGGATAGACAGATAGACAGATAATAGACAGGTAGACAGGTAGATAGATATACACACATACATATACATGTGTATATACAGATACATACACACACACATATATATACCCAAATATATATACACGTGTGTGTGTACAGAGATAGAGAGACAGAGAGTGGGAGGGAGGGAGAACTGGAGGCAGAGAGAGAGATTTATTTTAAGGAATTGGTTCATGCAGTTGTGGAGTTGGCAAGTCCAAAATCTGTAGGGCAGGCTGGCAGACTGGACATTTAGGCAAGAGCTAATGCTGCAACCTTAAGGTCAAAGTCCACAGGGGCAGCAGGCTGGAAACTCAGGCAGCATTTCTACAGGGCAGTCCTGAGGAGAATGTCCTCTTTGGGAAATGCAATCTTTGCTCCTAAGGCCTTAGACTGATTGGATGAGACCTCCCACATTATGGAGGATAATCTGCTTTACTCCAAGTCTACTGACTTAAATATCAATCACATCTAATAGACACCTTCACAGCAACATCTAGACTGGTGTTTGACCAAAGGACTGGTCACCATAGCCTAGCCAAGTTGACACATAAAGTGACCATCACACCCCCTCTCACTCCCCTTTGTGTGCCCACCTGGCACTTAGGGGTGGTCAGTCCTGAGCAGATAAACAACAAGGAGTCCTAAGTGTTCCATGACATGTCTTGATTTCCATCTTCTTTTATACTTCTTGCCTTTCCATTCCTATTAACCCCGGTCTTCTGGGCCCAAAGATTCAGCCTCATTCAGCTCCACCCAATGCTCACACTCTGGCCACGTTCGGTGGGTGTCACAGAAAGAGGTGACAAGCCTGGGCTTGACTCCTGGCTCCATCACTCATCAACACAGGGACCCTGGGCAAGGACTTGCATCCTTCAGAGCGTGAGTTCCGTGTCTGTGAAGTGGGGCACGTGGCGCCCACCTTGAGGGATTTTTGTGAGGCTGAATGGGAAGACGCATGCGACAAGCCCAACTCAGTGTCTGCCATGAACGAAGCATCCCCTCATCTTAGTAATGATTATTTTATTGCTTCTTTACACGCAATTAAAACTCACTAATTCAGACCTATCAGAGAGGGCAGTCAACGACTGGAAAGTCCACATTAAAAAATAATTTTAAAATAATGTCATTTTATTACTTTAAAATATATTACTTAATCCAGGCTGATAAAGTGTTGCACAGCAAGCCCTTGGGGGACTTACGTTAATGAACAAATAAGAACAATTTGAGGTTAGTCTATCAATTATTGGTGTGGAAAAGGGTGTCTTCGAAAGTACTTGAAAATGTCTCCAAACAGTGTATTATCCTCTGTAGATTAAGCGCTTCCTCTGCAATCATCTTAATGCATTTTATTAATTCAACAGCTTCTCGCCACCTTGAGAGCACTCCAGGCAGCTTCGGCGCAGGACTGACCAGACCCACCCAGATTCTGACGTAGCGGTGACCGAGTGTAAGACGTTCCATTGAGTTAGGGCAAGACCTTTACTTTACATTCTCTGCTTTTCTCAGAAGCCTGTTTCAGGGTGGCCATCTTGGCATGTAGCTCCCAGAGGTGGAACTGTTTCCATCAAACAGCAAAGACGCTGGACTTAGGAACTTGGGCTCTGGACTCAGATCTGGTTCAAATCCCAGCTCTGGTTCTTGCAAGCTGTGTGTCCTTGGGCAAGCCACTTACCTTCTCTGAGACACAATAAAGCGGAGATAAGCCGACCTGCCTCACAGAGTTGCTGTGGGATTAAATTAGGTGATATATTAAAAGCAGCTGACATATGTGAGCTGGCACCTGAGCAGGCCCTCGTACCAGGGCCAAATCTAGAGATGAGTCAGGAGGTCTCGAGGCTCTGGAGGTAGGGAATGCCGAAACTATTATTCTGGGTGCTGGGCCAGTCCTTGGGTGAGTGATGGAAGTTGCCTACAGACAGACTATGATCTCAGGGCAGGAGCCCAGGAATTATTGTCATTATTATTATTAGCAACAAAACTGACAATTTGTATTTTACAAGAAGCATCCAGGTTGTCTCAGAAGCTCTGCTGAGACACTTTCTATTTGAAGAAGATTGTGCTACGGCTATAGTATTCCTCTGTTCCTCTAGGCATTCCAAGTTTGGATTGGGTCTGGTCACCAGAGAACCACAGGCCCAAAATTAGCTCAGCCCCAGCAGAAAGAGCTTCCCTGGGTGAAGGTACAAATTAAGCCCTTGATTCTACTGTGCCCCAGGGGCTGAGAACCTCCGACGAAGGGGAGACCCTGGCAGCATGACATCGGCCACAACTTCTTAAGCACTTCCTCTGAGGAGGGGCTGGGGCTCTACAACCACCTTACTTTATCCTGGCTACATCTGGCTGTGAGGTTGGACTATTGCCCCACCCCGGTTTCTCAGAGGAGTGAGCTGAGTCCCAGAAGGCGGGGGGACTGACTCAAGGTATCAGAGCTGGCAAGTGGTGATTCTAGGATATGAGCACAGCATGTAAGCAGGATATATATCCTACAAAAGATGCTCTTCCTTAGCCATCTCAGATTCCACAAAGGCTCCCAGCCCTTCTGCGGATCCCCGGCGCAAAGTTCTCTCCTCTCCTTTGAACTCTCCTAACTCACCTGCCTCTCTTAGAGCTGCTCCTGCCCTTCTTGAATTGCAGCCATGCTCAGAAACGTCTAGCTCCCCAGGGAGGGCAGGAGCTGGGTCTTGTCTGATTTTGTTGACTCGCGGGTGCCCCGCACAAGGCCTGGGCCTAAAGAGGGCATTTAATACATATTGATTGACTCGGCTGAGGGAATTATTAAGAATTTCCCAGAGGGCCTGTGGAGAAACTTTGTACCTTTTTGCCTCTTTTAGAGGACCCCGCCCTAAACACGGCTGCTACAAGTAGATGGAGAGGCTGCTATGAGCTGGGGCAACCCTGGGGATTGGTGACATTCCCCGGGTCTCCCTGCCAGCCTTGGTACCTCAGGAAAGGGTGAGACACGGCTGTGGACGAGGACGCTGAGCAGCTGAACACCGTTGGCTGCTCCTTGCAACAGAAGAGCCCAAATAGAGGCCGCTTCCCAAGGGGGGGAGCCGCTTAAGAAAGGGGATCTGAGGGTAACTGACTTCCCCACACCGTGGCCCCTGACGGAGACCCCCACCAGGGCACCCAGCCCATGCAGCCCAACCACAGGTGGCAAATCAGTGGTGTAACCACAGTGCCTGACACTGGGGCAGACCATTTTGTAACTCACTCCTCTTCCATACAACAAAATTACTTTCTGTAACAATCATGAAATGCAATGAATAACAACAGTATCAGTGCACTAGCTAGGCCAGTGGGCATTTCTTAAAAATTTTCATGAACTACACACGATTTTGAAAGCGTTCCTTATTTTTAAATACATCCAGACGTTGTTCCAATGGCCTCCTCTTTTGCTCATTTCATTTTTTTGTTGCTGAGTTCCACTGCATTCATGTCATGTCAAGGTGCCCCATCTGAAATTTCTTTAGAACCTCAGAATAATGATGAACCAGTTGCCATTTTCAGAATACCACAAGGCATTGCAAGTTCCTCCAAGTTCCTACAGGGCAAAAAGTCGCAATTATTTGTAGGACGGTTCCTATACGCACCTATCAGTTTGAACTTTGATCCTTTGGTTACAGTCTGATATAATAATAATTTATGTAAATAATTCTTCAGTAACTAATAGGATTTTAATCAACCCAAAATGTCAACAAAAGGTACAATTTTTTGATAAGTCCGTTTTCTAGATTTTGTTGTTATTTGAAAACAATTTAAAAAATTTCGATTTAAAAATGTTATTAAAATTCAGTAAAATATGTTAAGCATGAATTAAAATATGCACTTTCTAAACTAAAATATTACACCTGACAGTTGCACTCTTTCACCGTTTAAACAAAAATAACTCCATCGGTCAGCTAGACTGGCGGAAAGAACTCAAGTGACTTTTTTTCATCTTTACAATCACTGTGCTATCATTGTTCATTTCAAATCTGCTTTGTTGTTGTTGTTGCTGAGGAAGACTCACCCTGAGCTGACATCTGTGCCGGTCTTCCTCTATTTTGTATGTGGGTCGCTGCCACAGCATGGCTGACGTGTGGTGTAGGTCCGTGCCCCGGATCCGAACCTGCGACCCTGGGCCACCAGAGCAGAGTACACCAAACTTAACCACTACACCACGGGGCCAGCCCCACAAATCTGCTTTTTACACACAAGAATACGTGATACCACAGGGGGTTGGAGACACAAAATGTGCCTGAAGAGAATGCAGACGATTCTGCAGCCTGACAAAATAACTCTCGTTACAAATGTGTATGGGTGGGTCTGCATTTTGGGAGGCAACTCTATAACCAGGAGTTCTCCAGACTAACTTTCATGTACACTAAAATATTTATTAAAGGATAAGTAATAAAACTGTCCTAATGTAAGACTTATAGACTTATAATAATAATCATTCTTATTATTAAACTCCACAGTACAGCAACAATTGTTTACACCTTAAGCCAAGGAAAGATTTTCGTGGAGGAGTATTTTATCACCGACATTGTTTACCATTGCCAGTGTACAGTGGCAATAAAAGCAGACCAAACAGCAGTCAAATTTATTGTTTTTTTAAACTCCTCTGCACCTGCTTATTGCCTGCACTAGAGGACCACACCCATCGCCCCACCCTTAGTACACAGAAGATACTCCAAAGGAAGCCCCCAAGGGTGTCCTTCAGAGCTGGCTAACAGGAAATACTATGTATTTTTCCTTCATCGACAATGAGAAGCATGTGATTATGTGCTCTTGATTGCTTTGGCGCCAAGAAGTTCAGAGCCAAATTTATAGCTCACCTTGTAGGATTTTATGGCATTTCAACTTCTGCCCTTGGTGTCAACCTAATGTATACCTTCCCTGTCCCAATTTTCCACTTATTGTTTCAAAGGTTTCAAAATGACCTCCCACAGCTTAACTAACTTGCAGAATCCTTCTGCAAGTTAAATTTTTTTTTTAACTTCAGTGGTTTTAGGTAGGACAAAAAAACCTCCAGTTTACCACAGTCCCCACCACTCCCTAAGCACTGCCCTGTGGCCTCTTTCATACCTGCTCTCTGCTTAGCCTCTAAAAGCATTTCAGTTTTCAATCCATGTATGTTTTTCTTTCTTTATAGCTTCTTGCTAGACAACTCATACCCTTTGTGGAGTGGAAGGGTCCAGCTTAGCTTGATATGAGAAGAGCTGTGATCTGGAAAGAGGGGCACCAAGTATCTGGCACTGTGCCAGTCTCTTGCATCCTTTCATTTAACCCCTCAATAACTGATAAGCAAAGTATTGGTACCATTTTATAACTGAGGAATCGAGGCTCCAAGGAGTTAGGTGCCCCCATCCCAAGCCACACAGCTTCTTGGTGGCAGAAGCAGGAGGGAAGCCCAGGCGGGTCTGTCTACCCACATGGGGTGAGGGAGGGGGCCTGGAGTTCCCCCACAGCATCCTGGCTCCACACACAGCTCCCCCAGAGATGCCCACCAGGGGGCCAGGCAATGGCTGCCCCAGCACCACTTCACAGCAAGAAATCTTTCAGGGCCTGTCCTCAGGGGGATGTGTGCTGGGTTTAATGCTCTGTCGCCACCTTCTTAAAATTCTTAATGATTTTTGAACAAGAGGCCACACTACCACCACCTAGAATGACAAGTGACAGTGGCAAGATGGCCCAGCCACTACCAGGCTCCCCCCTCACGGTGCCACTGGTGTGTAGAGGATGCCTTGCACCCAGCAAAGGCTTCTGGGAGTCACACCCACAGACCCCAGCTCCTCTTCCTGGACACTGAGCAGCCAGAGTCTTTTGGCTCCACTGATACCCTAATCTGCTGAGCTCTGTCTGGACAGTCGCCACAGCAACCAGAGGCTGGTCTCTGCAGCTGAATGAATCAGCAAATATTTATCAAGCACTGGCTAGGAATTGTGGGGGAGCATGAGTGGCTTTGCTGGACAGTCCAGTTTTAAAATATTTTTAGTAATAAATACCCCAAAATAAAGGGGGGGAGATATTTATAAGACCCTTTTTCTCTCCCATCCCGGAAGCCATGAGGTAGACAAAATAGTGTAGTTTTACATGCACAGATTTTGAAGCCAGAGACTTTTGGGTTCAAATCCCAGCACCACCACTACCAACTGTGTGACATTATGCAAGCCACATTCCTCTCTAAGCCTCAGTTTCCCCTTTACAACATGAGAATACTAACCCCTGCCCACCTCACAGGGCTCTTTAAGGATGAAATGAGCTAATGTATAACAAAGAGCTTTGTTGACTGTGCAAATGTTAGGTTGTTCTTTCAATAAACATTTATTAAGCATTTACTCTGAGCCAAAGCCCGAGTTAGGCATTAGAGCCTCTCAAATGTAAACGTCCTGGGCTCATTGGGATTCACTCTTTTTTTTTCAACCAAGGTGAAATTCACATAATATAAAATTAACCATTTTAAAGCGAACAACTCAGTGGCACTTACTGCATTCACAATATTGTGAACCAACGCTTTTATCAGGTTCTGAATCATGAAAAGCCTGTACCCATTAAACATCACCCTCTTTTTAGGGTATATTTTCCCTTGCTATCATTTTGTCCTTCTCAGGAGTCAATTTCCGGAGCTTGATCATATCCTAATGTTTCTCTGATCACCTGTGACTCCAAGCCAACCCCTGGATCCAACCTCAAGCTTCACAAGATGAAATCCAGCTTCCTTTGCCAGCACTGGGGAAACCAGAGCCCTGAGCCTGCCATTTTTAATTACACCAGGGCTGGATGAGCAGGTAATCGCTGTGTATTTCAGTAAATTACCTCTCATAAAGGAGCTATCATGTTTGCTCGTGTGCCTTCTTTCCTGGAATCAGCTCCCTGTTTGCCAGCATTGCCTCTTCCCAGCAGCCTGTGCGCTTGGCGAATGTCCGCCTTGTCAAGCTGGGGGAGAGGCAGGTGCAGGGGGAGGGGGTGGTATCTGGGCAAATATTGGACTTGGCCACACTTGCTGTCCGTATCAGGAACCCGATTGGTGTTATTGATTGACAGATGCGGGACCAACTGTTTGGAAAGCTGAGCCCCCTCGGATTGGGGTAGGTGTTTCGGCAAACAGCCCTAATACTGGGCAAACAGGCCTGTTGGAAGAAGTGCCCGGCATGTTAGCAGAGCAAACCAAGCACTGAGCAAACAGCTTAAAAGAATGTGGCCACCTCCACGTTAATCTCAACCGAGGTATTGATCCCGCTGGAGGCGGGAGAGGGGCCGAGTGGGGAACAGAGAGATACAAACCCCGGCAGAATGTAAATGTTATCTTTAAGCTGCGGCTGTCAAGGTCCTAATGGGCATCTGTTTGGAATTTGTCTTCTTGCAAATCTTTAAATCCAGGTCAGGGCCACGCACAGAATTTAATAACAACTTTTCAGAGAGATCGGGGCTTGGGACTGATTTCATTCTTCATAAGCCCAACTGGGACTTTCTGTTCTTCTTGGAGATAGCAGCCTCGCCTGCAAACTTTCTAGGTGCCAGTCCCAAGCTAAGAAGAGGCAAATCTTCTGAACATTAGTCAGAAGCTACAGGAGAGAAGAAGAAAATCCAGAAATAAAGGTGCTTTCTCTGACCTCTGAGCTATCCATGCATGAGAGTTGGTCAGGTGGAAAGAATCTCAGAATCGGCGCCAAGAAATGGGTGCTCCTCGCAGCTGCAGGGTCCACCTGGCTGGGCCTCCCGTCACCACCTCCCTGGTCCTCAGATTCTGCATCTTCCCGGGGAGGCAGGGGGAAGCAGACCCTGCTGGGCACAAGCAAAGGCTCGTGCCAGACAAGCTCACTCAGGGGTGGGAGTACACCCTGTAGCCAGAAAACACTGCCCCAGGGTGAGGAGTTGGGCCATTTGCTGGGAGATCCTGGGCCCAAGATGCTCTGACACCACCAGGTGGCAATGGAATGGACCACGGCTGTGACTATCACCTATTGTTCTAGGCAGGTGGCTACTTGGACCTGGGGGTCCTTTCCCAGAAGCTCGACGGGGGAAGGGAATACATGATGTTTGCAAATTCCTTGAAAAGTCTAAAAACCATGCTTGCTTGCCATATAATATTTCTGTAAAAGAATAGGGTGAAAAATACTTGCTCCTTGGTGTCCCAAGTGATGTGGAGGGCTGTGATCAGGTGTCACCACTGGTCCACAATTTCTCCCTGAAAAAAACCACAGAAAGGATAAGTTCCTGCCTTCTGCCCCATTCCCTAGCCTGGCCCAGTCCCCTGGTTGTACTGGTAGAGGCTGGGCATACCTCAGCTGCACACCCCCAAACAAGGAGGCATAAACCCATGCTGGGTCCTGGCCCATTTGGAAGACTGCCTCCTATCTTCAGTGGAGGCCGTGAGCAGGGTGGGTAACCCCGGGGTTTTGGTATTTTATAAGAGTAAAGGAAGCTTATAAATCATTTTGCCCATCTCTGACTTTTGGCATCTGGTCTCGTGGTGATAAAGAGAATCAAAGAAGGTTGTGGCTCAGAGAAGGGGGCATTCCTAATTTTAACGGATCTTTATTCAGGCATTTAATGGAAGGATATAGGCAAACTGGTTTAGAGCGTCAAGTGCCTGGGGTAGAACCCCAGCTCTGCCACTCAGTAGCTGTGTGGCCTTGGGCAAGTTGCCCAACTTCTCTGAACTTCAACACTCTTCCTTATAAAATGGAAATAATAATACACTCATGAAGGATTGCTGTAAGGATTATATAGGCTACTGGGTGTTGGCCCCTCACCCATGCTAACCGCTCAGTAAATAGTAGTATTATTTCTGTGACACAGGCAGGACAGACTCTAGTGAGAACAAGCTGTCATTGTCGATATGTGACAGTTGGGGGATGTCCTTGTTCCCAATGAGGACGCCACCAGCCTTGCCCAGAAAACCCACCATCACCCTGGGGTCAGCACAGAGATTTTATTACACAGGTAGAGAAATGCACTAAGTTCCTAAGAGCTCGGCCTGTGGGAGCTTCTCCGACTGACGTCCTCCACAGGTGGACACTGGACAGCTTCCTGCTCCAGCACCCTCGGCCCCACCTCGGCTCCAGGCAGCGAGAAGGCTGCGTGCAGTGAAGACGAGGTGCCCCCAGCGGAGCGATGGGCTGGTCTATTGCCCTCTTGCTTATGGATGGGGCAGAGGAAGCCCCAAGAAAGGGGGACTTGCCCAAGGTCACAGAGAAGGTCAGCTGCCGCATGAGGCATTGTGACAATAAGGAAATGGGCTGATAAGGTTGGGTGTTCGAAGACAGGTTATCAGGAAGAAGCTAAAGCTGGCCTTAAAAGAGGAGTGGGTGGGGACCAACTTCATTTCCACAAAGTTATGAATTAATTAGGGTTTCTCTACTGCAATTAGAAACAAATGAGTAAACTGTACCTGTGTGGAGACTCTTGCTCTCAACCTAATGATTAACCTGCCCTCGATGAAATGTCTATTTCAACAGAAGCTGTCTCAAAACCACTCGCTTTGGGAGCAAGAGAGTAAACACAAGGACGCACTAACACAGGGGAAGTCTCCGGCGTGGGGGAAGTAGAGATAACCGTATTCCCAGGTCCACCAGGCCTAACATCTGGATAAACACAGAAGACCCCCCCACTTAAGGAGAAGGCTGTTAGCCAAGGTCATGCATTTGGCCGAAGTCCACCACGCTGGCCCGCCTCCTGGGCCTCGGGCACACCCACTGCCCCAGTGGCCCCATGGAGCACGGGCAGAGGCTGCAGGGTTTCGGGCCCCTGCCGAACCCCAAGTTTCTCTCCCTCCCAGCTCTCCCCTCAGCTCTTCGGGACAGTGACGTAGAGGCTCGTTGTCATGAACAAAAAGAGGTTGACAGTGAAAAGGAGGAAGCTTGTTAATAAAACCACTGCTGTTCTCAAGGGCCCAGGAAGCATGCCCTCACTGGCCTGGAGGTAAGAAAAAGGGCACATGTACACCACCCACCCGGCCCCGATCATCCTCAGGCTCCAGAACTTACTCTCACTGCCGTTGAACAAAGTCCTCTTTTCTTGGACAAGAAGATGCTGGCCACTCTGCAGACCTGGAGGGGCTTGTGTTTGCGGGCAGGAGTGGGCGCCACAGCCATTGGACCAGGTGTCCCTCAGGGGGAAGGCCTGGGAGGCGGAAGCCCAGAGAGCACGCACTTGGTAAGGGGTTTCTGGGCGCCTCAGCCCAGAGCAGATTAAGGAGGGGGTAGAGACAGCTCAGAGTGGGTCTCTAACCCTCCTCCATCCACTGTTGGAGCACAGGAGCCCAGAAATTCCTTACCAGGTACTTGCTTTGCCCCACCCATAGGGTCCACCTCCCTTTGAAAGCCTAAGTCATGAGGTAGTGAAAGGACTGGACACTGATTCTGCGGCCATTGCATCTCCAGGCACGAGCCACATTCCAGCCGCTGCTGAAAATGCGGGCCCTGGAACCAGGAGAAGCAGTTTCCTCCTGCATTCCCACTTTCTGACCCCACTGCTATCCTCATAATTACCAACTGTTTACAGGAAAGGTGATTAGACTGAGTCCCCTGATAGAAGGGGTTAATAATTACAAGCCAGGAAAAGAGGGAGTTCTTGTAGCAGACTGCTTCACTGCTTCTACCTAGATACACAGTAACTAGCACGGGTGCTGAAAACACCCGGGTTAGAGCGAGCTAATTACCACAATAATGTGAACTACACAGCAGCAGCAGCATCGCTGATGAATCATTGAAAAGGCTGAGTGGCGCTGAGAATGCTCAATTAATGATCCACCCCTGTAAACATGCATCTCCATAGCCGGGTGCCCAGATTCGGCCCATTACGCTAAAATCACAGTCCTTTGAAACCCCTGGACCTTCCACACAGCCCTTAAACATCTTCAGAAGCGCCGGGCCAGCTCAGTCAGTAGAGCGTGAGACTCTTATCTTCAGAACTTTGAACTCTGAAATAAGGAAATACAAAAATGCTCCGAATCAGGACCGGCCTCCTGGGTGTGTGACCCACACAGTCACTCAGGTCCGAGCTCAGAAGGGCCCCTCATGTGATTTAATGCTCTGCTGTCACTCTCTTGACATTCTTAATAATTTCTGAACAGGGGCCCCCAGCATTTTCATTTTGCACAGGGGCCTGCGAATTATGTCACCAGTCTTGCATCAAACTCTGAAAGAAAAAGAAAACATGACGATGCTAATAGAAAGTGAGACAATGGAATACGGACGTCAAGCCCCTTTGCCTTTATCTGAGTCAAAATGCTCCATTCTTCCAAAATTCTGAGCAAGAGGATGTCTGAGCTGTAGAATCTTTCTCTTTTTTTTTTTTGAGGAAAGGATCTTAGTGGATTACAAATCCCTTATGAGTAGGTCTGACCCTGTCCTCTAAGCTAACCCCTCTCCTCCTGACCAGAAAAGCACTTTTCCGACCTGCTGCGTCTGCAATCTGAGGTCGGAGAGAGTTCCTGCTCTGCCCTGAGACAGTAGAGGGGTTGGAATCTTGCCACAGTTGCCTCCTCCATAAAAGGAAAGGCGATTGGGGTGGGGAGTGGAGGACAAAGTCAGCCTCTCCCCCACTTCTCAGTTCAAGAATATTCACCCAGAGAGAGTCTCTATGGCAAAAACAAGTTTTGGAAATGCTGGGTCAAATAAAGTTGATGTTCTGACCTGCAGGACTTCTCAGAACCTTTAAAGAGTTCCTGTGAATTGTGACTCTTCAAGACAAGGCTGACGGCCCTGCCCGAGCTCATGTGACTACTTCAATCTAACAATCCACCGGCTCAGGGGACTATTCACCATCAGGCTCGTGGACCTCAAACTTCAGAGCCTCTCACCTGCCATGGTCATTCCGAGGCTCTAGAAGTACCCTAACAAAGTGTGCACCCCGTCATTTGTTTGTACAGCTTTTGCAGAAGTGAGATTTTGCCGTATCCATATTCTTAAAGAGAACCCCTAAAATTGTAAGAGCTTTAGACCCCACAAGATATGCATCCTCCTCTGCACTCATTCCCACATCTGAAGGCCCACTCCTACATCACGCCAAGCATCGTAAAATGCACCCACATCCCCCCTTTAATATAATTTATAAATAACTCTAGGAGTTGAGTCAGAGATAGCATAATGTCATTTGCTTTGTAGACTTTTAATTAACCATTCTTTCACATTGGTTTTGCTCGGTTGCAAGGAATGTTAATTTTGGAGGCAACATTTTTTAAATTTCCATGTGGCAATCATTTTCTTAGGCGGGGGAGAGCTCGTGGGCCCCTAGGACCAGTTCTACAGTGCATAATGGATAAAATAGTTCTGCACTTGACACCGAGGACGAAGTTCAAGTTTCCCTTTAACAGTGGATAAAACCAGGCCTGTACCCACAAAGTTCACGTGGGAAACAAAGTAACCAAAGTCTCTGAGCTTGCCTTGCAGAACAGCAGGAGGACCGCTCATAAAAGAGTAGCTTGCTGACAGCCCCCCGCCTGACTAAGCATCTCGCGGGAGCATTGAAAAGCTGAAATGACTGATTGTAAGCTTTACACGTCACAGACTAAAACTGCACCACATGCAACGCACAGAACCCTCCCAAATTTGTACATGCGACCCGTGAAGAAATGTGAAAGACAGGCACCCCTGCGCAGAGGACTCAGAACTTCAGTCCCCAAGGCCACATGCTCCCCTCCCCGTCTTATTCTCACAATGCGCTTTGGAAAAACGCTTAGAACTGCGCACAGGCAAGCCAATCAGTAACTGGTAGAAAGAATAACTTGTTAGCGGAAAATTTATGTCCTCTGCCCAAACTGTTCCTTCTGTCCCAGATAAGGAAGGAACCGAGGTTTTCTTCGATTCCTCAGGAACGGTGCATTCAGCAGATCCTCTACGGAGAGGCGCCCAACAGTCTGCGGTCATCCGTCACCTGACATTTCTGAGCCCCTCCCCAAGCCCCTTTGCCTTATCTAAGTCATTTCCAAATCAGTTCCCTTTTAAGATAGTTTTTTTATGACGCTAGTCCACCATCTTCCAATTTGCTAGCTTATTGCTTATTAAAGTTCTTTCTCTACCGCCGCCTGCTTGGCTTTTTATCTTGTGGCGAGCAGATCGAGCCCTTCCTCGGTATCACACTTATCAGCCCTCACAGTTTGAGAAACAATACTAGATTATTTTCATAGCTGTTTCCAATTCAGAGGAAATGTCTATCTAATGCCTAATTCACACTAAAGAGAGATGGGAGTGGTGAGGAGAGGCAAGCCTGGATTATAGAAACTGAACTTTTATTATTGTCAAGAAATAGCCGGTTTCCTTGAACTGGGTTAACAAGGTGTTATCTAATGGGACCTGCGGGCTGCTCTCACATCAGGACAAGATTGTTGTGCAATTAGCTTATCAACTCTGTATATGTAAATGAAGGCTTTTAAAGTCCTTGAAAATGGCTCTGACTCTTAAGTAATTGAACTGTTTCACCGTGATGCTCTTCATTCTCTCCTGCTTGGACACTTCTTCCTTTAATTAAGCATTAATGTGCAAAGCACTGTGCCTAGGGGGTGAAATATGAATAAGACCCAGTCCCTGCCCTCCACCAGCCTGTGGTCTAATCGGGACTCGTCAACCTCGTCCTGTAAAGGGCCAGTAGTAAATATCTTCGGCTTTGCAGACCACCTCTGTTGCAAGAACCCAGCCCTACGCTTCTAGCACGAAAGCAGCCAACAACACACAAATGGAGTGTGGCCATGTTCCAATAAACTTTTATTTACAAAAATTACATGGGCTGTGGTGTGTGACCCCTGGTCTAATGAGAGAGACAGATGTATGAAGAATTTACTATGTGAAGGTATAAACCTAATTCTGTGCGAGGACAGAAGTGCTAGCCAAGTGTTGTGGACTGCAGAGGGGGGGAAGGAGCAGCTGACTGCCGGGGGGAGGAGGGAGGCTTCCTGGAAGAGGTGTCTGAGCTTATGGAGCCATTGTCTCTCGGGTCAGGCCTTTTTTGTTTCCCAGGTGCTTCTTCTTACCTGATTTTCCTCCCCAACAAGGGTAGAGCTTCTGAGACCTGGCATTTTCCCGTATCCTTCTCAGGGCTCAGCTAAAATGGATGCATATGTCCTGCCTACCATTTCTGAGTCAGCCTTACCCAGTCAAATAAGGTTAACATTGTAAGAGCGACACTCTGACACCAGGCTCTCCCCCAGGCTTCAGATAACCATTTCTTGTTTGGGAAACCACCGGTGCCTGTGAGGAGAATTAGACAATGTAATCTCCTCCTGCACGCAACCTTGGCTGTAACTCCTTTATTGTTCTTCGAGACACTTTCCCTTTGCATTTTCAATATCCAAATGCCGTGTAGTTTACTGTGACTTGTTTGCTCAAGGTTGGGCAAATAAAAGAACAAAGGAGGCTGTGAGCATCACCCCCGTCTTTGCTATCACCTGCTCTCACTGTGAGCTGAGCAGCCTTCAGGCCCCATCCCCAGCACAGGCTGTGGGCCAAGGGTGCTTGAGATGCAGGGCTGTGAAGACTGCACAGGAGGTGGGCACTGTCTGAAAGGACTCCTGATAGCGTATCTTCAGTCCACCAGGACCTGGGGAAATGAGGACACCCCGGCAATAAGAGCAGGTGGATGAATCACTCACCCAGTAAAATGGAGGGAGCTGATAATGGCAAGACTTAGAGACTGTTGGGCCAGAGGTCTCACCAAGAGATGGCTTGGGGGGCTAGCTCCTGCCCATCATCTCCCTCAGCCCCTCTCTAAGGTGTCTCTGAATTACCACCCAGTCTACCTGTGAGTGCAGTATGCTGGCTGTGCCACCCAGACCACTACTGCTCCCAAGCCTCTTCTCTAGAGACACTCTGGAGCCCCCACTGCCCATTTATGGCAGGTAAACACCCAGTGGGAGACAGCGCTCATTAATCCCCCCAACATGTGTATGACTCCCAGGAAGGTACACAGGATATGTGTAAGTATTGGCTGGAGTGCCCCATTCACTCCTTGCAGGAGGTCAAACCAGAGAATTCTGGATCCAAAATGTAACACTTCTCAGTGTATCAAGTGCAGGTAACACCTGCAAGCGCCCTGTTCCCCCGCTCCTAATCAATGAGCGCCTTGAGCTGCAGTTTTCTCGTCTCCAAATGACGAGCTATCTCAGAGCAGCCCTCCAGCTTCGAACCCCAGAGCTGTGGTGAGATGCAAATCAGCACCCAGCACAGCTCCGGACTGAAGGGGGGTCCCTCTCTCATTTAACCCTGGGCAGGGTGGTCAGCATTCTGCAGAGACATCTCCCTGCCTGGATTGCCCCCTGCCTCCTCTTCATCTTCCCAGGGGTTACTCACCCTTCAAGCTCTGACTCCAGGCTGCCTCTTCCAGGAAGCCTTCCGCCATCACCCTAGCTCTCCCAGCCCCCCTCTCAGAACTCTGCTCTGCTTTCAGGCAGGCTCGCACAACGTCAAATTTAATAATACCCTCTCCAGTCCCACGGTCTCATTACTCCACATGTGTTCATTATCTCCCCAGAGTGTGAACTCCTTGGCTGGAAACCATGCCTTCATTTTTAACCCCCTCAGTGCATTGCACAGGCCTGGTCCAACAGCGGGTGCCCAATAAATACTTGCCAGTACAAATCCCAAGGATATAAAAAGGGTCCACGCCCAGCTTCCTCCTCTTTTAAAAGAAGACATGAACACAGTAGCAACCAATACCTGTAAGGCATTGCATATGTGACAAAGACTTGCCGCACTCATTACCTCAATCACTCAGCAGCCCAGGGAGGCAGGTGGAATGACTCCCACACTGCACATGTGGACACTGAGGGCCAGTGAGAGTCGGTGATTTGCTTGAGAGCACAGCTAGTAAGCGGCAGAGACATGATCTGAACCCAAGTCTTATGACCCAAGCTCATTATTTTTTTCCATTACATGGGGCTGTGAGCCTTAAAAGCCAAGAGACAGTTCAAGGGGTGGCCCGCAGCTTTGCTGTAGAGAAAACCGCAATCTCCAGGAAATACGTAACTTGTTTACACCCAGATGCAGGGACCAGAGAGAAGGCAAGTTTCCACCAGACCTCAAAGAAGTGATGGAAATTGGACAAAAAGAGAGGCAGGGGGAAATGGCGGAGAGCAAAGGCATAAAGGGAGCATGTAGAAGGCATCTGAGGCAGACGTGGGTGTGACTGTGTGGCCAAAGCCGGGTGCAGGGAGCAGGGAGCAGCTGTAATGGGAGGGCAAAGCCACCGGAGGGGAGTGATGTGGGGCCAGCCTATCGGGGAGACTCAAACCCCAAGCTGAGGATTGTGACAACAGGGTGAGGAGAGAGGAGATGGGGGTGGCAGGTGCTTGTGAGCGACCACTCATAGGTTTCGGTGAGGGACCAGGTGGGGAGGGGCAAGAAAGAATAAGCCAAGGTCCTTCCAAGCTCCCAAGCCAGAGAGACTGCTAAAATGTAAGTGTTACTAACTGACATGTGGGTGGCGAAAATTGCCACTGATTTTGACTGGGAAGGAAACAGCCAGTATCACACAGTGTCAAATTTAATAATATCCTGTCGCCATGCACTCTCTCATTATTCCACACATGTTCATTATCTCCCCAGATTGTGTGCTAGCTGGCTTTTGGAAACTACCTCTTCTCTTTTAGCCTCCACAGCTCCTTATGCAGGGCAGAGCAGATAGCAGGGGCCCAAGAAATACCAGTGGATGTACATTTTGAGACCATAAAACAGGCCTAAACTCTAAGGTCAGTGGGGGGGCACTACGGACAGACAGATATCAACTCAGTATTTCCTCAAGAGCACTTGGCAGTAGCGACCAGAAGCATCCAACGATGCCCAGCAATGAAACACTGCCCGTCAAGGTAGAAAGCACTCCGGCTCTCAAGGTATCCAAGTAGAAACTAGGCAACCGTTAGAGGCTCCATGAAAGGAATCCCTCCACTGGGAGGGAGACCAGACAGAAGAGTTCCTACAGCCCCCTCCATCTTTCAGACGCGATGGTTCAAAAACGCTGTGAATTTGATCTCCGGTTTCCTTGGCATGTCCCATTCAGAAATAGCCAGACTGACTTAAAAAAAGAAGTCTCTATGCCTCTTTCTATTTCTTTCAAACCCTTTAAATGTCAAGTTCCAGACCACTGCTCTGCCTTGCCAGTGGATGGATACCAAACCCATGAGCGCCGAGTTTAGAATAGCACACCAGGCGTGGCCAGAGGAGGGGTCTGACTTCACGCATTCCTAATGCGTGTCTATTTTTACAGCCATGAGACACACCGCCTTCCCTCGCTGTTCACATCAATATCACACAGGGACGCTGACACAGGGCCATCTGTCCCCACAGACGCGTTCTTTTGGGAGGGGAGGCAGAGAGAACCGGAGGGAGATAGATATGTATTTTTGTTCTAAGGCTGAAAATTGATTTGGGATATGATAGCTCCCAGACTTGAGCTGGCCAGAGACGCCTCTTGCCAATTCCTTTTGGGAATAGTGTCTTATTTTTTCACCTCCTTCTGAAGTTTAGCACAGTCCGTCAGTCCACCCTCACACTCATTCATTCATTCATTCACTCATTCATTTGCCTTAGGTATGCCAGCTCTGGGCCACACACCCTTCCACCATGCCTGCCTCTTCTGGAAGCCCACAAAGGGGCATGGAGATGGGGAGGGAGCAGGACCGGGAAGGGGAGCAGATATGGCAAGTCCTTTCTGAACACCTCCAGTACCCTCAGAGCTGCACCCAACCGCAAGTCTGAGCAGGGGCCCTGCACTGAGACAGAAGATGGGTCCAGACTTGGGAGCCAGAGAGGGAAGGACTTGTGTGCAGGAACAAAAACAAAGTGGTTGCAAGGAAAATGGGGGCTCTGGGTCAGGGTGGCTGTGGACCCCAGAACCTGGCCTGAGCCAGCTCTTCTGGGAGAGCCCCCCACTCTGGGGAAGGATATCTAGGAGTGAATCTAAAGAGGAGCCACACCGGAAGCCCACCCATGTGGGGCTTGTTGTGGACTCTGGTTCCCAAAGTCTTTGGGGGCCCGTTGCACTTTCCCATCTCCCTCCTCTGATAACACATGCACTTTTCCCGTGACATGCTGCTCCCCCATCCCTGGTGGTTCTGATGGACCTCCACCTTCCCTGGGTGATGGTGCAGTGCCAGGCCCAGCCAATCAGAATGCCCCTCTGAAAGGGACTACAGTGATTAATTCAGAGAGGCACAAATGATCCTGGTGCAGCCAATTAGAGGCTTCCCTGGGACTTTTCTGCTGGAGCTAACAAGGAAGATGACCTCCCTCAATTGTTACCGCTAAATTGAGAGAATATGAGCCTAAAACTACCAGTCACCTCCTTGTTTGCTCATGGAAAGGACCTGTGTGAAGAATAAAGCCAATCAGAGACCACACAAGCCAAGAAGAAGAGGGAAACAGTCTCCATGACTTCAGTTGATCCCTGGTTCCACCATGCAGAAGTCAGGCCCTCAACTGGCCATGTACGAGAGCCAATAATTCTTTTTTGCCCTGTTCCTCAAACTAATTTGATTTGAATTTGCAACTAACAGTTTCCTCATGGATTACTGAAAACTCCTTTAGGCAGGTGGGGCATTAATGAATGAGACCACGGGATTGCCTGTGCCCACCCTCTGAGAGTCTCCAAACCCTTAACTGGCATGTGTACTGGTGCAGGCGGCAGCCACCAGGGTCCCTGGTCCAGCCCCAGGCGGCACATTTCACACCTGACCAGAGGTGCCACACTCTGGCACCAGCAGCTGCAGCCAATGGAGCATCTTCTTGAGCCACACGCCACCCCCCCCACACACACCCCAGGCTTCAGCTGTCCCTGACTTGGAGAGAGTCCCAGTGGCACTGCAGCTTCTAGACCCATGAAGCATCTTCTGGCCTCAAGCAGCTGCCACTTTATTCCAGCTCTGGAAACAGACTGGACTGGCCCCTTGTAAAGTTGGGGGATGCCTGGACATTTGGAAGAAGGGGCCTGAGAGAGAGAGAGAGACGAGGATCCTGGGAAATCTGAGCATGGGGGGCCTAAATGCTGCTCTTTTGGCCATTACTGGAAGGGGCATTATTTATACCCAGTCTGTGAAGTTGGTCACCCCAGCCATGTCCTCTAGACTGCAAGGAAGAGGCCCAGCCTCCAGGCTGTGAGGTGGACCACCCCCACTCCAACACACGGCAAATTTAGGAGAGGGGTAGATTGAATGCCAGTGGACACACAGATGAAGACAAGACAAGAGGGTCTTGCCCTGGAGGAACGCACAGCCCCCAGTTCGGAGACCATCTCCTGAACAGAAAGCTATAATGCAGTGTGGACTGAACACATTTTTTTATTAAAAAAAAAACTTTTGTGGTAAAATATACCTAACAAAATTTACCATTTTAACCATTTTTAAGTGTATGATTCATTGGCATTAAGTACATTCACAATGATGTGCAACCATCACCACTATCTGTTTCCAGAAGATTTTCATCATCCCATACTGAAACTCTGTACTCATATAACAATAACTCCCATCTCCCCTTCGCAGCCCCTGGTAACTACTATTCTGCTTTCTGTCTGTATGTATTTGACTACTCTAGGTATTTCATATAAGTGGAATCATACCATAATTGTCCTTTTATGCCTTGTTTATTTCACTTAGCATAATGTTTTCAAGATTCATCCATGTTGTAGCATGTGTCAGAATTTCCTTCCTTTCAAAGGATGAATAATATTCCATTATACATATTACCACATTTGTTTATCCATTCAGCAGTTGATGGACACTTGGGTTGTTTCCACCTTTTGGCTATTGTGAATAATGCTGCAGTGAACATTGTTGTGTAAGTATCTGAGTCCCTGCTTTCAGGGTTTTTTTTTTTCTTTTGTGAGGAAGACCGGCCCTGAGCTAACATCTGTCGCCAATCTTCCTCTTTTTGCTGAAGAAGACTGGCCCTGGGCTAACATCCGTGCCCATCTTCCTCCACTTTATATGGGACGCCGCCATGGCGTGGCTGACAAGCAGTGTGTCGGCAGGCGCCTGGGATCCGAACCTGCGAACCCCGGGCTGCCAAGTGCGGACCTAACCGCTGCACCACCGGGCAGCTCCAGGGTTTTTTGATATAGATCTAGAAGCGGAATCTCTAGATCATATAGTTAAACACTCTGGTCTAACTTTCTGAGGACGTGCTGAGGCATGTTTGAGGCACACAGACGGAAGTGTGGATGGAGGGCTCTAGAGGAGGGAATGGAGAGCAGAAACTTTAGGTTCAGAGAGACCTCAGTCAGAGTCCCCAGTTGGCCCCTTACTGTGGCTTTGGACCTATGACTAACCTCCCGTGTCTGTTCATTTATAAAATGGAGATGACACGCCCACCTCGTGGAGTGTGGTGAGGAAAAGGTGGAGGAAAGGCATTGTCATCACAGCGGGCCCCAGAATCCCTCTTAGGGGAAAATCTGTCTTGGTTTGAGGTGATACTTAGCAAGTGCTTCTGACAGAATCAGGAACGTCACATATGGTTTTTAGGTTATTCACTGGACAAGGGCATCTGTTCAAAGGGGAAAAGAGAGGTTGAAGTCCAGCCTGGTCACCCTCACCAAGCCAGGGACCCAGCACAGGGCCGTGCCTCTCTCTGATATAGCCCCACACAGCAGTGAAAGTGGGCTTCTCAATTCAAATCTGACTCCCCTCTCTCCCCAGCATTCTGTGGCTCCCCATTGTCCTAGAATAAAGCCTAAACCATGCTGGATGGCTTACAAGGCCTGCAGATCCAACCCCTACCTGCCTCCATAGCCCCCATTCTAGCCACCTCCTCCTTGAACCCTATTCTCCAGTCCTCCTGAATCTCTTTCCACTATTTCAACGTGAAACTCTCTCTCTCTCTCCACTCTTCAGATGGGGAAACAAAAGCTCTGTCAAGCTAAACGCCTTGCCCAAGGTCACACTGCTGGCAAGAAGCACAGCCAGGTCAGAACCCAGATCCAGTAAACCCAAGTTGATGTTCTTTTGGCTGCAGGGTTAGAGGTGGCACCAGGCTAGAGTGCGGAGAGCATTAGGGGCAAGGACCCAGGTGTGATACTGGCTCTGCCCTCGCTGACTAGGTGACCTTGCACAAGTCTCTCTTCTAAGAATCTTGACCTGGCCACATACTAGCTTTGTTATCACAAAGTACCATACAGCCCGAGGATCTTTCAGGAATATTACAGTGGGAGTGCATTATTGCTGCTATATGGGAGCTGGCCATTCTGGTCCCTCTGCCCTCAATGGGAACTCTGTCACACCTTGTGAATAAAACCTGTCAAATGAAGCACAATTTGAAATGGAAAAATCCCTGGCCAGAGCAGCTCAATTTCCACTGGCCGGGGACATCCAAGTGGCCCCAGTATCTGGGTATTGCTAAAGCACTCTGAATAAAACAGACATCCAACTCCAGCAGTTCATTTCCTTAATAAAGATTGGAGCGAGGAAAGCAATGACACTGCAGAAATCTATTTTACAGACAAAGATTGGAAAAATAAGAGAAAATGAATTTCCGTCACTTCAATCTGCAAATTGAAGCTCTTCAACAGCCTGGCCAAATGCAATTACACTGCTGTCTGCATAGCCTGCAGCCAGGTCAGGACCCCAGAGGGGGAGTCAGCCCGCCCCAGGGGTCCCCAGGTTCTTGCTGGCCCCAACTAAGGTCTAAGGGTGCTTTGACTCAGAATAGACAGTCCTCTGGGATTTCTCTGGACATGATGGCCACTGGCAAAGTCTTCTTCCAATAGCATTCATGGAGTCGGACACCATTCCAGCGCCTTATGCCAAGGGGAATCCACTCACCCACTCCCACCACCCAGATGGAGAAGGGGCCAGACAGATAATAACCAACTCCATTATAGACTTAAAACATAGTGATCCTCTGAACTCTGCACAGGATCTAAACTGTACAGGCACACCCTGTAAGCCAGCACCTCCCTCCTGGGCTGTATTAGTTTGTGTTAGTTATCTATTGCTGCCTGACAAATTGCCTCGAAATTTAGTGGCTTAAAACAACAATAAACATCCCTTATCTCAGTTTCTGTAGGTTAGGGATTTAGAAGCAGTTTTGCTGGACGGTTCCGGCTTGCATGAGTTTGCAGTCAAGATGTCAGCTGGGGCTCAGTCAGCCTGATGGAGGCTGCTGGGCCCACCTCCCAGGCGGCTCCCTCACTCGGAGAGCAAGCCGGTGCAGGGCGCTGGCAGGAGGCCAGCTTCTCACCACATGCACCTGGAGCCCAGGGCTGCTGGGCATCTTCACAACATGGCGGCTGCTGTCCCCCGAAGTGAGTGGCCCAAGAATGTGCACGTTTGCAGTCTCACTGATGACCTCGCCCTGGACGTCACCCCAGCCTCTCTGCAATAGCCTGCTGGCTCCACAGGCCAGCCCTATTCCACATGGGAGGACATGAATTCCAGGAGGCAAGAAACACAGGGCTATCTTGCAGTCTGACTACTGCCTAGGCCTGCATCCTCCAGAAATTCTCACCAGAGTCATAAGCTGACGTGTGCCAGCATGGTCACTGCACATTCTACAGGGTGGCCAGGAGCGGGAGCACTCTGGGCAGAGAGGGGGATGTGGGGGACACATGTGATGGCGTACCGGGCAGCAGGTAAAAGAAAGGGATTAAATGTAGACACGGCAACATGGGTGCGTCTTAAAGACATGGTGCTGTGTGAAAAAAGTAAAGTACAGAATGAATTCTATAGCATTCTCCCACTTACCTCGGTTAAAGATACATGCACATAAAATAACAAAACATATTTTGCAAGAACACAAACAAGACACACGTTAAACCTATTAGAATGGCTGCCTGTGGGGGCGAGACAGGAATGGAAAAGGGGAATGGAGATAAGGGAATAATAACAAATATATAGGGCCGTATGGAGACCAGTAATACTGGAGTGCCATGACCTGAGAAATAAATGAACTTAACCCTCTGTACCTGAGATCCCAAACACCCGTGCACAAGGAAACAGACTTCGTCCCTCCCTCACCTGGACCTCACCTGGAGAGACACCACCTGCCACACAGCTCCCTTCGGGGTGGTTGATATGTTGTGGTTGGTTGGTTGGTTGGTTTTGTTTTGCATCAGAACGCTTGTCTCCAGCTCACTTTCTCTCTAGAATTCCGGACTCCATTCCCAGCTGGGTGTTGCACAGAGTTCATTACCAACCCTCCCCATTGGCTCTCCTGTAGGCTCTGTCTCAGGGCAGGCCCTGCCACCCACCAGCCATGCCATCAGAAACCGCATTGTCCTCCGCCCTTCTGCCCTCTCACTCAGCCCACATCTGATGTGGCGCCCTGTAGACACCAGTTCAAACTGTCGTCATCCCCTGCTTAACAGGGGGAGCTTTCCTGTCTGGAAAAAGGGAACGTGAGTGATACTTGCCTTCATATCAGCTAAGACACTTTGAGCTGCGGGTAACATACAACCAGCTCAAACTGGTTCAAGCAAATGTGTCACCAGGCCGTGGTTTCTATCTTCAGGCTCAGCTGTGCTCTCTGCCTCGGGGAGACACCGCCTACCTACAGCTCTCGAAGAGACTCTTCTTTCACGGTCACAAGTTGGAGGCAAAGACTCCTGGTCTTACATCCTCTCAGCTTCACATCCTTGAGGGAAAAGTAAGATCTTGTTCCCAAGCATCATTGGCTCTTCTTGGGTCATGTGAGCACACCTGAACCACCCACCATGGCCGGGGAAATGCTCTGATTGGCCGGGCCTGAGTCACATGTCACACCTCTGTACTAGGGTAGTCCCCTACAGAAGCACAAGGAATGAGAGCTGGGGAGGATGGGGTCCCCCCAGGAGAATCAGAGCATAGTGACCAGATGAAGGGTGAAAGGAACCTTGGTGGCTCCATGGTTGATGACCGCCACCACCTCATGGAGTGTCATGAGGCTGCCATGAGACTACATGCCCGGCACATAGAACATTCTCAGAACCCAGCACCTGCATCAGCATCAGCATTATTAACTTTGGGGTAAGTATTTGAGCATACTGTTATTTTAAAAAGCTAGAAATTCCAAAAATTAGCAGCACAAGTAAATACAAACCCTTGTAATCCACAAGAGTTCTTAGCAACTTTAGATAATGGCCAGTCAGTACCACCCATGATTTTATTTTGCTCCCATAAATTAAAAAGCTTTTACCTGCCACAGGTTTCTAATGAGTACGTGCACTATCACGGACAGCATCTCAGCTTTAAATGTAAAACACCCTATAAAGTTAATCAGAGCCTTTGGGAGAAGAAATATTCCCATTTATCAGAATTCCTGCAGGTCTTCCAGTTGGTTCTACAGACACAACTCAGGCCCAGGTTTTTCCCAGGGTCTTGTCTCATTCTTCGAGTCTTTTCTATGCCAAAGTCTTCCCACCTCATCTAAAACATGAGTTCCTGGAGGGTGAGAGCCTGTCTACACGTCCCCCTGAGTCCCCTAAATCAGCCTTTAGGGTGAAGATTCTGAGTAGGTTGTCTGGCTGGCTGGCCCACTGTCTGGCCATCCGTCTGACTGACAGCGCAGGCTGGATCCCAGTAGTTGGCAGGATTCCCATCTGTCTGCACAGCCCACACACCCACGGCCCCGCTGCCAGCCAGGGCTCAGGCCCCCACCATTAGAGACTCCATTTGTGCCATTAACGGGGACTTCAGCAACAGCTGCCGGCAGCAGGTGCAAAGCCCGACAGAGCCTGGCTCTGGAGAGAAATCTTTTGCTCGTTCAAGCCAGCTGTAGAGACAGTGAAGGGAAGCGGGAGGGGGACCGGTTCTCTCTGAAAGCCAGCACAGAACAGGGAAAGTTTGGTCCGGGCCATTTTCATCATTGAGTCAATCGGTCAGATGGGCCAGCTGGTCGGCCACCCAGTCACACCAGAGCCAAATGCCCCTCTTCACGGGGACTGGGATGGTCCCACCTGCTCCTCTCACTTCCAAAGAGCCCTTGCCCCACCTCCAAATCCAGACTGCCCTCTTTCCCAGGGAGGGAGGGACAGAAAGAGAGAAGAAAAGGGACCGCCATTTGGAGCCACCACCCATGGACTAGCAGAATGACCATCACCTGGAGCTTTCAGAAATGCAGAATCTCCTTCTCCACCCCAGACCTCCTGAGTCAGAATCTGCAGTTTAACAATTTCCCCAGAGGATTCACGTGCACACCCAAGTCTGAGAAGCACTGGTTTGGAGACTCAGACATTCGATTTAATCATTCGATAATTTTGATTGCACATCCCCTGTATGCCTGGTACTGTTGTCGGCTCCCGGGGTACTCCAGTGACAAAAGAAAATATCCCAGCTCTTGTGGATGTTACTTTCTAGTGGAGAGAAACAGACAATAAGTAAGATAAATACATAAAATAGCTAGTATGCTAGTGGGTGATAACTTCTAAGAAGAAAAACTAAGTGGGGAAGAGAATAGAGGATGTGGGATGGGGAGGGGGCCCTGAGAGGTGGCCTTGGAGTGAGCACCTGGGAGGAGATGAGCCTGAGGGGAGGGACCGAGGGAGTGGGCCCAACAGTCCCAGTTTGCCCAGGACCGAGGGAATTCCTGGGCGTGGGACTTTCAGTTTCAAAACAAAGACAGTCCTGGGCACACAAGGACAGTTGGTTACCCTGGAAGGAGGGCGAGGGCAGAAGACGAGCTCGGAAAAGGGGGACACCATCCAAGAGCGTCACCGCTCACAGTGGGGTCCTCTGCCCAGTGGCATCACAGCACAGGGATTAGGGGTTCCGAAATGCAAAATCTCAGGCCCTACTCCAGATCTGCATTTTCATAAGATCCCCAGGGGGTCTGGGTGCATATAAGCTCCTTCTAGACCTTTGTAAGGACTTTGACCTTTACACTGAGTGAAATGGGAGACCATCACGGATGACATGATCTAACATTTAACAGGCTGCTGGGTTGAAAACAGACTGCGAGGGGAGGGGGACCAATTAGGATAGGCCTGCAAGAATCCAGGTGAGCAAGCATGCGGCTGCTGGCCCCAGGCAGGGGATGACAGAGGCCGTGAAAGTGGCCAGGTTCTAGATGTATTTTTAAAGGGGAGTGGGGGGGTGGAAACCAAGTCCCTGAGGAGGTGAGGAGATGAGATACTTTCTCCAACACACTTTCTCTTAACCTCACCTCCCTCATATTTCTTGTAGTGATCTCCTTCCTTCCACCACCGTTTTTGGGAGTCCTGGTTTATGGAAGTCCCTGTGCTGGAAGAATGAGACCCGGTCCATGCGATGTGCTCTCTGATGAAGAAAACCCCAGGGGCTCTGGGAGCCCAAGGGAAGAACCACTCAGTCTGGGCGGGGGTGGGGTTCAGGGAAAGATTCCCCCAAAGGACTTGTCCTCACAGCAAGCTACATCTCAGGGAGCCCGAGGTGAAGGATGCTGCAGACACAGGAAGCAGCTCCTGCAAGCACCCGAGCAAGGGCTGGAGACAGGGGAGCATTCCCAGATGCAGGATCACTGTGGTCACTCTGGACCCGGGTTCGGTCCTGCCACTTCCCTGCTCAGACCCCCCAAGGCTCCCCATTGCCCATAGGAACAAGGAACAACGCCATTTTCATTCAAGCCCAAGCATATTTTCAATTTTATTTCCCAGCTCTCCCCTCCAAATTTAACTCTCCTCTGAGATCCCACCCGGACACATCCACTCCTGGCTTCCCACCAGTACTAGCCCCAGAACTGGGCCAGGGGGCCCCTGCTCTGGACCCAGCCTTTTACGCCACACCCTTCTCCTGGAGTAAGCAGTCTATGGGGCCACAAGGAAGTGCCCACCCGGAGCCAGCATACCCCGCTCCATGCCACACTGCAGTATCCGGAACCCCAGAACTCACTGCTCAAATGGTCCCAGCCCCCTCGCAGGGCCTGCAGAGGCCTCTTCCCCAGCAGTGCCCCAAAGGTGAACAGGGTCAGATGCACACCCCAGGCCAGCTATTTACAAGAACTGTGTTCAGAGTTTGGGTGTGTGTGCTGTGGTGTCCACTAGGTGTGGGATGGAGTCAAGGGTGGGAAGAGAAGGGATGGGCTATAGGCTCTCCCCACTTCGTCTCATTCTGGTGCAAAATTCCAAGGATTCTGAAAACTCTGAATAGGAACCTGCCTTCAGGTCATTTTGAAGATTCACATGTCTAGATAAGCAGGGAAACCTATTTTATTTAACAGATTGTTAGTGTGAGTTATGACTTTTTAATATTTAGACATATGGTCTGTGGCCTCTGTTTGGGCTCTGGCCCCGGGCCCCACAAAGGTTCTGGCCAGGTCTGCGCCATAACTTTGACCCTGCAATTCTCCTTGGAATGCTTCTCCCCTCCTTCACTTCTTCTGTCTGAACCCAAAATGCATTCAAGGCCCACATGGCAATCATCTGTCATTTTTGCCTGCCATCAATCCTCTCTCCTTTCAGCTGGTGCCTGAAGCCTTCTTTTCGAGAAGAAACCCATTCCCTGTGGTCTGGATGAGGCTGAGTTCCTAGGACCTAGTCTGTTGGAGCTATCAAAAAAGATTGTCTCCTTATGATGGAAAGACAAGCCAGCACAGAGAGAAGGAAGCATAACCAGGGGGTGGAACAGGAGGGAGACAGAGCCCAAGGAACCTTTTGTCAGCTCCTGGATCCATCCATACCTGATCCTAGCCCACTCTTGGGCTTCATAATTGCCTAAACCAATAAATGCTCCTTTTGTGATTAAGCTGGTTGGAGCTGGATTTCTGTTATTGGCAACTGAAAGAGCCTTATTCATAATTCTAATTCATAGAATTGTAGGTCTCAGAGCCTGCAGGAGTCTTAGAAACCATCTGATCAACTCCCACTATTGGACATGTGATGAATCTGGGACTCAGAAAGGTGAAATGGTTTGTCCCAATTCACCCAGTAAATCAGGGCCAGAACTGAGACTGGGACGCAGACGTCCTTGCTCCTAAGCTGTGACCCCATGTTTCTCTGTATGTCGCCTTCCTCAGCCTGCCCAGTCCAGAGCTGCGCCCCCCCTTCCCCTCAGTATGAGATCTATTCCCACACATCTCTGGTTCTTGTCCTGCATTTGTATTATTACTTCATTGATCCTGGTGGGTGTTGCATCCAAATTCAAACAGCAAACCCCTTGGTGGGGGGGAATGCTGGCATTCCGTTATTCTGAAGCCCCCCTGGAGGGAGCACAGCCCCCGTGTGCGGTGGGAGCTGAATGCGCCCTTGCTGATTCACCAGTCAGGGACCTCATCGCCTGACCAGCTAAACCCAGCTCCTTTTCCATCCAATGTGCCATCTCTTGAGTTAATGTTTCTCACAGGCAAGACTTTTTTTTTAATCCAACAAGCTATTTCCCAGGCCATTAGGAGGAACTACAACCAGAGGTAGGAATGCTATGTTGCTTTTTTTCTTCGTTTCCTTTTGTTTTCAATTTTCTGCCTGTGGAGTTGGTTTTTTTCTCTCTCTCTTCTTTAACAGCCCAAGTTGCTAAATTGCACATCGCCAGCAACTCCTGTGAGTTTAGTCCTTAAGTGTTACATTTCTGTCACAGATACTCCATAAGCAGCCCTTATCTTCAGGAGGGGCTGGTGAGCACGCTAAAATTACATTTCCATTTCTGTTCCTATGTTTTTAAGCTGTTATTTTAGCATTTCTGACTAGTTCACAGTTGACACCTACTGATG
Source organism: Tapirus indicus (assembly GCA_031878705.1). Classification (NCBI taxonomy): domain Eukaryota; kingdom Metazoa; phylum Chordata; class Mammalia; order Perissodactyla; family Tapiridae; genus Tapirus; species Tapirus indicus. The sequence continues at coordinate 59,807,367 of CM062918.1, read as the reverse complement.
GAAAATTAAATGAAACTTGGCCAAGAAGGAGCCTTCCCTCTCCTCCCCGGGCTGAACTAGCTCCTTTTTATAACGAGACGCAGCTGTGGAGGGGCAGAAAGACTCCTAGATTTGGAAATGCAAGATCCCGTGGTACAGTTGCCGCTCTGCAGCTAACTAGCTCTTGGACCTGGGGTCAATCACCTAAGCCCTCGGAACCTCGTTTGTCTTATCTGTAAAATGGGAATCATAGCTGCAGAACCCGAGGTTATTGTGAGATGTTATATTATGTGAAAATATCTGGCCATACAGTGACAACACGAATACTAGTCTATGAAATTCTTGGCCCATAGTAGGTGTTCAATAAATGTTCTTTGTTTCTAGGTCTTAGTCTTTTTTTTCTTAGCCATTTGATATCCTTTGGATTGGTTTATGCTCCAAACTGTTTAACTAAGTGATTAAGTGTGGGAATTACGGGATTTCCCTCCTTCTTGATTAAGTTAGCAGACCGTGCCCCAAATATAGGCTACGCTAAGGCCCCAGGGGCAGACTCGGTTAAAACCCTTCAGCAACGCCCTGTTGGGGATCAAGTCCAAACTCCATAAAAGCCACATGCCCCGTGAGGCAGCTCTCGCCTTCCCCTTCCTCTCCTGCCACAGCCCCACCTGGAATCCTTGCTCATGCACTTGCATCTCCCCGGGAGACCCTCTTCCTGGCTAACTCCCCTCCAAACTGCCGGAGTTTCATTACATCCTGTCTCTGAGCTCCTACTGGGCCTGGTGCCTCGCCCTTAGGACCATCATCGATGGTCTTGTCCCTCCAGACTGTGAGCACCTGCGAGGTGGCACAGGTTGTCCCGTTCATCTTTTATCCTTGGTGTCAGCAAAATGCTTGGCATACAGTAAGCTCAGAGAATATTTCTTAAAAGTATAAGAGGACGAATACATGAAAAATAAATGAGGAAGTTACCATATGTAAAGACAACAATTCTCCTTCAATTAAGATATAAATTCAATGCAATTCCAACTCATATTCTAATAGGGTTTTTTAATGAAACTTGAACAACTAATTCTAAAGTTTGTCTGAAGAGTAAATTCATAAGAATATACAAAATAAGCTTGAAAATCTGCTCTGCAAAATATCTAAATATGTTGTAAAGCTTTATCAATTAAAATAGTTGATTCTGGTAGAAGAATAGACAAATGGATTGATGGATCAGACTAAAGAGTCCAGATATAGACCTGCGTATATATGAGAATTGGGGACGTGATAAATGTGGCATTTTGTATCAGCAGGGAAAGATGGGCCATTTTAAAAAAATAGAAAGTCAACAGTCAGCTGTCCGTATGGAAAAAAGCAAAAGTTAGATCCCTTCTGGTACCCGCCGGGATTGGCCATGCTGCGCTTGTGATAAACTGCCCCCCAGTCTCAGTGACTTAACACGGTGAAGGCGGATTTCTGGCTCGGGGCACATGTCCCTTGCAGATTGATGGGGAGGCTCTGCTCACTGAAATTGCACGGGAGCCTGCTCATGGAGCAGTCACCATCTCAAATGTTGCCATGGATCTGGACACAGACTAGACGGTCTTGCATTAGTAATTAAATGCTTGGTCTTGAAGGGACCTCATTGCTTCTGCTCACAACTCAGGCTAGAACCTGTCACATGGCCCCACCCGACCACCAGGAGTACAGGAAAGGAAATCCTACCCTATGCTGTGAAGTAAAGAGAACCAAAAGGGCATTGTGGTGAAGGGCACAGTGACTACACACTACCTTCACCAGTTCCTGCCCCATCCACAAAGAAGTGTGTTTAATTATTTTTTTTAAGCAGAAGAAAATATAGGGAAAATTCTTTTATAATCATGGAGAGGAAGATGCCTGAAAAGAATTACAGATTTAATTCCATAAAAATTTTTGCATGGCAAATAATCTATAAATGAAGATAAAAGACAAGTAACAGATCACAGAAAGTATTTGTATCATCATATATAACTGACAAAGTGTTAATATCCACAATATACAAAGAGTTCTTGAAAATCAATAAGAATCAATATGTAAAATAATGGGCACATGCTAGATAGTCTTATTTAGAGGATTTGGGAAAATAGATATGCTTATATACTGTTGTTAGAAGGGTAAACTGATTTTTCTTTACTCAAAGAGTAATTTGAAAGTAACTATCAGCATGTTAAATGCACACACATTTAATGCAGTAATTCTTCTAAGTCCTCCTACAAAATACTATCTGTAAAGGTATACACACAATTTATCATTCAAAATATTATTTGCAAATGTATATGTGCCATGTTGTTCATTACAGAATTGTTGGTAATGGCAAATATATATATATATTGCTTTTAAGCAAATATGGTACATGCATTCCATGGAATACTATGCTGTCATTTAAAAATGGGTGGTAGTGTTATAAGTATGGACATGGAGAGATGTTCATGATACTTTTGCTGTGTGATGTTTGTGGTGCTCATTGATCACTCCTCCTGCCCTCCGATTTATAACTTATTTATACTGAATCCTAAGAACCAAGTAAGATCAGAATACACCAGTTTATTGATAGGGAAGTAGGGTGAAAGGACTCAGTGGAGAATCCAACCTCATCCCGTGAACCTAGACCTGACTTTTCACAAATTAGAAATCGATTTCAGTTTTTAAAAGTCCCAGTCATTACAATACCAATTCTTCTGGAATTTTTAAGCAAGGAAAGAAATAGGCGCCGGGGCCACTTAGCCTTGATATAAAATGATATAATTAATTAGCTGGCCTAGGGTCACCCAACGAGCAGGTAGCCTAAAGTCAGATCTGACAACGGGATGCACGCTTTCCCACTTGGAGCCTTTCCTCGGTGCTCTGAATTGTACCCCTGCGTAGGCCAGATCGCCAGGAAGCTGCATTCCTGGGATCAAACATTTGGCGTCCTCCCTCCAAGCCAGTCTCTGCCCTAACATTACGGTTAGGCCCTCACTAATATCACCTCTGCTCCTTCTCTAAAGACCGAAGCCAGAGGTCCCTCCTGCTGTTCTACAGGCCCCTTAGGGAAATCCTGGAGCTGTCCCTATTGCCCAGGCAGGCCCTTCCCGAGAGTGGGTGAGAAGGCTGTGACCCTGCCCCGTGCTCCCTCCCCTCCCTACTTGTTTCCTCTCTTAGAAGCTCAGAACCATGTTTTGCCTTCAACAGTGAACTCGCCCTCAGTCAGAGTTATGGGATGCGATTTTCCACTCCCAACCACCTCACCACATTTTTGTCTTTCTTCTGCACGATGAGCCTGGATCCCACAGTGCCTTCTGTTTCGTGGTCCTTCCGTGTGGCACGGGCAGCCTGGGCTGGAAGGCCAGCTCCATGAGACCTGGGAAAGGTCAGTTCCTTTTGCCTCGGTTTCCCTGTCTGTACAATGGGAGTGGTAGTCACAGTATCTCTCTCCTGGGTTCATCCCGAGGATTAAATGGGATAATGCATATACCACACCTGTACACAGAAAGCACTCCATAGAGGTTAAAATCACCATTTTATTCCAAAATGGTTGAATATAGCAGTTCCATGTGGCTCAACTTAATAGGTTTTTTGACAAAAGTGGGTAGGCTGTACATAAATATGATGCACTTTCTCACCCCGGCAGTCATAGTTGGACATGCGGACGGCTTCCTATTTGGTAACTTGAGCCCTGGCACACCTTGCAGTGGCCTGAGGGCTGTAGGGACAGGAAGCCAGGGGGCAGCTGAGAACCCAGGGACAGGACGGAGGAGACTCTGGAGGAAGATTGGAAAGTGGCAAAGGAAAACTTTCTGGGCTCAGATACTGCCCAAACACACCCCAAACCCTGGGCCTCCCTCTGCTCGCGCTGTTCCCCAAAGCCTGCCCAAATCCCGCCCAGTCTTCAAATGGCGGCTTGCCTGGCCACTTTCAGCCTTGCCCACCGACTGAAGTACGCCCCACTCCCACAACCCCACAGCAGGGCTTTGCAAGGAGCCCGGGTCTCAGGCCCCTAACAAGCGTGCCTGCCCCCCTCCACCCCTGCAGCTAGGGCAGGCAGACCCCTTGTCTTACTGCCTCTGTGGCCCCATAAGGCTTAGCTTGGTGCCTAAGACACAGTAAGGACTTAGAAAATGTTCGCTAAAATGAAACATTGCTAAGCTGGCAGTTTTCCCTGGGGGCCAGTCCTAGCATCCCACCAAGAAGCGGGATATTAATCTTATAAAGCTGTTCCATTTGGGAGGAAGAGAGGGAGGGGGGATAAAAGAACCCCTGTAGGACAGGACCATAGGCAGCTCAGAAATTTCTACCCAGAAGGGCTAAAGGGCAGTTGGGAAGGGGATGGCTTAGAACTTGTCTTAAAGCCACATTGATGTACAAGCTGCCTGCTTTAACTTAGATGGCTGTTTATTTGTGGTGGCTTGGAGGGCAGCTGAGAGAAATGGAGTGGGTGCAGCTGGAGCCACCAATCCTTCTCCAGCCACCCAGGCTCACCAGTCTGGAATGCATTCTTTCCCTACTCAATGTAAATGCAACCCTTTCCCTGGCAGGGACCCTCGCTTTATTTCAGATAACGAGCATCAGCCTGTGATGGCAAATTGGGCTCCATCTTGGCCCCATCCGCACCGGGTGACCTTGGCAAACCCACTTAACCCCCGGGGCTTCAATTTCCCCAGCTGTAAATTGAGCTCAACCTCTGTGCCCCGCTTCTCCGCATCTTGAGCAAAGCCCAAGAATCCTGCAGTCCACCTCCTTGGAGACATCAGCACAAAAGGGAGAGATTTAGAACTGGACCCCTGGTCTAAAGTACCAGGGACCCGGGACTGCGCTCTGTCCCCCATGAGCCGCGCAGGCTTCAGCTGGGGATTACAGAGCCGCCTCCAGAGGCCACCGCTGGTGGCATGGCCTGCCCGAGAGGCCCCACTCTTGTCAGAATATTAACACCCTGGATGCATTTGTGTGTTACTCATGATTGCGACCACGGTTCCAAAAGGATTATGCAGCATGCATATTTATGAGACAAGCCCAGACAAAGACTACCACATTTTAAAAGATGCAATTATCTCTAAAAAGTTCAGCTTTATTTTCATGCTAATGAATACAATATTTTTAAGCAAACCTAATTGGTTTGCCTGGGCTCCCATAAAAGCTCTCAACTCATTAGAGCTCCGAGGTCCCCTTCAAAAAGGGGCTTTCGAGGGAGCCGGGGGGCCGAGGAGGGGGCTGGCGCTCAGGCAGCACATTTTCAGAACTTTTCAGTCCGTGCGTGCTCCTGTTCCCCAGTCCCCTCCCTTTCCCAAGCCCTCTGGCTGGGTGACTGGTGAGGCCTTTCGAGAGGGCCCCCCCCCCCCGGGAGTCTGGGCCCTGGGAATGTGGGAGCATCAGGGGAAACTGAAGGCCAACAGGAGTGTCCTCCCTTCTCTCTGCAGAGGAAGCAAGGCCACTGTCCCCAGCCCACCCCACCCCACCACCCCCACAACACTCACACACCATTGTCACCAAACCTCTAGCTCCCTGGTGGATGCTGGAATTCCACCTAGAGATGGGATCTTCTACCCAGCCGTCAGCCCTGGCTTTGGGCTCAGAGCAGAGGGGAGGGGCTCCTCGGACCCCAGCCCCCATCCCGGATACTCCTACGCTTTGACATCTGGTTATTTGCTTTGGCATCACTGGCTTTTGGATTTCACCTTCTACTTTTGAAACACTTTCACATCTATTTGCTCATCACACGGTCTTGTGAAGTACATGTCATTTTCACCATTCTACAAACGAGAAACCTGAGGCCCAAAGCCACAGAGTGAGTTTGTGCCGGCCTACAGGCCTCAGGTGTTCTCTGTGACAAGCCGGATACAGGGCTCTCTGTGAGAAGGGCCTGTCCTCTTTCCTGCCTGAGTCCAAGTCCTGCTTTCCTCCTTGTCTCAGCCACCTCTCTACAGCTTGAGCTGGGTCTTTTCCTTACATGCCTAGGTCCCCCCGATTCTTGGCCCCAGGGCAGTGTACAGCTATGCGGGCTGTGCACTGTGCAATGCCAGGGAACGATGTAGTCTATGCACTGTGGACTGTGCACAGTGTAGTCTATGAATGGCGCCCCCTGGAGTTGTGCAGCACTATGCCCTACTCAGCATCCTTATCTTCCACCGGCTTCCTGCAGGGCCATTTGGAGATCTTGGGCCTATAATTTGCACAGGAAAGATTTGTGGATACAATCTGAGCTTTTCTGCTTGAAAAACTTCCGTCAACCACCTCCTCGGGGCTGAAATTCAGGTGCCTGGTAAAAACGGAGTGTTGTTCAGGAAATGACCAGCAGGCTCAGAAGGGGCAAGGAGGGGTTGGAGCAGAACAGAAACAACGGAAAATGTGGGCTGGGACAAGTTCCAGCCCGGAAGTGAAGAGACGAGGGCACCAGGCCTGGCACTGCCACTCAGTGGCTTTGTGCCTCTGTTTCCCCAGTTGTAATGAGGAGGTGAGACCTGTGGATCTCTGAGGGCCCATCGGGTACAGGCATCATTTGATTCTACTGCAGATTTTTCCAGAGAACTGAAAGAACAATGACATAAACCCAGAATCCAATTGAAAAAGCAGAAGGAGGGTCCTGTGAATTAACCGTGGGGGGGTGGGACTCCATACACCCATCCCCGCTCCTGGCTGGGGGCCCACTCTCAATCAGGCTCTGGGGCCCAGGAAGAAGGCTCAGGGCCCACAGAGCAAGTGGGAGAAGCATATAGGGAGGAGGGTATTGACTGAATCTTAAAACCTAAGCCGGCTAACCAGAGAGAAGTGGGAAGGCTATTCCAGAAGGCTGTGTGGCCCCGGCAACAAGAGGACCCAAAAGTGACAGTGTGCTGAGTGGCCAAGCTGGAAAGCAGGCCAGCTGCTAAGGAGGGGGAGGGAGCAGAAGGGAGGCCTCACGGGGGTCTGTGGTTTATAAAGCACCATGGGCATAATCTCCTGTGATCCTCACAGCCACCGGAGAAGAAATGACTGTGTTGCCCATTTCACAGGGGAGTAGAGAGAAGCCTAAGCAGGTGAGGTTGCCGGACTGAGAACACCCAGCGCAGGCCAGGGCCGGGGCTGGGCCTAAGACCTCAGTCTCCTGATTCCCAATTTGGTTACATTTTCCCCCAATTACCATGAGGACAGATCTGCAGGACCCTGAATAAGAAGATCAAGATTTGGGATAGCGGCTCATGGGCAATAGGGAACCCCTGAAAGTCTTTGAGTGGAGAAATGACCTGGAAACCCAAAGTTCGGGAATGGGCATGACAGGCTGGAAGGGTGGCGAAAGAAATGGAGGAGGGCCTACTGAGGAGGCATATTGTTTTGGGTTTAGTGAAAGGCCATCAAGGCCCTCTGTGGTTTTCCCGTGGAGAAACTGAGTTACATGCTCTCCACTGGCCCCGGGGATGTGACCCAAAGGGCTTTTGGAACTGAACTCCTGCCTCGGGGACGTCAGTGCAGGGACCCGACCTCAGCTCAGAGCCAAACTCCCACACCCTCATCTTTATGCTGCCTAATTGGCTTAGATTTATCAAAGTAATTTTTAAGGGGGAATTTTATATGAAGGTAATTACGCTCAGCTGAACTAATTTTATTAAACAATGCTGCCTTAATGACAAACAAATTTGTTATTAATTTGTAACCAAGCAGCTATTTCATTCAATTTGCAGCATCAGTAATGAGCCCTGTGGCCAGAACAGCCCAGAAGCACCCCTTTCTGAGGAAGGCAGCCCAGCCGGGACGCCAGAACCCGGGACCCAGCCCAGCTCTGCCGTGGACGTGTAGGTGACTCCGCCTGGCCCTTTTCTCTCTCGGCTGTGTCTCTGCAAAATAGTGGCTTGGAGAAGTGCCCCGAGGGAATGCCTACTCAGCAGCTTCAGGGACTGAAGGTCTGGATGGACTTTCAGTACTGAATGCCTCACTTTCCTCATCTGTAAAGTGGGAGAATAGTAGTGCCCATCTCATAGGGTAACTGTGAGGGTTGAGTTAGTACATGCAAAGCACTTAAGCACATAGGAAGCATTATATAACACTTCTTTTATTAACATTCCCAGAACCAGGAATGTGGGCTGGGGATGGCGGGGGGCCCACAGCCATGGATCCCTGACCTCCCACCCCCTTCTGGGAAGGTGAGACCTCACTACAGCCAGCAGAAAGAGGCCAGGGCACAAAATTCTAGCCCCAACTCTGCCCTTGGGTGACCTTGGGACTGCCTCGGCTTCCTTAGCTCTCTGATGCAGGTTGACCACACTGCCCTGCCTAGTTTTCAGGCCATCCCACGGGACAGACAGGACCGTCGGGTGGCTCTCACACGTGCGGAATGGGTCAGGATAACCTGGAGAGTTTATAGGAAAATTCTGACCTGATACCACAGATATCTCCCCAAATCTGTGCCCTTCCAGAACCCTCTTGAGAAGCCCTGCACTGCTGACATCCCTGGCAGGTCTGCAGGGCACTCCACACCCGCTGCCTTTGTGGTCTTGCTGGCCCGTGCTCAGGTGAAGAAAGAGCCATTCCTCGAAGTTAACTAACTTGCACGGTAATGGAGAATGGGGGCAATATCCGTCACCAGATCCGTCAGTTCCTCGTCCATGGGAATGCGTCAGGTGGAGACGGGACAGGATAGTTTGTGCAGCTTTCAGGGTTCACGCACGCGGGGCCATGCTGACATGACACCTCTGTGTCCACCTGCCGTAGAGCCTCGCTGTCTTGACTGTTCAGAAACATGAACCACTTGGAAGTCAGCCTTTCCAAGAGTGCTTGTTAACACACCATCCGTGTGCTGTCACATACACAGTCGCCTACGCAGAGTCCCAAGAGCCCCAGGCCCATCACCCCGCCTGACCTTCTGCAATTAGGGAGAGGAATATCGTGTCTCCGGAAGGTCTCTATTAAATCCCAACTTATAAATGTACATGCACTCTTTAGCCCCTTAGCAAGGTCTGAGTTTTGTCCAGAAAATTTTTCCTGAGGTTCATTCCCCAAAGCTGCACAGACCTGCAGAGCCAGCCCCACACCGCCCCCTTTACCCATCCGGCAAAGGAACGTGAATTCTGGTAAAGAGCATAGGCTGAGGGAGAAAGAGCAACCGAGACTCCCACAAGACCCACTGCACTGGGAACAAGAGGCAACCACTGAGGAATCAGGGGCATTTCACCTCAGCTGGGCACACCGTCACCCTCGGCGAGGATGTTAACAGGGAGCTCGGGCCGGCCCTCCAACAGGCCGTCAGGGAGGATGGGCAACTTCCCTCCACACCCCACTCAGGCCAACATCCACCGCTTTCCTGTTCCTCTAAATTACCCTCTTTCCCTCCTCTGTCTCCATCCCAGCATCTACATTCTACCCATCCTTTGTGCCTAACTCAATTCCCACCTCCTCCTAGAAGCCTTCCTGTACTTCTCTGCATTTCCCTGCCATGTGACCTCTGCTGACCAATGAAATGTGATGGGAAGTATCCCAGACCTCCTCTAGGCAGAGGCAGTAAGGAGCTTCCTCCTGTGGTTTTAAGTAACCGAATCCCTGACTAACAGTGAATTCAGGGCTCTTATTACCTCATGTAACAAGAAGTCTCAAAATAGGCACCCTCTTGTCATCTCATGGTTCCAAGATAGCTGTATGACAGCATATTCATCATCTATGGCTGTGTAACCAATGACCCCAAAACTTAGTGCCTTAAAATGACAATAAACAGTTATGATCTCATGTAGTTTCTGTAGATTAGAAACTTTGGAGCAGCTTGGATGGGGACTTCTGGCTTGTGGTCTCTCGGGAGGTGGCAGTCAAGATGCTGGCCAGGGCATAGTTATCTGAAGGCTTGGCCAGGGCTGGAGAATGAATGAGCTCCAGGGTGGTCACTCAGACGGCTGGCAAGTTGGTGCTGGTAGTTGGGAGGAGGCCTCGGTTCCTCCCCACATGGGGCTCCGCAGGCTGCTGAGCGTCCTCACGACAGGGCGCTGGCTTCCCCCAGAGTGAGCAATCCGTGCGAGCAAAGCTGAAGCGTCAATGCCTTTTTTGACCTGTCTTCAAAAGACACACACCCTCGCTTCTGTCACATTCTCTTGATTAGACTCGAGTCAGTAAGTCTGGCCCACAGTCAAAGGAAGGAGAATTAGGCTTCACCTTTGGAAAGTAGGAAGATCCAAGACTTAATTAACACATTTTAAAAACCACCACAAATTGTGTCCATACTGGAAGAGAGGAAAGGGAGCAAAAGGCTTCCTCTCCACTCCACTCTGTCATCTGAGAAGGGTTTACCCCCCAAGGCCATGGCAGTCTTTCCCTTGTGTGCAACTGGCCAGAACTGAGGCACATGCTTCCAGACCCATTACTGGCAGAGGGAAACAGACTCCCATGACTAGTTTAGACCACTCATGAATCTTCCTCTGGGGCCGGGCACATTTCCATTCCAACAAAATTGGGTTTCTAGTAGCAAGGAAGTAGAGGAGAATGGCTGTTGAGTAGGCAGGCAAGAGTGTCTGTCATGTTGTTCTAGTAAATGGGAAAAGTTAGACACTGAGGTGGTGGATAATCCACAAATAGGAAACCTGGTCACTTTGTTAACTGCTTTCCATACCATCAACCTAAAATGAATCAGTTCCAGATCTGCCCCAAGAAAGGTGTTTGCTTACTTTGATCTGAGTCTTGTCCCTTGGGGTGGCATGGTTTCAGACCCAGAAGACCCGGCCTAGAGTCCCTGCTCTACCACATCTGCTATACAACCTCGATCACAGGGCTGCCTGTGCAACCCTGAGCAAGTTCAGTTACCCTCTCTGAGCCTCAGTTTCCAGCTCTGCACAAAGGGAATGAGAACACCTGCTTCACAGGGTTCCAAGGACTAACTGAACACGCTTTGTAATCTATCAGTGTCAGGTCCGTGTCCATTCTGATCACTGCCATTTGCCCTGGGTTTTGGGTGAGAGGTCAGCTACCACCAGAGGTTTTTTGTCCCCTCTTTCTTCCCATCTCTAATTTCCAACACACGGCGCTCAGCCAAAAAGAGGAGAACTGGGCACGGAGGTCAAACCACCAGCATAGAAACAGTGGTGCTGTTGTAAACGCCTCCAGCAGGGGCACCCCACCCAGCCGAGGAAGCCTCATTCCCACCCCCGCTTAACAACGCGCAGCCTGATTTAATATGAGCAGCTGATCTCATTGCTTCCATAGCAAGTTTAATTTGCTGGGAGAGCGAGTTGGTGAAGTTCTAATAATGCAGAGCCGCAAATAATACCAAAGAGAGTTTGCATTATGATAACTTTCCAATTAAAATGGATTAATGGAGGAGAAACGGCAGCAGCAGTGTCTAGACAACATCTCACTAAATCCTTGGAGAGGGAGATGGAAAGGAGTTGGGCAACAGGGAGAAACAAAATAAACAGGGGAACTTCCTGAGTTGGAGGCACCCCTGTGTGGTGTGACAGGAGGTACCAGGCTTGGGCTCCTGACCGCTGGTGCCCCGTCTGCTACAGTGCCTAGAGTTTCCATCACTTGGGAGAATCAGCCTTAGGACCCAAAGGCCTTTGGTCTCTGGACATCCTTTATTAAAATGCAAATAGCACCCTTGGCTTCCTCAGTTGGCCTGTCCCTGGGATTAACCTGCAGCTCCCTGAAACCACCAGGGCGACAGAGCGAAGGCCCTGGCTGAGAGTCAGACCAGCAGAGACCAGACACGGACACCTGTAGTGGATGTGTCCCAGCTTCACTGTAGGACCTGAAACAGTTCTTCCACGTCTGTACTAGTGACCCTGACCCCTGACCTCTGCTGAGTGATCCAGGCAGGTCCATTCAGAACCTCTCTCCCGGGAACCTGAATTTTAGACCTGAGAGGTACAAGGCCTGGGTGGAGCTGGGGCTGGCGCTCCTTCATGCAGGCACTTCCAGGAGAGACAGGGCCACAGACAGCTACTGCGGTTCTTGAGCGGCCCAAGCCTGCCCTTCGGGGCCACGCCAGCCAAGTCTCTCCCACTCTGTGAGAGGCCCCAGGATCCATGTTCCTCTCCTTCGCTTAAACTAACTAGTCATTTTCTGTTGCCCACAAACAAAAGAAATTTACTAATATATCACTTCTCATCTGTGGGACCCAGGGTAGGCCACCTGACCTCACTGAGCGTCTGTTTTCTCTTCTGTAAAATGGGCATGCACACATTCCTACCTTGCAAGGTTGGTTACCTCCTGCATTGGTTAAAATGATGTGTTAGGGTTAGATCTCCATTTAGGTCCCTCTCAGGTCTGAGGTTGGGAGATTTTATAAGTGGGTCCTTGAGGGATTAGGGAAGAGGTTGGCTGGACCATAAGGACTGGGAGACCAGGATGCCCAAGGACCCCAGTTTTACCATCATCACTACCTTGCAGGGCATAGTAATGAGCATCTCAACACCAGAATTGAGGCTCCTTCCAGAAATCCTCAATGTTCCTCTATGTCTGGGAAGGAAAGCTCTGATTCCTTGCAAAGCTCACGAGCCCCTGAGCCAGTCCCTCATGGGTGAAGTGCTGGCCATGTGCTGCCCCCTGCAGGCCTCCGTTTCTCATCAACTAGGCAAAGAAAAAGCTCACGTGGTCAAATACCGTCCCACGTGCAGTATTTAGCTTGCACTGTCATCCCCGGTTTTACCTCCTTCTCCCATGTCCCTCACTGTCTACAGAGGGATATGAAATTACCACTGAAAACAATTCTTGGGAAAAGGGAAAATATGAGGCAAGAAATTACTAGGGAAAAAAGATCACTTAATTCACATTCAATAGACACTCCACTTCATTCCACCTACACACACTCCCACACACGCCCACACACACCGGGTCAGAACTGGGTCCAGGGCAGCATTATTTCCCGTTCTCTCACTATCATCAGGATCTCTCAGGATGGGTAACACCAGTCCCCATTTTACAGATGACAAATCGGAGGCTCAGAGCAGTTCACTTGCCCAAGGGCAAGCAGTTCAAATGTATCGGGTGTGTTTGAGTCCAAAGACTTCCCTCCTCACCAAGGGTTTTCAGCTTGTTTTCAAAGTAGAAACTGTGTTCTCAGATGAAATCTCATGCCAGTGTGTTCAAGAAATGAGAAAAGCAGAGGTCTCTCATTGCACGGGTTGGTGGTTGTATGGAGAGGCGAGGGGAGAGCTTGTCCAGCCCTGCCCGCCCAGCCTGTCTCCGGCCTTCCCCTCTCCGGAGCAGTCCTTTGGGCACAGATGCTGGGACCCCGATGAATTTAGGGTGAGAACTGCTGCTTCTCTCCCAGGCAGGTTTCGTTGGAGACTCTTGATCAAACCAACAATGTTTTCCAATTAACCCAAAAGAAAGAGCTCCAGCGTTGGGGATCCAGGCTGAAATTCTGGTTCTGCCACTTATCAGCTGTGCAAGTTTCTCAGCTAATCTGAGCTCCCCAGGGTTCCCTAGTCCAGCGCCTCCAATAGAAATATAATGTGAGCCACACATGTAATTTAAAATTTTCTAGTAGCCACATTAAAGAAAAGGTAAAAAGGTAAAATCATTGTTAGCAATATGTTTATTTAACCCAATATAGTCAAGACATTATTATGTCAACGTGGAATCAATATAAAAAATTTTAATGAGCTATTTCACACTCATACTGAGGCTTCAAAATTTGATGCGTATTTTACGCTTTCAATACATCTCAATTCGGACACTAAATTTACATCGGATATACTTGATCTGTATTTAGAGTTCATAAAATTTATAGTTAAAGTAAATTCACATAGCCAAGTTCTTCCAAACATTTTTAAAGTTTTCCAATAATTGGATTGGCTATTAGTTTTTAAATAGAAACTAAAATTAAAATTATTTTGGGTGGCAAGAACCAGAGACCCTCTCAAAATATCTTCCCATAATGGTCTGCGGGAGGGAAGGCTCCAGAAAGCTGTCGTGGGGACACAGGATAAGAATTAAAGTTCAGCCAAGCTTCAGAGGCCTTGGAGAGCTTCGGGACAGGGCCCGGCAGGCCCAGCCGAGCCTGTGTGTCTGATGCCAGGGGAGCTGATAGCCCCTCTGAGGCCTTAGATCCCTTCTGCAGGAGTGTCTAGGGCTTCCCTTCACGTTGCTCAGTTTCCCCGGCAAGTACTGCTGTCATAGTCAACCGCATGTCCACAGTACCTGAGGAATATCGTAGAAAAGGCTCCACTTTTGGAGAATGGGCTCCTCCCCTGCTTGGGTTTTTTTTAATTTATTTTTTTCCGTTTTTTTAAATTGTGGTAAAATATACATAACATACAATTTACCATTTTAACCATTTTCAAGTGTACCATTCTGTGACATTAAATACATTCACATTGTTGTGCTACTGTCACCAGCACACTCCAGAACTTTTCCGTCTTCCCCAACTGAAGTACTGTATCCATCAAACACTGACAGTCCATTTCCCCCTCCCCTAGCCCCCGGCAACCACCATTCTACTTCCTGTTTCTGTGACTTTGACTGTTCTAGGTACCTCATATAGATGGAATCATAACAACATTTGTCTTTTACGACCAGTTTATTTCACTGAGCATATCTTCAAGGTTCACCCATGTTGTAGCATGCGTCAGAATTTCCTTCCTTTTAAAGGCTGAATAATATTCCATTGTATGTATTTACTACGATTGTTTATCTATTCATCCATCAATGGACGCTTGGGTTGCTTCCACTTTTTGGCTATTGTAAATAGTGCTCCTATAAACATGGGTGTATAAATATCTGTTGGAGACCTTGCTTTCATTTCTTTTGGGTATATCCTAGAGTGAAATTGCTGGATCGTATGATAATTCTATGTTTAATTTTTTGAGGAATTTCCATACCATTTTCTACAGTGGCTACCCCATTTTACATTCCTACCAGCAATGCGTGTTCCAATTTCTCCGCATCCTTGCCAACATTTGTTATTTTCCAGGGTTTTTTTTTAATATAATAGCCATCCTAACGTGTATGTAGTGGTAACTCACTGTAGTTTTCATTTGCATTTCCCTAATGATTAATGATAAGTATCTTTTCATGCATTTATTAACCATTTGAATATCTTCTCTGAATATCTAGTCAAGTCCTTTGCCCATTTTTTAATTGGGTTGTTTTGTTGTTGTTGCTGAGTTGTTGGAGTTCTTTATATATTCTGAACATCAATCCTTATTAAATATATGACTTGCAAATATTTGCTCCCTTTCCATGGGTTGCCTTTTCACTTTATCGATAGTGTCCTTTGATGCAAAAAAAATTTTAATTGTGATGAAGTTCACCTTATCTATCTTTTTCTTTTGTTGCCTATGCTTTTGGTGTTATATCCAAGAAATCTTTGCCAATGTCTTTGGCATGTCTTTGCTAATGTCTTAAAGCTTTTCTCTTATGTTTTCTGCTAAGCATTTTATAGTTTTAGATTTTATGTTCAGGTCTTCAATCTATTTTGATTTAATTTTTGTATGTGGTGTAAGGTAAAAGTTCAACTTCATTCTTTTGCATATGGATTTCCAGCTTTCACAATATCATGTGTTGAAAAGACTGCACTTTCCCCGTTGAATGGTCTGGGCACTGTTGTCAAAAATCATTTGACCATATATGCAAGAGTTTATTTCTGGGCTCTCTATTCTGTTCCATTGGTCTATATGTCTATCTTTATGTCAGTACCATGCTGTTTTGATTACCATGCTCTGTAGTAAGTTTTGAAATCAAGAAGTGTGAGACATCCAACTTTGTTCGTTTTCAAGATTGTTTTGGCTATTTGGGGTCCCTTGAGATTCCATATGAATTTTAGGATGGATTTTTCTATTTCTGCAAAAAAAATCATTGGGATTTTGATAGGGATTGCATTGAATCTATGGATCACTTTGGGCAGTATTAACATCTTAACAATATTAATTCTTCCAATCCATGAACATCGGATGTTTTTCCGTTTATTTATGTCTTTAATTTCTTTCAGTGAGGTTCCATAGCTTTCAGCATACAAGTCTTTCACCTCTTAAGTTTATTCCTAAGTATCTTATTCTTTTTGATACTATTTTAAAGAAATTGTTTTCTTAATTTCCTTTTTAGATTCTTCATTGTTAGTAGATAGAAATGCAACTGATTTTTTGTGTTGATTTTATATCCTGAAACTTTACCAAACTCATTTTTCCTTGTTTGTCTCTTAAGCTGGGTGGTGAGTATATGGTTTTACGTGTCTGGAATATTTTACTAAAAAACAAATACCCTGAGCCCCAAACATGTTCCCACTAAAGTAACTCCCTTCCAGCTACAGCTGGAGGAAGGGGGCAGCCTTTGGGCTCTTCCTGGGCTCCCTGGTCCCATAGACAGCCCATCTCTTCTGTGCCCCGGGAGATACCAGCTTCCCAGAAAGTCAATAATGCTGCCTGAGGATGAACACCACCACCAGGGAGCTGACTGAAGGTGCACAGGGGTGCCCTGAGCAGAGTCAGACCTCTGGGTGGAAAGATGGTCTCCATCACTGACGCTCATGGGGCTCTGGACAAGTCCCTTCCTGGGCCTTAGTTTCCTCCTCTGTAAAATAAGCAGGTAGAACTCGATGATCTCCAGAGCCCTTTGAGCATAAAGAAAGTCAGAGGTTGGGCAGGTGTAGAGAATGTGGATGGAGTCACCAGGTTCTGACAGTACTGAGGTTCCCGTCAGCTTCCTCGTTCACTGAACAAAACTCCCCACAACTTTCTGCAACTTGTCACTTCTTTCTCCAACCCTTGTGGTTTTAAAACAACAATAAATTACTTGTACTGTGATTATTATAATAATAACCCTTGCTCTGCAGTTTGTAAAGTACTTTCACATTCATTGCTCATTTTACAAATGAGGAAACCAAATCCCAGAGAAGTGGTGTTACTTCCCCCTGGCTAGGCTAGTAAGTAGTATACCTGATCTGGGTTAAAATGAATCCCAGTTCAGCTGCCCAAAATGCTGTGTGGCCACCTCGAATAATGAGGTAGTTATGGGAGAGGGGAAAGAGAGAGAAAGGAAAAAACTTAAGAAACTTGAATCATTATTGATTTAATATGGTTAATTTTCCACAAGGTCTAATGGAAATGGAACACCAAGAGGTGGACTCAGAATGTAATAAAATAATGCACAAATATTTACAGTAGTCCTGATCTGGTTTGAAAAGGAAAGACCAACCCTACCCTCCATTCTCCCTGCAGCCCTGAGTCCCCTCTGCCTCTCTGTGCCAAAGCGTTTAGCTGGCAAGTGATACCAGGCTCACTCCTTCTGTAGCATCTCTCTATCTGGCTGATAACTTTCCCCAGGCCACACCCAAATTCCCTCATTTCCCTTCCATGTGGGATGCTGGAATCACAGGACAACAGGTAAGGAATGTGGACAGTAAATGTGAGTCTGCAAGATATGAGAAAGGTGGAGACAGACAGATCAAGTGAGAGAGGCAGAGTGATGGGGAAACAGGAAGAGGCAATGACTGACAGAATTTTCTACAAGGTGCCAAGACCATTCAATGGGGAAAGAATAGTCTCTTCAACAAACGGTGCCTGGACAGCTGGATAGTCACATACAAAAGAAGGAGGTTGAACCCTTACCTCACTCCATATTCAGAAATTAACTCGAATGGATCAACAACCTACATATAAGAGCTAAAACTTTATAAAACTATCAGAAGAAAACGTAAGGGTAAATCTTCATGACGTTGTATTTGCCAATGAAGTCTTAGATTTACTAAAAGCACAAGCAACAAAAGAAAAAATTGATAAATCAGACTTCATGAAAATGAAAATTATCAAAATGTGAAAAGACAGCCTACAATATGGGAGAAAATATTTCCAAAATCATATGTCTGATGAATATCCAGAATATACAAAGAATTCTTACAACACAATAACAAAAAGACAACCCAATTAATAACAGGGCAAAGGATTTGAATAGACATTTCTCCAAAAAAGATATACACGTGGCCAACAAGCACATGAAAAAGTGTTCAGCATCATCAGTCATTAAGGAAATGCAAATCAAAACCACAATGAGATACCACTCCACACCCACCAGGATGACTGTAATCAAAAAATAGTGAGGATATTTTTAGTTAGTGAGAATGTGGGGAAATAGGAACCCTCATAACATCACTGGGGTGGGACATGAAATGGTGCAGCTGCTGTGCAAAACAGTACAGCAGTTCCTCAAAAAGTTCAACACAGAATCAATATATGACCTAGCAATTCCCCTCTCAGGTATATACCCAAGAGAGAGGAAAACACATGTCCACGTAGTAACTCGTCTATGAATGTTCACAGCAGCGATATTCACAACGGCCAAAAGGTGGGAACAACCCAAATGTCCATCAGCAGGTGAATTTATAAACAAATTGTGGCATATCCATACCATGGAATATTACTCAGCCATAAGAAGGAATGAAGTACTGACACACGCTACAACATGGATGAACCTCGAAAACAATATGGTCACACATTATATGATTCCTTCATGTGAAATATCTAGAATAGGCAAATCCGTAGAGACAGAAAGCAGATTCTTGATCGCCAGGGAACGAGAGGAGGAAGAAATGGGGAATGATTACTTAATGGGTACAAGATGTTCTACTTAGGGGGATGAAAAGATTTTGAAACCACAGAGAGCTGGTGGTTGCACAACATCATGAAGACACTAAATGCCACCGACTTGTATACATTAAAATGGTTAATTGTATGTTCTGTGAATTTCACCTCAATTTTAAAAGAAAGTGACAAAGAGACAGCTAGACCAAGACAGGGACAGGGACCTGGAGAGAGGAATTGAGAGAAAGGGATGGGGCCATCAGGAAAAGCTGCGGCCCATTACAAGGAACTTATTAGTACTGTTCAGTCAGCAGGTTGCCAGCTAAATTTAATATGGATCTATATACAAAGAAAATGCCTCATTCTACATAATGAATATTTAATCATGCATGGGTTGGACAATTTCACAGAAGTAATTAAAAGCAGTCTTTTGTTTATTGCTCAAAAATGATAGCGACCCGCTGACCGGAGCTGCAGACACAGTGACATATTGAAAACGTTACCTACCGACATATGTTGTTAAAGAGGAATTAAGGGTGGCTTTCTCCCCCACCCCTGAGAAGCTAAGCATTCCTAAGCCATCCTCTCCGCTCACAGGCAGAGTACAGCTCCCCGGGAGGCCCCTCCCAGATAAGGCTGGAGAGCTAGGCCAGCATCCCTTGATCTACAACCTTCTCCCCAAACCCATAAATTGAAACAGATGAGATGAATATTGAGAAGACCACAGAGAGGAAATATGCCACCATGTGTATTCTCTGTGGAAAGTTCTCCCCACTGTCCTGCCACATCCAGCCATTTGTAAAATCCTATCAGTTCTACTCCTGTGACCTTTGTCACGGTGCCCTGTTTCCTCCTTCATCCCTATTACCGCCCTGGTTTGGCTCCCCACTGCCCCGAAGTCTTGTTCCTCCCCATTCCAATCCACTGATGACTCTTCCTGGATCTGTGGGTCAAGACACTCCCCCTCACCCTGGCATTAAAGGCTCCCATCGTCTGGCCCCAACTGACCTTCGGCATCAAGGTTCTTGGTTGCCAACAACAGAAAGTGGCCATGGCTAACTTAAGCCATAAAGAACCTGTTAGGAGGACATTGGGGAGCTCACAGAATCGATGGAAAGTCTGGGGAGGTTGGCCGGCAAAGGGCAGAGGTAGAGTCACGTGGCCCAGGGGGCGGTCCAGCCAGGATCCACTGCTGGCACCTCCACCACTGGCCACTCGCCACCATCCAACAGCCCTACAGTCTCCATGAATATCCTCTAAATGTCCCCACCTCCTCATGTCAGCCCCCAGACTCCCAGTCCTTGTTGGGAGTGTCCAACCAACAGAGCCTGGTCTCCTTCTGCGGCCTCATCACCACCATCCAGGGAGAAAGGATTCTGGCCCTCTCTGCTTCCACAGGGAGAGACAAGACGCTCGATTCCCAGACACACTGTCTGCCCCACAGCTAAACCAACATTTCCTTCATCCCCCATGCCTGCCCAGTGCTCTCCCATCACTCCAACTCTGCTCTTGCCTTCTCTCCCCCTGGAATGCCTCATCCTCACCTCCTCGTAACTACTTGGATCACCCTCAAATGACCCAAATATCACCTCTTCTAGGAAGCCTTCCCTGATTGCCTTCACCATCCCCATTCTGGATACAATGCCATCTGAGCCTCTCTGGTGGCAATGAGGACTCTCCACCATGTATTAGAGCTTGTCACACTCCTGGGTGGCCCTCCCCTATGAAACTATGAGTGCCTAGAAGGCAGGACTCATAGCTTCTCTGATCCCCAAAGCCAAGCACAGAGCTAGCCTGGTGTGTGCAAAGAAGCCTGGATGGACAGAAACTAGGTCTGTGGAAGGAAGCTCTGCCCTGTGCCATGTACCTGTGTCAGCCTCCTGGCCACATCAGAGGTCAACCCCAAATAACAATGAAACTGGCTGTTTTCCATATACACTGTTACCCAGGATTTCCAATTTCTTTGGCTCGAGAGCATCACTGGGGAGCCTCCTTAAATTCAGATTCCTGGGCCCTGCCTCCAGAGATGCTGGTGCATAGGAGTGGGGTCTGGAATCCGCATTTTAACAAGAGCCCCTCTCCCATGATTTGGATGCAAATGGTCCACAAAGCACATTCACGAAACTCTGCTGGATGGCCTTAAAAAGGTGGCTTTCCACCTTTCAAGGACCCCCCATGTCACCTCTGGCTGCACAGTTTTTCTCCAGTCACTTCCACAAGATCGGACCCAGGGCTGATTTCATGTGCATGCAACCTGTACAGTCACCCATTTTGTGCTGGGCCCCACAAAGTATGTAGCCCGTCCTTAGTGGCAGTATCTGATATACTCACTCACACCTCCAAGAGGGGTTTCAGTGTATCGCTGCTCCCATCTCGAAGTGAAAACTGGGAAAGGGCAATACTTAACCTAAGTGGCTTCAGACTCCAGTGTGCAAAGGAATTGGGGTTGAGTCAACTTTGGGTCACCCTGAAATCATAGCACACGGGTGACCACGCAAGACTAAGGCTGGGCCTGACCACAGGGCTTTTCAAGATAGAGCGATATCAATTGCCTCCACATGCCAGAATCAAATTCATGACACCATCAGCACCTCTCCCAGCTCACCTAACACCCTGTTCTAAATCAATGAGTTACATCACCCAATGTTTGTGTTAAGACAGTGACAACAACACAACAGCCTATGTAGGAAGACGGTTGTACCTCATAATGAATTCCTCACATACATATATTTTTTACTGAGGTATAATTTACATGCAATAAAATGTACAGATTTTACATGTGTTATTTGATGAATTTTGACATATATATGGATTTTGACATATATTTATTCATGTAACCACCACCCCAATCAAGATATAGAATATTTCAATACTCCAGAAAGTTCCTTCCTGCCCCTACCTAGTCAATTCCTACCAGCACTGCTGCCCCCAGAAACCATTGTTCTGATTTCTAGCACTATGGTTATTATGTCTGTTCTAATATCGCATAAAATAAAAGCATTCAGTATATACTTCCTTGTGTCTGGCTCTTTTCATTCAGCAAAATTTCTGTAAGAGTCATGTATGTTGTTATGTGTATCAATAGTTGGTTCCTTCTTGTTTCTGGAGTGGTATTCCATTGCATGGATGTCTCACAATTTGTTAATCCATCCTCTGGTTGATGGCAATTTGGGTTGTTCCCAGTTTGGGCAATTATGAATAAAGCTCCTATGAATATCTCTGTACAAGTCTTTTTGTAAAAAATGTTTTCTTTTCTCTTGAGTGACTACCTAGCAGTGACATCACATAGTCATAAAGTTGGTGTATGTTTAATTTTATAAAAAAATGCCAAAATGTTTTCCAAAATGGTGCACCATTATTCGAAGTACGAGAGTTTCAATTGCTCAGTGTCCTCTCCAACACTAGGTGTTGTCCCTGTTTCAGTAATTCTGCTGCATTTTAATTTGCATTTCTCTGATTAGCAATGATGTTGCATGCTTTTTCATGTGCTTATTGGCCATTTGTGTATCTTCCTTTGTGAAATATATGTTCAGGTTCTTTACTCACTGTTTTGTAATAAGGTTGTTTGTCATTTTATTATTTATAGGTATTCCTTATGTATTACTATGTACTTACAATACGGGTTCATTGTCAGCTATATGTAAGTAAATGTTTTCTCCCCGTCTGTAGCCTGCCTTTTCACTTTCTTAATAATGCCTTTTGAAGAGCAGAGTTTTTAATTTTGATGGAGTCCAAAGTGTCCATTTTTTTTCTTTTATGGTTAATACTTTTTTTGTCCTAAGTAGTCTATATTTGCACAAAAGTTGTGAAGATTTTTTCCCATATTTTCTTCTATAAGATTTATAGTTTTAGTTTTTACATTCAGGTCTATGATCCATCTTAAAGTAATTTTTGTTTGTGATGTGAGGTAGGGGGTCAAGGTTTATTTTCTTCCCCTACAGATGCCCAATTGTTCCAGCATCATTTATTGAAAAGACTATCATTGACCTACTGAATTACCTTGGTGCCTCTAAAAATCGATCAACTATATAAATGTGGGTCTATTTCTGGACTCTCTTTTCTGTTTGATCGATCTATCTGTTGATCCTTGCACCAATGTTATGCTGTTTTGATTCCTATAACGTTACTTAGCGATGACTTTTGAGTCTGGCTCTCTCTGACACCTTTTGCTCGTCTCTCCTTCTCACTAGCACACCATTCTCTTGCCACAGGGGGATGTGCCAGGGCTGAGGGTCAGGGGATCTGGGCTCCAGTCCTAGCTCTGTCTCCATGTTACTGCAGTCGTCACTTTTGCTTCCTGAGCCTCAGTTTCTCTATCCATAAAACGGAGAGAAGTTGAACAAGATCCCTTCCAGCAAAAAGACTTGATTTTTGAGTTGACTTCCATGCTCCTGGGAGAAGAAACAAGGATGTGCAAACTGTAGAGGGAAGCTCTCTGGAAAATGTTTCCCTGACCTTCTAGGGCCCCAAATCAGAGCCAGAAGCAGAAGGGAAAAGCAGTAACCTGACCCCAGCCTGGGAAATAGCCCTTTTTCTCTGGCTTATTCCTTCTCACGTTTGCTTTTGAAGAAAGACCAGCCCTGCACACAACGTCTGGGAGGCAGAGAGCACCAGCTCTTTCTCACGGTGCCTCCGTCTGCCAAGTCATTGTATCCCAGCCCCAGGCATCTCCCCGAAACACGGCGTCGTGGTCAAGCCCCTGAGTCAGGCTGCCTGTGCTCAGATCCCAGCTCTGCTGCCCGACAGGTGAGCGGGTTTGGGCCAGATGCTGTCCCTCTCTGGGCTGCCGTCTCCTGAGCTGCACAGAGACCACTTCACGGGTTGTTGTGAGAAGCACTGAGACGATGCACGTCAAATGTTCGGCATCATGCCAGGTATATAGTAAGTGCTCCAAAAATGTCGGTCACTGTGGTGGTTGACACACCTTTCAGAAGGTAGAGCCTAATTCCTCTCCCCTCAGATGTGGGCCAGAGACTCACTTCTAACACACGGAATGTGGAGGAAGTGATGATGTGTGACCTCTGACACTAGGTCATACAGGACACTGCCACTTCCGCCTTGCTCTCTCTTGGATCAGTTGCTCTGGGGAAACCAGGGGCCATGTCATGAGGACGCTCAAGCAGCCTGCGGAGCCCCAAGGGGGTGGGACTGAGGCCTCTTCCCAAATGCAGCACCAACTTGCAGCCATGTGGACGATCCATCTTGGAAGAGGATGCTTTGGTCCTGTCAAGGCTTCAGAGACTGCAGCCATGGCTGACATCTTAACTATGACCTCACGATTCCCTGAGCCAGAACCCCCCTGCTAAGCCACTCCTCAATTCCTGACCTGCAGAAACCGTGTGAGATAATAAATGAGCATTGTTACTTAAAACCACTAAGTTTGGGGGTAATTTTTATTCAGAAACAGATAAATAATTTGGCCACCATTAGTCCTAGTAGTAGTAACTGAATACTACCTCTTAGCTTTAAACCCCAACTCATGTTCCACAGCCTCCAAAAAACCATCCAACTCAAGAGGCATTTATCAAGGAAAGTGGAGTTGGTAACAACTACTAGCTGTCCTCCAGTATCCAATTCCTCCTGTTTCTAAAATAATAGAACCCAAGTTTTAGTGACCATCTAGATTAGAGGCTAGATTCCCCAGCCTCCCCTATAGCTGGCTAGATGTGGCCATATGGTATAGGTCATATATGTAACTTTCGAAATGTGTCCTTACCAGGAGAAGGTGTAACTTTCTCCTCCTT
Source organism: Tapirus indicus (assembly GCA_031878705.1). Classification (NCBI taxonomy): domain Eukaryota; kingdom Metazoa; phylum Chordata; class Mammalia; order Perissodactyla; family Tapiridae; genus Tapirus; species Tapirus indicus. The sequence goes on along the minus strand of CM062918.1, from coordinate 59,783,183 downwards.
TCTACTGACTGGAATGCAGAGATGATGACTGGAGCCACCAGATGGATTGTAAAGTGATCTTGGAAATCGAGGCCATGAATGCAGAACAACAGACTAGGAGAAGCCTGAGTCCCTAACACCATAGAGTACCAGCCCTGGATCACGTACCTGCATCTTTTATATGAGAGAGAAATAAATTTCATTTTTATTTAAGCCACTGCTATTTTGGGTTCTGTCACTCACAGGAAAGCCTAATTATAACAGATAGGAAAGGATAAGAAAGAAACTAATGTTTATTAAGAACGTATGTACTAAGCTATGTCACATTCATGATTTCATCTAAAGTCCTATTACCACCCCATGAGGCATGTATGATTATCCCCAAATAAATGAGTAAACTAAAGCTCAGAGTGGTTGAGTGATTTCTTTATAGTCACACGGCTAATAGGAAATAGAGCCAGAATTCGAAACCAGAACTGACCAGATCCAAACACAAGCTCATTCCATGAGCCCCTCTATGTATTCAGGACCCTAAGCCAAGTCTCTTTTCATCTGCCCTGGCCCGGCTGACCTCCACCCCGCTTCGCACTTCAACTGTACTGTCAATTGTTCTGTTCCCTGTTTCCTCAAGGACCCAGAATATCAGCTCCTTGAGGCCAGGACCCATCTTAGGGGGCCGTTCCCCCAGCTGTAGCCACTAAACATTTAATAAAGACTTGCTGAATGATTGATAGACTTAAAAACCTGCGCTAAAGACCCGTGAAGATGAAAAGAAGACTGAGGGCTGGGGCTGGCCTATAACAAGAGTGCCCCGGGCACCCTCACAAGCTTTCATCTCACCGGCCCTCACTCTCATTTTTTTAATACGTATCTTATTACATTGAAAAACAAAAAGAAACACACAATTGCCTTTTATCAACCGTGGTAAATGAGCACAGATTCCAAACTTCATTTCAGTACAAGATCTTTATGTCGATGTTGCCTGCCGACTAATTAAATCCAACAAGATGCCGTAGGGGACGGGGGCAGTTGAGCAAGGGTGAAAAACCTTGAGTCCGAGGACAGAGCTCTTGGAAAGGAGGCACGCTCTGCCCAGTTTCCAAGTTTCAGGTATAAATAGAAAGGCTGGAATGCTGCTCGGGCTCAAAATGGAGGCTAGAAATGAAACGTCTCAGTCAGAGGCCAAGATCACTGTGATAAGCAAGGGCATCAGTCTGGCATTCCGGAGACTTCTGGGTCACCAGAATGGGTGGCCGGGTGTCATACAGGAAAAAACTGGACCTATGACTGACTTTGACCATCCAAAGCTCAGGCTAGAGCTAACAGCCTCCAGATCTCTTCGTTCACTTGAACCATGGGGGCTGGGATAGGACTCCTCTGTGACTCAGTGTTCTCATGTGTAAAATCATCACTGAACAGAAAAGGTCAGATATAACAGTGTTCAAAAAAGCATGGTGGGGCCAGCCCAGTGGTGTAGTGGGTAAGTTCACGCACTCCGCTTCAGCGGCCTGGGGTTTCTCAGGCTCAGATCCCGGGGGTGCACCAATGCACTGCTTGTCAGCCATGCCGTGGCGGCGTCCCATATAAAGTAGAGGAAGATGGGCACAGATGTTAGCCCAGGGCCAGTCTTCCTCAGCAAAAAGAGGAGGATTGGCAGCAGATGTTAGCTCAGGGCTGGTCTTCCTCACACACACACACATACACACACACACAGAAAGCATGGTGTTTGGCGTTAACTATGTGCTCCACCACACAACTAGCCCTGAGAAAATTACTTCACATCTCCAGATCTTAGTTTCTTTCCCTGTAAAATGGGGATAATAATACCAGGTCACAGGGGTATTTCAAGGATCAAAGGAAATTATGGGCATAAAAGGAGCTTCATTCCATGAGCTTTTAGCCTTGTCAGTTCTTACTATAAACTCCCTTTTTCTAAAGGAAGTTTCAGGGGCCTGTGTCCTTTTTAACCAAAGAGGCTGAATAGTATAGACCTGTAAAGCACTGTACAAATCCAATAGTTTGTAAATTCCTGCCATGGAGAGTGGGTCTTTCATTTCATTGTGCAACAATTACCATCACGCAAGCTCTGAGGCTGGGAGGCCAGGCCACCACTTCAGGAGCTATTATTCGAGTGCCGTGAGCACTCTTCAAGGAGTTTGCGACATCACAGAAGCTCAATTCCTAGGCACTGGGGAGGCCCTTGCTCCAGCGCCACATAGCAAGTTTGGGTCCAGCTGCCCCTCGCAGCCTGCCGTCTGGGCCCTGTGCTTCTTAGGAGATGGTGACACCCAACTACCACAGGCATTCCTGGGTGACACCCAGTTTTGCACACTGCAGGGTGATGTTTTCCATTTCCCTTCCAAATGATATTCAACATCTCACTGGCCTTTGGGCCCAGCAACACATTGGCAGTGTGTGTGCACTTATGATCAACAAAGTGTGTGGTCATCCACGACCTACCTCATCCAACCCTCATAAACACCCTGCCAACAGAGATGCAGGGATAATTAAACTGATTATTCAAAGGCTGAAATTAGGGCCCAGGGAAGGTAAGCAGCTTGTCCAAAGCCGAACAGCTGGAAATCAACAGAATTGCCTCTCTCTTTCACATACACCCACACATACACAAGTAGCTTCATTCCATCACCCCACTGCATCCTCTGAGAAAATTCTACACTGAGCCCAAGAACTTCTCCTGGATGGTAACAGAGATCTCAGTGCTCCTGATTTAAGAAGCATCCAGATGATTTGGTCCTAATGCTTTTTTTTTTTTTTTTTTTGAGAGAAGGGGGCTGGGACCCTGGGGTTAGACTGGGGTTCAAATCTCCCTTCCTCTGTCAAGCTGTGGGGACAAGAGATTGTGGGCTGCTGTGACGATTAATTAAAACAACTTGATAATGGTATATAGCAAGTGCCCAATAGATGTCATTCCCCTCCCCCACTCGCATTCCACACTGAAACAATCTGCCTCTGATCTGTCACAATCCCATTAATCCCCAGGACCCAGTTCAAGGGCTCCTCCTGCAAGAGGCCTTCCTTCTCTGACCATCCCAGTCCACCTTGATCCCTTCCTCTCCTGAATTTCTATTGCATCCTGGTCCGCAACACATGGTTTAGGTGTCCTTTATTTTCCAGTTGTGTTTTATTTAGAAACTATAAACTCTAAGGACCCATGAGGATGGGGATGACATCTTTTCTTAGATATCCCCTCAGTTGATGGTACAGGGCTGGGCACATGGTAGGTGCTTAATAAATAATCTTCCCCCTTTCATGCCCTATTGCATTTTTTGAGTTTCCTAAAGTACATCACCATTGACCTGATACTGAATCAACTCAAACCTAGAAGAGCTTAACAGCAACCACAACCTTGAAGATTTTTTTGCATGCACTTTCTTCTAGCCTGTGGCAGACAATGCCAGCTGTCAATCAAAATCCCTTTCCCTTCCCCCAGAGTATTAGCATTGTAGCCCAGCATATGACTACTTAGCTATGAACCACGTTTCCCAGAGTCCTTTGCACTTAGGTATGGCCATGAGCCCAAGTTCTTGCCAATAGAATGTGAGAGAAGACTCCAAGCCTGGGGCTCTTTCTGCACCGCCCAAAGGGTGCCTATTTTTTAATTCCTTTGATGTCTTTGCATAAGCTACCTTAGGGAGAACTCCTATTAAAATCCCAAGTGAGCCATCCCTTAAAATAAGAAGCCATATGACATTAAGCTAGTCACTTTGCCTCTCTGCGCCTCAGTTTCTCCATCTGTAAATAAGAGTCCCTTCCAGCTCTCACACTGAATGAGTCTAAATTGGACTCAATCCTCTTCAGCGCCCTCCTCGCCTTCTCCTTGTCACCTGCCCCCGCTAGCTGCCAGGCAGCTGAGCTAACATTTTGTCTGGGAAACAGCTGTCCTGGGTTCCCTTCTGATACATCAAGTTCCAATTCTTTCTGACTTTCAAAGACCTGCATGCCTTCCCTCATAATGTTTGAATTACAGTTCTGTTCTGTTGATTTCCTGGGGATAGACGGTTTTCTCAGATATTTCACTGCAGACCTGCCTCCCCCTAGAATAGAAAACCCCGGAGGCCTCACCCAGGCAGGCTCCCTCTCCATTGCCTGCAGCTGTGGCCGACGCCACCAAGCCTTCCCCATGGAGCCCTGCTGGCCTGCCTTTGGGCTGCAGGCAGCCCAGCCTGGGAGCAGGCAGGAACTGTCCTTACAGAAGTGCCCCTGGCCTAGTGCAGGGTACACTCATCATAACACCCAGCGCGGAGGTGTGGCCCATAGACAGCAGTGTGGCCAAACTAGTTAAAACGCTGAGACACTTCCATGAATAGCCATTGACCCTAGGCCTCCTCCAAATCCCCCCAGGCCAGCCACCCCACTATGTCCCATTCTTACCAGGTAAAGGGGATCTGCACAGAGCAGCAACATTCTCCGCGTTATTATTCTGGATATCCTGAGGTTTGTGGTGTTTGTCAGCTTTTTAAATTTTCTATTTTACTATAATTTATTATCTTATCCTAAATAAGCATTCACTATTGTTTTGTACTCTTCTTGTGAGATGGTCCGTCAGGAGTGGCCACGATAGGAGACAGAGGAGAGGCTGGTGAAAACAAAGGTTATTGTACTCACAGGTCCTAGAGACCGGAGGTGCCTGGGGAAGCACCAGGGTGGTCAGGACCTCAGAATGTGACTTTATTTGGAAATAAGGTCTTTACATACACCAGTCGTTGATATGAGGTCATACTGGAGTATGGTGACCCTTGATCCAATATGACTGGTGTCCTTATAAGAGGAGGAGATGAGACACAGAGACACAGACACACAAGAGAAGGCAGCCCTGTGAAGACAGAGGCAGAGATGGAAGCGCTGTAGCTGCCAGCAGAGGAAGGCCAAGGATAGCCAGCAAACACCGGGACTAAGAGAAAGGCCCAGAACACCAGAACAGATTCTTGCCCAGAGCTTCAGAGGAAGCATGGCCCTGCCCACACCTGGATTTTAGACTTCTGGACTCCAGAACTATGAGAGAATAAATTTCTGTTGTTTAAGCCATCCCAGTTCGCGGCACTTCGTTACAGCAGCCCTGGGAAACTAAGACACGCCCAGAGGAAGCCACTTCCCAGACAATATTAGCTGAGACCTTGTCTCCCCAGCTCCAGAAATATGGTGCCAGCACAGATGACAAAGCAGGCAGAACAAAAGAGAGATGACAGGCAGAACTAGGGAAGTGGGTTTGGGGAAGGAGCAAGGAGCTGGACAAGTTCTTTACGCCCCCAGCTCAGAGCACCCGATGCTAAGAGTCAGCTGGCAGGTTTGGCTACAGCAGGAGAGTCGGGCCCTAAAAATGGCCACTTGTGCTCAGGAAGGTGCCGAGTCCTCCTCCTGGGCCAGGCTCCAAGGGGGAGCCACTCCCCATGGGAACTGGAGCCACCTTTGTCCCCAGAAGTTGAATCGTCTACGCGTGGGGAGCAGAGGAACCCAGGCACCTGGAGTCCAGGTAGAAGCCCACAGCCCCACTCATTCAGAGTCCAGAGCCCAGGGAACCTTTGGATGGAGCAGTGGAGCCATCGAGTCAACACCAGCCAGGGGCGCCAGATGGCTGACCTTTCTGCTCGCAGCTCTCCCGGCAGCTGGGCTGAACATAATTGAGGTCTGTGAACAAAGAAAGACGCCAGCTACATGAGACGGGAAGAGACTTTACCGTGTGACACCGGAGTGCTCAGGGCAGGGAAGGGTTATCACTCCTCACCCAGGGCCTGCCCGAGCTCGGTTGTCCTCATGATGAAAATGAAAGAGATCAAGTCAGTTATCTTAAAGGCCTTTTCTGCTTCAATTTTCTCTAACTACGGATACCCAACACCCTGCCAGGGGCCTTGCACTCTCCTGCTCCCCTCTGGTTTCCCAACCCTTCATCCGTGTGCTGCAGACCTCCCATCCCCATACCCATTATTAAAACCTGCCATGCTCCTGCCCCATCCCAGGTTCTGCTCTGCCACAGAAATTCTGCACCAGCTAGAAATCCAGTAAACTAAGCAAGTCGTGGAAGGGGGTACAGGTAACCCTTTCTATAAGGTCTTACAATTAAAAAGGAGGCAGACTGCAGAGAACAGGGGCCATGGCTGCCTTTGTTCACCATTAAGTTGCTGCACCAACCACAGATCTGACATGTTGCAGTGCTTAGAAAATATTAGTTGAATGTATGAACAAATGGCAATCTTAGTCAATGCAACAGAGTGCACAAGGCTGGGATGGGGAGAAGAAAGGACGTCGTGGGACCCTTCAACTCAAACTTTTAAACAGAACAGAATCTGTTCTGTCCCCAAACCTTGAGATGAGCATCAAGCCTGTTTATGCTCCAGCCTAACTCTCTCACATCCTCAGGGGGCCCATCGCTGCAGAGACAGAAGGATGCTGACCCAGCGCCCGAAATCAACCCCAAACAAGTGGTGAGACTTGCACGGCTGCCTGCGTTGCATATTTTCTCCACTGTCTGGGGCTAAATATGAAACAATGAAAATGAAAGGGGTGGGAAAGGAGACTTGTTGAAAGGAGAAATCAAAGAGAAAGGAGCCGTCAGCTTATGTTTAGCAATAAGGAGGATAATCACAAAGGAAATTAAAAGCGAGTTTCCTTGAAGGAGAAGGAGGGGAAAAAAACCCTGTAATTGGTTCCCTCTGCTCTGAAGTCACAGCACCTGCCCTCCATCTGCACCCAGAGGAGAAGTGGCCAGAGGTCGGGGGACTGAGCTACCCAAACTCTTCCAGGCAGCCTTGAAATGCAAAAACACACATACACGCATACACGCACAGGGTCCATCCATGCACAATATAAAATGCACAAAGCTTCAATACTTAGAGGCCAACGCTAGGACCCATCCTCCCATTCTTCATCTTGTACTAAACCTTCAGTCACCTGGAAGGAGCACTTGCAGGCCAGGTGCGGTGACCATCCAGCATGCCGTGATCAGCTGTGAAGGGTGGAGCAAATAATTCGTTACTGACAATAAGATGTCCAAGTCTGCGAATGGTTTATTTAATTGTATAAACTGGGGAGGATTCAAGGTTATGCCTGTCGTGTCATCACTCTTAATCCCATGTACTCCCGTCTGCTTTCTTGTGGGACAGGCGGGGTGGGCTTCACAGCCTGGACGCCGAGAATGTGCTTTACTCACAGGGGTGAGCAGCCCTGCTTGATGGTCTCAGCCATCGGTTTGCAGCAGAAAAATGTCGATAGTCTCTGGTCTGGAATGGGGACCCCAGAAGGCAGACAGAGTTTGAAGACACATCTCTGAGATGGGATTTGGCCCATCAGCAATCAGCAACATTTATTGAGTAGCTGGGGCCTCATGCCGCTGGAATCAGATGGTCCGAATGCAAGAGAGAAAAGTCAGAGGCAGAGGGAGACAGAGACAGAGGGAGAGGGAGAGGCTCCAGGCCTTTTTGAAGCCATCCTGCCTCTGTGTTCTGCAACCCACCCCTCTGCTCTCCCAGTCAACACACTTTGAGTGTCGCTTAAGCCGCTTTGAGTAGAATCTTGTTACTTGCAAACAAAAAGGCTTTGGCCAAGTCCCACTCCTCAGCTGGGGGTCTCCTGGAGGGCTAGGGATCTCCCAGGGCCCTGACGAGGCAGGGAGAACTCACGGGGCCTGCTGGGCTGTGCAGCAACTTTCCAGCTCTGTTCCTTCGAGCTGGAAGCATTCTGGAGAGGACCCCAGGGGCCAACCCATTTTCTGTTCCAGCTAAAGTTTGGTTTGAACGAAAGTTCTCATGGCTTTACTTCTTTACTTTTCCTTCTTTCAGCACGAGGCATTGGCAGGAAGTGGAGACTGCATGGTTTCTAACTGTTCCCACTCACTCATTCTACTTTAATAAACAGATGGAAATTCCAACTGCTTATTATTTTAAGCTGAGTCAACCAAGAAGAGGTTCAAGCTAAGGTTCCATAGAAGGGCCGCCATGCTGCGCATCTCCAGGTGTGCTGTCCAGTGCCGTGGTGTGTGGAGGGTCCCCTCGCTAGGCCCTTGCCGATGGGCAGGGGGAGGAAATTAGGAGAATTTGCAAGTGAAAGCTCAGGAGCAGCAGAAGCCTGCGTCAGCCTCGGACACAGAGACTGAGGAAGAGCAAACGCTCCTCGCTGAGATGAAAGCCCTCGCCAAGGAGATCCCTGCTGGGTGCCACAGGGGCCCCGACATTCCTGCAGAGTGGACACTGTGGGCAGTGCAGAGTCTGAGGGCTTTCCATCCAAGAAGGAACTTTCAGGGACCCACTAATCAAGTACCCATTTCACGGAACAGGAGACTGGAGACCCCAGGAGGGAAGGACTTGTCTAAGGCCACACAGTGAGTAGCTTGTCATCTGACCCCTCCCTTGGGATAATGTCCCCTGAAAAGCCAGCTGGGTCCTTCCCTACATCACTGAGCCAAGTGCCCAAAGACCCAAGTCCCTTCTTCCAAAGGGTTGCAGGGCATTTTCAGCTCCTTCCCCCATCCCTCAGCTTCAGGAAGCCGGGGCCTGATGCTGGAGCCTGGTCTAGGACTTGGCAGCCAGTCTGTCCCATCCAGGGCCTTGTGGGACAGTAGAAAGTGCACTAGAGTTGGTGTCCAAAAGCCGTCTTTGACTTGACTCCTCTGTGTGGCCTCAAGGACATCACTTAACCTCTGGTTCTCAGACTCCTAATCTGCACAGTGGGTAATACAATCTGTCCTGCTGGTTCTCAGTCTGTGAAGATTAAACAGGGTGGAGTCTGGGACCAGGACGGCCACACAGGTGTCAGGGTGGGCGATTATTCCCACTACCCCACAGAGCCTTCAGCCTCGCTGCCTGAGGAGGCATTCCTGGTCCCACACTGATCTCTTATGGAATTCACCTAAAACAACGGCCTTGCTGCAGTACCTGGCACAGACCCTATATACCAACACTCAGAACACCCCCATCTTGTTGTTTTGGGAGAAGGGGGATCAGAAGCCATCTTAACTGAGGCTTCCATGCTGCCAGGGACCCACAAAACATAGCCCTGGCACTTCCAGGCTATTATCAAGATTTCAAAAGTCTGATGGAAGATGTTTCCCCAGGTAAATTCAAGGACCAATTTTCTTTGTCTGGACTAGAATGTTCTTTCAGTGTGCAGTAGTAACACCCATTATCTTGTGATAGCCTGAAGCTCTGCTTGGTAATACAGATGTTTCTGATTGATGTAAATGTGTACCCTAATTTACTGCTATGTGACACACGAGGTTTGTTTGAAAGGAAGACCATCCCCAGCAATTCCATGCTTAGATATTGCTGCTAAGAAATAATTCTGAATACATGCAATGATTTGTGGACAAGGCCATCTATTGATACACTGTGTACAAATATTGTTTAAAGTCCAACAATTAGTTAAAGTTTGGTGCATTCAAATGACAGGTTTATATGCAGTCACTAAAAATCACCTTGTAGAAGAATATTTAATAACACTGAGAAATATTATTTGCATTTTGTTGAGCAGAGGAAAAACGTTTACAAAACAGTACATATAGTATGATTCCAATGTTGTACATTAAAAAGAAAGATTATAAGGGCCAGCCCGGTGGCATAGTGGTTTAAGTTCATGTGCTCCACTTTGGCGTCCCGGGGTTCATGGGTTTGGATCCCGGGTGCGGACCTATACGTCGCTCATCAAGCCATGCTGTGGTGGCATCCCACATATGAAAAAAAAAGAGGCAGATTGGCACAGATGTTAGCTCAGGGACAATCTTCCTCACCAAAAAAAAAAAAAAAAGAAAAAAATTATACAAACCAATGTTAAAAACAGTTACTCCAGGGCATGAGATAGAAAGTGACTCTTACTTATTGTTTTCTATACTTTTCAAGTTTTCTACAAATAATATGTATGATTTTTATAATTGAGAGGAAAAGGTAGTAAATGTCATCTTGGGAATCTCTGCAAGAATAAAGTCTCTAAAGGGTCTTGAAAGCTGCAAGTTTGAAGAGACCCCAAGAGCAAGCCCTCTTCCCCCCCTTGTAACATAACAATTGGTTTGCAAAGCTCTCATACCTCCATTGGTCAAAATGTCAACCTGACACGCCAAGTGTTGGTGAGGATGTGGATTCGCGGTATCTCCTGCACGTTGCAGTGGGAGCGTAAATTGGTACAACTGCTTTGTAAGACATTTTGACTTTATCTCCTAAAGTTGAACATTCATATACCTAAAACTCAACAGCGAACATGCGTTCCTCAGTAGACATTACGGGAATGACCATAGCAGCAGCATCCACAGTAGCAAAGCCCTGGGAACCCCAATTGTTGTTCATCAACTGGAGTTGAATAAATAATCCATAAAGTGTTTCCACAATGTACAGTAGTCAAATCAGATTAATGGATATTTTAGTTTGAGAAGATGAAAAAGTTCTGGAGGTAGATGGTGGTGATGCTTGCACAACACTATGAATGTACTAAAATGCCACTGAATTGTACACTTAAAAATTTTACATGATTTTACCACAATAAAAAGGTAGTTAATTACAGTGAATTCGATAATATGGATGTAATATAGTCATGTTAATATTAAGTAAAGAAAAAAAAAGAAATTTCCAAAGATGATATACGCCATGATGTCATCTTTATAAAGTTAAAACAACTAAAATTAAAAGCATGCTTTTTGACAATACTCCAAGCTAATGGCAAACAAAAGAAAGCAGGAGTAGCCATACTTATATCAGACAAAGTAGACTTCAAGATAAAAAAGGTAATGAGAGACAAAGAAGGGCAATATATAATGATAAAAGGGATACTTCACCAAGAAGACATAACACTTATAAATATCTATGCACCCAACACAGGAGCACCAAAGCACATAAAACAACTGCTAAAAAACCTTAAAGGAGATATTAACAATAACACAATAATAGTAGGGGATCTTAATACCCCCCTTACATCAATAGATAGATCATCCAGACAAAAAGTCAATAAGGAAATAATGGACTTAAACGAGAAACTAGACGCAATGGATTTAATAGATATATACAGAGCACTCCACCCAAAAAAAGCAGAGTACACATTTTTCTCAAGTGCACATGGAACATTCTCAAGGATAGACCATATATTAGGAAACAAGGCAAACCTCTATAAATTTAAGAAGATTGAAATCATTACAAGCATCTTTTCTGATCATAATGCTGTGAAACTAGAAATCAACTGCAAGGAAAAAACTAGGAAAGGGACAAAGATGTGGAGAGTAAACAACATGCTACTGAACAACCAATGGGTCGTTGATGAAATTAAAGGAGAAATCAAAAGCTATCTGGCGACAAATGAAAAGGAAAATACACCATACCAACTCATATGGGATGCAGCAAAAGCAGTCCTGAGAGGGAAATTCATAGCAATACAAGCTCACCTTAACAAACAAGAAAAATCCCAAATAAATAACCTTAAATTGCACCTAACAGAGTTGGAAAAAGAAGAACAGACAAAGCCCCGAATCAGCAGAAGGAGGGAAATAATAAAAATCAGAGCAGAAATAAATGAAATTGAAACCAAAAAAACAGTAGAAAGGATCAATGAAACAAAGAGCTGGTTCTTTGAGAAGATAAATAAAATTGACAAACCCTTAGCCAGACTCACTAAGAAAAAAAGGGAGAAGACTCAAATAAATAAAATTAGAAATGAAAGAGGAGAAATTACAACAGACACCACAGAAATACAAGGGATTATTAGGGAATACTATGAAAAACTTTACGCCAACAAATTGGACAACCTAGAGGAAATGGACAAATTCTTGGATGCGCACAACCTCCCAAAACTGAATCAAGAAGAAATAGAGAATCTGAACAGACCAATCACAAGTAAAGAGATTGAAACAGTAATCAAAAACCTCCCAAAAAATAAAAGCCCAGGACCAGATGGCTTCCCTGGAGAATTTTATCAAACGTTCAAAGAAGATTTAGCACCTATCCTTCTCAAACTATTCCAAAAGATAGAGGAAGATGGAATACTTCCCAACACATTCCATGAGGCCGACATCATGCTGATACCAAAGCCAGACAAGGACAATACAAAGAAGGAAAACTACAGGCCAATATCGCTGATGAACATAGACGCAAAAATCCTCAACAAAATATTGGCAAACCGAATACAGCAATACATCAAAAAGATCATACACCACGATCAAGTGGGATTTATACCAGGGACACAGGGATGGTTCAACATCCGCAAATCAATCAACGTGATACACCACATTAACAAAATGAAGAATAAAAACCACATGATCATCTCAATCGATGCAGAGAAGGCATTCGACAAGATCCAGCATCCATTTATGATAAAAACTCTCAACAAAATGGGTATAGAAGGAAAGTACCTCAACATAATAAGGGCCATATATGACAAACCTACAGCAAACATCCTACTCAATGGGGAAAAACTGAAAGCCATTCCTTTGAGGACAGGAACAAGACAAGGGTGCCCACTCTCACCGCTCTTATTCAACATAGTACTGGAAGTTCTGGCCAGAGAAATTAGGCAAGAAAAAGGAATAAAAGGACTCCAAATAGGCAATGAAGAAGTGAAACTCTCACTATTTGCAGACGACATGATCCTATACATAGAAAACCCCAAAAATTCCATCAGAAAACTACTAGAAACAATCAACAACTACAGTAAAGTGGCAGGGTATAAAATCAACTTACAAAAATCAATTGCATTTCTATACACTAATGATGAAAAAACAGAAAGAGAACTCAAAAAGACAATCCCATTTACAATTGCAACAAAGAGAATAAAATATCTGGGAATAAATTTAACCAAGGAGGTCAAAGACCTATACAATGAAAACTATAAGACACTATTGAAAGAAATCGAGGAGGACATAAAGAAATGGAAAAATATTCCATGCACATGGATTGGAAGACTAAATATAGTTAAAATGTCCATTCTACCTAAAGCAATCTACAGATTCAATGCAATCCCAATCAGAATCCCAATGTCATTCTTCACGGTAATAGAACAAAAACTACTGAAATTCGTATGGGGCAACAAAAGAGCCCGAATAGCTAAAGCAATTCTGAAAAAAAAGAACAAAGCTGGAGGCATCACAATCCCTGATTTCAAAATATACTATAAAGCTACAGTAATCAAAACAGCATGGTACTGGTACAAGAATAGACACACAGATCAATGGAACAGAATTGAAAGCCCAGAAATAAAACCACACACCTATGGACAGCTAATCTTTGACAAAGGAGCAAAGAACATACAATGGAGAGAGGGAAGTCTCTTCAATAAATGGTGCTGGGAAAATTGGACAGTCACATGCAAAAGAATGAAAGTAGACCATCTCCTATCGCCATATACAAAAATCAATTCAAAATGGATCAAAGACCTGAAACTATAAAACTCCTGGAAGAAAATATAGGCAGTACACTAATTGAGATTGGACATAAAGGGATCCTTTCAGATTCCATGTCTACCCAGACAAGGGAAACAAAAGAAAAAATAAACAAGTGGGACCTCATCAGACTAAAGAGCTTCTACAAGGCAAATGAAACCAGGATCAAAATGAATAAACAACCCACCAGCTGGGAGAAAATATTTGCAAATCGTTTGTCCGACAAGGGATTAATCTCAGTAATATACAAAGATCTCATACAACTGAGCAACAAAAAAACAAACAACACGATCAAAAAAAATGGGCAGAGGATATGAACAGACATTTTTCCAAGGAAGAGATACAGATGGCCAATAGACACATGAAAAGATGTTCAACATCACTAATCAACAGGGAAATGCAAATCAAAACTACACTGAGATATCACCTTACACCCGTTAGAATGGTTATAATCACAAAGACAAATAACAACAAATGCTAGAGAGGTTGTGGAGAAACGGGGACCCTCATTCACTGCTGGTGGGAATGCAAACTGGTACAGCCTCTATGGAAAACAGTATGGAGAGTCCTCAAAAAATTAAAAATAGAAATACCATATGATCCAGCAATACCACTCTTGGGCATCTACCCAATGGACGTGAAATCAACCATCACAAGAGGCGTATGCACCCCTATGTTCATTGCAGCATTATTCACTATAGCCAAGAAGTGGAAGCAACCCAAGTGTCCCTCGACTGAAGATTGGTTAAAGAAGATGTGGTATATACATACAATGGAATACTACTCAGCCATAAGAAAAGACACAATTGTCCCATTTGCAACAACATGGAAGGACCTAGAGGGTATTATGTTAAGTGAAATAAGCCAGAGAGAGAAGGACAGACACTGCATGAACTCACTCATATATGGAATATAAGTGAACACACGGACAGAGAGAACTGATTGGTGGTTACCAAGGGGAAGGGGGGTGGGGGAGGGCACAAGGGGTGAAGGGTTACATCCACAAGGTGACGGACAAACAAAAATGTACAACTAAAACCCCACAGTGTTATAAACTAAGACATCAATAAAAAAAAAAAAGCATGCTTTTTGAAAAAACATGTCAGTAGAATCACAAGGAAAGAAGAGGATGATGAACACACGTTCAGCATGGCAGTCACTTGGACTGGGGAAGAGTCACCTGATAGCTTGATGTGGGCTGTGATTGAGGTCCTGCCTTTTGTTGGGTGGTGGAGTCACAGATACTTATTATATTAAAAGAAAAAAATGAGGGGCCGCCCGGTGGCGCAGCGGTTTAGTCCGCGCTTGGCAGCCCGGGGTTCGCGGGTTCGGATCCCAGGCACCCGCCGACGCACTGCTCGTCAGCCATGCTGTGGCGGCGTCCCATATAAAAAAAGTGGAGGAAGATGGGCACGATGTTAGCTCAGGGCCAGTCTTCCTCAGCAAAAAGGGGAGGATTGGCAACAGATGTTAGCTCAGGGCTGGTCTTCCCCACAAAAAAAAATAATAATTAAAAAAATTAAAAAAAAAAAAAGAAAAAAATGAAAGAGAGGAAGAGAGAAAGGACGAGAGGGAGGAGTGAGGAGGAGGAAAGGACAGAGGGAAGAAAGGAGAGAAGGGTGTCATGCATGTGCCAAAGATCGGAGAGTGTCAAGAAGCAAGGACTTGGATTAATCCAAGTCCAGTCACCTGGGGTCCTTTAAAAAATGCTAAATTGAACAATATATTGTTTAGCGATACATAGACAAGTGAAAACCATTTTTAAAAAGTAAGTGGATGATTAACACAACATTTAGGATAGTGATTGCTCTGGACTGAGGAGGGGAATGTTTGGGGCTTTCCAGATCCTGGCACTCAATTTCTTAAACTCAGTCATGGATGCACGTTTATTCATTTTATTATTATTCCTAAAGCATACACATACTTTATATGCACTCTTTTGTATGTATGACTTATTTCGTAATTAAAAAGTAAAAAAGAAGAAAGGGGCATAAATTAACTAAATAGAATGCAAAGAAACAATAGACAGCATTTTCAGTGTTCTCTAAAAACACAAATAATCAAAGTTCTGGCAAGATTGATCGAAAAAGAATTGGAGAAGGCACATATATTCAAAATGAAAAAGAGGCTATAACTATAGATACAGTAGAGATTTTTAAACTCTTAAGAGAATACTGTGACCAATTCTATGCCAATAAATTTTAAAACAGACAAAATAAGTAATGCTCTAGAAAAACGTGTAACAGGATATTAAAATGGGACTTTCTCCATCTCAGCTTCAGCTGAGGCATCAGAGACGGAGAACGAGACACAGCCGCCAAATGCTTCCCCATTCCTGAACAAGATGCCAAATGGCCTCGCCTCCACAGGGTAAGCTGAGGTTTTGTGAAACCAGTTCTGCCCGCACTGGCCTTCACCCAGGGCCAGCTGCTAAAAGGGTACAAACTGGAGGGGCCTAAAAGAAAGGAAGATGGCTTTGGAGATGGATGTGTAGGCAGGTGCTTCCCCTTCCCCTCAAACCAAGTGAGAGGGGCTTGAAGAGGGCCACTCAGAGGGCTTGAGGGGTCCCCAGGATTGGGGGTCATGAGGCTCACACGTACGTGAGCAACCTAGAGGCAAGTCACAGTGTGCTGCCTACAGCAGAGTGGAGAGTAAGGAGAAAGGGCTGGCTTAGCGGGTGATGGTCCACTGACAGTGGGCGAGGAAGACTGCGTTTACCAAAGGGCAAGAGGGAAGGGGATAAGGGGAAAAGGAGTCTGCCCTCTGGGCACAGGACCAAACAGAGAGGGTCTGATGGGGAAGACCAGATGGCCAGCTGGTCAACACATCACCATGCCACAGGCATTGCAGCTGGAGGTCCAATGGAGGGCATGGGGCTCAGAGAAATCCACGAAATGCCAAGTAGAGAAAGAGCCAGCTTTAGACTTCAGTAAGCCTAGCACCAATCCCCTGGTAACTACCCCTGCCTTCTAAGACTGTGCCCTTTCCCTACAACCGCCGTCCCAGACAGTCCTACAGATTGAACGTGGTTTATCTATCTATCTATCTATCTATCTATCTATCTATCTATCTATCTATCTATCTATCTATCTATCTGTCTACCCATCCTGGCCAAGTGATGCTTATCCCAGAAATGCTAGGAAGATTTAACTTCAGAAAAATGACTAATGTAATTCACCATATTAACACATAAAATGAAGAAAAACTATATGAAAAAATGTCGACAAAATTCAAACCTATTTATATTTTAATTCAAAGCTTCATTTTAAAAACAAATAAAAACTCTTAGAGCATTAGGGATAGTAGGACTTTCCTTAATAAAGGGCATCTTTGAAAAATATGCAGCAAATGTACTCAGTGGTGAAACATCAGATATATTTTCTTTAAAATGACAAATCATGTTATCTAGAATTAAATCTAACAAAAGTACTCAAGACCTATAAGGAGAAAAATGTAAAACTGCATTGAGGGCATAAAAAGACTTAAATAACAGAGTGATAAAGCACGTCCATAGATGGGAGGCTCTCTATGTCTTAAAAACAACGATTTCCCCATATCATAGACCTTGATAAGATGATCTTAAAATTAATATGGAAGGAAAGAGGGCCAAGAATAACCAAGGCAATTTTGAAATAAAAGAGCGAAAAGTGAGGGACTTATTTGGCCAGATATAAGGAATTCTTATAAAGCTATTGTAATTAAAACAGTGTAATATTGGGGCCGGCCAGGTGGCGCAGCGGTTCAGTTCATGCTTGGCAGCCCGGGGTTCGCAGGTTCGGATCCCGAGCGCCTGCCAACGCACTGCTTGTCAGCCATGCCGTGGCGGCGTCCCATATAAAGTAGAGGAAGATGGGCACGGATGTTAGCCCAGGGCCAGTCTTCCTCAGCAAAAAGAGGAGGATTAGCAACGCATGTTAGCTCAGGGCTGGTCTTCCTCACACACACACACAAAAAAAACAGTGTAATATTGCTCCAGGAACAGATAAACAAACCATGGAATAGAATATACAGCCCAGAAATAAACTCAAAAATAGCTAACTTGTAACAGAGCTGGAATTACAAATCAATGTTATGAATTATTCCACAAGTAATGAATATAGATAATGAATGAAGAAATTATTCTATAAATGGTACTGGAAAAATTGACTAACCATTTGTGGAAAAAAAGTAAAATTAGGCCTTTTCCTCACATTGTGTACATACATACACACACTCCAAGGAGATTAAAGATCTAAATGTGAAAAAAATGAACATTTTTAGAAAAAACAGGAGAAATATAGAAGAATATTTTCATAACATCAGTATAGGAAAAAAATTTAATCAAGATACATTAACTACAAAGGGAAATTTTGAAATGTTGGAATATATTGAAATTTAAAACTTCTGTCTGACAAAGACTTTTATAAATGAAATGGAAAAGACAAGTCAGATTGAGAAAAGATATTTTAACCAACAAAGGATTAGTATCCAGAATATATAAAGAACTCCAACAAATCAGTAAGAAAAAAACAAAACCCAACAGAGGTGGACAAAGCATATGAACAGGCAATTCACAGAAGACAACAGGGTGGTGAGTAATCATGTAAAAATAGGCTTAGCCTCACCAGGAATCAGGGAGACAAACGGAAATAATGGAGAGATTCCTTTTCACACTGATCAGATTGGCGAACCTTGTGAGTCTGATAACAGACTCGTAAGCAGTGAGGAAAAGGGAACTCCTATGCTTGTTGACGGGAGACTGTGTTGGTACAATCACTTTGAGGAAGAATTTGAGGATGTCTAGTAGATGTGAAGATGGTCAAACGTCACAACACAGCAGAACAGTTCCACATAACCACTCTGAACAGAGTTTCAGGTGCACAGGGAGACAGGTACAAAGACGGTCATTGCAGTCCTGTTTGTAATAGTGAGAAAGTGGAAATAACTATCATTAGGAGAATGGAGATCTAAAGGTGGTTTATTCAACCAAAGGAGTATCATATAGCAGTTAAAATGAACCAGATGTATACATATTACCTCTCACATTTGCTCTGTACATTTTACAGATTCCACCTCCTTGATGTCTGTGAGATCTATTTGCTCCTTTCCATCTGACCTGACAATCCCCCACCATCATTTTTGCCTGGATGATGCAACAGATGCCTAACTGGCCTCCCTGCTCCACACTGGCCCCTGGGAGCCATCCAACAGCCAAAGACGTCTTTCTAAAATGCACACCTGACATTGTCATTTGCCTGCTTAAAACCCTCCAATGGGGGCCGGCCCGGTGGCATAGTGGTTAAGTTCGCCAGCTCCACGTCAGCGGCCCAGGGTTTGTGAGTTTGGATCCCGGGCACAGACCTACACACCGCTCATCAAGCCATGCTGTGATGGCGTCCCACATACAAAATAGAGGAGGATTGGCACAGATGTTAGCTCAGGACCAATCTTCCTCACCAAAGAAACCAAAAAACAAAAACAACCCTCCAATGACTGTTGCCTACAAAACAAAGCCCAAATGCCTTAGCAGAGCCCATAGACGCCTTGTCTCTCTCCCGCCAACCCTTCCAGTCCAGCCTCATGGGATTGTTCATGGTTCACCAGACATGCCAGCTGTTCAGCTGCCATGCCTTGATCATGTGACTTGCTCCCTCTGCCTGAAGTAAGCTTTCCTTTACTCAGGCCCTTCCCACTTGCACTGACCCACCTGGCAAAGTGGATCAGCCTGCAAGTGTCCATCTCAAAGCTCAGTTCAACAATCTCTGAAGAATTTGCCAAGTGCCCACACGCACCCACAGTCCCCTCTCCCCACTCCTTTGCTTTCTCCTGCAATCCCTCCAGCCACACCTCAAGGCACAAGACCAGGTTCTCTTCTCTGTGGGAACCAAGGCACATCGTTTTCCACTCAGAGCCGAAGCCTACCCGTGAGCAACAGCACTGATCATTCCCCCCAGCTTTTCCTGCGGGCTAGTGCATGAAAGAGTCCTGCATGGGGTGAGGGGCCGGTTCTCCCGCCACATGCTGCTCCTTCCCAGCCTCGTCAAACTACATCACTTTCCATGGCTGTTTCCCTACCTCCTTCCTCCACATTCCTGCTTCAAGTTCACACTCTGGGACAGCACTGAAGACCCGCCAACTGAGCCCAAAGATCCAGGCACTCCAGACGGGTGGGGTTCATCGTGGGAGAGAACCCCACCCAGCCCCACCCCAGGAGGAGCCCACTGGGTAGATACTTGAAGTCAAACTCCTGTGTCCTCCCCCACTTTCCCACACACATGGCCCAGGGAAGCGGCTGAGGAGGCAGCGAAGGAGCCTGGATCACGGAGGAAGGAGGACAACCGGGAGAGCAAGGCTGGACGCAGCCAGGGAGGAAGAAGCAGTGTCAAATGCTACCGAATGTTCTCACAGGATGCGTCTGTCTGAAAGACAGCACCGGGCCCAGCATTGTGGGCTCAGAAACTCAGAAACCCAGAAAACACTATTCACCTTTCCAAAGTCCATCCAAGCCCTCTAGCATAACATTTCCTCAAGAATTTTAAATGGATAAGTGTGCACATCTATCACGTCACATGTGGTGTTTAACACCTCTTCCTTGGCCACAGACCACAGTCATTTGGAGTTCTAGAGGCCACAGAGATAACCCAGGTGAAAGTCCATTTACAGATGGGGCAATGGAGGCCCAGAGAGGGAAAGCAGCTTTCCCAAGACCACACAGCTAACAGGCACAGAGCTAAGAGTTACTTTGACCCAGGGTTTGGGCTTTTTCCACAGAGCACCACAGCTGCTTGTGAGTTAGGCTGGAGCCAATTTGCGTTTGAGGGCAATTCATTAAAACGTGTCCTGGGAGTCAGAACAGGAGACAAGGAGGCCTTGTTTTCTAAGTGAATCTCCCAGGGCTGTGAGCTCCAAGCAAACACATTCCTGAATCTGTGCCACCAAATTTAAGACTGGAGGAGAAGAGTTATAAATGGGCTTTCCTCTCTACAGATAAGAGCACCACTGGATGTTAGGTCTGCGAGAGATGGGCTGGTGGGGTATTTCCCTCACTGGTGCCTGCGGCCTGGCAATCTGAACGCTACCCCAGGCACCTTTAGAGTTCCACGGGCAGAGAGGAGATGCGTCTTTATTAGCTTCTTCAACAAACAACGTCAATATTTTTAAATCGTTTTTACTTCTTTATCAGAGAAAAAAACATTAGGCATTAAATGAACTACATTAAATGTTTTACAAAATTCTAATTTATAGCTCATCAAGAATCCATTTCTTCAAGGAATGGCCAAATGTTGACAGCCATTGAAGTTGGGTTCTGAATACATGTGGGAGCTTGTTATACTCTTCTCTGTATTTTTATGTATGGGTTTCTGTGTGTGTATGTGAGGCCAGTTGGCCCTGAACTAATATCTGTTGCCAATCTTCCTGTTTTTGCTTGAAGAAAATTATTGCTGAGCTAACATCTGTGCCAATCTTCCTCTATTTTTTACGTGGGACACTGCCACAGCATGGCTTGACGAGGGGTGTGTAGGTCTGCGCCCGGGATCTGAACCCGCGAACCCTGGGCCGCCGAAGCAGAGTGTGCGAACTTAACCACTGCACCACAGGGCCAGCCCTTTATGTATGTTTTTAAAATTCCATAATAAAAACGCCAAAACTGTGTGTATATTTTTTTAAAGTCTGCTTCTTAAATAAGTGTCAGAAGTATGGACTTCCATCATAAACATTTTGCCTGCTGGTTAAAAAAAAAAAAAATGCCTAATTGCTGTTAACAAGCTCCAGTCTATAGATCTGGGCTTGTATCAGAGCTCTTGTTTTAAAGATGAAATTAAAAGTGCTTCCTTTAAAGTGGAAATTGAGGTGAGGCAGTTGGGGGCACTGTATAACCCCCACGCTAAGTTGAGGCAGCAACTACATCTCATTACTCACTGTCACAATCACCTCACACTTGCGTGCACACACACAAAACACTGGCAGTGTGTTGATGGGTCGCGTGTTGATCACTCACACTTCTGGGCTCTCTGCCTCCGCAGCAGAAGCGGATGCCCCCACAGCACTGCATCCAGCCTGCGAATCTGCACTTGCCACATCATTGTAGGATTCCGTCCTACACGTCTGTCTCCCCAACCACTCGCTGAGCTCCTTGAAGGCAAGGATGAGGCTGTCCCCTCTCTGGGTCCTGGGCTGGGACCCTGCCCCACCCAGAGTGGGCGCTCCATAAATAAATGTTAGATGATTTAAAAGCCAAACTGTGTAGCATTCTGGGCTTGGAGTAGAGGAAGGAGAAAGAAAGGAGAGAAGAGAAGCGGCCGGGGAGGTGGAGCAAGATCTGCCCTCCTCATCCCAGCTGCATTGCTTATTATCTGTGGGGCCTCGGTCTCTCCGTCCACAAAATGGGAATCATAAACTTTACTTTGCAGAGTTGTGGAGAAGAAGAGAGACAATGGAGGTGCAGTGCCTGGCACAGAGTAGGTGCTAAATAAAAGGCGGCTATGACTAAAATGGTGACACTGGGATGAAGACGACATCAGATGCAGAGCTGGGGCAAAGGTGAGCATTCCAGGCAGGTGCAATGAAGGGTTACCAGGCTGATGTTAGCCAAAAATCTAAAGTTCAAGATCTTTTTAAAAAGTCAGGGAGGAGAGAGAATTCACAAGTATTTGGTGCTTTTGTATATGCCATGACTTTAATAAATCCTCAGGTCAACCTGTGAAGTGGGTGGTTTCCTGTCTCCAGGAGGGAAGGAGGAAACTGGACAGACAGGTGCAGAGCTCAGGGGTAGAGCTGGCGCAATTTCTGGCGTCTGAGGCAAGGAGTGTCTCCGGGCTCCCGGTATTCTCCCTATTCTCTTTAAATCAAATCAAGTCCTGGAAGCCGCTCAGAGCTCACCCTCTTTGGGGCCCAGTCCCTGTGCCTTTGTTTAACAACAAACACGGTTTCATTCCAGGCTGGACTAGTTCAAGTTGACCTGGGCAGTGCTGTTGCTTGGGAGGTGGACAGAGGCTCACTTTTCCCTCCCACCTGCGCAGTCAGAGGACACGACCCTCTCTTTTCCCCAGGCCATGTAACCCTGCTCACTTTGGGTTCAGCTCTGAGAACTTGACCCTCGGAGACTCCTCCTCCTCTTGGAACATGGAGTGAAGAGCTTTGAGGGGCTCAGAGGACAGAGTGGGGCCTTGCCTGGGCATCCTGAGGCAAGAGAAAGGGCAAACCTGGGTGGACATCCCAGCTCCCTACTCACCAGCAGTGTGACATGTGGTCCAGTGACTTCACCCTGCTGTGCCTCAGTTTCCTGCAAAAGGGGGATAATGGTGCTGCCTCAAAGGTTGCTGTGAGGGTTTAAGATGACAATGTGTAGAAAATGTCAGGCCCATAGCAGGTGCTCAGTGAATGTCAGTTTCCTATTCTGTCATCCAGAGCATCCCATGCTTCATCACTGTGGCCTTTGTCATTTCTGTGCACTGCCAATATGAGCCTCATCCTTTTCTATACATTGATTCACTTTTAAAACTTGATCTCATTTCCACAAATAGAAAAGCAGCAGCATTTGGAAAGCATTTATTCCTTTGTTTAATCAATATTTATTGAGTGTCCATCATATATCAGGTACTGTTCTGGGTGCTGGGGACATAGCAGTGGACCAACCTGGCCCCTCACAGAAAGTGCATTCCCGTGGGGGAGACAGACAGTGACCAAACAGAGTATGACATCGGGTAGCATTGCACACTGTCAAGAAAAACCAAGGCACAGGGCTAGACCAGAGAGGCGAGGGGCAGGGTCCCTGTTTCATTTAGTGGGGGCAGCAGAAGTGGAGTCACCCCGAAGCTAATCAAGGTTAAGCTTCAGGGCTCTTTGTGTGTTCAGGCTCCTTCTTGTTCCCATTCTGAAATCTTTCCTACCAAATTTTGTATCCACAATCATGGGTTCTTTTTCCTAAAGAGTGCTCTCAAAAATTAGATGATCTTCAGGCCCCACAAAGCCTGGTTCTGCGCCTGGTGATGAGAAATGGCCTCTCCAAGAAGGTAACAGTTGACTATAGACCTGAATAAATAGAAAGTAACAATTAAAATGAGCAAAATGAAATTCTTGGCCCTGTGGGAGCCAGTGATTCTAAAAAGGCCCCAATCTATCTGCTTTGTTGAGTTGAAAGGCTGCATGTGAAATAACATCTCAGGCCAAGTCTCCAAAACAAGTGGAGCCTGGAAGTTTCTATGTCTCCCCAGACCTCCCCCTCTGCCCCAACCCAGGCTGTTGGCCTAAGGTAGGCCTGAGAAGCAGTGCAGAATGGGTGGGAGAGCCTGGGAAGGTAGGAGGCATCGGCAGGCCTTGGGTCTCTGGGAACGGCAGAGAGTGGAGACCAGTAGGAGGAAGGAACTCAAGACGGACAATACCAAGTGCTGATGAGAATGTGGAGCCATTGGAACCCTCACACACTGCTGGTGGGAACGCAGAGCTAGTGGGAACACAGATCTGGTGGGAATGCAGAGCTGGTGGAAATGCAGAGCTGATGGGAACGCAGGGTGGTCCAGCCACTGTGGAAAACAGTTTGCAGTTTCTTACCAAGTTAAACACTTACTTACCACGTGACTCAGCAATACCCTCCATGGTGTTTACCTAGAGAAATGGAAACTGATGCTCACACAAACCAGTACACCAACGTTCATAGGCACTTTCTTCATAATAGCCAAAAAAACAGCCCAACTGTCCAACCACAGGTGAATGGATGAACAAATTGTGGCCTATCCATGCAATGGACCACTCCTCAGGGTGACAGAAGCACAGACAACTGATACAGGCGACAAGGGGGATGCATCTCACAGACACTATGCAAGTGGGGATGCCAGACACAGGGGGTTTATCTGTCGGGTCCCATCATACGAAGTTCTAGCTCTAGGAACAGACGGCAGATTGCTGTGAAGGGGCATGAGAGAACTTTCTGGGGAGATTGACCTGAACCTTGATCGTGACGTATACACTTGTCAAAACCCATTTTTTGTCAAAACGTTGTCCACTGGAAAGACCCTCCGTGAGCTGATCATCCACCCCCTTCACTTCACATACCGGGAAACTGAGGCCCAGGGAGCGCGTGACTGTCCCAACGTCAGGCAGTGAGTTAGGACTGTTAACAGCACTGAGTGGCTAACTGAGGTTCACAGAGCGCAGCCCCCTTCCTTGGGGCTCACCGCAGCTCTGTGAGGCAGCAGCGCTGTCACTGGGCCCGGGATACAGGTGAGCACACTGAGGCCCAGAACGGTTGGAAGATCGCCCGAGGTCACACAGCCAGCTTCCCCACCCCCTACCCTGCCTGCGCAGCTGCTGGCGGAGTAGAATGCAAACCCAGGTCCCTGGCGGAGTAGAATGCAAACCCAGGTCCTTAGCTCTCCATGCCCAATTCTCCCCTCTTCCCCACACATCCTCCTCCTTGCTGAGGGGCGTGAGCTGGAGACTTCCCTGAAGCCCCAGGGCCAGAGCCCTGCCCTGGGGCAGGCAGAGCCCATGGTAAGGAGAGCATGGAGCACTCGAGAGCCTTCCATTGTGGGGCTGTGGGCAGGGCTGGGCGCAGCCACCCTCCTGCAGAGCACGCCCAGTGTGGGAGGGAGCCGGTGGGGAGACAGCCTGGCTTTGCTCAGAAAGATCCGGTTTCCCCTGGATGCTTTTTCCAGTGTGGCCTGCCAGGAGAGATTAAGATCGCAGAGAGCAACACGATGCTGCTGGAGGAGATTAGTGGGTTCCGGGGTGTTGGTCTCCCTAGCAGGGCGGTTTGTTTGGGATCTGACTCCAAGCCACAGGATGAAGCCGTGCCAGGTCCCATTGGAACTGACATGAGGAGAGAGAAGTCCCCTCAGGCAGGGAGAGGCAGGGAGGCCAAAGCTAACAGGACAGGGGTTTCCAGAATCCTGAGAGGACCATGGAGGGGGCTCTGGTGTCCCATGTAAGCACAGATCTGGGGTCTCCTGCCGAGGCCGGACTCTGTTACAGGGAGCCCCCTGGGTTTGCCGAGAATGCAGATGGCCTTCGTCCTGCAGAGCTGGCCTGGGAGGAAGCTGGTTTGTTTGCTCCAGAGTGGGAGGGCTGGGCCAACGAGAAGAGAGGGGAAAGAATAGCCAATTAGCATGGAAGCTGGCAGAACTTTTTAAAAAGTAAAATGTATAACATGAAATATTACTGAGGTTTCACCACAGGGAGAATGAGTTACCTCCAGTGAGGTTTCTACTGCCTGCGTGACTTTGGAGTAGACCATCAAGGAGAAAGACCTAGGCCTCATGTTTGGGTCAAGTCCAGGGAAGAGATAAGGGAGCAGCTGAAAGGAAAATGAGCAGGAGTCTGGAGCCAAAGTGGATGGTGATGATTTGCAGGAATTTGCATCTTAGAGGGCTTTGGCTTCCCCAGGGGATGAAATAAGGTTTCAGGCAGGCTCGTTCAGGTTTTCAGGGGCTGGGGACTCCCGTGGCCTCTGAGTTACACGTGCTCATGTCAGTCACGGTAGTGGGGTCAGGGAAGACACGAAAATGGATGTGGCGTGTCTCCTGCCCTCAAGGAGCACCCAGTGTAATTTAGCAGATAAGACAAGCTCACAGCAAGGTTATGAGAGTAGGAAAGGGCACGCGCGGTGGGGAAAGAGAGGACAACGAGGAAGGAGATGGAGGGGAAGGAGAGGGAGAGGGAAGGAGAGAGAGGGAGAGAGAGGGATTGCCTTTTGTTCCAGCCTGGAGACGATAACAGAAGGAAGGCTTCTGCAAGAGATCACCTCTAGGCCAAACTGTTGAATCAACAGGGTATGGCCCTGTGGGTCTGTGGAGAGGGCACTCCCAGCAGGAGAATGGCCCAACAGAGGCACAGAGGGGCAAAGCTGGGTGTTTCCTGAGCTGAGAAGCTGGAGCAATGGAAGCACGAAGGGGGAGCCCTGGGTGATCAGGTTGGCCAAAGTGTTGACCCTCGTCCTTGCTGGTCCTGCCAGGAGCTTGCTTGAGGCCTGCAATCTAGGGAGGGAAAGACATATTAAATAACCACACAAATAATTACCATGGCATAAACAATGAGAGTGTTACAAAGATACAGTTTAAAGAAGGCACTTTCAGAGCCAAAAACAGAGAGCACTAACTTAGTCTGGGCAGTGACGTCCGGGTTCAGATCTGAAGGATGAGCAGAGTTAAGTGGGTGAGGAGAGTGAGGGTGGGGAAGAGCGCACCAGGCCGAGGGAATAGCCCGTGCAAAGACCTCAAGGCAGGACGGAGCATGTCGCCATCCAGGACTTGAACAAGGACTTGAAACAAGTTTTCTCCTTGTACCCCCGACCGCAGCCCCTGTTGTACTGCGCACGGGCCTAGGCACACTGTGTGTATTCTGGAATTCACAGACTCCAACCAATGGCTAATTTGCTCCCAAGTTCATCCCTTCCAGCCACTTGTACTGATCCCCTCCAGGCACCACTTCAGAGCCCCTCAGCCTCATTTCTTACCCGCATTGGTGCCATGGTTACCAGTTCCACACACGCTTTGCTCCGATTTGTGAAAGTGCCGCCTGCCTGAGTTTTGCTTCCGTTCTCCTTGCTCCCCCTCTTCTTTCCTCCTGCCCCAGGCTTTCCTGTCTGGGAGGGGAGGACGCCTGCAGGAACCCGCTTGGTGCTCACAAGAATGTAAGCTGCATGAACTCCCCATGGGTAAGCCTGGATCAAACGGGGATGAATAAATGGTATCCCTTCTTCCTGGCAGGCCATTCTGAGACTCGCTGAGCAGAGGCAACTCCATCTTGCATTATGTACTGGTTACCCCTTCCTTGCTTCACTCCTCCATCCTGCACTCCGCCTCCTGGGAATCACATTCTTGAAGAAATTCCTCCCACATAGGCCTCTAACTTGGGCTCTGCTTTAGGGAACCCAGGCTAAGATGCCTCCCCAACAGGATGAACCTGCACTGGCGCCCAGGAGGCAGGTGACCACGGGCTTGGCTTTATCTAAAGCGGGGGCTGCCCCAAACTCTCCTTATCTCCAGCAACACCTGCACAGATGGGTTTTTCAGACCATTGGGCCCCAAGCCTCCCGCCTCTCTGCTCAGCTGCCAGATCCCTGACATGACTGTGTTCAAACGTCTAGTCTGGTCCCCATGCTGAGTTCTGTGAATAGCCAGTTGGCGTGTTGACCAAGAATGTGTTGACCTTTACTTTCCAACGGCAGGGACGACATGATACACTGCTTACTTGTTGTCTGAGGTTGCTTGCTCAAAGGCAAAGGGACGGATCCACCAAACCTGTCTGGTGGCCTATATTTCCATGGGCTGCTCCAGTGCCAGCCTGAAGCCCTAGTGCAGAGCCCAGAGCCGCTGCCTGGATGCCAGGAGCCTGGGCTCCCAGCCAAATTCTGTCATGGGTATTATGTGACCCTAGACAAGTCCTCAGACCCCTTTGTCTCTTCCCTGTGAACTGAGGAAGGACAGACATTCTCCAAGGTCCTTTGAACTGCGACTAGGGGATCATGTTCCTTCTGGTGCCCAGAGAAGATCAAGTTCAGGTCTGCCCTGCAGCTACATCCCCAATTAACATTCTTCCTGTAGATCACTCCTTAATAGAACACATGTATCTTCAACACAAGATTTTGGCTGGTACTTAACGTGGGAGAAAAAAAGTATGTGTATGTCTCCAAAATGCAATACGACATTTTTTAATGAAACAGCGTGCAGGAAAAGAATCGAGATACATTCCAAATACAATTAGCAGAAGATCTAAATCAAGGTGTGTTTTGAAAAACATGAAAGTAGCCGCAAAGTGGATGGTGCCTCTTGGCTGTCATGGTGCTGAGAGGCCAGATTCCTGCGTACAGAGCAACTACTTGTTAATATCCATATTAATTATGTGGTGACCAGGAAGCAAAACTTTGAGCATCTTACAACCTAACATGATCATTTGTTACATATAGAAGCATTTTACTTATCTAGGAAATTGATTAAGGGATTGAGGTTGACAACCAATGATATAATTTTTCTCCTTTAAAAACAATGGAAAGAAAATAAACAATATGAAAGGAAAAGAAAGGAAAGATGTTCCCAGAAGCATTTTCACAGAACAGCTCATTTTCAGGGCTAGATTACTGATATTAAGCAGGAGATACTGTGTGATCTTCCCAGTTTACATGGTAGCAGTATTCCTGGGAAATTCAGTGTATATTAAAACCTTTTGGGCCGGCCCGGTGGCATAGCAGTTAAGTTCGCACACTCTGCTTTGGCAGCCCGGAATTTGCAGGTTTGGATCCCGGGCGTGGACCTATGCACTGCTTGTCAAGCCATGCTGTGGCGGCGTCCCATATAAAGTAGAGGAAGATGGGCACGGATGTTAGCCCAGGGCCAGTCTTCCTTAGGAAAAAGAGCAGGATTGGCAACGGATGTTAGCTTAGGGCTGGTCTTCCTCACAAAAAAATAAATAAATAAAAATAAATAAAACCTTGCAAATATACTTGGTGTTTATTATGGAAAGCAGAGTTTAGTTTTTAGCTCAATCATCTACATCAATGTCCTGAAAGACATTCTGAAGTCATGTGGAAAGCAAAACGACTCTTCATCGTGAGATGGCCCAGGCATTGCAGAGTGTCTACCACCCCTGGCTCCTCACAGGCCCCCTAGTGCCAGCAGCATCCCTTCATCATTGTGACCACCAGAAATACCCCACACGTTTTAAGCTCCTAGGGCTTTTCCATCTTCATGGAGAAATTACCCTAAAGAACACAGTTACCACGTGCTCTAGGGTGAGGACGGGGCATGGGGATGGGGCATTTATTATCAATCGAAGGTTTCAAGGGCCCCACAAGTCTTTGCATGGGCTTTTTTAAAAATTGAGATATCATTCACCTACCAGAAAATTCACCCTTTTAAAGTGTACAATTCAGTGGTTTTTTAGTATATTTACAAAGTTTTGCAACCATCACCACTAATTCCAGAACATTTTCATCACCCCAAAAAGAATCCTTGTACCCATTAGTAGCCACTCCCCATCCTCCTCCTCCCCAAGCCCTAGCAACCACTAATCTACTTTTCATCTTTATGGATCTACCTATTCTGGATATTTCATATAAACAGAGTCATACAACATGTGGCCTTTTGTGTCCAGATTTTTCACTTAAAATAATGTTTTCGAGGTTC
This sequence comes from Tapirus indicus, assembly GCA_031878705.1. NCBI lineage: Eukaryota > Metazoa > Chordata > Mammalia > Perissodactyla > Tapiridae > Tapirus > Tapirus indicus. The sequence continues at coordinate 59,753,747 of CM062918.1, read as the reverse complement.
ATCTATGTTGTAGAGTGCATAGTACTTCATTCCATTTAATGACTGAATAATATTTCATTACATAGATATGCCACAATTTATTGATTGATTCATGAATCAATATGAATAATGAATTTTGAATAATGGCTATTTTTAGCTATTATGAATAACACTGCTATGAACATCTGTGTATAAGTTTTTGTGTGGATGTATGTTTTCAGTTTTCTTGGGTATATACCTAGTTGTTGCTGGGTCATATGGTAACTCTATGCTTAACTTTTTGAGGAACTGCCAAACTATTTTTCCAAAGTGACTACACTTTTTAAAATCCCACCAGCAATGTGTGAGGGTTCCAGTTTTTCCACAACCTCACCAGCACTTGTTATTTTCTGTCTTTTTCATAGTAGCCATCCTAGTGGGTGTGCAGTGATATCTCATTGGGGTTTTGATTTGCATTTCCCTAATGACTAATGATGTGGAACATCTTTTCATGTGCTTATTGACCATTTGTATATCTTCTTTGGGTAAATGTCTATTCAAGTCTTTTGCTCTCTTTTAATTGGGTCATTTGTCTTTTTGTTGTTGAGTTGTAAGAGTTCTTTCTATAGTCTGGATACGAGTCCCTTATCAGATATTTGATTTGCGAATGTTTCTCCCATTCTGGGGGTTGTCTTTGCATTTTCTTGATGATGTATTTTCAAGCACAAAAGATTTTCATTTTGGTGAAGTCCAATTTTTCTATTTTTCTTTGGTTGCTGTATGCCATGGACTTCTGAGCCGGCTGTCCCAGCAGCCCCACCTCACAGAGCCAGGCCAGGAAATGGAGGCTGCTGCGATTTGAATGGAGGCATCTTTCCAGCTTCAACGTCTCTTGCTGGGATTCCATAACAGAGTTTAATTTCTCTGGAATAAAAACTCTATCCCTGCCCAAGTTCAAACGCCCTCAGAATGGGTAGCACCAGCCCAACCAGTCGTTCATACCTTAGGGAAAACTATTCCATCAGACCCTTCTCTCAGAGCAGACCATGCTGGGAGTATGGAGAGAGCGGGGGACCCTGAACATTGGGTGAGCACCACGTGGGTAGAGGGACACAGGGAGGATGAACCGGACAGTGAGGAAGGCCAAGGTCACCTCTTTGCTGAGGGAAGTCACCACAAGCTGTCTCCCCGACGGGCCTTAGCTGGGAGCCGACCCATTTCCTATGTCAGGCCACACTTTGGGGTTTCACAGCAAAGGGTCTGCTAAAACGTAAATATGTTTGCAGGATGGGGACAGGCTCCTAGACTGCTGATGCTAGACTGAGAGGGACTCCAATACTTATCTCTGACAGCCCCTCCAGCTGTACACGGAGAAATCAAGGTCCAGAGAGGGTAAGGGATGTATAGTGAGTCCACAGCAGGGCAGAGACCATGCTGCCCCTACTCCCCACTGACCTCCACAAGCTGTTGGCCCGAATGGGATTTGTAGGCCTCTGACAACAAGCAGGGCCCTTGGGACATGGGCAGTTTGCTTGGGCAGAAAGAGGCACAGATAGGTCAGTGTCCAGAGGGTGAGCCCATTGAAGGGCCATAGCTGGGGGCCAGAGCAGCACAGGACCCTAGACCTTGGAGGACAGGGGCCTCACCTCTTTGGGACACTACCCCCCAAATCCCGTACGTCTTATTAACAATAGTCACTGCCATTCATTGAGCACTCACGGGGTGCCAGGCAACCTACTAAGAAAGGTACATGCATCATTGCATTCATCCTCCCTACAGCCCATGAGATGGATATTAATTTTTTTCAATGAGGCCACTGAGGCTCCAAGAAGTGAAGTGACTTGCCCAGGATCTAGAAAGAGCTGAGCAGGCGTTCAAATCCAAGTCCACCAACTCCAAAGTCAGTGCTCAGAATGCCCATACGGACTGATTTCTGATGCCCCCTCTAGTTATCAGCTCTAGGGTGAAGGGATTCCTGAGTGGACAGTGGGCTCCTGCCCTGCTGCCTGCCTAACTGGGCTGAGCTTGGCTCAGGAGCAGTCAGAGCCCCGGGCTGTTCGCCAAGGCGGCCTCGGCTCTCCTCTGGTGTCATAGCGCCCCCTGCTGCTCACTCCCACTCTCTTCAAGATCTTTTAATGCCAAAGGGCTGCCTGTTCATATGGCGGGGGGGGGGGTCCCCAAAAGAGAGCCCCATTCTTTCACTAACATCCTGTTCTCTTGAAAATCCTCCTGGGGTTTGGGCAAAGCAGAGAGAAATGTAAGAATGTTTATTCTAGGCTTTGAGGTCTGTGCATAAGGGCCCCCAAACCCCACATCTTCCTACCCTCCTGTCACCGAGCAGGCAAAGAGGAACTCCTGGACTTTGTATCAGACGCTGGAGGTCAGCAGCCCAATCCAATTCTTCATAGTCCTGCAGACGTGTACACTGGGTCTCAGTTCCCTCGTCTGCCAAACGGAGACAAGAGTGCCCCCTCTCTGCTGGGCGTGTCTGGAGTCCCGTACATGGCAAGCACTCAAGAGCTGAGCTCCCTCCTCTCCCTCCTGAGCCTCAGTTTCCTCATCTGCTGATGTTTACTGGGCACCTGGCCTTCACCTGCATTACCTCACTCAGTTATCACAGCAACACATGAGGGAGAATAAGGAAATCCAGACTCAGAGGAGTCAAGCAAGTTGCCCAAAGTCACACAGCCTGCAAGAAGTGGCTCCAGGTGCCAGCCTTGCAACCACCATACCATAGTGTCTTCCAGGGGTGAGATGCCTTATATACTACGAAATGAGCAGTCTGTGCAGGGCTGAAGACATGGAGGGGGAAGAAATAATTAGTAATTAGAAAACTGAGGCCACAAGGAGAAGACTCCTGGGGCTGTATCCATCTCGGCAGACTTCCTAGAGGACGTGGGGACGGAGCCAATCTCACCACATCAGAGGATCCAGTGGTCAGAGTGACTGGTGGACAGGAGCCTGGCTGCCTTCCATTTGCCCATCTGGAAAGGATGGTGTTTCCCAACGCCACAGGAACTGAGAGAGAAAAAGGCACGATGGGACTGTCATGATATTAAACACCTTCATTGGGTGTCTAGACAGACCAGGCACAGTACTAAGTGCTTTATGTGGATTATCTCCTTTCATCCCCCAGCAGCCCTGGATACCTTTAATACGGCCCCTTTACACTTGAGGAAACTGGGCTTTCAGGGAGTTAAGTGACTTTCCCAAGTCCTCACAGCAACTAAGAGGAGGAGCCAGGATTCGAACCCAGGCAGCCTGACTCAGAGCCCCATGCTATCCGCCCAAGCTGCAGAGCTACGCTTCCCCAGGAAGAAAGCCCCTAAAGGGAGCCTCACTTTCCTGCCGTTCCCACGTGGACGGCCCTCCTGGACATTCTCCCTGATGACTTCGCTCTCAGCTGAGGCAAAACAGGAGGAAGAAGAGAGCCTTCCTTTCATCCTGGTCCCAGCATCCAGAAGGTGTCAAATGGAGGATGCTTAGAGAATGAACCAGCCTTGTTGGGGAAGGACTGATTATCTATGTCTCTGTCGCCCCCTCCTGCCCTAAAGGAGAACCGCACCCCGCGGGGAGCACCCATTGAAGGCTGGAAGAGAGGGCCAGCAGCGGTGCTCCCCAAGCCATTCGGGAAGAAGGACCAGGTTGTCATTTTTTTAACTTCCAATGTGTCGCGGACCATACTTTTTGTAAAATGCAATAAAAGTGAATTAGAAAAAAAATGAAATGCTGCTTGATTGCTGCAGCAATGTCAAACTGCTATGAATGCTTCTAAACGCTTATTCCCAAGTTCTCAATAAGTACTTCCTGAACTTGTCTTCAGGTAACAATATTTCATGAGCCAGCACGGGTTCAGGGACCACACTTTGAGCAGCACTGGTCCAAATGGTCACTGGACAAAAGGCCAGCCGGAGGTCACATGGCTAGTTCTAAGGACTCCATTCCCTGGGGCACTGCCTCAGCAGTCGGCAAGGACTCGGGCCGTTCTGAGACTCGGGCCCTGCTGCCAGCTAGGGGTGCAGCTCAGGACCTGCAGCTGGAGCAAAGGGGTAGCTTAGGCCTGAGAGAGCCCCAGGGACAGTGCCCCAAAGACAGTGCACAGCAGCCAGACCCCAGGCTCTGCTCACCCTGTCTGTGCAGAGCAGGAAGGCTGAGCCTGTAGGAACCAAGGAGGCCTCTGGAAACGCAACTCCTACCCCTGACAAGCTGGGGGGTGCTGGGGGGGGGGTCATGCCCTGATGTGGGGCAAGGATGGTGGACACCCTGGGTTTGAGTCCAGAATTGGATGGCCACATCACCTGACCACTCTGAGCTTCCTCTTCCACAAACGTACAAAAGGAGAGGGCCAGACACTCCTTGCGGTCCCTTCTAAATCTAACACACTGTGCTTGCCCGAGAAGATCTAGTGCCTGCTCTTGGGGAGGGGCAGCAAGGCTAACGCACTGCCAAGAGGAGAAACCAGACCGAGCAGAATGGAAATGGGCATTAAGCTGTGCGTTGCAGGCTGCCCCCAGGGCTTCTTGAGGGACAAGAAGGATTCAAAGCTGGAGAGACCAGAGAAGATCTCTGGGCGGGGAGGCACAGGGGATGCCTTAGAGGGGAGAGGTGCTAGGGACCAGCTGGGCCAAGGCACTTGCTGGAACCAAAGGAGAACTTGAGGGAAGTAAAAATGTTAGCCACCAGCCCACATGGCCACACTCGTCCTGCCGCACTGTCTCTGGCCCCACCCCCGCCTCTAAGTAAAGCAAACCCAACCGCTTGAAAGAAAGCAAACAGCTGCAGAGCAAGGAGCAAGCTTCCCACCCATTCCCAGCCAAGGTGAACAGGCCGCGAGTTTGTTGACAGAGAAAAAAGTCATCAATTTTTCATTACCCGGTGAAGGCAACAGAATATCTCGGGATGTCAACAGTTTCCAGGCAACAAAGACAAACCAAATACACAGTACCCTCACCTGGAAAGATGTTTCCTTTACAAGCACCAGCTCGGATGGGGAGCAGGGGAGGCGAGAGGCGGAGCGGGTGAAACCACTTAGCAGCCGCAACGGCTGATTCAGACGTTGAGGGTTTGTGGTTGTCTGCAATGACCCCGTTAGCAGATCTTGTCAGACTATGACTCAAGGCCAAGGCTGTCTCTTGGGAGGATTCAGACTTGGGATGTCAGAGCAAGGCTGGAGAGATCAGCCGGCGTGGCTTATTCACCATTTATTCAACAAACATTTTCGAGCACTCTTAGGACCTGTGTTCCGGCCTGGGGCCCAGTCCAGCCGGGGAGATGAGCACGTGGACCACTTCCCCTTACCTTATGGATGAGAAAACAGAGAGCCAGAGAGAGGAAGTGACTGTCCCAAGATGGGACGGCCACCTAGAGGCAGAGGTGTATTGGAACCCACAGCCCAAGGTTCCCTGTGGCTGTGCTGTGGTTCCCAGCACGCTGCAGGGCTCTGCGCCGGGAAGGAGGCCCACAAAGTGGCTGGCACAGACGCCGTCTTGTCCAGAATTAACACAGCACGTTTCCTAGAGACCTTTAGCAAAAGTGCTCAGATACTGAATCTAAAAACTAAAAGCAGATCATTAGAATCTCTTATGGTGTGTCCATTATTGTTATTTTTGACTCTCAAGGTGGTTCTAACCAACACAAAGGATGGCCCTTTCCGGAGCACTTTGTCAGGCCTGGAGCTCCCAGGACGTCTCCTCGTGTTTGCATTAAGGTTTCCCAGTGAATGTCAATGGAGACTCTAGAACAAGTCAACAAAGGTCCTCACAATAAATGCCAAGGCTTGTTAGCAGAGCAAACCGTGTGCTTAGCCTGTCTTAAAAGAATCTTTGCTGAGTAAACAGAAGGAAGGCTTTACTTGAGAGTAAACAGAGCAGGAGCTGAGGAGCGCCCTGGGGCTGGAAGGTGATTCCACTGGCCCAGGCTGCAGAGTCATCTTCGCAGGGCCCTGGGAGGGAGCTGGATTGGCCAAGAAGGCCAGAGGCATCCTTGCAGAAGTGTCCTTGCAAGCCCTTCATGCTGGGAGGGGTGGGAGGACCAGAGGGGTCATGGGGATTATCTAAGGTCACACAGCCAGTTGAAGCAGAACCAGACCCCTCTTACCCAACAGCCTCTGCTCTCCCAAGGAGCCATTTCTCTTGAGAAGGCAAAAACCCAGACTCTGAAAGGGGAACCTGGGGATCCGTCTCCTTTGCTCTGAGGTGTCAAGGAACTGATATCTTAACCTTCCCAGGACAATGTTTATATTTAAAGATGACTACAAGGAAGTGAAGCCCTAATCCTGGCATTTCGGACAGCAATGGAAAAGTATTTTTGGACCAAATAAGCTACCAACTTTCCGTCTCCAAATGCGAACACCGATTCAATATTATCCTTGGTGGTAGTGGATAAGGAAATGAACCTTCATCGCTTCTGATCTTTCTCCCACATCTCACAACTTCCTTGATGGCCTTATTTACATGAGCTTTTCATTTTCCCAAGAAAAAATACATTATGGTTTGAAATCTTTGACCCATAAACTTGTTAGTCTCAAAAACGCAAGTGCAACGACTGACTTAAAATCATCTCAACTTCTCACCAAAAAAAAAAAAAAATGTCAAATATTCCCCTTTTTATTTAATGTATGGATCCTTTCCTCTTTCTTGAAAGGATATGAGGGCACAGATCAGAGCACAAATATGCAGCGAAGTCAGTGAAGTTACAATATCCACAAAAAGATGTTTTTTTAAGTCAGTACCAAGAAAAGGAGGAGGAAGCAAACATTATCCATTTGGGTCGATTTAATCGCTGACATTGGGCGTCCAGCCTGGTGCTGTTTCTCAGCAGCTGAGGCAGAGAAGCGAGCATGACAAGCCACAGAGCCCCTGCTATTATAAAGGGGGCATGGCAACCAATTCCCCAGAGGATACAAACTTTATCTTGGCCCTAAATTTGAAAAGAATTTTTCACACGAGATCTTATTTAGGGAACGGGAAGGACACAGCAGCCTCTATAAGTTTTATGGCAAAAGCAGAAGTGGTTTTCACGTGTTGTTTCTTCCAACAACCTTGGAGGAAAGCCAAGGGCACACCAGGTAGCACAGCGGTTCAGTAACGTCCTTGTTTGTTTTTAGACAAGATGCACTTGAGCGTATCAAGGGGAAAAGTCAAATGTGCTAAGTCAATTATACAGGAGGCAAGACCATAATAAAGTGCACTTGGTTTCCTCTTGGCTGGGTCACTGGTAGGCACACAAACCTGCCTTTCCTTTCCAAGGTGTGGACTGACTTTGCTCATCCCTGGGCCAACAGCTGGACACCCCTGCCTGCCTGCTCTGGGCTGAAGGGGCCAACTTATCCAAGTAGCCATTCCTATGATTGGCCACTATGGGGCAGTACTGAGCTAGCACCTGGAAAACAAACTCAAAAATTCCCTTTGTAAGCAAAACCATCCAGTGCGTACTCAATTCCACCATCCACTAATTCCATTAATCCTGAAAATCCAATATTTGGTTGTTTCCACAAATATTTAAAGGTGTAAAAATAAAACAGCCATTCCAATAGTAGGAATTATTTCTCAGATTCTCTTTTTCATTTTTTTGTGTCAATCCATCATATGAGATAGCAAAGAAATTCTAACATTTTTCTAACAGTGCTAAGTGTTTTACTTGCACCATCTCATTTAATCCTACAAGAACTCTATGAGGTAGGTGTCATCAGTATCCCCACCATACATATGAAGAAACTGAGGCACAGAGAGGTTAGACAACTCACCTAAGGTCACACAGCCCTATTTAGTGGCAGGATGGGATTTGAGTCAACCCAGGTAGTCTGACATCAGAGCACTTAACCCTGCATCCCCAAAACCTATGGGATCTCACAGCTGGAAGAGGTATCTAGTCCACATTCCTTCCTGAAGCACACATTGTCTTCCCCATCCCAGCCTCAGCCTAATGCCCTGCAAAGTTTTCCCTATTTTGAGCTAAAACGATCGCAAAATTGGTCGAGTTCTTCCCTCCAGAGCAACTTGGAATAAGTTGATTTTCTCTTCCATATTAAAGTCCCTCCAATTTTTGAAAAATTAATAATAGCATTAATTGTTGCTCCCCACCCTTCAAACAGCCCTATGACAAGAACGGGGTTATTCTTCCCAATTTATAAATGTGCCCAATCCCATTCCCGCTGGCTAATGAAAGTGCTAGAATCTCCTGACAGAGAGGTTTCACAACAGATTAGTTGCCTTAATCCAGCAATCAGTGCCGGAGTCCGCAATGCCATTACTAAATCAGACTTAAAAGCTATTAAAAGTAATGCATGGTCGTGGTTTTTAAAAATCCAAGCAATATGGAAAAGGATAAATTGAAATGGAAAAAAAATCTCTCTCCCATCCTGTCCAACCCCTCCCCTCAGAGGTAATTACTGTTAATTGTTACTGTTGAATCCTTTCAGAAGTTGTCTTTACACATATAAACACATGCATGTGAGCCTTTTAGGGTCATATTATGTACACTGGTCTGCAACTCACCTTTTTGACTTAACAAGGTATTCTGGATGTCTTTCACAGCTACAGGAAAGCCTGTGTCATGCACCCCCCCCCACCCTTTACTAATAATGCTTCAGTGAAATTGTACATATATTTTTGGATGGATTCCTAACAAGTGAAATTCCTGGGTGGAAGGTAATGGCACTTTTAATTCTGAGAGAGAACACAATTTACACTCCTTAAAAAGTTGTAGTAAGGTACACTCAAAGTCCATTTTCCAAGTGTTGCAACATAGTTCATTATCCAACTGTGAAATCTCCCTTCAACATTTGAACACAGTAATTAATTCAGTCATTCTTTCGGACAATGTTTACTATGCTCCTACTTGTTGGGCACTGTGTGAGGAGCAGGGTTTGCTCTAATCCAGGAGTTCTAGCCCTAACTAACCATCAGACTCTTCAGGAGAGCTTGTTAAAATGCAGATTTCCTGGGGCTGGCTTGGTGGCCTGGGTTCGCAGATTCTGATCCCAGGTGTGGACCTACACACTGCTTATCAAGCCATGCTGTGGCAGGCGTCCCACATAAAGTAGAGGAAGATGGGCACAGATGTTAGCTCAGGGCCAATCTTCCTCACGAAAAAAAAAAAAAAGCAGAGTCCCTGCCACCTCCCAGGAGGTCCTGGTTCAGGGGCCTGTGGAGGAGCCCAGGAAGCTGTGTAGTTGTTTGTTTCATTAGGGTTTTTTGTTTTGTTTTGTTTTGCACCTTCCCAGGTGACTCAGCTAGATGATAGATAAGCAGCCAAAAACACAGCAAATCTCATTTCTCTCTGTGTGCAAAAACGCTTTCTGGAAGCGAAGGCGCTGGGAAGAGTCAGGATCCACTTCCCCAAAGTAAAAGAACAGGGACGTGATCTTTACTAATGCCCAAACGCGGAAATCTACTGTTGCTCCCACCCTTCAAAACAACAGCCTTGGGGCAGGAAAGGGTCATCATTCCCAATTTACAAATATACCCCATCCCGCTCCTGCTGGTTAATGAAAATGCTGGAATCTCCTGACAGAGAGGTTTCACAGCAGAAAAATTGCTTTAATCCACCAACCAGCGCCGGAGACCGCGAAACCACCGCTACATCAGACTTAAATTCTATTAACCGCGGGACTCTGCCAATGGACATGCGCAAAAGGCCCCGAGGACCCGCGGGCGCCGCTAGCGGTGAACAGGCTTCAGTGCATTTGCGAAGCTCGGCTTAACTCGGCCACACTCGGCCTCTAGCCCCGCCCCTCCGCCCAGCGCGGACGTTGATTGGCGAGCGGCCGGCTATAAGAACTTGAGCGCGGGAGCACTACTCTCGGGCGTCCATGCCAGTTGAGGATCTCGGTTCTTCGGAACGTTTGGTCCAGGTGAGCTGAGAACACGTCATCCGGCCTCCTAGCCTCAGTCTCCGAGCTTTCCTGCATCCTCTCCCTCATCCTAGGCGTGTGGATGTGATGGGGGAGGTGACAGGTCACCGTATTCAGAAGGAAGTTTGCTGGCTCCTGGGTGCCACACTTTGGTTCTGCTGTCCCACCTGAGAGTTCCCGGTTCGATAAGGCCTGGCTCAGGCGTCATCTGCGGGAATCCCCAGACGCCCTCGCGCCGGCTCCTGTGGGTTTAGGATTAAGGAATGTGGAAGGCCAGACCTGATACCAGCGTCTTGGCCTTCCGTCCTCATCCGGGTCCGTGGGTTCCCATCTCAGGGCCTGAACAGCCACACCTGTACCTGGCAACCCAGAAAGTGCATACTAAGTGTGAATGAGGCTTGTGGTGGGGACCAAGCAGGTTTTCGGCCCCTGCGTGGCCTGCTGCACTGGAAAGAGCATTTGCTGGTCCAGAGACTTGGGTTCCCGTTCTGGCTCTGCTCATCATTGCTGCTGAACAAGGTCCTCCTCCTGTCTGGGCCCTGATTTCCTCAAGTGTAAAAGGAGAGGGTTGGACTCTGATAAACATGTATTGAACACCAACAGTGAGCCAGGACTTGGGGACACAGGTGAGGAAAACAGACAGCCCTGATCCCCGCACTTACTGTGTGGAGGGGGGAACATAGTGAACAAACCGTTGCAAACGCATAATTCCATGTATACTTTTAGGAATCAGTAGTACAGGGAACTTAGAGCAGAGATTTAATATAGCCTGGGGTGGGCTCCCAAGGCCAGAAGGAGTAGAATTAACTGGGGTAGGCAGTCAAAGGCCCAGAGAGAGGGAGGATAGCACGTGTGAAGATCTGGAAGGGGAAAGATGCACATTTCTTATTTTAATTGACCATCATAATAACCCTCCAAGTATACAAGTCAGAGGAGTGGAAGTCTCAGCGAGTCAAATTGAGGCTTGGAGACTTGTTTGGAAGCAATCCTGTGAAAATACGTGATGGCCCCTGACCCGTGTCCTGACGTTAGTGTTCCAGAAGATTGTTGAACCTGACCTGAACAGCCCAGGTTCCATGATGCTTGCTGTGTGGTGTCTGTGATCTGACTTTGGGGGACATCTACTGGCTGTTTCAGAAGAACTAAACCTATCAGTGCTCCTTGAAAGCAGCCCATGTCTATCTCAAGCTGAATTATCCAGGCTTGTTTGCAAAGATAATGCGATGAGGGAGAAACGGCTTGTAGAATGCCAGAGAAAAAAATCAAGGGCTGGTCACCGTACTTTACAAAAGCATGTGTGTGGAGGGGACACCATGTCATGGGAGAAGAAATGCTGGACTGGGGCAACTGAGGTGGCAGGCCCAGGTTTGCCCTGCAGTAGCTGGCTCAACTTGGCAAGGCACTCAAACTCTCTGAGCAACGGTTTCTTGATACGTAAACCGGGCTAATTGAGTTCTGACATGGTAAAGGTCCGAATGGGGGAACATGTGAAAGTTATTTCTGAACTATAAAATGCTACCCAACCAAATCAATGATAACCTGGTTCACATTGTTCCCTCAGAATTTTATTGTATAAGCTCCTTCTAATTATGGGGAAGAAAGGATTTCACATTTATTTGAATCTGTAGCAATATACCAAGTTGTTTTGTTGCATGAATATTTTGAATTCTTTGATTTTAATTAGAGTGTTTCTCTTTTCCAAAAGGTGGTTTTAAAATTTCACATGTGGCTCTCTCTGTCATTTTTAGTTGAGAAGAGAGAAGCAAAAAAAGAATTAGAGTAAAACAGTTGACAGGAACTTCAGACTTTTTTTTCACTTATCCATTGTGTAACACATTCACTGACAATACGGACTTGTTTTTGTTAAGTCATTGTCCTTAGATGGTTTGTCAGTGAGCACATCTGTTCCTAAAATTCTCCAGAACATGAGAGGGATCAGAGCCCTTATACCCAATCCTGGCTTCCTGCTGATGCAAGATTATTAAAGGATGGAATGAGCCAGCCGTGGACCCAGGTATATTTTCAGTGGCCACAGGTGAGATGTGAACAGAATTTTGAGAACAATGGAACTGTTTGAACAAAGTAACAAGTATGCTTGATGAACAGAGGTGTGAAACCAGTTAACGCTGCTGCCTGATGGGGAAGGACTGGCAGGCAGGGGGTTTGAGGAGCACAAGGTTAGGCCTGAGGGACCTGGGGATTCTGAGAAACAGGGACGCCACCTGCGTTCCCTGTACCTTATGTGGGAGGGAAGTCACGTCTGCGTGCCAGCAAGCAGCAATGGGCACATTCACTTCCTCTGTTCATTCCCCAACATGAAGTAGATTCCATTCTCATTTTGCAGTGAGGAAGTCAAGGCTCAGAAGAACTAACAGGTGAGCGGAACTGGGCAGACTTTTTTATTATCAAATGAATAAAAGGCTAGCATTTCTACATGTGTATGTGGGTCTCCTAATTTGATTATCAGATCATTTTCTGGAAAGATTTTTAGCTCCATTAGATTTTTACTATATTCAAAGTTTCCTTTTAAAAAACTGGGCCACCCATTAGGCCATGTTAACACTTGTCTTGCTATAGTGAACATCTGCAATTGTATTGTTTGGTTCAGACAACTGAATTGATGTATATATCCCAATTTACCACTTAATTTTCAGCTGGTCTAGATGTTCTGCATTCCTTTATCTTCTGTTAGCATTCTCTTTAACCCATTCAAAATATTTCAACTAAGGGAAGTGTCAGTATTCCTTCCAACACTTGAATGCTGAGTGCAAGGAATTCCTGTTGCTATCTCAGAACTTGCCAGAACCCTGTGACGTAGGTACTATCATTACAGAGGAAGAAACTGATGCAGGAGGGGAGAAAGGAGCCCAAGCACGGGGAGAGATGCTGTTAAAAGAATAGGCTCTAGAGTCAAAGCCTAGTTTTAATCCTACCACCCACTTACTAGTTTGTAACCCAGGCATGTTAACCTGAGCTTCCACTTACCATCTGTGACATGGGGTCTTTCCACCATCGATTGTTGTGCAGAATAACACATGAGATTTGCACAGCACTGGCCCTCAGTTAAATATTAGATAAGGAAGGAAAAGTAGGCACTTTGATCTGTGGGTGTAGATCAGTCCTTTGTTTTAACACACACTCCTCATTGGTCCACAATGGTCCTTTTCTAACGTCACAACTCCAAAATTTGAACAATGACAATAACATCTATGTACTTCTCATTGTACCCCCACTTACTCAAGGTTCTAAACTGTTAACAATCCCTTCTTTATATTCTATCAGATATTTATACCTAACGCAGCTTTTCTGAGCTTCATGAAAAGGATAATATGCTGGATTTACTGGGACTTATCATTACTATAATTCCTCTGTATCTTTAGTTTTCACTGCTGGTTATTTAGGACCATTTACTTACTTTCTGGTTGATTGACCTTTGAGATTTTTGCTGTTTTATTAAAGTCCTGCTTTGGGGGCCGTCCCAGTGGCACAGCGGTTTAGTTCATGCCTTGGCAGCCCAGGGTTTGTGGGTTCGGATCCTGGGAACCCACCAGCTCACTGCTTGTCAGCCATGCTGTGGCGGCGTCCCATATAAAGTAGAGGAAGATGGGCAAGGATGTTAGCCCAGGGCCAGTCTTCCTCAGCAAAGAGGAGGATTGGCAACGGATGGATGTTAGCTCAGGGCTGGTCTTCCTCACAAAAAATAAAGTGCTGCTTTGGACATTCCCAGAGATAAATCTCAATGTCTATATGTAGTTTCTCTTGGGCAATACCTAGAAGTGGCATTGTTGCTGGGTTGTATGGTGCTCAATTTTACAAGATACACCAGCCATTTGTCCAAGTAGTAACTTATACAAATGGTCCTGTACACTGGAGTGAGTATAGTAGGGCTAAAAGTCCTGCTTTTCATCAACTCCTGAATCTTATGTCCTCATCTATTAAATGGAGAAAGAGCGATGGGCAAGATATTCAAGTGCCCAGCACATGATAGGTGCTCTGAACACAAGAATCATGTCTTATAAATCCAAGTCCCAGGGTGCCCTGGCATTCTGAAGAGTGAACAAATCATCACTTGTTACCACCACCCCCCCCCCCAAAAAGCTACCGCATTTGTTAGTTTTTCAAATACAGGTTTGAATTCTGGTTTTATCTATTCTGTTTAAGAGGGGACTTAATCTGAATTTTCCCCATTCCTTCAGTATTATTGAACTAAACCCAAAGATGCAGCAGTTAATATTCCACCTCAGATGGCACAGCACAGCTCAATTTTTAGCCAGGACTGTATTTGGGAATTACCCAGGGGGCTTTCTAAATCTGAGATCTGGGTTACTGCCCCCCTCAAGCACACCAGTGACACTTATTCACGGCTAAGGGACAAACCCTGTAATCATGAAGTTACAAGAGATGGTGGCAGAGGAAAAAACCCAGCTCGTGTCACAGCAGAAAAGGTTGAAAGCCAGCATTACAGAAGTGAGGTCACCTTTACGTAGCCCACCCCCAAAACTATCAGCAAGACCAAAGCAGCAAAGAGTTCAGCTTTTTATTGAACATGTTACAAGTTTAGTCAAAAAGACCAAAGCCCATGTCATCATCAGACTCCTCAGATTCTTCTTTCTTTGCTTCCACTTTCTTCTCCTCAGCTTAAAAAAAAAAAAAAAACAAGTCAATTATACACCTCTCTATTTTAAAACTCCAGGCCCTTCAACTTGCATGGTCAAAAATACCCTAGACTTCCCTTATGAAACTATGTCTCTGGATTTAGGATTTCTATATACCTACTCAGCAAATTAAGAGCAATCTTACCTATAGTACTTTAAATCTCCACACCCCTCCCTGCAATACAAAAGTTTCCTACCTGGGGCAGCAGTGGTGGAGGGAGCAGGACCTCCTGCTGGTGCAGCACCAGCTGCTGGGGCAGGTCCACCAGCCCCCACATTGCAGATGAGGCTCCCGATGTTGACATTGGCCAGGGCCTGCAACACACATGCACAGAGGTAAATGCTCAGCTGTCCTTTTGTTACAGCATTCACACAGGAAAAGAGTTTTTGAACTTACACTGATCAATTCCCAACACTATATATTTCTCTTTTCTCCTTTGCTGGAGCCTCCAGTGACATTTTCTCTGCTAGATTCTCTAAGACTTAGACAGGACAACCCACACAGCTATACTAAAAGTAAGCAGTCACAAAAAAACTACTCAAGCTTTAAATCGCATACCTGCACTGCTGTATTTAAGTAGTAAAGTACAACTAACTTAATCCTTCCTTTTACAGATAAGAAAACTGGCTCCAAAATGCTGGCTTTTAACTGGTTGGTAGAAAAGTCAAGCTTCCTTACACACTCAAACCAGGATTCTTTCCACAGTTCCATGTCTCTTCTTAACAACGAATTCAACTTTTCAGACTGCCAAGTAATTCTAGGATGTTTTCCAAGGGAATTGTTTTCAATCTCTCAAAGCTCTTTGGCGGACACAAAATGAATAGTTAGAGGCTATCATTAGCCTCACTTGCCAGAGATTAACTAACCTGTACAATGGGAGGAGCCAAGGTCCTTGGGTAGGAATCCTGTCTTTATTAGTCTTTTATATCCCAACACAAGGTGGTCAAGTAAAAGCCTACCACACCCAACTTCCACTAAACCAGACTATCATACTGGAAGGTTTGCTTGGAATAGCATGGGTGGTATTATCTCCTGGGTGACCCTTAAGGAATGACCTGGTTAGTAATTTCTTTTTACCATGGTTTCAGAACAGAAGAAAAGAGACAAAGACACAACAAACCAAAACTTTAAATTAGCTCCTACAGATAGAAATGTGAGGAAACATCACTAAGAGGTAGAAGACGTCCAGTGGAATATGGGGCCTCTGGCACTTTCAGAGGCTCACCACGAACACCTGACTTAGTAATCAATAGGTCTTCCCAAATTTGCTTCTCCATCACTTTGTCACCACCTTACCTTTGCAAACAAGCCTGGCCAGAAAGGTTCAACATTTACACCGGCTGCTTTAATAAGGGCATTGATCTTATCCTCCTAAAACAAATAAAATGGCAATCCATCAGAGAACAAAGTGTAGCTTTCACAAATGTTCCCAAAATACCGCAAACTGAAAACAAATCACTCAAAACGTGTGTACAAAGACATGTTTATCCAGTTCAAATATTTTATCTGCATTACATGTATACCTATGTGAAATGGCCATTTCTTAAAACTCTTCGGCCATTAGGAGCAAAAGAAATGCATCTGCTCCTGTGTGCCAGGCACCTGGCAAGGCGGCGCGTTCGTCACTGCCATGTCCCAGGCTGGGACTTGCCCAAGTCACGCAGCTATTTTAAGTTACGAGTCACGGCGGGAGGAGGAGCAGAGCTCACGTGCCCTCCTCCACGCCACGCAGCCCGGCCCCACAAGGCCTACTAAGAGACCAAAGGAATGCAGGGCAATCGCGCCAACGGGAGGTATCAAGGGTCCTAGAATGTAACTAGGAGCGGGTTAGGACGCCCAAGCGCGGCGGAAGTTTCTCTAACTAAAGGGTCTCCAAGCCGGAGCGCGCAGCCGTTAAGTGTCATCCAGTCCCTCCGGGGCCCGCACGTAACCGCGGGCCCAGGTTGCCCCGCACGTGGCCCGCCCGGAAGTCGCCGCCGGGCCGCCGGGGACGGCAGGGAGCCGGCCGCCCGCGGGCCACCCCCGCCGCCGGCCTGGGCCTGCACTCACCGTGACCGTCACCTCATCGTCGTGCAGAATGAGGGCCGAGTAGATGCAGGCGAGCTCCGAGACCGAGGCCATGGTGCGGGCGAGGGCTGGGCGGCGCTGCCGGGCGCGGTGCTAGTCGCCGGATGAAGTGAGGGCCTCACCCCAACGCGGCCTTAGCTTCCTCGGAAGGACCGAGCACCTTAGCGGCAGCTGAGGAAAGGAGATGGTGCGCCTGCGCACAGCCTCTTATATGGCCACGCGGACCAATCGGGGCCCGCGCCTGGCGGAAGAGGCGGGGCGAGGGCCGCCCGCGGGGACCCAAGGAGACGCCTGCGCGTAACTCGTGCAGCATGTTGGCTGGTTTGGGAGTTGTCCGGCGTCTGCGAGTGCTGACTACCTTGGTTCAAGTAACGTTTAGGGCTCCTGAACAGTAAACATATTTTTAGGAAAAACCTCCATCTACTGTAGCGCATGTGACGCTATTTACACAAGCACTTAATGACGTCACACCCACCTTCACACCTCCGGCCCCAGGCGGTGACCACCTGGAGGGCGGGAGCTAAGTGTCAGCCTGAGGCCCCGGGCTTATCGCAGCGTTTCGCGTGAAATGAGTGAATATAGAAGGAAATGAGAAACTTGCAGCGTAACGATAGCAGTAGCGTCTGAGCGCGTACTATGTCCCAGGCTCTGAGCCACACTCTACAGGATCCCTTTAATCCTCACACAGCGCAAGAGGTAAGTACTATTATCTCCATTTTGTAGATGGCGAAACTGAGGTGTAGACCTGGTAACTAGCCCAAGGTGACACAGGTGCCGCGCGGTGGAGCCTGGATTTGGCGTCTGGAAGCCTAACTTCAAGGTCTCCTGCTTGTGTGTGCGGAGACGGATGAGTTTGGGGATTATGAATATTTTTTGTCCTCTCTCTCTTTTTTTTTTTTTCCAAAATATAAAAGATATTAGGAACGTAGGGGAACTCTACGCTTCAACTTCATTTTTTTATAACTCAGGCACTGGTGTTTGGGTAGAAATGCCTTGAAAACTGCACTTGAGCTGTTTCAAGATCTCTTGAGGCACCTGCTGTCTGGCTAGGCTGTATTGCCATTTTGTGTCCTTTGAAGCTAATAAAACTGATGTTGGGTTCATATTGAGAGTATGTCTTTAAAAAAAGTTTCTTTAATTGAGGTATAACTGATGTATAACGTTATATTAGTTTCAGGTAGAGAATATAATGATTTGATGTTTGTATACATTAGGAAATGATCACCACACTAAGTCTAGTTAAATCCCCGTCATCATACGTAATTACAAATTTTTTTCTTGTGATGACTTTTAAGGTCAACTCTTAGCAACTTTCATATGCAATACAATATTATTAACTATAGTTACTATGCTGTACATTGCATCCACATGGCTTATTTATTTTATAATTGGAAGTTTGTACCTTTTGACCTCTTTCACCATTCCCCTCAACCACCAATCTGTTCTCTGTATCTATGAGCTTTTTTTCTCTTTTTGGATTAGACATAAAGTGAGATCATAATATATTTGTCTTTCTCTGTCTGACTTATTTCAATTAGCATAATGCCTTCAAGGTCCATCCATGTACAAATAGCAAGATTTCATTCTTTTTTATGACTGAATAATATTCCATTGTATATCAGTACCGTATTTTCTTTATCCATTCAGCCATTGGTGGACACTTAGATTATTTCTGTGTCTTGGCTATTGTAAATAATGTTGCAACAGTGGCTCGCCCAGTGGCATAGTGATTAAGTTTGCATGCTCCACTTCAGCAGCCCAGGGTTCACAGTTTCGGATCCCAGACACCAATCTACACACTGCTCGTCAAGGCATGCTGTGGCAGTGGTCCATATATAAAATAGAGGAAGATTGGCACAGATGTTACTTTAGGGCTAATCTTCATCAGCAAAAAAAAAGGAAGATTGGCAACAGATGTTAGCTCAGGGCTGATATTCCTCACCAAAAAAAAAAAAAACCCATAATAATAATGCTTCAATGAACATGGGGGTGCATATAGCTTTTTGAGTTAGTATTTTTGTTCGGATAAAATACCCGAAAGTGGAATTGCTGGATCATATGGTAGTTCTATTTTTAATTTTTTTGAGGAACTTCCACACTGTTCTGCAATGTGCCAATTTCCATTCCCAACAACAGTGCACAAGTGTTCCCTTTTCTCTACATCCTCACCAACATTTGTTATTTCTTGTCTTTTTGATAATAGCCATTCTAAGGGGTGTGAGGTGATACCTCAGTTGATTTTGATTTGCATTTCCCTGATAATTAAGTGATGTTGAGCATTTTTTCATGTACTTGTTGGCCACCTGTATGTCTTCTTTGGAAAAATGTCTGTTTGGATCTTCTGCCCATTTTGTAATCAGATTTTTTTTTTTTTTGCTGTTGAGTTGTATGATTCTTTATATGTTTTGGATGTTAACCCCTTATCAGATATATGATTTGCAAATATTTTCTCCCATTCAGTAGGTTGCCTTTTCATTTTATTGATGGTTTTGTTTGCTGCACAGAAACTTTTTAGATTGATGTAGTCCCACTTGTTTATTTTGGCTTTTGTTGCCTTTGCTTTTGGAGTCAAATCCAAAAAATCATTGCCACGACCTATGTCAGGGAGTTTACTGCCTATGTTTTCTTCTGTGAGTTTTATGGTTTCAGGTCTTACATTCATGTCGTTAATTAATTTTGAGTTAGTTTTTGTGTATGGTGTATGGTCCAGTTTCATTCTTTAGCATGTGGCTGTCCGGTTTTCCCAACACCATTTATTGACGAGACTGTCCTTTACCTATTGTATATTCTTGGCTGCTTGTCGTAAATTAATTGACCATATATGTGTGGGTTTATTCTGGGCTCTCGATTCTGTTCCATTCTATTTGTCTGTTTTTATGCCAACACCATACTGTTTTGATTACCATAGCTTTGTAATGTTGTTTGAAATCAGGGAGTGTGATCCTCCAGCTCTATTCTTCTTTCTCAAGATTGCTTTGGCTATTTGGGGTCTTCTGTGGTTCCATAGAAATTTTAGGATTATTTGTTCTATTTCTGTGAAAAATGCTATTGGAATTTTGATAGGGTTGCATTGAATCTGTAGATTGCTTTGGGTAGTAGGGACATTTTAGCAATCTTAGTTATTCTAATCCATGAGCATGGAATATCTTTCCATTTGTGTCTTCTTCAATTTCTTTCATCAATGTCTTAACTTCTCCTTTATTTTTGATATCTTGAATTATCTACACCTTGTGTGTGTACGTACAACTGGTGTCTGCATCATTTATTACATGATCTGAAACCTAAATTTAATTCCTGCCATCAAAAATGGTAATCTTTACATTTCCTCATCTATTTCCCACTTGGAATTTGCCTAGTTTCCTGGGGAGGTGGTTCAATTTTCTTTTTTTCTGTAACCTGCTTTATTCAGTCAGTGTTCTTATTTCAAAATCATCCCTGACCAAACGTTTCCATTGGAAGCCCAATTTAGGGTCCTACTTGGGTCGATCTTAGCCATGAATGTAAACATATCTTAATAGCCTGAACTTTCTAAAAAGCTTTTTAAAAACTGTCAAGCTTTATAACAATAAAACTATTGTTTTGAGTTTTCATCCAAATCTAGGAAGCAGTTTTAGTGGAATTTGGGTGGAAAAAGGTAAACCTATTGAAAAATTCAAATATTTCCGAAGTCAGAATAAGTCAGTCCAAAACACAGTTCCCCCACCAGTATATGTATTTAACAAAAAACTGATCTTTGGTAAATATAATACCACAACACACAGTAAAACAGTTTTGCCCATCTTAAACTATAGTAATAAGAAACTTTCAAAAATCAAATTAGTATTTTGTTCTCCAAATTGTTTTTGTAATGTCGTAACAAAACCCTGAACCTAAGAGTACAAGAAAGGTAAATTGTAGACTTTTCTCACTTATGAAGGTAAACACAAAAATCCAAAATAGAAATATTAATGTCAATTATATCTCAATAAAGCCGGGAAAAAAAACAAAATAAAAGATTGATTAATTGAATTCAGTGCTGTATATAAAAATATGGTATATCATAACTACAGATAGTTAAACATAAAGTCTATTAAAAATAATTCACTAACAAAGAGGAAAATCCGTATGAAATTCTTATAGATTCAGAGAAACCATTTGATAAAATTAAGTAACTATTCACATAGACTCAGAAAACTGGAATAGAAGATAACTTCCATATTCTGATAAGGTATCTACCACACATTTACAACAAACATCATACTTAATGGTGAAACTTGAGAAACATACTCTTTAACCAAGAGCAAACAAGAATTCCTCCTTTCTCTGCTTCTGTTTCAATTGCTGTTTTAGAATTTAGCCATCTCTGTAAGTCTAGAAAAAGAAAATATATTAAATTGGAAAGATGTGAACTCTCATTATTTGTAGATAATATGATTGTTTACCCAGAAGTTCCAAGAGAATCCATAGACAGTTCAAACTAATAAGTAGTTCAGCAAGATTGCTAGATTCAAGATTAATATACAAAAACCAGCAGCATTCCTGTACTCAACAAAAGTCAATTCGAAATGCAATATTAAAAATTACACTTCATACGGTAGCAACGAAAGTCATATGGTTTCTAGGAATAAATCTAACAAGATGTGCATGACTGTTATTTTAAAAATTATAGAACTTTATGGAACAAGATCAAAGGCAACCTAAACAGAGTGATATACAATGTTTCTCATATGGAAAGATCTTAACGTGGGTAATTCTCTCCAAATTATGTAATTTCAATCAAAATTCCATTAGAGTTTTCAATGGAATTTGACAAATTGACCTTAAATTTTGATGGAATGATCAAATAGCAACCAAAGGAATTTTTTAAAATAATAAAGGAAGATTTACTTAAATTTAAATTCCACTGGGGGCACAAACTTTGGTTTGCCACTGCATTTCTTGTGCCTAAAACAGTGCCTGGCACATAGGAGGCACTCACATACATTCTGAATGAATTAAAACTGTGTTATTAATGTACAAATAGATAAACAGACCAACAGAACAGAGGCCCAGAAATATATTCTCATACATATGGGAACTTGGTGGGGTCAGAGGTGTGACTTTATAAATAGGAGGGAGTGGATAGGGGGAAGAGTACCTTTTCGAAAAATAATACTGGGACAATTGGTTTTCTAACCATATGGGAGTGGGGAAAGAACACTTTTAATTCCTTCCTCACACCATACATAATATGAATATTTTTGATTACATTAAAATTGAAAACTACTATAACCAAAGTCTGAAAAACTGTCACAGCCAAGAAGAGTCTAAGGAAACACAATGACTAGATGTAATAAGGTTTCCTGGATGGGATCTGGGGAAAGGAAAAAAGACTAGGTAAAAACTAAGGAAATCCAAATAAAATACGGACTTTAGTTAATAACACTATTTCAGTATTGGGTTATTAATTGTAACATATACCATATTAATATATTAATAATAGGGGAAGCTGGTGAGGTATATGGTAACTCTCTATACTATCCTCACAATTTTTCTGTAAATCTAAAACTATTCTAAAAGTTTAGTTTAGTTTTAAAAATACCATAACCAGAGTGAAAAAAACATCATATTGGGAGAAGATATGAGGCTGCAAGTACCCAAAGGCTGTATAATGCTCTACAAACAAATAAAAGACTAACAACTGTTTTGTAAAACATCAGTAGTTATTAACTAAGATTAACTAGGGCTAAAAAATTTTTAGTTTAACTGTGAAGATGAGACACAATATTAGTAAAGTAGTTAAAAGCTTTGATGTCAGACTTGGGTTTAAATATCAGCTCTACCATTTATGATTTTGGGGGTCCTTGAGCAAGTCATTAACTCTCTCAATCTATTTCTTCACCTGTAAATTATGGATGACACCTTTACAGGGTATCGGACACTGAGCACCCAATTAACCACAGCTGTCCTCATAACTATTTAAGAAAACTTGAATTGCCCATGCGTTTCCCTTTGTTTTATGTAGTTTCAAGGGCTTAGTGGATTCAATATACTGTTACTCCAGACAAATTCTATTACCCCACATTCCCCATCATAGTAAAAACTTCCTATTAAGATGTATTTTCAAAAGATTAAGCAATTTTCCATTTTAAAAAATAGAAAATACTCAAGAAATAGATTAAATCCAGTAGGGTCTACTGAAAAAGGATTAACCTTTAGTGCTCTGAAGCATTCTAGAAACCACACCTATGACATTGCTTACTACTGTACTATTAGTGACAAAAAAGTGGATTTTGTCTTTTTCCTTAACCTTGGAATCTACTTTGGGCCAGGACTAATATCACACCTTCACTATTAATAAAAAACAGATAAAACTATCATTTTAGTAAAAAAAAAAATAATAAGTTCAGCCTCAAAAGAAATCCTGATTTTTTTTTCCCCCAAAGTCCCAGTGCATGGTTGTATATCCTAGTTGTAAGTCCTCCTAGTTCTTCTCTGTGAGCCACCACCACAGCATGGCAGTTGACGGACGGGTGGTGTGGTTCCGTGACTGGGAAATGAACACAGACCACCAAAGCGGTGAGAGTGCCGAACCTTAACCACTAGACCATCAGGGCTGGCTCAAGAAATCCTAATTTAATCAGAGAAAAATATATGTTCACCTAGATAAGAATGGATATTTCACCGTGATTTTCAACAGTATTTTTCTAATTATGTTGTC
This sequence comes from Tapirus indicus, assembly GCA_031878705.1. Classification (NCBI taxonomy): domain Eukaryota; kingdom Metazoa; phylum Chordata; class Mammalia; order Perissodactyla; family Tapiridae; genus Tapirus; species Tapirus indicus. Next base: position 59,730,534 of record CM062918.1, on the reverse strand, counting down.
CCCAAACCGTGTATTTTGTTTAAATTGTCTAGAGGAGCATACTAAATACATAGATACTGTGACTGTCACACAAAAAAAGGCGTTGTTAATTTAACATCAAATTCCTTTATATTTTCTAGCTTTTTTTTTTTTTTTTTACAATTGCAAAATTCTTTTAATTTTGTGTGTGTGTGTGTGTGAGGAAGATTGGCCCTGAGCTAACATCCGTACCAATCTTCCTCTACTTTACATACAGGATGTCGCCACAGCATGGCTTGATGAGCGGTGTGTAGGTCCACGCACAGGATCTGAACCTGTGAACCTTGGGCTGCTGAAGCGGAGCCTGCAAACCCCACCAGTATGCCACCGGGACGGCCCCTAATTTTTTAAATTGAAATATATCTGACATATAGCATTGTGTAAATTTAAGGTATACAACATGTTAATTTGATACATTTATATATTATAATATGATTGCCATTGTAGCAATGATTAGAACCTCTATCATGTTACATAATCATCCTTTCTTTTTAGTAGTTGGAATAATTAAGTTCTAGTCTCTTACCAGGTTTGATGTTTATAATACAGTATTGTTGTCTATAGTCACTGTACGATGCATTATATCACTAGGGCTTATTTACTGCTCGTTGTAAGTTTATACCCTTAAACAACATCTGTCTTGTCCCCCCCACCCCCCTCCCCTAGTGACCATCATTTTATCCTCTGTTTTTACAAGTTTGACTTTTAAAAATTCCACATATAAGTGATATCATACAGTGCTTGTCTTTCACAGTCTGACTTATGTCACTTAGCATAATGTGCTCAAGATCCATCCATGTTGTTGCAAATGGCACGATGTCCTCCTTTCTGGTGGCTGAATAATATTCCATATGTATATGTACCACATTTTCTTTATCAGTTTATCTGTTGATGGACACTGAGGTTGTTTCCATATCTCGACTATTGTCAGTAATGCTGCAATGAACATGGGGGTGCATATATCTTTTTGAATTAATGTTTTTGTTTTCTTCAGATAAATACCCAGAAGTGGAATTGCTAGATCATATGGTTTTTCCACTCTTAATTTTTTGAGAAAGCTCCATACTGTTTTCCATAGTGGCTGCACCAATTTACATCACCACCAACAGTGCACAAGGGTTCCCTTTTGTCTACATCCTCTCCAGCACTTGTCATCTCTTGTCTTCTTGATGATAGCCATTCTAACAGATGTGAAGTGATATCTTATTGTGGTTTTATTTTGCGTTTCGCTGATGATTAGTGGTGTTGAGCATCTTTTCATGTACTTGTTGGCCATTTGGATGTCTTCTTTGGAAAAATGTCGATTTAGTTCTTCTGTCCATTTTTTAAATCTGATTCTTTGGTGTTTTGTTGAGTTGTATGAGTTCTTTGTATATTTGGATATTAACCCCTTATCCTATATATGGTTTGCAAAAATTTTTTTCCCATTCTATAGGTTGCCTTTTCAATTTGTTAATAGTTTCTTTTGCTGTGCAGAAGCTTTTAAGTTTGATGTAATCCCATTTGTTGGTTTTTGCTTTTGTTGTTTGTGCTTTTGGTATCATATCCAAAAAATCATTGCCAAAACCAATGTTGAGGAGCTTCTACCCTACATTTTCCCCTAAGAAATTTTGTAGTATCAGGTCTGTGTTTAAGTCTTTGATCCATTTCAAGTTAATTTTTGTGAGTAGTATAAGATAAGGGTCCAGTTTCCTTGCTCTGCTTGTGTTTATCTAGTTTCCTCAGCACCATTTGTTGAAGAAACCATCCTTTCCCCCTTGGGTGCTCTTGGCTTCCTTGTCAGATATTAGTTGACCATACAGTCAGCTACCCTGCATAAGCAGAGGTTAATTCTGGGCTCTCTATATTGTTCCATTGGTCAGTGTGTCTGTTTTTGTGCCACTACCATACTGTTTTTATTACTGCACCTTTGTGGTATAGTTTGAAATCAGGAAGTGTGATACCTCCAGCTTTGTTCCTTTTCCTCAGGATTGCTTTGGCTATTCAGGGTCTTTTGTGGTTTCAAATAAATTTTAAGATTGTTTTTTCTATTTCTGTGAAGAATGCCATTGGTATTTTGATGGAGATTGCATTGAATCTATAGATGCTTTTGGTAAGTTTGGACATTTTAACAATATTAATCCTTTCAGTCCATGAACACAGAATATCTTTCCATTTGTTTGTGTCTTCTTCAATTCCTTTCAACAAAGTCTTGTAGTTTTCGTTGCATAGATCTTTCACTTCCTTAGTTAAATTTGTTTATAAGTATCTTATTGTTTTGATGCTATTGTGAATGGGATAATTCTCTTTATTTATCAGATGTTTCATTCCTAGTGTATAGGAATGCAACAGATTTCTGTATGTTATTTTTGTATCCTGCAACTTGAGTGAAATCATTGATTAGTTCCAACAGTTTTTTGGTTGAGTTTTTGGGGTTTTTCTATGTATAGATTCATGTCATCTGCAAATAATGACAGTTTTACTTCTTCCTTCCCAATTTGGATGCTTTTTATTTCCTTGTCTTGCCTAATTGCTCTAGCTAGGACTTTCAGTACCATATTGAATCGGAGTGGTGAAAGTGGGTGTCCTTGTCTTGTTCCTGATCTTAGAAGAAAAGCTTTCAGTTTTTCTCTTTTGGGTATAATGTTAGCTATTTGCTTTTTGTATATGGCCTTTATTATGTTGAGGTACGTTTCTTCTATACCTCATCTGCCCGGGGTTTTTATCATGAAAGGATGTTGTATTTTGTCAAATGTTTCTTCTGCATCTGTTGAGATGATCATGTGATTTTTATTTTTCATTTTATTAATGTGATGTACTACATTTATTGATTTGTGTATGTTGAACCATTCTTGCATCCCAGGGATAAATCCCACTTGGTCATGGTGTATGTCTTTTTATGTGTTCTTGAGTTCACTTTGCTGGTATTTTGTTGAGAATTTTTGCATCTATATTTATCAGGGATATTGGTCTATAGTTTTCTTTTCTTGTGGTGTCCTTATCTGGCTTTGGTATCAGGGTAATGCTGGCTTCGTAGAATGAGTTTGGGAGTATTCCTTCCACTTCAATGTTTTGGAAGAGTTTGAGAAGAATTGGTATTAATTCTTCTTTGAATGTTTGGTAGAATTTGCCAGTGAAGCCATCTGGTCCTGGGGTTTTCTGTGTTGGGAGGTTTTTGATTACTGACTCAATCTCTTTGTTTGTTACTGGTGTATTCAGATTGTCTATTTCTTCCTGATTCAGTCTTGGTAGGTTGTGTGTTTCTAGAAATTTATCCATTTCTTCTGGGTATCTAATTTGTTGGCAAATAATTGTTCATAATAGTCGGTTATGGTCATATATATTTCTGTGGTATCAGTTGTAATGTCTCCTTTTTCATTTCTAGTTTTATTTATTTGAGTCTTCTCTCTTTTTTTCTTAGTCTGGCTAAAGGTTTGTTATTATTTCTTTGCTTCTGCTAACTTTGGGCTTAATTTATTCTTTTTCTAGTTCCTTAAGGTGTAAAGTTAGATTGTTTGAGATGTAATTTCTTAATATATGCATTTATTGGTATAAACTTTCAGAACTGCTTTTGCCGCATCTCATAAGATTTGATATGTTGTATTTCCATTTTCATTTGTTTCAAGGTAGTTTTTTATTTCTTCTTTGACTCATTGGTTGTTCAGAAGTGTGTTGTTTAGTCTCCACGTATTTGTAGATTTTCCAGCCTTCCTCTTGTTGTTGATATCTAGTTTCATGCCATTGTGGTCAGAAAAAGATAGTGTGATTTCACTCTTAAATTTGCTGAGATTTGTTTTGTGCCCTATCATATGATTTGTCCTGGAGAATGTTCCTTGTGCACTCAAGAGGAATGTGTATTCTGCTGCTGTGGGATGGAATATTCTATATCTGTCTGCTAATTTCATTTGTTCTAGAGTATGGTTCAGTTCCATTTCCATGTTGATTTTCTGTCTGGATGATTTGTCCATTGCTGACAGTGGGGTGTCGAAGTTCCCTACTATTGTTATATTGTTGTCCATTTCTTCCTTTAGATCTGTTAGTATTTGCTAATAATATTTTGGTGATCTGAGCCTATGTGTGTCTTTTGAGCTGAAATGAGTTGCCTGCAGGCAGCTTATAGTTGGGCCTTGTCTTTTCATCCATTCAGCCACTCTGTGCCTTTTGATTGATGAATTCAATCCATTTATATTTAGAGTGATTATTGATATGTAAGGACTTACTACTGCCATCTTATCATTTACCTTCTGGTTGTTTTGTATCTCCTTTGTTTCTTTTTCCCTCTGTTTCTGTCTTCCTTTGTAAAGTGGTGGTTTTCCATGGTGACTGTTGGTTCCATGGTGACACTTAGGAGCTTCCCAGGTGAAATCTGAAACCAGCCTCCATGCACACAGGGCAGGGAGAAACAGGAGAAAGAGGCAGGGCCCTCCAGATTGGTAGGTGGCAGGTTTAAAAAGCAAGGGAACTTAAATACGAGACTTTCTTGGAAGGCCACAGATGAGTAGATGTCTACATCCACCTGCCAGAATCTTAGAAGTTTATGTAGAGGCCTTAACTGGGTCCAGGAACGTATACCATCCAGATGGTCCGATAACACACTACTGTCTCAAAGCTGTGTCCTTGGGGCAGCCTCCAGCTCAGGGAAAGCAAGTGGAATGCACATTCCAAGGACAGGGGAGGGTTGCGGAGCCCAGCTGGCGGTCACATCCTCTAGATGACCTCCTCCAACACTGTTTTGTTCAGTCTCCCCTTTTTTTATGTTTCATGCCTCTACTCTAGATTTTTATTTTGTGGTTACCATGTGAATTACATAAAACACCTCATAGATAAAATAGAGCTTTTTATGCTGCTACCCACTTATCATCATTCACCTATAAAGGTTCCACCCTTTTACTCCTCCCCTTTTATATTTTTTATATGTCACAATTTACCTCTTTTTAGGCTGTGAATTCATTGAGAAATTACAGTAATTATAGTTATTTTTAATGCTCTCTTCCTTAAGGCTTTGTACTGTAATTAAGTGGTTAACACACCTTTCTAATATAGAGTTACAGTTTTCTAATTCTATTTTTCACCTTTGCTAGAGTATTGTGTTCTTTCCTTTGTGTTTATGTCACTAATTAACATCTTTTCATTTCAGCTTGAAGAACTCCTTTCAGCATTTCTTGCAAGGCAGGTTTACTGGTGGTGAACTCCCTCAGTTTTTGTCTGTCTGGGAAAGCCTTTATTTCTCCTTTATATCTGAAGGATAGCTTTGCCAGGTAAGGTATTCTTGGCTGGCAATTTTTATCTTTCAGCATTTTGGAAATGTCAGTCCACTGTCTCCTGGACTGACAGAATTTCTACTGTGAAATTGCTGATAGCCTAATGGGGTTAGGTTACTTTCTTTTTTTCCCTGGTTGCCTTTAAGAGTCTTCTTCATTGATTTTTGACACTTTCAATATAATGTGTCTTGGAGAAGCTCTTTTTGCATTGAGATAATATGGTGTTCTATTAGCTTCTTGGACTTGTATGTCCAGTTCCTTCCCCAGGTTTGGGAAATTCTCAGCTATTATTTCTCTAAATATACTCTCTGCTCCCTTCTGCCTCTCTTCTCCTTCAGGTAGACCAATTATTCTTGTATTTGTTTTTCTCATATCTGACAGCTCTCATAGGGTTACTTCACTTTTTTTAAATCTTAGTTCTCTCTTCTCTTGTGAGCCATTTCTAAATTCCTGTCCTCCAACTTGCTAATTCTTTCTTCAGTCTGATCTGCCCCATTTCCTAAGATCTCTAAATGCATTCTTCATCTCATTCATGGAATTCTTCAGCTCTAGAATTTGTCTGGTTCTGTTTTAAAATTTTAATCTCTTTGGTAAAGAACTCTCTGTTCATCAATTTATTCCTAAATTGAATTGCCTTTCTAAGTTTCCTTATAGCTTGTTGAATCTCTTCATAACAGCTATTTTGAATTCTTTATCAGTTAGATCGCATATTCTGTGCCTTTGGGTTCGGTTGCTGGAGAATCATCGTTTTATTTTTGTGATACCATATTACCGTGATTTTTCATAGTGTTTGATGAAATGGCCATTTGAAGCAGCGCACACCTTTCTCAGTTGTTTGCTTTGTTACAGTTCCAGACTGGCAATTAGAAACTTTTAATTTCCAGAAGGTGGCGCTGTAGCTCAAGTTATTGGTTTCTCTTTACCTGAGGCGGCTCTGGGGCTGCACTCAGGAGTGCGGGTAAAAAAAGCTGGCAGCAGAGTGTGGGGAGGTGTGGGCTTAGCCCCTGGGGCTGTGTGGGTGGAGGATCCTTAGGTGAGAGTAGTCCCAGTGGTCCGCGGGTGGACCTCCTGCAGAATTCCCAAAGCAGACAGCAGGGAACATGTTACTTCAGTGCTCTGTTCTTGTCTGCCTCTTTCCCTTTCCTCTCCCTCCCCCCAGTCACGGAGGTCTCCTCAGACATTCGTGCTGCGGGAGATAAATGGGTCCCTCTAGCTGCAACCCACAGCCGGGTGGTCAGTCACTCACTGCTTTTGCTTTCCACCTCCAGTGAGGGAGGTCACTGTTGTCACCAGCAAAAGCCCAGGGTGTTTCAGTGTCGCCCTGACTCCTCAAGTTCCTGCTTCTCCTCTGCCTCCAGACTCGTCTCTGTCCCGCTCTGATGATTGCCTGGCTCTCCCATCAGGCTGGCTCGACCTCCAGAGTCTCTGTCTCCTTGCCAGTCTGCCCTGTTTTGTACTCTCCTGGTTCACTTTTTCCCCAATTGTGCAAAGTGAGGGTGGGGCAGGGCCACCAACTCCCTTGGATCCGGAGCCCCCCTGGGGTCCTACCCGCCTACTTTCTGAATCTCAGGTGGGTAGAAGTCTCCTGGATGTTCTGGTGTAATGTGCAGAGGCACTTTTGTTCCTTTATGAGTGACCAATTAGTTGTAAATAAAAGGGGAGAGAAAAAAGGAACGACTCCCAGCGCCATAATGCTGTCACTCTCTCCTCTACTTTTTATGTTTTTGAGTTAGATGTAATATCAAGAATTAAAATTTATGAATGCTATTCTTTTTTTTTTTTTTTTTTTTTTTTGTGGGGAAGACCAGCCCTGAGCTAACATCTATTGCCAATCTTCCCTTTTTTGCTGAGGAAAACTGGCCCTGGGCTAACATCCATGCCCATCTTCCTCTACTTTATATGGGACGCCGCCACAGCATGGCTGACAGGCAGTGCATCGGCGGGCACGCGGAATCCGAACCTGCGAACCCCGGGCTGCCAAGCGCGGACTAAACCGCTGCGCCACCGGGCGGCCCCATATGAATGCTATTCTTGAAACCTTGCTAAGTCAATTGAATGAAGCAATAAAAGGGAAGATTCCAAGTCAGTCTGTGTGTGAAAGATTGTCTGCGGGCTGCGCTGCGAGCTGAGGGGAGATTCCTGGTTCTTGGAGGGGGAAATCTTCCCTTTCAGAGCCGCTCCTTTGTGCCCTAAAATAAGTACCCCAACACAAGAGAAACTTCTCTCTAGTGCTTTCTCTTAAGGCATCCCACAAATGAGTGGCAGCTAAATGCAAGGCATGATGCTAGGTGCTGGAGTATACGTTAAATGACTATCCCACAACTTCGTGTTTCTTAGTGCTTTTATTTAAGTCTTTTGGCATATCTAAATGTCAGAAAGTGAATATATACATACAAAATTCAAAACAACTTCCTAAAATGGTTTTATTATTGGCCAGTCACTGACACCTTTATTTTGAAAGTTTGAATTGTCATGTGTCTAAAGTGCATTCTTGCAGCTAATCAATAGCAGCATTTCTGTTTATAAACCTTAAGAAATATTTAGACAAGAGCTGGAAAAGTCACAATAAAAAATAAAGCGTGATCTAGACATAGTCTTCCTTAATCACCCAAGAAAAACACTTGCATGAATTAGTTTATAAGTATACAAGAAATATACAGAAAAAAATAGCATTATAAAAAAGTTCATATGGCAATGAGAAAAGGGAGTCTTTCTCTGCTATTAATATTAAATACGGCAGGGCATATAATAGAGTTTGTTGAATCCTAGAGGTCTTTGGAACCATTGATGAATCTCTGATGTAGGCCAGCGTGATGTATCTGAGGTCTGTGATATTCAACAAAGCTCGAGTTCTGCAAGATGACTCAGAAGACTCCTTCTGGCATGGCTTTGGAGAAATCACCAACACAAATTGAAAATGTTCTTTCATTACTGACACTGTCAGTTCATGGTTTCTTGCGCCTAAAATGTGAAAACAAGCACTTAGTGTTGAATTTTGCAGTCAATAACACATTTGTAGCAACTGAATCTCTAGGAGGGCTTTAAGAGAATTCCTGTTTTATCACGGAAAAAGTTCAAGTCCTTCTAAGAAAGCAAATAACTTATAAAATAAGCTTATCTAGTATTAAATTTAAAAGACAGGACGTCCCATCTTTATCCTGTTGCAATGATCTTCCAAATTGCCTAAGGAATACGTGTGTTAAAAATGGACAAATGGGCTTGTATAGGTAGATATTTGAAAAGGGGTTTTAATAATATGGAGAAAGAATGGGCCATACTTGGGTATGTGTTTCACTGAAGAAGTCAAAGCGTGATTCCTTTCCCTACCATAAATTATGCCATTCCATTTTATTTTAGTGAACTCTTATTGCTGTAACAAGACCAAGAGGTAAGTCAGGAAAGAATGAATTACATGAAGAGCTGTCATCCCTGACTAAAGCCTTTAGCCGCCCCTCCTCACAGGTGATCTCCGTTCAGTCTCTGAAAGCTTTATATGAACAGGAGCAAGCCATCTCCCATCACGTCTGCTCTTGCAGCTCTAAGTGCTCCTGTCAAGCCTTCCGAGGCCCTCAGCACAGCTGCTGTCTACTGCAGTTTGCCAAGAGGGCCCAGATACTCCGAGGGGTAAACAAAAATCACACATTTCCCCTTAAAACAGAGTAGATGGTAGGAAGAAGAGGTGGTGGACATACGAGGAGGGAAAACACACACAGAAGGCCCCGAGTCAGTGCTCACTTGGGTTGTGCATGATGCTGATACCCAGGTCCCAGCTGCGACCCCGCTCTCATCTCCACAGCCACAGCACACTGACAGGGAAATCACAGAAAGGAAAAGGTCAGCTCCTCTCAGCAGTCTATAAAACAGTTCTGTTTAGATAACTTCAACCAGGTGAAATCCAACATTGCTTTCCAGTTCAGGAAAGATACCTACGTTAGAATACCAACCAGATACGTGCCATTTATTTGACATAGGCCACAAAAATTGTGTGCTGGAAGGATCCTTAGAGATCATCCAGGTTAATTTCCTCATTTTAGGTAAGGAAGAGGAGTTCTTGAGAAAGTTAGTGGCCAGGGCCAGAGCTTGGCCTCCTGACTCCCACCTTCCCGTGCCCTTTCCACATGAGCCTCTCATCAGGAATAACACTTCCACAGGGAAGTTCTGCTTCTGAGAAGATTCTCATCAATCTGATGTGAATTCTTGTTATTCTAGGGTGAGGGCCTCTGACTTTATTCTTGGGCCCTATCCCTCTACGCTGAAAACAGGGGCTTTGAACTGACGAGCTCCAGTAAGACCAGTCCTAAAGAAATATAATACCTTTGCGGGTTTGCCAGAATAGGCCTACAGGCTGCACTGGCAACATGAGATCAGGCCTCAGCTGCTTCAAAGAGCATGAAAAGCTACAGCCATGGGGCTTAAAACATGACACCCCTGATTTTTCCTAAGCAGAAAAATATTTCATTTTTACCCCTACCCTTGTTTCTACATCGGTCCATTCAGATTCTGTACCATCTGGTTGGGCAGGTGCTGCTGTGGAAGATCTTCGTTTTCGACTATGGAAAAAGGAGAAATATGATACAACAATTATTTTTGCATCTAAGAACAGGAAAAATATTAGAATCAAGTTAACACCCTCTACACTTCTACAGAGAATCAGTGATACATTTTACAGGATATTCTGTTCCTCCAGAATGAGCAGCTAAGAAAACAGCCCTCTAAAGAGATACATTTAATGATCACTCACCCAGTTGGTGATTCTTGTTTTAAAGTCTCAACTTCAGTAAACTGAACAGATTGTCCACCACCCCTTGTTTTATACACATCACCCTAAAGCCAAGAGAAAAGGTCATTGTTACATTTTGATACATCCAAATGATACACACACACATATGTATACTTTAAATTGAACTTAACACTCTACTGTTTTATGGAAATTCCCATCCCTGAAACCAGATGGGATGTTCTGTAAGATGGAAATGTGTTATTCTGTAGTCTGTACTATTAAAATAGCTTAGAAATTTGAGTACGTTTCTCCCAATAAACAAAGAACTTCAGTGCAACATAATCAGTAACATTCTTAATTGCGGAAAAAAATATTCCTTTTTGTTCAACCTATAATTTAAAATTTGACTAGGCTAAGGATCAAGAAATCTCCCAGAAATTTCTAAATGTTCTAAGGCATTATCCTTTCTTCTCTGGGTGCACCATCCCCCTCATATTCAAATGACAGTGCAGTCTTATTTGTAACTGTAATTATAAAAAGAACGATCCTCTAAACTGAATTTGAAATGAAAAACTTTTTTCTTTTCCAGTCTTGTCTTTTACTTCCCTGATTATTAATTGACTCTCTGATTGAAGGAAATTCTTCTCAGGCAAGGGAAAGGGCTCTGAGTAGCTCAATACTAAATACTTCTGATGGGTCAAATTTTAACGTGGGTTTTTTATCTTGAACTGACAGAAAGCAGAGGTAGGAGTTCTTTGTTTAGGTTTACTTTTTAAGCCGGGGTTAAAACTAAATATACGTTAATTAAAAATGAATAATAGATCTGGAGTTCCTCTAACAAACCTGAGACTCAGCTTCATTCAGTAGAAAGCAGATTCAGTCCTAGTCTAGCAGATTCACAACCTAAGCAGTTAGAGTTTTCTAACAAACAAAAAGGTTTATGTTCCAGTTGACATTGCCTGTGTGTCATCAAAAGAATAAACTGTTTTTTAAGTTGACTTCTTTATATATTTTTTTCTCCTGTGTAAATTTGTTTTTACCTTAATTAGTTTAGTCTCAATCTCCCCATTGGAGGCTAGTTCCTGGTGGGTCAGCATGTACTTCTCACACTTAGCTAGTGCCTTTTCATTTGCAACAGATATTGTGATGGCGTGAGGGACATGTGGTTGCATGATTGTTTCAGTTTGCACGTTAGAGGCAGGCTTATGATCTACCCATCTGTCTCCTGCAGAGCGTGATCGTCTGTGTCGGAGACGAACTGGTGGTACGTTCTGATCAGGTTGAAAGAGGAATCAAGAAACAAGCATAATCCAGAATTAATTGAAGCATATTATTAGAAGTGCAGCAGGTTTGGCTACATTAGTTGGTGACGGTATCAAAACAAATGCATGAATCTTTTCAAAAGCTAATTTTGTTATTCAAGTAATTTAAATGTTCTCTGTTTTTAAACACAAAACCAACAAACATCTTTTAACACCAGCTTATATATTATATACAGTCATGCACTGCATAACGACATTTCAGTCAACGATGGACCGCATATATGAGAGAGGTCCCATAAGAGGAGTACCATATAGCCTAGGTGTGTAGTAGGCTACACTATCTAGGTTTGTGTAAGTATACTCTGTGATGTTCACAGGACAAAATCGCCTAATAATGCATTTCTCAGAACATAGCCCCATCGTTAAGTGGCACATGACTGTATTCTACCAGGGAGCTTCCCTTTCAACAAAGAAGGGAAGGAAAAATTCTGGTAATGCTGTGTAGGTGGTGTTCTGGACAAATAATTCATTTTGCATTCTCGATCAAAAACCAGTATTTGTGCCTGGTATTGTGAGGTAATCTCTTGGGTCCACAACTATGTTAAAAACTTCAATAAGATCAATAGAAGCCCTAAACATGTCATAGGCCTCTAAACAAAAGAGAAAAAAACACCCCTTATACAAAGACAGACCCCCCCCCAAAAAAGCTGATGGAGCTGCATAGTACAAAATGCTAAAAAGCATAAGATATAATAAGAATCTTATGTATAAAATCATTAAAAGAATAGAAATAAATACTTGAGTATTTTCAGTTAAGATTTTAAAATCTCAAAACTTCATGAAAAGGTCAAACACAATAATGGCTAAAACATACCAACTATTTTTTTTCCCCAAACATTTCGTAAAGGTTCCAAGAACCAAATGAAGAATGTAGTGTCACATCAGTCTCTATCATACAATAAAAAACTAGTTGCTTCCAGTCAAATGTCATGTACATTTGGGTAAGTTAAATATAGCACATTCAGCCTGAAAGAAAATATGTCACATATAGGACATAGTTAATAGTTTGAAAGAATGAGTTATCTTTGGGACTTTTGCAAACATCTGTTTGTAAAACTGAAAGCAAATGCAACAGCCTGTCACAGGGCAAATCCTTCAAAGCTGGTCAAGTATGAAGATCCCAATTTCAGAATGCACATCTGGAGAACTGGAGTATTTCCCCTATATAGTTTGTAAGGAATAAATGAAGCACTAGTGACAAATCACAATACTATAAACGTGGGCAATACAGTTTGCCACTAAGGATGCCTGAGCCTCACAGCAAGCAGAAACTTTCCGTTCTTAAAATGGCTTAATTAATGTTGAACAAGAAAGAAAGCCTGACTCTCATGATCTATCATTTAACAAAGGTGATGGTTTTCTTGAAACACAGTTAGCAATAAATACATTCTGAAACAAGCTTCAGAAAGATGGTAGTCCTTACAATCTACTATCATTTATGAAATGAATGATATATAAAATTTCTTCCTCACTGAAGTATAATTCAGTCCACCTGACAATTTTTGCCCAACAAACCTAGATGCATAGATAACTAGCCTAAACTTTTCTGCTGCACTTCTAAAGAAATTTTGATTTCAAGTGAGAAGTTAAAGGATCTCTAGTAAATCCTCTTAAATATCTCATAGCCAAAATTAGGTATTACATTAATGTTGACGAGGCATAAGCAGGCCTCAAATAGTTTCCAGTCTATAAACTTTCATGAAATAAAGGGGATTTATTAGAGTTGATCAGAAAGACCAGTCACCATAATTTGCTCCCTAAAAAGGTTTAAAGCAAAATCTGCAAAGTAAAGAACTTAAGAGACTTTAGAATCATCTGTTGCCTTGGTAAATACCTTGCAATTCATCACCAACCCTTAATAATCAGGAATGCAGGCCACCTAAATGAAATTTGTCTGTACCTTCAATTATACAAGAAAACCTAAAGCAAATATTTACTATAACATTAATTTGTTTAGAAGAAAAATTCTAAAAGAGCTATATTAATATTTTACTAAATGTAAATTCACAATATTAACTTGGTCCATTTATTCAGATTCAAAGGAAAAACTTTACCTTAATCCTTAAGAAGAAAATATAAACGTGAATTTGTTTAAACACACTTGAATGAGGCAGAGGCCTTGTAAATTGAGGTAAAGGTCTTGAGATTAAAAGCAATTTATTGGACATGTAAGCCTTCAGTAATTAAAACTGGCCTGGACTCTTCAAAAACATTGAATGTCATGAAAATCAAAAAAGGGGGGGCTTTTATATTAAAAGAGATTAAGGGGACACAATAATCACATGTAATGCATTCACATTTATAGGATCATAGATTGAAAAAAGAAAAGCCATTTCACAACTGGGGAAATGTAAACATGGACTGTATATTAGAGGATATTTATTCAATTAATGTTCCCTTTCTTAGGTGTGATAAAGATTGTGGTTATGTAGGACAATGTCCTTATTCTTAGGGATGAAGTGTCACAAAGTCTATGACTTACTTTGAAGGGTTCAAGGAAAAAATGTTTACAAATCTATATAAAGTAACAATTGGTAAATCTAGGTAAGGGAAAAAAGATGATACTGTGCCATTCTTTCAGTTTTTCTTTGGGTTTGAAATTTTTCAAAATAAAAGTTGGGAAAACAATTTTAAAAATGAAAGTTCACAAGCAGCAAAGAAGTCTAATTTGGGGAAGGGAAACCAAAAGAAAAAAAATGGAAAATGTGCTCTAAGACACTCACATTCACTGAGTCTGTGGATGCTCATTAGCTTATTCAAGTGAGAAGCACAGTTTCCTCTGGGATGTGCCCAGCTGACCTGCGTTCACTGAACACAGGGCACTACTTCTGTTGCCAGATGTATTGACGCTTTTTTCAGATGACGAGCTAGGCCTCAATCTCAGGGTGATTTTGATCTTTCAGGTTAACTAACAGAAAAATTAGACCTTTATTTATTATATTGAAGCTCACCCATCTTTCTGTTGAACTTTCTGAACCAAGTTAAAAAAAACAAGATTAAAATCTATTGCTACAATGCTTTAAAATAATGCTGGCACTAACCCTGCAGCAATGGTCCTCTTCTAGTTCTATCTCATTTCTGAATGTAGGAACGACCTCCCTGCCTTCAGTCCAGTACATCCCTCGCCTTCTGTCTGACACGATACAAGTTTTACTTTGTCCTGGCTCCTGCTGCCTACGCCTCGCAATAGATGTGACATTGAGAGGTGTGTTGTACGGAGGTATTTTCTGCTCCCATTCCGAAATACAGGAAGCTACAGAAATGCTGCTGCAAGAGTTAGAGCGCCTATGGAGCTGTGGCTGGCTCATGAGTTGCTGGCCGTTGGAAATCTGAGCAATATAGTTACTAGAAAGCTAAAAAAATTGAAGAGAAATTAATGAGCAAGACTGAAAAACTGAGAGAAACAATTCATTATTTTTCTATAATTGTAGCACATGAAAACATTATAATTATTTGTACTGTTACTAAATTTTTTATATTAAATTTACCAAATTTGTGTTTATACTAAATTTAAAAATATTTATAAATAGAATAAAAACATTTACAAATAGAAATTTGAGAAATATAGTAAGTAAATATAAAACAAAAAATTGATTCACATAGAAACAGTCACCTAATCTGAACAAATTTTCTCTAGTGCTACATTATTACACAACTACAAATAACTTACAGGTGCTGGGGATGGAGAAACAGATCTTTGACTAACTTTGTCTCTGTCCCGCTCCCGAGAGGGTCTCTCCGGCTTTTCAGTTTTTGGTTCAGTAACAATAGCCTTCAGTTGTTTCAGTTTTTCATCTTTGACCCAGAGTTTATTTTGCATCTCCAGCTGTTTGGCTGCCACTCGACGCTCCTACAGATGATCAATGGCAATATATGTTCCAGTTCCGTTATACCAAACAGGTGCACCAGATTACCTAAACACTTCATTTCCTGAAAATGACAGTTCTCCACTTCTTCCTGAGTTAACTATGCTTCATCATGTTAATTCGTTTGTCATCAGTTTTAAGGGCAGAGAAAAGAAACAGAATGAACTGAATAGTGGCTGCCCTTGCCACCCCCACCCAAACCCTACCCACCAAGCACAGTAATTCAGAACACTACACTGTGAAACAAACCGGCCCTCTCGGGGGCCAGCACCACAGGAATGGCACTCACGCATTCTTTTTCCCACTTCATTGTTGTTTCCGTCACCATGCCTTGCAACCTGGCTTCTAATCTGCGTTTGTCAGAAAACTGTCTCTGAAGTTTCTGATTCTGAGTTTCAAGTTCCTGTTGCAGAGTCCTCTTATCTTCTTCATAGATAGTAGTAGTTTTCTCTAAAATCTCAATCTGGGAGGGTAGACCATTATGTTCAGTGTTTGGTGTATAAATATCTCATGTAGCTATAAAATAATCTCCTTCCTAATTTGCTTCTGCAAGCATAGTTGTGGAAAGAAAAATCATGGAGAAAGCATTTTCCTCTAAAATTTCATCTGAATTCCTACCTCCATCCCTAGAAGACAACTTTTAAACAAGTTCCTCACTGAAAGGTGAAGTTATAATTTACTTCATGTGGAAATTACTTTCCCCTAAAATTTTATTTTTTAGGCTATTTTCAGAATAGAGAACACTGTATTGGTTGAGATTAGCTTCTCTCTAGAATGAATGTGTACCCCCTAAATGATCCTCTGTAAATGACAGAACAAACATGTATTATCCAGTAATGTCAAAAAGCAAGCTATAACCAAAGCTAAACTCTAGAAAGCCCTCTAGAAGGCTCACCTGTTTGGGCAAGAGAACATTCTCTTCAACTGCTAAAGTCTAACTCATGAAATTAAAGAGTATGTTATCCCTTTTATGCTTTTCACTCCCTTTTCCTCTTCTTGGGGTGGGATGAAGAATAGTGCATAACCAAGTGATAACTCTCAGGGAGCGTGGTTCCAGGCCCGTACAGCAGAACAGCTACGTCAAGACCAGTGCTAAACAGCCAGCACATACATCCCCCATAATAATGCCAAAACAAACCTTATATTCCAAAGTTTTGTTTTTCTTCTCCAGTCGTTCTATTTCCAATTTCTGTCCTGAGATCACCTTTTCTTTTTCATTTAGTTTTCCTTGAATGTGGTTCTCTTTATTTAAAACTGCATTGTCAAATTCTTGCAACAAAGCTTTAAAAGTAATAGCTGAAACAAAAGCATGCAGGCCAAGTATACTCCAATTCCAAAATAACCAATGAAATCAACTTTTATTAGCCAATAATAAAATGTAGCTATTCAGCAAGTCTGAGATTTCATCTACAATCAGAAATCAAATTTGGAAGGAAACCTAGAATTTGATTCTCAAATCTAAAAAACAGACATTCATAGAAGCTTTCTGTTTATTACTGAAAAACACACGTAAGTCTTTCATTTTTACCGTGGCATCCCCTTCCCAACCCTATAGGTAAATAATTGGTTTCAGAACAACAAATACTAACAGAAAGAACACTAGATTTAGGATCAGTTAGTTCCGACTTGAAATCCCTGGTACACCACTTACTAGTTATGTGAGTTGGGCAAGTTATTTAATTTTTCCAAGCATATTTCCTCATTTCAAAATGGGGATTTAAGGGCCTGCCAGGTGGCATAGTGGTTAAGTTCACTCGCTCTGCTTCGGCGGCCCAGAGTTCACGGGTTCAGATCCCAGGCACAGACCCACACACCGCTCTTCAAGCCATGCTACAGCAGCATCCCATATACAAATAGAGGAAGATGGGCACGGATGTTAGCTCAGGGCCAGTCTTCCTCACCAAAAAAAAAAATAGGCGGGGATTTAAATTCCACTTATCTCATACCTTTCTTATGAAGATTAAAATGAATTGATAATAATGATAAAAATAGTAGATACATTCA
This sequence comes from Tapirus indicus, assembly GCA_031878705.1. Taxonomy (NCBI): domain Eukaryota; kingdom Metazoa; phylum Chordata; class Mammalia; order Perissodactyla; family Tapiridae; genus Tapirus; species Tapirus indicus. The sequence continues at coordinate 59,713,364 of CM062918.1, read as the reverse complement.
CTGAGCACTTACTATGTACCAGATTATTGTTCACTGTTCTACATGATTTTCACACATTATCTCATTTATCCTCACAACACCCTCTGAGGTAGGAACAATTACAATCCCCATTTTGCAGACAGGGAAATTAAATAGAGGATTAAGTAATTTGCCCAAAGACACAGTTATTAAGATGTAATATATGTTAAGCGCCTTGCAAAGAAGTAACTAGTAGGGACTAAACACAAAGTAGCCACTATTCCTTTGTGTCCATTGCTGTTAATTTAAAAAAGGGAAGGATACACACCCACTTTTTTCTTTTTTTTTCTTTTTGTGAGGAAGATTAGCCCTGAGCTAACATTCGTTGCCGATCCTCCTCTTTTTGCTGAGGAAGACTGGCCCTGGGCTAACATCCGTGCCCATCTTCCTCCACTTTATATGGGACGCCGCCACAGCATGGCTTGACAACCCGTGCGTCTGGCTGTACCCAGGATCCGAACCTGTGAACCCCAGGCTGCCAAAGTGGAGCATGCAAACTTAAAACCGCTATGCCACCAGGCCAGCCCTCACTTTTCTCTTTTGTTTTACTTTCTTGGAATATAAAAAAGCTGTGGGAGAAGTTCCTCGCCAGTCCAACTGAACAATGCCTTGAGCACTACAAAGTGCAGAGACAGAATAACCCTTCCTTAAAGATCTAGCCCACCACAGAACTCAGACTCATTGCACATTTCTGGAGTTAAAATGATTGCAAACCATTTTTGCCCTTACAGTGTTTGTTGAACTCGTCAATCATCATTTGTCGTAGGTGATGGCGTTTCTCTAATGCTTCAATCAGCCTGGGTAGAGTCTGCTCATCATTGACATCCAGAATTTCACAGGATGGCAAAGGTGGAAAACTCTGTAAAATCACTTCCGCAACCAGGGGTTCTGCATTGAATTATAAAGTATAAAAGTCACACAGGAGAGAAAGCTTATTTAAACAAGTTGAACACTGTGACTAGCGCCCCAGTCCAATTAATGGTGTACTTGGAGTTGTCATAACCATACTTCCTTAAAATAAAGCATTATAAAAAAGGAAAAGTGAATTAAAAATGAGAGTTATAGTATATAAAAAAGAAATCTCATTTACACTTTGGTTCAGACATTTTTTGCACTTGGTTCTTGAGGGGAAGGGAAGTAAACAGTTCTCTTAGGTGAAATAGATTAAAAAGAGAGAGAGACAGACAGACTAATCAGTGGGCAAATGACATAACCCTGAATCATACCGTCTCCAACTGGGCCTCCCCGAACCTGGTTTCTGTACCGCCTTCCAGGCGTTAAACCACATATTGCCTTGTCTACTGGTCTTGCTACTTCAACTTCTTGGGTCACTTCCGCAAATCTCATGACTTGCTAAGATACAAAACAAATGGAGGTTTTTTTTTTTTAAACAAATAAGCACATCCAAGTCCTTCTTCAGAAATTACTAAATGAAACAATAATAGATTAGTCATTAGTTCACTTCTATAACTAATTGTTCTGTATCAATTTTAAAAATGTTCAAAGTGTCATTCTTCATATCCAAATAGTTTTCTCTACAGAAACTCTGAGACTTTATAGGATAAATACATTAAAATTACCAAGCTTTCTTCATAATCTTCGGCCTTTGGATTCACACACACGATCATGCGTACTTTTCCTTCCCCATCGAAGTAGTTCTTGAACAGATGGGTTAACTTTGAATCTCGATATGGAACCATCTATAAATATATTCAAATCCAAATACATAAGGCCAAAAATGCACACAAATAAAACTACACAAACGATTAAAGGCTGTTGCTTACCTTGTTCGTTCCGTACATTTGGTTCTCTCTCAGGACTTCCATACATGTTCTTAGCGTCATTAGTGACTGGTTAATGTTACCTGATAGAAAAATGCACACAGGAGACATTTGAAAACAACAGCAGAATAGCTAGAGTGTGGTCTGTTTGCCTATAAAATCTCTACTTCATAGAACTATTAGATGGAAATTACAAATAACAGATTTTAGTGGCTCAATTTAAAGAGCTGTCCATGCGTGGTCCAGCAGTATTTCAGGAGTATTTTAATAGCAATGTTTCAGGAGAGGTTAATACCATCCCTTCAGAGAGTCTATCAAAAGGACTCTCCACTCAACGCTACATTACACTTCATGACCCATAAAGTTTCTTCCAAATATGAAATTCTGTGAAAGAGCATATTAGATGCAGATGTTTAATATCCTCATGTTAAAATATTTTCTCTAAAGCACGACCATTTCAGGCAACAGTTGGCTCCATCAAGTGAAGTCTCCCCTGCACCCGGAGGGGATCCTGTTTCTAACAGTGAAGTGTCTTAGGATCCAGCTAACTCTGTCTGCTCTACATCTAAACAAGGATTTCTTAGGTGGCATACTTGTTACTTCTGACCACGCTTGTTTGGATTTCTGAGCCAAGGCAAGTCTGAGAGATTAATCAAGCCTCTAGTAATGCAGGAGATTTCACCTCCCTGGACCCCAAAAGTACAGAAGAATTTGTTCATTTTGGAACCTTGATTAAGGTCAGCTAACTCCACTGTGCTTTCATCCTTGGCCAACTCTCAATATAGAGCTCATCTGTACCCCTATAATATTCCATGATTTATGATTTCTCTTCCTTGACCCCAACTCCCAATGTCCGTTCTTCTTCCACTGTGCTCTCCGGAACCATATTCCTGTCAGCAGACTTCCATACATCCTGGGACCTCTCACAGAATGATCCAGTAATCTCCCTAATGGCCAGGGGTTCTTAACCTGGGGTCCATGTTGTCCGTGGATACATTTCAGGGAGTCTACATACTTGGATAGGAAATAAATTACATCTTTATTTTTACTGACCTCGGAAATTTAGCAATTCCTTCAATTATGAATGTAGGCCAAAAAAAACACAGCAGTATTAGTAGTACCTGTGATTTTATCAATTGAAATCAGATATTTTTATAGCACATTACAGTTTATTGCTGATCTCAAGATATTTATGTTCATTACTATGAAATTATGTAGTTATTAGACCTGCTGGTGGGTCTTTATTTGAGGCATCCATAAAGAAGCACATAAGTTGCTGTATGACAAATGTTTTAAAAATACTTGTAGAAATATATTTCAGTCTAATTGGTTTCCTTTATAATCCTATGTATTTTTTGTTATATATTCAGAAATATTCTGAGAAGTGTCCACAGGCTTCACCCTGCACCCATAGCGCAAAGCCCTGCAACCTCACCCTCATTTCCCAGAAGGGGAGTGCTTCCTCTGCAGCCCTGTAGCCTTTTTGAGTAAGAGATGCTGTTTTCTAAAGCCTGACATTCTATAAGGATGGTGAGCAGAGGGAGGCCAGCAACATGTTCCTGGTTCCTCACTGCTGCCTTCAAATGTTCCTCCTACATGCCAGCACCTGGGTCATTCGTTGTCTATGAGGAGGATCCCTCTAACCTGCTGTCAGAGGGCCCTGACCTCAACACAGTAAATCTTTCTCTCTTTACCACAGTGTAGCCGCACAGTCCTGCCCAAACCCCAGACCTTATCATCAGAACTGCACCACCTCTGGAAACCTGACACTGTCATGTGCCCTGTGAGATAGCAGAAAATATAGATATTGGTCTCTGCCCCTGGTTCCTGGTACAGAGCTCCTAAAACCCTTGTAATTTCCTAAGTGATAAGAATGCTAGGAGCATCTCTTGTTCTAATATTTGGTCTTTGACCCTGTCCCTGACAGAGAGCTCTTAAAACCCTTGTCAATTCCTAAGTGATAAGAGCACTAGGAGCATCTTTTGTTCTAATGAGGTGACTCTGGGTGGGCTCCTGGGAGGGGGCTGCTCACCAGAAAGACCAAACCGTGATTAGAAGCTTGGCACTTTCAGCCACACTGCTCATCCTCCAGAGGGGAGAGGGGCTGGAAATGGAGTTAATGATCGATCTTGCCTCCATGAGGACGTCTCCATAAGATCCCAAGTGCACGGGGCTCCGGGAGCTTCCAGGCTGGCGAACACATCCACACCGGGAGGGTGACGCACCCCGACTCCACGAGGACAGAAGCTCCTGCGCTCAGCACCCTCCCAGACCTCACCCTGTGTTATCTCTTCATCTGGCTGTTCATCTGTATCCTTTATCATATCCCTCTGTAAGCTGGTAAATGTGAGTCAATATTACCCAGAGTTCTGTGAGCCACTCCAGCAAATTAATCAAACCTGAAGAGGGAACCTTCAATTTGTAGTCAAATCAGACAGAAGCTGTGGGTGACCTAGGGACCTGCTACTTGCAATTGGCATCTGAAGTGTGGTGGGGGCAGTCTTGTGGGACTACACCCGTAACCTGTGGGATCTGATGCTACCTCCAGGTAGACAGTGTCAGGATTTAGTTAAATTGTAGGACACCCAGCTGGTGTCACAGAATTGCTTGGTGACCAGAAGTGTTCCACATAAAAGTAAAGGAGACACACAGAAGAGAAACACAGTAGGGAAGAACTGCTTTTTTCCCAAAATAAGAAAGAAGAAAACTGAATTTTTCCTTTATATGCCCTAACCACAGTCTCCTTTTCTTCTAGTTCTCACACGCTGTCTTTCGTCACACCTGCCTTCATCCATATTAACACTGATAGTCCTTTCTGTTTTTTCCCCCCAAAGCATCAGAACCCTCAGGTTTCTACTTTCTTCTCAGTCTTTTCCCATCAAGGTTAATCCTTCCTCTTGTGATCTGGATTCCAGATTCTCTATCTTGTTAGATACACATATACAATGTGTGTGTATGTATTTTTTAGTCATTTCTTAATCCCTCGAGCTACCAACCTTCTCTCCTTCCCAGGCCCTTTAAATGAATCACCTCAAGGACTGTTTTCCTCAAGGCTCTGCCCTCAGTTTGTTCCTGTGTTCTCCATGAATAATCATCACTCTCCTATTGCGTCAACCGTTTCTCTACTGGCAAAGCCTAAACCTACAAACCTCATGTCAAATCTCTCTCCTTCCAAATCCATGTACCTCTGGATCCAATTACTAGGCACCTCCACGTGAATAAACTGAACATATCCAACACAAAACTCCTTAACTGCCCACACCTGCACCTCAAACAGCTTCTCCTCAATCAAGGTCTTCCTTGATCTTACTTTCCACACCCAGGTGGACCTACTTTCTTGCTAGCTCTCAGTCGTGTCTGACCTTTGCCTCAGGGTCACACGATTGCTCACCTGAATTACTGCAAAAGACTCCTAACAGCTTTTCATTATCTCTAGACTTGCTCCTGGTAAATTAATTCTCTACACTGGGGAAATGATCTTTCTAAAAGAACTAACCCTTCATTGACTTTAAGGGGAGGCTGTATAACAACAGAAAGACACAAGTTTTGAGAGTCCAACCAACCTGGGTTCCAGGCTCCAACCTTAGAAAATTACATAACCTCTCCCAACCCATTTGCTCATCTGAAAAATAGGTATGATAAAATGCTGAAAAGTCAGAATCAAGAAATCAAGCCCATGCATAGTAGATACTGTGATACACACTAGTTCCTTAATAATTGGTAGCCACTATTATTCCTTCAAGATAAAATTCCTTCAAGATCTTTTAATATGATGGACAAGTCCTCATGACCTCGCCTTGCTCTTTTCTCTCAGTTGTCTCGGTTCACCAACTTCAGCTGCCTTGACCCTACCATACTCTCTCAGGACTTGGTTTGTTTACAAGTCGCTGCCTCCTATGTCAGGGATGATGCCTTTAATCCTACCATTCATATAGCCTCACTCCTCAATTTAAGTGTCAACTCTGAATTCCCCAGACACCCCCTCACACACACCTCCCTGGGTGAGACAGCCCTGCTCAGTACTCCCGCAGTACCTGTGCGCACTCCCATCACACTGTACTGGAACTGTCCAGTTATCTGCCTATCTCCTATACTAGCTGAGCTCTCTAGGGCAGGCTCCATTCTTTACATCTGTGTTCAATTCCTGGCACACAGTAGGTACTCCATAAATACTAACAGAAAACATAACATGAATGGCTATACTAAGTGAAAGATAAAAAAAAAAAACCCACAGATTTCCTTTCACTTGGCTTTTGTGTTCAAAGATTTTTTTCCGATCTCCAGAAGTTGACTTTTAAGACTATGAATGTTGGAATTACAGTGAAATCACTTAATTTTAAGGACCTAGTACTGACAATACTAGCAATAGATATAACACACTTTTTTGATATGAATGTAACTTATTTTAGTCATTTTTCCTCATTCTTAAAGAAATCAGTGTACTGTAAGACGGATAACAAACCAGCGTAACTAAAGAAACAGCACTGACCACTAAATAGCCTCTCAGTTATCAAATTGAAGACAGTTATGCTTAAACCACCTGTCAATAATCAGATGACAAACTGGCACTGCAAGTTTCTGAAAGTTGTAGCAATAAATAAGTGCTGTGCTTTGCTCACCAGCTTCACGTAATCTGTTCCCTTCTGCTTTTGTCCGATTAGTTCTTTCACTTCCAGCAAGATCTACCAAGGACAACTGGCTTATAGTGATCTGTTCCTTTTCCTGAAGGGAAGATCATAATGCCAATAACATAACATGAGTTATAACTGGTTTACAATGTTCTTTAAATATATCCAAATCAGCAAATTACTAAGTCTTATGAATATAATATGTGCACAATACAAAATGTACAGTAGGGGCAAAAGATACATGTTTTGGAGGAAGAGTTTGCTAAAAGCATATGATAAATATAGCCACACATTAATGCTTACTTGCCCATTGTCTGGTCTTCTACACTATACTGTAAGCTCCATGAGAGCAGGGACTGTGCACTGCCAGCACCTTGCACAGTGCCTAGCACTCAGCAGGAGCTCAATAAATGTCTGCTAAATAGTGAGTCTAGAACAGGGCTATTCTAAATTTTTCTAGTCATATATTTAATAACTTTATAATCTAATAATTTCATGATACTCTAATTTTTATAATAAGAAATGAAAGTCAAGAGGTACATAACTGATATTGTAATATGAGAGCTGATTCGAAGGAAATCAAGTGTACAAGGAGGCTTGACTTATAAGCATTTTCTAGCTAACATGTATCGAGTGCTGACTATGGGTTGAGCACGGACTAAGAACCTCACACGCATCACCTCCTTTAATCCTCATGACATTATGAAGAGTTTCCTACAGGTGGGTCAGACAGCTAGTAAATTAATAGGAATCAGAATTCGAATCCTGGTGGTCTTCAGTACCATGCTATACCATTTCCTCCTGCCATCTAGAAACCTTCATGATATGTTTTGAAATTACACTTTAATAGCTCAAAGTTATTGAATATTTATATTCGGGCTCAAATGCTGTAACTAATTGATATAAGCCTTGTAGTATGACAGGCCCAGCAGTAAACAGCGATCAGCAGATGGGGGGCCCTTCTGGCCTATCAGCCAAGAGAAGACAATTTAGAATTGGCCATCTCCTAAACTGTACCTGCCCTGGAAGGTTAATTGCTGACATGTTAAAACCATTAAATGAATATCCACATACAAAATGAGTCTTCAGAGAGAAAACAATGACTCACACATTCTATCTTCTTTATTAAAAGAGATTTATAAAGATTTGTAAATGCTTTTCACAGCAAAACTCCAGGTTCTAAGATTTAATAGCCAGTTTCCCAAAACTGTGTACACTCTCTAATGGAACAATTAAAAAAAAAGGTCATCACATACATATATATTAATTGAAGAGCAATCTTCATTGCAATGAAACCTCCCTGGTTTAACTCTAATTAAGGATTGTTAGAACGAGGAAAACTCTGCACACTACAACCTTACCTGTAAAACATTGTCTCCATCTGCATCCAAGGGAGCCTGAACTAATTTAATGTTGAACACACTATGGGAACGGCTGGACTCACGATTCAGATGTGTGTTAGCAATACGTCTCTTTTTCTGGCCTGTCGTGACAGAGAAATCAAACCTGAATTCAGTCATATCAGTATTCATTCTTTCTACTAAAAAGTATTGCTGTTAAGTTATAGTGGCAACTCTCAGGATTATATGTATCATTTTATATTTTTCTAATTTTAGCTGTTCCTAACCTCTCCAGAAAACTTCAAAAGCCTCCTCAGTAGATTTCACTTCTACTTCTGTACATCCTGCAACATACATGTTATGGTTCTTATCTTCACGAAGCATTTTAGATTGTGGAGGTCTGTGAGAAAGAAAAAAACATTAGTTTCCTAAATTATAAGATATTAATATCTCAATTTAAGACTAGGACTAAAATGCGAGGCAACATGACGTCCATTCTTATAATGGGAATAAGCCTAAGCAACACCCCAGAAAAAAATATTAAACTTGGACAAGAATAAGGATACATAGTCAAGATTAGTTACATAACAGAATAACAGGAACCTATTTTGTTTTAAAAGCTTTGCTCTAATTTGTTCTAACAAAGCACATGAAACAACACTTACTAAACAATTAGAGAGTAAAGTAGTAGGATAGCAACATCACATGCACAGGTTAAGCATTAAGATCCAGCATTTTCCTAATTTTAAAAGCTCAATAGATGGAACTGGTTCTGACCTCAGTGTCAGCAAAAAACAAATTCAGAAGGAGTTTGGTATATACCAGGAGTGGCAATCTTCAGAGTGGCTGGTCAAGTTCTAGGCTGAATGGTCAGATAAGGATGGGAAAGGGCACTGTTTGGCCTCAGTTGGGAATGGTGGGGGTAGAAACATTTACCAGCCACCATCACACAGTAAATGGCAGATTTTTCAGGAAGTAAGAAGGGGCTTAGAGGTAGCAGCCAGCCTAGTGCCAATGAAAAACCACCTACATGCAAACATGCCACAGATGCCAACCACTAGTATAACTGCACCCTTCTCCTTAAGAAAAGAGTCAACACCATCACATACACAAAATCTGTGTTCCTCATGGGCGTGCTGCAACTGTTCCACCTACCAAAGGAATAAGGTATAAGTTACTGTTTCTACAGCAGCCATCTCACAGCAACACTGTTCTGTCCAGAGGATTGTGACAGTCACAGGATTGTGACAGTCACAATGAGTCGTATATTAAAAATCCTCCATTTGTAATATTTATTGTATTAAAAAATACTAAACGTTAACCAGCTCATAAAAGCAGGTTAAACACCACTCTTAACAAATTAAATCTGAATTCGGTGCCAAATAAGCACCCTGTGAGTTCATTCACCAAGTTACCAGAAAGGTTACAAGGCATACAAGTCACATTTGTCAGTCTTCCTTTTGTATAACTAAATAAAACCAAGATAGGTTCCTTTGAAAATAATCTCATTTAGAACAAACCAAACAGAAACTTGGCACATGTGCAGACATGACACTGATGGGTAGTAATGAACGACATCACAAAAGTTTATGAAAATGGGTACACACAAATGATACTTTGAAACGAATGGGAAAGTGATTGGGAAAGCCTATAAATTATTTAAAGTAAATAAAAGTTGATATAATAATACCTGTTCTCAGTCTAATGGTTTTCTAAATCCAGGTGTTTCTCCAGTAATGTTCAGTTAGACATACACACAAAAGTTAAATATAAGACACAGGTCTCCATATTATTTATGTCCTGAGAGGCCCTAACGAAGACAGCACTGAAGATAAGCATTTAGCTTGAGAACAAAACCATCAACTCAGGAACAAGATACTAATGTTAGACACGAGAGTCCAGAGTCAGCTCTGGCACAAATGCAGGTTTATGGTTTGTGAGGCCAGGTTGTGACTCTCTTCAGTCTCAGCAGGGCAAGACCCAAGGAAATCTGAAGAGTAGTCTTCTAACTCTGGCCAGTAATACAGACGTCACGTCATACTAATCAGTGAGGGAAGATCTGTGAGTATTAGTTGTACAGACAAGCTTTAGGCCCCACTCTCTAGGGACCACCAAGTGGTTCCGGTGGCTACAGACTCCCAACACTAAGTGTCAGGTCTTGAAAGGCAGCCCCAGGGCACATCTACAGAGACACTTCCTTATACAGTTAAGGTCCTTCTCCAAGTATCTTGGCCCAGGGCTGAGGGTCTTCAGAAGTAATGCCTAAGATGAATATTCAGGTCTGTCTTCTCCTTAAAAGCCCTCACCCACTGGTTCCCTAGCATAGCTGCATATCTAGTTAATAATAAAACTACTCATTGAGCACCAACTGCATGATATACAAGTTATATTTCATTTTGAAGACAAAAGCAAGCATTATCTGCACTTATAGTTGAGGAAACTAAGGCTCGCTGAGGTGAAGTGACTTCCCCAAGGTTAAGCAGCTAAGAAGGGGCTCTCTTCACTACTTACTTAGGCCTTATGGGATCAAAGGGCACCTCTTCCAATAGATCATATATATAATTATTATATATTTCAATATAAGAGACAAATACACCATAGACACTATCTTCATCAACCTCTTCTGCTTTGCAAAAGTCTTGTACATTTATCATATCTGCAAACTCTGGGTCTACTTGTCGTCTGAAAAAAGAAAAAGAGCCAAAAAGTGTGATCTTATATATTGTGAGTCTATCAAAAGTAAATGATCCCAAGGGGAAACCAGAAGATATAAATGACCTGCCATTACAAGCAGAAATGCACAAAGCAACTTTATTCATACTTGGTCAGCCAACAGTACCCCCATGTCCTCCCAGATACAGAGCGCCTGCTTTTACACCCTCCCCCACCCAGAGTGGCACCTTCTCTAAACAGAGATTCAAACAGTGTGCTCAAAACCAAAGAGAACACCTCAGCAAGTAACTTACATAAGAACGTTCCTCAACTTTGATCTCACTAAAGTAAACTGTCACGCTCACCGTTCCCTACACCTAAGGAAACCACGGCCAGGGTTCCCCTTAGGCCAGTGTTGTGTACAGATGTAATCACTTACTTGCTCGAGGGGGTCTTTGGATTGGGCATGGCTTCTCGTTTCTGTCGTTCTAACAGCGCGTCAACTTCACACTGTATGTCCATGCTATTCCGATCGTTAGATTTAAAAACCTGAAGTGGGGGCGGAAATCGGACCAGGATTTTTAGAATTTGACTTAAATATTGTTAAAACAGACAACAGGCCCCAAATGGAGTCACTTATGCTAAGCCCCATGTTACCAAACCACCTAAAACTTAATTACGGTGTCAGCCTCTAGCAGGAATAGAATCTTAAACCGGTCAATCTGGAGTTAACTGGTCAGCACTAATGAAGTCATCTGCCTGACAGACCCCTGCTGTCCACTAAAGGAAAGTGACCTTACCACAGCCAATCTGCTTTTTGCTAGTATAACTTCCTTGTCCCACCCTCCTTCTGTTTATAAAAGTCTTCCATCTTGCTCCTTTTTATCTGCTAGATGAGATGCTGCCCGATTCATGAATCACTGAATAAAGCCAATAAGATCTTTAAAATTTACTCAGTTGAATTTTGTTTTTTAACAGTAGTAAGAAATAACATTTAATATTTAAACATATTTAAAGTTTCAAAATGTATCCAGTGTTTTAGTTCTCCCTTAATACTACTGTATCCACAGGTATCTTGCTTTCTATGTCAAGTGAAATAGTCACAACACAAAGGAAATACACTTACATATCGTTTAGCTTGAAATGACCCTATACTGTTAAAGATCATATCCAAACAACGAGGAAGCAGCCCTCCTTCCCCTGGAGAACCAGTCATCGTGTAAGTTTTTCCACTTCCAGTCACGCCATATGTAAAAAGGAGACCTACAATGCAGCAAGTCACACTGAGTTATATATTAAAAGTCACACTGGGTTAGATCTTAAAAGTCTTCCACTTGTAATATTTCTTTATTGTATTAAAAAAACACTTAAAATTAACCAGCTCAAAAAAGCAGGTTTAACACTACCCTAACAAATTAAATCTGAATTCAAGGCCAAACATAATCAAATATATAAATATCAAAAAAGTTTTATCGGGGAGAAAAAGGAAAATCCAATAAAACTCCGAGAATCATACCATTTTTGCCATGAATGAGGTCATCTACCAAGGGGTTAGCCACAACATCAAAGAGCTCCTTCTGGGTGGTATGGGTGCCAAATACTTGTTTAAATGAATACTGAGTCTGTGGAGAAGGAAAAAATAAAAAGCACATCAATGGAATGCCACTGTTTCTAGGCTAGAAATACATCTGTTGAAATTTATTCAGATTTTTTTTATGAACATTTAAGATCTAGACAAGCAAAGAGAAAATATGAATGGTCTTTAATCTTGGAAGGCTTAAAAAAGTCCTGACATACCTAAATTTTACTAATTACAAATTGATAAACATTTAAGGTTATAACCACTGAAGAGACTGTAGAAAAATCTAAGTGCACAAGTGCTTCATAGACTTGGGCTGATTTTGTTTTAATTAAATGACAAAGAAGATCAAAAGGGATTACAACGATTCAGTCATAGACTTGTGAAAATCCTCAAGCATTACTTTATATACTATTTTACTGCTTTCTAATTTTTTATAAAGGTGTCATTTAAAATGGCATAGCAGCATAAAACCAAGTGTTTTGATGTACTTTTCTTAAACTAGAAATGAACTGTAAACATAATATCATCTGAGTTCTTATATGAAATCAATTTTAAATAAATTGTGACCTTCAAAAAGCAATAATACTTCAATTATCAAATCTCTTTCAAAATATGATTATTATAAAGTATAACCATATTACCAAAAATATTACCAAACTCCTGCTTAGAAAATTACATTGGGGTATATAAATATATTTTAATGTTAAGTTCTACTATTTTTTAAATTTATTATTATTCTATTATTATTTCTACTTTTGTTATCTTCTAGTTTTATTGGATTGCAGATATTGCAAATTGTTTCTGCAAGTTTCCTGAATTTCTTGCAGTTTTTGCTTCATGAATGTCAATGCTAAATTATTTGGTGCATGAGTATTCATTAGATTTTATTACGGATTATAGCCTTTGTCAAGTGGGCCCCTTTTTCCTGTTTTACACCCTTTACCTTAAATTCAACCTGCTCAGATATCAATATCATGCTCAGATATCAAAAAAATAATATATGTTTTTAAAATTAGTAGTTTCCTAAAAGGAGACATGTACAGATTAATACTTAAATATATAATAATAATAATAGCAGCAGCAGCTGACACTTAGCACTGACTCAGCCTCAAGCACCGCCTCAGCACGCTAGTGAATCATTCCTTTCTTACAGCCTGTGATGTAGGTACTGTTTTGCTCATTTTATAACTTGTTAAAGATCACACACCACCTTCAGCTAGGCTAACTCTCACCTCTATGGGAGTTTTTATTCCAGTCCTGTAAAACAGCTATAGAGTTCACAAAAAGAACAAAGACTCTCAGAACTGAAAGGATACACACAGGGTAATGCTGAGAGGTTAGTCAGATGACCCCCAAGTCCTCATGAACAAACCCCTCCTTTCCCAGTGAAGAAAACAGGCCAAAGGAGGAACCTGCCCAAACCCACAGAGCTAATTAGCATCAGAGCCATTTCCAGTCCGGTGCTCTTTCCATTATCCCCTGTTACCTTCTGTCACAAGGCAGTGAGAAATTTTAATCCCCACCAAACTTTTTGTACTATTTATACATACTCAAAATTAACAAAGAAATGAAATTCACTAAGTCAGTTTTCAACTATTTTACATCCTCAGAGGTTTACTCCTCCACGAAGTCTTCCCAGACTATTATTCATCCATGCTTAATCCATATTTATTGAGTGTTTAGAGAACAGGACTGATAAGGTGCATATCCTCATTACACCAGCGGAAAGAGACAATAAACAAGTAAATAAATCTACAGATTGTGCTAAGTGCTATCAAGGAAACATATAGAGTGCAGATCAGGAGAGAGGGGGGAGGCGTGCTACTTCCGATGGAGTGGTCTGGACACACTCTTTGAGGAGGTGATATTTAAGCTGAAATGTAAGGAGGAGGAGCCATCCATGCTAAGAGCCAAGGGAAAAAGAAGTCCTGGCCCAGGAAACAGCCCAGAAGCAGGACTCTGGCTTATCCAAGGAACTGAAAGGATTGGATGAGTACTAAACGCATGAGGGTGGAGAGACAGATGGGAGGCAGATGAAACAGGATTTTGCCCATTTAAATACTTGATTCCCTAAAAGGTTTTAAACAGTAAGATGGTAAGATCTGATTTATGCTTTAAGAGATCACTCTGGCCACTCTGTGGAAATGGACTCGAGAAGAAGATTCAGAGAGGAGCAGGCAGCCCCGTCAGACCTCAGTGATACTCAAAGTACAGTCAGTGAGCCAGGCCCCTCTGAGCACTGCTTGTTTCAGGCTAGGAAGAGGCAATCACAGAAACTGAGAGGAAATGTTTAGAAACTTTTATAGCCATTTGACGTGGCTGCAACATCCTCGCATGTAATCAATGGGTCATCTCATTGAACAGATTGTAAAACCACTTCTCTCTTGTCTGACTCAGATGGTTAGTTCCATGTGCAAAGCTGCACAGAAGCATCAGTCACCATGCACTGCAAACAAAAAAGCTGTTCCTTCACCACAGGTTGTTTGAGAAGCACTGGTCTCGTGATTAATAACAAGGCTGGGACAAGGGCGGTGGCAGTGGAGACAGAAATGAAAGGACAGTTTCATGATGTACACTGGAGCAGAAGAGATCGGATCTAGATGAACGGGATAGGAGGGGGACAAGAGAAAGGTAAGAACGGGGTTTGTCTTGAGCAAAAAGATGGATGGAGGTGCCATTTACTGAGAAGAGAAGACAAGGGAGGAAGTTACTTAGAGGGACAAAATCCAGAGTTCTTTTGGACACGTAAAATTTGAGATGCCTATGTGAAATCCAAGCTAGAGTTAGAGTTTAGAGCTAGAGAAAAAGTTGAGGCTGGAGATAAAAATTCCAGAATTATTACCATATAATTAACATAAAGCCATGGAAAAGAGTAGATAGAGAAGAGAGCCCTGGGTGTAGCCCAGCCCAGTATTTAGAGGTTGGAAAAGGAGGAGGAGCCTGCAAAGGGCGGCCAGCGAGGGACGAGAACACGGAGAGTTAAAAGGGGAGACAGGAGAGTGCTTCAGGAAGGAGGGGCTGCTGAGAAACAGACAATGACGAGGACAAAGAGGTGTCCATCACATTTAGCAGCAAAGGGCTCTGGTGGGCTTTTGCTGAGCAGTCTCACTGGAGTGTGCACAGGTGAAGGGCGGCTTCAAAGTAGAACAACAGCCTGAGCTAAGCCTTCCTCCTGCACTCCCACAGTCCACCTCTCAGCACACCTGCCTTTCTGTCTTATCTATGGGAGCTACTTGTTACCACCTGTGCCCCCAACAAAGCTGTAAGCTCCATAAAGGCAAGGACTGTGTCTTAACTCATTTTTAAAAATCTCCTTCCACCCTCCAGCTTAGTGCAACTGAATTGAACTGCTGAACTGAATTGAACTCACTTTGCTCAACATTTTACTAAAGATAAAAACATTCATAAGAGGTTGATACAAGTACACAATGCCTATTAAATTTTTTTTTTTGTGGGGAAGACCAGCCCTGAGCTAACATCCGTCGCCAATCCTCCCCTTTTTGCTGAGGAAGACTGGCCCTGGGCTAACATCCGTGCCCATCTTCCTCCACTTTATATGGGACGCCGCCACGGCATGGCTGACAAGCAGTTCGTCGGCAGGCGCCCGGGATCCGAACCCGCGAACCCCGGGCTGCCAAGCGCGGACTAAACCGCTGCGCCACCGGGCGGCCCCTTAAATGTTATTTTAATCTCCACACATAAGAGATATATACTCCTAGCACAATCATATATCATTCCACATTAAACTATCCCTAACAGATGTTCTAAAAAACAATCAATATCCAGTACCAAAAATTGTCTTCTATAAGCAATCCGCTAACTCAAGTTTACCAAAGGTGTGTCTGTCCATCACAGAAATTAAAAACACTGTAGATATGGTGGTTATAGTGAAGTAATTAAGTCTTTCAAAAAAGTGGAAATATAAATTTTGTTAAATTTAAAAAAATGGAAAAGCCACTCAGGAAAGAACATATCAAGTAAAAACAGCTTGTTTCCAATAGGAATTACCTCCTTATAGTCTCCATTTCGGTTGAGTCTGTAACCCTCGGGAGTATGAAGCTGAACGGTTGTATTGTTGATCACTTCTATGCAACACTCCTGATCAGGAAAGCTCAGTGGGCGCACCCTGCAGTATACCTGAAAATACAGGGAGGCCCTTAGAGAAGAAAGGTTGACCTTTTACCTGACTTTTCATTTAATCTTCCCATTCATTCACTCAACAAACATCTGGTCTCTCAGTTTAAGAGATCTACGTAAACTCAGAGCTATGAACACCAAAACCTGCTACCTGAAACTGTCAAATGCAAACAGATCGATATGAGAGAAGATTTTTAAATGCACATAAAATTAAAATAATTTTGGATAACAAAAGCATCAAATTGCACAGCTTCTCTTCACTCTAATATTGGCACAAATTTAATAAAGTTCTACCACTACTAACATAAAAATCTCTCTAAAAATAACATCACACAATGAGAATTATTTGAAGAGCTGTTAGAATTCCTTGGAATTGGATGTCAATGAAAACTTGCCAGCTGAACACTTAATATGTAAGTAAGTGACAGATCTGAAATGTGGTCTTCTTAATCAGAGAGAGGGTTGAGGAAAAACTGTTCAGCTGTATATGCAAAGCATCTGGTTCCCTCAACTCAGACCAAGAGACACACTCTAGAGCCAGAGAAGGGGAGATTGAAAATACCCGAGAACAAACTCACCTTCTTTTATTGCCATTTGCTTTTAAAAGCAAGTTCCCAAGCCTGAAACTAGTGAAGTACATGCACTTAGAAGCAGTCATTAGACTGAATTAAGCTGTTCTATATGAATCTTTATGCAACTTGTCCCAAAAAGCACGGAGTTTGGGCTTTCTTCCTGAAGTCTGCCCTCAGTTACTATATAACTGTCCAAGAGGTGGGAGAGAACGCTCATCCAACAGATTGTTTCCCCCATCCCAGAGAGGATGAAGAATTCTCTGGGATAGTTGAAGAATATTTTTATCATCTAACTTTAAATCATAATTAGTTATAGGAGGTATGCAACCAACAGTCAAAGACTTCATTTTACTGGACTATAGAATCCTACAAAGAAACAAAATTTCAAAGCTGGAACCAGCCTTACCCATTTAACTAAATGTTCCTTGACTCCATTTCCACATCTCCATCCCTTCCAAGCATACACATAAGACAGAAAAGGACTGAAGAAAGAACACCACACACCTAAATTCACAGGGATACCTTACCCCAACTGGGTCTTTAAGACTCGTTTGGGATCCTTTTTTCACTAGAGGTTTCCTGGGTGTCTTAGTCCTCCTGGTCATAGATAGAAAAAACATTTCAGTTCAATACAAACATACAAAAACCTCACCTATAATTCATACAGAGACAACCTTCCTTGGGTTTATAAAATTATTCCTTAGCAGTTCCAAAACACTACACCCCAAATAACATGAATAAGAATAAATTGCATTAGAAGAGTGTTTGTGGCATGCATAAACCAAAAGTAATTAAAATTCAGTTTAGGAGACTTTTTGGTACTAAGTGTACCAGCTTACTCTGAATAGTTTATATTTAAAATAGTTCTATATGTAAAAATAGCTTGCATATTTTCTTGAGCAACAATTTTAGAGGCACTACAAATTTGAAAAATCTACAGATAATTGACCATACTTATTCTTGAAAGGCATTTATACATGCTCACAAGCACACACACTACACCAACAGCCACTGCAAAGGCAGACTGACAAGCCATTAACTTCAATAAATTATAAAAATGCAGATGGAGGAATCCATTCTTTCATCAAGATTTATGTCTCTGCTTTCAAGGAACAACTGGTTGTTGAATTCTCAAAACTATCATCCTTTGTCCCCAAACAAAACGTACTGCCCAAACTGAAATTTCCTGCTCCCTTAAATAGGGACAAAAGAAAAAGATATTTTGGCTAGATGAACATTTAACACTAAAATTAAGTGAAATTATTGGCTTGGACTATATTTCATTAAAATATTTTCCTAGATGAAACAGAAGCAAATTAGTGTTTTAAGTGCAAAAGGGGTAGGTTTACTTAAATTGTTTCTTAAAGATTTTCACTTTGGCCTCGTAAGGAAACAAGCTGCCTTTTGCAAACGACTAGCAACATGAGGATGATAATTATAAAGTCAACCCTCTTCTTCGCCCAAGTGTTTCTCTACGCAGTAGCGGGTCAACGAATATGCAGCGCCGAAAATGTCACCGACTTAGTGAGGAATGTGGGCGTGTGGGTTTGTGTAGGGGCGGGGGCCGTCCGCGGCCAAAGAGCGGAGCAAGAGAAATGGCCCATATAAGGGGACGGCCTCGGCCTCAAGGATGCCAGGGCTCTCCTGGGACTGAGACCCCCGACCCAACCCCCACACTAGGGCACATCACTCGGCTCCACACGCGAGCCGACCCCCGCCCATGCCGCTTCCCGACCCGCACTAACTCGGCAAGATGCGGCCCGGAGCGCGGGCGGCCAGGGAGGGAAAGGAGAGCTGAAGAAGGGGTGGGAGGCGGCGGTCCCGGGGCGAGGCGGGGGCAGCCCGAATGCCGGGAGCCGGGGTCGCGGCGCAAACCCCCTCCCACCCCCGGCTTGGGACGACCTTTCCCGGCCGCGGGAGGCCAGGGCGGGGCGGCGGGTGCCGGCTCCGGGGGCCGAACGGACGGGTCTCCGCGCCGGGGCTCCCACTTGGGGGGCCGCGGCCCGGGCAGCGCGGGGCTCGGAGCGGAGGGCGGCGGCGTGAGGAGTGGCCGGCGCCGGCCGCTGCTCCGCGGCCCCATACTCACGCTGGCTTCATGGCAGCAGGCTCCGCGCTGCCCCGACGCGCGCGCGGGACGCCGGGCTCGATCGGGCGGGCTGGCGAAGACGGCGGGCCGCAGAGACGGGCTTCGGGAAGCGGGGCTGGGCGGCTGAGGCGCGGCGCTGCGGAAAGCCGGGCGACGCCGCCGCGAGCCCAGGTGAGCTCGCGCCCGGCGCATTTCAAACGGGCCAATCAGCGCCCGCCAGCGGGGGAGGGGCGGGGCCTCGGAGGAAGTGACTGCTCTGCCGGAAGTGGTGCTCGTCTCCTAGGCGACCGACGCGGAAAGGGCCCGAGGAGTCTGAGTGTCTGGGCTGCAGGGCTTCACGGCGGACCTCAGGAAATCCAGCCCCTTCCATTTTCCGATGAGGAAACTGAGGCTTTGTTTTCCTACAGCACAAGGACGATGGAAGGGCAAGTCCCGGGTTGATTCTGAGACGTCAGCAATGTCGTTCCCGCCCAGGAGTGTCCAATTTTTGTGCTGTGCCTTGCGCAGTCTCAGACTCCGTCTCTGGCTTCTGCATCACATCATCATCTTGGCTTCTTTTATCTCTTCTCATTTTCTGGGTTCACCCTCTCTGGTTCCTCCAGCTCTTTCCTATATATACATTGTTTTATCAAATTCTTATTAATATTTGATCCTAGGCATATAGATGAAAAAAATTTGGTCCTTGCCCTTGAGGAGCAATGTCCAGAAGCACGCTTTTCTTAGATGAACTGGTTCTATCTTATTCCAACCTTTGCCCCTAAACTGATGACTAGCAAATATTCATCTACATGTGTGCCCTTGTAGAACTCTAGTCCCATCTCCACAACTTCCTACAGGACCAGACACCAGGAAGGATAGGCATAATTTAATATCCTTGGCCCATATTGTTCAACATAAAGATGGTTCCGACCTTTGCCACTACAAACATCATTATAGTGAATAAACTTGGAAATTCATCATTTTACACAATGCAAGTAAATCTGTAGGATAAATTCCTAGAAGCAGAATTACTGAGTCAAAGACTATATGTGTGCATAATATTTCAGATACTGCTAAATTGTCCTCTATAAAAGTTGTCCAAATGTACACTCCCACCAGCCATGTATGACAGTGCCTGTTTCTCCAAAATTCTCACACAAAAAAGTGTTATCCACCTTTTCAATAGATGTTGATCTATAGGTGAAAAAAATCACAACATAGTTTAAATTTTCTTTTTTCTTATGATGAATGAGGTTGAGTGTTCACATATTCAAGAGCCATTTGTGCTTCCTTCTCTGTGAACTGTGTTCATATCCTTTGCCTCCTTGTTCTATTGGGTTGTTAGTTTTTCTTATTGATTTGTAAAAGCTCTTCATATATTAGAGAAATTGGTCCTCATCCAAAGTATGGATTCAAATATTTTTATAGCTCATAATATGTTTTTACTTTAATTTGTTTATATTGTTTTGTGAAGCTTAGAAAAAAATCTCAGGTAGCCAAATTTATCAGTCTTTTCTTTTATGGCTTCTGTTTTGTGTCATACTACAAGTCTTCCCCACTCTGAGATAATTTTTTTTAATATTTTTTCCTAGTGCTTTATTGCTATTTTTTATGTTTAACTCTTTGAACCATTAGAACTTTTTTTCAAGTGAGAGGTTGGGATCTGTATCATTTAGGAATTGGACTTGGCTGCTGGCTACTTCCCTCTTAGTTGCTCTTCAATCTGGCTTTGGCCTCAAACTCTCCACTGGAATTCTTCTCACCAACATCACCACCTTGATGCTAAATCTAATTGGCCCTTCCCCACCCTTATCTTACTTGACCTCTCAACAGCACTAAAAAATATTTCCCATTTTTCTCTTCCTATTCCTTTGTTTTTTTTCTCATAGCTCTCTAGCCCATTTCTCAGCCTCATTTGAGTTCTTTTTTCTCCCTTAAATGTTATGCCTTAGAGTTTTGACCTGGTCACTAGCTGGGCCCTCTCCTGGACACTCCCAACCACTCCCATGGCTTCACATACCATTCACATTTGTACTTCTAAGCTCCAGACACATTTATCCAACTGCCTTCTGGATTCTCCACTTGGGTGTCCCACAGGTATCTCTCACTCCTAACACATCCTAATCTCTTCCCCTGACCTGCTCCCCCTCGGTGGATAGCATCAACATCAACCACCCACCCGAGCCAGAGGCTAAGGTACATTCTTTGATTTTTGCTTTTCCTGTTCCAACATTTAATCACCAAATCTTAACAGTTCTACCTATTAAATAGCCTGCAAACCTCTTCACTTCTCTCCATCCCCTGGGCCATTACCACCTCTCATCTGGATGACTGCAACAGTATTCTAACAGGCCTCCCTGCTGCCACCCTCCAATCTAGGCTCCATTTTGCAGCCATCTCACCTCTAAATCACAGATCTGATCATGTCACTTCCCTGCTTGAAGCTCTGCCGTAGCTCCCGTTGCTGGAGACCCTCAACAGGGCCCTGGGGCTCTCCACGCTCATCACCTATCATTCCCCCCCGCACTCCTGCAGCCATGTTGAACTTTGGTGCCCTGAACACAGTGGGCTCACACAACATTCCTTCTGCTGTCAAGCTCTCCTCCCTCCCTTCCTCTGACAATGCCTCCTTACCATCAGTTGGCAGATCTTCTGCCAACTACCTTGCTCTAGATACTAGACCCTTGCTCTGTTTCCACAGTCCCCTGCATTCCCCCAGTCACTGCACCTGTTGATTTGCTTCAGCACTCACACCCCAATTTGCAGTCACTGTTTATTACTGTCTCCTCTCCAGCTTATTCCCACAACTTCACTAGATGGCATTGTGGCATCCCCGGTGTCTAGCCATGGAGGCACTCCATAAATGTTTTGAAGGAATAAATGAATCCATCCCTTCAAAGAACACCCTGGTGTTCTCTGGGGTGGACCAGTAACATTGCACTACCCCCAGCTTTTCTTCAGGTCAGTTTCCTCTTCCTCCCTCTTCTATCTGTATTAAAGCTCTCTGGCTTATCAATTTTCTTTAAAATGCCAATCCATTATATCGTTTCTCTGGGTGTCCCACAGGCACCTCACACTTAACACATCCTGATCTCTTCCCTCGAGGGGCTCCCCATAGCCAGTAAAAGATTTGCATTTTCTCCTAGAATTAGAATCACAATTACAATTAGAGATCCAGGTGAGGGTAGAAGATGGGGAGGGAGTAGAACTGGGAGGCTTTTTATAAAAGTCAGGTTTATTGAGGTATAGTTCACATAAAGTAAAATTCACCCTTTTTAGTTGTGCCATCTATATATTTGACCAACATACACCATCGTGTAACCACTGCCACGATCAAATCTACAACATTCCCATCACACCAAAAATCCCCTTGTGCTGCCCCTTTGTAGTCAATCACCTTCCCCTACCCACAGCCCTTGGCAACTACTTTTCTGACTTCCTTCCTTAGAGTTTTGTCTTTGCCAGAATGTCTCTTCCTTAACTCAGCATGATGCTTTTCAGATTCATCCATGTGTTACATGTACCAGGAATTTGTTCCTTTTTTATTGCTGAGTAGTATTCCATTGTATGAATGCATGACAATTTATCCGTTCACTAGCTGATGGACATTTAGGTTGTTTCCACTTTTTGGCAATTATGAATGAAACTAGTAGAATTATTTGTGTAAAGGTCTTTATGTACACATATGGTTTCATTTCTTTTGGGTGGGATTGCTGCTCTTGATGTAAGTGTAAGTTTAATGTTGTAAGAAACTGCCAAACTGGACTGAGAGGGTCTTTTGGGGTGTTCTGAGACCCAGTTTCCAACATGGGGGGAGGGGTCCCCATACCAACAAACAATTCTTGGACACCAACAGGGTCTCCAAGAATTCAGCTCAAATTCTGATACTACCTACTTGGAGACTGCATCAGATCCCACAGGTTAAGGGCTCAGTCCTACAAGACTGCCCCTCCCCCACTTCAGACACCAGTCACAAGCCCAGGTTGTCCCCTGTGCTTCTGACCAGCCGGCTACAGATTGGAGGTTCTAATGACCCCCTCCTTGGACTTCAGACTCCAGTCACAAGTCCAGGTTTTCACCTCTACTTCTAACCGACTGGCTATAAACCAGAGGTTCCCATGACCCCTTCCTCGGGTTCGATTAATTTGCTAGAACGGCTCACAGAACTCAGAGAAACATTTTACTTACTAGATCACCAGAAAAGGATAAAACTCAGGAACAGCCAGATGGAAGAGACGCAAGGGCAAGTATGTGGGAAGGGGCGCAGAGCTTCCATGTCCTCTCCGGGCCACTCTCCCAGGGCCTCCACGTGTTCACCAACCCGGAAGCTCTCTGAACCCTGTCCTTTTGGGTTTTTATGGAGGTTCTATTACGTAGGCATGATTGATTAGATCATTGGCCATTGGTGATTGAACTCCATCTCCAGCCCAGAGGTCAGGGGGGTGGGACCAAAAGGTCCAACCCTCTAATCACATGGTTGGCTCCACTGGCAACCAGGCAACCAGCATCCTCAGGTGCTTCCCCAGTCACCTCATTCACATAACAAAGACACCTTTATCACTCTTAACACTTAGGATATTCCAAGGGTTCTGGGAGCTGTGAGCCAGGAACTGTGGACAAACACCAAATAGAAACGAGTCATCTGAATGACCAAATATATATTTCTTATAAATCACAATATTGCAGAGGGTCTTATGCAAATCATGAAGACGGGCTGACACTACACAGGTTTAAAGCCATAAATTAATCCAGCCACCGAGCTAAGCAAGTCCAGCTGTGGGAACCAATGACCAGAACCTGCTGAAGCCCAGAGTGTTTGAGGGAAGGTGGTAAAAAGGAGACAGGACTGTTGTGGGAGCTGGGACACACTCAACACACAGGGAGAGAGAGTTCTCTCCCTGTGGTTCACTCAGTGGCCTTGGAAACATAGTCTCACATTCCCAGGCCATTTGTAAAATGAATGATGTTAATATTTTATATACTCGAAAAACAAATTAATAAAATCTACAAGCTGGGGGGGGAACTAAAACTGATACAAAAAGAAACACATGATCTGAACCATATTTCAAAGGAATAACATACTCAGACATAAAGGGGACTATAACCCAAGTAATTTAGACTATTTAGACTATATGCCCTCAGGCTCAAGACAAAAGAACTTGAAATATATACTGAATTCTAACTAGTAGGCTTTTTTGCAGACATGGGTTAGTAATTCTGAAATGACATTCTGTACATTCTAGGATTGAGCAAAAAAGTAAATACATTGTGGATAACGGGAGCCAAGTTTCTTGCTGTTAGAGAAGAGAGTTATATAAATATCAAAAGAGGGAGGGGGAAAGTACCTGGGAATTCTTTGTACTATTTGGCAACATTTCTCTAAATCTGAAATTATGTAAAAAAATATAATAATAATAATGGTTGGATTATTTCAGTGCTTCTTTAACTCCTTTATATTAAAAATCACCCAGGGCTTTTGATAAAAATTAAAAACTCCAAGACTCCCCCACCCCAGGTATTTTGCATCTGTTCATTTGGACATGAGAATGTGCATTTTACATGGAACACATTTTTGAAAGGCCGGATTAAATTATTGTTGAGGTCCCTTGTTCCATGCTCTGGAGGAGGCAAAAGTTAAGCTAGTTTTAGAAACCTGTGGCCTGACATGAAGAGAATGGGCATGACAACTCGCTGTTTGACGTACATTTATGACAGAGTTGAAGCATTCATACGAATGCCAAGGGGGCATAGGAAAGCCCCTTGGGCAATCTCCCAGGAAGAACATTCAGGAGACATTCCAGGATTCTTCAAAAGTCAAGTCATCCAGACGTCCTCTGGAATTATACATTTCAGGAATGAATGGCCTGATTTCCATCCTTCCCATAGGACAAGTCCCTACTGGCCCTGGGGCCTTTGCACTTAATGCTGCCTTGACCTGAAACACTTTCCCCCATATGCTGGCACAGCTGGCTCCCTTCTGCCCATCAAATCTCTCCTCAAACGTCCACTTATCAGAATGGCCATCCACTCTCGCCTGCCCTGCCCCACCCCTCCCTATTCCTTCACCAGTTTTATTTTCTTTATAGCACTTACCACTCTCTGAATTTATCTATCTATCTAGTCTGACTGACCGATCAGAACACCAGCTCCACGAGGGAGGGACAGCATGGGCTTTGTTCACTTCTGTATCCCCAGTTCTGAGGACCATGTTTGTTCTATAAACACCAGGCACTAAATCAATAGTCACTGAATGATTCAGAATGCACATGTGTACAGAAATGTCTTTCTCATGATGAATGAACATGTTTGCAATGTGGTAGGTGAAACATAACCAAATCAAGTGGGAAACAGGACAACTTTATTATTATAATAAATAAATTTTATTTCTTTTTTCCTCCCACACAGTTTAAGAAAACCAGACATTAGTCTAAGTTGGAAGAACATCTCTGAGTTTGGACATGGGTCTTTGGCTTTTCATCCATAATGGATTGTTGACTAGAAAATCAGAGGCTGCATTCAACCAATATGTTATAAGGTGTCATACACCATTAATAGTTGTTCCAGATAAGAAGGGTACCATGGCCAAAACAAATTTGGGACACAGTAGATCCAAATGAAGGGTTTCTGCGACATATCTGACACCACCATTGTATTTCACTCCGCCTTCCTCAGAACCTCTCATGTGAGCTGGATTCTACAAAAAACACTTGGACAAAGATTGCAGCAGACCAAATATTTAAATAACTTTGCACTCAAAAGGCTTCTAAACTTCCCACTTCTAATTCTAATCGACAAGGACAATTAATTTCTTTAGAAAGAAGATGGAGCATTACTCTCTAAAAACTGAGCAATGGAAAATGAAACTCTACAATGAGCAAAGGGAGATACAGTTGACTCATTCAAACACATTCACATTTTATCACAACATAGTGTCTGATAAATTTTAGAGTAGTGTTTCTCAAGCAGAGCAGGGGGAAAGAGGGACAGCCCACTAGGAGTGTACCCACTAGGAGTGTACCCGCCCTCTACATAGTCCCTTTTGAGACAGTAGCATGGTGAGCAAATTGCTACCAAAGGGAGTATGGCACATCTCTAAAGTGTACTGAGACATTAAAAACATTTTTTTGAGAACCACTACATTAAAAGACATCTTCCCAGTGAGGTCTTTCACTGACCCACTGCCAACTTTTTTGACTTTCTGGGATGGCTTACGCAAAACTATACCCACAGTAGACTTAATACTGATAATTAATGTATTTGAACCCATTCTCACTCCACGTTAGAAGCTTCCAGTGTATTGCAAACTGTTATAAAGTTTTAATTTGTAACACTGTCCAAAAGTATACCATGGACGAAGTTTACCAAACTTATAAAAACATTATGAAACACTTGGTCTTATCTTGTTTTAACATTTCATTTTCATCATTAAGCATGATGAAAAAGCAACATAACCAAAGATTAAATAATCTAAAAGTCCTTCAAATTAATCACCCATTATCTTTCAACTATCTCCGAGCTAAACGAAGAACATTATTTTACTCTCTATAAACAAGAGAATTTAAAAGGCTTCATGTCTTTGGCATGACTAGAACATGGAATTTAAACTTTGTACCTTTTTTCACCATAAAAATGAAGTTACAATAAGATGAAATGGAAGTCCACAGACCCTGCTGGAGTAAAATTCCACTAACGATGTTAGATTGTTGCCAAAAAAACAAATTTTGTCGTGCAGCTTACAATTAATGTACCAAAAATTTACCAGCCCATATAATTTTATCAGTCTACCTTTCCCAGAGGAAGTAAACAGATAATAAAACTAATGAAATCATATTTCTTGACCACTCTCATCCAATATAAATTGTTACTTGTCCTCAGAGGATTGGATGATGAGCTATTTACAAGGCCATTCAAGTGTCTGGGCCAGTTAACCATAGAGTCAGTATTCTAAGATCTGGGGGTGTTTCTGAGGCAGCAAAGAGGAGCCTGCATTGTGATGGATGGCCCCTTAAGTCATTAGCAGTACAGATCAGGGAGTTGATGGGCCTATGTTAAAAATTGTTTTGTGTCAGCATTTCTGTACTCCCTGAAAACACCATAAAATACTGAACTTTAATTACTTATGCAATAGATGAGAAAATGCTCAGTGTTTTAGTATTATGCAGAGTAAAAAGCAGGGGACACATCCTTAGGTGGTGAGTTGCTGATAATTAAATCAATCAAAACAAAGCTGATAGGCCCAGAGTCTTCTGGAATTCGTGACACGAGCATTTCTTCAAGTTTGGCCTGCGGCCCTTCTGCATTAGAATCACCTGGGGACTTGCTCCAGTGCAAATCTCCCCTAGGAAACCTACATTTTAAGCCAGTAAAGCAGAATGTCCTGGTTGGCCCCTGGTTTGCATGTGTCACAAGCTCACCACGTGTTTCTAATTCACGGTAAAGCTTGAGAATCCCTGCATTTGACCAACACTTTGGCAAGCTCTTTAGCATCCTCTGCACATGAACACTACATTTTGCAGCATATTTGAAATGCTGAAGCAACATCAAATGTATGGCATCCCCAAAGATAGCACTGTCATTGGTTTACAAGGTGATAGACAAGCACAACCAACTGGGATTAACTCAGCCAACTCCTACAGTGTAAGGCCTTTTACCTGCACTGCATAATACTTTGCAGCATCCAACGGGCAACAAGAAAACAGAGCAAAACAGAAATTATGACACCCACCCATAGGCTGTGGGCTTTCAAGAAAATCCAAATCCCTAATGACATGGGAAATTGCACTTTGAAGCAGAATGGACTTGTGGGAAAAGAAGCCTCTCTTTCCATTCATTCCCTTAGATGAGGAAAGGAAGAAGACCCCTCCCCAAACCAGGTCTCCTCCTTCTGGAATGCCTTCCCAGTCCCACAGACCAGGGCTCCCACAGACCCAACTTCCTCTTTCTCAGGTCCCCCAACTGACCTTTCTGGCTCATTCTCCTCCCACTGCAGGAGCTCCTGGGAGAGAATTTGCTATGTGAAACTCATCAAATGAAGCAAGTTCCATTTTCAAAGAGCAAGGGTATCAGTAAAGCTTAATCCAACTGTCTAATAGTAGAGCTACAAGGGTAGTGTGCTTAATCCAACTATTTAAATAGAACTGAAAAACTCATTTTAAATAAATTTAAAACAATGAAATAGTATTTGCCTGAACAAGGACTTACTTGAACCCATCTTGCTCTCTGAAAACCAGACATAAAGAATCAGTGCACATCTAGAGAAATTTCCCCAGTTAAATATCTTATTGACATGAACCCACTCAAAAATGCCAAGACACCAATCATTATGAATATTTTAGGTCATTGCAAATTGGTACCATGCCACCAGCTTAGGTGGTTCGGACGTTGTAGCTTAATGTTGACATCTGGCATGAAAAGCTTATGGTCTGAATCATGTTTCTTTTTTATGTAATTCTGGCTCAGGAATCCGATACAGAGCAGCTGAGAAATAAATTATGTTGCTGAGGCTGAAGACAAGGCACAGAAGTATGGCTCCAGCTATCTGAGGGAAAGACAGGGGCCTGGAGTTGGCCAGGAGCCACTCCTTCCTCAGAGTCTTGTCCAGAAGTATGGCTTCCATCTGCACATGCGTGGCCAGGATTACACACACATGGAACAGCTGGTGACTGTGACCTACAGCAAACACACAAAAGGCCACTGAGATCAGCAATAAAAAGGAATGGGCTGTATGGCATGTATGCTGAAAACATTACGCTGAGTGAAAGAGGCCAGACACAAGAGATCATACATTGTACAATTCCATTTACATCAAATGTCCTCAGAGACAGAAAGCAGATTAGTGGTTGCCTCGGGCAGGAGGTGGGAATGGGGATTAACAGTTCATGGGCAGAAGGGATCTGACTGGGGTGATGAAAATGTTCTAAAACTCATTTGTAGTGATGGCTATACAATGTGGGAAATTTATTAAAAATATTATTGAATTGTATACTTGAAATTAGGGAACTATGTGATATGTAAAATATGCTTCAATAAATTTATTTTTAAAATGTAATGTGAGAAAAATTAAAAGTCCATCAGAGCAAACCAAATCCATTTTTAAAACAACTTATCGGGGCCACCCGGTGGCGCAGCGGTTTAGTCCGCGCTTGGCAGCCCGGGGTTCGCGGGTTCGGATCCCGGGCGCCCGCCGACGCACTGCCTGTCAGCCATGCCGTGGCGGCGTCCCATATAAAGTAGAGGAAGGTGGGCACGGATGTTAGCCCAGGGCCAGTCTTCCTCAGCAAAAAGGGGAGGATTGGCGATGGATGTTAGCTCAGGGCTGGTCTTCCCCACAAAAAAATAAAATAAAATAAAATAAAATAAAAAAACAACTTATCCACCAGTCCTGTTTTTCACATGAAAAAGTTAGGCATCATGTTCTGGCAAAGGTCATCTCTTGAGAGCCAGCACTAATCAGCTCAGATTCTGACTTCAATGCCAAAGGAGAAGCAGGCCAGATTTTCTTCTGGCCACTTACAAGGTGGTCCTCTCGCTACTACTGGTTAATCCCACACATGACCAGGAGCTCTTCCTCCCCAATGACCTGCAGGACCGCAGCTCACCAGGTACGCACCCACAGAGGGTGGGAGCCCAGCAGAGGGTGGGAGTGGACAGGGATATGCGGATTTGGTGGTTGGTGAGAAAAGGAGTCCATTGCCCAGGGCTGGGGACTGCTCTGGGGGACAACCCTCAGAAACCAGGAGTAAGATGAGAAGACGACATGTGCCATGGGCTGAATTGTGTCTCTTTCTCCCAAATTCACACCTTGTTGAAGTCCTAAGCCCCAGTACCTCAAAACGTGACCATGTTTGCAGAGAGGGTCTTGAAGAGACAATTAAGTTAAAATGAGGTCATTAGGGTGGGGCCCACTAAGACTGGTGTCCATATAAGAAGAGGAGATTGGACACTGACATGCAGGTACACAGAGGGAAGACCATGTGAAGAGAGATGGAAAGGAAGACCGTCTGCCAGCCAAGGAGAGAGGACTCAGAAGAAACCAACCCTGCTGACACCTTGATCTCAGACCTCTAACCTCCAAAATTGTGAGAAAATAAATTTCTGTTGTTTAAGCTACCCTGTCTGTGGTTCTTTGTTATGGCAGCCCCAGCAAACTAATACAACACGAGTGTTAAATAAGGATTCTCCTTCAGCTAAAAAAACAAAAAAAGAGTTTAGTGTCGTACCCCCAGGACTTATCCCAGAGTAAGTATTCAACAGACGTGTCCCAGGAAGGAACCAGCCTGGCCTCCTGCACTGCCGAGCAGGAGCAGAGTCAGGAATGAGCATGCAGGAGAGTGGAGCCTTCTCAAGTGGGTGGCCCGTGAGAGCCTACGGCAGGGAGCCGCCAGCGCCCCAGTCTGCGTCCCCCAGGAAGGTGTGGGTGGAGGTGCCACCCCTGCCTCACTCGGGCTACACTAATGGGCTGTGTACGGTTTCCAGATCCGTGTCTGGCGCAGCAAAGTGGTTCCTTATCCAGCAGAGAGCCCTGCTCTCCACGGGCACAGTGCCAAGCAGAGAGAGGTGACCAGCTGGGCTCACCAACCGAGGCTCCAACCTCCATTAGGGCAGGAGGTAAGACAGAAAGCCATGAGCAGTGGGCTCATCTGAAATGTGGCTGCAGCAGGAAGAGTGATTACACCAGTCCCGCCGGACAGAAATAGGGAGGAGCTTTCTGTGGGCCAGTGCTAACCATGCAGGTCCCGGCACTTCCCACACTGCTGGGGCTCTCTGGCTGATGTTGGAAAGGGAGCCCCACATCCGCAGACTCTGTTAT
This sequence comes from Tapirus indicus, assembly GCA_031878705.1. NCBI lineage: Eukaryota > Metazoa > Chordata > Mammalia > Perissodactyla > Tapiridae > Tapirus > Tapirus indicus. The sequence continues at coordinate 59,682,780 of CM062918.1, read as the reverse complement.
TTAAGGATGGAGAACTTTCCAAATCCTTTGTTACCATAAGGATCTGTGATTAACTGCTGTCTGGCAAATTCCCCCCACAGTGCTGTTTTTCTGCTCCATACCCCGAGGCCCAAGAGGACGGGATAGAGGTGAATGAATAAAATGTTATTAAGAAGCCAGGCAGTTGGCAAAATAAGGCCCAAGGCTATTTTCCCCGCAGCCCCCAAGACTTCATGCACAACCATGCATGTCTACTTCCTCCAGGTGAGGCTGGGGAGGTAGACACAGTCGGCAGGTCCCTGTAGACTAGTTCCGATTCCCTGGCCCTCTCATCTCCCTCCTTTTTTGAAATCTGTCCTCTTTTTGTTAGCTGTAATCCCTTCTGGCAGGAGAGAATAAGGAGATGAAACTCTAATCAGAGCAAACAAAGCAGATCTGGCCACAGGTCTTAGGTGGGAGGAGGTGGAAAATCGTGGACAAAATGGGCTTGGGGAGAACCAACGTTCCTGCCCACCATCTGGGGACAAGGACTGACCCTTGGACCCCCATGATAGCTTCTTTAAGGAGCTCTCACCAGCCTCACCAGACATGACCCAAGGGTACCCTCCTCCAGCCAGTCCCAAAGCCAGCCTGGAGGGGACGTGTTTTGCAGAGCCCGCCCCACTTCCCCAGCGAGGGAGTGAACTCTCCCAGCAAGTGTCAACGCCTGTGGCTCCTACGCCTCCTCTCCACCTCATTGCTTCTCTAATTTTAGTGAGCTCTGGTTCACCTGGAGACTCACACGGCCTCTGAGTGAGTGCTGGGCCCCACCCACCAAGTTTCTGGTTCGGGATTTCTGGGGTGTGGCCCGAGAATCTGCCTGTGCCCAGATGAGGCTGGTCCGGGGACCATCCCTGAGAACCACTGCTCTACCTGATTCCCTGCCCCATCGCACCCACCTGAACAAGACAAACACGGATGCTGTCCCCTCCTCCGCACAGCCCCCTGCCGTGTGGCAGCCTCAACACCATCTGCACCCTGTCTTTCCTCTTCCTCTCCAGGGCTGCCCTCAATGTTCACCCAATAATGGAATTTCACATTCTAGATAATAATGGGACTCCCCTGGCTCCATACCCCATAGGAATGCTCTAGAATCCCAGACTTACCTGCTCTCCATCCCCCACCCCCCCACCTGACAATGCACTGGCGACGTACATCCCGGCCTCTGTCAACTCACAATTTCATTCACCTTGGCCTGTGCCTGAAGAACTTCCTGAAGAACTGCGTCTCTCTCTGCTCCTGCCTCCGCTTTTGCAACTGCATGCGCTGGTGTCAGGGGTGGGAAGCCTCCCCAGGCGGGGCAAAGGCAGCAGGGCCCCCACAAACTCACCGATGTAGTCAAAGCGTCCAGGGGCCAGGCGCTCCGGGAGGTGCGCAGAGTAGAAGAAAGAGGCCAGGAGGGTGATGGCCGTGTGCTTCTGGTGGTACAAGGTGGCTTCGTTCTGTGCGCTCTTCCCTGGGAACAGGAATAGCTGCGGGTATTTAAAGAAACACCAGGTAGTGAGAGGAGACCCTCTTCCTTCTCATCACCTGCAGACATCTCTGCACATGTGCGCGGACTCAGCCCCTGACCTCAGATCTGCAGCTAGAAAAAGGAACTCTCAGGGATGGTGTGAGCAGAATTTCCATTCTGAGTGGGATCAACTGACACCCAAGGCAGCTGTATTTTAATCCTCCACGTGCTCATGAGCGTCTTTGGATTAGTTAATTACAAAAAAAGAAAGGAAGGAAGAAAGAAAGGAAAGTAAAAGAAGAGAAGAGGAAAGGAAAGAAAAATCCTATTAGATATATTGCCACTCTTTTTTCTGGGGTAAAATACGAATTTGGTAAAAAGTGGTCTATGCACACTTGAACTCACTTCTAACCAGCACATCTGCTGAACTGATGCTCCTAATTAAGGCTTTAAGGCCTAGAAATCCCTGGAAGACCTTCTGAGTCATGGAAAAGTATGAATTGCAGACATTATACTGTTTTAGAGTTCAGTGCAGTTTTTGTATTATTGTTGTAAATAACGCCAGCAGCCACCACTCACTGAGGGCACTAGGCCAGGTCTTTTATTTGCATCATTTCATCGGAGCCTCAACAACTGCCATAAGGCAGACTCTACTGCCCCCATTTTGCAGATGAGGAAGCTGGGCCGGAGGGTGACTTGCAAACCACTAATTAGTAGTGAAGCCAGGATCTGGATCCCAGCAGGCTGATTCCAGAAACTGTGTGCTCATCAACATCTCCATTTAGGATAAGACCCGACCCCCCCCGCCCCCCACCTCACGTCCACTGCCCACTGGCTGATGCAGCCAGGTGCCAGGAGCACACAGTGCTTGTAATAGTGGAGAACTCATGCTGTATGATTTGGTGGCACATGGGACCGGCTTGTTCTCTCTGCTCTGGTTTCCTGTGTGTGGTCTGTGTCCTCGAGGAAGGAGTTGGGGGAATGGGCTGCACCCCCATCTCTGGGTCTCCCCTGGGACCACAGAGGTGGAGCACAGAGCACATGCTCAATGCCCCAGCTGATGGAGCCACTCTGCCCGTCTCCTTTAGTCCTTGGTCCTGCCGTCTCGGCCTCAAGCATCAGACCCACAGCTGCCTCTCGGAGGGGGACTCCACTCACTGGGCACTGGTCACGTGCCAGGCATTGATCTGTTGATTTGATTAATCCCCTCTACCCCCTGTGAAGGAGTTTATGTTAGCCTCATTTCCAGATGAGGAAACTGAGGCTCAGAGAAGTTACTTGCGTTGCCTAAAGTCACACAGCCAGTGAGCAGTGGGGCTGGGATTTGAACTCAGGTCCATCTGATTGGAGAGTGCATGGACTTTCTCCCTTCTTGTCTTCTCATCTATACCCTCTTCCTTCGTGTTCTCCATCTAATTCCCATCTCTCCTTTAAGACCGTCATTCATACTCCCTTCTTCGCTACTAATAATCTGTTAATTGATGATAATATATAACACATTTATTGGACTCTCAGCACCAGCCAGCACTTTACACGTTATCTCAGGTAATCCTCTCCACAGCCTGATGAAAGGAGGCTTTATTACCACGCCCATTTTACAGACGAGGGAAAGCAAGGCACAGAGACAGTAGATAACTTGCCCGAAGGCTCATAATGAGTAGGTATTAGAGATTTGCCTCCAGAGCCTGGTCTCCTGGTCACTCTACTAAACCCCAGGCTGCCTCCCTGCCCAGCCCTCCGTGATTGCTCCTGAGCGCCCAGTCAGCGCTGGCCACTGGCGCATTTCCTACGGTTTGTCAGGGCCTCTGTGTTCATGCGTCTCCTCACTACTCTGCAAGTGCCAGTGAGGGAGCACGTGGTCTCGACTCCCGCGTGTCCTACGGTGACCAGCGTGGTACTCTGACCCCCAAGAGATCAGGAAATAACTGATTCCCTGGTGTTGCCAACAGGCAGAGAGGAGCCGGGCCTTACCCTGTAGAAGATGGGGACAGAGTCCCAGATGTAGGGGTAGGCAAAGGCGAGGACTCGAAGCATCTTATAGAGCCTGGGCTTCTGGATTTCAAGAAACCTGAATCAAGGAGGAAACGGGAGAGACAGCAATGAAAAAAGTTTCAGTAAATCTCACACACACACACACACACACACACACACAACAATAACCAACGGCAAGCAGTCAGCAGGAGGCAAGTGTTTCTGTACAACCTCCTGCTGTGGCAGCAGCTTCTCCACCAGCCTTTTCCATCTCTCCTACCGCCCCTGGAGGGAGTCAGCCTCGGATGGGAAAAGATCTCGGGAAACGGTCTGACACCGCACCATGATGAGCAGTGGTTTCCAGATGATGCCAAGGAGGAGCCTGGACCAAAGAAGCCCTTGAAGGGCCCAGTTATCCAACTACCCAAGAGCCTTTGGAGTCCAGGAACTGCCAGGACAGGGGACGTGTGAGGCCCGGGCGGCCCCAGGAGCACAGGCTCCCGGGCGAGCGCATCTGTGAAGGTTGAGATGTCTCACTAGTCAGAGCCACCCAGGTGGTCACTATGCAGAAGGCCTGGGTTCACTCAGGTGTTTAATCACTTTGAGAGATCTCTGAAATATTTAATACCACACATGGGGATACCGGCCTGGGGAAACAGTAAACGTGGTCTTTCCTTCTCTCCGTCATCACCACCCCCACCCGCTTCCAATCCAAAGACAGATGAAGCCAACATCAAAACGAGTGGTGCTGACTGTCACAAAGACAGGAAGTCCTCCAGGACGGCACGTGACGGGACCTCAGCCGGCTTGGGCCCAGCATGGGGAGGGGGCAGCAGCTGAGGACGAGGGGAACAGGGCAGCACAGATGGCAGGGAGGACACGGGAAGGGCAAGGAGAATCTCTACACCAAACCGCAGCCCTGAACTGGGGCTCTGGTAAGGGAGTTTTGACGTACCCAGGCTGAACCACAAGGTCAGGTGCAGGGCACGTACCCACTTCAATAAAACAGTGTGTTGTGAAAGGCTGGGTCCCCCCTCGGTACCCACAAGGCTGCAGGGCAAGGCCAGAGGCCCCCGCGTGGGTGGGGTGCAGAGCCAGGGCACCGAGGCTGCTGGGACGGATGCTCTGACGTGATCTGGAGGACAATGGAGGCACTGGGACTCTCAGTCTTCCCCACGTTCTGTCCCTCATCATGCTCCCTCGCAGGAATGTGTCTGTGTCCCACTGCTGCTCCCCACCTCTGCTCCCACACTCCCTGTCCCAGCCCACAGACCGCCCCTTTCTTCCCCCAACACAGTCCACTGCCTGCCCATCCGAGGCCCATTTCCCCTGGCCAGGCTGTCCAGTACAGTCACCTGACTACACACCCCACTGCTGCCCGTATCCTTGGGCATGGGACATGGCAGAGACTCCTACATCTGCCTCTCAGGTAGGTGGGGAGCCCTCCTCAAGGGCAGGAGCTGGGTCTGCTCATGCCTGAATCCCCCTCACCCACCCATACTGGCTGCTATGTTCAGCCCAGCCCTCAGGGCAGCCGAGTATGGGGATCCCTGTTCCAGGGTAAGAGGGGGCCACTGTGGGCCCCAACAAGCCCCACAGCCACCAAGACAAGCTCCCAGTTTGTTCAAGCCCACTGGCATGTCTCTCCTTCTTTCCTGACCCTGCCTATAAATCAGCACATGGCAGGCATAGGGTAGAGAAGGAAGAGAAGCTCAAGGAGAAGGAGGAAGAGAAGTAAGGGACCTCAAATCATCATCCCCCCAAACAAGAACCCCAGCCTTGAAGTAAACCACAACCCCCAAGCCAGGTGAGGGTGTACAGTGCCATGATGCATGCAGTGTTTGACCTGGACACTCTGGGTTCGAATCCTGCCTCTGCCCTTCGTGATGATGTGACCCCAGCAGGTTATGTAACCTTGGTGCACCTCAGAATCCTCAGGTGTAACACAGGGACAACCATACCCCATCGCGGGCTTGTGAGGATCTGATGAAATGATACTCGCAAGGAGCTTACAACCGTGCATAGCACAGAGTAACAAGCACCAAATGGCAGCTTTTAAAAAACTGTGTGTTGTGGGGATCTATCCTCTCCCCTTCCCCATCTCGTAGCTACGTGGGGTACCAGAAAATACGAACAGGAGGGAACAGACAGCTCTGGGTGACCTGTAATAAGAGGCAAAGCTAGGATTTAAACCCAGGGTGGTCTGGCTCCCAAGTTTCACACCCCCACCACTGAGTGGCCTCAGACCACTACCCAGACTCTGTCCCCTCCGCCCCAGGCAGGAAACGGAACACACTCCCACTGCCTCAAGAACCAGGGCCTGTGTCAACAGCCTTCTCAGTCTACCCTGGCAGACCCTGTCCAACGTGGCGAGCCCGCTCCCTCCTTCCCCGGGCACTGCCACTGCCTATCACTTCCAGGTTTACAAGGCTCGCTGTTAAAGCGCGGCCTCACTGTGGCCACTTACACAGGAAGAAAGCCGGCTCTGGCTGGCGAGGGCCATCCCCCAAAGCATGGACTTCCTGCGACTTGAGACAACATTTCGCTCGGCCTGATAAAGTGCTTCCCCAGGGGCAAACGAGCCAGCCTCTCCAGCTGCCAAGCCGAGTCTACAGGGGAAAAAAGGAGAAAAAGCAGAAGAGAAAAGAGACAGCTACAGAGAATTAAAGGCAGAAGGGCCAGCAGCCACAGAGAGGGGCCTCCTACTACCAAGGTGCAATTCCAGATAAGGCCACAGGGTGTCGCCACAGCCAGAGAGTCTGAGCTGGAGGGGCGGGAGCCACAGAATCCCCCACAGCGCCCCATGCCCCCAAGCCTACAAAGCCACGCCTGGGATGGCAGTCCCTGCCCCCACGGCTGAGGGGCCCATTTACATGGAGTTGGGCCTCCTCTGCCTAGAACCAGGTTGGCAGGAAACACTGGTTTTCAGAAGAAGCTTGCATCAAGAGAGGGTGGGTGGAATACCAGTCTATTCTAAAATCTGATAAATCTTATTGCAACAAAGCTGGAAGGATTTGCAAGCGAATTCTGGAACTAGTGCTTGAAACTAGCGGGCCTTTGGAAGCATCATTCTATTGCAGAGGTGTGTGTGAGGGGTGTGGTTATGGCTATTGTGTTGTGTGGGTGACATCGCAGGAATGTGGACATTTCCATGTGCTGGACCTGGCCCTGGCAGTACTTTGTCATCTGTCTGAGGCCTCTGACCTCCAGATGTGTCTGAGAACCACTGTCTGCTGAGCATCCCGTCTCCAAACCCCCTTCCAGGCTGCTCCATGCCACTCTGGCCCTCAGGGAGCAGCTCACTTTCCACCAGGGATGAGAATTCGTTTCTCTCCCTCACAGCACCAACCACAAGGCATTTAACTGAGTAAATATCTGTCAAAAAAAACAGTGGTTGGGGGGCCGGCCCAGTGGCATAGTGGTTAAGTTCACACGCTCCACTTTGGCGGCCTGGGGTTTGGATCTCGGGCACGGACCTACACACTGCTTGTCAGCCATGCTGTGGCAGGTGTCCCACATGTAAAGTAGAGGAAGATGGGCACGGATGTTAGCCCAGGGCCAGTCTTCCTCAGCAAAAAGAGGAGGATTGGCAATGGATGTTAGCTCAGGGATAATCTTCCTCACCAAAAAAAAAAAACAAAAACAAAAAACAGTCGGATGCTTTGGATGGATGAACAAGAAAGTAGCTCCAGTGACTCATGATGCACAGCAAACACCGTGTAACTAACATTCCTAGGAACGCGAACACCTTCCTGGGCTTTTGGGTGCTCAGCAGGTATGGCAGACCGGTCTCCATCACCCTCACCTGCTCCACGAGCCACAGAGAGATCACACATTCTCTCATCTCCCCTCTCAAGGGCTATAGAACAAGAAAGCAGTTTTCTAGAACATGTTCACTTGAACTAAATTTCATGATATTAAGGACTAAAAAAACAGTCAAGGGAGTCCACAGTTCTCCATGTGGAGGTTTACCTTAAGGACATGAATTGTAATGGAATGAATGCCATTTAGACCATGATATTCCGGTAAGCATGTGAATAACTAAAAAACTACTACTGAGGTTCATGGTATTCCGTGCTCAGAGAAGGAGAAGGTGGTTCTCTGCCACTCCTGGCCATACCACGGCCTGATGGAGCAGGAGGGAGAAGCAGGGGTGGGCTTGGAGGAGGAAGGAAGCGAGGAGAGGAATGTTGGAAAAGATACGGAAGCTCTGGCATTGTAGAATGCCCAAGCCAGAAGGAACCCAGAGGACATGCTCTCAGATGCCCTCATTTAAGGAGTGGACACTGAAGCCCAGAAGGGGCAGTGACTGGCCCGAGGCCACACAGCAACTCTATGAAATCCGGGACTCCAGATGGCCCTTGCCCTCCTCTTCACCTGCTTCTCCTGAAGTTCATCAGGGCCAGAGTCTCTCCCTGCAAAAGTCAGCCTTCTCCCTCTTCAGACACTGAAGATGGAGGCAGGGAACGCACACAAAGAGGACAGGCCTTGTAAGAGCAGGGACGCCACTAACGTGGGAAGGAAAGGGGTCAGGTGAGAAGGAAACCAGAAGGGCCCTGGGAATGGGACATCCCACTCTCCCTTTGGCTCCGAGAATGTGGCATTTGCCCCCTTTCTCCCTTTCTCTTCCAGCACTGCCTCCCCCAACCCTACTTTAGTGGCTGTTAACACGCCTGGAAGCCCCTCAAGTCCACGGAACTGTCTTCCTAGGAAGATCACTGTCCTTCCTGAGACAGGGCCAATCCTCAGTGGGACACAGGCGGCCTGCCTTCAGGGCCCCTCTGTAGGCACTTCCAGCCTTGCAGGCTCTGGCAGCTCAGAAGCTCCTTGCTGTCTCCCAATGCCATCCCATCCTCTCCGGCCCCTTCACCCTTGTCCAGGCTGTTCGCTCTGCCCAAAAGGCCCTTCTGTCCTCTCCAGCTAAAATGTTCAACCTCCCTCAATATTGCCTAATGCCACTTCTCAGAACCCTGTGTATCCAAGCAGGTGTCATATTGTATTGCCATTATTTGTTTATGTTACATTCTGTCATGCTACACTCTGAAGGCCATTTCTCCCAATCTTTAGAGGAAATGATGACTCCATCTGGGCTTTTGGGGGGTCTGCAGTCTGCCTCTCCAACCACACTGGGCGCTCTCTGAGAGCAAGGACTGTGCCTCACTCCTCCTGGTATTCCCAGATCTTAACATGATGCCTGGAGCATGGCAGGCATTTAAGCAAAGTTGAGTGGTTGGTTGGATGGATGGATGGATGGTTGGATGAATGGATAGGTGGATGGGTGGATGAGTGAGTAGGTGGATGGATAGATGGGTGGGTGGTGGATGGATGGATGGATAAATGGATGGGTGGTGATAGATAATAGATGGATAGGTGGATGAGTGGATGGATGGGTAGACATTTGGGTAGGTGATGTTTGGGTAGGTGGATGGATGGATGGATGAGTGGTGGATGGATGGATGAGTGGTGGATGGATGGATGGATGGGTAGATGTTTGGGTAGGTGGATGGGTGAATGGGTAGGTGGTTGGGTGGATGGATGGATGGGTGGGTGGGTGGATGGATGGGCGGGTAGATGGATGGATGGATGGATGGATGGATGGATGGATGGGTGGTGATAGATGAATAGATGGATGGTGGATGAGTGGATGGATGGGTAGACATTTGGGTAGGCGGATGTTTGGGTAGGTGGATGGATGGATGGATGAGTGGTGGATGGATGGATGGATGGATGGGTAGATGTTTGGGTAGGTGGATGGGTGAATGGGTAGGTGGTTGGATGGATGGATGGATGGATGGATGGGTGGGTGGGTAGATGGATGGATGGATAGATAGATGGATAGACGGAATAGCCACATATGTGCCCTATAAATAAACAGAAATAATCCATTTCATTGATAAAAGAGAAACCCCCAAACATGGGCATTCAAGAGATTCCTGACCAACCTGCCCTGCCAAACAAGTTTGTCCAAAGGTAACAGGCATGCCATATCCAAAAGACCCATCCATTGTATCTGAACAATCAGGGAGGACACCTGGCTAGCAGAAAGCAATCTTCCCTAGTGGCTTACAGGTGATTAAGGAAGCTTAAAAAAAAAAAAAGCAGCAAATGTTCCAAGAATTTGTATCAGGAGCTTGTGGTGAAGCAATCGTGGATCATGAACTCTGGGACTGTTTCTTCCACACCCAGGAAGCCTTCCCTGGCCTTCAGCCCCCAGTGCTCACCTTCCTCTGATCCTAGATTCCAAACACCAGAGCTACACGGCCCTGCAGGAGCTCAGCCGACAGGACAATGACTGTCCAAGAACCAGATCCAGGAGTATGCAGGTCTCTGGACCAGGCACGCCTGTGAGCCCACGCCTCCAGGCACTGTGCCTCCGGGGCATGCTTCACCTCTCTGGGGCTGTTTTCAGCATAGCCGGTACTTTCGTACGTGTGTTACGCGCCTTGTCTCACCTAAGCAGAGACCTGACCTCCTTCCCTCTCTGTCATCTGTGCGGCCCTCACAGCTCTGGCCTGGCACGGAGGCTGTGCTTCAGAGACAGCTTCTAATCCCCAGAGTCCTTGAGGAAATGGGGAAATCTCATTCTGTTTTCTATCACGATGGGCAGACCCTCTGTCCTCACAGCTTTAGGGGAGCTCTGTGGTTTCCAGGAGGAGAGAAGAGAGTTTACCCCCCATTCCCACCCCCAGGCCTTTCCATGGGATGAAGCAGCACAAACCCAGTCTTGAGACTGTGCCCAGAAACGAGACTCGCTCCCACGGAAAGCAGCTCCACGCTTCCAACCTGGCTCCGGACAGGTAAGTGGAAGGCAAGTTGGGGCAAGTGTTCCTGAGGGTGTTTAAGAATCTTTTTATTTTTAAAGAAAACCAGTTTGTCAAGCTTGTGAAACTTGCCTCTCTCTCTCTCTCTCTCTCTCTCTCTCTCTCTCTCTCTCTCTCTCTCTCTCTCTCTCTCTCTCTCTCGCGATCCCACAAAACCTCAGTGTCACCCAGAGAAAGCTGGAGCCAAAGTCACTGCAGAGAAGTTACAGAAGCACACCTCTCCCTCCCTGTTTCTCCTGGGGAGGGAGGGTGGACGGCTGCAAGTAATACTAATTCTTCGAGGCCTGCAGCAATCTAATAGGGAGATGCAAACTGGCTCTCTGGAATCGCGGGTGGGGGATGGAAGGTTAGGTGAGACCTGCCAGCCTACCTTGGTGCTTTTCCTAACCCACCACTGCAGGCCCCAGCCCAGGAAGCAGCCGGCACCCTGGCGCCACCCAGACAGGGCTGACACCCTGACACCACCGTGTGAGAGGTTTCCCAAGTCATTTAGGGAACTAGGGCTTCGGGCAGATCACTTTTATAAAGAGCTGAATAAACTAAGAGTTATCCCCAAAACAATGTCTCTTGCACCAACATTACAATGAGCTTTCTTGAGTGAAAGGAAAAAAAATAGAGGGAATTAGAGCCAGGGTGACTCATAGCCAAGGGGCCTCCCCTGGGGATGTGTCGGATATGTGAACATCATCCGTCATCCATCCCATACATCTAGAGGCAGGCCCGCTCAGTCACTGCTAGCAGGCTGCCCATTTACAGGGCACCTGCTCGGGGCCAGGCTTGGGCCAGGTGTTCTGGGTACGTTACCTGTAATCCTTACATCCATCTCACAAGGTAGATGTGTTGGCCCCATTTTATAGATAAGCAAACTGAGGTTCACGGAGGATAAGTGACTTGTCCAACAACAGGACCAGCTATATAATTTTTAGAGGCCAGTGCAAAATGAGAGTATGGGACCCCCTTGTTCAAAAATCACTAAGAATTTCAAGACAGCAACAGCAGAGCATTAAACCAAGCGTGGAGCCCTCCTGGTGGCGGGGCCCCGAGCGACTGCACAGGCTGTGCGCCCGTGAGGCTGCTCCTGCCCAGTCACAGGAAGTCCATCTGGAACTGAGTCCCAGGCCCCCGAGCGCCCTTTCCACTGAGCCCGCCTCTTCCACTGTCCCCTCCAACAGTCCATGTAGCTGCGTGCTCGGCCACCCCCGCCTGAGAGGGAGCGGCCAGGTACCTGGAGTAGCAGGAGAGGCCGGTGCTGACGATGGTGTTCACCACGGCCAGGGTCACGTAGTAGTCATGGAAGGTGGTACGCACCAGCGTGTCAGGGAACGTATAGGCAGAGTAGGCAATGGCTGAGCCTGGGGAAGAAAGACCAGCTGTGGGCAAGAAGCCAGGACGCAGCACTGCCTGGACTCCTTGGGAGGGCCAACCCAGCATCTGGCTGAGCCCTCATCATCCCCACAGACCGTGAGCAGTCCTGCCACTCCAGCCTTGCTTATGCATCATCACCCCTCCCAGAATGTCCTCCTCTCCCTTCTCTGTCTACCCAAATCCTATCCCGAAGACTTACTATGAGCCCAGCCTTGCTCCAAGGGCTTTACACACATTAACTCACATAACCCTTACAACCATCCTCTGACATAAATCCTGCACTTATCCTCATTTTACAGATGAGGAAACATAGGCACAGAGAGGTTTAGTAACCCACCCGGGGGCACACAGCTAGAGAGCAGCAAAGCCAACCTTCCAACACAGGCAGTTCAGCGACAGGCCCTGCTTTTAACCACATGCTATGGCCCATGACAGCCCCGGCGCGCTCGGCTTTGCTCTGAGTATGCACATCTCACCTGCTCGACAACATGGGGTGCTCCTTGTGGACAGATCAATGTTGGGGGGAGGGAGGGCCCTTACTGAGGTGAAGTGTATCACATCAGTGGGCTGGGGGCCTGGCTGGGCGTAAGAGGCTGGCCTTGGTGTTTCATTTTGTTTTAGGTTTCGGAGATCGTGAGAGAAGGGATACCTAAGGACCTTCTAGAGACCCGTCTGCCGCAGGTTTATTTGAAAGAACAGGGGAGGTCACTGTCCCTTTCAAAGGGGCCAGGTGTGTCCAGGGGCCTGGACCAGATGGCCTCTCCAGGCACCTTCACCTGCTGAGGTCCCTTCTGGGAGAGGCAGCCACAGGCCTGTCAGCCCAGGGCCTGAGGGATCAGGCCTAAGGTCACTTGTTGTTCCAAAGACATAGCAAACCTCTCAATCCTAGCTAGCTCAAGGCTGAAATAGGCCTCGGGCCATCCAAGTTTAACCTCTGCCTCTGATCCCATTTGACAGATGGAGTCTAGTGAAGCCAAGTGACATTCCCAGGGTCACATAGGCAGACAGGGCCAAGAATCGCCGCCTCCTGGTACGGTGCTCCCCACTCCAGCAGGCTGTCTGTGAGAGTCCAGCTGGGAACTGCCTCCAGGGGGCAGACAGTCTCTTCTCTCAGCCTGATACCATGGGGAGGTTCCCATCTGGACCAGGATGCATTGGCTCTGTGTATACTGACTGGGGCCGAGGTGCGCACCAAGCTCCGTGGGCAATACAAGAGCGAGGGAGCCTCAGACCCTGCCAAGAACTGCAGTGAGAAGCAAAATTGATCAGCGCCTCCAGGCAGGATCCAGGGTGAGGTGGGCATTCAGGATGGGTGGGCATCCAACAAGGGCCTGACCCTGGAAACATCCTTGGAAGATGGGGGATTCTGGCAGGTGACTGAGGGCAGGGGTGGGGGGCTTTCCAGGGAGCAGGAGTGGCAGACAGCTTTGGGTGCCAGACTAAGGAAAGTGAACTTCCTCTCAGGTGACAGGGAGTCCCCCACAGTTTTTGAGTGGGGGATTAAGATGACCCAAACCTAGTGAAAGTGCACAGGATGGCCTAGAGAGAGGAACAGCTGGAAATCAGGAAGGAAGCTGGAGCAAATGCCACCCTCCAGGGACTGAGGGTTTCCACAGGGATGGAGGAGCGAGAATGGGCAGGAGGGGTGGCTGCAGACGATGGAGCTGGGAGTCCCAACTAGAATGCATGGGCTCTCTCACTGATCAGACCTTCCTTCCATGTTTACTGAACACCCCCATGTCAGGCACTGGGCTACGGGCTGAAACACCACAGTGGAAGACACACGTCTGTCCCTAGGGAGCTGTTCCCAGGGGGGAGCAGAAATGAAGGGATCACTGACAGGGCTGGGGACCAGAGCTACATGGAGGTCCAGCCTGGGGGCCTGGAGGAAGCCACAGGCAGGGGTCTCTGAGGCTCCCAGGGCCCTGGCTCTGCCATGTACAAGCTATGTGACCTGGTAACTGGCCTTCACTGTGCCTCGTCATTCTCACCTACAGCGGGGGCACGAGGATAGTCCCTAGCTCAGGGAACTGACGTCAGGGCTCACGAGATAATCGAGGTAATGGCTACCCTCCAATGCTGACTAAGTGCCAGGCGCTGTCTGACGTGCACTTACAAAACTCATTTAATCTTCATAACATCCTATAAGGAAGATATTATGCCCATTTCACAGATGAGAGAATTGAGGCTTGAAGACGCTAAGAAACTTGCCCAAGAGCACATAACTATTAGAGAGTGATGCCAGTCGGGCCACTAAGCACAGGGTTATGCCACCCCTCACGATGTGTGTCAGGCATTCAGCATGGAGCCTGCCACATAGTGATCCCTCCAACGTGCTTGCTCGTATCATAAGTGAGTCTGGGGCAGACGATTGAGGGCTATGGAAGCTGCAGGGCTGAGAAGCTCGGACTCCATCCCAAGTAACTGGGAACCTGAAAGGTTTCAGGTGGGAGGGGTGCCATGGTCTGAAGGTATTGTGAAGCCTCCCTGGGGCAGCTGGGAGGAAGTGGTAGTGTGAGGGTCTGAGCCAATGGGGGCAGAGCCAATCTGAAGAACTGAACTTGCTAACTGATTAGAGAGGATGGTGGAGGTGGGATGGGCGAGGAGCAGCCAGAGGGAGGGGAACTTGAGGATTATTTACAGATTTCTGACTTGAGTGGGAGGAGATGCGAGGGGCAGGGGTGGGGGGGATGTGGACAGTCTCGGTCACAGGGCTTGATGTGACATGGACCTCAGGTGGGCAGTTTAAACTAGAGACGGGGTGGGCAGCGCCTCGTCCCCAGGTCTTAGGGGATGGTGATCACCCAGGGAGCTGGACCACGTGAGAGCAGAGGCCCAAGGACCAATTCTGAGATCACCCATCTATGGAGGAGAGCGGAGGAAGGGGAACCACAAAGGAGAACGAGAACATAGATGGTGGGAGGAGAACCGGAGGCAGTGATGCAACAGGCACCAGAGAAAGGGAAGGGGATTGAAGAGTACGGAAGGGCTCCCGTCAAAGGCCTGCAAGAGAGCCCACGAAGCCTGCATAGACCCTGAGAGTCCGGAGGAGGCTGGGATTTCGGCACCACAGTCTTAGTGAATGGTGGGGACTGGACAGCAGGGCATTGAGGGGTGGGAGGTGAGGTGGTCAAGACTATGTGTGTGTATATGTGTGTAGGTGTGTGCAGGTGTGTTGTGTATATGTGTGTGTATGTATGTCCGCATGTGTATATGTGTGTATGTGTACATGTGTGTGTAACTTGTGAAGGAAGAGAGGAGGAAATAGGATGGAGGTGGGCTCCTCTTGGGCAAGGGAAGACAATGACTTTGCTTTCTCACTTGGAGCAGGATGAAGAGGGAGAAGAGGCTAGAACTGGGATGTGAGGAGACATGGATGCCCACCACTGGGGGAGAGGAGAGGAGCGAGGAGGAGGGAGCATCACAGTTAAAGGAAAAGAGGAGGAGGCGGGGGTGTCTACACCCAACCTCACCAGCTTTGATTTCTTTCTTTGTGTGTGTGTGAGGAAGACCAGCCCTGAGCTAACATCCGTGCCAGTCTTCCTCTATTTTCTATGTGGGACACCACCACAGCATGGCTTGATGAGCGGTGTGTAGGTCCACGCCTGGGATCTGAACCCGCGAACACCAGGGCGCTGAAACGGAGCATGTGAACTTGACCACTATGCCAGTGGGCTGGCCCCCCAGTTTTGGTTTCACCACTCTATTCCCGCAGCACTGTGAGCCCATCTCTAACTCCCCTAAGCCTCTGGACAAACGGGGTTCGTGACCCCACCCCTCTTCTCTGCCAGGTCCAACAGGGCAACACTGATGTGTGGAGTTGGCCCACCTTGACCTGTGGGAGCAGCTTGTTACAGTTGCAGAGAATTTGCAAGCCAACTGTTAAACACAGCCATCATTAAAGATTAAATGAGATAAACTTACAATTAAATAAATCACCTCAACAGAAGTCATAAATACTCAATGACTGCATCTGTGTAGAGGAATTACTATGCAATAGTGCATTCCCCCGTTTTCTCCCCACCTGTGTTCAGTGACGTCCTGTTGGTGGCTTGAAGTCGGCCATGGTGGGAGTATTTACACCACACAAACCATCACACACCACAGATCAGGGATTTGGCTCCAGAGAACCAGTCACTAAACATTTGCCAGCACACCTCTGGACAAGTTTCTTAGAAAACACTCCTCAGGAACCTGGGCAGGCACCGACATTCCTAGGACTCTTCTGCAAGCCCATCAAAGCTGAATGGTGACCCCAGCTCCCAGGGGAAGGGGAAGGAGCCCAGCCACAGGAGAGGGGAGGGGAGGGCAGGGCCCCACATACCCAGGCTGAAGAGGTTGACGGCGCCATAGTCCAGGAAGTAGCAGATGTGTCGGGCGTTCTTGGACATGGAGCTGAAGGTGTGTGCACAGCTAGACGCAAGGGGGTACACGCAGCTGGTGCCCATGTACACAAGCAGAGGCCAGGAGTAGCTGTCATTCTGGACATCTGTCACATACAGTATGGTCACAAACCTCCACATGAAGAACCTGGAACACAGCATGGCCCAGTCAACCTCGGTGGCTGGGGCTCCTCTTACACTCCTCACCTGACTATCTTCTCCCTTCCACTCCCCTGGGACAATTGATCCCTGTGTATTCTCAGGGTAATATGCCGTGAGTGGGGGAGGGTGACTGGGATCCTGTTTTTTTGGAAATGGGCAGGAGGGGCAAGAAGAGAGTCTTTGGGTTTATCTAGTCCAGTTCCCTCTCCACCACAAGGTGACAGAATCCCTCTTACAGCATCTTTCCCAAGTGATTCTCCAACCTCAGTTTGCATGCTTCCAGGGATGGGGAGCTCACCACCTCCTAAGGCAGCTCTGAGTATTGGAAAGTTCTTCACTGAACTGACATCTGTCTCCCTGGAGTCTACCTCCATTTGATCAGCCCTAGTTCTCCCCATTAGGACCACAGAAAACAAGCCCATCACATATCTTAAGGCAGTCTTCATAACCCCTCCCTGCCTCTTTGAACTTTACATTAAATAACCCCAGTGCATTCAACCATTCCTCATAGGATCCAAATTTGGCCTCGTCACCATCCCTGTGATTTGTCTATGTCCCCCTTGCAGGAAGGCTCCTCAAACACAAGCATTCCCCCAGGTGGGGCCGTGAAAGTCTAGAAGACAAGAGGACTTTCTCCCCCCTCCTCTTCCACACTGTTCCTGCACTAGTATCGCAGTCACTTTTCGGAGTGGCCTGGTCCCACACTGAGTCTCAGCCGAGCCTGGGTCTGGGCTCCATCTGTGCACAGCCACTGCACAGCTCTGCCTCGGATCTGCCTCACCTACAACCCATGCAAGGGGGTCCTGCCTGCAGAGCTGCCCACTTCCGCCAACCGCTCCTAGAACGCCGGCCCCCATTCCCACTAACTCTCCCAGGGCAGGAGACGACTAAGCTCTACTCACAGGAACCCAGGAGTGTCACTAAATTCTCTGGCTGCACCGGGATCTTTTTCCTCCTGTCCCAGCGGAAAGAAAGCTTAAGCGATTTGCCCTTTCTCAAAACATATCCTTTTATCATCTTCAGATCATTCCCTCTTCCCGGTTCCTGAGGGCCTCTCACTCCAGGCTCTCCCAAGCCCTTCCAGCTCCTGTATGTTGCTCAAGGGGATCGTGTCTCAGGGGCTGGCAGTGCAGGGGTGTTGCACGCAGTGGGGCGCCTCAGCCAGTGTGGCCTGGCTAGAAGACAGCCAAGAAGTCATTCCACAGGGATCTGCGCACAGGAGCTTGAGACCCACAAACAAGGATGGTCAGGCCAGCACTCTTCCCGGCGGCACAAACCTTAAAACAGCCTAAATCAGCCCTAAAACAGAACCCCACACAGCTGCTCAAAAGCCTGAGAGGCTTGTGGGTCAGACAGAGATCTCTGAGGGAAATGAGCAGGGAGGAGCAGTGGGAGGAAGGAGCTTGGGGCTGGGTGCTCACAGGTCACAGATGCCCATGTCTCCAGAAGAGTTCTGGGGGAACCGACAAGAAGCTGGTCACCTGATGGCTCCAGGGAGGAGAAGAGGGGCTGGGAGAAACACCACTCTCTTCCCTTCTGCAAGTTATGATTTGTTAGCATTTAGACTTTTTAGTTAAGTTTACTTAGGTTTCCTTAAATTTAAAATGACAAATAGCCTCCTGGAGCAGGATCTTGCTGCCACCCTGGCCAGTCTGCACCCCAGGAATTCTTTACAGACGGCCCTATTCCCCCGCAAGCCTAAGCTCTCCCCCTTGCCCCCAGGGAGGGTTCTGGCACCAAACAGCCTTCCCCTGCACTGTGGACCTGGGTGTCTTCTGACTTCTGATCAAGTAGGCTGCCTTCCTGGGCCCATCTCCACTCTGCACACCCTGAGGTCCCTCCTACTCTCTTGGCTTCTCGATATCATTGGGAGGGGGAGTCCAGAGACCAGCCTGTGCCAGAACTTTCCGTGTGATGTATGCAAACCACACCCTTCTCTGGGCCACATCTAGGTCAGCCAACGGTGGTGTCAGTGGGACGGTGGCCTGCATGACCTCTGAGGTCCTTCTAGGCTCTGATGTGCTGTGATTTGGCATTCTGACCTGGTCTCCACTCTCCCCTCTCCCCTCGTTATGCACAGGCACGAGGGGTGTGAAGTTGGCTTTCAGCCCCCACCTTCCTCAGCAAGGTCCCTCTTCACCTTCCTGGCAATTCCCATTTCTGCATACGCGCTGCCCAGGGCTTTGCTCTTAGCTGCTCCATTACAGTGTTGCCTGACCAATTGCCTCATAGCTGCTGTGGTTCCAGAATGATTATGGGGCACCCACAGCTCTGTGCCCAAGACCCTGTCCAATGTCTTCTCCCATAAACCTCACGGCAACCCCGGGAAAGGTGCAGACTATCGGTCCTGCTCTACAGATGGGAAATGTGAAGCTCAGAGAGGCAAAGTGACTTACTCAAGCTCCTGACATTTTAACCAGGGCTTCTGGAAGACCCAGAAAGCCTCCAAGACTGAAGGGCCTCAAATCAGGCCCTGGAGCAGGGGAGCAGGGGAAGACGGGGGAGCCACCAGGAGCCCCTTGAATCCTACTGCAATCCATGCCCTAAAGCTCACCCCCATGGCGGGCCCCGACGTCTCCCACCTCCACGCCCAGCACCACGGGGCAGTCCCCCAAATCCCAGCACAGAATCTCAGGCCTCCCAACTCCAGCTGTGTTCTCCTCAATGAGGAGATCAGTCAAGGGGGCTGGAAGGTACCAGAAAGGCAGCAAGTGAGTCCAGATGTTGAGAGTCTCATTGGTCATTTGGAAAAGGCTGAGGACACAGGCAGTGGCGGAGCTCTGTGGATGTCGGTAGCCGAAGAGGATGCCCTGCTCACGGAACACCTGCAGAGAGAGACGGGGGCACCGAGGTGAGACGGGAGGGGGGACGGTCTCAGGAGGGACCCCTCCGGGAGCATCTAATCTCCTTCCAGGCTCTGCACTTGTACACTGGAGCCTGGAGCACTTGACCCAAGCCCTTGACCTGTCCAGCTGCTCCCCTCCCTCCCTCCCTCCCTCCCGTAGCTCCTAAAATCCCATGTCCTTCAAGAAGCCTGCAGCCAGCCAGAGGAGGGAATGCAAGGCCCCTCTCCCTTTGGGAATCCAGCCTGTCTGGCGTTCCCAGACACACTTACTCTTGTCATGAACATGGCCTAAGAATCTGGCTTTGCACCCTCTGCCTGGGGCCTACAGCCCGGTCTTTGGATGCCTTCGTGGTTGGCTGACATATATGCTGTCTGTCCGAGCCGACATGCCCCAGATGTCAGGGGCTGGTGGGAAG
The DNA here is from genome assembly GCA_031878705.1 of Tapirus indicus. NCBI lineage: Eukaryota > Metazoa > Chordata > Mammalia > Perissodactyla > Tapiridae > Tapirus > Tapirus indicus. Next base: position 59,663,347 of record CM062918.1, on the reverse strand, counting down.
ATGTCTGCAGAAGATATATTCACCAGGTGCCAGGATATATTCACCAAGGCGCTTCATAAAGGCCTTTTGATGATGAAGACTATGATGGCATCAGCCTGGGCTGAGGTAGAGGAGAAGGCTGCCCACAGCAGGGCCTGCACAGCCACCCCACCCGGTGCAGCCCACTTGGCAAGTCTCTCAGTAACCACCCCAGTGACAAACTTGGACCAGTCAGGTAAAATACAGCGTATCAACCTGCCTGGAGGACTGCATTACATCCGTCATAAATGGGAACTGTGAAGACAAGACAAGAGGGACAAAAGCACACGATGCAATATTAAGTGAAAAAAGTAGAATGTGAATTGCATTCCTGCCATGATTATGGAAACTACGGGAATTTAAGTACACGTGGTGGGGCAGAGACTGGGAGGAACACAGAAAAGCGAAGTTTCATTGTTGAGGTGGCAGGATTTCCAGCAGATTTCTTCCCTTTGTGTTGATTTAGATCTGGGTTTCTTAGTCTCGACACTATTGATATTTGGGACCAGATAATTCTTTGGTGTGGGGGGCTGTTCTAGGCATTGTTTTGCAGTGTCCATGGCTTGTCCCTAATAGATGCCAGAGGCGTACGCTGTGCCCCCGTCCCCAGTTGTAACAACCAAAAATGTCTCCAGATATTGTCAATGTCCCCTGGGGGCAAAATATCCCCCAGTTAAGAACCACTGATTTAGATGAATGTTGTTTTAACCTTTGAAAAGTAAATCATAAATGAGTAGGTTAATTGAGGCAAATAATAACTATAATAACAATAGTAATCAAAACATAAATCAAGTCACAATAAATTGTAGAGGTTTCCCTGTGATTTTCTAGGCCTGTGGGAGGAACAGAAGGCTGGGAGAACTCCCATCTAGCCACCTATCTCTCATTTGGGTTACCAACTTCCTAGTCTAAGAGGATCTTGATTCAAAAACACACACTATATGACATAACTTGTACTATCTCTCGAGGTCCTGAGTCAAGAGGGCACGTGGAATAGTGGAGAAAGTAAGAGGTTCTCAGAGTAAAGAGTCAAATCTGGCCACTAAGGTGCCCTGTGACCTTGACCTTGACCACAACTCTCAGGGCCTCTGCGTCCTCATCTATGACACGGGAGGCGTTAGCTGGCTAGATGGACAGTACGTCCCTTCTTAGTTCAATCCTGAGTTAAACTGGTCAACCAGGGGGAGGGGGGATCATGAAGTTGGTTCATGGTCCGTTGAAGAAATACTATTTGAATTAGGCTTGGGTCTTAGCTAATTAAAGCGATTTGTTCCAGTTTTTGATTCACTGTTCAATTCTGCTGACGTCTGCGTTTACAGTGGACAGGCTTCTCTAACGGGCAGCAGGAATCTTGGCTTGCAGCTGCCCGCCCCACCAGGGCTGCTGAAAAGGAGGCAAATGGGCCCATGGCCTTCAGCCTTTGATCCACATGAGGAGGCTGGCGCATGCTTGGTGGGCATGTGAAGACCCTCCGGCAGAAACTCCGGCCTATCATTCTACCTCTCACATTTCTTTCTTTCTCCCATGTATTTTTTTGTTAAAGCATTGGACTCTTGTCAAAATGCAATGACTCCAGAAAGGAGCAATTGTTATTAATCACTCACTCCTTCAGATGAATGAGTTGAGCAGACCCTGTGTAGCAGGAGATTCCCTGACAAGAGGGAGGCAGAGCCCTGGGCATGTGGGGGTGGTGGCCCACAGGGAGGAAGCAGAGCAGGGTTGCAGGACAGCTTGGACACAGTGACAGCCATAGGTGGACTGGGGATGGACAGGAGCCGGAGGGGGAGACCACCTACATTTTGCCCAGGGTGACTCAGGGATTGACCTCTGTCCTTCTCTCTCTGGACCCTGCATTCTGGGAGGCAAGAGAGGATGCTGACATAGTCAAAGCCAGAGGGGAGAGGAGGGGCTATGAAATCCACAAACTGGACAAGACCTGGGGTGGACACCTTACAACCAACGCCAGAGCGGAGGGGCCAGATTAAAAGAAGCTGCTTCCCTCTGACCTGCTATCCTGACCCCAAACGTGGAGAGAAAGCCCATTAACCATGCTACAGGGGCAGGATTTAAAGCAGCCCCTCCAAAAAGAAGGCCAGATGGATCAAGGATGGATAAGAGAAAGGGAATCCCTCTGTCCCAGACCAGCAATGTTCTGACCTTCCCCTCCGCTTTCCAACTTGAACTCCGGTTTATTAGGCCACATTGCTAGGTCCGAGCCCCTCTGAGCACAGGAAGGAGATGCCTTCTCCATCTTCCCGCTCTCACCTTAGCCAAGCGCTTTGCAGAGTATATCTTAACAGAACGCATGCTACATAAATCTAAAAAACAAATGAAACATCTGAAAACAATTTTGTATTCACAGCCAGTTTGACCCCAGAAGGCAAATTACAATCATTGCCTTAATACTCTGAAGCTGGGCCTCATTTCTAAGCACCCCCAGCCCCCCCAGGTTAGCAGTCCCGGTTTATTTGCACAGCCGATTGATTTGCAGGACTCCGCCTTGCATCCCTGGTTGCAGGCTGGGCAATTTAGAGTGAAATGAAATCAAATCGCGCACAGCCTATTATCTAGAAGCGAGAACCCCCAGGCACTGGGGTGGAAGGCACGTCAGCGGGGTTCCTTTTAGTGCCTGCCACGGGGTCGGCTTCCAGGAAGGACCCTGTGCACCTGCCAGCTGATGCCTGAAATTCCACCACGACCGTTTTAAACCCATGGTTTTTCTAGCTATTAAACTGCAAATCACCTGGGGAAAATAATCGGGCACTCTGGCTGACGGTCAATAAGAACGGATTTTGATAGGAGGCAAAGGGGAGAAGCAGAGCCGGGTCAGGGGCCCACAGCGCCGTCAGTGTGGTAATCTGCATTTCCTGTCCAAATCTCACAGAATCTTCATGACCTTGTGAGGGAGCGCCTTTAAGGTCCCCATTTCACAGAAAAGGAATCTAAGGCCTAGGGAGGTTATGGCATTTATCCAAATTCCCAGAAGTTGTGGCAGCAAAGCTGAACCCTAAATTCCTGTGGTGTGACTTTGGACCATCACGTACTTCTCTGAACCTCAGTTTCTTCTTCTGTAAAGCGGTGTTGTGGGCTGAATTGTGTCCCCTACAAAATTCATATGTTGAAGCCCTAACCCCCAGTACCTCAGAATGTAACTGTATTTGGAGATAAGGTCTTTAAAGAGGTGATTAAGTCAACATGAGGCCATGAGGATCCTAATTCAACCTGACTGGTGTCCTCATAAGAAGAGGGAATTGGACCCATAGGGAGACGCCAGGCGTGTGCACACACAGAAGCAGCCAGAAGATGGCCCTCTGCAAGCCAAGGAGAGAGGTCTCAGAAGAACCAAACCTGCCAGCACCCTGATCTTGGACTTCCAGCCTTCAGAACTGTGGGAAATAAATTTCTGTTGCCACCCAGTCTGTGGTACTTTGTTACAGCAGCCCGAGCTGACTGATACAAGTGGTGAGTTGGGTGACAAATTCTCTAAGCCAGAGCCTCTCAAACTTTCTTCTGCATGTATATGCAGATCACCTGGGGCTCTTATTGCAATTCAGTGGGGCTAGGGTGCGAGTCTGCATTTCTAACAAGCTCCCAGGGCATGCTGATGCTGCAGCTGCCTCTGGCTTCACAGCCCAGGCTCCTGCCTCGGCATCCAGCTGTCATCTCCATGTCCAGAATCCAGTTCATCACAAAAGAGGAGGTTCCCTTCCCGTAAGAGCGACAAGATGAACTCAAAGACACGGGCATGAAAAGCCAAGTCAGGGGACAGAGACCCACAAGGAGTCCAGGGAGGTGTTTGTGGGCAGAAGGCATGGAGAGAACGGGGAGGGGAGAGGGCAGGCCACGAAATGCTGCATCAGTTACAACCTGTCATTTAGTGACTGCCTGAAGTGTGCCCTGCACTGGGTCGGACACTAAGCCACTGTCTCATGCAGGATGGGCCACGCTTAGACCTGGCAAGAGAGAACACTTAGGTTCTCAATTAAAAGAGCAGAAAATATTGCCTGTACACGACTCACATGCAATTACTAGAACGGTAAAAATGTTGAATTAATAGCCAACCATTGTTGGCATTAAGCAATTACAGGTAAATGCCAATTAAGAACATTGGTGTGATGTTCTTTAAAAGATAAGTATTCAATATCCAGTCAAGCATAATGATGCTTTTTGGACATGCTACACAATATTTATAGAAGATGATGGTAAATATAACCACTAGGTTATATTATCTATGTTATATAAGCCGAATATAACCACAGGGGTCCTTAAAAGTGGCAGAGGGAGCTGTGGCTGTGGAATAAGGGTCAAGAGATGCAATACTGCTGCAATACTGCTGCTTTGAAGATGGAGGAAGGGGCCGGGAGCCAAGGAACGCGGGTGTCTCCAGAAGCTGGAGACAGATTCTCCCCTGGAGCCCCACCCACACTTGGATGTTAGCCTCGTGACTTTTAACCCATGTCAGACTTCTAACCTACAGAACTGTACAATAATAAATTTATCTTCTTTTTTTAAGCCACTAACTTTGTGGTAATTTGTTATGGCAACTATAAAAAACTAATACAAGGTCAGAATTTGACCAAAAATTCAAAAGCATTCTCAGAGCTGGAGATGGCAGCACTGATTTCATGGTAGGAGAACCGATCGCTTCCTTTGGAACAATTCAAAGATCACATGACATTCTCTGAATCTTCCCCAATATGGGACAACTTGCTGCAATGCGTATCAAATTTGACCATAAATTACTCTTTCTCATGCAAGGGGAATACCAAACAAATGCCATTAAACACTTCGATTAAATTTAGACAGGATACAAGATGACCAAAAGAAATCAGTGAAACAACAGAAGGTCCTCAAATACAGAGTAAATCCCGTCTTTGGTGGGAAATGACATTAATTTTGAATCTGAGTGAGCTCCTCACAGATACTTGTTATTGGATGTTGTTACAAAAGCCTACAAAAAAACCTAGGTTTAGCTATTTCACTTTTAAAGGGATTAAAAATATATATTTATTATTTTAAATATGAATAGGGTTTTTCTAAACCAAAGGAGCCACACATGAAATATGCAACAGCAATGACATTTCAATAAAATAAAGTTCAAGAAAGGAAACAAAAATGTCTGTGGACTCTGAAAGAGAAGATTCACATACAAATAATTCTAAAATTAATTCCTACAGAAATTATTTCTCTGCATATTTAGATTGAGGTATAATTTTGACTGAGCAAAATACTGCTATTTTCAGTTCTCTTTATATCTTTATGTCTCTTGAAAAAAGAAAAATCAGAGATTGGCCCAGTGGTGTAGTGGTTAAGTTTGCACGCTCTGCTTCAGCAGCCTGGGGTTCGCAGGTTCGGATCCCAGGCACAGACCTATGCACTGCTCATCATCATGCTGTGGTGGTGTCCCACACACAAAGTAGAGGAAGATTGGCACAGATGTTAGCCCAGGGCCAGTCTTCCTCAGCAAAAAGAGGGGGATTGGCAACAGATGTTAGCTCAGGGCCAATCTTCCTCAAAAAAAAAAAAATCAAGTAAGTACTATATGGGTCTAGATATTGTTTTAAGAGTGTGAAGACAATATAAATGATGGTGACCCATATGAAATTAAAATATTTAATAATTTTTTTGCTTAATTATAATTATCATATGAAACCTCATTACAATATTTGAACTTGATATGTATTTATAGTTCATTCCTGATTCTAAATGTGGCTTTAAGAATATTTTTGATGATTCTAGTTCCTCCACATCAGCAGAACTGAGCAGAAACTCAGCAGAAGTTTCTTACAAATAAAATTAATTTAAAAAAAACTATCTAAGAACCACAATGACTCAAGAATAATGGTCTAATTTGGCATCACTGTTAATGAACACAAATTATGTGATAATGTTGATTACAACAATATAACTCATAACTTTGCTGAAATGAAGGCAAGAAAATTAAATTTTACAGAATAAACATGGAATAATTTACGAATTATGTACGTTATTTTATTACTCATCCAAATATCACTAATCCATCAATATAAAATCCAGACATGCAATAATAATGAAATTTAGTTGTCTTTGATATTTTGCTGACTTTAGCTATATAAAAATCAGAGCTTTACATGTTTTTTGTCATTATGAAGGAATATCTGTCAAGGTAGAATTTATTTAACTGTTTATTAGCTTCATTTGTGAGTCTTACATATTGAGACATGGTCTGTGGCCTCTCTCTGTTCTCCTGATTCAGACCCAGCAAGTGGTAGGGGCAGACCCGGTTTCCTTTGATCATCACGAGAGCACTGCAAGGTAGGGGTTGTCAACCCCATTTTACAGATGAGGAAACTGAAGCTCAGTGAGATGAAGTTTCCAAGGCCATAAGAAACAGCAGAACCAAGGTGCACCCCCTACTTTGTCAGACTGCAAAGCCCACACATGCTTCACTGCACCCAGCCTAGTGGAACCAGGCATTGCTACAAACATTTTACGGAAACGCTAAGTGTTATCAAAGTTTTTAGAGGGAAGAGATCACTGGACCCAGAGCGATGAAGGAAGGACCTGGAAGAATGGCTGTGGGACCTCTGGTTCTGGCAGAATGATGGTCGATTAGATGTCCTGAAGGATCCTTCTGACTAAGACAATTAAAATGCTGGATGAAGGCTGCAGTGTAGGCTGGATAAATGTCTTAGCAAGATGGCACAAAAGCTAGGAAGTCATGAAGCCCCCAAACAAAGGGAAACCAGGAACCCTGTGAGGTCAGCTGCTTTCACCCTCAGAGTTTCTGCTGCCAGACTTGGTAAATAAGAGATGAAATCCAAGGCCCATCAAAGGCAGGGAATCTAACAGAGACCTCACCACTAAAGCTAGGATGCTAAAGACAAGTGAATGTGAAATAAATCCCACCAGGCAGAAGAGACAATAAGAAAAGTTGTCTCTCTGAAAAAAATCTCTCCCAAGAATTCAGAACCATCAGCTAGTTTTCATATGTGTTTGTGATCTAAATCCACACTACCTCTGTGGTCCAAGAAATCTCAAGTGGAAAAATTAAAGTGGTTACAAATAAATAGAAGTCAAAGTTTTGTAGCTCCCTCAGGTAAATAACAGAAGCAAATGCAAATCCTCTCTGAGGAATTTCTACTCTAATACAAGTATGCACACACCTGGAAACAAAACACCATGCATGAGAAATAGCAAAAACAGTAGACAGCAGAAAGACAGTTCAAAGAACAGATATTGAAATAAAAAAGAACTATGTGCAATATCTTTAAAGAAATAGCTTAAAAATAGAACAAGAAATATAGATTTTAAAAGAACCTAATATAACTTTAGAAATTAAAAAAAATTTAAACTAAAAAGTCATTGAAAGAATAAATAGACTAGACCTACCTGAAGAGAAAATTAGTCAACTGAAAACAGATTCAAACAAAGCATCCAGAGAAATTAAGAGATAGAAAATATGTAAAAGCAAATAAGAGACATGGAGAATATTTCTCCAGAAGAAGAAAATACAAAGTTTTGTTGTGATATTGGAAGAGATAACTGATAAACTTCCAGAGCTGTTGAAAGTCACTAGTCCTCAGATCCAAGAAGTTAAGTTAGGTGTAGTAGAGACAGTCGGTGCTCACCAAATGTTCCATGTGTTTTCCTACATTTCTCAGACTTTCTTGCAGTTAGGTTGGGACCATGTGACTATTCTGGTTAATGTTACTTCTAGGCCGGGGCTGTTAAAAGCCGTATGCCTTCTGTAGTAGATACCATGATGCACATGGAAAGGAATTCTTCTCCCCTTCAGAACTGAGCCACTCATCCATCTATGAGAATTGATTTTGGCCAAAGGCCTCTACCCTTGACCATATTCTACTCCCTGCTCAGGAGCAGCACAGATCCACTGATGATGGATCCAATGTCCTGGCTTCCTTCTCTCATTTGGGACAAGTCTGATGGGCCAACCCCATTCCAGAGCGCTTTGTGTGATTGGCTGAGGCCTCTAATGCAACTTCTTCTACTCAATCCTGCTTCTCTCACTTCCTTACTGTTGTTACTGATAAATTTCCTGCATGTGAATCTCTGTCTCAGAGTCCTTCTGGAGAACCCAACCTAAGACATCTCTCTCTCTCTCCCCCTTCTGTGATGAAATAGGAGGCAACATGTTCCAGATGGTTCAGCTACAAGATGGCAGATCTTTCATCTGCCTGGGTCCCTCACAGTTCCCCACTGAGCACTTAGCTATGTAATGTGAGTGTGAAATAAACTTTTGCTGTGTTAAAGCATTGGCTATCTGGAGGAATTTTTTTTTCTTTTAAGTTGTAATTTTTTTTTGGAGGAAGATTGACCCTGCGCTAACATCTGTTGCCAATCTTCTTTTTCTTTTTTCTCCCCAAAGGCCCAGTACATAGTTGTAGAGCTGTAGTTCTTCTATAGGGGATGCTGCCTCAGCATGGCTTGATGCATTGTGAGTAGGTCCGTGCCCAGGATCCGAAACGGCGAACCCCGGGCCACCGAAGCGAAACGTGTGAACTTAACCGCTATGCCACCAGGCCAGCCTCTGGAGGAATTTTTAAACCCAGCATAGCCTAGCCCTTCCTGCCCAGTACAGATATTCATGTTAAAATAGCTGGAGTAGCCACTAAATTAGTAAATATAGAACATATTTCTAGATACTAATTATAAAACAAGTGGAGGGGAAAATAGAATGTTAAAAGGAAAACAAGAATGTAAAACAATCCAAAGAAAGGATAAGACAACTAAACAGAGAAAGCAGGACAAATGGAAAGCATACAAGATAATCAAAATATATGCAAATATATCAATAATCATTATAAATATAAACAGACTAAACTGTCCAGTTAAATGACAAATATTGTCAAACTAGACAAAATCCAACAATATGCTATTTACACGAGACACAGTTAAAACATAAAGACAAGAAGGGATTAAAAGTCAAAGGGAAAAAAGAAACCAGACAAATAACAAAAACAACAAAGCTGGAGTCACTATGAGACTATCAGACAGATTCTAAGACAAAAAGCATTACCAGATATAGAGAATCACTACAAAATAATAAGAAATTTACTTCACTAGGAAGATGTAACAATTATAAACTTGAATGTTCCTAAAAAACATTGGCTCAAAATATATAAAGCAAAAATGGACTTATCTACAAGGAGTAATTCACAAATCTGCCACCATGGTGGAAGATTTTAACACATCTCAATTATGGATAGATCAAGCAAAACAAAATTAGTAATACAAAAATTTGGGGGGCTGGCCCTGTGGTGTAGTGGTTAAGTTTGCATGCTCTGCTTCAGCAGCCTGGGGTTCGAGGGTTCAGATGCCAGGTGTGGACCTACACACACCGCTCATCAAGCCATGCTGTGGTGGTGTCCCATTTGCAAAAAGAGGAAGATTGGCAAGAGATGTTAGCTCAGGGACAATCTTTCTCACCAAAAAAAAAAAAAAAGAAAAAATTGATCTTATGGGACATATATGGAAGATTGCTCCCAATAATTGGAGATTATACATTATTTTCAGGTACACTTAGAAGATTTTGAAAATTGATCATGTGCTAGGTCATAAAGTTAGTCTGAACAAATTTCAAGGATTGGAATAACACAGAAGCTATTCTCAAATCACAATCGATTAAATTAAATCAACAACTAAAAACTTCATACATTTGGGAACTAAAAAGATAGACATTTCTAAGCAATCATATTTCACATAGAAATCAAAATGGAAATTAGAAATTAATTAGAACAGCACATGTGGACCGCAGTTAAAGCAATACTTAGAGAGAAATATATATACTTAATTGTTTACATTAGAGGGCAGAGCAATTGACTTAAGAAGTTACAGCAGAAAGAGCAAAATAAACCCAAAGTAGAAAGAAAATAATAAAAATAACAAACTATTAAAGATATAAGATACGTAAGAGAGGCTCCACTGAGCCCAAATCTACCTCTTTTCAAATAATTTTTTAAAAAGTGTACTTTTTTTTCCACACTAACAAGATTAATCAAGAAGAAAAGACAGGAAAAAACCACACAATCATGTTAATAGACGCAGAAAAAGCATTTCACAAGGTCCAATACTCTTTCATGATAAGAAAACACTCAACAAAATAGGAATAGAACTTCCTCAACCCAATAAAGGCATCTATGAGAAACCCACGGCTAACATACTTAATGGTGGAAAATGGATTCCCCCTAAGACCAGGAAGAAGAGAAGGATGTCTGCTCTCACCACTTCTATTCAAGTGGAGGTTTCCCTATCATAGTGGAGGTTCTAGCTATGTCAATCAGACAAGGAAAAGAAATAAAAGGCATCTAGATTGGAAAGGAAGAAGCAAAACTATCTCTATTTGCAGATGACATGATCTTACATATAGGAAATCCTAAAAGATGCACTATGTTTATTAGAACATAATAAATTAATAAATGAGTTCAGCAAGGATGCAGGATATAACATCAACATACAAAAATCAGTTTTATTTCTATATACTAGCAATGAACAATCTGAAAATGAATTTAAGAGAACAATTCCATTTACAACAGCATCAAAAGCAATAAAATACTTAGGAATAAATTTAACAAATGTTTTTAACAGTGCAAGACCTGTACACTGAAAATTACAAAACATCACTGAAAGAAATTAAAGACCTAAATAAATGCAAAGACCACCCATGTTCATGGATCAAAAAACTTAATATTGTTAGGATGGTAATGCTCCCCAAATTGATCAACAGATTCAATGTAATCCCTATCAAAATCTCAGCTGCCTGTTTTTTTGCAGAAATTGACAAGCTGATCCTTAAATTCATATGGAAATGCAAGGGTCCCTGAACAGCCAAAACAATCTTGAAAAAGAAGAACAAAGTTGAGAGGTTCACGTTTCCCAAAACTTATTACAAATCTACAGTAATCAAGACAGTGTGGTACTGGCATAAGAATAGACAAATAGATCAATGGAATAGAACTTAGATCCCAGAAATAAACGCTCACATTTACAGTCAATTGATTTTCAATAAAGATGTAAGACAATTTAATGAAGAAAGAATAGTCTTTCCAACAAATGGTGCTGGAACTACTTGATACCCATATATAAAAAAATACAAAAAGTTGGTCTCCTATCTCACACCACACGCAATATGGCTCAAAGACCTAAATATAAAAGATAAAACTCTTAGAAGAAAATACAGGAGTAAATCTTCATGACCTTGGATTAGCCAAAGGTTTCTTATATATGACACCAAAAGCACAAGCAACAAAAGAAAAAAAATAGATAATATCAAAATTTAAAACTTTTGTGCTTCAAAGGGTATCATCAATTAAATGAAAAGACAATGTAGAGAATGGGAGAAAATATTTGCAAATCATATATCTGATATGGGACTTGTATCCAGAATATATAAAGAATTCTTACAACTCAACAACAAAAAGGCAAATGACCCCATTTAAAAATGGGAAAAAGACTTGAGTAGACATTTCTCCAAAGAAGATATACAAATGGCCAATAAGCACATGAAAAGATGCTCAATGTCAGTACTCATTAGGGAAATGCAAATCAAAGCTACAGTGAGATACCACCTCACACACATTAGGATGACTACTATCAAAAAACGGAAAACAACAAATGTTGGTGAGGATGTAGAGAAATTGGAATCCTGTGAACTGTTGGTGGAAATGTAAAATGGTACAGTTACTTCAGAAAACAGTATGGTGGTACCTCAAAAAATTAAAAACAGAATTACCAAATGATCCAGCAATTCTGGGTATGTATCCCGAAAGCAGGGTCTCAAAGAGATATTTGTACACTTCTGTTCATGGCAGCATTATTCATGATAGCTAAAGCACAGAAGCAACCCAGTGTCCACCGATGGAGGAATGGATAAGCAAAATGTATATACATACAATGGAATATTATTTGGCCTTAAAAAAGAAGGAAATGCTGGCATGTGCTACAACATGAATGAACCTTGAGGACATTATACTAAGTGAAATAAATAAGCCACTCACAAAAAGACAGTGTATGATTCCATTTACATGAGGTATTAGAGTAGTCAAAATCATAAAGACAGAAAGTACGATGGTGGCTGTCAGAGATTGGGAGGAGGGGAAAATGGGGAGTTACTGTTTAATGGGTATAGAGTTTGGTTTGCAAGATAAAAACAATTATGGAGATGGATGGTGGTGATGGTTGCACAACAACGTGAATATATTTAACACCATTGAACTGTGCACTTAAAAATGATTAAGATGGTAAATTTTGTAAGTATATTTTACCACAATAAAAAAGGTTAAGCACAGAGTTACCACATGACCCAACAATTCCACTCCTATGTGTGTACCTAAGAGAAGTGACAACATATCCACACAAAAACTTGTACACACATGTTCATAGCAGCATTATTCATAACAGCCAAAAAACAGAAAACAACGTGTCCATCGACTGATGAATGAATAAACAAACTGTGGTACATCCACACAGTGGAATATTATTCAACCATAAAAATGAATGAAGCACTAAAACGGGCTACAGCAGAGATGAGCCTTGAAAACATTGTGCTAAGTGAAAGAAGGCATTCACAAAAGGCCACCTATCATATGATCCCATTTATATAAAATATCCAGAATAGGCAAATCCACAGAGACAGAAAGTAAATTAGTGGTTGCCACAGGCCTGGGAGTGGGGGGAGTGGAAATGACTGCTAGTTGGTACAAGAGTTTCTTTCTAGGGTGATGAAAATGTTCTAAAATTAGTTATGGTGATGGTTTTGAGCAAGATACTTTGCGTCAACATACTAAAGTATACTGAACTGTATACTCTTAAAGGGTGAGTTTTACAGTACGTGAATTATATCTCAACAAAGCTGTTATAAAACAATCTTTCCACAGAGAAAATTCCGCTGCAGAATGAGTTGTTCCCTGCACAGCTCCACAGGTTGCCGTTCAAGTAGACTGAAAGGTAAATGGTGCTCCCTTGGAGGCGGACAGTACGGTGGCCTTGCTCAGACAATTTTACAGGTGAATTCTACCAACCACTCAGGAACGTATAATTCTAATATTATACAAATTTTTCCAAAGAATGAATAGGCAACCCTCTCCAATCCGTTTGTCATTGGCATGAGGTGCTGCATAGAGAGGATCTCTGGATTAATCTCAAATCCAGGCAAGGGCAGTACAAGAAAGAAAGACTATAGGCCAACTCTAAGAAGGAAAAATTATAGGCCAGCTCCTTAAATAGATTTAAGGATCCTAAACAAAATATTAGCTAACTGATTTCAGCAATAAATCAAAAAGATATTACATGACCAAGTTGTATTTAAATGCAAGGTTGGTTTAATATTAGTAAATAATCAATGTAATTCACCACATTAATCATCTGAATAATATATGACCATCTCAAAAGACATACTGATAGAAAGATATTGATAGAAAACAAAGGTTCTATAAAATCCATTCCTAATTAAAGGGAAAAAATCCTAGGAAACTAGAGACAGAAAGGAATATCTTTAACCTGATAAAGGTTATTTACACACATAAACACACAAACACACACCCCCATATACACAGAGAGAGCTAACACTATATTAAATGATGAAATGTTGAAAGCATCCCTTTTGATTAAAATCAAGAACAATACAAAAATGGCTGCAATCAGGAATCCTACTGTACTTTAATAAGTAATAAGCTCCCAGGTGATTCTGACATTGGTAATCCAAGCACCCACTGAGAAATCCGGGGCTGGAGAAACCATCTGCCCATTGAGATGGCTCCTTGTTCCCAGGTGCCCGAGCCCACATACCTAGCACCACTTCCAGCCATTTCTCTGTCCATGCTTCCTTTCTTTCATAATAATCCCACTGCTCTATTGCATTTGTTCTTGGATCTTTGCAATAGCCCTCTGAGACTGACCTGAAGATATTATCTTCATTTTACAGATAGGCAAACTGAGGCTTAGAGAGGCTACGAGTCTTGTCCGAGTTCCACAGTAAGTGGCAGAGCTACAGTGCAAGGCCGGGGATTGCTTTGCTTTTCCTCTCTATGCAGCACCTCAGGGAATCCTCCTGCCTGGGCCCCGAAACTAAGGCATCGGGACAACGTGATGTGTTTACCAGTAACCTGTGGGCCAAGGCTGCAGTTAATAAAAGATTCTCAATTTGACACAAAATGCCCTTGTTTCCTGGCAAAGTGTCATGCCATGTTCATATGAACTTGCCATCTAGACCTCCCTGTTTTGTCTCTAAATTGGATCTGTGTAGGAATCAACACCTAGATATTTATTCCATTCCTTGAGCTGTTTGCTCAAATCTTACTCCCTAACGTACCCACGCCTGTTTTGAGGCACAAAGGAGACTAGAAATTATGAAGCATATACCCAAGTCCCACCTTCGAAGGGAAGAGAGAAAACCACCCTTTCCTGTGAGCCAAGAACGTGCCAGAATTACAACCCTGACAATGCTGAGAGGTGGAGGAGGCTCAGAGAGGGTAGGGAAGTGGCCTGGGCCACACAGCTGATTGATATACAAAAGAAGAGGCAGCCATCCAGGTTCCAACCAATGGCTGAAGGGGCTCAGGGAAGGGAGGGGGCACCTGCAGCTCTGTGAGGAAGGAAGCCAGAAAGAGGAAGGGAAGGTAGGGGAGACGAAAGCCTTCTTCAAAGGGAGATCAAGAGAGGTGAATGTCCAATCTGGTGGGGGGACTAAAGAGACCATTGGTGGGCTAGAGAAGAGGGTCTATGGATGGGAAATGGTGGACGAGGTGGGTAGGGGTCAGGCATGCAAATACCAAGCTAGGGAGCAGTGGTCCAAGTCTGTGGAAGGGGACACGTTCTACCCCTCCAAGTGCGCTGGAGGGCATAGGAGAGTTGGTAACAATAATGGCATCCAACGTTATTGACTGTTCATCACGTGCCAGGCACTTCACACAGGTTATCTCATTTAATCCTCGCCATAACCCTCGGAAACAGATACTACCATCACCCCACCTTACAGATGCAGAAACTGAGGCAGAGAGATTAAGTATCTTGCCCAAGGTCACTCTGCAGACCGAGTATTGGAACCCACAGAGCCCAGCAAAAGTAAGCTTAACATTTGTATGAAGTCTCCTATTTTAAATATTCATGCAAGTTATGCAATTTTCTCCTTAATATACTTGCATCTGTTTTAATATCAAAAAATACCTTTCCCCCTCCCCCACCAAATCCTCAAGTAAAACCACCCTCAAGGAAGGCAGAGCCACTATATTTTCTCTGTGGCTGCATGAATTTTGGGCATGATGCTGGGAAGCCCAGTAGTGGATGCGGGAGCCCAAGGAAGGGTTTGAAGAAATGGCGATGCAAGATGTGAGGTTGGTTCTCTGCCTCTGACTAGTGTCATTTTACTAAGAAGGATACTGTCATCTCCATCTTTTATGGAAAACTGGACAGAGACAAGGCGTTCATCTTTAGCCCTCGGGGGTTGTCTGGTCCTCATCTTCAGAATCCCCTTACATTCAGAATCCCAGCCGGCTACCCGAAGTAGAGGCCCATTGAGAGCACTCTCTCCCCTTCACTTCTGTCCCAGGCACATACTCTGAACCCAACCTTGAGCAAAACACCCGGGGAGACATCCGAGCAGACACCCACAGGCCCAACTCCAAGAGTCCCCACACCTGCCCCGTGGTTTCCCATCTCCAGGCCTTTGCTCACACTGTTCCCTCCACCTGGAATGCTCCCTCCACCTCCCAAATCTGACCCACCCTCAAAACCCATCTTAAAGATCACCCTCTTCTTGGAGCCTTCCCTGATCCCTTCCTGCCCACCATGGAAGCGACCAAGCCCTCCTCTGAAGCTATCTGTCCCTCTCTTAGCACACGCCCTAAACCGCTTATCAACAGAAGCGCTCAGGCACATTTTTAAATCTTCCTGACCAACAATCTGACCCCTTGAGGGCAGGATTTGTATGTGATTATTCTGAGTCCCGCACAGAGTGACACCTTGCACATAATAGTCAATAAAAATTTCATGAGTGAATGAATCAAAGAACCACTCTGCATTACCACCAGCCACAGCCGCGGTGCTCTGTGGGCAGAACCACTGGTGCAATGCCCCGGGAAGAGACGTTTATGACCCCGTGAGAACAGAGGCAGACGCTCTGCCCAACAGCGCCAAGGGGAACAGCCTCCTTGTTCATGTGTCTCTCATCTGCCGCATTCCTCATCTCTTTCCGCTAAACAGCTCTGTCTGCACTGTTTCTGATTTGCCCCCAGTGCCACCTTGCTGGGGTCACCTAGCTTTACCGGCATTTAGGGAGAAGGTCTGGCAGTTTGTCTCCCCTAAATCTTCCATTCATGATGCTCAGGTGGTTAGGATTTATTTTTCTGGGGAAAGTCCTAAGTGCTTGGCGGTCAGCTGAGTGGAAAGGAGCCCTCCCTCCCTCTGTGACCTCCTCCAGATGAAACTTCCCACCATGAAGTAACACTTATTCTTCTTCAGTCAAAAAGGAAGGAAATGTGACACTGAAACAAGGGTGTAATGAAACAATTTCTTTGCAAGGGAAGGAGGCGGTGGTTTGCCATAGAGCTCACAAGCAGAAGGCTCACCTAAGGCTTATTAAAGCTGCAGATTATCAATGAGTACCAGGTGCTTGGAGACGGCTGCCAGTGAGTTTTCAGGCCCGGAAGTCCATTAAGGGGCAGAGTGAAGGGCCACTCAACAACCCTCATCGTCTCAGCCCATGCCTGAGCCTCCTGCAAGTAAAGAGGGAGACGGCAAAGCCACGCCCTGAGGTGACTTTGCCCCTGGCTTTCAAGCACCCATGGGAGGGTCCTAAAAAAACTTCTACCCAGCCAGGTGCTGCTGGCTTCATCTCTTCAGCTTGAACCTGTCATCTCAACCATGACTTTGCTTCTGGATACAATGCGGTCGTCAGAGGGAAAGGTTACAAGTTTAACAATCTTGGGGTCACTTCTGTGTCCAGGGTCGGTGTAGGTGGGGAAGCAGGGGCTGTCATTCCCTGAGGGAGTCTGGGAGGGACTCCCTTGAGAGAACGGGCCTGCACAGAGCAGACGGGTTGAAGACAAAGCAGTTACCCCGTTCCGAGCCCTCGTCCCGGCCCGGAACCCCACCGCTGGAAGGAAGAGCGCGTACCTGGGGCATCTGGTCTGTGCTGAACAGCCTAGGGAGCTTCAGGCTCAGCATCCTGGAGCCGGGTGGGGAAGGTCAGCAGGGGACAGCCGCTCCCGGTCACCAGGCCTCACTCAAAGCTCCGACATGGCCCAGGGGGCCTCTGGCCAGCCGGTGCCGGGCTTCTTCCCTGAAAGAGGACAGTGTGAAGAACCCAGTCAGCCTCAGCCCACCTCCAGCTGGATCAAGACTGTCAGACTGTTTAACGCGGAGCACACACTTGCTTGCGACGGCAAAACAATCAAGCGTCCTTGACGACAGCAAATCGACCCGACTGCCGAGCCCTTCACTCCACGAGTGCTGGAGGGAGGTAACTAAATCATAATGCGGGCAACCATAAGATTGTAGAGCTCTAAGGCCGTAGAGGTCATGGTGCACGTGAGGGTCAGAGGGGTGGAGTGGAGTAACTTCCTCAAGGCTGCACAGCAGGGGGAGGCTGGAGCTGCTCACTTTCCACTGCATCATGTGATGTGCCTGGGCAGACAGTGTGATCCCAAGTCTGTGTCCACCTGTGGGCAGAAGGGGACTGAGAGCAGTGCTCCAGGTCGCCAAAGAGAAGCAGCTCTTCCAGGATGCTGACAGGAACGTGGCTGCCCCCAGCCACACAAAAGAACCAGACCCGGCACATGTGAGGCACTTGTTGGAGACAGGGCAACTGGCGGTAACGAGGTTGGTTAAATGGAGGATTAAGTCTGCTTAACGGCCGTGAGGAATGTGAACTAGAGAAACCCCAAGCCCTCAGGCCAGGCCCAACACAGGAAAATAAGCTGGGTCCAGCAAAGAAAGAGAGCTAGACATTTACCAGTCAACGCCTCCTCTACCCCATTATTGCAGGCCAAAACCTGCTGCCTCCTTAGAGCCCCCCAAAGGGGATCCGTCCCTGCCTCTGAAGGCCCCAAGACCTTGCCTGTCCCTCTCCTGTGGCACCAACAACATCTGCCTGCAGGTGAAGCTACCTGCCTAGGGCTCGTCCCCCCGCCGTTGGGCAGGACCCTCCAGGATGGCTAGAAACTCAGGGGGTGTGCCTGGCTCATCCTGGGCCTTCAGCAAATGCGCATTTAATGAAGCATCGCTGTTCACCCTCTGAACTTGAAGTGTGTTTTTGTTTTTGTGGTGTATTTACACTTTCCTTTATTATAGTTCTTTAGGTTCTATGTTATTATCTGGAACTTTGTAGCAAAACACAATGTATTTATGTTTCATTGTCATAATTATGCTTCTTTCTTGAAAATACTGATGTTAAGCATTATTCACAATAGTCCAAAGGTGAAAACAACCCAAGTGTCCATCAGTAGATGAGCAGATAAACAAAATAACAAACCAAATGTCTATACGTACAATGGAATATTGTTCAGCCTTAAAAAGGAATGGAGTTTGGACACCTGCTACAGCATGAACGAACCTTGAAAACATTAGGCTAAGTGAAATAAGCAGTCACAAAAGGACAAATGTATGACTCCACTGATCTGAGAAACCTAGAATAGGCAAGTTCACAGAGACAGAAAGTAGAATACCAGGGCCCAGGAGGAGGAAGGAATGGGGGTTAGTGTTTAATGGGAGTTAGTGTCTGGGATGATGAAAAGTTCTGGAAATTGACAGTGGTGATGGCTGCACAATGTAATGTCACTGAACTGTACACTTAAAAATGGTTGAAATGGTCAATTTTATGTTGTGTGTATTTTACCACAATAAAAGTTGTCACATTTCCAAATTACAGAATGATAAAATAATTTTTTTAAAGCACTTGTACATTTTACCCAGATCAAAAAATAAACGTTGATACTTTGCAAATAGACAAACAACACTGACGTAAGCGGACCACAGTACACCTTAGTTCTCTTGGTTTTCCGAGTCTCTTACACTCCCAGAAGGATCACGAATTCACCCAGTGGCAGGACAAGAGGCGAAGGTCCGGTACCGGGGGGAACTCCAGCACACCAGAAAAGCTTCCAACAATAATGGGACCAGACTGGTCTCCACAGACCTGCCCACCTTGGTCCTCTGCTTCTCCCTGGAGTTGACTCTATGTCATGAGCAAGAGAAAGGAAAGAAATGGTCCCGACTCTCACAGCACACACCATCCAGGTAGGATGACCAGATCAAACATACAAAAATGAGGGGTCATGAAAGTCATATATGATTCATCCATTTCCTCATTCAGCCCGTCTACTGCATTTGTATCACGTGGCAAGTATGGGTAAGGGCTAAATGTTTAGTTGATTATTATAAATGTATAATTATTCTCTGTGGGCTGCTGCAGCGTGAAGAAGGTGGGGAGAATTTAACAGATAGAAAAACTGCATAGGTTTGTGGCACACAGAATAGAGGGAAATAGGCATCCTCCATATCATTCTATTCCTTAGTTGCACAGGAAAAAAGGTGAATAAGACGGTCCTTTGTCTCCAAGAAATGTATAAAGAAAGAGATGAGACAGACACACACCCAACTGACTAGCACAAGTCACCCTGAGCGGGAAGGAGCACTCACCCACTCTGCACCAAGCCTGTGCTGGTCACTTTGCCCGCCTGGCTCATCTCATTCCCCCTCACCATAGCCGTCTCAGGAAGCCAGGCAGAGCGGTTAAGGGCCTGGGTGCTGGATTCAGGCCAGTTGCGTTCAAAGACTGGTTCTCCATTTCCTGTGCAACCCTGGGCAAGGAATTTAACTCCCGTGCCTCAGTTTCCCCATCTGTAAAATGGAAACAACAGTAGTACTTTCTTCATAGGGTTGTTGTTACATTTAAAGAGAGAACTCATAAAGGGCCTGCCGTAAAGGAAGGGTCTAATAAACACTTGCTATTATTATTAATCTTCAGATAGAAAAATTAATTTTATATTTTACAGGTGGGAAAACTGAGGTGCTGAGAAGTTAGGGGGCTTGCCCAAGATAACAGAGCTAGGAGGTAGAGTTAGAATTTGATGTCTGGTTTCAGAAGTTTCCTTTCAAGAGAATTGACTTTGATTTAAGGGAATCAAGAGGGGCTGGCCCTGTGGCCTAGTGGTTAATTTCGGCACATTCCGCTTCAGTGGCTCTGGTTTGGTTCCCAGGAGCAGACCTACACCACTCGTCGGTGCCCATGCTGTGGCAGTGACACACATACAAACTAGAGGAAGATTGGCAACAGATGTTAGCTCAGGGGGAATCTTCCTCAGCAAAAAAAAAAAAAAAAAAAAAGGGACTTAAGTCCTAGCACAAAGCACTAGGGCTTAATTTCTCAGCGCTTGAGAGAAGGTAGAAAATACAGAGTGTTTACCAGGACGTTTATAACCTAGATGCTCACTGATGACCCTCTTTGCCAATAATCAGGTGGAGACAAACTCTCAGTGAGACCAAACTTGACCTTGCTGTTTCAGAAGTGTCCTGTGTTCCTGCCATTCAAAGAATAAGGATTCTCCCATTAATACATTGCTGTTTTGCATCTAAAATATAAACCTCTACATTTGTCAAAATTGTGAAACATCCATGGATGATCATGGGGAATAATAAAGCATGGACGATGATTCCTATGTTGTGCCTAATGTTAATCATTTCAGATATAATTGAACATAAAATCAACTCACTCGTCTTTTTAGCATCTTTCCATCACAAGCCAAGCTTTTAATTTTACCAACACTATAAAAACCACAGTGTAATTTCCAGTATTTCAAACAGCAGCTTGGTTTGCTGTCTCTTTCTGCAGAGGTCTAGAAACAAGATTGAATTAAACAAAGAGGCTTCAGAGAGTTCTCAAATCAAAACACAATGCAAAGCTTTGCTAATATTTCAACAGTATATTGGTGTTGCACATAAGATTTCACTTAAAAGAGGGTTCCACAGCTTCAAAATGTTTTAGAACAGTTAAAGGAGTGAAATGGGCTGTAATACACTTTCAGGGACCTGCTGAGTTCTCCTGAAATAGTCCTAAAACAGAGCAAATCATGGCAACAAAACCACCATCAGCAGGTTTCAAGCCAGTCTGCTCAGATTTAAGAGCAAGTGAAATTAATGAGGGGTGAAATTTGCACCTGACTCCCCTCATTCCTCTCAGGCTGATGCTCCATCCATATTCCTGGAGGTCCCTTCCTAGTAAACTTTAGCCTACACACCGCACATCCCAGGCCTTAAAGGACACAGCTAGCAAACCTCATCACCTCCCGAATCTGTTTACATATCAGACGGCTGAATATAAGCTGATGGGCTATTTTCGCAATGAGAGGGTGCAAAAAAATATTTTATAACTTCTAGGGATGCAAATGAACCAATACACAGTCTCTTTATAACATTAATTTATTAATTTAGTTAAACATACATATTTAGAATCCCTTACCATATCCAACATACTAATTTTAAAATATTGTTTTTCCACTCATATTTCGTAGAAATAAGCGCATTCAAAATCTTCATATGCATCTTCAACAATAGTATCTTCACAACCACAGCCACTTTTGGGAGTCACCTAACACAGTTTAACGGAAAAATTTCTCATTTCCACTAAGTTATCTGAAAGCTGCACTTTCTGAAGTTGTGTTTAACGCTATTGCTAAAAAATGTATCCCAAATCATGAGTATTCGTTTGCTATTATTATACTGTCTGCAATTTACTTTCAAACACTTCACACAGACAGTGTGATATGAAAATGTTAATTTCAGCCCATACCCCTGGGGTGGGGGTTAATTAGCATTTGAAAGACTAACCATAAACTCATTCCAGAGGCTGCAACTTGGGTTTGGTTGGGGTTATTTTTGATCAACACCAGAGGGTTTGCTAATTAGCACAATGGATGCTGTCTCATTGGAGCAATGAGTGGAATTAGAGATATGTGAATTGGTGAGAAGCGTTGCATGAGCAGGGACAGCTACAGGATGCCCCAGAGTGGCCGCCCCTCTGAATGAATGAGCCCAGATGAGCCCTTTAGGGAGGATTTGGAGGCCTGAACCAATGAGAAGTTCAGCTGCCACATGGCACTAGATAACTGTCACATCAACCTCACATGAACTTTCAAGAATAAGACCCCGGGGCGTAGTGGTTAAGTTCAGCGCACTCCACTTTGGCAGACCTACACCACTTGTTGGCAGCCATGCTGTGGCGGCGACCCACATACAAAATAGAGGAAGACTGGCATAGGTGTTAGCTCAGGGCGAATCTTCCTCAGCAAAAAGAAGAAGAGCCCCTAAAAGGGTAGATTCCTGGGACTTCACCCATCTACGGAACAGGTCGTCATTCTGTTTTGCGCCTGCTGGCTGAGCCTGTGACTCTCCCTGTGCTGCGCCACCTGGTGGTGAGGTCGTGCGGGTCCTCCAGCTTCCATGGACCCCTAAACACCGATGGAGCCCAAGACTATTTCAACGAACTTCAGACACTCTCCGCTGGAAGTCACACCACTATTCTGGGTACCAGTAAGACCAAAAAAAAATGAGGCTAGTTATAATCGCGAGGCATCACAAATTGGAAATGCATCCCGATTTCAAAACTGTTAAATGTAAAAAAAAAAAAAAAGAAAGTGCACGTAGGAATTGATGAAATGCAGTAACCGTAAAGGAGTGACTGGCTTAGGTCAGTGTGCATGGCTCCCCCTCCACACTTACTACTCTGCTCTTTCAAGGGCTCCTTAAATGCTCCTTTACAACAAAACCGGTACTTGCAACTGAGAGACCATGTTCCTGGGAACAAATCTCTCTCTTTAAATTGGTTGTGTGGGGGCCGCCCGGTGGCGCAGCGGTTTAGTCCGCGCTTGGCAGCCCGGGGTTCGCGAGTTCGGATCCCAGGTGCCCGCGGACGCGCACTGCCTGTCAGCCATGCCGTGGCGGTGTCCCATATAAAGTGGAGGAAGATGGGCACGGATGTTAGCTCAGGGCCAGTCTTCCTCAGCAAAAAGGGGAAGATTGGCAACAGATGTTAGCTCAGGGCTGGTCTTCCCCACAAAAAAAAAAAAATAAATTGGTTGTGTGTGCCAGGTGCCTGCAAGGATCCCAAACAAGCATTGATGGGGAGAGCTTCAGGTCACCGGGTCTTCCCCAAGCAGCCCGTACAGCCCATTGTTCAAAGACAAAGGAATGGAGCGACCCTGAATATGAAAAACTCTGGATGGACCCAACCATAATGCCACTTCCTCTTTTCTGAAAAGTATGATGTTGGAAAACAAAAAACTCAGAGTCAAGCATATATAGCAGAGGTAAAGAATGCTGTTTGGTGGGGAATTTCTCCACTGCTTGTTTCTAGACAACTAGAAACATGTGATCAGGAAGAGGTCACCTAGTCCAAGCTACCACTGCCCGTGTGAATCTCACTGACAGCATGTCAGACAAGAGGTCATACATTTGACCCAAAGAAGCAGCGTTAACAGAGGGAGTTCGGGTTCCCCGAGAAGCCAGTGGGGAGATGAGTGGAGAGGGAACCGGCATCACCTTTCTGCCCATTCTGGCCAGCCAGTCCTAGGCTGGGCAGGCACCAGAGGGGTCTGACAAGGCCCCAGCTTCTTGGGTGAGGGAGGAGGCCGCTGGTGAGGGTCCAGTCCAAGCTGACTGAGAACAGAGAGTGTGGGCTCTGCTGTCCGAGTCACATATCTGATCCTCTCCCTCCTCTGGGGCTCCCGTCTAGATCTCCTTCATGTTCAACAGGAGACAGCACAGAGCCCAGGAGGCGACTGGGGCAGAGTTTCCATCCCACCACTGTGCGGGAAGGCCCCTTCTGACCACCAAAGGGTCCTCACCACCATAGAGGACTGAACTTGTACCTGGGAGAGGTGGGGGGTGGGCAGAATCTAGGATCAGCCCCAATCACCTTCAGACTCTTGTTTTACATTAAAAATGCATATGAAAATAAAAATCTTGTGTGCGTCAAAGGACACTATCAAGAGAGTGAAAAGATAGCCCACAGAATGGGAGAAAATATTTGCAAACCATGTATCTGAGAAGAGATTAATATCCAAAATATATAAAGAACTCCTACAACTCAACAACAACAAAGAAAACCCAATTCAAAAGTGGGCAAAGGATTTGAATAGACATTTCTCCAAAAAAGACATACAAATGCCCAATAAGCACATGAAAAGATGCTCAGCATCACTAGTCACCAAGGAAATGCAAATCAAAACCACAGCGAGATATCACTTCGCACTCATTAGGATGGCTATTATCAAAAAAAAAAAAAAAAAGGAAAAGAACAAGTGTTGATGAGGATGTCGAGAAACTGGAACCTTAATGCATTGCTGGCGGGAATGTAAAATGTGCAACCGCTGTGGAAAACAGTATGGAGGTTCACCAAAAAGTTAAACATAGAATTCCCATATGATCCAGCAATTCCACTTCCGGGTACATTGTGCTGTTTCCTGTTTAACAGGAATTGAAAGCAGGGACCAAACAAATACTTGTACACCCATGTTCATAGCAGCATTATTCACAATAGCCAAAAGGTGGAAACAACCCAAATGTCCATCAGCAAATGAATGGATAAATAAAATGTGGTTTATACATACAATAGAGTATTATTCAGCCTTAAAAAGGAATGAAATTCTGACACCTGCTACAACATAGATGAACCTTGAAAACATGATGCTAAGTGAAATACACCAGACACAAAAGGACAAATATTGTATGATTCCACTTATATGAGGCCCTAGAATAGACAAATATATAAACAGAAAGTAGAACAGAGGCAACCAGGGGCTGGAGGGTGTGGGGAAGGAGTTGTTTAATGGGTACAGAGTTACTGTTTGGGATGATGAAAAGTTCGGGAAATGGATAGTGGTGATGGTTGCACAATATTGTGAATGCACTTCATGCTGCATGAATTGTCCACTTAAAAGTGGTTAAAATGGTAAATTTTGTTATGTCTATTTTACCACAATAAAAAAAGTAAAAAGTATCTAAAAAACAAGCATGTGAGTTTTGTAGTCTGCTCCCTAACTTAGCTATGTTTGTATTAATGTAAAATTTTATTTTCTCCAAATCTTCCAGAAGAAATATAAATCATAAATATATATACATTGTCTTAGTCCATTCAGGTTGCTATAACAAAATACCGTAAACCGTATGGTTTATACACAACAAACATTTACTTCTCATAGTCCTGGAGGTTGGAAGTCCAAGATCAAGATACAAATATGGTCGGGTTCTGGTGAAGGTCATCTTCTGGGCTGCAGACTGCTGACTTCCTCGTGTGACCTCACGTGGCAGAAGGGGTGAGGGAGCTCTCTGTGGCCTCTTTTACAAGGGCAATCCCATTCATGAGGGCTCTACCTAGTCACTTCCCAAAGGCCCCATCTCCTAACACCATCACATTAGGCATTAGGATTTCAACACCAATATCTGAATTTGGGGGGACCAAATATTCAGACCAAAGCATACACGTACATACATACACATATACAGTCATGCGTCATTTAACGACGGGAATATGTCTGAGAAATGTGTCGTCAGGTGAGTTGGTCGTTGTGCAAACATCATGGAGTGTCTACACAAACCTAGATGGTACAGCCCACTACACACCTAGGCTATGTGGTACTAATCTTATGGGACCACCGTCGTATATGCAGTCCGCCATTGACCGAACATCTTTATGAGGCGCATGACTGTATATAAATCATACACAACCTATTGCTGCAAAACCCCTCCTGCTTCAAGAGGCACAGACTAGTTCAACCCACCCTTCTTCCTGTTCCATAGATGAGGACACCAGTTAAGAAATGACTTGTCTGAGGTCACTCAGCGGGGGCCTGGCAAGGTCAGGACTGAACGAGATCTGTAATGCACAGTGGGAACATGTGCACAGATGCACAACAGGACTTAAAGACCAGCAGCCCTGCCCTGCTGGGGCCAGTCCCTAAATCCACCATGGGGAGAGAAGAACCCCGGGAGAGCGAACTGGGGTGGCTAGGGTCAGTCCTGAGTCACGTGACTTGCAACTGAACTCCAGCCTGGCCACAGCCAGGGTCAAAAGCCCACCTCAGCAAAATGACAAACAGCTTCCAGAAAGCTCACTGTTAATTAAAACTGTGACTATTGGGTCCAGTAATGCAGTGTTTTCCAAACTGCAGGTCACAACCCGTCAGTAGGTCAAGAAACCAATTTAGTGGGTCATAACTAGTGTTTAAAAATAGAATATTATGGAAAACAATAGAACAGAAAACATCAGTGTATTGCATAGAGTACAGAGAAGTATTGCCTCATGATATTTTGGTTTGTTATGTATGTTATGTTACACATATGTTATGTTATGTATGACCATGTGTGTGTACTGGGTTATAGCATAAAAGGTATCTCTTACTGAAGGTCACAGTCAAATGAGTTTGAAGAAGTGTGCTAATGTCACAGGCCACCTGTGCCGACCATGGGGAGCTATGGCTATTTTTTCATCTAGAGTCGCACACACCATGCTGTCGATGGAGTTGGGGGGATCAAGGCTTCCAAGTATCTAGACAGACCCATGGCTGGACGAGAAGCCGCTCCTAACATTTTTGGTATGCTGTAACAAGCGCCCTGGACCACCTGAGCTTGGAGAATGTTCTAAAAGTGGAACCCCAGCTCCTGAGAAGCCTTCTGATGAGGTGTGGCAGGAGGGGGCACAAGGGGCTTGAGACTTAGGGTGGCCAGGGTCAGGTCGCCCCTCGGCCATCTCAAGGTACAACTTTGGTGGGCTGAGTAATTCCCCCTGCCTCATGTTTGTCATCTGTGAAATAAGGACACTGATACCGACACAGCCAGGGCCGTGGGAAGCTAAAATGAGATCATGAATGTGAACATACTTATTAACTACAAATTCTAAATAATACCAGTATGTTACCTTCACCAGTGCTGCTACTATTAGAGTCAATAACAACACACTCAGGAGAGTGGACCATCAGCTGCAACAACTCCTAGGACAGGGTTGGTTGGTTTTTTTTTTTTTTGAGGAAGATCGGCCCTGTGCTAACATCCATTGCCAGTCTTCCTCTTTTTCTTTTTTTTCTCCCCAAAGCCCTAGTACACAGTTGTGTATCATAGTTGTAGAGTTGTAGCTCTATCTATATGGGACGGCTGGCACAGCATGGCTTGATGAGCAGTGAGTAGGTCCACGCCCAGGATCCGAACCGGCGAACCCCGGGCCACTAAAGCGGAATGCAGGAACTTAACCACTATGCCACCGGGCTGGCCCCTAGGACGGGGGTTTTTAACCTGAGGTCCATGGAAATCCATAGGCCTCGGGAAGTTCATATAATTAGAGGTGAAATTGTGTGTGTGCACGTGTGTGTACATGTGTGTATGGAGACAAACGTGTGTGTGTACCCAAATGTCTGTGTATGTGTCACTGGGGACAGGGGCTATGGCTTTCAGTGGAATTTCAGTGAGCCAGAAAGGTTCAGAACCCCCAGCCCCACACAGTGCCTGGTGATCAGAAGGAAAGCCACACTCCCAGGGAACCTGGAGCCCAGAGGAAATCCCCCCTCCAGGCCAGGAGTTGCTGCGCCAGCCACAAGTGGAGGGAACAGGCAGACCCTCTGGGCTGTGTCTACCCGTCGGTGAATGAGGGCAGTGTTCCTTCACAGAAACCTGTTCCCACCCCCGCTGCCGCCCCACCCCAGAAACGGGCCCCACTGGCTGGGAGAGGCATTCCCTCAGCAGGTGCTCCCCAGAGGAGCGGGCTCTGCAGGCTGCCTGGCCTTGTCCTCTGACACGGGCAGAGCCACACCCACGGCAACCAGCCCAGCCACACCCCACAGTGAGTGTGGTTCTCACCTGCAGATCTAGCTCTCCCCGGGGCCCGGCTGGGGAGGAAGGCCATGGGGACCCAGCAGGGCACTCTCAGCCAGCTGCTGAGTCGGGATGCTGCCAGCACCGCTACCACTGTGGACCACCTCATCCCTGAAACTCCTGGCAGTCTCTCCACTCTGGCCAGGCTTCAGGCCTGTCCTCGAGCCTCGAACATCCTCCCGCTGTCCACTCTCTGGTCGCCTTCCAGGCCCAGCCTACAGTTAGCCCCTCCAGGAGGGAGCCTTCCCTGGTTACACCTCCCCGCCGCTCTCTCCTTTCCCTGAGCACCTCCAGACGCAGGGAGGGGGCGGCAATCACAGACTGTGGGGCAGGCAGACCTGGATTCCAGTCCAGGCTTCTCTGCTCACTAGCTGGAGCCTTGAGCATGTTGCCCAACCTTCTCAGCCTAGGTCCCTGTCCCTAATTCATAAGCTGCAGGAGGAGTAAATGAAATGACGGACATGAAGCTCTTTGCATAGAGCCTGGCCTACAGCAAGCACCTCAATAAATGGCAGATACTATTATTAGCTTGGTTACATATTGTTCTCTAATTCTTTTAGGTGTGGTTGTTTTGGTAGCCACAATTTAGATCCCTTGAAGACAGGGCCTGGATCTGTTTTTACATAAACAAAGAGACTCATAAAAACATGTTGACTGTTCTACCCAGAGACCGTCCACTCGTTCCTGTGTCCATCCATTCACCCATTCACCCGTGCAGTGAGTCTGCTATGTGCCAGACACTCCACTGAGAGCTGGGGATGCAGGGTGTAACCCCAAACTGAGCCTCAGGGGAGCCTCCCGCAGAACAAAGGAGATGGGCAGACCAGTGACCCGGTGGGTTAGATGCTACGTGCGCGATGAAAACAAAGCTGTATGGAACCATCTGGGTGGGGGCACCATCAGCTTTGGGAGGAAGCAGGGTTTTACAGCTTTACAGAGGAGGTGATACTTGTTTGGAGCGTAAGAGATCAGAAAGAATCTTTGAGCTTGGAGAGGGCACAGCTGGCAGGAAGAACAGCTTGAGCAAAGGCACAGAGGCACGTTGTAGAAACAGCAAGTCACCCCTTTGGGCTCCTTCAGCAGAATGGAAGGTACATGGCGTCTTGTGGCTAATTGGGGGCAGGGTTGGGGGAGTGTGTGCGGATGGTGGTAGGAGGGAGCCCAGAGTTCCCACGGGGTAGGGGCAGGAGGCAGCTCCACTAGGGAGGAGTTTTCTATTTATTTTCCTTCTCAAACATTTTTCCATGCGTGTTCACTCACCTACTTTCCTGCAGGAAGCTGCTGCTTGGGCAGCAGGGGAAGGGAAAGGTGAAGCGCAGGGGCATTCTATGGGGGGCGGCGGAGGCGTGCTCCTTCCCTTCGCCGTGGAGACCTCTACTCACTCCTAAGGATCCAAGCATCCCACCTCCCAAAACTGTGTCCTCAACTCTCCCCTCTCCAAAACTGTCCTTGCGGGGACCCCCTCCTCTCCTCTCCCTGCAGCCACTGAAACTGGAAATTGCCCAGATCTCTGTCCCTGCTGCATGCTCTCTTCCTGTTGCCATCTGCACCCAAAGCATTTCCATGGAAGCTCCAGACCCAGCACCTGGGCAGACATTTGTTCAGTACACAGAGTCCCCAAAGCACTCAAGTCCTGTCCTAGGCCCTGGGGAGACTCAGACTGCTTGACTTCTTAGACTTCTCTGAGTGCCTCTAGGAGCTGACAGTCTGTCAGAGAGATGAGAGGACCAGGCGACTGTCCATGTCCAGGGAGAGGAAGCTCCAAGGAGTACAGAGAGGCTAGAAGGGCCGAATACAGAGCAGGGTAGAGACAACGAAAAGGAGGGGCATAGTGGGAGGAAAGAGTGTGGAAAGCAGAGACTTTTGGCTTCTAAAGTGTTTTAAAAATAACTGGCATGATACTGTCATGGTGGATACATGACTGACGCATTTGTCAAAGCCCATCTAATGTACAGAGTGAACCCCAATGTAAACTATGGACATCAGTTAACAATAATGTATCAACATTGGTTCATCAACCGTAACAAAATGTACCACACTAATGCAAGATATTAATAATAGGGAAAATTTGGGGAGGGGGGAAGGGTCACATGGGGGCTTTCTGTACCTTCTGTGCAACTTTTCTATAAACCTAAAACTACTCTAAAAAAGTCCATTAAGAAAAAAAAAACCTAGGCCAACATTAAAAAATCAAGGACGTCACATAAAAACCTGGACTCGAGTTTCTCTTGACAGATCTGAAGATCGACAGCCCTGGGCTGAATTCCACATGGCGACAAGTGGCTGCTCCCTCCTGCGGGGTAAGCATGCTCAGGTTCAAGGAGCCCCCACACTCCCACCAGGCTCAGCTGGGACCTCGGCATTTGGGGCCCTGGTAGTAAAGGTCAGGTGTCCGAACACAGGGAGAGAGCGGGGTCCCTGAGCACCATCTCCCAGGGGCTGGGACATGCTGACATCCATGAAGGAAGGGAGGAAGACCAGAGCAGTTTTCAGATGAGTTAGGCTTGAATTGCAGAGATTTAAAGTTTTAAAATATGTGAGCGTGTCTTGGAGGCGAAGTTGAGGCTACAGATCAATTTAGGAGGCAGAGAGAGGTCACTTTCAAAGCACTTGAGGTCCCCCAAGGGAGAGGGGCACAGACAGAGAACCCAAGGGATGAGAACAAGTCAGGTTCATGGGACTGATGGGGCAAAACTGACAGCTGGGGCAGCAGGGAGGGTGATGTAAAGGATTCACCCAGTACGTCGGTCTCCCTGGTAGCGCAAGGAGAGAAACTGTGGCGAGAGAAAGGGGTAAGCCGGCTTAAGGAGGATGAGGTTGGGGGCAGTGTTGTGGGGCAACATGGGGGAACCAGGCAGGTGAGAGGCAGGGGAGCAGGGAGCAGCTGCTGGTGGGCAGGGCGCCCATCAATCTGCTTTCATCTCCCCTTCGCCCTGGAGACCTCTGCTCACTCCTAAGGATTCAAGCATCCCGCCACCCAAAGCGTTTGTGTTTGTCCTCAACTCTCCTCTCTCTAAAACTGTCCTTGCGGGGACACCTCCTCCAGGGTGAAAGTAGTCCCTGGGCTCTCTCCCGGGCCCTGGGGCTGGGACAGAAATGAAGAGTGGACGGGAATGTGCTCTATCATTTACCCACTCAGCACACACTGTCTGAATCCCCACTATGTGTCCAAGGCTATGGTCAGATATGGGGATGGAGAAACAGACAAGACGGTTCCATCTCTTAAGAGCTCACATCTGTAGGAGATTGGCACTAACAGACACAAAGTACATCTGATTAGTGGTTAGAACCAGATGCTTCTAGAAGAACACAGAGGGGCATCCCACTAGGGAGTCAGAAAAGACTTCTTAAAGAAATGAAGCTTGAGCTAAGTCTTTGTGTGTGTGTGTGTGAGGAAGACCAGCCCTGAGCTAACATCCGTTGCCAATCCTCCTCTTTTTGCTGAGGAAGACTGGCCCTGGGCTAACATCCGGGCCCATCTTCCTCTACTTTACATGGGACACCGCCTGGCATGGCTGACAAGCTGTGTGTCGGCGGGCGCCCAGGATCTGAACCCGTGAACTCCGGGCTGCCAAAGCGCAAACTAAATCACTGAGCCACGGAGCTATCTCTTAAAGAATAAACAGGAGCCCAGTGGCCACGGAGGAGAGGGCATGCTAAGCTGAGGGTGCAGCAGGAACCAAGGCATGGAGGCAGGAAGGGTACACAATTCCGGGAGCTGTCTGTAGTTCAGCACGGAGGTGGTGCAGGGTGTGGAGGGGCAGGTGGCCAGGGTGGTCCTGGAGAAGAGCCCAGAGGAAGACTCGGTGTGCACCCCATCTGAATGCAGCGGAAGGGAATGCACTAGGGGGCTGGGGAGGCAGGTCTGGAGGTCTCAGGGATGGTGATGGGAGAGGGTGGCGAACCTAGGCTGGGTAAGGAGAATTCTGAGGAGTGGATGCAGGCCAATTTCAAATCCTGGCTCCCTCAGTTCCTGTGTGCCCTTGGGCAGTTTACTTAATCTCTTAAACTTGAATTTTCTTATCAGTTAAATGAGGATAATTTATAAAAGTATCAATGGCTCTTGTGAGGATGAAAAAACATGGTATCTAGTAGATACCAATGGCTAGTCTCCCCATCACACCCTAAACCCTCTCAGTTCTGCCTTCACGCGCCCTTATGTTCCTCCTGCCCTTGGTTTATAATTTTGCTTGAAAACAGGCTGTTTCCCCCTTGGCTCTGACCCACCTCCCTGGCTGGAGCTGTGGCTAATGGGCGCTCCAGTGCAGGGAGGGGTTGCCATGGTGACCTCCCTGCTTGGCTTTAGGACTCAGTGAGTGAAGGGAACCTTTTCTTTGTTCCAGCTATCCCAGCTATTCGAGATATTTACCGCTGGGCCATTATTGCCCATCTGAAAAAAGCTGATGATATTCTTTAGCACATTGGAGAGAAAAATTGGAAACAATCCAAATTTCTGGCACTAGAGGGCTGGCTGGTAAGTTATGGTACCTCCATGCAAAATCGTACTGTGTGGCTATTAAAAATGTTACAGATCTGTGGTTACTGACAGGAAACGGTGTCATGACATGTTGTTAAATGAAAAAAGCAGGTTATGGAACAGCATAAATCTTGTAACACCATCTATATAAAACTGTGTTACATTTAACTGCTAGTATTTATAGACAGAAAAGTGTGTTTTCCTACTGGTTCTCTCTAGATGGTAGCAGTTAGCTCTAGGGATATGCTTTACTCTCTTCCTTCTACTTTTCTATAACACTAGAGTTTGCCCACAATGAGCACGAGCATTATTATTTTTTTTAACAAAGCAAACATGCAATTTAAAGGAAATAAATGCTATTAAGTAAATTTCTCCAACCCTTGGCCAGTCTTGGAGAAATTAGCCATGTAAGCCAACCCAGGAGTTGCAAATATTAGCATTTCCTCATACACCCACCTGAGAAGCCCATCTCTGAGCCTTCCTCCGTGTGCCCCTGTCCTGCCTGCTGGCCCAGGGGCAACACGCCTTGCAGTCCCCCATTCAGGGTAACTGGGGCCCTGGTCCTAAAGCCAAATAGCTCACGCATTTTGGAAAAGCCACCACATTTTCCCAAGCCGAAGGCCTAAGGGGGCTCCCTCTGTCATGACCGTGGTGAAGGAGTGCCCTGCACTAGGAGCACTGGAAGGTCATCAGTCAGTAGACACATGGAGCACTTTCTGTGTGCAGGCACCATGCTAACCCTGGAGACACATGGAGACAGAGGCAGACAGAGGCCTGCCCCCACAGGACTTCTGGTCTAGTGGATGTAGGGCTCTAGGAAGAGCTTAGAAATCCACACAACTCATAGGTCCTGCAAGGCTCTGCTCTCCTGACACATGGTCGACACTTTACACCCCTACAACAAAATCGTGGGGTCCTCTCTGGAAGGTTCCAGAAGACCCCGCTTCTTAGCATATCCTCAAGCCCTCCACAGCCCACACAGTCCCAGGCTCATCTCCCACCAGCCTTGCCATAAGCCCCATGCCCCATCACGGTCTCTGTCCTCGAACACACCGGGGACTTTCACACCTCCATGCTTTGCACCTGCTGTTTACTCGGGGTAAGACACCTCTTCCTCCACTTTGTCTTCTTGATGAAATTCTACTCATTCTTCAAGGCTAAGCTTGAGTATCACTTGCAAGGGTCTATGTCATTCCATTTGCAAACTTCACAGTGAAATACCAGTGCCCTGGCTCCCCTCAGGTCAAGACTGGCCCAGTGTGTCTGGTTTACTGCTGTGTCCGAGGTGCTAAGCCCAGGACTGGGCACAGTGTTCCTGTTGAATGAATGCACGTTTGCTGAATGACTGAATGACTTCTGCTGCCTGTTGCACTCTGAACCCTAGAGGCAGGGTCTGGCCCGTTTGTCTAGAACCTTCCACCCAGTGGTGTCATGCTCTAATCACGAATACTGGATTTCAGTGCCAAAATGCTATATTTTGCTTGGTCCAAAATTTTTAAGATCTAAAATCTCAAACCAACGGTAAAGAAAATGTATGAGACAATTGAGGAAATTGGAACATTGGATATTTTATGATAATGAGAAATGATCAATTCTTAAGGTGCAATAACAGTATGATGTTTCTGTGTTTTTTTAAAGGGCCCTTTTCATTTTATTGAAGTAATTACAGATGAAATGATATGACGTCTTGGATCAGCTTCAACAGAATCTGGTTGGGAGCAGGGGTGGTGGGTAAGGCTAGAGATGAAAGAAGACTGGCCAGGAGTTGATCATTGTTGAGGCCAGGCATGGAAGTTCATTACAGTAATCTCTCAATGTCTGTACGTGTTTTTAAAAGGAGACAATCACAATGTCAAAAAAATCCTGAAATGTGAAGTATGTCTTGAGTCCTTCTCGGACGTTGCACGGCAGTAGACAAAGCAAAATGCTGTTGCAAGAATAATTATTACTCTCTTCACAGACTTTCCTAACATGTGAAATACCAACGCGAAAGTTTTGAAACTGATACAGGAAACGTTGCATCAGAATCTCCATCTGAACAAGATAAAACTAAAGACCTTAAGGACAAACCAGAAATGCCTTAGAAACAAAAACTAGGGCTCCTTATAAATAAAAGGCCTCGTCGGCGGAAAATATTCGAAGATATCTCACAAATATATCTCCTCACCACTCTCCAGCTAGGGCAGAGTCAGGAAAAACTTTCCTAGAAAATTTTATAGATAGAAAACATACTCATGACATAATGATGCTGCCAACGTACTTTGATTTTAAGATTCTGCTTTAAAAGGGATCAAATAACATTTCATCTTCAATTTTTCATGACTAGATTTTGTGTTTTTGAAGTCTGTAGATTTTAATGTTTTGAATACTTTGTTTTTGTTAATCTGCCAATATAGACCAGAATTATAATGTCTATTGTGATAAATTTACATTTACTTTATGTTCTAAAAATGTTATATATTCTTTAATTTAAAATCATTAAATATTTGGTTTTGCTGATTTCAATTTTTAAATACCCTCTTAGGAAGTACAAATATTTATCTTGGTATTGTGTGATATACAGAGTGGGATGGCCCTGGCTATTTCACTCCGGCATAGCTAGTTCCATGCATTGTCCAAGCAGGACAGGTGGGCGCTGGGCATCCAGCCAGCCGTCCTCAACTCCCCACAGGCTGGGAAAGGGCAAAGTCTCTGCCAGGTTGATGGAAGGTGAATGCAGGCCCTGACTGTTGGGTTCCCCTCACCCCAACAGGGAAATGTCAGGCTGCTGGGGAAGCGTGATCTTTCTTCTAATCTGATCAGAAACTTAGTCTGAGATAAGGCTGTCAGCCTGTGAGAGAGCCCAGACTGCAGAAGGAAAGAAAGGAGGGAGACCCAGTGAAGATGGGGTGTCGAGCACCCTCCCACATCCTGGGAAAGCAGGTCTGGAAACCTGGAGGAGGTCATGCAGCCTCTGAGGGCAGAACCAAGACCCCAGATGGGAGCTTCTGGGAGGCACGCTTTAGCTCAGGCCACAGACGCACCATCCCCCAGCGAAGAGGGGCCGTCCATGGGCACTGAGCTTCCCGCCTGGAAGATGTTCAGGTGGAGTCTGGGGTGCTGACCCTGGGGAGGGGGATGAAGTTAGGGGTAGAGACCGGGTTCTGGAAAACCTCTCCAGCGATAAGTCCCGCACCCAACTGTGCATCCGAATAACCCAGGGGGCTTCCTGAAAACACAGAACGGGCTAGGTGAGCCCCTCTCCGGCTTTCTGAATCAGAACCTCAGCGGGGCAGCCTGGTTATCAAGCTCCAACGGTGACTCCCACATGGCCCAGTTCTGGAACAACTGCCCTGAGCTTCTGTGACTGTCCACCTTCACACGGCCCGGAATCCACTCAGGAGACGATATTCAGAGCCCCAAGTGAGCAGAAGGACAGGAAACCAGGGACCAGCGCTTGCAGGAGAAGGTGCAAAGCAGGTGCCCGGAGGGGAGAGACGCAGAATGGGAGAGAGTTCGGGGATGGGTACCCAAGGAGGCGAGTTTTAGATTCAACTCCGCATCTCCTCAGTGAGCATGTGCTCAATACTCAGGTCTTTGTCGAGCGGGGTACAAGAAATCACAGCTGCCCTCAAAGAGAAGCCCTTCTTTCCAAGGAAACAGGCATACGTAGTAATAAACTGCGAAGGATCAACAGGAAGGAGGGAGGGAGACTTCTCTGAGGGGCCACCTGCCTCCTGGACACACCCACTTGGGTGTTTCACAGGTGCCTAGCACCCCCACTTGCACAGCGGCACCGTTATCGGACCACTGAATCATGCCTTGTACACACTGCTCCCTCTGCCCCCAGACGCCCTTAGCCTCGTTCCTTGTCTGCCTGGAAAATTCCACCCCACCCTTCAGTGTTCATCCGAGCCCCACTTCATCAGACTCCAGTATCCCTCACCTCGCCCCTACTCCCAGGTCATGGGGGCCTCCTCTGCCACCCCTGCTCTACCCCAGGCGGCATGGGTGCTCCTGGAGTGTGTCTATCCCCCTTTTGGGCAGCAGGCTCCCACCCTACTCCATGACAAGTCCCCAGAACCAAGCACAGCGCCCAAAATGCTGTGGAGAGCTCAGAAAAAATCTGCCCAATGAGTTCAGAGAAGGGACCCTGAGTAAGGATGTCGGAGCAGTCAGGGAGGGCTCCTGGAGGAGGCAGTATCTGAGGTGGATCCCAAAAGAGGCGGAGGGCTTGCTCTGGCAAACAGGAGGGAACAGTGGCCCCAGTGAGAGGGACTTTAAGAGTCCAGGGCAGGGAAGTGGGCTGGCAGACGTGAGCAGGGAAGCAGCTGGTGCTGAATTCAGAGAGACGAGAGATGGGAGGATGGCCCGGGGAGGGGCACAGGGAGCAGGCCTCCTCCAGGCTCGGAGTGACCCCTCCTCCCCCTCCCTTCACGTGATTTGCATTCATGAGAAGCTCTCCTGGGCAATCATTAACCCTGAGTGTTACCACAGGGACTGGGGGGAATTGTTAACCCATCAAACTGGCAGGTGACCCATTTCACATAATAATTACCAAAAGAACACACCCCACAAGTGAAGGGGAAACGGTCAGGGGCAGCCAAGGAGCCAGGGAGGTGTGAACTGGCAGAAGGAAGAAGGTCACATGAACAGGGCGGGTGACTGGCTCGTGCCCAGATCTTCAGCCGAGAATAGAGGACGCTGGGGGTCAGAGAAGGGCACAGGGCCCAGATGGGACAGGGTATGACTTGCAAAATGGCCCCACAGCCAACAAGGAGCTCAGACAGGTGGGAGCCTCCAGAACATACAATTATTCCCATTGGTGATATGTGAGTCTGGGCTCCGGAGTCACGTCGACCTGGCTTGGGTCCTGAAGTCCTTCTAGGCCTCACTCTCCTCTTCTGTAAAATGGGGATGATGACATTGCTTTGAAAGCCCATTTATTGAACAATTAGTGTATTCACAGGTATTTCACACTCCACTGAATTTTCACAGTACAGCTCTGGGTGGGCACTTCTATAATCCCCCTCTTTGGTCTGTTTCGAGCATTAACAAGAGCACGTGTGTAAGGACGTAGGTACACAGTAGATGTTCAATAAAGGTCGCCTGCCACTGTGACACTGTTATAAGGGAGGGCATTCCTTCTCTGGCCCACCACAGCTAAGAGGTAGACCGCAGGCTGATCCTCCTTCCTCGTCGCTAGGACGGTATGCTTCCTGCTAACCTCCTGTCATAGCAGCACGTTTCACAGTGTCTGAATGCAGCAGTGATTAGAGCCCCAGCGACTGAAATGTGACACGAGGCCACTATTCTAGCATTATGAAGCACAGGCTTTTTTAAAGGGCTGAGGCAAAACGCATTATTCAAAAACCTGTGGGGGCCGACCTGTGGCGCAGCGGTTTAGTCCGCGCTTGGCAGCCCGGGGTTCGCGAGTTCGGATCCCGGGCGCCCGCGGATGTACTGCCTGTTAGCCACGCCGTGGTGACATGTCATATAAAGTGGAGGAAGACGGGCACGGATGTTAGCCCAGGGCCAGTCTTCCTCAGCAAAAAGGGGAGGATTGGCAACAGATGTTAGCTCAGGGCTGGTCTTCCCCACAAAAAAAAAAAAAAAAAACCTGTGAAGAATGGGAACAATGGCTCCTTCCAGATCAGCCCCCAAGACCACGCAGCCAGAGCTCAGGAAGGTGTACGCAGTTAAACTGCCTCCCCTGGGCCTCAGCCACCGGACAGCTCTGAGGCTCCAGGCTGACCTTGCGCCCCTGCCCTGAGGCTGGCCCAGAACAGAGGCCCCCAGAGGCAGCAGCGTGGAATCGGACAGTGAGGTGGGCAGGGGAGTGGGGAGGTGGGAATCTGGCTGCAGCTGTCCTGGGGCCCGGCCATCCCTCCCTGCCCCGCAAAACCCCAACAGCCACTGGTTATACTGTGGAAAGTGATTCACTTTGCCCAGGGATGGAAAGTGGGGCCTCTACATGAAAAGTGAGAAGGAAAAAATCTTTTCCATGGTTAAAATGCCCCTCCCAGACATGTCCCCACAGAGCCCGTGAAGCAGGAAGTACCACCAAGGTGAAAACACGCTTGGAGCTAGGTCCCTGTATTTCCTGGCCCAGGAATGTCACATTGGGCTGGCATCTGCATAAGGAGGCGGAAAAGTGGTCACCTCTGCGGTGTGAGTCAAGAGCCACCCTCCGCACCGTGAGGGTGGAAATTTCACCATTAGAGATTCATTCCTTTGGGTCTTTAAAAAAAGGCCTGAAGAACATGCTGATCGTTTGGGGAGAGGGGAGGGGTTGTGGGGATTAGCTGAAATTATTAGAGGAATTTTTTTTCCTCTTACTTTTCAAGCAAAGGCCCAGCTCTTCCTCCCTGCGCAAGGTGAATTCATTTCCACAATAACTGGTGGCAGCTGGCGCACTTCGGGGTGGGGGCGGGAAAAATCACAGCAGGAGGGGTGGAGTGGAGGGGCAGAGAGCCCAGCTGTGTTAGGGTCCATCATAAACAGTCTGTGGGAAGAAAGCATTGCGCAAGGAGCCCAAAGATCTGGTTCAAGTCGAACTGAGCTGTCCCTGGGAGGCCCAGGAGACTCTGCACGTGCTGTGTGACCTTCCTATGCCTCAGTTTCCTCCTCCCCGCCTGAGAAAATGGAGATGGTAACACCTGCCCAGCCCCAGGAGGTGCCCGGTGAGCAGTGCTGTAGGCACAGCTGGGCACGACCAGGGGCTCAGCCGAAGCAGGAGTCATTTAACCCCCAGAGAACTGGGTCAGCCTCGCCCTCCTCACACAGTAGGACATGGGAACCCAAACTGGGAGCCTGAACAAAGCCGTCTTTAGTGGAACAAGGCCCACCTTATCAAGAGAGGTGCTTTCCCTTTGAAAGTCAAATCTGAGGCCTTGGGGACAACGAGGGGTAGCAGCCCAGCCAGAGACTGGGTCCCTCCCCTTCCCTGGCCATTAGAGTGTAGCCACTGGAATTCACTTCCTCAGACTCCTCTTCTGCTCTTTTCAGGCACTTAAGGAAATCTTGAGGATGGTAAGCAAAGACTTGACCATTAGAAGGAGCATAAAAGGCACTTAAAAGGCAGAATTGATGCTTCTGGATGATAATACAGGAGTGAAACGGGCCCAGAGACGTTAGGTAGCTTGCTCAGGATCACACAGCGAGCTGGTCCTAAGCCAAGTCCAGAAGCCCCCAGTCTTGTTAAGCTACAACCTAGAAGCAACATTCCAGCCACCAGGAACAGTCTCTGGTAGGAAGGTGAAGATTAAGCCAAACCAGACTAGAAGGGAGGAGGGCCACAGCACCAGTCACTTTCCCTCCTCCCGCATCCTCCCAGCAGCCCTGTGGTTAAGCCAATTTCATCCTACTTCACACAATTTCATTTTTTTTCAGTTATAGCGTTTTGTAAACCATTGGTCAGGTTCTGGACAGGATGTGTACCAAAAACATCTAAGAAATAAACTATTGAAGTCTCTGATTTCAGAAACTGACGCCCTCCCCTCTTGGCACCTTTCTCACAGCGCCACTCCCCACCTCGCCTTTCACAGAAGGACTCCCAGTGGGGAGAAGTATTACTGAGCCCTGATCTGGGGAAACACTTGTTTCCTGCCCGGGGGCAACCGAAGGACACTTGAGGAGGCAACAAAGCCCCACTGGAAGTTTTCAGAGTCTCACAGTCCCTCACAGAAAGCAAGGTCCCTGAGTCCATCCCGTCCCATCCAGCTCGCGGGTCCCCCAGGACTTGCCTCCCGGCAGAGAGGCTGCGAGGCGCACAGCTCCCCCACTGCTGACGGAGCCCGCAGGGACTCCGCTGCCTCCGGTCTCTTCTCATCTTGTGGCTCACCTGCCGCCCCCAGGGTAGCCCTCCCCATCCTCCTGCCACCCCGGAGGGCTGACGCTCCACCTCCCCCAGGGACACCTGGCCCTCGGAATGCCAGGATCAAGGGGCCTCCTCACTGGACCTCCTTCCCCTTCCTCTGTCACCTTTTCCAGACTCACTGTCTGCTTGAGCTCTTCCTCTTTCAAGAAGTCTCCTCTGCCAACCACAGCCAGCTGGCTTCCCCCTGTTCTCGGCACTCACCACTGCGGCTCTGTGGCACACT
Organism: Tapirus indicus; assembly: GCA_031878705.1. Taxonomy (NCBI): domain Eukaryota; kingdom Metazoa; phylum Chordata; class Mammalia; order Perissodactyla; family Tapiridae; genus Tapirus; species Tapirus indicus. The sequence goes on along the minus strand of CM062918.1, from coordinate 59,622,919 downwards.
GGTGAATCATTACACGCGTCTTTCCTGGACAGGAGAAACCACCGCGACAGACTCGGACCACCCACAGCACCCAGCCCAGTGCAGACTTCACCAGAACTAGGTAAGCACTTGCTGAATGTGAGGTTATTTCCCCACACATTTCACTCTCAAAAGGTAAACAACTCTCCAGGCAACAATACAGAGAAATCGCGGGGTGGCATGAGTAATCGCCAATTGTATGCATGCGTTTATGAATGTCCCTTGGATTTGTTGACTTAGAGCTCATGGGCCTGGGATCGAGGCCAGCATTATTAGACTACGCAAATTCTCCCCTTCCCCCCTCCAGAAGATTCTGTGTGACTTGAGGCAGTGTGGACCAGGGCCCCCAGGTCCGATACAGCAATGGCATGGCCAACCATCCACCATTACTGTGCCATTCTCCATGGTTTGAAGACTTTTTGGTCTTCAAGAACTCTTTTCTCAATTCAAATGCCGCTGGGACCAATTGACAAGTATGGGCATCTGATCCCAGGGGAGGGAGGCTCTGGGAGAGAGGAGGGGTCTTCATGGGGGAGGCAGAGAGCACCAAGATGGCGGAGGCTCACTTGAGACAGGAGGGGAAACACCTCCTCTGTGTACAGGCAGAAGGGCGGGAGCAGGGTGCCAGTACCGGGGGTCGGTGGTAGCAAGTGGAGGGAGCCAAGGCAGATAGCTGAGTGTGTCCAGGGATGGGGCTGTGTTAATGTGATATCAGAAAGGTGGGGACAAGGGAGTTTACTGTCTTAGCAAGAGTTGGGTAGGACCCATGTCACTGTTTAGGTCCTTTATCATAAGCAGCTTCACAGCCCCACCCTGAACCCCCAGAGGGAGTTAACACAAAATTATATTATGCCAGGGAATTAAAAAATTGTTTTCCAAAAGCACCCACAGGGCCCACCCTGCATCTTTGACCCTACGGCCCCCTCCTTCCCCATACACCGTCAGATTCACCTCCTTACTGTATATTTTTCTCCAGCCTCCCAGTTCTGATCACTGCCCCCCACCCCAACACACACGCACTCCACTGCACCTCCCAGTCTGCACTCCTGCCAGTCCCCCAGGAGGCCTCTCCTCATCTCCAGCCCACCTCCTCTAGGAAGTCTGCCCTAAGAGCTTGCTTATTTAACCACTCACACGGTGACAGTTCTGGAGCCTCACTGGGACCTGCAGTTTACTGACCCTCATACTCTGTCCCCGTCCAAGGCTCCCTGTTGCCTCAATTGTACCCAAAGGATTTTAATTTATGGAGATGACTGAATGGTACACAGAGAGGCTAATGCCATTGAAAGAAGAACTTATTACTTACATTTCCCAAGAGAAGGGGTACGTCACTCCACATGGGACCACAAGGGAAGCACTAGGTTTTGGTCAGGGGGCAGAAGCAGGAGCGAGGGGAAGGCTAGGTCAGGGCCTTTATTAGGGTTTCCATGGAAAAGGAAGGGCAGGGGAAACAGTTCAGGACTGGCTTGTTTGAAGAGTTCCAGTGGGCTCTGGGGCAGAGGGGCTGTCCCTAGTTATCCGGTACCTGCCCTGGGATGGGTTAGGCAGGGGAAACAGTGGCTGGTGTGTGACAGTGAGATAAGGAGGTGGTTCAGAGAATGGGCTCTGGATGACAGGGGAGACGAAAACAACTTTGGCCACTGAGTGTGGCCGTGTGATTAATGGATGCCAAACGGACAAATCCAGAATCTAAGAAAACAGAACACCCGTCCACTCACTCCCTCACCCAGCTTGGCTTCCAGCATTCACTGTTCCAATCTCTCTCACAAACATAGTAACCCTCCTGCCCCTCTAAGTGTCTGGCACCTCGTTAGCACAACCCCAGCCCTAGACAACTCAACCATGTGCTTCACTCCCTCAACTTGTTGTCTCCAACCCCTGGCACCGGCACCCTCCTCCCTCGCTTCTGCCTGTTACACAGCAGAGGTGTTTCCTGTCCTGGTCCCAGTCTGGAATGCACCCCAGTGCCTCCTCAGGGACCCCTGTGCCCGGGACCACCCCCCTCTACTGAATCTCTCCCATCAACATTCATAATTCTTAAAAAATAGGAGCAACAGCAAAAAACTCCTTGATCAATTGGGGAAAAAAACCACTTGTAATTTATATCCCAGATAAAAGACTAGTTTCCCGAATACATAAGGATCGCCTCCAATTCAATAAGAAAAAGACTAACCATCTGATAGAAAATGGGCAAAACATATAAATAGTTAACAGAAAAGGAAATACGAATGGCTCTTATATCTATAAAAACATGTTCAACCTTATTCATAGCAAGAAAAATGCAAATGAAAACTATATCGAGAAACTATTTCCGTCTTCCAGATTGGCAAATATCAGTAAGTTTGGTAACACTCTGTGTCGGAAGGTGTGGAAAAATGAGCATCCTCATACATTGCTGGTAGGAGTGTACATTCGCATGAATTCCATGAAAGGCAATATGCCGATATCTTTCAAAAGACAGGCACATGTACTTTCTGACCCATCAATTCCACTTCTGGGACTTTATCCCACATGCACCCACCTACGTTGCAAAACAACTAGAGCACAAGGGGATTCAGTGGCACATTTTGATGCCCCCAAAACAGGACATTAGTTAAATCAATTAGGTGACATCCATATATTGGAACATGATATAGCTGTCAACGAGAATGAAGACGTGCTCCGGGGACTGATCTGGAAGCATCTCAGACAGCTAAGTGGGAAAAGAAGGAATCCGGTGCAGAGAATGCATACAGTGTGCTACCATTGGGGGAAAGACCTACATCTGTATTTACTGATCCATGCATGAAATAGCTCTGGAAGAATATGTAAGAAGTTGGTAAAGTTGCCTCCGAGGAGGGGAGGGAGCTAGGAGGCCAAGGGAGAGGGGGGATGAAGACTTCTCACAGTGAAATCTTCATAATTTTTGAATTCAGAACCATGTACATCTATTTTCTAAGAAAAAAGGGGGCGAGCCAAACGAGCAAGATTAAATAAACAAATAAAACCCTCCCTAACCCACTTCCCTTCCTGGCTTCCACACTCTCTCCTCAGCTCCACTGACACATTTTTGGGAAAGCCATCTGCCCGCTCTCTCCCTTCCCTCCTGCCCCGTTCCTCAGCTGCCTCAGTCTGACCCCCCCTCCCCAGGGCACTTTCTGGTCTCTAAATCAGGCGGCCACTTCCCAGTCCTCATCTTACTTGCTCAAGCTCCGCAGACTTCACAGCAGACCATGCACTCCTCCCTGAACACTATTCCACGGGCTTCCACGGCGCCACACGCTCAGGGTTTCTCTGCCCCCTCTCTGGGAACTCCTCCCCAGTGTCTGCAGGCTCCTCCTCCTCAACCTCCAAATGCTGGTGCTCCTGGAGCTCACTCCTAGGCCCTCCCCTCTGCTCTTCTCTTCCTGGTCCACGTGCTCTCCCTGGTAGATCTCATCCACGCCACGGGCTTCACTCAGCATCTATATGCATATAACTCCCAAATGGGTATCTATAGCCAGACCATGCTTCTGAGCTCAGGAGCCCCTCGTGAATGTCACCCAGGTGTCTCCAATCCAACATGCCCAAAATGTAACTCGCCAGCTTCTAGCCAGTTTCATCCTCTACACGCAGGAGGCTTCCTGGCCTGGGTTCCCTCTTGGGTATCCCTGGAATCCATCCACTATTCTCCACCTCCACCACTGCTCACCTAATGGAAGCCTTCTTCATCGGCTCCACCAGTCTCCCCTCCCTCATGCTTTCCCACCTCAGGGCCTTTGCACACACTGTTACTTGTGCCCTGAATACTCTCCTCCACTCTCCACCCCTGCTTTATCTTGATTAATTCTTCTCTATCTTCTAGAACTGAGATTAACATCATTTCCTCAAGAAGCCTTTCCTGACCCCTGGACCAAAGGATCTCAACTGAGGGTGATTTTTGCCACACAGGGGACATATGGCAACATCTGACAGCATTTTTGGTTGTCACAACTGGGATGGGAGTATGTGTGTGGCTACTGTCATCTAGTGAGTAGAGGCCAGGAAACTGCTAAGCATCCTACAGTGCACAGGACAGTCCCCACAACAAGGAGTTATCTGTTCTAAAATGTCAATAGTGCTGAGGGGAGGAACCCCGCCCTAGACTAAGCCATGTCTCCACGACACACTTTTGTAACACGCTCCATTTCTCCTGTTACCACCAAGCATGATTCTGATTAAATCTTTACCTGTGCAAAGGTATTGGCCAAACTCCATTTTCTAAGCTTTATGGGATGAATAAATGAATTAAAGTCACTGGCTTATGTTTCTTTCTATATCTCCACCCCCAGTGCTCAGCACACAGCCTTGAGCTTGGCAGTGAAAATGTGTGGATTGACATGAAATGCCAGGGCAGGAACTGGCCCATACTGAGCAGAGGCCATCCCGTGTCCTGGCCTCCAACTCAGCTGGGTCCTCTGTGCCATCTGATGGCAGTCCTTCTCTTGCCCTTGACCAGCTTCTCTCCCTGTACCAAAGCACCTAGCCCTGCACAGCTCTGCAGGTCCCTCAAACCCTCACGTTCACCCAGGTGGTTCCACGGGCCCCTTCAAGCCAGCTGGGCCCAAGCTTATCCCCTCATCATCTTGTCAAATCAGCCACTCCTCCTGTAAGCTCACCCAGGCAGCAGGACCACCATTCACCCAGCCACCAACCCAGAAACCTGGGCACCCTTGTGCAGCACATCCTCCCTTCACACTGCTCCCTCCACCCACCCCAATGGCATGGCTTCTGTGTTACCTGGTTTTCTCCCACTTGGTTCTTGCCTTAAGCCTCTTTCCCTCCCAGACCACCTGTGACATCACTCCCAGCTATGTCCTTCTAAGATGACAACTGGCCTGTATCACTTTCTGATTAAAAACCCCTTCAAATGCTCCTCACTGTCCACAGTGCAGAGCCCATGTTCCCTAGTCTGGCCCAAGACCCTCCCACTCCACCCCTCCATGGCCTCATCTCCAGCCACACCCTGCTTCAACCCCAAGCACAAGCTCCCCTGCACCACTTGTTTCATGCCACAGTTTAGGCTCGCCCTCCCACCCCACCCCACCCCACCCCCCTGCTCCTCTCCCCTCTCCTTCTCCTTCCTTTCCCCTTCCTCTACTTAGATGCCTGGAGATCTCATGTTCATTCTTAAAATTTGGTTCAAACACTTCTTCCTTACCAGTATGGCGGTTGCTCAAAAAAATTACACATAGAATTTGCATATGATCCAGCTATTCCACTTCTTGGAATATATCCCCCAAAATTGAAAGCAGGGTCTCAAACAGATATTTGTGTACCCATGTTCATAGCAGCACTATTGACAATAGCCAAAAGGTGGAAGCAACCCAAGTGTCCATCGACAGATGAATGGATAAACAAAATGTGGTATATCCATGCAATGGAATATTATTCAGCCTTAAAAAGGAAGGAAATTCTGATGCATACTATAACACAGATGAATCTTAAAACATGATGCTAAGTGAAAGAAGCCAGACACAAAAGTTCACATGTTGTATGATTGTATTTACATGAGGTACCTAGAATAGTCAAATTCATGGAGACAGAAAGAAGAATGGTGGTTACCAGGGGCTGTGGGGAGGGGGGATGGAGAGTTAGTGTTTAACAGGTAGAGAATTTCAGTTTTCTAAAGTGAAAAGAGTTCCAGGGTTGGATGGTGATGATGGTTGCACAACAACGTGAATGCAGTTGATGACACTGAACTGTATGCTTTAAAATTATGAAAATGGCATATTTTATGTTACGTATATTTTACCACACTAAAAAAAGGCAAAAACCAAACCCAAACCCACCTCTTCTTGTTGAAACCCTCTGTACACTTCCACCACCTCCCCCAAACCCACGCGTGCCCCTGTCCACCCATTCCCAATTCCCTGCATAACTCCCCGGGTGCAGCTGCTCTGACCCTCCTCCGTGCATGCTCGCACACGTCGTAGGGCACTGCAATCACAGACTGACCTCTTCGTCTTCCAGAGGGAAGGTTTCTGCAGGCAGGGACTGTGTCTAACTCACTGCTCCTTCCCCAGCATCTAGCCCGCAGTCTACAGTCCTTCAATGAGGACTATAAGAATGAATAACCCAAACCAGTCGTTTTGGGTTAATACTACCCCAAATCTCACAACCTGTTGTCCCCAGAACAGTGATTTACTTCCAAGATTCATCAACAAACCCCTCCCACCCTGGAGAAGATAAATCTTGGCCTTTCCATTAAGCAACAAGGTCAGAAGGGGCTTCCATGGACAAAGTTAATAAACAGCTAACTGGGGAGGAATAAACAAAATAAAACCACGCCGGGTCAGGGCAAGCCCTTACGTCTAACACCACCATGCCTCTCCCTCCTCTGTCATCGAGTAGGTTGATTCACTTCCTGTGTCCCCTCCCAGGGCAGCATGAGAGGGGACCGTGGAGAAGCCTAGTCCTTAGGGCACGTAGAGATGATTAGTCACTGGCTGGAAGGCCGCTGACCTTAGTGCATGGCCGACCACAGGCCTGCCTCCCCCGCCCCCCACCTTCTTATGCAACCCAAGGTCTGGAGAACTTGGCCTTGGCTCTCAGCAAGAGGCCCAGCCAGCCCAGAGCCTTTCCTTTTCTTATAGCTCACATCCACCCTATAAGCCCTTGGAGCCCCAACCTGTGGACTCCTCATTCACACACAGCCCACATTTACAGAGCAGGGGCTGAAGGAGAAAACTGTCCCCTGGGTCCTGAAGGTCACCTTTGGGAGGGTCTTCTGAGATCATCTAACCCACTGGTTCTCAACCAGAGACAATTTTGCCCCCAGGGGACATTTGGCAACGCCTGGAGACATTTTTGGTTGTCCAGAAGGAAGAGGGAGGTGGTACTATGGCCTCTGGTGGGTAGAGGCCAGGGATGCTGCTCAACGTTCTACAACACACAGGACAGCCCCCACAATACAGAAATATCCCGTCCAAAATGTTAATAGTCCCTAATCTAAGCCAAGCTCTCTCTCTACACATGAGGAAACTGAGGCCCAGGAAGTGACAGGGCCACAGTCACACTGTGAGTTAGATGTGTCAGAATTAGAATCCCTGCTCCCACCAGCCACACCAGCCTTGAGCTCCCCAGAGCACAGTGACCAACACAAAGACTGGTGGCAAGCTGGCAGAGTGGCTGAATTTGGGACCATGGGATCTAGAAGCCCATGACGGCTGGGCTCTGTGCCTCCGGCAGGCTCCCAGTGAATCCCACCAAGGTCAGCCTGGCCATGGGGCTCCCAAATAACAAGAAGGAAGAACGTCTTAGGGGGCTATGGGGTGTCCAGGCAAAAGGCCTGTTGAGGCTTGGCAAAATTCATCCCTCAAGTCTCCGCAGAGGGTGCTGGGGGTGGTCCTGGCCTGGTGTCAAGGCCGGAAGTGAGGGCAGCTCTATAAGATAAACCCTGGCTTAGGGGACAGGGCACAGGTGGGAACCACACCTCGGATCACTGCTTTGAGGGACATTGTCTTTTTTTCCTAGATGCCAAATATGACTGTATCTCTCGCACCTGTTGGCTCCTCACTGCCATCCTGCAAAATTTCAAAATAATATCTGGAGTCACCCTTGTCCTTTCCCCCAGGAGCCAACACCATGTCTCCACCCGTGGGCCAGACACCAGGGCGCAGGTCCAGGCATCAGAGCTGATGGTGCAACCCCATTATTTATGAAGGACTGACTCACACCAGGTCACAACAGGCGTACTTTTCCATCCACTGTTGCTAAAAGCCACCAAACTTGCAGTGATAGTGGCGATAAAGAGAAGGCCAGGGGACAGGAATGCATGAGCTAGGTCTCAGGTCAAGGCCTCACCCTCTTCAGGGGAAGGGAGCCCATAGTGAGTGGTTGGGAGGCAAGGCTGGCGGGGGGGACCTACAGTAGCCTCAGACATAGGAGGAGTCACCATTGCAGATTCTTTTCTTCAGGCAAAGCATTATCATTGTTCCCTCCACCTGCCCTGTCCCCTTCCCCCCCAATTTTTCCAACAAGCTGGTAAACTCCTACACATTCTTCAAGGCCCAACTTCTGGAGTCCCTCCTCCAATATCAATTCCAACTCTTAATCTGGCAAACCACAATGATGATGGAAAAAGATTTTCTCACATACACATGAGAAAATAACAGTCATCTCTCATAGCTTGTGTTGAAGCTAACAGAGCCCTTTGCACCAGTCACTCTCATAAAACCATGTGGATTCTATTGTCCCCATTTTACAGATGAGGAAATTGAGGCTCAAAAAAGCAAGTTTTCTTCCCTCAAGCCATGCTAACCCCATGGAGTGGTAAGGTGAGGGAGGAGGCAATGAAGATTAAAGTTTCCAAATAAGATTTCCTAGATGGATGGGTAAGACTTGGGTATGGATGGGACAAGGTTCTCTGCCTCCAACCTAGGGCAAGGCCAAGCTGGGATGTGCTCACTAGTTTAAAAAAAAACCAAGTTGCAGGGGCTGGCCCGGTGGCGCAATGGTTAAGTTCAGCATGCTCCCCTTCTGTGGCCCAGGGTTCACCAGTTTGGATCCTGGGCACAGACCTACACACTGCTCATCAAGCCATGCTGTGGCAGGTCCCACATACAAAACAGAGGAAGATGGGCACAGATGTTAGCTCAGGGACAATCTTCCTCACCAAAAAAAAAGAAAAAAGAAAAGAAAACCAAGTTGCCCCAAGTGGGTAAGGATGTCAAGGACCCTCCGTGGTGATGGTGGGCACCTTTCTGGTCCAATTTTTCATAGTGTCCTTTCTGCTCACCAAGGGCAGAGATCTGCCAGCTGGAAAAGAATCTCTGCTGTTTCAGCTTAATTCATCCCATTCTTGTCGAGCACCTTCTGCGTGCCGGGTACTATGGCTACAGCAGTGAACAAAACAGGTCCCTGCCCTCCTGCAGTTCCCCTGGCTTAGCAAGGGGCTGGCTCTCTCTTGGAGGAACTTCCTGACCAGATTTTACTTCTTCTTAGGGATGCCCTCTCCTGGCCTACCCCTTTCAGGGAAGAACCTCAAGGGAAGGGGGGAGAAGAATGAACCCCTGCTGAATCAGGGGCCCGGCAAAAATGGAGAACTAACCATCTGGCTCTAAAAGACTGCGGTTTGAGGGTCAGGTCCACCACTTTTCCCCAGCAAATTACCTAAACTGTTTGAGCCTCCTTTCCTCATCTGCCAATAGACTAAGACCTACTACCCCACTGGTTACTGAGGGGGTAAAATGAAATCAGAGATGGGTCCATGTTAGTGATGTTAGCTCTTCCTCCATCCACTGACCTCCCCCATCTGTTTGTTCTCTCTGGTTCCGCGAGGAAAGGGCCATCTTTTATTCCCATCCCCACTCTGCGCTCAGCCCCCCTTGCAGCCTAGGCTGGATGAAGCCCATTCTGTTCAGATCAGCAAGGGTTACTGAGCTCTTGATCTATATCCCGGCCGGGCAGTGGGCCACCCTCTCTCCTGCGCTCCTCTGACTGGGGCTTGGGAAGGGCTGGGGGAGTCAAGGATGCCCAGCCCGGCTGCGCCTGCCGGGAGACAGGGCAGAAGCCGGGACTCCTCGTGGCTGGGCACCCACTTCAATAGGTCCCAGACGGACCCCGCTGGGCAGAGGGCCGCCCCCTCCCCCGCACCCAGTCTCGCTCAGCCCAGTCTCCTATCATATATCCGGCCCGAGGAGGCGGGAAGCACAAACGTAAACATCTCAGGAAATCGCCAACTCTGCAGTCCCCATCCAAGGATCTTTTTAAGGGACTGGGGGACGGGAGGAGGGACGCAAACGCTCAGAAGAGTGAGAGACGGGAAAAGCGAGAAGGCAAAATTCAACCGATTTCAGCGGAGACCCTGTGCGCCAGCAGCGCCGCCCCAACTTCGCACCGGCTCCGGGGGCTGCGGGAGCCTGGCGGGGGGCGTGCGCGGAGAAGGGCTGCAGTTCACCGCCGCCCGGGGCACCGCCGTCCCGGCGCAAACTTTCCAAGACCCGCCCTTGGATTGGCCGGCGGGCTCCGGGGAACGCGGCGGCCGCGGAGGCGGGGTGCGCATGGACCGCGGGGCTGGGAGGACGCGCGCGGCGGGGGACCCGCCCCCGGTTACCTGGCTCCGAGGGTCCCGGGCGTCCAGTGGAGAGGGCGCGGGGACGCGGCGCTGGCGGGCTGGAGCCCGGACACTCCTCCCGGGCCGCAGCGGCCCCCAGACGCGCGGGCGCTGCACCTGGCCCGGCCGGTCCGCGCCTTCCCCGCGGTCCCCGCCCCCGGTCCCCTCCCGCGCGGGGCGGGACGGCCGGGGGAGGAGCCGAAGGCAAGGGGCCCCTCTTCCTTCGCGGGGCCCGCACCTAACGACCTGGCACCGACCCTAAGCTCCGTGACCTCCAAACCGTCGCCCCACCATTCCCCATTCTGAGGTGCGGCCAAACCCATGCGCCCAGGTGGAGTCAGGGAGTGCGCCTAGATCCCCACACCTCCCGCCACCCCTCCACGCCCACCCGCTCTCCCAGGGCTGAGGGCTGGGAGCCCCAAGGCCTCCTTGAGGGCAGGGCCGCTAAGCCTGCCCTTGCGAAGAATGCATGGGGTGGGGCACAGGGAGGGAAAAAACAACTGGGTACCCGCAGCCCAACCCTAGCGTGTCCTCTTCCCGGTGGGAGAGGCTCCGGGCTGTTCTCGGCCCTGTAGTGAGTTCCACTGGGTCTCACCGGAGTATCCACGCCGCGGGGAGCGGGGTCACCCTTCACCCTTTCCCAAGTCTCCACTTCCAAGATCTGGAAGGTGCCGGGCCTGGACCTCTGCCACTTGGTGGACACAGCATAAGAGTTGAAGGGACACGGAGGTCACAGAAGAAACACTTGGCCTGGGGACCCAGACTCTGTGGCTACTCCCAGGTGCTGAAGAAACAGGTCGCAGCTACTTCCTGCCTCCACCCCCACCCTCCCAGAGGAGCTCTGGAAAATCCAGCCCTTGGACAAAACTCCCAGACTGAAGTGGGGCCATCCCTCCTTGGCCCCAGACTTCCTGAACTCCTGCTCCCTGTCTTGCCTTATTTGCTAAGTGTGCAGGCAGTAGAAGGAGCACTGGACCAGGAGTCCAGAGACCTGGGCTCTAGCTTCCAGTTGACTCTGTGACCTGAGGTAAGTCTCTGTCCCTTTCTGGGCCTCAGTTTCCCCATTTGCAGCGACTGGGCTGCAGGTGATTATCTCTAAGGCCCTTTTTATGGATCCTGAATCATGCTATTGGGCATCTTGCTTATTAGGTTTTTCTGGGGCTGCACGTCTTATAAAGGGGTGTGTGTGTGCGTGTGCGTGCACATGCCCACCCCTCAGTCTAGATTAGCTTGTTCTCTCAGACCTAAGTTCTTGACGGGAACGTGATGAGGCTGGACTAATAGGTGGGCATTCATCCTGTGCAAACCAGAGAGTGACCGAGAATGGCTGGCTTAGGAGAGTGGATCCCAGTCCCAGCTTTTGCAGAATTCAGAGTGGCCTCTGACAAGTCCCTCATTCATAATCCCTGCTTTGCCTTCCCAAGGGTGTTGAGGGACTAAATGAGATATCAGGCATGAAGCCCTTTGAAGAGGGGAAGGCAAGGGGTTGCATGCTTTCTGACGTCACCTTTTGATGCCCGTGACAGTGATGGGCTTGGGAGGCAGAATAGGGTGTGAGGTCTTCAAAGCCCAGCACTGGCCTCGTCCCCACCCTGCAGAAGCCGCAGCGTGCACAGTGCAGCAGCCAAGGTGAGCAGAGACTGCAGTGGCCCACCAGACTCCAGTCCCCTGCAGGCCTCCTGTGTGCACCTTGGGAAACTAAAGAGGGAAGAGAAAGAGGGTCCCGACCTAAAGGGAGAGGGTCAGGGGGATTACCGATCAATCCATCAGCACATCTTGGACGAATACCTGGTCAGCTGGTGCCACAGACAGGTGCCACCTCTGCTCTCAGGGAGATTTAAGTCCAGCTGAGTGATTAAACAGGAACCCGCTAGAGAAACACGTGCAGCCAGGAGAGGCTGTCGCGGGTGGTGAGCACACGGTGAGGACAGAGCGGGGAATGCGAGGGAGAGGGCCTGGGGGGTGGCTTAGACTTAGACCACATGGAGGGGAATTTAGAGAGTACTGGGTTCAACTCTTCTATTTCATATTGGAGGAAACAGAGGCCCAGAGAGGGGAAGTGACTTGCCCAAGGTCGCACAGTCAGCAGTGAGTTAGCAGAGCTGAACTTGAACCAGGACTTGAGGACTCTGTACTGGATTTGGGCCTCCTGTGCAGCCCAAGGAAACTTGAAACATGGGAAGGACTGGAGTATATCCCTGTGACCGGGAGGAGCAGTCTAGCCAGGGAGAAGGAGCCGAGCCAAGGTGCAGGGGTGGGAACGAGCAGAGGGGAGGGTCTGGAGAGCCGGGCTGAGAACTGCAGACCTTGGAGGATTTTGAGGCCACACCAGTTGGGGAGATATGGGCACAGGACATTCCTGGCCCCAAATTATCCAATGGGACAGCAGGTGACATGTCTGGAAGACAGTGAGGTGACATGGGAAGAGCACCAGGAGTCGTGCAGCCTGCATTCAAATGGCCTCGAGCAGTTGCTTCTCTTCTCTGACCCTTTCTTTATCTTAGAGCGGGGATCATAACCTTGTTCCTTTTAAGGTTTTCGTGGTGACACAGAATGCATTTGGAAGTGCTCTGTAAACTCCAGAGTCCTGAGTCAATGTAACTTGGGGGGGAAGTTGTTTTTTTCAAGGGCCTCTATAAACATTTGTGGAACTGAGCCACGCTGGGTTGGGCACTGCATGTTTCTTCGTGGCAATGGGTGGATGGACCACCAAAGGGAGGGTCCACATGTCAGTTCTCTTTTGGACGCCTTTAAGACATAATTCAAACACCCTTTTTTGGGAGAACAGTCCCGCCCCATCGATATGGCTCGGAACCTCCCATCTCTTCCTCTGCCCCTCCCAGGACCTGGGTGTCCAGAGGGCACCATATCAGAAGTGACTTTTCCCAACACCATGCCTACTCAGGGGGCTCACCAGCTCCTCTGGGTGGGCCCAGACTGTCTGTCCTCTTTGTTCAAAAGGCTTTGTCTGGCAGCGGGAATAGTGCAAAAGAGACTGTTGTCCCCACTTGATAGCAGGACGCCGGTCCCTCATGCATTCCCGGCCCTCTTGAACTCAACCCTAACTTAATCCGTGAGTCCTCTCCCTCCTCTCATCTCCTCTGTGTGGAGTCATGAGGACAGAGCTAGTGCCCCACTTTGCAGATGAGAAAACTGAGGCCAGGACAGGTGCCAGGACTTGCCTTCCCGGCAGCGCCAGACCTAGAATGACAACCTCACCTTCACCATCGAGGCTGGCCTGCTGACCAGGGCCTTTCCCAGCCAGTGTCTCTTCAGGGCTGGAAGCATTAGCCTCACTTTACAGAGGAAGAAATGGCCGCTAAGGGAGAGTACAATGTTGACAGGACCTTCTGGAAGAGCTTTCCTTTTGGCCACTGTTCAGACAAGCGATCAGTGCTGGTATTAGTTTCCTCGGGCTGCCGTAACAGCTTACCACAAACGTCGTGGCTTAAACAAGAGAAACTACTCCCTCACAGTCTTGGAGGCCAGAGTCCCAAATCCAGGTGTCAGCAGGGCCACGCTCAGGAGAATCCTTCCTTGTCTCTTCCAGCTTCTGGTGGCTCCGGGCGTTTCTTGGCTTGTGGCAGTGTGACTCAGATTCCTGCCTCTGTCTTCACATGGCCCTCTGTGTCCTCTCCTGTTTGGATAAGGACCCCAGGCATTGGATTCAGGATGCTCTCATCTCCAGTTCCTTAACTGAATTGCATCTGCAAAGACCCTTTTTCCAAATAAGGTCACTGTCACATGAACTGGAGGTTAGGATGTGGACTTACCTTTTTGGGGGGACACTATTCAACCCAGTGCAGTGTCTTTACTTCTCCTGGTGGCACCTGGTGTTCCCTCGAAGTCAGTCTCCTCCTTTCCTTCTTCCCTCAATTTCTCACCTCATCTCAGCTGCCTGGAGAGAGCCTGGTGCAGCATCTTCTTCCATCTGGTTGTGTGATGGAGGAGAAAGGAGACTAAAGCCATATGGAGACCTTGCTGGGGGCACTGAGTTGGGGACTCACTCCCTTTGACTTTCTCTCCCACCACCTCACAGTCTGGCCATGACGGTTTCAATAGCACTCTTCTTCTAACATCTTTCCATCATGGGGAACCTACAGAAAAGCCTCTTTCAGAGAATGTGCTCAGAGAAAGCAGCTCTTCTCCCTGCTCACCCCACCCTGTGCTCCCAGCCCCTCTTATGATGCCTAGGTGCTGACAGCCCTTACCAGGGAGCCACAAAGCTTTGCATTTTATGCAGAGAGCGCAGACTCCTGGGCAAACCCCCCTGAGGTGGGGGGCACAGTCCTCCCCAGGCATGGATCCTGTTCTCAGAGCAGGATTGAGGAGGTAGAGCATGAAAGGCTGGCCCTTGGAGAGTGTGTGTGGAGAGGGAAGATGCTGAGGGGGCAGGAGGGCGACCCACCTCATCTGGGGCTCACCTTGGCCAGGGCCAGGCCAAAGGGCTGTGCTTAGGGCTCGGGCACCTGCCTCCCAGGGACAGACCATGAAGGCCCATCATCTCAGTACCTGAAGGAAGCCCCAGGCCTGCCCTGTGCCAGATGGGCTCCTCAGGGCCAGTATCCATCAAGAACCGGAGAATCCAAAAGGGCTTTCAGGGTCATTTGATCTAAGGAGTAAAGATGATCAGAGAGAAGCAGAGATGCCATGAAAGGGACCAGCAGACTGTGGTGTGCAGGGCTGCCTCTGCCTCGGATACCAGCTTCCCAGGCCCAGGCAGTATCTTTACAGCAGCCGAGGGTCCACAATCCCCTATACAAGGGGCTGTGGCAGCCCCCTGCTTGCAAGCGGAGAGCTAGGGGACTGCTCTTGAAGCTACATTAGCAGAGAAGTACACTGTTTTACTTGGGTGGGGGGTTTATTTGGGGTGGCTTGGGTGAGGGCACTCATAGAGTTATGAAGATGGGTTGGCCCACCCTTCCCCTATAAGCACTGTCATTACCTTGTCTTCTCCTACTGGCCTCAGAGGGTCTCTGTTCCTGCATCCAAAAACACCCTAACAAGAAAATATAACACCTGGTCCAGTGGTTCTCAGTCATGGCTAGAGGTCAGCATCAGCCACCAATTCAATCGGAATCTCTGAAGGTGGGGCCCAGGTCTATTTTAAAGCTCCCCAGGTGATTCCAATGTGCAGCCAGCGTGAAGACCCCAAGGTAGTCTAGGTGCCTTGGTTGCCTGGCTCCTGGGGCTCCGAGAGAGCCGGGGCCACGTCTGTGTCCTCATCATCCTGCCCCACAGCGCCCTGGGGTGGGCCAGCACACTGCAAATATATATACAAATAAATGCGTGCAGAGCCCAGGAGCCCGCCCTGACCGCTTCTGACCGCAAGGGTGGTGGACTCCCCAGCTGCGATGCAGTTGCACCTCCTGCTTGAATTCTGGGCCATCTGCTGCACGTGGGCCATCACCACTTCTCTGGGTTTCTCCTTCTCCCAGCCCCCTGAGTCCGGCACTGGGTGTGGATGCTGCAGATGCTGGAGGCCCGTCAAGTGCTCGGGGTGGAGTGGGAAGCGGGGAGCTTCTCTGGACAGCCTCTGGCACCTGCTCTCAGCCTGAGGCTGCTGCCTCCCCTCCAGAGCTAAGGGCCTTTAAGGATTGCCCCCCACAAAACGTTGACTCCCCCAGTGAACCCAGAGACTCCTTCCCCAGATCTCTCTCAGCCCCCAGGTACCAGCTGTCTGTGTGTTCTAGGCAAAACCTGAATTCGGCTGTCTCTCGATAGCCACAAAAATATTCACCACGTTTAACCCAGCAATCCCACACCTGAGAATGTATTCTGAGGGGATAATCCTTAAAAAATGAGAAAGCTCTTTGAACAAAGTTTCAGCATTCTATCTAACAGCAGGGAACTTGAAGCAGCCTAATGTCCAGCTCTAGAGCGCTGGTAAGCAACAACACACCCGCTTTAAAAGCTAATTGTGAAGGCTGTTGCAGTATGGGAAAATGCCGATGATATGGTGTTGAGTGCAAAATTGCATTGGGCAGGAGTCCAGCTGGGAAAAAGCTGTATATGTGCATGTGCAAGAGCTGGAGGAGAATTGGGGACAAAGATGCCCATTTATTGGGGTTGGGATTGTGGGTGATTCTTTTTCTGATTTCTGGAATTGTAATATTGTCTGTGCAATAAATATTTTCCTGAGTATATAATAAGGGTTCAGGGAAGGCTCTTGAATACAACTATTGAAGCTCAGGTGTAAGTGGGCACAGGTCCTAATGCGGGCTGCCTCTGGGGAGTATTTGCATTTGAAGGAAGCTAAAGTTTCGGACAAACAGTGGCATTCAGGCCAGGGTGGCAGACCTACTTCACAGGCAGGGCGAGGCCCTGAAGCCCCCACCTGCATGGGAGCCGAGCTCCACACACACAGCCCCTCAGCCTTCTTAGCTCAGTGGCTCACTCATGCAGCAAGAGAAGAAGCGGGAGCTTCAGGTAACTCAGCCTCTGGGTCTCACCTGCTCTGCACATTTTATTCAATAAGAAGAGTGTGAGGTCAGACAGGGACACTCCGGGAAGGTAGCAAAGATGCCGATGGTCCATAGCTATAAAAGGCAGGGCTGAGATCTGAACTCAAGTGGGTCACTGCCAAGGGCAAGGGCCTTCTCCCCTCTGTTTTGGGGTCTTCTCCTGAGGTAGGGAGGTGAGCCTCCTCAGGAGAAGCTTGGATGGGCAAGGACCCCTCTAGAAGTAGGGCTGGGGCAGGGTGCTTGCCCCAGGGAGGAGGGAGCTGGCGCTGGGCCTGAGGCTTTTCTTCAAGTCTGGGTGTGAACCTTTTGAAGTTGTGTTCTTAAGAAAGGCCAGAGGAAGCCTCGCTGTGTTCTCTGTCCCCACCCAGCTCAGGAGATGTTAGAGGTGGGAGGCGGAAGTGCTCCCCTGCTGATGTCCTGGGGCCTGGCTGACCCAGCAGGCCAGCTCGACACCCACCGAGGAGCCCTCTGACATACCCAGTCTGCTTAAGGCGTGGAAGTCCAGATTCACACGAAACATTCAGTAGGTGGGGCGAGAAGGCTTCACTTTGACAAGAGGATTTAAAGTGATAATCAAAACCAGTGTTCACCAAGCTCTTATGACAGGCCCGGTGCCCAGAGCTCTGTAGACACAATATCTCATTTAACGCCCACCAAGCCCCATGTCTATCATTATCCCCGTTTCATAGATGAGCCAGTGACTTGTACAAGGTCACACAGCTGGGACTCAACTCGGGACTGGTCCAAAGTCTGTGCTCTCAGTTACTGTACTGTGCTGCTGTCTTAGGAATCAGAGGGTACATTTTGACTTCCAAAAATTAAATATATATACAATGTTTCCTGGAACATGTGTGCTCAGAGGTTCACCACAACATATATCCTACAGCTACCGTTTAAAACAGGACTCCTGTTCACATTAGCCAGCCAATCTGAGGCTTTCAGAGGAGCAAGCCTTTGAGAAATAGTCCACTTATGGGAAATATGGAATACTCATAATCAATTTCATCCATTAGAATGCAGGGACAGTGGAGATCTATTAGCGATTCCAGGAAGAGTAAGATCCTAAAAGGGCAAGTGACTTGCCTGAGGTCACCCCAGGACTTCAAGGCTGAATTTGCTTTAGATGGCTATCTGCCCTGCTGGGGTTTCTTCCTCCTCAAAAATTGTTGTGCAACTATTTTTGGGGTGGTTTCTGACGTATATACTAGAAAGTCCCTTTGGGTCCAGCTGGTGTCAGAACTAGCCTACCTGGTTTATTTTGTTTGCCTTTTAAAGATCCAAGTGCACTGTCTTTCTTCCAACACGCAGATCTGACCGAGCCAAGTGGATTGTCCCGGCCTCCAACGAAAGTGGCAGTGGTTGGGAATCTGCTAAAAGCAGTGGTCATAGTCTTTCTCACTATCCAGTAACTTTCTGAACCATAGTTGGGTTTCAGAATACTCCTGAAATCCCTGCTAAATATTTTAGCGTGGGGAGGGAGTTGCTAAAGAGAGAGAGAAGATAATCGTGGGCCGTGTAAATATTTAATTTAGCGCCAAGCTGATATCCTTAATTACAGAACATTAATGTCCTTATCATAACATCCCTGAGTCTAAGAAACAGCCCTTTCTCAGGCTCACATCAAACTCTGGGTCAGAAGACTGCAGGCTAAGCCTCTTCCTGTTACTCACAGGCTCTGTCGTCCATGTCCCCCCGCCCTCCATCCTCCCAGCCTGCACCTGTGCTTCCCTTCACCTCACTGGCATTGTCCTCGCCACCAAGGGCCAAGGGAGAGGTGGGACAGATTGTACCGTCCCTGCTTATGGATGGGGCAACTGACGCTTAGAGTCAGGGAAGCTGGTAAGTGCAGAGCCCAGATTTCCTCGCCCAGATCTTGAGCATTTTCTGCCCCATCTAGGGGTCTAGAATCAGGCCCCCAGGATGATCGGGGCCCCTGTGACTCCTCCCTTCTCTGAGCTCAGTTGCCCAGCAATGAACGACTAGAGGGAGTCAGCAAATCACACAAAGAGAAAGGGCCGCGTGAGACCTAAAGCCTAGTTCACGCCCAGGACTGTCAGGGCTGGGGGTCAGGGGGCCTCAGCGTGGGGGCCAGTCGCCAGGCAACCCACAGTCCAGGTCAGCACAAGCCCCACCCCCGCCAGCCCAGGCCCGGGCTCCCGCTTCCCCATTTCGCCCCTTCATCAGCAGTAGCATCCCTGCCCTCATTCGCCACTCCAGGGCCAGGGCACTTCATGCCTTATCTCTAGTTCTCACGACAATCCGGTAAGGCTGGCACTACATCCCACATTGCAGATGAAGTAACCGAAGAGGCGCAGAGTGATTAAGTGGCTTGTTCAAGCTCATGCAATTGGCAAGTGGCTGAGTCAGGACTTGAACCCAGAGCGCACGTTCTCTCGGTGACCCCAGACGCCAAACTTGCCAGCTGGCGCCCCAGTATTTCCCTCACAGCTGACCTTCAGATTGCTGGTCTGCCTGCGCCATTGCTTGGTGAGTGCCAGACTCTGTTTCTGGCTGGTGTGGCCTTAACTTGGAGCCTCACCTGCCCAGCGCACACTCCTCCTGTCCACCTGAACTGAAGGACCAATGTGCCAAGGAGCATTGCTGGGTCTCATCATCTGGCGAGCAGGTCAGATGCTCACAGGTGGGCCATGGCTCACAGGTGGGGAGGCAGGAGGCTTCAGCTGGCTCCTGATATCTTTCTCATTCACCCACTCATTCATTCTTTATACAGATCCTTGCTGCGCATCCACTCTGGGACAGATCCTGTGGTAAGCTGAACAATGGCCCCCAAAGATGTCCACATCCTGATCCCAGATCCCGTGACTATGTTACCTTACATGGTGAAAAGGATTTTGCAAATGTGATTAAGTCAAGAATCTTGAGATGGGAAGACTGTCCTGGATTATCGAGTGGCCCCTTGTAATCACAAGGTTCTTATAAGAGGGAGGCAGGAGGCTCAGAGGTCAGAGGAGGAAGGGTGACAATGGAAGTAGAGGTCAGAGCGATGCAGCCACGAGCCAAAGAATGTGAGCAACCTCTAGAAGCTTTTTCAGGCCAGGAAACGGGTTCTCCCCTCGAGCCTCCAGCAGGAGCACATCCATCCCAACACCTTGATTTTGGACTTGTGATCTCCAGAACAGTAAGATAACAAATCTGTGTTGTGTTAAGCTACTGTGTTTGTGGTAATTTGTTAGAGTTGCAATAGGAAACTAAAACAGATATCAAGATAAATGAGACGTGGTCCCTAACCTTGAGGAGCACTTTCTGGGGCCACGCAATCCCCTGGAAGCCTTGTTAAACATGGATGCTGGGCCCCACCCACGGAGTTTCTGGCTCAGGAGGTCTGGGTCTGGGCTGAGAATGTGCATTCTAACAAGCTCCCAGGAGATGCTGAGGCCGCTGGCTGGCAGCCGCACTTTGAGAACCGCTGGTGTAGAGCAGTTAACGTGCATTCAACTGTCCCGGGGACCTCATCAACATGCAGCTTCTGACGTTAATGTGTTCATTTGTTTGTTCACGTGTTTACTGCCTGACTTCTCCGTTAGGGTGCCAGGTCCATGAAGACTGCACCTTCCCTGTTGCTGCTAGAGCGGTGCCAGGCAGTAGATCCGCAATCAACATCCACAGAATGGATGGCGAATGAGCGAGGATTTGGAGCTTGCGGGAACAGTTTAGGCCAGACATGGTGGTGTGGGCATCCTGGGTGCCCTTGCCAAAGCCAGAAGCGAATAAAATCCCATGGGGACAGAATGAAGGTCAGGAGGGAAAAGGAGAGGAAGGGCCCCGTCGTAGGAGAGGGGCAGCGGGAGTTTCCACAAAGGAAGAGGAGCGGATGAGAGGAGGGAAGAGAGCTAGGCGACAGCTGGAGGAGGGCGGAGCTCCCGGAGGGAAGGGAAGTCAGCTGCACCAAGAGCAGAGAGCCCAAAGGGGCCTCTAGATAGGGCTGTGGGGAGGGAGACCTTAAGCATATAACTCCCCTTGTTGGCAGCTGGGGTGGCATCTCCTATGTCAAGGACAGAACAATTAGGGCTGGCTTAGGGGCTCAGTTATGCATCCTCTTTTTTTCTCTCTTGACTTAAGTAAACAATTTATAAAACCAATATGAGTATGCTGGAAAATATTTTGGAGAATTCTGAGAAGTGTAAAGAAGAAAACTTAAATCTCCTATAATTGCCACACCCAGAAATGAGCCCTATTTATATTTTTATGTATTTCAGTCTTTATTTAATACATGTAACACACAATTTTCCTTCAGATTGGGGTAACACTGTTTATGTCTTTAAATCCTGTTTCTTTCACTTAATACGTTGTTCCATAAGTATTTTTCATGTTATCTTGAAGAGCAAAATATATTTTTTGAAGGGTGAATGATATATTTTTGCACAAATGTACCATAATTTAACTATACCCTTGTTTTTAAGTATTTAAGTTGTTTCATTGTGGTTTTAATTTACATTACCCAAAGACTAACGATGTTCGGCATCTTTAATGCGTTTATCTGCCATCCTGTTCAAATCTTTCACCTATTTTGTGTGTGTGTGTGTGTGAGGAAGACCAGCCCTGAGCTAACATCCGTTGCCAATCCTCCTCTTTTTGCTGAGGAAGACTGGCCCTGGGCTGACATCCGTGTCCATCTTCCTCTACTTTATATGGGACGCTGCCACGGCATGGCCACTGACAGACGAGTGGTGTAGGTCCACACCCAGGAGCTGAACCCAGGCCACCGAAGTGGAGCACATCAAACTTAAGCACTAGGCCACTGAGGCTGGCCCTGTACATAAGTCTTTTGTCAGAGATATAATTTATAAATATTTTCTCCCAGTCTGTGGTTTGTGTTTTCATTTTCAATGTCTTTTGCAGAGCAAAAGTTTTTAATATTGATGAAGTCCAATTTATTATCAATTTTTCTTTTATAGGTTATGCTTTCGGTATCTGAGAACTCTTCCCCAGCCCAAAGTCACAAATATTTTCTTCTGTATATTCTAGAAGTTTTATAGGTTTACATTTTACATTTAGTACTATGATCAGTTTTGGAGTTAATTTTTGTGTAAGATGTGGGGTATGTGAGGTCCTTTTTTTGTTTGCAAATAGATGTCCAATTGTCCCAGTCATTCATGCACTTGTAAAAGCACCTGAGTGTGCACCATGGGGCTGGATGTTCACTGGAGCACATCCCATTTACACACAGAATGGTCACAAGAATACCCCTTTGCACCACACTCCTTTCCCACAAGAGGAGACCTTACTTGGCAAGAAGTGCCCTAGGCTTGGCGTCAGAGCTCTACTCTCCTTCCAGACTGCCCCTGACTCTCTGGAACAAGTCATGCCGTCTCCCTGGGGCTCAGTTTCATCATCTGAACAACGGCCATAACAATTCTGACCTCACTCGGTTGTCGTGAGGGCTGTGGAGGTGTAATCTGGTAGCAGGATCCTAGACACACTTACAAACTGAGGAGCTTTCCTAAGGCAAGGAGACAGGCCGAGCGAGAGTCGTGGGTAGAGGGATAGGGTGGGCTTGAATGGGACAGGAACGCCTGATGAATTTCCAGAGAGCTGCGTCTCTGGAAACCCTAGGAAGCAGCTACAAAGACTGCTTGGTGTTGCCCTATTCTCGGTTTCTCTGCGGTGAAACGAGCTTCCATTGCAGTCTGAGGGACTGAAGTTAGACATTGGGAAGAACTTTCCCTCTCCCGGAAGGAGCGGTGAGAAGGGATAACTGAGTCGGTGGGGAGAGTAGCGTGGGTCTTTCGTGGGTGCACGTGTCCAGGCCTTCTTCATTTTCCGTGGGATCCGCAGCGGACCTGACCCAGCCGGGCCTTTTCGGGC
Source organism: Tapirus indicus (assembly GCA_031878705.1). Classification (NCBI taxonomy): domain Eukaryota; kingdom Metazoa; phylum Chordata; class Mammalia; order Perissodactyla; family Tapiridae; genus Tapirus; species Tapirus indicus. Next base: position 59,600,557 of record CM062918.1, on the reverse strand, counting down.
TCCGTCTGATGCGAGCCGGCTTGCTCGGGAAGAGCCCCCGCTGCCCTGCAGGTGGCGCCCTCGTGCCGGCTCAGGAGGCGGCGCCGACGTGGTCCCGCTCTGTAGCAGCTGCGACCCGCGGCCCAGGGTCTGGTCCCCACCCTGGGCTCCGCACAGCCTCAGGCTACGGGCTGCAGGACCCCACGCCTCAGGCCTGAAGGAGCCAGAAGTAGCTGCTGTGGCATCAGTGTGAAGACGCAGAAAACCGTGGGTTTGGGGGTCGCCCACCTGCCCCAAACAGTTCAGGGGCCCCGCCTTGTGGGCCCTTCCTGGGGTGGTACTCAGTGTGTGGTGAGTCAGAAAAACCCGGGTTTTTTTGCCTGAGCTCCACTTTCATAATTGCTCTGGTTGCCCGTCACTGCCTGAGGACACGAGGAAAAATCCTTAGTTTCTGTTTTTCTCACCTGAAAACAGTGAATAATCCCTCCCACTTCATTGGGCTGTCAGAACACATGATAAACACTCAATAAATGTTAGCAATTATTGTTATTCAGCAAACATGACATGTCAAGGAATCAGGAAAGGTTATATTGCCAACTAGATGGACATTGAATGCTAGAATCACAAGTGGGTTTATTTTCATAAAATATTTAAGATTTAATTACAATTTCAAAAAATTAAATTGAGACTTCCAGGTTTAAGTAAGTTTTGATATTCATTACTTATAATTTGTATTTGGCCTTTAAAGTTCAACAGATACTTTTTAATATTCTAGAAAAAATTATTTTTCACAAACATTTTCAAAAAAGTTTATTTTTACAATTGATTTAATTTACATTTCTATGATGAAAATATATTCAAATTTTATACTCTGGATGTAATTCATTTTTAAAAAATCCCTTTGATCATTGAGAATGAGTGCAAATAGAGATCATGATAAAAAGAGCAATTATGAAAGTGGAGCTCAAGCAAAAAAAAAAAGAAATAGAAAATCTTGAGACAGTCTGCTTAAAATTTTTAAAATTGTCAACAAAGGTGAGTAGGTTTTACTTGTTTCCCTAAAAAAACACTTATATGATTACTAGAGACGGGAAGAGGGGCTCGATACATAGGCCACCATGGACGGTCTTCAATAAAGATAAGTAAACACCGATAGGGAACATTGACGGGATGTTCTTAAAAGAATAAAATGATGTGCCCTATATTCAGCCAAACATAATGCTTTATTCGGGGTAAGGAGAGGCACTAATGGCATAGTATATACAGGAAATAAAATAATAAAGCCTAGATTTAGTAGAACTGACTTTCAATTTTGTTGCTAAAATAGCGAAACATGTAAAATGGATTTTTAAAAAATGAAACAATTACCTAGGCTAGAGAATTCAAAAGGAAATTATTAATTTGGAGTGTAAAAAGTGAGAGAAGAAATTGAACATAAAATTTATAAAAATAAAAATTACTCAGATCAATTACATTGTATCGGAGACAAAAGCCACATTGAACAACTAACATTTATTGTATGAGTGTCGAACTACAGAAAAAGAAAACGAAGTCATGATTAAGGAGTATTTCATTAGTTTTATACCTTTTATAAAAAGTAAAGGTTTTGATTAAAGTGACAAACTGAATTAACAGCTTTCAATTATAGGCATTGCTTTTTAAAAATCGTCAAAACCTATGATGATGCCACTAACATGATCATAAAGAAAAAAGTGTATGAGCCAGAATTTGAGCCAAAAATGCAGAAGCATTCTCTGGGCTGTGTACAGCCCACGGTTTCAGTTCATACCAGCAGATGTGGTTTCCACTATGCCAACTGTTGCATGCCTTTCTTTGGACAATTCAACAATTATATAGGATATTTTCTGGATCTGTCCCAAGACAGAACATCTTGATGAAACACATATCAAATTTGACCTTACAACCACTCATAAACGTTTGATGGGAATGCCAGCAAAATGCTCTTAAAGGAATCAGATGTAATTTGGACAAGACGCAATATGGCCAGAGGAGTTCAGTGAAACAGCAGAAGATCCTCAAATAAAGAGCAAATCATGGTTTCTGACAGAAAATTAAATTATTTTTAAAATTTGTACTACTTGTAATTATTTGTTATATACAGTTATATACAGTTGCTTGCCATCAATAATGTTAGCAAAGGTTATTTTAAAAAACAAACAGATCTAAATAGGCTGTGTCATTTTTTAAGTACTGAAAATATTTTTAAATGTTCGAGAAAACATTTTAATAAATAGAACCTTCACGTAAAATATGCAATAAAAGTGATATTCCAATAAGACATAAGGAAATTAGAAAACAAAGAAAATGCTCATATGACTACAAAGGAGAAGATTCGTATTCAAATAGCCCAGTTTATAGAGACTGTTTTCTGGCCATTATAGATTAAGGCAGAGTCTCAATTGAAGAGAGATTTGACCAAATGAGCAAAATGCTGCTATTTTTGGTTTTCTTTATAATATCCCAGTATTGAAAAATGTGAAAGAACTCAAGAAATGCTACATGGATTCTTCATGCTAATTAAGGAATGTAATCAACATACTGCTTCCTCCATCAAGAAAGTCTTGCCATGGAAAAATACCAGCTGGATTAAAGTGTGCTTAGGGGCACATCCTTTCACAACTTCTCTATCTCATCACAGACCAGCAACAAATATTTTATGGCCTGGCATTCTGAGTAGCACCAAGATACTGCTTCAAGAGGTGTTGAACTCTGTAAGTGATAGAAATTTATATGGGAAAATTAGAATATTATGTAATGTTTCCTGTGATAACAAGTTATCATATATAAACCCATTGCACTGTTTGAACATGATATATAAAATTTATGGTTCATTTCTGACTCTAAGCACTGCTTTAAGGAATATATTGATAATTCCTGTTGCTATTGTCTCAGAAAATTGGTTTCTCCACATAGAAACTAAAGAAATACTGTTTAAGAACTCAAGAAAGCTTGTCTAATTTGGCATTTCTGCCAATAGTACAAAACTTTTGTAAAAAGCTTTATTATAACAACATAATTAGTAATTTTGTTGAAATAAAAGGAGACAAATTTTATGAAATAAATGAGTAACGTATAACATATGTATGTTTTTATTTTATTATTCTTTCAAACATCACTAGCCCATCAACAGAACACTCAGATATGCATATAGTCATTCATCACTTCATGACGGGGATACAGTCTGAGAAATGCATTAGGCGATTTCGTTGTGCAAACATCATGGAGTGACTTACACAAATCTAGGTGGGATTGCCTACTACACACCTAGGCTACATGGTCCCAATCTAATGCGACCACCATTGTATGTGTGGTCCATTGTCTACCAAAACATCGTTATGTGGCGCACGACTTTTGTAGTAATGATTAAATTCAGTCATCTTTGATATTTTACTATCTCTCAGCCATATAAAAATCAGTTTTAGGTCACATGAAAAACACTATTTTCAATTTTGCCATTATTAAGGTATATTAAGTTAGAAGGAGAAAACATTTTTCTTTTAAGGGCTTGTGAGCATGAGAAATAACTTTTAAATGTTTAGACATATAGTAGGTGGGCCTCCATGTGTGCTCTTGTTCCAGGCCCCAGAAATGTCAGGAGCCAGCCTGAGGACCTCTGCCAACTGTAAAGTGTTTGCAAATCTCTCTCTCCCCTCCTTTGGAGAGGCCGTGAGGCATAATGGGAAAATCCTGGGTTTGAAACAAGAGGACCCACCTTACTTGCCTTATTTTCCTTCATCATCCATAAATCAAAGGCGCTACTGCCTGCCTCACAGCACTGTTTAGAAATCATGTGAAATAATTGTGTGGAAGCTCCATGACCTGGAGAGGATTGTCCAGATGGAAACTATTCTTCCCACGGCCCAAGACCCCTGGTTTCACGCCTTCCCTCCCTCTTAGGGAACACTGGCTTGCCCCAGCTGTTGACTCAGTGGCAGCTCCAGGCCTAAATATTTTATATCACGGGTTTCCTCTTACCCACAGTTGACACGAGGGTGGTCAATCTATGACATAAGACAAGAGTAGACAAAGATGAGCTGCAACAGAGAATAACGTTTTGATCCTCCCATTGATTTCCCCCTCCCTCCCCAGGACGTCCTGACCTCTATTGTGTACTCAACAACTTAGGAAGCTGATAAACTTCTCTCTCCTCTACTCTGCCTCCCACCGTGTATCACCCTTTCTCTCTGTCTCCTACAGGTAGTCATAATTTTCTTGTAGATTAAGCTAAGAAATAATTATAAACTCTAAAGTCTTTTATTCAATGCATAGAAAAACTGAGATGGCTAAATTAGATAGGTTGTTACCGACTAGAACTTATAAAGAAATCAAAAGTTCCTGACAAAATTTAGAACAAAATTTGACCCTGGAAAATGGACTTGGTATAAATAAAGTTCACAAAAGAAAAATCACCATGACAGAAGCTATCATCAGTGAAATTTGATATTGACAAAAATTTGATCTATGAACCAAATTTCTAATGTAAAATTTAAGTGAAAAAGAATTGTTCCTAGTGAAAATAGTTTCAGTCAACTCAAAATGAAAAAGCGAAAAAATTGGAAATAGCTTAACCCAGCTTTACAGAAAATTGATCAAGGAATTAAATTGACTTAATGGAGTCCATTCCGGAAAACCCTTTCCCAAAGAAAATTCATCAAAGTCAGCATACTTCCTAGTTACATGTCTGTATTCAAAATGTCTCCAGTGGATTCTCTGTGGAATTTTCATGAAGAAACAAGGAGAGGTGGTCTGTGGTGGGAATTGCACCTGAGAGGTCACGGCGTAGAGGGGCTGCGAGGGTGTGATGGGCAGTACCTTTGTGGGTGGGCCCCTCTCTCCATAAAAGTACAAAAAAAATTATATGCATTGGTATAAAGATGAATATAATCCAGGCTAGAGTCATTATTTTGCATTCATTATTATTATTATATTCATTTTTTTCTTCGGATTTTAAAAGAAATTAAAATTGAAACATTTTCACGGGGCCCTAAAAAGTTTTGTGGGCCTTAGACACTGTGACTAATGGGTAAGTTGGCCCTGATAGGGGCCCAGGTCTAGGGTAAGCAGGAAACTCTGGATGAACCTGGGGGTGGGGTGGGGTGGGACGGGATACAGGGAAGAGACAGGGCTTCATCTGCATCTTCTTAATGGAAGGTGCCAGAGTGACCACTCTAAGCCCAGCCTTCCTGCGGTTCCTGGTGGCCACTCTGCTTTTCCCAAGGCCTGGGTTTCCATTCATGTATCACTTCACAGTGACTGTTCCACCTCTCAAGGAGCCCCGGGTGCATTCTCCTCTTGCAACCTAAAGAGGCCAACTACACAAACAATTCTAATGCTCCCTCCCCAAACTCGTGGAGCCCCTCTCAGAGCAAACTCACCTCATGGGTGCCGGCCTCGGCTGAGCTGTCTGCGTGGAGGAGAGCCAGTGTGCATGAGATCCCCTTCCTGACTCAGCTGTGTGCTGTTTGGGGCCAAGATTAGATGTTTCTCTTTAGACCCACCCCCAGCCATTCCACCTCATCAACAGGCCCATGTTGGGTATCTACTGTGTGCCAAACGCTGTGTCATAGGCCCTGGGAGCACAGCTTTAACCAAGAGATAGCCCTGCCCCCAAGGAGTTCATTCAGGGCCAGCTCAACCTCGGCACTATTGACATTTCCGGCAGGATAATTCGTTGTTGTGGGGGCTGTCCTGTGCATTGTAGGACGCTCAGCAAGATCCCTGGTCTCCACCTGCTAGATGTCAGTAGCAACCCTCCCCAAAATTGAGACCATCAAAAATGTCTCCCAGTATTGCCAAATGTCCTCTAGGGGACAAAATCACCCCGGCTGAGAACCACTGGCTTAGGGAGTGGATGTTGACTACAGAGTCAGAGAGGGCTCAGGGAGCAAAATGCAGCTCATTGTGGGCTCCCCCAGCACACCTGTGGTTAGAAACTGAAGGGTGGAGGGTGTAGGTCTGGCTGTCAGGATGCTTCATGGCAGAGGTGCTGTTTAACTTAGGCCTTGGAGCAAGCACAGTCCTGGAAGAAGTGACAACATGACGGAGGAAAATAATTGAGAGAACTCTTATCAAGTAAGACGGAGGAGAAATAGGCTTCTGTTCAGTAGGAATGATTGGGGTTAGATCTTAGTTAGATCTCATTATTATTTGGAGGGTGGTGGCAGGTACAAAATTCCTAGAAAATCCTAAGACAATACATAGTTTACCCATGAATTAAATCTAGTCTAAAGATGCATTTTATTTGATCTGTGTAGTAATAATTTAATTTTTGAAATGATTTCAACTGCTTCATTTTAGCCACAGTCCCCACCATTCCTTATCACCCACTGACCCAATTATTCATTTACAATATTTGACCTGCCAGGTTTCTGACGGCTTGTGAGTTTGTATTTTTAAATATAAAAAATATAGTGATTTTTCACTTGGGGTTCATGGACCCTCCTCCAGATCTTTGGGTGAAATTCAGAACATCTGGAGGTCCAACAATTGTGGGCAGAGACCATGAGGCACTGACATGTGTCTAAAGTTCTCTGAGCATTTTTCTGGTGCGAGAATCCCTGGCTTTCATCGAGTTTTCCAGAGGGTCTCCCCTCTCTCCTAAAAGAGGCCTAGCTGGGTGGGGCGGGGTCTCCACAGGTCCCTAGAGAAATTTTGTGCAATCAGCAAAGGAGAGACCCGGGGCTGAGTTCTGCTCACCTTTTCCTCTCATTCTATTTTAATTCAGTTAGTAATTAAAAATATTAATGTGCTGTGAGATCTGCTCAGAGCCAAGGCCGGCGCTGTGGCTGGGTGCATTGATTTAAGGCGGCTGGACAAAGTGAGTGACTTTGTGAACCAGAGAGGAAGCTCTCGGTTAACGATTTCCTCCACCCATTAAGACGCTGCATTGGAGGACACAGCCAGAGAGGGAGACAGGAATTGCAGCTGGGAGGCGGCAGGCAGCCCGGGAGGACACTGGGCTGGGTGAGGGTGGTGCGGTGCACACATGGGTCTCCCTCACACTCCTCGTCCCCTGGCCTCAGCCCCCCCACCAAAGCATCTGGTTACTCCATTTACGCCAAGGTGTAGATGATGAAAACAGCTTACTATTTAGTCTGCATTTTCACTGGAGTCATAGTTCAGCCCAAGAGTCTCTGATTTCAGGGGTAGCTCGCTGGGGATAGGTAGGGGTGGAAGATAACTTTGGGGAGGGTCTGTGAGGTGGGCCGTGGGGAGGGGGCAGGGGTCCTGTCCTCAGACTCAAACCCCTTTTCTTCACCTGAGAATTGGAATTGTTCTTTGAGACCCAAAGACCGCCAGGGCTTTCTTCTGGGTGGTTCAGCATGGGCAAGGATTCTCCTTTCCATTGAAAAGTTAGCATCTGGGTGTGATTTTCCCCAGCTTCTCTGGGTTTTTGGTTAACCCCACCTCTCTGCAGCTTTTGCCCAGAGGATCTGCTGGGTCCCCCAGGCCTGGGTGGAGCTCTGGATTTCTGGAGGGGGTGGGCGGGCTGCACAGTGTGTGTGTGTGCTCACACACACAGGGTCTGGGGCTCACACTGAGCCTGATCTGCCTCCCCAGCTGAGCACCCACCAGAGAATTCCATGCGGAGAACTCTGGGGAACTGATTTGCTTGTGGGGATGGAGAAAATGAGAAACTTTAGGGAGGCCCTTGTCTGACCAGGGTTCAGCCCCTACCCTGGGCAATGCCCCCATCTGTTGGGGGAGACACAGCTCTCCTGAAGGGCTCCTTGAGGAGGAGAAACACAGGGCCCAGAGCACCTTAGCAACCAAGAGAAGACACCCAAATATAACCAGTAAGGGCAAACAAGTGCCCTGCCCCTCGCTGAGCCCAAGACAGGGAGGAATTCACATTTCCCTTCCCTCTTCCCACCCTCATCAAGCCTCGCCCTGTCCATTCCTGAGCTTTGCTCTCCATGTCCCCACGGGAAAGAACACTAGACACCAGCTGCTCCTCACCTTCGGCTGCGCATTACAATCAGCTGGGTAGTCCAGGCCACACCAAGACAGATCAAGTCAGAATCCCTGGGGCAGGGGCCCAGGCATCAGTGTTTTAACTGCCCAGGTGATTGCAGCCTGCAGGTAAGTCTGAGAATCAGCGCAGGAGGCAGTGCTTCTGAACCTTTAATATGCGCACCAACTACCTGGGGCGCCCATGCTGAGGGGTGAGAGTGTTGTGAGGAGAAAGCTAGCTCCCAGCCCCCCCTCTTCTTTGGAAGCTTGTGTTCATTCATTCATTCATTCGACCACCCACCCACCATTTATTGAGTTCATTCTCTGGGCGGGGCTCTAGGCCAGGTGCTAGGAATACGGCAGAGACCAGAGTCAAGCTCTCGCTCTCAAGGAGGCTGCACTCGAGTACACACACAAACCAGTATGTGAACAAGTCCATTTCTGTCGGCAAGAAAGGCTGGGCAAACACGTAAAGCAAAGTGCTCTGGTGAGGGGCACCCGGGAGGCGACCTTCGCTGGGTGGTCCGAGAAAGCCGCGCCAAGAAGCTGACATTGGAGCTGATGACTGAATGAGGAGCCAGCCCCACGAGAAACAGACAGTTCCCAGCAGAGGAATGGCAGTGCAAAGGCCCAGTGCTGGAGCTTGGCAGGCCAAGAAGCCCTCAGCGTGGATCAGGTGAGGGATGGGGAGAGGCTAAGAGTGAGGGCCAGGAGGGGGCAGAGGCAGGGGGCAGCTCGTGGTGGGCCTCCCAGGCTTGGTGAGGAATTGGATTCTGTGTGGGGACAATGGGAACCCAATGGAGAGTTTTAAGCATCTGATTTTTGTTCCAAAACGATGTCTTTGCTGGCTATGTGGACATGGGATTACAGGAGGCAGAAGTGAAATCCCATTGGTGAATAAAGTGGCCTCTGTAGTGAGACACACGCGTGCACACACACACACACACACACACACATACGCAGTCCTCTTTCCTCCTCATACTTTCAAATACCCAGGAGAGGACCCAGTCTTTAGAAGGCCCCTGTGGGAACATCCAGACTTCCATCTCAGCCGGTGGCCCTTATGTCACCCGCATCCACGAGTGCCCTTGGGTCCTCGTTACTTCTCACCCTGCACAGGCAGTCCATCAGCTCCACAATCTGCCCTGAGTCCAACCACATCTCACCACCCACCTCAGTCCTGACCACCCTCCCCTCTCACCAGGTTCTTGCAATGATCTCCCCACGTCCTCTCCCGCCCCTGCCAGCCGGTGTCCACATACCACGGGCCCCTGAGGTGTGGAGAGGGATGTGACTGGCTCCACCTCCCATGGCCTGTGAGTGGGGGTCGCTCTACCTCCAAGGTCTTTCTTCTCAGGGCCACATGAAATGAAAGGCTGGGCAGCCACTCAGTGGCATAAGACTGCTTGGATTTTCCTTGGGAACAAAATAAAATGTATTTTCTTTAAATAAAAACCCAACTTGAAACATGTAGACAAGACAACATGTAGACAAGACCTTTGGGTGGTTTTCTGGGTCACTTCCTTCTGGACTGTCGGTGAGAGCTTAGATGTGATGAGACAGAGAACCGATAACCAAAGAGAAACAGAAGCCAAGACAGAAGGGCCCCCTCCCCACTGCTTTCATGCCAAGCCTGGGGCCGAAGGAGCCAGGACAAGGCCCTGCCCAGGCCCACGCCAGGCAGCGCCATTGCTGGGGGCTCCTTTCTAGGCTCTCGTTCAGGACGTGGAGGCAGCATGTGAAGAGACTTGAACTGCAAGTCTACAGACCCAGGCTCGGCTCTGCCACCAGCACCTTGAGCCCAGAAAGTCACCACACACATGAGCCTCTGCGCCTCCGTTAAAAGGGATGCCCACTCCACTGGTCCCTTAGGGCCACTCTGAGGGTAAGCTGAAATAATGAAATGGCTCTAAAATGTTTAATGTAGAAGGATCTTTAGAATCCCATTCAAACTCTAATTTGGAACTGGTAATATGTTAAACGTTTTGTTTTCATAGCCAAGAATAAAAACGTGTGCCTCCTGAATCCGTGACTTTGCGGACTTATAGAGGGCAGGGGAAGTCTTGTTCATCATTGCATCCCCAGCAGCCAGTAGAGTGCCTGGGAACTGTTTGCTGCGATTCCTCGATGTTTGCTGTGCATTCACATATGTGTGTGTGTGCATTTACACACACACACACTCTACTTACATCTTACTCTGTAATATATGTGTATAGCTTTTGAAAGCCTGTTAGGGAAAACAGAAAACAGCAGGAGAGTATTGGAGAGAGTCTACAGAGGGGCTGTCATGCTGGGTTGTCCAAAACCTGACATAAACAGACAGTTCAGGGATCCTGAGGAAATGGGGCACATACCAAGGAGACTTGACTGCTGGGAAACCTCCTATCTGCTTCTAGGCTCTTCTAATCATTTTATGGAGCAAGTACCAATTTCAGCAGATCTGACATAGAGTCCACAGATGACATGGGCTAATTTTCTCATCTGGCGGATGTGGGAGAGCGCTGGGGCTGAGATCTGCATCCCTAGTTGAGCACACTGTGTGGGACCCCTGGGGTGGAGTCAGGAGATAGTGGATCACGGCTATTGCTTGGGGACGACGGTTCAGAGCATGGACTCTGGGGTCAGACATACCTTGCTTCTAGACCTCGGTTTGTCAAATAACTGAAGGACCTCTGGCAAGTTGTTTAACTTCTCCAAGTTGTTTTTTTCCCCCCTCCCCAAGCCCTAGTACGTAGTTGTATACCCTAGTTGTAAGTCCTTCTAGTTCTTCTATGTGAGCTGCCACGACAGCATGGCAATACCACAGCGTGGGTGGTGTGGTTCTGTCACCAAGAAGCAAACCTGGGCCTCTGAATCGCTGACAGCATGGAACTTTAACTATTAGGTCATCAGGGCTGGCTCCCAAATTTGTTTTTTATCTGTAAAGTTCACATAATACTTCCGCCCAAGGTTGTCAAAAGAATTAGAAAGAACACACGTGAATTCCTTTTGCAGGAGCCTGCCTGTGGGCGCTCAGCCACCTGAGCGTTAGTATTACCACCATTGTCTGGTTTTTGGTTTTGGAAGGGGAAGGCTACCCAAGGCTACTTCCTGCCGGAGGAAGAGCGCTCCAGACTGTGACTCGGGGCAGGGATGGGATCTTCTCACGTCTGCTGCCTTGGCAGGAAGCACACGGCAGCTAGGGAGATGTCCCGTAAGCATTCAGTGGAAAGAACCGTGTGACTCGAGCTGGTTACTTCAACAGGGTTTCGTTTTCCCCTCCACCAGCAGAGTCAGGCTCTGAGTCACCGAGAGCTGTAAATGAGATTTAGTTTGATGAGTGCCTACAGTGGTGCCTGTTCCCTTTCCTGATTCCTAAACCAAGACTATCAAGAAACACCAAGCCAGAACCACAGCTTCTTGTACTCAGATACTAAGAACTCCGAATATTTGTTCAAGCTCATGAGAAGCTGCCTGGGCAACTTCTTCTGGTGGGTACCTCCAGATGGAGGCAGTGCCTCTCTGTGTGGCCTGCAGGGGGTGAGAAGACGCACTGTCCTCCTGATTACCTTGCCTGCCATCAACAGGATTGGGGAATCTGTTGGAGGCATCCCACACTATATTTGAATTGCAGTGGTTTAACTCCACTGGTGTTAAAAAGGAGAGACAGGAGCCGGCCCGGTGGCGTACAGTTAAGTTCGCACACTCCACTGCGGTGTCCTGGGGTTCGCAGGTTCGGATCCCCAGCGTGGACCGACGCACTGCTTGTCAGCCATGCTGTGGCAGCGTCCCATATAAAGTGGAGGAAGATGGGCACGATGTTAGCCCAGGGCCAGTCTTCCTCAGCAAAAAGAGGAGGATTGGCAACGGATGTTAGCTCAGGGCTGCTCTTCCTCACCAAGGAAAAAAAAAAGGACAGACAGAATAACAGGCATTAAATTAAAATCATGCACTTTTGCCAAGACGCCCCACCCCTGCCTTGCCCTGGGGATTGACTTCCTTTTCTAGTCCCCAAAGAGATTAACACTCTACTAGACTTTCTAAACTGAAACGGAGCAGCCATTCTCATTCCAGTGATTTCACCAGGTGCCGAGGAGAACACAGCAAAATCCCAGGAAGACACGGCTCTCCCAGGTGGTAGGCTGAGATGCAGTGAGCCTGGGCTGCCTTATCAGATCCTATCTGTGTGCTGACCGTCAGTTCACAGGCTGCTCTATTTCTGATCCTTCACAGGACTTTTTCTTCCCCTTTTACTGTTCTCTTTGCCACTGCTCCTTGATGGTTCGCTCTGCAGTCCTGTCATTTCACAAAACCCTTCTACTCCAAGAAAAGGATTAGCAAAATTACACAGGGTTGTTGCTATTTAACATTCAGGAAATGCAGTATATGCACGCAAGTTACCAATCATGCTTACCAGATGGTAAATGTATCTCTTTTCACCAGAAAGTGAGTAGCAAGCATTCAAATTCATCACCACTACAACATTTAGATTCACATCCATCTTCAATTTGACATCCTTAATGAGTGAGTATAATGAAAATCAATATTTTATCCCTATATTGCTAGCCATTTGTAACAGTTACAATAATGCAGATTTGGGATTAAAAAACTGTCATTACACAAAATCTCGCAACTTGCAATTTTGATATACTCTCTATCTATACATATTTTTTCAATACCTGTAAGTTCTATATTTGGAATGGGCTAATGGACATGGCACATGGTAGGAAGAATAAAAATCTAGCAGCTGATGTTGGTGTCTATATATTTTTTAACACCACTGCTTTAGTAGTTACCCTTTATTAGTTTACGAAAAAACTTTCAGATCAATTAGTTGTGTCTCACTGGACTGTATTATGAGGCAGTTGAAGTCTGTGAGGTGGAGTGTGTTCCTGATGCTTCCACGGCAGAGCCAGGGAGCCCTGTCTCTTGGGTCCCAAGTCGAGATTCCGGCCCACCTAATGTTCCCTAAAGATCTCTGAGTTTTGGCCTCAGCTGGTTACCACAAATTAAGGACACTAGCTAGTTCAGTTTCTGTGCGCGTACAGTGAAGAGTGGCTGTTATGCACTGAATCGTGTCCCCCCCAAATCCATGTTGAAGTCCTAACCCCTAGGACCTCAGACTGTGACTGTATTTGGAGATAGCACGTTTGAGGAGGTAATTAAGGTAAAATGAGGTCATATGAATGGGCCCTAATTCAGTATGACTGGTGTCCTTATAAGAAGAGATTAGGATACACCGAGGGGTGACCATGTGAGGACACAGCCATCTGTGAGCCAAGGAAAGAGGCCTCGGAAGAAACCAAACCTGCTGACACCTTGGCTTTGCACTTCTAGCCTCCAGAACTGTAAGAAGATAGATGTCTGTTGTTTAAGACCCCCAGTCTATGGTATTTCGTTATGGCAGCCCTAGCAAATAGAGTGGTCCAGATTGGAAGAAAATGTAGAACTTACATTATATTTTTCTTTATACTGGAGACACTGTTATTAATTAGGACTTGTTAGCTCTAAGTGACAGAAATCAAATCCAGCCAACTTAAGCACACATAGGGAATTTATCCTAAGGAGACAGTGGTTTCTCACGAGACCAGAGTGGAATGCAGCTGGCCTCAGAAATGCATCGGATCCAGGGCCTGGAGCACTGTCAAAACTCTGTTTTCATCTCTGCTTTTCACTGTGTACCTGCTTCGGTTTTTTTATCCATCCCAATTTCAGATTCCAGGGGAAGAGACTGATTGGCCCAGCTTGAGTGAGGGACTCACCTCTGGTCTGAGTCACGGCCAGAGGAAGCAGGGTCACATGGTACACAGCGGCCGCCAGAGTCCTGTGGAGATGGAGGCATCCTCAGGAGGAAAGCCCATCAGGCTACGCAATAAGTCCTCTGTAGCCTGGAGGGTCTGTCCCCTCTCAAGGGCAACGAGGAGACAAATGTGATGTTCAGTGTGCCAAAGCAGAATGGCTAAGGTACTAACCGTTTGGCTACAAAATCAAAGCAAGCGCAGGCTGAGCCCTCATCCAGACCAAGAACTGCTTACGACCTTATGGCTGTTTCCCACCCAAGGATGACAGAGACGGAAGAGATGCCAAGAATGTTGATTAGCAGCCTGTCAAAATATGTGCACCTATCAGCTGGAAAAAGTTGATTGGTGATCAATTGGAATTCCATTAAATGCTGCAGAATGTTTAAATCCAAAAAAAGTGCAATGAAACATAACACGGAGCCAGACTAGTCTCTGGCTTTATATGTACTTGAGAGCCTAAATCATTACTCTCCGAGAAGGAGCAGGGGGAAAAGATTAAATAACGCTTGTTCGGAAGAGGCAAGTATAAGAAATCCAGGAAGGATGAACTTTCAAACAAATCTAAGTCAGCCTGACCAGCTGGTGACCAGCCTGAAGTGGCAGGGAGAGGGCATCCTCACAGCTGGCATGGCGCCTTGTTCTGCTCATGCTGCTCCTCCTCGTCGTGCTCCTGGTGTTCGGGTCTGCACCCTCCACTGAGGCTGTCTCCTCCAGAACACCTTCTCTGACGGACCACACAAGGTGGCATTTCACTTTTCTGAAACTTTTTTTTTTTTGAGGAAGATTCGCTCTGAGCTAACATCTGTTGCCAATCTCCCCCCCTTTTTTTTGCTTGAGGAAGACTGTCCCTGAGCTAACATCTGTGCCAATCTTTCTCTATTTTGTATGTGGGATGCCGCCAAAGCACGGCTTGAGGAGTGGTATAGGTCCGCGCCCAGGATCTGAACTCACAAAACCAGGCTGCCGAAGCAGAGTGCGCCAACTTAACCATCACACCACGGGGCCAGCTCCCTGAAACTGTTTTGTGGACACTGTGTACCCGATAGACTAAACCTCCTTAGGGTTAAGGCCCATGTAAGATACTCTTCCCCACTTTGTCTTCAGGGGCCTGATACGCCTTCAATGAACATTTATGGCCTGACTAGTTGTCACAAGCTGAAAAGGAAATGATCAGAAATCTGCTTGCTGGGCTCAAATAATCTTAGAATAATTAGAGGAAAAAGAGAAATATCCAGGCATATTCCTTTTAAGATAAAAACTTTATTTTACAATTTTATAAAGCAGCTTTACATTAAGCACAAACAATCCGTTTACTTTGTATAGAAACAAAATACCTTTCCATCTGCAAAAAATCAAGTTTTGCTGTATATAAAACTAACATGTGCACATTGTGCTTAAACTGCAAAGTCTGTACAGCTTTACAAAGGACTACCCTTCAGAAGGGCATCCAGTAAACACTTTATTGCATATTTAACACATGGTATATAACCCACATGTACAATGGAGGAGAAACAAGAAAAACAATACAAGGAGGATGAAAATAGCAGCTTTCAGTGAAAGTTTGCACACTGACAAAGAAAAAGGACTGCCACATCTGGAGAGTTGTGCTTGTGTGTCATTTCTGTATTTGCTCACGTACACTGGGTGGTTTTTGGATGAAGCCTTTATGTACAATAACTCCCAAAGGGTCAAACTTGACCTTTATCTGGAAACTTTTGGCTGGTTTTACAACTGAAGTGGCAATAGATTTAACACCAAAGCTAACTCAAGATAAGTGTAAAAAAACTACTGCACATAATCTTGAAACAAAGAAAAATTCAAAGAAACAAAATAAAACTTTAAAATACCTCCCCCAATCTAAGTACAGAGTAAGTAAACATTTTACATGATTTAAAACTCTAGAAAACTGTAGGTGTTTAGGAACAAAAATGCAACAGATGGTCTTGTGCAGTGTTTCTCCATGTACGCCCCCAGAGCATCTGCATCAGAATCACCTGAATGCTTGCTAAAAATGCAGATTATCATGCTTCACAGGCAGATTCACTGAATTTCTGGAATCTGTATTTCAGTAAGCTCCCAGGTGATTCTGAGGCGTCCTTAAGTTAGAGAACCACCGGGATGTACTGACGGTGCTGCTACAGGTTCAACTCACCCTCTTGGAAAATTCTGGAATCCCAAGAAAAACCAAGGTGCTGTTGCAGTTTGGCAGGCAGTACGAAACCAACAGCAATGAAATAGCAATGCCATTTCCAGATCAAAATGTCTTTCCTTATTCAGTGGAAAAGCATAGCCACATTGTTAAGGCACGGATACTTGTCACAGAAGTACCATACTGTTCTCACTGATTCCCTTAATCTGAAGTACCAGTTGCAAACACAGGGCAGAAGTCTGGACCGTTCTAAATAGTAACAAATATGATGAACTGGAAAGGGTTTCCAGATTGCACAAAGTTTATTTTTGAGGACTGAAATTAAAAAAGGAGGAGTCCAGATATTCTCGTTGAGATATCTAATGCATAAGAACTACAAAGGTCAAAAGCTAGTGGGGAACCTAATAACCCACAACTGTGTTGTTGTAGGCAAAACAGAGTTGTGGTCACATGAACTAGGAGTTGAAGCTTACTTTTCCACGGCCAGTTTAACACTGTCTTCAGTGTGGATCTATATTGTCTTCTTTGCTCCTACTTCCTGTGCCACTAATATACATATTTTGCATGTATATACTACTCATATATACGTACATATTTTCCAGTTTCTAAGTAGTGTTGGTAGGTGAGTTCAATTAAGATGTAGTGTGTAGGCAGATGCTCACGTGGCTCTTGATGAGCATGTATTATAGGTCACAGACAAACTGTACTGTGTTTGTCAGACTCAGTCCCCTGAAAGTGTGGGGTCTCATCTTTCCCATCTGTAAGTTATAGTGCTGACTTAGTGTGAAACAAAAGACAGCAAAATCAACCTCCCTTGGTTTTGACCTAATGCCTGAAGCCCTATAGCAGACACCGCCCAGGGTATGAGGGCTACAAAACCTATTAATGTGAGGTATAGTGGGATGTAAAACCCAAATAAAGGTCTGATTATACATGTACAGCAAATGCAATAGGATCACTTCTATCTAATAGCTGAAATAATTTAAAATTGAAATTGTAAAGGAAAAGTCAATGGTTTGAAAAGTTGATGACCGAGAACGAGCTAAGTAGGAAAAAAACCTGCTATGATTCTTGTACGTAATACTTGACCTTAGTATTTTTCTGTAAAGGGGAAAAAAGATCCTGAAAGGGCAGTGGTGGTGGACTTATCAAAATTGCTAGCTCCTTCCCAAATTTAGGTTTATAATAAAATTTCTCAAATGTCCCAAAAATGTCCCCCCTAAATAGACAAAACTCTTGAGTGTAGCCTGAAATGAAATACAAAAGTCTAGATAGTGACAAAAAGAAACCATCACAATGGGGATGGGGTAGGGATAGACTGATTATCAAACCTTTAGTGATTGTAGATCAAGTTTCATAAAACAGATAACATTTTTATAATTTCTTGTGCAGTCAACAAGTTTCACTTTAGTTGTGCTTACATTATATAACTGTGAAGCCTGAACACTGGCTGTGTTTTCAATTTACACATTTCAAGAAAACCATAAATTCAAAATATTCTCCATACATAATAAATTGAACAAATTCAACAAATGCTCATTCGCCCCCGAGAAATTAATCTATAGAAAAGAAACATCATTTAAAAAAGTTGCACACAGTCCACTATTCAGGCTACAAGTACATATTTACTGTATTACAGCACATTATTTTTTAAAGTCTGCTTTCAACATAAACATAAATAATCACATTTTAAAAGAGCCCCATACTAAGTTTTCAGGTAAGTGCTAGACAGCTGGCCAGTAACAGCTGCTTACCATGATCTTCCCCAAGAGAGGGACCGGCTATCTCTGGAACTGTACAGGGTGACAAGCAAGGCAGAGTTAAACATCTTCGTTCAGCCCACTGACTAAACACTTTTCTGCTCTAAATGCCACCTACATTTCTGCTCTAAATGCCACCTAAATACCCAACCCATGGAATGCAATTATCTCAGAAGACTGGTTTTAAGGATCATTTATCACTTTGATGTAATCCACAAAAACCTAGTATACAACCTTTTAAAATGTGCCTGTGCTCTGCTGAGACAGAGCCCGTAGCTTCTGTGAGCAGCAGAGGCTGAGATAGCACTTTGGTTCTGAGCTCTAGTTGTGCTTTGCCCTGCTGCCTTTAAGGTAGCTTTTCCACCTCTTGACAAATTCTTTGAAGATTGGGGACTCATCAATGGTGCTGAGTAGCTGCAGCTGATTGATGTGGGTGGTGTGATAGTCCCAGCGGGCCAAGTTGGGGGCAATGCCAAGCATGAAGTGCCGGAGGTCATAGATGGTTCCTGAGCCAGTGTCATACAAGGGGAGCATGGCTTTCAGGGATTCCATGCCACGCTCATACAAGGACCTCGCTTCTTTCCCAAGCTTTTCCCCTGCAGTTTCTTTTAAGTCATACAGCCCAATTAAGGAATACATAAAGCCATTTAAAACAAAAGAGCTAGGTGTGGTTGGATATTCTTCATACCAGTCATGTTTATTCATAAACACAGCTTTAACTCCATGCTGCTCTGACAGAAATTTGTAAGGGGCTGTTGCCCTTAAAGCTGAATTGAGGAATATGTGGTCTTTTGTTAACAGATAGGCTCTGACTAATGTAGAAATGGCTTGCCCTTGGGCCATGGCAGAGTACCACCCTGGCTCTAAAGACTTGAAGCCTTCCCCTAACTTACGGGTCACCATTATTGGCCAGCCACCTTTCTCATCCTGGTTTCTTACCAGCCAATCACTGGCAGCAAAGAATGCGGCCATGTGGGCTGTGGTAGAGATGGTAATGTTGTCGAGGAATCCTTTGCCTTTTGCAATCAACCTAACCACCTTCTTGGGCATTATTTTGGTTGGCTTGACAGCTTTTGTGTTGGAAAGACCCACTCCTTTCCTGAGGTCAGTGACCAGGTCCCTGGTAACTGTGCTCCACGAAGTTCTGGGCCCGATGCCATAGTATATGTCTCTTTCTTTAAAAGCAATTAACTGGGTATTTGAGACGTAATGTACAGTGAAGAGCTGATTCTTTTCTGTGGTCTCTAGAACCACGGACACACTTCCATTTGTCAAGAACTTGAGGTCAAATGAAATAATAAAATCTTTTGTGTTCCCCAGTTGCAAAGATACACCTTCACTGGTTTCTGTAGGGGAAAATATACCAACAAAGACTGGTTAGAATAAAAGCTCTCTGTATTTAAAAGTTAATTGCAATTCATCCTTGACAACCACTGACCATAAAAAATTAACACTTCAATATTTTATGTGCCAGATCATCATTATTATTAGTTTTTTACTAAACTAACCACTAACAAATGACAGAATTGGTGAGTCCATGATGGCTTGTCAGCATCAGGCCAAAGCTCTTACCTTTTGACCTGTCTAGTTTACATTAGGGGGTTAACAGAGCAAATGGCTAAGGTATTGTTGATCAAACTGCCTTTTCTACTAGATCAAATGCTAGCTGATCAATAATCAATGACTATTCTAGTATATTCATTCTGCCAAAAGAAAAAAAATAGCCAAAAGCACATTATACTGTAAGAGAGAAGCTAGAAGGAAAGAATGGCCATACATGAATTTAAAATTTTTTATTTAGTTAACGTTTAATACGTATTTACTATGTTCTAAGTGCTTCATACATATTAACTCATTTAATCCCCATAAAAATGACAAGAGCAGGTCCTACTATTACTCTCAATAATGTGGCTGAGGAACCGAGACACAGGGAAGTTCAGTGACTTACTTAAGGTACAAAGAGTTGAACCCAGGTTGTCGAGTCTGATTTCACAATACATGCTCTTAATCACTATTTGCTGCTAAAAATGATAGGTTTGTTTTCAGATATTTGCTGGAATTGTGAATAAAATATCTGGAAATTAAGGGATACTGGGGGAGGTGGAGAGAGAAGCATAGGCTTTGGAGTTAAAAAAACCCAAAAACCTTGTGTGAATTCTTACTCTACCAGTTACTAGCTTTGAGATGTTCAGCAGGATACACCTCTTTAAGCCTCAGTTTCTTCACATGTTAAGTAGAGATAATACGACTTTGGAAGATAATTGTGAGGATTAAAAAAAAAAGATAGCGGCTTAGAACATAGTAAAAAAATGATAGTGATTATCATTATTATTATTCTGAAGCCATTGGCTTCAGAGGCTGATAAAACAGTAAAAGCTGTTTTATCTGGCAAGTTATCAAATAAGAAATTTCTTTTGCATCTCTATAGTGAGTGCAACGATGGCTGACTCCCAGAAAGACGGTTTCCTGAATACTGCTGGTCTAGATTTACCAGGAAAAGAAACTGAGTTTATTAAAACCAGACAGCAGCAGCAGCAAGAACAAGCATAACAATGACAACAACTATATGCAGTACAAATTTTAAAATATTAAAGGTAAATATGAATATCTTGATCTTTATAGAGCTCAGGTTTTCAAAACACATTCACATGTATTATGTCATTTGATCCTTACAGTAATCTTCCGAGGCTGGCAGAGCAGGAAGGACTACTTCCATGTGAGAGATGAAGATACGGAGGCTTTGCAAGGTTAAAAGGTTTGCCCAAAGCCAAACACGAATTAGTGGGAGACAGGGACTAGAAACCAGGATTCCTGGACTCAAGTTCAGAGACTGTGAAAAACAATTGATATTGGAAATGGCATCCTCATGAGAATAATCAGTAGAAGAGTTATTTCTCTTAAATATAGCCATAGAATCAGATCTGCTTTGAGGAGTCCTTGAGGAAATCTTTAGTGTGTCACCAGAAGCAAAGATTGGAAAAGTGAACTGATGATGGTATATACAGGGTGATTACCTTGGAGAGTATCAGCATGTTGAGTTGATTGTTTAACTCTCCCAACACTGGATTCTACAAGGTGGATATAATTGACTCAAGGCTCTTAATCACTTCATTTGATGGAACAGACAATTAGGAAGTTAGAACAAGAATGAGAACATCTTGACAGACGTAATGCATCAAATGATACTTTGAGTGACTTTTAAAAAAAAGTGATTTCAGAAATATACTTCTAATACACTAAAAATCCATTTAATCTGGAAAAATGTCAACAAAAATCTCTCTCTTAACTAGCATTTTTCTGCATCTATAGTAAAATGCAATCTGATGCCCATGACAACACCCTTAAAACACTGCAGGACTCTAAATTGACTCATGAATCACTCTAGATTAAATTACATTCAGTAGAGCAGACTATCCTGAGTACTACTTATTTTTTCATTCTTCGGGTAACGTCGCATTAGTCAGACAATATCATTAACTATGACATCCATTCTCACCAAAGTGGATAACAATGACCCATCTTTAGAAGTCCAAACGGGAGGAAGCTGAAGAAATACCCATTTTCTTCCCAGGATTCCACTGTAATTTTCACTTTATGCATAAAATTCCAATGAAATGATATGGTTCAATCAATCACCTTATGTCTCAATATAATAGATTAGTTGAAAGAACTCAGTAATGAAGGATGTCACAAGATGTAACCTTTTAAAAAACCACTATTGGGGCTGGCCTGGTGGCGTACTGGTTAAGTTCACACTCTCCACTTTGGCGGCCCAGGGTTTGCGGGTTTGGATCCCAGGTACGGACCTACACACTGCTCATCAAGCCATGCTGTGGTTGCGTCCCACATACAAAATAGAGGAAGCTTGGCACAGAGGTTAGCTCAGGGCCAATCTTCCTCACACAAAAAAAACCCAATAAAAAAACCACTATTAATTTTCCTAAAACCTTAACACCACCAGAGGGGGTTACTGAGCCACACAGAAGTGACAGAAGTCACAATCACCAATTTAAATCAATCAACCAACAATCATAATCTTTGCAACAATCTCACGAGGTAGGTCTTTTAATTCCCATTTTTAGATGTACGGAGAGGTTAAATAACCTGTCAACATCACTTAGAAGGATCTGAATGGTAGCAAATGGGATGTGACTACAATTGTGGCAACCACTTTGGAAATATACCAAGCAAGGTTCTGAGCTCACTGGAGGTCTTATGCTATCTGGAGACCCCTGCTTTAAAGCTACTAATAGAAATTTTTGAGTTTCCTAATTGTTTGAAATCCATGGTCCTTCCTCTCTCTGAGCAGTCATTCCCAGGTGTCACTACAAGTGTCTATTTTTTGGTATACATGTACATGTACTTTAGGCAACAAAGGATGATTAAGAATAGTCTTTAAATCAATGTTTTCACATACAACACAAACTGTTATCATTCATTCACTTAATCAGCAGGTTTACTACGTGGAGTGAGAAGAGGCCCTACTCAGAAACTCCAGGAACACTGAGAGATAGGGGTCAGGAGAAGAGAAGCTCACAAGAAGCCTGAGAAAGAATGGCTGCAGAGAGAGGAGAAAGTGAGTTCATGGAAATGAAGTGAAGACAGTATTCAGGAAAGGGAAAGCTAATTTGATTTAATAGAGTAGGACAGGTATAAAGTTGCAATTCATTCTATTTTAAAATTAGGAAGAGGGACAAAACTATTCAACAAATAAAACAATAAAAAATATGCCGCAGACCCATATTATGGTTCTTTCCTCTAGATAATTTTGTGCCTTTTCAGGGAAAAAAATTCAAGGCCAAAAATAAAGAAATAGAGCCAGCCCCGATGGCTTAGTGGTTAAAGTCCAGTGTGCTCTGCTTCGGCGGCCCGTGTTTGTTCCCTGCTGTGGAACCGCACCACTCGTCTGTCAGTGGCCACGCTGTGGCAGTGGCTCACGCAGAAGAACTAGAAGGACTTACAACTAGAATACACAACTATGTACTGGGGCTTTGGGGAGGGAAAAGAAAGAAAAAAGAGAGGAAGATTGGCAACAGATGTTAGCTCATGGTGAATCTTTCCCAGTAAAGCAAAATAAAATAAATAAATAAAGGGCCAAGAGCATTCAGGCCCTGGTCCTCCAGAGCCTCAGCTCACTTAGGTCTATGCTTTTATGTACAGTCATGTGCCTGCTGCACAACGATATTTCGGTCAATGGCGGACCGCATATACAATGATGGTCCCGTAAGATTAGTACCATATAGCCCAGGTGTGTAGCAGGCTATACCATCTAAGTTTGTGTAAGTACACTCCATGATATTTGCACAACCACAAAATCGCCTAATGATACATTTCACAGAACATAACCCCATCATTAAGCAACACATGACCGTACAAGTCCCAATTTCTTTTCAACAGTGATTCTCTGAATTGATCTCCCATGAAGTCTATATCCTCTAAAAAGCCTCATCTCCCATACCTATGCCTTAAAAATATGGTCTCACCTCTGTGATTTCCTTCTCCTGCTCTGAGCAACAACTCCCATGTAACTCCAACTCACTCTCCTTCATACACTTGTATTGACTTCAATGCCAAGCACCCAGGATATCAAAACAACTACTCCGTTCCCAGCTAGCACACTCCCACCAACAGGGAGTTCCAACTGTGAGTAGCTTGTATCCCACTGGCAGAGTAACTGTCACAGAGTTCTCTCCTCCACATGCTTACCACCACCTTAGGAAGTAGTTTTATCTCTAGCTACGGGCTGCAGAACAAAGGGCTAAAGTGAGGGTCCCTCACTTAGTATGAGGGGACCTATTTCTTCTACCACCCAGGACATCCAAAAGTGCACAATGAAATAAATCTATTGCTCTAAATAGGATAGAGTTCCAAAGATTGTTCTAGAATACATCCCAGCACTTGAGGAGATCAAGATGAGGGCTGCTGCTTTCCACTCTAATTCAGACATCATTAATTAGTGCAGAAATAAGCTCCCGGGCTCACCCCAAAGCAAATGTGCTTTTGCGCTTAGTGTAATCATTTCCTGCTGCAATAACCTCTTAAGGTATCACAAGCTAAATACTCTTAAACATTTCCACATCTCACCTAGCCATGTCTGTTGTTTTATAAGCAAAGATGCTCTATGTGCTGGAATATCACAGAATGCCATAGGAGAAAAGAAGTTCTAGTCACAGAATAAAAACTAAAGGTCACCCATTATTTGCACTGCATTAAGCACTCATAAAATCCATTACTTAAGGCCATCTAGAATGAGTAGATTTGTATTGTGGCTTTCAAGGTCTGTGAATTACATAGTCATCAATAAAGGACAAGGAGAGAATACAGAAGAGGTCTTACAATCTTTTCTCTTTTTATTTACCTTCTGCAAGGTTGGGGGGAGGGGAGAAGAGTTCTTTCTTGACAACATTTCCCCATAGAGAATTAAGCCTGAGGTGCTAACTAAAATTATTTCATTGTCTTTTTAAGTAATGCACTCATTAATTCTCATAGATATTGATTAGTGGAGAAAAATACATTACATCCTAATTAATGAGACTGTCTTAGTAAAAGGGGAAATGTTGCATAAAGTTAATTTGATTTTATAAATGATTTTATTAATGAAATGGTTTTACATGAAGTTTGAGACAATCTAGTACATTAACAAAATTCAACATGGGAAGCAGGCCTGGTTGGTAATGTTACATTATCTTGAAAAAATAAAAATCTACCAGTAAAAAACAGGCAAAGGAAAGGATGGTTCTCTCTATAAAGAAAAATTTCTACCATAATGCAAAGTAGTTTAAAAATTAAAGAATAAATACTGTACCGAAATATCAAAATAAACCAAGGAACTTCATTCCTGTGAGATACAGATCCCTGGAAGAGATCCCTGCAGTAAGCTGTATCTTAATCTATGGCTTGGTTCTTCACATAGTAAACATTCCTTTTATAACGTTAAATTTTTAGCTGTTCCTTTTTTAGGGATTTCACTTGGGTGACACCATTTGTTTCTTTACATTCATAATAAAAAGGGTCCACTAATGTGTTTTTAAAACCATAAAACCAATTTTAAGGGAGTTATCAGGTGCCATAAAATTAGCAGACACATATTACACATCACTTACCTGGAGCAAGGAACTGTTTAACATTGGTGAATCTAGACTTATCAGCCACACTGGCCACAAAGCAGCCCTTTGGCACGGTCCAGTCATTCGGCTTGCTGTTTTCGTCCCTGTCTTCTGCTGTCTCATATATCTCTATGTGAGGGGGTTTCTCAGTTAGATTCTTGCTGTAATGACTTAACCCGTACTGTGCAATCTGGATTGGGTAGAAATAGCCTTGAGGTCCCCACTGGGTAGATAAAGGTACACCTATAAAATAGAGAAACAAAGTAAATAACCATGTCCAGACGTTTGCAAGCCTATTTTGAACACCACTCTTCACAGTTTTACTTCTGGGGGACGTTACAGGATTATCAGCAACTTTTGAGCATCCTTATTATACTGTTTATGTAATTACTAAAAACTAGTACCAAATTAACCAGATATGAAAAACAAAATTAAGTGTTCATTCACTCTCATTCATTATTTGTTAATCGACAGCAACGCAATGCTGTAGAGTATCTTTTAAGAACCTTTTTTTTTTTTTTTTTTGGTGAAGAAGATTAGCCTGAGTTCACATCCGTTGCCAATCTTCCTCTTTTTGCTGAGGAAGATTAGCCCTGAGTTAACAGTTGTGCCCATCCTCCCCTATTTTGTATGTTGGACACCACCACAGCATGGCTTGATGAGTGGTGCATAGGTCCACACCTGGGATCTGAACCTGTGAACCTTGGGCCCCACCAAAGCAAAGTGTGTGAACTTAACCACTATGCTGCCAGGCTGGCCCAAGGATTAACTTTTTATGTGTATAACTTTTCTCATAGCTACAGATGTCATGTTTCATAATCTGTATCATACATTCCAGTTTTCAACAATTTAAATATATGTAGATAATGTTACCACAGTATCATTCTAGAATATTAATCCTGAAACTTTCTTAAACATTTGTACTTAACAATCAAGTTAATTACATACTCATCTCTCCCTCCAATGTCAAGATGTTGTCTAATAGCTACATCTTCTGATAGTTAAAGTATCTGCAAGAAGCAAGTTATGACTAGGCAACTTAAACACAGCCTGTGTTCTTTTTCATATCCTTCTTGTCAAAGTGTAATTCTTGAGAATGAGGAGTGTTTTTTTTTTTTTAAGAATTAAAGTTTTATATTTAACCATAGATTCTTGAAATAATTCTTAATGGATTACTTCTTGCAAAGTTCTAAGCAAAATTTTTAAATGTTTGGTATCAGTAGTAATTTCCCACATGGGAAATACAGTAATACCACATTGCACAGAATACTATATGGTTGCATGATAGTGTATGTGTTGAGAGATAAACTCCTATCTGTAGTTGTAAAATAAATTAACATGCATCAGATGGGCACAGCAGAAAGTGGAAATCTATAAAACTGGGTGTGTTCTGATATAGTTTCAAAACAGTTTAAGGAACTAGGGACTACATAGGCTAAGAATCCTAGGCTACAGATAAGCTTCTTAACTTCTGTATTCTTTCTCCAAGGGGCAATTTTTTTTTAAATTCAAATGTAATTATTTTCACTTAATAATAGGAAGGTTTATACAATTTCATTAAAGACGAGTGATAAACACAATAATGTGCAACTGACATAAGAATTGATAGACTATCAATGGAACAGAATAGTAGGCCAGAAACATACTCTAGTATTCAAAATATTTTAGTATAATGATAAAGATTGCATCATGAATCAGTGGGGAAAAGAGGAGATTATTCAATATATGTTAGGGGGAAAAATCTAAAATTAGACCCTGATCTTGTACTATTTACCAAAATATAAATCCATTTAGCTGGACTAAGACGTTAAATGTAAAAAAACAAAACCATAAAACTATTAGAGAAAATACAGATGAAGAGCTGATCATAGTGTGGCAAATGACTTTCTAAGCATAAAAGGAAGAAGTAAAAAAAAAAAAAAATCCCTAAGTTTAGTAAATAGAACTAAAAACTTCTAAAACTAATAAATCATAAGTAAAATGAAGTCAAATTCAATTTGGCCTTCTGGTTAATCCCCGGTTTGAAATACAGATCTCAGAGTATGCTAATTATACCCATAAGGAACCCTCACTGCTCCAGGTTTGAAAGACAATATGTAATAGACTCTAGGAGTTCAGTATAAATTCAGAGAAAACGGTGTCTATGTATTGTCTTATTCTGAGGACTTTACACCTCCATCCAGAGATGAAACCTGGCTAATCTGGTAACAAGACTGCACCGGTACGTTGATGGGCTCATTGGATGGTCTCTTTCCCTTTCCCATCTCCTCTCATAGGATAATAACTGTATATTTTAATGCAAAATTTCTGGAGATGCTGTGCCTTGACCTTACTGGTGAGAATTTTAGATTCTGAGGCAGGTTAATGGAATAATCCTATTTGATCAGGTATGATCTTAATGAAGATCTTGCACAGCATCTAGAAATTTGCCCTAGGTTCAGGCTTAACCTGTTCCGCCCTGCTAAGTCAGTGATGAAAAGTCTCTTGATAGTAAGCTACCTATGTATCTGCTGTATAATTGACACCTACAGTTTCTTATTCCTCAACACAGTCAGGATAGAAAAATGCAGTGGAGCAGACAGATACCAACCTTCAACCCCACTTATGCACTTGACTCTGTCTCGGACTTCCACGTTGTAGCCTTCAAAGGACATAAACACACCATCAGGGTGATAAGGGGCTCTCTGTGCATAGACCTTGGAATAGCTATGAGAGAATTCAAACCGATCATAGCCATCATACTGAACCACCTTTCCATAAACGTCAAAATATTTCTCTACCCAAGTGAATGGAAGAAAGACCTCATTCCCCTCTCGTCTCCCTTTAATTGTGTGTTCATCATTTATGAGACAGTCGATTTCTTCATATTTGAGCCCTAACACCTTGCTTCCCCCATTGCTATTGAAGCCCCCAACGACAGGCGGTGCTTTCTGCTGTTCCTGAGGGAATGCCTCCTCAGACTGTTTGGCCATGTGGTTCACATAGTTGTTACTCTCAGATGCTGCCGCTCTTTTTTCCAATCCATCCACTCTGAAGCCACTACTCAAATGCCGTGGAAACTGGATCGCTTTGTCGCTGGAACACTTATTCCACAAAAGTACTGTGACCAAAGTGAAGAGTGCGCAGATGATAATCAAAGTCTTATAGTTGACCCGAGCTGCCAAGCAACGCATATTCAGACCATACCTATGGAGGCAAGAAGAAAAATTCATGAAAGATATATTGCTGACATTTCATAGGATAAGGTTTCCTTTATTTTTTGTGTGTTGAACATTAGAGGAATTTTATTAGTTGCATGTAATCTGATCAGATTTAAAATTACTAACTCAAACTTTTCAGCAGAAACAAAGAAAAGGCAAGAGGTGCTTCCCCCTCTTAAAATGCTGAGTTAGCATGACCTGCTAAAGCAGAGATTCCCAAACTTTATCTGTGGCTTCCTTGGTATCTTACTAATTTTTTCACAAAGACCCCAGGCCAAAGAAATACCTAATAGTTCCATTTATTAAGTAGTTGGGCCCAAACAACTTAATACATATTTCTGTCCTAATAACTTAGTAGCTGTCTGAAAAAACATAAGAGGTCTTGTCGAGGTAAACACAGACATCCATGTTGCCAAATCCAACAGTGAATTTTTAGTGCTTGTCCTACTTGACCTCTCAGCAGCATAGAATAGTCAATGACTCTTTCCTTCTTGAAATATTTTCTTCTCATGGCTTCTAGGGCACCATTCTCTCTTAGGTCTTCTTATACCCTACCGGCTGCTCCTCGTCACTCATCTTTGATCATTCCTTTTCATCTGTCTGAACCCTAACTGTTGGAGTGCCTTAGAGTCGCAGTCCTCAGACCTCTTCTTTATCTCTATTCACTCCTAAGTAATCTTACCCAATCTCATGGCTTTAAAATCAATTTATATGCTGACTACTCCCCAAATTCATCTCCAGGCCAGACTTTCCTTCAGAACTGCAGACATATATATCTAAGTGCTGACCCAGGTAACTGGGGTCTTTACTTGGAGGTCAAATGGACGTCTGAAACATAACATCCAAAACGTAACTCATAATCCTTCCCCTCAACCTGTTCCTCTTTTCCTAATGCTCAGACCGGAAATCTTGACTCCTTTTTTTTTTTTTGCAAGGAAGACCAGCCCCGAGCTAACATCCATTGCCGATCCTCCTCTTTTTGTTGAGGAAGACTGGCCCTGGGCTAACATCCGTGCGCATCTTCCTCCACGTTATATGGGACGCCGCCACGGCATGGCTCACAAGCAGTGCGTCAGCGGGCGCCCGGGATCCGAACCTGCGAACCCCGGGCTGCCAAGCGCGAACTTAACTGCTGCGCCACCGGGCGGCGCCCCTTGACTCCTTTCTTGCTCACCCCATATCCAATCACTCAGTAAATCCTGTTGTCTCTACCTTCAAATTACCCAGAATCTGACCTCTTTTTACCAACTCCACCACATCAGAGCCACTGTCATCTTTCATTTGGAATACCGCACTGATGTCTAAACTGGTCTCCCTGCTCCTACCCTTGCTCTACTATTCTATGCCTAAGTCTATTCTCAACGTAACAGTCAGAATGATGCTCTTAAATATAAGCCAGATCATGTCATTCCAGTCATGATGGGAGAAGAATTTGATGCTGTTGTCCCTGCTGGCCATATGGTGTACCAGTCAGCTGTGACTGCAATGCAAGTAGTCCCAGGTTGCCGGTCGCTGGGGTCATTGAGAAATATGGAAAATTATGGGTTAGTTATATATGCAATATATGGAATATTTCAGCCTGCTGAGAGTAAAGGAAGGAGTCTCATTGCTGTTTTCTACAGTAGCTCTGTAATTTATTTTATGGTGTAAATCCACGATTACTTATTTTATTGTTTGTAATTCTCCCCCCCTTTTTCCTCTCAATAAATCCTTTAGGCAGCAATGAGATTAAAAAAAATCAAACCTCAAAATGAAAATGTTTCATGAAAGATTACACAATGAATTTCTGTTTTTCAAGAATGTTGATGGTGAATGTGTAATTCACTCATTTCTTTTAATTCCAAGAGAAGGTAAACTTTGAGTCTTTGCATGTCTGAAAACAACTTTATTCTGCTCTCATCTTTGATTAATAGTTTGCCACAATATAGAATCTCTGGTTGCATACTGTTTTCTTTTGAAATGTTGCAGGCCATATCTTACTGTCAAAGCATAAAGGGTTACTGATGAGAGGTTTGATTTCAGCCTGACACTTGTCACTTTGTACATGACTTCCCTCTGGATCTTTTGTTTACCCTGGAAATTCCGCAGCTTCACGAGAATGTGTTCAGCATATCTGATTCACTATTTCAGCGCTTGGTGTGCCCTTTCAATCTGATAACTTGTCTTCTTTTCTTGTTTATTGGACGCAGTATCTTCTTGCAGCTCTGAGTATATCAGAGTTCCTTTTTTGTAAAGTTCTCTCTGATTAGCTCTATTTTCTCCAATGGCAATTTTTCTGGTTATTTTAGTTTCTCTTTCATGCTGTTAGTTTTCCTCACATGCCTGGTGATCTCTGGTTACTCATTCATATTTAGGCCTGAATGACTCATTAGCCAACAGATTTCCTCTGCTATTGTGAAGATGGTCTGTTTTTTGGCTAGACTGCTCTCCTGAGGGACACTCCGTGTGGGCTAGGTACAGGCTGACTGGCCGAGTTCCTTTCGGGTGTGCGGGTGGGGAGCCAGCAGGCCCTCTAAATGCCAGAATGAAGATGGCTTTTTTCTTTTGTTCTGGGCACATAACTTGTACTCTAGAAGCCTTAGCTTTTCCCAGTTTCTCTAAAGAAAGTCTGCCTGGTGTTTTGCCTGGGGTTCAGGCCAGCTATCTGTAGTCTGAGTGCAGGGGTGAGAGAGGTATGGGGAAGGGAGGAGAGGGTACAGTTGTGCCTTCTAGTACTCGAACAGAGATCCAGAAATCTGTTCAATTACCACTCTTTGGTAGTTTTCCTATTTATTGTTATTGGTTTCTTCATTTCTTATTTCTATACATTTTATTTCAGTGGGGCATCAGGAGGAAAAGGAGACAAAGATATGGGTTTGGTCCATCTTGGAAACCATACACAGATTTTCAGAGCTGGAATCTAATAACATACTTTTATCATCGGCATTGTTACCATGAGAAAATGTGTTGAATGCTCACAAACCAAAGTGTGGTACAAACAAACCTTCAGAAATAGTGTATTTATAAATTGAGGATTTCCCTATATTGTAGTACAAGCAAACTGATAACACTAAATGGTGTTCATTTAAAAAAAAGTCCTTCATTAAAAGCACTTATGTGACATTTGAATCATTCCTCTCTGCTTATGAAACAGGCTACCACTATGATGAGGGACATGATGAGAAAACCAAAATTAAAAACTTTCAATAACCTTTATGCCCAGATTTTGTTGTCTAATATCATTCCTTACTAAAGGCAATCAGGGCTTCTTAGAGAAATGGATGATTCCAGGTCTGGGGCCTTGCCATGCAAGAAAACTTTCAAATCAATGGGATCATAATCCAGGAGATCAAAAAAGCAGTAGATGAGAGAGAAAACAAGACTGGAAACATATGGATAATTACTGAAGCTGGAAGATATGCTGGAGGTTCACTATATTTTTCTCTATACTTTTGTTTATGTTTAAACATTTCCATAATTTCAAAAATAGTATCATAGCAAAAAGACACAGGATAGGAATCAGCCTGAAAGGTCCCCTTCTCTGTTAGTCAAAGTTGTGAGAATTATGACTGATGTTGACTGCAACATAAGGAATCAATAAGAAATCTTGAGTCTACCATGAGATTCAAAAAGGAGAAAACTAGAAAAAAAGTTAGGTCATCCTCCGAGCAGGTGAAAACTGGCAACTAAGTGAAAGAATTTATTTATCCAGCCGGCCTTTGAAAGAGAACAAACCAAGAGCCCCAGATGATAAAGAATTCTATTTTACAGAAAAAGGGTGGTTAATAATATAGAAGAAATTTAAAAAAAAAATCAGAAAATTAGCATTAAGTGATCCCTCATGAAATTACTAATTTAGGCAAGTACTATATTCAGGTATATGTTTGCTAGGGACCTAGAGATACAGTATGATCTCACTTTAGTAAACAATGCATATATAGGTCTTTATTTTCTAATTTTCCATGATTTACCTTTTTGTGTGTGTGTGAGGAAGACTGGCCCTGGGCTAACATCCGTGCCCAACTTCCTCTACTTTATATGGGACGTCGCCACAGCATGGCTGACACGCGGTGTATCTGCCCACACCCGGGATCCGAACTTGTGAAGCCTGGGCTGCTAGAAGTGGAGAGCGTGAACTTAACTGCTATACCACTGGGCTGGCCCCAATATTTACCATTTTTTAACCATAAAAATTGAAAATTAAGAAGGTCAAACTCAATTTTGTTAAAATACTGAAAGAAAGAAATGTAAATTTTAAGTTAATGTCTATAAATATTTAGTTTTCAAAATAGGCACTGACATTTTTTGGGAGGAAAGGGAAAGATGGGAGATAGAAGGAGGATGGAGCCAAATAGGCTCAATCTTAAAGGTATTCATGATAACTTTATTATAATGTTACTCAAATTATAGAAAATTGACCATAGAAACTTTCAAATTTTAAAAAGTAGATTGCATTGAATTTTGCTAAGTATAAATGATAGTAACTTTAAAAGCTAAAAGCAGGGTATTCTGCTGAGTGGTGATAAGCTTCCTACTTATTTTAAAGCTTTTGCCACATCAATGAACTAGATTAACCTTTCAAGTTAAAAAAAAGCAAAACAATCCATGGGCTGGCCCGGTGGCATAGTGGTTACGTTCTCACTCTGCTTCAGCGGCCCAGGGTTCACAGGTTCGGATCCCTGGTGTGGACCTACACACTGCTCATCAAGCCACACTCTGGTGGTGTCCCACATACAAAATAGAGGAAGATTGGCACAGATGTTAGCTCAGCAACAATCTTCCTCAAGCAAAAAGAGGAAGAGGCAACAGATGTTAGCTCAGCAACAATCTTCCTCACCAAAAAAACCCCCCCAAAAACGAACAAAAAAACCCTCAGAAATTAAAAAACCTTGAAACCTCATCTACTGCTGACCCGAAAGATTTCTTTCATTAGAAACATAATCCAATAAAAATGGGTTTTAGTAACTTGGGAGATCTAAAACAGAAAATAACATTCAGTAAGCATCATAAAGAAACAGTGGAATAACTTCTTTGCACAAATAGTTAAAAATTAGGGAAAACAAAATATAACTTAGTTTTCCTTTGGGAGAGCAAATTGTTCTCTTCTAAAATGATGTGCAATTCAAAAACTCTTCTGTGATAACTTATCTTTCAAATTCATTTTCATAACTGAATATTTCAAGTAACAAAGTAATTCAATAAACATTAAAACTGTGGATATCACCATGAGTTTTTAAAATTTGAAGGTCATATTTCAGTTAAGAACAATCTTTATATAAATTTGTAAAATATTTCATTGAAAGAAATTATTGGCTTTTTCTTTCCTCTGAATAACGTAAACCAAGGCTTGCTTGCTCACTACTTTCTCTTATTTATATATCTAACAATTTATATCTTTTATAATTCTTTGGTACCAAATAAATAGAAGGAATAGTATTTACTCAAAAGATAATCAAACTGACCTGTTGGTTCAATCAGCATCTATTCAGCAGCTACTTTGTGGTGGGTAAGGTACTATCCTGTCCCTAAAGGCCAGATTAGTGGGAAATGTGCATAAAAATAATAATGTTATGAGATAGGAACTGTAAAAAAGTTACATAGTATATGCTATGAAACACAGAGGAAGAAGCCAGTAACTGTCCCTTAACTTTTTAGGGCATTAAGGAAAGCTTCAAGGTGGAATGAGTAGAAGATTGACAGGCAAGCATGCTCCCAAATCAGGGTATTTGCATTTGCCACGCCCTCTGCCTGGCACTCTGATACCCATTAGGCTTGCTCCCTTATTTCTTCAGCTCACTGCTTAAGGGTCAATTTGTCAAACAGGCCTTCTCTGACCACCCTATCTAAAACAGCAGTTCTCACCCCGTTATTCTCTAGGTCCTTATCAGCTTTGTTTTTCTTCATGGCATTTATCACCACTTGATATTATGCATACTTAGATTATTAGCCGTCTCCAATCCACTAGAATCTAAACTCCACGAGGGGTGGCATTTTGCTTCTCCTGGTCAGAGCTGGATCCCCAGTGCCTAGAAATGTGCCTGGTTCACAGCAGGCATTCAGTAAAGATTCATTGAAGGAACTAACATTGTTAAGTATGCAATTTAAAAAAACAGACATTTGAAATAGACAATTTAGTTTTCTTTCCTGT
Organism: Tapirus indicus; assembly: GCA_031878705.1. Classification (NCBI taxonomy): domain Eukaryota; kingdom Metazoa; phylum Chordata; class Mammalia; order Perissodactyla; family Tapiridae; genus Tapirus; species Tapirus indicus. The sequence continues at coordinate 59,566,482 of CM062918.1, read as the reverse complement.
ATTTGGGTATTCTGAAATGACAAACCAAATAAAAATGAACATAACTGACGCAACAGAATATGGATTGTGATGCTGTAAATTGGCCAACTCTTTAAAACAGATTTACAGTTTAATTACTGCTATTAGTAATGTTCCATCTGTTTACTGCTCGATAGACCAAGATTTAACTTGTGCAAATGGTTAAGTATTTTGTGATAGCTCTAACTCAAAGGAGAACTGCCTAATATTTTTGGTGGTCAGGACTCTTCCAATAACGTAAACAAGTAGCATTCTCTGGCAATTACTTACAATAAAGGACAAAATGAGAAGGTAATTTTGCTAAGTCCATTTTTTTTGAAAATAACGAAGTTAAAAAAATCTTTGATGCAAGTGGCTCACAATGCTTCACATAAGATTATATTTCTAGGCAAACATCCCAAAGAAATTGAGCGAGGGTATATAGTATATGATATTATTCACATTTTACAGAAGAAGAGACTAAGGTATAATAACCCACAAGAGCTTCACTAAAGAAGAGGACAGGGAACAACAAAAGACCCGAATAGCCAAAATAATCCTGAGAAAAAAGAACAAAGTCGGAGGCATCACAATCCGTGAATTCAAATTATACTACAAAGCCATAGTAATCAAAACAGTACGGTACTAGCAGACAAACAGACACACAGATCAATGGAACAGAATTGAGAGCCCAGAAATAAAACCACACATCTATGGAGACCTAATCTTTGACAAAGGAGCCAAGAACATACAATAGAGAAAGGAAAGTCTCTTCCATAACTGGTGGGAAAAACTGGACAGTCACACACAAAAGAATGAAAGTAGACCATTATCTTACACCATACACAAAAATTAACTCAAAATGGATTAAGACTTGAATGTAAGACCTGAAACCATAAAACTCTTTAGAAGAAAATATAGGCAGTACACTCTTTGACATTGGTCTTAGCAGTATCTTTTTGAATACCATGTCTACCCAGGCAAAGGAAACAAAAGAAAAAATAAACAAATAGGACTACATCAGACTAAAAAGCCTCTGCACAGCAAAGGAAACCATCAACAAATTGAAAAGACAACCCACCAACTGGGAGAAAATATTTGCAAATCATATATCTGACAAGAGGCTAATTTCCAAAATACATAAAGAACTCATACAACTCAACAACAAAACAAACAACCTGATCAAAAAATGGGCAGAGGATAGGAACAGATATTTTTCCAAAGAAGATATATAGATGGCCAACAGGCACATGCAAAGATGTTCAACATCACTAATTATTAGGGAAATGCAAATCAAAACTACAATGAGATATCACTTCACACCTGTCAGAACGGCTATATAATTAACAAGACGAGAAATAACAAGTGTTGGTGAGGTTGTGGAGAAAAGCGAACCCTCACACACCGCTGGCGGGAATGCAAACTGGTGCAGCCACTCTGGAAAACAGTACAGAGATTTCTCAAAAAATTAAAAATAGAAATACCATATGATCAGCTATTCCACTACTGGGTATTTATCCAAAGAACATGAAATCAACAATTCAAAGAGATTTATGCATCCCTAAGTTCGTTGCAGCATTATTCACAATAGCCAAGATGTGGAAGCAACCCAAGTGCCCATCAATGGATGAACAGATAAAGAGGATACGAGATACATATATATATATGTACGCACACACACACTGGAATACTACTTAGCCATAAAAAGAGAAAATCGTGCCATTTGCGACAACATGGATGGACCTTGAGGGTATTATGCTAAGCAAAACAATTCAGACAGAGAAAGACAAATACTGTATGATTTTACTCATATATGGAAGATAAACACACAGAGAAGGAGAACAGATTAGTGGTTACCAGAGGAGAAGCGGGTGGGGCGGGTGAAAGGTTTAAAGGAGCACATATGTGTGGTGACGGATAAAAACTAGACTATTGGTGGTGAACACAATGCAGTCTATACAGAAACTGAAATAAAATAATGTACACCTGAAATTTACACAATGTTATAAGCCAATATGACCCCAATAAAATAAAAAAATAAAAGAATAAAGAAGAAGACAGGGACAAAGCCACGACAGATAAGAGCTTAAACATGATTAAAAATTTTACAGATGATGAAACTGAGGCTTTGTGATGTTAAGCAAGTTACCCTAGGTCACAACATTATATGATAGTTCACTTGAGATTTGAACTCAGGTTTGTTTGTCTGACTCCTCTATCTGATGTATCAGAGGGTATCGTGGAGCAGATATAAATTGTATTTCAAAAGCTGAACACTACCCTTCTCCAGGCAGGTATTCTAATTTATAACAGGTTACCAGATTGTGAATTGAACTCAGATGTTAACAGGTCTTATTCTAGACAAATCTGAATTTTGACTTTGAATCAATAGTTTGCAGCATGAGGTAAAATACAATTTTAGGAAAAGTTATCTAGTTATTCTAAAAATTTATTAGCATTTCTGAATGAAGCTACTGGAATTTTTGAATTTTCTTCAAATTCAACAGTAAAACTACATGCCATATTAATATTAGAAAAGAGTAGAAACAAGAGTCATAATTATGAATATTTATGTATATATAGTCCAATAAAGCTACCTGGTCTCCAGGTGGATTAGAATAATTAAGCCCTTGAAAATAGGATCCAGATTGGCCCCACAAATACAGCAACAGCTTACAAATGCATTACGCTTCATTTCTGCTAATAATTAATATGATGTTCTGGGATAGCTTGTTGAAGCAAAACCTTCTCCAGAGATAGAAATGGAGCTTAATAACAGTTTCATCAGTTCATGTTAATTTGGGCTTTGAAAATAATGTACTGATGTTCTAAAAATCCCAAGGTGGCAGTATATATAAGGAGAGTAACTAGCATTAGCATAATAAGTTAGAGTGTAAAAAAGTAGACATCTTAAGATAAAAATATTTTTATTCCACAATTGTCTTTTTGTTAGTCAAGGCCAAAAGAACCCCCCACAAACAAAAAAACAAACCACAATCCAGAATATAAATGCTTTAACTTTTTTTTTCTACTTAGTTTAATTTCCTGCAAGAACATATAATCTTGGGTACAGACTGTCTGTAATTACCCTCGGAATGAAAATTACCCGTGACATTAAAGCTCAAATTTATCTGCTTGGTTACTCAACACAAATCTGCTTTGAAGCAACTTGAACCAATATTCTTACTTTCTCTGCTATTTTCCTATACACATACCCATTGCCACAAAAGGAAAAAACAAAACAAAAATGAAAAACTTCAAACTATAAAGGAGAACCATCTAATGAAGAATATGGTAATTGTATAAATAAAAACTGAAAATGGAACTCAGGAGCTGTGGGAAGGTACACTTGTGGTACTGTGCTATATTTGCAAGAAGACTTGAGACCACCTGATGTCTTTTATTAGCCCAGAATGTGAAAGCTCACATTCTTTTTTTCTAATTTTTAAAATTATGGTAAAATACACATAACAGAGAATTTACCATCTGAAGCATTTTTAAGCATACAGTTAAGTGGTATTAAATGCATTCATAACGTTGTGCTACCGTCACTACCATTCATCTCCATAACTCTTCATGTGAAAAGTAAAACTGAAACTCATACCCAGTAAACAGTAACTCGCTATTCCTCTCTCCCCTCCAGCCCCTGGCAACCACCATTCTACTTTCTGTGTCTATGATTTTGACTACTCTAAGTTATCTCATATACGTGGAATCATACAGTAGTTGCCTTTTTGTGACTGGCCTATTTCACTTAGCATAATATTCCATAGTTTCATCCATGTTGTAGCATATGTCAGAATTTCCTTCCTTTTTAAGGCTGAATAATATTCCATTGTCTGTATATACCACACTTTGCTTATCCATTCATCTGCTGACAGACACTTGGGTTGCTTCCACCCCTTGACTATTGTGAATAATGTTGCTATGAACATGGCTATACATATAACTTTCTGAGACCCTGTTTTCAATTCTTTTTGATATGTACCCAGAAGTGGAATTGCTAGATCATATGGTAATTCTATTTTTAAGTTTTTGAGGAACCACCATACTGTTTTCCAGTGGCTGTAACATACTACATCCCCACCAACAGTGCACAGGATTCCAAGTTCTCCACATCCTTGCCTACAAAAAAAACTTTATTTTTTTTTTAACAGTAGCCATTCTAATGTGTGTGAGGTACTATCTCATTGTGGTTTTGATTTGCATTTCCTTAACGATTAGTGATGCTGGGCATCTTTTCATGTGCTTATTGGCTATTTGTATATCTTCTTTGGAAAAATGTCTATTCAGGTTTTTTGCTCATTTTTGAACTGACTTTTTTTGTTATTGAGTTTCAGGAGTTCTCCATATACTCTGGATATTAATCCCTTATCAGATACATGATTTGCAAATATTTTCTCCCATTCTGTGGACTGTCTTTTTATTCTGTTGATATTGTCCTTTGATGCACAAAATGTAATTTTCATGAAGTCCAATTTGTCTATTTTTAATTTTGTTGCCTGTGTCTTTGGTGTCATATTCAAGAAATCATTGCCAAATCCAATGTTGTGAAGCTTTTGTCCTATGTTTTCTTCTGAGAATTTTATGGTTTTAGGTCTTACATTTATGGCTTTGATCTATTTTTGAGTTAATTTTTGCAGGTGGTATGAGATAGGGGTCCAACTTCATTCTTTTGCATGTGGGTATCCAGTTTTACCAGCACCATTTGTTGAAAAAGACTGTCCTTTCCCCAATGAATGGTCTTGGCACTCTTGTCAAAATCATTTGAACATATACGTTAGGGTTTATTTCTAGGCTCTATTCTATTCCATTGGTCTATATGTCTGTCTTTATGACAATGCCCCATTATTTTGATTACTATAGCTTCGTGGTAAGTTTTGAAATTAGGAAGTGTGAGTCTTCCAGTTTTGTTCTTTTTTAAGATTATTTTGGCTATTTGGGGTCCCCTGAGATTCCATATGAATTTTAGGATGGGTTTTTCTATTTCTGCAAAAAATGTCATTGAAATTTTGATAGGGATTGCATTGAATCTGTAGGTCACTTTTGGTGGTATTGACATCTTAACAATATTAATCCTCCAATCCACAACATGGGATGTGTTTCCTTTTATTTATATTTTCTTTAATTTGGAAGTTCACATTCTAAGTTCACAGGCCTTCCACCTGACACACTTTTGTAGGAAAATCTTAGTGTGCCAATAGGACACCAAAGCAATTTGCAAATCAAATAAAAAGTAATGTGGTAGGTAGTTAGGATAGGGAAATATGCTTGAAAGAGCTGCATGGGGAGAATATTTATCAAAGCAGAACATGGATAGTATACACTGGTCTCCAAGAGTCTCACATTAACAACCATTATGTGAGACTTTTCAAACACAGAATGATAAACTTACAGCTATGGAATTCCTTATATATAGTGCAAGAACTTTTGTATTCATTTCTTCATTTAATTCCTGCAACAATCCAATGAAATGGGCAGGAAAATAAGTGCTCTTTTACAAAAGAGAAAACTGAGGCTCAGCGATATTAAGTCAAATTGATAAGGTGGAGCTATGTTTAGAATCTAGATCTTTTGATTCCAAGTTCTATTATACCAGTGATTCCCAATCCCAGAAGACTAAGTCTCATCTAGGCTGGAAACAGATGTTTCAAGATCTTCACAGGTGATTCTGATGATTGATTATGTTTGGGAACCAATATACTATATCAGCAGTTCTTAAATTTTATTGGGCATCAGAATAACCTGGAAGGCTTATCCAAATACAGATTGCAAGGCCCTACTCCCAGGGTTTCTGATTCACTAAATCTGGATAGGGGCCCAATAATTTGCCTATCTAACCAGTTCCAGGTGAGAAATCTAAGCTGCTGGACCACACTTTGAGAATCACTGTAATATACCATACGCATTAAGTATATTTAACTAGTAGGTACTATTTGCAAATGATGAAATATATGTGCTGCATGAACTCAGAACCATTTTAGGCAATTCTGAAGATTAAGGTCATTAGCACACTGATTTTTGCAGAATAATTAATCCTATATTCCAATTAGGATGACTTTTGTTAATATCCTTGCTTTCTAAAATTAACAAAGCAGTGATTCGAGAGTTAGCTAAACCCTAAATATAAAGTCATACTTGGAAAAAATTTACAATCTACTGAAGAATCTCTCAGTCAGCTAGAGTATGTTTTGAAATAATTCATTTAGAAGGGTTAAGTGTATGGTATATACTTGAAGCCTTCCAGAACTGAAAATGTGTGTGGCTTCTCAGTCAAATAACTTGGCTGGATAAAGAATTTTGGGGTCCAAACTGTCTACAGAACTCTGTAGACGCTGCTCAACTGTCTCCTGATGTTTAATTGTAAGAACAATCTGAGGCTAGTCTTCTTTCCTTCCTTTGTGAATAACTTTTGTATGTTTGTTTTTCCCCTTGCCTGGGTGACTGGTTATTATTATTGTTATTATTTTTAACAAGGGAAAGTACCAAGTTTCACCAGGATAGGTTTAGTTTCTGGTTTCTTTTTATTAAATTTTCCTGGTATTTGGCAACAAGCCCGTTTCAATTACAAACTCGGATCATCCTTTAGCTCAGAAAAATGTTTTTTCTAGAGTGTGTTTAATAACTGTTCCTGTTCAATTTGTTCTGGTCTCTTGCATAACATCAGTTATCTATATGTTGGATCTCTTTTACTCTATCCTTTATGTCTATCACCTTTTTCTTCATATTTTCTTTTCTCATCTCTTTTCCCCTTTTCCTCTGCATTCTGGGAGAGCTTCTCTAACCTGTATTCCATATCACTGAATCAGCTTTCTGAAGTTTCTAATCTGCTCTCTATGGTTTCTCTAAGGTGCACAATTTAATTAGGATACTGTATATTTAGTTATTATTCTATTATTTCTTATTTGGATACTGCATTTTTAGTTTCCAACCTATTGTTTCTTATTTTATCCAATATCCATTTAATTTATGCTACCCATTAGCTAGCCCCCCTTCATCTCAGTCTACTGTCTTGTGAACTCATTTTCCATGTCTTACTCCAAAGACTCTGTAATTTTTTTAATCTACAAGCATAAAAAAATGCTTTCTAAAATTTCCTCATTATTGAAATAACCTTTAATATCAAGAGTATGCTTTTGCCCTGCATTGAGTGCTACATTCCTCTTTTTCAGTGGTTGCAGAGTCTTATCTCAGATTCCGTCCCCCGGGTATTTCCAGCAGCTGGATCTATGGCTCGATAAAAGTAGGGTTTGACTTTTCAGCAAGAATACTTCATGGTAGAAGTGTGAACTTTCATCAGGAAGTATATAATGCCTGATAGTCTCTCTTTTTGTTATGTTAGGATTACTCTGTATGTTCAGGTGTTGTCAGCCTCATCCAGCCATTATAAAGTTCTCCATTAGCAGTCCATCTAACAGCTTTAGCAACCACTGATGATTGTTTCATTAGGGGTTGCAAAACGGTGATATTCTAATTCTATCAGCCCTTCTTAATGTATTAGCTGAAATATTTCTGTAAAGAAAATCTTGCCTTTATCAACTATTTTGTTATCTTGAAATATATAGTTTATATAGGAAAGGCAGAATTAATGCTTGACTCTTTCCTTTTATTTACCAACTTTCAAAATAATGTGTCTCCCTAATAACTTGCAAATACAAACAATGAGGTTTTTTTTTTTAAGTAACATATGAACTCATGGATTTTAAATGTATTTGGTGTGTTTCAATTGACCACAGTTATTACTTTCTGATGCTCAAATTATCCCATTTTTAGCCAGTGCAAATCTCTCCAAGTTGGCTCCTAAGTCCTTTGGGCACAACCCCAAGTAGTTTCTGATAGCTTTCTTGTATGACAAGATAACCCAGGTTCATCACGTGACAAGATAACACAGGTTCATCACATACACTTCCTGCCAAAGACCTGAGACAGCCATTCTTCAAAGAGTTCTAGTTGCTATCAGTGGGAATATCTAGATTATTTCTAATAGAAATTTCTTGACATTTCAGGTATATGAACACTCCTTATCCATGTTTCAGTGCCAGTGTACTATTTTTAGATATATTTAGTCATTGTAGTAGTGACTGGAGGTGGGGAGTCAGATGCCTGTACCCAGACTGCTCTCTGATCTGTCAGGATTAGGTTCTGCTGCTAGTAACAAATACCAGAAATAAATCCTTATATGTTCCAGCCAATGCTATTTTTCACCCATGTAAAAGAAACCCAGAGGAAGGCAGTCTGGAGCTAATATGCAACTACATCATCAAGGACCCAGGCACTTTCTACCTTTCTACATCACACTATGGCCCAAGAAAGTTACTGAAGCCTCAGCCATCATGTCTGTGTTGTAGCCCAGAGAGAAGAGGAAAGGCAGAAGGGAAAAGAGCCTATCCCTTAGTAGAATGTCTTATCCATTGTAGGTTCTCTATAAATATTAAATTGGAATGTGCATTATTCAGTCACACCGAAGGTACGATCTAGTCACAGTGTTTATAGTCATGTATATCTTCAAACTAATCTGCTGGCTTGTGTTACCTACATGGCAACCTAGTCTTCCCATAGCCCAGAGCTTGTGCTGAAAATCATCACCAGCACTCCATGGGTAGGTCAACCCTGCTACCCTCATCTATCATCAAACCTTCATGAGACATACTTAGGTTTAAAAAAAAACCCCACCAAATCACACATGAATGATAAAGGAAGTTGTTCTTTTTCTGAGGGGGTAGGGGAAAAGGTTACAGGGAAAGGAAACATCTGAGTAGTAGTTTTACCATATGCCAAGTGCTATACACACTTTCAGTTACTGAACTCAAACCCTAAGCAGCAGCTCTTGTTATCACCAGTGTATAGCTGAGGAAACTGAATAGCTCTTAACTGTGCTGAAGAAAAATTATTAGCAAGCACATAGTGGGATTCACACCTAGATTTATCTGGCTTCAAAGTATAGTTTCTTTATATCAGCCCACAATAGCATATTATCTGGCTCCAAATCACTCTTTACTTCCTCACCAACTAGTTAAGAGCAGAAAGATCTGCCCTTGGTTTGTGCAGACATCTTAAACTACTACCACTGTGCGGCACCTTCTGAAACTAGAATTTGTTTCTGAAAAGAGCTTCTAAATGTATTCAACTTAATTCTCTCTAGCATTGAAAGCAATAATATAAAGAACTAGGACAGGAATGTTTTTTAAAGAGCAAAAGAGCAGCTTTGTATCCAGGGAAGCTGAACAATTATAGTGTAGCTAAAATGTTCTTTGAAGTATTGTAGAGTACTTAACTAAAAAAGCTCTCTGCTTCTTCTAAGCAATGTGTCAAACTAAGCATATGCTATGTAAATAAATCAGTTCAGAAAGGAGTCCCAGGCTTCTTCAGCTGTGTAAGATTTCTCTCCTCATTAGGAAATCCAAGAGAAAGAAAACCTAATGATGTGTTTACTCTGCACAGTTCATGCATAAGGGGACTTTACAGTACAAATTGGTAGAACTATCCTAAGAAGTTACATAGAATAGCTGCTGATAATAAGTTTTTATCAAGTTTGGTGCAATCCTGCAAAACAGGAATAATAGAAGGGGAAAGATTCATCAAGTTGCTTGCTTACAGTAATTTTAAACAATCATAAGGCACAAAGATGGAGTCTTGGCCATGCAGAAGAAGCTGTATACGGAATGAATCTGTGCCCAAGCTGATTTTTAAATGTGAGTAATTACTAGGCTAATTGTCAACACAGAAATAGTAGAATGCAGTTTCGAGCTGCTTCACAAAGCAATGCAGGAAGCATCACGCTGGAAAAAATGATTGAGAGAATATGCTAACAGGAATCTTGTGAGAACAATCTGTCAGGCTGTTAGATTATACTGTGAATTCTATTTTCTAGTTGAGTCAGTGTTTTTTAATGTTTATGATAAAAAGAAACATTTAATATGCCAGCCTTCTGACACTGTATAATATTTTGCAATTCAAAAAACATGATAAGGTTAGCACCCACATAGATTTCTTTTAATAAATAGTTAAGAGAATAAGAGAGACGGAGACAGGGAAAGGGAGACCTTTTCATAAAAGGAGAGGTAGAGATTAGCAGTTCTGAGCCCTTATTAATGTAATCATATTTAATTCTCATAACTACAAAGTGGGCATTATCCCCATTTTCCTGATAAGGAAGCTGATATGGAGTCAAATGTTGACTCAACCGCCTACTGACGAGCTTTGCTCCCACTGCCAGTTACTTCAATTCTGTGAATCGCAGTTTCCTCCTCAGTACGAGAGGACTAGTACTAACTACCTCAGAGGTACCTCACAGCGTGGTCTTGAGGACTAAATGAGATAACGTACACACCTAAAAAATGTGCAAACGTTAAGTTCCATTTTTCTTCTTGCAGAGAGGTTACTAATTTGTTCAAAGCCACAATTTGTCCAAAATCCAATAAGAGATATAGCTGGAAACTGAAACCAGATAAAAGGACTAGAACTCAATTTTCTAACTTTTAGTTCAGTGTTTGCCATTATACTACATTTTCATTGTACTTCATTTCATATCATTTATCTTTCTACTACTACAGCATGCTAAATTAAAAGAAAAAGTATGTCCCAAATGTCATATAGTACCCTCCAAATTTTGAAATCAGTGAATAAGTTTCTTCACCCCCAATTTCTAATATAGGAATCAGAGCCCTCCATGAGGCATCTCATATTTTAGATTATCTAAGACTAAGGAATCTACGAACTAACCACTCAAGATAATGCCATATTAACCCAGAAATTCTAAAACTAAATAGGTTATGAACAAAAATGTTTATAGCAGTTTATTCATAACAATTCAAAACTGGAAACAAGCCAAATGTCCATCAACTAGTGATTGGATAAATAAACTGTGGTTCATCCACACAATGGAATACAACTCAGCAGTAAACTGATACTGATATCTGCAACAAAATGAACGAATCTTAAAAGCATTTTACTACTTGAAAGAAGCCAGACACAAAAGCTTACTTAATATATGATTTCATTTATGTGACATTCTGGAAAAAGCAAAACTATAGGGATAAAAGATTAGTAGTGGCAGGAAGGAATTGATTATAAAGGGGCGAGAGGGACTTTTTGGGGGCTAATGGAAATGTTCCAGATTTTGATTGTTGTGATGCAGGTTACATGAATGTTTACATTTGTCAAAACTCATCTAACTGGCTCTTCTAGTCACCAAGAAGGTGACATAGGCTATTCCCAACTTTGTTCCCCATCACAAGAAGAAGAGCTAACATCTATTCAAGACAAGACATCACAGAGAATCCTAGAACACAGATGTGAGGCTGAAGCACCCCTTGCATCTCAGAGACCAAAGCAAGCTTCATCAGAAGAGTAACAGAAGCGGCTACACGTTGACCACGTTGCCCCTTCCCCCAGGACAGCACAGCACCACGTGGAGAGGTCTCTCCTGAGCCTCTCGTCCCTCCAGTGGTAAAAGAGAACCCAAGGGGGATAGCTAGCCTTCCCCAGCATTGTGGGTCGCTTTGTGGGAGCCCCTACTCTGATCCCACACCACAGCGATTGCAGAGGAATCTGCAGGGCCCAGCCACTGGGAATCTGACTGGGATGGAGAATGGGGGAGGGGCTTGCAACAACTAGCACATTGATCTTGGCAGACTGAGTCCATACCTGCAGTGCCTAGGTAGTAATCCCTGCCAGTGGCTTGGCTCATCTGCAGAACCAAGTTGGGGGTTCTGACCAGGGAACTCAGTGGAGTGAAGATCTACCTGATTCAAATCCTCAAATGAAGAGTTGTGCTGACCCTAGAGCTTGGTTTGTCCACACCCAGGCAAGGTGCTGGGTCACAGCCCCATCCCGCTGTACAGAGTGCCTTCCAGACCCATCTGACCAGAAGGGCTGGTGACAACTCCTGGAAGCTGTGTGGCCCAGTGGTGCTCAAACTGAGAGAAGGGCAGACAAGAGCTGATGGTTTGCAGAGCAAAGACAGTTGCCCTATTCATCCAGGGAACTTGGGGTGTGAGTCAGCTTCAGTTAAAACAACAAACAGCTTCACCAGTTTTAGAGGTGCTTCTCCCACTGCACTCAGGCAGGGAGTCTAATTCATAGTCCTGCTCATCACTGAATACAGCCTTCAGCCTGCCCAACCAGGGAACCTAACCAGAGCACAGGGGAAGCTGCATAGCCCATTCAACAGCCCTACATACGGTGGTACCTGAACAGAGAGTACAGCTTGTGTCTTCCCCCATCTGCAGAGCAAAAGCAGTGGCCTCACCTGACCAGGGAATTCAGTGCACTCAGGCCTGATTTGGGCCCCTAAACAAAGAGCTGTATAAGCCCTGGGCCCTAACCTACTGCCCTGCCAGATCAAGGAAGCTAATTCATAGTCCCATCTACTACTGAATATATATCACCTAGCCCCAACCATCTAGTAAGCCTGACCAGAGAATTCAGGCAATCACGGAGCCCATCCTACAGCCTCATTTGGGTAGGGAACCAAGCCAGCAGTCCTATCCAACTGCTTTCAAGCAGTGACACACTACCCCCCCCATCCCTGTATTCAGAGCTTGAACAGTTGCCTCACCCAAAAACAGACCATGATATGAAGCCGCACCTGCCCAAGCATACTACCAGCAGACACACTCAGAAACCCAAACTGAGCTGACTGGTGAAGAACTGCCTCTGCCAAAGCAAACCTGTAAAATCTGGAAGAGGAGTTCCATTACTCAAATGTGCAGATACCAATGTAAGAAAGCAAGGATCACAAAAAAATCAGGTGTATATGACACCACCAAAGGAAACAATAAAGCTCCAATAACTGACCCTAAAAAATGGAGAATGAACTGCCAGACAGAACTCAGAATAATCCTCTTAAGGAAGTGTAGTGAACTACAAGGAAACAGACCAACAACTAAACAAAATTAGGAAAACAATGCATGAACAAAATGAGAAGCCTGACAAAGATATAGCAACCATCAAAAAAACAAACAAATCCTAGAACTGAAAAATACAATAACTGAACTGAAGAATTCAACAGAGAGTTCTGAAAGTAGACTCAACCATGCAGAAGAAAGAATGAGTGACCTGGAGATTAGGACATTGGAAATTACCCAATCAGAAAAGAAAAAAGAAAAATGAATGAAAAAGAGTGAAGAAAGCCTACGGGAAGTATGAGACACAGTGAAAAGAAACAATATTTACATTAAGGAAATTCCAGAAGGAGAAGAAAAAGAGAAAGGGACAGAAGTATATTTAAAGTAATAATGGCTGAAAACTTCCTGAACCTGGGGAGAGAAATGGATATCCAGATCCACAAGGCCCAAAGGACCCCAAATAGGTTGAATCTGAATAAGACTACACCAAGACATATTATAATTAAATTGTCAAAAGTCAAAGTCAAAGAAAGAAATTTTAGAGCAGCAAGAGAGAAGTTACATATAAGGGAACACACATAAGACTACGGGTGGATTTCTCAACAGAAATTTTTCAGGCTAGGAGAGAATGGGATGATATATTCAAAATATTGAAAGAAAATAACTGTCAACCAAGAATTCTATACCCAGCAAAGCTGTCTTTCAGAAACAAATGAGGGATAAAGACTTTCCCAAACAAACAAAAGCTAAGGGAGTTCATTACCACTAGACCTGGCTTACTAGATATTCTAAAGGTAGAGTTCTTTGAGTGGAAGTAAAAGAATGCTAATTAACATCCTAAAAACACAAGAGCTAGCATAAATCTCACTGACAAGGGTAAATATATAGTCATAGTTTCTGCAATATGGTGATAGGGGTGCATAACTCACTCACAACTCTAGTTTAAAAGTTAAAAAAAAAAGAATGTAGCAAAAATAACCATAAATACAATAATCTGTTATGAGTTACACAATATAAAAAATGTAAATTTTAACAGTAATAACCTAAAATGTAAGGGGGAAAAGAACTAAAAATGTAAAGTATACAAATTCTATTGAAGTTAAGTTGTTATCAGTTTAAAATAGGGTGTTAAAAGTTTAAGTTATCTTGGGGCTGGCCGGGTGGCGCAGCGGTTTAGTTCGCGCTTGGCAGCCCAGGGTTCACAAGTTTGGATCCCGGGCGCCCGCTGACGCACTGCTTGTCAGCTATGCCGTGGCGGCATCCCACATAAAGTAGAGGAAGATGGGCACGGATGTTAGCCCAGAGCCAGTCTTCCTCAGCAAAAAGAGGAGGATTGGCAACAGATGTTAGCTCAGGGCTGGTCTTCCTCACACACAAACACACACACAAAAGTTTAAGTTATCTTATGTAAGTCTCATGATAACCACAAGGGAAAATCTTGTAGTGATTACACAAAAGAACACTATAAAGTAGTCAAAGCATACTGATATCAAAAGACATCAAAATGAAAAAAGACGGCAGGATAAGAAACAAGGAACAATGGATCTACAAAACAAAGAGATAACAGTTAACAAAATGGCAATAGTAAATCCTTTCCTATCAATAACTACTTTAAATGTAAACAGATTAAATTCTACAATCTACATTCTACATTCTACAATCTACAATCTACAATCTACATTCTACAGACACAGAATGGCTGAATGGATAAAAAAACAAGATCCAAACATATGCTACCTACAAAAAACTCACTTTAGCCTTTTAAAAGACACACATAGACTGAGAGTGAAGAAATGGAAAAAGACATTTTAAGCAATGGTAACCCAAAAATAGCAGGGCTAGCTATACTTACATCAGAAAAAATAGACTTCAAACTAAAAATGGTAAAAGAGACAAAGAAGGTCATTATATAATAATAAAGGGGTCAAAACATCAAGATACAACAATTATAAATATTTATGTCCTCAACATCAGAGCACCTAAATGAATAAAGCAAAAAACTAAGAGGACTAAAAGGAGAAATAACTAGTAATACAATAATAGTTGGGGACTTTAATTCCCTACTCTCAACAATGGACAGGTCATCCAGAGAATAAAGAAACAGCTGATCTGAATAACACTATAGACTGAACGGACCGTACAGACATATATAGAACATTTTGTCCAACAACAGCAGAATACACATTCTTCTCAAGTGGAAGATTTTCTAAGATAGACCATATGTTAAGCCACAAAACAAGTCTTAGCAAATTCAAGAAGACTGAAATCATACCAAGTATCTTCTCTGACCACAATGGCATGAAACTAGAAATCAATAACAAAAGAAAAACTAGAAAATTCACGGAACACATGGAAATTAAACAACACTCTCCCGAACAAACAATAGATCAAAAAAGAAATCAGAGGGGAAATAAAAAAGTTTCTTGAGACAGATAAAATTGGAAACATAACATACCAGAACTTATGGGATACAGCAAAAACAGTTCTAAGAAGGAAGTTCATACCTACATTAAAAAGCAAGAAAAGATCCTAACTAAACAACCTAACTCTTTGCCTTAAGAAACTAAAAAAAGATCAAACTGAGCCCAAAGTTAGCAGAAGAAAGGAAATAATAAAGATTAGAACAGAAATAAATGAAATAGAGAACAGGAGAATAATAGTAAAGATAAACAAAATTGACAGACCCTTAGCTAGCAGCAAGAGAAAAGATTAGCTAGACCAACCAAGGAAAAAAGAGAAAGAAATGATATAAATGATACAATGATACATATAAATGATATAAACTATAAATGAAAAAGGAGACACTACAACTGACATCACAGAAATTCAAAGGATCATATGAGGCTACTATGAACAACTATATACCAACAAACTGGATAACCTAGAAGAAATGGAAAGATTCTTAGAAACATACAACTTACCAAGACTGAATCAGGAACAAATAGAAAATTTGAATAGACCAATTACTAGTAAGGAGATTGAATGGATAATTTTACCAGACATTTAAAAAAGAATTAACACCAATCCTTCTGAAGCTCTTCAAAAAAAATGGAAGAGGAGGAAACACTCCCAAACTCATTTTATGAGGCCAGCAATATCCTGATACTAAAATCAGAAAAGCACATTATCAGGAAAAAAACACTACAGGCCAACATCCCTGATGAATATAGATGCAAAAATTCTCAATAAAATACTAGCAAACCAAATTCACTAGCACATAAAAAGGATCATTCACCATGATCAAGTTGGATTTATCTCTGGGATTCAAGGATGGTTCAACATATGCAAATCAATCAATGTGATACATCACATTAACAGAACGAAAGAATCATACGATCATCTCAAAAAAGCATTTGACAAAATTCAACATCCATTCATGATTAGCCTCTTAAATCAGGCATAGAAGGAACATATCCCAACATAATAAAGGCCATATACGACAAGCCCACAGCTTAAAATCATACTCAATGATGAAAAAATGAAAGCTTTTCCTCTAAGATTAGGAACAAGACAAGGGTGCCCACTCTCACCGCTCCTATTCAACACAGTACTGGAAGTCCTAGCTAGAGCAATAAGGGAAGAAAAAGAAACAAAAGGTATCAGATTTGGAAAGGAAGAAGTAAAACTGTCTCTATTTGCAGACGACATGATTTTATCTATAGAAAATCCTAAAGACTCAATCAAAAAACGGTTAGAACTAATCAATGAATTCAGTAAAATTGTAGGATACAAAATCAATATACAAAAATCAGTAGCGTTTCTATACACTAACAATAAAATTTCTGAAAAAGAAATAAAGAAATTGATCCCATTTACAATAGCATCAAAAACAATTAAATACTTAGGAATAAATTTAAGTAGGCAAAGATCTCTATGCTGAAAACTACAAGATATTGATGAAAGAAACTGAAGAAAACACAAAATAATGGAAAGGTATCTTGTGTCCATGGAGTGGAAGAATAAACATTGTTAAAATGTCAAAACTACTGAAAGCCATCTATCGATTCAATGCAAATCCCTATCAAGATTCCAATGGCATTTTTCACAGAAGTAGAAAAAACACTTCTAAAATTTATATGGAGCGTTTAAACTAATTTGCTAACACAAGTTTTTGTGTTAAACACAAAAGACCCTGAGTAGCCAAAGAAATCCTAAGAAAGAAGAACAAAGTAGGAGGTATCACACTTCCTGATTTCAAGCTATATTATAAAGCTAGAGTCATCACAACAGTATGGTTTTGGCATAAAAGCATACAAACAGACCAATGGAACAGAATCAATAGCACATAAATAAACCCAAGCATACACAGTCAACTAATATTTGAGAAGGGAGCCAAGAATATTCAATGGAGAAAAGACAGTCTCTTCAATAACCAGTGCTGGGATAACTGGATATTCACACGTAAAAGAATAAAACTGGACCCATATCTTGCACCACTCACAAAAATTAACTCAGAATGGATTAAATACTTAAATGTAAGACCTGAAACCATGAAACTCATAGAAGAAAACATAGGAACAAAGCTCCTTGACATGGGTCTTGGTAATGATTTTTTGGATATGTCACCTAAAGTACAAGCAACAAAATAAAAAATAAACACGTAGGACCACATCAAACTAAAAACCTTCCGCACAGCAAAAGAAACCATCAACAAAGTGAAAAGACAACCTATGGAATGGGAGAAATGTTTGCAAACCATATATCTGATAAGGGGTTAATATTCAAAACATATCAAGAACTCATACAACTCAACAGCAAAAAAACAAATAAGCCAATTTAAAAAATGGGCAAAGGATCTGAATAGACATTTCTCCAAAGAAGATATATGAAAGGCCAAAAGATACATGAAAAGATGCTCAACATCACTAGTCATTAGGGAAATGTAAATTAAAAAAAAAAAAAACAAAAACCACGAGATATCACCTCACATCTATTAGAATGGCCATCATCAAAAAGACAAGATACAACAAACGATGGTGTGGATGTGAAGAAAAGGGAACCCTTGTGCACTGTTGGTGAGATTGTAAATTGGCACAGCCACTCTGGAAAACAGTATGGAGGATCCTCAAAAAATTAAAAATAGAACTACCATATGATCCAGCAGTTCCACTTCTGGGATTAAACCGAAAGGTAACAAAAACACTAATTTGAAAAGGTATCTGCACCCTCACGTTCACAACAGCACTATTTACAACAGTCAAGACATGGAGACAACCTAAGTGTCCACTGACATATGGATACAGAAGTTGTGGTACATATGCAGCCATGCGTTGCTTAATGACAGGAATACATTCTCAGAAAGGCATCGTTAGGCAATTTTATCACTGTACGAACATCATAGAGCGTACTTACACAGATCTAGATGGTATAGCCTACTACACACCTAGGCTGTATGGTATAGCCATTGTTCCTAGGCTACAAACCTGTACAGCACGTTACTGTACTAGATACTGCAGGCAATTGTTACACAATGGTATTTGTGTATCTAACACATCTAAACATAGAAAAGGTACAGTAAAAATATGAGATAAAAGATAAAAAATGGTACGCCTGTACAGGGCACTTACCATGAATGGAGCCTGCAGGACTGGAAGTTGCTCTGGGTGGGTGAGTGAGTGAGTGAGTGACTAAATGTGAAGGCCTAGGACATTACTGTGCACTACTGTACAGACTTTATAAACACTGTACACTTAGGCTGCACTAAATTTTTAAAGAAACATTTTTCTTTCTTCAATAATAAACTAACTTTAGCTTATTGTAATTTTTTTACTTTAAAATTTTTTTTTAATTTTTGACTCTTGTAATAACACTTAGCTTAAAACACAAAAACATTGATAGTACAGCTGTACAAAAATTCTTTCTTTAGGTTCTTATTCTATAAGCTTTTCTCTATTTTTAAATTTTTTAAATTTTGTTTTACTTTTTAAACTTTTTTGTTAAAAACGAAGACACAAACACGCACATTAGCCTAGGCCTACACAGGGTCAGGATCATCAATATCACTGTCTTCCACCTCCACATCTTGTCCCACTGGAAGGTCTTCAGGGGCAGTAATATGTATGGAGCTGTCATCTCCTATGATAACAATGCCTACTTCTGGAATACCTTCTGAAGCACCTGCCTGAGGCTCTTCTTGAGGAGGTGTCACTCTTATCAGAAATATGTTCATGATGGTTTGCTTAGTTTCTTTTTTTCATCATAGATTTGCTTGTAAGCAGATAATGCACCATGAACATTAGTTTCTATTAATGAAAACCTTTCAGTGTTGGGGTCAATGATTTCAAACTTTTTAAGGAGCTTGTTGAGGTCTGCAAAAGCTTCTGCTAACTCCTTCACAGTGAATTTTCTTGGGGGTTCTTCTTTTTCTTCTCCTGCAGTTTCCTCTTCTCCTACCTGTTCATCAGCTATGCGTTCCTGTTCCAGTTCCAACGACCTCTCATTAATCAATTCCTCAGGAACCACCTCTAGGAGCTCCTCCGTGTCATCCTCATCCACATCCAAGTTAAAGTTGTTTGCCATCTCAACCACAGCCCTGCTGATTTTTGCAACCTCCTCATCTTTGGCAAATTCTTTGAAGTCACAGACAAACCTCTTGAGTGTCTTCTTCCAGAGGCCATTCATACACTCCTTGGTGACATTGCCCCAAGCCTAAGCAACAGTCATGGATGTTGTAATCCTTCCAGAATTGCACAGTGTCTTCTCAATGTCTTCCTCAGTTGCAGCAATGGCCTAGGCAAAGACCCTCTTCAGGTAGTAGGCCTTAAAAGCTGCTATAACTCCTTGATCCATTGGTTGGATCAAAGAGGTGGTGTTTGGAGAGAGAAACACCACTTTGATATTGGGATGAAGATCACCAATAAAACAAGGATATCAAGGAGCATGTCAAGTAATAAGCAAAATCTTGAAAGGTATGTTATTCTCCCAACAGTACTTCTCCATTTCATTGGCACAGTAATTCAGGAAGGCATCTTGAAAGAGAAGCTGGGTCATCCATTACTTCTTATTACTCCTGTAGTACACTGGCAGTGTGTGCAGTTGATATGCTTGAAGGCCCTGGGGTTTTCACTGACAGAGGGCTTCAATTTGTAGCCTGCAACATTGCCCCCAAGCAAGACTATTATCCATTCCTTAAAAGCCTTGAAACTTGGCATTGACTTGGCCTCCTTATGGATGGATGAAAATCCTTTCAGGCATCAGTTTCCAGAATAGGGAGGTTTCATCCATATTGAACATTTGCTCTGACAAGTAATTTTCTTCCACAATCAGCTTATCTAGAGCTTCCAAAAAATCTTCAGCTGCCTTCACATCAGCACTTACTGACTCACCACTCACTTTCACAGTGTGTAATAAATAATTCTTGAATCGTTTAAACCACCCAGAGCTAGCAGTAAATTCAACATTGTAGCAGAATCCAGCCTTTTCTTTCAACACCACAAACACACTTGTGATTGTCAAGGTGCTGAGAGGGATATGCTTCTGTGTTTGGTCTTCAATCCAGGTCATTAGAAGTTTCTCCATGTCTGATATATGCCCTTCTCAAATTTCTGTTAGTCTAGTTCCCTTCAATGAAGCAGATCCTTTAACAGCTTCCATCACTTTGTTCTTGTTCTTCAAGATTGTAGCTATGGTGGAATGGTACAAGCCCGACTGGTAAGCAATAACCACCACTGATTTTCCATCACTGATTTTTTTTTGAAGTCCTTAATCACTTTTAATTTTGTTTCCAAGTCAATCACTCGACAAGGCCTCTTATTGGCAACATTAGCAGTGGATTTTGTACACTTAGTGGCCATGATGAACAAAACAACATGAGATTAAATCAAGCATCAGAGAAAATGATGCAATCAAGAGACACGGTAAACATGACATGTATGAGGCTGCTGTCGGCATAACACAGCATACTGTTTCATAGCAAACTTTTTCTTCTATAAGTAGAAAGAGTACACTCTAAAATAATGTAAAAAGTATTGTACAGTAAATACATGAACCACTAACATAGTCATTTATTATCAAGTATTATGTACTGTACATAACTGTATGTGTTATATATATTTTTTTTTCTTCTTCTTTTTTTTGGTGAGGAAGACCAGCCCTGAGCTAACATCCGTTGCCAATCCTACTCTATTTTGCTGAGGAAGACTGGCCCTGGGCTAACATCTGTGCCCATCTTCCTCTACTTTATATGGGACGCCGCCACGGCATGGCTGACAGGCAGTGCGTCGGCGGGCGCCCGGGATCCGAACTTGTGAACCCCGGGCTGCCAAGCCCGAACTAAACCGCTGCACCACTGGGCCAGCCCCTGTATGTGTTACATTTTTATACAACTGGCAGTGCAGTAGATTTGTTTACACCAGCATCACCACAAGCATGAGTAACGCCTCATGCTACGACACTACAATGTCACTAGGCAATAGGAATTTGTCAGCTCCATTATAATCTTATGGGACCACTGTCATATATGCTGTCTGTTGCGTACCAAAATGTCGTTATTCAGTGCATGAAAATGGGATATTATTCAGCCATAAAAAATGAGGACTTTCAGTTATAAGATAAACAAGTACTAGGGATATAATGTACAACACAATGACTATAGCGAACATTGCTGTATGCTATATAGGAAAGTTGTTAAGACTAAATGAACACTTAATTTGGTTCCCATCATACAGTAGGCAAACAAAAGAAAATGTCTATGGATGAAGTGATGTCTCTTTTTTAAGTCAATAAAGAAAGAGTAATCTTCATCTATCTATATCAGTTCATTCAATCAACATATATTTCTTAAACATCTATTAAATGGTATGTTAACATTTTCCCAAAAAAGCAATCTGAAAAAAGAGTACATGTCCCCCCTGAAAAGAACACCTTTCTCTAAGCTTTTGCAATTTTTATCATCTCATAAAAGTTAATAAGAACAGCAATCAAGAAACAAATACGATCTGCCTTTCCACAGAATATATTATTCTGTGGTAAGGAACATAAATTTTATCAGCAATAAATGTGAATTAAATAAGATTTACGCTAAGATTTCCCAGATGTACCATTTTCTAAGCAAATAGGAAGGTTACCAAATTGAATTAACTTCAGCACTGTAGGAACTTTCATTTAACTCCTATTTAAGACCTTACAGCATGCTGAGCAAAGGGTATAGATAATTTCTGTTGGTTTTTAAATTTAAGATGAATGGAAATTACAACACAGAAATTCCATTTACCTAAATAAATAAGATGGCTTAAGTAGAAATGAAATTTATCCAAAATGTATTTCTTAATGTATAGAAATACATTTTCTAAGGGTTGAAACTAAGTTTTCACTGACATTTATATAAACAGTCTCAGATCTTGGCACTGGGATGATTCACAGATGTGAAACAAATTACAAATATTTGGCAAAGAGAAAATTATATCTTGTTTCTTCCCAAATCAAAATCCTTTTCACCATAAATGTATGTATGTATGCATATCATGTACATTTCATATACATGTACATATATATACATACATATTTTTTCTTTCTGCAACAAGTCCCACCATATAGCCCACACACTGCTTCATGTTTTTGAAAAAAATACTTCCTCAAAACAGAATTTAAAGTCTTATCCCACATCTCACAAGCTTCACGTTTTAAAATGTGGCAAATATTGATTAAGGAATAAGAAATTAAGATGATACACAAACCTTTCCTTCTCTATTAAGCCAACCACAAAGCAGCTATGGCCTCCAAATAATCCAATAGGAATCTGGGTTATAAACCGAGCTTCTCTTATCATGTCCTATGATGCACATTTGTAATAAGGATAGAGATCATTCTTTTCTGTTAGTGCTAAAACTCCATCTCTAGGAAGCACAGTGAATTTAAAAAGAAGCTTAACATTATACACTGAATTTGAAGACATGACACCAATGTTTTCCACCCCCTCACTATTGCCTGGGATAGGGAAGGGGAAGGGTATTCAAGTATGTTATTGACATCTGTTTCTTGACTGAAAATTAAATTCTTCTAGCAGTTTCTTTGTGTAAATTTACATAGCCTGATGCAGAAATGAAACATGGGGACTCTATTTATAAGCTAAAAACAAACATAAAGTCAATGAAACTTTTATTTCTCATTCACCACTTTGGTCACAAGAATTGACTAAGGAGATCATAGGAATTTGGTGATTTCAAGACTTCTGGGGGTCATATGGATTCTTTTACATGTTTTTCATATACTTTAGACCTAAAACTCTTTGAGGTTATAGAGCACCTTAAAGTTAAATATGGCCAACCTGAACATACTTTTCTGTAAGGAACTCCTTAAGATGACTCATCAAATTCTAAGCCAGTGTACCTTCCTTCAGCCTTTCCAGGAAAATGAGAAATTATTCTAAAATGCCCCAATATGGATACTCTACAATCTTTAGGAATGTCAAATAAGTTATTTCTTTACATTATTAGAAAAATTATTTCTCATTTGTATACTCCCTGCCTCATTCCTTACTGTCTGCTGCTCCTCCCAAACAGTACCATCTTTACTCAAACAGAAACACTCTCGATTAGTCTGTAATTTTAGACTAACCTAAAGCTTGTGACTCTCCAAGGATAAATTTCATATACGCCCTTACTGTTGCATTTCTATCAGAAAATAAACTCCATAGCAGGACAACCCCCCTGTCCACCCCCCCTCCCACCCCCAAGTGCCTAGGACAATCCCAGTTTTGTTTTCCTTCCATATGATGGTCTATTATTCCTGGAATACATTTGAATAAATTCCTAAGAATATAATTCCCACCACAAATTCTACTTTACTATCCTAAA
This sequence comes from Tapirus indicus, assembly GCA_031878705.1. Lineage (NCBI taxonomy): Eukaryota > Metazoa > Chordata > Mammalia > Perissodactyla > Tapiridae > Tapirus > Tapirus indicus. The sequence goes on along the minus strand of CM062918.1, from coordinate 59,542,844 downwards.
CGCTGAGTTAAAGGAGAAGTAGCTAGTTTGGGAAGTGTAAAGGATCCCAAGCTGTGCAACGATGCACAACATTTAGAAAGCAATGCATCACTTTTTTTTTAAAGTATTCGAAATCTTTAAGCCAACTGGCAGAATAAGATAGAAGTACAACTCAGCAACTCCTATTTTCATGACAAATAAACCTAGGAAGAAGGAAAATGGGCCCACGAGTGCGCGCACAGACACACACACACACACAGGATTCATGTTGTCATACCAGTCCCACTGTACCAAGTGACAAATCAAGATCTTTCTTCCTGGAAAAACATTTAGTAATATAACACAGTATTATGTATCCCATCTAAGGTGCTGTTGCCTAGAAGCATCACTGATTATTTAGAATACAATATTATGCCTGGATCAGCCACTAGCTGTTAGAGAAACATTAATGACTATTCAACCACACTCTCCTACCAGACTAATACTACTGGCCTGACCCATCAACATACTAGATACATACAGGAAGTTGTCCTCTAGCTTAAATAATTAGAATTATGTTATTTTCCTGAAAATAAAAGGAACTATGATCACTCAGAGAACAGCCTGTTATACTTCATCCAAGAGTTTACATGAAAAGCTGAAATACATACATATTCTAAATGGGAAAAGCTCACAGATATTGAAAAAGTCCTTCAAGAGTTAGAGAACAAACAACAACATAACAATGAAATGGTGGCATTTGCTGAGTATTACAAGTGCTAAATGAACATTCCACCAACTCACCAAATATCTGATTTTTTTAGAAATGGAATGCTAGGTAGCAAAAACAAAATCCCTGCCTGCTTAGAAAAATTTGGTAAAACTTAGATATTTTGCTAGTTCGTTATTAGCATATAGAAATGCAAAATATCCAGCAGAAAGAGAAGCCAAGAAGACCATCTCATTTACAACTGTAACAAAAAGGATAAAATATCTAGGAATAAATTTAACCAAGGAGGTGAAAGACCTATAGACCGAAAACTATATTATTGAAGGAAATTGAAGAAGACATAAAGAAATGGAAAGACATTTCATGCTCACGGATTGGAAGAATAAACAGTTAAAAGGTCCGTGTTACTTAAAGCAATCTACAGATTCAATGCAATCCCAACGACATTCTTCATGGAAATAGAACTATTTCCTAAAGAATGCTAAAATTTATATGGAACAACAAAAGACCTCGAACAGCCAAAGCAATCCTGAGACAAAACAACAAAGTTGGAGGCATCACAATCCTTGAATTCAAATTATACTACAAAGCTATCATAATCAAAACAGCACGGTACTGGCAGAAAAACAGACACGCAGATCAATGGAAGAGAATTGAAACCCCAGAAATAAAACCACATGTCTACGGACAGCTAATCTTCAACAAAGGAGCCAAGAACATACAATGCAGAAAAGTAAGTCTCTTCAATAAGTGGTGTGGGGAAAACCGGACAGCCACGTGCAAAAGAACGAAAGAAGACCATTATCTTACACCATACGCAGAAATTAACTCAAAATGGATTAAGGACTTGAATGTAAGACCTGAAACCATAAAGGTTGTAGAAGAAAATATAGGCAGTACACTCTTTGACATCAGTCTTAGCAACATCTTCTTGAATACCATGTCTACCTAAGCAAGGGAAACAAAATTAAAAAATGAACAAATGGGACTACATCAGACTAAAAAGCTTCTGCAAGACAAAGGAAACCAAGAACAAAACGAAAAGACAACCCACCAACCGGGAGAAAATATTTGCAAATCATATATCTGATGAGGGGCTAATTTCCAAAATATATAAAGAACTCATACAACTCAAAAAACAAAAAACAGGGGCCAGCCCTATGGTGTAGTGGTTAAGTTTGGTGTGCTCCGCTTCAGCGGCCCAGGTTCTCGGGTTTGGATCCTGGTCGTGGACCTACACCACTTGTCAGCCATGCTGTGGTGGCAACCCACATACAAAATAGAGGAAGACTGGCACAGATGTTAGCTCAGGGCTAGTCTTCCTCAAGCAAAAAAGGAGCAAGATTGGCAACAGATGTTAGCTCAGGGCAAATCTTCCTCAGCAAAAACAAAAACAAAAAACAAACAAAAAAACCCAACCCAATCAAAAAATGGGCAGAAGATATGAACAGACATTTTTCCAAAGAAGATGGCCAATAGGCACATGAAAAGATGTTCAACATCACGAATTATTAGGGAAAGGCAAATCAAAACTACAATGAGAAATCACCTCACACCTCTCAGAATGGCTATAATTGACAAGACAAAAAAATAACAAATGTTAGAGAGGATGTGCAGAAAAGGGAACCTCCATACACTGCTGGTGGGAATGCAAACTGGTGCAGCTACTATGGAAAACAGAATGGAGACTTCTCAAAAAATTAAAAATAGAAATACCATATGACCCAGCTATCCCATTACTGGGTATTTATCCAAAGAACATGAAATCGACAATACAAAGAGATTTATGTACCCCTATGTTCACTGCAGCATTATTCACAATAGCCAAGACGTAGAAGCAACCCAAGTGCCCATCAACTGATGAATGGATAAAGAGGATGTGGTATATATATACAATGGAATACTACTCAGCCACAAAATCATCCCATTTGCAACAACATGCACGGACCTTGAGGGTATTATGTTAAGCAAAATAAGTCAGACAGGGGCCGCCCGGTGGCACAGCGGTTCAGTCCGCGCTTGGCAGCCCGGGGTTTGCGAGTTCGGATCCCGGGCGCCCGCCGACACACTGCCCGTCAGCCATGCCGTGGCGGCGTCCCATATAAAGTAGAGGAAGATGGGCACGGATGTTAGCCCAGGGCCAGTCTTCCTCAGCAAAAGGGGGAGGATTGGCAACAGCTGTTAGCTCAGGGCTGGTCTTCCCCACAAAAAAAATAAATAAATAAATAAAATAAACTTAAAAAAAAAATAAGTCAGACAGAGAAAGACAAACACCATATGATTTCACTCCTATGTAGAAGATAAACACATGGATAAGGAGAACAGATTAATGGTTACCAGAGGGGCAGGGGGTTGGGGGAGGGGGAAAGGGGTACAGAGGCACATATGGATAGTTAAAAGTAGACTATATGGGTGAGCAAGAGGCAGTCTACTCAGAAACTGATATATAATAATGTACACCTGAAATTACAGTTATAAACCAACATGACCTCAATAAAATAATTTTTAAATTTAGATATTTTGTCTTCACAAATCTAAAGTATAATAAAATCTGTCTCACTGTCTAGTCACCCATACCTAAATAGAGCACCAGGAGAAACACTGATTTTTGTCAGAATTGGAAAGTGGGGTTGAATTCTTGATCATTTGTTTTCTTTTTCAAAAACTTACTTTCAGGGCAGGCCCCATGGCACAGTGGTTATGTTCAGAGCGCTTTGCTTCAGCAGCCCAGGTTCACCAGTTCAAATCCTGTGTGTGGACCTACACCATTTGTCAGCCATGCTGTGGCAGCGACCCACATATAAAGTGGAGGAAGACTGGCACAGATGTTAGCTCAGAGTGAATCTTCCTCACCAAAAAAAAAAAAAAAATTATTTTCACAGTCTTGTTTAAATTATCTATATCAAATATTCCATCTGAAATACAGGCCTTTTTACTTCTTTAGAAGGGAGCCATAAGCCATAGAATACAGACAGCTTCTAGAAGCTGGAAATGCAAGGAACAGATCCTTCCTAAAGCCTCCCAAAGGAACACAATTCTGCCAACACCTTGATTTTAGCCCAGGGTAACCTATTTTGGACTTCTGACTTCCATAACTGTAAGATAACAAATTTGTGGGGTTTTTTGTTTGTTTGCTTGTTTTTTGGTGAGGAAGATTAGCCCTGAGCTAACATCTGTTGCCAATCCTCCTCTTTTGGCTGAGGAAGATTGGCCCTGAACTAACATTCGTGCCCATCTTCCTCTACTTTATCCATGGGACACCGCCACAGCATGGCTTGATCAGTGGTGTGTATGTCTGTGCCTGGGATCTGAACCTGCGAACCCTGGGCTGCCTAAGTGGAGCAGGTGAACTTAACCACTACGCCATGGGGCTGTCCCCCAAATTTGTGTTGTTTTAAGCCACTAAGTTTGTGGTAATTTGTTACAACAGCAATAGGAAATTAATACACCCAACAATTAGTAAGCTCCAATAAATACTATTTTTACTGACCCTTGGTTGTGGATACTTACATAGAATCTGCACCTTAATATTACTTCGATAATCAAGTTTGGCAGGCATAATCTTTTGGCTAACAAGAGAGCAAATCCCAATCAGCAGCGGTTTAGTCCGCGCTTGGCAGCCCGGGGTTCGCGAGCTCGGATCCCGGGCGCCCACCGACGCACTGCCTGTCAGCCATGCCGTGGCGGCGTCCTATATAATGTGGAGGAAGATGGGCACGGATGTTAGCCCAGGGCCAGTCTTCCTCAGCAAAAAGGGGAGGATTGGCGACGGATGTTAGCTCAGGGCTGGTCTTCCCCCCCCCCCCCAAAAAAAAAAAAACTTAAAAAAAAAAAAAAAAAGAAGAAGAAGGAAAACATTAAAACCAAAAAACAGAGATAAATCACACCTCTTGGGGTAGACTACAGCTTAATGAACATCAATTATGGAGAGAGAATGTTGAAGTTTGCAACTATAATTGTGTATTTGTCTATTTCTCCTTTTAGTTCTACTAATTTTCCTTTATCTACTTTAAAGCTGTGTATTAGATGCCTACACATTTAGGACTGTTATATCCTCTTAATGAATTGACCCCTTTTACATTATGAAACATCTCTCATATTTCTTGCTCTGAAAACATTATCTAATAGTAATATAGGAACTCCAGCTTTCTTTTGCTTACTGTCTACATGGCCTATCTTTTCTCATCTGTTTATTTTTAACCTGTATCTTTATATTCTAAGTGGGTTTCTTGCAGACAGTATACAATTGAGTCTTTCCTTTTAAAAATCTAATCAGACAATCTCTTTTAACTGGAGTGTTTAGACCATTTACACTTAATGTGATTATTGATATGGTTGGATTTAAATCTCTATCTTGCTATTTGTCCCATCATTTGTTGTTCTTTTTCTTTTTTTCTGCTATCTTTTGGTGAGTCATTTTTATGGTTCCATTTCATCTCCACCACTGACTTATTAGCTATACTTTTTTTTTTACTTCCACTTATGTTATAAACACAATATATTGTTATTCTTGTTTTAAACAATCTTCAAAAAAATTCTTAAATGAGGGGAAAAAAGCTTTTATATCTACCCACATATTTACTGTTTCTAGTGCTCTTCATTTCTTTTTGTAGATGCATCATTTTCTTTCTGCCTGAAGAACTACTGTTAACATTTCTTGTAGAGAAGGTCTGTTGGTGACAAATTCTCTCAGCTTTGTTTATCTAAAAAAATCTTTATTTTGTCTTCATTTTAAAAAGATCTTTTTTGCCAGGCACAGAGTTGTAGATTAAGTGTTTTTTTTTTTTTCTTCTCCCAGCATGTCACTTCTGGCAATGCACAGTTTCTGACAAGAAGTTTACAGTCAATTTTATATATTTGTTATTTAGGTGATATTTTGTACTCTCGCTGTTTTTACGATTTTTTTCAAGATTTTTGTCACTGGTTTCAACAATTTGATTATTGTGCCTGGTTCTTTTGCTTGGAGATTTGTGAACTTCTATAATCTTTGGGTTTACAGTTTTCATCAAACTTGGTAAATATTTGCCCACTATTTCTTGAAATACTTTTTTCTGTCTCCCCATTTCTTTCTGAAACTTGTTATACTTGTGTTAAACTGCTTGATATTGTCCCATAGCTACCAATGATGTATTCTTTTTTATTTTCAAGTATTTTTTGTTTTCATTTTAGATAGCTGCTATTGCTAGAGGTTTTAACTAATCTTTTTCTCCTGTAACGTCTAATCTGTTAATCTCATCTGATATATTTTCCATTTCTGATACTGTATTTCTCATTTCTAGAAGTTCTATTTGGGTCTCTCTCTTGAAAATTAACTTTCATTTTTCTCTTTGGCATGTTCATGTTTTCCTCCACCCTCCTGAACATACAGGGCATATTTATAATTGCTGCTTTAATGTCCTTGTCTGTTAATTCAATCATATGTGTCATTTATTTCTCTCTTCCTATTTGTTGATTTTTATAGAGGTTATGGGTCATATCTTCCTGCTTCTTTGCATGTCTGGTGATATTTTAAAGGATGCAAGACATTAAGAATTTTACATTGCTGGGTATTGGATTTTTTTTGATTTGTTATGGATATATTTATCTTTTGTGCTTAATCTTCACCATGTGGATATATTGCATATTTTTTAAAAAGCAGAAAATGCTATTTATAACAAATATGAATGGATAAATGAATTTGTGCAATTTAGTTATTTTTTTACCCTCAACAAATTTTTAAGTGTACACTACAGTATTATCTATAAGCACAATGTCAAAAGCAGATCTCTAGAACTTTTTCATCTTGCATAAGTGAAACTCTATACCCATTGAATAGCAAGTCCCCATTTCCCCCTCCCTCCAACACTTGGCCACCATTATTCTACTTTCTGCTTCTATGAGTCTGACTACTTTAGATACCTCATATAAGTGGAATCAGCAGTATTTGTCCTTCTGTGACTGGCTTATTTCACTTAGCATAGTGTTCTCAAGGTTCATCCATGTTGTTGCATGACAGAATTTCTTCTTTTTTAAGGCTGAATGATATTCCATTGTATGCCTACACCACATTTTCTTTATTAATTCATCCACTGATGAACATTTAGGTTGCTTTCACATCTTGCCTATTGTAAATAATGTTTCAAAGAACAGAGAAGTGCAAATTTTTCTTCAAGATCTTGATTTCAATTATTTTGGATAAATACCTAAAAGCAGGGTTGCTGGATCATATGGTATTGATTTTTTGTATTCCTTCAAGTGTTTTTGAGCTTTGTTCTGGGTGTACTTAAGTTACTTGAAAACAGTTTGATCATTTCAAGGCTTACTTTTAAACTCTGTTAGGTGGGACCAGAGTAGCTTTTAGGGCAATATCCTTCTTAAGACTTTACCCATTGCCTGTCTATTAGGAAGTCTTTCCACTCTGGCAGGTGGGGTCACCTTTCTCTCTGTAATCTCTGAGGACTTTTCTTCCTACCCTTTCCAGCGGTTCTTTTCCTAGTGCTGAGTAGATACTTCACCGTATGCACAGACTGATACTTAGCCAAAGACTTGAAGGGCCCTCTACAGGTCTCTGGAGCTCTCCATTTGTGCAGTCCTCTCCTTTCCAATATTTTGCCCTCAAAAGTTTAGTTGCCTTTCATCTCTAAACCGCAAACTCAATCTTGTGAGACTTCTGGGCTGTTTAGGTTCCCCTTCCCTGCACTGTGGGTTCACTTCATTTGGTTCTCTTCTCTCAGAGATCATTATCCTGGGTTGACTTTTATCCAACGTCTGAAAAACCACAACTAGGAAAGGAGAAGTAAAGTTGAGAAGTCAATTCTTACCATTAACAACTTCCATTTAATTATTATGCCATTGTTTTGCTGCCACTTAAAAAGTGTCACTGTATTTTGTTGCTGACTTCACAGGGGCAAGTGTTAATTACTAAACCATCTCATAAAATGTTGTTCTATAGAGCACATTCTAAACCAAGCATGACTGAGAAGCATGACTCTCCAAAGCATGACTCTCCAAATATTCTTTTAATTAAAAATTTTAAGTAAACTTTTTATTACATGTACTTTTTTGTTAACTTTTATTACTGTATAATACATACAGTGTATAGCTCGATTAATTTTCACAAAGTGAATGCACCTGTGTAACCAGTACCCAAATCAAGAAATATACTACAATAACACAAGTTTGGTTTAACATTCAGAATTCAAATTAACAGAAAAACGGGGGGGAAATCACATCATCTCAGTAAGTTTTACCAAATAGAAGCATTTGATAAAATTTACCTAGTCATGATTTTATAGCCTATAGAAAACTATCAGTATAACAGAACTTCCTTAACCTGCTCCACACAAAAGATCCCCTTATTTTATTTCCCTGACAAAACCCTTCCCCCAAAGTTAACTTTTTCATCTTGCATAACTGAAACTCTATACTTTTCTCCTCACCTCTAACACAATAAATTGGTTTTGCCTGTTTTTAAACTTCATATAACTGGAATTATACAATGTGTACTCCTTTGTGACCGGCTTTTTCCCCTGAACATTATGTTCCTGAGATTCATCCATGTGGTTGTGTACTGCAATAGTTCATTTATTCTCATTGCTGTATGGTATTCCATTGTACCAATATACCACTATTTGGTTTTCCAATTTGCTGTTGAATATTTGGATTGTTTCCAGTTTTTGGCTATGTGAATATTGTTCTATGAACACTCTTATACACGTGTTTTGGTGAACAAACGTTAGCATTTCTGTAGGGTATACACCTGAGAGTGGACTTGAACAGTCATGTGGTATGAGTAAGTTCAGTTTTAGTGAAGAAAAAAAAAGTATCAACCAGAGTGGTTAAAGCAACTTATATTCCCACCAGCTGTGAAAAATGAGTTGCGATGCAACACATCCTCACCAACATTTGGTATTGTCAGTCTATTAAGTCTAGCCATGTTGTAGGGTAAGCAGTGGTATCTCATCTTTGGTTTAATCTGTACTTTGCAGATGACTAATGAGATCGAGGATTTTTAATATGTTTGTTTTTTAAATTTCTTCTTCTGTGTGACCATTTAAGTATTTTGCCCACTTTTCTATTGGACTGCCTGTCTTACTTATTGCTGAGTAGGAATTTTTTATATATTCTGGCTGAGTTCTTTGTCAGGTACACGTAACAAATTGCAAATATCTTTTTCCCACTCTGTGGCTTGCCTTTTCACTGTTTTTCTTTTTTTCTTTGCAGGGGAAGATTCACCCTAAGATAACATCTATTGCCAATCTTCCACCTTTTTTCTTCCTCCCCCACCCCCCAAACCCCCAGTACATAGTTGTGTATAGTTGTAGTTCTGGTTCTTCTATGTGAGCTGCCACCACAGCATGGCTACTGACAGATGAGTGGTGTGGTTCTGCACCTGAGAACCGATCCCAGGCCGTTTAAGTGCAGCACGCTGAACTTCCACTGCTAGGCCATCAGGGCTGGATCTTGCTTTTCATTCTTTTTTGTTTTTGGCGAGGAAGATTAGCCCTGAGCTAACACCCACTGCCAATCCTCCTCTTTTTGCTGAGGAAGACTGGTCCTGAGCTAACATCTGTGCCCATCTTCCTCTACTTTGTATGTGGGACACCTGCCACAGCATGGCTTGATAAGCAGTGCATGGGTTCACGCCTGGGATCTGAACCTGCGAGCCCTTGGCCGCCAAAGTGGAGTGCACAAACTTAATCACTACGCCACCGGGCCGGCCCCTGCCTTTTCATTCTTAATGGTGTCTTCTAATGAACAGAATTTCTTAATTTTAATGTAGTCCAATTGATCATTTTTTCCTTTTATTGTTAATGCTGAATGTATTCTGTTTAAGAATCTTTGCCTACTCCAGCGTCATGAAAATATTGTTTTCTTTCAGAAGCTTTAGTTTTACTTTTCATATCTATAATTTACCTGTAACTGATTTCTTTATATGGTTTGAGGTCAAGGTCAAGATTCATCTTTTTTTTTTCCACATGGATATCTATTTGACTTAGCACAATTTATTGAAAAGAACGTCCTTTCCTTTCTGCAGTATATGTGTGCATCTGTTGGTTCTATTTTGTTTCACTGGTTTATCTGTCTTTTCATATGCCAGAACCATGTTGTCTGTATTACTGTAACTTTATAATAAGGCTTGATATCTTGTATGAATCTTCCAGTTTTGTTATTCTTCAAGACTATCTTGGCTATTCTTGGACCTTTGCATTTCCAGAATAATTTAAGAATCAGCTTGCCAATTTCAAAAAACTAACAAACAAATCTGGGATTTTGCTCGACACTGCATTGAATCTATACGGAGAGAAGTGACATCTTTACAACACTGAGGCTTTCAATCCATGAACTGGTATATTCCTCTATTTATTTTTCTTAATTTCTCCCAATAATGTCTTAAAATCTTCAGTATAGAGATCTTTTGTTAGATTAATTTTAGGTATTTGATGCTTTTGATATACTGAAATGATATCATTCTTAAAATTTAACTTTTTTTTTGTTGCCAGTATAGAGATGTAAAATTGATTTTTGTATATCAATCATGTATCTGGCAATCTTGCCAACACTTTTTTAATACTATTAGTTTGTAGATTCTTTTGAATTTTCTTTGTAACAATCATGTCATCTGTAAACAATCGCAGTTTTACCTCTCTCTTTCTAATCATTATGCTTCCTCCCTTATTGCACTGTCTAGGTCAGCACTATCCAATAGAACTTTCTGTGATAATGGAAATGTTTGTATTTGTGGTGTACGGTAGCCACTAGCTACATGTGCCTATTGAGCACCTGATATGTGGCCAGTGTGACTGATGACCTATAATTTTAATTTCAACTAAATGAAAATTAAATTTCCACATGTGGTACTGGACAGCTCAGGTCTAGGATCTCCAATATAATGGTGAATACAAGTGGTTACAGCAGGCATCCTTGTTTTATTTGTAATCTCAAGATAAATGCTTTCCATACTTCATCACTAAATGTGATGCTTGCTGCAGATTTTTTGTGGGGGAGGGTAGAATTCCCTACCAGATTAAGGAAGATCTGTTGTACCGACAGTTTGTTATAAATGTTTAATTAAAGCATGAATGGGTTTATCTTAACAAATACCTCTATTTGAGAAGATCTATTGAGATAACGTAATTCTCTTTTTCTGTTAATTTGGTCAGTTACATTGACTGAGTTCTGAATGTTAAACGAAACTTGCGCTTCTATAGTAAATTCAACTTGTTCATGACCTCTCTATCTAGATCGGATTTGCTAATATTTTTAGAATTTGTTCACCTATATTCATGAGAGAAATGGACTTGAAATTTTCCTTTCTTATAATGTCCTTATCAGGTGTTGATACTAAGGTTATGCAAGCCTCAAAACAAGTTGGGAAATATTTTCTCTCTCTTTATTCTCTGAAAGAGTTTTACTAATATTGATGTTATTTTTTCTGAAAATTTTTGGAAGAATTTATTTGTGAAGCCATCTGGGCCTGGAAATTTCTTTGTGGAAAAGTTCCAAATCACAGACTTGATTTCATCAATAAATGTGGAACTATTCAGACTTTCAATTTTTTTGTAAGTTTCAACAAGTTCTGTTTTTCTAGGAATTTGTCCATTTCATCTAAGTTTTCAAATCTATTGGCATAAAGTTATTTTTAAAATCCTCTTATCTTTTTTAATATCCATAGTATCTGCTAAGATGTCCCTTTTTCATTCCTGAAATTAGAAATTTATGCCTTTTCCATTTTTTCTTCATCACTCTTATTAAAAGTACTGATTTTGTTGATTCTCTCTTTTGTACTTTTATTTTTTACTTCATTAATTTTGGCTGTAGCTTTTATTTTCTGCCTTTTACATTCTTTGTAGAAGAATGCTTCTTGAAGGGCTTATGTTCAGCCCAAAGCCATTGGTCAAAAATGATTACCTCTTTTTTACTGTCATATAAAAAATTAAGCTGATGACTCTTCTGATTTAGTCATCTAACAGTTCCTTCTATTCAATGCTATGTTTTTAAAAGCTTCCTCTGCCACACCCACTCTAGTACCAGCTCTCTGATAAACAGATAATATTTAAGACTAGTGACTTGTGTTGTTACAGGGCTTCACTAACACTGATGTTCTCTCTCCCAAGTATCCTTTTATATAAACAGATGATTAATCAGATACCGTCACGGTAGAACATACAAATGAGCCTAGTCAGGATAATCAAGGCCTGGGGCACTAATAAATATTTCCTCTTAGTGACTTAGCAAAACAAATTTATTTCTTACTCACACATGGTCCACTGACTCAAATTACATTTAAATAATTAATCAATCACCAATGATTTAATTAGGCAATAATTTTATACATGTGTATATATAAATACATATATATTTTCTTTTTCTACTGACATCAAGAATATACTAATTAGTTAGCAGGCTTACTCTGGCTGAAGACATGAAATCTATATTAAAAGTCCTGATTTACAGATTAGGAACACGCATGAACATGAAGTCCTTACAATGTTTCCATGCAGCCATGTTTTGATTTCGCTAAGGAGTTGAAATTCATTAGTGTAAACTTCCCTGCTTGGCAATTTAGCTTTACTCTGAAGACCCCATTATTCCTAAACTGCTTTGCAATAAACACTATGGACAAAATAAAACTGCTACATTTAAAAGGTGACTGATTGGCTATGTTACTGCCTCTGATTTTCCTATCTTCTGCATTTGTACATTTGTGAGACAGATAGGGTTGAAATAGACCCGGAGGTTTATGAGATCTTTATAAAAATATTTCATTTGCAAGGTCTATTTATCTTAAGACAGTACTCAGAATTCTACCTAGTTTGACACTTTGGACAACAGCAGTATTTGGAACTTTGCCAAAATCATGTTTATTACTCATGAAGTAGTTCTAAAATGTTAATAATTTGGAACAAAATTTGTGTCAAAGACCTAATTCTTATCCAACTCACCTAAAGATAAGCAGTTTAGTGACAGAAAATGCCATGATGACAAGGTAGTCTAATCACTATATCTAACAACAAAGAATTGAAATAGGTGTGTGTGGTGTGTAAGAGGCTGAGGTTTGATGAATTTAGCACCTTAAGTCCAACAAAAATCTGAAACTTCACATATATAACATTGGGAAGCTATAGAGCATAGTAGTTAAGGATGTAGGATTTTAACTGTTCCTTCTGAATTTGAATCCTGGTTCTATCACTTATTAACTCTATGTCTTTAAGAAAGTTATTTAACTTGTTTACATCTCAGTTTCCTGAGATGTAAACAAAAATAACTACTTCATAGGGTAGGATTAAATGAGCTAATGTATGTAAACTGTTTAGATCAATGCCAGGTACATAGAAAGTACTCAATAAATGTTAGGAAATTAAGAAAAAAGTGAGAAGACAGAGAATTCCATGAGAGCTGATACAAGGATGCCTAATGCACCACAGGCATTTCCAGAACTGAGGGCTTACTGCAACCCTTCCCTACCTCCCTCCTGCAAAAAAAGAAAAAAAAAATTGGCTAATTTTACATGTTCTGTATTACTATAGGTCTACATAGTACTAGAAGCACTTAAATTCACCAGCACAGTTGCACTGGGCTGCCTGTTCTAAAAACAAAAAACAAAACAAAAATCCCTATTTATTGGTTAAGAACCAGAAAAGAAAAGTAGGCCGACCAAACTTTTTATGTTAGGTTTACTACTGACATAATTTCTGGCATAAGAATCACAGAGCTGGGAATAACGCTGGAAACCACAGTCCAACTACTTTATTTAAAGACAAAAAAAAAAAAAAATTAAGATCTAGAGAAATTTAATGACTTGTCCAATATCACACAACTAGTATTGGCTGCACCAACATTAGAACCCAATTCTACTGATTTCTAAGGCTGTGCTTTCCATTTCAACTTACTGCCTTTATTGATCAACCTCCAACACCAAAATAAATAAATAAGAAAATAAATAGACAGACTCAGGTAATGCTTTTATATCATCCTATTTAGTACTGTGATATACTTTGCCCTGGAATGTAACAAAAGAAATACTGAATTTTGGACTTTTTCCTTAACAAATGTCAACTAACATTTAGCACTTTTTAAACAAAAGGTCTATAGTTTGATTTCTTACATATACTGAAACAATTTCCCATACAATTTTATCATACTCGAAATATTTTTTATACTTATTGAGAATTTTAATATGCTAGAAATAAATGGTAAATAACTAATGACTGGCCTATAGATAAATTTTCATTAAGTGTACAACAAGATCAGCAATATAACGAAAATGTTAAGAAAAACTCTCACAACTGACAACAATTCTACATATAGTCATTAATTTTGACAGTATAACATTACTACAGAATGAAATACCATTAAGATAAAGACAGTTTAATCACTGTGTAAATGGAATTTATTGATCTACCATAAAATAGTTTATTGACAAAACAGTTTAAAGCATTATTTGCAGCTATACAAGAGTTTGTTTCGCAAATGTTATACTAAGTATCATTTCTAAGAGTTTAATTAGACTATTAAAAAGTTACTGCAAATATGCTGAATTTTTGAGATGAATATTTTTACTGCTAATAGCAATGCATACATGTATTATTTCTGATTCATAGATGATTTTTATTTTCAAGAAAGCTATTAGTTATCACCAATACCATTAGAGAATCCTTTCTGAGACATAAATTGGAGACTCAGTCATATGATTAGCCTTTATGAGTATTATGCTGGCAGTTCCCTCATATATCATGTATAAAATAGGTTTTCCAAAAGTGAAGCCCCTTAAGGTTGAAGAAAACACTACATAAGGTTGAGATAATCTCAGTCTTGTCTAATTATTAGTTTCCTTCACAGAGGCTTAAAAATTTAGAGAGATTTTCTAATAATTTTCATTACTTCTCTAATCTTAGGAGAAGCAGTAGAGTATATTGGATAAGAATATGGACTTTTGGGTCAGAAAACAAAGGTTCAAATCCTGACTCTGCCACTACTAGCTGTGTGACTTTGGATAAATCTTTATTTGTAAAATGTGGTAATCATACATACCATGTAGGCCAACTGGGAGGATTAAGTTAAATAACATGGAAAACAAAGTGCCTGACTTGGAATCAAAGAAAAGCTGCTCAAAAGAAGTTAAACTCCATCATTCCTCAGTTCTACAATTTCAGAAATGCTGATCTCAACACTATAAGGTAAAATTGATACTGTCAACTGTCATACAAGTATCTGCTTATAGCTGCCACTTTATTAGTCTCAGGTTCTTTACGACTTTCCTAGTCATCTATAAAGAAGGAAGTAAGCGCCCATCAAGACCTTAAAAAACAAATGAAAACTCAAACTTTCTTCCTTCTTTCCTGCTGTTCAGGAAAAGGGAAGAAGGAAATAAAATATATATATTTATAGTATAAATATATAAATAGCACTTTTTTTCCTTTCATAAGGCTAGAAAAACACTGTCTTATTTATACCTTATTTACAAAGAAAGCTTGAGAAGTAGGACAATATAAGTTATGTACAGTGACCAGAACACCTACTATAGAAAGCTCTGCACTTTCCAATTTAAAACTTGCTGGTTTAAATTCAAAGACTGTCATCATCATCATAAAAACAAACCGGGGTTTAGCCACTGAAATATCAGTGATGTAATTACACTATCAAATGGTATATTTAAAGAGATATGCCCATTCTAAAGCAGACAAGAAAGTCATCTTCCCATTTATGTAATGACTTCTAATACTAACGTTATTTTCAGAATCTGAATACGTAAATAAAATACTGCTTTGGCTTTCTCCACTGAAATAGGGGATAACTCACCTAATTATCTAGAATCTATATCAACAAAATCAATCCTAATTACCCAAACAATGTGACAGGAATGCTATCCTTTAAGGCATATAGTATTTTCCCAATTTAAGCATATATTTTGTGCAATATATTAAGTTCTTAAAAGGACTTTATACAGCAAACAAATAGAAAAATCTATTTAAACAACATGGCACCCTAGCACATATTCTAATAGATTAAATGTAGGTCTTTACAAAACAGAAATAGTAAATATAAAGCTCAAATGGAGTAAAAAAAATCATTCATTAAAACTTGATATGTCTTTATTCCACTCTGATAAAAGCTAAATGTAAGCTAAGAATTCAATGAGTTATTGAATTATAGGGTTTTTTTAGCAGTAGTCTTTGAAATGCAAGAAAGCAGGTGATGAGAATTCCACACATTTCTATTAATTCAGCTCAATGAAGCAATATATTAAAGTATTTTTAAGCTGTCAGTCAATTTAAATGTTTATGTAAAGTGGCCCAAGTTTAAAAGCATTCATTTCTAATCTCTTTCACCTAATATTAACTGATTAGTTATAAGAACAGACTGAAAGTTGCACATGTTGACAGACATTCCAAGAAAGTATCAGGTTTTCTTCGTCCATTTGATAGTCAAAGGGGAAAAGATCTCACCTAAGACCCCAAAATTTCTTCTTCTAAAGTGACATCTGTCAATCCAAAGCCAACCTTTAGCACTAGCAGAACTAATCACACTTCACCTTGCCCTCCATGCCTCTTCAGTCCCAGATGTCATCTATGAAGAGATTCTTATAAAGCAATCTAGCTTTGGACAATTAAATTATCATTCAAATACTCAGCTATATAAAAACTATACATTCATTCCATCATAATATGCACAGAAAACCAAAACTCATACATGGAAATATGTATTTTATTTAAAATACAGCCAAATATTCAGAAGTGATGGCAACTAGTTCAATCAAAAACATATTGGAAAAGACTCTACCCACGTGGTTGAGCATAAAAGGAGAAAATCAAGAAAAAGGGACCAGCTTCCTGTTCAAAAATATATGGATGCCATATCAACATCATTAGTTACTGGGGAAATGCAAATTAAAACAAGATACCACTACACATATATTAGAACAGCTAAAAGACAAAAACGAACTGACAATACCAAGGTGCTGACGAGGATGCAGAGAAACAGGAACTCTCATACACTGGTGGTAGAAATGCACAATTGTAGAGTCCCTTGGAAAAAAGTTTGACAGTTTCTTATAAAGTTAATATATTCTTACGATAAGGTTCATAATTCCACTCCTAGGTATTTACCCAAATGAAACAAAAACAAAAAAAAAAACATATAAAAACAAAAACACCTTTATGTAAATGTTTGTGGTAGCTTTATTCACAGTTGCCCAAAGTTGGAAACAACCCAGATACCCTTCAACAGGTAAATGGATAAACAAACTGTGGTAATACAATGGAATGCTACTCAGAAATAAAAAGGAACAAACTAATGATTTGAGCAACAGATGGATGGATATTAAATGCATTTTGTTAAGTGAAAGAAGCCAGTCCTAAGAGGCTACATATTATATGATTCCATTTATATGAAATTCTGGAAAAGGCTAACTAAAGGCTTGGCAATCAGTGATTGCCAGGGTTTGGAGGAGGAAAGAGGGGTTGACTACAAAGAGGCAATACAAGGGAATTTGGGGGGGGTGATGGAACTGTTGTTGGTAAAAACTGACTCTATGCATTTCTCAAAACCCATAGAACTATGCAACATAAATGGTGAATTTTACTGGATACAAATTTAAAAAAAAAACCAAACCAGGTGTCAAGGAAACTGAAGATGGAATGCAAACTGTGACAAATAAATCCAACTGTATTACATATGAATGACATAGCAGACTGAAAGAGATATGGAAGAAAAGATCTGACTTAACTAACTTTGGAAAAGAGCACTTTGGCTGGATACCATGAGAATAAAGATAAAAAGAACTGTACACAAACACTTTATTCTATTTGGTAAATTTGTTTCTCACAAGAATATGGGATAGTAATTCTGAAACTACTATACATATATAGCAAATATATAAATATACTATAGATAATGAGAGTCAGATTTCTCACTGTGGGAGAAAGAAGTTACATATAAGCAAAAAGAGAATGCTAGAATAATCCTATGGTGCTAGATTGGAGTTGGAGGTATCAGTATGAAACAATCTGTTTTATGTATATACAGATGGTACATACAGAAATAAACATAGATGGGTGTATATATGTGGGTTAGTATACAAGCATACATTTCCTAGCTCTGACCCCTGAAAGGCGTAGAAGCAGTAACACCTCAGCAGCAATGAGCACATCTAGAAACCAGATTTTGGTTTCTAAATACTCTTCTCCAATAAAATGAACCTGGGCTCCTTGGAGAAGTGGGTGATTCCCGGCCCGCAGCAGGGAAAATACAAGATGAGCCTGGGGCCTCTTGTAGAGCCAGAAAGTAAGGGATTGCTTGAAAAAAAAAAAAAAAGACAAGACATGTTGAAAGGTCACAGAAGCAAACTTCAAAGGGCTCCCAGTGGCCAAAGCTGGAACGATTTGAGCAACAAAATAGATAACAATAGTACTGATTCTAATCCAGAGAATAAAATAAATATCCACAAGTGTACACTGATATAAGTAGGTGATTAAATAAAATAATTAAATATGGGGAGGGACAACTCTTTTTTACAGATGAATTATAATTAATAAATGTAGAAGGATGGAACAGAATAGAAAATCACCATTAGAACATCAGAGAAATAATTGCTGCAGGCAAAATCCACTAATAAATGCTAAAATTAGTGGACAAAAATTTAAGGAGAAACAGGATATTTGTGTAACCTCAAAGTATTTTCCCCCAAATATTCATTAATTAAGGGAAAAAATAATTTTACAGTGGAGCAATCTGGCAGACACCACCACAATCAAGTGATCAAGGTTAATAACATCACCAGTAATGAGACATATTGACATCATGTAACTCCTGCTATCATGCACTGAGAAGGACACACCTAGTCCATTGACACCCTAGTCCATTTTCAGCATGAACACCTTCAAAGACATGAACAGAAGAAATTCCAAAACAAGTCCATCCAAGCCCTTTCTTATCCAGCCATATATACTACTCTAAAAGACAAGTAGCATATTCAATTTAAGGCAGAAACTCTGCCCCTGTCTTCAACACACATATCTAATTTCAATGACACTGTCGAACTGGCAATGACTCAGTATTTGATTTTTTAAATGAAATATTTTATGTTGACCTAGAAAAATATGACTAATCTAAGTTTATATGGAAGATCATTTGGAAGAAAAATATCAAAGTGTAAACTTTTCTATAAGTTTATTTCTCCTTCTTGTAAGTACCACACTGAAACATAAATCAGGGAAGATTAATTTTAAAAAGATGTCTTAGGATATGATTTTTATAGAGGCAAAAAGCTTTAGTAATACCTTCCTATATCATCTACCATTTAAAAGGGAATTCTTACTCATAATTCTCAGTCTATGAATCAGATAGATACTTTCCAAACCCAACTTAGTTTAGACCACAACTAAACTTACTGCGGCGGCCTCATTCATATATTCAGGCTATCAAGATTCCCATCAATTCTTCTGCAGTTTAATTTTATCCATATTTCAAAATTCAAATGTATAATAATAATTTTAAATCTATACTGATTTAAATATAAAATGTATGACAGTATAAAATGATGCAAAGTACATTCTCACAGATAAATTTCCAGATTTCCCCCTTTAAAAAGTAATTTTAAAAAGTTAAATTTGCTTCAGAGGAACACAAGCAAAGATACCTCATACAAGTCCATTAGGAAACCAAATATATCTCAAGTTATGCATGACATAAAAGAGGCTGTTTTTCAAATGAAATAGTTCTTAAGAGATGAAGATTTCAGAAACTTACTTTATTTTGTTAAAACTACCAAAAATTTTTTTTCCAGATTTTGGTTTCCAAAACAGAGAAATTCCTTTATTTGATATTGCTTGGAAATTCTAATTTATATGTCATGTTTTAAAAATATGCTTCTTTCTTCAGCCAAGAGATTCCTGAGAAGCCTAGCAAACATTTTATAGACTTTCTAGGCTCAAATTTTAATTTCTCCTTCTATCTGACATTTTTTAAACACTCATAATTTTAGGAATCACAAATAGGTATAAGTGATTCAATATAAACTTCAGAGAGAAACATAATTCCAACTTTAACCACTAAACATAGTTTTATATCAGAATGTTTTCATTTAAAACTTCATATTACTAGGACAGATATTAAAAACACACAATCATTACTCTCAAAATATTTCTAGTTCTGTTTAAATTTACCAGGAAAAGTGAAATATAATCAATACATTTGTGTGAATATTTTTTTAGAACAGGAACAAGCTTGACTTTTATCATATAAACTAATTTTTGAAAATCTAAGCAAAATAAAGACTTCTACTTGGAAATAAGCACTTGGCATTTAACTTCTCACAGCACTGTCTTATTTTTAAAATCAATTATTTCAGAAAATTAATACCTCGTCCTAAGAAATAATACAGACCCTTCAAGAAGTTTGGCCTGGGGTAGGAGCACACATATTCATATGCATATTCAAACCTATAATTAGTTTTCACACATGATAACACTTAAGTAACAACTAAAATTAGTTAGCTATCACTTCACAGATTATAATTACACAGCATAGTAAGACACCCTGATTTGGTCTTCTAGGCCAGGGGTCAGCAAGCTTTTATTAAAGAGCCAGATTTTAGGCTTGCAGGCCATACAGACACTGTTGCAACTAACGAACTTTGCCACTGTAGTGGTAAGGCAGCCACAGACAATACATAATGGATGGGTGTGACTATGTTCCAAAAAAACTTTACCAAAACAGGTGACTGGCCTGTGGGCCAGTTTGTTGACTCCTGCACTAGGCAAACAGATCTGATTATCAATAAACAACACCTTCAGTAAACACATAATCACATATCCCTCTCATATCTGGAAGTTGTTACATGGAACATTAGCAATTCAAATGGTAAAGGAACCATGAAAACATTTTCTGAGGTCAGAATCTCAGGTAGATTGAAAGATTAAATGTGTTAACAGAGCACACATTAAAGTTAAGTTTAAAAATGTATAGTAATGGTATAATTAAATTTTTTTAAACAATCTTACCTTAATCAAGTGAAAGAATCTAAACTCTAGTACATGTCTGGTTTCAAACTCAACATATATTTCATCAAAACTTCAGTTTCTTGTCAAACTCCTAGAGAAACCAAATTAAAAACCCCTCAGTCAGGTTCTAGTACTGGATAAAAGGAGGTAATCACACTCCAACCTGTCTCTCTGAGTGAACGCAGCTACAAGGCCTGGATAGAACACATGGAGCAGCTACTTGAGGACCCTGAAAAGTACACAGTAGCAAGCAGCTTGGGTGAGAAGACCAGAATCTGAAGTACCATGGAAACAGCATTTTGTTTTTAACTGGTATTCTCCAGCCTGAACTTATTACAGCCCCAAACCCAAAAGTGGGCATTGGCACAGACAGAGAAATCTTCAGGAGAAGCCCTCTAGTGCTGGCTCTAGGAGAGGGAAATAGATCTTCTAACACTCACAAGAAAGTGTGGAAATCCTTCCCCAGCTTTTTTTCTCCATTCTCTCAAGCTTAGCTTCCTTTGGCAGCTATGGCAATGGAGGCCATCCAGACCCTAAAACTCTGAGAGATGGGAACACCTTCCTCTCTGATCTGAAGAGCTGGGGTCCCAAGAGGACGTGGTGAATCCCTGTTGCTTTTTACTCTCCTTTTTTTCTCAAGTTGTCCTGCCACTTGGCTCTGGATATGGGCACAGTTGTTGGGAGTGCATACTGGAGAGGGATAAAGCCCCACCTTTCTGATTTGAGAAGGGAAAAGGGAAGCCCCAGGGAATCCGAAATTACTGGGAGATCCCAGAGAAGGAGGAGCTTGAGAAAGGAACACTTCAAAGTTGTTTGTGAATGCCTTGGCTCGCCCTCAAGCAGCACATGTGTGGATCTGACCCAAACCAGTATACACAGACTTTGAGACTTAACTATGGAATAGACCACTTCCCAAGTTCCAGACTGCCCAACGGGTGGTGCACATGTGGAACAGATCCAAATAGCATGGCAGAGGCTTTGAAAAGTGAACTGATGTTGTAACCACAACCCACAGGAACTTGCAGTCTGAACCTAACTAAGTTGATTGCCTACTAAAACAAATATATCAACATTCTGCATAGGTTTTAAATAACTCAAAGTCTCATAACAGTCAAAATGTCCAGGATATTACTTGGTATATGAAGAACCAGGAAAATCTCATCTTGCATGGGAAAGATGCCTGGATCAAAAAAACACAGATGCTGGAATTATCTGAGGAAGATATTAAAGCAACTATTATAGAGAGCTTCATCAAGTAAGCAAACATTCTTGAAACAAATGGAAAAACGGAAAGGCTCAGGAAATAAATAGGAGATATAAAAAAGAACTAAATGCAAATCTTAGAAGTGGAAAAATATCAATAATCAAAATTAAAAACTCACTAGACGAGCTCAATAGTAGAATGGAGATGACAAAAGGAAAAGTCAGTGAACTTAATATAGATGAATAGAAATTATTCAATGTGAACAAAAGAAAGAAAAGATGGGGAAAAAAATGAAGAGTGCCTCAGGTCCAACATTTGTGACACTAGAATCCCAGCAAGAGAAAAGAGATCAGTGTAATATAAATATTTTAAGAAAATATTTTCCAAATTTGATGAAAGACATACAGATTCAAGCAGTTCAGCAAACACCCAAACAAAACAAATACAAAGAAATCCATGACCAGACACATACTAATAAAACTTTAGAAAACTGAAGATAAAGAATCTTGAAAGCAATCAGAAAAATTTAACATTACTTATAGGGGAAAAAGTGTTCAAAGGACTGTGGATTTCTCTTCAGAAAACATGCAGTCCAGAAGGAAGTGGAACATTTCTAAAAAGCTGAAAGAAAAGAGCTGTCAACCCAGAACTCCATATCCAGCAAAAAATATCCTTTGGAGATGAAGATGAAATAAAGACTTTCTTAGATGAAGGAAAACTAAGAGAAGTTGACAGCAGAACTGCTTTGAAACAATTGCTAAAGGAAATTCTTCCAACAGATGGTAAATGACACCACAAGGAAACTTGGAAACATCAGGAATGAAAGAAAAGCAACCTAAGTGTTAAATATCTTGGTAAATATAACAACCTATTCTTATCCTCTTGAGTTCCTTAAGATACGTTTGTTAGTTGAAAGCAAAAAGTATAAACGTTGTATGATGGAGCTTTCAACGTATATATTATAATATGCATGTAATACAAAATAATACATAACACAACTACAGCATAAATGAGTGGAATAAAAAGATTTGTATGGTAGCACAGTTTCTATGTGCCACTTGAAGCAGGAAAATATTGATCATAAGCAGACTGTGAAAAGTTAAGTACACTGTAATCTCTAGAGCAACCACTAAAAAAAGCTATACAAAGATATAGTTAAAAACACAATCAAGGTCCAGCCCAGTGGCGTAGCAGTTAAGTTCGCGCACTCCACTTCGGCGGTCCGTGGTTTGCCAGTTCAGATCCTGGGCACGGACCTACTCACTGCTCATCAAGCCATGCTGAGGCAGCATCCCACAGAGCAACTAGAAGGATGCACAACTATGACATACAACTATCTACTGGTGCTTTAGGGAGAAAAAAGCAAAAAGGGAGGAAGATTGGCAACAGATGTTAGCTCAGGGCCAATCTTCCTCAAAAAAACACAAAACCCACAATCAATAAATTATAATGGAATATCTAAGCAAAAAACAAAAAAAATTCAAATAAGCCAAAAGAAGACAGGAAAGGAAAAAGAGAGAAACAAAAAACAGAGGCAACAAATGGAAAAAAACATAAGAAAATGGTAGACATAAACCTAAATATATCAATAATTATATTAAATGTAAAAGATTTAAACACACCAACTAAAAGAAAGTCAAAAGAACAGTATAAAGAAATATTCTTTAAATATAACGCTACAGGTAGTGAGGCCACTGCTGAAAGGGTCCAATAGCCAAGGAAAGTGAACACCTCTAGAAGGCAGAAAGGACAAGGAAACAAATTCTCCCATGGAGGCTCCAAAAAGGAATGCAGTCTTGCTGACAACTGGAATTTAGTCCAGTGAAACCAGCCTCCAACTTCTGAACTCCAGAACTGTAAGATAATAGATTTGTACTATTTAAGCCACTGTTTGTGGTAATTTGTTACAGCAGCAATAGAAAACTAATAACACTGAATCATAAAACAAACTTTTACAAACTTAAAAGAACTGAAATCATATGAAGGACATTATCTGACCAAAATAAAATTAGACTAGATATCAATAACAGAAAGATAACAGGACACTCTCTAACCACTAGGAAATTTTAAAAGGTACTGATAAGTAATCCATAGGTCAAAGAAGAAGTCTCAAGGGGAAACAGAAAATATTCTGATCTGAACAAAAATAAGACAATATATCAAAATTTGTGGGATGCAGCTAAGCAGTACTCAGATACATTACAACATTAAATGCTTATATTAGAAAAAAGAAAAATCTAAAATTAGTAAACTAAGTTTTCATCTTAAGAGACTAGAAAAAGAGGAGCAAATTAAAAAGTAAAAGGAAGGAAATAACAAAGACAAGAGCAGAAATCAATGAAATAAAAAAGAACAAAATAATACAGAAAATCAATAAAACCAAAACTGACTCTTTGAGAAGATCAATGCAAGCAAAACTGACAAACACAAAAAGGGAGAAGACACAAATTCTCAATATCAGTATAAATGAGGAGATTTCACAATAGATCTTACAAACATTTCAAGAAAATACTGTGAACTCTATGCACATAAATTCAACAACTTAGATTAAATGAACCAATTCTCTGAAACCAGAAACTACCAACATTCACCAACAATGATATGGATAAAACTGCATAGTCCCATAACTATTACATAAATTGAATACATAGTTAAAGACTCTCAAAAAAAGGAACTCTCTAGGCCCAGATGGTTTCACTAATGAAATCCACCAAACATTTAAAAAAGAAAGAACTCCAGACTGATAAGACTGGCAAGTAAGAAATAAAACTGTCCTTATTTGCAAATGACTCAACTGTCAACACAGAAAATTCCAATGAATACAAACAAAAAACCCCTCTTGGAACTAATAAGTGAGTTTTTCAAGGTCAATATCAATTATATTTCTATATATACTAAACAATGAACAATTTGGAACCCCAAAATTTTAAAATAATGCCATTCAAAATAGCTCCATAAAAACAAAATACTTAGGTATAAATCTGATAAAACAAGTACAGGATCTACATTTGTAGTTAAAAACTACAAAATGCTGGCCCACCCCAGGCCACCTGCCACCCCTGGTCCAACCCACACCCTCCACCTGCCCACCCACCGCAGCCCCCGCGCTGGCACTCACTACCTGCCACAGCCACAGAAGTGGCGCCCCACTCCTCTCCCAATTCCGCCTTCCACTGCCCATACTCAGGCCAGGCCCAGAGGTGTGGGCAACCTAGGCATGGCCTGGGAGCTTTTGGCCAGGAGAAGGCTTTCTTATCCTTTGTATGTTTAAAAGTGGAAGGGTTTCAGGAGTGACATCAGCATCATGGTGGAGTGAGCTCTCCCCTTAGACTCTCCCCCATAAGATACAACAAAAAGGACATTCATATACCAACAGAAGACATTCACACAACACGAAAGACGTCTGAGAGACCCACACAGCCATACGTCTGAAGGTAGAGGTGCTGGACCCCCAGGAGGAAGTGGAAGGAGATAAGGAGAATTCCCCTCCATCCTGAACAGCAGCAACCCCAGGACCGCCGGGCTCTCAGAGGAGAGGGGGAGGGATGGTCCTTGGGAAAATCGTTGCTCTTCAAGTTCCCACAGAGCCCGGGGGGAAACTTCCACATGGGGTGGGGGTGGAGGGGACTGTTGCGGGGGTGTCTACATCAAGCTACCACCCCAGGAGAGCAGATAGCGAGGGAAGAGTGAGAAGTCCCCCAGGATCAGGCAGGTGAAAGAAAGCGCCCCTCCCCCGGCCTGGCACTCCAGCATAGCTGGTCAGCCAGAGCACCCACAGATAGCGGCAGGCTCAGAATGCACAGCTCTTGACCCCCACCCAGTGGTGGCAGGTGGAAGCTGCAACCAGATACTATTACTATGTGGAGACACAAATCCACCCCGTCAAACAGTATGAAAAAATATACTAAATCTCCAGACCAGAAGGAAAATGACAAGCACCCAGAAATCAGTCCTGAAGGCACAGAAATTTCTAATCTAAATGACAGAGAATTCAAAATAGCTATCATTAAAATAAAGCTCAATGAGTTACAAGAAAATGCAGATAGATAGTTCAGTGAAATCAGGAACTTCTTCACAAAAGAGATTGAAACTATAAAGAAAAACCAATCAGAAATGTTGGAGATGAAAAACACAATGGAGGAAATAAAGAAAAATCTGCAGTCTTTAAATAACAGAGCTGACCATATGGAGGAGAGAATTAGCAATATAGAGGACAGGAATGCAGAAGTGCTCCAGATGGAGGAGGAGAGAGAACTAAGACTAAAAAGAAATGAAGAAATTCTCCGAGAAATATCCAACTCAATTAGGAAATACAGCATAATGATTATAGGTATTCCAGAGGGGAGAAAAGAAGGAAAAAGGAGCAGAGAGCTTGTTCAAAGAAACAATAGCTGAGAACTTCCCAAACCTGGGGAAAAAGCTGGAAATGCAAGTGAATGAAGCCAATAGATCTCCTAACTATATCAACATAAAAAGGCCCTCTCCAAGGCATACAGTAGTAAAGCTGGCAAAAGTCAACAACAAAAAATATTAAGGGCAGCAAGGTAGAAGAAAATAACACAAAGGAACTCCTAATACAAAGGAAATCCAGGTTTTCAGTGAATTTCTCAGTAGAAACCTTACAGGCTAGGATAGTGGAATGATATATTCAAAATTCTGAAAGTCAAAAACTTTCAGCTAACACAATCTGGAATAAAGAGATAACAAATAAGGAGGGGAAGAGGTAAGGGATTGAATCGACCCAGCCTCAGGAAAAAGGAGGCATCTGAAAATGTACTTTCTTATCCAGGAGATCGCTTATATAAACCGCACGGTAACCACTAAACAAACAACCAAAAGAGAACCACACATGACAAATAAAGAGAAAACCAAGAGAATGAGCATGCAGAAATACCAAATTGAATTTGCAGTCCGAAACACAAGGGACAAGAAACGAAGGAAATGCAAAAGAACCAGAAGATGAACAATAAAATAGCAACATTAAACCCTCATATATCAATAATTACTCTAAATGTAAATGGATTGAATTCTCCAATCAAAAGACACAGAGTGGCAGGATGGATTAAAAACCAAGATCCAAAAATCTGCTGCCTCCAGGAAACACATCTCAGCTCTAAAGACAAACACAGACTCAAAATAAAAGGATGGAAAACAATACTCCAAGCTAATGGCAAACAAAAGAAAGCAGGAGTAGCCATACTTATATCAGACAAAGTAGACTTCAAGATAAAAAAGGTAATGAGAGACAAAGAAGGGCAATATATAATGATAAAAGGGATACTTCACCAAGAAGACATAACACTTATAAATATCTATGCACCCAACACAGGAGCACCAAAGTACATAAAACAACTGCTAAAAAACCTTAAAGGAGATATTAACAATAACACAATAATAGTAGGGGATCTTAATACCCCCCTTACATCAATAGATAGATCATCCAGACAAAAAGTCAATAAGGAAATAATGGACTTAAACGAGAAACTAGACGCAATGGACTTAATAGATATATATAGAGCACTCCACCCAAAAAAAGCAGAGTACACATTCTTCTCAAGTGCACATGGAACATTCTCAAGGATAGACCATATATTAGGAAACAAGGCAAACCTCTATAAATTTAAGAAGATTGAAATCATTACAAGCATCTTTTCTGATCATAATGCTGTGAAACTAGAAATCAACTGCAAGGAAAAAACTAGGAAAGGGACAAAGATGTGGAGACTAAACAACATGCTACTGAACAACCAATGGGTCATTGATGAAATTAAAGGAGAAATCAAAAGCTATCTGGAGACAAATGAAAAGGAAACTATACCATACCAACTCATGTGGGATGCAGCAAAAGCAGTCCTGAGAGGGAAATTCATAGCAATACAAGCTCACCTTAACAAACAAGAAAAATCCCAAGTAAATAACCTTAAATTGCACCTAACAGAGTTGGAAAAAGAAGAACAGACAAAGCCCCGAATGAGCAGAAGGAGGGAAATAATAAAAATCAGAGCAGAAATAAATGAAATTGAAACCAAAAAAACAGTAGAAAGGATCAATGAAACAAAGAGCTGGTTCTTTGAGAAGATAAATAAAATTGACAAACCCTTAGCCAGACTCACTAAGAAAAAAAGGGAGAAGACTCAAATAAATAAAATTAGAAATGAAAGAGGAGAAATTACAACAGACACCACAGAAATACAAGGGATTATTAGGGAATACTATGAAAAACTTTACGCCAACAAATTGGACAACCTAGAGGAAATGGACAAATTCTTGGACGCGTACAACCTCCCAAAACTGAATCAAGAAGAAATAGAGAATCTGAACAGACCAATCACAAGTAAAGAGATTGAAACAGTAATCAAAAACCTCCCAAAAAATAAAAGCCCAGGACCAGATGGCTTCCCTGGAGAATTTTATCAAACGTTCAAAGAAGATTTAGCACCTATCCTTCTCAAACTATTCCAAAAAATAGAGGAAGATGGAATACTTCCCAACACATTCTATGAGGCCGACATCATCCTGATACCAAAGCCAGACAAGGACAATACAAAGAAGGAAAACTACAGGCCAATATCACTAATGAACATAGACGCAAAAATCCTCAACAAAATATTGGCAAACCGAATACAACAATACATCAAAAAGATCATACACCACGATCAAGTGGGATTTATACCAGGGACACAGGGATGGTTCAACATCCGCAAATCAATCAACGTGATACACCACATTAACAAAATGAAGAATAAAAACCACATGATCATCTCAATCGATGCAGAGAAGGCATTCGACAAGATCCAGCATCCATTTATGATAAAAACTCTCAACAAAATGGGTATAGAAGGAAAGTACCTCAACATAATAAGGGCCATATATGACAAACCTACAGCAAACATCCTACTTAACGGGGAAAAACTGAAAGCCATTCCTTTGAGGACAGGAACAAGACAAGGGTGCCCACTCTCACCGCTCTTATTCAACATAGTACTGGAAGTGCTGGCCAGAGCAATTAGGCAAGAAAAAGGAATAAAAGGACTCCAAATAGGCAATGAAGAAGTGAAACTCTCACTATTTGCAGACGACATGATCCTATACATAGAAAACCCAAAGAATTCCATCGGAAAAC
Organism: Tapirus indicus; assembly: GCA_031878705.1. Taxonomy (NCBI): domain Eukaryota; kingdom Metazoa; phylum Chordata; class Mammalia; order Perissodactyla; family Tapiridae; genus Tapirus; species Tapirus indicus. The sequence goes on along the minus strand of CM062918.1, from coordinate 59,513,847 downwards.
TAAAACAATCAACAACTACAGTAAAGTGGCAGGGTATAAAATCAACCTACAAAAATCAATTGCATTTCTATACACTAACGATGAAAAAACAGAAAGAGAACTCAAAAAGACAATCCCATTTACAATTGCAACAAAGAGAATAAAATATCTGGGAATAAATTTAACCAAGGAGGTCAAAGACCTATACAATGAAAACTATAAGACACTATTGAAAGAAATCGAGGAGGACATAAAGAAATGGAAAAATATTCCATGCACATGGACTGGAAGACTAAATATAGTTAAAATGTCCATTCTACCTAAAGCAATCTACAGATTCAATGCAATCCCAACCAGAATCCCAATGTCATTCTTCACGGTAATAGAACAAAAACTACTGAAATTCGTATGGGGCAACAAAAGAGCCCGAATAGCTAAAGCAATTCTGAAAAAAAAGAACAAAGCTGGAGGCATCACAATCCCTGATTTCAAAATATACTATAAAGCTACAGTAATCAAAACAGCATGGTACTGGTACAAGAATAGACACACAGATCAATGGAACAGAATTGAAAGCCCAGAAATAAAACCACACACCTATGGACAGCTAATCTTCGACAAAGGAGCAAAGAACATACAATGGAGAGAGGGAAGTCTCTTCAATAAATGGTGCTGGGGAAATTGGACAGCAACATGCAAAAGAATGAAAGTAGACCATCTCCTATCGCCATATACAAAAATCAATTCAAAATGGATCAAAGACCTGAAAGTGAGACCTGAAACTATAAAACTCCTGGAAGAAAATATAGGCAGTACACTAATTGAGATTGGACATAAAGGGATCCTTTCAGATTCCATGTCTACCCAGACAAGGGAAACAAAAGAAAAAATAAACAAGTGGGACCTCATCAGACTAAAGAGCTTCTACAAGGCAAATGAAACCAAGATCAAAATGAATAAACAACCCACCAGCTGGGAGAAAATATTTGCAAATCGTTTATCCGACAAGGGATTAATCTCAGTAATATACAAAGATCTCATACAACTGAGCAACAAAAAACTAAACAACCCGATAAAAAAATGGGCAGAGGATATGAACAGACATTTTTCCAAGGAAGAGATACAGATGGCCAATAGACACATGAAAAGATGTTCAACATCACTAATCATCAGGGAAATGCAAATCAAAACGACACTGAGATATCACCTTACACCGGTTAGAATGGCTATAATCACAAAGACAAATAACAACAAATGCTGGAGAGGTTGTGGAGAAACGGGGACCCTCATTCACTGCTGGTGGGAATGCAAACTGGTGCAGCCTCTATGGAAAACAGTATGGAGAGTCCTCAAAAAATTAAAAATAGAAATACCGTATGATCCAGCAATCCCACTCTTGGGCATCTACCCAATGGACGTGAAATCAACCATCACAAGAGGCGTATGCACCCCTATGTTCATTGCAGCATTATTCACTATAGCCAAGAAGTGGAAGCAACCCAAGTGTCCCTCAACTGATGATTGGTTAAAGAAGATGTGGTATATACATACAATGGAATACGACTCAGCCATAAGAAAAGACACAATTGTCCCATTTGCAACAACATGGATGGACCTAGAGGGTATTATGTTAAGTGAAATAAGCCAGAGAGAGAAGGACAGACACTGCATGAACTCACTCATATATGGAATATAAGTGAACACACGGACAGAGAGAACTGATTGGTGGTTACCAAGGGGAAGGGGGGTGGGGGGGCACAAGGGGTGAAGGGTTACATCCACAAGGTGACGGACAAACAAAAATGTACAACTAAAACCCCACAGTGTTATAAACTAAGACATCAATAAAAAATTTAAAAAAAAAAAGAATATATCCTACAGATAAAATCTCACAAGTTCAAAAAAAAAAAAAAACACTTTCAGCTAAGAATAATCTATCCAGCAAAAATATCCTTCAGATATGATGGAGAAATAAAAACTTTCCCAGATAAACAAAAGCTAAATAAGGGAGTTCATCGCCACAAAAGCCCCACTATAAGAAATGCTCAAGAAGGCCCTCATACCTGAAAAAAAAAAGAGAGAGAAAGGGGATACAAAGCCTTGAGCAAGGAGAAAAATAGGTAGACAAAATCAGAATAACTGCAGCTCTCTATCAGAACAGGTTAGCAAACAATTATAACACCAAAGATAAAGCGAAGGAAAACACCAAAAATAAATATAACCTCATCATTTTAACCACAAACTCTCAACACAAGATGGAATAAGTTGTGACAATAACTTAGAAGGGGAAGAGGAAAGGGATGGAATCGACTTAGTCTAAGGAAATAAGAGGCTATCAGAAAAAGGACTATCTCATTAACAAGGTTTTTTTATACAAACTTCTTGGTAACCACTAAACAAATAATCAGAACAGAGACACATATGATAAATAAAGAGAAAACTATCATAGAGAAAACTACCAAACTGAATTGGTAGTCTGAAACACACACAATGAGAAACAAAGGAAATGCAGAAGTATCAGAAAATGACTGAGGCCAACATCACCCTGTACCAAAGCCAGACGAAGACAATACAAAGAAGGAAAATTATAGGCCAATATCGCTGATGAACATAGACACAAAAATCCTCAACAAAATATTGGCAAACCAAATACAGCAATACATTAAAAAGATCAAGTGGGATTTATACCAGGGACACAGGGATGGTTCAACATCTGCAAATCAATCAATGTGATACACCACATTAACAAATTGAGGAATAAAAACCACATGATCTTCTTAATCGATGCAGAGAAGACATTTGACAAGATCCAACATCCATTTATGGTAAAAACTCTCAATAAAACGGGTATAGAAGGAATGTACCTCAACAGAATAAGGGACATATATGACAAATCCACAGTCAACATCTTACTCAATGGGGAATAACTGAAAGCGAAACCTCTGAGAACAGGAACAAGACAAGGGTGCCCACTCTCGCCACTCTTATTCAACATAGTACTGGAGGTTTTGGCCAGAGCAATTAGGCAAGAGAGAGGAATAAAAGGAATCCAAATAGGCAATGAAGAAGTGAAACTCTCGCTGTTTGCAGATGACATGATTTTATACATAGAAAATCCTAAAGAATCCACTGGAAAACTATTAAAAAGAATCAACAACTACAGCAAAGTTGCAGGGTATAAAATCAACTTACAAAAATCAATTGCATTTCTATATGCTAATAACGAACTAACAGAAAGAGAAGTCAAGAATACAATCCCATTTGCTTTCGCAACAAAAAGAATAAAATATCCAGGAATAAATTTAACCAAGGAGGTGAAAGACCTACACAATGAAAACTATAAGAAATTATTGAAAGAAATCAATGATGACATAAAGAAATGGAAAGATATCCCATGCACATGGATTGGAAGAATAAAGATAGTCAAAATGTCCATACTACCTAAAGCAATCTACAGATTCAATGCAATCCCAATGATACTCTAGAAGGAAGTAGACCAAAGAATATGAAAATTCATATGGGGCAACAAAAGGCCCCCAATAGCTAAACCAATCCTGAGAAAAAAGAACAAAGCTGGAGGCATCACAATCTCTGACTTCAAAATATACCACAAAGCTATAATAATCAAAACAGCATGGTACTGATACAAAAACAGACACACAGATCAATGGAACAGAATTGAAAGCCCAGAAATAAAACCACACATCTACGGACAGCTAACATAGGAGAAAGGAAAGCCTCTTCAATAAATGGTGGTGGGCAAACTGGACAGCCACAAGCAAAATTATGAAAGTAGACCATTATCTTTTGCCATACATAAAAATTAACTCAAAATGGATCAAAGACTTAAAGGTGAGACCTGAAACTATAAAACCCTAGAAGAAAATATAGGCAGTACACTCTCTGACATCGGTCTTAGAGGGACCTTTTCAAATTCCATGTCTATTCGGACAAGGGAAACAAGAGAAAAAATAAACAAGTGGGACCTTCATCAGAGTAAAGAGCTTCTGCAAGGCAGAAGCTTGAGGTTATTATGTTAAGCAAAATAAACCAAACACTGTATGATTTCACTCATATGTGCAAGATAAACTAACACATGGACAGAAAGAACAGTTTGGTGGTTACCAGTGGGAAGAGGGTGCGGGGGGTGGGCACAGGAGTAAAGGGGCACATTTATATGGTGACTGACAAATAATAATGTACAACTGAAATTTCACAATGTTATACACTATTATGACCTCAATTAAAAAAAACTACAAAATGCTGATGAAATAAGTCAAAGAAGATATAAATAAATATAAAGACATACTTTGTTCAGACTGGAAATGTCAAAATAGTAAAGATGTCAATTTTCTCCCAAAGTGGTCTATAGATTTAATGCGATTCCAATCAAAATCCCAGGATTTTTTGTAGTTATAGACAAGTTGATTCTAAAATTAATATGGAAAGGCAAAAGAACTAAAGTAGCCAGAACTATTAAAAACAAATTTTAAGCTATAGTTATCAAGACAGTATGATGCTGTCGAAGGGACAGACACACAGATCAATAGAACAGAACAGAGTGTCCACACACAGCTCCACATAAACACGGCCAACTGATTTTTGACAAAGCTGCAAAGACAACACAATGAGAAAAGGATAGTCTTTTTGACAAATGGGGTTGGAACAACTGAGCATCAACATGCAAAGAAAAAAATGAACTTTGATCTAAATCTCTCACTTCATATAAAAATTAACTCAAAATGGATCATAAGCCTAAATGTAAAATATAAAACTTTTACAAAAAAAGGACAAAATCTTTGTCACCCAGGACTAGGCAAACAGTTCTTAGATATGACATCAAAATATATACAACCCATTAAGTAAAAAGTGATAAACTGGAGTTTATCGAAATTAAAACTTTTGTTCTAGAAAGATATCTAAGATAATATAAAGACAAGCTGCAGACAGGGAGATAATATTTGCAAATTACAAATCTAACAAAGGACCTGTATCCAGAATATATAAAGAACTCTCAAAACTCAGCAGCAAGAAAACAATCCAATTTAAATACAAGCAAAAGCACATCGATTAGAATGACTAAAATCCAAAAAAACCTGGCAATATAAAAATGCCGCCAAAGATGTAAAGCAGTAAGAACACTCATTCATTGCTAGTGGGAATGGAAAATGGCACAGCCACCTTGAAAACCAGTTTGGCAGTTTCGTATAAAGTTAAATTTACACTTATCATACAATACAGCAATCGAACTCCTAGATATTTACTCAAGTGAACAGAAAATTCATATTCACACAAAAATCTGTACATGATTGTTTAATAGAAGTTTTATTCATAATCAACAAAAACTGGAAGGAACCAAGATGTCCTTCAATAGGTTGCTAAAAAAATGATTAAAGAAAACAATTTAGGTGATACAAACAAACTTGAACACTTCATTAAGTGGACAGTCTCCATTCAGAGAATTGCAAAATGGTGTGCAAGGCAGGAAGCTTTTATAGGATTGAGAATAAAGAACAAGGAAGAGAAAAACAGAAAACATCTGATTGGCTAGGGCCACACAGTCAACCTTGTTTGGGGTAAGAAAGCCCAGAGCTGGCTTGGTGTTTAGGGATTCAGCTGACTGGATGGACTGATTTCTATAGCGACACAATAAGTTTTGGTTTGCTGACAAGCCCCCCGGCAGGAGCGGCTCCATCTTTTGCCAAGAAAGTTATTTCAACAAGGTGAATGGATAAACCAACTGTGGTACACCCACACAACAGAATACTCTGCAGGAATAAGAAGGAATGAACTATTTGATTCATGCAACAACATGGATAAATCTTAAGTGCACTTTGCTAAGTGAAAGAAGTCAGATCCAAAAAGCTACAAATTACATGACTGCATTCATATGACACTGGAAAAGGCAAAACTATATGAAAAGAAAAGAGATGAGTAGTTGTCAGCAATTGGGGGGATGCAGGAATGGCTGACTACAAAGCGAATGCACAGGTGCAATGGTTTCCTGGCTCATAGCTCCCAAAACCATTGGAATTTCCTGAGCAATAAGAGCAATGGGAGTATCCTTTATTATAATATCTGGTCTCCTGTCCTCGGTTCCTGTAAACGCCTCAGAGCCTTAAAAGTGAAATAAATGGGTGTCTTGTTATTCATAACAAGCCCCTTTCCACCATAACCGGGTTTATGTTAATGAGGTGACTTTTGGAAAGCACCTAAGGATGGGGGCTGGTTGCCAGGAGAACCAACCAAGTGATTAGAGGGTTAGAACTTTCAGTCACAGCCCCCTCACCTCCAAGGAGGGAAGAGGGGTGAGGGGCTGGAGGTTGAATAAATCACCAATGGCCAATGATTTAATCAATCATGCCTATGTAATGAAGCCTCCATAAAAACCCAACAGGAGGGGTTTCAGAGAGCTTCCAGGTTGGTGAACCATGGAGATTTGGGGAGGGTGGCATGCTCAGAGAGAGCATGAAACCTCCACATCCTTTCCCCATACCTTGCCCTACGCATCCCTTCCATCTGGCTGTTCCTGAGTTATATCCTTTGACAATAAACCAGTAACCTAGCAAAATGCTTCTCTGAGTTCTGTGAGCCACAACAGCAAATTAGTCAAACCCAAGGAGGGAGTCGCTGGAACCTCTGATCTACAGCTGCTGAGTCAGAAGCACAGGTGACAACCTGGGCTTTCAAATGGTGTGTGAAGTGGGGTGGGGGGTTGGGGGGTGTCTTACAGGACTGAGCCCTTAACTTGATGCTGTCTCTGGGTAGATAGTGTCAGAATTGAGTTGAATTGTAGGATACCCAGATGGTGTCTGAGAACTGCTTATTGCTGTGGGGAACCGGGGAACTCCCCCCACCCTCACACACACACACACACACACACACACACACAGACACAAACACATATTGTAATTGGGTCCAGAACCTTTTAACAGGAGAATTTTTAGAGTGATGAAACTGTCTTTATGGTATTGGGGTAGTGGATAATGACCCTGTGCATTTGTCAAAATCCACAGAACTGTACATCACAATGAGTGAACTTTGTATGCAAATTTAAATGTATGCAAATTTAAAAAATCAACTAAGATGCTGAGGGACTTTCAAGACAGAATGCAGTCTGTGACAAATGAATCTGACTGTACTACAAATGAATGGCATAACCCCATTGAAGGGAGTAGGGGGAAAATGAGCTGACATAAGTAACTTTGGAAAACAGTGTTTTGAATGGAAACCTCAAGGCTAACTATAAAAGGACCTGTACATCAATACTGTACTCTGTTAGTAAATTTATTTCTCATGGGGGTACTGGTTAACAATTCTGAACTTGCTTTACATGTATACTGGGGTGGAACAAATAAGTAAACGAATGACTGAAGCCAGGTTTCTCACTGTCAGAGAGAAATTACAGATAAGCAAAGAGGAGAAGGCTAGAAAGAACCCTATGGTACTGGATTAGAGTCACAGACATTGGTATGAACTTAACATATATACTGCTTAATATGTAATACAGATGGACAAATAAACAATTACAGATATGTATGGATACATGGATTAGTATATGGACATATAATTCCTAGCTCTGTCCTCTTAAGAAGGCCTAGAAACAGTGACACTCCAATAGCAAGGAGTACACCCAGCGTCCAGACACTGGTCTCTAAACACAATTCTCCAATACAAGAAACCAGAGCTCAGAGAAATGACTGATTCTAGGAGTAGGGTGGAGAAAATACAAGATGAGCCTGGAGCTTCTTATAACGCCAGAAATCAAGGAAATAGTCAAAAAAGAAAAGGATGGGGACATGTCAAAGGAATAATTTTGGGGTCAACAATGGAATAATTTTAGCAACAAAATAAATAACACAGTATTGGATTATAAGCCAAAGTATAAAATAAGCATACATATTGATATAAATGATTGAATAAATGAATGAATGTAGATACACCCCCATCCATAAAATGAAGCTCAATCACCCCACCCCTTTGAGCGTAGGCTGGAATTAGTGACTCACTTCCAAAGAATAGAGGATGGAAAGACAAAAACAACTTTACAGTGGGGAAACCTAAAAAACACTACCTTAGCCAAGCGATGCTATCATGTACTCCCTGATAGGAGGTGACGAGAAGGGCATTTCACTTCACCATCACCTCTGATACTCTTCCCTAAAACCTTTAACTCAGTCTAATCATAAGACATACATCAGGCAAACCCAAACTGAGAGACATTCTACAAAACACCTGACTAGTACTAGTACTCAAAACTATCAAGGTCATGAAAAACAAGGAAAGACTGAGAAACTGCCACAGACCATAGGAGACTAAGCGAGACATGACAAATGCAGTGTGGAATCCTGAATTAGATCCTGGAATAGAAAGATGAGACTAGTGGAAAATCTGGCAAAACCTGAGCTTAGAATTTGGAATTTGGTTAATGTAGGGTACCAATGTTGGTTTCCTGGTTTTGATAAATGCACTTGGTTTTGGTTTTGTGAGATGTCACTATGGGAAGCTGGGTAAGGGATATATAAGAACTCTCTGTATTATCTTTGCAACTTTTCTATAAATCTAAAATTATTCCAAAATAAAAAGTTTCTATTATTTTAAAAAATGGACAAAAGACTTGAACAAACCCTTCACCAAAGAGGATACATGTATGGCAAAAAAGCACATGACAAGATGTTCAACATCATTAGCTATTAGGAAAATGCAAATTAAAACCATTATCAGATATCATTCCAAACCTATCAGAATGGCTCAAATTAAAAAGACTGCCCATGCCAAGTGCTGACAAGTAGGCAGAACAACTAGAACTACCATATACTGCTGATGGGAATACAAAGTGGCACAGCCACGTTAGAAAACAGTTTGGCAATTTCTTATAAAGTAATACACTTACTATATGATCCAGCAATCCCACTATGATATATGTTCCCAAGAGAAATGAAAACTCACATTCACACAAAAGCCTGTACATGACTGTCTGTAACATTTCTATTCAAAATAGCTAAAAATCTGAAACAACTCAAAGTCCTTTAATGAATGAATGGATAAACAACCTGTGGTACATCCATATAACTGAATATATTCAGCAACAAAAAGGAATGAAATACTGATATACAAAACAACTCAGATGAATCGTAAGGCACTATGCTGAGTAAATGCATGTGTAATAGTCTCAAATGGCTACATAATGTATGATTCCATTTAATGGACATTTTTTAAAAGACAAAACTAAAATGACAGAGCAGTTGCCAGGGGTTACCAGTTGGGGGCGGGAGGGTACAACTACAAAGGGTTAGCAGGATGGAGTTTTGTTTTATGAACTAAAGAACTGTCTGGATACTGACTATAATGATGGTTACATGAATCTACACATACGTTAAAATTCATCAACTCTACACAGAAAAAGTCAATTTTATTGTATCTTCATTTTTTAAAAAATGTCTGATACTGAAACAACCTTTAAATCATCCACGTTTTTCTAGGATACTTAGTTTGGATTTTGTAGTCGGTAAAAATCCTCTTGCTTATTCTGGCTACTTTTAAGATACAGCAAGTGACAGACTTTTCAGCTCACTCCTGACATGTAGAATCACTGAGGGATCAATAGCCTCAACGTCAGTTCCTCTAGGCAGTGCATCACCTGCAAAGGATTCTCCCCGGCTAACAATTACAACCCCACCTAATTGAGGAGAAAATCCTGACATCTCCTTAATGGCATCATAAAAGAACTTTCATTAAAGTTGTTCTTTTCTTCTTTTTTAAGAACACTGATATATAGTCAGAGAATTCCAGGGAGGGAAAATATGTGATTAATTCTACTTTAGTTGCATAAGAGCATTCTGAAAATGAAAAAGTAAAACATAATCATTTGTTTCCACCTTTATTATCAAGGGAAAAAATTAGTTGTTTTGTTTGAATAAGTAGGATAAGTAGAGCAAGGACATAAATCAGATAACATAATATTTCAGAATTAATTCTACTCTTCTGCAATAGTTTATCTATCTTACTTGAGCTAATACAGTAGTACCATAAGCTTCCATTATACTGTACATACACGTGGCACAAAACATTCAAATCCATATACTACAGGAATTAATTTAAAGTTTAAAAATCTAAGTACAAAGGTACTACCTCTTCTGAACACTTTTATCATATTATTTAATCCATCTGATTCTTAAGTTTATCTTAGGTGTTATTTTTAAAAATTATATTCAGCCAACTATTTGTATTTAAGTGAAAGTCAATGATTACTTATTTTTAAGGATACAGTTGTTCTCAGTTGTACTAGTAAATGTAGCAGCAATTTCACACTGCTATCCTTTTTTTAAAAGAATTGGAGATGTTAAAAAAAGCCAATCTGCAATTGCACTAACTTCAAATGGAAAACAAAAAACCTCTGTGAGGAAGTTTTTGCCTTAAGGCCTTTTGTTTCCCTAATATTACATTCAATTAGAAGTGAAATGGCCTACTTCAAGAATTTAGGTTTATTTTCCCCAGAAACACATTTGGAAAAATATATGACTTACATCTGGAACCATATCCTTTCTAACTGAAGCCATTTGTGTGCAGTCGCTGTTAACAGTTCACTAAAAGGCCAGTTTAGTTTCGACCTCCGTGACAACAGCGCCCACTGCAAATCTGTATGTTTATTCCTCCATGTCAGCTTCTCAGCAGATGTTCAATTTACTAAACAAAGACTCTTTAATAATTAAAATCTGACTTCTAAAGATGCAATGCACCTATCAAAAGCTTTAGGTAAGTCAGTAAATTTCATCTGTCTCTCTATGGCACTGCATGTATTTAAGTCACTCCTATATTTTAATGTCCATAACCACGGAGGGGTTTTTCCCTGTTTTTAAAAGAATCAAGGGAACCTCATTTTTATTATTGCACCATTCATTGTTATACTTCTAGCTTTTTTCAAAAGTTTCCATTTAATAAGAATTTTTACATATGAATTAAATCCAACAGGATACTACAGTTTCCTAGACACTGAGGCATCAAAAATAAGTTCACAGAAATCAACATTATCTAGTAACATTTTAAAGATTACAGTACATTAAACCACCTCTATAAAATAAAAGTAGCTATCACCTTCCTTCACCCAAGTTAATATCACCCAACTTAATATGAAAATAGGCATCTCTACATAAGCAAATCAAATGAATTTTCCACCCACTATTCTAAAATTTCTTTTATTAGAAATGAAATTTTGTATAAATACATTCAGGCTATTTGTTTGGAGACATAAAGAGTCATACTGATAAGAAATTATCCATAAAAAATGTTAAACTGCCAAAAAATCATGAAGAAATTTTGGATGGAGAGCTTGAAATGTACTGAAATTAAGAAGCTGCCCTAGGATCCCATGTGACATTTACACTTTGTAGCCCAAACTTGTGTAACCAGTATATTTAGCCAGTCACCAACAGTTCCGATAAAAAGTTCTGTGATGGTTAAGTTTGAAATTAACGCCTGGGTATGTTATCTATAAATCTCACATACCCATGCTTACTCTAATCCATCATTACTAAAGTTCTCCCTTGCTGCTTTGGGAAACTACATAATACAGAATTGTAACCTTGACCATCACCGCAAAAAATTAAGAATAACTGTCTTTAGAAGTCTTTGACAGTTGGTAAGAATCCTGTGGTTTTTCCATAAAGAGTAGACTGACACCCAGCACATAATGGAAGCACTATAGGGAATTGTATATGAGGAAGACAGAAGCTCTAAGATAGTAAACAACAAAGAGTAAATCTCTTTCATTATTTTAAAAGTCTATCCATCCACGGAAAAGACATATTGAGAAGTTTATTTTAATGTGCTTCTTTAAAGTTAATTTTAATGTGCTTTTAATGTGTTTATTTAATGAAGGCAATTCTTCACTATCTATCGGTGAATACTGGTTTAAAGCAACTGCTGATTTTCTTTTAATTGGGTAAGTATTTTTTGGCTACTAAATCCAGGGGGAAAAAAGCAAAAGTTTGCCAATTTATACGATGACAGCATTTGTAAAGCTGCCTTTAGCACTTTAGAGTTTTTACTAAGAAACATAAAATGGAGCACATGATAATTCTTCAGTGCTTTTTAAAAATTCTTCCGCTGGTATCTGATTAAACCTTAAATTGTCATCTGAGTCTGGAGTGCTGAACTCAAAATTCCTCACTACTTTTGGAGTAGAAAATAGCAGAAAAGAGAGGTAAGTCAGGTTCCTAACAATGCAAAGGAAAAACAAAGTAAGACTTTGTTAACAATATCTGTTGAGCACCTAGGATGTAAAACACTGTTGCAGTGGTCGGGAGAGGAAAGGGCCAAAATGAACACTAGCACCTGCTTTCAAAGAACTTATGTAAATATGAAATACACGAAGAATCCTTTATAAAGCATTGCTATATCTGCTTTACTTGTTTTTATAAATATACTGCTATATACATAAGGACAGGGACCATGTCTTGTCTTGTTCACCATGATAGCCCCAGTGCCTACTAGCCCCAGCACAAAGTAGTGCTCAAAAATTATTTGTTGGATAAATGAAAACCTTCAACAGCTACGTCAATACTGACACTTGGTGTCCTTAACTCCAGTGACCTAGCCCCCTTTGACAGGCAGAATAATGGCCTTCCAAAGACGTCCTTGCCCTTTCCCCAACACCCTCAGTCTAGCTTTCCTTAAAGACAAAAAGGACTTGCAGTTGTAATTAAGGTTAAGCACACTGAGATGGGGAGATCATCCTGGATTATCCAAATAGGCCCAATGTAATCACATGAGTCCTTTAAAGTGAAAGAGGAAGACAGAAGGTGGGTCAGAGATGAGATGTAAGGAGGAGGAGATATTGGAAGTGTGAAAGGGCCTTGACCTGCTGTTGCCGGCTTTGAAAATGGTGGAAGGAAAGCCAAGGAATGAGCGTGGTCTCTAGGAGCTGGGAAGGGCCCTCATCTGACAGCCAGTAAGGCAACTGGGATCTAAGCCCTACAACAGCAAGGAAAAGAATCCTGCCCTACAGCCTCCAGAAAGGAACACCGCCCTGCTGAAATCGTGCTTTTAGCCCCGTGGGGCCCAGTGTTTATCCTACTGACCTACAGAAATGTAAGAGAATTAATTTCTGTTATTTAAGCCACTAAATTTGCAGTGATTTGTTATGGCAGCAACACAAAACTAACACACCCCTTTTAACCTCTACTCTACCAACCTGAAGATACAGCCTCTTGCCATCACCATGACGCTACTTCAGTAAATGACCTAAAATTCTTAAATGCTTCAATCTGATCACAATCTCCTATTCTTAACTTTCTACTTCACACTTCTCACAACGGTCATTATGAAGGAAAGATCATGTTTAAAACAACAGACCTCTTGAAACAAAATGAATTAGTATTTTCTAGTTACAATGTTTGATCAGCATTGTGCCAAAGAGTATATGATAGCACCACAGAATGGTTATAAGCAAACCCCAAATTTCACATTCCTTGCAACATGTAGTCCCAAGGACATACACAGGCGTGCTATTAAATAACCAAGTGTGTCAAATCCCGATTAACTTACTTTCAAAGGAAAAGCCTTTTGTTTTTAAATCTGGAACCATTTCTTTGCCTCTATATTTATACACTAGCTTTTAAAATATTAAAAAACAACCTCACAAACAATCTGTTTAAGAGTAATTAGAATTTTATCTAGTTAAAACAACAGCAGAGCATTCCACAACACAGATGGCAGAAGACTTTCTCCTTGCCTGATCAGTGTCAGAGAACTGTTCTCCTATTTCATGATTAAGAAGAATTTCATTGCAGGCTATCTCATTTACAAAATACACACTAGTGTATGAAAGGACAGCTTTTTTAAGAAAGCCTTTGTTCAGCAGAACTCTTGGCTATTTCTCAATGTAAAGATTTTTCTTACTGCCCAGATAAAACCTAGCCAAATATATGATTAAGGAATCAGAATAGACAGAAGTCTGTATTATTGATTTCACTCTGGTTCCAAGTCCTTAAGCACACTAATTCCTTATGGAGCAGGTTCCCAAACTTGGAGCTTTTAAAAAGCCCAACACTCCAGTTCCACCCATATCAATTAAATCAGAATGTCTGGGGATGGGACAGGCTTAAGCGTTTTTAAAGATCCCTAAGTGGTTCCAGTATGGTTTACTATTAGCAATGGGGCATGGTATATAGTGCACTGAATGGAATCAGGAGACATGGGATCTGGCACTGGCTCTGCCACCAGCAAGCTGTGTACCTCACTGGGAAGCCATTTCCTCAACTATAAAAAGATAAGGTTTGACAAGTTATTCTAACAAGATGAGATTCCCTAGTTCTTTTCTAAAGGTTAAATTGCCTCAACATTTAAACTATGCAAAAAAAAAGAGAAATCCATGATTTGATACTTATTTCAACCTGTTAAGAGCTTATTTTCATAAGGAAGAATTATTTTACAGTAGGGATCAAATTTAGCTATACTTCAATTGCACACATTTTGATATATCATTATATCTATCCAGGTCATAAAATAGTATATGTATTGCGAATGTCTGGGAGGTTGAATTATCTCAAAATATAGCTTGCTATTAGACTATTTCTTGAATTGTCATTAAATTATACATTGCACGTATTCTGATTTTCTTAAACAGCATTCCCGATTTTTGTTTAGGCGCTAAAGACATAAAATGATTTTAACTTCTCACTAATATTAACTTATTTCATAAATGCAAATCATCAATTACACCAGAAACATGGGTTGAAAGAATCCCTGAGTAGCAAGTTATTGTTTGACAGTCTCAAACTGAATTCTCACCCTTGGCCAGCCCTCTTACAAAGGTATGCTACCAGTCATGAGGGTGCCTGGGAAAAGACTGATTCACTCAACAAGTTAAGCATCTTATAGTACCAGGGTTGGGGACTGGGTGGCAGACTTCTAAGATGTACCTCCAATGATCCCCATCTCCTGGTATTCACATGCTTCTGTAATCCCGTTACTTGGGGTGTGAGCTGGGCCAACTGACTTCCTCCTAAAGACCAGAATATGGCAAAAGTGATGGGACGTCACTACTAAAGAACTGTGATGATCTTTTTGTGTGTGTGTGAGGAAGACCAGCCCTCAGCTAACATCCGTTGCCAATCCTCCTCTTTTTGCTGAGGAAGACTGGCCCTGGGCTAACATCCGTGCCCATCTTCCTCTACTTTATATGGGATTCCGCCACAGCATGGCTGACAAGCAGTGCATCCGCTGGCGACCGGGATCTGAACCTGCAAACCCCAGGCTGCCAAAGCACGAACTTAACCACTGCGCCACTGGGCCGGCCCCTGTGATGTCCTTGCTAGCGTTCTCTTTTGCTGGCACTCTTTCTTGCCCTCTCACTTGCTCTGAGTGAGATGCTCTATGGAGAGTTCCATGTGGCAAGGAACCAAGGGAGGCCTCTAGCCAACAGCCCAACGAGGAAATGAATCCTGCCAACAACCATGGGAGTGAGCTAGGAAGTGGATCCTTCCACAGCAACCTTTTAGATGGGCCGCAGGCCCAGTAAACACATTGATTGTAGCCTTGCAGGAGACCCACCTAAGCTGCTCCTGCATTCCTGACCCACTGTGAGATAATAAATGTTCTGAGCTGCTAAGTTTTGAGGTAATTTATTATGCAGCAATAGATAACTATTATAGGCACATAGCAATGAATAAAAACACTATACTGAAGGAAACAAGAGTTGAGTAATGAGGAGGATCAAGGTATCAACATTTAGTAATGGGTTAGAGGCATGTAAATAAATGTAATAAAGTGTTTAGGTGCTTTGACAGAAGTACACACATAGAGGGGACAGTGGGGACAAAAGAAAGGGTATGTTTTGGGAAGGGCAGAAGCACTGAGGTTCTTTAAAAGGGAGGAATATGAGTTATAAGCATTAAAGTATGATATATAACAGTCAGTTTGGAAAACTATAGATAATCCAGTAAGGCTGGAACATAGAAGGAAGAGATGATTATTCATCTTCCAACGGTAAAAGTGTACAAGCATTTACAGGTAGCATAAGAGTCAAAGAGGTCTCTAGTACTATATATAGTATAGTTTTAGTTATATTAGTAAACTCTCAACCCCCACTAGATTATAGATCATTTTATTATGGAATAATATCACTGATTGTGAATAAATTGGTCCATGCTCCAAGACAGGACGTGGCCAGGGCCAACTCTTCCACCTATACATTAGATCCCAATTCCCTTTCAGCTATTCAAGGAAATTGCTCCAGCAATTCTCTCTTCTCTCTACTGCAATGTCAAATAGTCCCTCTCCACTGGATCATTCCCATTCCATATTTAAAAATAAAACCCCCTCCCTTAACTCTATATGCCATGTATGCATAGCTTCCCCTTTATAATAAAACTCAAAAATGTTGTCTATACTCACCATGTCCACATCTTCTCTGTTAAAAAAGAAACAACAGGCCCAAAATGGAGTCACTTGTAGTTTCAACCTCTCTCAGAATGTGACCTTTAACCAGTCAATCTGGAATCACCTGATTAGCACTAGTGAGGTAATCTGCATGACAGACCCCCATCCTTCTCCCAAAGGAAGGTGACCTTGCCTGAAATAATCCTTTCTTTTGTTTATGACTTCCCTGTCCTACTCATCTTCTGCCTTTAAAAATCTTCCATTTTGGAGACCTGCCCAGTGGTGTAATGGTTAAGTCCGGTGCGCTCTGTTTCGGTGGCCTGGGTTCAAGGGTTTGGATCACAGGTGTGGACCTACACCACTCATCAAACCATGCTGTGGCAGCCACCCACAAATGAAAAAATAGAGGAAGATATGCACAGATGTTAGCTTAGGGCCACTTTTCCTCAAACTAAAAGAGGAGGATTGGCAACAGGTGTTAGCTCGGGGTCACTCTTCCTCACCAAAAAAACCCAAAAACAAACAAACAAAATCCTTCCATTTTGTACAGCTCCTTGGAGTTCCTTTCTATTTGCTAGACGGGATGCTGCCAGATTCGTGAATCATTGAATAAAGCCAATTAGATCTTCAAATTTACTCAGCTTAATTTTTTTTTAACACCTCCCATTTTCTCTTGACTCCACATCAACCAGGCTTTTTTCTCCACTTATCTGCCAAACTTGCCCTTTAATAAAGTCACCAATGACTTCCACATTGCTAAATACAATGATCAATTCTCAGTCTCCCTCTTACTTTAATTATGACCAGCAGCTGACACAAATAATAACTCCTTCCTTGAAACATATGGCTCCCAGAACACCCCACTCTCCTGGTTTTCACGTTTCTCATTCTCTTCTGCTGGTTCCTCATTTCTCTACCGTCTAAACATAAAATGTTCTAGATTTCAGTCCTTGGACCTCTTCTCTCTTCTGTCATACTGTGATTTATAAGAAATATATATTTGGTCTTCTTTCCTGTTTATGGCACAGAGCTCCTAAAAATCTTGGAATTTTGGAATTTCCTAAGAGATCAGAGGGATAAAGGTGTCTTTTATTATGTTAATGACTTTGGAAAGCACCAAAAGACAAAGGCTGGTTACCAGGAGAACGCAGTATGTGATTAAAGGGTTAGAACTTTCAGTCCCAGCCCCATGACCTCTGGGGAGGGGAGAGGGGCTGGAGGTTGAAATCAATCACCTGGTCAATGATTTAATCAATCATGCCTATGTAATGAAGCCTCCATAAAAACCCAACAGGAGGGGTTTCAGAGAGCTTCCAGGTTGGTGAACCATGGAGATTTGGGGAGGGTGGCATGCTCAGAGAGAGCATGAAAGCTCCACACTCTCTTCCCATACTTTGCCCTATGCATCTCTTCCATCTGGCTATTCCTGAATTATATCTTTGTAATAAACCAGTAATCTAGTTAAGTAAAGTGTTTCTCTGAGTTCCTTGAGCTGCTCTAACAAATTAATCAAACCCAAGGATGGAGGGGTCATTGGAACCTCTGATCTATAGTTGGTGGGTCAGAAGCACAGATGACTACCTGGACTTGTGATTGGCATCTGAAGGACTGGGGGTAATCTTATAGGACTGAGTCCTTAACCTGTGGAAATCTGATGCCATCTCCAGGTAGTCAGAATTGAGCTGAACTATAGGACACCCAGCTGGTGTCCAAGAACTGCTTAGTGTGAGGGAAAAAACTCCACATACTGGAATTCGGTGCAGGATAGTACATCCATCTATACTCACTTCCTAGGTGGTCTCCTCCAGTCTGAGGGCTTAAAATACCATCTACAAACTGAAGACTCCCAAAATTATTTATAGATAGACAAATAGCCTGGCCCTCTCTCCATAATTGTCCTCTAATACTTCCAACTACCTACTCAATATTTTTTACTTGGACATTTAATATACATTTCTTAACATGTTTCATACCAAACTCCTGATTAACCTCACCACCACCCCACCCAAAAACCTGCTCCTCTCCCACAGTCTTCCCCATATTAATAAATGACAACTCTAAACTTCCAGTAGCTCAGGCTAAAAATATAGTGTTAACCCTGCTTCCCCTCTCCCTCTCATCTCTTATCCAGCAGCAAAATGTGTTGGCTTTACTTTTAAAACAGAATCCAACCATTTTTTACCATCTCCACTGCTACCATGCTCACATTATTGAAATAGTTTCCTAAATTATCTGTTTTTGCCTCAAAACCCCATTCGCCCACCAGCAGTAATCCTTTTAAAAAAAATAAGTCAAGCCATGTGGTCACTCTGCTCAAAACACTCCCATGGCTTGCTTTCTCAGATTAAAAGGCAAAGTCCCCACAAAGTTCTACTAATGAGCTGCCATTAGCTGCCACCAGTCTGACCTCATCTACTCCTTCCCCCTAGGTTCACTCCACTTCAGTCACACTGGCCTCCTCCTTGTTCCTTGAACACACTAGCCACACACTTTCCTTAGGGCTGCTGAACTTGCTTTACCTTTGAACAGGAATGCTCTTCCCTTAGATACCTGTCTATATAAACTGCTCCTTCAGGCCTTCGCTCAAATGTTCCCTTCTTTCTCTGGACTGCCCTCCTCTAATCCCCATGCCTCCCAACTCTCCCCCTATGCTCTTTCCCTCCGTTATTTTTCTCTACAGTACTTATTGCTATCTGACATCTATGTATTTTATCTGTTATTTTCTGTCTCCCTTCACTAGAATGTAAGCTTCATAAGGGCGGGGATTTTTGTCTATTTTGTTTACTATTGTATACAGTTGTAGAACAGCGCCTGATAATACGGTCACGTGCCGCTTAACGAGGGGGACATATTCTGAGAAATGCATCATTCGGTGATTTTGTTCTTGTGTGAACATCATAGAGTGTATTTACACCAAACCTGGATGGTATAACCTACTACATACCTACATACTAATCTTATGGGACCACTCTCATATATGTGGTTCTTCATTGACTGAAATGTCGTTACGCAGTGCATGACTGTAGTAGGCACTATATTAATATTTGTTTAATGACTGACTGAATTAACCAAGGGGATTCTCTCATGGAACCATTCTAAAATAAGGGAGTGATCTGAATAATTTCAAAGGTACCAAAATATTACAGTCATATTTCAATCATTGTGATTTATGTTCTGACAGATTTACCTCCCCAATTATACTCATACTGAACTTAAATTAGTTTGCATTCCCCTCAATGCATACTGATTAGGAGGGGAAGAGTAGCCCAGAATTATCATACTCAACAAGGAGCAACTAGATTGATTTTAAAAAATAGTTTTTCACAGATAATCCAAGGTGGAAAATCTACATGCAACATTTCACAGAACATAACTGTTAAGGATTTGCAAAGTCTATGAATAGAAGAGAGGATAAGTAAAAATTTCAATCAAATTTTACTAGCACAAAAAAAAACTTTAAGAAGATTTTATAAATTTTTTCCTAGGTAATTCATAACCTTTGCCTAAGATAATATGTGTTTTCCATCCATTTACCAACCTACATATTCTTCATTTTCCTTCCTTTTAAACTATCAGTGATAAAAGAAATAAACTATTTAGATGAAACTATAATATTTAAACGGTTTCTCAAAGAACAGGACTTGATTGAGCTGAGATAAAATAATGTTATAAATATTATTTTTACATTTGTATTTGTATAGTGTTTTGCACATTTCCCAAAGTGCTTTCACATCTTTATCTATCATGATCTTCATACTGACATGTACAATAAGCAGACAGATGTTATCACATCCTCCCCCACCTCCCACATACCTACACATTCTTTACAGATGGAAAAAATTGAGTCTCAAAGAGATTAACTGACTTGTTCAAGGTCACAAAGCTATAAGTGAGTCAACCTGGACTATAATTGAGTTCTTTCAAATCTAAGTCCACTGTTTTCTATCATGACCTATTACCTCACCCAGTGATTAAAGAAAGGTATCACTTCACAAGTCTACAAAGACTTGACTATAAAGCAGCTTCCTTCAGGATTGGAGGTTTTCACATTCCAATCTATTATGAAAGTGCTTTGCAGATGGTACAAATGTGCTAATATTCTTACAGAAAAAAAGAAGAAAAAAGCCCAAGAAGTCAATAAAAATCAAGTAAAGAAAAGTTAGTATCCAAAGCAGTAGTAACATGAGATTAATTGTTATTCTCTGCACACAAGATCAATGTTTTAGAACTTCTGAATTATCAACAGATAGACACCTAATACCACTGCAGCCAGAGGAAGATAGTTAACAGAGCCCATGCCAGGTAAAATGACTTATTACCGCTAGAACTCACACTAGATCTCTATCCGAATAACCCTGGAAATCTGGACTGAAAATAATAAGAATGAATTCTTTTTGCCCTTCTCCCCAAAGTTAGCTCAGGTTCAAATAAACAAATGGCTCCATGACTCATTTCATCTGGATTTTTTTCCTGGTCTCCTCTAATATTCTAAGATGAGGAAAGAGAGAGAGGGATTCCTTTATCATTCCAGCTGTACCTTAAAGCAATCCAAATGTGGGTTAAGAGTCAAAAGAACTCAGAAAGAGTACATTCCATGCAAGATTAAAAGTTTTGTTCTTCCCATCATAAGAGCTTGTGTGTCTCTGACCTATACTAAAATTTCTCCTAGTAGAAATCTAGATTCATTTCTAAAGCCACACCAGGCTTACTGGGGATTCTCAAACTGCAAACATGGCTGCAAGTCCAGTGGGCAACAGCACACATGAAATTAATAGAATCTGGCCTAGGTGGGAGAGCCATTCATTTCTAGGGCCAGGACAGACTAACCTAAAAATAAGTAAGGCTTCAGTACACATGGTTTGGCTCTGTGGAAGAATATTTGCCACCTAAGATACTCTTTTCTTTCTTCCATTTTTCAGCCAATACCGAGGGACTGACATGTTACCCGTTCCTTCAAGAAAATAAGTGGTTAGAGATAAGTTAAAATAATTTAACTATAAAGGTAAAAAAAAGACTTATACCTACTCTGTGTAAATATGTGATCTACTTAATAGTGGTTTGGGACCAATGCCCCAGGTAATGAAAATGACCTTTGTCTGGAATATCCCCTGCAAAGCCTGACAAAGAGTGAGGCAAGCAAGGTACCTAGGGCACAAAATTTAAGGAGGCACTGACTCTAAAGGTAGTTCAAGTGCAGGGTTGCACCTAAGAGTGAATGCCTCCTTAAATTTTGTATCATAGGTGCCCCACTTGCCTCACCCTATTCGGAGCCCTGATCCGCTGTGACATATACAAATTCATCAAAGGCATAATAATTTTGTGTTTACAGCAAGTACTTAAGCAGAATTTGAAGTCTGAGATCCTAATGACATTCATCATGGCTATCTTCTGAACTTAGTAAGAATAGGAGAGGCTTGACATTTCCGCACATATTCTGAAATAAAGTTGCCTTAGAAAAAGGAAAAGTTTATAGTGTAAATGGAAAAGTTTAGTGTTTACAGGGAGATTTCCACATGAAGGACATGAAGGACAAAAGAGGGTCTGGAATTACCCTTCTGCCTAAACAACGAGAAGCCAAACAAAATATAGGGAACTATTTTCTGACACTAAACAAAGGCAGCACAAGACTGTGATCCCAGACTATTGCCCTAAAAGGGCAATAAATGAGACAGCCCTCCAGCCTTCTGCTTGGAGGTAATTTCCAGACAATGGTACAGAGAAGGGGAACCCCCCCAAAACCCCAGCAATATTGCTGAGTTGAAAAGTTACATATCAGAGTTTATGGAGGCCCAGGTGGCTAAATGTGGGGGGTGGGAGGGGTAGAATAGCTGAGAGGAGAGATCTACACAAAGAAAGAGATCCAAAAAAATGCATGGGGGTCCTGTTGGATCTTTGGCTGAATATAACTTGTACACGTGGAGGGTGAAACCCCAAGAGGCTGGGCAAAATCAAAATCAACCTCTATGGAAAGAAAGTTACCAGAAAGCTGTAAGATAAACAATTTTCAGAGCTCACAAAGGGCTAGGAATTATTAAAGTTTCCAAAGTGGAGAAATCTTGCTGAATATGGAAGCCAACAGTGAACCCAGAAGAACCATGCCTTAGAAGTGAGGTTAAATTCATCCTAAAGACTACTCTAGGCTTGCCCTGAAACTGCTTAAAAATGAGCCATAACAGGATCAAACTTATTTACAGGTAACTTAGCAGTTTACTAGAAAAAATTCCAACATTCTTTAAATTCAAAATCCAGCAAACAACATAAATTCACAATGATGAGCATTCAATCAAAAATTATTCAATCTATGAATAAAGCAATAAAATGTGACCCATGAACTAGAAAAACATAGTCAATATTAACAGAACCAGAAATAAAAGGTAAAAGAGATGATCAAATTAGAAGATGAAGATGTTAAAACAGCTATAATAAATATGTTTGCTCAACAACATAACGGAAAATCTGAACATAATGAGCAGACAAGGAAACATATAAAAGAGAAACGAATGGAACTTCTAGAGATGAAAAATACAATATCTGAAATAAAAATATCATTGGATGGGACTTACGGTAAATTAGCCACTGCAAAAGAAAAGATTAGTAAACCTGAAGACGCAGGAATAAAACTACTCAAAAAGGAGACAGAAGGAAAAAAAGGATGCCCCATCCTCCTAAAATGAACAGTCTCAGTGACCTATGGGACAGTATCAGCAATCTACCATATGTTTAATTGAAGCATAAAAACAAAAGAGGTGGTGGGGCAATCTTGGAAAAAATAATGGCTGAAAAAATTTCAATTTGTTGAAAACTACAAACTCACAGTTCCAAGAAGTTCAAGGAATCCCAAGCAAAATAAACACAAATACACATTCACACATACACATAAAGCACATTATGAACAAATTACTGAAAACAGTGATAGAGAAAAATCTTAAAACGAGCCAAAGGACAAAAGGTACATTCTAGGCAGAGGATGCTTACATGACCAGCCCTCAGTAAAAACCTTGGGCACTGAGCCTCTAATGAGTCTCTGTAAGAAAACATTTCACAAGTGTTGTCAAAATTCATTGTTGGAGGAATTAAATATGTCCTGTGTGACTCCACTGGGACTCCTGGAAGTTTGTGCTTTGTTTCCTCCAGATGTCACCTATGCACCTTTTCCCTTTGCTAATGTAACTCTGCATTCTTTGGCTGTAATAAATCACGAGTGTGACTACACACCCAGTCCTGAGAGTCCTCCGAGTGAACCACCAAACCTGAAGGCAGTCCTGGCGACTCTTGACACACTAAAATTCGGCACCTCGCAAAAATATCTTTCTGAATAGTTGCTGAAATATTTTTTTCAGACAAATAAGAGCTGAGAGAATTTATCACCAGCAGGTTAGCACAATAAAAAAATGTTAAAGATGAGCTTTTGAAGAAGAAAAATGATGTCAGACAAAAACATGAATCTGTACAAAGGAATGGACAGCACAAAAAAGAGTTTGCGGGGGCCGCCCAGTGACGCAGCAGTTTAGTTCGCGCTTGGGCAGCCCAGGGTTTGCAGGTACCCGCCGAGGCACTGCTTGTCAAGCCATGCTGTGGCGGCATCCCATATAAAACGGATGTTAGCCCAGGGCCAATCTTCCTCAGCAAAAAAGAGGAGGATTAGAAACTGATGTTAGCTCAGGGCTGGTCTTCCTCACACACACACAAAAATGAGTCTGCAGGAAAATATAAAATATATTTTCTCTCTTATTTTTAAAAGCTTTTAAAAGAAAACTGTTTAAAGCAAAAATAGCAATAATCTATTAGAGGGTTTGTAACATGTACAGAAGTAAAATCTTTGACAACATTTGGACAAAGGATGAGATAAGGAAAATGAAAATACACTGTGCTTAAACTCACACATTATATGTGAAGTGGTATAATCTTATCTGTGGAAAGACTGTGATAAGTTAAAGATGGATATTACAACCTTATAGCAACCACTAAAAAAGAAAGAAAAGAAAAAGAGGTACACTTCATAAGGCAATAGTAGAGATAAAATGGAATACTAAAATGTATTCATTCTAAAAGAAGGCAGGAAAAGAGGGAAAAAGCAAAGAACCGATGGGACGAATAGAAAACAAACAGCAAGATGGCAGACATGAGCCCAATCACATCAGTAGTCACATTAAATATAAATGGTCTGAACTCCCAAATAAAAGGGAGAGACTGTCAGACTGGATAAAATGCTGTATACAAGAAACCCACTTTAAATATAAAAACAAAAAAGGTTAAAATTAAAGAATTGTAAAGATATGCCAGGCTAACACTAATCAACAGAGAGCTGGAGTAGCTTTATTGGTATCAGATAAAGTATATTTCACTGCAAAGACTATTACCAAGGATAAATAGGATCGTTTCATAATGATAAGGGAATTGATTCATCAAGAAGATCTAAGAGTCCTAAACTAATAACAGCTTCAAAATACATAAAGCAAAACCTGACAGAATTGCAACAAAGAATAGACAAATCCACAATAATTGTCCGAGACTTCAACACTTCTCTCTTAATAATTGATAGAATAAGTAGACAGAAAATTAGTGAGGCTATAGCAGACTTGAACAATATTATCAACTAACTTGAACTGACACTTATAGAATATTCCACCCAACAATAGCAGAAAACATTCTTTTCAAGTACACATGGAACCGTTACCCAAGACAGAGTACATTCTGAGACATAAAACCATTCTCAATAAATTTTAAGGATTTCAAATCATACAAAGTATATTCTCTGATGACAATGGAGTTAAATTAGAAATTAAAATCAGAAAACATCTACAATATCCCCAAACACCTGGACACTAAACAACACACTTCTAAATCGAAAGGTCTGAAATCAATGACGTAAGCTCCTACCTTAAGAAATGAGAAAGAGAAGAGCAAATTAAACGAAAGCAGTAAGTAAAGCGTTCCGTCCTTTTCCGTAAGGAAAGTAAGAATAATGCAGAGACAGGAAAAATAAGATAGGAGAAATAAAGACAACAAAGCAGAAAACAGGAAAAAAAAAAAAAAAAAAAGAAAAAAAGTCAATGAGACCAAAAGCTAGTTCTTTAAGATCAGTAAAATGTAAAATGGTAAAGACACTTTGGAAGACATTTTGGCAGTTTCTTATAAAACTAAACATATTCTTACCACACAATCCAGCAATCACGCTACTTGGTATTGACCCAAATGAGTTGAAAACTTATGCTCACACAAAAACCTGCACATGGATGTTTATAACAGCCCTAGTCACAATTGTCAAAACTTGAAAGCAACGAAGATGTCCTTCAGTAGGTGATGGATAAACTGTGGTACATCTAGACAACGGAATATTATTCAGTGCTAAAAAGAAATGAGCTATCAAGCCACAAAAAGACATGAAGGAACCTTAAATGTATATTACCAGGTGAAAGAAGATGATGTGAAAAGGCTACATACTGTATGATTCCAACTATATGACATTCTGGAAAAGGCAAAACTATGAAGACAGTAACGATCAGTAGTTGCCAGGGGTTGGGGGGAGGGAGAGATGAATAGATGGAGCACAGGATTTTTAGGGCAGTGAAACTACTCTTTATGATACTATAATGGTGAATACATGTCATTAAACATTTGTCCAAACCCACAGAACATACACCACCAAGAAGGAACCCTAATGTAAACTATGGACTTTGGGTGATAACGATGTGTCAATGTAGGTTCACCAGTTGCAACAAGTATATCACTCTGATGAAGAATGTTGATAGTGGGGGAGGCTGTGCATGTGTGGGAGTGGGGGTGGGGGGTATATGGGAACTCTGTACTTCCCACTCAATTTTGCTGTGAACCTAAAACTGCTCTAAAAAAATTAAGTCTATTTAAAAATTTTTTAAAAAGTCAATGAAACCAAAAGCTGGTTCTTTGAGATGAGTAAAGTTGAAAACCTCTAGCCAGGCTAATCAGGGGGAAAAAAAGAGAAAAGAGAAAATACCAATATCAGAAATGAGAGAGAGAAATTATATATACACACACATATATATATATATCTATTAGACATTAAAAAAAGAATAATAAGGAAATGTTATAAACAACTTTATGTCACTAAATTTAACAACCCAGATAAAATAAACTAATTCCTTGCAAGACAAACTACCAAAGCTCACTTAAGAAGAACGAGATAACTGGAATAACTCTATATCTATTAAAGAAATTGAAATTGTAGTTAAAAATCTTCCCATAAAAAGAACTTCAGGCCCACTGACGAATTCTACCAAAAATTTAAGGAAGAAAGAATACCAGTTTTAAAAAACATCCAGAAAATTGAAGAGGAAGGAATACTTCTCAACTCAGTCTACAAGGCCAGCGCTACCCTGATATCAAAACCAAAGACATTCTAAGAAAACTAAAGACCAAACCTCCCATGAATATAGATGCAAAAATTCTTAACATTTCCATAAATCAAATCCAACAATATATAAAAAGTATAATACATCATGACCAAGTGGTATTTTTACAAGAAAAGTAAGGTTGCTTTAACATCTGAAAATGAATCAATGTAAAAAAAAATTTTCATATAAGTAAGATTCTATTCCTTAATGTGGTACACATGTTCTCATTTTTCTTGTTCTTTAAGTTGTATACTCACATTAACTCTTTTCTTCATTTGCAAAAAGAATAACATCTTCCTCAAAGAGAAGCTGTAATAATTAAATGACAGTTGGCATGAAAAATGTAACGAAGACAGGAGTGAGAGAGGGAGGGTGGAATTCCTCCATTAGAGTATTTTTAAATTTACTTTACCTCTAAATTTCAAAGTTTTCTTTTGTGAAATGGGGACGCTAATACTCTCCTATCAGATTGGAGGAAAAATAAAGTGACAAAAATCTTAGGTACTTGGTATGCTTGTACACAGTAATCAGTACAAAGTAAAGTTCACATATGTCAGCTCCCTTCTCCCTTCAATGCCTATATACAGCATCTCCCATATGAAAGAAAAAGACATACTGAAAGACTGGTCTTCCCATTTAGAAAAGGATAATGCCTCAAATCCAACATGACAGATAACAGCAACTAGCTCAGAGCAAAAAAGGTGAATGACATCAATCCAAGAAGCATATATGCTTTGTTTCACTGACAGTAATAAGATACAGATAGAAACTATATTTAATACTCTATAGCTTATTAACATATTCAGATTCAACTTGTACATTAACCAAAGACATGATGAATATATTAAATAGTATTTTAAAAGTCAAATTCCTTAGTGTCATCTTAATTTCATTCAAATACTAAGTTTTGCTCTCAAAGTCTCAGCAATGAAATGTTGCATCTCCTTTGGAAATAAAAACCAAACTCTACCCACATTTCTGTGTGAAACCTCAGGGTTCTTCAAAAGAATAATGTTCCAAGAAAGGAAAAGAACAGAATGCATATGAAAAAAGTCAATAACTGGAATAAATAAATGTCTCCATCATACCCTGCAAGCCACGTAAAGCACTATAGTTTACAATTTACTCCATAGTTGATATCTTCAAAAACAGCTGTAACCAAAAGACCAGGGCAAAAATTTCAAGTAAAGAAATACTCGGGAATACCAGAAGTTACTAGGATACGCTAACTAGAATCAAGCATTCAAATAGCTGTTCTATGATAAAACGTCTTTCTTTTATTCATTAAGCATCTAATTTCAAAAGAGCTGCACACACCATTATCTTCTACCAATATATCTTGAATACTCAGAATCTAAGATCAATTATTTATTTTCTAGGACCAGAATCTCCCATGTTATTTAGGTTTCTTCCATTTAACTGCCTACTCTTCAATCAGTGTAATAATTAAGACAATTTAAAATTATGTGCTACTCTGTACTTTTCAAATTTCTTTCACATCATTTTACTTAACTCCTGTAAGAACAACTTGGTGAAAAGACAGGTAGTATTATCTCAGCTTATAGAGAAGACGGTTGAAGGTCTGAGAGATGAAATAATTTGGCCATGATCACACATAACTGGAAAGCAGCGAAGCTAGATTTAATTAGAACCTTAATCATAACCCAGCTCACTTTCTACTTTATCACAATGCTTCAGGCAACTTTTAAAGAGAAAGGAGATACAAATCAAATCACTCAAGTCTCTATGTAAATGGTAGCTAAGTCAATTATCTGCAGGTGAAAGAGGTTAAAAATCATTGGTTACAAGGAGATACAAATTCAAATTTCCCAACCATTCCAATCTTTTCACTACTCCAACATTCTTTCTCTTTTTTAAGAAAGGAATGCTTAATAATTGCTGTTATTGCTTTATACGACAGAAAGCTCTAAACATGGGCAATTAAACCAGTAAAATATGACCAACTATATTTTGACTTATTATGAAAGTACAGTAGTCCTCCCTTACTGAGGTTTCCCTTTCCATGGTCCAAAAATATTAAAAGGAAAATTCCAGAAATAAACAATTCATAATTTTTAAACTGTGTGCCGTTCTGAGTATCATGATGAAATCTTTCGCTGTCCTGCTCCATCCCACCTGGGACTTGAATCATCCCTCTGTCCAGCTTATCCACTCTGTATACACTACCTGCCCATTAGTCACTTAGCCGTTCTCAGTTATCAGATCGACTGTAGCAATACTGCAGTGTTTGTGTTCAAGTAACCTTTATTTTACTTAACAACGGCCCCAAAGTGCAAGAGCAGTGATGCTGGCAATTCGGATATGGCAAAGAGGAGCCATAAAGTGCTTCCTTTAAGTGAAAAGGTGAAACTTCTCAACTGAAATAAGGAACAAAACATGGTTTTCTGGTTGTTGTTAAACTCTTACTGTCCTAATTTATAAATTAAACTTTATCATTGGTACGTATGCATAGGAGAAAGAGTATATACAGGGTTCGGTACTATCCGCGGTTTCGGGCATTCACTGGGGATCTTGGAACGTATCCCCTGTGGATAAGGGGGGACTACTGTGTAGGGGAGAAGACTATCCTCTCCCCATTCTGGGTCCTTCTGGCTGGGTTAAGAATTAAATTGATATGAGACAGAATAACAGAAGAAAATCAAACAAAGCTTTATAACATGTATACATGGGAGGGACCCAGGAAAAACTGGGTAACTCCCAAAATGGTGGAGGTTTTCATCTTAAATAGCATCTTCAGGTAAACACAAAGGAGGACGTTGAGGGTGGGGGGAGTCAGTTATGGGAGATTACCAGAAAAGCACAGTAAACAAGAGTAAGGTTACTATGCAGATTTAAGTCCTTGCTTTCCTCACTGATAAGAGTTTCTAGAGATAAGATCACGTCGTCTTTCGTTGCCGCCCCCCCTCTCCCCCGCCTTCTTCCTGGTACAGAGAGGGAGACATCTTTACAAATGGAGAGTTCCCTTACAAATGTAAATGTCTCTTACAAAGGGTAAATTCTACTTTT
This sequence comes from Tapirus indicus, assembly GCA_031878705.1. Lineage (NCBI taxonomy): Eukaryota > Metazoa > Chordata > Mammalia > Perissodactyla > Tapiridae > Tapirus > Tapirus indicus. The sequence continues at coordinate 59,484,088 of CM062918.1, read as the reverse complement.
CAGAGCTTCTCCCATGTCTGCAGTTTTTAAAAGTAACCAATCCAAAATATTTCTCATGCCAAAGAGACACATTTTGGGGTGGCCAATTCTGATCCCCCACAACTGTGTAACAGAAGAAGAATGGATAAAAAACCTCAGAGCACTAGGACACAACCAAAGCAGACATTATGACTGTCTGCTCCAACATCCATTCCACAACTCATAGTGGCAGCAACTTGGAGAACGTCAGCTCAAGGGTGGGCCTATCCTCGCTGCCAGAAATTGATTCAGAAATGAGGAGGAATTGTGCCAATGAGATATGAAAAGAGGTTTTCTGGTAGCTTCTGGTTAAGTTTATCCTTTCTGCTAAGAGGCAGCCAGCCTTTTTCTTCCTTGTAGAACATATGGTTCCTTCCTGGCAACCACCATACAACTACAAAGAGAATCCTGCCTTGGTATAAAACCAGCATTATGGCTAGTGAAGTGGAACAACACAAAGAATCTGAATCCTTGGTGTCTTCATTAAGGTACTGACCAAGTATTTCTGAAGCCTGCTGTGCCTCTGGACTTCCAGTTATCTTAAGCTAATAAATTTCTTTATTGTGTAAGGCTGTTTGAATTGGGCTTTCTGATACTTGGAACTGAAAGAGGCCCAACTGAAACATTGAGATAATTCATCCAGCTGATGGACTACAAAAGGTGCCTAAGAACCAAAACGAGTTCTTGGATTTTTTTTCTTTTTTTTTTTTTAGTGAAGAAGATTGACCCTGAGCTAACATCTGTGCTAATCTTCCTCTATTTTGTAAATGGGATGCCACCACAGCATGGCTTGATGAGCGGTGTGTAGGTCCACGCCTGGCATCCAAGCCTGCGAACCCCAGGCCGCCAAAGTGGAGCAGGCAAACTTAACCACTACACCACCAGACCAGCCCCAAGTTCTTGGATTTTTAAAAAGATTTTAAGATCACTGTTATTCTAGTAGCAGGTAATTTAGATGTAGTGATATAAAATAGATGAAACAAATTATAGAACAAACTTTGAAGAAGAAATAGAACAACTCCATGGTTGTTTTTTATGATTACTATTTTTCTCTGATGTGGATATTCCTGAAAGACTTGGAGGGAGGCAGAGTTCATGAGGGAGGAAAGGCATGATCATTCTGCCCTTCACACCCAGAACTACAACTATGTTGAGGATGTGGTTAGGAAGTTGCAACAAAATCATTATTAATGGTTTAGGATTAGTTCTTAGAAATATTAAACCAATGCCCTACTGATTTTAGTATTGGGGCTGACATTCATTTTCATAAAAAATTTCTGGGTGCCTAAATACCGAGAATGCTTATAAATTCTAAGTGATACTAAAAGAGATAAGGCTACAAAGACATCAAACAGGGATAAAACTTAAATTCCAAAACTGCACTACAATTTTTGCTATTCTCCAACACTAGTACCTTCCATGCCTCTGATTATGGTATTCGCTCTATTTGGGATCTTCTTTACTAGCTCAACCTGTTCAAGTCATTCTTGCTCTAACTACCAGTTGGCTCTCCTTCATCATTGCTTCCCCGGAAGCTTTCTCAAATGCTATGTGTTTTCTCTCCCAATTCCTCATATCACTGGGCCTGGAGGTGGGGTAGGTATCCTCCTCATTTCTCACTGCCCCTTCCAGACCATTATTCCTCACTTTTCCCTAAAAACACCCAACTTGGAATCTCTTGTCAGCAGACCATAACCACTTCCTCTCCTTACTGCAGTTATGAACCAAGCCCTCCATGTTATTTCTTGAAGATTTTAGCTGCTTGCTCATTACATCCTCTCCAACATCATTACTATCATAATGTTTGAGAATCTCAACATCCACACCCACAATAAACCAATAATTGCCTCCCAGCCTACACACCCATATTAGAGAACCCACTCCATCCAGCCCCTGGATGGTAGAGCCCTATGTACCAAGTCTCTGACACACTGTGCATAGTCACCTGAACCAAACAAGCTCCAGTCTCTCTCCCTATAATTTGGGAAGTGACCCAGAGAAACTAAATTAAATATAGTGACCTCAGATATAAGAGCAAATATATTCAGAGTTGGAGTTAGTGCCACAGCAAATTAGACCACATACAACTCAAAGTTACAGAGTAACTGATACTATGAGTACGCAGAGTGACCTAGACTACAGCAAAAAGAAGAATGGAGCAAGCATGCAGCGAGAGGCAAAGACAGAGAGAATATGGCACCGAGAGAGAAGAAAGGAGATGGAGTCATTCACTTTACTTGAATGTCTCCCAAGAAGGCACAGCTATATTTTATTTTTGGTCCTTGGTTACTGGTGAGACTGCTGGTCCAACAACAGGGAAATAGCTTCTTGACTGTAAATTTAGACAATGGAATATTAGATGAACACTGAAAAAACTTGATTTTAAAAATGTTTTCTTACATGGAAAAATGTTCATGAATGTTGGTAAAAGAGCAGAATAAAAAACTATACACGCATAGTGATAACTTTTGTTTGTTTAAATGCACATATAAAAATAATGCACAGGAAAAATAATAGAAGAAAGCGAACCCAATAGTAAATAATGGTTGGTTTTGGAGGTAGGAAATATGGTTGATTTTTATTTCCTACAAACATGTTCACGTTAACTGGTAATAAAATTAACATTGCAAAAAACAAGTGGGGTTATAGTAGGCAAAATGTAAGCACTTTAATTCAATTACATACAGATATTGTGTGGTTATTAAAATACTACATAGTATTCACACAAATGCTTCCACGTGCTAAAAACTAATTTTGAAAAAAAAAAAGATCTCTTCCTTTCCATTAAATGATGAAATTCTTTTGTTTTATTTTCGTTCCTAGAGTCTTTTTTTTGGTATGTTTTAGCTGTTGTCACTAATAAATAATCACATTCCCCTTCACAATAGAAGTATATACTCTATTCCAACATTCTTAAGAGAATTTAATGCTTCCTAATATACCTCAAAATATTTCATAGCATGAGTATATCTATGCATCTAATGACTATTCAGTGTAACAGACCTATTAATCAGTATTAAAAAGTAAAAACTAATATAGGTATAAAATGTTTTGAAGTCACCCTTTTATTACAGAGATGGAGACAATTCATCTCAAGTATTTATTAGAGGTAGGAGCACAAGAACCAACACCAGGAAAAAGATTCAAAGCTTCTGCAAGATCAATGCTATTCAAAGATCTACAGACAGATTTTAAAAATAGAGCAGTGATAAAGTAACATTCCCTCATGAACCAAACCAATTTACTTTAGCTGCATACATTTAGTCAATTAAGAAACTTAAGGGTCCTTAATAAAATAAAACATACTAGTCTCAAACCAGTCCTTTAACTCAAGTTCCTCAAAAGAAACACTTTTACTTCATTCACATTTATTGCAGATACATCATCATATAGGTTGTAAAATTCAGTCTTATTGATCTCCATAATTCATGGCAAAGAATAATCTTATCTTTCTATAAAAGGAATTTTCACTGAGGCTTTTTAAAAATAAAAGATAAGACACATATAGGACATTCCACCCAACAACAGCAAAATACATATTCGTCTCAAATGCACATAGAACATTTGCCAAAATAGACCATATGTTAGGCCACAAAAAAAGTCCCAGTAAATTTTAAAAGACTGAAATCATTCAAAGTATTCTCTCTAAACACAATGGAAAAAAACTAGAAATCAGTAACAGAAGGAAAACTGGAAAATTCACAAATACGTGGAAGTTAAACAACACGCTCAAAAACAACCAATGAGTCAAAGAAGAAATCACAGGGAAATTAGAAAATACTTGAAAACATGATATGACAAATGAAAACATGATATCCAAAATGTACTGGATGCAGTGAAAGAAGTGCTCAGAGGGAAATTTATGGCAGTAAATGCCTATGTTAAAAAGGAAGAAATATCTTAAATAAATTATCTAACTCTATACCTTAAGGAATTAGAAAAAGAAGAGCAAACTAAACCCAAAGTAGCAAAAGGAAGGAAATAATAAAGATTAGCGTAGAGGTAAATGAAATAGAGACTAGAAAGACAATAAAAGCATCAACAAAACCAAAAGTTCATTCTTGAAAGAGATCAACAAAACTGACCAACTTTTAGCTAGACTAACTAGAAAAATAAGAGAGAAGATTCAAACTACCAAAATTATAAATTAATGTGGGACATTACTATTGATCTTAAAGAAAAAGCATTATAAGAGAATACTATGAGCAACTGATTGCCTACAAATTTGATAACCTAGATGAAACGGACAAATTCCTAGAAAGACATGATCTACTAAAATTGACTCAAAAAGAAATAGAAAATCTGAACATATCTATAACAAGATTGAGTTAGTAATCAAAAACCTCCCAACAAAGAAAAGATTTAAAGAATTAACATCAACTCTTCTCAAACTCCTGCAAAAAATTGATGAGGGAACACTTCCTAACTCATTTTAGGATGTCAACATTGCTTTGATACCAAAGTCAGACAAAGATACCATAAGAAAACTACAGATGAATATCCCTTATGAATACAGATGCAAAAATGTTCCACAAAATACTAGCAAACTGAATCTAGCAGCATATTAAAAGGATTATACATTATCACCAAGAAGTATTTATCCCAGGATTGCAATGGTGGTTCAACATACAAAAATCAATCAATGTCATAGGGCTGGCCCAGTAGCGTAGCAGTTAAGTTCACATGCTCCACTTCGGTGGCCCGGGGTTTGCAGGTTCAGATCCCAGGCGTGGACCCATGCACTGCTCATCAAGCCATGCTATGGCAGGTGTCCCACATATAAAATAGAGGAAGACGGGCACAGACGTTAGCTCAGGGCCAATCTTCCTCAGCAAAAAGAGGAGGATGGGCAACGGATATTAGTTCAGGGCTAATCTTCCTCACCAAAAAAAATAAAAAGAAAATCAATCAATGTAATACACCTCATTAATATAATGAAGGAAAAAAATGATCGTCTCAATGAACAGAGAAAAGGCATGACAAAATTCAAAACCCTTTCATAATAAAAAATACTCAGCAAATTAGAGAAAAAAGCTTTCTCCCTAAGATCAGGAACAAGACAAGAATGCTCACTTTCACCACTGCTATTCAAACATTGTACTGGAAGTTCTAGCCAGAGCAATTAAGCAAGGCAAAAGAAATAAGAGGCATCAAAATTGGAAAGAAGTAAAACTATCTCCATCGAAGATGACATGATCCTATACACAGAAAATCCTAAAGACGCCACATGAAAAATTAGAGCTAATAAACAAATTCCACAAAGTTGCAGAGTACAAGATCAAGACACAAAATAAGCTGTATTTCGACATTCTAGCAATGAACAATCTGAGCAGGAAATTTAAAAAACAATTTCATTTACAATAGCATCAAAAAGAATAAAACACTTAGGAATAAATTTAACCAAGTAGCTACAAGACTTGTACACTGAAAGCAATAACAAAAGATTGCTGAAAGAAACTGAACATCTAAATAAATGGAAAAATAAATGTTCATGAGTAGGAAAACTTAGAATTGTTAAGATGGCAATATTCCCCGAAGCGATCTATAGACGCAATGCACTCCCTATCAAAATCTCAACAGCTGTTTCTGGAGAAATGGAAAAGCTGATCCTAAAATTCATATAGAATTGCAAAGGATTCCAAACAGCCAAAATAATCTTGAAAAAAAGAAGCTGGAGGACTCACACTTCTCTATTTCAAAATGTAATATAAAGCTACAGTAATCATACAGTACTGGAATAAAGATAGACATACAGATCAATGGAATAGAATTGAGAGTCCAGGAATAAACCCATTCATCTACAGTAAGCTGATTTTTGACAAGGGTGCCAAGACCATAAATAAGAAAAGAACAGTCTTTTCAACAAATGGTGCTGGGATAACAGGATATCCATAAGAAAAAGAAGAATCTGAACTCCTACCTCCCACCGTATACAAAAATTAACTCAAAATGGAGCAAAGACCTAAATATAAGAGCTAAAAGCATAAAACTCCAAGAAAAAAATGAGGTTAAATCTTCATGACCTTGGATTTGGAACGGTTTCTTATATATGACACCAAAAGCAGAGCCACAAAAGAAAAAAATAGTTCAATTGTAACTTTACCAAAATTAAAATTTTTTGTGCATCAAAAGACACTACCAAAACAGTAAAAAGAAAACCTACAGAATGGGAGGAAATATTTGCAAACCATGTCTGACAATGATCTAGCATCCAGAATATATAAACAACTCTTATAACTCAACAACAAAGATAACCCTATTAAAAATTGGGCAAAAGACATGGCTAGATATTACTCCAAAGAAGATACACAAATGGCCTATAAGCACATGAAAAGATGCTCTGCATCACTAGTCATTAGTGAAATGCAAATCAAAACCACAATGAGGGGCCGCCCGGTGGCGCAGCGGTTTAGTCCGCGCTTGGCAGCCCGGGGTTCGCGCGTTCGGATCCCGGGCGCCCGCCGACGCACTGCCTGTCGGCCATGCCGTGGCGGCGTCCCATGTAAAGTGGAGGAAGATGGGCACGATGTTAGCCCAGGGCCAGTATTCCTCAGCAAAAAGGGGAGGATTGGCGACGGATGTTAGCTCAGGGCTGGTCTTCCCCACAAAAAAAAAAAAAAAAAAAAAAAAAAAAAAAACCACAATGAAATGCCACTTCATACCCACTAAGATGGCTGTAATTTAAAAAACAAAAACAAAAATAACAGCAAGGATGTAGAAAAAATGGAACCTTCATATATCGCTGGTGGGAATGTAAAGCTGCTATGGAAAATCTGCTAAGGAAATCAGTAGAGTAATTCCTCAATAAGTTTGGTCACATAATTTTCAAATTACACAATTTCATTCCTAGTTAGATACAACCAAAAATTAAAAACAGGTGTTTAAACAAAAACTTTTACACAAAATCTTCATAGTAGCAGTATTCACTATAGCCAAAAGGTAGAAATAGCCCAAATGTCCACTAATGAATGAATGGATAGACAAAATGTTATATTCATATAAAGCCATAAAAGCCATAAAAAAGAATGAAGTAATGATACACACTACAACATGGATAAACCTTGGAAACAATATGCTAAGCAAAAGAAGCAAAACACAAAAAGACATATACTGCATGACTCCATTACATGAAATATTCAGAACTGGCAAATCCATAGAGACAGAAAGTAGATTAATGGTTGCCAGGGGCTGGAGTAATAGGTGGAATAGGGAATGATTATTTAATGGGTACAAAGTTTCCTTTTGGGATGATGAAATGTTCTGGAACTAGATAGTGGTGACAGTTGGACAACATTGGTAATGTATTAAATTTCACTAATTTGTACATTTTAAATGATTAAAATGGTCAATTTTATGTTATGTGTATTTTACCACAATTATTTTTTTAGAAGACCCAGAACTGACACAGATATTAGAATTAGCATAGAAGGACATTAAAATCATTGTTATAACCACATTCCATATGTACAAAAAGTTAAGTAAGAGACATGGAAGATAGTTTTTAAAATAGAAATTTTAGAGATGAAAACTACAATGACTAAGATGAAAATACACTAGATGGGATTAGCAAGGAGTAAACAATGCAGAAGAAAAGATTAGTGAGCTTGAACGCATAGCAACAGAAACTATCTACAAGGAAGGAAGAAAGAAAAAGGAATTAATAATAAAAAAAAAGACCACTAGTGAATTGTAGAACTTGAACTGGCCTAACAAATGGGTAACTGGAGTTTCCAAACCTAATGAAACTTTCCAAACAATGAAAATTATAAACCTAGTTGGGGTTTTATAACATACACAAAAGTAAAATTTATGATAACAACAGCACAAAGGTCAAGAAGCGCTTTATAAACAAGCTTGATAAAACACAATCACACACACAAAAAACTCAAGAAAACTGCACCAATTTGATTATGATGTTCATAATCAAATTGACCAAACCTAGTGATAAAGAGAAAATCTAAAAAGCAGCCAGAGAAAAAAGACATGTACAGAGGAATAAGAATAAGGTCAACATCAGATTCAGAGAAACAACACCAGTGAGAAGACACTGGAGCAACATCTTTAAAGACTGAAAGGAAAAAAAAAACTGTCAACAGAGAATTCTATATCCAGCAAAATTATCTTTCAAAAATGAAGGCAAAATAAAGACATTTTCATACATTCAAAAGTAAAAAGAATTCATTACAAGCAGAGCCACATTACAAAAAACGTTAAAGGAAATCTTTCAGGCAGAAGGAAAATCCAATACAATCATGGATCTACATAAAGGAAAGAAGAATACCAGAAATGGTCATTTCAAGGGTAAACATATAAGATGTTTTAATGATTTATATTTCTTTAAAAGATAATTGACTGTTTAAATAAAAATAACAATGTACTGAGGGCTTATAACATATGTAAAAGTAAAACACATCATAACAATAGCATAAAGACTAAGAAAAGAGGAATGGAAGTATACTTTTGTTAGATTCATATACTATACATGAGGTAGTATAATGTTCTTTGAAAGTAGACTGTGATAAATTAAAGTGTACACTATAAACCCTAAGCAACCACTAAAATAACCAAACAAGCAATTATAGCTAGAAAGGCAACAATGTGATAACAGAGAATCACAGAAAACACTCGACTAATCCAAAAGAAGACAGGAAAAAGAGAAAAGAAGGAACAAAAAACAGGACAAACAAAAAACAAACAGCAAGATAGACTCAAACACAATCACATTAAATGTAAATGTTCTATACATTCTATCTAAAAGAGAGATATTATCAGATAGGATAAAAAACATGACCCAACTAGAAGGTGCTTATAAGAAACACTTTAAATACAAAGACACAAATAGGTTAAAAGTAAAAGGATGAAAAAAGATTAAAAAAAAAAAAAAAAGCTGGAGTAGCAATAGCAATATAAGACAAAGGAGATTCTTAGAGCAAAGACTATAACCAGGAATAAAGACAGTCGTTTCATAATGATAAGCGTCTTTTCATCAGGAAAACATAACAATCCTAAATATTTATTACCCCAATAACATCTGATAAAACTATAAAGAATTACACACACACACAAATAAGTACATGTAAAACTGGTGAAATGTGAATAAGATCTGTGGATTTTACCAATGTCAATTTCGTAGATTTAATATTGTACTATAGTTATGTAAGATGTTACCACTGGGGGAAACTGGATTAAGGGGCCTCTTTGTACTACTTTTGGAACTGCCTGTGAATCTATAATTACTTCAAAATTTAAAAAATGTTTACAATACACTCGACCAAAAAACAAAATTCAAGCAATATAAAAGTGTACACAATCAAACCAAACCAAAATCTTACTGAGATCTCAGAATTCCAATCTCCTAGCCTGTCTTCAAAAGCAACTACTCCCTTTCCTGTGTGTCCTTCCATAAAAATCTATGCACACAGAAGCATAAATGTGTTTATTAATGTGCATATGTGTGTATTTACATTCACACATACACAAGTTGCTTTTTTACAGTAATGTGAGCATACCATAAACACTGCTCTACAACTTATTTTTTTCATCCAATGCCATGTCTTAAGAGATGAGCTCATGCAGAAGCTCTCCTTTCTTTCTTTCTTTTTATGGCTGTGTCACATCCCATTGTGTGGTTGTACCATCATTGATTTAACCAGACCCATATTAAAAGTCATTTAGGGCTTTTGGCAATATAATTAATAGCATAATGAACAAAGATAAATTCTTTAAAATTATTGAGTCAAAAGTATGAACATTCATCATTTTAATAAAAAAAGCCAACTTGTCCTCCAAAGAAACTGCACAAATTTACATTCCTGCCTACAGTGTATGAAAATGAGTGATTCTAGACATCTTTGCCATTATTGTGTATTACTGAACTTTTTAATCTTTGTCAATCTGGCCACTGACAAATGCTCTGCTGTTGTTTAAATTTGCATAATAATAATAATAATATGTAATTACTAACACTCGATACTATATGAAATCATTAAGGTGTTGAGAATAAGTGATATACCCAAGAGAAAGTTTTGCTATGGTGAATTATAAGCCTTGAAGAAATAAAAAAGGTTGGAGTTGGAAAAGTCCTTAGAGGATAGCCTGATTAAACCCTACTCAATACAAGCTTTAACGCCTCAATGAGAGAATGCCTACTCTACCTTCATTTCAATTGTTAAAAACATCTTCATTATGTACCAATATTTCCCTTCCTCTAACTTTCATTCATTGTTCCTAGTTCTACCTTCCCGGGATGCAAAAGATATGTTTAACCCCTCTTCCACATGCTACTCCTTCATGTGTTTCACAGAATCACAGATTTGAAACAGGAAGAATATTAAAAATCATTCAGTTACCCAATTTGAAAAGCATTACCATAGACTCCAATCAAGTCTTCTTTCTTCCAGGCTGAAAATCTCAAATGTTTCAATTATTTTTCAAGTATCTGTCTCAACACACTGCTTCATTCTGATTAATCTCCTTTGAATACATTGTGTTTAGCAATGTCCTCCCTAAAATGTGGCAAAGAGAACTGAGAACACTAACCTAAATGCCGAATAGAAAAGGATAATCAATTGTGTTTTAGACAACAAGCTTCAAAATAATGTTGTTTAAATGGGTGCCAACCTTGGGGCCGTTATAATAAACCACTGACTCACCAACTTCGGACAAATAAGAAGACACACCCAGGCACACATCTACTTAAAAAAAAAAACAAAATGCCTATTGCTAGCCCTCCAAGTCTCCAACTCTAAATCTGTGTAGATTTTTAAAAAAATATTCCTTTAGAGGGCTTTGCTTGTCCCTACGAAATATATACACATCAAATACAAAATTATTATAACAAATATTTTCTTAGACACTGTTGCTCTCATTATTAAAAATAAGCAGGGGTAGGGAAGGATCCTAATTCTGTCACATAATATACTAGCACTCCCTCGCAATTGTGAGAGTAACTGATAAACATCTTAAATAGGACAGGGAGGAAGACAACATCTTGAAGCACACCACTAAGAATGAACTGCACCCACAGCTAATATCATCCTCAGTGGTGAAAAACGGAAAGCTATCCCTCTAAGAACAGGAACCAGACAAGGATGCCCATTTCCACCACTCCTCTGTAACATAGTATTGGAAGTCCTGGCCAGAGCAATCAGGCAAGAAAAAGAAAGAAAAGGGATCCAAATTGGAAAGGAAGAAGTAAAACTGTCACTATTTGCAGATGACATGATTTTATATATAGAAAATCCTAAAGAATCCACCAAAAAACTTCTAGAAATAATAAAGGAATACGGTAAAGCTGCAGGACATAAAAATCAACATACAAAAATCAGTTGCATTTCTATACACTAACAACGAAGTAGCAGAAAGAGAAATTAAGAATACAATCCCATTTACAATTGCAACAAAAAGAATAAAATACCTAGGAATAAACTTAACCAAAGAGGCGATCTGTACACTGAAAACTATAAAACACTGTTGAAAGTAATTGAAGAAGACACAAAGAACCAGAAAGATATTCCATGCTCTTGGATTGGAAGAATTAACATAGTTAAAATGCCCATACTTCCTAAAGCAATCTACAGATTCAATGCAATCCTTATCAAAGTTCCAACATTTTTCACAGAAATAGAACAAAGAATCCTAAAATTTATATTGAACAACAAAAAACCCCAAATAGCTAAAGGAATACTGAGAAAAAAGAACGAAGCTGGAGGAATCACACTCCCTGATTTCAAAATACACTACAAAGCTTTAGTAACCAAAACAGCAGAGTACTGGCACAAAAACAGACACATAGATCAATGGAATAGAATCGAGAGCCCAGAAATAAACCCACACATCTATGGACAGCTAATTTTCGACAAGTAGGCCAAGAACATACAATGGAGAAAGGAAAATCTCTTCAACAAATGGTGTTGGGAAAACTGGACATGCCACACGCAAAAGAATCAAAGTAGACCATTGTCTTACACCAAACACAAAAATTAACTCAAAATGGATTAAAGACTTGAATATAACACCTGAAACCATGAAACTTCTAGAAGAAAACACAGGCAATATGCTCTTCGACACTGGTCTCAGCAACATTATTTTCAAGTACCACGTCTAACCTGACAAGGGAAACAACAGAAAAAATAAACAAATGGGACTACATCAAACTAAAAAGCTTCTGCGCAGCAAAGGAAACCATCAACAAAACAAAAAGACAACCTAACAATTGGGAGAAGATATTTGCAAACCATATATCTGATAAGGGGTTAATCTCCAAAATATATAAAGAACTCATACATCTCAACAACAAAAAAACTAAGAACCCTATTAAAAAACGGTCAAAAGACCTGAACAGACATTTCTCCAAAGAAGATATACAGATGGCCAACAGGCACATGAAAAGATGCTCAACATCGTTAACTATCAGAGAAACGCAAACCAAAACTATATGGGATATCACCTCACGCCCATCAGAATGGCTATAATGAACAAGACAGGAAACAACAAGTGTTGGAGAGGATATGGAGAGAGGGGAACTCGCATAAACTGCTGGTGGGAGTGCAGACTGGTGCAGCCACTATGGAAAACAGTACGGAGACTCCTCAAAAAATTAAGAATAGAACTACCACACAATCCAGCTATTCCACTGCTGGGTATTTATCCAAAGAACACGAAAACACCAATACGTAAAGATACACGCACCTGTGTGTTCACTGCAGCATTGTTCACAATAGCGAAGACTTGGAAGAAACCTAAGTACCCATCAAGGGATGAATGAATAAAGAAGATGTGGTATATATACACAATGGAATACTACTCAGCCATAAGAAATGACGAATCCAGCCATTTGTGACAACATGGATGGACACGGAGGGTATTATGCTAAGTGAAATAAGTCAGAGGGAGGAGGTCAAAAACTGTATGATCTCACTCATAAGTAGAAGATAAAAAGAACGACAAACACACACATAGAGACAGAGATTGGATTGGTGGTTACCAGAGGGAAAGGGGGGAGGGAGGAGGGTGAAAGAGATGATTAGGCACATGTGTTGGACTGTAATTAGTATTTGGGTGGTGAGCATCATGTGGTCTATGCAGAAGTGGAAGTATAATGATGTGCACTTGAAGTTTATACAGTGTTGTAAACCAATGTTACTGCAACAAAAAATAAATTAAAAAAAAAAAGGAACGAACTGCAGTTCAATTTTCCCATCAGCCCAATAATCAATTGCAAATCCACCTACCTACTTAATCATTCAGACTACATTTCTTTATCTTGTCTACAAAGATATCAAAAAGGGCTATCAAATGCTATCTGTATAACCTTGGGGGTCCCTTCCCTTAACTGTAAAACAGGACTAAATGAGGCAATCTACGCCAAGTGTTTAACCCAGTGTCCAGGACAAAATTAAAAATCCAATTAAATGTAGCTATAATTCTAGCTACACTATGGCCAGAGTATCTCCTGATGTACCACCCAGTTTACTTTCCCTGTAAGAAAAGAAGTGAGGCTAGCAGTATGGCATAACTTGTTCTCTGTGAACCCACGCTGGCTCCTAGTGATCAGTGTCTTCTTTTTTAAATACCAACAATACATGTGTTCAATAATCTGAGAGGGGCCGGCCCAGCGGCATAGCGGTTAATTAAGTTCGCACTCCACTTTGGCAGCCTGGGGTTTGCAGATTCGGATCCCGGGCGCAGAAAGACGCACAGCTTGTCAGCCATGCCGTGGCGGCATCCCATATAAAGTAGAGGAAGATGGGCATGGATGTTAGCCCAGGGCCAGTCTTCCTCAGCAAAAAAAAAAAAATCTGAGAATTTGTTTCGGAATAACACCAAGCTCACCAGTTCATTATTATTATCTTCAACCTTTACTTGTTTTCCAATACTGTACACACTTCAGCTACAACACTCTTTTGCACATAGCAGGTGTTCAGAAAAAGGTTTTTCAAATTCTCTTTTAAAAAATCAGGATGAATTTCTTAGTTTTGACAAATGTACCATGGGTATATAAGATGTTAGCATAAGGGGAAGCTGGGTGAAAAGTATATGGGAATTCTCTGTACTATCTTTGCAATTCTCCTAGAAATATATATCTATTTCAAAACTAAACATTTTTTAAAAATCAAGATGATCTTTTCCCACTCCTGATAAATTCTTTCTTAAAAATCCTCAACTATTACCAACCATTATCAGGTGCAAATTGTTTAGCAGTCTTTACAGTCTTTTAATTAATCTGGAATAGGAGACATGAATTCCAGCAAATAAGTTTCAAAATACCTCTATTTATGCTGGGCCACACAGAGAGTCAGTATTCGGTAAACAACAGTCATCTCAAAATTTTATTTTTGGAAAGAAGGGCCTTAAAAAAACCTATCACAAAAGCAAATATCTTGTCCCTAAAACATTAAACTTCTACAGAATCAGTTAAAACCTCTGACTCTTTTTGCTGAAACCACTTACTCAGCAGTGGCACTCAAGTCAAGCTCAAAAAGGTCTCTGATGTATGAGACAAATTACTACTATACTATTAGCATGAAAATCTTTTTAAAAATATATTTTAAAAATGTTTATATCATGGCTGATTGGTTTATAAATTAGATAAATAAGAGTTTAGGAAAATGATGAATTTTATTTGCAATAATTTAAGCTCAAACTTTCACTGTTAAGCAAGAAAGTTATAAAAATTCTGCTAAAAATATAACTATCAAGCAAAGAAATCCTAAAATACCTAAGAATAAAATATCTTTCCCCTAAATGTTCTCCTAAATACCTCCAAATAGCTTTTGTGCTTTAAAGAGTTTCTTTCAGGTATCAACTGTCTAATTTTCAAAAACTTGGCCTTCCTTTTCCGAACAGTACTACAGAATCAGTACTATAAACAGAAGTGCTATTGTCAAAGAATCACTCCAATAATAAAAAGAGCTAAGGCCACTTGTCTTACAGAAAATTACTGCCAAATGCTGCCAGACCCTGCTTTTCTTCCTTCTGGGCCAGTAGCCAGATACTAATCATTTTTAGACTCTTTCTAATTTTTAGTACACAATTTAGTACACAATACAACATCTGAACTAGACAGTATTTTAATGAATGTTCTACACACACACACGCGCGCATACGCACCCACAAACTACAATACAGTACCTCTGGAAGTATATATAGGAAACTGACAACAGTGGTTGCCTCTAGGGCAACTGTTTTGGTCTTCGAATTTTGTATGTTTTTGTAATAACTATTCAAAAAATTATTTTATGTATTAAAAGGAAAAACTACAATAATAAAACATTAATTCTAGTTAAAATATTTTACCTTACAAGATAAGGCATAAGGCATTCTTTTAAAAATCTTTTAGGGCTGGCCCCATGGTGTAGTGGTTAAGTTTGGCACGCTCCACTTTGGCAGCCTGGGTGCATGGGTTTGGATCCTGGGCACAGACCTACACCACTTGTCAGTCATGCTGTGCCAGTGACCCACATACAGAATAGAGGAAGACTGGCACAGATGGTAGGTCACGCCAAATCTTCCTCAGCAAAAAAAAAAAAACTTAAAAAAATATTTTATTATGTAATTGTTTTAAAAACAATTTACATTGCTCAACTTCACTTATAATCAAAGAAATACAACTTAAAGTAAGACCATTTTTGCTTACCAAATTAGAAAAGATTTTTAAAACTAATACTGAATATTGGCATATAAAGTGGCATAACCTTTCTAGAAAGCAATGTGGCAATATCTACTATTTTTAAGGTCTTACCTTTTGACTGAACATTTTTATTCCAATCCTAAGAAAATAATCAAGTATGGAAAAAGATTTATGCACAAAGATTTTTATCAATGTCATCAGCAGAGGAAAAGAATGTTCAATAATTGAGAATGGTAAAATCATTATACATCCATTCAATAGAATATTAGGTTGCCATTAAAAATTAGGTTTTGAAACAATTTTAACAAAGTAAGAAAAATCTTTATGATATAATGCTTGCTGGGGGGATAAACAGTATACAAATGAATAATACATTCATGGGAGGAGGAACGTATACCATATTGTTAGCAATGCTTATATTTGGGTTGAGACATTAGATTTCTGTCTTTTCTATTTCTCCAAGTTTTTAAAATGAGTTACTAGAACTTTTAAAATCAGGGGGAAAAAATACAAGCTATATAGATATATACACACACACACATTTATTCTTAAGTTTACAATATTGCAAAACTGATGCGGTATTTAAACAGCTGAAATAAATTAAGTTAAAACCTTCTAATTAATAACATTTGTGGAAGCTGATGACAAACTAACCCAGATTTCTATGTATCATTACAATAAGCACTACCAGCTAGTTTACTTTTAAATCAATAAAATGGAAAAACTTCAGACTATCATATCATATGGTACAATATGCATAGAAATTAAATCCCATCAAACAGGATTAAAAATGTAACTATGAGTTAAATTATAATAATACTTATTAGGATAAATAATACCCCTGGAAGAAGGAACTGATTAAACTAACATATAACACCTAAATTAATAAATATCACCAAACTTTTCCTTTAAATGGACTGAATCTGCTAGTAGGAAAAACAATACTTATTGATGGACTAATTTTAAATTATCATTTCTCAGACATTAACTAATCTGTATAGTTTCAATGGTAGATGGAATTTACCCCTAAAGATTATTTCCACCACAGCTGCCCACTGGAAATCACAAATCTCATGAGGTCACTATTATGCTTAGCACCCTTCAATGGTTCCCACTGCCTTAAGTCAAAATTCCTTACATTGGTTACAAGATCCTTCATGATATGGTCCTTGCTTTCACTCCCTACTCTTTCCTTCTCACTTGCTTCCTATATTCTAGCCCAGGGATTTGCAAAGCATGATCTTGAACCAGCAGCATCTCCCTCACCTGTGAACATGTGAGAACTCCAAATTCAAGAACCCACTCCCACTAGAAGATTCATATGCACCTTCTAGTTTGAAAATCACTGCTCCAGCCCCCTCCTGAACTGCCTGCAGATCCCCAACCGACCCTGCTCTCTCTCTGCAAATGCAGTTCCCTACCTACAGTGCTTTTTTACCCTGCTCCCAACAGGGTAGCCCATCCACCTTGATTCCAACTCATCTTTCAAGTCTTTGCTTAGAAATCACTTCAAAAGGGAACTGAAAACACTTCCAGAATTAGAAAAATATTTCTTCTATTATTGTAGGGGCTATCATTTGCATTCTTCATCAACTAAAGCCCATTTCTAAAATTACTTCAGGTCATCAAAGAAAGCCTTTGCTTGACATATCCCAAAACATTAAGTTATTAACACATGACAGAAATCAAAAACAAATTTATAGCTTTTCTACCCATGCTGTGAATGCATTTGTATAACTGGTTTCAAAGTGTATAGAATAGTAGAAAAATATATAGGAAAAAGCCAACCAGTTCTGAAATTCACACCTTGAACTTAATTAATTTAAGTTTTCTCTTTTCTGCAAGTATTTCTCCTATCTTCTGGAGGAGGGAGAGCAAGTAATAAAGAATATGGCTTTAAAAAAAGGGCAAACCAAGAGGAAAGAGAAATGTGCAGGGCCTAGATAAAGTTAAGTGCTCCATGTTTTACGTCAGATATTTAAAAAAAGCATGGACCAGAAACTGTTCTCCAATATTTTTAATAAGTTTGAGATAATCTCACAGTACATGATTAGTTAATAATTTATCTTCAATCATTTAATGATCACTAGCATGTGCTAAGAACCATGTAGTTAAATTAAGAATTATGTCTGTCTGCCTGTCTGTCTGTCTGTCTTCTCTCTCTATCTCTATTTCTCTCTCTCTCTATCTATCAAGAGAGATGAGGTTAATTCCTACTTATTTGGCCAAGAAATGAATCCTTATGCCCACCAAAAGACAGGTACAAAATTGTTCATAGCAGTTTTGTTCCTAAGAACTAAACCCTGAAAATGCCCAAATGTCTACCAACTGTAGAATAGAAAAATATATACTCATACAATGGAACACTACACAGCAATGAAAAACGAACTACCGCTAACTTAAAAACATGGATGAATCTCACAGACATAAGGTTGAACAAAGAAAATCAGACATAAAAGAAATGATTCGATTCCATTTATATCAAGTTCAGGAATAAGCAAAACTAATCTATTGTGATAGAGGTCAGAAGAGCGGTTATCTTTGGGAAGTACTGACTAGGACAGAGCGTGAGGGAGACTTCTAAAGTCTTAGAAGTGTTCTATATCTTGATCTGGTTGGTGATAACATGTTTACATATGTAGGAATTCATTGAGCTGTTTATGATTTCTGTATTTACTGTATATAATTTTTTAAGTCCTATTAAAAAAAAAAATATAGAAGAGAAAGTTCCTCTTCCTCTATGCCAGGAAGGAAGAAAGGGAGGAAGCAAGGGCGGCGGCGGCGGGGGGGGGCGGGGGGGGGGAGAAGGAAGGAAGGAAGGAAAGATTAGATCAAATGATCTTCAAGTTCCTGCTTTAAAGCTCAATCGTCTTATTCATTTATTCAACAAAAATTTGAGCACCTACTTTGTAACAGGTACTGTTCTGGAAGCTGGGGATACAGCATTGAAAAAAATGGGTAAAAATCCCTGCCCTCATGGATCTTAGTTATAGGTGGGATAGACAGGCAATAAAATACGGAGTATGTTTGATACAAAAAGCACAAAAAAAGAAACAAAGCAGGGAAGAGGAATAAGAAGAGTATGTGTGGAAGGGAAGTTGTAATTTTAAACAAGGTGGCCTGTAAAGACCTCACAGAAGGGATGATATTTTAATTAAGACCTGAAGGAAGTAGGGAGGGAGACGCAGATATCTGAAAAAAACATGTTCCAGGCCTTCTGAAACAGCAAGAAGGCCACTATGGCTGAAGGAAAGTGAGCAAGGGTAAGGTTAAAAAAAAAAAGTAAGAGGTTCTTTTCCTCAGTCTTTCCCTCTTCTCACAGCACTCCAACTCTTCATTTAAAGACTAACAAGACTAAGTTTTTCTACATAGAAATTTCCGCAACCACTAGCCCAGTCCACACTTATCTAATCTTCGGAGCTCCTGGAGCTGTACGCTACCGTGCAATTAAACCTATACTGCCTCCCACTCCCAAATAAACCAAGCCTCTTCAGGGCAGTGACTAGATTTTATGCTTTTCTGTATCCCTAGCAGTTGGCCCATGGTTAGCACTTAAATGGTTACTGGTAAGGCTGATGCTAATAACAACTTCATCAGGCACAAAATTAGTAACCCACGAAGAGATTTTTAAAAAGAAAAAAGAGGAAGGAAGAAACCAAGACTAGGGAACTATGTGAGTAAAGGCACTGAGGTGTCTCCATGTGTCATGATCCAAAGTCAGGATTTTCTCTGAGCCACATCCTTAAGTCTCTGAGATCCTCAACATCACTTTTCTAAAAGACACTCTGGGCATTTTTTTTTCTTGGGGAGAAAATCAGGCATCTAGTATTCCTTTCGAATGATGGTTTTTAAACACCAATGTTCACACCTAGCTTAACAAAGAAAATCTTAACCAACTAGTTGTGCGATCTTGAGCAAGTCATTCAACTACTCTTGCTTATGTCAGTTCCCTCGTATGCTAAATGGGAGAGTGGGATTAAATGATCTCTAAAGTCCAATCAATCTCAAATTCTCTATGTTAGCTTTCTTGGAAAAACGGAATGGATAAACCTTACAACCTACTTTTTCAATTTATAAAATGAATAAAGTATCTATCAATAATTTAAAATATATTGAATACGCAGTCATATTCAGAAAGCAGTGTAGTATTTTGAAAAAGCATAGAATCTGCAGTAAGACAGGTCTGGATCTAGTCCTAGCCTGCTTCTTAGTAAATAATGACCCTGAAGTAAGTTATTAAATCATCAGGATTTGTTTTGAAAATTAAAGGCAATGTATGTAAAGCAATTATTAAGCCAATATAAAACCCCACAAACGCTGGCAACCATCATTTCCCATGTAGAAAGAAGCAGAGGCAAAATATCTACCAAATCACTGATGTCCAAGATCGGAAATACCCAAACTAGTTCAAAACCCTCCTAGCAATTCTAGATATAGAGATTAGAGGTTGCCTCAAAAATCTGCAAGACTCTTCTGCAAATTTTACAGAGAAACTCTTAACTCCTATAGTGTGGAGAGCCTCCCTTAAATATGAGGATAAGAACTACAGATCTAATGTCAGTTTGCGATCAGTGGGGAAATAGAATAAGATAATTTAGAAAGCCCAAAATTTTAGAAAAATAGGACAAGACTGAGATTTGGTCTTAACTCATCTCGGATGTTATGAAAACATTAATCTTGGCATTGAGAGTTCAAACATGTAATGAGAGCCAACTGTGTAAAATAAGCAATAGACATTCAAAAAGTAATAAGACAAATATAAACCCGTCTCTTTTTTTGCTGAGAAGACTCATCCTGTGCTAACATCTGCTGCCAATCTTCCTTCCCCTTTTTATACGTGAGCTGCTGCCACAGCATGGCCACTGACAGATGAGTGGTATAGGTCTGCACCCAGGAACCAAACCCAAGCTGCTGAGGCAGAGCTTGCCAAACTTAACCACCAGGCCACTGGGGCTGGCCCAAAACCTGCCTTTGAGTCCAGGAGGAGACAGACATAAATAATTACAGCATACTAACGGACATAAGAGAATAAATGAACAAGACACAGAGAGTGAATAACCCAGTGGGGTGGGAAGAGGGAGAACCAGAGGACACGGAAGATGTAAAAAGCAGATAGTGCTTAAGTTGTATCCTGAAAAACCAGTAGATTTGTCAGCAAGACAGGAAAAGGAAAAGCCTTCTATGCAGCGGGGAGAATATATGAAAAGTCTCCAAGTCAGGAAACAGTATGGCTCTTAGAGTGAACTGATTTTATTAGTACAGTTGGAGCTTGAAATCTGTGGTGGGGGAAATGCAGGAGATAAGCCAGACGAAGGGCCTTGTAATGATAAAGAGTTAGGACTAAACACTGTAGGCAAGGGAGAAGTATGGGTTTTAAGAAAGAATCATTGAACAAATTTGCATTTTAGAAAAATCACCTTGGCAGTAATATAAAGGATGGATTAAAGAGGGTCAAATACTAAAGGGATCAAACTCATTCTATACCAAGTTACATAAGGACATTACATTTTCATACAGATATTCTATTATAGAACCAGGGATCAGAAATAAAAATAATAATGCTTTAAAAGATAAAGCTAAATTATCAAAAGGAAAAAATCATTTACCTTCATGAATGTATATTCTGGAATTAAGTATTTCCTATATATCTTAAAAAGGAAGAGGCTTCTAAAATTAGGTATGGTATATAAAAATTACATGGAACAGGTGTATCCTGAGAACTAGCTACTCTTATGGCATCTGTCTGTTTTTGTGCATATAATACTGCAGATCTGCAACTTAAAAACCAACGCAATAGAATCCCTGGAATTGGAGCTTATATTGATTATTAACAGGGACTTCTCTTACTTTACTTTCATATATATAGAAACTGAGGCCCTGAGAGACTAAAGAATTACGTAAGGTCACATAGTAGCACAGTGAAGACTGGAATTCACGTCTCATGATTTCCTTCCAAGAAACTGCTTTAGTATATCACATTTACGATTCTAGAATTTTGAATGATAATCCAAAAGACACTCTGATATTGTCATTTTCAGCACTGTAATAATGAACTATATAACTATTTTTATGTTTCATATGCCTCACAAGAAAAATCTATCTCTTAGATGTGCACGTTTGACAAAAAGAAATCTCTTCCTGAAGTCTTACGCCACAATAAGAACACCTCCTCCTCTGCCACAAAAACACACCCTATTATTCTCCAGGGAGTCTAAAAACATCCTTTCTCAAACTCAGGAAACAATTAAATTTGAAAGAAGAAAGGCCTAAGGTTAATTTATCTTTACATAATTAAATAGCCAACATCTTTAACATATTTTAACATTTTACTTAGGTCTCAGTCTTTTTATTTTGTTGTGCTCCTCCCTATAATTTTTAGATCCTTGAAATACATTTTTTCCTTTACTAGTACACACAAGTGGAAGTGGCAACACTGACTTATAAATACTGAACATTTCACAAATTTGCATAGTGACCAAAATGTTTTAATTTTTAGACTTCTCTAATTTACCCTTAAGCAACGTCTGCTCATTAAAAGAGATTCAAATAATATAAAAGCATAAAATTAATAGCTGTCTTCCTTGCCTCTGCAACTCTCTCCTGAAGAAGCCCCCAAACACTGGAAAAATTGATGTGTGTCCTTACAGACTTTTTTATGCTTACATAACAAAAGGTGCTGATCCTTAAAGAGTCAATATATATCTGACACTCAAACTCTACTGATCATAATTTAATCTTTCTTTAATAATTCTGAAGGTGGATCATTATCTTGCTGCGTTTCTGGTTATTATGACAGACATCAATTATATTATCATTCAGAGGTTATAAAAAAAAAGTGAGCTGAACCCCAAGTACTCTGCTTATTTCTTCCTTAACAGCATGTCAATTATTTTATGTATTTATTCGTTGTCTTTTTCTCTCTCAATGTAGGTTACATGAGAGCTGGAATCATTGTACCTCCAGTCCAGTGACACCTAGCAAGATAATCAAATAGTTGCTGACTGATCAGTATGTTTACTTAGAAATTAGAAAAGCTGCTTTTAAAAAAAGTTATTGAAATCTACTTAATTTATCATTTGTCTTTCAAAAATGAGGGGAAAAAAGTTATGCTTACAGTTTTTTGGCTGTAGTTAACAAACAAATATCTGCTCAGCTGATCAGTTCTGACAGCTATAAAAAAGTCAATCAGGCTTTTTGGTTTGAATTATAACTAAAACAAAAAATAAAAAAACTTAAGCTCTCCAAAGAGTTAAATATAGCTATGTAGGATTCCCTTGTTTTTTTAAACTGATTGCAAAATTCAAGGATTAAGTACACTATCCCTAATCTTTCTGGTTCTAAGATCAAAAGAAATGTCATTTTTAAAGAACTGTCACTCAGAAAAAGACTAAGGCAGGCCGAATTCTCTGCTTTGGCATACTCAAATTTTTCTGTTTACCCAAAATTACAGAATTACTATGAGTACAGGCTCCACTGCTTGCCACATCAGACTTCATTTACAGGCCTCTATGACAAAGTAGCTACCTCATCAGAATTGTCAGGCAAATGCACAGACTTTCTGACCTACGCATTTTTTTTAAAACCACGTACACATATATACACGTAACTTTATTTAAATACCACCTAAGTCTGGGCTAGTTACCAAGAAGTCTGTGTAAGATTCAAGACTAACTGTACCTTAACAATAAAACTGTTAAGCAGGATTCTGTAAAAGAGCTCTGTTAGCCATCCTTACAGGTCTCAAATGATGCCTTTGCAGAGCTCCAGCTTTGGGACCCCAAATTCCAATACGTTATTTGGAGCCTGAACTTGAAGTTATCCCTCTCTGCAAACGCTTTTCAAAGGACAGAGAGAAGCCAGAACACACTTCCCAGCACTACTTGACTCTGTCTAACACTCAGGCAAGACTTTAGGACAGATGTAATAATGCAGGATCAGCAAAGCAGACCACCTAGGAAGGGAAGCCAAAACCACACAGCCTTCCCATCCTCCGCGGATTCCACGCTCAACCTGAGCACACTCGCCACCTAAAGAATCTACAGTCTACATGCCCACCTAAGGTGCTGCCACTCTCTTGCTCCCAGAGCAGCGAGACCAGCACGCCCCGACAAGGTTCTTGGGGCAGAGAAAAGAAAACTGCAGAACAAACCCTCTATTTCTACAACTAGGCAACATAACGGATCAATCCTCCAACTAAGCATTGAGTAAATCTCAGCTAGAAAGAGACCGGTTCCAGGATGCTGACCACCACGGACTGTCTAGCTCAGGATGCCACTAAAGCCCCCTTCCTTCCCGAACCGACCCAGCGCCTGCAGAGCCGCGCCCTCCATTTGAGATCACCCAGAGACCCCCTGTCGCCCTGAAAAGATTGGAGATCATGCCAAGTTACCGCCCTCCTCTGGGCAAAGCAAAAACCCCCGTAAGACGCTGGTCTCTGCCGTACACCCTTCCGCCCCCTCCATTCGAGATCACCCAGAGACCCCCTGTCGCCCCTGAAAAGATTGGACACCATGCCAAGTTACCGCCCCCCTCTGGGCAAAGCAAAAACCCCGGTAAGACGCTGGTCTCTGCCGTACACCCTTCCGCCCCCATCAGCCCACCACCGCGGCCCCGGCCCCCGCAGGACGCAGATACATCGCCCTCTCGCCGAGACACCCCGATGAACAGACCCCTCTCCCCAGAACCCTAATATACTGCTGCTTCTTCACAGGAATGCGAAACAGACGCCCACGCCAGCTCCAATGACCCCCAAGACCCTAGGGATCTGCCCCTTCAAAGACCCAGGATCTTGCTAAACTGAATCCCCTGTCTCCAAAGAGCCCAGGACCCCGATAAAAGGATCCCTTGCCCTGGAACCTCGCTACACCACCTCAAGGAACCTCAGGACCCTGATAAATCTCCCTCGATCCCGAGGACCCTGGACCCTCTACGCCGCCACCCACCCCTACCCCAAGCCGGAAGAGCCCTAGGACCCCCAATAAGCCGCCCCCTCACCCCGAGGAGTCCTGACACCCGCTACACCGCCCTAGGGCGCACGCACCCAGATCCCACCGCACCCCCTCCTCGCCCCCTGCACTCCCGAACCCCGCCAAGCCTTGCGCCCACCAGGCAGCGCCGCGCTGGCCCCGGAGCCGCCCCCGTCGGAGCCCGCCTGCCCAGGCTGCTCCGTGTCCCCGCTCCCCGACCGCTCCTGAGCGGAGACGCGCTCCGGGCTTCCTCACCTGGGCAGCGTTGGAGGGCGAGCGGACCGGGGAGCCCTGAGAAAGAGAAAGAGGCGGCAGAGAAGGGGCGGCCAGGCCTGCGGCTGCCGCAGCTCCAACCTCTCCGCGAGGAAGCGCTCGTGTGAGGAGAGCCCTTCTACTCCGCGCGCAGCCTGGAGACCAAGCCACAGCCGAGCTCGCCGCTCTTCCCGCGAGATCCCAGCCACAGCGAGAGGCGGGGCCACGACGAGGGGCGGGGCCACGGCGAGGGGCGGTAGCGACGGCTCGAGTGACAGCCCGAGAGCCTGTCGGCGGTAGGGAGGGAGGCGGGACTTGGAGCCCATTAAGACCAATTGTAAAATAGGAACGGTGACTCGCCCCGCCCACCCTTCCTCTCCCTACTCCCGCCCCTCATCAATAAACTAGGGGAAAAGGTCCAATAATCTTAAGTAGTAGTTAGAGGCAGTGGGCATTTGCGGGAAGGGAATTTGAATAGTGAGGCTTGGCCAGCCTCTGGTCCTGACCAGCCTCCGTAGATATCCGTGGTTTAGGGAAGAAAGCGGTCTTCACACCGGTGTAGGCTGAGGCGCTGTTACTGTTGGTTACTGCGCGGCCTGAAGTGCGCAAGAGGTTAGCATCTTCCCGGTTGAAGGCGCTCCCTACTCGAGTTACCCGGGTCTAAACCTCGTTTTCGCTATGCACCCTTTACCCGGCCTCCCCTCCCTCTCCACCTCAAACAGGGCGCCGTTGTTGAGATGCTCGTGTTTTCCAAACCCCATCTGGTCTGGTCTGACAAAGGACTCTTTCTGATTTGTGCATTTATTTCTACTTAAAGCCATCTAGAAGAGTAAAAAGTAAATCTCACTTGAGTCACCAATATAACAAATTCCAAAATGACATGAAAAGTCGTATCTCTGCAGACCCTAGTGGCTGGCACACGCGGGACACTGAATAAATGTGAAAGGAATAAATGAAGAATGTGATACTTAAATATATGAAATCTGGACGCGCCCCTGAAAATTCGGGCTTTCCTAGCCTTTCCTCTACAATGACAACCAATCGATCTCTTCCCCCCTTAAGTCCAGTTCCTCATTATTATGCCTATCCTGTAGCCTTCATTCATAGACCCCTCCTCATTCCCTTACCCACAACAAGTGAGCTTTCTCCTCATCAAGGTTAACCCCTACACCTGTGCACTGGATCTCAGCCATTCCAAATTTTGTTTAATCAACTATGCTTTTTCTCCCCATTATCAATTTTTCTCTCTAATTTAGCTCTGTTCCCACAAACACACTCCGTCTCTCCCGTCCTCTGAACAGAACAAAACCACCCTACCTCTTCCACTGTCTCGAGCTACTCTATCTCCTTTCTTCTCAGAATCACACTTCTTGAGAAACATTAAAGTATATCTGCTGTCTCTACTTTCTCATCTCTTATTTTTCCCGCTACAGTATTGCTTTCACCCACACAATCTCTTTTCTCAATGGTCACAAAAGACCTCTTTCCTAAAGGACAAATGGTCTATTTTGGGGCAACTTTCCCAATGACCTCTCTGCAGCCTTTTGACAATGTTGGCATCTCCTCACTTGGTACCTGCCTTAGACATTCTCCTGATTTTCTAGCTACTCTTCTGACTTTTTTTTTTTTTTTTTTTTTTAGTCTCCTTTCCTGGTTTGAAAACTGTTGCATATTTATTTCTCCTTATCTTATAGCCACACCTTGTGTGTAATAAGAAAAATGGCCACACACGGTTGTACACTTTGAGTGCCAATAAGTGACTCAGGCAAAAGCTGTTAGAAAGGTCCAGAGGGAGGAGACATGATTATGAGGCTGGGTCTTAATAGCTTGGCCCATACAAACACGGGACAGAAACAGAGGCCTTTCAGAGGAAAAATAGTATTAACCTGAGCACAGAGAAAAGGATGTGGGCTGAGCCTGGCTATGGGTTGACCAGTTTGGTGGATAGAAGATTCCTGCAGAAGAGCAGTGGGAGGTGAGATTAGAGAGGAGCCAATAATAAAATGCCTTAAAAACCAGGGCAAGCAGATTCAACTTGATTCTGTATTAAATGGGGAACCAGAACCAACCATAGCATTTGTAGGGCCCACAAAAAAGCTACATGTGGAGGCCCACATATCAAATGTCTAAATATGTAAAAGTTGTAAACCAAGTCAGCAATCTGTGAAATTAAAAAATTATATTCTTTTACCTTGACAAATATACTTTCATAATAACTTGGAAGACCAGGTTTGAACTTAGAATTCTGGGGCTTCTTGGAGTCCCCTGCTGGAACAGGGAGAGCTGGTGCCCACACAGAGCAGTCTTCCCCCTTTGCTTCCCACAGCCAGTTCAGTCCCATGCTGCAAGGTACCCCCTCTCCATGGGCACTCCAGCCCACATGTCCAAGCTCCATTCCCACTTTTCCCTCTACAAAACTGTCATTTCTTGGCACTCCAAGGGTCTAGGAGTAGTATCTCAGGATCTAGGGGAGAAGCCCACACAGGTCCTGGATGCAGACGCAGGGCCATTTGGGCAGAGAATTCTGGCTTCTGGGTACCTGGAGCAAGCTCTGAAGGGGTAAAGTCAGCTCCAGGTGGGCACACTCCTTTGGCTTGATGGGCTCCTCCTGTAGGAGTGTGGCTGGAGAAGGGCCAGAACAGAGCCCCTTAAAGGCAGGATCCTCCCACCTGCATCTAAGGGTGGGACCAGCAAAGCCACTGAATTTCTTTAGTAGGGCAATGACATATATAGTCAATCTGTATCTTTAAGTATAAATTCTTGTGTTTTCTATGTTTACCACCTCCTCTGCTCTTGCACTGGTATCTTAATGGCAGGAATGTACTGGAAAGAAAACTATTCTTGACTCGACTCTATCCTTATGTGGCATCTTCTCTCCAATGCCTTGTTTCATAAGTTATACCATTCTATGATTCCCTTATTAATCAGTGTATCAGAAATCTGGGTGTCTCTAAATGTGAGAAAAAAGAAAAGCTATGAAGCTCTCTTAGCCTGAACCAAAGCTTGGAACACTTACGTTTGACTTCTAAATTAAAATACTTTGGAAGTAGCAGCTCTTGAAGAGGCCCTATGTGAAGGGGACACAGGCAGGATGAGTACTGAAAAGGCAGTTAGCCACCACAGATGGGGGCACCCCTTTCACCATCTGTCTTTATGGCACAACGCTTCACTCTGTGGCCTGACAGTCATGCTCTGTTCTCGCAACCTCTCCATCTGGTACCAAGTGCTCCCTTCCTCTCATCATGCACTAAGAGCCAGAACCACCATGGTTTCTGTTTTTGAGATTCAAGCCTAGAATTCTGCCCATGGATCCTGCACGTCTCTGTGCGGTGCTGTGGAGGATTTCAGCGGGAGGCTTTGGCACTTGCTTGATCCCAAGACTGGAGTCTACTCATAGCCTGACTCGCACCATCTGTGGCTGGTCTTTGCCAACCAGCAGCAGAACAGAACCAGCTAACTTCTTACTCAGGTCTTACCATCTGCTGCCTGCATCTGACCTATTAGTCCAGGTGAGTACAGCCAAATGCATCTCTCCCTGTTCAGCACCCATCCTTACTGGTGCCCCACTCTCTGAGCAGGCTCTGGGAAAAGCTACCCCTTGGCCACTGTGTATTCACAAGGGGCACGGAAGACAGTATTATTTGGAATGCTGAAAGAGGAAATCTGGCTCCCTCAGACCTAACCTCCACTCCATGCTTTTAGAGTTTTAGGGGAGCACCTATTCGGTTAGGTTAGAAGGCTGAAATTCTGTATGAATTTCTCCAAGATTGAGGGAGTAATATTCATCTTTCCGTTTGCTGACCACAGACTAAACCTCTGACTCTGGTCTGTTTTTTGCAAATACCCAGTCACAAAGAGGGAAAATCAAGATAGTTGTAGTGGTTTAAACTATGTCCACAAATTCTTTGATACCTTCAAAAGGTGGAGTTTAATTCTCTTCCCCCAAGTATGGGCTAGACCTAGTGACTCATTTCTAACAGAGAGAATATGGCAGAAGTGATGGCATATGACTTCTGAGACTAGGTCATAAGAGGCACTTCAGCTTCTTCTTTGGTGTCTCTCTTTGATCACTCACTCCAGAGGAAGCCAGTTGCTGTGATAAGGACATTCAAGCAGAGGCCCACATGGCAAGAAACTTAGACCTCCAGTCAACAACTGTGTGAGTGAGCCATCTTGGAAACCCCAGCCTCAGTTAAGCCTTCAGATGCCTGCAGCCTCAGGCTAACACCTTATATACAGTCCCCAAGAAACTCCAAGCCCAGTTGATTTCGCTGGTGAATTCTATCCAACATTTAAGGAAGAAATAGCATTTCAGTATGCCATACAGAATGGCTATCACTTTCTTGCAATGAAAGAACAATGTGCTGAATCCAGCTTGCAGGTAGCTGTTTAGGAACATCTTCGTATAATTCTTATCATACATTTCACTACAGCCTTTACAGTGTAACATTCATTCACTGAAAGAACACTGCACATAAGGATGTTTTGGTAAACAATGGAACACATGTACAATGGTGGTCCCATAAAATTAGTATCATATAGTCTAGGTGTGTAGTAGGCTATGCCATCTAGGTTTGTGTCAGTACACTCTGTGATGTTTGCACAATGACGAAATTGCCTAACAATAAATGCATTTCTCAGAATGTATCCCTGTCGTTAAGCAATGCAGGTCTATAACCTCGTGAGAGACCCTGAGCCAGAACCACCCAGCTAAGCCTTTCCCAGATTGTACATGGAAACTCTGTGAGGTAATACACGTCTATTGTTTCAAGCCACTTCATTTTGTCATCATTTGTTACACAGCAATAGATAGCTAATACGAGAGTGCTGAGAGTAGTTCAGCCTACTCCTCCCCCTGGACAAAAATCTAAAAACTCATGTCCTACTAATCATCAGGCACTAACGTTACCTAAAGAGCAAAGAACAAGAGATTTATGTCCATAACCTCCCATATCTAAAATTCAAGTGGTGCTGCACCAAAAGAAGGCGAAAGAAACCATTTCTTGGTGGGAACAAAGATTCCAGTGCCTTCAGACTATTCAGAGCATCACAGTGATTGGAGATGACAACAACCGTGGAGCCATTGGAGGCAGATAATAGTAGGTCTTGAGCAGTAGGGAAACTTTCACTCTCAGGAAAGAGTGCTTCAGGAACGTACTGCTGTCATCCAGTCTTATGGGAAAGTATGTTTCCATGAACACAGAGGGGCAAAAACTCAACCTCTCACCCATCCATATTAACTGAATAAAAAGTTGGAAATTCCATCTGTAGGGGCCCTGACAAAATTAAATTGACATCCTGACACCCTTAAGTGTCCATGTGGGAGCAGAGTGTTTGACAGCAAGAAGATTGAAATTCTTTCTGAATGTAAAACTATATTTCTGAAGTCTTAACATTGTGAATTAAGATTCAGTGGGAGAGCAATTTCCCTACTAAATGAAAAATGAGGAAAAGCCACCAAAAAAGGAGACTAGTTAGC
The DNA here is from genome assembly GCA_031878705.1 of Tapirus indicus. NCBI lineage: Eukaryota > Metazoa > Chordata > Mammalia > Perissodactyla > Tapiridae > Tapirus > Tapirus indicus. The sequence continues at coordinate 59,453,742 of CM062918.1, read as the reverse complement.
CAAGGCATATACATTGGCTGTCTAAATTCACTTTACATATGGAAGAACGATATAGATGGACCACACATACAAAGAGTCAATACTTTACAAGTTGACAAGGAGACTTACAGCTAAGAAGATATATTTGAGATTCATTTGCATTTCCGTGATTCAAATGACCATAACACAAATGTGGTGAGCTTCCATTTCTTTTAGCAGTGAGGGCAAAAATTAAGTCTTTTTGCGGGGGCGAGGGAGGAAGACCAGCCCTGAGCTAACATCCACTGCCGATCCTCCCCTTTTTGCTGAGGAAGACTGGCCCTGGGCTAACATCCGTGCCCATCTTCCTCCACTTTATATGGGACACTGCCATGGCATGGCTCACAAGCAGTGAGTCGGCAGGCGCCCGGGATCCGAACCCGCGAACCCCGGGCCGCCAAGAGTGAACTTAACTGCTGCGCCATGGGAAATTAAGTCTTTGAACCACAAGATCCCAGAAAAACTGAATTCTACACCCTTCTCTCAACCCTTCAGCATCAAATTGAAAATAAATTCAACAAATATTTATTGGATGGCTACTAAGTGCAAGGCATTGTGAAGAGGCAAAGTATAAGCCACAGTTCCTGCCATTAAAAAAAAAATCCATATGGAGGGGCTGGCCCAGTGGCATAGTGGTTAAATTCACACACTCTGCTTTGGAGGCCTGGGGTTCAGGGGTTAGCAGGTCCCAGGGCAGACCTACACACTGCTCATCAAGCCAAGCTGTGGTGGTGTCCCACATGCAAAATAGAGGAAGATTGGCAACAGATGTTAGCTCAGGGCCAATCTTCCTCACCAAAAAAAAAAGCCACATGGAGTAGATAAGAATCAGAAATATACAGTGCCTTGCAAGTAGTAAGTTCTCAATCAGTAGCAGATAAGTTGATGAAAAGCATCCTGGGCAGTCATTTTTGGTTACCTAGCCAACAGCAAGAACCCCACTCCCCCTTCCTTCTAACCAAACCCTGCATTTGTTTAGCAATGTGCTCACCCCAGGAATGCACCTCATTTGCGCTAATCCAGTCTTGGCTATTCCATTCCCCTTTGCCAGATGTTTGTTTTCCCCTGCCTGCTTGCCAGGTGATCCATGTTTCCTGGATGGCCTCTAGAAAAGCTTTCCTTTCTCTGGAAAAGTCCTCTCTCCACCTGCTCCCTTCTTCCTTCTGCTTGGAATACTGGTGTTAAGATGTGGCGTTTCGGTGACCGTGGGGAAATAAGGCCATGAACGATAAATGATAAATGAATAGCATAGACAGAACAACAGAAATTCAGGGCCAGGAGAGACCACTTACACTTGGAGTGGTAGAATGGATATAAGCTGCTTTTGCCTGCCTGACATCCATTTCCCTTTCTTCTGGTAACAGCATCTCAACTTTCTTTTGGGAAGCTACCCAACTCCCACTCTCCATTCATGCAGTTCTGTGAGGCTGACCCCACCCATGGGTTTTAGGAGTGGACACATGACCCAGACCTGGTCAATCAGAGCACCGTATTTCTCAGCCATAGCAATAGGTTCAAGATGGACATGTGACCCATCCTTCTCTGGGATTTTTGTTGGAACATTTAAGAAAGAGAAGTTCATTTTCCCTGAGGTTGTTAAGCTGGCAGGATGTCAGCCTTAAGGTTCTAGGGCTACCACATGAACCTCATTGTCCCCCACTCCCTGGTAAAACTAACTCAGAATGAAATCAATAGATCAGCAGAATAAGAAAGAGAAAGATTATTAATGATATTTTACCCAAAGTCATATTTAAAGTATATCCCAGGACTTAACAATTACATGAACAACAAATTCTTTTTTTACTTAAATCAGTTTGAGATCATCCTCATGGACTTGCAATTGAAAGAGTCTTAACACAGGTGGCTAGGGACTGTTATACAGAGACAGTGGGATATGAGCTGTACTCCCAGGGTGCGTAGAAGTTTGATAAGCCGAAGAGGAGGGGGCACTTCTGGATGGAGTAAATAATGTAAACAAAAGCTTAGAGTCAGTGAGTAAAAACTGAGTCTGGTGGAACAAACAATTCACCTTAGAGAGTAAGTGAATGCAGAAATATAGGTCAGATTCAGATTACAGACGGGCTTGAAGGCCAGGGAGAGTCTGAGCTTTATTCTGTAGCCAACTCCATTTCAGAGGCTTTTAAGCCGAAGAGTGACCTGATCAAACCACTGTTTGGGGAAGATTAATCCAGTAGGATCTCACAGGCTGGATTGAAGTGGGGAAAGCTCGAATATGAGATAATTAGGGTGGAATCCAAATACAGAGTCTGCCTAAGATGAGATCACCTTGACAATAGGTGACTACTCAGCAGGGCAGAGCTAATCAGTTTCTTTATTACCAAACAGTAAGGGAGCTCTTGATGAAGTTTTGATTTAGAGACATAGTACTTGCTATCGGTCATGTATACACTCCACAGATATTTACTATGAGCCCAGCAATCTGCTGGATGTTTGGTACATAATAGTAGATAAGACAGCTGTGGAGACTAAAGTCAAGGAGGTATACTTCCATGATACAAATAACTAAACACAATCGTGATAAGTGCTATGAAAATTATTGGGTGCTATGAGATCAGGTACCAGAGGGCCTACTCCCAGTCTCATTAGGTCTCTAGGAGTTGGGGAAGACTTCTCAGAAGTAACATTTAAAATGAGACCTAAGCGGGAGTAGGAGTTAGCATGGTGAAAGGGGTTGACGAGCAGAAGCATGCTAAGATTAGATAGTATTTCTATCAAAGATCTGACAAAATTTCAACATGGCTTTGCTCCAATAGTGTAGAAGGAGTCTAAAGAGTTAAGTGGAAGGCTGGATTATGCAGGGTCTTATATGCTATGAAAAAGATGTGGAATTTTATAATAAGAGCAACGTTGGCATGTTTTTCTGAGATTGGTCAATTCCATTCCCTGATGTGATCACAAAAAGGAGCCCAGGAAGGGACCAACCTTGTGTATATTCCAAGTGGGTGGTCATCAGATGGTGGAACCCTAAGATTTTGGAGAAGGTCCTCTACTTTGAAAATGTCTCCCCTGATTGCAAACTGATGTCTAAAATTTTTTGAACACGGAATCATTTGATACAACAATAAAAGATCAAATGTCAAATGCTAATTCCTCTAGGAAAAGGAACATAACAATTTACATTTGCACTAAGGTGCGAACAACTGACAGCTGAACTTCCATGAGAAAAGGTTTTGAGGTCACAGAGAGGTGGAGGACAGGGGGAAATCAGATATAGAAAGCAGGAAGAAGAAAAGTCGCAGAGAAGGGAAAGGGATATGCGAAAGAAACACTGGAGACACCAGGGATAATACCTAGTACATAGTACATGCTCAACAAATGTTTGTAGGACGAAAGTAAGAAAGAAATATAATTTTATCAAGGCTTGGCACCTATTTCAGGCAAACGAATTGGCTCTTTTCTCCCTGAGCCCACATATATCATTTATTGGGAAGTCTAGGGGCAAGAAGAGAAGAGAACACAAATACATTCTCGGGGTGCATGGAGCATGACTTGTAATCCAGCTGGTTCCTGGGACCCCAAGGTCAGACAATGGGTTTGCCTTCCAATGAGGAAGACATCCAACTTTTCCCCAGGAAGGCGGGAGCTTGGGGAACTGGCAGAGACGGAGCCCTGTGAGACCAGTGGGCAGAGAACCATGGCAGATACTGCATTTCCATGCCTGCAAGGCTGAGGGCCAGCACCTGGACTGTGGTGACCCCACATCTCCGAGACCTCACAGCAAAAGTCACTGCCCTTCTGACATTTCTTTAGTAGCACCTGGAACAAACTGTTTGTTAGTAACCCCCGAGATTTTATGTAAACAGCCATATTGAATCATCATTACTGACCAAGAGTCATCCACACCTATAGACTTTTACAGGTATGTTGGGGCAGAAGAATCTGAGAAAAACTGCTTTTGAGTAGTTAAGGATGGTTTCTCTTTTTCTTTCAATGCAATGCAAAAGATAAACCTCCCATTTTCCTTGTGCACATTTCAACTAAATATGTATTTTTGCCGTATTCTTATAAGCCTCTGCTGTCAGAATAAAAATACTTCTGGAATAGCTTAGTACACTCACTGTGTTAATGGTAACTTGACCTTTCACTGATTTCAAATTAACCAACAAGGAAACAGTAAGTTGCCTTAATTAAAGCGTGATCTTCATTAAAGATTATTAGATGGTTAAGAAAAGGGCTCTCTGAAAACCAGCATGTGCTCTGTAGTTATAACAACCCCAGCATTTTGAAGGTGGCATGACTGAAGGGTCCAGAATTGAATCTGGTGATTGGATATCTCTGCAAAATATGAACCATGTTAACAGTGATTCCTCCTCCCCAGTGTGTTCTAAAGATTGTTTCCATGGTGATCTACATTGTTTTGTCTAAATTATTCTTCATGCCATTTTTTTCCCCTCCATCTAGATATTTGTGAAGTACCTATCACTTGAGTATCTCTTCTCTGAACAAGTCCCCAGGAGGGGAAAGAGAATATTTCTTGGAAGAAATGAAAGGCTGACACTTGTCAAAAAGAGCCCAATTTGTGAGATTATGTAGGGCCCGAGGTTCTCTGCAGAGGCCTCCTCTCCTGGGAACCACCTTCTGCTCAGGTGGTGGGAAGGCAAGTCTTCATCTTCCGTCACTTCTGCGATATCTTCTCAGGAGTGCAGTCCTTTCCTGGCTTTGGGCAGAATGATACACTGGGGTAGGGGAGGTGGGCTGAACTGGGAGAAGATCGTCCTTAGAAAACAGAGGCCTTCGCTGTGTAGCAGAGACAATATTACCTGTATATCAAACCATCCCATTTTCTTCTGACACACAGGGAGATTTCATTTTCTAGGTGTGGCCAGGTACTATTTTAGCCAGTGAGGAGGACAGAAACACCACTTTGTGGCCAGGCCCTAATATCTCCTGAGATATCCTTCACTATCTCTCCTTCCTCTTCTACTGGCTGGCTGGATACAGAGGAACCAGTTAAGGATTCCAAGGTCCTAGAAGACAGAGGGAACACGGGATGGAAGGAGCGGGTCCTGAATCACCACGTGGTAGATGGTCGAACACTTGAACTGGGGTGAGTGAGAAATAAATCTGTTATGTGTTAAGCTACTGAGATTTAGGGTTGTTTGCCACAGCAGTCGGCCTAATCGATGAGATATGGCAGGTTTCTGGGCAGAACCAGCAACAGATGGCAGCAGGAAATCCATGTGGGGAAACAAAGTGCAGTGACCAGAGATGAGGTGGACGGGAAAGGGGTCAGAGTCCAGATGAGGGTCCTCAAGGTGGTATTAGCAACCATAGCCTGATGTTAGCTCAGCATGACAAGAGGGAGCCTTGGGATCCAAGGACTGGGGCTCCCACTGGACTCCAGCCCCTGAGGGCACAGTTTGAACAGTGAGGGCAAGACAGAGCCTTCATTCCAAAAGAATGAAGTGGAGCATTTGGAAATGAATCAGGCAGGTTGGGGGTTCAAGCAAAAGGATAAGACACAGACCCGGTGACTAGGACTGCTTACAAGGCAGAGGCTTGGACACAGGAGAACAAGGCAAGAACCTCTTCCTTGGCCCAGGGACATGTCAGAGGGACAGAAGTGGTAGCCACAGCGTGGGTGACTCGGTGTCAATCTTCTGGGGTAATAATACTCAGGGAGAGATCTAGTAGAGTTGTACTTATAGGAGGATACAAAGTGGCCTTGGCAACCACAGTTAGAGGACAGCAGAGCATGGAGCAAAGCCAATTACACTGTGGGAGATCAGGAAACCAGAGCTCAGGAAGTGAGACAAGAGTCAGGAGACCATCTGTGGGGCCAGGAGGTGAGAGATGGCGGAGATAAGAGGTTAAAAGAGGAATCTGAGAAAAAGCAGCAAGCATGGAGCTTAGTTATCAGTCAATTTCCTTCTAATACCGGGTCAGGTAGACTTCAAGGACGACAACAAGTGGGAGACGACAAGGGGCACTGATGAGCCAGGAGGTCAGGTAGTACCTGACACCCCTCAACTAGGAAAGGAAAGCAATCACCCCGAGGAAACAGCCTCACTCCTCCCTTGCGGCACTGTGAATGAACCACGTTGACGCGTTGGTAAGGTCTGGCTTTCCCAGAATGTCACTAAATCTGCATGTTCTCCCATAGAGTCAGGTCTCATGTCATTCAGCTGGTAGGCGGTGGAGTTATCACTCTAGCTGCAGGCACTGGACAATCGTCTGTTACTTAGACACTCATAAAAGAGTTTTTATAGGCAATGAGCTATGAGATTGTTAACATCTACATTCCGCCCCATGCCTATGAGTTTGACTTGCTGTATGTGAAGGATGAGAGTTCTGCAGGTTGATCTTTACGGGGCGTATGGTATTTTATTGGGAGAAGTGGTTAGCAGCTCTTGGGATAATTAAGCTCTCATCCAGAGACTAAGGGAGCTCGAAATGACCAGGGATGGTCCAGGCACATTGAGTTGAACAAATGGTTAGTTAAGCCCAGGATTCTGTCTCTGGTGAAGAGTGGTAGATGTTTCCTCACAAGATTCTCACTGTGGGCTGACATTGCAATGGCCATAGGAAGGATGTCCACAACCTTCTTTCAAACAAGAGAGACACAGCCTTTTGTTTCAAAAGCTTAAATCAAATTTCTAATTAAAAAAAAAAAAACCTCTCCAAGAAAGAATTCATTAGCTTATAGGCTATAGATAATCTCATTTACACTATAGTGTAAATGACTGATATCAGGCACTTTCCAGAGTAGATTTTAATTGTGGAGAGGTAGAGAGCAGGGTCTCAGAAGTGGGGGTAAAGTGGGGCTATGAAGAAGGTAAAGCTCACAGGAAGAGAAGTAGCTAGGGATGCCACTGATACTCCATTACAATGTGACCTCAACTTACTGTTCCAGCTTCCTCCCCTGCCTGTCTGCCCACCTTTCACACCTGTCCTCCAACACTGACCAGATGTCTACCTTTCTCAACACATCATGTCTTTTCAAGTCTCTGTGTCTCCCATGTGTATTCCCCATGCTCAGGATTTTTTTCCATTCCACGGTCTCTGCCTGGACATCTCTTACCTCTCTCTCCAAGTCCAGGTTAAATGTTATCTTCCCTGTCCCATCTTGTCCTCTCTCTCGATCGTGGGTGACACTTTGAGACTGCCTCAACCCATAGAGTACAGCAGAAGCAACACTAGGTGAGTTCTGAGTCAAGATTATGCAGCTCTGCCTTGCTCTTGGAACACTAGCTCTTTGAATTCATCTGCCATTGTCTGAGGAAGCCCAAACTAGCCCATGTGACAGGATCACAGAGAAAGGCCATGTGTAGATATTCCAGTCAAAGGACAGACATGTGAGAGAAGACACATCCAGATGAGCCTAGCCCTTGGCCACTGAGTCACCCCAGCGTTTGTCTTCCCAGCCGAGGTCCCAGACATCATGGGATAGAGAAAGCATTGCCTGCTGTGCCTGTCTGAACTCCTGACCCGAAGAATCCAGGAACCTAATGAAATGGTGTCTTATGCCAGAAGTTTTGGGGTGGTGTGTGTTGCAGCAATAGGAACTGGAAGAGATGGTAATATCTGTCCTGACCACCTCACAAAGTGGTGAAGATTAAATGAGATTAGTATGTCAGACCATGCTCTGCACATTTTTAAATAGCCTACAAACAAAAGTCAATAAGCTGATGTGAGGCGGCCCTGCCCAGCATTCACTAACCTCCCCACCTCCCTGCCCTTGTAGGTTCCAAGGCACCACTATGAAACTGTAAGACCTTGAGGAACACAGTTTGAAAACCATTCTTCTCATCCAACCCGTTCATTCCATGGATGAGAAAACATAGGCCCAGAGTGACTTGTCCAAAATCACACAGCTAACTATGTGCTTGCTTCAGTTTGTTGTGCTGCCTCCAAAATAGAACTATTTAAGGTAGGACCATCCTTGTCCAAGAGCCAGAAAGTTGCAGGCAGGGACAAGCAAGATCATTGTATGATATTTCTTTTCAAGTCCCAAACAGACACTCGGAGCTGTTGCCCAAGCATGCCAAAGACAAGCCTATTTCGTTTTCCTCATTCCCTCCCCTGTCCTCTCCCACTCAGCCCTAGTAGCATAGATCATTTCGTTGGGTAAAACAGAAAGACTGAGCCACATGCTTCTCATCGAGCTCTGCAGGCTGTCAGTTCAGTGATGAATGGAGAGCTGAGCTAATGCAGAGGGCCGCCTGGTTTGGGTGAAGCTCTATTTGATCACCCGTCATTGGCATTCATGGAGAGTTCCTAACTGTCACTCAGTGATGGGGTGCTGCACTGTGGTTGAGTGCGTGGGGGTCTCTCTTGGTTATTAACCTTCATGTTGCCCCTGTATCAGTGAGGGCAAAGGCAGGCTGGGATTCCGATCAAGTTATATTTAATGCACTGCCTCTCTTATCCAGCTAATATCCCAGCTATTTCAATGGAAGGAAAAAAATAAATAAACCCCCAAACCAAGCCAAGCAGGAAGGATGAAAGTGAAAACTATTGACCCGAGTACAGCAACATCTTTCCATCTCATGTGATATGTTCCTATACCTGGAAAGGCCCTGGGGGTATTGATGAAGGACCCCTGACATTCTGAAAGCCATGGATTCATAAATCAGTGAGCTTGAAAAAGGCTTTGGTGCCTGTCCCCTGAAATAAGGGTGTCGTTCACGTAGGATTTATGGCTCTTGGGAAGGCGATTTATCCAAATGGCTACAGAGAACATTAATGGGAGACTTTAATGTTTCTGATCCAGTGGGAGCCATGGAGCTGGGAGCTTTACATGGGAACCCAGGAATATCAGGTTTAAATGAACTTTCAAAAAAATCTATAGATGCAGAAATTACTGAATAATCATTTGGTTGGAATATTAGTGTCCGCATACTCGAGGAAGAGGTAATGAATAATCTTCAAAGACAAAGCAAGGTATTTGCTATAGTGTTTCATGGTAGAATGTGGGGATTTTAAATTTTAAAAAGATTAAAAATGAGCATTTTTATTACTCTAAAAGTGCATGTTCACTGAATAAAATTTGGTAAATGTGGAAAAATTGAAAGAAAAAATTAAATCACCCATATTCCCATTCTGCAATGATAATCACAGTAAATATGCTGGGTGTCTTTCCTCCCAGTCTTTTTTCTATGTATGTACAAACACACAAGCATACACACAAGATTTTATGTTATATGCATACATATAATTTAAAATTAAGAACTTTTGTACTACACTTTGCTTTCTGCTTCTTGACATTGTGTGATATCATTTCACATTCTTCAAAAGTATGTTTTGGAGAAGCAACATAACATTTAGTTAGATATATGTACCGCAATATATTCAACAATTCCCCTATTATTAGACATCTAGCTGTTTCAGCTTTCACACTGTCTCTGAAATTTTCTTTAGGTTAATTCCTAGAAGTGAGATTCCTGGATGAAAAGATACATACTTTTTAATAAGGCACTTGACACAAATTGCCTTGACAGTTTTCAGTCATTTTCTCTTTTTCTCATGCAATGGGCCATGTGTGAGCGATGGGACTTCAGCCTGACTTTTTATCCCTTCTCCAAGAATGATGGTTGGGTGTGTCATTCTCCTCCACCACTCCCTAGCCCCCCAGTTCCACAATTTGGTTGTTTGCCTCTGTGTTTACTTACTCCCATACCTTACTTGGGAATGTGTTTCCTCGGTGTTCCCTGTACATACAGTACCTGTGCCACCTGCTTTTCCCCTTTTCTCCCCATCCACAAACCCCACCTGTCTTCAGGGTCCCGTTTAACTCTCTCCTCCCCCACAGAGCCTGCCCAGACCACTCTATCCACAGCCTTCTCTCCTGAACTGCTCCATAATTTATTGTCTCCCCACCACTCCTCCGACAATTAATCACCACTTACCAGCTGTATGACCTTCAGTAATCCCAGAAGCTTGTCGTGAGAATTTAATGAGATCAAGCCTATAAAATGAATACCTGTCACAGAATGGGGCACACACTGCAGTTGAGCAATAAATGGAAGCTGTTATTATTATTATTATGGCCAGTCTGCCTTGTGACATTTCTTCTGTTTCACGTTACATACACCCTCTTCCACTGCTATTTAACTGTGTGTGGCCTGGGCAGCTGCTCCATGGCACCAAGAGCCGTGTTCTCCCAGAGGAAGCTCACAGGGAATACTGCTGCTTGTGACCAGGTAGTAGGGTCATCCAAGTCTCTCTCCCTGGCTTTCCCCAACTAGTTTTGCTTCTTAGGTGACCTTGGAACCCAAAGCTCTGACCTTTCCTGCCTCTTGAATGATTATCTAGGCTGCTAAAGCATATGGCAAGATTCAGTGGTTCAGTGCTAGTTTTGTATTACTTTGACTGAGGCGTAGAAATGTGACTACGTATGTGCATCAGAGTTTCTGAGTTGAAGGGAGCTTAGAAGTCACCTTGTCCCTTAGACCCATTTTCCAGATATGGGGAGCTACCTTAGTGCTGTGCCTGGGTTGGTTGCTAGAAGACCTGGGCTCTGGGTATTCTACTTACGAAGCTCTGTGTCCTGGACAAGTCACTGTCTTTTCTGGTTTTCAGCTTCTTCATCTATAAAATGAGACAGCTGGACTAGATAATATCTAAAGTGCCTTCCAACTAAATTTTATGATTCTATGAAACTGAAGCCCAGAGAGGTTAAGAAACTTTCCCTAAATTATGGAGAACAAAGACTAGAATGAAAATTTGCCCGAAATTCCAGAGCTTGGTCAATCACTCTAGTCTATCTCACTAACCAGAGGCACTCATCTAGTGCCTTCCATATGTCAGACACCTAGAAAGATAAAAAACAGGTGTAAGTCAGGGGCCTAGTGCTCACGGAGCTTACTGTCCAGATAGGTACATAGGTGCAAACAGAAAATTACAAACCTGCTAGCTTCTTTCTCAATATCTAGTCTCCTCTTTCACTCACACAATTAATAGAACTCCCAATTTTAACTGGGTGTGTAGTCCCACGGAATAAAGTTAAATCTCTCAACCTTTGTTGCAGCCAATGTGGCCATGTAATCAGGTTCTGGAGAGTGGCATGTGATCAGAATTTCTCTGTGCAACTCCTGGGCTATTGCTCTCCCCGATCTCATTCTCCCTTTTCCCACTGGCTGGAATGTGGACACTGTCACGAGCCATCTTGGACCACATGAATGAAGGCTGTGTCTTAGGGATTAATGGCAAGATAGCAGGAGCCCTTGTTGCTATCTCGTCCCAGTGCCCTGGAGCCACCACTGGACTGATTACTCTTACACTGTTAGAGAAGACAGAAATATATTTCTAAGTGTTAAATAAGGCAAAACTATTATTTTGAGCCTCTGTTACAGCTTCTAAACTCACATTCTAACTAATATATGTGCCAGTTGAGGACCAAAGGTGTTCGTGGAATACAGGAGAGGGGGCCATTCCTGGAAGCTGTGGTGGTCAAGATCCTTATAGATGGAGTGTGAGCCGGGTTAAAAGAATGATGGGTGGAGGTAGAGAAAAGTCAATCTAAGTGAAGTCCATGGCACTGAGCCAAGTCACAGAAATGGGAGTATAGATGGTAATTTGGAAATGGACTAAAAGAAGGTCTGTGTAAGATGATGGTTTCCAAACCAACTGATCATCGTAATCACTTGGGAGGCTTCAAAACAGATTCCTGGGTCCCGGCGCTAAGTAATATGATTACAGTAAACCAGGGATGTGATCCAAGAATCTGTATTTTAAAGCTTCCAGATTATTCTGACTATGGAAAGCACTGTGTCTGCAATAAGAAGAAGCTAGAATGGGACCAGATCATGGAGGCCTTTAAAAACCGTCCTAAGAATCTATTGCTCCCAAGATTGTGCTTGGCACCACCTGAACTTCTTAGATTGTGCTTTTAAAACTAATTGTCAGGTAAGAGGAATTCTAAGAGAAAGCCCACATGGTATTCTAGAAATGTCAGATTGGGCTCTCATTCTGGCTCTACCCCTTGCCAACTGTGTAACCTGGAGCATAAGCCTCAATTTCTTTGTCAGGAAAAATAGAGAAAATAAGCGTTGCTGTGGAGATGAAATGGGAAAATGTATGCACCAATATCTAGCTCGGCACAAACATCCAATAATGTCACTGAAATGTTAGCTGCCCTCCAGGCACTGTGCCCTTGCTCTGCCTGCTGTGCATGAGGTGGGATGATCTTGGGTGGGGGTGGGCTGGAGGTGATGGTCTAGAGACCAGGATTACATTCTTGCCCCTGGCATCCAGTCATCTTAGACGTTGGGACCCTGGCACTCTGCTAGAAGTGGACCGTGCCATCATAAGTCATTGGCCCTGGATAAATAATTCAATCTTGATATTATTTAGCACTCTGGGTCACTGCTGGAGACTGGCCAAAGTCAGGCCAGGCCTCTGTGGCACTGAAGGGCTCTCATGGACTCCCCTGCAAGCTCAGCCTTCAGCCTTGATTTCCATTAGTTCAGGAGGGGGTAGAAAGGGCACATTCTGGAAGCTCCCAGCGTTCTGCATTGTGACTTGGAGAAAATAAAAGGGCCTAATTACTTTGGGCTAAAGTACACAGGCATTTGACATTTTGAAAAATGATTTTATGACATTTCTTTGATGAGTCTGGACCAAAGGCAGCTGCTTATACTTTAGGGAGTTGACAGAAAAGGAGCAGGAGAGAGAATAAGTGAGGAACCTCAGTATTTTAACAATACTCCCTTATATCTACAGAGTGCTTTTTACTTTTCAAAGAAGATTTACATTCATTACTAAATTATTTGATTTTTACAATTACTCAACAAGAAAGAACAAGGGAGTGAAGAAATTCTGCCGCTTACTAGTGGATGCACCTTGGCAAATTAACTTCTCTGACCTCAGTTTTCTCTTCTTTGAAATGGAGATATTGCCTGCTCTGCAGGCTTGTGGTGACAATTAATGAAATGCAAATTGTAAACAAAGTCCCTAGCATTGCTGCTAGCACAGAGCAGATGCTCACTAGCCATCAGTTTCCACATCCTCCCATTATATAGATGAGAAAACTGAGGAGAAAGAAACAATGCAAGTCCATAAAGTGATAGGAACCAGCATCTGGGTGATGCCTTGTCCAGGGATTTTTCTCCCTACGACACATAGACTTGCAGGAAAGGCTAGTTCACAAGATAAAACAAATACTGCTGGTTATTTTTCCCCCTGAATCCCATACTGGAAGTAGAATCTGAAGTGGATCTGTGGGGCTCTTAATAAGCAGGATGAGAGGCAAGTGGGAGGAGAGAGACTCACTGTGGAAGGCAACAGCCAAGCAGATGGGCGAGGGAAGAAGGAAGCTCATGGTGAGTCTGGCTTCCGGCAGAGTATCTTCTCTGCCAAGCTTCCAGGGGAACAACCTGGAAGAAGGCACAGAACGAAAAGCAGCCAGAGCTAGAGGAAGTTCGACACAGGCTGGGAGGACCTGCTACAGCGATGCGTCACCAAATCCAGGCTGGAAACTATCTGGACAGATTGAACGAAATGAATAAGATGAAATCCCAAAAAACTAAACCCAAGGTCATGCATTGGGTTCAAAAATTCAATAGGACAAAATATCGAATGAGAAAAACTGACTTGAAAGCAGAAAATGCTTTCCATTTCCTCTCTGAACTGGCAGCCAGTCAGAAGGCAGTCTGAGGTAGCAGAAAGAATACTGAATCAGGAGTTAGGAGCTCCTACTCTGCTCTAACTCTACAAAGCTGTGAGTCACTGGACATCTCTGGGCCTCACTTTCCTTTCCTGGAAAATTAGTGGATTGGACTAATAGATAATTCTTATGGTTTATTTTAACCTTAACATATGATTCTATCTCGTTTTATCCAAGTCAGGAAGACTTGGTAGTTTTAGTTGGCTGTAAGTTCAATAAGAGCTAATAATACACAAATAGTTGTTGATGCAAATTTAAGGTGCACAAGTAGGACTACAGTGGTCACTTAAGACAAGGCAATAGCCCAGTTGACCTCAATTGCCGGACAGACCCCTTTATAGTAGTCAATTTGGGGGATAGGGTACATTTTGAGGGGTCTATAGGAAAACTAGAGTCTGTTCAGAGAAAGCTCTTCAGAATTGTGAGAGATCATATTTGAATTTGGAAAAGTTGAGAAATTGGAAATATTTACTCTCAAGGAGAAAATGCTGAAAAGGAACTTGGCTATAATTCCAATATCTGACAGGCCGCAGCTCAAAAGATGAATCAGGATTGTCCTGAGCTCTAACTTCTGCAGTCCAGACAAAGTGGGTCAGCTTGAGCTCAGCATATGAATCTGCCACAGTGGAGCTGGGACAGGAGACCCATTACGCAGACAGAGCAGGCTGTTGCTGGGAGTGTGGGCCGGCGCCCAGGGACCAGCTTCGGGAGGCGCAAGGTGAAACTCAGTGCTCCAAGATCTCTTCCAGTTGTGAGATCTGAGCATTCAGATCAACAAAGGAGCAGGAGGGAGTGAAGACAAAGCCACTGGAAAAATGAGAGGAGCAGAGTGAAGGGAGGTAAGGAGGAGAGAGGGCCTGGATTCTTCTGGAAATGCCACATTAATTATGTGGCCACTGCAGGCAGTGATGTGAGACCAATTAACAAGTGGACAAGAGGCAAGCAATGTGGTCGGTGGACAACCTCTCACAACCTGAATGTGGGGCAACCGATTATGGTGGGAGCGAGGGGTCAGCAGAGATCAGTGGTTTCTGGTTTCTGTTGGTTTTGTCTTTTAGATTGTTGGACCTCAGAGAGCAGGGATGTCATTTAGATCTTTCTGTTTCCCCATCGGTTAGCCCCTGGCACCACTTCAGACACACCACTGGTGCTCAATAAACGTCTTGTCAAGTGCCTCCAATGAAGGGACAAAGGAACAGCTGGAGTTCAATAAACAGTTATTGACTCGATTAACTAATTAATTAATTAATGGAAAATTGACCCAGCCTTTCATTCGGATCTCAGGACGGTGAAACTATGAGAAAGGAAGCTCACAATGGAGACAAAGATGGAGGCGATGAAAACTAAGGAAGCAAGAAACATGCTGGAGGAAGGAAAAGAGACAGAGGTGGGAGAAAAAAACAAAATGCAAATAAAGATCAGTGATGGAGGACCATCAGTACTGGCTCCCAGGAACGGCACTCCATCCACCCACCCATCCACCCATCTATTAATGCATTCCATTATTCCTCTATTCATTCCTTTGAGCAGCCTTTTTCAAGGACCTGCTATCACTCCATCTTGTTCTGGAGACTACCTAAGACACGGTGAGGCATAAAATCCAGCTACTGCTTCTAGTATCTATATCAGAGGCTCCTGAAAAGAATACTTCTCAAAAATAAAAAATAAAAGATGCATGACAGCTCAAGACCATGCACCAGCTCTGTAGCTTCTGAGGCCACCAGGGGCTGGATTGGAGGGGAGCTCTAAGAATACTATTTTTAAAATATTTCTCTGGCTGCCTCCTATCCATTCTGTGGCACTTCAAATTTCTTCCCATGTAGTTCTGGGGGTTCCCAGCAGGTGACACACTATGTTAATGGGGGCCTCAGGGCACCTGACACCAGCCTGCTCATCTGCTCCGCCTTGCTGAGCTGAGGTCT
Organism: Tapirus indicus; assembly: GCA_031878705.1. NCBI lineage: Eukaryota > Metazoa > Chordata > Mammalia > Perissodactyla > Tapiridae > Tapirus > Tapirus indicus. The sequence continues at coordinate 59,438,175 of CM062918.1, read as the reverse complement.
TTGTCACCACCAATGGCACATGCAGCAGCCACAGAAGGTGCCTGCTAAAGCCTGGTGCACCGGGGGAACCACCAAGGGCTCTGCTGCTGCTGCTGGTGCTCTCTGGTACTTGTGCTGAAGCCACTCATGCCCCACACCTGCCCATGCCCCACACCTGGCATTGGTGTCCAGGCTGGGGACACTATCTCGCTTCCCCCTGCAGCAGCAGTTGCTGGCCCCAAAGTGGCAGCCATCTTAGACCATTAGCATCCATGACCATCATCGTGAAGTTGCTCTTTTATAATTTACGTTTTTGTAGCCCTCCCTACAGAAAAGAGCTCAGACATCAGTCCAGTGGGGCTGGGCTAAGACATTCTGAGAAGCAGAATCCACATCCCTACTCCCCACACCCTGGGCCATTATCCTTAAATCTAACTTCTGTGACTTCCTTCTCTCTTCTTTTAGGATAAATTCCTTTCCAGGAGGCTCCTTGGTTCCTCATGTCAATAGACCCCTAGTGAGTCTCCCAACAGTCCACCAAACTGGGGCTCCCCCGCTATCAAAGGACGAACCAAATGAGTTGTACGGAAAGTGGTCTAGGTCCTAACTGGTTGTGCAGCCTGGAACTGGGTTGAAGATTCTGGGGCCTTGTTTGAGCTTAGCAGGAGAGAGCACAATGCAGTGATTAGTGATGCCCACCACATGCATTGGAAGGGCGGGGGCACCACATGTGCCACATCTATACCCTCCCTGGTCTCGGTCACTGTTTGCCTTAGGAGAGTTATGAGTGGATAGGAACAGGAGGGACTTAAGATTTGCTTAGACAAATATTTAATAGTAGATATCTCACAGCAACTCTGAGAAAGAGATATTATTCACAACCCCTTTTACAGAGGAAAATCTAAAACTCAGAGAAGGTGAGTAATTTGCTTAAAGCCAGACTTAAGTGGCAGAGTCAGGATCCGCACCCAGGTTTACTGGACTCTAGAAGCTGTGCTTGGTCCACCGCCCCACGTGGCCTCCTAGTATGTAGGCTGAAATGGGATGGACCACAAGGCCATTAAGGGCAGTGATGAGGACTCGGGTCTTATGATAGACAGAGCTTCATCCGTCACCATATGGAGGCAGGCATGTCAGTAACTCACCATGGCAATGATGATGGCTGATAATGACAAAGACTGTGGGGATGTTGCCAGGTCCCCCTCCTCATAAAGGATTGGACTTCGGAGCAGTAGAGAAAGGGTTAGTTGCCCTCAAAGGCATCTTTATATGTGATGGATTATCAGACTGACTCCTGATCATTTCAAAACGCACATATTCATCAGCATTATCCGAGCCCCACAGGAGCACTCGGCCAGGAGATACACCCAAATGCTTCATCTAACTGCAGACTCTGTCTTTGTCCTCCTGCTGACACCAACCACAGCAGGCCAGTCACCTTTGCCTCCCAGCTGCCCTTGACCATTGAGGTGTCTGTATGCAGTAGCTGGATTTTATGCCTACAGATTTCCCGTGGAATTTTCTAGTTTAACAAAATATGACATACATATGCTTCAATTCCATATTTATGTACCTCCAGATTTAGCCACTCCAATTAAGGAGTGTTAAGGTTTCATGAGAGGCAAGTATAGCATGCTCCCGTGTCCACCTTACTCCCTGACACCCAGCAATTCCACTTTCCCTTATTCCTCCTCTGGGGCGGGAAGGGGAGTACAGCCCATGTCAGCCTTCTTCCATCAACAATGGATCCTCGCACATGTACTGAGCACTGAGCCTGGTGCTGATCACTGTGGAGAAGACAAGAAAAGATGAATTTACAGGCTCTGCCCTCTAAGAGACAAGGAGGCCACTCCAGGTACAACCACACCATGTAGCATAGAAGTAAATGCTGAATTTTGAGGCAAAAAAAGAAAAGAAAAAAATTGAAAGTCAGAGGTAAATGTAGTCCTGCATTTTCAGAGAAGCCCTCATGAAAGGTGGCAGCGGGGTGGAGGGATGAAATCTGGGTCTTCAAAGAGGCCAGGATTAGCATTTGGAGACAAGTCTGGGCTTGGGTCCGAGCTCAGTCCCTCACAAGCTGGGTAACCTTGATCACGTGCCTTCTCTGAGTCTGCTTCCTAATTTACCAAATAGGATAATCATATCCCCTCCTAGGACTGTGGTCTTGGCCCCCCCCCCAGTACCCAATAAAGTGTCAGAATTATGATATAATCCCTTAGTGGCAATTCTGATACCTCTAATGCTCTGACAAACAAAAGTGATTTTTGTAACTCAGTTGGCAGCCACCTCCGACCTGACCTGACATATCTGTGGTAGAACCCGGTCTGAATTGATGATCCTGTTTATCCCACGTAGTGGGAAAAGTTATAGATCTCATTACAGGAAAAATGAATGTGTTTGATTGTGGCATGCTGTCTCAGACCCCACCGGGGGTGATATACAATACACTACATATTATGTATTCATACATTAAAATCTAAACAGTTCTGAGCTCTGAAATACCTCTGGCCACAAGAGACCTATATTATTACACAGCCTTGGCTAAAAGGAGAGCAGTGGGCATTTCTAGCCCACTAACACCTATGTGACAATTGCTACGTAGACAATTGCTATAAGGCTCACAGACCTCTTTCTGTAAAGGGCCAGAGAGTAAATATTTTAGGCTTTGTGGGCCACATATGGTCTCTGTTGTAACTCTGTTGCAGGAAAGCAGCTACCACAAATGGGCACGGCTGTGTTCCAATAAAACTTTATTTACAAAAACAGGCAGCTGGTGGGGTTTGTCCAGTGGACTGAGTGTCCCAATTCTGAGGAATGAGTTTGAGAACCAGAAAGAGCTTCAGAGGTCACGTGCTCTATCCCACCCCTATTTCAGGTTCTGACCTCTGAGAGGGGTGGGAAAAAGCAGAGCTGGGTCCAGAGTCCAGGCCTGTGGCTCTCTCAATACCCACGTCACTGTGGTAAGTCCCTATGGTAAGTTACTGCAGTAAGTCCCTGAAGTGGACTCCACTCTGCTGCACAGGCCTTCTGACACCCGGGAGCAGGGCAGAGGGCCAGGGAGCCTCTTTGGACCCTGACCCAGTGCCACAGAGCATCAGAAGCAGAAGACCATCTGAATTTCCTCATGAAACAAAATGAAAATGCCAACTCAAAAATCAAAAGTGATGAGAAGTATAAAACTAAGTCTCAGTGCTCTTCGTCTGTAAAGGCCATTGGCCAGCTGGCTGGGCTGCAGGTGGTGTAGTCAGCCAAGAAAGACCACAGCCAGCGTGAGTTGAGGGTGGCAGATGACAGCCACTCAGGGCCTGGGGGCAGGGGCAGCTCTGCTCACCGTCTGCCACGCTCCTTGCTCCTCCTCAGCCAGATGAGGGAAGAGCCTGCCTTGTGACCAAAGAACCACAGGGTGCAACTCCCCTCCCTGACTTCACTCCAAGAAGCAGGGAAGCAATGACAGATGCTCACTGAAGGCCACGGGGAGGGGAGGGAAGGCACAGCTTGGGTGGAGCCCACAAGCCTGTGCCGCTAGGAGAGGGGGACTGGGGGCAGGAGCTGAGCAGCCAGCCCGAGCCCAGGAAGCCAATGGAAAGCTGAGGCCCTGGGGGCAGTCCTGGAATCATAGACCCCTAGCAAAAAGGAGCTTTCACAATGCTGTACTTCGACCCTTGCTCCCATTTTACAGGTGAGAAGACCGAGCCCCAACATTGAACACTTGTAAGCAGCAAAGTGGGAGCTACAAGCCAAGTGTCCTGATTCTCAGCCCAGGCCTCTTTCCACCAACAAATGCATGTCTTCCCTGAAAGGCTTTTGTCATGGGAAATATGTCAATCTGTAAAAATGGATATAATAGTAGTACCTATGCCATGGGATTGTTTGAAGGTTAAATGAATAACTACACAGTACACACTTTCTCAGAGTTGGGTTTCATCCCTTGGCTGTCCTGTTGCTCCTCTTTGTTGGTTCAGACTGACTAATTGATTTTTTCGTGGATGAAAAGAGTGCTCTGACTGGTCATTGATCAGCTTGGCACAAAGACTTCTGCTTTGTATTAGCCGCACGAGAAGCGATGATGTGCTGCTGACTATGTATATACCCATCCTCCATCTCTATCCATCCTCCAGCTGTATCCTCCAACTGCTTTTCATATATCCATGTACTTAACCTTGTCCTACAGAAACAAACAAAACAGAAGAGTCACTTTCCAGTGGCCCCCCCTTTCCTCCCCAGGAACAGGGAAAGTGTGGGCAGATAGCTCAGAAAGACTTCTCACGTGCCCCACCCTCTGCACTCTCGCTGTCAGGAGCCCCAGGAGGCATCACCAATTGCCTGGAGGATGATTCCACTCAAAGCAACAGGTCCCAACTGAAAGCATCATCTTCCTCACATGCTGGCTCCCTTTCTCGATTATACTGATGGATACAGGATCACACAGTGGCTAAGAATTCAGGGTCTGGGAGACAGGATGCTGGGTTCACGTTACAGCCCTGCCAATTACCTGTAGGTGACGTTGGGCTAGTTACTTAATCTCTTTGTACGTCAGTTTCCCTATCTGTAAAATGGGGAGAAAAATGATACCTGCCTTATAGGATTGTTGTGAGAATTCACCAGTTAATACACTATATGTACATATGAAGCACCATACAAACGTGAGCTGTCAGCATTCCACGCCCACAGGCACCATTCTTACTTCTCCCAGGCCCAGAACGTGGGGCAGGTTGGCTCCGTGGGACTGGGCCTCGACTCTGTGCTCCAAACATGTTTTACACTCCCAGCTCTGCCGTCACCTGTGTCACAGCCTCCATCCTCTCTTCCCTTCCGAGTGGCTCCTGCTGACCTTTGCAGAGAGTGGGCTTTCCCTCCTCTGGAGTCTTAAATCACACCAACTCTGCCTGTCTCAGGGTCCACTCTCAGGCGTGCCCTGGCACTGCTGGTTTCCTTCTGTTTTTCTTGAAGAGGAAGAGCATGCTTTCCAAAATTTTTATATCAGGACCCTTGAATTTAACTTCCCACCATTAAGTCAGCTCTCCTAATAAGGTGGGTCATGGAGACAGTCACACTCTGTTCCTCTTTCCTTCCTTCAATGTTTAAAGTCTCTGGTCAGCTTTCAAGACTGGTTTACTTTTTAGAGTGAATGACAACATTTTTTCCCTAGCAAAGGCCTCACGGCAGTGGTCTACCACCTCAGTTTGGTTGCGTTCTCCAGGACACCTTGAGAATCATTCAATAAAGACAGACCTGATGGTCAATTGGTTGGCTGGGTGACTGAGAGCCCTTCGAATGAGCTGGGCGCAAGGCCCTGGGGCCAGCTCACAGGGCAGGGGGGCTTGGTCCCAGGCCTGCAGCATTCAGAGGAAGCGAATGTCAACTTCTCTAAGCCCTCTGCCCCAGTTTCTTTGATCTTACTTCAGTTTCCCCTCTCCTTGGGGCACACTTAGGCCCAAACTGGCTCCTGCAAAGAACCTGCTGGGATCCTGCTTCATCAAGGCTGGAAAACCCGCTCCTGTGAGTACTGATGCAGCCTTGATGGATTCTGCCTGGCAGGGGGACTATGGCCCAGTTCCCCAATCGATACTGCTTAGTGGAGGCCTTTTCAGAACAGAGCCAAAGAAAAATAGAAAGGGGTGTTTGCTTAGTAAATGGACCTTTGCCAACAGGGACAGTATTTTCTTTTCCTTCTCTTAGCTACTTGTCAGTTATTCTAGCTTCTCTTTCCTCTTCTTTTTTCCCTCTTCTGCCCTCTTCTCTCTAAAAGATATTGTGTGTCCTATAGTAACAAAGTAACAGCTTTTAGCTTTGTTACATCTGCCTCAAATAATTTTTGGAAGATGTATAAAATAAATGAATGAATGAGTGGGTCACAGCAAACTAAGCATATTGCACTTGAGCTTGTCTGCCCATTCTTGTAAGGGACTCTTTTCACCTGGTTGCCTGAAGTCATTAGGATAGGGACAAATTAAATGCTGACCAAACCTTCCTGACAATGTTGTTCTTCTTTAAATTGGGGGTTTCTTCACTCATATTTGTGGGTTGAGTTTGATGGGCTATTTCATCCTTCCTAGATAATTTATCCATAATCTAAGTATGCTGTCACCAGGTGGCAGGTCAGTGGTGCCCCTGTGTGGCCTGCTATCCAAATGTCTGGAGTTTCCATAGTCAATGCTAAGAAACACAAAGTCAACTTACTCTGTTCAACTCCCTTGTTTAACAGTTGGGGAAACTAAGGATTAGTGGGATTAGATGACGGGTCCAAGGTTATACAATGAATGTGACAGAGCCAAAGCTAAGGGGGGACAAACAGCAGGAGTTTCCTGAAGCTTAGAGCAGGTTTATTTGGGATTAGAGTCAATTGAGGGCATTCGGCAGTTGGAGAGGCAGAGGAAATCCCAATGATTGGAATCTCCAAGGAGCCCCCAAACTTAAGCCACCTTCCTCCTGGACCTTTAATTTCTAGTTGGCTAACATTTGTGGAAAAAGACAGAGTGGAGGTTTCTCTCCTTCAGATACATTTTTTTAAAGGCAAAGGAGAAAATAAACAGAAGGAGAAAAGGAACTATGAAAATGTTCAGACTATGCCCGGAGACAAAAGGAGCTGGTTTGTAGAAACTGGGAGAATAAGAAGCTGACCCTTTTGGACAGCCCAGGCAACCACGGGGGTCAGAGAGGGTGTGGATCTGGGTTGCTAAGGAGACGGAAACTAGGTGCTGGCTGGTTCCTGGCCAGAATGCCTGCCTTTAACACCTCCAGTGCTCTGGGCCTGAACCATAGGCCTCCCTAGGTCCTTAGAAACCACCCCACCCAATAGAAGACACCTACCTGTGGCCTCAGTTCTGTTCCTCTAGTGGCCTTCCATTTGCTGGACCCCTAAGTGATCTCTCAGAGCAGGACAGGCTATTTGAGGACTCCCAGGGAAAATATTCCTAAAGCTGCCCTGAGTTCTGAAAACTACCCCTTTAGAGATTCATTCCTTTGCCTAAAGCAAACTTTAGCATGCATCAGAATCACCTGGAGGACTGTTAAAACACAGATTGCTGTGCCCTACTCTGGTCTGGGGTGGGGCCTGAGACTGTGCATTTCTAACAAGTTCCTAGATAATGCTGATGCTGTAAGTCCTCCCATTGAGAATCCTTGGCTTAAAGTATTGCCCTTGTCCCTGGCTCCATCTTTGAGGAGAAGTGGCAGGGTGAGATGGGAAGAAGTCTTGATTTGGAATTAAGGACACTAAGGTTTGTCTCTTGTTAGGTGTCTTTGGGCAAGTCATTTCACCTTTCTAGGTCTCAGTTTTCTCAGCTGTAAAACAAGAGGGCTACTGAATAGAATATTCTTTCTCTGAGTTTCGTCTTAGACACATTGTGAAAGTCATGTGTGTTTTTCTTCTCAGGGCTCCTGTCCCCCTGCATTGGAATCATCCAGGGGCTTGTTAGAAATGCACGATCTTTTTTCAGCCATCATTTTGAGTAGAAATTGCTAGTTTTTCTCCCAAAAACCATTCTCTTCTATTTCCTCTAGTACTAGATTCTCTGACTAGCTTAGTTGTATAGCTAAGAATAAAGACTACATTTCCCAGCCAGCCTCCTTTGCAGTCAGATGTGACCATGTGACTAATTCTGGCTACAGGGATGTGAGTAGATACAATGTTTGCAGCTTCCAGTTTATACTCCTACAGGGAAAAAGTGTGTTCTATACTGTGCCTTTCTCCCTTCCTGCCAGTAGAAAAAGTAGCCAGCCAACTTCTGTCAATCAGAAAATATTTATTGAGCATCTACTGGGACTCTTCTAGGCACTTGGGATACGTCGGTGAATAAGCAAGACAAAGATCCCTGCCCAGTGGAGTTTATTGTCTAACAGGTGGAGATGCACAATAACATATCTTTTTGGAGGGGCCCCCATTCAACTAGCTCCAGGCACCCAGAAGCATGTGATATATTACTTCAAAGTGTGTGCTCAGTCACAGTGCTCAGGGAGTCCGATGTCAATTTTCTCAGACCTCGGGGTGGGCTATTGTGAAGCCAACCGCTTTGGCTGCTGCGCATACACTGTGAGGTGAGCTCCAGCCCTGTGCACTTGCCAGTGTAGACTAACGGCTAAGAACAGCCCCTCCTGAACCACTTTACTTTTTACAAAATGAGTTCACCTCTTTTTACCTTATCTGATCTGAAATCAACCCACAGAGGAGATAGACATAAAACCACACGGAAACCTAAGAATATTTAAAAGGCAACATGCAAACAAGGCACCAACTTCGATGTCTCGGCCCACGATAGAGGAAACGAGAGGCAGTGTGAACGCGTGAAAGACGATACGTTTTGGCTGGGCTTGGACCAAGGAAAACAAACTTGGGAGGCCCGATGCTGTGAGTATGAGGATGACAAAAATTACCATTTCTCTGGTGTCCCAGTAACTAACGTGCTGGGTGCAGCCCGTACATTATCTTGGTCGCGTCAGCCAAGGGTCATACGTATTAACATATATAACAAGCACTAAGGTCCTGACACCAAGCTGGCAGAACTGACCCTGGCCACAGCTCTGGAACCGGGTCTGCAGGCTCCTGCTGGGTCAGATGTGATCCTCAGGCTGCTGATTCTGTGGACATGTGGGCATCTCAGAAGGGGGGTCCAGCTAGAGTGTTTGGGGGTGAGGGTCATTCAGGGGCTTAGAGCAATGGCTTTTCACCAACCACTATGGATGCATTTGAATGTCCTAGCTGGAATACCTCCACTGATGTGCACTGGCTGAGCAACAGCCTTTCAAGGGAGGGGTTGATATCCCCATTTTACAGATGAGGGTGCCAAGGCTCAAGGGGGAGGAGATTTCCCGAGGCCCCCATGGCTAGTAAGGGAAATACTTGGCTGGGAAGGAAAGGTTGTCAGAGTTGCTGGGAGAGTGGGGGAGCGTCTGGGCCTGAGCTTTGGAGGGAGTAAAGGATTTCAGCTAGGAAATCTCCCCTGACAGTTTTCATCCAAGGAGCTTAGAGAAAAGCAGCCACTCATCGGATAGCTTATAAGGGGGATCTCCAAGCAGCTTCTTCTTCCCCAGGGAGCCCTGAGTCTCATGTTAAATATGATGAAAACTCAGCAGCCATGTCCAGATGCTGAGGCCTCCCTCCCCATGAGGGACAGTGCAGTATTCCAGCTGCCCAGCTGGACAGCTCTGTGTGCAAGGAACGGCCTGGAATGGAATGTCCAGATACTGCTGGGCGGAAGGCCATGGAACAGAACATTTCAACGTGGCGACAGGAAAGGCCTGGCAGAAATCGAACCAATTGGCTGATCATGAGCATTTATGAAACACTTGGCACGTGGAGCGTTAGCAGTGTAAGAGGTCAGCCACGTGTGCTTTCACCGGGTTTCAAATCACGCAGCCAGCGAGGGGGAGGGGGAGGCTGAGTGTCCCACCCGAGTTTCGGCCAGGGCACCTCTCTTTCTCTTGGTTTATACACTCCAATTGCACAAAAGGGGCCACTGCCTTTTAAAATTTTTTTAAATTGGCAAACCGCTGACCTCATTCACTCACATTCACATTTTACTGATGAGGAAACTGAGGCACAGAGTTGGAGTGACTGGTTGTCACACAGTGGGAGTAGCCTCCTGTATTGGGACCAGTCCAATACTCTGTCCTCCTGGCCTCCCACCTGTTTATACATGCCCAGCACTGCTGGGCAAAGGGGCAAGGGAAGAAAAGAAAAAGAATGATCATCCTCACAGGAGGGACAAACTTCATTGTGGAGAAACGATCGAAGTACCCAAAGCTGTCATCCCAGACGGATTATGTCTAGCAGACAGTCCAGGTTGCAGAAGCTCATTTCTGGAATGTTGGTGATGAGGGGATGACTTGACCTGGGCCCTGAAGGATGAGTGGGACTTGGAGGAGCATAAAGAGGCAGGGGAGACACTGGGGAGGACCAGTGTGAAAAAAGGGGCTGCAGGTGGCTGGTGGGACACCGACTTGAGGAGACCCGGGGCCCTGCCCTGTTAGCCCTGCCTCTGTGCCTGTCAGTTCCTGTCTCAGACCGCAGCTGTTCTTCAGCCGTCCACCAGAGAGTTAGATCAGAGCAGCGGCTCTCAAATTCTGCTGGCCATCAGAATCACCGGGGGCTTTTTAATAACGCAGGGCCCTAGATTCTGCCAGTTCTGAGGGATGTGGTTCAAGTACTACACTCAGAGAATTGGAAGACCCGAGTTCCCTTCCGGCCCTGAAATCCTATGTCTTTATGGTTCTTCCAGTGGCATTAGGATCTGTCCCCACAAAACTCAAAAAGCATACTATTCTCCAACATCTCCTACAGAGAGGAGGTCCTTGGGAGAAGTGTGCCTGTCCAGAGCCTCCAGGAACAACAGTTGCATCTTTCAAGGAGGGAAGAGGGCCCATCTTTCCATTCCTCCAGGCTCTGCAAGTTCCTGGGGGTATACATCTTTGCCTGGTGGAGATGCTTTTGCTCCTGGTGTTTATCCAGGACTGACTGTTGTTTGAAGGCTTCCATGCCTGCGGCTTCTCCTCAATTCCAACCTTTCCCTCTTACCCAAAAAACCCCACAGCCTCTCCCTTTTACCCATCTCCCATCTCCTGGGTGCATACATACCCATGAACAGTTGGCTGATGCTTTAGGCTCAGCACCAGGATATATACTTTTTTCAAATTAAAAAACTATTACTTATTTTTATTGGGTTTTTAATCTAGGTTCACTGGAAGAAAATTAGGAATTATATATTAGAAAAAAAGAAGAAAATTCACCCCAAATCTCATTTTAATGATACCGACTATTAAGATTCTGAGATATATTCTCCCAAACTTTTTTCTGTCTAAATGAAATCCTACCAAATGAAATCTTACCATATTTCTTTATAAATTCGCTTTCCCACACTTTTCACCTCATATTTCTTTGAGAGAATAGAAGCCCTCAGACATGAGATCTCTTATCCTCTCACCACCAGGCCTGTGAACTTACCTCCGTCTGTACACACACTCTTGCCCTCCCTCAGACTGCCATGGAAGTGGACTTGCTTGTGTCAAAAACCAACCCCTCTACCCACAAGGGCACTGCATGCCATCCTCCCTCTCCTCCCAGTGACTCCACTCTGGCCATTACCCCAGCTCTCTTGCATCCTCAGGGTCTCATTGTCTGGATCATTCCCAGTAGCATACAGACCTGCTCTAGTATCTCCTCTGCTTAAAAATCCCCTCCTTGACCACTGTATTAGTTTCCCATGGCTGCTGTAACAAGTACCACAAACTGGGTACCTTAAAACAACAGAATTTTATTGTCTCACAGTTTTGGAGCCTAGAAATCCAAAACCCAGATGTTGGCACTCCCATGTTCCCCTTGAAGCCTGTAGGTAAGAGTCCATCCTGGCCTCTTGCTAGCTTCTTGTGACGGCTGTCAATCCTTCGTGTCCCTCGGCTTACAGCTGCATCTCTTCCATTTCTACCTCTGTCCTCACAAGGCATTCTCCTTGTGTGTCCCTGAGTCTTTTCTTTCTGATAAGGACACCAATCCTTTGGATTAAGGTCCCACCCTACCCCACTATGACCTTATCTTAACTTGCATCTTAATGACGTCTGCAAAAACTCTATTTCCTATAAGGTCACAGTCACAGGTACTAGGGGTCAGGACTTCAGCATAACTTCCGGGGGACACAACTGAACCCACAACCACCTCCACTTCCCTCCTGCGCCACTCCATCTGTTTCCCTCCCCCATGATACTCATCAAAGCGGGTTCCCTCTCACCGTCTCTCCTCTGCACCTCCCTGTCTCACTCTTCAACCCTCCACAATCCCACTTGTCCCACTACTCCATGAGGATTACTTGTGTCATCATCCAAGCTGCCGTCACTAGACTACTCCCACAAACTCCTAACTGGTCTCTCTGCTCCCACCTTTGCTCCTGAATTCATTCTCTGTGCTGAGTCAGAGTGATTTTTTAAAAACATAAATCAGATCATGTCATTGCTCTGCATAAATCCTCCAGTTTATTGCCCTGAGAAAAAAATCTAAACTCCTTCTGTGGCCCAGATGGTTCTTCTTCCTCTACCCCTGCCTGCATCTCTGACATCGTGTCCCTGGTGCCCCATTCACCCACTAATCACCATTTATAATTACCTTTCTTACTTCTTTAGGGTCTTTTGCCTCCCCTCCCCTAGAATGCCATCCCCAGGAGTTAAGACACCTCATCTCTCTTTTTATGTGTGTACCCTCAGGGTGGACCACTTGGGTCTGATGCTTAGTAGGTACTAAAAACTATTTACTGGATGAGTACCATCATTGTCGTAGACAGCCTCCAACGATCCCTGCCTCCTAGTATTCATGCTATTGTGTAGTTCCTTCCCACACTGAATAGGGCTGATTTGCACAATCAATAGAATATTGCAGAAGTGACAAAGTATGACTTCTGAGGCAGCTCATGAAAGACAATGCGATCTTTGTCTTGTTCTCTAGGATCACTTGCTCTGGGGGACGCCAGCTGTCATGTCACGAGGACACTCAAGCTGTCCAATGGAGAAATCCACGTGGCAAGAGACTGAGGCCTCCTGCCAACAGCCACATGAATGAGCCATCTTGGAAGCAATCTTCTAGACCCGTCAAGACTTCAGGTGACCGGAGGCCCAGGTGACATTTTGACTATAATCTCATGAGAGACCAGGAGCCAGAAGCCACTTCTGAATTCCTGACTCACAGAATCTGTGACATAATAAATGCTTGTTGTTTTAAGGCACAAAATTTTGGGGATAATTTGTTATGCAGTAATAGATAATTAATACACTTACAAATATATTTTTCTTTAAAAGGTAGGATCATCATATACATACTGCTCAGAAAACAACTTATTTATTTAAACAGTATATCATGAACTTCCATGTCAATAAATCCATATCTACAAGAATTTTTTAATGGATGTTCAGAATTTCAGTGAATAAATGTACCACAATTTAGTTAACCACTCCTCTAAGTCTCAAATTTTTTACTATTATAATAAAATTTGCAATGGCCATTGTTTTTTTGTCAGTGTTGGGTTTTTTTTGTATTTTATTGAGGTCATATTGGCTTATAACACTGTGTAAATTTCAGGTGCACATTATTATATTTCAGTTTCTGTATAGACTGCATCATGTTCACCACCAATAGTCTAGTTTTTATCTGTCACCATACATTTGTGCTCCTTTCAACCTTTCACCCACCCCCGACCCTCTTCTCCTCTGGTAACCACTAATCTGTTCTCCTTATTCATGTGTTTATCTTCCACATGTGAGTGAAATCATATGGTATTTGTCTTTTCCTGTCTGACTTATTTCACTTAACATAATACCCTCAAGGTCCATCCATGTTGTTGCAAATGGGACGACTTTGTCCTTTTTTATGGCTGAGTAGTATTCCATTGTGTGTGTGTGTGTGTGTGTGTGTGTGTGTGTGTGTGTATGTATATCTTTATCTTATATATCTTTATCCGTTCATCTGCTGATGGACACTTGGGTTGCTTCTATGTCTTAGCTATTGTGAATAATGCTGCATTCACACATTGAACACAGCGGTGCATAGATCTCTTTGAATTGTTGATTTCATGTTCTTTGGATAAATACCCAGTAGTGGGATAGCTGGATCATATGGTATTTGTATTTTTAATTTTTGTCCATACTGTTTTCCATAGTGGCTGCACCAGTTTGCATTCCTGCAATGGCCATTTTTGTGAGTACCTCTTTATGACATTAATGATTTTCTTAGGATAAATTCCTAGAAGTGGAATTGCTGGGTCAAAGGATGTACTTTGGTTTACATATTTTCAAATTGTGTTTTCTGAAAGCTTGTATGATTCTTTCCAGTAGGATCTGAGAGCACCTGTTTAGTAAGCAAACTCTTCAAAAACTTTTACTGTTTTGCCCATCTGATAAGTTTGTAAAATTGCCTTTGATTATTTGAACATACATTTCTTTGATTCTTAATTACAGCAGGTTTGAAACTGTGTGAGTGAGAAGCCCCGGGTGGGGAAGTCTCAGAGGTGGAGAGGGCTCTGCCAGCCCATTCTTTTGCTCAGCCCACCCCACCCCTACCCCCCAACAGACCTTGGGAATGCCTGGACTTCCTCTGTTTCTAAGCTCTCCCCTTCTTTTTATCTCCCCAGGGGGTGGGCCAAACAGGAGTGAGGGGGTTCTTTCTCAGGCCAGGCTGGAGTCCTGGTTGCCAGTGAAGATGTAGGTGCTGGCATTGCTAGGCCCCCAGCCTGCTGGCCCTGTCCTGCAGGCTGGCAGGGAGACGGCCAGCTGTCTGACCTCTCCGCAGCTGAGTGGGGAGACCCATGTTCTCACAGAGTGAGGCAAAAGCACTGCCTCCATTTCCCCATTCCCAGTCCATTCTGCAAGGTGCTCGAGGAAAAGGAAAGAAGGGGTATTTAAATTAGTAATGCCAGCGACAACACCTGGCTTAGCTTCACAGTCAGACTAAGCCATTCAGAGCTCCACTCATCAGAAAGAAGATGCATGCGGCTGTTCTCAGGGAGGCTTCCTGCCCCTCCTGCTTGGGGTCCCCACAGTTGGGAGACCTCCAATGGGCATGCTTCCCCCCATTTTCTGGAGCGTGGGGAGAAGGCAGAGGAAAAGGAGAGAAGGGGGAGGAGTGGGGGCCAGAGGGGAGGGAGGGAGAGAGGGAAGGGAAAAAGGGGAGGGGGGAAGGGAGAAAAAGGAAAAGAGAGACAGAGGGGAGAGAGGAGGGACGGAGGAAAGAGGAAGAGGATGTGGCACATGGGCTCTTGGGGCACACCCCGGAGTTGTTTCACAGTCAGCGATATCGCCAGAACATGCAACTCAATTCCCAGGGCTGGGGTGAGTGGTGCTGCGTTTATGGTGACTCCTGGGGGAGAAGGAACAGGTTGCATCATACCCCAGAACGGCAGGTCCTAATCAAACTTTCCCATTTTTCCTCTCTCCTAACTCTCCCACAGCTTGTTTTTGAAGTCCTTCCAATCTCCAGAGCACGCCAGATCTTCATCTCAGTTGAGGTGCTCCACAGAAGTAGGAGGACCACCTGGTCCGCAGGTTAGCCGTGCCTCTCACCTCTGAGGTCCCTCCCTCCTCCCTCTCCATCCCCGACTCCCCTGGGTTATTCTCGAAGCCAGCTCAGCACTCTCGCCAGAGTTGTGTGGTTCTCTGAAGGCTTCTGTTTCCCTGGCACCCCCACAAGCTCTCAAAGTTCCAGTTTCCTCATCCAGCTCTCCCTAACTTACTTTTCCTCAGGAATGGGACAGATGGTGACTGCCTGGTGGATGTTGGGGTGTCGCGGAAACATTCACCTGTCCTCTGGAGCCATCCGTTCCTGGAGCATGCTGGTCTCCACCTTCCCTCTAGGTAACGAGAATCTGACCTCTTACATACCTAGTGCAGGTTTACACATTTCCCACAGCTCAGTTACCTCCCTCAAGCCGGGGCCGAGGGGAAGGGGAGAAAGGAGCCTCAGTCCACTCCTGCAGTTGTAACACACTGGACCACAAACCAGAACCCCAGAGGAACGATTTGCTCAAGGCCACAGGGTCTGAGGTGAGACCACAGCTTTGTCTCCAGACCCCATGCACATCTCTTCCACACCCCATGCTCAGGGCTGCATTAGGATTTCCCTGGGTCCTTGGTGCTTCTGCTTTTGTGGGCCCCTTCCACCGTAAAAAATATTAAAAATTATATTTTATGATTACATTGGCATAAAGACAAATATAATCCAGGCTGGATTCATTATTCTATAGTCATTATTATTATATTTATTTTCCTCTTCTGATTTTAAAAGAAACTAAAAAACCTTTCCATGGCACCTCAGAGTCCTGTGGTCCCCTGGCACGGAGCCAGCTGTCCTAAGGGGCCAGTGGCCCGTCCTACTCCCTTGTGCTAAATACGCTTCACAGATACATCAGGCCTGCTTTTCCAAGTGCTTCCACGGATATGGAGGAGATGAGATTATTAGAGAGGAAAAAGATCTAGCTGATTAATAATGTAAAGCACCTGTGCGCCTCACAGACCTCCAGCTGGGAGACACATGAAAGCTACCATTGATCCCCAAAGTAGCCAAGAGGCTAGAGCTCGGATTCGCCAGGGGTGCTGGATCCCTCTGGGTCTCACCCACCCCTCAGTCCCCACTTCCCCACCCACTCAGACGAAATTGGCTTCAGGATCTGTGTGGTTCCCCAAATATCTGTCAAGTGCCACTAGAGAGAGAGCACTCTCCTCTTTCTCTCCCTGCGAGTCTACATCAAGGTCTTTTATCACGAAGATCAAAAGGAAGCGCTTTGTGACTGGGGCCGGCTCCAACGTTCCAAGATGATACTGGGAGACGGTGTGTTCAATTAAGAGGCTAAGTTACCCTTTCTGTGTGAGCCTTTGAAGATCCTAGGTAATGGCTCCTGTAATTTGACTTCAGGTAATTGCAGGAATCACAGCCTGTCTTTTGCCCTCAGGGAGGAAGTAACTAGAGCAGAGATGGCAAATGTGGGTTGCACATGCTCCCAGGCCCCCTGCCTAGATTGGAGCAGACGTTTCCACTCAATCACACACTGTCTGCCGAGACTGGAGTCGGCCTTGGGAGCCTTCACAACCTCACAGTCCACCAACTTGGTGTCCTAGTCGAGACCTATGAGCCATCCCTGATCTCAACCATTCACTTCAGTCCTTACTCCCTCCACTCTTTTTGTAACTTTAAAGAAATACATTCACAAGGAATCCAAACAGCACTGTATATTTTTAACCTTTGAAATAATTATGTGTGTATATATACACTTGTATATATATATAATCATTGTCCCTATTTTACAAAAGCATAAATAAGCCTCAAAGAGGTTAAATATTTAACCTAGAACATAACAAGTAACAGACCATAGAGCTGGGGTTTGAATCCAGACTGACTAACCCAAGCCCAGAACAGCTTAAGGGAGATGCGAATTCTAGTAGGGATAAAGCCTTCAGTTAGTGATGAAACATTGACTCTGGAATTCCTGGCAATGGGCAGCTAGGGAAATCAGAGTATCATTGCTCCAGAGCCACATCGTGTGAATCTGCCTGGTGAGACTGAGATCTTAATTTGTTCTCCCATCAAAGGCTCAAGATGCTGTGCGCAGGCTTTAAAGGAAAGGGAAGCGTGATGTTCTGGGGAGAAACTTACATCTATTTCTCCAGGAGCACATCTGCCTCTCCGCTGCATGCCTTTTGGCTCTTTGGGAGATCCTGGCAGTGTCTGGGCAAGAGTCAGGTCTCCAGGGTGGCCCTGTGTCAACTATTGGCTCTCTTCTTAGCTCTAAGGACCCAGAGTTGCAGGAGAGCTCAGCACTTCTATTTTTCCACCAGTCATCTCCCCACAGGAAACCTTGAGATCTCTAAGTCATGCATCGAAAGAGGTCAGAATGATATAGGGGAAGGTAAACAAAGAATCAGCCCCACCCAGCATCTGGCAAGGATGGTGGTGAGACTGGGCCACTGGAGGTGAGACCCTACACTGCAGGGCCAGCCCCACAAAACAGAGGAAAGCAGATGGGTGGAGTTTGAGGGGAGCCCCTTATTCTCGTTTCTGTGCCTCCTTCTCTGTCTCAGCATCCCATCCACTTCTATTGTCTTTCCCTCCTGGTCCAAGCCTTTGGGACACACAAATCCCCATCTGGAGACCCTGTCCCCTTCCATGGCACTCGACCCAGACTTCTTGTCTATGGGAAATGAGATGAGGCAGGTCAGGGAGAGGATACTGGCACTCATTAAGCACCTATTATGTGCAAGTACTTTATGTATCTTATTTCACCTTCAGCCCTCTGAATTGGTTGTACAATCTGAATTTTACAGCGGTGGAAAGGAAAGCCGAGGAGTTAAGTAATTTACCCAGGGCCACACAGCTAGAAGGTGGAGCTGGGTGTCTGTCCCAGGTCTGTCTGACTACACTAGCCAGACAAGACCTCCCCTCCCCTCTCCCTGTCCCTGTCCCAACCTCCTCACAGCCCATCAATTTGTGCAATAAATCAGAATTACCATATTGATGAGTTCATCCCTCCTGGGCAGCATCCTCCCTTCAGTGGGGTTACCAAGTCATCAGAATGCAGGGCTTGGTAAACACAGACACTCCTTCCCCCAGATCCCGATTCAGAAGGTGTGGGGTGGAGCCTGAGGATTTGTGTTTCTAAGGAGCTCCCAGATGCTGCTGCAGTTTCTGCTGGTGGGGGACCACACTTTGAGACCCATGCTCCAAATCGTAAGGTTGGGTCTCTAATGGTGGAGTTTCAGCCTTATAGCAGGAAAATATTTGGGGCTTGAGGGAATTTTCCAGCAAGCCTGGAATCATACCAAGTAGGCAGCTGCCTCCTCATCCCCAGGCAGCCTGCTTTTGCTCAAGTCTTTGATGTTCTTCAAGGTGGAGCCAGAGAATGTGCTCTGTAACTCGATCTATGAGGAAGGGGCGCCCCTCTCCAGCCCTGGTTGTGCTGAGGGCTGGAGCTGCCAAAGTGCAGGACGAGAGGAAAATGCGGACAGCAGCCGCGGAGCGGCTCCCGAGGCCGGGGAGCTTTTCCTTAGCTGGAGTCCTATTTGCCCTCAGGGTGAGTCTGACAGGGCTGACAGGCCACAGCAGGTGAGGCTCAGTGACAGCTGCGGCCATTCATCGACACACAGCAGTAAGGGGTTCAAAGGCAGAGCAATTTCTCGCCTCGGGCACCCCACCAAGGGCTGGGGGCGCTGCCTCACCGCCAGACACAGGACACATGCAGGGCCGGGCACAGGAGGGAGCTTCGCGCTCACCTGCTGTCCCCGGAACCCTCTCTCTAAGAGGGTGGGAAACCCAGGCTCCAGGCATGTACAAGAGGAGTTGGGTGATGAGGGCAGTGTCTGAATGATTGTGAAGACTCAAATACCGGTCCCATTCTAATGAGAGTCAACATTTATTGGGCATTTGCTGAGTTCAAGACACCAGGCAAAGCTCATTAGATGGACTATAGTATTTACCCCTTACAGTAGCACTGTCAGGGATTTACTATCTTCATTTTACAGACAAGGAAAGTGGGGTTCAGAGAGATTGAGGAACTTGCCTAAAGCAGCACAGCCACTAAGTAGCAGAGCTGGGATCCGAGTCTAAACTTATTTTCTCCAGATCCCATGCTCTCAGTTAAACTGCCTCCCTTCTGAGCTTGGATTCCCACTGTTCATTCAATCATGCACGTATGCATTCCCTCGCTTAAATAATTCAGGCACTGGGAGTAAGAAGGGAAGACCCAGTCTTTACCTTCAAGAAATTCACAGATGTGGAGAAGGAGTGAGTCATAGAGTGATAAATGCCATGAAGCGTTAAGTACAGGGGCTGGGAGTGTTAGATAAGGGCACCTCACCCGTTGGGGCAGGGAAAGGGCCTTGGAGGCAGCATTAGAAGCAGTGCTACTTGAAGAAATGAATGAAGGAGCCATTCTCCTGACTCCTGGTTAAGGGCTGGCTTAGTCTGGATGTAACGTAGGTTAGGGACTATCTGCCTTAATTCCTATTCCAGTGGTTCTCATACTTTTTTGCACATTGGAATCACCTGGAGAGATTTTATAAATCCCTATGCCCTGATCCATGCCAAACCAATCCATCAGAATCCTGGGGTAAGTACTCCGGTGGTTCAATGTGTAGCTGCATCTGAGAGCCGCCATGCTAGACAGTTTGCGGGCGCTCCAATAGAGAGCCTAGTGAGCTCTCACCCACTTCTTGCTCCTCTTTCCCACTGGATGAGCCAGGGTTCCAGGAAAACCAGAGTGGGCCCCTGGTGATTCAGAGTCTCAAGCAGAGGCATTTTAAAGGCCTGGGAACACCAGTTACGCTTTTGTGACTTCTTCCAGCTGAAGGCTGAAACTTCAGAAGAGAAAAATGGTTGTGAGAAGGGAACAGCTGCATAGATACGTGGAGTGAGACTGGAACTCCAGATCTGTATTTATCTTTAGCGCTCTCTGTGCACACACAATTACATACTCAGATCTCTGGCTCTGCTATTCTGGACTGTGGCTTATACAACGGAAATGGTTTACTCTTAGCAAGGGACTCAGTGCATCTCAGGAAGACTTGGAAGAACCTTTTTGGTAGAAGAATGGTAATAACAACAATGGCCATTTGTGAGCTCTTACTAAGGGCCATGCCAGGCCAAACACTATTCCTTTAATTCTCACACCAAATTCAAGAGGTAAGTAGTATTACTATTTCCATTCTAGAGATGAGGGAACGGAGGCCCAGAGAGGCCGCCTAGCCAATAAGTGGCAGAAGCAGAATTTGAACCCAAATTCCAAAGCTCTTCCCACTGGACCATGCCACCTCTATTGAGTATAAGGGAGTCCTTGACATGATAAGGGGAACTTTAACCAACCTAGAATTTAAGGGGGATGAAGGAGGCCAGATAAAATTGCAAAACCAGACTCAGCGAAAGACTCTCTCTTCCATCAATTTTTCTTTTAGATCATTTCCATCAGTAAATGTGTAAAATCATACCTCCCATCTTTTAGAAAGTCTTTGACTCCACTGTCCCCTCCAATTATGGCTCCATTTCTCTCCAAAGCACAAAGTTGTTTGTATTAGCATGAGAAGACACGTGTGAGGTGAGCTGGGAGGGAGGCATGGGGGCACTCCCTGTATTGGGAGGGCTCTCTGTCCTTCAGGGTGGTGGAAGGGAGGCTATTCTTGTCTTCCTTCTCTCCTTTCTCTCTCTGCCTCCCCAGGAAGGGCTCTGTCAAGGCTGGGGCAGACGAGGGACTGCAGACGGACAGATAAGGATGGGGGCAGTAGAGAACTGGGGCCAAGAGCTGAGGCAGGGGCCTGGATCCATCTCCCTAGAGGTGGGGCCTGCTCTGCCCGAGATGTGGTCGGTATTCAGATTTCGTTCTTCTAAGCACACTTATGTCCTAGGTTATTTATTTGGGATCTGAAAGAAACCAACATTTGTGGAAACCCACAATACGCCAGACACTGTGCTAAGTGTTTAACATGCTTTATTTCATTTACACCTCAAGTAATAAAGTAGGGAGTGGTGTCTTCATTTTGCACAGGAGGAAACTGAGGCACGGAGAGATAAAGTCCTTTACCAAGGCAGCAGCACACGTTAAGTCAGAACTTCAATCCAAGAAAGAGCCTGGAGGAGCTCACCTTGCTGGCCTTATCTTAAAGAGGATTCCAAAGAGCATGTGGGTTGAGGAAGATGGGAGCTCCACGGCCACAGTGCCCTGTCACCCACCTAGATCCTCATTTCATGCCTCATTCCCTTGGAGGTGCACAACCTGCTCCAGCCCAAATGCTGGGTCCACTCACAGGGAACATGGCATGGTGATCACCAGATCCACACATTTCATGACCACACATGTCAGGAGGAGCAACTGATGCCGTCATTTCAAATAGGATGCAGAGAAACAAGTGAGGGGGTAGTTGGGGGCAATCTCATGATCTAGGCAGCTTGGGAGGGGGCTTCCCAGAGGAGACGGGGTTTCAGAACTCTGGGCGGGGAGCCAGGTGGGCGGTGGTTGGAAAGGGGGATTTGGACTCAGTTTGGTTTCTGACCTGGCTCTGCTTACCAGCTGTTTGCTAACTTCTCCCAGCCTTAGACTTCCCATCTCTAAAATGGCAACAACCTTTCTTCATGGGGTTGCTGTAGGAATTAAATGAGATAAAATACATGGAGCACTTGGCACATAAATGGTAGCTTACGAATACAGCTAATATAGAGAGAAGTGGTTTGCCTTTGGGAGTGAAGGGAGGGGAGCTATAGCTCCGAGATAAGGGAGGCTGTTTCTTTCTACCCTCAGACCTGAGAAGGGACAAGTTCAGCATCTGGGCCACCCTCTTCAGGATCCTTGGAGAAGAATCACAGGAAGTCATGGAGATTCTCCACAGATTCCTGGAGAATTCTGCTCCCAGGCTGCTAGAGGATAAGGGCTTCCTCACGTTGAAATGTGACGTATTTCCCTGAGGCTCCTTGTGAAGGGAGGATGAGAGGCTGGATCCGTCTGCAAACCCTCGGAGCTGCTGCCCACCACCCCGCCCCAGCAGCGGTGCAGCTCTGGAGGGACATGGGGTGACCTGTAACAGCCAGGGATGCAGTTCAGAACTGAGAATACCTCCGGCACTGCTGACAAGAGGCAGCTCTCCAGAGCAAGCAGCCTGTCCGCCTCACTGAAACCCCGCCAGCCTGCCCCGCCACCCCCCGCAAGACACAGGCTTCCTGTTCCCACCTTATCTGAGTTGTCCACCTCAAGACACCCCTGAACACAAGAGACAAAAGAAACTGGCGTCATCTTTTTTCAGGGAAGGCTTAGAAACAACATTAAGCGAGGTGGTCCGCGAGAAGAAGGGACCACGAGCCATGTCCCCACTTTCAAAGAAAGTTGAAAGTTGACAGCACGGAGGAAAATCACAAAGCATGTTATTAAGGATCAAAGAAACATCCTAGACAGTAAGTGCTTGAGCCTTTGAAGGAGGCAAACACTCCGAGACCGGGGTGCAGCCGGGAAGGCTTAACGGCAGGGGTGGGGGAAGAAGGACTTCACCGTGAGAGAGAAATGAAAGGGTTTTTTTTCCAGATGGAGTGGCTGGCGTGAGCAAAGGTGTGAGGGCAGGAGTATGCAGGGCCTGTTGGGAGGCAGGGAGGAGGCGACCTTGAAGGGCAGCCTGGGTACGGGCCGGGCACAGAGACAGGCAAGGTGGGTGAGGCTGTGCCCAGCAGGCCATGGCAGGCAGTGAAGGGTGGCCTGGGACAGACAGACAGGAGGCATGGGCTTGATCGTGTGGGCAGTGGGGAACCGTGGCAGGGTCTTGAGCCTGGGAGTGGTCTATAAAGCAGAAGTGTGCAGGGTGGATTGTGTGGGAGAGGCATGGATGTGGCAATGCAAGTGGTACAAGAAGTGAGCAGAAATTAGGACCCAGACTGTGTGTGGCAGCCACAAGCACAGACAGCAACAGAGAGTGGCAGTTTCCGTTGGAAGAAGACTTGAAGGGGTGACATGACTCACTGGCCGTGGGCGCTCAGGCGGAGGCAGGAATCTGAGGCAACCCCAGCTCTCCAGCTAGAGGGACCAGATAAAAGGTGTCACAGAATCAGGAAAAGAAATAGGCAGTGGGGGAATGGGCTGAGTTTTCAGGGGAATTAGCAGCAAATGTAGAGTGCAAACCACCGTGTGTGGAATAGGGAATGGGGAATGAGGAATCTGGAGTGTGAGATGGGTCTTGAGAAGTTTCTCTGAGAATCCAGAGACAATGCAGCAATTTCAGACGCTCACTGGGGAAGCCTCAGTGCAGACACACTCCCATCCTTACCCCCTGGACCTCTGTTATTCTCCTGCTCCTCAGTCATGAGCAGAAGCTCCAGAAACAGCCCCAGGACTGCCCAGACGCCCTCAGCCCAGGTCATCATTTAATTATTTCACTCCCAAACAAGAGGAGCCATGTAATAATGATACTGTTGCGCCCAACAAGAACAGTAAAAAGGTTAATTACGTTTACGTTTTTAAAAATCTGTGCAAAAGGAAGATGTTCAAACAGGTGGGCAGACTAATTGAAAGCTAATGTCACTAAATTGAATTTCAAATGAATTTTGTATCCAGAGTTCATTTTGCTAATTTCATTCTCTGCATCCTATAATTTGTTGACAGTGATTGATTATTTAAGTAAATAATATCTGTGTACCAGGATCATTTAGCACTAATAAAAAATGCCACACACGATCCCAACCTTAATGAATATTGTTTACGTAAATTTTCACTGCCTACTTAGTCTGTAGAAGGTATTGGGTCATCAGAGCTAGCCCCAAGATTCAGGAGATCGGAGTGACTGTGGGGACCCAGGGGCATGGGGCTGATCTTCACACCGGGGGCTGGATGAGTCCCTGTACCTTTAAGACACCAGGCCATAGCTTCACATCATTCGTGGGCCGTCTATTGCTATTTTTTTCCAGCAAAAAGAAATCAGAAACACACACAGATTCCTGGGTTTGGAATCTGGGAATCTCTTTTGGATAGATTATTGGCTGTGCTGGTGATGATAAAAACATGACCTGTGTGCGGGGAATGAGGAGGAGAAGTGAAGAGAGGTTTACAACTGAGCCAGAGTATTGCTGTCCAGAGAGAGCTACAGCAAACACACACACACAAATCCTAGGGCCTGAAATTCTCAAATTTCAATGTGCATCAGAATCACCCCATTCCTGGTTTAAAAACATAGACTCCCAGGCTCTACTCTTGAAGAAATCTAGGCAGGGGCCCTGGAATAAGCACCCAAAGCGATGTTAATGTGGGTGGTCCTTGATGACACTTTGAGAAACACTCTTCATCCCCAACATTCACCATGACTTGCCTCGAACTTCTTTCCCAACTGTTTCTGATCCACTCTATTCCTTCCTGCCTTCTCTCCCATCTTCAAAACAACTTTGTGAAACAACCACTACTGTTACCCCCATGCTGTGACTGAAGAAACTGAGGCACAGAGAGGTTAAGCATGTAGTGATTACAAGTCCAGATTCTGCTAATAGACCTGGAAAAGAATCTTGGTTTTGATTGTTACCGTGTAACCTTGGGCAAGGAAATTATTTAACCACTCTGAACCTCAGTTTCTCCAACTGTAAATGGGGATACTAATCCCTCCCCGATAGAGGATTAACTGGGATCAAGTAAAGTACTTCGCATAATGCCTCATGCCCAGAAAGCATCAGTGAACTGCAGCTCTCCTTCTCTGCTGGGTCTGGATAGGAGCCCCATCCAGAATGAGACCAAGAGAAGCAGAGAGCATGGGCAATGAGATGGCCAGCCCCGGCTAGACGTGTGGGGAGGACTCGACCCTCATAAACATAGGATCAGGCCCTAAGTTCATTTATTAAAAGTTTCTTTTTAAAAGTTCGGTTATTTTAAAAATGTATTATTCTACAGTGATATATTCCACAGGTGTGAAAATAACTTATAGACAATGTTCTAGCATTGTTTGGAATATCAAAGGAATGAAAATAAGCTAAAAGTCCATTAATCGAGGGCTAGTTAAATCATTTTAGGGTTTATACATACCACAAAATGCTATGCCACTGTAAAAAGGAATGAAGAAGTTCTTATGTGCTAATATGGAATACCTTTAAGTTTCAGTGTTAATTAAAAATCAGAGATAGATGATAGACAGACAGACAGATAGATAGTATAAAGTCTAGAAGGATAGAAAAGAAACTGTCATCAGTTGCCATTGGGGAAAAGAACTGAAGTGGGGCTGGATGGACAGGGGTTGGAGGAAGACTTTCTGCTGTAAATTGTCTTGTACCTTTCAAATTTTGAAGGCTGTGAATGTATGATATGGTCAGAAAATGAATAATAATTAGAAGTTGAAAAAGTGTATTAACAGCTACTTATTTACTCATTCGCGAATGTCTGTTGAACCCCTGCTACCTGCCAGCCCCTCTTCAAGTGCTGAGGACTCCACAGTGAGCAAAACAGGCACGAATCCCCGCCCTCGGGGGCTTGTAAGTGGTGGGAGAGAAGCAGTCAACATAATAAATGAATGGAGTATAGAGCACGCTAGAAGACGGTAGATGCTATGGGGTTGGGGGGGGGGAAGAAAGCCGTGTAAGCAGAGTGGGAATGCAGGGGGTCCGTTTTTAGAAGGGTGGTCAGGATAGGCCTTTCTGAGATGGCGAGATTGGAACAGAGACTTAAAGGAGGCACAAGGAGTGAGTGCAGAGCCCTGGGGATGAGCCTTCTGGCCAGAGGGGAAGACCAGGGCAAGGCCCCCAGGGGGAGAGCACTTGCACATTCAAGGAACAGACAGGAGTCCATAGTGGCTGGACTGGGGTGGGCAAGATGGAGACAAGTAGGAGAGGGGGTCAGAGATAGAGTGTGGGTAAGGAGAGGGCAGATCAGATAGGGCCTGTCGGGCCACAGTAAAATATTGAGCTTTTATTTTACTCACTGGAAGTTTTGAGGAGAGTAGGGTGATCTGACTTATGTTTTAAAGGATTGCTCTAGTTTGTGTATTGAGGAAGGACTATAGGGAGGTAAGGATGGAAACGGGAAGATGAATTAGGAGGCTATTACAATAATCCAGGTGAGAGAATATGGTGACTGTATTAGCTTCCTAGGGCTGCCGTAACACATCACCACAAGCTGGCTAGCTTGAAACAATAGAAATTTATTCTCATGGTTCTGGAGGCCAGAAGTCCCAAATCAAGGCTTCAGCAGGGCTGTGCTCCCTCCAAAGGCTCCAGAAGAGACCCTTTCCTTGACTTTTCCAGCTTCTGGTGGCTCCAGGCATAACTTGGTTTGCGACTGCAAAACTCTGACCTCTGCCTCCGTCTTCTCATGGCCTTCTCTCTGTGTCCCTGGGTCTCTGATCTCCCTCTGCCCTTCTCTTATAAGGACACCTGTCATTGAATTTTGGACCCACCCTGAATCCAGGATGATCTCATCTCAAGAGTCTTAATTACATCTACAAAGACCCTTTTTCCAAATAAGGCCACATTGAAGGTTCCAGAGGTTAGGATTTGGACATATCTTTTGGGGAGTCATAATTCAACCCACTACAGTAGCTTAGGACCAGGATGATAGCAGTGAAGGTGCTGAAAAGATTCTTGATATATTTTGAAGGTAAAGCCAACAGGATTTGAGGAGTAAGAGAGTGAGGAGTCAAGAATGATTTCACAGTCTTTGGCTGAGCAACTGAAAGGATGGAGCTGCCACCAACTGAGACTGGAAAGGCTGCAGGTGGATCAGACTTGGGGGAAACTATAGATCAGAAGTTCAGTTTTGAACATCTTAAGTTTGAGATGAGTATTAGGCAACCAAATGAAGATGTCAGGGAGGCAGATTGACTTAATGCTAGAGTTAAGGAGAGAGTTCTAGGCTGGAGACATCAATTTGTGAGTCATTAGCATATAGATGGTATTTAAAGTCACAAAACTGGATGAGATTGTCTCAGCAGTGAGTGTGTCAGGAAGAGAGAAGAAAATCTGTGCGCAGGACCTATGCTTGGCTATGGGCAGAGATGAATTTGATGGTTCCTGCTCCCAAGTAATCCATGGTCCAAGGTGGGAGACAGATAGGTACAAAGATCAATGCTCAGAAGTGTCCCAGCGGCCAGCCACTCTCTCCCCACATCAGCAGGCACCATGGGGCATGACCAGTCTTCCTCCACACACCCTCCAAGTGGCTAATAGGTCATGGCTTCTGTTTTTATAGAGTTCTGTCAATGATGGGTTCTTTGGCACATCCCTGTGTATAAAAGTGCCAGAGCAAGAAGAAGAGAGGCAAAGCCCCATATGGTTTGGGAAAATTCCCTTACACCCTCCTGGAAGGACGTGGGCCATGGCACCCCCAAGTTCATCTCCACCACAGAAGATGGTTCCCATTTCTGATGTATCTTTCCAAACAAAAGGCCAGCCAGACACATCAACTCAGATCAAAACAACTCTGAGAGGCATCTTCAACCTCTGTGCATTTCTGCAGCCTTCAACCCCCATTCCTACTTGTTGAAAGATGAGGAAAAAAATATATTGGCAGACTGTCATGAAATATTTTCTCCCCAAATCCAATCTACTGTGTGTGATTCAAATCAATTTATACTCTTAAAAAATTAGGATCAATGCTTCTGTTTGTAGCATGGCCATTTGCTCTTACTGAGTTTGCCTTCACAATGAAGAGGCTATAAAGTCTGACTTTCTCCATTTGGGAAACTTGTGTGTTTCTGCAGGTGGTTGATGGACCCAAGGTCCTGGCATAGGCAGGAGGGGTCAGTATGAGCAAAACCAAGGTCAAGAGTATCGTGCTTTTGTTGACTGTCAGTTTAGTTATGTTTTAAGGCCACAGAATGTAAGTCCTTGAAATTATGCTTTGGGGGTAAAGGGAATCAGGAATTTGCCTACACTGTTGGCGTTTCAACTGGTACAACTAATTCATACATCGTTTAAGACGTGCGTATCCTCCAACCAATCATTCCTCATATGGGAACAGAGCCTACATATATCCTCACATATGTGCACAGAGCATATTGTAAGGATGTGACCTGCAGCACTGCTAGTGTTAGCATTAAACTGGAAACAACCTAAAAGCCCATCACACACTTTTATGTAGCATCTATAGAACGGAATACTACGTATCTTATGGAAGGCTGCCATAACAAATACCACAGACTGTCTGGCTTAAACAACAGAAATTTATTTTCTCAAAGTTCTGGAGACTGGAAGTCTGAGATCAAGGTGTCAGCAGGTTGATTTCTTCTGAAGCTTCTCTCCTGGGCTTGCAGATGGCTGCCTGCTCACTGTGTGTTCACGTGGTCCTCTCTCTGCGTGCACGTGCCTGATGTCTCTGTCCCCTAATCTCCTCTTCATAAAAGGACACCAGTCATATTGGATTAGGGCCCACCCTGAAGACCCATTTTAACTTAATTACCTCTTTAAAGGCCTTATCTCCAAATATAGTCTCATTCAGAGGTACCGGCGGTTAAGGCTTCAACATATGAATTTTGGGGGACACAGTTCAGCCTATAACACTAGAGTAGCTCCATATACTATGACTTGGAAAAATGGCCGTGAAGTTCTGCCTAAAGAAAGAAGCTAGTTGCAGAAGAGTATGGATAGTATGACCCTAATGTTGCTTTAAAGATAACATGTGTGTGTGTGTGTGTATTGAAAAGTATCAGCAAGGGCACACACACCAAACAGTTAACAGTGGCTCTCTCTGGAGAGTAGGATGGGAGTGCAGAGGACTCCAACTTTTTATTTTATAAATGCCTGTATTGTTTATTTGATTTTTTTTACAACGATCAAGCAATAATTTTGCAATTTAATTTTTGCAAATCTGGCAGGAAAAAAAGAAGGCTGCTCTTGCTCACTGGGAAGGTCCAATGACAGTGTGTGCCTCAGTATTTTCATCATCATCACCCTATCAAGGGCCTGCTACATGCCAAGTGTTTTACCACAATGCTGTAAGCCACGTATTAGTACCCCTATTTTACAGATGGAGAACTTGGGCTCAGAGAGGGTAAACAGTTGGCCCAAAGTTACACAACAAGTAACTGGCAGAGACAGGAGTCAGTCCCAGGCTTTCCAGAGGCCATCCATTGGGCCACGTGGATGGCTTGAATCAAACCTTTCCCTTTGTCAGAAAAACAACTCAGGGTCCCTGCCGCTGAGCTTGTTGATGGTAGGAGATTAGTGGCATTTCCTTAGAGAAGGGGTGTCCCCTCTTTGGCTACTCGGGGCTAGACCGGATGACCAGGATGAGTTCTCCAACTGCTACTCCTCCAAGCTAACATTCATGAGTGCCCGCTGCATGCCTGGCTCTGTGATAAACACTTCGCATCTATTAATAGATCCCTCACAACAGCCCCATCTTATAGATGAAAATAGTGAGCTACTTCACAAAAAAGTTCACAGAAAGAGAAGGAATCTGAGTGAGCACGTACTGCTGGCTCTGTGCAGGCTGCTGAACAGCTCGGCAACCCGCTCTCAATTATTCACAATAATGAGGAGGCAGGAAGATCATGAATAACACAAATTCCTTGATAATCAAAAAAGTCAATTGAAAAATATGGGCCAGAGAGCAGTGGGAGGAAGTGGAGTAACCAGTGAGATAACGGACGCTCCAGTGCCAAGGACAGTGCGTGTGTCCTCCTGGACAAGGAGGAACCCTGTCTCAGACACGGCAAAGGGCCAGGCGCCTAGGATGGACACTGGGCAGGGCTGCACTGATCCTCCGGCTGCAGAGTGTGGGCCTACATCCAGAGGTGAAACTGAGATGCAGAGCCAAATGCACAGTTCAGTCCGGAATCAATCTGGGAATTCCAGGCCAGAGCTGAGAGTTCAGACTGAATGATGTGGGGTGAGGCCTGGGGGTTCTTCCTTGGTCAGTGGAGCAGAGCTGTAGGAGGGGTCTCTGCAGTGGGCGGGAGGATGAGGGAGCTGGCAGGTTTAAGTTCATAGCAGGTGCTGAACACAGGCTAGTTTCCTTTCATTCTGAAGCTAAGGAGTGTTATTAGCGCATGGGTGACATTTGGGGTGCCTTGGAACTCCATATTTTTGCCAACATTTTTATTAATGCCCTCAGGACTGGTCGGAGTTCATTGGGTCCAGCTGGTGATATCATGGAAGAAGTCTTGTCCAAAGCTGTGCACAAAAGCAGGTTAGGGAGAAATAGACAAACTCTCCAAGACAGAATGGGACCAACAGGGATGAACGCAAAGGCATGCAGTTAGGTTCAAAATGTCGTGGCACAAGATGGCTGGAGAGGCCAGGTTGGACAACACTTTACACGAACACTTGAAGTGACTCACTTGGCCACAAGTTCCATGTGAACTTAAAGTATAGTATGACACAGCTGCTAGGAAAAGCCATTGCAAATTTAGTCTGCATTCCTAGGAGCATGGTGTTTAGGTCAAGCAAGGCGAGGGTTCCAGACTTCATCAGGGTATTGGGTCCAGCTGTTGGACAACAATGGCAGTTATAAACCAGCAGCCCAGGGGCTGGATCCAGCCTGTAGACACATTTTGTTTGGCTTATCCAATGCTGTAAAAAAAAAAAAAAGTTAAAAAAAACTGATCTGATAAAAAATCAAAAGATTTCATATAGAAACCCAGATTTCCAGCAGCTTTTGAAAAGTTCAGAAGATCTGGCACCATCCTTTAATGACAACATTTGGCTGATCTGAGTGCTGTCTGCTTCCTTTAGATCAAGCATTTGCTTGGCAGTTTGTCACAGTGCTCATCACTCCCTTCTGTCCCTCAATAATTAGACTGAGGGCTGTTGCCTTTATCACTGAATTTGCTGAGAAAAACTTCTCTGTATCCTTGTCCCCATGAAAGGTGGGAAAATTAAAGAGTGAGAAGGCCGTGTGATTGTGCTGAACCTGCTCTGTTGATCCTCATTACTGGCCGGCTGTCTGTAGGCGTCTGCATTTGCAGTCCGAGTGCAGAACACACAGAGGAAGAAGCGCAACATAGAGGAAGGTCTCATGGGGAAGGGTTAGGGCGGCTGTAGATGCTTAGCTTGGAGAAGAAGAGGCTCAGAGGATTCCTGATTGTGGAGCGCAGACACTGGAAGGACTGTCATGGGGCAGAGGGACTGGCCTATGTGTGACTTTGGTGGGTGGACCAGATGATGAGAGTTCCAGAAAATCTGACTTCAGCCTAATACATAGATGAGTTTTTGAGCAACTAAGCTTTCCAAATGGGAATGAGTTGTCTAGAGGAGTGGAGAGCTAGAAAAGGGGAGGCAGAAGTTGCCAGGGGATGGGGTAGAGGGAACTAAGGAGGAGGCAGTGCGTAGCCAGGAATTCTGGTCCCACCATCTATTCACTGTGGCCTGGGATAAGTTACTTAACTTGATGTCTGTAACACAGACATTTAAATCATGCTACCTTTTAGAGATGTGGTGAGGGTAAAATTAAAGAGGGCAAGTAAATTATTTTGTATGTTTGGCATGTAGTAAACACTCACTATATGTTGGCCGTTGTTATTTGTAATTGGGTGAAAGGTTGGATAATTTATTTCTAAAAGCACTGCCAAGTCTAAGTTCTGTGATTTTATGTCTCATTCATCTCCATTTCCTCCCTCCAAGAAGTTGCTGAAGAGAAAGAAAATGAGTGAATTTCAATCTCATTTTCTTTTATTGCTTCCCTCCCACTCCCACCAAGGCACTTCCAACACATGAAATGGCCACAGGCTAACTATGGGAACTACAGACTTTATTTTTAGCTCCTTCTATGGCCTCTTCCTTTGTGCCAAACATCCTGGAAGTCTGCTAAGGTTTGCAGAAGATATGCTTATTTGAAAATGTTTGCTCATCTCTGTGGCTTCAAATTTAAAGTTGATTGCCCTGAGACCTTTTATCAGTGATGATGATATCAACGGGCTGAATCAAGTTCAAGATCAATCAGCTTATGAAATATGAAATGCTGAGTCATTAAATTGAGACAGAGGCCTCTTCCTCTGAGCATGGGATAAATGTGTGCTGGCTGTATGGGATGCTGGGCTTGTGGTTTTATGGATAAATTTGGTAGAGAAGGGGAAAATCATAAGAGGAACCCAAGTTTGTTTCGAATGGAAGAGATGCATAGGGCAAGGGATGGGTGGGTGTGGAGCTTTCATGCCCTCTCTGGACACCACCCTGCCAGTCCTGCCACAAGTTCACCAACCCAGAAGCACCTTGAACCCTGCAGTTGAGAGGATTTTATGGAGATTTCGTAAGTAGGCATGAGTGATTAACCATTGGCCATTGGTGACTGAACTCAATCTTTAGTCCCTCTCCCCTTACTGGAGGTGAGGTGGGGTAGAGCTCAAAGTTCCAAAAACTATGGCTTGGTCTTTCTGAGAACCAGCCCCCATCCTGAAGCTGTCTAGGGGGCCCAGCCAACATCTATCTCATTACTATACAAAAGACATTAGGAGATTCCAAGGGTTTTAGGAGTTCAGTGCCAGGAACCAGGGGCAAAGACCAAATATTTGTTTTTTATTACACCACAGAATCCTATCTGATTCATAGGCCAACAACTTACTAGGTGTTTCCATTAATTTTCACTGTGTAACCAAGTACTCCAAAACTTGGTGGCTTAAAACAACCACCATTTTATTATTTCTCATGACTCTACAGGTTGACTCAGGCTCAGCTCGAGGATTCTTCTGCTGGTCTCTCTTGGGGTCTCATGTGTTGGGGTCAGACAGTCCAGTCACTCACATGCCTGGCACCTTGGCAAGGACAGCTGAAAGGCGGGGACCTGTCTTTCTACAAGGTCTTTCCACACGGCTAGCCTTTTTACATGGCAGCTGGATCCCAGGAGAAAGCATTCTAAGAGGGCACATTCCAGGGTGCAGGACTTGTCAAGCCTTTGCTTGATAGCATCATGCGTGCTAATGACCCATTGGCCAAGCCCAGAGTCACTGTGGGAGGGGACTCCACAAGGGCCACAAAATTAATAGTCTACCACAGCAGGGATGTTGTAGAAGTCATATATTTATGTAGAGGATAGGACTGTATAAACCCCCAGGTCCCTTCTGAATAGTAGATTCCTTCTTTTTACAATGTTTTTTCCATGATTTCATCCTTCTTCCCTTTCCTACTCTCTTCCTTTTCTTCTCTTTAAAACTAACCCTCTCCCCCAAAAAGCAAAAAATGTGCCAAGTTCCTACAGAAGCATCCCAATGAATTAGGATCTAGGAAGTAGCATTGGAACTCTTTAAACTAATATCATAAACTGATGGCCTACAGACACATTTTGATTGGGGTTCAGTTTTTAAAAGTAGAGAAATTTCATATTGGAATTCAGATTCTCAGCTTCTCTTGAAAACTCGAAGGAGCAAGCAATTCCGGGCCCACATTCTTCCAAGGCAACAACAGGCAAGAGCTGAGTTGGAACTCCCCTTTGAGAAGAGCCAGGGCTCTCCAGATCACCATAGTCCCCACCATTCCATATTGTCTTAGTTCAAATTGGAACCACAGGTTCTAATTTGACTTGTCTGCGGCACTCATTTCTGTTGTCTGGCCTCTGAAGGTTTTTAAGTTGCAACCCCTGCTTTAAACTCACTCCGAATTTTCTCCCTTTCACCGTTCGCCCTCCCCAGTTTATCTCCTCTCTATAAAATATGCTCATTGTTATTTTCCACTCACTCACCATAATTCCATTATTGCACCTTATCTGAAGCCTTTCCCAGTTTGAAGACAGCTTATCAAATAATGTCTTGCCTTTCATTTAAGCAATGCCAAACATCCCACCTCCTTTTAAAGCCTTGCTTGACTTAATAGTGGTAAAGCAGTAGTGGATCCATCTGGAATCTACTCCTCCTTCATAACGTCTCAGGTCAAAGCTTGACTACAAATGCCACTGTTTCTGGATTACAGAAAGATGCATAAGACACAAGGACAGAGTTTTCATGTAAAGCAATATTCTATAATGTGAGGACTAAGAAACACAACTGAATCCTTTTCAAAGAGACACACTTGGTCCCAATTTGGAGAAGCATTGAGGGCAGTTGTTCTTAAGGTGTGGTCCTTACAGCAGCAGCATCTGCAAGCTTGTTAAAAATGCAAAGTCTTGGGCCTCACCCCTTACCTAATGGATCAGACACTCTGGGGAATAGGACCCAGCAATCTGTGTTTTAACGAGTCTTCCAGGTCATTCGGAAGCACGCTGCAGTTTGAGAACCACTGACTTAGAGCCATCCCACACCATTAGGCCTTGTGGTTCCAATTTGAGCTAAGCAGAGTAAATGGACCCTTCCCCAAGGGGCAGCTGCTCCGCTAACTTTTTTTATATTTTCCGAAGTCCCTCATGGCTGCAGGTTAATGATTCCCAAAGTGACTCAGCATCAGCACCACCTGAGGAGTGGCTTCCAGCCCCCACCCCCCTCTGATTCAGTAGGTCTGGGCTGGAGCCTGGAAGTGTGGGGCTCCAACAAGCTCCCCAGGTGATGCTAGTGATCACTTAGATTTGGAAACCATTTGTAGAAAGTACCTGCTAATGGGTTCACCTCATTCCACCTCCCACTAAGCACGGGTTGGGGCAATTTGGCACTTGAGTTCCTGGAACACCACTTTCAAAGCCTGTTGATTCTGCCACTGGTTTTGGAGAGCCACTGAGTGGCACCAGGGCATCTGCAGCGTGACGCACCTGTCTGCACACCACATCACTTCCGCACGCAGACAGCAGCTCTCCCACCTGAATGCACGCACATTCAAACTATTTGGTCGGTCTGCCCTTTGGGGCTTCCTATAATGGCATTTGACCCATAATGTGCTTTCTGCCTGGCCACAGGGGATTGTTTGCAGACCTTTTGGAGGGCTAATAAATAAATGATGGGCTTCTGGCCAGAGGAAACCATCTCAAGGTCAATGATATTGCAGAGCAGGGCTTTACAGAGCTTGCTAAGATTAAAAAATCATCAGCTCCCACTAACCACATCCCCTCTTTTCTGAAACTTTGAAGCTTTGCTGTTGCAAAAAGGAGCATAATTAAGCCTCGATAAAATTTTAATAGCGGGAATTATGCACTCTGCAACCAGCCTACAATTAGCCGTTGCTATGCTACGGGCAGAACCTAATCACGATAATGAGGCAAACAAAGGGAGGGAATTAATCAGGGCTATAAGGTTAGTGCACAGCCGGTTCC
This sequence comes from Tapirus indicus, assembly GCA_031878705.1. NCBI lineage: Eukaryota > Metazoa > Chordata > Mammalia > Perissodactyla > Tapiridae > Tapirus > Tapirus indicus. The sequence goes on along the minus strand of CM062918.1, from coordinate 59,403,136 downwards.
ATCTCAGAGCACTGATTTCTCAAACACAGCAGTCCGGCCCCTGGGAAATCTTGGTCCTACGCAAGGTTAGATTAGCTGGTGTGGGGTGGGTGTGTGCAATCTTCTGAGTAAGGAAGGCTATGTGCAACATCATTCCTATCACTACCACGAGGATGCACGCACCTTAAAAGATGATGATGCCCCTACTTTGTGCAGGAAACTCTGCTAGATTCTGTGAGCGAGATATTGCTACACAGGACACGAGTCCTGTCCTCTAGGACTTTGCTATTCCGAGTGTGGTCATTGGACCAGCAGCATCAGCACCAGCTGGGAGCTTGTTAGAAATGCAGCATTTCAGGCCCACCCAAGAACTCCTGAATCACAGGTGGATTTTAACAAGATCTCCAGGTGATCTGTGTGCACACTGAAGTGCAGACACCCTGCTCTAGATTTCAACCTAGTAATAACAGTTGTTATAATTATAGTAACTATTGTTTCTGCCAGGTTCGGTGTGAGGCAGTCTATGATAATCTTGTTGAATTCTCACCATAACCCCTGAGGTTCTCCCCATTAAGCACATTAAGAAACTGAGGCTCAGAGAAGTTAAGAAACTTGCACAAGGTCACTGAACTAGTAGTAGGAGGAAATAGAATTGTGATTCCAGGGTTTTCTGCAGAGCCTGGCTTCTTGGCCCCTGGTCCAGAATGCCCCCTATCACACAAAGATGGAGGGTGAATAAAGATAATCACAATTCAGATCAGTGTATGATAAAGGGTCCCAAGTGAGTTAAAAAAGGAGGATAGTATTAAAAGAACATAAAGGGGCAGGGGTCCCTTTTGGTTGGGGTGGTCAGGGATGGAGGAAGCAGCATCTGAGCTGGAACTTGAATGATAAGTAGGATTTATGCAGACCCATTGGCGGGAAGGGCATTCCAGGCAGCAGGTTCAGCATAAGCAAAGCATGGTGAATGTCTGTGGGGCTAAGGAGTAGAACACTTAAGTACGACACCTGTGTGAGTGAGGTGGGGCTGATCATGGAAGGCCTTGAATGTCAAGATAAGGGTTTGAACTTGCATTAGGAGGTGATGAGGATCCATGGAGGGTGTCTGAGCTGGGGGTATGTCACAGTCAGATCAAGCTCTGTCATGAACTGCAGAGAAGATCAGAGGAAAGCTGAGAGCCCCAAGCCACCACGGGGTCCGTGGGGTTGGAGAGGAAGGGGTGCCAAGAGATCCTGAGTGGAAAGGGGGGAACAGGGCATTGAGATGAGTCATGAGCCTCTGACTCCAAGCTCCAACCTTGGTGACTGGGAGAACACTGAGTCAGGGGAAAGATGTTTGGGGAGAAAAGTGGTGGTGTGGTTTGAGATGTATTACATTTGATGTGATTTGCAGCCTCCCACGAGCAACGTCAATTTCATTCAACATTTATTGAGAGGGACACCAAAATGAATAAGGCACAGAAGCCAACAGATGACAGCTGAAGGCAACTGAGTACCAGGTGCCAGCCCCGAGCTTGGTGCTTTATAGGCATCGCCCTTCTGACCCCACTACAGCCTCCCTCACTTGAAACCCAGGATGCATGTTATAATCACTCGGGAGCTTTAAAAAATACCAAGACCTGGCGCCCACCCCCTAAAGGATGTGTGCACTGTTACTGTGTTGAGTGAGGGTACTGGTCCAAGGCAGTGAGGATCTCAGCCGAGTCTTGGTGGAACCTCCAATTCTATGGATGCCCATTGGCCAGACCACCAGGAACATATCTGTAGTTAAACCAGCTGAGTTTATTCCTTGTTGCAGAGAGAGAATGCACCCCATGGGGAATCATGGGGTGCATTCTCCCCACGAGAGGGTGTTAGAAAGAACCAATTATAGCACTTGGGCTTTGACGGGGTGACTTGGAGGAGGATGGGGGGTTGCTCTAGTCTGGATGGCTTCAGAAAGCCAGGCGATTCTATGACTACCTCCTCGAGTCTCATCTATGGGGAGGGGAGACTAGAATGAAGACAAAGTTGAAATTGGTTAAGAAGTGGCAGTCACTCTTCTTGGCAGAGAGACGGGGTATTTGGTATTTGGTGGGTGGCAGAGTGACCTTGTTGTCTGGACAAAATTATGAAGTGGCCTTGCTTCATCTCATTTTATCTTGGTCTCAGAGTAAACTCATCTGAGGTTGGTATTCTGTGAAATTGTTTATATCTAATAGAAGCATAACCTAGCTCAGCTGCAAGTGTCAGCCCGGCTTCTGAACGTCAGGGGCATTTTCTTTCTCACAATCCACGCCCTCCTTGCCAGTCCCATTCCCCATCCTCCCACCCCCACGCCCCTAGCAGCAAAGGAAAGAGAAGGCAAAGTAGAGGGGAAAAGGAAGAATGAAGAAGCTTCAAAATTAAGAAAGCAAAAAGCTGAGGAAAGAGAGGAAAAAGGTGAGGGTGGGTGTGGGGAGAGGAAACTATGATGGATTCTGCTTTCCAGCTTCAAACTGAACCGCGTCTCAGCTGAACATGAGTGGTAGGGCAGGAGGGATGCCTCCACCGGGATGAGGGGAAGCCATTGTTAATTTTTCACTGCCCTGCAGCCCAGCCTGTGCATATCAGCAGTGACCTTGCCGCCCATCCCCCCTCCGAGCGAGCGCTGTTTCCCGCCATCTGTTTTGCATCAGTGATTGGTGATGCTCAGCTCGGTGTGAAGGGGAACCTGCTCTCGGTAAGGGGAGGTGGGTGGGCACTGAGAGGATCCAGGGAGCTGGGCCCGCAGCTCTGGGTGGGTGTGCGCGCGCGCGCTTGCTTTGGCTTAGAGAAAATCTTGGCCAGACTGTTCCCTAGGCGGGTTGACACCCAAGGTGTGTGGGCTGAGGGCTCCCCCTGAATCTGGCCCCAGAGCAGGCGTCTGCAGCCTCCTCGCCTCCGCTCCAGTTTATCAAGCAGAGGCTGGGTCCTGTGCTTGAGCCCCTTAGCGCTCCCCCTGGCTCAGGGGCTGCCGGTGGAGAGCCTGTGCCGTTCCTCCATCGTGGGGCTGGCTATGTGAAACTGGAATGGTCCCAGGGTCTTGGAGGCGGCGGGATCCAGGTGGCACCAAACATGCCCCTTCTGTGTCTTTCCTGCCTTGGCTCAGGCTTCCCCTCTTCCTGGAAAGCCTGTGTCTACCGTGCCCTAGCCAGCCTTCAAGGTGGAATGCAAATGCCTGCCTCCCCAGCGGAATCAATTACCCCTCCTCCACGCTCCCAGAGGGAGGCCCTTGCCCCTGCTTCTACTGAAAAACGTCTCCAGCTGCACCTATTAGGTGCTCCTTACCAGAGCGTCTCTCCTGCACAGGGAGCTAGCTTATTTATCACTTGGCCACCAGGCCCTGGAACTCGGCCAGACTCATAGTGGACATTCGGTAAATGTTTGGGAAGGAAAGGGAGGGGAGGAGAGAGGACTGGCTTGTCGTTCTCAACGCCTAGCGGTGTCCTAGGGGTCGTGAGGCCACAGAAGCCCTCCCTCCGGCCGCTAAGTGCATGCCCAGTCGCTGTTGAAGACAGGCAGAGGGTTCCTCCTCCGGGCCAAGCCACAGCTGGCCGCCCCTGCCCCTTTCTCTTCCCGTCTGATGGGATTTTTATGGAGTCAGAAGTGACTGAGGCAGACCTGGGAGAGTCCTAAACTCGGGAAGAATCTAGGCCACAGAAAGCAGCAAGTGTCTTGGTGTTAGTCCAGGAAGACCTCAGAGGAAGGGGTGCTTGGCAGGGGTCTCCTGTTGACACAATTTCAACCCAGACTTCTATTGCTCTCTAGAACCAGCTCCTCTCTGAAGCCACAGAGAAAAACAAAACCAAACCAAAATCTACAGCAAAGTTCCCAGGGAAATAAGATGGGGGGAACTGGGGATTAGGAAACACATTACTCACCCCCTGAGCTCCCTCAGGTGGAAGCTGAGCTACTGCAGCACTCGCTTCGGGGGGCTGGGTCCCTGGGCAGACGCAGGCTGTCCTCTCGTGGTTTTTGTCTGGGACCTGCAGGGGGGACCTGTGTGCATGATGTTCAAATGGAGCCCAGTCTCCTCTTCACAAACTCAAATCGTGGAGCTTTTCAGTTTATACACTTAGGCACCTGGAGCTTCAGTGGAGATGCTAAATGAAAATGAGGATCAGCACGCGCACAAAGATTCCCAGCATTTGTAATTGATGAGATGCATGAAGAGAACAGGGAGGGGCAGTGAAGGGAGGAGGGATTTCTTTTTCCAGCTGGAGATGAGGGCGTGGTGGTCAGCACCTCAGGACTCCCCAGCCCGTCAGGTCCAACCTCAGGCCACGTCAGGAACCACAGAGGCCTCGGTCCAGAATTTCAGAGATTCAGTCAGGGGGAAGGAGTGGGGAGAGAGTTGATAACTCTGAAGAACATCTGAAACGTCCCCCTGAGTCCACCCCCATGGGGCATTAAGGGGCACTGGGGCAAGATCTTGGCAGTCGTGATTTCAAAGAGGCCTCTTGGCATAGAGGAGTGAGCAAACACCTGGAAGTCAGAGAGGCCAGGGTTCAAATCCCAGCCCACCACCTACCAGTTCTGTGATCTCAGACACAGCACTTGGACTCCCCAAGCTTCTGTTCCATCTTCGCTTCTGTTCCATCTTCTGTAACAAAGAGGTCATGACCCTCCTCCGAGGCTGTTGCGATGTTGGGATTTGGATTAAATTAAAGGAGATGGCCTATAGGAAAGAAGGGAACACAAGGCCTGGCATATTGGAGATGCCCCAGAAAGGAAGCTCCCTTCCCTCCACCCCCACCCCTTCATAGGACAGGAGCATGCCCTCCCAGCACCCTCCCTGCCCACACACAGACAGCCTAGATCCTCAAAAGTTAATTCTCCAGGAATTCACCAGTACCTAAACACTCTGGGGTGTGTCCTTGGCAAAGAGGAAGCAGCTGGCTGGAGGTGGTGGTCGGGGGTTCCTAATATTGACTCTCCCACATGTAAAGCAGAACTTCTACTTTGTCCTAAAGAACATCCATCCACCAGCAGGAAGTGCCTCGAGCTGGGGCAGGCTGGGATTGGATAAGGGTCTCTCCTTCCTCATCATGATTTTATCGACTCTAATCACTCCTCTGTCCAGACTTCCAGCCTCAAAGTTTTCAGCTTCAAGTGATTCATCTCAGAGGCCACCCCCATGGGCCCCTCATCTGCTGTTTAATTGCAGAAGGGAGTGCTGGAGGCCCCAGTGCCTTAATTGCATTTGTTAATGGGTAGGTGCAATTATCCCTGCCACACTCCCACACACTGCCAGGCAGACAGAAGATGATTAAGGGGATCTTTAAGACTCCAGCTCCCTCCAGCCCTCTCCACTAATTGAGCACTGGAGGAAGTGATATTGAGCTCCCACACGCCTTTCTTTAAATTAACTCCTGGCTCCCAAGTCCTCCTCGGAGCAGTGCATTGGCCACGTGGCTCAGAGCGTTCAGTTCCAGCCCCATCCATCACCCGTCACTTAGGCACAGGGCCCAGCCAGATCGTCAATGGGTCCATCCATCACCCACAGACTGGGAGTGGACTGGGGGTGAGGGCGCTTTCATGGCCTGCAGGGGGTGATGTCATCCAGCCTGACTGTAGCACCTGATTTAACTGAGAGGTGGCCAGAAGATGTCCCACTGTCCTCTGACCTTGGCCACCTGTGCTCAGCACCAGTCTGGACCGCCACAATCTCCTACTGACTGGTCCACTCCTCCCTGATTTAGTGCATTCCCCACCTGGCAGCCAGAGTGATCAGCTTGAATCATAAATGGGGTCGAGCACTATTGTTCAAAACCCTTCAACAGCTTCCCAGTTTACCCAGAATGCAATGCAAGCCCCATGCCATGGCCTATAAGGCCTCAGGTGGCCTGGTGCCCGGCACACTCTGTATCCTCAACCTGTGTCCTCTAGCCCCTGCTTACTAAGCTCCAGCCACTCTGCTCTTCTCATTCCGGTTCCCCAAACATACTGAGCTCTTTCCAGCCTCAGGGCCTTTGCACATGCTCTTTCCTCTGCTTGGACGAATTTGCCTTCACATTTTTCATGGTCAGCCCTGTCTCCCCCTTTAGGTCTCCACTGAAATGTTTCTTGAGAGAGGACTTCTGTCCTTCTGTGACTTATCCTAAGTAATTTCCCACCTTCTTAGTTCCTTTTTTTAAAACACTTGTTTCGTTCAAAGCATGTATCACAATTTTCATTATCTTAGTTTTGTTCTTTTGCTATATATTTTTGCTGTTGTTTGTCTCACTGCACTATAAGCCCCATGCAGTCAGGATCCTTCTTTTAGGTCACTGCTGTATCCAAACGTCTACTGGAGTGCTTGGTACTTCCCCACTCATTCGGCAAATATGTATTGAGCACCTACTCTGCACCAGGCACTCTTAGGCACTGGGGATGCATCAATGAACAAAGAAGAGAAAATCTCTGCCACCTTGGACCTTACATTCTAGAGGGGACAGGAGAGGCAGGCAATAAATGGTGCACATAATAAGTAAATCATATAGAATGTTAGAAGGTGACGGACTCTTTCTACCAACCAAGGCTAGTGATTAATAATTCTCTGTGATCCTGGGAATTAAATATTAGGTAAAACGCTACAGAGAAAAGGAGTGTGTGTGTGTGCGTGCGTGTGTGTACCAGGGTGTGGAAGCTCAGTTAACAGGGTGGTTAACACTGAGACGTGGGTGTATTTTGTTCCCAGGAAAATGAAGACTGTCAGCTTACAGCTTCCTTCTCTTGGGTGCCCATCTCCTCACAGCTGCAGCCTCTTGAGCGGCTCTAGCTCCTCTAGGTCGCTCCCCTCTCCTGCTTCTCGCATTTCCTTCCTCGTTCCCGCAGAAACTCTCCCACCCCTCTTTCCCATTGAGGCATGGCACAGTCAGGTGAGCTTGGATTTTGGCCTGCCTGTCATTCATTCCCCTTCCTTCTGGAAACAGCATCCATAAGTTCTCTTTGAGGACCACTGGTAGGACTGTCAATCACAGCCTCTGCCTCTCCTGGCCAACAGGTAGCGCTGGACCCAGGCCCACCTGAACCTGAGTCCTCAATGGAGAGACAAAAAGATTTGAAAGCAGAAGTTTATTCATTCCGATGAAATGATTGTCCATTCCTTCCTGCCCCCCGCCTCTCAAGCTGCCCTGCTTCCTGTCCTTTCCAATCCTGTGCCTCACTTTCCTTTCCTTCTGGAGCTGCACCATGGTCCTGCGATACATTTTTTCTTGTGAGTGACCGTGGGGGTTGGTTTCTGTTGCTTGCAGCCAGAGATTCCGACAGGTGCTGACCCATGCTGACTGCTTCAGTACAAGCTGATATGGCTGCAGAGCAGTGCTCTTGGTGGTGGGTGAAGTTGGGTTAAAAACTCAACTTCCTTGTCAGTAAAATGAGGACAATAATAGCATGTTCCTCTGGGGGTTATTGTGAGGATTAAAAGACTTGAAGTGTTTGCACATGAGTGCCTGGCGGTCCCGCCCTCTTTTCTCCCATCCTCTTCCTAAACTCTCTCAGGAGTCTGGGAGGAACTGCGATGAAGTAGGAACAGCAGGTGCCCACAGAAGTTGCTATGGGAACCCTAGCCACATGTGCAGCATCCTGGGGGGTGCCCGCAGCTGCTAGGGGCTGGCTGCAATGACTCTGCCTTTTGGAGCAGAAAGGCCCAGCTGTTCCCATCCCCCTAGGTCCCGACTTGGCTCAGTTCACAGAACTCCAAACAGAGCAGCTGTTCAGCTTGGGAAGACGAGAGGAGGAATGTACTCTGTGTGGCTCTCAGCTTCCGGTCTCAGGGGGTTGAGAGGGAGGACGAGCATTATTCAGCTCAGAATTCTCAGACTGGAAACAAACCTTAAGAAGCCATGTAGTCGATCAACGCAATAACAAACCTTCCATGAGTCAGTTCTGGGAGCTCAGCACGGAACTGGGTAGGCAGTTAGGGGGATGGAGAATCAGAAAACATTAGTGGAGGACCTCAGTGGAAATAAAAATAGAAATTAAAAGCAGCAATGACGGTTATCACTTGTGGAGTGCCCACCATAGGTGAGCCACTCAGCTAGGTTCTTGACATACATCTCTGTAGCCCACACTATCAACTCTGCCAGGTGTTAGGATGCCCTTTGACTCGTGTGGAGGCTGAGCTCAGAGAAGTTACAATACATGCCCGAGTGTTACCTAGCCAGGAAGGATCACCTAATGTGATCCGATCATCTTACAGACCTTTTCGTTTATTCACTCACACCCAGAAATGTGTTGTATGTTCCAATACAAGAAATTTGTATGTATTTGTATACAAATGTCTAGTATGTTCTCAGCTCTGGACTAGACATGCTTGAAGTTCAGTGGGAAAAGCTCACCTGCACACAGGTGACAATGACACTGGTAAGGGCCAAAGAAAGGACTGTGAAAGCAGAGGAACAAGACAGTGGCAATGCCTTGAATGTCAGGCTGAAGTGGGGAGATGCTGGCTGGCCTGGGCCTTGAAGGATGGAGCAGTGGCAGTTTAGCAAAGGAAATGGCAGAAGCGGGGCAGAGGGGGTTTCAGGTAGTGAGCCCGGCCGCCTGGTACAGGGCAGCTTCCTCCAGGAGGCCCTCAGCTGGAGTGCTGAGAACATGGGGCTCCAGGCCAGGGGCTGAGGCCAGACCGTGAGCTGAAGCCAGACTGCAAAGGACCTTATATGGGACGCCAACTGATTTGAATTTCATCTGGTAGGAAACGGGAGGCCCCTGAGGGGTTTTAAGCAGCGGGGGGGCAATACAGTGAGATTTGCCTGATACCCAGAAAACCCCTGCCCTGTGTGTAGGATGGACTGAAGGACAGGCCAGAATAGGTGCAGGGATCTAGCCAGGAGACTGTCCAGTGGTCCAGGTAGGGGTTAAAGGAACCAGGGCTGCGGCAGGGTGGGGAAGAGAGACATTTCAGAGGTGGAATCAGTAGACTCTCATTGGCAGGAAGCTGAGGACAAAATTATATTCCCTGCCAGAAACCTCTGGGTGTGTCTCTGGAGTGTTTGTGTGTGTAGGTGTGTGTCTGTGTATACATGTATGTGAGGCTGCAGTCTGGATGCACACTGGGGGCCACGTATGCACCCGTGTGCATGTGTGTCTGGGTGCCTTCGGGCACTTCTGCGTGGCTGCATTTGCGTGTGTGTCTGCTGCTCCCAGTGCAGCTGTGAAGCCCCACCCCCTCGTTGTGCTTCGGGCTCATCGCCGGCTTCTGCGTGCCAGGCACCCCCAGGGGCTGAAGCTGCTTTAGAGGCTCCCACTGCTGACAGGAGAAGCAGCTTCCATCCCTGTTTGATGCTGCAACATGGACCCTGAGGCACTTCTTCAAAGGGAGCAACTGGGGGAGGAAAGAAAGAAAGTAAACATTGGGATTAAGCTGTGAACAACTCCTGCCCCTGCCCCAGCCCAGGCACACGGACCTCCCCCGAGACAGGCTTTGATTTGACAATTGCATTTTCCCCAGGCTGGAATCCTGGGGGCTCGGGGGGTTCTGGGAAGGGCTGGGGAAGGGGGTAGGTTCCCACAGCTGAGGAGTCCCTTTGTGGGTATGAAACAGGCTGCCCACGGGCCTGCCCTCAGGGGCCTGGACAGAGGAGCCCTCCATCCTCTCCTACCTGCCCCTTCCTTCCCTCTTTCTCTCCCTTCCTCTCTCTCTTCTTCCTCCTTCCTTCCTCTTTCCTTCTTCTTTCCCTTCCCTAATCACCATTTCCAGAAGACTCCAAGGCCTCACACTGACTCCCATCTGTGTGCTAACTCTCATATCGGGTGATTGTGTGATTGTGGGCAAGTGTGCCTGTGTTTTAAAAGGCAGCTACTCTCACCCCACAGTCTTGTTAGGATTAAGTAAATTCAGGTATGTGAATGCACAGCACAGTGCCGGGCCCATCAGAGGAACTCAACAAATGGTAGCCATCAGAACTATTGTCATTGTCGTACAGTGATCGGTAAGTCATCTCCCTACCTCAAATTGCTTCCACCATGTAAGAATTTTATAAAAGGCAGGGTGCTAGGGTGCTTGGAGAGGGCCAGAAGAGCAAGAGTCCACTCTTCCTGGGAAAGGGCGGGATCACAGAGAGCTCCCTGGAAGAGGTGACGCCGAGGCTTAAAGCACAGCTGGATTTCACCAAGTGAGTCCATGGTGAGGGCATCCAGGCCAAAGAGAGGATTTTGCTGAGGTGTGAGACGGGGACTGCGAAGGCCCCGTGGTGCGTCCAGGCCTCAGGTCCTGTGTGGGAGGCCTGCCACAGGTTGCAATGCTGGGCAGGTCCTGGGAGTGAGGAGCACCCCTGGAAGAATTTAACCAGACCAGGAGCGCTGGGGCTGAGGGGCCTCAGAAAATCTTTCTAGGCCAAAAGGTCTTTTCCACTCAGGTTCCAGGCTGCCTGTGGTGGCCACCCAGATGCCCCTTCAGTGAGGGACCTGCTAGGGGTGTTGTGGCATGTGCAGTGGTCAGCCCCTTCAGCACTGCCTCAGCTGCAGAGGGCAGCCACGCCCAAGGTCACATGTCTTTTCTGGGCGGCCCACATCCAGTGACTGACCAATGCCGGAGCGTAAAGGTCCGGCCATTGCAGCCCAAGTCAGGACAACTCTGAGGGGCCAATCCAGCTCCAGGACTCTCCGAGGGGTCAGCCGAGGCCAATGTGGGCCTGCATGGTGGCCCAACTCTCCCTCTGCCCCCTGCTCTTCCCACTGGTGTGGATCCCCAGGGCCCTCCCAACGAAGCTAACTCCGCTCAACTCCATCTCCGAGTCCACTGCTCATCCCTCTGGCTGGGCCACCGTCTCCGTAGTGCTCTCCACCCACCCCAACTCTTTTTAAAGTTAACTTGTTTGTTGAGGTATAACATGCCTACAGAAAAGTGCAAAACTCAACAAATTACATACAACCCGAATCTTTGCAAACTGAACACAGCCTGTAACTGTTACCCAGATCAGGAAACAGAATTTTGCCAGCACCCCGGGACTCCCTTTGTGCCCCACTCCTTCCCAAAGGCCACCACTGTCCTGACTTCTAGCCACAGATTTAAGGCTTGCATGTTTTTGAACTTCAAATTAATGGAATCATATAGTGTGTACTCTTACGTGTCTGGGTCCCCTCACTCAACCTCACGTGTGTGAGATTCATGCATGCTGTTGTGGGTAGCAGTGGTTCATTCCTTCTCACTGCTCCACATGTTTCCACCGTCTAAATGACTATATTTTATTTATCCATCCACTGCTGAGGGGCACTTGGGTAGTTTGTAGTTTGCGACTATTACAAATAACTCCACTGTGAACATTCTTGTACGAGACTTTTGGTGCTTTTTTTTTTGCTGAGGAAGATTTGCCTTGAGCTAACATCTGTTGCCAATCTTCCTCTGTTTTGTGTGTGAGCCACCACCACAGCATGGCCACTGACAGACAAGTGATGTAGGTCTGTGCTCAGGAACTGAACCCGGGCCACGGAAGCAAAGCATGTTGAACTGAACCACCAGGCCACTGGGGCTGGCCATTTTGGTGCATTTTTAAACAAATTTCTGTTAGATACATACCTGGCTCACAATTTCTGCAGTAGGTATGGATATGTTCATCTTTAGTGACACTTCTGAACTGTTTTCCAAAGAGGCTGCACCAATTTACCCTTTCACCAGCAGTGTCTGAGAGTTCCAGCTATTTCACATCCTCACCAACACTTGATATTGTCAGACTTTTAATTTTAACCATTCTGGTGTAGTTCTAATTTGAATTTTCCTGGTGGCTAAGGAGGTTGAGCATCATCTTGTGCTTGTTGACCATTTGGATAGTCTCCCTTTGTGAAGTGGCTGCTTTAAGTTTTTTACCTTGTTAATTTGTAGGAGCTCTTTATATATTCTGTATGCAAGTCCTTTGTCAGATCCCCATGTTTCTTTTTTAAGATTCAAATATCCCCAGGAGATGGGGCATGGGGTGAGGACCAGCATCACCACACCTGAGTGGTACCAAATTGCTTTCTCCCCTCTCTGGGTTGTGGAAGCCCTTCTAGAAAGGAGGTCTCCTCAGTGAGGCTGCATTTCCCTTCCTCTTACCAGTCTTCTTTCAGCTGAGAGAAACTGAAATACAAATGAGGAGACACCGAGAAGAGCGAGGAGCAAAGGTCTGGAGTTTTCACAGCAGAGGGGAGAAGTCGGGGGAAGAGTTTGACCTCCTCCCTCCTACTGGGCACTAACAGGTGGTGAGCATCTACTGTCTCTGAGTGAGGAGATGCGAAGGACAGCAGGAGCGCCCAGGCTCAGGACGCCAGGCAGGGGACTGGAGGAGATTGAAGCACCCTCCCCACTTCCAGAGAGACAGTGCACTGAGCCCAGGGGGCCTTGGAGAAGGAGATGAGAAGGAAAAACCGGGGGGCCAGAATGTCTTGGGGGAGATGTGACCCCCTCAGTGGACCGGACTATCTTCTTCATCCCCAGATGCCTGGCTTTTAGCAAAGTGCCCCGTATTTGCCCAGCAGAAAGTAACGCACATGTAGAACTTTCTGAATGTAAGTTCTGTGAGACAAGAGCCTGTAGGTGCTCATTAGTTGAATGAATGAAGTTCAAATGCCACATAATAATAGCTTCATTCCTTGATCACCTACCATTTGTCAGCACATTTACATATTGGCAGCTCATTTAATACAATAATCTTTCCATTTTGCAGTTGAGAATAGGTAACTTGCCAAGGTCACTAAGCTGGAATTCATACACAGCTCTGCTCCAAAGTTCCTGTGGTTTCCCCCTAAGCCAAGCAGCTCCTCATCAGAGGAACCAGAGAGGACAGTTTACCAAGGTATTCCCCAGGCAGAAAGCACTCGCTCCTCCCTTCCAGGTGAGGGAACCCAGATGCCTGATAGGAGGTGCTCTGAGAAAAAGAGGGGACGAAGGTGATAAAGGTCCTCTTATCCTGCCCATAACCTCCTTCCAGCTCTCCATCATTGCCTCCGTCCCCCCTCCCTCCCTCTCTTCCTTCTTTCTTTCCTACCTTCTTTCCTCCCTTCCTGTCATTGCCTCCATCCCTGCTTCCTCCCTCCCTTCCATCCTCAGACTCTTACCGAGCACCTGCTGTGGGCTGGGACTAAAGCGGACTAAACAGATACAGAAATCTGCCTTCACACAGCTTCTGCTCACGCGGTGAACACAGAGACGTCATTAATCAGATGACTATGTACAAACGGAAGGGGGATGGTGGAGGCCGTCATGTGTGTTTGCTCTTCCTCTGCAGACACTCCCCCCAGCATGGGAGGGAGCCCAGCGTTTGCAGTTCTGTTCCCAGAGGCCTTTGTGTTGCTGGGTGAGCCCGAGCCACAGGCTGCTGTTGCCAAGCACCCAGAAGACACCCCGCCCCTTCCTGGCTTTTGTTTTGTGAAAACACATTTTCAGGGGAATTATGCTGTATTGTCTGAGATGGAGGGCTTGGAGAGGGAGAGATGGAAGCAGCTGGAGTAGAGAACTGGGGAGCTTCTCCCAACCAGAACAGGGGCAGGCTTGGGGGGGACCATGCCCTGGGGGGGACCTCAGAAGGGAGTAGCCATCGAGGATCCTACTTGTCACACAGGTTGGGGAGGAGCCCTGATGTCAACTGAGATGGAGTTTCCCCCCCTCGCAGCCACCTGGTTCTCCCCATTTCACATTCAAACTCTCCTGGCCTCTGAACTGTCATTTTTTTAAACTTTCGTCATTGATCCTCCACCCACTCCCTGACTCCAGTGGTTGACCTCAGCCCAGAATCCATATCTACTTTTCCAGCACCTTGCCCAGTGTCCGAGTCATTGTGACTGGGGTGACACTGTGGGAGGGGTGGGGGCGTGAAAATAGTGCTCCTCTCCGTGGAGCTGTGAGGAGTAACTGAGATAACCCGTGTGCGGCAGGAGTACAGGGCCTGGCACGTGGAAAGGACCCGATCAGCGCTAGCTATTGTCATTAATCACCTCTCCAAGCAGAGGGAGATCTGGAACGCAGGCCCAGAGGCGTGGAGGCACGTGGCACAAATAGTTTGATTACAAACAGCTGGTGCAGTACTGGGCTCTGGTGAAGGTGGCCGAAGCAGGGAAGTGGCCCAGGATCTAGGACACTTGTGTCATCACATGTGCCAGGCTGGGGGGTTGTGATTCCCTCTGGCAGGCCGTGGGAAGTGCTAGTGTTTTTTAAGCAGGAATATGTATTTTAGAGAGCCCACTCAGCCATGATATGGAAGATGGATCTGAGTGGGGAGAGACTTAAGGACGGGCCGCTATGTGCCATTGACCCTGGTTTATGAGGACGGCACTTCAGTATCTGGGCAGGCAATATAAGGAGAAGGGGAGACTAACCTATTTTCCAACAACATCTCATTTTTAGTGAGTAAGCAACTTTAGAATCACGTTAATTGTACTGTCAGGGAAGTGATACAGCAGGAGAGAAAAAAAAAAACCTGTAAAGAGATTGCAAAATAGAAAATCCACTAATGTGGCTCACTAGGTGACTGTGATTCAGGGACACAGAAGTGTCAAAGTTTCTGAAATCCTGACACCTTCCCTCCCATCCCATGTTCCGCCCACTGACCTGAGGAGGTCTCTTCCTCAGCTTGTGCATTAATTAGGACTCTGTCTTGCAAGCAGCAAAATAAACAAATGAAACCTCTGCCCAAACTGACTTAAACAGTAAAGGGAAATTATTGACTTGTGTGACTGAAAAGCCTAGAGGTAGATCTAGCTTCAGGTGAAGCTTGATCTAGTGGCTTAAACAATGTCATCTAAGTGTCTGGTTTCTCTCTGTCTTGCCATCTACAATTTAGGCTTCATCCTCAGGCCTCACTTGGAGGACCTCCAGCAGCTCCAGACTTTTCCTTCTTAATTATAAATTGTTGCATTGGTGCCTGACTTCACAACCTTACCCTACTTTTTCCAAGCCAAGGGGGAGTCTCTCTGCTGGTAGAAGAATTCCTCTCTCCCACAATAGCCTCCCTTTCTTCCCCTCACTCACGTCATGCCTCCTTGCTTCCCATTGGCACTGAGGGCTTATACAGCCATCCCTAAACCAATCAAGGTGGTGGTGGGGGCTGGGATACACCATTGCCTAAGGATCCACCATTCTTACTCAAACCACTTGAAGTCATGGGCACGGGGCCACTGTGATAACACTGTGTCCTCCTTACTCTCTGTGACCAGTCCTCTGAGACTTTGGGGCTCCAGTTTTTTTCCCATCCTTTAAGTACAGAGTCCTCACGGTGCTGTCTTAGGTCTTCTCTCTCCCGAGCTGTCGCACCCTCTTCCGCCTTCCCTGACCATCGGTTTCTTGATGACTCCACATCACCAGTCCAGATGTCACTCCTGTGCCATGAAACCATGGATCAACTGCCAGCTGGACCTGTCCACTTAGGGGTGCCAGTGGGGCCTGAAACCCCACGTATCTAAAACCCAACTTGTTCTCAGTCCCCGGCTCCAAACCTGCTTCCCTCTGTGTGTCTTCACCACCACCACTGAGCTGGAAACCGGTCATCCTTGATTCCTTTCCCTCCATCACTCCCCCAGATTGAACCAAGCCCCAGGCCATAAATCCCTCTGGAATCCATCCACTTCTTTCTAGCCCTACCGCGCAGCTCGTGGTAGGTGCTCAGGAAGTCCTGGGTGACCCATGGTTTCTATTTTAGCCAAGGCCCCATCCCCTGTGCTGCACAACCTCCTCACTGCTCCCTCGGCCACCAGAGTGGCCTTGTCCTGCGGACAGGGTCTGTCTCGTTGTCACTGCCGCACTAACCAGAGCCCAGGGCAGTGCCTGCTGCTTAAAGACCTCATAGAAGTGTGTGGATTGAACAAATGAGAGAGGAAAGAGTAAGGGAATTCTTCTTGGGAAAAAGGGTCGGCATCTCTGAAGGCCTGGGGAAGCAGGAGGTGCCCCAGACCACGTGGCCTTGTGGCGTTTGACCCCTCCTCATCGGACGCACTTCAGGCGGAGGGCTGCCCGCCGCCTGGCTGGGGGGCTGCAGAGAGGCTTCTGGTGTGAGGCGGCCAGTAGAGCAGAGGACTCCTAAAGACCCTCCAAATCTCCAGACCCTGGGAATCTGAGGCTCTGGCTTTTCTCTTAAGCTCAGTACTGTCATTAGCCCCCGTTACCACCTGGAGCAGCTAACAGTTGAATTGCTCCATTTCTTGTCTGAATTCACCAGAAAACTAGCACACCGCAGCAGGGGGTCTGGGAACAAAGTGTGCCTGTTCCCCCCACCGCACCTCAGTCACGGGTGGTGCGCATGTGGGCTAACGACACAGGATTTCAGCGACGGTGGTGACATTAAAATGTTTATCAGGGAGAAGGCAAAATGTGCCTGCTGGGCCGTAAAGAGCTCACAAGCTTTATTAACCTTCTGTGACTTGGCAGGGAAGAGAGACACACAAATGTGGAGATAGACACGTGGCTTCGTGACTTTGGTTTTCTCTGTGAGGCCTCTGTGCTCTTACAGACAGACTTGCTCCTGCCTCTCTCCTGTTGAACACAGGCCTCCTGCAGCCCTTGATGGGCTTGGGAAGAAAGGTGAGGAAGGAGAAGGAAACTTGGTTTTGTTTTGTTGTGCTCCTGCCTGGGCCAGTAGCCATGCTGAGCACCTCACAAGTGTTATCTTATTTAAGCCTCACAGTAACCCCCAAAACCAACGTCCTCACCATCCTCATTGTTACAGATGAAGAGACAAAGGCCCAGAGAAGTCCCCTGACCTGCCAGAGGTTAAATGCTTGGTGAATGGCAAAAGTGGGACCTGAATGCAAATCTGTTCTCCCCACAGCCCTGGAGGCACCAGGCTAATGACACAACTGTGTGTAGATTTTAGGGTC
This sequence comes from Tapirus indicus, assembly GCA_031878705.1. Lineage (NCBI taxonomy): Eukaryota > Metazoa > Chordata > Mammalia > Perissodactyla > Tapiridae > Tapirus > Tapirus indicus. Next base: position 59,386,393 of record CM062918.1, on the reverse strand, counting down.
TTGGAAAGCCGCCTCACGGATGCCAGGAGCACGGGGGACTGGGGATTTACCACACTTCTTTTGGCTCTGGCTTCCAAGAGAAATCTGAGTAGTAAACCTTACAGAAGAGCCCAGGGCTTCCTGTTTGCAAGAAAAATAATACATATATACCACGATAGAGTCTCTGGCAGATTTCTCCCTATATGGGCCACCTTTTATTACGCTGGTTGAAACTTTTTTGTTTTTTAATGCAGAGAGGTACAAGAAAACCAAAACTGAGTCATAATCTCTCTGTTCAGATTAATCTTTATTGACATTTTAAAAAAATCTATGAACTATACTTATTGTGGTAATCATTTTGCAATATATACAGTATCAAATCATGTACAGCTAAAACTAATACAACATTATATTTGTTATATCTCCATAAAACTGGAAAAAATCTAAGTATAGGTTTAGAAAATTCAAGCAGCAGAACAATTTTTAAAATTAAATACTATTTCCTTCTATTCTTCTCCCAAGGCAATCTTTGCTGACATTCTCTTGTGATTCCTTCTGATAAAAGGGAATACATATAATACTACATGTATGGCTCTGCTTTGTTTTTTACACCAAGGGGGTCATATGATACTTCCTAGATGTTCTGAAGCTTATTCTTTTCCACCCAGTAACGTGTCTGAAAGAATCTTCCCACTTTAGTACAAAGCCATCCACCTTCCTTTTCGTGAACACATAGTGTTCATACTCTTTGCTCATTGAAAAAAATCTAATTCGGGTTCATTTTCTTATCAAACTCTTTACACATTAAAGAAATCAGTTCTTGGTCAACTTCGTGTGTTACAAATATGTTTTCCCTGTTTAATTTCAAATATATGTTGGCATTTCTCATTCCTGGAGGTAGGTTTGGTGACTCCCTCACAGGATCACAGGGAGGCCAAGAGGGCTGTATTAGTCTTCTGTTGCTGCCAGAACAAAGTGGCTTAAAACAAGTCAAATGTATTGTCTTACGGTTCAGGAGGTTGCAAGTCTAAAATGGGTCGGGAGGACTGCTTTCATCCTGGAGGCTCTGGGGGAGGATCCATTTCCTTGCCTTTTCTGGCTTCCAGAGAACACTTTGGCTCATGGTCCTTTCCTCCATCTTCAAACCCAGCAGCTGTAGCATCTTCTCTTCTCTCTGGCCCGTTTCAGTCCTCATATCTTCTCTCTCCATCTGAGCTCCTGATTCCTCTTATAAAGATCCTTGTGATTACACTGGGGCCGTCCAGGTAATCCAGGATAATCTCCCCATCTCAAAATCTTTAATTTAATCACACCAGCAAAGACCCCCATGTAAGGTGACATATTCACAAATTCCAGGGATTAGGACATGAACATCTTTTGGGGGCCATTATTCAGGGAAGAAACAGAGGAGGGGGTGGTGGTATTGCTCCAAAGCATAGCCATCCCCACATCTCTGGAACCCTGGAACTCTCTACACACAGTGTGACCTAAGCCTCATCTCAGACCTCTTTTTCCAACCCCACCTGAAAGGCGACATCCTTGCTCTTCATCCACAGTTTGTTTCTTACCCACCACCCCCTATCACGAGGCACAGGAATGACGTATGGAAATCAGCACCTGTGCTAGGAAATGAACTCTCCCAGCTGAGTCTTACCCCTCACTAGGTTGTAAGCTCCTGAAAACCAGGAGCTAAGTCTTAACCTCTCGTTGTTGTTCTATCCTACACAATATGCCTCAGTGGTACAGCAACTCATGCCATTAGAGAGAAAAGGAAGGAAGGAAAAAAGGAAGAGAAGGAGGTGGCTGCTTCTCCGCAGTCCCAGCAGCTCCTTACACAATCCTGGATAAACGTCCCCTCTCCCTCTTCCCTTAGAGTCTCCCCTCACCTGGGGCTCAGCTTGACTTCTCTCTCCCCTCAGTAACTGGGTCTTCTAGGAGGACACCACCCACAGGCAGGTCCTCAAGCCACTTGGGAGCAAAGACTATGCAGGAAGTTCATGCCCTATTTTCCACCCAGCCTTTGATGCCCTATTTTCTACTTAATGGAACACTGGAACCACGAGAGCGATAAGGACGCTGAGCATGAAGTCGAACTTCTTAGGGGATTCTGCTGGGAGTGGAGGGGTGAGGAGGGCAAGGGGCAGTTTCTGCCATGGGGAAGGAGTTCAGATACGCTGTCTTGTTCAGATACTTCATCACAGAGGCAGGGGCGTGGACTGAATGACTCTCAAGGCCCCTTCCAGTCTGACATGTCCATCACCAATGTGTCCCCACCTCTACAAATCTGCCTCAGTCCTCTTACACTGAAGCCTCCAGCCTTAAGGCCTCCCTGGGCAGATGGCCATGGAATTTTTTTCCTTCCTGATTATAAAAATAGCACATACCTCCTATTACCAAAAAATTGACAAATTTAGAAAAGCATAAAGAAGCAGGAAAATATAATACCCGTAATCCAGATATCTGGAGGGAACCATGGTTAACATTTTAGACTATTTCCTTCTAGTCCTTTTTTCCATGCATGTATATTTGTAACTCCTGTGAGAGGCTTCTATCTGGGGCTTTCTGGGGAGCGGCTAGCAGGAGATCAACTTACTTCCCATAAGTGTCCCCAGTGGGTGGGGTGCTTTCGTGCCCAGTGGCTTTCTATGAGGGTGCTGCTTTGGCCCACCCACCAGGGAGGAGATTGGAGAACCTTTCTCTGCAGTGACCCTGGACCTTAAGGAAAATTCCAGTCCTGTACTGAATGAGAACAGAAGACCAAGTCTTACAAAACTGGAGTCCTATTTGGTGGAATGGGAAGGTGGAGTAGGTATCGCGGATATTCCATGAACCCCCACAAGATCTCTGACTTGGATCTCTGTCCCCCTCTCCCCTCTTCCTATTGCCCTTCTCACTCTTCACCTCTTTCAGCTCAGAGACCCAGCTCACCCCCTTCTGAGAACAACCCCTCTTCCTAAAAGAAATGAGGAATTGAATCTCCCCGCAGGCCTCCCACATTCCCAGCCTCTGGCTTTGAATGGCCATGTCTTTTCTCCATGGCTGCCGGCTGCTCCTGCTCCAGAAAGGAAGTAGGTTTCCTCGGAGGTAGGGTGCAGGGAGGAGCAGGGAGCACTGTTCCCTGGGGTGCAGGGGTGGGAGGGAGGGGATGGGGAGGGACTTCCACTTAAACTGTAGCTGCTTCACCCAACAGTGCATTCTAAAATAAAACATATCTCACTACCCCAAGACTAATTTCTTCCAGGAAAAAAAAAACCACAACCATACAAATAATATTTGACCCACATAAGAAATTAATATTCTTCCTATTACTATACTTGTAACTCTATTTCCTGTGAGCAAACACCATGACCTTATTAGCCCAAGAGAACATTTACCTTCTCTCTGCCAAGGTTAGACGACAAGATATCCTTCATTAACTTGACAAAAAAAGCATATTGCTTTAATTGCTTGGAAGGGAAATAGGGATGGGGTGGGGTGGCGGGGAGTGCAGAGTGAGAAGTTTCTTTTCACTCTTTCACATGTATTTTTAACATACTTAAAAGTATACAATTTTGTATCCTGCTTTTTTTTTCACAGTATGATAAGCATTCTCCCAAGTTTTTAAAAACTCCCTAAACACCTTGTCTTACATAAGCATCATTTAAAATGATTGTATAACATTCCACTGTAGAAGACAGCCTGGGATTTTTCGGGGCAGAAAGTCAGCGCCCCAGGATTATTCTTGCTGAAGTCAATCCTTTAGAGCCCTAATAACCAGCTTAGGAATTGCTGGCGACTTTCCAAGTAAATCCCTAATAGGGAACAGTTTACGTGAGATTGGAAATGCTGCTCTAGGTTATCAAAGTTGTGTGCAGAAGACATCGAGGCCAGACCTGCCGTGACCATGTGAGCCGGGTCAAGAAACATCTCCTAGGAGGAGCCAAGTTAAAAGTATATTAAAAAAACAAACACAAAAGACACATGACCTGGGTGACTGTGTCCGCAGCCCTCAATCTGTCCCCAGGGAGTAGAACCCAAGACATTTCATCTTGGACACAGGCAGACAGCTGTATTACTGGAGTGACAGGCCTGGGGCCAGCAAATTCCTCACTTTGAACTCTGACCACCTCTGAGACTGTGTAGCCCTCGGTTCCCAAGCTTGACTGCACATTAGGGAAAAAAACAAAGGAAATGCCCAGAATTTATCACATACAGTAGTCCCCCCGTATCTGCTGTTTCACCTTCTATGGTTTCAGTTATCAGCAGTCAACTTCATTCTGAAAATATTAAATGGAAAATTCTAGAAATAAACAATTCATAAGTTTTAAATTGCTTGCCATTCTGAGTAGCCTGATGAAATCTTGTGCCCTGCCGCTCCATCCCTTTGTCCAGCATATCCCCGCAGTACATGCGACCCCAGCACTAGTCACTTAGTAGCCTTCTTGGTTGTCAGATCAACCGTCACGATATAGCAGCGCCTGTGTTCAAGTAATCCTTATTTTACTTAATAACGGCCCCAGAGCTCAAGAGGAGCGACGCCGGCAATTTGGATACGCCGAAGAGAAGCCGCAAATTGCTTCCTTTAAGTGAAAAGGTGAAAGTTCTCACTTAATAAGGAAAAAAAACTCATATGCATTTTGCTAAGAACTACGATAACTTTTATTATAGTATAATTGTTCTATTTTATTATTATTGTTGTTAACCTCTTACTGTGCCTAATTTATAAATTAAACTTTATCATAGGTATGTGTGTATAGGAAAAAACAGTATATATAGGGTTCACTACTATCCACAGTTTCAGGCATCCACTGGGGGTGTTGGAGTGTATCCCCTGCAGATAAGGGGGGACTACTCTTCATCAAAGAAAAAAAATCAGAATTTTTTGCTCTGGAGAATCCTAGAGAAAGACAAAGCTTTCTGTCCAATGTTTGCATTTAGATACTCTAGAAAGCCTTTCTGGAGGCAGGGGGTGGGCTATATGACCTCTAATAGGTACCATCCCCACTCCACCCCACTCCCACCCCCAGGAGGTTAGGACTCTGTGTTCCTTAGTCAGGACTGGGCAAGAAACACTGGGATATCAACAATTTTACAGAGCACTTTGTGCCCAGTTTTTTTTTTTTTTTCTTTAATGTTGCAAACTCTGTTTTCAGGTCTCATCATCAGGGAGACTTGGCTAATAGGACAGAAATTCTGGAACAACAAGGAACTCGGTTGCTGACTGCCTCAGGTCCTCTCAGAGCTTTCCAGCAGTCAAGAGTTTCATCCAGATGTCTGCAGCAAACCTTCCAGGGAAATGGAGGAAATCTCACTGCCCCATTAGGACTCTCTATGCCCTTCTAGAGGGCCTGGCCTAAACAGATAAGGCTTAGAACTTGGCAGGAAGCTGCAGAAGAGGAAGCCCAGCTCCATGTTACAGCACAAGCAGCTGCTGGCAACCAGCCCTGGAATATTCTACCTCCTCCTGACCCATGTCCCCCACCCCCACTCAAACATCTGATCAGCCAGTGAGGGTTATCAACACTACCTCATCAGTCTATCTAGGATGCACTTCTTCTCCTCCCAAAACCAGCTCCCCAGGGCAGATGCAGTCTCCTCACTCGTTTACCAACCTCTGATCTTTCTGCCTTCAGTCTGTTCCCCATGCCACCACCAACGTGATCTTTCTGATCTGAAAACTTCTGAGTTGAGGATGGTGTAAAGTTAGCAATCCCCCCTTCTTTTACTGGAAGTATTCCAAAACCAAAAAGGAATTGAAAAATAAATACACAAACTCCATTTTTCAGTGAGAGTAGGAGACACCTAAGACACAAAATAGGTGGAAGAGTTGCCCAAAACAATGGCTCTTCAGCCAAGGCACTTATGGGAAGAAGTGGATGAGGACACCATGCTGCAGTTTCTCGGGGACGGCCTGCAAACCGCTCATCCAGAAGGTGAGGGGACACCTGGAGGTACAATAAGGAAAGCTCTCGTTTGCAACAGCAGGAAGCAGGGGCACGTGCTGGTGGCATGAGTTCTGCTGAACCAGGACTCAGTGAAGCATCACCCAGACCAGCCATATTTGTAGGAGGTGGTCTGTCTCTATGGCAACAGAGGAGGAGAGACTTTGCAGTGGGAAAAGCCTCACCATTGGCTGGAGAGAATTCAAGGCTAAGTGCACTTATATTAACCCTGGGTCATAAGGAAAATTTAGCCTACCTGGAAGACAACCTTGGCCACTCTCATCCAGGAGGTCCACCAGGAAGGAAAAAAGTCACCTGCTTCAATGATGAGTAATGTATCCAAAGACATGACAAGAAAAAAGGAGGAAAAAGAAAAAAAACAAACAGCAGGCTAAGAAGACGCGCCAAAAAATGTCGCCATGGAGCAGATGAAAATTCTCACGAGAAAATTAAGAAAACATAGTGAAGTGATTGCCTCTGTGAAGAAAGCACACGCATTAGAGATGAGGGAAGAGGTCACGGGACAATAGGAGGAGATGAATCCTGAGCTGGCAGAGTGCAGGGGAGAAGTGGAAGAAAAAACAGACAACCATCCAAACTTCATTCTTCAAATACAGTCTAAAATCTGAAGGAGTAAAAGGGAGAAGAAATACTGTTAAAAACTCAGCGAGAGATAGCATGCGGAATAAGAAAAGTCAGCAAATTAAGTGGAAATAAAGAAAGGATTGGAGAGAAAACGATAGATGTGAAAGAGAAGATCTGTGTGTGTGAATTAAGTATCTCTGAAAGGGTGCGGGAGAAGTTGATGATGTGGTTTGCTCTAGGGAGGGACATCGGGTGGAAGCGGGGAGGGTGGGGGTGGAAGGGAGAATTTTCACTCTTCTGTCTTAAAATTTTGACTTGTATGAACATATTAGCTCCCCCCAAAAATTCTAATCAAGCAATCCCCACAACCCCTCACACCTGTACATTCACAAATCTGCTTATGTCACTCTCCTCACTTAAAACCCTTGAGTCGTTCCCATTGCTGTCAGGATAAAGAGCGCACATCCCAAAACAGCTTATTGACCAACAGGACACTTTTGAGGTGAAAGGAGGTGCTACAGACGTAACCCAAGACTAAGGTCACCTACTTACAAGGCTGTCATGATGTGCCACTTGGTGCCCTCTCCAGCCTCACCTCTCAAGTTCCAGCCCACAGGCCCTAACGGCAGCCGTACTCCAGACTTCTCAGCTGGCGCTGCTCCCCCTGCACCGTACCCCGTACCCTCTCTCCTCCAAGCGCCCCCCACGCCCCACCCTTTGTCTTAATCTGCCAAATGTCCTTTAGGTCTGAATTTACCTCTCAGCACTCACATATTTTATCAATTCTAAAACGCACATTCCCCCCTACATTTTCACATCTATAATTAGATTAGGTCTTCCAATCCATGGCATGTCACAGTTTAATCAGTAGCATTTTTCTTAGTGATGCACAAATTAATGGTACACTAGAAGGCATCTCAGATTTGATGACACACATTATCACACTGCACTGTGTCTGTCTAATTCCACGGCCAGCTTTCCACTAACTGGGATATCTTTGAGGGTGGGTCCGTGTGTTATCTTTTTCACTGAAGGCCCAGTGGCACTTACTGGAAAACAGCAGTTACACAATAAATAAATTCTGCAATGAAGCAGAAAATTTCAGAAAAAAATTGGCTAGAGATAGGGGATTGTCTGTTGAAAATTTATGAAATCTTTTTTTCTTCTGAACATTTCTGATTTTCTCTGGGTCTTCAGATCTCCAAATATCCAAACTTGATGACTGAATGAAGGAAATCAAGTTTCATATAAAATACATCTTTACATTTCTAACAATGGGGCTTTAGGTTTATAAAGGAAAGTGAAATAAAAGTATTGCATATATTTCTATTTTTGTTCAAAATTTCCATCTCATTCTTGACTTTGTTCACAAGGTATAAGCGACAAAATGTAAAAAACACATTCATTCATTCATTCAACAAACATCCATAGAATCTCCACAATTTGCCGGCACTCATCTCCGTGCTGAGGACACCACATTAAACAAGACCAAGTCCCATCCGCCTTGGAGCTTACAATCTAATTATGGATGCAAAACAATAACAAACACACAAATAAAAACATAACGTCAGAAGTGGTGATTATAATGATGATAATAGGAGAATATAGCATTTTATTACAGTTGTGGGTCCCCAAGCTTATCTGATCATAACAACAACTACCAAGGAGCTCATTAAAAACACAGATTCACAGGCCCATGCCAGGCCCACCGAATCCAGATCTACAGGGGAGAGGCCTGGGCAGAATTATTTGAAGGAGTGCTCCAGTTGGTTCTTGTGATCGCTGGATATGTAGGCTGTATCAGAGTTTTTGAACTTTGGCTGCATGGTAGAATCACATGGAGAGCTTTCAAGTATGTGACATCCAGGTCCCTCCCCCATAGATTCTGATTTAATCCATCTGGGGTGAGTCCTGAGCTTTTGTATTTCTTTAAAAGCTCACCAGATAATACTAGTGAGCAGCCAGGGTTGAGAACTGAGGGCTACACTGTCTCAGGGATGGTTGGAGATCAAAATTAGCACCTTGCCGTAAGACAGGCAGGTCAGCATAGGCATCTGGCACTGCAAGGGAACAGGAGGGTCGTGCTGGGGGGGAACATTGCTAGGACATTGCTGAAACATAGTTAACCTAATATGCTCCTGGAAATTTTGGGCTGCTTTATAGTTTAAGCTGTTATAGCTCAGGTCACCATAAGTTTCCAGACCCACTGTCCTCACTGTCTTGATGTGCAGCCCGATAAGCCCCAGGCCCTGCCTCTATAGGATGGGCTCCACTTAGGTGTGAGAATAAGAAGTTAACACGTATACCACAAACGAGGCAGCTTGACATTTCTGAGAAACATCTAAAAAAATCTAGCAGTGACAGCACTGAGAAGCAAGATAAGACCCCCCACCCAAAGGCAAGCATATAAAAGATGTAATGGCAAAACTGCTCAGTGCAGCTCCTCCCTTGGAGTGTGCCGCTCTGTCTGTGGAGTGTATCTTTCTAATAAACTCCTTACTGCCTGTACCCGTCCTTGCTGTTCTGTAAATTCTTTTACAATGCGACATCGAGCCACCTGGACCCACAGTGCGATAACAGCTGCTCTCGGGCTATCCACTCCCGCCCAGGAACTAGGAATTAGCTCTTGCATACAGCTGCCTGCCTGTGTCCAAGACTAAATGTCTTCAGATCTCTGCCCAGCGACAGACTGATGCTAACTCAGGTACTGTGTCTTTTGCATCTGGTTTTGCTTTGGCTTCTCCTTGGATATGCTTCCTGTAGAGCCAAGTCTGAGAGGTGACCCCTATTGTTGACACTTCAGCCATGCCTGGCCTCAATACCTTCTGTGCACGGCTGTGACAACCCGGAGCAACACTTGCAATCACCCAGCACAAGCTGCTCTCCATTAGCAATTTCTTTGGAAAGTCCCCGGTGTATCATTTCCATTAGTAACTTCATTTTGAAATCCCATCAAGTCGACCAGGTGCTCTGCCAGGAACCCAATATGCAAACACCCTAAAAGCTCCCTCTTAAAAAAGAGAAAATGTTTTCCTCCTTCAGCTCGAAATTGCCAAAATCATTACCTCCCTACACCTGGCGTCTGAGGGGAATTGAAGAGGTAGAAGAGAAGATTGGGGTCCCAGGACACCCAGCCGGGAGGAGCAGAGCTATTCTCTTTTCCTGTGACCAGCCTTGGGAGTCCCTCCCACTCTGACAGGAAGTTGAAGGGAAGCCCCCCAACTGGCCTCAGCTGGAGCTATGTGACCCCTGTGAGCCTCAGTTTCTCTGTCAGTGTTGTCAGGATCAGAGGTGATATCATGGAAGAACACATACTGCACCTTGCACACAGTGGGCAGCTTTGGTTTGTCAGAACCTCCTTCCAGCCCTCTGGTGTTTTCCTTCCAGAGAACTGGTTGTGTTGGGGCTTTTTTATGTCATTGCTCAATGAGCTGGAACCAGCAGCCCTGCTGATTAGAATGCCGGTTTGCAGGGAACGGAGTGGTAGTGTTGACATTTGCAGAAAGCTTTCTTGCTAAACTTTGTGGATCTAATCCTGCTGGTGTTGCCTGTTAGAGATATTTCTATGGCTTTGATGGACACACCGAGTTCAATCAGACACCCTGGGGAAAGGGCAGGATAATTGGTTTCCTTTAGGGTTCCGGCAAAGTATTAGGGGGACACCAAGTAGATTTCAGCAGGAAGGAAACATGTATTGAGCATTACTGTCTGGCACGTAGGAGGAGCTCAGTGTACGTTGACAAGCTGAATAACATGAAGGAATGATGAATTAATTGCATAGGCCAGGATGAACTATGCATTTTTACTCTGTTCTATTTGTTTTGCTATATATCAATGGCTAATTTCACATATAGATGTATTTTTTTGAGCACAACAATGTGTCAGGCCCCATGCTAGGTTCTGGGGACGTAAGTATATGCCAAACAACGTTTTTGCCTTCTGAGACCTCTCAGTGCAGACAGGGAGACAGAGAAGCGGGAGCACTACCCGAATTAGTTTGCTGTGGCTGCCGTAACAAAATACCGTAGACTGGGTGGCTTAAACAACAGACATTTATTTTCCCACACTTATGGAAGCTGGAAGTCCAAGATCAAGGTCCAGCCGATTCAGTTTCTGGTGACAGCTCTCTTCCTGGCTGGCAGTTGGCCACCTTCTATGACCTCCCATGGCCTTTCTGTGGTGCGTGCACGCAAGAGAAAGCCCTCTGGTGTCTCTTCTCATGAGAACGCTAATCCTATCAGATCGGGGCCCCACTGTATGACCTCATTTAACCTGAGTTACTTCCTTATTCCAAATATGGCCACACTGGGGGTTAGGGCTTCAACATATGAATTGGGGGGTGGGGTGGGGGAGAGGGGACACAAACATTCAGTCCATAACATCACCCTACAGTGTGATAAATCCTGTGATGGAGAAAGCCCCGGAGACACCTAACCCAGCCTGGATGGGAAGCTGGGAAGGGTGAAACCAGGTGAGGCCGCAGAAGAATGCAAATATGGGCTGGGTGAGAAGGCTGAGCAAAAGTTAGCTGGTGGAGAGGATGGATGATCCTGCCAGGCATTCTTGGGAAAGACCTGGAGGCAGGGAAGAGCTGAGCATCGGAGGAACTGGAAACTGGTCAGGAGGGCTGGTGCAGGGATCAGAGAAGATGCAAGGTGGGGGCAGGTGGGGGAGACCCCAACTGGCCTTGCAAGCCTTGCTGGGTCATCTGATGGGCAGGCAAGTGTGCCACAAGGCAAGGGCAAAATGTGTTGTTGTTGTTGCTGAAATAATTTGATGGGAAAAAAATCAGCTCTTTGGTAAATTTCCATTTGAGAATTGGTTTTATTTTAAATAAAATCCATGGAGATGGTGGTTCCCATAAGCTTTGTAATGTTTAGGGCCTCTAAAGGTTTTAATCAGGCTCTTACTGTGAGCTCCTTAAGACCGATGGAAGCTATTGAAGGGCTTAAGCAAGCGGGCAGTAAAAATAGCCCAGGTTTCTCTTTGTTCCATCTCAGGTGCAGGGGAAGTTGGTTCACAAGCGCGATCTGGCAGGTGGCTGCGGAGATGCGGGCCCTGCATTGGGGGAGGGAGACGGGGGAGGAGTTGGGTACTTTGTTTCTCCCTGGACATGGCCCGCCCAGGTGCCTCAGGTGGGCGGTCCGAAGTCCGGGTCTAGAGCCCCCTCCCAGCCTCCTTGTCTGGGGAGGCCCAGGCTGCCGGATCACAGAGACCGAGGCCGGCTTCCTCGCCCGTGCAGCTACGACTCCATAGTGGCGCAGACTGGCTCCATCCTCTCTGTGCCCCCTCCTCCAGTGACCAGTGCCCAGGGCCCCGGTCTTTCCCAGGCCTTTATGCAGAATCTGCCGGGACTTCGCGCGCCTGGGGACTCCGGGCCTGCCGCTGTCCCCGAAGGGCGCGCGTAGCTGAGCGCCCAGGGGAGCGAGAGGGCCCGGACACCCCACCCTGCTCCAGGCTCACCACTGAGACCCCCTTCCCACCTCTCTCCGGACGACCCCTCGGCCCTTCTGCGCGGCCTGCCGCCCCTGCCCCTTCGATTGTAGACACTCTCCCTCATCCCCGCACCCTCTCTCTACCCCAAATCCCGCAAGAGGAGCGCGGTTTCCAGGGGGAAGGCGGGATCAAATCAAGCAGTTAGTGTCCTTCTCCTCAACAGAGCACCACTGCTGGCAGCCTCTGCCAAGCAAGTGCTAGGCCGAAGAGGGGGGTTTCTTGCTAAGTAAGGTGCCTGTCGTCACTCAGCTGTAAAATGCCTATCCCACTCATCCCCTCTCCTTTCTAGCTCCTCTATCAGCCTGACTCTCCCTTTTTATGATTTTCCTTGTTTTAGCACACAGGGAATACACAAATGCATTTTCATTGTAAGAGGTCGAAGCAACACAGGCATGAGATTACAAAGCAAAATGTCAACATCATGTTGCACCCCTCCCCCACCTACATTTCCACTTCCCTCATCCCAGGTTTTTCATCCCTGTTCCACAGGGACGTTCCTGCATTTGCACGTATGTGAATATACATGTTTGAATATATACGAATATGGCTTTCTTACATAGATGCCTATATGTACGTGTATATATAACTTTTTCCTATTTTTGTATAATTGGGCCATACCATACGTGTTTTGCAAATTGCTATTTTCTCCTAATAATGTTACTGGACACATACACAGGATCTCTACCCGCCACACAAGAGGGGCCAAATAAAAACTGCAATGCCAGGCTTATGGCAAAGAGAGAGTTTTTATTTTGGGTGATGTCAGCTGGGAGGAGAGAGTGAGCCCTCAGATTTGTCCCATCTCCCCAAAAGATGGGAGGCAAGGGGTTTTAAAGGTTGGGAGGAATGCAGCTGCTTGTAGGGAGGGGGAGCCTGTGGGTTTGCTCTTCCGTGCTTTCCCACCAGCCTGCTTTTGGCCTTGTGAGGCTGCTTGCAGGGAGGGGGATGGTGAGATAGGGAATCACAGGTGGGCGTCCTTGCTCGTCTGCCTCCATGGTGGAGGGTGGATTCTGGGGCCAGGAAGCCAAGGAGTTGGGGTCTGGGGAACTTTAGCTTCTTGATATTCTCTGGACGTCAGTTTCCCTGTAACAAACCTCAAGACCTCGTAATTAGCTAAACCTTCAGTGTGAGCCCAGCTTGAGGCCACCTGAGCTTTTAATGATTTGTAACTTCTATCTGCCTTGTGAAGTTCAGGGGTAAAAAGTTTAAAAAAAACCAATACTTACATGTGAATGTAACTCAGAGAAGCAGGGAAAGGGGATGAGTGCTTTTGGCTTTAACCCTGTATGTGCTGGGTTTAACGTAGGGGAACCGATACCAGGGCCGGCGTCAATAATGTGTTTTGGGGTGCTGTCAATGACAGAACACACAGGTCTTTTACACATAGCCCTATCTCCTTCTAACAGCTGCGTGTTCCAGACTGTAGATTTCTCATGGATTATTTAACCTCACATTATTGACATTTCTAGTGTTTTTATTTATTTATGCTGTTGCAAACAAGGAAGCAATGACTATTATATTTGTTACCCATTGCTGCCTGACGCATTACCCCAACACTCGGTAGCTTAAAATTCTGATGAATATTTGTCGTTGCTCACAGATTTGTCAGTCAGGAATCTGGGAGCCGCTTGGCTGAGCGGCTTCTAACTCGGCGTTTTTCACCAGATTGCAGTCAAGATGTTGGCCGAGGCTGTGGTCACTGAGGTTCGACTAGGGCGGGAGCGTCCACTCACTCCAGGGCTGGGAAGTGGGTGTTGGCTGATGGTGGGGATCCTCCCTGTGTGGCCCTCTCCACAGGCTGATTGAGGGTCCTCACAACACGGTGGATGGTTTCCCCCAGAGTGAGCTCTTCAAGAGAGAGCAAAGCAGAAGCAGCAATGCCTTTTATGACCTAGTCTCAGAAGTCACACATTGTCACTTCTGCCACATTCTATTCATTAGAAGGGAGTCACTAAGTCCAGCCCTTTTGTCAAAGGGCAGGAGTGTCAAAGAATTTGTGAACCAGAATATATATATATATATATATATATATATATATATATATATATATATATAGTATGTGTGTGAGGAAGATTGTCCCTGAGCTAACCTCTGTGCCAATCCTCCTCTATTTTGTATGTGGGATGCCACCACACCATGGCTTGATGAGCAGTGGTAGGTCTGCACCCAGGGTCTGAACCCCTAAACCCTGGGCCACTGAAGCGGAGCATACGATCTTAACCACTACGCCACCGGGCCAGCCTCTGAACCAGAATATTTTTAAACCACTAGTACTACCCTTATACATAATCTTTATGTACTTGTGTGGATATTTCCTTAGAATAGATTTCTAGAACTAGAATAACTGGGTCAAGTGATATATGCATTTTTAATTTTGATAATTCCTGTGTGTTTCAGAAACTGTTAATTGTCCCCCAATACCCATTGTTTCTCTTCTTCCTTTTAGCAGTGGGTCTCCTGAGTTTTAGCTGGGCACATACTGGGGATGGTGGGATGACACAGAGAAAGAACCCAGGTCCTGGATAACCTCGTGGAGCTGAGCCCCCTTCTTCCCAGGACTTCTTACCAGCTTAGACTTGAGAGAAAAATAAAACTTCTATCTTGTTCAAGCCGCTTTTGTTTACTGATGATTTGCCTTCTAAAAAGGCCTCACCAACAATTTCTGAGTATTTCCTCCCATCCTTGCCACACTAGATATTATCAATCTTTAAAAATTGACCAATCTAATGGACTCCCCCTTCACTTGTGACTTTATCATCTCCCTCATGTGCTGCTGTACCGAAGGCTAGGGGCAAGATGAAGGATATTGATAAGAAAATTTAGCACAATCTGGGTTTATAGAAAACACAAAGATATGATGTTGCTTTTGAAAAAGATACTCCTACAACTCTAAAAGTACATATCCATCCCCAAGAAAGGTCTGCAGAGATGCTGTGCCTGCTCTCAAAGGCATTATAGTCTAACTGGGGAGAGGAAGCCTCTAGAAAGAGACAACTAGCAGTGCCAAGTGGAGTAGTCTGGCTGTCCAATTATGCGGGCTGACGCAGGGACCACGGGGAGGGAACCATCATGGAGAACACTTAGTCTCCCAAAGGCAGTGGTTCATGGATTTCTTGTGCTACTCTGGCAAGTAGTGGAGAAGAGACCTGGGAGAAAGTGATGGCAAATGGCTAGGAGTACAGGCTGTGGAGTCAGACTGCCTGCGTTCATGTCCCATCTCTGCCACTTCGCTCTGTTGACTCCTATTTAGCGAGTGCCTCCTGTGAGTCAGGCACTGTTTACCGTGCTGGGAATCCTGTGAGAAGCTCTGCTGTATCCGGAGCTTACCTTCAGAGGGCTGAGCCCCACAACAAGCCAGGCTGGGCTGCAGTTCCCTCACCTGGAGAGCAGGGGCAATATCAGCATGGAACCGTCGGGGCTATTGTGAAGATGGAAGGAAATACTATGTGCGTCAGACTGTGCCCACAGCTCCTGGACACAGCAAAGCTCAGTATAGGCAGCTGTTATAACTAAGAAAAGCCATGAAGGAGAGAAGTCTCCAGAACTCCCAAATTTCCTCTGTGCACTTTTGTCCCCTCACTGGTCTCTCCCATAAAATTTATTTTAATGCCCATCTCCCCAGGAAAACCTGCTTTCATAAAAGATCTTATAAATTCTTTCTCACTGAAGTAAAAATGATCGGTGTAGTTTTATGCGCTCCTTCTGTTACGTTTGCACTTTAGTGGGGGACACACTGTGCTTGATTAGACCACAGGAAGGAAAGTCTAATTATGAAATTTCAGGCCTCAGCAAAGCTAAACGAGGGCACTTGGCCCACTTGAGGTGCTTCACTGATGCTGTTGAAATGACCATGTTTAGGGAACTGGCCCCAATCTCCTCTCCTCTTTGCCCTCCTCTCTTCTGTCTTCTCCTCCCCTCTCTTCTTTCCTGTTTCTTCTCTGTCTTTCCCTTGCCTAAATGGCCATCCGAGTTCTTGATGATTCAATATGATTACGTTTCCACGGGCAGGTGTGTGTCTTGTTTAGTCACATTTAAAATAAATCACTTGGCCACACACAGTCGATGCATCAATCTGTTACTTTTCTCTGCTTTCCAGGAACAGATTGCTCAAAAAGCAAGTGACTGTGGGGTGAAATGCGAGCTGGGAAAGAAGCGAGATGAAGTGGACAGAGTCCTTCCAAGCTCGCCCTCCACCTTCCCATCCAATCAGAAAGGGCATCAGTCATGCCTACAATTATGCCAATCTACAGCGTCATGGCTGCATTCTTGGGACCAACAACAGTGGGCTGTGGAGAAATACGGTTTGGGGAGGAGAGGCTTGTGGGGCTCGTGTTTCATGAACACCCACTATGTGTCAGGCCCTGTGCTCTCTTTGGCATCTGTTCTCTTCCAAGGGGGATCAGAATCCAGGCTGAGGGACCCTGGACAATTTTGCCTTTCAGGGCCTCGTTTCTTCAGACTAGAAACATCACATCATTCTCTAATAATTCTTTTTGGTATGATGGAAAAGTCTTGGGGTTAGACAGACCTCCACCACTGTGGGCAGATTACATAATGTCTCTAAACCTCAGTTTCTTCATCTCTAAAATGGGGATGGAGATGAAGATCAAATGAGGATCAGTGTATTTAAGACACCTTATAAATAGCTAAAAAATGATGGTGTTTAATTTCACCTTCATAACCTATACACAACTTCATCCTCTTAAAGAATTTATAATTTTTACAGATTGGGGTGGCAGTGTTCTAGGATGTGTGTGTGTGTGTGTGTTCTTATTCTTGATGAAAACAGTCTGAGAGAGAAAGAGCTCGTCTTTTGTAGAAATCTTGGCACTTCAGAAAACCAGACCCTGGCCTCAATAAAATGCTCTCAGTCGGGGGTAGTAAGTATCCAAAGGTGCCCCCAGTGAACCAGGTCTCCTGTAGCCACGCCCTATGTGGTCTGCTTCCACATTGAATCTGGGCTGCTTGGTGACTGGCTTTAACCAATACAATGTGGTGGAAGTGACACTGGGACAGTTCTGAGCCTAAGCCTTAACAAGCCCTGGAAGCTTACACTTTTGTGCTTTCGGGGGGCCTTGAGCCAATCGGTAAGAAATTTGGTCTCTCTGCTGGAGAGACCATATAGAGAAAACACATGGAGAAGGAGAGACCCTGAGAATATATGGAGGGAGAGAGAGAAAGAGGCCCAAGGTCTCAGGGTCCCAAATAAGCCCAGCCTTCTAGCCACCCCTCCAAGGCACCAGCTGTGTGAGTGACCCGTCCTGGATGCTCCAGCCTAGTCCAGCCCCCCGATGGCTGTGGCCCCAGCCGATGTCATGTGCAACCAAAGAACTGCCCAGCTGATCCCAATCATCCTGCAGACTCCTGAGAGATAATAGATAAGAATGGTCGTCTTAAGCCATTAACTTTTGGAGTGGTCCCTTACACAGCAACAGATAGTTGAAACAGTCAGCAATATTTTCGAGCTTTCACTACATACAAAACCATGGACACCCATGTCGACGCAAAATAATCAATAACCATTCTATAGATAAGAGAAATAAGGTGAGTTTACTTGAGCCAAAGTGAGGATTATAACCCGGGAAGGCCTTAGAAAGCGTTCCAGAGAAGCATGGTTTTCAGTACAGTCCGATAGCTTTTTAGAACAAAGAACGTACATTAAACACACCCCGGATACATTTTCATCAAAATCTCAAAGAGGTATTCAGTTGCAAATTAGCAGGTCAATGGGGCTGTGATGTCTGGAAAGGGACTAATTTGGGCCTTACGCAATAGGGCATTACCAATAGGGTGTAGGGAAGGACGTATGCATTCTTATCTTAAGAGAGTGTATTCTTTACTTTAATGGTTAAGCAGATATACAATATATCTTTCATAGGCCATAAGTCAGGCTTTTTAGTTCAAGCCAAATCGGTTTTAAACCCGAATAGCTACCCCATATACCTCAATATGCGAGAATCTCTTTTCATTCATTATGAGCAACACTGAGGAACCGCCCCCAGGAATTTAGTGTGGGCAAGGAGATTGTACACAGGCAAGAATGTGATTCCAGACGTTTCCTAATCTACACTCGAGTGTGTGCTTAGAAGTGTGATGCACAGACTCTTTAGCGATGGGGTGGGAGGTGAGGCAGGGAACACTTCCTAAGGAGTTTTAAGCTGGATTTTGAGGGAAGGTGCAGATGACATTTCAGAGAATGGGGCATGGGGCATTGACAGCAACATGGCAAGAAAATGAGGAGCCAGGGAGAAGAAGCTGAGAAACTTAAAGTTTGATATTAGCTAGATATAAAAATAAAGGGTCTAAAAGGGGATCTTGCCAAATCAGGTTCTAGGCCTGCAGCGGGACCTCAGAAAAGCTGGTTATGTCATGATCTTACCTTTCTCCACCCCAGTTGGTAAAAATGTAACTTGCAAATAAATGGCAGCATCCCTTCGCTGGTATGAATTATACATGCTCGTGATTGCGGAGTCTCTGGGGGAAAGCGCCTCTGCAGCACCCATTGGAGGGGGCTCAGGAGCACGTGCAGAGTCTCTTTACAGAGAGCCCTTTCAGGTCCCCCCAAGTACAGCTTGTGGGGAGTGGGGGAGCGACGTTGTCAGGGCCCTCCGCATAGCTGAGGAGCACAGACTTGGAAGGCTGTGGAGGAGCAGCCACAACCTGAGCTAATTGGCTGGTAATTAGCAAGTTAATGGCTCACATCAGGGATAATGCAAAGTTGGAGCCATGTGGCAAGAAATGACTCTAAAGTCCCCCCTCTTTGCTTCCCTCCCCTCTGTTTGGTGGGGCTTTGACCTCTCCCACCTGGGACGATGTGGGTCCTGTTGGCCTCCTCAGCTCCGGGAGTCAGGGCCAGGCCAGAAGGTGATGGCTAAACCCAAGAAACATTAACTGCTAAGAAAATGAGTGATTCTGCCCTTCCTTTGAGGAACAGGGAGGGGCCAGTGCAAGTTGGAGCGGGGAGAGGGGCAGGTGGTCCCCACTCTAGGCAGAGAAGGGCTGAGGTTCAGGGGTACACGTGGCTCATCACAGCATCTCCGTTCAAATGTTATGGTGGCATCTGAGTTTGTGGGTGTGCCCAGCTTACTCCATTTATAAACTTTGCATACACTGCTATTAATTTTTATAGATACTGAGTGAATCAGTTAGGGATATATTTAGCTTAAGTAACAACTTCATACTAACAGGGGCTTAAGCAGTAAAGACATTCCCTCAATTCACAAAGAGCTATTGAGAGGTGCTCACGTGCCAGGCACTGTTCCAGGAGCTGGGAATACTGCAGAGAAAAGCCAACTTCCTGTCCTCGTAGAGCGAGAGGCAGCCCAGGTGAGGGCAGGGCTTGACATTGCTCTGTGCCCCGGTCTCTCTCTCTCTCCCCTGCATTCACCCGGTGTATTGGCTTCTGCCTCATGGTCATAGGATCACTCAGGATGTCCAGGAATCTCTGTCAAGACAGGAAGCAGGTGACAGAAGTGGCACCAGCCTCTCTTGTTCCTTTTACCAGGAGAACAGCAGCTTTCCCAGAACCCCCAGCTGATTGTCCCTTACTGTCACTGAGGACTACTGGCACGTGGCTCCTTCAGAATTTTCACGACTAGTTAATCTGGTCATTATTTATCACTCGGGGTTGCTCAGAACAAAGTCAGGGTTCAGTTTGCAAGGGAAAAGGGGGAAGAATATTGGGGTCTGGTTGTCTTCTCCCTCACTGTTGTTGGGGTGAGGCAGATGCAACAAAGGAAAACCCTTCATGAGCAAATATACTATTGCAAATCTTAAGTAAGTAGTGAAACAATTTAAAAATAACATGAGAGACAATCCAAGATCGACTAAAAAGTCTGTTTGTTTACTGCTGTTTGCTAAGCTCTTTTCCAAGTGCTCTGTAGGAAATGTGAGGGGGGATAAAAGGATTCAGCCTCAGGGAACTTTCAGACCAGCTGAGATCACACACACACACACACACACACACACACACACACACACACGACAACCTGTGGCCACCAGAGAGTGGACGAGGCTTTGGGAGGAACTGAAAGCACAGGTATCGAATAGAGGCACAGGTCAAGGCAGCCATCGTATGAGTCACTCTTACTGCCTGCCCTGCCACACCCCCTCTGGAGAATGTCACATGTCACAGCTCCTAAGGGGCAGTCCTATGATGTCCAGGCCCCTCCCCACCCCCCGGCATGGCTGATGGGACCAGACATGGACCCCCAGCCGAAGGCAGCCCATCCCCTGGCCAGCAGCAAGGAGGTGGGCTGGGCCACTCCGATGCTGTCTCTTGAGAACCTGAGTAGGAGACGCAGAGACTTGCCCCCAGCATGAGAGGCCCTGATACCAGGTGGGCCGGGTCAAGAGGCCACACAGGCCCTCAAGGAGGAAAGGGCAGCCTGCCTGCAGACGGTCCCTCCTGTCCGCGGGTTTGGGTTGTCTGTTCCATCCTGACCATCAACTTTCCCTTTGCCAGGGCTGGTTTGAATGGGTTTGTGGCTCAGCTTGAATAGCCTTGGTGCGGGAAGGCTCACCTCTCACCCTTTCATCCGCCTTTTACCCATCCGCAATCCATCCCTGCCTCTGTCTCAGTCAAGTTCCTCTTCCCCCAGCTGCTCTCCCTGCATTTGCTCCCCGCTCTGTTTCATTTTCCACGTTGTGCACAGTGACATTTCTAACATGACCCTATAACACCCCTGCTTTAAACCTTTAAGTGGCTCCTCACAGCTCGGCCTCCAGGCCCATCTCCACCCCTGTGCTCCTCTCCTCCAGCCGCCCTGAGATGTGCAGTCACAGCTCCGCGCCTGTGCATACGCAGGGGCTTGTGTGCGTGCATGTCCCCTCCCCCACTCTGGTTTCCCAGCAGGTCAATTCCCACTTTTCCTAAAAGACTCAGGTCAGGGGTCATCTTCCCCGCGTTTCTCCTCTCCTTCAGCCACCACAGCATTTCATGAGGCCCTGCCTGGCATCTGCCTCACTGGATTGGCACCATTGGCCTAAGTGTTTCTCTCTCATCATGGGGCAGGGGCTGTGCTTGGTCTTGGTGTCCTCGTCACCTAGCACCATGCCTGATACAAGGCAGGCATTCAACAAATGCTTGTGGAGTGGACGAATGAACGAATGAATGAGTGATTCTCTAATGGTGAAATAGGCCTCAGCTGACTTGACGGGGGTTTGTTGGGGGGAGTGGGCTTGAGGAGGGAGATTAGACTTGGTCCAGCCTGGGTGGGGGGTCAGTTGCTTTTCGAGGCCCTCCTGCCCCTAAAGCCCCCCTCATCTCCCTGCCAGCATGGATTCATTGAAACTGGCCTTCCCATCCTTACCACTAGAGCAAAAAATCCCTCAGGAGCATTTCCCTGTTTTCCTCTTCTGGAGAAGAGGTGCGCAGAGCCAGAGAGCAGAGGGCGGTGAAGCGTGGCTCAGATTTGATAAACAGGCAGGATATTTCAGAAGCAATCAGGGGAGAAAAGAACATACATTATTGCCTGCATTCACAATGCAGCTAATGAGCTGGGGAGCTGTGATGTGATCGCCTCCTGCCTCCTGCAGCCCAGGATTAGACGGTTTGGGACGGGACTGGGGAGGTGCTGTCTGCTGCAGTGGTGTCCACACAGCTCTGCCAGGCCTCCCCGCAGGACATATGTGGGGGGGGGTCTTTGCTGACCCCTGGAGGCCGTGGTCCTCCCTGGGAGAGGAAGACATCTATTAGGCCTCCAAATGTGCCTCCATCATAAAAGACCTGAATACAAGGGGCTGCAGAAGCTTCCTGGCGGCAGGGGGCCACGAGGATGAGGGTCCCCACCAGAACCTGACCATGCTGGCACCCTGTTCTCAGCCTCCAGCCTCCAGAACTGTCAGAAATATTTTGTTTTTTATAAGCTACCCAGTCCCATTCTACGGCACTTAGTCACAGCAGTCCAAACGGACTAAGACAGAAATAACCAACATTCATTGAAACTTACTACATGCCAAGCACTGTTTTAAGCACCTCATGCACATTAACTCATTTAGTCCTTATCATTACTCTACGTAATAGGTACCATTATTATTGCTGTTCCCATTTTACAGATGAGGGAACTGAGAGCAGGGACCCTGACTCTTCTGTCCACTATTCAACTCCGGCACCAGAACGGCAGGAATTCAACAAACCCACATGTTGGGAATTCTACTTAACAGCACCACAATGTGCTTTAATGTGGAGCCCGGGGGCCAACAATCTCCCAGACGATGGCAGAGTGGGCCCAGGGAGATGGACTGAGGCTCTGATGTCATTCAAGAGGCTCCGCCCCTCCCTCCTGCCCTCTTTTCTTCATACTTAGTTTTCGAGGGCCTCCCATAATCAAGAACCTGTGCACAGAGAAATCAGATGTAGTTCCTGCCCCCAAGTAGATTATAATTACAATTTAATAAGCAGGGATAACCTATGCATACAAATTATGGTGAAGTATGGGGCCGGCCTGGTGGCCTAGCAGTTAAGTTCGTGCGCTCTGCTTCAGCGGCCCAGGGTTCATAGGTTTGGACCCCTGGGCATGGACCTACGCACTGCTTATCAAGCTACGCTGTGGCAGGTGTCCCACATATAAAGTAGAGGAATACGAGTATGCATGTTAGCCCAGGGCCAGCTTCCTTACATATACACAGAAAAAATTATGGTAAAGTAATAAACACAAAGAGAAGCAAATAATGTGCTGTAATAGTTTTGTCATCCATCCATTCATTCGTTCACTCATTCGGGGAGCATCCACTGGGCTAAGCCTGGCATGCAGGAATGAGTTGCTGCCTCCTCAGGGTAGCAAAGGCTCAGGGAAAGCAGCCCAGGAGGGCAAGTTCCAGGCCGGAGCACCTGCCCTTCACATCCCTCTCCTCTCTGCTCTGAGGGGTGCTTACCCCAGACCTGGCCTGGCCCAGAGTACTGCCACCAGGGCTCTGGCCTGTTGAGAAAAGCGGGTCAGTGAGCCTTGTCCTGGGCCTTTGGACTGACTGTCCCCTTTCAGTGTCCCTCTGGCCTCCCTCCCTCCCTGGTGGCTGGCAGAGGGCCCCAGGCTTCTGGCCTGGCTGCTCACGCACAGAGCCGTCCACAGACAGTGCAAGGCCACTTTCCCCGCCTGCCCCCAGAGCTCTGCGGGGTGATTGATGGGGCTGCTCTCGCTCTGGGTCCCAGAGAGCTCCGTTGAATAATAACTTGGCAAAATTACTCTCTTTTTTGGCTCTCTCTATTTCTGGTTCATTTGCTCTTTCTAAGTCATTTATCTCTTTTGAGTTGGAGGAAGAAAGAGGAAGAAGAATGGGAAAGAGGAGGAGGTGTCAGAGGTACAGGGGACTATGAGCCCCACCTCTTCATTTCACAGAGGGAACTGGAGACAGAGTGTCTCTGCTGCTAGGATTTCTGTATTAACCCTGACCTCTGCTCTATTAACCCTGACCTCTGCTCTAGAAGAAAAGCAAGGGGGGGGGGGGTGGAGACAGGACTCTTTCTAGGGCCCCTGAAGTGGCACCCTGAAGCAACTGCCTGCTCTATCCACGTGGAAGGCTGGCCCAGTCTGCCTGCAGGGATTGGGGGTTTTCTCACCCTCGAAGGGGAGAAGCAGAGAAGGGAGGGGAAGGAAGGGAGCCACGTCAGCTCACCAACACTGTCACTGATCATCTACTATGTATGTGCCAGGCACTGGGGAGACAAGGATGAATAGACACTGTTCCTGCCCTCGAGGAGTTCACAGACACGCAAATAAGTAAATATGACACACGCCATGGATGCTCTAGTAGAAGTCGGGCCATGAGAGGGGCCGGCAAGGAAGTCTTCACAGACTGGCTGATGATAAAATGTTTTGAAACTTCCATCTGAAGGTGGGGAAGGGTGCTCCCAATGTCAGACACTGTAGAGGCATGAAGAGTGAGACATGGGAGGCAGGGAAGGACCAGTGATAATACTGGTCATAGGTCTTAATGGAGTGCTTGTGATGGGGAGGTCTGTGTGACAGTCTTAGGAGTTTGACAACAGCTATCCAGCAGGAAGGTGTGTGATCAGATCCACGACAGTGTGGAGGATGGGTTGGAGCTGGGAGAGGCTGGAGGAAGGAAAACTAGTCGGGAGACTACTGCAATCGTCTAGGCAAAAGGAGATTTAAGGACTGAACCAAGGCAGGGCCAATGGGGAAGAGAATGGATGCGAGAAATGTCATGCTGACAGGGTTGGTGATTGACTGAGGGAAGAGGATGGGGAGGTAGAGGGGTCAAGGGTACCTCTGGTGCCACCAGCTGAAACAGGGATCACAGTGGCAGAAACATACATGAGACACTGCCAAGCACCTACTTGGTGGTAGCACTATTTCAGTCACAGAGACGCAGAAGCAAATAATTTATTTCCCTTGGATGTTCTTCGAGGTTATTTAAAGACAAGCTTAATCTGTATATATAAACTCACATCCAGCCAAATTTGGGCAAGTTGCAGAACTTTTTTCTTTTACCAAAACATGCCCCCTCTTCTCCCCTGCCACACTGGGATGATTCAAGATGGCCCCATTTGTCTGTGGGAAGGATCAGGGGAGCCTGTTAGCCATTGCAACATGGCTAAGGTTGGGAGGCTGGAAGCTTCCTTGAGAGTCAAGTCTCCTTCCAGCCATCTCTGCCATTCAGCTTGAGTATTTTTTCCCCTGGGATGGATTTCCCCATAAAATAAATGTCTTGTCTGAATTAATCTTATTTTTAAAAGGAGAGAGTCATCATATTGTAAGGACAGATCATAAAAAGCTGCATCAATCTGTCAGGAAGGCTGGTTAACAAGAGTATTTGTTTAGCAGAGACAGTGTGCCCCGAGGCGTCTGGACTGTGAGGCTGGGCTGGTGCTGGGCGCAGCCCCGTGCACACAATTTCAACTGGATGCCCATGGCCTCTGCAGTCTGTCTGGACCCCCCTTGTGCCTGGAAGGGGCCTTTTATTTTAATACTTGGGCCGTCTAGGGCAGCTTTGCATATTGAATATTGGCCGTGTCGCAGCCTCACTTTTTGGAAGTGGCCGGGGAGCGCCCCCAGCTGGAGGGGCCACTCCCATGGTCCTAGCGATGTGTGCACCACTTTCATTTGAGAACTAATCAATATGACACTTCAGACAATCTCTTCTTTTTTATTCTTTTAAAGAAATTACATAGGCATAACATAAGTATATAGATAAAAAAGTAAAATATCACATGAGTAATACATGAAGTACCTGGTGTAAAAATTATATACCATGAAACATTACATGGGTAATTCATAAGCATATGAAATGGAAAAGAGAAAATGCTAAAGTCCTCCTTCACAGTGGACCACTGAGAACTGTTTGGTGTGTCTCTTTCTAACCCTCTTCCAACGCATTTCTATCTATTTATCCCAGGTACAATACACATACACTGTTTATTTTCTGTTACATGAGTAGGATCATATCAAACCTTTTTTTTTTTTACTTAACATTCTATGTTGGGTTTCTTTTTAATATAAAACTAATAAGCTTTTATCATAAAAACTTCAAACTTTGTAGAGGGGTAGAAAATAAAAAGTAAAAAAAAAAAAAAACAACAACCCCCAAACCAAAAATCCTTTCCTTCCTGTTCCTCCATTCCCACTCTTCAGAGCAAACAGATCAAATACATGTATTTTTTAAGAAGTGATTATGCATAAACTAGTGTTGAAACACATACATCCTTCATCTGTTCATTTTATAGATGAGGAAGTGAGAGCTCAGGGAGGTCACAGGGCATATCTAAGGTCACACAGCTGACTGGGGCCGAGGCACATGCAGAGCCCAGTGCCCTGACTTCAGAGGGGAAAGGCCTTTCCACTGCACATCTCCAGGGTGACTGTCCAGAGCCAGTCTCGGCGACTGACATCTCTAAACCCTCCCTAACCTCAATCTTGTCTGCAAGGCAGTGACACTTCCCAGTATTGCCCATGTCAACCTCCCCTCCCAGGAATGCCCGTTGGCTCTCGGTGTATTAATAGACTGCACTTGTGCCGCTTGGCGGCGGGGTGGGGGGGGGGCTGCCTTACCATTTGTTTCTCTAATGTCTGCTGTCTCTGTCAGAGCTATCATCACAGCACAGCAGCCTGGCAAACTGATTCATTCAGTGGGCTTGTGTGTGTGCTTTTGTTCCCCCAGATTACAATGACAATTACATGCAGAACACCCTTCCCAAGGATAATTCCATTTAAGTAACTTCTTGGCCTGGTGGGAACTGACACCTGGATTAGGCCTATTGCCCCTCCGTCTGTGCTAGATTCTGGGGCCACACGCCTGACCTTGGGGAGCTCACAGGTTGATGGAGGAGGACAGCCACACCCATATAATCCACCCTTTTTCTGCAGTTAGCCTATGTTCCCTCTCTGTTCTCTTTGTGTGTGTCAGCCTCAGCCATCTTGGGCCCAGATGTGTCGACAGCATTGCCAACATCTGGTTGAAAGAAAAGTCAGCCAGCCGTACAGAGGCATTTGTTTCTTGTTGACAGCAGGATGACCCCATCTGGACATCTGGGAAACATCCAGATGAACATACCGAGTGATCTGTACCCCCACATATTTGATCCTGCCACCTAGGATGATATGAGGTGGCAGAGCCTGGACCTAGGAACTCTCCCCCAGCCTGCAGATGGAAAAGAGGGAAGCGCAGAACCTGGACCCTGGGTATGGAGAAGGGAGGGGGGTGTGTGTGTAGGGGGGTATGGGGTTGTGTGTGCATTTGTGTATTAGGGTGAGGTCCTGGCAGCTAGAGAAACTCTGATCTTGAAAATGAACTCTCTCGACTTCACAGTTCTGCCCAAGCCTGGGCCTGGAGGTGCTGCCATGAGCCAGGGGCTTTGGAGCGGGGTGCCGTCTTCCCTGGCCTGTCTGATTCACTGCCACTCAGGAATCAGTCTCCTTCCCAGCAAATGGGCCCGCCCGAGATCCCTGATTCTGCAGCGCCCTCCAGTGGGCAGCTGGAATATGTCTGGAGAGAAAGCCTTAGGACCCGCGTGGTCACAAGTCAAACATGTGGGTCCCTAATGGATTTTAGAATCTATATTGAAGTTCTTCCACCTGCTCCTATCCCCTGCGTAATACAAAATTCTAAATGAACAGTGGCTGTGTGTATATAGGAGTGGGAGACTGGTGGAAATCTGTTATGAGAAAGCAAAGGACTGTGGACTGGGGCTGCAGTATTTTAGGGCAGTGTTGACAGAGATTGGACAAAATGTAAACTGAGTGTGTGTGTGTGTGTGTGTGTGTGTGTGTGTGTGTGTGTGTGTGTGAAGTCCTGTGCTAAACAGACTCTGTTCTGCCAAGTTCCCAAGTGATTTTGGTGTATCCTCTACATACCCCAACCCTGTCAGGACATCCTCTTAGCTTATTTCTACCCTCCAGATAGTGACAGGTTTTTTTCTAAGCCTTCCCAAGTCTGATGAAAAGGGAAAAACACAGACTCAACAGCAGGAAATGGGTCCCAACACTGCGTGACCCTCAGGCTGGTAACTTAACATCCCTAGGTCTGAGTTTCTCCATGTGAGTTGTGTGCTGCCCTGGGCTTGCTGGAAATTAAACATGATCATGCGTGGAAGGCCCCCAGCACAAGGCCTCCCAGATATGCTGGCTGCCAGCCCCAGCAGGGGCTCAGTGAGGCCTAGTTCCCTCCTTTCTGTCCACCCCTATGGAATGGGGTTACCTCCTTTGCTGCAGGGCTGACAGCTGGGTCCCCTTCTTCCTCCCATATCCTCCTCCTGCTCCTTCTGCATCCTGAAAAAGATGTCCTGTGTCCCATCTTTTGTCTGTCCCAGTACCCATGGTGTTCTGCCCTCTCCCGACTTCAACTTCTTTATCCACCACCTTATTTTCTTGCTGCTTCTTTTTGAAGAGAACTTTTCCCACCAACTTTGCTTCATTGTCATCCGCAGGATTCTTCCATTGGTCTTCTCTGCTCATCCTCTGAACGTCAACCCCTTGTCTGCTGCGTCCCAGCTCCCCTCTAAGCTGCTCAGCTCTTTTAAGGGGTGCCATCATCATACTTCTCACCCAGATTCCTTACCTGTTCCCCCCAGCATGGACTTCCAACCCACGGTAAAGAAAGGAACAAACTACAATCCCATTGGGAAGTGCCTGATTCCAAGCCCATGAAGGCAGCTTTGGGGAGGAGTGTGTAGACTGTCACAGAAGACACAGAACCTAGCAAGTCCAGCTGCAAGGTGGAGGATGCCCAGGAACTGTGGGGTTCACAGGGCTCGCGGGGTGGGGCAGATGGAAAACGCCCAGCTCAGATCCGAGGGGGTGAGGCCAGCCCTCCCACCCCTATCCTCAGCCCAGTGCCTCTCCTCCCCAAAGTGTCTCCTCAGAGAGCTTCTGCACCTGCTGGCTCTGCTGTCCACTCCTGCCCAGGCAGTGACAGATGCAAACAGAGGCTGGGACACAGAGATCAAGGGAGCCACGACGTAGAGAAGATGCAGAGACACGAATGTCTGGAGCAATAAAGAGCCGCACGAGGATGGAAGATGAGTGTCCTAAGCACTTATGGTGATGTCTCAATGCCCTCTCGCAACACCTGTGACTGGGGGATGTCACTGGTCCCATTTTTCAGATGAAGAAACAGACTCAGAGAGGTTGCCAGGGCCACACTGCTGGGGCGTGGCTGAGCTGAGCTTCAAGTAACAAGCTGCTTGATTTCCAGGCACGTGGCCTGTCCGTGACTCCCATGGAGAGACACACACTGACACTGTCTCCATCCATTTCTCCAATGACTCAGAGCACGGAGAGAAGAGAGAAACTGACACGCACAGCAATGGAGGGACACGCACAGGGGAAAGAGACAGAGAGAGAGAGAAGGGAAAAGGGACACAGATGAGTAGATAGGAAGACAATGCCAAAGAGAGAAGTGGGAAAATATGCTGCTTATCTCTCCCTATGGGAATGGGTTTTGGATAAAATACACATTCCAGGTCTCAACCTCAGATCTTCAGAATCAGAATTTCTGGGAGTGGGACCCAGGAATCTGTATTTAAAGAAAGCTCCTCTGAGTGGCAAAGTGTGCTTTGAAATGCATCAGAAAAATAAGACACATTGATGAATGGATAGAGGAAGGGCTAGATGGATAATATGCAATAGAGCAAATACAGCAAAATGTTAACTGAGGGATCTAGTACTGTTCACTGTACAATTCTTTTAACTTTCTGTACGTTTGAAAATTTTCATAATAAAATGTTGGGGCGGGGGGACGTTCCTAAATGATGGTGATGAATAGGCAGGTCTGGGACCACTGCTGTAGGGGGGAGGCTCCCTCAGAGGACTTTTGGAGGAGTGGTTGCCCTGGAAATGACCCCCCACCCCCACCCCCACCGCCAGCCTGACCAGGTCCACAGGAATCCCAGAATGCACAGCAGCACTGCGCAAGGCACCGCTCTCTTCCTTGGGTTCTGAAGGAAGTTCGGTGCGTGGAACAGG
Organism: Tapirus indicus; assembly: GCA_031878705.1. Lineage (NCBI taxonomy): Eukaryota > Metazoa > Chordata > Mammalia > Perissodactyla > Tapiridae > Tapirus > Tapirus indicus. The sequence goes on along the minus strand of CM062918.1, from coordinate 59,356,992 downwards.
AGTAGCCGAGTCCTTCTGAGGCTGGTCCCGTGGGGCGCTGGTAGCAATGTGATCGAGCTGGCCTGCAGTGTGGGCAGAGCTTGGAGGGGTGGGGCTAGAAGTTCTCTTGGAAGAACCTGAAGCTGAACTGTTCACAATGGCCCTTGAGCACCTTGGCCAGAGCTGGGGAGCCACAGAAGAAGACCTGCACTCTGCCCTTCTTCTCAGCGGCCACTTTCCGGAACACCTGGAGTCCATGGGGTTGGGGGAGATCAGAGGGAGGAGAAGTGGGCTGCTGACCCCCCAGTGACACACCCCCCTGGAGCTGACAACATAGTGGGTAGGCAGCGATGGCTGTGCGTCCCCATGAGGAGCTCCAAGGCGCAGCTATTCAGCTTCAGAGCAGAAAGTCCAACCCACAGCCCTTCGTTTAGGAGCCATTTGTTCAACCCATAAGCTGACCCAGACCCCAGGGAGAGACCGGGCCAGAAAGAAAGAAGACCCAGGCCCTCTGCTCAAGGAGCTGCGTCTGTGGGGCAGACATACACTAAACCAGTGGCAGTGTTGGGGGGCAATGACACCCCAGCCGGCATGCTGGACTCTGACCACCCAGGCCTCAGGCTGGTCCTCTGGCTGGCTGCGTGCCTCCACTGAAACATCTCTTTCCTGAAGTCAGGCTTTTTCCCCCCAGTGAGGACCTTTTCCCACCCCAAATTCTGCTGAAGAACTGCCTTTGCTGAGTCCTCCTTGGTGCCCAAGTACCGCTGGTGTCCTGTCCCCACCCTCAGCTCTCACTATCCAGGCACAGATCATCCACAGTAATCTGAAAAGCAGCACCTTCTGGTCACTTCACCCACATTCTACACCAGACTGGTAAGTGCTCAGGGAAGGTAAAAGAATAATAAAACCAATCCAAGAAATCAAGTAGAAACACTGCAAACTATTTTGTGTCTCTGGGCCTCAGTTTCCCCACTTGTACCAGGAAGGGATAAGATTTGATGTTTCCCACTGTCCACTTGGGCCTTCTGACTCTGGTTCATAGGGAGGCAGGGCTGGGAGAGGCTTTGGAGGTCATATAGGCTGACTCCCTCTCTGAACAGATGGGGAAACTGAGGCTAATGATGGAACAAAGTCAGCTAGCGATGGAGCCAGGTAGTAGGGACCCTGCCTCCCATTCCGGCCCTGAGATCCTGGTTGGACTCCAGATGCTGCCTCAGGCTTTGCCCCTAGCTGTTTGGCCCTAATCTCCCCAGCCACCACCGCAGGCTCTCAGCCCCACTGGCCCCTGCAGGCTGTGGGGCTCCAGTTGGCCTTTACCTTACTCCAGTCAGGCCGCCCGGGCTGGGTGCGTGTCTGGAGGCCTGTGATGGAGTCCTTCTTCTCCTTTTTGGCCAGGAGGTCGAGGGCCATCTGCAGGCCAATGGCCTTCATGTCATTCTTGCCCAGGGCGGAGGTCATGTACATGTGCAGCTCCAGGAAGCGGCCTACGTGGTGAGAGGAGAGGACAGACTGAGGGGCCAGCGCCTGTGATGGGGATCGGGCAGGATGCTAGCCGCCTCACCTCGGGCTTGCAGGGAGACCAAGAGGGCTTGGAACTCACATCCTCAGCCAACCGTGCCACCCAGGACCTCCATGTGACCAGGGCCATAGAGAGGAAAGACAGCCCACTGCTTGGGCTGGGTCTACTCCATGCACGGCACACATGAGTTATTTTATATCCATTGTCTACTGTGAGCCTCACAGCCACCCCAGGAGTTATATTTATAGAAGGGGAAATGAATTCCAGGGCAGCCTGGCAGTCCTTGGGCTCTGAAGTTCATGGCCTGCCATGCCTCACGGTGTCCGCTCAATCTGGCTGGGGACACAAGCCGTGCACACGTGAAAGGGTAACTTAGACCAAAGGGTCAATGGTTGAATGAATGGGTCAGATGGCAAATGCTACTGATATACGGGGAGGGCTGGAGCAGATGGAACTGCCTCCTGGGAGGGTGGGGATTGGGCTAGATTCAAGAAGTGCAAGATTCAAAGGGGAGGTGAAAGGACGGCATCCTAAGGAGGGGAAATAGCACGAGCCAAGGCAAGAGGCTGGAACAGATAGTGCTGGTGGGGCACGATGGGACTGCCTGGCTGGAGCAGAGGATCCTTGAATGCGAGCAACAGGAGGTGGGACTGCACACACACTGAGGCCAAGATGCGAAGGTTTTGAATGCTCAGCTAGAAAACGGGGGCAGGTAGAGGGTATTGGAACAGGGTGAGACTGGATAAGAACAGTGTTTCAGGAAGGGGAATCAGATGACTGAAGGGACGGGGCAGAGACTGGCATCATGGAGACCCATTAGGCCCGAGCGTCCACAGTTCTGTGCCTGCCTTAGGACAGATTTGCTGAGATATTGATCCCTTCAGCTCTCAGGGCCATTGGAGCTCCCAGGTGGGCACCTCTGTGCTCAGGCAGCATCCTCCATCTTCCCAGACGAGGCACACAGTGTTATCACTTTCCATGTGTGCCACGATGGGGGAAGGACCAGCGAGTGCTGCCTTAGATCTGTGCATTGGTCCAAGCCAGAAATGGGGGGCCTGATCTAGGATGTTGGATTCATGAGCTGATGATCACTTCATCATTCTCCTCTCCCTAGACTAAAGGATTTATGCCATCCCAACTTGCTCTCTATTGTTTCACATGCCACCACGAGCCCACTTTTCCTTTGGCTTAAGGTCTCAGCCACTGTTAAAATGCAAAGGGCCCTAGGAGGATAGCACATTTTATTTCACATGTCACTTAAGTAGTGCTGGGTGGTGTGGGAGAGAGGGAGATGTACTATAAGGGATGCCCACCTGAGAGAGCCCTGACCCTTCCTCCCCCTCCCTCAGAGTCACCATACCCCAGAGAGTGGTAAGATAAGAAAGAAGGAGACACTGTGGTGGCAGGAAGAAGAAGGAGCTGAGGAGGATGACCTGACATGGTTTTCACCCTCTCCAAAACAGTTGTGTTTGAGACGTTCTGGGACGTTCTCCTAAGGAAATCATCCAAAGGAAGGAAAAAAACTATGTGCACATATGTATTAATTGCAGCTTTATTTATGATAGAGGGGAATTAGGAATAAAAAGAATGTCCAGTAGGAGGAGCTTGGTTAAAATATGGCAAACCACCAACCGCATCATTCATTATGTAGCCATTAAATACTACTTCTACTACTGCTGAATGCACTGAGCAGTTATTAAGCTCCAGTCCCTGTTCTAAGTGCTGTGCAGATGACATCTCATTTAATCCTCATGACAATCCTGTGATGTAGGTACTAGTCATATCCATATTTTTCAGATGAGGAAATTGAAGTAAAGTAGTGAATGTGCCCAGGGTTCTCTAGGGACAGAGTAAAGATTCAAACTCAAACAGAATGATTGAAGCTTAAGCTATAAATATTAAAAATTATACACCACAAATTCTTTAACTCAAACCTCGGTATACAATTCAAGTTGAAATCAGAGGCCCCAAGTTTCACTGGGATTAATGAGAAACCTTGGAAGAAATTTGAGGTAATAAAGTTGTTGACTCAAGCATCTTTGAGGATGCAAAGCACTGGGTTAGCTGTTACTCTTTGTTGACACAGATTAGGAAGAAACAAATAGCAAATATTTATATACCAGTAACTAGAAATTTTAAATTAAATCTAAACTTTTCCCCTAGCTTGTTGTCATAAAATCAAGTTTCTAATGAATTAATATACGTAAAAGCATTTAGAACAAAGTCGATGCTATATAAATATTTGCCATAATTGTTATTTACAAGAAAGGGCAGGGAGCTTTACTGCAATATTCTAAGGTTTAATAGTTCTCTTCCAAAAACTGTTGACTTGTGCTTTAAGGCTTTGAATGTTTGTTATAGTAAACTACGTCTGTTCGAATGTTTCTTGGAAAAAACTGTGTTTGATTACTTGAACTTATAAGCTATGTTAATCATAGGAATTTGAATTTACTCATGGAAACTTGGTGATAATTAAACAGCCAAATAAGATCTAGTTCCAATGAACTCAACCAGTATAAAAAACCATACCAATTCTCCTTAAGTTAGAAACATATCTCAAGATATTTCTCCTTGTATAAGATATTCCATAAGTAAAAAATAAAATATTGATTGTAACAAATTAACTTTAAAACACAGTAACAAAACAGTCATGTGCTGCATAAAGACGTTTCAGTCAACAGCGGACCACATAGATGACAGTGGTCCCATAAGATTAGCACCATACAGCCTAGGTGTGTAGTAGGCCACACCATCTAGGTGGGTGTAAGTGTGCTCTATGATGTTTGCACAACGACAAAATCACCTAACGATGCATTTCTCAGAAAGTGTCCCCGTCCTTAAGTGACACATGACTGTTATTCCACAAAGATATTCCACAAACCCACTATGATGTGACCCAGAGAAAGATGTTATCATACACACTAGGCATTGACTTAGTAAAAAATGTAGGATGCAACACTTGGGAGGTGGGGAGGGGGAGACTGCAGGGGCTGGAGGAGGACATTCAAAACATTCATTTTCGATGAAAGTATAAAAGAAGGGCCCAAACAGTAAAACAACTTGTACATGCTAAGATGTTTGATCTTTACTTTAGACTACTCTCTAAACTTTTTTTTTTTTTAAGTCTAAGCCAGAGGTTATTACCCAGCATTTTTTTTTGCAGGGAAGGATTCACCCTGAGCTAACATTTGTTGCCAATCCTCCTCTTTTTTTCTTCTCCCCAAAGCCCGCCAATACATGGTTGTATATCATAGTTGGAAGTCCTTCTAGTTCTTCTATGTGAGCCACTGCCACAGCATGGCAACTGACAAACGGGTGGTGTGGTTCTATTACTGGGAAACGAACCCAGGCCGCAGGGGTGAGAGTGTAGAAGTTTAACCATAGACCATCAGGGCTGGCTCTCTAAACTTTTTGAGTGCCATCTCATCAGGAAAAATACTGAGCATTCACCCCCAATAAATATATATGTTTATCCACATTTTCATCTCTACTAACAGATTATGTACATTAAAAATTTATGTTGGAGTAAAAAGAACCATATTTGCTTTCTCACCTTAAACAACCAGAAGAATGGACAAAATATACAAAACAATGGTTTCCAGACATTGGTTAACAAGCAGCGCAGCACTGTCATTGCTGAGAGAGGGAAACAGATGAAGTGAGCCCTATAATTGCCCCAGCTTACCGCCTGGTGCTGGTCTCACCGAGTTGAGGAGACAGAAGCTGGAGTTCAGAGAGGCCAAGACAGTAGAACATGCCAGGCACAATGCCGGAAAAGGAGAATTGCAGAGAAAGGAGAGAGGGAGAGATGAGAAAGAGGAAGGGGGAAGAGAGGAGGGAGGGAACATTCGTGGGAGGGAGGAAGCAAGCTCGCTAGCTCTGGAAATCTGCATAAAGTTTCCCCAAGCCTTTGGTTGAGTGTTTGTCTGCACATGTGTGACAGAAATTACCAGAAAACACTAGGCTGAACAGTACCCAGAGCTCAGACTGAGCTGGGAATGTTTTTTGTTTCCACCAGCAAGAGTGGAGAGACCTTGTAACATACAGAGCAGTAGGAGAGTCTTCAGATGTGCAGCACTTCAGTTCTGGGGCTAAATCAGCCCCACAATAAAGGCTGCTCTGGACTCTCCCTAACAAGAGTTAAAAAGCAAGTCTTGAAAGGATCCAAATTACCCTAAATAACTGTGCACTAGAACAAAGTACAGTGCTATTTAAAGAAATACCACAAAATCCAGAACACAACAACATGCAATTCACAATGCCTGGCATCCAGTAAAAAATTATCAGCCGTGCAAAGGAGCAGGAGCATATGATTCATAACTAGGAGAAAATTAGTAATTAGAAACAGACCCAGAAGTGACAGAGGTGATGGACTTAGATAAACCTGTTACCACAAATAGTATAAATGTGCTTGAGAATGTAAAAACAAAACAAAGCGGATATGATGAGGTGAGAAATGAAACACATAAAAGAGACCCAAGTGGAACTTCTAGAGAAGAAAAATACAATAACAGAAATGAAAAATACAATGGATAGGATTAATAGTTATTCTAGGCCCTTCGGTTTTCCATATAAATTTTAGAATCAGCTTCTCAATATCTATTTTAAAAAATCTGCTAGAATTTTGATTAGGATAGGAATGGTAGATAAGGTACTGCAGAAGAAAAGATAAGTGAACTTGAAAACATCACAATAGCAACTATCCAAAACGAGGCACAGATTGAGAGAGAGGGAAAGAAAAAGAACGGAGTCCCAGTGACCTGTGAGATATCAGTCTAACATCCGTGCAATTGAAATGACAGAAGGGGAATGGGAGACAGAAAAAAAATGTAAAGAAAGAATGCCTGAAATTTATCCAAATTTGATGAAAACTATAAGCCCATATATCCAAGAAGTTCAATGAACTCCCAGTATAAGAAACATAAAGAAAACCATTTCTCAGAAATGTTTTGTAGTTTTCAGTGTACTGATCTTTCCCATATTTTGCTAAATTTATCCTAAGTATTTCACATTTTTAAAATTTTATTATAAAATTTTAAATTACTAATTGTTTGTTGTTAGTAAATAGAAATATAATTGATTTTTGCATTATTGACCTTATATGCTGGACCTTGTTGAAATCACTTATAAGACTAATCAAAATGAAGAGCTAAAACTACAAAAATTCTAGAAAACATAGGGGGAAATACTCATGACCTTGGGTAAGGCAAAGATTTTAGGACACAAAAAGCATGAAGAATAAAAGAAAAAAATCTGATAAATTGGACATCATTAAAATTTCAAAATTTTGTCCTTCAAAAGACAGTTTAAGAAAATGAAAGGACAAACCACAGACTGGGAGAATGCATTTATAAAATATACACCTGATAGTGGATCTGTTTCCAGAATATATAAAGAACTCTTACAACTGAATAACAAAAGAAGACAAATTTCTGGATTTAAAGAGTGGGCAAAATATTTGAACTGACATTTTACAAAGAAGATGTACAAACAGCAAAAAAAAGAACATGAAAATATGTTCATCATTCGTCATTAGGGAAATGCAAATAAAGAACACATTGAGAAACCACCATACATCCACGAGAATGGCTAAAATTAAAAAGACTACTAATATCAAATGTTGGCAAGGTTTTAGAGCAACTGGAATGCTCATACATTGCTGATGAAAATACAAAACGGTGCAGTCACTTTGGAAAAACAGTTTGGCTGTTTCCTATAAAATGAAACTTAACACATACCATACTACCAGCAATCCCATTCCTAAGTATTTACCCAAGAGATGGAAACATATGTCCACATAAAGACTTGTATGCACATATTCATAGCAGCTTTATTCAAAATAGCCGAAAAGTGGAAATAACTCTAATATCCATCAACAAGTGAGTAGAAAAACAGATTGTGGTATATCCATAAAATAGAATGCTACTCAGCAATAAAAAGGAATTAACTATTTACCAATACATGCACAGCATGGATAAATCTCAAAGATATTATGTTAAGTGAAAGAAGTTAGACAGAAAAGACAACATATTATATGATTCCATTTATATGGAATGCTAGAAAAGGCAAAACTATAGTGATGGAAAGCTGATCAGTGGTTGCTGGGGGCTACACATGAGGGGAGGGTGTTGATGCAGAGGGGGATGAGGGAACTTTTGAGGGGAATAGAAAAGCTCCATGTTTTGATTGTGCTGATGGTTACACAACTATACACATTTGTCAAAATGTCACTGAATTTATTGTACACTTCAATTGGTGAATTTTATTGTTTAAATATCCCTCAAAAAAAATGGAAAAAAAAAGTATGGATAAGAATCAACTGAGAAGCACATTAAAGTGTATGTTCCTGGGCCCGACTCCCAGGGAACCTGGTTTGGAAGGACTGGGATGAGACCCGGGAATCTAAATTTTTAATAAGAGCTCATTCTGAATTAAAAGAAATGTCATAAAAAAGAGAAATTAGAAAAAAGAAGGATATACATTTTTATAAAACATGAATAAGAAAAAATACAAGAAGGAAAGAAATCCTTTAAAATGCCTGGAATAGTCTGGATAGCTGGATGGGATTATGAATGATTTTTTTCTCCTCTATTTTTTGTTTTACAAAATGTTACATTTTAGTGGGGGAAAAAAAAGCAACCTCCTCTCCCTGACATTTGATAGAAATGGAATAATCTAAACACCATCTTAAAAAAAGACCCTAAACCTGAACCTCCTGCCCGGCTCCTGCCCTCTCCAGGCCCCGTCCCTCTCGTACCCTCTGGAGTCTCCTCAGCCTGGTCCATCTCCAGTTTGGTCAACAGGCTCACAAACCACTCGAAAGACCGCTGGTCTCGGTTGACCCAGATGAAGTCCACCTAGGGAGAGGGGCCCTTTGGTTCAGAGGCGGCGCCTACCTCATTCACAGCAGGCTCACATCTGCGATCCCCAGGGCTGCTCTGACCACCCGGAGTTAGCAGGGCACATTATTATCATCTCCATTTAACAGAGCGGGAAACTGAGGCTCGCAGAGGTGAGGAGCCTTGCCCAGGTCACAGAACAGCACGGGACCAGAGCCCAGGTTCCTGACTGCTGGGCCAGGACTTTCTCTAATAATCAGTGTTCACAGCAAGCAGTGTCTGAAATATTATGCTTACACAGCCAGAAAAACATTATTTTTTTTAAGAAACTCTTTTAAGGGGCCTATAGAGAATAATGAATTTTCAGGCAAACATGTTTTCATTTTTAAACCACCAGGTCATGGCTAGTAAGCATGAATCCCGGCTGCCTGACTTTCAGGCTCCCAGGTCTTTAATGAGATGCCAGCCTTTAGGGCCCAGAACGTCTCTCAGAGGGGAAGGAGGCGGCCTGGACACTTAGGTGGCACCAGGAGAGCACCGGGCATTGAGGGAAGGTGGGGACCAGAGGATCCGAGCAGAGGACAGATCATCTGTCCCCCCCCTGTCTCCGCACAAGAGGCCCCTCCTATTACTGGAAGTGTGTGTGTGCGTGGGCGGGGAGGTGTCCCAGGCCTGCCTGCAGGAGGCCGTGCTCACCTTGTGGAGCTTCATGTCCTGGTCCTGGACATCATCCATCCAGGTGTGCTGGCAGCTGGGGCAAATGTGCTTTTTCTTCTGGTGCCTGAGGGGAGGTGGGAGGAGGGGTTTTGAATTTGGGGCGAGCATGAGACTTCTCAGGACCCCAGAGAATAGGGCAGGGGTCAGGGAGGGAGGGTGGGGTGGCAGGGTCTGCCTTGTGAAGAAGGGGAGGGGGGAGACCTGAAAAAGAGAGGGAGGAGGAGCAAGGGAGGAGGGAGAGAAAAGGGAGACGGGTGAAAGGAGAGATGGCAGGGAGAAAGGGGAAGGCATTTCTCAGGACTCTGCCCCAGGATGCAGGCCGGGCCACAGCCTGTCCACTCACCTGTACATGATGCTCTGCAGGATGGAAGCAAAGGGGGTGATGCCAATGCCAGCCCCGATGAGCACAGCGTGCTCAGAGGCGAAGATCCTGCGGGTGGGGGTTCCGTAGGGGCCGTCGATGTAGCACTGCGCACAGTAGAGGTAAGAGGAAGGAGAGAGCTGAGCACAGGGGGAGCTGGACCCCGAGGCTTCAGGACCTCCCTTTATAGCAGACAGTCCTCTCCTGGGCTGGACCCCAGGTCTAAGTGGCTCCCACTCCAGTGCTCTTCCCACAAGCCATGCTATGAGCACAAGTCTGGGAGAGCTCTAGGTGTTAGAATGCAGAGCTAGTGACAGTGGGGCCCCCGGCATGCCCCGTGTGCACCTGTGAGGGAGAGGTCTGGTTCCTTATCCGGATAGCTGGAAGTCAGGCCATGGGGACTTGAGGGGCCTGGGCACCAAGAGCCAGAGCAAGCCCTCCCCACAGGCAGAGGCTTCGTTTCCTCTGGTTGGGGAAGGGGTTCCCGGTCAGGTCCACCGCCTGGAGCCTCTTACCTTGATGTTACAGAACTGGTGGTTCTCAGAGGACATCTCAGAGACCTGCGGGGAGTACAGCAGAGAGCTGTGGGTCTCTGGGAGGGGATGTGGCAGGCATTTCTCAGAAGCTTCCTAGCCCTTGCCAGCCCAAGCAACTTTAAAAAGAGGGAATTGCCTTTTCTGCCCAAATCATTCCAGGGAGCATGGAGCCCTTTGGCTGGAGAACATCAGTGGTGTGCTGGCAAACTGACTCTTCAGAAAAAGAAACAACAATGACAAAATCCTGATGGTTAGTGTCTGTCGATTTCTGGGGTGTAAATACTGCCATTGTGGCTCCCACCAATGACTGTGTTTAATAGCTGGCTCTCAAAATTCCCGAAAATTTAACAATCGGCTCTTGTGGTCCAATACAAGTCAGCTTCAGGGTGTGACTGGAGAACACTCACCTCCACCGCATCCTCAGCTCCATCTCCAGCCACTCCCGATACTTTTGTGTCTCTAGACACACCCCTCGACCTAGAGCACCCTTTCTCTTCCCCAGCTGGCAAACTCCTGTGCATCCTTCAGTGTCCAGTGCATCTGAAGTGGCTGCTCCTCCCCGAAGCTTTGCCCAGCTGCACCAGGCAGAAAAGCCAGCAGCTGGCCTGGCCCACGGCTCCACCCCGCCCTTGGGACCCTGCTCTGGGCTTGCTGACCAGGAGCTACCTGAGGACAGGGAGCGGACCTCACCTGTCTGCTCCACCTGACTCCCCCAGGCCTGAGCACATGGCAGACAGACCAGATTTGTAGAGGTCAAATTCTGGAAGGTGAAGAAAGCAGACCACCCCTCCAATTGGCTACAGGGTCCTGCAGTAGTTCCCTCTCTGGCGCCAGAAGGCAGTTAGGTGTGATCTGCATAATCATCCAGGCCAATCCCTCATTTCACGGAAGAGGAGCTGAGTCTGAGAGCATGGCAGTGACTCGCCCAATTCTCAGAGCTCGGGGCAGAGCCTGGGTCTCCTGCTGCCCGTCCAGGGCTCATCACATTACACCACGCTGCTTCCTTGTCTGGGGGCAACCAAACGCTGTGTTCCCCACAGTGGTGGACTGGAGCTACTTGTGATTCTAGGAGGTGCCCTGTGAGGGAGTGACTCCGTCTCCACTTTCTTTAATCCTTCTGATTGCAAGGAGAAAGCCTTCCAGCATCATTAATATATCTTTAACATCTCTCTAATGCTTACTAATCCCTCCTTTTTTTTTTCTTTTAAAGCAAGACAGTAAGAGGTGGAGAGCACTACAGAGAAAGAGAGAGACAGCACAACAGAGAGAGAGAACGAGCAGGGAGTCCAGCTTCAAGTTCAGAACCCTAGCAGGCGGAAACATCTGCAAGAATTTGATAACATTGGTTTTCACTTTTATTGCTGTCTTTTGTTTATGGCACGTGAGACTGGTTTTCCATTAAAAACAACAATCTAAAGAGTCCTTTTAAAATACAATTAAGTTTCCAGTACAGTTGGGAAGTGAATATGGCAGCAGTCATGCAGGTGGTATGCTGATGACTGGCATAGAAATGCCACGTAATGTGTGGTGCTTCCTGAATGTGGCCTGTCCCAAAGGCCCTCTCTCCCAAGTTCCAAGGACCCACCATCCCCGGGGAGACAAACCACCGGCTTTCCAGCCTCCAGCCCCAGCTTCCTCAGCCTTACCAGGCTGCGGTCCTCGGCTGCAGCTCCCAACTGTGCCTGAGTCCTGTCCTCTGTCCCCATGCACACCAGGCCTTGGTCCTCCTGCCACGGAGTCCCCTTGGGCAGGTAGGACGTCAGCTCCACAGTGACGTCCTTGTTGGAGGCCACTGCCCCCTGTGCCAAGGCCCTGGAACGGATGGACTTGGGCTGCAAATCCTGTTTGGTTTCAAACGAAAACTGCTTTATTATTTAAATCACAAAGTCAATACGTGTTCGTTTTCAAGGATTCATTCAGATATTACAGAACTTTGAAGAAGAAAGTGAAAAAGTACCCTGAATCAGACAACATAACTTCTCTAGACTTTCACACACAGACACAGACACACACACACACACCCGCGCGTGCATGCACGCACGCATTCTTTCACATAAATGGAACATTGTGCTTTGTAACCTGGCTTTTCCACTTACTGCATCTTGACTAGCTTTCCATGCTCATGCATATACATTTACATAATCTTTTTTTTAGGCAACTTACTGTTCCATTATAAGGGTGATCAGTCATTGATTTAGCTACTTCCCTGTTGTTAAGCATTTTGATTATCTTCATTTTCTCATTATTGTTAACCACCCGATATAAAATAGCGCCTTCCCCATCTCTCTCTCTTTACGCTGATTTATTTTTCTTCATAGCATTGATTATCACTTGGCTCAGTATTATTTTGTTTCTTGCCTGTCTCCCCCTCCAGGAGGTAAGCAGTGACTATGTCTATTCTGCTTGACACATCTCCAGCATCTAGAACAGTACTTGGAAAACAGTAGGTGCTGTGCTCAATAAATATTTGTTAAGTGAATGAATGAACAAGGTGATTACCATACTTCCTGTGTATGTGTCCAATTAGCTTTTTAATTAGATAAGTCCCTAAAAATGGAATTGCTGGACCAGTGGGGATGCATATGTGAAATGCTGACACATATGGCCAGACTTCCTGCCAGAAAGATCGTGCCAATGTATTCGTTGGCAGCGGTGCCTAAGGTCCCAAGGAAACACAGCTTTTAATGTATCCACCCACTACTCCCAGTGTGCCATGATGCACCTGGTTTTGAAAGTCAGCTTCCTCCTTCAGGAAACTTCCCCTGATTAATAGGAGAGAACACTCTGCTTGTTTCTACCTACCCCTCCATTTCCCAAAGCTTTGTTCTTGGCACCATTCTAGAAGGGTCCTCTGGTCTGGCCTAGCAGGATTCCTCCTAGTTTTCTCCTCTGGACTTTAAATTCCACAGGGCAATGCAGGGCTGGGCCAGGCCTGGGGGCTTCTCTTCCTTTGACCTTCAGCAGGGTTTCCACATATTAACCTGTCTCCCGGCCCAGTGGTACAGCCCACTAAGTGTTCAGGCACACTCAGCCTCCTCCATCTAGTCCTACTTCCTCAGGTGCTACTCTGATCTCTCTGTATTCCTCCAAAACCTCCCAGAGCCAGGCACAGGCAACTTGTCAGCTTTGTGGGTTTCATCAGGGCTCAAAAGATAACAATGCTGATGATGGTGATGCTGTTGCTCGTGGTGATGGTGATAATGAAGGGACCACCTGGGCCATGCTTCCAGTTCACTCAATACTTTACCTGCTTTCATTCCATTCGTCCTTAAAAGAATCATATAGAAAGGGAAGCAGAGGATGGAAACCACCTCCCTTTCATAAACAAACTGAGGCTCAGAGTGGTTCAAGGACGTGCCTAGAGCCATATAGTTAGAAAGTGTTGGAGCAGAGACATGAAGGTGGGTTTTTCTGATCTCAATTTCCCCTCCCTTTCCATTGTCCCCCCCTCTCTAATGGAGGACATTGGACTGGGGAGGACCTAGGGTGGTCAGACGTCGAGGAGGCTCTTAGACCACGCAGTCCGCGGTTGCCTCGCCCCCTGTGCTGCTGTGAAGCTGAGGTACCCAACAGCTGCTCAATAATTGATGCCCACTGACCAAGAAGGCAACTTGGTCCCGGTGGGTTTGCCTCCACAGTGGACCCTTCCTCCTCCGCAGCCACCTACCTGGGGCCTCCTCTGACTCCTTCTCATCCTCAAACTCCTCGACAGCCTCTTGGGACCACAGTCCACCGGGTCTAATGCCTTGAAGGACTCATACAGTCTGTTTGTCCACTGGCCTTGGGACCGGATGTGTAGCCAGATGGTGTCTGAACAGAGACAGGGTGGGGGGAAGGGATCAGTGCTGGCCTCCAGCAGGGAGCAGGCCTGTCTCACTGGAGGGATTGGGGCTGGGCGTCGGCTGCTCAAGTCCCTGGTGGAATGTCATTCCTCAGGCCCAAACTAGCAGCCACAGCCACAGGACTTGGAGATCTGATCTCTCGGGTGCAGACCTTGCAGTCTTTCTCAGTGAAGTCAACCTAAGCCTACACAATAAGGATTCAGTCTCTTCTGCCAAGGCAGGGGTCAGAGTGGCCCCAAGAACACTAGGAGCTCCCCAGGGGTGGGGGCCCTGCCTCCTCCATCAGGCCAGGGTCTCACCAAGGTGGGGACCATCTCCCTCCCACATTCAACCTGGTGCCATTCAACCACTCTGCACATAGTAGGTACTCAGTTGGGGGTGGGAACAACGGCCTTCATTGTGCCCAGTGCCTGGGATGTAGTGGGTGCTTACTAAGGTTCCCTGTTGAGTGGATGGTGGAAAGGTGGTGTGGGGTGGCTACCCCTGTGCCGAGGGTACCAGAGACAACCCATCATACTGGAACAAGGAGGCTCCTAAGAGATCACCTGCTCCAGCATTCTTATCCTTTCTCTTTTAATTTAAACCACAGACTCTTGGCAGTCCTGAGAAGGCAATGGATAGACTCCTTCTCAGAACAAGGTTTTAAATACGTAAAGTAACATACACAGAAATTACAAGTGAGACCAATTATAATGAGACAGTTATCAACACATTAAAAAACACATGAAATAACGAGATCCAGCGGGAGTACTGTGCCCACTGGAAATTTGAGCAGCAATGAGCATAAATGACATCCCGAGGTACTGGCAGCAACTATCATGTGATATAAAAGAATTTATGGTTTTTATTTCAAAAAAGCCACAGGTATTGTTAACGCGACTGTGGTTTACTGCCTGCATTCATAATTGAAGAAAATGCTAAATTCCAGTTAGAGGTTAATGAGAATAAAGCTGTCCCTTCTTTTTCCCTTCCAAGTTCGTGAATGAACTGGAGGCCCAGAGAGGTGTGGCTGCTCTCACAGCTTCGTGAGGAGCGAATTGAAAAGTCAGGACCCATCCTGGATTCCTGCTCGCGGGCGCCTCTCTGAGTGGGCGCCTCCCACTTCCGGGTGCAGGCACTGGCAGGGCTGGGCTATGCCTTGTCTACACAAATGGACCCTGAAGGGCCTCACTCAGTGACTCAGATGTAGGAGGCCTCCCTAAGTGTCGGTTGAATTCAATCAACCACAGCTGCCAACCTGAGTCCCACTCCTGGTTTCTGTAAAGCAGCTCTGTAAACAAAGTTGCAGTGTTTAGCAGCCCCCACATGGACTCACTCAGCTACTATAGGAGACTTGGGGCCCAAGACACAGCAGATTCCAAGCTGAGACCTGAGGAAACCCCTTCAAATATTAGCCAAATAAATGACCCATCCATATAATAAACATAGTCATTATAATCATATTCGTATCTACATACTAGAATACTATGCAGCTAAGAAAAGGAAGAGTTCTTTTTTTAAAAAGAACTAACATGCAAAGATCTTCATGATATACTGTCCACCAAAAACAAGTGAGCTGCAAAAGTGAGTGTGATCCCATGTATGCAAAATTACCTCTACATCTGATTATTCATGTAGATAGAGATCTGGAAGGCTGTTCACCAAAAGATTGACAATGGTTTTCTTTGGATGGAATTATTTGAGGGATTTTCATTTTCTTTGGTACATATTTCCATATTGTCTGAATTTTCTGAGAGCATATATTCTCTTTACAAAACAGAAAAGGAAAGAAAAATAGGAAGAAAATAACCTGCCCTCTCCAACCCCCACCCCCACCTTTGCCCTATTGTACATTCAGGCCACCACTCAGGTGACTCCAGGGCAGGTGGTGTGCAGCCTCACGTGGGAAACCCTGGCCTTGGGTGTGTGCCCTGAGCTGTGGGGCTTGGCCAGGGGCCCTGCTGGGCTGGGCTGGGAGGCATACTGAGCTGAGCTAAAGCTTTTAATAGGGCTGTGTCAGAGAACCCCTGGCAACCAGGACCCTCGACCCTCATGAGGCCGAGCGAGGGTCTTGCTGCAACAGCTCATGCAAGACTTTCCCTTTCAAAAGTTCCACTTGAGATGGGAAGGCCAATCTCTGGTCAGGCCAGGAGGGCAGAGGTCCAGGTTGTGGCTCCAGCAACACCCCAGAACCAGAAGGAAGGCGCACGCATGGGTGGGGGTCAGAGAACAGCTGGGCAAAGGAAGGGTCAACAGAGCAGCTCTATGGTTGCTGGGGACCCACCGAGAAATGGGAGTGGTCCAGGGGTTGAGGAGAAGGATGCAAGGGATTCTGGTGCCTTGGGGCTCCGCAGGCGTCATGCCCACATGGAGTGGAGAAGGCTGGCTTCCTGTCATAGGCCCCCTTGAAAATGCCCTGGTACCCCCTCCTCTGAGCTGGCTACTCCTCTACTTACGATCTCGGCGGGCTCCCAACTGCCTGCACCAACCAGCTTCCAGTTCTGCATTCAAAGTCCTCCTGGGTCCCACCCTGGCTCTCAGCAGCTTTGCCAGCTACGTCGTCTTCCTTTCATCCCTTCTTTGACCCTCTCCTGCCCCTCTGTCTCCCTCCCTCCCTCCCCTCCACCCCACTCCCCCCCACCCTTAGCTCTAACTACATCAGACTGTTCTGTGTTTCCAGGCTTTTCCTTATACTTCACCCTCTGCCTCCTCCCCCCACCTCCTTTATCTAGTAGACTCCTACTAACCCTTCAAGTTCAGCTGAAATGCCGCCTGTCTGTGACGCCTTGCCCACTTGCCCCACCATGCCAGGCCCTCCCCTGTGACCCTCATGGCAGTTGGTACAGCCCTGACCACCCCATTCATTAGTGTTTGTGCGTCTGCCTCCTTGTTTCAGAGGGAGCTTTCGGAGGTCAACTTTGTGTCTCCGGTCTGTTCACTTCTCTGTTCCTGGTTCCCAGCCTGTGCTTGTCACACGGCAGGACTCAGGAAATGCCTGCTGAGCGACTGGAGGGTTGGCGTTCACGCACCTTTCTGCTCAGGAGCACTGCTGATGGTGAAGGGGTGCCACTCGTAGCGCGCAATGGTGGGGATGTTCAGATACAAGTAGTCGCCAGGCCTGTAGTGGAAAAGAGGGGGCCTCTTGATGACGACATGAGTGACCTGAGGAGAGAAGAGAGAGATCAGGGTCATTTGTGTGGGCCCAGAGCTGCCCAAGGCCCCTGGGGTAAGAGAGCAGAGGCAGGGCCATCTTCCACCATAAACCGGGCCAGCCCCAGACACGAGAGCCTCTGTGCCTGTGAGTGGGGGCTCATACTGCAGCACATCTGCCAATCAGGGTGGGCGACAATCAGAGAAGGGGGGGGTCAGGCTGTGTCTGAAGTGGGGATCATGGCTTGATCCCACTTCCTGTGGTGTAAACACCGCCTTCCAGTGGACCGCCTCCTCTGTGAAGCCCCCCTGACTGTTCTAGCCCCTTTCTTGCCACTTCTGTAGCACTTTGCTGGTATTCCAACAACTAATGGGCATCTCCCCTGGGATAACAACAGCCTCCTGGACAACAGTTTCAGTTTATTGAGCACCTACTGTGTGCCAGAGCTGTGTGGGGCACTTTAACTATCTCTAGTCCTCACGGCAACTCTCTGAGACCATGTCCTACTTTCCCCATTTTACAGGTGAGACTCTGAGGCTCAGAGAGATGAAATAGCTTGCTCAAGGCCACCAGCAGGGAAACCACGGGACCTGAATCCAGTCACGGCTGTCTGTTGCCAGAGCCTCATTATTCAGTTTCCGTGTCCTCAGACTCAAGTTATCTAGAGCGAGCCCACCCAGAACTGCCTTCTCTTTCTCCACAAACGACCCCAGTCACTCGGACACCTGGGAGACATCCTAGACTCCGTCCTCTCTCTCCCCACCAATGCAGCCAGTTACCTCTCGAGTCTTTCTGTGATGTGTCCCCTCCCCACCCCACAGCCACTGCCCCAGTCCAGCGTAAAGGCCCCCAGGAGCCCTCATCTGCACATGTGCGACAGCCTCCCAAGTGGTCCTCTCCAGGCCGCCTTCCACAGAGCAACTGAAGAAGTCTAGCTGGAGTACGAACCAGCTCACCACCTCCACCGCCTCCCCCACCCTGCTCAGGGTTCCCTGTGGCCTGCACAGTGCGGCTCCCCTCACCGTCAGGCCCCACCCACACCTCCAGCTTCTCCCAACTTGGTTCCAGCTGTTTCCAATTACATCTAGTCCCCCAAGTACAGTATACCCTTTCACAACTCTGCCTTCTCCCAGCAATACCATTCCCTGTCTTGTCTATCCAACAAACTCCTACTCATCTCTCAAAACCCTGATATGCCATCTCCTGTCTCATCCTGAAGCCTTCTCTGACCTCTCAGAGAGTTTAATACCTCCTGAGACTCGACTTCTCTCACCATCACAACCCTGCACCATAATGAAAGGGCAGACCCCCCACTAGCCTGTGTACCCGTGGAGAGCAGGACACTGCCTGAGCCTTCTCTGTGTCTCTGTCATCTGGCACAGGGCCTGGCATTTTGTATGCACTTAATATATGCTTACTGAAAATGTTCTACGCAGCCCTGGTCTTTAGTGGTATCCTGCCTGCCTGTCGTTCCCCTTCCTAAAGTATCACTCCTGGAGGGCTGGACTGAGTCTTGCGCTTCGCTTGTCTCCTCCTCTGCGCTGGGGCTTCCTGTTTCCTTGGGGCTCAACAGGGCCTCAGCTGCTTCACCCCACTGCCTGTGACTCCCCGTGGCCCCTCAGGCCATCTTTGTACCTTGGAAGGGAGGAGATGGACTTCCGTGATGCACAGGGCTGCCATGCGGGACACTGCCAGCCCGATGGCCTTCTCCAAGAAGAACAAGGTGCCAGGGACCAGCAGCCACTTCCAAAAGTTGGGCCCGTGCAGGATGAGCAGGAGCCACATGGGGAGGTAGGACAGGTGGGTCCAATAGAACACCTGTGGGGGTGGGAATTGTAAGCTGCCAGAGCGCAAGGGCTGGGGGTGGAGCAGAGCCAGGCTCAGGGCCATCCTCAAAGCCAGGACGGTTCCTGGAGCCTTGGCCATACACACCCTCTCCTGGGGATGGGGCTGCGGAGGAGGCTAGGGGCAGGAAGCTTCATTGCTTCTTTGTTCTGGGAGCTTGGCCCAGGGAGTCTGTCAGGGAAGAGTCCTGGTTCCAGCAGCAAACATCTGAAACATCTGCCTGGGGATGTCTGGGCACAGTGGAGCACCCCATCACATTGACCCTTTCTCAGGGGGAAGAAAGAAAGATAGCAATTGTTTCCTGGGAGTGCAGAAGAAAGAGCAGGACACTGAGTTTGAAGAGCTGCTCTGCTACTAGCTGTGGGTGGGACCTTGGGCTGGTCAAGTACTTTTCTGAGCGTCAGATTCCTCACTGGTCAAAGGAGGCTGCTGATTCCTACTTCAAAGCATTATAGCTGGCCCAGAGCAGGTGCTCTGTATGTGTGTTTCTGATGTGACCAGATCAGTCCAGGGGACAGTCCAGGTCTCCAAACCAAATCCTCTGTGACCTCCCGCATCTTGAGGAGGCTAGAGAGAGGGAAGCAAAGATGGGACTAACATTTTCAGAGCACGTGCACGCCAGGTGTGTAGCTAGTGGCTTCACACATATTATCTCATTTAATTCCAAAAATAACTTCAAAGGTAGAGAATTATACCTCCATGTGACGGATGAGGAAGCTGGGTGACACGTAAATAGTGGGGTGGGGATGTAAACCCTGGTGAGTCTGTGTTCCTTCCCCTCCCTGTACCATCTTAAGCCCAGTTTAATCCAATTAGGACAAGGAGATAAGCCAGTGAAAAGGCAGAATCTTCCACAGCAAAACATTTTCACTTGGCAGACAGTAACTACAGTCCAATGACAGAACCCGAATCACAGGCACATAATATGCAGAGCAGCCTGGGACCTTCCTGGGCTCTGGGGTAAGTTAGAGGCGACGCAGCAAGAAACGAAGGTGGGAGCCCAGCCTGGGGAAGGCAAAGGGCCAAGGGCTGGCACCTCAAAGTGGCCGCTCCTGCGGATGCAGGAGCTGGAGCAGGCGAACATGAGAAGCAGCAGCAGCAGCAGAGCCACACCAGTCGGGGAGGCCGAGCCGTGGACCCAGCCGATGCCGGGCCTCGTGGTGAGCAGCAGTTCCCAGAACCGGAAGGGGCTGGTGTCGGACTGAGCCTGGAGCGCTGAAGACAAGCACAAGACAAGCTCTTCCCACTCCACCTTCCCTTTGGGGTCCCCACCCCTCCTCATCAGATACCCACACAGGCAGGGACTTTTGTTGAGAGTGCTGGCTTACCCAGGGCACCCTTTCTCCGCTCCTTAGGCAGGCAGGACACTCAGGGGCTGGAAAGCTGGGTGGTTTCCGAAAGGCTCAGGTCCCACCACCCCGAGTCCCAGGCTACTCACCAAAGTTCACAACGTGGGCCACAGTGTGCACGAGGGATAGCCCGACCACCACGTGGCCCATAAGCTGGTGGAACTGGATGTTCTGGTCCAGCGGCAGGACCTGAGCCAGCCACGTGGCCCGCAGCCACGTGAGGCAGCGCCTGAGCATCAGCACCTGGCCGGGCAGAGTGGCAGAGAGCACCACCTGGTTCTCCTCTGCCCTGTCCTCCTTGCCCCAGCAGTTGTCTCCCTGCCTCCCCTGAGCTGGCTGTGCTTCCTGAGTGGGGCCCCCACCATCTCCCCTGCCCCATAGCTTTTGCTGTTCCTCTAGGTCCACAGCTGGGGTCTCCAAAGTAGGGTCTCCAATTCTGGAGACCCTAAGCACATGAGAAACACACAAGCTTTCACTAACATTTAATATCTGCATTGACACGGTGCCATCATTTAGACTGTATGTCAGACGGGCACGTGTCACATGGGGTTCTCGAAGTGTCCCGGGGGAAGACGGGGCTTTCCAAGAGGCTTATGACAAGGGCTCCCTCGCTTGCTCATTTGCTTTCGATGTATTTATGTGTGCCCCGTCTGTGGACTTGCAGATTACACTACCTGGTTTTAACTTAACTAAGCTAACGACCCCTCACAGAAAGGACAAGCAGCTTAAAAAGATTCCCTGCAGAGCAAGTGCCGATTGAAAGTAGTGTTAATAATGCAAGAGCAAGTGACCAAGAAAATGAGTCACGTGCCTCCCACTCTGCGTAGGAGCTCTTTGTAGCCAGTTATGAGGTTAAATATGAAACCCACTCTATTAAGAAGCTGATGTTTCAAACCAGAAAAGTATTTGAAATAGAGGTGTACATCCCTGCTCATTAAGGATGAGCCTTGCCTTAAACATACACTGTGCCATAAGTCTATTGGCTAGTGATGACAGGGCAGGCACATAATTGTGCGTCAATGAGCATATATGGGGTTGTTGGGAGGGTCTTTTGTTTTAATTGTAGGAGTGTGTGATCAAATACACTTGGAGAGCTCACTCTCTGGTCCGGAGGATCACATTCTGACTCAGTCTAGCATTCAAGGCCTCTTGAAGTGTTCTCTCTCTGGTTGGAGCCTGCACAGAAGTCAGCCCCACTCCTCTGGGCCCACCACAGGGTTGTTGTGAAGATCAAATGGAAAGTGCTTAGCACTGGGGCTGGTACATAGCAAGTGCACAAAAATGCCAGCTATGTTATTTAAGTGCTGTGCAACCATGGATAAGTCACGACCCCTCTCTGGGCCTTAGTGTCCTCCACTGAGTGTTGGCCCAGCTGATTTCTAAGGTGCCATCCTGCTCTGGCACTCCAGGTGTCCACGTGTGGGTGGTTTTGTCTAGGAGGAGCCTACATCAGTCCCCCTGCATCGTGCCGGTGGAGCCCTACCGCGATGAAGCTGCAGTCGAAGTTGAGGCATTGGCCGCAGCCCTTGGCCACCATGACGCTGGCGCCGAGGGCCCGGTGCGCGTTGGCCGCCAGCGCGAAGAGCAGCACGTGGAGGCCCGCGTAGGCGACCAGGCAGAGCAGCTGGCTGCGGTGGTTGCGCCAGTAGGCGGAGGTCAGTCGGCGAGGACGGCGCGGGCGCGGCCGGGCGGTGGGGGCTGTCAGCCAGTGGGCAGCGCTGCGAGAGAGGGGCTCCATTCAGAGGGATGCTGTGGGGCAGGCTCGGGAGGGGAGGAATCCATGCGGGGTGTGGCTGGACCACCGGAGTCTGAACTAGAGACCCCACTCCCGCCGTAGCCCACCAACTCTCTGGAGCCTCGTGGCAAGCATGCCGGCTTCCTTTCATAGTAGGAAACGGAGGGGTCAAGCAGCTTGCTTACAGTCACACAGCTAGGTGGAGCTGGGATGGAACTCTGGCCTGTCTGATGCCACATCCAAAGCTATTTTTATTACCTCTCCTTACTTCCCAGTTGAAAAAAAAAGAGGGCGAGGGGGGGATCAAAAAGGATGGAAGAATCTGAGACGTGTTGTGACAACCCGCAAGAAAGTTAATCCACAAAAAGAATGGACTACAAAACTGGCACTATTCAGAACTTGGAGTCAGACAAATTTGGGTCTGTTGCTACACCCTATCTATATTACTTTCTCACAGCCCTTATCAAATTTGGACTTCTCTAGTTTATGTACTTGTTTATTGGTATAAATTACATGTCTCTCCGTCTGGAATGTAGCCCCAGCTGGGCACTGCCATTATTCAAAACAGTGGTGGTATGTAGTAGCCGCTCAACCAAGTTGAATAATTTACTGTCTGCTAATTATTTGTGTGATCCTGGCATGTTGCTTCAGGTGAATTGACTTTAATTTCCTTTTGTAACTTTAAATCCTTTTACAAATATACCAGTGCTATAAAATGCATTTTATTAAGGAATGCCGGCTAGTTCCTGCCATGAAACTACATCCCTATAAAATGCATTCCCTGAAGGTACTCAGTGCATTTTAGAGCACTGGCATATTTGTAAAAATGCCCCGCACAATGTAGGTGCTTAATACT
This sequence comes from Tapirus indicus, assembly GCA_031878705.1. Taxonomy (NCBI): domain Eukaryota; kingdom Metazoa; phylum Chordata; class Mammalia; order Perissodactyla; family Tapiridae; genus Tapirus; species Tapirus indicus. The sequence goes on along the minus strand of CM062918.1, from coordinate 59,334,284 downwards.
GTGAGTTGATTCTGAAGAGACACTGTAGAAAATGGAGGCGCGACAGACCTTTATCCCCTAGAGAAAGCGGGCAAAGCTGGACTAAGCTGGATTGGGGCGGGGCTCACCTGGGGCGGGGCTGATCGGGGCGGGGCGGGGCTTGGCGGGGTAGGGCTGGGCTAGGCGGTGCTGATCGGGGTGGGGCGGGGAGGGGTTGATCTGGGGCGGGGCTGATCTGGGGAGGGGCGGGGATGGGAGGGGCAGGGCTGGGCTGGGCGGTGCTGATCTGGGGTGAGGCGGGGTGGGGTTGATCTGGGGCGGGGCTTATCTGGGGAGGGGCGGGGCCAGGCTGGGTGGCGCTGATCTGGGGCGGGGCTGATCTGGGCGGGGCGGGGCGGGGCTGATCTGGGCGGGGCGGGGCGGGACTCTCGGATCCCCAGTGCGGTGGGGCTGCTCTTCGTACCTGAGGCTAACCCCGACGCAGGCAGTTCGCATGCCGGAGACAGGGCCGTACCTGATGGTCAGGTTCTCCATGACCCCAGGGAAGCGCTGCAGCTCGTCTCGGAGCTCATCGAAGGTGATGGTGCCGCTGCAATCCCTGTCGGCTGACTCGAAGAGCGCCAGCGTCAGCTGGTCCAGCTTCTCATCCGGCATCGAGATGGCGCTCTCGCGCAGGCACGACTGCAGCACCGTGCGCAGCTCGTCAGGGTCGATGGAGCCGCTGCCTGTCCCAAGTGGGGATGAAGCCGAGTGGGGGCCTGCCCCCGGGCCCTACTCTACCTGCAGGCTCCCATTGCCCTGCACAACCATTCCTTCGAATGGTGAACTTTTCCTGTTCGCCCACCTCTAGCCTTCTGCCAACCAACTCCCTTTAGGGGTATAGACCAGGCAATCAAAAGACATATGTCATCCTCAGCTCACAAACCATCCATGGCTCCCTACAGCCGAGCTCAACAGAAATAAATACCTCCCGAAGCAAGGAGAATCTCTGGCCTTAGTGCCTGCCTTTCTCCAGAATCTGCTGCCTCCTCTCTAAGTACCGCTCAATTTCCAAGACCATCTGCCCGTAAGATACAGCTGCTTGCTTTATCTATAAGGAGCTATGTGCCAAGAGCCTCAACTATCCAGAGGCAAATTGTATATGAGGTGGTGGTGAGGGGGGTGCCCTGCTGCTCCCCAACTTGTAGCAGACTCTGCTCATCCATGTTGTCCTGAGAGGCCACAGCTGGGCACTCAAGTCCAGCCATGTGGCCTTATGTGAACACGAGTGACTAAAAGTGATGTGAAAAGGAAGCTGAAACTACCAACCAAGAAGAGATTTGGGACACTTTTTTTCTGTATGTATTTTCATTCTTCATGAACAGCAGGACGTGTTAATGATTTCTTGGCCTGCTTTGGATATGGACACACTTGAGGTAGCAGCATGCTTCTGCTCGTTACTGACTGTGTGATGGTGGGCTATATGTCCTTTAGCGTAGTGAGTCTTACTTTGCTCATCTCTAAAATGGGGGTAATAATTCCTCCCTTTCAGAGCTGGCTCAAGGATAATAGATAATTATAAACCACTTAATGCAGTATCTGGAAGAAGGCAGTTTCACATAAATGGAAAGTCTTATTGGTATTGTGATCATCATTTGGGCCAAAGCCAAAGTCTGTAATCCCATTACAATGCAGAGTCTAACACACCACTCTCCAGCCACACTTCCTGTCCTTCAGCTTTCCTAATCAAGAGCCACCATACAACAGACTTCTGACCGCATCCAGAGTGCCAGTCCCTCCTCTGCTCCCTTCATGCCCTCTCGTCCATCCATCTTTATTTTCTCCTTGGCCAATTTCAAATCCAGGGTCCTCCTCACAATTATTCTCGTGCACACATTCTTCTTTCTTGTCCCTCTATCCTTCTATTCCACTGACCGTAAAAATATCCCATCCCTGGCTGAATCCAACTACCTGTTTTCTCCCTTCCTGCGCCAGGGCAGCTAAGTGAACATTGCTGAAGAGAAGCACCCAAGAGAGCAGGAAGTTTTGATCGCCAGCCACAGCAAGGCCTTCAACTTGCCTGGCAGTCCTCTCCTGCTTCTCCAGTAAGGTCACTCTCCCACTGTCGGCAAGAACCGCTTGTCACCTCCATGCCCATCAATCCCTGCCTGGCTCTCAGAGAAAACTGAAGCCACTGGAAGGGAATGCCCTTTAGTTCCTGCCATAAAACTATAAACTTCCTTTTATCTGCCCTGCCCTGTCTTCCTCCCACCTCTGTCCACGAGGAGGAGGTGAATGTGCTGCTTCCTCCTGCCACAGGCCAACCTCTCCGACTGAGGTCATTGATAAACTCCAGGTGTGAGCAAAGCTTAGTGGTCAGAAAGCAGTCAGTGATGAGGGTCCCTTGGAGACTGGGGTGGGGTCTGAGGAAGATGCTCAGGAAGCAGCATGGTCAACTGCCCATGTAGTGGGGGGGGGGGTGGGCATCAACTTGGGACGTGGGTTCCAAGGATGAGGCCTGGCTGGATGGAGTCAGGTGGGAATGGGAGCTAGAGAAACCCCACAGGCCAGAGGCAGGTCTGCAGCTAGGTTGAGATTTTTAGGATGCAAAGCCAGCCCATGACTCCCCAGCTCAACACTCTTCGAAGGCTCTCCATTGCTCATTGCATTGAGACTCCAAACCATGGCCTCTGGGGCCTGCACAGTCTGGCCTCACTCACCATCTCAATCTTACTGGGTGCCTCTTTCCCACTTAGCCTGCCTTCCCCTGATGATTCCAGGCCTTCAGAAACCCTTTTAGCCACAAAGTCACCAAAGATATAAAAAGCAGGATGTTCATTGCAGTGTCATTTACAATGCCAAAAAAAAAGGAGGGGAGGAGGGGACAATGGAATCCTCCATTTTATTAATGGAGTTTGAGTAAATAGTAATAAATAACAGCTGACAGCTGTAAAGGGTGTATCCTGTGTTAGGCACTGTTCTGAGTTTTCATAAGTTAACTAATCCTCATATCGACCTCATGAGTATATACTATTATTATGATCATTATTCTCATGCAATAGGTGAAGAAATTGAGGCACAGAGAAGTTAAGTAACTTGCCCAAGGTCACATGATTAATAAGTGGTGGAGCTGAGATTTGAACCTAAGTAACCTGGCCTCAGAGTCAGATCTTGACTCCTAGGCTGTGCTGCATGGAACATAGGATCACATACATACAGTGGAATATGATGCAGCCACTAAAGATGATGCTATAAATACATTGAATTACCACTTCACACGCAGTAGGATGGCTATTATCAAAAAACGAGAAAATAACAAATGTTGTCAAGGATGTGGAGAAATTGGAACCCTTGTGCATTGCTGGTGGGAATGTAAAATGGTGCAGCTGCTGTGGAAAAGACTATGGCAATTCCTCAAAAATTTAAAAATAGAATACCATACAATCCAACAATTCCACTTCTGGGTGTATGCCCAAAAGAATTGAGAGCAGGGTCTCAAAGAGATAGCTGTACACCCATGTTCATAGCAGCATTATTCACAAGAGCTGAGAGGTGGAAGCAACCCAAGTGTCCATCGACAGATGAATGGATAAACAAAATGTGGTATATCCATACAGTGGAATATTATTCAGCCTTAAAAAAGAATTAAGTCCTGTCCTATGTTCCAACATGGATGAACCTTGAGGACATGATGCTGAGTGAAAGAAGCCAGCCACAAAAGGACAAATGTTATATGATTCCACTTATATGAGATACCTAGAGTTGTCAAATTCTTGGAGACAGAAGTAGAAAGGTGGTTGCCGGGGGCTGAGGGGAGGGAGGAATGGCAGTTATTGTTTAACTGGGACAGAGTTTCAGTTTGGAAAGCTGAAAAAGTTCTGGAGCTGGATGGTGCTGATGGTTGCACAATAATGTGAATGTACTTAATGCTGCTGAACTGAACACTTAAACATGGTTAAAGTGGTAAATTTAATGTTATGTATATTTTACTACAATAAAAAATGATGTTATAAAGCAATATAGTCTTACATGAACAAATGTTTATATTGTTTGTGAAAAAAGGTAATGTGTATAGTATAATCTTTTTCTTTTGTTTTGTTTAAAACCAGTGTTTAAAAAAAATGTGCGTGGTGTATGTGTGTGATCAGCTAGAAAACACTATTGAAAAACGTTATGAGTGATTTTTTTCTTTCTTCTTTAAACTATTATGTATTGTCTAAAATGTTCACAGTGGGCTTATATGATTATTATTATAAGGAAAAAGCAACAAAGTGATTTCTTTTTTCAAACAGACAAAAGAATAAAGGAAAGTCTGGCTGCTGGTGAGTTGAATCAAGGGCATTTGTCTCCTAGGACAGAGTCCTACCTGCCCCCTAAAAGGAAGGCAGAGACCAGACAGAGACACTGGGGGTTGGGGGGGGTGACAAAGGGAGGAAACCGTCAGCCCCAGCTGGAGAAAACAGCCTGTGCTGGGCACATCACTGAGATGCGCGATTCCCTTTGTCCTCTCCCGCTGAGTCCCATTCCCCCACCCCCTTACCATCGACGTCATACACCTGGAAGAGGAATTTGAGTTTGTCCATGGGGTTGCCATGGATGAGCAGGGTCAGGGCCTTCTGCAGCTCCTGGAGGGTGATGGTGCCGCTTCCATCGGAGTCAAAGAGGGTGAAGAATCGCTCAGCAAAGAAGGACTGTGGACAGAGAGGGGTGAGAGACAGGCACAAGTGTGGCCAAAGGACCTGGGCTTCGAATTCATTCAATGTGTATGTGTGTGTGTGTGTGTCTGTACGTGTGTGTGTATGCACCTGTAACATGATTCAGACAGGACCCAGGTGAATACAGGGTGTGGTCTGCCCACGAGGCCACACCAGAGGGCAGTGTCCATGGCCCATCTGGCCTGCTGAGAGCAAGTCTGGGCTCTGGGGGGAGAACTGCTCAGATTCCTGCAGCAAGAATGGCCTTGTCTGGGCCTCTGGTGCCGGGGCCGGGTAATTTGTATAAGCTCTCTGTCCCTACGTGCCATCACCCCCATCAGCCTTGCAGTCCAGACCTCTGGTGGCCCCTTACTCAACATGGGAAAAGGGTCAGACAGAGGGTCCCCCTGCAGGCTCCTCCCAGGTCCTGACTCATCCTCCTTGGGGTGAGCCTGAGGGATAAGTGAAGCAGGGAAGGACTTAGAGAGTAGATGCCGCTCGAATACCTGTCTTTTCCTTTACTTGTTGTTCAGGCTGCCTACAGGCTACACTTAGGACTTGTTCTTAAGTTCTGATTCACTCACTCCATTCATTCATTCATTCCTTCATTCATTCATCCATTCATTCAACAACATGTCCACATAGCCCCTGCTTGCCAGGCCTGGTGTTAGGCACTGGAAACACAGAAATGAAGAAGATAGGCTGGGGGGCTGCCTGGTGGCGCAGCGGTTTAGTCCGCGCTTTGGCAGCCCGGGGTTGGCGGGTTCGATCCCGGGAGCCGGCAGACACACTGCTTGTCAGCCGTGCCGTGGCGGCGTCCCGTATAAAGTGGATGAAGATGGGCACGGATATTAGCCCAGGGCCAGTCTTCCTCAGCAAAATTAGGAGGACTAGCAACGGATGTTAGCTCAGGGCTGGTCTTCCTCACAAAAAAAAAAAAAAGAAGAAGAACCTAGGCTGGGTCAGTGTCCCAGATACGCTGTGTCCTGGATGCTCCCCTCGAGACAGGGAGAGAAGCCTGCAGGGCTCTAGTGTCTGACCTACAGACACCATGAGTTCATGAGCATGAAGTCTGCTGTGGGCAGTCAACCCTGCCTTGCTTTACTCTCCCCCTTTATTACTCTCTACCATCCTGGGTGCCCTTTATCTTAAGATACTTTACAGCCTTCTGTTATGATGATAATGTATTGTTGGGCAGAAGGTCTTTTTTCCTTCTCCATGTTCACTATGAAAGGAGGCGGAGCATGTAGAGTTCTTAGTGGTATGCCTGGTACCAGCAAGTGAGGGTCCCTCCGATCCAAATAGGGGCATTCAAATGCTCATAAGGACACAGGCCACCGCCAGCTGCCGGCCCAGAGGACAGTTGGGGAGAGGTTGGCATTTGCAGGCTCATTCCTCCCATCCCTCTGCTTATGTCTCCACTGATTGTCAGGCATGCAGGCTGTTATGGGGATGGGCAGAGGACCTATGAAACTAAGAGAGCACTGTCAAGGGTGTGGCAGTGCAAACGGGGCTTTAATGGATACCAACCGTGGAAAGTCTTAAGGCACAGCATCAACTCCTCCATGAGGCTAGTGAAATTGCGAGGTCAATAATGTTTCCTAAGATTTGACAAGCTACTGATTTCCAACTTCACATGTTGGTTTTTTTTTTTTTTTTTTTGTGAGGAAGACCAGCCCTGAGCTAACATCCATTGCCAATCTTCCTCTTTTTGCTGAGGAAGACTGGCCCTGGGCTAACATCTGTGCCCATCTTCCTCTATATTATATGGGACGCTGCCACGGCGTGGCTGACACGCAGTGCGTCGGCGGGCGCCCGGGATCCGAACCTGCGAACCCCGGGCTGCCAAGCGCGAACTAAACCGCTGCGCCACCAGGCGGGCCCACATGTTGTTTTGAAGACCCCAGGAGGCCGTGGCTATCAAGAGGGATGGAAGGGCCCCAGTAGCAGGGCCATAAACATCCTCCGGCCCTGCTTAGATGTGGGGCCTCAAGTCTGGAGGAATCCTGGGGAGCAGCCTTTCCCTCCCCGGGAGGTACTGCGTCCTGAAAACCGGACTGCTCTTCCTCTGTAAAATATAAGTGCAGGGTCCCCAGTTCTGCAGTGGACACTTGCCTCTTTCACGTTCAGGGCTGTTTTGAAATGCTGCAGATCAATCTCCCGGTCTTCTCCTGCAATGGTCTCAAACTGGTGCGTCACCCACTGAAGCCACTTGGCATCCTCCTCGGTACCCATGGTGCTGGGAGACAAAGAGACAGATTCATGGGTTTGGGGTGGCCAAGGGCTTGGGAGGCCTGGTGGTGGTCCCAGGACCTCTGCTCTCCTCTAACTAGGCCCTCAGGCCACCTGTGGGGTTGAATCAGCTTCAGCCCTGGGAATGGAGCCTCCCCACAGCTGCTTCTTCACGCCTCTAAGTCCCTGTCTCTTCCTTCCCTCTGGCATCGGCTGGCCCAGGCTTCTGTCTCTTTAGGTGCTGGAATGACAGGGCCCCAGTGAGGTGGACCTCAGACTGGGCATAACGTCAGAGAATGGCATGCTCCAGGAGTGCTAGTAACATGACGACGATGACTTTCCCACCTCACATCTACACAGCTCTTTACTGTTTTCCAAATACTTCCCACTCACTACTTCATTTGGTCTCTGTGACAATCTGGTGGGCTCTGACATTTTATAGGGAGGAGATAGGCTCAGAGCAGTTGAGTAATTTAGTGAAATTTATTCAGCGGGTTAGAGATTGAGAGAAAGACAGAGCTCAAATCCAAGTCCAGTGTTTTTTCCATTATGCCCCAGAGCCTCCAGCCTCTGCTTGAACACTTCTAGTACCAGCCATGCCAGGACTCAGCCCTCGGGTCTAGACTCTCCAGGTCCAGTGGGTATTCTACAATGTCCCAAGGGTATCAGCCATCTAAAACCCTCACAGGGAAGCTAGCTGTACATTGATATGAACAGAGTTTAGTGAGAAAATGGGGATACCACTTTCTGTGGCATCAGCAAACCAAAACTGAGGCAGTGAGTGAGGATTTATAGCATCTTGTTGCTCTAAATTGTCCTCTGAAAGAATGGTTTTGTTTATATCCCATGACTTGACTATAACCTTAAATGACTTTGCTACAGTTGATCCTCATTATTTGCAGATTCTGTATTTGTGAATTCGCCTACTCGCTAAAATTTATTTGTAACCCCAAAATCAATACTCGAAGCATTTTTGTGGTCATCGTGGACATGAGCAAAGCAGCAATAAATCTGAGTTGCTCGATGCACATCTTCCCAGCTGAGGTTGAACCTTGTTTCAGCTTCCATGCTGTGAACGAGCTATTTGTGAGCTATTTGGTGCTGTGTGTTTTGCATATTTGTGCTTTTTGTTGGTGATTTTTCTCTTTAAGATGCCCCCCAAGAGTAGTACTGAGGTGCTGTCTAGTGTTTCTAACCACAGAAAGGCTGTGATGTGCCTTATGCAGAAAATACATGTGTTAGATAAGCTTTGTTCAGGCGTGAATTATAGTGCTGCTGATGGTGAGTTCTGTGTTAACGAATCAAGAATATAACGAATTAACATTAGATGTTTAAAGCAGTCTTTTAAACAGAAACAGACATAAAACAAGGTTATGTATTGATCATTTGATGAAAAATTTGTGCCCAGAGATTGGAAGGAACCAAACCCTGTATTTTCCCTAGGAGTAATCAGAATTCACTAATTCAGTGTTTGCATTGACTTTATAGAACATAACTAACATAAATAATGAGAATCAACTGTATTTATAAGTAAAGATTAAAAATAAATGGGCTCACTTCCACGTAAGGAACTAGAAAAAGAATAAAATATACACATAAACAAAAAGGAGGATAGGCTATTAAATAGAAAACCTGAAATTAAGGAACTGGAAAACCAAAAAAGGCCAAAATGATAAATTTTGATTATGGCAATGGGTTTACAAATGTATGCATATGTTGAAACTCATCAAATTGTTCATTTTAAATGTTCAGTTTATTGTACATCAATTATGCCTGAATATACTGAAAAAACAAGTTGGTTCTTTGAAAGGACTAAGTATAAAAGCATGATCAAAGAAAAAAGTGAAAATAAAAAAACAGCATTAATATTGGGAAAGGGAATAGAACTCCAGAAAAGGGAGGAGTTACACAAATATAACAATTTCGCGTGCAAATGTTTGTGAACTTGGAGAAATGAATTTCAGGAAGAAGTAATCATCTGAACAGACCAACAATCATTTAAGAAAGTAGAAAGGCAGTTAAACATCAACCATTTAAAATGTCAGGCCCAGGGGCTGGCCCGGTGGTGTAGTGGTTAAGGTCACATGTTCCGCTTCAGCGGCCTGGGGTGTGCAAGTTCAGATCCCCGGTGCTGACCTGCACAGTGCTTGTCAGACCATGCTGTGGTGGCATCCCACATATGAAAAATGGGGGAAGATTTGCACGGATGTCAGCTCAGGCACAATCTTCCTCAAGCAAAAAGGAGATTGGCAACAGATATTAGCTCAGGGTCAATCTTCCTCATGGAAAAAATAAAATCAAATGTCAGGCCTGGCTAGTTTTTATAGCTGAGTTCTATCTAATCTTTAAAGAATGGTAAGTCCAATATCAAACTATCTCAGATTGTAGAAAATAATGGTAAGATTCACAATTTATTTTGCAAAGCTAGCAATACCCCCTCCCAATGAAGATAGCATACAAAAAAGAAAAGAAGATAGCCTACAAGTTTAACATATAGAGATGCAAAACTCCAACTAAAATATAACCAAGTTAAATCCAGAAGTTTACTTTAAAAAATATTAATCCAGCTTTATCAGGGAGAACTTATTCCAGTAATATAAGGATGGTTCACTGTTATGAAATCTATCAACCTAAGTCATGATATCAACAAATTAAAGGAGAAATAGTTTTATTATCTCAAAGAAGGCTGAAAGAAGCATCTGCTAAAGTTCAACATTCACTTCTAATTAAAATCATAAGAAAAATTGAAGGAAATTACCTAAACATGACATAGATGTTTACAAATTAATAATTTTCTCTCTCTTGTTCATTTGTAATGCTTATTTAATTTCCTTGGTTTATTGCATTAACTCCAATCTCCAAATATTAGCTGATAGTGATGATCGGTTTCTGGATTGAGGATAAATAGACCAAAATCAATGACCCATATCTATATCCATCCATATTTATGTAGATATAAAAATTGCCATGGTGGTTCCAAGGTCCAGACCTGGCCCTCCAGCCTCCCCGCCCAGCTGTGAGTCTGACCCTGAGATCCCAGGGTCTTCACTCCATTCTTGGCCCTCTCTGCCCCTACTTGCTGCTTGCTACTCCTTCTCCAACACTCCAGGATGGATAATGGGGAGGTGGAGCTTTCCTGAGATGCTTTAGCACACAGGAAATGCCTGAGCACTCCATACCTGCGTTCCATGGACCACTCACAATTGAGTTACTTTGGGGTAGGGGGTGCAGACCATTAGAATCTGTGGCTCTGAGGTCTGGGGCCTGGAAGTGTGGATTTTTAACAAACACACTCAGAATCACTGGTTTAACCTAAGTAAAAAGAAACCCTCAGACTACACGTCTATTTTTTTCTAAGGTACCTCTTGCTTGATGTGTAACCCTGTGCAAATAATCTGCCTTCTCTCTCTGTTTCTCTATGTTTAACCTCTTGACAGACATGTGTTTTATGCTATACGTGTGTAGTACGTGTATATATATGTGTATGTGTGTGTATGTATGAATATATGTATGCATGTGTATATACTGAGGAAGTTAATAAAAGAAATCATAACTAAATTGGAGTCAGGAAGGTCTGAAGGGGGAGCTCTCATGTCCTATCACACATCCTCAATTACACCAAATGGGAAGAGATGAAGGCTTGCATCTTGGACAGGAAGTAAAACTACTTTACTACTGAAGGAAGACTTGTCTCCCCACCTGGCAACAGCCCAGCCAATGAGAAACACCGCAGTTCAGCCATTGAGAAGTCATTGCCGCCCAGACAGCCCTTTTCCCTCAGTGGACTTGCCTGTAGAACAGCCCCTCCCTACTCCCCCTTCTTCTCTATAAAGGCAGCTCCCCTTCTTTGTTTGTTGGGTTGGCCTATGGTTTAGCACGCACGTCCTGAATTGCAATTCTTTTGGCGATTCCCGAATAAACTCGTTTTGCAGCTTTTCAAATCAACAATACATATGTATTATACATGCTTTAGTGCGTGTGTATGTGTATATATATATGCATGTATATATTATATATGCTTTAGTGAATGTGTCTATATATGTAATGTATATATTATCTACGCTCTAGTGTATGTGTGTGTATATAACATATATATTGTATATGCTTTCTTGTATATATGTGTGTACTTATGCTTCAGTTTGCTCACCTATTAAAAGGGTTAATAAGAGTTCCCTTGCAGTGTTGTTGTGCCAGGGCTTAGAACATCTTTCTAGCACATTGTAAGTTAGGTGCTCAGTACATCTTTCTCCTCTTTTTCATTATTATTAACTCACTTCAACTTCAAAGTCAGCACATCTGGTTTGGGTTCCCATTTCCCAGAGGGAACACAGAGAGAAGAGATGTCCTTCCAGGGACCCCAAAGTGACTTGGGCAGAGCCAGGCCTAAACCCCAGTCTCCGGACTCCTCTGGTTCTCTGTGCAGACTCCACCAGGTCCTTGCTCCCCTCCTGTCCTGGTGAACCACTGGAGCTCCCATCAGCAAGGAGGGTGCTCCAAGCAGCCCCTGTCAGAGGCCAGCCTAAAGCCCCCAAGGGCTCACCTTACTCTGGAGGAGGGAGCAGAGCTGGGGAGTTCAGAAGGCTGCAGCTGGAAATCGCAGGGGCTGTGGCAATTTCTAAGTCCAGACCCCACTAATACAGGTCCCCTTCTTTACCCTCTAAGGCAGGGTGTCAGGCCTTCTAGTGTGCCAGGCACTTTCTTCTTCAGTGTATTGGCCCCTAGTCCATTGGGCCCTTGATCCCTGGGGCAGCTTGAAGGGGTAGGTATTATTGTTATTATTATCCCTGCTGTGCCACTACAGAAAGAGGCCACAGCTTATAAAGGTTGGAAGGGAGCTTCCAATCCAGATTCTCATCCCCAGTGGGTCTCAACATCAGCCAGGGATGTTGCCTAGAGCTTCCTAGGTGATTCCATACCAGCACCAGAGAACCATTGCTCCAGGCCCACTCCCTCCCCCAAACCCCAGAAAGTCATCTTAAACCTTCATTGACAGGGCCCTCACTACCTCTGCAGCAGCCAAGCCTGGAGTGGGCTTCCCACCACTGCCACCTGAGACCCTCTCCTCTCCCTCTGACTTCCAGACACCCTTTGGCGGTTTCGATGCAGCCCTCCATGGCCCAATAATGCAGTGTCCTCAAGACTAGTGGTTCCCAAGCTGTGATACGTGCCTGTGAGAAGCAGGAGCAGCTTGCTAAAATGCAGATTCTGACTCACCAACTTTGGGCTGGGGCTCAGGGATCTGCACATTTAACCAGCACCCTGGCTGTTTGAGACCCACGCCGTGTGGTCCAGGCTCCCGCCTGGAGAAACACTGACCTGAGGGTTCAGCAGCCCCCACGGGCTTCACCTCTTGGGACCCCACGGGAAGGCATTCCACACAGCAGAGAGAACTCTGGAGGACAGGCTGCATGCAAGTGGTAATCCAGGGAGGGCGGGGATGGGGTAACTCGTGTTCACCTCCTACTTCTCAGAAACGAGATGAGTGTGCCGGGCCTGCGGGAGTTAGGGTGTGAGGGCTTGGGGGCAGGGAGAAGAAGGCAGCGCCAACGTCTTTGACAAGGAGCTGGGAATCTTCAGATTTCAGAGCTCGAGGGGAACAATGTGCTCACCAGAGGCCAGAATTGTCCCCAGGAGACCAGGATTTTAGGTCCAGCCTTGCTTTGTACCAACTGAATAACTGGCCCCACTGAACCGTTGTTTCCTCATCTGTAAAATGTGACGAGCATCCCTCCAACAAAAGCCTGCTCTGAGGGCCAAATGAGATGCTATTGGGAAAGTATAGCTGGAAAGCACTGTACAAATGCCAGGTGTTGCTGTTAGACCAACTTGGCCAATTCCTTATTTTATAGATGGGAAAACAGTTCCAGAGAGGGCTGGTAACTTGCCCAAGATTGCACAGCTCGCTATTAACCAGGCAAGAGCAGAGCTCAGTTCTTCCCTGACTGCTGCCCCAGGCAGACACAGTCACCCTTTGTAGATCCCCCAAAGGCGAAGAACCCTCGCCTTTCCCTTGTCCCTGGCATGGAAAGCTGGACAAATGAGCCACTCACCCTCTGCGGCTTTCAGGGTTAGGCTGGATCTCCTTGAACACTCTTCCTTTCTCCTGTCTTCTAGACCACAGGTCCCAAAAAGGCTGCCGTCTGTACCACAGCCTGCATTTGAAGCCCACAGTTCACCTCTCCCCAGCTCCTCCTCTTCCTGACTTTCCTAAAGAGCTACTCACACCCACAGCCCCTCTGTGATCCATGTGCTGGCTGGTGGCTGGCTTGGTCCAGAGGGATTCCAACAAGGAGGCCCGGTGCAGGGGTGGGGCAAGGCTTTCACTGGGAAAAATGTTGGCTGTCTTCCACTTTCGCTCCCTCGAGGAGCTAGGAGGTGGGAGGGATAGAAATGCACCATGTGAAAAATCACCAATGACTCTGCCAAGTGCCTGATGAGTCGTGAGACTTCATCAATCACAATACTATCAATTACCAAGAAAAGCATTGAAGCGCTTACTCTGCATTGTGCAGTGTGCTAAGGACTTTACACATAGCACAGCCCTGCCTGGCGGGTGTTACCATCATCATCCTCACCTGGATAAGGAAAGTGAAGCTGGGAGAGGTGAAGTCACACGTCCTGGTGGCTCGGCAGGAATTCAACCCGTGTTGGGCTGAAGGGGAGCTGAATATGTCGCCCAAAAATATGCCATTTTGGCGTATGGATTATTTTGAGCTGAAGGCAATCAAGACCCAGCAGACTTTTTTTTTTACCTCTCCCTGAACTTTTACTAAAAAACTACCTAAAAGAATTCAGACTGGGGGCATGTACCAGGAAAAGAGCTATTGCCAGAGAGAACTTTCATTCTGAAAGACATTTGCTTGGCAGGGCAAACTTCTAAGTACCAATCACCTGCTCTTCTTGTGAATTCCCTTCCTCCCCTTTGAAGCCCCAGGCCCCTAGCCCATTCCTTAGCTCAGGAGGGCATATAAGCCTCAACTGCCCTACTTGCCCTCGAGTCTCATATTCTTATGGGGCTCCCATACATATGTCATTAAATTTGTTTTTTCTCCAGTTAATCTATCTTATGTCAATTTAATTATTAGACCAGCCAAAGATCCTAGAAGGGAAGAAGGGGACATTTTTCCACCCCTATAGGGCTGACTTGGGATACTGTGCATTTAACCACGCACAGAGCTCAATTCAGCCATAACGTGATGTGTAAAAATATATCGGAACGGTCACGTGTGGAGGTGCTCTGTCCAAGGGTCCCGGGGAAGAATGGAGGTCTGCAAGCTCTATTTAACAATCTAAGGGAAACTATACAATTGCTTAGATATGGCCCCCCTGCAAATAAAATTTGAAGTGTTTTTTATTTTTTGTGTTGTCTGGTGAGAGATCAGCTTGGGCGGATAACCCTGGACATCTGTTGCAGATTAGGACCTCCTACTGGTGATTTTAGATGTCTCTGGTTAACTTCCAAAATCAGGGAAATAATTATTGTTTTCTTTTGTTTTAAAGCAGGTCGGCAGAAGAAATTTCTCCAAATCTGTGGCCCATGGTGGGGTATTTTGAAGGGCTTCTCGGGTGGTAGTCACATCAGGATTCCTGAGCCAGCAGGGGCTCTACCCAAAGCCGCTTTGCTGTCACCCATATATTCCTCTGCCCACAGGCTCAACGGGTCTCATTTGGGCCAGTCTCAAGGCAAGATAAGGTCTGCAGAACTGGGCTGATCTCTGGAAAAGCTCCCAATCTGACTCAGAGAGAGATCAAAGCTAATGGGTCCAAATAGTTTAGGACAGAGGACAGACGGGATGAGGAGCATATTATTCTTTCAAGGGGACTGAACCAGCACTTGTGCTGTGATGACAGCATTTTTGAAGTTCAGTCTCATGATCTTGTTTTGGGCGTGACACGTTTTCCTTAGAATTTGGATTGGAAAGAGCTTCAAGGTCGTAGAGTTCAACCAATCTTTTCATAGCTTCAGTCCCTCTTCCACAATTCCCCGATCACCTGGTGGTCACTGGCCCTGACTTGCACACCTCCAGTCGTGGGGTGCTCACTTGCTCAGGAAGCAGCCATTTCAGGGGCTACTTTGTTTAAATAGTCTTTCTCTTACTAGAGTGAAGAGAGAAATAGAAAAGAATTCCATTAAACGATTTCAGAAACAAAATGTAGGAAATGGAAAATTCGTTTGAGGAAATAAGCCAAGAGTAGATATGAATTATGCTTTCAAGTGTTGGCCCATTAGGGAGAAAAGGAAGGATGAGTAAAGGGGAGATAGAGCTTCTCGTGTCCTATTGTCATTGTGGCTATCTGTGTGGGTGTCTCTGTCCACCCCACTGGGCTGTGAGTCCCAAGGTGAGGCCTGTGTCTCACTAATTTTGAATCCCGGGAAACCAGCCCAGTGCTCAGCACATAGTGGGCACTCCACGTACACTTGTGGAATGAATGACCCTGCCTGATTCAACAAGAGCCAGCCCTGGGGGTCTAGTAGTTAAGATTTGGTGCTCTCACCACAGTGGCCCAGGTTCATTTCCTGATCAGGGAACCACACTCCCCCTCTGTCAGTTGTCACACTGTGGCAGTGGCATGTTGCTGTGATGCTGAAAGCTATGCCACCGGTATTTCAAATACCAGCAGGGTCACCCATAGTGGACAGGTTTCAGCGGAGCTTCCAGGCTAGACAGACTAGGAAGACGGACCTGGCCACCCACTTCTGAAATATTGGCCATGAATGCCCTATGCATAGCAGCAGAGCACTGTCTGATACAGCGCTGGAAGGTGAGAGGATCGTGCAAAATGATCAGGCAGGGTTCGACTGTGCTGTACACAAGGTCACCAGGAGTCAGAATCAACTAGACAGCACTAACAGCAACAATTCAACAAATATTTATGAAATAATTACCAATGCCACTGTCTGAGTATACAGAGATGTGATAAATAATCCAGCAGAATAGAGGCAGATACAGAAGTGCATACAGGTTGGAAAGAGAGTGGCAAAAAGAGAGTGTTGGAAGGACTTCCTGGTGGGTGTGATTGAGCTGAGATGGGTTTTAGAGTATGAATAGGAGTTTGCCAGGTGGAAAGGAGAAGGACATTCTGGGCAGCTGGAAGATCAAGTACAAAGGCATGGAGATGGGAATGCATTCTGTGTTGAGGGAACTGTAAGTGGTTCAGGTGCAACTAAACAATTACGTGGGGAGGGACAAGCTTGAAAGCAGAAGTGGAGTGGGGAGCAGGAGTCAGATCATGAAGAGTCTGGTAGGAGGCAAGCCAAAGAGCTACGACTCTGCCCTGGAAGCTGGGGAGCCAGTGAAAAATGTTAAGCAACAGGGCGATGTGGTCAGATGCTCGCCAAAGTTCCGACAGATGAAAATCTAGCTCATATCTTAGTATCCAGACAAAATGGAAGTTTTTAAAAGGAAGATGATAAACATGGTGAAAAATTATTTTTAAAGGTGTCTTCCTTCTAACAAACATTTTGGAAGGGCAGACTTTTTTCACAATAACATTTTTGTATGGTTACAAAAATTATAAACATTAATTATACAAAATTAGAAAAATACCTAAAAGCACAAAACTTTTTTTTAGTCACCGTAATGCACCCACCCAGATGAAATCACTGCTAAAATTGAGTGTTTCTTTCTAGTCATATGCAGAAGGCAGCCCAGCACGGGCTTCAGAGTGGGTTATGTCTGATGAACTCCTTCACGGGAGCTGGTTTCCCTGTGGGAAAGGGGCCGCTGAGGAGAACGTTGTAAGTGGAAGGCTTGAGGTGGCAACTGGGAAGAAGGGGAAAGCCTGGGTCTGTTCTTCAGCTCTGCCCTTAACTCTGGTCTGAGCTCTCTGAAGAGCTAGGGGGTGTTCTCCCCACGTTTGCAGGAAATTCAGGTGGCTCTGGTACTGTTTGGACTCAGGGGTCTTGAATATCCAGAGGCCCAGGAGATCACCCCTGCACTGGGAGGTGCTTTCCCAAAGGGCATCAGCTACGGGGCAGTGGGAGGAGATGTCCTCGAATGGCTGTCAGGTGGTAGACAGCTCCAGGAGCACCAGAGTGGCCAGATAGGAGCCGGCGGGCTCATGGGCTCATAAGCACCCACGTGTCCCCCTCCCCACCCACAGAAATGTCTGGGGAAAACTGGGAGTAGAGTAAGCTGTGCCATCAGCAAATGTGGGCACAAATACCCTGACACCTCCTTTACACCCACCAGCCGGAGTCAGAAAAGTAAGAAGATGCAACTTGAGGCTTCTGGTTAAGATGCATTACGTTCACAGTTTGAGGCCTCTTCATCTGTACCACATACAAAGCAATGAAAGATACAGTAGTTTTAAAAATTTAAAAGACCAGCTTCTCTCAAAAATAAGATAAACATATCTGTTGACCAGAGATGAAGCAGAAACACACAATGGCAGGTGAAACGGAAGCTCTGGTCCTGCCCAGCTCTGGGTCCAGAGGCCAGCAGAGGCTTCTGGGAGTTCTGCTGCTGAGGACGGTTGTGAACCCCTCAGCTGAGGGGGGCCTCTGCTAATGGGAGAGGGCTGAAAAAAGCTCTGGCTGACCATTGCCTGGGACTGTGATTTATATTTTTTAACATAGAAGAAAAGGAGAAGTTGACATAGCTTCCTAGACAAGAGCTGGACCAGGCCAATTGCTACTCAATCCACAATATCTTCAGATCTTCATGGACGGGAGCCCTAAGCCATCAAGGTAAGGCCAGTATTGAACACGGGGTCCAGGAAGTTGGGTAGAAACAACTGCGAAGCTTCTAGAGAAGGGCTGAACAGGAATACACACATACATACACACACACACACACACAGACACACACACACACACACACCAACCATTCAAGATGAGCCAGCAAGCTGGTATTCCAAAAGACCCAAAAAGAACCAATCCTAAGAAAGACAGCCAATCAAACCAATAATAGGGAGAATTCATTCTGTAAGAAGTGAAAATAATAGATTTTAAGCATGTTTAGAATCCTCAGAGAGAGAAAGGAAAGAAAAACATCCATTAAAAAAAGGAGAACTTAATAAATAAAAATGGACAGAAATGAAACCTACCCAGTTGGTGTGAAGAAAACCCAATTAGAAATATGGAGAAAAATATGGTTATTAAGTTTCTAAAATAATTCAACAAATACGATAAGTTTTTAGACTAGACATAGTTGAAGAGTGAATGTATAATCCCTAAGATAGTATTGAAAAATTTGCTTGGAGTAATTTTGTAACTTTTCTTCACTTACCAACATATTTTTTTAAATTTTATTGAGGTCATAATAGTTTATAACATTATGAAATTTCAGTTGTATATCATTATTTGTCAGTCATCATATGAATATTCCCCCTTACCCCTACACCCACCCCCCCAACCCCCTTCCCCTCTGGTAACCACTAACCTGTTCTCTTTGTCCATGTGTTTATCTTTCACATATGAGTGAAATCATATGGTGTTTGTCTTTCTCTGTCTGGCTTATTTCGCTTAACATCATACCCTCAAGGTCCATCCATGTTGTTGAGAATGGGACGATTTTGTCTTTCTTATGGCTGAGTAGTATTCCATTGTGTATATATACACCATATATTTTTTATCCAATCGTCAGTTGATGGGCACTTGGGTTGCTTCCATATCTTGGCTATTGTGAATAATGCTGCAATGAACACAGGGGTGCATAAATATCTTTGGATCATTGATTTCAAGTTCTTCAGATAAATGCCCAGTATGGGGTTGTATGGTGTTTCTATTTTTAATTTTTTGAGAAATCTCCATACTGTTTTCCGTAGTAGCTGCACCAGTTTGCATTCCCACCTGCAGTGAATTAGGGTTCCTGTTTCTCCACATCCTCTCCAACATTTGTTATTTTTTGTCTTGGTGATTATAGCCATTCTAACGGGTGTAAAGTGATATCTTAGTGTAGTTTTGATTTGTATTTCCCTGATGATTAGTGATGTTGAACAAATTTTCATGTGCCTATTGGCCATCTGCATATCTTCTTTGGAAAAATGTCTGTTCATATCCTCTGCCCATTTTTAAATTGGGTTTTTGTTTTATTGTTGTGTGAGTTTTTTTATATATTTTGGAGATTAACCCCTTGTCAGATATACGATTTGCAAATATTTTCTTCCAGTTTTACCAATGTATTTAAGCATTTCTCCATATTAAATATGAGTGTGTCAAAATGCTATAAACATTGGACATTGAATTCTCTTATATTTATTCCTTTACCATAAACAAGTTTGTGAGAAATCTTGTGATTAAATCTTTGTCCAACTTGCCAATGGTTTCTCTTGACTGGATTCCCAAAGAAGAAATTACTGAGCCCAAAAAAGGAAGAACTTTCCTAAGTCTTTTGATGTAGCCAAATTGCTTCCCAAAGATCTTGAACCAATCTTTACTTCCACTTGTTTTAAAAGAATACCTGTTTCACCAAACACGTGTGAATACTAAGGATTATCCTTTAAAATCTGTGTTCATTAGGTAAAAAATGATATCTTGCAGTTTTTATTTGGCTTTGATTCATAATGAAGTGAAACATCATTATGAAAGGAAAAATATGAAATCCTCTTCTCGTTTCTTGGGTGAAGTGGGGCATATTGTGTAGAGAGGACACAGAGCTTCTTTTATATAGCCATGCTCCCAATTGGTTGTTCTTGGAATTAAGTGCTTTTTTTCTCCATTTTTTTGTCAAAGGCATGACAGGTTTTCACTCTAGCCCTACAGCCAATTATTTGTTGATTTGGGGGCCTGATTTTAAGTTCTGAGTCTGTAGCCCATGAATTGTCCCTGTGGCTGTGGGGTGGAGACACTGCTATGGCCACTTTCCTCTCCTAGGACGAGTCAGGAAAGGCAGCCGAGATGTGGACAAACAGCCAGGAAGACGATGGGTCACCTGCCTGTGCTTCTCCCTGCGGCCGGCCCCACCACTTGTGCCCTGGAGCCTGCATTCCCTCACCCACTCAAGGATCATGACCTGCAATTATCTCCTTGTTTCTGCATCATTTTCCCCTTCTCCACCAGATCATTCTTTCTCTGACCCAATTTCTCCTTTATAGCAAAACTTCCTGAAGGAGTTGCCCATACTCAGTCTCCACTTCCTCATTTCTTATTTATTTATTTATTTTGAAACCCACTCCAGTCAGACTTCTATCCCTCAAAGAAACCTTTCTTAATAAGATTACCAATAACCTCCTCCTGGCCAAGCCCAGGGGTCATTCTCCGTCCTCAGCAGCATTCGGTGAAGGTGAGTACTGTTTTCTTCTTGAACCAGTGTCTTCACTTGACTTCCAGGATCCCACCCTCGCCTCGTTTCCCTTCTAACTCACTGCCTCTTCCCCAATACCCTGGCTTATTGATACATCCTATGCTTTTATCAGACCTTTAAAAGTTGCACTCCATCTTCATACCTCTTTTCTATCTAAATGAACTTTCTCATTAAGCTCATGTAGCTCCATGGTTCTCAAGGGCATGTCTCCACCCCCCACCTTGGCCCTGAATAGATCCAACTGCCTACTTCATATCTCCACTTGGATGTCAATATGCATCTCAAACTTAACTTGGCCCAGTCTGGACTCTGGTATCCCTAACTCTGAGCTGGAGAGCTTGAGCGGGCCTTGCTCATTTCTGGCACAGAGCCTTTGCAGGAACTGCCTCTTCTTCTGTGGGGCAAGCCTCTGGGAGCTCTCTGTCTCGAAAACCGGGCTCATCCCTTGAGGCCCAGGCCAAAGTCCACCTCCCCCTGGAGGCCCTTCCTGCTGTCCCCACCCCAGAGTTACACTATGTTCCTGCAGCCCTACTGTCTGCACCACAAATCTGGCCCAAACATGCTGTCTTGCAATATTTCATACCATTGCTTTGTATGGTGACTTGGTCCTTGGGTCATTGTTTAACTTTTTGTATGTGTACCTCTTCTCTCCCCAGCTAGCCCGTCAGCTCCAGATAGGCAGGACCCATCTCCATGCATTTGCTATTCCATTCATGCATTCCTTCAGGAAACATTCTGTGCCATTCAGGAGATAAATCACTGATCAGGGAGATGTGGTTTCTGCTCTCACAGAACTTACATTCCTTACTTATTCTTTACATCCACAGAACCCAGTATAATCCCCCTGTAACCGGCAGGCAAGAGTTAACAGTGACAGCCTCTGGCCAGCAAGTTCCAGCAGCATGTGGCCCTTTGATCTGGTCAAAGCTGAGCAGGGACTATTTTTTTTTTTGCTGGATCAGCATTTTTAAAATTGATGTCTTAATAGTTTATAACACTGTGGGGTTTTAGCTGTACATTATAATTTGTCCGTCACCATGTGGGTGCATCCCTTCACCCCTTGTGCCCATCCCTTGGGAATCACCAACCAGTTCTCTCTGTCCTTGTGTTCGTTTATATTCCGCACATGAGTGAAATCATGTGGTGTTTGTCCTTCTCTCTCTGGCTTATTTCACTTAACATAATAGCCTCTAGGTCCATCCATGTTGTTGCAAATGGGACAATTCTGTCTTTTCTTATGGCTGAGTAGTATTCCATTGTATGTATATACCACATCTTCTTTATCCAATCATCAGTCGAGGGACACTTGGGTTGCTTCCACTTCTTGGCTATAGTGAATAATGCTGCAGTGAACATAGGGGTGCATACGCCTCTTGTGATGGTTGATTTCACGTCCATTGGGTAGATGCCCAAGAGTGGGATTGCTGGATCATAAGGTATTTCTATTTTTAATTTTTTGAGGACTCTCCATACTGTTTTCCATAGAGGCTGCACCAGCTTGCATTCCCACCAGCAGTGAATGAGGGTTCCCATTTCTCCACAACCTCTCCAGCATTTGTTGTTTTTTGTCTTGGTGATTATAGTCATTCTAACCGGTGTAAGGTGATATCTTAGTGCAGTTTTTATGTGCATTTCCCTGATGATTAGTGATGTTGAACATCTTTTCATGTGTCTGTTGGCCATCTGAGCAGGGACTATTTTTAAGTAGAAAAGCAGGAAGGACCACAGAGACAAGTTCTGTGTGGGACAGCTTCTGGATGGCAAGCTAGAAAGGAATTCCTTCTGGCCCCTGTTCCGGGGATAGATTGGGAACCCCATTCATAAAAGGCTCAGGGTCCTTAGGCCCTGAAAAGACCTTAAGGCTCACCAGGGGAACCCTTCATAGCACAGGTGGGAAAACTGAGGCACAGAGGGTTTGTGGTTGCTCCAGTAGTGGACTCCTAGCACAGTGCTCTTTTCCTAGGACCCCACTGAAGTATAATTTCCTGCTCAAGGGAAAGACTTGTTTTCCCACTTAGGTGTTGGGAGCCTCTGGCACTCAGGAGCATACAGGTGAAAAGAGAGAAAGAGGAGTTCGTAACAGTGGCTTCAAATATCTTACAACAGGCTGGAAGACACTCATGTTCTGATTCTGAGCATCTCTTCTGTACCCAGCGCTGGATCAGGACAAGAGGGAGAGGATGACCACAACACGGTCTCATGCTCAAGGAGCTCATGGCGGACAATGAGCTGTTTAGCAAGTGTGGCCAGCGGGCCCACGATGGGAGAGAGAGCTGTGAGTGAGTGAGTGAGTGAGAAAGGCTGCCCTTGAATGAACCTCTGCCCTCCCCAGCAGCCCACTCAAAGCCTGAGCTCTCTGTAGGATGGGGATCACGTCTGCTCTGCCCACCAGGTATAAGGAAGAAGAGGTCATGAGGATTAAATGAAATACCCTATGAGGAAGCACCAGGCCCAGAGCAGACATTCAATTCATTTTCATGCAATCCAAAGGTTGTTTTGATCATTCTCAACCGCCTCTTTTGTTTCCCACATCCCAGAAAAAGAATCCTAATTAGTCTTCTTGAAGCTGAAACAGCTGAGTACACGTGACCCCAACTGACCGCCCAGGGGTCACGGTCCTGATGCTCCAGCTCACCCCACCACCCACAGAACTGGCGCTTTGGGTCCACCTCTTGATGTCTGAGGCCAACGTGCTTCCTTTCCCTGTTCCCCATTTTTCTTATCTGTAAAAATGAAACATGCTAGCTCCTGCCCCCTTCCCTTCTCCTTCCTTCCTGGAGGGGTCTGTTCTCCAGAGAGAGTGGGGCAGAGCTCTGAGGCTGGGCAAGAACCTCTCCTCCATGGCCACCCCACTCCCCTCCCACCCTCCTTCTGCATCCTTAGCACGGGGTTCCCACTTACTGCTGCATTCATCACACATGCTGCCTCTGCCACCACCATTCAGCTCAGGAGACAGGTGACATGTGTGAAATACACTCCTTTTTATAAGAGAAGGCAATGTGGTGGGGTTGCTGTGGGGATCCGGCTGCAGAAAGAAGTCCACCTCCCTCCTCCCTGCTCTACCTCCACTTTTGAGCTTGGAGAAGTCTAGAGACTTATAGAAATTAGGTCTCGGCACAGCCGTAAAGATTATTTATTCCAGTAGCTTCCAAACACTTAAAATTAATTTTTAGTTGTATGGGAAAAATTCTAACTGACCCCCCCAAAAATGTGTAGACAGATTTTTTCCTATGAAAGATCTAATGCAACCTTTCCTTTCTAGACGGGGAAACTGAGGACCATGGAGTGGATGTGGCTTCCTGGAGGTAACTCAGGAGGTGGTGGAGCTGGGACTAAAACTCTGGTCCCCTAACACAAGGCTCTTCCCACCGGCTCTACACTGAGGAGGGGACTGTAACATGTGAGGCCTGGCCCTTCCTCTGAGATGCAAGGAGGAAAAGGGAGGGTGGAGTGCTTGCAGCTGATCCAGGAATTCTGTAATTTATGTCTTAATCCAGTTCCTAAGAATTGGTTCTTGGCATAAGCCTAGTAGCTATGAACTCAGACTTTTCATTGGAAGACTTGAAGTAATATTCTTGCCTTTTGTTGTTAAGAGGCGGCAAGCACCGTCAGGCTTTGGGGGTCCCAGAGGCAGGAAGGGTGTGCCCTGAACGTCAGACCTTGGAGAACATCTGTCCCTGGTTCTCTCTGTTGAGTGCTGGCCTGAGCTCTTGACCAAAGCAGACTTGCCCCATCTTTCCTCTTTCTCTACCTTGCTTTGTCCTTCTTCTCTTCTCTTTCCTTTAACCCTGTATAGTTTGCACCTGCAGGAATCGCGGCATAAATGACCCGGCTTTCCTTTACAGCAGCAGCCCCAGCCTGTTCCCAGAACACTGGTTCACAAGAGAAGCAGTGAAGCATCTGGCAATTTGGTGCACGTTACCACATTACAGGCTCCATCTTGACCAAACATGTCCTAGCCAGCGGACGAGAGGGCATCACCTCCCTTCAGGCTCTGAGTTCACCTGAACCTGCTCCTTAAATGCCGAAGCTGCAGAGGGGTTGGGGCTACAGCAGCATGGTATGGTTCAGGAAACCTCTGGAAAGAGCCGGGCCCTCGATTTTAGCATCAAGCATAGAATAGTTCTCCTCCTTTCTTTACCTCATGAACTTCTACTCCACCTTCAAGGACCACTACAAATGTTCCCTTCCCCAGCCCACTCCTCTTCAAGAGAGCTAATTTAGTTCTCTCCTCTAGTTCTCACTGCACTTTTACTCTTTCAGGCATACTTGAACTGAAGGAGAACTTATTCAGAATTTGATGTATCACAATAATTTACTGAGAAATTAATTTATGTCATTTATTGCTCCTTTTGACTCACTGGGAAAGAGTAAAAGCTGTGTGGAGCCCCACCCACTGGAGGGTAGCATGATTTTCTTCCTCCAGTCATCAGCAGGTTCTCAGACCCCTTAGGAGAAATAAACAATTCTTCCTGTTTCTGAGAGAGGAAGCTGAGGGGGCCCTGGTGGGACAATGGGTGCCCTGAAGACAACCTCTGAACAGGACTTTGTGTTTAGAAGGCAATGGAGGAAGTTAAACCAGATTATGCCAGAGGGGAGGAGAGTGAGGATTTGGGGCTCCAAGGTAGAGTGTAAAGATGCGTTTCGGTGCAGCACCCTTGTACTTAGAGAGTGTTCACCATGCAGCACAGAGCACTGGTGACAGCATCTTCCTGAATCACACTGCCGACTCACTCACTCACCAGCACTGTTAGAGACAGCGTTTAAACATCTGGGACCCAGGTTGTTGTGGGGATGCTGTTGTCCCAGGGTGGGGGGTCCAAACCCCCCTCCTCCCCACAGGGCTGGGAAGGCCAGTCCCGAGTCTTGTGTCACCAGGAGCAATGGCTGCCATGGCAACTAGAGACTGCACGACCCCCTCTTCAGACTGCTAAGTCCCGAGGGGGCCCTGTGCAAACCCAGGGGAGAAGAGAAAGCAAGGATATGACCGAACAGAATTTGTGTTCAACCTTGCTTAAGCAGGGTCCAAACAGGATTTAATTTCCTTTTAATAAAAGCAAGTCGTGCATGTAGTGAAAATTGAAGCAGCACAAGAGAGTAGACAAGAAAGAGAAAATCTCCCTCCCTCCTCAGTCCCTGGTCTCACTTTCCAGGGGTGATAGCATAGTAGTGTTTGTGTACGTACACATTACACACTATTACAGAGCTGCCTAAACAGGCACATGCATGTGTGTGTGCACACACACACGCCAGGGTATTCTGTTCTGTCTTTGCCTTCTACTGTCTGCTTTGCAGATCATTC
The DNA here is from genome assembly GCA_031878705.1 of Tapirus indicus. Taxonomy (NCBI): domain Eukaryota; kingdom Metazoa; phylum Chordata; class Mammalia; order Perissodactyla; family Tapiridae; genus Tapirus; species Tapirus indicus. The sequence goes on along the minus strand of CM062918.1, from coordinate 59,308,851 downwards.
CATGTCAGCTCACTCAGCACCACCTCATTCTTCTTAACGGCTGAAAACATCCCATTTCTGCTCCCCTTTTGATGGATTTAATTTGAGTTAGACACCTTCAGGAATGTTACATTAACTGCACCCCAAGTGTCGTGGTATAATTTCATTCCTCTATCTAAATAGGCATCTATGTTTACATATATTTATGTCTAATACTCCATATATTACCAAGATTTGTATCTGCATTTCCCTCCCTCCTAGGATGTGAGCCCCCAAAAGCAAGGTCTGAGTTGGAAAGCGGTTTAGCAGCAGCCAAGGATTAGGAATGGGGGGTAAGAGACAACCATAAGGGGGACGCATAGGGAGCTCCTTTGTGGTGACAGAACAGCTGTGTATCTCGACTGTGGTGCAGGACACACAAATCTATACATGTGATAAAAGTACATAGAACCACACATATACACACACACACAAATAAGTAGTATGTGTAAACACTGGTGAAGTCTGAATGAGGTTTGGGGAGTTGAACCAATGTCAATTTCCTGGTTTTAATATGACACTGTGGTTTTATTTCAGATGTCACCATTGGGGGAAACTGGGTGAAGGGTACATGGAACTTTTCTGTACCATATTGGCAACTTTCTGTGAATCTGTAATTATTTCAAGTTGAAAAGTTAAAACAACAAGGTTGGAGTCTTGTGCCTCCCAGTATTCTATTCCGAGCCTCTAGCGCAAACCCTGGCACAGAGAGGTGCTCGGTAAATGTTAGCTAAAGAAGCAAGGAGTCCCTCCTTTCTGGGCCTCAGTTTCCCCATCTGTACAATGAGGCCACTGAACAGAACAATCTCCAGTGGCCACACATTTCCAGTCCTCACTGTTCTGTTTGGGCCGCACACACTCCTGCCCGTGAAACCAGTCAGTGGACTCTCTTTCTAAGCATTGATCTCCCCACCCTCCCTCTCACACCCCAGGCCCGACAGGCTGATACCCCATAAGTTTCCAGCAGAATATAATAGTACTGGGACAAAATTAGTAGCCAAATCAAAATGGAAGATGTAGCACTTCCTGAAAAATGATCTTTCCAAATGCCTCTGATGTGAGGAGCAAAGGAACTTGTCAGACGTGTGTTAGCGAGGCCTGGTTTCCTCTCCAGGCTGAAAGCGCACAGCCGAGTGAAAGGATCGTATAATAATGATGTCTGGGGTCTCTGGGCTTCCACCTTTCCTCCAAATGAAGCTGCCATTCCATTGTGTCTTGACCAAGCCTTGGACTTGCTAGGATTTAAGGAGATACTGGCTAGGAGCGGACAGTGTTGGTGCTCTATCCAGACCCTCTTTCATCCTTTCTGTGCTCCTGCCCACCTCCCACAGCTGGCACCCTCATCTCTTCTGGGGAAACTGCCTTAGTCTGCTGGAGCGGCCTCACCCTACAGCGGAGAATCCTGGGGTGCCTGGAATTGACATCCTCCAGCCTCTCAGCGTGTGGTGGGTAGGGCAGGGGGAGAGCCCAGCTCAGCTGGGGACATCTGAGGTGGCGTTCACACTCCAGACTCCCCCCGCAGGATCAGGCAGAAGCCACCCACATAGGCCTTTTGTCTGAGGCTCCCCTGGTTGGCTTTCCCTGTCCTGCTTCCTCATCCCCTTACCTGTGTCCCCTGGCAGCTTAATAAACGACTTGCCTATAAATTCACATCTCAGCCTCTGCTTCTAATGAACCCATTTAAGCAACGCTGTTCTCAAACAAGTTCTAGCCATTGAGGTTTGTCTCAATGCCACTCCTAAAGTTAGGGTGGTGTCCTCATGAAGGGTCCCCCCTCTCAGACTGAGGCCTGGTGAGGTCCCCCTCCGGAAGCAGTGGGGGAGGATGGTTAGAGGAGGAGCTGAGAGCAGGGGCAGCTGGAAGAGGAAGAGGAAATGGTGACTCTATCAAAACCTAACATCAGCTACAGATTTAACTTGCTGTTGACAAACTGTGGTCCAGCCAGAGGTCTAGGACCCTCCAGAGGAGCCAGGAAGAGGAGTCGCAGTTTGCCTCTCCTGGTCAATCTGGCCTCTACCGAACGGGAAGCTGGTCTGTCTACCCTTGACCCCTGCTCTCCCGTTTCACCTTCCACTTCCCTCTCTGCCCCCCTCCTCCAGCTCTGGGTACCAGGGCTCTCTCCAGACTGCATTATTTAAATAGCCCTATTGAGGTATGAGTACATACAATAAACTACAGATATTTCAAATATGCAATTTGATATGTCTTGACATATGTATAGATCCATGAAACCATCACCACAATGAAGACAGTGAACATATCCATCACCCCCAAAAGTGCCCACTGACTTTGAGTCTTGAGTCAAAAAGGCACAGCAACGTGGGGGTAGCAACAGTGAGAACCCAAGGACACAGGTGCCGGGTGGTGTCCTGAGAGCACTGAAGGTGACTTTGCTGTGTTCCTAGATACCAGTTTCCCTTTGGTGGGTGATGATTCTGACCCTGGCTTTCTAACTTCTCCATCAATTCTGTTAACATCTCAATGGTCTTCTAATCAGTGTTGCTTAAGTTACCCAGAGCTGGTGTCTGTTGCTTATAACCTAAAACTTTGACTAATAGATCGTGGGGGTGGGGTGTGGTTGAAAATAGCTCACTGGATAGAGATTTCTAGGCAGGAGCCCTTCAAATCCATAAAGACAGGATGCTCTAGAGGGTTGCCTTCCATCTAGGGTCTCCTCCATGGGCCCTTTATAGCTCTTAACAAGGGCTGCTTAGGACCAGGACAAGAGGCATGACTCCACTCTCCCAGCTGACTCCTGCCCTCACATGGGAGCTTACAGGACCCCAGACCACCCTGCCCCTGCCTGCTAATGTGATAATAAGGATGAGGCAACTACTCAATAATAATTGAGGCAGATCAGAGTGGGGGTTGGGAGCAAAGACTCTCAGATTGGCAGGCCTGGATTCTGAATCCTGGCCCTGTCACTTAAATACATGTGCTCAGGTCTCCATTTCCTCATGTGCTAAATAAATAGCACCCACCTCATGGATTGTGCTGAGAGTCAGTGAGATGATCTATAGAGAGTGATGCTTAGGTCCGTGCCTGACTGCTGTAAGGGTACTAGGATTTGCTTCCACAAGGTAGCGTAAGACATGCAGATATGGAAATGACTGTCATGAAGGAAGAAGTTTGTTATACTCACAGATTCCTAGAAACGGGAGACACATCACACCATGCAGGGCCACACGGGGAAGCACCAGGTTCGGCCAGGAGGCAGAAGGAGCAGGAGAAGCCATAAGCAGGAGCGTTTATTGTGATCTCCACAGGAAGGTTGAGTGAGGCAGGGTAAGCAGGCTTAGGACTGGCTAGTCTGAATAATTTGGCAGACTCTGGGGCACAGGGGCTGTCCCTAGTCATCTGGCACCTGGCTCTGGGGTGATTAGGGCAGGAGACTAGTATCCCAAGGTGTAAGAACTCAACAAAGGAGGTGGCTGGGGGTGTGGGCTCTGGATTGGTTGGTTTGCATATGAAAGATGTACTGGCAGGTGAGTTGTTGGCTATTTTTAGGAATTAGCTAACTCTTGGAGGCACAATTCCTTCAGGGTCAGCAAGGCCCCAAATGTTAAAGTACAAAGTACAGAAAATAAACAGACATGGTTGATGCACTGATACATGCCCAGTACATTTTTACCCGCTGGCTATGTGCCTTTAGACATTCTCTTGTGCCTTCCTGCAACAGCCCTGTGAAGTTGTTTTGATCACCCCCTTTTCACAGGTGAAGAAACTGAGGTTCAGAAAAATCAAGCAATTTACTCATTGCCACAAGTCAGTAAGTGGCAGAGCCAGGATTAGAGTCTGACCGACCCCTGACCTCTGCGCTGTATCGTAAGTTGGTCCTTGTGTGAGTCCCCTGGCCTGGGCGGACACTCACAGGGCTTCCTTTCATCAGCACGGAAGTGTGGCCTTTTCCTTGTTTTCCTGGCAGGCCTCACTGTTTAAAGTGACTTTAAGCACTTTCATCCGAACTGGCTCCTAGCCTGTACCCCACTGACCACACCTCTGCCTCAGTCTATATCTCTCAGTGGGAGATGCAGCAATCCCTTCGTCACCAAAGGGCAACGCCGGCAGATCTATGAGAACAAGGATGCTCTTAGGGCTGAAAGCCTTAGCCCAAGAATCCCAGCTCCCCTGTGTGGATCTGGAAGCCCAGTGGGGTCTGTGGTCTAGAAAAGAGGAGCAGTGAGGGTCAAGGGGCTGAGGGGATGTGCAGGAGGGAAGGAGATGTGTGGCCATGTGTGTGCATGCATCTGTGTGTGTGTGTGTGTGTGTGTGTGTGTGTGTGTGCTTTGAGTGGTGGCAGGTGAGCAGCCAGGGCTCAGGGCGTAGATGCATTAAATTCTCTAGGACACATTTCCAAATCCTTCCCCCAGAGTGTCCAGCTGAAGCAAAGTTCTGTTTTGTACATTCTTCAGGGCTGCATACATGCGCATCACTGGTCAAGAGCAAACTTCCCTGATAATGGGCTGTAAAATTGTTTCCTGGGTTTCTCTCATCTTGATGGAGCCCTGCCACCTTAGCTAAAATAGACATTGCCGTTTCTTTGTTCTCCCTATGTATGAGTCACACGTCATCAGGCAGGCTGCTGAGGGCCAGCATGGGCCTGTCCCTTGTCACCATTCACCTGGGACAGGGATGGAGCTCTTGGGCTTGGGAAAAACCACTGCTTACACCCTCATGCATTGAGTAAAATCAAAGTGAGGACCCTCGATGCCAACCAGGAAGTGAACAGACTCCCCTTTGGCCTCTTGGGGCTGAGCTATCCTGGACATAGGGTGACCAGGACTTCCTCAGTTTAGCACTGAAAATCCAGTGTCCTGCAAAACCCCTGACCCCAGGCAAACCGGGACAGTTAGTCCCTCTACTCAGACACTGGTGGTCTCTGTTCCTCCAGCCCTTTTCCAGTGCTCCTGAGAGTGACTGGCAGGGAGCAGAGCCATCCTGTGGGACCTGCCAGGGACCTTCCCGAGGTGTTCCCAGGCACTAGTCCCGCTAGCAGCTCCCTGAGTGTTGGCTCTTGGCCCCAGCAGCAGCTTCAATTTATCAGCAGTTTGGGTTCAGTCATAGCTGGAGAGATTGAGAGGGCCATCAAAGGACAAAATAATCATGCTGATGAAATGACATGAGTCAGAAAGGAAATCAAATTGAATGAGATGTTTGGAAGGGCGAGATCTTGGCTTGAGAAAGAAAGATGTGGACAGGATGCTCCCATAGGTGAGAGGCTTGCATGTTTTGAATAAAGGGAAACAGGAATAGAGTCCCACACCCAGGTGGCTAGTAAGGTTATCACACAGCCTGTGTGCTCCAGCAGTGGTCCCTGCCCCAGGATTGCTGACTAAGACTTACCAGCAGACACAGGCCCTGCTAGAGTAAGAAAGAAATGCCAGAAAGACTCCAGTTTCTGGAGAAAAGTTAAAAGCTCAGCTAAGAGTTTGCAAGCAAGGGAGCAAGGATAAGGCAAGTGGGTCTGGAAGGGACTCAGAAGCAAGTCAGGAATGCCCAGCCTGGCTTGAGCTGAGTGAGCAGAGGAGCAGGAAGAGAGAACATAGAGAAGCAAGGCTCTGAGTCCTGGGACAGGGAAGTCCCCACCGGGGGAGGTGACTCACTCACTGAAAACCAAATGCCCACCTGACCGAGGCCTTGCCCCGGTACAGAGCTTTAAAGTTGCCCAAAGCCTCCACAAGTGCACAGTCACTGGGTCTGATTTTCACAGTCACCCTGGGATCTGGGAAGGCAGTGGTCTCCCCTCTTTACGGGTAACAGCAAGAGAAACTCTCCCACAGCAGCAGTGACGAGCCCCCGCGAGAATTCAGATGTAGAAGGAAGAGCTGGAGAGGTCACTGCCCACTGTGGCCATCATCATGTCAGCCCCTCATCTTACACTACACTGTGACAGTGGCTTGTCCAAGCTGCCTGAATTTTCCATTCTCGTCTGCAAAACCTTCAAAAATCCACCCTACCCTGCCCCTTATCCCTCAAGTAAAAACACAATCCCTGAAGTATATATTGCTCAGATTCGTGGGAGAATTTCGGGACAGTGTGAACAAAATGAAGAATAAGAGGCTCGCTTCAGCCTAGACATCATTAGGGGCCTTGAAGCCTAGCAGAGGATGCACTTCTGGCTTTCGTGTCAACAGATTTCTACAGATTGACCGGACACCTGCTACGAGCCAGACCCTGGGGGGACGCAGAAATGAGTAAGACACACATCATAGCTGCAGGAATCTTCCTGTCCAGAGGGGAGCCAGACCCAAGACAGACGAAGAGTAACAGTAAGGCCTAATACCATACGTATTGGCTGTTGCCGGTGCACTGACGCTGCATGAGCACTCTGCCATCTCATGCAACTCTCCCCGCAACCTGATGAGATGCTTCTGCAATCAAATGAAGCCCTGGGTTTGGGCAACCGTGAGCAGCTGATCAACGCTAGCTAGAGTTTAAAATAACCATCCATCCCCTTTTAGAGAAGAAAGAAATGAGGCTTAAAGGGGTTAAATGAAATACCCAGGATCCCACACTCTGTACTGTGTGATTCCAAAGTCCCTTCATCTTGACCACTGATACCAGTGGCTCTTAAACCACTGTGTTTGTTTAAAATACAGCTTTTTGGGCGCTCCTGTTGGAAATTTAGATCTAGTCAGGTTGGTAGCGAGGTTACGATGATGAGAAGGAGGTATAACTAGTGTTGAGAAGCAAGGCCTTTGGAGTCCAACTGCTTTGGTCTGAGATCTAACTCTGCTCCTTACTGGTGTTGTGACCTTGCTTAATCTCACCAAGGCTCAGTTTCCTGGGGTAATAACTTTATCCGTTACGTTAATACCCACTAAAGGCAGTTTAATAAAATGGTTGAGAGCATGAACTCCAGAGTCAGACTGCCCACGTTCAAATCTGGCTCCACTACTTACCAGCTCTATGACCTTGTGCTTAACCTCCGTGTGCCTCAGTTTCTTCCTCTATGAAATGAGGTGATACTAGTACCTCCCTCAAAGGGCTGTTAGATTCTAAAGTGTTCACACCTGTAAAGGTGAGACTAGGGCCTGATGAGGGGGAGGGCTCAATCAGTGTCAGCTGCTGCTATTAGTATTGTTACCAACATCCTGGCAAGAGAAAAAGAGGCTTCAACTAGGGCAGTGGTAGTGGGAACACAGGCACAGAATTCAAAAGCAGAGCTCTGAGGGGCAGCAAGGATGAGAGAGGGAGAGTGTGTTGACCTTCATCCAAAAGCTGGAGGGGAGGGCAGGGGGTGGACCTGGGGCTGGTCATGGTTGTGCCACTGGCTTACAGGGTGGCTCCGAACAAGGCCCTCCCCTCTCTCGACCTCAGTCTTATCATCCGTGAAATGAGAGGCTCAGATCAGCTTCGTTTGTCGATCTCCTCTGGTTTTAACACACTGAGATTCTAAGAGATTTCATGCCAGGTTTTAAAAAATTCTCTTGTTTGCTGGTGAGTTAGGGCATCCTCCTGTATTTCTAAGTTGTCATATTTTAGGCTTTCTGGAGGATGGGTTGATTTTCAGCACCACACTGGCCAGGTCTGTGGAGCCTGGGCAGGGGAGGGTGTTTCTGTGGCTGAAAGAGAAGCCCGAAGGCTACTGTTTGAAACATCTTGAGGAGTCGATCTTGGCCACTCAGACCAGAAAGCTCATCTGACCCTCCTTTCAAGAAACGTCAGTGTGGCCTCCAAGAAGTTGTGAAAGAAAAACAAGTTCAAGAGGTTTGGCCCTTTCCCCATCTCCTGCCACCTACGTGGGGACCAAGTATCCAGGATCGAGGGATCAATCCCAGTCCATTGGAGGTGGCCATCTCGAGTTGGTTGCCTGCTCAGCTAGCTCCTGCAGAGCTGGATAAAGATGGAAGGAACCACAGCCCACTGTAGCAGAGACGGATCCAGAATCCTGCCTCCAGATTCCTAGTCGTTCCTTCAAAGCGAGAACACAGAGATTTCCATAGCAGCCAGCATGCAGCAGTGAATGCTCATCTGGCAATGAACTCTGCCTTTGCTCTTACGTGGGCTAATTTAGTATTAGCTTTCCAGCTGACATTGAGATAGTGCAATCTGTCTCTCCTGCTACAGCTGGTGATGCAACTGGGAGACCAGGCCCTCCCCGTGTCCTGGAACATGCTCCACAGTGAAGGAAAACTCTCTTTCCATAGTGGGAAAGCTATCCTGCCTAAAAAAAAATGTACATAAAGCAAATCAAAACAAAATCTACAGAGTCAACGCTATTATAGCCAGTTCTTTGTGCGGGTAAGCGTAGACCCTGAGCAGACTGACTAATGCTTATCTGAGCCTCTTTCTGCATTCTGAACTGTGAAAATGGACCCAGAGCTTGATGTAGAATTGGGTTGGAGAGCTGGAAAGTACTGGAATTTTAAGTCTGGCAGCTAGAGAGGAAAGAGTTGTGAAGTGAATGTGGAGGGTCCAAGAAGATGGTAGTAAGCTGGGGCCAAAGAGAACGGTGAGCAAGAAGCCCCTTGGTGAGAAATGGCAAGTGAACTTTAGGACTGTGTGTCTTCAAGTTTGTCAAGAACTTACTGTTAAGAACTTACTCTCAAAACAAATGTGTGTAGCTGAGTCCACTTTTATCAGAGTCTGCTGTATTACTGGAACTTCTCAAAATTAAATTCTACGTAGCACGTACTGTTTATTAAAAGATAAGTCCAGTTGGCCCTCTGTATCTGTGGGTTCGCATCCCCAGGTTCAACCAACCACGAATCAAAAGCCCTACGATATTGTGTCTCTACTGAACATGTACAGACTTTTTTTCTTCTCATTATTCAATGAACCATACAGCATAGCAACTATTTACATAGCATTCACATTGTATTAGGTATTATAATTACTCTAGAGATGATTTAAAGTATCCGGGAGGATATCCATAGGTTATCTGCAAATACTCCACCATTTTATATAAAGGACTTGCGCATTCATGGATTTTGGTATCCTTGGGCTGGGGGGAGTCATGAAATCAATCCCCCATGGGTCCCGAGAGACAACTGTGACGCAAAAGTGATGATTTGGAGCTTACACGTAATATTAAAACTCAACAGAACCACAGCAATTGCTTGGACTTACAGAGATTTTGGGGGCGGAAAGGAATATTTCATGTCAAGCAAACACAAGACAAGGCCAAGGTCAAGGCTAAGTGAGTCCACTGGCAAAAATACAGAGAGCCACCGTTCAAGTCAGACAGTTCATCACTCACACAGACGGTGAAAGAAAGAACACCCGAGGGGCCAGCTGCCCCACGATCCTTGCCCTGCACACCAAAAAGGATGACACTGTAACAAAAGGAGCCAGGTGACTGCAACGTGAGTTGTAGGATATACTGTTGCCGAGGAGCCAATTCTAGGCTGCCGCTAGGACATCTTATATTCTGCAGGTCCGCTCTGAGAGGGGCAGGGCAGAAAGCCCCACACTTCGTCAGAATCCCGAAGGTGATGAGAAACCGTCTCATGACAGCCATCCAGGGGAGACAGGGAGGAGAGTGGGAGATGCCACAAGGCAGCTCCCCACACCTCTCATTCTCCCGTGTTCCAGGAGGATCACACAACTTTCTTTCAAGACTCAGAGTGGCTGCTGAGGCCTTTGCCTGCATGGCCTGTGTGGATACTCGCAAGGTTGCCAGGCTGTCGTGGTGGAGCATGGTGCGCTTGACAGTCGATATTGTCTAGAATTGCTCGTGTGTGGTGATAAGGAAAAGCAGACCTCCTTTCACCTGGTTTTATTACCATCTAAGGTCGCAGCTCCTCTGCACACAGCCCTCTCTGTCTCCAGGTTCTGGTAAATGCTCCTTCCCCTTCCCCTTCTAGGCTGAGGGAAATCATGGTGTACTCTGTGTACACTGCACTCTTGTTTGTGGTGTCCCTGCCACAGCTTTGTAAAAAGTTTCTCTATTAACTCTCCACAAATTACCTAATTTGGAGTGCCATCTCTTTCCCTGAGTGGTATGGAATATCGCCCCAAGAAACTGACCCTCAAAATGGGATTCCAGGATTGGATTGCTAGCATATTTGAGGAGACAAGGATATACTCCTTGCCTGGGAGAGATGGTGAAGCAGTAACCTGTGGCATACGGTGGCATCATCAGTACTCACAGTCTCACTGATGTGGCACAGTATGAATCAGAAGGTGCTCTCACGCCACATCCTTTCAGCCCATCTCTGATGTCAGCCCCCCCTCAGATATCTGCCTTGTTCTCACCACTCTCCTGCTCAGTCAGGGCTTTCTCTTAAACCAGCAGGATGTGCTCAGCCCACAGGGAATGCACAGCCTGGAATTGCAAGGGAGCTGCCCTCCACAAATGGGGGACAGAATGGTGGTAAAAGACCCTGACACTCCTCCTCCGGGGGCACGATTCTGAGGAATATAGCTCATGATTTGTTGAAGGGTTCCCAGAGTTATTCAACCCCAATTGTTCAGAGGTACCAGTTCAAAAATACTCATACATTTCCTGTCTTTCTCTGCAAACTCCTTTATCCCTGCTCTCTTGAATCATTTTCCAAATAAACTTTCTGTATCCATGTCTTTGTCATAGACTCTGCTATCTGTAGGAAGCCAAAGGAACATAACTGCTGTCAGGAATGGCCCTAGAAAGGAGTCCCCTTGGCATGAGATTCTGGAACTGGATCATTCAGTCAGATGGCAGCAAGCACCTCATTGCTGGTAGGAAGTGAGCTGGTCACAATCCCTGGCATGCTGAAGCTTCATAATTGTTAGGACTCTCCTGTGTGGTGGGTTAGGAGGAGGTATAAGAGGCAGGGGAAGCGCCGGGACATGCAAGAGCTCTGCACCTGAATGGTGTGAGGCCATGATAGCAGGGCCAGGACTGGGTGAGGCAAGTAAGATGCCTGGCACAGCATTCAAGGAGGTACTCACTCTCAGGGTCACTGAGTGCAGGGTTGGCACCTGAGTGTGTTTCCTTGAAATCTGCACCTTAGCTCCTGGCCCTGTATCATGGCTCCCGGTTAGAGGGGTGATTCAAGGAGGCCAGATGATAAACTGAATCCCCACTCAAGTCTGTTTCACGGTGATTCCGAAGGGTCTGTACATCACCCTCTGGTTATTTCGCCCTTCTTGAGTGCACATTTGAGACGGGTTTTCTTAGCAGCTCCTGGTTCTCACCTTGTTTTCCTGACCTGCCGCATCAGAGTCATCATATGGAAGAGCAAGTGAAAGCTCCTGAATTAACACCCTCCCCCCACAGCCAAGATGGCATATCAAGAAATAATGAGTCTTTGTTTATTTACCTAGTGAGTCACTCTTGAATATATAAAGGATGGTGGGGTGGTAATCCCCATCACATCCCCCATTCAATTCACTTGTATGGGCCCCGCAAAAACCGGACAGATTGTGGCGTGTAATGGTGGGCTACTGAAAACTCAACCAAGTGGCAGGTCTAATTACAGCTGCAGTGCTGGGCGTTAGAGTTTTACTACCACAGATCTAATACTTGATATATGACTAATGTCTTGGCAAATGCAATATTTTCAATCTCCATCAATGAAGAAGAGCAAATGAGGGTAATATTTACATAGTAAGGACAGAAGTACATGCTCATTATCTTGCCCCAGGGCTATGTTCTGTGTCATACTACAGTCCACAGGGACTTTGATCATTTTAATATTCTACAGAATATCCTGCTGGTCCACTATAAAATGTCATGTTAATCAAATTAGGTGAACAAGAAGTGGGAAGTTCTAAGGAAATGTGCCAGAGGGTAGGAGATAAACTCCACCAAGATTCGGGTGTCTGTCATATCATTGAATAGTCTGCCCATGCCAGCTCATCCTTTCACAAGATGAATTTTTTTGTACCTCTCACCTCTTATCACCAAGAAAGAGACACAGTACCTGATGGGCCTCTGGATTTTGGGGACAACATATACTTCATATGGGTATATTGCTCCAACCTATTTATTGGGTAACTCAGAAGACTATCAATTTTGAGTGGGGCCCAGAGTAAGAGAGAGGTCTATTGCAGGTCCAGGCTGTGAGCAGTGCTGACATTTAGACCATATGGCCCAGCTTATCCAAGGTGCTAGGGTACGCTGGGAGATGGGCATGCTCTGAGGAGTCCCTGGCAAGCTCTAAGAAACCTATAATTCAGACCTCTAGGATTCTGAATCAAAGCCATGCCTTCTGCAGCAGAAAACAACTTTCTGTTTGAAATGGAGGTCTTAAATGAATCTTAGTAGAGACTGAGTGCCTGGCCATGGAACATCAAGCGACTGTGAAGCTGGAACTGCCCATCATGAGGTGTATATTATGATCCACCATGTCAAAAGATGGACAGATGCACAGTAATCCATCATATGGTGGAAATGGTGTATTCAGGATTGGGCTCAAGTATGCACCAAAGGCACAGAGAAGCTATATAACCAGGAGATCCAAACCTCCAAGACTCCCACATCTATTGCAGCAACACCTCATGGCAAAATTTGTGGGGGTTCCCTACAACCAGATAAAGGAAGAAGAAAAAACTTGGGTCTAATTCATGATGGGTCAGCTTGGTACATTGGTATGAGCCAATAAGGACTGCTGCTGCAGGACATCCCCGCTCAGGAGGGTACCTACAGGACGGTAAGGGGTGATGGCGGGGAGCCCTCTCAGTGTGTAGAGCTTTGAGAAGAACACTTAGTCGTCAGTTTTATACGGAGGGAATAATGACCTAAAGTAAAGATATACATGGGTGCCTGCGTAGTGACAAATGGCCTGAAAGGAGAAAGAGTGGAGACAAGGAGCGCTGGGAAAGAGACATGCAGATGACCTATGAAGGGTGGGTGTAAGTGTGTGGAACTTTGCCTCTCAGTCAATGCCCACTTGAGAGGATCACTTCAGGGGAGCACTGACAGACCCAGTGAACAGGATGATGCATCCAGTGCATGTCAGCCAGCCTCTCTCTCTGGCTACCTTAGTGCTTGCAAAACGATTCCACAAACGACATAGTCATCGTGGCAGGGGCGAGGCCATGTGTCGACCCAACAGCATAAGCTCCATTTCACTAAGGCTGATCTTGTTATTGCCACTGCTGACTGCCTGATTGTAGAGCAACATAGACTGCACTGAAGTGGTCAAATAGGGTACCATCTCTTGAATAGAACAGCCTGCTAATTACATCAAACCCCTTCATCATGGAGGGGGTAGTTATTCATCCTTCCTAGGACTGGTATCTTATTTGGATATGGGTTTTTCTTTCCTGCCCACAGCATCACTGCCAGCATTGCCATCTGAGGGCTTACAGAATGCCTGCTTTACAAACATGGGATCCTGTCTAACATCACCTTGGACTAAGGTACCCATTTTATGGTGAAGGAGGTGTGTGACAATGGCACATGACCATAGGACCCACTGGTCCTAACATATCCCTGGGAGCAACTGAGTTCATTGACTTGAGTGCACTCACCCAAGATTCAGGACTTAATGTGGTGGCTTCAGCCCTGGAAGGTGGCCTCAATAGTCTGCTAGATGGTCTAAATGAAGCCTGACCTCAGCAGTGGCCAGTACTGCCCTTAGACCTGCTCCTCTTCTAGGCCCTTGCCCATGGAGCAGGGCCACCATGCTCCCAAGTGAAATTCCAAAGAGTCTTGGAAAATTCTAAATCTTAACCTTCAAGATTGTTGTATTTTTCAAGGTAGGAGGACAAAATTTATTTAACTTTTTTTAGCTTGATTTATAAATATTTTTATATATCAAATATTTAAACCTAATGTATGTGGCCCCCATACTTACCCTTTTCCTGGTCTCCACAAATGTTAGGAGCAGGTTTAATAGTGGTCTATAGCTAATGAGAAATCTCCTGGCATACACATAGTGTCCAAAGATTCAGAATGGATCTGCGATCAGCATACCCTCTCCCCCATAAACCATATCCTCTGGAATAGCCTGGAACACACTCCCTTCACCAGGGCATTAAGATATACCTTGAGGAGGGAGGTACCGGCATCCTTGAAGTGTTTTGCCTTAGCTGTGCTCTCCAGGCTGCTAATGATAGTGGGAGATACACTACAGTGGAATTAGGTTCTCTGTTCAATGTGGGTATAGTGGGATTCTGAAGTAGCAGAGGCCACGTGGCAGCATTTAACTATCACTGACCAGGTGGGCACAATTACCACAATAAGCACAGGGAGGGGTGGTAAACAGAGGGCTCTGTCCTACATGGATCTGTGGCAATGGCGAATTTATCGCAAGATCTCAAAGAGTGAACCAGACAGGTGGTCTGCTCAGAGGCTGATTGACAAGTATAGGCAGGAAAACCCTGGGCCCGGTGGGCAGATGTCTGACTTGAGTCACTGTATGGGGGTTTATAGCCTCTTACTCAGGTCCCAGACCTAAGCTCCTTGGCTGAGGGACAGACCAGGCTTTTTTGAGAAAGGACCCTGCAATATGGGCTTATGTGTATTCTGTGAATCTCCTCCGGGTCTTCCCCAGAGGGGCCTGTAGCCATTTACCAGGCTGACTGTGCACTATGGAAAAGAAAATGCCACATCTTCCAGGATTTGCTAGAGACTGGCCCTGAGTGACGCCAATCCCCAGACACCTAAAATGCCACTGTGGTCTGCCCATCAGAGTGGGGCTTGAGTAGAGCTAGGAAGGGCCAAGTGGAATCCCCATAACTGTAAGCCCCACCAAGACAGCAACCTAATAATACCATATCCCTAGAGTTCCAGAGGTTAGTGCCACCATCAGAGATGTGAAGGATGTAGGGGTAGTTGTTGCTAATGAACCCCCGTTTGGCCAGTGCAAAACGCCAGATGGTTGTGGAAGATGACTGTAGATCATCACACACTTTATCACATGGTGATGCCACTTGCAGCCGGAAGTCCAGATATGGTGTCTTCACCGGAGCAAATCAACACAGCCCCTAGCTCCCTAGCTGTGTTGACCAAGCAAATGGATTTTATCCCTTCTCCATCATTTAGGAAAAACTCAGAAGCAGTTTGCCCACATAGCAGGGACTATGGCACATTGTAATAATAGAGATCAGGAGGATCCTGGTCATCTTGATATCCCAGAGGACTGCATGCTGGTCCATGACTCTGGTGACAAAATGCTCTTTGGACCTGTGAGCAGAGGGTAGCAAGCACCCTGGATGTCTTAGTAGGATACGTGTGTGCCAGCAGGTAGAAATAAGCCCTCCCAAAGTTCAGGAGCCTGTCACATCAGTTCAAGGAGTTCAAGGCCTGGTGTATATTGGGATATCATCTTTCAAGTAAGACAGAGTTGCACGGCCATCATAAAGGACACAGCACAAAGTGTGGTGGCCTCTTTGAATTTTGGAGGCCAACCTTTAACACAGTTGGGCCTGCTTCTGCAACCGGTTTAGTGGGTAAAAGAAAGGCTGCCCCACGACAGGATTGTCTACAAAGAAAATGCCAAGGAATCTCCAAAATCCTCCTAGACAAATAAGCAGTGCAGTAAGGTCATAGGATACAAGATTGACACACAATAATCAATCACATTTCTATATACTGACAATGAACAAGTGGAAACCAAAACTAAAAACTTAATACTTCTTACAATCACTCCAAAGAAAATAAAATACATGAGCATAAATCTAACAAAACATGTACAGTATCTGTATGATAAAAATTACAAAATGCCAATGAAAGAAATCAAAGACCTAAATACTTGGAGAGATATACTGTGTTCATGGATTGGAAGGCTCACATAGTAAAGACATCAATTCTCCCCAAATTAATCTATATGTTTAACACAATTCCTATCAAAATCTCAGCAAGGGGCCGGCCCAGTGGCATAGCAGTTAAATTTGCGTGCTTTGCTTCGGCAGCCCGGGGTTCGCAGGTTCGGATCCCGGGCACAGCAGACACACTTCTTGTCAAGCCATGCTGTGGCGGCGTCCCATATAAAGTAGAGGACTATGGGCACAGATGTTAGCCCAAGGCCAGTCTTCCTCAGCAAAAGAAAAGAAAAAGAGGAGGATTGATAACAGATATTAGCTCAGGGCTAATCTTCCTAAAATAAATAAATAAAATAAAAAATAAAAATCTCAGCAAGATTTTTTTGTAGACATAGACAAGCTCATTCTAAAATTTATGTGGAAAGGGTACAACTCTAGAATAGCCAAAACAATTTTGATAAAGATGAATAATGTGGGAGGAATCACCCTTCCCAGTGTTATGGCTTACTATGTAGCTACAATAATTGAGATGGTGTGGTACTCGCAGTGGGATAAATACATAGGTCAACGGAGACCCCAGAAATAGATGTACATAAATACATTCAATTAATTTTTTGCAAAGGAGTAAAGCATTTCAATGGAGGAGGGATAGCCTTTTCTTTTCTTTTTTTTCCCAGTAACTTTATTGAGATCATAATGGTTTACAACATCGTGTAATTTCAGGTGTACATCATTGTTTATCGATTTCTGAGTAGACTTCATCATGGTCACTCCAGATAGCCTACTTATTGTCCATCACTGTACATATGTGCCTCTTTACCCCTTTCACCCACCCCCCACCTCCCTTCCCCTCTGGTAACCACTAATCTGTTCTCCTTATCCACGTATATGTTATATTCCACATATGAGTGAAGTCATGCAGTATTTGTCTTTGTCTGGCTTATTTCACTTAACATCATATCTTCAAGGTCCATCCATGTTGTTGCAAATGGGACGATTTTGTCTTTTTTTATGGCTGAGTAGTATTCCACTGTATATATATACCACATCTTTATCCAATCATCGGTTGATGGGCACTTGGTTTGCTTCCATGTCTTGGCTATTGTGAATAATGCTGCAATGAACACAGGGGTGCATAAATCACTTTGGATTATTGATTTCAAGTTCTTTGGATAAATGCCCAGTATGGGATCATATGGTATTTCTATTTTTAACTTTCTGAGAAATCTCCATACTGTTTTCCACAGTGGCTGCACCGGTTTGCATTCCCACCAGCAGTGCACGAGTGTTCCCTTTTCTCCACATCCTCTCCAACATTTGTTGGTTTTTGTCTTGGTAATTATAGCCATTCTGACCAATGTAAGGTGCTATCTCATTGATGTTTTGATTTGCATTTCCCTAATAATTAGTGATGTTGAACATCATTTCATGTGTCTGTAGGCCATCTGTGTATCTTCTTTGGAAAAAATGCCTGTTCATATCCTCTGCCCATTTTTTGATTGGGTTGTTTGGTTTTTTGTTGTTGAGTTGTATGAGTTCTCATATATTTTGGAGATCAACCCCTTGTCTGATAAGTGATTTGCAAATATTTTCTCCCGGTTGGTGGATCGTCTTTTCGTTTTGTTCATGGTTTCCTTTGCTTTGCAGAAGCTTTTTAGTCTGATGTAGTCCCATTTGTTAACGTTTCTTTTGTTTCCCTTGCCTGGTCAGACAGGGTATTGGAAAAGATGCTGCTAAGGTCAATGTCAAATAGTGTACTGCCTATATTTTCCTCTAGGAGTTTTATAGTTTCAGGTCTTACATTCAAGTCTTTAATCCATTTTGAGTTAATTTTTGTGTATGGTGTGAGATAATGGTCTACTTTCCTTCTTTTGCATGTGGCTGTCCAGTTTTCCCAACACCAGTTATTGAAGACACTTTCCTTTCCCCATTGCATGTTCTTGGCTCCTTTGTCAAAGATTAACTTTGTGGTTTTATTTCTGGGCTTTCAATTCTGTTCCATTGATCTGTGTGTCTCTGTGCCAGTACCATGCTGTTTTGATTACTATTGCTTTGCAGCCCTGAGCTAACATCCACTGCCGATCCTCCTCTTTTTGCTGAGGAAGACTGGCCCTGGGCTAACATCCGTGCCCATCTTCCTCTACTTTATATGGGACACCGCCACGGCATGGCTGACGAGCTGTGTGTCTGTGGGCGCCCGGGATCCGAACCCACGAACCCCGGGCTGCCAAGCATGAACTAAACCGCTGCACCACCGGGCCGGCCCCCGCTTTGCAGTATATTTTGAAGTCAGGGATTGTGATGCCTCCAGCTTTGTGCTTTTTTCTCAGGATTGCTTTAGCTGTTCTGGGTCGTTTGTTGTTTCATATAAATTTTAGGATTCTTTGTTCAATCTCCGTGAAGAATGTCATGGGATTCTAATTGGGATTGCATTGAATCTGTAGATTGCTTTAGGTAGTATGGACATTTTAACTATGTTGATTCTTCTGACCCATGAGCATGGAATATTTTTCAATTTCTTTGTGTCTTCTTCAATTTCTTTCAATAATGTCTTATAGTTTTCATTGTATAGGTCTTTCACCTCTTTGGTTAAGTTTATTCCTAGATGCTTTATTCTTTTTGTTGTGATTGTAAATGGGATTGTACTCTTGATTTCTCTTTCTGCTAGTTCATTGTTAGTGTATAGAAAACCAACTGATTTTTGTAAGTTGATTTTGTACCCTGCAACTTTGCTGTAGTTGTTGATTATTTCTAATAGTTTTCTGATGGATTCTTTAGGGTTTTCTATATATAGGATCATGTCATCTGCAAACAGTGAGAGTTTCAGTTCTTCCTTTCCAGTTTGGATTCCTTCTATTTCTTTTTCTTACCTAATTGCTCTGGCCAAAACCTCCAGTACTATGTTGAATAGGAGTGGCCAGAGTGGGCACCTTTGTCTTGTTCCTGTTCTCAGAGGGATGGCTTTCAATTTTTCACCATTTAGTATGATGTTGGCTGTGGGTTTGTCATATATGGCCTTTATTATGTTGAGTTACTTTCCTTCTATATCAATTTTATTGGGAGTTTTTATCATAAATGGATGTTGGATATTGTCAAATGCTTTTTCTGCATCTATTGAGATGATCATGTGGTTCTTATTCCTCATTTTGTTAGTGTGGTGTATCACGATGATTGATTAGTGGATGTTGAACCATCCCTACACCCCAGGAATAAATCCCACTTGATTATGGTGTATGATCCTTTTAATGAATTGCTGTATTTGGTGCCAATATTTTGTTGAGGATTTTTGCATCTATGTTCATCAGCGATATTGGCCTGTGATTTTCTTCTTTATGTTGTCCTTGTCTAGTTTTGGTATCAGGGTAATTTTGGCCTCATAGAATGAGTTAGGAAGTATTCCATCTTCTTTAATTTTTTGGAATAGTTTCAGAAGAATAGGTATTAAATCTTGTTTGAATGTTTGGTAAAATGCTCCAAAGAAGCCATCTGGTCCTGGACACCTGATTTTTGCGAGGTTTTTGATTACTGTTTCAATCTCTTTACTTGTGATCTGGCCTATGCAGATTCTCTATTTCTTCTTGATTCAGTTTTGGGAGGTTGTATGAGTCTAAGAATTTATCCATTTCTTCTAGGTTATCCAATTTGTGGGCATCCATTTGTTTTCCTTAGTATTCTCTTACAATCCTTTGTATTTCTGCAGAATCTGTTGTAATTTCTCCTCTTTCTTGTCTAATTATATTTATTTGAGCCTTCTCTCTTTTTTTCTTGGTGAGTCTGGCTAAGGGTTTGTCAATTTTGTTGATCTTCTCAAAGAACCAGCTCTTAGTTTCATTAATCCATTCTAGTGTTTTTTCAGTCTCTATTTCATTTATTTCCGCCCTGATTTTTATTATTTCCTTCCTTCTGCTGACTTTGGGCTTTGTTTGTTCTTCTTTTTCTAGTGCTGTTAGGCACAGTTTAAGGTTACTTATTTGAGATTTTCCTTGTTTGTTGAGGTAGGCCTGTATTGCTCTGAATTTCCCTCTTATGACCACTTTTGCTGCATCCCATAGGAGTTGGTATGTTGTATTTTCACTTTCATTTGTCTCCAGGTGCTTTTTAATTTCTCCTTTGATTTCTTCATTGAGCCAATGGTTATTCAGTAGCATATTGTTTAGTCTCCACATATTTCTGACTTTCCCAGTCTTTTTCTTGTAGTTGATTTCTAGTTTCATAACACTGTTTCATAGCCCATCTTCCTCTACTCTATATGTGGGTTGCATGCCACAGCATGGCTTGAAGTGGTACACAGGTCCACCCCTGGGATCCAAACCTGCAAACCCCAGGCAACCAAAGCAGAGCATGTGAACCCAACCACTACACAACCAGGCCAGCCCCTATCTTTCAGTATTTTGAATGTATCATTCCATTCTCTCCTAGCCTGTAGAGGTTCTGCTGAGAAATCCACTGAAAGCCTGATGGGTGTTCCCTTGTATGTTATTTTCTTTTGTCTAGCTGCCCTTAATATTTTTTCTTTGTCATTGACTTTTGCCAGTTTTACTATTATATGCCTTGGGGAAGATCTTTTAGCATTGATGTAATTAGGCATTCTATTAGCTTTGTGTATTTGTAAATCCAGTTCTTTCCCCAGGTTTGGGAAGTTCTCAGCTATTATTTCTTTGAACAAGCTCTCTGCTTCTTTCTCCCTCTCTTCTCCCTCTGGAATACCTATAATCCTTATGTTTTTAGGATTTATTCAATATCCTAATTGAGTCAGATATTTCTTGAAGAATTCCTTCATTTTTTAAAAATCTTATTTCTGTCTCCTTCTCCACCTGTAGCATTTATACATTTTTATCCTCTAAATCACTAATTCCTTCCTCCATCACATCAGCTCTATTCTTTAAGGATTCTAGATTATTTTTATTTCATTGATTATGCTTTTCATATCCAGAACTTCTGCTTGATTTTTCTTATAGTTGCAATCTCTTGAGTGAAGAGGGTCATTTTTTCCTGAGCTCAGTGAACTGTTTTTCTGTCTTCTCTTGTATTTCATTGAATTTCTTTATGACAGCCATTTTGAATTCTCTGTCATTTAGACTGTAAATTTCTGTGCCTTCAGGGTTGGTTTCTGGAGAATTGACATTTTCCTTCTGGTCTGAACTGTTGCTATGGTTTCTTCTGGTGTTTGATGAACTAATATTTTGTGGGGGCATTTGTGGTAGTATTAGGTGCAGATTCCACTTGCTATCGCTAGGGGGAGCAAGAGAAGAGTTTCTGGTCCCACTCTGCTAGAAATTGTGTGGGTACTGTGGGCACTTGCACTGGCCTGGAGAGCATTCAGGCGCTTGTGTGGACTGTGCTTGGTGGGGGGGGCTGCCTTATGGGGACTGAGCTAGGGCCACTCTCTGGGATCACAGGGGCACAGTGGGCTCCCCCCCACCAGGAAAGCAATCATGAGTGGGTGAAGAGCAGCTGTGGCCTCTTCCTGCAGTCACCCTGGGGTGCACTCCCTCTTTCAGGGCTCAGTGGTAATATGGGTGCCGGCACAGGCCTGGAGAATTCTTGCCCCAGTGCGCAGAGTAGTTCTGCCATAGACTCTGCTTGCAGTCCCACAGGCTGCTGTGCTTGGTGGGCGGGGCTTCTTGTGGGGACCCAGCCAGGGCCACTCCTTGGGGCTGCAGGGGAACAGTGTGGGATAGCTTTTTCAATAGGCAGTGCTAGAGCAATCGAACAGCTATAGGTTAAAAAACAAACAACAAAACAAAATCTTGACCTAAACCTCACACCGTATACAAAATTAGCTCAAATTGATCATGGACTTAGATATAAATGTAAAACTCTAAAACTTTTAGGAAAAAATGATAGGAGAAAATCTTCAGGATCTAAGACTAGGCAAAGAGTTCTTAGACTTAACACCAAAAGCACAATCCATAAAAGAAAATAATTGACAAATTGGACTTCATCAAAATTAAAAACTTTTGCTCTACAAAAGGCCCTCTTAAGAGACAGAAAAGACAATTACAGACAAGGAGAAAATATTTGAAAATCTCATATCCTGCAAAGGACTTGTATCTAAATATATATAAAGCACTCTAAAAACTCAACATTGAAAAAACAAATGATCCAACTGGAAAGTGAGCAAAAGACATACACAGACATTTTGCCAAAGAAGGTATACATGGATAAAATAGGCATACGAAAAGATGTTCCACATCCTTAGACATTAGAGAAATGCAAACTAAGGCCACGATGAGCTGTCGCTACTCAGGTGTCAGAATGACTAAAATAAACACAGTGACAATACCAAATGCTACCAAGGACACAGAGAAACTGGATCACTCATACATTGCTGGTGGGAAGTAAAATGGTGCAGCAACTCTAGAAAAAGTTTGGCATTCTCTTATAAAACTAAATGTGCAACTACCATGCAATCCAGCAACTGCAGTCTTGGGCATTTATCTCAGAGAAATGAAAACACATTTATGTTCATACAAAAACCCGTACACAAATGTTCATAGCAGTTTTGTTTGTAATAGCTCAAAAGTGGAAACTATTCAAATATCCTTCAAACAGTGAATGGTTAAACAATTCCATACCACGGACTGCTACTCAAAATAAAATGGAATAAGCTATCGATACATGCGACAATTTGGATGGATCTCAAAGAAATTATCCTAAGTGGACAAAAAGCCAACCTCAGAAAGGTACACACTGCATGGTTCCATTCACACGGCACTCATGAGATAACAGAATCATAGAGATGGAGAACAGATGAGTGGTTGCCAGGGGTTGAGGATGGGGCGGGGGAGGAGGTGGATGTGGCTGCAAAGGGGCAGCACTAGGGAGTCTTGTGGTGATGAAACAGTGAAGCTTCTTGACTGTGCTGGTGGTTACATGAAGCTACACATGGGATAGAATTGCATAGAGCTACACAGACATACCCAAATGAGTTCATGTATAACGGGTGAAATCTGAATAAGTTCTGTGGATTGCACCAATGTCAGTTTCTTATTTTGATATTGTACTATGGTTATACCAGATGTCAACACTGGAGGAGGTTGGATGAAAGGTGCACGGAACTTCTCGGTACATTTCTTGGCAACTTCCTGTGAATCTATAATTATTTCAAAATTTTAAAAATAAAAGTAAGGCTACTGGTTTTGGGGCCTGGAACAAGGAAGGATTCTGTTGCAGGTCTGAAAAACCTCTTGTACCTTACAACTCCACAGACCCAATGATATTGGAAGTGTCTGTGGAGGCAGGGATGCTACATAGAGACTTGGGCAAACCCATTAAGCAGCACAGAGCAGACCACACATGTTATGGAGTAAGGCCACACCCTTCTCTGCCAACAGTATCCTCCATTTGAAGAGTGGAATCGGGCTTATGACTGGGCCTTGGTAGTGACTGAAAACCTGACCGTGGGACACCAAGTGGTGATGTGACCTGAACCACCCATCATGAACTGTTGGTTATGATCTAAAAATCATAAAATTGGATGAGCATAGCAGTGTCCCATTACAAAATGGAAACAGTTTACGTGAGACCCAGCCCAAGAAGTTATGAAATGCATAAGTAAACTCCGAGAGCAGGTGGCTCAGACTTCCTTATGGAAGCTGCTTCTACCTTTGGGGGGGAATTCCCTAAGATCAGTTAATGAAGGAAGAAAAACATGGGTCTGTTTTACAACTCTGTGTGCTGGCACCAGCCAGAAGTAGGCAGCCACTGTCCTGTTATGGGTTGAATTATGTCCTCAAAAAAGACACATTGGAGTCCTAACCCTCAGCACCTCAGAATGTGTTCTTGTTTGGAGATAGGGTCTTTACAGAAGTAATCAAGTTAAAATGAGGTCATTAGGGTGGACCCTAATCCACTATGACAGGTGTCCTTATTAAAAGGGGAAATTAGACACAGACACATACACAGGGAGAACACCATGTGAAGATGAAGGCACAGATTGGGGCAACGCTTCTATAAGACAAGGAATGCCAAAGATTGCCAGCAAACTATCAGAAGCTAGGAGGGAGGTATAGAACAGATTCTCCCTCGCAGCCTTAATTTTGGACTTCTAGCCTCCAGAACTGCGAGACAAATTTCTGTTGTTGAAGACACCCAGTTTGTGGTACTTTGTTATGACAGCTGTAGCTAACTAATACAAATCCCCTCCAGGATGGTCCTGAAAAGTAGTTGTGAGGGGAAACCCTCTTGGTGGATGGAACTTTGAGCACCACACATGTTAATCCACTTTGTGCAGAAGGAGAGTGGCCTGAGGTTTGGATCTACACCTAATCATGGACAGTAACTACCAGATAGAGATGGCTTTTTAAAAATGTCTTAATAAGGCACGACCAAAGGTAGAATCCTTTGCTTTTATTTTAATTCTAACTCACTCTGTTATCTGGGTTTCCTAGCCAAGCCCAGCCAAGAGAGAGGTGGTCAGAGGTATGCATTACATGACGTGGAAGGAGAAAATAAACAAAAAATATTAACAAATACTCTCAAAAAGTAAAGTGTACTGGAGCCACTTAGCATGGTGATGAGCAGCCTTTTCACCTTATTAGCTCCAGATGCTACTAGCTCTATAATCCCACATAATACGTTGTTCAAAATAACGACTGAGTTCTGAGTCAAGGAAAGATCAACTTCTGCTCAGCATACTTTTTTTTTTAAGACAAAGAAGGGTTTAATATACTTTGCGCAAGAGTCAAATGCCTTTAAAATGGTCAAAATAAAAGAAAAATGTGCTTAAAGGCATAAATTTCAGTTATCTGGAAAATTAAATTTTGATGGACAGGTTAAAAAGCCTAACAAATGAGCCATAACTTTTTAGTTTTGCCATGAATGTCCAAATAAACTTAGCTATCTAAATTACAGGATAAGTTGAGAGAGAGATTAATTAACATTTCATACTATTTATACATTGTTTTAGATTCTCTTGCTACTCCAATTTTGAAATTGCTATTTTAACCAAGAATTTTTTAATTGAAAAAATCAGAATACTATTAGAAATTTAGCAATATTCTTTTAATTCTATTCAGAATAGCTTTTGCTATTACACACACTAATATGTTTATGAAACTAATTACAGTTATCCATCTAAAAGAATTACTCATATGTGAAGAAACATACCTTGTATTTCCCTTGTCAAAATTCTTGCTCTTCATTGAATTAAGAAAGATTTTAGGGGGCCCACCTGGTGGCACAGCAGTTTAGTTCGCGCTTGGCAGCCTGGGGTTCGCAGGTTCGGATCCCAGGAGCCAGCCGATGCACTGCTTGTCAGCCATGCTGTGGCTGCGTCCCATATATAAAGTAGAGGAAGATGGGCACGGATGTTAGCCCAGGGCCAGTCTTCCTCAGCAAAAAGGAGGATTAGCAACGCAAGTTAGCTCAGGGCTGGTCTTCCTCACACACAAAAAGTTTTTTAGGTTTTTTTTTTCTTCTCTGAGCAACTTCACTGTTTAAGTTTTCAAAAACGTATAATAAAGCCTATTTGCTTCAGTTAGCTAGTTCTATCTTATATGGATTTTGTTTTCCGAACACAAAGAGAACCATAACAGAACATCGGTTGCTGACATTTTAACAATGGTCTATGATCTATGCATCTATGTATATCTATCTTCCTTTCCTCCCTTCTTTTTAAAATATGACACATGTGCATGTTTCCTGATAAGTGAGCATAAGTTTCCTTTGTTCTATACATTATTCATGAATGAAAGTTTGAAAAAGACAATCATAGTACAAAGATCAATAGTGAAAATGTAAAAATGAAATGGGTTATTTTCTCTGTATTTTCAAAATATTTTGTATTCTGCTATACGGTTGTTGTTGTTGTAGAAAAGGAAAATATGATTAAGAGTGTTACACCTTATCATGGGCAGGGATGGTAGATTTCTGCTAGTGGAAAGGCTATTGGTACAACCAAATTGGAAAAGCATATTAAAAATCATGATTTAATCCTTCTTGAGAGATTTGATCCTAAGAAATTATTTTTAAAAATTAAGAACTCAAACTGTTAAAGTTATTTAATACAGCTCTATCTATTGTTTCTAAAATTGGAAACAATCTAAATTTTTAATAATCTGGGATTGGTTAAGTATATAATGATGTATAAACTCAATGGAGTATTATGCAAACACTAAAAATGATTATGAAAGTCTAGGTAGCAACATAAAAATTTGTACTTGATGAAAAGAACAGCATTGCACTAATATAAGCAATGTAATTTGGTTTTGCAATAATGTACACATACAAGCAAGGACTAGAAGAAACGAAAGAAAAATATTTGTATTGAGGTCATAGGATTATTGTGAATTTTTCCTTCTTAAATTCACTTTAATGTTATCTTTACACTATGAATAAAAATTGGGGGATAGGAAAACTATTTTAGGAAAATAAGAGACTTTAAATCTAGAGAGCAGAAAGAATGCTAGACTGGAAGTCATGGTCTGTAGATTTTCATCTTATCTCTACCATCACTTAGATTTGTGCTTTTGAATAAGTCATTTTAATTCCTGGAAACTTAGTTTTCCCTAACTACAAGATAAGGAGTAGGATTAGATCACTTCTTAGCTCCTTTTCAGTTTTCATAGTCTCTGAACCTTTGATTTTAATCCATCTGCCTTAAAAGGGTATTGATTGTTAAACATTTACAAAATCATTAAAAATCCTTGAATATATATAATTCCAGGAGGATAAATACCTTGATCTCCCTAAGTTAAAAATGAATATGTTTGATGTCAGCAAAATGGTGGAGTAGGCACCTCCAAACTCCCATCACTCCACAGAAATATCAAAAAACAAGCAGAATTAACTTTGTCAGAATGCTGGAAAATAGTCAAAGGTTTGCAGCAACCAAGCAAGTGCTAAATCAAGAAAAAGGCAACTTTAGAATGGTAGGAAAGCTTTGTGATGCTTTTATTTGCTCTTGCCCCACCTTCTCCCCAGCTCAGCTGTGGTCTGGAAGACAGCAACACACATTCCCAGTGAGGGACCCTGGTCCCTAATTCCAGAGTGAACAGAGCAGGCCTTTTCCACAAATTATTGCATTTGTTTGTACTAACCTGTTTGAGGACTACCTGAAGGACTGCACTGCTGTACCTGAAGAAAGCTCTTCTCTGCTTTGTTTAACTCAGAACTGGTTCAGGGAAGAAAAGTGGTAGGCACTGCTCAAAAACATTATAAGATAAATTAAAAATCTGACACCTTCTGGGGTAAACAACATAAAATAGGTCATCTAAGGCCTAAGAGGAAAAGATGGGAAGAATTTATTTGGGAAATTAGGATATTCAAAAGTTTCTGTGTATGTTGGGGAATTTAGAAAACCACATACATGCTCAGAAAAGACGCAAGAAAGTACTAAGCCTTCACTCCTGGCTGATCTCTAGGCTCAGTACAAGCAAGAAGTGAAGGCTAAGGCAGAGTTGTAAACAGTTTAGCTAAGTGTTGAGAGAGTGCCCCAGCACAGAGGTAATCTGCAAAGACTAGGAGAGATGGCTTTTTGTTTGTTTGGTTTTTGCTCCTGACTTTCAAGGAAATCTCTGTCAACACTAGCCAGACATAAGATGAAGGAAAATAGACTTCCATGACCAAATATGACAAGGAATACAATCTTTGTAAAATAATCTGGAAGAGTCACTAAACAAGAGATGAACCCTTCAACAATCAAAAATGGCAAATCCTGGGGAAGGAGAGATCTTATTTCCAGAGTTACCATTTTATAATATTCAAATGTCCAGTTTTCAACAAAAATCACAAGACATATATAGAAACAGTAATTCTAGGCATTGGACAGACAGACATAGATTTTATATCAATTATTTTAAATATTCTCAAAGAGCTAAAGGAAACCATGGGCAAAGAACTAGGAAAATAAAGTAAGAACAAAGTGAGAATACCAATAAAGAGATACAAGTTATGAAAAGGGACCAAATAGAAATTCTGGAGATAAAAAGCACAATAACTTAAATGAGAAATTCATTAGAGGTGTTCAACAGCAGATCTGAGCAAGCAGAAGAAATAACTAGTGAACTTGAAGATAGGATTATTAAAATTATAAAAGTCTGAGAAGTAGAAAGAAAAAATGAAGGAAAGTGAGCAGAGCCTAAGAGACACCATCAAGGGTACCAACATATGCATTTTGGGAGTCCTAGCAGGAGACGAGAGAGAGAAAGGAGTAGAAAGAATAGCTGAAGAAATAATGGATGACTACTCTGTAAATTTGATGAAAGAGATGAATCTTCATATCCAAGAAGCTCAGTGACCTCCAAGTTTGATAAACTGAAAGAGATCCACACTCAGTGCTATAGACTGAATGTTTGTGTCTCCTCAGATTCATATGTTGAAATCCTAACTGCCAATGTGATGGTATTAGGAGGTGAGGCCAATGATAGGTGATTAGGTCATGAGGGTAGAGTTTTTTTGAATGGGATAAATGCCTTTTAAAAGAGACCCCCGAGGGGCCGGCCTGGTGGTGCAGTGGTTTAGGTCGTGCTTTGGTGGTCCAGGGTTTGTGGGTTCAGATCCTGGGCACTGGCTGACACACTGCTTGTCAGCCATACTGTGGCACATCCCATATTAGGTAGAGGAAGATGGGCATGGGTGTTAGCCCAGGGCCAGTTTTCCTCAGCAAAAAAGAGGAGGATTGGCAATGGATGTTAGCTCAGGGCTGGTCTTCCTCACAAAAAAATAAAAATTAAAAAAAATAATAAAAAAAATAAAAGAGACCCCCGAGAGCTCCCTCACCTCTTCCAGCACGTGAGGACACAGTGAGATGATGGCTCTCTGTGAAGCAGGAAGTAGGCCCTCACCAGACACCCAACCTGCCAGCACCTTGATCTTGGACTTCCCAGTCTCCAGAACTGTGATAAATCAATTTCTGTTGTTTATAAGTCATGCTATAATAATACCATCTATGGTATTCTGCTATAGCATCCCAAACAGACTAAGACACTGAGATACATTGTAATCAAACTGTAGAAAGACAAAGACAAAGAGAGAATCTTAAAAGCAGCAAGAGAAAAGTGACTTGTTATGTACAAGTGATCCTCAATAAGATTAGCAGCCTATTTCTCATGAGAAACCATGGAACCAAAGGTGGTGGGATGACATTTAAATGCTGAAAATAAAAAATAAAAAACTGTCAACCAAGAATTCTATATGTGGCAAAACTCTTCTTCAAAAATGAGGGAGAAATTAAGGAATTCACAAATACACAAAAGCTATGAGAGTTGATTATCAGCAGATGTGACCAATAAGAAATGCTAAAGGGAGTCTTTCAGGGTGAAACAAAAGACACTAGGTAGTTACACAAAGCTGTATGAAAAAATATAGGTCTCCAGTAAAGGTTACTACATAGGTAAACATCAAAGCCAGCATTATTGTACTGTTAGTTTCTAATTCCACTTTTTATTTCTTATGTAATTAAAGGACAATGCATTTAAAAAATTATAAATCTGTTATTGGGCACACAATGTATAAAGATATAATTTGTAACAGCAACAACATAAAGGGGTGGGGACAGAGCTATATAGTAGGAAAGATTTTGTATATTATTGAAGTTCAGTTGGTATCAATTCAAACTAGATCATTATAAATTTAAGATGTTACATGTAATCCCTCTTGTAACTACTAAGAAAATATCAAAAAAGTATACACAAAAGGAAATAAGAAGGGAGTCAAGAGGCCGGTCTGGTGGCATAGTGGTTAAGTTC
Organism: Tapirus indicus; assembly: GCA_031878705.1. Lineage (NCBI taxonomy): Eukaryota > Metazoa > Chordata > Mammalia > Perissodactyla > Tapiridae > Tapirus > Tapirus indicus. Next base: position 59,279,506 of record CM062918.1, on the reverse strand, counting down.
GGCATGCTTTGCTTCAATGGCCCAGGTTTGCAGGTTCAGATCCTGGGCTCAGACCCACACCACTCATCAAGCCATGCTGTGGTGACAACCCACATACAAAATAGAGGAAGATTGGCACAGATGTTAGCTCAGGACCAATCTTCCTCACCCCCCCCCCAAAAGGAATCAATATGGTTCACTGCAAAAAATCAACTAAACACAAAAGGAGAGCTTAATAGAGGAAATGAGAGATTTAAAAGGTATTAGACATACATAAAGCAGCAAAGTGGCAGAAGTACATCTTTCCTTATCAGTAATTACTTTAAATGTAAGTGTTAAATTATTGAACCAAAAGGCAGAGACTGGTAGAATGAACAAAAACAAACAAACATGATCAAATAATATGCTGTGAAAAAAATTCACTTTAGATCTAAAGACACAAATAGGTTGAAAGTGAAAGAATATAAAAAGATATTCCATGCAAAGAATAACCAAAAGAGAATTGGGTAGTTATACTAATATCAGACAAAATAGACTTTAAATTGAAAACTATTACAAGACAAAAAGAAGAATATTATATATTCATAAAAGGGTCAATTCATCAAGAAGATATAACAGTTATAAATATATACATTTCAAATATCAGAGCCCCAAAATACATGAATCAAATGTTGAAAGATTAGAAGGGATGAATATACAGTTCTATAATAACAGACAGAGACTTTAATACCCCACTTTCAATAATGGATTGAGCGTCTAAATAGAAGATCAGTAAGGAAATTGAACAACACTATAAACAAACAAGATCTAATAGACATATATAGGACATTCCACCCAATAAAAGCAAAATACATATTCTTCTCAAGTGCACATAGAACATTTGCCAAAATAAACCATATGTTAGGCCACGAAAAAAGTCTCAGAAAATTTTAAAAGGTTGAAATCATTCAAAGTATACTCTCCAAACACAATGAGAAAAACTAGAAACCGATAACAGAAAGAAAACTGGAAAATTCACAAATACATGGAAATTAAACAACACACTCTCAAACAATCAATGGGTCAAAGAAGAAGTCACAGGGAAATTAGAAAATACTTAGAGACAAGTGAAAATGAAAACATAATATACCAAAATGTGTGGGATGCAGCAAAAGTAGTGATTAGAGGGAAATGTATAGCAGTAAATGCCTACATTAAAAAAGAAGAAATATCTTAAATAAATCATCCAACTTTACACCTTAAGGAACTAGAAAAAGAAGAGCTAACTAAACCCAAAGCTAGCAAAAGGAAGGAAATAATAAAGATTAGAGTGGAGGTAAATGAAATAGAGAATAGAAAGACAATAGAGAGAATCAATGAAAACAAAATTTTGTTCTTTGAAAAGATCAACAAAATTGACAAATCTTTAGCTAGAATGACAAAGAAAAAGAATGAGAAGAGTCATATAACTAAAATCAGAAATGAAAATGAGAACATTAATATCTACTTTACAGAAATAAACAGGATCATACGAGACTACTATGAACCATTGTATGCCAACAAATTAGACCTAGATGAAATAGACAAGTTCCTGGAAACACAGATAGTAAAACTGACTCAAGAAGAAATAAAAAATCTTGACAGACCTATAACAAAGATATTGAATCAGTAATCAAAAACCTCCCAAGAAAGAAAAGTTCAGGATCAGATGGCTTTACTGGTGAATTCTGTCAAACATTTAAAGAAAAATTAACACAAATCCTTCACAAACTCTTCCAAAAAATAGAAGAGGAGGGAACACTTTCTAAATCATTCTATGAGGCCTGTGTTACCCTTATAGCAAAGCCAGATAAACACATTATGAAAAAAGAGAATCACAGCTCAATATCCCTAGTGAATATAGATGCAAAAATCCTCAACAAAATACCAGCAAACAGGATCCAGAAACATATTAAAAGGATTATACACCATGACCAAGTAGGATTTATCCCACGAATGCAAGGGTGGATCAACTTAAGAAAATCAATCAGTATAATATACCACATTAATAGAATGAAGGGAAAAAACATGACATAATCATCTCAACTGACACAGAAAAAGCATTTGACAAAATTCAACACCCTTTCGTGATAAAACACTCAGAAAACTAGAAATAGAAGGGAACTTTCTCAACATGATAAAGGGTATTTATGAAAAACCCACGAGTACCATCATATTTAATAGTGAAAGGCAGAAATCTTTCCCCTTAAGATCAGAAACTAGATAAAAATGTTCACTTTCACCATTGCTATTAAACATTGTACTGAAAATTCTAGCCAGAGCAATTAGGCAAGAAAAAGAAATTAAATGCATCCAAAATGAAAGGAAGAAGTAAACCTATCTCTCTATTTGCAGATGACATGATCCCATATATAGAAATTCCAAATAATCCATAAAAAAGCTACTAGAATGAATAAACAAATTCAGGAAAGTTGCACAGTACAAGATCAACACACACAAGAAATCAGTTGTGTTTCTATATGAACCAGCAATGAACAAGCTGAAAACAATTCCATTTACAAAAGCATCCAAAAGAAAAAAGTACCTAGAGATAAATTTAACCCAGGAGATGACAGTCTTATACACTGAAAATTACAAAATGTTATTTAAAGAGATTAAAGAAGACCTAAATTAACAGAAAAACATCCTGTGTTCATGGAATATTGCTATTTTTAAGGTAGCAATACTACCCAAAGGAATCTACAGAGTCAACGCAGCTCCTATCAAAATTCAAACAGTCTTTTTTTGTAGGAATAGAAAAGCCAATTCTCAAATTCATATGGAATTACAAGGGGCACTGAATAGCCAAAACAATCTTGAAACAGAAGAACAAAGTTGGGGAACTTATACTTTCCAATTTCAAAACTTACTACCAAGCTACACTAACCAAAACAACGTGGTAATAGCATAAGGATAAGTATAGACCAAGGGAATAGAACTGAAAGTCTAGAAATAAACCCATTTATCTATTGCCAGTTGATTTTGAACACTGCTGCAAGACTATTCATTGGGGGAAAAATAGTCTCTTCAACAAGTGGTGTTGGGACCACTAGATATCCACATTCAAAAAAATAAAGTTGGACTCCTACCCCACACCACATACAAAAATTAACTAAAAATGGATAGGTGACCTAAATATAAAAGCTAAAATTATAACACTCTTAATAAAATATACTCTATCATATGTATCTTGGAAAGCAAGGACTAAAGAAAGAATTTTCAAATGAACAAGCAAAAAGAGCTAACATTATAAAATTCTTAGAAGAAAACATAGGGGTAAATCTTCATGGCCTTGGATTGGGCAATGGATTTTTAGGTATGACCTCAAAAGCACAAGCAATGCAAGAAAAAGTAGATAAACTGGAGTATATCAAAATTTAAAACTTTTGTACATTAAAGGCCATTATTAAGAAAGCAAAAAGATAACTCACAGATTGGGAGAAAATATTTGCAAATCTAATATCTGATAAGGGTCTAGTATCAAGAATATATGAAGAACTCTTACAATTCAACAACAAAAAGACAGCTCAGTTAAAAAATAGACAAAGGACTTGAATAGATATTTTTCCAAAGAAGATATATAAATGGCCAATAAGCTCATAAAAAGATGATCAACATGATTAGTCATTAGGGAAATGCAAATCAAACTCACAATGAGGTGCCGCTTCATACTCACTATGATGGGTATAATCAAAAAATGCAAAATAAGTGTTGGTGAGGATGTGGAGAGATTGGAACCCTCATACATTGCTGGTGGGAATGGTCCAGCCATCTCCCCCCACTGTGGAAAACAGTTTGACGTGCCTCAAAAATTTAAACACAGAATTACCATGTGACCCCACAATTCCACTCCTAGGTCTATACCTCTAAGAATTGAAAACAAGTACTCAAATAAGTACATGTACACACATTTACAGCAGTTAATAGATGAGGAACTCATATAACTCAATAGCAAAAAAACAAAATACAAATAACCCAATTAAAAAAATGGGCAAAAGGGGATTGACATCAGCATCATGGCAGAGTGAACTCTTCCCTTAGACTCTCCCTCCTAAGATACAACAAAAAGGACATTCATATACCAACAGAGGACATTCACACAACACAAAAGACATCCGAGAGACCCACACAGCCTTACTTCTGAAGGTGGAAGTGCTGGACCCCCAGAGGAAGTGGAAGGAGGTGAGGAGAGACTCCTCTCCAACCCCAATGGCAGCAACCCTGGGACAGGGACTGTGTGGCTCTCAGAGAGAGAGGGGGAGGGGGGCGGCTCTCCATGGGAAAACCGTCACTCTCCAAGTTCCCTCACGGCCCATGGGAAATTCCCACACAGGGGTGACTGAACTGTTGCAGGAGTGTCCTCATCAAGCTAGCACCCCAGGAGAGCAGATAGTAAGGGAAGAGCGAGAAGCCCCAAGGATCAGGTAGGTGAAAGAAAGTGCCCCTCCCCCCACCCGCCACTTCAGCTCAACTGGTCGGCCAGAGCACCCGCGGATTGCTGCAGGCTCAGAATACACAGTTCTTGACCCCCCCACTGGTGGCAGGTGGAAGCTGCAACAAGATATTATCATTATGAGGAAAAACAAACCCATGATGTCAAACAGTATGCAAAAATATATTAAATCTCCAGACTAGAAGGAAAATGACAAGTACCCAGAAATCAATCCTAAAGACACAGAGATTTCTAATCTAAATGACAGAGATTTCAAAACAACTATCATAAAAAAGCTCAAAGAGTTACAAGAAAATACAGATAGACAGTTCAATGAAATCAGGAACTTCTTCACAAAAGAGATTGAAACTATAAAGGAAAACCAATCAGAAATGTTGGAGATGAAAAACACAATGGAGGAGATAAAGAAAAATCTGGAGTCTTTAAAGAACAGAGCTGACAATATGGAGGAGAGAATTAGCAATATAGAGGACAGGAATGCAGAAATGCTCTAGATGGAGGAGGAGAGAGAACTAACACTAAAAAGAAATGAGGAAATTCTCCAAGAAATATCCAACTCAATTAGGAAATGCAACATAAGGATTATAGGCATTCCAGAGGCAGAAGAGAGGGAAAAAGGAGCAGAGAGCTTGTTCAAAGAAATAATAGCTGAGAACTTCCCAAACCTGGAAAAGGAGCCGGAAATACAAGTGAATGAAGCCAATAGATCTCCTAACTATATCAACATAAAAAGACCCTATATCCAAGGCATATAGTAGTAAAGCTGGCAAAAGTCAATGACAAATAAAAAATATTAAGGGCAGCAAGACAAAAAATAATAATAATAATGTACAAAGGAACTCCTATCAGGCTCTCAGCAGATTTCTCAGCAGAGTGGAATGATATAGTCAAAATTCTGAAAGACAAAAACTTTCAGCCAAGAATACACTATCCAGTGAAAATATCCTGCAGATATGGTGGAGAAATAAAAACTTTCCCAGATAAATGAAAGCTAAGGGAGTTCATTGCCACAAGACAGCCACTACAAGAAATGCTCAAGAAGGCCCTCATGCCTGAAGAAAAAGAGAAAGGGGATACAAAGCCTTGCGCAAGGAGAAAAATAGGTAGACAAAATCAGAAAAATTGCAGCTCTCTATCAGAACAGGTTAGCAAACACTTAATTATAACACCAAAGATAAAGCGAAGGAAAACACCAAAAATAAATATAACTTCATCACTTTAACCACAAACTCACAACACAAGATGGAATAATTTGTGACAATAATAACTTAGAAGGGGAAGAGGAAGGGATGGAATTGACTTAGTCTAAGGAAATAAGAGGCCATCAGAAAATGAACTATATCATCTATGAGTTTTTTTATACAAACCTCATGGTAACCACTAAACAAATCATCAGAACAGAGACACATACATTAAATCAAGAGAAAATAATAAAACCATCATACAGAACTACCAAACTGAATTAGTAGTCTGAAACACACGGGATGAGAAACAAAGGAAATGCAGAAGAACCGGAAAATGAGCGATAAAATAGCAACACTAAGCGCTCATATATCAATAATCACTCTAAATGTAAATGGATTGATTCTCCAATCAAAAGACATAGAGTGGCGGGATGGATTAAAACACAAGATCCAACAATATGCTGCCTCTAGGAAACACATCTCAGCTCTAAAGACAAATACAGGTTTAGAGTGAAAGGATGGAAGACAATACTCCAAGCTAATGGCAAACAAGAGAAAGCAGATGTTGCCATACTTATATCAAAGTAGACTTCAAGATAACAGGTAATGAGAGACAAAGAGGGCAATATATAATGATAAAAGGGACACTCCAGCAAGAAGACATATCACTTATAAATGTATATGTACCCAACATAGGAGCACCAAAGTACATAAAGCAACTATTAACAAACTGAAAAGGAGACATTAACCACAACACAATAATAGTAGGGGATCTTAACACCCCACTTACATCAATGGATAGACCATCCAGACAGAAAGTCAATAAGGAAATAGTGGATTTAAATGAAAAACTAGATGAGATGGACTTAATAGATATATAGAGAGCACTCCATCCAAACACAGCAGATTACACATTCTTCTCAAGCACACACAGAACATTCTCAAGGATAGACCGTGTGTTGGGAAACAAGGCAAGCCTCTATAAATTTAAGAAAATTGAAATCATAACAAGCGTCTTTTCTGATCATAATGCCAGAAATCAACTACAAGAAAAAATCTGGGAAAGTGACAAAGATGTGGAGACTAAATAACATACTACTGAATAACCAATGGATCACTGAAGAAATTAAAGGAGAAATCAAAAAATATCTGGAGATAAATGAAAAGGAAAATACACCATACCGACTCATATGGGATGCAGCGAAAATGGTCCTGAGAGAGAAACTCATAGCAATACTGGCCCACCTTAACAAACAAGAAAAATCTCAAATAAGCAACCTCAAACTACATCTAACAGAATTAGAAAAAGAAGAACAAACAAAGCCCAAAGTCAGCAGAAGGAGGGAAATAAAAATCAGAGCAGAAATAAATGAAATTGAACAGTAGAAAGGATCAATGAAAAAAGAGCTGGTTCTTTGAGAAGATCAACAAAACTGACAAACCCTTAGCCAGACTCACTAAAAAAAAGAGAAAAGTCTCAAATAAATAAAATTAGAAATGAAAGAGAAGACATTACAACGGATGCCACAGAAATACAAAGGATTATAAGACAATACTATGAAAAAGTGTATGCCAACAAATTGGACAATCTAGAAGAAATGTATAAATTCGTAGACTCATACAACCTCCCAAAACTGAATCAAGAAGAAATAGAGAATCTGCATAGGCCAGATCACAAGTAAAGAGATTGAAACAGTAATCAAAAACCTCGCAAAAATCAGGTGTCCAGGACCAGATGGCTTCTCTGGAGAATTTTACAAAACATTCAAAGAAGATTTAATACCTATCCTTCTCAAACTATTCCAAAAAATAGATGAAAATGGAATACTTCTAACACATTCTATGAGGCCAACATCACCCTGATCCTAAAGCCAGACAAGGACAATACAAAGAAGGAAAATTACAGGCCAATATCGCTGATGAACATAGATGCAAAAACCCTCAACAAAATATTGGCAAACTGAATACAGCAATACATTGAAAAGATCATACACCACGATCAAGTGGGATTTATGCCAGGGACACAGGGATGGTTCAACATCCACAAATCAATCAATGTGATACACCACATTAAGAAAATGAGGAATAAAAACCACATGATCATCTCAATAGATGCAGAAAAAACATTTGACAAGATCCAACATCCATTTATGTAAAAACTCTCAACAATCTGGGTATAGAAGGAAAGTACCACAACATAATAAGGGCCATATATGACAAACCCACAGCCAACATCATACTCAACAGGGAAAACCTGAAAGCCATCCCTCTGAGAACAGGAACAAGACAAGGGTGCCCACTCTCACCACTCTTATTCAACATAGTACTGGAGGTCTTGGCCAGAGAAATTAGGCAAGAAAAAGGAATAAAAGGAATCCAAATAGGCAATGAAGAAATGAAACTCTCACTATTGCAGACAACATGATTTTACATATAGAAAACCTTAAAGAATCCATCAGCAAACTAGTAGAAATAATCAACAACTACAGCAAAGTTGCAGGGTACAAAATCAACTTACAAAAATCAGTCGCATTTCTATACTCTAATAACGAACTAACAGAAAGAGAACTCAAGAATAAAATCCCATTCACAACTGCAACATAGAGAATAAAATATCTAGGAATAAATTTAACCAAAGAGGTGAAAGACCTATACAATGAAAACTATAAGACATTATTGAAAGAAATTGATGATGACATAAAGAAATGAAAAGATATCCCATGCATGTGGATTGGAAGAATAAACATAGTTAAAATGTCCATACTACCTAAAGCAATCTACACATTCAATGCAATCCCAATTAGAATCCCAATGGCATTCTTCACAGAAATTGAACAAAGAATCCTAAAATTTATATGAAACAACAAATGACCCAGAACAGCTAAAGCAATCCTGAGAAAAAAGCACAAAGCTGGAGGCATCACAATCTCTGACTTCAAAATATACTACCAAGCTATAGTAATCAAAACAGCATGGTACTGAGAGATACACAGATCAAAGGAACATATTGAAAGCCCAGAAATAAAATCTATGGACAGCTAATCTTCAACAAAGAAGCTAAGAACATACAATGGAGAAAGGAAAGTGTCTTCAATAACTGGTGTTGGGAAAACTGGACAGCCACATGCAAAATAAGGAAAGTAGACCATTTTCTTTTGCCATACACAAAAATTAACTCAAAATGATCAAATACTTGAAGGTAAGACCTGAAACTATAAAACTCCTGGAAGAAAACATAGGCAGCACACTAATTGACATTGGTCATAAAGGGATCTTTTTGAATTCCATGTCTACTCGGACAAGGGAAACAAAAGAAAAAATAAACAAGTGGGACTTCATCAGACTAAAGAGCTTCTGCAAGGTAAATGAAACCAGGATCAAAATGAAAAGACAACCCACCAGCCCGGAGAAAATATTTGCAAAGCATATACCCGACAAGGGGTTAATCTCCATAATATATAAAGAACTTACACAACTGAACAACAAAAAAACAAACAACCCGATCAAAAAAGGCAGAAGATGTGAACAGACATTTTTCCAAGGAAGATATACAGGTGGCCAATAGGCACATGAAAAGATGTTCAACATTACTAATCATCAGGGAAATGCAAATCAAAACTACAGTAAGATATCACCTTACATCCATTAGAATGGCTATAATCACCAAGACAAAAAAAACACAAATGTTGGAGAGGTTGTGGAGAAATGGAAACCCTAATTCACTGCTGGTAGGAACGCAAACTGGTGCAGCCTCTATGGAAAACAGTATGGAGATTCCTCAAAAAATTAAAAATAGAAATACCTTATGATCCAGGTATCGCACTACTGTGTATTTATCCAAAGAACCTGAAATCAACAATCCAAAGAGGCTTATGCACCTCTATGTTCATTGCAGCATTATTCACTGTAGCCAAGAAGTGGAAGAAACCCAAGTGTCCATCAACTGATGATTGTATAAAGATGCGGTATATACATATACAATGAAATACTACTCAGTCATAAAAAAAGACAAAATCGTCCCATTCGCAATAACATGGATGGACCTGGAGGGCATTATGCTAAGTGAAATAAGCCAGAGAGAGAAAGACAAATACTGCATGGTATCGCTTATAGGAGGAATCTAAAAGGAAAAGTCAAACTCACAGAAACAGAGAGTAGAATGGTGGTTGGTTGCTAGAGGATAGGGGATGGAGGAAATGGGAAGAGGTTGGTAAAAGCATACAAACTTTCTAAGATGTATAAGGTCTGAGGATCTAATGTATAACATGGTGACTATAATTGATAATACTGTACTGTATAATTGAAATTTGTGAAGAAAGTAGATCTTAAGCTTTCTTACCAAAAAAAAAAGAAAGGGGGGGTTAACTATGTGAGGTGATGGAGGTATTAATTAACTTGATTGTAGGAATCCTTTCATAATGTATACATATATCAAATCATCATGTACACTTTAAATATATGACAATTTTGTCAAGTATGCCTTAGTAAAGCTGGAAAAATTTTAAAACAAGAAATATGACAACAAAAGTAAATAATACAAAACATAATTTATAGAAAATGAACTTCCATTTTGTAAAAGCAATGCTAGCAAATTCTCATATAAAATGTTGACAAAGTCATTAGTGTACTTTTTTTTCACAGAACACATTTCATTGTTTTTATATTGTGTTTGAATCAGAAATTATCATTTTTATCACCAGGGTATATTACAAAGCAAAATAAAAAGTACTGCCCAATAGTTGACTACTGAATACAGTTCTTTAAAAAACAATAAACATGTATTGGATTATTAATGTAATGGAATTTGTATATGCTAATTTGTGACTTTATTCTTTGAGAATTAAGACATATGTAGATTTTTTTAGGGGGGCGGTGAGGAAGATTAGCCCTGAGCTAACATCTATTGCCAATCCTCCTCCTTTTTGCTGACAAAGATTGGTCCTGGGCTAACATCTGTGCCCATTTTCCTCTACTTTATATGTGGGACACCTACCACAGCATGGCTTGATAAGTGGTGTGTAGGTCCATGCCCAGGACCCGAACCCATGAACCCCAGGCTGCCAAATTGGAGCGCAAGAAATTAACCACTACATCACTGGGCCAGCCCCAGGACATATGTAGATTTTTGTCTACAAACCTCTGACTACATATTACAGCTTTCCTAATTCTACATGAGAGCAAATAGAACTGAGCAGGCTGGCAGGAACAAATACCAGAACCAAATCACAAAGATGTGGTGGGCAATGAGGGTCAGATACGACTATCCACACTGAAAATGTAGACTATCAGGAAAAGCACGTGGAGAGAAAATAGAAAATAGATGTGCTCACAGTGATTTAACCTAGTGTAATTGGATGCCCTATAAAGCAGCAGGTGGTTGTGGTGTAGTGATTCTCAAACTTCGGCATGCATCAGAATCACCTATAGGGCTCATTACAACGCAGATTGCTGGGCTCCACTCCCAGAACCACTGAATCAGAATCTCTGGGTGTAGGGCCCAATAATGTGCATTTCTAACAACTTCCTAGGTGATGTTCACGCTGCTGGTTTGAGGAGCACAGTTTGAGAACCAATGACGCAGAAGAAGAGAATCTCATGGAGGCTCAGATAAACTTGTTAGTTACTGCCAACCCACTGGGCTAGGATACAGCAGAATTCTAGTCCCCTAGCAGGAATTGGTCTAGAGCAGTACAAACGGAATGACAGATTACCAAGTCAGGGACTCAGGCACAAGGTCCTGGTTATTAAAACAAGGGCATGAGGTGAAGATGAAGTCTAAGGAATGAGGAAGAAATATGGATCTCAGAACTAGTGCACAAGATCAAGGCTAGTCTAGTAGTCAAGGTGACTTCATACTAGTCCAAAAGTGTTGAGCTGGTGCATCTTATATTCTTCCTGCTTAAAGTCAGAGCTGGTCCTAGGGTCAAGGCTCAGTCTGTAGGAAGCATCAAACGAGATTTAAGTAGGAACTAATAGCAGTTTGAAATCACGTAGAAGTTGGCTTCAATTTAAAATAATATATCCCACCAAAATATGCACATAAAATACAGTTAAAGCAGTATGTAAAAATGCTTTAATCCAATGTAAACATTTTCTCAAAGTAGAGTTTCCAGCACTATAGAGGAGATATTTTGAATGTTCTCAAATCATGTTATACGCACAAATCCTGTATAATTATACAAAACCTCTCTAAAGGTATAAGTAACACAAAGCTATCATCTATTAATCACCTCCTCTGTACTAGGCCCTTCACATATGCTATCCTCTTTAAACCTTTTAACTCACTCAATCTCAACAGACATCCTCAATTTCTGCATCACTGAAAAAAAAAAAAAAAAAAAAAAGAAGCTACAACCGAATTCCCTCAATTTTTTGCTACCAAACCTACAAGTCTACCTTTATCTGAGTCCATTCTTTCTCCTTCCCTACTATGGCAATAAAGGCAATGTTAATTTTTCCATCTCATGTAAAAATCCTCTACCAGTGCTCTGGATCTCATTTGCTCCGTTGACTAACCCACCCTCCATCTTCAACCTCTCCTTTTCTACTGGCTCCTTCTCATCAGCTGCCGAACATGGTCTAGTGTAGCCTACCTGAAAATAACAAACTAATATTTTCCCTGGGCCTTCTTTTCCCCTCCAGATATCATCTTTTCCTCTCATTCTAGTCAGTTAAATATTTTAAGAATTGTCTATATTTTCTGTCTCTATTTTCTTATCTCAGTTTATTCTTCCAATATGCCTTCCTCACCAGCACCTCTCCCAAAACCGTTTTTGCATTAATTCAGTGGATGATTTTCAGTCTTTATCTTGTTTGATTTCTCAGTTATAACAGTGTTAACTCCTCCCTCTTTCTTTAAACACTTTTCCTTTGGTTTCTATTTAACTATGCTTTTCCTGGTATACCTCCTACTTCTCTGACTATTCCTACCCAGTTGCTTTAGGAGCTCCTTTTCCTTCTTTGTCTCTTTCAGTTGGAGTTCCTTAAGTCTTAGTTCTAGGTTCTTAGTACTTCTCTTCTCTATATACTCTGTGGAGAATCTCTATACTTCAATGGCTCAAATTTCCATTTATATTCAGATAGCTCCCAAATCTTCATTTACAGCCATCTCTTAAGCTCTATACCAATATATCTAACTGGCACATAGGTTCATAGGCACCTTAAATTTAATATATTAAAAAACAACATTTCCAAAATCACCTTCTCCACAAACATGCTTCCTCTTTTAAACATACTGCAATTTGTTGATATTTATTGAGCACATAATTACAGGCCAGACATTGTGCTAGGTGCTAGACTACAGCAGTGAACAAAACTCTTATGGCCCCTGCTCTCCTAGACTTAGTCTGGTGAGGGGAGACAAATATTAATCAAATAATTATACAAATAACTATAAGATTATAATTGTGATAAATGCTATTAGAAAACAAGGTGCACTACCACGCACCCAGTGCATCAAGTCAGAAATGTAGAAGTCATTCCTGACTCCTTTCTTTGTCTTGGACATCAAACAATCAGCAAGTTCTATAGATTCTTAATTCCTAAATATCTCTCAGATTCAACTACTTATTTCTATTTCCTCTGTTCCCATCTAAGTCAAGGATATTATCTTTCACCAGATTCCTATAACAGTCTCCTAACTGGCCTCTACTTCCAGTCTCGCTCCCTCCTATCCTTTATTTATACTGTAGCCAACCAGAATGATGTATTAAAAATGCTTAACGTCTTTCAAAATATTCTCATTGTCTTTAGGATAAAGTACAAACTCTTAAATGCAACTAAAAACCCTGGGCATTATATAGGAAACAAACATAAGGAGACTCTAAAAGGTGGAAAAAAGAAGACATACTGGCTAGAGATCTCTGAACCCAAAAAATGACATGGTGGTACATTCTCCAGATTTTTTTTTTTTTTTTTTTTGCCTCATATATCCCAGACTTGAAAACAAAGAAGCTGACAATCCAGAAACATGAGCAGGCACAGACATGAAAATGTCAACAAAAGCCATTCTTGCCAAAGGATCCGGAAAGGGGCAGCTCAGCAACACAGAACTTTTAGACAGCAACCACTCCATTCCAGCCAAATATTACAGAAAGAGTGTGAGCTCCAGCCCAATCCCCGTCCCCACCAGCAAAAGCCAAGCAGGGACCCTCCCCTCACCAGGAGGGTGTCAGAGAAGGCTGAGTAGGGAACCAAGATTTTTATCCCCCATAGGTGTACTGAATTCCCACTTCATGTTAGTGAAGACCATGTGGACAGCCTAGACTTCCACCCCTATCCAGCAGTAATAAGTCATCCCGCTGTCTCACCACTAGGGCGGTGTCAGAGGAGGCCTGGGGGAGAGTCAGGACTTACTCCACTACCCGATAGAAACAATAATCAATAGACGTCAACACCGAGACAACAGGGATGTTAGAATTATATGACAAAGATGTTAAAGCAGCCATCATAAAAATGCTTCAGTGAACACTATAAACGTACTTAATATAAATGAAAAAGTATAAAATCTCCCAGAAGAAATAGGGAGTCTTAGCAAAAAAATTAGAAGACATAAAGGAGTACCAAATGGAAATTTTAGAACTGAAAAATAAAATAACTGAAACAGGAAGCTCAGTGGATGGGCTCAACAGAATAATGGAGGGAACAGACGAAAGAATAAGTAAACTTGAAGACAGAATAATAGAAATTACCCAATCTGAACAATACAGAGAAAGTAGACTGAAAAAATAAGTGAACAGAGTCCCAGGAACTCATGGGACTATAATAAAAGATCTAGCATTCATATCATCAGAGTCCCAGAAAGAGAGGAGACGAGGATTGAAAAAGTACTCAAAGAAATAATGAGAAGTTTCCAATTTGGCAAAAAAGCATAAACCTATAGATTCAAGAAGCTGAACAAATCTTAAATATAAATCCAAAATAATCTACACCAAGACATATTATGTCAATGTTCTGAAAGTTAAAGTCAAAGAAAAATCTTTCAAAGCAGTGAGAGAGAAATGATATCTTACCAATATGAAAAAATAATATAAATGACAGTGGATTTCTCATCAAAAACCATGGAGGCAGGAAGGAAGTAGTGCAACATTTTTTAAGTGATGAAAGAACTATCAACCCAGAAGCCTATATACAATAAAAATATCCTTCAGGAATGAAGAGGACATGAAGATATTTTCAGACAAGGTAAAACCAATGGCATACTGGAGAATTCTACCAAATGTTGAAAGAAGAATTAACACCAATTTACAAAATCTCTTCCAGAACATAGAAGAGGGAGAAACGCTCCCCAATTCATTTGATGAAGCTAATATTATCCTGATACCAAACCAGACAAGGACAGTACAAAAAAAGAAAACTATAGGCAATTATTCCACATTAATATAGATTCAAAAATCCTAATCAATATTAGCATATAGAATTAAGTAGTGTATA
Source organism: Tapirus indicus (assembly GCA_031878705.1). Classification (NCBI taxonomy): domain Eukaryota; kingdom Metazoa; phylum Chordata; class Mammalia; order Perissodactyla; family Tapiridae; genus Tapirus; species Tapirus indicus. The sequence continues at coordinate 59,264,440 of CM062918.1, read as the reverse complement.
AAAATAATTAAACACCATGACTATTTTAGTTTCCTAGGGCTGCCATACAAAGTACCACAAACTGGATGGCTTTAAACAACATAAATTTATTCTCTCATGGTTTTTGAGCCTAGAATTCCAGAACTGAAGTGTCAGCAGGGCCATTCTCCTTTTGAGACTCTGGGTAGAATCCTTCCTTTCCTCTTCCCAGCTTCTGGTGGTGGCTGTTGATCCTTTGAGTTCCAATATCTGCCTCTGCCATCACATAGTGTTCTCTCTGTGTGTCTCTGTCTTCACATGGCATTTTTCTCTTCATATAAGGACGCCAACCATATCGAATTAGGGACCTTGCATTTGGCAATTGTTTCTTAGATATGACACCAAGCACAAATAGCAAAAGGAAATATAAATTGGACTATACCAAAATTAAAAACTTTTGTGCTGCAAACAATACTATTAAGAAAATGAAAAGACACCTGAGAGAATGGAAGAAAATATTTTCAAATTATATATCTAATAGGAAGCTATTATACGGAATATATAAAGAATTCTTACAACTCAATCATAAAAAGACAAATAACTCAATTAAAAAATGGGAAAGGATCTGAATAGACTTTCCTCCAAAGAAGATATACAAACGGCCAACAGGCAAGAAAAAGGTGCTCAATATCGTTAGCCATTAGAGAAATACGAGCCAAAACCACAGTGAGATACCACTTCACTCCTACAAGGATAGCAATAATAAAAAAAGACAGACATTGACAAGTGTTGGGGAGGATATGGAGAAATTTAAACTCTTATACATTGCTAGTGGGAATGTAAAAGGGTTCAGCCCCTTTGGAAAACAGTTCAGCAGTCCCCCAAAAAAGTTATACATAAAGTTACCATATGACCCAGCAATTCTGCTCCTAGGTATACACCCAAGAGAATTTAAAACATATGCCCACACAAAAACATGTACATGAATGTCTGTAGCAGCAGTATTCCTAATAGCCAAAAGGTGGAAACAATCCAAATGTACATCAACTAACGAATGCATAAACAAAATGTGGTATATCCATATAATGGAATATTATTCAGCCATAAAAAGTAGTGGAGTACTGATACATGGTACAATATGGATGAACTTTGAAAACATTATGTTAAGTGAAAGAAGCCAGTCACAGAAGAATACATATTGTATGATTACATTATGTGAAGTGTCCAGAATGGGCAAATCCATAAAGACAGAACACAGATTAGTGGTTGCCAGTGGCTGGGGGAGAGAGGAACGGGGAGTGACTGCTAATTGGTATGGGGTTTCTTTTGGGGGTGATGAAATTCTGGAATTAGATAGTTACAATGTCAAACTTTACAAATGTACTAAAACCATTTAATTTTACACTTTAAAATAAATAAGTGTTAAATAACAGTGATAACACCAAATGCTGGTGAGGTTTCAGAGAAACTCATACATTGCTGGTAGTTATATGAAATGGTACAGCGAATCTGGAAAACAGTGGACAGTTTCTTATAAAACTGAATATGCAACTACCATACAACACAGCAATTTCACTCCTGGGCATTTATCCCAGAGAAATGAAAACTTATGTTCACACAAAAATCTGTAAATAAGTGTTTACAGGAACTTTGTTTGGAATAGCCAGAAACTGGAAACAACTCAGAGATTCTCAAGCAGGTAAATGGTTAAATAAGCTGTGGAAGACTCCTCAGCAATAAAAAGCAATGAACTGATACACGCAACAACCTTGATAAATCTCCAGGGAATTAAGCTGAGTGAAAAAAGCCAATCCCAAAATATTATGTACTGTATGATTCTATTTATACAACATTATTCCCCCGCCCCGCCCTTTTTGGAGAGGAAGATTAGCCCTGAGTTAACATCTGTTGCCAATCCTCTTTTTGCTGAGGAAGACTGGCCCTGGGCTAACATCCATGCCCATCTTCCTCTACTTTATACGTGGGACGCCGCCACAGCATGGCTTGATAAACAGTGCATAGGCCCGCGCCCAGGATCCCAACCTGTGAACCCTAGGGTGCCAAAGCCGAGTGCGTGAACTTAACCACTACTCCACCAGGCTGGCCCCTATATAACATTCTTAAAATGACAAAATTATGGAAACGGAGAACAGAATAATGGTTACCAGTGATTATGGAGGGGTGAAGGCAGGAGGGAAGTAAGTGTGGCTATAAAAGGGCAACATAAGGGATCCTGGTGGTGATATAAATGTTCTTGTAGCAATATCTATATCTTGGTTGCAACATTGTACTATAGTTTTTAAAGATATTACCAATGGGTAAAATGAGTAAAGAGTACATTAACTAGATTTCTTTGTATCATTTCTTACAACTGCATGTTTATCTATAATTATCACAAAATTAAAAGTTTACTTAAAAGATAATAGGTCACAATGAGACCACTACACACCTATTTGAATGGTAAAAATCCAGAACACTGACAAGACCAAATGTTGGTGAGGATGTGGAGGAACTGGAACTCTCATTCATTGCTGGAGGGAATGCAAAATGATACAGCCACTTTGGAAGACAGTTTGGTGGTTTCTATAAAACTAAACATACTCTGACCATACGATGCAGCAATTGTGCTGCCTAGTATTTACCCAAACGAACTGAAAACTTATGTCCACACAAACACCTGCACTTGGATATTTATAGAAGCTTTATTCATAATTGCCAAAACTTGGAAACAACCAAAATGTCCTTCAATAGGTGAATGGATAAACTGGTACATTCAGACAATGGACTCTTATTCAGAGCTAAATCTAAATGAGCTAGAAAACCATGAAAAGACATGGAAGAACCTTAAATGCATATTACTAAGTGACAGAAGCCAATATTAAAAGGCTACATACTGTATGATTCCAACTATAGGACATTCTGGAAAAGACAAAATTATGGAAATAGTAAAAAGATCAGTGGTTTCCAGGGGTTGGGGGAGAAAGGGATGAACAGGCAGAGCACAGACAATTTTTAGGGCAGTGAAACTACTCTTTACGATACTGTAATGGTGGATACATGCCACTATACACTTATCCAAACACATAGAATGTACAACACCAAGAGTAAACCCTAACGTAAACTATGGACTTCGGGTTATAATGATGCGTCAATGTAGGTTCATCAATTGTAACAAATGTACCACTCCGGCGGGGGGTGTTGACAATGGGGGAGGCTATGCATGTGTGGGGGCAGGAGGTATATGGGAAATCTCTGTACCTTCTGTTTAATTTTGCCTAAAACTGCTCTAAAAAATGAAGTCTAGTTTTCAAAAAGGCAAAACCATTAAAGCACTAGAATGAACTGGGAGAATTTTGTAAAATCTCAGAGTGGGAAAGGCAAGACACAAAACATAAAGGCCCCCAAAGAAAAAAATGTGTAAATTTGATTTACAGATGTTTTAAATTTCTACATGGAAAAATCAAAAGGCAAATAATAAAGCAGACAAAATATTTGTAAAACTATAACACAAAATTCCAATTTCCTTATTATACAAAAAGGTTGTATCACTAAGAAAAAGCAAACCAATAGAGAAATAAACATAAACAGACCATTTCCAGAAATAAAAATATAAATATGAAAAAATGTCCAACTTCACTCATAATTAAAGAAATATACATTAAAATAGCAACTAGATAGCATTTTTCATCTATTAGATTGGCCAAAATGTAAAAGTTTGCTAAAATATTGCATGTCCAAAGGTGTGAAAAAACTAGCACAAATGAAAATTTAATGTAAACTATGGACTTCAATTAATAATAATGTATCAACATTCGTTCATCAATCGTAACAAATGTACCACACTAATACAAGACGAAAATAACAGGGGAAACTATGAGGAAGGTAAGGAAGGTATATGGGAACTCTACTTTCTGATCAATTTTTCTGTAAGCCTGCAACTACTCTAAAAGAACAAAGATCTAATTTTTAAAAAATAGGTCACCATTGGTGGATTCTATGAATTAATTATTTTGAAAATTGTAAAACAAAGAGGAAGATTCAAGCATTTGATGTCTTTCCATCACACACCGGACCACTGGGGAATCAAAGAATAGATGAGAGGAAGTTTCTCTTTATTGACATATTCCAGTCAATAAAGGAAGAAATGATATCTCCATTTTGCAATACCTGATCAATTAACCAAAGGCTGCTTAAATACAAAAGGAGACACAACCAGATAGAAGAATACAACAGCATCTCGACCAAAAAAAAAAAGACAAACCTCAGTCTGATAAAGCCTCTCTAGATCCAACTACCAATTTACAGAAAACACAGGGGACAGGAAAACATACTAAATGGCATTATGGGGATACAATCAACAAAATACATATTGTGTAAAACGATAGGTCAAATGACCTTTTTTTTTGATAAATAAATTCCAATGGGGGAAAGAAAAAGGTGGAAGAAAATTTTTAGATTAGAAGAGACTTACAAGTCAAATCAACCAATCTCAATGTGTGTACTTCATTTGGATCCTGATTCATTCAAACAAACTCTAAATTTAAAAAATTATTAGACAATTGGAAATTTGAACATTGACTGGATATTTGATGATATTAAAGAATTATTAAATTTTTATGTGTGATGATATTGTGGTAGTGGTTTTTTAAAAAGTTTATAGAGCTTCACACTCTTATATTTACAGATGAAATGAAAAAGTATCTGAGATTTAATTCAATATAAGATAGGAAAAACGGAAAGGGGTGGGGGTTAAGGTGAAACAAGACTGGTCATTAGTAGATAATTATTGAAACTAGATGACGAGTACAGGGGTTTATTATATTAATCTGTTTACTTTTGCACATTTGAAATTTTCCATAGTAAAATTATTTATAAAAATAAGCAACAACAGTAAACAGTAAACAGTGTTATTATGAAACAAAACCTATGTAGTCCTTTTTATAATATAGCTAATTGTGTGGGAATTATTTTTGATCCCTGAAACTTCCTCAGTCCCCATATCCAATCACCAAATTCTGTTCATTCTACCTATAATTGCCACTTTTTCCATCTAATCCAAGCTAAATTTGGCCTGTGCATAGTGCACTTCTACTTTAGCCTACATCCTAAACTGTAGCCAACGTGTTTTTTTTAATTTTATTTATTTATTTATTTTTGTGTGTGTGTGAGGAAGACCAGCCCTGAGCTAACATCCGTCGCCAATCCTCCTCTTTTTGCTGAGGAAGACTGGCCCTGGGCTAACATCCGTGCCCCTCTTCCTCCACTTTATATGGGACGCCGCCACAGCACGGCTTGATGAGCAGTGCCTTGGTCTGCGACCGGGATCCAAACCTGCAAACCCCAGGCCACCAAAGTGGAGCACGTGTACTTAACCACTATGCCACCAGGCCAGCCCCTAGATCTTCATAACTTTTAAAATTAATTAATGAGAAAAAACTACAAACTCCTGAACCAAAATTTTATTTCAAATTATTAGGCTTTTAGTGCATACAAAAATTTTCCATAACACATGACATGCAAAGATGTTAGCATATTGAACTACAATAGAAAATATTTTTATACAACTTTTGAATCACTAATATGCTTATTTCTCCTGTAAATGAATGCACAGTTTGCTTAAATTAACTTTGTCATGGAACATCAAGTAGGTTTAAAATTTTTATATTATTGTTTAATAACTTTCTAATAAGGTGTTGAGTTTCTACTCGACTTACACATAATATTCTTTTCAAAGTATTGACTACTGTAGTAGCTTTTTCTCTCATCTCTGGTGGAACATATTTAATATCTAAATATTCGGATAATTTAGATCTAGAATTATACAGCACGTTAATAACAGTTTCAATGTCATCAATTTCACTATTGCTTTGTCCTAGTGGTGCCATATGGGATTTATACATTTTTTTTAATCTATGTTCTGCTGCTGCTGCTAGAGCGAGGCTTCGTTTTAGGTGATCTCTCGAGGCTCGAATGTCCTCTCTATATTCTGGCTTGAGGCTCTCAGCAAGAGGTACCCGTTGCACCTCTGAGTTAATATCCGAAATTTTTTTCAAAATGTCATCATTATTCAAATGATTTTCAAATGTTAGTGCTTCAGGATTTTCCACTTCATAATCATCTGAGAGCTGAGGAACATCTTCTGTTTCTGTGCTGGTATCCCAGTCAGTGCTGCTACTTGAAGGGGTGACAAACCGTCTGCCTGAGGTAACATCTGGACTTGACAATACAGTAACGTTTGGCAATGGCTTTGGTGCCTCATTTTCTTTTAAAACTGGCTCTGGCTTTGGCTCTGGCTCTTCTTTTTCAATATAAGGTTCTTTTGCATGTAAAACAATAGAAACATTGTTTGGTTTAATCGACCAGAATGCTGTACTTTTAGTATGTTTTTTCCTCCCTATTCCCAGTGAGAAGCCTCTAGTAGGGAAAGTTGTAGTTTCTTCACTGATAGGATTGATTAAAACATCATTCTCAGTTGAAGCTTCTACAGGCGTAATTATCTCCTTAAACTGTGATACCTTTGATCCTGTAGAATAAATATCATTTGGAGACTTTGATTTTCTCTCACGAACTGGCTCCCTAGTGGGAACACTGAGAATTAGGTTCTGTAAAACTTGTACATAATGATGCAAGTTTTGTTCTTCGTCAGGCGTCACAGTCATGCCTTAGGGAAAAAAAGAATTCAAACAATAAGTCACCTTTATTATTATATATGACATATTGATAGAATCTACTGACCTAAATTTACTTCATATGCTATCACTTAAAAGTTGAGAAAAAGAACCAAGAAATAAAGCACCTTTGTCACAGTCAACTCTCAGTTAAATGAACAAAATTATTTCTTCAGATTCTTGTTAAAACAGATAAGCAAGATTAATGCAAAAGTTGCATATTAACACAATTCTGTATATCTTTTTGCTTTTATTCTCCCACATAATTTATGATTGAATAGGCAACTTATTAAAACAAAATTCTTGATTATGTCATCCAACACGGTGTGCTAGAGTAGGCTCATACTGGCTCATCAGAGCCAATCATTAAATTTCTAGGAATTTTGTGAGCCAGATGTTAAACACAGACATCATTAAAAATTAAGTTATCTGAATTTGCAGTTAAATAAATTATATTCAAAACAAAGGTAATAAATGTTCAAAACTTATCACTTTCTCATTTTATTTCATTTACTATTATCTATGCTCTTGAGGTTATTTACTTCTAGTGTATCTGTACAGTAGAAATGCTTCATAATAGTGTGCTATTGTATATCTCTTTCTACTTCTCTGTTCAGTGATGTCAAGTAGGAGCTTGAAATCAACCATGGTAGGAGTATTTACATCATGTAAATGGACAAATGCTATAAATCAGGGCTTACCTGTTTCTCCAAAAAGCCAGTTGAACATTTACCAATATACCACTGCCTTCAACCCAGCAAAGCCTGTGGTTTTGTTACAGCCTGTAGGTCATATCCACCCAACTGTTTTTGTAAATAAAGTTTTATTGGAACCCAGCAAGTCTTGCCCATTTGTTTATGTATTGTCTATGGCTGCTTTTGGCTGTAACAGTAGAGTTGGGTAGTTGCAACAGAGACCACATGGCCTACAAAGCTGAAAATACTCACTCTCCGGCCCTTGACAGAAAAAATTTGCCGATTCCTGGTCCAAACCACCAACATTTCACTCCAACAACAAATGGCAGTACTATTTATACTGGTATTTTGCAGCATCTGAGTGGTGAAGCCTCTCATTTCCAATGTGGAAAACAGAAAAGATTACTGAATAAGATATTCTGAAATTCTGCTCGACTCCTCTACTCCTGAGTCAGGAGTTTTTAATTTTCAGTGCTGAAATTTTGTATTACATGTAATTTTGAATTGATTTTGCCACTATCATGGATACGAATTGATTTAATTCACGGAAGTGAGTCACCTTTTACCAAACTCTAATGCATAACTCCTACCTGAACTCTCTCTCTGCAGGCAAAATGAAATAACAAACTTTCTATTCAGGAGGTGCTTTTATTCAGCTCTTTAGCAAGCACAAAATAGTAAAAAAATGCTTTATATTTACGTGTTTCCCCTCTCTTCCTTAACTCTTCTGTCACAACTTAGAAAGACCAGATGGAAGTTTAATCAAAATTGAAAGTATATTTCTAAATTTTAAAAAATTTGTAATGAGAACAGTTTAATGAGGCAATATGATAGTGGAAAGACACTAAATTTGTCTGGAAATCTAGATTCTAAAAGTAGATTCTGCATTTTATGTCCTGCTTAGAAAAGCCTTGCACACTCCAAGATCCATACGATGATGATCACTGACAAAAGGAAGGTACAGAACATAAGGTAGATTTTCATATTATCCTTGTAATAACTTTTAAAAAAATCAGACATAGTATCATACATTTTGTCTGTGAATTGAGGATTTTTCTAATGGACTAGAAGGATAACATACCAAATTCATGTGGGTAGTTGCCTCTGAGGAGAGGGAATGGAACTAAGTTAGACAATTAAAGGTGACTTTAGACATCTATAATGTTTTATTCCCTAAAAACACACAAAAGCATACACACCCAATCACTTAATATAATAAACCATTAAAAGTCACATTTTACAATGGAAAATAACTTATTTATGCATTCTCATATATATAAAATGCATTGTCCTGAATCTAGAGTTTTCCTGAAGGAAAATATTAAGTAAAACGAATATATAGCCTATGTAGTGTAGTGTAGCGAAAAAACTTTTGATTCTGGTCCTGGCTCTACCACTTTCTAGCATCATGACCACAGGTAATTACTTAATTTCTCTGAACATTTTCTTACTATAAAATTAATATACTATATCTGTTCTTTTATCTCTTAGAACCAAATAAATCAGATATTTGAAAACACTTTAAAAGCTACAGAGCATTATATAAGATATTATTCTCTATAAAGGTAAGTGCTTACATTTCTCATTTTTAAATATAAATTTAAATCCCTAAAAAGAACATTAAATATGCTTTCTATTTAGTAAAAAACACTAGAAGCTTTCCCACTAAAGAGAGGAACAAGATCAGGATACTAACATCTCCATTACTATTTACATCACGTTGGAGGTATCAGTCAGTGTAATTGGAGTAGGGAAAATAATTGGAAGCATGAGAACTGGGAAGAAAAAGGTAAAACTATCTTTATATGCAGATAGTATAATTATACATCTAGAAAACCCAAAAGAATCAATTGAAAAGCTACTACAAAGAGTAACAGAATTTACTAAACTAGCAAGTTATAAAATCAATATACAAAAAATTAATATACAAATAAAATCAGTTAGAAGATAAAATGAGAAAGAAGATGCTATTTTGATAACAAAAAATGAAAGAAAATATCTAATCATAAATTTAAAAAGACATGCCCAAAATCTATATGAGGAATTATACTAGGCTGAATATAGACATCCAGAGATCAGGTCCTAATCCCTGGAACCTGTAAATGTTACCTTATAAAATAAAATGATCTTTGCAGATGTGATTAAATTAAGGATCTTGACAAGGGGGTTATCCTGGATTGTCTGGGTGGGCTCTAGATCCAATCACAAATGTTTTTATAGAAGAGAAACAGAGAGAGACTTGATAGACACACAGCAGAGGAGGAGGTAATATGGAGGTGGAGGCAGAGATCAGAGTGAAGTGGCCACAAGACAAGGAATGCCGGCAGCCACCAGAAGCTGGAAGAGGCAAAGAAAACGTTGACCCTTGAGCTTCCAGAGGGAGCACAGCTCTGTTCTACACCTTGATTTTGGCTCAGTGAAACTTATTTTAGACTTCTGGCCTCTAGAACTGTGAGAGAATAAATTTCTGTTGTTTTGAGATGCCAAGTTTGTGGTAATTTGTTATAACAGCCACAGAAAACGGATACAGGAATATAAAATCTTCTGAAAGACATAATGTAAACTTCAACAAATGGAAAGATATACCATGTTCTCAGACAAGAAGATTCAACACCATAAAGATGCTTAGATGTCAAATTCTCTGTTAATTTATACATTTAATATGCTCCTGCTAAAATATTAATTATTTTCTGGAGTTAGAAAAATGGATTATAAAGTTCATTTGAAGAGCAAATGAGTAAGAATAGCCAGAAAAACAGGGCTAGCCCTACTAGATATTAAAAAATATTATAAAGCCTCTATCATAAAAATAGTATAGCATTGCATATGAATATACAGATGAATGAAACAGAACAGAAAATACAGAAATAGACCCAATTGCATATGGAAAAATAGCCCAAGGTATGGAAGGGTTTCAATTTATAAACTATTCCAGCTAATAAATGAAGAAGCCATTTATAACTAGCATATGATCATTTTGCAATGATTATCAATATCAATGATTATTTATATCACAAAAAGATATACAATTGGACATTATGTGCTTCCTGATGAAAGAACATAATACCACCTATGAAGCAGTCTTGCTAAAAAGGTCAAACCGGAATCTAACAGGTGTCTCTAGATCTAACTGACAATATACAGAAAATACATGGGACAACAAAGGAAAATATAAACTATACCATGGGGATGTAATAGCAAAACCTAGACTGTGGGAAACTACAGGACATATGATCCAATTTCTTCAACAATTACATTACAAGGGGAAAAACAGAGATGAAGGAGGAACTATAGATTAAAAGAGAATTAACAGACATATCAACGAATTACATATATGAATCTTATTTGAACCCCAATTCAGTCAAACAAACTGGAAAAGAGAGAGAGAATCAGGAAAATTTGACCACTGACCAGATATTTGATATTAAGGAATTATCTTTGTTAAATTGGTAACATTGTTGTGTTTAAGTACTTACATTTTAGTGCTTCATATGTGGAATATTTACTGATAAAATTATATAATATCTGAAATTTGCTTCTAAATAATCCAAGCCTGAGAAGTTGGGGAGAGGGACCAGGAAGGTGAGGAGGAAAGGAATGTGGGTGGAGATATCAATGAAACAAGATTAGCTATGGCTTAATAAGAGTTGAAGCTAGTTACAGATATATGGAGATTTATTATACCATTCTTTCTACTTGTGTATATATTTAAAATTTTCCAAAATAAAATGTTTTTTAAAATCTATTTTGGAAAAATTTCAATTCTGGGCAATTACTCATAAGCAAATCTAAAATCTGCAACCAAGAAAGGTTTAAATGCTTTTAAGAAGACGTCGCCATTAGATCATAGTCTGCTAAACATTCAATTTTTAATCATTTCACTTGTCTCTTCTCAAGGATACGCAGCTTACTATTAGGTGAATTAGATTGTCAAAGGACAGGAAAAGGAGATACTGCTAGTTGATTCCTAAAAAAAGACTGAAGTACTCATTATCTCTTTATATAGTTACTCTAAAAACCTGTTCATGGCTGCCTAACAACAGAGCACTCTACATTCTACCTTGCTTTTCCTCCCTTTTTCATGTACCCTTTATTTCCACATTGTTCTACTGTTAAATCCATCCTCTCCCCACACACTTCCCACCTCCTGGTTTTGTCCCCCCCTAAAACATCTACATATTTCATATTGACCTTCCCAGTGCTACTAAGCAGGACTGCTCTTGCAAATCAATTTGATCTTTACAAAAATGTTTGCAGGGAAGGTAGTAAAAGATAGTCAAATCTCAAATATCCCTACAAATGGCCCTGGCCACTGTGAAAACCTGCTTTTCCCCATTCTTCAGGAGGTGTTAGAAAGATGAACAAAATTCAAATTCTTACAAAGATCAGATTACTCTGCTAGAAACTGGGTTATTATACTTTGGATATTTGTAGCCTACCCTGGTGTACTTTATAATATCCCCTCTATTTTCATCAGTTAGTAATCCAACCAAACATAGCAATGTCTCAGAATGTGGCTAAAGTAAGAATCTCTTTGACCATGAGAAACCATAATGCCACTTTCCAGTGCATCTAGTGAGCAGGATGGCTACCTGCTAAGCAGGCTTGAGGTTTAGCAGGAATCACAGATGATGGCGGTTATAGCTGAGGCTGAGGCTGTCCGCACTTCTCCCTTAAAATAATACAGGGAGAATTAATCACATGACAGAAATAATATGAAAGTAAACCAAATGGTAAAACAACTGTAGGAACAAAAGTGGAATGAAATCTGAAGGGGAAATTGGCAAATAGTGATTGAAAAGACCATAACAGCTCTGACTGACTGAGCGATTACTGTGCGCCAGGCACTATACTAAGGGCTTTGATTGTAACGAGTGTTACTCAGAGGATACTTAGAAAGGATAAGTAATTTGCCTAAGATTATATTCAACTTGTAAGTGGTAAGAAGGAGAGTTGAACACAGGCTGCCTTACTTCAAAGCAGGTGCACATACCTATACAATGTTGTCATAAAAAGATGACACAAGGATGCTGCAAAACAGTAGGAGTATGATGATAAAATTGTCCTGGAGGAATACAACTCTATTTTAAAACAGATATAAATATTAAAATATGGTAAATAAATAAATAAGTAAAATATACAAAATGTTGCTCTACTGTCAACCGGACCAAAATGCACCCCTTTCATATATTAACATGTATTTGGAAATATTAAAAATAACTGATCCAAATTTAAACCATTTTATTACTACAAAGTATGGGTAGGAACTGACAGTCAGTAACTTACAAAAGAATAAATTCACTTCACACAGAGGTAAAAGGCAAGTTCATTAGTTTTGAGTTTATGTTGAGGAAAATAAAATCATGATTTAAAATGAACAATGAAATATAAAACTTCAACCAACAAACAATGCATTCAAAATATATATTTCCTTCTCATAGAACGTCCAGTTAAAGGAGGAAGAAAAGGATATAAAGAATAACATAAAAGCCACTTAGCATGAAAACTTGCTAAAATTCACTGTTCATAAAAGAAATGCAAGTTAACAATTTTTATTTGGCCAGTCAAGTAGGCAATTTTTTTTAAAATAATAAAACCTAGGATTGTCATGTTTATATGTTACTTCTTTAGTAAAAGAGGTAACTTCCTTACTTCCCTTTTGGTCCCCAGATCCTTCATTAGTCTCTCTCTAGCACGCTGATCTTAGGATAATTTTAACTACACATATTTGTTTGATATTTGTTAACTACACACACTGTGAGCTCTTTGAGAACTGTGGCCACGTCTCCCTTGTCCTCTATATCCCTTGTTCTAACCAGTGCCTGGAGCCATAGCAGACAGTCAAAAAGCATTTGTTAAATGAATAACTGAATAAATGAACCAAATGCTGGCAAGTAAATAAACAAATTGTACCTCCAGTAATTTATCTTAAGGAATTAATCACAGGTAAAAAAATTCCTATAGAAGAATGCTGTAGAGGAAAACTAAACTTCATGTTATGTTTAAAACTGGTCTAAAGACTATTTTTGTTTTATTTTGGGATTTTTTTTTTTTTTGGCTGATAATCCAATAATTATTAGGGAGAAAATCTGGGCAATAAAAAAATTCTCTTATTTTAGGCAAAATAGGCAGTTTTTTATAATAATAAAAGATACACTTTTAACCATATTTTTCTAAATTTGAAGTTTATCTAAAACAAGATCATAAACTTTGTAGTTAAACAGCTCCAACGTTCAGAAAGCCCCTGCACTTCCTCTAACTGGCCCTTACTAAATGGCCTTATGTAAGCTTGGATCACACAAATTTAACTAAATTTGTTTAAGTTCTATTAATTTTCTTGTATTGGATTTTATCAACCTCTAAAGTAACATTGCATTAACATAATTTTAAGTAAATTAAATCTTAAGCAATGTTAAAATATCTTCATGATTTATCTATTACATATTTTAAAGTATACAATTCAATGGTTTTTAGTATGTTCACATTTGTGCAATCATCACCACAAGCTAAGTTTAAAACAGTTTCATCACCCCAAAAAGAAACCCATCCCCCATTGCCCCTAGCCCTCAGCCCTAGGCAACCATTAATCTGCTTTCTCTCTCTATGGATTTGCCTATTCTAGACATTTCATATAAATGAAATCATACAATGTGTTCTTTTGTGTGTGGCTTCTTTCATTTAGCATAATGTTTTTAAGGTTTACAAGGTTATAACATGTATCAGTATTTCATTCCTTTTTATGGCCAAATAATATTCCATTGTATGGATATACCATATTTTGTTTACACATTCATCAGGTGATGGATATTTGGGTTGTCTCCACTTTTTAGTGATTATGAGTAATGCTGCTATGAACATTCATGTACAAGCTTTTGTGTGGATGTATGTCTTCATTTCTCTTCAGTATATGCCTAGGAGTGGAATTGCTAGGTCATATGCTACTACCATGTTTAAACCCTTTGAGGAACTGCCAAAGCAGCTACATTTCCACCAGCAGTATATGAGGGTCCAATTTCTCTATATCATCCCAATACTTATTGTCTGTCCTTTCGATTATAGCCATCCTTGTGGGTGTGAAGTCATATCTCATTGTGGTTTTGACTTGTATTTCTCTAATAGCTAATGATGTTGAGCACCTTTTCAGGTGCCTGTAGGCCATTTGTATACCTTTGGAGAAATGTCTATTCTGATACTTTTCCCATTTTCCAATTGGGTTGTCTTTTTATTGTTGAGTTGTAAGAATTCTTTATATATTCTGGAGACCAGTCCCACATCATATAGATGACTTGAAAATATTTTCTCCTAGTCTGTAAGTTGCCTTTTCACTTTCTTAAGGTTATCATTGCAGCACAAAAGTTTTTAATTTTGATGTAGTTGAATTTATCTATTTTTATTTTTGCTGCTTGTGCTTTTGGCTTTATATCTCAGGAACCATTGCCAAATCAAAGGACATGAAGATTTACACTCACATTTTCATCTAACAGTTTAGTAGTTTTAGCTCTTACATTTAGATCTATGTTCTAGCTTAAGTTAATTTTTGTATATGGTTTGAGGTAAGGGTTCAACTTCATTCCTTTGCCTGGTGTCCCAGAATCATTTGCTGAAAAGACTGTTCTTTTCCTCATTGAACTGTCTTGGCATCCTTGTAAATCAACTGACCATAAACGTAAGAGTTCCTTTCTGGACTCTCGACTTAATTTCATTAATCTATATGTCTATTCTTATGTCAGTACTACACTGTCTTGATTACTGCAGCTGTAATAGTCAAGTTTTGAAATCAGAAGGTATGAGTCCTCAAATTTTCTTTTTTTCAGGATTGATATGGCTATTCTGGGTCCCCTGCAATTCCATATGAATTTTAGTATCAGCTTGTTAATTTCTGCAAAAAAAGCAAGCTGGGATTTCGACAGGAAATGTGTTGAGTCTATAGATCAATTTGGGGAGTAATGCCATCTTATACATTTTTAACAGCCTTCAAAGATTACATATATTTACGTAACTAGAATTTACTATATATACTATTATATTTGATCAGCATTTAAATTTTTATTGAAAAATGCCTCATATACATTTTTAAGTCATTACATTTTCTTGACCTTGAAGCCACAAATCCAAAGAATCTGGAACATTAGATATTTTTCATCTGAAGAGTAAGCAACACAAATAAATTATTTTTCATTTCATCTCCTAGGACTAAATGGTACAAATGGGATTTACAGAGCAAGATTATTTTGGACCTGGAAAGGAGAAGACCTGGTGTGTAAGTCCTTGGCTTCTAACATCATCTTTGGGGACACTGTTATCTGCTCTATTCCTTTCAAGAACTACACAGGGCAAGGAGAGAAGTTAAGGTAGCAAAAAACAACAAATGGTGAACCCATTAACAAGCAAATAAATTTAAGGAAAAAGCATAACTCTATGTATTTTAAGCACATTTAAAATGTTAAATTCACTTGGCTTTGGAGCATCAAGTTCCCTTTATTCTGTTGTGGTGTAGCCATTAGGATCAGTTGGGAGGGCTCCTTGGTGTGAAGGGACCATCTTGACACATTTCATTAACTTCTGAAACAGTATGGTAGCTCATCTTCTAATATGTGAATCCTGTTGTTGAGTAGCCTCTAGGAGAGTAGTGAAAGAATCATGAGCCTCTCCATAAATATTACAGAAGAAAGTATGGTCTTTCTGTAAGCATTGATTTGTATCAGTTTTAGTGTATGGAAACATTTTTTGCCTATCTTGGAAACATAAATAAAATTAAATGTAAACAATATCTTTAAATATTTGAATAAAATTCACCTGAGTAAAGTATTAATTATTTGACAAGTAGTTCTTATACTTTTGAGTTTCATTATGACTCATAGGTTTTTTACAGTCTTATATTATCATCATTTTCTTTTTTAATGCTCAAAAGGTCACAGCCTAGCCAGTTGAAGCCACTGTAAGCCATCCCTTGTGTCCTTTTGAGGGAACCTATGAATTTTTAAAGCATTCTTGCTTGCTCTCTGGCAGTTACTGCCGCCTGCCCCCCTCCCATCTCCTACCTCCTACCTTTACCCTCCAGTCTGTACTTTATCTCCCTAAACTTGAAAATCAGCTATCCTTTCAAGGAGTCCTGATTTCTTCTAATGGAAAACAATATCAAAGACAAAAATCTGAGGGCTAGAGGTGCATATCAAGACTGGCATTATGGAGTGACATTGTTCTTAGGCCAGGTTAATCAACAGAACTAGAAAATATATATGTAAAGACATTAATTTTCACTGATCTTTTCCAATTGAGTTTTAATATTAAGGCATACCTACCTTAATTTTAAACCCCCATCTAAATTATTATTGCATTCCTTTTGTAATATGATAAGCCATACAACTATTATTTTAGCTGGAAATATTGATTAAAACTGGCATAATTAGGGGCCGGCCCAGTGGCATAGCAGTTAAGTTTGAGCACTCCGCTTTGGCAACCCAGGGTTCACAGGTTCAGATCCCAGGTGCGGACAGACGCACCGCTTGTCAAGCCATGCTGTGGCAGCATCCCATATAAAAAATAGAGGAAGATGGGCAAGCATGTTAGCCCAGGGCCAGTCTTCCTCAGCAAAAAGAGGAGGATTTGCAACGGATGTTAGCTCAGGGCTAGTCTTCCTCACACACACACACACACACACACACACACACAAACTGGCATAATTATTTGTTCTGTCAATTACAATTTATTAATATTAAAACTTAGCATAAAAGTACTGACAGAACAACAAGGTTGAACATTACAATTGCCTTTGTATAATTTGACTACATTCCACTCCAATTAATGATTAGTCAAATTATCTCGTTCAGGGTTATTTGTAATTTTTAAAACTGTTTTCTTGTAAATACACAGTTATCTGATGTATTCTCTAATCTAATTCCTTAATTTTAATTTGAGAGAGTTGATGTTTTAACTGACAATTCTTTCTTGATAGCAGCATTACAATCCAGAGTTTAAGGGAAATCTGTTCTTTATTAGTACACTTTATAAGATGGATGAAAATATAAGCAGTTTGATCTGTCATATTCAAGAATTTTATTTGGTTAACCTAAGGACTCATGTGGTTCCATGAATAACCTTTCTGTATATATAAGTTCTTTCTGGATAGACCCAGTTTCATAAGTGTAAGAAATTTAGAAATTTCCAGTCACTTAAATTTCTATGCAAGATTTTAAGTATTTGCATACATTAAAATATCATGCTGATAAACTAGTCTAGGCTAGTAATATTTTGTTACTTGGTTTGAGCATTGGTTATACAGGGCATTAACTATAAAAATTCATTAAGCTGTACACTTGTGACTTGGGTACTTAATATATGTATATTATATATTTAAAATGTTATGCTTGTAACTCTGTTTTGCATTATAGTTACTGGACATTAACACAAAGATAAAACAAAAAAGTCATTTTTAAAGAACTAGAATTCATAAAAATTTAATTTTACCAATAGACATTATTTTCATTTTAGTTAATAGAGCTGATTGAAGACATATATAAACCAAGAGTTATATTTCCTTAATGTAACATTTCTTGAATTCAAGATTATAGATCTGAAAACAGAACTCACAAGATTTTTATCTTCTACCAAAGAGTTAGGAGTGGTTTGGATCTCCTATCTCAGATGAGAAACTATGATTTCTGTGGGCAAAGATATTGTAAATTTTTAAAAACTAAAAAATGTGATTTTTAGGACTAGTCAGTGATATTAAACTACAAATAATGGCTTTAACACATATAAATTAACTAGCTTATTTTATTTTTTAAAGAAACTGCATAACAAATCACGCCAAGAAAACTTAGTGCTCTGTTATCTTTGCAAATATACTGTAAACTAATTGAGTTTTAAAAATGATATTTGGAAGTTTCCCAAATAGGCAAGGAAGAAGTGAAACTCTCACTATTTGCAGAAGACATGATCTTATACATAGAAAACCCAAAAAAATCCATTGGAAAACTGCTAGAAATAATTGACAACTACAGCCAAGTGGCAGGGTATAAAATCAACTTACAAAAACCAGTTGCATTTCTATACACTAATGATGAACTAACAGAAAGAGAACTCAAAAAGACAATCCCATTTACAACTGCAACAAAAAGAATAAAATATCTGGGAGTAAATTTAATCAAGGAGGTGAAAGACCCATACAATGAAAACTGTAAGACACTATTGAAAGAAATTGATGAAGACATAAAGAAATGGAAAAATATTCCATGCACATGGATTGGAAGAATAAACATGGTTAAAATGTCCATACTACCTAAAGCAATCTACAGATTCAATGCAATCCCAGTCAGAATCCCAATGTCATTCTTCACGGAAATAAAACAAAAATACTGAAATTTGCATGGGACAACAAAATACCCCAAATAGCTAAAGCAATCCTGAAAAAAAAAAAAAGAACAAAGCTGGAGGCATCATAATCCCTGATTCCAAAATATACTATAGAGCTATAGTAATCAAAAGAGCATGGTACTGGTACAAAAATAGACACACAGCTCAATGGAACAGAATTGAAAGCCCAGAAATAAAACCACACACCTATGGACCACTAATTTTCAACAAAGGAGCGAAGAACATACAATTGAGAAAGGGAAGTCTCTTCGGTAAATGGTACTGGGAAAATTGGACAGCCACATGCAAAAGAATGAAAGTAGACCATCTTCTATCGCCATACACAAAAATCAACTCAAAATGGATTGAGGACCTGAAAGTGAGACCTAAAACTATAAAATTCCTGGAAGAAAATATAGGCAGTATACTAATTGACATTGGTCATAAAGGGATCCTTTCAGATTCCACGTCTACTCAGACAAGGGAAACAAAAGAAAAAATAAATGAGTGGGACTTCATCAGACTACAGAGCTTCTACAAGGCAAATGAAACCAGTATCAAAATGAATAGACAACCCACCAGCTGGGAGAAAATATTTGCAAATCGTATATCTGACAAGGGATTAATCTCCGTAATATATAAAGAACTCACACAACTGAACAACAAAAAAACAAACAACCCGATCAAAACATGGGCAGAGGATATGAACATTTTTCCAAGGAAGATATACAGATGGCCAACAGACACATGAAAAGATGTTCAACATCACTAATCATCAGGGAAATGAAAATCAAAACTATACTAAGATATCACCTTACATCCGTTAGAATGGCTATAATCACCAAGACAAAAAACAACAAATGTTGGAGAGGTTGTGGAGAAACGGGAACCCTCATTCACTGCTGGTGAGAATGCAACTGGTGCAGCCTCTATGGAAAACAGTACGGAGATCACTCAAAAAATTAAAAATAGAAATACCTTATGATCCAGCAATCCCACTCTTGGGCATCTACCCAACAGACATGAAATCAACCATCACAAGAGGCTTATGCACCCCTATGTTCATTGCAGCATTATCACTGTGGCCAAGAAGTGGAAGCAATCCAAGTGTCCCTCGACTGATGATTGGATAAAGAAGATGTGGTATATATATATATATACATACAATGGAATACTACTCAGCCATAAGAAAAGACAGAATTGTCCCATTTGCAACAACATGGATGGACCTAGAGGGTATTATGTTAAATGAAATAAGCCAGAGAGAGAAGGACAACCACCACATGATTTCACTCATGTGTGGAATATAAACGAACACACGGACAGAGAGAACTGGTTGGTGGTTACCAAGGGAAAGGGGGGTGGGAGGTGGGCACAAGGGGTGAAGGGATGTATCCACATGGTGACGGACAAAAAATAGTGTACAGCTAAAACCCCACAATGTTATAAACTATTAAGACATCGATAAAAATGAAAATTTAAAAAACAATGATATTGGGAAGTCTCAAGTTCTTAAAAAGGCACTATCAAGCACCAATTAAAATAACTAATTTTAATATCTAAATATGTAATACATAAAACTTCAACTGGTGACAGGTGTAAAAAAATTTTCTTCTACAATGTCTATTTAAAAGAATGGATATATATGAATGTGTTTTTTGAAAAAACTCAAAAGGCTACACTTTTATCTGTTTCTGGAGAGATTTCCTAATCAGTAAAACTAAAATGCTATTATGCATTAACTGTTTTAACTAATAATTTTTTCCAGAAAAAAGAGCTTCTATGCTCCTAAGAAGTGACAGCACACCAAAAATTACAATACAATGTAATGATAGCAATAAAATGCTAAATCTTATACAGAAACATACCTAGTTCCTTTGAAACTAAAGTTTTAAGAAAGGAAAAAATATGTCACCTTAAATCTCAGCCAAAGAACCAACAGTTTCTAAGCTGAATAAAAAGGACAACTAAACCACTCCCACTTCTTCTTTGGTAAAAAAAAAAAAGGGGGGGCCAGGGAAATGTAATTTTTAAAAGATACATAATCTCAAATTTGGGAACTTTTATATGAAATATCTTTACTTCAAAGGGCAATAAAATATAGGGCTATAATAAAACTGCATAATTTTAATATTTCTTTGGGGAGTTGCTTATTTAATGCTACAATTTAAAATTCCAGAAGAATATTGGTGAAATTTAGATCTTTTTAAAAACTTTACTTTTTAAAAAAAGTATTTTTTATGTGTTTCATTTGTGTGGTGATTGAATAGTTATCATAGAATACAAAACTGGAAAGTAAATAGGGCATGTCCAAATCTATGCAGAATTTGGATTTTTGAACTTCAGCTAATATAAACTTTTTGAGAACTGTATTGAAAAATGTATAAATATAATGTGAATATGGGATTTCACTGGAAATGTGTTACAAACCAAATACTTGGTGTCTTAAAAACTGGTTATTATAAAACCTACACAGTATTGTAAAATCATAAGGACCAATAGAATTTTTCCATTAAAATATTCTATGTATAATTTTTAAGTGTTATAATTCTCTGATAATACTTATTATGAATTGTATTTTATTTTGACGTTAACTTGGTTATATTTCCTGACATTCTTATTTATGGACTTATAAACTAAAACAAATAAGTAACATATGTATTTATCTAAAGACTTTTAAAAGAAAAAACTTGAGGTTTGGCATCAAACAGCCTGTAAAGTAAAAAGAATGTTGGCAATAAAGTACTGTATACTGGTTGATTGCCTGTAAAAATGAAAAGTTAAAGGAGAATTTTAGACAAACTCTCAAAATATTGAATTTATTTACATTCTCTCTTTCTAAATTATTTAGACTATTATGAATCACTACTCACATAAAATTCTACCTAAATAATTTAGATGGATGCCTGATAGTCAATTAAGACTTCTCTTTCTTTTCCAATAACTAGTACTTTATACACAAACTGGAAAATAATATAGATGAAAGCACTGTAAACCTAATTCCAACATATTTTGACCAAAATTAAGAATAAAAACAGGTCGTTATGTAATTTCCATGTATGCTTTACTTAAGTATACTTCTTTACTTGCAAAACACATTATCTCTTCCATAAGCCCCAAATAACATGTTTTAAAAGAATATATCTCGACTTCCACTTCCAAAAAGATAGAGAACATGTGCTTTTTCCCTATTCTTCCTACTAAGCACAGTTAAAAACCTTGAACAGTATATATTAAAACAAGTATTAGAAGACTCTAAAAGGTGGAGAGAAGAAGGAAGGCCAGCTAGGGACTTCAGGACCTGAGGAATGACAAAACAGTGAGTTCCCTGGGTTTTCTTTCTGCCACATATACCTCAGACTGGGGGCTGGAGAAGCTGGCAACCCAGAAACACCAATGGACACAGACAAAAAAAGGCTCCAAGGAAAGATTGCTCTCTTCATAGCCAAAGGACCGGGAAAGGGGTAGCCTAGCAAAGCAGAAAAATTTTAGACAATAACCACTCTATTCCTGCCAAACACCACAGAAAACACTGCAGTGCTACTCTTACCAGCAAAAGCTGAGTGGAGAACCTAGACTTCCACCCTCATCAGGCTTCAGTGAGGAAGCCTCCTCTACCCTTATCCCACAGAAGTGCTGCTTCCAAGTATGAATTAATACTTTGTCTTCCAGTAGAGAAGATTGAATGAGGAGTGGACTTTCATCTCCACCCTGTGGTAACAAGGCAACATTACTCTTCCACCCCTGAAGTGGTGACAGAGGCCTATTTAAATCTATAATAGAAGATTTAAATAAGATCCAGACTTAACAACATAATACCCCAAAAGCCCAGGTGTTAATCAAAAGTCACCAGTCATAACAAGAAACAGGAAAATCTCAATTTGAATGAGAAAAAAACAGTCAACAGATGCCAACACTGAGATGACATAGACGTTAGAATTATCTTAGAGGGATTTAAACGTAGCCATCATAAAACACTTCAACAAGCAATTATGGACATGCTTAAAACAAATGAAAAATAGAAAGTCTCAGCAAAGAAAAAGAATATATAAAGAAGAACCAAAATGAAATTTTAGAACTGAAAAATACAGTAACTGAAAGGAAAAAATTCAGTGGACAGGTTCAACAGCAGAATGGAGGGGACAGAGAAAAGAATCAGTGAACTAGAAGACAGAACAATAGCAATTACCAATCTGAACCACAGAAAGGAAATGGACTGAAAAAAAAATGAACAGAGCCTCAAGGACTTGTGAGACTACAACAAAAACCTCTAACACTCATGTCATCCAAGTCTTGGAAGGAAAAAGAAAGGATGAGTCTGAAGAAGTATTCAAAGACAGGATAACAGCTGAAATTTTCCTAAATTTGGTGAGAGACATAACTTAGAAGCTGATGAACCTTAAAGAGAATAAACCCAAAGAAACCCATGCCGAGATAGATCACCATCAAACTTCAAAAAACTGCAGACAAAGAAAAAAAATCTTGAAAGAAGCAAGAGAGAAACAACACCTTATCTATAGAGGAAAAACAATTTGAATGACAACTGGAATTCTCATGAGAAATCATGAGGTCAGAAGGAAATGGCACAATATTTTTCAAGTGCTGAAAAAAAAAAAAAAAGGACTGTCAACTCAGAATTCTCTGTCAAGGGAAAATATCCTTCAGGAATGAAAGGATAATCAAGACCTCTCGGATGAAGAAAAATTAAGAGAAGCTGTTGCCAGAAGAGCTACCCTAAAAGAAAGGCTAAATGAAGTTCATTAAACAGAAAGGATATGATAAAAGAAGGATCCTGGAACATTGGGAAGGAAGAAAGAATAATGGAAAGAGCAAAAATATGGGTAAAATGCAATAGACTTTCCTTCTCCTCCTGAGGTTTCCAAATTACATTTCACAGTTGAAGCAAAAATTATACTACTATCTGATGTGGTTCTCAATATATATAAAGGAAATATTTAAGACAATTACATTATGAATGGGGGAAGATAAAAGGACATAAAGGGAGGTAAGGTTTCTACATTTCACTCAAACTGGTAAAATGTTGATACCAACAGATTGTGGTGAGTTATAAATACATAATGTAATACCTAGGTTATACAAAGAGATTCACTTGAAAACCCTTTAAGTCAAGATGGAATTCTAAAAAAAAAAAACCATCTCTCTCAATATAAGATGGGTGCTATCTGATTAGGTGCTTAAAATACAATTTATGTTTTAAAAAACTAAGGCTTTGAAACCCATTGTTTCAATTGTTAATTTAAACATATGGTTTGGTATAAGAATAAATACCTGGTAAGTTAAGGGTAGTAGCAAAATGTTCCATATAATTGGGGGAGACCTGGTAGCCTAGTAAAGAGGGAAAGATAAATTTTAAGACTGTCACATAAAGACAAAAAAGTTAAAGTTCAATGGAATATATCTGGTCTTGGTGCTTTAAGAACTCATACGTGGGAGCCGACCAGGTGGTGTAATGGTTAAATTTGCACGCTCCACTTCGGCAGCCCAGGGTTCACAGGTTCAGATCCTGGGTGCAGACCTATGCACCACCCATCAAGCCATGCTGTGGCAACATCCCATACAAAATCAAGGAAGATGGGCACAAATGTTAGTTCAGGGCTAATCTTCCTCAGCAAAACGAGGAAGATTGGCAACGGATGTTAGCTCAGGGCTGATCTTCCTCATCAAAAAAAAAAAAACCTCATACATTTTTACTTTGCCCTTGGCCTGTAAACTTAATATGGCGACTGGTGATTGCACCTAAAATTTGACCAAGAATCATGGATGCTCATTTTTCAAAAGATTCAACTATAACTAGGATTTTTATTACCACAAGTGTGAAAAACAGAAAGGCTTTATTGACAAAGAACTCATGTATATAAAGCTTAACATACACCCAAGCATTGAATCATTTATAGGCAGACCAGACTCTGGCTGAATGTCTTTAACTCTGGAGAAGAAATTGCTTGTAATTTCCATCCATGTCATGAAGTAGGCTCACAAAGAATAGACTTCCCTTACTCTACAGAAGTTCAGTAATGCAAGTAAAAATTAATACCTGAAAGCTGCCATCAGGTAAGAACTGCCAGCTAAAACACCAACACCTTCAAATTAAAACGAACTTAAGGAAATGAGCTGAAGTACTTTCAATGCAAATTAAAGTTGTAATAACTGTGCTTCATTAGTGGGGTCTACTCAAAGAATGGTCACAAAAGGAAACATTGTATCTTGTTATTCATCCAGCAGTTTTCCTATAATTTAATTCAAATTTTAATTTTCACTGACAGGTAAAACAAACAAGTAATTATGTTCATATTAATTACATGTTCCAGTTAAAGAAATGTAACTTTAGGGTTAGGGGGTGGAGGAAAGAGGGAGAGGAGCTGGTAAAAGGGTACAAACTTTCAGTTACAAGATGAATAAGGCCTGAGGATTTAATGCATAATATGGTGACTATAGTTGATGATACACATATAAAGGTAAATATGTGAGGTGATGTGTGTTAATTAACTCAATGGTGGGAATCCTTTCATAATGTATACATATATTAAATCATCACGTTGTACATTTTAAATACATTAGAATTTTATTTGTTAATTATACGTCAATAAAGCCAAAAAAAAAAAAAAAGAAATGTTAACTTTATGGCTTTACACTTCTTGCTATTTATGTTCTTGAGGAGTGTCTTCGCACACTGAATATGGGCTTGGTCTGTGTGACTGCCCTGGCCTAAAGGACATTAGCAAGTCTGACAGTGCATAGGCTTGATAAGGGCTTGCATACTGGTAGGTTGTAAAGCTCCTTCTTGGAAGCAAGCTGCCATGATAGAGACACTTGGGCTAGACTGCTGAAAGACGAGAAGTCATGTAGAGAAAGACCCTGGAAGATGAGAGTCTATGTTGGATGTTCTCACCCCAGTTGAGCTTCCAGCCGAATACAGCTGTGTGAGTGACCTCAGCTCCACCATATGAAGCAGAAGAATTGCCCAGCTGAGCCCAGTCAACCCATAGAGTCATGAGAAATAATAAATTTGGGGGGTGGTCTTTTATGCTGCAACAGATAACCAAAACAGCTTCATAAAATAATATTTTCCAAAAGGTATATAAATTTAGTTTGGGTAAAGAGTTAAAAATCAAGAAGTGGGGGCCGCCTGGTGGCGCAGCGGTTTACTCTGCGCTTGGCAGCCGGGGTTCACGAGTTCGGATCCCAGGCGCCCGCGGATGCACTGCCTGTTAGCCATGCTGTGGCGGCGTCCCATATAAAGTGGAGGAAGATGGGCATGGATGTTAGCCCAGGGCCAGTCTTCCTCAGCAAAAAGGGGAGGATTGGCAACAGATGTTAGCTCAGGGCTGGTCTTCCCCACAAAAAAAAAAAAAAAAAATCAAGAAGTGACCCCCTATAAGTAATGTTAAAATTTAATTGGAACCAAAACAAACTCATGACTTTGAAATATATCTCTTCTAGTTCTGTTCAGTAAAATGGTCTAAATAACAATATCACCCCAGCACATAAGTCTGATATGTATCCCAGGTACTTTAATCTAATACCATGTTCTACTATGTCTCCTTGTAGAAAGATGGCTGATCCCATTCAGAGCAGGGAAGACACAAAGAGGTCTTGAGACAACCAGTTAATATCAGAAAACAATAAGTCTTTAAAAACATGGGATCCTATCAAAAGAATACAGGAAGCAGCTCAAAGAAGAGAAAGACAGGACTTTTTTTCCCCATAAAACATTAATGGACAGGCTAATAAAACTACTACTACTTCCCCAAAGGCCACCATCTGGACCTTCACATATTAGATGACATGCTCCTCATTATCTAAAACATTAACAAAGTGTGTCACGACATTTCATTCACAGGTTTGAGAAACCCTCCCAAGTGCCATAGCCTTGGGCCGTGAAACAGTGTAAAGTGAATTTGCAGCGCCAGAACCAGAATTTTACCTTTTGAATGTACTTGAAATAAAAGAAATCTGCTTTTCCTTTGAATTTATTTGCCAAGAGACGAACAGTTATTGCTGTTTGCTGCCTGACTGCTTCCTTTGCTTTCTGTGGTCCATTAGGACAAAGGCCTTCCTAAGGACAAAGATAGATGCCAAGACTCACATATTGAGCCTTCTTTTAACGCCAGTCTAGAAAAGCAAGTTCAGACGTATTATCCTAGCTTAAAACAATCCTGTATCATTAACTCCGCTGTTGCTGATATATCCAGAGAGATGACCAGGAAAAACAGCTTATTCATGAAATATTAAAAAAAAGCCCCAAAACTAATACCTCACATTCTTGTGTTTGTAGCTTCAGGCCCATTAATATTTAATGACATAAAATAAAAGGCACATTATATAATTTATTTTAATAGTAAATATATAACTATTATGTTGATGTTACTTTAGAAATTATACATTTTTTAAATAGCAAAAAGAATTCTCCTTAAGAAGAAAAGCCAGTTGTACAGTGCAAATACATTAAAGAGGGATGATTTTAAAAGTTGGAAAATATTTAAAACTATGGAAGAATCAGATATAAGGAAATTAAATGAATATATATAAATTGAAGTACATAGTAAAAACGTGTTTATCCAGCACCATCAGGATGTGTGTGCACGTAGAGGAGTATAGACCGCTGTACACCCAAGTCTCATTCATGTCAAGCTGAATTTAGATTAAACTGGTACTAGCTAAACTTGGGTAGGGCCTATTAGAAGGGTATGGGCAGTCACAAGAAGTGCTGAGGTTTTCAACAAATGTAATTACTTAATACAATACCCATGCTGTTTGTATAAGATAACCTCAAAACTGTCTTAGTATTCTAGAAAAAAACTATCAAAGCCGCACTTTTCATTATAAAAACCTATGTGCCTTTTCTTCAGCATGAGAGAGCATTCTTTTTTTTTTTTTGGTGAGGAAGACCAGCCCTGAGCTAACATCCGTTGCCAATCCTCCTCTTTTTGCTGAGGAAGACTGGCCCTGGGCTAACATCGTGCCCATCTTCCTCTACTTTATATGGGACGCCGCCACAGCATGGCTGACGAGCAGTGCGTCGGCAGGCGCCCGGGATCTGGGCCCGCGAACCCTAGGCTGCCAAGCGCCAACTAAACCGCTGCGCCACTGGGCTGGCCCGAGAGAGCATTTTTTATGTGACTCTCTTGCCAACAGTTGTTGGAATACTGGCCACATAAAATAAAGAATACATAACTGATTTAAATCAAACATAATAGGTTTCTTTTGGTGTACTTATTCCAAAATAAATAAATAAATAGACAAAATTAAAATTACTTAGACAAAAAGAATGAGAGAGACAGACAAAGTAGCCATGTTAACACTGCCCTACATATCTCCTAATCCATTTCTATCGAAAAGAGGTAGATGACATTTTCCAAGATATCTTCTATGATCCATGACCTGTATATATTTTCCTTATGTCTTATATCATCTATGTATCTTCAACACAAAATCATTCCTTTTTCTGAGAAGTATCTTTTCATCTCCTACGAGCCTTAAGAAAGCTTTAGGGAAGACGGTACAAAGAAAAAGAACAGGCTATCAAATTATGGAGTTAGGCAGGAGACTGCACTGAGTTAAGTAAGTATCCAGGGACTGCTATCTAGCCGTCTCAGAGTGTACTGTGTGACAGTACGAATGTCACGTCAACTAAAGTCTCCATATATGTTACTCAGTTGTGACCTACTGATCTACAACTACCAAAATGCAATAACTCGTGTTAGTAATAATGACCATCAGACATCAAGAAAAGATAATATCATCTTCAGTACATTCTGTCCCTTTATGGCAAAGAAGAAAAATTTTACAAAGATTTTTGTTTAAAATAGCTAACAATCATAAGTGATAATATTTAAAGGGCTAACTTTAGTAATCTAGGACACTTTATCCAGAACTTTTCCCACTACTGTTCATGATTTAGGTTGTGTTGTATTTTCATTTTTAAAATCTAATTTTTAACCAAGATCTTGTAACAATTCTGAAATATAGCTCTACATAACTACCATGCACTGAAGTACTTTTTTCACACCTGTTAGATTTTATTTATTTACTTGGTTAAACCAAACCCCAACATCACTAAACGCTACAAGGAACTATAGTTAGACTAGATGGACCAGCCTCACAGTCATTTCAGGAATATCAGATATAAGACACTCGACTTAAATACTTCAATACCTCAAGGTGTCCACATGATGTTAATTTAGTCATCTTAGCCCCCCGAATTTGAACTTACTAGTTTTCAGCTACTGGGAAGGGACAAGTGGCAAGTTACAATTCTGCTTAACTAAGGTTTTGAATGCTGTGCTCCAGAGGATGCTCTGGAGGAGGGTAAGGGGGTCAGTGAGGGTCCTAGACAGCTGCCCACAATCCACATGCTCCCCGTGTCTTACCACAGGGGCAAACTTTCTGTAAAAGGCCAGACAGTAAACATTTTAGGCTTTGCAGGCCACACTGTCCCTGTGGCAACTACTGAACTCTGCTGTTACAACGGGGAAAGCAGCCATGGGCAATACATAAAGGAATGAGCATGGCTGTGTTCCAATAAAACTTTATTTACAAACAATGAAATTGGAATTTCATACTTTTGCACATATCACGAAAGATGACATTTCCCATTCACCTTTAAAAATGTAAAAACCATTCTTAGCCAGCCAGCAAGCCATACAAAAACAGGCCGCCTTGGCCCACGGGCTGCAGTTTGTGACCCCTGCTTTATCACACATGGTCAAAGGGGACGAGGTCACCATCGAGGAACATTTCCGTCGGGGCCAGGGGTGAGGAGGTCACCCCGCGAGCCCAGCGTGCCCAGCCCGGCGCAACCCGGTCACGTCTGGGACCCACTGCCCGGATGGGCGCCCCGCGATGGGCGGGTCCGGGCGGGCGGAAGGAGTTGATAGTAGGGAGGGGAGGGACACGCCCCCGCGCCGGAGTCCAGGACAGTGTGGTTCGGCAGGAGTGCAGGGCCAGGGAAAAGGAAGAGCCGGGTCTCGGGCGGGCCCCGGAAGCCCGGAGGTTCCCCAAGAGTGTCCCTGCGTCGCTGCCGCCTCAGGCCAGTCACTCACTCTGATACGCCGGGACGGACGAAGGCCATAGCAACAGCGCAACTAGAAGGACTAAGGACTTCATGGGCATCGTCCGCAGCACTCCGCCATGCGACGGGAACGTCCTGGGGCCACCAGGCCAGGTACCTCAGGGCCGCAAGCGGAGGGTATCGACGGCCGACCGTCCTACCTCAGGGCCCCGGGAGCCCTGCAACGGTTGTCCCCAGCGCGCAAGCGCAGCGCGGGATGGGGAGGGGAGCGCGAGCGGTGGGCAGGCTCGCTCGGCTCTCGAAGCTCTGCGCTCGGCGCGGGCCTCGGAACATCTTGACGCCCGGGTGAGGGCCGGGGGGGCTGTGAGGGCCGCGGGGTGGCGGGCCGGGCCGGCCGGGCCGGTCCAGGAGAGCTGGCCGTATAGCCGTGCCGAAAACACGGCCCCTGCGGGGAGGGAACTGTCTGCTGAAAGAGACAGGCAAACAACCTGGCAATCACAACAGCGTGGAAGTGCTGTAACAGAGGAAGCAGTAGGCGCTGTGGAGCACAGAGGGCCCCCTATGCCCAAGGGCGGGAAGGGGGTTGCCTAGGTGGAAGAAAGCTTGGAGCTCCCCAAGAACTGAAAATAGTTTAGTCTGATTCCGGGGTCGGGTCGGGGGACGGGCAGTTGGAGGAGAGGTAGGCAGAGGCATTAAAGCCACTTTAAGGGACTTGGGTTTGTTTTTGTTTTTCCAAAAGATTACATTCCTTTTTTTCCCCCCCAAAAAAACCAAACTAGCTGTGGAGAATAGGTCGGTGGTTGGGGATAGGGATGGGGGAAAGCTTGACTATATAATGGGATAGGATGAGGGAGTGTTCTGGAGTGATGGATAGCTGTGGTGACCTCAAAGTCTATACTTGTGTTAAAATGCATAGAACTACACACCACAAAGAATCAATTTTACTGTATGGTACTTTTTAAAAATTCACATAGACCCATATCTCTACCTCAGGAAACAGGGGGCTTGGACTTTATTCTGAGGCAATGGGGAGATACTGCAAGGTTTTGAGCTGGGAAAGGTGTAATTAAATGTGCATTTCAGAAGGCTTGCTCTCCTTGCAGTGTCAAGAATGGGTTGGAGGGAAGGAAGCAAGACTAGAGCAGGGAGCCAAGTTAGGAGGCTGTTCAGTAATCTAGGCACGATTGATAGGGACTTGGACTCATAGTCGCAGAGGACATGGGATATGTGAACAGATTTGAGACACATTTAGAGTTAGCATCAACAAGACTGGGAAACTGAATATGAGGAATGAGGGAGAAGGAGATGGTGCTCATATTTCTGGTTTGGGCACCTCTGCATGTGGTGTGAGATGGGGAATACCAGATAGAGGGGGTGGAGGAAGATAAGTTCAGTTTCAACACTGTTCTGTTGAGATGGGCTTGGGATCTCCTACTGAAGTGGCCTGTCCAGGAGCAGATGGAAGGCCCTGGAGAAAACTGAGATGGAGATGGCAGTTTTAGGAGGCATCAGCATCTAGAAGTGGGGATGTATGAGATTGCCTGAGGAGAGTTTTTAGAGTGAGAATGTCATTGAGCATTAGACAGATCCCTGGGAAACATGGGCAGGCTAGAAAGAGGAGGGTGGACCTGCAAAGGAGACTGAAGGTGGGGTGAGGAAAACCAGGAGGGCATAGAAGGTTCATGGAAGAGGAGGAGTCCAGGACTGTCAAATGCTTCTGAGAAGTCAAACGAGAATGACTTGGATTTAGCAACAAGATCCTTGGCAGAAGCAGCTTCGGTGGAGTGGTTTGGCAGAAGCCAGACCACAATGAGCTGAGGAATGAGTAGGAGGTGAGGAAGTGGTGACAGCTAGTACAGACAACTTTTTCAAGGTTGGTGCAGGAGTCTGATGTGCTCTACCAGTGCTTAATTCAAATATAGCAGCCTTCTAAAATCAAACAGTTACAACTATTTGAAAAGCAATCTGGGATATGTAACAAAAGCCTTAACATAATTAAATACTATGATATAAATTATATAATATAAATTTGGGAGGCGGGGAGAGAGGATATGTTCTAAGATAACCATAATGGATCATCTACAACACAATAAAAAACAAGCAAAAATACAAAATAAGAGAATGGTAAATTATATTTGTTGGTTAGAATACTGGGCAACTATGAAAATGATGCTCATAAACTATATCTAATTTGGGGGAAATGTTCACCTTGTAGTGGATCACATTTGAGGTATTAACTGAGGTCCCACCCTCCCTAAACTTCCTGGTCCCATTACCTTTCATTTCACCATTGAGATATCAATGATCACCTTAGTACACTTGCCTCAGGGAAGGACAGCTAGAATCTCCAACAGAGATGTTGAAAGAGGGACTGGGTTGGTTTTTTTTTTTTCCAATTCATGGTGGGGTTGAAAGTCAAAGCACTTTTGTAGGAGCTGCTGCTTAGGTGAAAAGTTTTGTTTGTTTTGTTAATTTGCTTTGTTGGTGTTTTTAGTGGACGTGCTTGGCATTGAATATCAAAAGCCAAGGAAACTGGAGGACAGGAGAGCATAAACCATAGATTGGGGGCAGATTCAGGAGATGTAAGGTCTGTTTCGCCTGAGCAGGGTCAAGTTTCGCCTGCGCAGGGTCAAGTTTCCAGAAGCAGAGGAGGGGGTTGCAGTTTGCAGACAGAACCCCCAACAGGTTTTGGGGGTTGCAAAGATTGCTTGTGTCTCCCTTTCCAGGATAGAGTTCAAGGGAATTGAGTGAGGGGCTGTGGGAAGTTCAAATAAGATGTCTGTTAGGCCCAGAGCTGGGGTTGTTTTCTGCTTGTTTATATAAGTCAGATAAGACCTCAGTGGCTCTCATCTGTTGGACAATCAAAATGGACATGATGAAATAGCCAAGGTTTCTCCTTACTGTGGAATTGTAGTTAAGAACGGGTTTTAACTCTTTGTACTCTATGACCTATGTACTGACATAGAAAAATCTCCAAAATATGGTATTGAGTTTAAAAAAACAAAAAGTGCAGAAAAACACATATATTCATTTATGTGAAATCACAGCACAGTTTTATATATATTTACATGAATACACTAGAAATCATTCTGGAGGGAAACAGCAAGCTGACAGCAGTGCTTCTTCTAGGAAGAGAGGTGAGATAGGGCAAGGGGGGGTGGATTTTGAAGGAAGAGTTTTACTTTTTACTCTAAATATTTTTCTTATACCTTGGAGTTTTCCAAACATGCATTGCTCATGCAATTAAAAATAAAGACAGTAACTTTTTACAAAATCTAGAAGCTTAGAAAAGGGCAGCAGTAGTAGAAATATGTGTCTTATGCCTCATGCTTTCTCTTACTGACTTCACTGAAATATTTTTTAAGTGGCTGATTCACTGACCCCCCCCCCCAAAAGTATTTAGCCTGCATCTCTACTTCACCTCTGGATTTTGTAGACTGTATGATACCTAATCACACAGCATCATTTAATGTTATGACTTTTTTCTCAGGGATGTATTTTATCTCCCCTTTTATAGTAGTTCTTATGCTTCTCTATTTCACACAGCACCTTGTTGGTGCTCAGTAAAGACTTACTAAATAAATAACAGCTCATGCTCTTCCAACCTAAAGGAAGAGAGTCCTTCCCCCACTCCCGACCTCCCAGTCCTATCAAAATCCTGTTGTGTTTCAAGGTCCAAAAAACACATCTGCTAGGAATCCACCTACCCTCATACCTCCAAGTAGAATGTGTTGTAGCTTCCCTATCCCATATTTCCATAATGCTGTGTTATAGCCATTATTTAACTGAGTTATTGTATTTTGTTTTCACAAGTCAGTCTTCTCTAGACCAAGGTCTTTGAGGTCAAGGAACCAGATTTAAGTTATCCCTGCATTGCACCCTCCCAACCCAGCCAAAGCCTTGCATTCACCAGTTGCTCAATGAATGCTTGTTTGAGTTTGATTAAAATTAAAAGGTTGGGTTTTTTAATATAAGCTCTTACAGAATCCTAAAAAGAGCTAAGAATAGTAACCCAGCTACAGAGGCAACTTCCAGCACAATTTTCAATCTCAAGAAGGAACCTCTCAGCTCTAAGTGTCTGTGACTGCATTATTTAAGCCCAAGTGAAACAGATGGCGGGTGATCTCCTCATTGGCTCTTTTCTCCATAAACCCCTGCAAGTAATTCTGGACAATAAATTCCTAATTGTGGAATTGCTGTGTCCAACAGAATGCACCAATTTCCATAACCATCAGTAGTATATGGTAGTGACTTAACTAATACTGGTTGCCATTATCTTTGAGGACCAGCCATGTTAAATATGGTATCTTGTTGTTTTAATCTGTTTCACTTCGGTTTTCAGTGAGGCAAAGGTTCTGCCTACTCTCTCTCTCTGTCCCCACCTTGAACTTTCCCTATATTCCTTCTAGTGTATATCTAAAGCTCACATTTACCTGCTGGGTAGTCTTTCTCCTTTTAACCCAATGAATTTGAATTAATAGGCTATAGTTTGGCAGAGATATGTCTGTCCCCCTGGGAGAAGAAGCATATTTGGGAAGTCCTGCCCCATCATCATGGGTCACTTACCCTATCCTTGCCACTGCCTCCACTGTTCTCCTGGGACCAGTGCTCAGGCAGCTCCGACCATAGCCCTTGCCTTCTTCGTGCCACTGCAGTTTTCCGAGCTCAGGTCTCAAATGTCACTTCCTAACAGCACTCGGCACAGTGCCTGGCAAAATAGTTGGAAATTTGATATTTATTAAATGAATCAATAAATGAATGAATCCACCCATCTCCCTCTCCATCCATCCACTCCACCATTCTAAAAATCACTGTTAACACTTACCAGCCCCAGAGTACCAGCAGTTTGTAAGAGAAGGGCTTCAGCCAGCTGGGGGCGGCAGAGCCTCAGCAATGGCTGCGATGGTACTTGCAGTTACTTCAGATTCTCTCTCCAGCTGTGATGCTAGGAACTGCATTCTGATTTTGTTGCACTGGAGCATGTTTTGCTATTGTGTGTTTTGTTTTACTCTTATGCCTTGCATTCTAAATGCACCAAATAGCATGTAATAATATTTAAAATGATTCAATAATAATAACCTTGGTCGTCCGAGTGAGATTTTCTTCAGTGCAGGCTATCTAGAGTAATGTTGCACATCCAGTCTTCCTCTGACTGTTAAAGCTACTCCATATGCAGCTACATGCACACAGACCTGGACTGAAATCACTTTATAAAATGAGACCTGGGAGCACACAGAAGAGGCAGGATGACCCTTGGGAGTGTCCTTTTTCCACAGGTTCTGCCCCACTTGAGGTAGGCAAATGCATTTTTTTAATTCACAATACAGGACTCTGAATAGGCTCCAGAGGATGTTTTTGTTTTGTTTTAATAAATGGATGGCAAAGAAATCCTGGAATGGGGATGGGAATAGCTGGGAAGGGGTTGCAAGCATGTGAGCCTCAATGTTTTTAGTTCTGTCCAGGAAAACCTCCCTCTTTCATTTTGGCTCCACCAAAGTCCGTTTGCAGCCCTGTGAAAGTCTGAGAAGATAGCTAGTGACTTATAGACGTGTCAGAACGATGATTTATTGCCCCAAGGATCCATCTACCTAGGAAGGTCTGGAATTCTAAAGGAGTCCTCCATACAAATTTAATTTGAATTCACTTAACTTTTGAAAATGGAATATGTTCCCACTAACTAGAAAGATTCTTAAGAACAGGAACCACGCTTCCTTTTGCGTTTGTGTCCTCGGGACTTTTCACAGTGCCTGGCAGAATGTGGGCTCTGTAAGTACTAGTTGAATAACGTGTGAAACTTTCTGTTTGATGCCACCGAATCAAACAGAAGGTGACCTTGGGGAAGAAGGACCTTAGTCTCTCTGGATCTCATTTTCCTTATCCCTCAAGTAATAACCCTTTATATTTGAATACTGGCTTTAGTCTAAACCTTACAGACTCTATGTTTCCTTTTGTACTCACAACATACTGGAAGGGTAGGCTAAACAGGTATTAGCGTCCCAGTTCCCTAGATGGGAAAACTGAGGCTCAGTCTAAAAGATTTGGCCAGGTCACCCAGCTACATCCTGATGCTCTAAGACTACAAATTCCAAGTCTTTTGCCTCTAAGTGCAGCACGCTTTTCACTGTACCTCTCTGGATTATAAGAGACAATTGTACTAGTCAGTCTCTTGGAATCTTTTTTCTAGCTCCTGCAGTGGTTCCCAGTACTTACTGCACATTAGAATTAGTGCAGAACTTTTTAAAACATAGCCAGTAATCAAGACTGTGTTGTACTGGTAGAGGGATAGACTAATGGAACAGAATAGAAAATCCAGAAATAGACCCAGACATGTATGCCCAACTGATTTTTTACAGAATGCAAAAGCAATTCAAGGGAGAAAGGATAACCTTTTCAAGAAATGGTGGTGAAGCAATTGGACATCCACAAGTTAAAAAAAAAGAAACTTGACCTAAACCTCACATCTTATACAAAAATTAACTCAAAATGGATCACAGATGTAAGTCTATAAAACTTTAAGAAAAAAATAGGGAAAAATCTTCAGGACCTAAGACTAGGCAAAAAAATCTTAGACTTGACATCAAAAAAAATGATAAATTGGACTTCATCAAAATGAATAACATTTGCTCCAAAGAAGACCCTGTTAAGAGGATGAAAAGACAAGCTACAGACGTAGAGAAAAGATCTGCAAACCACAAATCTTACAAAGGACTGGTATCTAGAATATATAAAGAGTTCTCAAAACTCAACAGTAAAAGAAAAATTCAATTAGAAAAGAGGCAAAAGACACAAACAGACACTTCACTGAAGAGGATATACAGATGGCAAATAATGCACAAGAAAAGCTGTTCAACATCGTTATCCATTAGGGAATTGCAAAGTAAAATCACCATGAAATACCACTACACACATATCAGAATGATTAAAGTAAAAATAGTGACAACACCAAATGCTGCTGACGATGCAGAGAAGCAGGATCACTTATAAATTGCCGGTGGGAGGTAAAATGGTGTTGCCATTATGGAAGTCAGTTTGGCATTTTCTTATAAAGCTAAACATGAAACAACTATATGACTCAGCAATTGCCATCTTTGGCACTTATCCAAGAGAATTGAAAACTTATGTTTACACAAAAATCTGGACATGAATTTTCATAGTGACTTTATTCATAATAACCAAAAAAGTTGGAAACAACTTAGCTGTCATTCAATGGATGAATGGTTAAACAAACTGTGGTACATCCATACCATGGAATACTACTCAGCACTAAAAAGGAATGAGCTATTGATACTTGAAACAACTTGGATGAATCTCCAAGGAATTATGCTGAGTGAAAAAAGCCAATCCCTACTTGATCATTGTATATAATCCTTTTTAATATGCTGTTGAATTAAGTTTGCTATTATTTTGCTGAGAATTTTTATACCTATATTTATATATTGGTCTGTAGCTTTCTTGTGGTGTCTTTGTCTAGATTTTTGTATCAAGATAATACTGGCTTTATAGAAAGAGTTAGGAAGTGTTCCCTCCTTTTTTTTTTTTTTGGAACAGTTGAGAAGAATTAGTATTAATTCTTCTTTAGTGTTTCATAGAATTCATCAGTAAAGCTATCTTTTTCTGGACTTTTCTTTATTGGGAGATTTTTTTTAAAATACTGATCAACCTCTTTAACTTGTTAATGATTTGTGAGATTTTGTATTTCTTCTTGAGTCAGTTTTGATAATTTGTGTATTTCTAGGAGTTTGTCCATTTCATCTAGGTTATCCTATTTGTTGGCATACAGTTGTTCATAGTATTCTCTTACAATCTTTTTTATTTATGTGAGGTCAATATTAATGTCCTCACTTTCATTTACTTATTTTTTTAATTGAGGAAGATTCACCCTGAGCAAACATCTGTTGCCAATCTTCCTCTTTTTGCTTGAGGAAGATTAGCCCTGAGCTAACATCTGAACCAACCTTCCTCTGTTTTGTATGTGGGTCACTGCCACAGCATGGCTGCTGAGTGGTGTAGGTCCACCCCCAAGGAACTGAACCTGGGCTGCCAGAGCAGAGCATGCTGAACTTAACCACTAGGCCACGGAGCCAGCCCCCCCACTTCCATTTCTGATTTTAGTGGTATATGTCTTCTCTCTTTTTTTCGTAGTAATTCTAGCTGAAGGTTTATCAATTTTGTTGATCTTTTTAAAGAATCAACTTTGACTTCATTGATAATCTCAGTTACACTCTTCTCTATTTTGCTTGTCTCTGTTCTAATCTTTATTACTTTGTTCTACTTGCCTTAGGTTTGATTTTCTAGACATTTTTTAGTTCCTTAAGTTGTAAATTTAGGTTGTTGATTTGAGATCTCTCTTCTCTTTTAATGTAAGCATTTATGGCTGTAGATTTTTCTTCTTAGCACTGCTCTCACTGCATCTAGTAAGTGTTTTCATTTTTATTTATTTCTAAATATTTTGTAATATCCCTTGTGATTTCTTCTTTGACCTGTTGGTTGTTTAAGAGTATGTTGTTTAATTTCTACACATTTTTCAGTTTTTCAGTTTTCCTTCAGTTACTTGATTCTAGCTTCATTTCAGTGTGGTAAAGAGGATACTTTGTATGATTTCAATATTTTTAGATTTATTAAGATTTTTCTGTGGCCTAATATAGGGTCTATTCTGGAAAACATTCCATGTGCACTTGAGTGGAATGTGTATTTCTGCTGTTGTTGGGTCGAATGTCTGTTGGGTCTAGTTGGTTTATAGTGTTGTTTTATTTCCTTATTGTTCTATTTCCTTACTGATCTTCTGTTTAGATGTTCTATTCATTATTAAAAGTGGGGTATTGAAGTCTGCAACTATTATTGTAGAACTGTCTATTTTCCTCTTCTGTTCTGTCACTGTTTGCATCGTATATTTTGGGGCTCTGTTGTTTGGTGTGTATGGTTTGTAATTGTTTTAACTTCTTGATGCATTGACCATCTACAATATATAATGTCCTTGTTAGTCTCTTATAATAATTTTTGACTTAAAGTCTATTTATTTCTGATTTTAGTATAGTTGCTACAATTCACTTTTGGTTACTATTTGCATGGAATATCTTTTTACATCCTTTCACTTTCAACTTATTCATGTCCTTAGAGCTAAAGTGACCCTGTTGTAGACAACATATATTTGGATCATGTCTTTTTTTAGCCATTCTACCAGCCTCTGCCTTTTGTTGGAGAATTTATCCATTTGCATTTAAAGTGACTACTGATAAAGTCTTCTTCCATTTGCTATTTGTTTTCTGTATGTCTTATACTTTTTTTCTTCCTCATTTTCTCCATTACTGCCTTCTTTTGTGCTTAATTAATTTTTTTGTAATGTACTATTTTGATTTCCTTCTCATTTCCTTTTGTGTATAATGCTTAGATATTTTCTTGGTGGTTACCATAGGGATTACAATTAATATCCTAAATTTATAGCAATCTAGTTTAAATTGAGTCCAACTTAACTTCAATAGCATACAAAACTCTGCTCCTATACAGCTCCATTTCCTCCTTTAGGTTGTTGTTTTCACAAATTACACCTTTATATGTTGTGCACTCGTTGACATAGATTCATAATGATTGTCTTATGCATTTGTCTATTAATCACATAGGAAATAAAAAGTGGAGTTAAAAACCGAAAATATAATAATGTTAGTTTTTATATTTAGCTGTGTAGTTACTTTAACTGGAGATCTATATTTTTTCATATGACTTTGAGTTACTGCTTAGTGTTCTTTCATTCCAACCTAAAGAACACCTTTAGCACTTCTTGTATGACAGTTCTACTAGCAACAAATTCCCTTAGCTTTTGTCTATCTAGGAGTGTCCTAATTTCTCCTTCATTTTTGAAGGATAATCGTGCCATATACACAATCTCAGCTGCCAGTTTTTTTCTTCCAGAACATTAAAAAATGTCATCCCACTCCCTTCTGGCCTCCATGTGTCTGATGAGAAATCTGCTGTTAATCTATGGAAGATTCCTTTTTCATGCTTAGTCACATCTCTTAGTGCTTTCAAAACTGTCTCTTTGTCCTTGGCTGTTGTCTATGTGATTATGTGTCTCAGTGTAGATCTCTTTGTGTTTATCCTTCTTGGAATTTGTTGAGCTTCTTGAAGGTGTAGATTCATGTCCTTTATCAAATTGGGGAGTTTGGGGCCATTTTTTCTTCACATATTCTTTGTGCACCTTTCTCTCTCTTCTAGGATCCCCATTGTGCATATGTTGGTGTGATGGATGGTGTCCTACATGTCTCTTAGGCTCTGTTGAGTTTTCTTCATTCCTTTTTCTTTCTATTCCTCAAACTGGATATTTTCAATTGATCCATCTTGAAAGTCACCATTTTTTTCTTCTTCCTGCTCAAATCTGCTATTAGAACCTTCTGGTGAGTTTTTCATTCAATTATATTTTTAGCTTCAGAGTTTCTGTTTGGTTCTTTTTTATCATTTATATCTCTATATTAATATTCTCTATTTATTCATATTATTCTCCTGTTTTCCTTTATCTATTTTTCCATGGTTTCCTTTAGCTCTTTGAGAATATTAAAGACAATTGATTTAAAGTCTTTTTCTAGTAAATTCAGTGTCTTCCTTAGGGACAGTTTCTGTTAATATCTTCTGTGAATGGGTCATACTTTCTTGTTTCTTTTCATACTTCATAATTTTTTTGAAAACTGAACATTTTGAATATTATAATATGGCAACCCTGGAAATTAGATTGTTTCTTCCTTTGGTGTTTGTTTTTGTTGCTTACTGTAGGCTTCAGCTATTTATTTGCCTAATTAGTTTTCTAAACTATTTTTGTAAAGTCTTGAATCTTTGTTATAAGTGGTCTCTGAAGTCTCTCTTTCTTTAACTTGTGTTCAGGTAGTGTTTTGACAGGTTTCCTTGAATGCCAGGAACTTATTGGGAGAGAGAGAAAGAGAAACCTCCCCCCGTCTTTGCACATTGGCTCAGTCCTAGGGCACTCCTTCAATGCTCCTTCAACTCATTTCAACTTCTGATTGCTCTGGCTAGAACTTCCAGTATGATGTTGAATAGCAATGATGAAAGAAGGCATTCTTGTCTTGATTCTACTCTTAAGGGGAAAGCTTTCAGTCTTTCACTGTTGAATATGATGTTAGCTGTGGGTTTTTCATAAATACCTTTCTTGGGGTTTTTCTGTTGTGGTTTTGTTTTTTGTTTGTTTGTTTGTTTTCTTGTCAAGCCTGTACAGAACCACTCATCTGGTTATGGAAGAGAATCACTGAATGTTGGAAGTGGAAAGGACCTCAAAGTTTATAGCCCAAATCTCTTGTTGCACAGATAAAGAAGCTGAAGCCCAGGGAGGCCAAATGTCTTATCCAAGTTCACTAGGGTTGTTAAAGGCAGAGCTTGGGCCAAAAATAATAATAACTATGATTTATTACCTGCCTACTGAATGTCAGTTACTATGCTAAATAACACTATATCTCATTTACTCTTCATATTAATCTTATGAGGTAGGTACCATTATTTCTATCTTATAAATGAAGAAGATGAAGCTTGGAGAGTTAAGAAACATGTTCAAGGTTACACAGCTAGTAAGTTGATGAGCTGGTGAGTCTGGGTCATCTTGTTATGTTAGAAAGTAAGGAAACTTCTGAAGGCTTATAAAAGCTTGTCAAAAGGAATAAACCAGCTTGAAAGGATTCCGCTGGCCAAATGTATAACAACGTGAGCATCAAAAAACACTTAATGTAATTGTTTGAAATACTTAGAATTTGTAATGATATTATATTATAAATTCATAATGCTATTCAAATAAGAATAAAACAACAGACTCATTTGTTACTAGTGATGGTGGCTAGAACATTAACTTTGAAAACTGGTAATTACTTTTTTACTTTGAAAATAGATTATTAAAGGAAAATAATTAAGCATTTATCCCATTTTTCATTAGGAACTGCTATCAGGATAATCAAATAAACCTTGTTGATGAGGAGTCTTATTTATAGAAGAATACCAAATAATCAGTGTAGAAGGAATAATAGAGTTAGAAAATCAATTTACAACTCCTTAATGAAATAGTTGATTTGTGCAGGGATCAACATAAGATGTTAAAAGCATTAAGTGAAAAATTGATGGGAAACTGGTGTTTTACATGTTTTCAGAATTTCACCTCATCGGTTACTTGTTAAACACAAGCCAGGAAGATGTAATTGTACAATTCTATGATCAGGCTATTATCATCATAACCTGAGGATCAGTCTCAGCATTGCAATAATTGGGAGAATTAGATTCACGTGCCTTCTATGAAGTATACAGCATCACCTATGAAGTATTTCTGCCACAAAATTTTAACTTCTAGTTGAAAGGAAGGAGAAGGGATGGAGAAACAACTCATACTCCTCCTGAGGAAACAAGCAGACACATCCAGAAGGTGGGGCTTCAACAAGTGAGTGGTAAGATAGTTCAAGATGGAAGAGACATACAATAAAATAACAAATGAATAAGCCAATTATAAAGATATTTTGGGGACAGTTAGAAAATCTTGAATAATTTCTGGATATTAGATTATATGAAGTAATTATTGTTAATATTGTTAGAGATGATAATGTTATTGTGGTCATGTAGGGACATGTCCCTACTTTTTAGAGATGCCTGCTGAAATACTTAGCGTGAAATATGATGATGGCTGTACTTACTTTACAACTTCTTGACGACAAGATCAGTGTGGGAAATATGGCAAATGTTAACAATTGTTAAGTTGATTGGTATATAGATATGAACTGTTCCATTTGTTCTGTTTTTCTTTATGTTGAAAAATTTTATCACAGAAATTGGGAGGAAGTATTCCAGGTGAAGAAGGTATCCCTGTTTGCCCTTAAGACACACCAGCATGAAGAAGAAATTTCAAGGACAATTCCAGGATAGAAGGTCAAGTCCACAAAGAACAGCCAGCAGTACCACTGCATAGTGACCAGCAAGGAAGGATGCTGGACCGAGAGCCCTGCACCTAAGATGGAAGGCCATGAAAAGTGCTTTGCTGTGGGTCATACTGAAAATCCTTAGCAGAGGATCTGAAGAAAAAGTAGCACGAGATGATGGAGATGTCCTATGCAGGAAGGAAGACACCAAACACCTGCAGTGATTGGGATGCTAAAATAGGAGTAATGGCTAGAAAACGAGGCTCCATGTGGCATCTTTACTCACCTCATGAAGCCGAGGAGCACATCCATGTCCTTCCTGGAGGATATGGTGAAGCAGGACATCACCCTGCAGGGACCCTCAGAAGCCCCAAAGAAATTGATGAACTTAGTCACTTCCTGATTTTCTTGCATTTCCCAGGGAGGCTGTTGAATCATAAAGCTTCCCTTTGTAAGAGATAGACCATATTCATAGATTGCAGAACTCAATATTGTGACAGTGTTGATCCTTCCCAAGAGGGTCCAGAAAAAGGCCCACACATATACTGTCACCCAACACAAAAAAACAGGGGATTCCTGGGGCCGGCCTGATGGCGTAGTGGTTAAGTTCGTGGTTAAGTAAGTGGTTAAGTCCACGTTGGCGGCCCAGGGTTCCCAGGTTCAGATCCCAGGCATGGACCTACACACCACTTATCAAGCCATGCTGTGGCAGGTGTCCCACATATAACATAGAGGAAGATGGGCACAGATGTTAGCTCAGGGCCAATCTTCCTCAGGAAAAAGAGGAAGATTGGCAACAGATGTTAGCTCAGGACTAGTCTTCCTCACCAAAAACAAAAACGGATTCCTGGGGTACTGATAATGTACTATTACTTAATCTGGATACTGGGTACATGGGAGTGCTGAGTTTGTGAAAATTTAACAAGCTGTGCATTTATTATATGTGTACTTTTATGTTTGTATAGTATACCTCAATTAAAAGTTTATTTTAATCCTTTTATAAGAGTTCAAATGATGTTTTCCAAGATTAAACTGCTATTGTTCAAAACAGTTCTCCTCAATTCTCTGCATTTTTAATACTCTCCATTAGTTCTTTGGTTGCTTTCACAGAGTACTAAGTTGATTGACAGGCATTGTTAATGGGAGAGGACAGAAGTGTCATCTTGGTGAGTTACCCTTAGTCTTTGGATACTTGCTCTTCAGTTTCTTAATAATTGTTGGGTCACTTTTTGGATCCCACAATTATGTCCTGACCCACTGCATTTCCCCAGCCCATTTGGAACCTTCCAGAAATAACACTTCTTTTAGAGCCACTCACCGACAGCTTCTGCTTTGTTTTAAAATATCTGAAAATTTACTTTCATTGAATGGTGTCTAGAGAGAGGCAGATGTGGGCTTGGGAAGACCCGGGAAGTGAGCAATAAGGAAGAAGGAAAAGCATTCTTTATCCTCCAAATTTAAAATAGTGCAATAAGAATAGCTATAAATATATAACTTTAATTCTTTAAATAATATATTATCTTAACTTTTTCTTCATCCCTGTACCTGGGATGGTGTGGAGAGGCCTGATTTTACTTACAGGATCCGTGGTGTCTTTTTATATACAGTCACCACTGCCTTTTGTCTCTGATGTGGTCAGCACAGGGGAGAGTACAATGATTTTTCAGAGTCAGGACCTACCTGATACCTTGCTCCCCGGTTCTTAAAAGAAACAAACAAACAAAAAATTCTGCCTTAAAAAACAAAAAGTAGGGGGCGGGCCGGGTGGCTCAGCAGTTAAGTTCACGTGTTCTGCTTTGGCGGGCCAGGGTTCGCAGGTTTGGATCCTGGGCGCAGACATGCTCACCACTCATCAAGCCACACTGAGGCGGCATCCCACATAGAAGAACTAGAAGGACCTACAACTAGGATATACAACTATGTACTGGGGCTTTGGGGAGAAAAAAGAAGAGGAAGATTGGCAACATGTTAGCTCAAGG
Source organism: Tapirus indicus (assembly GCA_031878705.1). Classification (NCBI taxonomy): domain Eukaryota; kingdom Metazoa; phylum Chordata; class Mammalia; order Perissodactyla; family Tapiridae; genus Tapirus; species Tapirus indicus. The sequence goes on along the minus strand of CM062918.1, from coordinate 59,219,863 downwards.
CCAATCTTCCTCAAAAAAACCAACCAACCAAACAAACAAAAGTGCTATTAAGTACATCCTAAAAAATTTCAAATGAAACACTCCCACTCCTAAGCATTAAACACTCTTAGCAGTTTGCTGTGAATACAGTATTTCCTGAATTATTTATGTGCACACATATGAATGTGTATTCAAATTGGTTTTTAAAATTTATTTGACAAAATAAAATCATACTATGCATTCTTCTCTGCAACTTGTTACCTTCTCCCCAGTATATCCCAGCCTTATTTCCAAGTCAATGCATATAAATCCACCTCCCTCTTTCTGATGGCTGCAGAGTATTCTTTAGTATGGATCTACAGTAAAGTTATTAACTCCACTGTTAGACATCTAGGTTGTCAACTTTTCACTATTACTAATATTATAAATATTCAGCAATAAGTTTTCCTTGTTCATATATTTTTGCAAATCTATGCCAATATTTCTGTGCACCAAATTCTTAGAAATGGCTTTGCTCAGAGGACACTGTATTTAAAATTTTGTATATAGAGCCAAATTACCCTCTAAAAAGTTTGTACCAATTTACCTTCCCACAAACACAGATGTGAATGTACAAACCACATCCTTACGGTGGGACCCTCTTATTTGGCTCTCCACTTTCATAAAGCTGACCCATTTTCAATCATTCATAAACTACAATTGCCTTTGTTTTGACTGACCTTGCAGTTTAAATCTTACCGGTGCTGTGAAAGGCCAAGTTTTAAGTGGTCAGTTAAGGACATTTCTGTAACCTATTTATTCTTTTAACATGTTGATGATTATCTTTCAGGTCTAGAAGTCTTTTATTTTATTGTTTGTTAAGTATCAACAGGCAAAGATGTTCATCAAACTTGATCATGAATGACTTCATTTCAAGGCTTGAGTCTTGCCATACATCATTATTTATGGATTTCCCAAGTCATGCCGTTGGTTGGAGGGCAACATATGATGCATGAAAAATACCATCATTCTCTTTTACTACTATCTGCTTCAGCACAAAGCCTCCACAATCCAATAGCTTGGTTGTCAGTAACATTGTGTTTTGATTTTTTAGTTATTTAACTCAGGTACAGTTTTAGCAGGACCATATACTCTCCAAACCTTTTATTGCATTACATATTCAAAAGTCTATAACCCTCAATTGTCTTGGATACTTCAAATTTCAGCCCCGGAATCCCAGATCTAGGACTTCCTGAATTGACATCACACAGGTGTGGCAGCAGCCTCCAAGTTATCTTGAGAAAGCTAAATTTCTGCCAGGTCCTAATAAAAATTGTAAACTTTCTACATTCATCTTGTTCTTAGTTTACGAAACACTCTACTGTGACTTATATAAAGGACATTACATAATTGCATTGGTTGTCACTGTCAAATGCTCTATTTGAGTTAAAGAGAGGCCGACTTGGGAAGGAGTGGGCAGCGGGGCATGGAGGCGTCCGTGCTCCCAGGCAGAATGCTCCTAATATGGGTGCCTGTTTCAGCAGGAAGGGGAGATGGCTGGCTTCTGTTCCTCTCCAGAAAAGACTTCTAGACTCAGCCAGTGAGAAAGCAGCCATCCTATAAGACCAGAGTGTGATACAATCTGAAGGGCTTGGGTAGGGTGACTATCCTGGTTTGCCTGAACGGGATTGTCCCTGTTTTAGCACTGGAAGTCTTACATCCCAGAAAACCCCTTAGTCTCCAGAGACCCGTAGGATTGGTCACCCTAGAATTGTAAATAGGCCCAGCTACATTTATTACTTCGTCATTTTGTAGAAATGACAAAATTGTTATAAAAATTGGGGCACATTTGACATTTACATTTAACAAAATAATCCATTTAAAACACCCCAAATGTATAATTCATTATACCTATGCTATTCACAAGATTCTTTCAGAATTTTTAACAATATTAATTTACACATAACAGTCCAGTAATGGCACAAGTGAAAAATTGTAAGGTGAACATCTTCCTTCACTCTTTTTTCTAAAGAAAACATGATTTTAAATATTCATATCTTCTTATGTATTTCTAAATGTCACAGTTCTCAGTCAGACTTGAAAAGACTTTAAAACAACTCCCGAGTAGTCTCTAAATTATTTTTGGTGACCTTGATATCCATCTAGCCATAATCTTGGGACCAGAAGGGCGTATAAAAAGTCACCTTCCTTCATTCTTGTTGGTCTATCTCTGTGACTACAGTAATCTCCTCATGTAGATGACACACCTAAATTGCAATTGTAAGGCCCTCTGTGAATTCCAGGCCTGGGCCATGATAGGCTCTGATGGGGGGTTGGGGGACAGTCAGCGGTCATCTCACCATTAAAGTGGCAAAATGCAAGAGACTCAGGAGGGTGGATTACCAAGGGCAAGGAAAGCCGGCCCCTGGTGTAGGCAATAGGGGAACATTGAAGAGAACTTTAAAACAATAATAAACCTGCCTGAAAGTTGATCTGTTTTTTATTATCACTAAGCCCTGACTATTCTAAAAATTGTCAATGATAAAATACTTCTTGAAAAAAAATTTTCTTCATCTGTATTCTAAACAATAGCAGTGATTCCTGTTGAGTTTTAAGAATATACACGTAAGCTTTGCATTAGCACGTGTGTTTATCACTCAAGCTTTGTAAACATCATGTTCTATGTGGAGGCTAATTTGGAGAACTCCCTGTTATACAGTTGGCCCCTGACATACTCAGCCATGCACTTTCATTTTGAGATTAAGTTCAAACCGGTCAGAATGTTCCAGCTCTCTTTGGCACAGTGTGTGCTCCAGTGCTTGTGAATAATATATCCCTGCATTTAGATGGTAGATGTGATGTAAGCAAAGATGGCACACAGTTGTAACAATGAAGAAGCAGGGCCTGAGGTACTTCAATTCCATCATTCTTTGCAACCTCTTGGAGTTTTTACTTGTATTTAAAATTGAAAACAGTGAAACAGCGTGCCGATTGTGAGAGATAATTTTTTTGTTGTAAGCGCCAATTTTAGTTCATACATGAAATATCTTTAAAATTTATACAGTTCTTTTTAAATAGTTGTAAAACTGAAGAACAAATCAAGAAAATTATTACTGATTATTACAGAAAATAATTTTGTCATTAAAGGATAAGGGAGTTCAATATGTTAGTATTTGCACATATCTGCTTTAACATTTACTTTTTTCATTATAGCTGTTTTGAATTCCCTGTCGTTTAGGTCGTAGATTTCTGTCTTCAGGGTTGGTTTCTGGGTGTTTGTCATTTTCCTCTTGGTCTGGAGATTTAAGATACTTTTGCATAGAGCCTGAGTTTTTTGCCTTATTATTTCTCATGGTGAGGATATCTAGTCGCAGTTTCCACCTTCCGCCACTGGGTGGAGGTGACGAGCTGTGTGTTCTGGGCGCCGGGAGCAGGGCGTGGGGGAGGAGGGGCTCTCTCTTTCACCTACCCAATCCTGGGGGCTTCTTTCTTCCCTAGCTATCCGCTCTCCTGGGGAGCTTTGATGTGGACCGCACCCCTGTGTCGCTTCCTTGTGGGAATTGCTCAATGCTGCCTCCGTGAGAGCACTTGGAGGGCAATAGTTTTCCCGCAGAGGGCCGCCCCCCGCCCCCCCCCCCCCCCCCCCCCCGCCGTCTGTGGCCGCGCTAACCACATTGCTGATCGAATCGGGTGGGGGAGTAAATCTCCTTACCTCTCCCCACATCCTTGAGGTTTCCTGCACCACCGCCTTCAGACAAGCAGCTGCCCAGGTTTCTTAGAAATCTTGTAGTAAATGATTGTCCTCCGTTGATTGTTGTGTCTTAGGAGGCAGAGATTCAAAGGGGGAAAGCTCACTCCGCCATGATGCTGACGTCACTCCAACATTTACTTCATTTTCTATTTTTTTATGTCTTTTTTTTATAAGTCAAGTTACTTGCCCAAGATCACACAGTTAGAAACTAACTCAGTGGAAACTTAACTGTGTTCTTCAGACTCTGAGGTCAGTACTTTCCACAGCCACACAATCATCTTTCACTATCTTTTCTGGCTCATTTTTCACGTGTAATTCAAGGTCTTAAAGATTTGGGTCTAGAAATTCAGCTGCAAAAGAATCTATTGTTTAGAAGGCAAAATGTCTTTCATGTGCAAAAATTTATTTTGCACAAAAGTTGCTGTGGTTCTCCCAAATGTTTTCTTTTTCTTTCCAAGTATAACTTAATGTCTATGACACATTCCAGACAGCTCCTCTATAAACTGCAGGCCCCTCTGGAATGCTCTTCCATGAGTACAGGTGAGCTTGTTGGGAGCTAGATCCGAAGCAGGAATATTCAGGGGTTAGTGCCGGACCTCTGCAGGCTCGTGGATGGGTGAGACCCACACAGAAAATAATCCCAAGAGTTAACTGCGGTGGTTGGAGAGAGACCCATAGCAGATACGTGAAGATTTTGTACTCATATTGCATATCTGCATGGTCAATTCCATCTTGGCCCAATATTTAGTTAGACCCTAGACATTGTCACAGAGCGGTCCATTATGCTGCTAATGACTGTTAGAAGTGGAAATGTTTTACACGTCCAATGAAGGCATAGGTTGCTCCAAACCTTTCTATTTTCTTCCTAGGCTAGCTCTACCCTTTAGTGATGGATTATACTGTTATTGTGAAGCCTGTGAACATCATAGACATGTTACTACTCTCTGCTTTCAAGGACAGACGTTTATTCCTCCCCCATGGGGAAGGAACAGAAAACAATGTCAGTACAAACATTTTATATTTATTATTAAGTGTGGTAAACTAGGGTTCATGTTTAACTTTAGTTTTAGTTTAACACATTCCAGTCCAGCTAGCAGTGGGTCTTCAACAAACAGTTTCTGAACATTTTCTGCTCTTACCTTTGAAAAGGTTGTACAACTTAGCTTGAACAATTTGACCTGTTTACTAATTTGTAGAAGAATGAACTCAAAATGTCAGATGTGTGAAGAGTGAAATATTTTAATAATGAATTGATAATTCAATTGATACACAATTCTCCTATCTTACTCCAGATTATTTTTCTATTCAACCCATACATGTGGCCTCCTGGCTACTTGCTCAATTCTGACATGCAGGAATGGCTATGGAAGGCTCAGATAAACTTGGCATATATTCCTTCTTTGGCATCATTTAACATATTTAAACCCAGCGGTGTATCTATAGGCAGATAATGTTTTCACCACTGGATTTTAAATATATTAAAAGACATTTTCCAGCAGGATACCAGAATCCAGCCTTGCTGGGTTCTCACTGGATTTCATGGCTTCTCTGGAATGCCTGGTCAACCCACTCTGGCACTGTCCTTGGGCAGGCAGCCCTCTTCTCTCCCTCCTTCCATGACAAAATTCACCTTCTCTTGACTTCTTCATGGTCCATTAGTTCAATAGACGTGTTAACTGTTTTTGATTTTCTCTGTCTGTAAATTGATTTTTTTTTAATATTTTTGAACTTCCCTTTAGGAGTACATTTTAAAACTAGAATCACTCAGGATTTTAATTGGCTTTCCTATTTTTAGAATAGTGCATGCAAACAGAAATCAAAATTTATTGTTATTAGCAAAAATTAAATGATATTAGCTTACAAAATGTGAAATAGGCAAAATATTCACTAATATAAAATGCAAATGAGTCAATCCCTTGTTTGTTATTTGGTAACATAAGGGAGGAAAAGGCTAGCCTCCATTTTTACCTCGAAAAAAACAACAAAATTGAGCAAAATATAACTGGACCAAAGCAATTCAGGTTTTGGCAAAATTGGTCTTTCTACATCAGCAATAAAAATGGAACATGAGGTCTTGATGACATTGTAACTTCACATACTAATGATTACATGAAAATAGGAATTATTCAACATAGTACTCAAGCCATGGATTTGTTATTTGGAGAAAGAATAAGTTAGATTCTATTTTCATACCTTATACTAAAAAATGTCTAGGTAGATCAAAGTGTTAAATATATAAACATCAAACCATTAATAGAAAAAAATAGAGTTGCATATCCATCAGGTTCTATTCATCAAGCCGAATATCTCCCTAATTGGGGAATAACCACCTAAGTTTAAGAGCAATGTTAGAAACTCAAAAGAAAGTAGCAGCAGATTTAACAACATCAAAGTTTTAAAATCTATATTAGACCAGAAACAAAATTAAAAGACCAACTTGAAGCTGGAAAAAAATTGCAACAAATATAATAAATGGTAAATATCTTTACCAATAAAGGCCTCATATGTAGAAGCAAGGAAATCATCAAGGATCAAACAGAACAATGGGCAAGAAATATGAATAGACAAAATTCTAAAAGAAAAAGTAGCTAATCAACAGGCAAAAAATACATTTAACCTCAATTGTATGCAAATCAATGCAATAACAAATACTATTTTGCCCAACTCAAATAGTACACATTATTTAAAACTGATTATTATAAGCAATTCTGGTCAAAGTGTAGTAAGATGAATTCTTGTTCACTATGGTGAGTGTGTAAATTTTTAACTTTCTGGAACCAGTTCAATCATGTATATCAATAATCTGAAAAGTGGCGATATTCCTTGACATAGGGTACCTTTAGGCTGATAAGTAACACAAGAGTGAACCACTCAGCCTTTATATCTAGGATGTAACTCTATTTCTTTTTGATATATGTAAAATAATGAAAATCAGGTAAGAATTACCTTAGGAAGAAACTGTAAACATAAGTTCTATTTGTCAAATATGGAAAGGAGTGTTTTTTCTAATATATGTTGTAAGACATTTTTAAATGTTAAGCATGTGGTTGAATACTTCAACTTACAATGTAGTTGATTCAGATTTGGTACAATTAGAATGCTATCCAGAGAAGCCTTCTTTCAATTTTCTATACCACATGGAAGAACCATTATCAAAATGGGTAAAGCCAGGATGCTTCTAAAAACAGAACTATAATGCATTGGATTTTGATCTGATTATCAGTCCAGGAATTTTCCAGTACCAGACTCTACCACTCAGTCTAAGGAAAGACTGTCCATATTTTCAGTTTATCCTTAGTTACTCTGTGTAGTGGAAGTTTTGGCTCCTAGGTCACCCTCTCTGATCTTTGTACTACTTGAAATAAGCTGTTTGCCTCTGCTGAGAAGAGCTGGATGGGACACATCCATACAGGAGCTGGCCGGGTTTTATGGATTCCTCTTCTGGGAAAGGGGCACTGTCTTATCACACTATAAGCTGCATGGTCTTAGATGTGATTTTTTTTTTTTTTTTTTTTTTTTTGGTGAGGAAGACCAGCCCTGAGCTAACATCTGTTGCCAATCCTCCTCTTTTTGCTGAGGAAGACTGGCCCTGGGCTAACATCCGTGCCCATCTTCCTCCACTTTATATGGGACGCCGCCACGGCATGGCTGACAGGCAGTGCGTCGGCGGGTGCCCGGGATCCGAACCCGCGAACCCCGGGCTGCCAAGTGCGGACGAAACCGCTGCGCCACCGGGCCGGCCCCTTAGATGTGATTTTAAAAGTGTTCTTGAAGATGTATATTTACCACCAAAGAGAGTACAGTTATGAGACAAAAGCTTTAGATTCCACACACCATATCGAATTATGGCATTTGTGAGGGTCAAAACAAAGCTCACTCTGTGGCTAGTTGGCATATGATGGATGGAATTTGGGGAGAGTCCAATCATTTTATGGTACAAGATGGCTAAAACATAGGAATATTAACTTGTCTGATACAACCTATTTTGAAATTTTGAGGTTGTAACCTCAATCTTTAGAGTCTGCTCCCACCACCCTCCACGGCACTATCTTTCCCCTATACTCACTAATATACTAACCGTATGTTGGAGGAGCACAAATCCCATGAGCCTGTTCATTAATATTTCACGGGAAGAGTCTTATCCTTCTGTGTGGGTATAATGCAAACATCCTGAGAATATACTTACAGTTAAACAAAATTTTTTCTCACCTGAATAAAATTAATCTGAGTATAGTACTATTTATTTGAAAAGAAAAGAAATTCTCCATTTGGAGTCATTAGAGTCTCATGACTTTTTATAATATACTTAACTTGTTTTAATAAATTATCATTTTTTTCTGAAGCTTAAAATTGTCACACCTTAACTATGGCAATTCAGTTTAATATCAAAAATCCCATCTGAATTTTTTATGAAACTTGATAAGCTAAGTCAAAAACTCAACTGGAAAATCAAATGTACAAGAGTGTCCAGGAAATCTTCATAAAAAGCAAGGAGGAAAGACATGATTTCTAGAGAGCAAAAGATACTATAAAGATATCACAATTAAAATTGTGGGAGACTTTAGAGCAAATTCATAGAGACCAAAAGTAGGATAGTGGTTGCCAGGGGCTGGGTGGAAGGAGGAATGGGGAGCTATCCTTTATTGGGTATAGAGTTTCAGTTTTGCAAGATGAAAAAGTTTTGGAGATGGATGGTGGTGATGGTTGCACAACAATGTAAATGTGTTTAATTTCACTGAACTGTAGACTTCAAAATGGTTGAAATGGTAAATTTTATGTAATCTATATTTTACACAATTAAAAATTTTTAAAAATGTTAACAACAACAAAAATCATGTGGTACTATCACCAGAAAATAACAGTAATGGAAACATATATATTATGCCATGTATATAGTAGGCTTCATACTACCTCTCATGTTGGGGCTTGCCCTGGGCTCCACACAGCCCAATCTGCCAGATACTTTGAACACCACCGAATGTGCTGGGTTAAAAAGGCTAGGGGCAGATCGCTTTCACTGCAGCCTAGTATAGCTTGAGAAGTGTTCTGTTTTTCTGGGCCTCATTTAAAGCTGGCAAGCTTTTGCTTCTCCAAAGATGTCCTACAAAGTATTGTATCTCTGTCAAGATTGTAGAGGGGCACAAGACAAAGAGACTTGTCTTTCATTCTGGAACAAGTATCCAACGTAACTCAGATAACTGGACCTCTGGAAATTTTACGGATGTGGTAGTTCCCTGATTTTTCTTGGGATACATCTCTCACCTTCAATATGCAGGTGTCTTCCCAGGTCAGCCAAGATACCTGCTCCTTCCTGCTTAGCACGACATGTCTCTGTTCATTGGGATGGAGAAAGAAGCACTTGCCAAAATGATAATCACGTATCAGGGGCTGTGAAAGAGACAACATCTGTAAAAGCAGATGCAATTGAAGTCATTGTCATCCCATTCTCCAAGTTCTTCTAAACTGTGCTTCAGCCACATTGTCAAGGAAATTACGAATGTGCTGGAAATCATGACTCTGAATCTTTCAAGTTTTTGATGGTGACACTATTGCTGCAGCTCTCCCAAGGATGCAGTATTACTCTTTGATTTGGTAAAAAGGGGGAGGTCTGGGTTTTCCAGCCGTAATTGCTCTCACTCCATGGATTGGGGATCCATTGTGAAGATTCTGCCAGTTTCTAAGTACATCAGTTTCAACAACACAACCAGGGAAATAATTACCAGATACATTCAAAATACCTTACCCAAAGGTTCTTTAATTCCATGGTTTAAGTAAAACAGAAGTTTATCAGCTTCTCTCATTCTCTGCTTTCTCTCTACATATCTGTGCGAGTAAGTCTATGGGATAATTCCTAAAAGTGGAATTGCTGGGTCAAAGAGAAAACACTGATTTCCATCCCATAAACATGTATTGACTTACCGATCAGCTTGGTAAAATGGTTATCTTGTTTTAATCTTCATTTCTTTCATTTTTAGTGATGCAAAGAGCTCTGTCTAGCCTTCCTTTCGCCACCCCAAACATCTCTGAATGTCCTTATAGTCCAAGTGCCAGTGAGCCTATGAGATAGATTCACATCAAAGCTCCGTTTATCCCCCTCCCCACTAGGGGCCCCACTCTCACTGATGGACCACAGTGGCTGTCGAGCTCTTGGTACGTCCCTTTGCTCAGTGTATAGTTACTTAGTTAACGACCACCAGACTCTTTGGGGAAGGTTTGGAGTAAGATTCTCAGTTCACCCTTGTGGTGCCATTGCTGGGTTCTTCTTCAAGGGTCTCCGGCTTCCCCTTCATTCTGGATCTGTGAATTGATTCAGGTCTTGGAATTAGTAGTGGGGCATGACTCTCTAGATTGGTGGCTCAAGACACGGCTCCATTTACTAAACCCAGACAGGGTTGTACTGTTGTTGTTGTTGTACAAATCAAAGAGAACCTTAATGGGTTGCCCGTTTTATGGTTGACCAGACGGGAATAGTTAAGTAACTAAGATGCACGATACCATGGAATACTAGTTAAAAATAGTGAGGTATGTCTAAATGGACCGACGTGTAAATATCGGTCCAATATATCCCTAGATATATTGGCGTGAAAAAAAATGAAGAAAATGATTAGAATGTTTCCATTTACCTAAAATACACAGAGACCAAAAACCAATATATTTGTGTACATATTTGTATGTAAATGCATAGATAAAATTCTGGGAGGATCCACACCAAACTGTCAATAGTATTTATATCTGAGGAGAAATGTGGGATTGGAGGGGAATTGGGAGTGGTAAAGGGAAGCTTTGAGGTTGTTTTTACCCTTTATGCTTGAATTTTTTGCCAAAGTGTTTCAGGTATGGTTCATATAGCTTTAAGAAATAATACTACTTTTTAATCCAGAAGCCTGAGGAAAGGAATTGGTAAGAATGTACTTCTCATTTCTCCCTTTGCCCTCAGCAGGCTTCTTTCCACTATCCTGCAGATATTTTGGGCAGCGTCTCTACCCCATCTCTGGATCCTGCTGACAATATTGACACCTAATTACACAGTGTAATTTAATATCATACCCTTTTCTTGTGTGTTTTGTCTCTTTTTCATGGTGGAAAGTTCTCGTACTTCTGTATCCCAGACAGCATCTAGTAACATGCTCAGTATGTGCTCAGTAAAGACTTATCAAGTAAATAAAACCTCACGCAATCCTTTCCTTGAAGCAGAAGGGCCTTTCCCCACCACTACCCCTGGGCAAAATCTATCAAAATCCAATTAATTCTTCAAAGTTTGTTCAAATGTCACATCTTCTGGGAATCTTCCTTACCCACATTTCAGTTACAATTTATTGTGCTTTTCCTTTCTTCTCATAACACTTTTAAACACGCATTCTTATAATATAATATTTATTTCCTTATAATTACTGTATTTGAATTTGTCATATGTCAGCCTCCCCTTCGAGGCTGTGTTCCTGGAGGACAGGGAGCCAGGTGTTACTCATTCTCATTATAATGCAGTTCTTCATCCCTCCAAAGCCCTGCATCAGCAGGTACTCAATAAGTGTGTGGAATTCAACTGCAGTTAAAAGGATGAGAGAGGTTGTTATGTAGACGTTTTTCTACACATGAATCTGCTTTTACATAATCCTACACGAAGCGACCAATAGTAATTCAGCCGCTGAATTACCCACACAATACTTATTCTTCCTCTCTCAGAGAGAAACCTCTCCTCCAGAAGGGATCCTGTAATTTAATGATCCTATTGTGTAAGCTCAGCCATGCTCCCTTTCTCTACTAGACTCAACTCTCCACATATCTATACCCATAATTCTCTAGGGTGACTTCCTAACAGTGAATTTGCTGGGTTAGAGAGAAGAATTTCCATTCTCACCAGCACTGTGTGTTATCCGCCTTTGCCAATTGGCTTGATAAAATATGGCATCTTTTTGTTTTAAGTTGCATTTCTTTGATTTTCAGTGCTCTATCTTGTCTCCCTCCCCTACCTTCCTCACCCACACACCTTTGTACCCAGAATCAACACTTTCCTACTTTTAATGTTTTCTCATATTAATCCAATGAAATGAATAGGTAATTGTCTTTGGTCATCCAGGGACATGCTTGTCCACATAGGCAGGAGAGCAGAGTGAGAACAAGAAAGACCTGCCTCCAACTTCATGGGCCATTTGCCCAAAAAGGGCAGGGACGCCTGGGGCAATTAGTTGGGCAATTCAGTACGTCACAACCTAGTTAACGCCAACTCACTCTTCAGATCTCACTTCCAAAGTCAATTCCTGAACAAACAATGCTAAAATTTGTATGGGACCACAAAAGACCCCACATAGCCAAAGTAATCTCAAGAAAGAACAAAGCTGGAGGCATCATGTTCCCTGATTTCAAACTATATTACAAAGCTATAGTCACCAAACAGTATGATACTGGAATAAAAACAGATATTTGGATCAATGGAACTAAATAGAGAGCCCAGAAACATACCCAAGCATATACAGTCAATTAATTTACAACAAAGCAGCCAAGAATATATAATGGGGAGAAAACAGTTTCTTCAGTAAATGGTGTTGGGAAAACTGGACAGTCACATGCAAAAGAATGAAACTGGACCACTATCTTACACTATACAAAAATTAACTCAAAATGGGTTAAAGACTTGAATGTAAGACCTGAAACCATAAAACTCCCAGAAGAAAACATAGGCAGTAAGCTCCTTGAAATCACTCTTGGTGATGATTTTTTGGATCTGACTCCAAAAGTAAAGTCAACAAAAGCAAAAATAAATAAGTGGGACTACATCAAATTAAAAAGCTTCTGCGCAGCAAAGGAAACCATCAACAAAATGAAAAGGCAACCTATGGAATGGGAGAAATTATTTGCAAATCATATATCTGATAAGAGGCTAATATCCAAAATATATGAAGAGCTCATACAACTCAATAGCAAAAAAAACCAAACAATCTGATTTAAAAATGGGCAGAAGATCTGAACAGATATTTTTCCAAAAAAGACATACAGGTGGCCAATAAGTACATGAAAAGATGCTCAACACCACTAATCATCAGGGAAATGCAAATCAAAACCACAATGAGGTATCACCTCCCACCTGTTAGAATGGCTATTATCAAAAAGACAAATAACAAGTGCTGGTGAGGATATGGAGGAAAGGGAACCCTTGTGCACTGTTGGTGGTGATGCAAATTGGTGCAGCCACTATGGAAAACAGTATGGAGTTTCCTCAAAAACTTAAAAATAGAACTACATGGGGCCTGCCAGAGGGCATAGCGGTTAAATTCATGCGCTCCACCTCTGCAGCCCAGGGTTTGCAGGTTCGGATCCTGGGCATGGACAGATGCACCGCTTGTCAAGCCAAGCTGTGGCGGCATCCCATATAAAGTAGAGGAAGATGGGCATGGATGTTAGCCCAGGGCCAGTCTTCCTCAGCAAAAAAGAGGAGGATTGGCAACAGATCTTAGCTCAAGGCTAGTCTTCCTTACAAAATAAATAAATAAAATAAAATATAAAAATAGAACTATGATATGATCCAGCAGTTCCACACTTGGGTATTTACTCAAAGAAAATGAAAATACTAAACTTGAAAAGATATATGCACCTCCATGTTCTTTGCAGCATTATTTACAATAGCCAAGATATGAAAGCAACCTAAGTGTACATTGATGGATGAATGGATAAAGAAAATGTGGTATATATACACAATGGAATATTATTAAGCCATAAAAAAGAATGAAATCTTGCCATTTGCAACAATATGGATGGACCTTGAGGGCATTATGCCAAGTGAAATAAGTCAGACAGAGAAAGACAAATACTGTATGATCTCACTTATATGTGGAATGTTAAAAAAACAAAAACAAAAAACCCCACAAGCTCATCGATACAGAGAACAGATTGGTGGTTGCCAGAGGTGGGGGGTGAGAGGGGCAAGCAGGTGAAAAACTCAGATTCCAGCTTCTTACTGGAAAAGGAAAGAGTTTGACCATATGACACCAAAAGCACAGGCAACAGAAGCAAAACAGACAAGTGGGACTACGTCCAACTATAGTGGTTCTGCACAACAAAGGCAACAATTGTAGAGAGAAAAAGGCAACGAATAGACTTGGAGAAAATAATTGCAAATCACATGTCTGTTAAGGGGTTAATATCCAAAATATATAAGGAATTCCTACAACTCATTAGCAAAAAAGCACGTCTCAACTTAAAAATGGCAAAGGACTGGAACAGACATTTCTTCAAAAAAGACATACACGTGGCCATCAGGTATATGAAAAGGTGCTCAATACCACTAATTATCAGGGAAATGCAAATCAAAACCATGAGATATTACCTCAGACCTGTCAAGATTGCTATTTTCAGAACAACAACAACAAATGTTGGCAAGGATGTGAAGAAACTGGAACCCTTGCACACAGTAGGTAGGAATGCAAAATGGTGCAGCTGCTGTGGAAAACAGTATGGAGGTTCCTCAAAAAACTAAAAATAGATCTATCATACGATCCAGTAATCCCACTTCTAGGTTTTTTTTATCTTAGAAGAATTGAAATCAGTATATTGAAGAGCTATCTGCACTCCTATATTCAGCATTATTCACAATAGCCAAGACATGGAAGCAACCTAAATGTCCATCAAAGATGAATGGATAGGGGCCGCCTGGTGGCGCAGCAGTTTAGTCCGCGCTTGGCAGCCCGGGGTTTGCGAGTTCAGATCCCGGGCGCCCGCCGACGCACTGCCTGTCAGCCACGCCGTGGCGGCGTCCCATATAAAAAAGTGGAGGAAGATGGGCACGGATGTTAGCCCAGGGCCAGTCTCCCTCAGCAAAAAGGGGAGGATTGGCAACAGATGTTAGCTCAGGGCTGGTCTTCCTCACAAAAAAAAAAAAAAAAAGATGAATGGATAAAGAAAATGTGGCATATACATAAAATGGGATATTATTCAGCCTTTAAAAACAAGGAAATCCTGCCATATGTGACAACATGAATGAACCTGGAGGACATTATGCTAAGTGAAATAACTCAATGGCAGCAGGACAAATACATGATTCCACTTACGTGAGATATCTAAAATAGTCAAACTCGTTGAAGCAAATAACAGAATGGTGATTCCATGGACTGAGAGGAGGGGGAAATGAGGAGTTGCTCTTCAAGGGGTATAAAGCTTCAGTTATACAAGATAAATAAGTTTTAGAGCTCTGCTGTACAGTTATGCCTATAGATAACAGTGCGGTATTGTACATTTATAATTTGTTAAGGTGGTAGATCTCATGTTAAATGTTCTTACTACAATGAAAAAGTAATCATCATTGAAAATTAAAAATGTGATTGTCAAAAATAAAAATAAGTCTGTAAATGAAATAAATAATGAGTGATCACCACTGAGGATGTAATTAGTAGTAAACCCTCAAGTATAATATCATTGCTAAACCCAGTGGAAAAGACCCAGCACAAAAGACTGAACCCAGTGCAAAAACATGAGGAAAAACATGAGAGAATCATTAAGGGACACAGAAGACAGATGCAGAAGTTCCAAGATACTTGAAAGAAAAATACTCAGAATTTTCATAGTATATTTCTATGCAGCTAGAAGATAAATATCAACATGTTAACAATGGTCACCTCTGAATAGTAAAAATAAAAGTGATTTTTCTCCTTTTATAAAAAAAGGAAAAATACTCAAAATAGAGAACTGAGATTTTGGAAAGGAGGAAATGATGAAAAATAATTTAAAAAAAAATAAGTGGATTGGAAAGACTATCTAGGGCTACAACAATGAACAAATATTTGAAAAGAATACCCAGGCATATTTGAGTAGAATTCTAGGACCCCAAGATAAAAGGTTGAAGAGATAGAAAACAAGTTACCTACGAAAGGATTTCTGTCTGTTCCTTTATCATATCAAGCTCTTTCCAGCCCCTCAGGGCTTTTGTGCTCACTGCTTCTTCTGCTTGGAATTATCTAACTTTGTCTCCTTACATAACTGGTTCATTCTCATATTTTAGGTTTCAGAGTAAATTCTACTTTCTTGGAGTGGCCTTCCTCTCACCCCACTAATTAAATAGGCTGGCTGCTATTCTTTGTTATAGGCACCCTATTTATTTCCTTCTAATAGTTATAAATGAAAATTGTAATTATTAAAAAAAAACACAAGCTCATAGATACAGAGAACAGATTGGTGGTTGTCAGAGGAGGGGGGGTTAGGAAATGTGTGAAGGGGGTCAAAAGGTACAAACTTCCAGTTATGAGATACCTAAGGCATGGGAATGTAATGTACAGCATGGTGACTGCAGTTAATAATACTGTATTGCATGTTTAAAAGTGCTGAGAGTAGATCTTAAAAGTTCTCATCACAAGAAAAAAAATGTAACTACGTATAGTGACAGATGTTAACTAGATTTATTGTGGCGATTATTTTGCAATATATACAAACATTGAATCATTATGTTGTACATCTAAAACTAATATAATGTCAATTATACTCAATAAAAAAAAAAGGAAGGAAATCTGGGCACAGACACACAGGGAGAACGCCATGTGATGATGGAGGCAGAGAGTGGAGTGACCGCACGCCGAAAAACACCAAAGAGTGCCGGCCACCACCGGAACAAGAAGAGAGGAGGCATGGAACAGATTCCCCCTCAGAGCCTCCAAAAGGAACTGACCTGCTCACACCATGATTTTGGACTTCCGGCCTCCAGAACTGTGACAGAATACATTTCTGTTATTAAGAAAAAAAGGTCATCCTCGGGTAAGTCTTTGCTGATGCCCAGGTGAGATCAGGTTGCCCTGCTCTTAGCTCTAGTAACTATTAAAGAATTGTCGACTTATTTTATTAATATCTGTAATCTACGTGAGGGCAGGGGCTGGGTTTTTTGCTCATCATCTCCTATCACAGTGCTTAGCACCCAGTAGGAACTCAATAATATTTCGTGAAATGAATCAAAGACAACCATCAATCAGTGACTCTAAATGAAATCCCCCTAATACAGTTGTTTGCAGCCTCAGCTGCACGTTAGAATCACCTGTGAAATTTTTTTTTTAGCAATACCAATGTCCATCCCTACCATAAACTGTTTTATTTTTTAAAAAGACTTTAATTTCTTAGAGCAGTTTTAGGTTCACAGCAAAATTAAGAGGAAGGTATAGAGACTTCCCACATACCATTTCACTTATAAGCATATATAAATGTATATATATAATATACATAAGTATCACAATTGAATACATTGTTGCTTATTATTATTTTGAACAAACTGTTATCTGTTAGGTCAATTAGAATAGGAAAAACAAAAGTTTTTATTTTACCTTCACTTAATCCTTCTTTGATGCTTTTCCTTTTTTAATGTAGACCAAAGTTTCTGACCTATATTATTTTTATTCTCACTAAAGAACTTTTTTTTTAACATGTCTTGCAGGGCAGGTCTACTAGTAGCAAATTCCCTCAATTTTTGTCTGTCTGAGAAAGACTTTATTTCTCCTTCACTTTCAAATTATAATTTTACAGAGTACAGAATTCTAGGTTAGTGGTTTTTCCTGTCAACACTCTATTAAATACTTCACTCCATTCTCTTCTTCCTTGCATGGTTTCTCAAGAGAAGTTGGATGTAACTCTTATCTTTGTTCCTCTATAGGTAAGGTATTTTTTTCCTCTGGCTTCTTTCAGGATTTTTTCCTTGTCTTTGATTTTCCGTAATTTGAAAATAATATGCCCAGGTGTAGTGGGGTGTTTTGTTTTTGGCATTTATCCTGCCTGGTGCTTCTGAGCTTCCTGGATCTGTGGTTTGGTGTCTGACATTAATTTAGGGAAATTCTCAGTCATGGTTCTTTCAAATATTTCTTCTGTTCCTTTCTCTCTTTCTTTTCCTTCTGGTATTCCCATTACAGGTATGTTACACCTTTGGTAGTTGCCTCCCAGTCCTTGGATATTCTGTTCTGTTTTGTTCAGTCTTTATTTTGTTTGCAAAAGTTTGGGAGGTTTCTATTGAGATATCCTCAAGCCCAGAGATTCTTTCCTCAGCTGTGTCCGATCAGGAGTTAGGTAATGGTTGGGTTCAGTATTGGGTTAGTAGTAAGTTTAGTGAGCCTGTAAGGTTTTGGATGGAGATTAATATCTATTAGTAAGCCCATCAAAGGCATTCTTCATTTCTATTATAGTGGTTTTTTTAATCTCTAGCATTTTTTTGGTTCTTTCTTAGGATTCCCCTCTCTCTGCTTACATTGCCCGTCTGTTATTGCATGCTGTCTACTTTATCCATTAAAGCCCTTAGCATATTAATCACAGTTGTTTTAAATTCCTGGTTTGATAATTCCAACATCCCTGCCATGTCTGGTTCTGACACTTGCTCTGTCTTTCAAATTTTCGCCTTTTGGTGTACCTTGTAATTTTTTTCTTGGTAGCTAGATATGATGTACTGGATAAAAGGAACTGCTACAAATAGGCCTTTAGAAATGTGATGGTAAGGTGCGTGGGGGAAGCACTCTATAGCCCTGTGATGTGGTCTCAGTCTTTTACTGAGCCTGTGCCTCTGCACATTTTTTCCTCCCCCTTGATGTGAGAGAAGATGGCGAGAGTGGGCTGGAGCTGGGTATTTCTGTTCTCCCACATGGATGGCTAGAGCTGCCTGGAGTTGGGTATTTCCCTTCCCCCAGGTCAGTTAGGCCCTGATAATACCCCAACACGTTAGGCTCTGCTTAACTAGTTTGTCCTGAGGGCAGCTGTGAAGAACAGAGTGCTCTGGACTATTTCAGAAAGGTTCCTTTGCCCCTCTCCTTGCAGGAAGCACAGGACGATTTTTCTCCGATACTTACTGTGGGAATGTGGTAGAGCTCTTGGAGGTTAGTCTCATAATATTGTGGGGCCCCTATGACTGGGTCCTGCTGGAGTTTTTGACTCTCGGAGTTGTCCACGCTGAGCCTCTAGCATTTCATCAATTATAGTCCAGGGTTTCCTACCCAGCACTGGTTCCTGCAACAGTTTCTGCTCCTGAGTCTTTGCCCCATTAAGTTGTTATTCTCTGTATTTGCCTGTCAGTCTCTCCAGTCTTGGGGACAGCGGTTTGCCCTGTGCCCTCACCTCTCTTAGGGATTCTAGAAGAGTTGTTGTCTTTTCAGTCTGTTCAGCTTTTTACTTGTTAGGACAGAGTGGTGGCTTCCAAGCTCCTTGCATGCAGAACTGGAAACCAGAAGTCCCACAGACCTTTTAAATCCGAATCTCAGCATGATCCTTAACCTGTAGCCAGGGTTAAGAAACTGATGGCCGGTGCCAGTAACCTCTCCAACAGGTCACTGGCCACCAGGTGGCGCCCAAACAACACCAATGGCTCCAGGAACGTACAGCTATCTCCAAGGACTCTACCTGCTTCATAAAGTCTTCAGTGGAAAGTTTAGACAGGGAGGTCTGGTTTTCATGTTTTGCTTTTGTGGGATACACATGCGCGCGTGCAGACACCCACACACGCACATTAGTGCTTTGAATAGCAAATGTATCAAAGATCATGATGGTCATATGAATAGTGATTCAAAAATTAAAAATAAAGAATAGCTCTCACTCTCTACATGAGATTTGCCTCATTCCAGGATATCTAAATAGAGCTTTTCTGCTTGCCATTTCTGTTAAAGCTTACCAGCTGCAGCTAGGCCTAGCATGGATCTTCGGCTGAAATTGCTTTGTAACATAAAAAAATTGGAAGTGAACAGTGAAGGCAGAGTGTCCCTTGTGGCTGCTGCCCCACCTGGGTGAGGAAACACTGGGGTTTTAATCCTCTGTTGCAGAACATCGAATGGGCTCTGTGGGCTGCCCTGTTTGGTTTTAACATGTGGATGGTGGGAAATTCTTGGTTAGTAGGGGTTGCAATGGAAAGACATAATGCTCATGTATAGACCTGCAACAACCATCTGCAAAATATACATCCTTCACATCACACATGGAATATTTACAAAAATTGACCTTACCCTGGGCCATAAATCAAATCTCAACAATTTCAAAGGATTACCTATAATGCAATTAAGACAGAAATCAATAATAAAAACATAGTGCAAAATCCATTCTCCCCAGTGGCATGCTGAGAGAAGAAGCATAGCTGGTGACTTCAGAGACATCAAAGCTATAACTTCTTCCCATTGGATCATATAGGGATGCCCCTGGGTTTCTGTCCACTTAGAAGAGTCCCAGAATTCTTAAGTAATCCTCAATCCAAATCAATAAGATTTGGAAAACCCAGAGAAATGAGCAAAGTCTTGAGGAAGCACTTCTCAAAAGAAGAAATCCAAAAAGTCAATAAGCATATCAAAAGGTGTTCAACATCAGGAAAATGCAGAGTAAAACCACAGTGAGATACCACAAAACACTGGTCAGACAGGCAAAAACTTTAATGTCTGTCACCAGCAGTTGGAGTAATCTCATACCCTGCTGGTGAGAAGGTATGAATTGGCACAACCACTACAAAAACCAGTTAGCACTTCTAGTAAATTTGAAGATACCCCTAAGCAATGACTCAGTTGTTCCACCCCCAGAGCAACTCATGCACATGTGCCCCAGAGACGAGTACAAGGATATTCTGAGCAGCATTGTTCACAATCGCCCCATACTAGAAACAACCCAAACGTCCATCACTAGTAGAACGGGTAAATAAATTGTAGTGCAATAAAATATATAATATATATATGTGTATATATAAAATAAAATGCTACGCTGTATTCAAATCTGGGAATGCATGTTACAAAATCAAAATGAATCCAATTTACTTTTCTGTAACTCTTTATTGAACCCCACGTGCATACAGAAAAGTACACAAATTATCATTGTACAGTTCAATGGATTTTCAAAAAGTAAACATACCCATGTAACCAGCATCCACGAATCTATTTTATTTTTGAAAAAGAACTATATTACCCCACTATATGACAAATTTCTTTAGAGCTGGGACAACCATGTCTTTTATTGTTTGTGTCCTTTTCACAATGTTTGGCCAGAGGGTAAGCTCTGTAGAGTTGGTTGAATGACACACAGAGCATTTTTGATTGGTGCCACCAAATCAAAAAGATGACAATGGGCACAGGGGACTTTAGGATGTCTGCATTTCATTTTCCTTGTCTGTTTAATAATAATCCCTTAAATTTTCACCATCTTTTGACTTTACCTTTCACACCCTCTTTCTCATTTTACCCTCATGATAATCCTAGAGGCAGACCAAGCAGGTATTAATTATCCCTCTGTCAGAGTTTGGAAATGGGATCTCAAAAAAGCTAAAAGTCTTGGCTAGTCAGCTGGATAGTGGATGGGCCAAGACGAAGATGCCCAGGTCTCCTCTGCCTTAATGCAGCATTCTTTCTCCCACATGACACCTAACTGGTCTAGTGGACCCATCAGCCTCCATGGAGCTTCTTCCAACTCCAACATCCCATGATGCTTTGGGGTCACAGACTCCAAAAAGTGGTCGAAGATGACCTGTGAGGGACTAGAGGGAAGCAAATGCAGCAGGGACTCTACCAAGCAGTCCTTGATTAAACGTGCACTCACGGGTCTGGGAGAACCTCCTGGCATCCTCCTTTCTAGTGTCAACATGCTGAATTTTTCTGAACATTTTGACATTTTATTTTTTGAGTAAAAATTTATGAATAAGATACAGTTTATTTTATGTAAATTATACCTCAATAAAGTTGATTTTTTAAAAAAATGACAGACACCACTGGTTGTCCCTTAGGCGGTTAATGCAGTCTGGAGCCTTCTCACTGGTTCAGCAGTGGCCACATGATGGCAGACTTGAAGTCCAGGGTGAGATCTGTGTCCCGAGAACTTGACTCCTGTGGGACACAAGGAAATTCTTGAACAAATGGAAGTTTACCCCATGCAGGAGAAGGATCAATCAATGTCAAAGACATCAATTTTCCTCAGGTTAACATGTTTTTTTGTCTGTATATGTGTATCTAGACTGGCTGCTTCTAACTTTTTTTAACAGTAGGACAACAAACAAGCAATAGTATTCAGAATTCTGATAAAAATAATGACGGACCAACAGCCCTATCAGATATTAAAACATAAAACTATAATAATAAAAAATGTGGTTCTGAAATCAATGGAAAATAATAGAAGATTCAGAAGTAGATCTAAATGCAAACAACAATGTGGTAATTAAGGTGGTAGTTCTAATCAGTGGGGAAAAGATGGATTATTTAATAAATGATATTGTAACATCTGGGTAACCATCTGGGAAAAATAAACACCCGTATCTTACAACTTACATAAGGACAAATGACAAATGGATCAAAATTTATGTGTAAAAAACACAAGAAACCATGAAAGTAGTAGAAATAAATAAAGGAGAAAAAAATTCAGTATAACAAGTGAGGAATCCCTTTCTATGACAAAAATCCAGAAGCCACACAAAAAAAAGGGGAATAGATAGATAGATAGATAGATAGATAGATAGATACAAACACACACATATATACATATACATATAAATGATAAATTTGACTACACACACACACACAGAACACCATGAGAAAAATCAAAAGACAAATGCCAGAAATACTCAAAGTGCATCTCAGAGGGACATACAAATCACTAAGAAGATAAATAACTCGATAGAAAAATGGGTAAAGGATTTGAACAGATGGTTCACAGAAAAGAAATAAAAATGCATCTTAGACATATGAAAACATGCTCAACTTCACTCTTATTAAGGAAAAATAAATTAAAACCCCGCCAGCATATCATTTTTAATCTAGTAGACTGGCAAAAATCAAAGATTGATAACACAGTGGGATGGCAAAGATTCAAGAAAACAAGGCCTCTCACACAATCCTTGTAGAACTGAAAGTTGGTACAGCATTAGTGGTAGATAATTTGGCAGTATCTATCAAAACCATACCTTTTGACCTAGGATTTTCCTCTTCTTCAAATCAATCCTACAGATATTCTCACACATGGGAATTACACTGTACCAGGTTATTCTATTCAACATTGTTTGTAGTGTGAAAGATCAGAAACCATCTAAATATCCATCAATAGGGGACTGGTTAAATAAGTTATGACACATGCATACAGTAGAAAATCACGTGATTGATTAAAATAATAACAAAGCTCTTAATGTACTAATATGAAAACACCTCCAAGATAAATTAAGTGAAAAAAGTACAAGACCATGTATATGGTATTCTACCATTAGTGTGCAAAAGATAGAAAAAGGAGTATATGCTTGTTGAGACACACATACACGTATGTACATAAAATCCCTGAGATGGTCACAAGGATCTGAAATAATAGGTGCCTCTGGAGAGAAGGACTGAGTGGGGACTGGAAGGGGAGAGTTTTCACTGTACATAACCTTTTATTGCTTTTGAATTCTGGAATATGTCTTTGTATAACCTATTCATAAAGATTAAAATATATAAAAATAAACAAAAATCAAAGAGAACACAGGAGGTCAGTGGACAGAGTTGAATCTAACAAAGGGCCCAACCAGTAGCCCCCACACTAGGCCGAGGCCACTCGGAGTAAACAGAATGAGGCTTGGTGGCAGATCAGAGAGGGCGCCCCACCAGAATCAGGTTGGAGGGGGCCCTCCCAGTGAGTGCTTGAATATTCCTGATCTGCCACCAAACCCCCGGGTTGGAGAAGCCACCACTCGCTACCCCTGCCACCCATAAAGCGGGAAGCTGCAGGCCTCGTCATCCCTCCACTCCACATGCAGGAGTGACAGGCTCTCAGGTAAAATTTCTGACACCTGAGGTGGGCCCCTCCCCCTCCAGCTGCTCTGGGCTTCTCCTGTGTAATAAACGCCTCTGAGGAGGGCTCCGCATGGGAGGACTGCCCTCTTGGACTTTATTAGCCTCTGTCATGTCCACTCACTACCCGCTTCTCCACTAAGGCCACCCTATGAGGAACGCCCGCTTCTACTCTTAGCCTCCTCCCAGCTGCACCCCTGCGATGGTCTCCAAGGGGCTGACACTTTGGGAGGCTCTGGCCCACCCAGTTATGGAGCAGACTCCCAATGACCCAGTCTCAAGGGCTCTCTCATTTAGGACAGATGCAGAGCTGCCTCAGTTTACCCAATACAGGAGACGCAGCAAAATCTGACCACCTCCCGGGATGGCCCTGGCCCGACTCACCGGTCCAGGAGAGCAGCTGAGGAGCCTGGTCTTCAGTGTCACAAACGCCACCTCCACTGGAACGCAAGGGAGTCCTGCAGGCGCTGCTAGCAGATCTCTGTGTTCAGATTTCACCTACCTCACTGGGCCCTAAATTCTTTTTTTTTTTTTTTTCTCTTTTTCTATTGAATTTCAGAAACAGAGAATTTGGTTAGTGATAATATTTGGTTCATATGGAACCTATACCATCAGTCCATTCACGGCCCTCTTTTACTGTATTTACTCATTCCTTCATATGCAGTAGTAGCTGCAACTTCACCAGTAATTTACAGCTACCTGTATGCTCCTCACCTATCTGTACCCTCCTCCCCACCTGCCAGGTAACCACTATCCTCAACTGCATGTTTATCATCCCTTTACAGTCTATCACACAAATATGTATGCCTATAAAATATACACTTTTTTAGAGAGTAAATTAATTTTTATTTAGTTGTTAACCACAATGAAATTAAATATGTGGGAATTTGTCTGTGGGTATACCTAGAACTCAAAAGAATTAAATTACTATAAATGTAAGGTGACCTCTTTTTCTTGTTTCAACAAAAGTAAAATTTGTTATGAGCACTAATTTTAATCAAAATTATGAGGGATCTAATCTGTCTTTGGTACCTTAATACACCTCTCTGTGCTCCACCCCTCCATCCCCATACTCTTTCAAGAAATTCAAAATCCTGTTCATTAGCCTCCCATTAAACATATCCTTAACAAGGAAATCTGATATCAATCGTTTACTCTTTACTATAAATTTAATTTGAGGGCTACCTCTCTCGAGATTATTTGCATTTAAATATCCCCATTTGAGAAATGAAAGATTTGCGTTCTGTTAAAAGAATTTCATTCTGACAAGGAGATAAGGGGGGTATCTTAAAAGAATCAAAATTTCCCTTCCACAGGAATATGACTCATAAATACAACATAGGGAAACTAGTAGAACCTTATCCACCAGGAATTTTGCTCCAATAATGTCTCTTATGCCTGGGGCCATATTACAACTCTATCTTAAAAAAAAACATTCTTTTTAAACCTCAACTCCATGAAACTGAGGTAACTCCTCTCCTCAATTCATGGCACACTCTTCACATTGTTCTGGAAAAGTCCCTCTTTTGTTTTATTTTTTCACTTCTTCCTTCAGCTACTCTTCAATTCCCTTTCCCTATACACAACAACCACTTTTAATAAGTCTTTCAGTCGACCTTCCCCCCGCCAAGCTTTACTGAGATATAATTAACATATAACATTGTGAAAGTTTACAGTGTACAATGTGTTGATTTGATACATTTATATATTGTGAAATGATTACCACTCTAGCCTTAGCTAACACCTCCATCACATCACATAATTGCCATTTCTTTCTTGTGGTGAGAACATTTAAGATCTACTCTCTTAGCAACTTTCAAGTATACAATACAGTATTGTTAACTATAATCACCATGCTGTACGTTAGAGCCACAGAATTTATTCATCTGATAACTGGAAGTGTGTACTGTTTGACCCACATCTCCCATTTCCCCCAAACTCCAGCCCCTAGCAACCACCATTCTACTCCATTTCTGTGAGGTCAGCTTTTTAAAATTCCACATATTAGTGATATCATGCAGGATTTATCTTTCTCTATCTGATGTATTCCACCACTTAACCATGGTGTATGATCCTTTTAATGTGCTGTTCAATTTGGTTTGCTAGTATTTTGAGAATTTTTGCATCTATATTCATCAGGGATATTGACCTATGGTTTTTCTTTTCTTGTAACGTCCTTGTTTGGCTTTATTATCAGGGTAATGCTGTCTTGGTAAAAGGAGTTTGGGAGTATTCTCTCCTCTTCTATTTTTAGAAGAGTTTGAGAAGGATTGGTATAAATTCTTCTTTAAAGCTTTCGTAGAATTCACCAGGGAAACCATCTGGTCCTGGGCTTTTTTTGTTGGGAAATTTTGGGTTACTGATTCAATCTCCTAAATTCTTATTTGTCTGTTCAGATTTTCTATTTCTTCATCATTTGGTTTTTATAGATTCTATGCTTCCTGGAATTTATCCCTTTCTTCCAGGTTATCCACTATATTGGTGCACAACTGTTCACAGTATTCTCTTATGATCCTTTGTATTTCTGTGGTATCAGTTGTAATGTCTCCTCTTTCATTTCTGATTTTATTTATTTGAGTTGTTTCTCTTTTTTTCATAGTCTAGCTAAAGGTTTGTCAATTTTCTTTGTGTTCAAGAAAACAACTCTTAGTTTTGTTGATCTTTTCTATTGTTTTTCCGGTCTATCTTTCATTTATTTCTTCTCTGATCTTTATGATCTCCTTCCTTCTGCTATCTTTGAGCTTAGTTCATCCTTCTTTTCCTGGTTCCTTGAGGTATAATGTTGGTTCTTTGTTTGAGTTCTTTCTTTTTTCTTGATATAGGCATTTATTGCAATAAACTTCCCTCTTAGAACTGCTTTTGCTGCATCTCATAGGTTTTGGAATATTACTTCCATTTTTGTTTGTTTCAAGATATTTTTTGATTTCCCTTTTGATTTTTTCTTTTATCCATTGATTTTTCAGGAATGCACTGTTTAATTTCCACATATTTGTGAATTTTCCAGCTTTCCTCCTGTTACTGATTTCTAGTTTCATACCCTTGTGATAAGAAGAGATACCGGGTATGATTTTAATCTTAAATTTGCGCAACTTGTTTTGTGACCTATCATCATCTATCCTGGAGAATGTTCCACGTGGACTTGAGAAGAATGTGTATTCTGCTGCTGTTAAATGGAATGTTCTGTATATGTCTGTTAGGAAACTTCTCTTTGTCTTTTGTGAAGCTACTGTAGGCTTTTGTATGTGGTTACCAGGAGCCTTACATAAAACATTTCATAGATACAACAGTCTATTTTACGCTGCTGAGGAGTGTGGTCTCCTGTCACAAATGCCACCTCTACTAGAATGCAAGGGAGTCCTTCTGCAGATGCTGAACCTGATAACTGGTTAAAGTCTATCACATACAAAAGTTCTATCTTTTTACTTCCACCCTTTTTTGTTTTTGATGTCACAGTTTACCTCTTTTATATTGTGTATTCATCAGCAAATTATTGTAGCTATAATTATTTTTAATACTCTTGTCCATCAACCTTTATACTAAAGTTAAGTGGTTAACACACCACCATACTATAATATTAGAGAATTCTGAATTTGTCTATATACTTCCCTTTACCAGTGTTGTATATTTTCATATGTTTTCATGTTACTTATTAGCATCCTTTTGTTTCAGCTTGAAGAACTCCTTTCAGCATTTCTTGTAAGGCAGGTCTAGTGGTAATGAATTCTCTCAGCTTTTTGTTTGTTTTGGGCAAGTCTTTATCTTTCCTTCATTTCTGAAGGATAACTTTGCTGGATAGAATGTTCTTGGTTGGCAGGTTTTTTTCTTTCAGCACTTTGAATATGTCTTCTCACTCTCTCCTGGCCTGCAAGGTTTCTGCTTAGAAATCCACTAATGGCCTTATGGGGGTACTCTTGTAGGTTACAAGATTCTTTTCTCTTGCTTCTTTTAAGATTCTCTCTTTGTCTTTGATTTTTGACAGTTTTATTATAATGTATCTTGGAGAGGATCTCTTTAAGTTGAGTTTGTTTGGTGACCTATGAGCTTCATAAACTTGGATATCCAAATCTCTCCCCAGATTTGGGAAGTCCTCCACCATTATTTCTTTAAATAAGCTTTCTGCCCCCTTCTCCCTCTCTCTCTCTCTCTCTCTCTCTCTTCCCCTTCTGGAACTCCAGTAATTCACAAATTATTTCTTTTGATGGAATCTATTGGTCACCTAGGCTTTCTTCACTCTTCATTCTTCTTCCTTTGTTCTCCTATGACTGGATAATTTCAAAGTTCCATCTTCTAACTCACAGATTCTTTCTTCTGATTAGTCCATTCTGCTGTTTATGCTGTCTATTGCATTTTAATTTCATTCATTTTATTCTTCAGCTCCAGAATTTCTGTTTGGCTCTTTTTATGATTTCTGTCTCTTTGTTAAATTTCTCATTTTTCTGATGTATTGTTTTCCTGATTTCCTTTACTTGTCTTTCTGTGTTTTCTTGTAACTGATTGAGTTTCTTTAAAACAGTTACTTTGAATTCTTTATCAGGTAAATCACAGATCTCCATGTCTTTGGGATTGGTTATGGAAGATTATTGTGATCCTTTTGTGGTTTCCTTGATTTTTCACATTCCTTGAAGTTTTGCATTGCTATCTTCACACTTGAAGGAGAGTCACCTCCTCCAGTCTTTACAAACTGCCTCAGGAGAGAAATACCTACATCAGCCCTGCTAGGGATTCTGAGTCTTTCTCAGAACTTCTATGTATATACCTGCCCCATGCTTCTTGTGGCAGAATTCTTAAGCTTGTACACCTTCTCTCTATCCTGAAATGCACCAGGCTGAGTGCTGACAGCCTCCCTTTTGTTTTCCCAAAGGTGGTGCTAAAGCTCAAGTTTCTGGTCTCTCCCTGGCCTGCAGATTGGGGCTGGCTTTCTGCATGCTCACTAGCTATCTGCCAAAGCTTGCTCTCACCACCACCATCAGGAGCACACAGGGAGCTGGCCACAGTGGGGATGTGTGTGTGGGTGAGACGCGTGGAGCACTGTTGGTGCCCTTGGGCCAGTTGGGAGATCCATGGGCAAGGTGTCCCCAGTGGTTCATGTGCAGGCTTCTTGATGGAGTCCACAATGCAATTAGTAGGATCCACATCCCTTTAATGCTCTCCAAAAGTCTTATCTGCCACTCTCTCGGCCTATTCTTGCCCCCAGTCATCCAGCTCAAGATTCTGTAGTCTGAATGCAGTGAGAGAGAAGCGAGCTTCTTTGAGAGCATCCCACATAGCTGGGGAGGCTGGGTGCTCACTCACATACTCTCACTTTCCCCCGTGAGAGGAATTGTAGCCCAAGAAGATCCCTCTTGGCCCTAAGCTGTGCCACCTTGGGGGAGGGGTGATGCAGGTAAAGTCAAACCGTTTCTCTTGCCCTCTTCATTGCATCCAAACTCATATTATTTTCCTCCAGTAGTGTGCTGGAAATTCTCCACTAGAAACCTGGACTTCTACAAAGGCTTTCTCATCCATGGGTGATTGTCTAAGACAATATTTTCCAGAGGCTCCTAAACCATGGCTGACAGGGGCTGAAGCCAGTTTACAACCACTGCAGGGTCCACAGCTGGGACCGAGGTCTGAATGCCCATTACCTGATGCAAGGATGGGTGAGACTTCTCTCAGGTCCCTTGGCATATGGTGCTGGATCCCAAAGCTCCCATAAAGGAACTTTTGTCTGTGGATGGGTGCCAAATTGTTGTTGGGGGAGGAGACACAAACAAGGGATATCTTATTCAGCCATGATGCTAATGTCACTCCTTGAATCTTCTATTTTTTATTTTATTGTTTTGTGTGTGTGAGAAAGATTAGCCCTGAGCTAACATCCATGCCCATCCTCCTCTATTTTACATGGGATGCCGCCACAGCATGGCTTGACAAGCGGTGCATCAGTCTGTGCCCTGGATCGGAACCTGTGAACCCCAGGCCGCTGAAGCAGAGCATGCGAACTTAACCACTACACCACCGGGCTGGCCCCCTCCTTGAATCTTTTAAATGGACATCGTACTAGTGTTACAAAATTTATTTTTACTCCTTATTGTGTTAAAAAAATTACCCGTGTTGTTGATCTTAAGTGATGGTATGTTCATTTTCTCCACTTTTTGGTGTTTTTTAAATTATTGAGGATTCTAAGAGCTTCTGTTTAAGAAAGTTATATCTATTGATACTTACCATATTAGAAATTAAATCTGAGAATTTAAAAATATTTATTAATTCACTTTAAAATAGCACAATAACTTTTGCATATTAACATAAACAACATATTTTGTGAAAAATTACCATGTTTTCAAAAACACACAAAAATTTTAGCAAGAAAACTAAACCATTACTCTAATTTTTTTTTTTTTTTGGTGAGGAAAACTGGCCCTGAGCTAACATCTGTGCCAATCTTCCTCTATTTGGTATGTGAGATGCCACCACAGCATGGCTTGATGAGCGATGTGTAGGTCTGTGCCCAGGATCTGAACGCACAAACCCCATGCTGCCAAAGAGGAGCACACGAACTTAACCACTACACCACAGGGCCAGCCCCAATAATTACTTTAATTTTTACAAATCTTCTTAAGCTCTGGCCTAATAGAAGACAGCCAGATTCTTAATCTGCTCTGCATATAATTTGTTGTGATATGGTAGAAGTTTATGAAGATAATTTTATTTCATACAGATTTGTAATTGGAAAAGGGAAAAATATTTCAATAGCCTTTTCAGATCATTGTGGTTGATTTTTTAGGTTAGCTGCAACGTAGAATCTGAAACCATATCAATAAAGTTTTAGTATGCTGTTACATTAAAATCCATTGGTCTATCTTGCAGTTTGAATGGATTTTTACCCATGCATGATTCTGTGACACAGTCATGTGCTGCATAATGACCTTTCGGTCAATGACAGGCCGCATGTATGATGGTGGTCCCATAAGATTAGTACCATACAGCCTAGGTGTATAGCAGGCTATACCATCTAAGTTTGTGTAAGTACACCCTGTGATGTTTGCACAATGACGAAATCACCTAACGATGCATTTGTCAGACTATATCCCCGTAATTAAGTGACATATGACACTAGTACCCTCACCTCAACATATGACAGCCACACATTATGTAGGGGGATCCCAGGGAGCTGAGGGACAAGAGGTAGCTCCATGACCCAGAGCAGCTAACAGTGTGCCCTTGAGAGTTTCCTCTCTTCCAGATCATGGCAATGCACTGAAGTTTAGGGGCACTAAGTTACATGGATTTACAGACTATATTATCCCCTTTTAACTTAAGTAACCCTCCCAAAATGTTGTAAAATTGGGCCTTCAAAGGGATCTTGGGATCAAAGATAACACTAATAAAGCAAGCAAAATTGAGCTACAAAAAAAGGGCAAACCTGACATATCTCCCGTCAATGTACAAGGTTAAAAACAGCAACCATCAAATAATCAGGTCTGACAAGAAGTCAGCCAAAAAGGCTTGAATTTATCAAGAAGACTGTTAGAGATATATTATTTACACACACTATTGTTAACTATCAACATCACCTCAAGTATACACTAAGCCTTAAGATATCAGCTATGACAATATAGGGCAAGACATTTAAATAGCTGTGTGTGTGTTAGTTCAGAAAAGAGGCATCAGAAAAATTCCTTTTTTGTACAGAAAGTCCAAAATAGTCTTTGCTGTCAATAGGAAAATACAAATTTTTGATCACATTTGACTGAAGTGTATACAAGATGTTGTCTACAGACTGTTGCTCCAAGTTGCTGAATATTTCCCTACTTTATTTCCAAGAAGACTTCTTAGTTTAAAAAAGCATTAGAAATAGTGAAGGAGAATTAATGCTGAGGTGTTCTGAGTATCTTGCATCTGATTCATCAATAACATACAAAAGAAAGGCTGTACTCAACTCTCAAAATTTGGTGCCAATATTACATATCCAATAATATACTTAGTGCACCCATTTAGCACATAATTTATAATTAAGTGTATAGTTGTTTATCACTGTTCAATGACAGGTCATAAGCAGAAAAGGACAATGGTGAGGATTATATTGTCGTTGTTTCAAAGAGCAATCAGAAATTATCTGAAATATTTTTAAATGCTCCTTTTACAAAGGAGAAACAGAAATTCATTCTGTTGCCTTTTTTAGGATCCAAACCCAGAAAACAAATTTATCTGATAGGTAAATGACATACTTAGGAACAGCTTAAATCTCAGAGTCATGAAGTATCTAAACACCTCTCATATTTGGCCTGAATAAAGTATTTTGCTGTTCATTGAGCCGATCAGCTCACAGTTCAACGTGACCAGATACCGCCCACTCCTCCCATTCCACCTGCCAGGGCAGGAATGAGTTCTCTCTCCCTGCGTGCTCACACCACTTCATACACAAACGTAGCATGTCACTGTCCACAAAGAGCCGTAGTCCGGCTCATCCTGCTATGCAGCTGACTAGATGGAATTCTTCAAAGGCTGAAACCACTTTTCATTTTTTTCCTGCAACTCCCAGAGTGACTGACATATGGTGGACATCAGTAAGTACCTATAAAGTTAATGTATTTTACTGAAATATCTGTACCATTCCTGAACTTCTTTGGATTTCAGAGGCTATATATTCCATATTTGGGTGTGAGGCTCCAACCCATCTATCAAGTAACCTGTAAGACTGTGAGTGGGGCCCAGAGCAAGAGCAGGTTCTACAGTGGGTCCCGGCTGTGGCTGAGGCCTGTAACCCAACAGATCCAATAGTACTCAAAGTTTTGCGGTAAATAAGGAAGCTGTATGGAACAGGAAAGTCCCAATAAGAGAATCAGAGCATAGTCCCATAGGATTTATAGGGTTTTGAAGCAAAGCTCTGCCTCCCTGAGCTGATGACTATTCTTCCTTTGAGAAGACCTGGCCTCAAGGGCTTCATAGAGTCTGACCACTTGACTGTGTGTTTGGTCCCCCAGGAAACCAACTCTGAGGTGGAGATTGGTGCACAGGAGGCATACTAGGAACTGCACGTGGGAGCAACAACTGTAAGAGAGGGAGAGAGACAAGACTGGGCAGAGGAAGAAGCTGAACTGTGACCCTGTTGCAACAGAGGCCTGAGCTGATCACACAGGGAGCTCTGGAGCTGGGATGTCCCTATAGAGTTCTCCTGCTTTGAAGAGGAAAGGAGGCCAGGTCTTGCTACATCAACCAGGTATCGGACGTGGGCTTCCCCCAAGGAGGGGGATAACCTGGAGCAAGGTTGCTTCCATGGGCTTTGGGAAATTTCCAGAGGGGGTTCAACTGTGATCATATTCCTGGCAGTTAGAGTGATGAATGTTTCACACTTGGACTGGGGGATACGGGCAGGCTGCCACAGTATCCACTATATCACTGACTCTGAGTGACTATGTGGCTTGGGCTTCCCACCATGAATTGAGTGCTCTCTGATCCACTAAGCCATAAGGGTTAGTGTATGCAGAAAAAAATCTCTGATCAAATGGAAGTGGTATCTATGAGGTCAGGTTCAAGTAGATCTGGAAGGCACATATCTTCCACCTTCTGCTGCAGTGCTGGTTCTCCCTCAACTCCCACCTGTGCCCCTATGAGGACCTCCTGTTGCCCAGTTGATAGAGAAAGAAATAACTTGGGCCTGGTTTATAGATGCTCTAGCCAGGAGGGGATGCTGCCATATTACAGCCCTAGTTAGGCATGGCCCTGAAGGACAGTGGTGAAGGGAATTCTAACCAATAGACAGAACTGGGAGCGATTTATCTGGTTGTCCACTATACATGGAAGGAGAATGACCCGAGAAATGAATCTACACTGAGGTTTGGGCAGTGGTCAACAGTTTAACCACTTGGTTAGGGACATGGAAAGAATAAGATTGTCAGATTGGTGACAAGAAAGTCTGGAAAAGGCATAGAATGTGGGGATATTTGTGTCCCATGTGAACACTCACTAGAGGGCATCCATTGCATAGGAGGCTCTTAAAACTAAGGTGGCCACATCAACCAAATGCAATTATGAATCTAGATTGGATCAGCTAACAGCAGAAGGCAAGGCTGAGCACCATCTCCCAGGAGGACCAGGGAACTACCCTTTAATAACTACCCATTAGCCACTTTGTTACACTAGACTCATCAATTCATCCTAAATGGAATAAACACCCATTTTGGTGTATTGGTTTGTCTTCCCTGCCCACCATGCTTTTGCCAGCATACCATCTGTGGAGTTAGAGAAATCTTATTTATCATCATTAAATCCCATGCATTTATTTTTTACCAAAGTACTCACTTCATAGCAATAAAAATGCACCAATGTGCTCCTGTCCATGAGATTCACTGGTCTTATCACATACCCCATCACACAGAAGCAGGTGCTCTGATAAAACAGAGAATGACCTGCTAAAGAATTTTTGTGACTACTAGGAGACAACACCTACAAGGTTGAAGTGCCATCCTAAAGTGTCTGGAAATTAAGGGGTAAAATTGAGAGTGGCCCCTCTCACTGTTACACCTGATAAATCGCTGGAAGAACTCTTGTTTCCCATCCCCAAACCCCGGACTCTGCTGGTTTTGCGATCCAGGTCCTCTGGAAAGGTATTATTCCTTCAGGAGATACAAGAATGGTCCCATAAAACTTGAAATTGAGTATGCCACCTGGCAATTTAGGATTCCTCAGGGCACTGAACTGACAGGCTAAGAAAGGATAACTGTACTGTCTGGGGGTTATTGGCATCAACTATCAAGGGAAAATTGTGTTGCTGCTATACATCTGGTGCAGAAAGGACAATATCTGGGACCTAGAGGAGTCATTGGGGTGCCACTTAGAAGAAGGAAATAGTTAAAGAACAGTAATTGCATATCCAGTATTAAAGATCAATTAAAGACTAAAGTAACCCAATAAAGCCACGGAATAACAAGGACTCAGACCATTCAGGTATGAAGGTATTTTTCACCAAGTAAATAACCCCAACAGCCAAGGGCCAGAGTAACACAGAGTGGGTGGTGGAATAAAATATCAGCAATGGCCTTGTAACCAGTTATAGAAATGAGAACTGAAGGATCTATGTACATTTTTATGTACATATTAACCATTGATATCTTTTTTTCCCTTTCCTCTTTCCATGGTATTTCATATGACAGATGGTATTGGTGCTTAATTTTATAATGAATTCACTAGAGCATGAGAAACCACATCCAAACTAGGTGGGAAAGACTGAAATTCACCTGGAGATCTTGGACTCAAGATGGATATGATGGCTAATAGGGTTTGCACTTCCTCTTGCTAGAGGGAAGAAGGAGAAAGCATTTGTAAGAGAGAGGTGTTGCAAGTTTGAAGTTGTTAAATATAAATGGAAGGGTGAGAATGAATGTTGAATAGTAAAAGCGGTGGACTGCACCAGTCCTGGGTCTGTTTCCATCATATCCATTCCATCCAGTCCATTTCTGTCAGCTTCTCTTCTCCTGCTCTGCTCTGTATCTCAAGGAAGCTGATCCCTGAAGACTCCACTTCCTAGACCCCTGGATGGGTTTTGCCAATGGGAGGTTCTGGAGGGAGATAATAAGGTGGTAGGACAGGAGAATCTAGACAATTTTCTCCTAGCCCTCTTCACTTCAAGTGACATCTCCGGGAGTAGCTGAATTTCCTCCATGGTTCTAGCTCCCATTGGAAAGGTCTGCCATGATTCTAGCTTCCACCAGTTGTTGCTGGTCCTGGGCTATGGTTACATGCCTTTTCCCTCTCTCCTTATACCTAATGGTGGTACAGCCTTCTTGCTGTTGCTAATCTTTGGGTTATTTAATTTCCCCTATTTTATTTCTCAGCTTTCCTATCACCTTTGTAACCAATTCCCTGCATTAAGTTCCTGCTGTTCTAAGTTCTCAGGTGGATTCTATTTCTCAATTAGACCCTGACAGGTTAACTGTCCAAGAAGAGGGAACTTGTTAAAGGATGATAATAATAATCACAATAGTTTATATTTTTTAAGAATTTACTAAGATCCAGGCCCTGTGCTAGAGATTTTATAGCATTAACTCATTGAATCCTCCCAATAACTCTAAAAGGTAAGTCCTCCTTTTATCCCCATTTTATAGAGAGGTGGCACAACTTGCCTGAGGTTACACAGTCAATGGCCCAAGTGAGACTTGAACACAAGTTTGTGTGACACCGAATTCATACTCATCATAGTCATTCATCACCATAACACATATGACACAAACATCAAAACAATATTTTCAAAAAGTAAATATATGGAAAAGTGCCCATGATATAATATTGTTTTTAAAAGTAATGTATAGGATCCTAAGCGTTTTTTGTTAAATCTAATATGTATCTATTTATCTCATAAATGATACTGGATATGTCAAAACAAGCTATTGCTAGGTGGTGGAGTTACAGGTTATTTTCATTTTCTTCCATATGCACCTATATACTTTCCTGAATTTTTTCATTAAAAAAAAATGGATGTGGAGGGCCAGCCCGGTGGTGTAGCGGTTAAGTTCGTGTGCTCCCCTTCGGCGGTCCAGGGTTCACAGGTTCAGATTCCAGATGCGGACAGACACACCACTGTCAAGCCATGCTGTGGTGGCGTCCCATATAAAGTAGAGGAAGATGGGCACAGATGTTAGCCCAGGGCCAGTCTTCCTCAGCAAAAAGAGGAGGATTGGCAACGGACATTAGCTCAGGGCTAGTCTTCCTCACCAAATTAAAAAAAAAATGCCTGTGTATGATCATATATCAGTCAGGATAATTTATGACAAGTCCAAGACTCCATCAAAGACCCAGACTCATGTCCTCCTGTGGCTCCATCAGCCTCGGCGTGCCACCTCAGGGCCTTCCCATTCTCCTGCCAGCAGCAGAAAAGACGGAAGGAAAAGAGTATCTACCCATCCCTTTGAAGAGAATTCCTGGAAATGTCATACACTTCCGTTTCCATAGCATTGACCAGAAGTTAGTCACAGGGTCACCCCAGGCTGCAAGGGAGGCAGTAATGTAGCCATTCAGCTGAGTGCCACTGTGGGTTCTGTTGGTAAAGAATGGATATGCAGGCAGCTGGCATTCTCCTCCACAGACCATTATAATCAGTATAAAATAAAAATAAATTATGTTGCTTTGATTGCTCAATTCTACTACATAGTATTTAACTAAGTGGGTTCCATTTATATCCAAATAGAGACGTTTGACCTTTTGGTCTTTACAGAGGGTGTAGTATATGGAGGAGTGATTTTTTAAAATAAATTTTAAATTTTGGAATAATTTTAGACTTACAGAAAAGTTGCAAATATAGTTCAGAGAGCTCCTCGTTTACCCAGTTTCAGTTTCCCCAAATATTATCTTCTTAAATTAACATGGTGCATTTGTCAGAACTAAAAAGGCAACATTGGTACATTATCATTAGCTAAATTCCGGATTTTATAAAATTTCACCAGTTTTTCCATTAATGTCCTTTTTCTATTCCAGGATCCAATCCAGGATCCCACATTACATTCAGTCATCATGTCTCCTTAGTCCCCTCTGGTCTGTGACAGTTTCTCAAGTCTCCTCATTTTGTTTTTTTTCTAATGACCTTGAGAGCTTTGAGTACAGGTCAGGTATTTGTAGAATGTCCCTCAATCTGGGTTTGTCAGATGTTTTCTCATGGTTAGACTAGGGTTACATGTTTGGGGGAAGAATAGCGCAGAGGTAAAGTGTCCTTGTCATCACATCCTATCGGGGGTATCTGATAGCTACATGACATCATTCATTGATTAAGGTGGTGTGTGCAAGGGTTTTACACTCTAAAGCTATTATTTTTTCCCCTCCTATAGACTCCTCTTTGGAAGTGAGTCGCTAAGTCCAGGCCATACTTGGAGTAGGAGGTGGGGTATCTACGTATATTATTTGGGATTCTTCTGTAAAGAAAAGTTGCCTCTTGTCACTAGGGGAGTTAAGGCTCAAAATGCATTGCTTTTGCTTCAAGACAATGAACAAGTGATGAGAACATCTTGTAAGCATCCTGGTAGTTGCTGGGGATACCCTGATATATTCCTGGTTTCAAAGAACATGTGATCTTGTCTGAGACAAAAAAATGTAAGCAAAGAGTCATGGTCCAAAGTGAGAGGTGCTCTAAGAGGTGTGCGTCCGAGGTGCCACGGAGCCCTGATGGCCCAGGTGAGGGAGGGTTTATTATCGGGGAGAGAGAAGGTCAGAAGAGGCCTCAGGGAGGAAATTAGGTATGAGGTTAAACTGAGTACACTTGTCTGCTTAAGTAAATAACTGGATATCCCATTAACCATTATCCATAAAAAGAACAAAAAACTGGTTTGTAGGCTATGAAACTCTGTTTGGCTTGCTGAATTTGAGGTGGGAAGGTCCAGTAGACATTTGAATATTCTGACCTGGATCCTGGGAAGAGGAAGGAGTTTAAGAGACAGATTTGGAAATCTCCCCAGGAGGGAGAAGGGATCAGGGAGGCCTCAAGGGTGGTCAGGGTCTTTACAAGAGAGCATGAAGAGTGAAAAGGGGTGGCAAAAGGAGGAAAGGATACAAGGGTCCCTCCTCAGACACACACTCTACCAGGATACCTGTGGCGGGTGAAGACACACACCATTACAGTGTGAAACAAGACCACCTTTACTGGCAGGAATGAAGTGTGGGTGGATGGAAATCCGTCTGCACCCAATCTTAAAACAAATACGCTGAAAGAGTATTTTTGAATAACTTGATGGCTGTGCTGATGCTGATACTGAGCATGACTTTTTCTATCTCCCTGAACCCTTGTGGTAATGTTACTGCCCAAGGCAGGGTTCATCTGCCTGCCACAAAACATGCCAATAGTCAAGAGGCAAGGTGATAGGAGAGAAAGGACTTTTTATTACAGCTTGCCAGCAAGAGGGAAGGTGGTCGACTCATGTCCGAAAGAACCATCTCACAGAACAAAGACTACAGGCCAGTAATATAGGGGGTTGGTCTCTGGGTCGGGGAGGCATCTGGTCTCGGGGTGGGATCACCCATCTGATTTCCAGCGGGAGGGGAAGACATCTAGTCTCAGTTTCTGATAGTCTTTTGTTTTACTAGCGATCATCAGTAAAACAATGCATCAGAGATCAGAGCAACGCCCTATACCCTGATCTCTTAGTTGTCATTGATGATGGCTATCGGCATAGACTCTCTGACCAGGGGTCATCACATTCCTAGGAACTCAAAAGAACCAAGTTATCAACTTATTGCAGCTGGGAGGGGCCATAAAATCCATAGAGCATGTCAGTTGATCAGAGGTCACTCAAAGTTACAGTATGGTTTCTCTTCTACAATGGCTTCCCTTACGTCAACCTTGTGTTGAGCTGGTATCAGTAAGATCTACATGCAATATTAAAATCAAGGAAAGATGTCTTTTTCTTGACTTTAAAATACTCAGGTATATGTTGTATCTGTTCAGCATAGAAAATAAAGAAACAAGTAGTAAAAATTACTCATAATCCCATCCCACAAGATAATTAACTACAACTAAAAGTTTTATATATGAATACACACACACATATATATGCACACACAAGTAGATATCATAATATATTTACACTGTAGAAAAATCAGAAATGATAAATAATTGTATGGAAAAATTCAAGTCACCTATATAGCCTCCTGGAGATTTTTTTTTTATATCTATGTTTGCATATCTTATTTTTTAACCAAAAAATAGAATCATGTGGTATACATTGTTCTAGAACTCTCCTTTAAAAATATGTTATCATTAATCATCATTATTACCATCATGAGCATTATCATTTATTAAAACATATACTTTTAAGGAGGTATTATTATTCCATTTTACAGATAAAGAAACTGGGGATAATAGATGTTAAGTAAATTGTGATCTAGAGCAATTTTAACCAAGTCTTGTAGAATCCAAACCCACGCACTTAATGTATATCAATAAATGCTCACTTAGAATATTGGTTTAAAATTAATTGTTCCATTTATTAAAATTACAAATACAAATCCTTGTTCAATTTACAATAGTAATCATTCTGTATTTTCCTTATAAATGTAGAAAATTTTAATGATCGTTAATAAGAAACATATTAATTTTGATCCCATTTACAAACTTAATTAAATGCTTTAAATATTTCAAATTGAATTTTGAAATTTAATATAGTGATGGGGAGAAAGAGCATTCTCTACCCACTCTGGGTCCTTTCTGGCTGGGCTACAAATTAAATTGACATGAAGCTGAATAGCAGGAGAAAATCAAACAAAGCTTTATAAAGCATGTATACATGGGAGAGACCAGGGGGTGTGTCTGGACAAAATGGTGGAGATTCTCCTCTTATACAGACAAACGATTCTGGGGGGAGTTGGGAGTGTCAGCCACGAGGGATTATAAGAAAAGCACAGTAAAGTTATTATGCAGATTTAAGGCCTCACCTTCCACAGTGACAAGTTTCTAGAGATGAGGTCATCCACCCCTCTTCCCAGTACAGAGAAGGAGATACCTTTACAAATGGAGATTTCTCTTACAAATGTTCTGTTTGGTAAACAGAACTTTGATAGGAATGGGCGTAGCAAAGACCCTCCCAGTCTATCAATACCCAGAGTCATCCAAGATGATGGCCCGTCCCAGGGACAGGCCTTCCATCCCAAATCCCTTTAGAGAGTTGGGGGGGGGGGTGAAAGTCAAAGACTCCTTCAGAGCAAGGTAGAGAGAGACACATCTTGAGGTGGCCAATTCTGATCCCCCACAATAGTCAATTTCCTTTTTAAGTATTTCAATAACTGACTTACAGAGAGATCTTTCCAAAGCATTTAAGTAATACTTGTAAATTCAATAAGTTAAATATAAATATGATGAGTCTTAAATGCCTTTAATTGTTCTTACACTGTTTATAAAATAAGTGAGATTTAAATATTAAATCACGTTAAACCAATTATTCAATTACACATTATAAGTTAGAATCGCAAACCTTGCATGCTAAGTTCTATTAAACATTACAAACATCTAGAGTACCAAACAGAAACAAATTCAGTAAGACATGAATATTAATACTGCTTGTTTGATTTACATCTTCATCTTTATAGTTAATTCTAAATCTCCTTGAATCAAAACATACTTATCCAGTTCCACTTCATGCAATGGAGGAGTACACTGTGACAAGAGATTTTCACACTGAGGTATATTGGATAGCTTTTCTGGTTCAAAACTGTTTTGGCTTGAACTGAAGAAGTCTGACTTATGGTCTATCAAACATACATTGCACATCTGCTTTAATCATTAAAGTAAAGAATGCATTAACATTATCTCAAAGTGAAAGAATTCACTCTCTTAAGATAAGAATGCATACTTCCTTTCCTACAACACAAGTATCGGTAACACCCCGTTGGTAACACCCTGTCCATATTCATACTCCTAAAGATAAGTTCTCTTTCCCGGACATCAGGGTCATGTTGACTGACTAATTTGCAACAGAATATCTCTTTGAACCTTTGATGAATATGTATCCTGGGCATGTTTAATGTATGTTCTTTGTTCTAAAAAGGTATAAAACTGTACTGAAAACTATGCTTCTCTGAATGCTTTCTTCCTTTGTGGAAACTGCCTTCCTGGGTTATAATCCTCACCCTCGCTCAAGTAAAACTCACCTTGTCTCTCTAATCTATAGAGTGGTTATTGGTTATTTTGCATGGACACCTGTATTAGATTGACTCTCTTGCCAATAACAATTATAAATCAACTTTCATTCAATCAATCAAAGAACAATTATAAAACTTTAAACAACTATGTGAAGGTGTTACCGAACCAACTGGGCTCGCCTCCTGGTGAGTTAAGTAAGACTCTACACCAGGGGACGTTGTGTCACAAAGTAAAGTGTATTTGCAGCAAATAGGAGACCACGAGGAATCATTTCCAAAGTCACGGTGTCCCTGAACAAAGGGAAGCAGGGACCTTTATTTTGGATGGGGAATGAATATTCAAAAGGGAGAGGCGGGCATTCGCTTGCACAGGCTCAGGTGGAAAACATGCTTCCACAGACACTGCAGGTTCCGGTGATGAGGCCTGAGCTCCTCCTGGAGAGATCTGAGCATTAAAGGTGAGGCAGAGGTCATGGGCACAGCCCTGGTGGTTAGGTTCCTCTGGTTCAGGGTCCTTGGTGGTTACATCTCCTTAACATACAAAAGGAAGAAAACAACTTGGAGAAACAGTTAATTGCTTCCAAACACACCCTTGAGTTTCTCGAGGTGCCTAGTTGGTTTCAAAGGCACTAGAGAGCAACCCAAAGTAGGGAGAAATGGGAAAGATATTATCCTTGAAGAAGGGAAGTTCACTGGGTGAGGTCCATGTTTAATCAGCTTTTCCCTGTGTGCACGTCAGAGTCCACTGCAGTGTCTGGGGAAATAGAGCTCAAGCAGAGCAATTTCACTAGGCTGATGAGACAGAAGTCAGAGTCTGGGAAATGATCCAAAGGCACTGGAAATCAAGGGGCGGGGGCGGGGGGGCCGGGAATCTCAAAAAGGAAAAAGCCGTGAAAGGAGATCCAAAATTTCCCTTAAATTCTTGACTGATTCCTCAATTGCATATGCATTGGACAAGACCCCAAGAAACCCAGCAAAAAGGAGGCAAAAAACTGAGATGAAAGTTTAGCAGCTGCCTAGGACACGGGAGTTTGTTTGCCATTTAAATTCAACCAAAA
Organism: Tapirus indicus; assembly: GCA_031878705.1. NCBI lineage: Eukaryota > Metazoa > Chordata > Mammalia > Perissodactyla > Tapiridae > Tapirus > Tapirus indicus. Next base: position 59,177,789 of record CM062918.1, on the reverse strand, counting down.
TAGAATTTTGTAAATAGCTTGGGCTTTCTACTGATCCTCCAGAAGGGCCACACCTTACCGGTAAAGACCGCATTTGAAGACCAAGGGCAAAACTGAATAAACCTACCCTAACAAAGGCTAAAACTCAGCCCCCATTACTGGTGATCTGCCAGTAATTTAACTGCTGCCATAACAAATGCAATACTCCTTAGAGGAAGATGACTTACAGAGTTTCTACAACATATTATTCACAATGACCAATTTACAATAAAAAAGTTATTAGACATGCAAAGAAACAAAAAATGTCACCTGTAATTAAGAGATCAGTACAAACAGACCCAAAAGTGACTCGTATTTTGGAAATAGCTGAAAAGGACCTTAAAACAGGTATAATAAATATGATAGAGAACATATAGGAAAATGTGGACAAAATGCGTGAACAGACAGGGAATCTCAATGGAGAAATGGGAAAATTCTTTAAAGAACTAGATGGAAATTCTAGAATTCTAAAAATTCTAGATGCATAACCTAGTTCAAATGAGAAACTATCAGACAAACTCAAATTGACTGACATTCTACAAAATACTTGCCCTGTAATCTTTAAAAATGTCCAAGCCATGAAGGTCAAGGAAACATGAAAAACTGTTTTATAATGCTCAGCATACAGACCCTGTACATTTTTGTTAGATTAAAATTCATCATAATCATTCATCATCAAAATGCATATTATACAGCCATGAAAACTATTTTTGAAATATAAATATATAGAAAAGTGTTCGTGATATATTAATTTTTTTTAAGTAAGATTAAAAACTCAATATATAGGATCCTAAGGGTTTTATTTTTTAATCTAATAGCTACCTATCTGTCTATCTCATAAATATACTAGATATGATGATGAGGAAAGCTCTTCTTTACACAAGAATGCCAGCTGATCAATGTAAAAATAATGATAAAAGTTGTCATTTTACTACAGCTGAAAAAATAATTAGTTCAGGCAGGCTCAGCAATGGATGCCAAAGCCTTGGAATGAATGGTTGGTAGGGAACCAGCTATTCACATAGTTCATGAGTCTCACACTACAGGTGTGATAACTACAAGAGGGAAAAATTTACATGGGAGGAATCAGGTTGTCAGCACCTTAACTCAATGATCAATCTTATCATCCTTCATGATAAGACAGGAAGACATCATATGCTTCCTGGTGTGATGTAATATGAACAACACAGTATTACCTATGAATATTCTTGCCAAAAATGTTTAACCTGAGTTTAATTCATTACTTAGATCTAATGTTCATTTTATGAGAAATCTGGGGATGGAGGAACAAGTTAAATCGACACCATGAGGAGTCAACCAAACAAATCCAGAAGGTAGAACATACTGGAGGATAACTGCCCTAGTCTCTTAAAAAAAACATGTCATGATGAAAAAATGGAGGCCCCTGACTGTCCTATATTTTAGAGGACTTTAAGACACATAACCATATTACATTGATCCTTGATTGGATTCAGGTTTGACCAATTAAATTTTAAATATAGTTTTGGGATAATTAGAAAATTTTAAATACAGACTGGGTATTAGATGATATTAAGGAATTATTGTAAATTTTATTAGAAGTGACAATAGGTTGTGATTAAGTATGAAAACATCCTTACTGTTTGGAAATGCTCTATTAATGTATAATTGTTTTCAATTGTTTGATCCCCCTTTGCTGGATAAGAATTATATATCCTCACATCCCCTCATCTCTTGCCCTGCAATTTGCAGGCCTTTCTCTACAAGAGGTATATTTCCCCACCCCATTGACATCATGCTGGTCTAGGGTCAGTGAAATATAAGCATAAGTGACACTTCGCCAGTCTGGCAGAAGCTTGAAGTGGCACTACAAATTTCTGTCTGCTCTCTTATTCTTTTCCTTCTTCTATGAGAATGGTATGACCCAAATATGGGCTGCTTCTTCAGTCTGGGCCCCAGGATGAAGAGAGAGGTGAAGTAGACTCACAGCCTGTCCATAGGTTGAAGGATAGCCAATGCCGATTAGCAGCTTACATGTAATGTGAAGGAAAATAAACCTTTGTTGTTGGAAGCTGCCGAGGTTTGGGGGGTTGCTTTTTATAGCAGCATAACTTAGCAGAAGCTGAGCTTCCACTATGATACAGAAGCATATTGGTGTATTCAGGGATGAAATATTTAAAATTGATTAGCAAAAATTCAAAGAAATATGAGATATAAAAAGAACCAAATGGAAATTTTAGAATTAAAAAAGCAACAACTGAGATTTTTAAAAACTCACTGGATGAGCTCAGTAGAAGAATGGAGATGACAGAGGGATGAATCAATGAACCTAAAGCTAGAAGGATAGAAATGATTCAACCTGAGCAACAGAGAGAAAATAGATTGGAAAAAAACTGAACAGAAATTCAGAAATTTGTAGGATAAAAACAAAATATTTAATGTTACATCATCAAAGACCCAAAAAGGAGAGGAGAAAGAAGGTGGAGCTGAAAAAAATATTTTTTTAAATGACTGAAAAACTTCCAAATTTTGCAAAAGGTATAAAGCTACAGATTCAAGAAGCTGAGTAAAATTCCAGACAAGCTAAACTGAAAGAAATCCACACCAAGACATACCAGTCAAATTTCTGGAAACTAAAGACAAAGAAAAAAACTAAAAGGCAACTAGAGAGAACAACAATTTGAATGACAGTGTATTTTCCATCAGAAACCTTAGAAGCCAGAGAGGAGTGGCACAACATTTTTCAAGTGCTGAAGGATAAGAACTGTCAGCCCAGAATTCTATACCCAGCAAAAATATCCTTCAGTAGTGAAGGAGAAATCAAGACATGCTCAGATGAAGGAAGACTAACAGAATTTGTTTCCAGAAGATCTACCCTAAAATAATGGCTAAAGAAAGTTCTTCAACAAAAAGGAAATGATAAAAGAAGCAAACCTGAAACATAAGGAATGAAGAAAGAATGATAAAAGAATAAAAATATGGGTAAGTGTAATAGACTATACTTCTCTTGAGTTTTTAAAATTATGGTTGATGGTCGAGGCAAAAATTATTATGCTGTGTGGTATGGTTCTCAATGAGTGTGAGTAAATATATAAGAGGATTATATGTAGGAGAAAAAAGGGACTTAAATGTTTCCACACTTTACTCAAAATGGTAAAATATTGATACCAGTTGTCTTAGTCTGCTTGGGCCGCCATAACAAAATACTGTAGATTATGTGGCTTAAACAACAGAAATTAATTTCTCATAGTTCTGGCGGCTGGGAGACCAAGATCAGGGTTCCAGCTGATTCAATTCCAGTGAAAGCTCTCTTCCTCACTTGTAGATGGCCATCACCTTGCTGTGTGCCTACATGACCTCTTCTTTGTGCACACATGGAGAGAGGGAGATCTCTCTCTCTTCCTCTTCGTATAGGGCCACCAATCCTATTGAATTAGGACCCCATCCCTATGACCTCATTTAACCTTAATTACCTCCTAAAGACCTTCAAATATAGGCACATTGGGGGTTGGTGCTTCAACATATGAACTTTTGTCATAGCACCAGTGAACTGTGATAAGTTATGCATGTGTAATATAATACCTAGAGCAGCCACTGAAAAATCTAGAAAAGGGATACCTTCAAAAACAGTATAGATACAAAGACATACAAATGTCCAAAGGTCTGTGAAAAGATGCCCAATATCACTAATCATCAGGGAAATGAAAATCAAAACCACAATGAGATATCACCTCACACCCTAGGCTATAATCAACAAACACACACACACACACACACACACACACACACACACACAGCCCTACCTCCAAAACAAAAGATAACAAGTACTGGTGAGGATATGGAGAAATTGGAACCCTTGTATATTGTTGGTGGGAATGTACAATGATGCAGCAACTATGAAACAGTATGGAAGTTCCTCAAAAAATTAAAAATAGAACTACCACATGATCCAGCAATCCCCTTCTCGGTATTTATCCAAAAGAATTGAAATCAGGATCTCGAAGAGATATTTGTAGAGATATTATCTCAAAGAGATAATGCTCATTGCAGCATTATTCACAACGGTCAGGATGTGGTAACAGCCTAAATGTCCATCAATGGATGAATGGGTAAACAAAATCTGGTATATACATACAATGGAATATCATCCAGCCTTAAGAAAGAAGGAAATCCTGTCATATGTGAAAACCTGGATGAACCTTGAGGATACTATGCTAAGTGAAATAAGTCAGTCACGGAAGAACAAATGCAGCATGATTCCACTTACATGAGGTATCTAAAGTAGTCAGACTCACAGAAGCAGAAAGTCAAATGGTGGCTGCCAGGGACTGGGAAAAGGGGGAAATGGGGAGTTATTCAACAGATATAAAGTTTCAGTTATGCAAGATGAGTAAGTTCTAGAGATCTGTACAATATCACGCCTATAGTTAACAATAATGTATTATACACTTAAAGATTTTGTTGAGGATAGATCTCATGTTAAATGTTCTTACAATAAAAACAAACAAACAAAACATTACCATCAACAGCAACAAAGCTAAGGTAAGAGGGTTGTACTGAGAAGCATGGACTATTAAAAATAAAAGAATCTAATACTCTAAAAAGAAACCCACTATAGGGGCCGGCCCGGTGGCGCAGTGGTTTAGTTTGCACTTGGCAGCCCGGGGTTCGCGGGTTCGGATCCTGGGCGCGGCCGACGCACTGCTCGTCAGCCATGCCGTGGCGGCGTCCCATATAAAGTAGAGGAAGATGGGCACGGATGTTAGCCCAGGGCCAGTCTTCCTCAGCAAAAACAGGAGGATTAGCAACGGATGTTAGCTCAGGGCTGGTCTTCCTCACCAAAAAAAAAAAAAAAAGAAACCCACTATAGACAAGTCAAATGGAATTCTAAAGCATGTTCAAGGAAAAGCCTGAGAGACCACACCTCAGCAAGGTTTCAGAATACAAAATCAACACACAAAAACCAATCATATTTCAATATACCAGCAACAGATATGTGCGAAACACAATTAAAACACAATACCATCTATAATCACTCAAAAACAAATGAGATGCCTAGATGTGAATCTCACAAAATATGTACAGGATCTGTAGGCTGAAAATTATAAGAGTTGCTCACGTTTCCTTGACTCTCATGGCTTCGACACTTTTAAAGATTGTAGGGCAGGTATTTTGTAGAATGTTGGTCAATTTGAGTTTGTCTGATGACGCCTCATGATTAGATTCAGGTTATGCATCTTTGGCAGAAATATCACAAAAGTGATGCTGCTTTCTTCTCACTTCATCCTCTCAGGTATCACAGGGTTTCACTTTGTCCCATAACTGATGACGTTCACTTTGATTGTTGGACTAAGATGTTGGCTGTCAGGCTTTTCCACTGAAAACTTACTCATTTTTAAATTTAAAAAAAAAAATTATATACAGTAAAATTCACTCTTTTTGGTGCACAGTTCTACGAGTTTTGACAAATGCATAGAATCATGTAACCACCACCGTAGACAAGATACAGAACAGTTCCCTCCCTCCAGATAGTATTACTTTATGCTGCTCCTTTGTAGTCAAGCCCTCCCTCCACCCCTAACACCAGGCAACCACCAATCTGTTCTCCATCCCTGCAGTCTTGCCTTTTCCATAATGTCATATGAATGGAATCATACAGTATGTAGCTAAATTTACTCTATTGTCCTTTGCTATTAATAAATATTTATGGGAAAGTAAATTTAAACTATGTAATATCCTGCTTCTCATCAAACTTTCAATTTATTTATTTACCTATTTATATCAGCATGGATTCATGGCATCCTGATTAATTAAATGGTCATAATCCATTACTATTGGTAGTATTTTGATGCTCAAATTGCCCCTGATTTGACTAAGGGAAGTCCCTTAAAGTTGGCATCTGTGTCCCTTTGACGCATCCCCATCAGTTTTTAGTACTTCCTGACTTTCCAGCACAACAAGATAGCCCAGGCTTACCTGTGCTCATTGCTATTGGGATGTTCCCTCTCCCAGCCCTTCCAGTAGACAGAGCAAAGGGAATATGTATGGATATATGTACCCCGAAATGTGTATGGTGTACACACACATATTTCCATCTATATTTATTTCTATCTATACACACTGAAAACGATAAGCTCACACCAATACTTTGAATTCCAATCCAACCTCACAGGATTCACTTCAGTTTTATCCTTTTCCATGTTTGTAACATGGAAATGTGAGTCCCTGGCCATGACAGGCTCCAACTGGGAGAACTGTCCCAAAGAAACAGGTTAAAGAGAAAGTCCTGACAGTGGACTTGCCCCTAGGCATAAACTTAGAAGGAAAAGGATTAAGTTATAAAAAATTACCAGCTTTAAAAGTGTTTCACTAGGTCGTCTTCACACCGGAATGCATGGAGGAATTTAAATTAGCTTCTATGTCTCATTATGAGCCGTCCCAGTTACTGCAGGACAGTGTGGCTTGGGGGGAGGGCGTGGACTCTGCGTAGGACCAGGATCTAAACCCCAGCTCCACCCACCATCATAACTGTGTGGCCTCGGGGGGTTGTTTAACCTGTATGGGGTTGTTTCCCCCTAAGGAAAGAGAAATTGACGTCCATCATCCATCGTCCAGAGTCGTGAGAATTAAATGAGACAATGGGACACGAGAGCACCTGGCAAATTGTAGTTGCCTTTTCAGTGACTATTTTCAAAGATGGTTTAAGATTTTGTTAATGATGGCTGAAATCGTGTGAATACAATGTCTAGATTATCTGTTCCGTGTATAGAATACTCTCCTTTTCCACAATGGCTGGCAAAAATTTAATTCAGTAATCTACTTGGGTGAGAACAGTTGTATTTAAATTACATATATTAATAGTTTTCATGAGCATGAAATGATAAAGATCTAGAAGACTCTCTAGGATTATCCTGGCTGGATCTCTTCATTTCATAGATGAGGAAACCGAGGCCCAGGAGGTGAAGGGCCTTGCCCTAGGTATCTTTGGTTACTGGCAGAGCCAGATTGTGGCGGCCCAGACTCCTGACCTCTCTCCTTCCACTGTGTCCACACTCATCATGTTTACTTGGAGGCCCAGGGTCATCACTGGCACTTTGTCTCTTCTGCCTCATTCTAATGACTACAGCAAGTCACACGCCCAGCCCAGATTCAAGGCTGGGGAAATAGCGTCCCACTCCTGATGGGAGGAGCTGCAAAGTCACATTGTAACAGGCATGGACGCAGGACAGGGTGAAGACCTAAGGGCATTTTTGCAATAATCTACCACAAAAGGCAAATGTCTTCCATGGCTCTAATCTTTGCTCTGGACAGAACTAGCTGTGGGTCTCACACACACTTTTTCCAAGAACAAGCATTATGCAAGTCTTTAGACATTCTAGACATCCCTAAACTGTGGAGAAGCCCTGGGAAGGCAGTTCTGTGAGAATCTGTGCATGCCTGCTGCAGGCTCAGCCCCATGGCAGGTGCTGAGACAAGTACAAAGAGGCAGCAATCTGCAGGACTCGGTGACCTGGCCCTGCAGGCTCACAAACAAGGTAAGAGACACATGGGGACCATCATGAGACACTGAATGCCAGTGGATGACAAGGGACCCAACATGGGCAGAAGGAGGTGAGAGAAGCTTGCTGACAGTTGGGACAGCAAAGCTTCCTTGAAAGAAATGAAATTTACACCAGCTAGGGAAAGGCGGACAGGACTTAACTAGCCAGACGGAGGGAGAGGAGAATGTCTTATCCGAGGGAAATGACACGATAGAAAGCACAACATCAGGGGTGAGCCTGGAATACAGAGGGAGGGTGGGCAGTGTTCAAGGTGGAAAGACAGGGTTAGGCCAGATAACAGAAACCTCCCATCCAGGGTGGCTGGGACACAATGAGGTGGCAGAGCTGCACCTAAAGGACAGTCTGTGTGGTAGGGACATGGCAAAGGAGGACGGATCTGGCTGTGTCTGTGAAGCAGGGCTGAGACAACTTCCACACAGAAAAAACAGAGAGAAGCCTTCTCTACCAGCCCAGGTACTGGTGGAAAAGAACTTGGGCTAAGGTCGGGGCGGTGGGAACCTAAAAGGAAAAATGCTAAGGCTGGTTTGAAGGGAGAAAAGGCAGGATTGGGAAGATTTGTGTCCCTTGCATTCAGACACTCACAGCAAACTGGATTATAAGCTAACTCAATGTTTAATGATTTTGAATGCATATGTGTAAAATTGGAGGTTATACCCGCCCCCCACCATTATCTCCACGCTTTTGTCCTAAATGCAAAAATGTTAGTCACTTGGTAGGTAACAGAATTTTTCAGCTTATTTTCTCATCCCTGAAAAAAATCCTGGTGTAAAAGCAAACCAAAAGTATACATTAGGAAAGTTCACTTTTGAAAATTTTGTATTTGATACTGCTCATCTGTAGCACTTAAAACCAATTCTATTTAGACTCAGTATTTCTGTATTTACATTCTAGACCTGCACTGTCCAACATATAAGCCACTACTGAGTGTATGAACTGTGGCCAGTCCACACTGAAATGTGCTCAAAGTGTAAATTACATCCCAGATTTGAAAAACAATGCATTAAAAGGATTTAAAATATCTCTTTAATATGTTTTATATTGATTCTTGTTGAAATGATAATGTTTTGGATATATTGAGTTAAATCAAATCGATTATTAAAATTAATTTTACCTATTTCTTTTTACTTTTTTAACATGACTATTAGAAAATGTAAAATTATACGTGGGCTCGCATTTATGACTCCTATTATATTTCTGTTGGACAGTGCTATTTAAAAAACCTCATTCTGTTGAGAAATATTATGTTATGGAGCAGCCCATACTGCAGTTAATGACATTAACAGGTGGAAGGGTTTTGCATGTGCAATGAAATGAAAAATTATTCCATACATTTCTGTTTTCTTCCAGGCTGAATCTGTGGTTTAGTGATAAATCATACAACTATCTTGATGCACATGCTATATTCTATGCTTTCAAGGACAGTCATTTATGTGATTACGATTTCTTTTCTCATAGGAGAGGGAATACGAAAGAGATTTGCAATAACATTTTCCATTCATTAAAAAGTTTTAACAATAAATATTTTAGATTATCACTAAAGCATGATAAATAATGTGCCTGCATCATTTTAGCACCAAGTTGCAAAATCTATATGCAGCCAGCAGTGGGCCCTTACTGAACAGGAGTGGTGTTTTGTTGTTGTTATTGTTTAATTAGGTCTCTCAAGTGCCTTTTAATCTATAGCAGCCCCCTTGCTGCTGCTGCTGCTTTTTCACGGCATTAACTTTTTGAAGATTTCAGGTCAATGGCTTTGTAGAATGTCCTACGTGGTGTTCTTTCACTTGTCCCACTATCCCCTGAATTCCTGGAAAATGGAGATCAGGTCTAGACAGTTTAATTATGTTCAGGCCACACATTTTACTTAATAGTTGATGTTGTGTACTTAATATTGCATCATATTAGGAAACACATATATCAAGTTTTTCTATGAGTCGTGTTGTTGAATTTGATCACTTGTTTAAAGTAGTGATTGCCAGATGTCTCCATTGCAAATGTATATGTTTCCATTTGCAATTAATAAGTAATCTGGGGGATGATACCATGTGAATATTTGGTTTCCTAATAATTGTTCACTTATTGGCTGTAGCATCTATTACCAGTACTTATTTGGATCAATTATTTCATTAGGAGTTGCAAAATGGTGATTTCTAAATTCTATAATTCCTTTTACATCTATTAGCTAGCACTCCTCTATGAAGAATCACTTTTTTCTCTCTCTCCTTTTTATTACCATGAATTCATGGATTGTTATTTATGCAATATATTACAATCAAGCACAGTCATTACTCATTTTGATGCTCAAGTTGTCCCAAATTTGGCCAGTGTCCTTTAGACATGCCCATCATTCTTTGAGCACTTCCTTGCTTTCCAGCGTAATGAAATGTCCCAAGTTCACCTCGTATTTCCTCTACCCCAGATTGGGTCCCCTTTGGTGAAGAAAGATATTTAGAGGCCAAGGTCTGGATACTAGGTGTGCTGAGTGCTACTAGGGTCTCATAATGAACAGGGTTTTTTTTAAATTGAGATATAATTCACATACTATAAAATTCACCCTTTAAAAGTGAACAATTCAAAATGCAAATCAAAACCACAATGAGTGCTCACTTCAGCTTATACTAAAATTGGAACAAAACAGAGATTAGCATGGCCCCTGAACAAGGATGACACACAAATTTGTGAAGCATAAAAAAGAAAAAAAAATCCATAATGAGATGCCACTCACTTCACACCCATTAAGGTGACTATCATAAAATAAATTTTTTTTAACAGAAAATAAGTGTTGATGAGGATGTGGAGAAACTGGAACCCTTGTGCATTGCTGGTGGGAATGTAAAATGGTGAAGCCACTACAAAAAGCAGTATAGCAATTCCTCAAAAAACTAAAAATATAATTTCCATATGACCCAGCAATTCTGCTCATAGGTACATACCCAAAAATATTGAAGGCAGGGCCTTGAAAGATATCTGAACACCTATATTTATAGCAGCATTATTCACAATACCAAAAGGTGGAAGCAACCTAAGTGTCTATCAACAGATGAATAGATAAAATCTGGTATATACATACGATGGAATATTATTTTGCCTTAAAAAGGAAGGAAATTCTGACATATGCTCCAGCATGGATGAACCTTGAGGACATTATGCTCTGTGAAATAAGCCAATCACAAAAAGACAAATACAGTATGAGTCCACCTACACGAGGTACCTAGAGAAGTCAAATTCATAGAGACAGAAAGTGGAATGGTAGTTGCCAACGAGTGGGGAGAGGAGGAAATGGAGAGTTGTTGTTTAATGGGGTATGGAGTTTCAGTTTTGCAAGATGGAAAGAGTTCTGGAAATGGATGATGGTGATGACTGCTCAACAATGTAAGTGTACGTTATGCCACTGAACCATACACTTAAAGATTTTTGAAATGACAAATTTTATGTATATTTACCACAATTTTTAAAAAGTGTACAATTCAATGATTTTTAATATATTCCCAGAGTTGTACAACCATCACCACTATCTAATTTTAGAACATTTTTATCACCCCCAAAAGAAACCTGGTGTTAGCAATTACCAGCAATTACTCCCCAGTCTCCTTTTCCCTCCAGTCCCTAATCTACTTTCTATCTCTCTATATTTGCCTATTCTAGACATTTCATATAAATGAAATCATAAACTATGTGGCCTTTGTGTCTTTCACTTAGCATAATATTTTCAAGGTTCATCCATGTTGTAATAAGTATCAGTACTTCATATCTTTTCATGACCAAGTAATATTCCATTGTATGGATATACCACATTTGTTTATTCATTCATTAGTTGGTTGATATGTGGCTTGTTTCCATGTTTCAGCTATTAAGAATAATGCTGCTATGAACAGTAGTGTATGTATGTTTACATTTTTCCTGAGTATATATCTAGGAGTGGAACTGCTGGGCTATATGGTACCTCTATGTTTTAACTTTTTGAGGAATTGCCAGACTCTTTCCCACACCAGCTGCACCATTTTGCATTCAAACCAGTGCGTGAGGGTTTCCAGTAAACAGTTTCTGAATGCTGTCATTTTCTAAACTTTCTAAAAAGGTTGTATAACTTGGTTTAAATCATTTGTCTTGCTTTGCAAATTTGTAATAAACTGAGGATGCCACACGTGAAAAGCAAACTGCTTTAATAATAAAATATATAATATAACCTCTGTTATTTATAGTCCAGACTATTTTTCTATTCAACCCTAACACCTGTGGCTCTTCACTACTTGTCTGACTCTGGCAGGTAAGTATGGGGATGATTCTCGGGTAGACCTGGCACGTGGCGCTATAGACACTCAGCACTCAGCATCCCTCCCGCCCCTCCTCCGCAATGCAGAGCAGCAGGGAACTACGTTTCCCAGAATGCCCCCCGCCCCAGGTTGGAGTTTGCATGAAAGAAATTTGGGGGAAATTTGGAAGGCAGCCGGGAAAGGGAATCTATTCTTCTCCAGAGGTGGTGACAGGCAGATGCCGCACAGATGTGAGAGTAACCGGGGCTTCCCAGCAAGCTCTCAGGAGCCACTCGCTTCAGGCACCTTCAGCGCCCACTTCTACCCTCGCAGCAGCTGTCCTGAGCTCCGTTCCCTCCGCTCTTCCAACAACCGTGTAAGCCCCCAATGCTATATTAAACCCCTTATACCCAGAAGGCATAAAGTGGCTTGTGTTTTCCTGAACAAACCCTGAATAATACCCATATATCTGGGGGCAGAGGTACCATGTAACGTTTAATATTTTTAAAATATAATGAAAGGGGAAAATGTGTCTAGAGACAGTGTTTTTTCATCAAGGAGGAATTTCTGTTTCTGAGCCAGACTAGAGTCCAGCTTTGCTATCCTTATCATGAGCATTAAAAAAAAGCATAAAAAAAGAAAAACGTGTGGTTAAAAACTCATTGTAAACACCATTTAATGGTAGGATAATAATTCATAGAAAAGATATCCCATGATTTAACGAATTAGTCCCTTAATGTTGACATTTAGGTTATTTTTATTATTTTGGCTATGATGAATAATCCTGAAAAGAGCGACTTTTTTGATTACTTCCTTTAGACAGATTTCAAAAAGTAATATTTCTGGTTCAAAGAATATAAACATATTAAAGATTACTGATACACATTGCTAGACTGGTTTCCAGAAACTTAGCAATTTACACTTCTACACGTAGTGACCAAGAATTCGTCATGCCACTCCATGACTGCCGTCAAATACTATAATGTGACCATAAGGTTTATTAATTTGATAGGTTAAATTTCAGGTTTACTTTTTATTCACTTGTGATTAGCCATTTGTGTTCTCTCCTTCCCTTCCTTTCCTTTGTTCCAAACTTCACTCCCCTCCCTACCCTCCCTGCCTTTCCCCTCCCTTCCCCTCTCCCCTTCCTTCTCTTCTCTCCTTTCTCTTTCCTTTTTCTTTCTTTCCTTCCTTCTTTTTTTCACTCTCTCCCTCCCTCCTTCCTTCCCCCATTCTTCTTTCCTTTCTAGAATTCACATACTTTGCTTATAAGTCTGTCAAATATTGTTTTTATAAATTCCAACTTCCTGTTGCATTTAATTTTGTTTCTATTTTACTATATATCTTAATATTTTTATGCAGCAAAAATCCATTTGTTTAGATTCCTAACATTACTTTTAATATTAAAAAGTTTATTTGCCATTGAGAAATCAGATAAATATTAACTTCTATTTTCTATTATTTATCACTTGATTTAAAATTATGGCTTGATTTTATACATTAACTCTTTGAAATACCTGAACTTTTTTTTTTTTTGTACATATTAAAAGGAGATCTAACTTAATCTTCCGCCAAAATAACTAGTTGCTTGAGCACCCTTTGGACAAATCCCATCTTTATGTAATTATATTTCAGATCCTAAATGTGGCTCTTTTTAATAATTAAGACATGCTTGTTGAAAAAAGTTCAAACACCTCGGAAGTACATAATGTGGAAAGTGAAAGAATCCACCCCCTGGAGAGAACCACGGCTGATGATTTAGTGAATTTAAAAAAAATTAGCTTTTTAAATTGAGGTATAGTTTACAAAAATAATATGCATCGATTTTAAGTGTACAGTTTGATGAGTTTTGACAAATACATACACTCATATAACCACCACCCAATCTAGATATAAAACATTTCTGCACCCAGAAAGTTTCTTTTGGCCCCTTTCCAGTCAATCCCCATTCCACCAAAGCAATAGCTATTCTAATTTCAGTCTCCATAGTTTAGTTTTGACTGTTCTTGAACTTCATATAAATGGAATCATAAGTATAAACTCATCTGTGTCTGGCATCTTTCACCCAACAAAATTCTTTTGAGATCCATCCTTGTTCTGTGTATTAGCAGTTTGTTCCTATTTACTGCTGAATAGTATTCCATTGAATGGATAAACCACAATTGATTTATCCATTCATTTATTGATGGACACATGAGTTCTTCCCAGTTTGGGGCTATCTCAAATAAATCTGTTAAGACCATTCTGGTACAAGGCCTTTTGTGGACATTTCTAGGAGTGGAATTACTGGGTCACAGGGTAAGGTGTAACTTTAATTTTATACAAAATAGACACACAATCTTCCGAGGTGGTCATACCATTTAACCACCCACCCACAGTGTGGGATAGTGGCTCCACAGCCTCACCAACACTTGGTATTATCTTTTGTGTGTGTGATTACAATTTTAATCATTTAAAAAAACTTTTGGCACAATCACAAAAGTTGCAAGTACAGGAAAAAGAACATTTTTTTCCTTCACCATTTTGGAATAAGTTGCCAACCTGATGCCCCATCTCCCCCTAATTCTTTAGTGTATAATTCATACAAACAAGGACCTTCTCCTACATAACCATCAAAATTAGGAAGTTAATATTGGTGCATTACAAGCATCTAATGCTCAGACACACTATTCAAGCTTAAACAATGGTCCCAATAATGTTCTTCTTAGTAAAACAATCTAGTTCAAAAAGTGTATGTTGCATTTAGTTGTCAAATTTCTTTAGTCTCCATCAAACTGGAACTGTTCTCAGGTTTCCTTTTTTAAAGTTTTGAAGTTTCCAAGCCAATTATATTATAGAATGGCCCCAAATTTGGGGTTGTCTGATGTTTCTTCATAATCACATTCAGATTATGCATCTTTGGCAAGATTATCATAGAAGACACATGACTTTAATTTGTCCCCTTACTGATGACGTTTAGTTTGATTATTTGAATATGGTGGTGTTGCAAGGCTTCTCCACTTTTCCTTTTGTAATGAATACTTTTGTGGGGAGGTACTCTGAGACCAGGTAACTATTCCATTGCTTCCCAAACTTTCAATTTTCTCATTTATTAATTTCTATCTGCATGAGCCCATGGTTTCCTATGTTCTTCAGTGGGTAATAATCTATTACTGTCGTTATTTGTTTTGATACTTAAATTGTACCAGATCTGGCACTACAAGCTGACTTCTGTGCTTTTGACATGTCCCTATCATTCTTGGAACAATTCTTTGCTTTCTGGCACAAGAATATCCAGAATCACCTTGAACTTCTGTTGCCCAGACCTGGAATCAGCTGTTTCTCCAAGAAGCCTTGGTTTCTTTTAATGGAGAATGGTTTTTAGAAACCAAGATTTAGGCATTTAGTGTGCTCATTGTTATTAGCATATCACTGTTTCCAGTGCCTCTCTCAGGGGAGAGCTAGGGAATATATGGATGGATACACACACACACACACACACACACACACACACATTTACATCTATGCTTATTTCCATACCTCTCTATGTGTATTGAAAACCATGAGTCTACACCAATACTTCCAATTCCAATCCAACTTATAGGGTTCACTTTAGTTTTCCCCCTTTCCATATTTGTAGCTCCTTTCTCTGACATGTGTTATCCTTATTATATTATTTGATCAATATGCTGAATATATCCAATCTCCCATGTCCACTGCCTTCCCTCTCCCATGTGGGCATGCTCCTCACTATGCTTACTGTCTGACACTCCACTCCAGCTCACTCCCTACCAGGAGACCCTCCTCTCCTTGTTCAGGTTCTGAAATCCTGCTTTGGGCCTCCCATCCAAGTGGATACCCTCCTTAGATCGCTTAGGCTCTGTGTCTCCATGCTGAGCTATCTCCCACATGGGCTCTGCTCTTCCTGTTTGGGCTCAGACATAACACTGGGCTTCCCTCTGTGTGAGCGCCTCTCTCACCCTGCTTATGCTCTAATATGCCATGTTGGACTGTCACTGAACATGGTTGCCCCCTCACCCTGCCAGAGCTCTGATCCACTGTTCTAACCCACTGTGGCTGCCCCTCTCCCCAAGTCTCCATCATGTGGGACCTTCCTGGATCTGCTGCATATAATGGCTTTAGGACTGAATCATTTGGGAAGGGGATGGAAGGGAAGAGGGAAGGGAAAGAGGAAGGGTGTGGAACTATTATCATTCCTTTAAATTTTAGTTATTCTAAAGGGAATGACGTGGTGTCTCATTATGTTTTTAATCTGTATATCTCTGATGACAAATGATGTATGGCTTATTTTATTTGTTTATTGGACATTTGTACATCTTTGTTTGTTAAGTATCTATCTGAGGTTTTTGCCCATTCATAAAGTTGTTTTTCTTTGCCTTATTGATTTATAGGGGTTCTTCATATATTCTGGATCCAAGTCCTTTTTAAATGTATGTATTGAGAATGTATTCAGCCAGTTTGTGGCTTGCCTTTTTGTTTTCTTAATGATGTTAATGATCAGAAATTTTTACTTTTTATGAAGTCCAATTTATGAGTTTTTACTTTTGTGGCTAGTGTTTTTTTGTGTTCCATCTGAAACATTTGCCTACCCCAAATTCATGAAGATATTCTCCTGTATTTTCTTTTAAAACCTTTAAAGGTTTAGATTTTATGGTTAGGTCTTTGATCCATCCCAAATTAATTTTTGTGTATGCTGTGAGACAAAGGCCAAAGTTATTTTTTCCATACAGATGTCTAGTTGTGCCAACACTTTTTGTTGAAAAAGATCTTCATTTCTTGATGAATGACCTTGGATCTTTTGTCAAAAAACAATTATCATATATGTGCAGATTTATTTCTGTACTCTCTATTCTGTTCCATTGATTTGTAGTCTACCAATACACTAATACCCCATTTTTCTTGATTACTGCAGCATTATATTCAGATGGTATCAGTCCTCCACTTTTGTTCTTCTTTTTCAAGATTGTTTTTACTAGATCCTTTGGGTTTCCATATGAATTTTAGAATCAGCTTATTGATTAGCTTCAAAAAATGATCCTTGGGATTTTGATCAGAATTATGTCAAATCTATAGGTCAAACTGGGGAAAATTGCTGTCTTAATAATATGTTTTCTATTCCATGAACATTATATATCTTCATTTATTTAGGTCTTTGCTAAATTTTCTCACAATGATTTATAGTTTGCAGCATAAATGTCTTGCAGATCTTTTATCAAGTTTATTGCCAAATATTTTGTTTTGGATGCCATTCTAAGTGGTACTTTTTAAAGTTCATTTTTTCAGTTGTTTGTTGGTAACATATACAAATACAGTTGATTTTTGTATATCTACCTTGTACCGTGCAATGTTCTTAAATTCACTTTTCAGTTTTAGTATTTTTTTCATAGACTTTAAAAGAGTTTTCAAGGTAAACAGTCACGTTGTCTGTAGTAAAGACAATTTTACTTCAACTTTTTTCAATCTGTATACCTATTTCTTGCTCTTGTCCTATCACATTGGCTAGAACTTCTGATAAAATGTCAAATAGAAGTGGTGATAGTGAAGATCCTTGCCTTTTCCTGATTTTAGTGTAACATTTTTCAGTATTTCACTGTAACCATACAATATTAGCTGTAGGATTTTCTTAGATGCCCTTTATCAGACTGAGAAAGTTCCTTGCCATCCCAGTTTGAGACGTTTTAATTAAGAACTGATGCTTGCTTTTATCAAATGCTTTTTCTGAATCTACTGAGAAGATGATATGGGTTTTCACCTTCACTTCATTATTGTGACAAATTTCATTGATTGATTTTCTAATGTTAAACTGTCCTTGCTGCCCTGGAATAGATCTCATTTGCTAAATTTTGTTTAGGATTATTGTAGCTATGTTCATGAAGGATATTGGTCTGTAATTTTCCTTTTTTGTAATATCCTTGTCAAGTTTTATATGCAGGTTATGCTGACCTCATAAATGCATGAGGAAATATTCTTTTATCCTGTAATTACTGAAAGAATTTGTGTAAAATTAGTATCTTTTCTTCATTAAATATGTGATAGAATTCACCAGTGGAGCCATCTGTGATTGGAGTTTACTTTGTTGAAAGGTTTGTTATTAGAGTTTCGATGTGTTTACTAGATATAGGACTATTCAGATTTTCTATTTCTTCTTGATTATATTTTGGTAAATTGTATTTTTCAAGGAATTTGTCCATTCATCTAAATATTCACATTTGTTGGCATAAATTTATTCATAATATCATCTCATTCTTGACACTGGTATCATGCATTTTCTCTGTTGTCTTATTCAGTCTTGCTAGAGTTTTTTTCAATTTTATTATTTCAAGAAACAACTTTTGGCTATGTGGATACAGTCTATTATAGGTGTGTATTCTATTTTATTGATTTTTGCTCTTATTTTTATTATTTCCTTCCTTCTACTTGCTTTAGATTTTCTTTGAAATTCTTTTTCTAACTTCTTGCATTGGAAGCTTAGATCATTGATTTACAACTATTCTTCTTTTCTAATATATACATTTAGATCTATAAATTTATTTCTAAATATTGCTTTAGCTGCATCTCACAAGTGTTGATAGGTTGCATTTTCATTATACTCAACTCAGAATATTTTATAATTTCCATTGTAATTACTGCTTTGATCCAGGGATTCCTTTTGAAGTTTTTTTCTTAATTTCTAAATACTTTGAGATTTTTAAGTTATAGTTCTGTTGGTGAGTACTAATTTAATTTTATGGTGGTAAGAAATAATACACTGTATGATTTTAAACCTTTGAAATTTGTTGAAACTGGCTTTATGGACTGCACTGTGTTTTACTTGATAAATGTTACATGTGCCCTTGAAAAGAATGTATTCTGTACTTTTGGGGTGTAGTAGTCTATAAATACTAATTAGGTAAAATTGGCTGATAGTGTTGTTTAGATATTCTATATTTTAATTTTCTGACTTTTCTATAAATTACTGGGAAAGTTGTGTTGAATTCTCCAAATATGATTGTAGATTTGCCTATCCTTTTATTTTGTCCACTGCTGCTTTATGCATTTTAGAGCTATGTTCTCAGGTGCATATAAATTTAGCATTGTTGTGGCTTTCTGTTGAATTATCTCTTTCGTCAATATGAACTTCCTTCTTTATTTCAAATAATAGCTCCTTGCCTTAAAGTTTACTTTCTCTGATATTAATATAATCATATTTGCTTTCTTTGGGTAGTTGTTTAAATGACATATTTGAATCATCCTTTCACATTAAACTTATTTGTGTATTCATATTTTGGTGTATTTTGATGTGGCTCATGTAAGCAGCATGTAATCAGGTCTTTTTTTAATCTTCTATCAATCTATGTTTTTTAATCAGGTGTTTTGTTCCTTTACACTTACTCTAATTATGGAATAACTAACTTGGGGTAATTCTACTGTCTTGCTATTTGTTTTCTATTTTTCCTGTCTGTTCTTTTCTTCCTCCTTCATGCCTTCTTCTTTTTTTGCAGAGGAAGATTTGCTCTGAGCTAACATCTGTTGCCACCCTTCCTCTTTTTTTGCTTGAGGATTAGCCTTGAGCTAACATCTTTGCCAATCTTCCTTTATTTTGTGTATGGGCTGCCACCACAGCATGGCTGACAAGAGGTGTAGGTCCACGCCTGGGATCCAAACTCGTGAACCTGGGCCACTGAAGTGGAGCATGCTGAATTCAACCACTACGCCATGGGGCTGGCCCCCATGCCTTCTTTTTATTAATCTGTATTTTAATATTCCATTTAATCTTGTTTGTTTTCTTTTACTATCAGTCTTTTAGCAGTTAATCCTAGAATTTACAAAATGCATTCTTATTACAGTGTACCTATCACTGTCACAAATAATGCAAGATCTTAAAACAATTTATTTCCCATACCCACACACACATATTTTTATATATTTTATTCCCTATGTTATAAACCCAACAAATGTTTTTTATGATTGTTATTTTAATAGTCAATAGGCTTTTATATTTACTCAGTATGATGATGTGGGATCATTTCCTTCCAACTTGAATAAATTTCTTTAGGATTTATTATCATGTTAGCCTACTAGGGATGCAATTTTGCAGCTCTTATTTTTCTGAGAACTTTTTTTTAGTTTCATATTTGAAGATTTTTTTTTTCTTTTGAACACAATTCTAAGTGGCAAGGTCTTTTTTTTTTTTCCTTTCAGCAGTTTAAAGATGTTACTCCATTGTCTTCCAGCTTCCATAGATTTATGTTAAGATATCAAATATCATCTTTATTGTTGTTTCCCTAGGAGATGTTGTATCTTTTTTCTGTCTAAGTTTAAGATTTTCTTTTTATCTTAAGTTTTTAGAAGTTTGACTATGGTATGCTTAGGTGTTTTTTGTTTTTGTTTTTAATTATCCTGCTTGGTGTTTGTGAAGCTTCTTTAATCTGTGAGCTTTATCATTCATTAAATTAGGAAAATTGTCAAATATTGCTTGTGTCCTGTCTCTCTCTCCTCTCCTTCTGGGATTCTAATTATATGTATGTTAGACCTTTTGCCTGTGCCTCATATCTCTCTCATACATCTCTCTTTTTCATTATTTTTCTTTCTGTGTTCAAATATTTTTTATGTCTATCTTTGAATCTAGTCCTGTGCTGTAACCAAATAGTTAATTTCAGATATTTCAAATTGTATTTCTAGAATGTCCAATTGATTCCTATTCATAGATTCAAATTCTCTGCTGAAGTACTCTATCTTTTCATCCATTTTGTCCATCTTTTCCTCCAGTTTCTTTAACATACTAATTATAGTTACTTTGAAGTTTTTTTGGCTAGCTCTAATATCTGAATCATCTTTGGGTCTGCTTCTTTTACTGTTTTATCTCAAGGTGATTTGGTTTTTTTCTTTGCATGTCCAGTGGTTTTCCTGTTTTGTTTTGTCTGCTGGTTAATACAGTGGTTAATACAGTAAAGAGGCTCTAGATTATATTGCCTTCTTCTGAGTGTTGAATGTTGTTCTGGCAGCAAGTGTCTAAGTTTAGTCCTTACTCCTATTGTGTAACACTGCTAGTACAGGATCCTTAATCCTAGGATGTGGCCTTTCTGAGATCTCCATTAATGGCTAGGTATTCATGAAGGTTTATACAGTCTACATTAGGCTGGGCCTAACCTCTCATGTCTCCCCATTATTGTGCAATCTCTGAAATCTCTGTTCAGCTCTCAGCCTCCCAAACATTGTTCTCTGCTAAGTCTCCTGGATTCTTGCCCTGCTCATGCACATCTTAACAGTGGGCCAAGTACCTGAGGGAAATTTCTATGCAGTTTTGGAGGGCTCCTTCTTTGCAGCTCCCTCCTCTAAGGAACCTTGTCCTCCAAACCCAGCTGTGTTAGTAGGCCTGGACTCTGATCTCTGTTTCCTCTGCCCAGAGACACTGCTGCCCTCTGCTGGGGTTCTATATCCTGTGCTGGGATGAATGTGAGGCTGACCTTATGTGCTTCCCTTTTCTGAAGGGTAATGGTCCTACCTTGGTCTTGTCCAGTGCCTGCAATTGTTGTTTTACACAATTTGTCTAGCTTTAATTGTCATTTACAGCAGGAAGGTGAGTCCAACGTCAGGTATTCAATCATAACTAGAGCTGGAAGTCAAGAGATTCATACTTTAAAAGGAATGAATTTAAGGAACCATTATGTTTTTCTCATCTCTAGTTATAGTGCAAGGCTCAACATAAAGAGCCTCTTACCAAATGCTCCCACTCAAATTCAAATCCCAAATTGAAAATCCTATATTTTTATAGGGTTCTGTCTTTATTTTCATGCCTTCCATAAAACAGTTAGTAGCTTAATAAAATATTCTCATCCTAATCTTTGCTAAATTTTCTATTTATATAATTGGAGTAAAATTAAAACATTGACATATTGATTTTCATATTTATTGTCCATTACAGAAAAAAGTTAGATTTCTTAGGTCAAAAATAGAACATGGAAGTACAAGTACTTAGATTCCGTCTATTGTTAAATAAGAGTGAAATAGATGAGCTTTTTCATCTCATTCCTTCTTTTTGTTAATTTAAAAAAATTTTTCCAGTTTTGAGATGTAATTGACATATAACATTCTATTAGTTTTAGGTGTACAAAATGATGATTTGATATATGTATATATTGTGAAGTGATTACCACAATAACTTTATTAATATCTGTCACCTCACATAGTTACATGGTTTTTTTTCTTATAAGAACTTTTAAGGTCTGCTTTCTTAGCAGCTTTCAAATACACAACACAGTATTTTAACTTTAGTCACCATGCTGTACATTAAATCCTCAGGACTTAATCTTATAACTGGAAGTTTGTACCTTTTGGCCACCTTCACCCATTTTGCCCTCCCCCCACCTTTGGCAACCACCAATTTGTTCTCTGTATCAATGAGCTCACTTTTTTTAGATTCCACATATAAGTGAGATCATACAGTATTTGTTTTTCTCTGTGTGATATATTTCATTTAGCATAATGCCCCCAAGGTCCATCCATGTTGTCACAAATGGCAGGATTTCCTTCTTTTTGAAGGCTGAGTTCATATATATACATATATGAACATATATATATGAAATCACATTTTCTTTATTCATCCATCGATGGGCACTTAGGTTATTTCGATCTCTGGGCTGCTGCAATGAACATGGGGGTGCAGATGTCTTTTCAAGATAGTGTTTTCATTTTCTTTGGATAAATACCCAGAAGTGGAATTGCTGGATCATATGGTAGTTCTACTTTTAATTTTTTGAGGAACCTCCATACTGTTTTCCATAGTGGCTGCACCAATTTACTTTCCTACCAACAGTGCACAAGGTTTCCCTTTTCTTCACATCCTCACCAAAATTTGTTATCTCTTGTCTTTTTAATAATAAGGATTCCAGCAGGTGTGAGGTGATATCTCATTGTGGCTTTAATTTGCATTTCTCTTATGATTAGTGATGTTGAGCACCTTTTCAGATATCTGTTGGCCATTTGTATGTCTTCTTTGGAAAAATGTCTATTCAGTTCCTCTGCCCATTTGTTAATTGGATTGTTTGGGTTTTTTGCTATTGAGTTCTATGAGTTCTTTATATATTTTGGGTATTAACCCCTTATCAGATAGATGATTTGCAAATATTTTCTCCCATTCTGTGGATGCCTTTTCATTTCCTTTGCTTTGCAGAAGGTTTTATTTGATGTAGTCCCTCGTTTATTTTTGCTTTTGTTGCCTTTGCTTTTGGTGTCAAATGCAGAAAAGTCATAGACAAATGTCAAGGAGTTTACCACCTATGTTTTCTTCTAGGAGTTTTATGATTTCAGGTGTTTGAGCTTTTTTTTTTAATTTATTTTTATTTATTATTATTTTATTGCAGTAACATTGGTTTATAACATTATATAAATTTCAGGTGTGCATCATTATATTTCGACTTCTGTGTAGATTACATCATGTTTGCCACCCAAAGACCAATTACAATCCATCACCACATACACGTGCCTAATCACCCCTTTCACCCTCCTCCCTCCCCCACTTCCCCTCTGGTAACTACCAATCCAATCTCTGTCTCTGTGTGATTGTTTGTTGTTGTTTTTATATTGTACTCTTGACTGAGATCATATGGTATTTGACTTTCTCTCTTTGACTTATTTCACTTAGCATAATACCCTCAAGGTCCGTCCATGTTGTCACAAATGACTGGATTTCATCATTTTTTATGGCTGAGTAGTACTTCATTGTGTATATATACCACATCTTCTTTATCCATTTGTCCCTTGATGGGCACTTAGATTACTTCCAAGTCTTGGCTATTGTGAATAATGCTGCAGTGAACATAGGGGTGCGTGTATCTTTATGCACTCATGTTTTCGTGCTCTTTGGATAAACACCCAGCAGTGGAAGAGCTGGATTGTATGGTAGTTTTCTTAATTTTTGAGGAATCTCCATACTGTTTCCCATAGTGGCTGCACCAGTTTACGCTCCCACCAGCAGTGTATGAGAGTTCCCTTCTCTCCACATCCTCTCCAACACTTGTTATTTCCTGTCTTGTTAATTATAGCCATTCTGACGGGAGTGAGGTGATATCTCATTGTGGTTTTGATTTGCATTTCCCTGATAGTTAATGATGTTGAGCATCTTTTCATGTGCCTGTTGGCCATCTGTGTATCTTCTTTGGAGAAATGTCTGTTCAGATCTTTTGCCCATTTTTTAATTGGGTTGTTAGTTTTTTATTGTTGTGATGTATGAGTTCTTTATATATTTTGGATATTGACCCCATATCAGATATATGGTTTGCAAATATCTTCTCCCAATTTTAGGTTGTCTTTTCGTTTTGTTGATGGTTTCCTTTGCTATGAGGAAGCTTTTTAGTTTGACGTAGTCCCTCTTGTTTATTTTTGCTTTTGTTGCCTTTGCTTTTGGTGTCAAATCCAAAAAAATCATTGCCTAGACCAATGTCAAGGAGTTTACCACCTATGTTTTCTTCTAGGAGTTTTATGATTTCAGGTGTTTGAGCTTTGTCATCTCATTCCTTCTTGCTTTTTGATGAATGTAAAACCCAAAGGAATAAATACCGTGTACCTTCACTAAAACTGGCATAGACACAAAATTAGATTCGAGTTAGGGAACTCTGTAATTCCCATCTCTTCCACAAATTTCATTTTAAGACAATTCAATCCCTGGGTAGGAGCCTAAAATAAAGACAAGACAATTCCTGGGTAGAAGCCTAAAATAAAATTTTTATAGTATAAAAGCTTCTGTGTTATGGTCATAGAAACAAGAATTTATTTTTGTTTCCCTCATGTTGGAAAGAATAAAGAAGTTACTTAACAATCTCTGTTTTCCCAATACCCTATTGCTATTTACTTGACATTGAATATTAATGTTATTTAAATGCTTCAAAGGGAGTTTTTAAAGTAGGGTGCCCACTATGTTCAAAGCATTTATTCAGTCATTAAATATATATTGAATATTTAATGTTCAAATAATGCAAGGGTAACAAAAATGTGTCAAATATTCTTATCTTCAAGCATTTATTGTGGGAGGGGTAAATAAACATAGTACATGGAAGTAAGTGGCCCCTTGCTATGCTTTATAGTGTGATGAAAAGTTCCAGGAGAGGAAAGATTTTATTTGTTTGGGTGATCAAAAAAGGTTTCATGAACATAGTGTCATCAAATTTAGTCTTAAACTTTGGGTAGGATTTTGACTGGTGGGGAAAAAAGGAAAGGGTGTATAAGCTGGGAGGATCACATAGTCAAAGATAGAAAAGGAGGGACTAGCAGAAGGTCCAACTTGTCTGGAAACTAGAAATAACAATGGGAAGGTGGTGTGGGGTCTCTTGTTAGGAGTTTAAATACCAGGTTGGGGGGCGTAGTCCAGAGAGGTTATTGATTGGAGGAGCACTACCTGAGTACAAAATCTGTGACAATGTTGTGAGTTGGCATAAAATTAAAATTATTTAATGTGAAGAACTCTCCTATATTCCAAAGTTGAGTCCTCCCTACATTATTATTTCAAAAATAGTCTATAGAAAAACAAATGATAAATGCCCATGTTCACTGCAGCATTATTTACAACAGCTAAGACATGGAAACAACCTAAGTGCCCACTGACAGATGAATGGATAAAGAAAATGTAATATATATATATATTTATAATATATAATATATATTATATTTAATGGAATATTACTCAGCCATAACAAAGTTTTTAAAAGAATGTTTTTATCTGGCAAAATTAAAAGTTGGCAATCCTATGTTGGTCCTTAACACACTGTTTTTGAAATGTTATTGGTGAGAAAACTAGAAGCCTGGGAACTGCTGACACATGGGGTCAATTTAGACAAAAGGGAGATTGGAGCTGGATCGAGTACTCTTGGATAGAATGGAAAAGGTGGGCTGAAAGGAGGAAAGATATTTGGGAAATAACACTAAGAAGATGAGGCAACCATTTGGCTATGTGGGTCAACAGAGGACAATTCCAAGGGTGCTACTGAGACAAACAGGTAGTAGGGAGCATGATGGGATTTTGGTGGTGGCAAAGTTGGCAGAGGCTGACAGGGAAGACTATTTTAGTTTTGGAAATGTTCTGTGGATGTTCCTGTAGGACAGTTGTTTGGAAATGCCAATGGGCAACTGAAGTGTCAGTATGGAGCTCAGGAAGGAGGCTCATTTATTGATGAAGCAACATTTATTTTACACCTACTATGAGCCAAGTGCTAAATTTGGGGGAAAGAGACATATTTGCATGTCATTTATATAGACTCCTTTACAATTATCTTCTCATTAAGTACTTGTTATTTAATATAATCCTTTTATCTTTGTTTTATGGTGCTTCTGAGAACCTTTAATTCAAAGATGGATTGCAAATACAATAATAAATATTTGAAATTTGCAATTGATCTACAAAATCATAAATGAATGGAAAGCTAAGATTGAGAAAAAACTTTTAGTGTACTAGTTAGCATAGGCTGCCATACAGAAAACCTCAAATATGCAATGGCACAGCACCATGAGAGTTTCTATCTTGGTCACAGTTTCTCTCTTGATTATCAAGTGAATAGATTGGTAGAATGGCTCTCCTTAGAGACCCAGGCTGCAGGAGATTCCACCTCATGAACAACACATGGCTTCTAAGGTCACTGTCCCCTCCATCTCAGTCACCACGCAGTGGAGAGTTCAGGCCTCAAAGTGGCAAACACCACTTCTACTCACACTCCACTGACTAGACTCAGTCATATGGCACAATCTAACCACAAGGGCAGCTGGGGAGCATAGTCAGGCTTTTTGTCTGGGACAAAGAGGAAATAAATTTTGTTGAATAATGAGCAGTCTGCCATGATTTGCATTAAATCAGAGAAAAAGTTAAACTCTAATAAATAAAACAGTTGGTCATGAAGAGCATTTTGTGTCAACATACAGAACCTGTAGCACTGCATCTCTGGTGAGAAGTTATTGCCATTTATTAGGAACTTCTATTCATGTAACAGTTAAACCATGCTTTCATAGTTGTAAAAATAAAACTAGAAAACAGTTGAATTCCTATAACATTGTTCAGACTCCTTGCAAGGGTATCATTTTCTTTTTCTAGCTGAAAAGCAATCTAAGCTAAGTGACCTGAAATGGTGGGGGGGGGGGGCAAGAGGAAAGAGGACAACATCCCAGGATTAATATATTTTCTGTAAGCAGATCCTTTACGACCTTCCTCTTTGTTCCCAGGAATATGGGCCTCTTTGATGTGTTTGTGGTTTTTGCATTTCTTTCACCATCAGCATTTTTTCTTCAAAATTGTCCTTAAAGTGACTGCATCCTTTTATGAACCCTCACTTAGCCTGTGACCACTTGCCTACTTCCAACACATTTTTGCAACAAATCGCATACCCTTCAGCTTGGTTCTGCACTTGAGCCTGAACATGTGCTCAGAATAGCAGACTGCAACCCCTCAGCAGTAATATATCATTACTCAAGATCGTATATCACTTGATATCCAGAGATCTCTGCATTAATTCATGAAATATAACACATAGATTATTCCTATCTTTAGTATACCCCTTAGGACTAAATTCCTTATAATTTAAAATCAAATATCTGTACTGGGGATCCTTCCTCTCAAAGCTTCTACTTATCAGCTCTGCTTTGCTAAGTATTTCATTGACATCAACAATATATTCTTTCTTCTGGCCTAGGATTTGGAAAGGGAAGCATCTGAAAGGAAATTAAGGATTTCAGATATTAGCTCTGTTTTGGGTTGATGGCAAATAGTTGATGTACTCTTAGTCCATTTGGGGTGCTATAACAAAATGCCACAGATTGGGCGGTTTATAAACAAAAACAACATTTATTTCTCACAACTCTGTAGTCTGAAAGTCTGAGATGAGGTGCCAGAAGGCAGCCGTCTTCTGGGTTGTAGACTTCTCGCTGTATCCCGACATGGCAGAAGGGCTAGAGAGCTCTGTGGGGCCTCTTTAATAGTGGCACTAATCTCAGTCATGAGGGCTCCACCATCACAACCTAGTCACCTCCTATTAGGAGAAGGCTCTACCTCCTAATATCATCACCTTAGGGATAATGATTTCAACATATGAATTTGGGGAGGGGGGGACAAAAATTCAGACCATAGCTAGTCTCTTCTTGGTAGGAGGTAGGGAGCTGGAAAGGAGCTAAGACAGGTAATTTGGATCATTAGGAAAGCTTCACAGTATTGTTTAATCAGAACACTTTAGTGGATGTTGCTTGTGGTCACCTAGCATCAGAATACTCTTTGGGCAGAATCCTAAAGTTGATGAGAGGCAGGGTTACACATCCCACTGTAGAAGCTAAAGGAGGCAGACAATCCTCCTACCCCCATCCCCCAGCCAAACAGCTGGGGCATCTGCAAACGTTCCTGCCAAGGGCTTGAACCTCGAGGGAGTGACGCAAAAATGGAGGCTCCTGAGAGATCATTTGCAGCAATGGAGGGGTGCAGAGTCCACAGCTTAGAGATGACATCTGAGGTGTAGGGTCCTGTGCAGAGTATACCTGGAGCAACATCTTGGCTGCTTCAGGCTGCCCAGCTTCCCATTTCCTGCTCTTTCCCTGGTCCTTCTTTGATTCTGTGATAGCCTGATAAGAAATGGCTTCCTGCTTGCTTTGGTCAGGGAAAGTTTCTGTTGTCTGCAACCAAGAATTCTGACTAGCACAAAATTCCCCCAAATCTGCTATACCTATATTTTCCGTTAAAAATAACTTTTTCTTAATACAAAAATTATTAACTGGAAAACTTAGAAAATATAGACAAAACAGACAACAGTGTAACCCTATCACCCATAGAGAACCTTCGTAAAAAAATTTTTAAACGTTTTTGGTGCATACTCTCCCAGACATTTTTTCCCAGGCATATGAATATACTGTTTCTTTCTTTTATTTTTATAAAAAGTGCTACCACACTGTCATCAACATGCTCATTATTTGCCTGCTATAAGTTGTTTTATGGTGCTTCTGAGAACCTTTAATTCAAAGATATATTGCAAATACAATAATAAATATTTGAAATTTGCAGTTGATCTACAAAATCATAAGTGAATGGAAAACTAAGACTGAGAAAAACTTTTAGTGTATCAGTTAGCATATGCTGCAGTAACAAAAAAAACTCAAATACGCAATGGCACAGCTTCTATAGCATTGCTTCTCCACGTGAACATGAATAAAGACATAATGAGTTGGTCCAGCCTAGTGAAAAGTATTTCCCACACTTACTCAAGTTGCTTTTAAACAGGTATATGTAGAAGTGATATAATTCTCATACACAAGAAGGCATACAAAATGATTTCAGGTAAATTCTTCAAACAGAAAACCAACCCAGCAGAGTAAAGCATGTGTTCTTCTGCTGGGTAAAGGTCCTCAAACACCTAACACGGCTACCTCATTTGGTCATGGGCAAATGAATGCATAATTTTTACATTCAAGTTTTTAGGATTCACAACTTCCAGAGAAAGTTTAGGCTATAGGTATCCTCTCCTGAGGACCTACTATTTCAACTAGAAATGCATTTAAAAACGACTAATTTCTCAGAATGCATTAAATCGATCTCTAATTCAAGAAGAGTTGTAGAATATATATTTTAAAATAGTTACGTATAGGTACAAATAATAACTACCATTACAAAGTAGATAATCTGAGAGGACAATTTTACTATGTATGCTTAAAATTACAAATACTATTTGCAAATAGTAAATATATTAAAAGTTCTTAAAAAGTCTGTTCTCTACCTCTTATATCTGAATAGACTTTAGTACCCTTCTCTTCATAGAGGTAAACTTCAACCCCAGGTGGATTAAAACAAATTAGTAGATTCTCAATTAATTGCATTTCTCCTTTTTCCAATCTAGTCACAGTCTTGTTCTATGACTCCTCATTCTATTATTTGCCTTCAAGGCATCTATTCTTTTTTCTGTTATAGCCATATTTTAACACTAAAAACTAAGAGCTCATAGCTCTTTTTTCCCCCTGGTGAATGGTAAACAAATTTTCCTCTTATTGCTACCCCAAATTATCTTTAATAAATATATTTAAGAAACTGATTCACAAAATTTCTAGTGATTTCCAAACAAGTGTGCAGGTAATAGGGTTTTTTTTTTTTCCTTTTCAACATAAACCAGCTTTAAGCTGCTTTTAAGAATTTTACTATTCATTTCTAAAATCACATATGACTATTTTCATCTAACAGTGCTTTTTCTCCATGACCAACCCATTGATAAGGTAACTATTCAATAATTAAAAAAATAAAACCATCCCTTTTTTGTGTGTGAGGAAGACTAGCCCTGGGCTAACATCCGTGCCCATCTTCCTCTACTTTATATGGGACGCCACCACAGCATGGCTTGACAAGCGGTGCATCTGTCTGCACCGGGGATCCGAACCTGCCAACCCCGGGTTGCTGAAGCAGAGCACGAAAACTTAACCGCTAAACCACCAGGCTGGCCCCCATCCAGCAAAAGAATTGAGTAGTTAACATTTTAGATCCTGGGCCTCAACAGTGCTTTGCTATTCAAATCAAAATGCAGTAGTCTTCACATTTGTTACCATGGATTTCAAAAGAATAATCTATAGTTCTAAAAGCTATTTACATAGAAAGACAAAAGAAAACATAATTAAGCTGGAGTCTTTCCATATCATTGTATTTTGGGGTCCAGGCAGCAGAACCATGATGGAGGTAAAAAAGTCCTATGGCCAGGTTCCAGGGTATGTGATTCAAGCTGAAGAACAAAAAGTTGGATTGTGAATACATTAGCTTGACTCATAAAAAGGATGTTAACCAAAGGGTCCCCATCTTTAGAGACCAAACAAGGGCAAATGAGCTAAAATGGCAGTAGCATCAATGTGGGTTGTTCATAAAACAGTACTTTGCAACACGTATCAAGAGGCTAGGAAACCATTGCTCATACCTCTTAGAGAACAAAATAGGCTGTTCATTTGTTTGGAATGGTTCTTGAAGGAAAATATTCTGGAAAACAGAAAGATATCTTTCCTCACTTGAAGGTTGTCTTTCTTCCTAGCGGCTCAAACCTTTGAATCGTAGCTCATTTCTTCTCAGTGCGAATCAAATCCAGTTCTGGAGCTTACAGACCTACATCTTTCACAACCTAACTCCCATTGTAGATTCACTCAGCAGTTAGGAACTCATCCTGTTCCCACTCCACATCAAAATCCAGCCAAGATTCCCTGATATGGGCTTCTTTTCTTACTGTATCTTCTGATATTCAGAGCCATTCAGAACATTTTTTAATACCATAATATGCAATAAAATGTAATTTAAGAAACAACGCTGTAAAATAAGGAATACAAGAGCAGCTTTTTGTTGTCGTTGTTTTAATGTTTGGTCAAATAGCGTGAAACAAATGGCTCAGCTTTAGCTGAGCATATTACTATTTCTTTCTGATAAATAAAATCACCAAAATCTTCTTAGAAATAAACTACAAACAAATCTATTTGTAAAAGTGAGGGGAAATCTCTTAAAGTGTGTTGGAAAGATGCAAAGTTAAATATTCAATTGGTTATATACAATTTGGGGATATTTCAACTTATTTGATGACTGACATCCAGCAAAGTCTTCTTTCAGTTTTCTAACACCAATATAAAAGCTATCAAAATGTATAAAGGTAAGCTGCTTCTAAAAACAACTACTAAATTTAATATTTTGACTTAGTGATCAAGCCATAATTTTTTCAATTCTAATTTTAATTTGTTCCTGTACACTCTCTAATGGGGGTTTGGGCTTCCAAGTCATCCTCTTCCATCTTTGTACAATAAAGTGAGCTATTTGCTTCTGTTTAGCAGAGCTGGATGGGGAACATCTCTGCATTTGATTGGTTGGCTTTAAGGGATTACTCCTCCAGAAAGGGACTGTCCCATATCACATTGCTAGCCTTATGGACTTAACTGTGGTTAAAAACTTCAATTGAAGATGAGCATTTACCAATAAAGAGAACACAAACCTCAGGACTCCTATGTTACAGTTTCTACACATCATATTGACTTGTGTTTGTGATGAAGAGCTCTGTTTTGTAACCTTAAATACCATATCCAGAAATAACAACTGACTCTGGCAAAGAGAGGTAATTTGGGGTCCCTGCATATTTTAGAACAAAGCCAATACAATTTTCAAAAGAATAAATTCCAACTACACAAATTGACTTCAATAAGATTAACAAAACTGAGGAAGACAAATATATGTCAGCTAAGTCACAAGTCAAATAAATTACTACTCTATGCTATTTATACCCAGATGAAATAAAACAACTTTCCATTTTTATTTTGCATTTTCCAGCTACTCAAAGAGTAAACATCATCACTTTTCAAATTCCAATTTTATCTGAAAGAATTTACTTAGTAAAATGTTTAGCTGCAGGATTTTATGTTTGCAATCCATCAGGTTACAATGTCAAAGTTACTACAGTTTCTTCCGCAGTGCGAGCATTCTATATGTGCGATTTACATTGTCACTTATTTCCTAACTTTATATGCTCAAGAATGAAACTGTATTGGTGTTATGTAACAATATTTCCAATTTGCAACATACATATTGGTTTATCTCTCTCTTGAACCCTGAACCCATGTCCCTGAAAAATAAATACAATGTATCCAAAAAAACAAAAAACTACCATAGTGTGTACGGGGAAGAATGTAGACATGTAGAAACAAAAGCATTGAAAAACAGTTGTGTGGAAGGGTAAAGATGTATTTGTTCCTGTTGACGACAATCCCCATGATTTATTAACAGCAATAGGCAGCCAACTTAGTACACAAGGTCCTAGGCCTGGCCATAAGAAGCTGGTAACCATTGGGAATTAGGGCTTTAAGGTCTCTTACAACTAATGTGATTCAAAAAAACCCAAAGCAAGCAAACCGTAAAACCTAGAAAAAGTGCTCCAAATAGTCTCTTTGGCAACCCAAATTGAACCAAATGACTCAGGTGGACGACGAGAGTTAAACTGTGAGCCGTTTTCTTTCACTAGGTCTACAAAGCCAATAAATTATGTTTGGTCCAGAAAACCAGGAGTTATTAGCACCTTCCTTTTCCACTTTTTAATATTCAATATATTCAGTAACAATTCTTACTCCATGGTCTTGACTCATTTGTTGACTAAACGAGATCCTGGGTGCCTCTTGGTGATCACTCCTTCCAAGCTGACCTTATATGACATCAAATTGAAATGCCCCTCCATGGAGACGATCGAGACCGCGAGGTAAGTCATCCAAAGGTGGACGCATCTTGCTTTTATTTACTTATTTACTTATTTACTCGAGGGGCGGCGACGGCTGCGGCCGGACTAAGACGAGGCGGCAGGCCTTAGGGTCGGGCGGGCTGGGAGCCGCAGCCCGTGGGTGGGAGCCCGCGGAGGAGGTAGGGCAGCAGCCACGCACCACCAGCTCGGCCCGGGGGACCCAGAAAATGACCAGCCCCTCCCCCACTGCACCCTTGACCCCTCCCCCTCTTTCCAGGCCTTTCATCCGCCCGCCCGCCCGCCGAGCAGCCCGCGGCCCCCACATCTCACGCCGCCCGCCTCTTTCCGCAACCCCGTGGTGCGGCGCGGGCAGGCCCGGGGCGGCCCCGCGAAGCCCTCGGCCCGACGAGGACCCCGACCCGACCCCTCCGGCCGCGCCCCTCCCCCTCGTATAACGCACCTGCGGCCCCGCCCCCGGCCAAACGCTGAGGCGGCGGAAGGCTGGTAAGGCCAGGCGGCTCGGCTCTCGAGGCACAGTCACCTTCCCTTCCCCCGCCATTCCGCCCACCCCCCTCGCTCAGCCACCAAGCAGCCGCCGCGCTCCTCAGCCGCCCCGAAACCTAAAGGGGTCCGTCTCCGGCACCACAACCAAATGGCTGAGCCTCCCTGGCCGGCTGCGCAGTTCGCCCATTGGCCCCTTCCCCCCCGCCGCCGCCACCATTGGCTGTTGCCCGGAGACCCTCGGCGGCGATTGGATCAAGCTGCTGCCGCTCATCCATGGGGCCGCAGATCCCGCCTCCACGGTGATCAGGTTAGTGTGCGCCGCGGGTGCTGGGGGCTCGAGAACCGAGCGGATCTGGTTGAGCCTTCAAAGTCCTAAAACGCGCGGCCGTGGGTTCGGGGTTTATTGATTGAATTCCGCCGGCGCGGGAGCCTCTGCAGAGAGAGAGCGCGAGAGATGGACATGGACAAACGGATTCATTTAGAGCTGCGGAACAGGACGCCCTCTGATGTGAGCATTTGCCAAAAATATCTCTGTCGGTCCATTCTCCTACTTTGTGTGTGTCTGTGCGTTGGGGGGAGGCACTTTTTTTTGAGGGGGGGCGCCCGGGAGGTGTGGGTTTGGGGGTCGGACTGCAAATGAATTGCAAGGTTGGGGGGTTGCAGTGCCATCCGAGCATGTTCCGGCTGCCGCCGCCGCTGCCCTTGGTGTGTGACTACCTGTGCGTGTGCTCCCGCGTGTGCGAGTGTGGGTGCGAGAGTGTGCGTGCGAGTGTGCACCCATCGGGGGCCAGCGGGCGCACGCGTTTGGGTCGGAGAGACTGAGGCAAAATAACCCTCTGAGCTCGCTGCTCCTGTGACTCCGTCTGGGGGAAAGATTAACGAGGGAGAGGGGCTGCCTCCTGGATTTAACAACAAAAAGAAGAGGTTTTATATTTTATAAATGAATCCCCCCTTCCGCCCCCCTCCCGCGCCTTCCCCCTCCCTTTCTCTCTCTCCGCTCGCACACACACAATAAGTTTTGGGCTTCGCGAGTCCGGTTTAGTTTCTGATAAATGTGG
This sequence comes from Tapirus indicus, assembly GCA_031878705.1. Classification (NCBI taxonomy): domain Eukaryota; kingdom Metazoa; phylum Chordata; class Mammalia; order Perissodactyla; family Tapiridae; genus Tapirus; species Tapirus indicus. Next base: position 59,143,251 of record CM062918.1, on the reverse strand, counting down.
GCCGAGGCCCCCGGGGAGAGCGCGTGGGGAGGGGGCTGCAGTGGAGTTGGGAATGGCTCGAGTTTAAAGTGCGTCTTCATTTCTTTGCAGTGATGAGGCGAGAGACGGGGGAGCCATATTTGTAACTTTGTAGTGTTCGTGAACGCGCCCTTTCTCTCCCTCCCTCCCTTTCTCTGCCTCCCTTCCTCTCCTCCTCTTTCTCCCTCACTCTTTCCACCCCACCTTCGGGCCAGATGCTGATGTTTCTTCCTTTCCTTCCGAAGGGAGGATAAATTGGAAGCGGGGGGAGGGATTTTCGAACGTGCAAAGGCACAGATAATCCCCACGCCTCCCCACCTCGAGCGATCACTACTGCAAGTTACCGAAAGGCTACGTCCTGGTCCCCCCTCGCCCCTGCTCCTTCCGCCCTCCCTAAGATGCCAGCCTTTGAGCCCTGGCGCCCCCCGGCCCGGACCCTCGGCCCGTCTTTCTCTAGGGTGGGCTCCTCGGCAGCCATTCGGCGCCTGATTAATAAATGGGCACGGGAAACTTTGTCAGGACGCGAGCTACCCTGAGCTGGTGCCCGTGGTGGGTATTGGCTGGGTCCAGATTCATGCGGGCATAGCAAACACGCAGCTCCGGGATGGGAGTTTGCCTTCTCGTCGCCGTTATTGATTGGGCAGCGGCGGGAGTACGGCCGGAGGAAACTTACGCGGATGGGAACTGGGAGGCTCGGACGAAAGCCCACCCCCAAGGAGGGGGACGGTGAGGGTGGGTTACTCGAACGCTCGTTTTTCTGTCTCCCTCGCTTTCAAACAGTGTTTTATGTGAGTTGGCGGCTCAGCGGAGGAGACCCCGGGTCTGGGGCGGAGACGCTGGCCGATTCCCCTCGAGGCCCCTCCTGGGACCAGGGGAGCTCAGGCGGGAGGACCCCCCCGCCCCGCCTCAGTGGCCAGGGTTCCACAGAGTTGGGAGTTTGGGTAGCACTATGCGCTGACCTGTCGCCCCTCCAGCCCGTTAAAACCCGAATCCCTGGCGAAGGCAGGCCTTGCTTCCTCTTTTTCTAGTTCCTCCCCCAAACCTGAGTGAGACTTTTGAAAACAAGATCGTTTTTGTGCCCCCCCCCCCACGATCATAACGCAGCTGTGGACTGGAGACGTGCAGTGCCTTATGGCGCGCAGGGCGGGGAGGGGGGTGGCGGAGGGAGGGGAGGGGGTGCCCGCCGAAGAAGGCAGGAGTTTCCGCGAACAATTTGCCGGCGGTTTGCCTTTCTCTGGCCGGTTTCATCCCAGCTTGGACCGCGAGCCGGAGGATTTGGGGGCTGGGTGTGGTGATGGGGGAGGGGGCCGGAGCCGTGGTCTTCCCGCGTACTTTCCGGAAGCCCCCTGTGCGGAGGGGGAAGGGCGCCAAGTTGGGGGCCGGGGTCGCTGCGGGTGGGTGTGGAGGTGCGGTTCGCCCGGCCAACCCTACCCACACTGCTGGCCAACTGGGAGCGAGATCGAAAGCGGGTCGAACCGGCTCTTTAAACTTCCCCGAGTGTGTGCTGGGGGAGGGGAGCGCGCCGCGCCGAACTGGGAGCGATTTCTCACGCTTCGCCCCCTCGCCTCCCGAGTGTCCCTGCCCACACGCCTGCCCCCTGCCTTGAGGCGGGGTGGGGCGCGGGTGGGGGCGGAGGGGGCACTTTCTGCGCATTTGGGGAGGAGGGGGAGAAAGCTAGCTAATGAGGGACAAAAGGGGTGGGGGAGGAGGAACTATTTTTTTTTAAACGTTCTGAAGACAAATAGCTCCCGGAGAGCGCCCCCTGCGCCCCTCCCCGCCGCGCTCCCCCCGGGGCACCCACACACCCACCTTCGGAGCCTCTCCCAACTCTGATCCGGGGGCCGGTGGCCACGCCGCGACGCCGAAATAGGACGAGCAGCCATGTTTCCCGGGTCTCTCGTGGCGCGCCCTGCCCCTGCCCCTCCCCCATGGCGCTGCCGGCGCCGAGCGCGGGGCTCCGAATGCGGGCGCCCGGTTCCGCGGGGCGCGGGGCGCGGGGCCGGCGGGCGCCGGGGCAGTCGGGCTTCGTGCGCACGGGCAGGGGCGCGGGCGCGCCAGGCTGGCCCCTGGGCGGGCCTTTTGGCCTCCCGAGCTGGTTTGCAGGTCGAGGTGTTTTACTTATTATTATTATTTTATTAACGGCCAGGCCCGTCCGAGGCCGAGCCCGAAGAGCGCCGAGGCGTTATTGGGGGACAGGGGCGGCCGCCAGGGCCCTGCTCGCCTGTGGCACGGCTACCGGGCGTCGGGCTGCCATTTTGTCACCGTGGCTGTTGTCGCCGTGGGGGGGGGGAGCAGAGTCTTGCGCCATCACCCCGACGGCCCCGGACGTAGAGGCAGCAAGGGTAGCCGGCTCCGGGGACCCCAAGTTGTGCTCTGGGCCCCGATGGGGGTTTGCTTCCCGCGCCAACGGCGTGAGGCTTTGCTGGAGCGTCGCGGCGGCCGTTGCGCCGGGAGGGCGACGATCCTCCCTGCAAGTGCTCCCCCCACCCCCATCGCACTCCCTCCCTCCCCCGCCCCTCTTCTCTCCCTTATTTCGTCCTCCTCCTGCAGGCGTTTTAGACAGTTAAATGTGGCCCTAAAGACGAACCGATCGCCCTGGGTTTGCTCTTTCGGCGGAACCGATAGGAGGGTGGGGGGCGAAATTAAACCTGAGGTTTCTTTGCGGGGGGAGGCGCACGCGACTCTAGCGGCCCTGACTGAAGCCAAGGACAGCAGCCGCTTCCCCGGGAGGGACGAGCTATCGCTGCGCCGGGGAGACGCCCTCTGGGGCTGGGCTCTCCGGGAAGGTAGGTCGCGCCCGGGGTTTCAGGTGGGTGTTGCAGCGCCCTGCAGGCTGCCGGGGGAGCCCCCCTCGCTCTTTTCTACCCCTCCCCTTTTTATTTTTGCCTAGGGGAAGGCGGCTATAGTAGTAAATGTAATCCTAAACTCAAAAGAGAAGGGAATCAGGTTTGCTTCTTTAAAAAGTAAATGATGTCTTTCTGCCGACTGCCTTTCTCTGTCGACTGCGGAGCCAGGCAAGGCGTCGCGTCGCTGGCGTCTCTCTGGGACTTTTTAAAAGCCGATATCGACGCTGGTTAAGCTCCTCACTGTTAAACTCTGGTGACTGCGTGGAGACTAGCTTTCATGGCGGTGACCGGCAAAGGCTGTCCAGGAAGCCAGGTTTAACTTTGACCTTTGGAATACATCGCATGATGTTTTCCAGACTGCCTGCCTGCCTAATTGGGTTCAAGCAGCCTGATATTAACTCCAGTTTATGCAAGCCATCTAGGGATCCACAGGCAGAAAATGGAGCGTGAACTCCGTGTAGTGATGGTCAGTTGTGTTTTGTTACTGGATTGCTGCTGCTGATGATGATAGTTTTGAGTCTGGGAGCTCCACTGGGAAGCTGGGTTCTGGAACCACACAGACCTAAGTTCAATTCCCCCTGACAGAAAGAGGTAAGATAAGTTAAACTGCTCCTGTGATTTCAGGCAGGTTAACTTAACCTATCTCTTTGAACCTTGGTTTCCTCACCTGTAAAACAGGAACAATAATCCTATTTAATGAGTAAGTGGAAAACTGGCTTGATCTGGCTCTCAGGTGCTCAGTGTATGATAGTGTTATTCTCAGAGAGAGATTGGGGTGTGGTGAGGCACAACTTGAAGCTTCTCTACGGTTTAGAATAACAACAACAATAATAGCTAATGCTTACGTAGCACCTATGCTATGCCTGGCAGAGTTCTGAGTGGATTTTACATGTATCAATTATTTAGTCTCCACAACAGCGCTGTGAGGTAGGTACTATTATTATCCTCATATTACACACAAGAAAATTGAGGCATAGAGGGGTTATCACAGCCGGTCTGCATACTTAGTCTGTGATCTCTATTGCCTTTCCCCTGAAGCACCCTTTTTTTGTTAGACACCCTGGGGAAGAGCTTTTTCTTCTCTGGCTTTGAAATGGTGCCACCTTATGAAAGTGAGTTTCTTGTCACTGAAGGTGTTGAAATGAAGATTGGACAGCCTCCTGTTTGAAGATATTTATGGGGGTGGTGAGGACCAGAGGGGGAAGCCATATACTTTCTAATGAATCTGGCCTTTTAGGTGTTGGGGGACACATTTTGGGTAACGAGAAAACAAGCAGGAGCCACTCTTAGTCAGTGTTCTGTATGGGTTCTTGCATGTAATGTATTTGCCATTTTTATTAGTCTCCATCTACACCCAAGAAAGTGAACGGAATGGCACGTCCTTGGTATCTAGAATGTAGTATACTAATACCACCTTATGGATCATCTCACTTAATCTTCCCAACAGCTGCTTAAGGGTAGGCCGAGCAGCGTGCCATCCTTCCTGCTGTGAGGGTGAATCTTCCAGGTTAGGAGAGAGCAACCAGCAGAGTTGGGTTCTCCTCCCACTGTGAAACCAGAAGCCCCTTAGTTGGACAGTAAGGACTTTGAGAATTATAGTCCATTGAGTCCCATCGCCAGGACCACCTGGGGAGCATATAAAATACAGATTCCTGTCTCCGCCCCTGTTCTTTGGTTTAGCACAGGCATCGGCAAATTATGGGTGAGCTGCCTGTTTTTGTATCATGAGCTAAAATAATTTGTACATGCAAACATTGCAATCAGCTTGATGATACGGAATAATTAACTCTGAATCCCAATTAAGTGAAACGTATGCCCCCCAAAAAGAATTCCACTTGTCTTGTTAGACCTTTATTGCAGAAAGAGTTGTAGTTATTATCTATTTTTAATTTTATCAATAAGAAAATTGTGGAAATTTGTTTTCTCTCATTATAAAAGTGCCTGTGTAGTATTGTCAGTTTTGCTTCTAGGTAAGTTGACTAGCCCTTTACAGAAAAAGTTTGATAATCCCTGGTTTACTAGTTTGGGAAGAGAGACACTGGGATCTGGGTTTTTTTAATTAAAAAAATTTTTTTTTAATTTCTTATTAAGCATGTGGCAAACCATTCATTTGGGTGGTGCTTTAGGGTCTTTCCAAGTCCTTCTGTGTGTACCCTTTAACTAGTTGATGCCTAGTGGAAATCGGCCTCAATCCAAGAACCTCCATCAGCAGAGAAATTGTTCTCATTACGGGTTTAGAATTGAGCACCTCTTCTATCCAGAAGTTCTTCTCTGTAACCAACTGAAATTCTTTATCTTGCATACTCAGCATATTTCAAAAGGTTTTCGCATATCTTGTAGTTAAATGGTTACTCTCAAATTGTAGATGTTTTTTCTGAGCTAGAGGGAAGGAGCTTTGAACTGCAACGGTTCAAGCTTTGAGGCTTGTGAAAGGTGCAGCAGCTGTGTACCCAGTGGCTGACATGAGACCCTCAGGGCGCAGATCATTGAAAACCACAGATAATCCTGGAATCTCTAGGCTTGGCCTGCTGCTCTTCCACCACGCGTGTTTCCTGGGGAAGGAACCAACACCAAAGTGGCTTTGAGTTTCAGTGCCCTTCTTTATACCTCCAGCCTCTTGTGCCTGAGCTGATGAGCCAAAGAAATGGATATAAGATTGGCCAGGCCGAGAGGAGGATGAAATAAATCCAAGGGGACAAATCCTGGTCTCCGTAATTGCAGCCTGTACTTTAAGGACAGCAAACCACAGGCCCAGTTCCCTCTCTTGTCCGCTGCTGCACCACCAGCCTCTCAAGGTGATTTGCTCTAGACTTACACAATCCTTCTTATTTGTCATACAGGCACCTGATGACCAGCTCTGGGCTGGTCATCCCAGAGCTTCAGTCCAAATTAATTATACCACATTGAAATCAACATCTTGGTGATCCTTTATGGAGATTGTAGGGTTTCCTCACCACTCTGCCAACCCTTTCTACCTCTGTGTATTCACTTAGCAGAGAGCTTGTTGCTGAGTGGTGATGAGCCGTGGTCGAATGGACTTGGCCCACTTGTTTGGCCTGAATTCTGACTTGGTGAAGAGGAGGCTCTTTATCCAGGTGTCCAGAGCGGGCACTCCCTTACAGATGTTGGCTGCCATGCCCTTCCCTCCATTTTGTCCTGTCCATCCTCTGCTCTAGCTAGTTCTCCAGTCTCCTAGGGAGTACCTTCCACCAGTCCGCCATCACCACTGTCTTCCTCTGACGAACAGGTAGAGAAACATGGGCCTGAATCTGACTATTACGTTACATTGAAATATAATTATATGACAGATGATAAATACCCAACCATGATGTTTTCATGAAAGACATGGAGTCCGGTAGGGATGGGAAATTGTGGAGGCATCTGTTATTCAAAACTTCTCCTTTAATAAAATTTGTTGAAACTAGATGAGCAAAGCCCCCATGGCCCTGGGCCCCCTGCCCAGATATGGAAACAGCCTCCTTGTGTAGAACCAGTTGTCCTGATGATGTTTGTTAATGCAACGTGAGTACACAAGGTAAAATGCCCTTGCTCTGCCACACCAGGCACTGTCCTGTGCCTACCAGGCCACACCCTGCAACCCCCATGTTTTCACTCAGATTTATTTTGTTTTGGCTCCACAGCTGCCCTGGTGCTCTGATCTACCATTTCCTTTACCAGAACTTGCTCCAGGCAGCAGATCTAAAAGATCAGCTTACTTACTCCACTCTCACATACTCTAATGTGGATTAAAGGCAGGGCTGTCTTTCCCAGAGGTATTTGTATTTGGAGATTCCGGTTTGGTGAGGAAATTGCCAGAGAACTATTAGAGACCTGGGCGCTGTGCTCAGCTTTGCTATTAACTAATTTGGACAAGTTGTTTGGCTTCCTGGGGCCTCTGTTTTTTTCCACTCTCACATGAGAGGGTTGAATTAGATCAGCGGCTTTCAAACCTTTTGATCCTAACAATAATAAATTATGTTCTACACCACTACGCAGTGTGTATATACGTACGTATGTTGTATGAAAAACTGACAATGCGCTCCCTTACTTTGTGTAAAACACTTCTATTCATTAAAAAAGGTGTGCTGGCTTTGGCCCATAAATTGATTTCATTACTTGTTAATGTTTAAAGGACATTAAGGTTCCTTCACACTCAAATATTTTGTTTTATTTGGGGGAATGCAGTTTGTAGCTTTGTGAAATCTCTCCACCGGGAGTCAACAGTGAGTCCTCCTTTTAACCCAGCTTGTCTTGGGGTCCCTTGTTGTCAAACTGCTTTCCTTACGTCTCGCTCTGTCCCAACCCAAATCTTCTCACAGCGTTAAGGAATCATTATCCTAAATTCCTACCCCAGATGGATGCCTTCCAAGGCTCCTGGTTGTGCCAGTGGCCCTCAGCCAAGCATGTTCCCCCACCCCCTTCCCTCTACCCTCATCACTCGTTGCTCTCCATCCCAGTGTACCACGCGCTGTGCAGGTGGCCTGGGGCTCCTGCATTTTCCAGCGTGGAGGAGAGAAGGTTGGAGAGAGAGGAGAGTACACTTGGCTTCTGCTCCCACCCACACTGCCCGGGTGTGCATCCTGTCTCCCCAACTTGCAGCCGTGGCACTAGGGCAACCCCCTTCTCCTCACAGTGCCTTCCCTTTTTGTCTCTGTAAAATGATGATGTAATCATACCTACCACACAGTCTGGCACGCAGTAAGCGCTCCATAAACATTAGACGTTATTGTGGTCTGTTCCTCTAGAACACCATAGTTGGCATTCACTTAAAAAAAAGCTTATGTTATCAACAGACGGTGTATAAAAAGTTATATTTGTTTCAATGGGAAAAGAGGTTAGAAGCTAGAGATTCAAACTTGCCAGAAGTTATTTTCCCTACAAGCAATTCAACGGTAAATGTGTCATTTCTAGATGTGAGTATAGCTATAGCATCTAAACGTCGTGGAGCAGTCCCAGCATGGAATTCCAAGCAGTTTCTGCTGAGGGTAGTGTCACCACTTGCCCTTCTCCTGGACAACTCCTTGCGTCCCTGCCCTCAGCAACTGTCTGAGACTCTACTCCTCCAGCTGCCCACCGACCCTCCAGTCTCCCTCCCAGCCGGTGAGCTCCCCCCTCAGAGAGAAAATCGCAACCTCCTCGTTCCCTAAGAAATTCCTAGACCACATCCGTGCCCAGCTCAGCTGTCCTTTGGGTCTCGTCCCCTCCCGCCCTTCAATTCCCTTCTTCCTCCTGGTCACCTGGCCACTCCTTTCATTTGGATCCTTCTCAAGCTTGGGATGTTTCTCCCATCTTAAAGCAAATAGAAAACCTCCCTTGATTCTTACACCTCACTGTAGCTACTGTCCATCTCAGTCTTCCCTTTTACATTCAGCTTCCCGAATTGTCTGTAGCCGCCTTCTCCATTCCCTCACTTCTCTCCCCACTCAGCCCTCTTCAGTCTGGTTTGCTTCCTAAACAGCTCCAGAAACCCCAGCAGCCCTCTCGGTCTTCTCTTCCCTGATTCTTCAGCAGCTGTATTCGCACCCGTGACCTGCATGAGATATGTTCCCCCTTGCTTCTCCCTTTCTCTGGTCTTTCTCCTACAGGTTTAGCTCCTCCTCTGTGTAGCCATGAAGGATTGGACACAGTCAAGCCAGGGCTCTAGGCCCTCTTATTTTGTATTCCTTTCCCACGAAATCTCGTCCTCCCTCACTGACAGCTGCACGCACTGTGTGCTGCCCTCGGATCTGATGTTTATCCTGACCCACCCACTGCCTCCACCTGAGTGTCCCCAAAGCACCCCACACTCAACATATCCAAGGGGAATCCATGACCTCTGTAACCTCCATCCCCCGCCACACGTGATCTTCTGTCCATCACAAGTCCGGTCAATTCAGAATATCATCCTCTACTCCTTGCCGGCTGATCTCCATGCATCAGAGCCCCCCTTCAAGCCATGCTTCACACTTCAGCCAGAATGATCTTACCAAAACACAGATGTAATCATGTCACCCTGTACTTAAAATACACCATTGTTCTTAGGGTGAAGTCCAAAATCCTTAATAAGACCAACACGGTCCTGCGCGAACTAGCCACTGCTGGCCTCTTCCTCTTATCTTCTCCCTCGGCCCCCTTCCCACTGTGCTGGCCTCACTCACCACCTTTTATTCCCTCAAATTGACTCCACACTGTGACTGCCACCATCACCTGCTTAGCATCTAATCGTCTTCATCATCTCCTTCATCTTCCACTCCTCAGCTCTAGGTCTGGTTCTTTTTTTATAAAACTCTCATAGAAATTTCCTTTCAAGTGCTTCAGTTTGTAATTTTACATTCCTGAGTGTGAGGGTTTTAATTAGCACCTCTGCCCCTGTGTAGACCGTAGGCCGCACGACTTAAGGGACCTGTTTTTGCTCATCACTGTATCCTCAGAGCTTAGCATTGCACTTGGCACATGGTGGGCATTCTGGAAGTTCTGGTTAATGGAGGAATCATGGTGCTTACATGTTCTTGTCATTTTCGTTACTCACTGTCTGGTGAGCCAAGCGCAAAGCCACCAAAACAAAGCATGTGAAACAACACAGCGGTTTCCTCTGGGTTGGTGTGAGCTTCTGCCTCTGGGTGGCTGGTTCACACTTTCTCAGCCCAGTGGTCTTCAGATTTTTCTGGTTTTTACATCCCATATCAGTAAAAAAAATTGAACCTGAGCTCCAGTATGTCTGCCTTTAGTTATGGATTATTCACATACGCTACATATAAACATACGTGCATTATAAAAAATAACACCAAAAAAATTTTCAAGTTAAAAAATATTAAAGTATAAAAGTTCTCATTTCTTCCTGCACCCCAGGGGATTGTCTTGGGCAATCCACTGAGGAGACCACTGTTCTAATCAGTTGCTTACTAAGATCTTCCCAGTCCTGGTGTGTGATGGGTAGGGGGTGGAGAGCATTTATAACCCCTCTTTGATAAATAGAGAAAATCCGGTTGTGCGCCTAAGATCCCCAGCAAATCAGATGCCCATTGCTGTGTGTCAGCTCAGTGCTGCCTGGTTAGGCTGTGTGCACAGACCCACCAAAACCCCCTCACATCGTCCCTTAGGGTCCAGCAAAGGCAAACTCCTGGGCTCTTCCTGCAGATGTCTTGAGAGGCCCAGAGGTGCTGAGGTGAAAGGATTCCGTCAACCATAGATTTAGGCTAGTGGGGGGAGGGGGGGCTTTCTCCTTCCTATCCTCAGGCTGAGAATAAGTAAAAGGCGGGATCTGCTGCAGGCTGGAAGAGCGGGAATGGAGGGCCTGAGTGAAGCCTGGAGGAGAAGCCTGCCCGTGTTTCCATGTGAGGCACTTCAGCAAAGTTGTGCTGGGACCCTGCAGCCAGAAGTGCCCAGAAGGTCTGGATCGCTAGATTCTGCTACCTCCTGCAGAAGTCATGAGAGTGTGTGTGGATGGGTGTGTGTGTGTAGGGGGTGGGAGGGTTGAGGCAAGATCCTGTAATAGTAAATTTAAAGGGATTACTTTCGGATTTCTTCAGGGGCATGCCTCCTGGGGAGGGACTTATCCCACGTTATGTAATGAACTTTGACCCTAGCTATTGGCCTCACCAGCAGGCCCAAATAGTGTGGCTGTGAAGGGAGGGGTGGGGGAGCCCCCTTTCACTGACATGGCCTGTGTGCCCAGCATCCAGAATGATGCAGAGTTATATCAGTGCTGAGTCTGGTTCCTGGGTCCTGGGCTGGAGGGGTGGGGGTTACAGGAAGATGGTATTGCTGGTTTCTGTAGTGGAGTTGGGAGGTAGAACACAGCACACAGGCAGGAGGAAAGGTGTGTGGTTCGTAAGGCAGATTTCAGCCCCAGCTGTGTATCAGAACCACTGGGCGAGCATTTTAAGAAATTCCCAGGCTCTACCCAACTACAGAATCAGTCTCAGAGGGTGGTGGCCAGTCTGTATTTTTAGAACGCTCTAAAGGGGGCTCTGGGGGCCGTCCGGTGGCGCAGCGGTTTAGTTCACGCTTGGCAGCCCGGGGTTCTCGAGTTCGGATCCTGGCCGCCCGCCGACGCACTGCCTGTCAGCCATGCCGTGGCGGCGTCCCATATAAAGTGGAGGAAGATGGGCACGATGTTAGCCCAGGGCCAGTCTTCCTCAGCAAAAAGGGGAGGATTGGCAACGGATGTTAGCTCAGGGCTGGTCTTCCCCCCAAAGGGCGCTCTGAAGCACGACTGGGAGCCACCACACTGAAGCAAGGTGCAGAACTTCGCAGCAGGTAGGAAGAAGTAACCTAAGTGGATGTCAAAAGAGGAAAATGGAGCCAGGAAAACAGGAACCAGGAAAGCAGGGTGCAGGGTCTGACCTGCTGGGGTGCAGGCTCCATGCCTCCCATGGCCACACGGAAGTCACACACGCCCACGTTCCTGCTCTCACACTTGTAATTTTTCATTTACCTGCATCTCATGAGGCTGCTGCTGGAGTGTTGAGAGGGATTTCCTGAGCAAGACTGGGCTTGGCCCGTCCTCGATCTCCAGGGGATCGAGAGGCCAGGGGGCCTTTAGTAAGAAGGGGGGACCCGAGGGCCAAGCAGTCAGGTGTAGTGGGCAGTGCCGGGGACTGCTGAGCTCCATTGCTAGCAGGTCACCTCTTTGAGCCTCAGTTGTCTCATCTGTAAAATGGTGACTAGCAATAATACCTGCTTCCCCGGGGTTGTTGTCAGATGGAAAGAAATAAGGTTTGTGCCAGGTGTGTTGTGGACAGCCCCTGAAGGTTAGTAGATTCTAACCAGCCCAGGCTTGAAGGAGCTGTTTGAATGAGGGGAGGGGGTGGCCCATCTGAAGAAGGCCCTTGCTCGGTGTCTGAGCTTGTGTGTGATGGGAGCTGTTCTTGGGAGAGCTGTCTTTGCCTGCCCCAGAAGGAGGCCTCACTTGGACCTGCTAAAGCAGGTGGAAGGAGGGGGTCAGGAAGGGCCCCAGGCAAGAGACAGAGCGCCCCGGTTTTTCGCTGAGGTGGGGCTGGAGCCAAGCTGCACACATCCTCTGCCCTGAGGCCTCCCTTTCCCATTGTGGGGTAGGGCAGGGGCTCTGCCTGGCTTTCCTTTTCTGGAGCAGTTGCTCTGTGTCAGTAGCCCCTCCTGCCTCTCAACTGCCCTCCTAGCTGCTGACCTCTGGGTCTGCCCCTCCCAGGCCTTTACATATCCTGGGAGGTCACCTCCAGGAAGTCTTCCTCAATCACTGGAAGAAAGGGAGCAAATTGTGTCCTTCCCGGGTCAGGCAGCAGTGTTCTCCTCTCAGCTGATTCTGGTAGCACCTCAGTGGGGTCTGCATTGAGGCTCCACTCTCGGTTGGGTCTGGTCAGTGTCTGTTCCTATTTCTGCTGGCCACAGCGCCCCTGCAGCTGGGTGCATGGGGAAGGCTTTATGATGACGTCATGTGGTCTCCAGCCTCCCGCCTGGCTGACTGTGGGAAGGATCTGTCTGTTCTGGCACAGGGGCCTGTTCCATATGGAGGGCCAGGAACTGGCCATCCTGGTCACCCGGGGCGTTCCTTCCACTTCTGCACATCTCCCATTCCCCGTGGAGATTCGGGTGTTCCTGGGGTGTGGCCTAAGAAGAGTGGGCAGGCGTGTGCTTTAGTAAAGCTCCCAGCTGTCTCTGTTAGGCCTGAAGAAGCCTGTCTGCAGAGGTTGGCCTGCCGCCATCATGAGTGGTTCTGCTCCTTTGAGCCCCCGTCTCGTTTGCAGCTCTGTTGCAGGCATGCCTTTATATGTCTTGGTTAAGAGAACAGGTGTGTCTGCACATTTAAGTGTGGTCTGAGTGGTCTGAGAGTCTGAGGAGGCTTCTCCTGGACTAGGACCCTCCAGGGCTGCTGTTTCGGGTGGAGGGAGAGGAGCAGGCCTAGGAGCAGAGGTAGAATCTGTCCTCTTAAAAGCAAAGGCATACTTGGTTCAGGGCAGGCAGGTGGCCTCTGTAGGCACTCAGGAGCCTTCCCTCAGTTCCAATGGCCAGTGTGGTCATTGTCAGGAGTGGCTGCAGGTGAGGGCCGGATTTGGAAGTGAAAATGCACCTCCCAGTTTGACCAGTGGCCATTGACTCCAGCAATGTCTGGATCCTGGTCTGAACGGTACCCAGTCTGCCGGAAACCAGCCTTGTATCGGGCACATGGCTTGCCAGCCCCAGGAGGCTCATTAAGGCCACAGATGTCCCTGATGATGAGCGCACTTGGCTGGCTAGTGTCTGATGTCAGAGTTATGAGGGTGATTTCTGCAAATTGAAAAGACTGTGGAGGGGTCATTCATTTTCACGTATTGATTGAACGCCCGCTGTGTGCTGGGTTCTGTTCTAGGCGTTCTAGGATATAGTAGTGAACCAGACAAGCCTATCATCTGTACTGCCCCCGTGGGGCTTCCATTCCATTAAGGGAGATGGTCAGTAAGCCAAGCAAAGGCATGACTGTTATGTGACAGGTCCCGTGAAGACAAAGCTGTGTTAAAAGGGGGTGGGGGGTGATCCAGGAAGGCCTTTCTGAAGCAGTGGCATTTGAGCAGAGACTCATAACCTGCACTGGACTTTCGGCCCCCATGAGCCAGAACCTTAGAATATCTGATCTGGAAGTCCCTATGAATCATCTTGCTAATGAGCAAGCTGAGGCCCAGCGAGGTTAAGATACAAACTCATGAGGTGATTAATAGGAAAGATGAAATGATAACAAAAGAGGGACAAAATATAACTGGCCAGCACTCTCTGCTCACAACCTTAGGCATTTCCCCTGGCCAGCTGACCCTCTGCCTTTTCATCCCAGAATGTCTTTTATTATCCTCTGGAGACTCACACTTTGAAAGATTTGTACTTCCAAATTGCATTTATTAACAATAGTAGATTTATTTTCTCATTTATGGCTGGGTGTGTTGGGGGTGGGGGGCAGAAATTATAAACACATCTGTAACCACCAGTCAGCCATCCAGGCAAGGACTGACCACCTGGAGTTGGTCTTTTTCCTGCCTCGGCAGAGAAGCGGCCCAATTTTGGTAACCACAGGCTCTTGCTGCCTTTCACAACGGGATTTCCATTGGTTTTTCTGATATGGCAGTTTTTTGGCGGACCCCCATTGCTACTCTTTGGATTCCATCTGGACCGTTCAGGTCCTCCCAACCTGGTTTGGGGATCCAGGTGCCTTTGGGTGGGCTAGGGAGACCTTACCTAGGGAGACCCTACCGATGTTCTGACCAAAATGGTTAGGCAGACTCGGCTTTTTTTAGGAGGGGAAGCCCACAGTTAAGGTAGGTCACAAATCCAGCCCTGACCCACCTCTCCCAAGGACCAGGATGAGCCTTCATTGGCTGATGGTCTGCGTCTAGAATCAAGTGTCCTGCATGAATTTGAAAGGAGCTTCTGGTGAAGTAAGACTTCGTTAATTAGCCTGTTAGGAAAAGGGCTTCCCAGTATTATGGGGTCTGGATAATTAGATGCCTACTGCTCTGCTTTGAGCTTCTAAAGGGAAGGCACTAGATTTTCATCTTTTTACTAAATATTGAGAAAAAGTAGTATCCTTATGTGTTTTGTTTTTAACTGATGCATATCTATGTGCATATTTCTTGTTATTTAATCTGTACAGAAATGCTGCAAGATGAGTGGGTTATTCCCACTTGAACAGATAAGGAAACTGAGGCTCAGAAAGCTAGTTAAGCTCAAAGTCAAATAGAACTGGGAGCTGTGCTTGGGTGCAAAGCCAGGTCATTGACTTCAGAGCTGTGCGCAGAACCTGGAATCTTAACTTTGACCTGCCTCCTCCCGGCCACTTTGGAGCTGCTGATAACATGAAAATGCTCTAGACTCATGACTTTCTCTTTCCATTTCTTTCTCTTCTCTATTGTTTCCCTAGGAAAGCGAAACAGATATGCCAAATTTTCTGACTTAAAAATGTTTTTTTGTGAACTAGACCACATGTAAAAGTAAACAAAATAAATGTGAGGCTCAGTGATTTTTCTCCTTTAGATGTTTTTTCCTTTAAATGATTGCTTTACACTGTCAGGGAAATCCCAGTGAAATCAACTCTCCATGTGCCTGCCCTTGCCTTTCTGTGCCAGGGTCTTAATAAATGTGTCTGGGTTTCCCCTTTGAGCTCTGACATACTTCAGACACCAGGGGCTTGTGCACACGGATGAGAAACATGCCCGGCTGCCTCCGAGATTAGCTAAAGAGAGTCTGCAAAGTGGGAGAAGACCAAATTGTCTTCCAATAAACAGTTTGACTAAGACATAGTTAGGAACTTACGTGCTGCCTCAAAAACTAAGTAGCAGTGTATTCCAGCCTTCTGTAAGAAGAGAGCAGTGTTATTGTGGAACCGGTGTAGCAGTGCTGGGCATCTTGCCTGGAACACCTCATTCCCCTTGCCATCAGCAAGACACTTCTGGGACAGGAGTTAGGCTCACTCTTCACTGAGCACCCGCTATGAGCCTTGCATCATGCTGGGTACTTGGCAAGCATTACTTTTTTGATTCAGTAGAACACCTGTAAGGTGTAGGGACGGCCACCCATTTCCAGACAGGGAGACTGGCCCATAGAGGTCAGATGGCCTTCAAGGCACACTGAACTGCCCCTGTGTGTTGTAGTGGTCTCTTCTGCTTGTCCCTCCCAGACTGGACACTCTGGGGGCAGAAGGCAAGGACACCTTTATTGTTGGATGCCCAGCACCTGGCACGGTGCCTGGCATCTGGTAGGTTCAGAATAGCATTTACTGGGTGGATGGAGGTGAGCTAACTTGCCCACATGGGTACAGTGGTGAGCCCATTCTTTAGATGTAGGACTGCAAGGCTCTGTGACTCTGCCCTGTAGGTCAGACGTGAGATCTGATTCCAGCTCTTTGGTTAATAGGCTGAGTGAATGCAAAATGACGTATGTGCCAATTTGTCTATATTGTAAGATTATTATAGCAAAAGATTGGAAGCAACCCAATTACTCATCAGTGAGGGACTGGTTAAGAAAAATGATGGCACATCCATAAAATGGAACACCATGCAAAATAGGAATGAGGAAGGTGTTTGTGTTCTCTATTACACAAACTCCATGAAAAAAGGCAAAGCAAAGATCAGTGTATAATATGCTAGTTTGGGGTAAAAGGGAGAAAAATAAGATGAATTTGCTTTTATATGTGTAAACACACTCTGGAGGGATAGTTAATGGATGAGATGGTTAACTGGACAGGATGGGAGGGAGAATTAACTGTATAACTTACACTTTGGGTTTTGAAACCATGAGAATGAATGTTACTTTCTAAAAAAATTTTTTTAGATAACAAAAGTGACTTTGGACGAGCTATTTTACTTATCTGGGCTTCAGTCTCCCCATCTGTACAGTGAGGCAATTGGATTAGATCAAGACTTCTTCATCTGGAGTGAAATGCTCTCTATATTGTGTATATTGTGTATCTCTGGCTTTTGTGGGCTTTTCCAGCAGACCCTGACCCTGTACAGTCCCTTTTGTTCGTGGCCTGGATCCGGCCAGGTTCTTTTAAGTAGATCTCTCACCCCTGAGGTGGGCCTGGACCTGGATCACCTCAGGCTGATTGAGAAAGGCTGGAGTGATGGAGACCAAAAACTTTTCGGCAGAGGTGTCAGGCCTTGTTCCTGTCGCCGTTCCTGGGAGTCTGTCCTCTGAACACCCTGCCCTGATGTGACTTAGTTGGTTCTTCCCCCAAAGTGAGGGATTACAGTGAAGAGAGACTGTTCTGGAGCATTCTGGCAAAGTACTGCACTTTCATAGGAGGAAAAAATGACAGAATGTTTTCCCAGGTTATTTTTAATGCTTTTCAGTTCAGCAAACATTTATTGAGAGCTAAGGGCAAGGCAGGGTGGGGAATCAGTGCTGTGTGTCACCTCGTCTCTGCTCTCTGGGGTGCAAAGTCTTGGGTAAGAAACTTGCTTGTAAAATTCCTCCCTGTCCCCTCCAGCACGATTTGCCTCATCTGGTCCCACGGAGACTGGTGGGATTGGTAGGGGTTCTTCTCCCCATTTTACAGGTGAGGAAATTGAGTCTCAGTGAAGGCTTGCCCGAAGCCATACAGTTCTAAGTGGTAAAGCCTGGAACCAAACCAGGTTTTCTGACTACTTAGAATCAAACATTCTGCCCTTGGATATTTCCCCAGGGTGTAGCTTAGGCCCATTTCTACCTGGAAACATTGGGTGAGCACGGTGCAGACTAAAGCTCCTTCACTTGTTTCCTATACTCTTTTTTCCCTTCAAGGAACGGCAAGGGAAATCTCAGGCTTATGGTCAGGTCTTGAGTCTTACCCTTTTGCTCTGGCCCAAATAATTCTGTCCTCCGCTGCCTGGGAAACCCACCACCTTACCAGCAGTTACATGCTGAATGTCCTTCTGTGTGAGGATGTGTGACAGACAGCAGCTTTCTCCCCACCCCATTCTCATGCCACCACTTCCTTTCCTTCCTTTCTGCAAATTCTGTTGCTGCCACCTGTAGTCCTAGCTAGTCCCCAGAAGGGCCAAGCACACTCCCCACTCAGGGTCTCTGCCCTGGCTGTTCCCTTTGCCTGGAAGGCTCTCCTACCATCTTCACTTCGAATTGAGTCCCCACTGACTCACCTTGGATAGGCCTTCCCTGGCCATCCTTTCTAAAGTTGTGTCCCTTTTTTTTCTTTGTAGCATTTGTGTATATTATATACAGATATATACATTTACTGGTTTGTTAGCTTGCTCCCCCACTAGAATGTAAACCTAGGAGGCCAGGCCCCTAGTTTTGTTTATTGCTGTATCTTTCATGCCTAGCACAGGTGCCCAGCATGTTATAGATACTCTGTAAATATTGTTGAATGAATAAATCGGGCCTGTGGCCTAAACAAATAATGCTTCTTTAAAGAGGAGAGAATCAGATCAGAGCATTTTAAGAGGTGAAAAGACCCAAGGCTCATCTCTTTGCAGGACTTCATCATATAATATTATTAATTCATTTAATAGTTGTTCAGCACTGTTTATGTGTAAAGTTCTTTGCAGGCGTCACTTAGCAGCCTCTGATTCGTATGCTTACAGGGACAGGGAACTCCCTGATTTTTCAGACCAGCCCATTCTTCTGTGGGACAGCTGTAATGATTCAAACACCCTCTTATGTTTTACATTGGGCCGAAAACAGCCTCTTTGCAAACCCTGCACACTGATCTTAGTTCTGGAACCTCCAAAGAACACAGAATAAATGTATTTCTATTTGCATTTGACACTCCGTCAAATAGCTGGAGAAAGATAGCTATCATGAGCCTCCCCACCCTCAGGCCTAAACATCACCAGTTCCTTCCATTGTTCTTCCAGTGTCACAGTTTTCAGATGCCTTCCTCAAGTTTGCTCTGCTTCAAGTTTTGGAATTTAAGGTTTGGTCCTGTCGGAGCAGTGTTTTGGGACCCTTGTTTCTGTCACCACAGCCTGGGATGGCCTTGTCTGTGCTGAGCACCTTGTCAGGGGCCCCCTTCAGGAGCTTCTGATGAAGACTAAACTCATTCATCTCTTCTTGACGTTGTCTCCAGTCGCATAGCCCCTCCCTGGCTCTTTAAGAATCATGAAGGTTGTAAGATTTTGGGGGTTTGGTTTTAGCGTTTTGAGATTAAAGCAGCTGTAGACCTGTGAACAACAATGAACTCAACCTATACTCTTTTTAAGAACAATAAATATAGGTAAAGTTCTATCACCACACCAAAATTCAGCTGAAGAGGGCAGAACTCGGGAAGTAAAACAAAACCTACCAAGCCTGTAACTTTCTCCTTTCTTCCCTCTTTTTGACTGCCTGTGTCTGTCTCTCAGCTCTGTCTCCCTGTCCCTTCATGTTCCATCCTTCTCCTCCCCTTCCTTCCACCAGCCCCTCACTTCCCCATTCCTTCCTTGCTCGCTCTCATTCCACTGCTTCCCATTTTCCCCCTTCCAGTTAGCAGACATCTGGAACTAACATTTACTTAGCATTTCTTGCGCTTCATCACCAGTAGTTTTTCATTAAGCATTTAATTTACAGACTAAGGCAAGTTGCACACATCACATTTCTTTAAGAGAGAAAGAAGTGAGATTAAATTGCTTCTTATGTGTGACCCTTGGCTAGTTTGTTTTGTGGCCTTGGGTGGAAACAACTTTCATTTCCCAGCTTTAGATTCTTCTACATGATTGGTTCCCATTTCTTCCCAAATCAGTGATTTCCGATTGGGGTTTGGACACCAGGGCTTCAGTGCCGCAGTGTTTGCTCTGCCTCTGTCGTTGCCAGTGCCGCTGTCATTTTTGGTAGAGGTGGCAGGGAAGGAGGCCAAGGTCGAAGGTTTCATTTCGGAGGCTGCTTAGCCTTTCCCTGCCTCATCTGCACTTCCAGCCCTACTGGGTTACGCGTGGAGGCTGGGAGGGAAGGAGGAGGGGCCAGGCGCAGGGCTGGGCTCTTTTCCTTTTTTTTTTTTTCAATATTTATTGATGTCTCAATAGTTTATAACATTGTGGGGTTTTAGTTGTACATTATTATTTGTCCATCACCATATGAATGCGTCCCTTCAACGCCTTGTGTGGGGCTCTTTTCCTAACAGCTATTTTCTTTTTCCTCTGTTTCTTCTTGCTTCAAGGAGAGGCCATGTGAGAGGTCTGTGACTTTGGGGTGTGGGCCCTAAGTAAGGAGAATTGAGAACAGCCCAAGGTTTGATTCCACAGTGGGCTGGCTAACTGTGTGACCTTGGGAGAGTCACTGGGTGGGTTTCCACCTCGCTTCATCAGTTGCCCAAGTTGCTGGACTGGATCCATTGGTTCCCCAGAGGTGGCAATGATGGGGTCCTTTAGTTCTCTGAAGTGCGTTTTAAAAGCCAACTGGAAATGCAGCAGAGGCCCATACTAGGGCTGTGGGCGTGTCCCAGACTCCGAGTCTGAATGGCGTGGTGTTTTAGATGGGTTATGTGGCTCGGCTGGGAAGAGGCTTTGAACTGCCAGCTCATGGATCTCTGAGTAGTGAAACTGAGGAAATGAATTTACTTTTGTTTTACAGACCATTCTTCCACTTGAGGGTCTACGGGGAGTGGGCAGCTGTCAAGGTCCGCACTGGACCCATGGCGGATACCCTGGGCTGTGCTCTCTTGTTAATCTCTGCTGGCCCCGAGGACTCCAGTGGGATTTCCGCAGCAGATAGCCCTGGCTGTCCACAAGTGGTCCCAGCTATCTGAGCTTAAATCCCTGAATCTGACTTCAGGAGCCCAAATCAGCCATATCAGTCAGCTGGAACAGAGGCCCAGGAAGCCATTTTTGTTGATTTGCCCAAGAGTGGAGTTAGTGGGGTGCTTTGCCTCAGAAAGTGAATAAGCGATGAGCCTTTTAGAATCTAGATGATTCTCCAGAGCTCTTGCCCACCCCACTCTATCCCTTCCTCTAGCTTGAGTGACCTGGTCCAGTTTGACCACTTAGCAAGCATTTACTGAAAGTCAGCCCCTCTGGGCAGGGCACCAGGGGGACACAGACCTCAGACCTTAACAAAGCTGTGTTTGGAGGACAGACAGCAGGAAAAAAGACTGCCAGCTGTCCTGTGGCCGAGCAGGGGCTCTCAGAGGACCCTGGTGGACAGGGCAGTTTCCCTGGGAGGGATGGGATGGGGAGAATTACAGTCGTGTGGATTCAGTGGGTGAGGCCTGGGGAAGCGCTTTGTAACTGTAACGTGGGAGAAATGCTGGGTGGTGGCACCGTGTTTGCTGAGGTCAGGGAGGTTGGCAGACGGGTGCTGCGGGGACAAACTGCCTTGCGAGGATGCACAGAGCTTTTGGTCAGGGAGCATTGATGTTTGGGGAACTGGGAATCCTCCTCTGCATTTGCACTTGATCCCTGTGGCCATTAAAGGCTTTTGGACAGGGGAGTGGCGGGACATGATCAAAGTCACGTTTTAGGAAGATTGACCAGGATCTGCCCCCTCTGCTCTCCAGGGCTTTGGTCTCCTCACGTCTTTTCTGTTGCATGGGCCAGT
Source organism: Tapirus indicus (assembly GCA_031878705.1). NCBI lineage: Eukaryota > Metazoa > Chordata > Mammalia > Perissodactyla > Tapiridae > Tapirus > Tapirus indicus. The sequence goes on along the minus strand of CM062918.1, from coordinate 59,122,459 downwards.
GCTGTGGCTCTTTAATGAGATCATCGTGGACAGTGTGGGTTTTTTATGAACCGCAGGATTGTTGAGAAGGAAATAGGCCTCTCTGAGTTGAGGTGCTTGCTCCCTGCTGCCCTGTGAGATGGCAGACGTCAGATGGGGCGGTGCCAGACTCCCACATTTGGAGCGCAACACCCTGGGCCTCTGGGGGCTGTTTTTGCGATCTTGGTGTGTTTTTAAGAGCCTAGATGATTGATTTTTGCATTTGAGTAATTATCCAGGATAATTGCCGGGCATCCCAGATTTCCCTTCTGGCATCCCTCAATGGTGAATCCTGGGCTCCTTTGGCCCATGAAATCTCCCACCTCCTTTTGGGGAACAGTGACTGCGTTTGGATGTGGGGTGGAACTAAAAGCATATGGACCCACAGAATTTTGGAACTGGAAGGGACCTCATCTCTGTCCTCAGGCTCCATTGTCCAGTGTATGTATGGATTAGGGACTGGCAGAAGCCCACAGTAGCTGTGACTTCCCCCAGGGCACACAGCAAGGTAGTGGCAAAGTGGGCACCAGAGTCCAGGCCATCAGACTGCCTGATGAGCATCCTTTGCACTGCACCTCAGTGGTGCTTGTCCACCTTTTCTTCCTTCTGCTTGCCATCCAGACACCATCTGCTGGGATTGGTGTCTCCTCTGGACTCTGCTTCCAACTCCTGCTGCTTCAGGCCTTCTGTACCCACTGAAGGTAGGAAGGGACAACCATTTATAAGATGTAGACTGCTAGATTCTCACGTGATCATGTCATCCACCAGTTCCAAAAGCCTCACCTACCTCTCCCCACTGCAACCCCCTCCCCCAGCAAAGTCAGACCCAAGAAGACTCCTCCCCACTTCCTGGCCCCCAGAACAGCCCTCTGGGCCTGTTTCCTTCAGTTCTGGGAACAGTCCTGCCACATACTCTTAAATCAGGCATGGCTAGCTCAGGGCTGGGCAATCAGGGAAGGCTTCCTGCAGGTAGTGAAACTGGCAAGTCCTTAAAGTGGACTGGAAATGAGACTGGCTGGAAGAGAGGAATGAGGTTTAAGGGGAAGAGAGGGAGGGGCCCCATCTCTGCTAGGGTTCACCAGCTAAACAGGCCCATTCGGCAAGCCCAAAGCCCAGGTCCTACACCCAACCCCAGTGGTCCTTGGGTTACTGCCCTGGAGTCTGTCCTGGCTGGAAGAAGCATCTGCAGTGGAACCGGCTCCTCTGTCTTGGTGAGGCAGGAACGAAGTCCTCCCCACACCCGGGTAGGAAGCCGGTTCCAGGCAGCGCAGGAACCAGTCACAGGGCTGATGTTAATACCGGCCCTCCCCCAGCTGCCGCCTAGCCTATTACCCAGGCCCTGGCCGACAGCTTAATTAACGCTGCAGCGCGCCTCAGCCTGCCTTCCATGCTTCCCTAAAATAATAAGGATGGCGTCACCGACTTCCCGGCCATGTGCTCCCACCCCAGCCGTCAGAGCTCTATTGTAGGAAACAAAATCCAGAGACTCAGATGCCTTTTTCTTGGAGAGATTTTTGTTTGTTTGTTTTTTGTTTTTAAAGTAATGTGGGCCCTGCCCCTTAGTGAAGCTTTTAAAAGATCTTTGAGAGGCGTGGAGACCTGAGTCTTAGCTACTGTTGGGGCTGCAGAATAGCTGAAACTCGAAAGCTGTGTGGATGATCTGCTCATCCCACGGCCTTCCACCAGGGACTGTGAATTCTGCTCCAGAGCAGCGGTGTGGTGTGGTGTGGTGTGGCAGAATTACCCCTCTCCAGGCTCCTGGGCTCCAGGCCAACTCTGGACCTTGCTTCTTCTGAAAAAAGAGGCTAAACTAGACCAGCATTTTACAAACTGTGGGTCATGTTAAAAAATATTTGTTTTTTAGTGTAATAGAAGAGAGTAATTGTAAGGGTGGGTGAGTTTTGTTTCAATGTGTGTGGCTATACACACACAAAAACACGTGTGCACTGAGCCAAGGTGTAAAACGTATTTTTTACTGTGGGTTGTGGTCAGAAAGCCACTGACCTAGATGATCCTGAAGGCCTTTCAAAATGTCCAACTTCTCTCCCAGAGCCTCAATGTTCCCCCCACGGAATCTAACTGATTTTTGCAGGTTTTGCCATACTGACTGTTAAGCAAAACTAGAGATTTTATGGTTAAAACGACAAAATCACAAGCGTCTATCACGCCTTTGGAACACCTTTGGGAAGAAGCCCATTTCCCCTCTGCCTTGGTGTCTCAAACAGTTTGGCCTTCTAGCTAGAAATGGGATCTGCAACAGGGGATGGCCCATTTAAAAGCTGACCTATTTAAAACCCACGAGCACCAAAAAAACACCAGGTCAATTTGATTTGAGTCTTCTCTTCTGTGCAAGGCGGGAACCTGAAAACTAAATTGGTCAGGGACTGACAAGGTTGAAACCAAAGCTACAAATATTTATTGAATTCTTGCTCAATGAAAGAAACAAAAATCAGGACTCGAGGTTAGTGGAGAAGAAATAAACAAAACAAGGTATAGATGCAGAATCAAGAGAGCACACCCTCTTAGTTGTCCAGACTATCAGAGGCCTCGTGTGCTCCGTGAGGAAGCCATGCAGAAAGCTTGGGTGACTCAGTCTCTGGCCTGCCTTTGCTCCCACTCTTGCGGCGTGACTGGACACAGCAGTAAAGGTGGCTGTGGATCAAGGAGAAGGAAGGCAAGTGGCTTTTTCCAAGCTCGGGATGCTCTAAGTCCATTATTTCATTTAATCCAACCCTAGGTATTGTCACTGGAAACAGAAGCTCAAGAGAGGTGAGATGAGCTAGCAAGTGGAGAATCTGGACTTGATCCCAGTCTGTCTGACTCCAGAGCTGCCTTCTGTCCACCTCTCCACGTTGCCTCAGGAAATACTGGAAAAATAAAGAGCGGTTCTCACTCGAGCCTCCTCCTCTCTCTGGCCTTCAGAGGGCTGTTTTAGGCCCAAGCTGTCCATTGAAATCAGGGCCAGCTTCACAGGCGTGTGACCTGTGTAGTCACATGGCGCCCCACGCTCAGAAGGGCCTTGCTCTTGAGTTTAAGGTGCTGCTGTCACCGTCCTGGAATTCTTAGTAATTTTTGAGCAAGAAGTCTCACATTTTCATTTTTGCACTGGACCCTGCAAATTATATGACCAGTCCTGACTTTGATGCAGTGTGTCCCCTTTCTTGGTCTCTCTGGGTCCCTCTTGTCTGCCGTTAGCATGCCTGTCCTCTCTGAGGTGGAGGCATTTGAGGAATGCACTCTGTCCCAACCTCAGGCCTGCCGCCTGGCACACTGGCCTGGAGCTGTTTACCAGCCGTCTGTCTCCTCCCAGCCCGTCACTGCATCTCTTGCTGGCAAGGACCCCAACTGTGGCTCACTGTCACCTCCATGTCCCCTCAGCATTTGCCCAGGTGAACAATGTCACAAGAGCTCCCTGTTGGAGAGAGGGGTTTCTTAAGGCGAGAGACCTGTGTGCAGAGCACTGGGTCAGGTCAAGAGGAGTGTGCACAGTTGACCTGCCTCCCAGGGGCTTATGCTTGTCTCGGGGACACAAGACACACACCAGAAAAGTTGTTATTCAAAAAGGATAGTGTTCGTTCAGACTGTGTTGGACCAGTGACACTTTAAGTTTCACCATGATTTGCCTCACTCTTTATGCCCAGTACGTCATGTCATGCCTGGCACGATAAACAGGACATTTGTTAAGCAGTTTCTCTGGTGTCCGCTCCCCGCTAGGCTGATTACGGGGAAGGACAGTCCCTGACCTCTAGGAGGATCGGATGCTTAATACATGATTAAATGATTCATGCGGCAGCTGCCTTCGGGCCCCAGGATGCTCAGCGCTAGATGGCAGGAAGGCTTCCTGGGGAGGGGGCTTGCACTAGATTTGTAGTGCAAAGGTGAAAAGGTGGGAGCGAGGGGATTGGAGGAAGTGGGGGGAAATCGAGAGTAGAGGGCCTCCTTACGTCAGTTGAGGAACTTGACGTTTTTCCCCCAGGCAGCAGAAAGCCAGGAGAGTTTTCTAGGCTAGTTCTTGTTAGTGCCATTGAGTCGATTCCAACTCCTGGTGACCCGTGTACAGCAGAGCGGAACCCTGCCCAATGTTTCTGTGCCATCCTCTCACCTTCTGAGGGTTTTCATTCATAGGGTTTTCATTTCCAGTTTTTTTGGAAGTGGGTGGCCAGGTCATTCCTCCTAATCTGTGTTAGTCTGGAAGCTCCACTGAAACCTGTCCACTGTGGGTGACCCTGCTGATGTGTGAAATACTGGTGGCATAGCTTTCAGCATCACAGCAACACACACCTGCCACAGTATGACAACCGGCAGACGGGTGGTGTGGTTCCCTGACTGAGAAATGAACCCGGGCTGTATCAGTGCGATTGCCGAATCTTAACCACTAGACCACCAGGGCTGGCTTTTCCAGGCTAGAGTTTGCACTTTATAGGGTAAACAGATATTGTCGTACCTTCCTGCAGAGGCAGAGCCTGAGACCTTGGGGATGGAGTCAGGGCCATCCAGCCAGCCGGGTGCTTGGCCTCCAGGTCGAGGCCTGATCCCAGTAGTCCAGCGTCCCCGCCATCACAGAGACCCTATTTGGAGGCACAAGCAGACTTAGAGTGACTTAGATGACCGCGACCAGGACTGAAGTGTTAGGAAGAGGAATGGTCAAATTTGAGAGATCTCTAAAGACGAGATGTCACAGTTTTGAAAGAAGCAACGGTTGTTCCTTAGAGTGATATTGTGTTCGTATTTCTCATGGATGTCTCAGCTCCCTTGGTGGGCATGACTGCTGTGTCCTTGCTTTGGGGGCAGGTTTTTCAGGAAATGCCAGAGCCGGGCAGTCTGATTTCTTGGGAACCTTCAGTCCCTCCCCACTGGCATCTCTTGGGGGCTGAGTATGAACATGCAGGCTCCTCTTGGGTGTTAACACCTGAGGAAGGAAGCTGTGTAGGTTTGTCGTTGGGGTGTTTGAAAAGCGCCTGATAGAAGCAGAGTGATTCTAGTCATTGGACTAGAGAGAGAGGAACCACATTCAGATATTTTTAAACGGCCAGTGAAATTGGGAGAGTCTAAACCCAAAGTACAAATTTTCAGTTTAATTTTAACTTTGCACTTAGCTCACGCCCAGGATTTGGTGGGGAAAATGGGTCTTAATTTTTTTTTTTTTTTCTTTTGTAGGCACAACACACCCTGGATGTAAAAGGGCTGTTCTCTTCACATGGAAGGGTTTAGAGCAGTGGCCACTGAGTAGAGAGACAGGAGGAAGTGGGTGGGAATTACAGCCAGGAGTTCAGAGTCGATTTAAGGAACTCTTGGGCGGGTTGGAGGTTTTGAAACACGTTCGCCTGCCCTGGAGCCCGAAGACAGCGTGGGCCTCCATGGAGGACGGAGTGACTTCCACAGGCTGGCTCTTGGGCTGGCATTTTTGCTTTTTCCTGTTTGGTCCATTTGAGACACTTCACAGGCAACTTACCTGCCATCCCCAATGTGACACATCACCCCACAAAGAAGCAGTGGGTTTCCCCGACTGGTTTGGGCTTTTTGGTGATATCAGTAACCTCAGGGTCTAAGCCTGGGCCTCTCCCTCTCCTCTTTGATCTCACACCAAACAGGGCTGAAACCCCTGCCAGGAAGGAAATTCAGAAACCGTGGGGATCCCAGAGGCCTCACACCCTGACTTATAACAGCCCCCTGGCCCTCCAGACACACAGGCTTTCCTTCCCAAGTGACTGGAAGCAGCCTCCTGCTACTTGGGGGAGAGCAGGGTCCCAGCCTCCAGCCCCTCCCCAGATCCTTGCTCCCTGACGGCAGTGTCATCTGAGTGACGGCTGGGTTGGGTTTTGTGCTTTGGTTACTAAGGAAGTGTAAGCAGGGTGGGGACCACTGGGAGTGGCCCCCACCTGGCTTATGAAACAGTTAGAAGAGGGGCTACGGGGAGCAGGCGCAGTCAGGGGAGCTTGTAGGATTTAGTTGGGGGGACTGGGAGAGCCTGCACCCTACGTTTGGGAACATCCGAGAAACCATCAGGAGCTCTTCCTCATCTTGCGGCAACACTGACCACCTTGGTCCAGCAGACACCCTCCTGTGACCATTCCTGGGACTTGAGGATAGGTGGTTCTGATGCAGCTGTAGGACCAGAGAATGCCCCATGGGGCGACTGTGAGGATTAAATGAGCCAGTGCCGGTGAAGCACTTAGAGGGTGCCTGGTTATTATTAATAAAGACATTATAGTGGTGGCTTGCATTTGTCCCCAAGAGGAATGGCCCCAGTGTGGGTGTGGTGCTGGGAGCTGGGACTGGAACCTCTTATTTATCTATAGAATTCCCAGGCAGCATTGTAGCTCTCCAGGAAAGAGACCAACTTCCGGGAGGAATTCCCTTGACTCCCCAGCACCGCCCCACTGAGTCCTTCTCTGTGGCTAATGACCGTAAGAGGAGAAGCCCTTGACCCGTCTAGAAAAACCGCATGTGTGAAATCTTTGAGGGTGGACTGGAATCTCTTCTCATATTTGTCCTTCTTTGCTGGAGCTTAAAGAATTCCCAGGGCCTTCCAAGGAACTGAGTAACTAAAGACAACTGGGCCTTGTGACTCCAGCATTCACTGCAGCCAAGGGAGGGGCTTCTCCCTCCCCCAGTACAGCTGATCTCCCTCCATTTGCTCCGCTCCCCTAAGGCCTGGCTTCCTGGCTCTACACGACTTCCTGCCTTAGTGCAGAAGGCCTTGCAGGATTTATTCCCAGGCACTCTTGCCAGTGACCTTGAGAAGGTGGCTTGACCTGAACATCTGGCCTCTCCCAGGAGGGTGGGAAAGGACTTAACTTCTCCCATCCCAGATCCAAGGAAAAGGTGGGTCTTGGTGCCAGTGCCTCGGCCGAGAGCTTGCTAGCTCTGGGAGAGAGCTGTGTCACCTGGCTTGGCTCCTCCTGGTCAATTGCTGCTGTCCTGGGCTGAGTGGTATGCCTCAGGGAAGAAGAAATCAGGGCAGCTGCGGGGCTCTACAGCGCACCTGTGCCCGAGCTCCCCTGGTCTGCCCACTGGCAAGGGTGGACCGAGGAGGGCAGAGCTGACCTACTGTGGATTCTGGTCCCCCAAGTTGGCACTTGGCCTAGAGATGCCCAAGAGGGAGGGACATCTGGAGGACCATGGCAAGCCGGTCATCCTGGGCCCTGCGGGAAGAAGCTAGGCAAATTGGCATACTCAGTTGGGGAGAAGCTCTGGACAAGGGCTGGTGAGAAGGCTCGTCTGCTTATCCAGGAGAAGAAAAGGCCCTGAGGGGCAGGAATGACCCTTCAGACAATGTGGGACTGCTACTGAGAAGGACAAGCCTGTGCCATGTGACCCCTGGGTGAGAAATCAGAGCCCACCCCCCCCCCCCCCCCGGTGGAATCCAGGGAGGTATCCTATCCAGGCGACCTGAGCATGTGTTTTCTGGAGGCTGCAGGGAGCGGGCAGGTGGGGATGCTGTGTCGAGCACCAAGTGCAGTCAGGAGGATCACCTTTAAGGTGCCTGCCACATCTGGACGGCCAGGGAGCAGCCAGACTGCTGGGGACAGGAGCAGTTAACTCTGGGCATCTGCCTGGACAGCCAGTCACCCTGGCCTCCCTTGCTGACTCCCCTGGGTCATTCCAGGCCTGAGACCTGATTACCTAAAGGGAGGGTAGCTTTTTATCACTTCTTTCTACCTCATTAGAAATAAAGGATTTAGGACCCAGATTTGGGGTAAGAAGAAAAGAGAGGGGAATCTAAGAACTCTAACAGGGCAAAACTGCTTCCAGGGCGTTGGGCAGGGGACAGACAGGGCCACCGAGGTGCCCTCAAAGACCAACTTCTACACTTTGTCGACCTCAGCATTTCAGTATGGGTCCATCCTGGGTTTATGGATCTCCATTCTCTCTTCCTACATCTACTCTCAGGACCCTGAAGAACAGAGTCTAGAGCCTTCATTTCTGATATGGTAACTTAAGTGTGTCTCTTTACACTTGTATTAATTAAAACTCAAGAAAATTTAAAATTCCATTCCTCAGTCTCACCAGCCACGTTGCAAGTACTCAGTGGCCACACGTGGGCCAGTGGCTCCTCTCCTGGACAGTACAGGAGGTTTCCATTGTCACAGGGAGTCCTATTGGACAGCACTGGTCTAGAGAATGGAGAGTTGGAGGAGGCCCTGATCTGCTGCCCCTACTGTGGGGCAGGCCAAGCCAGTGACCATGGTGACAAATGCCAGGCCCAGTGGATAGGTTCTGACTGGTGGCAAGAGCATGAGAGCAAGCGTACGTGTGCATCTTGGGACCCATCAGCACACAGAGGGAGGTGGGGGCTGAAGATGGGAAGTAGTAGATATGCTGGCCTTGGGACCATGGTCAGGCTGGGGCCTCGATGGGCATGGAGGTGAGGGGATCTGACAGGATGGCTGGTACCCATGGGGCTGGGGACCGTGGTGTTTTACTTTTTAATGGAGTTTTGGAAGAATGTGCCAGTGTGTTGGAATGAGACCCCCAACCTTGCCAGTGGTGGCAGGGCTTATTGAGTTTGTCTTCTCCGGTCTGGCCAAGGCTCCTGTCCAGAGTGGCCCTCTGGTTCTGCAGCCCTGCTCACCCTCCCCCCAGCCCACCCCAGTATTGCTGAAGGCAGAAGGACCAGGGTGGCCATTGGCAGCGTGATGCTCCGGAAGAGCTGGAAGAAGTGCTCTTTGTAGTGTATGATGGGCTCTGTCTCCCTGTCCTCCAGGGAGGCCTGACACCTTCCCTGCCTCAGCCTCCGTTCCTCGCTTCCATTCATGCCGCCCTTCCCTTTTCAGGTGAAAGAGCTTGTCCTGGACAACTGTCGGTCGAATGAAGGCAAGATCGAGGGCCTCACAGACGAGTTTGAAGAACTGGAGTTCTTGAGCACAATCAACGTGGGCCTCACCTCGGTCGCTAACCTACCAAAGTTAGACAAGCTTAAGAAGGTGAACCGTAGGAGCGTGGGTGTGCGGGGAGCAGGGGTGGGCAGGGGAAGCGCTCGTTGCTTGGTGTTCAGGGAGCATAATTGAGGGTGAAGCCAGGCGCGGGCACCAACACGCCTGATGATTCCCTGAGACGACGTCCCCTCCTCGCCTGTCTGCGGAGAGCCAGGCGGCGTGGAGCCCAGAGCCTTCATTTTAAGAGCTGTTTCTGCTTTTTCTCTCTGCTTGTTTAGCTTGAACTAAGCGATAACAGAATCTCAGGGGGCCTGGAAGTATTGGCAGAAAAGTGTCCGAACCTCACGCATCTAAATTTAAGTGGCAACAAAATTAAAGACCTCAGCACAATAGAGCCACTGGTGAGTCGTGTGGGTCTCCTCTCCCTGTGGGAGGTGGGCAGGACTGAGATCAGGGATACTACTTTATGTTTGTATAATATCCTTTTTCTCACTTTTCTTACTTTCTCTGACTGTCATGCACTGTGAGATAGAGTTGGAGTGGTAATTTCTACTTCATCCATAGAGAAACCGAGGCCTAGAGAAGTTGAATAGCTTGACCAAGGTCACCCAGCCAAACGGGGCACTTGGGGTGGCGTCGAGGGGTAGACCTTGGCCTCAATCTCTCGTCTAGTGCTTTTCCTCATACAGTTTATGCTCAGCTTTGGAAACCTGAGCTGTCGTTTCTTCGGGCTTACCGCGTGACTCATTGTCCCTCTTTCGGGAGGGAGGAGCCATCCAGGAATTAAGCTGACCCTGGAGGTGGGCACCTCTTTTCTCCTTGGGCCACTGGCCTTTGAATGGTGGGAGCTGGGTGGGTCCTGACACGGTCCTCCTGGGATGGCAGAGGACTATGTGGCGTGGGAGCCTCATGCAGAACTTCCTGTGCGTGGCATAGGGGAGAGTGACCCCTGGTCACCAGTCCTTGGTATGATGGTGACCAGGGCCTCAGAGACCTAGGCAGTGTTTCTGGCTCCTCTGCTCATTCTCATAGAGCTGAACACACCTCGAACTTCACTGATTCACTAGCCAGAAAGGGGCAAGGCATGGTCAGAGTAACAATTTCTGTATTACCCACGGCTGGATGACTGTATTCCCTTGATTTCAAGAAAATCAACTGTGTCAACAAGTTGTGTCATTGAGTAAATAAGAGCTTTTTTGAAGTATAGAAGTACTACCACATTAATAAACACCCTTATTGTAAATATGCATATAAGAATCACTTCAGAGACTATGCATCTCAGATCAGGAGAAGGCCGTGAGGATGTTTTTGCCAAGTTGACATGTTTCCCTTTTCTGAGTATATAAGATGGAGGTTGGGACATCCCTCAGTTTGGGTTTGTAGGGTCTTGTCCAAAAAGCACTCCTTGGGGGCCGGCCCGGTGGCGCAGCGGTTTAGTCCGCGCTTGGCAGCCCTGGGTTCACGGGTTCGGATCCCGGGCGCCCGCCAATGCACTGCTCGTCAGCCATGCTGTGGTGGCGTCCCATATAAAGTAGAGGAAGATGGGCACGGATGTTAGCCCACAGCCAGTCTTCCTCAGCAAAAAAGAGGAGGATTAGCAATGGATGTTAGCTCAGGGCTGGTCTTCCTCACACACACACACACAAAAAAAATGCACTCCTTGCCCTCCATGGATGCTCGAGGGGGGCTGGTCGATGGGCCAGGGTGACAACAGGAAGCTGGCATTTCTTTTCTAAGCTCAAACTTTGCCTCCCCATCTGTGGCGTGGGGTCAACTGCTAGAAGAAGCTTCCTAGAGAACTTCTCTTCTACTTATTTCTTAGGGGAAAGCAAAACTATTTTGATCTACCTGGAAGTCTTGATTTTATAATTTCATTACAAAAAGAAAAACCTTTGAAGTTCTGTATATGTGTATTTTGGCAGGTGAGGTATTGGGGATCGAGTATACAAAACATTGTGATGCGTCACCATTAGAGATCAGACGTAGACACACACGTACACACACACACACTGTGCTCCCTCGCACCCAGACCACACACGTTTTTGTAGCTTCCCCTTTCCTGGTTATCAGTGTGATGTGTTATGCTCACCCACCCAGACCACAGCCCAGACTTCCTCCCTGCCCTTGACCCTCTGCCGAGAATGCCCAGGTCTTAGTCACGAGATCCTGAGAAAGCAACCTAGTTCCCAGCGTTGACTGTGAGGGACCTTACTCCCCAGTTAGGCCTGGCCCCATTGGAACAGGGACTCGGCCTGGGACGGGTGTTCTTGTACCTGCACCTTGAAGATGTGAGGTGGGAAGTCGAGATGTTTGTTTCTTGCTACCTGTGTGACCCTTGCACTTCTGGGCTTCAGTTTCCTCAGCCACCAAGCAGGCATAATATGGGTTAGAACCGTCTGGTATAAAGCTTTAACAAAGCAAGTCAGGTTAAGTTCTCCTGACAAAATCCGGATCCTCCATCGTTTTTTCTCTTGTCCCTTTTGACAGGCATTGTTGCGAGAGTAAGAACACAGGTCTGGAGTTGGCCTGCCTGATCAAATCCCAATTCTCTGCCCTCCATTTCCTCATCTATAAAACGACCTAATAATTATTTCTACCTTGTCGGGGTTGTGAGGACAAATTGAGTTGTTACATAAAGTGCTGTGTTAACCGCCATCATCATCATCGCCATCATTATTACTAGATGCAGAAGGAGTTAGTTGTTAGTTCATGTCGCCTTTTTAGTTCCCCTCTGGCTCCTCAGACATGGGCAGGCAGCAAAGCTCTTGGCTCCTGCACCAGGAGAGCCCCAGGGTAACTCCAAGCTGGTCACTGTTGAGGCAAAAGCTGTAATTGGAGAGCAGAAGTGTTAGCACTGGGCGAGGCTTTAAAGATCCTCAAGTCCAGCTCCCCATTTCCCGGGTGAAGAAACTGAGGCCTCCTGACCAGGGGTGATGTGTCTGGGTGTACCTTGTGGTTGAGCAGAGCCAGATGAGACTTCCCTTACCTCCTGTGAGCCTGGAGTTGTCCCCACTGTCGCCGTCACCCCACCTAGTTCCCAGGGTGTTTCCTCACTACCCCTTCGCCCCACCTACGCAGACTGCTGACCGTTGACTTCATCTTTCTGCTTGCAGAAGAAGTTAGAAAACCTCAAGAGCTTAGACCTTTTCAATTGTGAGGTAACCAACCTGAACGACTACCGAGAAAATGTGTTCAAGCTCCTCCCACAACTCACGTATCTCGACGGCTACGACCGGGACGACAAGGAAGCCCCCGACTCGGACGCCGAGGGCTATGTGGAGGGCCTGGACGACGACGAGGAGGACGAGGACGGTGGGTGGTGGAGGGGAAGGGCCAAGGCAGGCCCGGGGTTCCTCCCTGCTTTCCAGAGGGGTGGGCTGGCAGTTGGGAGGCCCCCACCAGCCACTGAGGGCTAGCTGGCTATTGGAGTCTTTCCAAAACTAAGGAGGGGAGTGGGGCTGTCTGCTTTCCTTACTGTTGTCCCTAACCTGTCTCATTGGTTGACTCACCTAGAACAGGGTATGAGCCCCAGAGAAAAACATCCTGAGATTCTCCAACTGCTTTGTAACTCCTTAAAAACTATCTAGCTGAATCTTCCCTTCAATTTTTTTCTCTTTTCCAAAGTCCCCCAGGGAATGAGATTCAACAATCTGTCTCTATGGTGTGACCCTTGACTCAGACACTCTCCCAGGGAGGGGGTGAGCAGATAGAGGAGGGTGGGGTGTGGCCTGAGGATCCCCCTTCCTCAACTAGGTGTCCAGTAGTAGAGGAGAGATGATGGGCTGGAGAGGTTGTGGGGCCCCCTGGTGGCTGCAGCCCACGGGACCACAGGCCAGGACTTGGGGGGTGTGCACTCTGTAGCCCCAAGGGCCCGGATAGTGGAGGAGGCTGCACTCCACTACTAGTGCATGTTGGCTCCCTGGCAGTGCAGGAGCAGTCAGGGCCTACAGGAAGGAGAGAAGGAGAAGAAAGGAGCACCTCCTCCTGTCCCCTTCCCGTGCCCCAGCACAGTGCGGCTTCCTTGCAGGTTTGTGGCCAGAGTAAAGATGAGAGTGGAGATGCTTTGCCTGATTAATTCAGACACAAGATTTTGTTTCTCCTTGTTAGGTGAAAGTATTTTGCAAGATACTCAGACCCCTGTTTGCCTTAGTGTGTTCCATCCTGTGATGCGACAGAAACAGTCCAGGGCTAGAGTCCTAAAATCAGGTTTCTAGGCCCAGCTCTGCAACTAACTGGATGTGTGACCTTGAACAAGTCACTTCTCGCCTCTAGGACTCAGATCTGTCACCTTTAAAGCAAGGAGTTTCCTTAGATGCTATTTCTAAATGAATTGATTTCTCGGCATTCCCAGGCCCTATAACTTGTTGCTCTGATCCAGCGATTTCCCTGTGGTCTCAACCTCCACAAGGGATCTTTGTTTTTGTAAAACTTGGGAGGACGGCTTATCTTTCCAGTCACTTTAGGATGCTTATCTTCAGGATTACTTTAGGATGTGTTCACTCACCTTAGAGCATCCAGGCTTTGGGCCTGGCTGGGTGTGGGAGGGTCCTGGTCCCCACACTGAGGACCATACCACCTGTGCGAGGCCCTCTGCCTGGGTCCTGTGCTGTGTGAGGGGGGAGCCAGCTCACCACCACCTCCGTTCTCATCCCCATTTCCACTGCACAGAGGAAGAGTATGATGAAGATGCTCAGGTAGTGGAAGACGAGGAGGACGAGGAGGAGGAGGAGGAAGGTGAAGAGGAGGACGTGAGTGGAGAGGAGGAGGTAAGAGGCTGGGCTGGGCGGGGGTACTATCTCCCCAAGTCCCCCCGTTTGCTGCCTGAGTCAGTCCCACTAAATGCCTCAGTGCCCAGCCTTTGGCAGCCTGGGAGCCCTGGTCGGGGAAATGAGTCCATTTCAGGCCCTTTTCTGGGCAGCTTTGGGGGAGACGAGACTCGCAGACGGCCCTGGGAGGGAGGTAGAGAGAGGGGATTCTGGAGACAGGTAAGGAGGGGGCTCACCTGCTGGGGTAAAGCCTGGCGTTTGTTTCTATGTGAAAATTAGTTCTCACAGAATCCACATTCCTGCTCTCTGCCTTTTTGCATTCATGTGATAGTTCCGATATTCACTGACCACTTACAGTGCACTCAGGAAAATCAGAGACTGCCTTGAACTGATGGGAAGTAGGATAAGCCACTGCTGGATCCCAAATCAGAAAGTGATGGGGTCCCCTGCTCACAGTGGAAGTAGTTCCATTGTCCTAACACACTGGCTGGCTCCCAGTTTTTTGCAGAAGTCTGTGATGTGTCTGTGAGGGTAATATAGCATAGAGATTAAGAGCATAGTCTGTGAGGGGGTGGATCCCAGCTCTACCACTTACTGGCTGTGTGGCCCTGGACAAGTTCCTTGACCTTTCTGAGCCTATTTCTTATCTATTAAATAGGCATCATTTTACAACTGGATTGTAAATAGGGATCAATCCACTGACTTGTTAAGAGGATGAAATAATTTGTAAGCAGAATGCTTAAGGGCAGTGTCCGACAGAGGATGTTTGACCACTTAACTACTGGAGGCCTTCACACCTTTCAGGATCCTGGCTGTGTGTGCTGGGATGTCCTGAGTCTCTACGGCAGTCATTTTCCGTGACTTGGTTAGAATTCTAAATAAGCTCTTGCTAGTTACAAAAGTTAGACCTGGAGAGGTTTAAAATGATGACGGCGTGGACGAGGGACCTGCCTTGTCCCCTAGTTTCCTCTCTCCCTCAGCCAAGGGCACAGGCACCCCTGCACACAGCCCGCCCAGGCGGGATCTCCCAGCCGGCCCGCCCCAGGCTTGGAGAGGCAGGTCGGGGCGGATGGAAGAGCCGGTGAGGTCGGAGGTTCCTGCCTCGTTGAGGTTTCTCTTCTCCCTGCGTGTAGGCTGCTAGGCTCACCTCTGAAGAGTATTGCAAGTGTTTTAAAAACAAAAACTTAGGAAAACAGGCCCCCTAGGACAGGGCAGTAAGTCGTGTTGGCTAATGGATTTTTCATCTTGCTCTTCCTGTCTCTGGAGCGCAGCGTGCAGGTTTTGTTTCTTGTTGTTTTGTAATCTCATGGACCATCTGCAGGTTTCCAGCTTCCAGTAAAGGAGAGCTTGTACATGCACAAAAAAACAGAGTCATAGCAAACAGACTGATTAAGGAACTATTTGGTGACATTATAAAAGGATATTTCCCTTGACAAAAAGAAGTCTATTACCAAGTTCTTTTTAAACAATGGGCTGCCTGATGCTTTAAGAACAGCGTCCAGCATTCAACTAGCACAGAACTTGGAGCTGCATAAAGCAAGGGTCGTGTGTTGAGAATGAATACACGTGCTTGCTGAATCTCAAGGAGCTGGAAATGATGTCCTCAGGGGGCCTTGAACTTACCCTCTCCTTCCCTCCCCTCCAAGTCACCCACGTTGGCGAGATGGTGAAGGGGCTGGGTAAGGGGAGGTTGGACTCGCCTACAGAATCTGAATTTGCCAAAACCAGGGTCTCCCTTGAAGCCAAAACTAGAGTGAGGACAGGTGAAAGGACGGCCTACTGCACATGACAGACAGCAGCTTGGGGCACTTGTTCTCCTAGAGTATGCAGACTGCAAAGCTGCCTGAGTTATAGGGACTTCGGGTCGGGAAGTCTAAACCCGCAGTAGAACCCCCCCACACGTTGTTTGCGAGTGTGATAGCTCAGTGTCAGGGGAGGTGACTTCCTCTGAAGTCCCTGGGCTGGAGGCATTCCTAATGTCTGGTGTCCATCTTCTCTCCTAGGAAGATGAAGAAGGTTATAACGACGGGGAAGTAGATGATGAGGAAGATGAAGAAGATCTTGGTGGTATGGCAGCCTTTTCACTCTCAGTTCAGTTGGCAGTAGGTTGATGAGGCCCTGAGGACCTGGCAGTGGGCAGAATGGGCCCATCTGAGCCCACAGTTGCCTCCCTGGCTTTGCAGATCCCCTGCCTCAGTTGGCCAGCGTTGGCAAAGCTTCCTAGCTGTATGGTCCCCTGGTTTCCCAGCAGGGGGCTGGGCTAGAGGCAGATCAATGTTTAATCTAAATGCCTTTTTCTTACTCTTCCAGAAGAAGAAAGGGGTCAGAAGCGAAAACGAGAAGCTGAAGATGAGGGAGAAGATGATGACTAAGTGGAATAACCTATTTTGAAAAATTCCTATTGTGATTTGACTGTTTTTACCCATATCCCCCCCCCCAACCCCGCCCCCCGAAACTTATTTTTTTCTGATTGTAACGTTGCTGTGGGAACGAGAGGGGAAAAGTGTACTGGGGGTTGTGGGGGGAGGGAGGGTGGGAGGGGGTGGAATAAAATACTATTTTTACTGCCACTCTTTATTTTTTTCCCCTACTTTTTCTTTGTGTCTGGTTCTGTCCCTGTAAATGCGATAGCTGAATACACACCAAGTGAGAGTTTGTTCCTTACTCTCAAAGAGGATGGTTTGGAGGTCTCTTACATTTCCTGGTATTTCCCATCTCTTGAGTTGGTTAGAAGGCCATGGCTGGCCCCAGTTTGGTTTCTCAAAGCCCAGGAGGGGCTGAGCACCAGCCACATCTTACCTCTTCTGGTTCGCGTGATTTCTGCATTTCTGGGGCCATCCAACACCCTGGTTTGTAAATAGCAACCTAAAGGCGTATTTTGGCACTGGTCGGGGGACGTTCCCATCTCCCATTCCCTTTCCCTCTTCACAGTGGTGGTGGGCTTCACTCCACAAAGAAGACCCTGATGTCACTCTTAAGAGTATGAGCCAGAGAGCTGAAAACAGCAGGCTTATGTGTTACGAGTAAAATTGATTTGGTAGTTATTAAAAGAGAAGAAGCAAACCCTCAAACTTCAACTGATTTAAAAGATTAAAAAAAAAAACTGTCCTATCTTGTTTTGTAAAATATTAGAACGCTTTGTTTTACAAAATGATGAGAGAAATCTTCCACGTGTGCTTCTGTGCTTGGACCGTTTTTCCAAGCCTAAGCGCAGGAGGCGTTGCTGCATGTCGGCTGGGTTTTTTTCATACGCCCGAGCACGGAAAAGCTAATGCAAAATTGTATTTTCTTACCTAGTGGAAATCTGAAATGACTGCAAATTCCTAGTGAATGTACAGGTGCGCTTTCATGTCCCTCTTCTGGATTGCTTTAGAAGTGACGTGTGACTCCCCAGCCTGTTTCATCTGTATAAAAGAACATCTGCCCTGGTTTTTCTTCTCCCCTCAGAAGAGCCAAACTTTGAGTTTTATGTCTGTTTGTCATTGATAAATTTCAATAAATCTTTTTATACAATTTTTTTGGGGATGGCTTCTTTGAGTCCAACAGGCCATTGGTGCTTCTAAGATGCGTTCCAGGTAACCTGCTCACTGACCAGGGGAAGCTTCACTGGTTACCTGATAAAATAGCTTGTCTTAGAGGATGTGTAACCCAATACTAAGTTTGGATACTTTGGGTCTCAAAGCAAGATGCAGTGATTGGTCTGTTTTCTTCATTAAACGCTTCACTTTGAGAAAAAAGATAAAGATATGAAAAGAGTTGTTAAAAAACCAAACACCAAAACAATCGGCAAAAAGGCCAACTTTGGAAGCTTATTTTGAATATCTTTCATTGTTTTGTTGTTCAGACTGTAAAAACAATATATGCTTGAAAACCTCAGGAATATATAAAGCAAACTATTTCACAAAGCCAGAGGTTTACATGGTGGGTTTTTTTGTTCCTTTTGAGTTTAATGTTATGTAATAATTTCTCTCTACCTCTGAAGAGTCTTCAAAAGCATATGTCTTAAATGGCTATGTAGTAGTTGATCAACTATTCTGATTTGCTTAATTTTAACCAAATGGTTAGATGTTTGGGTTGTTTCCAACTTAGCACTGTAGTGGACATTCTGTTATACTTTTGGGGGATTTCTTAGTATTAATTCTTAGAAGTAGTCATTGGACCAAAAGTTAACATTAGTAAGGCTAATGTGCAAGGTTCTATTATGTTTTCCAGCAGGGTTGTATCAGTGTACTGTGGTAGTTTATGTACACACATATATTTGTTCTCAGCCTTACAGCCTTCAATCCCACAGCAAGCCCTGTCTGTCTTAGTCATTGTGTGATTGCAGCAGAGTCAGGTGCTACCCGGGAGAGACTGACCCACCCCGCCCTTTGGGCAGTGCCCTGGCCCCTACTGCCCTTTTCTTTGGAGCAGACAGACATGCTCTGGCTCCAGGAGTAGGTTGGAGAGGTCACCTCCCGGGGGCCAGGTGCTGTGCTGAACACGGGGAGCTATAAGGATGAACTCGGCAGGCGAGCTCTGTGCCACCTGGCGCTGGTGAAAACATGGGCGTGGGGTGAAATCAAGAGATTCTCTGGCCTAGCCTCAGGTTTTCTGGCCCTGACTCTCTCCAGGAGTCTTTAAGGATCGGTTGACTGACGTAGATACAGAAATAAATGCTATAAAACGTAAGGTAAAATGGATGATGGTGAATGGATTGATGTTGATGGGCCTAAAAGAGGAAAACCCTATCTTTTATCAATCATACCAAGCATTGACATCAACCCTCAAGGAAAGGTCTTATTGTGCCCATTTTACAGATGAGGAAAACTGCGGTTGAGTGACTTGGAGGTAAGAAGTGAAGCCAGGCTGAGACCCAGATCTGTTTGGGCTATTTCCATTTCGTCAAACTTAGTCATGAAGCAAAGAGGAAAAGAAAGCTCAGCCGGAGCGGAGGCAGTAAGAGTTGGCCTTTATTGAGCTCTTGCTACGTGCCAGGTACCAGGCTTTATATGCAGCATCTCCTTCATCTTATTGAATCCTCAGCCACCCTAGGTGGGTGCCATTACCCTTGTACAAGTGGGTCAGAGAGGAATTTGCCCAAGGTCATGCAGCCAGAAAAGAGCAGCGTCAGGAATAAACCAGGGATGTGTGGTGCCAGAGCCAGCCCCCTTACCTTACACTAATACCCCCAGCTTCTGCTCCCCTGAGCTGCCGACCACCTGATGATCCCGTTGTGTTGAAGCAATTTCTCACCCTTGCCCATCACAGCTCCAGTGAGCGAGTTTTCCCCAGAGTGCTAGCAAATGCCGTAGGACAGACCCTTGAGAGGAAGAGCCCTTGTCTTCAACGCTGTCATTTGACAAAAGAGGAAACCAAAACCCAGGGAGCCCAAGTGACATGCCCAAGATCACGCTGCAAGGCAGTGGCAGAGCCGAGCCTGGAGCCCAGGACTCCCATTCCGGCTTCTGCACCACATCTCATGCTGCTGCACTGGTTGGGGGGAGGCCAGCTGCTGTGAGAAGCAGAAGATGCACAGTGCAGTCTTCCAGGGAGAATACAGCCAAGCCTCAAGAGGACAGGATGTAGTGAGCACCATGGCGCATCTGTGTGCTTCATGTGCTTTGAGTGCATCCTATGTTTTTAAACATTACAGTGGATTTGGCCTCCCAGCAGTGTCTGAGTTTGATCACCCCTGGCAAGGCTGTGCATTTCTTGATGCAGACCAGTGCCTGGAGGGAGGGTCATAATGTTGATTCTAGATTATGAGCTCCTACTGTGTCATATGCTTTATATCCATTGCCTCCCTTAATCCTCGCACAGATTTTATGGACGAAACCAAGGCTCAGAGAGGTGGGACAACTAGCCCAGATAGTAAGTGGCAGTTAAGCCTCAAACCTCTGATTCTGATGCTAGAGACGTTGTTCTTATCCGCTGTGTTAGAAGAGCCAGGCAGATGAGGGAAGGGGGGATGAGCAATTCAGTTTGTCTCATTTGCTGACTTGCAAAGGCTGTTTTTATCCTAGTTCAGAAACTCATTGTTTATGGTTGGAAGGATTCCCACAGTGGGTCCCTAATAAGCAGCTTTGGACAATGGTGGCTCTGAGTCCCTGGACCAGCCCTTGAACAGGCCCCTATGGCAGGCTGGGCCCAGGGGTGAGTGGGGCTAAGAAGAGGGCTGGAGACGTTCGGACAGATGAGGGCCGGTCTGAGGCTGAATCAGCCTGACTGAAGCCCTCAAGGCAGGCCACGAATATGCTAGCAGGGGAGGGACTGGAGAAAGATTCAGACCTGATGGGCATCCTTAGACTGCTGACTGACTGTGTGACTTAGGGAGCAGATGCAGGGGACGTCCATGGACTTGCCTGTCAAGCATCAGTTCCTCTTGGTCTGGCAACAAGACTAGAGGGGACCACTGGAAGGACTCACGTGGATATGAACCATTCCCATCCCTGAAGTTCAGATGGGACTAACCCTCACTTCTCTGGTTCCTGGGGTGAGCAAGTGACCCAGTCCTGGCCAATCAGGGTATTCTACATTTTGACCATAGCGACTGATACAAGGAAGGGCCTGGAACCCAAATTGGTTAAATGAGGCTTGGTCTCGGAATTTGAAAAATAAGAGATGAGACTTCCTGCTGTGGGTACTGGGCTGGAAGGATGGAGGCCTGGAGTTGTAGAGGCACATCCTTTAGAGAGAGCCTCTGGATGATTCCATTTCAGCCTGAAAGAGTCCTAACTAATACAATGAAGTGAGGACACTAATTCATATTTAGAACTTACTGTTTGCTGGGCATCATACGTTATTTTGTTTGTTTCTCATAATAACCCTATGAAGTAGTCATTATCATCTCCATTTCAAAGATTGAACACATATAAACACTTGATATCAGCTGCTTAGTGCCAGACATAACAAGTGCTTCATAAAAATCAACCTCCTGTTTCCTAAATTTTGCTGATAAGAATTGCTGGGGCTTGTCAGACTGCCTGGCCTCCCCTGCTGGGAATTCTAGGTCAGTAGCTCTGGATCAGGGCCTGGGAATCTGTGTTTAACTAGTACCTAGAGGATTCTCACCACTGGGGACCTTTGGAAAATGCTATATTAGAGTCAATACCCACCACAGCCTGTGCAGAAGGTATTATGGCCATGCTCGTTCAAAGCTGAGGGAAGTGAGGCTCAAGAGAGGTTAAGTAACCCCCCACGCTAACACAGGCAGTGAGTGACAGAGCTGGGATTTGAACCCGGGTCTACATGACTTTCACACTTCTTGTGGAAGGGGGATGATAACAACTACATGTGTAACTCCCAGGTTGTGAGACAATGCAAAAGACAGGAAAAAATATTACAAAGCTGAAAGCAAAAACTGCTATTAAAAAAGAGAGAGATGCCAGTTTTATGAAAAAGAAGCCCAAGCAACCCAAATATTTTCTGTAACAAGGCAAAAGTCCTAAAAGCCACTTGATAATTAAGATCATCTATATGGGGCTGGCCCCATGGCCTAAGTTTGGCATGCTCCCCTTTGGTGACCTGGATTCGGTACCCGGACATTGACCTACACCACTCATCTGTGGCCATGGTGTGATGGTGACCCACACACAAAATAGAGGAAGACTGGCCACAGATGTTAGCTCAAGGCCAATCTTCCTCAGCAAAAAAAAAAAAAAAAAAGATAATCTACTTGGAAAATTTTCCCCTCCCTTTTAAAATTTACATACAATAGAATTCACTCTTTGTATCAACCCCCTCAGTCATGATTCAGTTCTTGGAAGATCTTAGCTGTAAAAAGAAATGGGTTTGTGCTCTGGGCATATCCTAAATCTTGCTGATGGCCTTCTGAAGGTGTGACAAGTCTTGGCCAGGGCTCAGGAGTCAGGAGACCTGGATTCTCATCCTAGCCCTGAGACTGACTAGCCGGGTGATTGCAGACAAGTCACCATTATGTACTATAAGAAGAGCAATGCCAATAAATGATTCTGACATCGTTAGTCTATAGTTTGTTGTTATGTTCTTTACCTCATTGCCTGAGGCCTCTAGTTAGGTCTATGTTGAACGTGAGGTTTATTCAAGGCATTCCCTGCCCAAACCCCATGGTGGCAGTAGGAAGGGTCAACCTGGGAGAAACAGCCTTTCTGCTGAGAGGCAGGAGCACTCTGAGGAATTAGCAAAATGACTTTCTGAAGTCTCAGTGTGTAGACAGAAAGCCCAGTCTATACACACCCACAATTGCCTGGATAATCCACCTGGCCAATAAGGAAGCAGAGATAAAACTACTGTCATGTGCCACGTAACGACATTTTGGTCAAGGACAGACTGCATAAACGACAGCGGTCCCATAAGATTAGTGCCATATAGCCTAGGCGTGTAGCAGGCTGTACCATCTGGGTGTGTGTAAGTCCACTCTATGATATTCGCACAATGATGAAGTCACCTATGATGCATTTCTCAGAACATATCCCCGTCATTAAGCGAGCGGGACTGGAGTCTGTATTCAGTGCTCACTATTTGGCCAGAGCTTGACACGTGTGATCTCACTTCATCTTACAGCAGAATTCTCTGCCAGAGGAAGAAACTGAGGTTCAGAAACATTTTGTAACTTTCTCCAGGTCACACAACCTGGAAGGCACGAGCTGGCATTAGAACCCACAGCTTCCTGGCCTGAAGCATGGAGGTGTTCCTTCGGTTCTCAGGTCCTGTGCAGCCTACAACCAACTGCAGCAAGATTCACCTCCTCCAAATCTTGGTTTGACTAATTTCACACCTTTTCTCAAGATCAGGCCCAGCACGGTCCTCCCACTCGTCTCTGCGGTTCTCCAGACTTCTAAATCTGTGACAAAACCAGTCTCCATAGTCCCTGGGAAAAGATGTCCTGCAAAAAAAATGATTTGAACATCAGAAACAAGGAGAATGGATCTCTACCTCTGGAGAGAGGGACACTAGATGTTTTGAAGGGTCAACAGCAACTCCTTCCAATGCTCGAAAAATAGGAAGAGGCAGCAGAGCTGGTGATACCATCCCGGGCTAGAGCCAGGAGGCCTGTGTGACCTGGGACAAGCCACCTCTCTGTAGTGTCTACCTCCCAGAAGTGCTAGGAGATGCACAGCATGTTTGTGTGCTGATAGGGATGATCCAGTAGAGAGGGAGGCATCAATGATGTAGAAGAGACAGAGAGAATTTTGGAGAAAATCAGAGGCATGGGAGCCTGTAACTAAAAAGTTCAGCCTTTGGTAGAGGAAAGGACACTTCATCCTCTGTATCAGGAGAGAAGGGAGAGAAAGGCTATATAGATCCAGGTAGGTGGGTAGACTTGGTGGAGGGAAGATGGCAGAGTTCCTATCTGCTTTTGAAGGACATCTGAGGCAAGGTCATCAGTGTATGGGGCCAGAGAGGGGAAGATGGGAGTAGGGGTTTGAGGAGAGATGAGAAGGTGTGAGACAGTTGTTCTGGAGGGTGGGAAAACAACCACCCTCGGGAAGCCTGGGAGGAGCGAATACCTGTGACTGGTGACCATGACTTTGAAGGGGGACCCATCAGCATGGCTGAGCTGTTTGAGTGCAGGCATCGAGGAGGCAGGCTGTTGGGTGTAACCAGCCGGATGATTGTAATGCATAAAATGTGGGGCAAGGAAGATGGGGTGTTTAGAAGATTGTAAAGATGGATCATGAATTCTAAGTCAGCTAAGGAGGGAAGTGAGTCATGATTGATAGTAAGAAAGTGGGAGAAGGTCAGTTGATTGGAGAACCTCTTGGATTGAAGGATTGTTGGGATGGGAACACCAAGGTAAGTGAGCTACAAAGAGAGGAGGCAGCAGTGGGAGAGTGGAGATGTTCAAGTTGGTGCAGTTATTGGTGAGAAGGTCAAGGATTTGACTGTGGGGTGGGTGTCTGAGGTGGGGTGGAGGGGCAGATCTTCACTGGAGGTGAGGAGTTTGCAGAACTGAGCAATCAAGGTATTGGATGGTTTATCCTTGAGGTCGTTGAAGTTGCTGAGAATGATGACAGGAATAATAATAGGAAAAAAGATAATGATCCAACTACTAGAGTCCTCACTAATGAGGAGGCAGATAACAGCAACAAAGACCCTTTAACTGCAGTTATGACTCTTTAAAGGAGGAGGGAAGGAAAATGGAAGAAGTGATGGCGAACAAGAACAATACTCCCACCTCCTTGAACCTTATCCAGATTCTGCATGTTCTTGCCTGCCCTGATTGACCTCCATAATTTAGGTTCCTGACACAGTCCTTCTGCTCCTGACCAGCTCCAAGCTGTTGCCATACAATTCCTTAGAAGGCAAAGGAGAGCAGAAATACACAGCGAGGGGTCTTAAATAGGAGGGTAGACCAATGATTCTGTTGACGCTATGGAGTCAAATTCTACCCAACAGATCAATATTTAGTGAAATGGACCACACTACAGACAATATTACACAAGCAGTCATTGACCACCATGCCAGCCATAGTAGGAGGCACTGGGAGGGACTACAGAGTTCAGGGAGGCTTGTCTTCTACCTTACTTCAAGATGGCAGACTGAAGCACAATCTGGACTCGAGGTGTCCCTTGAAATTTTATAGCGACAAATTAAATTTTGCCAAATTTGATCAGTAGCCATCAAAACTGATAAGTCTTAAAACTGTATCGGAATGGAAAAAGGCTTATGACACTTTGAATTGGACTAAGGCTCCTGCCGTCTAGGAGAAAAAAAGGGGGAATATTATGATATAATATATATTGAAAAGAATAGAAAACAAATTAATATGCATACAAATAGGAACAGTATGTAAAGTTTATTGTCATATGAAAAGATTACACGCTCTACAATTTAATAAGAACAAAAAACCCAATGAAAAAATGAACAAAATATTTGAACACACCACTTCACAAAGGAAAATACAAATGGCCAATAAGGACATGAAAAAGTGCCCAACATCATTAGCCATCAGGGAAATGCAAATCAGACCCACAATGAGTTATCACTCACCCCCACCAGAATGGCTAAAATTAAAAAGACTGACAGCACCAAAAGTTGGTGAGGATGTAGAGCAACCAAAACTCTCATGTATGTTTGGTGGGTGCATAAAATGGTACCACCTCTTTGGAAAAAGTTCTGGCAGTTTCTTTTAATTTTATAATTGTATACCTACCTTCTGACCCAGCAATTCCATGCCTAGACATTTACCCAACAGAAATGAAACATGCTCACAAAAAGCCTTGTACAAGAATATTTGCAACATCTTTGTAATAGCCCCAAACCAGAAACAACACAAATGTCCAACAACAGGCGAATCAAGAAACAAATTGTGGTATATCCGTATAATGGAATACTCCCCACCAATAAAAAGAAGTGAATTACCGATAAACACAACAACCCGGAAGAACGTCAAGACGATCATGCTGAGCAAAACCAAGCCAGACACAAAAGAGTACATACTGTACGATTTCACTTACGTGGAATTTAATAACAAGCAAAACCAATCTGTGGTGATGGAAGTCAAACGCTGGTTTGCCTCTGGGGGCACGGGTCTGGGGGTTGAGTGGGAAGGGGCATGAGGGAACTACCGGGTGATGGAATTATTCTACATCTTGATTAGGGTGAGTTACACATGTGTATATATTGGTCAAAATTTGTCAAACACAAGATTGGTGCATTTTACTGCATGTAAATTTTAACTGAAAAAATTAAGAACCATAAATAAATATTGAACTTTAGCTAATCATATGCATGCTGAAGTATTTAGAGGTGAAGGGCACTGATTTCTGGAACTTATTTTGAAGTGCATAAAAAAATAAAATGGATTGATGGATATGTGATAAAGTAAATAGAGCAAAAGGTTAATTAATTTTAGGTGGTAAATATATGAGTGGTTAATGTACAATTTTTTTCAGATTTTCTGTATGTATGAAAAATTTTAGGATGAAATGATGTGAAAACAACATGCAAAACAAAGATACATTACAGAATTAAGATTATGAGTGAGTTTTTAATCACCCAAAACATTAATTCTGTATTTTATATTCAACTAAAATACTTTAACATCATTCTTGTATTACCAAAGTAAAAAAAAAAGCTTATTATAGAAACTTTGGAATATGCAGAGAAATAGAAACAAAAATTTTTAATCTGTAATCCCATGACCCATAGAAAATCACTTAGTAACTTATTAGTATATTTTTTTACTTAACATATCTTGAACATTCCCCTGTCATTAAATCTTCTTAAAAACATGATTTTTAGACAGTAGTATATTCTATTGTAGGTATGTAGTATATATAAATTGTTAATCATTCCCTATTGTTAAATGTGGTCTTGTTTCCAAGTTCTCCTATTGCAAACAAAGCTGGGTGGACATCACTGTGATACATCTCTAACATTTGATTTTCCTTAGGATGGATTCCTTGAAGTCAGGTTACTAGATCAAAAGTTAGAAACATTTTTTACATTCAACACTAGCAAATTGCCTTCCAGAAAGCAATTGATATACCAATTTACATACCCCACGTGGTGTATGATAGTGTTTTTTTTTCCTGCAACTTAGTTATCTTTGGATATTTTTTAATTTAGGTGTTTTTTTTTTGCCAATTTCATAGGAGGAAGATTGTATTTTACTATAGTTTTAATTTGTATTCCTTTGAATACTATTAAACATTTCTTTTTCCAAATTCTTATTAGTGATTCATATTTCTTCTCTGAATTATCTGTCCACCTCCTTTTCCCTGTCATTCTGGGGGGACTTGTACTATTTTTATAAAGATTTACTAAAGCTTTTTAAAAAATATTGATGTTGGGGCCAGCCCAGTGGCGTAGCAGTTAAGTTCACATGCTCCACTTTGGGGGCCTGGGGTTCTCAGGTTTGGACCCCAGGCGCGGACAGACGCACCGCTTGTCAAGCCATGCTGTGGCGGCATCCCATATAAAGTAGAGGAAGATGGGCACGGATGTTAGCCCAGGGCCAGTCTTCCTCAGCAAAAAGAGGAGGATTGGCAATGGATGTTAGCTCAGGGCTAGCCTTCCTCACAAAATATCTATATATAGATATTAAAGCTTTTTTGTAAGATGAGTTTATGAATATCATGCCTTACGTGTTTGCTATAGATATTTTCTCCCGTTTATTGCTCCTCTTTCTTTAATTGAACTTTTTATTTTGAGATAATTGGAGATTCACATGTAGTTGTACGAAATAATGCAGAGAAACTCTGCACACTCTTCACTCAGTTTCCCCCAATGGTAAGATCTTGCAAAATTATAGTACAATGTCGTGACCAGGATATTGACATTGATACAGTCAATATGCAGAACATGTCCATCACCACAAAGATCCCTCATGTTGCCTTTGTTATAGCCACACCTACTTGCCTCATGCCCCCAATCCTTCCTTAACCCCTGATAACCACTATTCTGTTCTCCATTTCTATAATTTTGTCATTTGAGGAATGTTATATAAATGGAATCATACAGTATGTAACCTTTTGAGATTGTCTGCTTTCATCCAGCATGATTCTCTGGAGATTCATTGCAGCTGTTGCATTTATCAATAGCTTGCTCCTTTGTATTGCTAAGTAGTATTTCATGATATAGATGTACCATAGTTTAACCGTTCCACCCATTCTAGGACATCTGGGTTGTTTCTAGTTTTGGGCTATTATGAATAAAGCTGCTATCAGCATTTATGTATAGGTTTCTATGAGAACATAAGTTTTGATTTCTCTGGGATAAATGCCCAGGAGTGCAATAAATGGATTGTATGGTAGTTGTGTGTTTAGTTTTCAAATAAACTGCCAAACTTTTCCAGAGAGACTATACCATTTTAAATTCCCACCAGGAATATATAAATGGTGCAGTTTCTCCTCTTCCTTACCAGTATTTGGTGTTGTCACTATTTGTGTGTGTGTGTGTGAGGAAGATTAGCCCTGGGCTAATGTCTGTTGCCAATCCTCCTCTTTTTTGCTGAGGAAGATTAGCCCTGAGCTAACATCTGTTGCCAATCCTCCTCTTTTTGCTGAGGAAGACCAGCCCTGGGCTAACATCCGTGCCCATCTTCCTCTACTTTATATGGGACATCACCACAGCATGGCTTGACAAGTGGTGCGTTGGTCCATGCCTGGGATCCAAACCTGTGAGCCCTGGGCCACCCAAAGCGGAGCGCGTCAACTTACCAGCTACACCACCAGGCCGGCCCCCTGTTGTTACTATTTTTTATTTAGAAATTCTGATAGGTGTATAGTAATATCTTATGGTGGATTTAATTTGCATTTCCCTAATGATTAATGATGTTAAACATCTTTTCGTGTGCTTATTTGCCACCACTATATCCTCTTTGGAGAAATATCTCTTCGTGTGTTTTGTCTATTTTCTGATTGGACTGCTTCTTTCTTTTTTCTTCTTTTTTTTTTTCTGTTGAATTTTGAGCATTCTTTATGTATACTAGTTGCTAGTCTTTTGTCAAATATGTGGTTTGCAAATATTTTCTCCCTGTCTGTAGCTTGCCTTTTCATCCTCTTAACATGGTCTTTTGCAGAACAAATTTTTTAATTGTGAGGAAGTCCAATTAATCCTTTGATGGATGGTGCTTTTGGTGTCAAGACGAAGCACTCTTTGTTTAGTCCTATATCTGGAAGATTTTCTCCTACATTTTTTCTAAAAGTTTTATAGTTATATATTTTACATTTAAATCCATGATCCATTTTGAGTTAATTTTTGTGTCAAGTGTGAGGCTTAGGTTGAGGTGTTTTGTTTTGACCTGTGGATGTCCAATTGCTCCAGCAACATATTTTGAAAAGGCTGTCCTCCATTGAATTGCTTTTGCACTTTTGTCAAAAATCTATTGGGTGTATATGTGGGCATATATCTATATTATCTATATCTATATCTACTGTTTCTGGGTACTCTATTCTATGGACCTATTTGTTTATCCCTCCACCAATAGCACACAGTATTGATTACTGTAGCTATTTAATAAATCTTGAAATTAGGTAGGCAAATTCCTCCCACTTTATTCTTCTTATTCAAAACCGTTTTTGCTATTCTAGTCCTTTTGCCTTTTCCTGTGAATTTCAGAAAAAATCTTGTCTATGTCTACAAAAAAAATCTTTGTGGGATTTTGATAGAAATTGCATTAAACTTATATAGCAGTTTAGAGATAAGTGACATCCCAATCCATTAATGCAATCTGTCTCTCCATTTATTTAGATCTTTTTTGATTTCTTTCATTAGTGTTTTGTAGTTTTCAGCACACAAGTCCTGTACATGTTTTGTTAGATTTATACTTAAGTATTTCATTTTTTAAAGCAATTTTAATAGGTAGTTTATTTTTAATTTCAGTGTCCATGTGTTCATTACAAGAATAAAGAAATACAATTGATTTTTCTATGTTGATCTTGTATCCTGCAACCTTGCTGAACTCACTTTAGTTCTAGGAGGGCTTTTTTGTAGATTCCTTGGAGTTTTCTTTGTACACAATCATATCATCTGCAAATAGGGCCAGTCTTATTTCTTTCTTCCAATGTTTGTGACTTTTCTTTCCTGAATTTCCTTTTCTTGCCTGAATGCTGTGACTAGAATTTCCCACACCATGTTGAGTAAGAGTGATGAAAGTGAACAAGCTTGCCTTGTTCCTGAAACTTGGGAGAGAGCACTCAGTCCTTCTCCAGTAGGTACGATGGTAGCTGTAGGTTTTTTGTATCAAATTGAGGCAGTTCCCCTCTGTTGTTTTTTTCCTAAGAGTCTTTATCAGGAATGGACCTTGAATTATGTCAAATTCTTTTCCTGCAACGATTGATTTGATCACGGAATTTGTCTTCTTTAGACTGTTAATGTGGATTACATTAATTGATTTTCAAATGTTGAACCAACCTTGCGTTCTGGCAATAAACCCCTCTTTGTAATAGTATATAATTCTTTTTATATAGTGCTGAATTCTCATTGCTAATATTTTGTTAAGAATTTTTGCAACTATATGCATGATGGATATTGGTTTGTAGTTTTCTTTTTTGTACTACTTTTATTTAGTTTTGGTATCAGGGTAATACTAGTTTCATAAAATGAATTGGTAAGTATTCTGTTCTATTTTCTGGAAGAGATTGTGTAGAATTGGGGTTAATTCTTTAAAGGTTTGGTAGAATTTTCCAGTGAAACCACCTGGGACTGAAGATTTCTTTTTAAGGGGTTTTTAAATTATGAATTCAATTTCCTTTACAGGGCTACTTAAGTTATTTATTTCGTATTAAATGAGTTGTGATAGTTTGTGCTTTTTGAGGAATTGATCTTTTTTATCTAAGTTGTCAAATTTATGTGTTAGAGTTGTTCATACTATTACTACCTTATTTTCTTTTTGATCTCTGCAGGGTCTGTAGTGATTGCCTCACTTTCATTCCCAATATTGGTAAGTCACGCCTTCTCTCATTTTTGATTTGTCTTCTTAGTTTCATCAATTTCATTGATCTTTCCAAAGAACCAGCTCTTCATTTCATTGATTTTTCTCTATTGTTCTTCTGTTTTCAATTTCACTAATTTCTCTTCTTGTCTTTATTATTTCCTTCCTTCTTCTTGCTTTGAGTTTATTTTGCTCTTTTTCTAGGTTCTTGAGGTGAGAGTTTAGATTGTTGACTTGGGACTTTCCATCTTTTCAAATGTATGCATTGAGTGCTAACATTTCCCTCTCGGCACTGCTTTAACTGCATTCCCCAAATTTCAACATGTTTTATTTTCATTTGAATTCAGTTCAATGTATTTTTTTTATTTCTCTTGCAACATCTTTTTTTGACCCATGGATTTTTTCAGTAGTGTATTGCTTAGTTTCCAATTGTTTGAAAATTTCACTGTTAACCTTTTTGTTATTGATATCTGGTTTAATTCCATTGAGTTCAAAGAACAAACTCTGTATGGTTTTAGTTCTTAAGTTTGTTGAGGCTTGTTTTATGGCCCAGGATATGGTCTACCTTGGGATATCTTGGTATGTGTCCTGTGAGTGCTTGAAAGGAGTGAGTATTCTGCTGTTGTTGGGTGGGATGTTCTAAAAATGTCAATAGGTTGTTGTGTTCTCTCTCCTTGCTGATTTTCTGTCTGGTTGTGTCAATTGTTGAGAAAGTGGTATTGAAGTCTTTAACCATACACATGGATTTGTCTATTTCTCGTTTCAGTTCTATCGGTTTTTGCTTCATGTATTTTTCAGCTTTGTTGTTGGTGCACACACACTTAGGATTGCTATGCTTTCTTGGTAGATAGGCCCCATTATCACTGTGTAATGTCCCTGATAAAATTCTGTGCTCTGAAGTCTACTTTATCTGATATTAATACAGCCACTCCTGCTTTATTTTGATTAATATTTGCAGCATGGCAGTTATATTTTCTAAAGAACTTCTTTAACATAGAAAATGGATAATGAGAATTCTAGTTAAATATTTTTTAAAAATAGAGCAAACTCTTAGTTACCCACAATGAAAGGAACCTAAAAGTGCAAAGACTAAGTAGCTTTGCTGAATTTACTTATTTTACTCTCTATGTACCTTCTGGTGGGTGAACAAATTAATAAAAAATAGAAATGAATTGTAATAACTTGGATATGCCTGATTCAAAGCTGGCTTATACCAATTCTTGCAGAACTTATGCCACAGAGCAGAACTACAGTCAGAGATCTTCTCCACATTTCTGTTTCGTAGGAACAATTCTCTCCAGCCTCTAGAATTTTGCTGGATTCCCCCAGGCCTCACATTCACAGAACATCTTAAATATAGAATTTTAATCTTATTTCCAAATGAAATTATACATATAACCACAGAGATACTCCAACAAAACTGAAAGATGTTTACCTAGCAACTTTAAACTCGTAGCCCATTACTGGACCACACTGCTGATCATGTGCTGTGAATTAATATTTTTGTCAATTCTGAAATTATCTTCTGACTGGCACAAATATAGCGACTTTTGTTATTTCTGGTTTCTGTCTTAAAAGGGCCAATTTAAAAACTGTAGATAGTTAAAATACTTAAAATTTTTGTGGCCCCATTTGGGCATTTCTTCATTTTATAACTTACCAGGAATCCTAAAAAAATGGCATTAGTTGACATCTCTTTTGACAGCTCAGGGAGTCTACAGTGAGCCCTGAGGCCTTTGAGAACAGTGTGCCCTGATCCAGGATGACTGGATTCATATTAGCTGATTATTTAGGCCTCTGTCTAGAAAGAAACAGAATCCAGGTATTTTCCCCTTGTGCTGGAACAGCACCCTGGAAGAATCAACACTTAGGATGTTTGCTTTCTACTCACCCCCATGAAGCATCAGGTGGGGATGCTGATCTACCAATGCAAATAAACCATTTAACAAAACTAAAATGTATCACATCATGTCCTTCCTGTAAGTAATAGCAGGGGATCTTCGCAAACTGAATACAAATTAAAAGTAGACATTTTATCATCTTTTCAGGAAAGCCAAAAGCTTTCTCTAAATTTACTTGAAAGCTGATGCCACAACTGTGTAATATAAATACTGTGAATCCAAGTCCTGTCCTTCAAGATAGGATATTTTGGGGAATCTAGATATTCAAGAGATTCAGATCCTCCAAATTATGATGGAGGAAAATGTCAGGAGAGTCAGTGGAGTTGCTAAACTGAACACTATAGTGAGTTAAAAGACTTAAAAAATCAATACACAACACAACTGATGTTCAGGCTTTTCCACCGTTCACTCACTGGAGGCAACGGCCCGAGACAGCACAGTGGTCCAAGAGAAGGGTGGAACTATGCATGGGTTATGTGTTACCATTCTTGTGTTGGCGCGGTCTGGCAGAGCCATATATAAGGTGTTAAGATGGGATTCAAGCCTTGAAATCATGGTGTTTGTGATCAGGATTAATGGAGGTTTTCATCTGTTATCCGTTGCTACTTTAAAAACAATAAAATGAAATCCTTCTGAGGCTTAAAAGATAAATATTAAAACAGCAGATGGGTACAGAAACCTCATTCACTGAATACTTAGGACCACTTCTCTCACACCACTGGTATATGAATTTGAGGCAAAGGTAACATTGTTGTTTGTTTTAGTTTAGAGAGGTAATGCATTCACATGGATCAAAATCAAATAACAAAAAGGTATACAATAAAAAGTTTCATTCCCACCCCATCCCCCAGTTACTCAGTTCCTACCCACTAACCTACTGATACACATACATTGTGTTTTTTATCTTTTTTTGCATTGCCTTTTAAATTCCTTTTAAGATTCCATTTTGGAAATATGAATATATTATTACAATTCCTTCCTTTTTTATACAAGAGATTTGCATAAAGAGCATTAAGGGCACCATCTCTGAAGTCAGACTGCCAATGTTCTAACCTCAGTTCTTCCACTAATTAGCTGTGTGTCCTTAAGCAATTTCATAACCCCGTAGTGCTTCAATTTCCTCATCTGTATAATGAGGATAATAATAGCATCTGTCTCACATGGTTGTTTGAGGATTAGATGAGCTAATATATATGTAGGAAGCACTAAGGACAGGCGCTGGCACCCGGTGAGCCCTCTCTATGTGATCTGTGGTGCTGTCATCACAGGGAGGTGTGGTGTCGGGAGTTGAAGAGCATGGGCTCTGGAGCAAGACTGCCCAAGGTCAAGTCGCATTTCCTTACCTGTAAAATGTACAAAATAATAGTACTTACCCTCGCAGGGTTGTTGTGAGATTGAAATGGACAGTGCCTCGCACTTGGTAAGCACTATTGTATTTCATCAAATCCAAGATGCCATGGATTGTAAGACACATCATTATTTTATGGACTAGGAAAGAAAAACCATTCCAATTAAATTATGGCATGCCTTTGACTACAACACATCCTCATTTCAAAAATGTTACAAAGTGAAAAAACGCACGTCTTAGAATTGATAAAATATGGGATAAAAGTGTTAGCTATTACACTCTTATTTTCACTTAAAAATACATCTTGGATATTGCTCTGTATTGGTACAAAGGGAGCTTCTCTTTTTTCTTTTTTTTAAAATTGCTATATAGTAATCTATTGTGTGGATGAGCCATAAATTATTTAACCAGTCCCCTATTAGTTTCCAGTCTATTGCTGTTACAAACAATACCACAATGAATAACCTTGTAGACATGTCATTTTGCAAGTCTGCTAGTATATCTGCAGGATAAATTCCCAGAATTGGCAATGCTGGGTTGAAGAGTACACATATTTGAAATTTTGACAGGTATTCTAAGCTCGACTTTAAATTGCCAGGCTACTTCAAAGTAAGAAAATGGATCAAGAATGTTTGAAAACGATCCACCTAATGTAAGAAGAGAGCTGAATAGAAGAGTCCCGCCCCAAAGATATGGGAGAAAGAACATTCTCATACACTACTGGTGGCCAGGTAAATGAGTTAGACATTTTGAAAGGCATTTTGGCATATCTCTTAAATTCTAATTATAGAAATCTATTTTACAGAAATATTAGCACAAGTTGCAAAGACATAGGTAATAATAATAATAGCAAGCACTTGCAATGTGGCAGACACAGTGCAAAATGCTGTACAGATATGAACTCACCTAATCCTCATGACACTACCAGGTAGGGGCTACTATCCCAGTTTAAAAGTATGGAGACTTGAGACACAGAGAGGATGAAACTAACAAGCTACAGAGATACGACTGGACCCAAGCAGCTTGACACAAGTTCTGTGCTCTTAAACATTATACAAATAACTATTTTGAAAAAGTAAAAAAATTTGAGAAGCCTAAATGTCCCAAAATGAGTTAGTTAATATTATTAGAAACCCACACTGTGGGAAACAATGCAACCATGATAAAGAATGAAGTAAATCTTTATATAGCAACCTCAACATATGAACATAATATATTGACTTGTTAAAAAAATTAAAAAGGAGAGTGACATCAGCATCATGGTGGAGTGACCTGTCCCCTTTGTCTCTCCTCTCTAAGTTACAACCAGTCAGATGTCCAGTGACCAACAGAGGCAATCCAAAACATGGATCCTCACACCAGCATGCACATCAGTGACCATAGGCTGCAAGGGCAAACATGGCACTCGTGGCTTGGCCCCTGCCCACCCCCCCCAGCAGTGGCAGGTGGTACACACATCCTGAGGCTCTAGGACACAGTGGAGCTGGTGACCTGGCCCACTTTCCCTCCCCCGGGAGTGGTGCTGGTCTCTCTAACAGTGGGGACAGCAACCAAAACGTGGATTTCACCAGCAGGAGCAGAGTGCCCTGACCTGAGGTCTCAAAAAGCACACTGGCGGGCGCCAGTGACCAGAGACTGCAGGGCCAGCAACACTTGCTGCTTAGCCCCTACTCCTCCCCCAGCAGTGGCAGGTGGCACCTGTGACTTGAGACTTCAGAGCCACAGCAGAACCTGAGACCCAGTCCCAGTGGCAGCACCCCTGACACCAGCTCTACTAGCAGTGGGGGCCGCATACAAGAACCTGGGCCCCTGACACCATAGTGACACCTGTGAACCCAGCGCCCCTGGCAGTGGTGCTGCCAGCACCCCAACCCAGAAGCAGGAGTGCAGGCAGTGCATGGGGCAGCAGCAGCTGAGCCCATGGAGAGCAAGTGGAGGAACACGAGACCCAGGTGACCCCAGAAGCAGCAGAAGGGCTCACAACCTGGTGACCCCTGTGGCAACACCTGAGACTGCAATGACATCAAAAGCAGCAAGGCACCAGCAGCCTCAGAGGCATGAGCAGCACAAGGAGGGCACTGACAATGCCTCTGGCAGAGGCAGTGGAGGGTGGAAAGTACAGGCCCTCAAATACAACCAGAAGCAGCTCAGAACCAAAGTAACCAAAGGTGTAGCCAAATAAGAAAGGTAGTTACTACCACAAATGCGCCAGCAGAGGATCAATTCATCAAACACCATAAAGAGCTACAGTAACACAGCAGAACAGGAGAATGACAGCTCTCCAGAAACCAAACTTGAAGTTACAGATTACAGTCTGACTGACAGAAAATTCAAAATAGCTGTCATAAACTCAACAAGTTACAAGAAAACTCAGACAGTTCAATGAGCCCAGGAATAAAATTAATGAACAGAAGGAATGCTTCACCAAAGAGATTGAAGCTCAGAAAAAAGCCAAACAGAAATTCTGGATATGAAGAACACAATTAATGAGATAAAAAATAATGTAGAAAGCATAAAAAATAGAGCAGACCTTATGGAGGAGAGAATCAGTGAGCTCAAAGATAGAAACCTAGGAATGATGCAGGTGGAGGAGGAGAGAAAACTAAGATTTTTAAAAAATGAAGAAATTCTCCAAGAAATACCTGACTTAACTAAGAAAAGCAACATAAGGATTATAGGTATTGCAGAGGGAGAAGAGAGGGAGAAAAGAGCAGAGAGCTTATTCAAAGAAATAATACCTGAGAACTTCCCAAACCTGGGGAAGGAACTGAACATGCAAGTACATGAAGCCAATAGAACTTCTAATTACATCAATGCGAAAAGACCTCCTCCAAGGCATATAATATTAAAAGTGCCAAAAGTCAATGACAAAGAAAAAATATTAAGAGCAGCAAGAGAGAAGAAAATAACCTACAAAGGAACCTCCATCAGGCTTTCAGTGGATTTCTCAGCAGAAACCTTACAAGCTAGGAGAGAGTGGAATGATATATTCAAACTACTGAAAGACAAAAACTTTCAGCCAAGAATACTCTATCCAGTGAAATTATCCTTCAGATATGACAGAAATAAAAGTTTTCCCAGACAAACAAAAGCTGAGGGAGTCCATTGCCACTAGACCTGCCTTACAAGAAATGATGAAGGGACCCCTCCTACTTGAAACAAAAAGGCAAAGGTTTACAAAGCTCTGAGCAAGGAGATAAATAGACAGACAAAATCAGAACATTGCAGCTGTATATCAGAAGAGGTTAGCAAACACTATTATAAAATAAAGGATAAAGGGAAAGAAGGCATCAAAAATACCTATGACCATTTCACTTTGGCCACAAACTCACAACACCAAAAAGAATAATTTGTGACAACCAAAACATAGAAGGAGAAGAGGAAAGGGATGGAAACTGCATAGGCTAATGGGGATAAGAGGCTATCAGAAAACGGACTACCTCATCCATGAGATCTTTTATACAAACCTCATGGTAACCACAAAACAAAAAATCAGAGCAGAGTCACAAATCATAAATAAAGAGAAAACCATCACAGAAAACCAACAAACTGAAATGGCAGACAGAAATATGAGGGAAAAGAAACAATGGAAATATAGAACAACTGGAAAACAAAGGACAAAATGACAGTATTAAGCTCTCATATATCAATAATCACTCTAAATGTAAATGGATTGAATTCGCCAACCAAAAGACACAAAGTGGCTGGATGGATTAAAAAACAATACTCAACAGGGGCCGCCCGGTGACGCAGCGGTTAAGTCCGTGCTTGGCAGCCCAGGGTTCGCGGGTTCAGATCCCGGTCGCCCGCCGACACACTGGCTGTCAGCCACGCCATGGCGGCGTCCCATATAAAGTGGAGGAAGATGGGCACAGATGTTAGCCCAGGGCCAGTCTTCCTCAGCAAAAAAAAAGAGGAGGATTGGCAACAGATGTTAGCTCAGGGCTGGTCTTCCTCACACACACACACAAAAAAAACAATACTCAACAATATGCTGCCTCCAGGAAACACATCTCCACTATAAAGACAAACATAGACTCAGAGTGAAGGGATGGAAGATGGCAAGCAAAAGAAAGTGAGCATAGCCATATTTATATCAGACAAAGCAGACTTCAAGATAAAAAAGATAATGAGAGACAAAGATGGCCATTATATAATAATAAAAGAGACATTCCACCAAGAAGACATAACACTTATTAATATATATGCATCTAATACAGGAGCACCAAAATATATAAAGCAACTATTAACAGACCTAAAAGGAGAAATTAACAGCAACACAATAATAGTCGGGCATCTTAACACCCCACTTACATCAATGGTTAGAGCATCCATACAGAAAGTCAACAAGGAAACAGTAGCCTTAAATGAAACACTAGACCAGATGGACTTAATAGACGTATATAGAACATTCCCTCCAAAACTGCAGAATACACATTCTTCTCAAGTGCACATGGAACATTCCCGAAGATAGACCATATGTTGGGAAACAGACCAAGCCTCAATAAATTTAAGAAGATTGAAATCATATCAAGCATCTTTTCCAAACACAATGCTATGAAACTAGACATCAACTACAAGAAAGAAGCTGGGAAAGTCACAAATATGTGGAAACTAAGCAGCATGCTACTGAACAACTATTGAACCAATGAAGAAATCAAAGGAGAAATCAAAAAATATTTGGAGATAAATGAAAATGAAAATACAACATACCAAAACTTATGGGATGCAGCAAAGGTGGTACTAAGAGTGAAATTTATAGCAATACAGGCCTAC
This sequence comes from Tapirus indicus, assembly GCA_031878705.1. Lineage (NCBI taxonomy): Eukaryota > Metazoa > Chordata > Mammalia > Perissodactyla > Tapiridae > Tapirus > Tapirus indicus. The sequence continues at coordinate 59,084,429 of CM062918.1, read as the reverse complement.
CTCAAGAAACAAGAAAAATTTCAAATACACAAGCTTACCCTATACCTAAAAGAATAAGAAAAACAATAACAAACAAAGCTCAAAGTAGGTATAAGGAAGGAAATAAAAATCAGAGCAGAAATAAAAAAATACAAAGGATCAATGAAACTAAGAGCTGGTTCTTAGATAAGATAAACAAAATTGACAAACCCTTAGCCACACTCACTAAGAAGAAGAGAGAGAAGACTCAAATAAAATCAGAAATGAAAGGGGGAGAAATTACAATGGACACCACAGAAATACAAAGGATTATAAGAGAATACTATGAAAAGCCATACACCAACAAACCGGATAACTTAAAAGAAATGGATAAAATCTTAGTATCACACAACCTCCCAAAACTGAATCAAGAAGAAATAGGGAATTTGAATAGACCAATCACAAGCAAAGAGATTAAACAGTAATCAAAAACCTCCCAAAAAACAAAAGTCCAGGACCAGATGGCTTCTCTGGAGAATTCTACCAAACATTCAAAGAAGATTTAATTCCTATCCTTCTCAAACTATTCCAAAAAGTTGAAGAGGACAGGACACCTCCTACTTCATTTTACAAGGCCAAACTTACCCTGATACCAAAAAAACAACACAAAAAGGAAAATTACAGGCCAATATCGCTGATGAACATAGATGCAAAAATCTTCAACAAAATATTAGCAAATCAAATACAACAATACATTTAAAGGATCATAGACCACAATCAAGTGGGATTTATTCCAGGGATGTAGGGATGGGTCAACATCTGCAAATCAATCAGTGTGATACACCACATTAACAAAATGAAGAATAAAAATCACATGATAGTCTCAATAGATGCAGCAAAAGCATTTGACGAGATCCAACATCTATTGATGATAAAAACTCTAAACAAAATGAGTATAGAAGGAAAGTACCTCAACATAGTAAAGGCCATATATGACAAACCCACAGCCAACATCATACTCAAAGGAGAAAAACTGAAAGCCATTCCTCTGAGAATAGTAACAAGACAAGGATGCTCACTCTCACCACTCTTACTCAACATAATACTGGAAGTTTTAGGCAGAGCAATTGGGCAAGAAAAAGAAATAAAAGTGATCCAAATTGGAAAGGAAGAAGTGAAACTCTCACTATTTGCAGATGACATGATTCTATATATAGAAAACCCTAAAGAATCCACAAAAAAACTATTAAAAATAATCAACAAATACAGTAAAGTTGCAATGTACAAAATAAACATACAAAAATCAGTTCCATTTCTATACACTAATAATGAACTAGCAAAGAGAAGTCAAGAATACAGTCCCATTTACAATCACAACCAAAAGAATAAAATACCTAGGAATAAATTTAACCAAGGAGGTGAAAGACCTATACACTGAAAACTATAATACATTATTGAAAGAAATCAAAGAAGACATAAAGAAATGGAAAGATAGTCCATGCTCATGGATTGGAAGAATAAACATAGTTAAAATGTCCATATTAAAGCAATCTACAGATTCCTTGAAATCCAAATCAGAATCCCAATGACATTCTTCATGGAAATAGAACAAAGAATCCTAAAATTTATATAGAACAACAAAAGACCCTGAATAGCCAAAGGAATCCTGAGAAATAGAACAAAGTTGGAGGTATTACACTCCCTGAATTCAAATTATACTACAAAGCTATAGTAATCAAAACAGCATGGTACTGGCACAAAAACAGATACACAGATCATTGGAACAGAATTGAGAGCCCAGAAATAAAACCACACATCTCTGGATAGCTAATCTTTGACAAAGGAGCCAAGAACATACAATGGAGAAAGGAAAGTCTCTTCAATAAATATTATTGAGAAAATTGGACAGCCACATGCAAAAGAAGGAAAGTAGACCATCTTCTTTCACCATACACAAAAATTAACTCAAAATGGATTAAAGACTTGAATGTAAGACCTGAAACCATAAAACTCTTAGAAGAAAATATAGGCAGTGCACTCTTTGACATCAGTCTTAGCAGTATCTTTTTGAATACCATATCTACCCAGGCAAGGGAAACAAAAGAAAAAATGAACAAATGGGACTACATCAGACTAAAAACTTCCGCACTGCAAAGGAAACCATCAACAAAATGAAAAGACAACCCACCAACTGGGAGAAGATATTTGCAAATCATATGTCCGACAAGGGGTTAATTTCCAAAATATATACAGAACTCATACAACTCAACAACAACAAAATGAACAACCCAATCAGAAAATGGGCAGAGGATATGAACAGACATTTTTCCAAAGAAGATATACAAATGGCCAACAGGTACATGAAAAGATGTTCAATATCACTAATTATTAGGGAAATGCAAATCAAAACTACAATGAGATATCACCTCACACCCATCAGAATGGCTATAATTAACAAGACAAGAAATAACAAGTGTTGGAGAGGATGTGGAGAAAAGGGAAACCTCACACACTGCTGGTGGGAATGCAAACTGGTGCAGCCACTATGGAAAATAGTATGGAGATTTCTCAGAAAACTAAAAATAGAAATACCATACAATTAGCTATTCCACTACTGGATATTTTTCCAAAGAACATGAAATCAACAATACAAAGAGATTTATGCACCCCTATGTTCATTGCAGCATTATTCACAATAGCCAAGATGTGGAAATAACCCAAGTGCCCATCATGGATGAATGGATAAAGAACATGTCATATACATATATATATATATATACACACACACACAACAGAATACTATTCAGCCATAAAAAAGACAAAATCGTGCCATTTGTGACAATATGGATGGACCTTGAAGGTATTATGCTAAGTGAAATAAGTCAGACAGAGAAAGACAAATACTGTATGATTAAATTCACATGTGGAAAATAAACAAACACATAGATAAGGAGAACAGATTACTGGTTACCAGAGGAGAAGGGGGTGGGGGGAGGGTGAAAGGGGTAAAGGGGCACATATGTGTGGTGACGGATAAAAACTAGACTATTAGTGAACACAATGTAATCTATACAGAAACTGAAATATAATCATGTACACCTGAAATTTACATGATGTTAAAAGCCAATATGACCTCAAAAAATAGATTATAAATTAATTAATTAAATAAAATAAAAATTTTAAAAGGAGGCTGCAGAGAAGTTTGCACAGCATGAGTACATTTCAATATATGTGAGTATGTGACGTATCAATCAGACAGATAGATATTAAAAGGTCTGGAAGAATAATTAAACAATTAAGGATATTCATTCCAAATACCCCTGGATGTGAGAGAGCAGTAGGGAAGGGGGACTTAACTTTGTATATTTCCAAACGTTTGATTCTTTTTAATGATGAGCATGTTCTTGTCCTGAGCTTCTTGTGTTGTCAAGAGGGCATTTAATTCCAGACTCCTAAAATTTTACTTCGCCCCTGCACCAATGTCATCAGAAACACCAAAAGTGATTGGATGTAGAAGGGCACTATGGACTTGTGAGTTAAAAAAACAGAATCAACCCAGATTCAGAGATAAATAGCACTGACCTGTCCTACTGCATTACCTGCATGATCATCTACCAAAGTCACTTATCAAATACTAATATTCATTAAATGATTAAAAGATAGTGTAGTTTTCTTTAGTATTTTTAGTACTGTTTCCTCCATTTCTAAGTTCTTTTCACTCCCTAAAATCTTCCCAAGCTGACTTGAATCTCTCTCTAAACACCTACCACTTAAAGTAAAATTGAAGATATTTCATGCCAGGACATGCAAGAAGTCTGTGAATGATCCTGAAGGGAATCCCCTTTCATGAAAGGTCCAGCCTAGGCTGAGGTGGTGGAGCAGGCCTGGGCACACTGGTGAGAGGAAAGTCATTGATGATTTCAGGAGAGCAAGGCACAGCTGCCTGAAGGGGCAGGCAGTCTCGCACCAAGACAGCCCAACCCGTGAAGGAACCCTGCCCTGCCCCCTCATTGAGGGTGGTGCATAAGGAGCTCACGGCTTCCTGAGAAGAGAGACTTGCTCTCAGGGAAGGAGCAGAATCACTGAAAAATGATGGTTTGGTCTTTGGAGAAATTCATTTGAAATCATATAAAGGGAATTTTTAAGGAATCGGTTCTCTGTCAGGAAAGCTGAGAAGAGAGGATCTAAAGTTCTGTCTTCTGCAGAACTTCAGTGTTGCAAGGCTCTCAGCAGGAAGCATCTATTTCAGTACACACGACCCTCTGAGGACAAAGTTGGTGCCCTCTAGCTTCAGGCTCTGGATAAAGTCCTCAACAGAGGATCCTAATTTTTCAATTCTATTCTCCTTTTTATCACCCTTTTCATACTTCGTGAAGCAGTCAGCCTGCCTTCCTCCTTCCCCTTAGCTTTTTTTTTTTTTCTTGCTGCTATTCTTTTGCTGAGTTTTCTGGAGTTATCTTAAGAGAAAGATTCTTGGTTCTGCCTCCTTCTCTCCTGTTTATCTTAAAAATGTGATGTTTGCTGTATCTTGGGGACCCTGTTCTACTGTCCTGTGACTCACTTTCCCATTTATTATTCTGCTCTGGTACATTGGAGGTGAATGGAAGTGGATTCTTGAACTGATATGGTTCCTGAACTTGTAAACTCCCTTTGTGTCCATAAGCCGGAGGAATCTGCAGTCTCTGGCCATGGTGGGGAAGTCATATACAGCTTTACAAGAGAAAGGGACAGAATTTGCCATCTTCGAGATCTTTCTTATCAGCGCTAATCCTCACTGGTGGATATTTGCTATTGGCACTTTGGTGTTTGTGCTTCTTTCCTTTTTCCTCTCCTTTTCTTTATTTTCCTATTTAACTAAAACATTGTCTTGATTGGCTTCTGCTTCACAGAAGTATTCAAACGTCTATTCTTTTCAACTGTTCTTCCCTCATGATGAAAGGGGGGCAAATGTGGAGCCTGGAAGAAACTTCCTTCCTGGTCCTGGGTCGTCTCAAAAACAGACGTGTTGACAGAGCACCTCCTCAGGGCTCGCCGCCTCCCCAGGGGGTGGTGCATCCAGTCCTGGCTTCCTTCTTTCTCCACAGCTCTCACTTCTGCAAAGCTCTGCATCTTACCCTTAGCCCTTTGCTCAGGAAGTTCCCTGTGCAGTCTCAGCAAGAAAGCCTGCCTCCCGTGCCATCAACTGGAACTAAAGCAGGGCTTCCTGGACTGCATCTTTATGCGAAGTATGTAACTTCCTGGATTACATCACTTCCTGGCGTCCGGCATCTCACTGGACTCAGGGAGCCAACAACTTCCCTATTCGATTTTGTCCTTGTCGCCTACAAGATACTTGGAAGTCACCTCCTAACTTTAGTCCCTGATTGTGGTATTGTGCACTTCAAAATTTGTTAAGAGGATATTGTGTTCTTATCATGAGCAAACAAAGGACAGAAGGAAACTTTGGGAGGTGATCGATGTGTCTATTACCTTGTTTGTGGTGAAGGTATCACGAGTGTGTGCATATGTCCAAACTCATAAAATTGTACACATTAAATATGGGTAAGTCTTCACATATCAGTTGTGACTCAATAGAACTGTTTTAAAATAAATAACCCCAATCTTTTATAATGTTTTGCAAGCAAATCTGCCCAACCTTTGCCCTGGAGGGACAAATACAAGTGACTTTATTATCTTTTTCCAGGATATTATTCTTTCTAGGTTTTTTTTGCGTTTCTCCACCAACTCCTCTCTTTTGAACATTGTGTGTGTGCACACACACTCGATGGGCAAAACTGAAGTGTACTGTCTTTGGTGGGCCAGGGGCTACACTCCTCAGACTCCCTGTAAAGGATTTGGGATGTAGCTGGGCGATGCTAGCCACACAGAACAAGACGTCTGCGGTAGGCCTGAGTCTATTTCCCTCACTTCTCAGTGCTGCTGTTTGCTATAAATGTTCTCTAGGCCCTGATTTCCCTAGAAGTCAGCGGGGCATCATAAATAATCCCCATATTTTATCAGTGTTTTTTATCACTTAGAATTTTTAAATTTTGTATTTATTGAAAGTGCTTTTTTGGACTTACTTAGACATAGGTTTTCTTTTGTCATACATCTCTCTTGTACACACATAAAAAAGAAAATATAAGCAAAATAAATTGGTTTGGGCAACCCTAAACGTGTCCACATTTAGAATCTGCCTCTTGTGAACCACCATGGCTCGGCATCGTCGATGTCTGTGTTTTTCTACACAAAGTCGTCCTCTGTGCCATGAGAAGGTTGAAGAGCCAGCATTTCTTAAATGGACACTTCCACTGTAATCTTTGGAATTGTCTTCCTAACCCCTAACGCTAATTTTGGAAGTGTAGGCAATGAAACTATCTAAAGATGCTGTCTGGCCAATATGGTTATGAGACAAATCCCAAAATCAGAGATGTTAAAATGTGAAAAATGAAGGTCTTTCAATTGGAGAGGTATAGCATGGAATGTATTTTTCCTCGTGTGGTGTGATGATCAATAACCTGCCTATTGTTTCTTCATAACCCTTTGTAATCTAGGTCATATTATCATCTCTGTTTTTTAGGTTTGGAAACTAAAGCTCAGAAAGGTAAAGTAACTCGTGCAAGCAGTTGGAGGAAGGGTTTGTGCCCAGTTGTGTCTGAATCAATCCATCCTCTTTCCATGTCCCTTCCCATTCCACCATGGTCCATCTATCTAACTTTTTAAAGCCTCTTATTTTGCCTTTGGAGGTTAATAGATCTTTGGGCCCTCTATCTCTCCAGGCCACACCAGCTTGGGGGACAGAGAGTATAACTGCATCATAAATAACATGAATAAAACAATGTTCTTCTGACTCAGCCCCTACCCACAGAATTGCAGGAATCCCAGAGCTTCTCAGATTCCTCCCAACCAGCTTGGGGAACACACATGTGCTTCCCAATTAGTCCACCTGGCCCTTACTTGGTAGGTTTCCCTTCTCCCGTTTATCCTTCTGTGGGCCAAAGGTCACTGGCCAGAAGTTCCATAGGGAAGACCTCTCATCCTGTGCCCCCATCTAAATACCCTCCATATATGGTGGGGCTGTCCTTCTGCTGCCTGCTCCAGGGCTGAGTTCTTGTACCAAGTTTTTGGGTTGGGTCTCTCTTCTGAGAGATGCTCTCTGACCTTCATGGAAAATGATTCTCCTCTTTCAGCCTTCTTGTCTGTGGCCTACACTCACCACACCCCCGCCCCCCAGCTTTCCAGACATGCTCAGATACAAAGCAATTTATAGTTGCAGCAGCTTAAGGCTAAGCTCTTGGTCAAGGAACCCCAAGTAATCAGCCCCATTGCCCTGTATTAGTTTTCTGTTGCTGTAGGAACAAATCATCACAAATGTAGTGGCTTAAAACAACACACATTTATTGTTCTGTAGGTTGGAAGTCCAAGCAAGCTTGGTTAAGTTCTTCGCTTATGGTTTTTATAGGCTGAAATCAAGATGTCAGCAGGACTGAGCTCTTGTCTGGAGGCTCTGGGGGAGAATCCACTTCCAGGCTCATTCAGGTTGTTGGTAGAATTCAGTTCCTTGTCGTTGTAGGACTGAGGTCCCTGTTTCCTTGCTGTCAGTCAGGGACTGGTCTTTGCTTCTAGACACTGCCCTCATTCCTTCCCATGCTTTCTATGTGCCCCCTCCACCCCTCCAGCAATAGTCAGTTGCCCTCTCATGCTTTGAGTCTCTCTGACTTTCTCTTCTTCCTCATCTCTCTGATTCCAGCTAGGGAAAGTGCTCTATTTTTAAGCGCTCATGTGATTAGACTGGCTCCACCCAGGTAATGCAGGATATCTCCTTATCATCTTAAGATCCAAAACCCTTAAGTTTGGTGTGCTCTGCTTTGGCAGCCTGGGTTTGGTTCCCAGGTGTGGATCTACACCACTCGTCAACAGTCATGCTGTGGCAGCAACTCACATACAAAAATAGAGGAAGACTGGCACAGATGTTAGCTAAGGGTGAATCTTCCTCAGCAACAACAACAACAAAAATCCAAAACCTTACTTATATCTGCAAGTCCCTTTTGTCGTGTAACAGAACATATTCACAGGTTTCAGGGATAAATGCGTGGACATCTTTGGGGGCCCATGATTTGACCTATCACCACCCCCCAACTAGTTTGGAATCTCCTTGAGGCAGGGGGGTACTGCTCAGCCTTGACACTGTGGGCACCTAATAAACTCTGTTACTGGGGGAGTCTTGGGGAGGTTCCACTGTCTAACAGAGAGGATTAAAGAGAAGAGTTAAAAATTCCTGAGGATGTAATTTTTAAAATATTCTTTACTCAAAAATTGATAGGGGAGGAGACATTGCCTCCTTGTAGGAGGTAAATTCCTTCAAGTCAGTGGCTCTGGCTGGTGGTACTCATCAGAGCTTGGTGTGAGGAAGGCTCTGGGTACTGTCTGCTGTTGCCTGGGTGGGTGGACCAGGTGGCCCAGCTCCTGTTGGTGATCAGACTTGGTAGAGTGGGTTTGCTCAGGGCCAGGGAGCTGGGTTTAGAGAGATGCAGGCTTTTTCCAGGCTGGCTTTCAGCCAGAGCTTTGGGAAACCTTGGAAGGGGAGGCTGTGTGGCTGAAGACACATCCACAGGCATTTGGTCAGGTCTTTGTGCTGGGGACTTCCACATTCAGTACCTCACCAAACCTCACAGAAACCCCTCTAGGTAGGTTGTAGAGGCCCCATTCTATACAGGTGAGGAAACTTAGCCTCAGAGAGGTTAAATGATGCACTCAGAGTCATGCAGTGAGGCACAGAAGGAGGACTAGAGCCTGCTCTTGTCTCATAGTTCAATGCTCTTTCCTCCATACTGTAGCTGCTTCCTGGGGTAGAGGTAAGGAGCCACAGTTTGTCACTGATGTATTGGGTGACTGTGGAAGCGTCTCCACTTGTCATTCAAGTCCTAGCCTCTTTCCTGACCACCTCAATCTGTACTGATCTCTTTTTTCTTCTGAAAGAAAAAGAGGAACAGCATTCATTCATTCATTCTGAACCCAATACACTAATTGAGTATCTGTGACACACTAGGCACTATGCCAGATGCTGGATATGATGGGGAGCAAGACAGACATGGTCCATCTGTCAATGAGCTTACAGAGCTATCTTCACTCTTGCAGAAGACAGTTACATAACTAACAACTGTGAAGAGTGATGAGTGTTAAGATGGGGACGTCAAGGATGCTATGGGAGTAGCACAGTGTAGGTTCTAACCTATGCTAGTGATGGGAAGGACCACTCTTGGGAGGTGGCATTGAAGTAAAGACCTGAAAGATAAGAAGAAATCATCCAGAATAGGAGAGTGAGCAGGAGTGATGCCAGCAGAAGGCATATGGTGTACAAAGGCAAGGAGGCAAGAAAGTGCCTCCAAAAACAGATCAGAAAAACAAAAAGTACCTATTTGAGATGTTTTCTGACACCAGTCAATTCTCCAACACCAGTTGGGTGTTCAATAATTCTATTCTGAAACTAATTACCCAGAGTTAGCACAGACCCCACACCTTAAGGGCTTGGTCCCACAAACTGCCCCCACTTCAGATGCTAGTTGCAAGTCTCAGGCCACCTATACTTCTGACCAACTGGCTATAAATTGGGGGCTCCCATAACCCCATCCTTGGATTCGATAATTTGCTAGAACAGGTCACAGAACTCAGGAAGTCACTTTACTTACATTTGCCAGTTTATGATAAAGGATACAAAGGAACAGCCAAATGAAGAGGTATATAAGGAGAGGTTGGGAAGGGTCCCGAGCAGAGGAACTTCTGTGTCTATGAAGTTGGGGTGGACCATCCTCCTGGCACATGGATGTGTTCACCAACTCCGAAGTCCTCAGGAACTTGTTGTTCAAGAGTTTTCATAGACCTCAACCTCCAACCTCCCCTCCCCAACTCCCAGGAGGTCAGTGGGTGGGGCTGGGGGTTCAACTCTCTAATCACTTGGTATTTCTGTTGACCAGCCCCATCCTGAGGCTATCTAGAGGCCCCACCCTTAGTCACCTCATTAGCATAAACTCAGGCGTGATGGGAAGGGACTCCTTATGAATAACAAAAGACACTCCTATCACTCAGGAAATCCCAAGGATTTTAGGATCTCTGTGCCAGGAACAGGGATAGAGACCAAATATTTATTTCATTATGCAGCAGTCTGTAAGGAGTGGAGAGTTTCAGGCAGCAAATGGCAGGAGATGAGGCCTGCCACTGAGACACCAGTGCTTGGAGATGGAGAAAAGTTTATTCAAATTGTCCAAAATGAGAAGCAGGGGGATAGGTTCTCTCAAATCTGCCTTAATGAAAGAAGAAAGCAGGGGGTCTTTATAGAGCTAAGGGGCTTGGGAGGAGGAGTTTTGGAGAAACAAAGGGGGAACCCATGTTTCTTTCACTTCAGATAAGCCCTAGGGCAATCAGACTTCTGGGCATCAATGACAGCTGGGGGCTGGTTATCTGGTGATCGTAACTTCCTTAAAGGCATTCTTTTTCTTCTCCAAAACAAACTCATAAATCCTTGTGACACTTCAGTCACCCCTCAGGTTAAACAAGAAAACAGCAAATTAACAAAATAACTTCTTTTCATCTGTGTCTGTGCAGAGAACAAGGTTGAAAGGTAATCATGTTCTTATTGCATATTTACAGTAACCTTCAGGTACCTGGCTTCATGACCATATTGCTTAGTTTTCCTTTTTCCTGTTCTTCCTTATCCGCAAATTCTTGGTCACTTTTCAGGCAAAGCTATTTAGCTATCTTTGTTTTTTTCCTCCCCACCCACGTTCTCAAGGCCTCACCTTCTACCCACAAGGGGCCTATCAAAGTATTTTCCTAAACAAAGACACTTCCTTTCCTGAAAGGAACTCTGGTGCCAGCCGATAAAATAATAACTTGTCTTATCTGCTACAACAGTGACAAGATTGCCAAATCATGTTTCTTCTTTGGGAGATCTGATATTAGTTGGGCCTTCTGACCAATGGGAAAAGTAACTGGTCCAAACTCTGACACCAGTCAATTCTCCAACACCAGTTGGGTGTTCAATAATTCTATTCTGAAACTAATTACCCAGAGTTAGCACAGACCCCACACCTTAAGGGCTTTGTACCCATTATGTCATCGGATTTGATGTTCCCCAGTTTGGGAGAAAGGCTGGGTAGTTCTGTTTAGCCCATTTTATGATGGGAAAAAATGGGGTTTAGAAATAGTCAGTGACTAGAGGAATGAGCTTAAGAACTAGAACTTGAACCCAGATCTCAGCTCATTCAATCCTCTTTCCCTTCAGAGTTTTCATGAAAATGGAAAATGTCCCTTGTTTGTTCATCAAGTGAACTGTTTTGAGAATGAACTTGATCCCCCTGTGTAGAAGGTCAAAAGAGACATGAGTAATTTGGCAGACAGGTTTTACATAAGTGCTGGAGGAAAAGATAAGTTGTCAGCAGATGCTTTTCTGTGTTGAGACTGAATTGTTACCCCCGAAAATAACCATCTTGAGGCTGTTAGGAACAGCTAAGGCTAGGGAGGAATCCGGCAGGACTGCTTGGGACTCATCTCTCAAGGCCTTCTCTCTGTCACGGACACCCTTCCCTCTCCTCTCTCCTTATCCATACCCCATCCTCCATCAAGGCCCACTTCCCACTCCTGAACATCCTCTGGGAAGCCATCTTGGACAGCCACATGTGGATTGACTCTCTCTCTCCTGGGAATCCCATTGGCAATTACTCTCTGCTTTGCACCATTAGTTCATTCCAGATCAGTGGCTTTTAAACTTGGTTGTAACCTGCAATGAACAACATATATTTTACCTTGTATCTCAGTACACACACCACACTATCCTCTCCCTCTCTCTCTCTCTCTCTCACACACACACAGAGCAATACACCCATGTATATGACTGACCAAAGGTACATGCACAGATATTTACCCTTATTTTGTGATATGCACACCAATATTTCTTTTCTATTCTACTAAAAAATACTGGTTGCAACCCATTAAATTGATTTCATGACCCACTAAGAATAATTATTCCATTAATCTCTCTGCAACGTAGAGGGTGATATTTTATTATATACGGAAGCGCCCCCCCCCCACCCCCTACTGCTCCTGATTCTAAGTTCAGTTCCCTTCATATTTCACCTGGCTTCTCCCAGAAGCTCCTCACCAGCCTCCAGCCCTTAGTCTCTCTCTTTCTTTTCCATTCTCCCTGTTGATTTTTCTTAAATGCAAATTTCATCTGATCATTCCCAGGCTTAAAAACCTCCTGAGGCTTTCCATTGCATAAAAGTGCATCCCAAATAAACAGCCTGAGTATAAGGTTCTTTGGAGACTGTCCACTTGCCAGCCTTCTCCTCAGCTTCAGCAACTCAAGGCCCTTTGTGATTCCCCCAAATGCCAGCTGTTTCCCTTCTCCTTGACTTTGCACTTGCTGTTCCCTGACTGGAATGCCTCTCTCTCTTCTCTGGTGGGAAACTGCTTTCACTTCAAGAACTCAGATTACTAGAAAAAGGAAATCCTGCCATTTGTGCCAACAAGGGTGGACCTTGAGGGCACTATGCTTAATGAGATAAGCCAGACAGAGAAAGACAAATACCGTATGGTCTCGCTTATATGTGGAATCTAAAAAAGCCAAGAGTAGAATGGTGGTTACCAGGGGCTGGGTGGGGGGCGGAAATGGGGAGATGTTGGTCAAAGGGTAAAAACTTGCAGTTGGAAGATGAATAAGTTCTGGGGATCTAGTGTACAACATGTTGACTATAGTTAACAATACTGTGTTAGATACTTGAAAGTTGCTAAGAGACTAGATCTTAAATGTTCTCACCACAAAAAAGAAATGGTAATTATGTGCGATGCTAGAGATGTTAGCTAATGCTACAGTGGTAATCATGTTGCAATATATAAATATATCAAATCAACAATGTTGTACCTTCAACCTACACAATGTTATGTCAGTCGTATCCAATAAACAAAAAATAGAAGTCAGATTCTCTCTCACCATGAGGTCTTCTATCTTCCGTGTTTTGATTGTTCTTATATACGGCTCTGATACAGTACTTGTTACACTGAATTGTAATCACTGATTCACACGTCTGCATCCCTCAATAAACCCAAGGCCAGTGACTTGTGTATCTCAGTTGGTTTTATATCACTGGCACCTAATGTAATGTCATTGTCCAGCAGATGTTAATTGAAAATTAGCAAAAGAACACTATTCTCCAGTTCCATATCATTAATTAAATCTCTCCCATTCTATATGGTATTAATCTCTTCGGCCATTTTGAAGATCCAGTTATATGTGTACACGTGTAGGGGCGTGAGCACATGCTGGGATGGGGTTGGTGGAGAGGGTGGGTTTTGGAAATAATACCAGTTGAAGATCTTGTAGTCTCTTCTCCCCACCCCAGCCAGAGGTATTCATTGTTCGAGGGAGGATCAGGATTCTGATAGCAGGAGTGCATAAATAAACAAACAAATAAATAGTCAATACTTGGGCTTTTGAGTTTCCAAACAGATTTTCAAAATTTCATGGCTGAGACAATAAATGGTCTTGAAAGCCAAGAGTTTTGATTTGAAGAGGAGAAAGGGCTCCATGCCACAGGAAGCGGAACATAGAGTTTACACCACAAACAGTAGGTTGTGAAGAGGATGGGTGAAGAGCCAGTGTACCCAGGCAAGATTAGGGGTTGAGGCCATCTGGGGTGGAATGGGAGGAGGTCAGTGGGTGGACCAGACCCAGAGGGATCAGGGAAGGCCAAGTCCACATCAAGAGGAGGCAGGCAAGGCTTAGCCAAGGCCCAGTGAGTACCTGTTGCCACCTTTACCTGCGCAGGAGACCATGAGAGCCACGTACCTCAGTGGCAGGGAGCCAGGGTCTTCCTGTCAGGACCCTGCCCGTCAAGTGTCCAACAGAAGTGACACCTGGCCAGATCTGAGTCTGTTCACACCATCCCACTACTCATGCAGGCAATCTCCTCTTCCGGTGATGTGGGAGGAAAAGCCCCAGTACCCATACCTGGCAACTGAATGGAACAAGCCTGAAGTTTCATTCCAAGGGACACAGTTGGTGGCAAATCCTAAACTTTTACTTGTGTTTAAAATATCTTTGAAGTTAAAAAATAGCTCCCTCTCTTATTGGAAAAAATATGTTTATTGTAGAAAAATGCAGATATTCAAAAAGAATAGAATGAATCCGTTATCCCATCACCCTGAGATAATCACTGTCAATCATCTCAGTTCTTCCAGACGTTTTCCTCTGTGATGCATATGAACTTTAATTGTACACTAGACTGGAACCTCTTTGAAACATGAACCATGTCTTGTTCATGTTTTTAGTCCCAGCACCTAGGATAATGCTTGATGCAGAAAAGACGCTTGATAAATATTTGATAACATAGTTTTTGAATGAAAACTGTTTCAAATCTCCCAGTAGGCAAAGAGAGAGAGAAAAATAACCTCTTTTCATTATCATTACAAATGACTTAGCCAAAGGGTGGACAAATGTGTGAATTTCAGGCATCCTGAGAGGCTGGTGGGGGACCAGTTAGGGTGAGAGACCCTAGGGTGGGTGGGGGCTTTCAATTGACAGTGCCAAGCAGCCCCAAGGGGCAGCCAGGTCTTTCAGTGATAGAAGAACCCAACGGTTTTCTGAGAAAGGCCCTCCCTCTGTCAGCTAGTCAAAAGGACACCTGTGAAGCAGGGTGCAGCCAGCACTGTCCTAGGGTCCTTTTGGGGGTGGTGCTTGTTTATAAGAGGTATGAAATGGGGTGCTTACCTCTGTGCAGTGCCCTATCTGATGACAGGGGGTGGCTCATCTTCCATCCCAGCTCTGGCTCCATTCCTGGGAGATCTCCTAACATGTCCCCCTCCCTCTGCCTCTTCCCCACTCCCCATCCCCTTTTCCCCTTCCTTCCACCCCCATCCTCCTGACCAAAGGTGTCCATTCTCAAGTCTGCTTTGACCACTGCCCCTGCCACCCACCCCCAACTCCCCCCTGGACCACTAGCCCACCACCCCCGACCTGGCTCCCAGCTTCAGCGCTGCCCTCGAATCCTTTCCCCGGCAGCGGCCAGAGGGAGGGGTCTATTCCTGCTTCAAGCCCTCCCTTCCTTGGCTCCGGTGAATGGAGTCCAGCCTCCCGGGGCAAGGATTCCGGGCTTCCGCGGTCTGGTCGCGACCCCTTTTCCTCTGCCCCCGGGCTGTATCCGTGCCTGGGATGCTGCTCCTGTTTCTCTCATCAGTAACTTCCTGGAGACTGCGCGGCTGGAGCTGGGGAGCCCCGGGGCTGGGCCAGGCTGTGACCAGCCGCTGCAGAGGTCTGGCCAGACCCCTGTTCCTCCCTCCCCTTCTTTTCTTCCCTCCCCTTCACATTCCCGGCTCTTCTTTCTGCCGCCTCCTCAGCCCCAAGCCTCATCGAATTGCAAACTCTCCAGGCAGAAAGGGCCCCTCCCTGTCGTTGTCCCTGCGGGGAAGCTGCTCAAGGTCACAGAGCAGGTCAGGGGCTGGGCTGGGACAGGAACCCAGATCCCAGCCTCTTTCCAGCTCTTCAGGGCAGACGGTTTCAGAGGAAGAAGGTGAGGGGAGCGCCCTCCTCTGGCCGCTCCTTGGAGACAGCTGACCTGGGGCATCAGCAGGATCTGGCTGTCTCCTTTGGTGCCTCCCTTCTCCTATACTTGGGGCATATATACCTCTCCTACACTTCAGATCCTGGCTATCCTGTGTGCCCGCTTTGCCACGAGGCTCTGGTCCCTCTGGTTGGGTCATTAATTCTGGGTGGGGTGGGAGGTGGCAGAAGGGACTCAGCTCAGGAAACAAGGGCTTGATAGGAGGACGGTAATCTGCCACCTGCTGGCTGGATTCAAGCTCCTAGCAAAATCTTCCTGATCTTGGAATCTTGCCTTGATCACTGTGACCTTGAAATCCAAGATCTCTGTCCTCAATGTCCCCACCCTCCTCCTGCCACTGGAGACCCGCCCTTTTTCATTGTCTCCACTTTCCTTCCCTCAATCTGTTAACACCATTCACTTTAGCCTCCCAGTCCCCGGGGATTCGTGTATGGACAGGGCTCTGGCAAGGGCAATGCTTAACCCAAAGGGACTGTGTGCTGATGGGGGCATTCCAGGCAGTGTGACCAGCAGATATAAGGGAGGAGCTCTGGGACAGGAGCTTCCTAGAACTCCTAAGACCCTACCCTGTAGATGCTCACCTTCTCTCTCTAAGTAAGGCTGACCTATTTGTGTTTGTTACCGAATTAAAATTCCAAGGGAAGACAGGCTGCAGGTTGTTCCCAAATAGAAACACACATGCAGAGAGAACAGGGAGCTTCTGCCAACATCCCAGACAGGGCCCTCTTCCCCTCCCTGCTCCACACGCCAACAGTCCCTGGGCTGGCCAACTGAGGGAGGATAGGGATCTAGTAATGCTTCCTGTGGTCGAGGTAAGTGTCTGCTCCTGCTCCAGGCAGCCCTTCCAAGCAGGAAGGCTGAGGGGCGGGGGCCCTGTGGCGGGGGTGTTTTCA
The DNA here is from genome assembly GCA_031878705.1 of Tapirus indicus. Lineage (NCBI taxonomy): Eukaryota > Metazoa > Chordata > Mammalia > Perissodactyla > Tapiridae > Tapirus > Tapirus indicus. The sequence continues at coordinate 59,067,985 of CM062918.1, read as the reverse complement.
ATATGAAGTCATTTCCCACAGTGAAGAAGCAGCCACGTTCTGCACGGTCCACTGGAAGTCTGGGATGTTTGCCCAGCACCAGGAGAGAGTCTAAAAATGCCCAAGCCCATCTTGGGATCTCAGGAGGCTGTCTGGAAGAGAACCCGGGAGTCAGCAAATCCCAAAACAGCTGCACCCAGCAGAAGGTGAAGCTCATTCCAGCCTCCAGGGGCTCCGCGTCCTGCTGGGTGACATGATGCCCAGAGATTGACCACTGGCCGGAGCCCTTCAAGGGCAGCCCTGTTTCTGCCCCATCTCTGGGTTCTCAGTGCCCAGTACTGAGTAGACCCAGCTACTCACTGTGTGTTAGACTGAGTTGAAATCCAAGTAGGTGTTGGGGGTGGGACAAGGAGTTCTAGGCACACCCAGGAGGGACCTCCCCATAGAAGAGAAGGGTCTGGAGTTTAGCCTAAGGTGTTCTCACCTGGAGAAAAGAGGCGAGCAAGCACCTGGTGGGGGGCATGGCAGTGGGAATGGGTTCAAAGAGCCAGAAGGGGCCTGCTCTCCTACATCATCACAATAATCCAAGCAGTGTGGTGGGCTAGGCCGTAACTGGCAGCAGAGTATATCCTAGAATACAAAGAACTAGAGGGCACGTGGACAACAAATGAGGTTGAGGAATTGATAGGCCATTCAACAAATGCAGTTGGAAAAATGGGCTACGTGGGGGAAGTCAAGTTCGACCCCGACCTCGAACAATTTGGCATAATCAGTAATGATTAAAGAGCTGCCCAGTTGGGCTCAGAATTGGGGATTTGGTGGGAGAGAGGCACACCTGAGACAGATTACCTTGCCCATTCACTTGCTCCCCTGGGCCCAGGCAGGGCAGGCCTCAGCCGGGCAACCAGCTCCATCTTCCTCAGCATCCCAGAAGGAGGAGCTTATCAAGGCCAGACTCTCAATGACCTTAGCATTTCTTGCAAGCTGCGGACTTTGTCAGTTGATCTAGGGCAGAAACTCCAGGGCTGTCTTTGTGAAAATTCATGTTTAGCAAAAGTAATTTTCTGCACCCAAGCCCTGTAGGAGGCCATCCTGCCGCTTCCCTTCTCCTATATACTTCCTGTTTGTACCACTCATGCTAGACAATGGGTGGTCTCGGGGAATTGTCCCATTCTCCCAACTGCCGGTATAATGGAAACTTAAAATATTAGACCAGGAAGGGACCCTAGAAATTGTCCTGTCCCCTCATTTTTATGGATGGAGAGAGTGAGGTCCAGAGAGGAAACGTGAATTACTCAATGTCACACAACCAGTGAGAGGCAGAGCTGGGCCTGGACCCCCCATTCCCAGTCTCTGGTGTCCTGCCCACCGCTCCTTTGCAGCTGTTAATCGTTTCCTCTCCAGCCCTCTTTTCTGGGACTTTCATTGCTTTCCTCTGGCTCTTCCAAGTTTCCTGTGGTGTCCACACTGCTCCGTGCCTGTCCATTTTGCAGACTGACAACTCTGCTCCATGACAACCCTGGCTTGGTGAGAGAGTGAGGGTGTCCCGTTGGCCTGGCAGTCCCTGGTATCCCTTGTCTCATGATGGGCCCCAGCCCTCCTCCCAGAACAGACTTCGCCCAGCTCTGAGCCTGGCTGGGGAGTACGAGCCTGTACCTTCTTCGGCTCTGGGCTCAGAAGATTCATGTCCCTGTGTGTCTCCCTCACTACATCAGCTGAGTGACCTTAAGCATGTCACCACTCTAGGCCTGACCGCTCTTCTTAAAAATAGGGATAACATTAGAACACACCACCTAGAGCTGCTGTGAAGATCCAAAGAGTCAAGGATATGGAATAGTGCTTTGTAAACTGCCAAATATCATTCTAATGTAAAATGCTAGTGTCCCCCAGACTCCCACACAGGGCCGGGTACACAGCAGATGCCTGCTGAATAACTGTAGAACAGTGGTTCTCAAGTGGGGGTGATTTTGACACCCCAGGGGACATTGGGTGATATCTAGAGACATTTTTGTTTAACACAACTGGGTAGGGTTGCTATGGCATCTGATTGTGGAAGCTGGGGATGCTGCTAAACATCTTACAGTGCACAGGACAGCCCTCACAGCAAAGAATTATCTGGACCCAAATGTCAATACTGCTGAGGTTCAGAAGCCTCGCTGTAGATGAATGAAAGTGTGAGATTGTATCTGCAGATACAGATGTGGTTTGTTGTTCCAGAAAGGCAAAAGAGCTGTGGCTGGCGAGTTGACCATCAAGATACCATGGTGACCAAGAGCAGGAACCAACCGGAATGAAATGAGATGGCCATGCCCAGCTTTGATAAGGTGAAAACATTTTATTTCAATTCTATCCTTGGGAGGCAGCATAAATAATCACAGAAGACCACAAAGGTCAATGGGAAAGAAAAAAAAGCTCAAGAAGTATGGGGAGGAGGAGATGAGAGCTGACACTGTCTAGCTGCAGGGGATGGGAGGTGAGGAGACCCTGCTTTAGCTGGCCAAGAGGGTGGAAGTTTCTTGGAGGAAAAGCCCGAGGGGTGGGGGGGCTTTCCCTGCCCAGGTCACCTGGAGGGGCTGAGGGAGCCCCGGCCTCTGTGGATGGATGTCCTGCAGGGTGGCCATGGAAAGAGCACGTGTGGAATATAATGTGTCTAGTAGATCCTAGCTAATGAGAGAGAAGAGTGGACACCCATTTCTTGATCCTCAGGCTAGATCTCACCCCCAAACCGTGACTTTTCTGAGACCAGTGTTTATATACTCTGTGGGTGGTGGGAAATGAAGAGAGAAAAGAAGGAGGAAAAAAAGAAAATGTGTAGAAGACCAAATGAAATGTAGCATTTCAGAGTCCCCGTGACCTCGGGCCACTTCTGGGTTTCTTCATCCGTAAAATGGAGAGAATGATCCCCACCTCCTGGAGTGGATGTGAGGCTCAATGAGATCTTATGTGTCAAAGAACTGTGTAAACCTTAAAGTGCTATACTGACGTGAGGGGCCGTGGTCGTTCTACAAGTGTAAGGCTGAAAGTGGCTGAGATCGCAGTGGTGAGAGACACACGTGGAACATCTCTCGAAGCAACTGGACCCCTGCTCTGCCTTCCCCAGGGCCGAGCTCCACCCTTCTCAGCCTCAGCTTCCAGGAGGAAGAGGCCTCATCTCAGAGGGAGTCCCCTGGGGGGTGAGAGCAGAGGGTGGGGGCCAGGAAGATGTAGGGGCACTGGGTGTGAGGGGCCTCGACTGGGCAGTGTGACACATTGGCACTACTGGTATTGGGCAGATGGTAGAAGTGGCTTCCAGTTCTCATTCTTCACAGAGACTTGGGCACTGGCAAAGCCCCCATGGGATTGGCATCTTGAGGCAGTGGGAAGGGCCCTCGCCTCAGGGTCTGGACACCCTAGTCCTGGTCCTGGGTCCACTGTTGATCTGCTGGGTGACTTAGTAAGTCACTTCCCCATCGCAACCCTCAGTTCAGTCATTGTAAAATGGGGACACTATTCCCTACCCTGCCTGCCTCACAAATTAAATGGGAAAAGGGTGTTGCAAGAGCTTTGAAGAGAATCGTGGGAAGGCAAGGGGTCATTATGGCCTTGGCGAGCAATCCTCTTAATTCCCTGAAGACAAGAATGAGAGGGCAAGAGACAGAAAGGAGCTGGGCTGCTTGCAACCCTTGTCAGGAGAATCAGGCTTCCAGGCTTCGAGGGAATAGAGGGAGGTGGGGGGAGGGGAGGGGAACAGCTGACACCCGCAGTGCAGCCCTTACGAGGTTCATCAGGGATGCTGCGAGCCACAGCAGGGAGTGCTGAGAAGTCCTGCCAGTCCCCTCTGCAGGGGAAAGTTCAAGTTCTAAGTCTACTGGGATCCTGGCTTCCCCCTCTGCTCCCTGGTCCATTGTCAGCACCCCTCAGGGAGTCCGTGGTCTTTGCCTGGCCGAGGGGAAGCCGAGGCTCCTGGGGTGGCAGGGAAAGGGGTTGGCAGCAGTGGGTCTCCAGGAGAGGCTGGGGACTTTTATTAGCATGAGGTCAAGAGGTCAAAGGTCAGCTTCCAGTTCTTGAGGTGGCAGGCGAGGTCCTCAGGCTCTCCCCCAGCTCCAGTCCTGGCTCTGTCTCTGGTGTCACCGGATAAGGGAAAGTTAAGGGATGAGTAGAAACAACGGAGAGATTGGCTTACAAAGCAGCCCAACCGGGGAGCTAACAGTTCTTGGGGCTGTTGCGCAAATTTTTCAGTTCCAGCTGTAGCTGCCGAATGCGGATGTCCTTCTGCGCCAGCTCCTCTTTCAACCGCCGAATCTCATCCTGCTGCCGGAAGAACATTCGGAGGAGCTGGGGTGGACGAAGAGAGGGGGCCACGGAGGGCCAGGGAGAGAGCAGGTGAGAAGTGATTTCCCGAGTGGGTATCCAGACCCCCGCCCCACCCTCCCCATTGCAGCCTCTGCCCTTCTCCCCCCAGGCCTTCCACTGCTCCCCCACTTCAGCGTCCCAGGTGACTCAGTCACTGCAGCTCTCCCTTCTCCACCCCCTGTGAGGTGGGAAAAAAGAAAGCTCCGGCCTCTGCAGACGTGCCTCAGGCACTGGCTCAGGGTCACCGAGAAGGGGCAAGTCCACACAGGCCAGTTTTCCAAACATCCCAAGCTTACCCTTTTGGGGGTCCAAATCTAACACATTTATTTACCATTCTGGATGGAAACCTTTCTAAAAAGTTTTACATCCTTCTCTTCTTAAGGAGGCTTAGGGTACAGAATGAAACCTAGTGCTTTTCCTGCTGACGTGGGACTATGAGTTTGGCTGGGCAGTGAGTCATCTGCTGGGGCGGGCACATGCAGGCACGGGGATCCTGACAGACCGCCATGCAGACAACTCCCTGGATTAACCAGTCCCTCCATTTCTTCTGTAAAACACACCGACAGATGCCCACAAAACACTGAGGCCTGGAAGGCAGCGGGCCACTTGAGGACTCCACACACTTGAGCTGAATGTCACCAACAAGGTGTTTGTCCTCAGACTTCCTGGTGTGAGTCGCATTTGTTCTTGTAATTCCATAATTTAATTAAATCTGATATAAACTGATGAAATATGAATACAAAATGAGAATTGCTGCTTCTATAAAAACTAAGTTGAATGCACTAGAAAATCTTGACAGAGATGCTAAAAAAGTTGCTGCTGCATTAGGTGTAGACGATATCACCATAACAGATTGGGGAATATTCTAGATCTCGATTGTGTGATAGTGGTGACACAGCTGTGTGCGTTTGTTACAGGTCAGGGAGCTGTACCCTACAAAGAATGAATTTTACATTAAATTAGGCCTCAGTAAACCTGTCTTAAAAAAAATGGGGAAAATTTTGAAATAACTAGGGCTTTGCTTTCAGATTGACTTTAAGTTCTTGTTCCACCTAAAAGAAACCGAAACTGGAAATTGGAGTTAAAGTGTGATTTATGTGAAAAAGACATAGCTGATCCCAATCAGGACAGGCCTCAAAGAAAAGATCTTGATCCTACATCAAAATATGTTGAAAAATCTATATGTTCTTGTTTTAAATGAAAATAAAAGGTTTAAAGAATGTATATATCATTTTTATGATTCTTTCCTTTTTTTTTTTTTTGTGAGGAAGACCAGCCCTGAGCTAACATCCGTTGCCAATCCTCCTCTTTTTTTGCTGAGGAAGACTGGCCCTGGGCTAACATCCGTGCCCATCTTCCTCTACTTTATATGGGACGCTGCCACAGCATGGCTGACAAGCGGTGCGTTGGCCGGCGCCTGGGATCCGAACCTGTGAACCCTGGGCTGCCAAAGCACGAACTAAACCGCTGCACCACCGGGCCGGCCCTATGGTTCTTTCCTTTAACTGACTTAAAAAAAAATTAACCAACAAACCAGTCCTGGTTACTCTGTTCAGAGGGATGATATGCTATTCGCCCTACACTAAATGATTCTATGCACTCCCGTACCTTCCAAGTTCTCAAAATTTCCTTGCATAGTTTTTTGGTTAGCTTTCGTTAGGAAAACAGCTTTATTGAGGTGTAATTCACATACAATAAAGTTCACTCGTTTTAAGTGTATAATTCAGTGATTTTTAGTAAAGTTACAGAGTTGTGCAACCATTAGTCTCCTCCCCTGGGTCCAGCTACCAATTGTCTCTTCACACTTAAACCGATGTGTCTACCACTTACAGCTCCGTTTTCTAATTGGTTGCTTCTGATCTGCTGTGGTGATTAAAACTGTGGGTAAAACTGGAGTTAGCAGGCTCTGAGCGAATTTCTTCCCATTGAGTAGGTGCACAAGCTTTAATGTAGAGAGATTGTGGCATCTGTGTTGTCAGCTCACAGACCCGTTAAAATTTTCCTCCATGCCCTCCATTCTGATTCACAGAGACAAGTCTATAGCTAAGTGTTACTCAGTGTAACTACTGTTCAACTCTGCCTTCTCCACACTCGATACTAGAACTGAGTTCAGGCTCTTGTTATAGCCCATGCCCACCTGGGCTATTGCAGCAACTCAGGTACCTCTATCTTCTCAGGGTACTTAAAAATATTTTTTAAGTGGAAAATGCCAAATATATGCAAAAGTATAAAGAATAGCACCATGACACTTCAAGTACTCCTCACCCGGCTTCAACAAATAACATGTGACCATTCTTCCTTTGTATCTACTACTACCCACTTCCCCTGCACTTCCCCCGGGGATTATTTTGAAACAAATCCCACTTATCACATGATTTCATTCAGCCCTAGAAGTCTGAACATCTCTCTATAATGGCACATAAACGTATTTTATAGAAACTATCAGTTTGCCTGTCAATTCTCCCCCGATATTATCCCCTCCCCTCAAGGGTGGACTGGACCTAGTAACTTGCCTCATTGAACAGAAAATGGCAGAGGTGATGGGATGTCACTTCCAAGTTTAGGTTACAAAGACTGGCTTCCATCTTGGACACCCTCTCTTGCTCACTCACTCTGAGGGATGCCAGCTGCCATGTTTGAGCTGCCCTATGGAGAGGTCTATTTGGCAAGGACCTGAGGGAGGCCTCTGGCCAACAGCCCATGAGGAACTCAGACCTTCAGTCCAACAACCTGTGAGGAAATGAGTCCTGCCAGCAACATGTGAGTGAACTTGGAAGCAGATCCTTCCTCAGCTGAGCCTTCAGATGGGACTGCAGCACTAGCTGACAGTTTATTCCCTTATGAGAGATTTTGAGCCACAGGCACCCATAAAAACTATGAGATAAATGTTTGTGAGTTTAAGTCACTAAGTTTTGGGGTAATTTGTTACACAGCAATAGAGAGCTAATGTGGTTAGCCTCTTTGAGCACTTAATATGAGGCAGGAAGACTGCTAGACACTTAGGGATTATCTCTTTAATGCTCACAGCATTTTGTATCTCCATTTACCATGAAGAGATGGACTTAGAAAGGTCAGGAAACTTGCTCAGGCACAGCCAGGAAATGGCAGAGCCAGGATTCAAATGCACATGGATCCACGCAGCCATCTCTCCTTCGGCCGCATCAAGCCAAGTGTCTCGCACACGGGATCTGCGGATCCCAGCTGAGCTGAACTGTATTGGCATCAGGGACCAAGGGTGTGGTTGGAAGGAGAAGCCTTCAGGGGACATGGACAAGGCCCAGCTATGGTCGCCCCTGAATGAGTTGCTCCCATTCCAAATGGTACAAAGAGTACTTTCATAAACACTCAGCCTCTTCCACAAAAACAGGAAATTGTCAGACCCCGTTGCCACTGCAATGCCAGGGAGGAAGGCAGTGCTGTAACACATGAGGCAGGCTTTTCCCTGTGAGTCAGGAATTTATAACTCCTGTAACACCAAATGACAGCAACATTCTGAAGTGAATTCATGAGGAGACACATAACTCTGTGGTTTAGTGAATTTGAGGCAGGGGGAGGGGCGTCAATATCACGACCATATGCCAGCCTCTATTTATTGGGGTCAGAGGCAACGGAAGCCGATAGCAGGCTACTTATGGTATTTGTCACCAAAAGAAATGCCTCAGACTGGAGCTGGCTTAAAGGCCTGAAGCCCGTAATTGAAATGTAAGGTCTCACTCTTCTAGGGCCCGTGGAGGTAATAACTTATATTCCTTACCTCGTTCTCTGTCCGGGGTGGGACATTTTCTAATAAATCTATTCCGTTGACCACAACGCTCTTCTTTTCTTTCATGGGAGCCTTAAATACCATTTTTGAGGACTTCTTATAGCCTTCTTTCAATGACATCAGCACGGGATCTAAGAAAGGCACGGAACACATTCTCACTGACCATTCGACGGACTGTCAGGTGATGGTGTCTTTCATTGACACCATGCTTGACAGTTGGCCGAGTGTGAGGGGAAGTTCAAGCAGGAAGATAGGCAAGGGAATGGGGTGAGCTAGACCCAAGGCAAAAGCTGCAGTCTCTTAGCCTCTTCTGTGAAGGCCACCCTTTGTGGTACCTCGGTTGATGCCTCCCAGCCATTCATCGGGGGTCAGAGCTGGCTCTGTGCCCGGCGTCATGGGGTAAATGTCTTCCTGGTAGGAATCCGACTGCAGTGGGGGGAGCAGAAGAGTGGAAAGATGGGGGGCTGCTCAGAGAACCCCTGCTCTCCAGCTAGAGGCTTCTCTTTGCCGACCTCCAACCCTGCTACCTGCTTTCCTGCCTCTGAGCCTTTGCACTCACGGTGTCTCCCTCTTGGAATTCCCACCCTGCATTCATGAGCAAGCCAAACTGTCCCCGCCTTAGAGTCACCCTCAACCCCCACCCCAAATTGGGCCTGAAGACCCCAGTCCACATGACCTCCTCCTTCTGGGCTCCTCCAGGCTTACAGTCAGTGGCAAGCAAGCTAGGATTCAGTGCAGGCGTCCTGTCGGAGGCCAGCCCAGCCCCACTCACCCTCCGGGGCACGATCATGGAGATGGGCTCGATCAGGCCCTTGAGAGTCACCAGCTTGTAGAAGCGGAATACCTCGCAGGCCGACACATCCAGCCCATGCTTGGGCATGACCCCTGTGGACAGGCACACATGGCTCCAGGGGGGCCCAGGGATCCCCCCTCCGTGCCCCTCCTCCCTGAGGTCCTTGGCCAGGGGAAAGGCCCAGGGGGTGGGCCGAGGTGTGGAGGCAGTGACCCATGCAGAGGGAAGCAGGTGGGCTGGGGGCTTCTCGAGTCAGGTCTGTCTCTGGGTGGTAACTTCTCAAATATGCCCCGTGGGCTAGACCTGCCTCACCAACGTGCACGCTTTAGAATCGGGGACTTTCAGAACTGGAAGGGGCTGCAGAAATATTTGAATCTAGTCCATTCTTTCTATAGATGAGACTCCTGAGGGTCAGAGGGGAAGGCGCTTGCCCAAGGTCACAGATTGTCGTCACAGTATAAGCCACAGATCCCGTCACCTTCTGAAATGAACCGGCTTCCCTAAGCCTCTGTGTCACTGGTCCTCAGAGAAAAGGAGGGAGAAACCTTTCCCCATGCACCCCAGAGGTTTAAATGCAGCCTAAGATTGCTGTTCTGTCATACGTCTTCTAGGACCAACAGCACGTGTGTGTGTGTTGTCTGCGTGTGTACACCAGCTACAGCGTCCCTAACAGCTGCACCGACTGAACACCCACTGGAGGAGCGGTGCAGTGTGATGTTAGAAGCACAAGCTTTGGAGTTGGACAGACCCGGCTCTGAATCCTGACTCTGCCCCTCTTGCTGGCTGGGAGTCCTTGGGCAAATCACTACCTCTCTGAGCTGCAGGTTCCTCTGCTGGTTAGAGGAGGGCAGTGGTGGCCCCCATGAGATGGTGGGGGGACGGAGCACAAAGAAGCTTGTTGACTGCCCAGCATGGTGATGAGCACAGATAACATGAGTTCATTCCCCATGATGTGAACATGAGTTAAGGTTCTACCTCTCCTTACTGGAATGGAAGACCACTTTTCCAGGTAAGTGAATTCCAGGAGCTGGAGAGAAGTGGCCTAGTGGTACCAAAGTGGGATTTAAAGCCCCCAGACTGGGGTTTGAGTTCTGGCTCTGCCACTTACATGACCTGCCTGGGGTGAGTTACTTAGCCACTTTGAACCTACAAAAGTGCCTGGCTCATGGTAAATGCTCACTAGTGGCCACAGGTGAAGAGGACGAGGAGAAATTGTTATCCTTGGTTCCTCCCTCTCCTCTCCTCCTCCCCAAGTCCTGCTGACCCTGGGTTCCACACATCTCCTGGGTTCATCCTCTTCTCCCCATCTTCACGCCATTCCCCAAGTTATCATCCTCTCTTGCCTAGAAGTCCACAGTGGCCTCCTAACTGGTCTCTTTGCCTCCCTCCTACCCTTTCAAAACCCATTCTCTGTACAGAAGCCAGAGCAATCTTTAACCTTTCAGATCATATCACATTGTCCCATCTCCTACCACCCCCACCCTCCAAGAAAAAGAAGACCCTCCAATGAGTTCCCAATAGAATCCAAACTCCTTCACCTGTGTGATGGTTAATTTCATGTGTTGGTGGACTCAGTAAAGTAGACTGCCCTCCCCAGTGTGAGTGGGCATCATCCAGTCCATTGAGGGCCTGAATAGAATAAAAGGCAGAGGAAGGAGGAATTGGCCTTTTTTATTCTGCATCACTGCCTAATCTGGGACATCTCATCTCATCTTCTCCTGCCCTCAGAATAGGATTTATACCATCATCTCCCCTGGTTCTCAGACCTTCAGACTTGACTGAATATACCACTGGCTTTCCTGGGTCTCCAGCCTGCAGATGGCAGATTGTGGGACTTCTCAGCCTCCATAATCACGGGAGCCAATTCCTCATAAATCCCCTTTTATATATATATTTGGTTATTTCTCTGGAGAACCCTAATACATCCTGTCTAATGCATCCCATGGGATGTGGTCCCTGCCCACCTCTCCAACTCAATCTTCTAACACTCTCCCATCTTCTGCTGGGTCATAGAGTCTACTCTATGCTGAGCCACACTGACCTCCCTTCTGTTCCTAACACCCAACCTCCCTTGTGCTCCTAACACCACACTGCACTACTCCTCCGGTGGGTGTTCCGTTGGTGCAGCTGTTAGGGACACGGTAGAACATATAGAACATGCCAGGCTCATCCTTTGCACTAACTGTTCTTCCTGCTGGCACTACTCTTCCCCCTTCCTGGCTTCCAGATCTTAGCTTAAAATGTCACCTCCACAGCGAGGCCTTCCCTGACCACCTGGTCTAAAGTCACCTCAGTCTCTCTCTGTTCTATCATCACCCCATTTGATATCACCCATTTTGCTTAGAACTTACTACCATCCAATATTCTCCTTCTTTCTTTGTTTATTGCCTGTCTGCCCCTCAGTGGAATGTGAGTAAGGCCATGTTTTGTTTTATTTATCACTGTATACCTGGACCTAGTCCAGGGTCTGGCACCCAGCTGGTACCCAATAAATGTTTGTTGAACAACTACATGAAGGAGCAGGAGGAGCAGGTGCTCTGCCAGGTACTTAGTACACATGGTCTCTAAGCTTTACAACACCCCTTCAAGGTAGGTTTGATTATCCCTATTTTACAGATGAGGAAACTGAGACTCAGAGGGGTTAAGTACACAGTTGAATCAGAATATAAACCTAGTTCTGACTCCAAAGGCCAGGCTGATTTTTGTATTATTTGATAAAAGGGTGACAGTGAGGGAGCTGGGGATGACAGAGAGTTGGGGAAGGGTGAAGTCAATGGGATGGTCATTAGGACCTTAGGATCTCTGGGCTTCCATTTTGCTATCGGTCATGGAGGGGGGCTCTTGGGCCCTCCCAGCCCTGATGTCTCTGAAGCTGGCCCTCAGGCCCTGTCCATAACACCAGATCCTCTGAGGGAACAAGCCAGACTCAAGTCCTAAGGAGAGGTGGGAACGGAGCCCCTCAAGAGATTTCTTCCACTGGGTGATTTTGACCCCAAATGGGGAACTGCTGAATCGTGTGCACTGCCAGTGCTAGTTCATAGGAATGAAAATTTTATTGTAAGACTGTAGTGGTGGGAGAGTGTGGGGTGTGAAGAACATCTCGCCCCCACCCTGACTCACTACACTCTTCAATCCTGGGCCCTCTCTAGGATTTGCCTGAGAACCTGGGGAGCCTGGCGATGCAGTGATGGGAACACCCTGGAACTTCCTCCTGTCCTCTCAGGCAAGGACAGAGCTGCTCCTGGGGCCTGCGGGTCCTGCCCTCCCAAAGGCTTCCAGAAGGGGCCTGAGTCCAGATCCTGCTCTGACCTTTAGTTACTGAACCATCTCCCCGCAATGTCAGAGCCATGTTGGGCTTCAGCCTCCCCATGTGTAAATGGAAATGAAGACACCGTGCATGCCCCTGCAGGCTGCTGATAACCAGAGATGGCGGAGGACGCCAGCACCATGGAATGATGGAGCCAGTCAAGTGGGCGGTGACAGGCTGGCCGAAGAAGAGGAGGCTGACCTTCACAGGGGCAGCACTGTAGGTTCTATTCTGACTTGCCCATGAGCTGTGGCTTCTGAGTATGATTTTTCATTTGGGGATGGGGGGGTGGTTGTGTTCCATGAGCCAAATATCCGGTCTCTTCTTCCATAGACTAACAGCCATGGCAGCCTTTGGACCCCCTTACCAAGGCCTTTCTGTGGCGCTGGGGAGCGGAACTCCATGAGGTAACTCAGGTAGGGCTTCTCAGTGCTGAGCTCGTAGTACCGGATGTTCCCATCTCCCTGGGGGCAAGGAGAGAGGGAGGTGAGGAAGGTGGGGGGAGGGGGAGGCTGAGCAGTCCCTGGTCCCTGGCGTCTGCTGAAGAGAGCCTCCGCTGTGCCTCAGAGGTGGTCAAAAGACCAGGGAGACCTGGCCTCTAGGCTTTTGGTGGGCCTGCCACAGAAGACTTGCTGGGGTGGTGGGGTAGGGGGCGTGTGTGCGCGCGCACGCACGCATGTATATACAGACAGCCTTTCTGACAAACAAGGCCATATTTGCTAAAGATCTCCCGGCAGGTTCCTCAAATTCCATCACTAGTTATTGTCCTCTACATGTCAGGCTCTGATCCTTACTCCAATGTAAAACCCTCTCCAATCCACCTCTGAAGGAATTCACTGACACTTCAGTAAGAATGAGTATCAGACTTGAGGGTAGGTTTTGATGGAAGGGGGTGAGACCCAGGTTAGTTCAAGGGAAGGCCAGAGAGGTTAGGCTGGCTCTTCTTAGGGGAGCAGGGCAGGAGCAGGAGCCCAGTGGGGCAGGGGTCTCCCACAGTCTGCCCCAGTCCCTCCCCCACCTTCTACTACCTTTCCAGCCAGGTAGAGCATGTGGGTGTCAGCATCGTAGAAGGGGAACAGGAGGCCGGAGAGCCCATCAATTTCCTCCTCGATCAGGGGCATGGATAGGTCCTCCTGTAGATCAGGAGGGGCCGGGATCAGCCTACATCCAGGCAGGATGGTCCCCCCGCTTCCCAAACCCCAGCAGAGCCCTCAGAGCTAACAGAAAACACCCTTCCATGCCACCACCCGGCCTCCCTGCAGCTGACCTGGTCCCACAGGGCAATCTGCCTCGTGTTCCACCTGGAGACCCCTGTCGTGAGAAGCCGCTTCATGTTTCCCAGGAACACCACCCGGTTCACTCTGTGATTTTTGCAGTTCGCCTCCTGGGAGGGACAGAGAGAGCTGGTGAGCCAGGGCCCCAGACACTAGGGTACTGTAGTGGGCTGGATGGTGGCCCCAAAAGATATGTCCATGTCTTCATCCCTGGAACTGTGAATGTTTCCTTATTTGGAAAAAGGGTCTTTGCAGATGTAATTTTAAGTTGGGGACCTTGAGATGGGAAATGCCCCTGGATTATCCAAGTGGGCCCTCAATGCCATCACGAAGTGTCCTTATGAGACAGGCGAAGGGAGCTCCCACAGACACACAGAGGAGAAGGTGATGTGACCGCAGAGGCAGAGACTGGAGTGATGTGGCCACAAGCCAAGGAAGATGGCAGCCACTGGAAGCTGGAAGAGGCAAGGAAGGGTTCTCCCCTAGAGCCTCTGGAGGAAGTGTGGCCCCGCCGACCTTGGCGTCAGACATCTGGACACCAGACTGAGAGGATCCATTTCTGTTGTTTAGAGCCACCCCGTTTGTGGTATTTGTTGCAGCAGCCTCAGGAAATGAATACAGGTGCTGTGGAGCAATGAGCCCTGGGACCAGGACACTAGGCCTCTCTGCCATGGCCCAGAGCTGGTGGGGAATGGGGAAGGCGGAGCTAACACTGACCAGGTCCTGGCAGGGCCGGCAGTACCTCACAGCAGTCCCTACGGAAGGACTCTCTGAGGATGAGGAACCCGAGGCTCCGGGGGACAGGGGACTCATGTTCACTCTTCCACAATTTCCTTCTTCACTGGGCCAGCCTCTGCTTCCTCTCCTGCCTCTCAGCTCATGACACCTCCTTCTCCTCCCGACACACACGGGTCTTTGCCAGGGTGAGTCAGCGTCAGGTCAGAAACCAGAGGCTGGTGGAGCCGTGCAAAGACCCAGGCTGGCGTCACTTGCTCGGATTTTAGTTCCATGTTCTGCCAGGAAAGTGTAACCTGGGAGGGGTGCCTCACCCTCTCTGGGCTCGTGTCCACGTGTGTGAGGTGGAGGCTGGGTTCTCTGCTCTCTAACATCTTTTCTGCTCAGCATGGACTCTGGGGTCCAGCTGGCTGGGTTTGCATTCTAGCTCCTCCTGTAACTGAGATGCAAGTCTCTGACCCTCTCCACAGCTCAGCATTCCCATGTGTGAAGTGGGAAGGTTACAGTACCCCCCTCGGAGGACTGTCCTGAGGATTGAATGAGGTAACGATGTGGAGCACAGTGCCTGCCACACAGCGAGCTCTGAGTGAATGTTGATTAGTACTAATGACACTAATAACCATGATTATTAGTATTTACAGTAGCAGTAGATGACTTTCTGCAATATTAGACTCTTCCAAGATAAACACAACCAGGTCATACACCAATCCTTTCTTGTGTAGGAGGTAAACCTCAGATTTCATCCAAATTTTCCATTCCACCGAGCCCCAGGACTGGCACACAGTAGGTGCTCAAGAAATGTTAATTTCTTACTCCCCAATAGCATCTAATCCCTTCCTCACAGTCAAGACCCAGGAGACTCAATGACCAAAACTGGAGCTAAGTTCACCATCAACCTCCCCACTTGGAGACGTCCTTGAGGCTGGCACCCTGAGCCACTTCTACCAGGCTCATCCCATGAAGGTGGCCGGGCAGTGAGTCCAAAGTCCCCTCCTTCTGTGCCCATGATGGGGCTTGGTCAACACTCAGGGATTTATGCGCAGAAGGATGTCACCAGTTCAGCCCCCAGAGCAGGCCAGAAGAATCCCAGTGTGGATGAGAAAGGGTACGGAGGTCCCTCCCCACCCAGAACAAGGCAGAGTTCCTATGAGCTGAGAAGGGCCCAGAACAGACGGGCCAGTCAACAGAGGTGCAGGCCAGGTGCAAGTGACAAGGAGAGCTGGCACAGCGTTTTCCTCCAGGCCTGGCTGAAAGCAGAGCCCCAGGCCCCAATAGCTTTCCTTCCCCACCAAAAAAATGTGGGGCTTCACCTGCAGGACACGGCCAGAGCGGGGCTCGATCACGCGCAGTTTCTTGTCCTTGCACGTGGTGGTGAGCAGGCTGCCATCGGTGTTGAAGGACATGCAGAGGATCACATCCGAGTGGCAGTCGATCATCTTCACCGGCTCACCCACATCCAGGTTCCAGATGAGGACCTGGGAGGGCACACATGCAGGAGGTGGGGTCAGCATTGCTGCTGCCGTCATGGCGCACCTGTCCCTGCTCTGCACCCAACGGCCCTGGGAGAGACGTCCTGTGCAGAGCCTGGAGTGGGCTGGGATGCAGGACGGTCTCATTGGGTTCTGCATCAAAGGCTGATGCGTCCCTGTCACACAAGTCCACAAATATCCTTGGGCCGAGCCTAGGCCCAGCCTGGGCTGTTTCTGCAACCAGCAAGAAGGATAAATGTTCCTTCCTTGCCAGGTCTCAGTGGCTGGTGCACCTCTTTTGAGGGCCTGCCTCGGGGTAGGGACTGGGCTCCTTTCTCTTCCCTCCAGTGGCTTCCGTTGCTCCTTTTTCCTACCAGGAGGGCAGCAGCCACTTCTTAGTCAAGAAGTGGCCAGGCAGAGGGTGTGGGCATGGAGTGGCACTCTCCTCTGGTCCATCAACACCAGAAAAGGCTGTAGAGATGCCTCCAGCCTCTGTGGACCCCAGGAATGATGGGGTGCACAGAAGATGCTCAGTCGTGTGTAGTGAATGAATGAATGAATGGATGGGTGAGACGGTGTTGGTTAACAGTGCTCCCTACAGGCCCCCCAAAGATGTCCTTCTCTCCCCCCCACCACTGAGTTGGCTCTGGCCACAGCTGCCCCCCAGCTGCCCACCTTGTAGTCGTAGCCGGCACTGAACAGGATGTTGTTGGTGGTGGGGTGCCACTCGACCAGCCCCACGCGCCGGCTGTGCCCGTGCAGCTCCAGGAGAGCCTCTGTCATGTTCCGCTTCAGCCCGCCCTCGGGGATCTCCCAGATCCGCACCTGCAGAGGGGACAGAGGGCCTTAGACTGGGTGGGCAGGCCCGGGAGAAGCCCCCTGAGATCTGCCTCGTGAGGTACCCCCGGCCAGGGTGGCGGGCAGAGCCCGACTGAGGCCTGGGGTGAGGCTCCAGGGTGTGCTTAGAGAGGAAAGAGACCATCTCCTCTTTGCCTTTGGGAGGGTTTTCTCTAAGAAGTCTCTGCAGACCTTGGCAACTATTATTACTGGCCTATTGCTGTTGTTATGGTCGAGCCAGGCCCACAGGACCACACCCCGAGCAGCTTTTAGCAACGGTTGTGTCCAAAAGCCTATCTCTGCTTCCCTTTCCACACCCTTCTAGGAAATCTGCCTTCGGCCCTAGCTCCTCTGTTTCACCACATGCCTTGTCCCCCACTCCATCCACCACCCAGGGTGGACACCTGAGCAGAGGGAAACCCATCTGGGAGGCTGGGAGGCCCTGAGTCTCTGCTGAGAGATGATGAACTAAGGGGCAGACACTGATCAGATGTTGGAGCCCAAGCCAAAAGGACGGGCACAGCCTGGCTGCAGCTGCTGTTTTCGAACTTACGGATGCTGATAAAGAAGCAGAAAGAGATGATCGGTGGAGACGAGGATGAGACACTCAGAGAAGCAGAGAGAAGAGACCATGTGGTCCCAGAGAGAGGAAACTCAGTTTCTCTGCAATCTTTGAATAACCCCCGATTATTTACATTAGCCCTGGTGGGCTTCTGTTTCTCAAGCCCAACAGCTCAACTGTTTCATCTATAAATGGGGGAAAAAAATCTTTGCTTTGCCTTGCCTACTGGTAGAATAACATAAGCTACTGGTTATAAAAGTTTGTAAACTGTAAAGTGCTCTAAAGACCTAAGGAATTATCATTCTTGTTATAATTGTTGTTATTATCATCATTAATGCTATTTAATATTATCTAACTAGATGGAGAGGAAAAAGCACATGCGACTACCACCGAAGACACCTTGAAAACAGACCTTTTGAAAATCTGAACTCCACCCTTGCTAGTAAGGAGAAACACAGGAAAAACAGCTTTGAGATGCCATTTATAATCTTTTAAAATAGCCAGCTGGAAAAAAAAAGAGCCATTGTTGGCAAGATTATATTGGAACTTGTAGATTCAATCGGGGTTGGCAGTATTATAGATCTAGGTAATCTTCTGGAAGCCACTTGGCAATCTTTAGTAGGAACTATAAAAACATTTATATCATATTCTTTGACCTAGTAATTTCACTCTTAAAATCCAGTGCAGGCAAAAATGTCCACGTATGAAGATGTCCACTGCAACACTTAGAAACAAACGGAACTTCGAAACACTAAGCGACCAACATTAGGGGAACCATTTCATATGTCATATTGATATGGAGTCTTAGCCATTCGACCATAATCCTGGAGGCCGTGAATAAACATGGGAAGCATGTTAAAGAAAGTCAAAGGCAGTCCCGGGGCAGGGGAGCAAGGCTGGGATCTGGGGGAGCCCCTCACGGAGCTCCCTTGGCAGGTTTCCCTTCTTGGCGCTTTGCCCTCAGACTACAGGAATGAATATTTCCCACACGTGTGTCCCCCAGAGACCCAGCTCTGCCATGCAGACAACAGGAGGCCTCAGGTTAAGGAAGGCAGGTCCCAAAAAGGATTTGGGGTCACCATTAGTTGCACCATTCTCAGTCTCAAAACACACTTGAGAAAAGTTTATAATAAGGAATAGTTGAGTGTTTTCCCATCCCCACTGGAATCTTCTTTGCTTGCTCTAGCTCTCAGTAAAGCCAACACTCCCAGACAGCCTGGCATGGTGGCGGGGCCTGGTGGAGGGAGGTGACATAAAGGGCACCCAGCATGCCCCATGATCTTTCCTTGACAGGCCCGGTGCAAGGGCATTCCGAGATGAGGTCTGATCTGGAAATGGTGGGGAGGGCGGAGTGGAGACCCAGGGAGATGACTCAGTAGTCACCGAAAAGACACACATTCCTCTTGTCCCCAAATAACTAGAGGAAGTGACCCTTGAAGAGAGAAGACTAATGCTTGGGTTAGACACACACACATAGACGCTCACATGCACATACACGCCACATCACACCATAGCTCCCACACACACACCACACCCCCCACACACATTTCTTTGTTTTTTACCCAAAGGGACGCGATTATACATGGACTTCCACAACTTGCTTCTCTCACATAACAGCAGGTAGTGGGCATCTTTCCACATCACTCCCTGTGGATCTACCTTATCTTTCTAAGTGGCCAGAGGGACACCTGAGGTATGACTGTGCCATGATGGATTTAGTCACCCTCTGTCCACAGACACCTGGGTTCTGCCCCTTTCTTCACTCTTACAATTCACTCTGTGGTGAACAGCCCTGGAATACAAGCTTGTGCACGGGTGTGAGTATTCCTATAGGGCACACGCCTAAAAGTGTTCCATTTTTTTTATAGATACTCTAAAGTTGTCCCCAAAAGCTGTCCCCGTTTTCGCCAGCAGAGTCTGAGAGTGCTGCTTTCCCCACGTCTCTAAAACTATGTCTTCAAACATGGGTTTTTGCCCATCGGATCAAATGCCATTGCACTGTTGTTTGGATTTCCATTTCTTTGGTTCGTAGAAATACTGGGCATCTCCTTCCATGTTTATTGGCTACCCTTGTTTGCACGTGAGTAGGAAGCTCGAGAAGCTTTTGGTCTCAGGGGATGAGACTTTAAGGGGCAGAATGACAGGCTAGTGTGGAGGCGTCTGGAGGCAGAGGGTCTTGTCTACAGACACCTCACACTGTATCGTGAGGACGGCGGACAAGCACGTACACACATGAACGCCAGTTCATTCGGCGCGTAAGTGTAGACTGAGGCAGCAGAGTGGCCTCTGGCCTTTGAGAAGGATCTTTGAAACAGTAAGTTGAGCCTCATTCAGTCCACACACACCTCTTAAGAGCCAGGCCCTTGCTAGCCAATGGGGTGGGCACAGAGCCAGTCCCGTGCCTGCTCTTGAGCAGCACACAGTGAGGCAGAGACCCCACAGGAGCACAGAGCCGGAGGAGTCAAAATCCAGTCTTGGGGTGACAGGGTGGGAGGGTCTGCGAAGAGCAGAGTTAGAAGAGGGGATGTTGACCCACATTTGAAAAGACAGGTTGGCGATGTGGGGAAGGATGAGGAGATAGAAAAATGACCAGCATGTGTGGGTTCGGGCACAGTGGTGGGTGGGACAATTGCAGGCGGGTGAGCCTGGCTGGTGTGGACCAGGCTGGCAGGTGGCAGAGGAGGCCAGAGGCTGTGTGTGTCACACCTGGTCACCAAGGCCCAAAGAAGTTCTGTTGGGGTTGTTTCAGAAAAAACCCTTTCCCAGACCAGCCTAATTCCTGAGCAGCCAACTGTCTGAGATGTCCTTGGGTGACATCAGGTGCCAGATGAAGGTAGAGATTTGCAGGGCTGTGTGGTGAGGCTCCACCCAGGCTCTGATCCCACTGACTAGCTGGAGGACTTTGGACGAGCCAGTTAACCTCTCTGCAGCTCACCTCCTTGTCTAGGGGTGAACTGAGACGTGTGCACCTTTCACAGCGGAGTGGGTTAAACTAAACTGGGCTTCAGAGTCCTTGTAAGTGTGAGGCTTTCTAGCCACACGAGCTGGGTTGTTGGGGTGACCGCTCTGCCTGGGAACCTAGGGGCTAAGCCAAGGGGATGGGGAGGGCAGGTCGTGTCTGTGCCCGCTCAGCCCCCAGACTGGATCCAAGTCCTGTGGAGCCAAGGGCTGCGGTGGAGAGGAGGGGCGCCAAGAGCTGTTTTCACCAATAAGTGTTAGATGTAGGGGCCCAGGCAGGGCTTGGTGGACCCGGATGAAAAATGTCCCACAGAAAGGGGGAAAGGCGCCTTGCCTCATCCCCATTTGATACCAGCCACTTCCCTCCCTGGGCCCGGTTTCCTCAGCTGCACATTGAGACAGTATTAGTTAATCTTTCAAACTTCCCTGTTTTTGACATCATTCAATACATCACAGTGTGGAGGGTGGGGGAATGGCTCTGCTTGATCCACCGCTACAGCAAACAGTTGGCACCACGTGCTATAGGAGTGCAGAGGAGGAGGAGGAGGTGGAGTTCACAGTGGGCTCAAGTAGCTGGAAAAGGAATCTAATCCCTTAGTATTCAAGGGATTTGTTGGAAACAGAGTGGATGGGCGTGGGAGGAGCGCTGTGGATCTGCCCAGGGGTTACTCTGGGAGGTTACTTCAATTCAACAGGAAATCCAATGGGGGCTGCCAAACCGGATTTCTGGAAGGAAGGGGAGGAGAAAAGTGGCAAAAGCACTCTCTCCAGCAAGCCAGCTGTGCCTGGGACTGTCCCCTTCATAGGTCCCCGGGTCAGAGCCCTGTTTAACTCAGTTGCATTCAGTCCGACAAAATATGCTCAGCCCCTCCCTGTGTCACACACGTAGACACGGAGGATGGTCCTTGGTCTCCAGTAGCACACAGCTCTGTGGGGGAGACAGCAGACAAGGCTGAGGCCAGACGGCTGATATGGACGGTGAACAAAACCACGAACCCAAGTGTCCCTGTGCACGGGGGAGGGAGCAGCTGGCCAACACAGTGAGGGCTCTGTGGTAAGACAAGCTCCAGTCAAATCCAGGCTCTGCCCTTATCAGCTGTGAGACTTTGGCCAAGTTACTCAGCCTCTCTGAGCCTCAGTCTTCTCGTCTGTAAGAATAATTATACCCATAATTGCTATGAAGACTAAAGATAAAATATATACCATACCAAGCAGATTACTAAACATTTAATAATACTTAACAATGCTTGCTTAATATTAACTAAGGATTACAAACAAGTTTTATATAAGTCAAGTTTTGGGTGTGATTTATATTTTTCATGTGCACTTTGTTGCCAGCTGTGTAGTCAATGTGTGTGGTATGAAGTCTGTCTCCATTTTAGGGAACGCAGCAGAAACTTCCTCTTTAAAATTATTATATGATCATGAAGGTATCTGGTTGGGTCTCTCTGCTTTCTGACACATTGAGAGTAGTGGCTGCTAGTGACTGAGGGTCAGGGCCTAGTGAGGGCCTACTCAGCCCTCTGACAACACTGTTCCCAAGGGAAAGAATGCTCTGTTTATGGGATCTGCTACAGCAAACAGACAATACTTTTTGTCTGTATCTGTGGTATAGGAGCTCAGAGGAAGAGCTGGAGTTCACAGTGGTCCTAAGCAGTTGGGAAAAGATATGGATTCCGACTCCTTAGCATTTACTTAAAAAACAGCTCTGTTTGGAGGAGTGTGGAGAGGAACAGGAAAGTATAAGATATGGTTTCTGCTCTCTGGAAGCATCCAATTTAGCTGTACTACATTCCCCCAGGATTTCCTTCCAAGCAGTCCACAGATACACTGCCTGGAGCCAAGATCACTGCAACTCTCACGTCTTCTGCAGTGAGGAGAGATAAATGGTGAGGGTCTTGCCCAGAGTCAGGAGGCTCCTGGAACTCCCATCTCCCCATTTCCTGACAATTATTCTGTCTACTACTAGAAACTGGGTTGATTGTTATTCACCTAAATAAGCGGTAGAATCTCAAAGTCGACCTTAATGTGACATCTTCTGACCACCCAACTGTTTCCCAACATGGGAAACGATTGAATGAAATGGGTAAGTGTGGGGCTGGGCACATAAAAGAATACATGCTACCTATTATTATTATTAATGATTACCCTTACACAGATAAGGAAATGAGGCACAGAGAGGTTAGGAAACTTGCCCAGGTTGCACAGCTAGGAAGGGAGGAGCTGGGATTCAAACTCAGGATGTGAATCAGGCAAACCACCCTGATCCTCTCTTCTGTTCCCCTGCCCCTGCCCAATCCCCTCCTTCTGCCCTGGATGGAATCTGACAACCTGGAGAGGGCATGGTCTATGCTTCTGCTCATCTATTCCAGGAAAGAGATGCAGCTCCCTGGCCCCAAGTATCTAGAAACCACCCACCTTGGGGCACAGACAACCTGCCAGGTCTCCCATAGGAGGGTCAACTCCTCCACACAGGAGTGGGGTCTTTTACTTCACTGGCCTATCTCCAGGGTGAGGAACAGTGCCTGGCACGTGATAGGTGCCCAAGACATACCGGTCGAATGATTGAACCAATGGAAGAACATGAGAAGCCCAGAAACCTTTCTCTCATCAGCAGGTTCAGCAGTGAACCGGCCCCTGATCCGAGGGGGCAGGCTAGCCCTTCCTCTGGCTGGTGGTGAGCTGGGTAGATGGGAAATCACCCCTTTAGTCCTGAATTGGAAGGGGGACCTGGAGTGGGGGATTTCTTTCCCGGATTTTGAGGCTTGGCATTCAGCTTAGTCCTTTTGGGGAACCAGTGATGGAAGGCCTCTGGGGGCTCAATGAGCAAAGAGTGAGACAGAGTGGAAAGAATACTGGGTCTCTGACTCCCAGCCCTCTGGCCACCCCTCACTGGGCAAGTTATTTAAACTCTGGTCCCCACTTAGGATAAGAAAGTAGCAGTCAATGTTTATGGAGTTCTCAGCAGCTAAGAAACACTATTACATTCTTTTAGTTCTCATGAGGAGCCCAATATGATCTCCATGTTACAGCAGGGCAACTGGTGCCCAGGGAGCTAAAGAGCTGGTCTAAGGTCACAGATCTGGGAAGTGGCAGAGCCAGGATTTGAACCCAGGTCTATGGCCTCCTGAGCCTGGCTGCTTAACGACTGAGCCACACTGCCAGTTTCTCTGCCAGGTGTGTTGGGGAGGCCTCCAGGGGCTACTGTCCTTCCATCTCTAAAAGGAGTGTGCTGCTTCCTTCCAGCTCCAAGACACATTGGTTCTCGAGCTTGTGTGTGGGTGTGTGTGTAGGAGGGTTGGGTGGTGGGTGGCTTCTGGCTGCTTCCGCAGCGCTGACATCCTGCCCCATCCCACCCTCAACTCCTCCGGGAGGGACATCATCTCCCCTGGGAAGGGGGTCGGGGTGAGGGCAGCCGCTGCATAGAGGAGCACAGGAATAGAAAGCAAAGGAAAGATGCTGAGCTCGGCCCTCCGGGGAGAGGGGCCTCCCTCTCCTCCTCCACCTCTCTCTTGGGATCACTCTCCTCTCCTTGAGATGTCAGCAACCTCCTTTTCTCCATGGCTGCCTGAGAGGGGCTGGGAGCACGAGGCTTGGAAACCCATAGCGCCCTTCCCTGCCGCCTGCCAGCCGCCCTCCCTAGCTGCGGCAGAAGCTATAAAAAGCACAGCCCTTCAACAATAGGTGACATCACCCAGCGGCGGAAAGAACTGGATTCTGCCAGATGCCAAGAGAGTTGTGGCCCCCACCCCTCCCTCAGGACAGGAGCCCCTGGGGAAAGGGCTGGGGTATGTTCCGCTGGATCCCTGGAGGAACGGGGTAGACTCCTGAGGACCTCCTCAGGAGGAGGGGAGGCCGATCCTGAGGGACATGGGGAATGGAATTCACTGGAGATCTTTCAAGGGATGGGGGTATGGGAAAGGAGCTGGGAGCGGGGTGGAGGCTTGCTAGATCCCCTCAGTGTCCTCTGAACGTTCTGAGACAAGTAGAGGGCAGTGGAGGGGTGGGAGCGGGTGCGCAGGCACTGCCAGGAGATGTGGGCCAGACCAGCCAGAACAGCTTCTCTCTGGGCCCCTTTGGGCTGGTTCTCTTCTCAGCCCCGGTGTGAAGCGTAGTGCCTGGCACATAGCAGGTTTGTTGACTGACCTCTTAACCATGGTTCTGGGTGTCGTGTCTGATGTGCAGTAAGCTGACCAGTTGGGCTGGAGTGGGTGGAGGGAGGGTGTCTCCGTGGCCTGGCCCCCAAGGTGCTTTGATGGAGGCAGGAAGGGCAGCCAGAACAGCCCTGGCAGAGCTGACAGGCCTCCCCACCCCACCCTACGAGCTGCAGGCTCCATCACCTTCACATCCCACCCCTCCCGGGACCAGTCGAGGATGCCGTGCTCCGCGCGCCCTCGGTGCCCCGCACAGCTTTGCTAAGCGGGCGCTGAGATGTAAATATTGGGTGCTGGATGGGTCAGAACCCTCAGCCCTTCACGGCTCTGAGCCTGTTTCCTCACCTGTAGAACTAGGGCTGCGGGTGAGGTGCTCAGAGCACTGGCTGGGAGTCAAGAGACCCGGGTTCTGGGCCTGCCTGTGACAGGGACTCCCATTGTGACCTTGGGCAAGGCACTTTCCCAGGGCCTCGGTGTGCCCTTCTCCAGGAGGGGCTTGGCTCCAGCCTCAGGGGCCTGTAGGCTCCACTCACAAGATCCTGGGCCCTGAGGCCGGGGAGGGGCTCTGAGCTGCTGCTTCTGGGGCAGCTGGACTGGCAGCCTGAGCAAGAGCTTAGTTCCCCTCTGGTCTGGAGACTTAATCTCCTTCTCTCTGGATCAGCAGCCCCGGGCCAGCCCCTCCCTCCCTGCGCCCCAAAGCCTAGTGTCCTTTCTCTTTACACCTAACCTCCTCCCCCTGCTACCTCTCCCCTGGGTGCTCCCCTTCTCTCTGCCAAGCCCCATCCAGCACTTGGCCAGCTGGCTTGGGCCCCACCTCCTCCACAAAGCCAGCCGTGACCCCTCCAGCTCCACTAGCTCCCCTTCCCTGATCCCCCGGAGTGTGTAGCGTCTCCCACACACTGCAGCGTGCGTCCCAGCTTATGCTCTGATGGCTTGAGAAGCACGGGTCTCACTTCAAAGCTCAGCCGCTCACCTGGCATCCCGAGCCTTCTCTCTCTGGTCCCAACCTCCCTTGGCACCCTCCTCTCCTGCCCACTCCCTTCCCTGGCCACCCCGGATTCCAGCCACACCAGAAGACGCCATTCTCCAAGCACACCGCATGAACTCTGCTGTGGGCTGAATGTTCATGTTGCCCCGAAATTCATATGTTGAAATCCTACCTCTCAAAGGTGACGGTATTAGGAGGTGGGGCCTTTGGGAGGTGATTAGGTCATGAGGGGGGAGCCCTTACAGTGCCTTTATAAAAGAGGTTCCAGAGAGCTCCCTAGCCCCTTCCACCGTGTGAGGACACATGAGAAGAGGACCCTCACCCGACCATGCTGGCACCCTGATCTGAAACCTGCCAGCCTCAGAACCGTGAGCAATAAATTTCTGTTGTTTATAACCCACTCAGTCTGTGTTATTTTGTCATAGCAGCCCGAGGGGACTAAGACACACATTCTCCAGGCATTTGCCTGCACCCTCTTCCTGGGCCGCCTTAAACCCTTCCTCTGCTGTCAACGTCCTGCTTCTCCAGGACCCAGCTCTCTAACCCCTGCCCTGCCTGCACCTCGGTTAAAACAAATCCCTCTCTCCTCCCCATGCACACAGCCCTCTGTGTGACTTCGGTGGCTGCAGTGACGTCATTCTGCATTCTTTTTTGGTGAGTGGGTGGGATCCTGTCCCTCTACTGGCGGGGGTTTCCAGGGCAGGACTGCGACTGGCAGGCATGGTGCTGGGCAAGCTCTCCTTCCATCCTCACAGCAACTGCCGAAGGGACTATCGTCATTACTGCTATGAGGATGAGCGAAACGCAGGCTCAGAGGGTGCATCACACGCCCAGCTGGTAAACGGTGAAGCCGAGGTTCAGTCCCAGGTCCACCAGTTCCACGGTCGAGCTCGCCCTGAAGCCCAGCATCCAGAGTGTGGTGGGCACACACAAGGGTCCTCCAGTCAGTGTGTGCGAAACTGAAGAGAACCGCCTGGCCTGTGTGGCCAGGGCTGGGGCCTTACGCTCTTTTGAACGCACAGCATGGACGTCTGGTTTCCTAGCAGGGGTCCCGGAGCATGAGGCACCTCTCAGGTGAAACAACGTGCTGAGCTAGAACCCAGCAGGGCCACCGGGGCCAGTGACCCCTCCCACCCTCGCCCTGATTTCTGCAGAAGAAGCTTGGACCTGTGGCGGAGCCAGAGTGGCCAGGGACTCCAAGAGCCTGACCCTGATCTGTCCCTCCCTCATCAAGCTGGATACTGCTCTTCTCTTTCCCAGCTGGCTCCCCTGGTGACACGAGACACCGAGAGGGGCCTGTGGCTTCCAGCACAGACTCCAGATTCATGTCACGATGAAACTTCATAGAAGAGAAAAAGCAGTGGCTGTGGGACTAGCAGCCCTCCTCTGCTTCCTAGTTTGTGACCTGCTCCCAACCCTCAGTCTGGGAGTGGCAGTGCCTGTTTCTCAGAGTGGCCATGAGGGCTGTGTGTAAAGTGTCCATTGCAGAGTGGGTGGAGGAGCTGGGTATAAGGCAGCCCTGAGTTTCAGGGGTGTTTGCTCCCTGATGGCTGGGACAGTCGCTCAACACCTCAGGAGGCAGGGAGAGAGCCGGCTGTGGTCGCTGGCACTCCTTGGGCTTCCTGCACCCAGAAGAGAAGGATGGGCAGCACCTCCACCTGCCCTCTCTCCCACTGAGCCCAGTCATTACCTGCACTGACCACTGAGCTCTCCAGCCCCCAGCAGCCTCCTTCCCAGCCCAGGAGGCAACCAGTGACCTCACTGCCCCCAGGCTTCCTCGCCTGTCCTGGGATCCATCACTTTGTGCCCATCCTCTGGCCTGCCTGTTCTCTGACCCCTGGTCACTGTCCCCATTTTGCTGAAGAAAGAAACCAAACCTGATGGAGCATATTTACAAGTTCCTGCTCTCTCCGCGCACACGGGCCCTGCCCTCACTGCTGCTGCTCTCAGGAACCTTCTTGGGTTGACTTAGGGCGTTGATCTGCAGAAGGCAGCCAAGCCCTCTCCACTCTCTGAGCCCCTCCCCACCACTCCCATTTACTAGGTACTGTGCCCTCGACCTCTCCCCAACTTTATTAACCAGTGGAGACTATTTACTGTGAATCTCTCTCTCTCTGGATAATTAACTAGTTGGACTATATTCATTCACTCATGCATTCATTTGTTTATCTTCCCATTCATCCATCTGTCCATTTACCTTCATCCAGTCATCCTTCATCCAGTCATCCTTCCTTCCTTCCATTCGTCTATCCATTCTCCATCCATTCAGACATCTCCCTATCCATCAATGTAGTCATCCATCCAATAATCCACTCATCTATCCATCCATTTAGCCTTCTCTCCAGGCATACATGCATCCATTCATCCAGGCATCCATCCATTTATCCATCTATGCAGGCATCCATCCATCCATCTAATCATCCATTCCATCCAATACCTACCAAACATTTCCTAGGTACTAGGCTCTGTGCTGGATGCTTAGGATTCAGAACCAAACAGGCCATGGTCTCTGCTCTCAGGGGCTCACAGTCTAGTCTGGGAAGACAGGAGACATAAGCTCCAAAGTTCCTTCCAGTTCCAGTATCCTGGGAGGCTATGACCTGTACCCAGGCTATGCCAGTGAGTACTAGGTAGATGCTTGTGGCCTGACAGACAGGCTGATATTCCTTCACCTGGGAACACCAGGGGCTCGGGCAGCCCCTCCACCCGAGTTGGGCTGAGGCTCTGAAATCCCCTCTTGCTTCCAACCTGGTGTGTTGACGTTCCTCAGGGCAGTGTGAGGAAAGGCATGGGGCCCCTCTCCAGAAACATGGAGTCTACTGACAACATTTGACCCTACCTCTACCTGTGAAATCAGCAGAGCCTGGGGAAAGGGTGGCCAGAGAGCAGCTTCAAATTTTACTCTCCCTAGATTCTTTACCTCTCCTCTCCAAAATCTCTCTACTCACTTCCTTCCATCTTCCTCTCTCCTATCTGTTCTTTCTTCCCCTTCCCTCCCTCTCCTCCCTGCTCCCTCCTCCTCATTTCCCTTCTCCTCTTTCCTCTGTCTTCTCATTAAGTGGTGGGACACACGGACTTCAAATTCTGGGACAATTCATGATAGTTCTTAGTCCAGTGTCCTTCCTTAAAACCACAGCTCACAGAAGACAAAACCAGATGGCACATGTGCCACACCCAGCCTGCAAGAACAGGGCCTCCTTTCCTCATGGCTCATCCATTTCCTTCCTTTTTCCCCTTCCTCCTTGTCCATCTTCTTCCTCCTGCCTCTCTCCCTTTGAGACTACAGATGAGTGCTGAATCATATACTTAATCTTTTTGTTCTAATTCTGACCTACAAAATCAACACCTCCAAACGAAATCAGCTAAAGGCATAAGATCTGCCAAACAGTTCATGGATTCGCTCCCTCACTCCTTTTTCCAACTCCCTCCCCAACCTGGGGCTAGTTAGAAGGATGACAAAGAGGAGAGAAGAAGGGCAAGGAAGGGAGAAGGAGGGGAGTTTAAGAAGGGAGACCTCTAGGAGGAAGCGGGAGGAGTCCCTGAGACCCCACCCTCCTTGGGGAGCACTCCTGCTCACCGATGTGTCCTCCGAGCACGAGGCAATGATGTTGTCGATGAAGGGGTTCCACTTGATGTCCAGCACGTTGCCCTGGTGACCACAGACCTTGGGGTAGTTGGGTTCAATCCTGCCCGTCTGCCAAGGAGAAAGAAAGAGAAGGGGATTAGTTCAATGGTCCTGGGGCAGCCCCGGAAGGAGAGCCTTTATTCTGGGCTTCTAAACTGTACTGGAAGGTCCTTGAGGATCCACCAATGTCTCATTCGTCTTTGAGTCCCTGCGTCAGGCTGGGCCAAATTGCTCTGTGGCTGCGTCCTCCCCAGTACTGAATGGTGATGCAGAGGGCCACACAGCAGAGTCAGGGGGCAGGGCCACTGTTGGTCCATATGACTCCGTCGTGCAAATCAGGAAAAGGTGCCTCTTTCTCAAGTAGAAGCGTTTAAAGTCAAGATGTTACTATCCACCCGAATGACCAAAGCCTGGTGGGCAGCAGCCCTGGCAACGCATACACCCAGACCTCGGGGTGTCCGTGCTCTCCCCAGTACCCATACTCCTCACCCCCCCGGGGAGGTGCCACTTTCAGGTATGGATCAGGAGGCTCTTTCCTGCTGCCCCAGGAATCAGCGGAGAGGCCTGAATAGCTGGACCCACCTACACACTCGCATATACATTATTCTGCCTATGCTGTGAACAAGGCCGCTCTCAGATGTGGTATCCTTGATCAGTGTGCATCTTAAACACCTGTACATAGTGCCCTGTGGTTGAAAGCATAGTCTTTGGAGTCACACAGGCCTGTATTTGAATCACAGCTCTGCTACTTTTTAGCTGTGTGGCCTTGGGAAAGTCACGGAACTTCTCCAAGCCTCAGTGTCCTCACGTCTAAAACGAGGACAGCAACACCTACTTAGCATTTTTGTAAAGATTAAAAGAGCTAATGTGCTTAGCAAAGTGCTTAGTGTGCAGATTATCATCATAGTGAACACTCAGTACAGACAGTAGTTATTATTACAGTATAGGTTAGATGACACGTCCTCCAGGAAGTCTTCCCTGATCCCTCAGGGGGTTAAGAGCTCCTACCCTGTGCCCTCACAGCATTCTGTGCTTCCGTCTAGCAGAGGCATCACCGTGTGGAATTGCAGTCTGTTTCTATTTGTCTGTGAGCAACTGGGGACAGGGTCTGTGTCTGCCTTGTCTGTGAATCTCCAGCTCCTTTCAAGCCTGGCACATGTAGGCACTCAGTACATGACCTGAAAGACATTTTGTGAGGGGAATGGAGTCCACAAAAGATGGAAGCAGGGATGTGGGTAGGCCCATGCTCCGTGCCTATAAAGGTGGCAGGAAAGGGAAGGAAAATCGTAGGCAGAAGCTGTGTCTCCATCCCCAGGTCTTTTTCATACTAGCTTTTGTGTTGGAGGAAATAAGGTTTATCCAGTCACTGCCATCTGCTATTACTCGTTAGGGGGACAGAGGACCTTGGGCAGGGCATCCCTCACTCTCCTTTTGGTTCCTTGACTGAATAATGAGGAGGAGAACCAGTCTGCCTTATACTTCACCAGTGTGATGGGGGAGAGTTATTTCAGAGGGTGTGTCCTGTCTGCCCGCTTCCCCACCCACTGCCTGCCTGCATCTCCATCGGCTCATCTCCAGATCGTTTGATTTTTGGTGACACAGCAATGGTGAGATGAGTAGAGAAAACATAGACCTAGAGAAAACGGCAGTGGTGTGGAGGGTGAGGAACGAGGCCGAGAAAGAGGGGGAAACGCCTCAGAGGCTGTGCTCCACAGCACTTCCTGACACTGTGCATTGTGGGAAAATTAGAGAATGCAGAAAAGGGCTTGGAGAGTATTGCAATCAGATAGAAATGGGATCCCCTTCAGCATCCTATGAGGGATGCAATTCCCATCAGAATATCTCTTTCAACTAATTTTGGGCTGCTGGACTGTTTCTTTAAATGAGCCTCTGAGCAGAGACTGAGCCACAGGTGACCCTGAGATTTATTAGGGTTACACATGATCTTCCTTAACTCTCATAACAACCCTGTGGATTAGGCATGAGGAAATTAAGGCCCAGAAAGGCTAAGCAACTTGCCCAAGGTTAGCCAGCTGAAAGCAAAGCTGGGATTTTCACACAGGGGTGACTCTCAAAGCTGAGCTTTCCGAAGCCCACTGCTCGTTGCCGGCCAGTTCCCCTCCTCCAGCTCTGACTTCCATGGGCAGACAGGCCTTGCATTGTCTGCTTCCATAGTTCACTTACTCTCTGAGAGAGCCATTCCTTACATCTGACCCCAGAGGCTGCACTGGAGTGATCCCTGAGCAAAGCAGTCTGCATTAAGCTTTTGGCATCCAGCCCAGCCCAGGCAAATCTGAAGGGCACCAAATCAGTCAATCGGTGGCCATCAGCTAAGAGCAGCTTCTGGCCAGCAGCCTGTGGGTGACACACTGGAGGGACAAGTGAAGCAACATCACTGGAACCTATTCATATGGGCAGAGGTCATAGCCCTGCATTGGGAAAGGAGTAAGTTTTAAAGCAGAGAATGACCCTGATGTCATGTATACTTCCAGGTGGACCTCTCTTTACACAATGGATGCATTCCCCAGGGGGGTGGGGGATTATGATTTTCATGACCGAATCACATTGTCATCTATGTGAACGGTGACCCCTGGAGTTGTGCAGTGCACAACCTGCTTGGCTATACACAGCAGCCCTGTAGGGAAGGACCCCCTCTCAACCTGGCAGCTCTGATTTTCCTGTTGTACATAGTAGGGTTCCACATAAAATTTTGTTTGTAAGACAAGTTCCATTTCTAAGAAGAAAAATTTGAAAACCACTATTCTATAGAGAAATTAAGCAAATTAAAATATAATTATTAACTCCAGGAAAACAATAAGAAAGCTAATGTAATCATAGTGATAATGATTTATGTACAATATTTACATAGTTGCAATAATGTGAATCCTGAACATCTATTTAAACAAGAGTTGTGCTATGATATAGTAGCAGGACAGAGGTAGGGAAAGTGTGTGTGTGTGTGTGTGTGTGTGTGTGTGTGTGCATGCGCATGTAACAAGAGGGGACACAGAACTGGAAGACAGCCAGATCCTCATCTCCCATAAGAGGAAGTCAATAGACAATGTCTAAGATTTAAAAAATCTAGACATGGCGGTAAAGGCTTACAATTAAGAAATATGGGGATAAGTGTAAAAAGAAACAGCTAAAAGCAACGAAAACAGTAACATTTAGGGAGTAGGAAATGGGGGGTGTATCAAAGTGGGACAAGGATTGAGGTGACAGGTGTGGTGTGTTGGTAAATGCATAACAACTGGTTGTCCAGGGGAAAAAAGGCCCTCATTTGTAGCATTTGCCAGTTTCCGTGATGTAAATATTCCCTCCATGGCTGACTTCAAGCTACCGAGGAGAAATCACCAAAAGTAGAGTTAGAGACTCACAGCAGCACACCATTATATAATATTTCTGCCGTACACATATAATAGATGGAAATAACCACAAGAACACAGGTAGTAATAAAATAAGTAGGAAGTAATGAGTTTTAAATATTCAGCACCTCTGTTTTTAATATAATTTATTTAATTGAAAGTTTGCATAACTTAATTTTTAATAATGGCCATGTTTAACTACTGGCTTGCAAAACTCTTAAAAATTTAACTATAGGCTCCCTGGGCCAGCGCAAGCGGACTCCAACACATCACCTGTGGTGCCACGGGTCTGGGGATCCTATTAGCCTTTATGACCCTGCGCAATCATCACTCTGATAGACACAAAAATTAAAGAACAAACAAATAAAACGCATGTACCAGGTGTTCTAAAGGAAGTTTGTTCTGAATTTTTTAAAAATGTGAATAATCCTCTCCCTAGACCCCACAAATGCCTCTGTCTTCTGTTCCAATTTCTGTAAGCGGGTATGGCTAGAGATCAGATCCAGATCTGACTCCTCTGGTACACAATACTATCTTCCCATGCTCTGTACTCATACTAATACTAATACAATACTTGTATTCATACTCATACTAATACTTACACCAATACTCACACTAATACCCCAACACCAACACTAATAGCTATTATTAACATAATACTATATTAATATAGTCAACTTTAATCCTCATAACAACCCCATCTTACAGCTGAGAACACAGAGGTTTAGAGAGCTTCTAAGCAGTGCAGTCAAGGTTTTTCAGTGTTTTATAACTGTAGAATAGTGTTGAGATGGTCGGCTCACAGAACTGTCCCAGTGGTAGGGTTCTCAGAGGTCCTGGGGTCTACCTGCCACCTGGTCCTCGAACCTCAAAGAGAGCCTAGACTAAACAGAGCTGGGGCAGAGGCCCTGCTGCGCAGGGTGGGCTGGGGGAGACTGTTAGCTGGAGTCTATAATCACTGGAGAGATCTTCATGCTGTCGGTGTGGCCTTATCCTGGGGGCCTCGAAGGATGAATCCAGACCCCCTTTACTGGGACAGACCTTCAACATCAGACGTGGGATGGCAGCTGCTGCATGCCCTGTCTTCTCAAGCCCGGTGCTGGGGATCAGGCTTTATCTCAAACACACCCCATCTGCCAAAAGACAGAGTTGGGAGGGGCTGGGACCCAGGCCTCTCTACAGGGTGGGAGGGAGCACGAAGGAGGGCAACTTTCCCGCAGGTCCATTTGACAGGGTCGCTCAAAGACTTTTAAAAGGTTCAGAGCCTGTGACCAACAATTCCACTTTGGGAATCTATCCCAGGGAAATCAACAGAGAAGCACACTGAGACAGTCACTGCCGTGTTATTTATAATAGGGAAAAATAGAGTAAATGCCCCAGATGGGGCACTGCCATAATGAATTACGGTACACCAATATAATGGAATATTGTGAAGTCATTTAAAATCATATTTTCAAAGAATATTTAATGACGTGGGAATTTCTCAAGATCTAATGTTTAGTGAAACATTATATATATTAAAACGATCCCTATCTATTAAAAAATACACAGTAAGAAAAAAACATCAGAATGTTAATAGTGTCAATTTCTGGCTAGTTGGATATTAGTGGTTTCCAATTCTTCCACAACGAACATTTAAAATTTTTATTAAAAAGGTAGAAGTTATTAAAAACACACATATACACACTCCCCATAGATCTGATTGAAAAATATTCCTCTCTGACTTTGGTTAAACAGGTCTTAAAGAAATGAGATGCAGACTGGTGTCTACCAGATTCACATGTTTCAGAAGCTTTTGCAGAACGTAAATGTGTTTGCTCATACAGGCTTCTCTACTCCCCTGTTACCACACGGATGGTTTGGGGGAAAAGAAGATCCTTGAAGTTGAATAAAATTGTATAATTAATTGAAAGTGGGTTTCTGAGTGTGTGCCGGCAGGCATGTGTGTGTGTGTGTGTGTGTGTGTGTGTGAGGCATGCGTGTGGCAGCCAAGGCCAGGCCCGCCCTTGGAAAGGCTGGTGGGCGCGGCTCACCCAGCAGGCTGCCCAGGGGCCCGGCGGGTGCTCTGGGCCGGAGTCCAGGCTTTATTTGAACCCAGTGCACTGACTGAGGACAAGATATTTTCAAAACAACCTGCATTGCAGCTTCAGCTTCCTAGAATCTCCCATCACTGCAAAGCTGAATTTTGTACACAGAAGCAAAACATTTTCTTACCTGGGGAATCAGCTTAGCGATGCGGAAAGAATAGACTCTGAGCTAGAGGTAGGGTTTTGAAGCCGGAAGCCCGGTTCCAGCACTCACCTCAGCGGCTGAGTGACCTTGAACGTGGCCCCTGGCCTCTCTGAGCTTCCCAGATTGCCAGACCCTGGGCTAACACCCTTTCTGCTTCTTCGTGGCTTCCTTTTTACTTTATGAAGAAAGACACGCCTGCAACCAGAGGGCCTTGCTTCTGCCTACCAGCACAGAATTTAGGGATCCAGGTCAAGTCAATACTAACAACAACAATGAAAAAGACAATGGTGATAAAGACCATTTGACGAGAGCTTACAAAGTGCTGGGCCTTGTGCTAAGCAACTTATATACCTTATTTTATTTAATTCTTGTAACAACCCTATAAAGTTTTAGTAAATCCTTATAAACCCTCCTGTAATGATCCATTTTATGGATGAGAAAACTGAGTTTTGGGATGTGACTTGCCAAGGGTGAAGCACCTGGGAAGCGAGGAGCTGCAATGTGCACTGGGCGCTGTTTGGCTCCAAGGCACATCGGCGATGCTGCCTCCTATTTCAGAATGTAGGTGAGACACTTGCTAAATTAGGGGAAATGTCATAAATCAGAAGTAGGACCTCAGAACTTCTAACGGGGTTCTCATAAGGAGCTGGCTGGCAACTCCATCGTGCAGCCCCTTAAACTTGCTCTTGGAGACTCCCCCTTCCCTCCCTCCTCCTTTCTCAGTCTCTTCCCTCCCACCAGTGGTTCCCAAACTTTGCAACATTTTAAAATCACCTGGAAAGTTCAAAAAATCCCAGCGCCCAGGTTGCACTCCATATCAATTTAATCACAGTGTCTGGGACGGAGGAGCCAGGCATCAGTATTTTTTAAGATCCCCAGTGATTCCAATGGGCAGCAAAGTTTGGGAACCACTACCCTTGAGGCTCCATGTTCTGCCGGGGCCTCAAGGAAGCAGCAGCAATCCTCACACATTCTAAGACGGGTCCCAGGCTGCCGGTGTGGGTGTGGGGGGTGGGGTGAAACAGCAAAGAACATTACTGCACATTTAATATGGGCTCTTTTGCAGAGACCACAGGGGAAGAAAAGAGGAAGATAACAGTCACATCAGGTGATGTGTGACTTAAAGGAGGACCCAGGGCAATGGAGAATGCTGAGCCAGGAGATGGGTGTCTAATGGCAGAATCCCAAGCTTCCGTGTGAGAGACAGTTTTGGATGGGCCACCCTAGTCCTCACATTCCCTCCTCCACCCCGGTCATCACACTCCCCCTTTCACGTCCTGCCCCTTGCATCCCAGATCATCCTCTCAGGCTGCCTGCAGTCTTCTCCTCTCTCTCTCCTCTGGACAGAAGTTGGTATTAAATGAGGGAGTCACTATACAACAGGCACCGCAGTCCTTCCCCCCAAAGCCCTGGGCAAAGGTCAGGTTCCCTGTCCCAGCCTCCTGGGCCTGAAAGAGGTGTTGCCCCCAACTCACAGCACTTGACACTTCACAAAGCACTTACACAGATGTGATCTTAATTAACACTGCCCAGGGAAGGTGTGACTCAACAAATGAGGAAACTTGCCTCGGTCACCCCACTTGGCAGCAAGAGCCAGAACGAGGTTGTGCAGGTTCAGAGTTCTGGGTCGCCCCGTGGCCTTCTTGGCAGGGGTGAGAGGGGAGTCTCATGTTCCCAAACATTGTGTGTCCTTCATCCAAAGTGCAGGTGCCCTCAACCCACAGCATGCCCAATTTGC
The DNA here is from genome assembly GCA_031878705.1 of Tapirus indicus. Taxonomy (NCBI): domain Eukaryota; kingdom Metazoa; phylum Chordata; class Mammalia; order Perissodactyla; family Tapiridae; genus Tapirus; species Tapirus indicus. Next base: position 59,031,874 of record CM062918.1, on the reverse strand, counting down.
CAGTGACTGTCCCCAACACTCTTGCACACACACACACACGCATGCACACACTCACACATTTATACACCACTGTCCCCCAACAAGCTCCTCTCCATGGACATTTCTGCCCAGGCCTCTGACTGTTCTTGCCCTCCCTCCATCCCAGTTATAACTCACTGGTCTCACGTCCCATATTTCTGAACCCTGTTCTCTTCAGCCAGTTAATCCAATAAACGAAAGCCTTCCAGGGAGGATGCTGGGGGATAATGGGTGAGTCCCTTTCTCCTCGCAGGTCATCTATGTGCATAGGGACAGGAGCCTTTTGGCCCAGAGGTTTGCAGACCCTCGGGCAGTCTGCTGGGAGATCTATCTTGGGTGGAGGGCTTTTTTCACGCAGGGGCTCATAGGATTGTTGTGTGGGATTTCTGAAGTGGGTCCACTGAGCTGTCACCACGCCTATAGTATCTGCCCCCTTCAATTCTCTCTCCAATCCATCTTACATACTTTTGCCTAATTCTCCTAGAGTACAGCTCTGTTGCAATAACTCTCCCGCTCAAAAATTTTCAGTGGCTCCCTATTGCCTAGACTTTAAAAGCCCAACTCCTCATCAGAGCTGTTGCAGTTCCGGCTTGATCTTGCTTTGACACAATCCCTCACCCCCCTGCCCATGCCATACACATGACTATACACTCCTCTCCACACCTCCACCTGCAATACTCCCGCCACCTGGATGAATTCAGTTCCTGGTTCATCCCTGCCCTAGGCTGTGAGCAACATGAGGACAGGGACCTTGGCCAAGGCATCTCCAGGGCCTCATTCAGTGCCCGGCTCATAGCAAGGACTCAAGCTGCGTGAATGAATGTCACCCTGTCCCCACCTCTGGGTCTTTGCTCAGGCTGTTCCCCTAGCCCAGTACCCCCTTCCCTTCTCTATGTACACCCATGCTGGGAGATCATTCTGGATCTTGTTCTTCTGACTTGAGAAATTCTAGATCTGGGCTGACTTGGGGGTAGACTCTGAGTCAGAGGGCAGGAGTGTGATAAAGTTGTGAATGCTCTAAAGTTAGAGAGAAGTTCATGGTGAGACCTCAGAAAGCCTCCTAACTTACTGTTGTGATTTTCCCGATTCCTTTATTTTTTGTGTTTTTCAAGATGGAAAGAGTTTGCTGGTTTTTCAGGTTAAAATCCCTGGGGGGTATGTATGTGTGCCTGTGTGTGCGCTGCGGGAGGAGGCAGGTTTGTCGGGGGAATAGCAGTAAGGAATTCTGTTACTCCTGGTGTTTCAGCTCTTGGAGAGAACTTGTTCTCCCAGGCTCCAAGAAGAGACGGTATGGGGCCACCTCTGTCCTTGGCCCTAGGCTGTGGCCTTTTGCAGACCCCAGAGGAGAGATGAGGCTCCCTGAGCCCGGGATAGGAAGACGTTGAGTGACACTGAGTGAGTGTGTGTGCGTGTTAGGGAGGGGGCTGCCTGGGACCTCGGGTTTCCCGATTATTGACCCTTTTTACAAAACCCTGTGAGAAACACATAACAAAGAAACTCCTACTGTGCCTGGCAGATCTGCATGGGGTGTGAGTGTCTGCCCTGGCTGGTCACAGTCTATGAGGGAGACAGACAAAGAGCAGGACAACTGCAGCTCAGGGTGGGGGGCTTTGCTGTGCTCGGGGAAACGCCGGGGGCTGTGGGAGCACAGACGACGGACAGTACTGGAGACTCTGAAATCAGGAAAAGGCTTTCCAGAGGAGAAGCTGAGATAGCACACAGCAGGGACGGCATGGGGGAATGCTTGAGACAGAAGGACCAGCACCTGCAAAGGCCGGGGCATATTTGGGAAAGCCAAATAAGTGGAGAGAGACAAGTCTGCAGAGGAAGGCCCAGAACAGACGGTTCAGGAACTTGCCGGCCTCATGAAGGTTCTGGACTTTATACCCCATGGGCAATGGGGAACCACTGATGGTTGAATGCAGGGGAATGGACTGTGGGATCCAGACGTGCCAAGCAGTTACTACAGAGCAAAAACTATGTTATGTTTGGGGAGCCCAGGGACCTGAGGGAGGGCAGAGAGGGGCCCCCACCCAGGGAGCATGTTTCCTGGCATCCGAGGCCTGAAGTGTGATGGGGCAGGGGCCTGCAGAGAGGAGAGTCTCCCGCAACCCAGTGCCCCCATCGCGTCCCAGTGTCCCACAGTAGGGAAGGAGGAGGGTGGGCAAAAACCTGTAACTGTTGGAAATGTGAAAGAACTGGCAAAAAATACAAGACAGAGTCTATGCAAATCGTGGGGAAAGCCTCAGTTTTGTTTGTTGTGTAATGAGTAAAAAGGCAAATTTCTGGTTTAGGCAGAAAATCCAAAGAAAAAGAGAGTGCTCGCACCATCTCGAGCAGTCAACACTAGCACTGGCGTTCTCCTCCCGCCACAGAGCCAAGGTCTCCTGGAAGGTAGGGAGCGCTGGGGACATGGGGTCTGGACCGCCGTGGGGTTCAGCCACAGGCTCTTCAGTGTCTCCCTGTTTCTTGGCCCCAAGCACGCCTCATCCTTCATGCTCTTCCTGGAGCTTCTCCCAGAGGCCCTCATGGAGAGGGCCCTAGTGGAAACCCACCCCAAATGTGGGTGACCTGAGGTGGAACCAGGTCAAGGTCAGGAGCAGTGCCCAGGTCAGCCCTCTCCTTTTGGGCTCAGAGGCCTGCACATCTGCTATATTGGGGCCATCTCAAGAGAGGCCCCACCAGACCCTCTTATGTTTTTAGGGTCTGCTGACAAGAATACAAAAATCCCTTCCTCCGTTTGCTGCCTGGCCCAGGGAACGGGGATGGAGGAGAGAAAGGAGGACCCTCCACCTGAGTCTCTTCCTGCAGCCTCTCCGCATAGACCTCCTGCAGGGTGAAAGGAACTCACTCAGGGCTATTTGTGTGTGTGTGTGAGGAAGACCAGCGCTGAGCTAACATCCACTGCCAATCTTCCTTTTTTTGTGAGGAAGACCAGCCCTGAGCTAACATCTATCGCCAATCCTCCTCTTTTTGCTGAGGAAGACTGGCCCTGGGCTAACATCCGTGCCCATCTTCCTCTACTTTATATGGGACACCGCCAAAGCACGGCTGACAAGCAGTGCATCAGCGGGCACCCAGGATCTGAACCTGCGAACCCCAGGTTGCCAAAGCGTGAACTAAACCGCTGCGCCACTGGGCGGGCTGTCACTCAGGGTTATTTTTGTCCAGCCCACCAGGGATTCCCGGAGCATCACCAAACCTCTGCTCCAGTGGACAGGGCAGCAGCCCAGGAGTCAGGGCGCCTGGCCTGTCTCAGCCCTGCGGCTCCTGGGCCAGGTGGCCTGGGACAACTCTGCCTCTCTGGGTCTCAGTCTCTCCCTCTGAAAAGTGGAGACACTCTGGAGGGACGGAGGTAACAAACCCATGGCACACTTGCCACCCCTCAGGCTTCCCTCTCTACAGCAGGCATTGCTAGTCGCTCACTGCGTCCCGCACTCCTCCCCGGTGATGAGTAAGCAAATGAGATGAAGTCTGAAAGTGGGCCTGGGCCACGTGACCCCCCAGAGCTCTGACAGCTGTGTGCTAAGCCTCTGAGACTCCAGAACGTCTCCACATTCAGAGCAGATTCCCAGAGGCCCGGATAAGCTAATCCTCACGAATGCCTTCACATCTGTCCCTCCTCTCCAGCCCCCTGTGCCCCCAACCCCAGCACTCCAGCAGTCTTCCAACTGGTCTCCTCGGTGCTGGTCTCTTGTCGATCATCAGTGTGAGGTCGGCATTCTATAATTACCACTTTCATTGTGCAGCTCTTCCAGAATCTTCCATGGTTGTAACCATGTGTAGGAATTTTGGCAGTTGGGCATTCAAGTCCTCTTCCTAATTTGGGGGACTCTCCCACCGCGTGCTGTACTGACGGATGCAGCGCCTCACTACCCATCACGAGAGCTAAAGCAGGACCCTCATACCCAGGGTCCTCTGCTGGCCAAGGCGGGGCACATGACCGGGCTTGGCCAATCAGACCCTCCCCCAGGATGGCCGCGGACTGACTTAACCTCCTGCTCTGGGCCCTGAGCTGACTTGGGGCTCACCTGTGTTCCAAGTCTGTTCTCCACTGCCCCCAGCTCCTTGAACCTGTGAAGGCCCCAAATCCCTGCCTGCTTAAGAGCGCCAGGTGACTGCTGTTGCTGGCAACCAGGGATCCTGATGGAGGCAGCTCCCTTGTCCCTACCTCTTCAGATCCAGCTCATCTGCTTGGCCTTTGAGGGGCCCACACACCCTGTTCCTGCCCCAACCTTACTGGTCAGTTTGCTCACCCTACTGGGGTCACACTTCTCAGACTCTTGAGAGACAGACCCGATTTAAATGTGATGCCTCAGGTCCTAATAAAATACTGAAATCTCCCTAAATCCTAATATTTTGCTGACCACATCTTTTCTCAGACTGCTCCTCACATCCAGAAGAAACACAGAACTTCTCTGCTGGATCATGTCTGTCCTCACCCTTGGTTTGGGAAAATATGGTCCTCATATCAGGCTGCTTCTCCCTGGCCCATGACAGAGTCTCCCCCTCCTCCTTCCTCACGACACCCATCCTTGGAAGGACCGCTCCTCTGGGCCTCTGCAAGCCTTCATCGTCCTTCAAGAGCCACCCCGACTCCTGCTCCTGCTGAGATGTCTCCTCCGACTCCTCTACATCTTGTGATCTCCCTTTTCCTTCAGCTTTCACAGCCTTTCTCCCCATACCCCACTATTTGTGATAACACTGGCTATCATTTCCTGAGGGCCTTCTCTGTGTCAGACTTGAAACCAAGTGTTATTTCAATTATTTACCACAGTCACCTGTGAAGTACATACCATTGCGTCCATTTTACAGATGAGGCTACTGAAGCTCAGTGAGATTAATTAGTACAGTGGCAAAGCCAGGACTCAAGCCTCAGTCTGTCTGACTTCTGAAGTAGAATGTAAGCCACATGAGGGGTGGTGCTTGGTCTTGCTCTCTGCTGTAATCCCAGTGTCTGGAATCATGCCTGACGGATGGTAGGCTCTCAGCAAATTTTTGTTGAATGAATTAATGATGCCATGAACTGTGGACTTAATCAGGGTCCCCTGTATAGTTGCAAGGGTTGTGCACTGCATAACTCAAGGAAGGGGTGGGTACCATTCACATGGCATGCAGCCTTCTTTGGTGCGCTGGGCCTAATCATGATACTGCCCTGTTTCTCAAGTTAGCACTGCCTCGTATTGTTTGCTTTATTTCATGGGTGTTGGTTGCCTTCCCCAAGAGATTATCAGCACCTTCATCTTACATAAGATAATCATGCAGGATTCCCAGCAGAGTGTGGGACGCAAGTGAAACTTAGGAAGTATAAGACATGCTTCTTATGCCCTCTGGCCCCAAACACAATGTCAAGTCTGTATTCAGGATCAAATGATCCCCCAGCCACATGCTGCCAGTTGCACAGATGCTGCTTTGCTCAGCAGTGGGAGTGCACCACAGGCTCCATCCACACTCCCCTGCACTGGGCCGCTCCTCTGCCTTGCCTGTTCGGGATTATCCACTGGGAGAACCCACCATCCAGCAGGAGCATGCAGACTCTGCAGGGACCCAATGCCTGCCATATTCCTTACCCCGAGGTAAGGAATACCCATATTCCTACCACCAAGACCCAGCCCTGGGTTGCCACTGCCCACATGGAAGCTGTGAAATCCGTGGGCAGCGCAGGGGACCTCTGGCTCAGCCCCCCAGCCGTGCTCCAACAGGGACATCTAAGATGTCCCATAGAAATGGGTGGACTACCTCCGAGGCAATGGCCCTGGGACCTCAATGGCCTTAAAAACTCCCTTTAAATGGAAAGAGACCACCCCAATCCTTGGATGCCCCATGTCCTCCCAAGCCTTCTCCCTGCTGAATCTGCTAAGGGTGGGTGATGCTCAGGGGCTGGGGTGGGGAGAGAAGGAACATATTGCACTCCAAGCTCCTAGGAACTGGGGTCTAGTGTTGGCTCTGCTCACAGGGATGAGTGACTGAGCAGGCTCCTTCCTCGCTGGGCTTCAGTTCCTCATGAGACGATAAACGTAAGCTCACTCCACACAGTGCCTGACACCAAAGAAGCACTCAATAAGTATTAGTTGTCATCGTCATCTGCAAAATGAGGGTTCGTGCGGCTGGCCCCAGGGCCTAGTGGTTAAGTTCGTGTGCTCTGCTTCGGCAGCCTGGGTTTGCGGTTTCAGATCCCGGGCATGGACCTACACACTGCTCATCAAGCCATGCTGTGGTGGCGTCCCACGTACAAAATAGAGGAAGCTGGGCACAGACGTTAGCTCGGGGTGAATCTTCCTCAAGCAAAAAGAGGAAGATTGGCAATGGATGTTAGCTCAGGGCAATCTTCTTCATCAAAAAAAAAAAAATGAGGGTTCCTGTCCCCCTCTGCCCCTGTGCTCTGCACACCACCCCTAGGATCACACCCTTCCCTGCACCGTGCTCAGTGTCTCACAGCTCTGTCTCCATCACCCGAGGGTGAGCACTCGAGGGGGGGCATGAGTCTAACCCATCTTCGCTCCCCTAGACCCAGCACAGCCCCTGGCACACATGCTCAGAAGTGTCTGCTGAAGAGAACCAACACATCAGGGCCCCTCCAGCTCTGACCGTCTGTGGTTGTACATGGAGCTTCCACCCACCTGCCCACCACACACAGACAAGGACCCTCCCTGGGCCTGGCGTGGTCCACCTAGATGTGAAACCCCTCCTTTGAATGTCAGCTCCACGACAATCTGTCTGGTCCCTGCTGTATCCCCAACACCTAGCACAGTGCCAGGCACACAGTAGGCTCTCAATAAATGTTTATCAAATGAATGCGTGAGTGAGAAGCAGGTAACATTTCCAGGAAGGCTCACACCCTCCCTCACCAGCCCAGAGGGCCAGGGCAGACACTGGCTCCCATTGTCAGGCAGAGCTGGGCTGTCAGAGGGGGCAGGGAAGGGAGCACATCCCCGGTAGGCCTGCCACCTGGCTTCTAGCCAGACCCATTCTCTCCCAGTGACCCAGGGCCTCTAATTTTCCCACGATAAATGGGAGCACTGGGGTTGAGTGTGCAGTGCCTGTGTGTCGGGGCTCCCCACAGGAGATGGTGTGCGCAGCTCCTCTGAGCTGGGCCCTGGCCGCACCGACGCTCAGCCACTGCCTCTTCCATTCTTGCCCGGTGGCCCTGCAGCCACCTTCTGGGTGCTCTATGTGCGGGAAGGTGGAGAGGGCTCCCATCTGCACAGAAATGGTGGCTTCCTTGTCCTCCAGACCCCAAACTCCCGGCCACTGAGCCCTGCCGTTCTGCCTGGCTTCTCCCCTGGGCAGGGCCTGGCTTGGTGGTCTCCCCAGACTGGGTTGGGGAGGGGCTCTAACCCCCTGGGGTTGCAGGATGAGCTGGCAACCAGCAGCATGGGTGCTGAGCAACTCCCCAGGGATGTCAAGTGCAGGTTAGGCCTTAGTCAGGAAGGGACAGTGGCACTTGGGGTGTGAAAAAGGGGCTGTTGTCAATTACAGAAGGGCAGGGTCAATCTCTTCTGTTGTCAATTACAGGTCAGGCAGGGGATTTTTGCTGAGCCCTGATCTCTGCTTGGGAGGGGTAGGAAGCCCCAGCCCCATCCAGCCTTGCGTCTTTCTGACCAGCTGAGCCAGGGGATCAGGACCTGTTCTTGACACAACAGTAGCGGGAATCCGTCCACCCAGCCGTGGGTGCAGAAGGAAGGCAGGAGGGAGGAGGAGGAGAGAGGGGGGAGGACAGACACACACAAGGGGGGGTGGGCAGTGGGGGAGTAACCCCTCTGACCCAGCAGGGCTGTTTCATAAGGGGCATGGGTGGACCAGGATGGGCAGTCTCCCAGCACACAGTCACCAAGGCCTATGGGCGGGAAGAACAGCTATTTCCTTTCTGCCTGCGGAGGCCTTGACTTTCAGCTCCCAAATAGCCTTTGTCTCTCCAAGCAAATCCCCAAAACCCCTGGTCACGCCTCATCATCCCTCCCTGCCTGGCCTTTCCCAGAAAAGCCACCTTCCAGCTGCCCAAGGAAGTGCGCTCTCAGCAGCAGGAAGGGACCTTGCCCCTCAGCCTCGCCTGACAGAGGGAAGGTCTCAGTGGCACCACTGCTGTGCGGCCTTGAGCCACCCCGTCTCTGTCTGGGCCTCACGTGTACCATCCGTATAATGGGGCTTTGTGCTGGGTGACCTCTGAGGTTCTGGAATTTTCTGACTTGTGGACTCCACTCAGGCTCAGTGGAGATGAACAGCGATGTGCCCCGTATCGGAAGAGAGGGGAGACCTGCGGGAAAGGCTGAGGAGCAAGCAGGGGTGGGACACTGACAGGTGACCCAGAGGAGCAGGAGGGTGTGCACCAGACCTGGCAGGGATCGCAGCCCCAGAGGCACGGTTAGAAACAAAGCGTGGGCCTCCTCCAGATCTACTGAATCAGGGTGTCTGGGGAAGCAGCATTTCAAACACGCCCCCCAGGTGGTTCGGATGTGCTCAGACCACCACGGAGGTGGCAGTGGGCAGCCGGGAGCCACTGCTGCAGCAGCCAGAGGCTCACGAACCTGGGTTCCAGTCCTGCCTCTGCAGCTTTCTGGGAATAGAGCCCCACCTCACAGGGCAAGAGAGACGGTGTGTGGACGTGCCTGGCACTCGGTGGATTTAGTCAGTGGGTTATCCTTGCTGTCAAAGCAGCCCCCTCACCCTCCGTCCCTCAGTCCTGACAGTTAAAGAAAAGGACCTTCAGCTAGATCAGTCCTAGGAAGTTGAAGGCCAATGTGGGCCAGGAGGAGGAGGAGGAGGAGGAAGTTCTGCTTGGATTCAGAGTCCTCCCTTGGAGCGTCTGCGCAGCTCAGTGACTCACAATGACTGCGCAGCTCACATGACTTGCAGCCATGTTAACCACCCAACACAGACGTTAAACTGATTGGTTCAGAATGAACATCTATTTCAAGCTGGGCCAATCAGATTCCTGACCCGCCCCCCACCACACATACACACAGCTGATTGGACCAGGATAAACATCTAATTCAAGCTGAGCCAATCAGATTCCCTGAGCACCTATTTGGTTATAACTACCCTCTATCCTCCCACATCCCTGTCCCCTTCTCTATTTCTCTTCCTAGCTTTAATTACCTTCTATTGTACTCTGTGGTTTACTTGTCTGTCTCCCCCACTAGAATGTAGGCTCCACTGAGGGCAGGATGTTTGTCTCTTTTGTTCTCTGCTGGGTCTTCAGTGCTCCCAACAGTGCCGGGCCCATAGGAGGTGCTCAGTAAAAATTAGTTGAGTGAATGAATTCTTTCTCCCAGGTGATGTGATAATGGTTAATATTTACTAGGAACCTACTACTTGTTAGTGTTTTCTTTTTTTGTGCGAGGAATACCAGCCCTGAGCTAACAGCTGTTGCCAATCCCCCTCTTTTTGCTGAGGAAGACTGGCCCTGGGCTAACATCCGTGCCCATCTTCCTGTACTTTATATGGGACGCTGCCACAGCATGGCTGACAAGCAGTGAGTCGGTGGGCGCCCGGGATCCGAACCCGAGAATCACAGGCAGCCAAGGCGCGGACTAAACCGCTGCGCCACCAGGCGGCCCCTGTGTTAAGTGTTTTCTAAGCACTTTAAATATGTATTAGCTTGTTATTATCTCCATTTTATGGATGACTTGCCTAAGGTCACACAGGGGGAGAGGCAGAATTCAAAGCTGTCTCGAAGGGGCTGTGTGTGTGTGTGTGTGTGTGTGTGTGTGCATGTGCACCTGTGTATTATTCTATTAATGACCTCACTTTGATCGTTTACGAACATGTTTATAAACATCTTACTTGAGTCTCACCACTCCCCTGGGGGAGACATTATCTCCCTAATTTTAGAGAGGGAAGAACTGAGGCTCACGAGTTAACTGACTTGCTCAGGGTCACACAACAAAAAAATGACAGAGCTGAAACTAGAACCTAGGACTTCACACCTCCCCTAAGTCCCCAGTTCTTTCCAGACCCCAGGGCACCCGTCCTGTGTCTAGAAGATGCTGCTCCTGCCCGCAGAAGCTTACACTTTCCCTGTGAAGATGGACTAGAGGAAGGGACAGATCTGCAGGCCCCAGCAGAGGCTGCCCTGACGGCGGAAAGGGAGTTAACACAAGCTTGTTTCCCCTCAGTCACTGTGAAATCCACACAAAGGACTGACAGCAAAGCAGAAGGCAGGCGCTGGAGAGAACTCCCAGAGCACGCTGATGGGGTACAAGCACCTTAATTCATGCTGGATCAGAAGTATTTTCGCCATCATGGCTGCCTTCTTCAGATTACCTTCTGCTCTATTTCCCAATTAAAGTATGGCTCATGGAGCTGAGAACAATACTGTACTTCCAGCCTGTGGTCTGACCAGCACAAAAGGGAGAGGAAAGAGTTCCTCCTTCTTTCTGACTCTAAGGTCTTGCAGCCTTACAGAAGGATCTCTGACTCTCCAGTTGACTCATATCTGAAATTCCAGCATTAGGTATTTATTCCTTTGGTGGCACAGCTTGCGGCTCTTAACATATACATACTACTGAGGAGGGCACAGTGGTGGGAGATGGTGGTGGTCATTGCCAACACATTCTGAATGAGCTTTGGGAACTTTCCTAGAGGTAGATCTGAGGGGACAGAGCCTGAGGGCACTGGTGGAAAGGGTGGAGAGGGAAAAATAAGAAAGAAAGAATAAAGTGGCTAGGATCAATGCAAACTCTTAACCTCAACCCTTGCCTCATGAGGTCATTGGGCATCACTGAATTTGGTGTTCTTCCGCTGTGTTCCACAGAGGAGCCCCTACCCATGAGCCTCTCTGGTGGTCAGAGCCCCTGCCCCTCCACCCATCATCAGTGTGAGGCCCAGAGAAGGGAGGGCACTTCCCAAGGTCACTCGGTGAGTAAGTGGTCAATGGCTATGCCCAGGGCCACACCCAGGTTTGCAGTCACCCAGGTCAGTAGCGAGTCCCAGTCCTGTCAGTTCTGCAGGCCCTGCTCACAGGACCGGAGGCAGTAAGGTCACCCTGAGAAGGCAGAGGGCACCCATCAGTTACCTGAGGGCGGTTCCCTGGCTTCACTCCCATGCTACAGACACTCGTGGGGCATTTCGCTAACCTCGCCTGCCTTCCTGGAACCTCTGTGCAGGGCATATCCCCCAGCCCCTCTTCTGAAGCCCCCAGCGGGGCGCTCTCAGACTCAAACGGGTTGCTTCCCGTCTGGAAAGCCTTGCCTGGCCAGAGGACAGCATAGTGGCCAAGCAGGGGAAGCTGTGCTACCGGCATTCCACCAGCAGAGGGCGGTGGCTGCGCTGCTCACAGGCGCAGCCAGAAATGGAGCCTGTGTGGGAGGAAACTGAGCCGACCAGCTCTTCCTGCGGTGAGGTTCCTGAGACACACTCCAGCTTTGGCTTGAATGCTCCCAGTCAACTGCAGCTCACTACTGTGCTCAACTCACTAGAAGATTCTTCTGTATATTGAGATGAAAATCCACCTCCTTGTAAATCTTGCCATAAGTGCCTAGCTCTGCTCCTGGGACCACACAGAAAAAGTCAACCACTTTTTTATTTGCCAGCTCTTGGGATTTGGAGTCCTTTTCCTAGTCAGCCACCCACAGTGCTGTGTGACTTTGGGCAAGACACTTTGCTTCTCTTGGTCTTTATGTTTTACCTATAAGACAATAGGCTGGACCCTGATAAATTCTAAGGCTCTTTCCAGTTCTGACATTCCAAATGAGGTCCCTTTCACAGTTACCACTGAGGGCAGAAGAGGGGACACTCTGCACCCCCCACTCTTGGCCTGGGTTTTGAGCCCTCACAGCGGCTCCCAGGCCCTCCTTTACAGCACCTCCAGGCTACAGCCTGTTCTTAGACCTTTCCCTTGGGGTTTGGGTTCTCCTGACTGCTGCAGACTCACCCCCACTTCCACCTGAGCCCGTCCTCAGCCCCCGCCACCGACACCTTCCACTAAGTGCATGTGACTCAAGTGCCACACGGGGGCTGCTCGCAGTCACTGAGCTCACCCCTGGCTCTCACCATTCCACCTGTGGTCCCACAACACCTGGCCACTGGTGGGGAGTGGGGAGGACAGGGTCATGGGTGGCAGGTCCCCACCTCCTAACCTGGAGGTGCCTTCATTTATTGCATTCCTTTTCCACCTCCACCCAGGCCTCTCTGTCCTGGACCAGGATTCTTCCTGGTTCTCTTTTCTTCTCACTCCCAAAGCCGGGCCACTGCATCACCTTTGGTTTCTTTTGAGAGTTAGATGAACACACTGTCCTTGGACATTTCTGTTTTAATTTCAAAAGTTATGCATACTCAAAGAAGACAATTTGAAAAACACCCAAAAAGTACACAGACACAGACACACACACACACCCCAACTCCAAATTACCAAGTCGTTCTACTATCCCCATCCCCAGGCATAATCACTCTTATTTTTGATCTAAGTCTTCCCTATGTTGCACTCAGTGAGCAGGTGGAGTAGGGCCCTTTCATTCCTGTTCACTATCCCTGTGGGCCCCCCATCACCCCATTTCCAGGGCTTCCAAAAAAGTCGAGCATAGTCAGGATTTTGCGAGTTGACACATAGCACCCCACTGCCCCCTGGAACACCATGTGCACCTGTAAAGCACTTGAACCCTGAGATGTGGTGGTGGACAGCCTCCAGGATGGCCCCTGCAATCTCCACCCTTGTGTAGCCCCCTCCCACATCGTACCAGGGCTGGTCTGTGATGCGAACAGAATGTGGCAAGAGCTATAAAGGCTTGTGTTCTCTGCCTTGTGCTCTCTTCCTCTCTTGGATCGCCCCTCGGGGGAGACCAGCTGCCACGAGTGAGGACGCTTAGCCTATGGGGAGGCCCCGGGGGTGGGGAACCAAGGCCTCCTGCCAACAGCCATGTGAGTGAGCTTGGAAGTGTAAGTTCCCCCAGTTGAGCCTTCAGATGACTGCAGCCGCAGGGGCAGCCTAACAGCAGCCTCATGAGAGATCCTGGGCCAGAACTACCCAGATCAGTTTTGGGGTAATTTGTTATGCAACAGTAGAAAACTAATACAGATATATTTTCCATTTGTTGTGGGGGAGGCAGAAGAGGCATGACCATCTCAGACTTTGATGAGAAACTGAGGCACACAGCAGCTAAGCCATGTGGGTGAGACCTCCACCTACACATGGGTCCCCCCCCACCAAGGGGGGGACCTGATGCATGAACTTTTCTGGGTCCCCAGCATGGGCTCCAACCACTGACATTTCAGAGGCTCCCTCCTCACTTAAGTAGTCAAAAAAAAAAAAAAAAAGGAAAGTTGAGAAATGTAAATAAGGGATAATTGCTATTATGTCCTGGTGAATATCAGCTCCATTTTATAACCCGCTAGAGAGAGTTTTGTTTTTTCCTGTGCCATTAAATATGCATTGTCATCACCATTTTTAATGGCTGCGTTGTATTTCAGAGTATGGCTGTCTCATAGTGTATTATGCAATCTCCTGCTTTGGGATCCATAAGTGGTTTATAATTTCCAATACTTTAAAAAGGTTGTGGTTAATATAGCTGAATCTTTGCACACATTTGTGATTTTCTTTTTAAAGGATAAATTCCTATAAGTGAAAATGCTGGGTTAACAGGACTGCACTAAAAAAAAATGCTTTTGTTATGAATTTTTAAGTGCCCTTCAAAAAGGTTGTACTAATTTATATTCCCATCAGCAACTCAAGAGAATGACCATTTCCCCACACCCCTGACAGCACAGGCTATTAAAATATTTTTAATTTGCTCATTTTTAGATGCAAAATAAGACCTCATTGTTTTCACTTGCAAGTCTTTGATGCCTAGTAAGGTTGATTATGTCTTCATTTGCTTATTGGACATTTGCAATTCTTTGCTTATGAATTATCTCATTAAATGAAGTACTCAATTTTTTCTAATAGGATGTTTATCTTTTTCCTAATGATTTATAAGAGCTCTTGGTATATTAGAGATATTTAGTCTCTGTATTAATTCTTCATCACATTTATTGTCCCTTTTTACTTTTGATCCATCTGCACAAGCTCATGACTCTAAATATTTCTACTTTGCCTTCTTGGTCCCTATTCGTTCCCTACCTAGATGGTTATCTATAAACAATTGTTTATTAGCAGGAAACTGTGAGGGGTTTCTTCAGTGAGCCCTAAAACCACCCTAGGAATGATCTCTCCAATAAGTTCAGATTTCTGGCCCACAGACATAAAATCATAGCTAGCTCAGAGAGGGCCTCACTCATTGCCCCCAAAGGCAGTGGGGCCGCCAGTGTGATATAGCAGAAGTCAGGGGCAGTCATGGGAATGGGTGCCTCTCCTTAGCTCTCATGGCCCCGGTCCACTCCTGTGTTTATGCAAAGCATTGCAATTTCTTTCAGAGAACATGTCCTACCCACTGGGCCAGAAAAATCTACCACACTCTTCACACCCACACCCAACTTTGCCCTGGCCAGAGAGAGGCCCTATTACGGTTCCCAGGAAGGAGCCTGCCCATTCGCAGGTTGGCAAAGGTGCCCGTGTAGATTCCAAACACCCAGAAGCAAATAAGCCAAGGTCCAAGTGTGAACAAGGTGCCCTGCTTCTCAAGGTCAGGTCCTGTCTTAGGCTTTCTAAGGGATGTATTATTATGTGTATTTCTCTGCTTAGCTCAAGTCAGTGGCATCCTTGAGCTTGAAATCCTCCAGTGGCTTCCCAGGCACCTAGGTGAAAATCCAAGCTCCTTGGTAGGATCTCCGGGGTTCTGGGTAATCTAGCCCCTGCCTGTCTCTCCAGCTGCATCTCCCACTGCTCTCCTGCTCACCCACAGTACTCCCCCTATGTTGGCCTTCTTTTCTGCCTCGGGCCTTAGCACATGCTGTTCCCTCTTGCTAAGACACTCTTCCCTGTGGTCATTACATAACTGGCTCCTTCCCATCCAAGTTTTCAGAGAGGTCTTTCTTGACCATCTTCTCTAATACATCCCTCCTGAGTCTTTGTCACATTACTGAGTTGGGTTTTTTCACAGCACTACCCCTGTCTGAAACAATCTTAACAACTGGTTTGTCTCCTTGTTTATTGTTTGTCTCCTCGACTGGTCCACACAGCTCCTGAGAACAGGGACCTTGTCTGCATTGTCCACATGATCTAGCATGTTCTCTGATCTCCTGTAGCTCTCCTTGCTGCTCTCCCTCCCCTTCCCTCCCCCAACCATGCCTCCAGATTGTCAAGTGGCAACTGCAGACAACCCAGGCCATCTCGCTGACTGAGGCTTGCTCTGTGCCAAGTACTCTGTCACCTCTTGGCCCACATCATCCCATTTTCTTCTGGTTCTATCACTTTCCAGCTGTGTGACTTTGGGTGAGTTACCTAACTTTCCTGTGCCTCAGTCTCCTCATCTGTAAAATGGGGCAGCCCTGTTTCATAGGTTGCTGTGAGCATTCATAAGACAAGGAACAGTCCCTGGCCCAGTGTACGTGCTCCCAGGGGAGTGATTACTGTTCTCACAACAACCCTGAGAGGCGGGATTTATTACCTCCGTTTATAGATAAGGAAACCAAGGCTTTAGGGTCGAATAGCCCAGCTAGGAGGTAGCTGAGTCAGGACTGTAAGCCCTGAAGCTCATGACTTCACAGACACAGATTCTAATTCCTTTTATACAGATGGGCCAAGTGGTCTGAAGTCTCTCCCTTTCCAGCAACTCCCTCCGCACAAATACAGATCTAGCTGTTTCTGTATTCCTGCAGCGTGAGGCAATGCCCGCATTACCCCAGTCTTTAGCGCGTTCTCCCATCTCATAGATGGGGCAAAGTGAGGCCGAGAAGGGGCATGGGAGTGGGGAAAGAAGCCAACCTGGTTTCTTGACTCGAAGTTCACCAGATACTGCTCCTAGACACTCAAGCAGGCGCTTCTCCACGTGGGGGAATGGCTGCGGGCAGCTGCGTGGGATCTGCTGGAAGCTTCTGTCTTGTCCACGGGGCCTCACCCATCGCATCGCTCACCCAGAGTCTTAAATTCAAAGCTCTGTGATCAGGCAGATGTGGGGCTTTGGCCAAGACTTGTCACCACCCTGAGCCTCAAAAGCTTTCCCCATCCAAAAAGATCCTGGTCCAGTATCCCAGCGGAACCCTGGCTCTTGGGGGTAGAAGGATGAGTGGGCACCATCTCTGGCCGTAAGGAGCCCAGAAGGTGGTAGCAGGAACAGGTGTGAGCAGGGACAGGTGTGAGCAGAACCTGGTGGCAGAGCCGACGAAGTAGGGGTGTGCTGGAGCTGTGTGGGGAGGAGGGAGAAGGGCACGGAGGTGGGAAGACCAGGACCGGTTCAGGAGCGGGGTGGGGGTGGGGTGAATCCCCAAGGAGGGGAGGGAGATTTGGTGGAGCCAGGGTAGGTGCAGACAATCTGGAAACTGAGGGGAAGCCTTGGGGGCTTTCAGAGTAGGGGAGGGCCCCGTGAGAATGAGGGGAGACTTGGGAGGGCGCGGCTGGGGAGAGGGACACCCAGTGCCCGTTGGCCAAGGGCTTCCTCCGACAGGTGCAGACAGGCCCTTCCACTGCGATTGCGGATCCTCTCGCCACCCGAGGAGGAGTTGAGAGCCGTGACCCACCCAAGGCCATGCAGCTAGTTTCCAGCAGTGCCAAGATTTGAACCCAAGTCTGCCTGACTGTAAAACTGTGTGCTTTCTCTTATATGTTCTTTTTTAAACTCAAGGAGGTGATTCCAATAATATAAATAAACAATGACAATGCAGAGGCCCCCTGTCCACCCCGGGGTTGAGAGAGACACAAAGCCCCTTTGGCCCCGTCCTTATGGTCCCCCAACCCCCAGCCCCCACACCCCTGCCTTGTTGCCTTCCTCCAGCTGTCCAGGAAGAGCTCATTCAGGGGAGGGGAAGTACCTTCTCAGGCCACTTCCCTTTCTTTGTCTGGGGCTCTGCCAGGAGGGGCCAGCTGGGCAGGAGCAAAAGACAGAAAGAAAGGAAGAAAGGAAATTCCCACCAGCTGTCAGGAAAGAGGCTGTCTCTTGGAGAGGCCACAGCCCCCTCCTGGGATCCTGTAGAAGTCTGAGATACTGAGGGATGGGAGAGGCTGTCATCCTTTGCCTCCTTTCACCTGAGCATCACCTCACCCACGTCAGGTCCTAAAAATCTCAGCTCCCCTGTATTTCTGATGCCCACGTGACACCTTGGGCGGGGCACTAAACTGCCTGGGGCCTCACTTTCAGTGTTTGTACATCTGAGCATCATCTGATGACTTAGCACATGCCAGGTCCTGTGCCAGCTACACAGAATGTCCCTAAGGAATTCTCCATCTGAAGCCCCTTCCCCACCTCAAATGGGGCACCCAGCACGGGCAAGGATAGTAAGCTGTTAATGGTAGACTCTAGGGGTGTTCACTGCAAAACTATTTAAACCTCAAGGTATGTTTGAAAAGTTTCATAATAAAATGTTAGTGGAAAAAAGCTATTTTTCTCAACGCAAAGTATTTAGTGGGGAAATATTTGCCGTATTGCCATCAAAGTTAGGAATAACACATCACTATTATTTAACACTTTCCTGGAGGTGCTATCCAATGCAATTAGAAAAGAAAAAGACACTAGTGGTATAAAAATTATAAGTGAAGAGGTAAAATTATCACTACTTGCAAATGATAAGACAGTGTCTCTAAAAACCTAAGAGAAAACACTGAAAAACTACTATAAACAATTAGCGAATTTCGTAACATGATGGGATAAAAAATTGACATACAGAAACCAATGGCTTTCAAAGATACAATCACCAATTGGTAGGAAAAAGGTAATGGAAAAAGGGCCCTATTTACAACAGCAACAAAAAAAGGTAAATGTGTGTAATAAGAAATGTATAAGTTTTATGGGAAAGAAGTTTTTAACGTTCTACGAAAGGACACAAAAGTAGAGAACAAGTAAACTATGTTCATAGTTAGACTCAACATCATTGGGTTGTCCACGCTGTTTAATTTATTCTATGAATTTAACGTAATCCCAACTGTAAAATTAAATACTGAAATAAACAAGCAAGAAGAGGCAGCTAACGTTTGAGAAAAGACGAGTGATGAGTAGCCCTGTTGATATTAAAACATATTATAAAGCCTCAGTAACACAGCATTGTGTCTGGTACATGAATAGACAGATCAGCAGAAAAGAAGGGACAGTCCATAAATACACCCAAATACATGCAGAAATGCAGAATGTAGCAAAGACTGCATCTCAGATCAGAGGAGGAAAGATGGATCACTCACTAAAGGGTGTTAAGACAACTGGAGAGCCATGTGGAAAAAAAACTAAGTTGCAACTATACCTCATACTTTACACCCAGATAAATTTCAAATGTATCAAAGATTTAAACATAAAAATGAAATTATAAAAGTACTGGAAGGCCTGGTGGGAAGACTACTTTATAACCACAGAGAAGGGAAGGCTCCCCCCTGGCTTTTTTTTTTTTTATTGCGGTAACATTGGTTTATAACATTATATAAATTTCAGGTGTACATCATTATATTTCGATTTCTGTGTAGATTACATCATGTTCACCGCCCAAAAGCTAATTACAATCCATCACCACACACATGTGCCTAATCATCCCTTTCGCCCCCCTCCCTGCCCCCTTCCCCTCTGGTAACCACCAATCCGATCTCTGTCTCTACGTGATTGTTGTTAAGGGAAGGCTTTTCTAACCATGGGCCTGGATCCTGAAGCCATAAAAGAAAAGACTGGCAAATTAAACTTCTTGAAACTTAAAAGAAGATATCTGCATTGTAAAAAGCACCACTTGAAAAGTATACTTGCAACTCATATCCTAAACAAAGGGCTAATTTTCCTAATATACAAAGAACTTATTAAATCAATAGGAAAATAATCAATGACCCTCTAGAAAAATGGTTAAATGATATGGATAGACAATTCACACAAAAAAGGAAACGCAAATAGATTTGAAACACATAAAGATATTTCAACCTCATTTTTAATAAAAATGCTACTTGAAACCTCTCTGAGAGAGTTTCCCACACATCGCCTTAAGAAAAATTTTAAAAGTATGGTAACACTCCAGTCTCAAGGAGGTAAAGAAACAGGTACACTTATACTTTGCTGGTGAGAATGTAAATTGTTATAACATCAGTGGAAGTCAATTTTGTCAATATCTATCAAAATTTCAAAAGCATGTACCTTTCCCCCCCAACTTGAAATTTTCAACTAAGGTATATTTTTATCCAATAAAATACAGAGATCTTAGCTGTACAGCTCATTGGATCTTTAAATATATATGCACTCATGTAACTACCACCACAATCAAGGTACAGAACATCTCCATCACCCTAAAAGTTTTCTCACGCCAACCCAAAATGCAACAACTATTCCTACTTCCATCACCACAGATCAATTTTGCCTGTTCTTGAACTTTGAAGGAGAATCATATAGTGTGTACTATTTTGTATCTGGCTTCTTATGCTCAACATATTTTAAAGATTCATCGTGTTGCTATGGGTATCGGTAGTTACTCTTTTTTTTTTTTTTTACTGCTGTGTACTATTCCACTTTATGCATCTGTCACAATTTGTTTATTCTTCTGAGGGATGTTAGGGTTGTTTCTAGTACGAGGCTATTATGTATAAAACTGCTATGAACATTCTTTTACAAGCCTTTTTTTGTGGATATACGTACTCATTTTTCTTGGGTACTAACCTATGAGTGGAAAGCTCAGTCCTAGGATAGACATTTCTTTAACTTTATTAGACACCACAGAACAGTTTTCCAAAGTGGCTGTAACATTTTACATTCCTACCAGCAAAGTATGAGAGTTCCAGTTGCTCCTCATCCTCACTGACACTTGATATTGTCAGTTTTTTAAGTTTTGGCCATTCTGGTGGGTGCATAGTAGTAACTCATGGTTTTAATTTGCATTTTCCTAGTGAGTAATGATGGGCACAACATGTAGATAAACAATTTGCACAAAAGGAAGTGCAAATAGGTCTTACACATATAAAGAGATTTTTTTAGCCTCAGTCTTAACAAAAATGCCAATTGAAACTACGCTGAGAAAGTAGCACCTCTTCATAGGCTCATTGGTCATTTGGATATCCACTTCTACGCGATGCCCATTTAAATCTTGCCTTTTTATTTTGCCCATTTTAAAACCCAGTTATAAACAACACCAGTCCTTTGTCCGATGGATGCATTGCAAATACTGCCCCCATATCTGTGGTTTGCCTTTTCACTTTCTTAATGGTATCTTTTGATGAGCAAAAGTTTTTAATTTTGATAAAGTACAATTTGTTGTTTTTATAATTATTGCTTTTTGTGTCCTGTTAAGCAACCTTTGCCTACTACAATGTCAGGAAGAAGTTCTCTCCTGTGTGTGGGGGGGGGGGGCGGAGAGCAAATACAGAGAGAACAATGTAAGCAATGTGCTCTCTTTGTGTAAAAAGGGATCTATCTATAGACAGAGATAGATGGATATAAAATTTCGGGAAAGACACTTGAGAAACCTTTAACACTGGTTGCCTCCTGGTAGAACTGAATAACTAGAAGCTAGGTGTGAGGGGCAGACTTTTCACTGGGGGTCCTTTGATTGCTTTTGAAGTTTAAACTATGTGAAAGTTTTACTATCCGAAAATAAATACTTATTTATAAATAGACGTTATTCTCAATGGGTAAGATTTTCCACACGTGGATATCGGTGAGAAGGGCAGTCCAGAGTGGGGAAGAGCTGGGGCACAGGCCTGGAGGAGGGAAAGTTGCAAAGTCCCACGTGCCTGGGGGCAGTGACAGCATTTTACAGACCTTTGTCCAGCGCCTCATCATGGCCTCAGTGTCACATTCCAACCAGCAGGGGCTTTCACAGTCCCAGGTCTAAGCCCTCTAGGGATGGCCTGCAGCACTGAGTCCACAGGGAAGTGCCCACCACTGTCAGCACTGTGTTGGGGTACTTTATCTACCCTTGCTCCGATCCCAAGGGGCAGTCTTAGGAATGATGTCTATTGGACCGAGGAGGAAAGAGAAGCACAGGGAGGTTATGTAACTTGCCCAAGGTCACATAGCCATTAAGTAGCCTACCTAGACCCAGGGCTGTGTATCCTCCCCTCTCCAGAACTCTGTAAGCCTGGGGCGGGAAAAGGGCGGTGGAAAGAGTTAAGCACCCAAGAGTAAGCAACCAGGCTCTTCCCTGGTGCTTTCTGGGGCAGCCCATCCCCCTTCCACCCAGGTTGCTGTCTGGCCTCGCGCCCTGTTTGCACCCCCCTGCCCCCCCACCCCCCACCGGGCTGACTGCAGGAAGGAGGCACAGATGGCAGGCGAGGACGAGGCCCCCAGCCAGGCTCCCCCAGCTGTCGCTTTGGAGAGCACCATGCATCTCCTCCTCCTCCTCCCTTAAACAATTGGGAGCTAGCCAGCCTGGCCCCAGCTGTTCCCTCTCCCTGGTCCAGGGCTCCTGCAGACCCATGCTTCTGAGGCCTTTGTCTCCAGGGGGGGAGAAACACAGATTCCCAGAACATCAGAGCGGCACAAGACCTCAGAGGACGACGGGTCCCACATCTCATTGTACAGCCAGGGACACTGCGGTTTGGAAAGGCAAAGGACTTGTCCAAGGTCACAAAGAGCCAGGCAGAGAAGTCAGGCTTCCTCACTACCAGCAAAGCTTAGGATTTGGGGGCACCCCATAAGGATGAGGGGGTGCTCATGCAGGTTGCATTGGCCCCTCCCCACCAAGATTCAGCCAGAGCAGTTCTGCTCATCCTGATTTTATACAGTGATAATGTCTGCGATTTTATTTCAGGGGCCTTTAACCTGGGTCCACAGACCATTTAGGAGGTCTGTGAGCTTGGAGAGGAGAAAAATTGCATCTATATTTTCACTAGTCTCTAACTGAAACTTAATATTTCCTTTGTTTATAAATGTAGGCAACAAACCCCAGTAGGAGTGGCTGAACCCGTAACTTTCCGTCAACAGACATCACAGACATCTTCAGGTCACATGACCCTGGTACTGCAATGGCAAAATATCGTTCATGCATTGAAATTACAGTACTATCAGGCCCTCCACGTGGTCATGTTATTAAGCATCAGTATAAAAGCACATATACCACTATATCACAATTCTGTATACACTCTGATAACTGTATTTCAATATAATTGGTTTCCTTTGTAATCCTATTTATTTTATGTACTTAAAACCTTTATTCTTTGAAGGGACCCATGGGTTTTTCCAGATTGCCAAAGGGGTCTATCTCCCACCTCCCCAAAGTTAAGAACCCATTTTATGGAACAAAATGTCCCAGTGTTAAAAACTGAAGTTTGAAAACTTTTGTACTATATCTGTAACCTCGTAAGACTGATAAGATTGAGGCCGAACTCCCTCGAGATGAAGGAGTAAGCCCGCGGTGGAGGAGGGGGCGCTGGTGCCCGGTGGGGAGCCCACGGGCATGCCCTGTACCAGGCAGCCTTCCAGGCTTTACAAAACACCTCACTGAATCCTCAGAATAGCCTTGGGGTTGGGACTAGCACTTCTGCCATTTTGCAGCGGAGGAAACTGAGGCACAGAACAGTTAGATGACTTGCCCAAAGCACACGGCTAGTAAATGGTGGAGGTGGGATTTGAATCCAGGCCGACCAATGCCAGAGCATTTGTGCCTCATCACTGGGCATCCTGCTTCCAAACCTCTCACAGCAAGTTCCTAAGGTGTTGCTGCTGCCTGGGTGCTTCTCGTGGTGGGGGTGAGGCGGGGGGAATGGGACCCTGACGGGTTTGCTTCCCCAACTAATTGACACATGGGGCACTAACTAGCTGTGCAAACTTGACTATGTCCCTTGCCCTCTCTGGGCCTCATTGTCTCCACCTATAAAATGCAGGGTTCTAAGCACTGCCACCGGTGCTTCCCCCTCCCTTGTTCACCGAAGGACCCACTCGGAAACAGGCATAGGTTGCTTAGCAACTAAAATCAAGGGCTTGTCTGAGTGGAATGGAAAGGGGGGAGGACAGGCTAGGACCATGCAATGCTGATGCCACAGAACGTCTCTTGTTTTAAGAGGCTGAATGCTATGACCACCTCCCCACCAATCAAGACGACTGGCTCTTTAAGAGCCTTGGGATGGGGGTGGGGGCAGGGACTTGAGGAAGGCCATCCCCAAAAGGGAAACTGCCCTAAGGACTAAATCTGGCCTGGAGTTTCTCAGGCTAGGCAAACACACACTCATTGTTCTGGAAGCTGCCGTGAGAAGGGCCGGTTAGTAGGGGTCTTGGCCAAGGCCTTAGGGTTCCCTTGGCCCCTAGGGAGATGCTGTTTCAAGCCAGGCCTCCTTAGTTCCACTCCCCAAACCCCTCAGGCACCTATTTACCAAGGGAATTTGCACTTGGTTAAGGTTAGGGTAAGATTTAAGGAGCCCAAACTCTCCAACCGAGAGGAATGTGTTGCTAAAAGTGGGGTTTCAGACTGCAGGGAGAGCTGCTCACATGGGGCAGCCATCCCCAAGCCTGAAGTGTTGCCTGAAGTGTCGGGAGTCCATGGACACATGAGGAAGGAGCGTCACAAGCTGCAGCCTCAGACCTGACAGAGCAGACCTGTCTCTCCTGAGGGCTTGGGGATGGCTGCCCGGTGTGAGCAGCTCTCCCTGCAGTCTGAAACCCCACTCTTGGCAACACATTCCTCTGGGCCTCAAGAGTTTCGTCTCCTTAAATCTTACCCTAACCTTAACCAGGTGCAAATTCCCTTGGCAAAGGGAAGTCATTGTCATCACTAAACCTGAGCACATCTGATTTTGGCCTCAGAAGTGGCTGAGAGCAAAGATTCCTGGGAAAACGCTCAGAGGGTGTCCAGGCACGCATGCAACCTTGGAGAAGACACTTCTCTTTGGGACCAGGATTTCTCATGGGCACAACAAGGTGCTTGGAACAGGGGATGGCTGGAGTCTTCTCCGACTCTGGCATTGTATCAATGTAAGACTGGAATTGGGGCACCCGGGAGGTGGGATGGGAGGGGCATGGGCTGTGAGGATTGCGTGGCCTCAGGCAGGCTCAGAGCATAGAATCTCAAACTCAGGCCCACGGCCCTGGGCCTGGGCCTCAGATCTGAGCCAGTTAGATTCCCCAATTCCCAGCACCCTCTCCCCCCACCAACCTGGAGCTTATTACAGCTTATTACAGTAGTTAAAATAATTGAGGCAGTATAGCTCGGGCTTATTGAGCACCTGCTGTATACCAGACCCTATGGTAACCTTTACATACCTAATCTCATGTAACCCTGGCAGATAGGCAGACTCCAGAGAAGCAGGCAGGCTGACGTCAGAGGGGCTGGATCAGGCGCCAAAGGGGGCCCAGGCCCCTCCCCAAATTCCTCTCCCTCCAGCACTCGGCCTGGTACAGCCATATCAGTGTGCCCCCTGGAGACCTCACACCAGCACCCCCATTCCCTTTTGAGTTATGGGCACCCTCCCCTCCAGGCAGGGTGGGGCTCACTGCTAGGAAGGCTCAGGGACAGTACTGGACAACGAGACAGTAGTGAGAAGGGAAAGACAAGCCTCCCCCTTGCTGGCTGTAGGCCTGGGAGCCCATGGGCTATTTCTGGGCCTGGGTGGACCGAGGAAGCAGAGGAGATGGCCGAAAGCCCTTGGCATCCATCATATGGCTCCTACTTACCGAGCACACACTGTGTGCCAGCCTATATGCTGTAAGTGCTTTACACAGCACCTCAGTTCATCATCATGGCACTTGAGAAACAAGGACACACCATGATCATTTCACAGAGACCGTGAGGCACAGAGAGGTTCCACGTCCAGGCCTTCACAGCTAAGGGATGGAGCTTTGATTTCAAAAGGTGTGGGAGGCTCCAGGCCAGTGCCTCTGGGCAGAGTTAGGGCCCGTGGCCTGAGTCCACAGTGTCCCAGTGAACCAGGTCCTATTATTTCCAGCCTCATAGGCTCTGCTGGGACTGAGGGGAATGAAGCTCGGGAGACGGCCAGCGGAGGCCCTGGCCTGAGGAAGAGGGACAGGTTCTCTGACCTCCCAGGATACCCACCAGCCAGGCTGCATCCTGGCCCCCTGTACCTCAAATCCAGAGAGCGCCCCATCCCACAACCGTGAAATAAAATAAGAGAGCGACGCTTCCATTCCTGCTGAAGAGCTTGTCTTCATTTTTCTCAAAAATAAGCAGTCATTCTTCCAAAAAAGGGAAAAACACAAAGCAGAGCTGTCAATCTCGGGCCTCAGACAAACGGAATAAAGTTGCGACTTCTCTCTCTCAGAGAGTAATTCTCCCCCCTTTCCCAAAGTCACTGTACATTCAGGCTGTCACAGGCTTTGAGATGCAAATTTCACCAAGCGGAAGGCAGCTTGAAGAACAAAGACCGATTGAGGAAAGATCTGAAAAATGGATTTGGAAAAGGCTCTCTGAATTCCCCAGAGAGGGGGAGACCTCTCTGCACAGGGGACCAGTGGTGAAGATTTGGGGCTTTTTTTTACAAGAGAGAGAAGGATTGAGGGGCTCAGTGCTGATTGTGGGGAGTGTTACAGAAATCTGGAATAGAAGCAAAGGCTTCGGGTGAGCAAAAAAGTCTGATTTTATTACAGTCTTCAGCACTGAGCTGGGCACTTTTTTTGCCCCTTCTTTTAATATTAGGCCTCAGACATGCTGTAAGCCACGGGGAGAACTGGTCTGCCAACTTCTGCGGTGGATTCCAGAGTAAGAGCAGCTGGGTCAGGCAACATAGTTCTAGGAACTTTAAGGGGAGGAGGCAGACCCCCTTCAGTCTGGGCAGCCCCTGCAGCGCACCACATTCTCCCAGGCTCCTGGAAGGGAGGGGCTCCCAGGACCAGCAAAGAACCAGGGGGAGATGGGGCACAGGGCCTCTGGGACCTGGCCTCAGGTCAGCCCAATGCCCCCTTGCTGAGCACCTACTGTGTGCAGGCCCTGTACAAATCAGACATGTTCCCACTCCCAGGGGTTCTCAATCCAATCAAAGCAGTTGACTGGACTGCAAACTCCATGCTGACAGGGACTTGGTCTTGTTTATTGCTGTTTGTTGGATGGATGGGTGGATGGGTGGGTGAGGTGGATGGATGGATGGGTAGAAGGAAGGATGGATGGGTGGGTGGGTGGATGGATAGATGGGTGGGTGGGTGGATGGGTGGATGGATGGATGGATGGATGGATGGATGGATGGATGGGTGGGTGGATGGATGGATGGGTGGATGGATGGGTGGGTGGGCGGGCAGATGGATGGATGGGTGGGTGGATGGATGGGTGGACTAACCACCTAGAAAATAAGGAAACACGTAGGAAGAGCTCCAATCGTGATACACACAAAATGCCTCTGGATGGGTATTGGGATGGGGAAAGCTTCTTGGAGCTGGCCCCATTTGAGTTGAGCCTTGAGGGATGAGAAGGACTCATTGTTGTATTCTGCACAATACCCACCGGTACACTGGTGAGGACACATTTGAATAAAAAGATGTTAGAAGGGAACAGAATGTGAGAGCTAAATCGAACTCTAAAGATCATGTGGTCCAACCCCATCATTTTGCAGAAGGGAAAACTAGAGCATAGGAAGGTTAAGTGAGTCACCTAAGGTCATAAAGCAACTACGTGGCAAGGCAGGGATTCAAGTAAGGTCTGTCTGCTTCTAGAGCCTGATCTCTTAGCCCCATCCTGTGCTGTTCTTCTGCTGCAGGGCTCTGCTCTCCTCACTGAGATGCCCTGTGGATTTTTGCTACCCTTCCTGCCCCAGCCCACCCCACCACCCACTCCTGCAGGGCTGGGGAGACCTGGAGCAATTGGTTAGGCCTCCCACCAGAAACAGGAGAAGAAGCAAGTGTGCAAGAGGAGGCCACACTGACTGGGTTGGAGTGGAGAACACAGCACCCAGAGACCAGCCCCAGAGACCAAGCGGGAAATGTTCTGCCATCAGGTGGTCGAGACTGAGCAAGGCAAGGGGGTGGGGAGGGGAGGCCACAGGGCTTGCACAAGGGGGTAGGAATGACCCCCACCTGCAGACCAAGCCCAGCATCCCAATCCCAGAATCGGGTTATTTTCATTATATGCAGCTAAATCTGAACACAAATTAACCAGGGACTCCAGTTTCTGGAGAATGCGATGATGCCCCATCATTTGTAACTGCTGGCAGAGAGCAATTAAGATGCATGTGCTCAACAGCTCCCTCCACGTACCATGGAGTCGGTTCCTTGAGCAGCATATGGCAGGGCCCTCTCAGGAAACTCCCACCTGCCCAGCTCACCGGTGGGGTGCCCACTGGGCCTCTCAGATGATGCCTGACGTTATTTGGGTCCCCAGTGCCTGGCACGGTGCTGAGTGTCCAGTCCATGTCCCATGACTAAAGGGATGATGCCATCTTGTCTGGTCCCCTGCTCCAGCACACCTCTCTCTACCTCTCCTTGCCGACCAAAATTGTTGCTTCAGTCCTTCAGAAAGGAAGCTTCCCCCATAGAGTCTAGGAAATGCCTGCTCTCCTGGCTTCCAGAAGAGATGGACACATGTGG
This sequence comes from Tapirus indicus, assembly GCA_031878705.1. Lineage (NCBI taxonomy): Eukaryota > Metazoa > Chordata > Mammalia > Perissodactyla > Tapiridae > Tapirus > Tapirus indicus. The sequence goes on along the minus strand of CM062918.1, from coordinate 59,004,416 downwards.
TGACGGCACATCAGAGGAGCTCATCAAGTATTGGTTCAATTCATGTTCAAGGAAATCCTTGGAGACATTCAAATGACGGTAATAATAATAACACAAGGCACATCTATAGACATGCCTCTCCCTCACCCTCTGTGAGGTGGGCAGGCATGCAACTGGGAGAGCTCTGGGTTTAAATTCTGCCACTTGTGTGCTGTGCAGTCTTGACTTCTCTGAGCCTCTATTTCTTCATCTGTAAAATGGGGAGAATAACTGTACTTTCTCATGGGACTAGAGGTGAGATTCAAAAAGAGCAGGTATGTTAGAGCCTCAAAAGCTCCCCAGGTGATTCTAGTGTGCAGCCAGGGCTGAGAACTGCTGGGTTACAGGGAAAACCCAGACCCCCATGTCTAGGCCAGGTTTCTCCTCTTTCTACCAGGTGCCAGTTGGGGAACCAGGTAGCTGGCTAAAGCTTAGGCATGCAAGACTCTGCTTCCAGCCTTGGCCTTCTTGTGGCCTGGATGTGGAGGCGGCAGGGGGCCCGGGCAGAGCGCAGCAGGAAAGGGGCGGCGCACCTGGGGAGGCCCGAGTGGCTAATCAGGCCGCTGGGCACAGTGCCCGGTCTCTGGAATATTCATAAGGCCCCTCCAGCTGTGCCAGGCAATCAGGGTGCTGATTGCTCCCCCATCTGCAGCTTAACATTCCAATCCAGAAAGGAGAGAGCTGGCGGCTGAATGTTAACTAGGGAGAAACAGGCTCTGGCCTTCACAGCAGCAGCCTGAACGAGAGCTGGGGAGGCACATCCACTCCTTCGGGATCTCCCAGCCACCCAGAACTGATCCATTCACCAGAGCCAGAGGCAGTGGAGACAGTCACGGATTCAGAAACAAGTGAGCTGGTTTCAGGTCCAGCTTCTGCCCTGACCAACCGTATGCCCGTCTCTGCAGCCTTGGTCTCCCCAACTGTAAGATGGGGGTGTCTCTACCTTCATCCAATTCCAAGAGGATTGATGAAGACAGAGTTTGTTGGACTAGGGTGCTGTCCAAAGGCACGGCATCATCATCGTTGTTTGTAGTTTTTGTGGACATGCCTTCTAACCCCGAGAAACGTTTTCAATCACAAATACTGAAATCTCCAGCAAGCTGGCTTTGAGAGAAACTCAACAAAGGGAGAGGAGCTCCCAGAGCCTCTGTCAGAAGGCAGGGCGGCCTCGGGGCAGGGATGTGGGGTCCTGGGCTAGTGCTATTCTCATCTGGCCCCAACCTCTCAGAGAAGCAAGAAAGGAACGAGAAGGACACCTGACAGCAGACGGAAAAAATTCAAAGAACTACAAAAGTAGACAATGTTCTGTGGCCTTCTGGTTGCTCAGGAAAAGTCTGGGGCCATTCAGCGTAGGGACAAAAGCGTGCCACCACAAGTTCACAGCTCATAATTAATGTTTCAGGCGATGATGAGGATTTGCCAAGAAATGGCCAACATCTTTTCTGTGTTTGTACTGAATAATATAAGGAACTATTTCTAGAGAGATTTCTATCAAACTGAGGGGAAAACCCGGAGCTAAAATAATACAAGCTTCTCCTTCCTAGAAAATTGACCCATGGGGAGCAGCTCCTCTCTACTGCTGCCTGATATGAGGGGCTCTGACTTTGGCATTATTGTTATGTTGTTTGTTAGCCCTGCCTGCCCCTCCCCGAAGACCAGCCCGGCCCAGGCCTGCAGGCTCAGCTCTCACCACTGTGGGCAGGAGACTGCCGGCCTTGACACCGGCTGCAGGGCCAAGCAGGAGTTTGCCCTGACTCCCAAGCAGCCCCTCGTTGGGGGCAGGGGCCCTGCTTCACAAAGTATCAGACACGGGGGTCCTGCCTCAAACTAAGTGAACCACTCAGATTAAGGAGCTGCCCCCTCTACGGCCCCCACCGCCACCCCTGGCCCTCACTATGGGAACTTTGCCAACAAACCGCTTTTATTGTTTTTTCTCTAAAGTACAAAATGTTAAGTCTCCATCTAAAAGAATTCAGAAAATAAAGCTAAAGAAAAAGAAGAAAATGAGAGCGCTCATGATTCCAATCCTCAGAGAGAACCATTTTTAACATCAGGTGGATATTCTCTCAGTCTTTTCCAGACAGGTAGATGGATAGATGGATAGATGGATATTTTTTAATGGAATTAATCATATTTTATCTTTTTTTCACTTAACAGTATGTCATCAAATTTTCTCTCATTAAATATTCCCCTGCATTGGTGGTTCTGAAAGTGTCGTCTGGGGACCCCTGGGGATCTCCATGACTTTTTCAGGGAGTCTGTTGGGTTAAAACTATTTTCATAATAATACTAAGACATTATTTGCCTTTTCACTCTCATTCTCTCAGGAGTGTACAGTGGAGTTTTCCAGAAGCTGCATGACGTGTGATACAGCAACAGACTGAATGCAGAACCAGACATGCAAATTCAGCTGTCTTCTGTTAAGCCAGACTAATTTAAAGAGATTTGCAAAAGTGTAAAATAATGCCATTCTTCTAATTTTTTCTGTATTGGAAAGTATAGTTATTTTTCATAAAAACATGTTTCTCAGGAGAACATGAAAGGGGTTTATTATTGTTATTTTAAGTTAACTGGCAAATACATATTTTTGAAATTCCTTCATGTTTATTTTGAATATGCTAACTACTGATAGTGATGGTCCATGTAAGCAAAAGCTCTTTGGGATCCTCAATAATTTTTACAAGTGTGAAGTGGTTCTGAGGCTGAACTCTGAGAATGACGCTTGAGTGTTTCTAATTTGTTCACCCATTTCCATGATGGACTTGCACGCTGCTTCCAATTTTCACTATTATAAACGTGTTGCACAAATCCAGTACTTATTGAAAGTGAAAACTTCTCAAAATGAGAGAAAACGACAGAAACCAACTGGTTGGGTGAGCCATCACTATCAATCCATTACTAATCAAGTTAAACAAAATGTATCACAGAATGTGAACAAATAAAACAGAATATGTTTGTGTACACTGAATACGGATGTATGTGTACAGATACATTGTATATTTCTATAGAGAGAGAGACACGCTCTATAAAGAGGACTTGTTTTCCTGCTGTGTTTTTCTTGAAGTGTTTACAATCTGATCATATTCTAGACCAGTGCTACTGATGGTATAAAACTGGTACCATTACAGAAATTGAGAGGAAGAGTTTAGAAACTTTTAAGCAATTTGAGAGAGAAATTATATTTCTGTAGGAAATAATAAAAAATTGATGTTTGTAAAAAAAAATTGAGTACTAAAAAATGCTGCATTTTTTTTATATATACTTGAGAATATTTCTGTAGGATAGATTCCTAGAAGTGGAATTGCTGGGCCAGTGGACATGCATCTTTAAATGTTAATAGACATTGCAAAGTCACTTCCATTTACATCTCACCAAAAGATGTAAATACACCAAATACACCAGGAGTGTATTTGAGTGCCTGCTCTCTCATACCTCTGGAAATACCAAAGATAATTATTGTTTTAAATCTTTTCCTGTCTTCTGTGAATTGCTTATTCATATCTTTTGACCATTTTCTATTGAGTTCTTTTTCTCATTGATTTTTCTGGAACCTCTATATATTCTGGACAGAAATCTTTTGTCTGTTATATATTGCAAATATGTACTCAATTATGTGGCTTGCCTTTAATTTTGCTTACATGTCTCATTATAGTACAGAAACTTTACCTTTAAAAAAAATAATCTAGTAATCATTTCCTTTATGGTCTGGAGGATTCTTGTCTTGTTTAGGAAGCCTTTCCTCATTGCATGATTTTTAAAATGCTCTCCATTTTCCGCTAATACATTTGCAGCTTTTCTTTTCTTTTTCTTCTTTTTTTTAATGTTCAGATCTTTAATCCATCTGGAATTAATTTTTGTTACGGTGTGAGGCATTGACTGCTGACCCTTTTAGCCCTAAGTGGAGTATGGCAGGGTGCCGGCAATGGGCTTGAGCCCCGGCAAGCACCAGCCCACACGTGCTGGGGACCTGCAGGCCTGCTGCGGCTGGAGCTGAGCTGCTCCCCGAGGTAGACAGGTATCTGAGCCCATCTGGTTTGGGAGGGAGGCAAGCTACATTTCAGAATCCTTCTGAATGTGTTGCAGCTGCGGTGGGCATCTGCAGAGTCGACAAGCAGAGCTGACGACTTTCCCAAGAAAGTACCAAAACGTCTTTAACATGCTGCGCGGTTCACCAGGAGCTTTTATGTCCACTGTCCCACTCGATGCCAACATCGCGGATGCAGGAAGAGAATTTAGGATCCCCATTTTACCATTACAGGAAAATAAGGTGCAGAGAGGTTAAGTCACACAGCCAGCAAGTGGCAGAGCCCACCTAGAACCCCGACCTCCTGCCACCAAGTCCACAGCTCACATCTCTGTGCATCTGGCTCTGTCCTCAGTGTCTCTGCAGCTGCCCCCTTCAGTGGAAGGGAGGATCCGGCCTAAGCCTTTCCCAAATCCGTGCTCCCCCATTGTGGGTAGGAGACTGGAAAAATCCATCCTCCACCGGCTGACGGTGGATTTCAAGAACCAAGGCTTCTTCCCGTGTGCACCTCCTCCTTCCCCTGAGCCGCTTGGCAGAGGGTGGGAGTGGAGATGAGTCAGGCCGGGAACGGAGAGCTCAGCCATAAACAAGCGGAACTGACAGCAAGCACTTTCCCTGAGGCGCGTGACCTCCCACGGGCCTCCGGGGACTCCGCCTGAACGGCAGAGCTTCGAAATTTCATGATCTAGGCTTTACAGATTTAATTTGCTATATTCACGAAGGCAGCCACGGAAGGGGGAAAACCTCTAGATAGGAACTGGGGGATGAGGGAGGAGGTACATGATTTCCAGTCTCACAGCGGAGAGCTCATGGTGTGTTTTTCAATGTGTGTCATTTCTGTAGATGCCCAATGTGCCTAAGGCTGGTTCTTCAACCCTTCCAGCCCCAAACAAAAAGGACATCTAGGACGCAGAATTGTAGAGCTGAACCGGTTTGGAGATCAAATGTTCCAATCCCTCAGGTTAAGGAACCACATGTGTACCCCGAGGGAAGTGACTTGTCCAAATGCACACTTTTGGGATGTTCTAGGAATAGGTATCAGGTCTCCTGCATCCTGGCCTGCACTCGTTCTGGTGAATCTCAGGAGAACGGTAGGGAAAGCATAGCCACTGGACACATGATGAGGAAGTAAAAGATGGGGGGGTGTCGGGCAGAGAGAAATAGGGGCAATAGTCCCAATAGTGACCTTCTCTCCGCCCTGGGGCTGCAGCCCAGGCTAGGGAGTTGCAAGGCGCCTACCTGCTCCAGGGGGATGACGAGAAAGGAGCCTCCTCCCGCACTCTCGGTGACGATGGCCAGGAAGCGGGCGTTGACAGCGCAGAAGTGGTTATCGTGCACATTCTTGGTGATGGGGATCCCGTCAAAGCAGTGCTCCCGGTTGGCCACTTTCCCGTAGACATTCCGGAACTTGGAGCTGCGGTACTGCGGACGCCAGGACATCTGTGAGGGGCCAGGAGAGACAAAGGTCAGGCTGGTCACTGCTTCCTGAAGGGCCTGGGCTGGAGGCTGGGGAGGTGGAAGCTGCTCCCAGGCATGCAGGAGGAGAGTGAGCCCTGGTGCCCCCGCTGGGGACACGGGGAGAGAAGGAGCCTCCAAGAATCATGTGCCCAGCCCTGGGCTGGAGGACTTACTATTTCAATAAACTTCTACAGGAGCAAAGACTAGCATGAGGGCATTTGCACATTTCCTGCTTTGGGTACACACTCCCATCCCACCTTCCAGAAAGGAGGTAGGACCTTTCACTTCCAAGGGAGGTACCATGGATAGAGCAGACCATCCACCCAATAACGGTATGGGCTCCCTCCAGAGTGCCAGAAACTGCTCAGTTCAGTAAGGGAGGAGCAGACGGAGAAGGCTGGGTGTTCACATATGGAGAGAACACTGCTGATGACCAGGGGTGCAGGAGGAAGATGTCCCCCTCTATGTGCGAGGAGGAAAAAGACCATCCATTATCATACCCTCCTATGGTTCTCTCTAGGGCTACTAATCCCTCAGAAATCTCTTAGACCTATATATCATCATCATCATCACTAGGCACGGAGAGGTTAAGTACCTTGTCCAAGGCCACACAGCTAATGAATAGGGCCATGAACACAGGTCTCCTATCTGGAAATCTGAGACTCCTTCCTATGCCAGACTACCCTTTGTAGCCAGATTTCTCAATGTGTGGCCCACTGATCATCTGTATCAAAATCATCTGGGGTGGAATAGGTTTCTGAGCCTCCCACATCATTTGTTAGAAATGCTGATTCCTGGGTCCCAATCCAGACCTACTGAATCCAATATTTTGGGAGTGGGGCCCAGAAATTAGCATTTAATCCAGCTTCCCCCCTCCTCTCTCAGGGAGACAGAAGCACAGTGAAGTTTGAGAGCCCCTGTTTTAGAGAATGGAATAAGTGGTACCCCTCCCCAACCCTCCCTGCCCACCATCAAAGACACAGACTCGAACCAAACAACCAACCAACCAGCTCCTACTGCATGCCTGTCCGTGCTGTGCACAGTGGAGAACACAGGTGTGCACGAGGGGGTGGGCGGTGAATGGGATGGACAGCCCACAGTGGAGTCCAGCTTCGCTGTAGGATGGCGCCTCCTATGGGGAAGCTCTACAAATGGTCACCATCGCAGATGGAACCCGAGTAGGTGCTCTGCTGGCAAACACGCATCCAAGTGCGATGAGACACATGCATGTCCCGAGCCAGAGGCCTGGCATACAGCAGGAGCTCAAAAAGTGCTTTGTAAAACGAACATGCTTCTGACCCGCCTTTGCCATTATCTATCCCTCTCCTTCCTGCCAAATCTCCTGATGGGCCTTGAGTCTCCCACCCCATCTCAGGGCAAAAAGGGACAAGCTCATTTCTTCACATGAAATTTCCAAGGGGAAGAAAACAAAAGGCACCACCACAGAATCCGGAAACCAACACAGGGAATTTGACTGAAAACAAAACTTTGCATTTGATTTAAATAAAGCCGGGAGCTCAGCCACAAAGGCCTCTTTATTGAAGGAAGAAGTACAGCTCCAACGAGGAGACTCCCAGGGAAGGCTCCCCACCTTCAGGCAAACCCTCTTCCCCCAGCTCTCTGGCCCTTCCACCCCAGCCCTTCTCCTCCCCCAGGTCACTCTCCACTCCTCCCTACCTCCCAGCCTCTGCCCACGCTCTACCCCATTCCCGCCTGCCTTCTCCCCTCCCCGCAGAGTTCTGCCCAAGACCGTTCAGGACAAAGTCCGCTGGAGAGGCAAGCACCGGCGGGGAGACAGATTGGTCACTCCTGGTGTGTGACCCCAGGCGAGCGCCTTCCGCTCTCCCGGTTTCCAACTCCTCACCAGGATGACATCAGCATTCCCCAGAGTGGAGTCCCAGGGGGTCACGCACAGTTCCTTTACATGGTACAGAGATGAAGTGTTTAATTTTAGTAGTTACGTGTTTATTTTACTTTGCATTAGAAAAAATATAATGTGCATGCCAAATCCATGATTTCACAGGTATTATTGCTAATAAGGCTAAGTTAAAAAATAATGAATCAATTCAAAGAAAAATACAGTATGAAAAATATAGTATGGGTGGTACATGGACCTAGCAAAAATTCAATCTGATATGGGAGTGCTGGGAATCTCTCTGTCTCTTCCAGGTAGAACATTCTAGATCCCACAGTTCCTACAGAAGAGAAAGGAGGTGGCAAGCTTGCTCATTCCAACCTCTTGTTCCTTGCTGGTGCAGTTCTGGCTTTGAATGCCTTCGCCCCTCTCCTCTGCCCAGCCCAAACTTAGCCTTCAGGGCCCGACTCAACTCTGACCCCACAGCCCACAGCGACCTCCTCAGAACCCCTGGACAGCCAGCACCTCTCCCTCGACTCCTAGTCTAGACCTTGTCACAGGCTCTCTCGTCCCGAGGGCAGGTCTCAGCTCTGGGATGGCGGGCAGTGACCCCAGGACCTTTGAGCAGGACTGAAGACTGGTCTGTGATCTTCCTGGGCAGCTCCGATGAGTCCTGGATGCCGTGGGGAGACCTGCTGGGCACCCGGCCCCGTGACAGGCCCAGCCCCTTCTTGAAGGGAGCCCAGCCTGGTGGGAGACAGACGGTGCAGTTCAGCCTCCACCAGAATGCAAGGCCCAGGAGGCTACTTCCTAGCCCACGTCTGGTGGGCAGGGTCTCAATTTCTCTCTCCACCCCCAGCACAGCCCAGGCTGGGCACCTGGGATGGACTGAAGAAGGCCTGTTGATAATGGCCCAGCTCTGTGCTCTTCCCCAGTGCAGACTCACGGGTGGCTATGAGGTGAAGGATAACAAGAACTGGACTGGGAGCCACACAGACCTAGATGCCAGTGCCATGTCTGCTGCTGCCTAGCTGTGTGACTTGGGCAAGCCATTTAACCCCTCTGTGCCACCTCCATCTGCTCTTATATAAAGGAAGCTAATAATCCCCACGACCTCCAAGTGTGCGGAGGAGTCAACGCCAAGCTGCTGTGACATGCACAGCACGGCCTGGCCCCCCTCTGGACACTCACTGAATACAGCAACATACGAGGCAGGAGAGGAAGGGCTGGCCTCTGTGATGCCCAGCCCTAGTCCATTTGGAACACCCCACAGCCCTGGAGGCTGAGGGAAGGGGCCTGATCCCAGGCCCTCAGGCCCCCCAGCCTGTGTCCACTATAGCTGGGGGTTCGACATGGGCCTCCTGGGAAACCTCCCAGAGCTCCCGAGGCATCCGGGCAAGCTGACCCGGCTGGCTCTCCTCCACCCTCCACACAGTTGCTGCAGTTGCCGGCTATCCCTGGGTGTTTTCCCATCTGACCTCACCTCTTCCTCCTCCTCCTCTCCTCCACCCTTCTCCTTCCTCCCTTTTCCCTGTCCTTCTGCCCTTTCTCCCTCTCTCCGCCATCTCTCTAGCTCCCACTCCTCAGGGTGCAGGTACAGCAAAGAGACCTTGGTGGCCAAGGCTCCTGGTGGGCACACTTGCATTCTTCTTGAACACGTCTCGTGCTGCCCCTCACAGACCAGCTAGCATTTCAGGGTCCTGCAGGCCCAAGGCCTGCACTCAGCAGGCATGTTCTTCCAGTGAGGATGTCTCTGGGGTTGGGTCTGCCAGGCCCTAGAATGATACAACGGTCCTTCCTGGGAAAAATGGAGAGTGTCTTTCCAAGGGCTTTGTTCTCAGCATCCCTGGCACTGGCCTCTCCACAGCGGCTGGCAGACTGGGGCTGGACCTCGACAGAGACTCTCTTGCTGGGCCTTTGGAAGGACTGGGGGAGGGAGACCAGGGGGCCCTTGATGATCAATGGTTCCTCATCACTGGGCCTGCAGCTTCCCCCCACGTGAACCCACAGCAAGCCTGCAGGGCAGAGGGCTGAACTGGGAGTGGGCGGCCCTGGGTTTCCACTCCCATTCTGACTCCTACTAACCTTGGGGAAGACACTTCGCCTCTCTGAGGTGCTCCATCTGTAAAATGAGATCCATAATTTCTGACTTTATGTGGTGGTTGTAAGAATCAAAATGAGATTACGTAGGTGCAAGGTCCTATCTAAGATGAAATAACACTGCTGCTCCGGTGGGCCCAGTCTAATGAGAGGTGCCCTGGAAAGCACCAGACACAAATCCTGCTTTCAAATATCTTACAAGCCAGCGGAGGAGATGAAACCGATGCCTGACAGGTTTATAGTAATCCAGCAGACGCTGGGTGGCAAGCAGGCGTTAGAGACAGTGAGGGCTCCAGGAATGAGAGGTCAGGGAAGGGGGGATCCAGAAGGGCTTCGTGGAGGAGGGGGCCATCTGCCGGCATGGAGAGAACCCCAGACACTGTGCACACATGGCTAGTCTCATAACCCCACATGAGGTGGGACTGCCCTGGTTGTTCAGGGTGGGAAACAGGCTCAGCCCAAGTTCAGACAGTTGTAAGCGCAAGGTTGACTTGACCCTGATCTTTCTGACTCTGCAGTCCACATTGTGTCTTCTCCAACTTTTTATTATGAAATGTTTCAACATACAAAAATAGTTGAGAGAGTGGTACAATAATCACCCACCATCTAGGTTGATTATCATTAACATTTTGCCATACTTCTTTTTCTGTGTGCGTGTGTGTGTGTGTGTGTGTGTGTGTGTGTGTGTGTGTACTTATTTATTCTATGGAATCATTTGAAAGGAAGCTGTAAACACTAGGACTCTTGCCCTCTTCTCACACCAGCACAGATTTCCTACAAAGGAAAACAGCTGCCTATGTGCGCACATCACCATGACCACACCGAAGAAAATTCACAATTCCTCGATACCATTCCATACCCAGCCCAGATTCAAAATCCTCCAAAATGCCTTTTACAGCTATTCCATATTTTGAACCAGGATTGGGAGCCACGTTGCTCCCAAATGTTTTCGTTCGGTTGTGATATCTCTTTTCCCTCCTTTAAATCCAGAACACTCCCATCACCGCCCCCCCCCTTTTTTTTAGTGACATTGATTTTTTTAAAAACACCAAGTCAGTTCTCTTATAAAATGTTCCAGCGATTTGTCTCATGGTGCTTTGTAGCATCTTCAAAGTCATTCCTGTATTCCCTATAAACTTCAAGAGTCAGGTGTAAAGCCTTGATTTGATTCCGGTTGAAATGCCCCTGTTAATAATCACCTGGCTTTGGCGGGGGCAAGGATGGAGAGGAGGAGGCAGAGGCGTGCAAGCACATGCCTGGTCTGGAGGGTGGCAGTGAGGGGCTGGCTGGCCAGTGCTGAGGGTTTGTTCTAGAGGGTGGCGGACAGAAGGCCAGAGGACTCGAGAGGCCAGAAGAGGCACAGGCACGCACTGGGGGCCAAAGCAGGGCGTCTGCGGGCCCGGGAGCTCTGACCTTTCCACCTGAGGTTACTGAGAGGCTGACTTCATTCTGAGGTCACATGCATGGTGTGCAGACAGGAAGCAGAAAAGACTCCTCCCTACTCTGCCAGAGGGAGGAGGCCACGCTGAGGCTGGGACTGGAAGAGCTGCCCGGACCTCGGAGGGAAATCAGGGGGACAGCCAAGAGGTGACCTGAAAATCTGGCCCTTTGCCCTTTGCCCCTTACCCCCACACCCAGCCTAGATCCTGATGGATCCCCTACCAGCTAGTTCTAGTGAGGAGAGGACACACACTCTCTCTCTGGACTTTTCAGGAGCAATCAGCACAAGATTGAGACACATTTGAGCTCCCCCAAAAGCAGGACTTTCTTAATGGTTAGAGCTGCCTGAGACGGAAAAGGAAGCTGCCTCGATAGGTAATGAGCTTCCCATCCCTGGAGGGATTCCAGATTTAGGTGAACGACCTCTGGTCAAGGGCAATGTGAAACAATAGATGGGACTAGATGGCCTTCCAGCCCTGAGATAACCTCTCCTTTATTAAAGACATTGTGCTGCAACAGAGAGGAGCACTGGGGTCGGAGAACGCCAGCAGGAATCCCGGTTCTGCCACCCAGGCCAGGGACCTTCCTCCCCTGTAAAACAGGGATCGTAACGTCTCCCTGCTGGGTGGCTGTGATCCTGAGTGACACGGGCTATCATGACAACTGCCATCCCCACTAGGGCGTCCCACAGAGCTGATTAACGCTTGACCACTCATTTCAAGCTTTAGGAACCGTATGTTTTCTCCCTTGTTACCCAATTGTAAGTTATCTCATCATCCAACTCCTTCCGTCCCCTGCACAGCCCCACCCCACGCCAGGCCTGGTCCAGGGCTCCTGTCTAGCGGGAGCCTCAGAGCGATGCTGGCTGAGACTCTCAGGACGGGGGGAGGGCAAGAGCCAAGGTCGGGACAGCTGCCTGGCCCCTCGGAGGCCCCGGGTGATCTCCCTCAGAAACCTCGCCCGGGGCTGGTGCTTCAGCCTGCTGACGCGTTGAGCCTCATTTTCAGGTGGATGCCCCACCGCAGCCCACAGGATGAGGTCTGCCCAACCCCCTGCCCCCCATTAGTGCTTCTGGGTCCGAGCTCTTCCTCTCCAGTGCTTGTTCTTCTAATCATGCAGCCCCGCCTCCTCCCAGCTCCTTGTCACCGGGACGCAAGGCCTCTGAATTCAGTACAGCTCTCAGGCTGGGGCTGAGTGAGTCGCTTGTAGCTGACAGCACAGAACCAGCAAAGGGACCAGGGGCTGCGGAACTGCCCCCAAAAGCCCACCCACAGCCACAGCCGTGACCTCTCCAGACACTACCTCATTCACCACCCCCTCAGCTGACCAGTAGGCAGAGCTGGGCAGATACTGCAATCCCATTGAAAATATATCATATACATGGGACTAATTTGAGGCTCAGAAGGGTTAAGACACTAGCCCAAAGTCACAAGCTACGACAGTGGCAGAGACAAGACTTTAGCCAAGAACTTCTGACTCCTGGTCTACTGTTCATTCCAATCTAATATACATCTTCTCCTCCTCGGGCTTTTCCACCCGAACTCTTACCCCTCCACCCTTGCTCCATATACTGCAGGGCATTACACAGAAGTGTAAAGAAACTGTAGAGTAGGCACAGTTTTGAGAGTCAGAAAGCATCCAAAGGTTTCTATCTTGGCTCTGTCATTTGTTAGCTGTGTGACTTTTGACTAGTTACTCAACCTCACTGAGCATCAGTTTCTTTAACTGTAAAGTGGATATAATGTCCGCCGTTGAGCTCAATGGATGCAATGAAGTGACCAAATGCAAAGTGCCTGGCACAGGGCGGGTGCTTGCCAAACACTTGTTCCACCCTCTCCCCTTCTCCTACAGGGGAGAGGCTCTGACCTCACTTAAGTGTTTACTTGGGGAGGCCAGGCTTTGCTGGAGGAGGAGGGGGGCTGGGCTGGGCTGGGTGGAGAGTCAGGAGGAGGGAGGGGGAGGCTCTGGCTTCCAGATGTGTGCAGCTGCTGGGCCCGCTCCCTGGCGGCCTCTCCCTGGGCCCAGGGCCATCCTGGTCTCCCTTCCGAGAGGGGAGGGCCCGGAAGGAGGAATTATTCATTTCACAGCTGAATGGCCCTTATAGCCTCTTCAGAAATGGAGGCTGGCTTTCTTCTCCTCTGAGATAATCACTATGTACTCTCCACATGGAAGCAAATTGTATCCTGTCCTCAGATCCCGAAAATGATTTATTGCGGCCAGTGGGTGCATTTTCTAGATGATGATGACTGAAACTCAGTCCTTTAACTGGAACACAAAAATGTTTTCTTCTGTCTCCAGCTCAGGTGAGGGGCAGCTCATGGCTACACCCTTAGGGGAGAACTGTCAGCCGGGGGAGCCCAGGAGACCTCTGGGATCTGCCTTGGCTGCTGCTGGGCACCCGTTCTCATGGGGCTGCCCATCAGGATCTGTGGGAGAGCCACTCCTTGTCCGGCGCTGTCAGAGAAAGGCTGGTGTTTTCCATCTTGTTTGGGTCACTAGCTGTGTGACCTAGGAGAAACCACCTCCCCTCTCCAGGCTCAATGTCCTCTTTGGTGAAATGTGGGTATAACCGCACCTACGTCCTGGAATCCCTATGAAGATAGGACATGAGAACACGAGGGCAGGGGCTCTGCAAATGGTGTGCTGATCTAAGGAATGGCAGATCCTGTTATCAATATCTCCCTCACATTCACCCACAACATTCTGGGTCCATGAGCGATAGCTGGTCACCTGGTCCTCCCCCACGTCTGAGCCAGCTCTGCTTTCCCGAGCCCAGGGCTGGGAACACAGCAGGGACACAGTGCATGTTCCCAAACTGGAGGGAGCAGAAGTGAATCCGCCCAGGGTCTTGAGAAGCTCGCCAGGCCAGGCAGTAACTACTGACAGACTCTACCCTTCAGTTTCCTCCTCTGTAAAATGAGGGGCTATGATCTTTCCTTGTTAGCAGGAGAACCTTTTCTCTAAATAAAATATTACCCAGAACTCCAAGACATAAAACGGGGCAAGTCGGAGCTGTTTGCATTCAAGTCTACAAGGAAGCTGGCAGCACCTTCAAGCAACGGTCCTGGGACCGCACTGCAGAACCCTGGGCCCATGGCGAACCCAGTTTGAGAACCTCTGACGTGAGGAAAGATGCCCGAAATGTGCATTCCAGCTGGCTCAGCCACTAACTCCCTGGGGACCCTCCTGCTTCTTTCCCAACAGGAGGTGTTCGGGTCAGACGACCCAGCCTCTAGCTCTGCCATTTCATGGTCTAACTGGGTTCTCACTGGCTTCCAGGACTCTGAGAAGATACTGCAGCCATTCAAGAAATTCCCAGCATGAAGCAACTACATATGCTCTGTCTGAATTCTCTGCACCCTACGGCACAGCCAACGCCAGCAGGGGCGCAGGACGGAGGAGGCTGCCTCACTGGCCCCGTTCCTCCTTCCGGCCGGAGCTTCCAGCCGAGCAGCTCAGCAGTGGTCAGGAGGGTGGGCTCTGCAGCCAGGCGGCCTACATGCGAATCCTGCTCCACCTCACCCAGGCTGACCTCGGACGAGTCACGGAGGCTTCCTGAGACCACTTCCCTTTATCTGTAACGTGACCTCCTTGCAAGGATGCTGTTCCCCCTTCTTGGAATGCTTTTCTCACTTCTTTCAGGTCTTTGCTCAAAAGTGACCTCTCAATGAGACCTTCCCCAAGCACGTGTCATATTTACTTCTCTGGTATGAGCCCTTCTCCTCCACTAGAACGTCAGCTCCAGGAGGGCAGGGACTTCTGTCTTCTGTTTACTGCTGCATCAGCAAGGCCTAAAACAGTATTCTGCGCATAGTAAGTGCTAGAAGAATGTCCCCACCATGGGTCTAGGGCAGTGCCGTGCTGGTAAATGGTTTACAACCAGCTCTCTGAGGGAGAGGGGGGCTCTGATATGTACTGTTTGCCAATTTCCATGGTGTCATACTCCTGCCACGGCTGACTTCAAGGTCAGTGTGGTGTCACTGAATGTGTGGCTGGGTTACAGTTAAACTGCAATGGAAATAAGATGACAGAAAAAGAGGCAGAGGCCACCAAGACAGACAGACAGATGGCCAACGGGAGACCACGTGAACTGTGTGGTTTCCACCACTCCTCTCAGTAGAGCATCTCTCAGACCCCTGGCCTGGTGACCCCTAACTGGCCCACGCATCAGAATCATGAGGAACGTGTTAGGAAGACATGTATCCGTGGTCACCGGTGTTTGAGAACATCTGCTCTAGCCTACGCACCTAAGACTGGGCCAAAGCTGCACTGTCCTAGACAGTAGCTACCAGCCACGTGTGACTGTTTACAATCAGATTAATTAAAATTGTCAGATTAAAATTTCAGTTCCTCAGCTAGACTAACCACATTTTGAGTGTTCACTAGCCACATGTGACTAGTGGCCACCATATTGAACAGCACAGGTTACAGAGCATTTCCATGACTGCGAACAATTCTATTGGACAGCCCTGGTAGAAAAACAATTAGCCCCCAAAAGTCACATCTTAGAAGAAAAGAATCAAATTGAACCTCCACACCTGGGAGTTCCTGGCCAGGATGCACAGAGACCAAGGAAGGCCATGGTCTGGAGTCACCCCAATGACTTTCTCTCTGCCACCCCCAGAAAATGTGGAATGCCTGGGTTCCAGGCCAGCTCTCCTACCAACTCACAGACGCTCTTGGACAGGCCCCCAGTCTTCTTAACCACGAAATGGAGATTCCTCCCCTGTGCCCAGCTCTGTCCTGCCTCCCTTACACTATCAAGGAGCAGATCAAAGTCAAGTGGGAATGAACACGGTTGGGATGGCGCCTTCTCAACAGTGTGCAGATGGGAGGATACAAATCCAGTGCTCATGGATGCTGCACTCTCCCCATCACCAGCCAGACACAAAGTCTATTCCTGGAGCAGGCTTCTGCCCTGAATCCCTGCAGCCTTTCCTGTTCTGCTGAGACGTGAGGAGAAGGCCGCAAAGCTTCTGCTCCAAGCTCTTCCAGAGAGCTTCCCACCTCCCCCAAGATGGCCCCTGAGCTGGGAAGTATTCCTGAAGCCCCAGATTCTGTCCTGTGCTCCCCTATTCCTGGCTCATCACACTAATAAGAACAGCAACATTTATTAAGTGCTTACTGCGAGCCAAGTATTTTACATTCATTGCATCCTGTAATCCTTATAATAACCCCAGGGACCACTATCATCCCCATTTACAGACTCAACTGGGCTTGCCCAACATTGCTTAAGTGGAGGAGCTGGGATTTGAACTCAGCTCTGACACCAGGTCCTCAACCACACTGGATGTTATTGAGGGCAGGGACTGTGTCTCATTCTTCCTTACTTTTCCCGGACTTACCATTGGGCTGAATATAGTATTGATAAATGTTTACTAAATACATGAATGAGTGAAGGAATAGGAGGACAGGGATAAAGGAGACCCTGACTCTTCCCCTCAAAGCCTCTAAAAGCCTTTTTGGTGCTCCCAGATCATAAACCCTGTCCATCCGCTTATCCGCAGGACCAGATCCCAACTTGTAAGATCTGGCCTGGGCAGAAAGCCAGAAGAAGGAAATGTCTCCCTCCCTATGGGCCCAAGTTTTCCTACATGTAGTCTTGACACAGAAAGGCTTTCATGGAACCATAGCCTGCCAGATCAGAAAAGGACCCTTGGGTTCACTAAAATCCAGCCTCTCATTTCACAGACTGAGGGCCAGAGAGGGGAAGTGACTTTTCCAAGGTCACACAGCAAGGTCACCTCATGACCAGTCCACATCGCAAGCCTCCTTTCCGGGAATGCGGTTGGACATGGTGCTGCCACCTCTCACAGGGCAGGGCGACCCAGAGTGGAGTGTCTGGGGCAGGGAGCCCCACCTAGGGAAGCCCCCACCCTCCACTGGGGTTCTGAGTTCTGTACTCCTCTGCACAGCGCAGCAGGGGCGGTGGAAATCAAAGCGCAGGTCCCACAGATGGTTTCTATTTGCAGCCACTGAGCTGGTCTGTGACAGACTCCTGACCTATTTTGAGGAACTGAGGGCCTCGCTGGCTCAGGGATCGCCTCCAACTCACACCCCTTAACCCACAGTCTGGCAGGAGATCAGCTGGGTGGTTCAAGGCCAGTGGAGAGGGGGAATGGAGGAGGAAAACCTTTGAAAATGAGGCTGGGGTGGACATCTGCAAGCTTGAACTCCAGAGAAGGGATCCTCACAGTGTGAGCCCCAGGCAACCTGTCTCAGAGTCACCTGGGGCGTTTGTGGAAATTCAGGTTCCTGGGCCCCACCTCAGGCCTGCAGGGTCACACCCTCTGGGAGTGTGCTGGGGAATCTACATCTGAAGCAAGCTCCCCAGGTGATTCCTGCTCTTCAGTGTACTCTCTGTGGACCAAGAGCACTGGTTAGAAATGCAGAATGCCGGGCCCCAGCTGGGACTGAAGCAGAATCTACGGTTGGAGAAGATCCCACCTGATGCACAGGAAGGTTAAAGCCGGGAAGCACTGCTCGACTTCAGTGCTTCTCGAACTTGAGCTCACGTGGAATCACCTGGGGGGCTTGTTAAAACAGCTCGCTGGGTCCCACCCCCAGAGATTCCGATTCAGGAGGCCTGGGGTGGGGCATGAGAATGTGCATTTCTAACAAGCTGCCAGGTGATGCTGAAGCTACTTAAGTCCCTGAGCTGTAATGCAACAAGCACTGTGCCCTCTGAAGCCCTAGCTCTGTGACCTTTGGTAAGTCCCTTTCCCTCTCTGAATCTCAGTTTCTCCATCTGTAAAATGGATATAATTCATACCTTTTTCCTAGGACAGTTGTGAGGCTCCAATGAAATAAGGTGTGTGAAAGCGCTTTGTGGACTGCTATAAAAGAATTATTATAGGGGCCAGTCAGTGGCATAGTGGTTAAGTTCGTGCGCTCCGCTTCAGCAGCCCAGGGTTCACAGGTTCAGATCCCAGGCGTGGACATACACACCCCTTATCAAGCCGTGCTGTGGCAGGCGTCCCGCATATAAAGTAGAGGAAGACAGGCATGGTTGTTAGCCCGGGGCCAATCTTCCTCAGCAAAAAGAGGAGGATTGGCAACAGATGTTAGCTCAGGGCTAATCTTCCTCACCAAAAAAAAAATTATTATATAAATCAATTTGTACCTTAGAAGGTCTCTGAGGTGATCTCATTTGCTGTTGGTAGCCACCCTGCTGTACAGCGAGGTCCGTCAAAGAGCCGGGCCTAAAGCGTTCCTCAAGGGCTTTATTCTGCATTCTTAGACTACCGAGCACAAGACGGGCCATGCAGTAAGTGCTCAATAAGGGCTGGTGGAATTCAACCGGGGATTTCTCATGTCAGCTCCATCCTCTTTCCACTGCGGTCTCTACTTCTCACAGTGTCCTTCGTGCTCTCCCGGCCTCTTGGTAGGACAGGCTAAGCAACTTTTTGAGAAAAGGTTGATAGCCGAGGCTAAAGGCTGAGCTGGGAGACACCAGGCACCCCCAAGGCCCCTCACATGTGAAGTGCCCTGCCTGACTCTCGGCATGATTTGGCATCCCGTGTTCAGAGCGCCTGGCCCAGCCCTTGGCACACGGTGGGCGTGACCTCAGTGCAGTGGGCCTTCCCCTCTGCGGGGTCTGATCATCCAGGCATCCCCATGCCAGGGCACTTCAGGGCTCATATGTTCGTATGTTTATGAGCCTCGCATGGCTGCTGCTGCTCCCTGTCAACGAAATCTCCTAAAACAACGTGCCGAGTGTGCTTGCCGGGCAAGGGGGTAATCACAGCTGCCTGTGGGGTAGAGTCCATGGGCTTCCCCTGGGCCCTGCAGGCGGACCCTACTTGTTGGTCCCGGTAGCCAGGGGACCCTCAGACCACCCACCTCACAGACCAAGACCTCGGCTCCCTGTCACCTGGCATTGCAGAAAGAGATGGGCTGATAAGCTGTCCCTGGGGGAATGTGGTAACACGGCTTGGGCCTTCCCCTTCCCAAGAGAGAATTTATCTCCTCACCACCAGGGAGGGCATGGAAGAGAAGGATGGCCTGCGTGCTACGGTGTAGGATCTCTGTTAGAGACCAGAGGAAGCCGGCCCGTCTCAGTGACCCGGATGAGAAAAGGAAAGGCAGAAAGAAAACCTTTACATTACCGTTCATCATCTTGGGTGTAACAGAGGGCAGTCATCAACCTCCCCACAGAGAAGCAGGCACCAAGCCACATGCACAGCGCTTATCTGGGGATAAACTCTTTGCATTGCTCACCCTGCACTATCCCCAAGGGATGTGTGTATGTGTGTGTGTGTGGTGTGTGGTGTGTGTGTGGTGTGTGTATGTGTGTGATGTGTATGTATGTATGTGTGGGGTGTCTGGTGTGTGTGCATGGTGTGTGTATACGTGTGGGTGTGTGTGCATGTGTGTGTATGTGGGGTGCCTGTGTGTGTGTGTGTGTGTGTGTGTGTGTGTGTGCAGGAGTCACCATTTCCTCCTGGAATTTGGAAACAATTCAAGGGGGCCTCACCAGCTGAGGGTCTAGAAACTAGACAGGAACTTTTTGATTAAACTTAATGTTTCTGAGAAAATAAAACAGCTTTTGTTTGAAAAACCCTCTGCCCGATGACTGTCTCATGATGTTCTCTACCTTTCACTCAACGCCTTATAAAACGAATCTACAGTTAATTTAGGACCAGCAAGGAAAGGAGACTCTTCCTGGATCTTTGGCCAACAATTCCCCTACAGCAGCCTCTGTTCCCCAAACTCACAAGGGATGTGGCCTCATCTGGGTGGCCCTACTGTGTCCCACATGATGTCCAGCTCAGCTCCAGAGCTCTGCCCAGTAAGAGTGACCCACCCTCAGTGGTGACTGGCTCAACCACTCAGCTCCTCCCTGGAGGGTTTAAATGGGAGCCAGGTGCAGGCAGCGGCTGGCGGCAGGGGCAGCAGCCATACACTGAGAGACGGGCATGGAGAGGGGGACAGAGAGAAGCGTGAGGAGGATCGTTGGCACTTTTTAGGCATGTTAGTGTGCTTACTCCTTTGCACTGACTAATTGTGACCTTCCCTCTCTTCCTCTTAATGGCATCCATTCACCGAGAGAGTTCGGACTGTGAAAGCAGGAATCCGAAAAATCCAGGTTCTGACATCCAAAATAGGATTTTGCAGCTATACGATAGTCTGTGTGTGAGCCAGACCTGAGAGCCTCTTCTGGATTCTCATTTCCCCCTGTTAGCAAACGAAGAGTCTCGCCTGGCTGACTGGATCCTAGAGAGCTCCTGGGCAGACACCAGAGGAAGGGGAAAGACACTCTTTCCAGAGAATGAGAAGGGAAACAGAAAGGGAAGTGCATGTTCAGATGTATGTCCCGGTTTTCCATACTTCAGGCCAAAATCTCAGGGGAAATGTGCTCGGTAGGTTGAGGGCGATGCGGAGGGCAGAGGGTAAAGGGGTTTCTCTCCAACTTCTTGGTTAGGATTCTCGAAGGAGAGAGACCACTATTCAGCATGGCCCTGGGCCAAATTATACCTGGCCTCTCAGAATGAAAATGGCCAAGCGGATGGCCAGACAGAGGGGCGGGCGGGCACTCTTGAGCCTCCCTCAGCTCTTGGCTGGTGGAGAGAACCCAGCAGTCAGTCCCTGCAGCCCTGATGAGTGTAAGAGCCACAGGCCACTGAGAGGTTGCCATGGTGAGGGCCAGCCAACTGCATCAGAGGCTGTGGGGAGACAGTTCAGGCCTGGGGCAAGATGGACAGTGAGACGGGGGGTGGACTCCGCCATTGGGGTCAAGAAAAAATGGACCGTGAGTCTGTCAGCTGCAGACTTCAGTGGCAGATGCCCAAAGAATGCCCTGGGATGGAACAGACCAGCCACACATCAGTGGACGTCAGCCAGGACGTGTCTAAGGACCAGCTCAGAGCCAGAGGCCCCCCTTCCCCTGACACCCGAGGTCACATAGGCCCTGGCTGTCTCTATCCCCAGATGCCATTTTGAAAAAGAGCCAGAGGAGGAGGAACTCTGAAAGACGAGCCCTTTGGAGTCATTCAAGCCAAAGCCAAGTTATCCCAAAGAGGTTGAGCCTTCACATCGCAAGACTGTCTAAACCACTGAATCAGACTGACGCCGCTGGGCAGGCTGAGCGCGTTTTATCACAGTGACCCTGCGGGGTGGGGCTCCTCAATGAGATCAGATCAGCTTCAGAGAAAATAAGAATCTGCATCTTCTTTGCACAACCAAGCTGTCAGGGACGCCATGTAAGGCCGTGAAGGTTGTGCACTGCACAGTGTGACCGTGTGAATAGCGTCCCCTGGAGTGGTGCAACGAGGGGGCCCTACAAGTCCCTTCATGATGAAGAAGTGGCTGCAGAAGCAGGAGGTGGAGTAGGAGAGCTCTCATCCAGAGTCCAGGCTTGAGCAGACAACAGGATGAGCAGGGGGATCCCGAGTACTTGGAACTCTGAAACGTCACGCCAGGCTTCTGATGTCTGGTCGTGCGGCTGCCCCTGGGAGCCCCCCGCTTGCCTCCCATTACTAACAGTAAACAGATAGAGTCTGTTTCTAGCAACCAACAGAGAACCCACTTGAATTATGAGGAGGGACAACATGTGGCCTTCCCTGGGCAGCTGTCCAGAGCCATTCCAGCAGCCAGTCTACACTGCCAAGTGTCTACACTGGCAAGCGGAAGCGTCTGATCCCTAGCAGCTCAAAAGAAGGGACTCTCCTTGTGCACGTGTGTCAGGACTTTCTCCAGTGTGGTTGCTGGTGTCAAGAGGCTAACGAATTGACCCCAATGGGTCTCTGACCACCCTGTCCCTGGGGACTGCCCTTCCTGAGCACCTGCAGCATTTCCTGGCTGCAGCCCCCAGTGGGCACTTGGAGTATACTTCATGGTTTGATTGGCTCTGTTCACATGTAAAGAGAAGGCTCTAAGCTGGCCCACATGCCAGCTTTGAAGTTTGGAAAGAGTAGGAACTCTGAAATCCGACAGACCTGGCTTTACATTCTAGCGCCACCGCTCACTAGATACGGACCATACATACCTTGGACAAGTTCATTAGGTTTTTGGAACTTGCATTCTCATCTGTAAAAATGGAGAATAACAATGCCCACATCTCAGGGCAGTGTCCATCCCCTTGATCTCCCTCTGAGTGTCCTGCACACACACTCAGCCAATTGTTGGGTAAGTGCCTGGCTTTTTTGGGATATGGGGGAGGGAGTCAAGCAAAACTTCAGGACTGCTCCGTGATTCTGCCATCTGGGTGTTCCCTGGGAGCAGTGGAACAAGTGCCTGGAAAAGGGAGATGTGGCAGATGCTGCTGACTGGCTCCATACCAGCCATTCCCACCCCTTTCCACCCACCTCCACTACAGGAAGGATACTCACTGTCCCAGCATCCCTCACACTTAGGAGAGGGCCTATGACCCAGTTTTGTGCTGGGGGACTTCTGGGAAAGTTTTGTCTTATTAATAAAAGACAAGAGACACATTAAAAAAAGCTCTTTCTTGATAAACTGGCTGATGCACGGCTTCCTGCCTTTGTTTGCATTTGAGAATAGAAGGCCTGGCGCTGTGGCAGCCACCTTGGGCCCATGAGGTGACAAGCCCATGATCAAAAGCCAACATGATGAAGAGGCAGACCAGAAGGATAGAAAAAGCCTAGGTCCTTAATGACACTGTGGAACCACAAAACCAACCATAAAACCTCCTCCTTCCAGGCCTCTTGTTTAATAAACCATAAATATGCTTAAAGCTTGAGTCATTCTTGGTTGATTTTTGTTGTTGCAGCCAAAAGCATCCCAACTGATAATAGATGAAGAAGAAAGGGCAGGAGGCAGCAGATGTCTGAATCTTTGGACACTGCCCATGGCCTGTCTCCATGAGGTCTCTGCATCTCAGAGGCTCTGTCCCCACAGCCAAGAACCTAGAGATCACGAGAAGGCCTAGCCCCACACAGCCCTGCCCGTGCCCAGTAGGCCTGCCCCTGCCAGAAGGCAAAGAAAAGCAAGGGCCCCTCCATTCCCTTTCCAGGTTTTCTCTCATCTCTCAGGAGAGCTCCTTAGGGTGGGCTGATGCAGCCGTCTCTGCCTCCTGTGCAGTCGCTGGAGAAGCTGCACAGCTCGGGGGGGGGGGGGAATAATGATGACCACTGGGGGAAAATGCAATGATCAGAGTCACACTGCCCGCTGCTAGAGTAGCACCCACATGGAACCTCCTGTCCAGCAACACTGTCGAGACTTAGAAGGAGATTTCCCCTCCTTTTTCTTGATTCCACTGAATGCTGTCACTACTACAGAAACCATGAGAAGAGGGCGGGGGATGAAAATGAGGTACTGTATGTAAAACATCTGGCCCAGCGCCTGGTGGGCAACAGCAAACACCAATACCCCTCCTCTTTCAACATAATGGCAGTGCGGTGACAAGACGTGGCCATCGGCAGCTCTTAGAGGGTGGCGGTGCCTCTTCAGGGTACCCGCCCACTGTCCTTTTGGGATTCTTGCTTTTTGAAGTACTCTTTCTCCTTTCCCTCATGGTATTTGCATACAGATGCATGCGCGCGTGCGCGCGCGCGCACACACACACACACACACACAGCTGACTCAAGAGCCCAACCTCGCCAATTCCAGTGAGTTGGGGTCACAGTCACAGGGTCAGGGTTCTCAATGAGCATCTTCTTCAGCCCCATCCAAATCTTCCTGATCTGATTGTCACGGAGGCTGCTCCTGTCACTGATCCTTCTGCTGGTCCCCTGTCCATTTCACGAGCACATTACGAAGCCCTTGAAGTTGCTCAGTGCTCAGCCTCTCCATACACATCACCGCATCCCAGTCATGCCCCAGGCTGTGTTCTTGCTTCAGGCCCTCCTGAAGCTGCAGACCCCTAAGTGCCAACCCATTGGCACCATCTGGCCTCTGCAGACTCACCGCTGCAGGAAAGTCTCTCTACTCACCCCTTCCACAGAGTCAGGACCACCCCAGTCTGTAGAGAACTTTTGTAAAAATAGAAAAAGGTGCTCCTTCCCCTGGGCAGATGCAGCTCCAGACCAGAGCCCACAGCTCAGTGAGTGGAACATGGGCTGGATTGCAGCCCCCACTTGCTCCTCTGCCAGGTGCCCTTGTGCAGGGCACAACTCACACAACTGTACATGGCGGCCATGCATGGAGCCTTTCCAATTACCGTCCCATATTTCTGACCTAAATGCTATTCTCAGATATTGACTAGTCCAGAGCGTCCAATGTGGAGCAGCCCAGCTCAGGAGGCAACAACTTTACAAAACCCCAAGACCTACTTAGCCCTCCTCAGCACAATCCCACGGCTCACCCAGCACCTCCTTGCAGGCCTCACCTCCCAGGCTCTTCCCTGAACACTAGTTACAGTCACAGCACCTCTGCCACCCAATTCCAAGTCATTCCTCCCTGCCCCATCTGGAGGTGAATCACACAGCTGTCCCCAGAGACACAGGGGTCCCTCCCTCCCGTGTTCTCATCCCCCTAGTTAGATGCCCTTCTCTACCACTAACCAGCTGTTGTCAAAGCGAGTAAAGACTCGCTTTACTTCCGAGGGCCCTGTTTGTCTCTCACATGGGGCTCACAAGTGGTGCTTCCTCATGGGTTTGATGTGGGGGTTAAATGAGAAAATGCATGTAAAGTGCTCATGACACTACCTGGCACACTATGTGCTTAATACATGCAGCTACTGCAAAGCCCCTTGACTCCGCTCTTCCTATTTCCTTGTTTATAACTTGGATAAAGCAATACATTGCATGTTTTAATGTATTTGACACTTACTGTTGTACCTGCGTGTGTCAGGTGCTGTTCTAAGCATTTTGCAAATATTAACTTCATCCTCATAGCAACCCAGTGAGGTAGGCGCAGAGGTTAAGGAACTTGCCCAAGGTCACCTAGGGAAGAGGCAGAGGAGGGATTCGAACCCAGGCCTTCCAGCTCCACTGGGTGCATGCTTGACAAGCAGGCTCTGGGCTCCTCGGTGGCTGTTGTGGGGATTAAATGAGATAATGCATGCAAAGTGCTCGGCGCACAGAAGGCCCTCTACACATGGTCATTATGTTAATGTATCATTATTGTGAATGTTTATCATCATTACTACTAATATATGCAGAGTGCCCACCAAAATCAAGCTGCCCCTTCTTTTCCTCCCTCCCTCCCGCCCTCCAGCGCTGATGCTGCTGGTTTTGGTGGCGGTGGGCAGGAGTCTTGGCACTCTCTATGGAAGGCATCCTGCTGGGTTCCCAGTTTGTGGGCAGGAGAGAAGATTTCCCAGACAGAGGAGAGGGTGAATGACTCCCTCAGCACGGAGCCTCAACGAACTGGGGGTACATCAGACAGAAAGTAGATCAAGGTGGCTACAATAGGGGGAGACTGGCAGATTAGGGTGAGCAGGGGGCTCTGGGGCAGAAAGGAAGCCATCCCAATGAGCCTGGGGGTCTACGGGGTGAGGAAGCAGATGGAGGAGGACCAGGCTGCCCCTGCACGTTTCAACTCAGCAAATGATAACAGAGCCACCTAATACAATCTCTGAGTCCTGGTGCAAATGCCACTTTCTCCAGGAAGCCCTTCTTGATCTCCCAGTCGATTAACCCCTTCCTCCCCTCTGCTCCCAGAACACCTTATATTTCTAGCCCCGCCCTGCCCATATTATGCCTACTTTGTTTCAGATTCACAGCACAAAGAGGCCAAATGTCTCTGACTACAAGCTTTGGGAGAGCAGAGAGTAATATCTGTGTCCCCTGTAGGGCCTTTGGTACAGTAGAGGCTTAATGACTGCTTGTTGAGTGAATACTGAATGAACGAGACACAGCTCCCTGTCGCTTCGGGCCTCTCTCTTCTGTGACCTCATCACTGCAGAGCAGCTGTGTGGTTGGTGAGACTCCAGAGTTGGCCTGGGAGGGAAACAACATGAGGGCCCAACTGAATGTGGAGGGACAATGGGGAGACCGCCACCCCTTCCCACTAAGGACAGAGGCTCTGCCTCACCAGGAGGAGGGCAGCATCGCGCCCCAGGCCACTTTTCCTTCCCCAGCCCTGGCTTCCGCCAGCACCGTCATCCCTCAGGCCGGGTGTGGCCCAGGTCTGTCCAGGCCCCTCTCCTGCTCACGTCACCCCATCCCGCCCCCTGGATAAAGATCAGACTTGTCACAGTACTTCTGACCGAACCATCATCCTGGGCATCCTCTGCCACCGGCCCCTCATGCTGCAATCAGACCCCTCATTGTCCCGGCACTGCTCACATCCCCCTCCCCAACTCAAAAATGGCATAAGAGGACACTTGTCCTCTCCTGTCTGTGTCCTGCAATCCCACCCATCTCTCCTGCATAGCTCCAGTGCCCTCTCCACAACACACCTTCCCAGGCCACCCCCACCTGCACACTCTTTGGGGCCGCACACACTTAAGGTCCCCTCACGGGGCTTGGGGGCACTTACAGCAAGTCACCCTGCATTGCCCTGGTGCATTGCTTTTCCCGTGTTCAGGTCTTGCCTCCTAATTCCCTGAGGGTTAGGACAATGTCTTAGTCATCAGCAAATCCCCCATATGAAACTCGCACAGGGTAAAAATACTGATGAAAACACACAAAGTAAAACAAATAACTAAGAAAAATAAAATTTAATAAGTACTAAGTAACTGAACAAATAACACTTACTCAGTGCCTACTATGTGCCAGGCACTGTGAGAAGAAATTAACATGAATTAACTAATTCAGTCCTTATTATCCTTATGAGGCTAACATTATTGTGCCCATTTTGCAAGAATGTAGGCAGAGAGAGGGTACTTTGCAAAGGTCCTGCAGTTAACAGTGGTAGGACTGGCAGTAAAACCCAGGAGTCTGTGCTCAGAGCCGCTCACTGCACCCTCACCAGTACTTGCTCAGTGATATGTGGCCTCCTGCCTGCTCTTCAAATCCATAACCTCCCCAGTGAGGCTGGCAGGGAGGCAGGGGCTGGGGAGCGGGGGCTGTGGCCCCAGCCACTGGCCAGATCTCCTGGCCACTCTCTAAAGCAGTGTTCTCAGCCCCTACAGGGCTTTAAATTCACACGGAGAGACCTTTTTTCATAAGTACTGATGCCTGGGCCACCCCAGTCAATAAGATGGAATCGACGATGGAGCCCAGGCATCTGTATTTTTAAGAGCTCTCCATGGTGGCTCTAAAGGCAGTGGTCCCCGTCAGCTCCCTGGCTCTATCTCGCTACCTCCTCCCCTCACTCAAAGGCTGGGAGTCCTGCATTTGTATCATCCAGGCTGCTGTCTTCTCCTTTCTGTTCACATCGCTCCTCCGCAGAGGGCACAGGGGAGGCAAGAAGAGTAGAACTCCACCCAGTCATGGCCCCAGACCCCCAACATGCAGCCAGAGTGGGCCTCGGAATATAAATGTGAGTCTGGAGTAGTCCCAAGAGTTTTCTTCACTTTCTCTTGGACACTGAACATTCCCCCCTCAGTGTTTCCACCCTTAAAGCTTAATGACGTAATTCCAACTCACTGGTGATTGGTGCTACTTTTCCATTTTTTATATGTTAGTGCAATGGTCTTCCATTCTTGGGAGCTGACTTTGATGATTTTACTTGCAGGGCCCTTGTGCACCTTCAATCTGCCAAGCACATCTGGTGGGGAGGGGCAGAGAGCCCCAGGGCCCTGGGCCTCCAAGGGAAAGGTGAACTGCTGGAAATGGGGCCACAACTTGTCCCCCAAAGGGTGTAGCAAGACTTCTAGGATGATGGACAGTCAGGCCTTTGCTAGAGTACGTTACAAGAGCGGAGCAATCCAGGGGCAGTGCCGACTTCCTAGTTTGAAACTATAGCTTCTCAGGGTCAAGTCCATGAAAGGAATTTATAACCAATCAATCATTGTGCCCAAAGTGCCCACCCATTCCCACTGACCCGTCATTCTCTGCAGGGTCCAATCTTCCATGCCCATATCGCTTGTCCACGCCGATCCTTCCGAATGGCATGTCCCGTCTGAAGGGCAAACTTCTACTCAAGCATCAAGGCCCACCTCAAAGTCATCTCATCTGGGGAGACTTTCCTGATAGTCCTAGGTACCAGGTACAGTACTATCTTCTCAAAACATCTTTTCACACAGCTCCTGGCGCCCGTACCCCAGTGTGCAGTTACAGTTCTACAAGGCTGGTTTCTCCCACTGGTATATGATCAACTCGGGGGCAAGAATCCTTGCTCTTTGCATCCCTAGCACTTAGCACAGCTTCAGCCACAGGCCATGAGCCAGAGATCACACAGACTCAGTCTGGCCCACAGATGTGGGGCCTGAGGGCCAGCACAGTGATTAAAAATGTTCTGCATTAGTTGCCAACATTAAAAAAATCCAGATACTTCACATAAAAATCCAGACTTCTTTCTTTTCTTGAAAAACCAGAAATCAGAAGATCCGGCCCCTCTGGGCCCACCGCTGCTCCTCCAGAAGGGAAGGGAGTGCTCCAGTTACGGCCATGCCACCGCCCTCATTATGCCTCTTGTCTGAGCCTTGCACACACTGGAACCATGTGCCCTGGCAGAGCACGCAGCAGGCAATTTTTGAAGCAGCCAGTGCAGAAAGATCTACACATGAGTAGAACAAATTGCATTTCTTGCTAGACAGAGCTTCTGGACGAAAGCTGGGGCCAATTAAATTACCCCAGGAAGATCAACTGTGGCCCAGCCACAGGATGGAACACGACTCAGCAACAATAAGGGACAAACTATGGAAACCCACGACACCACAGACGAGTCTCAGGTACGTTGTGCTGCGTGAGACGGGCCGGACAGGGCTGCATGGATCATTCCCCTGATATGACATTCTGGAAAAGACCAAACTATAAAGGCAGAAAACAGATCAGTGGCCAGGCCTGGTGCTGGGAGGAGGGGGCGACCACACAGGGGCAGGAGGGAATGGGGGGGGTGGAAATGTTCTACATTGTGATTGTGATGGTGGTCACACAACTGGGTGCAGCTGTTGAAACACACAGACCTGTACACTAAAAAGGATGACTATTACTACATGTCAACTATACCTCAATAAACCTGACTTTTAAAAAAATTACCTGGAGAAATTTTTGTCCTGGTCCTTGATGCACAAAGTTGCATACGAGAAACTGTGGAAAGCTTCCAGCGTAGATTCCTGGGCCCTGTTTGGTGGACCGAGGAGACCTGGGTCCCTTTAGCCATGCAGTGGCCTGCTCTGAGCACCCACTGTAAGGAGCCTTAGTGTGGTGCAGAGGGAACGTCCCTGGGAATGCCGCCGCTTGTCCTTGTGGACATTAGGTCCCCACTCTGGGCAGTGTGGCCTTCAGCCACTAGCATCGAAGTTAAAAACAGAGACCCCCCCACTGGCCCCATCCCAGACCCACTGAATTAGAATCTCTGGGGGTGGACCCCAGGAACCTGCAGGTCTGATGTTTAAAAAGTCCCTCAAGTGGTTCCAATGCACCACTAATACTTGAGATACATCATACATTGGTTTTAGGCCCTACGGATAGTAGTTCATAATATGAGTTCCAGGCTGGGGACACACTGAATGGTACCTTTCAAAGACTCTTGACGATCCACATATCATTATTATTATGTGTGTTAGTAACTGTGTTCACTGTTGATTCTAATATGTAACCTTGGTAGGGTGCTTCAAGCTTACAGAGCACCCTGCCATGAATGACCTCGGAAGCCAGGCAGGTGGCTGGCTTTTTTTAATCCCATTGATGGGATGAGGAAACGGAATGAGAGAGAGGGGTTAGGTCACCTGCCAAGGTGGGGCAGGGGGCAGGACCCGCAACCCCGGTCCTTTGAGTCCATCACCCTGCTCCTAGGGCTCGAAACTCTCCTTCCCACTGGAGGCTGAACTGAGGAGCACTGGGCAGAGAGGGAGGAATCAGAAAGGGTTTCCTTAATCCAGCCGTGAAGAAACCTGTTTGTGCTCCCTGTGCCCAGTCTCAGAGCGGCTGCTGAAACCCATTTGTCAGCAATGGGAGTCGGGGGGCTGCTCAAGACGCCTGCCTCCACTCTCACTTGCCTAGCTGGTGGCACAAACTGGGTTTCCCCGGGGGCGGTGATCCAGCCTGCAGGAAGGGCACCCAGCCCACCCGTCCACCTCTGCCGCTCCCCGGGAGCACCAGGCTCCTGGGTGCTGCCATAGAGCAGCCCAGCAGGATTTCCAGAGCAAAGGAAACAAAGACCACCCTCGGTGTCTCCCACTAAGAGTTGGCCTCACTGCCCAAGATGACTCCTGGACATCATCCAGGATGGCCTCAGTTGACATTGCCACTGGGAGAGGCTGGCCTCACCCACTCTGTCCCTTTGGGATGGGAGGGGGTGGGGCTGAGGAGGCCGAGTAAACCCAGCTGTGGGTGGGGAGGGCTGGAGGTCACTCATGTCGGCTTGCACATGTTGGGTACTGCCAGGGTTCCTGCAGGACCTTCCAATGGTGGTGCAAAGGGCCCAGAGTCTCAGTCCAGCTGCTTCAGCTCTGGCCCCAGCTCTGCTGCTATGGCGAGTTTCGGGGTCTCAATCCCAGAGGCAGTACAGGGTGGAGGTGAAAAGAGCTGGGCCACTTCCTTGCTGTGTGACCCTAAGCAAGCAACATCACTTCTCTGAGCCTCAGTTTCCCCATCTATAAAGTGGGGATGATATTAATAGTGCTTACTTCACAGGGCTGATGTGAAGATTGGGTTCCATAAAGTATATAAACCGTCTGACACATTCTAGGTCTCTGCAAATTTTAGCTATCACCATCGCCACCACCATCCTTAGTTTCCCAGTCTGTTAAACGGGAATAATCCTAATCCTTGCCATTCCTACCTCACAGAGGTGTGCGAGATAACGTAAACAAAACTGCAAACTCCATGAGGACAGGGCCTGTGTCTGCCTTGTCCCCTGATGCATCTCCAGGACCTAAAATAGTGCCTGGCAATGGCAGGTGCTCAGCAAATGTCTATGAATGAATGAATGAATGAATGAATGGAGTGTGGGGATGTATCTTGTGACTCCAAAGATATTCCATAGGGGTGAGCTGCTTTTGTTTCTAATGAGCAGTAGGTGATGTCCAAGGACAGAATGGACTGTGTTGGGAAGTGGTGAGTTCCCCATCACTGGAGGCACTAAAAGAAACTGGAAGGTCACTTGGCACAGGTGTCAGAGATGGGACTCCCACATCAGGTTCAGGCTGAACTGGATGACACCCCGAGAGTCTTTTCCAACTCAGAGTGAATGACGGGCTCACTCATCCCATCTCAACTCCTTCCAGCCCCCAGCAGCCCTCAGTCAAGTCTAGTCAGCTCACGTTCAAGCGAATGTAAACCAACCCCCTCGCAACCTCACACTGTGGGCACACACTCCACCCAGATGGACGGTCTCAAAAACACACCCATGTCCAGACACACTCACCCCACTTTGCACACACAGCCACTCACTGAAGAGTTGCCACCAATCATCATTAACAACAGTAGCTAACGTACCGAACACTCACTACAAACCAGGCTTTGGGCTAAGTCCTCCTCCGACTTGGTCTCATTTACTTCTCACTCCTAAGAGAAGGGGCTCATTATCCCCATTTTAGAGATGGAAAACCAAGGTCAGACGGTGAAGTGACTTGCCCAAGGTCACATGGCTGGTGGCAGCAGAGCTGGGCTTTGAACCCAGCTCTGTCCCACTCAAAAGCCCGTCCTCTTGAGCCACACTGCCCCCCTAACACAAACCAACAACCAAACAAAGTGAACCCAGCTGGGTCTCGCAAGGCTGCTTCCAGCCCAGCGGTCAACCCAACCTTGATGGATGGCCAAGCCAACTGGGCAACCTGCTCGATGGGAAAGGCGGAGTCGTGGAGCCAAAGGCACATTCTCACCTCGGGTGCACGTGCACTGGTCTCCACATTCACGCAAGTGTGGAACCCCAGCCGACAGTGGGCTCCTGCTCGGGCACGAGCAGCCCATGGACCCCAGCTCGCAAATGGTTCCAACCCATCCTCGTAGCGTGTCTCTCCTACCACCTCCCTCAGCTGTATATCCCAGCCAAAGTGGATCCTTCCTGTCACCTCCGGGCCTTTGCTCGGCCAGCCCCTCGTCAGGAATGCCTTCTCCTCTTCTCGCGGCAAATCCTATTCAACAGCGCAATACAGTTCAGTCGTCTGCAGCTCTGCGAAGCCTCTCTGAGCCCTGAGAGGGAGAACCCGGCGCTCCCTCCCTGTGCTCCCTCCATAGCACTTGGTCCATTCCTCCATCCCAGCACTTACTGCATTGTTCTCCGGCTAGTCGTTTATGTGTCTGCCTCCCTCGCCAGACTGTGAGTCTCTTGGGGCCGAGGCAGTGTCTGATTCAATGTGAGAGTCCGTCTGTGAGCACAGGGCCTGGCACCCAAGGGTGCCCGACAAATGCTGTGGTTTCATTCCTCAAGCCCAGGAAGGTCCCCACACAGGACGCTGGCAGAGTTTGCACTGGTCACATAGTCGGGAACGTTCACTGCTGATGTCATCCGTCCACACCAAGCCGAGTAACAAGCCCATTAGCAAGCCGGCGAGCAGAACCTCTGGGGCTCCTTCAGAAGGCAGTAGCTTCCTGGGAGTGGAGCGGCGCGGAATCAGCGATGTATCGTTCATGCTCTCCCAAGTGGGGCCCGGCCAGCAGGCTTTCTACGTTTGTTGAGGGATTTCATCACAGAAACTGGCTCGACCCTGCCCGACACACACAGTGGGAAGGACTGGAAATGTTCTAATCCTGGTCCTGCCACAGCTGGCTGGGTGATGGCAGGCCCACCCTCTCTGGGCCTCAGTTCATTCGTTCACAAAACAGGAGAAACAGCAACCCCAGCCACGTCTACCATATAGGGCTGTGGTAAAGGGAATGAGTGAGTAAAAGACAAAAGGCATTTTGGAAATATAAAAATCATTCAAAAGCAAGAGGCGGGGCCAGATGAGGTGGGAAGGGGAAGGCTCTCTTCACTCCTGTGGCTTAAAATGACCTACAAGACCCAGAGACTACGTCCTCTCAGGGCCCCAGTTTTGTCATTTGACAGATGAGGGGTTGAACTGAGTCAGTGTTTCCAAACTCATACTTTGTGTGCCACTGCCAACACATCGCCATCTCCACAAATCACCTAAACCATATTTATTTTAAAATTTTGTTTAAATGGACTCTTTTTAAAATTTAAATATCTGCTTGAGCCTCTTCTAAGCAGTTTTATCCATGACATAACTGGTTTGCAATGTTAGCTACAATTTTTCTAATACACATTAAATAAATATGTGACAATTAAACTAAACCATGTTCCTCCAGGGCCCCCTGAAACCATCTTGCGCACCACTCGTGATCCATGTCCATTCTTTGAGAAACAGAGAGAAAGACAGAGGATCCTTCAGGCCCTTTCCGGCTCCAACAGTCCAAGGTTTACATCTACGTGATGCACTCAGCTGGCACCCAGCCCAGGGACAGAAGCCCCAGGAGATGCTAAGACAATCCCCACTCTCCATGAGCTTCCAATCTTGTCTGTGAAAAACTGCTCTCCAGTTGCTTCAGTGTGTTTTACTTTTATTTAAAGCTTGCCCAAAGGCAATGTACCAAAATGTATATATTACAGTGAGATGAAAAATTAAGTAGGTGATGAAATGCAGATCAAAGGAAAATGAGGGTAGGAGAACTAAGGCAAGACAAAATGAGTACATAAATGGCTTACTGGAACTCTCAATTGCTCCCTGGAAGAGTATTGTAGATTGGTGCTCTGAGCTCCCTAGCAGCCAAAGTAAAAAGGGAAACATGATTCATTCTCCTTTCATTCTCATCAGCATTTGATATACGAGCAACGTCCTCAACTGCATCCCTAAGATAAAAATGATGTAATAGGTCTCTGGGGCTGCTGATCTGAGCAAAAATATACTGCTCCTGTCTCCTGACGGGTGTCCCTGCCTCTCCTTGAGCTTATCTCCTATGCTGATGCCACTGTGACCTTCCCCCAAATAAAACTTTGATCACGTCACTTCTCTTTCTCAAAAATGTATAATGTTTTCCTTTTACTTCCCAAATGAAATTAAAAATTTCTAGCTTGTATTCGTGCATCTCTATGAGCTAGCCCCAAAGTATCTTTAGGGCCACATCTCTAGGAACCTCATATTTAGATCTCAGTGGAACTGCTTGAGTTCAAATCTTGGCTCCACCACTTAGAAGCCCAGGGCAAGTTACAAAACTTCTGTGAGTCTCAGTTTGCTCATCCATAACATGAAGATATGAAAGTTCTTATCTTCTAGGATTATTATGAGAACTGAATGCGGTAAGCCAGGAAAAGCACCGCTCCCATGCCGGGTGCATCCGTGTGAGCTCTTCTGCGGTGCACTCGCACATCTCCTGGCCTGTGCTCATGCTGATGCTTCAATCCAGCTCCTTTCCCCTTACTCTGTTGACTGAAATCCTGTTCGTCCAGACCCAGCTCAAGTGCCGCTTGAACTGGGGGCCTTCCCTGATCTTCCTAATCAAAAGAACCCATTCCTTGCTCTCTTTTCCCACAGCTCATCACTTACACGCAATACAATCGATGCAATATATGCAACACTCAACCAGCATAACCTACTAGTAGGTTATGAAATCCAAGTGGTAGGTTGCTACCAGACTTTTAAAAAAAAAGAAACAGAGTAGAAGAGACTAGAAAATATCAGAGTGCATGGCGTGACTTTTGATTTGGCTTTGTATATATAACACATATTTGTGTGCATGTGATCGGTCACAACATAAAATGATTTTCTGATTAGGAGTCACAGCCAAAAACTGTCTGAAAGCCACAGCACTAACTGTGGGGCAGGGACCAAGTCAGGTCCGCCTCTGTGTCCCCAGCACTTAGCACAGAACCTGGCACATAGTAGGTACTCAATAAACACTTAGTGAAGTGAACTGAAAATCTAGGAATCCAGGGGCCGCCTGGTGGTGCAGCGGTTTCGTCCGTGCTTGGCAGCCCGGGGTTCACGGGTTCGGATCCCGGGCGCGGCCGACGCACTGCCTGTCAGCCACGCCGTGGTGGCGTCCCATATAAAGTGGAGGAAGATGGGCACGATGTTAGCCCAGGGCCAGTCTTCCTCAGCAAAAAGGGGAGGATTGGCGACGGATGTTAGCTCAGGGCTGGTCTTCCCCACAAAAAAAAAAAAAAAAAAAAAAAATCTAGGAATCCGGAATAGTGTGTTTACTAGGGCATTTCAGGTATCCGAGATTCAACTACATGTTCAGCCACAACTTCTGAAGACCCCACTTAGTCACAGGACCCACCCAGCAGGATGGCGGCCACCCAGCAGGATGGCAGCCACCCAGCAGGGATTCCAAAATCGAGGTTGTTGAGTATGGGTGGAAAAGAACAATATGGCTTAGTCCTCTCTTACCCAACTCCCAAGACTCTACTTTCATCTTCTGTAAAATGGGAGGAGAAGAGAACACGGTGAGGAAAGGCCCAGAGTTCATCTGGTTCTGCTCTTCCCGTTGAGTTTGCTGAGAATGAACACACACAAGCACACACTTACACACATATACATGCATGCACACACTCACAAATACATGCAAATATACTCACAGACGCGTAGACATGCGTGGGGATGTGGAGGCCCAGTGGGGGCAAGTGACTTGCTCA
Source organism: Tapirus indicus (assembly GCA_031878705.1). Classification (NCBI taxonomy): domain Eukaryota; kingdom Metazoa; phylum Chordata; class Mammalia; order Perissodactyla; family Tapiridae; genus Tapirus; species Tapirus indicus. The sequence continues at coordinate 58,968,990 of CM062918.1, read as the reverse complement.
GGGTCACACAGCAGGTTAGTGGCAGAGCTGGGACTAGAACCAAATCTCTTGGTTCCTAGACCAGGAGTGTAGAGATGACAAATGATATATTAAACAGAAAAGTGCTTGGAAAATCCTGGAAGGTCTCTTTCCAGAGTGAGAGGTGGTGTCATGCCCAGCTCCAGGACCTGCAGAACTAAAAGGTCATAGTGGCCGAGGTGCCTGTCTCCTCCTGCGCTGCCTCTAGGTTCCTGCCCATCCCCAGCTGCCAGTCCCCTAGGGCCACCTATGCCAGGATGGCACCCTGTCCTGCTTTGTAGAGCCTGAAGGAGCAATGCCATTAGAGAGCACGGGCTTGGAGGCAGACGGACTGACTGTAACTCAGTCCCCCAAATCCCTGGGCCGTTTTCTTGACCCCTCAGAGCCCTGGTTCCTCATCTGGTAACCACCGTCACTGCTCTCCACTTCATGGTTCTTGGGAGGATTGAATGAGACAAGGTCAGTTAAGTACCTGGTAAGTGTGTGTAAACGTTAGTTCCTTCCCTTCTCTCTCTCCCTCGAAACCCTGTATTTCATCCTCAGAAATTTCTTCCAAGTAAAAACAAAACACTTCTGACCATATCTTCTTCTGCTCTGACACCTTCAATGTCCCTGCACTAAGAGAATAAAGTCCACACTCCCCAGCCCAACTCTCAAAATACTTCATGGATGGGATCTTTTCCTTTACCTCTTTTAGCCCTTTTGTCCATCAATGGGATGGACCAGTCACCTGTCACCTGGGATTGCAGAGTTTGCTGAGAATGAACATGCACACACACATAAGCACACACTTCTACACGTATACATGCATGTGCACACACACTCACACACATATGCACACACAGGGCACTCTCCCCTCAGTCTTGCCTTCCCTATATCCTCCTTTCAAAACCCCAATTCTGAAAGCCTTCTCAGACCCACGCAGTGGGAATTAGTCTACCTTATGAATATGGTGCTGGAACCAAATGCACTTCAGCACACTGTGTAATTGCTCCTCGTGTGCCTGCCTGTCTTTCCCAGGAGACCACAAGTGCCCAGGAGGCAGGACAGATCTTGGGCCCCTGGGTAGGGCCAGGCCCTGGCCCATGGGGACCTCACAGATGACTGGAGCATGGGACTCCCTACACGTGTTGCAGCCCACGTGCTGACACAGTGGCCCTTGCAGCCTGTCATTCAAGCTGTGGCCTGGAAGATGTGCACAATTGCCCAAGCCATCCAGCAGGCCATGTGAACCTGGATCTGGGGCAGCCGCCTGCTTTTAAGGGAATGCGGCACGGCAGAAAGGCCAGCAGGCCAGGCAGCCAGAGACACTGGTGGGGGCTGGATGACCTTGAGCAAAGCCTTGCCCTTCTATTGGAATCACAGTCAAACTCTGAAATCCATAAATAAGACTAAAAAATAAGGCTAAATACCTGTCTGAGAAGGAACTAGGACAACTGGAGAGCTTTTTCAAGCTACATACATCCTGCCCAAGATTCTTAACCCTCCTTCCCCTAATAAACGTATATCAGAATCTGGGGAGGTAGAGAAAAGGCCCCCGAGATAACTCTGGTTAGTCATGTCCTCAACAGCACCCCAGTTTTACCCGTCATGATACCATTCACCACCAAAGCACAAGCTGTCGAGTCCCTCCTTGGGCGATCTAAGCCAGGAGACAATGCTTCACCAACCTAAGCTTAACCAGTCTGAGGCCAGACATGGTGCGCTCCAGTCAGAGCTGAGGGCAGTGGATACAGGGTTCTTCCAGCACAGAATGGAGAGAAGGGCTCCTTGGACAGGGCTACTGGGAGGAGGGAGTGAGTCCCATATGTCAACCATCCGGCAGGTCCGGCCCACAGTAGGTGCTCTATAAATGGCAGCCGCCCCCACCCTCCTCATCTGGTGAAACTGATGTCTTCCGTCAGGCAGTAAGCATCTAGGAGGGAGGGCTATGCGTCTTCCTTCTGCTTCCCTGAGTCTGAGCCACAGTCTCTGGCTCTGGAATGAGACCACCGCAAAGGCTCGAAAACCCTTTCTCATTCCACAAACATCCACTGTGTGGTTGCCCTGCACCAGGCCCCCAGGTTAGGGGATAGAGAGAAGAGCAAGACCCGCCTGCACCCATCAAGAGGCTCCCCGCCCAGGGGAAATGACTGATTCTCTGTCCACTCTGATTAGGAAGGTCCGCATTGGTCCTGTCTCCTGGGTGTTTGAGACCCTCAGGCCACACCACAGGCACCTCAGGGAATTCCTGGCTTTTGGGGGCCAGAGTTAGCCAGAGAGCATCTGTGAATGACCAAACAGTGCACTCTGAGCAGGGCTGGGAGCCCTGGGAAGTGGAGGGGCGGTTTCACTGGCTGCCCTGAACTTGAAGTTGGCCATCACTCCTGCTTCAACCAGGAAGGCCTGCAGTGGCACCCATGACACCTCACCTCTCTCCTCTCAGAGGCCCCTCTGCAAAGCCCATCTCCTGTACACAGCACGTTCCACCATCCCAACTTCTGGGCACCCAGTGCCTGGTAAACAGAACTCTGTGGGGGGCCAAGCCCCCACCCCACCCGGCTCCCACACACAGAAGCTTTGTCTGAGCTGCTGATGCATAATACATGGGCGCAGGCCCGGACCAGCCTCGGGCCCATCTTGGACAACAGGCCCATCACTAAGAGGCTGTGAGGGGCACAGCCAGGACACAATGTGCTCCAGTCAGAGCTGAGGCAGTGGATAAAGGGCCCACTGGGGCCCTGGAACCGGCCCCTCCCCCAGTGCACACTGCAGGGTGGAGGGGAAGGCAGTCTCCAGAAAGCCCAGGGAGAGGGTGTGTGTGTGTGTCCTGAAACCCTCTCAGCCACTTTCCAGTGCAGCCTTCAGCCACTTCCTCCACTCTCAGGCTTTGCTGCTTCCCCCTGTGACCTGCGGAGAGTCATCCAGGACCCCTCCCCATCTCAGTCCCTACGTTCCTTCTTTAAGAGTTTCCCCAGTAGGAGATGCCACCCATCAGGGTCGAGTATGCTCCTTGCAGTCCTGGGCTCCTTGATCTTGGCTGGCCCAGAGGCCCCTCACCCATCACACGTCAGTGGGAAAACAACGTGCAGATAACAGAGATTCCTGGGAATTCACCCCAATAAACACTGAGCAATGTGGACACATTTCACTTATCAGGATATTTCTTAAAAGTAGAAATTTGGACCCACCTAAATGTCCAATAATAAGAGGCTGATAAAATCAAATATGTTTATGTTCATATGATAGACTATTATACAAGCATAAAAATCATGCTTCTGAAGTGTATACCATATTTCATCAGATCGAATTCAATCAATTGTAGGACTGACCGTTATGTTATGTTCTTCTAAGAAAGAAAAACATGTAGTAATTAACTACAACATGCTATCAGTTGAAGGTATACTCCAATTTCAGAGATCACAAAATGTGAAATATTATAATCAATGAAATACAGTATTAATAATACCATGGGGAAATGTTCCTGATACAATGTTATAATATTAAATGCAAAAGGTAAGATATATTCATATTAGGAAAAACAAGTGAAAGGAAAAGCAGCAAAATGCAAAGGGTGGTCTCTTGGGAGGGTAGGATAAAGGTGAGAGTTTATTTCCATCTTGACACTGTTCTGATTTTCCAAATTTCCAGAATGAACATATACCATTTTATAATCTGAAAAACATTTTATTTAAAAAATAAGTATAAAAACGAATACAATGGACAAGTAAAATCGTGGTGAGCACGCACACGTCCACATGAAGAGCCGGTACCCAGGAGCCACACTCAGTGGCTGGTGGGCGTTCCCTCGTGCTGAAGAAGCGTAGTTGGCTTAGCTTCGCTGTTGCTCAGAACATGGAATGTTTCCCAATCTTTTGCTAACACAAATAAAGCTTTGTGCAAAGTGCTTCTTTTATTCTCCCTCTTGGGTTATTTCCTTGAGCACTTCCAGGGCGTGGAACGAAAGCTGGGACCTGACATCTCTGGGTGTTAGTTGTTGTCGCTGTGAGTTGGAGTCAAGGGACAGGGTGGTGTCTAAGGTCCATTTTCACTCTGATCCTCTGTTTTTCTATGTGAACATTCTGGCCTGGCCATATGCCATGCTGGCCTCCCAAACTGGCCTCACAGAAGCTGAAATTTGACTGGAGAGCAGAGCATTGTACTCTGCGAGGTGATAAGCCAATTTAATGAGTGAAATGAAAACATCAGTTCCTCGAGAGATGAAACCCAGGGAGATACGTACCTTCAGGTATAGTGCTGGACAAAGGGTCTAGTCTGAGACCAGGTTTCCACAAACAGAATTTAAAGGTACAGCGGAAGGGGGAAGGGAGGTACGGGAGAGTATGAGGGCAAGTACGGGGGAGGGGAAGTGAGAGAAAACGCAGAAGGACGTGACACCAAAGGGAAGGGCACAAATGAGACCTGGAGCATGGGCGACAACCTTCTCCAGGGAAAGCAGCAAGCTAGAGTCAACACTCGCCTCCCCACAGGGCCAGGGAAATGACGGGTCTCTACCATCTTGGGATGCCACGCCAAACTCCCTAGAGGTATTTGTATCGGTAGGGGGGCGGTGAGCAGAAGGGTGTGAACATGTGGGATTCTCATAAAGGATTCACATCCCCGTCTGGCTGTCCCCTGGTCATGCCCATGCCCAGCAGCCCCAAGGGACCTGCCAACATGTCAGCAATGGTCAGAGCCTTGGACTAGGACCAGGAGACTAAGGTTTGAATAGTGACTCTTTCAAGTAACCTTTGCTACATCATGCGCCCTCCAGTGCTCAGGTTCAGGAAATATAAAGTGGAGGCATAAACCAAGTCATCTTTAAGGTCCCCTCTGATTTGTACATCTTATAGTTCCAGAATAGATGCAACTCAGTCAAGTCATTCATTTAAAAATTATTTTATTTTATTTTTAAAATAATGTATATATTTAAGGTGCACAACACGATGATATGATATACATAGTGAAGTGATTACTACAGTCAAGCTAATTGACACATCCATCTCCTCACCTTGTGTGTGTGTGTGTGTGTGTGTGTGTGTGTGTGTGTGTGTGTGTGTGTGTGGTGAGAGTGCCTGAAATCTACTGTCAGCAAATTTCCAGTAATCAATACAGTATTATTAACTGTCATCATCACACTGCACATTAGGTCTCTAGACTGATCCTACAGAACTGCCACTTTGTCCCCTTTGACCAACACCTCCCCATCTCCCCGCTACCCTGCCCCTGATAACTACCACACTGCTCTCTGCTTCTATGTGTCTGGCTTTTTAAGATTCTACATATAAGTGACATCGTGAAGTTTTTTTCCTTCTCTGTCTTGTTCATTTCACTGACCATAATGTCCTCCAGTTTCACCTACGTTGTTGCAAATGGCAGGATCTCTTTTTCAGGCTGAATAATATTCCATTGTCTGTACATACCACATTTTCTTTATCCACTTATCCTTCAGTGGACACTAAGGTTGTTTCCATACCTTGACTATTGTGAATAATCCTGCAATGAACATGGTGGTACAGACATCTCTTCAAGGTACTGATTTCATTTCCTTTGGATATACACCCGGAAGTGGAATGCTGGATCATATGGTAGTTCTCTTTTTAATTTTTTGAGGAACCTCCATACTGTTTTCCATAGTGGCTGCACCAATTTACATTTCCAGCAACAGTGCCCGAGGGTTCCTTTTTCTCCACATCCTCGCCAACACTTATCTCATCTTCTGGTTAATAGCCATCCTAACAGGTGTGAGGTGATCTCTCATGTGGTTTTGATTTGCATTTCCCTCATGATTAGTGACGGTGAGCAACCTTCCGTGGGCCTGTTGGTCATTTGTATATCTTCTTTGGAAAATGCCTAGCAGATCCTTTGCCCATTTTTTAATTGGATTTGGTTTTTTTGCTATTGAGTTGAATGAGTTCCTTTTATATTTTGAATATTAATGCCTTATTGGATATACGGTTTGCAAATATCTTCTCCAAATCCCCAGGTTGCCTTTTCACTTTCTTGATGGTTTCCTTTGCTGTGCAGAACTTTTTAGTCTGACGTAGTCTCACTTGTTTATTTTTGCTTTTGTTGCCTGAGCTTTTGATGTCATATCCAAAAAGTTATTGCCAAGGCCAATGTCAAGGAGCTTTTTCCTTATGTTTTCTTCTAGGAGTTTTACGGTTTCATGTTCTACATTTAAGTCTTTAATCCATTTTGTGTTGTTTTTGTGTATGCTGTCAGATAAGGGTCCAATTTCACTCTTTTGCATGTAGATATCCAGTTTTTCCAGTGCCATTTATTCAAGAGACTATCCTTTCTACATTGTGTATTTTTGGCACCCTCGTAAAAAAAGTTAACCATATAAGCTCGGGTTTATTTCTGAGCTCAAGTCACTCATTTTAGTCATCAAACAATTACTGAATGTATTATCTGCACAAGGCACAGCATTAGGACCACAGGAGCTGCAACGCAGAATGGGAGGAGGGAACCACATTTACAGAACATCCTCGTCAGGCACCGAGCTACACTATCATTAGTGACAATCCCAGGGGCAGGTATTATTTTCCCCCATTATACAGACAACAAAACTGAGGCTCAGACCTATTAGATCCTCTGCCCGAGGTCAAAGCGGTAAGTGGTTGAGTGGAGAGCCTAACCCAAGTTAACCCACTATGCCTCATCTTCCCTCTAAGAAAAAAAGCACCATTTTTGCCTTCAAAGAACTCACAATCCCATAAGTGTCTGGGTTAGACAACTAACTGCATGCTGAGCAGGAGGCAGAACAATGCCTGAGTGACCCCGACAGAGAAATGGGGAAGGAGTCGAGGAAAAGCTGGCATGCAAGTCTGCCTGAAGCTTGACTCAGATTCTAGAGTGGGAGTGTAGAACCAAGAGCGAGGAAGGGGAGGAACGGCACTGGTATTTCGGGTAGAGGAAACAGCACAAAGGTGTGAATGGAGAGAGGGCCTCCTCCAAGTTCATGGGCCATTCGGGAAAGAGCAAGGAGTCTGTTGTTGCTGGAACAAGGGCATCTGGAGATCCGTGCGGGAGACAAGCCTGGGAAGATGGGTGGGGCCAGGCAGCAAGAGATCTTGGATGTCAAATCAAGGTTAAGCAGTGAAGGGGTGCACCCAGGGCGTAAGCCAGCCCCAGCCCTTCCTCCCTGGGGTCATGAGGAAAAGGCAGAACTTCAGGGCACTTGCTTTGGATGAGGACTTCATCACTTGCTTTGTAAACCAGGCACTGGGGATTCCATGCCATCCTGTGTAGCCCTATTTCCACTTCTAGGCTGCATCCATCCACCTTTACTGAGGGCTGCAGGCACTGGGGCCAGAGGACTGCAGGCTCCCTGAGGATAGGGCCCATTTCTCACAGACCTTCAATGCCTACCTCCTAGGAGGGGCTCAATAAATAGTCATCTAGTTAATTTTGAATAACAAATGCAGTCATCACCATATCCATTTTCTCTCTATGCCTGAGTCTGCCAAGAAAACTGGGGGTGGAGGGGAGAGTCTGGTTGCACAATGACAGGCCCCCCTGGGGATGGGCTAGCTGGCCAGTCTGCATGATTCATGTGGATTCCAGGTCAAGCCAGTGCACTGAATGAGACCTCTTCACCCTCCCCCACCCCATTCCATCCTGTCTGCCATCATAGCCAGTGACGAGGCCCAAAAGGCCAGTCCGCACGGGTGTGTGGTGAAAAGTAGCTCTCCAACCCCATGTCCTCAACGACTGACCCCAGCTCACCCCTGGGCAGCCAGAGCAACATCCTTCCATGGGTAGCTTTTATGCCTCTGGGTAAGTCACAAGGCGCTCTGGGAGAGGAACAGGGGCAAGGAAGCAAGGCCCAGGAGAACAGCTCGGGCCTGGCGTAGGGAGGAGCCTGAGGCCAACAGCAGAGAGAAGATGGGGACCTCATTACCCCCCCACCAACTCCAAGGAAACCTTCCACAAAGACACCTCAGCAAACACCCACTGAGCACCTCCCATGTCAGGCAGCCGCCACGTGGGAGGCAAGGCCTGGCCTGGAGTTCTGAGACTCCCCTTCCTTTTCCTCTCCATTGACCCTCCTCTGGTTCAGGCCCTCATTACTTCACGCCCAGCTGCTTGAGGTGGGCCACAAACTGACCCCCTGTCCAAAGCTGACACAGCCAGGGCCCTCTTCTTCGATACAGACCCCATGGGAGAAGGAGGGAAGGTGGTTCCTAATGGCCTGGTGTGACCCAGTTCACCAGATCCTCTTCCCTCTGCCGGAAAAGGCTCGAGACGGGGGTGCCAGAGGATGAGGACTAATTCCCTTGACAAAGCAAATAAGCCGCTGCAGGGCAGCTGCACTCCTGGTCCCAACAAGGCCCCACCCTCACGTCGTTCCCGTCACCAGTAGTTCCTTTCCCTCTCCCTGCCCCTCCTGCTGGTCTGAACCCCAGCCATCCTGGAGGCCCAGGTCAATGCCGCTCCTCCCTGAACCCTGCCCTGCTTCCCCGTCGCACCGTGCCACATCCCGGGGCCCTGGGCACTTCCGGCGGGGCACGGCTGCTAGTGCGAGCCAGCTTCCTCTCCGCTGCCCCTTGAGGACAGGTCTGAGCTCGATTCTCTGTCCCTGCGCTCAGCACTGAGTAGAGCTCTAGTAAATACCTGTTGGATTTTAGTAAATACCTGTCGCAGTACTTGTTGAATGGGTGAATGGAGGGCTGGAATAGTGGACATAGGGGGAGGCAGATGATGATGACAAAGAAAACAACAATGAAGAATTTCAAGTCCCCTCCTGGAGCCCCATCACTCCAGCTATGGGGCGCCTGAGAAAGGGCACTGGGGAGTCTGGCAGGGAGCGGCAGAGAACAATGCCTTGAGGCTCCAACCACTCAGGATTCAGGAATTCTGGCTCCTGGGGGCATAACCTCCCTAGGAGAGGAGGAACTGGGAAGAAGAGGGGAGTATGTTCCCTGACACTCGGTTCTCCCATCATTCTCCAACAAATCCCTTCACTGCACAAAGAGCCAAATCCTTGAAAAACAGAAATGCTCCCCCAACATACACACACACACACACACACACACACACACACACACACACACACACACGAAGGTGGAGAGAGCTGGGCTCCCCACCAGCCAGTGGGTCAGCCTACGCAGATTGGCCTGGCCAGGGGAGTCGTCCTCAAGGCTGCAGCCCTGAGGGGACCGGAACGTGGGGAGGGAGAAACTGCCTTGCTGGCCCTTTTCCCAGGAGGCCTGGAAACTGTAACTACCACCCCTAGGGTCTGGCCATGGGCAGCCAGCCATAAGAGGCCAAACCTTGATCATTCACCCAGTGTCAGAGGAAGACTGCCTCTGACTTCTGGCTCTGGGCCTGCAGTGGCTCTGGTGAGGCCCCAGGTCTGGTTGTGGTTGCCTAGGTCCAAGGGAAAGGAAATGCTTGCCCAGAGGTAGCTCACAGGAAAAGCATGAAAGTCCTCTCCCAAGGGCAGCATGTCAATCGACAAAGCCTTCTGCAAAGTTGTAGGCCAGGAGCCTCAGCTGAGCCCAGGGGCGGCAGCTGGGCACGAGGATCCCTCACTCCCAGGTCCCTGCTGCACGAGGTGCTGTGCCTGAGGGCATCTGGTTCTCACTGAAAAATGATAAAGACCCGCAATCTGGGAAAGCCAGGGACATGAACATGGGATGGCGTCTATTCCCAGAGACCTAGTCTGACCCACCTTAGAGAGGGGCTGGAAGTGAGAACCAGAGAAGCGCTTCCTGGAAAGGACTCTGGGGTGGGTTCCAAGTCCCCTCCCCTTGAATCTGGGGGTGGAGGTGACACAGTGTGATTCTGAGACTAGGTCCCAAGAGGTCATGTATCTTCTGATTTGTTTGCTGGAGCCCAGAGTCATCCTGTAAGAAATCCAACTACTCTGAGGCTGCCATACCACGAGGAAGCCCAAGCCACCCAGAGATGTCACGTGCAGAGGCTCCGGGCCACAGTCCCAGCTGGGCCCAGCCTTCGAGTCATCCCAGCCCAGGCACCAGACATGAGAGTGAAGGACCTTCCAGACGATTCCAGCCTCTCAGATGCTCAAGTCACCCCTAGTCATTTGTGTTTTCCTAGATGAGACCCCAGACGTTGTAGAACAGAGACAAGCTACCCTGTGTGCCCTGTCTGAATGCCTGACCCATGGAATCCATGCGGCCCCTAGCTAACCCCTCGGCCTACTCCCGAAGCCCAATATCTGTCTCCACCCTGGTGAGCCACGGAGAAAGCCAAGAGAGACCTGGGACTTTTGGGGAAGGTTCTTTCTTGTAGTGCCCTCCAGCTTGGGACGCCCTTTCCATGGCTCTAAATCAATGCACAGTTAATAGAGGACGTACTGAGCACTTACAAAGTGCCTGCCCCCTGCCAGAGGCTCCAGGAAATGCCGAAAATGTCTTCCATGCCCACCCCTCTGTGCTCAAGAAACTTTCTCCCTATCTGGAGCCATCAGAGGTTAACTTAGAGACATAACTCTGTGTTCAGTTATGCTCTGGATTTTTCTGTGTCTGTCCCAGTTTCAAATATTCTGCCCCACTGTATCCACGAGTTATCAAAACATCCCTGTCATTTCAATGTTTCCATACCCAAACTGCATTTTCTACATGACTTTTTCGATCCAGAAGCAGCTCAAAAATCTTTCAGACCATATGCCAGAATCCGGGGTATGGAAAATGTTTACTTTAAGGAGAGCTACTAACCAACGACTGTTCTGTTCAGTGCAACAGAACAGATGCTTACAGCCTGCGGCCCGCATGTAAGGCGCTGTGCCGGGGCACTCTGAGGCCCATTGATACCCTTCTAGATTCAGGAATCCCAGAGCTGGAAGGGCCCCATCCACACAGCTAAATCCTAAGGTCAAGGCTTCCTCATGCTTGCCCTCTGGACAGCAGATGGTGCAGATGACCACTCCCTCCGCCTTGACCTTCCCTTGGCCACATCTTCTCAGTCACCTCGGAAGGCTCCTTCCCTCCTCAGTCTCAACCATGGAGAGCTCCAGGCTCAAACCCAGCCTTTGCTCTTTCATTTAACCCACCCCTCCCTCCCATCGGAATTACCTGGGGAGCTCTGAATACACGCTGATGCCTAGCCCACCCCAGAGATTCTGATTCACTTGCCTGGAGGGATCCCCGGGACTCTAACAGTAACCATGGATGAGACCCACTGCCGCAACTCTTCCTTGCCTGAGGTCTTCCACACTCAGGGATTTAAGCACCATCTACAAGTTGACGGCTCCTAGATTTCCACCCAGGCCAGGACCTCTTTCCTGAGCTTCAGACCCATCCAGTTGGACTCTCCCAGACATCTCTGACCTAATGTAGGGGAATACTGATCTCCCCACCCCAGTCTGCTCCTCCTCCACCACCGTGACTCCCAGGAGACGAGACTTTCATCCACCCAGCTGCTCCCCCCACAAACCTGACAGCCATCTGTAAATCTCCCCTTTCTACTTCCCCCAGCCCACACTAGGTCCTGTCGTCTCCCCTCACTCTTCAGTCTCAGAACATCTGTATTATGCAAAGAATTTTTACACAGTTATAATCACGATGTGCATAAAACTTTGCATCCGCCTCTCTCACTTAGCATGCACATTTCCACATTGCCATACCATTTTGGTATTATAATTTTTAACGGCTGCAGAGTGTTCCATTGAACGAATGCTGCCTAATTTACTTAGCCAGCCCCATATTATTAGGCCTTTATTTTGCTTCCAATTTTCAGTTGTTATAAATAATGCCGTGATGAGCATCACGAAGCACAGAGCCTTTTCCCGCCTTCGGATTGTTTCCCTTGGACAGATTCCCAGAAGCGGGATTACGAGGTCACAGGATATGGACATTTTTATGGCTTGTGATACACATTGCCAAATTGCACTCCAAAAGGGTGATACCCTTTTATTTGTATGTGTCTTTGATAACGGCTCACACAATGTTGGGATACGACTCCACGGGACCCAGGACAGTGGCAGCTGGGAATGTGGAGTTTTTCTCTTTCTTTAAAAGACTTCTTAAAAGTTTGCTTACTCTTCTCTTAATTACCAAAGTAATAAATGCATAACATAGAAAGGCAAACACAGAAATGCATAACCAAATAAAACAAAAGTCCCTATAATGCCACCTTTCCATAGGTTCTCAGAGACATGATTTCTGATTGTCGAAATGCTAGGGTGAGGACCTCGGGTGAGTTTACACAGAAGTGAGGCTATTGCTTTACATTACGGTTTACACACAGAGAGGACCCTGGCCTTTCTCCGGCAGTCCTCCGGGAAGAACAGGCACATATTCTAGTCATGGTTAAGATCAAATCACCTTTTTTTTTTTAAACGAAAAAAATCACTTTTTAAACTCCTATTGTGAAATCCCACTTAGGACTGGCCAGGGATATCTTCAGTGAGGGCATATCTTTATTAATATGGTTCCTCTCTTTAGCCATAAACCAGAGTCATTTAGACACAATGTGGGTCCTTTCAAGGCCAGGAAGATAGTTTGGGCTTGGGGGGGGGGGTGGGGGGGAGGAAGCTGACCATGAAGCGCCAAACTGATTTCCTGACCTTGGAAGCTGGTACTGAAAGCTACTCTCAAGGAGGTCCCAAAACGTCATGGACAGTGGCCGGAGCCCCTGGAATATGTGTTGAGAGATGGGGGCACCCAGCGTGACGACACTGCCAGGAAACCAGTAAGGATGAAGAAGGATGATGAAGCTCATGTTTATTGAGGACTTATGTGCCAGGCTCTGAGCTAAGCGCTTTCCGCACGTAAAATAAATGTAATGCTCACAATGCCACTTGCACAACAAGGAGTAAGAAAGGTAACTATTATTATCACCACCTACAGATGAGGAAACTGAGGGTTTAAAACTTGTCCAGGACCTCACAGCTAGAGGGCGGAAAGGGCCAGGATTTGAACCCCGGCAGTGTGACACCACAGCCCGGGCTCTTATTCTGAATGTCCTGGGTGCACTCGTCCTAGTACAAGCCTCCAAAGGAGACCAGCGCCCTTCCGAATTCTACGACACGGCACTCCCACCTCTGTCTGTCCACCTTGACGCCCCAGCTCAGATCCAGCATCTGCTGTGTACTAGTCTGCGAGGGCTGCCACAACAGAATGCCACAGGCTGGACGGCTTCAACAACCTCACAGCTCTGGAGGCTGCAGTCCAAGACCAAGGGGCCGCAGGGTTGGTGTCTGGTGGGGCCTCTCTTCCCAGCTTGCAGATGGCCGCCTTCTCGCCATGTGCTCACACAGCCTTTCCTCTGTGAGCCCCACACTCCTGATCTCTCCTCTTCTTACAAAGACATCAGTCCTATAGGATTAGGGCCCTGCCATTATGACCTGGTTTAACCTTAATTACTTCCTTACAGGACCTAGCTCCAAATACAATCACACTGGGGGTTAAGGCTTCAACATATGAATGGGGAGGGAGTGGGCACAATCAGCTCATAACACTGCATCAACCTAACTCTGCTCTGAGAAATGCAGAGTCCTGACATCTGCCAGATGACCTTGCTCTGTCCCCGCAGCTCATCCTCCATGAAGGCTCTTCTGTCATCACGCCTCACATTAGCATTATCAATAAGCATGCTTTTTCTTACTAGATTATAATTGTTTGGAAGTTACAAGCCAACTTTCACTCATCTGTGCATACCCTCCTACTCATTCATTGAATTCACTGGTTCCTTTGGTCAGCCACTCAGCTGTCCAGCAGCTAGTTTAGTAAGCACCTATGGAAGCCAGGCACTGTGTTAGCCCAGGGACTTCAACACTGCACAAGACACAGTGACAATTCTGCATCCTAATGGCCAACCTGCCCATTTCTGTATCCCTGGTGTGCTCGCTAACCCTGGGCCACCTGTTGTCTCTCACCTCCTCCCGTAACAGACCCATACCGGGCAAGGAGCTCTTTATCACCTTCCTGCTCAGAGGAAACAGGTGGTGTGAATCCAACGGGGCAGCTGTTTCTAAGCAAGGGATTGCAAAGCTGTGTATCCACTCCCAGAAAATAAAATTAAACATGTCCCAACAAATGAAATAAAGTGCGCTTGCAAAATTCATATAAGCAGTCCTTTTATGCCCAGGAAACAGGTTTGTTTCCATGAAATATTTCTATTAGAAAACAGAAAGGAATCGCCTCTTGCTGTTCTCGGAGAGAAAGAAGGTGGGCATTGCGTATCTCCCTGAACCTCCCTCATTGAAGCAGAGAACTATAAAACTCACACCTACCATCCTTACCCTGGTGGGGGGTGGGGCGAGCAATAAAAAGAGGAGAAACTCCATAGCAGGCAAAACCATGGGACCCCCACCAACCAGGGCTATCAGAGCCCGGGGAACCGTGGAGATAAGAGCTGGACCTTGTTGAACAAGACAAATATTATAAAGGGCGGTGAGAGACCTCTTTGCTCATCTCTCTCCCAGTGGCCTGAAATCTCCATATCAAGGTGAATTAAAACATCGAGGTAAAATGTGTGTGTCTGGGATCAGACCCTAATCTGGGCCAAATATCCCAATCACTGCATCACCCTCCTTGCCTTTCACTTGTTCCCTTCCACAGCCCCAAGAGTGACCTTCAATGAAAAACTGAGAATCTTTTTATTTTTTAATTATAAAAATAATACATACCAGAGTGGTCTTTTAAAAACCTAACTCTGGTGTCATTCCCCTGCATAAAGCCAGGAACCAGTTCCCTCCTCCACCCTCAGGATCAAGTCCATGGTCCACACACACTGGATAATGATGGCCCTCCTTGGCCCGGGCCCTAGCACGGTGCATCTGTGCTCCCACTGCACTCAATTTCTTTCTGTTCCTCAAAGCCTTTGTTTCTCTTTCCCCGGACTTGCACGTGCCGCTGTTTCCTCTCCCTCAGTCACTCTTCCCAAGTGTCCACTTGGCCAAATCCTCCTCCTCCTTGGGTCTCTGCTTCACGGCCACTTCCTCAGACAAGGCTTCTGATTCCCTAGACTGTGTTAGCTGCTCCTCCTCTGGGCCCGCATGCTCCCTCATCCCACACGGTGCTGTAATCGGTGGCAGGTCAGACCCTGCACTCCCCACCCCACACGGCCCTCGACTGTCAGCTCCACGCGGGCCAGGACCTCTGTCGCCTCCACCACCTTATACTCAGTGCCCACCTAAAGGCCAGGCACACAGCAGGGGTCCGGGGATGTTGGCTCAATGAAGGCCCAGGGACAGGCAGGGCCCTCAGCCACTCGGTGCCTGCCCTCCCCTCAGCCCTGGAGGCCGGTCAGGGCAGTCTCTCATCCATCTCTGCATGTCCTGGTGCAGGGCTTGGCACACAGCGGGTGCTCAAGAAATGTTTGCCGCATTAAGGGGAGGGGGTGTGGAGGAACAAGCAGAAAACTCAGCTTTCTGGACAGATTTTCAAATCTCTGCGTCTGTCTGTTAGCCATTCACACACCCATCACCTGCACACCACCCCATCCCCTCGGTGGAGACACACACGTCTCAGAGAGCCACTGCCTTAAAGGCCAGCAAGGAGGCGTCCCGTCCCTTTTAATTAAAAGTCAGGCAGGCGGCCTCCTCCCCACTCACTCCTCTCTCTCCAGGTCATTTCTGGAAACTGAGAATCAGCAGGACAGCTGAGAAGGAGGTGGGGTGGATGTGGAGAAATTGCTGGGTTTGCAATTTCTCTCCCTTCCAACCCTCCTCCCACACTACAGTCTTCCTGTGGGTGACCAGGCTGAGGGGATGAAGGGCCAGGGGCCTGGGGGCCTGCCAACCAGGAGGCTGGGGGATGGGCCAGGGCTGTCTCCAGCTTACTGTTTTCGTTTGCTCAAGACTCCTTTTCTTTTCTACTCCTCCCGCAAAGGCTGGGTTTTAGGGCATCCCCTTCTTCCTCAGGAGGGGAACGCAAAGTGCCCGCCCCCTGGCCATCACCCACAGTCATGGGAGGCAGGAGGGTCTCTGAAGGCCCCAGGAGCCACGTCAATAGAGAAGGTCCCAGGCCTGGGCCCTGAGGCGGGACTAAGGGCAGAGAGAGGCTGCTTAGCAAAGACCCCTTTCTCCATCTGACTGAGCCCCATGGGGGCCCAGGTCTGGGGCTCCAGAGAGAAAGGCAGGGGGCTACAAGTATTGGAGGATCTTGTCACCCAGTGCGAAGCAAACCTGGTGTGTACTTGGAGAGGTCCACTCCTGGGCAGACTGTGCTGAAAAACATCCCCGAGGCACAAACCAAGCACAGAGGCAAAATGAGGCTGGGAGACAGACAAACATTCCAGGAAGGCTTCCTGGAGGAGATGGCATTTCAGCCAGGTCTCCAAGGAGGAGTGCAACTTCCAGATTTTAGAAAGATTTACACAACAAACAGCACTTAAACCACTGGAATTTGGTGGTGGTGTGTGTGTGTGTGTTTTAGATGAAGCTATGTTTGATTGATTGATTGCGGAGGAAGGGAGACTCCCTGGACAGCAATGAGGCAGTGGGATCAACTGTGAGTATCTTTTATTCCTGCAGCGCTGGGAGGAATTGTGGACTACACCACAGGGGTCTCGGTGGCTGCTGCAGAGGCTGCCTCCATCCTCTCTCCCCAGCTCCAGGTCCCCTCTGGATGGGGCCTCTACCAAGCAGTAGGGACAGCAGCTCTAGTCCACGTGGAGGGATGGGCGGTGGAACCCCAAGCCAGTCTCCAAGGACGCAGTTCATTAGGATGCATCCTCCATTGCCATGGAGACTCCAGGCCCACAGAGAATAGTCCCTGAATTCACTCAGGCCTCGAGCACAATTAGACAAGATGAATTTTTGAGTTGGAGCACAATGAGACCCGGACATCCGGAAAGCATACGGCAGCCTCTCAAGGGACAGCAGAGCCCTGGAGAGCAGACTGCTGTCACGAGGTCACAAGGTCACCGCCTCTCTTGGGTGGAAGGTCTGGGAGGCACCAGGGAGCATTTCCCCTCCTTTAGAATTCTTCAAGGGCAGCACAGCCTCTGTCTGAGCAGTGTGGGTGTTGGGAGAAAGGAAGAATAAGCTCCCTCTACCTGTCCCAGGCCCTGCTGGGGACAGGGTTAGGAGGCTTTATTCTGCTCCCTCTGATGAATTTGCCAGCAAAAGCATCTCACACAGCTCAAGCTATGCTACACACATCTTCTCTCTATGCAAAAAATACAAATAGTCATTCAAAAATCTCTGCTTGAACATCTACCGGGCCAGGCACAAGGGAACACACCTTGGGATCCGTGGTGTCACAGGCTCCCTCCCACGCAAGGCATGGGGCTTCCTTCTGGCAAGGGAGACAGGACATGTTCAGCTATAACCATCTCAACACAGCAGTGACATGAGAAAAATGGAGTTTGGAGTGAGGAGAGATCAGAGAAGGCTCCGTGGAGGAGGTGGCATTTGGGCTGGGCCTTGAAAGCAGGGATCAGGAGGCCTTGAAAGTAGAGAGGGAGCAGAAAAGCACAAGTTGAATTTGGAGGCAGCAAGCAGACCAGTGTGGCTGGAGGGCAGGGCCCAGGCAGGGGCCAAGGAGGTAAACAGTGGCCAGAAAGGGAAGGCCTTGAACACCCAGCTAAGTGGCCCGGGCAGTGGGAAGCCAAAGAATACTGCCACCCGGGTGGCCAATGGGCTCCAGGAGTACAGGGTGGTAGGACCCCACCCCCCGACTCCCCTTATCCAGGGCAGCCCAGGCCCAGCTTGGGCCTGAGCCCAGGACAGGCTGGCAGGCTGGCTGCCCCAGCTCCCGTCCCCACCACCATCTCTTAGGCAGCATCACTCTTCCAGAAGTTCTGGGCAGACTACAAACTTTCTTTTGGCAAGGCTCCTGCACAAACCACCAGGTTCCAAACACAGCCCAGTTTACAGAGTAGCCCCTGGTACCCAGCAAAGAGCCTAGCAAAGAGAGGGGAAGGGAGGGGGAGAGTCAAGGTTTGTGCAGAGTTAAAAGTAGAAAGTAAGGAGTTGGGGAGAGAAGGCTGCTGCAGAGGGGACACCCCAGACCAGGTGGCTCCAGGGAGGAACGTTACCAGGGCCTGGCCCCTCTAGGACACTATGCTCCTCCGACTTCTCTAAGGTCCAGGCTTCTTTAGAAGGCAGGCCTGAGAAAATTGGATTACTGTCCTTGGATCCATTTTCTTCCAGGAGGTTGCTATTAGCAAAAATCACTGACCCCCTGCATGACAGAGGAGCAGAGACAGCAGAACGTCTTGTTTGTTCTCTCTCACTCTCTCTCTCTCAGGCCAGGGACCCAGCTCAGCCCCCCAGGAGCCAGGACACCCTGATTCCAGCCGGCTGCCACCCCTCTTCTCCAGGGGCCTGCAGAGCCCAAGGCACGGAGCTTCAGGCTCTGTGGGATCTGGTTTTCTGAAACTGAAAATGCTATCAGAGCCAATTCTGGAACAAGGCAGATGGCCCGGCTGAGCGGGGAGGGGCTGGATCTGGAACACCGGGCCACTGACCAGAGACGCCTTCTTCTACCCGGCACTCGCCCGCACTGACGCATCAACCTCCAAAACGTCACCCCACGTCCTGTTTCCTCTCCAGCCCTCACTGTGTCCACCTCTTGCCTGGACCATCACAATGGCCCCTAACAGGTCTGATGCCCCCAGGCCCTCCAAGAGCAATGCGTCTAACTGTGCCGGCCCCGGGAGAGGGACAGGGATGGCGCCACAACCCCGCTGGGACTTTAGCCCGTGCCCCCTCTCTGCTCTGGTTTATCTCAGCAGCTCTGGTGAAGCCTCTGCATTCCATAGCAATGAGGGCTTTTTGTTTGTTTGGCCTTTTTTTTTTTTTTTTTTTGATAGGAGGGAAGCAGAAATTAGGGAGAAGCAATGGGATAAATGCACTGCTTTTGAGGGACAAAACAGCCAGGCAGTTAGGGCCTGGGCTCTGGAGTGCGTTGGGGATGGGATAGAAGCCTGGCCCCATCTCAGTTTACCAGCTGTATGACCTTGGGCATGTTCCTTAAGCCCTCTGAGCCTCAGTTTCCTCATCCATAAAATGAACGTAACAGTAGCACCCCCTCTCCCCTGTTGAAAGAATGATATGAGATGCACGTGAAATAGTTAGCACAGCCCCTGGAACACGGTCAGCACTAAACACACAGTAATCGTTAGGATTTTGTTACTGGTGAATTCCAGTCCTACAGCACCTCCCTCCTGGCTGCTCAAACGCTGGCCAGCCCAGAACAGATGTGCCCAGCAGCCAGCAAAGCAGCCTCACGGCTTCCCTCTGCCGTCTCTCCTTGACCTGAGAAGGCTATGCCTCTTAATTGTTCTTTGGTTTTACTCAATTTGAAATGAGCAGGGCACCAATTCCCTGCAGGAAAAAGAAATATGCTTCTGCTCAAAATACTAATGAGGTTGGACACGAGGTGAGGCTGGCAGGGGGGGGCGGCCCCTGAGGACTTCCGCCAAGTCCTGCCGGCCCACAGGAGGACCTGGCCCCGTTTGGAGCATCCTCGAGAGGGCAGGAGGGATGGGAGGCTCTGGCTTTGCTCCACGGCCCCAGGGTAGGGGCCGGGCTGGCTCAGGTGACCCGTGGGAGGGGGCGTGGGAAGCCCGCTGTAGTAATGCCCCATGGATACATGGATTCGCTCTTCTCGGGTAGCTCCAGAAACACCCTGGCTGTGCTTGTCTTTCTCTCTTCCCACCCAGTCCCCAAGGCCTGGAGAGCCCTCTTCCCTGTGCCCACTGCCTCTGCCCTCATCAGCTCAACGTGGCCACTTGGCTCCTGGCCTCTAGCCTTTTCCTTCTCCGGTCTGTCCTCTCCACAGCTCCCTGAGCAGTCACTCTCAGTCAGTCGGTCAACAAACACTGTGAGTGGGAAGCAAGTGCCAGCCTGTAGGAGGCAGGAGGACTCAGTGTGACCCACACCCAGCTTCACCCTCCTTTCTGACTCTCTCCCCTCACACTGCCCAGACAAGGGCCTCACACTGTGCCTCGAGTGGCAGGCAGCCTCCTCCTAGGAGTCTTGAGCTTACTGCTCTCTCAGCCAGAAGGATCTTCCCAGATTCCACGTGGCTCCATCCCTCCCCTCATTCCACTCTGGGCCCTGATGTCCCCAATGTCCCAGTTTCAGAGCTGACCTGTCAGAAACAGTCCCTCCCATCGCTCTGCCCCCTGACCCAGCTGCATTTTTCTTAATGGGGTTTACCACCCCCTGACATCCTAACATTTCTGTATTTGCGTTCTGTCCTATCTCTCCCCCTGCAGGGCCAGTCCCCTGAGGGCAGGGACTTCTGTCCTGTTCACTGACGGTGACAAGTCCTATCACCTAGAACAGTGGCCAGCACAGCACGTGCTTAATGAATACTGACTGTCGTGGAATCTAACGAACTGGTCAGGTCTTTCCCACAAAGTGCTCTTTACTGACTCAGGCGCTATGAGCCCGGCCTCCATCTTCACCTCCCCTCTAGCTCCTCCTCAAGTCCCCTTCGCACTTTCCCAGCCCCTGACTCTTCACATTCAAACCTCCCTGGACAACCTTGAAGCTCCAGAACGCCCCAGGAGCTCATGCTGCACCCCCTGCTCCTCCCCTTTCCCAAGCTCACTCACCCTTCAAAGTCAGCAAACACCACTGACTCAGAGTCTGTCCCGTCTCTCCGTGCTCCCAGGCCTTTAGGACCTGCGGTCAGCACTGCTCCCACCACTTCATCGGTGTCTGTGCCTGCCTCCCAGACAGAATTCCACTTCCTTCAAGGTCGGGGAAATCGGTCCCTCTGTGTGTCTCCGAGCCAGCGCAGTGGCTGGCATGGAGCAGGGGCTCAGGGGCTTAGTGGACCACAGTCTGTATTAAGATTCAGATGGTTCTAATGCTAATAACTGTCATGAACTATTACCTCTTACAGGGCCCACCATGGGAGACAGGAACGGTGAGCCAGTGATGAGCTGGGAGCAGAACCGCAGCCCGAGGGAAGCCCCTGCAGCCCTGCCTCAGGGGCCCAAAGGAGGGCAGGGGGTCCCGGCCCCTGAGTGTGGACAGCAGATGATCTGCAGGAGGCCGCGGCCTGGAGCCACAGACTTTCCCACCTGAACAGAAGCCGGTCCCATTGTCAGGCGGAGTGCTGCCTTGCTGCGCTGGGCCTGCGACTCCCAGGGGATGTAAACCGGACACCCACGGCCCTTTCCTGGGAGGAAATCCGCACGCCTTCTCAGGGACAGGGGATGGCCTGGCTCAGCTGGAGGAGGAAGGAGGGAAGGGGCCCCAGGGTAGGCCTGAGTCCCGGGAGCACTCCCTCTGACCTGACCCCACAGGCCACAGCTGAGGCTGCCCGCTGGGCTGGCCACTCAGTCCTGCTTCCAGTCAGTTCTCTGGACTTGAACACTGCATAGCTGGGACTTCTGCATGGCACAATGCTCCCTACACCCCTTCCTACACGTCACTGCTTCAGAGCAAACCCACTCCACAGCTCCTGTGACTCTCCAAACACTATCAAGGGGCAGGCAGAACTGGATTGATACCTCCCTCCTTTCAGAGTTGGAGACAAAGACCCAGAGAGGTTAAGAAACTTGCCAGAGGTCACACAGCATGTTAGAGGCAGAACCCAGAATAGAAACCAGGCTGCAATTTCAGTTGGTATTATTTGGAGTCACCAGAAAAGCATGTGCTGAAAAGATTTCCTGGGACTGGAAGCAGGAAGTTTAGAGGGCTTTCTGTCCCCTCCAGAAATCCCACCCCATTCCTAATGTGAGCAAACAGGCTCTGCCTGGCTTCAAACCCAAAGAAATTCCATCTTTGCTCACTGGCTCTCCAACACAGGAAGTAGCCCATTCCCTGTGGCTTCTTCCCTGGAGGATGCATTCAATAAACAGAGCCCCTTTCTCATCTTCCTGCATAAATATTTCAGGAGACTAAGAAACAAACAAGATCTGTGTTTGATCTGCTGCTGGCTACTCAGAAATGGGGGCTCCTCCATCCCAGGCAGGACCCTCCCCCCTCCCCAGACACTCAGCGTCCACCAGGCCGTGGGAAATACAAGACAGTAGGGACAGCCACCTTCCTGCAGGGGCTGTTCCCCTGCATTGGGGAACCTGGTGGGAGCTGGAGAGCAGAGCCCAGTTTTTGCCAGAAGCGCCACCCCCTTTCCCCACTGCTTGCTGTTCCTAGAAATGGGAGAACACGGTCTGCTCGGTGTCTGTTGTTCTTGGGGACGCTTCAATCACTGCTGCCCAAGACCACACCGCAGGGACGTAAGCTTCCTGCACAGACGGGCACTGCCCATGGGGAAGAGGGTGCAGGGCCTCCAAGAACAGGTGGACCGAGTTCTGCCCAGAAACCTCGGCAACTTGGCCAGCCAGTGCCCCAAAGCCTCCCCCAAACATTCCTTTGGTTTATTGATTCAAATGTTCACGGAGCACATTATTCTTGGATCCGGAAGATTCAGCGGCTCCCCATTGCCGACAGGATCCTGACTTCTCAGACTGTCATTTCCTGTGCTTCCCAATCTCGCCACACCCCAGCTTCCCAACCACATCTCTCTCTGCTCAAGTCACCCTCTGCACTTCGGTTAGCCTGCTTCCTCCCTTCCCCCAAAGGAGTCCTGCCCTTTCCTAAACACTGTCCTGCCTTTGCCTTTTCTCCTCTCCCATTCTTTTCTCTCACCCGGCTCAGGATGATGCATGTGCCACCTCCTCCAGGAAGCCTTCCTTGACCAGCTCACCCCACAGTGATCCCCCTCTCCTCCCTGAGCTCCCTCACAGATCGCTGCCACATGGAACTGCTCCTAGGACACCCTCATGTGTGAGGTCTTATCATTCCAACTCAGTTACAAGCGTCTAGAGAGCCAGGCTCCAGCTTCTGTTGCAGCCAAGTGTGTAAGGATGAGGGCTGCATCTGGACAGGGCTGCTCCAGAAAGAAGCTCAGCTTTGAAGAAGTCCCGATGCCCAGGCCCCTCCTCCCAGAGATCCTGATTCTATTGCTCTGGGGGAAGAGAGGAGGGCAGGACCAACGACATAATTTGTAGGGCCCCATGATCAAAAATTATGAAGACTTCCAAGACAGTGTCAGCAGAACACTAAGTCAAGTGCTGCACAGGTTGCACACCCGTGTAGCCGGCCCCGCGGAGTTCTGCGCACACATCTCTGTCACTGTCCCCCCAGGCCCATGCTCACCAGCCTCCCTTCCCCACATTCCTGCAGCCCTGTGTCCTGAGAATAAACCTCCCCAGGTGATCTGCGGCCAGTGTTGAGAACCACCACTAACGGCAATGGGGAGTCACTGAGGTTCTGCGTCCGAGCTCCCACAACAGTACATGCATCTGTCTCTCCTTCACCTCTGTATGCCTGGGTTGCCTGGAGCACAAACAAATACTTGTAGAGTGAATGAATATATGAATGGATAGAGAGAGATGGAGCTTAAATCGACAGCTGGGAAGAATGTTTTTTCCATTTGTTTTTAAA
The DNA here is from genome assembly GCA_031878705.1 of Tapirus indicus. Lineage (NCBI taxonomy): Eukaryota > Metazoa > Chordata > Mammalia > Perissodactyla > Tapiridae > Tapirus > Tapirus indicus. Next base: position 58,945,661 of record CM062918.1, on the reverse strand, counting down.
ATCAAATATAGATATATTAAATATTAATATTTTATTAATAAATATTTTATATAAGATAAAATATTAATATTTTAATATTAATACATATAAACATATCCAACATGCCTATAGTGCACAAATCTTGTGTTCGGCTTGAAAAATTTTTACACATGCATACATTCACCTACCACCATCACTCCAGAAGGTTCTCTTGTGCTCTATCCCAGTTAATACTGCATCCCACCCCCAGCCCAGGTCACCACTGAAAACTGGATAGAATTTTCATCAAAGAAGGGCTCTCCGGCTGAAGGAGGCAGAATGAGCACAGGTGGGGCGTATGGAGGGGACTCATAAATCCCCTCACGTGTGTGAAGGGCTGATGTTGACAGCAAATGGGGGGGGAAAGCACAAAGGTTCAGACAGGCTGGGCTGACTTGCTGAGAGTCACAGGGAGAGCAGGTGGCAGAGCCCGGACTTGAACTCTGGTCCTCAACCTCCAAGTTTCGTGAACTTTTCACAACCTGGGCGGTCTGGAGAGAGTGAGTGTGTGTGTGTGTATGTGTGTGTGTGTGTGTGTGTGTGTGTGTGAGTGTGTGTGTGTGAGTGTGTGTGTGTGAGTGTGTGTGTGTGTGTGTGTGTGTGCTGGAGGACAAAGCTCAGGAGAGTCTTGCTGCAGGGTCTAGGGGAGCTGGGGGGGGCAGTAACAAGGCATGAGCTCTGGGCATCGCACACCCATAAGCTCACCCCTGCACCCAGCCTCGAACCAGGTGAAATTATCTTAAGATAGCTTGGGAAACTGAGTCCCAACCAGAGGGGGCAACTGACCCACCCAAAGTCACACAGCCACACAGTGTCAGAGCTGGGGTTCAGGCAGGAGCCTCCGACATCGCACTGCAGCGGTCTTCTCAGCATGCCATAAACAAGTCTTCCTAAAGGAGACTTACGGCCCTCCGTCCACTCCTTCTGTTTGCTCAACCCCCAGATCCAGCCTTTCTGGCAGCCCCAGACAGAAGGGAAAGGCTAGTACCTTGGAGTGGTCCCACCAGGGGTATCTCCCTGGGAGAGGGCACCTGCAGTGCTCACTCCCAGGCACAGGGAGATCCTGCAGGAAATCTGGGCCGGGGCCCGGAACCCCCGACTCCCACCTCACTGCACAGACTTTGTGAATGTCCACTCACCTCTCTGCCTCTGGGGCAACTAGGGTTGGGGCGGACCACCTAAAGTGCAAGTCGGATCACGTCACTCCTCTGCTTAAAACCTCTAGGCTCCCCGCACCACCCCGGGGAGAAGCCCAAGCTCCCCCTGCCTCCTGCCCGCCTCTCCAGCCCTGTTTCACCACTCACCATGCTCCCCTTCCCAGCCAGCAGCAGCAACTCTTGTCTCTCCTGGAAGGAGCCAAACTCCTGTCCCCCTTCCACGCCTTTGTTCATGACACCCCTTTACCTGGAATGCCTTTCCTCCCTCGTCATCCGCCTCTGCCTACTCAACTGTGAAGACTGAGCGAAGATCTCTTCCTCCAGAAACCTCTCCTGGCCTCCCCACCCGGTCCCCCACGGCTTCAGGGTTCTGTGCATGTACCTCTGTCACTGTTCCCCCATGCCCCTGCCCACCAGCCTCCCTTCCCCACATTCCCGCAGCTCTGTGTCCTTCTAGGCGGCCTGCATCCCCCACCAGCCTGGGACCCCTGGGGAGGGGACTGCTCAGGTCCTTCCCTGCATGCTCACTGTCACAGGCCTTGGGCCTGGCACAGTGTTCAGCAAATGTTTTCTGAATGAATCTAGGGCCTCATTTTATTTGCACAGGGGCAAGGGGTGGGGAGGCGGTCAGTGGTCGGGAGAGCAGGGCAGCCAGGGTGGAGAGGTACACAGAACAATGGCCATCCTCTCCACTCCCATTTCCCTGGCAAAGCTGGCTCATGGTACCCAGCTCTCCCCTCCCGCCTCACCTTCCTCCACAGGAACCTCTCCCGAGTCTCCTTATTCTACGGTCTTGCTGTCAGCAGGCCGGGCCAGTCAACGGCAACCACTTAAGGCATTACCCCTCCCAGGGGAATATATATTTTAATAACATCTAAAAGACCCAAAGGGCCGGCCCGGTGGTGTAGTGGTTAAGTTTGCACGCTCTGCTTAGGCTGCCCGGGGTTCTCGGGTTTGGATCCCAGGCATGGACCTACACACCGCTCATTAGGCCATGCTGTGGTGGCGTTCCACCTACAAAATAGAGGTAGACTGGCACCGATGTTGGCTCAGGGACAATCTTCCTCATAAAAAAAAAAAATTAAAAATAAAAGGCCCAAAGGAACTGAATTCTATGGTAGGTCCTGGGCATGCTCATTGGGAGGGCATTCTTTAAAAAGCCATCACACAGCATGATGAGCCATCCACTGCCAGGCCAGCAGGCCGCTAAGTTCCTGCAAGTCCATGAGGCTGTGCAAGAGACATACCAGAGTCAGGTCCCAGTTCACCGTTCCCCACGGTGTGAGCCAGGGTGAGTGCCGCCCTCTCAAAGGCTCAGGTTCCCCTCTGTAAAGCAGGGACACCAGCAGAGTTGTGGGGGTACATGAGATAACGGATGTGTTGAGCTCCATGTGGGGGGCAGGCTTAGGACAGCTGCATTGTTTCTGGTGCTTTCCTAAAGCAGAGGCCCCGAGGGCCTGCAGCTCCCACGGCCAGCTCCAGCACTCTGGGTCTCCAGCCCGCAGAGGGGCGGCTTTGTTTGTGGCTCCCGAGCCCCCTCTCCTTCCTCCGCCCACTCTCTCTTCCTCCCTCGCTCGCTCCCTCCCTCCAAGCCAGAGTTCCAGGGAAAACTTTGCCTGGAGACTTCTCAAGCCAGTGATAAGGTCTGGCCAGAGGAGAGCTCTTAGCAACCCAGGCTCCCAACCCAGAGGCCCTTCTAATGGTTTCAGAGAAACAAAGGAGGGAAAGATTGCCCGCAACCCAGCGTGCCAGGAGGGCTGACTTCCAGGAGGGAGAGCGGGGTTCACAAGCAGCAGTGGAGGCCAGGGTGGCGGCCTGGCACGTAGGGCATGTGGCTGCCAGATCTCGGGAATCACAGCCCCGAGACTGAGCAGAAAGAGCCTCAGAAGTCGCTCCTCCTGCCTCTGCCATGGCCACGACCAGGCCCCAGGGTGGGGCGCCCCTGGCTGGTCACTTGGGGAGCGAACCCTCTCCATTCAGGTGCCCTCTGCCATCTAGGCTAAGTTCTCAAAGTCTCCTTTCTGGAACTTTCCCCCTCCACCCATTTTTTAATCAGTCCTGATTTCTACTGGAAGCCTAGAAAAACCCACTGAACTGAAACCCACCCAGCACGATCCCTCCATTAACCAGAGGGAGCCCCAGTTCCTACTCGGCCCATTGTGCCCCCTTGGATAAACCTTCTGGGGCCTCAAGTTTTCTCCTCTGCAAAATGAGGGATCCCATTACGTCTCTTTAGAGTCCCCTCTGGCTCTAGCAGTCCACGGATTTATAGGAGTTAAGGATTTAGCCCAAGCAGCAGCAGCCAGGGAATAATCTAGGCTTGCTCCAAATCCTGCCCAACCTTGTATCTTTACACCTGGAACCCCAAAGTCCATATGACACCTTTTGATGTGTGCTGTGACAGGTACTAAGAATCAGTCATAATCCCTGGCCTCAGCAAGCTCACGATTAAGTGAAGGAGTCACGTTTGTGCTCATAGAGCAATGAGCACACAACATAACGAGGCAGGCCTTTACCTGCGGCTGGTGTGGTGGAGACCGGGTGCTACAGGAGCTCCGAGGACAGAGAAATTAACGCCCATCCGGAACCCAAAAAGGCCAGTTTAACAGGACAATTCCGGCCCTGAAATAGCCTCCATCCACAACACCCTGAGTTTGTTCTCAGATATTATAATGACTGTGGCGGGAAGGCAGACCCAGGGCCTTTAGGGGACAGATTTTTGATAACAAAAACTTATCAAATGGACCCTCAGGTACACAGAAATCCCCTTTCCCAGAATTCTAAATTTCCAGGAATCCCAAATTTCCCCATGCATTCCTGCAAACTGATCTTTCACCTGGAGGTCAGCAGGGCAGGCATAAATAGCACTTTCTTCATGAAGTTAAACAAAAAACTCAGGAATTAAATTCTTTTGTCCCCTCCCACCAATATCTTTCTTTTCATCAGCTATTCCGCGTCCTGGAAATTCCCCCAGATCCCAGATCCTAAAGCTGTTAGCTCTGAAATCACACTCAAGGTATTTAAATGGTTTGCGACAAATGCCTCAAGCTAGTAGAGGATATTCCTTTCCATAGGAATACAAAGTAGGTCCAAGCCCCAGGGCTGTCGGGGTCAAAGGTCAAGGTCATTTGGCAGTGGGAACAGGTCTCTCAGAGACCTGGGTGGGACTGTGCCCTGGGACCCATCCTCTCCGGCCTGCCACAGGGAGCTGGGGCCTGCAGGGAGCCGGGATGACACAGATCAAGGCTTAGATGCTTTATCTGGCTCACTTTTCAAATGAAAGCAGGACACCCAATTTTTGTAGTCAGATTATTTGTCCCAAGCATATGAAAACAGCCAAAATAGACAACAGGGAGACAGAAAAGCAACTTTTCATCTGCACCAAACTAGCGTGACAGAGTAAAAAGAGACAGAGGTTGTTTGGAAGAGGTGAACTGGTCTGCTCCACCAACCAAGTATGAATCACTTCAGAAGTCAGGACTGCAGTAGGGGAAGTGGGTTAGCTGTTGGGTGGAACTGCCTGACTCCAAAGGCCGGGAAACACTGGTGGTGGGAGGGGGCAGGAGGGGTGCACCTTAGACATTACAGTAAACCACCCCCTTCCATGACATCTACAAGCACCTTACCTATTACAGCACCTTGTGAGGTTGAGGACTAACTCCATTTTCCCAGAAGAGAAAACAGAGGGTCAGAGACATTGACGACTAGCCCAAGTCACACAGTAAGGAGCAAAGGCAAGAACAAGACTTAGGTCTTCTACCCCCAGGGTCCCCTGCTCTGGCCACACGTTTCAAGGTCATTCCAGCCTGACAGAGTGGTAAGACAGAAGGCCTGGGAGGCAGACTCAGCCCCTAACCAGCTTTATGATCCTTCCCTCTCGGCCTCTGTTTCTACAACTACAGAAAGGAGTGAACAAGAAGAGCACAGACCTCATAAGTGGTCATGAAGATGAAATGAGTAAATACGCATGAAACACTCTTTGTGTGCCTGGCATAAACTAAGCACTCTAGAAGGGTTAGCTACTTCTGTTGTTGCTGTTGATTTTACCCTCGGTTCCTTGAAAGCAGGGACCTAACACCTGGTAAAAGGCTGAGAACAGCCTATTAATCAATTAGTACTTATTAAACTAATCTAAATTAAGGTTAGGAGTCATTCTCATATTCCTAGAGAGTGCGGAGAGCCAGGGAGGCAGAGGGCTGGCCCGGATGACCTCAGCCGGCTCTGGAGTCAAACACTGAACACGGGGGCTTCTTCCCAGGGATCAGTGTGGGCACCCACCCAGAGCGAGTCTCCCCACGTCCCCGTCTGGGCAGCCAGGGCCTCCAAGGGTGTTAACATCTGCCTCACACAGGGGCCAGGAAGTTTAAGCCTGTGGTGTGAACTCTGTGTAAAATGTCTATCTTCTCTAAGCTCAGGCAGGGAAGAAACTAAAACGCAGATACCTAATGGACTTGTAACATTAAAAATCATATAGATGTCCCCATAGTTTTCCTTTAAAGACCAAGGCCCAATCCAATAATCAGAAAGATTTAAAGAACAAAAATAGTCGTAACTGGGCCCAGTAACAATATAAGGTGGAAATCTTCCTGCCAGAGCAAAGTTTCCTTTTGGAAAAATAAATGACCCCTCCCCGGAGCTGCCTTCAAGCCAAGAGGGCCCCTGCCCTCCCTTACACAGCCAGGGAGGCTCTGTGAGGGGCGGCAGAGGGCCGGACAACTGAACGTGGCACTTCCACACCCCTCTTGCCCGGGTCAGTTTAAGAAGTGGTCCAAAGAGGGCCGGCCTGGTGGTGCAGTGGTTAAGTTCGCACACTCCACTTCAGCAGCCCCAGGTTTACAGGTTCGGATCCCAGGTACAGACCTATGCACTGTTTGTCAGCCATGCTGTGGCAGGTGTCCCACATATAAAGTAGAGGAGGATGGGCACAGATGTTAGCTCAGGGCTAATCTTCCTCACCAAAAAAAAAAAAAAAAAAAGAAGTGGCCCAGGGACAGGCCAGCCTTCCTGTGAGCATCAAGCCACAGGGAGGAGGAAGGAAAGAGCCAGAGTCAGGAGGCTCGGGTCTGGACCAGCCTCTATTCTGCCTCGCTTGGCGACCTTTTACAGCTTACTTGGCCTCTCTGTGCTTATTTCCTCATCCGTAAAGTGGGGATAACCACAATAACCTGCACCATGAAATTGCTCTGAAGATTAAATGAGCCAAGACACATACCAAGCTCTCCCCAGCACTGGCTGGCAGGAAGCAATCCTGTGAGTTGCTTTTGACTCCAGACATTTGCCCATGCTCTTCCCTCCACCTATTCTCCTCTCCTCTCCTCCCCTCCTTTCCCTGCTACTTCCTACTCATCCTTCATGATTCAGCTTAAAAGTCACTTCCTGACCGCCCCTGGCTAGATGAGGCCCCTTGCTATTATTCCCAGAGTTCCCTGTACTTCTCATTTCATAACCCCCAGGACACTCATTGTAACCATTTGTTTAATTTTCTGTCTTCCCGATGTTAACAGCTGACACTAACTGCCAGGCATGTGGTAAGTGCTTCACACGGATCAGCTCATTTAATCTTCATAATAATCCTCTTAAGTACTACTATTATCAATCCCAATTAATGGATGGGGAAACAGATGTTCAGAGAGGTTAGGCAACCTGCCCAAGAACACACAGCAAGTAAATGATACAGTGCCATCTGTCTGATTCTAAAGCTGGCATTCTTAGCTGTTGGCACCCCCCGGTCAACAAGGGCCATCTCGAGAGATGCTCACTTCTGGTGAGGGTGGCAGGCCTGGACCATAGACCTGCATTTCCTATACAAAGCTAGGAAATGGAGAAGGTGGTCCTGCTTCTGTCACACTTGTTGTGCCCCGGGCTGGCTGCCCCGCCGAAGCAGCCCGCTCCAACGTCAGACACCCCGGGCTGGCTGCCCTCCTCGCCCAGCACCCTTCCTCAAATCACTTACCGGGTTCCCAGCTTCCCTTAGACAGGGAAGTCTAAGCACGACACACCCGCAATGTCACCCTCCACGCAAGCAGCATCTGTCACGCACACCTGGGTGCCAGGGCTGCAGACACAGACGGGAGCCTCCCGCCGTGGGGGTGGGGTGAGGCAGAGGAGGAGGCAGCGCCAGCACCAGAGGCCTGGAAGTCAGAGGACGTGTGCTCTGGAGGCAGCCGCCCAGGCACACGTCCCCACTCCCAACCACGGAACCTGTGACCTTGAGCACTTCACCTGCCCTTGCTGCGTCTCCATTTCCTCCTCTGGAAAATGGGATCATCTGACGACAGAATCGACCTCATGGCTGCACAGAGTGAATGCGATCACGTGTGCCCGATGCCTGCTCAATAACCGTTATTCTCGTGATGACGATGATTAATCTTCACAGGACGTGGGCCAGGATGTGATCGGATCGAGAAGGTTCTGGATCCAAGTCAGAAGATCTGGATGTGCGTCCCAGCTCTGACCCACATTGGCTCTGCGCCTAGGGTGTGGCCACCTCTCCACTCAGAGACTCTGTTTATTCATCTGCAAATACGGGATCCGGCTCTGCCATGGGACCCTCAGACCCACAAGGGACTCAGTGCAGGAACCCATGTTTGTATTCTGTAAACAGGACAGTCCTGAGCAAACCTGGGTGCCTCCCATCGCTGTGTTAATTAATTGGAAGGAGGGTGCCAGCCAGAAACCAATTATAAAGTCCCTCCAGGGGCCTCTGCGGAGGGCAGAGGGAGGCTAGGAAGGGCGGGTGGCAGCTCCTCCCCCGCTCCCTCCCCCCACACACTTGTGTCTCCTTCGCAGCTGGCCCCACACTCCAGGCCCACAAAGGAGAGGCTCATTCTAAACAGCTTCTTTTCACGTAGAAGCCACTGGATTTGCATCTGTGCTTCTCTGGCAGGGCCTGCTCCATGCCAGCTGCTCTGAGCTTCCCAGGCTGCAGGCTGCAGGGTCCACAGGCAGGGAAAGTTAGGGGGACAGAACGAGCTGATCACGAGAAGACGGAAGGAGAGGGGGCTGGGCACAGAGGGAATGTGCACATTCTCTCATCTCCCGAACACCAGACAGAATCTGGGCCGCCCCAGTGCCAGGAGCCGGCAGTGGCTGAGGCCATGTCTGCTCCATCTCTAGCCAACCAGGGAGAGAGTGGAAAAACTCACTCCATCGCTGAGCTGCCAGGGCCTGATGCTGCCAGGCCGTTGGTCCAGCCAGCGTCCACACTCCCAAACTGGCCAAGTTCAAGTCTATGCTGACTCCACAGGGCAGGCCAGTTGTGGGGTGACTCTGGAGACCCAGGGAGCCTCACAATCCTTCCCAGATACCTCTAAGTGTTGCCATAGGTGCCAAGGTGGCAATGCCCCCAGGCAAGAGAGCACAGGGCATCTGGGCACACTCAGGAAGAAAGTAACTCCCCAGAGTTGTTCTGGAGGGTGAGCTCCACTGCCTGGAGGGAGAAAGAGAAAGGAAGGAAAGAGCCTGCATTTACTGAGCCCTTAAAGTATGCAGGCAAGACAGACCTCTCCTGGCTTGTGTCCACTGGACCTTCCACATGCTTCTCCTGGACAGCAGAGGCTGTGGCTTATGCATTCCGTGACCCTAATGCCTAACACAGGGCCTGGCCCAGAGGAGGAGCTGGCTGAATGAGTGAGTGAGTGTTGCCACATCCCTTCGGCATGAGAACATGAGAATGCTGATATCTGGAAGACCTGAGAGGAGGGAGGGGGCAGAAGGAGCATGCGCAGCAGAGAAGGCAGAACCCTCACCCCACCCTCAAGTGTCTGGGAGCTGGATCTGTGCAGGTACCTCTCAGCCTTTTAACTGACGCCCCGTGACATGCCGGCTCTCTCATCTCTTCTCCCAGTAAGAGCCAGACGGGAAAGAGGTGCTGGGAAATGGAATGTCTGGGGGTCCAGGTATCTCCTAGGCAGACTAGATTCTGGGTCAGCGAGTTGGAGGCCAAAGGGCCTCGGAACCCCTCCTCCCCATCCTGACCCTGGGTGCAACAAGGCTTCCACACACCTTGACCCCAAAAAGGAAGAGGTTGCTCAACGGAGGGAAACCCAAACACCACAGTACAGGCCGGGGCAGTGCAGTGGAGTAAGTGGAGTGGGGCACGGCAGTGGGGCACGGCTCCGGCACGGCAGCCAGGTCACTGACCAGCAGTCACGAGGACCCAGGTTCCTGCGCTTCCAGGTCAAACTTGCTGACTGACTTTAGGCAAATCAGTCTGCTCCCTGGGCCTCAGTTTCCTCATTTGTCAAGGAAGAGAGTTGGGTGATTTGACAGCTCAAACATTCTATTCTCCTACGAGCCACTCTATAGGGGCCCTAGAGACGTGTGATCTTTGCCCAACAATTAACTGTTATTAATTACCTGGGCAGAGCAACACCTTCCTCAATCCCTCACATCCAGCAGGAGCTGGGGGCTCCCACCGAGAGCTGAGCTCCGCTGGGACGGGGCGGGAGAGAGAAGGCTGACCTGCAGAAAGAGGGACCCAGGCGCAGCTGGCGATGCTGCCTGAAGACAGGGCATCAACCGCTCGGTGGGGAGGAGGATGCTGGCATCCAGGATCTTCTCTGCCCTCATTCATCCTCCTAAGTCCCCCTAAGGTACCATTCCTGCTGCTGAGGGTACTTTGTTCTCAGACCGCTGACCCCCCGAGCCAGCCTTGGGAAACTGGAAAGCACTGGACTCGCTGGCACCTAACCTAACAAGGCACACCTGGGAACAAGGAAGCCCAGTCACTATGAGCCACCACCGTCCCTACCTCAGAAACCCCCTCTCTGGCCACATCACAGACAAAAGCCAGGAAATCCCTCCAAAGGACCTCTGAGCAGCGAAAAGGAGTTGCAAAGTCCAACATCAAAGCTTGAAGGCTTTTCTTATAGCCCATTGACTTGTACATTACACACAATTCTAATGCATTTTGTTCTGTTTTTCCAGTTGGTGGCAGTTTAGGAACAGATATTTAGAACTGGAAAAGCCCTGTTAGCCTGGCTTATGACTGAAACAGCCTAGAGATAGAAAAAGTACAAAAAGCAGGCACAAGAACTCAGCATAAAATCATCTAGAATAACATCGTCTTGTTACTAGGAAAGCAGCCTTCCCTCCCTCTCCCCCAACTTGCCCTGTGTGAGGATATGGGACTAAAACTGGGGGGATGAGGGGCCTCAACCTCCTGTGGATGCTGCAGTCTGGGAAGCTGCATCTGGTTCCTCCCTCTGCTCTCTCTCTTTTTTTAATTCTTTTCTTCGCCTCCTTATTATATAAAGAAATGAAGTCAGCTTACAAAATACATATCATTAAACAGAGTTTAAGACATCATAACGAGGAAAAATGCCATCCGGCTAGAAGGTCACGACGCAGAGATCTGCATGCCCCCATCTCTAGTGCTAGTTAGGGCAGGAGCCCCCCCAGAAACCCCCAGGCTTCATACGCAGCTCCACCAGCTGCACCCCCCCATGAAGGGGGCTAGGGGTGTGCACAGAGGGAGGGTGGTAAATGCGAACTCAGGCCACCTCCTCTAAGGAAGTGCTACTGAGGGTCTAGCAACTTGCATGTGACTTCCTCTTCTCCACTTTCCAGGCTCTCAGAGCTAATAAGACCATCTCCCGCAACCCACATCTAACCCCGGCCAAGGACTCTGCCCTCGGGGGCCTGACAAAAAGGCTCAGGGCAGGGGTCCGAGGGGCAGGAAGCCAGGGCTCACCCGAAAGGGGTGACCCTTTGCCTGGAGGGGGAGCAACAAGGGCTGGGGTCTCACCCTCTCATCCATTCCCTCCCCTGCCTACCACCCCCAGTTTGTAAGCAATGAACCCACCTCCCAGACGCCCTTTAGGGTTTTTCTTCACATCTGTCTTGTAACCAGACCATCCCCCAGAGAACAAAGAGCCCCCTAGTCTTCATCAGTGCTGACTTCCTTGCCAGAGCTGAAGTCTCCCAAGGCCCAGCAGAAGGGACCCCAGAGATCATCAAAACCACTTCCTGCATTTCACAGATGGAAAAACAGAGGCCCAGAGAGGGAAGTGCCTGGTCCAAGGTCACACAGCCTGGCAGTGGCTGATTTGGGACCAGAGGCCGGGCCTTCAGACTCCTGGAGCACCGTGGTTTCTCCTAGAACTTGCGGAAGGGCCTCTTCCAGCAGGCTGTCAGGCAGCAGAACTGCCCCAGGTCCCTCTCTTGCATCCCTCCTACTCCTCCAGCCCCCCCTACAGAAACACTACTAGTCTGTGAAGGGCTGGCAAGGGGAGAGAAGACAGGGTTAAGGTGGGGATTTTATTTAATCCTCTGAGCTGGCTTAAACTGATGCCACACTGGTTAGAGCAGGAGGAGAGAGACACAGAGGAGTTTGGAGGGGGAGGGGAGAAAGGGGGAGCATTAGTGAATAATCACTGGATACCAAGAGGTCAGGCCTGCCAATGGGTTTAACAGACAAGTACCCACTTTCATGGACTCCCCACCCGGGGGCCCAGGCCTCCAAGTAGTGCCCCTCTGCCATGGGAATAATCCAGTCTCCAGGGTCCTCAGCAGTGCAGAGCAATGGAAAGATCACAGGCCACAGATTGAGACAGACCTAGGGCAAACCCCAGCTCTGCTACTTACTCACTGTGTGACCTTAGGCAAGTCACTTTACCTCTCTGAGCCTCAGCTTCTTCCTCTGTTAAAGGGCTGAACACACCTTCCTTGCAGGCCTCCTGGGAAGAAAGGCTGCCTGAGCTCATGTACATAAAGAGACACAGGGGAGGCATTGAGTCAAATCTCAGTGCTATTATTACAAATCCCAAAGCCTTTATCTCATCCATTACTCTTCTGCCCCGGCCTGCTTGCGTCTTTGACATTAATAACCTTAATGATAATAATCCTTCCCAGCCGAATAGCATTTGTATCATCTCAAAACACTAAGCATCCTACCCTCTGTGGGTCACAGCAGCCCTGCCAGGAGCAGCCAGAGCTGAGGCAGCCCCTCAGCCCCCAAGTTCGTCTTCCTATAATGTTTCCAAGTCCCAATTTTGTAATTGAGCCCAAAGACCCTGAACAAACATGCTATGTTACAGCAGATCTCATGGGGGCATGGGTAGCCCCTGGCTTAGTGGAAGGAGCCAAAACCACCCCTCCCGTCCCCTCCATGGCTGACCCTCCATCTGGCCCACTGCTCTGACCACAAACAGGCTGCCCTTCCCACCTGGGCCTTCAACTCTCCAATTCTGAGAGCCAGCTGGGCGCTGGTGGAGTCTGGCCTTGAGTGCATGGATCGCCAAACCCAAGGCCAAGGCCAGGCCGTGAGCTCCTGACTGGACAGAGCTCTCCGAAAAGTGTGGGTTCACACCCTCCATCTTACTGATTCTTCAACTGCCTGTCACCACCCGCAGGATCCATATTATTATCCTCACACTCCACGAAAGGAAACTGAGGCCCAAAGCGGAAGAGCCCAGCCAAGGTCACCCAGGGCGTTTGGGGTAGAGCTAAGAAGTGAACTCAGATCTCCTCCGCTCTCCTAATCCTGGGCACTTTCCACCAGCCCACTTTCCTCTTAACTCTTTCCTCCCCCTAACAGGGAAGCCCCCAAAGTCTCTCCAATATACCTGGGCCCTTACAGCAAAGTCCAAGAACCCTCCTCCAACATGGGGGTTGCCAGAATGCCCACCCCCCTGTCACAGTCCCTCCCTGTATCTTCAAGCCAGTCACCGCAGAACCCTTCTTATCCCTGGTAGCAAAGCCTGGGACTGGGCAGCGCCTTCTCCACTGACTGGCTGTGGAAAGCGGGGCCAGAGATCCTGGGCCGGGCGGGAGTGGCCAGCAGGTGAGGGGCGCTATCCCTCAGCTGGCCTCCTCAGGGCGGCAGCCCATTCCCACACCCGCTGCCCAGGGCCAGTCCCTGCCAGCGACGCCCCCCGCGGCGCGCTCCAATGGGGGACACCACGGAGCTGCCCGCCGCTGCTCTCCAGGGGTTAAAAATGCAGCATCCTAAACAAGGGTTAAAAATGCAGTCCTGGGGTTGGGCCGGTGCGGAGGGATGTCGTCCAAACCACAGCGGCTTGCAAAGTGGCATCCTCCCCCTTCCCTCCGCAGTCCTTGGGGGCCGGAGCGACTCGAGCGACTGGGCGAGCAAGAGAGGCGCACGCCGCACCTTCCCGGCCCCCGTGCCCCCTCCCACACCCACACCGCCGCGCCCCCCGCAGCCGAGGCCGGGGGCTGCAGGCGCCGGCGGGTCCCGGGCGCGGCGGGCGAGTGGCGCTTACCTTTGTGACAGTCATGCAGAAACTCCGGGGCGGTGCGGGGGCGCGGGCGCGGCGTGCGGGGGCGGCGGCCGGGGTCCGCTGGGGGCCCGGGGCGGCGGCGGGAAGGGGTCCGGCGTGGCCGGGCGCGCTCGCGGCCCGGGGAGCTCTCGGCGCGCTCCCCGCGCCCCGCCGGAGGCTCAGCCGAGCCTGGGGCCGTGCTCCGGGCTGGTAGCGCGCGGGGACCGCTCGTCGGCGCTCGCCCGCCGCTCGGCGCTGATGTCAGCCCCGAATGTGCATTTATAATAGATGAGCCTCCTTCGCCGCAGGAAGGCGAGGCAGGAAGAAAGGGAGAGAGGGAGAGGGCCCGGGCTGGGGGGCGGGGGGAGGAAGAGGGGCCGGGAACTCGCTACAAAGGAGGAGGCGGAGGGAGGAGGAGGAGGAGGAAGCGCACGCCCGCCGGCCGCCGTGCCCCGCGCCTCCGGGCTCGATGGCCGGCCGCCGGGCACCGCCGCTCCCGGAGCCCGGGGCAGGCGCCCAGGCCCGCGGCCTTAACCCCTTCAGGCCCGCGGACGCCACGCGGCTGGGCGAGGCTCGGTCCTGGCACCTGCCGGCTGGGGGAGTGGGCGGCGACTTGGGCTCTCGGTGCCCCGTTGGCCCTGGGACGCTGCTGAAGTCACACTCTGCAGGCCCAGGCGCCGCGTGGGCCGAGGGGGCCGCCGGGCTCGCCCCCTGGAGATCCGCAAACTTGGCCCGAGGGCCGCGCAGCAGGCGGAGATGAGCGTGGCAGCCGCAAGCCCGGAGCTCTGCCCGCACCCCTGCCTCGCGCAGACCCCGGGCACAGGGTCGCGGGATGGGGCTGTGTAAGCAATCGTGTAAACATAAAACCCGCGATTAACTGGCCCAGAGGGGACCGTAGCCAATTTACAGAGGAAACTGAGGACCAGAGTGGGAAGTGACTTAGACAGGGGCACACAGCCATACTGGCCCCAGCTCTTTCCACGTCGCCACAAGCTCTTTAGGAAGCCCTTGTTATAAAAGCTGCGTTCTAGAGACAGGACGGGCCCTGCCCCAGGTGTCTACACTGCCCTTGGGTGCAGCGCTGCTCTGGGGGAACACAGGTGCGTCCTCTGTGGTGCACTAATCCTGAGCCAGGTCACACCATATCCTGGAGCTGCTGCAGGGACCTCAGGGACAATCACTTGAAGGTGACCCCGCAAGTCTTGAGAGGGAGTCCTCCTCTGCCAGTACCTGAGCAGAACCGGTTTCGGCTGAGTGAGGAGGGTGGGGTTAGCCGGGATGGAGGGGGAGGGATCCTCTACGCATCGCCATCTCCCGGCGAGCCCGGAAGTGCCGGCTTCCTGCTCCTCCGCCAATATGCCGACGTGGTGGTACGTGAGCACCTGCTCCGTGGAAGGAGCTGGGGGAGCAGAGAGGAGGTGGGATGCCTGCCTTCAAGGAGCCCGCTGTTTGAACTAGAGCAATAATGATAGAGTAATCAGCATCTGTAGAGCGCTTTGTGGATCATCATGCTATTTTTATTGACATTTTCTCCTGTAATCCTAAATGCAACAGTATGAGGAAGGAATTACCATCCTCATTTTGCTGATGAGTGAACAGACTCAGAGAGGGGAGGAGACCTGCCCAAGATCACACAGTGACAGAACCAGGATTTGAACAGAAGTCTTGTCTTGTCTTTTCTTTTGATGAGGAAGGTTAGCCCTGAGCTAACATCCATTGCCAATCCTTCTCTTTTTGCTGAGGAAGACTGGCCCTGGGCTAACATCCGTGCCCACCTTCCTCTACTTTATATGGGACGCCGCCACAGCATGGCTTGATAAGCATTGCATAGGTCTGTGCCTGGGACCCGAACCTGCGAACCCCGGGCCACGGAAGCAGAACGCACCAACTTAACCACTACACCCCTGGGCAGGCCTGAACGGAAGTCTTTTTGAATCAAGAACAGCACTGTGCTTTGGATCTGTGAATCCCAGAGCCGCTCGTACCTGCTGGCTTATTTGAGCTTCACACTTGTCTTGGGAGGTAGATGGAGAGCTGTGAGTCCTGAGGAGCTGAGTCACTTACTGGCTCTCTTGAGGAGCAGCTGTTGTCGCAGGCCCCAGGCCTCTCATTTGTGCAGCCCGTCCTAGGTGTGTTCCGGGTTGGACCTCCCGCCTTTGACCACACTGCCTGCCTGCCAAGAATGCCCTCCTCCTCCTTCTGCACTGATCCAAACACTCCCCTCCTCTCACGGCCCCATCTCCTTGACGCACCCCTGACAACTCCATCCAGCCCCCACGGGTCCCCCTGTTGCTTTTGGTCTGAGCATCTGGCCTTGTTTCTATGAGCTTCCTGTTGTGTAGACGGCGAGCCGGCCAGCATCCTGTGCACAAGGGCCTGCCTTCTCTCTTCCTGTGTATTCCGGACACACAGTAGGTGCTTGGTGAATATTCAGTGCCGCCAAGAACAAATCAAGCAAAATAAACCTCCAACCTGCAGCAGAAGAAATTTAAATTGGACCCACTAAAGCGTGTCCTCTCAGCGAGCTGTCCAGCATCAGCAGTGGTCACATTCTGTCTGAACTGTTTGGGGTAGGTCAGCCTCAAGACAGGAGGATGGACCTCAAAACCATCCCAAGGCCCCTCCAGCCCTTGGAAGCTGTTAAAGCTCAAGAACCTTGGTCGCCCTCCCCTCATGGCTCTGACTTGGCCACTTTTATCTCTCATGGATATTTAAAATCCCAGATTGTCATCCTCAGCTACCCAGCTTGCCTCTTGGCACCTTCCCCACCATCCGCCGGCGTTGCGGGCCCTGGGAATGAGACAAATACTTAATATCAGCTTGAGCCCAATTAGGAACATCGGCCTGCTGCCCACAGCCCACGTGACATGCTCCAAAGGCAGAAAGAAAACGTTTCTGCCCCCTCCTGTGCTGCTGGCTCACCCTGTCACATCTCCCCAGCCAGAAGGGAGGTCTGAACCACCAAGGGCCCTCTCCAGGAACTCTGCATCCCCTCGTCAGGTCAAGGGCTTGGCTCATGGAAGTTGCTCAGAGTGTGTGTTTTCTGTGGTGCAGCTGTCTACACCACAGTCCCTCCCGCCTGGGTCCCCAGCAGCATGGCCCACGTTAGTCTGGATTGTCCACAGAGCAGAGCCTGCATGCAGCTGGTTTAATTGGAAGGCGATCCCAGGAAACAGAGTGGAAGAGTGGGCTGGGGGTAAGAAGTGAGATTGGGAAGAAGGAAGAGCCCATATAAAGATTAGCTGTTTGTTGTGTGTTCTCAAGGTCGCTGTTGGAGGCAAGGGGCTGCATCCCCCAGAGACCTCTGGGGTGAGCCCAGGATTGCCTGCCTGGACTCCATCAACAGACATTTATCCACGGGCTCCACTTCCCCACTGTTTGAGGGCTGCCCCTGAGAGCATTACTTCAGCTTGGAGAATGCCCTGGGGCAGAAGGTGGAAAGAACCCCCAGCTCTTACTTGAAGTGGGATGCTGTCAGCTCAAGTCTGAGCTCTCGGACCATCCACTGAGCTGCAGTTGAAACCAGAGGGATGCTGGGGGAATGTGCTATAAATTGTGGAATAAATAAGAGTTTGCAGTAGTAGCTCTGGCCTTCTGCAGACTCTTTCATGCTTCAGTGCTTTAGACCATGTTCTTTCTCCTGAGCCTCGAATGTCTTTCTCTGCATGTCTCTCGACATGCAGACATGTCTTTCTCTCGAATGTCTCTCTTTCTCTGCATGGCAGACTCCTATTCATCCTTCAAATCCCAGCTCAAATGGCACCTCCTCTATGTAGCTCTCCTGACACTACCTCCACAGGGGCCTGATTGACACTATATCATAATTATCATAATTAAATATATCTGTCCTGTATCTTTTGATGGGCTGTGACCATGTGTTCTCTCTCTCTTTTTTTTTAATCACAAGGAGTAGCTGACCAATGGGAGATGCTGGATAACTGCTCAACCAATCCAATAAGGCTGCCGTGGGCACCTTTAGCTTCTGCTTTAATAACCCCTTGGCTCAAGTCCCAGCACCTTATAGTGAGGCGTCAGGCCTCTCGACGTCAGGCTCTGCCCTGCCCAGTGTTTGCCCAGCATTTGCCCAGGCCACATTGGGTGCCACTGTACAGAGCGAGGAGGGCTTGCCCGCAAGAAGCTTGCAGTCTCTCAGGAAAGACCCACAGACATGGGCGCATATCCCAGACCAGGGGTGGATGCTGCACTGTAGCAGGGGGGCAGAGGGGAAGTCTCAGAGCCATGGCACCCATAAGAGGGAGGGGCCCCTCCAGTCCTTATGGCTGCCTCTTTCATGCCACCCCGGGACTCACATCCACATTCCACCTGCCCTCAGGTACTCGTCTTCAAGCCCTGTAGATCTCACTGCCCCTCAGATCCTCCCCTCCTCTTCATCTCTACCCTTACTACCCACGTGCAGTGTTTTATTTTGCGTGGGCCACCCTGACTGGTCCTCTTACCTCCTCTCTTGTGCCCACCAATCCATTCTCTGCTGAGCAGCTCATGCACCCCTGATCAAACACGCACAGATCTGCCTCCTTGAAACCCATCAGGGGCCATCTGCTCCCTTCAGGATGAGGCCCAAACAGAATCCTCCGAGACCTGCCCCAGCCCCTTTAGTCTCCAGGTTTCCTGTCTCATCACACTCTTGCCCTTCTCTCCCCCTCAGCGTCTACCAGACTCTTCCTTATTCTTTCCTCAGGTGTTGCCTCCTCCAGGAAGCCTTCCTGGACTGTGAACAGGATGGTTTAGATGCCCAGCCTCTGTGCTACTTTCCATTACTCCCTGAGTCCCCTTCTCCCTGCACTTGTGCATTGTTTTATCATTTCCTGTTTGGGTGTTTGACATCTTGCTGGAGGACGAGCTGCATGAGGACCGCTCTTTCTCTTGGTAATTCCAGCACACAGCAAGTGCCTTGCTCAGTCCCCTTCCCTCTATGTACTTCTCCGGGTTCCCATTTCTCCCTCTCTGTCTCTTTTTTATCGTCTTCCCAACCTCTCCCCGCAACTCCACGTCTCTGCTCCCAGGTTCTCCCTGCCCCTGTTTTTCTGTTGCCTCCACCTTTCCATGTTTTGAATCTCCATGTCTGTGTCCTCTCCACACTTCTTCACCAATAGACACCTCTAGCGCCTGCCTTTCTGACTCTGCCCACTCACCTCCCCATAGCCCGTCCACTGCTCTTCATGCCTGGGTATGGGGCTCTCCTCTCTCCTTATGTCCTCTTGACTTTCCTGGTTCTTCTCTTCCTCCACCCTTCACCCCTTTCTCCATGGCCTCCGTACAGCACACATGATGCTGACTGGGGCATGAGGGAATGCTGGGGCAGGTGGGACCCTGCCCTGGGGCTGTCATCTTTCACTCCATATCTTAGGGGTGATGATGGGTGAGCCGCCTAAAAGCAGGCATGTCGGGGGCCTCTGAGGGCTGCGCCCTTGACTGGAGATGCATCACCTGGGCAGCAGCCTCTCCATCCTTGAGCCACTCCGTGAGCTTGCGTGAGTGTGTGTGGGATTGTGGGTATCCGTACGTGTACTGCGCACACGTGGGATGTGTGGAAATGGATGATGGAGGGAGGAGCCGTGGAACTGGGCTCAGTGAGGGAAACTGGGGGTCAGCCTCTCCCCAGAGGTCTGCCCTCCCAGCTCTCTCTAGGGCCATGTTGGAAAACAGGCATATTCAGCCGCAGGGAGGGCAGATAGCTTAGCCTGGCAGGACTCCCTGTCAGTCACTGCACGTGCAGCCCAGAGACAGATGTGCTCCACAAACATCATCCACTCTTATATAGCATAGTGGTTAATGGCCCGGCTCCGGAGTCATAATACTTGAGTTCAAATCCCAGCTCCCCACACACTATCTGTGTGATTAGGACAGTTGTTTGAGCTCCTTGGACCTCAGTCTTCTCTTCTCCAACATGGGGATAATAGTAACACCGGCCTCAGAGAGCTTGATGAGATGTAAATGAGAGACAGTGCTTGGGCAGCGTATCCTCTCCACAAACCCTGTTGTCACTATTAGAAGTCAGCAGGGTACCCATCATTCAATCCTCTGCTTCCTGTTCACTCCTCAATATTCTAGTCAAGGTAGAATGAACAACTATCATCATCCCCATGTCTCAGAAAAGGAAACTGAGGCTGGGAGAGACCCTGTGGCTTGCCAGGCTCACAGCTAACATGCAACAGAGTGGGCCCAGGCCCAGGACTGACTCCAGCTTTGCTGCACTTTCCGCAACCTCGAGCATCTGCCTGAGCGCCTTGCGGGTCAGAGCTCCTCCAGGTCCAGGGAAGGGAAGCAGGAGGCCTGAGTTCTGGCTCAAGCTTTGCCACATAAGAGCGTGGGGCTTACCAAAGGCCCAGAGCCTAGCCAAGCCATGGTTCACTCACTATAGAATGGGATCACAGAAACCCATCTCCTTAAGAACTATCAGTTGGTAAATATTTTATTTAAGATGAAAAATGTTTGGAAAAAAAAAAAGAAGGAAAAGGAAAAAAAGCCTGCCATGCTGCCAACCTCCAACAGAGGGCGTGAGCGTCCCCTGGTATAGAGCCACTTGGGACGAGGAAACCTTTAGATCCTCTCCGATCTACATCACATCTACGTCAGTGGTTCTCAGAATGTGGGTCTCAAACCACATCAGCTTCACCCGGGAGCTTGTTACAAATGCAGATTCTTGGTCCCCACGCCAGTCTTACCGACTCAGAAACTCTGGAGCTGGTCCAGCCTTCTGTTTAAATGAGCCTTACAGGGGATTCTGAGAACCACTGATTTACATCACAAGGTATGGTGAGCACCCTGTCAGATAACGGATGAGAAAGTGCTTTATAAACCATGCAAAACCGATACAAAGGAGTTTTTTCTCCCTCCATCTCCCAGGTAACATAGTTGAATTTTAACTTGGCCTTCATATCTCAACCGGAGGAGTTTAAAATCTTTGCTCTGAAGACGAGGAGATTACAAGCACGGCAGGGAACAGAGGGACGAGGGGAGGCGGCCTGAAACAGCTCCAGCGAGGGGCCATAGGTTTGCCGTTTCATGCTTTGGCTTGAAATTCTGTGCAAACTCAGCGGCTCCAGGGACCGTCCTGCTTTAGCCCACTCTCTGAGGCTGAACCTGAAGATGCCCGAGGAGTAGGATTGGCAGGTATCCTGACTGCCTGTGGGAGCACACTCCCCAATTTGGAGAGCAAGGATGGGGCCTCAGAGACTGGGAGAAAGATCACCAACATCCCTTACAGTCCAGCAGCCTTTCCCTGATGCCCCTCAGCCAGACCAGTCCCTGACAGTGCCCCCCCAGGTCCTGGCCATTCCTGCCCCTCTGTGCCTGGCCCCCCACACCCCAGGAATGCTCTGCTTTATTCTCCTCCAGGCTGGGCAGATCTGGCTACACTTCAGGGCTCAGGAGAAAGCCCTCTCATTCCAAGCAGACCCCCTACCACCATGCCGACACTCTGTCCTCTCCCTCCACTGAGCTCCCAGCACTTACCAGCTTGTCCATGTTAAATACCCCGAGGCATCTGTCACTGCTGCATTTTGGTCCCTTATCATTTGTAAAGAGCAGGCATTGGACCAGATGGTTGTCAAGGTCTCCTCTGCCTGCTGCAGAATGTTCCAAACTCTAGTTCACAAGAACAAGGCTTGTCTCCCCCAGTCAGGGCTGCTGTTCGTGTGTGCAGAACCTTGGGTAACTGTGTGTATGTGGGACCCATGTCTATATAAACAATTTGATTTTAAAATGTGATAAAAAATTCTTGGCCTATATGAGGTACTGTGATTTATTGATGAAGACGTAGAAAAATGGGTAGAGAAAAGGTACCAACATATTTGGTGTTTTTTTTTTCATTTTTATTGATGTCTTAATAGTTTATAACACTGTGGGGTTTTAGTTGTGCATTATTATTTGTCCGTCACCATGTGGATGCATCCCTTCACCCTTTGTGCCCACCCCCACCCCCACCCCCCTTCCCCCTGGTAACCACCAACAGTTCTCTCTGTCCATGTGTTAGTTTATATTCCACACACGAGTGAAATCATGTGGTGCTTGTCTTTCTCTCTCTGGCTTATTTCACTTAACATAATACCCTCTAGGTCCATCCATGTTGTTGCAAATGGGATAATTCTGTCTTTTTTATGGCTGACTAGTATTCCATTGTATATATATATATATACCACATCTTCTTTATCCAATCATCAGTCGAGGGACACTGGGTTGCTTCCATTTCTTGGCTATAGTGAATAATGCTGTAATGAACATAGGGGTGCATAAGCCTCTTGGGATGGTTGATTTCATGTCCGTTGGGTAGATGCCCAAGAGTGGGATTGCTGGATCATAAGGTATTTCTATTTTTAATTTTTTGAGGACTCCCCATACTGTTTTCCATAGAGGCTGCACCAGTTTGCATTCCCACCAGCAGTGAATTAGGGTTCCCATTTCTCCACAACCTCTCCAACATTTGTTGTTTTTTATCGTGGTGATTATAGCCATTCTAATGAGTGTAAGGTGATATCAGCGTAGTTTTGATTTGCATTTCCCTGATGATTAGTGAAGTTGAACATCTTTTCATGTGTCTGTTGGCCATCTGTATATCTTCCTTGGAAAAATGTCTGTTCATATCCTCTGCCCATTTTTTGATCAGGTTTTTTGTCTTTTTTGTTGCTCAGTTGTGTGAGTTGTTTATATATTAACAGAGAGTAATCCCTTGTCGGATATACGATTTGCGAATATTTTCTCCCAGCTGGTGGGTTGTCTATTCATTTTGATCCTGGTTTCATCTGCCTTGTAGAAGCTCTGTAGTCTGATGAAGTCCCCTTGTTTATTTTTTCTTTTGTTTCCCTTGTCCGAGTAGACATGGAATCTGAAAGTATCCCTTTATGACCGATGTGAATTAGTGTATTGCCTGTATTTTCTTCCAGGAGTTTTATAGTTTCAGGTCTCACTTTCAGGTCCTTAATCCATTTTGAGTTGATTTTTGTGTATGGCGATAGAAGATGGTCTACTTTCATTCTTTTGCACGTTGCTGTCCAATTTTCCCAGCACCATTTATTGAAGAGACTTCCCTTTTTCCATTGTATGTTCTTCGCTCCTTCCAACATATTTGTTTATTTTCCAGTCAGTGCACCTTAAGATTCTTTATAGGGTCCAAGAACCATCTTTTCTTGTTCAGGTGCAGGAACCATCTCTTCATGTTCTTTATTGTTAAATATGTCACTCCTGGTTAATTTCTTATCTCCCACCATGAGCAACAGGTGACAATGTTGTTATTATTCACAATACCATGGCTCTTAGGAACCTGTTTGTATCTAAACAATCTGGATCTTCTTGCCTCTGCAGTTCCCTGCTATTGTTTATTCAGTGCTGGTCGTATCCTTACTCACGATGCTGCCTCATCCATTGTGTCGCCCATGAATACTGGCTTCCAGTGACTCTCTCAAAGGGTCTTCATCTGCTTCATTGATGATGGTCATAAACGCAAGTCTTACCCGATGTGCAGGAGAATGAGAAGGATCATTTGTTTTCTGGTCATAAGTTGACCATTCAGAATGTTAGGGTGTAAATGACAAACCCCTTAGGCCACGGAAGACTGCAGTGGTGTAGGGTGACACCTGGGTGGGTGCTCATGGAGGTTGGCACCAGGGTACCAACTTGCTTGCTACCGCCCCTGCCACTCTCGGTGCTTAGGCCAGAGGTGACACCATGGTCAGACATAGATAGGCAAGAGCTACCACACAGACCCACACACAGGGCTCAAGTCCAAGGTCAGCAGGGGACTGATGGTGGCCCAGAGGCCTGAACTTGTCCTAAGTCCCACGTGGCAGTCACTCAAAATCAGCATGTCAGTACCATTCTAGTGGCCCAATCTCTTGTGATCTTAATCCTGCAAAAGCAATATGGCACCAGTCTGACTGCGGGAAGAATCTGCTCACCAGACCATCCTCTCGGAACTGGGGCCTGGTCGCAGGGCTCTAGGACAGCTCCCCAGGTGGGAGTCCAGAGCTCCCGGTAGGGGGTCGTCTAGCCAACCCTATGCCTGGGGTAAAGGTCAGAGAGCACCTGAAGGAGAGAAATGGGGGGCCAAGGTCCAGGCAGGGTCCAGGCCAGGCTCCGAGGCACCTTGCATAGGTGGCACTGTAGGCCCCAACTTGTCCCAGGTATGGGGGAAGTTAAAAAGTTTCAAAGAAGGCACTCCACTGTGAGGGCCCCACGAGGTGTGAGCAGTGCCGCCCCTGGCAGATCTTTGCCCTCCTGGGAAGGATTTTCCTTTGCACTTCTTTCCATCCCTCTCTGCCTTGGCCTTCTTCTGTGCTCAACAATTACTTGTGGATTGGCTGAGGCAGATAAAGGCTAGCTGCAGAGTCTCCTCCTGTAAAACAGGCTATAAGGCAGGGCTTCTCACACTTTGATGGATCCCCTGGGCTTCTTGTTAACATGCAGATTCTGGTTCAGTAGGTCTGGGGCTGGGCTAGCACTCTGCATCTCTAAAAGCTCCCGGGTGCTGCTGATGCTGCTGGTCTGCAGACCACAGTGAGTGGCAAACCTCCCCTCAGGTCTGGGTTTACCTCCAAGACGGGTGACACCTGCTTCCGAAGAGAGCAGTGAAGGTGGCTTGGGTGGCGGAGAGAATGCTGGGCTGTGGGTCAGAGGAGCTGGGCCTCGTCACTTACAGCCACATGAGCTTGTATGAGAGTCCACCCCCATGGTTAGCCCTGGGAGGGCTTGTTACTGGAGGGGGCTGGTGGCTGGACTGTGTAGCTCATGTGGCCCACACACCTTCCCCCCAAATCTTACCATCCCCTTGGGTCTGTCTTCCTTCCATTGCTGCTACTTCTGCCAGGATAATAGCATTAATTAGATGATTCATTTGACAAATACTTAACAGGCTCTCTGTTAAGCCACTGTGTACCAGTGGCACTCTGTACCAGCCACTGTGCTGGGGGCTGGAGATATAGGTGGGAACAAAGCCAAGTGCTTACCCCTCATAAGCTTTAGTTCTGTGGGGGGGTGTATGGGGCCAGGGACACAGACAACCAGCAAATTACTAAGTAAATACATGTCAGGGGTACTAAGTGTGATGCAAGATAAGGGGCATTTCTGGGGTGGTCAGAGGAGGTCAGATTAATACAGTGACACTTGGGCAGAGCCCCGAAGGGGCCAGGACAGGAGTCCTGCAGGTGTCTGGGGACGAGGAGCCCAGGTAGAGGGAGGGCGTGAACCTGAATATCCTGGTGGAGCCCTGTGTGCGTGGACAGAATGGGAGAGAAGGATTCTGTGATGTTGCAGGGCAATCCATGAGGAGTTTACAAAGAAGCCAGTTTACATTCTTGGGCAGCTCTTTAAAGAGGTGTTTACCATCAGAGCTCTACCCCCAAGCCCTTCCACAGCCTGGGGCACGGCTTTTAGATGTCAGCCATCCATTACCGCCCCCTCCTCATCCTCAAACTTCCTTCCAAAAGAACAAAATCCTGCCAGGCACCCCTTGAGGTGGGGAGATTAAGAGCTTTCTGCCATCATCAGAAATAGGGACCCGAGATCAAGAATCAAGAGGTGACCAATTCCGGAGCCTTCCCTGTGCTGGGGGCTTTAGGTCCACTGTCTCAATCCATCTTCACTGCAGTCCAAGAAGGGCTTTACGTCCACTCACAGATGAGGAAATCGAGGCTCAGAGAGTTGGAGTCCAAGGTCATCCCGGCGGGCAGTGATGGAGACGACATCCCACTCTGGGTCGGCCTGGCTCCAACCTGGGCCCTCTCTGCTGCACCACGTGGGTCTCTGCCTTTTGGGATACAGGTCCTTCCCTTGTGCTCCCCTCAGCACAGCTGGGACAGGAGCAGCACCACAGTCTTCACTGAACCCCAGGGGAGAACAGAAGGAGAGCTTGAAAGCACCCCTACTTTCCTACTTGGGGCTCCCCAGGCCCTCGGACCACCCCACATTGTGGGCACTTTTTTTTTGTTCCCAACATCTTAGCCCCTGAGATTGTCTCAATGTGGAGTCACCACAGCTTATGAGTCACCACCCAGAAGGTTCCCCAGATGTCTTACAATTTCATGACCAAGACCCACAATAGCCCCAACTCATCCTGTGGGGCCAAAATTACCCTGATACCAAATCCAGACAAATACATCATAAGAAAAGAAAACTACAGACCAATATCCCTTGTGAATATAGGTGGTCTAAGGTCTAAGTAACTGCTGTGTTTACACTCAGGCACTTTATATGCAGAGTCTCCTTTGATCCTCCCACAACCCCATGAAGTTGCACCCATTTTTCAGGTGGGAAAGCTAAGGCTTGAACAGTCTAGGTGACTCACATGCATCAGAGCTTGTGAGTGGCAGAGCTACGATTCAAACCTGTTTCCAACTCTAAGCCCAGCTCTTCCTGCCACGCTGCCCAGCCACGCACAGAGGGAAAGAGCAACAGCTGACCCCGCAGGTTTGCACCTTTGTTCCGGTATCACCTCTTCTTGCCCAGGTAACTCACCAGAGTAGCCTCTCCCTGCAGGTGAGAGCCTTCCCAAAGCCTGCTGGGAAGGACAGACCCCACTGGAAAATGACTCCTCAGCCAAAGAACACTTGTCAGCCTGCACACTGTGGGAGTTATGTGTGTAGGACGAAGGTGGAGTGGGAGGGCAATCTGTCATTGCCTGGGCCTTTCCCTCTCTGCACCTCAGTCTTCTCACCTGCAACATGGGGGCAAAACACTGACAACACCAAACGCTGGCGACGATGTGGAGCAACAGGAACTCTCGTTCACTGCTGGTGGGAATGAGAAATGGTCCAGCCACTCTGGAAGACAGTTGGCAGTTTCTTACAAAACCAAACATACTCTTACCACACAATCTGGCAATCACTCTCCTTGGTATGGACCCAAATGAGTTAAAAACTTATGTCCACACAAAAACCTACACACAGAGGTTGATAGTAGCCTTGTTCATAATTGCCAAAACTTGGAAGCAACCAAGATATCCTTCAGTAGGTGAATGGATAATAAGCTGTGGTACATCCAGACAATGGAATATTATTCAGCACCAAAAAGAAATGAGCTATCAAGTCATGAAAAGACATGGAGGAATCTCAATGCATATTACTAAGTGAAAGAAGCCAATCTGAAAAGACTACATACTGTTTGATTCCAACGATAAAACATTCTGGAAAAGGCAAAACTATGGAGACAATAAAAAATCAGTGTTTGCCAGGGGTGAGGAGGGAGGCAGGGATGAATAGGCAGAGCACAGAGGATTTTTTAGGGCAGTGAAATTATTCTATATGATGCTATAACGGTGGATACAGGACAATATGCATTTGTCAAAACCCTTAGAAGACGCCAACACCAAGAGTGAACCCTGATGTAAACTGTGGACTTTGGGTGATCATAATGTGTCAGTGGAGGTTCATGGATTGTGACAATCGTACCGCTCTGGTGCGGGATGCTGAGAGTAGGGGAGCCAGGGGGATGTGGCAACCCTTCTGTACTTTCTGCTCAATTTTACTGTGAACCTAAAACTGCCATAAAAAATAAAATCTATTTTTAAAAAATGGGGGCAAAACCACCCAGGTCTCAGGCTGGGGTAAACAAGCCAATGCCCGTAGAAACAATTTGTAGACAGCAAGTAGATTTATTGATATAAGGGATTGGAACTATTATGTTTTTAAATCCCAGCTGTGCCAGAACTCTGCAGTGGGAGTTCAGGTCAGTCATTTTGACTCTTTGGGTCCCAGTGTCCTCAGCTACAAACCAAGACAATAATACTTGTTCTTTGTTCACATCCCCATGACAACCTCTCAGAGAGTAAGTGGCAGCAATGATGATGATGGTAGCCACCATTTATGTCTAGGCTCTGTGTCAAGCACTCTATACACGTGATCTCATTTAATGCTTACAACGGTCCTGATTTTTCAGATGAGAAACTGAAGCATGGGACTGGGAGAAGCGGGGAGCAGGAGGTGGGGTGGGGGACAGGCAACTTGCCCTGGGTCGCACAGCTGGTCAATAGCAAAGTAGGTTCTGGAAAACTCAGTGCTTGTACTTAACCTCTAGCTTTACTCGCCTGCCTCCCAGGCTGACCCTGGAGGGCACCCCAGGGGTGGTCCCATTGCCTGATCTCTGGGGACTGGCTTCATATTAACAAATGATGATCACAGTCAACATTTCTATAGGACTTGCTACAAGCCAGGACCATCCTTCAGCATGTGACATGCACCGTCTCACTTAATTCTTACAATAACTCCACGAGGTAGGTACTATTATCGTGCCCATTTTACAGACGAGAATACCAAAGCACAGAACTCAAAGAACAGAAAACGTCAGACCCAAGAGGGAGTGTGGGATCAGCTGGTCTGAGTCCTTTATTGGACATTCTGCCTCCTCTCCAGGTACCTCAAGTCCTCAAGCTGCTGCAAGGCCAGTAGGGTCAGGCGTGAGTGAGCAAGTGAGTGTGTGTATGTGTTTGTATAGTGCACACTGTGCTATACTGTTGCTGAAACACTTCCTTTTGGGACCCACCAAATCAACAGCCAAGAGAGGCCACACCTGGGCCTCCAGAGCCCTGTCTCCTGCTGCAACCACCCCAGGAGCACCTGGCAGTACAGGCTCCTTCCCCCACCCAGAATGACTTTTTGTCCCCAGATTCCAGGCTGAGGGGGAAAGTCAGGAGCATGGAGCCTAATTTTCCCCTTAACCGTGGAAGGGGCCCATGGAGCAGGAACGGGCAACAGCTGGGGGAGGAGGCAGGCAGTAGCCCAGGGAAGCAAAGCATCTAGGGCCGGTAAGCACGTCCATTCAGTGTCCTGCCTCCCAGCAGGTGTGACCTGGGGAGGGGAGGGGCCAGCATCCCTGCAGGCACCTCCTCTTGGTACCCACAGGATTGGAGACCTGATTTTAAGTGGGAGCCCCTCAGAAAGGACGTTTTGTGTGGTGACTGGGAACATAAGACTTTACAAGCAGCTAGATCTGAGTCCAAATCCTGTCTCTGCTACTCCCTGAATTACTTAGCCTCTCTTGACCCCAGCTTCCTCCTCTATCAAATGGGGATAATGATGGCATCCACCTCAAAGGGCAAAGTCGGTTCCTGGCCTGGGACAGAGACTGCCATAGAGTAAGGACTCAGATCACATTAGCTGCTTTTCAGCTGTAAAATGAGATTTCTAATAGTCCCTGCCTTGTCATGAAGGTTAAATGAGTAACATACATGGAAAGTGCTTAGGAAGGATCCTGGCCCTGAGAAAATGCTGACCATCTTTATTATTAATGTCCTCTTTCTCCCTACCCCTTCTCCTCGTCCAGGCAGGGCACCTAGGACCTGGGGAAGGGGCGGCTTGACTTCAGGATACAAAGTGCAAAGCTGGCATTGTTCTCAGCTGCCTCCCCACAGAGGTGGAGGAAAGATGGGGCTGCAGGAATTCGTTAGCGCCAATTAACACAGTGAGACTCCCTTCTGCTCTCATGTGGGTCTGCCTCCCTGCTGGCTGGGGGCCCGGAACCACATGGCAGAGGAAGCAGACAGGCATGGGGGTGAGGGGATGTGGTGGAACCATCAGCTAAGGCTGGGGTGTCCCAGTGGAGCCCAAGCGCGTCTTATTCTAGCTGCACAGGAAGGTTCCAGAATGGTGGGCATGGAGCATGAGGCAGGCCTGTTCTTCAGGCCATGACAAATGCCTCCCCAGTCAGTGGTCCTCCTAGTGCATCTGGCATCCAGAGTGGGGTCATCCCTTCCCCCGTAGGACAGACATCTTCAGTGATAATCTTGCAATGAAAGAATCATAAAAATGACTAGAAAAGAAGCCATCCAATGACAACATTTTTTTTTGAACTTCAGATATATATATATATTCAAGCCAATAAAAAAAGCTAAAAGTAAAAATACAAATAAGGAAAATAGTAATGGATTAATATTTTTTATACATTAGTGTGTTTTTCAAAACTGGCAAAAATTTATATCTCTATATTAGTCTGTCACAGTAGCAAATAATAACATTAAAGCTTCTGCCAATCTGCGAATGACAACGTCCAAATTGATCTTCTCAAATTCATGTTCAATGGACAGTAAAGCCATATTTGTCCATCTATTTTTGCTCATAATTCATTAAATAACACTTTTTATTAATTTTAGCTTTGAAAACTTACTTTCACATGATGCAACAGATAAATAAATAGTTAGGAAAAGTCATAATATAAGGATAGATTTAGTAGAGATTCTAAAATTCCATTTCACAAAAAATTCCAGAAATTGCAATATTACATCTTTGTTTCTTTAGTATTGACTACAGTGGTTTTTAAATGTTTCTTACAGTCAAAAATTTCCAGTAAAATATCTTCACCAGACATTTTTTTCAGTCTATTTGGTAAAACCTTCTGAAGTTTTCTTCTCTAAAAATCAGAAAAAAACGGCTGAAAGATAGAGAACACTGACATGATTTGACCCACTGCTTTAGAAGGATGACAGAATTGAGTCACAAGTTCTATTTCTTCATCTTTACAATGATTCTGTCTGTAGTCATTGATAGATTTTTCAAAACTGAGATTTTCAAAATCTCAGTAGATTTTGAATCTCCTGAGACACAAACTACGCCAGAAGACAGTTTGAAAGATTTCACTGTAATTAAATTGTTCTCCAAACAATTCCATATAGAAGCTTAGTTGAGGTGTGTCAAGGCTGACTGTATGATTGGGAGTTCTCCAAATTGACTCACGTGTTGAAAACGATGTTTATAAAAGAGTAAGCATTAAAAAGGGCTAATTTATGACAACCCCCCCCCCCATTCAACAATAAATACAGCAATTACTTAGAACTTAGACCGTCTAATGTTCATAAGGGATACTGGCCTGTAGTTTTCTTTTCTTGTAACATCTTCGGATTTGGTATGAGGGTAACACTACCCTCACAGAATGAATTAGGAAGTGTTCTCTCCTATTTTTTGGAAGAGTTTGAGAAGGATTGGTGTCAATTCTTCTTTAAATGCTTGGTAGAATTCACCGGTAAAGCCATCAGGTCCTGGGCTTTTCTTTGTTGGGAGGTTTTTGATTACTGATTCAATCTTTTTATTTCTTATACATCTGTTCAGATTTTCTCTTTCTTCTTGAGTCAGTTTTGGTAGTTTGTGACTTTCTAGGAACTTGTCCATTTCATTTAGGTTATTCAGTTTTTTGGCATATAATTTTTCACATTCTCTCATAGTCTTTTTTCTTTCTGTAAAGTTGGTAGTAATGTCCCCAATTTCATTTCTGATTTTAGTAACTTGAGTCTTAACTCTTTTTTCTTAGTCAATCTAGCTAATGATGTGTGTCATTTTTGTTGATCTTTTTGAAGAACCAACTTTTGGTTTCATTGATTTCTCTATTATTTTTCTATTCTTTATTTCATTGCTCTCTGCTCTAATCCTTGTATTTTCCTTCCTTCTACTAGCTTTGGGTTCAGTTTCCTCTTATTTTTCTAGTTTCTTATGATGTAAAGTTAGGTTATTGAGATCTTTCTTCTTTTATAATGTAGGCATTTACAGCTATAAATTTCCCTCTAAGCACTGCTTTCACTGAATTCTAGAAGTTTCAGTATATTGTGTTTTTGTTTTCATTGTCTCAAAGTATTTTCTAATTTTCTCCTTTCCTTTGTGATTTCTTCTTTGGTGCAATGGTTGTTTAAGAGTGCGTTGTTTAATTTCCACGTATTTGTGAATTTTCTAGTTTTCCTTCTGTTGTTGGTTTCTAGTTTCATTCCACTGTGGTCAGGAAGATACTTTGGATGATTTAAATTTTTAAAATTCATTGAGACTTGCTTTGTGGCCTAATATATGGTCTATTCCTGGAGACTGTTCCATGTACTCTCGAGAAGAACATACATTTTGTTGTTGGGTGGAGTCTTCTGTTTGTGCCTGTCAGATCTATTTGGTTTATAGTTCTGTTCAAGTCCTCCACTTCCTCATTGACCTTCTTTCTAGTTCTTTTATGCATTGTTGAAAGTGGGGCATTGAAATCTCCAACTACTATTGTAGAACTGTGTATTTCTCCCTTCAACTCTGTCTTCTTATATTTTGGAACTCTGTTGTTAGGTGCATATTTGTTTACAATTGTTATATCTTCTTGGTGGATTGACCCTTTTATGAATATGTAATGTCCTTCTTTGCCTCTGATAACAATTTTTGACTTAAAATCTATTTTGCTTGATATTAGTATAGCCAGCCCAGCTCTATTTTGGTTACTATTTGCATGGAATATCTTTTTCCATCCTTTCACTTTCAACCTATTTGCATTTGGGGGTGCTTCCAGTATAGGGTTGCCAGATTTAGCAAACAAAAATATAGGACATCCAATTAGATTTGAATTTCCAGACATGATAAGAAATTTTTTTAGTGTAAGGATATTCCATATAATATTTGAGATGCATTTATACTAAAAAACATACTCGATTTTTATCTGAAATTCAAATTTGACTGGGCATCCTATAGTTTATCTGAGAACCCTATTCTAATAAGAATGTAAAGACATAGGCTCTGCATTCTGGGAACTTCTGATCTAAGGGGGAAATCAGGGCCTACCCTGGAGAGGTTCTCAGTTCAAGGGGAAAATACAAACCTTGTATAGGGAGCTTATAATGTAAGGAGAAGGAAGAAGGGGAGAGGTGGCACAATCTTACCATAAGGCAAGGCGGGTTAGCCATGCCTTCCCGTCAGGGCCCCTGCTCCTTCTTGGGTCTCCCAAGTTTCCCCCATCCACACCTCATTTTCCACCCAGTGCCCAGCACCCAAAGTGTACCTTTAAACCCATTGGGTTGGAGCTGGGGAGTCCCAACCAGCCTACTTTGGGGGACAAGGTATATAGGAGAACAGGGCATTCACAACCCCCCCAACTCATCCACATTCATATGCATGTGCACAAACTCACAACACACACTCCTGTTCATGCCCACAGGTACATCTTTACTATATACACATTCCCATGCATTACCATACACACAGGCCCACCAAACACTAGCAGGATAAACATGGTCTTGTACACCCAGGCCCAGCGGCACATACTCCACTCACACGGACACATGGCCCTGCATACATCTGCATACTCATTTATACTCTCTCAATCCTGCATACAACAATACACAAATCACAGTTACAACAAACCTCATATACTCTGCTTATCCTCTCTCAGGCTCTAGACGTATGTGTGTGTGTGTGAGCATTTTCTCCTGCTGTCTCTATCTGGATAACTGTCCTTCCTCCACTCTCACACCCCAGCTGTCTGCCTCCCTCCCTGCAGGAAGGCTGAGGGAGGATGGGCAGGCCTGGTCTCCATAACAACCAAGGACTCTCTACCCTGGAAGGAGAAGGTGCTGGGAGGCAGTGCTGGCTTTTGCCCAGGCCCTTGCTCTGAGTGGGGCTTGGGGTGAGGGCAGTGAGGAGAGTGGAGGAGGAAGGGATGGGATGACCATCTGGACATGGGAGAGTGGAGCTGCAGGCACTTCCCAAGTACTCCAAAATGGCAGATGGGCATCATAGTGCCTGAGAGGAATTGGGAGGAGGGGGGCAGCCCAGTGTGGCATATGCAGGAGAACCCCTACTTCCCCCAGCCCCACCCTCCACACCTTATCTTCCTGAGCACCCTCAGATCTGACTGACTCTGGAAAACCCCTCTCAAAGCTCCTTTTCCTGGAACCCAACCAGTACTGAGAGTTGGAGTTGTGCTGGGGGTGTGGGGGAAGCACAAATCCCTTAAAACTCTCCAGGCTCTTGCACCCTTTGTGTGCCATTCCCCTGGGGAAACGTGGCCCCTCCTACATTCTCACTTTGGATCCTATTCCTGGGGGCTGATGAAGAATGTTACTCTGACCGTGCCATGGGAAATCCAGAAGAGGGGGTGCTAATTTCTGCAAACTCCACAGCAGGGTGAGGAGGGCTGGCCTCCCTCCTATGAATCCGTTAGTAAGAAGGCCTGCGTATGCCTGGCCCCCTGCCCTCCGGGTCCTGAAAGAGGGACCTGAAAGGGAGGGGTTTAGAGAGGGCAGCTAGAGAGGGGCCCGGACCAGCCAGAAGCAGAGAGGAGGACCGTGCTCTGCGGGAGAGGAGGTTGCGTGCTGCTTGAATCCCTCTTCACGAAAGAACTTGCAGATCAGCTGCAGGGGGAGCGGTTAGCTGACAGCTTCCAGCACCCTCTGTCCATGGAATGTGAAGCCCTATCTTCCCAACAGTCCTCAGCCCAAGACCGAGCACAGCAAGTCTCAAGGGCCTGCCCGGGTCAGCCCCTCACGGGACTCCTCTGACGGGCGGTCTGGCTCCAGAGCTCCCAGTCGGGTGGGGTTGGCAGAGACTTCATCAGATCTGCATCATGGTCTGAGGCTCTCCCTGCCAATCTTGCCTCTTCCCTCCCTCCCTTTCACAAGTTCAAGCCTCAGCAAGCCTCTTGCATTCCTAACTCTGTCTCATTGTCTCATTACCAGAGGACCTAAACTGACACAGATGCCAAGAGTCACAATCGAGTGTGTGCGCGCGCGCGCGAGCGCCTTGCGTTTGGAGGAAACAGGGTTCCTCTTTGAGCCCTCGAGTTCTTAAGAAGGATGTGGGCCGCCCTCTGGTGGACACTCCATGGAACTACACCTCCGAAACGGGAGGCAGGTGGGAAGCATGGAATGTTCTCTGCAGTCTCAGGCTCATAGACTGTTCCCTGTGAGAACTTCAAGGATCACTGGACCAACGGGGTAACTGAGGCCCAGAGAGGGAAAGGATTAAAGACAAAAAAGGCCTTGGGGAACATCTTGTCACCACCGAGGTTATTTCCTCTGCCCCGCATCTTATCCCTTCAGCTCTTCTTGTGGGCCCCTGCTCTGGTACTATCAACTTTGCTCTCTTCTCTCCCTCTCTCTGCAGCCAGTCCCGCCCATGCATCCTTTCTTACACTGGCCTTCATCCCCACTCCCCAGGACCACTGTGATAGCCTTCGGTCCATCCATCTCTCTGCAGCCAGGTGATCTTCCTGAAGCACAAGTCAGACCCCATTCCTTTCTGGCCTAAAGCCCACCACGGCACCTCAGCCTGCAAGGCCCTCTGCACTGGGGTCCCGCCTCCCTTCTGGCTCATTCCCCACCCTCGCCCAGTTGTCACCGAGCACCTGAGAACTGCACAAGCCCCACATCCTCCAGGCCCGGTGAGGCTGTTTCTTCTGCATGGACTGAGCACACCTCCCATACGGCAGGTGTAATGGTCTCTTGTTGCTGCTGTCACAAACTACCACACACCTAGTGGCTTCGCAACAACACAAGCTTATTATCTTACAGTGCTGGAGGACAGAAGTCCAAATTCAGCCTCGCTGGGCTAACATCAAGGTGTCAGCAGGGCTGGTTCCCTCTGGAGGCTCCAGGGGAGAATCTTCCCTTTTCCCGTTTCTGGAGGCCGCCCACTTTCGCTGGCTCTTGGCCCCTTCTTCACAGTAGCATGACTCTGACTTCTGCTCCGTCATCATATTGCCGTTTCCTGATTCTGACCATCCTGCCTCCTTCTTGTGAGGACCCTTGTGGTTACACTGGACCCACCCAGACAATCCAGGACCATCTCCCCATCTCAAGACCCTTAATTTAATCACATCTGCAGTCTTTTTTAACCATGCAACCTGACATATTCACAGGTTCCCAGGATTAGAATGCGGACATTTTTGGATGGGCGGGGGTGGGGTGTGTGTCATTTTTCAGCCTACCTATTCAGGAGACTATTCAGTAGGTGGGGGTCAATCCACACTTTCAGAGTGTAAGAAAGGGGACAGGTCTTTATTTTCCTAAACCAAATTGACCTTCATCAAGGCCTGCAGTGTGTATTTTTTTTCCCCACACCACCAAGCAGTTCTCCAGTTCTCACAAGGTGTCCCGTAAATGTAACCGACACTGTCTACCTGGAGACTGCATCAGATCCCACAGGTTAGGGCTCAGTCCTACAAGACTGCCCCCCCTTCAGATGCCAATCGCAAGTCCAGGTTGTCACCTGTGCCTCTGACCAACTAATTGGCTGTAGATGGGAGGCTCCCACGACCACCTCCTCAGGTTTGATTAATTTGCTAGAGCGGATCACAGAACTCAGAGAAACATTTACTTACATTTCACAGTTTACTATAGAAGGATATAACTCAGGAACAGCCAGATGGAAGAGACGCATAGGGCAACGTAACGTGGGAAGGGGCACGTCACTCTCCCCAAATCTCCTCGTGTTCACCAACCGGGAAGCTCATCTACTCTTCTTGTTCAAGAGTTTTCCTAGAGCTTAATCTGTAGGCCCCTCCCCCTTCCCATTCCCAGGGGTCGGTGGGCGGGTCTGAAAGCTCCTGTCCTCTAATCACTTGGTCTTTCTGGTGACCAGCCCCATCCAGAGGCTCTCTAGGGGCCCCACCCTAAGTCATCTCATTAGCATAAACTCAGGTGTGCTCAAAAGGGACTCCTAATGAATGATGAGACACTCCAAATACTTGGGAAACTCCAAGGATTTTAGGAGTTCTGTGCCAGCAACCCAGAACAAAGAGCATATGTATTTCGTATTACACCACAGGCACCAGGCGAGGTTGTTGGCAAGAAGTTGATCGTGGACTTCCCAAGGACACCGGGAAGCCGTTGTCAGGTAGAGTGAGGTTTCTGAGACGTCTGGCGGTAAGGGAGCACCCAGTTGGACAGGCTGTCAGCGGTCTCTCCAAACGGGGAAATCCGGGAAGAGTACTGATGGGATGTGAAGGGCCTGTACTTGCTCGAAGCTGGCGGGTAACTAGGTGGGATTGGGGAAAATTTACAGAGTTTTGGATTGGAGGGCACAGGGACGTGAGGATCTTGAGGCAAGCCTCGATGATCTGGTTGTAGGTGAGCTGTTTAATGAGTTCACTGTCTTAATGTGACCGCAGGCCCTCCGGGACAGTTCATCTGACCCCATCTCTCATCAACAGAGTCATTAAGAATTGCCTTTCAGAAAATCCGCAAAGTCACGTAGCCAGAGCACCCACAGAAGAAGAAATCTTGACTTGAAATGATCTCAGAACCAAAGATTCTCCTCCCCATGGAACGAAAGGACCAGGACATGACCAGAACTTAAAAGTCAGACTCTTATCAGAAGCGAGGGGTCCCTCATTCAGGAAGATCCAGTGTTAGAATTCCTTCCCCACCTCATCGTAAATGTTTAGAACCTGACCATAAATGCTTGAAGCCCACCAATCAAAACCTGTCCCACCGGCATTTCTGCATGCCATCCTGTTCTCCCTAACCTCTTAAATTTCACCCCAAATCCTGAATCAGGGAGACAGACCTGAGGGCACACATCCCCTGTCTCCCTGCAGATCGATCTTGCAGAATAAAGCTGATCTCTTTTCCCAAAGGCTGATGCTGTAATTAATTGGCTTGTTTATGCACATCAGGCAAGAGAACCCCAATTTTGTGCAGTAACATTAACATTTCTGGAGCAAGTAATGAAGTCATTTTTGCTTGGTCTCCAGATTTTTAATACAGGGATCGGGAATTGTCTTAGTTTCATTTCTCACTTCACAAAGGACTTCAGCTGTAGAAGGTCATGGCCTAGTGCTGCCCCTGGCTCCCTGCTGGGCACTGCCACTCCCCAAGAGGGGCTGCAGAGAGCGGAGACACCCTCCCAGGCATGGTCCCACCGCAGGGACCTCCCCCAGCCTGCGAGGGCTCCCAGCTCATGGCTTGTCCCCCAGGGCTCACTGAGGCTGCCTCTCCAAGGTCCTGGCTCCTCAGTGGCCTTTGTGGCCTGACCTCTGACCTCCCCAGGCAGGGCCACTGCCCATTCCAGCCCTCAGTGCCCACAAGGCTAATCCCACATTTTGTGCAACCCTGCCCAGTCCCACTAGTGGCCTCGCAGACCCCTGTATGCTCCAAACCATGTGGGCAGCTTGCTAAAATACAGGTTCCTGGGCCCAGTTCCCAGAGTAGAGTAGGAGTGGGGGCTGGGAATTTGCTTAAATAAGTGCTTTGAGTCATCCAGATTCTGGTGGTCTTCTGACCACACTTTGAAAAAGATGGAAAGAATTTCTAAAATGAACACATGTTTGGGAGTTCATCAAAGGCTTTTAATTCCCCCCAGGCAAGGGAGCCCCAAACTGCCCTGAAGGCTGCCCCTCCTTCTGCCAGTGGGCGGGGGAAATTTACCTCCTTATTATTTTTTCTTATGCAATTGCTCTAGGCCAAACAAAGCACAGGGTAATTTCTACATTAAAGTATTAATAAAACACCCTCCACTATTAACTAGCGCTGATGTAGCTGAATTATAATTTCTCCCTGTCTCTCTGGTGTTCTGCTCTTCTGGTAAAGCGCAGCCATGTCTTATGTGTATCTGCTACCCATCCCCTCCTTTACGTAACACACACTCAGTAAATATTTACTGAATAAAATTGAAGATGATACGGCAGCAAAAGAGAAACATGCTCCCTCCTACGAGGCCTGCCCAGGTCTCTTCCTCATCTGTTATCTCATTTTATTTCTCACAACACCTCCATAGGGTGAGTATCAGGACCTGGAGATGAGGGAACTAGGGCTCGGAGAGGGGAATTAACTTGTCCAATGTCACTGAGCAGGTCAAGGCAGTGCTGGGATTTGCTCCTTGCACTTCTCCTGCAGCTCCCGACCAGGACCTGGGAAGGAGGCTGGTGGCCCCATATCCACCCTCCCCCTTTTATCTTCAGACCACAGCCTGTCTGGAGTCCAGGGGAAGGGAGTTTGCTTTCTCCTCCCCACCGCAACCCTCCCAGGCATCTGGAATTCCAGCAGGGTCCCTGGGCCTGCAGGCAGCAGCAGCAGGAGGCAGCTTCCTGAGAGGCTGGGTTTAGCCCAGAGATGCGTTAGCACTGGGGGTCGCCACGGAGCCCCCCAGTGTATCCCTGCAGTGGGTCCGCTCGGGTCGGGAGCCAGCCTCAGCTATCAGCTTCCCGTCTGCCCTCCCCCAGGCCTCTGCCGGCCCCAGCTCACTGACCGGCCTCTGTGGAAACCCCTGTGCTCACACTACCTCCCCTACCGCTCCACTCCAGGAAGTGCTCACAAGTACCTGCTACTGGGTTAGAGCATCCTCAACTGCCAGGACACCCCCCAAAGGCCCACCACAGTGCCGAAATGCCCCCCACTTGAGGTATGTCTTTGGGGCCTTCCAGAGAGCGCTCAGTCTAACTGGACAGAGGTAATGCACTACCTGGGGGGGGTGTAATCCCATCCATCATTCACTGCACCCTGTCCTTGCTTAACTCCTGGAAGACCACGACGCAGGCCCGTGGAGTCCCGGTTAGCATGACTTGGATGTTAGACTGCCTACGTTCAAGTCCCAGGCTTGTCACCTGCCAGCTCTGTGACCTTGGACACTTACTTAACTTCTCTGTGCTTCAAAGTGATAATGAAAATAATGGTACCCACGTCACAGGGTTGCACGTAAAGCACTTGGACCAGGGCCTGGCCTGTAGTGACCCTCGGAGAAGGTGCTGCTGTGGTTCTGACGTTGCGTGCAAAGTGCGGATCCGGGTTCCCCGCCCTGCACCTCTGTTTCCCAGATGGCTGCCCTTGGATAGATTAGCCCTGAACCCCAGCTTCCTCATCTGCAGCCCTCCCGGGTTTCTGTCCAGGATTAAACTCTGTGTTATACTTCTCTATGTTTGCCCTTTAGAGTTTTGAAGAAAGTCTAAGTGGGACCAGATCGTGTGCTGAGCTGTGTTCATCGGCTCATTTCAGGGAGCAGTTGGCCCCGCAGCTCCTCCCCTCGGGCATGTTCACGGCCGGCCTGAAGCAGGAGTTGCCAGCAGGAGCCACACCTACCTCTGGCTTCTGTCTCCACAGGCTGGAAGCCCGTGAGGGCAAGCGGCTATGCCAGGAGTCCTTGAAAGTCCCCTCCCCACGAGGAAGGGAGAAGGGCCCGGGGGTCCCACAAGAGGACTCCAGGAAGTGGTCAGGTCTCCGCGGGAGGGCTTGTTCCAAGGATCACGGGGGCTTGGACGGCGAGGACGTCAGCAGCCGTTTCCACAGAGTAAATGCCTCAGGTTCTGGTGCATTCCTGGGAGCGGGGAGGACCCCTAATAACAACCCAGTGGACTTTCTTATCAACCTGGTGGGATGAGCTCTGTGCAGGAGGATGAGTTCATGAGAATAAAGTACAATTCAGATGCACCTGAGGTTATGGATAGGGGTTCACCCTGCTCCCCAAACAAAGCACTTGAGCTCCCGAGGGGCTGCACTGGGTGCCCTTTTGACCTCAGCACCTCTGGCCTGAGCCATGTGGGTCCCGGCTTTATAAACCTTACATTTAGGGACTTTGTGAGCATAGTGGTCCTTCTAGATGGGAAGGCCAACCCCCCTAAATAATACACTTACATCAAAAAAGGGAACAACTGATGGGCTGTGGGGGGGGGGTGTCCAGTGCTTAGTTTGGGAAAGGAGGACATCCCCCCAGTGCTGACCCCACCCAGCTGTTTTTTGGAAGCCTGGGTGAGCCCTGCCACCCTTGTTCCAGGTGGAGCTTGGAGAGGGGTGGGCTCTGCTCTTTTCACCCCATCTTCCTTCCTGCCACACATCCCCATTCTTACTAGGCATTGTGTGAAGATGGTGAAAATGAGTAGGTTTCCCTTCTTCTGGTCTTTTCTCCTTCCTCGGTCCCTGAACCTCCTCCCATCCCTCTGGGCCTGAGGGGGCGGCACAAGGGGTACAGGGACAGGTGGACCTCCTCTTCTTTCCTTTTCTGAACCCCACTCCCCTCTGCGCCAACCTTTAACCCTTCCAGTTCTAACAGTTCCAGTTCCTTTCCCCCCAGCTCTCAGGTCACACAGAGGGAGGGGCCCAGCTGCAGTCTGGGGCCTTGAGACTGACCGGACTCACTATGACCCCCAGCCCTCAGCACAGACCCTCTCGTGGGAACCCAGCCACCACTCCTCCCTCCCAGACTCTGCCACAAGTAATCAGAAAAGCACCAGGAGACAGGAGACCACGTCCCCCTCCCCTGACTTCTCAGAGTTGGGGAAATCCTCCTGAATGTGACCCAATCAACTGTGAGCAGTCATTTTCTTGTTTCCTTCTGTGACATTGTGATATCATACAAATTTCATCAAGATGGAAAACAGAAATCTCCTACCCCCACAACCAGGTAATCTGGGCCCCTCTCCCCACATCGTGCACACAGACACCAGCACCCAGACACAGTTTGGCACCCAGGGTGCGAGGCCAGTGAGTCCCAGGACCACCACGGCTGCCACTGCCTCCCCTCCCCCATGCCCAGCCACCAGCCCTGATGTGGGAGTTAGGAACTGTGAGTTCTGCCATGATGGTTTCTGTCATAAAAAAAAGAGTCACCCTGAGTAGGGAGCTCTTTCTCTCATTCCCTCAGTTTGTTCATTTGCAGAAAGAGGGGACGGGACTAGAACCTTCTTCAGCTCTCGGGGGAGGGGAAAG
Organism: Tapirus indicus; assembly: GCA_031878705.1. NCBI lineage: Eukaryota > Metazoa > Chordata > Mammalia > Perissodactyla > Tapiridae > Tapirus > Tapirus indicus. The sequence goes on along the minus strand of CM062918.1, from coordinate 58,904,898 downwards.
GTGGGAGAAGGGAAGGAGCAGCAGACGTGGAGAACACGTCTGGTGTGGTCAAGCCTCCCTCAGCCCTGACTCCCCTGGCCACCTGGGCAGGAGGTGTTAGCACTCTGCAGGGTCTGAAGTCCCCCAGCATGGAGGTCGTGCCACTGGGGCTAAACCCGGGGTCTGTCTGGCTAATACCTGCGTTCTTTCTGCTTCTCAGTGAGTCCTCTGAGTATTCTGACAAGCTGAGCTTGAGAACCTATTTTTAGGGCTGCTGCATTTCTGCAAAGCACTCCATACACTCTGACCCCCCTCTCCCAACAACCCCAAAGGAAGCAGGGCTGGTCAGAGGGCCCAGTTTCACACATGGTGGACTGGGGCTCAGGGAATGGGATGACCCAGTCAGGATGGTGAGCGGGAAGCTGAGGGGCAGGGTCCCGGCTGGACATCACGTGGGTGGAGAAGCAGAAGGCAAACAACAGCCTGGGGGCCGGGACTGGCAGAGAAGAGACTGGCTGGGAAGAGCCGGAGGACGGGCCCAAACAGCCATCCCTCTGTCTCTGGAAACAGCACAGAGCTCTGGCTCCTCAAACCCAAGCCCCAGAGTGGGCAGGGAGCAGACAGAGCCCAGAGTGGGAGTGCAGAGGTCTGGGCCCACCCTCTCATCCCACCTCCAATTAGCTGTGGACCCTGGACAAGACAGCACCCGAAAGTGTTCAAGTTGGAAGGGATTTCAGAGAGAATCCAGCCTGGTGGTTCTCATTCCTGGGTGCACATTGAAACCCCCTGGGGGCTTTAAAATGCAGATGCCTGGGCCCCACCCCAGAGAGTCTGGTTTAATTGGTTTGGGGGCAAGGCCTCAGCATCTGTATTTTTTAAAAACTTCCCAGGTGACTCGAATGTGCACCCAGGCTGGGAAGCACCACGTTGTCCAATCCACTCCTTTCAGTGGAGACACCCCTGGGTTTGGTATCACGTGCTTTGGAGTCAGACAGGCCTGGGTTCAAATCCCAGCTCTGCCATTTACTGGCTGTGAAGGGTGACCTTGTCTGACCTTGGCTCCAAACACTGGGGCCCCCTGCCTGGCTGTGGGACTTTCAGCAACTTACCTGTCAGCTTCTTCAGCCTCTCTGAGCCTCAGTTTCCTCATCTGCAAAGTGAGAACAGCACCTTTTTCATAGAGTGGACGAGAAGATTAGGCCAAAGGCTGCAGGTGAAGTGCTAGTGCTGTGCCCAGCACATGGGTCATGGGCAGCGGATGGGGGGCAGGGGTGGCACCTGATATCCGGTAGACGAGGAGGACAAGACTGCAGCTCTCTCCCTCAGGGCACTGGGTGACTTCGCGTCAGAGCTGGGAGCACCCAGGTGACCGGTTGTACGCGATCCATCTTCTCACGGAAGCTCCCGTCACTCACTCCCCACTTTGGGTCTCAGGTGCGGGCAGATGAGGACCGGATTCTCACCTGTTCCAGGAGAGCCCTCGGCTTGTGAAGCAGACCAGCATCTGACTTCCAAGTAGACTTTTTGGTTTACCAGACTTTTTTCTTTTTGAAAAAGTGATATCTGTATATTGTAGAAAATGTGTAAAATTCAGAAAATCATAGGGAAGCAAAAAAAGAAAAAACAAAATAGCAAAAAACCCGCAGCACCAAACTTATAGAGAGTCAAGGTTTCACTTTGGCATGTTGCTTTTAAATTTCTTTCTTTGCAATTTTCTTGGCAGAGTTGAGTTTATACCATTAAGACAATTTTGCATGATATAAGTATTTTATGAGTATTTTCCCACATCATTCAATTTTTTGTGTGTGCAAACATTTTTTTTTTAATTTGAGGAAGATTAGCCCTGAGCTAACATCCGTCGCCAATCCTCCTGTTTTTGCTGAGGAAGACTGGCCCTGGGATAACATCTGTGCCCATCTTCCTCCACTTTATATGGGACGCTGCCATGGCATGGCTTGATGAGTGGTGTGTAGGTCTGTGCCTGGGACCTGAACCTGCAAACCCCGGGCTGCCAAAGTGGAGCACGCGAACTTAACCACTACTCCACTGGGCCGGCCCCCAAACATCTATTTCTTAAGGTCTCATAATATTCCTTCCTACGAGAGGCCCTAAATTCCCTAATCATTGCCCTGTTGTTGAATAGACTGTTTCCACTTTCCCAATTATAAACCCTGCCAGGAGATACGTCTTTGTACATAAATCTTTCTGTCACATCTCTGCTCATTTCCTTAGTACACATTCCTAGAAGAGAAATTACTGGGTGAAAGCAAATGAGCATTTTTTAAGCTAGATTCTCAAGTTGCTCTCCAGACTCATTTACCAATTCACTCCCCAGTGTCCTCGAAACACTGGCCATCATTGGATAAGAGGATGTTTTGCAGTTTAATAGCCATTTCTTTGATTTCTCATAAAGGTGAGCGTCCTTTTCCATCTGTTTCCTGTCATTTGTTTTTGGAGGCTTCACAGCCCCTAAGTCAAGGCCAGGGTCACAACGGGGTGTGAAGGGGACACTTCAGCCCTGACTCCTCTTGACAGTAGGGGAACTGCCACTATGGGAAGACAAAAATTCTACAGCCCCTGCCTCCCCACAAAGACCAGGCCTGACTCTGCGTGTGGTTTAACAGGGAACTTGGAATAAAGGGGTAAAAGAGCAAGGTTGTTTCACCAGGAACCTAGCCAGTGCCCCAGCCTCAGCAATGGCAGCCCTAGGATCTTAGAATTGTCACACTTCTTCTGTAAAGAGGAAGGGGCCCAGGCTGGAGGGCTGCCTGAGGGAGGAGGTAAAGATCTGTTCAGGCCCTGGCAGCCACAGGTCTCTGGGTGGGAGTCCCTTGTTTTCAGGGAGGCATCTCCTGGCCCCTTGAGGGTTTTGCTTGGGGACCTCAGCAGAACCCAGATGGGATTTCTGCTCGGGATTACATCCACCTGCTCCAGGTCCTGAGGCATGAACCCCTGCATGGTCCTTCCAACAATTGCCTTTGAGTCCAGTCCCCTTGCCCTCCTCCAGCGGCTCACCTCAGCTCCTCAAATGTGACCAATGGCACCACCTACTGGTAAAGCGCAAATTTCCAAGTTATTTGACTCTTCTTTCTCCTTCTCCCCATATCCCAATAGTACCAGGGCCCGACCAGTCCACCTGCTGAGCTCCGTCCACCCAGCACTGCCTCTGCAGCCCATCGCTGCCATGCTCATCTTCCCAGGACTACTGCCTAGCCTCCAACTTGGTCTCCCCACATCCTTCTTGTCCCCTGCAATCCTTTCTCCCTTCGGAAGCCAGTGGCCATTCTAGGATTCCAATGTGATCCAGCCACCCCCTGCTTAGAACCCTCAGTGGCTCCCCATTGCTCTCAGGGAGATGTCCAAACTCCTTTCCATGGCTTATAAGGCCCCACATGGTCTGGCCCCTGCCCTCGTCTCCCTCCTCATCTCTGACAGCCCCTGTCCCCCAAAATCCTCACTGCACCGCTGCCAAGTCCTTTGTCAACACAAAAGTGCCAGGAGCTCTCTCTTGCTTTCTGGACTTTGCCCAAGCTGGTTCCTCTGCCTCTTTGCTGGACTCACTCCTACTAACTTTTCAAAACTCTGCTACATATCACCTCCTCCAAGAAGCCTTCACCCTCCTATTAGTCTCTTGTGGCTGATATAACAAATTACCACAAACTTAGTGGTTTAAAACAACACAAATTTACCCTCTGACTGTCCTGGAGGCCAGAAGTCCAAATGAACCTGATGGGGCTAAAATCAAGGTGTTGGCAGGGCTGTGTTCCCCACAGAGGGTTCAGGGGAGAATCTGATCTCTGCCTGTTTCAGCTTCTGAGGCTGCCTGCTTTCCTTGCTCCATGGCCCCTCCTCGCATCACTCCAGCCTCTTGCTTCTGTCATCACGTCTCCTCTCTGAGCTCCCCCCTCCCTCTTATAAGGCCCTTGTCATCACATTGGGCCACTCAGATCATCCAGGACCACCTCCCCACCTCAAGATCTGTAATTTAATCGCATCTGTAAACATCTGCAACATAAGGTAACGTTCACAGGTTCTGTGGATGAGGACACAGACGTCTTTGGGGGCCATTCTTCAGCCAACCACACCCTCCTCTCCCCCAGCTTTGGATGAGGTGTCTTTCTTCTGTGCTCACACAGCTCCTGGAATATCCTCTTTACTGCAGCACATCTACCTGCATGTAACTCTCGGTGTGCTTGTCTGACTCCCCTGCTAGGCCGAGCTCCAGGGACTGGGCTGTCCCTATGCACCCCCAAGTTCCCAGGGCCTCACACGGTGCCTGGTGTGTAAGACACACTCACTGAATGTTTCATAAATGAATGAATGGCTACCTCTTTGGCTTCTTCAGTCACCCAAAGGCTGACAGCAGGGAGCCCAGCTCACGGGCAGCCTCTGCAACTGACAAGCATCCTGGGCTGGTGGCAAATCTCCCTCTTCCCTGCTCTCTGCCTCTAGGAGGCAATGACCCCAGCAAGCCACTAGTTTGGGGGAACTGCTCCAGACAAATGTCTGGAGGCGAGATCAGGGATGTTGTCATCGGAGAGGCTGACAACTTGGGGTGGATGAGGAATGGGGGAGAAGGCAGGAAATGAAGCAAGAAAGGGTCCTAACCATGTGTGGGGGGCCTCAAGTGTGCAGGAGGCAGCATGCAATGGGGGAGGAGGTGGTTCCAGCCAGCTGGTGCTGAAAAGACTGGAGATTCATAGGTGCACACTCTGCACACAGCCTCCCTCTGGTGGGGCTGTCACCCAGGCAACAGATGGAGCTGGTTGCCCAGCAACAATGCCCTGCCTCCCCATCCCTCCTATGGCCACTTCTGCTCCTTGGGAGCATTGTGCCCTTTCTAGGATGCTCCAGTGTTTAGATGGAACCAGATCCCCTCTGCGTCCAAACACCAAGGGTAGCAGATGAAAGGGGCGGCTTTTGTGATCGTTGTTGTCGGGGTCATGGATTTGGCATCAGGAGAGAGGAGGGTTGAGGTGGCCTAGGTGAGGAGAGGGGAACAAAGGGGTGTTTCAGTCTCAGTCTTTCCTGGGTGTTTTCCTTTTCCATTTTACTAAAGCGAAGCAGGAAGAACACCAGCCTGGGGGTCAGGAGACCTGGTACCATGGCCTGGATCTGCCTCTCACCTGCTGAGTGTTTTGAGCAAAGGATATTTCCTCCCTGGTTCTCAGTTTCCCCATCTGTGAGAGGAGGGTTTGGGAGAGCTGATCGCCAAGGTCCCTTCTGGGCCTGACATTCTGTGATTCCAGACCCTCAGGGGCAGAGACAGAGCAGACACCAGGCCCCATGTTCCAGCCAGGTCTCTGCACTCTACACCCCCAAGTCCCACAGCATCTGGTCTTGGTCCATGGTGGGGGGGAGGGGGAAGGAGGGCCATTTGGTTCTGGGCCTCACATTCATGAAGGGCCCCAAATCTAGACTTTAGATGTCATACCAAAGAAGGTTATAGTCACTGTCATGTTTTATAAGTGAAAAGTATTAGTCTAAAATCTTAAGCATTTAAAATAAGCAGCTGCAAATACGCTCTATTTGCCATTTTTTCAAATATACCTTGGTCTAAAGAAATGGAAGTGGTCCAGGTGTCTGTCCACCTGGGAGAGCCCTAGATCTCTGGTTCCAGGGGGCTAGCCTCTCCGTGTCCCTTCCAAGGGCTCTGGGGGTCCGGGCTGCCCTTCTGTGGAAGAAGGGAGATGACACAGGACCTTCAGAAGGAGTGAGGTAGCCGGTCAAGGGGACAGTAGGGGGGCCCAGTGTTGAGGAGAAAAAGAGGCTAAGGAAGCATTGCTGGGGGAAGGGCCACCCAGGCACATCTTTTCTCCCCCTACTCCTGGAGAGCTGCTGGGGACAAGAGCCTGGAGCGACATGGCCTTGTGCACAGCCTATGAAGGGGCCTGGGGGCTAAGGATCTTCAAGATGAGACAAGCAACCCCTAGGGCCAGAGTACACTTTGAGCCTGCAGAGAGAATCCCTGGGGCTCATTCGCTGGGTCTCCCAGTCCCCAGCCCCCTGAGAGTGAGGTACCTGGGTGGGCTGGAGGTTGGGCACTCACACAGAATGAGGCCCCCGAGAGCATCCTGGCTCTGTGCCCTCTGAGCTGCCTCTTTCAGGTCATGCTTAGGTTCTCCCAACTGCACCCCTCTCCGCCCACCTCAGCAAATGAATGATAGTTGGAAAGGGTTGAGTGGGGAACTCCATTCAAGAGCATCCAAGGGGTGGACAGCCTGGGCCCCCCACCCCTGGAGAGTCAGGAACTGCTTCTCCACCCAGACACACACCCAGCACGCTGTGGGAAGCTGGTCGCCAAACCTCTTTGAGCAAACTCTGCCCACCAGACAGCCCGCACCCACGGGGCAGGGGTGGTCCGCAGGTGGGAGGGAGACTGGAAGTGCGGAGAGTTGAGTGTTTCCCTCTGGGAGGCATGTGGCCTGGGTTTGAGCCCTGGCTCTGTCACGACTGCAGGAAAGCAGCATGCCCTCTTTAGTGTCAGGGTCCCTCTCTGGAAAATGAGGGAGCTGGATTCTCTATAGGCCCTTCCACCTCAGATGTACTCTGGCTCCCCAGGGACCTCCCTGCCGGCTGGAGAAAACCTCCCCACCTGCAGCTGGGAGATTTGTTCTGAGACAGCACCACCTGCTGGCCATTCTGGGAATGACTCTCATCCTTTCGCAGGCGACCCCAGAATCCTAAAACTCCCTGGTGACGGTGGCAATAATTGTTAAAATGTACCTGTTGCGCCTTACTTTGCTCCTGGATCATTTCATTAAAATTTTACAATAAACCATATGATGCTACTATGTTCTAATTTTATAGATTACGAAACTGAGCTTCAGAGAAATTAAGTAACATGCCCCCTAACTTGGTCAGAGGTGGAGCTGAAATTCGGTGCTGCCATTCTGACTCTTTAGCCCCTCACATGGCTAAATAGGCCCCTGAAGGAGAGTTTTCAGGAGGGGTCCCGAGGCCCAGGCTGAGTGACTTGCCAAGGCCACATGGCAAGTCAATCACAAAGTCGGGAAAGAGCCTAAATAACTTGAAGGAGCATTCCATCCCAGGGGGCTCCACCAAGCTTACTTTCGCAGCTTATCTGAGCAATTCTGCGTTTTCATGCTGGCAAGAAAGAAGCAGCCTCAAATCTGCCTCAGGCAAGCAGGTTTCTCCACAGAGAACCCCCATCTTCAGGATACCTGGGGCCTGGCATCTCTCTTTCCACTTCTTGGCCGGCTCTACCTTCCCTCAGGTCTGGAAAAGCTACCGAGTATCGTTTGCACCCTCCAGGAAGCAGGAAGCAAGATGCTTACGAAGACTGAGCATAGGCACCAGCAGTTTCGTGGAGGAGCTGGGACTAGAATGCACTGACCCAGTTGCCAGCTCAGGGCTTTTCCCGTTCCACCCTCCCTGTGGCCCCTGCCCCCTGCCCCACAGAAGCCCCGAGCTGGTTCAGCCAGAGGCTAGCCAAGGGCCAGAGGGTGAAAAGGAGGGAAGGAGCTGGAAGTGCTTGCTCAAGACAGCAGGAGGTTTTGGTGCCACAAGAGCAGACACATTAAAACAACCAACCAATAAAAGACAAGAAAAAAAAAGGTATGGACGGTCCAGATCTAAAATGCCAGGAAGGAAGACTGACAGATTAAAAAGTGCTAAACCAAATTCTCAGAGATTTGCGCACTACACAGCAAGATGCCCCCAGTGGTGTGACATCACTGGCCCACATCAAGGGACAGTGTAAACAGCTATATATACATATATATGTAGACCAGAAAGTAAAATGTCAACATACTGAGAGTGGTTATTTCTGGGTAGGAGGATTGTAAGTGATTTTTCTTCTCCTCAATTATAAGTATTTTCTAATTTTTCTGCAAAGAATTTGTTTTGCTCATGTAATAAGAAAAAAAAAGCTATTTGTAAAAAGGAAATAAGGAGGAGAGTATATTTGTGACTCGGAAGGGGAGGAAGAATTTCTAACGCAAACTACAAAAAGCACAAACCAGTAAGGAAACGATTAGTAGGTTAGATTAAAGATATTTGCCATTCACGTTAACAGACAAGGGATTAGGATATGATGTAGGAAGAACTCCTATCCATCATTAGAAAAAGACAACCCGAGATAAAAAGGGGCTGAGAGTGTGAGTAGGCAATTCGCAGAAGAGGAAATCCAAGTCACTAATAAACACATGAAAAGTTATTCAGTCTCACTGGTTGTACCATTTCTCATTCATCAAATTGGCAAAATGGAAAAGCCTGGAAGTATTGAGTATTGGTAAAGTATGGAGACACAATTACTCTCATATCCTGCTGGAAGGAGTATAAATTAGTAAGGCCACTTTGGAGAGCAATCTGGCAATAAGTGGTAAACTTGAGAATGCCCACAGTGGCTTCGCTTTGAGATATATCCCTGGAGAAACGCTCCTTTATGTGCACGGGGAGACGTCTGTGCAGTGGCCTGCTGCAGCCCAGTGGTACCAGCTCGCAGGACCCGATGTGTTCAATTCTCCCCAACTCCACATTCAGCGACAACGTGTCAGTCACTTGAAATCAGTCAAGGTGGGAGTATTTACAGCACGGAAATTAGCAAACACCACAAACCAGGGCTCTTTTTTTCAGAGAGCTGATGGTTAAACATTTGCCACCACACCACTGCAAATTTGTTCTCTGCAGCTTTGATTTTAGTAGAAAGGCATTGACTAATCTACAAGTTCATTAACAGGAGACTAGATGGATAAAATGTGGTATGATTATGCTATGACATGGTGTACACAGGTTAAGAGAAAAGAATTAGATTTATGTATCAACACAGACTGATCTAAAAAACAGACTGGTAAGCTAAAAAAACAAGTGACTTGAATGAAATGTTTAGTAAGAAACTGCTGTGTAGATTAAAATCAATATTTGACATTATTTATGGAACGTATGTCTGGATTTTAAATGGACTGGAAGGATAAACACCAAATTCATCGTGGTAGTTGCCTTTCGGTCGAGGAAGGTGAGAGGAAGGAGATAGAGGACTTTATCTGAGGTGTTTTATTTCTTTTATTTATTAAAGTAATTCAGACAAAGTATTAACTGTCATCGTAGATGATGGTGTTGCACATGTTTGTGATGGTCTCTGTATTTTCCATGTTTTTAAAATAAAGGAAGTGGCGCTATGAACTTTCTCACTTTATTTGTCGTTACCGAGGCTATAAATATTGATGCAGTTGATTCACACAGACTCTTGTTATGAGGAAGCATCATTCCAGGAGCAGTTGGATTTCTCTACCTGGTTTATCTTTATCTTGCAGACACTAAGGAATACTGTAACTAATCAGGTTGCCCTCTTTGCATTGGCTGCTAGGAATCAGCTATCTGATGCTATCAGCATCAGATATTCAGCCTATCTTTAGCAATTATACTGGACCTCCCTCTTTGCCTTTGCCTCATTCTTTATTTTACCTTCTCTTTCTTACCATCACTTTCCTCTTGCTGTGATTTCTGCATTTATTTGTTTTGTAATTTACTTCATTTTGCATTATATTTAAATTTATAAACCACTTTGAGTCTTTTCTGGAAATAGGTTGGTTATAAATTAATCTATTTTTGACATCCATCAAGTAGATAAGACGGGATCCAAGAGAGGGAGAAAGCATCCTGAGAGCCCTCCTAAAATATTAGCTAGTATTTGTAGCCTTCCTTTGGCCTGACATAAAGGATCGGGCAATAGAGTAGACAGAGGGTTGCAAATGCTAGCTAAGGTCAAAGCCAAAGTCAGAGGAGGAGAAAGTCAGTATAAGACCAGAGAGGGGCAGGAACAAGGCAGAATCAAGAGCATAGAACACAATAGCCTGTTCATTCACTCGCTCATTCATTCACTCAATGACTACTGAGCACCAGGCACTGAGTCTGAAGCAGGCAGACTGCAGGGGAAGAAGAAAACGCCCTGCATTGGGCAGTGAAGGCAGGCCAGGCAGGAGGCCCTAGCAGCCCCATGTAGACACCCCAGGTTCTCGAGTTACCAAAACCCAGCTTGGGCAAACCAACACCGGGCAGCTGGGCTGAGGCAGCCAATTGTTCCCACTTTGACAGGACTCCCCGCAGGTCCCTGGAAACCTTGGAGGTCCTTGGAGTAGCTGAGCCAGGATTCAGTTTACAGAAACTCATTCCACACACAATCCAGGTCGGTGCTTGGTGTTGGAAGTGAGGAAACAGAAAAAAGTGCAGCTGGATGGCAGCTCTTCCACCAAGTGCTGGGAAGTGCCTGAGCAAACCCTCAGTGTCTCTGAGACGGGCTTCTTCATTTGCAAGAGGAACTGCATTTCCCTGTCTGGTCAGCCCCCTGGCAGGAAATGTGAAGGCGAGGCCTGGGATGTAATGGACAATCAATAAGAGAGCAGGTCTGTGTTCAGAAAAGAGCCTCGAGTGCATTTCTGTCCAGAGAACTGAGGGTGGCAGGCACAATTCACTGTGGGTATTTTGCCCCAGAAAATGAGCAACGTGAGTTGGCAAAAGAGGGAGAGCAGAGTGGGGTGAGGTCTGGGGGTTTAAGAGACTGTGCTGGGGAAATGAGACCTTTTTGGAGAAAATGCCAAGGCTCTGGGTGGCCACTGGCCCTGACAGGCTTTCTGAGCCCTGGCACAGCTGTGTGCCACTTTCCTAACCACAACCTTGGGGCTGGGGGCAGGGGATGTCTGCCCCTGAGCCCAGGAGGCAACCTCAGCTCCCACCACCCCCCTGGGGGTGCCCACAGCCTCCCAGACAGGCCCCGTTGACCCCAGCTCTTTACCCCTACTGAACTGGACATGGGATTCTTCTCTCTTGAGAAAGGATGTTTCTGCCAGGACCTAAGGAAAGGGAAGCCTCTTTGGCTCCTTCAAATGCCCACCCTGGTCTGGTCCCCTCCCAGTGTTACCACCCCTTCACCCTGTTCCAGGTAGGACTCCAAAGCGGGGAGGGCCTGTGCACCGGGCCTTCGCCTCAGGGAGCTTCTGGAATGGTGGGAAAGGCCAATGGGGAAACCCCATTCTTTATCTCAAGAACTTTACAATGGGGGGAGCAGCCAGACACATAGGCGATGCAATTCAATTCACGATTCCATTCACCACCTAATGCATGTGGGAGGAAGGCCACGAACCTTGGAGTGATATAAACCTGACGCCTAACACTTGTAGAGGCAAATGCCTTTCCATAGCAATACAATGAAAAATTAAAAATAAGTGACTCAAACGCCCAGACTGAAGAGTTAGGGAAAAACCCATGAAGGCCCAGAGGCGGGGTTTTTGTATGTTTGTACCTTCCTCATTTATTGAGTCCCCATATATGCCAGGCATCATAACTTATTTATCACTACTCCTTCAATCCTCACAATCCCACGAAGAAGGAACTATTATTTCCACCATTTCACAGATGCAGAAAATGAGGCATAGAAAAGTTACAAAACTAGTAGGTTACTTAACCTCTCTGTGTTTTAACACCTTAACATATATTGTTCCACTCCTGCAGTGTGCGGGCCCAGGCACTAGGGGGAGCACAGAGACGTCTAGGATGTGTCCCCATCTTCTAAGGGTTTGGGGTCAAGTTGGAGTGTGGTACCTCCCCCTTGTCCACCTTGGGAGCCCCGCTCAGGTGTTCTCCCCCAGGCAGGAGGTCCACCCTTTGTTCCCTGCTCCCACTGCACGGACACAGTTCTGTACAGGCATATCACAGTGTCCAGACATTCGTTCACCTGGCTCTCTCCCCAGGTATAAATAAACTGTTGTAGAAATAAATATGTTCTACAAATTATTGTAGAAATAATACAGAAGAGAGTTAAAATTCTTAATGAGGAAACAACCAAAATGTGCCCAATTGTATAAAGGCTCTTCCCTTGCAAGGAACGAGATGAAGCTGAAGACCCAGTTTGGTTTTGTTGCTGAAAAATGTACAAAATAACTTAGAAAAGCGAGTCGAGGTCACACGTTTGAGCCCACTACTTGCACCCACCTCCTCTTGACCTGAGGAAAGTCGATGACCATGGTGCAAGGCAGAACTGATGGGGGGACACCACAAATTCCCCATCCGGGAGTCCATCCTACGAGAACCTGCAAGGAAAAGCTGAAGGAAAACAAAGTCTTGGTGAAGTCTGAGTTCTGGGGTTGGCTGACGGGATTTCCTCCACTGCAGTGCTGCCCTAGTTGAAGGGGGGCTCCTTGTGGGCATGGACTGAGTCTGAGGCATCTCTGTGTCCCCAGCAATGAGCTCAGAGACTAGCAAAAACAAGGGACTCAGTACACATGTGCCAGGCGGATGGGTCAATAGATGGATTATATGATGACTAGTGCCACAGGTTACTAGTGACACACACACACACACTGCATATTGTTACATGTTGTCTCTCAATCACTCTTCCCAGAAACCTTCTGAGGAAGGTACCATTATCTCCCTTTTACAGATAGGGAAACTGAGCCACAGAGAGATACAGCCACTTGCTCAGGAGGGGTAAAGCCAGAGTGTGGATCCTGCAGTCGGGTGCCAGTGTTTCTACTCTCAGCCGCTACCCTACACAGTTGTCTGTCTCCAGAGGGGGCCGTAAGAGCTTGCGGTGGGCTGGTGTGGCCACCAGGATGGGGTCTGAGATGCCTCTTAGACAATCAGAGAAAGGGATGGGGAGGATATTCCAGGAAGAAAGCATGTGACTTGTCTAGCAGACTGGTTGGTCTGAATAGGGGGCTGGGAGAGGTAAGAGAAAGGATCCAGAGTTGCAGTGGGGCTTCATCCTCTCACCTGGACAGCTATTGGAGGCTGCTGGGCAGGACACTGCAAAGATGAAGCTGGGAAGACTGGACTGGGCATCACAGGCAGGATGGATGCGGTGGGGAGAGACTCGGGCAGGAGGCAGATGGGCAATTTCTACAGCTGTCTTGAGGGGGAGGAACGGAAGCTCTGAGTTCAGAGACAGGCACAGGGGCTGGAAAGGAGGCCTAAATTCAAGTCATTACAAGGGAAGGCTCCTTGGACGCAAACGGGAGGGTCTCCATGGGAACCATCTACTCTGCCCCTGGGAAGTTGGCCTTGCAGGGCTTCCAGTTGCATTTTAGTCATTCCCACAAGCCCCTGGGGTGATGGAGGAAGGAGGGGAGAGGGTGGAAAGGTGGGGGTGGGGATCCACAAGCCCCTCAGATGCTTTTAGCCTCCATGTCTCTGCAATGTCTGGAATGGGGTCAGACACCAAGATAAACAACTTGTTGACCTGGCCCAGACCTAAGAATGATGCTGATAGTGACTGTGAATCAGGCCAGGCTCTGGTCCAGGAGAGAGAGACATTTCTCAGCCAGGAGGAAGGGAACAAGCCAGCCACTGTTCTGGAAATTTCCACTCACATTATCCCCCTTTTAGAGGGGAGAAAGCTGAGGGCTACAGAGGGGACGACTTGTTCAAGGTCACATGGCCAGTAAGTGGCAGAGCCAGTGTTGGACAATGCCTCCGTGGGACCCAAGCCCAGGGTCACCGTGATTGCGAGCATTCCTGGCTCACAATGCCTCCCCTGCTGGAGGCCTTCCTGAATTATCTCCGCCAGTCCAGCCTGATGCTTTGTGGATTTGCTCTGCCTTGGTAGTTAAGAGTTTCCTTTGTTTGACAATAAACTCTGACAACCCAGGAGAAGTCTGGAACAAGGCATTTCTTGTTAGATATGCCAGGTAGTGGAGCGTTACTCAACAAATCACATATTGACCACTGATGATCAAAGGGAGAACATATACAACGTATGAGTAGGCATTAGTGCTGGTCGAAAACATCCGCATTTCCCTCTTTGGCACATGGTGGGACTGCATGTCTTTGTTCTCTCTGGAAGTTAAGTGACCCCATATGACTTGCCCTGACCTATGAAACGTGAGCAGAAGGGATGTACGACCCTTTGGGGAAGTTTTAAGAGCTAGTGCACAATTTTGGCCAAGTCCCCTTTCTGCTCAGCAATTGTGAAAGCAGGCATCCAGATGGAGCCTTGGGTGGCCTCGTTGCTGAGTGACTACTGTGAGTGACGTCCCCTTCCTTCTGGTCCACATTGGACATGTAGTTTGGTCCAGAAAGAAACTCTTGTTCATTTAGGGGTTGTTGTTAGCGTGGCTTAGCCTATCCTATTATGACGGACGCAGAAATTTGTATTTGGAAGTGGGATGCTGTTGAAACAAAAAACTAAACTATGTGGCATTCTCTTAGAGGTTCAGTGGCAGGCAGTGAGGAAATTGATGTTGGAGGCTAGAAAGATGGTGATCCGTGCAGTGCAGAAGCATTTGGTAAACCTATTGCCTGGGGTTACTTGGAATGTACCCTAGGGAAAGAAGTTTGAAGACAGAAAGTTAAGAACGTGATTTGCTTAGTGTTGGCTGTCTTTGGCAAGGTACTGCGAGAAAGGGATGAGCTCAGAAATTGTGTGGTGAGGATGGGTCAGCCTAATACATGGGTGCATATGATAGGATGAACATTTGGGGTCTTCCACTCCCAGCCAAGAAGAAGCAAGGGACTGGACTCACTGGCCTAACGGAAACAACTAGAAATATGAGACAGCAGTTTTTCAAGACACTGGACCTTAGGCTGCAATGACCAGTGATCCCTAAGACACAACAAACCAATGAGCCGAATCCTATGATTGCTCTGTCCTGCTGCCTTGAGAGAGTTTCCGGGCCACAGTGCAGGGAGAAGGAACACAGGCAGATCCCAGCAGACTCCCTGAGTTGAGAAAACAGAACTGAATCTAGGGAGACCAAGGCAGCTAGAATCCACAGGGCACAGGACTGGAGATGAGACAGCCACACAGAGAAAGAACTCCAAAGATGCATGGAGGGTCCCCCTCGGGTCTTCAGCAGAGTACCGAGAAGCACTTGCATGTGAGGACACTCCACAAGCCAGGAGGAGAACCACCTGAAAGGATTCGAGGGAACAGTAGCAGAAGCTCACACAGGGCCGGGAATAATGCTTGTCCTCCAGCCAGACTGAACAACCTCAAAATTCACAGGGCACTGGGCAAAGCACTCAGAAGGGTCTCGCTTCAGTAGTGGGGGATAATTAGTTCTACATGATGTTATTTTGATGGAACTAAATCACCACCGGCACTGTGATTATGGTACCGACTGTAATGACGTAGATTCCCTTGCATTCAGCCTATCATTTTCTTGTGTAATGACCCAACTCTCCCATCTCTTTTTCCTCTATCCAAACTACTGTAAAACTTTTGTTCACGTGGTTTGACATCGGTTGGTGTGAATTCATCATCTGTGTGCTATGCCTCCTCCTAGTCTTACTAGCCCTTAAAAATAAAATAGTACTACTTGGCACCAACAGGACTCTCAAGTCAAATGACAATAAGGGCCCTAAAATCGCATGATGATACTTAGTTATAAAGTGTTTAAATAGATCCATGATTTTCAAAGTGTCGGCCACAGAACCCTGGAGGTTCCTGAGACCTTTCAGGGAGTCTACAAGGTCAAAACTATTTTCATAACAATACTTAGACTTTTCCCTTTTTCCTGTGTTGAAATTTGCAAAAATTGAATGGTGCAAAAGCAAAGGTGCGTAAAACTGCTGGTGCTTTAGCATGACTGGGGGTAGTGGCATCACACTGGACTGGTGGTCATTGATGGTGTTTTTCACCACCAGGCATTTGCAGTAAAAAAAAAAAAAAAAAGCCAGTTTGGCTTAAGAATGTCTTTGATGAAGCAGTAAAAATTATTTATTTTATTAAATATTGATCTTTGAGTACATGCCTTTTTAATGTTCAGATTCTGGGTGACAAAATGGGGGAAATGTAGCAGTTCTGCTACACACAAAAGTATGAGGGTTGTCTGGAAGAGAAGGATTTGTGTGATTGAGTTGTGAGCTAAACCAGGCACTTTTTCCATGGAAAACTATTTTTTTTAATGGGTGAGGAAGATTGGCCATGAGGTAACATCCCTGGCCAATCTTCCTCTTTTTGCTGAGGAAGATTAGCCCTGAGCTAACATCTGTGCCCATCTTCCTCTATTTTGTATGTGGGACACCGCCACAGCATGGCTTGATGAGTGGTGTGTAGGTCCACGCCTGGGATTTGAATCTGCAAAGCCCAGAGCCACCAAAGTGGAGCACATGAACTTAACCACTATGCCACCAGGCTGGCCCCATGGAACACCATTTTAACTTGAAAGAAAGACAAAGTGTAGTTTTCAGACTTGGGTATTTGGCAGACATAATCTTGAAAATGAATGAAATGAGCCTACCAATTCAAGGAAAAATAACTGACAATAATTGTTGCCAACTATAAAATTCAACCTTTCAACTGCAAATTAGAATTTGGAAAACATGTACTGGCCACTGTGAGACTGACAGCTTCCCAAGACATTGTGATTGGTTGTGATATTAAGGAATGTTATCTTTTTATATTGTATAATAAAATGTATCAATATTTGGAAGATCTACATAACTCAGTGAACCAATACTTCCCATTGATCCATGTATGATGTTTCAAGATCATGCATAGGCAAAAGATCCATTTAAAGTGCAAGGTTGACAAGTGGATTTTAATGTAACAGCGTATGAAAAGTTCATTGATATAGTTTCAGATTTCTCATTGCAACTAATCGTTAAGAAACTGTCAAAGAAGAATACTCACAATCACCTTTAAAAATACTCCTCCGTTTTCCAACCACGTTTCTGTGTGAAGCCAGATTTTCTTTTTTTTAACTTTTAAAAACAGCTTTATTGAGATATCATTGACATATAAAAATTGTATATATTTAAGGTGTACAACTTGATATTTTGAGATATACATGTTGTGAAAAGATCACCACAGTCAATCTAATTAACATATGCATCACCTCACCTAGCTACAATTTTGTGTGTGCATGGCGAGAAGCAGATTTTCTTCATATACTTCAATAAGAACAACGTATTGCAATAGATTGATTGCAGAAGCAGATAGGAGAATCCAGCTGTCTTATATTAAGTCAAACATCAAAGAGATTTCCAAAAATGTAAAATGATGCCACTCTTTTCACCAATTTTATTTGTTTTAGAAAATACAGTTGTTTTCATAAAAATGCTGTATGTTAATACATAATGGGTTTATTGTTATTTTTAAATTTTAATTAATAAATATTTCAAAAACACCTCAGTTTTTCTGGTATGGTAATTGTATCCACAATTACCACATAGCCCATATGTGTCAGTTATCAATTGACTGACTCTCAGTTCTAAATTTACCCTTCACTGCCAGCTCGCAAAAATGGAGCTGGGCCCTTTAAATATTTTTTCTTTTCCAGCTGCCACAATGTTAACTTTTGTCAGTAGAGGGTGCTAGAGAGACATTGCAGGAGGAGGGGGTTTCCCTTCTGGTTCAGTGTTCTCTTGGCAGGCTCCTGCCGCTGAGGCTTCTGGGATGCCCAGCTCTGTTCATTGTGAATAAACTTTCTCTTTGAGAAGCTTTCTCTTTGAGACTGAACTGTCTCCTACGTTGTAGAAGCCTATGGATGTTAAATAGAATAGTACAATTCAAGAACAAAGTGAAGATTTGAATGTAGGCACAATAACGGAAATATAAGAGTGTGATTGCCATCCTGTGATATAATCATTTTAAAGGATTAGTGGTTTTACACACTGTCAATGCTTCGGGGTTTTAGTCAGTTCACCTCATAGAAACGAGGACCCCTGCCATCTCTCCTTCCCTGAAGAGACAAAGTGGGACCCAGATCTGTGAGAACCTGCAGGCTGTGATGACTCCTGGTCCCCTCCTTAGGGGACTCAGTACCCTGCCAAGAGTGCTGGAGCCCTAATGGGTCCGGGAATCCTCTTCTTCTCTCCCACTGGGTCTGGGGAGGTTGAGAGGTGACAATAAAGCTGAATTTTTGTTGTAATCATAAACTTGTGAGTTTCTTTTGTCTAGGCAAAGATCTATTCATTTAGGGTGAAATTGAAGACTAGGCTTTAATCAAAATAACTGACATCAGGAGCCAAAGTGGGGCCAAATCAGCTGGGGTGATGTGACCATGTGGAGGAAAAGGGAGCACAGTCCATAAGTTACAGCAACCACAGACGCTAGCAGTCGAAGCCAGGGCCACATCCAGGACCTCCTCACTGTCACCAGCTCAGGGAGCACTCAGGACCAGCCCCTCTGCTGCTGAGGCCAGCAATTCCAGAGGACACTGCATGAATCCAAAGACCCCTCTCTCCCCCACTGCCACATCCTGTATATTTTTACCTAATGAAACCAGGCATTGCTTTAAAGACTAAATTATTTTATGCAACTAAAAATTATTGGAGTAGATTAAATCATAGTGTTTCTTGCCTCTGTTACCCAAAGGATGGAGACTCAAAGGAGATCAGATCAATTATTGGAGAAGAAAAATAAAATTATGTATTTCTCTGAGCATCTGAAGGTAACATAAGTAAGTTTGAGACCCTGCTACCTTGGTATACTTTATTGTTCCCCTTAAATGATAACCATTCTATGAACAAGACTCTTCCCTCCCCTACACCAAACATCTGATAATCAATACCTACTTATTAAATTGAAGTTACTGAGCTACAACCATGTTCTCTATAGCAGGAGTTGGTAAACTTTTTCTATTCAGGGCCAGATAATAAATATTTTAGGCTTTGCAGGTCACATGCGGATGGCCCTTATAGCAACTGCTCAACTCTAGTGTTGTAGTATAAAAGCAGCCATACATAAATGTGTAAACATGGCTGTGTTCCAATAAAACTTTATTTACAAAAACAAGCAGTGGACCAGTTTGGCCCATGGGCTATAGTTTGATAACCTCTGCTCTAAAGCATACCAGAGTCTGCCCACGCTGCTGCCTATTACTGTCTCTGTAGACTAATGGCCTTTCCTCTTCCACCTTCCAAATCTCACTTGACTGCCTCTCAGAGGTAAACTCTAATCCAGAAACATACTAAAGGGAATTCTGGGAAACGTAGTTCTTGGCTTCTCCTCCTCAAGAGGGTGGCAGTGATGCTTAGTTGGCAACAGGTAATCCAGCACACCAAGGTATCTGAATCACAGATTTATAGGCCATGATGTCAGAATAACAGAAACCAAGTCTTCAGAATCACATATTGTTCTTTAGATTAAAACAATAGATTCGGCTTTCTTAAATGAGGCAGTTGAATTTTCTCTTGTATCGTATAAAGTTGGGATGGCACTCCCTAGTGTCAGGAGCTCAGGCTCCTTCCACGTCAACGCTCCACCATTCCTGGCTTTCCTGCCAAGGTCATTTTATGGTTCAGGGTGGCTACTGGAGCCCGGTCCACATTCCAGCCACAGGAAGGAGGACGGGTGGAAGAAAGGCATAGTCCCTCCATAAATGAATATTTCCTGGAAAGTGTGTATGCCACTTCTGTTTACATATCACTGGCCAGAGCTTAGTCACAAGGACAAACCTAAATGCAAGACAGGATGAGAAATTTAGTTTTTATTTCAGGTGGCCATGTGCCCAGCTAAAAGTCAGGTGGTCTATGACCAAAGAAGAACAAATATTAAAAGACAACAAGTGATCTTTAATATACCAAGATTTCATAGTCACACTTCACAAAGACTGAGGTTCTGAAACCACATCATGTTATTACATACTCACACCACATTCTTACTGGCCAAAGTTCTGAAATGCTGTGCATTTATACACAGGGATTCTGAATCACGTAAAATTCTCATTGGCCAAGGTTCTAGAATGAGATAAGATTCCTTCAGGCCAAAATCCCAGGTTCACATAAAATTCTTACAAGTCAAAATTCAGAATCACAAAATCCAATAAACCAGCCTTCCCAAATCACATGAGATTTTTTTTGATCAAGCATCCAGAATTACATGAAGTTCCTACAGAACAAGCTTTCAGACTCATGCAAGATTCCTACAGGTCAAGGTACATGGAGATCTAGATTCCAGAATTACACTAAATTCCTTACAGACTAGGCTTCCAGAATCACATAATATTCTTATAGAACAGGTTTCTGAAATAACATAGTATTATTACAGTAATATACTGATAGCCAGGATCCTGGAATCAATCATATTTCTTTCAGGCTAAGTTCTCAGCATCACATAATGTTTTAATAAATCAAGTTTCCAGAATCATGCAAGTTTATTACAGGTCAAGTTTCCAGAAGCCCACAAGGTCATAAAATGGCATAACATTGTTATAAGCCAAAATTGCAAATCTTATAACATTCTTACAGTCTAATGTTCCAGAATCACTCAAATGGTTCTTTCAAACCATTGGATCTAGAAACACACAGCTTTCCTAGACCATAATGTTCCATAAACTCACACAATCCTCACAGACCAAGTTTTCAGAGTCATAGAATGTTCTTAAATAAGCTGAATTCTGGAATCCCACATAATTCACGTAGATGATATTCCTGGTCTCTGGTTACTAACCTCCCACTGAGCTGGCAATCAAAGTTGACTGCACCTGCCCCCAAGTTAGGATTCACAAAACATTACCCCTCCAATGCCAATGGCAGGCACTCTTCCTCTCCCTAGGCACCTCCAACTGTTGCATGACCCCTAACAGATTCTAGAAGTGTTTATGCATTTGTGAGAGGCAGAAGGCCCAGAGAGGTGGTATCATAGGGTTTAGAGTGTTAATAATAATAATAATAACAATAATAATAATTAGAACAACATTTATTGAATGCCTGCTATGTGCATCATACTAAGGTCTTGATATACTTCACCTCATTTAATCATCCCAGCAACCCTGTGATTGAATTATTGTAATTAACATCATTAATAATTACCATCAATACCCTCATTTATAGATGATCAAACTCAGAAAAGTTCAGTACCTTGTCTAAGGTTATACAACTATGAAATGGTAGATTCAAAATTATAAACCTGGTTGTTGGTTCCAGGGCCTCAGGGAGATGCCTCCAGCCTTGGGGCAGAGCACAGGAAAAGACCATCCCAGCCTTGAGATCAAAACTACTAAATTTCAACAGGAAAGTGATAAAAGGGGCCGTCTACAGAAATGACCCTCCTTAGGAGTGAGTAGAAAGTTAGGAGCCAAGGAGACACGTGGAGGCATAAATCTAAATAAGGTGACCAGGGTGAAACCTTGAGCACATTCCTGCATAACTGAGAGCCAGGTAACAAGACCCACAGAGCCGGCATGCATCGTGAGAACAGATCATTGGCTAAGGGGCTGTAACCATGAGTGAGTTTTCATTGGGTAATTTAGCAGTCTTTAATCAGCAGTGAGTAGGGGAAAAAAGGAGAAGGATTGGCTGACATGAGTATTCTGGTCCATTTGGCAGATAAATTCCTAAAGTGGAAGTGAGTACATCATTCCGCAGTCATTTGTTGAGCTTCTACCATGTTCCTTGGTCTGGAGGTAAAATACTATAAACATGTATAAGGTAAAATGTTGGTCTTTAAGAAGTTCCACTTTAACAGGAGGAACAAGTGTTAACTGCACAAAGGACACAATCTGCTCATCACGTGACAAAAGCCAGTTGTCAAGAGGCAAGATGGTGGAAAGGAAAGGGTTTATTACAGCTTGCTAGCAAGGAGGAAGATGACCAACTAATGCTCAAAGAACCATCTTACAGAACAAAGACTACAGGCCAGTTATATAGGGGGCTGGTCTCCTGGTGGGGCATCCATCTAATCTTAGTTCCTGTTCATGTTTTCAGTCTTTTGTTTTACTTGATATGCATCAGAGACCAGAGCAATACCCTATACCCTGATCTTTCAGTTGTCATTGATGATGGCTATCAGCATCAGTTCTCTGCCCAGGGGTCATCACATTCCTAAGGAACTCAAGAGAACAAAGTTATCAACTTATAGCAGCTGGGCGGGGCCACAAAACCCACAGAGCATGTCTGGGCTAGTTAATCAGAGGTCATTCAAAGTTACAATATGGTTTCTTTTCTACAATATGGCTTCCCTTATGTCAACCTTGTGTTGAGCCGGTATCATAAGTGAACAAAGATCAAACATAAGTGCATTAGTGGGGGACTTGCATGTGCGCGCGCGTGTGTGTGTGTGTACACGCATACACGCACAGAGAGGTGAGTGGAGAAGAAGGCTTTGTGGAGATGGAGATTGTGGGCTGGCTCTATAAAGACAAGAAAGGAGAAGTCTGCTAGGTGGGGTGGAACTGGCAGAGTTGGTGGGAGGCCTTCTCAGCCAGAGAACCCACCAGACATATAAGGTTCCCCAGGGAAAGGGCACCTGTGTGCATGGAGAACCATAAGGGACTCTGCCTGCCTTGGACATAGGGCTCATGTTAGAAAGCTTAGGGAGCTGGGAGATTAGGGTCAGACTGGGCCTTGTTTGGATCTATTAATTGCTATAGTAAGCTATTGAACATAAGGATCTAAGATGGGGGACTGTGCACAAGCCTGTGTGGGGTGTGATGGAAAAATGATCACAAAAGAATCCCCACCCTTTGATTACCTTCTCTAGGCCCTCATATTTGGGGCACAGGTAATTCAACTGAGCATTCATACTGCTTACCCTAACAAATTTTTATTATTATTTTAACAACTGTCATGTCAAATGTAACCTTTGAAAATGTTGAAAAGACAGTGCTTTTCGAAACAGGGCTTGGGGAGTCATAGCTACTTATCTCCTTGACCTCATCACTCGTGGTCCCTGCCCAGGGGAGGCCCAGCCCAAGTTGGACTTCTTCTTACCACAAGGGAGTGGCAGTCATCACTAATCAACTGATATCCAGTGATCCAGCCCCTGGCTCCAGCTCTACAGTCTATCTGCTCTATTAGTGAGTCTATCCCAGGGCCCTCTTGGTCAGATTTATTGGTTTATTTGTTCATGCTTTCACCAATATTATTGTATACATATTACATGTGTATTTAATCTGCAAACCTGTTAATCCATCTCTACTTCCCCCAGCCTAGCTGAGAGTTTCTGAATTAAAATTCAGCACACAGGATTTCCACTTCTGACCAGGATAGAGTAACAGGGTTCAGACTTACTTTCCCACCATAATAAACTAGTAAACTGATCAAAATATATTAAACAATTGTTTTCAGACATTGGTTAACAGGCAGCATGGAATGTGATCCATGAGAAAAAGGAAACAAATAAGATGAGCCCAATGATGTCTATGGATTTGTGTCTAGAGGCACATTCTGGACTGTGATGTGACACAAGGAGGAAATCTCAAGCAGAGCACGATGGCCTCATTCAGTTGGACAGAGATCAACATCCAGGGATGCTGAAGTAGCTGGAAATGTGGCTAGACTTCTAGAGAGGAGGGAGCTATGCAGAAAAAGAAATGTGGAAAATTGCATAGGGGTCCCCTTGAATCTTTGCTGAATTTTAAGCCATGCACATGGAGGCCGAAACTCCATGACTTTAGGCAAAGAGCCATATTGACGTGTAAGTTGAACAGTTCCTGGTGTTCTTATGGGGGAGAAGATGTTTGGGCTCCAACCAGACAGAGTGGAATATTCTTATTGATCACCCAGGACATTCATCTCCAGACCTGCCCTAACTAAAGTTTAAACAAGCCTTGAAAGAAACAAGCTAATCCTTTGGCAATTTAACCTCCTGATATAAAAATCCCAACACTCTTTACAGGAAGACAGCAAAATACTCAACAGCATAATATACACAATTAAATAAAATTTAACTAAAAATTACTAGACATGCCAAGAAACAGAATAATGTGACTCAAAACCACAGAAAAATCAAGTCAGTAGAAGCAGAAAGAGAAGTGACAGAGATGACAAAATTAGCAAACAGAGTCTTTAAAACAGCTATTACAAATGTGCTCAACATGTTCAAAGACTTAAAGGAAAACATGAGCATAATGACAAAAAATAGAAAATACAGAAAAAACATAAAAAGAACCACATCAAATTTCTAGAGGCAAAAATGCAATATGTAAAATTCAAAATTCACTGGGTGGGGTTAAGAGCAGATTAACAGAAAGCATCAGTGAACTTGAAGACACAGCAATAGAAACTATCTAAACCAAAGCACAGAAATAACGAAGGCTGAACGAGAAATAAACAGAGCCACAGTGACCTATGGGACAGCATAAAGCAGTCTAATATATATGTTGCTGAAGTCCCAGAGGAGAGGAGTAAGGACAGAAAAATATTTAAATAACTATTGGCAAAACTTTTCCAAATTTGATGAAATATGTAAACCCACAGATCCAAGAACCTCAATAAATCCCAAGAACAATAAAACAAAGAAAACTGGACAAAAGCACATCATGATCAAATTGTTGAAAATCAATAATGAAACTATTAAAGCATCTAGAGAAAAAAGATACTCTATGTCAGAGAATAAAAGATAAATAATAAACAAAATATAAAATAATAAATAAAATTAATAATACTAAAATATATAAAATAATAAAGTACTAAAATAAAATATAAATAAAATGAAGTATTTTTTATTTTAAAAAATAAAAATAAAATACAAAATTGAATATATAAAATAAAAATAAATAAAAGATAGACTTTTTGTCAAAAACTATGCACACCAGAAAACAATGAAAGAATCTTTGAGGTGCTGAAAGAAAAAAAAAATACTCTGTCAACCTAGAACTCTATATTCAGAGAAAATATTCCTTAAAAATGAAGACAAACTAAAGACTTTTTCAGGCAAACAAAAGCTGACAAAATTCATTACTGGCAGACCTATACTACAAGAAAGTTTAAAGGGAATTCCTT
Organism: Tapirus indicus; assembly: GCA_031878705.1. Taxonomy (NCBI): domain Eukaryota; kingdom Metazoa; phylum Chordata; class Mammalia; order Perissodactyla; family Tapiridae; genus Tapirus; species Tapirus indicus. The sequence continues at coordinate 58,880,295 of CM062918.1, read as the reverse complement.
AGGAAGAAAAAAATGATACTAAGTGGAAACTTGGATCTGTTGGAAGGAGTAAAGAGCATCAGAAATAGCAAACATGTGAGTAAACATTTTTTCTCATTTTGAAAGTTCTTTAAAAGATAACTGAATAAATGTATGACAATAACAGTATAAAGGATAGAAGGAGGAAATAAAAGTATAGTGTTGTGTGGGTCAAAGACTGTATATGAAAAGATATAATTTTATCCAAAGGTGGACTGTGATGAGCTAAAGATATATATTGTAAGCTGTAGAACAATCACTAAAAAATAAACAGGTATACCTAATTAGTTAATAGTGGAGATTGAATGGAATTAAAACAAAACTCAATTAATCCAAAGGAAGGTAGGAAAAAGAAAAGAAGCAAAGAGCCAAAGCTACAAATAAGAAACAACCTACAGGATGGTAGATTCATACCAAAAATTACATTAAATATAAATGATCTACACACACCAATTTAAAAATCAGACATTGTCGGGTCTGGCCCTGTGGCCTAGTGGTTAAGTTCACATGCTCTGCTTCAGTGGCCTGGGTTTGTGGGGTTCAGATCCTGGGCACAGATCTACACCACTCATGAGCCATGCTGAGGTGGTGACCCGCATACAAAGTAGAGGAAGATTGGCACAGATGTTAGCTCAGGGCTAATCTTCCTCAGCAAAAAAAAAAAAATAAAGGACATTGTCAGATAGAATAAAAAGGCAGCTCCAACTGTATGCTGTCTGCAAGAAATCCACTTTAAATATAAAGGCACAGATAGTTTGCAAGTAAAAGGATGGAATGATACACCATGAAAACAATAAGCTTAAAAAAACTTGTGTAACTATATTAGTATCAGAAAAAGTAGTATTTAGGAAAAAGGAATATTACCAGAGATAAAAATGAATATTAAATTATAATAAAACACAATTCATCAAGAGGATGCAAAATCCTAAATATATATACTTCTGCTGATACAGCTTTAACATGCACAAAGCAAAATTTATAGAAATGCAAAGATAAATAGATAGATCCACAATTATTATTGGAGATTTCAATACTTCTCTCTCAATTATTGGTAGAACAAGTAGTCAGAAAGTGGAACAAGTAGTAGACTTGAACAACACTTTCAGCCAATTTGACCTAATTGACGTTTATTGAACATCCACTAAACAACAGAATACACATTTTTTTTAAGTGCATATGGGACTTGTATCAAGATAGACCGTTTTCTGTGCCATAAAAAAAATCTTGATATGTTTTGAAGGATTGAAAACAAAGTATGTTTAATTCCATCAAAATGGAATTCAACCACAAATCAATAACAGAGATATCTAAACCCCCAAATATGTGGAAATTAAACAACACACTTCTAAATGACCCTTGGTTTAAAGAGTAAGTCACGAGGGATATTTTAAAAATATTTTAACTAAATGAAAATGAAAACTCAACATAACAAAATTTGTGAGATACTGCTCAATGAGAAATTTCTGGCTTTAAGTTCTTATTTTAGAAAGGTATTTATCAACATTCTAACTTCATTCTTAAACAAATTAGAAAAAGAAGAGCAAATTACACCCAAAGTAAGTGGAAAGAAAGAATAAGGAACAGAAATAGAAAATGGACAAATAATTGAGAAATTCAACAAAACCAAAAGCTGTCTTTTGAAAGCATCAATAAATTAAAAAACTCATGCCAAGATTCATAGTGGTGGCAGGGGTACAAACTGCTAACATAATGAATGAAAAAGAAGGTATGACTATAGATTCTAGAAACAATAACTGTATAGTAAGGGAAGGTAATGAATAACTTTATGCCAATAAAATCAACAACTTGCATGAAATGGCCAATTGCTTAAAGATACAATTTACTCAAGAAGAAATTAAAACCCCAAATAGTCTTGAATGTGTTATGAATATGTTTCTTGAATTTTGTGAATGACACTCCATTCTCTGATCAGAGTTGTTTGTATCACCTATCGTGGCCTGCTTTGACTAATACAACTTGCATAATGTTAAACAACATGAGCAAATAAAATGCTTTGGCTGGTTACTCCTAAATTGATGAGCACATACAGAGCAAAAAGCAGTAAATAGAGTTATGCTTACCAAGACATTAAATATGGAAGCACACTGACGAAAAGTACTGCATCTCCTGACCAGCCGCAGTAAGGGCGCACCCAGAGAGAGTCAGGGAATAAAACCACAGTCTGCCTCACCATCATCAAGCCACTTCCCATTAAGCAATCCATGTGCTTGGCTCCTTGGGTCTCTCCAAGAAATATTGGAATGCCAGAGATCAGTAGCTGAGGCAGAGGAAGACTGACTAATTCAGGGATTCAAATTATCTATCCCATAATAAGTTAAGTTTGTTTTAGCCACTTAGCTTTTAAAGGAAATAATTGCTCAAATTTAATCAAGCTCAAGGTTTCCTAGTTCTTCTGCACATAGTTTTTGCTAAAATCTGAGTAAAATTGAAACTGAAATTGGAAACTCATACAAAACATATTCATCAAAGAAATTGAATTAATAACTTAAAAGCTTCCCCCCAAAAGAAAACAAAACACTCCAGATCCAGATGGCTTCACTATCTGGAATGTTTGAATTCCAACAAACATTTAAGAGAGAGATAACACCAATTCTAAATAAACTTTTAGAAAAAGGAGGAGGAGAGAGTATGTTCTAACTCTATGAGACCATCATACCCCAATACTAAAATTATATAAAGACACTACCAAAAAAGAAAAAAGAAAGAAAGAAAACTACAGACCAATATTACACATGAACATATACTCAAAAATTCTCACAAAATATAAGCAAATAGAACTAGCAATATTTTAAGGGACACTACACCGTGTAAAAGTAGGACTTATCCCAGGAATGCAAAGTTGCTTTAATATTCAAAAATCAATCAGTGTAATTCACTACATTAACAGAATGAAGAATAAAAAGCATATAATCATCTCAATAGATGCAGACAAAGTATTTGAGAAGATTCACCAGTAATTTGTGATAAAAATTCTCAACAAACTCGGAAGAGAAAAGAACTTCCTCAACTTGATAAAGAAGATCCATGAAAATCTACAATCTGATAAAGAGGATCAGCTAATGATTGCAGACTGTATGCTTTCCTTCTAAGGCGAGAAACAAGACAAATGTTTGCTTTTACCACTTCTATTCAGCATTGTTTGGAGATCCTACACAGCACAATAAGGCAAGAAAAAAAATAAAAGACATCTGAATTGGCAAGGAAGAAGTAAAACTGTCTTCATTCACAGACAACATGATTGTGTACATGGAAAATACTAAGGAATCTTTTTTTAAAAAGCTACTAGAACTAATAAGTGACTTTAACAAGGTGACAGGACGCAAGGCCAATATGCAAAAAATCAGCTGTTTTTCTCTATTAGCAACAACAACTAGAAATCAAAATTTAACAAAATACCATTTACAGTAGTTTCAAACAGTAGGAAATACTTAGGGATACATTTGACAAAATATACGCAAGACCTGCACTTTAAAAACTATGAAACGTTGCTGAGAAAAATTAAAGACCTAAATACATGGAGAGCTAGCCTATGTTCACGGATTAGAACATCATTAAGATGTTAATCCACTCCATAGTGCCCAATAGATTCAAAGCAATCTCAAGGAAGTTTCAAAAGGCCTCTTTTTTTTTTAAGAATTTGACAATCTTATTCTAAAATTTATACGTAAATGCAAAAGACTTCAAATAGCCAGAATAATTTTAAAAAAAAGTTGGAGTACTTAGATTACTCAAGTTCAACTATACTTATTATAAAGCACAGGAGAGAGTGGTACTGGCATCAAAATAGTCATATAGATCAATGGAACAGAATAAAGAGTCAAAAATAACTCAGATACATGGTCAATTGATTTCTGACATATTTTGATAAAGGGAAGGACATTCTTTTAACACATGATGCTAGAATAACTAGACGTCCACATGGGAAGAAAATGAACCTCAATCTTTACCAAACACCACACATAAAGATTAATAACTCAAAATAGGTAAGTGACCCAAAGGTAAAAGATAAAACTATAAAACCTGTAGAAAACACATAGGAGAAAATCTTTGCTACTTTGAGGTAGGCAAGAATTTCTTGGCTAGGAAAGAAAAAGCAAAAACCTCAGAAGAAAAACTGATGACCTGATCTCTGTATTAGTCTGCTAGGGCTTCTGTGACAGAATACTACAGACCGGGTGGCTTCAACGACAGAAATTGTTTTTCTCTCAGTTCTGGAAACTGAGTCCAAGATGGAAGTGCCAGCAGGCTGGTTTCTAGTGAGGCCTCTCCTTGGCTTGCAGGTGCCTGCTTTCTTTCTCTGTCCTCACAGGCCTTGTATCTGCACACACACATCTCTGGTGTCTCCTCCTCTTCTTATAAGAGCATGAGTCCTGGGATTAGGGCCTCACCCTTACGACCTCATTTAAACGTAATTACTACCTTAAAGGCCCTTGTCCAAATACAGTCACATTGGGGGTTAGGGCTTCAACATTTGAATTTTAGCAGGGACACAATTCAGTCTGTAACAGTCTTCATCTAAACTAAAATCGTCTGCTCTTTGAAAAACACTTTAATAAATAAAAAGACAAGCCACAGACTGGGAGAAAATATTCGCTTTACGTATATCTGACAAAGGACTTATATCCTGAATATATGAAGAAATCTTAGGACTCAATAATAACAGAAAACCCAACTGAAACACATTCAATAGATTCAAAGAAACACGTCACAAAAGAGACGTATGAATGGCCAATAAACATGTGAAAAGACGCCCAATATCATTAGTCATGAGGGAAATAAAAATTAAAAACCACAATGAAATATGACTACACACTTATTAGAAGGATCAATATTAAAAAACTGACAATTTGAAGAATTGGGCGGATGTGGAACATTGTTGGTGGTAGTGTAAAATGGTATAACCCCTTCAGACAATGTTGGCAGTTTTTATAACGTTAGACCTACATTTATGATATGACCCGGCAATTCTACTCCTAGGCATGTGCCCAAGAGAAATGAAAACTTATGTCCATGACAGACCCACACATAAATGTCTATTAGCAGCTTAATAAAAGCCAAAAACTAAAAATAATCTAAATATCCATAAATTAGTGAGTGGATAAATAAATTGTGGTACATATATACAATGGTTTACTACTCAGCAATAAAAAGGAATGACTATTGATACATGCAACCACATGGAGGAATCTCAAAATAGTTATGCTGTGTGAAAGAAGCCATACTTAGGATTCCATTCACTTGAAATTCTAGAAATGCTAGAAACAACAAATCTATGCTCCAGTGACAAAAAGCTGATCAGTGGTTGCCTAGGGCTGGTTGTGTGATTGATGGGACGGGGCTCCAGTGCACTTTTGCGGGTGAAAGAAATGTTCTATATCTTTATTTCAATGTTGTTTATGTGAATGTATACATTTGTTAAAACTCTTTGCACTGTACACTTTAAATGGGTGCATTTTACTACATATACAACATACACACGCACATGTGTGTGTGCATATATAAATAATACCTCAATAAAGTTGATTAAAAGAATTTTAAAAATCCAACAAACCAAATTTGACTCTCAGCCCGGCAGCCAATTCTATAAACAATGTTGACAATTTTGACCTTCTTCATGGATTGCGGTTTCTGTGCTGGGGACAGATGTGAATTAGGCTGAATTTGAGACAGGAGTTTGAAGATTTTCACTGAGTAAGTAACAGAAATTGCATTTCTACTTTTTAACAAATGAAAAATATTTCCCCCAAACCCTGCAAAAGGCTCTGTCAAGAATCAAGTTAGTCTCAGCTTGGTAACTCATAAAGCCTTGTTGAATCCTCCTGTCACCCAGAATGAGGGGATGCTGTCCTTCTCCAGATTTCGACAAGCTCGCCAGTAATTTGCTTCAAAACATCTGTAGTCCTCCCCGACTTTTTCAGCAATGTTTCACAGACAGCTCTTTTCTTTTCAAAATGCCTCAGAATTTACTTTGAAAATAAACGCTGTATTCCTTCCTCCCCTGGAATTTTGAATGACTTATTTCAGAAATGGCTTCAATTTACATGCCTGTCATTTTAGACTATGATAGGTCCCATTAACTGTTAAATGATGTCAGTTTGCTTTATTTTGGGGTTTTGGTGGGTTTTTTTGCTGGGTTAAGCTGCCTGTCTGAGACGGGCAGATTTGTCTGATTTAGTTATACCCAGATGTGCCTAAATATAAGATAGAGGAGAACAAATACTGAGTAAGAGTCTTAGTGAATTTATGTTGTATTCCTCATAAATTCCTGTGGGTTTCTTTTGGCACCGTAATTGAACTTATTATTCTCAATTCCTTTTCAAACACAATCTGATGCAATAGTTAGAGGCCAGTGTCAGGCTGGGAGCCTCCACCTCAGATCAGCCACTGTGACACCATGTAAATCAATTCAGCAAGCATTTCCAGAGTGTCTGTGGGTACTCAGACCTTTGGTGGGCCCAGTGGAATATTCAGAAGAAAGTTCTGGCTTCAGGAAGCCTGCAACAAAAAGAAGCATGAATGGCAGCTAGACTTTGAGCTAGAATAACTAAATTTTAGTGAGGATTCCTCTACTTAATTAGCAGCATTCATTCAAGAATTCATTTAGCTTCTTTGTTAAATGAATTTCGACGAGCTTTAGCATCATGATTTCCAAAATAGAAAAAATTATCCCTATTCATGCTATAAGATTGGGGTGAGGTTTAAAAAAGATAATGCTTAGAATGTCAGTTTATAAAATATAAATGCAATAAAATTGTAAAGTTCACTTATTAGAATATGATTGGGGAGATAAACCTAAGACAACTCAGCAAAAAATGCATGAAAGTATTTATGATTTATTTGTTTATGTTCTCCTAGAACAGCAAAAAGAGATTAGAGAAAACAATAGTTTCAATTAACTTGAAAATCACTAAAACAAGATTTTAAAAGGCGAAGAAGTATAGTTTTACTTCTGGCTGTGATGGAGGAGCTTGTGTCAGATCAAAGTTTTCACTGAGATCAACTGAAAAAGCTGGAAAAAAATATTTTCTAAAATTTCTTTGAAGAGTTATAGGACTCCCAAGCCAGCCACTATTCAAGGGGCCAAGATTTTGGAGAAGAAAAGAAAGCTCTTTGAAAGATTCCAACATTTGGTCATCACTTTTCTCCTTGGGCCATTTAGTGCAGGGTGAGAAGTGGAGGGCTGGCAGAGGTTACCCACAAGGAGGCAGAGAAGACAGCAGAGCTTCAGGCTATCTCACAGAACAGAGAAACAACAAGCACAGTTCTGGGCTTCCACGACAGCCAGGACTGGAGGAGTCAAGATCCAAGAGACAATGGAGGTCCAGAGAAGTGAGCCCAGCTGTTGGCATTTTTCTCCTTGAGGCATTTTCCAACTCTTAGCCATGCAGGGTAAGAAGCTAAGAAGCCAAGTAAAGGTGGCTGAAAAAGTTCCATGGTCCTTGGGAGACAAAACTCTGAATTTAGGATTTGCCAAGAATGAAGGACCCAAGAATTACCTCAGGTTCTCAGCTGGGACTGCTGGAAGGCTACAGTCTGGGAGGAAAGATCAATCAGAGAAAGGCTAAGTCTTACAAAGACTGAAACCAGGCCTCGAGCCAGTCCAACCCTTGACTGAATGAGATGGACGGATAGCCCCTACTCCAGCTCTTGCCGGAGGGCAGGGTGAGTCCTCTGTAGAAGAAGATGACATCATGCAAAGCCTCCGCACTTTAATATAAGCTCTCCAGTATTCCATCAAAAATACTAGGTGTACCAAGTCACAAGATCGTGAGATAAAAGAGACAAGCAAACCAGACAGGAAAAACAAACCCACAGATAACCTAGATACCAGAGTTTTAGACACCAACTTTAATATAACTGTATTGACTTTGATACAGCAAGATGGAGAATTTTACTTGAGAACTGCAATTTATAAAAAAAAGAATCAAACAGAAATTCTAAAACTGAAAAAAAGTATAATTCATGAATTTAAGAATTCAGTAGATGGTCCAATAGCAGATTGGAGCAGCAGAAGAGGATTAGTTAAGTCGTACTTAAGGCATTAGAAAATATCCAGTCTGAAGTCCAAAACCAAAAAAAAAAAAAATACTGAAAAGAGGAAAAGACACATATGAGACATGATGGAAAGTTTAAATATACCTTCAATATACATATAATTGGAGTCTCAGAAGTGGAAGAGAGAAGAGTAGAGAAGTGGTATTTAAAGAAATAGTGACCCAGAATATTCCAAAATGACAAGACTTAAGCTAGAGATTCGAGAAGTGCTACAATGTCCAAGCAAGATAACTACAAAGAAAAATCACACCCGGGAACATCTTAGTGAATCTCTGAATACCAAAGATAAAGAGAACAGTCTTAAAAGTGTTCAGGGTTAAAAGACATATTTTCAGAAGCACAATAATAAGATGAAAGCTAGAAGAAAATGGAATGATTTCTTTAAATTGCTAAAATAATAAGAATAATAATAACAACTTATAATTCTATACCCAGTGAAAAAATCTTCCAAAAATGTAGGCAAAATAAGGTTATTTCCAGACAGACAAGAACCAAGGGCATCCAACACCAGTAGACTTGCACTAAAATAAACACCGAAGTGAGTTTTTGAGGCAGAAGTAAAATGATCCCAGATGGACAAAAAGACCCGTAGGAAGGAATGAAGGACAAGAGAAAGGGCAAATGTGCGAGCACGTCTAAACGAATATTGACTTTACAAGATGTAATGTGATGTTTCAAATAGACAGAGAAGTGAAATGCAGAAAGGAGGGGAGTAAATGGAGTGAACATGTTCCCAGCTTCTAGCATTGTCTGAGAACTTACAAAAGCAACACTTTATATTAGACTCTAATAAGGTAAGTAATTGGGGGCAATCTCTAAAATAATAGTAAAAGAATGTAAAAGTGACAAGCTAATGAGGTAGATGGAATACTGACAGTATTTTATTAATGCAAAAGAAGGCAAAAAAAGAAAAAAGAAAGACATAAACCAGGTAGAAAAACAGAAAACAAATAGTAAAGGTAGTAGATATAAAACCAAATGTGTCAGCCAAAAAACTAAATACTCTGACTAAATGTAAAAAAGGAAAATACTGAAAAGAGTTAAAAGACATATGGAGCATGGACTAAATACTCCATTTAAAAGACAAAGATGTTCAGACTAAGATTTTTGTATATAAAAGAATATATATGCTACTTACAAAAGACTCACCTTAAATACTAAGTTGAACCATATGAAAGTGCCAATATTCAACCACTTTCGACTTAAAAAAATGGCAGTTTCATATGATTCAACCTAAAATGAGGGCATAGTGAAGCTGAAAGTAAAGAGATAGAAAAAATATGCTGTGTGAACAATAACCAAGAGAAAATACAGTTTAAGGCAAGAAGCATTTCTACAGGCAGAGAGACATTTCCTAATGATAAAAGTGCCAATCCATCATGAAGATACAACTCTCCTAAATGTTTATGCACCTAATGGCATAGCTTCAAAATATATAAAGCAAAAATTAACAGAACTGACAGGAGAAACAGACAAAATCACAAATATAGGAGAGACTCTAGCATGTCTCTTTCAGTAACTAATGAAACAAGCAACAAAAATCTATAAGGATATAGATCTGAACAATATGATTGAAAAAATGCACCTAATTGGCCTACACAGAACCTGCACCTAACGTCAGTAGAAAACGCATTCATATCAAGTGCACACGAAACATGGATCAATGTTGACCGCGTGCTGACCCATAAAGCACATCTCTACAAATTTCAGATGGTAGGAATGATTCCAAGTATATTCTTCGATCATAGTGGATTAAATCTAGGAATCAATAAGAAAAAGATAACCAGAAAATTCCTGGATGTTTGAAAATTAAACACTATACTTCGTATAATACATGGATCCAAAAAAATCACAATAGAAATTAGAAAACAGTTTGAACTGAATGATATGATAAATACAACATATCAAAACTCATGAAGCTAAAGCTCTGCTTAGAGGAAAATTTATAACCTTAAATATGCCTATGTCAGAAAAGAAGGGCTGAAATCAATTTACCTAATGTTCATCTGAAGATACAGCTAAAGCTGTGCTTAGAGAGAAACGTATAGCCTTAAATTCATCTATTAGAAAAGAAGAAAGGCTGAAGATTGGTTATGTAAGTAACCATCTCAAGAAATTAGAAGAAAAATGACAAATTATACCCAAAGAAAGTAGTAGGAATGAAATAAAAGATATAAGAGCAGATGTTAATGAAATAGAATATAAAAAATAAAGGAAAATCAACAAAGTGAAAAGTTGGTTGTCTGAAAGACTAATGAAATTGATAAACCTCTAGAAAGACTAATCAAGGAATAAAGAGAGAGGGCACAAATTACCACTATCAGTAATGAAAAGAGAAATATTCATAATGAATTTATACAGACTGTATAGCAATGTGGTAAGAGTGCAGCCTCTAAAACTGGGCTGCCTAGGTCTTTGGGGTTTACAATAGAATTAATATTATTCACAGTAGCCAAGATATGGAAACAACCCAAGTGTTCGTCAACAGACGAATGGATAAAGAAGATGTGGTATACATACTACAGCCGAATATTTCAGCCATAAGAAAAAGGAACATCCTACCATTTGCTACAACACGGATGGACCTTGAGGGCATTATGCTGAGTCAAACAGAGAAAGACAAATACTATATGATATCACTTATAAGTGGAATCTAAGAAAAGCCGAACTCATAGAAACAGACACTAGAATAGTGGTTGCCAGGGGCTTGGGGGTGGGGGAAATGAGGAGATGTTGGTCAAAAGGTACACACTTTCAGTTATAAGATGAATAAGTTCCGGGGAATCTAATGTACAGCATGACAAGTATAGTTAATCATATTGTATTATGTCCTTGAATGTTGCCAAGAGAGTGAATCTTAAATATCCTCACCACAAAAAAGAAATGGGAATTATGTGACGTGATGCAGGTGTTAGCTAACCCTACGGTGGTAATCATTTCACAACATATAAATGTATCAAATCAACATGTTGTGCACCTTAAACTTCCACAATGTTATATGTCAATTATATCTCAGTAAAGCTGGAAAAAAAGAAAATAGAATAGAATTAACAATGTAGAGTTAATAATGTAGAATTAACCTGCTTGACAATTTTGGAAAATTCTCGGCCATTGTCTTTTCAAATATGGCTTTTGCCCATTTCCTCGTTTTTTTCCTTCTGAGACTCCAACCACACGTTTATGAGTGTGTGCTTCTGTGCATTTGCACACTTTCCAAAGAGTCAGACCTCCTTGGCCACGTCTGTCCTGGCCTCATGCTCTGCAGGCTACTGGGATTGGGTTCTCCAGAGGCGCCCTCTGCAGGACACGGCCTTCTGTCCCGAGTCGGGGGGGGGCACAGGCACAGCTGAAGGGGTCTTGCAGCGGCCCCTGTGCACACATGCGTGATGCACAGCCGGCTCAGGGGCTCCCCAAGTGTGATGGGCTCCCGGGGGCCCTGTGTGCTCTGCTTTTGTTCCTGTACAGGCAGACTTGAGCCTGCAGCTGGACAGCCGGGTCATTTGTCTGAAATCAGTGACCAGAGAGCAGAGGTCCAGCCCAAGCTCCTCCTAGACAGGAGATCATTCCAGGGCGCTGAATCCAGGGTCTGGAGACCCGGGGTCTGAGGAACCAAGCACATCTGCCTTGTTCTGTGTCTATAAGGCCACTTGACCTTTCAGTGTTTGCAGCTATAGAGAGAAGACCTCTCTTTCCTTCAGCCAGCCCTCACCTCCACTCCATCAGAAAGGACCGGGAAAGGTCATCACAGGGTTACCAGGGAGCCCCTGGGAAGCCCTAGGGTGGAGACCAGCCCGAAGTGTTTCTCCAGCTGCAGCCAAAGCACAATTCTAGCAGCAAGACTCCAGCGCTGCTGATTGGATTCACCACAGAAAAAAGGGACTGCATGCTGCTTCCTGGGAGCCATGGAGGAGAGCCCCAGGCAGGAGGAGAGAAGAGACAAGGAAATTGGGAGGAAGCAGAAAATGGGGGTGGGAGTGGGCAAGACAGGGGGGAGGGAATGAGGCCAGGGGAGGAGAGAAGCCAAGGAGAAGCAGAAGAGGGCAGACGGGAGAGGGACCAGGGAGGAGGGGAGCCTGTTCCTAGGTCACCGCCACGCACACCTTTCACATGCTGGCTGAAAAGGAATTTTTTTTCTTTTTTTTTTTTTGTGAGGAAGACCAGCCCTGAGCTAACATCTGTTGCCAATCTTCCCCTTTTTGCTGAGGAAGACTGGCCCTGGGCTAACATCCGTGCCCATCTTCCTCTACTTTATATGGGACGCCGCCACAGCATGGCTGACAGGCAGTGTGTCGGCGGGCGCCCGGGATCTGAACCCGCGAACCCCGGGCTGCCAAGTGCGAACTAAACCGCTGCGCCACCGGGTGGCCCCAGGATTTGCATTTTGCTGGGGATGTTGCCTACAGTCCCAAAGCAGGAAGCACTAATGTGGGATTTCAGGGTTCTCAAATGCTGGAGACCCCCCACAGTCTCAGAGACCCCTAATTCCCTGCCTAGGTTTAGGATTCATCCCAGGAAGCTGGAGCCTAACCCTAGAGACTGAGAGCTGGAAATGGGAGAACCTGTTCTCCTGTGTTTTCAAAAAGCCTCTGCTCTTTCAAAACAACTTCTTTCCAGGGAGGAACTTGAAAACCAGTATCACTCCCAAAGAATAAAACTGACCCCCCACCCCCACCCAAGTGGAGCGTGTGGTCTAGATCACAGAAGCTTCTCTCTCCCCCTGGGATCATGTGCCCAGACTCCCTGTCCTTGGGAGGACACAGGCAGTGTGAGGAATATCATTTCAAAGCCAAGACAGCCAGATCGATAATAAATCATTGTCCAACATGTATGGTTTGGCTCGGTGGCCCTTCTGGGAATGAGGATTCAGGGCAAAGGAATCTGCTTTAATGGTTTTTCCAAAGGCCCAGGGCTGCGCTTTCATACTCTGGCCCTTGAAGTCCCCCTTTGCCTCTGCCCCGCCCTCAGCCAGGACCATCTCCTCCCTGGACCTTCAGACTCTAGAACTGAAGGCAGCCTGTGGCCTGAGAGACTGGCCCTCAGCTGTCAGAGCGATGGATGGAGAAGGCGGTCCCTCCGGTCGGTCAGGATGAGGAGCAGCTACCAGCTGCAAAACAGAACAGGCAGCCAGGCCACCACTGGCAGGGGAGGCTGCTTTCCAAGTGGAAAGCGGTGAGAAATATGTTGGAATCCGCCTCCAGAGTCATGGAATTTTTTTTTTAAACGTCCTTTTCGAACACATACTTTGAAAAAATATTTAAAGGCGGGGGAAATTAATTAGGGCCCTTTGCGCTGGCATTGCCTTCTCAGAGCTCCTCTGGCTACAGAAGTAAAAATAGAACCTGCGAGGAGCTGAAAATGCACTGCAAACAAAGATCATATTTAGGAGCCCAATGAGGCCTGACTGTCCAAATAGGAAGAAAGGAGCTAATTATTTCCATCGCTGCCGAGGGAGATGGTGGCAGTCTTCTCGGGGTTGTTGGAACAGCCTGAAAACTGGAAAACCCCCAGGAGGCTGGGAGGAGAGGCCTTTCTAAGGGACAGACCCTGATTATGTCCCTCAGATAATCATCACTTTTGTCTTAACTCTGTAACTGAGGAGGCATGAGGACGTCGGGAAGGAGAAGTGGAGAAAAGCAAGGGGTTTGGAGGATATTAAAAAGCTCTTCCACTTATGCAACAACTTGACCTTTGTAATATACGCTTCCACTCATTTGATGCTCAGCTACCCCCCAGGAGGTAGACCTGGTAGGAGTTTTCATTTTCTCCAAATAAGAATGCTGGACGAGTCCAAAGTGAGAGGAAGGTGTTGCTGGCAGGCAGAGTAAAGTCCAGAAGTCAGATGTCTGACTCCAGCCCGGCCAAGTTCAGTGTCACACCGCGGTGACGAGTGTGGGCTTTGGAGCCAGAGAGGCCCAGGAGGACGTCTCAGTTCAGCCACTTACTGGCAAGTCACTCCCACTCTCTGAGCCTCGGTTTCTTCATCCGTGAGATTTTCTCCTGAGATCTTCAGGCCTAAATAGACCCCACTTTTAAAGGTTGTCATGAGGATGCAAGGAAATGAGGTGTCTAAGAACTCAGCACGGTGCCTGGCGAATGGCAAGCCCTGGGTCAGTGGTCGCTCGCATCTTGATCGTTGTGCTGTGATGCGGACCACGGGGGAGCGTTGCTGGAGAAGGGGAGGATGAAGCCGCTATCAAGGAGCACTCCACACTGAGGCAGCCGTGTCATGGCTCAAGTCCTCAAACAGGAGATCATGGGTAAATCGTGTCATCTTCAGTCTCAGTATCCTCATCTGTAAAATGGGGATAATAGCATCTTCTGTGGCTGAGACAATGCTGTGTTCACCATCTCATTTCCTCTTCTGGGTCTGCAGTAGAACTACGTATCCCAGCTCCCTTGCAGTTAGATCAAGGGCCCTGTAACAGTTCCTCCCTGGAATATAGGTGGAAGTGATGTAGGCTATTCCAGTCCTGGGCCTTGAAAACATTCACGTGTTCCCTCAGCCCTGTATTCTCTCTCTGAGGAGACAGAGACAGTATAACCACAGGCTGGAGGGGGCCTGGGTCCCCGAGTCATGACACAGAGCAAAGCCACCCGACCTGCGTTGAACTCTGACGTGAGGGAGAAGAAATCCTTTTCTGTGTAAAGCTGCCGAGATGAGGGGTGTTGTTTGTCCTCTCAGCATTTCTAGCTTCTCCTGGCTAACACGTCTCCCAGCAGGGAGGGGTCGTGAGGAGCAAATGGAATTGTGTGTGTGGCAGGGCTCTGTCAAATGTGGACGGCTGTTTCAGGACAGAGGATGCAGGCACAGACTCAGTGCCACAAACGCGTGGGTTCCACAGACATTTCTCGTGGGATCTTTAGGCTTAAATACAAGTAATGAAGAAAGTTGCCATTTAGTGAGCATGCACTGTGTGCCAGATACTGGGTGAGGAGCTTTCTTTTTTTTCATACACCTGTCCTTATTTTGCATTTATTTGTGGTTTGACTTAAATAAATAAAAATGTTCACACAGGTTAATAAAAAGGCAGGGGCATTTGCTGCATGGTTGTGAAATAACTTGCTCTCCTGGTATGTACTGATGGTGGCATTGGATAACACCATGAGGGCCCTCCTCCTCCTGCTCGTTTCCTGGGCCAGTCTCTGTCAGCGCTTCGCCCTCCCAGTGCTCCTTTGGTACCCACTCTAGCACTAGTCCGCAGGATGACCCTGTGATGGAGGGCATGGGGGCAGCCTAGGGGGTCAGTGGAGCATAGAGGTCAAAAGCCAGGACTCAGGGGCCATCCGACCAGGGTGTGACTCCTGACTCTGCACTTACTGTGTGACTTTGGATGGTTAACTTGACCCCTCGGCTTCAGTATCCTCACCTGCGCAATGTTGTGAGGATTTAAATTAGTTACTTAGCGCGTAATAAATATTCCAAAAATGTTGGCCATTCTGAGTGTTTCCCTTTACAGATGATGAGGCTCAGAGAGGTAAGGGGCTTTGCCCATGGACACACGTCCAGTAAGAGGTTGAGCCTGGACTTGAACCGGGTGTGACTACGGAGCTGGTGCTCATCTCTCTGTATCTGCAGTAGCAAACAGCCTGCGCCCCAGCAGGAGACTCCAGGAGAACAAAGAGTTACCATCCTGTGTCATCATCATCCTCATCATCACCACCACCATCCCCTACTTTGTAATAGTGCTTTACAGTTTTAACTACAAATTTCAACATTCCATCTCATTTCATCCTCTCAGAAATTCTGACTCACATTTTACAAAGAAGAAAACTGAAGTTCGGAGAGAGCGATGACTTACCTAAGATTGCTCATCCCATGGTGGGAGAAGCAGGATTTGAACCCAGGACGCTTCTCGCCACATAGCAGTGCCACTGGGCAGCACGTTAGGGCACCTTCCGGCTTGCCTTAAGCAGCCACATTTTCCTCCATGGCCTGCTCCTCTCTTTCTAGGCTAGCCTCCAGCCTCTCGGGAGGATGGGCTGGGGGGCCTGGCTCTGGGGGAGCAGGGCAGTGCCATCTCAGAGCAGTGTTACCTGGATGTGTGGGAAGCAGAGTGACAGGCCACCCCCAGGGCTGAGTGGAGCCCCTATAAGGGGGCAGGGACAAGATTTGCCATGGCCCAGGTGGCTAAGAAGGATCTGGCCAGAGCACACACTGTACAGCCCAGAGCAGAGGCTGTTTGGCCAAAGGGACAAGGCCTGGGGCTTTCTGCAGTGCGTAGGGTAGTGAGAGCTGCTCATGGGCCGAGGCCAGTTCCGGCCCCACAGGGGCTGCTCTCTGGTTCATGACTCCAGTCACACACTGACTCCTAACCCTAGCCAGGGCTGATCTCAACCCTGGCCACACACAGACCCTTAAAGTCAGGCACAAACTGGCTCCAAATGTCAGTCACGCTGACCATGAACCCAGCCACAGAGTTACCCCACCTAGAGACTGACTCTGAGCATGAATCATACTTAAATATTGACCCCAATCCTCAAGGGCTGCCCCTAACTTCCATGAACTAACCACTTACTGACCACAGACTGGCCTCTAACCCCAGCTCTAGACTGACCTATTGCATCCCAGCCAGCCTGACCCTAGAACAGCCAGATCTAGAGCCTGTGTCATTGGTCACACAAGTAAGAGGGGAAGGTGGGTCCACTCAGCACATCTTCACTGTAGAACACTTAGACTCCCATAAGGTTGGGGGTGGGGGGACAGGGTCATCTCTATAAACACATATGTAACCAGTATTCTTGGAGGAAAAACCTTGATTGGAGGAAAACACATGGTGAGATTGTCTCAGCCACCTTCTCCAGGCCCAGGCAGCACTCGAGTCCACCCTAATAGAAATTGTAAAAGAAAGAGAAAATCCTGCCTAACTCTTTTTATGAGGCCATTATAACATCGCTTTCAAAACTTTATAAGGACAGTACAAGAAAAGAAAATGACAGACTATTTCACTTATTGCCATAGTTGTAATTCTTTATAAAACACGAGCAAATTGTTTTAAAAATAGCTTATCATGACTAAGAGGGGTTTATCCCAGGATGTAAGGATGGTCCAACATCAGGAAATCTATCTATGTACTTTATCACGTTAATAAACCAAGGGAGAAAAAAAATCACATGATGTCTCAACAGATGCATAGAAAGTACTTGGAAAGTTCATCATGATAAAAATTCTTAGAGACTAAAAATAGAAAGGAACTTCTTTAACTTTAGAAAGATTCTTGGGGCTGGCCTGGTGGCGCAGCGGTTAAGTTCACACGCTCCACTTCAGCGGCCTGGGGTTTGACGGTTTGGATCCTGGGCGCAGACCGACGCACCACTCATCAAGCCATGCTGTGGTGGCGTCCCACATAGAGCAACTAGAAGGATGCACAACTATGACATACAACTATCTACTGGGGCTTTGGCGAGAAAAAAAAGAAAAGGAGGAAGATTGAAAACAGATGTTAGCTCAGGGCCAATCTTCCTCAAAAAAAAAAAAGAAGAAAGATTCTCTACTATAATCCTACAGAAAATATACTTAGAAATTTTTTTAAAGTTTAGATACATTCTTCTTATGTCAAGGTACAAGACAGGGATTCCCACATTGACTACTATTATTCAGTATAGTACTGGTGGGCCTGGCCAATGCAATAAAATAAGAAAAAGAACTGAGGATTATAATACAACTATTGTAATGGAAGAAAGGAAACTATCAATTATAGATAACATGATTATCTTCAAATGAATACTAACATTCAGCAGACAAACTAATAGGTCAAAAACAAATAGTTCTTCAAGATGGCTGGATATAAGGATATAAGATCAACCTACAAAATTCATTAGCATTCCTCTAAAATACCAATAATCCAATTAGAAAATATAGTAGAAAACAAACTTCTATCCACAATAGCAACAAATTTACAAATCGCCTAGGGATTAGCCAAGTGAAAAATTAATAAGACATTTGTGGACCAAATTGTAAAACTTTGTAACAAAGGTAGACAGCAGCTAGATCGAAGATAAATCTAAAAACGTATAGAAGACATACCAGAATATCTTTCATCTGGTGGAGAATGATTTCTCATTCAAGGCCTCAAATGTATAAACCTTAAAAGGGAAAGGTAATGATTTGTCTACATCAAAATTAACAATTTTTGTTCAATAAAGAACACAATGTATAAAGTTAAACAAATGGTAACCTGGGAGGAAATATTTTCCATGACTAAAATGGAGTATTATAGAAAGATACTTAAGAAACTCTTGCAAATCAACAAGTTAAGACACACAACTCAATGCCAATTGATAAATTGGCAAAGGAGATAAATAAGCAATTCACAGAAGAAAAATGCCAAATAGCTAAGAAGTATATGAAGGGATACACAAGCTCATGGCCCTCAGAGAAATGCAAACTCAGACAACTACGATATGCCCCCTTATACCCATAATCCTGGCAAAAATCAGAAAGTTGAATTATACCAAACATTGTTGGAGAAATGGGGGAGCAGGAGCCGCTTACATTGGTGGGAGCATCTATTCCGAAGAGTGACCTGGCCATACTCAGTGAATGAATTTCATGCGGTGCTCATGGACCAACAATCCTACGACTGAGTAGACAATCCAGAGAAACTCTCAGAGGTCAGTGAAGAAGATATGAAGATGTTCACCCCAGAAATGCTGGTGGCAGCAGAGCATTAGCAGAAATCTCAGAATTCTAAGTCGACTGTTTTCCATATGTACCGTGGAACCCATGTAATAGGCAGCTGCAATGCTGCATGTACACATAGCAATAGGGATAGGTTTTTAAAAACTTAGCACTGACAGAAAAAAATGTAAGGAAATGTGAGTGCTAATGCACAATAATATTTATGTAAATTCAAAACACATACACATAAAAGAGCACTGTATATTTCCCCAAGATACACACAGATCTAAAGACACAGAGTACATACACTGGAATGGGGGCCAATGTGAGGGTGGGGAACTAAACTAGTTTGGGGGATGAAAGTGAAAAGTAAAACAAAACAGGGTTGTATTAACTCCCTATTCCTGGTAACACATTTCTACAAACCTACTGGCTTATAACAACACAAGTTTATTATCTTACAGTGTTGAAAGTCAGAAGTTCAAAATCGGTCTCGCAGCTAAAGTCAAGGTGTCAGCAGGGCTGGTTCCTTCTGGAGACCCAGGGGAGAACCCATTTTCTTTCCTTTGCCTGTCCTTCTAGAGGCTGTCTGTAATCCCCCACTCACAGCTCCTTCCTCCATCTTTGGAGCCAGCAGCGCAGCATCTTTGCATCTCCTTCACTGACGCTGCTTCCATCGTCACATCCATTTCTCTGACTCTGATCTTCACAGGTGGAAATGTCTCCCTCTTCTGTAGCTCCTTGTGATTACATTGGGCCCACCCAGATAATCCAGGACAATCTCTTCATCTCAAAATCGTTTTCTTCATCACATCTGCAAAGTCTGTTTCACCATGTAAGGTGACATATTCACAGGTGCCCGGGACTAGGGCATGGACATATTTGGGGGGGCCATTATTCTGCCTACCACAGGGCCCATGCAGGGAATGATGATGTCAGAATCCCATGAATCAAAGAGAATAATTTTCTTAGCTCTCTGTAATTCCGCTTTTACAGAAAAGTGCTTGGAAGAAGTGTGGATTGCTGGGAGAGTGAATGTCGCTGGTATGGTGTCCCTCTTGAAAGGCTTGGATGGCTTCCCTGAAGATGTGACGTTTGAGCAGATCTCTGACGGGTATGTAGACATTCCGCAGGGCCAAAGGAAAGAGAGGAGAGAATAAGGAAGAAGAAAGCTGGGGGCTGCTGGTATTGAGCCTCTTTCAAGACCTCTGCGCTCCCACAGCCCTGCACCCAGTCCCGCTGCTGGGCTGTGGCCCTTTACCAGCCGAGCTGCCTCGTCCACCCCTCCTCCTCCCCTTCTTCCTCCCTGGGCTTCCCTCTCTGTGGGCTCTGGTCTCGGCCCTTCTTACCTTGCAAGGACCGGCACCTTTGTTTACCCCCTTCTCCTTTCTCAACCTCTCCTCTCTATTCTGTTGGGGATACAACATGTTCACATCACTCCTATCTCAGAGACGGGAAAGGAGCAAGCAACCCCCCTCAATTCCCCATTCTTCTCCCCCATCTAGGAATTCTTTCTCCTTCCCTCTCTAGCCCAGTTTCTGGAAAGGGCTGTCCACACCCACAGTGCTCACCCCTCACCTCCCACCACAACTTGGCTTTTGCCTCCACCTCTCTCAATGAAACAGCTTCTGCCAAAATTACCAATGTCCTCCTTGTCAATAAATTGGGGGGATACATTTCTTCTCTCATCTTTCTTGGCTTCGAGACAGCGTTTGACACTGCTGACCATTTCCACCTTATCAATACTCTGTGTGGCTTCCACGAAATCTCTCCTGTGGTTTCCCTTCTCCCTCTCTAGGCACTGCTTCCTAGTCTCCTCTGCAGATTTCTTTCTTCTAATCATTCCTTATAGTTTGATGCCCCTCGAGGTTCTGTCCAAGGCCGTTTTCTCATTTCCCTCTATGCATACGCTCCCTGGGAGCCACATCCATGGCTTGCATTACTCTTTCTAGGTGAATGACTTCCAGATTGGTATCTCCAGACAAGTGATGCGCCTCTATTAGTTTCCCAGGGCTGCTGTAAAAAAGGACCATAAACTGGGTGGTTTTAAAGAATAGAAATTTTTTCTCTCATGATTCTGGAGGCTTGAAATGCAAAATCAAGGTGTCAGCAGGGCTGTACAATCTCTTAAGGCTCTAGGGAGGATCTATTCTGTGCCCTTTTTCTAGCTTCTGGTGTTGCCAGCAATTCTTGGTTTGTAGAAGCATCACTCCAGTCTCTGCCTCCCTGGTCACATGGTGTTCTCCCTGACTGTCTCACACCAGTCCTTATATGGATTAGGGGCCCACTCTAATGATCTCATTTTTACTTGACTACATTTGCAAAGACCCTATTCCCAAATAACGTTACATTCACAGGTACCAGGGGTTAGGACTTTAACATTTCTTTCGGAGGGACACAATTCAACCCATAGCAGTGCCCTGCCATGGGCTCCCACAGCACAGGAGCACTTGTCCACTGTATTGCAATTGCGGGTCCATCTGCCTACTCCCCCATCAGAATGTGAGCTCCATGACAGCAGGACCATACAGTAGACTCACCACTACATCCCGGGGCCTGGCACGCAGTGCATAAATTAGTGTGTGAACCAATGAATGCTGATGCCATGGGTCAATGGATCCCTGCACCTACTGTCCCTCCTTCCTCCTTCTCACCTTAGTGATCTGCCTGGATCTGAATGTATCTGCCAGGTCACACCCACTTAGCACCACACAGGAGTCTTAGTTTAAAAGGAGGGGACGGTAGTGGTCACAGAGCCACTCCTGTGACTTCAAACCAGTCCTGCCCAGCAGCAACCCCGGAGCAGAGGATGGCAAGGTGAGGGCTGCATCCTCACTCCCACATGGGCCACCTGCAACTTCACTGGAGGCTGCAGCCAGTGCTGCAGGCCCAACTCCAATGACCCCAGATGCACAGGCTCAACAGGGGAAGGGCTGCTCCCCAGCACCCCGAAACAGTTACCTGACTCCTCATGCAAGAGCTTCCTCAGCAGCGTCAGAGGGGCTGGTTATCAAACCCCTTTGACCTGGCTTTCACTTAGAAACCACGAGTTGCTCTCGTTGACATCACCTGTGGGGAGTGAAAGGGGTATCCCGAACAGGGGGGAAGCTGGCCTGGCCCCAAGTTAACTTCCACCTGGGTCTGCATGGAGGGATTTGGAACTCCTCCAGGGCACCGCAAATGTCAGCGCAGATAACCGCAGGTGGGAACTGATTATTCCTCTGGATCTAGAAGCATCACTCCCTTTAAATTACTTGGTGGGAAGTGCTGAGGGGGTGGCCTGAGCTGAATTCTGTACAAAGGAAAAACAGGATCATGGGGAACCTTGAACGAAAGAAGCACAGACTCCAGCAAATCGTGGGCAGCAGTGTGTGACACTCACAGTTACATAATCTCATTGGTTTATTTTCTCAGCAGTCTTGTGAGGTGGGAGGGCAGGAATCATACCCCAGGAGCCCCAAGGACAGAAAGTGAAGCGGGGTGCTGGCCATGCCGGAGACCAAGCCCATGGCTGAACTGCATTTGCCGGGGCCCGAGCCCACGCCTCGGGTACCTCCTGGCTGGATGCCTGGTTTATAATAATTGGATTTGTCCCATCCAGTAAGACCCCAGGCCCTGGAGGTTTCTGGGAGGGTGGAGAAGGGTTCAGGGAACCTGGCTCAGGGATTCTGGGACCCCAAAGTGATGTCTCGGGAGGCAGATCTGCCATGCACAGGAGCTGGAGGACAGGCCTTGGACCTGCAAATATCATTACCCTGAAGAGACGTGTCTGGCTGTCCAGAATTTTCAAGCCTTTTGATGAAAACCAACCTGTTAACGCTTCAGGAATTTGCTGGCTGGCTCTGGAACAGCCCACTCCCCCTGCTTCCTCGGGGATGGAATTTCCAGCAGAACCAGGCCAGATGTGGGGCAGCTGAAGATGAACATGAGGGAATGGTGAGAGGGTGGTTCAAGGGAGGGAGCTAGGTGGGGGTTGGGGTGAAAGGTCAGAGGTCTGGCCCCACTGCAGAGGCTCAGAGCAGATATGAACATCTACCTGGAAGAGAAAATAAAAACTCCCCGTTGCCCGTCTGACAAAATCCTTCCCTGCCTTCAAGGCTGCTCAAAATCCTCCCCTTTGTAAGGAGACCTGTCCTTTCCCAGACCCTCCTCAGCGGCCACTCTGAGCAGGTCACCACGTGAGCAAACCGCCCTCAGCCCCGTGCACTGCCCAGTGAACGCCTGCCCGGAGCACAAAGGGGCAAACCCGCTTTATTCTCAAATCTGCGGATTCTGTTTGTTCGAATCCCCAAACACCCCCCGACCCTCCCTCCACAGAATCACACTCTTCATCCTGTTCCTGCCAAAATGGTAGTCCAGTTCAAGGGGCTCTGGGATCCAACCAGGTTATCAGAGTCTAAGTCTCTTGGGTGAGTATCAAGCAAACTGAAGCGTTACTGTCACTGTTCACAGTTCTACCTTCTCTTTAGCTCTGAACCGCACTCTTCCCCTGCCCCTCTTTCTGACTCTAAATCCTCCTGAGGGGCTGTGGGAGCCACCCTCCAAGATGGCCCCCATGACCCCCTCCTGGTGTTCACACCTGTGGGCCTCCTCCCCCTTGGTGCCAGCGATGGTCAGTGTGAACAACGGAAGATGGCAGAAGTGAGGGTGTGCTGCTTTCGAGATTCAGTTATAAAAGACACTGCAGCTTCTGCCTTGGGGGCTCCTCTCTCTGTCTCTCTCTGTCTCTCTCTCTGTCTCTCTCTCTGTCTCATCACTCACTCTGGGGGAAGCCAGCCGCCATGTCACGAGCAGCTGTGAGGAACTGAGGCCTCTAGCCAACAGCCACGTGGATGAACCTAGAAGTGGGTCCTCCAGCCCCAGAGAAGCCTCAGCTGACTGCAGGCCTGGCCAACAGCTTGACTCCAATCTCATGGGACCCTGAACCAGAACCCCTGCTAAGCCACTCCAGATTTCTGCCCCTCAGAAACTGCATGAGACAATAAATATTTGTTGTTTTAAGTTGCTAAGCTTGGGGGTAATTTGTTACACAGCAACAGATAGCTGACACAGGTGCTCCTGGGTGATGGGGGAGCTAAGACTCAGCCACTGCCGGCAGCCAGCCAGGGTGGCAGGGAGGGAGGGGAGTTTTTACTCACAGGCCTGGAGGCATGACTGGGAGAAAGGAGACCCAGGTCTCGGCTTGCTTCTGTGTAATGGCAGCAGTCTCTGCAGATGGAGGGCCTTGGCTGAGTGGGTGGGGCACGTCCCTGGCCAGGCCCATCTTTGTCACCCCTCTGTGGTCAAGGAACCCTTGTCCCATGCTCAACGAGTAGTGGCTGTTGCTATAGCTGACTGTGCTGTGCTCTTGGTTTCGGCCCCACTGGAGATTTCCTTTGGTGGGAAGGTGTCAGGTTTTTGCAAGTTCCGGAAGTTCAGCTGTTCGGAGCAAGCCTAGTGTGTGTGGACAGAGTCCATCACTGGGGGTGAGGCTACCACAGGCTGAGAGGGCAGGTGTTGGTTGCACAGGCACTGCAGGGCCAGCCAGGACAGTGAGTCAGTGGCCCATCTTCCAAGTGAGACCAGTGGGTCAGGGAAGAAAGAAGCTGTGGCCTGGTCAATGGGCACATCTGTATCCAAGCTCACCAGGCCCCTGGACGCCTAGGGCGGCTAGTTTCAGTCCTTGCCCACTGGGTGAGGGTCCTAGAAGACACACTGCTGGTCAAAACGGGCTCATGTGATGCGTGAGGGGCCCTGAGGGGCTGTAGCCAAGCAGACATGAGACTGAGAGCCATAGTATCCGGCCCTATGGACAGTTCTGTCATGGCGGGGCCAGTTGTCCGGCTTTCCCCCAGACCAGCCTTAGAAAACATTCCCAACCGCGGCGCCACGAAGCAGGGAGGGCTCTCAGCTGCAAGTGGCAGAAGCCCAGCTTGAGATAGATAATAACCAACACTTACTTAGAGTGTGCGGTTGCCTCATGTAGAATAACTCACTCAATCCCTACAACAACCTGGAGGTAGGTACGAGGCAGAGTAGACTCACCCAAGTTCCCGCTGCTGGCAAGTGGTAGAGCCAAGGTTTGGCTTAGGAGGGCTAGCTCCAACGCCCACGTCCTTAACCCCTAGAGGGAAAATCCCGGGAGAGCTCTCTTCAGGCATGCCTGCATCCAGAGGCTCAAACAGTTTCACCAGCACCCGCCCTCCTCACTGTCTCTCAGGGGCTCTTGGTGTTGACCCACCCTCAGCCCTCTCCATGTGGCCAGCAGCTCGAGGCTTACACCACCCCCAACTATTCAAAGGAAAGCCCCAGAAATGAGTCTCTTTGGGCTACCTGGGGTCATATGCTCACCTCTGAGCCACCCTCTGCGGCTCAGGGTGTCTGATGCTCTAAAGGGCCAGTGTTGGGTCACAGGCCCAACCCGGGAGCCAGGCCTAGAATCAGAAACCCAGAACCCCGAGTCGGAAGAGGAGTGTTATTTACCCGGAAGGCAGGAGAACAGGTCCTACACAGGCAAACACAGAGAATGTATCTGAAACAACATTTACTTCCAATGTTTTTCAATGGGGGAGGGGGAGGGGATGTAACAACACCTTTAAGAATGTTCTGGAAACACACACACATCCCTCTACGCCACACCTAACACAACAACTCTTTTTACTGTTGCTTGTTACCTCCAGGCCTTGTCCTCACCGGTACATCTTTGGAGGCAGTTGTAGCTGACAGTACATTCTCTTGTCTGCAGGGAAGACCTGGACAGACAATGGTTAGCCTGGGGATGGTGTGGCTGATTCCCTTCATAAACAATATAAAGGAATCTTGTCACTCTGGGCCTCTGACTGCAATCCTATTGTTTCCAGGGTATTTTTGGGTTTGTTTGTTTTCTGACGTTGGAATTTTGTCCTGTGACTCTGTGAGAATGAAGGTGGGTTGTTTCGGGGGTGCTGGGATGGGTAAGACTGGGAGGTGCCAAGTGGTAGCGCTGGCCCTGACCTCCCCCTCCCCTTGCCACACAGACAGCCCTTGCCAGGGTGCTGGGCACTGGGGGCTCTTCCACTTGGGCTCACTCCATGTGGGTCCTTTGACAGGTTCTTCCACAGGACTGGCTATCAATGCCTGGGCCTGTGAGCTGCTGGCCAGGATCTTTCTCTAAACCAAGTGGTCAGAGCAGGAATAGTGTGCACAGTGGACTTTTTTGTGCACACTCTTTATATGTCAAGTGCTGTGCAAAGCCTTTTGCACACGTTTTGTCACTGAACTCTCACAACAGCACTGTGATACAGGTACTGCTGTTGCTCCTCTTGCATACATGAGGTGACGTAAGTGACCTCGTCAAAGTCACACAGGGAAGGTGGAGCCCTGCTTCAAACCCACCAGTCAGACCCCATGTTCACAACCACTTTGGGAAAGGGAGTGGGAGGTTAAAGAGCACAGACTCTGGACCCAAACTGTCCAGAGTTAAATCCAGGTTTTGCCACTTACTGGCTGTGTGGCTCTGAGCAGGTTACTTAATGTCTCTGTGCCTTAGCTTCCTCATCTCTAAAATGGGGTAATTTTAGTTCCTACTTCATAGGGCTGCTATAAGGGTACATGATGCCCATAAAATACTTAGACATTGCCCAGGCACGCAGCAAGTGCTGAGTAAACACTAGCTCTTAGTATTACACTGATGCAAAGTCTTGAAAGAGAGTCAGTCTTCGACAAGGAGACTGATGACCCAGTTCAAATGAGACACTGTGCTTGGCCCTGGGCAGGGGTGCAGGGAGGAGGGATAGACCCAGAGAGACGTGGGTGGCTAACAGGCACGTACAGCCAACAGAAAAGCAAGGTAGACTGTGATTCGGTCTAACGTACCTCACAGATGCACGGTCAGAGACAGAGGGACAATTGCTCAATTCTGGGTGGAAATCTGGAAGAGCTTCAAGGAAGAGGTAGTTTTTGACTTGCACCTTGATAGAAGCTGAGGACCCTGTGGACAGACGGGGAGGAGACATTTCAAACAGAAGCAGGGAGGCAAGGAGGTGTGGGGCCCTGGCGTGTGACTGGAGGGTCAGAGCTGGGACGAAAGCAGGGAGAGAAGTCCGCAGGGAGGGACAGAGTGAGGGAGGAGCCCAGAGTGCCCAGCTGGGGCCCACGGAAACTTGGAAGTGTTTGCTCGGGGAGGTGGTCTGCTTGGTAACAGAGCGGGGAGATTTATGATAAAGCCCTACAGCCTGGGCCATGCTCCCCGCCACCCCGTCTCCGTGCGTTCAGGGCCCATGGGAGTCACAGCGCCGTCCACCACCACCTGGGTGGGCTGCGCTGCTTGGCACAGGATCAGTGGCATCCCCGCCCACAGAGACCCCAGGAGGGAGAGCAATCACTCCGCTCAGACTCGATACCTCTCCCAGGCCCCTTCCCTGAACAAAGCCAGCATTTACAGCCCAGCCGCTCTGGGGTAGGGTTACCCGGGCTGTTTATGACTTGGGATAGAGGATTTTCCTGGAGAGCAGAAGCCCCTTTCTGTCCCGTTTGAAAGCCATTTGGACTTTTGGAAAGGGTCTGGGTGATGGCATTTTGCCCTTTAAAATACGGTGAAGACCAGAAACTGAAAGAATTCTGATGGTCATTCCTGCTTCCAGAGAGCTGCCTAGGCCCTGATGGGACTCCCAGGTTTTAGAAATTTGGGAAGTCCTCCGAGGAAGCAATTTCAGTCGGGGACAGCTGCCCCCCAGGACAGGGGGACCCTGCTGCCCCGGCGCCAGGCCGGCCTGCTGGCAGCAGGGAGAAGACCTCCAGGCCCTTGTGTGCCGTGGCCTGTCTCTCCCTGTCTGGCCAGGCACGCCAACTGCAGAGGAGACGGCCCGGTTGGCCAACCAAGCTCCAAGGCCTTGTGCTGACATTGTGCCCTCTGCTGAACCCCTTCAGGCCAGCGAGGGCGGGGCATGGGGAAGTTTGAAGCCACTTCCACCCTCCATACTGAGAACCGTGGGTTGATTCCCAGGCCCAGATTTAAGGGCCTAGCTGATCTCACGTGCCCGTGGGCCACCCAAGAATCCAGGCCATGCAGCGACATGGGTGATCTCAAGCACCCTGTCCTCGCCGGAGCATGCCCCAAGCTGTCCACCTCCTACTGCTCTGTGTGGTTTGAGGAGCTCCAGACCTCTTTCCCTTTCCAAATTGTTACTGCAACCCCTGCGATGGGCCTGCTCTGGGGCCCAGGCGTTTCCATGGTCAGATTCACAACTTGGGGTTCAGGGACTATCTCCAGAAGTCTCCCCTTTCGAGGAGACATGACATGTCAGGAAAGGGAGACAGGGCCTGGGGGAATTAAGCAAACTCAGAAAAGAGAAGGGGTTTGGAGAAAGTTTTTGACCAGAGTTTAAAATCTGGCAGGGTGATGAGAAGTAAAGAAGAGGGGAGTGGGAGTAAGAAAGGGAGCGGAAGGAAGGGATGGAGAAGTGAGGGGGCAGAAGGCAGAGGGGCTGAGAACAGCAGACGGGGTGAGAAAGGGGAGAGAGGGGAGAAGGAGAGGAGGGAAAGGGAGTGGCAGTGATAGAAGGGAGAATGGAGGGGGAGAGGGGGGGAGACTGAAAGAACATGGGGAGGGCGTGTCTTCTGGGCCTGGGCCGGCCTTCTCTCCTGGGTTCCTGGTGGCCAGCCCCAGGGGGCAACCAGGGCCTCTCTGTGGGGGCTTCTCCTCCAAGGTTCTGAGCCAGAGGCACTCCTCATCTGCCGTTTGACCTGGGGCTGCTGGGGGCTTTTTATCTCCCGCCTCTACCCACCAGTTTATGGCCTGCAATGAACCTCTCTTTCCACTCTGGGGCAAAGGGAATAGAAATCTTCCCAGGAAAGAGAAAGAGCTAATTCTCATTGTCTCTGTGGCAAACTCTTGGTTACCTATCCAATGGACAGACACACATGCACACGTACACAACTGCACACTCACATACCCCCTCAAAAGGTGCCAAGCCCAACATGGCAGGCATACTCTTCCATATCGTATAGCACAGATACAGAACATTTCTGTCATTGCAGAACATTCTACTGGACGGCACTGCTCTAGGTTCTTGCCAGGATCCTGATTTTCCTTAGGTTCTCACCTTGCCATGTACTGGAAGGTGACACCCAGTCCCAGGCCCGCCCAGGGGTGGGTGTTGATAGCCTAAGCCACTCTTGGTAATTCTCTATTCCTTGCCAGTGACAGATTTAGTCTGGGTCTGTGATGCAGCCCTGGCCATTGAGAAATAAGTGGAATTCTGCTTGGGGAGAAGGGGCAGCTTCTGGAAAATCTTCCTCACTAATAAGCAGAGACACTCAGCAGGAAACACCCCTCTCCTTCCCTGAACTCCATCCTGCCCCTGAAACTGCAGCATCTACCCAGCCTCTCACTGATGGTGGCATTGAGCCCTGAATTCACCAGCTCTGGGGTCGCTGGGCTGCTGATTGTGTGATGTCGCATATTTTCCTCATGTGTCAGTTATGTATTGTTACCTGTAGCCAAAAGCATCCTAATACTCTTAATAGTTTTTAATGAAAGAATTTATTAGCCCCCCTCTGAAAGCTGAGACGTGTGGACTGACCCAGGCACAAGATGGGTATTTACATGGGGAGGCGAATATTTGACTTCTGGCAAGTGGAAGAAGATTGAACTTGGAATGAGCAGAGCTAAGATCTAGACCTGAAACGCCTATTAACTCACTGTGTGACCTTGGACAAGCCAAATACTGTCTCTGGATGTTAGTATTCCCATCTGTGAAGTGGGGAGAACAACACTCTTCATAGAAAAGGTGTTGGGTCTAAGGCAGTTATAATTACTGCTGATATTAATAATCCCTTTCGTTTGTGCAATTGATAAATCGTTTTGGTTGTCTGACCTGTAAAGCCCCATTGGTAGGAATTACTGCCTCCATTTCAGAGATGAGGGCACCGAGGCCAGGAGTGCTTTAAGGTTTTTCCAAGGCCACAGCGGTCGAGTCGCAGAGCTGGGATTTGTACCAAGTGTCAAGTCCTGGGCTCTGTCTACTCTGAGCTGGGAGGGACCAAGTGGCATCCATTCACCCTTTAGAGTGAGTTCACTTCGGACTGTCCAACTGGTGGTCATAGCTGAAACCCAGGCTCTAGGAAAGAGGCTAAGGCTGGGGAGGGGCCAGGAGCTTGAGAGGCCGGGGGACTTGGCTCCACCTAAGGCAGGCAGGCAGGGGAGGTAGCCCGGGTGCTCTGCCATGGTGAGGGTGCATGGGCTACTGCATCAGGGCTGGGGGCTGACACCTTCAGAGGTGCCTGGTGTTGGGCAGAGTTCTGGCTGAGCCCTCACGAGACCTGGTTTCAATTCCCAACTCGGCCCTTTCTAGCTATGTGATCATGGGCAAGTCCCTTAACTCAGAGCCTCAGTTTCCCTACCTGTAAAATGGAAACAATAGTCCTTGCCCATTCCATGTCAATATTACATAGGTCAACTGAGGCGCTTTAGGAACTGTAAAGCATTAGAGAATCCTAAGCAATTGCTTTAAGGGGGAAAAGAACATTGAGAAAGATCTATGTATATATTTAGCAGACAAAGCACAAGACCCCTTGTATGGTGGGGTCTGGGTCCTGATTTGGGCTCACTGGAGACTTGTCCCAGCACCAGGAGAAACACCAGTTTGCCTGGAAAATGTTGACAAAAAGCCATAGCACACTAAAGGGCGGCTTGTTAAAAACAAACCTGGTGAGGCAGAGGTGGGGGGATGGGGAGGCATTAATGAGGTGTGATCCCAAAAGTGCGAGACCTGGGTGGATTCTGCAGAAAGCCTGCTGGCTTTGATCCCCTTTCTCCTATAAAATGTTATTTCTGCTCTTGGCTCCTCAAATTCCTAGACAGACGAATCAGTCTGGGTTGCCCACGGAATTTGAAAAGAATAAGTTTTCAAAAAACCACTCTTGGGAACAATGGTTACCAGAAGTGTCTGGGTCTCGGAGGGAAAACAAACACCCTAACGCGGGCTTGCAAGTGTTTCCCGAACATCCTTGTACCTCATAGCATCCCCCACACCTCCACCTAACAGGAGGCATGCCGTCTAATGAGGAGCTGGTTTACCCTGTGCTTCTGAGGCATGAAAATAAAATGCAACCAGACGCAGCAGCTGTGTCCCGGCAGATCCCCTGACACCCTTCCCAAGGGAATGAACGGCCCCAGAGGGCGGATGGCTTGCTTGCTCCAGCCCTGCCCCACCACTGCTTCCCCAGGAGGAGCGGGCATGGAGGTCAGGGTCTGCTCTGTGGGAGTAACGACAGTCAGCTTGTCTTTTCCCTACCTTAAAATGTCTTTAATTGAAATTTTAATTCTAGTTGAAGCAATATATGTGCTTAGTTTTAAAAAGTCAAAAAATTTATAACAAAAACAGCGTATGGTTTTGAAAACGGGGCAACCATTTTCAACACTTTTTGGAGTACATTTACCTGCATGTTGCTACACAACAAGCTTATAATTCTGATTCTTGATTTTTCAGTTTTAGACGTTAGCCATTAACTGTCAGAGATGGCAACTTGGCTGTCTTACACTTCTCCCCAACTCTAACACACACGCTTCTCAAACTCCCTCCCTGTCAACATAGTCGTATCACAGTGTTGACTCACATCTCTGTTCAGTATGGACACGATTATAGTTATATGAATAACACACACAGCACACAGTGCACGGTGATTACATTTTCTTTTGGACAGCTCTTGTTTTTTTCAGGAGTTAATAATTGCTTTCCCCCTTTCATTTGTTTATTTTCCGTGAACCTATCACTAATTCAGTCCCTAACCTTCAGTCAGAACTGTAAACATTTCTCCAGCGAGCTCGATCCACTTTGGAAGCCTCTGCTCGTCCTTCCCGAGCCATCCGTTTCAGAGCCCCTGTTCTCCCACTCCAACCTGAACTGGTTACTCGCTGGGCCTGGGTAGATCTGTCATCCAGGGAAACAACAATAACCAGTCGGGTAAACAGGTTCGAGAAAAACTGCCTCGGTGAGCGGAGTCTACACTGGTGGGAGCCCAGTGTGGGAGCCGACTAGAGAGCAGCCTACAGCAGTGTGCTCTGCAGAAGAAATGGAAGGGGTTGGCTGGAAAGTGAGGAGAGCATAATGAGTGTGTCTAAGTCAGGCTGGCTGGGAAAAGAGAGTAGCAAGCATTCACTCTGACCATGGAAATCAGAGACGGCTTCCCAGTGGAGGTGGCATGTGAGCTGGGCCTTGGGAAATTGATAAAATTTCAATATGCTGAGGAACGGAAAATCCCCAAATCATTTGGGACAGAGGAAACAGTATAAGGAAGGGAGCAGAGACCTAAGAGCGAATTGTAAGGAGTGGTTGTGTGTCTCCAGAGCATGAAACACGTGGAAAGGATGTGCTGGGAACGGGGCTGGAAGGGAAGGAGCCCAGCCTGGGTACAGAGAGTGAGGAGAAATGTGCACATGTGGATGTCAAGGAATGTGTGCAAGCGGTAGTCCCATGGGGACCTAATTTATTCCTTTCTAATGGCCCTGCATGCTCTGCAAAGGAATATGCACTTTAACCTTTGCTGAAACGGAGCCACAGAATACCAAGGTTTTGAGCAAGAGAGTTTCCCTCTGCTGTGGGACAGGATGAGCTAGCAGAGGCCAGAGGGGAGAATTCAGGGACAGGGGGAGAATCACAGCCAGGAACTGGAGGAAAGGCTCTTACTCTGAAATGAAGTGTGTTGTTATTTTCTTAAAATCTGTCTTATTTACCACTGTATCCCCAGAACATAGACAGGGCATGCACACAATGGGTTTTGGTGACTATTTGAGGAGTAAATGAATGAATCTCCCTAGGCCCGTAGTTCAGCCATTGCCCCAAGGAGTGGACCTCAGGTCCCCCTGTCCACAAACCCACTGACTACCAGCCCTTTCCCTAGAGCCGGGAATCTCCACCATCTGCTGCCACCTTGCCTGCCCCAGCGTCGCTGCCTATCCTCTTTTCTGGCACTATTCCTCCATAAGCTTTGGCTTTCTCAGAAGCCTGAAAAGGAGACTGTTTCAAATCCACTTCTCTTTCACCCCTGCAAACATCTCTGGGGAGGGAGAGCCCAAAAGCCCAGCTCCGGTCTCAGAGTGGGAACTCGATGCAGGGGAAAAAAAAACAAGGAGCTCTTTCTCATCCTCCAGATTCTTCCACAGAGCAAAAGTAAACACAAATTAACATCTCTGCTCTGAGCCCTGTGCCTGAGATGGGCACTCCAACCTTTCCATTGTTATTAGGAGATGCTGCCTCCGAGTGCCTCCTCTAAAGGGGCCGTCCTTGGGACTTTCTCCCCCTTCCAGCACGTTGGGAGCAGAGCCCTGGGAACGATGCTCGGGTCAGGGTCAGCGCTCCCGGCCACGCTCCCGGGCCACGTAGGCGAGGACTCTACTGGCTCTGAGCTCTCTCAGGATCTGGCCGCCGGGCCCTGGGGAGCCGGCTGTGAGGTCACCTCCGGCAAAGGCGCTCCCGTCCGCTTCCTCCTCTTCCGGAGGCAAAGAAGCTGTGACCCAGCCTCCAGGGGAGAGGAGCTAAGAGGAGCAGTGAAAACAATCTGAAGGGCACCAGGAGAAGAGGTGGGGCGACAGGGCTGCTGAGGAACCAGTAAGGTCATATGACATGAATGGGGACCTTGCCTTAGAGACAGAATAAACTTGCTAGTTTTTTTTTATTGAGGTCGTTATAGTTTATAACATTGTGAAATTTCAGTTGTACATTATTATTTGTCAGCCCCCATATATATGTGCCCCTTTACCTCTTATGCCCACTGCCCAACCCCCTTCCCCTCTGGTAACCACTTATCTGTTCTCTTTGTCCATGTGTTTGTATATCTCCACAAATGAGTGAAATCATGTGGTGTTTGTCTTTCTCTGTCTGGCTTATTTTACTTAACATAAAACCCTCAAGGTCCATCCATGTTGTTGCAAATGGGACAATTTTGTCTTTTTTATGGCTGAGTAGTATTCCATTGTATATATATATATATATATATATGCCACATCTTCTTTATCCATTCATCAGTCACCCTCGACTGGGCTGCTTCCACGTCTTGGCTATTGTGAATAATGCTGCAGTGAATACAGGGATGCATAAGTCTCTTTGAATTGTTGATTTCAAGTTCATTGGGTAAATACCCAGTACTGGGATAGCTGGGTCATATGGTATTTCTATTTTTAATTTTTTTGAGAAATCTCCATAATGTTTTCCGTAGCGGCTTCACCAGTTTGCATTCCCATGAGCAGTGCAACCTGCTCGTTTTGTGTGAGCCCAGGTAAGTTATAAATCTTTTTGAGTCTCAGTTTTCTCATCTGTAAATGGAGAATCCTAGTTCATAACTCTTGGGTAATTGTGAGGTTTGAAGTGGACACTGCCCATCCATGAATTATGTTTTTACTAGTCTGCAGCGAGATAAAAATAGAAACAGAGGGCAAGAGTTCAGAAATGTTTACAGCACTTTGAAATTGCCCGACATCCAAGCACGAGAGCAGAGTGTAGACCAAAATATTGATCTTAGTTGGACTGGAAATACATGTAAAAAACAAAAACCAAAAGCCAAGGACACCTGGTCCTTCACCACCAGGAGTTTGGGAAGCACTGCTGTAAAGAGTCTGGCTACCCGGTACCCGACATTATGATCAGAACAGGGGGTGCTCAGAGTGACATTGGGGACGGTGTACTTCCCCCGACCCCAGCCACCCAGGTCGGTCTATTGCAACCTCACCTGGCCTTTCCTGAGGTCTCCTCCGTGCCTGGCAGGGGACTCAGGACTGGATCCTCTCCTCTGACTCGTGCCTCCAGCTCAGCCCTCACCTCCAACCAGTTGTGAAGCCTGCCTCACCCACCACCTGTGTATCCCTCGTTCCTGCCCCCTTCCCTCCAGCCCCTCTGCCACCAGTCAAGCACAGGTCTTCTCCAGGATGTCGTGGCCCTCCCCACCCAATTCCATCCTCCAAGCTGCCTGCAGAGGGAGTCGTTTTTAATTTATTTAAATAAACTTTTTATTTGAGAATAGTTTTAGATTACAGAAAAGTTGCAAAGGTAGTATAAAGAGTTTCCATCTATCTTTCACCCAGTTTCCCCTTTGTTAACGTTCTAGGATACATTTGTCGTAACTAATGAACCAACACTGGTACATTGCTCTTCACTAAACTTCACACCCATCTGGAGGTCAT
Organism: Tapirus indicus; assembly: GCA_031878705.1. Lineage (NCBI taxonomy): Eukaryota > Metazoa > Chordata > Mammalia > Perissodactyla > Tapiridae > Tapirus > Tapirus indicus. The sequence goes on along the minus strand of CM062918.1, from coordinate 58,845,448 downwards.
TAGTTTGTTCCTAATGTCCTTTTTCTGTTCCAGGTGCCCATCCAGGATACCTTATTTCATTTAGGTGTCAGGTCTCCTTAGCTCCATCTGGTCTGTGACAGTTTCTCAGTAGAGAGAGTATTTTAATACAGACCTCATGGAATCTCACTCTGTGGAAACTTTCAATGGCTCCCCATTGCCGAATTCCATGGCCTTCCATAACCTGGCCCACACTTCTCACCCTCCTATTCCACGCATTGTATTCTCCAACCATCCCAAAGCCAACCAACAGACAGCTCTGGGGGTGGCTCAGCAGTCCAAATCTGAAGGCCTGAGTAGTTATATTAATGTCACTATTATTACCTTGGTATCTACCCCAACCCCACCCCCAAGAATCTGGAACATAAATGGCAATCAAAATTTTATTTGAAAGTTCCGTCATGCTGCCAAGGTTTTTAGCTCAGCAGTCCAAATCTGAAGGCCTGACTGCTGAGCAGGACGTCGGTCTTCTGCCCTCCAAGTGAGACTTACACCACTGCTCAGCAGTCAGGCAGAAGGGCTTGGCAACTCTCTAAGACTTCATTGCCCTCTTTTCCCTCTCAGTCTATGAAAACCCTTCTTATCCTTCAGAATCAGCTGGAGTAAAGCCTCCTCAGCCTTTCTGATCACCCACACGTGGCTCCCCCCATGGCGCACCGTTTGTGCCCTGGAGAATCCTCACGGACTCCACGACAGCGCTGCTGGATCCGAATCCCAAGCTAACAGTGTAAGGACTGTCTCTGGGGTGAAATCACCCAGCCAATCCAGAAGCCAGCTTTGGGAACTGACACACAGGCCCCATTTGGGCAGATACAGCGTCCAGCCACACAGGCGCACTGCTGTCACATTAGTCATCAGATGTTGGCAGTCCATCTTGGTGGACAGATGGGGAAACCGAGGCCCAGAGAATAGAGGGGCTTGCCCACTGTCAGTCATAATTCATTCATTCACTTGTCAATTCATTCATTCAATAAACATTTGGGGAACATCTTCTCTAAACCAGATCCCCTGCTGTTGGAGACAGAATGATGAATGTGATTCCACAGTTTAAAAAAAAAAAAGCAATGTTTGCTGTGGAAGGCTCATGAATGCTCTGGCCAATCTGTACGGAGCCTGAATCTCCCACCAGGCACCATCCCTTCCAGTTAAAGCTTTGTCTCCAAATCAGTCACTGGTTATTTCTCTTCCTTGCCTCTCCCAATACATTGTCTCCCCTTGCCTGTGCCCCATGTTGATTTTATTCACCCCCAGAACCCTAGTGCCTAGAACAGTGCCCAGCACATGGAGGTGCTCAGTAGATATTCTCCAAACAAATGGAAATGCTACCTGAACTTGAAAGCACAAAACAGAGACCAGGCCTGGTAGCATTGTGGTTGGAAGGGCTGCACGTGGTTGGGTTCAGTAGCTGTAGCTACTGGGGTGGGCTTGGGTTCAAACTTCAGCCCAGCTTCTGGCTAGATGACTAGCTGGGTGAGTTAGGACAAGTCACTTCTCCTCTGTGAGCCTGTTTCCTCTTTCGCTTCTTAAGATCAAATGGGATAGCACTTCATAAAACACCACTTCTTTGTGTTTGTGTGTGTGCCTGCCACACAAAGGGTAATCTAATGAAACAGTTTGGTTATGTTTGTCTTTTGTTGTTTCATTCGTTCTTACACAGGTGGGCAGCTGATGTCAGGGAAGGAGAATGGGAATAGGAAATAGGCTCCACCTAGGGCTCTCTGAAAATTCACTGTGGTCGTCAGCCATTGAGATTTGGGGATTGTTTGTTACCCTGGCTTTCCCTGGTCTATCCTGACTAATACAGGGCCCCTTTGGGAATCTGATGAAATCTTGTACCACCAGAAAACTGCACATTTATGCAAAATTAAGAAACTTCCAACCTTAATGCCGTAAGATCTCATCTGTGTTTCTAAGATCCTTGATGCCCCATGGCCTCCTCTTCTCAGCCTTGGAATCTGGGTGTGAGCGATGCTGGGTCAGGGGTTGCGAAGGTTCACAAGACTGAGATGTGGCAGATGAGGACCAACCCTTCACCATGGAGCAAGCCGTAGGGCGGTGCACATGAGTCAGGAGCTAGGGAGAGAGGGTGAGCCCAAGCTGGGTTTTTTGGACGCTCTCTTGAGTGTGAGCTTGTTTTCCAGATGCTTTCATGAACCTAAGCTTGTTTTTTGAATGCTTTCTGCTGCCAGCTACTTTATAGCCCCTCCTAGTGTGACGGCATTTTGCTATCAAAGGGCTGTGGAAGAAGGGGTGCTTGTTGCTATTGTGAGCAAACACTGCATAAACAATCAGCTCACACTGTCCCAGAGCATGTGACCCATGGCCTGGAGGCAGTGCAGGGAGGGGCATTTTGAGGTCAATGGAAGCCTCACTTGGGGGGCATCTCCATAGGTGGGAACAGGGAGAGAGTCATTGCCAAGGCCACACTCCCAGGACAGAGGGTCACAACTGCCGGATAGAGCTGAGAACAGGAGGGGCTTCAGCACCCCAAAGAGTCCACACTCTCAGCTTGAGTCACACTTGGAGTATCTCTGGGTCATACATTCCCCTCTGGCTGAAAGTCTGAGCTGCTCAAGGGCCAACTGGTGAGTTCAGACAGCGCCTAGGGATGTCTCCAGCCACTGCAGGGCGTGCACTTGAGAGTGGACAGTGGGGTGAAGGAAGGACCTCAGCCTGGGGTTCAGGACTCTCAGTTCAAATCCTGGCCTCACCATTAGCCTCCGGGTTGATGGAGCTAGGTCACCCCTCCCTGGGCACTGGAGGTGCTCTCCCAGCTCTGGAGGGCCTCACTCAGAGGATTCTGCCAGCTCAGGGTCAGAACTGACTTCTTGGGAGTTGGCAAGTGGCCAGCTGGTGGAGCTTGACCACCTCCTGCTGTTGGATTCTCACAGCTCAGTCCCCAGGCAGGGGCCACAGGAAGACTCCATCCTCCCCAGTGTCTCTCCACTGGTGATTATTATTCAACCTGGGACGAGGAGACCACATGTCTGCAATTGCAGCAGCAGCAAAAGACCCGAGGTTCCACCACTGGAGCTTCACACTCAGGCTGACACAGTGTTTCCTGTTAAAATGCAAATGCCCCCAGGCAGAGGTGACTCTGGAGCTGTGATCAGTTATATACACTTAATAGGAACTGATTAATAGGCCCTTCTCAAGACCCAGTAAGCAGGGAACAGATTTGGATAATAGAGAGGAAGGAAACTTGGGTGCCTAGAGGATGGGAGCAAATTTGTGTGGGAGCGTGGTAACGATACAGGAATAGCAAACACATGTCGTGTATTATGTGCCAGGCACTGTTCTAAGCAATAGACAGATACAGAGATTTATTCACTTAGTTCTGACAATAGCCCTATGGCATAGATGTTATTATCATCCCATTTTACAAATGAGGGAACTGAGGCGCAGGAAGGTTCTGGGTGCTGGCCTTTGCCCTCCAGATCCACCCTCCACCTTTCTCCCCACTGCCCTGTGCTCTGAGAGGCTGATCCACAGTCAGCTTCACCTGCTCTCTTGTCCTCTGGCTTCTAGCTGGATTCGGTCAGTGGGGGCCCAGCAGGAGGACAGGGAGGTCAGAGCATTCTCCCGGCTTCCTCCCTGCACAACACAGTTTCCTCTTCTGGCCACAGCACCCGTCCTCAGCCCCTCTCCCAGGGCTACAGCTCTCGCCAGTTCCCATCATACGCTCCCTCCTCTCACCCCTTCAGTCCCAGAGGCAGAACAACCTCCTGTGTAGGAGTCCCTGGGGCTGCCCCATCCTGTGCAGGTTCCCTCACCCCGGTGCACACATCTGTAAGTTGCCCCTTCTGCAAATTCTGCTCAGTTAAACCCTGTGAGGAGCTGTTTCATGCAAGAACCTGCTCAAGATCACTCATCTAGTAAGAGGCAGAGCCAGGACTCAAACCCTGGCAGTCGGGCTGCAGGCTACTAGGCGTCTCTTGTCAATCAGGGCCAGTGGCCCATGGACCTGGTGCACATCAGGATCTATAGGATGGAACTCCACAGGGCCTGGGCCCTGAGGTCAGTGTCTATGGGGAACATGGCAAGCCAGGTGCGCTGGGCTCAACTCTCACCAGGTGAGGCTCGCAGCCATGAGACTGACCCAGGGTTCAGAACATTCCTGCCAGTCATCTTGTGCTCAGTCCTGAACAAGTGCTCTTGGAGTGAAATGACAGCCACAATCTCCCTGCACCACTTAAATTCTCTCCCCCTGCCCGTCGTCTGAGCATGCATACTTTAATCTTTGGAAGTTACACGAAGACCATGCCTTACAGCGAAAGGGCGTGTGCAGATGTAGCAAGATGGCGCAGACCTAGGGGCAAGGGAAAGTTACTAAAAACAAAACTTGGCTTGAAGTCAGGGAGGAGGCAGGGAGTTCTGTGGAGGTCATCTGGTTTATCCCCCTGCATCTGGGTACCCTTTCCCGAACCAGCCCAAGCAGGTGGTCATCCATCTGATTCTCCAAGCTTGAAACCACCTGGCCGAAGATAGCATTGTCTCCCTCCTCCAAACTCATGGGATGGATGGATTTTTCCCCAAAGTTCTACCCAGTGTTCTGAATGGGAGCCCCCGCCAGGGTTCAGCCTTGTCTCCATAGTCTGTTGACAAAAGAATACACCCCTAAAACATAACAAAATGGTCTAAGGGCCAGAGGGATGGCCACAGTGACCTCTGCTGCTTGTCCCACACCAAAGCACAGCAGACCATGTTGAAGCCAGACGGGGCCTTGAGACCTTTCAGTCCAGCCTCCGCACTTGCAGAGGGGAGACTGAGGGCCTGAGAGGGGCGTGACTTGTTCCAATTCTCCTGGTTCCTTGTCCACTGGTCTTTCTCGGGCACCCAGATGCCAGAGGAGGCATTAGGCTCTGGGCAGACAGGCTGAAGATTTCGCCGGAAAGAGCCAAACGTGAGGTTGGCAGGAGGGTCGGAGCTCAGAGCCCTCGCCACCACCGACATTCCAAGGCTCCTCCGTCGGAAGCTTTCTTTGGAGCCTAAAAGCTGGTAATTGGAAGAAGTCGGTGTGACTCATGTACCAAACGCTGTTTTTGTTTTTTCTCCTTCTTAAAAATCTTAACTATTGGCTACTTTTATTTCAGGGCCAGATTCAATTTCATCATTTTCTTTCTCCTTTCCTGGGAATCTTTGGCCCGTTGCCGTGGGAACCCTGAGCCCCCTCCCAAGCTGTCATGAAGGTGCCTGCGTGACAGTCAGGGAGATGATGGAGGGGCTCAAAGGCCACCACAGTGGCCGCAGCCAGGGTGAACTTCCACACCCCACGCCTCACTCCGAGGCCAGCCCAGGACGTCTGCCTTGCCTGCCCTGTGGTGTTCCTGTCCTCAGCTAACCCCTTGGTCCCCCAACAATGGAGTCTTCTGGGGACCCAGCTGTGCAGCTCCTCACTCAGGCCCTGCCCTGGCCCCCCTCCCCCAGAAAGCTTCCTCCCCAGGCCTGAGGCCCTCCCACCTGACCTCCTGGCCTCCCTGTCTCTCCTCTCACTGCCTGCATCCATCCCCCACAGGGCTACCAAAGCCATCTTTTATTCTTTATTCTGTATTTAATCAAAGTACCACATACACATGATTTTTTTTAAATAGTACTAAAAGTTGATGAGAAACCGTAGTCCTCTGCCCCCTACCCTTGGTTCTTCTCCCTAGTAGCACCAACTTTCAATTCTTTTAGCTCTTTCTTCTGGTTTTGACTTTCAGATTTTTAAAAAGACATTTATGTGTGTTTATACCGCTATTTCTTGAAGTGTTGGCTGTGAGCAGAATCTCTTGGCTTCCTGTCGTGGTAGTCTGGGATATCACACTTTTACCTATGACTCTCCCACTTGTTTACTCGTATATTTCCCAAAGCACAATGCTTAGTTAAATCAGTAAGCAGTGTTCGTACTATTATACCATGTAGAAATTGTTCCTGCTGGGTCAAGGAGTGATTGTGTTTGCTTCCTCTGGCGCATAGCTCTATTTTCTCCCTGAAGTTCACCCCCTGGGATCCCATTAGACCTGGGATTCCTGCCCTGGGCCCCACACTGGCCCTCCCCTACTGCATCTCTCTGGAAGGACTGGGGAGTTCACAGGGCCAAAGGAATGTCTCTTCCTGGGCCTACACCCCTCCTCTCTAGACCATGCTGTGGGTTCCTGGGACCCCAGAATTCCCTGGTCAAATGGCCCCAAGCCCACTTCCAGGGAGTCTTCTCTAGAATCATCTCTCCCAAGGAGCATCCACACTGCTCCCTTGGGCCCTAGGGGTGGCCAAGAGGTGGATGCTTTCTGAAGGGGTGTGGATAGAGCTTGGACATGAAGCCTAGCGTGTCCACACACATGTGCGCAAGGCCCTTATGTGGCAGGATGTGGGAGCGGGGCTCAGTCGGGGACCTGCACTTGTCCTCTTGCCAGGGGCAGGATTAGGCTTAATAACGGCTTTCCTCCTGCCCCCCAAATACCTTCATTTACTTGGTTTTCTATATTCCCATAGCCATTTCCCCACAGGGTTCCAGAATACCTGTCAAATGTTCATCAATAATTTTACCAAAGGCTCCAATTCCTCCAATCATCTAATCCACCATTCTATTTTCCCCCTCTGGTGTGAAGAAACAACACTCAGCACCTACTGGGTGCAGGCAATGGGCTAGGTGCTGGGGAGACATGCAAGGAGCAAGGACAGCTCCTGTCCTCCAGAGCTTGCAATCTGGTGAGAAGTAAATGTGGGCTTTGAGCGGTTTTCTGAATGCTACGCAGGCCCGGGTGGCTGGGGAGACCCAGATGCACAGAGAAAGACAGGCAGATGAGACACAGGGTGTGAGGTTTCCATCTTTTTGATCCACACACTTCTTAATATGAAATTCATTCAAACAACTGTAATGGGAGAAACAAAATCGGTAAGGGAGGTAGAAGCAAGTTGTTTATGGAACCCCAGGGGTGCCTCAGAGAAGAGTTTGAAAACCACTTCTCCAGGATATTATACCAAAGGTATTTATAGCCATGTTGCCTTTTTTGCAACTCTAAGCACCAAACAGGCTCGTCACTTGCTGCTACTTGCTCCATATGTGAGTCGAAATTAAGCCAAATGCTTCATTTAGCTCCGGGGACAGAGGTTTCCTACCTCTAGCTTAACTCAAAGCTGTAAATGGCTAATCGTAGATGTGAGAAGCAGCACCAGGCTGGGGAGTGTTTGATTCAGGGGAGCTGGATCCTGTGCTCCTTGGATCATATCCTGGAGACAACTGTCTGCTCCAAAAGCCACCATGCCCCCTGGCTGTCTGGCACCCACCTCTCCATCTTTTCCAGTTTGCTCACTCATCACACACTTGGGGAGCACTGGTGTGTGCAGGCTCTCTGTTAGGTGTTTGGGCTACAGTGGTGAACCTGACACCCGTCTCGGGGGTCAGTAAAGGAGATAAGGCATGTGCCACAAGGGAGGAACTCATGAAGTGTTATGGGAACTCAGAGATGGGAGAAATCCCCTCCCACTGAAAAGATCAGGAAAGGCTCCCTGTAGGAGATGGCTAAGTCTTGAAGGCTGGTGGGACCTGCACACGGGGAACCAGAGGGAGCCCATTTCAGGCCAAGGCTCTGGTTGGAAAGGCATGAGGAATAGTTCCTGTTGGTCAAAGCATAGGTAGAGTGGTGGGGGTAGAGCAGTGGTGAAATCCACACACACCCCCAAGTTGCCATGAACCCAGACTCATCTGGACAACACTAGCTTCTATGTGTGTCTGTGTCCAGCATTTTCCATGTGGACATCTTGTCCTATCAACTGTAGCACAAGTACCCCAAGGGCCAGTACTATTTCTTCTTTCACGGGACAGGTAGCTACATGAAGGGGGTATGTAGTAAATGCTTGTTTGGTTCGCTCATTCATCTGACAGACGTGTATTGAGCACCTGCAGGGCCCTGTTCTCGGCACTGGGATATAGAAGCAAACAAAAGAGATGGTGCCCCGCCTTTGTGGCACTCACTTAGCAGGTACAGGCTTTTTCATGGCTGGCGAGGAAGTCGTTCCCCAGCTTACCCTGAAGGTTGAGAAAAACACACAAGGGCCTTGTCTGGACATGAGGTGGGCCTGGGTTCTGATCTCAGCTCCCTGCTTAGCTGTGAGACTTAGGGAAATCTGTGCTCTCTCTCTGAGTTTGTACTCCTGTTAATAAAAATGGTGTTCATAACCCTGCCCCACAGTACCATTGCTGGGCTAAGACAGAACAATCTGGAAAATTGTCCAACACAGTGCCTGGGCCTCATAGTGACTCTATTTCATAAGCATTAGTCACCTTCCCTTCCCACTTTGAGGCCTCAGTTTTCTCATCTTTATAATGACCAGTGCAGGCCACATCATCTGCTTGCAAAAGTCCTTCTCACAGTTGCAACATTTTCTGATTCCAAAAATTCTAAAAAGCAGGAGCAGTGGGAGGGCTTGTGTATTATTCTTTGTGGTAAATCAGTTCCTGTATGAAGTCACCTCACCTCCCTGGCATTTGTCAGGTTTTCCCTTTATGTGCTGAGGGGTTTGAGACCTGCCAACCCCCCTAAGCCACACTGGCTGCTTCCCCGCTTGTAAATGGCTTTACCATCCATGCACAGCTTAACCATCCCCTTGCAATCCCGCCGGGAGGAAAACAGCCCCTTCTTATGTAACCCTGTCTGGAGAGACAGACAGCAAATGAGCACGGCCAAAAATATTTCATTTTCGTGTGTGTGGTGGGGGACCTGGGGGGGGCAGCTGTGGGAAGGTGGGTCACATTCCCAAATGCTCTGGATTTTTATCTGCCTTTTGCTGAGAATATAAGACCTAAGAACACAAGAGTGGCATCCCTGGCCACATTGAGTCCATCCCACTGTGCTATCAGTCTGGGATGCTGAAATGTCCTCCTCCTCCTTCTAGTTATGCGTCGAGTCTCAAGGTGCTATCCCAGGCAGGAACAGACCGTCGATGCCCCGCCCAGATTCTCTCAGCTCCCATCCTCCAGCTTCTTGGACATTTGTTGCTAATGGCTGGCACCTGTGACTTTCAGTGCGTTGCTCTTGGACACTGAAACAGACTCCCCACAGGGAGAGCTGGACGTGGCAGGAGTTGATCCCCATCCACCCACCCCATAGGCAATGACTGACCAAGTGGGAGGACCAGGGTGTAATTCACACTTCAGAGCTCCCCTGGGATCAGGCTGAGCATGCCACTCCACCTGCAGCCTGCTTGGCTTCTTCCCCTGGCGCATCCTGCTTCACCCACTCCTTTCCAGTGTTCTGTGGGAGCACACCCTTAACCAATCCACTGCACTTGACGTCTCGGCTCCTGGTGTGCTTCTGGGAGAATCCGACCTGTGCAGCCTGTCCTCCAGGAGCCCATCCTGACTCCAGACCAGTTGCCTTTTCTGCCCTTTCCTAATGAACCTTTCTCTGATTGTCAGCAGCAAGCATTTAAGTGCCCCCTTTCCACATGTTCTTGTCCCGTTCTCTAGTTACTAGTGCAACGATTCTCAGAATGACCCGGGCGGGGGGGAGGGCGTTGTAAGAAGGAGGAGATCTGCATTTTGATCAACTGCCCTACTCCTCAAGTTATTCATACGCACACTGTAGTTTAAGAACCTCTACATAAAGGATTCTTACAGATTCCTTATCTCTATTGCCAGACCTCAAGCTCTTTGTAAGATGATAACTATTTTCTTACATTTTGTGCAAAATGCTTTGATATTCATCAAGCCACTTGATCCTCCCAACCACACCATGTGCTAGAAAAAAAAAAGTGATTATTATCCTCATCATAGAAAAATAAGACTCAAGAAAGTTAAATGGGAGGGTAGGAAAGATTCGCGTATTGGATAGGTGCTCTAGATGACCTTTAAGGCGCCTCCAATGTTTTAGTCTATTCTGTTTGAATCTTCTCTGTGACTTACCCAAGTTCATCAACTGATAGGGGTGGGGGAAAGCAACAGAGATTTATGTGCATGTCTGTTTAAGTACAATAATCTAATGAGATTATTACTACTATTACATCTATTTTAGAAATAATAAAATAGGCTCAAAGTAGTTAAAGGAAATAATAATCATGATAATTTTTCAAGCACCAGTAACAGAAATCTCAATCAAATTATCATAAGTAAAAGAGGATATTTATTGCAACAGCTAGCTTCAGGCCTGGCTGTATCTAGGAACTCTAATAATATCAACTTATTGCTTCTTTTACGTGGCTGGGAAGAAGATGTCAAGCAGTTCCCATGCCATTCTTACAGTCATGATCCCAAAGAAAAAGAGAATGACTTTTCTGATAGTTCTTGGGGAAAAAGAAGGAGGAGAAGAAGGAGAAGGGGAAGAAGAGGAAGAAAAGGGGAGGAGGAGGAAGAAGAAGAAGAAAAAAGAAGGCTTAAGAAAGACTCTAATTTGTCCTGCCTTGATCACAGTCTAATACCAAAACCAATCATTTTGGCTACATTGGTAAATCCTTGAACCGCCAGACCTCGGCTCTGTGCCCACACCTGGCCAACAGGGACAGGTCAGCCCCATCTGAACCATAGGCAGTGGAAGAGGGGATCAGAATAGACCAAGAAACTGAGCCACAAGTGACTTGCCAGAGGTCAAGGGCTTAGTAAGTGGTAAAGCTGAGACTTGAACCCGGGTCTTCCATCTAGATGCTGAGGGTTGGTTCCTTTAAACCACAGCTGTGATCACGGTCCTAAGCCAGCACCGGAGGTGCCATCACGGTCAACATCAGCAGCCACAGTAGCTGTTAAATCTGTACAACACCTTTCACTTTTCAAGTTACTTTGACCCACGCTCTCTTTTTCCCTATCCCCAGAAAACTGACAGACGTAGATTAATTGTAGATTCACTTGCGGTTGTGAGAAACAACATAGAGCGATCCCACCTGTCTGTCACCAGGTTTCCCGCAGTGGTGACATCTTATGAAACCGTAGTACAGCATCACAAGCAGGATGCTGACATTGATAACAGCTGGGAAGACACAGAACATTTCCAACCACAAGGATCTCCCCCAATGCCCTTTTATAGCCACATACACTTCTTTCCTGTCCCCGTCTCCTCCTTAACCCCCGACAACCACTGGAGAGCCACATGCTCTCCATTTCTAGAACTTTGTCATTTAAAGAATGTTAGATAAATGGAATCACACAGTATGTAACCTTTTGGAATTGGCTTTTTCCCTTAGCATAATTCGCTGGAAATTCAGCACATTTTTTTGCATGTATAAATAGTTTATTCCTTTTTATTGCTAAATAGCATTCCATGGTGTGGATATATCACTGTTTGTTTAACCAGTCACCTGTTAAAGGACATCTAAATTGTTTCCAATTTTTAGCTATTACAAATAAAATTGTTGTAAGCATTCACGTACAGGTTTTTATGTGAACGTAAGTCTTCCTTTCTCTGGAGTAAGTGCCCAGGAGGGCAATTGCTGGGTCCTACAGTCGTTGCACGTTTAGTTTTAAAAGAAATGGCCAAACTGTTTTCCAGAGGAGCTGCACCATTTTTCATTCTCACCAGCAGTGTCCGAGGGATCCAGTCTCTCCAAGCTGTCACTGTTTTTTATTTCAACCACCCTAAGAGTAGTGACATCTCAGTGTAGTTTTAATTTGTGCCACCTCAGTGGCTAATGATGATGGACATTTCTTTGTGTGCCTATTTGTCATCTGCGTGTCTTCTCTGGTGAAATGTCTGTGCACATCTTTTGCCCCTTTCCTAACTGGATTGTTGGAATTTTTTACTGTTGAGTTTTGAGAACTCCTTAGATAGTCTAAATACTAGTCCTTTATCAGTTATGTGGCTTGCAAATATTTTCCCTCACTATGTAGCTTGTTTTTCATCCACAGGGTGAAGCAAGGTATTTTTCAGAATAAAGTTTTTAATTTTGACAAAATCCAGCTTGTAAATGTTTCCTTTTATGGCTCATGCTTTTGGTGTCAAGTCTAAGAACTCTTTGTCTAGCCCTAGATCACAAAGATTTTCCCCTACATTTTTTCCCAAGTTTTACATTTTTATGCTTTACACTTAAGTCTGTAATTCATTTTGAATTAATTTTTGTCTAAAGTGTGAGATTTGGATAGTGGTTCATTTTTCTGCCTATGGTTGTTCAATTACTCCAGCACCATTTGTTGAAAATGCTACCCTTTCTCTATTGAATTGCTTTTGCACCTTTGTCAAAAATAAGTCTGGTATATTTGTGTGGGTCTGTTTCTGAGTTCTCTATTCCGTTCTGTTGGTCTACATGTCTATCCTGTCACCAACACATACCACACAATCTTGATTGCTGTAGCTGTTTAGTAAGTGTTGAAACTGGTGAATTGATTGCTCCCAATTTATTTTTCTTTTTCAAAACGATTTTAGTATTCTAGTTCTTTTGTCTTACCATATAAATTTTAGAATAATCTTGTCTATATCTGGAAAATATCTTGCTGAGATTTTCATAGGAATTGCATTAGACCTATATATTGATTTGGGGAGAATTAACATCTTTACTATATTGAGTCTTCAATTCACAAACGGAAACAAACGCAAATACACAAACAGCACAATATCACTTTTATAAAGATTAAAAGCAAAAACACACTGAAACTAAGCACACGTATTTGGTAAACACATTTTTAAAGTAAGGGAGTGATGAATACAAGATTTGGGACAGGGGTTATCTCAGCAGAGGGAGGCAGGAAGATGGGATGGGAGAAAGAAGTTACCAGGGTTCTGTTTCTTGGTATTGAGTGGTAGGTTCAGGGGGTTTATTAAATACTTATATTAAAAAACAAGCCTCGACTACAGCAAGGATGAACGTCTGTCATGAGCCATACAGACATATCCGTGCTGTGCAGATCCCATATTGTGCAATTTGGGGGAGGGGAGACCCTCCAAGAAAAAAATATACGAAATATAAATATAAAATCAAGTATAAAGTGAATATTTATTTAGAATTAGAAATTCTAATTTGCAAAATTTAAAGTCAAATAGAAAAATTTAAAAATATGACAACACAAACATCACAAAGTCCAGAAGGATACCATAATGTGTTTATTATTAATAATTGACAATCTAACTCCCCTCAGTGATACTGATACTTTTTTGTCCCTACGTTTTAACATTTCTGACTGCATCCTTTTTATCACCCTTTTACATAACAAAGACTTTATAAAATCCTTTTCTAAAGAGAGGAAGGAAAGATAATTCAGTCTTTCCCTCAGTCACGGGTTATCAAAATGTGTTTTGTGTTGATACTTTGAAAAAGTTGGCTCCATGGCGTGCTACTGGTAATATCATGTATAAAACCTCTCCTGCAGTTTCTTGCTCAGCGGGTGCTTTATGCCTAGGGGTCATGTCCCAGGCACCTGGCCCAGCTCAGCCCCATCCTCACCATCACACCCACCTGCCGACAGATACCCATAATGCAGGGTGATGGTACTGCTTGGGTCTTAGTTGTGTCTCCTTCAGATTCTTCTCCATGGGCTCCAAAAGCAGGGCCCACACACTCAATGACATCCCCCAAGGGTTTGGGAGCTCTGTGGTGGTGGGGTGGTGCTGACAGCACTGGAACATAGGTTAACATAGGTTAACAGGCACCCTGCACCCCCAGCAGGGTACGCCCGGCCTTGGAAGGGCCCGTGCAGGAGAGGGGCCCTGAGGCTTCAGCCTCATTAGCTCCACTGTCCATCATCTCTGGACCAAGGTTTGTGAGTAATCCTTTCTGCTCCTCTGAGATCACTAATAATGACATCCTTCATGCTGAGCCAGTGGCAGTTGCTGCACCTCTCTGGAGCTCCCTCTGGAGGGGAAACTACAGCTCAGTCATATAAACCCAGGGCACGAGAGAGTAGCAAGACCGATGGCCGCACCCGCGTTTACTGCCTGGGTGTATTTAGTCATTTACTCAACAAATAGTTATCAAGCATCTACTATGTGCCAGGCTCTGCACTAGGCACTGGGGTGCACAATGGACCTGCCCTGGGGCAGCTTCTTTGCAGAGAAGATGGCATCAGTATAAGTCTGGGCACATCTCCTCTCAGAGTTAAGTGTCCCCAACCTGAGGCCTCCTCAGGCCTCTTCTCTTACTCCATCAAAACATCATGTGTCTGTTCCATGTACACTGGGCACGTTGGTGCACCTGGTTCTGTGTCCCCAGTGCCCACCACACTGCTCAGCACACAGCTGGAGTCAGTGTTGAATGGAGCTGGGTGACCAGAAAAACCCAGGGCAGATAGACTGGGAGGCGTGCTCTGAAGGAGCCTGTGACGGAAGTAGAACTGGGACTTTAGCACTGACCTTAGAGACACACCCGGGCCCATGTGACTTTGGCTCCTGAGGCTCCACAGAAAGCTAGCCACACCCGGCGTGGATCTCTCTGCTCTCCAGCCCAGGACTCTGGGGAATCAGAGCAGAGGAAGCAGGGAGCACTCTCCTGAGGAGAGACAGCAGGCGGAGGAAGCAGCATCGCCGGGGCTCTGGGAGCGGACAGCACTGGACTCAGATCTCTGCCACACCGCTCACCTCTCAGCGGCCTGGGGGCCTCCCTGACCGTGCACACACTCAGGATCTCGTTCTCTCTGAGTGATGATGGCGCCGGCCCAGTAGCGTCTCCTGGGAGGGTGGAGGGAAGGCTGCACATCCAGAAAGCCCACTGTGGGCTCAGCATGAGCTCCCAGCCCTTCTGGTCACTTCAGAGCCTCAGTGCTCCCCAGGCCTGATCTTATACCAGGGCATAAGCTCCAGGAGGGGCGGGGCCGGTCCTTATTCCCACTGAGCATCTAGGACCGTGCCCAGGACCTAGTGGTACAAGATCAATATTTATCGAAGGATGGAGGGAAAGATGATACTGTGAAAATATAATTACCATAAAATTGTATTGTCAAAATGACACATCACTAGGCTAGTTGCTTTGGTTAAAACAACTCCCCCACTATAAAAAATCTGACCTCAAACATGTGTTTTCTGCTCTCCAGGAGGACAAACGCCAGTCCGGTGCCATTTGAAGAGCTCTCTCCTCTGCTGATGCTGTGATTACTAACTCACCGTGAGTGGCGCGATGGCAGGCTAGGAGGGGTGGAGAGCTGGACTGGAACGAGATTGTCATCGATCTGCTCAGACCCTCCCCTCCTTTCCCCTCTGCACCTCAGATGTCCCAGCCAACCCCACCGGCGGCCTTTGTAGCCCTGACCTAATCCCCACCCTGTACTTAACAATCTCCGTGTGACAAAGGAAGGAGAGTGACTGTGTGCACGTGTGTGTGCCCACGCACATGCGTGAGTCTGTGTGTGACATCCCTTTCCCCTGTCAGGTGTTGAGAATATATGTTTCACTTATGTCTTTGGTGAGCCCTGGAGCCAGGCCCTCCACTCTGTCATGTCCCATTTGTCAGGAGAGGGGCCAGTGCACCACGTTCAGCAGATACCGAACCATGTAAGGATGAGCCAAACCTACAAATTGTCTGCCAGGAGGCTCCCCAGCCCTGTCCAGGTTGCCTGCACCCACACTGAAACCTCATCTCCCCTGATACCCAGCTTTATGGCTCACTTTCCTGAGTATCAGGCTCACACCTCCTCACTCTGACATTCACTTCCCTCTCTGTCTTCCCACAGTCCCCAGCTACGGCTACTACCTGTCCATGGGTTGTCAGTCTACTGCATAGGTCCTGGCCCCCTCTAGTCTGGCATAAGATCCAGTATCATCTTGGAACAGTCTCTAATTACCTTCAGAGTCCCCTGCTTCCCCAATCCCTCCTCTACGCTTGGATATCTCCTTTATGACCTCCTCACGCGTCACCTCTATCTGTTAGGTCTCAACCCCACATCTCATTGCATTTTATTCCCCCAAAAGGAGGACCTGTTGTCTCCTTTCTTCTCTTTCCCTGTGGGTTTGTTCCTTTTCCACTAGAAGGTGAGCTCTACGAGGGCAGGATGTTTGTCTGTTTTGTTCACCAAAGTGTCCCCAGTGCCAGGCACAAGGTAGGCACTCAATAAATATTATTGAACACAAATAAATGCAAACTCTGGTTGAGCAACTGGCCAGTGGATTTTGAACTAGCTCAATTCATCAGCTTCTAGAACATTTTTGGAAATCCTAGTAGTTCCAGAAACGATGTTACTAAAGCCCCAGGAAAGGAACATTCTATTACATGGTAAACAACCTCCTCTCATTAAAAAAAAAACACTTCTCTTCTCCTAACCACCAACTCCATCAAGAATTCCATCCTTTTTTAGACAAATCCATTTGAGGAGTAAGAGCAATAGAATGTGCAAGGGTCCCAATTTTACTAGGTGCATCTCCGCTTTCTTTAGAACTGTGGTTTGCAATTTTAACTGTGCATCATAATTCCTGGGGAGTTTGTTTAAAACACTATTCCTGGACCCTATCCCCAGAGGCTTGGTTTAGTAGGTCTGGGATGAAGCCCAGAATCTGCATTTTTAATAATCTCCGTAGACAGCCTAGAAGCAAGTAGCTCTCACATCTCATTTTGAGAGACGGTACCTTAGAGTTTATTACAGGAAGTGAAAATTCAGCTGTGTGGTCAGATAGGATTTGACTCAAAGGAGTTTAAGGGGAATATGGTAGCATCAGACCCTCTAAGAGCCACAACTGGAAAAGGACAAATACGAAAGCTGAAAGGACAGACACCCAGCCAAGAACAAATGCAAAGCCACGATGTGGAATTCTTGACAAGGCTGAAGACGAGAATAAACTGAGTGATGTTTCTTAAAGGAAATTGTGTGAGGATTTGAGGACTTGTCCTCTGAAGGAGAGTGTGGACTTCAGAGGAGCTGCTCAAGGGGTTAGAAGTTACAGGGAGACGGACTTCAGCTCAGCATAAGAAAGGACTTTATCACAGACTCACCCTGCTGTGGAATGGGCTCATGAGTTGCTTAAAACTCGGAGAATATTATATTTACCATAATTTCCTCTTAGAGAAAGCTAGAAAGAGGAATAATGACCAGCAGCTGGGCTTAAGAGTGGCATAAACCTCCAAAGGGAAAACTTCCATAAGAGAATATGATCCCTGATGTTAAGTCACTGCTGGGGAAGGCAGGCCTGCAAAACTGTGAGCTTTTGTTTTCCTTTGTGGTGAATGCGAGTTCAGGCCGGAGCGGAACTGCTGGGCAGAGTAGTTGGGGGGTGTATGGAGAAGGGAGGAGGAAGAATAGCACTGCAGCATAGGGGAGGGGGGCCCTGGGGAGAGCAAACCTGACGGGGAGGATGTGCGGGGGCTTTCGCTGTTCTTTTGTGGAGTATAACATACAACCCACTTTCATCCCTCCTCAAAATCTCCAGTAAGCTTTATGGTTTACACTAATGCTGTGGGCAATGAATTTGCATTTGAGGGACATGATAAATTCTTGCTTCCTGTTCAAGACCGACCGGGTATAAAACCAAAGATTGTTCACAGAAGAAGAGCCAAATATGGGTTTAGTGATGCCAACAGCTACAAGAGATTAAGTTCCCACTGTTTGCCAAGCGCTGTGGCAAGTCCATTAAATGCAGTATTGTATTTAATTTTCACCATAATCCTGTGAGGTAGGAGTCATCGTCTCTGTTTTTCAAGGAAGGAAACCAAGGCTCCAAAATGTTAAGCGGCTTTTTCAGTGGGATGAAGCTGGGATTCCAACCCAGGCCTGTCTGACCTCAGGGTCTATGTTTTTAAATACTCCTTCCGCCTGTCGTAGGAACGTCCAATCTGAGGCTGGTGACCCTCTGTCATCTATGCAGTAGAGGGACTTCTACACTGACAGGAGTTTGGGCCACGGGGTTATGCCTACATGTAACTACATTGGATATGAACACACACACTTTCCAAGGATGCTCATACAGGTCTTTCCACACTTACAAAGAGACTAACCCACCCATCCCTCAAACTGCCATGTCTTTCTCTGAGCCCTGTGTGACCTCCATTGGGAGCTCCCGGGCCATAGGAGTTTGGCATCAGGAAGACTGAGCATTTGCTTCCCCGACCCTGCAAATTTTGATGGGCACTTGCCCTGTGCTGAGCAGGGTGCCAGGCACTGGGGATACAGGAGTGAGCAAAAGCAGATAAGCTCCGTGCTCTCGTGGAAGAGACAGACATTGACCAAACAACCACAAAGATGCATGTACAATTGCACCGTGACTCTGCAGTGATGAGAGGTCCATGGTGCTATGACGGGGGACCCTCAAGGACTGGGACTGAGTTGGGCTTGGGGACACATGGACTGAGGTCTGAGGATAAGCAGGCGTTCTCAGGTGACAGAGGACTCCAGGCAGAAGGAACAGCATGTACAAGGGTCCTGTGGTGGGAGGGAGTGTGGCCTGGGCAGGGATGGAGGCGGAACAAGGCCTGAGAGAAACTGGAGGGTAAGGAGGCTCACCAGGTGGGGCTTTGGATGCGTGATAGTGACAATTCCCCAAAAGCGGTAAGAAGCCATTGATGGGGTTTAAAGAGGGGGCACAGAGGAGTCATAACACATCTACATTTCAGAAAAGGGACTCTGGCTTTCTTGTGGGAAAGAGATGAAGGGTGACTAGCAGGGACACGGCAAGCCCCACCGGATTCTCTCAGCTCCCATCCTCCAGCTTCTTGGAGCTTTGCTGTTAATGGCTAGCTGCCCTCCATCCACTTGATTCTGTTTCAGACTTGCTTGTTTCTTGTTCATATTTATGACACTTTTATTTCTTTAAACATGTTAAACCCAGTTTTTCTGTCTACCAATTCCAGAACATGATGTCCTTGTGGATCCGTTTCCACTGTTTGTTGTTTCTGCTGACCCTACCTTTTAGCAGCGAGCCCTGCTGGGAGGTCACTACACAGCCCAGAGTCGTCACCATCAGAGGTGATGGTGACAGATGCCAAGGTCTTTTAGGAGTGAAACCCAGGCCTGTGCCAGCCCGAGTCCTCAGCTTCTTCTGTGAGGCACTGGGGCTCAGGAAGGGATGCTCAGTTTGCTGGCCCATCTGAGAACAAAATAGGCACCTGGAGGGAGCAAGAAGTCCCTGCTTTGTCCTCCCAAGAACCACCTCCTCTCTGGCTCAGCTCAGGCTTTTTGCAAAATGGTGGGGGTATGGGGGAGGGTGAAGAAGGGAAGCAAGTTCTCTAATTTCTGGGCCATTTTCCCATTTTTTGTGGGAAAGTGCCCCGCAGTTATCTGCACAGATTGTCAGATTGTCTGGAAGAAATCCCAGCTGGGGCCCTTTGGGGAGAAGAAATGCATGATTCAGCCAGTAGGATGGAGGCAGAAAGGTTTGCGATTGATGAGGGAGGCCGGGGGCAGACTGGGGGGTGAGGGGTGAGGCGTGAGGAGCATGGATTCCTCCAGGCAAGAGAGCTCTGGGGAGCAGGACAGAGACAGTGAGGAGGCCAGAATGAAGCTGGCCAGTGCCCCAGCCAAGCAGAAGGCAGGCTCCTGTGTGCCCTTTCCTGGAGGCAAAGCTGCTCAGCCAGGGAGCCAAGAAATAATAAGATAGGATGATTGAGTGACTGATTCAGCAGTGGGGTTGCTCTTGGTCCAGGCCCAGCCTGGAAATTATAGGCCTGGGTTGCAGCTTCTGGGACAGCTACTGGAATCAGGAGCCTGCCGGTGATTGTGGTTGACAGCCACATGGTCTTACTTCTCCTTCCTGGGTCACGGTCTTCTCTGATTGGGGGAGGGCTCTCACCCTGGCCCAGGCTAGAGAGATGCTTCCATGAAGGCCCTGCCAGGGTTGCCCCAGCACATAGGTGTCAGAGAACATTCCATCTGCAACCCACTGCCAAGATTAGCCTGGCCTCCCCTGGGTCAACGAGACACAGCTGGTGAATTCTAAGTCTCCTTTCACAGTGGTCGTGAAAACGCAGGTTTGTGCGGGTGCCACCATGGAACAAAGGAAACAGGAAGTGGCTTTCTAATCCTAGCTCTGCCATTGCTGTGTGGCTTTGGAAAATTCACTTCCCCTTTCTGAGCCTCAGTTTCCCAACCTGGAAATGGAGACAATAGTATCTGCTCAGGCTCAGAAGACTGTTCTGATGGCCAAAGTTCAGCACTTTGAAAAAAAACAAGATAAGAATGCAATGAGGAGATGACATCCATCTGCCTCTCACCTTGAGACAAAAGGACCCTTCTCTCCACTTTAGAGATGAGAAAGCGGAGGCCCAGGGAGGTTAAGTTTCTAAGACCAAGTGTACGGTGAGCAGCTGAGCCAGCACTCCAGCCACATCCGCCAACCCTAAGACTAAGGATTCCTCCATCGCCCCACAGCTGCCTGTGGGCTCGTCAGGAGCCAATTTGCATTTAAAGAGGTTTTTAAAGAAATATTGGTCCTGAAATTCAGAACCAGAGACAACAGTTGCCTTGTTAATATTCAGGCTTAAAAGTAAGCGAGACTGCGAGGGCCAGCTCATAGCAGCCTCTCTGTGACCTCCAACCAATTAAAATATCTGGAGATCTGTCCCCCAAAATCTTGAAAACAGGAATAGCAAGGTCAGAGTTGGGTGGGTTTTTGTAGAGATCTCAGAGTAGCAGGACCTTTAGAGATCAGGTGTCTCCCCCACCCCCGTCTTACAAATAAGGAAACTGAGGTCCCAGGAGGGGAGGGACCAGAACGGTGTCGTCAATTAGAGAAAGAGCTCAGACAAGAACTTGAGTCTTCCTTGCTCTCCATGTAATGATCTTTCCAAAATAGCAGCTGCCTCTTGAATTCATTGCACGTGACTGGGTGACCTCAGGAAGCTAAGGGTGACACTTCCAAGGAGCCCTTCGGTAGGTCACAGGGGTCCTTGCCTCTGCTAAGGTGCTGGGAGCTGTGTAGACAGCGGTTCAGGGCCCACTCTCACCCCCATCAGGTCCCACCAATTATCCTTCCTCATCCCTTAAGACTCCCCAGCTCCTTCCTTGTGCTCCAGCCTAGAGGGTTCTTCACCACCAGCTACACCTCCACCCACTGCTCCCTATTCTCTGCCTCAGTTTCCCCTACTGCTGCCATCCTTTTCATGTATCCAATTTTTACTCTTCTTTTAAGGGAGTCATCCCACCTGCTCCATGATGCTTATCCCGGGTTCTCCAGCCCCCTGTCCCTTCTCTGAACCAGGATAATAATAATACGTATTATTATAGTAACTAACATTTATCATGGGTTGGTGCAAGCCAAGTGCTATGCTAAGAGATCACCTCATGTGAATACTAGGTGCATTATCACTCCCCAGTGGGTACTATTTTCATCCCCATTTTGAAGGAAAGGAGGATACAGAGATCTGGACAGTTTAAGTAACTGGCTCAGTGTTACACATCTTGTCCGTGGTAGCGCTAGAACACAAGCCCAGGGCTGGCTGTGTGAGCCAGGAGCCTTGCTCTAACCACTGGGATACACTGCGTCTGCGGATGGGGCCTGCAACTCATTCAGTCTCTACCACCCATCCTGGCAGCTTCTTATACCCTGTCTCATTGGTACCCTCTTCCCATGGTTGTCCTGTCTGACCAGCTAGACTGTGAGCTCTCAAGGGAAGAACAGGTAAATGCCTGCTCATTTCACTGTCCCTGGTTCCTGGAGAAACAGGCACAATTGGCTCTCAGAAAAGACCATCTCTACCTCACTTTCCAGAGAAGGACTCCATGCTGCTGAGAAACGGGCAGACTTAAGTCAGCCTGGCCCCTCCACTAGGTGGTTTCCCACAGTCCTGGAAGACAAGGGTCTCTCTTCACAACAGCAGAGTAAGTGGGCTCCTTCCGTCAGTGCTCTAAAATCTCCTTGGTTGACTCCCTGTGGAATTCCCTCCTTTTCTTTCCTCCCTCCTTGCCTTCCCACTCTCTGATCACCTCTGAGTATTTCCAAGGACCCTGCCCTGGCCGTCTTTGCTGCAGATTGACAGCTCCTCACTGCCCATCGCCCAGAATCTTTGCTTCTGCCTGGCAAGTCTGGACAGCACGCGGAATAGGCTGCTGCCTGCTGTGTAGAGGAAGTGGCATCTCCCGGCTCCCCGAGCATTTCCCATGGACGGAAGGTGATCGGAATCTCACTATCACACTACTCTAATGACACCCTGGGCTGCTCTGTGATAGCCATGTACGTGTTGTGGGTGCTGGCAGCCTCCGGGACATGCTCCCTGAGAACTGAGATCAGGACAGTCATAAGCTAAGTTACCTTCAGAGACAGACTGGCTCCCATGTCGGCAAGACTGAGCCACATCCTGATGGAAAGATCTAAAGAAAGAATGTGTAGGTCAGAGCAGAGAGGCTGGCCAATCACAGAAGAGTGGAGAAAGGTGCTGTGCTCAGACCACCACTGGTAGTGCCTGGAAAAACAGGGGAAGGTGGCCCTGGCCTATGGACTGGCAGCCTTTTCATTCACAGAACAAATTTATTTCATTCAATCTCTAGTCATTCATTTATTCATCAAATGCACCTGTGCCAGATGCTCCTCCTGGGTCTGGGATTCACTGATGAAGAGAACAGATGAGTCTCCGTTGCATTTATCACAATTTGTAACTTTATTTTTAGCTATGTGGTTAGTTGGTTATGTCCTGCCTCCACCGTTAGACTGTAAGCTCTGTTCTGTTCAACACCGTATCCCCAGTGCTCACCATGGGACCTGGTTCACAGTAACACTTAGAAATATGTGCTGGTTGAATGCAGGACACGTCATCCCTGCTGAGATTGAGAGATGCAGGAAATTGCATCAATACACCATGAGGATTCCAGCCTCACTGGCAAGGCCATCTAGGTGCGAGAAGGATGGTCCCCCTGTCCCCACTGTGGGTGCACTGAGTCACTTCCTACTAGAGATGAGTCCCCATTTAGTCCCCCTCCAAGAAGAGAACGTGGGCACACTGACACGAGTACTGAGTTCTACTTGCAAATTAACAATGCAGTAGTTAGGTTCATCTGTGAGATTCACATGCTTTATGAGAACCTGCCCTCCCTGCTGAGGTGGAGTCTCTGGGGTGAGCCCTGATGGAGCTGACAGCTGTGGGTGTCCCATGTGCCTGGCCAGGAGTCAATGGGATGAGCGCCCCCTTGAGACCGTCCAGGAGATGGCCAGCCCGTGACCCCCAGAGGCCGCCCTCAGAGTCAGCCTGGGAGACCTCCTTTCCACTTGAATGTCCACACCAATGACAGGCATGTGATGGCTCCCCTGTTCTGAAGCACCATCACATCTATGTTTAAGGACTGGTTCTACTCCTCTGTCACTTCCACAGAGCTGGAGGCCATCTGGGCAAAGAGGACTCTTGGAGATCATCTAATCCAACTCCCTCACTTGATTATTTTTATTTATTATAACATATATCATATGTACAGGAGTGCACAAGAGATAGGTGTTTAGTTTATAGAATCATAAAAATTAACACCATGTACACATCACCCAAATTAAGAAAAGAAACATTACCAATGTATTAGAACTGCCCACCCCATTCCCTGTAATAAACTCCCCAGCACACACACTAGAGGTAAAGGTCTTGACTTTGGGTTAACCAGTCTGTACTTTTGAAAATAATTTATCCACCTAATATGTATCCTTTCTTTCTTTCTTTTTTTTTTTTTTGCTGGGGAAGATTGGCCCTGAGCTAACATCTGTGCCAATCTTCCTCTATTTTGCATATAGGACACTGGCGCAACATGGCTTGATGAGTAGCGTGTAGGTCCGTGCCTGGGATCCAAACCCCTGAACTGTGGGCCGCTAAAGCAGAGCACACGAACTTAACTACTACACTACCGGGCTGGTCCCTAATATGTATCTTTTTATTATTGAGTTATAATTCACATACGGTAAAATTTACCCTTTTAAAGTTAACAATGTGGTGAGTTTAGTATATTTACATGGTTGTGCAACCATCACCATTATCTAATTACAAAACATTTTTGTCACCCCAAAAAGAAACCCTGTATCCATTAGCAGTCACTCCCCATTCCTCCCTCCCCATAACCTCTAGAAACCATTAATCTACTTTCTGTCTCTATAGATTTGCCTATTCTGAATGTTTCATATGAATGAAATCACACAATAAGTGATGCTTTATGACTGGCTTCTTCCACTAAGCAGAATGTTTTCAAGGCTCATCCATGTTGTAACATGGATCAGTTCTTCATTCCTTTCTATAACCAAATAATATTCCATTCCAAACATTTTGTTCATCTGTCTATCAGGTGGTGATGGATATTTGCGTTGTTTCTGCTTTATGGCTATTATGAATAATGCTGCTATGAACATTTGTGTACAAGTTTTTGTGTGAACATATGTTTTCAATGCTCTTTGATATACACCTAGGAGTAGAATTTCTGGGTCATATGGTAACTCTATGTTTAACCACTTGAGGAACTGCCAGACTGTCTTTCAAAGTGTCTGCATCATTTTACCACCAAAAATATGTGTTCCAATTTCTCTATATCCTCTCCAACACATATTATTATCTCTCTTTTGATTATAACCATCCTGGTGGGTGTGAAGTGGTGTCTCGTTGTGGTTTGGGTTTGCATTTTCCTAATGACTAATGATATTGAGCATCTTTTCATGGGTTTATTGGCCATTTGTGTATCTTCTTTGGAGAAATGTCTATTCAAATCCTGTGCTCAGTTTTTTAATTGGGCAATATGTATTTTTAAAGAATGAATTTCCACACGCAAAAATGTGAAGGTGAACTCCTGTGTCACACCATATGCAAAAATTAACTCAAAATGGATCAAAGACCTAAATGTAAGAGCTAAAACTATAAAACTCTTAGAAGAAAACATGTGTGTAGATCTTCATGACCTTGGATTAGAAAATGATTCCTTATATATGACACCAAAAGTACAAGTGACAAAAAAATAGATGAACTGAACATAATCAAATTAAAACTTTTTGTGCTTCTCAGAACACCATCAAGAAAGTGAAAAGACAAGCTGTACATGGGAGAAAATTTTGGCAAATCATGTATTTGACAAAGAATTTGTGTTTAGAATGTATGAAGAACTATCACAATTCAACAATAAAAAGACAAATAACCCAGTTAAAAATAGGCAAAGGATCTGAATCGTCTACTGATAGACATTTGAGTTGTTTCCAGTTTGGAGCCATTACAAAGAGTTCTATTAGGAACATGCTTTCAAGTATTCCTGGTGCACATGTGCAAAAATGTCTTTACCTAAGAGTGGAATTTGAGTTACAGAGTTTGTGCATATTCAACTCTACTAGGCAATGCTAAACTGTTTTCCGAATAGTTTCATCAGTTTGTACTCCCACCAGCAGTGGAGGAGACTTTCATGGCTCCCTATCCTTACCAATACCTGGTACTGTCAGACGTTTTACTTTTTGGCTGTCTCCTGAGTATGTAATTGTATCTTGTTTTAACTTGCATTTCCCTGATTACTAACGAGGTCGAGGCTTTTTTCCTACACTTAAAAGCCATTTATGTTTCTTTGTCTATAATAGCCCTGTTTATACTTTTTGCCTATTTTTCAATTGTTTGTCATTCTTTTATTGATTCATATTCATATATTCTGGATGCTATTCAATCCTTTGTTGGTTTTATGTGTTGCAATTATCTTCTGCCCATTTGTAGTTAATCTTTGTACTCCACTTATGGTGTCTTTTGATGAGCAAGAATTCTTAATTTTAATATGGTTAAATTTATCAATCTTTGTCTTTACAGTTTGTATTTATTGTGTCTTATTTAAGAAATCTTTCCCTACCCTGAGATCATAAAAATATTCTCCTATATTATCTTCCAATAGTTTTATAGTTTTTCCTATTATATTTAAGCCTTTATTCCATCTGGAATTGATTCTGTGTGTTGTGTAAGGTAGGAATCTAATTTCATTTTTTTCCATATGGATAACCAATTGTCCTAGTACTACAGACCTGCAACATCTGGTCTGTCGTAAATCAAGTTTCTACATATGTGAGGGTTTATTTCTGGGCTCTCTATTCTGTTTCATCCTATGTTAATATCACACTGTCTTAATTATCATATCATTATGATAAATCCTGATATCTGGCATGATGAGTCCACCATCTGGTTTGTTGGAGTTTTTTAAATCAAAATGTCTTGGCTATTCTTGACTTTTTTGCTCTTCCATATAAATTTGAGAATCAGCTTGTTAAATTAAAAAAAATACTGTTGGGATTTCAATGGGAGTTATGTTAAATTTAAGTACCAACTTAGGAAGAACTGACATCATGATTATATCAGCCTTTCTATCCAAGAACATGGTCTATCTTTCCCCTCATTTAGATTTCCTTTAATGTCTTTCAATAAAGTTTCATAATCTATCCATAAAAGTCTAGCCTATCTCTGTAAAATTCATTCCTAAATTCCTTATATATTTGCTGTTTTTGTATTTGGTATTTTTAAAAACTTTTTTATTGATGTATAATATACATTAGAAAAGTATATATCATAAGTTAATAGCCTACTAAATTGTCACAAACAGAACACACCCATTTAAGCAGCACTCAGATCAAGAAATAGAACATTAATAGCATCCTCAAAATCCCCTTGTGCCCCCTGCCAGTCACTACCCTCCAAGGATAAGCACTGACCTAACTTCTTCTAACCCAACTAAGTACTAATTTATTTCACCTGTTTTCAAACTTCATTTAAATGAAATCAAATAGTATATAATCTTTGAGGTCTGGTTTCTTCACTCAGCATTATATTTGTGAGATTTATTCATATTGTTATGTGTAATTGTAGATCACTCATTCTAATTGCAGCATGGTATGACACTGTGTGAAAATACCACAACTTATTTACCCATTCTCCTGTTCATGAGCATTCAGTAGTTTCTAGTTTGGGGCTATTATGAATGGTATGGTTAAAAACATTCTAGTACACGTCTTTTGGGAATATATTCTGGAGTGGAACTGCCAAATCATAGAGTACATATAAGTTCAACTTTAGGAGATACTGCCCGACAATTTTCCAAAGTGATTGTATCAATTTACATCCCCACCAGCAATGTAAGAGATTTCTGAATGTTCCCCATCCTTGCCACTAAATGATATTTTGTCTTTTTCATTTTAACATTCTGGTGGGGGTGCAGTTGTATTTTATTGTGTGTTTGTTTTAAATGACTTTATTGAGATATAATTTACATAAAGTTCATCCATTTAAAGTGTACAATTCAATGTTTTTTAGTATATTTGTAGAGTTTTTCAACCATCATCATAATCTAATTTTAGAACATTTTCATCATTCTGAAAAGAAATTTTGTACCCTTCAGCAATCACTCTCCAATCTCCCTCCACTCCCTCCGCCTCCTACCTCAGTCCTAGGCACTACTAATCTATTTTTTTCTATCAATCTGCTTATTCTGGACTTCCCATGTAAGTGGAATCATAAAATATGTAGTCCTTTTTGACTGGCTTCTTTCACTTAGCATAATGTTTTCAGAGTTCATCCACGTTGTAGTACGTGCTAGTACCTCATTCCTTTTTGTTGCCAAATAATATTCCATTGTATGGATATACTACATTTAATTTATCCATTCATCAGTTGATGAACATGTGTGTTTTTGTACTTTCTGGCTATTATGAATAACGCTGCTATGAACATCCACGTACAGGTTCTGTGTGGACATATGTTTTCATTTCTTTTGAATAGATATCTAGTAGAATTGCTGAATAATATAGTAACTCCATACAGAAATGCCAAACTATTTTGCACAGTGGCTGCCACATTTTCATTTTACATTCCCACCAGCAATGTATGACAGTCTCAATTTCTCCACATTTTTTCCAATACTTGTTACTGTCTACTTTTATTATTATTATGGCAGGTGTGAGGTGGTATCTCATTGTGATTTTGATTTGCATTTCTCTAATGACTAACAGCATTGGATGTCTTTTTCTGTGCTTATTGGCCACTTAGATATCTTCTTTGGGGAGAAATGTCTATTTAAATCTTTTGCTCATTTTTAATTGGGTTGTCTTTATTATTAATAATAACTTGTAATAGTTCTTTATGTATTCTGGATACAAGTCCCTTATCAGATTTATGATTTGCAAACATTTTCTCCCAGTCTGTGAATTGTCTTTTACTTTCTTGATGGTGTCCTTTAAAGCACAAAGTTTTTGCTCTTGATAAAGTACAACTTCTCAATCTTTTACCACATCTAAGAAATCATTTCTTGATCAAGATCGTGAAGACTTACACTCATGTGTTCTTCTAGGAGTTTTATAGTTTTAATTTACATTTAGGTCTATGATCCGCTTTGAGTTAACTTTTGTCTATATGTGAAGTAGGGGTCCAAATGTATCCACATTGTGGTTTTAGTTTGCATTTTTCTGATGACTAATGAACTCAAGCACCTTTTCATGTATCTATTGGGAATTTGGATGCCCTCTTTCTGAAGTGTCTGTTCATTAAGTATTTTACTCACTTATTAATTGAAATGTTTGTCTTTTTCTTAGTGACTTGTAGGAGTTCTTTATATATTCTGGATATGAGTACTTTGTTGGATAACTCACTTTGTGGATTTCATTTCACTCTCCCAATGATGTCTTTTGATGAACAGAAGTTCTAAAGCTAATGCTAATGTGGAATGTGGTTTGATTTATCATTTTCTTCTCTTTTTTTGTGAGGAAAAATAGCCCTGAGCTAACATCCATTGCCAATCTTCCTCTTGTTGCTGAAGAAGACTGGCCTTGGGCTACCAGCTGTGCCCATCTTCCTCTACTTTATATGTGGGACATCTATCAGCATGGCTTGATAAGTGGTACATAGGTCCGTGCCCAGGATCCAAACCCACGAACCCCAGGCCGCTAAGTGGAATGGGTGAACTTAACCACTATGCCACTGGGCTGACCCCTATCATTTTTTCTTTTATGGTTAGTGCTGTTTGTGCCCCATTTAAGACATCATCGCCTACTCCAAGGTCATGAAAA
The DNA here is from genome assembly GCA_031878705.1 of Tapirus indicus. Taxonomy (NCBI): domain Eukaryota; kingdom Metazoa; phylum Chordata; class Mammalia; order Perissodactyla; family Tapiridae; genus Tapirus; species Tapirus indicus. The sequence continues at coordinate 58,816,649 of CM062918.1, read as the reverse complement.
TATTCTCTAATGTTTTCTTCTATTGTTTTTGTTGTTGTTGTTATTTTGCTTTTCACACTTGGTTCTGCAATCCCTCTGGATTTGATTTTTGTCTGTGAGCTTGTGGACCAAATGCATTTTTTTTTAATATGTGGATACTCGATCAACAATCAATTCTCTTACTACATTATAGTGTCAACTTTGTCGTAAATCAGGTGACAGAATATGTGTGGATCAGTTAATAGACTCTCTAATCTGTCCCATTGGTCTGCATGCACATTTACCACACTGTTTTAACCACCATAGCTTTACGACAGTTCTTATTATCTGGCAGTGAAAGCCCTCCAGCTTAGTTTTTCTTGAAGACTGTTTTAAGTATTTTAGATCTTTTGCATTTTCATATGAATTTTAGAATCAACTTGTTTATGTTCACCAAATACACACACACACACAGATTCCCTTTAGTGAAGATTTTTGGTGATAAACTTGGTTTTATTTGTTAGAAGATGTCTTTAGTTTACCCTAATTCTTGAAGGATAGTTTCACTAGGTATAGAATTAATTATACATCAGTAGGTATTTTCTCTCAACCAGTTTTTGTTGTTGTTGTTAAGACATCAGCTGCCAATCTAATTGTCTTTTCTCTCTGGCTGCTTTTACAATATTCAGTGTCTATCTAGGGGTGTGTGTGTGTGTGTGTGTGTGTGTGTGTGTATGTGTGTGTGTGTGTGTGTGTGTGTGTGTGTTCTTTTGGAATTCATTAGGCTTTCTGGACATAAAGATTAGAAGCTTTCAACAATTCTAGAAAATTATTAATATTTATCTCTTCAAACATTGTCTCTTCCCCATTTTCTCTATTACCTCTTTCTGTAAATCAATTCAAAACATACTGAAACTTCTCACTCTATCTTCCACGTCTCTTAACACCTCCCTCTCTTTCATATTTTCTAGCTCTTTGTGTCACTAGACTACAACTGTCTAGTTCTTTGAAACTATTTTCCAGTTTACAAATTCTCTCTTCAGTGCCTAACCTGCTCATGAACCAATTAATTTGGGTTTTTAGTTTCAGTTCTTATATTTTTCAGTTCTCAATTTACTTGATTCTGTTTCAAACGTGCTTGTTTCTTACTCATATTTCTAAGATATTTTTTATTTCTTTAAATGTATTAAAGCTAGTTTACCTGTCTGCTAATTCAATACCGTGTCTTTGTGGATCTGTTCCTAATGACCCTACCTTTTGGTGCCTTATTTGCTTGTGTGTTTTGTTTCATTTTGCTTTTAGTGTGAGCTGTTCATTTTCCCTGGAAGTTTATTTATGGGAATGCTTAGAGGGCTGCATTTAAGTTTAGCTCCTCCAGAGATTGTTTATATTTGCCTCCTCCAATGTACGGCCACTTAAAATTAAATTCCCCATTTGAGGGTTTTGGGCCACACTGATAGTATGAATCTGGACTGCAAACTCACATAGAGATCAGCTTATAGTTTTAAATTTTCAGAGTTTTTTCCTCTCTATCCACAATCAAAAAAATTTTTAAAGCTAGTTTCCATGCTTTACCCTCTTTGCAGAGTCCATTTCTTATCCACTTACATTAAAAATAAAGCTTTTTAGGTTTGTCCTAAATTTATGCAAAGATCTCCTATTCAATTTTCCACCTTGGGTGGCCCCTGGGCTTCCTATTCTGTTCCCTGCTTCTGTAAACCCATAAAACAGAAGCTCAAGATCCCTAAATTTTGACAGAAACCCACAATTCAAAAGAGAGCTTTGGCATCAATTTCCACCCAAGGAGTTCTCATTTCCCCTCATTTGTGATTCCTTACCTTTATAAGAGTTCGGCGATGCAATTAAAAATTTTTTATTCTTTATACATCGTTGTCTGTTATTTCATTTGGTAGAGTTATTCAGAGCACCTAGTCTGCCATCGTGCAAGGAAAAAGAAGTCTCCATCACTTTGCAAAAGAGGAGACTAAGGCCTAGAGAGAAGAAGCCAGCTCATGGCCACACAGATGCAGACACTGTCACAGCAGCTAAGTGAGGCCACTGTGAGTCCTGCTCATGGAAGGATCCCTGGGGCCAGGGCTGACCTGGCTGGCTGTTCACCATGGCCACTGTAGGCATCATGGCCAGGAGAAGTCTCTGATTTATGGTCAAGGAGGATCAAGTGTCACCTGCACCCTTCCATCTTTCCATGCCTCCTCTTCCCCTACCATACCTACATCCCACTGTGCATGCCATCACCTTGCACTTCACGAGAGGATGGCATGGAGCATAACAGGAGGACAAGGCCAGTCTGGTTGGACGTGGAACATGAGCTTCTTCCCAATTATGGTCCACTCCCGAAAATGCTCTTTGCCCCTTCCCCTAGCATCCCCTGGCACTTGCTGGGTTTCAGCTGGCCTCTCTCGGCTCCCTTCCTCATACTCAGCAGCAGTCACCTAATTCCTGGCTTCTGGACCTCTGGTGGCCAGTCAGATATTGGCCTAGGTGCCTGAGGAGGAAATACGGCCTTGGGGAGTAAGGAGCCGCCTTTGGCTCCTGAACACTTCACCGCATTTGCTTTCCAGTCTCTGCATCCAGGAAGAGCAAGTAGAAGAAAACTGAGCAGAGTTGAGCACTCAGACTCATTACCGACATCATCTTGAGAGCTCATAACTTATTTACTGAATGCTTCCTTTACATTAAGCCCTGTGCTACACTCATAACACACAGTAACTTATCTAATTCTCAAGCCAACCCTAGAGTCAAGAGAGGTTAACTCGCTACCCAAGGTCCCCTATTGGTAAGTGGTGCTGGGATTCAAACTGGGTCTGTCTGATTCCAGAGACCGTGATCCTAACCCCCTCATAGTACTTTATAAGCTGAAGTGATCTTTGGAAAATCTAACACAATCCTATCCTTTTTTAAAGGAGGAAACTGAGACCAAGAGAGAGAAAGCTATTGGTCTAAGGTCACACAGCTTGCCAGTGGCAGTGCCACGCTTGCATGATTTTCCTCTTGATGCCCCAAGTTTGAAAGCAGAATTTGGGTGCTTTCGTTGATGAAAAGAACCTGTTTTTCCTCCAGGGAGAAAGGAGAGCACGGGCCAGGTGAGAGTCCCACAACAATGCCCCTGCGAAGCCCTGGCCTCAGACAGATTCCAGACATGCCGGATTAAGAGAGCCCAGCTCCAGGCACTCTCCGCATCTCCCACACACCCAGTTGGAGGAGGAGGCAAATCCCCTGCCTCCTTCTCTGGGTCCTCCCTCAGCTGCCAGCCCAGCTGCCTGCCTGCCACCTACCCACAGGGCTGTGGTCAGGCCAGCATGGGAAGTATCAGATGCTGCTGGATTTCCATCTTCCCGTCCAGCCTTGGAAGGCCCCCTCCCAGATCTTTAGGCAATAAGCGGATTTGCAGAAAACTGCAAAGTTGGCTCTCCTATCTGAAATCCTGTGAAGCACCAAGTGTGGAACAAAAACAGAGCCGCCAGGCCATGGCACAGTCTAATTTAAAGACGAGAGCTGCATTTGGGGAAGAGTCAGGCGGCCCTAATGAATGAAGTGTGCCGACCTCCAAAGACAGACAAAGGGGCAAGCCACGACCTTTTCTTTCTACAAGGTTCTATTGTTTGTGTTGCTGTTGTTTCACATTACTTTCCTCCTGGGAGCAATTATGTGAAGAAGCCGGTCCCTGCCCAGTGGAATGTGCAGGGTAGACCAGAAGGATGCATGTAGCGTTTATACGTGGAGGGGGCAAGTAGGGGCCAGTTGGAGGGTAGTTCCACAGAGGACGGGTCTCATGAGACAGTGTTTAAAAACAACCTCAGGTGAGGCCTGAGGGAACCTCCCAGACTGCCCAGCTCTCTGCTTTTGTTCTACAAGTGAAGAAACTGAGGCCCAGCGAGGGTAAAGGACCTGCCCGAGATCATACCGCCAGTGAGTGGCAGCTACAGTTTAGGAGACAGAAAGAGTTTCCTCCGGCTCGGAGAAAGTCTTGGCTTGTTCAAAGTCTGCCGGTTGTCAGCGAGGAACCGCAATGGGAAATTCCTCTCTGGTGTGGAACACAGGGGTCATCAGCCCCAACTCTCACAGGGGAGGGAACAGGAGATATTTCAGTGGGCCTCTTTGGGGCATCTTCCTGGGGTCTTTATGGCCCACACCCAACCTTTAGGGGTTCTTCCCATGGTTTGTCCTTGGCACTGACCTCTTGTGGTCCAGCACCCATCACATGGTACTGCACCTGCGTCGTGTCTGTCTTCTCCATCAGACTGTGAGCTTCTAGAGGCCATCTTCATAGTGCCAGCACCATGCACATAGTAGGCACTCAATAAATGTTGAATGAATGAACAAATAAGTGGATGGATGCATGTGTGTTTAGATGGATGAATGGATAAACAATAAAGCACTTTCCCAATGAACGTGATCGCGGTTCAATGTTGTAGGAAGTTTCCAGCATCTGGAAAAAAAGGCAGATGTCACTGCTCACCAGCCGTATGACCTTATACAAGTCTCCAGCCCATGCCTGGCACTTGGGAACAGCTCCACTCACCATGTGCCAGGCCCTGTATTAAATGCTTAACCCATATCGCCTCATTTGAAACTCACAAATAACCAATGAATTAAGCACTGTTGTTCCTATTTTACAGATGAAAAAACAAAGGTGCAACAAGGTTGAGAAACGGTGACATAAGCCTGAAATTCAGGTTCAATATTATGTACCTCCTTGATATCTGGTGAAGCTAAAGGGCCCCATGTGTGCAAACAGCAAGTCCCCCTCCTCAGTCTGCTCTCAGGAATGAGGTGCTCTGGCCAAGCACCTCTTCCCGTCTGACGGGCCAGGTGCAGCTCTAGCTCATCCCTGAAGAGCGGGTTTCATTTCCCTGCCAGTCTATGGATTATTCAGACAGGCCTATCACACTCTCCTGTGGGAACCACTACAAAGCCCGCCTCCCACAGCCCCTAGGTGTTCTCCCTGCTCCCGAGTGAAACCCCCATGTGGCCCTGAGAGGTATGTGGTGTCCTCCTCCCCAGGCTGTGGGTATAGGTGATGAGGAAACTGCTGTTGACCTCATCTATCTAGCGTTGGGGTTGTGTGTTCAGCTATCCCTATAACCCTAGGATGGTAATCTTCCCCTCACTGATGGGGTGAAGAGGAGGTGACAAAAATGGAGACTGGCCCAAGATCTCACAGTTAGTGAGCCACAGAGTTGGGACTTGAACCCTAGCATCTGATGTCAGGGTTGCTCCACAGCACTCAGTGATCACTATCCACTAGTCTGTCAGCATCACAAGGCCAAGTGCAGTGTCTCGTTCAGAACAGCATCCCTAGAGTCCAGCGTGGCACCGGGAGTATTAAAGGACTCAGTAAAGATTTGTTAAGTGAATAAGTGGATGAGTGAACCTCACATTTCTGAACCCCAGTTTCCTCATCTGAAAAATCAGAATAAGCATCTCCATCTACCCTGCTAGAGACAGTTTATCAAAGAAGTTAAAATCTTTAGCCTTGGAACCAGATGACCTGGGTTTAAATTCAGGTTCCACCAATCATATAACCTTGGACAAGGTCCCCAACACTCTGTGACTCAGTGTTGTCATCCCAAAATGAGAATAATAACAGGACTTACCTCATCAGGCTGCCATGAGGTCTAAATGAGTTAACGTACATGAACCTGAGATAATGTTAGCTATTAGTACCAGTTTACAGGGTTATTGGGAAGCACATGCGAGAATGTGTTTGTAAAAGGCTCTGGGGAATGGTGGGTTGGGTGGTTTGCGGTTTGCCTTTGGTGACGTCCCCCTCTACTACCAACCCCCTGTGGTGGACACTGCTGACTGTCTGCCCAACAGCCATTCTGCTCCTTCCTTCTTCCTTCCTAACAGAACCCCATCTTGTTGAGGAATTGGCATCTCCCACACATGACTCAAGGGAAGATGGCCCCATTCCCAGTGAGGAACAGATCATGACTGGGATAAGTCCGTTGTGGTAACTGTATTCCCTTTTCCAGTGACTGGTTTAGGAGAGCACATGCAACTCCATTCTACCCAGTGAAAAATGAGGAGAGATGTGCTGGGGGTTCCTGTTTTTCCTCTGGATGTTTCCATGGCTGGATAAGGCATGGAACTTCAGCTGCCATCTTGTACCAGCCTGAGGACAATGAGAGAGAAGAGGCAGAGGAGCAGCTGGGGTCGTGATGACCTCTGTCTGAGGTTCCTCCACCTCTAGGCTTATTATCTTGTGAGGGATAAAACATTCAGTCATTATTTAAGCCCATTTGGGTCCAGTTTTCTGGTGCTTGCAGACAAAGCATAACAATTGTAGTTCTTCTTGTACTTGGCACCCTCATTCTCTTCCTATTGCAATCGATTGTTCTCAATCAATTTTCCTCTCAATCTCCCATCACATTTGAGTGTAGCTATTTTTTTTAATTTGTTCCTCTCTCTCTCTCTCTCAACTTTAAGCTTTGGGAGAGAAAGGAAGGTGTCTGCTCTGCTTATCATTATATTTCCAGGACCTAAATCAATGCCTGGGACATAGCAGACACTCAGTAAATATTTGTTGAATAAATGAATGAACTAATCTCCTAGTCCTCAAATTGTTATTAGATAAGACTGGATAAAATCACCATCCCAGGGTTACTTGCCTTTGAATAGGAAATTCTAGGAGGTTCACCAAAAAATTCTTGCTAAGTTTATGAGATATTATTAAAGATCAGCTTGAGGAAATGATATTGTCATATTTTGGATCACACTTCCAATTTTGGCAGATTAAGTAATGTAGACAAATTTTCTCTCTGAGGAGAACTCAAAAAATTGGACAAAGTATTTTCCAAAAATCAGCTTGAAAGTATGGGAAAGCAGTCAAGATAGCAAAAAGATTATTAGACTGAGGCCTGAAAGAGGAAGGAAGCCCAGAGAAGGAAGCTTGGCATTTGGGGCTGCATTTGCCCTGGAGGCATTTGTAAATCCAGGAGATGCAGCTGAGAAACTGGGAAACATTTTTGACAGTGTTTGTGGGTAGGGAAAATGTTGTAGTTCAGGGTCTATGAAAGTAGGGATCATGGTAAACCTCTAACACTTTTAAACCCTGAAGGGCTATACCCTAAGAATAAGGGTGAACTGTCAGTAAACCAGCCCTCATTTAGACTGTAACCCAGCTCCTAGACAGCTGGGTACCCAAGAAAGTCTCAATTCCAAAACATTATTAACAGTATTCAAGTGATCTGAATGGCCTCAGGAGCCTAGCAGAAGCAAATAATTGTCTTTGGAAGATAAAATTTAAGCTCTTGGTTTATTTTTGCAAACAATTTTCAAGTACAATGACCCATGCACAATCAAGATAACCAGTCCCATGAGGAGACAAGACATCATATGTGAGGGTCAGGAGAAACAACATATGATAGAAACAGACCATAATGATTCCAGTTGATCAGACCCAGACTTCAAAATAATGATGTTTCTTGTGTTCAAGGATATGAAAGACAAGATTAAAAATTTTAACAGACAACTGTAAAGAATCAAATAGAAATTCTCAAAATTAAAAATTAACCAAAATCAGGGTTGGCCCGGTGGCCTAGTGGTTAAGTTTGGCACACTCTGCTTCAGCAGCCCAGGTTCTGTTCCCAGGTGCAGACCTACACCACTCATCAGCCATGCTGTGGCAGCAACCCATATACAAAATAGAGGAAGACTGGCCACAGAAGTTAGCTCAGGGTGAATCTTCCTCAAGCAAAAAGGGGAAGATTAGCAACAGATGCTAGCTCAGGGCCAATCTTCCTCAGCCAAAAAAAAAAAAAAATTAACCAAAATTAAGAACTTAAATAATAGGTTTTGAGTCAGCTGGGGAAAGACTTAATAAATTGGAAGATAAGGCAGAGAAAAATATCCAGAATTAATCATAGGTAGAAAAAATAATCGAAAAATGCAAAGAGGATAAGAGGCACAAAGGCTATTGTCTTAGTTCATTCAGGCTGCTACAACAAAAATACCATGGACTGGGTGGTTTAAACAAGAAACATTTATTTCTCACAGTCCTGGAAGATGGGAAGTCCGAGACCAAAGCACCAGCAGATTAGGTGTCTGGTGAGGGCCCACTTCCTGGTTCAGAGATGGCCGTCTTCCCTCTCTGTCCTCATGTGGCAGAAGGGGCAAGAGAGCTCTCTGAGGTCTCTTTTAAAAAGGCACTAATGCCATTCACGAGGGCTCCACAGTCATGACCTAATCACCTCCCAAAGATCCCACCTCCTAATACTGTCACATTTGGGGTTAGGATTTCAACATATGAATTTTTGAGGGATACAAACATTCAGTCCATAACAGATACAATGAGAAATTCTAGTAAATGCTTGTTGGAGTCCCAGTGGCAGAGGAGAGAGGAAAATGGGACTGGCACAGTGTTTGAAGAGGTAATGGCTATAGTTTCCGCAAACTGATGAAAGGCTGAAATTCACAAATAAAAGAAGCCAAATTAATCTCAGGAGCATAAATAAAAGTAAATCTACATTATAGTAAAACTTCTCAAAGCCAAAATCAAAAAGAAAAATCTTAAGGGCAGCTATAGGAAAATTAGACATCTTACATTCAAAAAAGCAATGAGTAGGGGCCAGCCCGGTGGCGTAGCGGTTAAGTTCACACTCCGCTTCAGTGGCCCGGGGTTCGCAGGTTCGGATCCCAGGTACAGACCCACGCACCACTTGTCAAGCCACGCTGTGGCGGTGTCCCATATAAAAGTAGAGGAAAATGGGCACGGATTTTAGACCAGGGCCAGTCTTCCTCAGAAAAAAAGAGGAGGATTGGCAACAGATGTCAGCTCAGGGCTAGTCTTCCTCACACACACACAAAAAAGAGCAATGAGTAAACTGATAACTGACTTCTCATCAGAAACAACAAGAATCAGAAGACAATGGAATGATAATTTCAATGTGGTGAAAGAATAAAAATGACAATCTAGAATTCTATGCCATCCTTCAGGAATAAAAATGAAATATTTTCATACAAACAAGAACTGAGAGGATTTGAACCAGAAAATCCAGTCCTAAAGGAAACACTAAATGGTACTCTTCTAGCAGAAGGAAATGATCCCATACGGAAAGTTAAAGATGCAGGAAAAGCAACAAAAATGGTAACTATGTGGATAAATCTAACTATTGATTGGCTGCAAGAAAAATAATAGAGTCTCGTGTTTAAACTGTAGAGAGACTCAAGATAAACAAAAACAACTGCATATAAATTAGGACAGTAGCAACTGAGTGCAAATATCCTGGGGCCTCTGCATTGTCTGAGAGATGATAAAAAGCACTTGTTAATGGTAGACTTTCCTAAATCAAAGATGCCTGCTAGAATCTCTAGGGAATCATTAACAAACAGCAAATGAGTTTACTATTTCCAGCCTAACAGGGGGAAACAGAACAACTACAAATAATCTATCCAAAAGAAAGCAAGGAAAGAGAGAAACAGGAACATAAATCAGGCAGGACAAATGGAAAGAAAATACTAAGACTGAAACTCAAGTATAGCAACAATTAAATTAGATGCAAATGGACTAAGTGCTCCAATGAAAAACCAGTGTAACAGATTAAATTTAAAAAAAACTGAGTGCTGCTTACCTGGGATGGGTCTAAAACACAAATGTGCAGAAAGGTTGAAAGCAAAAGGATGGAAAAGGATGTTCCATGAAAACACTAACCAAAATAAAGCCAGTGTAACTATGTTAATGTCAGACAAAGTCGATGTTAAGGCAAAAAGCAGTACTAAAGATAAAGACACGTTACAACAATGAAAGGTTCAAGTCACTAAGAAGATATGACAATTCTAAATTTGTATACACCTGATGGCTTAATCTCAAAATCCACAAAGCAAAAATTGACAGAACTATGAGGAGAGACACATGATTCTACCATCTTTGTGGGAGAGTATTTTTTATTTTATTTTTGTAAAAACAAGTAGCGCTTCTACGTGCCAGGCACTTTTCCAAACTCTTGACACGTATCAGCTCATTTAACCTCACAATAGTTACCTGAGGTAGGTAGGCTTACTTAACAGGTGAGGATTCTGAAACACCGAAAGCTTAAGTAACTTGCCCAAAGTCACAGAATTAGTAAGTGTCAGAGCTGAAATTTGAAACCAAGCATTCTAGCTCCCGCGTCTTACTGAAAGGTCATGGGAGACACTAACACTACTGTCTCTCAGTAATTGACAAAACACGCAGGCGGAGCTCAGAGCAAGGAGGCGATATCGGCGGACTCCTGTGATTCTCCACACAGCAGCTCTCCTCAGCCCAAGTTTCATGGCACAATCACGTCTGGTAGTTGATTACTGGGAGGCTGAAATGAGATCACACATGTTTATAAACTGGAAAATGTTGTACAAATGTCAGTTCTATTGTTGGACTCTTGGTCTGCTATGTTTATTTATTTTTTTTTTTGGTAGATTTTATGGGTTTATAACATCTGCTTTTGTTGTAATCCCTTCAGATCCCTATTACAAAAAGGTCAAGTATAAACAATTAAGAAATTGTTATTGTTGTGTCAGTTTATACAGTTGGGTATAAAAATGTTTGAGTAAATAGAATCTGAATTCAACATACTGAAGGATCACATGCTGATGGTTCTTTGGCATTTTTTCAGCCCACACGGTATGTAATTCAGGCTCTAGGATATCAGTGCAGGCTTGCAGAGGATGGTACGACCAGAGAGCTAGGGTGGGACCTTGTGCAAGTCACTGACCTTCTTTGGGCCTCCATGTCCTAATCCATCCAGTAATCATGCCCACTCTAAACTGCCCACTGCCCTCATAGGGCTTCAGGGAGGGTTTAGGAGACATAATTGGGAAAGCCCTTTGAATTATACACGGGGCTAAACAGACGTCAGGCATTGTTAAGAATCTCAGATGGTGCGGATAGCTCGACTAGTCTGATTTACACCATTTCATATGTTGTTAATAATAACAGCTAACATTTATTGAGAGCTTGCCATATGGCAGGCACAGGGCCAAGACCTTTACAGGCTGAGTTTCATCTACTCCTCGCAGCAAACTGAGAGGCAGAGTGGTCAAGGGCGCTGCCGCCAGATTGCCTGAGGCCATCTCTGGGCTCCACCACTTACCAGCTGAGTGTCCTTGAGCAAGTTATGGCCCCCTTTGTGCCTCAGTTTCCTCATCTATAAAATAGGAATAGTGATAGCACTAACTTCATAGAGCTGCTGTGATTATTCAGTGAGCTAATACATGTCAAGTGCTTAGAACTGGGTCTCACACTTGGTAAGTGGTCTTTAGAAGTATTATCATTTTCATTTTATAGGCAGTAAAATGGTTGTAAGTGGCAAGTCACCCAGCTGATGAGGGGCCGGGCTGGGATTCTAGCCCAGGTCTCTCTGAGCCCAGAGCACATGTGTTTAATCACTACACTCCCTACCCCCACAGCCCCATGAGCAACTTCAGGGGCCACCAGCCTTTTGCAGAGCCTGTTTTGAAGCTCTGCAAGGACCCAGGAAGTTGCCATCTCCATTTCCCTTGCAATGATCCTCCACATGATGCTTAATTTTTGGCCTTCACTGAGGGGGAAGTTCTTAAGAGGCCCTAAGCCCAACACTTGCACCCACATTTTTCTTACTAATGCTCAGGAGAGGAAAAAAGTGCTCAAAGAAGCATTTGTTACTCAAATATCAACTAAAATATCCACACTCACCATGCCTCTCCCCCCATACTCAACCACCACCACTTGGCCTCTGCCTCCAGCTGCAAATTGCTTGGGAGATGTTTATTTCTGGAACATGCTTGAGGATGAGCACCAGCAGCTGGGGCAGTCTGGGACAATCTCTCCTGGCAGGGTAAGAGGTCTGTCCTCTTTGCAGAAATAAGCGTAGACAAGCAAAGTCTCCAAGCAAGCATCCACTGGTGGCTGCCCCAGGCCGGCAGGCATTGGATCCCAGGGAGAAGGACGGCCCCTTAAGCCTATGGCAGAAGGGGAGGTAGAGGGAGGCAGCATCCTGTTAAAATTCTAGTCACTGGATTTAGCGAGGCTGGCTGGAGAGGGAGGTTAGACAGTGGGTTTCATCACTGGTCACATTGTCACGAATGTCTTTTACTTTTACAGTTTGTCTTGGGCTGTGCTCCCTTATTTCTCCTCTTCAACTTCCAAGATCAGTTATGCAATTTGTGATGTTCAGAAATCCCTGCTTGCCCTTCCAGGCTGAGGACATCAGCCCAGAGGGCTAGGACTGGCTCTCAGCTAAATGGGAAAACGACACGTTAATTTTCATTACCCTCCCACCTGCCTTTCCAGGGGTCCGCTTTCTCCTCCTGGGCCCTCCAGGTGCCTGAGGGCTGGTGCTCCTGACCCGCATTCCCTGCAAAATCATATCCCTTTCTCTTCCCTATTAAAGCACCTACTCTATTCAGGGACCTGGGAGAATAAAATGATGTGGTAAAAAATTTCATTCTAGGGGTGAATGGCTGATATTAGCTTAGTAGGTTAATGAACTTCCAAAAAAGAATTTTCATTTTCAAAGAGTGCACTTGGAGCCAGAAACTCAAACAGCAAAATTTCTGGGATTCCCAGATATTCCAGGTGCTTGGCCAGATGTGAGAAAGTCTGGAGGCGGAATAAGTAGAGTGGTTTGGAGGCATCATCAGTAGTGTCCTACCATATCCTCTGAGTTCAAATCCTGACTAGGCTACTTTCCAGCTGTGAAACTTGGGGCAAGTTGCTTCACCTCTCTAAACCATCTGTCTTCTGTTGCGTTCCCCTGGAAGTAGTCCCTGGTACAAGGATTTAAGTGCAAGTCTCTGGGGGGAGGTGCTCCCAGGAAGCACTGTCAAGGGATTGAGGAAGTAAGACAGGGAAGGGAAGGAAGCCAACACAGGGTGCAATAGTGAGCAGGTAGCCATGTGGCTAACTGCAGTGCCATTCCACTGGGCTCCTCTGGGAGACGGTAGAACAAACCTTAGAGTTGTCCCTCAGGAGGGATGTCTTAGTCCCTTTGTGCTGCTATAAAACAAAAATACCATAGACTGGGTGGCTTATAAACAACAGAAATATATTTCTCACAGTTCTGGAGGCTGGGAAGTCCAAGATCAAAGCGCCGGCAGACTCAGTGTCTGGTGAAAGCTGGCTACCTGGTCAGTCGATGGAGCCTTCTAGCTGTGTCCTCACAAGGCAGAAGAGGCAAGGGATCTCCCTGGGGTCTCTTTTGTAAGAACACCAATCTCATTCATGAGGGCTCTCCCTCATGACCTATTCACCTTCCAAAGGGCCCACCTCCTAATACTACCACTTTAGGGGTTAAGATTCAACATATAAATTTGGGGGGGACACAAACATTCAGTCCATAGTAAGGAGTGTGGGAGCTGCGGTATTCATCCACCGGCTCTCATCAGTCATTGGTTGAGGGCTCCTCCCACTAATTCCCTCGCACTCCCAGGGGCCAGAGAACAACTTCCAACTTGTAGCTGGAAGCCATAGGATCTGGCATTCACAGGAATGGTGAGTGCCAAGGAAATACATTAGAGTATTCACAGTGATTGCCATGCCAACCACTCCATCAGAATAGGAAGACCAACTGCATGCTCAGGGACTGGATGAGATGGTGTAGGGCACTCAGCACAGTGTCTAATCCACGGTCAGTGATGGTCAGTGATGGTTGTTGGTCCTGTTATCTGTGTCCCAGGCATGCTGAGTACCAGCCACCAGAGGAGAGGACATGGTTTATTTTGGAGAGAGGTAGGAAACAAAATAAGGTAGGCAGGAGTAAGTCCCATTGCACAGGGCTTCCAAGGGCAGGCAGGGCAGGGATTTCACCCAGTAGGCAGCAGGGCTGGGGGAGGTGCAGGGCTCCATGGTGAGCGGAGGGAACAGCACCCGCCAAGGTCAAGGCGGGGGAAAGACAGCATCCTTATGGAAGCTCAAGCAATGCACATGGAAACACACGATGTCTTGAGGGAGTACGAGGGGGCGTCTAAAAGATGACCTGTGAGGCGTTGGCACCTCCTCCACAGAAACTTCCTGAATCGGTCAAAGGACCACAGGCTTCTGTCCTTCTGATTAGTTTGGACATAGATCTCCCCTCCCTTTCCCCATCTCACTCAAAAACCTCTGAAGGCTTCTCATTTCCTATCAAATGAAGGCTGATTAAAAATCCCCCACAATGTGACCCAAAATTATTTTTCCACCCTTATCTCTTAACCACTCCTCTCCTCCCCCAAAAAACTAGGATTTACCTCCTTGGAATTTGATCTGCCCCCAAAGTAATGAAAATGTAAAAGATTTATCTGAGCCTTTTTATAGCCAAGGAGTGTCCTTCCAGGGCTCTATCTCTGGCATTTGAGATGTGGACGCAATGACTCATAACCCTTAGGCTTCATCTGAAAGTGGAAGAAAGAACCAGGAGGAACTAACACTGCTCTGAGAAATAGTGGAAAATGCTAGCTCCAAAATGCGCAGGATAATCTGTACATTTGAGGTTTACTTGGAGAAATGTTTCTCTCCCTCACTGTGGATTTGGATTGTGCTGCATTGGAAGAGCGTTATCTATTGCTGGTGTAGATGTGCGTGCATGTACGTGACTGTGTGGACATGCGTGTGTGTTTGGCCCAATCACACCCACTGGAAGCCCACAGAGAGGGTACATGTCTGCACATAGCCTCCTCTGCTGCTGGAGAGACCTGAAGTTCACCAGACTTAGACCAAAAAAGTGGCTCCCAGGGGCTAACTCAGGAGCAGACGCGAGGCAGACTCCCTCTCCTCAAATTCACCAGAGGGAGCTGACCCTTGAAGGGACAGAAACTCGAAATTTGAGTTGCCTCTGTTCTGACACTTCTTCCACCTCTGACTGCTCACCGTTCCATGGGCACAGCTTGAACTCTTGCTCTCTTGCAGACCCGTGTACATTTGCAGCTTCTTCTCCTTAGAATGCCCTTCCCTACTTCCTCTCTGAAAATCTCCTGCTTTCAAGGCTCAGCTCGGATGTTACCTCCTTTCCTGACCCTCCTCTGCTTCCCCGGCACTTGGTCACACTTCTGTTATGCGCTTATCACAGTCCCATCTACTGTCCAGCACTGAAAAACAAGGAAGCCGAGGAGTTAGGAGCTCAGACTCTGAGATTAGGGAAGACCAGGTTCAAATCCCAGGTCTGCCTTTTACAAGTTCTGGGACCTTACCTCTCGAAGCCTCAAGTTCGTCCTCTGCAAAAGGCAGATAGCCATTGTACTGCTTCGTAGGATCATCACAAGGATGAAAGGAAATGATGTACGTATCCAGCACAATAAGTGGTCAATAAATGGGCGCTACCGTTTTGATTATTATTGTACATATTTGTTTCCTCTCCTAGAATGGGAGCCTCAGAGGGAGGCAAGAGCCACATCTGGTTTGTCACTCCATCCCCAGCGTGGTGCTCAGTAATACATTATTGAATGGCTCAGCGTCTGCCTTGCATCTGGTCCATGCACTGTGGGAATCCCTTTCTCTGCCCCATGTCTTTGTTTAATGTCACGACTCCACTTCCCGAGAGCCCTCCATAAGCCCATCTTTACCCTTGTGCACGCTATCCAGACCTCTAACTCTTGTGGCTTCTCCTTGACATCTCAGCCCAGCCAGTGCCAGGATGAGAGTCCTGGACAACCACGTAGGCTGCGCTGATGACTAAAGGAAATCATGCAGGCGTTGGCATTTAGCCCGTATTAAGTGCTCAGTTGAAGCAGTTATTCTTTGTACTGTTGTCTCTGTGACGGGTGTTTCTGATGTGGCTCTTCCAGCCTGGTCCAACATCAAGGGTTTGCCTCATCTAAGCATCATCAGAAATGGCCTCTCAGCTAGGATGTTGACAGCTACCTCTAGACTTTTAAGGCAATTTGTATTCTCCAGAACCTTTTGACATACTTTTTCTTCAAAAGGCTGTTTCCTTATCCATCCGATGTGTCTGTTTGTGTTGTGGCCATGCTCCTTCCCTTTGATATCTTTACTGCAAATACTGTACATACTTGTGGCTTGAGAAATGGAAATCAGAAAATAACTTCCTGGATTCAGTATAGGTTGTACGCAGGGCTTGATCCTAATCACTGACCCTCTGCAACAGGACTGAGAACGGGGCTCAGGCACAAGGTTCAGAAGAAGGCAGCATCCACCCGACTCCAGCATTTTGGATTGGACTTTCTACTTCAAGTGGAAAGTGGCTGGGGCAAACATAAGCTACTGGTGTAAACACAGTTATTCAAACCTAACATCCCTCACTTTGTCGGCAGGGATGAGACCTGGCACAAAACACAAACACTAAGGGAAGCTCTCTGAGTCCCTCTGTGCATGACAAATGCAATCACCTCCTCATCATCCATCCTATTGGCCCAGGACAGTAGCACATGTCATTGAAACACCAGATAACAAAAGCAATCTTGTAGTTTTCTTCTCTACTTTTTTTTTTCTTTTCAGCTTTGGAATTTATTATATCATTTTTTGGCAGAAGATGTGCCTTCCCAAGTAACCATAAGTTTGCTTAAGTTTTTCTTAAAAAAAACTTTGTATTTCCTAAGCACAAACCAACAGACAAGGCAGAGGGAGGAGGCCAGATCCATGAGGGGAACCTGTGGGGGCAGAGACGAGCCCAGGAGCCAGGATGTGCCTCCAGGTGGACCCCTACCCCTACCCCACACTGTTGACATGGACAGTGGCTGCATTGGAGGCACCAGGGAGCAGAGAAGAAAAGGTAGAGAGAAATAACCAGAGAGTGGGAGAGAGAGACATACCTGGGGGTGGAGGTGGTGAGGGGAGTGTTGGAGAAGAAAGTCAAAGAAAGTGAGGCAGAGGGTCCAAGACAGACAGAAATAGGGTGACCATTCTGTCCTAGTCAACCAGGGATTGTCCTAGTTTTGACACTGAAATTCCAGAAATCCAAGAAACCCCTCAGTCCCAGGCAAACCAGAACAGTTAATCACCCCAGGTCACAGAGGTGAAAATGCAGAGAAAGGGTAGAAAAAGAGAGGCACCCTCCAGAATGAAAGCAGATCCAACGCCACCCCATATATTTTTCTGGAAGAAGAATGTGTTGGTGCTAGCTGAACCAGGCTTCTATCATCAGTGCCCTACCCCACTGCTGGGTTCCTCTGGAGGGGACAGCATCTCCTCCACCTTTCGTTTCTAGAGAAGTCAGGGCCCCCCAGAGGAGGGTGCTCAGACTGAAAGCTTGAGAGCCAGAGGACCTGCCCACAAGATTCTCTGGGTTACCCATGCTCACGCGGTCCTGGCCGGAAATGCCTGCTTCCCCATCCAGCTGTGAGGGGTGATGAGTTCTGAATCTGCTGTCAGACACCAGGATTCTGCCGCGTTGGTGCTGTGGGATCTTGGGTGAATCCCTTGCTGCTTTGAGTTTAGATTTCTAAAGGGGACTTAGCAACTGTGGATCTTGTCTGTCCAGTAAGCTTTGTCATCCCCTTTTTCTGTTTCCTTTTGGGAACTCCTCTCCTATGAGATGTGGTCCTGGTAGGGATGTCAGTCACAATGCCCTTCTTTTCCCAACGCCTCGGAGCTGGGCGTGTGCTCCAGACTGGGCCAGTTATAGTACCATATGCTCCAGACACTAGTTGGTTCAGGGGTGGGCATGAAGCAAACCCTGGACTTTTCTTCTGGATCTGGAGGGAAGGCTGTCTCTCTCCCTTCAGAATCTATAAAGAATAAGCTTGGGACTGCTGGCTACATCTTTCTAGCAGGCAGAGAAATCCTGTCTGCTGCAGGAAAGGAAAGCAGAATGAAGGAAAACTAAGAGAAGACAGAGAGAAAAAAGAGAGTCTTGATCTACCCGTGCCTGCAGCAAATCATCTTTGCACTTCCTAGCTACAAAAGTGTGTACATTCCCTTTTCTGCCTCAGTCAGTTTGTGCAGAGTTCCTATAACTTGCAACTGAAAGAATCCTCACCAATACAATCTCTTTACAAGAATGAGTATAATTCTCTGCAGGACTCTTGTGAGTATTAAACGAGATCACAGGTGTGAAAGGGATTTCAAAATTAGTAAAACACCATGTACAGGCCTCACACACTTCTGGTGGGAATGTAAAATGGTGCAGCCACTGTGGAAACAGTCTGGCAGTTCTTCAAATGATTAAACAGAGTTACCATATGACCCAGAAATTCCACTCCTAGGTATATACCCAAGAGAACTGAAAACATATGTTCACACAAAAACTTGCACACAGATGTTCATAGCAGCATCATTCACAATAGCCAAGAAGTAGAAACAACCAAATATCCATCCCCTGATAATGGGTGAACAAAATGTGGTATATCCATACAATGGAACGTTTTTTGGCCGTAAAAAGGAATGAAATACCGATATGTGCTACAATATGAATGAACCTTGGAAACATTATGCTAAGTGGTAGAAGCCAGACACAAAAGGCCACATATCGTATGATTCCATTTACATGAAATGTCCAGAATAGATAAATCCATAGAGATACAAAGTAGATTAGTGGTTGCCAGGGGCTTGGGTGATGGAATGGGGAGTGGCTGCTAACGGTTACAGTGTCTTTTTGAGATAATAAAAATGTCCTAAAATTAGTGGTAGTAGTTACACAACCATGTGAATATACTAAAAATTGCTAAACTGCCTGGAGGATTGTATGGTATGTGAGTTATATCTCAACAAAATAAGTAAATAAACACACTATGGATATGTAAAGGATTAATATTATTATTATTATTGCTCAACTCAAATCCTAGCTTCCATAAAGCCCTGCATCCAATTCTCTGAGCTTCTCCAGACTGAATCTGGATTGTGCATTTGTCACCCATACGCTGCTGCCTTGAGTGACTTAAATAATGTTTAATAGTCGTTAAATAATAAATGACTTAAATAAATGATTAAATAACAAATAATGACTATGTCAATAAATATGAAGTTATGTCTCAGCCTCTCAGCTCCATCACTAGCTCCTTGAGTGCAGGCTTCTCTTGTGTAACTTGCAGAGCACGAGGGCACAGTGTTTGTATCAGTGAGGGCACACCTCTCCCCCCGGCCAGGTTACACAAAGGCACACTTACAGTAGTCCCCCCTTATCTGTGGGGGATATATCCTAAGACCCCCAGTGGGTGCCTGGAACCACAGATAGTACCAAACCCTCTATATACTATGTTTTCTCCTATACATACTTGCCTATGATAAAGTTTAATTTATAAATTAGGCATGGTAAGAGATTAACAATAACTAATAATAAAATAGAACAATATTCTGTAACAATATACTGATAACCAAGATGGATACTAAGCGACTAAAGGGCAGGTAGCGTATATAGCGTGGATATGCTGGACAAAGGGACAATTTACGTCCTGGGCAGGAGGGAGTGGGAAGGTATGAGATTTCATCGTGCTTCTCAGAATGGCACACAATTTAAAACTTATGAGTTGTTTATTTCTGGAATTTTCCATTTAAAATGAAACAGTGGAAAGTGAAATCATGGATAAGGGGAGGACTACTGTACTGGATTCAGGATCCCCATACCCCTGATGAGAGCAATGTGAGTTAATGAACGGCAGAATTGTTACTCCAGGACCAGCAGCAGCACCCACCACAGAGAGCCCCTCGGGAAGCAGGGTGCAGTCTCTGAGTGCGGTCCTCAGCCCACCAACGCATCAGAGTGCTTGCAGTGCCCACCAGGACGCCCTGAGCTTCAGGGAATTTGCGATCTTCATAAGCGCTCCAGGCAATTCCCTTGCATGGATTTTGAAGACGACTAGGGAGAGCGTGAATTTGTGTGAAGCAGGGAAGTGGTTTGCAGCCCCTTGGATAGCTGTTATCAGTTAGGATGTTCTAGGTTCAAAGCATCTTGACTCAAACCCACTTAAACAATAAAGGGGACTCAGTCACATAATTGGAAAGTCCTGAGGGGAGCAGGCTGAGAAGTGGCTTGATTCAGGGTCTCAACAAGAACCTCCTGACCTTGGTTTCTCCATTCTGTCATCCAGTGTCTGCCTCATTCCAAGGCCAGAGCTCTCTTCCCCACCCCTCACCCTCTCAACTTCCAGGTCTTTATGATTCTTTGTCCCAGCCTGGGAGAGGACACGGGGGTAGGAGAGGGGAGGAGAGAAAAAGTGAGTGAGTGAATGAGTGAGTGAGCTAGTTAGTTCATTCTAGGGGCTCTTTTAGAAGAGCAAGAAAGCTTGTTTCCCAGAAAACCTTTTTCCTTCATCATGTTGTCCCTTCTTAAACTATGGCCAGGGTATGGCAATACACTGATTCATTTCAACCTAAACTGCATGTCCCCCGCATACACGCTGCAGGGATGGAACCATCTTCCCCCAAAGTCTGTGGCTGAGTGGTAGAGGTGAGGATACTGAGATGACAACCAGGGTAGCTACCAAGAAGAGAGCAGTGTTGGGGAAGCAGGCACAACGCCCACTACCATACATACTTAAGTGAATCTGGGCCTTCTCAAACCCCACCTCATCCTCCAGGACCCAGCCTGAATGTCACCTCCTCTGGGAAGCCCTTCCAATCCCTCCCAGACAGAAAACTCTACCCTCTGTGCACCCACACATCACCTGTGCTCATCTCCCCACCCATCCCTCCATCCATCCGTCCACCTACCTGTCTATGTTCCGGGGTGTGGCGGGCTGAGTGCTCAGTTGTGAACCAGAGATTTCTACCCTAAAAGTGTTTTCAGTCTGGACAAGGAGAAAAAAGTCAATCAAATGATTACACCAATTGATGTCTAGTTTCTCTACTAAGTACAATGAAGAAAAAGGAGAGCACGCTCCTATCTGGGGATCTGACCTGGTGGGGATGGAGTGAGGGAAGGCTGTCCCCAGAAAGGGATGTTGGCCTCTGCTCTAGCTTCCACCACACCAGCCATCCTACCCTCTGCCTCAGCTCTCTCCCCTGCTGGAAAGGCCGGCCTCCACACCCACGGGTTGTGGTCCAGGGCCTGATTTAAAGCTTGTGCAACAAATGAGCATTGAGTTTAATTGTCAGTGGTTAGAAGGGCTGGGCGGGAAGGTGGCTGGGTTCCAAAGAGGAGCTTCACTGTTACGGTAAAAGTGGGCATGGGGTCCTCCTGGATGCTTTGCAATGTCTCAGGGGTGGGGGTTGGGGAGAGGTTGGAGGTGGAGGACTGGGATCTGCATCTATTCCAGGGTCAGAAGCAGCACTGTGGTCTTTACATTCCAAGCTCCAGGGTGTGGGGAGGCAGGGCCACGTCTCAGAATGGACTTTCAAGGGACATCCACTCACCTTGGCCAAGGAAGACCTGAGTCACAGCCAGGTGTCCCTGGGTCATCCCTGTCAGCTTTGTGAAGCTTTTTCCTCTGGGAAATGGGATACAAACCACTTTTCCTGAATTTGGTGGTGGTGATGGAAAGGGAGATGCTACACTGGTGAGGTGGTTCCCAGGAGCAGTTCTAAGGTTTTTTCTAAGGCAGAGGTGTGGTGGAGGGAGAAGGAGAGATTTGGAGACGGCGTCGAGGCCGCAGCTTGCCGCCTGCCCAGGTGGCAGAGGGGCCGAGACTGGACTGGAGCCAGAGCCGGGGTGGTGTCCGGCGCCCCTCCCCGCCGCTCGAGCCCTCCCACTTCCTCCGAATGAGCGCGGCTGTCAGGGAGCCGGGCGCGCCGCGCGCAGAGCAGGCTCGAGGCGCCGCGCCGAGGAGGCTGCCGCTCTGGCTCGCCGCCCCCGTCGCCGCTCCGCACCGGGCACCCGCGCCGCGCCGCGAGCCATGGACCTGCCCAGGGGCCTCCTGGTGGCCTGGACGCTCAGCCTGTGGCCAGGTACGTGCCCCCCTTACCTCTGGGAGCCCCTCCCTGGCCCTCCGGGGCCTCGGATCCAGCTGCCAGGAGAGGGACGCGGTGCGCCTCTCAGGGTCGGAGCTTGGCTGCTCTTGGGGACGTGGGTTCCCGGGAACTGGCTGCAGTCCAGCGGCTCCGCCAAGTTCTGCAAAAGAGGGAGACGCGCGGAGGCGCCTTGGAGCCGGGACTTTGGTGTCTTTAGGGAAAGTTGAAGAGGCTCGAGTTGAAAAGCGCAGAGGGTGGGTGGCCCCACTGGACTGCCTGGCTACCTCCAAGGGCCACGCCGGGGTTCCGGCACCGCAGCTGGGGGCACTCGCGTATCCCGGGAGCGCAGAGGGCGCGCGGCCCAGGCCGGGAATGGGACAGGACGCGCGGAGCGAGCCCTGCCTCGGCTGCCCTCCCGCCTGGCGCGGAGGAGCATGTTGAAGTGTGGAGAGCCAGGCGCAGCGGCCCGGGAGGGCTGGGGGAGACCCGGGAGCCGAAAGCCGCCCGGAGTCCCTGCGGCCAGAGACGGGGCGAACGCCCAGGGCGGTCGGCTCCTAGATGGTGGCGGGCCGTCGCCGGAGAGGCCAAAGGCGGCGGGCGCAGCTCCGCAGTCCAGGGCCCCCGAAGACGTTACTTGACACTCGGGGTAGGGACGGGGCATCGTCCCCCAACCCGCGCTTTATTATGCAGTTATCCAATAATCCGGGGGAAGCCGCTGTCGCCGAGACGCGCGCCGCCGCCTAATGCACTCCAGGTGTCGGGGCGCGGGGGGGACTTCGGGCCAGCCGGGCGTGCGGCCGGGAATGAGAGGGCAGCCCTGGGCTCTCCGCACTGGGGCACCTGGCCCGGGCTGCCCCACCCTGGGCGCCCCGGCCCGACCCGCCACGCGGGGGTGGCGGCCAGCGGCGCTGTTCTTTGGGCGGCGAAAGCTTTCCGGGCTCCTCCTCGGCGAGGAGCAGCGCCCGCCTAGGGGTCTAACCGCCGGACCTTGGCTTCCCTTCTGCGTGGGCTCCAGGCTGGGGCCGGGGCCGGTAGTAGGAGTCAGATGCGGTGGCAGTGGGAGAAGCGCCCTTAGAGAGTACAAGTGGAGACCCTCGAGCCCGTGCTCCTCACCCGAGTCCTGAAATACTACAGAAACAAGTGCACCCCCCTGTCAGTCTATAATGGAGCTTCTGGAAGGGCCTGCAGTTGAAAGGGTCTCTGGCTGATGGGGTTCAGTTCAGATCCTGAGTCACAGTTTAAAACCAACATTGATGCATGCAGTGGTTGGGGGGAGGGGGGTTGAGGAGGGCAGGGGAAGAGCTGTGACCAGGCGGGCGTACATCTAGAAACCAGCTACAGAAGGAGGTGAAGGCCAGTCTAGGTCATTTAGATAGGAAGGGAAACAACTACAGGAACTGTCTTTAAATCAGTAGGAGGTCCAGCCACACGAAAAGGGAATGCAGCCCTGTGTGACTCCAGATGGGTGGAACCAGCCCACCAAACCCTGAGATGGAGTGGCTGCCTGAGGGGCTGAAGACAGTCTGGACCTCAGGAAGCTAAGAGCAAACTCTTTGAAATCAGACCTGGCTTCCGGGTCTGGCTCTGCTACCCACTAGCTGGACAACCTTGGGCAGGTTGTGCAGTCTCTCCAACAAGTCTCCTCCTCCGTGGAGAGGAGATAGAAATTCTGAGTTCGCACAGTTGTTGGGATGATTAAGGGAGGCACTGTAAGAAAAGTCCTTAACACAGAGCTTGGTGCACTGTAGGGCTGGAGCAGTGGTTGCTAATGTTATTGTCACTTAAGCAGGGGTGGAAGGGGGGTAGGGGAGTAGGGTGAGGGACAGGGACAGGATTTGTGACTCAGAGCTCCCTTTATATGGAGAAAACCACCCCTGAGTTACGTCTGGTCAATTTGGGTTCTTAAAATATGGGATTCATTAAACATATCAATCAATGTTGGAACGACATCTGTTTGCAAGGAGCTGGGGGTGGGGCCCGAGTGTGTGTGTAATCTGGGCCCTGCCTGGAGCTGAGAACAAGGCAAGACCAGTGAGAGCTAAATAGAAGCACTAGGGAGAGACCAGCACAGAGAAGCTAAGGGCCGCAGTTCAAACAAGAGAAGTTCAGTTCCACTTGGATAAGCAAGGGAGGCTTCCTGGAGGAGGAGATACCATTTGAACTGCACCTTGAAGAAGTGTGCAAAATGTGAATAGGGCTTCAAGTAGTGTTCATACATTAGCGAGTTATTTCCTGAGACTAAAGAACAAAAAGGTGAATATTTTAAAGCCACGAAGGTGACTCTTGTCAGTCTGGACTCTGAAGATTGGGAGGGTTACAGGGGTCATTGGGTCCATTCCCCTGGCTCTAGAGCAGGCTTGATATTGCTCTCTTTCTCCTGTGTGCATCACTTGGATTCAGTGTGAGGATTACCAGGAAGTTCGCCTACTGCTGACAGCACAGTTTGGCTGGGCAGGGGGACTGTCACAGGCCAAGTTGGGAGTGAGTCCTCATTGAGGCCATTATGAGTTCAGAGCCTCCATCTTTCTGGAGCTTCTGCTGCAGGCTGGGCAGGGTGATGGGGTGGGCAAAACTATCAAGAAAGCCAGAAAAAAAGTAGACAAGTCCAAAGACTTTTATAGGGGACATTCAGAGAGAGCAGATCCATTGATCAGAACTTTGCTGTTATAACACATCTGTAATAAGGGTCTATGAGGTGATGGTTCTTTAAAAACCTAGTCTTTACTGAGCACCTGTTATCTGCCAGGCCCCGTAAAGACACACAGGGAGATCAGACACAGCGTGGGAGTGAAGGCCCTGGGGTCTCACTGCCTGGGATGGGTCTGAGCTCTGCCAGTTAGGACTCAATGCCTTGGCAAGTTACTAAGTGGCTCTGTGCCTTAGTTTCCTCACCTGTAAAATGGGGATGATAATAATAGAACTTATAGAGTTACCCAAAGATTAAATGAGCAACTGTCTATAAAGTGCTTGGAAAGTTCCAGGCACATATTAAGCCCTCAAGGGAGTTGTCTTTCTTCTCTATTATCAGCAGCAGCAGCAGCGCTCAAGGTACTGACCATTCAGTAAGGGGTCTAAGGATGCACAGAAATGTAACTTTCGAACTCAAGTCCGCAAGAGAAGTCTAGAAGAAGTGCTGGGGTTCTGGAGGCTCAGAGGAGACGTACACACCAGGGCTCTAAATAAACCTAAATTTTCCTAGCCCCTCCCTGCCAAAGACTTAGCCCAAAGTTGTGATCATAATGGGAACTCAGGGATTTTTTACCACTGAGGCTGTCTTGAAGTCAACATGAACTTAGTGTGACTGTTTTGTGGTGTTGGAGAGGAGAGAGAGCATACCAGTCAGCATGGCCCTTGTGTGTCCTGGCGGGTGGGGCTCCTATTCAGCAGGAAAACCTTGTACGGCAGAAGCACAGTTCTAGGCCCCAGAGGTGCACAAAGACTGAGATCCAGGCCCTGCTGTCCAGCTTTGAAAGAGCAGGGAAGGAGGTGAAGTTTTCACTTTGCCTCCCCGACTGCCCATCCTGCTGGGAGCTTGTCAGCCAAGCCTCTCAGCTACAATCAGCTGAGGAACTTCTGGACCCTTCCACTTACAGGCCCTGGGGGCCCTAAAGAGATGGGAGTGGAATACCACCTTCTTTTTACTTGGTCACCGTGTCCCATCTCTACCCCATAGCAGACCCCCACAGATGGGATATCTACCTCCTTGCCATTCTCATTGTTCCCAGCCCACCCACACAGGGCTGTGGACCCTTGTGGAACTCAGACAGCTCCTGACCTTAATTTTGTCCTCTCTGAACCTCTTTCTCTCCCCTCCTGTAGTGGAAGCTTCCTTCAGCAGCAGGGAACTTCCCTTCCATCCTCTCCCGTCATCACCTAGGACATAACTATATTCTGAGCTGGCCTCACTTGGCTCTTGCTGTATAGAAGGGAGTTTGGAGAATTCAAAAAGCCCTCTTTACTCTCCATAACGCCTGACTTTGGAGGTTATTGTCTCACTATAGGCTTCAAGATCTTACTTTGGGAGTCAGAGTTGAACATCGTTCTACTGCAATTGCAAAGAAAAGGATCCGTCATAATCCTCCCCAGGCAGCAATGGCCTCTGGCTGACTCACGGAGAGTCAGCCATAAAGCAAGCTTTAAACATGCACTAACACATTTCAGAAATGGCATTTCTGCTGATCCTCATCACTTAATGCCCCTACCCCCGCCCCCACCAGACTGTGGGCTCCTATCAAGGATTCATAACCATTTGAAACTATTTTCCCCAAAATGATTGTGAGCTCCAAAGACTCCCACACGCCCTCAGTATGGAGTGCTCACTATAGGAAGCCTCCGTGATGTAAATCCGAACTGTACGAATCTTAGTTGAAAGCCCAGAATTTTGTTACCAGTGAGAGGAGAAAAGGGAAGAGAGAGACTGGAGTTGGTCATCTTGTAAACCAAAACCAAATAAGCTCCCAAAAAATTCCATGAAGGGTTTGCATACTGTGTACTTACGACCTGAGTCACAAGGTGAATTAAATTCCACCTGGAGGAAAAAGTCAGTGTGGTCAGACCCCCTCCCTGCCTCTGTCCCTCATTTCCTCCTTCACCTGCACGCTTGCTGAGCAGCACTAATAATCATCGCGTGCAGGGCCTGGGAACCCAACCGCCTGGATTCAAATCCTTTCCACTTGGGTGACCTTGGATAAGCCCCTCTGGGCCTCATTTTCCTCATAAAATGGGGAGAATAATGACGTCACAGGCTGGTGTGTGTTAGACGATCTATCCGTGGTTCATTCATATCAAGCACTCAGAGCAGCATCTGGCACCCAGTGAGCTCTCAAGTGACAGTAGCACTATTTACCCTTCCCATCGTGTGTTATTTGATTGATGCCGGGCGCTGTGTCAAGCACTTTCTCACATCCCAGTCAGGCCCCGCTACGGCTGCATGAAGCCACCACTCAGTCGCCCGGGTACACGCGAGAAGTTAAATGGTTCGTCCCAGGTCATGCCGATAGAGGAAGAGGCAGAGTCGGGATTTGTCTGACCCCAAAGCTGCTACTCTTAATCCATGCATGGTATCTCTTTGGGAAATGGGCCGGGAAGGCGTAGAAAGGCAATAAGATGCCCTTGCTGAAGGAGTTGTCGTCAGGAAAAATGAGGTCAGGGCGCAGATGGCCATCCTGACGGGGGCATCAGCCTAGGGGCGGCAGCTCCCTCCTTCAGACTCAACTAGACAGTGACTCCTCACTCAAGATGCTGGCTCGGTGAGACGTGGTCCTCACATGGTGCCTCGTAATGTGGGGGCCTCTCTCCCTCACTTGCCTCCCCGCTCAGGGCCAACAGGGGCTCTACCTCCTGTCCCCGAGTGCCCAGTCCTCTGGGCCACAGTGACTGCCCCAGGACTCCCTCTCAGCCCATCCTCAGGGTCCAGGCTGGGTATTCCTCTTGTCCCTGCCCTGCCTCTGCTCCCACTCTCCTAATCAAAACCTGCCCTGAGCTCCAGGCCTAATGAGTTAATTCACGCTGAACGGCACTAGTGGGTGATGACAACTTCATGTGCTCTACCCAGAGGGATTCGCGTTTCAACTTGAGCCGGAGGAATAAGGGCTAATGGTGGAAGTTCAGGCACCAGGACCACCCAGCAGATGAAATAGTTGAGGCAGGGGGACCTGCCTGGTGTGGGCCAACCGCTCAGCCCACTACTCCATCACCGGTCAGATGCGTCCTACCCCGACCCCTGTGGATGATGGGCAGCCTCATCCTGTAACACAGAAGAGGCCAGTCTGTGGCTTGGCTGATGCCGCTCTAAAGCGGGCAGAAGTTTTTCCACGTGGCATGTGGGGTGAGTTAGGCACATTGCTATAGCAACGAGCTCTGGGATTCCAAACAGGATGACACAGAGAAGGGGTTCCTGCCTCCGCAGCTGGGGCTGAAGGCTTTCTTGCCCCAGCAGCATCACCCAGCTGGGCCAGGCTGCCAGAAATCCTGACCCTGCAGATTTCCAGGGTCTGTTTCTTTGCAGATCAGGAGGACTGGGCCTCAGGAAGAGGAGAGGCCATGGGAAAATCATGAAATGGGCAAGTGGGTGCAGCTCCCAACGGTCTGCAAAAAGCACTCCCGTGGTTCATTCTACCAGGCCGGGCTACAGAGACAACCTGGAGTCAGAGTCTGAGAGGCTGAGCGCAGGCTGGAATTTGGGGGTGAGAGGTGGTAGTTGGAAGGTTATTCATTGGTGACCGAGTCTGGGTCCCCACAGGGCCATAAGCTATTGATCACTGTGTAGCCCCAAGCTAGAGACTCAGGAAAGCCGAAGAGGGGCGACAGGGACACTGATTGGCTGAGGACCCTGGTCAGAACTGCCCAAGACAGAGGGACCGACCCAGGGGCTGGGGGAAGTGGGAGGTGTCCAGGAGGGGTTAGACGAAGCCCATTAGGGTCATTCCAACCCTGCGATTCTGGGCCCTGCTGAAGCTGTTTTGAGTGTTCAGGTGAAGGAAATGCCTGACTCAGGATGGGGACTGGCAAAGCGAAGCCCAGGCTAAGTGGGAAAGGGATGCTCCATCAGGGAGAGAAAGGAGGCTGCCTGGGGGCAGAGCAGGAGGGCCCCGGGACCTCCCTGAGGCTCCAGCCCAGACTTAGATGTCGTTGTCCCTCTTGCCCCTGCCCCATCCAGACTTTTCTCAATAGCAGCCAAAATGAGGCTAAAACACAGACTGGCTTGTGTAGTTACTCCCCTGCTTAAAACCCTCAGTGGCTCCCTGTTGCAATTAGGTTGAGTCCAGACTCTTTAATAGACCTGACCAGACCCTGAATGGCTGGCCCTGGCCTGCCCTCGGGTTCACCTCTAGGAGCACCACGTGCACGGGCACCTGCACTTCCTACAGCACCCCCACCTGACTGAGCGTCTTAGTTTCTCAAACACACCAGCTCTCTCTGGCCTTCACTCATCTTATTCCTATATCCCTTTCTACCTCCTCCTTTCTCCTGGCTGCCTGCCACTTATTCTTCAGGTTTCCACCTGGGCACAACTTCTCCCTGAAAGTCTCACCTGACCCCTCAATCAGACCTCGGAACCCCACTTGTGTGATCTCAGGATACCCTGTACTTCACCCACCACACAGTATTCCAATTGCCTGAACATCCTGCCCCACTGGACTGAGAGCAGAGACCACATCTCCCATCAATCTCTATCCCCGGCTCTCACACGGGGCCAGACATAATAGGTTCTCAATTAACAGGTGTTGAACGAATGTGAGAACTGTCTGTCCAAGTAGACAGAAAGATACTGAAGGGCAAGATAGGTATCTTAAATTTCTTTGCACATGCACACCCAGGAGGTCCCAACACAGTAGCCTGTATGAGCCAGGCCCTGCGCTACATGCTCTGGGGGATAAAAGAGAAGAGATAAGTCCTGTCCTTCAAGGAGGTTATGGTTTGGTAGGAGAGAAACCTTTGGGTAAATCACTATAATACAAGGGAAGAAGTAATAAACGCTATAAAAGAGCTACAGACGAAGGCCTCTGGGATTTGAGAGCTGAGAAAGAGATGATTTGAGAATGCAGGACGGGTAGAGAGTCTATCTGGGCAAATGGCCTGATGTGTGGTCGGCAGGATGCTGGAGTAGGTGCCATGGGACTGCAAGAACGGAGCAGTGGGCTGAGGCCGCGGAGGGAGGACCTGAACGCCAACTAAGGCATTTGGATTTAGCAGGTGGGGGGCCATTGAAGGCTTTTGAGGGAGTGTGGTGGCACGTTCTAATCTGTGTTTTGAGAAGCTCCTGGAGGGTTGGTGGGGGGGTGTGGCTGTGACAGGGCAACAATTGGGAGCCAGTGGAATGATAAGACGGCCACTGACGGGACCCAGGCAAGAGGACACGGGAGCCTGAAGTAAAGGCGTGAGATGACAGAGGAGGAGTGAACCCAGGGGGGCAGAATGGAACAGGGCCTGGTCACCAGGGAATGAAAGGTGTCTGAGGGGCCACAGGGCAGAGCCGCTGACCTGAGGAGAGAATATGGGAGGCTTGAGGGGGGGAAGCTAAGTCAGCTCTGGACATGTTGACTTTGCTTGGCCCTCAGACAGCTGGAAATCTTGGCTGGGAGCTTGCAAGTGAGTCCGACTGGAAATGTTTTGACTAGGAGCTTGTCACATATACGCCCCTGGGTGGCATTCGGGCCTGAGTGAGAGGGAGCACCCGCGACACGGGGCCTCCCGTCCCTCCATCCCCTTTCCAGGCCCGGAAGCAGTGATTCATGCCCCAAACTTAAGGAGAACCCAGATTCTGATTTTAAAAGGCTTTCAGAGCAGAAGAAACCAAGGAGAGGGCCAGGCCAGACCACAAGCCAAACATCAGCTGTGGAATGTGCTTGCTGCTGGCAGTGAGGCCAGCCAGGGGCAGAGACGCTGGCAGGCTCCTCAAGAGGCCACTCTGATTGTCCTGAATGTGTCAGAATTGTCACTGAGATGTCCCTGCTCCTTCCTCATTTCAGTGTGGACCTGGCCGTGTTCTAGCACATCTTAAAGCTAGCCCTTCCCCTCACGCCCCCAGCCAGTAAGTTCCGCTGGTCCCGTATCACCCTTGATGTGAAAGTTCTGGTCTGCTGTCCGTCTCCCCACCTCTGCTGAGCCCGGAGGACTAGGACCAGGAGGCAGGCAGGGGTCTGGGGGCTGCCAGGGGGGCACCCAGAAAGGCTTCTGTGGCTCGTGGCAACAGCCACCTAACTGGTCTCGCTGCATCTGCCCTGTCCCTTGACACTCTTCCACCACCAGCCAGAGGGATGCTGCTAGAATGTGGGTCAGATCATGTCATGTGCTGCCTCTGCTCCAAACTCTCCAGGGCTCCCCTTCTGCCTCTGAGGAAGAGGCCTTGTGTGATCTGGCTCCCCTGCCTTTCTGACCTCATCCTCTACTCCTCCTCCGCTTGCTCATTCTGCTCCACCCACGCAGTCTCTGGAATGTTCTTCAAACATACCGAGCACCTCAGGCTTTGCACTTGCTGTTCCTTCTGCCTGGAATGCTCTTCACCAACGAGCCTTCCTCCAGGTCTTTACTCCAACATCAGCCTCTCATAGAGGCCCTTCCTGGCACCCCTAACTAAAATTTTAACCTCCCCCTGCATGCTCTCACATCTGTAAATACCCTCCCCCGCTTTGGTATTGTGGAGGTGTTTCTCCTTATCTAGCATTATTACCTATTTTATTCATCCACCTTGTTTATTGTCTGTCTCCCCCAACAGAATGTAATCATGAGAGCAAGGATTCTTGTATATGGTGCTCACTTATGTATCCCAGGGTCCAGAGCAGTGCCTGGCCAGAGTAGGCAAGCAATAAATAGTTGTGGAATGAATGAATTAACCAATGAAATTCTCCCCACCAACCTGCAACAGCCTGAAATCCCATTAATTAATCCCCTTTCAGATAAGCATCACCCTCTCTCCAGTAACCTTTCTTAAGATGCCAGTCCCCTAGGTAGGCATGCGTTCAGTCCCGACACTTGTTATTAAAGGCTTTCTTTCCAGAACAAAAGGCTGGTGGCAGTTGCAGGTAGGCAGGGCAAGGAGGACGACTGAGCAGGAGAAGGGGCTCTTGAAGGGAGAAGGGTCTTGAAAGGGGCAAATGGATTCACAGCAGCAGCCCAGGCTGGCCCAGCTGGCCCCATGCTCTTCAGCATTATTTACTGTGACTCAGAGATCACACTAGGAGACCTAGAAAAGGCCTTGTTTATACACATTGAAAACCTAGGTATATAAGGGGACTTCCCAGGAAACAAGGGGGTGGAGCAGACATTTAAAATGCCTCATTTCCCACAAAAGGCTAGTGATTCAGACATCATCCATGGACCGCACAACGTGGCCATGTCATTTAGTACCCAAGAAGGAGCCAGGAGTGCCCAGAGGAGGTGGCAGAGGCTGAACAGTAGACCCCAGCTTATGGTCCAATCCCTGGGAACCACCGGACCAGAACCTGCCCTGGTGGCTTAGGAGACGACATGAAGCCCATTGTGTAGGCGGAGAGACTGAGTTTGAGCTCGACAAGGTCCATGTGGGGGCATGTTCCACTGACTCGGGGTTTGACTGCTGGCCCTGACACTTATAAAGTGCGTGACCTTGGGCAAGTCATTCCTCTCTTTAGAATGTATAATGGAAATTATAATGCCCACCTTGTAGGATTAGGATGAAAAATTAGAAATGATACTGATTACCAAACAAAACATCCGGCAGGGATGAGGTGTCAGTGTTGACAGCAGCAGTCATACTTGTGGACGTTCACTGAGGGCTTCTGTGAGTCAGGCTTTGTTCTCAGCACTGGTCTCAGTAGTCCTGTAGCAGGGGCACTACTGTTTCCCCATTCTAGAGAAGAGGAAACTGAGGCAGGTGGGGAAATAACTTACCCAAGGTCGCTCAGGTGATAAAGGCACAGCCTGGGATTTGAACCTAGGCATATTCTGAGACTGCAGTTCTGAGAGGTTGTGTGACTTGCCCAAGGTCACACAGCTGCCGTTAATCGAGAAAGCCAGCATCCAAATCCGGGTTTGATCATCTCAAAGTCCACCTTCTTTCCTGCTTTTCATCTGCTGCCCACACGACTTTGGCCACATCTGTGTATCACCTTAACAACTTTCACATATTTTCTTTAAATTGACTTTAAATCAACTCAGTCTTTTCCCTTAACCTCATCCTAAGCAATAAGTACTGTGAAATCTGTTTTGATTTGCTTGTCCCTTTTTAATACCCATTAAATAAACACGTGAGCAGTCAAGATTTAATGTCCACTCCCGTCCCACCTAAACTCTTCTCACCCACTATGTCCTGGGGGACACTGGGTTACACTGGGCAGCCCTCAGGAAAGACAGATACTCCCTAGTCGCTGCTCATCCAGAACTGAAGTGCGGCAGGGCTTAGGTTTGGCGGGGGGATTTTTTATGAGGCGGACCTAGACCCCATCCACCTGTGACTTCTCAGTTGCTCTGGCTCTCTCTCCTTGGAGGTCTGGTCAAGGCCCCCTCAGGACCAGCGCCCCCTTGGTGTTCACTGGGAGGAGTCTAGAGAAGCTGGCACGTGTCCAGGCAACAGGAGTGGCCATGTTCTCTCATGCTCAGCCCACCCCAGGGTGAGGCCCAGGAGACCACTTTCCCGCTGCCTAGTACCAGGTCCTTTGTGGTTTCTGCAGTGCTGTTTGGCGGCAGTGGCCCCACTGGATTGGTCCCCATTACCAATGGGGGCGGGCCAGGGAAGGAGGGGTCTGCCCAGGGTGCCCCACTCACGAGGGCAGACGGAGCTTTCATGTGGAACCAGAGGCCAAAAGCCCCAGATCAAGCTTTGTGGAGGATGGGGCTGGCCTGGAGTTGGGAGGGTGGGACGGAGAAGGATGGGGTGGGGGAGCAAGGAACCACTGGGCAGGGCAGGCCAAATAAGTCTATTGTCCCATGAAAGAAGAGGACACCCCCAATCCTCTCCCTAATAAATGTCTTTAGTGGATGTAGGAAAGGATACTGCTGCTTTCTCTGAGCCCTAGCAGCTCCAGAAAGGCCTCCTCTTCCAGGAAGCCCTCCTGGACCACTGCTGAAGTGACAGTCATATTTCTGTGGGCTTCTCAACCTCATCTTATCAGCAGCACCCCCACTCTCCACAAGGCTGCCTTGCCCCTTGGACAGCAGGCACTGTTCACTTCCTTCCCTCTGACTTTCTCCTCCTCTGTGTAGTGTCACACCATCCTGCCTGACCTCCTACACACACCCCTCTCAGGATCTTGACACGGCCTCGAGCAGTTCACGCCAGCCAGCACCCCCTCTTCAGATCCTGGCTCTGCTCAGCCTGCTGGGCAGTAAAACAACTGCAAACTGATTCACAAAGAGGAGTTCATGGCTGACAGGATATTAGACCTACTCCGCCCCTTATTGATTTTTTAGGAAAGGCTGCTTGAAAGCAGCCATGACTTAGCCCGAAGGAACCAATCTGGGCCAACCCTGGATGTTACAAATGTGGAAACCCAAGGCTGGGGCTGGATTACTCTCTCACTAACTGGGCCCTCTAAGCCTGAGGTAATGCAAAAGATGAGGACCTCTGGGTCAAGTTCAGGCTCCAGTACTAAACTTGAGTGAGCCATCTACCCTCTTAAGACTTCCATTCAATCACTTCTAAAATAAATATTTGACTTTCATGTTTCCAAAAGCTCTTTGGAGTCTGTGCTTCCATGCTTCTGTGAACATTTCCTGAGCCAGAACCTTGACTCTGATTGTAAAGCCACATGTAACATGAGAAAGAAGTTGACAACAGGGACCCTATTTTAGAATAACTACATCTGGAGCATGGGTGGACCCAGTGCATCGTGGCCCCTCCTCAATCACAGGTCCACAAGGAGTCCTGGGCCCCAGGGGCCTCCTGAGAGGCCTCAGTACCAAGTATCTGCCTGGGAGGGAGCTTGGGACCTGAACATCCCAGACAAGTGGCCACTCTTTGCTTGCATTCCTCCAGTGGCAGGGAACTCGCCACCTCACAAGGGAGGGCTTTGTTTTCTAGCAAAAGCAGATGAAATCATGAATCCTTGACTCTTCTAAGGACCTGAAAGTGGCAGCAAACATTTGGGATGGTTTTGAAACCATAAGGAACTTCACTCCCCGGTGTCCTACATCCCCACCAAGCCCAGCCAATAGCATCAGCTTAACTTGGGTTCTGGCGGATCTATGTGGAGCTCTGTGCAGCCAGAGGACTTTTCAGATCTGTGTGGGCATACACACTGTAGGGTGGGCCCTGCAGACTTGGAAGGGAAGGGCCCCCACAATTCCTTTTTTTAGTTAACATTCAAAGAGCAGGGGCAGACAGGCCCAGCAGTACTTCAGGCCCTCACTGCCCTATTTCCTCTCCTCCAAGGGAAAGCCCTGCCACAAATTGCATATCCTGAGCCTTGTCTTGCTCTTACTTTGCCCAAACACTCCCTAGGCTAGAGCTAACCTCAGATGCACAAGGCTTTTGATCCACATACCCATGACAAGCAGGAGACAATCTTAGGAGTTGGAAAACCAAAACCAAACTGAGCTCTTTGAGCTGGTTAGTATATCAGGAAAGGGAGGGACTGACTGTCCAATTCGGCTCCCTTTGAATGGCCAGTGGCCAGAATCAGAGTGGGCAGGGCTGCCACGTACAGCTGTGCAGGCTGTGCACTGCATAACTCAATCAACTACAATGTAAACACAATGTGTAGTGTAGTGCAGTGACCCCAGGAATCCGGGGTAAAGAAAGTGGTTACAGTGTACGTAAAGGGGCTTCATTAAATCCTACGCAGAAACTTAGAGCATCTAGTCCAGTGTGTGTCTTTTACAGATAAGGAAACAGGGCCAGGAAGAGGAAGAAGCTGGTCCAAAGTTGTAAAGCAAGTTAGAAGCCACGCTGGGGTTAGAAGCAGGGCTTCTGAAGCTAAACTCAGTCCTCTGACGTCCCACCCTCCCTGAGGCTCTGAGTGTCACGTTCCCTTCAACTCCTCGATAGGTTAGTGGATGAGGCTCGTGAATGCTTCTTTCATTTATCTTTTCTGTCTCTTTCAACAAATGCATATTGAGCACCTGTTGTGTGCTAGGCATTGTTCTAGACGCTGAGGATAAGGTGGGGAGACAGACAGATATACTCCCTTCCAGTGTCCTGCTGGTAAATCTAACCGATTCTGGCTCTTGGGACAGGGTAGGGAAAGTCCTTATTTGTAACATTTGCCAGTTACCGTGGTGTAAATCCTCCCACCATGGTCAATTTTAAGCCGCCAACGTGATCGCAGTCAATTGGCTCTCATGAGCGGGGTCCAGCACGCCACTGGTCGCTTCCCTTGTGGAACTGAAACTCCAGTGAGAAAGGAGACAGCGTCCAAGTAAGCAAATAGCTCTTATAACCATCTGTAATTATCTTAATTGTAAAAGAAATAACGAAGATGCTTTGAGAGAGAATAATGGGTTCTCCACAGCACGGTCAGGGAAGATTTCTCCAAGGCCGTGACATTAAAAATGGAGGTTGAGAAGGAGCAGCTGAGCTGAGATCTTGGGGAAGAGTGTTCCAGGCGAAGGGAACAGCACATGCAAAGACCTTGAGGTGGAAAGAGATTGGAGTGTGTGAGGAGCAGAGAGGAAGGCAGTGTGGCTGGAAGTCGTAAGTGATGAAGATCGTGGCACAGGAGCAGGCAGATCCCGCAGGGCCTGGTGGGCCCTGGGGAAGGGTCTGGAATCTACCCTAAATGCAATGGAAAATCCCTGGAGGTTTTTAAGCAGGAATGCACCTGATTGGCATTTGTGTGTGTGTGTGTGTGTGTGTGTGTGTGTGTGTGTCTGTGAAGACTAGTCCTGAGCTAACATCTGTTGCCAATCCTCCTCTCTTTACTGAGGAAGACTGGCCCTGGGCTAACATCCGTGCCCATCTTCCTCTACTTTATATGGGACCCCGCCACAGCATGGCTTGACAAGTGGTGCGCTGGTCCGTGCCTGGGTCCTGAACCTGTGAACCCCGGGCCACCGAATTGGAGCACGCGAACATAACCACTACGCTACCGGGCCAGCCCCCGATTGGCAGTTTGGAAAGATGTCTCTGGCTGCTGTGAAGAGCATAGCTTGGAACTGAGCACAGTTAGCATGGAGGGACCAGTTAGATGGCTCTTCAGAAGTCCAGGCACAGAAAGATGAGAATGAATTGGTCTGGGTGACGTCAGAGGAAATAGAGAAGAGTGGACACATTTGAGAGGAGTTGAGGGGGTGGAACCTATCGCATTCGCTGATGGGAAATGAAAGAAAATACTCAGGAACAATCTCCAAGTTTCTGACTTGAGCAGTTGAGTGGGTGTCAAATCCTGAGACAGGGAGACTTGGAGAAAGTCAGTTTGGAAGGGAAAACCTAGAGCACCTTTTGGTCGTGTGAAGTGTGAGATGCTATGAGACATGCAAGTGAAAATGTTCTGTGGGCAGCTGGACGTTGATCGTGGGCTCAGAGGGCAGGGCTGGGCGGGGTTGGGGTGCCATCTGGGGTCCTCGGGAGCCTGGGCCGCTCTGAGGTGAGTGGAGGAAGACAGCAGCTCAGCCATATCCTACAGGTGTAAATTTGGGGTCACATCTCGACTCCAGTTTTCCATACAGCTTGTGTGTATGTGTGTGTTTCAGTTAAGCAAGACTTTATTGCATTTTAAATGAACTTACAACACAGAGATTCATGATATCGATGTGTGTTTTTGTATCCTTCATAGCAGCTCTTAAAACTTAAGGAAAGAGGTCCATTTTGATCATTTTCCCTACCTAGAGAAAAAGATAAATGACGTAAGGCAGAAAAATGCATAGGGTTTCATAAACCTGTGAGTCTTATTCCTGAAGGAGGTGATACCTGTGTTCTCTGAAGGCGTGAGATGGCTGTCCCAGGCTGGGAGCAAAAACAATGTTAATTAAAGCAAATTTCAGCTTGCTGTTTGCTATTTTCAATTTGTAGGCCTGTTTTCCATGAGTTGGACATCTGCCTAACCAATACCTTGGCAAACTTCTGATTTCTTAAAAATATAAAAAGGGCAGCCCTTGCTCTCACCAGCACTTACTCCTCCTTTCCATCCCCCCGCTCTAGACACTTACGCAAGCGTCCCTATTTCACCCTGCATCCCACCTGCTCCAGAAGACGCTGGTCTCCTCCACAAGCCCCAGCCCTGGGGCTCTCGCTGCTCCAGAAGGCTGCCCAGCCCATTCTAATTGTCTCTGACTTGGAGGGTTCTTCCTTTTCGGACTGCAAATGCTTAAGAAGGTTGAGGGGATGTTGTGTAAGTCACACATTAGTAAACATTCGTTTATCTAGCACAAAATAAGAGATGATTTGGGGGAGCAGAACAGTTTTTGGATGAGACAAGGATACAGAAGCAGGAGAGAGGTGGGCAGGCCAGGGCAGGGGGCTCTGAGGTCGTCAGCACCCAGCGTGTATCACGAGGGCACGGCAGAGCCGGGCTGCAGAGGGCGGAGGCTGGACTGACAGAGGGCCGCGGGTGAAGGAAAGGCAGTGCTATGTCCCAGCTGCTTAGGTCCTTCTTGGACGAGCATCAGGTTAATTTGATAAGCCCATCCATGCTCATTCATTCATTTGTTCATTCGTGAGTTTGTTCAGTCAACTTTCTGGAGAGCCTGCTGTGTCCCAGACACTGTGCAGGGCGCAGGAGCGAGGAGGGAAAGAAACCTCGGCTCAGTTAAGTAACCTTCCCTTTGGCACCAAAGATCAGGTTAGCATTTGGCCTGCAGTGCTTCAACCCGAATGAAAGCTTTGCAAACAGCTTCTCACTGGTCCAGCTGGTGGGGTGGCATCTTTGGGCATGAGCAGAGGGTCCTGTCCAACCCCTCCAAGGAGAGCTCTCAGCTGCCCTGCCCACCCTCTCACAGACGCAGCCTGCCTTGATGCGGACACTCAAAAGGGGTAAAGGGTGTGTTGCCTGGGAAGCAGACAGGATGAGGCCTCGGCACCAGCACCTGGGCCATGGGCAAGTCAGTCCTAGAGCCTCCATTTCATCTCCTGTGTAGTGGGGACAAAAAGCCCTGATCACTTATTAGAATTAAATGAAATAGTGTACTAAGGCACCTGGCCCATCCCTGGCCATTGGTAGATGCTCCAAGAGTGGCAGCTGAAGCCCAGCGGGAGATTCAGGGAAGGGGTGGAACAAGACCACTGCCCTGGCTGGGGAGGGCTGGATCCCTGCTGCAGGCATGCCCCACCAGCTAGAAGACGTTGGTCCCAGCAGGTGACCGTCCTAGGCCTCCGTTTCCCCTTGGTGAAGGAAGCCCCAAGCCCACCCTGTGTGTGTTCCCTCCGCTTTGTCACACTGGGCCTCAAGAGGATGCAGGTGCGTATATAGCGTGCTCTGTCCTCTGGACCCTCCAGCCCAGGTAGGGAGGGCTGGGTCAGGAGGTGGGACAGTCTGTGCTCGTTCTGTGGGGAGGGATGACACCTTTCCATGGAAGCCCCTGCACCAACTCCCTCTCCCTTCCAGTCTCTGTCCAGTCTGGGGAGAGAGCTGGTCCTTCTGATGGACCTCTGTTCCCTAAACCCTCTTATTTCTCTGGACTCCATCGGGAAAATCACTCCTGCCTGTCGTTACCCTCCCCACCCTGTCCTCTCTGGCTAATCCCTTGGCTACACAAGCACATGTGCGCATGCACACATGCACACACGTGCGCACACACACGCATGCACCAGGCTCCCCCAGTGAGCCACGTTCTGACCTGCACGAGGCCGGGGGAGCCAAGGAGAAGAGACTCCATCCAGAGACAAAGCTCACTCTGCTTCTTCAGCAGAGGAGAGGGAAGGAAGGATGGTGGTTGGCCTGTGATATTAATGGCTGGAGGAATATGAAGTAGGATGGACTCCACAGTGTTTCTTTCAGAGAAAAGGGCAGTGGGGTAATGACCAGTTAGCAGAGAGACATGAAGTCACCTCCAGAAGGGCAGTCATTTGCAAAGAACGAAGACACTGATGAGTTGATTAGAGAAGCTAGGAAACAGCTAGGTGGTCTTTTGTAAAGAGGAGGGACTTGTCCGTCTCCTGGGGAGACCCAAGTGTGGGCGAGCTTGCTAAAGCACCAGGGGGGCATCAGGCCTGGTGGTGAGAACTGGTTTGGTATCACCAGACCTGCCCTACCGGATCACAGCCCCCATTCTAGCAGCATGGCAGTTCCAGCTGATGCTGAGCCACGGGGGCCAGGCAGGAAGGTGTCACAGCCCACTTTCACAAGTGGCTTGAAGCCAAGGGGCAATTTGTTGGCCCCAAGTGCTGGAGAGAAGGGAGGGAATGGCCCCAGTCCCAGAAGTCAATCCGATAGAGACTTGCTGGGGCAATGGCCATCTGCCTCCCCTCTTGGGCTGCCCCAGTGCCCATCTGCCTCCTCCTCCTCTCCAAAGGGAGGTGGATTGGAAATGAATCCAGAGGAGAAGGGGCACACAGACTCAGAACATCCGGCTGTAAAGGATTTTAGACCACCTGGTCCAGCTTCCTCATTGTCTGTAAGGTGAGACTGAGGCCCAGACAGGAGAAGTATCTTGTTCAAGGTTCAGTCAGTGGCAGAACCCAGGGGAGAACCCAGCTAGTTCCACTTACCACAGCAGTCCTAGTGCTCAGTAAGTGGGCATCATATTCCCATGTCCCCTGTTCTGAGTCCCAGAACCAGCTGTCCCAAAGTCAGGAGTCCATCCTCTGGCTTTTGACCTTGGCAGTGGTCCTCCAGCCATTTCTCCCCTCCAAGGGCATCATCACTCCCGTTCCAAGCAGATCTTAGGGAGAGAGAAGCCTTGGTCATTTGAAGGCCACATAGTCGTATACTTGAGGAGTCAGTGCACACAGCCTGGCGTCCACAATTTTTGAAACAAGAGGGGTCTAAAGGGAACCTTGGTGTCCCTGCCCACTTGCTCTTAGTCTCCTCACTAAGATTGTAGCAGCACTCTCCAGCTCTAGGGCAGGGCTGGGCTTTCTTGGAAAGGTGACCACATTTCCTGGACCCCCACCAAGGCCTCAGGCCCTCTGACATCTGGGTGTGCCCAGAAGCTGCAGCCAGGGAAGGAGAGCCCTGGGGCCAGGTCTCCATGGTTCAGGCAAGGGGAGGGAGCTGGGCCTGAATGCTGCAGAGCATTAGATGACAATTTTCTTCAGTCCTTCCCTTTGGCTTGAGAATGCAAAATAGGATCATTTTTGCCTGGAGAGTTCCCTTCCTAAATGTGTTTGGCTCTGGCCAACTTAAGATGAGCTTGCATTTCTCCACACTGCCTGGCCTCCAACTCTAAATTGTTTGTGGAGACTCAAGACAGATGCTCGCGTGCCGACAGCTGGAGGCTGGCTGTGTGTTTGCCCAAGAGACCCTTACTGTCATGTGCCGGGGCTGGGCTTTGGATGGCAGAGAGCTGAAGCCTCTCATTTTACAGATGGGGAAACTGAGGCCCAGAGAGGTGTGTGACTCTCCATGGACACATGGCCAAGTCAGTGACAAAGCTGACATTAGAACCCAATCCACCCCGCCCTGGCCCAACCTTCTCTTGGCTTCACTTTGGGCTCTGGTGACTTGCAAACATGTCTGTTGGCCCACCCACATGGCTGTAGACTCTGAAGACCACAAGTCATGTCTTATCTGACTTGGCGTCCCCTCTACCCAGCATGGAACCTGGAGCATCATAGACCCCAATAGACTTTATTGAATTGAAGGACTGTAGAGGAGGGTTATACAGAAGGCATGGTGGTGAATAAAGATGGGCATGAAGAAAAGCTGGTGACCCTGGACAAATCCCCACTCCTCTCCTAGCCTTAGTTCTTTCACTTATAACAAGGGTTTTCAACCTGATCAAGTGGTTCTCAGACTATGTTCCAGGACACCCTAGGGTTCCAAGGAAGCATCTTAGGACTGCCACTGGGTGTGAGGAGCTATTCCTTGTCCCCTACCCATAACCCCAACTTCAACTTCTCGTGTCTGCTTTTCATGTATAGATTTTGTTCAAAAACGATGGGAGTCACTGAGAAAAACAAAGTTTGGAGACTGCTAGACTATTTGATCTCTAAGATGCCTGCTTGCTCTTAAAACGAAAATCCTGTTAGATTACTCTCCCCTAATAACATATTTGCTAGACACCACCTTTGGCCCAGTGGTAAATAGCCTTGCCAGCAATCCCCCAAACCTGGCATTGCCTTCTTAGATGCCTGTCTTTGAAACAGAAGGGAGAGATGGCTGGTGGCAGAGCAAGAACACCAGACTTCTGTTATCTCTCTGGGCAGAAGGGACATCAGTGCAGATGATGCAAAACAGCCAGTCATCTACAGCTCGCTTCTGTCTCGCTTTGGAACGTGTTATTTTGTTTCCCATAGCAGCGGGAGGTCCACTTGACCATTTCTTTTTCCTTAGGCCAGTTTCAGGGTCTTTTCTCCTGTGCCCTCTCCCTATCTGTGAGTTGCTTTTAGATGTGAAGATTCTTGGGGCCCAAGTGAAACCGGGAAGAGGGAGATAATACCAGAGAGTTTGGGTGATATTTCAGCCTCCCTCGCCCCCATCCCAGCTCCCACATCCAAGGAAAATGAAAGCTCTTGTTTACACAGGTGTGTCTGCACCAGGGAGCCCAGGGAACCAGCCGAGGCCTGGGTCCAGGCAGATGGAAGATTGCTGGGAGATGTTCACTCTCGGGTTCCACAGAGTGGCTTCCTCTCGCTGTTAGTTCAAACTGGGTGCTTCACGCGGCATCCTATGCTTCAAGGCCCCTGGGACTCTGGCTGCGTCCTTCTGGCAGGCCTGGTCTCCCACAGTGTGATCAGGGTTCACCGACCAGCTCTCTAGCCAGCAGGATCTGAGGGCGTGGGACCCAGGATGGGTGAGTTTTGAAGAAGGGGGGTGGGAGGAGGGCAGGCCTGGGGAGACACTACAGTGAGGACTCAAGTGACTGAAGGGGTGGGGCTGGAAGAGGAGAGGCAGGTTTGATGGTGGCAGGCAGCATGGGGCAGGACCAAGAGGCCTCGGAGTGCATCCCTGCCACTTCCTAGCTGAGGGACGTTGGCCTGTTAGCTGCCTTCTTTGTGCCTCAGTTTCCCCACCTGTAAAATGAGAAGAAAGATATACTGACTTCAAAAGGCTATTGTGAGGATTAAATGGATTTAGAACAGTGCTTGGTATCTAGTGAGCGCTATGTACATGTACCTGTAATTTTTATTATTATTATCTAAATGGTGGAGACTGTCAGTACCTAAGTTAGAGAGCTAGGAGGTAAACTAAGGCAGGAAAAAGCCAACAGGTACTGGTTCTGAGAACAGGTTCTCAGAAGGTAAGAAATGCATCAGGCAAGTCTCTCTGTGTCTTCCTGGCCCAGGGCAAAGTTAAAGATAGAAAGCCATTCCTGGGTGTTGCCCTGAAGTGTGCAGAACCAGAGAAGAGAGCAAAGGCAGATGTGGAAACAACTGCCCTCCAAGGTAGAAAGCAGCAGAAGCTACGAGCAACCCAGAGGAAGGACCACATTGTAGCAGAGGTGTCATCAGAGCTGGGCCTTGGCATTTGAGAAGAAGGGAAGAAAGGCCGTCGGGCAGCATGAACAGCATAAGCAAAGGCCCTGAGGCAGCTCGGAGAAGAGGGACTCTTGATTCAGTTCAATTTGACCAAGATCTATTGCATGCCTTCCATGTACCAGGCACTGCCACAGGTTAGTTACTGCATTCAGTGCTGTCAGCCACCCTTCGAGGTAGGTATTATTATTCCCATTTTATACATGAGTAAACCGAGAGCCAGAAAGGAGAAGTAACTGGCCCAGGGTCACCATTAGTGAATGAATGCTGGAGCGAGGCTTCTAACAAGCCCACCCTGAACTCAAAGGCCATGCTTTCCCTGTGCCCGGCCTCACCCTCAAGGAGGCTGGCAGGAGGGCAGGAGGGGCCAGGCTATTCCTGACGTCTCTGCCCAGGCAGGCTGTCTCTTCTCCTTCCCTGGCCCCACATTCACACTAGGAATTCCCACCTACCACATTTGGGCCACCTCATCAATTCCTGCACATCACCCTTCAAGGCCGGGGTCACACCTCCAGAAGCTTCCTGACACCCCAGCGCACAGCCATCCCTCCCTTCTCTAACAACCATCACTCTGCTTTCAGCATAGTGCTTACTCTCTGCGCCGTCTCCACGGGCTGCTCCACCAAGCTGGTAGGGTCCCTACCCTCTTCTTGCCTTGCTCGCCCCTCAGCGGTGTTTGGGTACAGCCCCTGGCTCAGTGCTGGATCCAGCAATGAGTAAACAGACCCCATCTTGCCCTCATGGAGCCGCCGTCCTGATGGGAAGACAGGAGTAATCGAATGATCGCACTTGTCATGTGTAATTACTAACTGTGATAAGAAAAAGAGGTGTCATCCGTCACCTGTTAGTGAGGCATGAAGGGTGATGAGCCCATTAGGCAAGATCTGATGTAATCAGGGCTCAGGGAGGCTTCCTGTGGGAGGGGGGAAGGATGTGACGTTTGTGCTGAGATGTGAAGGTGATGAGAAGTTCATCAAAGAGGCTGAGGCAGAGGACACGGCATGTGGGAGGCCCCAAGGTGGGAGGAAGCAAGGTGCAGCCGGGGAGCAGAAAAGGGCCCTGGTGCCTGGACCGCAGGGATCCAGAGGAAAACTCATGCAAGAAGAGGCTGGGGAGGCCCAGAGAGCCTTGGGGCCACGTGGAGATTTTGG
Organism: Tapirus indicus; assembly: GCA_031878705.1. NCBI lineage: Eukaryota > Metazoa > Chordata > Mammalia > Perissodactyla > Tapiridae > Tapirus > Tapirus indicus. The sequence continues at coordinate 58,772,818 of CM062918.1, read as the reverse complement.
ACTTTCTCCCAAGATCCCTGGGAAGCTATTTGGCAGCTGGGGGGATGGGAGGTGGTGGAGTGGGAGTTGGGGGGGGGTGGAGCAGCACAGTGTGGATGCTACGCAGACGCTCCCTAAGCTAGAGTGAGCACCCTCTGGGGAGCTGTGGGGTTGTCAGATTGACAGCGGCCCTAGACATGTGTTGGCTGGCTCGCCTCAGCATTTGGGACTGTGACTGCCCCACCTGGTGGTAGGTGGGGCCTGCACCTTAGCCTGGAGTGAAGGGTTGGAGAACCATGAGCCCCAGGCAACGCTCAAGCTCCGGACTATGGTTCTGGTGCCTTGTTGGGACTGACTGATGCTATTTTAAAAGACAGATAAGATTCTGAGAAGAGGGCAGCAGCTGATGTAACCTTGGCCACAGTCCGCAGGAGAGCAGCCCGGGAACTGTGGGTTTTTCCCCCTCTGTCATCAATATCCAGGACAGAAAAGTGGCAAGCTGCCCAGCAAGCCTCCCAGTGTCTCTGCAGTCGTCCCGTTGATTCCCATCAAAACCAACTTTGTTCTGTTTTGTTGGTATTTGGGATTCATAAATCTCCCAGAGGAGCACATTCTCCAAGCATGAAAGCCATTCGCCATCCGATGAGCGGGCCAGAGATCTCGTGGGAGCCAAGGTCAGGGTGTCGGACCTGACATCACTTTTAGAAAATCCATCCTCTGGTTGGTTCAGTTTGGTCAGTAGCAAATGTCGACTAGGGGAAGAAACCAGAATGTCGTAACTTAATTCCCTGGCCTGAGGGCTTTTGTCCTCTTCCCTGTGGCCAGATTTCACTAATCCTGTCCCGGGAGGTTGGGGATGGGGCTGTCGGGGGAGATGAGACTAGTCCTAGACAGAGTCCCAAGGGAGGGAAGCGGCATGGGGCGGCCTGCCTTCTCTCCCATTTGCTTCTCTCAACCGACCCAAAGGCAGAGGAGGTGGGACCTGAGGGCAGGGAGGTGGGGGAGACCCCCTTGTCTGAAAAGAATATTCCCTCCCCCTAGTGGGTCCTTTTTATGGAAAGCTAATCTCCCAGGGGTCACATCACCCCAGTGCCCCAAGCTATCTGATCATGGACTTGCTCCAATCTCCCAGCTGAGTGATATGTGGCAAATTATTTAACCTCCCAGAGGTACGATAATATCTATCTCACAGACTGGTGTGAGATTTAACTACGTAATGTAAAATTAATCGTTAGATACCTACAATGGTGCCTGGAATATATCAGTGCTCAGTAAATATTCTTTTCTTTCTCCTTTTCCTTGTCGAGGGAAGACAGCGGCCCAGCCAAACGCGAATCTGGTCTCTACCCATTCAATCAAGCAATATCTATTGACCACTAACTATGAGCTAGATCTTTGGTCAAGGCACCTTAGTTGAGGATATAGCAGTGTCTTGTGGCACTTAGAGAACTTAAGAATATTATAGAACATCAGCCATGTGAGAATTAACAGATCAATATGTAATGTATTTGTGATAAGAACTATGAGGAAAAATGGAGAAGAAGAAGGGGGATAGAGGGTGACACGGTGGCCTGGTGATGGACAAGATGGCACTGAAACAGAGACCCTCATGACTTCAGGGAGTGAGCCATGCGGATAACCAGGGGAAGAGCATTCCAGGCAAAGGGAACAGCCTGGGCAAAGATGCTGAACAGAGAACGGGTCTGATACAGTGTGGCTGCAGCAGAGACATGCAGGGGGAGGACAGGAGGAGAGGGGCAGAGGGAGCGGGGTGGGATCATGCAGGGCCTTGCAGGTAAGGAGTTTGGCTTTGACTGTGAGGGGGGTGGGAAACTGATGGAAAGCATGGAGCTGAGGAGTGACGGGATCTCATAGGTCTTGGAAGACCGTGTTCACTCAAGAAGCACTGATAGTGGGAAGGCTCTGAATACATAATTTATGGCCTCGTCTTCACTGGCCCTCACCCCCATACAGGCCTGGGAGGGGTGGGTAAGTCTGGATTTCCTGACAGCCAGAGCGTGCCCTCCTCTCGTTCAGGGCCACCTCCCCATGCCACCACCCAGTCAGATGCAGGAAGGGGAGGACCAGGGACCATAGGGCATCTCCAGGGGGCGCCAGAGAGCCAGATACAGTGTTGCCTCACAATCAGGGAGTGTGTGTGGCCTGTGCATGTGGGTGCATGCATGCATGTGTCCATGTGTGTGTGTACGCATGCGTGCGTATGTGTACATGTCTGTGTGTGTGCATGCGTGTACACGTATTGCATCAGTGTGTGCACGCATGTGTGTGTGCATGCATGTGTGTGTGCGTGCATGTGTGTATGTTTTCATTCCTGAGACAGACTTGGAGAAAGACTTTCTCGTCTGCAACTCCACTTCTGTGACCCCACTCTGCCCACCTCCCAGCTCTGCATGGGTGACACTGGCATCTCTCTCTCCTCCACGACATGCCCTCCCTGGCCAGGGTCCTGTGCTCCTTCATCCTCCAGCGCTCACTGGCCCATGGTCCTGTTCCCAAGGCCGCCTGCTGCTCTCTAGGCTAAGAAGTCCATTCATGGTCTGGGTTTTGTAAATAATGCACTAATGGATTAATGTAATCCTCTTCCCCCATTCCCACTCAGGGCTATGACACTAAATTCATGTGACAGATTAGGAATCATGAAGACAGGGTTGGCAGCTACATAGCCACTTGCTGCCACTGTTCCCTCCTGTACCCAAAGCAGGTACTGCTCATTGATCACACTAGTCTTGCCCACTGAGCCCAGACTTGACCTCAGAATCTTTCTTAACTCAGTGCTTCAGGCAGCACAAATAATCAATTGACATGAGTAAGTAAGACAACACATATCTAACACCCCTACTCTAAGGTGTTCTGAAATTTTACCTCTGGGGACTCTAAATCTATGACTCTAATGATAGAACTTTTGGCAGTAGTATCCATTTGCTAAGCAAAAATGGAAGTGTGGAAGAAACCACTTGTTCCTGTCCAATAGGCCTTATTCAGGTAGGTGGCCCAGGGCATCACCCTTGAACATTCAGTCCAGGGGGTCAGTACCCAGGGAAGGGCAGTGGGACGCTCATGGGGATGAGCCTCACGTTCAGGTCCCTCTCAGCAGGCTCTGGGTCTTGGGTAGGTCAGTTCACCACTCCGACCCTTGGAGTTCCCTTTGCTGCTCACATCACACGGTTGTCATGGAGATCGAATGATAACACACGTGGGAATGTTCTTTGAACTTTATAAAGTGCCCTACACATGAAAGGGGTGACTGTGGTCTTCCATCTATTCTGCTGATTGGTTTTCACTCATCTGAAAGTTTGGGCTCGTGGTAGGATCCCACCCCTTAAATCCCAGGGGTCCCGAGTTTGGTGGTCCTGTCAGTAGTGACATGTAATGAGGGCACACATGCCCTGAAAATGCCTCAGGGAGGGAGGGAGTCACAGAGCAGGCATCCCAGGTCCTAGTTCTGACGCTGCTGCTGACCTGCTGTGTATCCCTGGACAAGCCTTTTAACCTCTCTGGGGCTGAATCACCCTCTGCCAAATGTGGGTGATACTTGCTCATTCTCCCAAGGTCCTATGAGGGTGAATGATGGCGGATGTAAGGAGACCCAGAAACCCAAACTGCCATAGAGATGTGAGTTGTTACTTCTTGTGATTTGCCGCAAGAATGCCAAGGGGGAAAAGCATTTGGCTTAACACCAAGGCTCTCCACCAGGTGGAATTGCTTAATTGGCATGTGACTTAACCAAACAGGGAAGACTTTTGGGGCCAGGGCCAAAGAGTTATGGGACCTTCTCTCTGCTCTGCATCAGCTGCCCCACCAAGCCGTGGCCCCTGCTGAAGCCAGGCAGAGCTCTGCAAACTGGTTCAGAAGGATGTGGTCAGCCAGCAGTGTTGGAGCGGTGGCCACTAGGACCTGAGGCTTGGGGGGGAGATGGGAGGTCAGTTCCCTGACTCTGGCAGGCAGAGATGAGAGAAGAAAGAAGGGAGGGAGCTGGGAGAGAAGGAGGGGAGACGGGGTAAAAGAGAGGAGAAAACGGAAGAGGAGACCAGCAGTGCTGGAGCTAGGAGTGCTGGAGGAGGAAGGGAGCTGTCTCTCCCCCTGAGACGGGGAGTTCTCTGGGGGAGGGGCTGGCCTTCCATTCAGACTGGGTCTCCCTAAAGGTAGGTTTTGTGTCTCCCCATCAGATTATGGCTCCCCCAGGTAGGGGCTGGGCCTCTCCCATCAGACTGTGGGCTCCCCCAAGCAGGGACTATGGCAACCACCTCTATGGGGGCTCCCCAAGGGTAGGGGAACATACTCGCCACGTAGCCAAGACCCTCCCAGGTAGGTGACCTGCCGGTGGAGTCCATCACACTACTGCGGCCCAGACCTCCACCTGCCTGACTCCTGTACTCTCCTCTCCTCTTCTCCCCACCGCAGGGTTCACAGACACCTTCAATATGGACACCAAGAAGCCCCGAATCATCCCTGGCCCCAGAACTGCCTTCTTTGGCTACACAGTGCAGCAGCACGACATCAGCGGCAAGAAGTGGTGAGTGACAGCTGACACCCACCCAGCCCCGTACCTCCCACACCGGCCCCCCATCGGCCACCTGGACTGGCCCTCACGTTTAGACGCCCGCATTTCCAGTGACTTGACTTCTTGTCCTGGCAGGTCCCAGGCTGCAAAGGCTCTGCCCCTGACTATGAAACCTATTTTAGCCTTCCATTTTGCAGGCCCTCGATCTTCTCACCTGTGAAATGGGAATGAACAACCCCTCCTTCTCTAGGTTGTGTGACAGCACAGGTGGCAGGCACCCAGGACCAATAGTGCCCCGTCCCGTCCCCTCTCAGCGCCTCAGGGTCTCACCAATGGGGGCAGCACCTCTGGTCCTGGCTCCCTGGAAAGTTGTTGGGGTGTCTCTGGGGATGGATGTGAGCGTGCCCACGAGCTAAAACACAGGCAGTGGTGGGGCAAAGGGAGGTGAGAGAGAGACCGAGTGGAGGGAGAGGGCAGAAAGACCCCAAGGACCCCTCTGAGGTGGAGGCAATGAGAGGAGGGAAGGATCCACCTCCAATTTTTAAAAATAACTTTATTGGGTCATATTTTACGTATCATATAATTCACTCATTTCAAGTGTACAATTCAACTGTTTTTAAAGTAAATTTACCAAGTTGTGCAGCCATCACGACAAATCAGTTTGGGAACATTTTCATCACCCCAGTAAGATACCTCGTGCACATTTACTGTTAATCGCCTTTCTCCTCCCTTGGTTGGTTTTTAGCTGACAGAAATCAAGGCCTTCCTTCCTTCCTGAGATGGAAAGGGCTAGGCTTCTGCTGGGCCCTCTTAGAAGCTCTTGCCAAGTCAAGAGACCACAGGAACACTGGAGATAAATCTCCTACCCTGCCCTCTTCCCAATCTGACCTCTGCCTACCCTCCCACCTCTCCTTCCACTTCCCCACCTGTTTTCTTGTGCTCAACACTCTAGCCAAATTGCATCATTTCAGTGTTTCTCTTCTCCAGATCTTCTTTGCACATGCTGTTCCCTCTCCTGTGATATCCTCTCTTACCTTCCCCATTCACCCCACTATTCGGATCTGGCTAATTCATATTTTTTTTGGTAAAGGAGTATGTTACTTATTGTCTTTCTATTGAGGAATAACTTAGGTATAATAAAGTGTAGGCATCTTAAGTGTGCAGTTCAGTGAGCTTTTACATATGTATATGCCCATGTAATCACCTCCCAGAACATGGTATAGAAAATTTCCAGCTCCCCAGAAAGCTCCTTTGAGCCCCCCGCCCAGTCAGCACCCCTCCAGTTAACCACTATTCTGACTCCTATCACCACAGATTTGTTTTGCCTGGTTTTGAACTTCATCTAGATGATACCATACAGTGGGTACTCATTTGTACCTGACCTGTTTTACTCAACATTATGTCTTTGAGGTTTAACACATTGTTGCATGTATCATACTTCATGCCTTTTCACTGATTGTAATATTCCACAATTTATTTACTCATTCTGATGTTGATTGATATTTGGATTGTTTCCATTTGGGGCTATTTCAAATAGAGATGCTATTAACATTCGTATACATGTCTTTTGATGGACATAAGCACTCATTTTTATTGAGTATATACTCAGGAGTAAAATTGCTGAGTTAAACAGTAGGAATATGTTTAGCTTTAGTCGGGTCTGCCAAGCATTTGTTTCCAAAATGGTTTACCAATTTAAAATCTTTGTGGTAAGATAAGAGAGTTCCAGTTGCTCCACACCCTTACTAACACTTGGTATTATCAGTCTTTTTAATTTTAGCCATTCGGTGGTGTGTAGTGGTATCTCATGATGGGTTTAGCTTGCATTTCTCTGATGACTAATGATGTTGAGCAACTTTTTGTAAATTTATTGGCCATTTTGCTATCCCACTTTGTGAAGTGTCTGACTGAGTCTTTTGCCTATTTTAAAAATTGCGTTGCATGTCTTTTTCTTATTGATTTATAGAACTAAAAATATATTCTGTATACAAATCCTTTGTCAAAGAGAAGCATTGCAAAGAATTTCTCCCAGTCTGTGGCTTGCCTTTTCTTTCTCTTAATGATGCCATTTTATGAACAGAAGTTCTTAACTTTAATCAAGTCTCATTTGTCAATCTGTTTTATGGTTAGTGTTTTTTGTGTGTCCCATTTAAGAAATCTTTGCCTCTCCCAAGATCTTGAAGATATACTCCTCTGTTTTCTTCTAGAAGTTTGACGTTTTTTGCTTTCTCATTTAGGTCAATGATTCATGTCAAATTAGTTTTTGTGTGAGGTGTGAGATAAAGGTCAAAGGTGGGTTTTTTTGTTCTTTCTATACGGATATCCAATTGATCTGGCACCATTTGTTAAAAGACTGTTTTCCCTACTGAATTGTAGTGTTATCTTTGTCAAAAATCAGGTGACCATATATGTGTGGGTCTACTTCTAGCCTCCATTCTATTCCATTTGTCTATTTATCTAAATTTTCACCAATAAAAAGCTGCCTCTGTTACTGTAACTTTAAAGTAAGTCTTGAAGTCAGGTAGTATGAGTTCTCCATATTTGTTCTTATTTGACAAGATTGTTTTGGCTATGCGAGGTCCTATATATTTCCTTATGAATTTTAGAACCAGCTTGTCAATTTCCCCTAATCAAACTTGCTGAGAATTTGATTGGGATTACATTGAATTTATAGATCAATTGGGAAGAAATAAAATCTTAATAATACTGAGTCTTCCAGTCCATGAACATGTATATCCCTCCATTTATTTAGTTTTTTAAAAATTTCTCTCAATAGTGCTTTGAAATTTTTAGTATAAAATTCTTACATATCTTTTATTACATTAATTCCTAGTATTTGATATTTTATGCTAATTAAAATTGAATGTTCTTTATTTCATTTTCTAATCTTTTTTGCTAGTATAGAAAAATACAATTTTTATATATTTACATTATATCCAGCAACTTTACTAAATTCCTTTACTATTTTTTAATAGTTTTTTGTAGATTCTTTTGAATTTTCTGTGCATGCAAGCTGATCATCTGAAATAATTACAGTTTTATTTCTTCTTTTCCAATCTTCATAGCTTTTATTTCTTTTTCTTTCCTAATTTCAATGGCCAGGAATTTCAGCACAAGGTTGAATAGAAGTTGTGATACTGAACATGTTTTTGTTATTTCCCTTATTATAGGAGAAATTTCAATATTTCATAATTAGATAACTGTATTTCATTCGTTTGTTTGTTATAGATACCTTCAGATTAAGGAAGTTTTCTTCTATTCCTAGTTTTCTGAGTTTTTGCATGTGTGTGAATAGATGTTAAATTTTATCAGATGCTTTTTCTGCAAAGATTGGGATGTTATATGGTTCTTTTCCTTTATTCTGTTATTATGGTTAATTATACTCATTGATTGATTTTTTTTTTGTATTAAACCAAATTTGCATTCCTAGGATAAACTTCACTTGGTCACCACGTATTCGTGTGTATATATATATATATATATATATATATATAGGATTCTATTCATTAACATATTCTCGGCCCCTAAAATCTCTGCCCCCAGTGGCTGTTCTCTGATAGATTTCCCAGTCTCACACTGTGCATCTACCGCTTAGGAGTCAGCCAAGGACCTGAAGGAGACTTTCAGTAGGGTTCTGGGAGCTCTTTCTCCATGCCTGTCCTTTCTGCCTGCCCCCACCAAATCCTAGTCATCATTGCAGCCCCAGCTCCAATCACTGTTTCCTCCACCCAGCAAAACTGCTGCTCTCTGGACTTGAATTCCCTGTGCTCAATAAGGAAGGTACCCTCACAGAAAGAGCCAGAACCAATGCGCGTTTAGCTCCTGTGCTTCCCTTTTGTCAAGTATTGAGCTCTGCGTTGACTGACGTCCGACACCTGAAAACAGTTGTTATATGTTTTGTCTAGCTTTCATAGTTGTTAATGGCTAGAACTGAAAGTCCTCTTTCATATTCTTTTATCAACTTAAATATCATTTCCTCTGAGAAAATATTTATCAAACTGGATGGTAATGGCCTGTTTCATTGTCTTTCTTCCTGAAATCAAGGGTACAATCCCTGGCATTTAATAGCTGCTCAAAGGAACATACTTTGAAAGACTGAATTAATTATATGAACCTCTCTCTACCAGCCCAGACATAAGATGCACAGCATCCATATTCTTTACACCAGATGAAGGGTTAAAGATTAAATGGAACTGGCTTTTCCAAGATAGAATTTATTTTGACCAATATTTGTTTATTAAGCTTCTGTTAATAAATTTACTAGGCTCTGCAAAATATTGGTATGAGTAAGATATGGTTTCACTCTCAAATAACTCTCAGACCAGTTGAGGAGACAACACTATTATCCTGGAAAAAATTTAAAAACAATACAAGACAAAATATGACGTGGTGTTAATTATGTTCATCTTCGTAAGGCCACTTTCTCCATGAAGGCTTTCTGCATCCTTCTCATAGCCTAAAATGGCCTTACCTTCCCCAAGCCCTCCCTCTGATGGCACATATCACTTCCTACCTTGTGTTGGAGGTGCGTCGGCCCATGGTCCATCTCCCCAGTTGGACACCAGCTTCATGTCCCTGTGCCAGAGAGCAGCCAGCACCGTGTCTTGCTCACAGCGGAAACTCAGCCGGAATCTGAAAGGAGAAATCCCTGTGCCTGGAGTCTCTGGGAGGGCTTCAGAGAAGAGCAGCATTTGAATGGGGTTTTGGAGATTGGGCTTAGATGAGCAGAAAGGTATGATAGACTGGTTCCTGGTAACTTTTGCTGATCTGAGTTCAGCCAGAGGCATCATGGAAGAGAGCTGGTACTGCAGGCGGGCAGGGTCCCACCCACTGCGGCCACTTGACCTGAGCGTGTTTACTGCCACCACTGGGCTGAGAAACAGAGAGGCCTTGGAGACCCAGGGACTGCACCTCATGCAGAATAGACAGGAGCACACAGGGCCTTTCAGGGATCCCTGTCCTCCCTGCATGGACCCCACTGCACATCCTCCTTGGTTCCTTCCCCTCCCTGCTTCCTCCCCTGGCCACCGGTTTTCCTGTTCTGTAGGCAGCATTCCAAGAGCTTTATTCAGACACAAGACCCTGTGGTGTTGATCATGTGAAAAGAGAGGTCGATGCCAGTGTCACTTGGGGAACACTGGGCTGGCTATTACACACGACTCCAGTGGCACGTGTAGATTCAGTTCCAGGCCAGGAGGCACATCAGAGGAAGGACAGGAGCGAGGGTTTGAAGTCCAAAGACTCTGCGCTTGGAGGAAGACCTTGGGAGAGCTCGCTCAGCCTCCCTGCACCTCTATTTGCTCAGGTATAAAACGGGAATAAACTTACCCATCTCAGGGTACTAGGCAAGATCAAAGAATACCCAAAACGTGAACATGTTTTGTAATCAGTAAAGCAGGAAATGGGAGACTGAACTGCTTGCAGCCAGCAGGGAGCCAAACCTAAAATCAGGCCTCCAGAGACTTGGTCGAGAGGCTCCCTCTGACCCAGCCTCCCCCTGCCTCCTGAATGTGGACCTGGCGTCCAGCCCTCTCGGCAGAGTTGGCACACCTTGTCTGCATCTCCTGGGCCTGCACTGGGGCCAAGGAATCTGTGTTTTAAAGAGCTTCCCAGGAGACTCTAGCAGGGAGACTGGGGCCTCTAAGGATCACCATCTCCACGGAGGGTAGGGAGATGCCAGTGGGGAAAAACATCTCTCTCCAGCCCCTGCCCAAAGATCAGGTCCCAACACTGCCCCAGAGAAGGACCCACCAGCTGTCTCCCGGGGCAGGCACCAATGGGATCTGGCCCCCATTTACCAGGCTGTGAGCCTCCTTGCATGTCAAGGGCACCGAACCCTGGTGTAAATGGCTGGAGGATGAGGGGACAGACCCCGTAGGGCTGCCACTTTATTTTCTTACCCCTTCACCCTCTGCCCACTGCACCCCCAACTCAGAACTCAAACTAGGCAAAGCCGACTGTACACCAATGTCCATCTTGAACAGTTTTCCACATGCCTTGGTTTCAGCAACAATAACAACACTCACAGACACACAAAAAGGAAAAGAGAAAACAAATTCCTCTTGGGCTGAGTATTTTCTGCCCCTGCTTTTCAAGCCCTTGTGTATTTTCAGACAAATTTACTCCACGTGACTCTAATGCGTGGACATTGAAATCATTAGTCAGTTGGTTTTTAAGACCACTTGATGTCCCAGAAGCTCTGGTGGAGGGTTTGCAGAGGGAATCTCTGAGCCTTTGGTCCCCTGGAGCAGGAAGCCTCGTTGTGCTGAGAAAAAACAGAGCTGGGCCCCACAAGTTTCCAATCTGTCATTGAAGCTCTCGCCCCCAGAGAGAGAAGCCTTGGCTCTCGGCAAAGTGGAGCATCTCGCCACCTGCCCTCGAGGGCGCTGGGGAGCAGGAGCCTGACAGCACCCAGAGGCTGCCCTGTCCCGGTACCCCCACCCTCTCCCTGCTTCTGTACGAAGCCGCCAATGTTATTAGTCTCATCAGCCCGACATGTACCCTTGCAGGGAGAGGAAGGAGGAATCCAGCCCAGGCTCCCCCGCCCTCCCTCACCTCTCTCTCACCTGGCCTGTTGTGCTGCCCTCGGGGCAGGGCGCTACCTGGTGGAGGAGAGCTTGCTCAGAGAGAGGGCCAAGGGCAGTGAGAGGGAAGGGCCCTGGAGGCTGAGAGAAAATGGAGAAAGGGAATCCAGTGGAGTGGGAGATTGAGAAGGAAGTTAGGGGATGTGCTGGCCTCGGTCTCCTGAATTCTGGGGTGTCCTGATGAGAAACAGAAGCTTCTCTTGGGGAAAAGGAGCATCTTAAACATAACTGTCATCACTCTTAGCAATGGAAGGACAGACTTGGTGGCTTGGCTCATGAGAAGTCACAAGGAGTCCTAGACAGCCTCCCATCTCTTTGAAGGGTCCTTTTGGATTCTTTTGTGATAACTTAACTCAAGCATTTGTGCTCAGACACTGAAAAGGCTGTGTGATTAGGTGCCCTGCATATGGACCATGAAAGGCTGGGGAGGGAGACCCAGAAACCCGCCAGGCTGGGAAGCAAATCCTCCACCCGGGCTAAGTGTAGATCCTGCCTGGACCCCCGCACCTCCTCCCAAAGGCTTGGTGTCACGCAGGGATGGGCTCCCTCAGCCACTAAGGACAGAGTTGGAATGGACCTGCCTAATACAGGTGGTCACCCCATCTCTCCCAGAAGCTTCTCTGCAGGTGCAGACCCCAGGCTCGGGGACTATCTCCTTAGCCTGAAGACAGGGTCACCATTGCCATGGTCTTCAGTGGACCCTGATTCTCAGGGGCAGAGGTGGGTTGGAGGGACAGGGTATGTGGGAACAGGCCCAGGAGGGACAGATGGCCACACAGTAAACATGGGTGGGTTGGCCTGAAGGGCTACTACATCCACTGTGGCATCTCCCCCGGCCCGAGAGGGGTCTTAGAAATTATTTACCCCAATCTCCTTATTTTACAGGTGAGGAAACTGAGGCCCAGAGATAGAAAGAGACTACACCAAGGTCACACAGCAAGTCAGTGGGAGAGCCAGGACTGAAGCCTGGTGGCCTGACTCCCAGTCCCGTTGCTTTCCACTTCCTGTGATATTTCCACCTGGCGCTTGGGTGAAAACTGCCCAAGGGTTAGTCCACCCACCATCCGGGTCCCTTGTCTCAAGATTACTAGGTGATATCTACCTAAACTAAATTATCTCTAATTTGGGTAAGGCATTCATTCTCTTATAATTCCTTTATGGACTGACTTCCCAGATAAAAGTTTATATTTTCACCAGGATATTCCATGTCTAAACCCAGAGGCCCACTGTTGGTGGAATTTGGGGTTGACTGGAAAGGTAATCCACGAGGAATGAATTCACAAAAATCGGCTGTCAAGCCTAGGCCCAGGGGTGATGCCCTTGGGCCCTGACATTCCCTCTCCTCCCAACCCCAAGGTTTCCCAGCCCCTCCTTTGTGGCCCTTTCTGCAGGGAAAGTCTAGACTTCAGAACCACACGGGGTTCCCTTCCCTGCTCAGCCACTTGCCAAGCCGTGGGAACCTGAACACATCACATCCACTTACTGGACCAGTTTCTTCATCTGTAAAATGGGCCTGGTGATGCGAACCCCAAAGGGATCTTATGAGGAAGAAATGGGAGATGGTGTGTGAAGCATCCACCATGGGCAGATGCTGGATAAGTTAGTCCCCTACACTGGCCTATCCCCTGAGAAAGGATATGGTGTTCTGGAGAGGTTTCGAGGAAAAGGACCCTCGGGACCTGCTGTTGGGACAGAGTGACAAATCGTATCCGAGTCTGTCCGTCCTCCTCGGTGACAGTGCCAGTTGTCAGGCCTGGGGCAGCCTCCGCGTGTGTTGCTGTGGGAATCTCCCTGAGGAACATACTGAACCCTTTCCCCAGCGCGGCCCGGAGCGGCTCCTGACACCGCAGTGCACAAATGCCCTCCGCTATTTTCTCTCGGAACAAATAAAACCCGGTGCCGTGACTCACTCTGGTTAAAGGATAAATTGCTACAGAAGCAAAGCCGGGGTAGGATAAAACTACCCGACACACGAGAGAGAGGGAGAAAGAGAGAGAAAAACTGTACTCGTGGGGAAATGTTGGCCCAGGGCCCCAGGCCACGCCACCCAGCAGACCCTGGCAGGCAACACATGGACAAGAGAGTGAGCCACAGAGGGCTGGAGGATGCAAATCCAGACAGCCGTCCTTACAGGCAGGAGCTGAGGGCACCTTCAGGCCCTCAAAAACACAAAGCAGCATTGAAAGCAGCCAAGAAGAGCCTGTCAGCCCCAGAATCCAGCAAGAATTCTGTGGCAATGCATGCATTCAAGATGCAGCCTGCAAAGGGCTCCCAAATCCTGGCATCCCCGGATTTTTTTCTCTTCTCTCCTAGCTCTCTCATCCTCTCTCCATTTGTTTGTTTGTTTTTTAATGTCAGACCAACACAGGAAAGTCCCAGGACTTGAAGAGTACGTCAGTGAGGGCCCAGGTAACCTCTGACACACCAACTGATCACCCAGAGACAGAGCTAAGGCCAGTTCTCAAGGCTGTAGAATGACCCTAGTGCTGAGTTCCAAGAGGCAGGGGGCCAACCATTGCATGCTTTGAGGGTAAGATGCACAGTCTCGGTAGTGGAAACATTGAAAGGAAAGACTCCTGGTTACTAACCTCCAAGAGAGAAAATAAGTTTAATTTGCGTGGTTCAGGGAAGCCAGAGGGATTTGCCAAATCAGCATCTTCTTTCCCTGCTGCCCCCACACCCCAGCAGCCTGTGGGCTCTGCCACCTCCCTCCCTTCTCTGACGCCAACACCATTGGTTCTGTGACTCCAATGTCCTTCCTAAGCCCAGTGTATGAGAGGGAAGGGGGCTTCCTCACATTAGGCAAAGAATAAACTAATACTGAAATTCACTCTGTCTTGAGAATGGCCTTCTATAATTTCATAGGTTTGAATTTTCAAGACTGGTACTCAGTTGTTAATCGCTCCGTGGCACTTTATCTGCAATTATCACTAACTGACACTAGAGGGAGCAAGGCTGCCCGGTAATGGCTCCTCTCGCCAATCATCTCAGCCTCCCATAGAAGCACAGATGTCACTAACTCAGGGCTGCGTGTGCTTCCATTCAGTGCAGCTATAAAATGTGAAAAACAGAACTCCTTATTGAAAACCACAAAGTGGAATAAATATGTTTTCAGGTTATATACAATTATAAAAACAAATCAATGTAGTATACCTGCTTTTTCTCACTAATCTGAACTGTGATCCATCACTACTTAACCTAACCCTTGTTTTCTCCAGGCTTGGGTAGAATACCTCCTTCTAACTTTCCCTAACTCCTTCATGAAGAATCGAGGGTTCCTCAGGATTTCAGACTCTTTCAAATGGCTTTTCTTCTCTTTCGACAACTTCTTTTCCCAACAGCTGCGAGACTCAGACACACAGCAAACGCCAAATGTTGGTTAGCAACTTGAGACCATCCTGACAAGGTTTCTGTCGCTTTCTGTTGAATTCCTAAATCTTCCCCACTTTCCCTCTTGATTCATTTTTTCCTGCTTTAGCTGTCATGAGTCATCCTGAGCCAATAACGCAGACAGACGTGGAGAAAGAGTTGTAGAAACAGCCAACTCACAGAAATGGAAAATGAAATGAAGAAAAGGGAAGAGAAGAGGAGAAGAGGAAACGAATAAAGAGCTAAGAGAGAATGAGGAAGGAAAGGGGGCTGCGAGCCCCAAGGCCAGGGCTTGCCTTTTATTTGCCTTTGCATCTTCAGGGCTTAGCACAGGACCGCAGAAGGAGGAGAGAATGGCTCTGAAAGTCCGGGTGTGACTGAGCTAGATCTCAGGGGAGCCCAAAGCTGGATGTTCTTGTTGTCAAAAGCCTGGGGACGATGGCCCCGTATGGCAGAGGTGGAGATTCCCTGTCCTCTTCTTTCCCCTGCAAAGCTTGGAGGGGCCTGGCTGAAGCGCAGTCAGGAAAAAGAGCAGGTGGGTGGTGGGCAGTGGCCTGGCCCAACCCCGGGCGGCTCACCCTGAGACAGCGGCTCCTCTCTGCGCTGTCCCCTCTGCCTCTCCCCAACCTCTGAGCCAATGATCTTGTAACCCAAGGAGGAGGATGTTTCCAGAAATGTAATGACAGACTTCACCCTCCAGTGGCTCAAGTGGAACCACTGCCTCTTTGTTTCTTTATCGCTTCTCAAAATAAGAATAATGCTGTAAGAACAGCCATTACTCGCAATCTGGAAGGGAGAGGAGGGAAGTGAATCTGAGTTCTGAACCAGAGGGAAAGAACTTTGAAGGATTCTGCATAGCCAACGATTCCTTGATGCAACCGAGGGCTCCCCGAGGGAACACACAGCTGCCTTCGGTGTGCTCTGCTCTCTTGCGCCCAGAGACGGGGAGAGGACTGGGTAGGAGAGCGAGGCCCAAGAGCTGCGTCTCAGCCGGCTGGGTGACTTGGGCAAGTCACCTAGCCTCTCTGTGCAGCAGCTTCCTCAGTTTCAAAATGGGACTGCTGTCTCTCTACAGTCATTGTGAGGATTGAGTCAGTTAATGTCAGAGGAAGCATCTAGCACAATCCCTGACATGTAATAACTGCTCCCAGACGGTCATGTATGCACACGCTAATTCTTTTGTTCACATTAAGTGTTTTGAACGTAGATGCACACGTGACGGGGTGTTTGTTAACCGTTTCTTGGTTGGGCGTCCTGCACCCAGTTCCCATGTGGCCTGTCTTCCATTATTTCAAAGCCTGGTGATCACCTGATAATATAACCCAGGGGTTCCCAAAGCTGGCAGAACAGTTAGAAAAAGAATTTAAAAGTGAAAGTTAATTAAGTTTAAAAAGGAACTCAGATTCCTCAGCCCAACCCAAGACTTACAAAATCAGAATCTCATCTGGAAATATTTTTAAACATCCACAGATGAGCCCAGCCAGGTTCTGGAACCACCGACTTAATCCTTTTTCAGAGGTCTGTGCGTTCTCATGGATTCATAGGCTAACTCCTTTCCAGGCTTACGCTGAGAGTAACCCACGATGCCTGAATCCAAAGGGGTGACCCATGGCAGGAATTGAGAGGACTTTGAAAGCAGGGGGGTGGAGGTGAGAGTTAACCTTAACCAGGGGGACAATACAATGTTTGTCAACGCATGTGGGCGTCTGACCATCTGTCTACACTTCGGACCACTTTCAGTAGTGCTTTCTGGACCACGGAGGGGAGAAGGGAGGGGATTTGGAAGGTCAGGGAGGCGTGGGTGGAGAGGAAGAACAGAGATGAATGGCCTGAGTCCGGGTTAAAGCTGACTCCACCCTGGCTCCATGAAGGCGGGAACTTGTCTGTCCCTCTTGTCAGGTCCCTCCCGGGCCCGGCCTTCTCTACAGAAGGTGCGTTAGAACACATATAAGCACCGTCAGGACTCAGCTGGTCACCCTGCAGAGCTCTGTTCAGGAGTCGCCTGCTCCAGGAAGACTTCCCAGATGGCCGAGCAAGGGCCCTCCCTCCGCGGCCCCCAACACACCTGGGCACCCTCTGATGTTACTGCCCTCCACTCTGAAATCACGGAGGGTGGGCTCCCAGCCCCATGAGACTAGGGTGTGGACTCGACTCTGTGCACCTTAAGTCCACAGTGCCCAGCACAAAGTGCTCAGTAACTGTTTCTTTGAACCAAACTTGTCTAAGCCTCTCATTTCACAGATGAAGAAACAGGCCCAGAGAGGGCAGGTGGCTCACCACAGGTCACTTAGCCCCTCTGGGAGTGAATCAGTTAACCATAAAGGTGTCAATGGGCCCAAGACTGAAAAAGAATATCTGTTCTTTTGCCTCTGGGCCTTTTCCTCTTTTTCTACGTCACCTGAACCCACGTAGCTGATGGGAGAGCAATGGACACAATCGGAATGAAGGATGTCCCAGTTGTGCCTCAGCCTCTACCCAGAGAATGCTGACCTTCTCTGGGCCTTCTTTCTTCTCCAGTCCAGCTGGGATACCTATCCTCGTCTGGTCCCCCCGACCCCCAGCCGTGGGGACGGTAAACTAGCTGTTGGGTGTGCACGCTGGCCACATATAAAGGACCATCATCCTAATTATAAACCGAAGGAAGCAGGCCCACCCAGCATGGAGAGCAGGCAATTCCAAGGCCCCCTCCTTGCTACCAAATAATTACCGAGGAGCTGTCAGACTGGCACATACCAAGAAATTAAAACTACGTTCCACCGAGAAACATCTGCCCAAACTATTGCTGTGTTTATGTTTCATTTTCAGAGCAAAAAGATGTTATAAAACTGGGGGGAAAAAAACCTCTGAGCATGACTTGGAGAAACAAACGAGAGTTTATCAGACATTTTGAAAAGAAAAGGGGGGATTTTACACTGTGGACTCAGTCTCTCTGGGGGAACACCAGACCACAGCCCCTTCCTGGGGAGAGCTAGGGCAAGGTACCCCAAGGTTGGTGGGCCATCTGCAGTTGGGACCCAGAGGAGCTCAGCCCAGCTCTGCTCTCAGCTATGCCCCAAGAAGCAGAGTGAAGACTCAGCTTGTCTTTGCAAAATGAGCAGCCACTTCCGTCTGTCCATCTGTTTGTTCACCCAACAAACAATTACTGAGCCTTGACTGTGTTCAAGGTACTTGGACCAGCACTGAGGGAGGGATTTAAAGATGGATCAGAGTTTTTCTCTGCAACCTACAGGCAAATTATCTAAAGGAGAGAAAAAAACAGACAAGAGAGGTCCAAACAAAGCATCATGGGAATTGAGAGAGAGCTTTCAGCTGAGAGATCAAGGAGGGCTTCCTGGAGGAAGAGGCACTGACAGGTGGATGAAATGGGGCCAGTTTGAGAGTTTGGGAGGAGGGGACTGCAAGCACAGAGTCAGGAAGGAGAGTGCCAAGCGTAGTGAAGAAAGGACAAGTGGCCCCGTGAGACTGGCGTCGGGATGTGAGAAGGGGAGGGGCATTGTGCTAAAAGGCACAGGCTGGGCACTCTGTTTTTCACAGGCGGTGGGTCAGGTTCTCATTTTCCCTTCCAATGGGTTGAAATTGTCCCTTGCAGTCGCCTTCCCTCACTCTTCTCTCTTCTGTTCTAAGTACTTCTGCAACTTAGGAAAAAATGCTGTTTGGATGTAAGCTGAGGTGGACCCAGAAGTTTCCAGGAACGAAGAGGAGAGCCAAGCTTGTGAAATCAACAGCTGTGCTGATGCTTGTCGGCAGGCTCTGTGCCCAGACGGCAGGGCCGGCTCCAGGGCCAGCCTGCACAGGAACACACGGGCTTTTTCCCCCGGCCTGCGTCGCTACGCATGGCTCGTGTGCACGGGGGCTCTTTTCTTCGTTAGTGTCGTCATGTGCCACGGAACAGCGTTTCTGTCAACAACAGACCGCATACACGACGGCGGTCCCGTAAGATTAGTACCATGTAGCCTAGGTGTGTGTCATCTAGATTTGTGCAAGTCCACTCTCTGATGTTTCCACAACAGTGAAATTACCTCACGGCGCATTTCTCAGAACATGTCCCCGTCGTTAAGTGATGCATGATTGTACTGATAAAAGGCTCGTGCAATGGGAAAAAATGTTTTAGATTACCTAAACATCTGTCAGTAGGAAAAAAGATGAAACAACTTAAATATCCATCAGTAGGAGAATGGTTAAAAAGAAAAATATAACACTGTGCAACCGGGGTAAAGAATGAAACAGAGCCATGCGCAGTGGCCTAGTAGTGAATTCGGCACACTCCGCTTCAGCAGCCCAGGTTCGGTTCCCAGGCCAGACCTACACCAGTTGTGTGTCAGTGGCCATGCTGTGGTGACGGCTCACATACAAAAAGAGGAAGATTGGCAGCGGATGTTAGCTCAGGGCGAATCTTCCTCAGCAGAAAAAAGAAAGAATGAAGCAGAGTAATCTTACCCTTCTATACCAGGCCCACCCCAACGCCTGAGGGGCCTGGGTCAGGAAAGCAAATGGAGACTCTGGCCCACAGCCCACCATCTTTTCTTCTCACCTACAGTTCCCTCTTGGTAATTGAGCAGCCTCGTATATGTAGACACCCCAACCTGAACATCCAAGCTCCATCCACGCCCCCAGCAAGTAACCACTCCTTGGCTAGCCCCATCGATGGTGGGAGCCACCAGCAGGAAGACAGATTCAGGGAAGAGGCCTATCCTGGGCTGTTTGGGCAGGAGTTTCCAACATCCCAGGTACCCAGGTTGGGGGAATATGGGTTCTAGATGGCCTGTCCCCTTGACCCCTAGGACTCCTCACCCCATAGGAAGGGGCACAGCCAGAGAAGGGTCAGAACTGGACCCAGGGCAGGGGCCCCAGTGACCAGGTCTAAGTGTGGCGTTGATATATACTGACATGGAAAGGTGTTCAAGTATAAAATAATTAAGTGAAAAAAGTACACTACAGACCTACGTATGTAGAATGATTCCATTTTTTAAATTCCCTGTATGAATGCCTGGAAGATTGCCTGCACCCCAGCTGCTAATGTAGTTGCCTATGGAGAGCTGGGCTGAGAAGGGGCGGGAGGGGCCTTCCACGTTTCACTTTGCACAGATCTGCACCATGAACATCATACAACAAGCGTGCATTACATTTATAATCTAAAAAAAGTTTTACATAAGACTTTTTAAATAAGTTAATACTTTTTAGAACCAGTTAAAGTAGGTATTTCTTAAGTTTTCTTGTGACGAACAGAAACAGAAAAATTTTTTTAAAACCTCAATCCAGGGCCATTCGTGGACCTGGAGTCAAGGAGGTTGCTGTGGTCGTGATCCCCAGATGGAGCACAAATTCCCGGGACGCACATGCTTTCTCCCCTGTCCAGAGGGCCTCATAGCTACCTCCTCAGCCGATCCTTCACACAAGGGCTCCCAATCCTGCCTGCTCACCTGGGGGCTTCTAAAATTAGATTCCCGGGCCCTGGCCCCGACCAGCTGAATTAGAACCTCCAGGTGCCCAGGAACCTGCATTTGTAACTCCCCAGATGATTCTGACGACCAGCAAGGCCCGGGTCTCAGTGCCCTGGAAATCCTGGGTGGTAAGTAGCACAATATGTTCAGCCCCATTTGGTAGATGAGCACACTGAGGCCCAGGGCAGTTAACAGCTCCGTCTCAGGCCAGGGTGTGGAGTCTCTTGGTTCCTCTCCAGAGCTTGTTCTCCTCCCCAAGCTGAGTTCACAGGTGTTGGAAGACCAACGAAGGCCAGCAGTCAGTGGGGCCAATTTGCAGGCTCTTGGATTCCAGAGGTCTCACTAAGCCGGATGATTAGCGAATTCATTTATCAACTGTATTTCAGGGACCTACTCTGTGCAGGCACTTTTCTGGGTGCTGGGGTATCTAGAGCTGCAAACCTGACCAACAAGGTCCTAGCTCCCTTGCAGCTCAAATTCCACTGGGAGATCAGGACGATTAAAAGGTCTATAGAGAAGACAGCATCAGGAGGTGCAAAGTCTCAGAAGGCGTGTTGAAGAGGATGATTCTTTTTATTTTTTTTAACGACCTTGGAAAAGGAAATGATTTATTTTTTATTGCAGTAAGATTGGTTTATAACAGTATATAAATTTCAGGTGTACATCATTATACTTCTATCTCTGCATAGATTATATCATGTTCGCCACCCAAGGACTGATTACAGTCCATCACCACACACCTGTGCCTGATCGTCCCTTTCGCCCTCCTCCCTCCCCGCTTCCCCTCTGGTAACTACCAATCCAATCTCTGTCTCTATGTGTGTGTTTTTTGTTGTTTTTGTTTTCTACTTATGAGTGAGATCATACAATTTTTGACCTTCTCCCTCTGACTTATTTCGCTTAGCATAATACCCTCAACGTCTAACCATGTTGTCACAAATGGCTGGATTTCAGCCTTCCTTATGGCTGAGTAGTATTCCATTGTGTATATATACCACATCTTCTTTATCCATTCGTCCCTTGATGGGCACTTAGGTTTCTTCCAAATCTTGGCTATTGTGAACAATGCTGCAGTGAACACAGGGGTGCATGTATCTTTACATATTGGTGTTTTCATGCTCTTTGGATAAATACCCAGCAGTGGAATAGCTGGATCATATGGTAGTTCTATTCTTAATTTTTTGAGGAATTTCCATACTGTTTTCCATAGTGGCTGCACCAGTTTGCACTCCCACCAGCAGTGTATGAGAGTTCCCCTCTCTCCACATCCTCTCCAGCACTTGTTGTTTCCTGTCTTGTTAATTACAGCCATTCTGACAGGCGTGAGGTGATATCTCCTTGTAGTTTTGATTTGCATTTCCCTGATGGTTAATGATGTTGAGCATCTTTTCAGGTGCCTGTTGGCCATCTGTATATCTTTGGAGAAATGTCTGTTCAGGTCTTTTGCCCATCTTTTAATTGGGTTGTTAGTTTTTTTGTTGTTGAGATGTATTGTTTCTTCATATATTTTGGAGATTAACCCCTTATCAGATATACGGTTTGCAAATATCTTCTCCCAGTTGTTAGGTTGTCTTTTCGTTTTGTTGATGGTTTCCTTTGCTGTGCAGAAGATTTTTAGTTTGATGTAGTCCCGTTTATTTATTTTTTCTATTGTTTCCTTTACCCGATCAGACACAGTACTTGAAAATATGTTGCTAAGACTGATGTTGAAGAGCATACTGCCTATGTTTTCTTCTAGAAGTTTGATGGTTTCAGGTCTTACATTCAAGTCTTTAATCCATTTTGAATTAATTTTTGTGTATGGTGTAAGATAATGGTCTACTTTCATTTTTTTGCATGTGGCTGTCCAGTTTCCCCAACACCATTTGTGGAAGAGACTTTCCTTTCTCCATTGTATGTTCTTGGCTCCCTTGTTGAAAATTAGCTGTCCATAGACGTGTGGGTTTATTTCTGGGCTCTCGATTCTATTCCATGGATCTGTGTGTCTGTTTTTGCACCAGTACCATGCTGTTTTGGTTACTATAGCTTTGTAGTATATTTTGAAATCAGGGAGTGTGATTCCTCCAGCTTTGTTCTTCTTTCTCAGTAGTCCTTTAGCTATTCGGGGTCTTTTGTTGCTCCATATAAATTTCAGGATTCTTTGTTCTATTTCTGTGAAAAATGTTGTTGGAACTTTGATAGGGATTGCATTGAATCTATAGATTGCTTTAGGAAGTATGGACATTTTAACTATGTTAATTCTTCCAATCCAAGAGCAAGGAATATCTTTCCATTTCTTTGTGTCTTCCTCAATTTCTTTCAACAATGTTTTATAGTTTTCAGTGTACAGATCTTTCACCTCTTTGGTTAAGTTTATTCCTAGGTATTTTATTCTTTTTGTTGCGATTGTAAATGGGATTGTATTCTTTTGTGTGTGTGTGTGTGAGGAAGACTAGCCCTAGGCTAACATCCGTTGCCAATCCTCTTTTTGCTGAGGAAGACTGGCCCTGGGCTAACATCCATGCCCATCTTCCTCTACTTTATATGGGACGCCGCCACAGTGTGGCTGACAAGCAGTGCGTTGGCGGGCGGCCGGGATCCGAACCGGCAAACCCCGGGCTGCCAAGCGCGAATTAAACCGCTGCACCACTGGGCTGGCCCCTTGTGTTCTTAATTTCTCTTTCTGCTACTTCATTCTAAGTGTATAGAAACGCAACTGATTTTTGTATGTCGATTTTGTATCCTGCAACTTTGCCATATTCATTTATTATTTCTAGAAGTTTTTTGGTGGATTCTCTAGGGTTTTCTATATATAAAATCATGTCATCTGTAAATAGTGACAGTTTCACTTCTTCCTTTCCAATTTGGATCCCTTTTATTTCTTTTTCTTGCCTGATTGCTCTGGCCAGGACTTCCAATACTGTGTTAAATAGGAGTGGTGAAAGTGGGCATCCTTGTCTGCTTCCTCTTCTTAGGGGGACAGCTTTCAGTTTTTCACCACTGAGGATGATATTAGCTGTGGTTTGTCATATATGGCCTTTATTATGTTCAGATACTTTCTTTCTATACCCATTTTATTCAGAACTTTTATCATAAATGGATGCTTGTATCTTGTCAAATGCTTTTTCTGCATCTATTGAGATAATCATATGATTTTTATTTTTCATTTTATTAATATGATATACCATGTTGATTGATTTGTGGATGTTGAACCATCCCTGCATCCCTAGAATGAATCGCACTTGATCATGGTGTATGATCTTTTTAATGTATTGTTGTATTCGATTTGCTAGTATTTTGTTGAGGATTTTTTGCATTGATGTTCATCAGTGATATTGACCTGTAATTTTCTTTTTTTGTGTTGTCCTTGTCTGGTTTTGGTAGCAGGATAATGTTGGCTTCGTAGAATGAGTTAGGAACCTTCCCCTCCTCTTCAATTTTTTGGAAGAGTTTGAGCAGGATAGGCATTAAGTCTTCTTTGAATGTGGTAGAATTCAGCAGGGAAGCCTTCTGTTCCTGGGCTTTTATTTTTGGGAGGTTTGTGATTACTGTTTCAATCTCCTTACTGGTGATTGGTCTATTCAAATTCTCTATTTCTTCTTGATTCAGTTTTGGAAGGTTGTGTGATTCTAAGAATTTATCCATTTCTTCTAGATTGTCCAATTTGTTGGCGTATAGCTTTTCATAGTGTTCCCTTATAATCTTTTGTATTTCTGAGGTGTCCATTGTAATTTCTCCTCTTTCATTTCTGATTTTATTTATTTGAGCCTTCTCTCTTTTTTTCCTGGTGAGTCTAGCTAAACGTTTGTCAATTTTGTTTATCTTGTCAAAGAACCAGCTCTTGGTTTTATTGATTTTTTTCTTTTTCTTTTTCCTTTTTTTTTCTTTTAGTCTCTATTTCATTTATTTCTGTTCTGACTTTTATTATTTACCACCTCCTACTGATTTGGGGCTTTTTTCATTCTTCTTTTTCCAGTTGCTTTAGGTGTACTGTTAGATTGTTTGTTTGAGATTTTTCTTGTTTGCTGAGATAGGCTTATATTACTATAAACTTCCCTCTTAGAACTGCATTTACTGTATCCCATAAATTCTGGCATGTCGTATTTTCATTTTGATTTGTCTCCAGATATTTTTTGATTTCTCCTTTGATTTCTTCATTGACCCAATTGTTGTTCAGTAGTGTTTTGTTTAATCTCCACATATTTGTGGCTTTTCTGATTTTCTTCCTATAGTTGATTTCTAGTTTCATACCTTTATGATCAGAAAAGATGCTTGGTATTATTTCAATCTTCTTAAATTTATGGAGACTTGTTTTGTGGCCTAATGTGTGATCTTTCTTGGAGAATCTTCCATGTGCATTTGAAAAGAATGTGTCTTCTTCAGTTTTTGGATGGAATGTTCTGTATATATCTACTAAGTCCATCTGGTCTAATGTGTTGTTTAAGGCCAACGTTTCCTTGTTGATCTTCTGTTTGGATGATCTATCCATTGGTGTAAGTGGAGTGTTAAAGTCCCCTACTATTAGTGTGTCACTGTCTATTTCTCCTTTTATGTCTGTTAATAATCACTTTATATATTTATGTGCTCCTATGTTGGGTGCATAGATATTTATGAGTGTTATATCTTCTTGTTGGATTGGTCCCTTGATCGTTATGTAATGCCCTTCTTTGTCTCTTGTTATCGGTTTTGTTTTAAAGTCTATTTTGTCTGATATGCATATTGCTACCCCAGCTTTCTTTTCATTGCCATTTGCATGGAGTATCTTTCTCCATCCCTTCACTTTCAGTTTGTGAGTGCCTTTAGGTCTGAAGCGTGTCTCTTGTGTACAGCATACATATGGGCCTTGTTTTTTATCCAATCAGCCACCCTATTCCTTTTGATTGGAGCATTTAGTCCACTGACATTTGAAGTACCTGTTGATATGTATGTACTTACTGCCATTTTTTAACTTTTTTTCTTGGTGTTTTAGTAGTTCTTCTTTGTTCCTTTCTTCTTCTCTTGCTCTCTTCCCCTGTGGTTTGATGGCTTTCTTTGGTGTTATGTTTGGGTCCCTTTTGCTTAGTTTTTTGTGTATTTATTATAGGTTTCTGGTTTGTGATTACCATGTGGTTCATACATAATAACTGACATATACAGCAGTCTATACTGAGTTGATGTTCTCTTTAGTTTGACCTCTTTCTGAAAGCTCTACTCTTTTACTCCCCTCCTCCCACATTTTGTTTTTGATATCATATCCTCTTTTTTGTGCATTTGTGTCCGTTACCCTCTTATAGTGGAAATAGATAATTTTTTCATGTTTGTGCTCTTCTCTTTCTCCCTTAAATATGTCCTTTTAGCATTTCCTGTAGGACTGGTTTCTTGGTAATAAACTCCTTTAATTTTTGCTTGTCTGGCAAACTCTTTATCTGTCCTTCCATTCTGAATGATAACCTTACTGGGTAGAGTATTCTAGGCTGTAGGTTTTTTCCTTTTAGCACTTAAAGTATGTCATGCCACTCTCTTCTAGCCTTTTAAGGTTTCTGCAGAGAAGTCAGCTAATAGCCTTATGGGATTTCCTTTGTACGTAACTTGTCTTTCTCTTGCTGCTTTTAGGATTCTCTCTTTATCTTTAATTCTGGACATTTTAATTACAATGTGTCTTGGTGTGGGCCTCTTTGGGTTTATCTTGTTTGGTGCTCTCAGTGCTTCCTATACCTGGATGTCTGTTTCCTTCCTTAGGTTAGGGAAGTTTTCAGCTATTATTTCTTCAAATAGATTCTCTGCCCCTTTGTGTCTCTCTTCTCCTTCTGGGACACCTGTAACATGGATGTTAGTGCACTTGATATTGTCCCAGAGGTCCCTTAGACTGTCCTCACTCTTTTTAATTCTTTTTTCTATTATCTGTTCAGCTTGGGTGATTTCCTCTAGTCTTTCATCCTACTCGCTGATCCATTCTTCTGTATCCTCTACTCTGCTTTTAAGTCCCTCTAGTGAAGTTTTCATTTCCAGTATTGTATTCTTCATTCCTTTTTATATCTTCCATTTCTTTGTTGACTTTCTCACTGAGTTCATCCATTCTTGCCCCAAGATCAGTGAGCATATTGGTGACTTTTTGTTTGAACTCTCTGTCAGGTAGATTGCTCATTTCTGTCTCATTTAGATCTTTTTCTGGGGTTTTGTCCTGTTCCCTTACTTGGAATGTATTCCTCTGCCTCCTCACTTCGCCTCTTTCTCTGTGCTTGTGTCTACGTTTCAGGTAGGTCAGCTACGTCTCCTGATCTTGGAGAGGTGACCTTATGTAAGTGATGCCTTATGAGGCCCAGCAGTGTGCTTCCCTCTTGTCCAAATGTCTCAGTTCCAAATGTTCCAGGAGTGACCCCTGTGTGGGCTACTTGTATCTTTTTGTTGTGGCAGGGTTGTTCTTGCCATAGGTGCCCAGGGAGGCTGAGCTGTCCCCCTGGCCGGCTGGTTGTAATGCTCAGCTGTGTGTGGTTGTTGTAGGCCCTTCAGTCTCTTTGTTGGGTGTGGGGAACCCCAGCACAGTTGGCTGCAAGGTCTAATAGCACATTCCTGTTGCAGTTTTTCTATTAAATGAGTATGTCCCCAGTGTGGCTGGTTGTTAGGCTCAAGGGTTTACAATTGCTATAAGCCTCTGGCATATTAGGCTCTTGTCAGCTCTCTGAGGGTTGCAGCTGGGTGGGGCTGGCCCCAGGAGCAGGAGCGTCCAATTGTTTCCAGCTTTGGAGGGTGGGGCCAATCCCTATGTGGCTGTTTGAGAAGCACAAGTCTTCTGCAGCTGAGAAGTCCTGCCGCCCACGGGGCCACACACACAGTCAACACAGTCCTGCCCCGTGCACATGCCCTGACCCCCTAAAGTGGACCCAGTCTCTCCAAGGCAGGGGCTCACCCTGCCTCACAGAGATGGACCCACTTGCCAGGCTGCAGAGAATCCAGGCAGCTCCCTTCAGCAGGCCCACAAGTTGCCCGAGGGCTTGTTGTTGGGTGGGGCCAGTCCCTAGGGCGTGCTGCTTTCCTTGGCTGAGCTGGATTAAATCGGTGCTCTAGAGGGTGGGACAGACCCTGGGCTAGCAGGCCACAGGGAGAATTCCAATGGCATCTGCCAGCATCTGTGTCAGCACGCCCACACCAGGTCACATCAATGGCCGCCACCAATGTCCCATTCCTTTGGGAGGTCTCACCTCTCACTGAGATGCACCCAGAGCCTATCTGGTGAGTCTCTTTTCACCAAAGGACTGTGTGCCTTTCTTTCTGGTGATTTTAGGTTGCTTTCTGAAATGGATGAATTTGTGCATGGGCCCTTTAAGAGCTGGCTTTGATTTCTGTGTGTCCCAGCTTTTCTGGGGGTATTCCCCATTGTTGTTAGTAGCCAGCAAAGCCAGATATTATGACACTCATCTCAGTTGTGCTGGGTCCAGAAGATGTCTATAGTGGCAATGCTCCCCGGTGCAGGTCCACCCTCCAGGGAAGGCTGCGTACCTTGGATTGCTCCCGGGCGGCTGTGAAGCGTTGCAGGTTCTGGAGGTGGCATTTTTTTCTCTCCAGAAGGGAATTTCTGCCTCTTTCACCTCAGTTAGGACTGTCGTTTTTTGCAGGGGTTCCTCTTATCCAGTTTTCAGTTCTCTCTGAGGGATAATTTTTCCAAGATTAGTTGTAAATCTGCTGTGTTCATGGGAGGAGGTGAGTTCAGAGGAAGAGGATGATTCTACTGGAATGGATCTGGGGCTCTGAGCCCAGCAAAGGTTGCCAGTCACCATGCCTCTGCCTCCCCTACATCAGCAGTTCTCATGCTGGATGACAGTGCTTCTCAAACATGAGTGCACATCAGCATCCTCTGGAGGGTTTTCTAACACACGGTTGCTGGCCCCACCTCCAATTCTGTTCCATCAGTAGAGCCCGAGACACTGCATTTCTAAAATGCTCCCAGAAGAGGCTGATGCTGCTGGGCTGAGACAGCCTTGAGAACAACTGCTGGGCTGTAATGGCCTGTGGCCTGCTCTCCTCTGCAAGGCTGGAGGCCTCCAGAAGGCAGAGATGCCGCCCTTCACCATTGTGCCCCCCATGCTCAGTGTACTAGCAAGAATTCAATAAATACTTCTGATTCAATAAATGAATGAGGGTATGGATCATCAGCAACATGAAATGATATATGTAAAGCCGTTAGAACTTAACAAGCACTATGTAAATGTGTTAGTCAGGGTTCTCCAGAGAAACAGAACCAATAGAATATGTGTATATATACAGAGAAAGAGAGAGATTGATTGATTGATTGATTATAAGGAGTTAGCTCACAAGATTATGGAGGCTGGCAAGTCACAAACTGCAGGGTGAGCCAGCAAGTTGAAGACCCAAGAGAGCTGATAGTGTAGTACTGGTCTGAAGGCTAACAGGCTGGAGACCTAGGAAGAGCTGATGTTTCAATCTGAGTCCAAAGGTAGGAAAAAGACAGTGTCTCAGTTCACAGGCAGTCAGTTAGGAAGGAGTCTCTCTTATTTATGGGAGGGTCAGCCTTTTTGTTCTATTCATGCCTTCAACTAATTGGACGAGGCCCACCACACTGGGGAGGACACTCTGCTTTACTCAGTCTATAGATTTAAATCTTCATCTCATCCAAAAACAGCCAAACAGACACCCAGAATAACGTTTGACCAAATATCTGGACACCCTGTGGCCTATTCAAGTTGACATATAAAATTACCCATCACGGTATATATGTTTGTTTAAAATACACACAAAGGATTCCCATCTCTGATGGGGGTTTTATGGAGGTGGGGAGAGTAGGATGTACAAACAGAGGGGTCCTCATTTTCCTGGCCCTTGGCAGTCCAGGCCTGCCAGGCATGTGAGTCATGGGCAACCACAAGCCCCTCCAACCAGCCCAAGAAGATCTGCAGGTGCTGTTTCCCCTCCAGCAGACCCCGGCTGGACTGGCCCCCACACCCCACCCCCAGCCAGTGCAGCCCCGGGGCCTCACCCCAGCACTCAGGTTTGCTGTGATCAGCACTTTCCCAGCCCCATCTTGAACACATTAGCTACTGCACTCACTCTGGCTGGAGGAAGTTACATTTTCCATGGAGAGAGAGAGGGAGAGAAAAAGCCCTGCAAAGGAATACTCTCTCCTTTGTTTCCTTGAGTTCCCCCCTGCTCCTCAAGTAGAACCCCCTCCCTGATGCCCCTCTCTGATTTCAGGAAAGAAAAATGAAGCCAGGAGAGAAATTGAACAAGCAGCCTGGAGTGGGTTTGAGTGGAGGAGGGGCACCAGGGGAGAGGAGCAGGTGAGGAAGGGAATGGGCTGAGAGAGGAGGGGGCAAGAGGCCCTGGGGGACAGGCCCAGCTGGCTCCAGGGAGGGAGGCCCTCTCCCCATGCTGGGCACTGCCCAGCCCCCAGAGCCGGGCTTTCTGAACGACCTGGTCCTTCAAGATGGTGGAAAGAGCACTGGACCCGGAGTCCTAGCTCTGAAACTGACCAGTGTCTCTCTGCAGGCTTGTCACATCCACCTCTCGAGCCTCAGATACTAACTGCCCTTCTGGCCTCAAAGCTGTCCTGGTGATCCAAATCAAATGCAATTCAGTTGCATCAAAAGTGACTCATTAAAATGAAAAGAATAATTAATGATAATTGGATTTCCTAGGACGTGAAGTCCAGGTCTTGCAGAGAGGGGCAAAGAGGTTGGCCAGGGAAGAGAATAAACCCACATGTTGCCTTTCCTAGGCAGTCTATGCTTGCCTCTGGGCTCAGAGCCTCCTCCAGGGGCAGGCCCACCAGTTGGAGGTTTCCTCCTTCCTTCCCCGAGCATCTGATGGCCTTTTTGTGCCCATGGCCTCTGCTCGCCCCATGTGCTGGGGAGCTAAGCTGCTCACAACTGCCTCCCCAGACACAGCCAGTGAAAGACGGAGCTGAGCCTAGAGCCTCAGACCCTCCTTCCAGGCTTTCCGCCCTCCGTGGCTTGGGGGGAGGACTGCCCTGGGATTCAGGACACCATGCACCAGCCCAGCTCTGCCACCGTCTGCTCTGAGACCTCAGAGACAGCACTTTCCTGCTCCGGGCCTCCAATGCCTCACTGGTACGTGATGAGCCTGGCCCAAGGAATCTCCACGTTTCCCCCAGCTCTGATGGTCTGTGAGGCCAGTTACCAGGTAACCAGAAACATCTGGAGCACAGGGCTCCCTCTCCAAGTGACTGTTGTAAGTGGGATGCACACAGAACAAAAGGATTTCTGTTCCCACAAGGCTTGGGCCAGGAGACAGTTTTACACACTTAGGTAAACAACCAGAGAGAAATAATGTACATGGTGTCAGCGAGTCTGCCCACCACTCATGCAGTAGGTATTTGCCCCAGATAGAGCATGAGCTGGGGGACATGAATCTGCTCTTCTCTCATTGGTCCTGGATGCCATGTTCTTCTTATACCATGGTAACACATGGAATTTCTAAGGGTAATTTTAACTATGTGCTTTTTTTTTTTTTTTTTTTGCCTTACACACTCTAGTTAGGATGTTTTCAGTTATAAATACATGAAAACTCAACCCAAAGGGACTTACTAAGTAAAAAATAGTTATTGCTTATATATCTGAAAAGTCCAGCAGCAGTGCAGGCTTCAGGTATAGTTTGATCCAGGGCTTCACAGTATTATCAGGACTTCAGCTCCTTCTCTTGTTGCTTTTCTCAGTCCTCTCTCTCTCAATGCATCAGCTCATACTCCCTATCATCACAAGGTGGCTGCCAGCAGTTCCAGGCCTTGCATCTACACACCATGGCATCCAGAGGAAAGGGATCACTTTGGTCCCTGAGTCCCAAGAAGAAGTCCTGAGATTCACTCTGATTGGGGTGACTTGAGTCATTTGCCTGCCCTAACTAAATCACTGCAGCCAGAGGATAAAACTGGCCTGGCCTGAGGTATGTGCTTGGTCTTTAGAACTGGGAATGGAGTCAGAGTTGCTGGATCCCCAAACAGAAAAGAAGACTGTTGGGAAGAGGGAGATGGAAACCAGGCAGCAAGCAACATGGACTTTAAACAGAAGCTGGGTCAGGCATTGAACCTCTAAGCATGGATAAAACTCGATTTCTCAGCAACCCTTTTTCCAGACACTGAATTTGGGGGCTCTCTTAGGCCAGAGGCAAAGCCAAATGCTCCTGGAGCTGCTGCTGCTGTAGACTGTCAGACAGAAGGTCGGATCAGCCCATGGGTACCCCTTTACCAAGTGCCTTCAAGACCACCCTGCACTAGTGCAGCAGGGCAGACGAGGACATCTTGGCCCTCGAGGAATTATAACCCTAAAACCCCTGCCACAGCAGGCAGCTGGGATTCCATGCTGGTTTATGTGGGAAAGCCTGGGGTGATCAGCAAGGGCTCCTGGAGCAGGTGGGAATTTGTGCTGGATCTTAAAGGGATGGCCTCCAGAGTGGGGTGGGCACACCCCAGGGGGTGTGCAGGACAGTATACTGGAATACAGAAACAAAATGATTCAAGTCCTATTTAGGTTTATATTTTATCTGAAAACACAGGATTACTGGTATTTAATATACAGATTGACAGTTGTACACTGGTATAATTTACATATAAACTTACATATATTGGGAGTACATGTTACCTTTTTTCTGATAGGAGTGTGCAATTTAAAAGGATCAGAGACTAGAATTGCCTTGAAGGATGGAATCGAGGATAAGCAGAAGTCAGGATGAGTCCCATAGGGCCTTGTTTTAGCCTGTGTCCTGCAGGGAGCCAAGGAGCCCAGCACCCAGCAGGGCCACATCCTGCCTTCCTCGGGTGGCCGTCTCCGTGGTGAGCCTCCTCCCTTGGCAAGGCCCCGCTTAGAGGGGTCCCACAGGGCTGTGGCTGAAGCCTGCTGCCCATTCTCCCATCCACAGCATCCCTGCTCCCCACGCCTCACGGGAAGAATGCCCGGTACCCACAGCCGGTGAGTCACGGCACACGGCCCATGGAAAGGGCCCGATGAGTGTCACAACCTTTGGGGTTTGCCGTGCTGTCTGGTGCCCACGAGGGTATAGGGTGTCCAGCCCCCGAGAGGCACAACAGGCCTCAAGGCTAGAGATGGCTATATAAGGCTGAGGCCGCAGGAGGTGGCAGGGGCTGCCAGACCCCAAGAGCAATTTGGCTGGTCTCGGTGGTGACGCAAACGTTTTCCCTGCGCTTCACAGCGAGACTGAATCATATCCTCCAGACCTCAAACCCGACAGGCACACGTAATGCCGAGACTCGAGAGTGGCAGAGAGGGCTGATCCAGGCACCCCCTTCGTGACAAAGAAATACTTGGGTC
The DNA here is from genome assembly GCA_031878705.1 of Tapirus indicus. Lineage (NCBI taxonomy): Eukaryota > Metazoa > Chordata > Mammalia > Perissodactyla > Tapiridae > Tapirus > Tapirus indicus. The sequence goes on along the minus strand of CM062918.1, from coordinate 58,740,669 downwards.
CACACAGAGAAAGCTGCCCCAGAAGAATTAGTCCCAGCCCTGCCACAGACAAACTGTGGGGCCTGGGTCAGCTCCCCTCTCGGGGCCTCAGTTTCTGCATCTGTAACATGGGATCAGTAAGCCCTTCCTGTTCTTCATGAAGTGCCAAGGACCCCAGAGAAATCAAGTCTGGGAGAATGGAGAGGGGACACAGGGGTCAGCCCTTGTTCTTTGAAAAAGACAAAGCCCAGATTTGTGGCAAATTTGGGGTCATGATGACTTGGGGGATTTACTGCCAGATTGTCGCATGTTGCCCATTGCCAGGACGTGAATTCTAGGAAGCCACCAGTCTTTGTGCATAGCTCACCTAGGTACAGCCCCTTCTGTTTCTCCATGCCTTTTGACATCTGTGACTTCCCACAGTGCCCTTGGGAGATGGGCAGTGCAGGAATTGTTAACCCCATTTCACAGCCAAGAAAACCAAGGTCTGGAAAGTTCAATGACTTCTCAAGGCCACACAGCAAGCTGGTGACAGAACCTGGATGAAGACCTAGCCCCTGGATTCTCGTTCCAAATATCCCACCCTGTGTTGGGGCCCCCACCAAGTAGGCCACTGGGGCTTCAGAATCCCACTCTGTAAAATGGGAAGAGTTGTGAGGAGTACCCCTTGTCAGGCTGCTGGGGTGTTTTCTAGAAGACACATGGGGATTGTCTAGAAGATGGCCATGGTTTTCCTAATCTAGAACCCGCTGTGCCTGATTCTCCCAGAAGCATCCTGTGAAGTGTTCCTCCGTGGCACTCTTTCCAGAATGCATTCACCATTGGGCAGTGGTGTCCTGGAGGGAACATCCTTCTGGAAGACTTAGTCACACATCAGGTTGACCTTGAAAACCGAAGCAACCAGAAAAGTAGGCTTGGAGCCCAAACCTCACTTACTGACCTCTCTGTCTCTCTCCCTTTTTTTTTTTTTTTGCTGGAAAGAATGGAGCAGCCTTGACTACACAGTCACTTGCAGAATTAAGTAGCCAAAAATCACATTGTCTAGACAAATAGATTTTATGGATCCAATTAATTCCTGCCGGTCAAAAATAGACATGCTTAATAAGCGGATATATTTAGACTCTGTCATTATCTGGTTCCCAGGGGGAGAAACCTCAGCTCTTATTTCACAGACTCTTAATTCTAAACAGAGCTCCGTGAACCCCGGCCTCAGAACTCACTCTCTTTCCTGACAGCGCCGAGGGGGCAGGAGCGGGGGCGGGGAGAGTTTGACCACGAGAAGCTACTAAGTCCTGTGTAGCCTGAACCTCCAGGCCCGCCCCCCAACCATCTTAAGTCGGGAAACCAACGGTTGCTTCTTCTTTGGGCTGTGTTGCAGGAGGTGGGAAGACGCTGGGCGAGCAGGAGTCCAGAAAGGTCTCCTTGCTCCTGGTGTCTCACTTGTCCCTGTGCCCCAAGCTCCACCGCCATCTTTTCTCTGTCCCTCTGGGCCTGGGAGACCACAGGGCTGTGTGAGTGGTGGCGCCTCCTGCCGTTACAGCACAGCTGTCCCTGGGAGGGCCCCGTGCTTGAGTCACTAGGGCCTGAGCAGAGGAGGCCTTTGCTGGCTGAGAGCAGGGCCTTGAGCGTTCCAAAGATGCCAGAGGCAGGGGGCGCCGACAGATTGGGCAGGCAGGCACTGAAGGGACATGTCGCCCACTTTCAGGGTGTCACGTCACACCGGCACCGGGTTCCTGCTGCCTCCCTGGGCCACTCTGGGCTGCCCCTGATGGTGCTGCCCCCAATGGGCCAGAGATGAGGCATGGAGAGGGCCTGGCAGCACTAAGGAGAGGGCCTGGGGGCTGGCCAGTCTGAGGTGGGATTCTCCCCGGCTTCAAGGGAGGTGAGTCCCCAGCCCTTGCCCCCAGGGCCACAGGTTTTCCATCCTGGGCACTGCCAGGGCTTCACCAGGTCAGGAAGGAGTGGCCTTCATTACTCTCTATGCATGCATGCAAGCAAGATGTATTCGTTTCCCATGGCTGCGTAGCAAATCACCACAAAGTCGATGGCTTACAAAAACAGAAATGTATTCTCACAGTTCTGGAGGCCAGATGTCCAAAATCAAGGTGTCAGCAGGGCTATGCTCCCTCTAAAGGATCTGGGAGAGAACTCACTGGGAGAGAACCCTCTGGGAGAGAATCGGGCGTTCTTTGGCTTGTGGCTGCATCACTCCCGGCTCGGCCTCTGTCTTCACGCGGTTCTCTCTTCTCTCTCAGTCTCTCCTCTGTGTGTTTCTTATAAGGACACCTGTCTTTGGATTTACGGCCACCTAATCTCATCTCGAGATCCTTGATTACAACTGCAAAGACCCTTTTTCAAAGTAAGGTCACAAAGGCATAGGCTCAAGACAGAAGCCCCAGCTGGACGACACCCACCCTAAGCAAAGACTTAGTGGCTCAGGGGACAGCCACAACCCCTGAGCAACATGCCCCACATCTGGGTCACCAGCTGAAAGGCTGTCAGATAAGGTGAGGAATGAGGCAACCTGCAGTAGTGACAGATGGCCAAAACTCTGTGCCTCCAAAATCATCATTCCTCTGCCTGAATGACCACCATTACCACTCTCCCACCATTAAACAAACTCATATTCATTCATTAAGGCCCAGCTCAAGCATCGCTTCCTCCATGATGTCTGCCCTGCCCTCTTCTCCCAGGGACCGCCTCCACCCCATTTGCTCCAGGGCCCTTGAGGTCTTCGTCTGCGTGTCTCCGCATTCTGGCAAGGGCCTGAGCAGGCCACAGGCCCCATGACTTTACTCTGAAAGCCCAGCATTCCTCCCCAGAGAGACAAAAGCCACCCCTCCAGGATTCCCTCCTGCTCTCCCCACCCTGTTTTCCCCTCAACGCTGCCCTCCAGGTTCCAGCCTTCGCCAGGAAAGAGTACCACCCTCAGCGTCCTCACTTGTCTTCTTTTCCTTCCCAGGCTGGTCGTGGGCGCACCACTGGAAACCAACGGCCACCAGAAGACAGGAGACGTGTACAAGTGTCCGGTGACCCAGGGGAACTGCACCAAGCTCAACCTGGGTAACTTGGGCCACTGGTCTCTCTGCAATGAGGCCAACTGCTGTCCAGGGTGGGGCAGGCATGTCTACAGCCACAGTCATGCTGGCTTCTCACAGCTGCCCTGTGAGGTGACCCAGCTGGTATCGCTGCCCTCATTTTACAGATGAGGAAACTGAGGTCAGAGAGAGGAAGCAACTTGCCTACAGTCACACAGCTTGTCAGGGACCAGCCAGGATTCGAACCCAGGCCTCCAGTGTCCCAGGCCACTTGTCTTTCTGACCTATCCCCAACCCCTCAACTCAAGGTTTTCTCTCCCAGCAGGAGAAAAACATTTCCAGCCTTCTTTCTGATTTTGAAATGACAACAATAGCTAACATTCATCTATCTTATATAAGTTCACTAGGCGCCAGGCTCTGATTTAAGCTCTTTGAGGTATTTTGACTCATTTAATCCCCACAACAACCGTATGAGATTTAACCACTTAACAAAGGAGGGAATGACAGCATGCGGAGGTGAGGGGACCTGCCCGGGGTCCCCCAGCGAGTAAGCAGCAAGGCCGAGGTTCCAATCCAGGCAGTCCACAGCCGCCCTTCCCCGCCACACACACCACGTCCCTGACATCAAGGCTTTGTTGCTCATGGAGAGCTTTCAGGCATAGAGAAGCAGCCTCAAGGCCTCCAAGCCCTTGTAAAATCTACTTGCGTGTGTGCACAAGCGTGCATCCACGAAAGCACAAACACTAGTCCTCTAAAGCATGTCCACTTGGTACTAAAGGTCAGCTAGTGGCCAGGCCATTGCTTTGCTGTCAGAAGGGAGTAAAAGTTCCATTTGGGCTGAGAAGCTACAATTCCAGGCCTTGCCCTAGAGGACTGGCCTGCCCCAGGGCCAGGAGCTTGGCCTCCCCATCCCCCAGGAGGGGAGCTTCTGCCCTAGAGCAGTGGGGTGGGGCTCCCTGGGGAGGTGGGGAGGGGGAGCAGGGGCCTGGTGGGGGAAATGGCAGAGCTTCAAGAGATAAGCAGATGGATGAAAAGGTCCACATCAAAGAGGAAGCCCAAGAACGCAGATACCCAGGCCAGCTGTCCCATCACGTGGTCCTGGACGCTCCCGCTGTCCACATCTGCGTCAGCGCCGTGGATGAGAAGTTCAAACCCCAGCTGGGGCCCAGACTCCAGTGAGGAAGCAATCTAGGGGAGGCGGGAGCCTGGATGGTGGCTCATGGATCCCGGTCATCTCCGCCGTGAGAGCACAGCCTTCCAAAACAGGCCAAGCTGGCATTCTCCTTCCAGCTGTACAGTTTCCTCGCTGTGTATCCATGGGGAGTTCACATCGCCTCTCTGAGCCTGGGTTTGCTCATGTGTAAAGTGAGGAGGGTGGACTCGAGGATCCCAGGATCCATTCCAGGTCGAATATGTCCCCCAACCTGTACTGAGCACCCAGTCTGTGCCAAGCACTGTGCTAGTTACTGGGGATACAGCAGAGAACAAGGAGCCCAGGGCTCTGCTGGGAGGGGAGAGAGAGTGAGTAGATAAACTAGAAAGCAGGGTAATCTCAGGCAGGGATAAATGCTGTGCCATCAACCAGGGTGCTGTGATAAGAGGAGCTGGGGAGGAGGGGTTCTATCTTAGCAAGGGGTCAGGAAAGGCCTCTCTGAGCAGGTAACATTTGAGCAAAGGTCTGATAGCGAGAAGGAGTCACCTGGGGCATTCCAAGCAGTGGGTCAGCAAGTGCGGAGGCCCTGAGGTGGGAATGAGCTTGCTCTGTTTGAGGACAAAAAGAAGGGACGTGTGGCTGGGGCAGACGTGTGGTTCAGGCAGGTGGGTTGTGGGAGAGGGAAGCACTGGGCTCAGGGCCTGGGAGAAGCTCCTGGTCCAGGTGGGGACGCAGATGAACTGATCATTTCGTTTCCTTTATTGCTCTGGTTTCCATTGTGGACCTGATTTCCCTCCAAAGGAGGAGAAGCCTCTGCTGGCAGTGAGGGATGTGAAGCCATCAGGCCCTGGAAAACGTTCCTGGACTGAGGCATACGCGGGGAGGCAGTGGGCAGCAAAGGGAGTCAGAAAAGTGCTGGTCAGGGAGCACTCATCTGAGGGGTGTCCCTGTCCCTCCCACCGAGGAGAAGAGGCACGGCAGGAAGACCATCTGTCAGTTTATCCCCACAGTGGAAAACGCAAGGCCGGGAAACCTGAGTCCTGGGTTTTCCTACGGCCATTCCAGGCTCTGAGCTGCACCGAGCCAGGAATGTTCTTTCCTCTCTCTCCAGGGAAGGCTAAGTGGGTGTCAGTCATTCACACCTCAGTGTGGAAGAGTCTACCACCGGCACTGTCTTCCCAACATCTGGATGAAGTCGGGGTTTCAGGGGGGGCAGAGGCTAAGGGAGGGGATGTGATTCTGGAAGGCAGACCCTGTGTGAGGAGGGGCTTGCCCCTCTGAACCCTCACACAGACCCTCTGAGAAAGGTGTTAGTCTCTCCCGCTCTCAGAGGGGCGGACTGAACCCAAGAAAGGTTAGTGACGGCCCCCAACCCGTGAAGCAGAGGCCAGACTTGAACCTGAGTCTGTCTGACTCCAAGACAAGGGTCGTCCCTACCGTGCCCTTCTGCTTCTGGGCAGGCACAGTTTCAGTAAGGACTTCAGTCACTGAGACAAGGGAGAAAGGGAGAGGCAGGGGGGGTGAGGGGTGTGCCCCTCAAATAAATGGAGGGCAGAATTCTCCAAGCTGCTGAGGGGCAGAGGTCGCCCAGTCGGGGCTTGGAGCTTCCTCTCCAGATTTCTCTCTACCATCCCGCTGCTACCACAGGCCTGCCATCAGGTGGGAGAACTCAGGATGTAATGCTGGATAGCCTGGGTTCAAGTCCCCGCTCTATCATTTACCAGTGATTGACCTTATAAAAGTCACTATCCCCCTCTGCCCCACGATTTTCTCATCTGTAAAATGGAAATGGTGACTCCTGGGCCTCCCAGGACCAAGAGGGGATCCCGGGAGGACGCATGTGGATGGTACTTTGTAAATGATAAGGCACCATAGAAACACCAGGGTTATTACTATTTTTTCTCCCTAGCTTATTTGGACAGACAAAACAAAAAGCAATCCCAGTCACTCGCAACACAGCCAAGAGGGGCTGGGTTTCAAAAGGAGCCGCACTACCAACTGAGGGAACCAAAGGGAAGAACAACAAACACAGCTGCCCCCACCCCAGCCCACAACACAGCCAGGCGTCTGAAGTTCTGGCCTCTGCTGGGGCCTGTGCCCCGGAGGGCAGGCCGGCCCTTCACAGTCCCATCGCAGCCAAGCTGAATGCAGGCCTTTCCCGGTCGAGGCCTCCCCAGTCCTCGGAGACCCCTCCCCTCCCCAGACAGAGAATGGGAGTCCTCGGGGTCCTCCTCACAGCATTTCAGGACTCGCTCTCAGCTTAATAAAATGCCCAGCTCACTTCCCCTAAACTCCCCCACCAGGTGCCCATACACGTGTGCACACACAAACACACACACTTACACATCCACACACGTCCAGGGAATTCAGGCTCACTTCCTTCCTTTCAGTGACCAGACAGCGAGGACAGAAGGATCCCATAAAACCTTCACCAATCAGTAATTCTAATCTGCCGGACCCTCTCCCTGCACCCAGTTGGCTGATAATCCTACTGCTCGGTGTCTCTCCTGGCAGCCCACCACAGAATGACGTTCTTGGGCAAGACCTTGTACCTCTAGAAGGTTCTTGTTGAATTGGCAGTTTGTTACCTGTGAGGGAGAATCAGCTTCATGTGTCAGTTTATCAGATGAGCAGAGGACCGGGCCCTGAGAGAGCAGGACACAGGGCTGGTGAGTTTTGATGACAGGTTGGCTTGAAGAAAAATGTGGAGGGGACGCTGCACAGAGGAAGCCAGCCTAGGTGGGGGGCCCTGATATGTGTGGGGTGGGACTCAAGGGGAATGTTGGGGTCCAGTCAGATGGCTGGAGGAGAGAAAGCTCTGGACTAGGAGGTGGAAAGCTCTGCCGTGTGCTTACTGTGTGACTTTGGGCAGGCTGCTTGGCCTTTTTGAGACTCGGTTTCCTCATTTCACAAGGAGTTGTGAAGAAGTAATGAGACCATGTCTGGGCAGGGCCTTTGTAAACTGTGAAGGGCTGCATCAACGTGCAGGCAAGTGAGGAGCCCAGAGGGCAGGGGAATCGGGAGGACTATGCCCAGCGCCGACCCCTCCACAGGCACTTCTGGGGGCCGGCGGCGGCAGCAGGCTCTGGGCAGAGGGTGGGCAGGAGGGGCTGCAGGCTGAGCTTCTCCCTCTCACCCCAGGAAGGGTCACCCTGTCCAACGTGTCTGAGCGGAAGGACAACATGCGCCTCGGCCTGAGCCTGGCCACCAACCCCAAGGACAACAGCTTCTTGGTAAGAGCACCCCCCACTCTCTCTCTGAGCCCCAGCCCTTCCACCCACCCTCTGCTTGGGGCTGGGAGAGGCACGGGGTGATTGAACGTGTCCTTACACGCCCACTCCGCACTCTACCCACCAGGCTGCCTGTCCACACACGCTCCAGGCAGCAGCCCCTCCCCTCGCTTCCTGCCTGTGCCATTCTGCCTGCCATGCCCTAAGTTTCTGAGGGGAGACAGTCCAGGCAGGAAAAAAGACTGAGCCCTTGTGCGTGAATACCCTCCAGGGTGAGGGTGGCAGACAGCATGAAAGGAACAGGAATAAATCAAGATAGCCAACAATCCCATGGGGGCCCTATCCCTTCTTCTGGGGAGACACATTTCCAAGGCAGACCCTGCATCTCTTCTCCAGATTTGATCAAAGAAAAAAGACACACCGCCCACCCTAAGAAGACTTTGAAGGGAGGCCATAAATGAGTGAACACGGGTTGGCCACAACCAAGGGAAAGAGTAGAGTGATGGGCCACCTGGACCACACAGGATTAGATGGGAAGGCTTCCCAGAGGAGGTTTCTGTTTTGTTTTTAAAGAAGAGACAGGTCTTAGCAATGAGGAAAGAGGAGGGTGTATTTGAGCTGAGATGGTAAAGACATTCATTCATTTAAACAACAGTGTTTTGAGCACTCACAATGTACTGAGTCCAGTGCCGAGCAATAGGTTCTCAGCAGTGACGGGAGCTCCTGCCCCCCAAGCTTACATTCTGGCTGGGGGAGAGACAGTGAGCAAATGAGTGACATGACATGATGTCAGGACAGAAAGGCAGCAGCGGGCGGTGCTAGGAGGTCTCCGGACCCTGCCCAGGCTTTGCCCACAGCAGGCACGTGCGCGTCACGTGATGAACTGCCTGCTCGCTGCCACCACGTGGGAATGATCCACCATGAGTTTCGGGATGTTAGGGACTCAAAACAGGATCCTTCTGGAACTGATACTTCCTAGAAACAGCTGTGAGAGAGGATTTCAGAGAAAAATTCCCCCAGAAAGCCCAATCAAATGCACCATTCACTTTAAGATGGGAGGGCTTGTGTCACTCTTCGTTCTTGTCCATCAGTCCATTTCTGTTGACAGATGAGACATCAGGCATGTAAAGCACCAGACACCAGGGCAATGAGATGACTGGGATGCTCAGGGACTTGAAGAGAACGTAGGGGTTCTTCCAGGAAAAGTCTTGATGTATCTCAACGTGGGGGCAGCCCGCAGCCCTCCCTCATCCCCGACCAAGGGCAAAGAGGACCCCTGGTCCTGTCACACACATGCCTGTCAGGAGCTTTGTTGCTACTCCCTCTGCCCTCTGAGGCTTCTTGTCACATTCCTGCTAACTTGATTTCACCCACTTTACAGGTGGGATGAAGGCCCAAGAGGGTTGGTGTGATATAATCTCTGGGGCCTATGTGGGTAGGTTAAGTCCCTAGTCTATAAATGGCAACTTTTTTTTAACTCATTTGCCCATCCATTTATTCCTTCATTCATCAATCCATCCACCAACAAATCATCCATCCTTCCATTCATATATCCATCCATCCATTCATTCATTCACCCATTCATCAATATATCGATCCACTCCCTCACCCTCCAATCTAATCATCCATCCTTCCATCCATCCCTTCCTACCTCCATTCATCATCCATCCACCCACCCATCCATCCATCCATCATCTTTCTATCCACCCATCCACTGATCCACCCTTCATCCATCCATCCATCCATCCACCCATCATCTACCATCTTTCTATCCATCCATCCATCCATCATTCATCCATTCATCTTCTTTCTATCCTTCCATCCACCAATCTATCCATCATCCATAATCCACCCTTCCATTCTTTATTCTACTTCCAAAATAATTTACAACAGCTTCAACAAGGGACACAGATAAAATAAAACCTTTAAAATCTGGGTAAAAAAATAGACAGCTAATTAAAGAAAGGGATTGGAAATAGAATAATTACTCTTCCAAACCAAAGGAAGTTACAGCACAAAATTTAGTCCTGGGTTTCCTGGCAACAGGACAAAAATGGAGGCATGGAGCTGAGCTTTCATTTTTAATGACCCTGACTCTGAGAGGAACTCATCACTCAGCCTTTAAATGAGGGGTCGACATCAATGTTTTTGGTAGCAGAGAAGCAGCAGAGGCATTCTTTTTCTTTCCCTAGTAAGAGTCATGGGCATGTTATCAGGACCCAGTCCCAGAAATATCCCCAGTAAGGACCTTCAGTGGCTTGTTCAGACAGAGGGGCTATTCTAGTGACCTTGAAGGGTCCATTCCCAGGGATGAAAAGGCTTTCCCAGATCCTGGGTGGGGAGTGGGGTGAGCAGGCAGGGTGAAGGAGAGTCACAACCCTTGATGATGGGATGGAGAATGGGACCCTTGAAAATACAACAAAGGACTCTAAGGTTAGTTTTTCTCTGTTCCACCTGAAACCAAGGGAACTGGTACACCTTGCAACAAGAGAGAGTTCAGTTAGACTCAAAGAAGACCCTGTAAACCCTGGGGATACCAACACTCAGAGAGAGGATGTTTGTCATGGGTCGTGGAGGTTGGAGCTGGACCCTCCCTGAGGCCCCCCAGTGACCGGGGGTCTGGCTGTACTTCACAGGCCTGCAGCCCCCTCTGGTCTCACGAATGTGGGAGCTCCTACTACACCACGGGGATGTGTTCACGAGTCAACTCCAACTTCAGGTTCTCCAAGACCGTGGCCCCAGCTCTCCAAAGTAAGTGGCTCCAAATCTGCAGGCTCAGGCTGAGTGGCCAGCAGTCCCTGGGAGGAGGCCCAGGGCTCTGATCCCCGCTGTCCTGCAGCTACAAAGCAGCACCTGGACGCTAGCCCCGCCCTGCTCTGGCTCTCTGGGTAACCCGGGACCACTCACTTCACCTCTCTGGGCCTCTGTGGCCCACCCTCCCCCACGGAGTGATGGTGGGGGGAAAATGAGCCAAGGTTATGGAGACAATCCTGGCAGCCAGCGAGGCCCACTGCAAACACACCTGAGTGAGGAAGAGGTAGCTGGGCCACCATGTACGTCAGGCAAGCTGTGCACTGCACTGGGGACGTCATTCACTTAGACTACAATGTGAATGGTGCCCTCTAATGTTATGCAACGCAGTTGTCTCTAGGTAGAGGGCCAAGGAGAACAGAAATATCCCTGGTAATAGACCCATCGAACCAGTGCTCCTGGACACCAGGAAGCTCTGCCCAGCTTGCCCAGAACTTCATGGAACACAAACCTCCCACACACTCCCCACCAGCCAAGAAAATCTGGGGAAATAATGCTCAGACCTTGCCTCCTGCGAGCCCAGACTGCTTGGCTCCAGGCCTCACTGTTTCCTCTGGGCTAAATACCATCACCCAGGCAGCTGCTGCCCGTTTTATTGAGGGTGAGGGGATTAGCACTCCAGCTAGCCAGCAGCCTCCCTCCAAACAACAGCCTCCCTCCCAGTCAGAGAGGGAGAGATGGTGCTTGGGGGAGGGAGGAGGAAGCATCAGTCCCACAGGGGCTGGAAAGTGGTCCTTTTATGGTGATGAGGAGGTGTTGATTCTATTCACACAAAATGGCAGAGGGAAAGACAGGGCTGGGGCTCAGGAAGTGGCCCAAGGTGAGTCATGGAGGCATGCATGAGGGAACTCAGACCCCCCCCCCATCTCCCCCTCCCCCCAACTCCCGGGGCTGCTGTTTCCTCTGGACCAAGGTGTGACCATCTCAGACTCCCACACACTCCTCTGATGGAGGCTTCCTCACCTGGCTGACCAGCAGCAGTGCCCCGGGGGCTCATAGGATGCAGACTTCAGGGCACTCCCCATGGAGGTTCTAATTCAGCAGGTCTGGGATAAGCCCCAGGGTGTGTGTGTGTGTGTTTCAGTGGGGTGTTCAGCCATATTTAGGAAGCACAGACCTAAAGCAAAATTCTTCCTAACATGTCTTAAAGAGAAAAATCTGAAATTATAAGAAAGAAATCAGTAATAATAAATGCATTCTAATAATAAAACTGGCTTAAAAATAAAAGAAACCTGGCCCCTACCACTAGATTGGCAACTCCTCCCAATCAAGAAGTTTCTGTCACGGTCACCTCCGTGGCTGCCCGCACCACGCAGCGCCCCGGCACGTGGCGGGTGCTCCATCCACATGCGTTGAGCTAAACCACACTGGAAAAGGGCAACGCTGTCAGGCGCGGTCAGCCTGGAAGTGTCAGGCCATCACATGCTGTACACAGCATGCAGTTGGGACAAGAACATCTACACAACTTCTCCTAAAGCAGAGGTGACTCCAAGCATCGAATCACCCCAATGCTTCTAAAATGCTCTCGCAAACACCAAGCCTGCGACGGGCCCCTGGGCTCAAAGCCACACGCCTTCCTTTCTCTGTGAGCACTGACTGCAACATACAGCACCTTCATGATGCAGGAGTTCCTGGAACAGTTCACACACAAAGGGCTCTGGCCTTATGGCTATAAAGCAGATTTTATAACAGTGCGAAAATTCTCTAGTGAAAATAAGCAGATGCCCAATATTTCAATGTAATATAATGTAATATAAATCATAGCGTGTTTCAAAGTAACCCCAACTGTTCACAAACAGACATAAATTACTTAGATTTTAAAAGAAGTTTTTTACATTTCGTATAGTACCAATCTTTCATTAGTTTTCTTTGTTGATTTTTATTATTCCTTTTAATTTTACATTAATATTATAAGAATATAGAGAAAACTCTATGCTCAGAGCAGAAATAAAGGCACGAGAGCTTGACCTGATGATGTCATTGCCACATTAACAAAGAGGCTTGCTTTAAAAAGTAAAAATAGGATCAGCTAAGACTTCTCGAGCACTTGCTTTGTGCCCAGCCCTTTAGAACCATCATCCCATTGATTCCTCACGGCAAGCCTCTACCGTCATTAGGTCTGCTTTACAGAAGAGAAAACTGATGCTGAGAGGTTCTGGGACTTGCCCGGGGTCAAAGCCAGGAGTCAAACATTATGATTCCAGATTCCACATGCCTAGCCGTTACACCATACTGCCCCCTAAAAAGTGAAAGCCATCCATTTGGGCTGAAAGTAGTCAGAGCCAGCCTGCCCGTTCCAGTAAAACAAATGATGAAGAGATGCTGATTTGGGCAGTGGTGGCTGCCTCAGAAACACCGACCAGCTGACAGGGGTCGGTCCGTGATGAGGAGCAGAGGGCGTCAGGCTCAATCTAAGCTTTGTCCACACGGCCGGCACGGAGAGGTGGGGCCGAGCCAGGAATTCCTGGCCCCATCATCCGCGTCGCCCAAATAAACGTTCAGCCCAAGGACGACTCGCCAGCCCAGGAATTACACACATGTAATTATATGCATATAACAGAGTCCTTCTGTTGTCCTTTGGACAACGAACTGGAGAATCAGAGACTTGCAGACACTGGGCCCTTGGGTAGCCATGACCGTGTCCCCACTTCCCAGGGTGCCAGACCTACATGGACATCGTCATTGTCCTGGATGGCTCCAACAGCATCTACCCCTGGGTGGAGGTTCAGCACTTCCTCATCAACATCCTGAAGAAGTTTTACATCGGCCCTGGGCAGATCCAGGTGAGCATCTCTGGGACTCTTTCCTCCTCCGAACAGGGCCCCCCAAACCTATGGGAGATGCTGCCTTGGAGTGTGGGGGAGCATCTGTGCGTGAACTAAGAAGGTGTAGGTGGAAGGTCCAGCACCAGGGCCCTGCAGCCCGGGACACTTGATGCTGGGCGCATCAAGGGACAATTTGGGGGAGACCTCACTTTGAGGGTCAAACATTGTCTTCTGGGATAGACGCCACCTATAAGAAAAACTTTGACCAGCTAGAGAGTGAGAAGGAAGGCAGGAAAGGTTGAGTAGGCATAGAATCCTGCTGAGTGGGGCCCAGGGGAGAACTAGACACCTTGATCTTGAGAGAAGACTGGGGAAGAGGTCATAGCTGCCAGCACACATTTGAAACGCTGTCTGGCTAAAGAGGGGGTAGATTTAGTCCATATTGTTCTGGCAGGCCAAACAAGGACCAATGATTAGAAGTTCCAAGGTGGCAGATTTTAAACCAATCTAAGAAATTATTTTGTGGGCCAGCCCCATGGCTGAGTAGTTAAAGTTCCGTGCACTCCGCTTTGGGGGCCTGGGTTCGTGGGTTCAGATTCCGGGTGCAGACCTACTCTACTCATCATCCATGCTGTGGTGGCGTTCCACAGACAAAATAGAGGAAGATTGGCACAGATGTTAGCTCAGGGCTGGTCTTCCTCAAGCAAAAAAAGAGGAAGATTGGCAATGGATGTTAGCTAAGGGCGAATCTTCTTCACGGAAAAAAAAAATAAAAGAAAGAAAGAAATTATTTTGTAACAATTAGAGCTGATAAAAGGGAGAGGGCTTTCTCATGAAGTGGTGGACTTCCCCACCACTGGAAAATCATCTTTTAGGGTTTTGTGGGTGAAAGTCCAGCATTAGAAAGGCACCAAATAAACTTGGTGGGCCCATCCAACAGTAACATTTTATCATTCTAGTCCTACTATAGGTCTTGAAGGTTTTTTGTTTATTTTGAGTCTATTAATATTATCAATATTTTATCAACCTTGGGGATAAAAGAACCTCTTCTCTTCCAAGTTTTAAGGAACCTTAGTTCCAGAGTTTGATGAACAATGCCACGCCCCACCCCATGCCATTCCTCATATTTTAGACTTCAATTCTATGCTCAACTTTTGTCTTTTTAAGTAAGGAATTTAATCTGTTGGGCCTTTCTTTAAACCACAGTCTCCTCTCTTGACATGCACCTCCCGCTTGTCTCACCAAGCCATCCATTCATTTCCAGAACTTTGCAGAAGCTGCTTCCCTCAGCTTAGTTGCTCTCCCTTGAGATGTCCTCAGCCCTCCTCTCCCCTGAACTGTCACAGGCAGAGAGAGGACTCAGGGGGCCTCACCACCACAGGCCTAAGTGTCAGGGGTCGAGATGTTCTGTCGCCCTCTCCTCTAACTTGCAGGTTGGAGTGGTTCAGTACGGAGAAGACGTGGTACATGAATTTCACCTCAATGACTACAGGTCTGTAAAAGATGTGGTGGAAGCAGCCAGCCACATTGAGCAGAGAGGAGGAACAGAGACCCGGACGGCATTTGGCATCGAATTTGCTCGGTAAAAAAAAAAATAGATTTTTTTAAATCTCAGATACCGTTCTAGTTATATATATTGCTATGTAACAAACCCCCACAAAATTTAGTACCTTGAGACAATAATTTATTAATCCTTCAAAGTTCTGGGGTTTGGCTGGGCTCAGCTGGTCAGTTCTATCTTGGGTTCTCTCATGTGGTTGAAATCTGGTGTCAGCTGGGGCTGTTGTCATCTGAGGATCTGACTGGACTGGACATCGAAAATGGCACACTCATGTGGCCGGCAGTTGATGCTGGCTGTTGACTGAGAACTCAGCTGGGGCTGATGACGTGAGCACCCACACATGGCCGCGTGGCTCGATTTTCTCATGGCATGATAGCTGGACTCTGAGAGGGAGCGTCCCAAGCGCAAGCTTTCCAAGAGACCCACGCAGGAACTCCAAGACCTCCTATGCCCTAGCCCCGAAAGTCCCGGAAGAAACTTCTGCCATATTGTATTGGTCACACAAGTCACTACGGCCAGCCCACATTCAAGGGGAAGAGAATTAGATTCTGCCTCTTGATGGAGGAACGGCAAGGTCACACTGCAGAAGAGCATTTGGGATGGGAGACATGACAGCCAACTTTGGAAAATGCGTTCTACCACAGAGACTCTATAAGAAGTGTCGGTTCTTTGATGGCAGAGTCTTCCTGTGGAGAGTTTGTCGTCCGTGGAGTGTGAAGAACATAGTTAACTCTAACCTCTGCGACTGTAGAGTGAGCAGGCTGGTTCCTTAGAAGTCACCCCAGAACTCACTCATGATGACAGCGGATGCTGTCTGTCATCACTGTCCACACGGACAGCTACGTGCGTGTACCAGTAGCACTGCCACTGCTCAGCACGTGGTGCTAGCCCCCTCTGAAATCAGGGAGCGATTTTAAAGGCAACTCCCCAAGATCTTTCAAGCCGAGGCCTAAACTGCTGTGATGATTACATCCAGGGCAGTGAGATTTTAGATGTATAAATTTTACACCTACAAATATGAGTTCTGCTATGTTCATTGAGACCACAGTCCCGTTACCTTCTAATCCCACCTCACACAGGTTTAATCAATGTGTTTAACAGAATTCCACAATGTAAGAGCTATTTAGTAGTAACATGATTTCGTGTGGTCAAAAGATAAAGTTTTTTCCAGTCTCACAACTCTTTTTGATTAAGTTACTGCTCCACCAATGTATTTTTGTTTGCCGCAAAAAGCTCAAGGTTTTTCCTAAATGAGCCTCCCTCCATGTGAAGATGGCTCTTACTCATCCTCACAAGGAATGGGCCACTTTGCTGTTTCATCATCATGGGGGCGAGCCCCTGAGACCCCCAGCAGGCCCTCGTGAAATGGCTGGGGCAACAGAGGGAACCCATGCCCACCGAGCTATCGCTTCTTCCATGGGAAACTAACTGACTCAAACAGGAATGGAGCCCATGTTCTAGTCTCATTTCGTAGCCCACCAGCCCCGGGTCAGTTATATGTGTGTGACTCACCAGGTGGTTTGAACATTCATGACTCACAGGCACCCCTGGGGTGTGCAATCTGCACCTCGAGTGAGGTTTGAAATCTGATCTTTCCAGCCTGCCAAGTTTGGGTCCCAAATTACACCCAGTGCTTTTTAAGGTAAAAGGTTTTCTCTCCTCACTCAGTTATTCATAATGCATTTTTTTTCTGTGCACCTACTGAAGTACAAAGATCCAGGCCATGGATTTGAGGGGTTACAAAGATGGTACCCTGTGGCGCCCCCACCCAGTGGGGGAGCTCTGATTCAGTGAGGCCTAATTCAGTGAGGACGAGAGAGGGAGGGCTCCAAGTGAGGGGCCAGGGAGGACTGTCAAGACAGGGGGGCATTCAACCTGTCCTGGGAAGACTCCAGGGTTCCAGCAGGGAGAGGTGGGGAAAAGACATTCCACAGAAGACATTGTGCCCTGGTAAGGGCCGAGGAGAGGGGAAGCTGAGGGACGTTTACGTTCATGCTCTGCCCATGGCGCAGGGTTCTTGTTGGGGTCGTGAGCCATGCAGCTGCAAAGATGGCTTGGAGCCAGACTGTGAGGGTGCTAACGGTGTAGCTAAAACAAGCGTGAGTGGCCACTGAAGGTTCTTGGGGATGAGAGTGTTATCGTCAGATGTGCACGTGAAGGTGAATCGGGCAGCCAGGTATGGCTTGGGGGTGGGGGTGGGGACAATGGTATGATTCCATCTGAGCTTATGCAACACTTTTTACTGAGCACCTACTACATGCCTCACACTAGGGAGACATCCATGAACAAAATATATAAATGTCCTGCCCTCATGGAGCTGACATTCTAGAGGGTGAAGCAGACAATAAACAAAAAACAAGTAAATAACATCGACACCAGAAGAAGATAAAAGCTCTGGGGGAAAAGTCGAGCATAGTAAAGGCACTCAAGCGGATTGGAGAGGGCAGGTGTCTCATCAGCATTAGCAGAGTAGTTAGGGAAGGCTGACCCGAGAGCTGACGTTTGAGTGGAGTCTCGAAGCAGATGGGGAACTCGGCCAAGCAGGTCCCTGGGGGACCGTTCCAGGAGAGGGGGCAGCTCAGACAAAGGCCCTAAGACAGGAGCGTACCTGGTGGTTCCAGGATGGGCAAGGAGTAGATGTGGGTGGAGGGGGCGAGCAGGAGGAGGGGCGCGGAGTGATAATGGGGCCAGATCACAAGGGGGGGCCATTGTCAAGACCTGAGAGAAATGGGAGCCAGTGCAGGTTTTGAGCAGAAAGAAGACATGATGTGACCTAATTTCTCACGGGGTCACTGGCTTCAGGTTCACAGAAGCTGCTGTGAGTACAAAGCCCTCTCTGCTCTCAAGGAACCTATCATCTGTTTACAAAGGAATAGAGTCTTTTACACAATACAAAATCATGATTTTAAATCTATTGATTCGTGCCAATGTTTACCCTGTTAGATTCATACAGATATTCACACTATTTCACTATTGGGAAATATGATCCTGAACTTTTTCTTGGCTCCATATATAATAAAACCTGTTTTTTCTCTGCCATATTTTTTTGTATGGAGTTTTGTTCCTGGGCCTGGCCCTCCCTCCAATGGGTCATGGAAGCATCTAGAATCTCCTTTGAGGGACTAGCAGAGTTCTCCCTCCACTCGGTCAGGCTCCAGCCCAACATCTGCTCTAGTCATGTCGAGTGTGCCTCTGCCCTGCTTCAATCCACGGCTCATACTAAAATTAGAGGGTTTTTTAAAGTCAGCGTATCCAATATATCATAGAGCTGCTAAGAGAATGGCAGATGGTCTGTTTCTCCTAAGTGGTAGCTTGAAGATGCTCTGAACTAATTTATTCCAAGTTGTGTGCATTCCTCAACATCTAAAGCATGCTAATCAGCTCATCAGCTGAGATAACTTGAGACACCTTGGTAACCCAAGCCTTGGGGCCCGGAGACGGGCTTCAACCTGGCAATGGGGAGCTTAGATCTGTGGGTCAGACCTGGGAGAAATCACTGTAGAGTCTAAGGGTAACATTTATTTTTAGATCCTTATTGGAAAATTCTACTGCTGGGCCAGACTCTTGGGCCAGACCATGTCCGTCCTTTTCAGAACCTCACGGTCTAAGGGAGGGTTGGCCACAGAGGCAGCAAGAGCCAGTGATGGCTCGGGAGCCAGTTTTCCACGCTTCATAGATGGGTTGCCAGCTGCACGAGCCTCTCCACAGCATCGAGGGGCAGCATGCCAGCCCCCCGTCCCCTGGCTGGATTGCCCAACAGCAGGCCAAGCACCTGCCCTGGGCACTGAAAACAAAATAAAAAGCAAGAAAGAGGAATATGTGTCACAGAATTTGATATTTAATAGTTCCCAAAATAGAACCAAAGTAGTCCTTATGGGAAAAATCAGAACTTCATCAGGCTTCATCCGTGTGTTTTATGGATTAGTGTTGTTTGAATTACTCCGGCACGTCAACTTTTCGGTACTTGGGGAAGTGGTTCCCAACTCTGATGTTCATTAGAACTTTTGAAAAACACTGATGCCCAGGCCACACCCCAGAGATTCTGATTTCATGAGTCCAGGTGGGGCCTGGACATCCTTTTTTTTTGACTCCGCAAGAGATTGTAATGTGCAGCTAGGTGTTTGAACTGGTAACTTAGGTCTTCTAAAGATCTCCATCTGACCCTGAACCCTCCCAGGTCTATTCTGTCCCCTCTCCTTGCCCAAAACAGCAAGGTCAGGACCCTAGAGGGGCTTTTTAAAGTCACTTTTTGAAGACAAACAGATACAACTCCCATCTGAGCAGCTGGTGACTGACAGTCTGGATGTCTCGATCCAGCTGCTTCTTTGGTTCGAGGTCTCAGCACCTGTTGGATTCCCTGCGGGGACTCGGTCCTGGCTTCTGTGGCTGCCCCATCCCCATCTCCCTCTTGTGACCCTTCCCTTGTGCTCGGGTTCCAGATCTGAGGCTTTCCAGAAGGGTGGAAGGAAAGGGGCCAAGAAGGTGATGATTGTCATCACAGATGGGGAGTCCCACGACAGCCCAGATCTGGAGAAGGTGATCCAGCAAAGCGAGAGGGACAACGTGACCAGATACGCTGTGGCCGTGAGTCCTGTTCCTCCCGTCCTGCCCCTGCTCCTGCCCAAGGGCTGCCAGATACCTGCTGGAGGCTTTGCTGGAGGCTTTTCTGGGCAGTGAACAACTACACAGGTCCTCAAATGGGCCTCTCCTGTTTTGTCCTCTCCTAAAGAGCGAGTTACGCATCTTCTTTCTGCACTGCCCAGGCCTATCCATGACAGCTGTGGCTTTTTTTTTTCTCCATTGCAAGGGAGGTTCTGAAACCTCAGAAAACTAGAAAATACCCCATCCCAACCCCAGAACCCTATCTTATAACAGGGGCCTTATCTGACCCCTACAAGAGAGACTTTTTCAAAATGTAAATGGCACTTTGGCTTATGCTCACGGCGACCAAAATAGTAGCTCTGGCTCGCCCTGGGGCCCCGGCGTCAGGGGTCAGGGGGTGTGCATGGAGGTCTGTGCTATGTCCTGGTTTGTCGCCCCTGCCCCTGTTCCCTGGCAGGTCCTGGGCTACTACAACCGCAGGGGGATCAATCCAGAAACTTTTCTAAATGAAATCAAATACATCGCCAGTGACCCTGATGACAAGCACTTCTTCAATGTCACCGATGAGGCAGCCCTGAAGGACATTGTCGATGCCCTGGGGGACAGGATCTTCAGCTTGGAAGGTGAGCGATGCATCCCGAGAGAGGTCCACGCTCCTGGGCTCCCATGCGGTGAAGCCCACAGAGCGAAATCTAACCCCACAGAATGGAGTGGGTTAGCAGGCCCCCCCCCCCCACCATGATAGCTGCCGACCGTGAGTGTATCCATGCTGGCTGTGAGGCCGCACACTTGATGAACAGTGGTTTTGCCGATAGTCTCCTCTTTTTACCACTGGGAAACCTGAAGCTTGAAGGAGCTAAGTGACTTGCCAGAGCTCACGCAGCTTGAAAAGGAGTTAGGGTTGGAACGAGGGCTGCCAGATTTAGCAAATATAAAGTACAATATTTGTGGCAGACTATACTAAAAAACTATTCGTTGTTTGTCTGAAATTCACATTTAACTGAGTGTCCTGTATTTCATCTGGCAACTCTAGTTTGAACCCAGCTGAGCCTGATTCCACAGCCTGAAACACTTCATCCCTGAGTCCTACTGCCTCCCATGCCACCAAAAGCACTTTCTGCAGGGCCCCTTCAGATTGCCTCTCTCCTTACGACGTAAACCCCAGTTCTGATTTGCACAGATCTCATTTGCATCATGTATTGCTATAGAGGGCCCTTCCCATACTGGGCTTTGCCATATGGGACGATTGTCAAAAGGACAGAAGGCGGTGTCCCAAAGCCTGAGCAGTCTGCAGTGCATTGGAAATGACAAGCTACAGACACACACAAAGAGACAAAAACACCCTCATAAACGAGGATAAAGGAATAGAAAGTATGAGCCTGAGTTTTAACACTCACAGTAGAACTTAAATATCCAAATTAGTGTATTTCTCCTTGAAATGGTTGCCCTGGGTGAGGAGAACCTTGGTTCCAGTGACACTTTTGGTGGGACCCTCTGTGGGGAGGGGCTTTCAGCACACATGGGATTTCTCGTGCAAATCTGTGGTGGGGAGAAGCCCCCTTCTAAGGGTCAATTTGATGTTTCAGAACCATCCAGAGGCATCTAGAACCAAATCTGGTGAATAATAGGAATGAACAAAGTGGGAAATTCTATTTCTTTCCAAAAATGTAAACTATTTCTTTCCATGCACTTTTTTGGGTCTTTCCCCTGTTTTGATGGTCTTAGAGTATAGTGTACATGCCCTGTACATATAAGTTGTCCCAAGCCCTTTTCAGCCGTGAGTGGCCTGCTAATAATAAACCCACACGGCCACCTGGCACCTCCCTGTGCAGGGTGTCTACCATGGGGACAGATGAGGCTGGACCCAGACTCAGGTCCCTCTCACCTCCCTGAAGGGGCCCCTGGGACACAGGCGCTAGGGAT
This sequence comes from Tapirus indicus, assembly GCA_031878705.1. Taxonomy (NCBI): domain Eukaryota; kingdom Metazoa; phylum Chordata; class Mammalia; order Perissodactyla; family Tapiridae; genus Tapirus; species Tapirus indicus. Next base: position 58,719,607 of record CM062918.1, on the reverse strand, counting down.
TGAACTGCAGGTGTGTCTGGAGCTCAGCAATCAGGTGCAGAGCTGACATCCTTCTGTCCCTCTGTTTTAGGCACCAACAAGAACGAAACCTCCTTTGGGCTGGAGATGTCACAGACGGGCTTTTCCTCTCACGTGGTGGAGGTACGTGAGGGTTAGAGCCACCCCCCACACACACTCACTCTTCCCAGCTCTCTACGTGGTCATCCCGCCTTTCCTGGGCTCTCTCTCCTCCCCCTCTCTCTTTCTTGGGGCCTCTCTGCCTCCCGTGTTCTGTGGCCGGGAGAGGGAAGTCAAGGTCTTCAACTCACAATAAGTTGTCCCGAGCCCTTTTGAGCAGGGGTGGGCTACAAACAATAAGCCCACACACCCACCTGGAAGGTGCTTGGTGACCTCTCTGTGCAGGGTGCTGCCGCGGCATTTCCCCCCAGGGTCCTGGTCAGTCACACAGCCTCGTGCAGAAACTAGGTCAACGTGGCAAAACCAATCGCACGCACTCTACTAGTGCCCGTGCATGCCCGAGGCGGCCTGTGCGTGCAGGAGCACGGCAGGGCGTCGATGTCAGGAGGGTGTCCAGGGGTTCCAGATATGCTCCGGCAGATGGCCTTCATGGGACCGCACTCTGTGCGGACTCGGCATCAGATTGCAGAGGTGCCAGGTGAGCACATGGTGTCACGAGCAGCATGTCCTGTCTGGGGCTCCGCATCACAGGCCCAGAGCCTCGGGTGCTACTCACCCTCTACTTCACCTGGTTCTGATCCACAAGATGACACTGAAACGTCACAGGACTGCCAGAGGGGCGGAGGTGTCAATACCTATGGAAACGCTTTATAAACGGCTTGGGAGGGGAAGCCCTGCCTGGGAGCACCACGTGGGGAAAGCCTGTACGTGCAGCATCAGCATGGGCCCCCATGGGCGCACTTTGGACAGACAGGTGTCCTAGGTGTCCCGCCTGAGCTGGCACCGTGGAGGTGTACTTATGCCTCCCAATTTGCCAGAAAAGGCCTAGTAGTCCATCCTACTTATTTGTCACCTTCATTGTCGCATCGAATTCTCCCAACTTCTCGGTGAGGTTAGGGCAGGATTCCTTGTTCCCAGTTTCCAGATAAAGAAACCAAGTCATGGAAAGGTTGAATGACCTGCAGAAGTGACATATGTGAGAGACATATTAGTCTCATGCTGTTCCCCCCACACCAAGCAGCTGCTCCATGAGAGAGTGTGGAATCAAGGGGGTCTGAGTCAGAAATCCCCACTTGGAGGGGAGGGGGACATATGCACAACAGGCAGCAGGCAGATGGACGGAAACTCGACTCTCGCTCAGCTTTTCCAAAGCTGCATCTGGACAATCTCATGCCCACTTGAACACAGCGAGATAGAAATGCAACTGCCCTATAATAACAGCAGTCATGTTAGATGTGCAGAGCACTTTAAATTTTTCCAGGAAATTCCTGCCCCTCATTTCATGCTCAGAGCAGCCCTGCAAGGTCGGCAAGTGGTGATGGTTGTCCCGTTTTAGGTGGTCAGACCAGCAAATGTTTTCAGTGTCTTCTCTGTGCAGGGCCCTGTGCTGGACCCCAGGATAGGCGGAGCCCTGCCCTCAAGGAGCTCGCAGTCCGAGGGCAAGGAGCCGGGCACAAGGAGAGACGAGGGCATCCATTCACACAAGATCAGAAGAGAGTCATGTGCTAGCCTGGGTCTCCTGACTCTGGGGTCGGGGCTGATTAGAACACGCAACAAGGAAACTCAATTTAATTTAACTCCGACAAGCATTTGTCAAATCCAACCAAGGTATTCCAGACCAATGTGACCAGAAATTATTCTTGCCACCAGGAGTCAATTTGCAAACAATCTGGAACAGCAGTCCTCAGCTTTGAGGGGAGGATGAAAGAAATGATAGATTTCTCGTAGGTAAAAGTGTGTAACTTCAGGAGGCCCCTGTCCTTGGAGCCCTCGGGAAGCCCCCATGCTCAGTGGGGGAACCACACACACATCTAATGCTAATCGAGGCAGCGTGCGATCAGGGTCCTAGAGAAGGAAAGGCCCAGGCTAGGGGAGCGGGCGGTCAGGGGAGGATGTGGGGAGGGGCTGGCACTTGGGCAGGCCCCTGAGGACAAGGATTTCTGCAGCCACAGGTGGCAGTGAGCAGGAGAACAGAGGAAGTGGCGTGCACTGGGGGAAATCTGAGCACACACCAGGGGCCAGCCCTGATGTCGGGAACCATGAGAGAGAATGAATGTCCCAATCTCTCCTTTGTCCATTCCACAATCATTTTTTGAGCATCTCCTTGTATGTCAGGCTCTGCACTGGGCACTAGGGATACATAAATAGATAGAGATTAAGGTAACGTTTCAGCTGACAGCAGCTCACAGTCTAGTTAGGGAGAAAGACTCTTGAATGATAAGTTCACTCTCCTGCTTCTAACACTGCGATCTGTGTGCGTGCCCAGGAACCGGGGAACCTGAAAAGAAGGGGAGGATAAGACAAGCTTCAGGTATTCAAGGAAGCTTGAGCTGAGCCCTGAAAATGGCCCAAGCAGCTCTGTGTGTCGGGCAAGATGAGTCCTTGCAGGATCAACAGGTTCCCCCGCTGCAGGGGGAGACCAGGAGCTCAGAGCCGCCACTTGTTGTTTAGGTCAAGGTCATGCACTGCCCTGTGCAGCTCCCTGTGCAGCACATAGGCCCAGCTCTTTTCCTATTCCCCTGATCGGAGAGACCCAGGCTGCCTCTCCCCGTCCTGTAAATACAGACCCCAGTGCTTCTATCACCCCGAGTCTTGTTTTCAAATGACAGGCATCTGGAAGTTTTTATCTGATAGGATTTTTAAAGAGATGATGATTACATTTGAATCTGAGACTCTTTAATACTTAAAAAAACAAAAACGAAAAACCCTCCAAATCCAAAGGAATGGTGCAACCGTGGTGGGCTGTCTGGCGCTGTGACCGGCCATTAGGTTGCTATTTTAGAGCATGGAGGTTTTTCATTGCTGGCTGCTGATGCCATCATAATTGGCCACAGTTGTCCTGTCCCTGGGAGTCCAGCTCTGCGGCTCTCAGGGTCAGTCAGACCTCTCTGGGGGTCAGGGGCAGGTGGGTCCAGCCTTTCAGCTTTGCCCAGCACAGGTCCTGAGCCCAATGAGTCCATCTCCCAGGGGGAGGCCCCAGGCTCCATCTCCCCTAGAAGTGCTCCACAGACAGCCTCAGATAGCTGCTTCCTGCAGATGTGCTGAAGGAGCAGCCCTGGGCCTGTTTAGTTACGTCAGAAGGAAAGGTCTCTGGTCCTCGGCAAGGGACACAGTAGGATGCTCTCAAATGGCAGAGGAAAGGCCCAATGGCTCATCACCTGATCTGCTGCCGTCTCTCTAGCAAAGAAACCAGCCTTCGAGTTAGGGAGGGTAAAAGCAATAAGAGGAAGGAGGAACCAGAGCCCAGGGTAGGAGAAGAAACCCTAAGACATCACCTAGCCACCCAAAGAGCCCAAGGCCCCAGGCCACAGGAAATGCATCCCAAGCTGATGACCAAAGGTCTTTTCCAGGGATCTGGAGCCACCCCAGGGAACTCTAGTCTTGATTTGCAAAAAAGGGAAAGAGAATATTCTGGAAATTACCATCAGGAAGACCAGCTATTTGATCCCTGGTCAAATTCTAGAATGGATTTTTAAGCCAATGGTTCTATTAGCATTTGGAAATGAATGCAAAGGTCACTAATAGCTAGAGTGGCTTCTATTAGTGTTGGCTGCCTGCTGAGGTGTGAACTCCCTGTCAAGCTGGGTAATCAAGAAGAAGCTTCGTGAATCTGCTAGAAAGCTTGCAGAAAGGATCCGTACCTCCCAGATGGTCATAGATTCTAAGAGTCTATAATCCCCATGGGCCACAAGGGGAAGGTGTGGAGGAAGGAAGAGGACTATAAATAATTGATGCCCGCTGGTGATGGATGGAGCTGTTGGGGAGCTCCTCCTACACGAGGGCTCAGTGGAGGAATTCACACAGACCTCCTACACTGCAGTCCATAAATCTCCCCCAACACCAACCGTTTATAGAAGGAAGCAGTTTTATTAGGGCGGATCTTATCTACACAAAATCCTTGGTGACTCACCAGAGATGGGAAATCATTTTTCCTTTAACCTATGCATGATGATATGGCAGGACCAGCCCCCAGTTGCGTTTGAAACAGGCCAAAGTCCGGGAGCCTCCTATCTCCCAGCCCAGCTGCCCCAGCCACCCTCCTGCCTCTTCAGCCTGTGAGCTTCCCACAGGCCCTGCTGGGGTTGTGGACTGGACAACTAAGGTTATTGGCTATTATCTAAGGTGCTTTGAAGTCTTAAAGCTATAATTTTTCCTCAGAGATTTGCATTTGAACTAGTTTTGCATATTTGATTCAATCAAAAGTGACAGAAATTAATCCATAATGGAGAAATAAAGAGTTGATACCTAGAGGCTATAAACCCCTCCTGAGCCCCCCTAACCCTATATGGTGGAGTCTTCCACCTGCCAGCTAGGGCAGGCAGTCAAGGCTGTCCACGGCCCCACCCCATGAGGCCAGGACATGGTAGCCAAGGACTGCTGGCATGCTGTTCTGGATTATTTGCAGGTTGCCTCCTGGGGGCAGCAGTCATTCCGGTTCATCGGGGTCCACTTAAGCCCAGCCCCATGTCTGCAGGCTGTGCCCTGTTGCCCAGTGCCCCACTCCTGGTCCTCTTTCCCAGGACCTCTGAGCAGAGACAACCAACCCTCTGATCTGGAATGAGCAGTCAAGTACAGTGTGCTCCATGCCCCCATCCCCTCCCCACCACCCTCCACCGGCTTCCAGCAGCGCGCACAGGGAGGGTCTCCTCCCCACGGAAAGATGGAGGGCCCGTTTCCATCTTTCTTGTCCAAGCCCGTCTAAACCTCCTGGCGTTCATCCCTTCCTAGGCTCCACTTTGAGCTTGTTGAAAACAAGTCTTCCAATGATGGAATCGAACAACTAGTTAAAGCATAATCCACCCTCTTAATGATGTATTTGCCTTAGAAGGGGCTCTTGGGAACAGAGTCTTGCCCCCTCTACAGTCACTCTGAAGATGGGCATGCAGGCATTAGGGAGTCACCGGGGAACCTGGGAGTGGAGAAGAGCACTTGGTGCCCTCCAGGTGGTCTCCCTGCGCCAGCACACAGGACCACCAGCGGCCACTCCACCTGCCTCCACAGTCCGGCCTCTCCAATGCCAAGAGGAATTGCTGGCATCTGGTATTCTAATTCCATTACTGCAGGGCAAGCGGAAAGCACTGCCTGGCTGTGTGGCCTCAGACAAATCATTTAACTTCTCTGAACCTCTCAGTCTTGGAGCAGATATCTGAAAAATATTTGTGGAATTGAATCTCGAGGCTTGGAACTAGAACTGTTCATTTTGAGACTTAGTAACAAATCAAGTAAAGTTTTTTTTAAACCCCTTCCTAACTCCACTCTGCACACACCCCATCCCTCCTTTGGTTACCCCTTCCTCTGTGTCCCCCAAAATGGGCTGTCCTTGTCTCCATCAGAGCACTTCTCACGGGCTGCTGTATTGACTCATCTGTAGCACCAACTTGACAGTGAACTCTGATTCTTCTGACTCCTGCCTCCCTGGAAATGCTTAATGGAGGAATTAATGAACGAGAAGAGCTACTAGTACCAAGTCCTTATTGGCTGCCAAGCACCATGCTAAGAATTAAAATGCTGATTTTCACGACAAAACTATTTACCACAGAGGGACCTGAGGCTCCGAGACAGAGAGAGAGAGAAGTTTGCCCGAGGTCACACAGCTGGAAGCACTGGAGGGGGAACTGGAACTCGGGAATGTCTGAGTTCATGCTCTAACCACCAGGCCAGGGATTCTCACCCTCGGCCATATTGACAATTCAGGTGGATAATTCTTTGCTGGGGGGCTGTCCTGTGCGCTGCAGGTGTTCATCCCTGGCCTCTACCCACCAGGTGCCATAGCAACCTCAATACCACCCCCACTGACAAGCCCCAGGGACAAAACTGTCTCCAGGCATCACCAAATATTGCCTGGGGGGCTGAACCGCCCCCAGTTGGGAACCACTGCCCTCAACTATGCTGCTTCCAGTGCCCAGTGCCGGGGATGTGGCCTCCCCCGGGCTGAGGATATGGACTGGCTGGGACACGGAGTTTGGGGAGATGTGGTCACAAGCCCAGGGAGCATTCAGTTGTGCCAGGAAGGCAGGACTGCTGCCGAAGCCAGGTCAGAGGGCAGCTGAGAGCTGAGCTGGCAGGATCTGACAGTGGGCGCTACGCTCAGGCGAGGACGGGTACAGGTCGTCCTCAGGGAAGACACAGACTTGGCCCCAGACCTTCTGAGGACCTCAGAGTCTGCGTCACTTTTGCACAGAGCACTACGAAAGTCAGCTTGTACAAGGGTCCATCTGTGCAAGGCCACCCAGGCACACCCTGGTAATATCTGGGGGGAGCCCAGGTGGCCCCTTAGGAAAGGAGGCCATAAGTCAGGAGCCAGTGCCAGGTCTGGAGTGGGGGATGCGGCGCTTCCCCGGACTGCCCTGCTGCTTATTTTCCAGCTGGGCCTGCATGCCTGGCTCCTTCTGGCAAGGCTTAGGCCCTTTTTATGGCCCCGACCTTCCAGATTTTTTCCAAACTCAAAATGAGGGGCTCCCCAAGCTGGGAAAAGCCAGCTACTCCTCTCAGCCAACCCACTCCTCACAGTGCACCCTGTCCTCAGTGGGGCTCTCCCCGGCCCCCACAGACCCCTCTCAGCGAAGGGCCTCCCCCTAAACCAACCCTGCAGCCGCTGGCAAGATAAAGTGGCATAAGGTGAGAGCCCATGAGTGACCACCCAGCCCAGTGCTGCCAAATCCAGAGTCCCAATGGAATTCGCAAGCCCCACATACAGTGAGTCAGCATCAGCTCTCCCCCAGCTAAATCCCAGGCACCTGGGCTGAGCCTGCCCGTCTCAGGACATCAAAGAGGTTTCCGGTCATCTGGAAATCCAAAAATTCATCTTCAAAGGCCTCTCTGTGAAGCAAAGAAGCCTGGTCTGCAGTTGCAAACTTGAACTTAGCAGGCAGAGAGAGGGAGGAAAGGAAGAGAGAGAGGTGAAGCTCAAACATCGCACTCCTCCTAGAGCAGGCCTTGGAGGGAAACTCTGAAGCAGAATCCAGGGGCTTCTGGGAAGCAAATGGGTATTTTCTCCTCTCCTCAACCCACCTCCCTGATTGAAGCCCCAGTGCGCTGCCTCTGACTTACTGTGTGACCTTGAGCAAGTCCCTTTCCCTCTCTGAACCTCAGATTCTCATTTGTCAAGTGTAGATAATGAACATCTGTCCTACTGGTCTCTCACAAATGGGTGACTGGGTGAGAAAGCATTCCGCCAAGAACGGAGCACACCCCAAATGCGAGGAATGTTGGCGATGACTTTGTGGGCAGAGAGCCCTTGAGGCCCTGGCCCCTCTCCTAGCCCAGGCAGATTGTCAGACTCTCCAGGCTGAGGCTTGCACAGAGCGGGAGGAAGAAAGCTAATTAGAAAGTGAGACATTAGACAACCAAGCGCATCAGACTTTCCCAAGACCAGCTTATTTATAGTCGTAAAAACACTGTCTGAACAGTCAGTTCTACCTCTAGAATATCAGGACTTTTAACCCTTTGATAAGCTCCACTTTACTCTTTAGGGTGACGTCTTGGAAATGAGAAGAGGAAGCTCAGTTTAGTTTCACCATCTCGCCCTCCACTGCCACCGATGAAACTAGTGCACAGGGCCCCTGCCTCTGCGTTTAGTGACGGCTCTGACAGTCCCAAGGGCAGAGTCAGCTTTTCTTCTGGCGCTGTTGTTTTGGGGGCGAGGGGAGATGGAGTGTCTTGGGCCCCAGTAGTGGCAGGACCTCAGGTCCCACCAACCAGCCAGGCTTAGAGACCCTCAGCGGGAGAGAGGGGACTTCACCAGCCTGCGCTTTAACGGCCCGAAGCTGGGACACCATCTGCCCCCAGCCTGATCCAGAACCAGGAGGGCGGCCCCTCCCTGCTCGCGCCACCCTCCCCTGCCCCTCACAGTCCCTGTCACTCCTCTTCATCTTCTGAGTGCTTGCTGTTTGTCCTCCTATACCCACTAGTTATGTGGATTGTTCAGGGGTGTGGAGGGAGAAGGTGGCAGGGGCAGCCCAGAGAGTGAGTGACCAGGTCCTGGGCCCTGGAGTCAGTAACATGGAGACTTCTCCTCAGGGAGCCAGAGCTTCCCATCTTCCAGCCCAAGCACTGCAGCAGCCACTTACCCTGCAACTACGGACAAACTCCTGTCCTCCGGGTGTTGGCTGTCACGGATGTGGCCCTGGTTTATCCAGCCTCATCTTGAGCCACTCTGCCCCTTCTCACTCAGTGCTTGAGCCCCATCAAACACCTTTCAGTTCCTTGAAACCAAAGGCTCTAAACTTTCTCCAGCCTCAGGGCCTTTGCACAAGCTGTCCTCTGACAGAGAAATTTGCCCAAGGTCACACCAGCTCTTCTGTCTGACCCCACCCAGCTTTCAGGCATCTGACTAAGCCTTTCCTGACCGTCATCTTACTCAAAAAGGCTTTTCCTGACCCTCTTCTCAATCTAAATTAAACCTCACTCTGGTTTTCCCTCATCACATTTATCAAATTGCGACTATTATGTTTATTTGCATATTTGTTTATCATCTATGAGCTCCATGAGGGCAGGGATGATATTCTCAGCACCAAGCAAGTGTCTGACATAAAGTAGACACTGAGTGAATTTCTACTGAAGAAATGAAGAAGTGGGGTTTATACACAGGGAAGCAACTCAGACGCTGCAAAGAAATGTGGAAGAAGGCCAAGTGAAGGGACACAGCTTGAAGGAGTATCAGAAGGAAGGTATAGTGACAAGAGATTTCCTAGAGGGGTTTTGAAGCCCAAAAAGGCATGGAGTTTGGTCCTGGATTTGGAGTTTGTTTCTAGAATATTCCTTCTTTCCTAAGATCCTGTCCTTGGAATCAGCTTGACCCAATTTGTGCTAAAGACGGGACGGGGCAAGAAGGTCCTCAGCTCATTCAAAAGCCAAGAATCCTGTCTGGAAGTTAGGCTGTTACACAATGAACCCAGGAGAAGGTGCCCGAAGTGGTTGGCAGATGCTTCATGGTGCAGGCTTCCCGGTGAGGGGCACCCAGCGGACATGAGCTGATGTGTGTCCCCTCCCCAATGTCAGGACGGGATTCTGCTGGGAGCTGTTGGCGCCTATGACTGGAACGGAGCTGTGCTAAAGGAGACCAGTAGCGGGAAGGTCATTCCTCTCCGAGAGTCCTACCTGAAGGAATTCCCCGAGGAGCTCAAGAACCACGGCGCGTATCTGGGTAAGAGCCAGAGCTGAGGGGGCTGATGGGCGGTGGGCGAGGAGGGGATCCAGAACCCACCCACACACAAGACAAGGGGCCTGTCCGTGGGTATTCTGTGCTGATTCAAGCACAGGTCAGGGGCCCTGCCTCTTCAGCCTGGCACCCACCACGCCGAGCCCATAACAGGCTCTCAGTAAATAGGTAGGTAAATAAATGTCAGGCAGCACACCTGTACCTGCAATTTGTTTCAGTTGAAGCTTCTAAGACTGAGTGAGCTGTTCGTGTATCTTTAAAGCTTTCTGCCCTCACTAGGGTTTGAGTGCAGTGAACCTGTCTCCCCAAGGCAAAATGCAAGTTAAAGAGAAACCTACACTCATTTTTGTGTATTAATGTTCACAATCAAGGCAAAAGTTGCTTCGCATTAAACACTTTGGAAGTGGACATATAAAGAGAAGCACAAATCATTGACCTCCAGCTGTGAGGCCTTAACCCGCTGATCCCGGTCGCCTCCAGCTCTGGAAGGCGGTGTCCCCGCCATCCATGCTCAGGCCCACCCACCACAGCTGGTTCCTTTCTGAAAGGGCCGAGCCAGAGCGAAGGGCAGCAGGGGGTGCATGTCCGGGGCTCACACTGTCTCTGAGTCTTTCTGAATTTCTAAACCACATCTACCATCTGTGAAGTCACTCATCATCAGTGCCCCCTCGGACCCCACTCCTCCGTGGACCTGGGCCATCCAGAGTTGGCAGCATCTGTCCACACGTCCACCCCGTCTCTAATGCTCCATCCCACCCCACCTTTGTGCCTCAGCTCTTCAGCCACATGCACCACCTATGATGCTGCCCACACTGTGGTGACTCCATTTTCCATCCTTACTGAAGAAATGAAGAAGTGGGGTTTATACACAGGGAAGCAACTCAGGTGCAGATCCCTAGAAGTTTCCCAACAGTACCTGGCCCTAGGGCCTGGGTTCCATTTAATTCTGTAGATATTAAACCTGGCCTGTACACAGAGCACTTGTGGTCGATGCTGTCAGAGTGCAGTGGAAAGCAGGACACAGCCCCTACCCTCAAGCTGCACCCCGGGCAGCGGGGGAGACGTGGACAGATAAGTGTTACACAAGCGAGGTCGGAGCCCAAATAAATAAAGCACAAGTAAAGGAGAGAGAGAGTGGCTTCCTTGCCTTGGCAAATGCCCAAACACTAGGAAAGACGTCAGAAGAACAAAGGCTGGCACCCCTTCACCTTGAATCAGTCGTGCCGTATTGTGCTGTTCCCACGTGCTCCGCACTGTGCCAAAAGCGAGGACACTGAGTAAGGGAGGTTTGGCATAGGTGTCATGAAGCATTAAATAACAGGCAGATGACATCAGGGCCCAGGGCCCCAAGTGAGTGGGAGAGACGCTGTGGGTGGTTGCGGTGCAGCGGGCTGGCACACTCTGGCGCCCGTTGTGCAGGAGCTGGGGCCTACACCAGGTCTCCAAGGCAGAGAGAGATTTGAATAAGCCAAGGAGGTCCCGGCAAAGGAGAGAGGTGTGGGACATGCTAGGCGAGTTCAGGACACGGGAAGTAGACCAGTGTGGCTGGAGTGGAGGGAGCAGTGGGAACAGGAAGGGGAGGGCAGGGGCGGGCCGGCTGCAGCAGAGGGCCTAGAATGCCAGGTGAAGAGGCTGAGCCTTTCCGCGTTGGCAGTTGGGAGACAGTGAGGGTATCTGAGGGAGGGAACAGCAGGATGAGTATCCCCTCCCCCCCGGCCCAGCAGAGCCATCCTCCTGCTCCCTGTGGGGCTCATCCAGTGAGGGCCATGTCTGGGATCTCTGGAAGATGCCTCCCTACGTGCCCCAAGGGAGAGGGGAGGTTTGGGGGAAGGAGACTGGGAGGCAAGGCTCTCCGCCTCCACACTGAGGCAGCTGTACGGACTTCTGGCCACGGGTCCTCTCGGCAGGCCTTCAGGGAGGCTGGTCCAGCTTTCAGGATGGCCCCGCCTGCTGGCCAAAGAGCCATGTGGGAACTGAAGCTGCTGCCAGCAGACCGCGGGAAGCAGGAAATTCTCAGCGCTGCTTGGAGCTTTGAGAGTCAGCCCACGCCTGCCCCCAGGACATTCGGCCCCCAATATCCCACCACGGCCCCTCCTTCCGAGGAAGCCCAAAAGCCCAGGGCCAACTGAGAACATTTTCAGTAGTGCCACTGAGGGCTTGGCTCAGAAGAATTCTTTGTTCCACCTCTCAAGGCTAATCGCACCCCACCCTCATATATTTATGGTTGTGCTAAATGCACGGGCACGTTAGCCACCCCCATGGGATATCCTGGCCTTACTGACCTTTCAAGCCCCGTTTCCCAGAATTCACCTCCAGGAGTCAAAAATGTCGTATCTGGAACTAGAGTAGCCCACCCTACAGCACCCATGCTCCTGGCCACTGCATCAGCTCGCCTGTGCATCCTGCAGCCACTCTGGAAGCAAGTGACAGTCTGAGACCCAAGCAACAGTGTTACCCACACACACGAGCACACATGGCCGAAGAAGACGTTCATTCCCCAGAAACGGCCCAGGAACTGCCAAAAAGGCCTGACACCATCTAAAAACTGGGATCCAGTGTCCACGATCATCTGGCAGAAAGTGGAACTCAGCTTTGCACACCTGCCAGGCCCCACTTTCAGGAGAGTTGCTGGAAGATGCTACACTTTCACCTCCCGGATGCTGGGTGCGCAACTCAAGATTCACAGTGATGAGGCCAAGCCATCCCGAGAACACGGATTGGTGGTCTTTCCAAAAGAGCCCCTGGGTTTCCATTTCTGCCTCTTTTGCGTGGCGTATGTGTGGACTGAGGGGAGCCTGGGAGCTCCCTCCTTTGAGTCTGCAGAGCTTTGGGGCTGCAAGAATTCCTGAGACCCCACGTGGATGCCCAGAGTGGAGCAGTTCCTTTCACCTGCACAGCCAACACTTTAGTTTTCATGAACCACTTAGCAGGGGTTTATGTAATGAAGGGGACAAGAGAGACAATTGGTGGGGATCAGAACAAAGCCTGCCCAATGTAAAATGAAGTGTTGCCGGGGTTCACCCTTCTCCCTCCTCTCTGCTCCCCCATACTCTCGTGAGGCGGGTGAGGAGGGGGATGTGTATGTTCCAGGTCAGCAATGCCTTCTAGTGGTCCCACCTGGCTTCCTCTAATCCCTCCAGCAGGGGGTGGGGTGCAGTGAGTTCTCCACACCCTCCAAACCCCTCTCCTGAGCCTGCCCCTTCCAGGCCTCCTCAGCTGTGCCTGGGAATTACTGCTCTGCATTTTCGAATCTGCTCAGCCTGCTCTGAATGCATTTCCTCACCAGCCCATCCTCAGGCATAGCTGAGCCACACACCAGGCCCTGGCAAAGCCTGCTGAGGACTCGAGGCCAAAGACCAGCCTGTCTCCTCCTGTGGCAGGGTACACAGTCACGTCGGTCGTGTCCTCCAGGCAGGGGCGGGTGTATGTGGCCGGAGCCCCCCGGTTCAACCACACAGGCAAAGCCATCCTGTTCACCATGCACAACAATCGGAGTCTCACCATCCACCAGGCCCTGCGGGGCGAGCAGGTAACGGAGGGGGAGGCTGGGGGTGGGGGCAGAGGGGGCAGGACAGGGGATGGGAAAGGCTGGGCTGGAGGGGTCTCTGAAGCTCATCTCTTCCCTCCCCATAGGACTGTCCCCAGTCCCACAAACATCCTTCCTAGTTGGGGGGCATGTGCCTCCTTCACACCAGCCTTAGAGATGGACTGTCCTGTCCCCAGAAAGCCGGGCCCTGGTCCCTGCTATAGCAAGGAGAACCTGGGAGAATTTGCTTGCCTCCATTTCATGGACCTCTTGTCTCTGACGCATTTGCCCAACCTCTGCCCCTGACCGCCAGCTTCTCTCTGGTCGTATCTAGAGTTCAGGGCTGGAGGCAGCATCTGGGCTATGGCTCCCCAGCCTAGGCTGCCAAGGCCCCTAGGCGTCCTAAAGGGGCAGTCATGTTCCTCAAGCCACCTTCATGCTGCCGGAAGTGGGAGGAGCCGTGCATCCACCCACAGCGAGGCCCCATGGGTTCACCCAGATGCCAGCTTCTTTCCTTTTCCTGGAGTGGTAACAACGCAGAATGGAACAGCTGCCGATGCCACCGCAGCTGGGATGTGGTGGGCAGCCAAACTGTGCTGCTAAGAGTCTCGTGTTGAATGGTCATGAATGCAAATTGGAAAACTAGGAGAATCACTGGTGGTGAAAAGATCGGAAAGTGGGGTTGCGATCCAAGTCATTTCAATAGCCGAGAAAAACTGTAGTCCTGAGAAGCAACACAGCTTTTCCAAGGTTGTATGGTGGAGTCATGGCTGGGTGAAGTTCAGAATCCAGGACTCTTGGTGGGGCTCTCTGCATAATGCTACCTCCTGACGACCCCTGACAACCCCAAAACCAGGCCTCGGCCCCTCCTGCCTGGCAGCATTCAGCATCCATGGCACCCTGGGCCTGAGCTGGGCCCTGTCCAGGCCCGTACTGTCATTCCCAGCTCGCCCTCACTTCTCCAAGCCTGGGAACAGCCCTGTCTCCTGCATCTTCTACTGCCCTTGGCCCATCACCATGAGGACGAGCTCTTCACTGGGTCTAACCTAAACCCCTCCAGCTGTAGGAAGCCACCATTCCACCGTTCCTCTTCCTGTCTCAAGGGCCCTGGTGGACCCAGGCACTGCTCTGTCTCCCAGCCTCCATCCTGCCCACCCACACTCCCCCCGGGCCGGCTCTTCCAGGAATCCAAGGCTAGACCTTGAGAGCTGGAGGGAATTTGCTGATGAATTTATGGCATTTTTACTGCCCGGTTCCGCCCCCAACATCCGAACGAGAAACCGCAGTTCTGAAGGCAGCTAAATTAAGTGAATTCCAAATCACGGTGACCCACATAGCTGAGGCCGCATATTTAGACAAACATCTCCCTCCCTCTTCCCTTGTTTGCTGTCTGCCTCTTAATTAACTTATGTAGGCACATCTCTTCCCTCCCCGACCCCGTGTTTATGATATCCTTTTTCTCTCTCCTGTATTTTCATCTTTTTCCTCAGTTAAAAGCTTTTAATGCTTGAGGATAGATTTCTTCTAAAAGCATCCTAAGCCAGGAGATGGCTGGGAGAGGGAGAATCATGGGCTCGGGTGTCAGACCCATGTTGTAACCCAGCTGGCTGTAACCAGCCTTCTGACCTTGGGCAAGTGGCTCAAAGTCTCTGAGCTTCATTTCCTTCCCTGTGAAATGAGGACGGTGATCTCTCTGAAGGTAGCTGAGGCTCATACAGCTGGAGCTGACCAGAGGCTGGAAAGCCAGTCACACAGGACCTGTCACTGGGAAAGGCTCCTCCCCTTTCCTAAGCAACCCACTGGTCCAATACACACTTACTGAGTCCTTCCTGTGTGCCAGGCACAGTGCCCAGGCCTGGAGGGAACACAACAGGGACAGTGCCCATTCTCATGAGGTACCCAGTGGAGGGAGAGGTGCTGGTGGGAGGAGTACGGGGCTGGGGGGGGGGGAGGGCATCAGGAAGGCACCCACTGCAGGGAGTGGAGTGGGGAAGGGCAGGAAGGCTTCTAACAGGAAGTGCCTGAGAGATGGGAGGCATTACCTGGGGAGGGAGGAGGGAAGAGGGGTGCAGACAAGAGAAAAGTATGTGCAGAGGGAAGCCTGGAACCCAGCCAGGGCCTGGGGCCTGTGGAGAAGAGACATCACCGGGATGTCAGGAGCGGGTGTGGGAGTCAGAGGGTGGGAGACAGAGGGAGGGTGGGAGGGAGGCAGGTCCAGCAGGGTCACACTGAAGAGTTCGGACTTTTTCCAGAAGGCAGAGGAGTGGAATGGTCATCTGCTTGAGGCCACTCTGGCTGCCCATGGGGGTAGATTGGAGGGGCCAGCCTGGAGGCAGGGGACCCTTTACAAGGTGCCTCCCCTGGGGAATAAGCAGCGGAGGAGAGAAGTAGGTGGATTCAGGATGTGTCTGGCATACACCAGGCAGGACTTGCTGGGAGACTGCAGGTGGGCGAGGTGGAGGGTGGAGCCAGGGAGGACCCTGGTGTTTCTGCCTGAGTGGGTGGATGGTGCCCAAAGTGGGAGAGGAACACAGTCAGTGTTCATATACTGAAATCATAAGCCACCCAAGGTGCTAATCCCAGAGGTATATGGAACATAAAAAATTGAAATGATGGGGCCAGACAGGTGGCGTAGTGGTTAGGTTCATGGGTTTGGATCCCAGGCTTGGACCTACACACTGCTCCTCAAGCCATGCTGTGGCGGCGTCCCACATACAAAATAGAGGAAGACTGGCACAGATGTTAGCTCAGGGTCAATCTTCCTCACCAAAAAAATAATAATAATCACCAATATACTAAGAAAAAAAATTGAAACAAGCTAAATGTCCACCAATAGAGGATTGATTTAACATATTTGGCACATGCATAATTTGGAATATTATAGAATCACCAATGATCATTTTGTAAAAATATGTATATATAACACGTCATGGAGAAAATGCTTATGATCCATTGTTTTATTTAAAAAATCAGTCTATAGGGGCCACCAGGTGGTGCAGTGGTTTAGTTCGCGCTTTGGCAGCCCAGGGTTTGCAGGTTCAGATCGCAGGTGCCTGCCGATGCACTGCTTGTCAGCCATGCTGTGGCGGCGTCCCATATAAAGTAGAGGAAGATGGGCACGGATGTTAGCCCAGGGCCAGTCTTCCTCAGCAGAAAAAAAGAGAGGATTGGCAGCAGATGTTAGCTCAGGGCTGGTCTTCCTCACAAAAAATAAAATAAAATCAGTATATAAACTATATAGTATGATCCCAGATTGTAAAAATGAAACCATACACACACACAAAACAAGCCCCACACCCTAGAGAAAACAGACTAGAAGAAAATAGTCTAAAATGTTCATGGTGGCTGTAGTTGGATGTTTGGACTATGGATGACATATTTTCTCTTTATGCCTCTTTCTTTGCTTATTTTTTGCCATTATAATGTATCACAAACAGAATAAATGGCAATCAATAAAATTAAGTAATGGAAAGAAAGAAGTGTGGGGGCGGATGGATGACAGAAGGGGAAGTTAGGACAAACTGAAAACAGGCGAGTCCACTCCTTGCGGGGCGGGATGTGAGAAGGAGACAACCCTTCTCATTTGTTCACCAAAACCTCTGAGTGAAAGGCTGCCCCCGGTCTCCCTCTGCCCAGCGTGAGGCGGGGCCTCCCCGCAGCCCAGCCCCACTTCCCTCTCCCCACCCCGTGCCGCAGATAGGCTCTTACTTCGGGAGTGAGATCACCTCGGTGGACATCGACGACGACGGGGTGACGGACGTCCTGCTGGTGGGCGCGCCCATGTACTTCAGCGAGGGCCGAGAGCGGGGCCGGGTGTACGTCTACAGCCTGAGACAGGTACCGCTGCGGGGGGCCGGGCAGCTCTCCCGGGGCACCTGACCCCCGCCTCCTCGGTCGGTATCCACCAGGGAAACTGGCTCACTAGAGAGGCCAGCGCCCGCCTGCCGAGCCGGGCCAGGAGAATAGGAACCTCCTCTGTCGCTGGGTTTATGGAGCCGGAGAGGGGAGGCTGCAGGCCAGAGGGGATCGTGACCCTGAGGACGCTTGCCAAGTCCTCCTGAGCCTCTTTCTGCCCCTGGTTTTGCAGAACCGGTTTGTTTATAACGGAACGTTGAAGGATTCCCACAGTTACCAGAATGCCCGATTCGGGTCCTCCATCGCCTCCGTTCGGGACCTCAATCAGGATTCCTACAATGACGTGGTGGTGGGAGCCCCTTTGGAGGACAGCCACGCAGGAGCCATCTACATCTTCCACGGCTTCCGAGGCAGCATCCTCAAGATGCCGAAGCAGGTAAGGATGGAGCTTACCTGGAGAAGGGCTGGAGCCACAACTGGGAGGCCTAGTGGCTCATGCCCGGCCATATGATCCAGGATATTCTGCTCCTCATACAGGAAAGGATTTTGATCCGTCCTAGCTCTACTCACCTCAAGTCGAAACTATGAAACGGGTGCATTTGTCTTTGGGACCTTCCCTTCGCCCCTTTGGGCAACCTCTCCCTGCTTAACTCTGTCTCCACAACCACCACCACAAAATCCCAGGGACCGAACCCCACTCTCCCTCCACACGCGTTCATGCAATTGCCTGCAAATGGAGAACTCCTGTTTGGCCTTGCTCTTCTCTGGAAAGCCTTCATGCTAGACACCTTGCTCACCTCAACTGTGACCAGGTCCCATCCCCTCAGGGTCATTATTTTTGCCTACATATTTTCATAGTAAAATAGTCTGATATACCACAGTTAGAGATGCTGATAGGTTACCTGCCAGGTAATATGCATTTACACTTAATGGAGGACTCTTCTAAGACAGGAGATCTTAATCCAAAAGGATGACAATGGTAGGAATTTCAGGTGCCATAAGAGACCAGGAGAGGCGATGGCTTTGGGCTGGGGAAGCTTCCTGATGGTTCAGGCTCTCTCCAGCTTTTTCTTCTCACTCCCTGCAGAGAATCGCTGCCTCAGAGCTGGCTCCAGGCCTCCAGTATTTTGGCTGCAGCATCCATGGGCAGCTGGACCTCAGCGAGGACGGGCTTGTCGACCTGGCGGTGGGCGCCCTTGGCAATGCTGTGATTTTGTGGTTGGTTCCCTGCTTTTCTTGACTCCTGAGGGTCACGATGGAGACAGGGCTTAGAAGACATGCGTCAGGATCCTTGTCCCTTGTCTTCCTTGTCAGCCAAACTCACCCTGTTCTGATCCCATCGTGATTACAAATCTCCTTTTCATGGAATCACTGTAGGTTATTTTGAAGTCTAAATCCCTCTTCTCAAAGGAGTTCTAGGATTTTAGAGCAATTAAGTGTCAAAAAGCCCCTCTTAGAATTTGTCTTAAAAGTTCTGGCTACTGCAGCATTTCTTCCACTTCAACTTTTCAAGCTCCTTAAAGAGACAGGCTGAGGGTATTCTTATCAGCTGGGGGGATCTCCCTTGTCCCCTAGCATGAAAGAAGGTTTATGTAACACCGAGATTTCTGTCCTCCAAACCCCTTCTGACTTCTTGTTTCCTTTTTCAGGGCCTTACTTCTGCACCACCCCATCAGATATTTGCCATACATCTGCATCCAGGGTCTCTCTTTAGTGATGGTCTACAGCTTAAAAAAAAAGTTGTCTAAAAGTCCATATATTTTACCATGTGATGTCTTGACTACTTTTTGAGCCAAAAAAAATTTTTTTATTGATGTCTTAATAGTTTATAACACTGTGGGGTTTTAGTTGTACATTTTTGTTTGTCCATCCCCTTGTGGATGTAACCCTTCACCCCTTGTGCCCACCCCCCACCCCCCTTCCCCTTGGTAACCACCAATCAGTTCTCTGTCTGTGTGTTCACTTATATTCCATATATGAGTGAGTTCATGCAGTGTCTGTCCGTCTCTCTCTGAGCCAAAAAAATTTTTAATTTAAGCTTTTTTTCATATATGTTGATGAGATAGCTTTCATTGTAAATACAATAACTTAAAGAAAATTTGGAAAATAAAGAAGTCACTCTGAGCTTCATCACCTTAACATTACCACTATTCACATTTTGGCATATTTCCTCCCAACCTTTTTCTGCCTGCATATGACTTTATACAAACACAGTCACGTTTTTCATACAACTCAAAGGCGGCGTTACACAGAGATATCATGTGACTTCCCAGGGAGATAGAGAAGGAGAGGGTATGCGCTTGGTCCTCAAGGATATGAGAATCCAATCGGGAAACATCTCAGTCCAGGGTGCCTAGGAAACAGAGCCTGAGGCTAAAGTTTGTTCATCAGTGCTTTGGGCGGGGGCTTCAATCCCAGAAGCAGAAGTGAGGGCCACAGGGGAGTGAAGAGGAAGGGAGAGCAGATCTGAGCAGAGCGTTACTGGACCAGCCTCGGTCTCGCAGTCAGTGCAGCTCCTTGCTCACAGTATCCCCAGAGAGGCGGACACAACCTCTGCTTCTTGCAACAGCCCATCGTAGGGGAGGAAGGGGGAGCAGTGTATCTGAGGCTCCTCACGTCCCCCATTTGCCATGGCCAAAGCTTCAGTTGCCCCACACCTCCAGGTGTTGTCCCCTGGACCTCCAGGCAGCACTGGGGAAGCAGTGTCTCTGGGTTCAGCCCAGCCAGTGCACAGACGCCATGGCCTCTTGGAATGTCTGCACTGATGTGGGGGCTCTTGGGTCTTTGGTGGCAGCAGCAGCAACAGCAGCTTGAGCAGTAAAGGTATTCGCTGTGTTGGTTCCAGTCAGGAAGAAAGATAAGTGACCAAGACCCAACACAGGGGGTAGACATGGCCTAGCAGGTCCTTAGGGTGACACATAAACTAAGTCCTTTCCAGGAAACAAGATACGTGCACACACACATACACCAAGAGAATCAGTCTCACAGAAAGGACTGGATCAAACTCTAGCTTTTATTTTTTACTTTTATTTTTTATTGATGTCTTAATAGTTTATAACATTGTGAAATTTTAGTTGTATGTTATTGTTTGTCTGTCACCATATAAATGCATCCCTTCACCCCTTGTGCCCACCTCCCCTCCCCCTTGCCCCTGGTAACCACCAAACAGTTCTGTCTGTCCATGTGTTAATTTATCTTCCACATATGAGTGAATCATGCAGTGTTTATCCTTCTCTCTCTGGCTTATTTCACTTAACATAATACCCTCTAGGTCCATCCATGTTGTTGCAAATGGGACAATTCTATCTTTTTTTATGGCTGAGTAGTATTCCATTGTGTATATATACATATATATATATATATGTATATATACACCACATCTTCTTTATCCAGGCATCAGTAGAGGGACACTTGGGTTGCTTCCACTTCTTAGCTATAGTAAATAATGCTGCAATGAATGTAGAGGTACATAAGCCTCTTTGGATTGTTGATTTCAGGATCCTTGGATAAATACCCAGTAGTGGGATAGCTGGATCATAAGGTATTTCTATTTTTAATTTTTTGAGGAATCTCCATACTGTTTTCCATAAAGCTGCACCAGTTTGCATTCCCACCTGCAGTGAATTAGGGTTCTCGTTTCTCCACAACCTCTCCAACATTTGTTGCTTTTTGTCTTGGTGATTATAGCCATTCTAACAGGTATAAGGTGACATCTTAGTGTAGTTTTGATTTGCATTTCCCTGATAATTAGTGATGTTGAGCATCGTTTCATGTATCTGTTGGCCGTCTGCATATCTTACTTGGGAAAGTATCTGTTCATATCCTCTGCCCATTGTTTGATCAGGTTATTTGTTTTTTTGTTGTTCAGTTGTGTGAGTTCTTTATATATTATGGAGATTAACCCCTTGTTGGATATATGATTTACAAATATTTTCTCCCAGCTGGTGGGTTGTTTATTCATTTTGATCCTGGTTTCATTTGCCTTGTAGAAGCTCTTTAATCTGATGAAGTCCCACTTGTTTATTTTTTCTTTGGTTTCCCTTGTCCAAGTAGACATGGAATCTGAAAGGATCCCTTTACGACCAATGTCAATTAGTGTACTGCCTATATTTTCTTCCAGGAGTTTTATAGTTTCAGGTCTCACCTTCAGGTCTCTGATCCATTTTGAGTTGATTTTTGTGTATGGTGATAGAAGATGGTCTACTTTCATTCTTTTGCATGTGGTTGTCCAGTTTTCCAAGCACCATTTAATGAAGAGACTTTCCTTTCTCCATTGTATGTTCTTAGCTCCTTTGTCGAAGATTAGCTGTCCGTAGATGTGCGGGTTTATTTCTGGGCTTTCAATTCTGTTCCATTGATCTGTGTGTCTGTTTTTGTGCCAGTACCCTGCTGTTTTGGTTACTATAGCTTTGTAGTATATTTTGAAGTCAGGGATTGTGATGCCTCCAGCTTTGTTCTTTTTTCTCAGGATTGCTTTAGCTATCTGGGGTCTTTTGTTGCCCCATATGAATTTCCGTATTCTTTGTTCTATTCCCGTGAAGAATGACATTGGGATTCGGATTGGGATTGCATTGAATCTGTAGATTGCTTTAGGTAGTATGGACATTTTAACTATGTTTATTCTTCCAATTTATGTGCATGGGATATTTTTCCATTTCTCTATGTCTTCATCGATTTCTTTCAATAATGTCTTATAGTTTTCATTGTATAGGTCTTTCACCTATTTGGTTAAATTTATTCCTAGATATTTTATTATTTTTGTTGAGACTGTAAATGGGATTGTCTTTTTGAGTTCTCTTTGTGTTAGTTGGTTGTTAGCATATAGAAATGCAACTGATTTTTGTAAGGTGATTTTGTACCCTGCAACTTTGCTGTAGTTGTTGAATATTTCTAACAGTTTTCCAAAGGATTCTTTAGGGTTCTCTATGTATAAAATCATGTCATCTGCAAACAGCAAGAGTTTCACTTTTTCATTGCCTATTTGGATTCCTTTTATTCCTTTTTCTTGACTAATTGCTGTGGCCAAAGCCTCCATTATTTTGTTGAATAAGAGTGGCTCAAGCTCTAGCTTTTGAGGTCTAAACCTACGTGCTACCTGAGTAGTGACGAAATAGTGGGCTGGAGCCCTCTAGGGAGACTTTATGGTCCAAGCGCACGGATCTGAAATGTGACTGTCCATTAGGATCATCTTTCATTGCCCAGCCTTTACCCAGACCACTTAAAGCAGAATTTCTGGGGGAAGAGCCCAGGCAGCAGTAATTTTTAAAGACTCCCCAAGTGTTTCCATTGGGCAGGCAAATTTGAGAACAACTGATGTAAGCTATTATGCTTACACAGCACTCTACACTGTCAAAGGCATTCTCACTTACTGCTTTGATTCTCACAATACCCCTTTGGAGAGATCAGGTGACCTGCCCAAGGTCCCTCGAGGAACCAGTGGAGCCAAGACTCAAATCCACCCTTTTCACTCCACAGCTCAGGGGAGGCACCATCCATCCCCCTGATGCTAAGAAGAGCAGAGGGTTAGCACAGATAATCACACTAAAACTCTGAAGCATCTAAACCACACTACACTTGTTTCTTTTCATATAAATGCATGGTTTGGAGAGGTAATACGTTTCCTTCTCTAATTATGTTTGACTTTGACCAATAGAAGAGTAAATCTGCATTTCTTTGGCTGACTGGATGGGGCAGTGTTGGAGTAGATGGGTGGGTAATCTCTAGAACAGTGACTGGTTCTCTATGTTGGCTGCATGTTGGAGTCACCTGGGGAATTTGAACACCTTGGTCTTCAAAGTGTGGTCCACGGACCAGCCACATCAGCATCACCCCAGAGCTGGCTAGAAAAACAGAATCTGTACCAACCTATTAGATCAGGATCTGCATTTTTACAGATCCCCAGGAGACGTGCAAACGTATTAAAATCTGAGAAGCGCTGCTCTAAGCCATGTTGATGCCGACCCTGACTTAATTTGACTTGGAATGCAGCTTGAGCTTCAGGATTTTTTAAAGCTCTCCAGATTATTCTAACGTACATCCAGGGTTGGAAACCACTGCTCTAAAAGTGATGAGGAGGCAAAAGGAAGTCAGTATGGTCTGCAGCAAGTGCGGCCCCTAGGAAAGTGATGAAGGGCTGCTTTGAGGGGCTATGAGGTTGCTGAGCTCACCTCTCAGCACCTGTGCACTTTCTTGCCCAATCCTATGACATCTGGAGCCCCACTCCACCTCCCACCCCACCTCACCCTCCAGGGGTGGTTTCACAGATGCCATTCTCACCAGGCTGGCCACCCTTCCCCCTGGGTCACTGCAGGGCAGCCTGCACCCACCCCACCCCACCCCAGCTACTCGCCCTTCTTCTCCAGGTCCCGCCCAGTGGTTCAGATCAATGCCAGCCTCCACTTTGAGCCGTCTAAGATCAACATCTTCCACAGGGATTGCAAACGCAGCGGCAGAGACGCCACCTGCCTGGCCGCCTTTCTCTGCTTCACGCCTGTCTTCCTGGCACCCCATTTCCAAACGGCGACAGTTGGTAAACCAGGCCCCTCCCCACTCCCCCAGCTCAGTCCACCTCATGGGCTTTGCAATTGCTCTGTTTCAAAACCTGGGCTTTGGCTAAAATGGGTTTTAAGTGCCAGGTCGCACCGAGAGCCACCTTTGATGACTGCTAGATGCCCACTCGATGCTCTAATTCCAAGGGGCAGAGAGGGGATGTCATGCCAGGGCAAGGAGGGCAGCGACCAACTGGAAGAGGCCAGGGAAGAAGGAAATAGTCGGGTGCGGAGTTTGGATCAGACCCAGGAGGGAGCGGGAGACCAGGGGGTCGGGCAGATGAAGACCCCAGTAGCAGTGGTCACTGCTCAGAGTGGGCGTGAGTCTGGGGCAGGGCAGTTTCCTTCTGAGAAAATCACTTCTAGCCAAGGCTGGGGTCAGACACCTGCTCACGGCAGCCCTGGGCCCTGGTGGCCCCCGGAAGTGACAGCTGCAGGTTCCAGACCGGGCTGGGCTTTGCGGGAAATGGGGACTGCAGAGAGCTTCTCAGCCAAGGAGCAGGACTGACCCGACGAACAAGACACGGGTGTCCCGGGGGGAAGATGAGAACAAAGGCTGGCCCGGGTGGCTGTGCTCTTCTTTCAACTTCTATCTATGACAGGAGAAAGATGCCAGAACTGGGGCACCCGGAGGGCTGGGCGTACAGGAGAAGGGGCGGAGCCTTCCCGGGATTTAGCAAAAGAAGGGGAGGAGGCTGCAGGCTTTAAACTCGGGAACTGAGTGTGAGGTTTGAGGAGCAGGTGGGAAGGGCCTGGCCAGCCCTCCCCAGTATGATGGGAACTGCCACCTGCCGAGGCTCTGACCGAGACCTGACGGGACCCCAGAGCCGAGGGCAAGACCCGGGAAGGGGGAAGGGAGAGGTGGAGGGTGTGCTGACTCCAGGAGGGGCTCAAACGGGGGCATCACCCTGACCCCGTGTCCTGTCTCCTCTCCCCTCCTCCTGTGTTCACTTTCCCCTCCATTTCTTTCTCTTTCTCTCTCCCTTTGCTGTCAGCCCATCTTCCTGTCTCCTCCTTCTGGCTCCCTCTTCCCTCCGGTTCCTTCCTTTTCCCCTTTCTCACTGTATCACTTGCTCTCTGCATGGGAGTTTCCTGCCCACACTGGTCTCCTGAGGGCAGAGGAGTAGCTCTTCCGTGGCCAGCCTGGAGGGCTTCCTGGAGGAGGCTGCCTTTCCAGAGGCTATTTTAAAAGAGAGGCAAACAGTCTTGGGTGGAAATGTGGCTCCATCTTCATGGTCTTGCCTTGTCCCTCCTCCAGGCATCAGGTACAACGCCACCATGGACGAGAGGCGGTACACGCCGCGGGCCCACCTGGATGAGGGCGGGGACCGATACACCAACAGGGCTGTCCTGCTCCTCTCCAGCCAGGAACACTGTGATCGGATCAACTTCCATGTGCTGGTGAGCCTGACGCCCAGCGGCCTCAGCAGCAGAGCCCAACCTCCTACAGGAAGGGGACACAGGGCTGGAGGAGGTGCTGCTGTGGGAGAGGCAGAGAGCTCAGCTGGTGCCAGGCTGGTTCTGAGCTCTCAGCAGACCTCAGGAGGCCCAACCAGGGGGCAGTGTCCTGGACCTCAGCCCCGATACTCAGGCCCCAGAGAAAAGGCCACTGGGATGCACTACCTACCACCTCACTGTACACCCCTCCAGGATCCCCTCTTACCCAGCTCTCAGATGCCCACCATTTCTTTAGTAGGGAATGAAATCTGAGGAGGGAGCTGGGCTCAGTGAGGTCTAGTGGAGAGAAGGGGTCAGCCAGTGGGGGCCATGGCTCAAAAGGAAGGGATAAGCAGGCACTGGCTAAAAATGAACACCGGGTAAGGCAGGCCAGTGGTGTGGACAAGCTGGGAGAAGGGACAGAGAGAGGCCAGCCTGACAGAGAGGGAGAACCAGTGGGTGCCTGGTGCCGTGTGTTACAGATAAGGAAGCAGATGAGAAATTTGCCTCATCCAGAAACTTCAAATACCCAGGCCACAGCTCCAGCCTCAGAGACACAAGCAGGGGGCACTCAGAGACCACCTGACCCCAGTAGTTCAAGGGCCAAGGGTCAGAAAAGCAAGCAAATATAAGAAGTCCTCATGCCTGTTAATATGGTGCCCCCTCTGAGATGTTTGTGTTCTGGTTCTCAAAGTGTGGTTCTCTGGACCAGCAGCATCCCCATCGCCTGGGAACTTGTTAGAGATGCACGTGTTCTAGACCCTTCCCAGAAGCACTGAATCAGACACTCTGGAAGTGGGGCTCAGTGTTTTAACAGGCCCCCTGGGGATTCTGATGCAAGCTCAAGTTTCAGAGCCGCTGCCTTGATACAAAGGAACCACTCATGTCAGGATGTGGGGTCCCCGGGGGAGACTTTTTAGGTGGCTCTAAGCATCCCCTTCTTTACCATCTATACATAGGCCAACCTGAATCACCCCAATTCTATTCACATGTTTGCTCATTCATTGATCTAACACATTCATGAGGCCCTGTCACAGGGCCAGGGCCGTACTGAGAGGCTTCTGCGGGAGGAAGACTGACCCACGATTGGATGGTTTGAATGCCAGTGAGAAGTGGGAGTAACAGGTCCAACCCGGAGGCCGAGGTGTTGGGGGATGGGTACCTGGCCTTAAGGATGACCAGAAGATTGGTAAACATCCAGGCCGCTGGGTTGGCATCGCTGAGCCAACGGCCCCTCTCCCTGAGGCACACTCTTCAGCTGCAGACCCCACTGAGAACCTCCATCCACCCGGGACAGCTCCTCTATCCTGGACCCTGAGGGCCAAGAGGGCAGCTGCCCTCCCGGCTTAGGGAAATGGAAGTTCTCTCCCAGGGGTCCTGGCCCAGAAATGGATGTCCCTCCACCCTCAGCCCGTCCTCATCTCCTCCCACACAGGACACCGCTGACTACGTGAAGCCAGTGACCTTCTCAGTCGAGTACTCCCTGGAGGACCCCGACTACGGCCCCATGCTGGACGACGGCTGGCCCACCACCCTCAGAGTCTCGGTATATCCCGGCACGCAACTCTGGCACATACCCCACCCCCGCCCCACCCCGCCTCCCAGGAGCCCAGACTGCGGTGTGACGGTGTGACTGGTGCAAAGGAGTTCTTCCCCCAGCACGCCTTCCCGCCTCCTGCCCGGCAAACCCAGACAGGGCTGTGTCCCTCCTCCCCTGTGACCCGAGCTGAACTATGTCTCCAGGGTAAGGACCGGGCCTTCTCTTCAAGCCTCCCCCATATCCCCAGCATAGGGTGAGCACTGAGCAGGTCCCGGAGAATCTCAGGAGGGACCTTAGTTCTCCGTCGCCCGTCTCCCTCATTTACAGATGAGGACACCGGAGGCCAGAGAGAGTGATTCAACCACCTACAGCCTGGTCTGCGGCTTGTTGACTGACTGACTGACTGACAGACAATCCTCCCAGCCCACTCCTAAGTGTTGCAAAAATAGGTGATTTTAGCCCCATCATTGGCTCTGGCCCCACCTCTCAACCACACTTTCTAATCCCTGACTCTAGGCACCTCAGAATCTTCTGGTGTCTAATACTCAGATGATCCCTGCATCTGCAACTCTGTCTAAAGCCCACTCAAGAACTTGTCAGACAGTTATCAGTTCTGTCTGAAATGTGCTAGGAGAGCAGGCAAAATTTGTAAAATGGAACATCTAATCTCTGAACCCTGAGGATTTAGGAAACAACTTTAAAATATACCACGATGCTCTTAAGACCATGACCTGCGAGGTCCAATCTCTGAGCAATGTCTCCGAGAATTAGATAGAATCCAGCCAGCGAATAATAATTTCATAATTACTCACATCCTTATTTGTATTTCTCCAGCATAAAAAGACTGTATAGTCAACAGCAACGCTTCTGAAAATCCCCTCTCTGCTCTCCTTCACCCCACCCCCCCTCAGCTCCTCCTGCACCCCCCTTCCCAGACCTCCCACACTCCACCGCCCAACCCTCCACGCTCACACCTTCCCCCTCCTCCTGATTCTGTGTCACAAACACATAGGAGGGGCTGTCTTCAAATGCAGTTCAACAGAGGGGGAGAAATGGACTGGCAAAGCTGGGATCTTCATTAGCGAGCCAGGAGAGGGGAAAACCTGGGAACACAGAGTCTTAATATTTTTTCCCATCACAATCGTTACAAAGCCACTGCAGCAAATGAATAAGTACACTGAAGCCCGAGATGTGGATGAACATGCAGGAGACTCTCTGCCCTGACACTGATCTAAGTGTCTGAGGCCAGGTCAAAGACAGGAGTGAGCTCGGAGGAAGTGTAATCACACAATCAGATGATCAGGCAGGGGGACTTCCTGGAGGAGAGTGGCTTTGACTGGACCTTAAAGGATAGACAGGATTCAGATACGCAGAGATGGGGAGGATGGGCTGTATTCCAGGAGAGCTGTCGGTGTAACCAAGGTGTGGAAGTGGGGAAAAGCAGGGTGAAGGGATGTGTAAAGAAAAGGTCACGAATAGAGCTGAAAAGGACAGTCTGGGGCGTGTTATTGAGGGCTTTAGAATAGCAACTAAATTTCTAGAAATCTTGTTAATCCAGATTTCTAGCCCCCAGCAAATTGGAAACATTCTCCCCATCACTCTGCTACAAATTCTTACTCAGCATGTGCTCGGTGCCCAGCACTGTTCTCCTGCCGCTATAGCTTGCTCACCTCTTGGGGGAATGAGCCATTCTGGGTAACTGAGTATAACAGTTGCTTATCACGTTAAATTATTCCTTTTAATCACTGGATAGAAATTTTTTCTGAAGGTTATTATATAGTTTTCACACTTCTTACAGTATGCTGGGGAGGGGTGGGGGGTATTTTATTGGAGACTTGAAATCCCCAAGATGAACATGGATGTTAGAATACAGAGAAGCCCTCAAGGGCTACCAAGTGTCTTGAACTATGTCCCGTCACCGAGTGGCCTCACTTAGCCCTACTTCATATGGCTCTGCCGTCTTCTTTGTGGCTGCTGTGACAGTGCACCTACTTCCAGCTGCAAATCCACCAAGTGATGGGGAAGCCAAGGGCGGGCTTGATAGACTGTGTCTAATATCAGAGCACATGGATCTGAGTGAGGGCTGGGGGGCTCACCTTGGAGAAAAGTTAATGAATCTAAGACATGCGTGGCCTTTGTGACACCCGCTTCCCCTCCCCTGCTTTGGGCTGTGTTCTTGGTAGGGACTGTTGTGCTCCTCACTCCAGACTTGAGTATACCCAACTGCCTGCTGAGCATTTCACCCTGGATGGCCCAGACGCTTCAAATTCACCGTGCCCCCAAACGGAGCTCCTCCACTGAACCCCTCCATTTATAAGTGAATGGCGCAGCCATCCCTCCAGACACTAAAAAAGAAACTTGGCCAACATCCTGGACCTTTTTCTCCTTCAGCCCTGACGAACTCCAGGTCCTATTGATCCCCCCTCTGAGGTCCCTAACCTGTCTCTCCTCTCCACACCCACTACCACACTGACACCATCAGCATAGCTTGCATGAATGTTGCAGCAGCCTCCTCGATGGTCTCTCTACCTCTAGTCTTGACCTTTCCAGTCCATCCACCTGCAGCAGCCAGAGGGAGCTTTCAATATACCAATCTGGCAGGACACTTCCCTGCCGAAAGTGGACAATGATTCCTATCAGTTGCAAGGCATGACCCCAAGGCCCTGTAAGAACTTGCCCCTGCCCGTCTCTCCATCTCCTCCACCCCTTACTACAGCAACACTAAACTACTCATCACTTCCCAAACTCACCACGTTGCTTCATGCCTCAGGACCTTTGCACAGGCTCGTCCTTCCTCCCAGACTTCCCTCTTCTCCTCGTCCATCTAGCTAACTTGGTCATCCTTCAGAACTCTGAGCTACTATCACTTCCCTGAAGTCTTCTCTGACCATCTACAGGCCAAAATAACTGTTTCCTCCTCCTCATACAGATTTCTTTCTTTTTTTTTTTTTTTTTTTTTTGCACACTTCACATTGTAATTATTTTTCACACACCAGTCTTCCCTATGAGCTGGGAGCAGAAGCTGTGTCTTCCTCATCCTATATCCCCAGTACCAACGGCCTTGCCCCCCACACAGCCGATGATCAGTAAGTGTTGGCTGGAACAACTCTGCTGGGTGAGCACAGTGTTCTGTGCCGTCAGCTTAGTTAAGAACTGAAAGGGACCCAGGAGGAGTTGAGTTTTGAGCCATGTTTTAAAGGAAGGAGTGTGTATGCAAAAGCATGAGGAAAAGCAGTGTGGTCTCTGTGAAGAGGGCAGAAAAGAGAAAGCCCTTGTCTAGTGCAACAGAAAGAGGAGCTGGTGTGCCGGGGGGTGAGGGACGGCCCGCAGCAAAGAGGGGCTGGAGGCTGAGGGTTCCCTATCCAGCTGCCACCCCTGGCTCTCCCTGGCCCAGGTGCCTTTCTGGAATGGCTGCAATGAGGACGAGCACTGTGTCCCAGACCTCCTGCTGGATGCCCGCAGTGACCTGCCCACAGCCATGTGAGTTGGCTCCTCCCTGCCCGCACCCTGACTCCTTTCCTTTCCCTGCTCGTGAATCTGGGGCTCTAGGGCCCTGGATTATTTCCTGCACACCCTTCACACAGGCCACGTGGATAGAACACTGGACTTGGAGGCTGGGTCTAGCCCAAGCTCTGCCTCTAACTCCTGTGTGATCTCGACAAGTCCCTTCCCCTCTCTGGGCCTCAGTTACCTCCTCTGTAAAATGAACACTACTAGTCTAATCCAACCTCCTCTAACTTTGTTTAGAGAAAGGAATCCTTTCTTTGGAGCCCACATTACAAAACAGATAAAACGTGGAGACCGGAGACCTAGAGTTCTGGGTCCTCGTCCTCCAAGGCCAAGACTAGGTGACCTCTAAGGTCCATTGACTGACACTTGGGCTCGATGCTGAGGAGGCCAGCAGAGGATGAGCGGGTTGCCCACAATGCCCTGGAAGAAACAAACCAGCATACCAGGAAAAACAATGAACACATCCTATCTTAAATTCATGTAATATATTTTCAAATAATTTATGCTCAACTTGTATCCAACTACGAGATGATTTAAATAGAAGACATACATACCATGACATATGCAATAAATAAAAATAGCACATCCAAACCTTGTCGAAGGATGAAGAAGCAAATATTCTAACCATCTAGGCTAATAATGAGGATTGTCTCTACATTTACCTTGGAGCTTCCTGGCAGCCAAAGCCAAAAGAGAAACATGCTGAGCAGAGAGGTGACCCATGAGTAATGAGGTCTACCCCTGTATTCCCCATTCCATCTGCCTGATCCCTGGTGGTCTCTTTCCCGCAGGGAGTACTGCCAGAGGGTGTTGAGGAAGCCTGGCCAAGACTGCTCTGCATACACGCTGTCCTTCGACACCACGGTTTTCATCATAGAGAGCACACGCCGGCGGGTGGCAGTGGAGGCCACGCTGGAGAACAGGGGCGAGAACGCCTATAGCACAGCCCTAAATATTTCACAGTCAGCAAACCTGCAGTTTGCCAGCTTGATCCAGAAGGTAAGACCTCAGCGACCTGTCAGCCCGCCTGAGATGACAGAGGCAGGAAAGGAGGAGTCCCGGCAGGGGGCCTGCCTGCACATTAGAATCACCTGGAAGCTTAAAAATACCAGCGTCCAGACTTCTCTCGGGGAATCTAATTGGTCTGGTCTGGGGTGGGGCCTGCATCCCCTTGCTTTTCAAGCGGCCCAGGTGATGTTAGTGGGCAGCCAGGGCTGACAACCGTGGGTAGAGGGGAGTCTGAGCCCTTCGGGAATGTAGGAGTGTCCTTCGGCCCGTGTCCTCGGCCCTCGTTAGGGACATGCGCGTGCGCACACACACACCCCCACAGGTGTGCACACCAGCCCATACACACCCTCTGCCTACAGTTCATCATCTAGGCTTTCTCAAAAGAGTCCTTCCAACAAAAATCAGAACAGGTTACTCCCCACTTTCAAACTTCCAATCATTCCTAGTTTCTTCCACAACAAATTCCAAACTCCTTAGTGCAGCATTCAAAGCCCTGCCTGCTTCCCTGCCCACCATCTGCCCCTTCTGCCCTCACTCCCACACTCTAAGTCCCACAGGCCACCACTGTTTCCCAGCACACCTGCTCTTCCACCCCGAGGCCCGGCCCACCATGGTCCCCTGCCTGGGACTCCCTCCCTCCTCTGACCGACAACCTCCCCTTCCTTCTTGGTTACTGCTTACGACATCCAGGCACTGTACTCAGCTCCTGCATGCATTAACCCTCACAACAACCCCGTGAGGTAGTGGTAGTACTGGGGGGGGTGATGGTATCCCCATTTTACAGAGGAGGAAACTGAGGCACAGAGGTGGGTAAGTGGCAGAGTGAGATTCCCGCCCAGCAGCTGGCTCCTGAGCCTGCACTGCGTGACAGAGCATCGTCCTCGTGTCGTGCTCGCTGGGGTACCTTCTTGAAGCCCCAAAGGCCCCACAGGGCCATGCAACCCCACACAGCTCTTGGGCGCAGCCCTGTGCGTGCTCCAAGGAAGTCGTCAGGGTCTGAGGGCTGCCCTGTTGTACCCTGGACTCCCGGAGAGCGAGTGCCATCTTAGCCATGTCTGTCTCCTGAGCTCAGGCCAGGGCTGGGCGCATACGAGTCATTCAAGACATGTTTATTGAGTAAACCTAGGACATCACTGTCACATGTGGTGCTGGGGTGTCCCAGGTTCCCTCAGACACAGTCTCTGTCCTCACAGATCTCAGAGTGTCGATGTGGAGCCCAGGGTGCAGGGCAGGACAGGCGTCGGTCCTTCTGTGCTCACTTCCACCGCAGAACCGCTGCCCAGCGCCCCCTCCGCTGGTGCAGAACGGGCGCTCCCTGGCCACACACACACACACATAGGAGCACTTCCTGTAGCCAGGAGGGGATGCTGACTGGAGTGAGACCACCCCCGGAAAGCGGCTGCCTGCGTCTCTGTGTCCTCCCTTCCCCTCGGGGGCTCTCAGTGTCCTCAGACAGACCTCAAGGTGCCGCCTGAATGAGGGCCTGTGTGCGGCCAGGGCTGGGCCCCAACGCACTCCTGCTCCGTGACCCAGAGTGAAGACGAGGGGCCCCTGGGGTGGTCTCTCCAAGCCCTCTCCTGCCCAGAGAGTTCTATCTGTCTGGATTCGGGGTATTCAGGGAAACTGAGCCCCAACCCTGCATCCACCGTTTCCTGCTTCCCCGGCCCAGGCTTTACAATCCTGTTCTTCTTCATAACCCTGGGGGAAGGAGTCATGAAGGTTGTTTCTGTGGCACAGAAGGGCTTTGGGGACTGAGCGGAGGCAAACAGAAGTGGGAAGGTTGTTCCATACAGTGCCAGGTCCACACACACAGCAGGTGGTATGCAGGGCTAGCCTGCAGGCTGGCTCCTTCACAGATGCCCCCGTCCATCCCAGCCCAGGAGATGCTCACAGCCGAAGTCAGCACCCCCTCCCTGTCTCCCCCACCCACATCGTCCGGCCAAGGGGAACTCTAGTGGAGGAAGCCCTCCTCTCAGCCACATACAGATGTGTTAGTCTGACCACACACATGCAAAACCACACAAACCTACAGATGCAGCCAAGGAAATGCACATGCTCCATATGCATGCAACCGGGCACATGCACACACGTGCAGTGACATGCAGACCCACACGCACAGACGTGCCTGTACATCCACATGTAAATGCGTGCCCAGAGATATACACAGGCATGTGCCCAGGCGGTGCCCAACAGCACAGAGACCAAGGCAGGTAAAAATAATCATCATGATTTGTTGTTAGTGCCGTCGAATCAATTCCGACTCCTAGCGACCCTGTGTACACCAGAGCGGAACCTGGCCGGTCTTTTTGCTCCATCCTCTCACCTTCCAGTGCAGTATCAGACAGTGCTCTGCTGCTGTTCATAGGGTTTTCATGGCCAGTTTTATCAGAAGTGTGTGGCCAGGTCCTTCTTCCTAGTCTGTCTTAGTCTGGAAGCTCCTGTGAAACCTGTCCACCATGGGTGACCCTGCTGATATGTGAAATACTGGTGGCATAGCTTTCAGCATCACAGCAACACACAGGTGCCACAGTATGACAACCGGCAGACGGGTGGTGTGGTTCCCTGACCGAGAAACAAACCCAAGGCCCCAGTGGTAAGAGCACCAAATCTTAGTCACTACACCACCAGGGCTGGCTGTCATAGTGACAGCTGCCATATTGAGTGATGACACTATTCTGGACATTGAACGAGGCCCTGCATTTACATCATTGTATCATTTAATCCTCATGACATGTGAGGCACGTACTGTCATCCCCACTTAACAGATGAGCAAAGTGAGACCCATGCAAATGAGCGCAGGGCCAACAGCAGATCAGCTAGAGCACTGTGTGAGAGTCCCTTCTCTCTGGCCCTGAGCTGAGAGGACACCGTGCTAGCCCAGCGGGACCCCAGCTCAGACAGGCCAGGGAAGCCTGGTAGCATTTCCCCCTAAACTCTGCCAACCTTTTTCTCAATGGCCAACAGCCAGAGAGTGACCTGCTGTTGAGAGCCCTGACTCAGACAGTGGTGGGAGGGTTTGAAGGGGGCGGAGCCACAGAAAAAGAGAAAAGAGAGAAAGAAGCACTGCCGGAAAGTCTGATGGCAGCAGAGGTCTGGGGAGCTCCTGCGGGGGGAGCAGACACAGTCCTGCCCTGGGGGGAGGCGGAATAGAGCCTCAGAAAGACCCCCCACAGGCCCCGCCAGGAGGCCAGTGCACAACCTGCTCACTGTTATCCTGGATTACAAAGTCATGCGAGAACCCCAAAGTCTCCTTTCATGGCAAAGAGATCCTTTCCAATCCCCCTGATGGAAAGATGTGAGGTCAGTCAAAGGGCCTCAAAGCCAGAGGGAGGCAGGACAGCCAGACCGGACAGCCCTCAGGTCCAGCTCTGCCACTTTCCAGCGGTCCCAGCTAGTTACTCCTGTCTCTGGGCCTCAGTGTCCCCACCTGGAGGGGCGATAAGTCCTGCGTTCCGGGTTGATTCAGAGGGGATGACATAGCATACACATGAGCACCTGCCCCTCTCTCCACAACCTGGCCACCGATGAGCATGTCCCCACCCTGCCCTGTCCCCACCATGCTTTCCACCCCGGAACCAAGCCACACTCGAGCCTCCAGGACCCCTGTGGTCCCAGGTCCCCTGGCCTGGGCTGCAGCTTCAGCACGGGCAGTGGGGGTGAGGGTGCTCCCGAACCTGTGCCTCAGGCCCCGCCTGACTGCTTCCTGTGGTGCCCCCACCCGCCCCCAGGACGACTCTGACGGCAGCATCGAGTGCGTGAACGAGGAAAGGAGATTCCACAAGAAAGTCTGCAACGTCAGCTACCCCTTCTTCCGGGCCAAGGCCAAGGTACAGGCTGGGGCCTTGTGGGGGTGGGACCAGGGCGGGCACTGGGAGGCACAGGGGAGGCAAGGGAGATGGAAGGGAGCAGAGGAGAGGACCAGGAGGGATGGAGAGACCTGATGGTGGCTTTTGAGAATATTCAAGTTTTCTCCCATGAAATGACATTCAAATAACCTAATTAGCCAGCCAGCCCAGGAGAGCACCCAGGACCCTTCACCTCTGGGGTCCTATCACTCCTATCCCACCACTCTCCCCACCTCTTTCCCAATCGCACTGTCCTTTATCCTAACAAGTTTTTTAATGTCTAGCCCCCGTCATCATGCTGTGCATGGGCAGAGATGGGGAGAAGAAGGAACATTTCTTGAGCACGTACCATGTGCTTACAAGTGCGTGTGGAGAGAGTATAGGGTGTGTGAAGAGAGAAGCAAATTAGCTGGGAAAGAGGGGTGGACTCCACATTGAGAGGGCGTTTGCCCATCACAACTGGGCAGTGGGCAGCCACTGAAGGTTCTGGAGCAAGGGAAGACCTAACTGAGGCCAAGCTGCTTGTAAAGCGGGAATCAGACAGAGGGGAGCTTGAGGTGGGAGCCAGCTGGAGAGTAGCCCGGTGTTGCCGGGGCAGGGTCTGCCAGGCTGGGGAAGGGGAAGAGACAGGCAGGGGATGAGGGCTCCTTGTCAAAGACTCTCCCCAGTGGGACACAAATCAAGACCCAGGGAGCCGCACACAGCACAAGCTTCCCCCCACCTCCCCAGCCACTCCCTGGGAGAATGTGGCCGGAAGGCTCCTTGGGAAACCATGTGAGGACCAGACCCCAGTGAACCCAAGGGTCTGTGCAAAGCCCCAGGAATGCCCTTGGGTTGGGCAGAAGGTGGCTCAGAAGTCACAGGGCCACAGTCAGGGGACCCAGGCCCCACTCCTGGGCAAAGGCTGAGGGAAGCATCAGGACCGCTCAGGGTGGCGGGAGGGCCACTGGACAAGGAGGCAGGTCCCCGCGGCAGCCTCACCCCCACCATGTGCAAGAACAAGGGGTGGAAGAGGCGGTCTTCTGGCCCCCACATCCTGCGGTGCTCGGTGATGGCCATCTCCTCTCCTGCCATCAAGTCCCCCACCCAGAAAACCTGCAGAAAGAGTCTGAAGTTGGACTTGCTGTCTTCTCGTTGCCTTTAGTTAAAAGGCAACTAGAAAAGGAGAAGGAGGGAGGAGGGAGGAGCACTGGCCCCATGGCCAAGAACCCCCATCAGAGGAGCTGCTGTCTTTGGCTGCCCGCCCCCAGCAGCTCACATTACTCCAGCACCTGGTCCTCCCTGCCCCCAGCCCAATCCCAGCCTGCAGAGCGGGCAAGGCAGCCAGCAGGCAGGGGCTGCGAGGGGTGGGGCAGGGCTGGTCCTGCAGTGCCCACACATGCAGTTCCCCTCCACCCCAGCTCCAGCGACTTCTTCCTTGCAGGTGGCTTTCCGTCTAGATTTCGAGTTCAGCAAATCCATCTTCCTGCACCACCTGGAGATCCAGCTCACAGCGGGCAGGTCAGCGCCTTGCCCGCTCCTTCTCCCTCCCAGCTCGATGCTCTGGGCCGTTCTGCTGCTAGGCACTGCCCCTCCCCGCACTGAGTCCCCCCAGGCCCTGTCCCTCGCTGCCCAACTTGGGAAGGGCCCGGGGCCAATCCCCAAGTGGGGCCAACCTGCTCCTACTGCGCTGCCTCATTCTTCATTCTTGGGCAGCTTGGATGTAAATAATAATAACCTTACCTTTATATAGCATTTTGTATAGCACTCATTTAAAAACCCTACAGTTAGAAACCACTGTACGTAAAATATCTCAGTCTGGCCTCACAGCAGCCCCTTAAGAAGACAAAGCAGGGGTTATTCCCCACCCCACCTCCCAAGTTACAAGTAAGAAAAGGAAGGCTCAGAGAAGTTGAGAGAGTTTCCCAACAACACACAGCATATAAATAGTACAACTGGGAGCTGAACACAAGTTGTCCTGCTCCTTACCCAGTGCTCTTTCTGTCCTGGTCACCTCTCCCCCCTTGGAAATTTTTCCATTTTTAGAAGACCTTCCCTTACTCTGTGTGGGTCTGTCTGTCTCTGTCTCCCAGGCGTCCCTGAGGTAGCTCGCCATCAGTCGAGGCTGTGAGTCACCGGTGTCAACAGTAAACACGCTGGAGGCAGGAAGGGATTCTGGCTACTCTGGAGCCTTATAAACCCTCCTGAAAACTGGTCCACACTGAGAAATAAGTACTGCAGGCAAAACCAACACAGACATCCCAACACACACACACACACACACACACACACACACAAGTCAGAGGTCACGGGAGCGCTAGGGATCAGCACGCCAGCACGGCTTGCATCCCGGCTGTAGTTAAACGGTGCATTTTGGTGGACTTCTCACTTGACGTGAGACCAAGTTTATAAGACGCATTAGTATCTGAAGGCCTCCCTCATGCCCGTCCCTGCTCTTAGAGAACACCGTCCCGTTCTCATGGGACAATGACTGCACATGCAGAGTGTGTCATTGGCCCTGTGGGTGTTTGTGGGTGTTTGTGAATTAGGCGGGTGCAGGAGGGGACACTGGGGTGTCTGTGTGACAGGTGTCCCTTTTCTAACTAAACATCTATCCTGGGGTAAGGCTTCCGAAGGAAATAAAACTTAGTGTAGGTAACGAGCAGAAATCATATATTTTTATGTCTAAAATTATTCGCCCTGGTCGTTGACGGTGCTCGGATGTAAAGGGAAGCATCTTTGAGAAGACTCCCTCCAGATGTCTCTGAATTTCACTCTCTGGCCTGTCGGAGGCAGCAGAGCACCCTGAGCCGACCTGTGGGACCTGCCCCTCAGCCAGCCCTGGGGGACGGGTCAAGGACAGACAAACCATGCTGCTGCAGATTCCTCCTTGTCTTTGCCTCCCTTGGCCAGTGTGGGCAGCCTTTCCCCTCCCGGCCCACAGCACAGGATTTGCCCATCTGACAGATGAGGAGGCTTAGCGAGGATGGCACGGTGCCCCCAACTGCCCCCGCGCCAGCCCAGATGTGCTGCGCCTAAAAAGGCGGCAGGAAAGCTTGTGTCACTAGTCCACCACCTCCCAGAGATGCCTCGGATTCCCTCCCTGGCTGTCCTAGTGCTCGCTCCTCAGCCCTAGAAGAGCCAGGATGCTCCTTCTCGTCTGACTTAGATCCCTCCTGCTGCAGAGAGCCGGCCGTGTGCGGGCTGACCTGGGTGGAGGGAGGGCGCGCTCCTTCCTGACCCGCCCGACTCTGCTTGCAGTGACAGCGAGGAGGATGAGAGCACGAAGGAAGACAACACAGCGCTCCTGCGCTTCCACCTCAAGTATGAGGCCGATGTCCTCTTCACCAGGTGGGCGGGGCCCAGGGGAGGGGAGGTTTGGGGGAGTGAGGCCTAAGATGGGGCACCGGCTGGGGGGCCCTCACAGGGTCGGAGGTCCCAGGGCCGGGCCCAGGGCTGAGGGACTATGAGAGCCAGGTGTGTCCCTGAGGGGTCAGAGAGTGCAGCCCCCTCGTCCACGGTGGGGAGGCCATGTCAAAATAGAGGAAGGAGGAGACAGGGACCCGGCCCCAGGGAGGGCCCAGCTGGGGTGAAGGGGGAGGCCAGGGCAGCTGGAGGCATCCACCCAGGTGCAGGCAATAAGTGGGGGTATGGTCTGGAGAGAATTTTAAAATAGTAATAACAGCTACTAAAAGGCCATCTGCTTTTCATTACACCTTGCACCAGCAATTCCAAACAGTGTAGTGAGGAAATGCTCCTCCCACAGGGCAGACCGCTCCCACCGGCCACTCCCCTCGGTGTATGTGCCACCGGGCAGTGTCCCCTGTGAGCTCCTGGGTGGATGGAGAAGTCAGGACACAACAGCGAACACCGAAAGAAGGCTAAGGCCTCGCCGGGCCACCGCTAGAGGCTGGAACGGTGTACAGTGGGCGAGTTCATGCTCAAAAGGCGCCGCTCAGAGAGGCCAGGGCAGGAGTGGCAAATAACTGGCTCTTCTGGCTCATGCCCATCCCACACAAGAGGCAGACGTCGCTAACTGACCTCGGCCATTTATTCCTGGTGAGCCTCAGAATCCTTCCCAACACAGCTCGTGGATGGACACAAGAGGAAACCTCTTTTTCTGGTCTAGGGGAGGCAGGCACATGCCCACACCCTTTTCGTTCATTTACCCATCTAGCCAACACTGACTGAGCTCACAGCGGCCCTGTCCTCTGTCCCTGCAGGAGCAGCAGCCTAAGCCACTATGAGGTCAAGCCCAACAGCTCACTGGAAACATATGATGGCATCGGGCCTCCCTTCAGCTGTGTCTTCAAGGTGAGGCTGGAGGGAGCCAGGAGGAGAGCGAAAGACAGGAGCTGAGGGTCCCCCATTTGGGAGGCGAGGAATCTGGAATCATTGCTAGTGCCCGGGGTTCAGCCTCAAGCCTGCCGCCCACTCACTGTGTGACTTTAGGCAAGTCACATCCCCTCTCTGGGCCTCTCAGTCCTCATCTGGAAAATTACAGAGCTTGACTGGGAGGACATATCCATGA
This sequence comes from Tapirus indicus, assembly GCA_031878705.1. Lineage (NCBI taxonomy): Eukaryota > Metazoa > Chordata > Mammalia > Perissodactyla > Tapiridae > Tapirus > Tapirus indicus. The sequence continues at coordinate 58,680,491 of CM062918.1, read as the reverse complement.
AGATTACGTGTGGCTGAATATAACTTTTAAAATATAAAAAAAACAGTGGTGGGGCCGCCCGGTGGCGCAGCAGTTTAGTCCGCGCTTGGCAGCCCGGGGTTTGCGGGTTCGGATCCCGGGAGCCCGCCGACGCACTGCCTGTCAGCCATGCCGTGGTGGCGTCCCATATAAAGTGGAGGAAGATGGGCACGGATGTTAGCCCAGGGCCAGTCTTCCTCAGCAAAAAGAGGAGGATTAGCAACGGATGTTAGCTCAGGGCTGGTCTTCCTCACAAAAAAAAAAAAACAGTGGTCTAAACACACCAGGGTTTATTCTCTCCCATAAAAGAAGGCCAGAATTGGCAGCTTCACAGAGTCATCTGGGACTGAGTCTCCTTCTGTCTGTCCCATCACCCTCAGCATGCAATTATCAGCCTCTCAAGCTCACCTCACAGTCCAAGATGGCTGTGGCTCCAGCCATCACATTCTCATTCCAGGCAGCAAGAAGAAGGAAGGGGAGAAGAGCATGCCCCCCTCTACTAAAGAATGAACTCCTTGGCAGTTCCTCACACTTCCAGTTACCTCTCACTGTCCAGATGTTGTGTAAGGGAGGCTAGGAAATGCGGCTTTTTGTCTTGGTTTCTGTCACTGAGGAAGGAGGGAGAAGGACAATTAGGAGGCAGTTTAGCAGTCTCTGCCGCAGTGGGCCCCGTGACCTCCCCACCTCTGAACTGCTGTGTGAGAGCTGCAGCCAGGCTGACAGCTGGAAACTGCACTACAGACACACTGACACCTGGATGGCTCGTCCAAGAGAGGTTTAGTAACTTGCCCAAGGCCACACAGCTCATACGTGGCAACAGCCCTGGGTTATATTCCGGATCTTTCTGATCCCAAAGCCCTGCTTGTAATCACTGCTGCTCTGACACTAAATGTGTCACAGCTGGAATGTGAACTATCACACACTATTTATATCCTTCATTCATTAATGATTCTCTCTCATAATAAATTAATTGCTGTCACCATCTCTATCCCTGGCCTCTGCCCAGGGTGGCCGCCAGCACCAGGCTACAACATCCCCACAGCCAAGAGAGGCTGAAGATGGAAGTGACCCTTGCTCTCCAGCCTCACGGCCCCCCGACTTGTCCTCAGCCCACAAGAGCCCACCTCCTTCAGCGCTTTCGCACACTTTCATCCGTGCTGCCCCAGGCTGGGACTTGGCAGAGCTGTAGAGCGTCTACAGTGAAAATGCCAGGGGGCTTGAAGGGGCCTGTTTCCCAGGCCTGGCTGAGGGGATCACTGCCCCCAGGGGCTGGTGGGTCCCTATGGACCTCGTCCTCCACCCCCATCTGCTGCTGTGTGCACGGACACCTCCCCTCTCTGGCTGCAGGTCCAGAACTTGGGCTTGTTCCCCATCCACGGGGTGATGATGAAGATCACCATCCCCATCGCCACCAGGGGCGGCAACCGCCTGCTGATGTTGAGGGACTTCCGCACCGACCAGGTACTGATGCCCTTGGGAGCTGGCTTAGCGGAGGGGACCAGAAAGAGTGTCCCCAAGTCCTCAGAACTCAGCTCCTTCTCCCAGGACCAGGGCCAGCTGGGCTTTCTCTGGGAAGAGGAGAAAAGAACATCCCCAGGCTGCAGTCTGCCAGCGCTGGTTGTGAGACTGGTTGTGTGTGTCCCTTGTGCAGGTGAACGCGTCCTGTAACATCTGGGGGAACAGCACCGAGTACCGGCGTGCCCCAACAGAGGAAGACTTGACTCGCGCCCCACAGCTGGTGAGTGTCCCCCGCGTCAGGAGCCGTGGGGGAGGGGAAGAGGAGTGCTGCCCGGTCGCGGGGCTCTTTCTCTCCTTATCCAATAGCTGGTCACTAAGAGCTCTCTGAGCACCTGTGTGAGCCCAGCCTCAAAACAAGAGGAAACAGAATGAGGAAAAGATACTTCTTGCCCTTAGTGAGCTCACCATCTCGCAGAGGACACAAGAGTGAGTGCCGAAGAAGCCAGAGAAGAAGCTGTGATCCATGTCAAGAGAGTGACAATGGAGCGGACAACCTGGGGCATAAAAGGACAGGGATAGTGGACTTGCCCCTGAGCCTAAAAGGGCCAGCAGGATAAGCAGAGGGAAAGGGAAGGAGCCAGGGGGGCCAGAACACACATGGCTTGTCTCGGAGACATTGGCCACGTCAGCTGGGGCCTCCCTGCCCCTGGAGACGGAAGGCAGCTCAGCTTCAACTCCCTAAGCCCTCCCCAAGACAACTGCTGGTCTCCAGGTGTATATTCTCGGGCTGCCTCTGTCCCCAGATACCAATTTCTGAGCATGCTTCCACTATTCCTTACCCAGACAAAGATCTTAGCCGTTTTAGTTTTATTTCCCCAAGCAAGGGCCTCACACCAAGCACTTTCTGAGTGTAGCGCACTTTACTGAAGACTTGGGCTTGGATGGGGATGAGGTGGCTGCAGGAGAGCAACACAAATAACTGTCACCTTCTACATTCTAATGATTTGTCTGATGATTTGTTTGGGTTTTCTATTAAAATGGTATCATCTGCAAATAATAACAGCTTTAGCTTTACCATTCAATCCTTATAAATGGTTTTTCTCATCTTATTGCTCTGGCTAGGACCCCCAGGGCAATGGTAAATAGAAATGATGACAGTCTTGTCTTGATCCTGATTTTAAAGAAATTGTTTCTAATTTTCATTATTAAATATGATACTTGCCAAAGGTTTTTTATAAATACCCTTTATTCAGATTCAGGAAGTTCCCTGGGAGTTTTTATCATAAACAGAAGCTGATTTCCTAAAATGCTTTTTCTGCATCTATTGCAACAATCATATAATTTTTTCCTTTAATCTGTCTGTATGGTGATGACATTTACAGGTTCCCTAACGTTGAACCCAAGTTCTGTGCTGGCATACACCCAATTATGCACAACTTCAAATGGAGCATCAGAAATGCCACTCTTACCTTGTCCTCCAGCCATTCCCTGGCAGCCCTAGCCCATGTGCCCCCCACCCCTTGTCCCCCGTCCTCTGCCCCTCCTCCCCCAGGAGCAACCCCACTTGGTCAAGTAGTGCACTGAGACATCTCTCTGGCGGCCCAAGCCCCTGCTCACACTCTCAGGTCATCGCTAGGCTAGCTGCCCCCGCTGCTCCCCCAGAGCCCGGTTGCTCACCCCCAGACCCACCTTCTCTTTCAGAATCACAGCAACTCTGATGTAGTCTCCATCGACTGCAACGTGAGGCTGGCCCCCAACCAGGAAATCAATTTCCATCTGCTGGGGAACCTGTGGTTGAGGTCCCTGAAGGCAGTAAGTAGAGCACCTGGGCGAGGCAGGAAGGAGGTAGGTGCCAGGGAGCCTCCCCCTGGGGAGAGCCAGCTTCCGACGAGGTGTCTGCTCATACAGCTCAAGTACAAGCTGATGAAGATCGCGGTGCACGCAGCCTTGCAGAGGCAGTTCCACAGTCCCTTCATCTTCCGCGAGGAGGATCCCAGCCGCCAGGTGAGCCCTGGGAGCCCTGCAGACGTGGGCTTGGGCCAGGCCGGCTCGGGAAAGGGTTGCCCCTTCCCCTGAGTTTTCCTTCACCCTCTGCCTGTGTGTTCCTGCAGCGGAGAGATGGACAGATCTGCCGGCAGTTAGTGCAGCCACAGAGGGGGAAAAAGCAAGACAGATAGGCCGTTAGGGGCAAAAGTGGGGAGGAGGCTAGAAGTAGGCATTCGTCCTGTGCCTCGGGGGCACCAGGCTCTGCACCAAGCAGCCCCATGGAGGCAGAGGAAGGAGGGGAACCTGTGTATTTTGTACTAGAGGAAACTGAAACTGGAGCCCAGGCCTGCCTGCCTGCCTCGGGGTGGCTCATGGATCGGCTCCACCAGCAATGAGACCGGGTCTTGGGCAGCCTGGCAGCCTAGAATGACCACCCCACTCATGTCCTTCCCATCCATTCACACCACAAATCTAATGAAATGCACATGACATGTGCTTTAGAAGTCTGGAGTGAACCGAATCTGTGAAGACCAAGAGGTGTGAGATGCCTGAGTATCGGGACTCTTTCTGAATTGGGTAAAACCAGGTTGTCGCAGGTCAGACTGGCTTGAATCAGGGTCCAGGAGAGGGGTGAGGCTCTGTGGGGTGCTCTCCTGGGAAAACGAGAAGCTGGTCTTCTCATTTTCTGGAAGAAAATGAGCTGGAAGCTGGAAGAAAAGCCCAGTCCTCTGGGAAGAGACGGGCATCTCGGGCGTGGGACACTACTGCCCTCCACTGGCCACATCCCTGAACCGCGGCCAGGGCTCCAGGGGAGCACTCCAGTACCCGATGCCGAGTTAACCCCCAGCCCCACCCAGGAGACACCGGAAAGTATAATAGGCACGGTCAGAAAGCCAGACCTTAATAAAACACGCAAATATCCACCACCAACAGAGTGGGGGGATGCCAGGCAGAGGGGTAGCCGTACAGAAGCCCAGAAGCAGCGCTCAAGGGACCCACCTAGGGAGAGGTTTTATTTGCTCATTCATTCAGCCTTTGTTGGGTGCTCCTCCTATGACTCAGGCCCCCCAGGGGATACAGAGATGAATTAGGCAGACAAGGGGACGAGGTCACTAAAGCATGAGTACAATCTGGGGGTGAGCACAGGTGCTGAGGCTGGGGGGTGGTCAGAGTGAGGGATGTCCGGGAAACCTTTCTGGAGACTGTCCACCTGAACTGAATCTTAAGAGATACGTAGGAATTTTCCAGGCAACCAAGAGAGAAGAGGCATGGTACAGGCACCCCCACACACACTACCCCTCTCTCCACACTAGTTTGTGTCTTTTAAGTGAATTCTCTTTCTCTCCCCTCCCACCTCCCCCCCAAACAATCCCTCTTATACTCTGGATACCTCACTTCTCTTTTAGAAATCCAGCTACCCAAATGTAAGCCCCTGCTGGCTGGGCTCTGTGCTCAGTCCTGGGGTGGGAAGGCAGAGCAAGGTCCCAGCCTTCAGGGGTGGAAAGAGAACACATAAAGAAAACACATAAGAGACCTGCCATTCTTTGAGCCCTAACTACATGCCAGGCATGTAACACACTGCACATGCCATCTTGCTGACTGCTCACAGCACTGTGAGGTATGTCCCGCCACCCCCATTTCTCAGATATGGAAACTGAGGCTGTGTGCGAGAAGGCAGAAGGGGAGTAGTGACTTGCCTCAAGTTGAACAGTGATTCGGTGGCCAAGCCGGAACTCAACCATGCTGGTGCAGGGGCTCAGTCAGCCGTTCATCACGTGGACTGAGCTCCTCCTCTGTCCCAGGACTGCTCCAGGCACTGAGGACAGGGCAGTGGACAAAACAGACAGAGCCCCTGCTCTCCTGGAGCTGACATTCTAGGGAGAAAGACAGCAATAAACACAAACAGACACGATGTCAAGAGGTGATCAGGTCGGCCCAGAAACAGGCAGGTGCGTGAGGAGGGAGACGAGGGGTGCTGTTTTATACCAGGATGTTGGAAAAGCCTCTCGAATAAAGCGACATCAGACAGACTATGAGGACGATTTTTTTTCTAATGTAACAAGACCGTGTCTAATGAACATCAAAGTTGATGACACAGGCAAGGGCTGTGGGAGTTCAGAGGAAGGGAGGGCGGCTAGGGCGGCAGTGGTGGGGGGTGAGCAGTGACACCACCTCCCAGCACCTCTCCCCTCACTAGGGATTCACACTGTCCCCTCGAAGCCTCTCAGCACTCCCATGGGGACAGCAGAGCGGGATGGCTGGCCCCATTTTACAGGTGGGGAAACTGAATCCCATACAGGGGTGTCACGTGGGGTTTGCAGGGAAAGGCTTGCAGGCAGAGGGAACAGCAATGCAAAGGGCATGTGCTTGGTGTGTTGGAGGCCAGGTGGCCGGAGGGCTGGACTAGAGAGCAAGGGAGAGAGTAGGAGATGAGGTCAGTGTGGTAAGCAGGGCCAAAGAGTGTAGGGCCTTGCAGGCCACGGCAAGGACTCTAGTTTTCACTCCGAGTGAGATGGGAAGACACGGGGGCTCTGAGCAGAGCAGCGAATAGATCTGTCTGCCATGCCGGGAACAGACTGCTGGGGGCGAGGCAGAAGCAGGGAGCAGCGAGGCGGTTACTGCCATCTCCAGATGGTGCTGGAGTCCACGTGGGTGTGAAGGTCAGGCAGTGACAAACAAGGTTTGCGGCCTGAGCAACAGCAAGGAGGGACGATGCTGCCATCTGCTTTGGTGGGAAAGACGGTGAAGGAACAGGTTTGATGGTGAGTGTTGGGATGAAGAGTTTGTTTCGGGACCTGTTAGAGATGCCAGGTCGGCCGAGCAGACAGTTGGACACGAGTCTGGAATTGAGCGGAGAGTCCGGGCGGAAGGAAGAACGTGGGAGTGGTCAGCACAGAGGCAGTGAGTGCCCGCAACAGGGTGAGTTCACCCGGGCTGCAGGAGGACTTGCACGGCCCTGGGCACTTTTGCCTTCAGGGCCCCTCCCTCCATAAAAAACTTAAATTAGTATTTTATGGCTGTGTTCATATAAAGACAAATATAATCCAGGCAAGATTATATTCTGTTTTTTTCTTCTAATTTTGAAAGAAATTAGGACATTTTCGTGGGGCCCTAAAAGCACTGTGGGCTCTGGGTGCTCTGCCCACTGTGCCTGCTGGGTCGGCGGCCCTGAGCTCACCAGGGAGTGAACACAGATAAAGAAGAGGTCCAAGGATGGAACCATCAGACACCTCAACATTTAGAAGTTTGGGAGACGATAAGGAAGCAGCAAAGAAAACAAGAATGAGTAGCCCATGTGGTCGGAGGAGAATCCAGGGCAAGTGGAGTGGCCTGAGGCCAAAAGCAGAGTGTCTCAAAGAGGAGGTGGGATCATCTGGGTCCCTTAACTCAGGGGTCCACTGTGCAGAGGCCGGAGCGCTGAGGCCTCTGCTGGCTAGGTGCCACCCATCCCTCCAGCATCTCCCTGAGGAAGGGGAGGCAGCTCTCCCACTAGGTTCTAACTGTCTCCTGCCCTCCAGCTCTGCCCCAGGCTGCCACCCAGGCCCCAGAACAGTAATGCTGTTGACCTGGCCCCACCTCTCCCCTTGCAGATCACATTTGAGATCTCCAAGCAAGAAGACTCGCAGATCCCCATCTGGATCGTTGTGGGCAGCACACTGGGGGGCCTCCTGCTGTTGGCCCTGCTGGTCCTGGCACTGTGGAAGGTGAGGGCACCGTGGGGGGCGGCGGGGGGGCAGGCAACCTCCTGGCTGGTTGGCCCAGGCCTGGGTCTCCAGCCTCTAGGCTCTATGGCCAGTCCCCACGTTCTCCTCCCCATGGGAGCTGGCAGCCACCCAGCCTCCTCCCCAGAACTTGCCTGCTGCCACAGTGTCCAGCCCTCACCACAGCAGGCAGATTGGCTAGGGCCACCAGAGGGCACTCAACCTATGGCTCTGACCCTCTTGTGGGCCCCTTTGAGAACCTGATGAAAGCTAGGGTTCCTCTAATGAGAAAAAAAGCAAGTACACACAGCCACAAAATTTCTGCAACAAAGTCGGGCTGCTAACAAACCCCCCAAAGCCCTGCTCTGTCTCTGAGCCTCAGGTTAAGAACCCCTGGTCTCAACCTCTTCCTGTTACAGATATGGTGAGAGAGGCCCAGAGAGGAGCATTGACTAGGGCAGGGTCACACAGCACGACTTCCTGTCTCCTGCCCCAGGGCTCCATCCACCCGGTTCCAGGGCCCCCTCACCAATTTAAGTGGCCCACTGTGAGGCCCAAAGGGAAGTTGGGGGAGGGGGTACTCAGCATGAGCTAGGGTATTCAGGGAAGCCTGAGTGGAGGGAGAGCAGGGAGGGGAGACAGGCTTTGTCCACCCTGCCCACCCCTGAGACTTCTGCCTTTGCCTCCCCACAGCTCGGCTTTTTTAAAAGTGCCAAGCGCAGGAGAGAGCCCAGCCTGGCCCCCACCCCCAAAGTGCTGGAGTGAGGCTCCCAAGGAGGCTGCAAGTTGATGGGGGCCAGGACACCAGTCCAGGTGGTGTGCAGGCCCAGCCCGGGGGCCCCACCGAGCTGGGGAAGACAGGACACCAGCTCGCTTTGCACTTGACCTCATCTCCTAAGAGACGGAGCCTGCTCCCTCTGGAAAGGAACTCAAGCCAGTTTTAAGAGGGACTGCCCTACTGGGAGACCAAGACACCTCCAACACAGATCCCTAGGGACTTAAAGGGACACCCTCCCCCAAGGCACACCCCACAGCCTCCTCCAGGCTCTGTGGGGGTATTTGCTGCCCCGACCACTAAGGTGCTAGGTATTCCTAATCATTCGCATCCTCAGAAGAAAGCCAGGGAGGACACTGCAAACTGCAAACCCACTCTGCACACTCCAGGCCTCTAGTTCCAAAAGGACCCAATAGGACAGCAGATCTGAAAGCTGCACTGTCCTTCCATCCCCTCACTGCCGATGGCTCCCGAGTCATGCCCACCTCCTTCCCCAGGACAGAAGACAGGCCCCTGGAGCTCCCCATGAATGAGCCCAAGCCCAAGGGCTTGGTGGTGACAGCTGCCGGCCAGGGATGAAGACAGACTCTGGGACCTGGGACGTGGAGACTGTGACGGCCGGGCAGCGGGGACCCAGGATACGGGGCGCCCACCCCGAGATGGGAGGCCGGCGGACCCTCCACCCCCATGCGTTCACACGGACCGCCGCCCGCGCACTCCCTGCGACCCCGCGCCCGCGGCCCCGCCCCACCCCTCGGTTGCCGCCCTCCCGACGCTTTTGTTCTTAGGTACCTCGCGGAGGCGTGTGGGTGACGCAATCCCCGGGGCCCCGCGTTCCCTCCTCGGCTTCCCGCTCAGCCTGCCCCGCCCGACGCGCTGGCTGGCTGCAGGCGGGGCAGCAGGGGTAGGCGTGAGGAGCCTTCCCTCCCTGCATCACCTCCCTCCCTACACACGCGGCCTCCCATCCTTCCTTCCGCCCTCCGGTGCACGGGAGAGGGGCTCAGCCGGCGCTGCTGAGGGGTCCTCTCTGGAACGCACTGAATAAAGCTGGTGCAGGTGCCCCCGAGCCTGTGCAACCTCGGTGGCAAACGTCTGACCCGCCAGCCTGTGGGACAAGTGGTACCACAGTGACGGCGCCCCGAGGACGAGAGGCACACCTGGTGCCCAGCCGAGTAATTTATGCCTTAACTTCGATTGGGGGTAGAAATGAAAGGGGGATACATCAAAGGCATCTGTCCCCCTGTTACACAGAACGACCTTTACTGTCGTAGATATTTTTAAGAAATTTTTTTAAAAATACAGTGTTTAAAAACAACCAAGGCGCTGATGTCCCATTCTGTGGGCAGGGCATGTCCTAAGGAGCCACTCTTTTCCCTGAAGAAGAGGAGGTGGGTGAGGGGCTCCCTGCTTCCTCCTATTATGTCTAAAGGTTGGGAGGGACTGGTCCACCATTTGCTCCCTACAACATCCCCTCCAAGTGGCTGTCTGGCCTGGGATGGCCATCTCCAGGGACGCAGCACTCCCTCCCTCCCAACACCACCCATTCCATCTTTGGCCAGTTTGGATGGTTGAAACCCAGGTGTCACTGTAGCTTCTAACCCTTAGTTCCAGCTCCTCCCTCTCAGGCCTCCCAGACTTCTCCAGGCTAGCTGAAATGCTGATCTTCTCACACCCTGACTTCAAGTTTCTTCACCTTGACACACAGGCTGCTCTTAAACCAAGTTGTTTCCATTCTATTCTTGTGCCATTGGACTCCCAGGAAGCCAGAGCAGAACCTTAGAAATTATTTGATCTTGTTGCCCCATTGATGAGGACGCTCAGAACCAGAGAAGTTAAGAGAGAGCCCTTGGTTCCACAGCAAAAGCAAGACTAATCCCAGGACTGCTCTCTCTCATTCTAGCCAAGCCTCAGAAGGGCTTAGTGAAAGAGCAGAAGGAATTGATATAAAGGAACTATGGGAATATTTTTGCTCAAATGGTGAAACCAAATCAGAAGGAAACGTTTTAAAATCGTATTTCCAGTCATGACCCTCATGAATGGAGTAACCTGGCCAAAGGAGAATCAACGAACCCACACTCAAAAGTGCCTGTTTGACTCAGCACCAAGTCTTGTCAAACACCATCAACTCTGCGAGAATGCCTTTATGTGAAATCTTACTTTTAGAGATTGGCATTCACATTTTTAAAGTTGCCATGTGCAACCACACTGCAATCCAAACAAAATGTGTCTGCAGGTCACATGCAGCAGAGGTCACCAAATTGCAACCTTTGGACTCTCAGAGGCAGCCTTTACGCCAGGACTCCACAGTCCCCCCATGCCCTCCCCCAGCCCTATACTGAGAACAACTAAATCGTCACAGGTGGAAAAAACGGGAAGCTTGTATCTTCAAGGTCTTTGGCCCTTGCACTGTGTTTCCCTCTTCTTCTCTTTCTCTTATCAATTCTCCCTTTCCGAATTTATTTGCTCTGGGGCGTAAATGTCCAAGACTGGCCTTAAGAGTGCCTGGCAGGGCAAGATGCATTTTATAGAGGGTAAAGCCTCATGCTAGAGCAATGTTTCTCAGGCCTGGTTGCACATTAGAATCACTTGGGACCTTTAAAAGAGCTATGCAAGGGCCCCACCTCAAGGGTTCAGATTTAATTGGTTGGGAGAGGGGCTAGGACATCATTTTTGTTTCGAAGTTCTCCTGGTGACTCTAATGTGAGAGTTGAGGTCAACAGGCAGATGAATATATAGGCTAGAAAACAAACAAGGGGTTAACATGCATAGGTGACCTTCTATGAGGAGTAACAGGACCTGTGCTGTCATCGTAATGTTCAAGTTAACTCGGCTCCGGCCTGAAGTTTGGAAGACTTTCTCCTTCCGAGCAAGTCTCCAGAGTGAGATTCGCTGCAGATTTCACCCAGTTCTCCAGGGTCCTCAGAGTCCCAAGGGGGCTCTTGAAAGAGTTGGGCACATTTGCTGTTGTCTAGGAGGGGAGATGAACAGCAGTCTCTGAAGCAGTTTTGGCATTTAATGGCAGTCCAAAATGCAACTTCAAATCAACATTAAAATTCATATTGTGCTTTACAGATGGATATTATTAGCAGTGTTCTATCTGGTAGTTAAGAATAATTATTTACGATGGAGCTAACGGCTGAACTCAAGAATGTTAACATGAAGTGTAGTCAACTTAAAAATGGTTCAGGTTTTTTTGTTTGTGGTTCTTTTGGTGAGGAGGATTGGCCCTGAGCTAACATCAGCTGCAACTCCTCCCCTTTTTGCTTGAGAAAGATTGTCGCTGAGCTAACATCTGTGCCAGTCTTCCTCTCCTTTGTATGTGGGACACCTCCACAGCATGGCTTGATGAGCGGTGTGTAGGTCCACGCCCAGGATCCAAACCCACAAACCCCAGGCTGCTGAAGCGGAGCGCACGAACTTAACCACTACGCCACCAGGCCGGCCCCTGGTTCAGTTTTTTAAAAGCATCATTGGCCCATCCTAGACACCACTCTGCACAGGCAACTTTGACTTCCAGGTGGCCACGTGATACTTTAAGCAAGTCTGCAGCAAACAAGTGCACAAGGTCTAACTCTTGTAAACCAAATTACCAACAAAAAGTGGTTTTAGAATTGTGTCCATGGATTGTCAAGATTTCTTAAGTTCTAGGCTCACTGTCTAGGAGAGGAAAAAGACCTCCACCAAGGAGATGTGAAATGAGATGTGCATGATGTCCTGGGTGGTTCCACTGTGGATTCTGACGTGGTGAGACCCCATATGGGATGGGGGCAGGCCCTCAGAGAAGATACTGGCAGACTGAGGGCAGATTCGAGAGAGGACTCAGGCCCTCGTGTGCAGTGTTCTGCAGGAAATGGACATCAGTTATGGTGTCCCTCAGTTCCAGACAGCTGAGAGCTGGAAAGGAGAAATCCAGGCAAGACAGCCACTTTCTTTCTGGCATTAGATGGTGTAGGCATGCAAGCTTGGAGGGCAAATTGTGCCTCTAAAAGTAGATTATCTATCCAGAGCTGAGCTTCTCAAAGTGGGGTCCCAGAGCTGCCTCAATCAGAAACACAGACTAAGTTCCACCCCAGACCTCCCAGATCCGATTTCTATGAAGTAATTCTAATCACATTATAGAACCAGCAAGCTAAAGTTACAATATTCTGTTATTCTCTAAACTTCAATGTCAGTTTCTTAAACAGTGCAGCCTTTCTCAGCTGTCCTTGGGCCTATCTTTGTGGCAGCAGTCATCAGCAAAAACGCCCAAGGGGCATTGTTCCAGTGAAAACTGGAGTTTCTGGGGTTTCCTTTTGTTACGGAAGATGGTATTTCCTAAGACAGGTATAGGTGGGAAGGGCAAAGTGCTAACATGAACACAATGTGGACGGGGGTGGGGGGACAGGGAATAACTGCCCAGGGAAATGGGGAAGAGCTTCTGGAAGAACTCACCTTTCCTAGAGGGCTTTAAAAGACAAGTTGCTACCTCCATAAGTATTCAAGAGCTTTTAGTGTCAATACTCTCCCAGAATAAGACACTAGACTTCAGTCGGTCCCCCGGCTTCAAGCGCAAGATGCCAAGCAGCATGTAATAGAAACAGCTGGCTTAATCATTACCCTTTTGTGGCACAGTGACTCACTGCAACCACGCCTCACTGCAGACAAGAAGTGGCCACGTCTCTCTACCAGCAGATGTGCCTTGGGTGACTTAATACAGCCACTAGTAGTTAATGCTCCCCTGTTTTCATTCAACATCACAGAAACAAACTGGCCTTTGTTTTCACCTTCAGCTGAAGGTCATGCCAGCCCTTTATTCTGCACGACTTCTTATGATTAAGAGTAAATCCCCCAAATTACCCTGATATTAGTATTAACATCAACTAGCCTCCTTTCAAAGGGTGGTCTAGCTTAATAGACCACATTAAAATCTTCAGAGTGCTTTTGTGTCACTGTCTATTCTATTAACTTTGATATCACACTAAAGTGGGACAGCATGTTCCAAAACTGAAACTGAAACAGGAACAGAAGAGCTTTGCTGGTTTAGTGCAAAGAGAGGGTTACAGGCCTGGCACCCGGGCTCTGAAACTGTTCAATAAGATACAGGCCAAAATGTACCTAGCAAACTCAGAGGCTCAAAGTGGGGTCTGAGCAGAAAAATATTTTTTTAAAAAAGGAGGGGCACATTCCCTCATGGACTGATCCTTTCTCATCAGTCTTGCATGTTCTTTATTCTCATCTCCCTGGTTCTACATGAAAAAACGACAAGCAGCAACTCAAATGATGTTTTATGAAACGTTTTCAGAAGGTGGCCCAAGCCAGAGTCAAAAAGTAATATCATAAACTTTTGTTTGGGAAATTAAAATTAAAATTTGAGGAAAAATAGAAAATCAGATTTCAAATAAGGACATCTCCACTGGATGACAAGCTTATCAAGAGCAGCGACCATCTTATTTTTGTATGCACATCCCTGGTATAGTGCCTGACACACAGTAGGTGTTCAATAAATGCTAATTTCTAAGATTTTGTCCCACTGGTTGAGGCAGGAGCAAATCTCAGTCCTGCTCTTGGGATGGACTGAGCACACAAAATTTACAAAGCACAGGCAAATTAGAAAATACAATTTTGTCTAAGCTTGCCAACAAGCTAAGATTTTGTGAACCACCTGAAATTTGCATCTCATACTGAAATTTTCTAGATCAAGTATCTGATGAAATATATCACTGCCAGTATTTTCTTTAGTCTGGTCATTTGTTACTTTAATACAGCAGACATTACTTGAAACACAGAAAACAAAATGAGTTAGAATTTGTCTGAATGATTTCTCCAGTCCAGCTGCATATTGCCGTCAGGCACAGATCTGACTAAGATCCTGAGATGAGCTTCTCTGGTACTGGCATGAGAGTCTTATAGTGAAAGAGCACTGTTCAGTGAGTCAGGAGACCCGGAGCCTACCCGAGCTCTGACACTTAGCCCTTGTGTGACCTTGGATGGACAAGTCACTTCTTTCTAGGCCTATATCCTCAACTATAAAGTGACAGTTGCACTAAATGATTTTTCACATCTCTATAAAGAGACTGGACTGGCTCCCTAAATCTAAATTTGAAAACAAACATGTGCCAAGGATGTGCTCCAACACCACTATTGAATACTCTTCTGGTAATGTTAACCAATGTAATTGCATAAAAGAAAGACATATGAGGTATGAATACTGGAAAAGAGAAGGCAAAATGATCATTACTTGTAAATGATGATTAGTGTATCTGGGACATCCAAAAGAAGCAACTGAAAAATTATTTTTAAAAAAAAGGCAAATCCATTAAATTGCCTATGTGAAAGCATTAACATTTAGAAGTATATATAATGGAAGAAAAGCTCCTATCCACAATATAAACAAAAAAAACCAAATGATAATAAAAGCAAGATATTTGCAAGACCTTCATTAAAAAAAAAGCTTTAAAAAAAACCTCTGGGGGCCGGCCCAGTGACGTGGTGGTTACATTCACACACTCCGCTTCAATGGTCCAGGGTTCCCGGGCTCAGATCCCAGGCATGGACCTACACACTGCTCATCAAGCCATGCTGTGGTGGCGTCCCACGTACAAAATAGAGGAAGATTGGCATAGATGTTAGCTCAGGGACAATCTTCCTCACCAAAAAAAAAAATCTCTGGATAGAGACATAAGACTTCACTAAATGGGCATATCTTTCTTTTGGATAAAAAGGCTCAGACTTTAGAGATGGCAAGTCTCCCTAAATTAATCTATTAATTCAATGCTAAACAAAATAATCTTTCACCATGATAAAATGACACCAAAGTTCATCTGGAAAAATAAACATACAATAATGAAAACAATTATCTACCTTCCCCCCCAAAAAGACAAATGAAGAAATATTTGCCCTACTACTACTTAACAAATACCAAGCATAGTCAGGCACTATGTTAAGCATTTTAATTCTCTCATTTACTCATCACAGTCCAAGTTAGATAATATTATTGGCCCAATTTACAGAAACTGAGGCTTGGATAGAAAACTTGCCCAATGTCACAGAGCTAATAAGTGACAGAGCCTAGAAGAGCCTAGACAATATTCCCCAGAGCTCCACTACACTGCCAGATCAACAGAAGAGAACAGAGAACCCAGAAAAGATCCAATTACATTATGGGAATTTAGTTTATGATTCAAATTCAGTAGAAAATAATTAAGGGAGTCCTTGGCTAGCTGGATCCTTATATTAAAATAAATTCCAGGTGGATAAATGATTTAAAGCAAAGAAGGAGAGGAGGAGGAGGAGGAAAAAAAGGAAGAGGAGGGAAAAGAGAAGTGGGAGGGAAAAGCCATAAAAGCACAAGAAGAAAACGTGGGTAAAAAATATTTCTGATCTTGGAATGGAGACAACTTTACAAGATACAGAACTCAGCAGATATAAAAACTACTACATTTAAAGTAAAAAAAAAAACTACAAACTGTGACATACAACAGACAAAATCTCCTTAAACTCCCAAAGCATTTTTAACAATAGTAAGCAAAAGACCACAACCCAAACGCAAACAAAAGAAATTCTAAATGTCAGCAAATAGATGAGAGTCAACCTCATTCATAATAAAGGAGCACAAATCAAAACCATGAAATACTATCTTCCATTAATCACCTTGGCAAAAACGAAACGATTAGGAAATATCTGATGTCAATAATGGTGTAGGGAGATGGAAGGCAACTGGATAACCTCTATCAAGATTTTAAATACTCAGTCACTAAACCCAAAGTCCCGGTGCTAGGAATGAATTTGTTCTATGAATAGAGTATATAAGGATGTTCACTGAGCATTATTTGGAATATCAATAAACTGAAAACCTAAATGTCCAAAAATAAGGTCTGGTTAAATACATTTTAAGTGCCCATCCATAGAATTAAATGCTATGAAGTTGTTTTAAAAAAAAAAATCTATACATACCAAAATGAAAAAAATGTCTAAGATATATTAAATGAAAAAGGCAACATGCAAAATAGTGTAGGAAAGGTAAAAGTCCAGTTGCATTTTTAAAAAATGAAAAGGAGAAAAATACCTATATGCACAGAAAAATTCTGGGAAGCTACTCAAAAAATAGTAATAGTGAGGGGCCGGCTCGGTGGCGCAGCGGTTTCGTCCGCGCTTGGCAGCCCGGGGTTCGCGGGTTCGGATCCCGGGCGCCCGCGGACGCACTGCCTGTCAGCCATGCCGTGGCGGCGTCCCATATAAAGTAGAGGAAGATAGGCACGATGTTAGCCCAGGGCCAGTCTTCCTCAGCAAAAAAAGAGGAGGATTAGCAACAGATGTTAGCTCAGGGCTGGTCTTCCTCACCAAAAAAAAAAAAAAAAAAAAAAAAATAGTAATAGTGATTGCCTTCTGAAGAATCCTAATGGGAGGCAGGGATTTGTTTTTTTTAACTATTTGAATTTTTCTTTACTATCTGAATTTTTCCCCATGTACAAGTATAATTTTGACAACTTTTTAAAGTGAATTCAACAAAAGATCATCTCAACTAAGGCACACTGAACAATAAAGACACAAACTTCAAGGTAGTTTTTTTTCAAACATTTACTGAACACAAACACCATTTTTTCCTTTTACACAGCAATATTGTTAGTTTCAGATTAGCTGGGCTATTAGGACTGTCAATTGCCACAAAATTAAAAATGATTCTACATGTCAAACTCAAGTAGAAAATGTCATGCAATATATAAATCACTAATAGACCTCTGGTGCAGTCAGCAAGTTTACTATGTTTATTAAAGTCACGTAAATGGTTTGACAAAAGTGCACAATAGAATGACATCACTGGTTTGTTATAAATCACAGTGAATTACTAGAATACAACAATGTAGTTCCTCTGCACAGAGGATTGCAGGATGGGGTGAATATTATAAAGGATAGGATCTTTTCAACATGTTAGCCCAGTCAGATTTTACTCCTCAACTATGTACCTCTGAAAACATTGGTTAGCAAAGCCGAGGTTTTTTCCCTCATCTTTTCTCCTCTACCAATTACTAAGCAACAACGAAAAAAGCCATGCACAGATTTTACAACACCTGATAAAAAACAGATACAAAACCTTGTTCACTTCGTCACTTGGCAAAGCTTGCATCTTCAATCCTTCATTTTTCCAATTAGGCCACTCTCACATGACTCACCCCTAAATGAAAAGCTGTTAACAATTTAGCAATACTCACCCCTGCACACATATCAAGATACACTCCCCATAACCATCAAGTCAATGTCCCTTCCCTACACATTAACACAAATGAACACACCACAAACCTAGGACTAGAGACCACACTTTAGTTTTAAAAATTAATATATCTATCACTATTATCAGTGTAGTATTTATTTCAGATCCCACATTTGGGGGAGGGGATGCTGTACAACCCATCCCATCTGAAGATTTAGGCAAGTCTGCCAGAAGTGTATGAGAAAGCCCTGCCATGTACCATACACAATTAGGAGCTTTCTACTTTCCAGAGAGGGTATCCAGAGCAGAGCTGTGCGTTTTCAGAATAGGAATGAACACACAGCTTAAAAATCTTATGGACTAATAACCTTTTATAGGGAAAAAGGCAGAGTTTTGTTTTCTTTAACCCATTTTAATGTTACAGTATAGTCAGTGAGGAAAACAGAATAGTTATCTGTACATTGATACATCTGATTAGCCTGGAAAGGAGCATTTAAGATTTTTACAGAAAATCTACCATAAGAAACAAGTCCTTTACACTTTTATCCATTTAACTCACATGTTCAACCACTGGCTGCTTCTAAACCAGCAAACTGTAATCCAAGGTCCAGCAACTCACTCCTTACCCAGCCCCATTCTGAAAAAAAAAAAAAGCTTCTGCCTGAATAACCCCAAATGGTCTTATTCTTAAAGTAGCTGCCTCAACTGCGCTAGGGACGGGTGACAGGGTGTTGTTCCCTCGAGATTTTAATTTTCCAAAACACTTGCCAAATGCAGAGTTGATGCTTAGGGAGCTGCTGCCCCAAAATCGTATTTTACTTCAGACAGTGCTATCATACCTACCTAAGCTTCTCATAATTACCAGTTATTAGTCAACTATTATAATGAAATAAAACCCTTCCCAGAAACAAGCATGACCAGAGCTTGTTTTTTGGTCTGTTTGAAGTTTCCACAGCAAAGAACCTTAAGGTAGTTGGACTGCGGCCTACTAAAGCAATCCAGGGTAGATTTTAAAAAAACCAGGTTGTGTCAGAGTTCTTATGTCTAAAATTTCCCTCTTCTTTATCAAGTGAGGGGATGCATTTGCTGCTTGTTCCTTGAGTTAGTTACCTAAACTCAAGAGTTTAATTTCACCAATTCTATTAAAAGCATAAAACCCACTGAAGTTTCACATGGTTTGCCCATGCATTCATCTACCTGGGCCTCTGGTTCATCCATTTATATGATATTTACTGAGCAAGACAAAGAAGTTTTGATTGGATTTGTAATGTTATCAAAGAAAACTTACAATTCAAAGCATAGTTCTACCAATAATAAACATAAAATGACAAAAGTGGCTGGAAATGGAGACAGCCTCGAGTTCTCAGAGCTGAGACACAGATCTATCACCTTTCTTATCTATTTATTTTCCTTAAAAAAAAAAAAAAAAAAACAAACCTAAGCTTGGGAAGGGTTTGACTAAACATATTTTAAAATAATTCTACCAAAAACAAATAAAAAAACAGGCATGTAGATCACTTGTTTCAAAACTGGTTTTATACAGGTGTTTCAGAATACATATTTGGATTTATTTTACAAGGTAGAATGAAATCCTTAGCAATATAGTGCACAATGACTACTATACTATAGCAAAAAAAAAAAAAATCTCGGTCACCATTAGCAGAGTTCATAGTTTATTCCACTGTCTTCAAATTCTTTCTCCAGCTCTGTCAGCATTTCAGTCAGCAGTTTTACTGTCTCCACCACTCATCCCCCTTCTCAACAACACTGAGTGTCACTAAATTTTGATGTCTGAGAATGTACATATCAGCATTATCCTCATTTTATAAATAAGTAATATCTAAAATAGTGCTGGTCCTGGCTACCCAAAGGGATGAAATGGTTTTTAAAATATGCAACATTATCTGATATTTTAAGTTTTGGTGTCTAAAAATCATAGACGTTAATAACGGAACCAACTGAATCCCAAGTACCATAGCCAATCCTCAGACTACCAAATAAGCAGGCCTTGAAGTCTGAAAAATACAGGTTTGATCTGAGCCACGGAAAAGGCGTGATTCACTCACCTTGAGGACGCACATTTCCTTTCAGGCCACGAGCTGCCAAGGGCAAGATACAGTATTTCCTTGATTCACACCAGACGGATCAAGGCCAGTAATTTTCAAATTAGGGCTTATTCAAATACCTCCCTTTAAACCATCCTAAAAATGTTCCTTGTAAAAATCTCAGGTTAGGAAAACAGAAATATAATATCATGATAGAATTTACCATCAAAACATTCCTAACTGAAGCAAGAAGACACACAAAGTATATAACAACTACAGCAGCTGTAAAAGTATCTTGCATTCTCGGGGTGGGGGGCAATTTTTAAAGTTCCTCCTTCCATTCCCTCCCATATTTCATTTGGTGGGGCATCTCTATTTTATTTAAGGCCCTAGGTGCTGATTCTGGCTTGGTCATTATGCTTTATCCTGATCCAACTGCAACCCTTCTCTTATACTTCACAAAGCAATATCCATATATAAAATGTTAATTGAAACCTTACTAGTTTGTCTTTTTTAGTTTATATCTGATGTTGCTACATCATTATAATGCTTTTCATTAAAGAAAAAAAAGCTGCAGGTCTTCACTTACAGCACCACGCACTGTGAGCAGCTAAGGCATTCATCTGGCACTAGAGAGAAAAACACAGATTATAGCTAATTTTACTTTATCACTTTTAACATCAATAGAAATAGGTATGTACCCTTTACTTGAATTTCTGTGATGCTTAAAAGATAATCACAGAATACTCTCTTAGTCTGACAGTTAAAATGTTGCCATTAAAACAAAACAAAAAAACATAAAGACCTCTGTACAGCTGTTGGAATAAATGACATTTCGTGGTTGAAAAATTTGCAGCTCTCATAAATACCTTTCAAAGTGGCATTGCGAATTATTTTCATCATCAAAAACATTTGATTTCCTATACCACACTAGTGATTTTTTTTACTATCAGGAACTAAGTAAAGAAAGCGAAAAATATCCTAGTTTCTTTTCATTGGTCACAAACACCTTATTAGGGAGGCACAAATAATGCCCTCTGGAAAAGTAGTTTCCAAATTTTAAAAGATAACACACAAGAGGAAAGGGAGAAGAAGACAAAAATAGAATGTATAACTATATTGTGACAATTTGTTTCCACAGCATTCATAATTTTCACAAGTCTGTGAACTGACTCAATGCAGACTGCTGCCATTTAGATAAATTACATTAAAACAGAGACTTCAAAGAATTTTAGAATTCAAGCCTAAAAGCAAATATTCATCAATATTCTCTGAAAAGTTGCTTTAAGATTACTACTACTTTGTATATATCACTCAGCATAATGCAACAATTTCAATGGATTTAACTTTATAAATTTGTATTATTAAATTAGCACATTTTTCAGATTAATCTGTAGCATATTTTTTAATTCCTCCTGATGTTACAGTGTGTTGTATCACTCCACATAAATAATGGAAGAGTGAAAACTACCCTACAGCAGTTTGGCATGTGCAGAACACCTGGGTATCCCAATACTTTCAATGCTCCTTTTCAGTTGTTTTTCTTCATGAAATCCTCAAAACTGCTGCAAGGATAATACGCTGACACAGGCTTAACAGAAATACTTTTGTAGGCAGTTTTTTAAAACATTATTAAGTTCAAATCATAAATGTCCCTGTTACATTAACAAAATATTTTATATTCATTCCTTAAAAAAGAAGAAAGGAAAATAGTTAAGCGACCAATATCCAAACACCTTAGATTATACTTACACCTAAACAATGTGGCTTTGTTCAAAGTGTATTTGAAATCAATTACCGTCTGAAGCAAGACCAAATACAGAACTAAGGATGGTAGGGAGGAAGGGTAGTGGAAAGAAAAGTAGAATTTATGAACACATAATTCTATTGTCTGTGATTAAAGTCCTTTACTTTTTAGCACCACATTAAACAATTTTACATATCCAGTCACTTAATGAAATCCAACAAACTCTTCAAGAGTTCTGGGAATCTGGTCTTGGTAGTTAATGTCATTAGCCCGAACTGCTCGGGCAGCCAGGCACTTGAGACTCATCTTCATTTGAGTTTTAAGTAGTATTTCAGATACCCCAGTTGTACTTTTGTCTAGCGGAGTCTTATTCTGTTTATTTGTCATGTCAGTGTGAGCGCCAGCTTCAACTAGGCTAATGATGATAGAGTGCAAGGTCAAAAAATCACTGATGGGCCTGTTGTACTGAACGATAATATGAAGGGCACTGTTACCCTCATTGTCCACAGCATTCACCTCAGCACCACAGTCCAGCAGGAGCTTTGTGACAAGCGCGTTGGGAAAACTGCAGACGTCATTGGTGTGGAAATCATCAACTGGAGTATTCGAGTTGACAGCTAGATGCAGCAAGGTGAAACCTTCGCGAGTTCTGGGATCAAGGTGAATCAGGTTGTAGATCTGCTTGTTAATTTTGCACTGATCTTCTTCACTGCACTGTGTTTTGGTGGAGATGCACACTAAATACAAAAAGGTATAGAGATTACATTCATAATTGTCCATAGCATTGTGGACATCCGCATCTGGAATATTTTTCACTCTGTTCATACTTTGTTCTATTTCCAAAACACTGCATCTCAAAACACATTCTATGTCTGGGGCCTTCACAGTTTCATTCAAATGTATCATCTGTGAGAAAACTTGAGCAAATCGAAGAAGATCCTTGTGGGTATTCCTGTTACCCTTCTGTCTGAGGTGGAGGGCATGAAGCCACAACTTGATACACTGTTCAAATTCCATGTTATCCGCATACACAGCTCCCCTGTAAATGATGGGATGGGAAACATCAATATTATCAGCACCTAAAATCCGTTCCCGAACTATAAGGCCTTCCATATGAAGAGCATCTCTGTCTTGCCGAATGGATTCCAGTTCCTGAGGATTTCTACATTCAGTTCTATTCCCATAAGCATGGATTGGTGGGAGTACCTCTTTCTCAAGAATGTTATCACCATCCTGAAACCTCTCCAACATGGCTAAATATAAATAGTGGTATGTCTTCATGATGTCATAGTTCTCACGGTCATTTGCAAAGGAGGCACCCAAGAGTTCCAAAGCTTCAATTCTACTTCTTCGGTCACAGTCAGCATGAGAGAGCAACAGTTCCACGACGTCAGCTTTACAGCTTTCGGCAGCTACTTTTAATGGCGTCATCCCATGGCCATTCACTACTATAGCAGCACGCCATTTTATCAGCTCTTTGACAATATCTATGTGCCCAGCTTCAGCTGCAAAGTGCAATGCTGTGGCTCCACAATGTGCTTTAGCATTGGGATCAGCACGTTGTTCTAAAAGGTATCTGACCACATCAGTGTGTCCCTTATATGCTGCAATCATTAGGCAGGTGTTATCATACTTGTTGGCAATGCTGATGTTGGCATTATTTTCAACCAAGTATTTCACAATGTCCAGTCTGCCATCAAAGCAGGCTGCCCGCAGAGGGGTCGAGTTAGTCACTGTGGTATGGTTCACGTTGGCTCCATGACTGACTAGAAGTTTAACAACTTCAAAATGTCCTGCTCCTGCTGCACACCAAAGAGCGGTGGCACCATCAATGACATACCTATTCATGAAAAGAACAAACAGTTAGAAAATGGTGGCCACATGCCCTAACGTAAGTTTAAAGAATGCATTCATTTGCACTAACCAAAACCTCAATCTACAGAACATTAGTAAAACATTAGTTTTGGTAAAAATAAAATCAGGTAATTTAAGTAAAGCATGTTGCATGGTATTTATACCTAGCATAAGCTCAATAAATGTCAGCTATTACTGTTATTACTAATGTATATAAACCTAAAAAAAAAAGAATCACCAACTTTCTACTAGCAAAAGTAAATAAATTTCAGAAAACACACAGGAAACGTACGGAGGTCTGTAACTTCTTTACCACCACGATGATGCACTGGCTTTTAAGAGCACATGTTCCTCCTTCTTAGTAACCCCCAACTATCACAGTTTTTCTCAATATGTCAGTAAGAAAGCAGCCACCCCAACCCCTACACTGAAATTGTGTTAGAAACTGCTTTAGGAAGAAAAGCATTTAAGCTAATAATTTTTCCCTAAGACTATCTAAGCTAATCAAATATTATACTTACTCTACTACAGCAATGAGAATGAAAAAATTACTGCTCCATACAACAATATGGATGGATCACATAAACATGATGCTGAGCAAAAGAAGTCCACCAAATACAGTACCTATTGTATTACTACATTTACATATCTATCTGTAGTGTTAGAAGTCAGGATACTGGTTACCTCAGCAGGGAGGTAGTAAATGGGAGGAAGCACAAGGGGGACTTTATTAAACAAATATGTTCACTTTGTGAAACTTTTATACACTTTTAATAGTGCATTTTTCTCTATATGTTATACACCCATTAAAAAGTTAAAAAAATATATATATGTATACGTATGTATGTATATTGTGTATCTATGTGTGCGCCTCAATTAAAGTATTGGGGAAAAATTACTAACAGCAGAAAACAATTAGTACTTTCCAAAAACCAAGTAGGCATTTTCCCTGACCTCCAGTCTCTGGACTTTGTGCCTTCATAGTCATCACCACTTACCAACTGCATGTCTGATGTGTGCTAGGTTCACTACTTATACAAAATTAGACTCTTGCTAGGAGGCCAATCTTTCCCACCTTTCCACTTCCAATTTTCCCTCCATTTCCCAACTTTTTATCCTATTACTGACCATCAGACCTAAAAAGTAGATTTTTGCTGGAGATACTTAGATCTACTGTACTAGAACCAGTAAAATAAGTATACTTGGAAGTGTTAAGGAAAAAGGTCAATCAAAGCAATATTCACTAGAGCAATTAAGTATATATACCAAAAACCTCACTGGTGAGCTTCTCACTCTACAACCTCATGTTATAACACAGGTCAGATTATATCTCCCATGAAGTGAAAAGAGTACAATCCCCCTGGAATAATATAAATATCAGAGGTTAACCCCAGTTAACAACACCATCTATCATTTCTGCTGTAAATAAAAGACCCACTTTATAATAATTCAAGCAATTATTTTTTCAGTTTCAGATAATGACACAAAACGTTTATAAGCAAAAACCTTCAATGAGTTACCTATGGGGTTACCTATGGGGGAGGGTGTCGGATTGACTGGGAAGAGGCTTAAAGCTACTGGAAATGTCCTATATCTTGATCAGAAAGTGGCTACATGGGTGGATATTTAGGAAAAAAAACTCATCAAATTGCACACTTAAGATTTGCGCATTTTACTGTATGGAAGATATACCTCAAAAAAAAATTAGAAGCCTTCTGGAATTTCTTTTAAAATATTAATTTTTAAAATGCCATTTAATTGTTAATTGATTTTTTTAAACTAAAGAATGAATCAAGAAAATAAGACACTACATCAGTGATATGTTTTGGTGGTTGCCAACTGTATCTGTTGCAAACAATTCAATTTATTGTCATGATTATACACAAAGTTTAAAAACCTTTTCTTTCACTGTCAAAAAAAATATCATTTACCACAGCATTAGAAAATATCTAGTAATAAATCTAATGAAAAGTGTACAAGATGTCTACATTGAAAACTACAAAACATTCCTGAAGTAAATTAAAGAAGACCTAAATAAATGGAGAAATATTCCATGTTCATAGTTAGAAGACTCAATAGTGTTAAGGTGTCAATTCTCCCCCAAAATGATCTACAGATTCAATGAAATCCAAGTCAAAATCCCAGCAGGTGTCTGTGTGCACGCACACACGCACAAGCGCTCACATGTATCCACACGTGTGTAGGAACTGAAAAGCCAATTCTAAAATGTATATAAAAATGCAAAGGACCTAGAGCAACCAAGATAACTTTGAATGAAAAAAAAGTTGGGGGACAAACTACAGTAATTAAGATAGTGTGTCACTGGCACAGGATAGACAAATATATCAATAGAACAAAATAAACTCCAGAAATAGATTCACACATACAGAGTCACTCGACTTATGACAAAAGCTCCAGTGAAACTCAGGTAGAAAGTATGCTCTTTTTAATAAATGGTGTTGAAGCAGCTAGATATCTGTATGCAAAAAAATTAACCTTCACTCTTACCTCACACTGCACAAAAATTAGAGAAAAAGCAGGCCTACAATATGAAAAGCAAAACAATAAAAATTTCAAAAAAAAAATAGACTATCTTCATCATGACCTTGGGGTTGATGATGATTTCTTTAACAAAATGCAAAAAGAGCACTAACTACAAAAGAAAAAATTGATCTATTACGCTTCATTAAAATTAAGTACTTCTATTCATCAAAAGATATTGTGAAGAAAGTGAACAGGCAATCCACTCACTGGGAGAAGACATTTGCAACAGATGTATTTGACAAATCAATAAGAAAAAGGCAAACAACCCAATTTAAAAATGGGTGAAAAGACTTAACAAGAATACTTCACAAAAGAAGAAATTCAAACGACCAATAAACATATGAAAAGATGTTCAAGATAATTACTCACCAGGGAAATGCAAATTAAAACCAGGAGTTACCAATATTCACCCACCAGAATAGCTAAAATTAGCAAGACTGACTTGACAATACTAAGTGTTGGCCAGGATGTGGAGCAACTCAAATTCTCACTGCTGGTAAAAATTGCTCATAGAGATGTAACTTGGTTCAACCACTTTGGGAAAACTGTTTGGTAATAACTATGAAAGTTAAACGTACACCAACCCTATGACCCAGCAATTTCACTCCTTGGTATACACCAAAGAGAAATGAATGCAAATGTCCACCAGAAGACATACATAAAAATGTTCACAGCAGCTTTATTCATAATAGTCAAATACTGGAAACAACTAAAATATCCATCAACAGGATAAAGTGCCACATATTCATACAAGTGAATACTACAAAGCATTAAAAAAAAAAAAAAAGAGTAAACTACTGATACATACAACTACATGGGTGAATCTCATAGATACTGTTAAGCAAAAAAAGCCAGACAGAAAAGAGTGTACTATATAATTCTTTTTACGGGAAGTTCAAGTATAGGCAAAACTAATCTATGGTACTAGAAGTCAGAATAATCATTACTTCTGGGAATGGAAAAGAGGGGAACTGACTGAGAAAGGGCACAAGGGAAACTTTTAAAGTGATAAAAAGGTTCTGCAGGGGCCGCCCGGTGGCGCAGAGGTTTAGTCCGCGCTTGGCAGCCCGGGGTTCGCGGGTTCGGATCCCGGGCGCCCGCCGACGCACTGCATGTCAGCCATGCCGTGGCGGTGTCCCATATAAAGTGGAGGGAGATGGGCACGATGTTAGCCCAGGGCCAGTCTCCCTCAGCAAAAAGAGGAGGATTGGTGACGGATGTTAGCTCAGGGCTCGTCTTCCTCACAAAAAAAAAAAAAAAAGGTTCTGCATATTGATCTACAAGGTAATTACATAAATGCAAACATATTAAAATTTTATCACATTGTACACTTAAGATTTATACACCTTACTAGATGTACACCTTAACTAAAAATAGGTATAATTAAAAACAAAAACAAAAAAGAGGCACAAATCAATTTAAAGAAAAACAGCTTAAATGAACACAAATAGCTAATAAATACTTTCCACGTGCCAAGCACTGTATTAAGTGCTTAATATGCAACATATCTCACTTAATTCTCACAATAACCGCCTCTCAATAACCCAATGAGGTGGATACTATTCTTATGCCCATTTTACAGATATACAACTAAAAGGTTTACATGAGATTACAAATGCAAAAGTACTTTGGAAACTACAAAATGTATCAAATGTAATGAAACATAGTACATGTCATTGTTCAAACACTTGTTTCAATTTAAAAAGCATTTTTTCAAAGTGATTATAAATACAATCTATCAAAAAAGTATTACATCTTTAATATACAGTTACATTTGCATAGTTACAACGTTTTCTTGCACTCTTTAAAAATATAAAATTATTATATGCCAGGAACATGAAGCTAAACTATCTAAAACTCAAGAAATGTTATCCACATGCACTATCTGTAACTCTCTCAATAATTGTATGATAAATATGATTCCCATTTTAAAGATGAAAAAGGAGACCAAAAGTGATTATAAAATATTTTTCTGACCTCAAATTTCCCAGAATTAATGACGTTAAGAGTAAAAATTAAATTACAAGTATATACTTCACTGGGTTTTATAATAGTTTAATACTTTTCCTGGCATAACCTAATAATTTCCATTTTTCCATCTAGTCATGTGACAGGAGTCTCAAAAAAAGTTTCAATTATCTATTTTTATTGAAGAAATCAAAATTTTTAAAATAGTTTATGACAAAAAAATCACTGCAGAATGTATTATAAAATGACTAGTCCTTCAGAAACATTAGCCTTAGTGAATTTTGACTTTCTACATCTAGAAAATATTAAACAGATTAAAGGGAATTATAATCCTAACATCTATGACATTCCTTTGTCCATAAAATTCAGCTGAATTTGAGCTATACTGTCTCAAAACAAAATACCAAACACATTTATAATAGAAAATGAAATGATAATAAAATTAATGCAATATTTACTTAGTGCCATGGGAGAAGCACTATAAAACAATGATCCTTCTAGAATCAGTCCAAAATTACAATGCTGTATTATAGACTTCATCTTAAAAATCAAGAAACTATAATCTGATATTCACCTTTTTAAACAAACATTTCACAATAAAAGATAACATTTCTGATCATATGACTAAGCTCATCTATTTCCTGGTTCAAATTGAAATAAAAATGTCTGGTTCAAGCATTTGAAATGGAAATAAAAATTCATTAAATGTAAATGATCAGCACTTTATATTAACCAAAGTCCTTAAAATCATTCATTAGATCAAATGTCGTTCCTCGAAATATATACGGTGACTTTCTAAATGAAGTCAAATGATGATGCGCCCCTCAGGCCTTTCCTCTACACGGACATTGATCAAAATTATTAGTACCAGCACTGACTTTAAAAGTAGGAACACTCAACAAAAAGCCTCATAATTCCCAGAGGTATTGTTCTCCTTCCCATCCATGTCAGCAAACTTCTCCAGGACAGGGGTCCCCCACAAACTCTGGCACGGAGCAGTCAGGCCCTCAGAACTCAGGCCAGCACAACATTCCATGGCCATATGACACCTCCCCTTAGTTCTGTTCCATTTCTATAACATTCTTCACAGCTTCCCATTCTCCAACTAAAGATTCTTCTTTTATTCCCAATCATGTAACTTCTCTTCTTGTCCACTCATCTATGTCAGTTTTGGTCTTCACATACTTCACATAGTAAATAATCTCAAATGTTACTCCTAAAAGTATGAACAAGGACTCAAATATCAGCATGGGGCTTAATCTAGATGGGCGGCTCCTTCCCCTTTGAGCCTCTGTTATGAATCCACTTTAGTTTCCTAAGGTATTACAGAAGTTTTCAGGCAAAACATAAACTTTAAAAAAAAATTTTTTAATGTTATTTATTTTAACGTTTCTCTCTCCTACACACAGACACACAAAACGTACCATATCAAACCCATAATTACACAGATACTGTTGCTTAGGATGAAGTTAAGAAGTGAGACTTTTTAAAAAATATACCAGGAAAATATCAGGACAGGTGGTGAACAATTCGCCAAAAAATTGTGAAGATGGTACACAAGTGACTAAAAATTAGGAAACACTAACCTACCTCAGCACACACAGAGAATCTATTAGTCCCCACCTCGCCAAGGGTCTCAGGTGCCAGTGGAATCTAAAGGGGACCTGGCTAAGTACTTCTCAAAACCCAGCCCCCCGCCACCACCAGGGTGAGCGAGCTTCAGACTGTTAACACCTCACTCAGGCTAATAGTTCCACAACATCCAGAATGAGCGCAAAGTGAAATCATGACATTTGCAAATAACACTCTCTTTATCTAGTTCTGAAATGCCAAAATGACTGAGATAAACTGCAAAATAATCTCACCGAGTGCTGTGAGTGGACAGAAACGTGGCCATGAACTTCAATTCTCCTTTGTTTATTAATCGGTAAGCTTCTCAAAAGTAGAAACCTTATATTTTTTCTACATCCTCCACAGAACGTGGCACAGGGCTAGACCCAGAGTAAGCACTTAATAAATAAAATAGATACTAAACTACTTTTTCATAGCAGCTAATAAATCCATAATTATAATAATCCATAAACAAATAAGATAGATTCAAGGCTCAGACGAAACTGCAAATGACAGAAACATTTGCAATTGCAGCCTCACCAGTCTGACTCTTGATATTTTACACAAGGATGATCAAAATCTGGCCTCCACCACTCTCCAGTTCCCATAATCTCTTTCTTAACTTCCCAGGTTTGGATCCCTTCCTGCAACAGCACTGAAACACTTATCCCTCCAAGTTCACCATGCTGCTGCCCCTCTTCACCGCCTTTAAGACCCAGCTCAAACATCACCTCACCTGTGAAGCCTTCTCTGATTCTCCTGGGCAAAGCGGAGCACTTCCTCTTCCTGTACTGCCTCGGTAGTCCAAAAGATTTCTATAACCCTAAATGGCGTGGCATCTGCAATTACTCACTTACATATCTGTATCTCTATCTCCCCCACTAGACTGTCTTCCTCCACAGTGGGAACAGCATGTTATTCATCTCTGCATACTGAATCCCTGCCACAGAGCCTGGCACACAGCAGGAGTTACAATAAATGTTTGCTTACTGAACCCCTTAATTTCACTGGCCAGTGCACAATACTGGGCAAGGTAAACCACTATACAGGCTCAATGCTACATTTCTAGTCATTTCAGGTTCTTTTAATTGCCACCTCAAAATAACTTTCTCTTTGATGATTAAGAAAGATAGCAATAAGCAAAGCCTTTCCAAATGCTTTAGAAAACTACTTTTTCTCACCACTATTCTCCCCTCATCCAAACAGGCCTCAGCAAGCTCCTTAGCAGCAGTGTTCCCAGAAGGTGTTATTGCAGAGATTCATACCATGTGCCTACACAACTGGAACGCTGCTGGAAGTTCAGGGGTCATTCTGCTTCACTCCTCTTCTAGGTAGAGGAAAGGCTGTGGGAATGCAGGGAGTTACAGAAAGGACACAGAAACCAGTAAGAGAAAGCAAACATGAATCAGGTTGCCATCTTTGGTCAACATGAAAAAGACCATCTCCTTAACGTCTAGAGAGGTGGTACCAGAGATTAACCACCACATGTGGGCTATCATTTCATTAAAATGTAGTACTCTAAAATATTTTTCTCTCATCTAAAACAGAAGAAAAAGCTTTTATTATTTAAACCTAAAAAAAGTCAACCAAAATTCAACAACGCCCTAGTCATCACCAAGAAGTGCTTTTTAAATCATGTTTTAACCAAGCAGTTCTCAATCACCATAACTAAAGATACATATCTTTATGCTTGAACCACATCTACCTCAAAAGAAGAAAATGCTAGAATAGTTTATATACTGGCACAAGTCAACAAAAACAAATGCAATCAATGAAGTCTGTAATCTGTAAAACACTTTATAATCATCCAGTATGAAAGAGGGTAAGGTCAAACCTGACAATTCTGTGTTCAACATTATCACACCCAAAAATATGTACAATTAAATCCAAAGGGCAAATTTTAACTATCACAATATGAATTTTTTAACTCCTCACCTTGAACAACAGTAAATTATCAAGCTTCCCCACAAGGCCACAGGATAACACGTAATTTAACAATGGCATCATCTCCTACACCAGGTCCAGTGCCATTTTTGCAGCCAACACATCTACCCCGAGCAACGTGGAAGAGTCAGAATCATGTCTTGGGATGTCGGGCTGGCTGTCAATTCCTCAAGAGGCTGGAGCTGCTGCTGGTTCTAGGGGCTTAATTTGACATTGATGGGGTAAAAATTGGGTGCCCAGATAACTCATCAAACAGAGGTCTTCAATGTTAATTGCTGACCTCGTTAATTTCTGGTCTCGGTTACAACTCCAGTACTGAGAAAGGTAAAACCTGGAAAGGCAGCCACCTCCTCCATACCTATAGTTCACAGACCATCTAGTAGAGAAGAATACCTATTATATATGAAGACAGAGGGTGTGGCTATTTACCTATAGAGGGAATAAGGGGTAGGGGCCGATGAGGATGAGCAGTAACGCATGGGAGGGAGTATTAGCCCTGGAAGATGAAGTGGGCATTTATGGGGGAGGAGGAGGTACAAAAAGGATGAAATGATACTTCCATGAAGAGAACGAGGGAGAGGAGGATCCGTGAAGTGGCGGGTCCGCGGGTTGGAGAGGGGGCCGGAGTTGAGAGGTACCTACCCGTCAAAGCGGACGGTGCCAGTCTGCTGCGTCTGCACCCGGTAGTGTTCTAAGAGCAGGCGCACCACCTTGGCGTGCCCATTGCGGGCCGCGATGATGAGCGGCGTGGAGCGCTGCCCTCCCTGCTGGCTGACATAGCCAAGCAGATAGCGGATGTCGCTTTCAGACCGGTTGAGAAGCAGGGCGGCCAGAGTCAGCACCTTGCCCTCGCTGGCCGCCTTGTACACATAGCCAGCCAGGCCCTCCATGGCCGCCGCCAACTCCAACACCCGTTTGGTCGCCACCGCTGCTGCTGCCTTGCGCCCCCGGAGGCCGCGTTCGCCAGCGCTTCAAACCCGGGCCCTTCCAGCCCATTCAACAGGGCGCCGCCGCCGCGCCCAGGCAGCAGCGCGGCCGGGACGGCGGAGGCGCGGAGGGGGCCGAATGCTGCCGGGGCGCGTCCGCGACCCAGCCGGGCAGGGAGCAGAGCGGTCAGGGCCGCCCCCGAGGCCACAGGCGCCCGCCCCGGGCCGAAGGTATCTCCATGGCGGCCGCCGTCCCGGGCCTCGGGCCGAACCCCTCCTTCCTGCGGGCTGCGACAGGCGCGTGCCCGAGCTACGGGTCGCCGGCGAGGTCCCAAGAGGGCCGCGCGCGCCCCGGATGGCGAATGATGGGCGCGTCTCACGCGAGCCGGCCCGCCGGGCCTGAGGCCTGACACTGCCTCCGCCTCCGCTCGCCGTCCTCCCCAGCTGGAGAAAACCCGCAGGCCCCCGCCCACCGGAGCTCAGAAGCGCCGGACGCTGCCGATGGCTTCGGAGCTCCAGGCCGGCCTTGGGGGGGCCCGGAGCTATGCGGAAGGCTCCCGCGGCGGCAGCCCCCGAGTTCGGGGCGGGGAAGAAGGCGAGCCTCCGCAGACCGGGCCGGGAGGGGGCGGTGCGAGCGGGAGGGACGGTTAAGTGGGGTGTCTCTTCCAAAGCCGACCGGCCGGCAAACGAGGCCTGGGTGGAGAAAGGTGCTGCTGCGCCAAGTTGGCCCATCCCCGACTCGGGCCTGAATGTCCTCATTGCCCTTGACGCCTGGAGCCGCCTGCTCGCCCCCACACGGCCCCGGGGGGTCGCTAGGCCGGGAGGGGGACCGAGTGAGGGCGCTGAACCGATTCTACTGATGGGCTGGGGGGCCGCCCCATTTTACCACAGATAGTGCGGGACGCCCTCTGCCCCTGACTGGGGGCCTCGGGAGGGGCGTGCGCGCACCGGGCATGGCCGGTTTTAGGAAAAGGGCGGCGTCTCTGAGCCCGCGAAATGTGGGAGGCCCTGAGGGCCGGCACCGGACTCAGAAGGGAGTGGGAGACCGGCCTGTCCCGCCTGGAGGGTATTCGTTGTGTGAGAAAGCTCGGGGCAGAAGGGGAGCTGCTCCCGCGGTGCAGAGGGGCGAGGTGTCCTGGAAGGAGGGCGAGGTCTGGGGTCACAGACCAGGACTCTCGTCCTGAGCCTGACAGAACCTCCTTCTCACATACCTCACGAGATTGTCCGGATTTGAAAAGATCATTTTTCCAGCGAATACTAGAGATCTGCTGTGTGCCACGCTCTGCTTGGCACTAGGGATTCCGTGATAGAGCAGACAGACACACTGCCCTCCCTTCAGGGGCTCGTGTTATGGGGAGAACAGACAGTAAACAAGTAAATGGTAGATAAGACTGGTGGAGTATTATTACCATTTGCTATGAAGCAAATGAAATCGAGTTATGGTGGGGGTCGCTAGTTTAGTTTGGGTGGTCAGACAAGACCTCCATGGGTAACGAGAGCAGAGGGTATTCTAGGCAGAGGGAATAGCTAGTACAAAAGCCCTGAGGAGGTGAGCTCAGAAACAAAGGTCAGTGTGGCTGCAGCAGAGGGGGCCATAGGAAGAACGATAGGAGATGAAGGGTACAGGTCACCTTAGGGCCCAATAACCCATGGTAAAGTGTTGGAATTCCACTCTTAAGTGTGATGGGGGCATGTGAAGAGTTTTAAACAGGAAAGTGACAAGATTCAATTTCTGTTTTTCAAAAGATGGCTCTGGCCGCTGTGTGGAGAATAAACTCTAGGAGGGAAGAGTAGAAGCAGGAAGGCTGTTTAGGAGGAAAGGTCTAGGACTAGGATGGTAAGAGTGGAGGTGATGAAGCTCCAGGGCAGTCACAAAATGTACAAGCTCAGTATGTAAGTTACTCCCCCCTCCCCCCAACAAAGGACAATATCTACCACAGAGAAAAGAACAAATACATTTATTTGGTCCCAAGGAACCAGGCTGGGCTTCACAAGTTCACATAAATTATTTTGTTTGAACCCACCACTCCAATCCTAATTGGTGAAGGCCTCACCTCAGCTGCAAGCTATTGGTGGAGGTTTGGGCCACTTCTCAAATTCTCTCCTCCATTCTTCCGCACAACTTAACCTACTTGCAGATCCCTACACAAACATTTTCCCCCCTTACCATGTTAAACAAAAACAACATTGGAAATGAAGACTGAAGATGAGGTTCTAATGGTGGAGTCTCTGACGTAGCTGGTGGAAAAGAGGGGGAAGCTGGTTGGTTTCATTCTGGGGCTTCAGGGTTAGAAGAAAATCCAGTTCTTGACAGGCTGACCCAGGCTTTTTGGCCTCTGGGGGACTTGGCAGTGACACATTCAGATGTGTGACCTGGGGGCTCCCACCTGATTTCCTTCCCTGGCTCTGTAGAGCAACCAGGCTTGCCCGCTCTCTCGCTCTCACTCTCACTCTTGCGTTCTCTCTCTCTCTCTCTCTCTCTCCCTCCTTCTCTTCCCAGCCTTTTGCCCTGCATCATTCTTTTTCCAACTGACTTTTTTGAGAATGGTGATCCAGACACAGTCAGCTGCCTTGGGCTGCTCTTTTCTTCTGCATTCATCACAGTTGCCTAGTATAGGGTTCTGGACTCGCTTGGTTGCTCAGTAGCCATTTGCTGGCTGGACACTATTTGGTTACCTCTATTTACCAGGGCTTGAAGGGTGATGTTTCTGTGGTCAGGTTGTGCAAATCTGGAGAGAGGATGTGTAAACAGAACAAGGCTGCTTTCCCAAAGGCCAGAGCCTAGAAATAGTTCCTTGTGCTTCAGACCTATTCCTCTCCCCCTTGACAGAAAGCCACTGAGCAAACGAACCATAGTAAAATAAAATTGCTGGTAGTTGTGTCCTGATGGAGATTGATTTGCTGATGATAACAAACCTCAACCTTCCCCCTGGACAAAAGACAGCACTGACCTCCAGTGTTTTGCTTCCTGGGGATTGGGAGATGGCCTGTGAGCAGAATTAGCTGTACCTTCCATGGAGCATTCCTTTTTCTGAGCCGGGTCAGCCCAGCCTTACAGCTCTGAGTCAGTGGAGTTTCTTGGATTTTGTATAAAGTGCATGCAAAGTGTCATTTTTCAAGCACCAATAAAGATATTTGTTTTAATCCCATAACCCTCCCACATACCTGAGTGAAAGAGGATGACCCTTGGTGTTGAATAGATCTGGGTTGGACTCCCTTCTCTATGGGCTAGCTGTGGCCCTTGGGCAAGTTTCTTCATCTGTACCATGGAGTTAATAAATACTTTCTTTGCAGGGCTGGTGTGATGGCGACATGCAAACTCCATCACCCAGCCTGGTCCTGTGAAGGAGTGCCTGTCGGTACATATTAGTTTCACTTCTCTCTAGCTCCCACCCAATAGTCATCCTTCTATTGTGTAATTAACCTGTTCAAGAAAGGACTTCCCACCCCATCTGCCCTTTCCCTGCAGGAATGTGTCTGCTTCTGAGAATGGAGAGTAAATGTATAGTATGCAAGTGGCTGAGGAGGCTAATTAACAAGAGTTCACAAATTCCCACAAAGCTACAGAAGGAAGATGCCGGAAATCAGTGAGTGTGACAACCAAGAAACCACTGATGACCAGTCTCTATGAGCCCAGTTTCAGATGACTGGTGGTCCATTGGCCTTTATCTCCTCTGCCTCCCACTCCTTGCCTTTCCCTGAAAAGCAAATCTAATGATTGTTGAAAACAAAACTTAAGGTGGAGGAGGAGGGCAGCCAGTCTGTGTCATTTTGCAAACCAATTCACCCCTGCCAGATTTAGCTTTACCCGAAAGTAGACTGAGGTAGATGCGTGTGTCTGCTTTCTTCTAACCCATTCCTCCCTGAATCGTGATACCAGTCAGGTACCCTGGGATTATAATAAGAGAAATAACAATAGCTAGCTCTCTCACATTGAGTGCTTACTGTGTGCCAGGCATCAGAGTAATAAACACTTTACACAGATTAGCATGTTAAATTTGCACAAGCCTCTGAAGGACGTACATTGTTACCATTCCCATTCTTCAGATGAGGAAACTGAGATGGAGATGTTGTGTAGCTTGCCCATGGCCTCATAACCAGAGTGTGGTAGATCGCCAGGATTTGAACTCAGGCTGTCTCCCCCTCACCCCTACCCCTGCTACCAGCCTTCTGTGCCTCCCCTTATCCCCCTCGGAGTGGCCCCCACCCAGCCTGCTCTCTGCAGCTAGGATCCAGGCTGTAGGTCCCCAAGGCTTGCTATGGTTCTGATGACTTCACCTGGGCCAAGGTGCCAATTAGCTAATCTGATCAGCATCCTGTGCTAATGGAGGAGGGCTACAGGAAACCCTTCCCCCCACCACCCCACGCACTCCTGGGATGTTCCTCATTCCTCCCCAGGAGCATGGGTCCAAATCCAAAGCACATGCCAGCTCATCCTAGAGATCTTCCTTGATTTGGCCCTGAGCTCAATACCCCTTTATCCCTCTCTTAGGATCCTTACCTCTTTCTATAACAACTCATGTCTGTACAGCACTTTATAGTCACAAAGCACTTCCCCATCCACCTAATCCAGCCCCCTCCTCCTAGGCTTCTCCATCACCTTCTATACCTAGGGTGGCACAGAGCATGGTGGTTCAGCCCTGAGCTCCGGAATCCACGCTGTCAGCATCCCAGCATGCCCATCCACCATTTGCCAGTGACAAGTTGCTCATTTAACTTCCCACATCTGTTTCATTATCTGTGAAGTGGGGATAATGAAGGGGTTCAGAACAGGCCTCTCCAAGATGTGCCACTTTGGCATCTGGAATATTTTGAGCTAAGGTCAATCAAGACACTGCAGGCTGAACAAACTTTTACCTCTCTCTTAAAGAATTGAAATTGGGGGCCTTGCCCATAATAAGACTTATTACCAGAAATAAATTTTTATGATCTATTGGTATGGCAGGGCAAACCTCTAATTAGTGAATGTCTGCTCTTCTTATCATCCCATGAACACCCTCCTCCCCTCTGAAGCCTCAGGCCCCTATCCCATTCCTTGGTTCAAGATGGGATAAATACCTCACTTTACCTTTCTGTCTCTGAACTTCTCACCTATGTAGAGTCTCTGACTCTCTCATGTATGTAGGGTTCCCGTATGTACAAAATTAATTAAATTTTGTTTTCTCCTATTAATCTGTCTCCTGTCAATTTACTTCTTAGACTAGCTAGAAGAACCTAGAAGAGTAGAGGAAAATTTTCTTCACCCCCCCACAGCTGGCATCATCAGCAGGCTGAACTTCCCTGACTGGACTCCGTTCCCTGCCAGGCTGCTGCAGCTGAGAGATCCTGGGACGTCTGACAAGCACAAGCAGAAGGTAAGAGTTCTTGCCCCATCAGACTCCCTGATGTCTGCCTGCTGCAAGGTCTGTTGGAAGCAAGAGTGGTAAGAGTCTTTTTTTTTCTGTTTCCTAAATTTGGATTAGCAGGAGAAAATATTTATGAAACTAGTTTCTTGAACTTAAGCAACTCTGGTGAATTTGGTGGAGTCCTCTTGGTCCATTTCCTCCCAAAGATGGTCACTGTTTTTCTGTCTGTTGTGTCGTTTGTCATAAGAAGGAAATTCCATGGGCAAAGTCAGCTCCTGGCTCGTGCCGTCTGGAAGAGTTCCCCTGTTTGAGCCAGCTCACGGAATGAGGTCTTTCCTTCCATCTTGTTACCTGTCCTGAGAGCTTGGCTTTTTGACCAGTGAGAAAATTCTCTCTGATATCCACCAATCCAGAAGGTACATTCACTGGGGTGCATCTGGCAGCCAGTCAAAGAGACTGGGGTTCTGAGACACTCTTTGTCTGGCTGTGTCAGCTCACAGAGGAGTTTGTCATGGGGTCCCAGTCCATGAGGGGCCCGTGTCATCTCAACCTTCATTGCTTGTTAGTGCCGGAAAAATCCCATTCCAGTAGCACCTGCCCAGTGTCACAGATTAGCAAGTTTGTGACTGGAGGCATTCCACTTTCCTGTGGGAGACCGGAGACACGGTTCACCATCCTTACTGCCTGTGCAACGAAGGCCTTTGCTTTCTTAGACTGTTTTGGGGAGTGAACTTTCTGGATTTCGTAAGGGCTGCTTCTTTTGCACTCTCTTTTGAGGATGTCTCTTATGTCCACGGTTAAGCCATAAAATGCTTATTGGTTTGAGTCGCTATTAAGATCCTACTCATCAATGGCCAGATGATGGATCCTTTGAATTGGAAAACCTTCTAAGCTGGAAAAAAATTTTAGAGAGCTCTCATATTGATATAATGGCTAGCCATTAAGACTCCCTTAATAAGATAAAAAGAGAGAAATTAGAACAAAAATCAAAGTCTACTCAGACCTCATCTTATTTGCCTTCAGATATTTGCAGATATTGTAAAAATCAGGAAATTGGAAGTACAATTCTCCAGCACTTAAAAAGAAAAAGGAAAAAATTAATATATAGCAGCTCGACTTAGGGACTCCCTAATAAGATGAGAGAACAGAAAATTCAACTTAAAATAAAAATCCAGTGTAAAATCCTCTTCTTAAGATCCGACCCCATCTGCCTGCTTTAGCTTCCCTTTTCCTACAAGATTTACAGATAGCGCTCCAGCCTAATCTCTCAGAGTATATAGGGGACTCGTGTAAATGCTGAAGGCCAGAAAATGAATTTAGCGGAAGAACCTGCAATAGGCAGTAGGACTTGCTTTGCTGGACTCGATAATCAGGCTCTGCTAGCTTCAGGCCTTCTGTGCAGTGTCTCTTGTGGCTGTATCCTAGATGCCCACACAAGGAATTCGTATCCCTGAGACAACAGATCTTTTGAATTATAAAGCCTTTTTTACCTCCATTTTCAGAAGATTCTACCAAATGTAGAAAGGAATTAGAAAGATCAATGGCCATTCTGTAGTGCCCAGTTAAGAGAGGAAAATAAAATTTCACATGTCCCTTCCTTTCCAAATCCAGACCCGTTGATTATTGACCCTTTCTCACCCAGGGGTAGCTATTGTCTTCTTGCTTGTCTCGTTTTGTATCCTAAGGGCTTGGCTTGGCTTTCTGCCTGCCCGGGACATGCAGGCTGTCGGTTCTTTCTTTTGGCTGTCTTTGGGAGTGACTCTCGATCTTGGGAAGTGGTAACCTTTGAGGACGCCTCTTGGGTCTATGGAGCTGTTTAATACTGCCAGAAATATTTACTGTTTGTCCCAGCTGAAAACTGGCAAGATATTTAGAAGGATTTTTTTGTTTGTTTGTTTAGTAGCTCTATGGTCAAAAATTGGTCAGATTGGAAGCTGATATCCAGAGCCTGATAGGAATTTTTTATAGGCCTTCTTCTCTAAGTTAAAATAAAACTATGTACCCAGAGGGAAAGAAGCACATTAGGGATGATGTAGTTGGATGGCTAGATCAACCTATGATGTCATTTAAGTTATAACCTAATTTCTGAGGAATTGAGAGCAACTGTCCTTATCTTACAAATCTTTGCAAAACTGGAAATGCAGCTCTAAAGGCAGTTCAGATTCCACTCATTTCCTCTCACCAATCCCAAAAACCTCCCCTGTTTATCTCAAAAGGCTTCTAACCTCTCTGGGAACTTATCTAGACCATCCCCAATTCCTAAGACTGAGGGTGAAAAAATGAAAAAGAAGAAAATGGCTATACAAGCCCCCCTCCCCAAAATCTAGTATCTTAAGTGTCTTCTCCACAAATATTAGTAGAAAAAAATGCTTTAGCCATCTAAGCAGATAATCTTAGTTTATTCCATCTGCCAGAAACATAGTTTGGATTCAACTGTTCTTTTATAAACTAGTGAGTTTTGCATTATTATACCCATCTCACAGCTAAAGTTTTAAATTAAAAACTATTTAAGGTCTCTGCTTGTATCTGCCTACGTGTCTATGTATGTATGTTATATATGTGTGATTTTTTTTACTTCCAGATGTTATCATTTCTTTTGTGTGTGTGTGAGGAAAACCAGCCCTGAGCTAACATCCATTGCCAATCCTCTTTTTTGTTTTGCTGAGGAAGACTGGCTCTGGGCTAACATCCATGCCCATCTTCCTCTACTTTATATGGGATGCTGCCACAGCATGGCTGACAAGCAGTGCGTCGGCAGGCACCCGGGATCCGAACCGGCAAACCCCGGGCTGCCAAAGTGCGAACTTAACCACTACACCACCAGGCCAGCCCCAGATGGTATAATTTCAAAAAGAGTTCTATTTAATTGGCTTAAAAATAAATAAGCACTATATAAATTGAGTATACTCCCAAAAATATAACAGAAATTAACCTAAATGAATTTCAGGATCATGTGATCCAGAAAAATATTCATTATTAAAGCTAATTTAAGTTTGTTGTCTTTAGAGTTATCAGCATTAAATATAAAATTTTTGTTCTACCTAAGTTTACTAAAAGTCAGACAAATTCATGTTATTTCTGTGATAAAATTTGGCAGCAAAAAAAATTTATGGCTGACTGTCTAATGTGTCATGAAGTTTTTGTAGGTAATCTAAACATAATTATTGGGAATAAGTAAATAAATAAGGTGAACTTTTTAACAATAATTGTGTGTTATGGTACATGTACTTAAAAATAGCTTCCAAAATCTCTTTGGTAACTTGAAACCTTAGAGTTTTGCTAAGTTAAGTTAAATGATGGGAATTCATTGAATGTCTAGATCATTTCCAAATAAGATAAAATACTAAAACGTTAATTGCTAAATATGTCTAAGTTTACCTACTTTTGCCCTCTCGTCACAGAGAAACTAAAAGATAAATTTGGGTCTGTTAGTAAACATATCTGGTGCTTTATTGAAAGATTATACTATGAAGAAGCATATGTTTCTAGAAATTATGAAATGAATTCATAAATTTGCTGATCTAAAGAATGCTAGTATGTCAGACAGTTCACAATTGCTAACTTCCTAGTTTTTACTGGAAATTAAGTTTTCTGAAGGTTAAAAAATTCTAATTAATTATATAAGTAAAACTACTAAAATAATAAGGGAAATATGTTAGTATAAAATGTGTATTTTTCATAAAAAAAGAGAGAAAAATTATGTTTCAATAGAAACTATAATACACACTTGTAGATATTAGATTCTAGTTCTGTTAATTGTCTTTGAGGTTTTGTTTTCCACCTGTAAACTGGGCTGGATCCTGAATTCTTCTAGTTTCCTCCAATACCTGGCTACAACACTCCAAACTAACATAATCCAATTTTCTCCTACCTTTTGACTTGGAATCATTGAAAACTAAAACTGCCCTTTTTCCCGAAGCCCTGCAAATTGGAGCTGAACAACTTGATATGAGTTTCAGAGAAATCACCACAACAGCTTAGGTATGGACAATCTTTATACCTATTGCCATATGGGCCACTCAGAAACATCACCAGAGACATTCAAACTGCAAACTAGGAAAATCTGTCAGATTGCCACTGCCTGCCCTCACTCCATCTGAAAATTCTTCGAGCCGGACATCTAGAAATCTCCTCGACTGGCTACCTTCAGAACTCAGAACCTGGGATTACAGTCTGCTCCAGTCATTAACCATTGTTTTTCTCTTGTTTCCACAGAAATGCGTCTTATTAAATACCTGATTGCTTGCGCCATAGGCCTAACTTTGGGAGCCTACCTGCATCACTGCCTCCTGAAATTAGACAAAACTGTTTAATTGGACTGACCTATTCTCTGAACCAAGCGACTGGTTCAATGAGATGGAGCAATCTACCAACCCAACTTCTGGAATGTGAAACTTCTCATGAAGTTCAAAAGCAGGACTCAAGGGGTTCAGAACAGGCCTCCCCAGGATGTGCCACTTTGGCATCTGGAATATTTTCAGCTAAAGGCACTCAAGACACTGCAGACTCAAGAAACTTTTAAGACTTATTACCAGAAATAAATTTTTATGATCTGTCTGTATGGCAGGGCAAACCTCTAATTAGTAAACGTCTGTTCTTCTTATCATCCCATGAATACGCTCCTCCCCTCTGAAGCCCCAGGCCCCTATCCCATTCCTTGGCTCAAGATGGGATAAATACCTCACTTTACCTTTCTGTCTCTGAACTTCTCATGTGTGTGGAGTCTGTGACTCTCTCATGTATGTGGATTTCCTGTATGTACAAAATTAATTAAATCTGATTTTCTCCTATTAATCTGTTTCCTGTCAATGTAATTCTTAGACCAGCCAGAAGAACCTAGAAGAGCAGAGGAAAATTTCTTCCTCCCCCACAACAATAACAGTGCCTCTCCTATCTGGTTATTGTGAGGGTTGAATGAGGTAAACATACAGACACACACACACATACGCAGAGTCAGTGAACTCAGTAAGTGTTGGCTCTTGTTGCCATTATCTCACTGGATCTTCCTCCAAATCCAAATAAACAAAGCAAGTCAGTTCTTGTCATCAGTAAAAATGAGTTGAAACCGGATATTCTCTAAGCTCTCTTCCAGCTCCATCAAGCTCTGATTCTGCCATGAATCACATTTATTTACGGACACATCTTAGCTCTTCTATGCTGTAGCAACCTCCTAAAGGGCCAGCCCTTAACAAAGGATGTTGTATACAGTAGGCTTTCATGCCAGGTTCAATGTTAGCACGTAACAATAGTCCCTACCTCATCCAGGCACTGGGATGAGCAAGTGAGAAATTCCTGTATGGCATTTAGCACAGTGCCTGGCACTAAGTAAACTCCGAATAAATCATAGTCACTGTTATTGCCCAATCTTACAGTGAAGCTCCCAAACACGGTCGTTAAAAATATAAACTCTGGAGCCACACTGCCTGGGTTCATCCTAGTGCTGACCCTGTGAGACCTTGAGCAAGATAATTAGCCACCCTGGACCTCAGTTTCCTCATCTGTAAGATGGACCTGACGATAACAGCACGTGCCTAATAAGGCTGTTGTGTAGATCTAATGAGTTAATATAAGAAAGGCACCTAGAAGGATGTGTATGCTTGGTGTATGTAAGTGCTTTTTGTCATCATTTACAGATGAGGAGACCCAGGCTCAGAGACATCAAGTGACATCCCCAAGCAGTAGTAGAGTTGAGATCCAAATCTAAGTCTGTCCGATTGCAGAGCCTCAGTCCATAATATTAGGATATGTTGTTGCCCCAGATGATCCCTGTACATTTTAACAGGAGCCTCCCCTAATGGTGGAGATCTCAGGAGCAGAGGAGAGTGAGTTGGCACCAGAGACCTCTGGAGTGAAGGATACCACAGGATACCCTCAAATCATACCACAGAAGTGGCTTTCTTGTCACCTGTGCCTGGCCATATGGTTTCAGCATTCCATCAGGGCTGTGGCCCAGAAGCCCATAAATGTGGCACCACCCACACTTGCCCTCTAGCCTGGAATCTGCAGCAAAACCCTCATTATGCACATTGATGTCACACTCAAAGCTGGGTCCCAGCTTTTCAACACAGGCAGGCCCTGGCCTTGAGGCTTTTTCCATTTCTGAGGCATGATTCAGCCCAGGAAACAAGACCAGACAGACTGGTACCAGAGGAAGGAGGGCTGGGTGGTGGATAGAGGGGAAGAAGAAAAACAAACAGGGGTTGGAGCTGGGCAGGTCTCACAGTTGCTGGGCTGCAGGGGAAGGGGAGCAGGAGCAAACAGAGGGAGCGCCCCCTGGAGGAGCTGCACAAAACGGAGCACCCACTGACAAATTTATCATCCCTGCAGTCAAATTTGTCGATTATAACATGAATCCAACTGTGCTTCTAAAGCACCAGAGAAACACTAACAGTATTTCACATTTGTGTAGCACAATATGATTTTCAAAGCACTCTCACCCAAATAACTCTAATTTTGAGTTGCTTTTTAAAATAACTTGCTTCTCTTATTACAAAGCAGCACATGTTTATTGAGGAATAGTGGGAAAATTTTTTAATGTGAATTTTAAAATTTCAAATATGTATATATTACACCACTAGCAGTAGCATTTTCAGTAAATTTCCAACTAGTCTTTTTTCTAGCCTATATATATATATATATATATATATATATATATATTAAAATTAGAGGCATACTACATAAAGAGTTAGTATTTTTTTTCACTTAACGTAAAATCATGGGCGTTTTCTAATGTTACCAAATAGTCTGCTATAATAATTCTTAATGACCACATTTATTAGTACAAGGGTGCCACAATTTCTGTAGCCATGCCCTAATTGTTGGACGCTCAAGATGTTTACAAAAATGTTATAATGTTATAAACCAATGTGACCTCAATAAAAAAAAAAGATGTTTACAAAAATGTTACTATCATAAATAATACCACCATGAACATCTTTTTACTCACATTTTTGTCTATATATCTGATTATGTCCTAATAATAAATTTCTAGTAATGGAATTACTAGCTGGAAGGATTTGAATATTTTTGAGCATATATAGCCAAATTACTCTCCAGAAGATATATTCAGCTCACCCTCCCACCGGCAATGTGTGTGAGTACACCTCTCACTCTCTGTTTTGAGCTGGGAAGTCAGTGAGTCAGCGAACAAGTGTCTCATGTTACAGATGAGGAAACTTAAGTCACTAGCTGGGGTTCATACTGAGACCCAGATTCTAGTCTCCTTGATTTGGTGCCAAGGCCCTTCCCACTCTGCCTGCTAGACAGGGAGA
Organism: Tapirus indicus; assembly: GCA_031878705.1. Taxonomy (NCBI): domain Eukaryota; kingdom Metazoa; phylum Chordata; class Mammalia; order Perissodactyla; family Tapiridae; genus Tapirus; species Tapirus indicus. Next base: position 58,636,111 of record CM062918.1, on the reverse strand, counting down.
ACTCTGAAGAAGTTTTCCTGACTAATGGAGTTGTATAAAAATTTCTTTTTATATCAACACTTCTTGGTGAAATATTTTTGAAAATCTTCAGTTTCTTGACCTTATTTGTGCCATGGACCCCTTCGGCAGTCTGGTTAACCCTACCAACCCCTTCTCAGAATAATGCATTCATGTTCATATAATGAAATACATAGGATGATAAAGGAAACCAGTTATATTAAAATATAAAAGCAAATGATAATACAGCAATACATCTGCTCCTTTATAAATGCCTTAGTAGCAAGGTCTAGTCCTACATGTGGGAGAGGCAGTCCACCACGGGTCCTGAACCTCCCTGTACATTCTTGCTGAGTGTATCAGACTGCAAGGCTCATCCATTGCTTGATACTGAGCAGTTTCGGTAGTTAGTCACTTAGGCAACCACACTAGCGTATTTGCTGCTTGCTCAAAAAGTGCTGGGCCCTTGGCCCTAAACTCCCCTCTTGTAACATAATCTACTGCATGTGCTGTGGTCACCAGGCCCTCCAAGTTGCCGCGGCAGTCAGAGCTCAGGGAAACAGCACAAATAAACTGACACTCTGGCTACTGCTTTTGTTGTGAGTAACAAAGTCTTCATCTCAGATCCAGGAGTTTTGTGTCTTCTGTCACTATCTGTGACACTACGGCAAGCTGACTTGCTAGCTTGCAAATAAGGTAAAATCTCAGAGCCTTCACAGTTCTGACCCTACAATAATTTCAAAGTAGTGGTAAGCATAAATGATATTTTGAGATATAGGCAACAGCTATAATGCAGACTGGAAATACTTGTCATTTTTATCAGTGACAAAGTCACTGTGGTTTGTTGCTTACATTTGTAGTTGAAGGAAATGCTAAATTTCAGTTAAAGGTTTATGAAAATAAATATGTCAGGTTTTTTTCTTATTCAAGTTCACAGAGTTTGTGAGAGCTCGTCTACTGCCACCTCCTCAAAAGAAAACTAGAAAAACCTGTTGACCAGGCAAAGTAAGTCTGTGTTGATCGGATTCACTGCAGTAAGGGAGAACACCGCCTCGATGGAGGCTGGGGACTATCTCAAGCGGGATTTCAAGAAAGGATACTGATAGGATTTGGGGGACGGGGCTCAAGCGATTTAAGGTGGTTTTTCAAAGCAAGAAATTGATGGGGATTGGGCACAGTCTGTGACATTTAAAACAGTTTAGCATTTGTAGACACAGAGAAGCAAGGGTCTTAAGGCAAGTCCTGACAAACTTTGTCATATAAGTGAGCTCTTTGCCTACATGAGCAGTCTATGGTCCTGATAGGAGAACAGTCACCTGTCCTGACCCAGAAGAGCAAATTCTTTGCCCAGATAAATTAATGTCTTGAAACAATTAATCTATGTATCTTCCTGGCCAAATTCCTGGAACGGTTGTGTCACGTTGATATGGGTGGTCTCAGTCCTTACTCAACAGGACTTCCTAGCCTGAAATCCCCTTTCTCACAAACGTGGAGGCCTGCCTATTTTTGCTGTCTGTCCTTTCCGTACTATGAGTTTACTGTGGGCAGGGCCTAAATCTTATACTCCTAGGTGTGCAGTTTGTTTGTTTTCTATACATTTGTATTCAAAATTTATAATAATTGCTTTATTTCTTGCTTTGTAAAAAATATTGTATCATAAACGTTTTCCCATCATTTATAAAATAAAATTATAATAATCTTTATAAAAACCATTTCAATGGTTCTATTATTGAACATTGGGTTGTTGGGAATATATCCTTAACTAGGTTCCAAGAAATGGAATTACTGAGACAAAAGGTATGAATATTTCACCTAACTCTCCATAACACTGGATATTAATATTTTTTAAATATTTGCTAATGTGATAGTATAACTGATATCTCATTGTTATATGGATTTATATTTGATTCCTAAAAATGTTGGGATTTTTTTTCATATATTTGTTTCCTAGTTCTATTTAATTTTTGAGATTATTTGTTTTCTTCTCTTTTTTTTTTAAATTGGAACTTAGGTCCTCAAGTGCAGAGAATTAATAAATCACATTCCTCAGTCCATTGTTTATTGTCTTCACAGGTTGGCACAATGGCTCCCTCAAAATTTTTCTTTTTTTCCTCCCTTCTTCTCTGATATATATATATACATATATAAATATGAGCAAACATATATATATATATATGAGCAAAAGAAGCCACACTAAAGAGTAACTACTGTATGATTCCATTTATGTGAAGTTCAAAAGAAAGCAAAACTAATCTTTGACGATAGAAGTTAGAAGAGAGGTTGTCTTTTGCAGGGGATCTTGGCTGGGAGGAGACACAGAGGAAGTTTCTAGCATTCAAGAAATATTCTTGACTTGGGTAGTTGGTTACATGGGGAAACTCATTTGTAAAATTCATTGTGTTTGGTATCCTTAATGTTTATGCACTTTACTGTGTGTAAGTTATACTTCGACAACAATGTTTACCAAAAAACCCAATAAGATGCCTTTTCTATACATGGGGATGTTCAGTTGGTGAAGATTCCTTGTGCTGTACACTTTCCATATGTATGTAATACTTGAATAATTAAGTTTCATTTAAAAAAATACCCTTCTATGGACCCTCATAGTTATTGATTCTTTTTCCTCCTTTTTACATCAAAATTCCTAGAAAGAGCTATCTGTATTCATTGTTTATAATTACTCTCCTTTCATTCTCTCTCTTTTTTTTGAAATGAACTTTTCTATTTAGAGAATTTCAAACATACACAAAAATAGAAAGAACTGTAGAGCATGCATCCCCAGATTCAGCAATTTTAAGCTCAGAGTCAGTCTTGGTTCATCCATACCCCATCCCACACACACTCCCATTATATGATTTGAAGCAAATCTCACACATTGTATCATTTCATTAATAATTATTTTAGAATATATCTTTAACAGATATGATTTTTTAACCTAACCATAATACTATAAATCTAAAAAATAAAACCATAATATCTAAAATATATTATAAAATATCATAATGCCATACTTTCTTTAAAAGTTAACAATAATTCCTTAATATCATTAAACATCCAATCAGGGGTCAAGTCCCAACCGTCTCATAAATGATAGCATATTTTTTTTGTTTGAATCAGGATCTAAATAAGGTCTATATATTGAGTTCGCTTGCTACGTACCCTGAATTTATTTTAATTTGGAGATTCTTTGTTCCTCCTCTATTTTATTTTTTTTCTTTCATTTATTGAAGACACTAGGTCCCTCGCCCTGTAGAGTTCCGTACAGTCTGAATCTTGCTGACTGTATGCCTTGCTATGTTGTTTAACACGTTCTTCTTATTCCCATATTTTCTCTAACTTGGTAGTTGGTAGTTAGACCTAGCAACTTGGTCAGATTCAGGTTTGGATGTTTAGGCAAGAAGAGTTCAGGGATAGCGCCGCAGTCTCCTCTCAGGGGGCATAGGATGTCGAGTTGTCCCTCTTGCTTTGTCTCAGTCTCTCTTTTGCAACCATGATGATCACTGCCTACATCCATAATTTCCTTAGCAATTGCATTATTCCTTCTTTATTTATTAACAAGAATACTTTTATAAAGAGAAACTTCCTCTCATCAACTATTTGGCTATCCTGAGATACAGTTTACGTAGAAAAGGCAGATCAGGGGCCTGCCCTGTGGCGTAATGGTTAAGTTTGGCATGCTCAGTTTTGGTCACCAGGGTTGGCAGGTTTGGATCCCAGGCATGGACCTACACCACTCATCAGCAATACTGCAGCCGTGACTCACATGCAAAAGTGGAAGAAGACTGGCACAGTTGTTAGCTCAGGGCTAATCTTCCTCAAGTAAAAAAAGAGGAAGATTGGCAACAGATGTTAGCTCAGGGTGACTCTTCCTCAGCAAAAAAAAAAGAAAAGGCAGGTCATACTTATTCTTTCCTTTTGTTTTCCAGTTTGTTTTCAAAGTAGTGACTTGTTTCTCTAGCATCCTCCAGAAGTAAAGATTGAAAATTTGGGGGCGGGGGGGGTTATTGTATCATTACAAACTCATGGATTTAAACATATTTTTCACATGTTTCTGTTCATTCTTATTGCTGGGAATACCATTTTTAATCTATTATATGGTTAAAGATCAAAAAGTTTGAAAACATACAGTATTGGTGAGGCTGTGGAAAATGGTTCAACCTCTATGGACAGCAATTTGGCAATATAAAAAATTATAAAATGCACATTTCCTTTGACCCAACAATTTTACCTTTAGGAATTTGTCCTACAGATATACTCACATGTGTGCAAAGTGGTGTATGCACAAAATTAATTGCAAAATTAATTGCAACCTTGTTTATTTTAGCAAAAAATTAAAAAGAGATAGCTGTACACTCTTGTTCATAGCAGCATTTCACAACTGCCAAAAGGTGGAAGCAACCCAAGCATCTGTTGATGGATGGATGGACAAACAAAATGTGATATATACATACAATGTAATATTATTCAATCTCAACAAGGAAGGGAAGTCTGTCACATGCTACAACATGTGACAACCTTGAGAACATTATGCTAGGTGAAATAGCCAGTCACAAAAGGATAAATACTGTATGATGTCAGTCAAACTCATAGAAACAAAAAGTAGAATGGTGGTTACCAGGGGCTATGGAGAGGAAGAAATGGGGAGTTGGTGTTTAATGGGTAGAGTTTTAGTTTTGCATGATGAGAAAGTTCTGAGCCAGCCCTGATGGCCTAGTGGTTAAAGTTTGGCGCTCACCACTTCAGCGGCCCGGGTTCGCTTCCTGGTTGCGGAACCACACCATCCATCTGTCAGTTGCCTTGCTGTGGTGGCAGCTCACATAGAAGAACTAGAATGATTTACAGCTAGGATACAACCATGTATTGGGGCTTTGGGGAGGTAAAACAAAAAGAGTAAGATTGGCAACAGATGTTAGCTCAGAGTGAATCTTTCCCTGCCCCACCCCAAAAAAGTTCTGGAGATTGGTTGCACAACAATGTGAATATACTTAACGCCTCTGAGCTGTACACTTAAAATGGTTAAGATGGTAAATTTTAGATTATGTATATCTTACCAAAATTAAAAATTAGAATATTTTTTTCAACCACTTAAAAATTAAAAATGATTCCTAACTTGCAGGCCATACAAAAACAGGTGGTGGGCTGGATTTGGCCCAGGGGGTGTAGTTTGCTAACCCCTGATTTGGGGTAACTACATGCAAGATATTTGTGAAGTAATGACAATAACAACAAAAGATTGGAAACAACCTAAATTTCCATCAAAAGTCACAAATTAACGAACCTTCCAACAAGGGAACATCCGTTATTAAAAAGAATGAGTTAACTCTGTATTAGTGATGTGAACAATATCCATACTGGTGGGAGGGGCGCAAAAGAGGGGAAAAAAAGTATACACTATGCTACAATATTTTACAATTTATGTAAAATTTGTATTAAACTAAATACAAATATATACGCTTGCAGATGCATAGAATTTGTCAGTACAAATAGAAGAAGCTGATAACAGCAGTGGCTTCTGGGGAGAGAAATTGGGTATTGGAAGACAGAGGTGAGGGAGACATACTTTTCACTCTATATTCTCGTGTATCCTTTTGGGGAGGCTTTTTTGTAGTAAAATACATATAACATAAAATTTGACATTGTAACAGTTTTACAGTGTACAATTCAGTGGCATTAAGTACATTCACAATGTTGTGCAACCTCACCACTATCTAGGTCCAGAACTTTTTTATCACCCTAATGGAAATCCCATACCCATTAAGCAGTCACTCCCTCATTTCCCCTACCCCCTAGCCACAAGATACCACTAACCTGCTTTCTGTCTCTATGGATTTGTCTCTTTTGGACACTTCACATAAATGAAATCATACCATATGTGGTATTTTGTGTCTGGCTTCTTTTATTTAGCATGTTTTCAAGGTTCATCTGTATTGTAACAGGTTTCAGTACTTTGTTACTTTTTATAGCTAAATAATATTCCATTGCATGGATATACCACAATTTGCTTATCCATTCATCTGTTGATGGACATTTGGGTTGTTTCCACCTTTTGGCTATTGTGAATAAAGCTGCTATGAACATTCACGCACAAGTTTTTGTTCGCCCTGTTTTTAACTATTTTCGGTATACACCTAGCAGGGGAATTGGTGAGTTATATGAGAATTCTACATTTAACTTATTGAGGAAAACCACCAAACTGTTTTCCACAGTTGTGTGCCTTTTTAATTGTATACTGTGCACACGTCCTACCTATTCAAAAATAATTTTGGAATCATCTTTCTTTGAAGATTTAAAAGTAAATTAAATGGTGATATACAAATTTTTCACCTTTACAATCTAATCCAGTGTTTAACATTACTATGCTATTATATTATATAGCATTTCTCTCTGACTTAATGGAGTTTAATATATAAAATTAATTTTACAGTTTTTTGTTAAAGGAATTAAATTAGTATATAGTCAATATATAATAAAGTTACATAATGCAAATTTCTTGAAGAAAACAGTAGTTATCAGCCATGCTTATGTCACGTGACGCAAGTCTTCCTTATTTTAGCAAGAACTACTCAAGTTAGGAGATGGCATAGCGTAGTGGTTCCATGCTCTAGCTTTAGACAGACTTGGTTTCAGATCTGGATTCTTCCACTTCATAACTGTGTGACTTTATGCGAATATTTCAACTATTTTGTGCCTCGATTTCCTTACCTATTAAATGGGCTTTACACTACCTAGCTCATAAAGTTGTTATGGGAAACAAATATTATAATCCATGTAAAACATTGTACTCAAGAGACGTTTATTGTTTGTTTTTTGAGTAGTCCCTTTTAGTCATGCATGGTGATCAAATAATCATAATTCTAGAGAATTCAACGACTTGACAAAGTTGCCTCTCTCCTTCCTATTATCCTAATAACCCAAGTTGCTGGGGAGAAGGTACGAAGTTAATCTGCAGAAACTAAGATGCCTCCTGGAAAGAGAAAGATTATAAGATCCACTTTCTTTCCTTTTAAGGTTTGTGGTAAATTGAAAAAAAATGGCCACAAATTTTTCCCATCCCTGTACCAGCGCCCCTTTGCCACGTGACTTTGTAGCTTCTTCCATCAAGAGGTGGAGTCTACTTCACCACCCTGTGAGTCTGGGCTTGGCCATGTGACTTGCTCTCGCGGATGCGGCCTTAGCAAGGATGGCGTGAAAAGCAGAGGCATGAACTGCGCTTGCGCACTGGGTCTTCCTCTCTTGCTGCTCTTTGGAGTCTGGAGCTTGCCATGTCAAGGACCCAGGGCTGTCTGGTGGAGAATGTGAGATCACGTAGCAGAGAGTGGGTTTTACTGGAATTTGCTTTTGTCAGATGAGAACTATGAAAGGAGACAAGAGAGTTCAGGGTGTATTCAGGGGCGTGACTATTAATAGTGGACAGTGATGTTACCACAGGACCAGGAACAGAATTTGTCATCCCAAAATATGCCTCTTTGGCATAAGCATTATTTTAGGCTGATTATTTTTAAGGAACAGCAGACGCAGGGAACGCTCTGAAAACCTAGTAGAAGTTACCCATTTGTAAAGGAAATTTACATTTATAAGAGAAATCTCCATTTGTAAGAGAGCCTTCCGCTCTGAGCCAGGAAGAAGAGGACGACCAAATCTTTAGAAACTCTTATCAGTGGAGAAGGGAGTGACTTAATCTACATAACAACTTCACCCTTGTTTACTGTGCTGACCTCATCTTAACAACAGCCGGTTACGGCTATTTCTCTGGGGCACCGAGCCAGCCAGGAGTATGCGCAGAAGAGAAAATTTTGATTTGCCAATCGAAACTCATCCTGCCAGCGCTTCCGCATACCAGCCTGCCCTACCTGATCCCCTAAACTTTACCCCATACCCCGGATCCGGGAAACAGATCTGAGAACCTAGCCTTCTGTCGCCTCGCCAATCAATTGCGTAACAAACTTTTTCCTTCAGAGACCCGGGTACACAGTGTCGGCTTCTGTGCTCACGGGTGGAACGAGCCCCTGCTCAGTAACAATGACATTAAAGCTGGGTAAGGAGGGAAGGCAGGACATGGTAGGGAGGGAAGGCAGGACATGGTAGGGAGTGAAGGACAGAGAAAAGGTGGTAAGATCGATCGACTGTAGATCCCACTGGAATCAGAGGTTTTGGACTTGGGGTGCTATAAGGAGTAAGCTGGACAAATAGAAGGGGTGTTCAGAACCTGGGGTGCTTGAAATTGAGATTGTGGAAGCAGGACCGGCTACATAATTTGAAGGCCCGGTATAAAATAAAGATGTGGGGCTCCTTGTTCAAAAGCAGGAAAAAGCTTTTGCCTTTCTTCCAGCGATGTCTCTTGACTTGTCACTGTGCTACTTAATGTCTAAGTAAAGAAAAATTGAAGTTTTAATGATCAGCATGAATTTTACCATTCTTCTTTATATTGTACAATCCCAGTTTTAAAATGCAAATATCATAATATTTAACTCGCACGTGGAATCACCAAATTCACACAATTTGTGTGTTATGGTTTGTCCCCCGGCAGTACCGTGAGCTGTCCAGAAGAGACAAACACAAAAAGACTGAGGAAGGTTGGAAGAAGGAAGAGAAGATCCTCCACACCCTTCCCCCAAGTTCGGTGCCAGACTAGGGCGCGCTCCCGCGGGCACGCACTCAGGGCGAGCGCAGCCCCTCCACGGCGCCCGGGACGCGGATCCGTCCCCAAGGGGAGCTAGCGAGCCGGGACAGGCCCGCACGCTGCTGGGTTCCTGCTCCCGCCAGCTGCTGACCGACAGGCCGCGCCCTAGCTGGGCGGAGTCTAGAGAAGTCGAGCCAAGTGTCTCTCCTTCCCAAAGGCCCGCCGCCCAAATCAGGGCAGACAGGCAACCCCCAATGGTATCGCGACTTCTGCGTGCGTCGCGCTGCGCACCTGGATCGGGGTAGTCGAGAGACCCTGTGCTGCCAGCCCGGGGAAGGGATGGCCACCACCCCACCCCGCACTGACCCTTCCCACGACTACGCCCAGGACCCTGTCGGGGAAGGAAGGTGGCAGCGGTCGCGGGGCCAGGAGACAGAAGGAGAGGCGGGCCAGGGCCGGGGACCCCGGGAGGCACCTGAGCCATCCCGGGAGACGGCGGGAAGCGGGACAGCGCAGGAGCCGTGGCTTCAAGCCCCTGGCGCATGCTCCATCGTCCTGTGAGACTTCGCTTCCAAACTCAAATTCAAAGATAAAATAAAGAATTTCAAGGCCGTGACAGCAGAGCTTTAAACCAAATGCGAGGCCATTCTGAACATGGGGCCCTGTGCCACTACACTGGCCACACACTCATGTAACCGCCCCCTGTGTATGGATCACAAGTGTTGGTGATAACATCTGGAGAGTGCTGCCCAATGGAAATATACGAGCCAAACCTGCACGCTGCCAGTATGTAACTGTAAATTTTCTAGTAGCCACATAAAAAAAGGTAAAAAATAAGGTGAAGTTAATTTTAATAATATCTTTTATTTAACCTATCTAAAATATTATCATCTTGTGAAAGATGACATAAGTGGAGCCATATTAACAGAGAGCCCAAACAGCCATTTCAGAGGAATTGCCTTGCATCACTTGTTTTCTTTATCTTCCAGACTGGACCAAACCACCAACATTCCAAAAAGTCAGTAAGGACAAGAATATCCTGTTTGTAAGGACTGATAAGACTGGACTTTGCTGATGACCGAGTAGCTAACCAATGAAGTACAAGTCTAGCCTTTTGCCTGATGACTGAATCTCAAGCCAATCTGCGAAGTACAAACCCAGCCTCACCTCATCTAGCACCAATGAACTCCTCTTTGATACAACTTACCTCACCTTCCTCTCTCTCCCAGAAAAACCCTAAGCCCTTCTCTTGTAATCAGAGCATATTTGAGCTTCTACTCGAGTCTGTGTCTCTCAAATTGCAGTTCTTGAGATTCCAAATAAATTTTTTGCTTCTCTTGCAGTTTATGCCTCTTATTTGCTGACAGTTTCGACATGTAATCAATATTAACAATTATTAAGAGACATTTTACTTTTTTTCATACAAAGACTTCAAAATCTAGTATGTGTTTTACACTTATAGCTCATCTCATTCCAAGTCAACTGTGGCACGTGGCTAGTGGCTAATGTAGGGGACAGGGCAGGTCTAGAGAATGAAAACAGAAGTGGGTGGCTGGAACACTGTTTGTGCTATTGCCACTTGGTGGCTTAACATCGGCTGCTAAAAGCAGAAATACCCACCAACATTTGTCAATCACATCACATGAACACATAATTTGGCACCAGAATTTCTGGGAGTGATTTTGATGACTACTGTGTTGCTATTTTAACATTGATTGTCATTAAATTTAAAATATTTCTTTATATTTTATAACAGCATCATCCAGACATTCATTAACCAATGGTTCTAATGCTAGTGCTGAAAACAGCCCCAAATCAATAAACACAGGAGGGGAAGTTAGATGTGTCAGTTGCCAAGAGGGAGGCCAAATACCAACATCATGCTCCATGTTGTTAATTTAGGAATGAACACATTGGGACATATTGGAAAATTCTGAGAAATAAAAATCAACATTCAAGGGGCTGGCCCGGTGGCGTAGTGGTCAGGTTCGCACACTCCACTTCGGCAGCCCGGGTTTCGGGGGTTCAGATCCTGGGCACAGACCTACACACTGCTTATCAAGCCACGCTGTGGCAGCATCCCACATAAAGTAGAGGAAGATGGGCACGGATGTTAGCCCAGGGCCAATCTTCCTCAGCAAAAAGGAGGATTGGCAACGGATATTAGCTCAGGGCTAATCTTCCTCCCCACCCGCCACGCCCCCCAAAAATCAACATTCAAGCAGATACACTTTTAAGTTTGCAAAAATCGTTATATAACCAGGCAAAAAGAAAGGGAAGAACAAAAGCTGGCCACATGGCTTCAAGATCCACGCCAGAGCAATGTGGGGATTACACACCTGAGCTGCCCGGGTCGTGCATGTAAACTCTTTGTTTACAAAAGCCCTGTTTCATGAGTGTTCCTATGGGGGAAAATGAATGGCACCAGAATGATGCCATGAGGTACATTTCCGTTTACTTCAGCCTTTCCCTTTCAGGAGTTGTTTTACTAACAGACTGGCCTGCCATGTAGTGGTGAAAAGGGGAAACTACAGGCTACCTTAAGAAAGTCTAATGCGTAGTATTTGATACATCAAAAGAATAAAGGCAACAGAAAATACACACCTGGAAACCCACCATCCAACTCAAGAACTAGAGCATACCTATTGATGCATCCACCTGTATGCCTCTTTCCTATCTTATCCTGCCTCCTCACTAGCTTGAATTTTATATTGACCATTTTCTTGATTAAAAAAAAATACATTGTTTTATCATATGTGTATGCATCCCTAAACAAAATATTGTTCCGTTTACTTGTTTGAGCTTTATAAAAGTGGAATGACGACTTTCTGTAGTTTTCCACAACTTGCCCTTTTCATACATTATATTTGACCAGGCTATGTGTGTAGCCACAGTTCATTCACTGTGTGAATATATAGCTGTTTATCCATTATCCTCTCAATGGACATTGGGTAGCCTCCAATTTTTTGCTATTTTAACAATCCTGCAATGAATATTCTTAAGCGTGTGCAAGAATTTCTCTGTAATAAATCTAGTTCGGTTTTACAAAATATTGCCAAAGTATCTTTCAAAGTTGTACCAATTTACACTCCACCTGTGGTATGTAAAAGGTCCCATTCATCCTCATCTCCACCAGCACTTGGTGTTACTAAATTTCTTAATTTTTGCCAATAGAGTTGGTGGAAAATGGTATCTTATTGTGGCGTCGGTTTATATTTACCTGACTGTCAATGAAGTTGAGTGTATTTTAATTTTTGTTGACAATGTATGTTTCATATTTTGTGAAGTGGCTATTAATGTCTTTTGCCCATTTTTCTACTGGTTTGTCTTTTTCTTATTTTGAGATTAAGATCTTAATCTGGATCTTAATTTTTTATCAGTTATATATGTCACAAATACCTTCTCCCAGTTTTTGTATTTAGCAACCTTGCTGGACTCTCGTTAATTCTAATAATTTGTCTGTAGATTCTTTTGGGGTTTTCTACACATACAATCATATTACCTGCAAATAATGACAGTATTGTTTCTTCTCTCTCCTTATATCTGTCTTAACGCTTGCCTTACTGAGCAGAAGGGGTGATGGCAGACACCTTGTCTTGTTCTGCTCTTAAAGGAACAATGCTTCCAAGGATTCACCATTAAGAATGATGACTACCGTAGGCTTTTTAAAAAAGATTACCTTTTAATGTTAGGTAGTTTCATTTTATTCCTGCTTTACTAAGAGCTTTTAAGGTGACTTTTACTGAATGCCTTTACTACATTTAGTGAGATAATCATATAACTTCTCCTTTAACCCATAAATGTGATGAATCAAAGTTACAGGTTTTTATGTTAAAGCATCCTAATATTCTTGGGATAAATCCAGCTTAGTCACGATGAATTGTCTTTATTATACACCATTGGATTTGATTTGCTAGTATTTTGTTCATAACATTTCCATCTACGTTCATGAGGGATTTTTCTTTCTGTTATTTTCTTTCTCATACAGTCCTTGATTGATTTTATTTCAAGGTTATACTAACCTATATAATGAGCTGGGGAGTATTGCTTCTTTTGAAATTCTTTGTAAGCATTTGTATAAAATCAGAATACTGTAATTTGTTCTATGAAAATTTGCCAGGAATTGCCTGAAAACCAGCTCGACTTGATTTTTTTAAAGCTACTGATTCTACTTCTTTAATACTATTAGAAACTCAGGCTTTCTTGATACAGCTTTAATAAGTTATATTTTTCTAGAAATGTTTCCCTTTCTAATAAGTTTCGAACTCATTGGTATAATGTTATTCGTGGTATGCCCATCTTATCTTTCTAATCTCTTCCGGATTTGCAGTTTTCCTCTGTTCTTCATTCCTATTATTGCTTATTTGTGCATACTACCACCCTCCTTTTTTCATGAATCTTACCAAAGGTTTGTCTATTTCATCTGGCCTTGGTTTGTTGATCATCTCTATTGTTATGTTTGTTTTCCATTTCATTTTCGCTCTTATCCTTATTATCTTTTCCTTTTACTTTCTTCAAGTTTATTCTATTGTTTTCTTTCCCTTTTAGGGCAAAAGCTTGCTCATTAACTTTCAGCCTTTTTTTTCTAATATAAGCATCTAAAGCTATAAATTTCCCTGTGATTATCATTTTTGTGCATCCACTAGTTTTGATGTGTAGAATTTTTATCACATATTATATAGTTGTTTCTATACAACTTTCCACTTCTCTTATGATTTCTTGCTTGACTCATAAATTATTTAGAAGTGTACTTTCTAATTTCCAAATCTCAGGGGATATATCATTTATCTTTCTTTTATTTATTTATTTATTTATTATAATTTTTTTTATTGATGTCTTAATAGTTGATAACACTGTGGGGTTTTACTTGTACATTATTGTTTGTCCGTCACCATGTGGATGTAACCCTTCACCCCTTGTGCCCACCCCCCACCCCCTTTCCCCTTAGTAACCACCAATCAGTTCTCTCTGTCCGTGTGTTTATTTATGTTCCATATATGAGTGAGTTCATGCAGTGTCTGTCCTCTCTCTGGCTTATTTCACTTAACATAATACCCTCTAGGTCCATCCATGTTGTTGCAAATGGGACAATTGTGTCTTTTCTTATGGCTCAGTAGTATTCCATTATATGTATATACCACATCTTCTTTAATCAATCATCAGTCGAGGGACACTTGGGTTGCTTCCACTTCTTGGCTATAGTGAATAATGCTGCAATGAACATAGGGGTGCATAAGCCTCTTGTGATGGTTGATTTCACGTCCATTGGGTAGATGCCCAAGAGTGGTATTGCTGGATCATACGGTATTTCTATTTTTAATTTTTTGAGGACTCTCCATACTGTTTTCCATAGAGGCTGCACCAGTTTGCATTCCCACCAGCAGTGAATGAGGGTCCCCGTTTCTCCACAACCTCTCCAGCATTTGTTGTTATTTGTCTTTGTGATTATAGCCATTCTAACCGGTGTAAGGTGATATCTCAGTGTAGTTTTGATTTGCATTTCCCTGATGATTAGTGAAGTTTGCTTCTGCTGGGTGCAAACATGCCTACAGACCTTGGGCTATGTTAGCCTCTATCAGTCAGGGTCTCCTTGGGAAAACAGAAGGCATACACTCTACACATTCCAAGTGTATGCACCTGGGTCCAATCAGGAGATGGAAACCACACAGTGATTTAAACAGGGGATGTTTAATATAAAGAATTATTAAGCTATGATAAAAGAGTAACTATAAAATGTAAAAAGAACTACAGGGATGAGAGAAAGTATCCAAGGAGACAAACTTTGAAGGGGGGCTCCCTCCCCAAAGCTGGGGTTCAGACCTCACTAGAGAAGATGTCATCACAGCCCACTGGATGGCAGAGACGTTCACAAGGTGGTGTGGGCCAGAGGCTATCCCTCAGTCTCTGGAAAGGCAAGAAGCAACTTTCTGGGGCACAGGTGAGCTCCGCCCAGGGGGCAGGTGGGCAGGCACACAGGTGCACAGAGGGAATGTGGGCACCGCTGCAGGAGGGAGGCCTGGAACACCCACTGTCCATGTTAGGGGAACACAGGGAGGTGATCACCAGGCAGAGCAGGGGCTGTGAGGTCACTGAAAGATGTGCATCCTGGGTGTGCAGCTGGGACAGAGCACCACCAGAATTCCTCCTACCCATACCACTCTTCAAAGGTATATGCCAGAACCAGCAAGAGAAACCCTTCCTCCCCCAGTGTTTTCCAGTGTCCTCTACTGAAAAGCTTAACATCATGCTCATAGTAAGGAGGTATGTTTAAAGGAATTTGGCCCATCGTCACAGAACAGGTATTGAAAGGGAATTTGGAATGAGAGGCAATAAACTGATAACTGGCACACCAAGGATCTAAGCTTTGGATACAGAGAAATCAAGGTTTATGCAACCATTGGAAGTCTTGGGGGAGCAAAGGCAAGGGAGCCTTCAACTGCAACTTCAGTCTGTGGGTGATTCTCAAGGCTTGCCCTGAGGCCACTCTAACCCTAAGAGCCTCTGAGAAGCTCCCACTCACCCTCCAGCACCATTGCAGGTGATTCTCAAGACGCACACCCAGAAGCTACTGTGAACTCATGTCTGCCCATGAGTCGGCCTGCAACACCTCTGGGGAATCATGCCCTCTGCCTTTTGCCTGCCTCTCATTTACAGACTACTGGAACCCCAGGGGGCAGAGGATTCTGGGAAATGTAGTTTCTGTTTCTCCTCTGCCCTGTGACAATACACAATCCCTCAGGGACCTGAGCTAAGATGGAATCTTGAGTCAGATCCCCCACGTTGCCACTGGCCCAAGGGCAGGCTTCTCAGCAGCAGCTGAAATGAGCATCTGTCCTTAGGGCCGCCCAACTTTTCCTTTGGTTTCCAATCAGGGCTCCCTACTCCAGTCCTGGGTCCATGATTTTCTGTTTGATCGATCTTAGTGGTGAGGGACTTTCGCTACTTCCTGCATTCCCAACAATGCATTAAAAGTATTTTTTTCCAGGATCCAGTTGTTTTATAGGGAGGAAGCCTTTCAGAGAATCTAGTCCCTCACACTACCAAAAGCAGAAGATTCAGGCTACTTTTTAAAAGAATGATTCCAACTCTGGACACTCCTCTAAAGTCAGTGGAATAATTTTAATGCCACTGCTCTCAAGAGAAGAAACCTAAGAAATAAGTGATTCAAACTTGTGGCTGTAGCACAAAGGCCTTTGAAGATCTGATGAAAGCTAGGAATTCCATAAAAAATATATATCCTCAAAACATGTTGTATACAAGTACAGGTGGTTCAAAGACCCCCGACACCCATCTGTGAACCCTGTCCATGGAGAGTAAGAACCTGATCAAAGAGAAATAAGGTCACATACAAAATTGCAGTCCAGCTTTTACAAAGAGGCCAAAGCCATCGGAATTTTTCTTCCAGTGCTTTTCTAGACATATATAAAAGCATTTCTAATTAAATGTTCACTGTTCACGATTTCTAGCATATTAGTTTTAAATTCTATTAAAGGCATAGTAAAGTTTTTCATGTTGCATAAGAAAATTTGCAGCGGAATAGGGCCTCTTGTGTACTTAATGTCTATAATGCCGTCATGCCTGCTTCATAAAGACTGAGGATAGTTTTACTAATAAGTTATTATAAGGGTTTCTTTGTAATGACTTTTCTTATATGAGATTTTCATCACTTAATTTACATCAAAGCCTTAATCAAGAACAACCTCTCAACTCAAACAACGTTCTTATGGGGAAAACACAGTTTTATGCAATGTTCAGTTTTGCCAACTGTTTTCAGGAATGCCCTGGATGAAAAACTGGATTGTCTTGTTTCATACATGTTAGTCTTGGCTTTACACATTCCCCAGGGAAGGAAAGGCATAGCAGAAAGACCTGGGAGTCCATTCTGGTTTCTGCTGGATAGCCTTGGGCCAGTTAATTCACATCTCCAAGTTTCCGTTTAAGCACCTGTCAAGGAGTAATGACAATACCACCAAGTGGTTGGGCAAGGATAGTAAGGTTGCAAGAAATATTGGTTCCATGGTGCAGCTCAACAAATGCTGACTGGGTAACTGAGAACTGGCTCTGGTTAATTGTCTAGCTAGCAAAAGGGATCCAGCTTTGTCTGCTGGCTCCATTTAGAATTATGACTTGCCCATTGTTGAATGGGGGATCCTGTAGCCAAACAAATGAATAGTTAATTTAAAGTCAAGCAACTAGGGCTTTTGCTTTGGGTGGAAACTTAATTCCCAGACAATCCATACATTATGTATAGACTGCTTTGACCTGCTTCTGCACTGGGCACTAAGGCCGGGGCCGAGCACAGGAAGATCATGGAAGGGCAGGGGAGGATGAGAGACAGGGTGGGGGTGAATGACCCAGTTTGACCCAATGTGAATGACCCTCTCACATTGCAGGGTAAGGATCCTCCAGGGCATAGGAGGTGAACAGGCAACTTGATTCATCATCAGGGTGATAACGCTGTGGTTAGCTCTGCTATAGTCCGGAAGGTAATCTTTCTTGACCCTACTGCGAGGAGAGCATCTGAAGTTTTTTAGATTAAAGATCACTTGAAATGGTTCAGCTACTTTGGAAAACAGTTTTCAGGTTCTTATAAAGTTAAATGTATATTTACCATATGACCCAGCAATTCCATTTACCTAAGAGGTATTTACCTAAGAGAAAAGAAACATTTGTCCACACACAGACTTGTACATGAGTGCTCCCAGCAGCTTTATCAGAATAGCCCCAAACTGGAAACAACTCAAATGTCCTTCAACTGGTGCATGGATTCACAAACTGTGGTACATCCGGACAATAGAATTCTACTTGGTAATAAAAAGAACCGAGCTCTTGATCTGTACAACATGAACGAATCTCAAAAGCATCACACTAAGTGAAAGAATCCAGACAGAAAAGGCTAGATGATTCATATGTATATGAAATTTAAGAAAAGACAAAACTATAATGACCTAAAGAAGATCAGTGGTTGTCAGGGGTCAGGGTGGTGAAAGGGAGTGACTGCAAGGGGGCACGAGGGAACTTTCTGAGATGATGGAAGTATTCTGTATCATAACTGTGGTAGTGGTTACATGAGAATACACATTTGTCAAAACTCATCGAATTGTACTTACAGAACTTCATTGTGTGTAAATTATACCTCAGTAAAGCTGATTTTTTTTCAAAAATTATGTGACTTGAAGCTATCACGTTTCTCTCTCAATAAAACCTGAGACTAGCAAAGTTTACTTAAGCCTGATCTTCGACTCATTTCTCAGGCAGATCAGTAGGCCTCAAAAGAATTCCTAAGGACCTGCTTCTGAGCCTGGGGTGGAAAAGGCCAATGTGGGCTCTCAAACCAGAACTTACGTGGTGTTCTCTGCTTCCGGAGTCCAGAGTTTCAAAGCTCAGAAAGGAATTCAGCATGACTCCTATGATGTGGGGCAGGATACCGCACCACCTGGTGAGGTTTCAGGGGACCCAGGAAGTTCTCCTTCAGATGCCACCACATTGGAGCTGAACTTCTAGTCTCAGCGCTTCCTCTGGATTAAGCACTGCCTTCCCAGAGCTTCCCACCCGGGAAACCCATTTCTTGCCACTAGGACAATGATCATGAGTTATCAGGCTTCTACAATCTTCTCTGAGCCTCCCAATAACCTTGGAAGGGGGCTATTTTATCCCCATTTACAGGTAAAGAAATCAAGCCTGAGAGAGCTTGAGTGGCTTTTCCAGGATCACACAGCCCTGAATCAACCTAGATGGGGCCGGATCCTATCTACGGCTTCTCTCTGCAAAGCCCTCGCTTCCCCCACCAGCCTGGGCCAACCACCAAGGCAGGGCTCTGGGCAGAATGGCCATCCACTTGAGTGAACAGCTCTCCTACTTTTACAGGATTAGACCTATGAAGACTCCCCCAGGAAAAGCCAAGATTTTCTAAAGACCTACAGCTGAGTCTCTGTAACACTTGAACAGATGATTACATTTCAAAGTCCAACAACCCAGAGTTCAGCGTTGACAATTCTTAGACAGTTTTTCAAAGCAGATATTACTCTTTGTTCACTATGGCCATGGAAAAACCTCCCTCAAGCCCGCATGGCCCGTCTGCTCGGGCAGTTTGTGCAGTGGTTTCTGAAGAGTGCAGGCCCCAGAGGCAGGCTTCCCCGGTGCACTATGACCACACCACGGACAGGCTGTGTGGTCTTGGGTGGGTGACTCAGCCTCCCTGTGCTTGAGTTTCGTCATCTGTAAGTGAGGCAGAAGGTATTCTTACCCCTCAGAGCTCTCGTGAGGATTAAATGAACTCATATGCATAAAGCACTGAAACCAGGGCACAGCACATAGCAACAGTGCAATAAACGTTAGTTGTTCAGAGTACAAGAAAAGAAAAGGATGCTGAATTCCTCTCTGAGCTTTGAACCTACGGACTCTCGAAGCAGAAAACAGCACTTAAGTTCTGGTTTTAGAGCCCGCATCAGTCTTTTCCACCATGGGCTCAGAATCAGGTGCTTAGGAATTCTTTTGAGGCCCACCGACCTGCCTGAAAAATGGGTCTAAAATCAAACTTAAGTAAACTTCACTAGTGTTCACTTAAGCACTAGGGATGTGACATTATAAGTGGCAGGTCCTGGGACCTTCTCAGCTTCTCCCAGCTCTCAGCAGCAGATGGGAGAGGAAGGGGCTAGCTGAGAACAATTCAGCTCTGGGCTGCAATGGGGGAGGCAGGCTTCTGGACAAGGTCTGAATTTACACCCATATGTAGAAAATAGTAATCTCTTTCTTTAAGGAGTGGGGAAAGAGCACAGAAATTCCTGTCTCAGGGCTTCTGTTCAAGTGTGCAAGCCCAAGGTAGTGAACTGCCCATTCTCCTTCTCTTGCCTGTCCAGTCAGAGAGGAAGCGGCCAGGGCTGTGCACCACCTGGCCTCATTGATGCGCCCAGGGTGAGCACCTGCCTCAGCCCGGGCCAACCAGAACCCCTCCATGGGAGTTTAGAATTGGGCCCAGAAGAGTCCAGGCTCATTCTGCTTCTCTCTTGGATGGGAGAGAGGTGAACTTGGAAGCTGCTGGCTGAGGCCATTTGCTGCCGTGCTCCCTAGGATGCAGGGAAAGCCAGTCTTCAGGGAGACAGAAGGATGGAAAAGAAATAGAGTTGGAGAGAGATGTTTTTCTGGGTTCTCTAAGTCCAGACCCTGGTTCTTGTCTGTTCCCCAAGGCCCAGCTGCATCCTTGTGCTTAGATTCCTTAAGAAGCCCCTGTATCCTTATAATATAAAATCCCTTTTTGTCATCCATCTGTCTCCAGTTGTTTCTAGCAGTCACACCACAAGAATCTTAACAAAAGCAACTTGAGGCCAACACCTCCTTCTGTCTCTTTCCTCCTTGGTCACCTCCCAGCTTCCTAAAGGGCAGCTTCAGCCTGGAGAAGGGTGTACAGGCGACACCAGCTGCCAGGGAAAGCCAGTCTCCATCTCCTTCTGCAGCCCCTCCCTCTTCCCCCAGTCCTGTCCCCCACTCTTCCCTGGGGTCTGTCCTTGTGCAACCTTCTAACCAGGTGCGATCCCTGTTTCCCACATGAGAGGTCCCTAAATTAGGGCTTTCCTGACTGCCTTTCTCCCAGCATAACTGGCCATCCCTGTTCCATTTTCTCTGTCTGCCCTCTTGTCCCAGCTTCTGAGCTCGGGGGCTGAGTGTCATGCCTCCCAGGTGGTGGCTGCAGTCTAACAGTGGCCTTCAAAGCCTTCCGGGTGCAGGCCAGTGTGGGATGTTTTGGGAGAAGAAAATTTTTCAAAAGTTCTTACAATGACTTGATAGAAAGATTCAGATTAGTCTCATGGATTTGGCGGGAGGAGACTGGATTCCGGTCCTGGCTTTGCTTCTAACTCTGACTTGAGGCTTCAGTTTCTTCAGCTGCAGAATGACAGACCTGGATGAGATCAGAGGCTTCCCGGGGAGCCTGGCGGAGGTGCCCTGCTCATCACCTTGGAAAGCGTAGGGGGAAAAAGAGATGGTACCCAGGGCCCTGTTTCTCTTCACCCAGAGAAGCCCCACTTGTCTCTGTTTTATACGCTGAGCATTCTTCTAAGAAATTATCTTAGCCTGGGTTCCCTAAGGAGCAGAAATTGAGCAGAAGCGTATGTGCTAACACTGTATGAGGGAGTGCAATGCCAGGAAGCTGAAGCGAGGAAAAAGGGGTTGAAACAGAGAGGGAGGGAGAGCACACAAGAGCGCTTTGCTGAGCTGCCACCATGAGCATCAAGCGATGCTAGATCTTGTGGGACCTTCCTTTAAAAGGCTGTACGAAGCTTAGGACACTCCGTCCAGAAAGAGGAAGAAAGAATGTGTCTGCCAAGCCCTGCCTCTTTTGCAAACGTTCACCCCATGGAGTGTCTAACACTCCTGCACTTCTGAGGCCAGAAGTTTGGCAGGATGGTTGGGGGTGTAGTTGGCTTGTGCTGGAATGAAAAAGATGGAAGGCCCCGGAAGACAGGTGTAGGCTGAGAAGATCTTGGGTGGTGCAGTAAAAAGTATCTGATACAGCTCTAACTGAAAAGAGTGAGAACGTCTGCTGAAACGAAGGTTGAAACCACTGGGCTGGATAATCCCAAAGGACCCTCCAGCTGAAAAGTTCCTTGATGCTGTTCACTGAAATTGCAGCTCAGAGAGCTGAGGCCATTCACCCTTCTGGTGTGCAGGAACCATGTCCCTGGAGAGTTGCAAGATCGCTGGAAATGTGTACCCCTCGGTGACCATGAGTTGGTGCCAACTTTGCTCTTCCCACCCATCCCACACTCCCCCCCGCCAAATGCCCATGCAATTTGAGAACTAATGAAGATTGTGTTTTTAAAGAGTCCTGATGGGATGGGAAAGAGAGGGACTGATAATCCCACCAAGCTAGGGGAGTTTTCATTGTGTTCATTCAAGGAAGGCCTGCCCCCGCTGCCAACCTGGGCTTTCCTCCACTCAGGGGGCAGCTGCCGGCTCCAGACAGGAGGCAGATTTGTTGGTATTTAAGGGATTGGAGCATTAAACGGGTCAGAGAGGCTCCCCCCACACAGCCTCATCCTCTAATGGCTGGAAGCCCACCCCTGGGTGTTATTAAATGCATGATTACATCATGGGCATTTCATGCCCCTTCCCTTAGAGCCCAGCAGGCTTGCAAAGCCAGCAGAGAACAAGAGATTGGGGTCAGAGCAAGCAGCCTCAATTTTTCTTCTCGGGTGTATACATAGATCAATCTGTAGATAGATCAGATTCACCAAAATTAAATCTGGGATTCAGTCTGAGATTGCCACTGGCTGGCCTTGGGCATACTACTTCAGCTCAGGACATTGGTGTTCTCTGCTGCAAAATAGGGACATCACCTGCTCTGCTTACAACATATGAGGAGCAAACGAGAGGAAGCAAGTTATAAAGCACACGTGCCCTTTAGCAGGTCTAGGATGAGCACTGGGGTGTGGCCGGCGGGCTGCAGGAGCCCAGGATGGGGCTCATGGGAAATGACCCCCACGCAGGCACCAGCCACAGGCAAGACAGGACATGCAGGCTCTGTTCAAAAGGAGAAGGAATAAAACCAATAAAAGTCTACTAAGAGAAAAGACAGGGAAGAAAATAGAATGGAAATAGGCATAGCTCAAACCGCTCACATCATGGAGGGAAACGTCAGGCCCAGGGACAGACTATTGCAAATAACAAACCCACAGTGCCAGGCTCTGTGCTGTGTGCTTCATGTACATTACTTCACTTAATCATCACACTCCCAGCACAGTAGATGCACCGGGCTTCTCCTTGTTACCGATGAGTAAACTGAGGCTGAGAGGGGTTACGCAATTTACCCACGTGCCACAGCTGGTTAGCACTGGTACCAGGATTGCAGTGCAAGGCTCAGGCTTTGCCCTTGTTCTCTCTTCTCCCAGGGACGCTGTCTCCCAATGCAGCCTCTTAGGTTCTGGTTGTCATCTATATTCCCGTGACGCTCAAGTCTGTCCAACCAGCTCCCAGGTCTGGCCTAAGCTTCAGATCCTTGGATCCAACAGCCTTCCTGACCCACCTCCACCTAATGTCCAAGGATGAGTCTCACGTACCCTAAACTTGCTCCAACCCACCTCCCAGGGGGCGCCTCCACCATCCACCCAGCTGCAGAACCTGGCTTCGACTGAACTCTTCTCCCCTCACCCCGACATCCAAGTACCAGCCACAGTACCTCCTTGATGTCACACAGCTCTTGATGTCATCAACTCTCTCCTTTCCACTGCCACTATAGCAGTCCAAGCCCCTGAGTAGAACTGCGCCCCACGTGTTCCACCTCCCTGTCTGCAGTCCTGCCTCCTCTCATCCACCCCCAGCTGGGGAGGGGACAGGTCTAAAATGTAAATATAATGGTGACACGCCCCTTGAACTGCCCAACACCCTTGAACTGCTTCACATTGTTCTCAGGATTCAGGTCCTGGTCTGCACCAGTCCGTTCCGCAGGTCAACTCCTGTTGGTCTTCCTCCCTGCACTCTGCTGCTACCACTGAACTTCTTTCCATTCCTCCAAACACCAGTCTCTGGCTGGCTGTTTCCTTTGCCTGGATCACTCTTCCCTACCCGCTGTGTGTTCGGTGGACTCCTGCTCAGACTTCATTGTCAGCTCTGAAGTCCAAAGTCACAGCTAAGATGTCCGTCCTCCAGAAGCCTTGTCTGACCCCCTCCAAGTCTCTGTATGCACAAAACTCAGTTGTGTCCCCATTACACCTCTTATCAGTGCTCCCCCCCCCCCCCCCCCCCCCCCCCGCCAATGTAAGCCCTACCAGAGCTGGGTTTATCCGTTCCTGCCAGCAGGTGCTGCTCACAGCAGGGAGTTAATACATATTTGAATGGAAGAGAGGGCAAGTGACTTTTCCAAAGCCATGAAGTCCAAGAGAAAGACAAAGCCAGAACTGGAAACGGCATCACCACCAACTCGGAAAGAATTCGCTGCTCCTCTGCGTCCTACCCTCCAGGCCCACCAATTATTTAATTCCTAGCGTCAAGGTCTACAGAGCTGACATTTTAAGAAGCGACATCTTCCATCTGAGAAAGGAAGGCACGTAGCACAGTGGAGAAGGACAGGAACCCTTCAAGCCTGCGTGTCCCCAGGGACAAGGGAAATCCCACCCCGCCTCCTCCCCAAGGGACCATTTGGGTCAGGTTTGTCTTGTCCCGGGGCCCTCCCCGACCCTAGACCAATATCCGGGCCTCAGCCCGCCTAGCCTAAGCTTCCCGCCCGGGCAATGCAGGCGACCCCAGCCAATCCCAGCCGCCACAAGGGCACACGCTGTGCGCGCAGGCCTCCGCCCCCGCTCCCTGCTGGGACGCCACACCCATCGCGTCCCTCCTTCCCCTGCGGAGCTCGCCCCGCCTCCTGGCTCCCTCCGTCCCTGTCTGTGTCCCCGCCTCCCGTCCGCGCCTCTGGGCCCTCGCGCTGTCCCGCCCGCCCTGGCCCGCCCTCGCGCACGGTGTGTGTTGTCGCCGCCGCCAGGCCGGCGGAGCCGGTCTCTAACTCGAGGAAGCAGAGCCGGGGCGCCGGCCGGCCGGCGGGGCAGCCATGGAGGCGGCGGCGCGGAGGCGGCCGCACCCGGCAGCGGCGGGCGGCCCGGGCGCGCAGCCGGGCGCCTCCTTCCTGCAGGCCAGGTGGGCGCGCGCCGGCGGGCTGAGCGGAACCGCGTCCGCGCCACGTGACGAGGGGCGGGCGGCCGGGGCAGACCCTCCGGCGGCGGGGGCCGGGTGGAGCAGCGCCCGGGGTGGGCCGCAGACGCTTCCGGAGCTGGTCTTCCCTGCGCTACCCTTGCAGCTGCTCCCTCGCCTGCTTGCCCGAGCCCACCTCCGCGATCCTTTCTCTTCCCAGGGGAGCCCCCGCGACCGGGTTGGCTCTAGGACCGTCGCTCAGCTGGGGAGACTTCTCTAGCGATCCAAGAAATTCGGGGTGGGGGCGGCGGGCCCAGAGGACACCTCCGCTCACTCGGGCCCCCAATGCACTTGCAAGCCCTGGGCGCCACCTCCAAGTTCTCGGAGTCACGCCAACCATGAACAGGACCTGGATTCAGGTGCTAATTAGGAGGCGCACCCCTTGCCCCGCGGACCCCGAGAATGTGAGAATGTAAACGGAAGAGAGCGAAGTTTGGAAGGTCCCTTCCAGGGAACGATGAGGAAGGGCTTTTCGTAGCGGTTGCCGTTCCCTTCTCTCACCAAGAGGAAGAAGTTACTGTTTTATGTAATTGAGACCAGGTCGGGGGGAGGAAGCTGCACGGAAGACACCTTTAAATCTTTCCCTCCATTCTGCCTTCATCCCGTTTTACTGACCAGAAGCAGTCGTTGCATTGATCAAGCATTCATTAACCATCTCTGGTGTGCCCAGCGCTGTGGCAGGCACTAAATGGCTGGGTAAGGTGAAGCCGGGAGGGGCGCACAGTCTGGTAAGGGCTGGGAGGGACAGAGCCCCAGTGGGGCTGAGAGGTCATGTTGGAGGGCTTCGTGGAGGAAGTGGCACTTGAGCTGACACAGGGAAGAAAGGCTGTTCCAGCCAGGGGTAAGCTTGGCACAGGCAGGGAGTGCAGTGGTGCTGGAGCCTGCTGGGTGTACAGTGGCAGGAGGTTGCAGACTGATTGCGAATGGCCTTTATGAAGGCAGCAAGGCTGGGACTAGAGTGAAAGCCTAGAGTGCAAAATTTAAGGAGAGGCTCACTCGGGACAGGGAACAACCCTGTGCCTACTTCAATGTTGGGTCTGAAGTGCCTCACTTGACCCCTCCCCCAAGTTCCTGCCCTGGCAGGTTAAGAGTGCAGCCTTTATTCTGTAGGCACAGGGGAGCCATGGAAGGTTTTTGAGCACTAGTGTGCTCAGAGTCAGGAAGTTGAGGTATGATTTGGAATGAGGGAAGAATTCTGAGAGACTTGGCTGAGGGTAGCTCTTTCTCCTGCTATGGAGGGACATCTCTGTTCTGGATCCCTTCAAATTGGGGGTCTTTGCCCTGAACTGTGGTAGCCCAATTAGAATAGTCTGTGGGTCTCAGATATGGTCACCACTTTATCTCCTGTGTAGGACTTCCATATGCAACATCTTACCCTACCTTTTTGCATTTTGTATACGTGGAAACTGAGGCCCAGAGAGGTTACTCCATTTGCTGGCAAGAACCAGGGCCTAAACCCAGGGCTGCTGACTTCTGGTTTCCGCTGTTACTATTCCACTTTGGCTACTGAGGAGTGATGTCCCTCTTTATTCCTGCATGAGCCCTCCGCCAGCCAGGATGCTCTCTGGGGATGGCATGAGGGGCTGGCTCTGCCCCCCTAATTGGGTGCCTCTAGGCCTGTTCTCAGTAGCATTGCTGCTCAAGAGAGTAGGCAAAATCATCCTGTCCAATTCCTAGGATACTTGGATTTCTTCTGCTGCATCCATGGTTTGCTTATATACTTCTAATGACAAGGTACTCACTACCTTTCATAGTAGCCCATTGCAGCTTCTGCCTGCTCCATTGACAGTGTTTTGTATTGTAGTCAAAGTAATACATGCCCATGATCAAATAAAATAACATAGAAGGGCTTAGAGTAAAAAGCAATGTTCCTCTGTTCCACCTCTCCCTGGCACCAGAGACAACCACAGTAGCTTCTTTTAGCTGTTTCTTCCAGAGTTAAATTCATATTTCTAAATAATAATAACAAACACTAGGTAGCACTCTGTGTGGACCAGGCCCTGCTCTAAGTTTTTACACATAATATTAATTCACCCACAACTCTTGAGGTAGGATCTACTATTATCCCCCATTTTACAGATGAGAACATTGAGGCCCAAGAGTTTAAGTAACTTGCTCAAGATCTAGTTAGTGGCAGGGCTGGAATATGAACCCAGGCGGTCCAGAGTCCATACTCTTAAAAGCTATTCTCAACTGCTATTTCTTGGTTTATCAATTTTAGCCTCTAAGCTAATGTTTACCTACTTACTGACTTCATGTTATGATTTGGCTCACTTATACCTCCTTCATCTTCACAAGATAGTTCTTTTTTTTTTTGTGTGAGGAAGACCGGCCCTGAGCTAACATCCATTGCCGATCCTCCCCTTTTTGCCGAGGAAGACTGGCCCTGGGCTAACATCGTGCCCATCTTCCTCCACTTTATATGGGACGCCGCCACGGCGTGGCTGACGAGCAGTGCGTCGGCGGGCGCCCGGGATCCAAACCTGCGAACCCTGGGCTGCCAAGCGCAGACTAAACCGCTGCGCCACCGGGCGGCCCCCACAAGATAGTTCTTTTTATCACTATTTTGAGTTTTTCTCTTTGTTACCTTTGTAGCCTTAGGGAATATGCATACACCATTATTTCTATTTTGGTCAACTGTAGGCAGTATCTCTTGATTTCTTTTAAAAAAGAGAATATTAGTCCCCTACCCTAACATTTAGCTTTCCTTACCCTTTCCTCCAACTCCTGTCATCTATAATTTTACTTTCATGTTGTCAAGGTTGACAATATTTACCTGCTGTTTTTTAACCATAATTGTCTTCCATGTTTTGTTTGTGGATTGATTCTAAACTTTGAAAATCAATATACAATTTTTTTTAGTTAAGTCATGTCAATATTGTTCCCTGCAGAGCCAAGTAATGTTTAACAGTTACATTTGCTTTCTTATACTGCTTTTGTTTTTCCTGGAGTTTCTAATTGCCTTTCTTTTTTTCCCTCTTATATTTGCCTTTCTTTTCTTTTTTTTTTGTTCAAACTTTCTATCATGTCGGGTATTTAACATAACTATTGTCCCTGCTTGACTCCACCACGGCTGAGACTCCTTCCTTTTCTGCTAGGCAGTCCTGCAGATGCTGCTCACTGCTTTGAATATTTCAACTGTTTGGTGTGCGCTCTCCAACTGTCGTGATATCAGTTTCCGCATATGGTAGACTTGTAAAGCTGTGGAAGAGAGCAAGGCCAGCCTTGTTTCAGGTTACCTGCCATTGTGCTTTTACCATTGTTCTCAGCAGCAGTTTCTGATGATGGAGACCTAGAGCTGGCACAGGCGGGGGGCTCAGTGTGTGAAGTCTGTGGAGTCAGGAACTTGGGACAGGCTTGAGGTTGCTCATCCCCAGGTCAGGGACTAGGAGACAGGATGCCTTCACCCTCCATGATCTTCCTCCCATGGTCAGAGTCCCATCAGAAGAAAACCAATCAGATGCTGACCAGTCTTGATTCCCAAGTTGGTGTCTGTCCTGTACCTGCCCTTTCTCTCCTGCCCTGCTAAGCCAGGCTGGACTAATGACAGGGATCGCTGTTGACTGAGGTGCCTCCTGAGGTGAAGGAGAAAGTAGTTACTGCCCCTAGTATGTACTAGGTATCCACAGCTTCCAGAGACCCACACCTAGGTGCTTCCCCAGGCTTGCAAAATGCCTTTATTCCCAGTACCAAACATCCTACTCTTTGCCCAGTTTGGAGGTTTCCAGAACAAAACACTGAGGGCTGTTATCCTCCTTCTCCATCAAGTTGTTCAGGCCTTGAGGTTACCACCATCTGCGTTTTGAGGCCTTGCCCTGATAGCCACAAAGAGGAAGGGGCAGGGTGGGGCCTCCATGCCAGTCTTGTCTCAGCGCAGTCCTCACAGTTAGTTCTGAATATCTTCCCAGTCTGGAGGCCCAGCTGGCCCTCCCTTCTCTTCCTCTCCACAGTGAGCCAAGTATCTCACCTCCATGCAGTGCCTTTCTCACTTCAGCCTCCAGGCCTTTGATCCTGCTTCCTGCTGCTTTTCTGCGTAGTTAAATCCACCCATCAACGCTTCCAGGCTCCCTTCCTTCTTGCAGCCTTTGCATATTGCTCCAGGCTGCACTGATCCCTTCTGTCTTGATCTCCTAATATGCCACATAGCTTATTATAATAATCGGAAACAGAATAGCAAGCAATTCAGAGCACAGGTCTTGAATTCATGTAGCCCCAGGTTTGAATTCTATGCTATTCAGGATTCCTGGGTTGCAAGTGACAGAAAGCCAGTGGGAACTGCAGCACCCTTAGCAAAAGGGAATGTGCTGGCTCATATGGCCAAACCATTACCTTGGGGATGCCTGGAACCAGAAATGTGAACACTCTCAGGGCTTTTTCTCCTCTTTTTCCCTGATCCTCTCTGCAGGGCTGCTTCATTCTCACCTGGCTATCCCTTGAGGCTGGAACCTTGGCCACAGGCAGCCCTAGGCTTGCATCCTTAGCACCCCAGCACCAGAAGGGAAGGCGTTCTTTCCACCAACTCTAGTTAGAAAAGTCCCACTGGGCTGGACTGGGTCACTGGCCCTCCCTGTGGCTAAGGAAACATCTCTTACCAGAAGAAGCAGAGAGTGGGAAATAGGCTGACAAAAGGAATAGCTGCTGCAGCTCCTTAGACAGGGCAAAGCACTTAACCCCTGTAAGCCTCAGTATCCTCATCTGTAAAACAGGAGGGTAGGAGCCTCCCGGTATTGCTGTGGGATGAGGTGAGGTGGTGCAGGTGAAGCTCCTAGCATAGCACACAGTCGGCACTCAGTAAGTGGGGGGGATCGAGTAGAGGGGACAAGAAGACTTAGTTGACCTAGGAAAGGTCTACTCTACCTGTCTTTCCTGCCACCAAGGATGAAGAGATTCCCCCAAGAATTTTCCTCCCTGGCTCTGGGTTGCTCCACCAGCCCAGTGTGGACCATTCTTGGAACTGGCTGAAAAGGATCCTGGAAAGTTATGGAAACCATAGCAGTGTTGACAGAGGAAAACCTTCATGGTGCCTCTAAGCTAATGTTTGCTACCAAAAAAAATGAATAACTGGTCATTGAGATTGTTCTAAACCAGCCAGTAATCACTGAGCATAAACCAGGTACTGAGCTGAGAACTCTGGAGAATACAGACCCATGTCACACAGCTCCTGTTCTGGGCACAAACGGGGCAATAAAAGTCACTCTTCCATCATGTTAGGAAGTAGCAGGCTGCTTGTCACTGGAGGTGTGCAAGTACTGGCAGCGATGCTGTAAAGAGGATTTGGACTTGGATGGGGACATAGGTGAGTTGAGAGAACCTTAAAGAACCCCTCTTCTTGAGGGTCTAGATAAGAGACCAAAATTCCAGCCCAATGAAGTCATGGCCAGACTGAGAGTTAGGGATGAAGCACTACCTGTAGTGGGGCTGGTGGGGCTTTGGGAAAAGCTTCATCAGAGAAGCCTTCCTGGAGGAGGCAGCCCATGCACTGGCCCTTGAGCTTCAGCTCCTCTGTGAAGAGCAGATGGCTAACTGCTTTGCAGGAGAAACAGGCATCCAAAGATGCGTTATCAGATGATGCTCTACTTCTCGCCACGTCTCTCACATCAACTTGTCCCTGCTGGCTTCCTTCTTAGGTTTCACTGTGGATTGATGAGAAAGGGACACCAGCAGCTCCATTCTTACCTCCTCATGGTTCAGGAACCAAGGGAGAGGGAGGCCCTGTTCATCCCAGTCTATAGTCTGTAAGACAGATCTCACTAGAGGGCTCTGATTGGTCCAGCTCAGGCCACATGCCTATCCCATGGACCAGTCACTGTGGACACAACGATGGGGTGGGGGTTAAGAGCATAAGCTCTGAGCCAAAGCATTTAGGTTCCTGTATTTAGCTATGTAACTTTGGGCAACTTACTTAACATCTTGGGCCTCAGTTTTGGGCTATACTAGTGCCTGGAATATAGTAAGTGGTCAGTAAAGGTTAGCTACCATCATCCATCATGTTTCACGTTTTTCAGCCGCCTTTGCATCCTGTTCCCCATCTGACTTCCTCATCAGTCTATAGATGAGAAAGCCCAGCAGGTATTATACCTGTTTGGCAGTTTCCTGCCTGAATCACAGAGAAGCTAAGGTCAGGGCACTGCAGTCCACTCCGAGGACACCTTCCCCTTGGCCACAGGGCCAGCCCTCAGTATTTCCTGCAGAACGTGTCTCCTCCTGCCCCCAAGTCCCCAGGCCTCCCTGTGGCTCATCTCAGGAGGAAGATTCCCGTGGGAGGAGAGAAGAGCTGACCCCTCTTGTCTGGTTCCTTCCCAGGCACAGCTCCCTCAAGGCTGATGAGGCTGCTGGCACGGCTCCCTTCCACCTTGACCTCTGGTTCTACTTCACCTTGCAGAACTGGGTTCTGGACTTTGGCCGTCCCATTGCCATGGTGAGTGTGAAGCTGTGGACAGAGCCCTGACCAGCAGTGAGGAGAACTGACCGACTTTAGACGAGTCTCTTCCCCGACGAGTAAACTATAAGAATAGCCCTGGATGATCTCAGGTCCTTTGGCTCTATGACTGTGGCCAATGAGGCAACTGTCAGCAAGTGGAGGGTCTGAATGGTCATATTGTGCCGCAACTCTCACGGGGGAACTGGTAGCTCTGAACAGTCATACTATGCCCCCCTATATCCCAGATCCAGGGCTAACCAAAACACCAACCCAGACAAGGGTAGAGGAAAGGAAGCAGAGCATCCCACCGGCCTTCCTTGCAGCCTTGGGATGGTAGTATTTTTCTGGAGGTGAAGAATACAGACTGATTTTGCATATTATATAAGATCCTGGGCTCAGGTAAATTTTAATGCCACTTGGTGAAACCATCCCCTTCCTTCTAAGGCTACTCTGTGCATCAGCATGCAGTGGTGGCCTCCACGGAGGAGATTAATAGTGGGAGAGCACCAAAGCCCCTCACTTCTGATAGATAGATAGATACAGAATGTCCGAAAAATTGAGTGAGGTACCACCATGTACCAAGCTGTTAATTTTTGTGTGTAGGTGGTAAAAATAACAATATCCATCACTGAAACTGACACCTTGTACGTGCTAGTGCTGATGCACATTAGCAAAGCTCTTCTGGAAAGCAGTTTGTCAAGGTGACAACTAGTACCTAGAATAGTGCCTAGCATGGTGAGTGCTCAATACCTTTTTACTGAATCAATAATAACAGTGAGGTGAAATAGCTGTTAACATACATTGAGTGCTTACTCTGTTCTAAGCTCTTTATTCAGTTCTCACATCAATGCTATTATTAATCTCAGTTTTACAGATGAGAAGACTTGAGGATAGAGAGGGTAAGTAACTGGCTCAGGGTCACTCGACTAGCAGGTGGCGGAACCAGCATCTGCACCCAGGCCGTCTGTCCCCAGAGCCCACCCCCTTCCTGTCGTGTGTGTATCCAGAGCCCTAATATATTCGTCCCGCCTGACCCAGTAAGACCTCTTCCAAGAACCTGCCCTGAAGAATAATCAGCAAGAAGACAACAGCCTTTCTACCCAAAGATATTTGTTACAGTGTTGCTTACAGTAGCCAAAACTTGGAAGCGACTTCCGTGCCCAGCAGTAGGGACTGGGTAAATCAACTCTGCTGTATTCAGTATAGAGAATGTTACCTGGCCATTAAACAGGAATTATGGATACTATAGAGCATCCTGGAATGTTTAAGGAGAAAAAAGGTGCCGAAGTTGCATGCATACTGACTGCAAGTCAGTAACCATCCTAACAATCTTGTATACCTGGGACCAAGGACTTGAAGGGGACGAAGGAAAGCTGTCCCAGGCCGGCCCAGTGGCTTAGCGGTTAAGTTTGCGCACTCCACTTCGGCGGCCCGGGGTTCGCAGGTCCGGATCCCGGGCACGGACAGACGGCACCGCTTTCAGCCATGCCATGGCGGCGTCCCATATAAAGTGGAGGAAGATGGACACGGATGCTAGCCAGGGCCAGTCTTCCTCACAAAAAAACAGAAGAGCTGTCCCGGCAGCAATGTTAGGGAGGACTTACGGTCGATGCTGGCTCTCCTTTCCACAGACTTTCTTTAAGGTGTACATGTTGTTTAAATGTAGGAGAAAGAAAAGGGACTGAGCCAGGAGTCAGGGTACCTGGTCCAGTTTACGGGTGACCTTGGGCAAGTCACTGTCATCTGGGCATCAGTTCTCTCATCTGTAAGAAGACTGGTTGGACGAGCTGCTCTGAGCCCCCTCCAGCAAGTAGGCCCCACATGTTGGGGGACAAAGAAACTGCCCATCAAACTGTGCTATGGGGAGGGAGGTGATGAGGCCAGGAGCAGGCTCATGACTCTCCTCATTCAGTAGGACTCAGCCTCACCTGGCCTAAAAGGGGTTCCCTGTTGGGCAAACCGCTTCTCCCATCCTGCCCAGAGTTGCTGTGGCCTCTATAACCCTAAGTGGGCTCCTTGGGAGAGTATACATTTGAAAGCTCATGTGTATACACTGGAACTTTTCAAATGTATGCATTGATAGTCCCAAATTTGTAATAACTACAAAATAAGACCTTTTACAAGTTATAAAAGTAATATGTCGTAGTTGTAACAAGTCACTTCATACCCAGGTTTATAAAGAAGTATGGCCCTTTCCAGTCCCACCCCTGACAGTTTGGGGCATATCCTTCCACTCCTTTCTCTACTCACACAAATATATATATGCATCTTTTTTTCTTTTTCTAACCAAAATGAAATTTTACTTTGTACCTTATTCTACAACTCGCTTGTTTTCCTTTAGAATATATCATGGATATCTCTTCATGTCAGCACATATAAGGTGTCATTTCTGTTAATGGCTACTTAACCTTCTGTAGTAAAGATGTACTACCATGTATTCAACTAGTCCTGTTTGGTTGAAGAGTTGGCCTATGTCTGGTATTTTGCTATCACAAAGAGTATTTCAGCCAACATATATATATCTTGCTATAGATAAAGATATAGAGATACAGACGCACATCAAGTGAGAAAGAGACAGATTGAGATTCCTGTCTTGGGACGTTTATTTCTGAAGGTTAGTTTTATCCAGTGTGGCATTTTTGAATTAAAAGAGATAAATATTTAAATTTTTGATTGAAATTTTTGGTCATTACACGTGTTCTCAACCAACAGATACTGCAAGTACAGTTTGGCAGGCCAGAGGGGTGTGAAATGTTTTGACCTCAGATAGGGGTTTTCACACTGACCCCGACAAGGCCAGGACTCACTGGGGTGACCAGTAGGAGGAGCGAGGGCATTCCAGACAGAGGAACTGCCCCTGGCCTGCCTGCCTCTCTCAGGGGAGGTAGGAAAGAAAGAACTGAAGCTACGTTGTATAACTCACTTATTTTCTTCTTTGTTTCATAATGTATACTTTTGACCTGATTTGGAAGCAGTCCATCTGCTCAGTGGACAGAGCACTTTTCCACCTCTGGGCTGAGTGGCCAGGAGATCTTGTCATCATCATAGGACCTGGAGTGCCAGATCCCTAAGGGTCCATGTAGACCACCTGGGCCATACTTCTGGTGTTATAGATGGGGAAACCAAGGCCTAGAGAGGGGAAGGACTTGCCCAGGGTCACCCAGGAAGTTGGTGGCACACCTGAGTCCCAAAGTAGCCTCCAACTCCCAGGCCAGTACCCAGGGACATTTATTTAGTACCCACTGGGAGAGGGGCCCAGGGTAGGCCCTGGATTTGCATCTACTGTGTGCCTGGGGACACGTCCGTTTACCTTCTCTGGGGCTCAGTTTGTCTGTCTGGAAACACATTTGCCCCAGGGCTGTGGAAAGGATCTCGAGAGGTCACAGACAGAATGGAGTGTGTGTGGAGGAGGTGGGGGTGCCTC
This sequence comes from Tapirus indicus, assembly GCA_031878705.1. Taxonomy (NCBI): domain Eukaryota; kingdom Metazoa; phylum Chordata; class Mammalia; order Perissodactyla; family Tapiridae; genus Tapirus; species Tapirus indicus. The sequence continues at coordinate 58,601,971 of CM062918.1, read as the reverse complement.
CCCGAGGGCCTCGTGGGGCTGTGCCTGGTGAACCCATTCCTCCTCTTGCTCCCCAGCTGGTGTTCCCTCTGGAATGGTTTCCGCTCAACAAGCCCAGCGTGGGGGACTACTTCCACATGGCCTACAACATCATCACGCCCTTTCTCCTGCTCAAGGTATAGTCACAGGCTCCCTGCCCTCCCTTCCTGCCTCCCTCCCTCCTCCAGCCAGCAGGGAGGTGGTGCCGAGCCCTGGGAGTGCCCTGCATCGGCTTTCCCTGCCTGATTCGGGGGCGGGGGGGGGGGGTGGTGAAGGCTGTGAGAGAGGGAAACATCAGGCCCTGGGAGACAGGAGGGATGGAGAAGTCCTCCCCAAAGAGGGCAGTTTGATTTGGGCCTCAGCCTGGTGTGCTGGGGGGTGAGGGGGAGAGGTGCTCAGGGCAGAAGGACCTGAAGACTAGGCCCTGCTTGAGAAGCCATAATACCTCTGGGGAGGCTGAGGTGGAAGGAGTGGCCAGGTCGCCCAGGGAAAGGTCAGGGACTAGCTGGGAAGGCAGGTGGGGGCCAGGTGGCAGGAATGGCAGCAACAGAGGGCGACCTCTATCCTCTGGCCTGGAGTTCCCTGACTTTGAGATGCCGCTGGGAGCACAGAGCTAGCTAGGGCTGCCGGCTTTGCACTTTGCCAAATAAGGGCTTTTAAAACAACTATTGCCATCATTTTGTTTTTAGCAAGACATTTCAGATCTCCAAAAGTAGGAAAGGTATAATCTCAGAATTCAAAAGAGTCTTTAAATAATTTAGTTTCAGAAGCACCTGCCCCATCCCTGTCATTTTCTTTGTGTTTGCCATGAACCAATCATTCAGAAATCAGAAGGTCCCTTCAGCAGGCCAGCCCAGCCACCCAGGGGCACAGCTGGGGGCAGTGGGAGGTCTGGGCCTGGAGCCTGGACACCTGTGTCAAAGGCCTGGCTGTCACCTCCAGCACGTGGCTTGTGTGTGATCTTGGGTAATGAGCTGGCCCCTCTGAGTCTCTTTCCTCTCTGGGAAAAGGGGGTGCTGTTCCTTGGCCCCTGCTGGGTCCACAGGGTCCATGTGAGGCTAGCTGGCCCGCTAAAGGGACCCACCAATCTGTGAGTGACCTTCCAGCTGGCGACATCCCTCCCACCCCAGGTGTGAGGAGGGGAAGCAGGGGGTGTCTCATGTTGTGATGGACGCGGGGATCATGCTGCCCGGTCTCCCTCTGACCTCAGCTCATCGAGCGGTCCCCCCGCACCCTGCCGCGCTCCATGATCTACGTCAGCATCATCACCTTCATCATGGGCGCCAGCATCCACCTGGTGGGCGACTCCGTGAACCACCGCCTGCTCTTCAGTGGCTACCAGCACCACCTGTCCGTCCGGGAGAATCCCATCATCAAGAATCTCAAGCCTGAGACACTGGTGAGGCCACCCCCACTGCATGTCAACCCTAGGAGGCACCGTCTGTCCTGGGGCCAGAGCGCTTGCCCCAGCCCATCACTGTGCCTGGCCTTCTGCTAAAGCCATTCTTCTAAGTGAGGGCACTGTCACCCCACCAGGCTAGGACCCTCACGTGTTATTAGGAAGTGGCGCATTGACTGGATCCCTTGGGCCCCTCTGGTAGAGAGCAGGACCCTGAGGGCGGGGAATGAGGGCAGTTGGGGGGAGGCCGGGGCGTGGGGGGAGGGGGCCAGAGGGTTGCGGGGCCCCAGCACCCCCCTGAGCGCCTCCCCCTCTAACCGGCCATGCCCTGCCGCCCCCAGATCGACTCTTTTGAGCTGCTCTACTACTACGACGAGTACCTGGGCCACTCCATGTGGTGAGTGATCCGGCCGGGCTCGGCCGGAAGAGCACGCAACGGCCGGTCTGACTACCCAGGGGCCCTGGCCCCCGGCCAGCTCTGCCACCGGCCTCAGGGAGACTGGACACGACTCGGCCTAGAGTCTCCAGGAGTGGAGCGCAGCGGCTAGAAGGCGCTCGCTTGCCCTGCGGCGGCGCTGAGAGCGCGGCCGGGCGCCGGCTCCCCTCCGCCCCCTCCAGCCGGCGGTGCCCGCGGCGGCCACCAGAGGGCAGCGAGCGGCCGTCCCTCCCTCGCCCAGCCTGGAGCCTGAGCGGCGGGAAGGAGGAGGCCCCGCGCTGATAAACAACCCCGCCGCCATGGGGATGGGGTGGGGACAGAGAGGGGACCCCGCAATGTCAGGCCGTGGTCTTTGGGATGGAGGTGGGGAGGAAGCTGGAGAGGGCCAGCTGGACCAGGTTGGGGGTGGTTTGTGGTCCCCCCTCAGAACTCCCGGGAGAGCGCCTCCCCCCCTTCACCCCGCAGTCGGAGGAAACCTCACGGGTGTGGGCTGGGCCACAGGAGATTCGGGGCCCAAGCTGGGAACAGGCATCTGTTGCAACCCCACACTTTACACAGGATAAACTGGGGCTGGTGGGAGGAGGTCTGACCGTGGGTTGACACCTAGGTAGTGACAGAGCCAGCCTGGGTGGTCCTGAGGTGGGCTCACTCATGCCACACATACCCTACACTTGTGTTTCCAGGGTCTGTTTTGGGGCATGGAGACTTGATCCTCCTAGCTCAGGGGATCCCTGGACAGGCCTCCTCCCAGCTCTCTCTGGCCTTTGCCGGAAGACCCTTCCGGGGGAAGGCTAGGGAAGGAGGAGGAGAGAGAAACAGAGGCCCGGAGAAGTGAAATAGCAGGAGAGGATGTGGGAGTGTATGGGGGCCCCAGAGCGGGCAAGAGAGGAGGGTGGGTAGGAGACAAGATGGTACATGAGAACAGACAAGAGGTGTGTGTACGAGACAGCGCAGGCACGTGCTCCACACACAGGTGTGGTCTTCGGGTTGGAGGTGGGGAGGCTGTGTGTGGAGAGGAGAGAGGGAGGTACTTTTTTGGGTGAGATGTTTTGTGTGTGGGAAGGGGGTGATGCTGTGGGCTGTGTGTGAGTGAGGGGGCTTCCCAGAGCTCCTTGGAGACCCCAGCAGGTGCTGTTCTCCTTTTTTTGTTTTTTACCTGGGCCTCAAGCCTCTCCCTCCTCGGCCCTGCTGGGTACACCTGTTTCCAGGCCAGTGATAGTCTGGGGCTGCTGGTGTTGAGGGTGCGTGCATGAAGCAGAGGCGCTACACACACACACACCCACACCCACAGTGAGGGAAGTGGCCAGGCCTCATCTTCTTGCTGGGTACACCTGTTTCACACACACACACACACACACACACACACACACACACAGTGAGGGAAGTGGCCAGGCCTCATCTTCCTGCTTCCTTCCTGTCCACCATGGCCCTGCAGCATGGGAAAAGCTGACAGGGACGAGTGCCCTCGCCCATACCAGGTGTTTTGTAAACCATGAAGTGACACTGCATGGGATGGTGCAAGGAACCAGTACAGGGACGGGTCGGGGAGGGGACCTGGTTGGAGGTGGGTGGGCGGGGCATCTGGGCAGGCCTCTGAGGCACTGGTCTCCCTCTTGCAGGTACGTCCCCTTCTTCCTCATCCTCTTCATGTACTTTAGTGGCTGTTTCACTCCCACCAAAGCCAAGAGCTCAATGCCAGGGGCAGCCCTGCTCCTGGTGGTGCCCAGTGGCCTGTACTACTGGTGAGTGGACATCGGTCCTGGGGTGGGGGAGGAGCAGGGACACTGAGTAAGCCAGGCAATAAAAATGTGCTCTTGACCACAGAGCTGCTGGGCGACCCCAGGTGAGACTGTCCCTCTTGGGGCCCCTGCTTCCTCCTCCATCTAGTAGGGAGTGGGACAGTGCCTTGTGGTGGCCTCTCTGTTACCTCTCTGTTACCAGAAAGCCAGGGCTGAGTGTGGCCTCTCCATCCTGCCCTCCACCCTGTTCCCCACCTCCCAGAACCCCAGTGCCACCCTGGGGCCAATAGAATCCGTCTCCAACTCCAAGCCCTGTAGAGCCCCATGGGCCTGTTTCCTCCTCTGAAATGGGGATAATACCTACCTGTCTCCCTCTCAGGAGATGGTGAGAATCCAGGGGGAGAGAGGGGCTTCGTAAACTGTAAAGCACCATGGAGATAACAAGGACACATAAGGGGGGAATTCCAGGGCCTCAGGAGCTCCCACTTGCTTTCTTTTTCCCTCCAGCTCTCTCTTCCCATGACAGAGGACCCAGGCTTCCACCAGGCTCTTATCCCTCCTCTGTCACTTCTGCTCCAGAGACAGGCTCCCCCCGGGGTTGTGAGTGTCATAGGCAGGACTGGCTCTTCTCTGATGGGAAGCCTCTGTCAAAATGAAAAGGGCCTCCTTTCCTGGGGCCAGCTCCTGCCCACCTCCAGGGTCTGTCCCCTGACCGCTGAGAGGGTCCACCAGGGCAAATCTGTATGGCCCCTGAGGACAGGATTAAAAGGAATAGGTGGCGACTACAGCAAGAGGGAAAGAGGTCAGACATGGGAAAAGCTGCCTGCCCAGTTCTTACCCGTGGCGTGTGAGTGCCGTGATGGCTGCAGTAGGGGCAGCAACCATTTGTTGAACAACATGCTTTTCCAAGTAAGAGATGTATGCAGCTCCCCAGTAACCTTGGGAGACAGGGCCATTTATGCCCCTTTATGAGTAAGAAAGCAGACGCTCCAAGATGTCATGTCAATTCCCCAAGGTCACCCAGCCACTGAGTTGCTGAGCTGTAGTTCCTTGAGTAGAATGGACCCACATTGCAGTTCTCTCTCGAGGCAGGGGAGTGGACCAGATAACCTCTCAGAAGCCCTCCAACGAGTGTTACTGAGTTCCTGGCCATGTGGTAGGTACAGTCTTAGGAGCTGCAGGGAACCCTGGGAGATCTGAGACTGTGTCCCAGCCTTCGAGGAGACAGTAATGACAACCCCCATAAATTACAACTGCATTCCCAAACTCAAATGCCTATAGGAACCAAGCTGGTAACAGAAATGCATCAAGCAGGCATCAAGTGAGGCAGTAGGGAATGGTGGGGACTGGGGCAAACTGTAGAACCATGCTCTCTCTAAAGGGTACAGCTGCTTTCTCCTCTAATCAGTTGTCACATGGGAATACAAGCCTCATGTGACCAGAGAAACCAGAAATCCACATTTTCAGGTAATCTGTAATTTAAATATTGGCAACAAACTCAACATATTTAAAAATAGTAACTACACAAGCCAAGTCAGTATGCTGCATATGGGCTGTGGCTCAGAGTGATGTAGATCCCTGAGCCCTGGCCTTAGATGAGCTGTTCTGGCTGACTGGGAGGGTGGCCTGGTACTCGGGTAGAGGGAGGGATGTGGGCAGGATGTGACTGTCATGGCACCCGCCTCACCTCACCTACTGGCCTTTTCAGGTACCTGGTCACCGAGGGCCAGATCTTCATCCTCTTCATCTTCACCTTCTTCGCCATGCTGGCCCTTGTCCTGCACCAGAAGCGCAAGCGCCTCTTCCTGGACAGCAACGGCCTCTTCCTCTTCTACTCCTTTGCCCTCACCCTCCTGCTTGTGGCGCTCTGGGTCACCTGGCTGTGGAATGACCCTGTACTCCGGAAGAAGTACCCAGGTGTCATCTACGTCCCTGAGCCCTGGGCCTTCTACACCCTCCACGTCAGCAGCCGACACTGAGTCCCTCGCACCAGCCACTGGTGCTCTGCCGGGCGGGAGATGGACCACAGAGGGCATCTGCGCATGGGTGTGTGTGTGTGTGTGTGTGTGTGCGCGCGCGCGCGCGCATATGTGCATGTGTGTGTGTCTATGTCCACCCACATGTGTACAGCCCATGACTGAGAACACAGGTGAGTGTGCATTGTGCACATGGATAGGCATGTGTGTATGTGTGTGCGAGTGCATCACCGGGAGACTCGATTGTTTTGGTCAAGTTTCTCTTTGGTTTGGATCTTTTCAGGGTGGGCTTTAGTTTCAGGTAGCATGTCCAGGCCAAGACCTGGGCCCTGCCTCCCTGTGCACCTGGCTGGAGTCGGGGCCCCTCTCCCTCCCACTGCTCAGGGCTGGTCTCTTCTTCCTGGGATGTCTTCTAGAAGCCTTGCAGGAGAGGCTTGGGTGGCACAGAAGCCGGGAGGGGACTTGGCATGTCACCCACCACCTGGCTCACCCCTCAGACCCGCCCTGACCTCTGGGGCTGGATTACATAGGTTGCCTGAACTTTACATGTATTGTTGAGCACAGCATGGCCCCTCTCTGGGCCTCAGTTGCACCAAACCGGCTCGTGGTCCCAAAGTGGGTCGGTGGCCTGGCTGCAGTCTCCTCTTGGGGCAGCCCTGGGATGGGTGAGTCGTGCTATCCTGTTGCTGCCCTCTCCTACCCTGGGAGAGGTATGTGCACCCCAAACCCTCACCCAACCTCAGGCCCCATGGGGTGTTGGACCACCCCGACCCCCGGGAGCCAGAGGCCAGCTCTCCCCTAACCACCAGCCTACCGGGGGTCTGGCGGTGGTAGCCCTCCAGCCACCTCCCTCTGCCAGGAGCTCTGGCTGCCTCCTCTCCCTCCAGGAGAACTACGCACCACCTTCGTTTCGGCCTGACTGCAGATTTGTGAGCTGCAGCTGAAGGCAGAGTCCTCCAACACTTGCACTCTTCCCAGTGCCCCATTCTAGGGGCGGGGGGACGTCTAGAGGCTCTCTCCAGTTGGCCTTGTCTCAGCCTGAATCTCATACCTTTTGCTAGTGGCCCTGCTCCCAGAGTAGGGAGGCATCACTCCTAGCAGAACCCCACCCCCCCGCCCACCTTCTCCCAGGCATTGGGGCCAGCTCTCCTAGCACGTCTGCAGGCACCACAGCCTCTTGTCCAGCCAGCACTGGCACTCCTGTGCTCAGGGGGTCAGCCTTGCCTTCCCTGGTCCCCACCTCCTCTCCTCTGTTCTCAGGGAGCCCCGTGCCTCAGATTCCTCTTTCATGTTGGGGTCCCTCTGCAGCCCCTGGTCAGTCCCTGTCTGCTGGCAGCCGCAGGTGGTGAGAGGTGTGAATAAAGGCGGTATGGAGGCAAGCTTGGCTGGAGGCTGCTGCTTACTTTGGGTGTAAATTTGGGAAGGAGGGAGGTCCTTGGAGCAGGAGAGTGAGCGGCTAGTCTGGGGCGCAGGCAGGAGTCCTGGGCAGACCCCAAGGGCCCACTCAGCCCCGTCTGGCCAAGAGCAGGTGCTGCCACTGCCCACTGGCCCTCCATGCCACTTAGTAGGATCCTGGGGTTGGGGAGGTGGCAAGAAGGGCCACCTCTTTAGAGGAGTCTGGGGGCTATAGGAGTGGGGGACCAGGATAGGGCATCTCCAGACCTGCCTTCAAAGATGCCACGTCGAGCCTCCCAGCTGTGCTGCCAGCCCATTCCAGAGGCTGAAGCAGAGAGGGTGCCCTTTTGGGGAAGGTAGGCAGGCTGGTTTGTTGGAGGTCAGCACTTAGCCTTGGGCAGGTCACTTGGTCCCCAGGGCCTCGGCTATTGATATGTGGTCCCAGCCTCACTGGGAAGCCACCAGGGACTTACTGGGCTACTGTTATCAGAAAACCCAGAGGAGGGGCCGCGCCGGACAGGAGAGGCCCGCACTGTCATAGGCCTTGTGCCCCCACCTGCCCAGCACCCTCATTTGATTCCTTCCCTACCTCGAGGCCACTGCTCCAAACCCCTGTGCCGGGCCTGTTCTCCACAGAAGGACTTAATGGGTATCTTATGGGCAGAGGCTGGCCTGGTTGTCTGGGGCCTGAAGCTTATGCATGTGGGGGGCCCCTGATAAGAAAACAGTAAAAAAAATAAAATAAAAAATTAGGTATGAAAGTGAATATTTAGAATGGAAAAGAAATCACAGCAAATTAATGGAGTCTTGGAGATTTCATTCCCTCTTGACCAAGATCTCTGGGCAGTTTACTAGAAACACTTCGCTAGAAATACAACCTGGCTTCACTCCACGGCCAATGGGTCTCAAAATGTGGCCTGACTGGCAGCATCGAGATGGCAGAGAAAAATGACAACTCTTGTCCCCTTCCACCTGCTGAATCAGAACCTCCAGGTGAACAAAATCTCAACCCCAAGTGGTATGGGAGGGGGTTCTGTTTTTTCCCGTTGGGTTGAAGCGTGACACACAACGCGGTGAAGTGTACAGCTGGATGGGTTTTTGTACAGTGAACCCTCATGTAGCCAACCCCCCCAGGTGAGACATCTAAAAACATAAGGAAAGCGTTGGCAAGTTGCGATGCCTTTGGGGGCACATAGCCCCAAACCCCAGCACACACTGGCCTTTGTTGTTAGTGCCATCGAGTCAATTCCAACTCCTAGCAACCCTGTATATGGCAGGGCTGAACTCTGCCTGATCTTTTTGCACCATCCTCTCACCTTCCGGGGCTCTATCAGACAACGCTCCACTGCTGTTCATGGGGTTTTCACGGCCAATTTTTCGGAAGTGGGTGGCCAGGTCCTTCTTCCTAGTCTGTCTAGTCTGGAAGCTCCATTGATATCTGTCCACCCTGTGTGACCCTGCTGGGTGACCCTGCTGGTATTTGAAATTCCAGGGGCATAGCTTTCAGCATCACAGCAACACACACCAGCTACAGTATGACAACCGACAGATGGATGGTGGGGTTCCCTGATGGGGAAACAAACCTAGGCTGCAGTGGCAACAGCACCAAATCTTAATTACTAAACCACCAGGGCAGGCCACACACTGACCTAAACCCAAGGAAATGTCTTATCTCTCCAATGAGCCCCTTCCAAACACAGGGTGATTTGGAGCAATAGCTTTGGCCTGGCTCCTCCTGGCTTCCCCACAAGCGTCAGATCTGTGGCCCCCACCCTTCCAAGGCCCCACCTGACTTTCCTTCACTTCTCCCCACAAGGCTGTTAGCGAGAACCTTTCTTCCTCTCCCGCCTCCTGCACCCCAGCTAGCCTTTCCTTTTCTCAGCCCAACAGGGAGGAGTCAGAATCCTCCAGCTGAAATTCTCTGGGTCTAGAAACAGGTATGAAGAGGTGACTCAGGAGACAGGACGGGGGGGGGGGGACGGGGACGGGGACACCTTCTGCATGGAGGTGGTCAGGAAAAGAGGGAGGGAGAGTGAGCCAAAGGCAGGCCCCACCCGTCCATGTGCCTTGTACAAATAGCAAGATGTCCTCTTCCTCTGGGTATGTGCCACCCATCGCCAGGACCCACTGGTCCCCTGGGCCCAGAGCCCTTGTGCAGGGCACAACCTATGCGGCTCTACAAGCCAAGCCTAACAAAGTGGGAGGAGCCCTGGATTGGAGCCCCACAGGCAGGGCCACCAGCTGTGGACAAGCAGATGGAGGGTGAGGCCACAGCTGGCCCAGAGCAGCAGCTCTAGGGAACACTCCACTCTGCCCTCACTTCCGCCGTGGGGGGGGGGGGCAAACCACTGAGGAAATGGCGAGGCAGCAGCTTGTGCTTGGAAGGGGTGGGGGCTGCGGTAGGGAGAGGAGGGAAAGGAAGAAAAGGAGGAGCCTTCCTGGCTGGGCAAAGAAACCTAAGAGGTGTCCCTCTGAGCCCCTGGGTGGCCGGCTGTGGGGCCTGAGACCCCAGCACAGGCACCCACCCCCAGGGACCCCAGAAGGAGGGGGGGAATTGACATGCTGAGAACCGACGGTGCGCTGGCCGTGTGAGCCTCTCAACAGCCCTGTGATGAGGCCCGGCGAGGAAACTGAGGCACGGAGCAGTGAAGTGACGCACCAAGGTCACTTAGCAAATGGATGTGAGGGGAAGGATTTGAATCCAGCCTGAGAGCACCAAAGCCTGTGTCCCTCCTACATGCCGCATCCCAAGGCCTTGGCGGTGGAGGAGTCTGTCCCTGGGCCATCGCGGCGGGGTTTCCTTCCCACATACAGGATGGTGTGCGATGAGCCTTTGGTAAGACACAGTGTGCCAAGTGCCCGACGCCTTGTCAGCTTAGTCCGGGAGAGAGAGAGAGACAGGCCCCCTAAGGCTCAGGGCAGGGCCCAGGAGCAGCCCCACCCCGGGACCCCCTGTGTGTCTCTGACCCCTTCTCGGTGTCCACGGAGGGCTCCCAGGAAGGAACAATGGAGTTTGTCCGTTTGCTACAGAGCATCAGCTTCCCGACGCAGGAGCGGGCCTGGGGGAGCCCTTCTGCAGCCCCGTTTTCTCAACATCCAACCTGCTGCTTTGGCCTGGGCGGCCGGGCGGCAGCTGTGCGCGGAAGCTGGAATCTGACCCCTGGCGTTGGGCCTGGTCTCCATGGCAGCCGCGGATTTATTACTGGGGCCTCCACCCAGCTTGGGGGACTTTCGACTTGAAGCCGGGAGGAAGGGGAACCGGGAAGGCGGTTCTGGGAGCAGCGAGCCCACGGGTGGCAGCCAGAGGCCCCGCAATGGTCAGTGAGGGTCTGTGTGGCCGGCTGGGCTGACCGGGTGTGGGGGAGGGAGGGGAGCTGTCACGGAGGCCCTCCCTGACTGTTTTCCTCTCTCTGCTGCAGGCCAAGTTTCTTTCCCAGGACCAAATTAATGGTAGGTTGGGTTTGCTCTTTAATTAGCAACTCACAGCAAAATATGGGTCTCATTAGGCAATTTGTTCTGCTCATTTTTTGTTGGTGGGAAGCAAGGCGGCTGGTGGGAGAGCTGGGCCCACCCACAGGGGCCGGCTGCTGCCCCAGGCGTTAGGGGCTAAGGCTCAGAGGTGGAAGTGTTGGTATTACATTTGTCAGTGTAAATTACAAGTTGGGGGGCGGGGAGCGACAGGAGAGAGCTCACTGGAGTGCTTCCTCCAGAGCCTAGTAGTTGGATTTGGGGGAGGAGGGGGAAGGGATGGTGAGAGACACTATGAACTGGCTATGGCCAAGGGTGGAACAAAAGAAGGGGTCTCTGTCGTGGGCTGAGATAGAGAAAAGAGCCAAGGTCTGCACCCTTGGGCAGGATACTTCTGTTCTCTGGGCCTCAGCCTCCCCCTCTGTAAAGTGGGGGCATCAGCTTAGGTGGTCTCTGAGGTCCCTCTGCCCTGACATCGAGCCAACTTTTGGTGTTTGGAGCACTTTATTCCGAGTCCTCTAACCTGCTGGCCCCCAAGCAGACTTCAGTTTCTCACAGTGCATAGTTCTGTTTCCATAAGGCAAAGGAGAAAGGGTTGGGTTACGCAGAACTCAGGAGTCCAGACCTGGACCAGGGGAGGCTCAGCAGAGCCCAGGTAGGGTCCTGCGGGCTCTGGAGGTGGGCTTAGGGTTACCTGGGCAGGGACTCCAGAGTTCTGGGTACCTGGAGCTTGCTCTAGAAGGGACAGTGGGTGGGTGGGTGGGTTGCAGGCTCCATGTGGGCACCTCCCCATAGACCCCTTGATATCCTCACCCTAAGAGGGCCAGAGCAGGGACGTTTAACACACAAGACCCAGGGCGGGGCCTCTCCTGCCCAGGTCTCAAGGCAGGACTGAACAGGTCTCAGGGCTGGAGCCCAGCTATCAGCCTCAGTGTTCCCTCACCCAGGCCTCGTGCTTAGGGTCACTGACCCTCCCTCCTGGGGCCTGCGAAGCCCCCAGAAGGGGATAAGGTAAGCTTCCCTTTGTATCCCAGTGTCTGACATCAAGAGAGTGGCTAATGAATGAATGCGGGACTGGGCAGGGCTGGCCTGCTGGAGTGGGAGGAACAGGGGCCTTGGAGGCTGCAGAACTGGGGTCTAATCACCTCTGAGCCTCAGTTTTCACATCTGTGAGGTGGGATAATGACCCCTCTCACCAGGCTGCTGTGAGCAAGGGACAGAGAGGATAATGTCAGTCATGCACCCGACAGTGGGCCTAGCACAGCATGGGTGTCACAGAGCCCTATGCTTGGGGTCAGCTTGCTCCAGCTAGCGCCAGCCAGGTGGTACGGTTTTAGGAATTTTGTGAACTGGTTGTTAAAATCAGTCATTGTTATATAATGGAAAATCAAACAATATTCCAATCCTGCATCTGTCCCCCCGAAAAAAGATAACCCTGTTGCAATCAGCAGTGCCTAAGATTTGAAAGAGGCTTCAGTTTAATGAACATAATTTGTACAAGGGTGAGAAATAGTTTAACAGTAGCTCACTGATCAGATTTAATTACAGTATTCATTCATTGGGAAAAGAGGTGCATTCATTGGCATGCAACCTCATTGGTCAAATCATGGTTGAATCAAAACTATAGGTTGGCAGAAGATACGAGCTGGCAAAACTTGCATGTGATAATCAATTGGCTAGATGGAATTTATAATGTAGAATATGGCATGTTTTATTATTATTTGTGAATTGTGTACTCCACATCCTTTATGTCTGTAAAATTTATAAGAAACTTATATACATGTGTCATCAGAGTTGTTAAACCTTTGCCAGCACATTATCCCAGGCCCTGGAGAGAGCCCTTTCTTGCCCCAGAGCATTTGCATCTTCAAAGGGAAGACCTAAAGGGGACTTTTAATCCAATTTATTTAACCCAATTTATTCTTTCATTCAACAAATGTATGAGTCCTTTCTTCATGCCAGCCCAGTTCTAGGCATTCAAGATACAGCAGAGAACACAGTAGCCGAAATCCCTACCCTCGTGGGGGGGTCACATTCCAGGAAGGGGGCAACAAAGGAAAGCAGTAAAATATATAGGATGCTAGATGGCTGACCTATCAGGAGAGAAGGCCAGAAGGGGACGAGGAGGTGTGGGGACTGGGGCGGGGTGACGGGTAGACCTGTCTTCTGGTTCCAGCACTGGAATTCCAAGTTCAGATCTGGCCTTCCAGGTCTTTACATGGTGTATTTGTCAAGGTAGGAAGACAGAACATGCCGTAGGTAACAGTTTCTTAGGAGATGGGCCTCCCTTTGACCCCAGCCCTGCTAATGTCAGGGGCCAGCAGCCCCAGATACTGATGCAGGGCCCTGGGAGGGGGCAGTTTGCCCATCTGTAGAGCTAGGCCCCAAGGCGGGGACGGCTGCCTTCCAGCACAACTGTCATAGGATGAGGTCTCAGGAGGGCAGTGGGCCCACTCCTCGCCCAGGAGCAAACCCAGACAGGAGACAAGGTGGGGCAGCCATGACAGGTCCCCAGGAGGGACATGGAGGCAGAGCTGAGTTTAAGCCCTGCATACAGGGTGGCCCTCTCTCTGTCCCCCTGATGTCGGGTGATGGCCCCGCTGGCACTGGTCCCTCTTGGAGGGAATTGGGTTTTGCAGGAACCAAAGGTGGGGTCTTAGGCCAGGCTCTGACCTGCTCCCCCCTGGGCCACTGCAGCCCCTGCCACCTGGTCCTGCCTGTGGTCTGCCCCTCTGGAAGCCCAGGCTCTGGAAGTTCTGAAACTGGCAGGGAGAGGGGCTTCCCCTTCAACCTCTGCGCAGGCACAAAGGCGGCGAATTGTCTCTAAACCCCATGGCTTGGCCGGCCTTTTATTAGCACCCCCTCTGCAATCCTAGGCTGCCAGGAGAGGCCTTATTTAGGGAACATGAAGGGACCCTAGGCCTGGGCTGGAGGGGTTGGGGGTTTCCCTCTCCCTCTCCTCTCCCACTCTGCCGCCCTCTGGTGGCTTCTGCCTGGGAATCGAGGATCCAGTGTGGCCTCATGGGCGGAGCTGGCTTCAAGAGCCAGGCTGCCCACTGGAGGCCCTCAGCCGCCCCAGCCTTCACTGCCCCATCTGCACAATTGGAACAATAAAGGGACCACCGCACAGTGGTGCTGTGAGGATTGCACAAGGGCCTGGGGCAAAGTGCTCAATGGTGTGAGCTGTCCTCGTCTTTTTTTGTGTGTGAGGAAGACCAGCCCTGAGCTAACATCCGTTGCCAATCCTCCTCTTTTTGCTGAGGAAGACTGGCTCTGGGCTAACATCCATTGCCGATCCTCCTCTTTTTGCTGAAGAAGACTGGCCCTGAGCTAACATCCGTGCCCATCTTCCTCTACTTTATATGGGACGCCGCCACGGCATGGCTGACAAGCAGTGCATCCGCGGGCGCCCGGGATCCGAACCCACGAACCCCGGGCTGCCAAGCGCGAACTAAACCGCTGCGCCACTGGGCTGGCCCCCTGTTGTCGTTTTTTGTTATTATTATTATCAGCTAAGAGCCGCAGGTCCAGGCCTCTGAGGAACCAGCTGGGTAGTGAGAAGTGGGAGAGAGCAGGTGCTGAGAAGGCCAGCACAGGCCCAGCAGGTTCCCGGGTGGGGCTCAAGCAGGGCTCACCCTGTGGGCCTCAGGGATTGGACGAGCTCTTGACCAATTCTGATGGCAGCCCCACCCCTAGTCCCTGAATCAGAATCTCTGTGGGGGGTCCTGGTATCTTCGGGAGCTCCCAGCTGGCCTCACTGTGACAGAGATGCAGGGGGATGCCCACTCCCCTCGGCCGTGAGACTGTGGTTCTAGAGGCCTTAGCTCCGGCAGCCATTTCGTCTCCACCAAGGGAGAAAGGGTTCAGGACAGCAGCAAGCCAGCTCTAGTCAGAGCCTGGGGGAATGTCCCACAGTACCCCTTGACGTCCTTAAGAATAGGACCAGGACTTGTGTCAGAGGGCAGCTTGAGAGTTCAGCAGTCTGCAGGCTGGGGCTAGAGCAGTGGACTGAGAAGTGCCCACAGTCGTGATAATAATTGTCACCACATATGAGAGCCATCTCTGCCATGCCCTCCCAGAGGGGACTTCTGGTCCTCTCAGTAACCCAGAGGCATTGTTATCTCCCTTTCCCACATAAATTGTCTTTGCAAAAGTCCCTTGGGCTTCTGGATGCCCTGCTGGGGGCACCTGGTCTCCTTGGGCTGAGAGCCTTCCTGTGGTTTTCTCAGTTGTGGGAGGAGAAAAAAGGGGGAGAAGAGAAGGGAGAAAGGAGAAGGAAGGAAGAAGGAACAGGAAGGGGGAGAGAGAGGGAGGAGGGAGAGAGAGAGGGAGGAGGCGGAAAGGGAGTCAGGAGAGGGAGGGGATATCATCGCCAGATAAAGTACAGGACACCCAGTTAAATCTGAATTTCCGATAAACACAAATACTTTTTTTTGATAAGTATATCCCAGGCAAAATTTGGGATATCCTTATACTAAAAAGGTATTCACTGTTTATCTGAAATTCAATTTGACAGTCCTGTATTTCTATTTGCCAAATCTGGCAACCCTAGGAGGGAAGAGCAGGAGAAGGCAAAAGGAGGGGAGGAGGGTGGGGAGGGAGAGGGCGGGGGTGGAGAGTGAATGATTCTCCCTCTGGGCTGTGGCAGAGTACAAGGAATGCTTCTCCCTGTACGACCAGCAGCAGCGGGGCAAGATAAAAGCCACTGACCTCCTGCTGGTGATGAGGTGCCTGGGGGCCAGCCCGACGCCGGGGGAGGTGCAGCGGCACCTGCAGACGCATGGGATAGGTGAGTGTGCTGGTCCAGAGCCTGTCGCTAGGGGAAAAGCGGGGTTGGGGGTGGGGAGCGTTGGGGCTGGTTGGTGGGCCCTGAGCCCTGCAGCTGTGGTCCTGCAGAGGGGCCCGCAGGTGGGTGCAGACAGCGGGGTGTGAACAGCTCAGAAGGTTGACGGGCAGGTGGTAGTCAGAGCTCACGGACTCCTGCATCACTCGGGCTTCCATGAGTCCTCACAGCAACCGGTGACACCCCCACCTCACAGAGGACCGCGGGATCTAGGTATTCCAACCAAGAGGTTACCACAAACCGGCAGCAAAGACAGTGCCAACAGCGATCCCGGTGGTGTTCTGATAGAACGGTTTCCCTGCGTTGAATGTCCTGTGCCCGGCTCCCACAACCCCAGGAAGTAGGCACTATCCTAATCCCTGTTTACCGGCAACGATCAGGGTTCAGAGCCGTTAGGTAACTTGCCCAAGTGCTTAATTAAGCCAATGGAACCCAAATCTTCTGATTTCAAAGATTGACTCCCTAAAAACTACACAATACTGTGAGGAAAAAGGTGGAAGAAAACCCACCCAAAAAGTTCCCAAGTGGTTCTCTGTGGTGATGGGATCGTGGGTGATTTTCATTCCCTTTATTGTTTCCTGTTTTTGACAACGGGAACATATAGGACTTGTATAACCGGAAACAAACGAGTTGGGTTTTTTTAAAGAAAAAAAAGGGAGGGTGTCAGAGGCTGGGGTGGCTGTTTGCATTGGTAGCTGGACACCTAGGAAGGAAAAACTGACCCAGAGGAAGGGGGTGACCTGGAAAGAGCACTTGACCTGAGCCCAGAGGCGACTTCTCAGCCTCTGGCCCTGTTTCCTCATCTGCGAGGGTTATCTGAGGTTCTGTTGGAGCAGGCCTGCTGCAGCGCTGGGAGCCCGTCCTGGGGCGGGCCGGGCTGGGCCTGGAGCCGGCCTCTGAAGGCCTGGACCCCGGTGGTGGGGCTCTCAGCAACTGAAGTTCCGTTTCCAGCTCCGAAAGGGTGGTGGTTTCCTTTGGTTTCTGTCTCCTCCAAACAGGAAGCTGTGGTCAGGGGAAGTTCTGATTTCCTGCAGTTGTAGCCTGGCCAGGTCCCCAGGCATGCTCGGAGGAGGGGCATGGACTGGGCAGACTGGGGTGGAGGCTGCAGTGAGGGGAAGGGCAGATGAACAGCCCAAGTGGGGTCACCCGTCTATCTTGGTGGATGCGCTGCAGTGGCCGCCGAGGGGAGACGGACACACGGTTGTACTTCCCTCCAATTCAGGGCAGGAGAGAAGCAGCCAGAAGGGAGCAGAGGAGGTGGCGCTCCATCCTGATCCTGCCGCTGCTCTGTGAAGCGACTCCACACTCTGAGCCTCTGCCTCCTTAGTGGGCAAAATGAGATGATGGTCACCACAGCCACGGAGGATTGTTGGGAGGATTAAATGAGGCGTAGCCATGGTGGGAACTCAGCAGGAGGGGCTGCATCCTCTTCACCATGACCTCTGCCACCATGATGGCGCCTCCTGAATTAGGTGGCCCCTTGAGTTGGCCATGAAGGCTTGGGCAGAAGGCCATTTGGCTTCCCCAGGCAGAGCCTCTTCCTCCCTGCTCACTCTGCTGTGTTTGGGGGTTTCCTAGACAGAAACGGAGAGCTGGATTTCTCCACTTTCCTGACCATTATGCACATGCAAATCAAACAAGAGGACCCGAAGAAAGAAATTCTCTTGGCCATGTTGATGGCGGACAAGGAGAAGAAAGGCTACGTCATGGCGTCCGAGCTGCGGTCAAAACTCACGAAACTGGGGGAGAAGCTCACCCACAAGGAAGGTAATGGCCTGGGTCCATCTTTCCCAGTAGCAGGAGAGGATTAGGGAGTCGGGGTGAGGACACCAAAATCCAATCCATGCCACCAGGATTGTGCGGACCCCGCATTCGATGTGTGCTCCAGAGGCTGCAATTAGATGTCAAGGCGGGTGAACTCTGGACTGGAGCCCAGTGGAAGAGCTGGGGGGCCTGGGGGTGACAGTGGAGACGTCAGCAGGGTGAAGGGACGGCATGGGGAAACCCAGCTAGGATCTACTTGGGCATCACGGTAAGTTTAAGCTCTCACTGTGGGCCTTCATTTAGTGCCTATGGCACCCCTGGGAGCACTGGTCAAGAAACAGGTAAAGTGAGGGGCTTACGAGTAGCCGAGTTGGGAGTTGAATGCAGGTCAACTAGACACTTTTCCACCCTCCAGCCCATCTCAGGCTCGTCCGCTCCCCACAGCTGTCTTCTGAAGTTGCTGCTGATGCCAAGAGTTTCCAAACTTTGCTCCCTTTCCTCGTGGCTCAGCCAGCACTGAGAGCTCTTCCAGAAGGGGCGTCCATGGTGGCCTTCGCAGGGACTGCTGGTCACCGAATCCCACCAGGGGGCTTTTGCCACACACTCTCCAGCAGCCCAGCGCACCTTCCTGCCTCAGAGCAGGACCAGCGGCCTGGGGCTTCTGGGAGAGTACTTTGTGCGTGGGAAAGGGTGACCTCAATGCTGGGCCATTTGCCGGCGTTCTTCCAGCCTGTCTGGCTAGCCCCTCGGCCCTGCCACAGCTGCCACCCCGAGTTGCTGCCGGAGTCCACACCCACCAACCCCAGAGGCTGGGATTTCTAGTTAGGGCCCTGGGCTTGTCTATGGTTGGGATGGGAGGGCTGGGGTAGGACACAAGTGGGCGGAGGAAAAAAGTCTTCAATAATGAAGGCCTTTAGTCTTTGGTTAAGTCACAACAAACCGCTGGAGAGATTGCAAGGTTGTGGTTTGAATTAGATTTGAATCCAGGATCCCCCTCCTTCTGGGGGCCCTTAGACGAGTTTCTTAAACTCTCTCACCCTCCTCAGTTTTCTCGTTGGGAAATGAGGTTACAATAGACAATCGCTCAGGTCCTCGCGAGAGCTAACATTCTATAAAGCAGTCTGCTTAGATTTTATCTGCAGTCAGAAAGGCACAGCGCAAAACATTTAAAAATAGCGCTCCCCCACTTCTTCAGGCTGGCAGCTATCACCATCTCGGCTTTCACTGTGGCTGTTTTATGTGAACAGGGGAAACATGGGCTCTCCTTCTCTTGGACTCTGAGGACACTGCTCGGCCTTTTATGTACCAGGTGGAGTGTTAGCCAAGAGGGCCAGCTGGGGCCTTAATTCTTATGGTTAATGATCTCTGTTTAAAGCAGTTCCACAGCCCCCAAACTCAACACCTCTCTCATTTGTTTAACCATTCAAGAAACATTTCAAAGAAACTAGCAATGTGTTCCAGAAGAGCAGGGAGGCTGATTTCCCTTCCTCTTGCTGTGGGAGACAGGAAAGATGATACTAGAAGTAGGAATCCTTTACCTTGGGTGAAAGAAAATCTTCAGTTTTATTAAGAAGCATCCTTGGAGTAGCTGGTGATGGCTGCCTGGGAGGCCTCCCTTCCGAGGCCTGGGACAGGCTGACTTCCACACCCTGGCTCTTTATGGGTTCACAGAGGGAACCGCCATTCTACCCAGAAGGCATCATCGGGATCCAGCACCTAGCTATGAGGTGCTGCCCCTCTTCTGGACAGGGGGAGCCTGTAGTGGTTGGCACTGGAGCTGGCGTTGGACCTGTCCACAGGGACAGTTTTAACCAAGTGGCTGATGGGTAGAAGCTTCCCCATGAAATAAATCACAGTCTCCTCCACATTCTAAAAATACTCAGAACTACTATCAGCTCTGGCACAGAGCATAGTAATTACATTTTAGAGGATGGTTAAGCAGAGAATCACAGGATATTTTCTAACTGCCCAGTATTATGTGCTGGAGATGTCCAGGGGCACGGAAGTTAATACAGGGCAGTGAGACAGTTTTGCAAGATGGTGAGGATGGTCCTAGAGCCAAAGGCAGGTTGGCCCCGAGAGGCCACTGTGGAGAAGTGTAAGCTGAAATGGCTCTTCTTGCCAGTGCCTGGGACAAGCTAGTATTTTGTCTCAGGAATCCAGAACCAGAAGAAACAAGTAAATGAAGTAATATTTTTTTGGAGCAACATCAGAGAAAATGGCAGTTTTGTAGGCTTTGAGCTTTAGACACAGTTGAATTTAGTTTCTCTCATATTACCCCCACTCCCAAAACACACACTTTTTAAAAAAGAGGTGATGGTGGCAGACACTGCTTGTCACTAAGTGCCCTCTTGGGGTGGGGGTGGTGGGGAATGCTCATTTGGAAGGGAAGACAGGCAGGCCAGGGGCAGGCCAAAGCCTGGGGTGGGTGGAGGCTGTTCTGTGGGAGGCTGAGAGGGCAGGCTATGGAAGGTAAAATCCATGCCAAAGTTTTCTGGAAATATAGGCGCAGGGGTCAGATATTTTCTAAAAACAAAAAAAAGCAGAAGGTGGCTTCAGTGACTGAATCCTCACCAGTACACCTCCCTGCTCCCTACTCTGGCCCCTGCAGAAAGCCCGATTAGCTCAAAATTGAATCCATGGTCTCCAAGGGGGAGGGGAGCATTGTCCTGTTCTGTTCACTGGTTTACTTCCAGGTCTACGGGAAGAGTCAATTGGACACTCAGGGAAGACCTCTGGGGAGCCCCAATCCCTAAGAACTCAATGTCCCATAATGTAACACTAAAGCCAAACTGAAATATTAATGTGATTTATTGCAGTGGATGAACTTTTCAGGGAAGCAAATATCGATCCAAATGGCAAAGTGAAGTATGATGAATTTATCCACAAGATCACGATTCCTGTGCAGGACTACTGAATGAAGAGAACGCAGGGGAGCCTCCCTGGCCCTGAAAACTCAGACTGATTAATCTTTAAAAAGAAAAGTGTTCGTTTCACTCTTGGGAGACGGCAAACACAGGAGCAAGATGACATTACCTGACTGCAGCAGAGGAAACCTTAGCAATGAAAATAAATGATGTCAGCCATGGTGTTACCATGTCTTTAACAAAAGATTTCTATTGATATTAATAACTACCTTTAGTTCAGCCCTTTACAGCTGGAAAGAGCCTATGATGTACAGTTGGGCCTGGGTTCCAAGTCCTGACTTTGCCATTGCCCACTGACTCTACATGATTTTGGGCAAGTCATTTCACCCCTCAAAGCCTCAGGATCCTCACTCAAGTAGGATTCCTACTTCTTACCTCATGGAGCCTATTGAGGATGGTCTGAGATAATGACTTGAAAATGCCTTTGCAAACTGTAGAGCACTGTGCAATCCTGAGTTACCATGGTAGTGCTTCTCCTAAAAAGGGCAATCTACCACAAGACTATATGGTTATGGGTTGTTTAATGATGGGGATACATTCTGAGAAATGTGTCATCAGGTGATTTCATTGTGCAAACATCATAGATGGTCCTTACATAAACCTAGATGGTATAGCCTACTACACACCTAGACAATATGGTACTAATCTGATGGGACCACCAAAATATTTGTGGTCCATCATGGACTGAAATGTCTTCATAGCATGGCTATATTCTGTATCTGGGTGCTGGAACCATCTTCCACATTTCCAAGATAAAGCCAGTGCTAACTGAGAAATAGCAATAAGCAAAGAGGTAAAACAAACAAACAAAAAACTGGCAACATTTCTTGCAGCAGAGGGCCACGTAACAAATTCTCATTCCCATCTCAACACAGTGACATAGTTCAGGCTGCTCATTCATTGAGTATAGGATGAAAACACTCATGTTAAAACAAGGCAGCATCAGTTAAGAGCATCTGACTTTACAAGCCCACACCAAAGGAAGCCAGATGTGACACGTTGCATTCACTGAAGCCTTAACAGAGCTTGAGAAGGCCCTTTCTGAAGCTTCTGTCAGAATTTCAAACTCTCCACTGGCCTGTTAATCAGAGAGGTTCACAGGACTAGGACAGTCTGCTCACGTGGGCCAAACTGATCATGGCTTCAAGCCATTTCCCCAGGACTACTGGAAAGTAATAAGGGATGTAACCGGCCATGGCC
Source organism: Tapirus indicus (assembly GCA_031878705.1). Lineage (NCBI taxonomy): Eukaryota > Metazoa > Chordata > Mammalia > Perissodactyla > Tapiridae > Tapirus > Tapirus indicus. The sequence goes on along the minus strand of CM062918.1, from coordinate 58,580,806 downwards.
ATGATACAGCAAGAGCCCTGGAAAACAGCAGTAGGGGTACTAGTCCTGCTGGGAGCTCTTCCAGCTCAAGTAGCTTTTTAAGTGAGTTATGTAGCCAAGAGGTGCCAGGCTGGTGCCTGCACACTCATCAAATTTGTGGATCCATTGGTGGTGTCAGCACAGCCCTAAAAAGGGCTGGAGTCACACACCAGCATGTTGGCGGGGCAGGCAGGGCAGAGCTCTAAGTACAGAGATTTTCATCCTTATATGTATCAAAATTGGGCTCTCTGGGCTGTGGCTTTCTAATGGTGCCTTAGTGACTAAAGCAAAAGAAAACCAAATTAAGAGGGGTAGGTGTGTCTTTGGGGAGGTTATACAAGACACAAATCTAAGGGCCAGGCACAAGGGAAACTGCAGAGAACAAAACAGTCATAGTCTTAGTGCAACTAGTTCTCAATGCTGCCTGTCTTCTGACCAAACCGAGGTCCTGAGAAAGGAAAGACTCATTTTCCCAACAGCGTAGTCGCTAGTGGGAGTGAGTAGGAATTCTTAGGAGCTGTAGAGGATGGTTTTGTAGGGGGTGGTCAGTATACGGCCCAAACACCAAGTGGGTGAAGCGATGGGGAGCCTAGGTTCACACAGTGCAGGGGCAGATCCAGTTCTGTGGGGTCTTAGGCTTATACAATTGGCAGCCTTCTTTAAGAATACAAAAATAGAAATACAGAATTGCTAGGGCTGCTCCAAGGACCCTGGAAGAGGCCAGAGCAAGTGAGGGGGCCCCGGTGCTTGAACTTCATTACCTGCATGGTAAATCGACCTGAGAGCTGGTTAGATGTTGGCACCCCATAAAGAACTGCTATATTTCACTTTCAGGCAAAGCTCAAGGATCCTAGCCCCACATCTCTTTTTAACCCATCGTGGACATTAGGAAGCAAGTCAGTCCTGTACAGTCAATCTGGAATACCAACAATTAGACACTAGATACCCAGGATTTAGATGGGACAGGAAAAGGAAGTTCTGGGTTATAATAAATGACAGTACTTTCCCTCAAAGCTTTTTTTGTTTGTCACTGAGGGGTCCCAGGACGGTTTTAAAGCAATTTTATTAATCTCATTTGCCTAACAGGAACCTGTAGTATAGCTTGCCAAAAACACATAAGTGGTATGGAGTGGTCATCAGAACCCAGGGCTCATCTCTGCTGACTCAGTGTTCCTAATTAAGGGTGTTTGGTGGCTAGGACGCTAAGATCCTATGATGAGTTCTAATTTAAACCCCTACCCCAGGAAAGGCTTTTGCACTACCCCACATCTGGGTTTCATACTCATTCCTGAAATTCCAGTTGGTTTACCTAGCACCTAGTGTTGTTTACAAAAAAGACCACAGTGCTCTGAGCACTCAAATTGCAGATTATTAAACAGATTTAAAACTAAACAGATACTGTGGTTCATTACAAAGCTAGCCACATTTCAGTAAGAAAGGGGAATGATGGCTGTATACTCCTTACTTACCTCAAAGCATGTTGCAAGAGAATGAGTTACCTGTCATGCTTTGAAATCTCTGGATGAAAGGTGCTTTGGAAGCACAAAGCATTATCACTTTTCTCATAGGGATTGTCCCCTTGTATACCCAGCAGTATATTTTACAGAAGACAAATTAACTGAAGGCTTTCCTTTTATTACATCTAAAGAGCTCTACATAAACAGGTAACATTCAATAGGTAAACAATTTTTTTTTCCAATGCATGTAATAAATATTTTCACTTGGAACTTTTATACAAACTGACATTGGTCTACTATACATTTTTAAAAGCCATTTTACTGGTTTGGCATGCGGTATGGAAATTCTAAGAGAGAAAGTTTTAAGGCAATGAATCACAGATTTAAGTTCATGGAATTTATGGTAACTTTTATATCTGTTTATATACATTTTCCCCTTTGTTAATTAAACAGTTAACAGCAGCACACTCTGGGACCACCAGCTAGTCTCCCTCCCTCTTTCTGAAATCTAAGCTTTGTGGTTTTTTAAATTAAAAAACACAATTCAACATGTATTGATAAAACAAAATTCTTATTAAAATAATTTCAAATGTGCTTTAAAGTCCTGAAGATCTTTAAGTGTTTTTATGTATTTAAAATTGGAATTGTTTATAAACAACATTCTTTCCACAATTAGTAATTTAAAATTGGGGTATATTTTCATTCAGTTTCAGACATTTGACTCAAAGGAAAATCTGCCAAGAAATCACATTTTTCCGAAGCTTAAGTGAATCTTTCCTAAGTCAGTAATAATACAGAAGTGTGACAATGCCTAAATTAATAGAAGTAGACAAATTTTAATGCTCAAAATAAATTAGTCAACCAAGTGTGGCATGGTTAAGGTTCAGATTGTTTTAAAAACATGTGTCCAATAATGCCCACAAAATAATTAAAAGCCACTTCAACCCTGCTAGTCAAATAGCTATTTTATCAAAGATGTGTGTGTGCGTAATATATATATATACACACACACGCACATACACATACAGTACTGTACAGAAAGACAAACATATGCACACCTATTATGAAAGACCAAGGCAAGGGGGATGGTGGCAACTTGCCTAAAGATTCTGAGAATCGCTATTTGTCCACAGACAGCATGTCAATGTTGGCATGGGTGGGAGAGTGAGGGTGGGCTAAGGAAAAAAGATGAAATAACTACGTGCATTTTTTTTAACTGAGAAGATAAAGATGCAGTGCATGACTTTACTAATACTACAGATGAAAGTCTCATCAACTAATATTGGCCATGAGATGGACAGAGTGATAGCTACTACTAATGCAACACTGTAGAACGTGAACAACTGAAGGAAACAAACTCCTTAGAGTGGAATGAACTAAAATAAAAAGACAACTGAATGGTGAGTTTCTCTTGTGGAGACATGACCAAAGCCACTAGACATTTATCCTCCCTATTATCTGTTCTTCCTTTAGGTGGGTATAATGCAGGACACTGAGGGAAATTAGCCCTCTCCAAAACTGGGCTGAAGAAAGTAGAGGGATGGGTTTTCAACTGGATCATTCAAAGAGTTTGTAATTCAGCATCATACACAAAGGTATTGATCAGAATTTTGAGACCACTAACAACGACAGAAAAAAAAAAAGAAACAAAACTATTCATTAGGTAGCTGAATTAATAGAAATGTCTCCTATTACAATGTGAAATAAGAAGCAACTCCCCACAATTTAAGTAATTTCTATCCCAATCTGAATTGAGACACAAATTGTGATACTATTAGATATTAGCCTAAGTTAATATGGCAATGAGAGTTCTTAAAGTGTTTACTCACCATAATACCAGATTCTTTTAAAAACTCAACTATTTCCTGTTTTAACTGACAATCTTTTTTTTTTTTTATTGCAAATTGTTTAGTGACCATAACTCAGCCATGTATGTGTGGAATACACATGCGTAGGGGAAGACTATATAACTCACTTATCACTCACACACACTTGTCTATAAATACATATATACACACACACACATATACATATCAACACCAACTTGTTTTTCAAAATTCAAGTCAACAATTTAGTGGCAGAGAGATGCTGTAAAAACAGATACTATTTTTAGATGCCACACAGTCATGTGAACCATTAACTTTATCATACAACTGAAGATACAGCCATCTTGAATTCTATCTGGATTAAAGTAGGTCATTTTGTTACCACCGCAAGGTTTAAAACGACAATTTTATACACAAAGGTGGTCCTTCATCAACTCTGAGAACATTAAGTTGTAATATACAAATCCAATCTGGAAAACTAGTAATCATTATGCCCCTTCTTTATCTTTTCTGTTAAACCTGCTAAACCTCTCAATCAGCTAAAAAATATTTTCCGCACCTTCAGTTATTACCTGAAGAACATAATACCTTCTCTGATGAAGATTTTGGAACACAAGTAGAGCCACTTTTCCTTCCCTCCAACCCTCACTCATCTCCTGAAAAACAGTTTTCAATATATTTACATGTTCCATTATTAATAAGAATAGATCAGACTGATCCATGAAGTCTAAAAAAAAATTGATTTTCCTATGTCATGCTTGTCTTTAAAAGGTAAAGAAAAAAGTAACATAAACAAGATAGCCAAGCTAAGAAAATAAGTACACTCAGAACCAGAGAGTAAAAACGACTAAGGATCAAGCCCATTTTGAATTTCAACTGTTTATCAGATAGTAGATTTATACAGATTGACATGTGTGGTGCAATGTATTTTCCGAAGAGAATTTACTTTTAGAATAATGGACTTTCTTCCTTTTTGAGGTGATGTAACCTTACCTCTGTCAGCTGCACAAGACACCCAACAGGGCTTTCTAAGCTATTTTTACTTCCTACTTTGGTATGAAGATCTTACATGAAAACTTGTTACCCTGTGGCCAAAAAAGCAGGTGTTCACAGACTTGGTTTTAATACATAATACTGGCAATCCAAATTTAGAATAAAGAACTAGACTAAAGTCTATTATTCACAGGTCTGCTAAGCCTACTCGTTACCCAGACGGCTTTATTCCAATCTCTACAACATATTCTCAGGGGGATCTAGCAAAAAGGAGAGAATATGTGACAGAGGACATGCAGTTGGGATAGTCAGTAAAGATGCTCACATGTGAGTTCAAGACCTTCAAAGCACTCTGAAAGAAGCAGGCAACTGATTTATGAACCGAATGCAAACTCGGGAAGAGAAGGAACAGTAATGACAGAAAAAGACACACAGACACACACACTGAACACACACCCCCACAAGTTATGTCCTGAAAATACAGAGGGAATGCAGTGGGACAGATGAGATTTATAACTTAAGGCTGGATAAAATATGCGCACACACAAACAGAATCCAAGTCTGTTATTTTTAGAAAATCGAAATTAAAACTATCTCCCCCAGCCCCCTCCCCACAACAAAGAAAAGCCCACAATTTAAAACTTCATACATGCAATTCCTTTTCTGTTATTGCAAATAAAATAATGCCATTGGAGTAAAATAAAACCAAAACCAGAGGACAAATGATGAAAAAAATCTTCAGAATCCAGAAAAAATGAACTGAAGGTGGTTTGTGGGTACTTGTTTTTTTTCTTTTTTTCTTTTCTTTCCTTTTTTTTGTTTTTTTACAAGTGTTTTGTCAGACAGGCAGTCTTAGATTTATATACAAAAGTAAAACTGAAAATATAGTTTTGTTCTCTGTACATTTCTTTTTAATTTTTTCCCTAAAAAAAGGAAAAAAACACGCTTGTGTACTTTTCTAAACAGAATAAGGTAAAACATAGCACAAAGTTCTCTTCTTTCTGCCAAGTTCATTTAATCTAGAGTGGGGATGGGAGCAGCAGGGGCACAGGAATCAGTCCAACGAGATAATGTCTGGTATGATGCCGAAGATGGAGGCTGTGTCTGTGCCGCTCCTATTTGCGACGGGGTGGCTGTGGCTCTCCCTTAGGCTGTTGGAGGATACCAGGCTGCTATTACTGCCACTACTGCTTCCATTGGTGGTTGGCAGAGAAGTACTGCCTCCTGCACTTAACTGATCGAGAAACATCTGTGAGGAGGTATACGGAAAAAAACGAGACGAGTGTAAGAGGTCTTGATCATCTGAAACTGCTGCTGCGGCCGCGGCGAGAAGGGAGGTGTTATAATGCTAGGAAGGGAAGCAAAAGACAGAACAAAATGCTCGTTATACTTACACATCAATAAACTTTCTTCTCGGCAGAACAAAGTCCTAAATTTAATATAGTCTGAGTATCTGGTGTTTCTGAAATATTTAATAAAACATTTTGCAAAGTCAAATGGCCTCATGTAATGATCACATCACTGATCTTGAGACACATTTTTGTATCTGAAACTCAGGAAAAAAGCAAAATAAAATTTTCATTGCTTTTTGTTTAATTTTTATTGTAACCAATCCTCAAAATTCTATTTCCAAAGAGGCATATGCTCAGAAGCAGCAGGAAAGAGGACAGTGCACCCTCTTACTCTTATGGAGACATTTGGTTAAGACATTTATCAGTCAATATGACTTAGTGCCCTGTTTCCTTATAAAACAGTACTGGAAACCAACAAATAGATACTCAGACACAGCTGAAACAAAGGCATTTTTATTTAAATTATTAAAACCTTAACAATAATGGGTATGACTACAGTATTCTGAATTTTCTAAGGAAATTTGCTTTCTTTCTCTTGGCTACATCTTATACTGTACAATTAAAATAACAGTAATTTTTTTTTCACACAACATACCTGATTGTCTCCTGATAAGAAAGGAAAGAAATCTAATCCTGTGGGAGAAAAAATTAGTTTAGTTTTGAAAACAAACCCCCCAAATGCCCCAATACATCAAAAACAAAATGCAAATCTTAAATGCTAATTCTAAATTCATTTAGAATTTATTTAAACATGAAGAGTTGAGCTGAGTGTTTTACATCTCTCCCATCTCTAGACCACCAAAGCTGAAGTCCAAGCATCAGCAATGACTTGTCCTCCCTGTGACTCCATTTGTGGACTTGGGGCTAACAGTGATCCCTTAAATTGACATAGCACTTTTTACCAAATGCTCTCACTGACTCCTCTTAGGTAACCTTTCAATCTACTCTAATTTACTTCTCAAAGTACCTCATGAGGTTTGTAATTATTTTTGGCCTCATTCTGTGGATGAGAAAGTTTGGAGTTGAAAGAAGTTAAGAGAAAGAGGAAGTACAGATTTTCTTTTTCTTTCTCAAATTTGCTCACTGGCCACCCTCTGTACCAGACTCTAACTGAGAGACTCTCCAGTGGCATGAGGGGGAAGAGATCTGGGGCGGAGTCTGACTGCTGGGGTGGTGGCTATTACAGAAGGACCAGCTCTGATCCCTGGCTGCCATGGAGTCACTGCAGACCGGTTCTTCCAATTCACATTCTTGTCCATATCGCCCAATGTGTAATGTGACAAAGAACAGGTAAACCAACGTGAGTAAAATGCCTCATTGTGACTTCTAAACTTGGGGAAAAGTACAACAAGCAGATGTAGATAAAAATATGACAACAACACAAATACTCTGGGGATCCATCCACTGTCTACACTAGAACAGATTATAACATGAGGACCTGCAAAATGTATAGCACTGTGGTTCTTGATAGTGAGACTTGGCAGTGGGCTAAGTGAGAAATAGGGCTGTATTGTCCAATAGAGTAACCACTAACCACACAATGTGGTTTACTAAGATTAAGCAAAATAAAAAATTCAGTTCTTCAGTCACACTAGCCACATTTCAAATGCTCAGTAACCATATGTGGCTAGTGGCTGCTGTATTGGCTGGAAGAGATTACAACATTTCCCTCATTGCAGAAAGTTCTACTGGACAGAAGTGAAGTAAGGTTTTCATAACAATCACTAAGAATCTACTCAACTATCTCAGTTCCCAAGAATCCTTGCCAGTGGCCCTGGATTTTTCTGTAGAGGAGGGGTAGAATGAAGCTTCACTTTGTTTTTGTATTAAATTTTCTACAATTAGCATATATGGCTTTTTGTAATAAAGAAGAAAAATGTTCTTAGATTATACGGCTAATACACAAATTACTAAATTACAAAAATACATGAGAATAATAATTCTTGATAATGTAAATGATTATTATGAACTCAAAATACATTGTACAAATGAGTAAACCAACATTTCAAACTACTTTTAAAAAGAAGAATCAGGTTCACTGGAACAAAAATTAAAACTTTCCAATGTCTCAATTCAACATTATCTAAAAGATAATACAACATAGTTACCCACAAAGCCTGCTGCATTATAACTAGATTCAGGGAACAAAAAATAATTTTCATAAACATAAGAATTCAAAGCAACATACTGAAAGTCATCCAAAAACAACTAGACTACTTTGAAGCTCACAAAACCTAAAGATCATCGCACTATAGTTTTACCACTGGTAGTAAAACACTGGCGATTGACGAAGATTCAAACAAAGAACTGGATCTGTATTTACTTATGACCACAGTACATATTTCTCCCAGTTCCCTAGGTCCAAGCCCCTGTTTTCCCAATCTTCCAATTCCTCCTTGGACTCACCCAGAAGAAAGACTATACAGATCAAAGATATTCATAATGCTCTCCGACAATACGGAAGAACGGTGACTCACCTTGTAAGTCATAAGGCATGGGTGTCATGTGGAAAGGATGCCTGTAGTCTTGGATGAGGGATGTGTTAATGTAGCTTGTGTCTACGGCAGGGAGGCTTGGGGTGCGGGACACTGGAGACGCTTGATGTGGAAGACTTAATATGCTAGAAGAAGGAAAGGTTTGCATAATTTTCATTTGTCAATTGAACTTTTAAGTTTAACAAACAAAGGGGTTGCATTTCACAATGAGTCCTAGCTTTAAAAGACAGGAAAGCAATATATAATTTAGACTACCATAACTATTAGGAAATAATTTGTATACTTAATAGGATTTTGTAGAGGCTACAACAGGAAGAAATGATTGGATACCATGGTATCCAACATTCCTAAATCACATGTTGTCTTTGGAACATTAGCATCTACACTCTCAGAATGCAGGGGGAAGGCATGGCTGAGCCACTTCAGTGGGATACAAGTGAAAGGTATCTACAGCACACGACATTCTGAAACCTTTTAAAAATAAGCGCTGGAGTGCTGGCTAGTAAAAAGTATAGGCAAGTTCTTGCAAAGAAAACATGTATATAGACAAGACCAGGAGAATGGAGCAAACTAAGCAGTGAGGAGTTAACAGCTGGCCCCCAGGCTGTAAGCTTTATGACAACAAAAACTAGGTACTGTGTTTCTTGGTACACGCAACGCCCTGCACAGTCGCACAGTTATCAGCACGCTGTTGGCATAAAAGGTCTGCTGAATGCATGAAGGCAGCAAGACAAGGAGAAGACATGCCCCCAAAAGAACAGGTGGTGGAGAGTTTTTAAAGGGAGAATAGTATAACTGGAAGAAGAAGAAAAAAAAAAAACAAAAAGAGGGATTCTGGAAGAACAGAGTGAAATGTTTAAGTAGCTGAGTAGTCAAATCTTTTTTTCTTTACCAAAAATTAAGGAAACAGCAAAAAGGAGGGTGAAAGGAAAAAGAAAAGGAAGGATTGAAATGATTTTGAAAATAAAAAGAGAAAATTCTAATAGTCCTGAGTGAAACAAAGGGTCATACGCTATCCAGACCACACAAGAGACGAACAGGCATATTAAGTTATAGAAAATAAAGAGAAAAGAAGGTATAAAGAGGCTGTCTTTTGCTTTTAAAACTTCATGTAAAGGACTTGGGATGTGGAGATGCAATTTCAAAAGTACAGAATATTTCAGAAGATGCCAAGGTTGGATTTCCAGGAATAGAGTTCTAGTTATGACTATCTACCACATTTTTATGAATGGGATATGAAGCATACAACACACTCTCATCTGCCTCAAAAAAATGTTTCGCCTAATGGAAACTTAATTAAACCTCTTACGTCTCTAAAAAGGACCATTTTCTATTAGCTGCCTCCTCTGACAATGCCTGAGGGATTACAAGAGAGAAGAAAGCAGTTGAAATCCTAGTCTTTGAAAACATCTTGGTATACCAAACAGCAAAGGAAATTTCTGGATGAATACTAAGCACTCAGTGACTGAAGATAGCAAAATGTTTTACATTTACTGACTTTTGCCTCTTTCTAATTCCTGGCTGGCTCCCTTTCTTTCAATTTTGTAATAATATTCTGAAATGCATTTCCACCTTTACACTGCACAATAACAAATACAATATGCTGGGTTTAGGTTTCTATTTACTGGCTAGTCATTATGGTAAAATGGCCACTAGTATTGAATATGGTGTTATCCTTCTAAAAATGTCATAAACTTTCAGGTTGCTTGTTTCTATCTGAAAATAGAGAGAGAAAGGTCTGGCATTTGCAAATACTATATCTGGGTTTAATTAGTCACTGGAAAGCTCAGGAAGCAGTTAACACATCTAATGTAATTTTCCAAATATAATAAACACAGCTCTTTTTGGAGAAACAGCAACGTAAATATCCAAAGAAGAAATATTAGATTTCTAAACACTCAAAAAAGTTTCCTTTAAGGAAAAATGTATAGTCAGACAGTAAAATTATTGTATAGTTTACATATATATGACTATTAATATTCTAAAGAGTAGAACTAACATATATAATAATGCACTTAATCCATAAAGTATTTGCATACCCAGAGATTTATGAAATATCTTTTAATGTTACATTTACAGCATTTAAAGAAATAATATGATAATACGTGTTTGGTCATACTATGGTTTGGTATCTTGGAACCAAAATTCTATAGAAATTTGCTCTAACTACATCAGCTTCCAGTAACTTGACTTCCTTTTTCTCCCACTCAGATTTATTATAAAATAAGTTGGTCTACTAATAAGGACAAGCTTGTTGGGTAATGGCCATCAAAGGAGCCTTTCATCAGAGGTAAATGTTGATAAAGTAGGATTTAAAGTAGACTTAGTGTCCAAATATTCACTTTGCTTAGAATAGGGATACTGCTTTTAGTGTCTTTGTCTGTCTGTACGCTGAGATAAGCTACCCCAGAGTGAAAAGATCAACTTGTGTCATACGTTTGATTGTATTATGAAGACTCCTGAAACAGTCTCCTCACAAGTGAGGAGCTATATTTATCATGATTGTGCTCTTTATTGTTGCAACTTGATCTTTCAAGTAACCACAAATATATTCAACTAGATCACCTTTTTATCGCAGGAAACAACATCAAACCTGAAAATGATTTGACTCCACGCACAGAAATGCCTGCTCTTGGTCTGGTGTTAACTTCCCCTCTTGCACCTTGAAATCTGTAACCATGCCGTGTGTGCATGTCCCTTCTCTCACTCTCCCTTTCCTCAGGCACTACTGTTTGTTGGGAGGAGATTTTTTGAGTAGCCCTACTCAGTTACCACAGGCCACATAATTCTCCGGGTATCTAAAAAGGAGCAAATCTATTTCTAGGTTTACCTTTAGTGTGCTCCAATCAGGCCTCAGCAAAACAGGAAGTGTTTTTGCTGAGAATCCCCAATGTCTCTCATGAGACTAACAATAATAATCTGTCTAAGGGTACAGCTAGGGTTAGCTACTTGTTTTACCATCCTCTACAAAATGTTAAACTCTTTAAGGTTAAGACTGTACTTACTCACTTTATTATCACCATGTTTAGTACAGCGTGTTTTACATAGAGTAGATAACAGTGTCTTGTGAACTGAACTGAGGCATAACCAAGATACATTGTTATTGTTATGAGACTAATGGGAAATATGGGAAATGAGTCTGTAAAACAGAAAGCACTGCGTACTGGAACTTCAGTCTTAGACTTCTTTCATCGCCAGCCTTACACATCGTGAGGCAGGTTTAAAGCATCCATCTGGTCTTCTTTTGCTTTCCTCTTGAAACACTCACTTAGGGTTAATTGCACAGCATACATTTTCCAGTTTGAGTAAACGTTCTAAATCCTATGAGTGGTATTAAGATCACCTGGGAACTTAGAAATACAAATTTTCTCAGTCCCTATTCCTGAATCAGACGTGGTGGGGATAGGGGAGCAATGTGTGTTTTAATAAGCCCTCCGGGTGATTCTGATGTACACCAAAGTTTGAGAACCACTGTACTAGAATCTTTTGGTATGAGGAATACTATATCCAAATGAACCTTTTGAATGCATTATCCTAACCCCTCAAGAATTATCACACACCTGGGAAAAATCCAACCTATTCTTTCATTGCTAAGTTTTACTATCATGTATAATTATTTTATTTGGCAGATCTTTTAATTCTATTTGCAAAATTAACTTTCACAATGACTTTTTTTAAGGCCTCAGCACTTACCCTTTATTATTTAGTGGTGATGTGGGAGATAGAGAAGGACAGGTCCTCTTGGCAGACGGCTCTTCCTCCTCTTCATCAGATGAACTGTCTATGGTTAGGTCTATCACCTCTACTTTCTTATTTTTATTTGAGGACTGGTGGTGAGAAGCCACCTGATGCTCCAATGTGGAGCTCAAGCATCCTATGTGGGAATGATTAAAAACACAAAGCAAAAAAGACCTATGACACCTCTATTTTTTTTTCTCAGTGTGCCTATGGATTAGTTTATCAGTTACAGTTTAGACCTACACTATTGCTGGGGTCACAGAGTAGAAAAAAACAATGGCTCTGCTCTCCTAAGCTTAAAACTACTATTTATTGTTGGTTGTTAAAGGATTTTTTTGAAAAACAATTCTGAATTAGGGCAAACAATCAAAATGTATGTCCACTTCAGGATAAAACCAGTTTGAGGGCAAAGACTATATATTACACATGTTTCACCTGCATAGTACCTGATATACTTAAGGAATGCTATGGTAACATTTTTTAAAAGTTATAGCCTCCTTCCAGCAAAAACATACTAAAAGCCAGGAAAAAAAGGTAAATGAAAAAGGAACGTTCACTAATCTGTACCAAAACTACTAAAAATTTTAAAGGATACCATTTCAAAAGCACTTTACAAATGACTTATTAGATTATGTTACTTTGAAATCTATATCACAAAATTTTAAAAGCTGGCAAAAAAGTGAATTTAAAAGGAGTTTTACTACTTCTGAACATTTAATCAATAATTTAATAAGAGTTATTGAGCTATCCATAAACTGCTGCATGTTTTTTAAAAATTTATGCATTTTAATATTGAAAACTGAGGCTTTACAACAGCAGGGAGACTGCTCCACTCTTTTGGAAAACTAAGACTCACCATCGACTCCATTGTAAGAGGCAGAAACTTCCTGCACTTCCTTTTTTGATCTCATAGGTGCCCAAGAGCCATCCTCCTTAAACTGTATTTCATCACAATCTGTACAGTACTTTAGGATTTCCATAAACAAGCTACAAAAAACAATTTGTCCTTTGAATATCACATTCTAAATGAAGACAGATTAGAATCATTACTGTTCAAAAAACGTTCAGACCCTCTATGTTTTGACCAAGCCTAAAAGAGGAGGAAGAAAGTGGAACAGACAGTTATATTTGCTCTCAAAAACTAGGGCTAAATAAGAAAACTGTTACCTAAATTATGGTACCTTTATGCAAGGAAATATTATGTAAGCATGAAAAATTAGGTTTCCAAAGATTTTTAATAACATGGGAAAATATTCACAAAAAGTGGGAAGAGGCCAAGAAAAGAAAACCCTATATTTTAAAAATAAAATTCTATGTGAGAGTGGTGTATAAATAGCAGTTAACTGTGAGTGGTGACATTATGGATATTTACTTGTCTTCGTTTATACCTTTTTCACACAGTACAAATTGCCTACAATAAGCATATCCTATGTGATAAACTGAAGCAATACAAAAATATGTATTGAATGTTAAGTCTCCTTGATAAATATCATGCAGATATTTAAAAATGAGATTTGCAAAAAATGTGCAAAATTAACCGTCAAATTCTCAGGTTATAATGTTAAATGAAACCAAAGGATAAAAAAACGTTAATACTGCACAATCACAGTTATGTGAAAACAAAAATCAGAAAGTAATACACCACAAAAGCTTTTTATTTTCCTGTGTTTTCCAATTTTTCTTTAAGTGTGTGTGTGTACATGGCTTTTATATTGAGAGAAAAATTCCAATTGACAGGGATATCTAAAGCTATATAATACACACAGCTGGTAAAATATTATTATTCAATTCAGATTTAGTGATCACTGTCATCTCTGAAAAATTAAGTATAAGACATTTACATTACATGTTTCCTTTTTTTCCTATGAGTAATCTGACATCTTTCAAGCTCTGGGTTACACCTGTATTGCTAAAGGTATTCCATTCCTGATGTCACACAGACTCCTAGGTTTTCTCAAATACTGTAAATAAGTTGCCTTAAGTGTTTTGCTAGAGCATAGGAAATATTAAGAAGATCTTCCTTTTCACAATTTATCTTTGTTCAGTGGCAAAAAAGAGGCTAGAGAATAGGGGAAATTTAGAGGAACATCCCAAGACGTCTGGTAGGACAGATCAAACGCAGGAGTGTTCAAAAAATAATTAATTGTTGTGATGCTGTGGGTGGACAAGAAAGACAGAGATAAATATTTCAGAGGAAAGAGAAAAACAAAGTAAGCTGCTACTCAGTGTGTTGATCAGTTTTAGGAGCCCTTACAGTGGGGAACAGATATGATGGACCATGACTGAAGCAATAGAAAATCTCCCAAAACAAGCCCAATTTTTGGTGAGCTTAAGTTAACCACAGTTTCACAATTCCTTCATTTTTTTCTCTAATATGATCTGCATGTCTAGGGATAAATGGATTCATGTTAGGGAAAGGTGTATGCATATCCTGCTTAGAACCACTGGTGCTTTAAATGGTAAATGCCAGGAGCCACTGACAGTAAAGAATGCATTTCCAAAACAAGAGGACAGCAAGTTAAAAAGGAAAAATGTTCACAGTGTTAATTACTTACTTTGAAAAAATACTGATTTCTAGAATCAAGAAAATTCTAAAAATATATAACCAGAGAACACCACCTGTAGAATTTTTATCCCAAACCTGATGGATAACAAACTCAAAAAGATGGTCATTCCAAGGTACAAGGAAAAACTGTAAGCTGACATACCCATCAATAATAAGGTGTTCATATGGAGCCTTCTTATCACAGACAGGACAAACCCAGGTTGGTTTTTTCTCATTCATTTGAATATACAGAGTTGCATCAAAACATTGCAGATGAGAACATGTAAGGGCCCGACATGGAATTGTCAGCCGCATTTTACCAAGCTTTAAAAGAGGGAGACAAAAGTAAATATCAGACAGCTGCTACTCAAAATTTAAGTTTTGATAAAAATCTCCTGAAACACAACGTGTCTGTATTCTGATTTAAAGCATATTGTGTTTACTTTTCATCAATATGGAAGAACATTAAGGACATTTTCTGTGAAACAACTACAGATTAAAAGTGACAGTATTTCTTTGTATATTAAACACAGCGACTATGAAAAGTCTACAGCAAGGGTTATTTACTCCCAAGCCATAGCTCACAGATCAGCTTTTGAGGGAAAAGGCAGGAACCCTTAAAATTATATGCAAAATTTGTAAGTGTGTGCATTTTCCTGGAGAGAATGCTTTCACCAAATTCTTAGAGTAGTCCCTGACCCAAAAAAGTTAAGAACCACTTTACTAGGAATTTGGGAAAGGAAAAAAAATGTATTATTAAATACTGCAGGATGCAGATACATTTACTATCAGTCTGATCTCTGAATGAGAGTAGTTCACAGGTCAAAATGAAATGAATGGCAAGCATTCCCCATGATGTTTGGCATAATTGCCAAATAGCAGTTCTGAGAAGTAAGCCCGGTGTGTTTGCCCTCTGTATTTCCTCCCTCACTGGGTACCATCACAGGCAATTCAGCAAATACCCCTGGACCTCTAGCATTTCCAGCATGTTATGAGACTTTCTCTTCAAACCCTGCAAATGTTGCTTAAGCTGATGTAGGTTGAGTCTGTCCTTTGAACAATAAAATCTGTTTCATCTGGTCCCTGAACTGCTAGCTTTGGCATTAGGCAGAGAAGCTGCCCAGAGACCTGCCATATCATGACCTCCTTCCCTGGAGGACACCTCATACAGTGCAGCTGGATTACCGCTGTGGGGTCTCCAGAGGCCACAATGGCCATATAGAATAGAAGTTATCTACTTTCAATAACCACATTACTTGCTCAATACCAGGAAAAGATTTCCCACATATTTGCAAGCTTGAAAAATATAAAGGCTTGAAAAGGATATGAGTTAAATGAGGAAAAGATTCTTGGAAGAATTTCAGGGAAATGTGCAATTTCCTAGTCTACCAAGGAAATTAACTGTCATTTGGGGCCCTAAATTATTGTTCTGGTATCAATGATTTACTGTGCCTCTACGTAAGGCACTTAACCTTTCCAGGTCTCTTTTTCTATCTCTAAAGTAACACTGTTTCCTTCTTACTTCAACAGGATGTAGTGATGAAGAATATAAAAGGACCCAGAACATGCTGTAAACTCAGGAGAAGGGAGTAATGCAAGTTTACAGTATCAGAAGTATGGACAGCGGGGATGCAGAGAAAAGACAGCTCCCTTCCCTGCTCCCAACTTTACCCTGCACATGATTATACTATTTATTTATGTGTGTGTCTCCTCATACTAGAAATACATTGGACTCATCTCCTTATCCTCGGCACTTGGAAATGTACCTGCTATACAGCAGGAAGATGGTCCCGTGTACTGATAAGGCTTTGTTGGGCAGACTGAGCAGTTTTAGGAGGCACTATCCATGGAGGGTGTGTAGGAGGTACATAGCACTTTACGAGGCAGCTCTGAGTATGAATTCTGGAATTAGACTATCTAGGTTTGAATCCTGACCCCACTACTTACCGAGTGAATCTTGAATGTTAGTCAGTCTCTCTGAGCCTCAGTTTTGTAAAATGGGGATAAAAAGAGCATCTACATCATAAGATCGTGGGGTTTAAATTACATTTATTGCATAGTGCCTGATACATACCAAGTGCTCAATATATGTTACCCATTATTAATAAAAGTACAGAAACATACTTGCTTCAAATTACTCTGTAAGCTAATAGGAGACCCACCCAAACCCCAGCTCAGTCATTCTTCTTGTCTATGCTCACACAGTATTTAAACAACTTCAATACCCCCTTTCTAAACTTCTATTCAATTTTTATGATTTGATTTACTTAAGCACCTGATGAAAAGGCAAAAAAGAACAAACTAGCTTTTATAACAGAAAAATCATCTATTTACCATGAGCCAAGACATGCTGCATTAGTCCAGAAACATTTTCCAAATAATAATCTGGTTGGAGGTTCTAGATTAAATGTTTATATCTTAAGTCAGACCTTAACTTGTGAAGTGCAAATTCCTACTGAGTAGGTATTTTTGCTACTGCCTTAATACTAAGCAGAGAAATCATAGACTAAAAATCCTAGACAAACACAGTAATAGTAGACATGGTTCATGTACCACAGAACTAGTAAGCTACTTCTGATAGCTTATGAAGATAATGGATAAGAAGATAAGAAATAAAGATTGTTTCAGAATCCAAGCCATAGGCTGTAAAACTTAGACTCTGAAAAGCAGTTTTTCTCTAAAGGCCTTCACTCACCTATCTTCATCCCTATAATCCCCAGGTGTCAGTTCATTTTTGTGGTGAGTGAGCAACTCTTAGGCCCTATGATCAGCCACACTGACAAGTTTACCAATAGGGGTGGTTTTTTTTTTTTTTTGGGAAGATTGGCCCTGAGCTAACATCTGCTGCCAATCTTCCTCCGTTTTTGCTTTTCTTCCCCCCAAAGCCCCAGTAGATAGTTGTATGTCATAGTTGTGCAACCTTCTAGTTGCTCTATGTGGGACACCACCTCAGCATGGCTTGATGAGCGGTGTGTCAGTCCGCGCCCAGGATCTGAACCGGCGAACCCCAGGCCACCAAAGCGGAGCGCATGAACTTAACTGCCAGGCCTCCGGGCCAGCCCCACCAACAGAGTTTTTAAGGAACACTGCTACATGAATGGCACAGGAAGGACATTTATAAATGGATACAGGACAGGAAAAGTTCACTTTCAAATGCACTATTTATTAGCTGTCACACAAATGCCTTACTTCAAAGATTCACAAAGTAACTATTATATGATAATGCTCCTCATATTCCTGATTTTTAAAAACAATCACTAAATTCTAAATACTTATCTACAAATGGACACTGATTTCTCTAACTTGGTATCAGGAGAGAAGCCGACTTTTTAACATCTTCATCTTGTAATTACAAATTCTTTTCCCTTTATAGGATACAGTGGATATTTGCATCATTTGCAGATAAACACTGTGAAAATAACCACCAAACAAGTTTTCTAATGCCACTAACCTTACTATAACATAATAGTGCTGTATTAGTAACTGATGATGCTGAAAGACAAGAGAAAATAACCTACTTAGACATAAGTTTAAACCAGCTTATCTGAAAAGGATCCTAAAAAAGTCAACAAAATATATATGTTTTTTCCTTGTACAAAGAAAGGAATAGTGTGACATTAAGAATAATTTCTATTTGGGGGGCTGGCCCAGTGGCGTAGTGGTTAAGTTTGCGCACTCCGCTTCGGCGGCCTGGGGTTCACAGGTTTGGAATGCAGGTGTGGACCTACGCACCACTTATCAAGCCATGCTGTGGCAGGTGTCCCACATATAGAGTAGAGGAAGATGGGCACAGATGTTAGCTCAGGGTCAATCTTCCTCAGCAAAAAGAGGAGGACTGGCAAAAGATGTTAGCTCAGGGCTAATCTTCCTCACAAAAGAAAAAAGAATTTCTTTTCATCATCATCATCATAAATAAGTTTCCAGGAAGTTTATCTTCCTTCTATCAACTCCAAGTCACTTGTATTTGAGTTTATGGGTCTGGGGAGTATCTCAGGTTCTCAAACATTCTTCTAGCTCTATTTTTAATAAATCAGAAGTAAAAAATTCCCAAAGAGTAAAAACATTTTAAATTATTTTCACTGCCTTTAGTTAAATGGCACACAAACAGAAACTCATTTATTTTGAGCTGTGTATATCACAACAAGGGCAATTCAGATGCAAAGTCAGACACCATATTTACATATTTCAAAGGGAACAAATCTCTTTCATTATTCTATAAATTTGATATATAGATGAGTTGTCACTACTAAGTTTTACTTTTTAGAGTAAAAACATATCTAAAATATATTGCTTTACTGTTCCAGAATAATTGTAAAGGGATTGTCCCTTTAGCCAAATAGAAATCCATAAAAGTATTATAATTACTGATTATATCTATAGTTGTTTTTTCTATAATCTGAATTTTGAAGGCAGAAGTCAATTTGAAATAAACTGCTAAAGCTCTTGAAACTAAAATGGGAGGAGCAGGGGGGATATGGAAAGAAAAACTGAAGACTGGCCAACTAAATTAAGAGGTGCAAGGAGCAAAATGTGGTTAACATTTTCTAATAATACAGAGAAGATCACCTGCACTATATAAAATTCAAAACTAGTTCTATAAATAAAAAGTCAAGATTTATACTGTAATGCTTATTTATATGAATGCTTCATCTAAATGTTAAATGATATAAACATCATATATATCAGCACAACTGCAAACACTTTTAAAATGAGACTGCAGAAAAACAAGACTTCTTTCAGTGATTTAAATGGAAAATGAAGCTTATGCACTTTTCTAAATTTCTCATATTCTCTGAATTGGTGTTTTATAATGGAATGGAGTGGCAAGGAATCATGTGGAAGGGGAAAGTGGATAAACTGAGATTTAGGGGAAAGAGGGTAGGATAAGTACGTACTTTTTTTTTTTTTTTTTTTGTGAGGAAGACCAGCCCTGAGCTAACATCCGTTGCTAATCTTCCTCTTTTTGCTGAGGAAGACTGGCTCTGGGCTAACATCTGTGCCCATCTTCCTCCACTTTATATGGGACGCCGCCACAGCATGGCTGACAAGCAGTGTGTCGGCAGGCGCCCGGGATCCGAACCCGCGAACCCAGGGCTGCCAAGCGCGAACTAAACCACTGCGCCACTGGGCCGGCCCCTGTACTTTTTTTTTTTTTAATCATTGCTTTCTTCCCACTCTCTGCTTACCTGGTCTGTGAACCATTTTTCTAAATGTTAAAAAATACCAGTTTCCTTTACATCACAATCTGTTATAACATTTTTCTGGTTATAAGAATCCACCTCCCCCCCTACCCTGGCCAGTATTTTTTATTGTGGTGAAAAATATGTAACATTAAATTTACCACCTTAACCATTTTTAAGTGTGCAACTGAGTAGTAAGTATATTCACATTGTTGTGCAACAGATCTCTAGAACCTTTTCATTTTGCAACACTGAAACTCTATACTCACTAAATGCTAATTCCTCCTCCCCCTAGCCCTTGGTAACCATTTCCAGTTTCTATGATTTTGACTACTTTAGACATTTCATATGTGTAGAATCATACAGCATTTATACTTTTGTGACTGGCTTATTTTGCTTATCATAATGTTCTTGAGGTTTATCCATGCTGTAGTATATGACAGGATTTCCTTCTTTTTTAATGCCACATAATATTCCGCTATATGTGTATACCACATTTTCCTTATCTATTCACCTCTTGATTGACATTTGGGTTGCTTCCACCTCCTGGCTATTGTGAATAACGTTGTGCTGAACATGGGTGTGCAAATTCTCTCTTTGAGATCCCGCTTTGAATTCTTTTGAATATATACCCAGAAGAGGAATTGCTGGATCATATGGTAATTCTATTTTTAATTTTTTGAGGGACCTCCATACTGTTTTCCATAACAGCTGCAGCATTTTACATTCCCACCAATAGTACATTTTCCGCATCCTCGCCAACACTTGATATCTTCTGTTCTTTTGATAGTGGCCATAGTGATAGGTGTGAAGTGATATCTCATGTGCATTTCCTTAACAATCAGTGAAGTTGAACATCATTTTGTGTGCTTGTTGGCCACTTGTATATCTTCTTTGGAGAAGTGTCTATTCAAGTCCTTTGCCCACTTTTTAATCAGGTTGTTGGTTTTTTTGTTGTTGAATTGTAGAAGTTCCTTATATATTCTGGATTTTAACCCCTTATCAGATACATGACTTGCCATTATTTTCTCCCGTTCCATAGGTTGTCTTTTCACTCTGCTGAGTGTTTCCTTTGACACGTAGAAGTTTTTATGTTTGGTGTAGTCCCATTTGTCTATTTTTGCTTTTGTTGACTGTGCTTTTGGTGTCATATCCAAGAAATCATTGCCAAATTCAACTGAAGCTTTTCCCCTATGTTTTCTTCTAGGAGTTTGTAGTTTAAGGTCTTACGTTTTAGGTCTTTAACCCATTTTGAGTTAATTTTCACATACGGTGTAGAGGGTCCAATTTCATTATTCTGCATGCAAACATCCAGTTTTCCCAATGCCATTTGTTGAAGAGACTGTCTTTTCTCCATTGTGTAGTCTTGACACCTTTTGAAAGTCATTTGGCCATACATGCAAGCGTTTGTTTCTGGGTTCTCTGTTCTGTTCCACTGGTCTGTATTATCTATCTTTATGTCAGTCCCACACCATATTATTTACTGTCACTTTGTACTATATTTTGAAATCAGGGCGTATGAGGCCTCAAAGTTTGTTCTCATTAAAAGATTGTTTTTGCTATTCGAGGTCCCTTGAGATTCCATAGGAATTTTAGGACGGTTTTTTTTTTCTATTTCTGCAAAAAATGCCATTGGGATTTTGATAGTGATTGCATTGAATCTGTAGATCACTTTGGGTAGTAGGGACATTTTAATAATATTAAGTCTTCTAATCATGGGTATGGATGTCTATCCATTTATTTCTATCCTCTTTGAATTCTCTTAATAATGTTTTGTAGTTTTTCAATGTACAAGCCTTTATCATCTTGGTTAAGTTCATACCTAAATATTTTATCCTTTTTGATGGGATTGGTTTCTTAATTTCCTTTTCATTGGATTGGTCATTGTTAGTGTATAGAAATGTAACAAATTTTTGACCATTGATTTTGTCCTGCAGCTTTACTGAATTTGTTTATTAGTTCTAACAGGTTTTGTGGAATCTTTAGGGTTTTCTACATAAAAGATCATGTCATCTGCAAACAGAGGTCATTTTACTTCTTTCTTTCCAATTGGTATGTCTTATTTCTTTTTCTTGTCTAATTGCTCTGGCTAGAACTTCCAGTACTCTTGAACAGTAGTGGTGAGAGTGGGCACCCTTGTTTTGTTCCTGATCTTAGAGGAAGAGCTTGCAGTCTTTCCACATTGAGTAAGATGTACACTGCTGTCTTTTCATATATAGCTTTTATTACAGTGAGGAAGCTTCCTTCTAATCCTGGTTTCTTGAGTTTTTTTAATCATAAAAGGGTGCTGAATTTTGTCAAATGCTTTTTCTGCATTGAGACAATCATGTGGTTTTTGTCCTTCATTTTGTTAATGTAGTATATTACACTGATTATCATATGTTGAACCATCCTTACATTCCAGCTATAAACCCACTTGGTCACGGTACATGATCTTTTTAATGTGCTGGTGAATTCAGTTTGCTAGTATTTTGTTTAGGGTTTTGGCGTTAATATTCATTAGAGACACTGGTATGCAATTTTCTGTGTTTTTTTTTTTTTTCCTTGTTGTGTCTTTGGCTGGTTTTGGGATCAGGGTAATGCTGGCCTCATGGAATGAGTTTGGGAGTATTCCTTCTTCAATTCACTGGAAGTCTGAAAACGACTGGTGTTAATTCTTCTTTAAATGTTTGGTAGGATTCTCCAATGAAGTCACGGGGCCCTGGGCTTTTCTTTGTTGGGAGGTTTTTGATTGCTGCTTCAATCTCACTGGTTATAGGTTTGTTCAGATTTCTTATATCCTCATGATTCAGTCTTGGTAGGCATTTGTTTCTAGGAATTTATCCATTTCTTCTAGGTTATCCAATTTGCTGGCATATAATTGTTCATTAGTCTCTTACAATCCTTTTTATTTCTGTGACATCAGTTGTAATGTCTCTTCTTTCATTTCTAATTTTAGCTATGAGTCTCCCCTCTTTTTTTCTTAGTCTAGCTAAGAATTTGTCAATTTTGTGGATCTTTTCAAAAAACTAACTCTTGGTTCTCATTGATTTTTTTTTTTTTCCTATTCACTCTTTCATTTATCTCTGCTCTAATCTTTATTATTTCCTTCCTTTTGCTGACTTTGGGTTTTGTTTGTTTTTCTTTTTCCAGTTTCTTGAGGTGTAAGGTTAAGTTGTTGATCTGAGATCCTTCTTTTTTAATGTAAGCATTTATTGCTTAAAC
The DNA here is from genome assembly GCA_031878705.1 of Tapirus indicus. NCBI lineage: Eukaryota > Metazoa > Chordata > Mammalia > Perissodactyla > Tapiridae > Tapirus > Tapirus indicus. The sequence continues at coordinate 58,557,998 of CM062918.1, read as the reverse complement.
TTCCCTCTTCCTACTGCTTTTGCTGCATCCCATAAGTTCTGGTATATTGTGTTTGTTTTCTTTTGTCTCCAGATATTTTATAAATTCCCTTGTGATTTCCTCTTTGACCCACTGGTTGTTGAAGAGTGTGGTGTTTAATTTTCACATATTTGTGGATTTTCCTGTTTTGCTTCTGCTATTGATTTCTAGCTTCATCCCATTGTGGCCAGAGAAGATACTTTATATGATTTTCATCTTAAATTTGTTAAGACTTGTTTTGTGGCCTAACACGTGGTCTATCTTGGGAGAATGTTCTGTGTGTACTTGAGAAGAATGTGTAATCTGCTGCTGTTTGGTATTCTGTATATGTCTGTATATGTCTGTTAGGCCCAATTGGTCTATAGTGTTGTTTAAGTCCTCTGCTTCCTTACTGATCTTCTGTCTGGTTGTTCTATCCATAACTGAAAGTGGGATATCCAAGTCTCCTAATATTATTGTGTTGCTGTCTATTTCTCCCTTCAGTTCTGTAAATGATTCCATCATATATTTGGAAAAGAATTTTTAGTAAGAATATAAAAAGCCTAAAGTCAAAATACTTTCCCTAAGAAAAAGACTGGCTATAGTAAGGAATAAAAAGATAGAAAGATAATACAAAATGATAGAATTTGGTGGTTTTTATTAACTGCACTGTATTTTTTCAGTAATTTGCAAAAGTTTAATAAAGAACAGGAGGTCCCTTAGCAATTATAAAACAAAAGTTTTTTTTTAAAGAGCTACATAAAGTATAGTATTATAAACTAATTCATGAGCTAATGACTTTTCATATTGTGTTTGAGGTTTTATAAATTACAAAATACTAAGATGTAGAACAAATAACATTTAATTTCTGTTTAAATTCTTTGTTTCTTTAAGGATACAACTTCATCTTCACCTTAGATTAGAAGCATATCAATATTAAAAGCTTTCAATATCAGGCCTGCCTGAAAAATCCAGGCAAATCAGGAAACAGCTGTGTTTCATACTTTCTCCCCAACTTAGATATAATTAACTTGATTAATTATAGAACAAAAGGTAATCAAAATGTCAAAGTGATTTACTCTTAGTTTTTCACATATTTTTGTATGAAAGCCACATTCAATTACTAGCCCTACTATTGGTGGACCTAATAACAAATTAGTTAAGGGGGGCTGGCCCTGTGGTGTAGTGGTTAAGTTTGCACGTTCTGCTTCGGCGGCCTGGGGTTTGCTGGTTCGGATCCTGGGTGCAGACCTACTCACAGCTCATAAAGTCATGCTGAGGTGGCGTCCCATATAGAAGAGCTACAACTCTACAACCATGATACACAACTATGGACTGGGGATTTGGGGAGTAAAAAAAGAAAAAGAGGAAGATTGGCAATAGATGTTAGCACAGGGCCAATCTTCCTTAAAAAAAAATTAGTTAAGAAATAAACCTTAACAACATATTTTTTTGGAAACTTTTTCACTACAAGTTTAATCATTTGGGATGTCTTGGGCCTTATATTTACTTTGTACAAGTGATTGATTTTGACCTCATTTTCTGGTTTAAAAATATTTCTAGGTTATTTTTATATGCATAACCAATTTATTCAGGTTAAACAGAATAGTTTTTAATTGGTGGATTCTCATAATGTAGTCATTGTTGGCAAAATCGTTAAATTGAATGTGTGGGTAATCATGGCCAGATTTTTATTCAGAAGGACGCTACTTTAAAAAATGAAATTTTATAAATATACTGAGATAATTAACATTTCTTATTTGGAGATTTTACACTTGAATCTAAGAGACAGTCATTAATCACAAGCAACATTTAAATATATCTTTCTAAGAATAGAAAATTTTTATAGACTTATAAATTCATTTAGATTCCAAATCCTATGACTAAATAATAATGTTTTTCTACTTTTCATAAATGCAGGCATATTTCAAAAGTAAATAGAATTTTTCAAATAATAGAAATACTTAATAAAAAGAGAAAAATGTATGTTAAATCTTCTGGAAAGCAAGTTATTAGTTAACACTTACTGGACATAGTAGAGAAACCCTTAGGCTTGTTGTAGCTATTTCACTGTCTGGATCCGCAGTCAATTTCTCTTTAACTGACATTCATTGAAGAGAAAACAAACAAACAAAGAAAACAAGTTTACTAAACATACATTACTGATACAACATAAGAAAAAGAACTAGGAACTTAAAATGAAAAACCCTAAAAAAAGGGAACTAAAAAATAATCTGCTCAATTATGTTCCAATCAGTAGAAAGATAAAAACAATTATATGGTTTATAATTTCTACAATAAGCAAAGGAAGGAAAACAACTGTATATCTATAGACTGACTACATTTCCTGTAAGTTTTCTATTTCTCACCCACAGAACAAAAACTACACTGCAGTAACAAACGAAATTTCTACAGCAAGTTGACTTATTCAACTGATGGCTGACTATATAACTCTTAAGATACTGAACAAAGATTTTCTTTCTGTTAAACTATGACCAATACTATTTTAAAAGAAATTAATAAATAGCGACTATAAAACTTAATAAATAGCGACTATAAAACTAACATTCATAATTTTTTCCAAAGCTTAGACAATAAGCAAAATATTTATTGTAAAACACATTAATTCTAATTTCAAATTATGAAAAGAAAAAAGTTCAACTGCTTTTTTACCATATAATTACTTGAGTTTTACATTTATTTATCCATAAACTAATTACGCTACCTTTGGCAAGTCAATCCTCTCTGAGCTTAATTTACTTCTAGCAAAATAAGAACCCACACTAGATAAGCTCTAAGTCTTTTTAGTTCAAACTTCCTATGGTTCTTAAGAGAGGAGGCACTAAGAATTTTACTTTTAATGACTTTTCTGTTACTCTCCATCAACCTAATATAAGAAGGACCTTTATACTTATCTGGAATCCTCAGTATCTGTTACGTCTGAAAACAATTTAGAACTTCAATTGAACTTCAACACAGAAGTGAGACTGGAAATGCCTGAATGTAATATTCCAATAATTTTGGAAATTGTTCCACAATAACTTTAAAGTCTATATGTATAAGGTGGGCCAAAGTGGAGTAGTTGTGTACATAGTCAATCACTGAACTTCAGAGCTGTGCACAACTAAGTGTGACCAGATAGTTAACATACAGTAAAGAAAATGGGGAGGGGAAAAGTACTCAGATAAGGAAGAATGATTTCAGAGTAGACGTCTGTTGGGCTAACAACCATTTATAAGAATTAAGAATCCTGCCATTATTAAACATAGTGATCATACAGTCTGGATTTTTTGAGATGATCCAAATCTTAAATATTCTATCCAACTGTCTCCATAAATTAGTGGATCTCATCTAAGATGCATATCAGAACTACCCATACAGCTTTTAACTTATAACTGCCCACTGAATCAGAATGGAGAAGACAGACACCAATGGGTAGTTTTTTAAAAGCTCCAGATGTGATTCTAATTCCAGACTAAAAAGTCATTTCATGGCCTGGAAATTCCACAATTTTAAAATCTATATAACTCATAGGCTGCCTCTCACACCTGTAAAGGCATAAAATCCCTAGGTTTTAGTTTGGAAAATATAGCTACCACATCACTTACGCCACCTACTATCATATGTAAATTATGAAAAGCATGGCTTTGCCATTATAGATCCTATCTTAGTCAATCCTTTTTTAAACATTTAATGAACAGCATCTCTTTAAAGGTAATAAATTTAATTGCCATACAAAATAAATACGTAAATAGAATTCTAATATGATTACTAACCATTCCGTAGCCTTCACCAAACACCCTTCCAGCAACCACCATACACACAACAATGGGAACAGTAACTGACTTTGGGTTTTGTCTAAACTTCCACTTAAATGAAGCAATACCATAGTTCATAATATCAGCCTTATGCAAAGTAAAGTTCAGTGTCTAGTACTTTGAAAAGAAATTGAAACAGGAGAGGCAACCTGAGGTAGTGGTTAAGAATACAGGATCTAGAGCCAGACTAGGTTAGAATTCAGCCTTAGTCAAGTCATTTAACCTCTCCTTGCTTCAGTTTCATCATCTTGTAAATGGGAATAATAGTACTTCATAGCACTATTTTAAGGATTAAATTAGTTAACACACATAAAATGCTTTACAATAACCTAAGATTATACTCAATAAATATTAGCTATTGCTACTTAAAATAAAATGTGATTTGTATATTCACTTTTAGAGGTGGGAGAATGTTCTGAAATTATTTTAGAATCAGCTTGTCAATTTCTATTAAAAACAAAAGATTTGCCTTTAGCCTTTGCCACTATAGACTCAATCTTAGTTAATCCTCTCATGTAAAGATACTTTTAAAGAACCTATCAGGATCTTGATTGGATTAAGTTTAATCTATAGATCAATTTGGAGAGAACTAAGGAAGGGGCATCTCTCCAATGACAATATTGAGTGTTCTGATCCATTAACATGGTACACCTCTCCATTACTCAAGTCTTATTTTAACTTCTCTCAGCAATGTTTTATAGTTTTTAGCATACAAATCTTGCACATATTTGTGCACATATTTGATATGTGCACATAGCCCTAAGTATTTCATATTTTTGGATGTTATACTAAAAATTGTTGTTTTTTGAATTTCAATTTCCAATTCTGTTACTGCTAACAGAAATACAACTCTTTTATAAACTGACAGTGTATTCTACAACCTTGCTAAATTCAAATATTAGCTCTAGCAGATTTTTTGTAGATTCTCTGGGATTTTTTCTACATGGACAATGACATTATTTCATATAAATAAGAATAAAGCAAACAATTATTTATTTATTTCTAATCTGCATGCTTCTTTTTTCTTGCCTTATTGTGTTGGCTAGGATCTCAAGGGCAATGCTGAATAGAGGTATTAACAGCAGATATTCTTTTTGTGTGTGTGTGAGGAAGACCAGCCCTGAGCTAACATCCGTTGCTAGTCCTCTTTTTGCTGAGGAAGACTGGCCCTGGGCTAACATCTGTGCCCACCTTCCTCTACTTTATATGGGACGCCGCCACAGCATGGCTGAAAGCAGTGCATCAGCAGGTGCCGGGATCCGAACCTGCGAACCCTGGGCTGCCAAGCGCGAACTAAACCACTGCGCCACCGGGCCAGCCCCAACAGCAGATATGCTTGCCTTGTTCCCAATCTTAGGGATGAAGTGTTCAATTTTTCACCATTAACTGATATCAGCTAATGGCTTTTTGTAAATACCCTTTATCACACCAAGGCAGTTACGTTCTCTTTCTATTTTGCTGAGAGTTTTATCATGAATGCATACTAAATTTGACCAAATGCTTTTTCTGCATCTGTGGAGATGATGATATTTTTTTCCTTTTTAGTTTGTTGAGGTGAATTATTTTATTATTTATTTATTTATTTTTGTGAGGAAGACTAGCCCTGAGCTAACCTCCATTGCCAATCCTCCTCTTTTTTGCTGAGGAAGCTTGGCCCTGGGCCAACATCCGTGCCCATCCTCCTCTACTCTATATGGAATGCCACCACAGCATGGCTGACAAGCGGTGCATCAGTCCATGCCCGGGATCTGAACCTGCGAACCCTGGGCCACCAAAGCGGAGTGTGTGAACTTAACGGCTACGCCACTGGGCCAGCCCCAGTCACTATGGGTTTTTTTTTTTTTTTTAATATATTGGACTTAGAATTGTTTGACTTAGTCAAAACAATTCTGGAAAAGAAGAAAAAAAGTTGAAGGACTCTACCTGATTTCAAGATTTACTATCAAGCTATAGTAATCAAGACTGTAGTACTGGCATAAGGATAGACATACATGTCAATGGAAAATAACAGAGCCCAGGAATATTTATACATCTGTTGTCAATTGGTTTTTGCAAAGAAGCCAAGCTAATTAAACAGAGGAAAAGACAGTCTTTTTTTTTTACTGAGGAAGATTCGCCCTGAGCTAACAACTGTTGCCAATCTTCCTCTTTTTGCTTGAGAAGATTCACCCTGAGCTAACATCTGTGCCAATCTTCCTCTGTTTTGTATGTGAGTTGCCACCACAGCATGGCCGCCGCCGAGTGGTATAGGTCTGCATCCAGGAACTGAACCCTGGCCACCAAAGCGGAGCATGCTGAACTTAACCATTAGGCCACAGGGCTGGTCCAAGATAGTCTTTTTAACAAATGTTGTTGGAACAACTGGGTATCTACATGGGGAGAAATAAACCTCTAACCTTACCATGCATCATATACAAAAACTAACAAAGTGAATTGTAGACCTAAAACTAAGAGCTAACTAATAAAATTTCTAGAAAAAAAAATGTTTGTAATCTTGCATTAGGCAAAGATTTCATAGTATACAAAAAGCACAAACTATAAAGAGAAATGGGGGAAGATCTGAATAGACATTTCACGAAAAGATGCTTAACATCATTAGTCACTAGGAATGTAAATTAAAACCACACTGAGATACCACTACATACTGACCAAAACAGCTAAAATCAAAGCAGCCTGACAACACCAAGTGTTAGTAAGGATGGGGAACAACTCAAAATCTCATATATTGTTGGCGGGAAAGCAAAAATGGTATAAATACTTTATAAGAAACTGCCAATCTGTTTTCCATACACTTATCATGTGACCCAGTAATCCCAGTCCTAAGTACTTACTCAAGAGAAATGAAAACATATCTCCACAAAACTGGTATATTCATATGCAAAATGTAAATGTTTTAGCAGCTTTATTCATGATAGCGCAAAACTAAACAATCTAAATGTCCATCAACTGAGAAATGGATAAACAAATTATAGTACAGAGAAATGGAAAACTACTCAATGATAAAGAGGAACAAACTACATAGATGAACCTCAAAAGCATTATATGAAGCGAAAAGAAGCTAGATACAAAAGGCTACATGTTATAGGATTTCAAATATTTGACATCCTGGAAAAGACAAAACTACAGAGACAGAACTCACATCAATGGTCATAGGAATTGGGGGTAAGGGGACGAGATGAACTGCAAAGGGCCACAGGGGAACCTCCTAGGGTGAAGGATGTTCTATATTTTGATGGTGGACGTGGTTCTTGATTGTATACACCTATCAAACTCATCAAACTGTACACCTGAAAAGGTCAATTTTTACTGCTTATAAACTATACTTCAATCAACATAACTGAAAGAAAGAAAAAAGGGGGGGCAGAATCACTATGTTAAATGTTATCACAAGAAAGTATGGAGGAAAAATAAAGTAAGTATCCTTTGCGGGCAAGGGAGTAAAAAATAAAAACAAGACGTAATATTCATCCTGCTGCATCAACCAACACATGGGAAGTCTTCTGGGAGTTAAAGTTTTCTTGTGTCATTGTGAACTGCAGTGGTAACAGTATTTTATTACATAACCTATAATAAAGTTACAGCTGGCCACATTTAAAGTTGATCTGTTTTCAATCCCTGTTGTCACAAGCTATGAGAGTTAGCTACTAGTCATATGTGGCTATATTTAAATTTAAATTTAATAAAATTTAAAGTTCAGTTCCTCAGTTGCACTAGCCACATTTCAAGTGCTCAAGAGACACACGTTGCTGGTGGCTACCACCTGGGACAGTGCAGATGTAGAACATCTCCATCAAGAAAGATTGTTCTATCAGATAGTGCTCTTCTAGGGTTTGGTTTTGTTTTTATATACTGTCATGCACTGCATAACAACCATTTCAGTCACCCACAGACTGCATATATGATGGTGGTTCTATAAGATTAGTAGCATACAGCCTAGGTGTGTAGAAGGCTATACCATCAATCAAGTAAGTACACTCTATGTACTTCGTGTAAGTACACTCTATGATGTTCACACAACAACAAAATGGCCTAACGATGCATTTCTGCCTCTAAAAAAAAATATTTGTAATCTTGGGTTAGGCAAAGATTTCATAGTATACAAAAGGCACAAACGATAAAGACAAATAGGGAAAGGATGTGAAAATTATCCCTGTTGTTAAGTGACGCATGACTATAATTTCTATCCTTCCTAACAGCAGACTTTATATTCAACCTTTTAGAATTTTAAGCCTGGAAATAACTGAACATTAAGTCCAATACTTCATTTTATAGGTAAGGAAACAGAAGCACAGAGATCTGATTTTTACCCTAGCTCTCTTTTCATCAGTTAACTTCAACAAAAATCTGAGGATCTACTATGTACCAGGCATTGCTATGCACTAGGAATTCAAAGAAAAACAAGATTAAATTCTAGCCCAAAGGAATTCATAGTCTAGTAGAAAGTAAAGATGCTCAGTGAGATCATCTCTAATGGAAGTATGTTCAGGAAGCTAGCTGAAAGTCAACTCATCTACTCTGGGGGTCTGAGATGCCTCCTAGAAAAAGTGGAACATGAAGGATAACTGGAGTTAGGAAAAGGAGGCAACAGAGAAGTTCCGAGGCATAGAGAAGAATACTGGCAAAGCACTGAGGAAAAGAAAAGAATTCAGTATTTCTGGAATATAAAGTATGAGAAGAAGAGTGGATACAGATGACACTGGAAAATAATAAAAGCAGGTGCCACATCATGGAAAGCTGTATATGTCACGCTAATGAAGCTGAAGTTTTTATTCCATTGGTGTTAAGAAGCCATGAACTGCAAAGGAATGGTAAGATTAGATCTGCATTAATCACTTAGGTTGCTACCAGAAGAGAGAATATGAAAAGAAGCCAAGAAAGGAGAGGGATATATTATTTAAGAATAGATTTTTAGGGGCCGGCCGGGTGGCGTAGCAGTTAGGTTCCCTCGCTCAGCTTCAGCAGCCTGGCATTCACAGGTTCGGATCCCGGGCGCAGACAGACACATGGCTTATCAAGCCATGCTGTGGCGGCGTCCCATATAAAGTAGAGGAAAATGGGCATGGATGTTAGCCCAGGGCCAATCTTCCTCAGCAAAAAAGAGGAGGATTGATAACGGATGTTAGCTCAGGGCTGGTCTTCCTCACCAATAAAAAAAGGTTTTTAAAATAAAGGCAGGATAAGAGAGTTTAAACGAGGGCAGTGATGGTAGGAAGAGAGAGAAGACAGATTTGAGAAGTATTTAGGGTGTAAGTTTGATAGGACTTGATGAGTTCAGTTTAAAGTATTTAAATTTGAGGAACCAGTGGAAATGTTTCAGTGAAGGCAGTTAGCTATACATATCTATATCTGAAATTCAGGGGAAGGTCTGGGATGAAGATATTTATTGGGAGTTGATGCTAGTTTAAATCACAAGAGTAGATGTGATTACCTATAGGCAAAGTATGCAGAAAAGTGGACCAAGGATGAAACCCCAGGGAAAACAAACATTTAGGATGCTTCCCTTAAGAGAATCCATTGAAGGCAAGTAACTGAGACCAAACAGTCAGAGAAGAGAATTTCAAAGAGAAAGTAGTTGGTATGAAATGCAGCAAAAATATCTAAGATAAGAACTGAAAAGATAAACTTGAAATTCAGCAATCAGGTTGTTACTTGTGAGATCTGCAAGAGCAGTTTCAGTGGACTGCAGTGAGGAGGGAGAAAGAGCAAGTGTGGAATACTCTTCGAAGAAACTAGCATGAGAACAACAGGAGGAACACAGAGCTCTATCTAGAGAGTAGCTTGTTTTTGCATTTTTTAAAGCACAAAAGAGACCTGAGAGGGAAGACTGACAGGAAGAGTCTGTAGAGAAGGAGGAACTGAAAATATAGGACAGAGAACCGATAAATGAAGGAGTCAGATCTGTAATACTGTTTCTGAGCATCTCCACCTGGATATCTCATAGACATCTCAAATACCAAAAGTCTAAGAGTGCACTCTGATCTCTCCCCTGCAACCTGATCTTTTCAACACTGTTCTCCATTTCAGTAAATGGCCCTACCATGTAACCTGGTGCTTAAGAAGCCTAGAACTTCTCCTTGACCTCTCCTTTTTCTTCACCCCCACAACACATAATCCATCACCATTTCTACCCTTCAACACTTCTCAAACTGTCAACTTCTCCCTATTTCCATCATCATTTAAGACACCACCATCTCTTATCTGTACAATACGTTCCTAATTGGCTGGCCTCACGTACATCAGCCTAGCTCCCCTTCAATTCAGTCTTCAAAGTGATCTTTTTATTGCCCAAATCTGATCATGTCACAGTCTGCTTAAAAATCCTTTAAGGATTTTCTATCATCTCTCTTTATATCATCTATATGAACTCACTTCATGGCTATTTCTCTGGCCATTCTCCTCCTCTGTTCTCCCTGCTCCAGCTCCACTGGTCTTATCTCTTGGCATATTCCCCTCCCATCTTGGGGCTTAATTCCTCCTCATCCTTATAATCTTGTCTTAAACATCACAGTAACAGAGAGGACTACGTTCTCCTGTTGTTACCTCCAGAGTTCCCTGTCTTTCTTCTTTAAGGCACATGTCACAACTGTAATTCATTAATGACTTGTGTAATCATTTAATTCTGTCTTTCCCATCAGACTGCAAATTTCTGGGGGATGCAGAGACAGGGTGTGTCTTGTTTAATGCTATATTCTCCTGTGCCTAGAACACAGAAGACTCTTAATATAATTTCTTGACTGAAAAGAATAAATGAATAAAAGATTAATTTTGATCAGGAAAAGGGATATTTCCTTCTGAGATGAAGAGAATAAGTAAGGATGGGTACAAATGTAGATAAGTTGAAAAGTAGTTACAGTGGCACTAAGATTAAGGAAGAAATTGGCAGTTTAAAAAAGTCACATCTTGTAGCCCCAATTTTCTAGCACTGGAATGTGCCAAAAGAGGGGGAATAGCATCACCGAGGTTTAAAGTGAATGCTGAAGGAAGAGGGAGAGGAGACAGGAACTGACAAAGAATTAGTAAAGAACTATCTTGTGAGAGTTGTGAGGAGACTGCTCTACACAAAGGTGGAAACCACAATATAAAAATCTACTAAATCAAATTAATCAAAGAATGGATTTCTCTGTGAAAAGTCTAAATACTATCGACTTTATTCTTACAAGAACATAATAGTGCCTAATTTGACTAATAAAACTTTGCCAGTAGAATTGATAAGATTAAGAATGACTTACAGTGAACATAGCTGCAGGTAATCTGATTCTTCAAAAACATCTGAGAAACCTGCCAACATTTTCTTCTGTCAAGTTGTTTTACACAATATTTTAATTATACAATTAATTTGTGGGGCAAGTTATTTCTTTACAGATAGCATAAAGGCAAACAATCTGCTCTTTAATCAATTACAATAAATGTGTTATTGGTAGGATCCAAATGAATGTTTTGTTGGCTCCCCAGGCCTGGTCCCCCAGGCCAGTAAGTAAGATAAGATATAAACTGCCACAAAAATCCTACCCAATCTGCAACTACTGTCCACCTCCAGCACTGGATCAGAGATTAAATAAACAGCTTTTGAATTAAGCAGTCTTTGCTGTTTAATAGTGGCTAACAGTGGTTCCTTCCAAAAAATAAAATAATTCTAGGCTCACCTTCCCATTCTTCCTCCAGATGGTGCCACAGCTACAAATGGAGAAGAGCTAACAGCTGGAGCAAAGACAGCTTGCCTTATTATTATTATTATTATTAAATATAATAGCTTCACCTGCCTTATTTCTTGGTATTACCTTTTCCATACAGGCTCACATAATTCCACAATGCTTTCTGACCAGAAGAGATTCTAGCACTATGGCAAATATGAAGGTTCTCATTAGAATGACCAGAAACAGATCTCAGCAACGGTGTGAAAAAAGAGAAGTTCTTCTCTTGCACTCTCCTTCAAAGAAGATGTTTGTCCGTTCTTTTCTTTCAGGATCCCCCACTATCTCCTTGTCCCTGCCAAATGATGCTTCCACTCCCCTAGACCTCAAACCAGCACTGCCATTGTAGCTCTCCACTGTCTGTCAAGGAATGCCTACAAAGGCATTAGCCAAAGTGTGCTCCTCTTGACTCAGGATTATTTGCATTTTAAAAGGGCCCTTTTAATACAGAAAAAATCCTTCAATGAAGTATCGAGGGTATACTGATATTCAGAAGTAGTGAGATCTCTTCCTCTGGCATAAAAACAGGTTAGAAAAAAGATAAAAGCTATGCCACAAAAGGAAGTGGGAGGAAAGCTAGCCTTACTACTTTATACTTTAGTTCTTTCCACCAGAGTGTTCCTAACTACAAATCTGACAGTGGGCTTCATTAATCAACTCACATCAAGAATCCTTACAGAGGGGCCGCCCGGTGGCGCAGCGGTTTAGTCCGCGCTTGGCAGCCCAGGGTTCGCGAGTTCGGATCCCAGGCACCCGCCGACGCACTGCCTGTCAGCCATGCCGTGGCGGCGTCCCATATAAAGTAGAGGAAGATGGGTACGGATGTTAGCCCAGGGCCAGTCTTCCTCGGCAAAAAGGGGAGGAGTGGCAACAGATGTTAGCTCAGGGCTGGTCTTCCCCACAAGAAAAAAAAAAAAAAAAAAAAGAATCCTTACAGGGTAGCTATCTAACTCCTGTCTGTACAAGTTTTGTTCCCTAAGCGCCCCGACCCACCCGCAAATCCACCCACGAATAATCTCTCTCTCAGAAAGAAGAGAATAAAGGAAGAACTTAGTTTACCTGTTTGGATAGTCTGCCAACTTTTGGCCTTGAGCCTCAAAAACTGAAGCCAGAATAGTCAATTTGCAGACCTTACTATATCTCAAATTCAACACAACAAAATGAACCATCTAGTTATTCATACCTATGAACTCAGACTTTGGAGGGGCTTTCAAAATCATGTGGTACAAACCTCTTGTTACAGAAGAGGAAAATGAGACTCAGAGGAGTAGAGTGACTTATCTAAGGCCACATAATTAATAGCAGAACCTACCTACTTTATTAATATTTCTACCACCCCACTGACTCTCTTTTTACTTTGTTAATGCAGGGATGTAGTCATCACATATCCCTGCTTACTTTTCTTGGATAAACTTAAATATAAAATAATTCTCATGATATATATGCCAAGATTTCCTTCCCATCTCCTAGAATTTCTTAAACATTTACTTATTTCATGAAGTTGTGGTAAAATATTCTTCTGTGTTCATGTACTGACTTCACAAAGTTAATTTTAAGATCAGGTCATGACAAAGATATTAAAACTACTTCTTAAGTCTTGATTTACTCCAGCTAACAAAACAAAGTTTTCCCTTTTTTTTTAATCCTCTATGACAAGCTCTAGTAAAAAAACAAACCCTAAAATTTCTTGAGTTAAGAAAATACTACTCTAACCTTTACCAAAATAGTTTAGCTGCATAAATAAAATAAGTTTACCATACGTACTTAAAGCTCTAGAATGATCCGGATTCCTTATTCCCTTTGCTCGTAACCTCTGAAGAAGAACTGTTGAGGACAACTGTTTTACAAGATATACTGCCATGGAATAGTTCTGGAAAAAAAAAAAAAGATGTAGAAAACAACATATGTAAGTAAATAGGACATCTATTTTAATCCCACAGTGATAGGGAAAGAAAATTAACACTTGTTAAAACACCTACTGTGTGCCAAGCACTATCTTAGGTGTTTTCATGAACAGTTATTCATTTAATCCTAACCAAAAAGCTGCTGAGGTGGTCATAAACCTACTTTTATGGATGAGGAAGGTGAAGTTTAATAAAAGAACTTGCCCTAATTCTTAGTAAAAGAACTTGCCCTAATTTTGCAACTTTCAAGCCATAAAGCCAGGTCTGTCATGCTTCCATATTACCTCACTACCTATGTTTGAAGCTAATCAATTTAATGCACTTACACAAAAGAATGCTCTTAAAACTAAACATAAACCAAGGCCAATAAGATGTCAAAGTCATCATAAACCATATTTAGTAGGTAATAGATGTATCTAAAATAGCAGCTATTAAAAAATTACAAATTAGATTGGCTTCCTAATCTATACCATTTAATCTCTCTGGATGCCTTTAACCAATTCTTGAAAAGATCCTACTTAGGCCATTATCACAAGCAGAGGGAATATTAAAGATTTTCAAAGAGAAGCTGCTGGTTCGGCAAATGGATAAATATCCATTACCAGCAGAGGGATTACCTGGAGATGGCAGTAGGAGAAGGGGACAAAAAGGAAATAGTTAACAAGCCAAGGTAGAGGTGAAGAGTACGTGATTAGATAAGAGGAAGAAAAGAGTGCCAAGGCTTATGAAGGGTAAGAGGGAGATCTAAATGAGAAGCCTCACTTTCCATTTGATGTTGGGATCAAGAGGAAGATCAAGAGATCCAGAAAGAAACAAAAGGAAAAAGAATTACTGCCATCTTCTATCTTACAGCTACATACAGTTTTCAAAGCACTCTTAACATATACTATCTACTTCATTTAAACCTCACAGAAGGCCTATAAGAGATAGGTAGGATAAGTATTTTTCTAAGTGAAGGATTGATGAAAGCAAGGCACAAAAAGACATGCAATCTGCTCATGATCAGGTATATGCTTGGTGACAGAGCCAGCACTAGAAACCAGGAGGAAAGAGTAGGTAGAGATGTCAGGACAATGGACTGACTTAATGGCCAAGGCGAGTACAGTTCTCTACAGTTCTTGCTTTTGCACACCTTGTTTGCTTTGACTCCCCTAACTTAATTCAGTATTTATTCCAACTTTCAGTTACTTTCACACTTTTGAAAACACATTTCTCTATTTTGGCAAAAGAGAAAATATCCTACAATACTCGCTGAAAGGTCAAATTTTCATTTAGAGTTCAGAAACCTATCCGCATTCATATGTTACACATTTTCTGGGGGAAAAAAATGAAGTGTCAAAAAAGCTAATTTACTTCCATTAGTAAATTTCACAATTTATTAATGAGAAACAAGTAACCTTAAAACTTGCCTAAATTTTAAAGCACACAACATACCAATTTAATAGAAAACTAAAAAGCTTCTTTTAGGGGAAAAAACCTTATTCACCTTTATTATTTATTTGATTAATGCTTCAGGTATAATAGAAACTGAAGAAATGCTAATTAACACTGTGAAATTATGTACTGACAGCTTGAATCTTCAGATCTAGGAATTACCCTAAGGCTTTATACAAATTTTTAAGGAGAGATCAAGTAGAAACTACAACTACAACTTCACTGAAAAGTTATGCTCACTCTAGTTGAAACATGTTACCAAATAAGAAAAAAAAGAAGCAAAAAGCATGTTAGGTATTAACAAATGCCACTTGTACTGATAATATGGGATTAAATTTTATATCACATGAAAGAGATTCAGCAGCAAAAAGCCCCAAAACTTCATGATGGTATAGTATCTCTTCTAGGTAGATGATATTATATTGTTCCCGCTAATCCTTCAAAGTACTATCTAACTCCAACTACTGATATATATTGCATTACACTGATGTTTTGTCAAACTCTTTTTTGAAAGGCTTCAAAATTGTCTGTCAAATTCATAGGACACTTTTGTTTTTTGGTGAGGAAGATTAGCCCTGAGCTAACATCCGTTGTCAATCCTCCTCTTTTTGCTGAGGAAGATTGGCCCTGGGCTAACATCCATGCCCATCTTCCTCCACTCTATACGTGGGACGTCTGCCACAGCATGGCTTGATAAGTGGTGCATAGGTCCGTGCCTGGGATCCAAACCTGCAAAGCCCGGGCCGCTGAAGCAGAGCATGCGAACTTCACCACTATGCCACCAGGCCAGCCCCCATAGGACATTTTTCTCAGTAATTAAGATATATATAATCTACTCATTAAGTATCCTTTACACCAATATCTAAATAACTGCTCTATAAAGAGTTTAATAAATGCTAAATGCAGTGATTACCCTGAGGTAGGATAAGATGTTACAATATAGTTCACTTTGGTTATTTCCTTCAAGCACTGTATGAGCTCTTCTTATATATATATATATGTTTATATATATATAAATATATAAAAAATATATAAATATATATATTTTTTAATTGAGCTATAATTGACATATAACATTGTGTTAGTTTAGGGTGTACAATGGGTTAATTTGATACATTTATATATTGCAAATGATCACCACTGTAGATTTAACTAATACTAGCTCTTCTATTTATTTCCTTTGAAGACATATTTCTAACATTTCTCAACGGCAACTAATAATACAAATTAATCTCCAAAACAGTAACAGTTGAATTAAAACTAGTGATTGAAAAACAATTTTCTTTCAATCTTTTACTTCAAAAAGAAGGTCTCCAACTTGTAGATCTTACCTGGTAGACCTTCAAATCATTGAAGATACTGTCTTCTTTCTGAGGTTTGAAAGGCTTCCAATGGAAGAGTATCTCCCCCTCTCCCCTGGTGCTATATATCAGCAACCACATTTCCCACCTCTCAAACAGTTTCAGATTTCTTTCACAGTTCACTGTAAACATCCTGGTGTTTACCACACTTCCCTATTAGGCTATACTTTTCACACACAAAAAAAACCAAAACATTTTCAACACTCTTCAAAAACGGGGACAAAAATGGCCAACTCCAAGGTACACTAGAAGTAAAACATTTAAAAGGATTTTTAAAACCTAACAGTGACATATTAATTAGACAAAGGAAAAAAATATAACCTTGGTAGATGTCAAAAAGGATACTGATAAAATTCTCACAAAGATATCCAGTAAAAGAGGAATATGAGAATACATCACTGATATAATTTAGTTCTGTCAAAAGTTAATAGTCATTATAATAATGTTGTGACACTAGTATTCTCATTAACATAAGGACTAAGTCAAGTATGTCCACTAGCACTCTCCTTATTTAACATTGTTCTGAAGGTTTTAGCCAGCACAATAGAACGAGAACAAGAAATTACGGCATAAGTATTAGGATTATCATTATTTCTATAATGATATATATCTAATTTAAAGCTGCCTACCTGGAAATACCAAGAAACCAACTAAAAAGCTATTGGAAACAAAATACGAATTCAGGTCTTAAGTAAATATTCAACAATAACTAGCTTTTAAATAAACCAACAATAAATAAATTCTTTAGAAAATATAATAGAAAAAAAGATCTATTTACAATGCCAATAATAATAATAAGCAACACAATGATTAATAATATGGAATTGGCCAGTCCCATGGTGTAGTGGTTGTTTGGCATGCTCTGCTTAGGCGGCCCAGGTTTGTGGGTTCAGATCCTGGGCACGGACCTACACCACTCGTCAGCCATGCTATGGCAGCAAGCCACATACAAAATAGAGAAAGACTGGCACAGATGTTAGCTCAGGGCTAATCTTTCTCAAGCCAAAAAAAAAGAAAGAGGAAGACTGGCAACAGATACTAGCTTAGGGTGAATCTTCCTTAGCAAAAAAGAAAACTAATAATATGGAAGATTTATAAGAAGAAACCTATTAAATTACTGAGAAACATAAAAGAGGATTTGAATAAATGGAGAAACATACAGTTCCTGGAATGGCAACATTAAATATTGTAAATAAATTAATCCTCCCTAACTTAATATACAAATTTAAAGCAATCTCATTCAAATTCCCAGAAAGATTTCAGGGAGTAATGTAGGGGAATACGTCTCACTCTCTGTAACTACTTTTCCAACATTTCCACTCTCCGCAAAGCCCCTATTTCTTCTCTCTCAGCAGACTTACCTCACTTCCTATCTCACAAATGTAAGAGAAGTCATCAGATCAGAACTTACTCATCTCTCCAGTACCAATCATAGACACTCATCCAATCCTTTTATTCCTCCATTAACTAAAGAAGCTGTTCCTCCTAGCTTCCACGAGTTACTATGCAATTCCCTATTGATTATCCTTTTTGTTTTCTTTCTTGAATATTTAATCTCTTCCTCTCAAGAAGATACCAGCCCTTGTGGTCTGGTGGTTAAGGTTAAGTGCTCTCACTGCCACGGCCTGGGTTTGCTTCCCGGTCCATCTTGTCGATTGTCATACTGTGGCAGCTGCGTGTTGCTGTGATGCTGAAAGCTATGCCACTGGTATTTCAAATACCAGCAGGGTCACCCATGGTGGACAGGTTTCAATGGAGCTTCCAGACTAACACAGACTAGGAAGAAGGACCTGGCCACACACTTCTGAAAAATTGGCCCTGAAAACCCTACAAATAGCAGCAGAACACTGTCTGTTATAACCCTGGAAGGTGAGAGGATGGTGCAAAAAGATCAGGCAGGGCTCTGCTCTGCTGTAAACAGAGTCACTAGGAGTTGGAACTGACTTGATGACACTAACAACTCAAAAAGATAACTGCCATCATCTTTTATACATGTAAAGACTCTCCTATTAAAACAAACAAACAACTCTCATCTCACATTTCCCTCCAGCTCACCCTTCTCTCCTTCCAAAGCAACACTTCTATAACTCACTATCTCCACTGCCTCACCACCTGGTCACAATCTGGCATCTCCTCCTACCATCCACCAAAACAGTTTATGCTAAAGTCACCTTCATGTTCCTAATCCAAAGGGTATTTTTTTTAGACTTCAACATACTTGACTTCTCAAAATCTGTTCAATACTGCTCACCAACTCTTTCCTTTTTGAAACTCTTCCCTTGGCTTCTCATACCCACCCTCCATTTTGTTCCACCTCTCTAGAACTATTTCCCCAGCTCCTCTGCAGGTTCATTCTCTTCTATCCAGTATTAAATGTTATAGTCCCCCAAGAATAAGTCTTAGGCACTCTCCTCCTCCTACCTGATACATTCCCTCTAAACAACGTCAGTCTTGCTTGTGTGGCTCCAGTAACCACCAATATGCAGATGACTCACATTTTTTCCTCTAGCCAAAACTTATCCTCTGAGCCTATATGCCCAGTTGCTATTCAGAATGTCTCAAAGGCATCTCAAACTCAAAACCTTCAAAACTAAACTCATGATTTTCTCCATCTAGTCCTCCAACACCCCCTCCTCCAAAGCAAAACAAAATACACCTGAACTCAGTCCTTTTTCAGTGTTTCCTCTATTTCAATAATGTTATCATTTACCTTGTTACTCAAGCCAGAAAACCAAGGAGCCATCCTTGACATCTCCCTTTCTCTTAGCCCCTACTTCTAATCTATCACTTAAGTCCTACAGATCTTCCATCCCCACTGCCACCACTCTGGGCTAATATACTATCTCTCTCACTAATACTAAAGTAATAGCTTGTTCCTAAGAGGTGACCTCTCTGCATGATTCTGGTTTTCACTCAAGCTGTTTACCACTCTGAAGAGTGACCTTTTCAAAACAGAAATATGGCCCTGTATAATTTCTACCTAAAAAGAGAACATCCTTAACATTAACACTACCTCAAAGCGCTGCATGGTTTGGCCCTTTCTTACCTCTCCAGCCTCATCTTGTATATTGCTCTGCTCCATTCTCTGCACTCTAGCCACAGTGGCTCCCTTTCAGTTTCTTGAAAAGAACTAGGCTTACCCCTGCCCCTTCTCTCAGTTTTTGGCTCATCACTAGTTCCTCAGGGAAGCCCTGCCTGACCTCTCTCTAGCTCAAAATGCCATTTAATATACTCTAAAATCACCACACACCTCTCCTTTATAGTACTTACATTAAATAAGTTCACACTTTTGTGTGTGACCACCTGGCCCCTAGATCTCAGGCTCCAAAAGAGCAAGGACTTTTTTCTCACTACGGCACTGCCAGTTTTCAGTTTAGTGCATGGCATACAGTAAGCATTCAATAAATTTCAAATGAATTAGTGAACAGATATGAACTCATATGATAAAACTGCAATAATCAAAAACATTCTGAAACTGTCCCAGAAAAAGAATGCTTGACTAAGAAACAATGTAGAAAAAGTTCAGAAACACACCCAGGATAAATAAAAATCAAACATATAATAACGGTGGCTTCTGAATCAGCATTTATTTAGTTAAATGGTGTTAGAACAACTGGCTGACTATTTAAAAGACGAAAGTAAATCTTTATTTCACATTATACATAAATTTGCAATGGATTAAATATTTAAAGGTAAAACAAGAAACCTCAAAAGTCTAGAAGAAAATATAAACAAATACTTATGAAAGCTTGGTAAGGGCAGATAAGACTAAGCTTGATATGGGCTGAGGGGGAAAGACTATAAAGGAAAAGAAAACTGGTTAAGATTTGGCTCTATAATAATTTAAATCTTCTACACATTAAAATTAGCCATGTAAATAAAAGGCAAACAAATATTTCCAACATGTGAAAGAGGCTTAAGTCTTAATAAATAAAGAAGTCATAAATCAATAATAAGAAAACCAGCAATAGAGAAATAGATATGGGTACAATTTTCAAATGTAAATAATCACAAACATAAAATATGTCCAATCTTAGCAATAATAAAAGGAGTACTAATTAAAGCAATATGGTGCCACTATTTACCTATTAAAACTGGTAAAGATTTTAAAGAAAATAAAACTCAGCATTGACAGAGTATGGGTCAACAGGCACACGAATAAACATCGAAAGTTAGAGAATAAATTTATACATCTTTTGGTAAGACATCTGTCAATGTACACAAAATTTCTTAAAAGGCTGCATGCTCTCTGACTCAGGATTTCCACTTCCGGGGAATTTACTCTAAGAAATTATCATGTATGTATGCAAAGCTATAGCTCCTAGGATGGTCTTCAAAATGTTCTTTGAAATAGCAATCAGTCAATCAATCAATCAATCAATCAAATAAGTGCTCAACAAAAGGGAACAGATTAAATTATGGCATACCCATATTGGAATATGACATAGCCATTTAAAATCACGTAGATGAACACGGAATGACATATGAAGACATTTGTGATAAATTGCTGAAAGAACTGGGTTATAAAACAATGGATACTGCATGATCTCATTTTTTAAATGGGAATATGCTGAAAATTCATTGTGAGACAAAAATAAATCCTTTTGCAACTCACTTTACAATATCATTTACATATAAGCTTAGGTAGCTATGGAGATTAACCCTTCCTTATAATACAAAAATCTGGTAGAAACAAAATTTACTTACTCTTCCAATTTCTGCAGTCCAAGAAACAACAATGGTGTTTGGTACGGTTGTGGACAATCGAACAAGTGAGGTGATATTAATTGGTCGGCTGGGTCGCTTTGGTTCCACACCATTTTTAGTAGGTGGAAGATAACCCTAAGGATGAAATATAATTTATTTCTACTTATTATTTCCACAATCATTTCAACTTCCTAAACAAACAAACAAACAAACCCTATAAACTACATATAGAAAATATGAAAATTTTCATTAAAAAGGAGAGAAATATTTACAAGAGTTTCCTGTGTTTTTCTCTAAACAACTCTATAATCTCATTATAGTAAGCCTGAGAAAAATATTGATGATAGAACTTAAAAATCTCTAAAATTTAAGAATCAGTATGAATTCATGAAGAGTTTGGATAAGTATATAAGGAATATTTTAAAGGTGACAGGAACAGACCCCATTCTCAGCCTCTGTTTAAAGCACAGCATTCTTCAAATCTGTATTTCACCGTAGGCTTCCAGATTCACATGAACACGGTTGAGGTTTTGTTGAAACAATTTCTCTCCCCAAAATCCAGTACAACACTAAAGCTACCACACCCGACTCCAAGTCTGAGACTTTGTCTCCATAACTAATGTCACAGCTGTTAACTGTACATACTTGGTACAAGTGTTTCACTCAGTCACATGAATATATATCCAAAATAAAGATGTTTTCTTAATGAAAAACTATGATTAACAACAGCTGTGATGACTTATTTGATAGCTATGATGGCAATGCATTTAAAAAATAGCTTTTAGGACTTACTGGAAGGCTGCAAGGTTTTGTATTCACTTTCACACAAAGATTGGGTGGGAAGTGATCTTCTTGTGGACAACTGGTTTCTGATAAACAAAACCTAAACAATAAAAGACAAGTTTAATTTCCTTTATTAAAAGATGAATTCATTAATATTTCTGTTCAATCTAAAAGATGGTCAAACTTAACAACAAAAAAACTATTAAAACTAGACAATGATGAATAATCATATTTAAACAGGTTTAAAATAAATAATTCTGATCACAGCTATCAACCCGCAGTTGTCTTCATAATACTTCCAATCATTTGTTTTAGCATGTTCTGAGGGGAGGAAAAAAGACTCTAGAGTTGAATAAATTTAAGAAATTCTGAATCAAAAAATTAAGTTTCCTTAAGACAGAACTTCTCAGAGCTAGGCTAACATGCATTATAACTTTTTAAAAGGGAGATATAATATACTGTATTACCCAAACTTATTTACCTATGAAACATTTTTTTGGTTCTCAGCAGAACATACTGAAAATACTGAAAGTCTATTCCCAGGACCAAGTTCTGTCCACTAAGCCAAGGTACTCCATTATTCCCTGAGAAATAACATCATCTGTATTATATCCACATGTATTTAGAATACTATTTTAGAAACTCATGAAAATATTTATTCCTAAATTAAATGCATAATCTTTTGGGAAAACCAAGGACAGCTACATAATTTATAAATTCTCACTCTATTCACTCTCATATAGATCAAGAAATAAATTCTTAATTTGCTATTTAAGACATTTATTCTTAATTACCTCTTATTCCCAATATACGGCTGAGGCTCATTCTACCTTTATAGAATGTTCACAGCACCTTTGAGTTATATGTTAAGAAGAACCCTATCTCTGATTTCTGTGAAATATTCATCACGCACAAACATCTTCCCTCAACATCTGTGGTGCAGGGTCTTCACCTGCTGGCTGTGGAATCTGTGTGTGGAGAGGGTCCACAAAATGGGACAATTTTCTCTGTAAAATTTTATGAGTATGTACATATGTTCGTCTTTATGGGGAGACAATCTACAGCTTCCATCAGATTCTCAAAGGAATTAGGGATCCATAAAAAGGTTAAGAATTACTGATTTACAAAGATTTTCTCAAAATATACTTAGCAAACAGATGTCAAAGCTCACAGGATCATCTCTAAGCCCAGCAGAAGCTTCTATTACAGACCAGTTCTTTACACTGCAACAGTAAGAGGATGCCACAAAGTTTTTAATCAATTAGCAATGCACTGATAAATTTAAAGCATGGACCTTGGCTGCCTGAAGCTATAGGAAAAGAATAATTTATATGACAAGTTGAGTCCTATTCAATTCAGTAAAAAGTGAAAATCTAGGGGCTGGCCCAGTGGTATAGCAGTTAAGTTCACTTGCTCCACTTCAGCAGCCTGGAGTTCGCAGGTTCAGATCCCAGGTGCGGACCGAAGCACCACTTGTCAAGCCATGCTGTGGCGGCATCTCATATAAAGCAAAAGAAGATGGGCATGGATGTTAGCCCAGGGCCAATCTTCCTCAGCAAAAAAAAAAAAAAAAAAGGATTGCTCAGGGCTAGTCTTCCTCACACACACACACACAAAAAGTAAAAATCTAAACCACTCTAACAAAGCAAAAGGAAAAAGGAGGAACAATAGCAGAAACTTTCTGTGAAGGAGTTCATGGGGGTGGGGAGGGGAACAGGTACATAAATGAAAACAGATTAGGAATCTAATAGAGAAAACATTGATCCCAATTCTGACCAAATCACTTTCATGTTTTACATAAAGATTTATAATTAGGATAGTAGACAGGTATACTCTCCCAATTTAAATACTACACTGGGACTGCAGGCCTAGCAACGGGAGGTGTGGATGCCAATTACCAAATATAATATAAAATCATTCTTTTCCCATCAAGTTCTGGGATAAATTTGAATTATAAATGGCTAAATCATTTCTAACCATCAAGATTCCCTTGGAATCTCTGAATCAGAAAGGTGATTCATCTTAGAAAAAAAAAACTTCCTTTAGAATGTGTGTGAACCATACCTGTTGCTGCTTTAAAGAATGCATGTAAATTAATATAAAGTACTGAGGATAATAACTAGATCTTTTATTCTAGAGCTATGGTTTTCCAACTTTCAGTTTTGGGATTCTTTCTTCAAATGAAAACTAACCCAGAAGTCAAACATGCAAAAAAGATTAAAGCAGCACTACTTTGGTTCACAGTGGGGGGGGGGGGGGCGCGTTGCGTAGGGGAGGAGGAATGGTAGCCAGAGCGTAGATCCCTAACGGTGGCCCCAAGCATCAGTTTGAAAACCACTGTTTTAAAGGATAATGTCACATATCAGTATGAACAAAATGTAAATTGTTGAGGCAGGAAGTAAAAAAGATTACAGCAATATATAATTAATTATGAAGGCATGATTTTTTTAGTCCTTTAATTTATTCAGTCATTATCATAGACTGTCCTTCATGGAGGATAAATTACCTTTTATATAGGAACATCTTTGTCAGTGCCTTCCAAAACAAAGACCTCAACCTCTCTTCTGCTTTCTCACTGTTTTTATCACACTATTTTTAAGCCTAGATCAGAGGTTTTCACATTGTTCCACAAAGCACTAAGCAGGTGCTTTAACTTGTTTTCTGACCTCCTAGTGTTATTTATAATTTGTACATACAACTCAGTATCTGATTTTTGAGACTAGGCTTTCTGTTTGAGTTATCCTTCCCGCTTTATCGGGAAAACAGCTTGTTGAAGAAAACAACTGTCTTGCAGTTCGTCTTCTATCCCTATTGCAACAGAAACAGTGTGGGGCACTTAGGTTCACACACGGATAGTCACTGAGTAAAGAAGACCAGCATAAGATGGTTTATATAAGCAAGAGAGAGACATATTAATGTTAATATTTCTTACAACACTTCTTAGATACTCTTAGAAGAAATGAGCTAAGAAGAGAAATTGATTATGGGGCAGCTGTGAATCCATGTTGGAAAATTTTCCATTCATCTTTGCAAAACCATCAAGAGATGTCTCATAATGGAATCTAAATTCGAAAGTATTGAATGATTTAAAATATAGGACAAAGCAAATAAGAATATTTTTGTTTTTGTTAGTCCATGAGACACTGTAGACTTAACCTAAGTACTAGTTCCTTATCTACAGAGGTTTGTCACTCATGCAGATAAGGCCTATGCTTTCATAAAACTTGATATTTCTAAAGAGCTGACCACTATGATATTTAAAAATATCATTAGCTGGAGCCTCTCAACCAACTGAGGGTAACCAAAATGGAGAAATGTGGTTAGATATATGGTACATGACTTTCTATATCAAAATCTAAATTGTATAAAAATTAGGATATTTCATAACAGGAAAAGTTTTTTCCTCACCCAAACATTTAAACCCAATACTTTCAATATACTTATTGGAAATTAGGTAGATTAAAAAAAAAAATCTTTAAAGAATATTAACTTTTAAACTTTGAATATATATTGCAGTCAATACTGTACCTTAACTGGACCTGCACTGTGAAGTCACATTTGGTCCCAGAAATATCCCTAGAAAAGACAGAGTAAGAACTACAATTATTTAAAAACTATGGACATGAAAGCTGATTCAAGGACACTGTTGCTCCAGAAAGTTTTTCTAATTATCAGAGATATAACTGTTTTTAGAGTAACTAACACTATAATAGTATTTTCAATACTAACATTTGCTTGACTAATACTCACCCAATAACTGTTCTAAAAAATCACTTATTATAGACAATACTAGATTCAAAGACCAAAATGCAAGTTACACTTGAAGACAACTCACATGGAACTACTGATTTGCTGCACTTGTTGTGGTGTCAATGCAAATGCAAAACAGGTTTCTCGAAAGCGCTGACTGTTGTCTGATGCTAAAAGAGAAAAGAATTATACTTTTAATTACCTTCAAATTCATCAACAGAGAATAGTAAAAAAAAAAAAACCACAACCATTCACATCCTTTTAATTAACTGGGATGTATTCTCGAGTTTAGATAACAAGGCAATTAAAGCCCTGAAAAATGTGCCAGTTGTAATATAACAGAAATAGGCACAAAAATGGCTAATTCCAGAAGATATATCAGGATTCAAATACAGAAAATACATAATCAAAGAAACACTAATAAAAATTAGCTAATCATATAAATGTTTGCATCTAAAAAGCACACTTGATATTAATTCTACTTTAAAAAGAATAATATAAACCCATTTAAAGATATATAGTTTCAGAGCTAAGTAACAAACATGCACTGTGAGATCTGCACAGGTGAGGTGACATTTGGTCTTTTAGGGAAATTAAGAATTTTATCATCTCCCATCTAACTATACCATGCAAGTTTTATACAATAAATATCATATATAGTTTCTCCTATGCTTAGATGACTTGACTTCAAAATTTGCCTGTGGTCACTATTTCGAAGAAAGAAACAGTTACAAGAAGAAAGGAAGGAAGAGAAAAGAGGAAGGGAGGGAGAGAAAGGGAGGTGAGGAGAAGAAAAGAGCAAGAGAGCAGGCAGGCAAGCACTGGTCAGTGTAGAGCAGAGACTCCTACAGTATGCTGCTGCGAGCAACAATAGGTTTACTAGCTTTTTTTTTTTTTTTTTTTTTTTTTGTGAGGAAGACCAGCCCTGAGCTAACATCTGTGCCCATCTTCCTCTACTTTATATGGGACGCCGCCACGGCATGGCTACCAAGCAGTGCGTCGGTGGGCGCCCCGGATCCGAACCCGCGAACCCCGGGCTGCCAAGCGCGAACTAAACCGCTGCGCCACCGGGCCGGCCCCCTAGCTTTACTAGCTTTTAATACATCTCATATATATTTTTAAAAATCCGTGGTCAATATCCTTCTTGTTCACTAATGTTTCCTCAGGGCTTTGCACAACGAAGCACTGAATGACTGCTTGTTGAATGAATAAAAGAATATGAAAATCAAGAAATACCAGATTAAACCACTTTTCCATGGTAATTTTCTAGAACAAAAAGATCACTAAAAGTTATTACCAAGGAACTCCTGCACTTAAACCAGTGCAGAAAAAGTAGCTGAACTTGGCCATCTCTTGCTTAAACCAGGTTTGATCCTAATGGCAAGCAACACTTCCACTATAACTACCACCAACTACTACAACTACCATCATGCTGAAAAATCTGTCCAAATGTATCAGAATAAGAAAAAAAAAAAAGGAAAAGAGCACTCCTGATCTACAGTTTCATCTCAACATAGGAGTATCTTTTAAATGCTAGATGTGTGTTTCTGCTTTGTGATCTGGGAAGGTTTTTTCTTAAGTCATCGATCCCCAAGAAATAACTACTAAACAGAAACTTATCTTAATTGTGAAGTATCAGCCTGGCAAATGGCCGATAACCAAGGACAGGAATCTAGAAAAGCAGAAAGCTTCCTCTGTCAGGCAATGCAAGTAACTCTTTTGATTCTTAAAGGCTATATCTTTACAAAGATTTTAGTCCAGTAGGCTTAGCCTAATTTAGATTTCTGGTTCCATTCTAAAACAGTACTAAAATAATCTCCCAAGAACAGAAATTCATATTACTCTCTAGGCAAAATTTCAGACTCATTTTAGAATATATGAGTACAGTAAATTTAGTGGGAAGTGATGAGGTCACATAGACCTGGATTTCAAACTGGTTTTGCTACTTACTTGCCATGTGACCTTAGGTACTTATCTACTCTGAGGCTGTTTCCTCCAATATTTAAACATATTGGCCAATACACACACACACATACACAAACCCTCATTTTGAAGGGTTATTTTGAAGAATATAAATGAGGTAAGGTATTTAAAACAACCAACAATTTCCTTTTCTGTCCCCTTTCCTCCTATGCCCTTATACTTAATCAAAAAGTACAATGCTGTAACTTCCACCCACTGACGTCATATAGCATGTCTAGCGACAGCCATTCTTCAAATATTTTAAACAACCTTAATGTACCCCTCTCTCTCCACCAATTCTTCCCACTGTATTTCAGGTAAGATTTCAGAATTACTCACCATCCTGATCTTTCTCTTCTGGACATACTCTAGCTTGTCACACCCTTAAAGTGACAGCCAGAACTGGACACACTGTGTCATAGCATATATTATTTGTTCAAAATATTTGCTGCCCCTCTGTACAAGCCCATCCCCAGGTGAGGACGATACTTCCGGTGCCACTGACTTTAGCCTTGACAAATGAAATGTGAGCAGAAATGTACCACTTTCAAGCAGACCTTTAAGGGCTATCCTTTGGTTTCACCATCTTTCTTTCTAGTCTGCCTGGATACTAGAATGAAGAGAACAAAGAGCAGAGCCACAGCCAATCTGTAGCTAATAAGTAACATAAGCAAGAAAAAAACCTTACTTGTTTGCCATTGAGATTTATGGTTGCTTGTAAGCTGACTGATATGTTATTCCAGATGTGATGTGACTAGAACAGTATTTCCATCAACAACTACCATCTACTATTGTTAATCCACACAACAATATTGAAGAAAAGGTATCTGCTCCTTTTTCAAATTTAGAAATTGAGGTTCAAAGTAGTTATGTAACTGTGAGGGCCTCATACTAGGTAAGTAGAACCAGAAGTAGAACTCAGATCTGCATTATCTCCAAAGCACATGCTCTTCTCATAACATAGGTCTATTAGCTCTCCTGATCTAGGTGCTGTACTTCTAGTAATGCAGCCTAGCATTATGTTGGATCATAGAAAATAGGAAAGGAATTACCCCCTAACCCCTCATCATAACTGCTTATCATTTTTACATATTCCCTTCCAGTCATTTTTATACAGAATTGTATATACAATTTGAAAGTTCACTTTTTTTGTTTGTTTTTTGTTTTGGTGAGGAAGATTTGCTCTGAGCTAACATCTATTGCCAATCTTCCTCTTTTTTTGCTTGAGGAAGATTAGCCCTGAGCTAACATCTGTGCCACTCTTCCTCTACTTTTTGTATGTGGGTCACCGCCACAACACGGCTTGACAAGTGGTGTAGGTCTGCGCCTGGGATCCAAAACCACGAACCCGGGCTGCCGAAGCAGAGTGCAATGGACTTAACCACTACACCATACGGCAGGCCCCTGAAAGTTCACTTTTAAAAAATTACCCTTGGGGCTGGCCCAGTGGTGCAGCGGTTTAGTTCGCGCTTTGGCAGCCCAGGGTTCGCGGGTTCGGATCCCAGGTGCCTGCCGACACATGCCTGTCAGCCATGCTGTGGAGGTGTCCCATATAAAGTAGAGGAAGATGGGCACAGATGTTAGCCCAGGGCCAGTCTTCCTCAGCAAAAAAAAGGAGGATTGGCAACGGATGTTAGCTCAGGGCTGGTCTTCCTCACACACACACACAAAAAATTACCCTTATCAGGGTCGGCTCAGTGGTGTAGTAGTTAAGTTGGCGTGCTCCACTTCGACAGCCCAGGGTTCACAGGTTCGGATCCCAGGTGTGGACTGATGCACCATTTGTCAAGCCATGCTGTGGCGGCATCCCATATAAAGCAGAGGAAGATGGGCACGGATGTTAGCCCAGGGCCAATCTTCCTCAGCAAAAAGAGGAGGATGGACAACAGATGTCAGCTCAGGGCTAATCTCCCTTACACACACACACACAAAATTTACCCTTATCATATTTTTCAATTACAATTTCTATTACCATATTTTAATTACTGCATTGTATTCTATCTACAAGGTATACAAAAATTTTAATTACTCCCTTGATTAGTCATTTAGGATGTTTCTAATTTTTCATTATATGAGACAACTCTACGAACATCTTTGGGATTATATGTTTGTTTCTTGGAAGGAGTAGCCTGTTACTATTTTCTTTGGATCAATTCCCAGATGTGTGATTTCTAGTTCAAAAAGTATGGAGATTTTTATGAATCTTGACACATCACAAGAGTGGTTTTCAAAAGGTTATAACACCATACATAAGACCACAAACAATCTATGCATCTATCAACTGCACGTTACTCTGGCCTGAAAGGGAGTTGTTGCTAATTTAATGGGGGGATCCTGGTAACTCCTCAGTAGTTTAATTTGCATTAAGAGTTTTCCCTGTTTGTTTTTGTTTCATTTCCTATTTAGTTAACTGTCCAATCTTGTCCTACACCCATTTTTATATCCACATAAGGGTTTCATATATAAGAATATTAACCCTTGGAAATTTGCTGCAAATATCTCCCCCCAGTCTGCTATATTTTTTCATTTTGACTACATTTTGGATGATATAAAAGTTAAATTTTTATGTAGTCTAATCTGTCAACCACCTCTTTTGTAATTTCTAGCTGTTCCCATTCTTAGGGTGAATCAATACACAATTCAGTTCTTTGGCTTATTGTTTCTGTGTAATTATTAATCCATGTGGAATTTATTTTAGTATGTGTTTTTTAAAAAAATCTAAATTTCTGCTGCCCCAAATTGTTTACAGTTATACTAACACCATTTGTTAAATAATCCTTTCCTTTCCTAAGGATACGTGTGCTTCATCATTTATTAAATCCTTATATCCAACATGTTCCATTTCCAGGCTATTTTCCCCTTGGTCTTTTTTATCCTGGTGCTGGCACTCTATTTTTTAATTGTTATACATTCACTATGTTTTAATATCTTATAGTCAGATTTTTCTCCATCCATTCTTCCTTTTTTCAGAACTTTTACATCAACAAATATTTACTCATCTAGATGCACTTCTGAACCCTTCTGCTATGATTTTTCAAGTCCAATGGTATTTTGAGTAGAATTACAATAAACCTATGAGTTATTTGGAGATCTGACATCTTTATATCTTTACATCTTTAATCTTCCCATCCTGGAGTATTGTACCTGTGTCCATTTATTCATATCCTCAAGGTTTTGTCATTTTCATCACATAGATTACACAGTTCACAATAAGATTATTTTTATGCCAAATATCAATCAACAAGAGAATGACTGAATAAACATTCATATAATGGAATACTCTGCAAACAAAAAAAACCCAGAAAAATCAATAATACCAAAAGCTGGTTTCTTTTTGAAGATCAACAAAATTGTTAAACTTCTAGCACGACTAATAAGAAAAAGAAGAGAAGAGACAAATGACCAATATCAGGAATAAGAGCTGACATCACTACAGATTCTATAGATATTAAAAGCATATAAGGGAATATTATGAACACCTTTATGCCAAAAATTTTGACAACTCAAGAAAAAACACATAAATTTCTTGAAAAACAAAAATTATCAAAGTACACTCAAGAAGAAACAGATAACCCGAATAGTCCTATATCTAGCAAAGAAACTGAATTTGTAGTTAAATATCTTTCATGAAAGAAAACTCTAGGCAGGCCCAGATGTCTTCTTGAGGGAATTCTACCAAATATTTAAGAAAGAAATAATACCAATTCTACATAAATTGTTTCAAAAAACTGAAGAATTCTATCAAACATTTAAGAAAGAAGTAATACAAATTCTAGACAAACTCTTTCAAAAAAAATTTAAAAGGAGGGAATACTTCTCAACTCATTCTATGAGGCCAGTATTATCACAGTACCAAAACAAGACAAAGACATTATAAGAAAAGAAGGTTACCAACCATTACCTCTCATGAGCATAAACACAAACATTCTTAACAAAACTTTAGCAAATCAAATCCAACTGTATAAAAAGGATAATACATCATAACCAAGGGGGATTTATCCCTGGAATGCAGGCTGATTCAACAATCAAGTCCCTAGATTAACAAACTAAACAGGAAACACCACAGATGTAGAAAATGCATTTGACAAAAATTCAACACCCATTCCTCATTAAAAAGAAAACTCTCAGCAAACCAGGAATAGAAGTAAATTTCCTCAACCCAATAAAAGATTTCTATGAAAAACTTACAGCTGACATTATAATTAAAGGTGAAAGACTAAATGTTTCCCCTAAAACATTAGGAACAAGGCAATGATATTCACTCTCATCAATTCTATTCAACAATGTACTGGAGATTCTCACCAGTGCAATAAGGCAAGAAAAAGAAATAAAAGCATCAAATTGGAAAATAAGTAAAACTGTCTATCCACAGACAACATGATGATCTGTGTAGAAAATCTGATAGAATCTACAAAAAGCTATCAGAATAAGTGAATTTAGCAAGGTAAAGATGACATACAAAAATCTGTTATATTTCTGTATACTAGCAGCAAACAATCAGAAACTGAAATTTAAAAAACACATTTACAGGGCTGGACCAGCGGCGTAGTGGTTAAGTTCATGTGCTCCACTTTGGCAGCCCAGGGTTCACAGGTTTGGATCCCAGGCGCAGACCTACACACCGCTCATCAAGTCATGATGTGGCAGCATCCCACATACAAAAATAGTGGAAGACTGGCACAGATGTTAGATCAGGGCCAATCTTCCTCAAGCAAAAAGAGGAAGATTGGCAAGAGATGTTAGCTCAGGGCCAATCTTCCTCACCAAAAGAACCCACAAACTACATTTAAAAGAGCATCTCCTCAAAATGAAATACTCAGGGATAAATCTGACAAAAGAGGTGCAAGACCTGTGCATTGAAAAATGGCCCAACACTGCTCAGAGAAATGAAGGACCCAAATAAATGAAGAGATATACAGTGTTCACAGATCAGAAGACTCAACACTATTAAGATATCAGTTGTTTCCAAAATGTTCTATACATTCAATGTAATCCAATCAAAATAGTAGCTAGATTTTTTTTTTTTTTTGTAGAAACTGACAAGGTACTTGTAAAATTCATGTGGAAATGCAAAGGACCTAGAAAGCCAAAACAACTTTGAGAAAAAAAGAACAAAGCCAGAGGGCTACATTAGTTGATTTCAAGACTTACTATAAAGCTACAGTAATTAAGACAATGTGATGTTGGTGTCAAAACAGAAAAATAGATCTGTGGAACAGAACAGAGAATCTCAAAATATGTATACACACACAACTGATTTTGACAAAGGTACAAACGCAATTTAGTTGAAAAAGAATAGTCTTTTCAATGAATGGTGCTGGAACAACTGGATACTCATAGGCAGGGAGGAAAAAAAAGGAGCTTGGAATCACATAGTACACTATATACAAAAATTAACTCAAAATAGACCATAAGTAACATCATGGAAAATGGTAGAGTAGGAAGCTCCAAGAGTTGGTCCCTCCTTCAAAACAACCATTAAGCTGGAAAAAAAAAACCTAACAGAATCAATGATCTCAGAACTCTGGGACCTGATCAGATCCTTACAGCAACCAGGTGAGTGCTTGATGAAGACATACTGCTGACATTTGCTAAGAGAGCCATGTTGAGTGATCTAGCAACTATTATCCCCCATTCTTCAGCCCCGCTGTAGCTGTGGAGACTGTGACCTGCCTTCCTAGAGAGGCTGGCCGTGGCAGTACGGACAGTAAGGATCTAGTCCTCCAAAAATTTGGGGCTGAGCATTTTGTCTGGTTTGGTGGTTCCCTGAGAGACCAGAGCAGATATTTCCCTTTGTTTCAAGGCCCTGTCAGGCTTCAGAAGCTTTCCTAACAGGATCTATCAGAAGACTTAAAGAGATGTACAAATTTTTTTTTTTGGATCCAGACATTTGCAGAAATCTCCGTCAGTTCACAGGCTGACTGAAAAGACAATGGAAGGGAAACTTCACAGACCACATACAACAAGGAATACAGACTTTGCAAAAATAGTGTGGAAGTCACTACACAAACGGACAGCTGCAGCCCTCAACAAGCAACAAATGCAATCCCTGAGACGAGGGAGAATCTGATTTCCTGAGTTAGCATATTAAAATACTCAAAACAATTAGTTCTCAACAAAATATTTACAAGGATAGACATACAGACCAATGGAATACAACTGAGAGCCCAGAAATAAACCCTCACATCTATGATCCATTGATTTTCAACAAGCATGCTAAGATCATTCAGTGGGGAAAGAAGAGTCTCTTCAACAAATGGTCCTAGGAAAACTGGATAACTGCAAAAGAATCAAGTTAGACTCTTACACCTTACATCATATACAAAAATTAACTCAAAATGGATCAAAGATTAAACTTAAAAGCTAAAATATAAAAATCTTAGAAGAAAACAATCTTCATGACATTGGATTTTGCAATGTGTTTGTAAAAAGGACACCAAGAGCGCAGGAAAAAGAAAAAATAGGTACACTGGACTT
The DNA here is from genome assembly GCA_031878705.1 of Tapirus indicus. NCBI lineage: Eukaryota > Metazoa > Chordata > Mammalia > Perissodactyla > Tapiridae > Tapirus > Tapirus indicus. The sequence continues at coordinate 58,524,114 of CM062918.1, read as the reverse complement.
CATCAAAATTAAAAACACTTGTGCATCAAAGGACACTAAAAAGAGAGTGAAAAGAAAACCCACATAATGGGAGAAAATACTTGCAATCATACATCTGATAAGCGTTTAATATGTAGAAGAATACATAAAGAATTACCACAACTCAACAACAAAAAGACAAACAACTCAATTAAAACATGGGCAAGGAACTTGAATATATATCTATCTAAAGAACATACACAAAAGGTCATTAAGCACATGAAAAGATGCTCAACATCACTGTCATTACAGAAATGCAAATCAAAACCACATACCACTTCACACCGACTAGGATGGTTATAATGAAAAACAAAACAAAACAGAAAATAACAAGTGTTGGTGAGGATACAGAGAAATTGGAACCCCGTGGATGTTGATAGTGGAAATATTAAAATGGTGCAGATCTGTGGAAAATAATTTGGTGGTCCCCCCAAAAGTTAAACACAGAATTATCATAAGACCCAGATATTCCACTTCTAGGTATATACTACCCCAAAGAATTGAAAGCAGGGACTCAGATACCTGTATGCCAATGTTCATAGCAGCTTTATTCACAATAGCCAAAAGGTGGAAGAAACCCAAGTGTGTCTACCAGCAGATGAATGGATAAACAAAATGTGGTATAAATCCATACAATGGAATATATTATTCAGCCATAAAAAGACACGAAGTTCTGATACATGCTACAACATGGATGAACCTTAAAAACATTATGCTAAGTGAAACAGGACAGACACAAAAGGGCGAATATTTTATGATTCCAATTATATGAAATATATAGAATAGGCAAATTCATAGAGACACAAAGTAAATTAGAGATTACTAGGAGGTAGGAGGAAGGAGGAATGGGGTGATTGCTCAATGGCTAAAAAGTTATTGTTTGGGGTGACGTAAAAATTTTTGGAAACAGTGGTAATGGCTACACAACATTGTGAATGTAATTACTGCACTGAATTATACACTTTAAAATGATAAAATGGTAAATTTTATTTATATTATATATATTGAACCACAATAAAAAGATTAATAAAATAAGTCAGACCTAAATGTAAAACCTAAAACTAAAAAACTTCTAGAACACATGAAAGAAAATCTTTGTGACCTTACATTAGGCAAAGATTTCTTAAGGTATGATACCAAAACATCATCCTTGTTTTTTAGTTGATGAACTAGACTTCATCAAAATTAAGAACTTATGCTCTTAGAGAGACACTATTAAAAGAATGAAAAGAGAAGCCACAGACTTGGGAGAAAATATTTACAAATCACATATCCATTAAAGGACTCATAGCCAGAATATATAAAGAACCTTACAAGTCACTAACAAAAAGGGCAAACAACTTAACAAGATTTAAAATGGGCAAAATATCTGAACAGATACTTCACCAAAAATGATAAATATATGGATGGCAAAAAAGCACATTAAAAGATGTTCAACATCCTTAGTCTGCAGGAAATGCAAATTAAAAGCACAATGAGATACAACACCTATTAGAATGTCTAAAATTTTTAAAATGACAATAGCAAGTGTTGAGAAAGATATAGAGCAACCGGAAAGCTCATACACTGCTGCTGGGAAAGTAAAATGGCCCAAAACTCTCAAAAACAGTTTGGCACTTGCTTAAAAAGTTAAACCTGCATCTATCATATGACCCACTTATTCCATTCCTAAGTAATTTACCCAAGAAATATATAAGCATATAACTATACAAAGGTTTGGGTCCAAATATTCCTAACAGTTTTGTTTTCAACAGCCAAAAACTAGAAACAACCCTAATGTCTATCAACAGGTAAATAAATAAATAGTGTTATATTCATACAATGAAATACTACTCAGCAATAAAAAGCAATAAACTATGGATACACACAACAACATGAATAAATCTTAGAATATAATCTTGACCATAAGAAGGGAGACCACCCTCTGCTCAAAAGAGTATATGCTCCATGATTCCATTATATAAAATTTTAGAAAATGCAAACTAATCTATAGTGACAGAAACCCATCCAATCTATGGGTTGGGTGGGAATGGAAGGGATAGGGGTAACATGGAGGGATTAGTGTCTAAAATTAGTGTCTGAAAAATAGTGTCTAAAGCAAAACGGCAAAAAAAAAAAAAAAAGGCAGAGGGGGAAGGGGGATGAACAACAGAACCCTGGGTAAGTGGTACTAACATTTAAGGCTCAAGTCAAGGAAGAAATAGCCAGAAAGTCAAAAAGAAAAGCAGGGGGAAATGGTGTCAGCAGGGAAGAGAAAATTTCAAAGCAAGTGTGGACAGCGTTAAATGCTCAGAGCTCAGTTAAGACAAGAATTGAGAGCTGGATTTAACAACTAGCAAGTTGTAGGTGACCTTAGCTGGACCTGTTTCAGTGGAATGTTAGGAGCAAAAGCCAGACTGCAATGGGTTCAGGTGTGAATGCTTTATTAAGTTACTGATTTTAACACTGAAATATGAGATCTTTAATTGTTTTCATATCTGCAATAGGAAATTACATTAATGTCTCAGATTTGTGAATTAATTACCATAAACTGTTTTGAATCATTGTAACCAATCTTGAAGGTCTCCAAAGTTCTATAATGTACAGTCATTTGAAATTTTGGTGAAACAGGAGTGTCAATATTGGCTGTTTTGGGGATGTAGGATGAGTGTCCTCAGGCAGTACACCTCAGCCTCTCAATGTGACCTGAATTGTTGTATGCTTGTTGTCAGTAGCTCTTGTTGAAGGTAAAAACAGAAGTCACTCAGATTTTCACTTATCCTATGCTCCAATTTAGAGAAAAGACGAAATGTTCTAGTGGTGTTCATAATTAAGGGTACTTACAAAGGTCATGGGGGATATGTCTTGTGAATATTAAGGGCTTATTGTACTCATGGGAGAAGATTTTCAACAACCATCCCCCTGTAAGTATTAATTACCTATGTTTCATCTGTAAGAAAGAAAAGAAATGCCCATAATAACCAGGATATAATTATAATTCAAAATACACAAAATGTGCAGAGAGAAAGTTAAGGTTTTAAAATTTCATCTTTTTAAATATATTGTTCCAGACAGAGATGAACTAGACTAAAAAGAGAAGGAGGAATCATGTTGCAATTTACATAAACTCAAAACACTGTAAAGTAAAACCTGGATACATAAAATAAACAAGGTTATTGAGATTCTGATGGTAGAAACACTGAGCTAATCTAAGTGGCTGTACTTTCAACTGCTCTAAAAATATTCGCTATTCCACCTCACCAGCCCAAAGAAAAGCTAAAAATAGTAATCTCTCTGTTATAGAATATTTCTTGCTGTCTTGGGGAAAGTGAAACTAAAGTACCTATCTACAAATGTCAGCCTTAAAATCTTCATGAGTTCTCGGGTTATTCAAACAAACCAACAAAAACCTGGACAATCACGTAATTTTCTAAAAACATAGTGGGAATGATATAGTTGCATCATTAGGCTGCTAACTACCATTAAGACAGAAGGTTGCAGAAAATGTGTTTCTCCAGTAAAAGGCATATACCAAATCATCAACAAATTCACACTGCTTTGACTATCTTTAAAAGGAGAACTTTTTAAAGCAAACAATATTTAATGACATGAGAACACAGTCATAAAATACTAAGGGGGAAAAAAAGATATAAACTTGAAATGTACAGCATAAACAAAATTATACATATACATGCATTGAAAGAGCAAAAGAGGCAGCAAAAATTGATTTCTTTGTAACTTTACTTTTGAAATTCTTCACACTGAGTATGTACTGCTTTTATAATAATTTTTTTGCTTTGCATATCTTGGACAATAACCAATGTAATATTATACACACATTAAATATACACCTGTGATGTTCTACCGCTAGATTTTAAGAATTTTCATGGTGGCAAATATTTTACAATAAAACCTGGCTAAAGTTCTTTGGGGTACAAGAGAAGTTACATGTGAATTTTTCCACTCATACAGAACAAAAATTGCCAATACTGAGCACAGGAAACAGCAATTGTAACATGCAATAACTATTGGACTTCAGCTCTATAAAATCCTTTGATTTCATTTTATCACACCCTAATGCAGGTTCCTAAAAAACTCATTTTCAGTAAGCTTGACTATGCTTTTCATCATCTTTTTCCTCTGGAGTTTAACTCTACCTGTCCTATTTACTTTGTCTTTATATTATTTCTCAGATACTTTACTGAGTTACTAGTTGGTTTCCTGATAGACTTAATTGAATGAGTCTATACAGACTCCTGGGCAACTTTAAAGCTAAAAGTATGGTAAATATTTTATCTGGCCCATCTCTTCCCTCACAGCTGGCAGGCTATCAGGCTATTTTAAGTCCAGTGGGGTTACAAAACAGGACTGGGTCAAACCAACCCAACCAGCTATGACCCAAGTCTGATCATCAATGTTTAAATGCAAAAATAGAAAAAGGAAACAGAGTATAATTAAGTTAGTTTTCTATCTTTCTTTTGCAAAAATTTCTTTTCATTTTCTTCTGTTTTTGTTGTTAGTACTACAACCATTCCACGTTAGAAAAAAATCTAAAATTCTGCTACTTGATGACAGCAGCTAAAAAACATTTTGATATATTCCTCCAGGCATTTTCCTATACATACATGCATACATATGTATGTATGGACACCCACACATATAATATACACATTGTCTGCCACAAAAATTGCACTGAATACTTTCCTCACTTAAAAACATACAATAAAAAAAATCTTAGGCCAGCTCTAGTGGCCTAGTGGTTAAGTTTGGCATGCTCTGCTTCAGCAGGCTGGATTGGGTTCCTGGGCACAGACCTACACCACTTGTCAGTGGCCATGCTGTGGCAGTGGCTCACATACAAAAAGAGAAAGATTGGCAGTGAATATTAGCTCAGGGAGAATCTTCTTTGGCAGAAAAAAAAAAATCTTTCCATGTCAACAAAAATATCTTTGTCATCATTTTAAGTGGCTACATGGTAATCTATTATATAGATGTGCCATAATTTAACCCATCTCCTATTGCTGGGACATTCAGGTTGTTTTCATTTTTTTCCTTCCAGAAGCAATGTCTTACTGGATCTTTTCCTCCCTTCCTGGATACGTGTGTGTGCGTGTGCACACACGTGCATGTGTGTGTGTCTATTTGTGTGACCTTTATCTTCTTAGAATATCCTCTTAGAAAAGGAATGGATGTGGGACAAAAGATATACACATTTTTAAAGCTTTTGTACAAGCTGCCAAATTGCTTCCAGAAATATTGTTCACTTGCATAAGTAAGTGATATATGAGAGTTCTAGATTTCTTTGCCAACACTGGGCAGTAGATGAAAAACATCTTATTGTCTTAAGTTTGCATTTCTTTGGCTACTCTACAACTTGACTACTTTTCTTACCCTTATTGGCTTTGTGTTGTGAATCACTTTATTCTGCTCTATCAGTCATCTTTTAATTTTTTCTTTTGCTGCTTCAAAACTGAGAAATGACCATTGCTTTTAGTGACATAATGGTCACTGATGACCTAGATAGCAGTTTCTTTGGCATGGGGTAGGTAAAAACCTGCTTGGAAAGGGTTCACGAGAGAAAGGGAGGAAAGAAATTGGAGAGAGTAAACAGAGACACCTCTGGCAAGGAATTCTGTGGTGAAGGAAAAGAAAATGGGGGTAGCTGGAAGGAAATTAGGAGAAAAGTAGTTTGTTTTTTAAGATGGGAAAGTTAGCATAAAGTTGTATATTAATGGAAGTGATCTAGTAAAGAGGCAAAAAATTGATGATGTAGGAGAGAGAGGTAAGAATAACTAAGCAATGTCCTTGAATAAGCAAGTGAATGGAATATAATGTACAAGTGTTAGGACTGGTCTTAGCCCAGAGAGTTCATCCAGGGTCACAGAAAAAAACTTATATAGCATACAGGCAGAGATGTAGGTAAGTGGGTAGGTATAAAGTTCTTAAGATGGTGGGAACTTTGAGAAGTTAACTTTGGTTCTATTTTCTCAGTGAAAAAGAAATAAAAGTCAAAGTCATCAGCAAAGAGTTAAAGTGGAAGAATAGTTCATGAGAGAATAGTTAAGTCATGAGAGAATAAGATATGAAATAGTCATCTAGCAAAGTGGACGAGTGTATGGATTAGGGTAACAATGTATGATGGAAGGATTCCAGGAACTGCTGGGGAACCATAGAATGCCTGTTCAAATGGGACCAACATCAAGGAAACAGAGCCACAAAATGGAGAACATGAAACAGATCTGTTACACAAACATTCACTCAACAAATATTTATTGAACACCTAATATGTATACGATATTATTCTAGGTGTTTGGGATAATCAATGAACAAAAGACCAAAACCTCTGCCGTTATAGCACTTACATTGTAACGAGAAAAGAAAGATAATAAACAATATCATAATAAATAAAGTATGTTAGAAAGTGATAAACAATATGGAAAAAATAGGGCAGGGTAATGGAGATTGGAAAGAATGAGGCAGAATTTTAAATAGGGTAATCTGGACATGTCTTATCAAAACTAATACCTTGACTTGAAGGAGGTGAAGGAGATAGCCATGTGAATATCCAAGAGAAAGGCAATCTAGGTAAAGAAAACACCCATGCCAAGGCCCCGGGACAAGAGCATACAGTGTATTTGAGGAAGAACAAGAAACCCAATGTGGTTAGGGCCAAGTTAACTAAAGTATTAGTAGATGATGATATCAAACAGGTAATAAAGAGAGGGCAAGATCATAAGGATTTTGGATTTTACTCTGAGTCACATGGGAGGTCAATGGAGAGTTTTAAACAGAGAAGTAACATGATTAGCTTACACTTAAAAGAGTGACTCTTGCTGCTAATTGAGAATATTGTAAAGGGGCAAAGGCAGAAGCAGAGATCAATGTAATAATCCAAGTGAGAGATGATGGTGGCTCAGATCATGGTAGCAGCAGCGAAGGTTAAGAGAAGTGGTCAGATTCTGGATATATTTTAAAGGCAGAGCCAACAGGAGTTCCTAACTAATTAGACTGGGATATAATAAAAGAGAAGAATTCAGGATGACTCTAAAGATTTTAGCCTGAGCAACTAGAAAGATAAAGTGTTCTTAATCAAGAAGGAGAAGACTGTGGGTAGAATCTGTTTTGGAAGAAAGAACAAAGATTCACTTCTGGACACCTTAAGTTTCAGACAGACATCTGAAAGGTGATTTTATATAGGCAGTTGGATGAGACTCCAGAACTCACGAGAGAGGTCTTGGCTAGAAATATAAATTTAGGGTCATTAATGTTTAACGACTATTTAAAGCCTTGAGGCTAGAAGTTAAGTGCAGACAGAAAAGAGATCTGGTAGAAGAGGAGGAACGAACAAAGAGGTGTAAGAAGAAATGACCAGCGAGATAGAAGGGAAACCAAGAGAGAGAGCAGTGCCCTGGGAGTCAAGTGCTCCAAGTAGGAGAACCTGATTAACTAACTGTCAAATGCTGCTCACAGATCAAGTAAGCTGGGGACTGAAAAGGAACCATGTTCTGGCATCACAGATCTTGACAAGAAAAGTTTCAGTGGAGTGATGGGAGTGAAAGTGTGACTAAAGTGAACTTACAGGAGAAGAGAAGGTGAGGAACTGGAGACAGAGCCTACAGAAGATTTGTTCACGACTTCTGCTACAAAGAGAAACAAAGCAAGGGGCAGAAACTGGCAGGGGAAGTGGAGGGTCAAGAAAAGGATCTTGGTGATGTTCACTGAGCTCAGCATCAAACCCCTTATTCTTTGGTTATATAAACTAATGCATTAAGCTTTTATGTTTACGCCAGGTTTAGGTGGATTTTCTATCATTTGCAGTAAAAAGAATACTGATTTTTTTTTCACATTAACTTTTAATTAGCTCTCAAGCTGAACTCTTAATTAGTTCTAACAGTTCCTCATAGTTGAGTCTCTAGTAGTTTTCTTGTACAAGAGTTCTTATATAAAAGTAGCTAGAAGTTTCTAGCTATACTACAACTCTAGACTAGAAAGGGAAATTATTTTAAATAAAGTTTCACTATCTACCTGGTAGTATAAACTGAAACAAAATGACTGTGTGCTTAGTTTTTTCTTAAATGTGTATTTTCCCTAGCTAAGAATAAGCATTATTTACCATCAACTTTTTTCCTGTTTATAAATGTTGACCACTTTATCTTTCATCATATGTTACTATTAGCTGTATAACTGCATTTAGATATAGTTTAATAGCCATTTTCAAATCCATTCTACACTATCTTTTCTTTCTTAAATGAAGTATAAGGGTAAAATATTAAAATCTGAGTAGCAGCCTAAATTCATGAACACAGAAAAGGCTCCAAAGACTATAATTATCTAGTGTAAATATTAGGCATTTAATAACATTTACCCATAACTGATTTTACATTTACAATAGATAAACTAGAAATTCCAGGTATTTGGGTAAATACTGATTTATACTTCTGAAATACACTGCTTAAAGAGAACTCAATCTTACAAACTATTATGCTTACTTTCACCCAGGAAGAAATGGAATTTCCTTCTGATAAGGATTAAAAGGACTCATGAGGTGAAGGTGGTGGCGAGTGAGCCCATACCCAAGCATACTTGCTATAAACAGTGACCAGAGGGAAAATAGCCGTAAATTAATGGATAATCCCCGACAAACCTCTAAATTACAAATAAGCAAACGTACAAAGAGGTACTACTATCCTGGACTCCCACCCCTAAGCAGAGACCCTATAGGTTCAAAGGTAGTAATATTATAAATATCAAGATTAACTTAATGGAGCTAACACAGAAGAATGCTCAAGCAAAAGTGGGCTCCTCAGATTTAGCTCCTTGCTCAAAACCATCTTTCCGTGATGCTGAAACTGCAGACTTAGAAAGGCTACTATAGATTATTCGTGAGGTAGTAAAAGCTGCAGCATTTTTATTCTAATCGCATTAAGTTAAGTGTCATTTTCCTCCAAAAAGTCTTCTGATTTAGCAAATTGAAATCTTATGGTGGGAAGGTAAGAGTTTACATGAAAAAAATCATCACACACACAAATATAATCGACTTAAAATTGACTTCAAAAGCACTCCATAATCTATATAAGCATAAGCAAATTATACACAAATATACAAACAATACATACAAACATGCCCTGTTTTACTTTATCTAAAAGTAACCATCAGATGAATTCTAGAGAAATTTCAACCTTAAGTAAAAATACAGTCATCCTCCCTTATCCATAGTTTTGCTTTCTGCAGTTTCTGTTACCCACAGTCAACTGTGGTCCAAAAATATTCAAGGGAAAATTCCAGAAATAATCAATTCATAAGTTTGAAACCGCACACCATTCTGAATAGCATGATGAAATTTCTCGCCGTCCTGCTCCATCCCACTCAGTCCTGCCAGAATGTCCAGCATACCCATGCTGGATACACTACCTGCCTTAGTCACTTAGAAGCCATCTCGGTTACCAGATCAACTGTCACAGTATGCCAGTACCTGCATTCAAGTAACCCTTACTTTACTTAATAACGGTCCCAAAGCACAAGAGCAGTGATGCTGGCAATCCGGATACACCAAAGAGAAGCCGTAAAGCGCTTCCTTTAAGTGAAAAAGTGAAAGTTTTTGACTTAATAAAAAAATTGTATGCTGAGGCTGCTAAGATCTACGGTAACTTTTATTATAGTATATTGTTATAATTGTTCTATTTTATTATTAGTTATTGCTGTTAATCTCTTACTGTGCCTAATTTATAAATTAAACTTTATCATAGGTATGTATGTCTGGGAGAAAACACAGCATATATAGAGTTTGGTACTATCCACTGTTTCAGGCATCCGTGGGGGTCTTGGAAGGTATCCCCCCACGGATAAGGGGGTTTACTTTATAAGCTATAGTGTCAAGGCTACCTGTTAAACAATAATGTATCATTTCTACTAAAGAGGAAGTTAACAATTCACATCTAGAGTGAACATGAAAATCTGAATTTCCTAATCTGCTGGGTGGATAAAATTGCAATTTGATATGTTAAATATTGTTATAGCTCCACTCTCTTGGTTGAGCTTTAACTCACATCTCAGTGTATTCATCAGACTTTCTTATCCCCTCCCCACCTACTTTGAGTTGAATGACTGCCTCTTAGTTTTTGGATGCTATACACCAGAGATCTCAAAATAACCTGAAGTAAAGCACCAAAGATGAATGTATATTTCTCCATTTGACAGCATTCTTTCATAACCATAATTATTTAATCTGTTAAGCGTTTGTCTCTCATCATGCAATGGAGGAAAATGATTCTTTTGTTAATGACTCTTATGTAAGCTTTGTTATAAATTTAGAAGAAATAGCCATCAACACATTTCTGATAAAAGAAATTAATGAATGAAATCAATGAAGGAGGAAAGAGGCAAGACACATCGATTACACTGAAAAATTATTGATGTTGGTAGGAAAATTTAGGTTTGAATGTGTTTCATAAATTTTAAATAGTAACTACTTATAGAATAGAAATAGAAGGGAGAATTCCCAAACCAAAGGAAAATGAAAGAGAAACAAAGAAAGCATAATTCATCTCACAGAGATCAGGAAAGAAAAATAAATGACAGAAGGAAACAAAGATGGCAGAACAAAGAACAAATAAAACAGTGATAACATAAAAATGAGAATAAGTTGCATTTTTAGATGAAGTTTTTAAAAAGCCAGCTACATGCTTGCTATTTATAAGAGAAACCTGCCACAATAAGACACCACTTCACACCCACTAGGTTGGCTATAATCAGCAAGACATACAATAACAAGTGCTAGCAAGGATGTGGAGAAACAGGAATCCTCATACATTACTGGTGAGAATATAAAATGGTGCAGCTGCTTTGGAAAATAGTCTAACAGTTCTTCAAAGGTTAAACATAGAGTTACCACACAACCCAGCACTTCCACTCTTAGATATATACCTAAGAGAAATGAAAATATATATATTCACAGCACTATTATTTATAATAGCAAAAAAGTGGAAACAACTCAAATGTCCATCAACTGATGAACAGCTTAAAAAATGTGGTATATCCATACAATGGAATATTATTTTGCCATAAAAAGGAATGAAGTTCTGATACATGCTACAACATGGATGAACCTTGAAAACACTATGCTAAGTGACAGAAGCCAGTCACAAAAGGTCACATATTGTATGATACCACTTATATGAAATGTCCAGAATAGGCAAATCCATAGAGACAGAAACTACATTAGTAGTTCCAAGGTCTGGGGGAGGTGGGAATGGGAAGTGACTGATAATGGGTACAGGGTCTCTTTTTAGGGTGATGAAAATGTTCTAAAGTTGATAGAGGTGATGGTTGTACAACTCAGTGAATATATTACAACCAATGAATTGTACACTTTAAAAGAATGAATGTTATGGTATGTGAATTATATCTCAATAAAGCTGTTGCTTAAAACACAAAGAACACCGTAAAACAAAACACCACAAAAGGTTGAAAAAACAAAGAACAAAGTTTCTGTCACGCAAATGCTAACAGAAAGGAAGCTTAAAAAAGAATAACAACACGAAACAAGGTAGACTTCAAGGGAAGAAGTTCGAAAACAGGAAAACAGTATCAGTTTATCTTAAGGCTTTCCCCCTAAGACTGAAAACAGAGAAAGGATGTTCATTCTCACCACTATTACTCAACACTGTATTGGAATCCCAATCAGTGCAATAGGCAAGGTAAATAAATGAAAGGCATACAGATGGTAAAGGAAGAAATAAAACTGTCCCTATTTGCAGATGATATAGTAGTTTATGTAGAAAATCCCCCAAAATTGTCTAGAACTAAGAAGTGAGTTTAGCAAGGTCACAAGATACAAAATCAACAACAAAAAAGTCAACTGTACATCTATATACTAGCAATGAACACGTGAAAATAAAAATTTAAAATACAATAACATCTGTAATCACTTAAAAAAGCAAAATACTTAGGTATAGCTCTAACAAACAAGTGCAGGACTTGAATACTGAAAACTACAAAATGCTGATGAACAAACTGAAAGATCTAAATAAACAGACATACTATGTTCATATACTGGAAGACTCAACAGAGAAAAACTGTTAATTATCCCTAAATTGATATGCAGGTATGATGGAATTCCTATCAAAATCCCAGTAAGATTTTTTTGTAGAGATAGACAAGATAATTCTAAAATTTGTATGGAAAGCCAAAGGAACTAGAATAGCTAAAAGAATTTCTAAATAAAAGAATAAACTTAAAGAAATTCTACCCCATTTTATGTCTTATTATACAGCTATGGTAATCAAGATCATGCATTACAGGTGAGAGATAGACACACAGATAGTGGAACAGAACACCGAGAAATAGACCCACATACACATGGACAACTGATTTTTTTTAATTGGTATATATATTTTTTTCTTTATTGTTTTATTTTTATTTTTTGAGGAAGACTGGCCCTGCCTGTGCTAACAACTGTTGCCAATCTCCCTCTTTTTTCTTTTTTCTCCCCAAAGCCCCAGTACATAGTTGTGTATCATAGTTGTAGAGATACAGCTCTTCTATTTGGGATGTTACCCCAGCATGGGTTGATGAACAGTGAGTAGGTTCGTGCCCAGGATCTGAACCCTGGGCCTCTGAAGCGGAACACACGAACTTAACTGCTATGCCACTGCACTGGCCCGTGGACTACCGATTTTTGACAAAGGTACAAAAGCAATTCAATGGAGGAAGGATAGCCTTTTCAACAAATGGTACTGAAGCAATTAGACATCGATAAAAGAACTTCAACCTAAACCTCACCTTACATAAAAAGTAACAACAAATGGGTCATAGATTTAAATGTAAAACACATAAACATTAAACTTCTAGAAAAAAGCACAGGAGAAAATCTTTCAGATCTAGGGTTAGGCAAAGAGTTCTCAGACTTGATACCAAAAGCAGAATACTACAAAAAAAATTTTTTTTTTAATTTTGCTTCACATAAGACCCTATTGAGGGAATAAAAAAACAAACTACAAAGTAGGAGAAAATATTTGCAAACGACATACTCAACAAAGGACTAGTATCTCTACTATATAAAGATATTCTAGATATCTGAATACTCAATTCAGTATCTGAAATTGAAAACTCAATTTTAAAGTTTTGAGTTTAAAACTGAAAAGTCAAGAGTAAAAAATAAATAAAAAACACTCCAACTAGAAAATGGACAAAAGAAGAGAAATTTCACTGAAGAAGATATTCATATGGCAAATAAGCAAATAAAAAGATGTTCAACATCATTAGCCATTAAGGCAATACAAATTAAAACACAATGAGATATTACTATACATCTATCAGAATGGCTAAAATAAAAAATAGTGATAACATCAAATGCTGGCAAGAATGCAGGGAAACTGAATCACTTATACACGGCTGGTAGGTATGTAAAATGGTATAGTCATTGTTGAAAATAATTTTGCATTTCTTTTTAAAACTAAAACTGACTTACCATATAGCCCAGCAATTGAACTCTTGGGCATTTATTCCAGAGAAATGAAAACTTATTTCCACAGAAACTTGTATATTAATGGTCATAGCAACTTTATTCATAATAGCGAAACAATGAAAACTATCTAAATGTCCTTCAGTGGATAAAATGGTTAAACAACTAGTAGTATATCATACAATGGACTATTTCTCAGCAATAAAAAAGAACAAACTACTGATATACACAACAACTTGGATGAACCTCAAAGAAATTATGCTGAGTGAAAATAGCCAATCTTCACAGGATATATAAGGCATGATTCCTTTTATATAACAGTGAAATAACATAATTTAGAGGTACAGAACTGATTAGTGGCTTCCAGGGAGTAAGGATAGGAGTAGAGGGTGAGAGAGGCCATGAAAGGGTAGCAAGAGGGAGTCTTACAGTGTTAGTAAAGTTAAATATCTTGATTGTGGTTGTGGTTACATAAAGCTACACATGTGATAAAACTGCATAGGGCTTCACACACACAAATGAGTGCATAAATAACTGGTAAAATTTGTATAAGCTCTGTAATTGTACCAGTGTCAATCTCCTGGTTTTGACATTGCATTACAGTTAGGAAAGATGCTAACAATGGGGAAGGCTGGGTGAAAAATACACAGGATGTTCTTTCCTGTACACTTCTTCACAACTTCCTATGAATCTATTCATTATTTCAAAATCAAAAGTTTTAAAAAAAGAAACTCAAGCTACAGACTGAAAGAAAATATTTGCAAACCACATAACTAAGAACTAGTATCTAGAATATATAAAGCAACTCAAAATTCAACAGTATAAAAACAAACAATGCAATTTAAAATGTGAAATACATGCACAGACATTTCACCAAGGAGAATACTAAGATGGCAAATAAGCACAAGGAAAGATACTCAACATCATTAGCCATTAGGGAAATGCAAATTAAGAATACAATAAGATATCACTACATACCTATTTAAACACCTAAAATAAAAAAGTGACAGTAACAAATACACTGGCAAGGATGCAGAAAAACTGGATCTCTCATACATTGATGGCGGAAATGTAAAATGGTACAGACACTTTGGAAAACAGACTGGCATTTTCTCAAAAAACTAAAGATACACTTACATATACGACCTGGCAATCTTACTCCTGGGCTTTTATCCAGAAAAAAGGAAATGTATGTCCATAGAAAAACCTGTATATGAATGCTTATAATAACATTATTTGTGATAGAAAAAAATCAGAAACAACCAAAATGCCCTTCAATAGGTGAAAAGGTACAGAAACTATGACACATCCATACCATGAAATACTACTTAACAATAAAAAGGAATGGATGGCAAATTTCCAACACCAATCATAAATAAAGTCAAAAGATATCACATCGGAAAAAACAGTTGCAATTTATATCACAAAGTGCTAAATTCCTTAATTCTACAATTCAGAGGAAAAAGCCCAATAAACCAATTTTTAAATGTGCAAAGTTCACGAAAAAGAAAAGATCAAAAAAATACAATCATCTCAAACATAAAAAAAAACAACTTCACCCTCACTCTTAAGACAAATGCAAGTTAAAACTATAATGAGTTACAAATATTCACCTATTAATTTGAAATGATCAAAAACTTTAATTAAACACACATGGTAATGCTGAAGGTACAGGGTAAAAAACACTCCCTACGTAGTCAGTAGGATTATGAATAAGCACAAACCTTCTCTGGAGGGAAATCTGGCAACATCTATCAAAATTTTAAATACACATTCTACTTCTAGGAATTTATCTTTAAAAATATTGGACATATTTAGACATGTGCATAGTGATATACATCACAGAACATTCTCTGTAGTGTTGTTTTTAATAGCAGGAAACTACTTAAATGTCAGTCAATAGGAGAATATTTAATAAAGCATAGTCTAATCAATCATATACTAAAGTAGATGCTAAAAAAAGAATGAGGCAAATATGTTTACATATGCAGAGAACTCTCTGGAAAGACATAAAAGGAAAAAACAATTCAACCTGTGGTTGAGATAAAGGTAGAAGAGGGACTTCCTTTTCATTATAATCTCTTTGTAACTTTTGATTTTTGTATCAAGTGAATGTATTACCTATTCAAAAATTTTAAAATAATCAAACAATTATTCCATTTTAGTGGAGAACTATACAAACAGATCAGTGGAATAGAATAAGGTTCAGAAAAATATTCATTCAAAAAGAGTTTTGGAGAAATAAGAGTCTTACTCTCTTATAAATAAAAATAAAATCCAGAATTGATTAAAAAAAAAAAAAACCACTCCAAATGTCAGAAATGGAAAATGTATGGGATTTTTAATTTACTCATCTTGGAGATAGGATAGATCATCAAAACTCAGACAAAATCCAAAAGACACTCTTTAAACATATGAAAAGCAATCAATGTAATAGACCATATTAACAGAATAAAGAACCAAAACCACAGGATAATCTCAATAGATGGAGAAAAAGCATTTAAACAAATTCCAACATACTTCCATGATTTTAAAAAATTCAACAAAAAGGGCATCTATGAAAAAATCCATAGCTAACATCACACTCAGTGATGAAAGACTAGACACTTTCCCTCTAAAGAGCAAGATAAGAATGTCCACTCTTCAAATTCAACAGCTATACACCATGACCAAGTGGGATTCATTTGTGGAATGCAAGGATGGTTCAAAATGTAAAAGTTAATCAATGTAATATACCACATTAACAGAATGAAAGAACAAAAACCCAGAATCATCCCAATTGATGCAGAAAAAGCACTTGACAAAATTCAACACCCTTCCGTGATAAAAATGCTCAATAAACTAGGAAATTATGTCAACATAATAAAGGCCATATGTGAAAAACCCACAACTAACATCATGCTCAATTGTAAAAGACTGAAAGCTTTTCTTCTAAGATTAGGAACAAGGCAACTTCTATTCAAAATTGTGCTAGAAGTCCTAGCCAGAGCAATTAGTTAAGAAAAAGAAATAAAAGGCATCCTAATTTGAAAGGAAATAAAATTATCTCTCTTCAGAGATGGCATAACTTGTATGTAGAAAAGAGTCCACAAAAAACTACTAGAATAAACAAATTCAGGAAAGTTGCAGGATACAAAATCAACACTCAAAAATCACTTGTGTTTCTATACACTAAAAATGATCAATCTGAAAAGGAAACTAAGAAAACAATCTCATTTTTCTACAGCATCAAAAATGAAATACTTAGGAATAAATTTAACTAAGGAAGTGAAAAACTTTTAGGCATTACTGAAAGAAATTAACAAAAGTAAATGGAAACACATCCAGTGCTCATGAATTAGAAAACTTAATATTGTTAAAATGTCCATACTACCCAAAATGATCTATATATTCAATGCAATCCCTAACAAAATCCCAATGGCATTTTCTGCAGAAATAGAAAAAGCACCTTAAAACTCATGTGGAATCTCAAGGGACTCAGAGTAACCAAAACAATCTTGAAAAAGAAGTACAAAGTTGGAAGCATCATCTTTCTTGATGTCAAAACACGTAACAAAACAATAGTAATCAAAACAGTGTGGTACTGACATAAAGACAGACTACAGAACAACGGAACAAAAAAGAGCCCAGAAATAAGCTCTCACACATAAGGTCAAATGATCTTTGACAAGGATGCCAAGACCACACAATGGGGAAAGAACAGTGTCTTCAACAACGGTATTGGGGAAACTGGATATCCACATGCAAAATAATGAAGCTGGACCCTTCCCTTATAGCATATACAAAAATTAACTCAAAATGGATTACAAACCTGAAACTATAAAACTTCTAGAAGAAAACAAAGGGGAGATGCTTCATAATACTGGATTTGGCAACAATTTCTTGCATATGACATCAAAAGCACAGGCAACAAAAGCAAAAACAGACACTTGGAACTACACCAAACTTAAAAACTTATGTGCGTCAAAGGAAACAATCAACAGAGTAAAAAGGTAAATTACTGAATGGCAGATAATATTTGGAAATCATATAACTAACCAGGGGTTAATATTCAGAATAAATTAAACAATCCTACAACTCAGCAACAAAAACATAAATAACCCAATTAAAAAATGAGCAGAGGACTTGAATAGACATTTCTCCAAAGAAAATACACAAATGGCCAACAGGCTCATGAACAGATGCTCAACATCACAAATCATTAGAGAAATGCAAATCAAAACCACAGTGAGATACCACCTCATGTCCATTAGGACACACAATCGAAAAAACAGAAAATAAGTGTTGGTGAGGATGCAGGGAAGCTGGAACCCCTGTGCACTGTTAATGGGAATGTAAAATGGTGTAGCTGCTATGGAAAACAGTATGGTAGTTCCTCAAAAAATTAAAATAGGAGGCCGGCTCGGTGGCGTGGCAGTTAAGTTCATGCGTTCCGCTTCAGGGCCTGGAGTTCACCAGTTCGGATCCTGGGCGCGGACCTAGTCACGGTTCATCAACCCATGCTGAGGTGGCATCCCATATAGAAAAGCTACAACTCTACAACTATGATACACAACTATGTACTGGGGCTTTGGGGAGAAAAAAGAAAAAAGAGAAAGACTGGCAACAGATATTAGCACAGGGCCAATCTTCCTCAAAAATAAATTAATAATAAAAAATTTTAACACTTAAAAAAGGGATTTAATAAAGTAATTGAGCAATGTTGAACAGTTCTCAATGAAGCCTGCATAAAAAAAAATTTTTTTTAAATAGAACTACTATGACCTGACACTCCCACTTTTGGATAACTGAAAGCAAGATCTCAAAGGAATATTTGCACACCCATGTTCACAGCAGCATTATTCACAATAGCTGAGAGGCAGAAGCAACTTAAATGTCCATCTATAGATGAATGGTTAACCAAATGTGGTATATGCATACAATGGAATATTAATCAGCCTTAAAAAGGAAGGAAATCCTGTCACATGCTATAATGTGGATGAACCTTGAGGGCATTGTGTTAAGTAAAATAAGCCAGTCACAAAAAGACAAATACTGTACGATTCCAATTATATGAGGTATCTAAAGTAGTCAAATTCTTATAAACAGAATGTGGAATGGTGGTTACCAGGGGCTGCGGGGGAAGAAGGAAATGGGGAGTTGTTCAATGGGTAGAGTTTTAGTTTTACAAGATAAAAAAGTTCCAGAGGTCTGTTGCACAACAACGTGAATATGATTAACAGTACCGAACTGTACACTTAAAAATGGTTAAGAGGGTAAATTTTTTTACAATTAAAAATTTTTAAAAAGGAAATTTAGACACATCTCATTAAAAATAATTACATACTCCCCAAAAAGGAGAATAAAGTACTGATGCACACTATAACATGGATGAACCATTAAAATGTTATGCTAAGTGAAAGAAGCCAGTCACAAGAGGCTATATAAGATTCCATTTATATGAAATATAAATAGGCAAATCAGAGACAGAAAGATGATTAGTAGTTTCCAGGGGCTGGGAGAAGGGGAGAATGGGAATGACTGCTAATTAGTACAGTGTTTCTTTTTGGGGTGATGAAAATTTTTTGAATAAAATAGTGGTGATGAATGCACAACTCCACAAATACATTAAAAACCACTGAATTGTACATTTTAACAGGGTGAATTTTAATGTGAATTATATCTCAATGAAGCTGTTATTTTAGAAATCCAAACACCATAAAGTCATAACTACCAGATTTCACAACTTAATTGTTTTCAACTTCTGTGTAATGAAAGATATTATAAATTACATAATAAGATAAGTGACAGATCAAGATAAAATATTTACAACATATAATAAAGCACTGGCTAGTATGCATTATATACAAAGAACAAACCAATAAGAAAAAAAATACAGAATAGGAAAATGAGCAAAGAATATGAACAATTCAGATTACAAATGGTTAATCATAAAAATGTTCAACTTCAGCAGTAAGCAAAGGTATACAAATTAAATCAAGATGTTATTTTATCAGTATAAAATTTTTTAAATTGTTGATAAAACTGCAAATAACAGGCACTCTCATAAGAATGTTGGTAGGAGTGTAAACTTTTTGGGGAGGGGGTGCAATTTGATAGTAGCAAATTAGAAGTATGCGTATCCTTTGATCTAGCAAAACTACTTTGGATTTAAAAAATACATATTCTTATATATGAGGATGTTCGTTGGTACAGTAACAAAAAAATGGAAACAACCTATATGTTCACAGAAAGCAGAAAACTTAAGTTTATGATTATCACATGATACATTCTGTAGGAGTTCCAAGAAAGGAGGTGACCTATACGGGAAGGTGTGCATAATGTACTATGATGTTAAACACAATTCAGAAGATTTGGGTTGTGGAAAATCTCTATTTTTAATAAGCACCCTCAGTAATTCTTATTCAACTATTCCACAAGACAAAAATATTAATTAAATTCATGCTTCCTGGTAAATATAATCCCTTTAATTTTTATCCCTAGATTATGTCTTTACTTTTCCTTATGTTTTCTAAGATGAACTAATATATGTATGACTGCTCCACTACATCCTGAACTTCTTGAATAACTATGTCTTCTTATTTCCCAGCAAAAAGAACGGTGCTTGGCACAAAAAGGCACTTAATAAGTATTAGTTAAATGAACGAATTTTTTAAAAATCAAAAATAAGTTATTTTTATATTTATGTTGTTACAAAAGTCACAAATCTCTTGGAAAGAAAGGATGGAGAAGATTCTATTTCCATGACCATGCTTCTTCACATGAAAATGAAAACACACTTTATTAAGATCTTTGTTCTTTTGGAATGTTTTACTACAGTAGCTTGATCCATATGGAAAGGAAAAAAATAAGAACTATAGAAGAAAATAATCAATAAAATAAATGATGACTCCTCTATAACTCCATTTTATATTTCTCTTTTATTCAAGTAATTTTAGAAGAACTGTAAAATTTTGCTTATAATTTTTTCCCTACTGGTTTTGAGGAGGCTTACTATCTTCATCTTATTTTTAAGGTCTCTCTGCATCTTAGAAAATGCTGTAAATTATTTCCTTTACAGCAAAAAAGGTTTTGCTCTCCCACAATATTAGAAAATCATCAAGAAGATTTTGAGATTAATTACATATACATGTCATTTCAACAGAATGAATCTTAGCAAAAATCTGAAATCTAGACGACAGGAAAAAAATTGAGTTTTTCTTTAAAATATTTACTGAATTATGAAGCGTCTAATTTTTTTCTAATTTTTACTGATGTCTTAGTTTAGAACATTGTGGAGTTTCAGTTGTACATTATTAATTTGTCCATCACCACATGGATGCATCCCTTCACTCCTTGTGCCCACCCCCCAACCCCCTTCCCCCTGGTAACCACCAACCAGTTCTCTCTGTCTGTGTGTTAGTTTATATTCCACATATGAGTGAAACCATGCAGTATTTGTCCTTCTCTCTCTGGCTTATTTCACTTAACATAATACCCTCTAGGTCCATCCATGTTGTTGCAAATGGGACAATTCTGTCTTTTTTATGGCTGAGTAGTATTCCCGTGTATATATATACACCACATCTTCTTTATCCAATCATCAGTTGAGGGACACTTGGGCTGCTTCCACTTCTTGGCTATAGTGAATAATGCTGTAATGAACATAGGGGTGCATAAGCCTCTTGGGATGGTTGATTCCATGTCCGTTGAGTAGATGCCCAACAGTGGGACTGCTGGATCATAAGGTATTTCTATTTTTAATTTTTTGAGGAGTCTCCATACTGTTTTCCATAGAGGCTGCACCAGTTTGCATTCCCACCAGCAGTGAATGAGGGTTCCCGTTTCTCCACAACCTCTCCAGCATTTGTCATTTTTCGTCTTGGTGATTACAGCCATTCTAACAGGTATAAGGTGATATCTTAGTATAGTTTTGATTTGCATTTCCCTGATGATTAGTGATGGTTGCATCTATTTTCAAGTGTTTGTTGGCCATCTGTATATCTTCCTTGGAAAAACGAAGGGTCTAATATTTTAACAAAATACTTTTTTATTTTTTGCTGAGGAAGATTTGCTAATATCTGAGCTATTATCTGTGGCGAATCTTCCTCTATTTTGTATGTGGGTCGTTACCACTAACAAGTGGTGCAGGTCCACGCCCAGGACTCAAACCTGGGCCAATGAAGCAGAACGCGTCAAACTGAACCACTAGGCCACCAGGCTGGCCTTCACTTTTTTTTTCTTAATCCAGAGACTAACATATAGATGTGATAAATCAGAATTCCTCATATGTACTGTGAATTTCACACAGGTCCAAACTGATCTGTTGAAATAAAACTCCATTTCATTTATAGTATGTACTGGTAAAGATTATCATGTAAAATTAAAGTCTCAAACCCTCTTTCAGTGTATGTATGGAATATAAAAGACCTTCAGTAGTTCTCCATAAAGTAAATTTCAACACAGTGATTCCATTTGTAGAGTCAATGAATTCTACTGAAAAAATTCAAGGAGATTTTTCTAAATAAAAATGAGAGCAAAAGATGTTATAAAGTTGCTAAATTATTTTAAAGTACAATTTTTTAATCTTCTTATTTATTTTTAATATCTTATGTTATATAACAGAAAGAGCATTGGCTTTGAAAGCAAATGTGCTTGTGTTCAAATTCTGACCCTTCACTCAAGTTTTGTGAATTACCTTCTTCAGATTTCAGCTACCTCTTTCATAAAATTTAGGCTATTGGTCTAACCTTCCAAAGTTGTCTGGAGGCTTAAATGAGATAACAGATATAAAGCTTCTAGCTTAATGCCCATCAGAGTAGATACCCAATAATTTTTAGTTGTATATCCCATTTTTCTCCCCAACTCATGTATTAAAGACTTCATGACAATCATTTTTAACTTAGCCTTAAAATATTCCACATGGTATATATATTACAGGTTAATTAAATATTATTCTATTATTGGATATTTAGGTTTTTCTAATTTTTATACCAGAAATACCTAATGTTGCAATGAATATTCTTAGGCTTTGGGTTCCCAAAGGTAGAATTAATAGATCAAAAAGCATTTTAAACTCTTGCTACATATTGCCAAACTGTACTCTCAAAGAGCAGTATTATAATTTATATTGCTACCAGGGTGAACATATATTTTAACAAATCTCACTGGTACCGGACAGAAATACATTTTTTTTTAATCTAATACTATAGACAAGATTTAGAACCTCATTATTGACTTATTTTGAATTTTTTAAAAAACTAATGAAAGTGAGTATCTTTTCATGTTTCCTAGTTGCATTTCCCCTTTAATACTTACCTATTCATACATTTGCATGATAAGTCTTATTACTCTCCCCATATTGAGTTTTCTCCTTTAGTCTTGTGTTTGATTCAAACATTTTTCTATTTGGTATTTACTTTTATACTTGGGGTTTAAAAAAAAAACTGATACATAGAGTTTAACATTTTTATGTAATCAACTCTATTCGTCATTTCCTTTGTGCCCTCTTAAATTATATGTAAACATAAATTGCTAACTTTACATTTAAACTTTACATGAGGTGGTGAAGAGAAGCACAAAATGCTTATGAGTATTTATATTATAGATAAGTGATTGCTTTCCCACTAATCCATATCTTATATAATAAAATCATTACTTTTAAAATTAATATAATAAAATTGAACAGCAGAAATAAAATATTCAAAAATATAGCTCCAAAATAAACACTGAGACAAAATTCTAGGAACTGCAGAGACCATATAGAGGTGATAAACTGAATTTGCTTTTTAAAAATAATTCAGCCTTTTAATTTTTACCTACCTTACAGAGATTTAACTCTAACACTACATTTAACATCCAGCTTCTTTTGCAGTGCAATATTCCCATCTTTGGTGCAACTAAAGCTTATTTAATATTTTAGTTTTAATAACTTTAACAGCAGTAGTGCCAAAGAATTAGAATGACTAACCTCCACCCAAAACTACTGGGGTCATCTGCAAGCACTGTCAGTACCAAAGGAATATGGCTCAAGAAAGGGAATGGCTTAAAATTATCTTCTAATCACCCAGATAGCTATCAACAAAATTTCTTAAAACAAACAAACAGAAAAATACAAAGAAATGGATTGCCAAAATTGGGTTCTTCCTTTGTTGTACTATCCTATCTGCCTCATGATTACCACAACGAAGTCCTCCAGCTGGCTGGTCTGCAACTCAATTTGTGCTGGGGAGACTGAGCCAAAGTTGTATAGAACCCCCTGGCAAATTGTGAAATGCTGCATTTCAAACACTATATATGCTACATGTCTGATCTTTAAATTTTATCCCACTAAAATTTTACATGTTACATTACATTTCTTTGTTAAACTGTACTTACTTGCTTCTGAACCTGAATGGCTAGCTCATTAATCTCACAATTTAAAATTTTTAATTTCATATTTACAATTATACAGAGGGGTTATTTACTGATTCTGATAGCCAAGATTCCTTTACAACCAAAAAAGGTCTGTCTTTCTTAGTTCCCAAGATAACATGCAAGAACACAGACACCCATTTATTAAAAACACACTAGATGCCTTTGGGCTTCTGGGTCACTATACAAACAGCAACGAAAACATTAAATTAAATTCACCAGATAAAAAGACTGACTATTATCTACAAACGAATGTAGATTTAGAAGGTAAATCTTAGATTTTGTTTTGAAAGTCAGAAATCGGTGCTGCCAAATTGGGAAGACAAGTTTCTAGGGAAGAAAACGCCTACAGAAAAAAATTAGTGCTTCTGATTTCCCAAAATTCAAGTACAGAAGAGTACAGCTTGTGTTGAATTGTTAGAAGGCAAATTTTCTAAAAGCAGAGTAGAGTGAATCATAAAACCTTTGAATGCCCTTTCCAATACTTATCAGAGACTGCGTCCTTGAATTTACATCACCTGATCTCCAGACACTAGCTATTAGGCAAGCGGAGGAAGGCAAACTCAATTATAAAAAATCAGAGGAGAAGGAAACTGTGAAATCTAATCCAATGCCAGAGGAGCCCTTGGCAGAAAACACTGGTAACCAATGTTATTAAGATGTAGCAGAAACCTTGCCCACACTGCACAAAACAAGATGGATTATTTTAACTATTTAGAAGTGCTGCAGCATCTGCTGCCTTTTTTCCTAAGCAAAATCCAAGTTTGTATATATATTTTAATTCAAATCTTTTCTATAATTATTCATACATCTTCCCAAGCCTAAAATAATTGTAATTTTCTTTATAGAAATGTTCTACTTTAAAAAGGTAAGAGATTGACTTAGCTTTCTAAAATATTGAGACTACAAACCCAGTACACCTAGGTTGCTGGTCTTCCCTAGAAGTACTGGTATATTGTCCCACATCAAGTTAGAAGTGGTTGTAACAGAACTCAGGAAAATCCGAATATATATAACCCAGACAACTGGAATTTGTGGTGTTTAATGGAAAAGATTGTTTGACAAACATTAAAACTTAAATAGAAGCACCTTCCAAAATTTAAAAGAGAGAGAGAAAACATAAACAAGTGACCCGTTTAACCACAAATTGAACAATGACACCCATGTGGTCAATTAAAATGTGCCTCAGTGTTTCAGATTCTTCAGCCTGTAGCATCCAAATACTTCCCAAAAAATATTAGGAGACTTTTAGAATTTAGGAGGGCCAAGAATAGATCATCTTTACAGATAATTTCCAAATTTTTATGACAATTTTTAGTAAAAAAACAAATTTAAGACAAAAAGTCTGTGAAATTTTCATTTTACCCTCATTATTTACTGTCACTGTCCTCAATGAGAAAAGGGTTAAACTGTAATGAGTTCTAAAAGAAAACTACAAACATAAAACTGTATGATAAAAAACATAATTTGCTTATTTCCCTACTTCTCCCAATCCTTTCCCCCATTATGACCCTCCCAAAAAGGAGGCAGGGAAATAAAAGTAGATTTCTTAAAAAAAAAAATTCAATCATAAAAATTATGATCCATGTGTTCTTCCAAAGAAGAAACCACTTGAATTATTCTCAGGCAAGAGAACAAAGAAACTTCTAATTTCATCATCTTTAGTAAGAATGGCACAAAAGAAAATCAGCAGAACCCTTCTTAACTGGATTAACTGATGCTCCCCATCGCCTTTATACATCATGACTGATGCTCTAGCAAGCTGACTGCTTGCATCAGACCACTCTTCAGTGCTTCTGCGCATACTACTTGGTGCGCTTACCAAGAACCAAAGGTGTTTATTCTCAAACCTGTTTATGCCAGTTGTACTTGTAATTATAAAATTTAAATATTACAAAACCAATGAAATATATGTGCAAAAAGAAAGAATTGCTGCTTTTATGAAAAGTAAGTTGAATGCTCTGCAAAGACCAAATAAAAGTTGCTTTAAAAAAAATGCAACGAAATTAGGTAAGTGATGTAACCATAAAAGATTTTTTCCCCCAGTTGTAACAGATTCTGCAATCAAATTGCTTCACAAAAGTCTTTCAATTCTCTTTCTGCTTTAAAGAAGCTGAAACAGGGAAATCAGCGGTCTCAAAGAAAAGGCCTTGACCTACATCAAAAGGCTATCAAGCGAATATACATTAATATGTTTTACGTTAAAGTAAGATGTTTAAGTTATTATGCATCATTCTATCATTCATCACTTTTATCAATTAACTATTGGTTCCAATTTGGATAAGAGGGGATATTGTATCCTTCTATAATCAACTAGAAGAACACTGAATTAGAACATTACAAATAACACCCAACGTCAACAATCATTATTCCTCATACCAATCTATGAGAAATCTCTAATCCATAGACACATGATGTGAACTTATTCAGACGTATTTGCCAAAGATCTTTAAAAACCTGGAAAGGAAGACATCCTTTGAGAAGATAGGATTTGGCTTTTAAATTTGATATAAAGCAAACCTCAAGGTGACCCACTAAATTTTCACACGACTACTCCAAATGAATGCAAAGCTGACTGTTCTCTACATGTTAGCCTTTGTTTTTTTTTTTTTTTTTCTTTGTGGGGAAGACCAGCCCTGAGCTAACATCCGTTGCCAATCCTCCCCTTTTTGCTGAGGAAGACTGGCCCTGGGCTAACATCCGTGCCCATCTTCCTCCACTTTATATGGGACGCCGCCTCGGCATGGCCGACAGGCAGTGCGTCTGTGGGCGCCCGGGATCCGAACTCGCGAACCCTGGGCTGCCAAGCGCGGACTAAACCGCTGCGCCACCGGGCGGCCCCTACATGTTAGCCTTTGAAATCCTTAAAACTATTAAAAATATTTAAAGGCACTGTTAAAAAATGTATTTTCTCTTTGAAAATTTACCTCAGTCCAGGAAGACAGAAATAACTAAATTAGTAACAAATATAAAACTGAGTATTAATGGATGTGTTTTTCAACTCTGAATCAAATCAAATACTGCATCCTAAAGAATTACTATCCTTTCAGTCACTGTGAAAATATTGTGTTTTCCTTTTCACTTTCATAATTGCATAAATTCCATAGCTCATCAATACCAACAGTGGCACACTATGCAAATAAGATATTTCAAAGTATACTCTAACACATGGTGCTCAATCTACTACAAAGATTCAAATTTTCTGTGCCCCATTATGTATACGGATCAATAACATATGTGGCTAAAATCCTGCTGAGTGGGTTACGGCAGTCAGTATTTGAGATCCTCCTCTTCCTTAAAACACCCACACACACAAATGATGACTGACAAGAATACCATACAAATACTTTAAAATTTATCTCTAAAGTAAGTAGTATCTATGGATTTTACAGTAAACATGACAACTTGTAATTAGGGAAAATTTTTTATAAATAGAGTATGTTAAACATCCAAGTCATCAATTAACCATACAGATCAGAGCGGGGGCAACAATAAAGGGAAGGATACCCCTTTTCTCCCGACTCTATTTCCCATCCCTATCATAAGCCACTGTTTATGATACATGGTGTGCCTCAGTTGTATCTGGATGGTAAAACGGCTAAAATTCACTGAATTAGAGTGAAGTGAAAGACTCCATCTATTGTATTTAAATGAACTGAAGAGGTAATAAAAGTTTACTGAACAACTACCACGTAAAAGGTTCATAGCTAGCTATGAATACAGCAAAGCCCTTACCACTCTGAGGAACTAACAAAATGTTACAAGAGCATACAGAAAGGGAAATCAATTCTGGATGGAGGAAGGAACAGACAGATATAAGGGAGAAATCTTAGAAAAATTAATGGAAAAGGTTTTAAAAAGCATGTGAAATGGGCCTCATAGAACAAACAGGATTTTGCCTGTCAGGATTTTCTGACAGGCAAAAACCCAGAATAAATCAAGCATTTAACTTCACAATCACCTTTACTTCATCTCCCAATTCTTCTAGTTAACTATGGACAATGAAAAGAATTCTCTTTAATATATGGTTCCAAAATGAATAAAAACTTTAAAATTCTTATTGTTAAAGAAATAATAACAAAATGATTATAAAAATTGATGAGTTATCTAATAAAATGGGAGATATCATAACTATTGTGATTTTAATTAGAAACATGAACCATGCATAAAAACATCCAGCTTATATCAGAACATCTTAAAATCTGTTTAAATCTAGTGCTTAAGGCCAAAATGGAAGGGAAAAAAAAGAAAAATTAAATTTACCTGTCACATTCTAAGACTCAAGTGATAATTGTGATGAACTAGCTAGCTATATACAGCTCAAAACTAAACTCTTTTAAGAGTTTGTAATGATTTTAAATGTACTATGTTTAGAAACAAAGAGAATTCTAGAAGTCATTAATTTTTCAGAAAATATTGTTTTCCTAGACTCAAAACAAATGATCTACTGGCAAAAGTAATTCTTTAGAAAACTGAATTCTCTGATGAAGTAGTCACTTCACTTAATGAAGTACACACATAGTTTTTTAATAACATTAAAAAAATCTTACAGGGGCCAGCCCAGTGGCGTAGCAGTTAAATTTGCACACTCCGCTTCGGTGGCCCGGGGTTTGCAGGTTCGGATCCCAGGAGCTGACCGATGCACCACTTGTCAAGCCATCTGTGGAGGTGTCCCATATACAGTAGAGGAAGATGGGCACGGATGTTAGCCCAGGGCCAGTCTTCCTCAGCAAAAAGAGGAGGATTGGCAACGGATGTTAGCTCAGAGCTAATCTTCCTCACAAAAAAACAGGGCCTTTTTATAAAACAGGGCCTTAAAATATATTCATCCTAAACTCTGCAGATTACTCATAATCTATTTTCAATCAATCTTTTTCAGATTCACCGAGCATTCCCCTCCCTTGAATATTTACTGAATCGATAAACTTACACAAATTACTTTCTGGTGAGATCTTTTTATGCATAACCAAAATGTTTGTTCTTATTTTAATTCTATGATAACAATGAGAAATTAGAAGTCTATTTACTTACCACTAAGCAATTCTATACCACCTATTCATTTTGTGTGTATACCACAGTGGATTTATTCATGAAAACTGGTATTCAAATCAAATTATACTTTAAATGTAGAGTTGATTTTTATTACTTGTAGTAGTTATGTTCTATAAAGTCACCACAAACCATGAATTAGTGAATACTGAACCACTGCTCCTAGGGGAAATACAGGGTTAGGTTCCTACAAGCCTCTCATCACATTTTCATCCACTGGTCAATGTGTAATCTTGTTCTATGTGTGTATCTGTTTAAAGATACACCTTATATATATCGATGATTCATTAACACTGACCTCATGGCCAATAGCACTTTAACTCATACCTGAACAAAACTGATCTAATAAATGTATTTTCTCCATATGGCACATCACAGCCTTCTTGCATATAGGAACACTAGACAGAACTTCAGCACTATGCTTGGGGGCATACAAACAGTGAAATCACCAATAAAAAGCACAAAAATGCAAAAAATATGGCACTAAATAGAGCACAAAGAGGACTCTTGTTTACAGTAGGAGAGCTGAAAACAAGAAGGCAAGAGTCACCTTGTTTAACTACAGGTGGGAAAGTGTGCATCAGTCAACTCAAATTTTTCACCACTCTGCACATATCTATAAATGACTGTGAAACTGTTATATTGATTTTGGACTTACAAACAAATCCGAGACAGCAGACATTCACAAAGACAGAATGTGAATATAATGAGGATTGACAGTATAAAGAAAGCCTAATTAAATAAATCTCATGGGAAACACTTTAGTACTCCGACCCTGCCAATTTTGTAAATGGAAGGGTTTACTTATTGGTTATCAAAGAACAGGCAAAACATTATGATACCGTTTTGAAATTGTCACAAAAACACCCCATTGAAGCATTCTGTAAGTTTTCAGATGAAGAGAAAAGATGGCAAAATTATTTAAAATTTACTGCCTATTCTTTAAAAACAGTCATTAGGGGGAAAAATGCTATAGAAAGATACCAAAAACTGCAGCTTTAACAACATAATTTCTTATGAACTATCTTCTAATATCCTTTTAGGGGAAAATCAGATATGTTTACTCATTATTATAAAACATTAAAAAAGTTCATAAGGATAAAAGTACCCTGAACTATTAAAGCAACAAGATATGAAATGTAAATTATGATATATTGAGTTGAGTTACAAAGGCATGAAAAGACAATTAGCATAGACAATTTAAAATGAGCACATAACATATATTCAAGCAAAGTACCTCAGTAAAATAAAAATAATTAACTTAAAATTCTCTTAATTTTAATTTATTTTAAATATCCAATATAATCATAATGTGGCCAGTTTGCACTTCTACTCTCCATAACAAAATTCAAATACATATGTAAACATCATCTATTCACACTGGTACTTGAAACTCGTATTAGCAAAAAATGAAAACAGCCACATACATTAATTATTAAGACCAGAAGAAAATCTGAGAGTTAGAAATCAAATCAAATAAAAGCCACCAATATTTTTTCCTTTTAAATTTCAGATGACATTCACTGCAGCCTGTTTTTGGCAGTGAAAAACTAGAAAAATTTGTCTTTTAATAGAGGACTTATTTAAATCATGGAATAGTATGCAGTCTTTAATAAGAAATAAGCTAGTATATATATATATTTACACACATGCTCACATACGTACCCATACACACGCCTTCAATTAAAAATGAAAAAAATATATATGTATTAAATGTCTATAATACACTAGTAAGGGAAAAAAAGGCAAGTCACAGAATACTATGTATAATATGATTCCTTCTTGAAAAACAAGAAACATAATTTGCTTATATATGCATATACACTAAACTGCTAACAAGGAAGCGACCTTGGCACTTCCATTTTTCATAATGAGCATGTCTAAGTTTTATAAGCCTACAGTAGATTCTCAATAAGTGTTAAGTTTTCTTGTTATGGTTATTTAAAAATAAAATAATGTGATATAAAATTCATGCTGTTTGAAAATTACTCCTATAATCTTATTCAGGTAAATTCTGCTAAATATAATTTAAAATAAATATTTCCCAGTTCAAAGAATTTCAATAAATGTTCTCAAAATTCAACACTGATCAATCCCCCAAACTGAAATGTTTAATGATTTCTAATAGGGGTCAGTAAACTTTTTCCGTAAAGGCCAGACAGTAAATATTTTAGGCTTTGCAGACATACACGGTCTCTTGTCACATATTCTTCTTTGCTTTTGTTTATGTTTTTGTTTTACAACCCTTTAGACATATAAAAAAAAATTCTTAGCTCAGATTCACAAAAAACAGGCCGCAAACTGGATTTGCCTTGCCGGTCAGAGTTTGCCAACCACTGACTTGTAACAACAAATCAGCATGTGGAAGTCTGATATTTTAACTATATCACACCAAAGGCATAAGAGATCACAAAAGGATCAGTTCTATTCTACACTAAATAAAGTAAGGTAGCATTACAGCAATTAAAGTTCCAAGTTGATTAATACATTGAATTCTATTAATATGCTAGATACTAATCAAATGATGGAAAAACATAGTAAATGAAATTCCAAGTATTTGTATTATATAACCATGATCTTGTGTGCACCTGCAAAGCACACACACCCACTTGAAAAAGTCAGCTGAAATTGAAATACTACACATCAAAGCTCAAATCTCTTTTCATAATAATTAAAACCATTTATTCATTTAAATAATCATAACTAGTCAGTCATTTGTTTCAGATATCACCAACACTTGAAAATTAAGAACTAAATCCAGAGGCTAGTAGTAATTACTGGGTTTTCATTTGTAAGGGTTATTGCAAAATATTAATCAACAATCTAAAATATTACACTTTAAAAGTTTATATTCTCAGAAACTTTTTAATATTTACTGTTTCAGCAACCAGCACTGGAAACTTGACTATATTTTTTTCTTTGTCTAAAGAAAGCTTTTATGTATTTGATTTTGTCTAAAACTGAAAGCTCCTTATTATCCTCTAGATGCTACTACGAAACATAAATTTCATTATGAATAATAAACTGGGTCAAATTAAAACTCTAAAATGAAAATGTATCCCGCAAAAGTAACAAAATAACCATTATAGAATAATCTTACCTAGACTGGTGGGTTTTATCAGTTCATCCAATAAATCATAAAATGGTAATTTTTGAAGTTTTATATCCGGATGGACTGGGTGAAGAGCTGATGTAAGATGTGGGAGTTCCAGTTCATGTTTAGGTCCCAGAAGAGAAACAGGGAGTAACGGTGATGATGCAGGGTGACCATCGTAAGTGAGTTGTGGAATGGTAGATGGAGACAAAGTTGCTGGCATAGGACTTGAATGTACGTTGGGGATGGACAAGTCCGCAGGCGTCATGATTTTCTGGGGGAACCTCCGCCTATAGAGTTCTTTAATTTTCATTTGTACAGCAGGACTGCAGCCAGCCTTTAGCAAATGCAGGGCTTTTGTAAGAAGTTCGTGTTTGCGTCCGTGCTTGTTTCTCCCAGCGTAGCCCAACAGTACTTGGAGTTCAGAAACTCTAAGGCTCATAACCATTTGCTTAGAGACAAAACAAAATGTAAAACATTAGTATTCCAATAATATAATTTACAATATTAAACAATACTTTATTATAACCTTTTCTCCTTATGGTTTACTTAAAGGCCAGCTCATTTACAGTCAATTCTAGTTATTTCAAACTTAAAATTTGATCATTTAACATAAGTAACCAAAGAAATTTAAAATTAATATTCATAAATTCACTGACCATCATCCAGGGTGTAAAGATGAAAGTATACACCACGTAGAACCACATCTCACCTCATTCCATTGTTTTGATGAAACTGTCAGGGATTTATTAAGCACTTATTGAGTCTCCAGGAGAGTGCTGAGTGCTATGTGAATGGCAAAAGATAATAATGAGCCCTCAAGAACATCTGTTTTCTTGGGGGAAAATTATAGATATATATGAAACACACGAACAGCCCACCTCAAACACCAGATATAGGCAGGTTATAAATAACATATTATAAGTATTACATGCTACTCGAACTCTGGAATTGTAGGACTTAAACTATACCTTTTTTGACCCATTATATATCAGATACATTTGATATTTTCATGAGTTGCCACTAAATCTTTACAGCTCCACAAGGAGTTACCCTTCTTGTTTTACATATGAAGAAACTAGTAAAGAAAGGTTAAATAACTTATCTATAGCCACAAAGCTACTAAGTAGCAGTCAGGATTCAAACCCAGATATGTATGATTCTAAAGCCCATGCTCTTTCCACTACACCATTAGGAAAATGACAGAGCTGGAAACATATTATTGACTCACTCTACTGGTAAGGCCAGGCTAAAAAGTTCAGGAATTCAATCCACATGCCATAATGCATAAGGCTACATTAAGAAATCTATTTAACTTTGTTTAATCCTGTGTTCCTAAACTTATTTGGTCACTGCTTCCCCTCTCTCCTCAACTACCCAGAGACTACCAACAGGAAATGCCCATCTATACCAATCCTTTCATTTTAAAGTGGAGGAAAATGGAATCCAAAGAGAAGAAATGGCTTACCCAGGATCACACAGCTACTAACAGCAGAATCCTGACTTTACCACCACTGACAGGGAGGTGTTAGGATGGAAGACACTTGTAAGCTTACCATTTGCTATTTCCCCAACTATTTTATCCTGTCACCTCATACCAAATTCCAATTACAAAAGCTAAGCTGCCTTCCCTAAATCACCACCACTCCCTGAGATGACACCTTCCCCCAATCATCTAGAAGTTCTTTGCAGATTGCAAAATATATAATTAAGTAAAAAATAAAAGTGAGAAAAAAATGTATAAAGAGCTTAAATAGAGCAATACAGCTAGTTAATCAAAGAAATATGAGCCCTTCCCCTAGTTCTCTGGCCTGGAAAATGCTTTGTTTCCTCAAAGTCTAGCTTGTGTCAGCCTTTGCCCTTCAGGCCTGGCAAAACCAACGACTCTCTCCTCACTATTTTTACAGGCCATTTTTCATATCTTTATCTTAGCACTTATCTTGCTGAATTATAATTTTCTGTTTATACAAGTGATTCCATGACCAGACTGAGGTCCTCTAGGGCACAAGGTCATGTTACCCTTAGCATCTAACACTAGGGCCTAACAACAGTAGTAACTCAGCAAATGCCTGGATAACGAATGAATAAATGAAATAAACAAGAAAGTCACACCAGAAGGGTGGGGTGGAATCTACAGTGATAAGTTATACATATAACTATAATACAAATCCAAATGAATTCCCAAACTCTTATATTCTCTATAGGTATGCAAGGACATAATGTAGGTCTTAAAAAAAATTCTACCCCAAATCCTATAAATGTTTCTCTTTTTTAGATAATGTTATCAGAGATTATTATAATTACTAACTATAATGTCAGCAGGATATCAAGTTCTCCCTACTATCCAAAATGTCCTAGGAGTGCAAGTTTTAAAGATTTTTATTACTAATTTTAAAAGGAAGAGGGACTTCAACAGAAAAGCACTGTATTGATAATTAAGCTTCTGCTTTTAGAGAAATAACATGAATTACGCTTCAAAGATTACAGGTTAAAAATAAGTTTAAGATGGCATTGGTCAAATGTACCTCATTTTACAGGAAAACAGTATAAATTTTAGAAAGAGAAGAATGTCTTTCCATTTCAATTCAACTCCATTCTCCTAAGTCAAACACAAATAAAACCAAAATTCAGTGATTACCATCAACTCTTCATTGACGACAGCTTTTGTCCTTACTCTATGGGTATAAGGATTTAAATGCAGCACAGGTATATCATTGTTCTATTTTTATGGAAGAACACACTAACAGTTCACATAAAGTAAAATCTGCTGCTTGATGGTCAAAAGAAAAAAGTTAATGACATAAATGTAATTTTTATTTTTGTTTTCACAGGATGCCTACTTAACCATCACAACTAGGAAGCAGGTATCATCCTCATTTTACAGATGGGAAAACTGAGGCCTAGGAAGGTTAAAAATCTGTTGAATGTTGCACTAGTAGTTCTACTCTGAATGTTGTGCTTTTACACTATGATACTGTGTTTTAGAGGAAACAAACCAGACGCCTTTTAATTAGGAAACAGAAAAACCTTTTCAAAGATTTATTTAACATTCAATCTCCATTTCAAGCTTCAACACTCTGGCTTTAAAAAAAATTGGTGGTTAAGATAAGAAAAGAATGCATCTGGATTCAAATTAACCATTGTACGTTATAATCAGGTACAGTGAAAGATGAGGTGCTATCTATTGCTATTATTGGAGCAGCTGCTGCATACTTCTAAGGACTGTAATAAGCATGCAGTATTTTAAAAACTAAATAAAAGGGGGCGGGAAACACAAACATCTGAAGCATCACTCAACCAAAAAGCTTCAGAGAAGCATGAAGCAGTCAATTCACAATGTAAAGTGTTGACAACACAGAGGAAAACTAACCACTTACATCTGAGATGTTGAAATGCAATATATTTTGATCTGTCACATGTCCAAAACTCTCCATTTGTTAGCACTACAACAAAATGAACATTTATAACTAAAGATAACATCAACCACTGCTACTACCAGAAATCACTACCTCCTCGGATAGCATTCTGCTGACCCTACATCCCCAAATGACGTAGTTTTCAGAATCCTAGGGAATTTAGAAAGTTTGAGAAATGTATATATTCTGTACAGAAAGCATTCTGTGAGGGGCATCTTTTTTAAATTAATTTTTAAAAATCAGACAGACATGCACACACAGTTTAAAAAGTCAAATAGTTTTACAAGAAAAACAGATGTCCCTTGCCCTGCTCCCATTTTTCACATCCCTAAGGCAACAACTTCAAGTCTTTTTAGCTATTTCTCCTGGCATTTTTCACTATAGTCTATGTGTAGTAAGTCTATTTGGCTAAATTTTTCCTTTTAGGAAAAAATGACTTCCTATTATAAAAGATAATGGTTTAGTTCATTACATCTTCTCTACCCCCATCTTCCCATCATAATTTTTGGTTAAATCAATTGATATTTATGTGATTACTATGGCTATAAATAATATTCACAGCTGAGCCAAAAGTGCATCATGATTACTCTTCCTTTTTTGTATGACCTTGCTTTCCTTATATTAACAACTGCACCATTTTTGCATTTGCTTAGTTCTTTACATAACTACTGCTAATTCATCTGCAAACTGTGCTAAAAGTGTAACTTTCCTTTCAACATATTCAAATACATCAAGTAAATCTGTTTTAATTTCTTTCTTAAAAATATACCTCCTGTGGGGCTAGCCCAGTGGCACAGTGGTTAAGTTCGCATGCTCCACTTCGGTGGCCCAGGATTCGCGGGTTCAGATCCTGGACACAGACCTATACGCCACTCGTCAAGCCATGCTGTGGCAGTGTCCCACATACAAAATAGAGGAAGATTGGCACAAATGTTAGCTCAGGGACAATCTTCCTCAAGCAAAAAGAGGAGGATTGGCAACAGATGTTACCTCAGGACCAGTCTTCCTCACCAAAAAATAAAATAAAATAAATATATGTACCTCCTGGAACCCTCCATCAGGTTCCAATTTGGACTGCTTGTTCTCTAGGGCTGGTACACAACTATGGTCATGAAAGTTCCCTTTAACTTATCCCGGGAATTCTCTTGTCTCTCTTCCATACTGGATCCTCTGTTTCCTTGATCTCATTTCTTCCTCTTGATTTTCTCTTTTCAGTACGGTATTTCCTCCAGTAGCTTCCTGAGGAGCATGGGTGGTACATTTTTTTATTCTTCACGTTGTCTAAAAATATCTTCATTTACCCATACTTAATAACTGAGTTTGGCTCAGTATAGAATTCTAGACAGGAAAGCATGTTCTGTCAGAATTTTGAGGGCCTTTCCTCATCGTCTTCTGGCTTCCGGTGTTGCTGTTAGGCCCAGCACCATTCTGATCCCCAGTTCTTTACAGTCACCCATATATCCCCCTCAGGAAGCTTAGAAAAGCTACTCTTTATATGTTCTAAAATTTTACAATGCTGTGTCTTGGGGTTGGGTAGGTTTTTAGTTTTGTTTTTATTTTAATTGTATGAACTAACAATTGCTGAGTCTTGAATTGAGAGATAGATGCATGTCCTTCAGTTCTGGGACATTTTCTTACAATTATCTTCCTTTGACTTTTTTTCTATTCTCTTTGTTGTATGCCTATTATTTAGATACTGGCCTTCCCAGACTGACTCTCTAACTTTCCTTTATTTTCTTTTTCCTCTTGCATTTTACATCTCTTTCTCTTTTAGCTCTATTTTCTGAGAGATTTTCTCAACTTTATCTTCTAACTTTTCTATTAAAATTTTAATTTCCATAAGCTCTTTTCTGTTTGCTGCATATTTCTTTTCCCCCTACATCCTGTTCTTGTTTTTCACCAATGTAGTATCTTCTTTTCTCTCTGAGGATGTAAATAAATTGGGTGTTTGACATTGTTGTTTTCTTCTGCTGCCTGTACTGTCTCTGTAACGTGTGAGTTCTCTTTTGCTGTTTGCTTTGGTCTCTGCCTTTCATGCTTGATGTTTTCCTCAAATAAGAGGTAATCTCTGGCTGTACATTTATATCTAAGAACAAGACACTAAAAAGATGATCAGATGACCTGTGTGAGTAGACTAGAGTTCTCCACTCTAGGATGATCAGGCAGGAACCTGGCTATTTTGAGTATTCCTTTTATCTAATCACTTTTGACAAAGAGGAATCCTCCAATCTCCTGCTTTGGCAGTACAAGATTGGCTTCCAGGGTTCTCAGGGCAGAGTAAGGAAACTGGGAGAGAGGAGGGAGAGGTCTTCACCATTCAACAACAAGACATTTCAACTTAATCTCCTTTTCAGATATGTAAAATTTGACAAACACGTGTGTGTGTGTGTGTGTGTGTGTGTGTGTATGAACACTATTCCAACTACAGAGGCAGGGACTATATTCTGAGAAAGATAAATACAAGAGAATATTCAAGCAATATCAACAAGTACTGTAGACAGAGTGCTTTTTGCAATTAAATAAATAGTGCCAGTTTTATTGTCTCATTAGCTATGACCTTACATTATTAAAGGTCGTATCTAAATTGTGAATAAGAATTAGGTACTTCCTGTTGAACAACATAATTACTCTCGTCCATATATCCCACTGCAGTAGTTTAGAGGATTAGTCATAAAGCAGACTCTATATTAGGAATCTTTATCTAGTATCAATTTATAACCAACTGTAAACCAAAATGAATTCTAAAGATAGACAAAATAGGCATTTAACAATGTCATAATATTTCATTTATACTTTTGCTTTCTAGCCACAAAAGCAATCTTCAAAAATTCTGTAATTGAATACAATAAACCCTGTACAGTACAACAAAAATATTTTATTCATTATTTTCAAAGTTAGATTCTTCATTGAATGGAACTGACTTCTGGATCATTTCTAATCCTCTCCATTTGAAAATAGTTAATAAGCAGCTGTTAGAATACCAATTTGTCAACAATGCCCAGTTCAACCAGAAGACCTAGTTAGACAGTTTCTACTAACGCAGCAAATCAGGCTGGTTACATACTTCTCCATAATCTTGTTCCACCCAATTTCTCATCTTTTATTTATACAAGATAACTGAAAAATGATAAAATATGGAGCTCCCACAAAATGATAAAATATGGAGTTTCCATTCTCTTTTAAGCAAAGTATAAACCTAACACTCTGTTGAAATGGTATACCATGGCTTCAATTTTTGATAGATAATTTAAACATCATTCTCATTTATATACTACCACATTTCATGAAATATATGATATATCCTTCAAAAGGCTCCTTCTAGATGATAATTTGACTACTAAAAATAACAAACCCAACTCAGAAGATTCTAAAATTTGGATAAAATATTTTTTCTAATAAAAAAGTTTCATTTAATTTAAAAGTTTAGAGTTTAAAATCCTAAGCCACTGCCAGAGGTAGGAAAATATAATTTTTAAGTAAAAAGTTACTCTGCACACAGGTGTTCAATAAATGCTTTTTGGATCAATGTACAGCCCCAAAATGAGTATGCAGAAAGAGGGAATATAGGAACAAACAACGAACATACAGAGATAAGCTAGTCTTCAGAGACAGACACACAAAATCACCATATTAATTCAATTCTTGAAAGTTACTGAATACCTACTATGTGCTAGGTACACATACAATATAATGGTACTAGTATATATAGAATTTGCATTCTAGTACTGACTTGACCACTAATTTACTGACTCACAATCTTTCAGGGTCTGTTTTCTCACTTTGAAAAATGTGAGATTAACTAGAGGTTCTCAAAGGTTCCTTAAAATTTCAAAATTATATAATGCAATGTAACTCTATTAAATGAAATCTCTCTTCTCATTCTCCTACTTTTCCATGGGTTAAGGAAATACAAACAATCTGTACAGTTAGTGAAATCTATCTATTTTAGCAATGTTTTCAATCGAAATTTTAAGTGTCATTAATGTGGGTTGATATAATAAAAATAGTGATAAACCTAATATATGTTAAACACTTACAATATGCCAATTACATACTAATTATGGTAAACATAATTATTTTATTTAACCCTCACATGAACCCAAGAGTTTGAATAAGAAAACTGATGCTAAACCTGAGGTGAAAGAGTAAATAAGGGATGGAGACTGGGCTCAAACCCGACCTGACTCCAGAGCCTAAGCTCAGAACTACTAACCAATACAAGTTATCTTACCACAAATCTCAGTCAGGGCAGACTGTGTTACACTGGGACAGGGGGCACTAAATGACTGTCAAGGAATTTAGACTATACAGAGTGAACAAGCGGTGAAATAAATGCACATTTAGGGGCAGTAAAAACGTGATAAAAATAGTGTTTAAGACTATTCAAGTAGCCACCTACAGGATGGATGAAACAAGAAAAGACTAAGAAATAAGACTTCTAGCTAAAAGATATGGCAACAAGCAAGAATTATTTATCTACATATAAGGTAAGAAGGAACTGTGATAGTCAAAATTGAGGAGACAGGACCAAGAAATACTGCATAAAAAAAATAACCCTGCAGGTTACATTCAATATTCTAGCTACAGGTGAGTCTTTTAAAAATTAGTACTACACATGATCATGAGAACAATCATCAACTTTTCAAATAAAATCTAGAATTTAAAAATAATAAGCAGGGCTTTAAGAAATTTTAATTCTGTCAAATCATAAAAGACTGAGTATTCTTTCCCAACATCGTCCCCTAATCAAAAACAAACAAAACACTGCATTTGCAATTGGAGATATCATCTCATCTAACTTAAGTTCCAGACAAGACAAGAAGCAATGAAAGAAACAGTATACTCTGAGAAAAAGTTAAGCCTAAAAAGAGGAAGAGACAGGTATTAACAAAACAAAAAGTGGAAAAAAAATGCATTCTATAACTAAACAAAATCTTCAAATCATAGCCTTCAATCTGGGTCCCAGAAAAGAGATTAAGGAAAGCCCTACAAGAAAAGTATCAAGGGGGCTGGCCCGGTGGTGCAGCGGTTAAGTTTGCGCCCTGGCAGCCAGGCGTTCGCAGGTTCGGATCCCGGTCGCCAGCCAATGCACCGCTTGCCAGCCATGCTGAGGTGGCATCCCACATAAAGTAGAGGAAGATGGGCACGGATGTTAGCCCAGGGCCAGTCTTCCTCAGCAAAAAGAGGAGGATTAGCAACAGATGTTAGCTCAGGGCTGGTCTTCCTCACAAAAAAAGAGAAAAGTATCAAGAGAACTATTTCCGAGTAACAGGTGTAACCTACTCAAGGTTACAGAGCTAGCAAGTAATGGAGCTCAGACTCAAAAGTCGGATGCCAAAGTCCATACAATGCTGCAGAGTACCAACGACGACAGACACTATTACATAATCTGCAAACGATGTTTTTGGAAATAGTAGAATCATACGATCATGACATAAAACTTTAGAAATGTCTCCATCTATGTTTTACTGTAACTTCCTTCATTGATGGTCTCTCAGCCTCTGCTGAAATACTTTTAAGAGTTCATAACCTAAACTTAGAGCAGCCTGAATTTTGAAAAACACTGAAAAGCTCTATGAATCAAAATTTTCCTTTAACTTCCACCCAATGGTTCTAAAACTTTGTCCTATTGGTGTACCAGTCTATTCATAAAATGTGTTAAGAGGGCTCTTTTCCCTTAACTAGTTTGGTTTCTAGAACCCTTCCCACCCTGATCATTGTTCTTGGAGCATTCTGCACTCCATTGTACTCCAAGTGAATGAAATAATCCCGACAATGATCTGAGTAATCTTGAATACATCAGTATTACCACCTCTCTTAATATGAACACTATTTCCACCAATGTAACTTAACAAGGCATTCGCATTTTAGGCTGACTGGTTTGTTTTATTTGGGCAAGGGGAAGGATGTGGTATGTGTTACGGTTTTGTTTCAGCAGGAAGGGGCGAGTTGCATTCACATCATATTGCTGCTCACAATACACTTAAAGTTAACTAAAACCTTTATTCGATTTTTTTCACATGAACTCTTATTAGGTTAAACCTCCTCATCCTCTAATACAATTTTTTTTTCTATTTAAAAGGATATCTTTATATTTAGTGCTGTTAAACTTGATTTTTCCCCCAGTTCATCATTCCAGCCTTTCAAAACTCTTTTGAAGAACTGCACCCTACACCCTCTACTGTAGTACTTATCACATAGTGTTGTAAATCGTTGACTTTGTAGTCTACGTCCTGCCCTAAACTTTGAATTTTTCAAGGGCAAGCACGTATCTCCATATCACCTATGCCAAGTATAGTACATGACACCCAGTAAGTGCCCAAGAGATAATGATGAACTAACTCTCTTTGATTCTGTCATCTCAGGTATTCTTCCTAGTTTTGTGCCATCTACAAAATCTGAGAGCTGTTCTTAACTATTCTTACAAGACATCCTTAAAACTTGGGATATAACAGGGTCAAGACTATAGAGCCCTGTAGCACATCGTAAGAGATTCCCCTCCAGATAAGACTAAAGTTTAAGATTATCAATATGATTGCTCAACTACTTAGGATTCGGATGACTATTTTTCCCCAGGATTCTCCAAACTTAAGGTAATTGTTCAATAAACACTGTCCAGGGTGCACAAGAAAAATAATGAAGGCCATTACATTTCAGTCTTGATTTACAGACTTGTTTTTCAGAGGGAAAAAAGCTTAGAAAAAGATGCACACAAATGTTCTAAAAGCCCTGGGAATAATTCCTCACAAACTACAGAGAAATATTAAAAAGAAAAAAACAGGCTGCAGGAAAAGTTGTTCAAGTCTTGTAATGCTGGCTTTCCTACGTATTCTTTTCAATTCCAACAGAAACCTATTAATGATAACACCCCTTCCTTTTCTATACAGAATTGAACACTTTCACCTGATATTCTGCTACTTAAAGGAAACAACTTCACAACAAAACATCCTTTATTCTACATAAATTAAAATTGCTAACCTACTGCAAAACTTACATAGATCATTATCTTCAGAAGAGATCATTATGATTAATATTTACATGTGAAGTTTTTATAGTAGTGAAATCAAGTTTAAGAAAACAGCATATTCTCTTTTGAGACATTCCATTAATGAAGACAAAAATACATTTCAAGATGGTGACCGTGAAAACACTACACATTCTTCTTGAAAT
Source organism: Tapirus indicus (assembly GCA_031878705.1). NCBI lineage: Eukaryota > Metazoa > Chordata > Mammalia > Perissodactyla > Tapiridae > Tapirus > Tapirus indicus. Next base: position 58,481,534 of record CM062918.1, on the reverse strand, counting down.
ATACAGAGGAGACAGAAGATAAGCTACTCACAAACCTCTGATGCTAAAAACCCAACAGCATCCATTTTAACATATCCAGAATATTAACAACCACCACCAAAAAAAAACCACAAGCAATGCTAAAGCTACCGATAAGGAAGGAGTAAACTTGTCTAAAGCACAAAAATAGGGGAAAAAATGTCTGTTATGTCTAAAGGACAATTTATAAACTAGACAAAAAAGAAAGAAATGTACTATGGTTATGCAAAAAAATATTTTAGCTTTTGTTGCCATTAGAAACGAAATAAAATATTAGCTTATCATAATCAATCAAAAGAAAAGTAAGCAGAAACTCATTCTTAATGCCATTCCTTAAACACATAAATAATCAACTTCCAGAGCATTTCTCCAAATACTCAAAGCAACCAACATTCTTAAAGTAGAAGTTCAATTCTTTATTTCCTAGATCTAGAAGACATAATTTCCATTTGAGAATCAAAAACATAGATTCTCTGACAGAGGAGAAACAATACCTATCAGTGCATCCTAAGTCTAAAATGATAAAAAGGAAGAAACAAATGCAGGCATATTGCCTAATTTGGAAGAAATAACACAGAAAAGGCCTTCTAAAAATCTGTTCAATAAATTAGTATTCAATCCTCCAAGTTCCCCTAATGACAAAACTGCAGTATTTTTTCAGGAAAATGCAATTGAGGCTATATTTTTTTAAACTTCAAAATTTACTCTCTTTTTTTGCTGAGGAAGATTCAGCCTGAACTAACATCTGTGCAAATCTTCCTCTATTTTGTATGTGGGTCACCACCACAGCATGGCCACCGACAAGTAGTGTAGGTCCATGCCCAGGAACTGAATCCAGTCCACCAAAGCAGAGCACACCAAAATTAACCACTAGACCATGGAGTTGGCCCAAAATTTACTTATTTTAATATAGTTAGCTGCCTGGACATCACCAATCAAAACTCCAAAATAAAACTTATAACTAAGAAGCAATCTGACTGGACTTCACATCAAAGAGCTCTAACTGAAATGACAGAATACTCTAAATCAGCATTTCCCAAAATTGAGTATCTTTTCATAGTGTTAATAGATGTTCAGAGAAATAGGGTTCTGCAGCAAAACATGTTCAGGAAATTCAAGATTCTATAATTCCCCATTATGCCCTCCCTTTTCAAATCACATTAACACATTAAAAGTCCCAGTAAGTCCAGCAGAAAGAGATATATTAACTTTGTATCTAACATTTTGCAAATTTACTTAGCCACAAAATTCTTCTTTATTATTGTTTAATCTATTATCATCTCATTTCTTAGCACTTCACAAAAGAAGAATTCTGGGAAAAATTATAAGATCTTCAAGCTTTCCAGAAGTTTCATTTCATGCCTGTTGTTCTAGCAAATTTATTAATTAGCAAAATTATTAAAAGCACTCCCTTCCACTCTTAAAACCCAGTTCACGGGCCAGCCCAGTGGCGTGGTGGTTAAGTTCGCATGCTCCACTTCGGTGGACGGGGTTTGCAGGTTGGGATCCAGGGCACAAACCGATGCACCACTTATCAAGCCATCTGTGGCGGCGTGCCATATAAAGTAGAGGAAGATGGGCACAGACGTTAGCCCAGGGTCAATCTTCCTCAGCAAAAAGGATTGGCAACAGATGTTAGCTCAGGGCTAATATTCCTCACACACACAAAAAAGTCCCAGTTTGGATGATAAATTATACAGTCACCCTAGAATTAATACTCTAAAACTGAACACATACTATAAAACATGTGAGCTACCTTTACCAAATGTCAAATTAACATAGCCATGTTACTGCATGCAGTTACGTAGATGATGATTAATCTCGAACCCTTTTCTCAAACTTCTGAAAGAATTTTCCACTAGCAATCTTACATATATTTTCAAAATACTCTGGACAACTGAATTCTCACTAACTGAACTCATGAACCAAACAGATTTAGACACTGAAAGATACCTGTAACTGCATAATTTTTAAAAGAGTCCATATATCTAACTCTAAGGAAAGGAAAGCTCTTAAAAACATTAAGGCAGTCCATAGAAGACATTTAAAGTTTTAAGAGCTATTTTAAAAAATTATTCCAGGCCTTAATTGCAAGAGTTCCTCAGAGTTCCTGACTCTATTTTCACTCAGCCTAGTCTTCCTCGGTGACCTCATGCATCTCATGACTTTAAAATGCCATCTCTAAGTTAATAATTCCCAAATCTTTATTTCCAGCCTAGCCTTTGTCTCCTGAATTACAAATCTACTTCTGCTAAACACCTCTATGTCCCAGAATCACTCAACTCAACATTTCCAAACCTAACACATCAAATTTCTTTCAAATCTCCCATTCTCCTAACCAGTTGTCCAAGCCAGAAACTTCTATACCACCTTCTCCTTCACTCATTTACCTTTACCATTACCTTACTCCTTTACTCTATTTACCACATCAATACCACCTCCTTAAAATGTCTAAGTCCCTCTTACCACTTTAACACAGACTACTACGATCTCTTCCCAGATGTCTGCAAGAAACTCAACTGTTCTGTCTCCAATATTATCTCCTCCGTGTCATTCTCCACATTAGTGATCTTTCTAAAATATAAGTCTGATCATGTCACCCTCCTGCTTAAACCTTTTATTGGTTACCAACTGCACTCAGGATAAAAGCCAAACTTCTTAGCACAGCCTAAGATATACTTCATGATCAAGTCTCAAGCCACTGCTGCTAATCCCCTTAACCAGCTTCTCCATCCTCCAGGACTTTTACATACATGCTGTTCTTTCAGCAAGTAACTCTTCTCACTCTACCATCCCAACCTTTTTCTAGCTAATTCCAACTCATTCAGGTCTCAACTTGGATGTCATCACCTTTGGCATACTTTCCTCAGGCTACCCCCAACATTAGTAAATTGACCCTCATATGCTCCCCAGTTTAACCCAATACAGTCCTTATGCTATATGTAGAGAGGATCTGTTTACTTGTCCAGTCTCTACCAAACTATAAGCCCTGTGTCTTGTTCATTGTCAATAAATATGAGTAATGATGGTCTGGCATCTGTCTTAATTATTATGAACCATATTGGTAGTGCAAACCTATTAGCAATTATACATATTACCTCCCACAAATAAAGACATTATACAATTCTGCCCAGTGCCTACTCAGCATGTTACTGGTATCCAAACGACAAATTAGTTTGGACGGCTAAGTTAAAGAACTTTGTTCCTAATCCTATAAAGAATGGGAAGTTATACAAACTTCTCAAATTGCAGGAAATGTAGGGATGGGGAAGAGAGTGAAATATAATCAAAAAGTCAATCTGACTGAAGAGTAAATAAATTGAAAAGGGAAATTAAGATATGAGACCTAATTTAGAGGTTGCTGATTAATACCAATATGAAACTATGAAAGTCTGAAATAATGAGTAGTTGGGAAGGAAAGGAAGGCATAACATTAAGAAAGCCTTGACAAGACTTCGATGTGGAGGAAGTTTGTAGTTCAGATGGTTCAGAAATAGGGATGCCTTCCTTAAACACCCAAACTAGGTCAGGTCTCCTTGTTACATGTGCTTACAGAATTCTGTCCTTTTCCTTTATAGAACTTAATAGAGTTTCAGACTCTCAAAATTTCAATGTGAAAAGTTCTGATAACAATCTGTCCCCAACTTCCCAGAATCTGCACTACTCTTATATAGATCTCCACACATAGATCTACTGAGCATACCATAAACATAATGTTTTCTCTCCTCATTACTTTTGTTCATGCTGTTCCCTCTGCTTGAAATAACCTCCCTGTAATCACCAACTATCAAAAGTCTTCTCTTTTAAGGCCTAGTTTGACATAAGCTTAGCCAGAAGTGACCTCTTCCTCTTATGAATATATTGTTAACTATTTACATGATTACTCTTTTATATTGCTTTCTACTATAGTTGTTCTGGATTTTCTTTCCTCCACAAGAATGAGACAAACTCCTGGAGATTAGCTATGGGGCAAAGACAGCAGAGGTAGGTGTGCAGTGACTGAACAGAAGGGAATTCCAAGCACAAAGAAAAGCAGAAGAAGCACCAGAGAATTCAATAAAAATAAGTCTAAGAAATGTCCATTTTTCCCTCGCAAAACATTCTTATACTGGGGTTTAACATACCCCTACAGATGTCTTCCCTTCTAATCCTCATACTAATCCTTCATTCTAATCCTCCTTATTAGTGATAATATTTCTAGAAAACCACTGTTCAAAAGAAATATAATGTAAGCTGCTAATGAGAGCCACTAACGTAATTTTAAATTTTCTACTAGCACATTTGAAAAAGTAAAAAGAGGGGCCAGCCCTGTGGCATAGTGGTGAAGTTTGCAAGCTCTGCTTCGGCAGCCCGGGGTTCAAGGGTCCAGATCCTGGGGTGGACCTATACATCACACATCAAGCCATGCTGTCGCAGTGTCCCATATACAAAATAGAGGAAGACTGGCACAGATGTTAACTCAGAGACAATCTTCCTCAAGCAAAAAGAGGAAGACTGGCAACAGATGTTAGCTCAGGGTCAATCTTGCTCACCAAAAAGATAAATAAATAAATAAGAAAAAGAGGTAAAATTAATAATATATTTTACTTAAGCTAATATATCCAAAATAGTATCATTCCAACATGGAATCAACATAAAACAATTATTAATGAGATATTTTCCATTCTTTTCTTTATACTATGTCTTCAAAATCCAGTGTATATTTTACACTTACAGCACATCTCAATTCAGACTAGCCACATTTCAAATGCTCAATTGCCACATACAACTAGTGGCTACAGTGTTGGACAGTGCAGTTCTAGAACAACATCCCTGTCATTCACTGAAGGTCTTAGCATCTGCCTCAGTTATCCAGGCTCCAACCCAATACCCTGGGCTGTATTTCTTGACTCCTCATCATTACTCTCCACCCTCAGCCACTCACTCCCGTGGCGACATCTTAGACCTTTCCACCAGAACCTGTACCACCTCCGAAACCATTAATCCAAACACTCCATTCTCCAACTACCACCTCCTATTCTGACTTACTTAAGTATCTCCACTCCAACAATTCAACTTCATAAATATCTCCAATTCATTGATGCTATCACTCTCCATCCATCAGCCCCCTTCAGCTTAGTAAGATTCCATGGTCCATCACTAAACATTCCTTTGCAAAATTCCCTTCCCCCTCTACGCCTGGCACACTCAACTGGTTCCAACTTTACATCTCAGGCACACAGAAAAATGCATTCACACAGGCAAACAGATGTTTCTGCACATCCATAATCATCAATCTCAACGGGCAGAGGAGTCCCACTAAATTTTCCAGTAAGCCAGCAACCAAACTTCCCACAACAATTATTTCATATCTTTTCCTTGCTCCTCCCACATGTCCTTCCTCCAAAACCTACCCTTAGGAAGCATACATAAAACAAGTGACTCTTCAACTTTCCTTAACAATGCATTCAACATTGTTATTTGATACTCAAAAACTTTCAAAACTAAAAAACAGCATTTTTTGCTAATTATAAAAACATGCGCTCTCTATAAAAATTCAGATACAGAAAGATGCAAGAGAACCAAATTATTTTTCATATACTTACCAGAATACTAGAATGTAAGTTCCACAAGGTCAAAGACTCGATCTATTTCATTCCCAACTGACTACTGAGCATCTAACAGTAGCTGACACACAAATCAGCCCTCATTTTTATTGATGGAATGAATAAGAAACTTGCTTTAAGTAACTGCAATATGAAAGGCCAAACTTGAAACAGGCAAAAGGAAGGGTGAGAGGGTAGTGTTTATTTGTTTTCAAGATTTAGCACAAACTATCTATAGCCCAGTAAAGGAATAATTATTTTTACTTTATATAAAACTTTTTAAAACATATGAAACAAAAAAATGGACAAAAATATATAAAGTATAACAGACTTTAATGATTTGTGCTTCCACCAAAAAGCTAGACTTTTCTCATAACTGATTTATCTTCTTCATGGATTACAGCCTGGACACACATAAATCTAAGCACTTTTCAAGACTCAACCAAGTGTGGATCACTGTGGCAATTAACTTAAGTCTCTTCTTCCTCCCCAAACATTGTTAGGTATAATTGCTAGATTCTATGGGCATGTATTTTTGCCAGAGTTATGCATACTTTCAAAATGAGGTCTCCAAAACTTTTCTCTCCACCTCCACCTATGGAATCTTCCTCTTCAAAGAATGCTATATCAAATTTGGAAATTTATAAGACTATGATATAATTAAATAGTTTAATTAGAAGCAATGGCTTAAAAACAACCTTACAAGTAAATAATATACAAAACTAATATCTCATTACCAGTTTCGATTTTAAAAGTAACCTATTAACACAAATTACCTGGGAGGAAGTGGGAAGGAGACAGGATGAGAGCGCACTAAAGAAGGCCTCAAAGTTTTGGAATACTCTGTTAACTGTGATGTTTGTTTTATTAGTGTTCTATAAATAGGTTACACATTCTTCTACAAAGCTACATATATTATTTTGTATATATATATTTTTTTAAAAGCAACCTAGCTTTCTCTCAGAAAAGAGCCCAATTTCTATTAACACAATATAAATCTTAATTCAACATTGGCAAATATTTAAGAATGGTTATCATATATTAATATAGTTTGTATTATGAGCTTCACAGAAAGTTCACAATGTCTACCAGTTAAATATGAACTGACCACACACGAATATCTACCATATTCCCTCCCTCAAAGGAAACAAAATGACAGTTTAAAGAAAGACAAAGGAAGAAAAAGTAATTCACAAGCACAAAGAGCAAAAGACAATAATCGATGATTTAAAAAAGAAAGGTAAAGGCAGAAGTCCAGTCCTCTGACAAGAGAAAACAGAGAAAATGAAAGGGAGAGAATTACAAAAGGATTAATAAAGAAAATTTCCTAGAAATAAAGGACATCTGTCTTCAGACTGGGCCACCATGTACCTTAGCACAGTAACTGAAAAATACCCACACCAAGGCATTTCATCATCAAGTTTGAGCACACCAGGAACAAAGATCCTAAAATTTCCAGACAGGTCCCTTGTAAAGGTTCAAGAACTGAAGGCACTCTGCATCCTGTACAGTGTGGAAAGCATCTTCAGTTTATGTTACAAAGGTAAGTATACAGAAGAGAAAATGTCTAACTGTTCAAAATTATACCACACCTCAAACTGTCTAGAGTTTCAGTCAAGAGATAAAACTAGCTGTTAGAGACAATTTTCTGAAAAGCTAAGATCTGTCAAAGATTTAACAGTAACTTTGAGGAAGATGATTATTAAAGGTCAGTGTTAACTTTATTTAAACTCCTTTTGCTCCTAACAGATTTTGGTTACTTTAATTTAGCTTGGCAAAATAACTAACCTAAAAATGACACTTTTTTAAAACCATGGTGAGGAAGTGGGGTGGGGCAGGGGGCAGATAGCTGGATGGGAGAGACACAGGAATTCCAGAACAAAGACTTTATATGAGTTTTTCAAAAGAATAAGTTATGGTAACTAATTTTTTAATCAATTTAAAGCATTTATATTTGAAAGCTGAGGAAAAACAGTTAATTTTCTTAAATATAATAATTCAGGAATGTAGAGATTCAAAGTTAAGTAAAAAGTACAGATCAATCACGCATGGCTCTATTATTGGTCTTAAGCAGATAATTACAATGCAAGATAGTATGTGTCCATCTCTCCACCAGACTGAATTCCTGTCAGAAATTATGTTTTAATTATCTTTGTATACTGATGACTAGCACAGTACCAGGCACATGGTATATACTCAAATATTTAGTTAATAAACGAGTGCATGTAAAGGCTACCCATACAGGAAGTAAAACAAGTTCTCTTCAGTACCATGTTTTTAATGAGCTAAGACTCTAAAAGGCAAAATTTTAAAGGATCAAGTAATTTTTAAATCAAATGAAAAAATGTTTTTGTATTCATAAGATATTATTTACTTCTTCAATCAAATATAATAAACCCATAGCTAATTAGTAAGAGCTTAACTATTTGCACTTCACATCAATATCACTTTTTTCCTTGATTAACTCCCAAGAATAGTTCAGACTAATGGGAACGATGAACAGTTAGTTAATAACCCTTAATTCTAGACTGTTTTTAAAAAGTTACTTCTTGATATATGTGGCAACTGTTTTAAAAAGTTTTTCCAAGTGGCAACCCTACACACCCAATGGAAAGGATATTAGATAGGACTCGTTCATAATTAGCAGTATTTGCATATAAACAAAATGTGCTATATCTGTTGAATAGTTTGTTCTGTTGAGTAGGTTAAACTTTGCTACTTATAGGTTGGTTGATAATTATTTAGAGCATATTTTCTTGTAGGTAAACACTTGTAGGTAAATACTGAGTTATTAGTTTTTTGGAATCTGCTGATCTTAACAAGTGATTCTGTTGAATGTGGAGGGTGATACTAAACATTTTGTTTTGCAAAAGATTTTAGTTTTATTTGTAGCTTTAGTAAAAGTGGCCCATTTTTCATTGTTCAAACATCTGTCATCCTGATTGCATACTCCATTTGAAGGAATGGGGTCTGAAGGTGATGTGTGGTCGTGTGTGTATAGAGAGGGAGTGGTGGTGGTGAGGATGCTGTGAATGCTGTTGGAATTCAAAGGGTTTGTCATCCTCCATCAAAGATAATTCTGCACAGCAATTCAGGAGTGAAAACTAATGGTAATCCTAAAATTCATGTTCTCTTCCCTAATTAATACCATACACAATTAATACACAGTCTTACTTTAGACACCCTGGGGAAAGATGCTTAAGGAATACAGAGGCTGAAGTTTTTCAAATACAACTCTAAAGAAAGGTAAAAGAGAAACTGAAAGACATTCAGAGTCTTATAATCTCTAAGTCCTATAATCCCTAGGTTCCACTTTAATCCCACAAGAGTGAAAGGAAGAAAACAAAATAGTTTAAATGCAAATCAGTCATCTTAGATATTTAGTAAAAGCTAATAAGATCTGCTGAAGAGGAAATTACGGGCTAAAATTAGGTTAGGGGGCATCTGTATGGATTTTTCATTTATCCAAGCTATTCTATCCCCTACTACAGAAAAAAAGGCAATCAAGGGTTGAGACATAACCTTGAGAAAATAAAAAGTTATATAATTCTCACACCATTACTGATTTAAAGTACTGTACTTGGATACATTCATTCAATGTGCTTATAGCATTTTTACTAAAGAGATGCAGGATACTATTAAGCAGCTTCTGCTTAGCAAATCTGCCTTGTAAATGGATAACTATTAACTATAAGCAAACTATTTTTTTCTTTTAGATTATAAAAAATATCATTGAGTGAGAAGGTGAAAGGGATATTCCCATTTTAAACTATAGATTCCTGTACTGTGATCTTATATAAAAAGAGTGTTCAGGTCCTCTCTTTGCTCTTCTACAGTCTTGAAAATGGAGGACCCCAAAAAACTTTGTTGATTAAATCTATCCATATTTACTGTATTAGAAATTAAAACAGAAATTCTTTAAAGATACATTATCACTTAAAAATAATAATTCACTTGTTAACATAAATCACATATTAAATTTAAAAAACTATATTCCAAAACAAAAAAATATTAGTGAGAAGACAGTCATTGTTTTACATTTTTGCAAATCTCTTTAATGTCTGGCTTAATAAAGACAGCCTGATTCTCATATTTGCTTTTGCATTCTCTGCTGCATTAGGTTGTTTTGATTGAAGTACAGGAAGAAAATTCAGCCTCACACAGATATGTAGTTGGAAAAGATGGGGTAGTTCAATAGCCTTTTCAGATAACTGTAGATATTCTTTGATCCTTCACCAAAACTCAACAAGTGGCAGTTTCTTAAAGGCTGTTGCGATATGGAATCTGAAACCATATCAACAAACATTTCCTACTCTGATATACTGAAATCCATTGGTCTACTTTCCATTTCTAATGGATCTTTTTACCTGCGCATGATTTTATAACAGCATGCCTTGGTTATTTAGAAAATATTGGTTCACAGAGTTATGCAGTTCTTCTAAATGCTGACACTTTCACAACTTCAATATATCACATTCATTAATACCACCACTGATCTTGTCAAAAAAGTCAACTATTTGGAAGCTGTCAAGCTCACAGTGGCAAATACAAGTCTTCCAAAATTCTATTTTCACTTGAAAGCTTGAATTTTATCATTAGCAACAAATATTGTCAGTTGTTTTTCTTGCAGTGACAGGCTCACCTTGCTCAGTTTTAAGAAAATATCTGCCGAATACCCAAGTCTGTATAACCATACTTTGTCAGCCACTCTTTCAAATAAAAACGTTATTCTATTAAAAAAGCAGGTAGGGCCGCCCGGTGGCGCAGCGGTTTAGTCCGCGCTTGGCAGCCCGGGGTTCGCGGGTTCGGATCCTGGGCGCCCGCCGACGCACTGCCTGTCAGCCATGCTGAGGCGGCGTCCCATATAAAGTAGAGGAAGATGGGCACGGATGTTAGCCCAGGGCCAGTCTTCCTCAGCAAAAAGGGGAGGATTGGAACAGATGTTAGCTCAGGGCTGGTCTTCCCCACAAAAAAAAGCAGGTAGTTCAGCACACAACTCAAACAACTGCACAAGTTCTTTTCCTTGAGTTAATCATCAGATTTGGTATTCAGTAAAAGTGCTTTATAGGTACTTTCCATTTCATCACACAAAATATATTTTAAAATGCACTCAGAGATTGAAACATAATAAAATTAATAAGTTTTATTACTTCATCAAGGACATTACATGTAACTGGCATTTATTTTTTAATTCAAAGGGCATAGCGATGTTCTAAACTAGTACAGTTTAGTGCCACTGCCTTAATTCGTACTAGGACACCAGCAATTTTACCCACCACGGATTTTGCAAACGTCAATATAGCAAACAATGCCTTACTATTTTTAGGAAAATAGTTTTGACCTGGAGGACCCCCAGAAAGAGTCTGGAGAACCACCAGAGGTCTGGGAAATAGACTTTGAGAACCACTGTAATAGCTGATGCATTCATTACTTGTATGATTAAGAAAAAAATAATATTTTAGTAAATATTTCATTATAACAGGAGTATTCAAATAAATACACATATATACATGGTGATATACTCAAACCACTGATAGTCTGGCTACCTCACATACAGTCGGAACTCAAAACATATAATGACTGACAGAACATGATAGATACTTCTTGAATAAACAACAAATAATTACCAAGTACCTATCATAGGCTAGGTTCTGAGCTAGTTGCTTCTATATTCCCTTTCTTGGGTAACTTACAGAAGCCCCTAGACCAGAATGATGATTTTAATATATGGGAAAAATATTTATCCTGAAATCTTTCAGATCTTTTTTTAAGATTAGACCTACATGACTGCAAGAAAAAAGTCTTAAAATTCACCATAAAGCACAAGATAGCATGTTAAATTCTATTTTAAGTACCACGCCATGAAGCTAAAAACAGTCTTGCTCATATTCAGAAACCCAAATACAAAATGAATTGCTTTGGCTGTGCACTGCTAGAACCCTACAGAGAGTCTACATTCCATTTCTCTTCAAGCCAAATAACCCTTACCTGTTACAGTTTTCATTCCTATTTTTAAGTGAAACTCCAATATTAATACTATAGTGATTACATTAAATGTGACAACTATTTAAAAAAAGAAAACGACAGTATAACAGAATCATCAAAACAAGTTAAGAACTTTTAGACACATACATTGATAAATTCAAGAGGTAAACCTCCATAAACATACATATGAGACATCTGCACTGTTAAAAAGAATGAGACCATCTCATTTTGGGACATGTCATGGAAAGATCTTCAATATATACTGTTAAGTGATAAAAGCAAGTCAAAGAATACTATGTACAGTATGGTCCCATTTATGTTTTTAGAAAATATATTTAAGTACATGTACATTCATTTAATAAATAGTTGTCAGCTCCTTCTATGTACCTAGTTTGTTCTGAATCCAGACATACACATACAAAAAATTACAGTTATACAGACATACATAATTAATACCCACAAAAAGAAAAATGAATAGGTCAGACATATAAGGCTACATACTATATGATTCCATTTATATGAAATATCCAGGTGGGCGGTGGGCAAAGGGGGTGAAAGCTGAAGGGTGCAGGATTTCTTTTTGGGGTAAGAAAAATATTCTAAAACTGGTTGTGGTAATGATTGCACAACTTTGTGAATATATTAAAAACCATTTAATTGTGCACTTTAAATGTATGGTATGTGAATTACATCTCAATAAAGCCGTTATGCTCCCCCCTGAGAAAAAGAATAGATACCAAAGTGGTTGCCTGGGGGGGAGGGGGTGAAGATGATGAAGGCCTTTAAAATTTTACTCTACTTACTACTATATCATTACAATAAGAAACGTATTCATTTATCACCTATATAACTTAAAGAAATTAAAATGTAAACCTAAAACAGCCTTTCATAAATTATTCTGGATTTAATGTTATTCAAGTTTATTGAAGCAGCAGCCATGAAAAAAAGTGTGAAGATACGACCTTGTATCAGAACATTTACAATTTAGACTGTCATACGACATGTGCATCTGCCCCTCACTAAGAGAAACAAATCCCGAACATAATTTGTTCATTTGACAAATATTCATCTTAAGCACCTACTGTGTCCACAGGGTAGGGATGGGGGAGAATGGAGTGGTGTACAAAGCAGAACACTAGTCAACAAAAAGAAGCAAACTAACAGCTCTGGTTTTAGTTAAGGACTTTTGCTATACATATAGTGGAGGAAACAAAACACAAACACAAAGTAGACTAGGGTAAGACGATAACAAATCTTGAATACCAAACTGAGAGCTAAGATTTTATCCTGTTTTTGATGGAAAGCCACTGGAGTGACAGGATGAAAAGAATGTTTTGGGGAAATTAACCTGGCAACCAAAGGGGGGGAAACTGAAAGCAAAGAAGAATAGCAGGAAAGGTAAGGAAGAGATGAAGTTTTTAAAAAATAGGAACATTTGCAATGGTCCCGTGAGAGTTACTGACATTTCAAAGTTACTAGTTAATGTTCAAAGGGTTTATGTTTGTTTTGTTTGCTTGATCTAAAGCAAAGCAGAAAAGAAAAAAAGGTGGTTTTTTCATTTTGATTAATTTTAGAAGTTCATGCAAAGAATGAAGGTTTGCCAAAAAATTCTGAGGGAAGGTGGGGTTTGGCGAGTTATCTTTTCATGTGACACCACTGAAACCAAGAGGAGAGGGAATCAAAAGCAATAGCAGTTCCATAATTTTTAACATGGAAGGGCAAGTATAGTCACAAACGTTTTTTAGTGAGAGTAGCAAAACTGCATGGCAATTAGTACTACTTCTGAAATTGACAGTAAAAGACAGCTAAGTACTTTAAAATTTCTGTCCCCCATTAAAAAAAAAAAATCCTAATGATAAAATTTGTTACATAAATGCAGGTTTAGGTGAGGACCAGATTTAACATATCAATTTCACACCCTTAATTTCATCAACTGTTCCTTCTATAGTGCAGTACTTTTCAGATGCTGCAAAAATAATATCCTTAACTCAATTCACATATGCATTTATTAATTGATTTAATCCATAAAGCTTCCTTCTTAAAATAGAAAAATGTTTTCATTGCCTACGTAACCTCCTTTTTATAACAGCCTCTTGAAACAACGTTACCCACCAATCTAATAAGTACTATGGCAACACTTTGCTTTGAGATTAAAAATATGAGTAAGGCAAATTCTCATATCCACTTTCTTTATACTAACGTTCAGCACTGCTTTTTTCTTAATACCAATTAAAAACAGAAGAGCACATAAACTTGCCATATTTGATTACTGTGCTATAATTTTCAAAATCAAACATACTCAATATAAATTATACATGCTATTCCATAACCTATTTCATACTTTATCAAATGTTTTGATGCAGAAGCAATGTTTACTTACATTTTATAAAATCTATCTCTGCCATAATTCAATAATCTTATCTGCCAGGTTTATAGAAACTGAAACAATAAAGGTATAGACAATGAACAAATAAAGAATTAACTTACTTCACTCATAACACTTCATCTAATCAAAATACCATTTGCACTGCTCCCTAAAGCACAAAAAAGGTTCTGTCATATCAATATATTTAATGAGAATAAAACATTTGCAAACTTTTATATCAGGCTGTTTGTCAAGAAACTATTTAAAATAGCAAAAAAGTGGAAATAATCTAATTGTTCAATGACAAGAGACTAGTTGAACAAAATACAATGTTACCTTTCAAATGTTCATATAGACCTATATTTACTAACCTGGAAAGGTAGCCAAGAAGATAGCAGATTATAAATAAAGAGTAGTATGATTCCTTTTTGTGATGAATATACACACACATAAGCTCACAGAGAGAAAGTCTAAATGGATAGATACCCAGATGTTAACCACGAGATTTCTAAGTGCTGGGGTTACAGGTACTGTTTATTTTTCTGCTTACTTTTCAGTATTCTCTGAAATTTTCCCAAGCAAATGATATTTGCACGAATTAATGTCTATGATTCCAACTAACAAACTTCAAAATCTTCCTTGCAAAAAGCCCAAGGAATATCCAAAAATACCCTGGCATAGAGCAAGAGGGAAAGTATTAGCAACAACATAACTAGAATTCTTTGTGAGCAAGGCACCCTAGAGGGCTCTAGGACTGACATAGCACCTTTAAGGCAGCCTACAGTACAGAATTTTGAAATCACAACACCTAGGTTTACGTCCCTGCCACTTTTATTTGTATGACCTTGGACAAGTAACTTACCCCTTGTGGGCTCACTTTATGGATAAAAGGGAGGTATTACCTGCCTTTTCTACTTCAAAGAACTGTTGGAAAAATCACACGAGATAATGTGCTATACCATGAACTGTAAAGTACTATATAAGTAAGATATTATTCAAATATTAAAAAAAAAAAAAAACGAGGTGCTTAATGCCAAAGCAGAATACTTCAGAAAACACTACAATCAATCCTATGAAGTAATGAACCAGGAGTTTTGTTTGTTTCTAAAGGCTACATTCATCATAACACCCAGTTTTTCAGAAACTTAGATACTTCTCAGTTCCCCCTACAACCATGAGCCATTTTATTTTCTTATCCCTAGTTACCAGCAAGAAAGGGTAGAAATTACACTGAACTCAAAAGTCTCAGCAAGAACCCTGGATCAGCATGTTGTTGGAGTTCATCAGCAGAAACTCAAGGTTAATCAGCTATGGACTCACCACTAAGCACTACCACAATCAACAGGGATTACATGAGACTCTTTGAAGAGAGAGACAATACAATCCACTCAGGAGAAGACTGTAGAAGAAAATGTAGTATTTCAAACAATTATATGAAATACTTAAAAACTAAGTGTTCTATAAATTGTTTTAAAATATTGTTCATAAAAATGGTGACTTAAAACAAAAGCTATCTCAATGTGGCATTTGACAAAAAGCAAGTTATGGGATTCAAATCAAATTCATGAATAAACTGTCAGATTTACTTCTATCTGAAATAAAAGCAGACAATACACCACAAAGATCAAAATTAAGTGGCTATTTCTCGAAAATAAAGAGGCAGAATATGACAACAGAATTTACTGACATGCTTATACTTTTAAAACTATATTTTTAAATGGTTTCTCTTTCCATTGAAATCTATAATTTACTCCACTAAAATGAAGAACTTCTTCCTTCCCAGTCTTCCTCCTGTGAGCAAAAACGGCAATACAACTTGCTTTGAGTTTTAAAGCAAAAAACATTGTAATTTTTTTTTAAAGTACTTTAAGAGAAGCTACATGAAGCTCTCAGATTATTAACTTCCAAGATCATCTGGTCATCACACCCTCCTGCTTCTAAATTCCTAAAGATAACAGAAAGCTCACTCTCTACATTCTAACAAATGTCATTTATGGGTATTCCCCTAATTAAAAATTAAGCCTTTCACAAACAAATGTGCATAGAGAATTCTTTTCCATATGTATGAAACAATCTAATTTTTATTGGCAATATCTTTAAGTGTTGTAGCTTGCACTAATACTACAGGGGATACAGATCTATCCATTTTTCCCATCTGATCTTTGTAGATTTGTTATAGATTTAAAAGGACTCACTAAAATGGGCCATGAGGAAAATAATTCTGAATGCAATCCACAGCAAAACGAAACGGGTTAAATTAAGATAAACAAAAAAGTCACTGTATTTACTGAAAGCCTCATAATTGTAAATTCATTGGAAGTGCTGTATTTTCACCTAAAATTTCGAAAAATCTGGATTTTTCTTAATTCTTACTCCGATTTTTCCTACCTTATTAGGAATAAATGCTATTTATTTACCTCCAAAAACCACAAACAAAAAACCATCAGAAAATATAATTTCCAAAAGGAGTATCTTCCAAAGCTTACTGAACAGAAAATTGTATGTATACATTCTCAAATAACTAAGGTAGGCATTCCTAAGACCATCTCCCCCCTCCAAAAAAAAGAACAGCAAATCTAGCCACAGTCAAGTACTAACAAAATGTTAACACAGCTATCACCAGCTAAGCAATTTATCACACCTCCTCAAAGTACTGGGCACACACAATGACAGACCTGTATGTCAAAACAGTTATTATAATTTGAAAGAAATGTATAACAGGAACATAAAAGTAGAAAACAACAACTCTGGAAAAACTCAAGTAGATTTTGGAGAGAGCAAAAAAGGAGACCAATTTTAGAAAAATAATGTTTCCCCCAAGCGCTTAGCGTTTATCTGATACAGGCTCATTTTAGCAAAGAGAAACTTTACCTATCAAGACTCACACCAGGGATCTGATCTATCCCTAAAGGCACTTTCTTAAAATGAGAAAGAACAAAGGAGGAAATCTCCCAGCATGTGCTTCCCATACCAGTTTCTTTGGACAGCATCAAGAGGGACAATATAGCCAGCACAAGCTTTTCAGCTTTACTCTGTGGTCCATGTATAACAGGACTGATTAGCTACCATTCAAAAGGACGCCTAACAAAATCAATATTAGAAGGCAAAGATTACAGCAACATAGCGACGACATCTTAAGAAAAAAACTATAGAAAATATGTATCTTAAAGTTGTGTACTTTTCTATTTCAAGAGTTACCTCCAAATAGTCAAATTCTTTGAGGGTTTTTCATTTCAGTCAATAGTTTGAAACTGGAAAAAACGAAACCAACCATCCTAAATCTTCTCTCCCTTAAATTAATTTGTAATCAGCAGTAAATTTAAAAAGAACGACACTCAAAGCCAGACCCTTAATATACCAATTTTGGAATGTTAACACCGCAAAATTACTGGGGGGAAACGATCTTTCAGCGACGCTTTCCACAGAAAAACTCTCCAGAAACAAACCTGGCGTTTGGTCATTCTAGAAGTTGTCGCTTCATTATAACGGAGAAAATTTTTTAAACAATTTTTATTAATTATAAAGAGAGGACCCTCCCCAAAGATTTACAACTGTATGTCCCAATCTCCACTCTGACAGAGATGTCAGTTCTCTGGGTCAGGACACAACCAGCTGCTTGGATCACACACAGGAAGCCACAGAGAAGGGAAATATCGCGTTCAGAGCCTCGAAACAATACGCGTTAGTTAAAAACTGCTTGCTACTAAACCGAAATTATTCAAGCGAAGCCCCATTTGTCACAATCCAATCATAAGGGTTCCACCCCCCTCCCCCAACTGCTTGTGTAGTGGTATATCTGCTTCGGTAAAGAAACCATCATCAGGTAAAGAAGACTGGGGCGGGAGAAAAAGCGGGGAAAAGGGGGCACCCTTTCATCCCATTTCGCGAGGCATGAGTAATTGGTACAGTTGAGAGGAACGGAGGAACGTTCTATTTATTGGAGGTTGAAGTAGGATGAGGGGAGAATTTCGTTCAAATCAACATGGCCAGCAAGATGTCCCTACAAACAAAAGGCAACGGGGGGATATAAACACGAACCATTCACCTCCATCAGCTATAGCATCGCCATCATGGTGTGTGCAGAGACCCCCAAAGGCTCCTCTCACCCTCCACACCAGCCAAAGGAAGAGAAGGAAAAGAGGGGAGAGGCAGCTGCTTCCCACCTCCCACCACTGCTTCCAAATACACACCCTTCGAGAAGGTTTCTCTCCCCGGGGTACCCAGAACCAGAGAGAAAGAGTACCGTCCCGCCCAGGCAGACTCCCTCGCTACCCCTCAGCCGAACCCCAACGCCGGCCCGAGGCTCACTAAACTTTCCGGGAGCTTCGCTCCACATCCCCACCCCACCGCCCCAGGATCGCGCTGCGCACAAGCGGGGCACCCGGGCGCCTCCTGACAGGCGGGCAGCCGGGGAGAGCCGAGTCCGGGGCGGGGGCGGCCGGGAGCCACGGAGGGGCGGGGCGGCCGGAGCCAAGTTCCCGGGGGTCTGAGCGCAGCGCCTGACAGGAGCCCGGGACTGCAAAGGGGGAAGAGGAAGCGGCGGCGGGGAGCTTTCCCAATCCCCCCGATACGAACACCGTGCCCCAGCCCCCGTTCCCCATGGGGGGCGGGGAGGCTGCTGGAAGGTGAGCAAGCCGAGTCCCGGGGGCAGCCGCGGCCCCCACCTCCCGACTCGCGATCTCATCCCCCGCCACCCCCGCCAGAGGCGCCCACAACAATAACACGCCGGGGACGACCCGTCAGCGCCCCCGAGGCACCCGGGGCCCGCGGCCCGCCGCTGCCGGGCGCCCTCAGCTGGGGCCGGGCGCGCCGCTCCTCCCTACAACTCCAGGCCGGGACGGAGTCAAGCCCGAGCGGACCCCCAGGGTCGGACCCATCCCCCCCCGGCACCAGCGGCGCCGTCTCCGCGGCCGAATATTAGAAGTGAATTCGAGCTGCGCTTTACCTTTAGTTCCGCACTGTCCGCCATCTTGCGTCTGTCAGCGCAAGCGCAGTGAACCTCGCCGGGGGCCGCCGCTAGACCCGCCCCTCTACCCAGCCTGGTCCCGCCCCGGCCCGTCCCCTCTCGCCCCTCCGCCTGCTCGGCCCGCCCCCGGCCTCCGCCCCGCTCCGGGCGCTCGGAGCCCCGCCCAGGGCACGTACAGCTGCGAGACGGGCACGTACCATTTAAATAATGGCGCCAAGCGGAAAGATTTGACAGTTACTCCCCCCTAGGCCTCCCCGCCCCCCCATCCTCGCCCGGCTAGCGCCTCCAGGGAAAGGCCGGAGCGAGAGGGCTGCTGGCCTGAGCCCCGCCCCTCCGCGGCCTGCGGAACCCTTCTGCAAAGCCTGGATGTCTGCAGTCACAGGGAACAATGCCCCCTCCCCCAGTCAGCAAGTCCTTTTCAGCACCTGCTACCTGCGAGGCTACACGTGGGCTAAAAATAACAATCCGTTACGTTTAAGGATCACTTGATGAAGTATTTCCAGGTTTATTAGCTCAGATTCCTCCTCATGACAGCGTGGTGAGGTAGGCAGGGAAGAGACTACTGTTCCTGTGGTATATATTCAGAAATAAAGCTCAGAGAGGAAAAGTGACTCGCCCAAACAAGTACTTACTTAACAGGGGTGGCCTAAGACAAAATTCTGAAGACTTTCATTCATTAACTTCTTTGTTTCAAGCAATTATTTAGTGACTACGTACTGGCCCTGTTTCTAAGGGCTACATAGTCATTGGGAAATTAAATAAAACAAAGTCCCTGCCCTCCTGTAGTTCTCTAATGGGGGAACAGCCAAGTGAACCTATAAGGATACAATTACGCACGGTGATGAGTACCAGAAAAGCGTGAACGGTCCAGTGAGAGAAAAAGGGGCTGCGAGGAGATGTACTTAATCCTGGGAGGGCTCTTTCCTCTAAACTGACATTTAAGTAGATGTGATGAAAGAATTATTTGACACCTTTTCCTCTCTGCTAAAAGCTTCCCATCTCCTCTCCAACCCCACTTTTTGCTGCTCAACTTTGCCGCATATCTCATGGGAAAAAATTAAAAGATAACATGAACTCCCTTATCTTCTCACCATCAAAACTACTCTTATAGGCATAGTAACATTTGGGTTACTATGAATTAAGTGTCCTTGTGCCTATGAAGGTCAGTCCCTCCACCAGTGACCTAGATTCCTTTGCCTCCCACATTCCTAAGGATTTTACTCCTACAATTACCTCACCGTCCAGCATCATTACTTTTTCCCCTATTAGATTATTCCTATCAGCATATAAACATACTGAAATTCCATCTAAAACAAACCTCCCTTGACTTCAAAATCACCTGGCGAACTCCCTGTTTCTCTGCTCTCTTCACTGCATAGATTCTCAGAAAGGTTTTTCAAGATCTCTCTACAGTGCTTGTTCCCTTCCTCACTTCATTCACTTCTCAGCCTACTCTGATGCTGTGACTTCCCTCATCAAGATCATTTATCAAGATTACTATTGATCTCCACGTTTCCAAGGCTAGTTGCCAATTCTCTATTCTTATCTAAACCAAACTTTCAGCAGAATTACCAACAGTTGACAAGCTTCCTTTCTCTAAAAACACTTTTTCCCCTGAACTTCCCTCAACATCTCACCGTCCTGATTTTCCTGTCCCCTCACTCGGCCTCCTTTTCAAAATCCTTTGCTGATTTCTCCTCTTTGTCTCAGTCTTTAAATATTACAGTGCTCCAGGGCTCAGCCTTACCCTCTTCTCTATTTTACTCTCCCCAGGTGATTTCATTCCAACTCCTTGACTTTAAGTCTATAAACTGATGACTTTCAAATTTCCATCCAGCCCAGACGTCTCCACCAAAACCCAGATTCACAAATCCAATGGTTACTTAATATCTCTACTTCATAACTCATAGTCATCTCAAATTCATCATGTCAAAGAGAGCCTTGATTTCCCCCCCAATCCTGTTCCTTTCCCAGTGTTCCCAGTGGATGATACCATCATCCACCCAGTTGTTCAAGACAAAAATCTGGAAATCATCCTTGGTTCCTCTCTTTCATTCATCTCTCCTATCCAGTCCCTCAGTCAGTCCAGCTAACTATGCGTCTAAAACATATCCCAAGCTTGTCCATTTCACTGGATCTCCACTGCCATCACCCTACCCCAAGCTGCCATAATTTCACAAATGGACTGCTGGGAAAGCTATTTAACTGACAGGACCACATTATGACTTTTGTGTCCCTAGGCACTTTTGCCTTCTAGGGATTGTGGTATAATAAAAAATATAATTCAACTTTGTCCCTGGTTCTTGGCACAGAGCTCCTAAAACCCTTGAAATTTCCTAAGTGGTTGGATTGTCTTGTTATTCATAATGAGTCCTTTTCCGCCACACCTGAGTTTATGCTAAGGGGTTGACTCAAGGTAGGGCTCCTAGATAGCTTCAGGATGGGGGCTCACTAGAGAGACCAAACGTGATTAGAGGGATGTTAGGGAAGTCCTGGGAGAGGAATGCCCAGAGAGAACATGGAAGCTCTGCATCCCCTCGCCCCATATCTTTCCCAATGCATCTCTTCCATTTGACTGCTCCTGAGTTGTTTCCTTTATAATAAACTGGTAAACATAAGTAAAGTGTTTTCCTGAGTTCTGTGAGTTGTTCCAATGAATTATCGGACCTAAGAAGGGGATTGTAGGAATCCTCAAATTTGGTCAGTCAGAAGCACAAGTGGCCCATGGGACTGGTGACTGGTATCTGAAGTAGATGTAGTCTTGTGGGACTGAGCCCTTGACTTATGGGGTCTGAGCTTACTCCTGGAGTTAGTGTCAAAACTGACTTGTTGCATATCCAGTTGGTGTTGGAGAATTGGTATGGAAAGACACCACGTATTTGGTGTCAGAAGGAATCTCAGAGGCCTCTTCCTCCATAAAAAAATATGAAAAATTATATTTTACAACTACATTAGTATAAAGACTAATGTAATCCAAGCAAGTATATTCATTTTTTTCTTCTGATTTTAAAGGTTTAAAACATTTTTGTGGGACCCTAAAACTACTGTGGTCTTCACCCAACACATAAAAATTTACTCAAAATGAATCATAGACCTAAATATGAGTTAAAACTATAGAACTCTTAGAAGAAAACTTAGGAGTAAATTTCTATGACCTTGGGTTAGGCATAGCTTTCATAGATATGGATCACACATATATTGTTGGTAGGAATGGTATAGCTACTTTGGAAAATAGTCTGGCAGTTCCTCTGAAAACTAAAAATGTACTTACCATACAACTCAACAATTGCATCCTTGGACATTAATCCAGAGAACTGAAGACTTATTTTCATGCAGGAGGTTGTACAAGAATGTTCATAGCAGCTTTATTTATAAGAGCCCCAAACTGGAAACTATCCACATCTCCTTTAATGGATAAATAGCTAAACAAACTTTTATACATCCATACCATGGAATACTACTCAGCAATTAAAAAAATAACTATGGATACACACAACAACTTGGATAAACCTCATGGACATTTATGCTGAATGAAAGAAAGCAATCCCAAAGGATGCTTATTGCATGATTCCATTTATGTAACATTGATGAAATACAAAATTACAGAGATGGAGAACAGACTAGTGGCTGCCAGGGGGTTAGGGATACAGGGAGAGGATGGTTCTTACCAATGTCAGTTTCTTGGTTTTGATATTGTATTATAGTTTCATAAGACATTCACTTTGGGGGAGACTGGGGAAAGGATGCATGTGACTTATTTACACATTTCTTTGCAATCTCCTATAAATCTACAGTTACTTCAAAATGAAAGTATGTGTATATATTTTTCACGTATATCTGAAAAGTGTACTTGTGTGTGTGTGTGTGTGTGTGTGATGCAATATATCAAAATTTGTAGGGAAAGGGACATCAGCAAAATGGCAGAGTGTGCAGCTTCAAACTCCCATACCTCCATAGAAACATTGAAAAAACAACCAGAAACTGTCAGACCAACCTTGTCAGAACTCTGGAAAATAGTCAAAGGTTTATAGCAGCCAAGAAAATGCTGAATCAAAAAAAAGGCAACTTAAAAAATGGTAAGAAAACTTTATCACATTTTTACTTGCCCCTGCCCTACTCCCTTCCTGACTCAGCAGCAGTCTTGAGACTAGCAGTCCACCTTCCAGAGTGGAACCCTGGTTTCTGGCAATCATTGTGTTTTTCTGTTCTAATCTGTCTGGGGGCTAGCTGAAAGACCACTGCGAGACATTCATCTCTGTTTTGCCTAACCTGGAACCCACAACAGAAAAGCAGCAGGCACTGCTTGAAAACACTGTAAGGTGAAAAACCTGCAATTGCTTCAGGCCAAAGATTACAGTTGGTACATACAATAGACCATGTAAAGCCCGAGAGAGAAGTTTACTGGAAATTGGGACACTCAAATTCAAAAGTGTTCGTGAACGTAAGGGCATTTGGAAAGCCACACAAGATGCCTGGGACAAGATGCATGCTCAGGAAAGACTGAGAGGATCCTAAGATTCCACCACTGGCTGATCTATATGCTCAGCGCAACCAGAAAATGAAGACTGAAGAAGAATTTCAAATGGCCTGACTAAGTGTTAAAGGAATACCCACACATGGAGCCAAACTGCAAAGATTGGGAAAGGTGTTTTTTTTTTTAAGTGCCCATTGTTCAAGGATATCTCAGTAAAAACACTGGCTGAACACAAGCTAAGACTTCAACAATCAAGAACAGCAAATACTGGGGAAGGGAGAGAATTTGATTTCCAGAGATAACATATTATAATATGCAAATGTCTAGTTTTCTACCACAAAAAAAAAAAACCCACAAAAGATACAAAGAAACAAGAGAATATGGCCCATTCAATGAAAAAAAGAAATTGACAGAAACTATCCATGAGGAATTTTGGACATTGGACTGACTTATACAAAGACTTTAAAAGCCATTGTCTTAAATATTTTCAAAGAGCTAAAGGAAACCAGGAAAATGATGGATGAACAAAATGAGAATATCAATAAAGACAGAAATTATTAAAAGGAACCAAGTAGAAATTCTGGAGCTGAAAATTACAATAACTATAATGAAAAATTCACTAAGATATGAGCAGTTAGAAGAAAGAATCAATGAACTTGAAGATAAGACAATTGAAATTATCTAATCAGTAGAGCAGAAAGAAAAAAAAAAGAATGAACAAAAGTGCACAGATCCTAAGGGAACTGTGGGACACCATCAAGTGGACCAACATATTTCCAGAGAAAAGGGGACTATTTGAAGAAATAATGAACAGAAACTTACCAAATTTGATGAAATATATGAATCTACACATCCAAGGAGCTCAAAAAACTCCAAGTAAAATAAACTCAAATTGATCCATGAGACATACTATAGTCAAATTGTCAAAAGTCAAGGACAAAGAGAGAATCTTGAAAGCCACAAGAGAAAAACAGTTTATCACATACAAGTATCTTCAATCAGACTTACAGCTGACTTCTCATCAGAAACCATAAAGGCTAGAAAGCAATGGGATGAAATATTTAAAGTGCTAAAAGAAAAAATTGCCAAATAAGAATTCTGTATCCAGCAAAACTATTCTTCAAAAATGAAGGAGAATATAAGATATTCCAAGACAAAAGGCAAGAGAGTTTGTTGCTAATAAAACTGCCCTGGAAGAAATGCTAAAGGGAATCCTGAAATGAAAGGACAGTAGACAGTAACTCAAAGCCATGTGAAGAAATAAAAAACACTGGTAAATGTAACTACATAGGTAAATATAAAGGTCAGTATTATTGTATTTTTGGTATGTAACTTCTTTTTTTCCTATATGATTTAAAAGACAAATAGGCAAAATAATAACTATAAATCTATGTTAATGGGCACACAATGTATAAAGATGCAGTCTGTGGCAATAACAATATAGAGGGGCAGGCACAGAGATGTATGAGAGCAGAATGTTTGTATATTATTGAAATTTAGTTGGTAATATTCAAGTTAGGTTGGAAAATCACTAAAATATGTACAGAAAAGGAAAGAAGAAGGGAATCATAACAAAACACTACAAAAAAATCAACCAGATACAAAAAAAGGCCGTAATGGAGGAATTGAGAAGTGAAAAGCATATAAATCATCCAGAAAATAGTTAAATGACAGAAGGAAGTCCTATCTTATCAGTAATTACTTTAAATGTAAATGGATTAAACTCTCTAATTAAAAGACAGAGATTGGCAGAATGGATTAAAAAACATTATCCATTTATATGCTATCTACAAAAGACACTATTTATTTATTTTTGTGTGTGTGTGAGGAAGACCAGCCCTGAGCTAACATCCATTGCCAATCCTCCTCTTTTTTGCTGAGGAAGACAGCCTGGGCTAACATCCATGCCCATCTTCTTCTACTTTATATGGGATGCCACCACAGCATGGCTGGCAAGCAGTGCCTCAGCCAGCACCCAGTATCCGAACCCGCGAACCCCAGGCTGCCAAAGTGTGACCTAAACTGCTGCACCACCGGGCCATCCCCCAAAAGACACTCTTTAGATACAAAGACACAAAGAGCTTGAAATAAAAGGATGGGGGGAAAATATTCCATGCAAATAGTAACCAAAAGAGAGCTGGGGTGATTATATTATTATCAGACAAATAGGTTTTAAATCAAAAAATGTTATAGGAGACAAATAAGGGCATTAAATATTGATAAAATTTTTTTTAATCCTTTATCCCAATCTCTGTATTTTAATCAAAGAGTTTAATCCATTTACATTTATATTGATGAAAGGTTTAATCCATAAAGAAGATATAACACATATAAACATATGTGTACCTAATGACAAAGCCCCAAATTATATGAAGCAAGTACACATGAAACATTCTGCAGGCTGGACTACATGTTAGGCCACAAAACAATTCTTTTTTTTTTTTTTTTTTTTTGAGCAAGATTAGCCCTGAGCTAACAACCATTGCTAATCCTCCCCTTTTTGCTGAGGAAGATTGGCTCTGGGCTAAATCTGTGCCCATCTTCCTCTACATTCTATGGGATGTTGCCACAGCATGGCTTAACAAGCGGTGCCTCAGTCCACACCTGGGATCCAAACCTGCAAACCCCAAGCCGCTGAAGCAGAGTGCATGAACTTAACACTACGCCACCGGGCCGGCCCCAAAACAATTCTTAATAAATTCAAAAATATTGAAATCATACAAATATATTTTCCAGCCACAATGGAATGAAACCATAAATTAATAACAGAAGGAAAACTGGAAAATGCACAAATATGTGGAAATTAAACAGCACATTCATAAACAGCCAATGATCAAAGAAGAAATTGCAAAAGGAATTGGAAAATACCTTGTGACAAATGTAAACAAAACACAACATACTGAAACTTATGGGATGCAATGAAAGCAATGCTCAGAGGGAAATTTATAGATGTAAAGGCCTACATTAAAATAAGGGGAAGGATCTCAAATCAATAATCTAATTGTACACCTTAAGAAACTAGAAAAAAAGAGCAAATTAAACCCAAAGATAGCTGAAAGAAAGACATCATAAAGAATAGAGTGGAGGTAAATAAAACAGAGTAGAAAAACAATAGAGAAAGTCAACAAAACCAACAGTTGGCTTTTTGAGGAGATCAACTAAATGGATAAATCTTTAGCCAGACTGACTAAGGAAAAAAGGAGAGAAATCTCAGATTACTAAAATCAGAAATGAAAGAGTGGACATTATCATCAAGTTTGTGGAAATAAAAAGGATTATAAGAGAATACTATAAACAACTGTACTCCAACAAATTGTGAAACCTAGATGGAATGGACAAGTTCCTAGAAACACACAATCTACCAAACTGACTCAGGAAGAAATAGAAAATCTGAATAGACCTATAACAAATAAGTAGATTGAGTCAGTAATTAAAAAATCCTCCCAACAAAGAAATCTCAGGACCAGATGGCTTCACTGGTGACTTCTACCAAACATTTATAGAATAATTATCAGTCCTTCACAAACTCTTCCAAAAAATTGAAGAGAGGGTAATAATTCCTAACTCATTCTATAAGACCAGCATTGGCTTGATACCGAAGCCACATAAAGATATTACAAGAAAACTACAGACCAATATCCCTTATGAATCCCTTGATTAAATTTATTCCTAAGAATTTTATTCTTTTTGATACTATTATAAATGAAATTATTTTGTGGATTGCCTTTTCAAATTTTTCATTGCTAATGTATAGAAATACAGCTGAATTTTGCGTGTTGCTTTTGTATTCCACACCTTTGCTGAATTTGTTTAACTCTTAAGTGTCAACATTTGTGTTATATAATTTACCACAATAAAAAAATAGTAAAACAAACTTAGAGGGAAATTTATAGCCATATATGCCTATAGTCAAAAAATTAAAAGGTTGAAAATCAATTATATAAGTTTCCATCTCAGGAAGGTATTAAGAGAACAGCAAATCAAACTAGCAGTAAGGAAATAATAAAAATGAGAGCAGAAATAAAATTTAAAACAAATATAAAATAGAGAAGATCAACAAAGCCAAAAGTTGGCTATTTGAAAATTTTAACAAAATTGTTTACCCCCTAAGAAGACCGATCAAGAAGAAAAAAGAGAAAGAATTTATCATTATCAGGAATGAACAAAGGATCACTACAGATCCTAGACACTAAAAAAGATAAAAAAAGGATACTATGAACAGCCTGATTCCAATACAACTGATGATTTACACAAAATGAACAAATCCCTTAAAACATATAACTTACCAAAACTGACTCAAGAAGAAATAGACAATGAGAATAGTCCTACATCTAGTAGAGAAATTGAATCCATTATTTAAAACCTTTGAAAACTCCAGACACAGATGAGTTCACCTGTGAATTTTCCAAACAGTTGAGGAAGAAATAATAAGCAATCTTACACAACGTCTTCCCAAGAATAGGAAAAGATTTAACATACTCAACTCTTTATGAGGCCAGGACCTTGAAACCAAAACCTGACAAGGATATTATAAGAAAGGAAAAGTATAGACAATTCTCTCTCATTCCTATGGCAGCAAATATCTTAAGCAAAATATTAGCAAATTGATTCTAGCAATATAAAAGCATAATAAAATATAACCAAGAGGGATTTATTCTAGGAACACAAAAAGTTGTTTAACATTTGAAAACCAACCATTTTAATTCACCACATTAACAGAAACAAAAAAAGACAAATCATATGATCATGTTGATGGATGCAGAAAAAGCATTTAATAAAAATTGAACACCTATTCATGATACTAACTTTAGTAAACTAGTAATAGAAGAGAATTACTTTATATGATTACAAGTATCTATCAAAAATCTAAAGAAAACATAGTTAATGGTAAAATATTCCTTTTGATAATGGGAATGAGACAAAAATGATGAGGTAAGTGGAAGAAAATACCAGGATTAGAAAGGAAGTAATAAAACTGTCATTCACAGGGAATATGATTGTGCATGGAGAAAATCTAAAAAAAATTCTCAAAAAAGCTATTAGATATTAAAATTAATAAGTGAATGTATCAAGTTCACTGGATGCAAGGTGAGCTACAAAAGTCAATTGTATGTCTACATATCAGCAATAAACAAACAGAAAATGTAATTCAGAAAAAGATGCCAATTACAGTTACATTTTTTAAATTAAAAATATCTTGGGGACTGGCCCTGTATTGTAGTGGTTAAGTTCACATGCTCTGCTTTGGCGGCCCAGGGTTCATGGGTTTGGATCCCAGGTGTAGACCTATACACCGCTCATCAAGCCATGCTGTGGTGGCATCCCACAGTCAAAATAGAGGAAGATTGGCACAGATGTTAGCTCAGGAACAATCTTCCTCACAAAAAAAAAAAAAAAAATCTTGGAACACATCTTTAAAAAAAGGCCTCTACCTGAAAACTATTAAACTTCTGCTGAAATTAAAGAAGACCTAAAAAAATAGAGGGATTATACTCTTCATAGATTTGAATACTCAGTATTATAAATATGTCAGTTCTTCCCAAATTGATATACATTCAATTGGAATACATTTATTGTAATTGTAATCAAAATCCTAGTAAATTTGTTGTAAATACTAGAAAACTGATTCCAATATTTATAAAAATGCAAGGATTCAGAAATAGCAAATGCGATCTCGAAGGGAACAACCTAAGTGGACGCCTCACACAACCAGATATCAAGACATTATAAACCAGCAGAGATCAAATCATTGTACTATTAGCTCAAGGATAGATAAATAGGCCAACGAACAGAAGAAATAGTTCAGAGACACTTGAGGAAGGGAGGATCTTGTCAATAAAAGATATAGGTCAATTGGATATCATCTAGCAAAAAATTAATCTTGACTCCTACCTCAGATCACACATAGAAAGCAATTCCAAATAGATTATGACTCTAAATAAGAAATTGAAAATAAATAGATCTTCTGTAAGTTAACATAGAAGAATATCTTCATGACCTTAAGGTAGGCAGAGATTTCTTAAATAGGATACAAAAAGTGCCAACCACAGAGAAAAACATTAATAAATTGGAGTATGTTAAAATTTTAAACTTCATCGTAAGACACTATCAAGAGAGAGAAAAGGCAAGCCAATAGTGGGAGAAGATATTTGAAATACATGTATCCAACAAAAAAATCATCTAGAATATTATACTAGCAGTTTATAAAACTCCTTCAAATCAATTTAACAAAATAAAAAGCGGACAACCCAACAGGGCAAAGAGACAGGAGACTTGAACCGACACTTCACTAAAGAGCATACTCCAAATCTTAACCACTAGACCACCAGGGCTGTCTTCCCTTTGATCCGAAGAGCTTCCAATAAGTTTTCTTTTCTTTTTTAAAGTGGATTTCCTGGCATGCAATCAAGAATCCTGACTGATGCACTATTCTCTTGTTCATTTTTTCATTGCACTTATCACAGTGTATAATTACTTTATTCATTCATTTGTCTACACGGTGCTGACTTATACCTAAGAATAAGCTCCAGGAGGTGAGGGCTCTTATCTATCTTGTTTTCCACTGTCCTATCCCCTGCACCTAGAACAGGGCCCAACATGTAACAGGAACTCAGTACATGCTGGGTGGGTGAATGAATGAATGAATGAATGCCTCCTTTGCTTACTGCTCTGTCGTTCTTGTCTGTTTCTTCGCAGACAAGGAATTTTCAGCAGCCATCCTCACTGAACTGTTTAACTTGACATACTTTCTTGTAAGGATGTTTTAAACCAATGATTAAGAAGCCTGCATTTAGTGAGCCTCGCTTCAAGATAGGCCTAGGATCTAATTTCAGGACGAAAGATTAGAAAGCTGCCTCATGTTGCTACTTCTCAAATATGCCCAGATATTTATATTCACCTTTTAGTCCCTGAAAAACAGTTCGATTTTCTTTCTCACCAACATTCTTCCATTCAACAAAGTGGATAACTATAACTATAATAAGAATATCCATTATTTTAGTGAAATAAATTAAGCCATTTTCTATTTTGAATAAAAACAAACATTTTTAGTTTTTCTGAATTGACCTCTTGCCAAAACACATTATTAACCATGGTTTTTGGTCTTTGATAGAATTGCAGAATGAACTGTCAGGTAAGGAAGGGAGAACAGAATAAGGAAATATTCCAGTTATAACATATTTCAAGCAAGAGTAACTTAGTGGAAAGAGCTCAGTCTCAAGGATTGGGTATTTTTATTCAGCTTTAAAGCAAAATTAAATTTTATTTGAAGGTGGCTCAGAATATGGTGACCGACCCTCAGAACCATAAAAATAGAGTAGCAGAAGCTACTTGGAGTTAAAAAACTAGACCCAATGATATGAATAATGAAAGGTTGTTATTGTTACCTACAGTCTATTTCACTGCAATAAATCCTCAAAACGAAAATACATGTGATAGTCATTAAGTCTGTTTACAAATACCCAAGGGTTCTTTTTTCTGTGAACCTAATAAGATGGACGTTGTCCCATACCTTTCGAAGTTATGCATACTCATGTGATTTGCTTTGAATAAGAAAGTGTTAGGAGAGGAAAGATGTGTCACTTATAGGCAGCTGTGCCATGTCCCCCTTCTTCCTGCTGTGATGATTGTGGATGCATATGTTGAAGTGGAGCTTCCATCAGCCAAGGTTCTTGAGTGACTACAATGAACAGATGCCCCTGCTGACCCACATTGGACATGTAGCATACACAAGAAATAAACTTTTATTGTTTTAAGTGATTGAGATTTTGGGGTTTGTTACTATAGCATAAACCTACCTTATCCTGACTGATCCCTAATATGAAATACTTCCAGAGCAAAAACCTAAAAAAGTGTCATTGGCACTTAGTGGTCAGATGGCAGTGACAAGGATGGTGAGCCATGTTACACAATGGTGAAATATTTGGTAAAGCTCTTGCCTGAAATTACTTGGAAGGCAGATTATGTACCTAATGAACTTGTAGCTCTAGAAGAAGCAATAAGAAAACATAATGTTGGCTGTATTTGACAAGGTATTAGAGAGAGAGTGAAAGAGAGGGAGAACTGGATGGTTTGCAAGTAGGAATGAAAGGCAAAAGAAAGAGTCCAGAAATTCGGAGACTTGCAGAGTTGGAAGACAGACTGCTTCTCAATACAAATTAGATAACAGATAAAACAATGAAAACTCAGACTTACAGCAAGGATATAATCCTTGGCTTTGCCCTCATATCCACATTTAAAACCTCAGAATGGATTACGGTGTCGGAATAAAGGTCTAACTAGCATGGCCCTTTGAGATTGGCTTCCTTGGGAAAGGGTGAGTGAGGGTATTTTGGTTGTAGGAAAGGCATTTGGTGAGTAGAAATGTGGATTATAGTAGTCCTCATGGCTGTTCACAAATATTTTGGTTCTGTTCTCCTAAGCACATGGTAGGATTATACTTCCCCATTACATTTGAAATTAATCCTGACCATGTGACTGAATTTGGTCAATAAAATATGAAAGGAAATCGTGTATGTCACTTTGGGCCAGAAACTTTAAGAGCCAGTGCTTACTCATCATTTCCCTTCCTCATCTTTCCCCTGTCCTGGTAGAAGCACATCTTGAGACACAGAGCCTCCATCAGTCTGGGTCCATGAGTGACCTTCTGCCAACCCACCATGTCATGTGAGCAAGACATACTTTTATTGAGTTACTCCACTGAGATTTTAGAGCGTCTTTTTTTTTTTTACCCTAGCACCCCTAACCTATCTAGACCAATATAGTGACCAATGTGCTTATATTTGTAGGAGGAAAACATTATTAAGCAAGAAAGGAAATCCATAAACCATAAAGTAAAAGAAAGTTACATCAGACTATATACTAATTTTAATTTTGTACAGTAAAAGACATTATTAAAAAATTACATACTGGAAAATACATTTGCAATTCATATACAAAGGGTTAACATTAGCTATCTTCAAAGACCGTCAAAAAATTGTAACAAAACCCAGTGGAAACAATAGGCAAAGGATATAAGGAAGTCGTGGTGGACATTTGTTGTTTCCTTCTCCAGCATTGTTTTTCCTTCTGTCGAAAGCACCTAGATTTTCCTTGGGGAAACTGCCCTTCTTCCATTCTCAGGCATGTGATTTGGGTAGGTTTGGCCACACCTTCAGCTCTAGGTGGGGCCCAGACTGGATCGAGTCACATGCCAAAACCTGAACCAATCATTGAGACTGGGAATGATCGGATAAATTTTGGCATTTCCGTGAGAAATTACTGAGCAGCTTTTAAAAATGAGATAGCTCTAGTATGCTTCCATGAAAAGATGTGCGTGATACGTTGTTTAATGAAACAAGCAAGTTTCCAAGCAATGTGTATAACATGACCACATTTTTTTTTCTAAATAGGAGAGAAAGGGGAAAAGCCTACAATAAATGTCAATGTATCTTTGTATGTGCATAGAGAAAAGTGTGCAATGATCCAGACCAAATCGTTAGCATTGTGTGTTAGTTATTAGGCTATTGTCTCAGGTCCAAACCAATCCTTTAATCTGCTTTGTGATGCAGGAGCTGAGACTTCTCAAACCACATTTCTGCTTTGCCAGCTGCTCTATGCTACACTCTGTTAATATGGGGTGCTAGAAGGCTGGAGGGGAGACTTCCCGTTTGCCTCATGATGGCTTCCTGTTCCTATCAGAGTATCCCCAGGAATTTTTTTCTCTGGAAGTGACACCTAGTTCCAGTTTCCAGTATTTTCCACATCCCCAGAATAAGCTTCTCGGTGACCCTCACAGCACCGGTACTCCAGTGCCCGCTCCTCAGAGGTCTGGATTCCAGCTCCACGGGGCCCCTTCTTCAAGCTCTGGGTTCAAAGGACCCTGGCCAGTTCCCTTTGTCCCCCAGCCCTAGGGGCAGGAGCCGCTTCCTGCAGCTCCTATGTTATCTCAGGGCCCTTTTTTGCCTTCTCAGTCCTCCGATACTTGTTAAATCAATTGTATTAGTTTGCTATTGCTACTGTAACAGATTACCACAAACCTCTGGCTTAAAACAATGCAAATTTATTATCTTACAATTCTGTAGGTCAGAAGTCCAAATGGGATTCACAGGGTCAAAATCAAAGTGAAAACAAGCTACATTCCTTCGGGAGGCTCTAGGGAGAATCTATTTTCTTGCTTTTTCCAGCTTCTAGAAGCTGCCTGAATTCGTTGGTTCGTGGCCCCCTCCTCCACCTTCAAATCTGTCTGACTCTCCTTTCTCTTTCTATTCCTTATAAGGACCCTTGTGATTACATTGGATCCACACAGATAATCCACGATAGTCTCCCCATCTCAAGATCCTAAATGCAATCACATCTGCAAAGTCCCTTTAGCCATGTAAAGTAACATAGTAACAGGTCCTGGAGATTAGGATGTGGACATCTTTGGTGACAATTATTCATTCAAATTGTCTACCACCCCAATCCCTTAGATCAGAGGTTTGCAAACTTTTACCGTAAAGGATCAGACATTAAATATTTTAGGCTATGCAGGCCATACGATATCTACCACAACTACTCAACTCTGCCGTTAAAGCATGAAGGTAGCCATAGACAACAATACAGAAACGATGAACATGGCTGTGGTCCATTAAAACTTTATTTACAAAAATAGGCAGTGGGTGGAATTTGGCCAGTGGGCCTTGGTGTGCTGACCCCATCCTAGATAAAATTATCTCTGTTAAAATACTGATGTATTTTCTGTTTTCCTGACTGATTCACTTTAATTACTTCAGAAGGGTGAAATTGGAAGAGGATAGTGAGGAGATTATTACATTTTCTGCATACATATATCCCTATATTGTTTGTCTTGTCACAATTAGAATATATTAGTTTTATGATTAAAATATCAAATATCCAATAGACAAAAAATGTGTCTACCATAAGATCTTATCTATGTACAAAAATATGTTCTTTACAATAGCAAAATATTGGAGATACCTAAATGTCCAACCAATGTCTGGTTTGGTTGGATAAATTATATATTCACACAATGGGCAGTGCAACAGTTCCCCATTTCACTTACAGTAAAAGTAAAAATCCTTACAACAGCCTATAAGGCCCTACATTTATTCATTTATTACGTTTCTTCTTCTTTTTTAATGTCTATCTCCTCCTGCTAAAATGTAAGTTATTTGAGGACAGGAATTTTTCTCATTTTTCTTAATTGATGTATTCCAAGAGCCCAGGACAGTACCTCTCACACAGTAGGTGCTCAATTAATATTTACAGAGTAAGTGAATAATGGAATACTTTGCAACCATTAAAAATAATTTTATAGAATTAAATTTCCACATTTAATCATGTGGGAAAAAATTTAAAATATATTAAATGAGAAAATCCCATTATAAAATAATATACCCTCTAATCCAATTTTCAAAAGATATATTTATACATGGAAAAATATGGACAGGTATGCTCTAATATATTAAACAGTAGTTATCTCAGAGTATGAGATAATTTTTCTCAGAGTATGAGTAATTTTTATTTTAAAATTTTATTTCCTTGTATCTTTTAAGAGAAAAAAAATATATATATATATCTTTGAGATACATTTTAGGAGCCCCACTGTTTTTCTCATGTGACTCTTTAGCTACAGAGGAATAATACAGTTCCTAAGTTACTGCATTCTCCCCTCCCCAAACAACAGCAACAGGACAGACAAAATAGCTCTGAGAAGAACCAACGAGCAGCCCTGATTGCAGTAAGAATTGCCCAAGAGTAAAACTAGCTATTCTTCAAGGTTTCTATGGCAAACAGCAACCCTTCCATCAATCTCCTCCTGTCACTCCAGGGGGATGTCGCTCCACTTCCTCTGAATGCCCTAGGCACTTTATTGGCACCTTAGAGGCACTCATTATATAAAGAATCCTCCCACCTAGAATAGAAGCACCTTGTGGGCAGGAATTCCATTTTAGGTTGAGAATTAGTCTAGGTTAGTAGTAAGAGTCATAGCTTTGGGGCCGTCAAGACCTACTTGATCTCAGGCAAGTTTCCTGACTTCTTGGAGTTTCAGTGTTCTCCTCTGCAATTTGGGATAATAAGACCCAGATGACATGACTATAAAGTTTTGATTGTTAAGAACAAGGACTTTGAGTGGACTGGGCTTCATATCCAAGCTCTACCACTTGTGTGCTCTGTGTCCCTAGGCAAGTCACTTTACCTCTGAGCCTGACTATCCTCCTCCGTATGTGAAGGATCATTATAGTACCTATTTCCAGGGTTTGGTGGAGGCTAAAATGACATTGTCATCACTGTGACCTCACTGGTCCGAGAATCATCATCATCTCTCCCCTAGTTGACTGTAATGGCCTCCTCATGTCTCCCTGTTTCTTCCTTTAGTCTTTTCTCAACACAGCAGCCAGAGTGCTCTAGAGCTCAATTAGATCATGTCATTCCTTTAAAGTGGGACTCAGCAAACTATGGCTCAAAGGCCAAATATAGCCTGTGAACTCAGAATGATCAGTTACTCTGACTTCCCTGCTGTTTGTATACCAGTCACACTTGGCCTCAGGGCCTTTGCTCTGGCTCTTCCTTCACTTTGGAATGCTCTTCCCCGTGTATCTGCATAGCTCAATCCTTTACCTCCTTCAACTGAATCTTGGCTCACATGTCACCTTCCCAGGGAGGACTACCTGGACCACCTATTTAATATTCAAGCCACCTCTGTGCCTCCCTAATATGGGCTCTCCTGATCCACCTAACTCAGCTCTATTCTTTTCCATACTAATTGTCATCTTCTAACACTTCACTTAATTTACTTATTTATTACATCTGTGGGCCTGTCTTTCCCACCAGAACGAAATCTCCTCGAGGGCAGGATTTTGTTTACTGACATCTCCCAGCACTTACTACCTAGTATGTAGACGCTAAAACAAATGTGTTGAATGAGTGAATAAAAGAAAAGAAAAGAAAACATAAAGCATTAAGCACAGTACCTAGCCTATAGTAATTACTTCAAAGCACTTATTATTGTTATTATTATTGTTATTGATTGAACGTTAGTATGTATACAAGTGACTAATGTAAAACAAACAATAGATTTTAATCTTCCTTCCTTCCCTTTATGTCTTACAGCACTTAGGACAGTGCCTCGTATGTACTAAACACTCAGTACTCATTCACCTTCCCCCTCCCTATCACTAGAAGCACCGTCTACAATGGCAAGCCAAATACAGAGCCTCTGATCCTTGTCCCAACATTCAGCTCTCGGGGCTCTGTGACCAGGGGAAGAGTGTGCATGTGATTAAGGTGATGCTAGTGGCCCCACCTTACCAGATCTGCCTGAACTGCTGTGGCCTGTAGAGTTCTGTAGAAAACTTCCTCTGGTGCCAACCTCTGAAAGACTATTCGAATGCAAAACACTGGTATGGAGGTATGGATGCTTGGCCTTAAGATAAAATTGTTATAAAGTCTCCAGGGGTTGGGAAAAACCTGGTTGTGTCATCATCATGGCTAGGCTTTGTTTAAATAAGAGTGTTTGAGGAATGTGTTCAGGACTATTTAAACTTAGACCATTTAAATTCTAAGGAATTCAAAAAATAAGAGTAAACACTTAAATGATTTTAAAGATTAGCAATGTAGGCATCTGTATAACTTATATAGCCTCCACCCACAGTTCTAAGGATCAAGTCATTCTATGTGGCATGTCTGGTGGAAACAAAGATGGGGATGGAAGAGCTAGAGTCCATCTGTAGGTGTACAGTGAGATCAGACATCCTGGATTTTCTGGGGGCATGCTCAATATCAAATATTCTGGCATTGGCAGACAGTGTATCTTGGATTTTTGTTTCTGGAAATATGGTCACCATTTTAATCCATCGAGATTATCTACTCTAATGCTCTTATTTTACAAAGAAGAGCATGGGGCCCAGAGAGAAATTCACCAATGCTAGGCACAGTTCTTGGCACATGGGTGCTAACTAAATATTTGCTGACTGACTAAGCTTGGGCCAATAACTTGCTTAAAATTAGTAAGTTGTAGAGTTAGAACTCTTCCTTAGGCCCTGGCAGCTAGAGACCCTCCAGTCCACCGTGTGCAGCCTCAGCTCCACACAGGTTCCAGGCCAATATTTACCATAGTAGAGAGAGTATTAGCAGCCACAGATCCTTCAAGCAGGTGGGTTTGAGATTAAGTGAGCTTCTGCAACCTTACTGGGGTCTCTGGGCACCAGTTACACATTTCCCTAAGACCTGTCTTGCTGGTAGCACGTGACACCATTCTTACAGGCCCTTCTGAGAAAGTTCTCTTGCTCTGAGTCAGGTAGCTCTGCAACCTATCTCCCAACTGATCAGGTAGAGGATCAAGCCCAAGTCAACGGTGGCTGTCTTTATAGACTGGAAATGAGGGAAGTCTATAGGGTGTCAGGCATGAGAACTCTGACAAACAGGCACCTTCTCTACTATAGAGTGACCGATGGACCCCCAGAACTACTCTCTAGGGGACAGTCAGACAGAAGATGTAGGGGATGCTGTGATGAGCCACCACATCCCCCTTCAGGACTGAGGCACTCATTCCCCCTGCTGCTGGCATTACTGGCTGCTGACAACCCACAGCTGAGTCCTCTCCTAGAATTGCCCTAAGCCAAGTTATACCCCTTCTCCAGGAGCAGCAAGCATCTAAGGCCTAGTGAGAGTACAAAGGCCTGACCCCACTGTCTCAATTTGGAGCAACTCTGAAAGCCCATCCCAGCTCCAGAACTCCCCATGTAGTCGTCTGGGGCCTTTCTATTAACGGCATCGAAATCCAACTTCTCCCTGATCCCTCACTCCTCACAGGTGTCGATCCTGAGAGTTCTCCCCAATAAACTTCCAGCATACAAATCTCCACCTCAGAGTCTTTCTCGTAAGGAATCCATCCTAAGACAGAGGGGGAAGCAGACAGTGGAGTAGGAGCCTAGAGACCATCAGAGAAGACAGTGAACAAAAGCCATGAGGTAGCAGACACCATGGCCCACAGCAACTGTTAAAAAGGGAGAAGAAAAGTAGAGAGAGGTCAAGTCACTTTCTCAATGCATCCTTGAAATTAGTTGAAGTAACCTGCAGTGTCTCTCTTTCTTCTAACTAGAAACAGCCTTAGGATCACACTCAGCTGGGCATCTGCCTTGTGTCTTTCCACTTCCTGCCTTGACTCTGGAACCACGTGACTAAGCACTGCCTATATTTGTCAGTCTCTCCCTTTGAGGAACTGGCCAGTGTTCTGTAAACTCCCAACATGTAGCTGCAGTCTTGTTCTGAATCAACTGATGACCCAGAACAAAGGTGCTTCCGCCTGTCTGACTCTGAGTACTGCATGTCCCTTTGGACACTGTCTTGGACTGCTGCCGGCTCCCCTGGGGTCTTGTCTGATGGCAGGCTCATTTTCTCTAGTTCCATCCCCGCAGGCTCTGGTGCCCCTTCTCTCCACATTAACCCATGATGCTGAGGGTGCAGCCAAGCACACTCATGTTCTAATAAGCTCCTTTTCCTTTTTGGTTTTAGGTTCACCTCTAACAAAATATAGACATGGCTCCTTGCCATTTTAGGTTTTTTTCCCCTCATTTTTTGCTCTCTTGGTCTGCATGTTTCATTCTTTAGCAAGAGACCTTCTTAAGTTTCACAAATTCATTAGGTCAGAACTAAGGGCTATGGAAAACATCTAACTAGTAGAATGAAATGTTCACATTGATTCTGAAATATTAGTGCAAATATTTCTTGTCATACTATAAAAGTTGATGGGTTGTAAAAAGTTCCTTTTAAAATAGATTTACTCGGGGCTGCCCGGTGGCGTAGCGTTTTCGTCCGCGCTTGGCAGCCCGGGGTTCGCCGGTTCGGATCCCGGGCGCTCACCAACGCACTGCGTGTCAGCCACGCTGTGGCGGCGTCCCATATAAAGTAGAGGAAGATGGGCACGATGTTAGCCCAGGGCCAGTCTTCCTCAGCAAAAAGAAGAGGATTAGCAACGGATGTTAGCTCAGGGCTGGTCTTCCTCACAAAAAATAAATAAATAAAATAGATTTACTCATTAAAAAATGTTAGTATGCAAGATTTTAGACATACACAAAAGAGATCATATGATGAACTCTCATGTACCCATCATCCAGTGTAATCTATCTAAAATGTACATATTTATTTCTACCATGTTCAATTGAGTGAGTGCAGTCAGTAGATGATGAATCAACTAATTTACTTGCAGGTAACTGAAGGTCAAGTTAAAATGACAACTACTGATTACATTGTTTGATTGACCTGCATCACAGTGCTACTTCAGACATGCAGTCCATGACTCCCACATTGAACTGAATGGCAAAAATTAATGATTCTTTCTTCTACAAATCTCTTGAATCCATCCCCTTCTATCTCCACCCTGCTTCTATAGTTCTGGGACCTCAGTCATCTCTGGTCTGTGTAACTAGATTTTGTATTTTGAGATTTTAATATGTTATCCCCATCACCACCACCACCATATTTGCTCCTCTCTCTTCCTCCTGTTCAAGCAGAGGGTCAGCTCTGAACTAGGAAACCTTGAGAAAGTTCTGAGGCAGAGCAGAAGGCAGAAGCAGGAAGAGATTTCTGGCTTTTGTTTTCCC
Source organism: Tapirus indicus (assembly GCA_031878705.1). Lineage (NCBI taxonomy): Eukaryota > Metazoa > Chordata > Mammalia > Perissodactyla > Tapiridae > Tapirus > Tapirus indicus. The sequence goes on along the minus strand of CM062918.1, from coordinate 58,441,558 downwards.
CAAACGCAAGGAACTTAAGGGAAAATTAGAGGGTTTGCAAAGGAAAGAAGGGAAGAAGGCGATTTGCAGGTATAGACAGTGTTTAGGGGCGAAAATAGAGTTCCTTGGCGGGGGCGGTCCCTGATCAACAGGGAGCCTGTTTCTGCTTCCTGGGAGGAATAGCTGCTGGCTGCATCTAGGCTGGGTGGCTATAAGCAGACTCACAAAAGATGCCCAAATCCCCAGTGTGGCACAAAGGGAACAGAGAATTGCTGGACCTGAAGGGACCATGTGGGCCCAGGAAATGGCTGTCTCAGTGGTGCCACACGTCTGATGAGGAGCACATTGCCACCCACCCCCATCTTGCCCCTGGGTGAGACTACTAGTGAGCTGTGTGGCACCACCCCTGCTGGTGATGTGGGGAAGAACTCAGGTCAAGTCTCCACGGGATGGCCTCGGAGTCAATTAAGTAACTTGCCCAAGTTCCTATAACTGCTAATGCATGGCAGAGCTGGTATTTAAGGCCAGGTCTATGGGCTTTAGCACCCGCATGCTCAATTACCCTGCAGGATTGCAGAAATTCAGTGCCTTAATATTTCCATCAGCTCCCTGAGGAACAACTGATACCCTTTTGCCTCAGAGGCTTGAGGGTATATCAGATGCCTTTTCAGGTGACACCTCTCCTGAGGCAGCTGTGAGGAGTGAAGGAGCTCAGGCTGGCACAGCCCCAGACTCCCTAAGACTCGCTGGGCATTGTGACAACGCCCAGCCTCAGGCTCCTCATCTGTGAAATGGGCTGCATCACCTACCTCACAGCGTTCCTGGTGAGCATGTGATAATGGAGATGAAATAAACTGTACTTACAAATGTCTGGTTTTAGGAATAATATCAGGAGAACTATGACAACTAGCTCTTTCACACGTAATAACCACAGCCCTAAGGCCCTGCTGGACCTTCAAGGGCAGTTCTGTTCCTGGAGGCTGTGCTCTCTGGTGACTCAGCCTTTGCACAGCCTGCTCCCCTTTCCTAGAACATCTTGCCCTGCCCTCCCCTCCCCACTTTCCCTTTGCAAATCCCTGTTGATCTTCTGATCTCAATGTAAGATGTCACCTCCTCCGAAGGACCTTCCTGGACTACACGCTACCCTGGGCTACACTCTGGGCAGTCCTAACATGTGTGCGCTGCCCTTTTAAGCACTGAAATTCCCCCATTCACCAGCCCCTCAGAACACTTCTCTTCCCTTACAGCACCCCCTCTCTGGCTAACCCAGCAAGATCCTGGAGAGCAGGGATTGTGTCTTGTTTATCGTTGTATTTCTAAGGTCTAGAATGGGACCTCACACACAATAGAAACTTAATATCTGAATATCTCTTAAATGAAGGAAGATACAAATATGCTCTCTGAGTTATCAAAGAAGATTCATTGATGGCCCCAGCAGTTCTAGTGCCAAGTGTGTCTTACTATAATTGAATTTCCTGAAAATCAGTAATCCAAATACAGCTTAAATATAACATAGCTAGTCACCAGCTACCCACAAGAAGATCATAAGTTCCTCCTCGAAGGGCTTGATAATTTTTTGGTTTGTCTCATTGTGCCGAAGAAATGTTCTCAAGGAATATTTGCTGAGTAATTGGTAAACATAATACACCTTTCCTTGACCAATGTGGGCACAGAATTAACTGCATAAATTCTTATTGTTTACCACGACTCAGAGCTGAGGGGTGTTCTATGTTTCATAAATTATAGGAATTGGGAACAGGTCTTTTCCTCTTAAAAAAATATCAAGGTCCAGTATACGTGAGGCCTGATGCCAGGAACTATGGGTTGGCCCAGACGATCTAGAGTCTAGATTCTAGACAGCTCTGCCTTCGATTGTTTACAGTCTTATACTGGAAGATAATAAACAGTGCACCATTCCCAGTCTTAACCTTGGCTTCCGCTCAAGTCCACAGATTTCTGCTCTGCTTTCCGTCTGTACTTTAAGCTGGTCAATGAGAAGTTAACGAACTAAGAAGTCAGCCAAGCCCTAAACCAGAAACTGCCCTAAACATTGACTAGACTGATCAGTCACAGACATTTCACAATGATTGATGGGGGGAAATTCAGTCTTTCTCACAGCAAAGAGTACTAGATTAAAATGTCTCCCACAACACCATGACAAGTAGCTGGGCCATTAAAATTACAGATTGCCACCTGGGCTATTGTATTTTGTTTGGCTGATGCCCTCTGGAGCTGTTTGTGTCTCTGCCAGAGATGACACAGATACATTATATCTTGGTTTTATCTTAGGCTGGAGTAGGACCAATGAGGTCTCCTATAAAGTTTTGGATGGCTGGTCTCAGGACACAGCTGTCGTCTTTTACAACACTCAGTGGACTCTGGGCACAAATGATGCATTTCCTTCCCAGGAAAAAATAGACATCGAGATGTAGATTTTTTTTCTGTCTGGCGTCCATATCTCCCCAGCCTTATTTTATAGAAGGAGAAACTGACTGGAGCAAGCTGAACCTATAAGCTCTTTCCTGGGAATCTAGAATCAAGACTAAGAGATTCCATTTTCAGTGTTACTGGTTTATAGATAGCACTTATAAATTCAGGGTCTGGGAATGGTGATTTCTGCCATACAGTCTGTGGAGCAAAGAAAGCCAGAATTCAGTCAGCAAAAAAGAAAGAAGGAGAGGATGAAAAATGAGAGAGAAAGTTCTGACAACATTCTAGTTCTTTTCTGAGACTTGGCTACTTATTAGGATTCTATGAAATGCCTCTGTTACCTTAAAATAAGTCCTTTCTTTCTGCTTAAGTTAGCACAAATTGGTTTCTATTATCAATTTGTAATTACTAATTACATTTATTCTACTACCAATTTGTTTAATCTAATAGTCAAAAGATTCATAACTAATACAGAGGCCATATTATACACAGGTAAATATAAATTGCAGTAGGAGTTTGAGAAGATGAGACATGACTGACACTGCCAGTTAGTGCCGGAGCTGCGGTAGAGTGGTGCCTACAGGTTTGCAGTTGGATAATTTTCACATGTCATTGCTACATTTAACTCTTACAGTTCTTTCCTTTTGTCCAGAGATTACCATGGTGCTAGGATGTTGTCAAGAAATACTTGTGGAATGAATTAAGTTAGTGATATGCGGGTAAATGTTTAACAACCGGCTTGGGAGCGGGGGGTAGTGAGCCCTAATTTGTAGCATTTGCCAATTTCCAAGGTGTAAATACTCAGGTGCACAATTAGAAGATGCACAGTAGCATGGTATTATCCGGTATTTCTACCATACACATGCAGTAGATGTGAATTACCTTTAGAGCATCGATCATAGAAACATGTAGTAAAATAATTAGCAAGCGATGAATATTGAATGAGTATTTATTACTTTTGTTTTTAATATAATATCTTTAATATATTCAAATTTATGTAATTCAGTTTTAATAATGGCTGTGTTTAATAAGTGACTGGCAAAATTCCTGTAAATTTGACCATCTGCTTTTGCAAACTGGTACAAGCTGGCTCCAGCACACCACTGATTGAGATGGACGGTTGTCCGTCAAATTCACTTACAGGTTTAATACAGGGTTAATATTATAGCCAATACAGAGTAATCTCACCCAACCTGTCATGGCTAGTACTTGACACATATATTCCTTTGTTGTTCTCCCCAACTCAGAACCTCATTCCCTTGGAAGCTGTTCTAAATCTTTACCCATCCTTCTTTCAGAAGAAGTGATGCCCCACCCTTTCCAAGGCTCCCCCACCCCCAACCCCATACTCCTGCTCTCAGCTGCCTCCTCCGGGACATCAGGCCATTAATTGCAGTCAGCACATCCCAAACCAAACTCATTATTTTCTGCCTGAACTTGCTCTTCCTCCCCCTTCTCCACCTAGTTTACAATCTGACCACAAAGAACTGTTTGTTCCCTATCTCATTTAATACCATCCCAGTTCACTCTGTTCACCAAGTTGGAACTCAGCGCAGTAGTTCTCAATCTGGGCTACATTCAGGATTACCTGTGCCTGAGTACCAAGGCCGGGATCCAGACTTAATTGGTCTGAGGTGTGGCCTGGGCACTGGGGGAGGGGAAGAATCCCCAGGTGATTCTGATCTACAGCCAAATTGCAAACCACTGCTCTTGTGTCATCTTCACCTGTTCCCTGTTAGCGTTTCTTATTTTTAATTGGCTGCCAAAGACCAGTCAATGCTACCTCCAAAATGTCTCCCAAACCCACTGCAAATCTCCATTTCTACTGTCCTTGTTCCGTTGTCCCCTCACCTGGACTACCATAATGGCTTCTTGACTAGTCTCCCCATAGTCAATCTCTCCTCCTCTAGTACATCCTCTTCCAATTACCAGAGTGATCTTTCTGAAATACAGGTCTGGTCGTGTCTTAGCATCCACTGAAAAGCCATTATAGTGGCAAGCATTTGCACTACAATATTTGGATTCCAGAAATACAGCATCTCATTATCTTTCTAAATCAAATTAAATTGACTTTGACCATCCATTTTCCAGGAGAGTGGCTTATCATTGAAGGTTTTCTTTCCTAGAATTGGAAAAGAATCCCAGGAGGCCAGAAAGTGTAGGGAAAGCCCCTTTATGTCCATCTTGGTCACTCCTAAGATGCTCTTTATCCAACTTGTGAGGCAGCTCCATTCCCTTCGATTCAAGCAGGTCACAAAGATCCTTCAACCTAGACTTCCATGCCACAGCATCTGGGGTCTAGCTTCCCTGGCCCAGCACAAAGCCATCCTCAATCTGGGGCACTGCATGCCAATGGATGCTCAAGAATTCACCATTCATGGGCCCCCTGCCCCTGAACACACAGTCCCTTCCCTGTCTTGGGGAAACTGACTGCCTCCTCAACACTGGAAGACTTCCTTCTCCCAGAGGAACCAGTTTTAGAATTCAACACAAAGTCCTGTTTGCCGAAGGGCACCAGGCCTGGCAGCCTGAAGCAATCCATTTGGCATAGAGGAGAATCCTCTGGCCTGATCTGAGCAAGTCACACCCCTGGGCCAGGGCTCCGCTTTCCCCAGACAGAGCCTGGGATGAGCACTGCAGTGCAGGTAGCTGTGACTTCCTTTTTCTGGGCTTTTGTTGTAGGCTCACCCATTGTCTTATCAACACATTCCTCTTTTACTTAACTCTGTGTAGTTGCAAAATAACAGAAGGAAGGAGTGGTGTGGTCAATGATTAAACAACCCTATTGTTAGTTGGTCACATACATGCAGAATCCAGCATCAACCTTAAAAGAACTCACAGGGGCTGGGAGTTTGGGAGAAATGTCTCTATTCTATTCAGGCGGTCCCTCAGCCTCCCTCTTGGCCACTTCTAGCCACTCTTCCTGGGTATGTGGGGACCATAAGGAGCTACCTGTAGTATCTTCAACATGCCCCCTTTTGTGGCCTCCATAATTCTGTTCACGCTGATCTGCTTCTAGTACCTCCCTCCTCCTTTCTACACTCGGTGAGTTCCTCTTCTTCATCTAACATTAGCTTAAATGTCACCTTCTCCAAAAGACTCCCAAAATCATCTCCCAAACACTTGCCTCATACCTCCATTTTAGGCCTTATTGTGTTACTATCATTAATATCATACATGTTGTTTCAAACCCCCCGCCCCCCATATACCCACATGCGCACCTCACACAGGTGAATTTTTTATGGATAGGAATTATGTTTTTTAAAATCTTTTTATCTTCAGCAACTTTCACAAGTCAGGCATACATTACACGGATTCCTAGAGTTTTAGAGCTACAAGGGACCTCAGAGGTGTCTAATCCAGCAGTTTTCCAACTCTCTTTTAGTTCTGCAATCCCTTTTTTCAAACAAAATCTTACGTGGAAAGTCAACATTTACATAGGCAAGAGCAGAGAAGTCTAGTTAAAGCAGGGGAGATGTGGTGCCGAGAGAGGTCCGTGGACCCACGTCCACAGGCCAAAATCGAAAATCCACAGGTCTTGCCCAATGCCTTCATTTTGCTAATGAGACAACCAGGGCCAGGGGACATGTCTATTTCACATAAATCTACTCCACCCTACATCTTTAGAAAATTGTCGCCTTATTCTGTCCAATCTTCTAGAATCTTCACAGGCTCCCAAGAAGCACCAATGGCCATTTTTAAAGCCTTTGTGGGATAAACAATTTCCTTTGCCATGGATTATACATCCTATTAACCAATTCTTCAAGGAAGGTGTTTACAGGCAAGTTATTACTGTGTCAGGATTGCAGAAACATGTATAGCAATTATCTGGGGGGGTTTTTTTTATTGCTTTTTAAAAATTTTCCCCTTATAATATTGTGTGGGTGTTTATGAAATTAAACAGCTTGAGTCAGTGCCACATAGCTCTGCCAGTGTGCCTCAGTGAGCAGTTCCGACCTGCAAAAAGACTCTTCCAGGCTGAAGATCCCCAGGAAGTATCTGAAGTCCCTTGTAATGAGGTCCAGTTTGGTTTTTGCTGTTGTTTTTAAACAATCCAGGAAGCTGACCAAAGCACTCCCTTCCTTTAAAAGCCACACTGCATTGAGATGCCACTCCCTTTGAGGGTGGAGGCATTTGCTTATACTTATCAGGTCTTGGGTAATTTGAAATTATACGGGAAGCCAGTGGAAATTTTCAGCATCAGATCACAATTGCCTCGAGAAGTAAATGCATATTGTGAATTCCTGCAGAGGGGATATTGTCACATTCACAGCTCTTTGAATCTGACCCTTCCTCTCCTTTTCTGCCATACCTCCTCTGGTCCGGCCTCACCATCTCTTGCATGGACCATTTCTGTTGCCTCCTAACAAATTTCTCGGTCTTCAGTTTCAACCCCTTTTGAGTTTCTGCTAGAGAGGGCTTTTGCAAATGCATCTGTGTTCTTGGGAAGAGGTGGTGACCAAAAGGGGCTTATGGGATGCTGATCTTGTCCTATTTCTTGATTTAGGTTCTTGGTCACATGGATGTGTTCACTTTGTGAAAATTCATCAGCTGTACATTTATGATCTGTGCTCTTTTCTCTTTGCGCATCACTCTACCATATCTGGTTTATTTGTCCTGTTAGATTGTGATCCAGGGACACTTCATCATCTTTGTGTCCCAGTATCTAGCACACAGTGGTTATGCTACAAATTCTTGTTGAATGTTATAGGAACAAATGATTAAATAAATGAATGAATGGAATTGAAGACTGAGGTTGCAAGGGCTATAGGATCTTTCCGTGTGCTGGATGATTAGATATACAAGAACAGAATGATGAAAATTTGGGAAGGGAGGGAGTAGAGAGCATGTGCTTCTCCTGGAGGTAGGAAGGGTGTCAGAAGTATTGTGTTCAGACAGGAGGAAGGCCAGAGTGAGGCACTCACTCACGGAGCTCCTCCCAGCACGAGCCGCACTGGAGTCACCACGCCCTGCCCCACTTCCAGGCCAGCTCTTCTTGACTTCCCTATTTTGGTTTCTGGGACTGCCATCCTCCCAGTCACAAAGGCACCAAGACTCTTCCGCTTTTCTCTCTTTTTTGGCCCCTCCACCTTCAATTTGCTGCCACACTAAATGTTTCTCAAATCAAGCCTCTTTCCATTCCCATTACTGGCCCCTTTGTTAAAACTCCCATGGCTTCTGAGTCTAATAGCTCCTAACTCGTCTCCCAGTTAGGACTTTTTGAAAATGGAGCCAGTAGCAGAAAGAGACTGTTTTTTTAAAAAAGAAAAAGAAAAAAGCCTGGAAGGGAAGATTCGTTGAAAGATTACAGAGATGACCTACGAAACCTCAAAAAAAATGCTGGAGTCAGGGATGAGAAGTCACCAAGGCTCTTTTGGTGCCTCTTTCTGTGCACCTGCCAGTGATTTTAGTCTGCACATCTTTCTCCAGTTCCTCAGACCTCGTGGTGGAAATCATGGCCACTGACCCACACTTGAAGTTTTACGTCTGCTTTCAAGAGTCCGGACTTGACAGGGACTAGAATCTCCCAGGCTCAGTTCCAAATTCCCACACAAGGAACTCTGATTAGCCCAAGGGGTCAGGCCCCCACCCTTGGACCATTCAATTGTGTTCTGGGGATAGGGTGTCACTGTGACAAGACTGTCCATGATCGAGCACTGTTGCCATGTGGAAGGGGCAGGGCCTTTCCCAGAGAAGAGGAACTAGACAAACAACCCAGGGATGAATTTACACATTTGGCCTTGAATCTGCCTGGCAAGTCGCCTCAGGAACTTGACCTCAGCTGCAAAGTCACCTCACCCGCGGTCACTCCACAGGGCAGCCTATAGCTGCCGTACAGTGAGACCAAGTGAGATGGGGGTATAAAGGCCCGGCCATTGCAGCTTGACCCGGGACAGCTCTGCCAGGCACTACTCTTGGCAGAATTCCCTACACGGTTAGCTGAGGCTTTGTCATGCCCGTGTTGCAATTCCACTTCCTCTTCCTTCCTTTCATAGATGTTGATCTCCGATACACTCCGTCTCAGTGCCTGCTTCCAGAGAAGCCAAGCTTTGGCAATTGCACACATCCTTTTGCCTACCTGGATTTTCTGTCTCCTACCATCTCTTCCTGCCTCAATTCATTCTACCCTTCAAATGCCACCTCTTCTAAGAAGCCTTTCCCAGTTGCCCCAATCAGATGTGCTCTCTCCATCTGGTAATCTCTGTCACCACTTTAGATGGTGCACCTTTTTTATTGAACCTGCCTTTTCATATCCCCTCTCCCACAATACACACTAATTGGTAAGCTCTTGGAGTGCAAGGCCTGTTTTGCTTTTTTTTCACTCTCTTCAATGCTCTGCTCAGTACATGGTCAATCCTCAGGGAATGATTGTTAATGTTCCCAAAACCTTGACAGAATCAGGCAGTAAATCAATACAAACCACTAAAGCTCTTAAAAAAAATTTTTTTTCTTGAACAAGACAGGATAGAAATACTTTTATTTCTTTTGAGGACGATTTGCCCTGAGTTAACATCTGTTGCCAATCTTCTTTTTTTCCTTAGAAAGATTAGCCCTGAGCTAACATCTGTGCCAATATTTCTCCATTTTGTATGTGGGTTGCTGCCACCGCATGGTTGACAAGTGGTGTAAGTCTGCACCTGGGATCTGAACCTGGGCCACCAAAGTGGAGCATGCCAAACTTAACCACCACACCACAGGGCCAGCCCAGAAATACATTTTAAAATACAAAATGTTTACAAAATTTTTGAATCTTCTCTATTAGCTTATGAGCTCCTAAACAACAGAGAATATGTCTTATCCATTTATTCATATCCCTCCCAAGCACAACTGTAGGTGAGTGCAAGATAAGGGATAAACCTACAAGGTCTGCAGCCCACTAGGCCTGGGATCACATCTTGACTCCATCACTTTCTTCCTGCATGACCTTGAGCAAGTCACTTCACTCATTTAACCTTTAGTTTTTTACTTGTAAAGTGGGAATAATACCTGCCTCATAGTGTTGTTGAGATTAAATGAGATAACTAACTCATATAAAGTATAGTGTCTAGTCAGGTAAGTGTTTGATAAAAGTTAGCTAATGTTATTTATTATTAAAGGGTGTCCTATAATGTTTATTAAATGAATGAGTAAATATAAAGAAAGGAGGAGGAAGAAAATAGCTTGGAGAAAATCTACTCAGACATTTGCTGAAAGTAGAAACTAGGAGTCAGAGGCTGAGATGACAAGTCACGGGAATTTCACAACTATTTCATCCTCCTTATAAAGGAGAAGGGACTGAGTGTTTGCCCATAGTAGGGGCTCAATAAACAGAATTCTTCCAGACACCAAAATGGGAAAGGACATAAAGGGAATAGATCTGTCTTAGACCAGAGAAGCTGTTCTCAAACCATTTGGTCTCAGAATCTCTTCACACTCTTAAAAACTATGGAGAATCCTAAGAACTTTTGTTTATGTAGGCTGTATCCATTGATATTTACAGTATTAGAAATTAAAACTGAAAACATTTTAAAATATTTATTTTTGTTCTTTTACCAATAACAATAACAAACTCATTACATGTTAACATAAATAACATAGTTTATGAAAAATAACTGTATTTTCCACACACAAAAAATGGTGAGAAAAGTGGCATTGTTCTAGATTTTTCCAAACATCTTTGATGTCTGGCTAATAGAAGACAGATGGAGTCTCATGTCTGCTTATGCATTCAATCTATTGTGATATGTTGTTTTGGTTGAAGTACATGTAGAAAATCCAGCCTCATACAGATATGTAGATGAACGAGGAGGGAGTATTTTAATAGCTTTTTTATATAATCGTGGATATTCCTCTTTGCTTCAACTTTAAAACTCATTAAGTGAAGTTTCTTTAAAGTTAGTTGCAGTGTGGATTATGAAACCACATCTATGAAATCTTCCTCTGTTGCATTAGAATCCATGTATTTTGGGTCATTTTAACTCATGTATGATTTTGTAACATTATGCTTTGGTCATTTGGGAAATATTAGCTCACTGAGTTATACAGATCTTCCAAATGTTGACATAGTTCATTACATAATATCAAAAAATCACATTTGTTAATATCACCACTAATCTCATCAGAAAAGTTTTAAAGTATTGGAAAGCTGTCAAGTTCCCACTGGCAAATACAGGTTTTCCAAAATTCTAGTTTTCAATTAAAAACTTGAATTTTATCATTGGCCACAAACACTATCAGTTGTTTTCCTTAAAGTGATTGGCTCACTTTGTTTATATTTAAGAGAATGTCTGCCAACTATTCAAGCCCAAATAACTACACTTTGTCAGTCTTGAGTTCTTTCAAGTAAAAATAGTGTTTCAGGAAAAAAGTGGGGAATTTAGTTTGCAACTCAAAACTATTGCACAAATGCTTCTCCTTGAGACAACTATTGTTCTTCGGTATTTAGTAGAAGGACTTTGCTCAAACTTTCCATTTCATTATACAGGATAGTATCAAAAAAACATGTATTCAAGGGCCAAGATTTAATAAAATTAATGCTTTTACTGCTTCATTAAGGACATTCTTAAGTGAATCTGGCTTTTTCTTTTTTTTTTTTTTTAACTGAGAGTGCATTGTAGTGAAGAATGCCATGACTACCAGTACAGTTTGGTGCCACTGTCTTAATTCGTGCTAAGGTTCCAGCAGTTTTACCCATCATTGCTTTTGCACCATCAGTGCAAATGTCAACCTAGGGAAAAAAGCAAATAATGTCTTGGTATTATTATGAAAATAGTTTTAACAGACCCCCTGGAATGGTCTTGGGGTTCAATAGGGGTCCACGAACCACTTTGTAACAGCTGGACTAGAGGAAAGAAATTGAGAAAACAATAAGATAAATCATATCTCAAAGGGTTATGGCCTAGAGGAGGGATTTGGGGAACTACAAGGGAGGCATGAAGACAGTCAGTCCCTGGAAGGGACTACAGAAGACCCCTGGGGTTGGCAGATTTCAAAACTGAGGTTTTAGTTATCTTTAAGCAATGATGTACCCAGCATATTTGACTCTGGAGCTGATCTTCTTGTTTTTTTAGTAAACTTTTAATTTTAAAACTGCTTTAGATATACAGAAATTGACAGTTCCCATATACTCCACAACCAGTTTCCCCTATTATTTTGTGTGTGTGTGTGTGTGTGAGGAAGACCAGCCCTGAGCTAACATCCATTGCTAATCCTCCTCTTTTTGCTGAGGAAGACTGGCTCTGGGCTAACATCCGTGTGCATCTTCTTCTACTTTACATGGGACGCCGCCACAGCATGGCTGACAAGCAGTGCGTCGGCGGTCGCCCGGGACCAAACCCGCAAACCCCGGGTTGCCAAGCGTGAACTAAACCGCTGTGCCACTGGGCCGGCCCCCAGTTTCCCCTATTATTAACATTTTACATTAGTATAGCACACTTATTACAAACAATGTACCAATATTGATACATTATTATTAAAGTCTCTACCTTATTGAGATTTCCTTAGTTTTTATCTAACATCTTTTTTCCTTTTCCAAGATCCCATCCAGGTAGACCACATTGCATTTAGTTCTCATGTCTCCTTAGGCTCCTCTGGGCTGGGACAGTTCTAATCATTTTTTAACACTCTCCTCCTGTATATGACAAAATTCTTTTCAATAACAATAATTAAATAAAATGAATAACATAAACGGCCAGGAAAAAAAAGCAATCAGCAAAAACTTTCTTTTATGAACTTCTTTATACAATCATGTCAGGGAAAAATAATGAAATATTATGATATAAAAAAAGAAAAAACTAATACTTTTAAATTACATTATGTCTTTAAGAGGAAAATTTTCTATCTACTTATTAATTTGTTGTAGTAATGAATAATACCTTTATAGTTTCTGTTTTCTTGATTTGTCCTTTGGTTTTTAAATAACTCACAGTTTTAAAAGATGAATAAATTACAAATATATCACTCAAAATCATTAAAATATTTCATGTGTGAACTAAAATTTCTACGTACTACATAAAAATATTCCATCTCACAGTTCTTGCTCTGTGTCAATGTTTTACATTTTAAACATAAATAAAAACTCCATGTGGTCAAATAGAATGACAGATTGAAGTAACTCAAGTTCTTACAATCATTGTGCTGTCATTATTTATTGTAAACATCCTGTTTAAATGTAGGAAGATGTAGTACCACAAGGGTTGGAGACATGAATTGGGTCCAAAGTGGGCTCGAGATGGATTTTGGATTGAACACATGTAGCTGAGTCTGCTTCTGTGTGTGATGAGGACAACTGTAGAGCTAGGACTTCTCCAAATTAATTTCCGCATAGAATACAATGTTATTAAGGGATATGTAATCATACAATCATACAATCATTTGGAACTTAGACCAACAAAAGATTTTTTTCGGAGAGGATTATTTTATCACTGATGTTTAGAATTGCCAGCACGTTGCGATAATAAAAAGCAAAGGGATTCTTAGAGGGTTTTATTTTTAAGTTCTGTAGAGATAATCCACCCCTTTGTCGCCTGTGCCCAGGGAGGACTGCTCACCTCGGTTCTTGGTGCACCACTCTCATTCCTGTAACATCCAACACCGCTGTTTTTAAGAGACCTTGAAGGCTTGTGACTGCCTGCACTCATTTGCCCTTTACCTCTTTTTTACTTTATTATTTTCTACTTTTGGTCACAGATGCATTCTGGGGGAAGTAACATTTGCTTTGCTGTGATTCATCAGTTCTGGTATGTACATTGTTTTCACATTGTAACATCTCTGAAATTGAGACCCCTATCGTAATCAATGGCATCTTAAACTTGCTATCAGCCACAGAGCACTGGGGGTGCCGTTGGCATTGCTCAAGCACCTGGGGACTCGGTTGCATTGTTTCCCATGCGTCCAGACGGCTGCAAACCATCCATGTTTCCGTCTACAAACAATTTAAGAACCATTTGGGGAAGGAACATAGGTCCTGCTTGTTGTTTGAAAACCTCTGTTGACACCTTCTGGTAAGATCAACTAACAGAATGGGAGGCAGGGGCTTGGAAGAAAATGCCAGAGACAGTCATGGAGCACTCTGAGGAAATGCTGAGTCACTAATGCTCTTGGCAGCAGAGACGACAACATTGTGTGGAAAATACAGATATCTATTACTCTCGGTTGAAAAGGGATCTAGGAGTGTCAGCCTTGGAATGTGAAGATATTTTAAGAATACCTTAGCCAATTTATTTGTCTATATTTCCCTTTTTAGGTAGGAGGGATATGTAACAAAAGTAAATGTCTAAACGAATCTGAGAGCTCTTGCAATAAATATAAAATAAAAAATCTAAGTGATAAGAAAGTATTGTGTCACAGTTTATTTGTCAGCATTTTTTTCGTTCTTCGTGATACATAAAATGATAGTGCATCTTATAATTGATGGTATCTTAGATTCGATGAATTATGGTGATAGTATTTGGATTTAGGTATTCCTGAGGTTTTGAAACATGGCCCTTGTGAATGAAAGAACTCTAATGTATTTGTTCCTTGTTTCTTTCCTTACTGTTTTCTTCCCAGTACAAACATTTGCATACGCATCATGAAAAGTAAAAAAAAAAAATTCAGAAATGAAAGAGAAAGTCCCTCATAAACTCAGTCCCTAGACGTACCACTGTAAACAGAGTGGTGTATATTCTTTTAAAAATGTACCAAAATAGGGGCTGCCCAGGAGCGCAGCGGTTTAGTCCGCACTTTGGCTGCCCCGGAGTTCGCGGGTTCGGATCCCGGGAGCCGACAGACACACTGCTTGTCAGCCTTACCGTGGCGGTGTCCCATATAAAGTGGAGGAAGATGGGCACAGATGTTAGCCCAGGGCCAGTCTTCCTCAGCAAAAAAAAAAGGAGGATTGGCCACCAATGTTAGCTCAGGGCTGGTCTTCCTCACAAAAAAAAACCAAACCAAAATATACTAATTTAATTTTGAGGTATTTGATACTTATAAAAGAATATATGTAATGTATATGTAAGTTTTGAAGAATAAAACCAATATTGATGAACCCATCCCCCACTTTAAGAAGTATAACATTCCAATAACATTGCATTTTCTTGTATACGCCTTCCCAAGCCCATCCCCCAGTCTCCCCACCAGGGAAACCTATTTTTTTGTTGTTGTTATTTCTCTTGCTTTCGGCATAATTTTACTATATATGTGTGAATCCCTAAACAATATATTCTTTCTGTTTTCTTGCCTTCTAACTCTTAAAAATTTGTCTTATACTGTATTTATTCTTCTGCAACTTGCTTTCTGCACTCAACATTACATTTATGAGATTCATCTATATTAATGCCTATAATTCAGGATTTCTCAACCTTGACGCTGTTGATGCATTGGACTGGATAATTGTTTGATGTACGGGGCTGTCCAGTGCATTGCAGTCTCCTGTTAGAGCCTGACACATAGTAGCATCTCAATAAATGTTCTTTCTCTTGTAGCTCAGTAGTAATGTTTGTTGAATGAAGGAATGAATGAACTAAGCCTTTACTCTTCTGGGGGATCCTCTTAGCGCTAGTGTTGCCCTAGCTCTTCACTCTCAGCTTGGTTCTTTCACTTAAGCTTTGAATTCCGGCTGGATCCGAACTAAATAGTGCCCTTTCGACACATGGCATCTCCCTGTGGGAAGTCACAGCAATCAGGAGAGTACTGACCCATCCAAAGAAGATAGCTTCTGGTCGGCTCCATCTGAGTGTCAAAGGGCAGAATTTCTCATTTTCAAGAGAATCCCAAAATTTCAGGTTTTATGGATATCTTCTGATATTTAAACATTGGCAATGGATTCAATTTTTTTTAACATCACATGGGACAAATTGGAAGTGTCTAGGGTTGGCTTTGGCCAGTAGGCAGCCAGTTTGCAGCCTCTGCTTAGAGCCAGATACCATGGGTCTGCTTGCATGTGACCATGGAGGTAATGGCCCTTGGCCTTGAGAATAAGGCCTTCACATAGGTTGCTAGCATTACCCTTTCCACGGCAGCTTCTCCAGGCTAAAGACTAAGGGAAAAGGAAGAAAGCCAACATTTGTAGACGCACCCTGCAAAATGCACCCACGATTCCCTTCAATTCTTACAGCAGCCCTGTGAGGTAGGTATTATCATCATCATCGCCATTTTGACAGAACAGAAAGCTCAGCGATATTACAACACCTGCTAAAGTTCTAATTTGCTACTAAGTTGCAGGACTAGGATTTGAACCCAGGACTATCTGACTAGACTCTAAATTCATAAAGAGAAGAGAGAAAGTGCCTAATTTCTCTCTGTATCCTTCCAAACCCAGGCCTGGGCACGTAGTCAGTGCTCAGTAAGCACTGTTGATTGATGATCAATTGATTGACTGAGTAAAGACATGCTTATAGGTACATCTTCTCAACACTGAAACAAGAATATGCAATGCAGTTTGTCTATGCCAGATAGACAAACTCCTTCACCAAATAAGAAAAACACCACACACGTACAAATAAATTGAATTATCTGAATTGAGTCGTTATCTGAATTGGCATCTAAGAGATATAGAGTAAATATTTATTTATTTATTTATTTATTGTGGGGAAGACCAGCCCTGAGCTAACATCTGTTGCCAATCCTCCCCTTTTTTGCTGAGGAAGACTGGCCCTGGGCTAACATCCGTGCCCATCTTCCTCCACTTTATATGGGACGCCACCACGGCATGGCTAACAGGCAGTGCGTCTGCGGGTGCCCGGGATCCGAACTCGCGAACCCCGGGCTGCCAAGCGCGGACTAAACCGCTGCGCCACCAGGCGGCCCCTAGAGTAAATATTTAAAAGAATAGAGTAGTGATTACCAAGCAGCTTTTCATAAGCTCTTTCCATTCTCCCTGATCTTCATCTCCCAAAAGAGAACATTTTCATGGTAAAAAAAAAAAAAAAGTCTCCAATTATTCTTTCGTGAGCATATCCTGGATGGGATTCCATGTATTATAAACCTTCAGTTAGTGTGAGTGGCTGGGCATGAAGACAGTGATACCTCAGCTATGCACGGTGATTAATATCTCTATGTCAGGATTTCACAATATGGAGCTCAAGTTACAGACTTAATCCAATGGAAAAACATGAGAGGTATTTATTGTCAAAATACTTGCCGAAAGACTTCCCACCTATAGAAACATACAGGATAGCTCCAGGGCAGTATATCATCATTTTCCTAAAATTTTGGCAAGAAGCTCTTGGGAGTCCTGATAAGGCTGGCAATACGGAAGAACATTTCCTTCTCTCAGTGGCACCCAGCCAGCTTTGACAGCCCTGTGCCAGTTTCCCAGAGCTGCAAATGGCTTGGGGTGATTTTATCTATTTTATCTTGACTTTATTATCCTAACTCACAACCTATAGAAGTAATAAAAGAGGAAACACAACGGATGAAATGTGAAGCAATAGCAGTGAGCCATGACCAATTTAAGATGAAGTTCAAAATGCAGAACCAAGCAACAGACTTAATCTAAATTCGAACTGTGGGTATTAAGGTGGACAGGCCCCAGAAAAAGTAATGGTATTCGAAAAATACAAGGAAAAGAACTAAAGTATTCCTTTGACTCCCAGTAGGGCCAGACAGGCAGAGATTCTTTTTCCTCCCTCTTAGGAGGCTTAAAACAGAAGTCACAGATGATAAAAACAATTTTCTATGTAATCATTGCACTAAAATATCATTTGTAGTCTTATAAAAGACTGACCATAATTTATTCATGCATTCATTCATGAAATATGTTTCATCACCCACCCTGCCATATTTCTGCCCTCAAATAGCTCACAGTCCCGGGAGGGGCTTGGTCATGAAGACAAATAGTTACAAGATTAAATGATAAGTTACAGAACAAAAAGCTGGGGAGCAGAGAGGAAAGAGCAGCCTGACCCCTCCCTTGAGGATGGAAAGCTGGTGAGGGCCCGAGAATCTGAGGCTGGGCGGGAAATTCTGCATCATAGATAGTTGGACCACCAGAACCGGAAGTCCAGGTTCCAGGCACTATGCCAAACTCCAGAGCCAGAGGGAAAGTCCTGGAGTTGACAAGACAAAGGGCTCAGAGGCAACTGTCAGTGGTGGTGCACAGAGCCCCAGATCTGAGGAACCAGGGAGGCCAGACCGACCACAATCGCCTGAGTATCCCCTGCTGCTGCTACATCCCTGTCTCTCCCCTGGGACCTCCCCATGATCCAGCAACCAGTGGGTTAAGATGGCCCAGCGGGGGCCCCCAGGATGGAGCTGCATGCTAGGCTTGCTTCTGTTTTGATTGCTTTTTCATGCTTGTCAGGGGTGGGATGTGTGGGTGGATCGGCCAAGTTGGAGAGTTAAGGATGCGATGAAGAGAGTATCTTGCTCTTTGAGGGGAAAAGGGGAAGTTTTCTCAGAGACGTTGATAAATAGGTAGGTACTGAGCTGGTAGAAATAGGGGGTGAGGGAGACATGGGTGCAAAGGCAGGAAGTGTGTGAGGGGCTGGGCTCTGGGCCAGGGGGCCGTGGCTCCCAGCAAGCCTGGACCAGTGGGCTCGAGCCGCAGGGGAGCCTGGGAGCAGGCTCCAGGGCTTCGCTTTATCCTACAGACAAAAGGGAGACCTTCTCAACTGAGAAGAGTTTGTTCTGGACCCTCAGGTTCCAGGAGCTCTCTCTGCCTTACTAGGTAGGCCTGAATGCAGGCGGTTACCATGCTCTTTTCTGTGTCCCAGAGAACAAGCCCCTAGGAAACACACAAGTTATTTGCTGCTGTGTCACTGCCTCTGTGCTGAGCAGGGCTGCAGATGTTCCAGTCACAGAAGCTTTGCTTGAGAGAGTGCAGAGGGGTGCAGACATCAGCAGTACCCAGTGCCCATACCACAGGGGCTTCAGGAGGGTAAGCGATCTGGCAGCCCCAAGTCCCCGGATATAGCCATCTCTGGGCCTTGACCTTTGACCTCTTAGCCTCTCAAGGGCCACAGAGTCTGTAACTGCCCAACAGGTGGTTTTCACAGGCTCCTTGTGGCAAACAATGCATCTTCATATTGCAAGAATGCTATCTTACTAGGGACACAGCTCCTTTGTCCCTTGTCTGTCCCTTGGGGAAATAGCTGAATTATATCCAAAGTACAAACATCATCTGAGAATCCAACAGATGTCCCTTCCTTCCCATCTGGGTACAAATGCACCTGTAACACCACTTTATGTTGCTCAAAGTTTCAGGGACTCTGAGGGATTCTTCCACGAGGCAGCTTGGTGAGGGAGGTGTCATCACCCCATCCTACAGGTGAGGAAACTGAGGCTCAGAGAGGGGAAGTCCCACCATTGGTGAAGCTGAGATTCAAACCCAGAAGCCCCAGTCCATGCACTTCCCACTGGCCCACATTCTCTCTCCTCCCAGGAAGAGAGGCGAGGCCAATGCAAGGGCTGCTATTTCCCAGGGCCTGGGGTTTCTCCAAATGTTTGCTTGTCAGGTTGGGTGAGTTTAATAATCTTATAACTCAAATCATTCTGACTGGGCCTTAAAGACAACATCTCACGGAGGTGAAAAGTGTGTGGGGAGGGAGGGAGGGTGCATAATAATATTTTGCATTTATAGGACTTTCTATTTTCCCAAGCATTTTACAGTTTCCACTGCCCTGAGTCACCCAGTCCTCCTGTGAGGGAGCTGGAGCATTTATGAGCAGGCCCCTTCTGAGGATGAGGGTGGAGATCAGGCAGGCTGCTTGAACTGAGCTGCTCCAAGCTTCAGCAGCTTCCCCTTTTGAGGTTGACAGTCATCCACTGTGCATTAGAATGGAGGGGGTTTGCATGGCAAGGACCCTCCAGCACTGTGGACTCCGCCCTGACAGCTCCTGGGGCCTCCTGGAACTTTGCTCAAGGTCCCTTCGAGAGCAAGCTGGTTTCTCCAAACAGGAGGGGCAGGCCATGCTCACCCTTCTGCCCCCTCCCTTTGTTCTCTGCAGAATCATCCTATGAGGCTAAACTGGGGGGCAGGGTAACTAGGGGGAAACTCAGTGTAGCAACGGAAAAAATTTTAAGCATGCATGCTAAATATGATTTTTTTCCCATAGATTGAGAGAGAGTGCCAAGAAGTTAAACCCTTCATCCCAGGTATGTCTGTTAGTACCGCAAGCCCCCAGGGCTGCCACGTTGCACAGTTCAGCCCTACCTGGGGCCTTGCCAGTCCCTAACCCTGAGCCCCGGCCTCATGCTTCTCTGAGAAAGCTTCCTCCTTTTTATGTTTGCCTTGCAGATCTGAAGCGCAAATCTTTCCATTCTGCCTTGCAAATCTTTCCATTCTGCCTTGCAAATCTGCTCCCACTTTTTAGGAAGCCCCACCTTCAAACCCCAGGGCTTTATCTCACCCCAAATATTCCTTTCCCCAGTGGTACAATTCCTTAAGTCTGAGTTATTTAGTCTGGAATGATACCCAGAGGGTCAGCAGGACAGACCACAGAGGGTAGTGGCACTCTGTTCCACAATATATAGTCAGAGAGGTTGGGAGAGACCTCACCAGTCTCCTTTAGAACCTCTCCTCCCCGCTTCCCCCACTCCCACCACCCTGTGAGTATCAGGCATGCTTCTTGATTTTTCTGATTAGTGGATAACTAGTAGATCAGAGACACACACATCTCTAATGAACAGTTTTCAATCTAAAGCCCTAAAGCTAAATGAAGTCTGCAAACATCTTCTGTTTGGCCAGTGTTGTGTTTTCAAAAATGTTTGAGAATTTGAACTCCTTTAGGTAGGGCACACTCTCTCAATTAGGCACAGTCCCCACTGTTCCCTGGTGCCCTACACCCAGGCTGATTCAATCATTTATATTATCTGTGTTGCCCCTGTAGACATCTGGGCTTGCAACCACTCTTCCAAACCCACAAGGCAGAAGAGAAACATTTTCCTAATCATCACCTAATTTGGAAATCTGCTTCTCTCTCGGTGGAGTTGGTACTGCACATTATTATTGGCATTGTACTTGATCTTTTCCTATAACCCCCTTCCTCCTTTCGAATAGGTTTCCTTGGTTCTGTTGGAATGTTAAAATTCCATTACTGAGCTGCTTGTCTCTTCAAGGTTGTTCTCCTAATTATACGAACATACTGTCAGAGTTTTGAAACTGTCCGTGGGGTTGGGGTAAGATGGTAGGGAAGTGTAGGCAACACCATATCCCTATCACCAAGCTGAGCAGGAGAGAGGTCGTCACCGGGCTCTGGGACCGGCCTTCAGATTGTGGTGTCCTTTACAGTGTGAGCAAAAGGGAGTTGCCCTGAATCAATTCACTAAGGCTTGGGAGAGTGAAGGGGCAGCCAACATCAGTTGCAATAGAGGATTCAGGTCAAGTTAACCAGAGGTTCCAAATGTTGCAATGTGAGCCACTCTCCATCCCACACACTCCTCATTCCCACAGCCTGGCAGACATGATTAAATGATCGCAGCACGCTCTCCCACCAAAGCCAGGTTACTCCCTCACAAGCTTTCTCAGTCCATCACTCTGGGCAGCCACCACAGCTTAAGCAAAGCTGACAACTGTGATGAAACCTATTTCCTATCCTTGGTGTAATGGGAAGTACACTGGACAGCTAATCAAAAGACCTGGATTCTGGTTTCAACCCTGCCATTGACTCACTGGGCTATCTGGGGCTTGAGCAAGGCTGGTTACCTCTGTAGATCTGTTTCCTCATCTGTTAAATGAGGTGGTTGGG
Organism: Tapirus indicus; assembly: GCA_031878705.1. Lineage (NCBI taxonomy): Eukaryota > Metazoa > Chordata > Mammalia > Perissodactyla > Tapiridae > Tapirus > Tapirus indicus. Next base: position 58,420,502 of record CM062918.1, on the reverse strand, counting down.
CAGGTGATTAACTGGTTTCCAACCTCACATCAAGGCTAAGTGAGTGGAGTGATGATTTGGGTGAGGAGGGCTGGAAGAGTACAGGAAAGGAAGGGATCCCGGTGGGTCCATGGTCCTGAGAGGGTCCCTAAGTTAGTAGAATTCATGCCAAAGCTGACGGCCACGTTTAAATAAGCAGGAGGGGGTTCCAAGCAGGCATAATCAGCAAATGCACAGAGGTGAGAATGTACCGAACAGGGAGAGGGGCCATAAATTAACAATTATCTCGTAAATTCCTGTGCCGGATGCATGCGTCGACTCTCTCAGTAAACCTTCCTGCGTTCTCCCAGGTGTCAGGCATCGTGCTAGGTGCTGCGATCCCACTTTGAATAAAAGACACACACAGAGCTACTAGTGCTGTAAGCTGGCTCTTCACCCACACTGGAGCATAAATAGGGCTGGAAGCAGCTTGCCCTGTGGCCCTTCTGGAGAGGTAAGGAGGCCCATTTTAATGGCTGAGTGAGTAAAACAAGTCACCTAACTGCTTTCAGCATTTGTGGAGAAGATGAGTGAGGCACTTCATGTAAAAGGCACTTTGTAAACTGTAAAATCCTCCGCAGATGTTGTCTATCAATCTTAACTGTAATAATAATAATAATAGGATGAGCGGCTGATGGTGGAATTTCAGGCAAGAGCCCTCGAGTGGCAGAAAGCACCCAAAGCCCCTGGAAACCAACTCATCAGAGAAAAGTCAACATTGACCCTTGCTCCCTGACCTTTCACCTTCGATGTTGTGACCCAGTTTAGGCTTCCTTTTTAAAAGCTCATAGAAATGTTTCCTCACTGTAATTACAGGTGAGGGTCAGGATCTCTGTCACAAGAAGAGCTGGTGGGAAAGGGACAATTAACCAAGGCACATAATTGAAGGTAGACAAATATATCCGGTGGCAGATGAGGCCCTTTCCTGTTGGATACTATTCCCAGTATCCAGGACAGAGATAGGAACGGGCTTCATTTAGACCAGAGGATGCTGAGCACTTTATTATTAAAGGCTTCTGTCAAGAAGAGGGGTGCACGTGAATGTGGGTGATGGAAACTTCCGGGTGCCTCCTGCGTGAACTGAGTCAACACGCTCCCTTCCCTACCCCAGAGGCTTTCCGTGCTGCTGGCAGCGGCTCCATTTAAAATGTCTTCTAATCATGAGATTGGAGGGAACATTTAGAGTTGAGACAGTGCGACTCCTGTCACTGAGCAGCACGATGAAAAGTTCAAAAATAGTAGTGTCTGCCTGTGGAAAACCAATAAACATATAATTTCCAGGTAATTACTATCATATAATTAGCTCTCTGCTTTTATATGCCCCAGCGGAAATTGGGTTGAGGAGCAATTGTAACACAGCTTAATAATTATGGTACATTCCACAGCAAAATGAAGATTTTTCTTTTCTTTTTTTTTTTGTAAGAAAGATTAGCCCTGAACTGACCTCCATCGTCAATCCTCCTCTTTTTCCTGAGGAAGACTGGCCCTGAGCTAACATCCGTGCCCATCTTCCTCTATTTTATATGTGGGACGCCTGCCACACATGGCTTGATAAGCGGTGCATAGGTCCGTGCCCAGGATCCAAACCTGCAAACTCTGGGCTGCCAAAGCAGAACACACGAACTTAACCATTACGCCACTGGGACGGCCCCAAGATTTTTTTTTTCCGACAAAAATTGAGGGCCAGAGAGCACCAAGATTGCCTGAGCCTAGGCCCAATTCATACTGACTGGTGAGCAAGGTTCTTAGGTGATACCAAATGGACCCTGGTCTCAGAATCTGAAGAGCTGCCTGATCCCATTGTGTGACTGCTCCTCTAGCTCTCAGTGTCCTTCTAATCCGTAAAGTGATGGTGTTAGACTAAATCACACATTCTCACCACATCCAAGGGGGGTGAAAACTGGTTCTTGGGGAAGCGAAATAATTTTAGATATGACAGTCGTTTGTGGCCCCCCAAAGCTCAACCCTATCAGGCAAAATGTTATTCCTTAGGTTTAGTTCTTTCATTGGTTTTCTTTGGTATCAAATGAACAGCATCAACATTAAGTTCATGGAAGATACACAAAAGGCATGCAAGATCAGTGCTGCAAAACTATGGCGAATAGATGGCTGTGACCGGAGAATTTTCTCTTCATCACTGGCTCCATCAAAAAGTCCTATCACAAGAGATGGCTCGTGTGTGCCTATTGGCTGCCATTCGCTGCCCTGTGGGTATTATTTATGTTTCCTTCTCAATGCTTTTGTGTGTGACTTGGGCTTTGAGAATTAAATAAAAATAGTTTATATTTTACTATTTCATTCTACTAAGTTATTCAGTCCATCAAGAATTATGTCAAGTGCTGAAAAGAAAAAATGTCAACAATATCTGAAAGAATATCTAGCCAAGCACACACATGCACACACAGAGTGCATAGATAGATATACAATATATCTGTGGTATTAAAATTTCATGGGGGCAGTGATTAGGGAAAAGATATCTTAAAAAGACTCTTAGGAAGGTAATAATAGGTTGAGAACACTGCACTAGATGATTTTAAGTGTCCTTCCAGCTATGAGATTCTATAGGTCCACGGTTGAGAATTGTTCTGTGAGTCGGTATCCACCCAGCACTGCAGTGTCACTTATTGTGAATTTGAGAAGGTTCCTCAACCATTCTGAGCCTTATATTTCTCATCTGGAAAGAAGGAATGCATGCATGAATAAATAACAGCATCTTCTGGGGAAAGAGAAGTAGGCCACTTTGACCAGCGTCTTAATTTGTGTTCTCCTAAAAGCAGAGCCTGAGACAAGGACTTGAGTGCAGGTAGTTTTTTGGGAGATGATCCCAAGAAGCAGGAGTGAGGGAATGGAGAGAGCAAGAGAGGGAAGGAGGGAAAGCCAGTTAAGGGTGTGCGTGGGTTACTGCTGTGGACAGGTAGATTTCAATCCTGCTAGCAAACCTCTGAGGAATCATAGAGAAGGGATGTTAGAATTGTTCCTTTGAAGGGTAGGAGGCTGGGGCATTTGTGTCCTGATTTTCATCCTCCATGGCAGAGGGTTACCCCTGGGGATGTACTTCAAGGCTGCCATGCACTTTGGCTGAGTGAGCTTCTGAAGCTTTAGAGAAAGATTTGAGGCAGAAAAAGGGGTAAGATGCCTGAGGTAGGGCATTGTCATGTGCATGGAAATATCCATCATGGCTGCAATGGTGGCATGAGCCTCTGCCTCAACCACAACAGAGTGTGTATTGAGGAGTAGTCCTGGCCATAACACCATCCAACCATCCATGCATCCCTTCATGCATCATCTATGCATCCATCCATTCATGCATCCATATATCCATCCTTGTACCCATCTGTCCATCCATCCATCCATTCAATATTCCCTCTCTTATTATAAGGATTTGAGGTGAGCCACCAACATGTGCTAAGACCCTGGGCAAGTCATTTCCTTTTTCTGGGATTGCTTTCTTCTCTGAAAAAAAGGAGAGGGGTTGGAAAGGCTGATCTTACAGCCCCCTGCCAGTCTTGTGTTCTAAAGTCTAATAAGAACAAGGATTGAAAAGGCAGGTGGAGTATGGATTGTCAGCCGCCCACCACTGCCGGAGAATTGAAGTAAATGCTGTTCTAGTGAGGCTGGCTCATTCCAGAATTTGGTCCTCCACATCAGAGCTTCAGACACCTGGTTATTAAATCTGGCTGTGACCAGGCCCTGGAAATGGAAGTGAAGGTAGTTGGGGAGCTATGGAGTCGGCCCCAATTCAGAATCCCCAAGTTCATCAGATATGCCAGAGACCAATTTATTAATTTACAGTGAGCTATACCTGTCAGGAGAATCAGAACCCTTCATGGGCTGATCAGCACATTCTCTCTCTACAGGAAAGCTATGTAGGATGTCAAATGCTAAACACAAGGCTGTTCGGGGAGTCTGGATTCAGAGCCATGAAAAGGACCAGGTGGTCTTCATGGCAGGTGACACTAAGCTATGACAGTCTGATGCATCCATCCCCCTTTGGGGGCAGGCTAGCAGGGGGACTGATGGTGAGCCTACCTCCCCCCTACAGTGTTGAGACACATGGCCAAATTCTGTGCTCTGAGTCCTCACCCAGCTATGCATTCTCCTACTGAGAGTTCTCCCAGATTGGGTACAATGTAATCAATTTTCAATCAAGTTCCATAACTGAAATCACATTCCAGTTCTGCCTCCTGGGAATCCAAAGCACTGTGGCTGGAATCCTGGGTGCACTCACCCCTTTGGGTCACCTACCAACGGTTGCTTTAGAGTGACTGATGGCATCTACCATGTGTAGTTTATTTTAGTTTGACTCTCAGACAGTGTGCTGGCTAGCCATCCCCTACTGCCTGGCAACACACACACACACCCCTTAACCAGATCTATTCTCTGCGCTACTCTGTGCCCCAAAATCTGCCTCTGTGGATGCACCTCCCGGCCTCCCTTGCCAGTTCGCTTCTGGTTGGCAGGAGAGTGGGGACAGGAAGAGATATGGGTCAGATCTTTTTCTTCCCCTCTATTTCCCTGCTGTGATGGTCTGTCTTTGGCAGCAGCTGCCTCCCTCCATGGCTACAGCTCCTAATGGGCAATCTCTTCTTCCAGGTCCAGCTCATACTGGGCTCCAGTAACACTCTTTACTCCTCTTGTCCCTAAGGGTGGTAACAGCTTCCCTCCCTCCCTCAGATGCTGCTCTCTGAGTGCCCCAACATCCCTTGGTGGTTCCCCGAACTCTGCTCATATCTCTATAAGTATCTCCTTCTGTCAAGTATCTTCATTTGAATCATCTGGGGTGAACTCTACTTCTTGCTGTGACCCTGATCATTACAGAGGGGATCCTTATTCTCAAAGTCTTGGTAGGCACCCATAGTAGTTTCCCATAGCTTCACAAAGAAAGGCCTTATGTTTTCATGTGACAACATGTGTTAGCATAAGAGCAAAAGTAATCGACATTGACAGGTTTAGAAACCCTGGACAAGTATAAAGTGTCTTAAGAAATGTCTCTGCTGGACAAGAGCACATAAAGGAGGAGACAATTACGACCATCAGTGACCTTCTCAATGACAAACCAAGGAGGGTGTACCTGTCTTGCGAGTAAGCCCACCACACTTCACTTTATGAGAAAATAGAGGTATCAGGTTTAGAAATTAAATAGCTTATCAAATTTTAACTCTCAATCATAGATATTAAAGTTACTAATTATTAAAATTCTAATCACGCATTAAGGTACTTTAAACATTTAAAAATACACTGAGCTTCTAACAAATTAACTTTTACAAAAAGAACATTGGTTGAAATGAACAGAACTTAATTTCTCTGCGTCTCCGTTTCCTCTTTTGTTTGGCAAAACAATTTTTTTTTTTTTTTGAGGAAGATCAGCCCTGAGCTAACATCTATTGGCAGTCCTCCTCTTTTTTGCTGAGGAAGATTGGCCATGGGCTAATATCTGTGCTCATCTTCCTCTACTTTCTATGAGAGGCCGCCACAGCAAGGCTTGACAAGCCATGCGTCCACCGGGGCCCGAGATCCCAACCTGCGAACCCCGCGCTGCCGAAGAGGAAGGCGCGAACTTAAGTGCTACGCCACCTGGCTGGCCCCTGGGAGAACAATTTTTATTATCTGACTGACTAGTTTAAAAAGTCTAAGATTCCATGATGCTGTGGAGAGTCATTCTGCCCATCAGTGCATCAAAGGCTCAGCCTTTCTTTAGCTTTTTCAACCAACTAACACTGTTGCCTAGGAAGTGTGGAACTCACTAGGGGGAGGCCTTGGTCCCACGCCCGGGTCTGCTTCAGATCCCTCAAGCCTCCTCTGGCACCCCTGGCCACAGGATCTCACCCCTCTTTTCCCCCCCAACATTCAGAATTTAAACCACACAGTTTGGCATCTGATTGCATATATTTTGTTCTCCTATTGCATCATGGGTGTTGTTTCTTGTATTTTCAATGAAATTATAAATTATTCTGGGATAGGCACATTGTCGCACATCATTGTATGCCCTCCGTCACCCAGAACAAGGGCCAATTCTTAGACATTACACATCCATTCACTGACCATTTATTGAGCACCTACTTTGTGCCAGGCACACTCCTAGGCTCTGGGCACATAAAGATGATGAAGATAAAATCCAGACTCTTATGGAACTCCAAATCTGGAGAGGGCAATAGATTTGTAAATATAAAATTATAGGACGTCCTGATAAGTGCTCAAATGAGGCTATGATCATGAATACCAGGGAGAGCAAAGAAGGTGAAATTTGATATAGATATTGAAGAATAAGAAGACTTTTCCAAGACGGGCAGTGATAGAAGAGCATCCCAGTAATGGGGCATTATAGGCGAAAGGAACCTGTGTCTGCAGAATAGCAAGCAGTGGGGTATTTGGGCATAGGGCCTTGGAGGGGTGGGGAGGGCACGGTGGGAGACAAGGTGCTTTGTGGCCTCTTGGAGCTGGGGTCCTAAAATATGGGTCTGAATCCTATTTTTGCCTTTTCCTTCTGTGCCCATAGGCTCCTCAACCTTTGTGAGTCACCATTTCATTATCTCTAAAACAAGGACAATAACACCTAAGCCTTGTTGCCATTGCAAGGGTTAAACAAGATGATGTATGGGAAAGCACCAGTTTAATTTCCTGCCATACCACTTACCGGTTATGGGATATTAGGCAAGATGCTAAATCATCCTGGGCCTCAGTTCTCTCTTGGGACAATAATAACGACACTTATATAAAATTGTTTGTAGAATTTCATGGTAGGCCGTCCCCCCTGCATAACTGATATACATCCTTCTTTCCGACAAGAACTTATGGAATGAATAGCGTTTTCCTTTCCCTTCTCTGGCTGCCAGGAAGCACGTTTGATGCTCAATCCCAGCAAATTCAGTCCCTCTTTTGTGAGTGTGTCTGCCATCTCCTCCTCCTGGACTCCATTCTCCATGGTATTGTTCTTACTTTAAGTTTGTCCTTCGTCGTAAAGCTTTGATTCTTCTTTTCACTTAAACTGCTTCTTTTCTGTGAAAATATATACCCCCTAGAAGATAGGAGTTTTAATGCTTGGGGAATATTCTTATGAATTGAAGTAGCTTTATTTAACCAATCCCTTGTTGCTAGATATTTAATGACTTCCCATCCTTGTATTTAAACAAGATAGAGAGAGAGATAGACAGAAAGATGGGGAAATAAAAATAAAGAGGTATACTCATACAAGTATCAAGACTCTAAATTATGGCAGTGCAGCACCAAATACCACCTGGACCTTTTAATTTATTATTGATTATTATTTGACTTTTAATTATACAAATAATACATGGATACATTCTTCTGGTAAAAATTAAACATTGCTGATAAGGCTACAGTCCTTTTGGAGCCCCTGACTCCAGTACCCTCCCCACCTCCCCAAGGGAAACCATTATTATCAGCTTGGTGTGTAAACTTTTTTGCCCTTTCCTATGCAATTATGTTTATATATACGTATTCCTGTAGAAAATGGACTCATCTTTATATTCTGACAGCTAATCTTCTGGGCTACGCCTAGGGTTGCCCTTCATATTCACGATGACCTTTTAAGACAGACCACCTGTACATAAGTGGATGTAAGTGAAATAATTTATGAAACCTACAAGAGAAAAGGTATCACATGTGAAATATCTTTATTGAAACTCCACAGCCTTCAAGAAAACGGAGAGCTCACATTCATGCCAGTACCTCCCAGCCACTTTCTTTTCTCCGGTTTAGTCTCTGAGTACCGAAGGCTTTCAGGAACTGTCAGGCGGGGCAGGGCAGTCGACACACTTTATGCCAGAGGAAAAATGTGTAAGAAGGAAAGATCCTTGGAGATCACCCCCAATTCCCATTCTCCAGATGGGTGTAGCAAGGCCCAGGGAGGAAGAATGAATTTCCAAGGTCACACAACATAACAGGGGAGCAGCAGCGCTGAGGTAGAAACCCAGGCTTCCTAATGCCCAGTCTGGTGCCCTTTCCACACCCACATGCTCAGTTTCCGCTTTCCCCTTGGGAACTTGCCCACAGACCGACCTGTGTGCAATCACTCAGAGCTGATAACACCTAGTCCAAGCTTGTACACACACTGCATGCATTGCAGATAATGTGGGAAAACTATGCAACTAAGGACATTGTACAGATGTGTTCATTCATTCACTTATGAATGCCTTCTCTATGCCAGGAGCTGCAATAGGTGACATGGGGATATAGAGATGAATCAGACCAGGTCCTGCCCTTTAGGAGCTCACAGATTAATTGACGACATACGACAAGTACAATAATAGCTGCAGCGCCAAGTCTAAAGTGCCGAGTGTCCTGGGAGAGGTGAGATTGCATCTAAGGGTGGGGAGTCAGAGAAGGCTTCTTGGAGGTGTGGCGTCTGAGTGGGCCTTGAAGGATGATTAGGCTAGCTGAGGGGCAGTAAGTGAAGGGAACTCCAGACACAGCAAGGTGCCCAGAAAGAAAGCAAAGAGGGTTTCCGAGAAAAGGCAGAGCTCAGGTTGGTGAGCAATGCAAGGTGCTTATCAAGGGTGCTGGGGCCAGGCTTAGCCTGGAATCATGAGGCATACACCTTGTTGCCTTCACTAGAGTGTATGCCCCCAGAGGAAAGGCGGCTGGCCTCGTATCTCTGAATCCTCTTGATGCCTGGCAAAGTCATGCATACATTATATTATCATGGGTTATATTATATTATCATAGATTTATCATATTAATAATAATAATATATAACATTATATTATAAGGCATATATTATATATATACAATATATTATGTATGCATACAAATATTTAGAAGGGAGGAGTGGGGGAGATGTGAAGAGGAAAAGAGAGGAGTAAACAAACAGGTGGGGAAATTACCTCCTCCTGTCTCACACTCTTTACCCTTCCCTGGAGATACTGTTTCCTCGTTCTGGGAGTCTAAATAAATTGTCAGTTCCATCCTGTGCAGTAGAGTGGTTGTGTCACAAGTGATTTGACAGCATGCTCTAATATGGTAATCACTATTTATTACTTCCTAGAAGTTACAAACAGCTTTGCTGTTCTCACCCCCAAAAGGAATGTGTGACTGTCACAAATCCCCTCAGGAACCAGGAACAAACACTTACAAAATCCACTATTTTTAGGGGGAAAAAAACCATCCTCTGTCATGATTAAGGAAATGTCAATTAAAACAATATAGCATATAATTCCCCACTTCGCCCTCAAATTAGCAGAACTTTTAAATGAATGAGAATATGGGTGAACATGATTGGGTTATTCCAATTCATATGAATCAAGTATGTATTAAGAATTAAAATGTTCATACCACTGGACAGTAATTAACATTTCTATGAATTTATCTAAAGGAAGAGATCTGAAATGTGGACAGAGCATTAAATATAAGGGTGCTCATTTCAGTATTATTTATCATAGGGGAAAAATTAGAAATAACAGAAATGTCCTACATGAAGATTATGATTAAGTAAATTACAATGTACCCAGCCAGTGGAGTAGTATGCAGGCCCTACAATGGATGTTCATGGAAGAGGTTTTAATGGCATAAAAACATGTGTGTGTGTGTGTGTGTGTGTGTGTGTGTTGGTTTGTTTATCCCTAAACACTTCAGTGTGTTTTTTCTAAAAACAAACGTTTTTACATAACAATAGCCCAAATCAGGAAACTAATAACGATATGACACCATTACTTAATCTACAGACATACTCATTTTGCCATTGTCCCAGTAATATCCTTTACAGCAAAATGGAAGAAATGTTTCTTCTGGTCCAGGACACCACTTGGATCACACACTGCATTTAGTTGTCACATCTCTTTAGTCTCCTTCAACCAGGAACAGTTTCTCCCTCTTTTCTTGTCTTTCCTGATTTTGGTACTTTTGAACAGTACAGGTCAGTTATTTTGTAGGATGTCTGTCAATTTGGATTTGTGTGATGTTTCCTCATGATTAGATTCTGGTTATGCATTTTCGTCAGAAACGTGACGGAGGTGATAGTGTCTCCTTGTCACATTACTGGTGATGTTAACTTTGATCACTTGACTAAGGTGGTGACTGTCAGGTCTCTCCACTGTAAACTTACTACTTTTCCCCTTATAATCAGTAAGCACTGTGTGGGGATGCTTCGAGACTATGCAAATATCCTGTTTCCTATTAAATTTTTACCCACTAGTTTTAGCATCTGTTGATACTACTTATTTGAAACATTTATTACTATCATGGTTGCCAAATGGTGATTTTCTGATTCCATCAATCTTTCCTCATTTATTAGCGATAATTCTCCTCTAAGGAAGAACTTTGCCTTCTCCCCCATTTATTAACATTCATTTTTTTATATCAGCATGGATTCTTATTTTACTTATTTTTATTCTATGAGTTACTATTTATTATATCATTATTTATTTTGATGCTCCAATTGTCTCAGATTTGACAATGGGAGTCCCTTCAACTGACTCCTGTGTCCTTTTGATATAACCCCATCGTTTGTTCTGGCACTTCCATACCATCTTATGCAAAAAGATGTTCCAGGCTTCTCTTGTACTCCCATGCCTCAATCCTAGAATCAGTCATTTCTCCAAAGAAGACTTGGTTACTTTTAGTGGATAGCAGTACTTAGAAACCAAGATTTGGGCTATAAGTGTACTCTTTGCTAATAAAGTGTCATTGCCTCTAGGCCCTGTCAGCAGACACAGCTGGGAAACACACATATTTAACCCTGCATATCTCAAAATATGTTTTTAATACAATATTAAGTGGAAAAATATAGACCTATATATATATGGCAGACTGAACCCACTCGTAACCTTAGATAAAACAGTGGGACAGGAGATATGTCCAAAACCAATTAGGGGCTCTCTCTATGGTCCAAAACTGTGAGGAATCTCTGTGAGACCGGAAGCAGACAGGACTGGATTTGGGGAAAGCAGCAACAGCAATAGCTGAAGTGAGCCTCCCAAAATGACGGTGCAGCACCAAGATGTTCCATGTCAAGAGGTGATGGGAACAAAAGAGTGCTCAGGGGACATTGATAGGGGAATTAATTGGGGAACTATAGCAGGAACAGCCAGGCCTATTCACTGTGCAAGAGTGCTGGCGGTAAGTGCTTGGATTAATGAGAAAGTGCCACGTACTGAGTGGCTGTCTGGAAGGAATGAAAAATATCCAAGCCTAGAAGACCACCTGCTGAGGTTCCCACCCAGCAGCAGGTCCTGCCCATCAAAATAGGATGGGGAACAAGTTCTAGCAGCTGTTTTGCCCATCCCTGCGAGCAAACCGCTCAACCAGAGGCAGCCACCAGCCTAACAGGACACTGCAACTACAAAAGTACACACACGGTCGAGAATCACCAAATGCTTGAGGTGTATAATATTATAAAAAAAGAAACCATAGATCCACCAGACAGATAAATGCATGTATGAGGAAAGAGAGTTAATAGAGTAACCAGAACTAGACTTAAAAATAAATGTAATTACGAACCTTTGGAGAGAGAAAAAAGAGTATTTCGCTTATGAAACAGGAATGGCTGGTTGTAAAAAAGAAACAACTAGAGATTTTGTAATAAAAGAAGTAATTATTGAATTTAAAAAAATAGATGGGCTAATAGCAGAATGAACACAGTTAAAGAGTGGAATCAGGGAAGTGGAAGATGAGGTCTAGGAATTCTTTTAGAATGCAGCACAAGGTAATAGAGATGGATGGTAAAAAGAAAACTGAAAGATACAGAGGATAGATTCAGAAGTGCCAATATCTATCTAATAAGAGTTCCAGAAATATAAGGCAGAGATAATAGAGAGGATGCACTATTTGAAGAAATAATAACCAGAAATTTCCCAGAATTAAAAAAAAAAAAAAAAGTAAGTCTTCAGATTGAAAGGGTTCATCAGGTACCAATAAGATCATTTTTTTAAACCCATATCTGGACTAATCATAGTGAAATTTCAGAACATCAAGGATAAAGAAGAAATTCTAAATTAAATGTTCAAAGAAAAAAATCAGATTTACCTACTACAAAAGAATGACATCAGATTTCTTTTTGGCAACATCAGTTCAATATCTTCAAAATGCTAACATTTGAATTTACTACTTAATGGCCAACTTATTATTTAAATGAGGGGTTGAAATAGAAGCATTTTCAGATGCAAAAGTATTCATGCTCCACTTAAGGAAGAAAATAAATCCAAGAGGAAACTGTCATGCAAAAACCAAAGGTGAGCAAAGAATGTAAGAAATCTTAATAAGAACTTCCTGAAAAAGATATAAAATAACAACCTGGAACTAAAATTTTAGATGTCAGCAAAGTAAATGTATATAGAAATATCCTACAAAAAGTGGAGGGAAATAGAAAAGCTTCTTGTTGATATTTTTGCCTTCTTTGGGTGAGGACATAGATACCAATGAATTCTTTAAAAATATATTTGTATATGTGCATTAAAAGTCAATGTTAATAAGCACATGAAAAGATGCTCAACATCATTAGTCATTAGGGAAATGCAAATCAAAAGTGCAGTGAGGTACCACTTCACACCCACTAGGATGGCTATAATTAAAAAGATAGATAAATATTGGTGAGAATACTTATGAAGAAATTGGAACCCTCATTCATTGCTGGTGGGATTGTAGAATGGTACAGCCACTTTGGAAAACAGTTTGGCAGTTCCTCAAAATGTTACATACAGAGTTACTATACAATCCATCAATATCTCTTTCAATCCAAGAGAATTGAAAAGATATGTCCACACAAAACCCTGTACACAAATGTTCACAGCAGCATTATGCACAATAGCTAAAAACTGGAAACCACTCAGATGTCCATCAACTGATGAATGGATAAACAAAACGTGGTATACTCATACAATGGAATATTATTCAACCATAAAAAGAGATGAAGTTCTGATCTATGCTACAATATGAATAAACCTTGAAAACATCATGTTAAGTGAAAGAAGTCAGACACAAAAGGCCAGATATTGTATGATTCCATTTATATGAAGTATTCAGGAGAGGTAAAACCATAGAGAGAGAAAGTAGATTAATAGTTGCTAGGGGCTGGGGGGAGGGGAGAATGGGGAGTGACTGCTAACGGTCATGGAGTTTCTTTCAGGGATGATGAAAAGGTTCTGAAATTAGATAGTAGTGAAGGTTGGGAAACTCTATGAATATACCAAAAACACTCATCTGTATACTTGAAAGGGGTGAATTTTATGGTATGTGAATTATATCACAATAAAGCAGATGTAAAAAAAAAAAAAAGAATGTTACAATAAAATATTATTCAGGCTAAAAAAGGAGGAAATTCTGACACACTACAACATGGATGAACCTTGAAGACACTATGCTAAGTAAAATAAACCAGTCACTAAAGGACAGATATTGTATGATTCCACTTATAACAGGTATCTAGAGTAGTCAATTTCAGAGAGACAGAAAGTAAAATGATGGTTGCTAGGAGCTAAGTCAACGGTGAACGCAGAGTTAATTTTTAATGGGAACAGAGTTTCAGTTGGTGAAGATGAAAAAGTTCTGGAGATGGACGGTGGGATGGTTGCACAACAATGTGCATGTACTTAATGCCACTGAAATGAACATTTAAAAATGGTTAAAATGGTAAACCTCATCTCATGTACATTTTACCACAACAAAAAGATGAATATTAACCACTAGAATTCTAGAACAGAATATGCAACTTTCAAACCAGTAGGTGAAAAAATTGAATAGATAAAACTTAATGATTCCGAAAAAAAATCCAAGAACGTGGGGAAAAAATAAAAGAAACTCAGAGAAAACAGGAAATGAAAAATGCAAATAAAATGGTTGGGAATAAGTGCAAGAATATCAATAATAATAAAAAATGTGAATGGTTAAACTCACCTATTAAAAGAGAGTTTTCATTTTGAATTTAAAAAAATACAGCTATATATTGTTTTTGTAGAAAATACACTTTAAAAAATTATCCAGGAAAGTTGAAAAAAAAACACCTGGCAAGTAATTAGCAAAAATATTTTTCATGCTGATACAAGGAAGAATTTGCCAAGAAGTTATAACACTTATGAGATTGTATGCACCTAACAACATAGCTATGAAATGTACAGCAAGATTTTATACAACTACTAAGAGAAATTTGTAAATGTGTATTTATATTGACAGACTGTAACACATCCCTCAGATCTGACAAATAAGTAAGACAAAAAGTATAAAGGGAATATCTGAGAGCAAAAATGTATGGGTTTAGGTCACATTAGCAAATATAACAAACTCTTAAATATCGGGAGCTTAACTGTTAAACAATAGAGGTTTATTTCTCTTTCATGTAAAGCTCAATCTTTAATCATGGAACATTGAGGAACAGTACCTGCTCCACACAGTCATTCAGGGACTCAAGCTGATAGATACTCTGCCAGCTTCAAAATGTGGCTTCTAAGGTTACCTGGGTGTTGCGACCCAACTGACAAGTCATGCTAAGAGAGAGAATGAAGAATCACAAGGGAGCTGGTCCTGGAAGTGATATATATAACTTCTGCTCACATTCCATTGGCCAAAACTCAGTCATATGGCCACATCTAATTGCTAGAAAGGCCAGGAAATGTAACCTAGTTGTGTGCCCAGGAGGAAGTTGGCAACAGGTTTGTTTATCAGTTAGCTAGTCTTTAACACAATAATTAACAATCTGTGAATCTAATGGATCTTTGTAGAACTCTGAACCCAAAAGAGAATGTATATTCTTTTCAAACACAAGTGGAACATTCACAAAAATTGACTAAGTATTAGGTTGCACAGTAAGTCATCAACATTTTTTTAAAAATTGATGTGATACAAAACATTTATTGATGACACAGCAATAAAATTAGATGTCAAGACAATATAAAGATGGGTAGAAACTTGTATATATCTGAAAATTTTAAAACAGGTCTAAATAATAGGTTGAAGAAAAAGTTATAATAAAATTAGAATTGAATGAAGTACTACTTTGGGATGCAGTCAAATTAGTTTTCAAGGAAATATAAACTTACCTGCACTTACTATAAAACAAGAAAGACTAATGACGAAAAAACCTAGCTTTTGTATTAGGGCTGCCATAACAAAATACCACAAACTGAGTGGTTTACAACAACAGAAATTTATTGTCTCATGGTTCTGGAGGCTAGGAAATTGAAAATAAGGTGTTGGCAGGGCTATGCTCTCTCTGGAGGCTCTAAGGGAAGACACTTCCTTGCTCCTTGCTAGCTTTTGGTGATTGCAGGCAATCCTTGGCACTCCTTGGCTTGTAGATGCATCACTCCACTATCTCCCTCCGTCATCACATTGTGTTCTCCCTGTGAGTCTGTCTCTGGGTCCAAATTTCTTTTTTCTTATAGGAACACCAGTCATGTTGGATTTAGGGCCCATCTTAGGATCCAGTATGACCTCATCTTAATTTGATTACATCTGCTGAGACCGTATTTCCAAATAAGGTCACATTTCTAGGTTCTGGGTAGACATCAGTTTTGGGGGTTACTATTCAATCCAGTACAGCTTCCAATAAGAAAATAAATTAGAAAAAAGAACTACAAAATATAAAGAAAGTAGAATAAAGGTAAATGGTAAACTACAGTAGATAGTAATAAAATAGGAAAAAAGTTAATTAGTAAATAAAAAATGATTCTTTGAAAAGACAAAGAAGTCAACTTTTTCAAACTTGATCAAGTGAAACAAAGGGAGGGAAAATTAACATTGTATAGATTGACAAAATGGTCAAACTACAAACTACTGACGCAGAAGAGATTTTAAAGTTATATAAGACTACTAAACAACATTATGCAAATAAATGTGAAACCCAGATGAAATGCAAACAGGAAAACATAAATTATCAACTATAAAAGAAACTGAAATGATAAAGATCTATCCACTAAGAAGATACTGGTCCATGTGCATCTATGGGAGAGTTTTACCAAACATAATGGAACAGATAATTCCCATCTTACATAAATCCTTTCAGAGAAAAGAAGAGAAGCTACTCAACTCATTTTCTTGGTGGATATTCCACATAAGCTTGAGAAAAATGTTTATTCTACTGTTTCTTGGATGAAGTAGTCTATAGATGTCAATAATAGGTGATTGATGGTGGAATTGAGTTTAGCTATGTTCTCACTGATTTTCTGCCTGCTGGATCCGTTCATTTCTTTAACTTTTTGTGTGTGTGTGTGTGAGGAAGACCAGCCCTGGGCTAACATCCGTTGCCAATCCTCCTCTTTTTCCTGAGGAAGACTGGCCCTGTGCTAACATCTGTGCCCATCTTCCTCTACTTTATATGGGACGCCGCCACAGCGTGGCTGACAGGCAGTGCATCAGCTGCTGCCTGGGATCCCAACTCGCGAGATCCAGGCTGCCAAGGCGCAACTTAAACCACTGCGCCATGGGGCCAGCCCCTGAATCTGTTCATGTCTAAGAGTGAAATGTAGAAGCCTCCAGTGATGATAGTGGATTCATCTATTTCTCCTTGCAGTTCCATCAGTTTTTGCCTCATGTACTTTGATGATCTGTCGTTAGATACAAACATGTCAAGAATTGTTATGTCTTCTTGGAGAATTGACCCCTTTATCATTATGTAATGCCCTTTTGGGGGGGGGGTGGGAAAGATTTGCTCTGAGCTAACATCTGTTGCTGATCTTCCTGTCTCTTTTCTTTCCCCTCCCCAAAGCCCCAGGACATAGTTGTACATTCTAGTTGTAAGTCCTTCTAGTTCTTCTATGTGGGCCACTGTCACAGCTTGGCTTGGCTACTGACAGACGAGTGGTGTGGTTCCGTGCCTGGGGAACCAAACTAGGGCTGCCTAAGTGAAGCACACTGACATTTAACCACCATGTCATCAGGGCTGCCTTGTAATGCCCTTTTTGTGTGTGTGTGTGGGGAAGACCAGCCCCGAGCTAACATCCATTGCCAATCCTCCTCTTTTTGCTGAGGAAGACTGGCCCTGGGCTAACATCCGTGCCCATCTTCCTCTACTTTATATGGGACGCCGCCACAGCATGGCTTGACAAGCGGTGTGTCTGTCCGTGCCCGGGATCTGGGCCTGTGAACCCTGTGCAGCCAAAGTGGAGGGAACGAACTTAACCGCTACGCCACGGGGCCAGGCCCCTCATAGTGCCCTTTTTTATCTCTAACTTCCTTACTTTGAAGTCAGCTCTGTCTGAAATTAATATAGGTACTCCTACTTTCTTTTGATTAGTGTTAGTGTGGTATATTTTTCTCCATCCATTTATTTTTAATCTATGTATGTCTTTATATTTAAAGTGGGTTTCTTACAAACAACATATAATTGGGTCATATTTTTTGATCCACTCTGACAACATCTGTCTTTTAATTGGTGCATTTAGACTATCGACATTCAAAGTGGCTACTGATATAGTTAGATCAATATCTACCATATTTGTTACGTTTCCATTTGTTGCCTTTGTTCTTATTTTTTGTCTTCCACTCTTTTCCTGCCTTCCGTGGTTTTAGCTGAGCATTTTATATGATTCCATTTTCTCTTCCTTCTTAACATCAGTTATACTTCTTTTTTCAGTGTTTACCCTAGAGTTTGCAAAATACACGTGTAATTAATCCAGTCCACTTTCAAATAACACTATACCACTTCACAGGTAGTGTGAGTACCTTATAATAACAAAATAATCCTAATTCCTTCACCTCATCCCTTGTATCATTGCTGCCATTCATTTCACTTACACATAAGCATACATAAGAAAACATACATATGCGTAACAACAGAGCATCAAACTACCTACGACAAAAACTGATAGAACTGCAAAGAGAAATAGATGACTCCATTATCATAGAGATTTCAACACTTCTCTCTCAGAATGCATAAGAATATAGATGGTATAGACATAAACATAGTTTATGGAATACATCATTCCTATTATTCTTTTGAGCAAACTATCATCTGTTAGATCAATTAAGAATAAGAAAAATAAAAGTTTTGTTTTACCTTCACTTATTCCTTTTTTGATGCTCTTCTTTTCTTTATGTAGATCTGAATTTTTGACCTATATTATTTTCCTTCTCTCTAAAGAACTTCTTTTAGAATTTCTTACAAGGCAGGTCTATTGGCAACAGAGTCCCTCGATTTCTGTCAATCTGAGAAAGTCTTTATTTCTCCTTCACTTTTGGAGGATAATTTTGCAAGGTCCAGAATCCTAGATGGCTAGGGGTTTTTTCTGTCAACACTGTAAATACTTCACTTCATTCTCTTCTTGCTTGCATGGTTTTCTGAGGAGAAGTCAGATATAACTCTTATTTTTTTGTTCCTCTACAGGTAAGGTATTTCTTTTCCTCTGGTTTCTTTCAGGATTTTTTTTTTCTTTATCTTTGATTTTCTGTAATTTGAAAATGATATGTTGAGATGTAGGTTTTTTTTATATTTATTTTATTTGGTGTTCTCTGAGCTTCCTGAATCTGTGGTTTGGTATCTGACATTAATTTGGGGGAAATTCTCAGTCATCATGGTTTCAAATATTTCTCTGTTCCTTTCTCTTTCATCTCCTTCTAGTAGTCCCATTACATGTATGTTATACCTTGGATAGTTGTCCCACAGTCCTTGGATTTTCTGTTTTTTTTTTCAGCCTTTGTTTTCTTTATTTTTCAGGTTTTGAGGCTTTCGTTGATACATCCTCTGGCTCAGAGATTCTTTCCTCAGTGATGTACAGTTTACTAATGAGCCCATCAAAGGCATTCTTCAATTCGTTACAGTGTTTTTTATCTCTAGCATTTCTATTTGGTTCTTAGGATTTCCATCTCTCCACTTACATTGCCTACATGTTCTTGCATACTGTCTACATTATCCATTAGAGCCCTTAGCATGTTAATCATAGTTATTTTAGATTCCCTGTCTGATAATTCCTACATCCCTGCTATTGTTATCGAACCAAGCGGGCTCACCTCCTGGTGAGTTAAATAACCTACACCAGTGGAAGTTGTCTCACAAGGTAAAGTGTATTTGCAGCAAATAGGAGGCCTCAAGGAATCATTTCCAAAGTCATGGCATCCCCAAACAAGGGGAAGCAGGAACTTTTATTTCGGTTGGGAAATGAATATTCAAAAGGCAGAGGCGGGTCTTTGCCTGCACAGGCTCAGTTGGAGAAAGTGCTTCCACATAATGAGGCCTAAGCTCCTCCTGGAGAGATCTTTGCATTAAAAATAAGGCAAAGATCATGGGTGCAGCTCTTGTGGTGAGGCTTGGTCAGTTTCAGGATGTTTGGTGGTTACATTTCCCTTGAGTTTCTCACTTGGTCAGTTTCAGGATGGTGGTGGTTATATCTCCTTAACATACAAAAGGAAAAGAAACAACTTGGAAAAACAATTAATTGCTTCCGACCCCACCTTTGAGTTTCTCAAGGCACCTAGCCCTTGACACTATGTCTGGTTCTGGTGCTTGCTCTGTCTCTTCAAATTTTGTTTTTCACCTTTTGGTATGGTTTGTAATTTTTTCTTAATAGCCAGACATGACATACTGGGTAAAAGGAAGTGCTTTATTAATCATTAAGTAAAAATTATTTTTACAAATTACAATAACATATACTCTATACAAGGAAAAAAAATACAGAAAAAAGACTGAAAGGAAATGAACAATAGTTGCATTGGGTGATGTGTTTATGGGTGATTTTATTTTCTGCTTTTTTCTTTTTTTTCATTTTCTGTACTTGACACATTTTCTGGAATGGCCATGTGTTACTTTATAATTAGCCATGAAAAATGGAAAAGAAAAATAAAAGGCCTTTGAAAAACCCACTGTCAAATTCAACCCTTAAAGAACAGTGTGCTTACTCCCCATCCCCCAAAGGAGGCCCTACATTTAGAAACAATATAAAACACTCTCCAGCACCATTTAATCCTATTACTCTTCTGGACTGCTTACAAACCAGGAGATGATCCTTTTGGCTCTTGAAAATAAATCTCCCAAGGTCATGGGGCTTGTCTGTAATAGAGGGGGATGAAACTCCCAGGCCAGCGCTCCTCCCCCTGCACCATCTGGCACCTCGGAATTTCATCAAAGACTGTGTGAGCTAGCCAAAAAGCCAAATGTTCAAATTCATCTTCTTTCTAAAGGCATATGACTCCCTCTTAGGATCACTCCACTAATAAGCCACTGCCCCTCTCTGGGCCTCAGTTTCCTCTTCTATAAAATGAGAAAGTTGTGTTGTCCCAGCAGATCTGGCAATTCCAGGTCCCCAGGACAAACTGTGCCCCCTCTTCTCTTCTCTGCTACCTCAAGGGTTTGCTTCTTTCTGCTGGCTCTGTTACCATCCTGGGGAGGCTGGTTCCTATCCTGGTTCTGCCACGAACTCATTTGCTGAGTGTCCTTGAGCAAGTCAGTGGGTGTCTAGGGACCTCCTTTTTCCCGTTTGTACAATGATGGTTTGGGCCCAGACCAGAGATTTTCACATTCTGAGTGTTGCCGCCCTAGAGTCCTGGGGAGAGTGGGAGGGGTCAGAAGCTCCCTATGTGTCTGTTTTGCATATTGGGGTTCTGGGTAAGATTTCTTTTGAAACAAGGCTCTGTTGCTAAAAGTCTGCTTGAAAACCACTGAGCCAGGCGACTCTGAAAGCCCCTTTCCAGGGCTGAGATTTTATTTCTTCAGGAGCCACAGAACACCAGGTACCAGGGTAAAACAATGGGGAAGCCTCCCTCGGGCTCCGGGCCTGCTCCCACTTCCCCCATTGGGGCTGAGCTACTGGGAGCAGAAGAAGCCGAGATGAGTGCGACTAGATGGTGTTAAGATCTGATACTCTCTGATCTACTCAGCCCACTCAGAGACTTCTCCCTCATCCCCCTCCTCCTCCCTCATCACCTAGGCAACCGGGCGGGGCACCGGGCCTGCGGTTCCTCCTTCCCCCTCTCTCCTCACCCACTCAAGGCCAGGCTGCAGTCCCACCTCTCTGTTTCTGCCCATAGCTTCTCTGGGTCTGGAGATACAAGTTCCAACTTTAGGGCTGCCTTTGGTGAGCATAAAAACCAGATTCCACGCGGGGGCCCCTAACCCCTAAAATAATACTGGTTTGCATGCTGCATTTGCCTGTTCTCCTGGCAGGCATGTTGCAAGCAAAGGGTCTGACCTTGCCAGGGCAGTGGGTGCACGCTCTGGGAGGCCTGAGTTGGTGCTGGGGCAGACCAGGATGGGAGAATGGTGGGGAGCAGACGCGGTTTCCCCTGGCAGTTCTCTGCTCCAAGTGGGAGGTCAGGGGCAAAGGGTTCTGAGGTTTAATTTACGGCCAGTTATCTCCGTGATCAGGTTGCCAGGGTGGGGGTGGGAATCCAGCTGGGCTCATGATAATGGTTAAAGTGGGCAAATGAAGGGTGGAGACTGGGGAGTTGGAAGGGATGGACAGGAGGCTTTGTAGAGGAAACTCGATGGAATTTGTGCCTGCAAATTACACTGAAAAATCCCAGTGATTTTAAGGGAGCGAGCTGGAGCTCTGAATACAGAACGGAGGAAGGGAAAGCGCGCTCAGCTGGGCGGAAGCTCAGCTGTAATGGGCAGCAGGACCTTGGGCAAGTCCCAGCACTGGTTTCTTCAGCAATTAAATGGGGGTGGGAGAAGGTGTGTGGACTAGAGCAAAGATCAAATATTAACAGCAATTAGAGCTAATAAACATACATAGCAAAGTTGCAGGGTACAGTATCAATACACAAAAGTCAGTTGAATTTCTATATACTGGCAATCCTAAAATGAAATTAAAACAACTTCATTTATGGTAGTATCAAAAGGGATAAAATAAGAGGGTATATCAGAACTCTCTGCACATTCTTATCAATTCTTCTGTAAACCTAAAACTGCTCCCCAAAATAGTCCATTAATCTTTTTTTAGTTAGGAATAAATTTAACCAAGGAGATGCAAAACGTAGACTGTAAACATTGCTGAAAGAAAATAAAGATCTAAATAAATGGAAAAACTTCTGGGTTCATGGATTCAAATACTTAAAATTGTTAAGATGGCAATACTATGCAAAGCAATCTACAGATTTAATGCCAAGTCTATCAAAATCCCAAAGGCCTTTTTGCAGAAATGGGCAAGGTGATTGTAAAATTTATATGGAATTGCAAGGGACTGCGAATAGCCAAAACAATCATGAAAAAGAAGTAAGTTGGAGGAATTACCCTTCCTGATTTCAAAATTTACTGCAAAGCTACAGTAATCAAAGCAGTGTGGAACTGGCATAAAGGTGGATATATAGATCAGTGGAATAGAATTAAGAGTCCAGGAATAAACCCATACATCTATGGTCAATTGATTTTTGAAGGGTGTGAAGACCATTCAATGGGGAAGGATTCTCTTCAACAAATTGTGGTGGGAAAATTGAACATTCACCTTCAAAAGAATGAAGTTTGAATCTCACCTTGCACCATGTTAAAAAATTAACTCAAAATGAATCAAAAACCTAAATGTAAGGGCTACAACATTAGGAGAACACATAGGAGTAGATCTCCATGACCTCAGATTTGGCAGTGGTTTTTAAAAAAATGACACCAAAAGCACAAGGAATTAAAAAAAATGGATAAATTGGACTTGATCAACATTAAAAACTTCTTGCCTCAAAAGATGCTATCAAGAGTGCAATGACAACTCGCAGAAAGAGACAAAATATTCGCAAATCATGTATTTGATAAGGGACTTGTATCCAGAATATATTAAAAACTTCTACAACTCATGAACAAAAAGACAAACAACCCAATTAAAAAATGGACAAAGGACTCGAATAGACATTTATCTAAAGAAAATATACAATGACAAATAGGAACATGAAAAGATACTCAATATCATTAGTCATTAGGGAAATACAAATCAAAACCACAATAAGATACCACTTCACACCCACTAGGATGGCTATTATTTTTTTAAAATAGAAAATAACAAGCATTGGCAAGGATGTGAAAAAATCAGAACCCTTGTACATTGCTGGTGGGAATGTAAAATGGTGCAGCCATTACAGAAAACACTTTGGTACTTCCTCAATAACTTAAACATATAACCTAGCCATTCCTCTCCGGGGTATATATCCAGAAGAATCGAAAACAGGTGTTCAAACAAAAACTTGTACACAATTGTTCATAGCAGTATTATTCACAATAGCTAAAAGGTGGAAACAATTCAGATGTCCATCAACTGATAAATGGATAAATAAAATGTGGTATATCCATGCAATGAAATACTTATCCATAAAAAAGAATGAAGTACTGATACATGCTACATCATGGATGAACTTGAAAACATACTAAGTCAAAGAAGCCAGACAGAAAAGGCCATGTACTGTATGATCTCATTTATATGAAATATCCCGAATAGGCAAATCCATAGACATAGAAACTGGATTAGTGGCTGCCATGGGCTGGGGAGAGAGAGTAATAGGGAGCAATTGCTTAATGAGTATGAGGTTTCCTGTTGGGGCGATGAAAATGTTCTAGGACTAGATAGTGGTGATGTTGCACACCATTGTGAATGTACTAAATGCTGCTAATGGTAAATTTTACATTATGTGTATTTTACTCTAATAATAAAATGTTCAATGAATTATTTTCCAAAAGAAGGCTCCCTAAAATTTTTGCTCACCTCTCCATAAATAAACAAACTTGTTTTAACAGCAGAACTATTTTGTTCAGGTATGAGCTTATGCAGAAATTCTGTATCTGAAACAGACAAAAGTGCAGGTCCTGGGGTAGGAGGCCCCTGTGCCCCTTTTATGAAAGTCCTTCAGCAACTGGTTAATTACTGAGATGCCTTCCAGCCCTGATCTTCTGAGTTTAAGGTGCTTAGTAAATGTGTGTTGAAGCGATGCTCTGCTGAGGCCACCAGGACTAAAGGTCCTGAACTGGTGACCACACCAGAGCTCCAGCTGTAGCCCAAGGCCAATTCTGACCAAAGCCTGCTGAGCTCAGCACTGGGTGGCATTCTTTGAAAAGATGGCAAAAATGTACCCGTGGTGAAAGGTCTGAGATTGTCTGGGTAGGGAGGAGGTGTAACCGAACTCAATGGGTCCATCTCTTGGTGAGTGTGGAGCTGAAAAGCACAACCAAGGCTGAAGTGGGCAAAGCAAAAAGGTTTGTTGCTTGGCAAACAATGGAGAACACCAGGGATAGCTCCCAAAGCAGTGCCCCACCTCCTCCTGCCCCAGCTTAGTGCAGTTGGAGACTTTATACTCCAGAGTGCAGAGGCTATGTTACAACTGTGTAACAACTGGGCCTAATCAGAGCGCATGTGCAGGCCATTACATAGTGAGTTCCATGCCATTACATAATAGGTTCAAGGTAACTTTTGGACACTTAGAGCTGGAGCAATTTGCAGGGGTCCTGCTGCGACCCTGTAAGTTTCACTGTAGGATGGCAACATCTGCTGAAAGGAGGACATCAACTTCTGATAAACAGCACATTTAATTTCCTTGTCTGGAAAACATTTGACAGACTGTGTTTAGTTATGGATCAGATTTTCATTAACCCTTTCCTTGCCTGGTTTCTGGTCATACAGGTAGGTGTGGCACTTAAGAGCTGGGGGCTCTGGAACCAATCTGCCTGGCTTTGATTCCTGCATCCATACTTACTAGCTATTTCCTGGAGGTGAACTTCTCAAACTGTCCATCAGGGATGAGTACTACTACATATGGCATGGTGGTGTTATGAGGATTAAATGCATTAATTGGAGTCAAGTGCTTTGAACAATACCTAGCATATAGAAAGCCTTCAATAATCTTATTTTTATTCTAGAATTACAGTGGTCTCTTTCATCATATGACTCAATACAGTCAACCCTGTGGTGACTGAGACTCTGTCACCGAGGAGGGTCTGAGAGATGGCCTTGGATTACAACTTGCCCCTCATCTTGGTTTCTCCTATAGTACACCAGACTGTGGCAAACTGAGGTATTCTCTCCAAAATGTCTGCATAATTTGATTGTCTTGAGTGTGTTTCAAACTGTTGTTGGTCTTATCCCACTGGTCTTGAAATCAACTGAGTGCGTTGCAAGCAGTTACAAACATTTCAAAAAACGATAAAGAAAAGAATAGAATGGGGGCCGCCCAGTGGCGCAGCGGTTTAGTTCGCGCTTGGCAGCCCAGGGTTCGCGAGTTCGGATCCTGGGCGCCCGCGGACGCACTGCCTGTCAGCCACGCTGTGGCGGCGTCCCATATAAAGTGGAGGAAGATGGGCACGGATGTTAGCCCAGGGCCAGTCTTCCTCAGCAAAAAGGGGAGGATTGGCGACGGATGTTAGCTCAGGGCTGGTCTTCCCCACAAAAAAAAAAAAAAAAAAAAGAATAGAATGAAGAACAATCAGAGTGCATCATAGAAATTAGGGCAAGTGTTAAGTATTGTTTGTTGAAACTTTGTTTCAGTTTGTGTATGTGTGTCGGTGAGCATGCACGCCCACGCTAACGAGCACCTGTGTACTGGGTTATGATACAATATGTATTTCTTGCTGAGGGTTGCAGTTAAAAAAGTTTGAAGGCCATGACCCGGTAACACCCAGGGACTTTCCGAAGGCCCCTGAACTGAGCAGAGGAGGACTGCCTGCCTTAGGAAAGCAGACCGGATTTGGTGGGCAGGACTGAATATCTTAAACAATTTGCCCATCCCCCAGGAAAGCTGGCACAGTGGCCTGCACTGGGGACTGCAGTCAGGGAGGAGGGAAGATTCTTCAGCGGGAAGGTGGAGAGATTCAAAGGGTGGGACAGGTGCTGTGATACTTAAGTCATCAGAACTCGGAAGACTCCACTCCACACACGAGCACACATAAATACACACTAGCATCATTTAAGTGCAAACCAAGGACCTGTCTCAGGCATTTAGCTGTCTCTTTCATGGTATTTTGTATTTTCCAGGCTACCTTATTCCCCAGGATTGTTTTGTGGCTCCAGAAGTGCCCCCGCTCCCCAGGTTTTTCAATGACCCATGCAGACTCATTTCAGCACTACTGGCTTTGCTGCTGTCCTTACCCCCTCCCTTCTTGGATGTCACCTGCTCCCCTGGGTCCAGCTCCTCCTGGCATCTTTGGCCCTACACAGAGTCCCCCCACTGCCCCACCCCAGCATGGAAGACTAGCACTCCCTCCCTATATACAAAATTAAACTCAGCAGAGGTCTGGAGTCATTGCCACAACCCTGGGAAGGGGCTGCCAGCTTTGTGGAAGGAGAGTTCTGGGGATTTCCCAGCTGGCGATGTATCCTGAGAAAGAAGTGGCAAAAGAGTTGGAAGTGTTGAAAATGTGGGCAGTTGACACATCTGGACTACCATTTGGTATTGCTTAATCCAGGATTAGTGGTGGGGGATAAAGTTGCCCTCTAGTGCTGGGGACTTCAAGCCCCTACTCTCACTCCACCCTCACTTGGGTCCCCAGGCTAGGGTTTGGCAATTTGATGAAGCCAGGACATGAAAAGCCAAAAGGAGTAAGCCAGGGAAGGAGACATTGAGACCCAGTTTTTAAGGACTATTCATGCCCTTCAAAGGGGGTTCATCCTGTCCTACAACAGTCTAGGTGTGACCTCTGTTGAGCACACCTTTGCTTCAAATTGCCTATAAGCCATGACCACAGCCAGAGTCTGTGGACAAGTCACTTCAGCTCTTTAAGTTCCATCTTCTTCACCTGCGAAATGGTTCTAATAGTATCTTTCATAGAAGGTTGTGAGGATAAAATGAACTAACCTGTGGAATACCCTCCTGGTACAGTAACTAAAGCAAAATAGGCATGCCACGGATTGATCAGTTATCACAAACATCCTTACAATGATATCACATTTTATAATTTGTTTGAAAATTAGTGAAAACACATAAAGCAAAAACCGCCCATAACCCAACTATGCTTAAAAGAACTATATATCCATTTGCAACAACCTGGAAGGACCTAGAGGGTATTAAGTGAAATAAGCCAGAGAGAGAAGGACAGACACTGCATGAACTCACTCATATATGGACTATAAGTGAACACACGGACAGAGAGAACTGATTGGTGGTTACCAAGGGGAAGGGGGGTGGGGGGGGCACAAGGGGTGAAGGGTTACATCTACAAGGTGACGGACAAACAAAAATGTACAACTAAAACCCCACAGTGTTATAAACTAAGACATCAATTAAAAAATAAATTAATTAATTAAAAAAAAAAAACTATATATCCAAAGACTCACAAGACCCCACTTTCTACTTCCCAGATGAACAATTTGCTGTATACCCTTCTTTATATTTTTCTTCAAGTTTAAATGGATAAATAGATCTATTCATTGATCTCTTTCTCTTTATGCTTTTTTTTTTTTTTGGTGAGGAAGATTAGCCCTGAGCTAACATCTGTTGCCAATCTTTCTCTTTTTGCTGAGGAAGATTGGCCCTGGGCTAACATTGTGCCCATCATCCTCTATTTTATATATGGGATGCCGCCAAAGCATAGACTGACAAGCAGTTTGTAGGACCGTGCCTGGGATCCAAACCCACAAACCCTGGGCCGCTGAAGTGGAGCGCACAAACTTAACCACTACAGCACTGGGCCAGGCCCTCTTAATGCTTTTTTAAAGTACAGAAATTGAATCATTGCTGTCTATCTATCTATCTATCTATCATCTGTCTAATTTTTCAACTTGCTTTTTTCACTTGATATATCATGAACAATGTATGGGTGCAGCCATTTCCTTAGTGAATATTACGTCTTTTTAGTTTTTTGCAATCTGATGGGCAAAAAAATAGCATTTCATTGTTTTATGTTGCACTTCTCTGACTAAACTAAGTAAGGTCAAGCATCATTTTATGTCTTTTGGAGGTTTGCATTTTCTCCTCTTTGAATTGTCTGTTCAAATCTTAACCCATTTTTCTCTTGGGATTTTCATGTTTTTATCATTAAATTATAGAGTGCACTTTGTATTGGAAGGACATTTACCTTTTTCTGTTACACGTGTTGCAAATATTTTTCTCCACTCTGTCATTTGCCTTCTGACTTGATGGTATCTTTTGCGATTCAGAAGTTTTAAATATTTTATGTAATCAGATGTGTTCCTTTTTCCTTATGGCTTCTGGATTTCTTTGGGGTTGTTTAGAAAGCCTTTCCTGGGACCATTGCTGTGTTCTCCATCCACTCCCCAGTGACAGCTGGCAATGAATGTCCTCACTGAACCCTGCTCTGTCTCACACTGGCACTTTGGGTTTCTTGTCTATCAACACATTATAATGATGTCTGATGCTGGGAAGTATTACTTTGTGTCAGAAGCACACAGAGAAAGGCAATAGTGGAGAAGCCAAGACTGTCTGAGACGGCAGTGGAGTGGGGTGGGAGCTGGTGGAGCTGAAGTGTTGAGAAAGCAGAGATGAGGAAGGAGAGGAATTCCGTGACCTTGAATTGAGTGTCTAAAAGTCATGCTAGCTGATACTCTGCGTAGGAATTTTAAAGCCAACAGCATCTTGGAAAGGGATTTCGTTTTTTTTTCAAAACCCATTTCATTCTTTACAAGCACTACATAGTGGCTGGTCCCCACACCTGGGAGGCAATATAAAAGCCTCCTGCCAGACCAGAAATGAAAGGAAAAGAAATTGGAAAATAAGACCTCAGCTCAAAAGTATGTCTCCTCTTGAGAGAATTTTAATATATATTCCAGGCTCCATAGATCGAATGCTTAAATTAAGAAAAAAAAAAAATCCAAGAAAGTAAGGTACTCTAGTTAGAGTGAGTCTGAGTTCCCTACATCTCCACAGTTCACCTTCCTAAACAAACACACAAAAACAGCCGGGGCAGCCACATACACAGGAGCACCTACACTGCACCAACTCTCTCTCCTTAATACAGCCCTGGAGGTAAACAGGACACGGTCTAGGGGGTCGTTTGGGATCACTGCAGCTCTGATGCCTGGAGCATTGCCTAATGGCCCCTGGCACCCATTGCTCCTGACTCTGCAGCTCCACCATCAGGCGACAAAGCTATTCTCTTCCTCTACCATGACTACTCCTACTGCCTTGCTCTACCCTGGGGCTTCTGCTCACTGCCTTCTTTCTGCACTTCTGTAAGCTTCTTCCTCCTCTCCAGCCTCCTCAGCATGGGATATCCTCTTGAGACTCACATTCAAACTCTCCTAAAGAGAGGGTCTGATTGGTTCAGTTAGTTACTGGTGTCTTTCTGGGGTTGTCTCATTGGCTGCTGCTCCAGCCAGCTCTTCTTGAGTTTGTTGCCCACTTCTGCTGCATAGCAGCAGAGTCAAGCTGCCAGCTTTCCTCAAAAGGAGCTCCACATGGCTTTAGGGCCCCAAGAGTAAAATAAGCAGCTTTCCAACACTGACTTCTTCCAGCAGCATACCCAGCTACCAGATTTGACATCTGGCTACCCAGCATATGGTAAATTAGAAGCAGTTAATGATAAAGAGGGGAAATGGAAGATGAGCAAGCATTTACAATCATTAGCCAAACATTATTTTTATTTTTTATTTTATTGCAGGGAAGCTAGGGAGGAAGGAACAGGGCAACTGAGGGTCTCTGCAGGAACTCCCATCACTGAGCAGACTGCCAGGTTCCAGGTCTGTCTGGGAGTCGGGAGAAGATCAGCATCCTGCCCTCCTTGGCCCATCCTGCAGGCCCTGGGCCCAGGCCCTTGCTACTTGGGGCCGAGTTAGGAAATGGTCTTTCCTGTTTTCCCCAGGGTCTCCAGCAGAGTGTCCTCGCTATCTCACAGTCGATGCAAACCTTCTAACAAGGTCAATGTAAAACTGAACCCCTTCCAGCTTGTTGAGGACCTGAGTGACCACAGAGCAGCCTTCACAGGTCATGTCCATGGAGAACTAGTGCTTCTTCAAAATCCGGATTCTTGAGCAATGGGGTTGTCTCAAGACCACCAATAACTCTGATGTGGGTAGGCCTCCATACTCTAGACAAAGATTATCAATCAACCAATATTTATTAACATTTCAACAACATTTATCACCTTCTAAGCAATGAGGTATGGTTGCTAAAAGCCTACACTGAGGAAACAGGCCAACAATTGTAATACAAAAATGTATAATTGAGATATAAGAACTCAAGAAGCTACAATTGGGGCCATTTAGGGTCAAGGCAACACTTGCACCTTCAGTCACCCCAGTCTACCCCTATCTTGCAGCACTGAATAATACTTGAGATTCAGAATAAACCTGAGCCATGGGAATGTTAAGCTGGGTTCTAAAGACTCAATGGTTAAGAACAACTAAGTTTTTCATTATTGGTCTGTCATCACGCCTTCATTCTATTGACAAAAGTCATCTACAGGCCAATTTATATAATCTCTGTGCAGACAGCAGGCTTTTAATGCTGTTTCAGAGTCTGTCCCAGACCCTCTTGGGACTGTGTGTTTAGACACGGGCTCCTGGCATAAATTCCAACCCTAGATGTCAAAATACATGTTCATGTTCCACACCCATCCTCTTCGTTAATAACTACAGCTTCTGCTGCTGCTCTTGAAAATAGCACCTACTGGGTGTCAGCCCTGTCCCAGGCACTTCACGTAGATGAATCCTTTCGACAACCTTACAATAGCATTATGCCCACCTTGAAGGTGAGAAACTCAAGCAAGGTGCCTATGAAGGTGTGCTGGCCTCAAGGGTGGGACAGACCTTAGAGCTTGGAGAGAGAGTGAGCCAGTCTAGGAGCAGAAACACACTTCCTAATCTTCCAGGCTGGTTTGGAAGCAGTTTAACTGGGTGGTTCTTGCTCAGGCTCTCTCCCTTTTGTTCTCCTTAAATATTATAAAGTTGTTTTTGTTGCTGTTGTTGAAATTCCAGGAGAGAGCATTAAAGGGAAGCAGCAGCGCCCTGTGGGCAGAAAGGGTGGGGCTGAAAGTAAAAAAACGTCCACTAGGAACAAAGTCAAGGCTGGGCCCGCCTCCTTACCCCACCCTCCCTCTCTCCTCTCTCCTAACCCGGCAAGGCTCCTTCCAGAGCTGACCTTGGAGGTCCTGGGTTTTATGAGGGAAGCAAGGTCCCTTCCATACCTGCAATATACCCATTTGCCAGAGAATCAACTCAGGATATTCTAAATGACCATTTATTGAGATTTTTCTAAACTCAGTCTTATATTTATTTGGATTCTTAGCAATCTTCCAGATTATACCACGTTTTTCATCCAGGATCGTTATTAAAAACAGCCACAACTAACAATTCTACATCATTTGAAACTATGTGTGTCACTCAGGATCACTGCAGGGGATCTGTGTGATTTGAGGAGAGTTTAATAAAGGGACTATTTACAAAAGTCTGAGGGCAGAGTTTAGGGAAACTACCAAGGGACAGTGCAGCACTCTGGGGCTAGCAACAATAGGGAGCAGTTCCCATCCCTAGGCCTAGAGGGGAGAGGGGAGGGAGTGGCCACGGACGCCAAGAGAAGGGGTATATACGGAGAGGGTCCTCTGACAGGGGCTGTGGCCTTAGGTAAAGGCACAAAGCCAAACCATGGTGACCTGGCAGAGAAGAAACCAAAGAAATATACCCCTCCTCACTTTCCTCTGGCCCCCCATCTCCAGTATTTCCCATTGGCCAAACGCTACCGAAGCCTGCATGTGAGAGATACAGTCCATGGAGGTCAGTCTCCTGGGGCACAGAATAGAGTGGGAAAACATGAGAGGTGGATGTAGAAGGGCAAATAGAAAATGCCGGTGCTTCTATTATTAATGATAACAATATTAATATTATTATATTAATAATGCAATGACGACAATATTAACAATAGCTTCCATTTGAGCCCCTGCTCTGTGCCTGTCACACAATTTTGCCTTTTGCAGACAAGGAAGTGATGGTTCACAGTCTACTGTGCTCTTCAGTGTCCCTGTAGAATAGAAGTTGAGATTACCCTCTGAGAAGGAAATTCATAAGAATTAAAACAAAAAAGGATGATCTCAGCCATCTAGGGTATGTTAGTTATTTGTTGCTGCTAACAAATTACCCCAAAACTTAGCGGTGTACACATTTATTACATCACACAGTCTCTGTGGGTCAGGAGCAGCTTGGCTGGGTGGTTCTGACTCAGGGTCTCTCATTAGATTGTTAGGAGGTTGGCCAGGGTTGCAGTCAACCGAAGGCTTGATTTGGGCTAAAGGACCCACTTCCTGTGTGGCTCACTTACTCCCCTTGCAAGTTAGTGCTGGTTTTTGGCAGGAGGCCCGGTTCCTCACCACACGGAGCTCTCCACCGGGCTGGTGGAGTGTCCACAGGGCATGGCAGTTGGCTTCTCCCAAAGTGAGTGATTCAAGAGAGGAATGCAGGGAGGAACCACAGTGCCCTTTATGATCTAGTCTCACAAGTTCTTCACCGTCACTTCCGCCATATGCTATTCATTAGAAGCAAGTTACAAAGCCCAGCCCACACTCAAGCCCATCTCTTATAGGGAAGATTATTAAAGAATTTGTGGACATATTTTAAAACCACCATATATCACAAAAACAGTATCAAAGATATTGTGGTCATATGATTGAAGAGTTTGGGGAAGACTTGAAACTACACTGAAACTTGACCATCACCAAGCCAGGTGAAATCTCCCAAGCACACTATGCCCTCTCTGAAGAAAGAGCATGTTAACAGAAAGTGTTTAGTTTCCAAGTCACCAATGAAAAGATGACCCAGTGGGATAATACTGTGCAGAGAATGGTGAACCCAGTGGATGCGTGTTATCAGATAAAAAGAGAGAGGCATACTTGGTTTGGGGACAGGACTCTATCATGTCTGGATGAATTATCTGTCAGGATTATCCATTTCCCGTGGGTGGGAGAAGACTTTTGGGAAGGCAGCGTCCTAGGCAGTAGACACAAGGATTTCAGTAAATCTAAAGAATCACCTCCATTTAATATTAATTGCTAATTTTGGATGCCCATCGGTGTCTTATGAGTGTAACTAACGTGACTTGGCCCTGAGCATTTCCAGACCTGCAAAGCTAAGGACTGGATAGACTCATGAAAGAAGAGATCCCACCCTGCAGAGTAATCACTGTCTTGGGTGACATCCTCATCTCACCATACCTTTTGTGATTGCAGAGCCCCTTCTAGAAAAATTCATGTACCTCTGAAAGCAATATGAGTCACCAACAGCATTACTGGAGCCACCCATGAAAATTCAGCCAGGGTTCTTTCTGTCACTACATGGGGGATAGTCTTCATCAAGTTGGACTAAATGATCTTCCTTGAATGGATCATCCAAGACATCTACCCGGTGAAAAAAACAATGCTAGCTGTTTGTACATAAAATTAAAAAAAAAAAAAACTTCAAAAAATTCATGTGATAATAGGACACTGTTTATGACAGCAAAAATAGTGCAAATAACCCAAATGTCCAGAAATATGGGACTGGTAGCATTAATATGTTACAACCACATGGTGGAATACTATTTATCTCAAAAAGGAATGTGGAAGATCTTTATAACCAGTGTTTTCCAAAAGAACTTTCTGCAATGACGGAAATATTCTGCTCTGTCCAATATGATTGCCACTAGCCACATGTAGCTATTGAGCACTTGAAATGTGGCTAGTGCAGCCAAGGAGCTAAATTTTAATTTTATTAATTTTAGTTTAAATAACTATATGTGGCTAGTAGGCTATTCTATTGGACAGTGCTCCTCAAAACACTGATATCATGTGATCTCCAGGATAGATTTTTAAGTGAAAAACAAGATGCAGGAATTGTAGACCAGTGTATAAAGTATGTTACTTTTTGTGAATGAAAGGGAGATAAATAAAAAATATATTTATATGGTGAATTTGCACAAAACCACTGAAAGGATAAATAAAAATGGTTACCTGTTGGACAAGGGGGACAGGGTGGATGTGGATGGAATGAAAGTAAGACTTCTCAGTGTGTACTTTTAAAATATTATTTAGATTTTTAAACCATACAAATATACTGTCTGCTCAATAAAATAGAATAAGCCAAAATAAAATAAAAATTTTAAGATAAAAAGGGAAAAAATCCATGTGAGGAAATACTCAGCATGTGAATGTTAAGAATAGATCTCTCTAGGGGCCGCCCGGTGGCGCAGTGGTTTAGTCTGTGCTTGGCAACCCGGTGTTCGCGAGTTCGGATCCCGGGCGCCCGCAGACGCACAGCCTGTCAGCCACGCTGTGGCGACATCCCATATAAAGTAGAGGAAGATGGGCACGGATGTTAGCCCAGGGCCAGTCTTCCTCAGCAAAAAAAAAAAAGGGGGGGGGAGGATTGGTGACGGATGTTAGCTCAGGGCTGGTCTTCCCCACAAAAAAAAAAAAAAAAGAATAGATCTCTCTCTTTGGGTGCTCACTGACTGCTTGTTATTAGATAAGGCAAGATGAATAAATCACCATGTTTCTTTTTTGTCTTAGATGCCTGGTAGGGCAGATCAAAATTTAGTGCTTAGCTACATGATCTTCCATTTATCTAGATTTCTAGTATAACACCCCCCCTCCACGTTCCATCTCTTACCTGGCTTTTGTTAATTTATCTTTCTTTCTGACTTTCATTGTAAGCCATGCTAATCCTTTCTGAGGCAAAATAGTCAAAAAAGAAGGGAAAGAATAAACACAAAATACTTGATTTCAGAAGACAAGAAAGTGGGCACTCACACATTTTTGATAGAAGTTTAAAATGATAACAGTCTTTTTTAGAATGTAATTTGGAAGTGTCTATTAATTTTTTAAATGTACGTGGTCTTTCATTCAACAGTTCTTCTGAGAATCTGTCTTACAAAGATACTTGCAGAGGGGGCTGGCCCCGTGGTGTGGTGGTGAAG
The DNA here is from genome assembly GCA_031878705.1 of Tapirus indicus. Classification (NCBI taxonomy): domain Eukaryota; kingdom Metazoa; phylum Chordata; class Mammalia; order Perissodactyla; family Tapiridae; genus Tapirus; species Tapirus indicus. The sequence goes on along the minus strand of CM062918.1, from coordinate 58,385,807 downwards.
TTCAGCGCACTCCACTCCGGTGGCCTGAGTTCACGGGTTTGGATCCCAGGTGTGGACCTACACCACTCATCAGCCATGCTGTGGAAGCGACCCACATACAAAATAGAGGAAGATTGACACAGATGTTAGCTCAGGGCGAATCTTCCTCAGCAAAAAAAAAAAATTAATAATAATGATAGTCAGGTTTAAAAAAAATACTTGCTGAAGTGTGTAAGCTAGAAGTTCGAAGGTCATTCATTGTTCATTACAAATTATAATGAAAAATTATAACCAATCTAAATGTCCATCAATAGGGGAGTGGTTAAGTAAATTATGAGAAAATGTACAATACCTAAAAAGAATGAGCTAGACCTGTGTTTACCGACATGTAATAATGATCAAGTATGGAACAATATGTACAGAAGCAGTTTTCAAAATTTTGGTCTCAGGACTCCTTTATATTCTTATAAATTAATGAGGATCTCAAAGAGCTTTTGTTATATAGCTTTTGGCCTTTGATATTTACCACATTAGAAATTAAAACTAAGATGTTTTACTTTATTTATTTATTTATTTTTGGTGAGAAAGATTGGCCCTGAGCTAACATCTGTGCCAATCTTCCTCTATTTTATATGTGGGATGCCACCACAGCATGACTTGATGAGCGATGTGTAAGTCCACACCCGGGACCCGAACCCACGAACCCTGGGCCGCTGAAGTAGAGCACAGGATCTTAACCAGTATGCTATCGGGCTGGCCTCCAAACTAGGACATTTTAAAAATGTACTTATTAATTTATTTAAAGTAACAACAATAAACTCATTACATGTTTACATAAGTCACATCCTTTTTATGAAAATGAACTATATTAAAACAATTTAGTGAGAAGGCTGGCATTGTCTCACATTCTGCAAATGTATTTAATATCTGGCTTAATAGAAGACAGCTGGATTCTCGTGTCTGCTTCTGCATTCCATCTGTTGTGATATGTTGTTTTGGTTAAAGTACAGGAAGAAAATCCGGCCACATACACATATGTAGTTGGAAAAGGGAGGGTTATTTCAATAGGCTTTTCAGATCATTGTGCATATTCTTCTTGGATAGTTCACCAAAAGTCAACAAGTGGTGGTTTCTCAAAAGGTACTTGCAATGTGGATTCTGAAACCATGTCAATGAACTTTTCCTACTTTGTTACATTAAAATCCACTGGTCTATCTTCCACTTTGAATGATTCTTTTATGCATGCATGATTTTGTTACATCATGCATTGGTCATTTGAAAAATATTGGCTCACTGAGTTATATAAATCTTTCTAATATTGACATATTTTACTAACAGTATCAAAAATCACATTTGTTAATATCACTATCAATCTCATCACCAAAGTCTTTCAGTGTTGGGAAGCTGTCCAACTCACAGTGGCGAATATGTCACAGAGCACCCTTCGAGAACTGCTGATGTAGCCTATAAACCCTTTTTTGTTAAAAAAATTGTAATTTTTGCTTGAAAGTTTGAATTTCATCATTAGTAATAAACACAGTCAGTTTTCCCTGAAGTGACAGGCTCATTTCATTCATTTTTGAGAAAATGTCTGAAAAATTCCCAAATCTGAACCACCATAGTTTGCCTGTTAGTTGTAATGTCAAGGAAAAATGGTGTTCCATGAAGAAAACAGTTCAATTCAGTTTGCAAGTCAAACAATTGCACACATGCTCCTCGTCCAGAGGACTGCTGTCCTTCGGAATGCAGCCGAAGTGCTTTATGTGTACTTCTCATCTCATTATACAGAATCTTAAAAAAGACAGGTATTGCAGGGTTGACATTCAATAAAAGGAGTCATCTTTACTGCTTCATCAAGGGCATTCTTAAGGAAACTGGCATTCCTGTTATTCTGAGTGTGTGGTGGTGAAGGATACAGTGACCACTAGGACAGTTTGGTGCCACCACCTTGAGCTAAGGCACCAGCAGTTTTCCTCACTGTTGCTTTTTGTAACATCAGTGCAAATGCCAGCTCTGTGACAAAAGCAAACAATACCCCCCTAGTATTATTATAAATGTAGCTTTGGCCTTGTGGACCCTCTGAAATGGTCTGGGGGACCTTCAGGGATTCATAAGACCACCCTTTGAGAACTGCTGATGTAGCATATAATCCATTTTTCTTAAAAAAAAAAAAAGCAAAGAAACCAAGATACACATCCAAGTGCTAACAGTGGCTACCTCTAGCAGTAGAAAGTGATAAAGTGATGTTTACTTTTCACTTCATACACTTTTCTATTTTTCGAATCCTTTACGATGAGTATGTATTTCTTAGGAAATTAAAAACACTAAAGAAAGAAAAAGATTAAATTAAATTTAAATTATAAACAACAATTTCAACACAGACAGAGAATGTAACACGCCCTTAGAACTATTTTCATCTTGAAAATATGAAGAGATTAGATACATAAAGCAGGGAGCTTAAATTATTAAAAAACAAAACAAGACACAACAGAAAGCTCACCCTGAGAAATACCTCATTTCCCACAGGGCTGGTGGGAGGAAGTGTCGCTGTGGTGCTGCGGCGGCCGCCAAACCCACGTAGCTGAAACCAATGACCCTGCTGATACCTTTAGATGCTGTTTGAAAATAAATCTAAAACACATTCTCTCTAGAAGGCAACAGGATTAGACCCGAAGAGTGATTTGACACTTTAGGAAGCTCATAGCTTCCCCCCCCAGAGGAAAGAGAAAATCAAGCACAGGACCCGGGCCTACAAGGCAGGTATTAAGTTTCTCTTGGGTGCCTTAGGCCTCCCAGCTCGGTGCCCTCCTCCCTCTCATCTGAGCCCCAGTCACTTCTTGCCTTTGCAGCATCCATGCCCCCCTCTACCCCCTACCTAAACCTCTTGGTGTCAAAACTACGATATCAGTCATCTATGCCCTAGCGTCAATGAATCTCCAGTACCACGTCCCCCTCTCGCGCCCCCGCGCATTTGCCTGTTAGGCTGATCTCTGACGGTGACCTAGAAGGCTGGGTCCTGTGCAAGGCAGCTTAGGCCGTCATCAGCAGCTGGTGGGGAAGGATCTGAAGTGGAATTCTCTTCCCAGGGCTTCTGAAATCATGCTCCATGAATGGCTAGCTCAAGCAAAGCTTCTCCTTTCTGCTGTGTGACATCAAAGAAGTTACTGCCCCTTTCTGGGCTCTGTAAACCGAGTGGGTTGGACTAGTGACCTCCCAGGTGTCCCCTGCTCTGAGGCTCTGTGACGGAGCTCCTGTAATGTGTGTGATGCTAACTCAGGAGGTCTAGGGAACAAGCATCTTGTTGTCAGTTCCTGAATTAAAAGACATTCAGAGGAAGCTCCCCACACACTCCGTGCAGTTTGCACCCCTCCCCCTTCTCTTCCTCATGACCTGTGTCTCCAGGGGGAAGATCAAACAAAGAGGTTGCAGAGGGTGGTGGAATGCTGTGTTTGGTTAAGTCCCAGGCTGGATGTGATTACAAAGTTCCTGTGACTGGGGAGACGCGATGGGGAATGTGGTGGGAGGGATTCTGCTCAGGCATAGCCTCCCCCACTCCCGCTCCCCCCCAGCTCCTTAAGAGGTCTTCTTATGGGTATTTGTTCTTTCCGGAATGGCTATTGGAAGGCTGAAAAACTTTCACAGATTAAAGGAATAAATAAGTGCTTTTGGTGACATTCTGCAGGACACTTGATCAGATGTCGTGGGAGGTGTAGCAGCTGCCGTTCCTCTTAAAGACACTAGGAACAGAATTGGTTTTGAACCTAACTGTGGCCTCCAGAGTCTGTGACTTTCTGGCAGTGGTGGGCTTATCTCCCTCTGTGTCCCCTGCCCTGTCCCTCTTGTCTACACAATGAGGAGAAGAGAGGAGTCTCAAATCCAGCTCTGTTTGTCCTCAGAGCCCATGATCTTGACCTCGACAGTACAGGGTCGTTGGGGGAAATTGTCTTCAGACCGCCTCCTCCTCTCTGTGCCTCTCTCCACACCCCCAGCCCCTGGTGGCCAGGGACCTCTTGGTAAGCAGAGGCCTTCCCTTTGGGAGGAAGGCAGCAGACAATAAACCCATTCAGACTGAAGTTTTGTGGGTTAATGTATTCCTCATTCAGGCCATGAGTGCAATCTCAAAAGGGAAGATAGAATAAGAGTGATATTTATCTACCCAACGGACATGAAATCAACCATCACAAGAGGCTTATGCACCCCTATGTTCATTGCAGCATTATTCACTATAGCCAAGAAGTGGAAGCAACCCAAGTGTCCCTCAACTGATGATTGGATAAAGATGTGGTATATACATACAATGGAATACTACTCAGCCATAAGAAAAGACAGAATTGTCCCATTTGCAACAACATGGATGGACCTAGAGGGTATTATGTTAAGTGAAATAAGCCAGAGAGAGAAGGACAAACACCGCATGATTTCACTCATATGTGGAACATAAACAAACACATGGACAGAGAGAACTGGTTGGTGGTTACCAGGGGGATAGGGGGTGGAGGGTGGGCACAAGGGGTGAAGGGATGCATCCACATGGTGATGGACAAAAAATAATGTACAGCTAAAACCCCACAATGTTATAAACTATTAAGACATCAATAAAAATGAAAATTAAAAAAAAAAAAAGGAACAAGAGTGATATTTAAGAAAAATGGCCTAATAAGCTTTGTGACCTTGGGTTACTTACTCAACCTGACTAAGCCCCAGTGTCCTCATCTATACCATGAGAATAATACCACCTTCACCTTGTGGTTGTAATGATTAAATGTGGAAAATGCCCAGAACATCATAGGAATCTATATATTTAGAATCTCAGGTACACCGAAAGAGAGATTTTGGCTTTCCTTACTGACTTCCTTCTCCATCATGAGACTTACCACACTGACTTTAAGATTCCCGTATTGACCCATGGAGGAAGGGGCTGTCTTTCTTTGGTGAATGGTTTTTAACAAGGTTGCCCATGATAGTAATGGTAATGAGAGTCTGTGAAAGATGTCAGGGATAACAGGACTCTGAGAGGCCCCTACTTCTAGCCCAACCCTAGAAGGAATCTGCAGGTAGGCAGAGGAAGGGACCTGGTTAAAACAGTTTGTGTAGTTTAATTAAAGCTCCCCACACCATTGGTTTGTGTTTCTCTAAATTTCCACCAAAGAACCCTTTATAGTTGCTGAGAAGAATGTATGCTGCCAAGAGGTTTAGATATGCATGTGGAATTGGCTTTCTGCCAGTAGGAAATTTCTTAGAACACACTTGTGTTCTCATAAAAATTCCTGCAGATTCTTCTATTCTATGCCAAAATATATATGTATTCAATTTAAAATTAAAAAAAAAAAACACCACGTCTCCTACCCCCATAAAATCTTCAAATTGGCACTTCCAGAAGATGCAGTATGTTCAGCCTATGGCTTCAGGCTCTGCCTGTATCTGCCACAGGTCCCCTTCCATGGCTGTGTAATCCCAATTTGACAGCATGGCTCAGGAACTGGGATATGAATCTGACTGACCCCACCGTCTCTCTTAGACCCTTACACCCAACCTGGCCTGCTCAACCACTGCCCACAGCACACCCACAGCATATATAGGACACAGCCAGAGTTAGTAAGACCACAGACACACACACACACACACAAACTGAAAAGCCTGAACCATTGTTTGGGGAGGAATGGGGCTTGAAAGATCTAGGTGGCATGGGTGCCATATCAGTCAGGGGTCTTAGGTGGTAAGCAATAGAAGCTGACTCTGGATAACTTACTCAGAAAGTACTTTATTGGAAGCTGTGAGGCAACAGAGAACTGAAGCAAAAGCTGAAGCCCCAGGCTCCAGAATAAGGAGGGCAGTTCCCAGAGTCTGGGAAGCAGACACCACAGAGTAGTCATCAGAGCAAGGATGAATTGGCCTCAAACATTTTCTGTTTTTGTATCATGTGCTCAAGATTCAACTTCCTAGGAAAAGTATCTGATTGGCCTAACTTGGGTGACATGGCCCATCCCCTGGCCAGGGACAGATGAGTCCCTTGATGGGTAGTCCCACCAAGACTGTATCAAATGAAAGAGCGGTCAATTACTAAGGCAAAATTGTACTGCTGTCAAAAAAAAGTGGGCATTGAATGCTGGGCAGGAGAAATTCAAAGCTATTCATGACAGATCCTACGACTTGTCTCCACAGCCAGCCTGGCCCTCCCCAAGGGACACTCAAGTCATCTTTATGGAGAGTCACCAGATCACCAGCATCACCAGCTCTGCTGAATGGTCCTTTCTCAGGACACAGAGCCTTTCACCCTGAGAAAGAAGGTCCAGCATAGGCCCCAGGGAGAGGAAAGGCCATCAGGAGAGACCTTTGTCTTCAGCAGGATGACCCACAATCAGAATCAGAACCATTCAAGGGAATGGGCTTCAGTGAGAGAAGGGAAGGGACATGCCCACAAAGGGAACACCCAGACAGAGAGGCCCAGGTTCCTGTAGGCAGGCTGATTCCCGTCACAATTTGGCCAAAGGCAGGTGCTGGCCTAGAGGTCTTTACTCTGAGAAGTCTCGAGGCAGGCCTGGCTTGGCAGCCAGTCTTTTTTCCACAATGCCAAACAAAAGAGATACGAACAAGCAAAAACATTCACAACAGCAACAGCTAGACACACAACACACAAATCACCTGTGTTATAAACCATTCAAGTGGTGCAGAACTATATAGAGTAAAAAATTAGTCTGTGAAATGACTTTCTTTCATTCCCCCAAATCCCGCAAACATGGGCCCGGTTTTATGGAATCTCCAGGTACCTGCTTCCCCTTCTCAGATGACAGCGAGAGGAGTCCCTGAGTGAAGGGACAGAGGAGACAGGGCAGGGAGATTCCAACCGCTGTTCCAGACCTGAAGCCAGAGCTGAGGGGAGAGCAGGGCTGTCGCAGACACACGTCTGTGTACACCAGGCAAGTAAGGGAGTGGTGAAAAGAAACGGGGGAGAAAGATGGAGGGAGAGAGAGAGAGGAGGAAGGGAGAAAAAGAAAATTAAAGTTCCCCTTTACTCCCCCGTCCCACCCATCTTCCTCCCTCCCGGAGGTGACAACTGTCACCAGCAGTTCCTCACTTGTTTACTTATATAAGGTGGTTAATCAGGTGCAAAATAACTGAGTGTTATTTTCCTTCAGGCATTTTATGAAAAGACAGGAGACACATTTCGCTCCTCCTCCTCTCGAGAAGGCAGTGCTTGGTGCCCCAGAGGCCCAGGGCTTCCCCATGGCCCCTCCATAGACAGGAAACTCTCCGGGGCAGGAGCTCTGTCCTTCTTGTTTCTCCAGCACATGGAGCAGAGCTTGGGATACGGTAAGCACTCAGTAAATATTTTTGAATGAATGAAATTTCTTCTCTCTCCTCAGATATTGATGAGATTTCTATTTAACAACACCCCTCCTTCTGATTTGACCAAGTACGAGGGGGTTACTGTTCTTTCCAATCAATGATCCCCTGAGATAGGGGAGCACATTATGGAGCTGGAAAAATAGGGCTAACCATGTTAGGTTTGGAGTCCGAGGACCTGCATTTGTGTTCCCGCTCAGCCACTAGCTGTGGGGATGTGGAGAGATGCAGTGGGTGCTATGGCGCGTCACCCAGAGCCCCCTCCAGGGCTGAGCAGCTGGTCCCTCAGCAGCCTGAAGGCTGAAGGTTCTCAGCTGAGCCCCCTGGGGGAATTGCCCTTAGCCACCTCTCTCAAGGTGATTTCCTCCTCCTGGGCCAGCCCAAGCCCTGTCTCCAAGTAGCAATATAAAGGCTCTGCCCCCTCTTGCCAACAGGGGACAACTCTGCAGAGCCACCCCAACTCCAGAGCAACCCAAGGGATTGTCTGAGGGCTTTGTAGTGATGCATCCCACAGCCCAACCTCTCTCCCTGCCCAGTCCTGCCTTCTCTACTCCCCCAGGGTTTCCGATCCTGAGAGCAGTTCCCAACACACTTCCTGCAGGCCAATCTGTCTCAGAGCCAGCTTCCCAGGGAACCCAATATGCAGCAAGAGGCCACTTAATCTCTCTGTTCCCAGGCTCCTTGGCTACACAACACAGGTATTAAAGAATATGGGCTTTGAAGTCGGGATTAAATTTTAATCCTAGATACACCACTTGCCAACTCTGTGTTTTTGGGCAATTTATTTAACCTCTCTGAGACTTAGTTGCCTTATCTATAAAATGGAGTATAGTGCCCTGTGTTACATCCCCTCAACCTACCTGTGATATCAGCTGCAGCTGTGGGGGACAGTTTCACGCAAACTCAGACTCATCTGTGCTGGCAATGTCCCACCATGTGTTCTTTACATTCTTCACTTTGGAGGGGATGTCCCCAGGCCACTGGACCTCTACACGCTTCACTGATGTGTCTGGACCCTGAACCTGGGTAGGATTTACTTCCCACTCTATAGAGTGAATGCATCATACTTGTCACTTCTTGCTCATTTGGTCTCATTAACATGATTTCATTGATATGGTGGACTAATATGATGTTCTGTGGAATGTCCAGATGGTCTCGGTCCCTTTGGACTGTGTTATGGTAGAACGTGGGAGAGTTAACATAGCCCTGATGCAAATGTGTCCTGTCGTCTGCTCCACGTGAATGTGAACTGCTTTTGATTCCCCTTGCTGATAGGGTTAGAAAAGAAGGCAATAAACAGATCAGTGGGAGCCAGCCCCGAAGGCCTAGCAGTTAACGTTCAGTGCGTTTCGCTTCTGTGGCCCAGGTTCGGTTCCCGGGTGCGGAACCACATCACTTGTCTGTCAGTAGCCATGCTGTGGCAGCTGTTCACAGAGAAGAACTAGTAGGACCTACAACTAGAATAGACAACTATGTACTGGGGCTTTGGGGAGGGAAAAAGAAGACAGAGAGGAGGATTAGCAACAGATGTTAGCTCAGGGCGAATCTTTCCCTGAAAAAAAACAAAAGAAACCCCAGATCAATGGTCGTGCACCGCGTATCGAGGCTGTGTTGATCTGCTCCAGCAGAGATACTATACTCAGCACAACGGCAATGATGGGAGCTACTACTCTGTTAAGTTTGTGGTAGTTTACTCTCGTCAGCCATTTTATCCAGCTTTGGTAGGGGCCAGACTGGTGAATTAAATGGGAATATGACAGAGACCGCCATCTGCATTCTTTCATCTTTGAGGGTAGCACCAATTCCTGCCATTCCCCCGGGATACAGTCTTGTATTTGATTTACTATCTTGGCCAGGGAGAGGGAGCAGTTTTAGGGACTTCAACTGGCCTTCCTTACTATACTAGCTCATATTCCATAGGTCAAGGAATCAATGCTGGGGTTCTACCAATTACCAAGTATGTCCATTCCAATTACCCGCTCAGGCACAGGGATATAACCACCATGGACTCATGGACACAGTGAACTCACTGTGAGCTGAAGCAAGCCCAGGGCTCCATTATTACCTGGCCCCCCCCCATACTCCCTCACTCTAATGGGGGGCCACATAACGGCACTTTGGGTCACCAGATATCAATGTTAGTTCAGACCCTGTGGCCAACAGTTCTTCAAAGTCCTTGCTTCTCCCCCTTTCTCACGCTCAGTTACACAAGTAAATGGCCATGGATTCTTTTTGCAAAGGGCTGGGGAAATACTACTGAATACATTTGCTGTGATGTTGCGGGTCCTTTAGTCAATGGCTCAGGTCCAGATACGGGGTAAGGAATCATGACCTTTTACTGGGGGTGGCTGCCTTCAGCCCCCTGATCATCCATCCTTGCTTTCTTTTGATTGTCTAGATTAAGCAAGACACTGTTGGCTTCCCATCTGTCTTGCCTCTAGGAACACTGTGTTCTGTTAACCATCTCCACAGTCCTCTGTGGGTCAGGCCCTCCTGACTGCCACTCCGAGTTTGCTGCTTATTGCAATCATTGCGCCCACCTGGGTTCTAAAGGTTACGCACCGCCCTAACGTCTACTATTTTGGGATTCTATAATCCCGGTGGGTATCAGGGAGCCCAGTTCTATAATAGCACCTCCTACTGTCAGTAAAGCTGGTGCCCCCCCCCCCACCAGCTCATTCCTTCTTGCTTTGAAAAATAGTGTTCTCCAGGGCTCCCACAGAGCAGAGTTGGCTGGTGGGTTTCTGGCCTCATGTACTACAAACGCTTTAGCATGCTCACTTCTCTGAGCCTTTTGATCTCTGCCTCCACTGTCTGCCATGGCAGTTCTGACATTTCTACTTCACTTTGGGTGGACCACTGCTTTTCCTAAGCTTCTAAAATCCATCTTTAAAGTGTGTTAGCACCATCTCCTGGGTTCCTTGCCAGGGTGTTAAATCCTGTACATGGGAGAGTACTTCCATATCAACACCTGCTCTTATCCAACTTCACCTTCCTCTTCTCTTGATCTGGCCCCCTCAGGATTCAGTTCTGTGCACACTTCCTGCCTGAATGGATTAGCCAGATCCTGTAGGTCCCTCTCCTCCCTCAGCAGGCCCAGCACAGTTGGGATTTGACTCTTGTCCATCAGATAGTGAGAAAGGAGGTGAAGGTAGGTTCTGAGGGAGACACGCATGTGGTCTTCCAACAAGGGGGACCACTATTTGCCAACAAGAAGTGGGTCACTTCTGCAGGCCCAGTGGGCTCAGAAGCATCTGAGAGTTCAAGGTTCTCAGTTGCACTTACTCACATGTCCCCAAGTACGAGGCCCATCCAGACTAAGAACTCCACCTTCTCTGGAGCTCTGCCACTCTTATCATTGAGTCCTAAGCCTGGTCCTCCCTCTGCAGGAGGGATTTCCTTGTTGCCAAAAGGAGGCCCTCTGGCTTTTGCCTTTTGCCTTGGTGACTGCACTTTAAGACTGTCATTACCCCTCTTTAGCATGTCAGTGGGCTCACAACAGTTATTCATTTCCATAGTCCTTATACTCACTACTTCCCTCAATTGCCAAAGACATAGCACCAGCCAGCGCGACCCCTTCCACCCATATCCCACCCCAGTTCACCAGCAGTGAGTTTTAACAATCATGAAGTGACAGCATGCCAGGGACTAACCTTACTTCTACACCAGGGATGGGGTCTTCACTGACAGCTGGCTGGAAAATGATCCCTCTCCAAATTCCTACCTCTGCTTCCTGGAATCACTTCTGGCACCAACTGTCTTGGTTTGGGTTCCCTGAAAGCAGACTCTGAGATGGAGAATTGTCTGCAGAAGGTTTATCAGGCCATGCTCTCAGGAGATACACCTATAAGTAAGTGAGAGGACAGAATTGGGAAGAGGGAGAAGCTGATCCCCGATATGGTTGCAACTAAAACCACAGCTGATCCTACAGGAAGCACTGAGCTGGGATGGCCCTTCAGAGGGTCCCAGACTGAGGCGAGGAGGCCAGGCCTTTACATTCCTGCATCAGCCAGTCATTGGCTGCAGACCATCCTTGGGGACTGGGCCTTGCCTTGGTGGAGGCAGCAACTTGTGGCCAAAGACAATTCCCAGAGAGGGAAGGAGCTGTGAGATATCAGTACCAGTATTCCCAATAGCTGGGAAGGGGTGTGTGGGCCCTGAAGGGGGATCCGGGAGGAACACTGCTATATCCACTATAGTACCCATCTCATCAAGCTCTCAGGAGAACTGAACAAGATGAAACAGACTAAGAGCTTAGCAATATGCCAGGCACATAATGCTTTTTTAAAAAGTTACCTATTATTGTTGTCATTTATAATAATAATTATGGCTATGATTTGTGTAATAATATTAAGCTAAACCTTATAAATTGTTGACATTTAACTACATTTGACCTATGAATATAGAGATTTCATATGGTTCATCCTGATAATTAATAAGAGTAATTATTCTAATATGTGTTCTACATATCTTATAGGATTATTTGAGGATCAACGAGAGATGATCATATGTAAAAATGCTTTGTGAAGTGAAAAGTTCTATTGAAATGTTCTATTAAAAACAATTCTATTAAGGGGCCGGCCCAGTGGCGCAGCGGTTTAGTTCGCGCTTGGCAGCCCGGGGTTCGCCGGTTCGGATCCCGGGTGCCCGCCGACACACTGCTTGTCAGCCATGCCGTGGCGGCGTCCCATATAAAGTGGAGGAGGATGGGCACGGATAGTAGCCCAGGGCCAGTCTTCCTCAGCAAAAAGAGGAAGATTAGCAACGGATGTTAGCTCAGGGCTGGTCTTCCTCACAAAAAATAAAAAAATAAAAACAATTCTATTAAGGGGCCAGCCCAGTGGCATAGTGGTTAAGTTCATTCACTCTGCTTCGGTGGCCTGGGTTTCACAGGTTCGGATCCCGGGCGTGGACCTATGCACCGCTTATCAAGCCATGTTGTGGCAGGCATCCCACATATAAAGTAGAGGAAGATGGGCACAGATGTTAGCTCAGGGCCAGTCTTCCTCAGCAAAAAGAGGAGGATTGGCAACAGATGTTAGCTCAGGGCTAATCTTCCTCACCAAAGAAAAAAAGAAGAAGAAAAAAAAACAGAACCAAGAAACCTTTCTCCACCCTCCATAAACCCAAAAAAGCACAGTATTAGCTGAGTGCCAGCTAGACACACCATATACACAAGACCCCTGCTTTCATGAGTCTCCCAACCAGTGGGGGTAAAAGACATTAGCTCATCAACCTGGCAGACGAGCCCCGGTGAAAGAGACAAGGGCTCTCCATGTGATGGAAGGCTGGAACTAACTGAACACGCTTTTCATGAGGTACTGCTGGAGAATCGTGGTTGGCAGCTTCTGAAACAGCTGCCAGTGACCCTGCCACCTGGTATTTACACCCTTGTGTAATCTCCTTCTTGTGTGGGTGCACGCATGTGGTGACTGGGGTAGGGGACAGGGACAGCTGGACCTAACTCTTTCTTCTAACAACTAGAATAAACAGCAAAAGTGATGGATGTCACCCTGAGATCAGGATCTAAAAGCCAGGATTCCCAACTTGCTTGCACTCTCTTCTTTCTCATTACGTTCACTTTGATGCTGTGAGCTGCCGTGTTGGAGATGCCCACGTGACCAGGACCCGAGAGGAACTAAGCCACTGGGTTCAACAGCTTCCAAGGAATCGAATCCTGCCAACAACCTCATGAGCAAGCTTGGCGTCTGATCCCAGCCAAGCCTTGAGATGCCTGAAACCCTGCCGACACCTTGACGACAGCCGGTGAGAGGCCCCGAGCAGAGGACCAGTTAGGCAGTGCCCAGGTTCCTGACCTACCGAAACTGAGATATAAATGTTGTTGCAAGCCACTAAGTTTTGGGGTAATTTGCTATGCGGCAGTAGATAATTAAGACAGGAATAATCTTCAAGATGTATTCTTAAGTAGAAAAATCAAGGTGTAGAAGAATATGTATAGTATATTATTTGTATAGAAAGGGGAAATATATCTATATTTCCATATGTGTGTGTCATCAATATATATGTATCCGCATATATTTTTCTTTCTATATGCATGTGATGTCCCTGGAATGATAGACATTAAATTTGTAATTTGGGTTGCTTCCAGGGAGAGGACCCAGTGGCCGGAGGAGGGAGAACTTGCTGTATACCTTTTATATCTTTATTCTGTATCATGTGAAAGTGTTAATGATTCAAAAGAAGCACAATATATTTTAAAAAGAATAAAAGAGAGTAAGTCACTAAACCACCCAGGAAAAAGAAAATGAAGATAATTTTTTTAAAAAAGCAATTAATTAAGCCCCAAACCGAGGAGCTGTTATTGGTTTGTCCCTGCCTCTTATTCCCCACATCCAAGTGCTGTCAACTCCACTTTCAGGATATCTCAAATCTGTCCCAATTCTCTGTCTCCATCTTAACTCCTACTACCCTGGACCAAGCCACAGGCATCTGTTGCCTGGACTATTCCAATAGCTTCCTAACCATTCTCCCTGCTTCCAGCCTTACCTCCTGTCTTGATCATGTTCCACCCAGCTGCCACAGGGATCTTTAAAAATTAAAAATTGGATCATGTCGCTCCCCTTCTTCAAACTGGAGGTTTTAGGCCAAATTTTCACTTTCTCTTTTACCATATAGGAGATAGCTTCCAATTTTAGAAATACTCCTGAAAAAACAAAGGGAGAAGGGATCTAATGCATTAGGTGCTCATGTAAAGCAGACTTTACATATACTATGCTGTTTACTCTTCATAACAGCCCTATGGCGTGGGCACAATTACTCTCCCCATTTTACAGATGAGGAAAGTCGAGGTCAAGGAGGCTGCAATATACATCCATGGGAATTGTCCGCTCAGCATCCGCTTCTCCTGGAAATTACCTCCCCTTAGCTCTATCCACTTGCTTGTTGTAGGAGCTGCCGTCATCTGCAATTATCCTGCCTCCTGGCCACTGCTGATTGGTTCAAGGGCAGGCATCTGACCCTATCTGGGCAGCAGAGCACTCCCTGTCCTGCAGGGACCCCCTCCCCAACTGCTAACAGCTGCAGAGAGACCCAGAGACCCAGAACAGGAGAGGGGCCTTTGAACCATCACTCTCAGCTGAGAAGAGGCTGAAGCATGGTGATCAAAATTCCCTGGATTTAGACCAGGGAACCTGGCTCCTTCTCCCCTTCTGCCTGGAAATTGAGTTTGTTGCTTTCTCTGCACCTCAGTATCCATGTTCGGAAAATAACAGGGTGGAGACCAGTGGGGTGGTTCAGACTGGAGGAGCTGATCTCCAAGGACCCTAACTTGCTGTATGACCTTGGGAACTTTGTTTCCCCACTCTGGGCCTCAGTTTCCTCAACTGTAAAATGAGAGTTGGAGATGGTAGCTGGAGGTGGGGAATGGATGAGACAATCTCTAGAAGGACTTTCCAGTTCAAAAAATCACAGGGCCATCATGTCAGAGGCAAGAGACTGCCTCCCCTCTCAAGAGGAGAGATGTCTTTTCCCCTAAGTTTTTGGCTGAGCCCCTCTTGGCCTCTTTGATGAGAGGATGGTAGACTTTCTAATCCAGGACTCCTGACTCATGAGGGGCCCATCTCGCCCAGAACAAATGAACCACAGAAACGAAAACCATCTGTGGTGTGGTGGAGACCCTGCCAGAGGGCCCTTAGCAGCCTGCCTCTTGCCAAGACCCAAGCCCCCACCCCCAGCCCTCTCAGCAGCCCCTCTCCCCCAAGATTTGATTAAATGTTACATTTCCCATCATGCTCTTGGGCCGGAGGTTACTAGCTGCTCTTAAGAGTTCTTTATACAACTCCACTTGGGCTCCCAGCCACCAAATTCTTCCTGCTCATGCATTACTTAGATTAGCTAAGGATGTTGGCGTTTAGAGCCAAACTCCAGCATTTATCTCAGAAGGCAGCCTCGTGACTGCCACGGCTGTTATTTCAATGCAGCACTCCTCTGCAGGGACTGTTCTTTGTAAGGTGAGGTGCTATATAGGCTCTCACTGTATCCATAACGCTGCATACTGTTACAATTAGTTGGCTAGGAGTACATCCAGCAGCTGACTCCAACCACTTTTGTTCCCTGGCTCCACTTCAGATGACCCCACTCGCCTCTCATCTGAGATAGAGCACATCTAGTGCCCTCCGCTGCCCAGGATGCTGAGAGGCCCTCGCATTTGCATGACATTTGACAATTTATGACACTTTCACCTACACTCCTCATACTTCTGTGGTTGCCATTTTACAGATAAGGAAACCAGGCCTCAGAGAGGAAATCTGTGTCAGCTATAATGCAAAGCACAAAATGTTCATTATTTTCACTAAGCAGACAAATTTCTTAACTTTGAGTCTAGGGCTTTTTCCACTGTACCACAACTGCCTATTGTTTATTAACAGGAAACCAACTTTAAGAAATGGATGCCCTACCCAAGATGGTCCATACCAGATATTAGGGCAAGGCTCAGCTGCTGTAACAAAGAGATCCAATAAAACTATGGCTTAGGGAGCAAAAGAGTTTATTATTCTCTCAGGTAATAGTCCATGATGGCTGGGAGCTCTGCTGCACACAGTCTGTCAAGACCCAGGTTCCTTCCAAATTGTTGCTCTGCCATCTCCAGAGCCCATTTATGATCTACATGATTGAAGCTGGTTTTACAGCCACATCTGGGTTGCAGCTGATGGGAAGGGAAAAGAGGAAGAGACATGTCCATATCTTAGGGCCTGAGCCCCCAAATGCCACATATCATTACCACTCACATTCCACTGGAGAGAATTTGGTGACATGGCCACCCCTAACAGCAAGGGGGACTGGGAAATATAATCTAGCTAGGTGCCCAGGAAGGAAGGGAGATGGATTTGGCTGGGTAACTAGCAGAGTCTCTCACACAAAGCTTTGAAAATCTCCGAATATTTTTCATACTCTCCTTGACCCCCTCCCAAGAAAATAACTCTCTCTCTCTTTTTCTCAGTAGCCTCTCCTTATACCTGGAAAACCAACCATCTAAGGGCCACCTTTGCGTTTTGAACGCCCTTTGGTCTTCTCGCAATCATTATCTAAATATTTTTTCATTCTTTCAATTACCGACCATTCCTTATACTGAGCACCTAATAGCATCATCTTTAATCCTCAAAATGCCCCATTAAGAGAGTGTCATTATCCACCTTTTATAAGTGAGGAAATTGAGATTCTGGAAAATCGAGTGTCTGATCCAAGGTAGAGTCAGAATCTGAACCTGGTTTTGTCTGACTACAAAGCCCAAACTCTTCCTGCCACACCCTAATGATCCTAGACTGAAGTATCTTCTTTGTCACTATAGCTTTTCTTCTTATCCAGAAACACCTTCTGAAGATTGGGTGCTGGGAGACCACAGGAGACAGGCAGGTGAGGGTTTGAGGCTTCTTTCTAGACCTCCTGCATCGCCACGGGAAGAGTGCGGGGCCTCAGGATAGTAGCATGTTGGTAGCATCTTTTATTTCAGGACTGTGCTACAGCTGCCATCCAGAAACTCTCCAGGGCTGTGACCCCGACTCGTCACATTAAAAAACAGTTCTTAACAAAACCAAAGCGTATGTTTTGGTTCCAGATATTGTTTTATAGAAAAGGTGAATCTAATAAGAAAAATGTTTTTCAAAATCCTTGGAAAAGCCCACTTCTCTTATAACCCATGGACCAACATGAATTTCAGCCCATATCCATTGTGTTTTGGACAATCTCATAATTAACTTCTGGGATGTGGATACTGGGCCCAATGGGGAGGAGGAGGAGCTATGTGTTTAATGTCTTCAGATGACAAACTTATTCTCTGCCTGCATCAGTCAGCATAGGCAGAGAGTCCCCAGTTCCAGACTAGAGGGAACCTAAGGGTTATCTAGAATGAGACTCATGCAGGGCTGCCCTTTCTTTCTCACTGTCTACACCGCCCCCCACCTTGGGCTCATTCATGTCCCTGACCCTTGGACTCATTCATTTCCAAGTCACCACTGTAACTCTGGGCTGCTTCTGAGTCCTCAACACTTTTCTTTCAACTGAACTGACATCTTCTTCCTGAAAATATTCATCTGCTGGCCCTCGTGTTCCTTCTTGCATCATCTAAAGCATATCTAACTCCTCTCCCGTGTGACAGCTCTTTATATATCTAAAGATGTAGCCCTGTCTCCCAGAGGCTTCTCTTCCTCAGGATGAACATCCCAGGTCCTTTAACCTTTTCCTAGATAACACCTCTGAGATTCCTAACCCCACAAGCAGCTTCTCTCTACCCACTTTCCATTTTGTCCATCCTGCCTATATTGGTCAGGAATCTTTTGGTACCAGGTGATAGAAATCCAATTCAAATCAAAGTAAGACTAATAAACAAATATGGGGGGAGGGGTTGTGAATTTTTTGGCTCTCAAAGCTGAAAATTCCAGAAAAATGGATCTTTGCCTTCAGGCATGGCTGGATCCAGGAGCTCAAACCATGTTATCAGGACTCAGTTTCATTTTGTTCATCTCTTAACTCTACTTTCTTACGTCTCAAATATAAGCTTTTAATCCAGTCAGTCATCATAGCTCTAGGCTAACATTCTCCTGGTTTTGCTGACTCAGTGGAATGGCTGCATTTCTTTCCCCATGGTTGCAACAAAAGTCCCAGCCTGGGTCTTATTGGCAGGCCTGGGTTGCTTGTGTTTCCTTGAAGCCAGAGGATAAGATGGATCCCTCAGAATAACATAGGCTGAGAATGGGGAAGGAAGACTCCTCAAAGGAAAATCTTGGGGCCAGCCTGGTGGGGTAGCGGTTAAGTTCACACACTCTGCTTCAGAGGCCCTAGGTTTGCAGGTTTGGATCCCGGGTGTGGACCAACACACCACTTGTCAAACCATGCTGTGGCAGCGTCCCATATAAAGTAGAGGAAGATGGGCACAGATGTTAGCCCAGGGCCAATCTTCCTCAGCAAAAAGAGGAGGATTGGCGACACACATTAGCTCAGGGCTAATCTTCCTCACAAAAATAAAATAAAATAAAATAAAATCTCATTGCTATTATCAGAAAAAGAGGAGTGAAGGTTGGGCAGAAAAAAAACAATGAAAACATATATTCACTCCATCACTCTTACTCTCTCAGCTGCGTGGGTTTCACTGTCTTATCTTTCTATCCCCCAGAGTGCTCAGCATAGTTGGAGCTAAAAATTGCTTGCTGAATGGACAAGTCCAACTCAGAGAAGAAGGCCAGCTCTATACAAAAAGAGGAGGCAAGTTGCTCAACAAATATTCATTGAATCTTACTCTGTGCCCAGGCACTGCTCTAGATGAATGAGCAAAACAGACGAAGCTCTTGCTCTTAAGGACCTTCCCTTCTAGTGGGGGGTGGAGGGGAAGACAATAATGATAATAAGCAAATGAACAAATAAATATATAAAATGGCAAGTGATATGAAATTCTAACACAGGCGACAACATGGATGAGCCTTGAAGTTATTATGCTAAGTGAGATAAGCCAGACACAAAAGGACAAATATTGTATGATTCCACTTATACAGGCAAGGTATCTAGAGGAGCCAGATTCTTAGAGACAGAAAGTAGAATGATGGTTACCAGGGGCTAGGGGAGGGGAGATGGAGAGCTAGTGTTTAATGGGTACAGAGTTTCAGTTGGGGAAGATGAAAAAGTTGTGGAGATGGATGGTGGTGATGGTTGCACAACAATGTGGATGTCCTTAATGCCACTGAATTATACACTTTAAAATGGTAAATTTCACGTTGTGCACATTTTACCACACACACACACAAAGGGAGGTGGTCTTAGATGCTGTGAAGAAGCAAAAGCAGAGGAAGGGGAATAGGAAATGCCGTGGAGAAGAGGGGAAATGTTATTTTAGACAGAAGGTCAGGAAAGCTCTTTCTGAAGGGCTGGCACTGAAACAGAGTCCTGAATGAGGCAGAGAGGCGGCCCGCTGACTACAGGGCTGCGGGGAGGATGCGCCGGGCAGAGGCAGCGGTAAGTGCAATGGCTCGGCTGCATCACTGGTGGGCTTGGGAAGAACAGTGAGGAGGCGGGTGTGGCCGGAACTCTGAGAACAGGGAGGAGCAGCAGGAGCCGAGGTCCGGGGTCAGCTGGGGCCAGATCTCGCAGGGTCTTGAAGGCCCCGGTCGGAGCTTTGGGTTTTACTGTAAGGACTTGGGAAGCCATGAAACGTTTGAACAGCATAATATTACTCCCCGCCCCCCGCTTTTGTTTTGTTTTTAATTTCAAACCTATGTAAAAGTAGGGAAAGCAGGATAATACATACCTACCACCTGGATTTAACAATTATTAACATTTTGCCACGTTTGCTTCATCTTTTTATTTTTTTGCTGAGTTTTTGAAAGCAAATTATCAGACATCATGACATTTCATCCTAATTAAATATACCTCTCTAGAAAATAAAGACGTTTCCTACATAACCATGATACCGTGCTCCTTCCTAATAAAATAAGTGATTCTTTAATATCTATATTCAAATTTCACCAATTGTCCCAAAATGTCTTTTTACAGTTGGTTTGTTTAATTCAGGGTCACACACTGCATTCTCTAGTATGCCTCCTCAATATTTTGAATCTAGGACAGTCTCTCACCCTATTCTCCGCACTCTTTTTTTCATGCTTTGACTATCAAAGGGGTCGGGCAGTGTCCTATGGAATGTTCATATTCTTACATGTTTAAAGGACACCTCCTGCGTGTGTGTGGACAATAAACTGTAAACGGACAAGGATGGCAGCCAAGAAACCAGTTAGAGGCATTGCAACAAGAACAAACTCTAAGCCCAAGAGGACAAGGGTACAAGAATGGAAACAATGGGGGAGAAGAGTTGTCAACATGTTTGGAGGGTGAAAAGCTGATAAGGGGATCCAGTCTGTCTTATCAGAACAGAAGAAGCTGACTCTGAAGAGATTGCATCGGTGCTACCGTGAGAAGCAAGCGCGTCCACCCCGCAGAAGCCTGGGAAGGCTCCGTAACTGGAGGCACCAGGTGATGCAGATGGTGAACAGGAGGCTGAAAGCAAGAGGCTCGGTTGATAACGACACTTAGAGGATTCCACCCCAAAATACTCACCCTTCTCTGTCTCCTTCAGTGAGGCCCACCGCTGACAACCCTCTCTATGAATACACAACTTCCATAAAGCTTTTCAGTGTCTCACTCTTTAATAAGAATAGACCAAGATTACCAGTAAGTGGAGGAAAGCCTCCAGCATTAAAGACAGAATAAAACAAACAGAAAATAGGATTTTGGAAGAAACAAGGACAATGCAGGGAGCAGAATAAAACTTACAAATAAAAAAGTCCCATCCATACTTAACTTCCTCAGGAGAGGAAGAGAAGATACTGTGAATGTATAAAGAGAACACAGGGCTATAAAAAGCAACAGAGAACAAGACAGAGCTTTGAGAAATCAAAAGTATGGTACTTAGAATAAAAATAATTTAAATAGAAGTGTTGGAAGATATAGCCTAGGAAATTCCTCCAAAAGTAAACAAAAAAGATAAAGGGAGAAAATAGAAAAAAATTTAATTAAGGGATCAATCCAAGAGGTCTAAAAGTCAATGAATTGGAGTTTTGGAAAGAACAGAGAAAATAGAGGGGAGGAAATTATGAAAGAAATATTACAAAGAAATTTCTCAGAACTGAAGCCATGAATGTCCAGACTGAAAGGGTGCCCTGAGCGCCTGGCACAATGACTAGAAATTGGGCCTTGCCAAGGCACATCATGTTAAAATTTCAGAACATTAGGAATAAAGAGAAGATTCCAAAATCTCGAGAAGAAAAACCAAATTGCACACAAAGAATTCAGAATCAAAAAAGTATCAGACTTCTAACAACGTGTATGCTTCAAAATACTGAGAAAAAAACAATTTCCAATCTACATTCTACACCCTACAAAACTATCATTCAAGAATGATGGTAGATTAAAGACTTTTTCATATATACCAAATTTCAAAACTTTCTTCCTATGTACCCTTTCTTAGGAAGCTACTAAAGGATATGCTCCAGCAAAATGAGGAGGTAAGTCAGAGAAAAAGACATGAGATCTGGGAAAAAGAGATCCAACACCGAAAAGAGATCAAGTGGATTTCCAGGAAAATGGAGAAAGGAAATCCTAGGATAAGAGCTGAGCCCAGGGAGTCCCCGTCCATATTGGAGCAGGAGGCTGAAGGGTTCTAGTAAAAGAATGGCGCTGAAAAAAAGGCACTGATACACTGTCTGTTTAACCATGTAGAAAACTGTCTGAAAGAGACCGTTGAAGGTCAAAGAAATGATGCGAATGAAAAAAATAATGAGATAATTATCAACTCCGGATAAAAACCAACGCTGTATGAGAGAAGCAGTGTCACACGGCATACTACCTGACTTATCGGAGAACAGTATTGACTCGGTCATAACAACACAAACACTGAACAGTGAGTTAACTGATAATTGCAGTATAACTCTAGCAGGGTGAGTTAGGAGTACAAACAACTGCAGAGAAGAGAGCTGCTTAAGAAAGTTTAATTCTATCTGCCATAATAAAAAATTAATGGGTAATGCCTAAAACTACAAATGCAGAAAGGTATGAAATAGAAATTTAAGCAATTAGAACAGGTGTCAACAAACTACATCCCACAGGCCAAATCAGTTTTTGTAATAAATCTGTTCTTGTAAATAAAGTCATAAATAAAGCATGCCCACACCCACTCGATTACATTTTGCCTGTGGCTGCTTTTCAGCTACAAGGAGAGTTGAGTAGTTGCAGCAAAGACCGTCCGGCCCACAAAGCTGAAAATATTTACTATCTGGCCCTTTACAGAAAAAGTTTGCTGCCCCCCAATTTAGAATAATTGAGACAAATACATAAAGAAGTAGCCAAAAGGGTTAGAAGTGGTTGTTTTGGGATGCTGTCTTTTTGTTAAAAGCTCCCGAATACTAGGTGACTTTTTAAATTATGTGCATTACTACTTTTGATAAAAATAAAAAATTACTATTTTTAAGGAGTTGTCCTGATGCCCCTAGAGGGACAGGGAGGGAGGCACTGGGATGACATCAGGGTTCATGCCTGCTTTGCCCTGCTGTCTCCTGCTCTTTGCCAGCTGTCCACCACACCATCTAAATGGAGCTGAGTGAGTCAGAGCTGCCTCGCCAGAGTTGCACAGGGACTGGACGCAGGACCTTAGGTATCAGACTTGGGAGGAGCCGGTCTGGGCCAGCCTCCTGCCCCAAGCCCTCATCCAGTATTGTCAGTATCATCAGTGAGGGGCAGGATAATAGCACAGTGGTTTAAGTGGCTATGAGCTCTACTGTTAGATGGCCTGGTTTCACAAAATTCAGGCTCTCACTCTAATTAGTTACGACCTGAGCAAGTTATTTAATTTCTCTGTGCCTCAGTTTTGTCACTGATAAATGCGGCTAATAATGCCTCCTTTTAGGCTTGAGGTAAGCTTAATTCAACAAATACATGTGAAAACACTTCGCACAGTGGCAGGCACATATAAGTGTAATGAATTTAGCTGTTAGCATTCCCATTTTCACAGATGACACAAGTGAGGTCCAGAGAGGGAAAGTGGCACGTACAATGCCACACAGCAGATTAGAGGCAATCTAGGACTAGTGCCTGGGACTCTTCTATTTCAGTGCCATACTCTCTCCTTGCACCACTCCAAGTCCCTTACATATGCATAAAGCATCTCTGGAAAGATCCGAAAGAAATGAACAACAGTGGTTACCTGTGGGCAGGTGGAGACTGGGAGGATGGGGGAGAGAGTGGAAGGGAGACTTTGTTTTCACTTTTCAATTTTCAAACCATGTGACTGTATTATTAACACAAAACAAGGAAGTAAATAGACGGATTGATTAAATAAATGAGATTAATAATGCCTTTCTCATGGTGGAGATCCAGTAAGATAACAGAAGTGAAACTCTTTTCTACACTAAGGTGATATCCAGATGTATAGGGTTATTACTAGTAATTATATTGCTTTTTAGTAAAAGCAAACTTTGCTCTGGATTTGTAGAACTGTAGGAAGGGGCATGAATTTCATCATGCCCCTTCATTAGCTAGGGTCTCCTCTCCGAAGACAGAATAGGTTTCCTTGACCACAAGTGAAGCCATCTTGGAGAGCAATGGAAATTTCCATCTTGGTACCTTGCAAATGAAAGGCCCCCTTCCCCCACACTGGCTCTCCCAAGCCCAACACTTTGCATCCAGGGCCCCAGTTGGACAACTCTTCTGGAAAACATGATTACAGCTGCAAAAACTGGGGGTTTTATTGAGGATGACAGTGAGGGCCACAGTTTGTTTTTGAAGGGAGGGAACTAAGTGTCAGAAATAGCTGAGCCCAAGTTGGCAGGCGGCTGGCAAAGAGCAGGAGGCTCCAGGGCAACGCTCCCAGGCCATGTTGACTTTGGACGGGCTGCCTGAGCATTGTAAACAATTGCAGAAATGATTTCCTACCCTGGCAAAAGTCTTGTTTGGACAAGGGGTCCCCCCCCCTCTTCTTTAAAAGGCAGTTTTATCATTTGTTTGCAAAAATGCTCAATCCCCTCTTTCTTTTCTTGTTCCCTCTGTGGCTCTGGTCTCTCCCAGAGCCAGATGAAAAATCTTTGTGTTTCTTTAATGTTAACCAAACCCCCACTCCTCCTTTTTTAAACTGTTCCAGGTCTGTTGGACAAATACTCGCCAGCAACAGGACTTACAAGAGTCTGTTAAGAATTTTGTTAGGCTGGAGTCTTCAGCGAGAGTGACTTAAAATTATTTTTTCTCTTTGTTTATTACATTTTAAACTCCTAGCACAATAAAATCTGCACACAAGGATTGAGAAAGCAATAACAACGCAACTTATAATGTCTTGGCCTGAACCAGCTAAGGGTCCACTAGACACTGATGCAACAGATTTGGTCTCACCCAGCCTCCCAAGTTGTCAGACCAGGAAATAAAATGAGTTGTCTATAAGGAAGAAAGCATAGGACAGAACTGTGAGCTCTGTCAGGCTGCTGGTGAGGGTGGGGCTTCTGAGAGGCTGGGAGATGGGGCGCACATTCTGAAAATCAGCCAGAATACTGAGCAGTGCAGAAAGAAGGAATGCTGTTCTTGACCACCCAGGGACAAGGGCAACCACAGGCCAGATGAGGAGCATGATGTGCTAACCTACATACTTGCCTGTCACCTAGCTCCAAAAGGGAGAGGAAGAAAGAGAATAGCGAGGGGTAAGAGTGAGGAATGGCAAAAGAGAAAGAGAGGGAGAAAGAGGACAGGAGGCAAGGAGTATGTGGAGGGAAGAGGAGGCAGAGGCTGCCTCAGTCATAGTCCCAGCTGGAAACAGAAGCCACACTCAAGCCGGATCACCGGGGGGAGTTTACTGAAAGGACAACTGACAAGGTGCAGGCAAGAGTTGAGGGAAACCAAAGGGAACGTGCTGCGCCCCAGGGCTGGCAACAGCAGGACGCTGCTCCATCCCCAGGCAGAAGGGTCCTCCCCCACTGACACTACACAAGACACGACGTTCTCATCATCCATCCCACCATCGGGAAATCTATTGCTCCATTTGAAGACCTGATAGAAACAACCAAAAGATGAATCCAAATTAAGAACTTACATAGGAGGAAACTGAGGTGTAAAAAGGCTGATAGTAAGCGTTAAATCTATTTAAACATATAATTAAGTTTATATAACTGTAATGATTGTGTTTACCAGGAAAACAATACAATTCTTATAGTTATCGTGAAAAAAACCTACAAAATGTCTCCTTTTTTGTTAATTGTTGTTGATAATAGGTTATGGGAGGAAAAAAAATCCCCAAATTGTCATTAAAAACTCAATGGGAGGGAAGAGAAGAAAAAGAGATTGACGTTTGTTTGTTTTTATTGTGGTAAAATAAACATAACATAAAATTTACCATTTTAGCCATTTTAAAATGTACAGTTCCATGGCATTAAGTGCATTCACATTGCTGTGCAATAATCACCACCCTTCCATCTCCAGAACTTTTTCATCTTCCAAACTGAAACTCTATACCCATTAAACACTGACTTCCCATTCCCCCTCCCTAAGGCCCTGGCAACCACCACTATACTTTCTGTCTCCACGTATTTGACTCCTCTAGGGATCTCAAATAAGAGGAATCACATAGTATTTGTCCTTTCGTGACTGGATTCTTTCATTTAGCATAATGTCTTCAAGGTTTATCCATGTTGCACCATGTGTCAGAATTTCCTTTATTTGTAAGGCTGAACAATATTCAAATCCCACATTTTGTTTAACCATTCATGTGTTGATGGACACTTGGGTTGCTTCTACCCTTTGGCCATTGTGAATAATGCTTCTATGGACATAAATGGACAAATATCTGTTCGAGACCCTGCTTTCACTTGTCCTGGATATATACCCAGAAGTGGGATTGCTGGGTCTTATGGTAATTTGTTTAATTTTTTGAAGAATTGCTATACTGTTTTGCACAGCAGCTGCAAGGAAGATTGTTTAAATCATCAGTGTCCTTATTTTTCTTAGGAGGGAGTAAATGATATTGTTTTCTTTTCTAAAGGTGATGAATTAAGAAATATTAGTTAAACATATTTAAAATTACAAAGGTAACCACCAGTAGAACTAAAAACAGTCTGAATGCCTTCCAGACTGCCAAAAAGCAACAAACAAAAATAGACCATGCAGAAGCATGAAGCAGAGAGCACAAAATGTGACAGAAGTAGACTAAACCTACCTGATATAGGGATGAATAAAACTAACATAAACTTACTCTTGAAAAGAAAATGAAAGCCAGTTATATGTTATCAACAAGAGATATACCTAAAACAAAAGAACCCATACAGGTTGAAATTAATCCAGGAACCAACATATTTATTGCATGTAAATACAAACAAAAAGTAGGCAAGAGTTCTGTTAGTAATAACAGGCTGAATTCAAGCTAATAAATATTATAACAAATAATAGCATTGGAGTATATAAAGTAAAAATATAAAAATTATAAAGAGGGGCCGCCCGGTGGCGCAGCGGTTTAGTCCGCACTTGGCAACCCGGGGTTCGCGAGTTCGGATCCCGGGCGCCCGCCGACGCACTGCTTGTCAGCCACGTCGCGGCGGCGTCCCATATAAAGTAGAGGAAGACGGGCACAGATGTTAGCCCAGGGCCAGTCTTCCTCAGCAAAAAGGGGAAGATTGGCAATAGATGTTAGCTCAGGGCTGGTCTTCCTCACAAAAAAAAAAAGTAAAAATTATAAAGATTAATTTACAGAATACAATGCTGAAATAAATACAGAAATAAAATTGTAATAAGGTGCTTTAACTCATTTCTTTCAGACCTTGACAAATCAGATAGACAAAAAGCAAGTTATGATTCTGAGATTTTGAATAATATATTTAATAAGATTGATGATAGGTAGCTAACTAGCTGGCTAGACAGGTAAATAGATAGAGTAAATATATGTTTCTATTCTGAATATAGAGACTATGTCTTATTTTCAAGCCCCCATGAGACATTTACAAAATTTGATAGTACCGTAGGCCCCAAAGAAAATGATTTACAAAAAAATGGAAATAGAATCAGTCATATTCTCTGACTACAGTGCACCAAAACTAACAAGGAATAATGCAAATAGAAAAAAAATTAGAAAACAGTCTCCTAAATGCCTTCTGAGTCAAAGAGGAAACCAAACGTAACTGAAGAATATTTTAAAAACAAAGAAAACACCACATAAAAAAATCTGTGACCTTGAAAACATGCTAAATGAAAGAAGCCAGACACATAAGGCCACATATTGTATGATTTCATTTCTGTGAAATACCCAGAATAGGCAAATTCATAGTGACAGAAAATAGATTAGTGGTTGCCAGGGGCTGGGGGGAGAGGGAATGGGGAGTGACTGTTTAATGGATGTGAGGTTTCCTCTTGAGGTGATGAAAATGTTCTGTAACTGATAGTGGTGATGGTTGTATAACATTGAAAATATACTGAATGCCACTGAATTGTACACTTCAAAATGGTTTAAATGATAAATTTTATGTCAATCAATGTGTATTTAACCACAATGGAAAAAAAAATCTATGAGAAGAGGGATTTATGTTTCCATTAATGGTAGACTGGATAATGCAGATCAAACTTTCCACTGATAACAAATAGAAAATCTGGACAGAATATGAAAAACATCTGATTGGAAGACTGAAGATCTAACAAGGCAATGAGAAATTATAGGGCCAAAATTCAGAAGGAAACCTAGAGAGGTAAGCTTAATATTTAATGTTACCTTTCCCCAGTGAGCATCAGTTGAGTCCAGAAGAAGCAGTTGAGAGGTTGAGAAGCCAAGCAGAGTATTTGATGGCCTTTTGGGGCTTGGGGTAAAAACTGGAATCTGTTCTGGTACCAACTAGTGTACTACAATACAATTCGGATACTAACCACCTGGAGTTAGCATCAAACGCCACAGGTTTAAGGGCACAGTCGATCCCCAGCAAGACTGTCCTCACTTTGGGGGTCCCCAGGCCACCTGCACTTTTGACCAACTGGCTACAAATTCAGGTGTTCCCATGACCCTGTCAGGTTCAGTATTTCATTACAATGACTCACAGAACTCAGGAAAGCACTGTACTGATTATTGTAGTTTTACTATAAAGGACCAGCCAAATGAAGAAACATACAGGGCTAGTCTGGGAAGTTCCCAAACACAGAGCTTCTGTGCCCTCTCCCCATGGAATCGGGCCATATCACTCTCCTGGTACATCAGTGTGGTCGCCAACCAGGAGGCTCCACAGAGCTTCCGTGTCTCCAGTTTTTGTTGGGGTTTCATTACACAGGCATGAGTGACTGAACCACTGGCCACGTGACTGAACTCAATCTCCAGGCCCCATCGTCTCCCTGGAGGTGGGGAGGTCAGGCTGACATTACATGGCTCAGACCCGCCCCTGTCCTGAAGCTATCTGAAGGCTCTCCATGAATCACTCATTAGCATAAACTCAGGTGTAATCCAAGGGGCTCATGAATTACAGGACACTCTGATCACTTGGGAAATTTCCAGTTTTAGAAGCTGTGTTCCAGGAACGCAGGACAAAGACCTGACAAATTCTTATAACTTTGGAGAAGACAGGGTGGGATAGGGAAAAGAGGCTTTTAACTCAATTTCCCAATATACTTGATTTGTTTTTACCTTTTTCAATCAGAGTGGCAGCCTTCCAAACAAGATGCTGTCCCTTCACCTTGGAACTTCCATCCATAAACCAGGACGCTCTTTGTTGGTCAACAGAGATCTGTTCAGAGGGCACCATCCATTTGCAATAGGTTTCAGCAGCTCCTCAGATGGTTCCAAAGCCAGTCTTAGGGCAAGAGTCTACCTGCTTGTAGTTATGCTGAGTAACTCTTTGTATTCCCTCAGAACTTCGTCAAAGAATGAGAAACCATTAAAAAGGACCAAATAGAAGTTCTAGATATAAAAAATACCATCACTGAGAAATAAGAACTCAATGTGTGGAATTAATGGAAGTTTAGACAAAGCTGAGGAGAGAATTAATGTACTAAAAAATAAAATGGAAGAAATATCTAGATTGCATGGAAAGTCAAAAATAAATAAAACATAGAAGTAAAAGCAAGCTATATATTAAGAAGGGCTGATATATGTGTAATTGGAGTCCCATACATAAAGAAAAGAGAAATGATGCAGAAACAATATTTGAAGAGATGATGACCGAGAATTTTCCAAAACTGATTAAAGACATCAAGTCACAGATGCAAGAATTCCTACCAACTCCCAAAGAGGATTTAAAAAAGAAAATCACACCTAGACAAATCAAACTCAAACACAAAGAAAATCTTTGAGGAGAGAAACAGATAGCTTTCCTTCAAAGGAGCAATCATTAGAATGACATATAAAATCTCAAGAAAACAATAAAATCCAAAATACAATGTGATAATATCATCAGAGTGCTGAAATACTACACCCAGAAGAAACTCTCTTCAAGATTGAAGATGAAATAAAAAAACATTTTCGGGCAAATAAAAATTAAGAGAATTCATCACCAGCAGATTTGATTCAAAGAAGGATGTTCTTCAGGCAAATGGAAAAAGATATCAGATGGAAGTATAGAGATGCAGGAAGAAATGAAGAGCGACAAAATAAGCAGACATATATAGAAAAATCTAATCGACTATTGATTGCCAGAAACAATAAGAATATCTTGTGAGGTTTGAAATATATGGAACTAAAATGCATTTTTAAAAATCACAGATAAGAGGAGGATGATAGACGGAGTTAAAGTATTCTAAATTCCTTACGTTATCTGGGAAGAAAGTAAAACTACCAAGGAATATTAGACTTTGATAAGCCACAAATTCATTTGTAATCATTGGGGTAACCACTAATAGAATAATAAGAGTAAATAATTTTCAAGCTAATCAAAGGTGGAAATAGAATGATAAAATATGTCAATCCCAATACAGGCAAACCATTAAATAGAATCAGATTCATACTTACTTGGTCACTAAATTTATAGCAAAGTTAACAATGCAGTAAACTGGGGAAAGGAAGATCTTTTAATATATGGGGATGGGCTAACTGGATGTCCATATGGAAGAAAGAATTTTGGTCCCTATTTCAGATCACACATGAAAAATAATTCCAACAGACTTCAGCTCTAAATATGAATGGAAAAACTTGTTTCCTTCCTTTTAGAAGGAAACATAAGAGAACATCTTCACAGCTTTGTAGTATGCAAAGATTTTTTAAACAGGATCAAAATAATGGGTTAACTATATAGAAAAGAATAACAAATTGGACTATATTAAGAATAAAAGTGTTTGCTAGTTGAAAGAGAGTAAAATGGCAAACCACAGTGTGTAAGAAGATATTTTCAAAAACATAGGATGTATTCATGTGGCCAGAATATATTTAAAACTGTTACAAATCAATAACAAAATGACAGCAAATGAACAAACACTTCACAATAAATCATATCCCAATGGCCAATAAACACAGAAAAAGACTCAACTTCATTAGTCATGAAGGAAATACAAATTAAAATCATAAGATATCCCACACTACCTCCAGAATTGACTTAAAAAATGAAAAGAAAGTCAATACCAAGTGTTGACAAAGATGTAGAGCAAACACAAGTCCCAGGAACTGTTGGTAGGACTGTAAATTGATCTATGGGAAAATTGTTTATCCATTTCAAAGCTGAAAATAAAAATACTTAATGGACCCAGCAATTCTTAGGTATATATCCAACAGAAATGTTTAATGTTCACCCAAAAGACACAGAATGTTCATAGAAGCACTATTCACAATAACCTCAAACTGGAAACTAGCCGAATGCCCATCAACAGTAGTATGGATAAGTAAAACATGGTATATTCACACAAAGAATTTCCACACAGTGATGAAAGTTAACAAACATGCAACAATATTGTTATGGACAGAATTGTGTGTCTCCCCCACCCCAAATTCAAAGGTTGAAGCCCTAACCCTCAATGAGACTGTATTTGGAGATAGGGCCTTTAAAGAGATAATTAAGGGTAAATGAGGTCATGAGGGTGGGGCCCTAATCCAATAAAACTGGTGTCCTTATAAGAAGAGGATGAGACACTGGGGATGCATATGAACAGAGAAAGGCCATGTGGGGACACAGCAAGACAGCATCTGTCTGCAAGCCAAGGAGAGGGCCTCAGGAGAAATCCAACCTGCCAAACCTTGATCTTGGATTTCCAGCCCGCAGAACTGTGAGGCAACAAATCTCTGATGTTTAAGCCACCCAGTCAGCAGTGTTTTGTTATGGAGGCCCTAGCAGACTAAAACAGTATGGATATACCATATTTTGTCTTTCCATTTCTCAGTTTGTGGCATTTGGGTTGTTTCCACTTTTTTGGCTATTATGAATAATGCTGCTAAGAACATTCAAGTACAAGTTTTTGTGTGGACATATGTTTCCATTTCTCTTAGCTATATTCAGAAGTGGAATGTTGGGTCATGTGGTAACTCTATGTTTCAACAAATTAAACTTTGAAAAGTTTAATCCTTTAAGGAATCTATAAAGATAAGAGCAGAAAATAGTGCAACAAAAAACAAACTTAGAATACAAAGAGTAATCAAAGTCAAAGACTGTCCTGTGAAAACAATAAAATGTAAGAGCCTCTAGGAAAATTGATAAAGAAATGAGAGAAGGCATGCATTACTAATATTAGGAATGAAAAGAGGACAGTACTCCAGATCCTATAGACAGTATAAAGATAAGATTATTAACAACCTGATGTCTTCAAATAAACTGAAAATTTGAGTTGAGAAAGTTCCTAGAAAACTACAACTTCTAAAAACCAACAGAAGAAGGAATAGAAAATCTAAATAGTACTGTATCTATTAGAGAAATTGAATTTACAATTTAAATCTTCCAAAAAAGAAAACCCCAGTGTCAGATGGCTTCACTGGCAAATTCTAATAAACATTCAGGAAAGAAAAATACCATAATTACACATACTCTTTCAGAAAATAGAAAAGAAAAAACATATCCAAACTCAAATCATGAGGCCAGTGTAACCTTGTTACTAAAACCTAACAACGATATTGAAAGAAAGGAAAAGTATGTCAATCTCACTAATGAACACAGATGCAAAAAATCCTAAGCAAAATTTTAACAGCAAAGTGAATTCAACTATGTATACAAAAGATAATATATCCTGAAAGTTTGTGTTATTCCAAGAATGCAGGGTTGGTGTAAATTTGAAATTAATCATTAAAACTTACCACATACGCAGAATAAAGGAGAAGACTCCTATAATCATATGATAGATTTTCAATTTTAAAAAAGTAATAAAATTCAACATCCATTGATGATCATTCACCATCACCCAGACTCATGCACATCCCTTAATCTAATCCAATTTCCTACTCTTCCTACTTCCCCCATTCTTCCACTGTGATCCTGGAACTCAGTCTACCCTCAGTAATATGCCCTAAGTACTCAACCTCTTTTCCAAACACTCATCTCCCCTTCTTGCTCTTATTGAAATCTGGTTCTGCCTGAGGACACTGCTTTTCTTGCAGCCGTCTCGTGTAGCAGCTGGTTTTTCTCCTATGCTCCATACATCACAGACCAGAGGTGGGGTAGGGGTCCTCCTTGTTCTTCTTCGCCTTTTCTAGACTAATTATCCTTTTTTTCTACAAACCCTCCGTTCCCTTGAAGTTTGCGTCCTTAGGCTATACCAGCCACTATTCTTGAAGCCTCCTACCAGCCTCCTAACTACTGTCCTTCACTCACTGAAGATTTTAGAGCCTAGCTCTCAGCCTCTCTCTCTCACATTAGTACCTTGCCATTTTTTGTGACTTCAACCAACATCCATCAAAGACCCCAGCTTTTCAAGTTCTGTATTACTTATCTATTATTGTGTAACAAATTATCCCAAAACTTAAAACAAGAAGCATTTGTTACGTCACACTGTTGCTGTGGGTCAGGAACTTGGGAGCATCTTAGAAGAGTGGCTCTGGTTCAGAGTCTCCGATGATGCTGCATTCAGACTGCCGGGGCTGCTGCAGTCATCTGAAGGCTTGACTGGGGTGGGAGGTCTACTTTCAAGGTGGTTCACAAACATGCCTGGCAACTTGTTGCTGCTTGGTCCTCACCACACGGGCACCTTAAGTGTCCTCATGATGTGGGGGCTGGCTTCCCCCAAGAGAGAGCAAGGCAGAAGCCACAGTGGTTTTTATAACCCAGCCTTGGAAGTCGTACACAGTTATTAGTTACACAGGTCAGCCCTACTCAATGTGGCAGGGACTACACAAGAGGTGTGAATCCACACCAGGCGAGAATCCCTGGGGGCCAGGTTAGAGGCTGGTTCCTGATTTCTTCACCTCCAACTATCTTGTCCTCCACACAACCTCATCCTCCCACTGCCGTGGTTATGCCGTAGACTGTCATCAATGACACTTTTACTGCCTGTAAAATCACAGTTCCCAGCATCCACTCTTTGGGCCATCCCTTCTAATCTTTCCAGCTCTCTTACTCTTGTATCCTGACTTAAATAATTCTTCAGCCCCAAGGAGACTCCCCAACATTTTCACAGCCCATCACTTTGCTCATCTCCTCACTTTCTTCATTATCCCTTTAGATTCCACAGTCCATCACTATAACCACTCCTTGCCCCTCTCTTTCTCATCATATTGTCCTGAAAAATGGTAAAGGCTAATTCCCTGCACCTCACACCCACACCTGAGCAGCTGGATGTTGCTGGAGGAAAACACAATTGTGCCGACTAATCTCTCTTTAAATTTATGACCACAACACTCAAGTGCGCCGTGTGCACTAATCCTCATAAATTCACATCCCCACTTTCAGAGATAACTTCGTTATCTTCTCATCTTTTAGGAAACCTCCCATCTCAATCCCCACTCCACTCTCAGCTTCTCAGCTGCCAACATCACTCATTTCCCTGAGATAAAAGCAGCAATCAGGAGAACTACCTCATCTTCCCACCACCAAACGAAGCAGCCCTACCTGCATCTGTATCCACGGCCTTTCTCCATGTTATAAAGGATGGACCATCTCATCCTTAGTGCACCTGATCCCATTTCCTCTCCCAGAAATGGAATCTGTGGCCAAGTGACATCCTTGTTAGATACTTGAACTGGGGAGTGATACAAAGCCAGGGAGGGCAGCCATGGCAGGTGTGTGCACACCATGATCAGTCAGCCAACAGAGAGAGAAGACCAGAGCAGGCAGGCAGAGAGAACTGACGAAGAGCCTTGGAGAGAAAACAGAGTTACCTGAGTTCTTGGCTTCCTGCCCTGCTTCTAGGTCTTTGTGAAACCTGACTGGCTTGCAATTCTAGGAGATAACCCCTGATTCCTCATAACAAAATCCCCATTACATAAGTTAGCTTGAGTGGATCATTGTTTTTTTACAACTGAAAGAGCACATTTATTTATTCTACTTGACATAGAAAGATATCTGGAAGGATGTTCCAATAAAAATTAATAGCATCTCTGGGAAGTGGGATTTCAGAGGATTTTAAATTGTTTCTTTATACTTTCCTGAATAGTTTGGGGCATTTAAAAGGAGCATGTGTCAGCTTCCTTCCTCTCCTTACTAATCCAATCCATCAATATCTCCTCTCAGTCTCAAATGTCTCAAATCCATCCAGCTCTCTCTCCGTCCACTGGCATCACTCTGGCCAAATCTCCAGTCTCTCTCTCACCTGGGTGAGCTCAGTAGTCTCTTAACTGGTCCCCCTGTTCCTCCCTTGCAAACCTCCACTCCACGCCCCACAGAGCAGCCAGCTGGATCTTGTTAAGAGGATCAACCCAGCCATGCTAATTCCTTGCTTAAAACCCTTCAATGGCACTTGGAGTAAAACTCAAGCTTCCGTTTCCTCATCTGTAAAGTAAGTTGTTGGAAAGGTCAAATACAATACTGTTTGAACAGCCCAGTATGGAGCCTGGTCTATAACAGGTGCACACAAAATGGATGTTCCTGTTCTTGCCTTCCCAGGCTGCCCAGCCACTTTCAGGAGCTCTTTTAAATTGGAAAGTTCTTAGAAACTGGTCTGTGTCTACTCTGCAACTTCATCTTTAGTCATTTTCCCCATGCCCCCTGAGTTCCTCCCCCACTGGCTTCTGAGAGCATTTAGAACACACCAAAACCCCCTTCTACCTCCAGGCCTTTGTTCCTGCTGCTAGAATGTTCCACACAACTCCTTACGTGGCTGTTTCCTCATCCCACAGTCCTCAGTGTTTCAAAGGCTCCTCCCCAACCATCCTAAGGCGGCGGGTCCCCCACACCCTCCTGTATCCATCATGGCAGCCTGTATTTCCTTTGTAGCTTGTGTAGCAAACTGTCATCTGACATTTGCTTGTTGACTTTGTTTCCTTGATCTCCCACCAGATTATATACTCCCCATTGGTTTTATTTGCCTCTTTTATTCAGCTAGTGCTTAGGGCCATGCCTGGTATAGATAACACCTTTCAGTGTTGAGTGAATGGATTTTAACATAAAGCCTTCCCTGGTATACCCAGCTGGAAGCCACCACTGGGTCCCCTGCATTTTCCCAGTTCTTCATCTCCACTTTATCAGGACCCATCTTGCTTCGCATTGTATTGGAATTACGTGTACAGAGAGGCAGGGTAGCGTGGTCAGAACGAGACCTCTATTCAGATTCCAGCCCTGTGACTCCCAGGCTCCAGGACGGTGCCTGGCCCAGAGAAAACAACACAAGGAGTTAGCACTAGTGTGCTTTTTGTTACCCGCCCCCAGGGGGAGCTGAACCAAGCTCCTTGAGGGTAAGATTACACATATGATTTAGTCTCTGGTAACTTCCACAATGCCTAGCTCAGGACACACAGTCAGCGCTCAATGGATAATAAATTATGAGTTAAATTACTGTTCTAAACACTTTACATGTATCAGCTTATTTAATCCTCACAATAAGTACAATTATTATTTCCATATCACAGATGAGGAACCAAGTCATCGGAAATTAAAAACTTTGCCCAGGGTTACCCAATAAGTAAGTGGATGTCTAGGAATTGAATACAGGACTCAGGCAGCCAAGTCTCAACTACAAGATACTGTCGAATGCAGACCAGCTAGTGGGGCAGGTTTGTGAGGTTAGAATCAGAGGCAACAATCTGTACATTGAACAGTAGGGGCTGGTTAAATAAACTGGGATAGAACCTTCCGTGCCCATTAAAATGATGATATGTATCTGTATTTATAATACCAAAAGCCATTCATAACAGAATTGAAAAAAGGGAGCTAGAAGACAGTATAATAAACCTGCACATGAACGTTTATAGCAGCCTTATTCATAACTGCCAAAAACTGAAGGCGACCAAGGCGTCCTTCCAAAGGTGGATGGATAAATAAACTGCGGTAGGTTCATACAACGGAATATTATTCAGCGATAAAAAGAAGTGAGCTATTAATCCATGAAAAGACACGGAGGAACCTTAAAAGCATATTGTTCAGGGGAAGAAGCCAGCCGAAAAACGCTACTTACTGTATGACTCCAACTATATGACCTCTGGAAAAGGCAAAACTAGAAAGACAGTAAAAAGACCAGTGGCTGCAGGGGTCCGAGGGGGCGGGATGACTAGGCAGACACAGAAGATTCCTAGCCTAGGGAAACTACTCTGATACTATAATGGTGGGTACACGAGGTTATGCATTTATCACAACTTTGAACTCGATAGCACAGAGTGATCCTTAATTAAGCTATGGGCTTTAGTTCATAATAATGTATCAATATTGGTCCATCAATTATAACAAATGTACCACACTAACTCAAAATGTTAATAATAGGGAACACTGTGAGGGTGGGGACAGGGGTATACGAAAACTCTGTACTATCTCCTCAATTTTCTGTAAACCCCAAACCGCTCTAAAAACTAAAGTCTATTAATTTAAAAGCAAACAGGATAATAGCACGACCTCTTTCCTGTCAATATCCAACTGTGTGTTTCTGTGCATAGAAAAGTGTGGGAGCACATAACCAAAATTAATAGTAGTTATCTCGAAGTAGTAGGATTAATGGACATCTTTCTCCTAATTTTACTTCTGCTTGTTTTCTTAACAAAAGCACGCATGAATTCTATTAAAGGAATAAAGCGGGCAGCGGGGCTGCGCGGGTGAGGGCCCAGCGCCCCGGGCCGGCGCGGCCAAGTCTTGGCGCCGCGGAGAACGCAGCGTTCGCTCAGCGCCCGCGCGGGCCGACGCCGTCCTCTCCGTCTGCTCCGCCCACCGCGGCCCTGGGCCTTTCCAGTTCTGTGTCCGGGAGGTGAGCAAAGAGAAGAGAGAATTCCTCCGGTGCAATTGCGTCTGCACACCCGGCTGGCGCGGGGGCCGGGAGGGCGCAATGGGAGGCCGGCCCGGGGGCCGCAGACGCCCCGCGCAGCCTGGGGGGCGAGGCCGCCGCCCCGCCTTGCCTCCAGTGGGCTGGAATGTTCCCGCAGCGGAGTGTACTTTGTTCTGGGGATGGGGGAGGGTGGAGTGGAACGGGGGCAGGGCTCCAGGGCCCCTGGGACTTGGAGGGCGGCCAGCTTTCCGTTCCCAGGGAGCCTTGGGGGAGGGGGGAGGGAGAGGAGTTGTCTAGTTCCCGGGCCGGGCCGCTGCAGGGCACTGGATGGAACCCCTGCATTCCAGTGCCAGTCCTGCCGACGACTAGCTGCATGCCCCTGGGGTCGAGTCTCAACCTCTCTGGGCCTCAATTTCCTCATCTACAAAATGGGGATAATAACAATGGCACATAGTTATTGCCAGGCATTGTTGTAAAGTGCGCTACAAATGCTCGTTGGTCATAACAACCCTTTGAGGTAGGTGCTGTTAATATAATCGCAGAATTATCCTATTAGTAGAATAATACTACCTCACTGCCCAGGCCCTTTGGACAGCGCAGATGCTCTGGATGTAGAAAGCCTGGCCCAGCCGCCTTCCAGGTAGTGAAATGTGCACTACGTATTATTATTTTCACTTTAAAGATGAAGAAAGAAAAGCTCAGGGAGGTTAAGTAACTTGCCCAAGGGCACACAGCTCCCAAGTGGCCATCCTCATGCAAACCCAGGCCCAGTCAGGCCTAGAACCTCCACTCTAACCTCTACAGATACGGCTTCTCTACTGCCAGTCTCAGGACGCCCTTAAAATCTGCTTATTTGGACATACTGCAATTCGTGCAACAATTCTGATGAAGTATCACTACTACTAATAGTTAATACTAAGTAATCACCAGTTGAGGGCTGTGATTCTGACAATACCCTACGAGGTAAATGCTACTATTATTATTCCCATTTTAGGGATGAAATAATTGAGGCATTGGGAGGTCACTCAGTTCTAGAAGGTGGAACTCATTCATCCTGAAGCGAGAGCCCAACAACTCTTAGCTGTTGCTTCCTTTTGTAGGATTCTATAGGGAGGTGGACTCCTCTAGGGTAGGATTATAGAGGCTTGCCTGGAAGACAGTCCTTCCTTCTCCAAATGTTGTCAGAGGCAACTTTGCCTGGTAATCTGAGGAGCTTTGGAGGGTGTAATGAGTCTCACATGATATCTAACACCAGCTGGGAGGCTGTTCCTCTCTCCTGGGTGTGGAGCCCAGCTGCCTAGTGCCCATGGAAGCATCTCCTCCACCCAGAATCTCTGCAGAGGGCAGCGTGCAGGTCAGTTGCCCTATGTTGTGGATGAAGGAGTGCTCTGCAGCAAAATCTCCCTGTCCCTTTATCATTATGTTCCCTTCCCTTTACAATCCCTCCATCACACTGACCAGAGAGTCATTATTGGACTCCCATCACCCCCCACTTTGGGTAGGGGCTGCCTTCTTTTAAAAAGGCAAATGTTGCTGTTGCTTCTGTGCAACCCACCCCCCACATACCCTCAACCTGCCACCTTCTGGGAAAGAAAAAACACTCTCATTCTTTGTAGTAGGCATTAAATGTTTGTGGAAGATGGTTTTGCAAATACCACATATTGCTGTTGCTGTCATGTAGGCACACAGTAGGCCCTGAAAAACTACTTTGCACATATGTTCCCTCTGCCTGGAATGTTCTTCCTCCAGTTACCTGCATGGCTCCTCCCTCACCTCCTTCAGTTTTTACTCAAGTCACCTTCTTTGTGGGGCCTTCCCTGACCTCCAAATTTAAATTACACCCTGACAGTAGTCCCAATTCCTTTTCCCAGATTTATTCTTTCCACAACACATATCACTGTCCTGTACACTCTGTTATTTTTATTTATGTTGTTTATCGTCTGTCTTGCCTCTCTGGAAGGTAAGTTCCGTGAGGGGAGGGATTTCTCTCTGTGTTTGTCCTCACTGTATCGCCCGGTGCCTGGAACTGGGAGGAAGGAAAGGAGGAGGAAGGAAGAGCAGGTTCCATGGTTGTTCCCACCCCCTGTGACTACTACCACCTCAGAGGAGTCCACATTTCCTAGTTGTGCTATTTACTCGACATTTGGCACATCATATTCCCTTGGTGACAGCTCTTGTCCCATTCTGTTGTTTGACTTTGTGGTTTTGAATCTCATCTCCCTGAGCAGACAGTAAATTTCCTGCCTCGGGACAGGGGAAGAAGGGACCTGATTCTTTGTATCTCCCCAGTACCAAGAACAGGGCTGAATTTAATGTTAGACTTAACTGCTTAAGTTTGATTTGTTTAAAGTTTGATATTTAATGTTTTAAGCCAAATAAATTTACAGCATTTTGATAAATATTTAATTTATGTTAATGGGGGTCAATATGTGAACTATTTAATTTCTTAATACAACAGCTATATTTTCTCACTAAATGAAACAGAAAATTCCATACCTTGACTATGTTCTTGCCATCATCAGCATCCTTGGTTTTCTCTTGATTGTTAAGAGGAAGTTTTGAAAGTGTTGTTTAAGTGGCCTAAGTGAGAAGGAGAGGGAGAGAATGAGTCGCATTCCCTGGAGGTGAATGAAGCCTGTGGGCCTCCTTCGGTCACCCCACCTCAGCCTAGCCCTCGAGAATAGGGGATACACAACTAGGGATGGCCCTTAGTTTTACAGTATCAAATTGATTACAGAAAACACCGATTTATCTTTCCTGTCTCTCTGCATTTCCCCAGGGTTGGCTGTGATGTGGGCTGGTGTCATATCTGACTTAGGAGAAGTGGGAGGAACTGCTTGAAAAAGACTGTCTAGTGAATATATAATTTTTGTCTAGGAAAATCTAAAAATGTGTTCAAATAAGCATTTATTATGTGATTTGAATGTGAAATTTCATCATCATATTGCATGGGTGTGTTGATCTTGGTACCTGGTATCTGTTAAAATTGTGGTAAAAGGTGCCATTCTGATTGGCTTGATTCTAAGAAAAATACCTCAGAATGGGTCCTGCATAATGCTCTATAAAAAATAACTGCAGGGTCCTCCTGAGATATGTAGGAGAGATAGATGACTGATGGGAGAATGAACGGGTGGGTGATAGATGAATTGATCCATGGATAAGGAGGTAAATGAATAAATGTGTGATGTCTAGCGTGCTGCACAAATGGATAGATGGGGGAATGGTAGATGATTGGATTTGCTGGGCTCCAAAGGTCCTTGGGCCAACCACAGCACTGACCACAGCACTGACCATGTGACTTCAAAGGTATTCGTTTACCCATTGGTCTTTCCCACGGGATTTGAGTTCCTCGAAGGCAAGAAGTTAATTTTATCATTTTTTTGTATCCTGGGCCCCTAGAGCAGTGTCTGGCACATTCACGAAAGTAATAGTTAGGATGTGATTTGGCTGCTGTTACTTGCATCATCTCATCTGCAGGGGGGAGCACCACAGAGTCCACAGTGGAGCCAGCAGGAAGGGAAAAAGAGGAAGAGGAAGGCTCATATGCCCTCTTCAAAGGCAGGACCCGAAAGTAGCACATATCACTTCGGCTCTTGTCCCATAGGCCAGAACTTAGTCATATGGCCACACCTCGCTGGAAGGATGCTTGGAAATTTAGTTTTATTCTGGGTGGCCTTGTGTCCATCTAAACATCAGTGGTTCTAGAAACAGCAGAAACAGATATTGGAAGGCAATTAGTCTCTGCCACCTAAATGAGCAACATGTTCTTATTTGTTAAATGAATAAAAATAAATAAACACATCTAACTGACATTGAAAATCAGTATTTTGAGAAGGAAAAGCATGTTGAATTACACAGTTAAATGAAAAAATAAAAGTAGGATTGATTGATGCAGTTATTTGCTGCCCTCCTTTACTAAGCGACATTTTGTGCAGAGTCAGAATGGGCCCAGATAAAAATGTTCCACTTCCCAGGCTCCCTCCAAGTGGCCATGTGACGCCACTGTGGCCAATCAGATATAAATGGAAGACAGCTGGAGACCTCTGAGGATGTTTTTGCTTTAATACAGGCATCGCTTTCTCTCTCTCTTCCTACTTCGTCTTGATTTCTGAAATACAGATGTGAGAGTGAAGGTGGAGCAGTCAACTTGTGACCATGAGACAATGAACAAGAAAGCAAAAGCCACACGTTAAGTTTGACAGAGCGGAAGGATGGAAAGTAGCCGGGACATTGATGACATCGTGATGACACTGCCCGACCCTGCCTGCCTCTAGACTTCTGGTTAATGAGGAGCAGAAGCTCCTACTTGGTTAAGCCAGGATAGTTGCCTTCCTGTTTTATGCCGCCTAACTGATATGTCTATCTACCTTTACAATTCACTGACCAGAATATCTCTGGAAGGATGCTGTGCCACAGCTGCCTCTCCTGGGAGGAGAGGTCATGAGTGATTGGAGAACAGGGGTGGACAAGAGACTTACTTTTCATTTATAGTCTTGTATTTTTGAAGGTTGAATTGTTGGCATTTATATATTCAACAAAAAAGCGTTGAAGTAACAACTTACAACACGGAAAGTCAAAAGACACTATTTCGGGGCCAGCATGGTGGGATAGTGGTTAAGTTTGAGCACTCCGCTTTGGTGGCCTGGGGTTCACAGGTTCAGATCCCAGGCGCAGACCTATGCACTGCTTGTTAAGCCATGCTGTGTCGGTGTCCCACATATGAAGTAGAGGAAGATGGGCATGGAGGTTGGCCCAGAGCCAGTCTTCCTCAGCAAAAAGAGGAGGATTGGCAATAGATGTTAGCTCAGGGCTAATCTTCCTCACCAAAAAAAAAAAAAAAGACACTATTTCATTCATCAGTTTGCTGGCTCAAGAAATATAATGTCCAGCTGTCGTATTATTACAATACCTTGCTATGTCGTCATCAGAGGCAAAGTTGTCCCAAGAAATTAATCACAAGTGGTGGTTCAAGAACTGAATTTTGAAAATTATTTATTCATTAAAGATAAATTAGTAGATGTATGCTATCCTTCAATAAAAGTGGGGGTTTGTTTTTGTTTTTTTGCTTTGTTTTGTTTTATTTCAATCAGGGAGACTTAATTGTCTCAGAGCGTTAATTGTATTTCTAATGTTTTATCTCTTAAGCTAGGTGGAGAGTATAGTGTTCTTTGTCTTATCATTCCCTATATTTATTTGATTGCTTGGAATATTTCCTAATTTGAAGTTAATTAATTAATTAACTAGGAGAACTCAGAGTGCATTCCCCTATAATAAAGTACTCTCACTCCCTTGAATCACAGTGAGCTTTCTTGGGAAGCAGAGATGGGGCTGGCATTAGTGCACATGACCCACAACTTAACTTATCTCGGCCTCAGCTAATGTCATGATTACCCCTGACAGTGGCACCACACATAGTTGTGGGGTTATGAATGATCTTGCTGCCTGTGAGTCATGATTCTTATCCTGCTTGTATTTTCTTCTTCATTTTATCCATAGGTAAATTCTTAATAGGGGAGGAAGCAAGGGAGAGGACTCAAACCAAGGCTGCATCCACATCCAGAAGGCACAGGAAAGAGCATGACCTGAGGATCATTTCTATTAGGAGCCACATGGCAGTGATGATCACCAAATCAGAAAGAAACCAATGGTGCAAATGCAGTTTGTCATAATCACAGTCACATTGATATATATGTTTGAATTCTGTTATAATTTTAAATAGTAAAATAAGTTTAACTTACGTGTGTTCAGCAACAGTGAGGACTTAGTCCTTTCCTAATGTTGTCTATGGTGTAAAGACATGAGAAAAAATTAATTAAAAGATAAATTTTAATTTACATAAAGCTTCATATTTTAAAAATTAAGTTGCTTATATTTATGTACTCTTCCTTATAAAATCACAGGGTTTCTAAAAGTTCTTTAAAGGACTGATTTTATCACTTGTATGTTTATAAAATGCTTGTATAATTATCATACCAAAGAAAGCATGAGGGGCTATTTATTTTCTCTGTGAAATGTTTACTATTTCTCAAAAATGGGTTGTGTCCATGAGAATGTGCCTTATATGTGAATGTCATTCACTATGTATGTCATTGGGGTAAAAAAGGCTGAGAAACAAAAGAAAATTCACCACATTCTCAATAAATTCTAATAAAACTAATAATAAGAGCTGCAATTCAAAAGAGTCACTAAAAACGATAAAAGCTGGGCTTTTTCTGCAGGGAAAGATTCACCTTGAGCTAATATCTGTTGCCAAACTTATTCTCTCTCTTTTTTTCCTCCCCAAAGCCCCAGTACGTGGTTGTATATTCTAGTTGTAAGTTGTTCTAGTTCTTCTATGTGAGCCACTGCCACAGCATGGCAACTGACAAGACAGGTGGTGTGGTTCCATGACTGGGAAGTGAACCCAGGCTGCTGGAGTGGTGTGCACCAAACTTTAACCCCTAGGTCATCAGGGCTGGCTCAAAGCTGGACTTCTGAGTAATTAGCATGTGTAATAAGTTACATATTTATTTTGTACCAAGTCTGAGAACTTTACCATTGCTACCCCTAAGTTTTTTTTAAAACTTAAATCCAAGTAGAATTAAAAAATAGGATATCTATCTTCCAAATCACAGCAATATAAAGGCAAACAAAACACAGTCTGCATAACAAAGACAGGAAAATAGTAGTTAGAATCATAAACAAGCATGAACATAAGCAAGATTACCAAAAGCAAACTACATAATTGAAACAATACGTGTAAATGAGTTAAACCCCCTATTAGAAGACAAAGACTCACAGGTTAGGTTAAAAAGAAATCAACCATATACCTCCTATAAAAGACACACCCAAAACAAAATGATGCAAAAAGGTTCATAAGAACACACAATGCGACCACTGGGCAGTGACATCAGCGTCATGGTGGAGTGAGATGTTCCCTTTGTCTCTCCCCTCTCAGTTACAACCAGTAGGACATCCATAGACCAACAAAGGACTCTCTGCACAGCACACCAGAACACCTGAGTGATCCATACATCTATACACCTGAAGGTGGGT
The DNA here is from genome assembly GCA_031878705.1 of Tapirus indicus. NCBI lineage: Eukaryota > Metazoa > Chordata > Mammalia > Perissodactyla > Tapiridae > Tapirus > Tapirus indicus. Next base: position 58,341,704 of record CM062918.1, on the reverse strand, counting down.
GGACCAGACCTCCTAGAGGCAGTGAAACCAGGGGAGCAACAGTGGCAGCTCTAAGACCGGAGGTCCGAGGAACTAGGCCACACCTGCAACCAGAGGCCCCAAGAACTGAGGTAACACCCACAAATGGAGGTCTCAGGAATCCAGGCAGCCCATGCTCCTGGAGATGCCAGAAATCACTGCAGGGCCCATGACTAGAAGCTCCAGGAACTATGACAATACCTGTGACCCAGCCACCCGCTCTGGCAGTGGTGCCTTTGACTCCAGCCCTCCCAGCATTGGGGGCTGCGTCCAAGACCCTGATTCCCCCGGCGGCAGCTGTGGCAGTGCCCAAGACCTGAAGTTTCAGGAATTGCTTTGGTGCCAGAGACCAGAGGCTGCAGTAACTGAAGCCACACTGGTGACTCAGCCCCAACATCTCCCACAGTAGTGGTGGGTGGCGTCCATGATCTGAGACTTCAAGAACCCCGGTGGCACTTGCGACCCAAGTACCCCCTCCTCCTGTGGCAGTGGCAGTGTCACCCATGGCCCTGACCCACCTGGCAGTGGCAGTGACACCTGTGAACCCAGCACCCCTGGGATCGGTGTTGCCAGCACCCCGGATAACCTGGGAGCAGTAGTGCAGGTGGTTCATGCAGCAACAGTGCCCAAGCCCATGCAGAGTGCACAAAGAGGCAGGTAACAGCAATAATGGAGCCCATGACTCTGGTTCCCCCCCCCAGCTGCAGGGGGTCATACAACTTCAGCCCCCCTCCCATAGCACCTGTGCCTACAGACCCAAAAAACCAGATGTGGTGGATGTGCCCATGATCCTGGCTCCTGCCCCACTCTCCCCCTCTCCACTGCCGTATTGGGGGAACATGTGACCCAGGCAATCCTGGAAGCAGCAGAGGTGCTTGCCAGCCCAATGACCCCAGTGGCAACACCCATGACTGCAGCAACACATAAGCAGCAAGGCATCAGCAACCTCAGAGACACAAGCAGCACAACTTGATTCCTTTGTTAGGGGCAGTGGGCTCTCAAATACAACCAGAAGCAGCTCAGAATCAAAGTAAACAAAGCCTTACCCAAATAAGAGAGATGTTTGCTACCACAAATATGCTGGGAGAGGAAGAACTCGTGAAGCACCATTAAGAACTACGGGAAGACAGAATCACAAAAAGAAAATGACAACTCCCCAGAAACCAGACTTGAAATCACAGAAGATTGCAATCTAACTGACAGAGAATTCAAAATAGCTGTCATGAAGAAACTCAACAAGTTACAAGAAACTCAGAAAGACAGTTCAATGAGCTCAAGAATAAAATTAATGAGCAGAAGGAGTACTTCACCACAGAGATTAAAACTCTAAAAAAGAACCAAACAGAAATTCTGAAGAACACAATAAATGAGGTGAAGAATTAAGGAGAAAGCATTGGAAATAGAGCAGACCATATGGAAGAGAGAAGATAGAAGCTCGAGCGAGAAGATAGCAAGCTTGAAAATAGAAATCTAGAAATGATGCAGGTGGAAGAGGAGAGAGAACTAAGATTTTTTTTAAAAATGGAGAAATTCTAATTGAGAACTATCCAACTCAATTAGGAAAAGCAATATAAGGATAATGGGTATCCCAGAAGGAAAAGAGAGGAAGAAAGGAGCAGAGACCTTATTTAACGAAATAATAGCTGAGAACATCCCAAACCTGAGGAAGGAACTGGATATATAGGTACATGACGCTAATATAACTCCCAATTATCTCAACATGAAAAGGACTTCTCCATTATATTAAAACTGTCAAAAGTCAATAACAAACAAAGAGTATTAAGGATGGCCACAGAGAAGAAATAACTTACAAAGGAACCCCCATTAGGCTATCAGTGGATTTCTCAGCAGAAACTACAGGTCAGGAGAGAATGGAATGATATTTTCAAAATGTTGAAAGATAAAAACTGTCAGTCAAGAATACTCTATCTGGGGGCCAGCCCAGTGGTGTAGTGGTTAAGTTTGCACGCTCCACTTCTGCGGCCCGGGGTTTGCACGTTCAGATTCCAGGTGTGGACAGACACACCACTTGTCAAGCCATGCTGTAGTGGAGTCCCATGTAAAGTAAAGGAAGATGAGCATAGATGTTAGACCAGGGCCACTCTTCCTCAGCAAAAAAGAGAAGGATTGGCAAGGGATGTTAGCTCAGGGCTATTCTTCCTCACAAAGTAAAAAAAGAAAAGAATACTCTATCTAGCAAAGTTATCTTTAAATATGAAGGAGAAATAAAGACTTTCCCAGAAAAAAAAAAAAAAAAAAAAAACTGAGGGAGTTCATCACCAGTAGACCTGCCTTACAAGAAATCTTGAAAAGATCCCTCCTACTTGAAACAAAAAGGCAAAGGTTTACAAAGCTTAAGCAAGGTGACAGATAGACAGATAGAATCAGAAAACTGCAACTCTATACCAGAATAGGTTAGTAAACATTTCATTATAACATAAAGGCTAAAGGGAAAGAAAGCATAAAAAATAACTATAACCACTTCAATTCAGTAACAAACTCACAGTACAAAAAAGGATAATTTGTGACAACAAAAAAATAGAAGGGGAAGAGGAAAAGGACAGAACTTTTATAGGCAAATGGAGATAATATGCCATCAGCAGAAAAAGGACTACCTCATCTATGATATATTTTATACAAACCTCATGGTAAACACAAAACAAAAATTCAAAGCAGGTCACAAAACATAAAAAAAGAGGAAACTGAGAAACACATCACAGAAAACCACCAAATTGAAATGGCAGAGAGGAACATGAGGAAAAAGGAACAATGGAAATATAGAATAAGCAGAAAACAAAAGATAAAATGGCAGTATTAAACATTGAGTGGCTGAATAGATTAAAAAGCAAGACCCAACAATATGCTGCCTCCAGGAAACACATCTCAGCTCTAAAGACAAACATAGGCTCAGAGTGAAGGGATGGAAGATGATACTCCAAGCACATGGCTACAAAAGAAAGCAGGAGTAGTCATACTTATATAAGACAAAATAGACTTCAAGCTAGAAAAGATAACAAGAGACAAAGAGGGACATTATATAATGATAAAGGGGACAACCCACCAAGAAGACACAATATTTATTAATATATGTGCATTTAACATAGGAGCACCAAAGTACATAAAGCAACTATTAACAGACCTAAAGGGATAAATTCACAACAAAATAATAATAGGGACCTTTAATACCCCAGGAACATCAATGGATTGGCCATCCAGTCAACAAGGAAACATTGGCCTTAAATGAAACACTAGACCAGATAGACATAATAGATATATAGAGAACATTCCATCCAAAACCAGAAGAATACACATTCTTCTCAAGTGCGCATGGAACATTATCAAAGATAGACCATATGTTGGGAAATAAGGCAAGCCTCAATAAATTTAAGAAGATGAAATCGTATCAAGCATCTTTTCTGACCACAATGGTATGAAACAAGAAATCAACTACTAGAAAGCTGAAAAAGTCACAAATATGTGGAGACTAAACAACATGCTACTGAACAATTATTGGATCAATCAAGAAATCAAAGGAGAAATCAAAAAATACTTAGAAACAAATGCAAATAAAAAGACAACATACCAAAACCTATGGGAAGCAGCAAAAGCAGTACTAAGGGAAGTTTATAGCAATACAGGCCTACTTTAAGAAACAAGAAAAATCTCAAATAAACAATCTAACACTACACCTAAAAGAACTAGAAAAAGAAAAAAAAATGAAGCTCAAAGTCAGTAGAGGAAGAAAGTAATAAAAATCAGAGCAGAAATAAATGAAATAGAGATTAAAAAGACAATAGAAAAGGTCAATGAAACTAAGAGCTGATTCTTTGAAAAGATAAACAAAATTGTGAAAACCCTTAGCTAGACTCACTAAGAAAAAAAGAAAGAAGGCTCAAATAAATAAAATCAGAAATGAAAGAGGAAAAATTACAATGGATACCACAGAAATACAAAGGATTATAAGAGTATACTATAAAAGCTATACACCAACAAAATGGATAACCTAGAATAGATGGATAAGTTCTTAGAATCATACATCCTCCCAAAACTGAAGCAATAAGAAATAGAGAGCCTGAATAGACCAATCACAAGTAAAGAGATTGAAACAGTCATCAAAAACCTCCCCAAAAAACAAAAGTCCAGGGCCAGACAGCTTCTCTAGTAAATTCTTCTAACATTCAAAGAAGATTTAATACATATCCTTCTCAAACTCTTCCAAAAAATTGAAGAGTACAAGATGATTCCTAACTCGTTTTATGAAGCCAACATTATCCTGATACCAAAACCAGACAAGGACAACACAAGAAAGGGAAATTACAGGCCAATATGGTCGACGAACATAGATGCAAAAATCCTCAATAAAATATTAGCAAATTGAATACAATACATTAAAAGTATCAGACACTATGATCAAGTGGGATTTATTTCAGGGATGCAGGGATGGTTCAACATCTGCAAATCAATCAATGTGATACACCACATTAACAAAATGAAGTATAAAAATCACATGATCATCTCAATAGATGCAGAGATAGCATATGACAAGACACAGCATCCATTTATGATAAAAACACTCAATAAAATGGGTATAGAAGGAAAGTACCTCAACATAATAAAGGTTATATATGACAAACCCACAGCCCACATCATACTCAGCTATTCCTCTAAGAAGAGGAACAAGACAAGGATGCCTACTCTCACCACTTTTATTCAACATTGTATTGGAAGTCCTAGCCAAAGCAATTAGGCAAGAAAAAAGAAATAAAATGTATCCAAATTGGAAAGGAAGAAGTAAAACTGTCACTATTCATAAATGACATAATTCTATATATAGATAACCCTAAAGAATTCACCAAAAACTATTAGAAATAGTTAATGAATACAGTAAAGTTGCAGGGTACAAAATCAACATACAAAAATCATTTGCATTTCTATACACTAACAATGAACTAGAAAGAGAAATCAAGCAGAAAGAGAAATCAAGAATGCAATCCCATTTACAATGGCAACAAAAAGAATAAAATACCTAGGAATAAATTTAACCAAGGAGGTAAAAGATCTGAACACTGAAAATTATAAGTCATTGTTGAAAGAAATTGAATAAGACATAAAGAAATAGAAAAATAGTCTATGCTCATGGATTGGAAGAATTAACAGAGTTAAAACATCCACATTACTTAAAGCAATCTACAGATTCCGCACAATCCCAATCAGAATCTCAATAACATTTCTCATGGAAATAGAACAAAGAATCCTAAAATTTACATGGAAAAACAAAAGACACCTAATAGCCAAAGCAATCCTGAGAAAAAAAGAACAAAGCTGGAGGTGGCACAATTTGTAGTATATTTCAAAATATGGTACTGGCAGAAAAACAGACACAGATCAATGGAAAAGAATTTAGAAACTAGAAATAAACCCACACATCTATGGACAGCCAATTTTTGACAAAGGAGCCAAGAACATGGGATGGAGAAAGGAAAGTCTCTTCAATAAATGGTGCTGGGAAAACTGGACAGCCACATGTAAAAGAATGAAACTAGACCACCATCTTACACCATACTCAAAAATTAACTCAAAATTGATTAAAAACTTGAATGTAAGACCTGAAACCATAAAACTCCTAGAAGAAAACATAGGCAGTATGCTCTTTGACGTGAGTCTTAGCTGTATCTTTTTGAATATCATCTCTCCTCAGGCAAGGGAAAAAAAAGAAAAAATAAACAAATAGGACTATATCAAACTAAAAAGCTTCTGCACCGCAAAGGAAACCATCAACAAAACGAAAACACAACCTCCCAACTGGGAGAAGATATTTGCAAATCATATATCTGATAAGGGGTTAATATCCAAAATATATAAAGAATTCACACAACTCAATAGCAACAACAACAAAACAACCAGATCAAAAAATAGGCAGAGGATATGAACAGAAGTTTTTCAAAGAAGATATACAGATGGCCAACAGGCACGTGAGAAGATGTTCAACATCACTAATTATTAGAGAAATGCAAATCAAAACCACAATGAGATATCACCTCCTGCCCATCAGAATGGCTATCATTAAAAAGACAAGAAATAACAACTGTTGGAGAGGATGTAGAGAAAAAGGAGCTCTCGTATACTGCCAGAAGGAGTGCAAACTGGTGCAGCAACTATGGAAAACAGTATGGAGATTCCTCAAAAAATTAAAAATAGAACTACCATATGATCCAGCTTTTCCATGTCTGGGTATTTATGCAAAGAACACGAAAACACTAATTTGAAAAGATATATGCACCCCTATGTTCATTGCAGCATTAGTCACAATAGCAAAGACTTGGAAGCAACCTAAGTGCCCATCAACGCATGAATGGATAAAGAAGAAAAGAAGATGTGGTATATACATACACACACACACACACAATGGAGTACTACTCAGCCATAAAAAAAGACAAAATCTCTCCGTTTGGGACAACATGAATGAACCTTGAGGATATTATGCTAAGCGAAATAAGTCAGATGGAGGAAAACAATTACCATACGATTTCAGTCATATGTGGAAAATAAACAAACACATAGGTACAGAGAGTAGATTGATGTTTACCAGAGGGGAAGAGGGTGGGGGGAGGGTGAAAGGATAAAGGGGCACATGTGTATGGTGATGTGTATGGCATCTACACTTTTGGTGGTGAACACGATGCAGTCTATACAGAAGTTGAAATATAATGATGTACACCTGGAATTTATATAACGTTATAAACCAATGTGACTGCAATATAAATAAATAAATAATAAAAGAACATGATGCAAACATTTAACCCTAACTTCATGCAAGTTATAAATGTAACTGTGGCTCTTACTTTTCAGTTTTGAGAAGGTGGAGTGGTTGTAAATAACTTCTAGTAGAATGCTAGAATATAATGATTAAGTCTGGACCTGCCTGCATTAGCAAAACGTGCATGCTAATCCTCTCACTCCTTCGAGACAGCCCTCATCTCCTTTATGTGCCCAGGAATCCAGCGTGTGTGTTATGTGTGTACGTGCTGGTGGAGGGGGTGAGTAGGAGGGTGGCTCACTTTCATCTTTTGCACCACAACCAGAACTTGGATACATACCCTCTGAAGCCAGAGAATGCCACAAGTGCCAATGCAGACTGTTCCAGAATAGAGTGGTGAGCCTTCAGGACACCAGGCCAAGAACTATTGTCATAACCAATAAGAGTGAAGATCACAGGAGGATTGGGTGGGAAGGGTAGTTTTACAGGGCAGAACAATTCCTGATCTTCCTCAGCCCAGTTTTATCTCTGCTCTGGCAGTTCCCACAGGTGCTGATGCAGAGTCTCACCTTCCAGGAAGAATGGTCTTACTTCCTCAATGTTATGCTCTGCTCCTCAAAGCAGAGCATAGATAAGCAAGGCAGCTCTGCTGTCTTCAGTATATGGTTTTGTAAGGCTGCTCCAGTTGTGAGCATTTCTGATGAGCAGAAAGGCAAGGAGGAGAGAGCACAGAGCAAGTATCTCTAAGAATATGAAATTGGAAATTGCAGTCACTTCTACTCACATCCCATTGGTGAGAACTTAACGACATGGTCACAAGTAGCAAGGAGAGGCCTGGGAAATGTAGTTTCTAGCTGAGTTGCCCAGGGCCTAGGAAGGAGAGAAGAGTTTAGCAGCAACCATTGATCCGCCAGAATTATCATCAATGGTCTGTGCAAGGCCCCTCACTTGTTTCCATATATTCATTCACTCACTCTCTTTTATAGCCATCCCACACACCCTCCCACATACCTTGGCAACCACTCTCTTGTGTTTAAAGTACATGCTTTTGTTTATATTTTTGAAAAATACGCATTTTGTTTTGTGTGCATGCATTTTTTCCCTTTTTTTGAGTCAATTTCATTGAAGTAAAATTTACATTCAGTAATAGTCAATTGATCTTTGACAAAGGAGCAAAGGCAATTCAATGGAAAAAGGATAGTCTTTCAACAAATGGTGCTAGAACAACTGGCTGTCCCTATGCAAAAAAAATAATAACAATAATCTAGACAGACTTTCCACCTTTCACAAAAATTAACTCAAAGTTGGTCATAGACCTAAATGTAAAATGCAAAACTATAAAACTTCTAGAGGAAGACAGGAGAAAAGCTAGGTAACTTTGGGTTTAGCGATGAGTTTTTAGATCCAACACCAAAAGCATGAAAGAAAAAATTGATTGGTTGGACTTTATTAAAATTAAAAACCTCTGCTCTGCAAAAGACACTGTTAAGAGAATGGAAAAGTCACAGACTGAGAGAAGATATTTACAAAACACATATCTGATAAAGGACTTGTATCCAAAATATACAAAGAACTCTTAAACAACAGTAAAAAAACCAAACAACCCAATTTAAAAATGGGCAAAACTTCTGAACAGATACCTCACCAAGAATATAAATAAATGACAAATAGGCACATAAAAAGATGCTCAACATCATTTGTCATCAAGGAATTGCAAACTGAAACAACGAGATATGTTCATAAGTGTATATTTATATATACAAGATATTGCCAAACTGTGTTCCAAAGTGGTGAACCATTTTGCATTCCCACCAGCGATGTATACAAGTTCCAGCCGCTTTGGACAATATCAACAGTAGTTGGTATTGCCAGATTTTTTTATTTGAGCCATTTTGTGAGGTAGCAGTACCTTAGTGTGGTTTTATTTTGCAATTCCTTATGACTAATCATATTGAGAATCTTTTTATGGGCTTATCTCCCATCCATATATCTTATTTGGTGAAATGTTTGTTTAAATCTTTTGTTAATTTTTTAAGTGGGTTGATTGTTTTATTCATTATTGAGTTGTGAGGTTTCTTTAGATATTCTGGATATAAGTCAGTATTAGTCAGGTCCAATCAGGAGAATTAGTAACAGGAGATTGGAGTAAGGGGGCATTGACTCATAAGAACTGGTGAACACAGAAATAGCAAACACAGGGACTGCCACCACGGGCAGGGCTGAGATAATGTCTGAGGAGGAGCTTCAGACCTGCTGGAAAGAGCACAGCATGGCTCACTGGATAGTGGAGGAGACACTGAGGCGGCTGACCAGCGGATACTGGAAATCTGCCTATAGGGGGACTGGGGGATGTTGTCCACAGGGAGGTTTCATACCCTGAAACTTGCTGCAAAGTCACCTGAGGGGTGCTGGGGGAAGTGGTTCAAGTCAGGTGCCTTGCCAATGGCACACCACTTTGAGAAGGTGTTGAGGGAAGCTTCTAGCAGCTGGGCACTGCTGGTTGCCCTGTGCTACCAGTACTGGGAGCTGGGGAAGCTGCCCTCTGCAGGAGCCAGGCAGTGGAGAAATCTGCACCCTGCAGGAGCTCAGTGTGGGAACACCTGCACTCTATAGGACAGAGGAAACAGAGAAAACTCCTTCCTCCTTCACTGTCCCTCCAGCAGCCTCTATTGGCTAACAGTATACCAAATATCACAGGTGAAATATTTACACAGTCCACCTCCATGATCACAGAGCAGGCAAAGTAGGGTGGATTTAGAGCTGAGAAGCAAAAAAAAATGATGAGTGGCACAAAATCCTTTATCATATGTGTGTTTTGCAAATATTCCTCCTAGGCAGTGGCTTGCCTTTTCATTTTCTTAACAGCGTCTTTTGAAAAGCCAATGTTTTTTAACTTTGATGATGCTCAATGTATCAATTTTTTCTTTTGCCATTCATGCTTTTTGAATCCTAAAAAATCTTTGCCTAAACCAAAAATCAAAGATTTTCTCCTATGTTATCTTCTAGAAGTTGTGTAGTTTTAGCACCTAGATTTAGGTTTATGATCCATTTCAAGTTTTGTGTATGTGCATTTTTCAATTTTTACATTTATTTATTTTTTTACTTTTTTAAAGACTTTATTTTTCTTTAAGCAGTTTTATGTTCACAGCAAAATTAAGAGGAAGGTACAGAGACTTCCCATATACCCCCTGCCCCCACACATGCTTGGCCTCCTCTATTTGTGACACCCCCCACCAGAGGGTACATGTTACAATCAATGAACCTACACTGACACATCATAATCATCTAAAGCCCATAGTTTACATTAGGGTTCACTCTTGGTGGTGTACATTCTATGGGTTTGGACAAAGGTATAATGACATGCATCCATCATTGTGGTATCATACAGAGTATTCTTACTGCCCTAAAAATCGTCTGTGCTCCACCTGTTAACCCCTCCCCCTGCCCCTGGTATGCATTTTTTAATTTGATAAATAACATATATACAGTAAATTACAAAAATATGTGCATGTATTTCAATTTATATGAATGGTATTGAGTTATTTATCTCTTTCTGCTTCTTTTGTCACTCAGCACTCTTTTTAAGGTCCATTCATGCTGCTCCATATGTACTTAATCTCTTGCTTCTCTAACTGCTGCATAGAGCTCTGTCGTGTGCATCTTCCACATTTCACCCATCTACTCCCCTGCAGATGGACAACTGATTGTCTGTGATTGCCCGCTATCAGAACGGACACATCAGTGAACATTCTAATCCACATCCCTGATGGACCTGTGTGACCATTTGTTTGGTACATCCACCAGGAGCACATTTGCTGGGTCCTAGGCTATGCGTGTAACTAACTTGTGTAGGCCAGACTGCTCTCCAGATGCTCTGCAGCCCTACCAGCAGCACATGAAGGAGCCTACATACCTGCCAACACTGGACATTCTCCAGCTTGCCAATTTTTGTCAATCTAACAAGTGTAAGGTGATATTTCATTGTTTTCTTAATTTGAACTTTTCTGATTACTGATGATTTTAATTCTTAAAAATTCTTCTGTTTGGGTTACCACCTTTATAAATTGCCTTTTGATAAATTTTGCACATTTTTCTACAGGATCTGCTACCTTTTGCTTACTTTGGATTTAATTTGCTCTTCTTTTTCTAGTTTTCCAAGATGGAAGCTTAGATCATTGATTTTAGGTCTTTCTTCTTTTCTAATATATGCATCAAGGCTATAAATTTCTCTCTAAGCACTGCTTTCATTGCATCACACAATTTTTGATTAGTTGTATTTCCATTTTCATTTATTTCCAAATATTTTAAAATTTCTCTTGAGACTTCTTCTTTGACACATATGTCATTTAGAAGTGTGTTGTTTAATGTTCAAGTATCTTGGAATTTTCCAGCTATCTTTTGTTATTGATTTTCAGATTAATTCCACTGTGGTCTGAGAGCAGAGATTGTATGATTTCTATTTTTTAAGTGTGTTAAGTTGTGTTTTATGGCCCAGAATGTGGTCTAATTTGGTGAATGTTCTATTTTGGTGAATGTCCCATATAGGCTTGAGAAGAATGTATATTGCACAGTTGTTGGATAAGGCAGTCCATACACATCAATTACATCCACTTGATTGATATTATTGCATTCAACTGTGTCCTCACTTTCTGCCTGGGAGATCCATCTGTTTCTGATGGAGGGGTGCTGAAGTCTCCAACTATGATTGTGGATTCATACTCTTTTCCTGCCTTTTGTGGTTTTAACTGAGCATTTTATATGATTCCGTTTTCTCTCCTTTCTTAGCATATCAGTTATACTTCTTTTTTTACTTTTTTTAAAGTAGTTTCCAATATACATTTACAACTAACCCAAGTCCACTTTCAAAATATACTGTACCACTTTACCAGTACTACAAGTACTTTATAACCATTTTTTATTCCTAATTCTCCCCTCCCACCCCTTGTATCATTTCTGTCATTCATTTTACTTATACATAAGCTATAGTCGTTGAGTACATTGTTGCTATTGTTATTTGGATCAAATTGTTACCTGTAGAATCAATTAAGGCTAAGAAAAATAAACGTGTTTACTTTTGCTTATTCCTTCTCTAATGCTCTTCTTTTCTTTATGCAGATCCAAGTTTCTGACCTATATCATTGCCTTCTGCCTGAAGAACTTCTTTTAACATTTCTTACAAAGCTGATTTACTGGCAACAAATTCCCTCGATTTTTGTTTGTCTGAGAAAGTATTTCCCCTTCATTTTTGAAGGAGAATTTCTCAGGATACAGAATTCTAAGTTGGTGGGGGTTTCTCTTAACACTTCAAGTATTTCACTCCCCTCTCTTCTTACTTGCATGGTTTCTGAGGAGAAATCAGATGTAATTATTTTTGCTCCTCTATAGGTAAGATGGTCTTTCTCCTGGCTTCTTTCTAGATTTTTTTTCTCTATCTTTGATTTTCTGCAGTTCGAATATAATATGTCCAGGCATAATTTTTTTTGAGTGGGGGGGGGATTTATCCTGCGTGGTATTCTCTGAGCTTCCTGGATCTGTGTTTTGGCGTCTGATATTAATTTGGGGAAATTTTCAGTCGAAAATTTTCAATCAAATCAACTTCAAATATTTCTTCTGTTCCTTTCATTCTTTGGTATTCCCAGTGTGTGTATGTTATACCTTTTGTAGTTGCCCCCACAGTCTTTGGATATCCTGTTCCATTTTTTTTTAGACATTTTTCTCTTTACTTTTCAGTTCTGGAAGTTCTAGTGACGTATCCTCAAGCTCAGAGACTCTTTCCTCAGCCGTGTCCAGTCTACTAACGAGTACATCAAAGGCACTCTTCATTTCTACTAGTGTTTTTGATCTCTAGCGTTTCTTTTTCTTTCTTAGAATTTCCATCTCTCTGCTTATATTACTCATCTGTTCTTGCATGTTGTCTACTTTGTCCATCAGTGCCCTTAGCATGTTAATCATAGTTATTTAAAAACCTAGTCTGATAATTCCAACATCTCTGCCAGATCTGAGTCTGGCTCTGATGCTTGCTCTGTCTCTTCGAACTGTGTTTTTTGCCTTTGAGTACACATTGTAATTTTTTCTTCAAAGCCAGACACGATGTACTGGATAAAAGGAACTGCAGTAAATAGGCCTTTGGTGATGTGGTGGTAAGGGGCGGGGGAGTGTCCCATAGGCCTGTGATTAGGTCTCAGTCTTTGAGCGAACCTGTGCCTCTGGACTGCGAACTTCACAAGTGCTTCTGTGTCTTTCAACCCCTTCAGTGGGACAGGATGGCTAGAGCGGGCTAGAGTTGGGTATTCCCTACTCCGGGGTTGGTTAGGCTTTGATAAAACCCCAGCAGGTTAAGCCCAGGTAAAACAGTTTCTTCCAAGGGCAGGTGTTAAGAACAGAACCTTCTGGCATATTTTAAATGGTTACTTTTTCCCTCTCCCTGCTGGAAGCATGACCTGATTTTTCTCTGACATTTGCTGTGAGAACCTGGTAGAGTTCCTGGAGGTAATATTCACAAGTTTGGGTGCCCCTCTGAGACTGGGCCCCCCTACAGTTTCTACATCTTAGACTTGTCCACGCCGAGCCTCCAGCAATTCATCAATTACAGTTCAGGTTTTCCTACCCTAGTACTGGCTCCCGGGGGATTTCTGCTCTGATAAGTTGTGAGCATCCACCTGTATGTGCCTCCAGTTTTTGAAGCAGCAGTTTAGCCTGCGTCTTCAAGTCTCTGACAGATCCAAGAAGAGTTATTTTCAGTTTATTCAGCTTTTTACTTGCTAGGACAGAGCGCAGACTTCCAAGCTCCTTACTTGCCAGACCAGAAACTGGAAGTCTCTCCCTTGCTTATTGTTTCGCATGAGTTACTTGTATATTCTATGTATTAATTCCTTATCACTTTTACATTTACAAATACCTTCTCCCATTCGATCACCTATTGTCCATGGTCTCCTCTTTTGAACAGAAATCTTTAATTTTGATGTCATCAAATTACTGTTTTTTTCCTTCTGGTTTATGCTTTGAAGTTTTATATAAGGAGTCCCTCTCCCAACCCAGGTCCCAAAGATACTCTCTTATATTTTCTTCTAATAACTTTAGAGTTTTATTTTTCACATTGAGGTCATTCGTCATTTAGAGTGTATCTTTTTATTTGGTGTCAGGCAGGGATATCCTGTTTTATTTTCTCCATATAGTAAGTGGGTTTAATCTGCCCCTTCTTCATTGATTTGTGATGCCTCCCATCCATATACTCACCGTCTGACTTTGAGTTTTCCATTCTGTTCCATGGTCTGTTGGTCTGTTGTTTCACCTTGTTGCCTTTTTACATGGCTTGGTATGTGCTGCTTCTTACTCTCCCTTTGTAAGATTGACTTAGTTCTGTTCGTCCAGATACATTTTAGAATGAGTTTTAAGTTCCTGGAAAATACACCTGGAATTTTTATTGAGATTTCATTGCATTTATAGATTAATTCATAAAAAACTCCTGTATAATATTAAGTCATTCCATCCAAGAGCATAAAATTTCTCCCCATTTATTCAGGTTAATTTCTACATCCTTTATTAGAGTTTTAAAGTTTTCTCCATAGGTTTCTTGTATATTCTTGGTTAAGTTCATTTCCAGATATTGTACATGCTTTTTGGTTATTGTGAATAAAAGTTGGTTACTGCTGGTGAAGAGAAGTGTTCTGTATTTATGTTCTTAGGTTAATCTTGTATGTAGTGATTTTACCGAATTCTCTTAATAGTTTTAACAGTCTGTTGATTCTCTTGGTTTTTCAAGGCAAATGAAAATATTTACATAATGATAGTTTTATCTCTTCTCTTCTAATCCTTCTTTCTCTTATTCTTTCTTCCCTGATAGCTTTGTCGAGAACTTTCATTATTATATATTGAATGGTAGAAAGATAGTTGGATTCCTTATTTTGTTCCAGATCTTAAAGAGAATGCACTTAAAGTTTCTTCATTAAGTGTAATATTTGCTTTAAGTTTTTCCTATACAACCTTCACCAAGTTAAGGATGTCTCTCCTATATCCAGTTTGCTAAGTTATTATTTAATCGTAAATAGGTGATGAACTTTATCAAATGCTTTTTCTTAATCAATTGACATAATCATATGACTATTGTCCTTTATTAATGGAGTGATTTCTGATGTTGAACCACCCTAGAATTCCTGGGATAAACTCTACTTGATCAAAAGGTATTTTTTAAAATATATATAACTGGGTTAGTTAACTGATATTTTATTTAGGATTTTTGTATCTACATCATAAGTGAAATGAGCCTATTCTTTCATTTATTATTTTGTCCTTACTTATTTTGGAATCAAGATTACACTGTTTCATAAGATGATCTGGGCAGTTTTGCTCTTTTCTAATTTTCTGGAAAAACTTATCAGATAGGAATTAACTGTTCCTTGAAAGTTTGGTGCAACTCCAGAAGTTGGTAACCCTTTCACTGCCATGAACCCCAGCCCCATTCTTTTCTACTGTTTACCACGTGTTTTGAAGGATTTGGTTTAAATTAATACGTGGACAACTTTTTCTTTCCCCAGGTGGCTGTACACTGGAGAGGAAGTGCACACAGCTCTTAAGAACGGTGCCACCACAAACAACAAGGTTGTCCACTTCAACCAGACTGTCAACCCTTTTACTCTCCTTAAGTTCAAGTGTTGCATCCCCCTCCTCAAGTCCCCTCCCTCCTTAGCGCTCACTCTTGACCTTTGAATAGTTGACAGCCTCCTGCTTTATTGAGAAAAGTGGTCCCCTAGGGACTAGCTCTCTCGAATCTCACCTACGTACGTACTTACAGTGACCGTATATCCACATCCAATCACACCTCTTTCCACCAGTCTCAGAATTTGAGGTTCTTAAGTCCAAGGCAGTCCCCATAAATGTGGTGCAACCCCCCTTCTCCCCGGGACCTCACTTCTTTAGACATCCCCTCTCTCTGCCTCCCCACAAGGCTCCTTCTCAGTCCAACAACATAATCAAATCTCACCCATCCCCAAAAAATCCCTCCGTTGTGTGCTGTGGGACGGGCATTCTCACGCACTGCAGGTGGGAGTGTAAATTGGCAACATCTTTCTGGGAAGCAATTTGGTAACCTGAATCAAAGGCCTGAAAAATATGTGCAGCCTTTGTCCCAGTAATCCTACCTCTGGAAATCCATCTAAGGAAGTAATCGAAATGCTGACAAGGAGAGACGTTTACAGATGTTAATCTCACTGTTATTTTAACAGCAAAAATTGGAAACAGTCTGAAGGTTCAACAACGGGATGAGTTAAATAAATTGTACTTAAATATAATGAAATTTTGTGCAATCACAAATCGTAATTTTTAAAGAATAGTTGACATAGGAAACTGGTCACAAAGCAATGTTATAAATGAAAACAGCAGTGTATAAACAACATATACAGTACAGTGCTGATATCGTTATATGTTAAAACAGCAAACACTTCTGGAATGTTAGCTATTATATACATTCTCTTACTCAATCTTCACAACATTCCTGTACAGTTAATACTGTTATTCACATTTTGTAGAGAAAGAAACCAACTAGAAAGAAAAACATCAATATCTACGGGAAGGGAGGGGGATTATTGATAAATTTCATTTTCTTCATACTCTTGTATTTTCCAATTCTTGAACGAGGAAGAATTACTTTTTGTCAAACAGAAATACTGAATCATTCTTTCTGGTTTCTATATGCTAGTAGCGAGTAATTTGAACAGTACAGAGAAAACGAAAATCCTCCTGGGACTACTGCTATTCCAACCACCAGACAGCCGCTGTGGGCAGTTTGGCTCTTGTATTTATATTTGCTTTTAAAACGTGTATGTAGACATTCACACTTGACAAAGCAAACGTGACCATCTTACCACGTCAATACATCAGACTCGACCGTTTGGGTCCTTTAAGCAGCTGCGTTTTGGTTTCTGCCCCGGGAGATGTCCAGAGCCCTTTCTGCTGGGGCGGCCCCAGTTTAATTCTGCCGAGGGGTGGACCGTCGCTGACCGTGCCTGGCCACCCCAAGGGCTCCGGGTTTGGGGCCTGGAGCACTGAGTTCCTGTCCTAATTCTGCCATTTACCAGCTGTGCGACCAGAAGCTGATCACTTTTTCTCGCTGGGAGCCTGTTTCCCCATCTTCCAGATGGGGTAACAGTTCTTGCCTTGCCCACTTTAAGGGGACATTTTGGTGCTCCAAATGGCTGCACCCAAAGCAGTCCTCTTCGGGCTCCTCCCTTCTGCCTCTCCTCCCCATTTCCCGGACGCCTCAGAGATTCTTCAACTTGTCTCAAGTAGAGAAGGGGGCCAGAGGGCCGCGACAGGGAAGGGACATTGTCACCCGACAAGCGCTAGAGGTCCATAGGCTCGAGGATGGCCTTTGAGCTCCCCCTCCCCCCAAGAGTCTTGTGATGGGCATGGGCGGAGGTCTCTGGGTGTGGGAGCGAAAGAGAAACCCCTGGAGTGCAGCGGCCTGTAGCAGGGGAGAGCGCCGGAGGGCTGAAAACGCGGCGTGGCGTCCACTTCCAAAGCGCCTTTTAAACGCTCTGCAGGAGCAAACCGGTTCGGAGGCGAGGGCTTTCCATCGCCGGGCCGCCGCCCTCTGGTGGCGGCGTGCAAAAGTTACAGCTGCTCGATCGGCCCCTCCTCCCCGCGCGGGGGCTAAGGGGCTGAGCTGCCGCTCACGTCTTGCAAGCAAGGGACCTTTAGCGAGTTCCCAGCCGAGACCCGAAACCGGCCAGAAGAGGAAGCCAGGCATGGGTGAGCCAGGACTGGAACCTAGGACTCTGGAATCCCCCACCCAATTGATGCTTACAACCACCTCTGGTAATTCTGAAAGCAAAAGGCACCAGACAATGAAGATTTTATTCAGGCTTTTGCAATAGGGAGAATGTTCACTGGTGAGGAAAGTCTCAAAGAAAAGGGAGGGGCCTGAGGTTTTAGAGAGGCAGGTAAACAAGAGTCATCGGCAAGTCTTATGGGAATAGTAAGAAAGGATGGAGACAGGTTTTTTTTTTCCCCTGGAATATGCAAGAGCAAGGTGCCATTAGCTGTTTCCCCGGGACTCAAAGAGGTGGGGATTTTTTCATCATCTCTGCCTTCCGGGAGCATAGGACTCAGATAAATTGTCATAATCGATGGAGCGTGCTGCAGGCAGGCCCTTGAAGAGGTTAGGGAAGCAGGGCCCAGGTCAACCATCTGTGAGTTTCAGGGGCTGAGGCACGATTCCCACCCGCAGACACCAAGACAGCAAGGAGACCCAAACCTGAAGTTTCAAGTTCCCTCTAAGAGTAGAGTCACAAAGACAGCGCAGGCGAGGAGCCCAGCCAGCAGCAGACACGACCCGCTCCAGGCACAGCTTCCGGGCTGGTGGAGTGTGTCAGAAAAGTGTTAGTATCGCCCAGGAAAGGCAGGGGCGGGGGCTAGGAAGATCCAGTGAAGACCCCTAGTCAAGTCTCAGCAAGGGCCAGAAACGGGGCAGTTCTGGGATTCAGCTACCCTGTCTCTCCCAGTTAGCCAGTCAGTCAGTCTGTCTGTCTGTCTGTCTCTAGGGCACCCACTCTGTTTCTCTTCCTACCCAGCTTCCTTTCTCAGCCACAATCTCTACTCCCTCAGAACTTCAACCGGCCCCTGGCCACTTGTGGCCACCCCAGGCTCTGAGTCTACTCACCCTCCTGCCACAGAGCCCACCACCCTGCAGCTTCCTCTGGGTCTTTCATGACCTTCTCAAAAGATGGCCGGTGTTTTCCAGCCAGGCCACAAGTCACCTACTGCAGCTGGCCTATGCCCTGCCTAGCCTCTGGCAGGCAGCCCACCCTGGCCCCTCCATTGTTCCAGGTGGGTGGATTTAAATGATCTGCTTCTCACAGGGGCTGGGGCAGGACAACCGCCCTTAGAGGTGTCAGGAGCAGCTGCATCAAGGTGGTCCGAGCTACAATTCGGGAAGCCAGGCTGGAAGTGTCATTATCTCCAGGCACTTGAGCCCACTCCTGGGTCCTGAGCTGGGTCTGCAGGAGGGTGTGGACTGAAGAGGGTGGTCTGAATGCCTGGAGAGAAGAGGAATCCAGTGTGACAGGCCCGGGCCCTGGCCCCAGCAGTATCCCTAACCAGCTGACCCAGCTGTCCAGCCTCCTTGACAATCATCTTCCTTCTTGGCATGAAACTCCATGCCCTAGGCCAGCAGTTGGCCAAACCTGGCACTTTGCCACCTGTTTTTACTTGGTCTGAGAGCTAAGAATGGCTTTTATATTCTTAAATGGTTGAAAAAAATCAAAAGAAGAATAATATAGCGAGACACATGGAAATTATACAAAATTCAGATTTCAGTGTCCATAAAGAAAGTTTTATTAGAACCCGGCTATGCTCCTTCACTTATGTACTGTCTCCGGCTGTTTCACACGACAGCAGCAGAGGTGAAAAACTGTGACAGAGCCTAAAACAGTTATTATTTGGCATCCACAGAAACAGTTTGCCAACTCCTGGGCAACCCTAGGTTGATGCCACTAGCTGCAAAGATCATGGCTGGCACTGGGGCCAACTTATCCAGCAGGTCCCCAGGGTCCATTCGTCAATCCAGGTGCCTTTTCTGCAGGGAAAGGAGACACCGGCAATGCTGACTTGAAAGGCTGATCCAAAGAGCAGTCGAATTTCTCCTGGTAAATTAATTTGTTGGCTTCCAGCCTCTGACTCAGCTTCAACAACCCTCTCCTGAGTCTCACCAACTCGGAGACTGTCAGGCAGGGATCTTTGGTTCCAGGCGACAGAAGCCCAATTTGGACAATCTAAATAAAATAAATATATTAAGAAGACCTGGCATGTATTGTGGAACCCCATGCCGGGCACACAGCTGGACTGCAGGGATGTGTAGACCCATTGCCCAGACCTCCCATAGCCTGGTCTCACTCTCCTGACGCCCTCTGTGCACCACCGCCATGACCTTCTCCAGGCTGCATCCTACACCATTAGGCCTTGAAGAGGGATGATCTGACCCAGGTCCAGACATCCTGGAGGTACCTGGATGTACCAAACATCCTGTTCAGGTACCCACCCCTGGCCATCAACTGTGCCCACCTTCCCACTGAACAAATGGCTTTCTGGTAACTGGGGAGGGGATGGGTGGGGCACTGGAGGTAGGGGACAGCAGTGCTAGAGTGAATGTCCTTACTGTGCTTCTCTGGTGTTTCTTTGTTACCCCTCTGCTCAGGCCGTTCTTCTGCCCTGAATGCCCCTTTACCACCCCCTTTACCAGGGGATTTCCTTTCCAATTGTTTCTCATATGATGCAGCGTAGCAAGGGAGTTAGCCTTAATTTCAGTTCCTGCTTTACCACATACTAGTTGGGCATGTTACCTAACCTCCTAAATTTCCTCATCTGTAAAATGGGAAAACTCATAGCATACGATAGTATTCAAAGGGCCGTCATGAGGGTTAAATTAGATATTGCGTAGCATGGTTCCTGGGACATTATATGTGCTTATTATTTTATTATTACTATTACTATCACCATATGCCCCCTCACTCCTCACTCATATGCAGAACTCACTGCTGACCCCAGTAGCTGTGCAGAGAACAGGATGCCCCACTCCAATCCTTCATGAGCCATAAAACAATCATTACTCCATCAATAAAACAAAGGCTTAGAGTTTAGCCTCATTGGGCTTCTGAGACAAAGGTAGCATCATCCCATTTTTTAAATTTGGGGGGAAATATAATAAAGAAAAATATCAAGTGGGGCCGGCCCGGTGGCGCAGCAGTTTGGTCCGCGCTTGGCAGCCCGGGGTTCGCTGGTTCGGATCCCGTGCGACCGCCGACGCACTGCCTGTCAGCCATGCCGTGGCGGCGTCCCATATAAAGTAGAGGGAGATGGGCACGGATGTTAGCCCAGGGCCGGTCTTCCTCAGCAAAAAGAGGAGGATTGGCAACGGATGTTAGCTCAGGGCTGGTCTTCCTCACCAAAAAAAAAAAAAAAAAAGAAAGAAAAATATCAAGCAGTCTAAGAGATAAACACTTTGGTATATCTTTTCCAGTCTTTTTTTCTTATGAGTGTTAGATGTACTTCTAATCATACTGCATATACATATTTGAATTCTATTGTCCATAAGTAGCATTACATCATGCCTGCTACGTTGTTGTAGATAATGCTGAATACACCATTTCTCAGCTTTTCAGGACAGAACTGTTAAAGGATAATTTTTAAAAAAAAGGTAAAATCCTGACTCTTATACAAAATGAACTCATATTAAAGATTCTATTTAACTTATTATTAACCAGAGACCCAGGAAGATGCTACAACCAGTTCAAAGGCGAATGTAAAGAACAGGCACATTTATAGATCACAAATATTGAGATAAATGTGCAAATGGAGTCAAAACTGGCATCTTCCACAGCGGGGAGGGAAGTCCATTGAATGCCCACTGGACTGAATTTTTGCAGGTCCCTAAACATTTGTGCTGCTGGTTGGACTCATCCAGGGTACTGTCAAAGGTTGTGACCCAAGAACATCACACAGTTGGTTTGCTATTACGGATGAAGGCATCACACAGTCAGATATGAATATACCAGATCCAGCTGGCCAGGCTACTCCTGATTGCCAGGAGGGAACACTCACAGATCTCTTACAAAAGTGGGGTAGAAAGGAAATCCACTCCATCAAGCAAGCTAAAAAACAATCTGGATAGTGTGATCCCCTTTTATAGTAATAATAATAATATATGCTACAATGTATACAGAGAAATCTACAGGAATATATACCAAACTGCTAACAGTAGTTATCTTTGGAAGGGAGAGCTATGAAGGATTTTCATTACCTTTGGGGTTTTTTGCCATGTTTGAATTATTTATAATGAACCTGTATTACTTTTTTAATTTTTAAAATAAGAAAGAAGATGGCAGTTACACATTAAGACTTTACGGACACTTTCAGATATTCACTCATGCAATCTTCCTGAAGGAATTACTCAGATACATACTCCAACTGCCTGAAACATAAATCAAAAATCAAGAATTTAAGGAAATGCAGTATGGTTGATTGTATTTTTCAAAGATGACCACACTCACATATATATGTATGTAAGATGAATGTATACGTACATGTACGTTTGTGTGAGCATCCCAAGTGTTCATCTGACATGGTGATGTTGACACACTTCTATTGAATCTGGGTGAACCTTTGTACCCGCCCCAACCAACAGATGCGGCGGAAATGACACTGAATGGTTTCTGAGGTTAGGTCATAAAAGGCAATATGGCTTCCACCTGGCTCTCTCTCAGGGGCACTCAGCCCCCATACTGTGAGGAAGGCCAGGCTACCCAAGAGGCCCTATGTGGGGGTTCTGGTTAATAGCCCCAGCCAGGTCCCCAGCTGTGGACAGTCAGCACCAACCAGAGGTGAACAAGACTTCAGATGATTAAAGCCAAGCTGGGGACTGAAGCTTCTGAGTCTTCCTGCTGACCCTCAGACATTGAAGAAAGACAAGCCGTCTCTGCTGGACCTGTCTAAATGCCCAATGCACTGAAGAGATCATAAATGATTATTGTTTTAAGCCATTCAGTTTGGGGGTAATTTGTGCAGCCATAGTAACTGAAACATGCAGTATACATGGAAACCACTTAAACACAGAGAATTTAATATAAATAATTATCGTAAACATGGTTAAAATTTGAATGTCAAATTCAAAACTAATTTTTAGAAAAAGAAGATCTATATAGTTTTTAAAAAGAGAGAGATGATAACCTGAGACTTTGGTGGAGAAGCATGGAAGTAGGGAGCCAGAAAACTCCTCACCTACCTTGTAAGGGAGGGAAAATTATAGACTTTTCTTGAATCTGATAGTTAGAGATATGTGGGTTCAAGAAAGTTTTTAGTCTGGAAGGTGTTAACAGAATTGAAACAAGAGGCTGTACACTGTCCAAATCACAGATGATACAAACAAATAACTCATTGTGCATATCACAGAAGGCAAAAAATAAAAGAAACAGAAAAAGAGAGAAAGCATAGATCAAAACATGAAAACAAAACCCAAACGTGAAAATCAGACCAAACACGCCAGAGTAAATATAAATGCATTACACTTCCCTTCTAAAAGCCAAAAAACCCTCCAAGTGAGTTAATACAATTTAATTACCACGGTGCATCCACATTACTGTATACAGGATATAGCTAAATAAAACTACACTCTTTGCATCTGTAGCATCCGCACAGCAGGCGAACGTGCCTTCCAGACGACCCCCCCCCCCCCGCCAGTCCCCCTGCATTCGGAGCCTGGGTCATTGGGGTAGCTGAGCCACTGAGGGCTCATCGGGGCAGGGGGACTGTGACCCTTGGCAGGGTCGGGGAGGGGACACATGAAATGGGTCACATTGGGTTCAGGCGAAAGCAGTAGCCCTGGATGAGGCGTCATCATGCAGGAGATCCCAGCCCTGAGGACGTCAAGGCTCCTGGCATTACCGAAGGTGAAATGTTGCTAATGATCAGAGGGGTGGGCTGTGGGTATTTTCAGTCCCAGGTTGGAGAGGAGGCAGGAACAAGACAGAGAGCTGGTTGAGTCCAGCGCCAAGAAAGCTGGGTGGAGGTCTCAGCTAAAAGGGGAGGGGAGAACTCGCATTTACTGACTTCTCAGTGCCAGGCACTGCAGAGCAATATTTTATCTAATGCCTGAAACTCTGCATGTCTTCACTGAGGACTACTATGGGCCAAACACTGTTTTAGGCACTGCAGATACAGTGGTAAACAAAACAAAAATCCTGCTCCCTGTGCACAAATAAATATTTACAGAATTTCAGTGATAAATACTTATCATCAGTATTAAGTGCTATGAAGAAAAAGGGAGAAAGAATGAAAGGAGGTGCCATTGTCGAGAAGTGGTCAGGGAAGGCCTCCTGGGGGAAGCGACATCTGAGTAGAGACCTGAATTAGCAAGAGAAAGAGCCAGACAACTTTAATGAGGCTTCCCCACTCTAAAGATGAAGAGACAAACCTCGAAGTGCAGCGGCTTTCCCTAGATGACAAAGTTCCTAAGAGTTCTCTAGGTGAGAGTGTACCTCCTGAGATTCTGGGTCAGGTGAGGTCCTCAGAGGCAGCACCTGAGCCTCAGACCCTCGGCCGCAGACAGTTGTGGTCCACAGACCCCTAGACCAACCCACTTGATAAGGGGTCAGCCCACTGGTTCCTCCACTGTATTTCTTCCCCTCCCTCTTCTCTCTCTCTTCCTCCCCCTCCCTCCTCCTCCTCTCCCTTCCCTTCTTCTCTTTCTTCCCCATCTCCTTCTCCTCCTTGTTTTTACGACATTTTATTAGATATAAACCCTGGAAAGTTTGTTATAAATAAACACATAAAGCCTCAGTGTAATGAATAATTATAGGGAGAACCTGTGACCAGCGCCCACATGAAAAGATAGAATATTGCTGCCACCCCACAAGCCTTCATGTCATTTATACCCTTCCTTGCTTTTCTCATCATTTTTTATAATCTATATACTTGTCCCTAGAGTTTAGTTTTGCCTAATTTTGAACTTCACATAAATGGTATAATTCTGTATATATTCTTTATCTTCCTTCTTTCACTCAACATCATGTTTACAAGATTCATCCGTGCTGCTGGATGTATTAGTTTGTTAGGGCTGCCGTAACAAAGTACCATAGACTGGCTTAAACAAAAGAAATTTATTTTCTCACAGTTCTAGAGGCTAGAAGTCTGAGATCAGGGTGTCAGGAGGGCTGGTTCCCTGGGAAGGCCGTGAGAGAAGGCTCTGTTCCAGTCTCGCTCCTTAGCTGGTAGACGGCTGTCTTCTCCCTGTGTCTTCACGTCGTCTTCCCTCTGTGCGTGTCTATGTCCAAATTTCCTCTTCCTATAAGGGCATCAGCCCTATTGGATTAGGGCCCACCCATATGACCTCATTTTAACTTAACTACCCATGTAATTAAATACGGTCACACTCCGAAGTATAGGGGTCAGGACTTCAACATATGAATTTGCCAAGGTGGGGGGAGATACAACTGAGTCTGACACTGGATGTGACCATAGTTCTGTCATTTTCACTACTGGATAGTATTCTATCGCATGAATACACTACGACGTATTTATCCATTCTCTCGCTGATGAACACTTGAGTGGTTTCCAGTTTGGGGCCATTATGAATAATGCTGCTTTGAATATTCCTTTACCTGTAACTTGGTGCACGTGCACATGAGTTTCTCTAGGGTTTATAAATAGAAATGGAACAACTGAGTCATAGGGTAAGTTTACCTTCAACGTTAGAAGATTTGCAAACAGTTTTCCAAAGTGGCTGCACCAATTTCTTCTCACTCCAGCCATACATTCTCACATCTCCATTGCTCTACTTCCTCACAAGCACTTGTATCATCAGACTTGTCAGTGTCAATTGTGAGGTAGTTTATTTCGCATTTCCCTGGTGACTAATGGGGTTGAGTACATTTTAACATTGGCTATCTCGAGCTGCCATCTTGTGAAGTGCCATTTTTCTGTTATCTTTTTAATTTTTCAATCTCTTCACTTTCTACACTCATGGCAATTTTATCTTAAGGGTACAGTGTTAACTTTCCTGCCCCTGGACATTGGTCAGTATCATCTGCTCCACCCTGAAAATTTTTAATAACTGAATCTCAGAGAACATGTGTTGGATGGTTAATCCCTCTCTTCGCAGAAGCCCCTGGGATTCTTATGCAAACATTCCAACTTTTCTCCTCCAACTTCCTACCTCCACATGTGGATAGAGCCTCACCACAAATTACTGCATCCCCCCATACCTGACCTGCTGCTATGCCGTCCACACAGGATTATGATAATTGAATGAGACAATGTGTAAATGTCCAGCATGGTGCCTGGAACCCCATATGCTATTACTAAATACTACTTCCCTTCTCTCTTCTTGATCCTCTGCGGAAAGGAAGAGCAACAGCTAAGCATAACGTTTACTGACTGCTACTCGAGCGCCAGGTAGTGTGCCAAGGATGGCTAGTTGCCCATTCATTGCCATTGTCTTCCTCTTTCTTAGTCACAGATTTTGTTCAGGGCAGTAATGTGTGTCCTTTCTGCCTTTCTCCTTCTCAGTGTCTGGAACTTGGAGCTCCAGCAGCCATCTTGGACCATAAGCTGTTGCCCTAGAGGAGAAAAGAGCCTGGCTCTGTGACACAGTGGGGCTATCAGACCAGGCCTTGATAGACAACTTGTTTCATGCAAGAGAGAAATTAACCTCTGTCATCTTAAAGCCACTGTTATTTGGTTTTCTATTATATGAGGCAGAACCTAATCCTGATACTTGTGGAAAATACATGTTTTCGATTAATTATAAACATGTGTTTGCTTGAGGTAAGTTTTCCTGCTTCCATAAAATTATTTTTGCTGGTCAGTAAATGATATATTTAAATCTCCACCCTCAAATTTATATTTTTCAAGCAGCCCATTGAGTCGGTATTTTCATGCTGATATGAGTAACTGAGATGTGACATCTTAAAAAGCTGAGAAATGAGCATTCCCTAAGATAGAAAGTATTCCTTACTCTATAAGTTGTCTTGTTTGTGACACCTGCACACAGGTAGATGTCAGGATACTCCGGACGTAATGAATTCATTCTTTTCTAATTGAACGAGCAGCAAACACTCACAGAGAACTTCCCGTGTAAGTTAGCCAGGCAGCGTCCTGTTCCAAGTGGGCCTCTCCAGTCATGGTCCCCACCCTCCACGACCACACTGGGATAAAGACATAGGTGGGAAGTCACTGTCTGCAGGTTAATGTGTTTGGTCACGGAATCACTATTACAACAGGAAGTGGTGGACACCTGTGCGCTGAGGAGGCTGCGTGTGATGGAGGGGTGAACACCGTGGATTCTGATTGTAAAGGCCTTGGATGATTCACTTAATCTTTCTGAGCCTCAGTTTCCTCATCTGAAAATGATGGCTTAGAACATGGATGCACCGTGAAGATTAACTGAGAAAATGCACCCAAAACGCCCGGCGTAAAGCAGCACTCAATAAATGGTAACTGTGGTGGGTTTGTTTTTAACTCGTCAGTAGGCTAATTGGGGCAAAGAAGACCAATCTGCCCCTTCAGCAGAAGGCCTCACTCCTACTTGAGCCACCTGAATCATCCCCCAGCCAGGCCCCAGGGAAGCAGCAGCTGAAGCCCCAACCCGGACACCTGCCTCGGTGGGTCCTGGGCCCGTCACCTCCCCGAGACAATGACACCCCGAGTCACCAAAGCCCGGAAGAACTGGGTCTAAGTACAGATTACGTTCCCATTTTTATTTAAAGATTCTAATTTCTGGACATTTATTTTGGGGATTACATTGGTGGCTTAAGCTACTTTGAGACGTGAGTTGAAGTCTTTCCTTCACTTGGCTGCTGAAGTTTAATTCAGTCTAATTATTTCATATGGCATCGACTATAATAGTTTCATAATTTCTAGTATATTAAGCACTTAATATGTTGTGTCATTTGAAATCACATATTAAATTCAGCAAAGTACATTTTAATGAGAGTTAAGTGGTGTGAAAATATTAATACAATGTGATGGTTTGTCTTGGTGCTCACATTTCGTAGGTCTGTGCCCCATGCACAGACGCCTCGCTCCCCAGGTAAGAGAGGCATTTAGGTGCCTGAGGCTCGAACGGGTGTCTGACGGGACAATATTCCCACCTTTCGTTGTACAGCACTTTACAGTGGGATTTCTCACGGGGCCTCACGACCCTGTAAAGCAAGCAGGGAAATCATTACTTCCATTTCAGAGACAGGAAACTGAGGCTAACTGCTGGATGCGAACCTGGCCCTCCCTGGCTCAAAGCCCTTGCAGTTTCTCCCTGTACCACAGCTGCTGTCATTGTAACCTGGGGGTGAGTGATGTCTGGACTCCAGGGCAGTGAGGAGGGGCCACACTTTTCCTCCCACCCCGCAACCCCACAGAGAGAAACTGACAGAGCCACAGAGAAGCTGGTAGACTTTTTATTTGGACATGTGATTGTTTTCACACTCTCTTGCAGAGCGTACCCTCCACACCTAAACCTGAGCATCTCGTGCTCTTAGGCCACCCTGGGATTGCCACAGAAAAGGGTCTTGATGAACTAACTCACAGGGAGCCCTTAAGAGAGCAACAGCTCGAGGGCCAGCCCTGGTGGCCTAATGGTTAAGTTTAGCACACTCTGCTTCAGTGGCCTGGGTTCAGTTCCCGGCCATGGACATAATCTGTCAGTGGCCATGCTGTCTTGGTGGCTCACATACAAAAAGAAAAAGATTGGCAACAGATGTTAGCTCAGGGTGAATCTTCCTCAGCAAAAAAAAAAAAAAAAAGATAGCAACAGCTCAAAATAACAATGCATCAATGGCAGTATTCGAGGCAACAGGCAGAGATATTTTGGAGAGAGCTCCCCAAACCCCTCAAATTGTACTCCCATATTCCACCTAGGAGCAAAGTTAGCCCTCAGAGTCAGAGAGATCCACGAGCACACTCTAGCTCTGGACTTGTGACTGACTAGCTGTGTCACTTTACCTACGTCTTCCCCATCAGTAAAATAGGAATAATTAACTCCCTTGTACCTATCTCTCAGAGACATTAAAATGAAACAGAACCTCACAGACCCTGGGTTGATCTTAAAGAGCCAGGATTCACCCTAAGCTGAGTGAACAGGAGTCCGTGCGTCGATGTGGTGTCCCTTCCCAGCAACATAACTGCATTTTAACCAGGGCCTTGAGTAACTCTAACTCAAAGGATAAAAGACCTCTGGGTGTAAACAGTCCCTGGGGTAGCTAAGAAGAGGAAGCAAAAAAAGCTACTTAGTAGCTAAAAATAAAAGGAGCTGTTTTCACTTTTAAAAAGTTTGTTTCATCCAGTTAGTTGCAAAATTAAGAAGAAATGAGAGTAAGGAGTGGTTGTGAATGGAGTATTTTTATACCTACCATGTAGTTCCCATGTGCCCAGGGCCTATTCTAAACACTTCACAAGATTCAGCTCACCTAACGTGCTAGGGCCTTTCCCATTCAATCCTCACTTAACCTTCCAACAGCCACTATCCTACAGGTGGGGGAAATAGCCAGGGTCGTAAGAAGTTCCAGGCACAAATAAGAGGCACAGTGAAAGCTATGGCCTGGGCTGTGCTCCCCTCTCCAGATGCCAGCCGGGGAAAGGGCAGGATTAGAGGGTGCCATTGAGGTCTGGCATCTGGGATGGATTAGGAGTGATCCAACTGCAGCTGGGGCCCAGCCCGAAGAGCAAGAGAGGAGCCTGGAAGGAGAAACTCCCTCTGAGAGGTCCGCTGGCCACGGCTGACCCTGCCTCTTTCTTCAGGCCACCCCCTGAGCTGTGGGCACACAGACCCTCTTCTGCCTGCCCCACTCCACCTCCCAAGAAGGAAACTTTGGAAAAACACTGAGGGGGTTTCAGTAGGAGAATACACTTCAAAAGAGATGGTACAAGAACAAGGCTTAAGTCAGAGCATGAGCTGCTCACAAGGATTTCCGGCAGCCTGGGGACTGGGTCCTCCCCTGCATGCTCCGTGTCTGGGGCCTTTGGAGGTTCTGGTCAGGCCTGTGAACTCAGCATGTCCCCGCCCTCCGATCCTGCGCAACACCTCCTGAAGCCACTGGTGCCATTCGTCCCCAGGGTTCCCGGCACAGAGAAGGCCACACTGCTTCTCTCCGCATCCCTGCTTCTTCCTCCCTCTGCTGGGGCTGATGGGAATCCCTGGCCCTTCTCACTTCAAATGAAACAATAGATGAAAACGCTCAGTGCTCTCTGGCTGTAGGGGAAATGCTATCACTTTACAGAATCCTAAGACCTCATGTCTTCATGGACAGTTTTTCAATATGAAACAGCCCATTTCTTTATTGTTCAAAATCAAATTAAAGCTGGCTCTGTTCTCTCCCACTCAGGGTGGTGGGAAGTACCACCTCAGACACGATTGGGGGACCACTCCTCATTTCTTGGGGTTCTGCAGCCCAGGACATTCAGGAAAGATTTGGGACTCAGGCCACCTCAGGTCTACAAAGAGGAGAAGCCAGCAGCTCTGGGGACTGGCAGGAGCGGGGTTTCCCCTGTAGCTCTGCCTCTCTGGCACCCATACACTCCTCCTTGCCTTTAGCATCTGTCACCTCGGGGTCTGTGGGGCTTGGACTTCCACGGAAGACATGATCCCCTCAGTTCTCCCTCACTGAATCCCGCCGTGTGTCTCCTGCCTTCCAGCTTTGTGCCATATCCAACCCATCTCCCTACCCCCCACCTTCCTCCACGCTGAGCCCCAGGGCTCAAGGGCAAGGGTTGTCTGGCTCAGCAGGTCCCAGATCCTAGGTCCACAACAGCCCCTGTGGACTGTTCTGGGGTCTTCCATGCCCCAAGGATGGCCAGCAAGCTCCACCCTTCTAAAATAGAAAACAAAAATAGTGAATTTTTACATTTTGCTAACTATAGTCTCAAAAAAGTCCTTCAGCTACCCAGTTACAAAAATTACAGCATGTCAAAGCTGAAAGATGTTAAAGATCACCTCAGGGGGAGTTCTCTCACTTTCCAGAAGATAAAACAGGACCAGAGAGGCCCAGGGAGTTGGCCACGGTCACAAAGACAGGTGGAGGGAGGAATGGGAACTAGAACTCAGATCTCTCTCCTCTGTACCACAATTGCTCAATAAGAAAAACAGACAAACAAAAAACCCACCTCTGGCTCAAAATAACACATGCTCCGGTAGCCAGAAATGGTGAACAACCTGGTCCGTCTCCCACCGGTTTCCGCAATAAGGCAGTTATGAACCCATGAGAGTACCTGTCACCGTGACACGTGTGTGCGTTGACCGAGTGGAAAAGGCTCTCCTTCTAAATAAATGAACAAAAACGTGGATGCTAATTGAAGATTAGCATCATCTCCCATCAATGCTAATACGCTTTTTGGTTACTTGTAATTCCCTTTTGTAAATCCAAGGGAAACATCATTGCCCAAATTAGCTCTTTTCACTCAATAAAGGCCATATTAGCATTTTGTGGTTTGTGTTTGCTTACTGCTTATTTAGAGGGAGGTCAGAGAAGCTGGGCAGCCTGCACCTGATTTCCATTTCACTGAAGACAGGTCGGGGGAGGAGCTCCAAAGTCCCCCAAGGCCAGGCCAGGTGCCCCAGCTGCTGTGGCTGTCAGGCTCACAGGGCTGAGCGGCAGCACAGCCTGGAGCACCAACTATCTCTACAGTGGCCTCCCCTGAAGGACTGGCCCAGACGGGTGAAACTGACTCAGGTGGCTCCAAGGTCTTCCCTTGCCTGGAATTCTGTCCTGTTCTCAGGGCTGCATGCATATCATATGTCCCCTCTGGTCGCCCACCCACTGAAGTGGTCTTCATTCCCCAGTCACTCTCTCTCCTCTGCGTTCTTTGTCGTCCATCTCAGCACTGAGAATGCTCTTCCACGTTTGCCTGGCTCCCCTGCTGGAAGGGAAGCTCCATGACCACAGCAACCCTAACCACTTGTTTTCCGCTGCAGCCCCAGCGCTGACATCACAGGTGCTGGATGCTATCTGGTGAAGAATGAACGCAGGAAGGAAAGTCTGAGCTGATTAAGGCCTTGGGAGTACTGTCTAACCAAGGGAAAGGGGAGGCCGCCCTCTGGGTCCCAAGTCCTGCCTCCTCGAGTTCCACTGTGAAGGGGAAAAGATCAGTTTTTGGAATCAGACTTGCATCCAAATCCCAACTTCTTTCACCACTGGCAGGACAGTTTTGGCCTTGATAGTTTAACCAACTAGAGACTCAGTTTCCTAACCTGCAAACTGGGGGGAAGGACACCGATCAGGTTAAGTGCCTGGCCCAGCGCTGGAGCAAAGGATGATGACCTTTCCCGGACTGCCACCAACCCCGAGTCACTCTACGGGAAGCCTGGGCCCAAAGTGGGCTCCCTCTCTCTTCTCTTGGCTTCAAGTTTGGGGCGCTGGTCCTGAGAGCCCCCGGGAAGCAGCGGCGGGCCCGGGCCCTTCCCGAGGTGGCGCCCCACAGCGAGCCGGAGCCCCGGCCGCCCCGGCCCAGCCCCTTCCGGTTCACGGTCGCTGGCTCCAGCCCCCGCAAGGGTCACGGGTCCCGGTGCGGACGGGCCCGACCAGCGGCTCGAGACCCTTTCGGGGTCCCGGACCGAACTTCTGTGGGGACCTCATTGGCATCATGGCCCCCTCATCCCAAAAGTGCACTCGCGCGCGCACACCTGGCCCGGAGTAGTTCGGAAGCCATCGCGCGGCCGCGTTGCGCTCCTCCGGGCCAGAAGAGAAGACCCGATACGACTCTCCGCGCCCCGCCCGGCCGGAGCGGAAGAAGCGCGCGGGCAGCGCGCACCACGTGACCGAGCGTGACTGCCGGCCCGCCAGGCGCGGAGGGCGGGCGGGCAGAGAGCCAATTTCCCATGGTTCCTTCATTTGCATATGCTATGTAAGGAGGTTAGGGAGAAAATTAGATTTAACCTGGCAGTAACCACAAAGATACAATCACAGTATGTGTGATACAGAAAGTCATAATTTCTTGATTATTTTGGGGTTTTCCCCCCTAAGAAGTACGGTATAGTCACCGTAGCTGTAAAAGTTTTGAAGTTGTGGACTTTATATACCGTCCGAGAAAGGCTTCAGATCGTGCTCGCTTCGGCAGCACATATACTAAAATTGGAACGATACAGAGAAGATTAGCATGGCCCCTGCGCAAGGATGACACGCAAATTCGTGAAGCGTTCCATATTTTGGACCCGAGTTGACCCATGTGCATAGAAGCAACCACTCGTCACCTACTGGTTCCACCTCTTGTTTGACACAAAGGAAACTGTAGTCCCAGGAGATGGAAGGGGGGGCGGAGCGGGTGGAGCCTGGTTCACCGCTTTGCCGTGCTTTTTACATCTGGTCCTCCGGCCACCAGTCTTCCATCTTGCCTCTGCTTCCCCCTGCACTATCCTGAGTTCTACGGTACCTTACACTCACGACAATGGCCTTGCCAAAGTTGATCCATTTCAGGCCCAAAACATTACAGGACCTTAGTGCTGCGATAAACATAAGGTGTATTATAACAGGAACTTGCAACAAGGCTGACTCCTCATGCTGCCTCTGAATCTTAAAAAAAAAAAATGCCCACTCCTTATTGAGCATCTACTACGTACCAGGGACTTCACCAGTGTCTCATTTTAATATTCCTGACAGCCTTACCTTGTGGGTATTACTGTCAGCACTTTACAGGGGACACTGAGAGGTAAAGCAACCTAGGCAGGATCAGGTAACTAGTAAGTTGCCGAGGCAAGGCCTGATATGACCTTTAGAAGCACAAACCCTGAAAAAAATCAGTGCCCTGCCCACAGGTAATTCATTTGCAAAAAGCACAGTCCTAATTACTAAGATGAGAAGAAAAAAAAAATCCAACAAAGTTCAGATTTCCCGTGATGAATTTGTCAATGTTTTCTGAAATACCAAATTCTTTCCGGAAGCGAAATGTTGGTGCACATGAGCACGCACGTAGTCCTCCCAGCGGTCTCCGCCGCCGCAAGAAGCCTAAGTCGATTTGCCTCCAGCGGCCGCCGCAGCCAGGGCATGCATACACCGAGCCCCAGAGCCGTCCCAGGGCAGCGGCGGGTCCTCGCCCGGCGGGCGCTCGGAGCTGCCGAGCAGCAATCCATCAGGGATCCATTTCTGTTTTCTTCAGTGGAGGTGAAATGATCCTTTCCAGGTAACAGCCCAGAATAGGAGTCTGTGGAGAATAGGAGGCCTCTTGTTGCGCCTCCTCCTCGGCGCACGGGCTCCAAAGCATGGTGTTAGAGGACAATCTTTGGTTTTCCTTTCTTCCAAACACACCTGGTTCTTTGGAGGCCACTTAAGCAGCTGGGTGAGTAGCTTTAAAGGTCTCCTTCTGGGATGCCAAACAAGGAAACAACCAATATTGGTGTGGCTGTTTCTCCTTATAAAGAAACTTGTTCTTCTTGGCATGACCGTTGTCTCACAGCAGAAATTAGGAAAGACACAGGAATTCCTAGTTCTGGAAAAGCCAGAGCCCTGGCTGACTCCTGGCTCCGCACAGATGTCCGAAGTAGGGACCTTCCCCCCCTCATGTAATATATGATGAAGCTGAGGCACAGAGAGATTCAATGCCTTGCCCAATGTCACACAACTAGTCAATGGCAGAGAAGGGACTGAGACCCAGGAAATCTGGCTCTAGAGTTTGTGCTCTTCACCAAACACTGTACTCCCTTTGGGGGTGTAGAGTGGGAGGTAAGGCTGTTTGGAATTAATGGAAAGAGCATGCAGGTCTAGTCCTGCTTTTATTGGTGTTCTGAATTCAAGGACAGGAGTCAAATTTTTGTGAAGGATCAAGGCTATACTTTACATCAGGGTAGCTGGGAATGGGTGGACAGGTATGTGCCCAGTGACCTTGCAAAATGTGAAGGGAAGGAGTACACTCTTTGTGACGCAGTCGGAAGAGGAAGAAAGTTTTCCTGTTCTAGGTTGACACCTGCCCCCAAAACTAATCCTATTGATGAAGGATCTTCTGAGCAGTAAGCCTGTGCTTAATTAACCTTATGGAAATGAGCTTAATTGCTTCCCAGTAGCTGTTGTCCAGAAGCACCTAGTGATTCCTTCCCTCGGACATTTCCAGCACCCAGATGAACCACAAAGTTGGAACCCAGTCATCTAGACATCTGTTGAGCCCCTGTGATGCATTGGGCCCTGTGATGGCGGTCACAAGGAAAATCAAGATATGCCGCCTGCAGCCAAGGTACTTACAGTCCTATGGGAAACAGAAACACACAACCAAGGATAACTCCGGAAGGTGAGCACCATTAGCTTCAAGGACCAAGTGCCACGGGGAACACAGAAGTTAGTCCCAGGAATTCAAAGTCTTCCAGGTGTTTTTTGCTGACAGGTTACCCCAATTTGTAGAGGAAATGGAGGTGAGGAGCCACCTACTGGTTTCTCCCAGGGGAGTGAAAAATCAAGCAGCCTCTAGCTTTGCTCAGTTTCTGACCCTGGATTTGCTGGGCCAGGTCAAGACAGAGACCACCTCTGCCACCCGGCCTCCCTATGAAGAATCCAGAGTTCCTCTGCTGATAAAGGAGTGTGAGATCGAAAGGGCCTGTTTACTGGGTTCTTTACTCCTAGACCTCAGACTCCAGAGCCCGACCTGTGGGCACCGCTGGGGGCCGGGGTGCGGAGTCAAACTCCACCAAAGAACAGCTAGGAGGACATTCTGTGTCCCGCTCCATTCCCAATTCCCCAAGCCCCACTTTTTCTCCCTAAGACAAGGCGCCCTAGTCTGGGGCCTTCGGTCATTGGCTGTAATGCCTAAAATGTGTCGCAAGGTGGCAACGTTGTGGCGAGAAACAGACTTTTAAAAATCTTGCGTTCTTTTTTCAAAGTATATTTTCCCTATTAATGTTTCATTTAACTTAATTAGAATCTGGTAAACTAATTAAAGCAGCTACGAGCCCCGCAATCAGCAATAATTCCTATAATTATTGATAATTACATCCATACCAATCGTTTGGTTATTAACATTTGTGGGGGGGAACAAACCACTTCTGAAGGGACGCCGAGCCCAGGAGGGTTTTTGCGAGAGAGCTTTCTAGGTCGGATCCACCTACACTCCAATCCGCAGAGATTCTAGCCTAGTTGGAGCACCCTTTGGGGCAGGCCCCAGCTGCCTACGGCGCTTTTCTCCACTTTGAGGAATTCGGAAAGGAAAGGTAAAAAGGAATATTTGCTCGGCTCCTCTGTGTGGGCCGCAGTCACAGAACTTCCTGCCTGGGCAGTAACTGTTATTCCCGTTTTACGGAGAGGGAAAGTGCGGTTACGTCTAGTGGGGAACGGCGCAGGCACTTTCCAACACCCGGGCCGCCTGGCCCTGCCCCAGCTCCGCTCGCCCCTGGGACGCCCTGGGGACGTAAGTCACTTCCTCTCTGGACCGCAGTTTCACCGCTGGTGAAACATTGGAGAACTGATCTAGTTGGTTCCACCCATAGGAAACGTTCCCGCTCCCTGGAGGGTCCCTGCTGGGAGATCGCACGTTCCGAGACGACTTCATCCGGCGTCCTCACAGCCATTATCCTTCTGATGTCCTCCCTCTCTGTGTCTAGCCCTCGGAATATCCCAGGACTTGAAGGCTCGGAGACCCAGTGCAGGGTGCTCTGCGGACTGGTTTCGTGCCATGACCGCGCGGCGGGTCTCCCCGGCCGCACCCCTTCCGGGCGGCCCAGGGCGCCCCTGCTTGCCGGCTCCGCCCCGGGTCCTCTAGACGACCCGCCACGAAACTTCCCGGCCCGAGGTGCTCGCCCGGCGGCGCGGGACCACACGTCCGCCTCCAGGGTCCCCGCCCGGGCGCCCCGCGCCGCCCCGGGGTGTCGGGAGGGCGGAGTCGTCGGGGCGCTGCCCTGCGCTCTGCTCCCTTCCCACGGCGCTTCCACACGCCGCCGGGGACAGAGGCCTGAATGCTGTTTTAGAGGCCGAAGCGGTGTCCTAGGAAGCATAAAGGGCGCAACACAGCACTTTGCTGGTCAGCCGAGGAGGTGAAATTGGAAGCCAGGTCTGAATGACTCCCAATGCTGTGTGCCCTTTCCCACTCCACCCACACTTTTCTCCCTCTCGCCGCAAAAGGTGCGCTGCACTCTCCATCCTTTATCTGTAGCCCAACCAGCAGGTGCCCCGTGGAAACTGAGACCTACGGGAGGCCCGCGGCAAGGTGAGGCCTCAGCAACCGCGACCCGGGCGTGTCACCCCTCCCCCCCGGGGCCTGGCGAGCCCGGCGACCTGGACACCTGCAGCCGGTGGGCCTCCCCTTCCCCCTTGGGCTCCGGGCTCCTGTCCGCAAACTCGCTAGGACTACAATGGCTGGAACTTTAGAATCCGCCAGGGCTCCCTCCCTTCGGGCAGCGGCGGGGCAGGCGGGAGGGCATCTGCGCACGAGCGTCGAGTCTCGCCCTTCCTTTCCAGGTCTACTCGGCGCAGGCCCATCCTGCGTGCCTCGCCCCCCGACCCCACTCCGGCGCTCCAGGGCCAGGCCTGCGGTGCCCGCTCCTCCTGGCAATTTTGGGTGAACCGGGGCTTCAGGGCAGGGAGCCGTGCAAAGGATCAGGAAACAGCACCCGGTCTCTGAGCGCCCTGGAGGTGACTTCCCTGGTGGGGCAGGCGTGGAAATGGGCACGAATAAAGTCTCGGCCTTGCGAGGGCTCGAGGGAAGAGTCAGAGACGTGGGCGCCAGGAACCATGCAGTCGTAGTCCTCTTTCCCCGGCCAAAGCCCAAGGGAGGGTCCTAAACGCAGGGAGGGGGTGGCCTGTGGGGCAAGCTGGGTGTGTCTGAAGGACAGTGGAGAGGTCGGGCTCTCCCTGCTGCCCACCCAGTGGACGCGATTCTCAGCCAGGGCACCCCCGAACCCAAGCTGGGGTCCTAACGCTCCACCTGTTGCACAGCCCTCAGCCCTCCTCTGCCCCGCTTCCCCTCTCCACCCCTCCAGCTCCCATCTCCACAGCCCCAGGAAGTGACGGATTTTTTTTATTATTATTAAAAACAAAAGTCACGGATACAGAGTGGTCTCTCCAGACAGGCTCAAGGTGGTCTCTATCTCTTGAGTCAGTTGTCGCCCTTTTTAAAGTGCTGTTACATCAAGAGGTTACAACAAAAAATAGACAAAGCAAAACCCAAAGGGGAATGCAAAACGGTACTGGAAGTAGGTCCAGGAGAAGGAAGCAAAATAACTTACAGCATAAGTAAATTAAAGTGAACCCAGTACTGAACCAAGAGACTCACAGTACATTTATATCCATTGCACATAGCCACTTTGTCATTAGGAACAAGTTTCAGAAGTGGATGGGACGGGGAGCGCAGGGCCAGCGCCAGCGAAGTTGCTACATTGTAATCACAATTGGGGGTCCGAGGCTGAACAGGGGTGGGGAGAGGCCCCCCTCTCCCCTTTCTTGCCCCCTTCGGTCCAGTTAACCCCATGAGGTCCGATGCCCTCGAGTTCAACCGTGGGGCGAGGTGGTATTTACACTTGGAAACAGAGACGGCCCCAGGGCCAGGGCGCCCAGGCGGGGCCCGGCAAGGCCGAGGCGCCCCGGAGGAGGGCAGGCGGGCGGGAGGCTGTATTTACATCGTCCGGTCCGAATGGCTTGTTCCTCGCTCTCGGCCGCCGCGGGCCGCGGGTATTTACAGAAAGAGAGCAGCATGGCTTGAGGGCGCGTGGGGCGGCCGGGCCCGCCCTACGGCAACAGCGGGGGCTTGAAGGAGCAGTTGCCAGTGCAGTGGCGGGGCGTCAGCATCTTGCAGGAGAAGTGGTGCAGGGCGTCGTGGGCTTCTGGAGAGACAGTCGGGCGGGCCACGCTGGGTGCCTCGTCTGCCCCGGGCGGCCCACCTGCCCCCCTCCCGTGCCCGCCAGGGTCTCACCCACCCCCTTCCGGGTCAGGGG
This sequence comes from Tapirus indicus, assembly GCA_031878705.1. Taxonomy (NCBI): domain Eukaryota; kingdom Metazoa; phylum Chordata; class Mammalia; order Perissodactyla; family Tapiridae; genus Tapirus; species Tapirus indicus. The sequence goes on along the minus strand of CM062918.1, from coordinate 58,303,554 downwards.
TTCTCAAGCGAGCGGATCAGAAGGCAGGAGGGTGGGAGAGAGATCCTGGCGACTCAGAACCACTGCTTTGGTTCAATAGCCCCATTTTACAGAAGAGGAAACTGAGGCACAGTAAGAGGGAGGTCCATCTGCCCAAGGCCAGATTTGGACCCGACGGCATATTTCCCAATGCCCAGGGCCCAAGGGGCTTTCTCCCTATCCTACTTTTCTTAGAGTCATTTCCCCACTAAAATCAATTCCCACTTCCCTCCTCTCAGCGTCTGACCCAGGTAGACCTGGTCTTCCTCTCACTAGCCCCGTTATTCATTCATTCATTCACTCATTCATTCATTCAATGGATTCGTCATTCATTCGCCGGCACAGCCACCGCCTGGCACCCCTCCTATCTTTGTTCCCGGCTTCCGCACCTTTTAATTTCTGCTGGATGGCATAGCGCGCCTTCCGCTCCTGGTCGAGTTCGTTACACAGAGTGTCTGGAAGACATGGGGAGGAGCCGGGGAGGAAATGAGACCACCCTCGGGCCCGCGGGGGTCACAGCCCGGGCCTCACCCTCTCCCCAGCGCTCCGCCTCTCGCGGAAGCAAGTCGCGAGACCGAGGGAGGAGGCATCGACGCTCCAAACGGCAGCCTGGCGGGGGAGGAAATGGCCTGGGATGGCGCTTAAAGGCAGACGGATCTAACCAAAATTAAAGCAAACTTAGGCATTACTTCCCAGGTAATTTTACGCCTCGATTTTTAATTTAGAAACCATGAAAATTGCCGCGATAAGAAGTTCAATCACTCCATGTAATGATGCCTGCAAGCCGTTTGCTGGGCTCGCTTGCCATTCTGAGGCTAATCAGAGTATACAAAGGATATTAAATAAAAAAAAATAATTGTTAAATTACCTTCAATTTAAATCCAAATGACTGAGCCAACATTGCGGCTCCTGCCAGACGAGAGGCAGTTACGGCCCGTGCGCGCGCTCACCTGACTCCCGTCTTACCTCTGACAATTTGCAGCTGTTGCACCATTTCTTCTCGATAAGCCAATTCCCTCTTCATTTGATCCTGAAAATTATCTGTGCAAATTGATTAAGTGAGAGCTGTTACGAACAGCTCCCCCCTCGGCCCCATTTCCCCACTCCCCACCCCCACCCCCACCCCCTCAGTCTTTGGCCTAGCAGGAAACCCCGGGAAAGGGGCGTTCTGCGGCTCTCGCAGGGTGCGCAGCGGCAGCTGCCGTACTGGGGTCCCGGAGTGAGACCCGCGCGCGCGGGAGCAAGACTCTGGCGATGGGGTGGGGTGGGGTGGGGTGAGATAGAGGTACCTTTGAGACTCTGAAATTCTCGCTCTAGCTTCTTGCGGAGCTCCATTTGCTCCAGGAGCAGTTTTTGCAATTCGTCTGTAAAGATGCGAGAGTGGGAAGCAAAGCAGAGGAATATGCAGGATTCAGGGGGCCCAGAAGGCACACAGGTCCTGCCCTGGCCCATAGACCTGAGATGGGAGTTGGGGAGTGTGGGGCCCAGCAAGTAGAGGTCCTCAGCACTCAGTTTTCCCATTTGCTTTCAAAGGATTTGGGCCAGGAAAAGGCTAGGAGATAGACTGCCCCGGAGAATCAATTCAGGATGGTATATAACACGTGTTGGACGTCTAGGCCCTGACTCCAGGCACTAACCAGCCTGGCATCCGCTTTAAGTTGTTCCTAACTCCCTAACCTTAGAGACTGGTCCAGGAGGACTCTATTTACCCTTTGAAATGACAGACCTAATCCCTCCCTTCAATAAAACAGAGCAGGGAAAATCTGGTTAAAACCTTGGAATGTGCTCCCCCCCCCCCGAAAAATACATATATTCACAACAGTCTGTTTTCAATTTGAGGAGGTCCTTAGATCCCAAATCCATGCTAAGAACCCTCACATAAAGCACCAGTGATTTTGAAGGCAATTGCATATCCTGTAAATCTGTAACTAGGAAGAGTGGCAGACCACCGAGGCTTCTCTCCCTCCCCACACCAATTTCCAAGCACATCCCTGGGCTGTTTTGGGGGCGAGGGGGAGCAGGTGGGTGTGGAAAGCCCCTTTAGTGCCCTCAGAAACCAGCTCCAGAGGAGTGGCAGGGGGCTACCCTGACCCTGGAGCTATTGGTATCTGGGTCCTTCCCCTGGGAAGGCTTCCTGAGAAATCCCACCCCAGCAGGTGCTGAGAAAACACAAACATGGGAGCTAGAGGAGCAAAGTGGCCTTTGAGGCTCCCTTCTCTGTGCTTCAGTCACACTTCACCTTGCAGGCTGAGCAGCAACCCCAGGACCCCATTCTGAAAACAAGCTCCATCTTCACCTCATTTAGGGTGGGGTGGTTATGCATTAATTACAGGAAAAAAGTAACCTCTCAGACATTCTTAAAGTAAATGCCTCCTTGCAATCTTCCTATTCAGAGAAAGTCACATTTTCCATAAGGTTGGGAGACCCAGGTTGTCCTCTCTGATTGTCCACATGCACCAAGTTCTGAGCATCATTACTCATTTCTCTTTCTCACTGGGCTATTCAGACAGGCCTCGCTTTGGTAACCCAAACTTCCAATGAACCTCTGGGGGTTTGGTTCACTCTCCCCACCCCCTACCCACATGCACACATCTGTGCCAAGATAATGTGTCCAGGGGACTATGCTTCCACTCAATGGAAACTGAGTCCCCAGAGCCCTGTCTTCTCAGACTCACTCCTACAGGAATAACACCCTCTAGAAGAAGGGCCCATCTCCCTCAAGCACAGTGCACCCCCATTCCACAGATTTAACCTCACCTCTGGCCAGGTTCTCGATGTCTTTCTCCACTAGCTGAGTTCCCGTGACATCCAGGGTGAGCCCATCTTCACCTGGGATACAAGGGCAGGTAAGAGGGATTCTGTCCTGGGAGAGGCCTGGGGAGGGGAGGGGTGAGTTTCCCAGGAACTACACTAAGTCAGCTACCTACTCCAGACCTTCTGCCTTCAGAGGAGACAGTTACAGTGTCCAACACTACCCACCTTCAAGCCATCATTTTAGGAGTGTAGCCATCATTCTAGAGAGTAACCCACAGTAGGACAGTGGACCCGGGGAAGATAGGCTCTTAGAACAGAATGTGCCCTTTGACCTGTTTTATGTGGGGGATGGTGTTCCTCATTTCCTTTTAGTACACCCCTTCCCTTACCCGGAAAAGCCCCAAACTTAGGAAACCTGCCTGCACCTTGCCTGCGCTGGTTAAATATTTATCTGCCAGCGCCAGAGGGGACCAGCAGCCACTTAGCTTGATGGAAAGCCTTCCTGGTAAGCTGCAGCTGGTGGGAACCTGGGCGACCTAGGCCCCAGCTCCCGGGTGGGGGTGGTGCTCGAGAGTCCTAGGGCTCACCTCGGTCTGTCGTTGCAGGACTTGGCTGGGAGATGCTCCTTTGGTCTGGATAGGATTTCCTCGTTTCCAAATCGTCGGCAGTCGAGTGATTGTCTTCCTTATCTGGCTCTTAAAGGCAATAAACTGAGTTTCAAGGAGAGGCAAAGAAACCATGACCCCGATACGGCCAGAGCTGCCGCGGTCGGGGCGCCCCAGCCCTAATTAAAAGCGTCCTGGCTGCCGCTGGTTGCCGGCTGTGCGCCTGGGCTCGCACCCTCAGGCTTTGGGCCGAGCACCCCCTCCCCCGCGCGCGGTCTGCTCATCTCGGGCTCCACGCCCCCTCCCCAGCCCCTCGGAAAAGAACAAGCGAGCAGTCGAGCCCACCAGGGACGAGCGACCTACATCGCGCGCAGATACTGGGGCACCGCGAGCGCGCGTGGCCGCCGGCTCTGCCTGCGCCGCTCCCGCCGAGAACGTGGCCCAGGCGGCGACCCGCGGGGTGGCGGCGGCGGGGGAAACGTCCTCCCGGGCTCGGCCTGCACGGATTTCCGAGGCCCTTAGCCCCTCTTCTGCGAGCCGCTGGGTCCCGCGCGCACGTGCAGTGCTACACCCCGCGTTGGGCCGCAGCCACCGCAGCACCTCAGGGGTACCCCAACCGCGCGGCCAAGCGCCCCCACCCTCCGCTCGAAGCCGGCCAGACCACGGGGGACCTTGCGGCCAAAGCCACTTGCTGAATAAATGTGAGGACTTGAAGGGGGTGTCAGGCGTGATTTTTAAAAGGTTTTAAGCCGGTGTCTGAGGTGTATGTGAGCGTGTGTACGTGTGGTGGAGAGGGCGGCTTGCTGTTAAGTAACCAAACGATGGAAGTTGTTGGGAGTTCTCGCTTAGCTTCCTTTTTCTTCCATTATTTTTCTTTCACTCTCCCTCTTTCTCTCGCCTTCTCTGCCTCTCTCTTTCTCCTCTCGTCTTCCCTCCCAGGACTCCCCTGGCCTCAGCTCTCTGCCTGCAGTCGCCCCATCACATTGGCCAGCGACCTCGGCAGGGGGGTTGGGGGCGTTACCGTGGGTCTCGGGGGTGCAGAGGTAGGAGGCTGCGGGCCCCAGCGCCGCCGCCGCGCTCTTCACGTGCTCGTCCCGCTCGGGCGCATACACCTGCCGCGGCCGAGAAATGACAGGCGGTTAGGAGGGCGCTTGGCGGTGGCTCCGAGCTGCCCAGCCCTGCGCCGCGGCCCGGCCGGGCCGGGAGGGAACGCTGAGGGGGTGGCGGAGCGCCCTCGGAGGTCGCATCACTGTTGTAGATTCAGGGTAATTATTAGCGCCCTCGAGAAAATTATCTGAAACACAAAGCGGCTCCCACGCCAAGGGGCGTTCAAAGCCTCCTCCACTCTCTTCGCCTGCCTCCTTTTGGGCATCTTCCCTCCCGTCTGCACCCAGTCCCCGGAATAAATGACGCCTTTTGCATCCGGCTAATGATTCGTGTTTTAATGCACCGAATGGAAATGTACAGGTGTGCGCACCCACTTTCAAATGGCCAACGATTCCGGCTTAGCTGCACACCCCGCACCCGAATCCGCGGCCCTGCCAACCCGAGAGCCCCTCTCCCGCCCCGCATACCGTCTCGACAGCTTTCTACCAACGAACCCTGTGGTTCTCAAGGCGGGAGTTCGAGGAGACTCGGAAAACTACGAGTTGAGGTGGAGGAAGATTCCGGGGACCCCATATTGCTGGGTCCCGGCTTGGCGGAGAGGCTGCCCTCTCCTCTCCTTACCCGCTTATCTTCCCTGGGGCTCTGATCTCCATCCGGGCGGGCATGCTACAGGCCCGGCCTCGTGAGCGCTTTTCTCTGGCGTTGGGTCCTTTTCTTTCCTTCGCATTCTCCCTCCAGACCCCTTTTATTTCTCTCCTTCTGTCTCCGTGTGACTGACGGTCTCTGCCTGTCTCCTCCCCACTTCCATCAACAAAAACCCAGCACACGCATTTCTCAGGCCTGCCCCCCAGATCTTCCAAAACCCTCAGTCGGGGTTCCAGCGAGCCCAGCTCCACAGCGCTCCCGAAGCTGGGCCTACCCAGAGCAGCCGAGGCTTATTGCTTGAACGCCCGCTCAGAACAAAATTCCCATCCCCCACCCGGCCAGGCCTGCCCCACATCCTCGCGGTGCCCGAGGGTAAGCGGGGAGGCGCCACTAGCGGGACGGGCGCGGGGCTCACCTTGGCCGGCGCGGGGCCCCCCAACGGCCCGCAAGGCTCTCGCAGCTCATAGCCGCTGCTGGGTGGGCTCCTCTCAGGTCTCCGCACCACGTCGTCGGCCGCCAGGTCCCCAAAAGCGGACCGGCCGGCTGGGGGTATCCCCGGGTGGCGCCGGGGGCGAGGGCTACCGCCCTCGGGAGAGTCTGTGGGGCCGTCGGCGCCCGAGGAGGTGGTAGACGGGGGCCCTGCGGGCTGGTCGCCGTCCGGGCCGCCTCCCGTGCTGGGCGCGCCGGGAGCACTGGGCTCAGTCTCGTCCGGGGCGCCCTCGTCGTCGGGGAAGCGGTTGGATTCCACGTCCACCTCGGGCTCGTCGGCAGTGTCCACGTCGGGCGAGGCGGAGCGGTAGCTGGAGCTGCCCTCGCTCAGAAAGTCTGGGCTCACGTAGCCGCCGCCGGACCCCGCGCCGGGCCCGGGCCCACGAGCCGGCCCCGCGCCGTACGCGTCGCGGGCGCTACCGTAGAGCTTGGCAATGCTCTCGGCGTCCTTGACCACAGGCCGGAAGGCCGACACGTAGGAGCCTTTGCGTGCGGGCGGCGGCGGCGGCGGCGGCGGGGGGGGCAGTGGGGCCAGCGGCGGCGGCAGCGCCTCGTCCGCGCCGTCCTCGTCCAGCGGCCCGCGGGACAGAGCGCTCGGGCAGCGCTCCTCTGCGCCCAGGCCGCCCTCCTTGGCCGGCTCCGCACCGTCCAGGGGCTCGGGGCCGCCGCTACCTGCAGCCGCCGCCGCCGCTGCCGCTGCCGCCGCTACAGCGGCCGCCACGGCCTTGGCTTGGCTCTGCGCAGCTGGATAGGGCGGCACCGGGAGGCTGCCTGCCGCGGGCCAGAACATGGGAAACGTCGGGTACACAGTGGCCGCGGCGGCCGCTGCAGCCACGGCCGCTGCGTCCTTGGCTGCCCCAGAGGGCTGGTGACCCCAGAACATGGTGCCGCCGCCTGGGCCAGCCCCGGCCCCCGGGGGCAAGTGGCCAGTCCCGGGGCCGCCCGCGCCTCCGCCAGTGCCCGCGCCACCGCCGCTTCCGGTGCCTGGGCCGCCCTTGGGTTCGCCCGCACCTAGTACGGGGTCGTCCTTTTTGGGGCAGAGGCCGAAGGCCGTGGGGAAGCCGTAGGGATGAGGGAAAAGCGGCGGGGGAAGCTTCTGCAAAAGGCCAAAGCCCTTGCTGGGTACTGGGATCACCGGGTAGCTGCGTACGCCGGCGCCGCCACCAGGCCCTCCAGGGCCCGCGGGGCCGCCGGGTCCAGCTGCCAGACCAAGTCCCCGCTGCGGGTGGGGAGGAGGCGGCCCAGGAGGCCCGGTGGCCTCATCTTCGCCACAGCGCAGGGTTTTGTGGGGTGGCGGGCCTGGGGCCATCTCAGCGCTGCACCCCGGGCCGCCCCCGCCGCCGCCGCCAGCACCACCTTTCCCCTGCCCACCCGACCCGCCATTAGCGCCGCCGCCGCCGCCTCCTTGCAGCGAGAAGGTCCGCTTGCGTGTGCCACCATTGAACATGGCCTTGACGTCCTCCCAAGCGTGGCTCAGTTCGTCCGTGGCCGACTTGTCACTGAGTTTGAGGTGACGGCGCCACGAGTTGAAGTTGGCGGCGTCAGGCTGCGTATACTTGGCGTCGGGTGTGCGGTGTGAGTGGAAGATAAACTTGTTAGGCGAGAAGTACATGCTGCAGTAGCCGCACTTGATGCACTTGGCACGCGAGCTGTTGTAACGCGCGGGGATGAAGCTGCCACGCGAGCCCCACGCGCACTCATGCACCACATCGAAGGCGAAGTTCTCGGGCAGCTTGGGTGGCTTGTGCTCGCCCAGGAACGACTTGCACAGGCGTTCGGCCTCGCGCTTCGTGATCATGCCGCAGCGGCGCGACGAGATGGGCATGGCCCCGGCCCGACGCAGAATCTCCAGCTGCACCGGCGTGCATTGCACGCACGTGATGCCCAAGGCCACGCGGCGGTTGTGGATCTCATTGTAGCTGTAGTTCTTGAGGAGGGTGTTGGAAATCTGCGCCAGGCACAGGCGCTCCTGGCCGTCGATTACCAGAGACACGATAGGCACCCCGTACAGCGATGTCTCGCCCACCTGGTTGGGTTTGAGAGCGCTGGAGCCTGAGTAGGGCTGCAGCTCCTGCTTCGAGTTGGGCGAGGAGTTGCCCTCGCGCCCCGGCCCCAGTTGAGTGGTGAGAGCCTCCATGCCGCCACTCCTGCGAAACAGAGAAAGCAGAGAGCAGATAAGCCATTTTCAGCGCCGCGGCGGTTCGGGCCCGCCCAGCGGGGCGCGCCGAGTCGGGCGCGCGGGGAAACTTGGCAATAGGGAGTCCAAGCTCATTCGCCCCCTGGACGGGCGCCTTTTGTTATTCAGATGCCTGCTGGCGCCGGAACAAAAGCCTCCGGGGTTTGGGGGAGGGGAAGGGGTAATTGAGACCTCAGGAATGCCCTGGCAGCTAGGAACCCAATCCTGTTTTCGGACTGGGCAGGAAGTGGGGCCCAGAGACGGAGAATGACTTGCCCAAGACCACACAGCAAAGCCATTGCCGAACCCAGGCTTTTAGGCGCCCAAATCCGCGCTCCTTCGGCCACCCTCGCAGCCTGCCCTACCCGCCCGGGTCCTGAAGCCCGGACTTCGGGGACAGGCCGCCCCTCTGCTCAGTCGCGCATGCACGCGGGCGAGCGGGGGCAGCGCAGGGAGGGGTAGTGGGGGGAAGGGGCGGTCACTGCCCATCTCCAGACAGCAGGGGGCGGAGGGGGGGCAAGGAGAAGGAGGAGGGGCTCGAGGCTGTTGGGGGGTGTGTGTGTGGGGGGGAGAGGCTGAGGCGACCGCTGTTCGCGGTGCTGAACCCGACTCTCCGAAGCTCGCCGTGCGCGCCCAGTCCCAGGGCAGCTCCCACAGCACCCAGCTCCGTGACGAGCCGGCTCCTCGGGATAACAGCCCTGGTTTCCGCAAACTCGGGCTTCTCCTCTTACGCCCAGAGCCCCGCGTTCGTTGTTCAGAAAGATTCCGGCTGGAAATACAAACGGTTTTCTTTCCAGCCATCAGTGGGACCAGGGTCAGGCAGCTCCTAACCACACTTTCTGCATTTTTAGCTGCGTTCCAGACCAAAGCCGGTTTCCATCCGGGTCAGCGCGTGGGACGGAGAGGTTCTCAAGGAAGTTTTTCAGGAGCCACTTCTTCGTTTCTAACTGCCCACTCCCTAAGTTTTCCTCCTTCAGATATGCCTTTCCCGCTCAGGCCAAATGCAGTCTTTCCAGGCTCTGGACTTCCTCTTTTGGGGGGCGTCTCCTCTCTGAGTATCCTTCATGGAGGGCTGTCCCAGCTAATATGTGTTGAGTGGAATCCTGGCCGGTCTCCGAAGCCACCACGACAAGGCTCCAGGTCAAAAGTTGCTGCGGTCCCGCGCTCTGCTTTCTGGCGGAGAGAGGGAGGCAGCCGCGCCCGTGGACCTCAGCAGCGAGAGGACCGGGGACTGATGCTTGGGGCCCACTAGGTATTCCGGCCCAACCACGTGTCTTCAGACACAGAAGCCTCCTGCCCGGCCCACGGCTGCAGGTTCTCCTGCGGCCCAGGCAGTCCAACCCTAAGGGCCCCTGCCCTAAACTCGGCAGGAAACGCACATCCATTTTCAGAGGGGCAGCACCAGCCGGACAGGGCATCCGAGTTCAAAAGCCTTCAAGGAGGAGACTGGGATCTTCTGTCTGTCTGTCTCTCCCTCTCTTTCCGCTTGTCTAGGTGCCCCTCATCTGTCGATCTTATCTGTCCCTGAGCTGTCTGTCTCTCGCAGCTCGCTCCTGTTTCTCCCATCTGTCTTCGTTCCTTCTTCAAGTATCAAGCTATTTATGTGTTATCTGTTTCATCTTTATCTCTGCGGATCGAATAGAAACAAGTTGACCCTCCTTTAGTGTTGAAGTCCCGTGTAACATTTTAGGAGGCAAAGACACTGTCCTAACTCCCCGGCTGAGGGGTCAGCAAGACAAGCCCCACACTCCCCTAAAGGGCTTTCAAGCGGGCTGGGGAGGTGGCTGGGAGCCTCGGCTCTGGGAAATGACGATGTCTTCTCAGTCTCCCGAAATCAGCGTGTGCCCTGTCCGCACACAGTGAAATGACAGCCACAAGCTGAGCGCATCCTCCCCAAGCGGAGGGTTTGGGGTCCCCTCGAGGTTTTCCCGAGTGGGAGGAGGGGGGCTCCGGAGCCAGGAGAACGGGGGCCCTAGGAAAGGAACCGAATTTCGAGGACCAGAGCAGAAAGCCCGGGCAAAAGGCTGTACGCAGCGACAAGGAGCAGCGGCCAGGGCGGCTCGGGGAGCCCACGCTGGCTCCTGGGGCTTGAGGGGTGAGCGTGGAGAGGGCGATGAGTGGGAGGCAGGCAGCGGTGGGAGTGAGGCGATGGAGTCTTTAGGTATAATAATAAAAACAAACAGCCACAAAAACCCAAATCGGAACTAAACGAAAGAAGCTGTACGGGAAGGGCGCGAGGGTGGCGGGCCATCCGACGCGGGTACTCACCGTGAGGCGGCGGCTGGAGCCGGGCGAGCGGCGAGCGGAGGTGCGCGGCGGGCGGAGCGGCGGGCGGGAGTCCGGGATCCGCCGGGCTCTCCGGGTGACGGCGCGGCCCCTCCCCGCGCGCGCGCACAGCCGCGCTCCCGGGCTCCCCGCGCTCACACCCGCGGCCCCGCCGGCCCCTCCCGCGCGACGCCCGCTCTCAGCAGGCGCGGGGCGCAAGGGCCCCGGGCGCGGAGATGTGCGCCCTGAGCCGCTGCCCCCGAGGCCTCGGAGGGGCCCGGAGCGGAGGCCGAAGCCTGGTGCGCATGGCGCGGCGACGGGCACAGCGCGGTCACTGCCGGAGTGGTGAGGCCGGCGCGGAGCGGGCGAGCCTGACTGCTGCCAGCCGGGGCGCCACACCCACCGCCCGCGCAGTCGCTCGCGCCCTCCCGGGGTCCGCTAGCCCGCGGGCCACGCGCCGCGCCCGCCGCCTCCCTGCACCCCCGGGCCTGCGCGCCCCAGGTAAGAGGTCGCACACCTGCGCCCTGCCCCCGGCACCTGCGGCCCACGCTCGCCAAAGAGGACAGGAGAGAGGAAGGGCCCGGGGCCGCAAAGTTTACCCCCAGGAACGAAGTGGAGAGGGCCCAGCGCTCCCCGCCAAGGGGCGAGGATCGAGCCAGGCCTAGGCCGGGTGATAGGGGTAAGGAAGGCTCACAGAAGGAAAGGGCGCCGGGAGGGGTACAGCACTTTCGGGCCAGGGTGGTGGAGACTGAGAGTGGTCCTGGGGAGCCAGCAGGGTTACCAGCGGCTGGGGCAGAGACCTAGGTGTGGGGTGAGAGGGTGTGGCAACTGGGAAGGGGCAGAACCAACTCCCCCGCCGCTTCTGACTTGGATGGGAACCGTGAAGACAGTGCCAACCTGGAGAGGGGCGACCTCCCTTCTTCACTGAGCAGTGGACTCGGGAACTGGGTTTGAGGGACCCCCAGCCTTGAATGCCTCCCCCCACCAACATCAACCCGCCCAGGGCGGGAGTCAAGTCATCGCTGCGAGATACCTGGGGTCAACTACTGTCCAGTTGACTGCTGGACTACTCTCTAGCTCTCTTGCTAACTCAGTGTCCCGGGGTAGGGGTCCAGCCCCCTGACGCTGCAGAGGAGGTGGAGCTGGGGGCGTCTTGGCATCTTTTCTCTTCCCAAAGCTCCATTTCTCTCCAACCCTCTCTCTTCTCTGTCAGTTTCTGTCTTCACCATTCTTTCCCCCCACGACCCCGTTGGGTCCCCGTGTTCTCCCTCTCTCTCAACCTTGGTCTCTACTTCATTTGAATACCCTCCCTCTTTGCCCGGATCCGGGCGCCCTCTCTCCTCTCCCCCCGCCCCCCAGTGGCATTAAGTGTCCTTAATGGACACGTTAATGAAACTGTAATTAATCATACTGTCCGGCCCAAGTTTGAACAATTACCCTAATCAAACAGAAGTTAATAATGGCAGGAATGGCCCGGGGCACGGCGGGCCGCCCGGGCAGGGGGCGCAGCAGCCACAGCGGCTACCGACGGTGGCAGCAATGGCGAGCGCAGCCCGTCCTTGGAACCCGGGCGGCGCCATAAATCTTCCGCGGCCAGCGGCGCCAGGTCGCCCCGCCCCCGCCCCCTCGTTTCCCTCTCGCTCCGGGTTACCGGCCCTCGCCCCTCCTGCATTCCGGCTCCTCTGGGGCTTGTCTCCCCTTCTTCTCTACTTCTCCCCTCTCGCTTTTCTCTTCTCCGCAGGCTCGCAGAGACCCTGGGAAAAGCCCGTGGGGGCGGGAACGGATGGCCCAGGCCTATCCCTCGGAGAGAGGGGGCGGCCAGGCCCGGCCTGAGGATTCGTTTGCCACCTCCTTCTCCCCTTGGCTAAGGTGTCCTCCGAGGCCTCGAAAACTACCCCCAAGTTTGAGGGCTGTCTTCTCTGCGGAGTCTTTTCTAGAGCGAGTTCCTGCTTTTTAACCTCCCTCAGTTTCCGTCTTGGCTCTCCCTGTCTTTCTTTCTTTTCTCCCAGAGCCTGCTCAGCCCTTCTCTCTCTCTGCCTCCGTCCCGCTCTAACTCTGCCGCTCACCCCCCAGCCCCACTTCCCTCCGATGAAAACAGGAACCTATTTTCCGTCCCAGTCGGAGAGCCGCCCCCAGCCTCCACCTGCTCGTCCCCCCTCCCTCGGCCTGGCCTCTCCCACCCCATAATTACAATCCCGTTCGGTAATTATTCTTAGCCTCCTAATGATTTTTTTAAAGCCATCTCAGAATTCAGGGTGGTGGTGACAACGATTGCGGAGCCAGGACGCCCCCGGGGTGGTGGGGGCTGGGAGTGGAAAGAGGATGGGCAGAATGTCCCTGAGCAGGGCCTGCCTGTCCTGCCTTTATTGACCTGCGATGGCCAACAACGCCTCGGGGCCGGCCTCTGAGGCGTTCCCGGCAGCCTGGCCGCGGGGCCGCAGAGACTTCTCAGACAAAAGTTCCCTCGCCGGGTCACCGCACCAGGGCCATGTGGGGTCGGCCTCTGCGTCTTCGTTCAGCACCAAGCTTCGGACAGCTCCCTGCGCCGGCGTCCGGCTCTGCGGACCCACCTAGCTCTCTCACATGGTCTGAGACGAGAAAGACCGAAGGCGCGCGGAGAGAGACTGGGGAGGTGCCGCCGCTCGCTGGAGGGGTAGTGGTCTCTGGGGAGCGGGTCTTGAGGGTCGGGCCTGGGCTCCGCTCTGGAACAGCGTCCAGTTGATTAGTGTCACCGCGAACCGCATTTTACAGTTTGCCGAGCCGGTTCTCACAAAAGGCCCTGGGAATAAGTAGGGATCATTTATTCCCATTTCACAGGCAGCAAACTGTGGGTCAGGCAGTGGAGGCCAACCCACCAGGTTCCTCGGTCAATGAGGGACGCAGGCTGACCTCCCAGCCCCCAAATCACGTGCCTTGCACGCTGCCCCGAAGGCGTCGCTTGGTGAAGGGAAGATAAGGAGTGTGCAGGCTGCGCAGCCACGAGGACGTTGTATTACCGCCCTCACAACACACCGTGCGGGGGTAATAGGCCTAGCAAAGCCAGTGCCGGGCGGGGCTGGGACTTGAACTCAGGCTCCGATGGGGGAGGGTGGGACCCCTCTTCCTCAGAGGGGGCTCTGGGTCCTGCGGCCCGGTCCAGAGCCGGGGAGCCCGCAGGAGTCGGTGCCCTTGGCCTTCCTGACCCCCATTAGCGTCGGTTTTCTTTTATCCACTGCCGGGTGGCACCAGGGTCGGAGGGCCGAACTCCGGATCAGGGACGAGCCTCGCGTGTCCCCCTACCCCCAGCCGGGTCCGTGCTGCCTCTGGGTCCCCGGCGTCGCGTCCACGGGGTCCAGCGTACCGCGCCCATTCGGGCTCCGGCTTGGGCTTGGGCTGGGCAGCCGCGCCTCCTCCGCAAGCACATATCTTTTACCAGTTGAATTAACGGCAGTTTTCGTCAGTTAATTAGGTTTAATTTACATAATTAGTACAGTATAAAGAGGATTGGGGATAATCATGGGGTACGTAGCGCTTACTGTGTAAACACGTATTCTGAATTAAAAATCAGATGTAATTAAGGCGCGTAGGCCCTGTTTAGGCAGGGTTTTAATTGTAATGAATTTCTAATTAACACTCAATGATTGCCAAATGCAAAGGGCTGTAAAATTTTCTTGTAGTTTTGCTAATTTATTGTTTACTTAATATCTGGATATTAATCCGACGGCCAGATAGACTCGAGCCCCCCGCGGCGGCCGGCCCGGCGAGTGAAGGTGGCTGGGCGGGGCCTGTGGGCCGCAGCCCCAGAGCCGAGGCGAGGTCGCAGGGAGGCGGGGGCCCCAGAGCCTGCGCGAAGGTGCCCAGAGCCCCCGGCCCACCTGACTCCGGGTGCGGACGGGAAGACCGAGGCTCGGGGAGGTCTGGGACTTGCCCGAGCCCGCACACTCCGGGGTTCCTGCCGCCCTAAGCCGGCTTTTGGGGATCAGAGGACAGGCCAGAGCTCCTCTGGGGGCGGCTTCCTGCTCCTGGGACAGCAAAAGGAGCGAGGAAAGTCGCAGCCCAGATCCAGTTCTCCTAATGACCACTTGAGTGACCACGGACCTTGACTTGGCCTCAATATGTGCATCTGTAGGATGGACACACTGACCGGCACTTTGCTGGAGTGAAGGATGCACCGACCAGGAGGCCCAAGAGCACTACAGATGGACGTCTTTCTTCTGGAGCCTTGAGGGGGTGGGGGGGGTGGCTTGAAGGGCTCTGCTTGGGAGTAGGTCACTAAAGCTTAGGGGGAGGGGCAGAGCCAGGAGACCTTGGGAATGGTTTGAAGGTCGTGAGGCCTGGCTATGCCCATCCTAGGGCTCTCTCTGCACTTGGAGGAGGGACTAAGGAGGGAGCCCAGGACCAGAATTCTTTGCCCCAAGGAGATGTAGAAGCCCCCAAGGCCTGAGCAGAGGTATTTGGGAAAAAGGGTGAGTGAGTAGCTCAGCTAACCCCAGGACTCACCCTCCCCCAATTCCCTAGTTTGGGTCCCTGCCCATGTCCCAGCAGCCCTGCCCCCCACCAAGGATTCCCCTCCTGTCAACCCAGCTTAGTCACAAGCCTCTTTCCAAGGTCCTTAGTGCAGGGGAGACTCTGTGGGTACTTAGAAATTTCCTACCAACCCAAGGAAACACACTAAGAAAACTCATTGACACCCAGAGGCTTCTGCCTCACAGAGCAGGCTGCCTTGACTTCTCTTTCCAGTGCCTGCCCTTCAGAGGCTGCAGAGGCCTCTCCTGGACACTACACAGGGCCTCCTCGAAGCCTGCCTGAGCCCCTCATCCCTTTCCGTTGCATGCTGCTTTATTTTCATCGTGGGATTGCTCACTAGTTAATATTTTCTGGCTAGTTATTTGTTTGTGAGTGTTTTCTGTTTCTCCCACTGGAATGTTTTCTTTGCTGTTGTGTCCCAGGGCCTAGCACACAGTAGGTGCCCAAATGTTTGCTGAACGAATGAGTGAACAGCATTTGAGTGTAAGGGCTGTGAGCTCTGCCCAGGTTCCAGCTGACTTGCTGGCCACAGTGATTGTATGCTGCCCTTGGCATCTGGTGGGCGATCTGGTTTTTGAAGAGTAGAAGGTTCTTCTTTGGTGTCGTGGAGGTTTGGGAGCCCCACCTTCCACACAGGTGAGGCTGCTCAGGCAGAGCCTCCAGAGGCTTGTTCTCTTAGGGGGAGGGGATGGGCCCTGGCAGGCGGTTGTGGAGCAGCTGGCAGGCTTGCTGAGCTCTCCCTGGTTGTAAAGGGCTTCCTTCCCAGGGCATCCTCCACTCAGCATGGGGGGTGGGGGGGAAGGGGATGGAAAGAGAACACACTCTGGAGTCAGCAAGACCTGGTTCAAATCCCAGCTTTGCTCTGTTTGAATCTCCGAACCTGCATCTGTAAAGCAGTCATATGGGTCTTACTGGGATGTCATAAGGACTAAATCAGGTGCTGGATGTAGGGCACATAGCCAGGTCTGGGACTAGATTGAGGTGCCTAGGGTGCAAAATTTAAGGAGGCATTCACTCTCAGGGTCCTGAAAATCCTCTCCCTAGTCCCAGCCCTGCACAAAGCAGACAGCGCAGAGTAGGTGCTCAGCACCTGTGAGTTCCTGACAGCTGCAGATCACTTCTGGATGGCTGCCTGAACATTGGTGGAGTCTAGTTGGCTTGCTGGGACAGGTTGAGCTTTCTTGAGATATAATTCACATGCCATGTAATTTGCCTATTTAAGGTGTACAATTCAATGGTTTTTCATATATTCAAAGAGTTTTGCAATCATCACCACTATCAATTTTAGAATATTTTCATCACCCCAGAGAGAAACCACTTACCCATCAACTATCATCGCATCTCTCCACCCTCCCCCAGCCCCTGGCAACCATGAATCTACTTTCTGTCTTTATAAATTTGCCTATTCTGGACATTTCATATAAATGGAAACATACGATATGTGGTCTTTTGTGACTGGCTTCTTTCACTTAGCATGTTTTCAAGGTCATCCATGTTGTAGCACGGATCAGCACTTCATTCCTTTTCATTGCCAAATAATATTCCATTGTATGGATATCGCACATTTTGTTTATCTGTTCCTCCATTGATGAATATTTGTGTTGCTTCCACTTTTTGTCTATTATGAATGAAGCTGCTATGAACATTCATGTACAAGTTTTTGTGTGGCTGTATGTTTTAATCTCTCTTGGGTATACATCTAGGTGTAGAATTGCTGGGTCATATGGTAACTCTACGTTTAACTTTTTAAGGAACTGCTAGACTGGTTTGCAAAGCACTGCACCATTTTACATTCGCACCAGTAATGTATGAGGGTTCTGATTTTTCCACATCCTTGACAGCACTTGTTACTATCAGTCTTTCTTATTACAGCATCCTCGTGGGTGTGGAATAGTATCTCATTGTGGTTTTGACTTGCATGTCTCTGATGACTAATGATTCTGAGCATCTTTTCATGCGCTTATTAGCCATTTGTGCATCTTCTTTGGAGAAATATTTATTCAGATGCTTTGCTCACTTTTTCAATTGGGTTATTTTTATTTTTATTATTGAATTGAAAGAGTTCTTTATATATTCTAGAAACAAGTTCCTTTTTAGGTGTATGATTTGCAAATATCTTCTGTTCTCTGAGTTGTCTTTTCACTTTCTTAATGGTGTCCTTTGAAGCACAAAAGTTTTTAATTTTAATGACATTCAATTTATCTATCTTACCTTCTGCTGCTTGTGCTTTTGTGTGTGTGTGTGAGGAAGATTAGCCCTGAGCCAACATCCATGCCCATCTTCCTCTACTTTATATGGGACGCCGCCACAGCATGGCTTGATGAGTGGTGCATTGGTCCGCACCCAAGATCCAAACCTGTGAACCCCGGACCACTGAAGCAGAGTGCATGAATTTAACCACTACGCCACTGGGCCAGCCCCTTGTTACTTGTGCTCTTGACATAATATCTAAGAAGGCTTTCCTGAACCCAAAGTCATATGATTTACTCCTATATTTTCTTTAACGAACGTTATAGTTTTAGCTCTTACATTTAGGTCTATGATCCATTTTGAGTTAATTTCTGTGCATGATGTGAGGTTGAGAACCAAATTCACTCTTTTGCATATGGATATCCAGTTGTCCCAGCACCAGCTGTTGAAAAGATTCTTCTCTCTCCATTAAATTGTCTTGGCACCCCACTGGCTTTTCTGGTCTGGAGAAATGGCCACCCTCCTTTCCCCAGGAGAGATGGGGCCTCCCCAGAGAAGGGGCCCATCCAGCCTCCTCCCTCTGCAGACACAAATGGAAGCTCACTGTGACTGCTCAGGAACCAAGAACCAGTCACTCTCCAGGAAATATCATTGAGGCTTTTTCCCTTTCCCCCTCCCCCACTGATAATTCACTTCTCCCTTCCACCTTCCGATGTACGTGGCATGAGCCTCTATTACTACACTGGCCTGGGATGGAGTGACTATGGGGTGTTCTCTCTTACTGAAGTAAGAGTCCTAAGAGAACACAGGCTGCATCTTACAGGGAGGTAGCTATTGCTGAAGAAACAGCTTTCACTTCAGTCAGGTCCAGGTTTGAATCTTAGGTTACTAAGTACTAAGTTACTTAAGTACTAAGTAGCTACTACTTCCTGGCTGTGGCTTTGGGCAAATCACTTTACCTCTCTGAACCTCAGCTTCCTCAACCATGAAATGGGCATGCTGGCATCATAGGATAGTTGGGAGAACTAGCCGAGATGAGAGATGCCAAGTGCCCAGCACAGTGCCTGGCACACAGTGGGGGCTCAAGTTCCCTTAGCTGGTATCCATGGAAATAGAAAGGTGACCCTCCTCCCAACACCACTGCTGCCATCCCAGCCCTAATCTTGTCCCTCTCTCCCCTTTACCTTGCTTTATTTCTTCTTCACAGCAATTGTCCTCACCTGAACTTACTGTATTTTTTCTTGTCTGTCTCCCCTTCTGGAATGTCAGCTCCAGAGTGCAGGGACTAGCTTGTCTTGATCCCCACTGTGTCCCCAGCCCCTGGCACACAGGAGGTGCTGAGGAAGTATTTGATGAATAAACAGCTTCTCCAGCGTCTGTGCCGGGCACTGCTGAGGGTTCAGAGAGGCCCTGGGGAGACCCCACCCCAGCTTGTACCTGGGACCGGTGAGGCTCTGTGAGGGCCCAGCCTCCAGGGCTCAAGGAGCTGAGCTCCGTGGGGGAGGGGGACGGGGAGCCTGAAGAAGGATGGGGGCCTGCAACATGGGCTTTGTCAACTGTAAAGGGATGAACATATAGAAGGGTTTGTTCCAAAGGCATTTGGGACAGCCTGGCTGGGAAATGAAGAGGAGACATTGTTTTAGTTTCTTATCGCTGCTATAACAAATTATCGCAGTGTTTTAAAACAACATAAACATTATTTTACAATTCTGGAGGTCAGCAGTTGGAAATGGGTTTCACTGGGCTAAAATCAAGGCACTCCTTCTGGAGGCTCTAGGGAGAATCTGCTTCCTTGCCTCTTCCAGCTTCCAGAGGCTTCCTCCATTCCTTGGCTCCCGGCTCCTTTCTCCATCTCCCAAGCCAGCTGTGTAGCATCTTCAAATCTCTCTCTGACTCTGCCTCTCCTCTCCTGCCTCGCTCTTCCACTTTAAAGGACCCTTGTGATGACACTGGGCTCACCTGGATAATCCAGGATAGTCTTATTTTAAGGTCAGCTGATTAGCAACCTTAATTCCATCTGCAACCTTGATTCCCCTTTGCCATGTAACATAATATATTCATAGTTTCCAGGTATTAGGATGTAAACATCTATGACATTAAGATGTGACATCTATGACAGCCGGGGGGGGCTGTCATATTCTCCCTACTATAGATGTCTCAAAAAAGAAGCGCTTGGAAGCTGGGGTGTGTGTGGGGAACTTGATGATTAACAAGTATGGGTGAGAGCGTGTGTGCACCTGGGGGAGGGGGCGCTTCTGTCCCCACCCTCAGCCTCCTGAGCCACTGCTTGGAGTCCAGAGCATCACGCTGGTGGGGGGCAGTGTGGTCACCCACAGGCACTGCCATTAGAGCCCAGAACACCTCCATGCCAGGCCCTCACGCAGAACGTAGCGGCCTTCACTGGAGGTGACGTGTCTTACATCCTCATCCTTCATCCTTCTCCAGACCTGGAGGGCGGGAAGCAGATGAGAAAGTGAGGAGTCCTGGGGACTGAGGAGTGTGTAGATCTGTGAATGTGGGGCAGGGGTGCCTGGCAGGAGGAAGGGGGAGGAAACCAGCCCTTTGGAAGTGTTTTGTGGATGTCCTGGTCAGTAGTGCAGATGATTTAATAATGACATCGACAACCCACAACTACCCATGAGGTGGGAACTGTCATGACCACATTTTACCAATGAGGAAACTGAGGCCCAGAGAGGCTAGGCATTCTGCCCAGGGTCACCCAGCGAGTCAGTGGAGGAGCCAGGACTTGGGCTCAGGTCTGTGTGTCTGTGTGACTTTCCAAGCCCATGCCTTTCATTGCTACATTTCACCGCCTCCCCCACAGGATGGCCAGAAAAGGGACCCAGGAGGCTGTGGGGTGGAGAAGGGCTCGACATTGACTGCTGCCTTTCCCACTGCCTTGCTTGCTAGAGATTTAAATATTTTTTAAACAAATTATTTTTTATTATAAAACAATACGTGTTCATTGTGTTACATTAGAAAAATGCAGAACAGTAGAGAGGAAATTAAAGGGCCCCTACCCCACGGTTGCACAGGTTTATTAAGGTCTTGTTCCTTGACGGCTGGAGGGTGGATGCCAGGTTACTAGGTTCTCTGAAGCCCGAAGCCCCTCCCGCCTTCCTGGGGCTCTCACTGGAAGGAGGCAGATGGACGGCGTCAAAAACAGATAAGGACAATACAGTGAGGTCGGGCAGTGACAGGGAGCCCCGAGGTCCACAGGGGGGCCAGGTGGGGTGTTGGAAAACGCCTCCCCAAGGGAATTGCATTTCATCCTTGGAGAATGTGTAGGAGTTGGGCAGGAGACAAAGGGGTGGCCAGGAGGTGTCTGGGGCTGAGGGAATAGCCTGTGCAATGGCTGGGAGGCAGAGAGGGCTTGGTTGGTTCATTCAGGGAGCAGAGTATCCCCTGTGATGGGAACATGGAGCGGGAGAGAGAGGTGGGGCGCTGGGAGGACCAAATGAGGTGAGTGTGAAGGTGGGTTGCCATGCCCGGCTGATATTGCAAGACAGTGGTATTTTTGTTCTTTCTCAGAACTAAAGTGATCTGGACACTGGAATTCCGAGTACCTGCTATGTTCTTTTCCCATCCTTCCCCTCTCACTGCTTTTCCCAGTGTGCACTCCCATCGTTCTCCCTACCGTCCTCCCTCCCCCCAAAAGCGGGGAAAAATAAAAGGCAAATCTTAGGAAGGACCAGCAGCACAGCCTGACTTCCCTGACTGGATGCTTTTAACTAAGTCTGCGGGCAGGAGAGACTTTTTATCCTTTGCAAGTTAATGCAAACTGTTGGGGAGATAAATAAATGCCAGAGCTGCCGATGGACTGTTGGGTTCAAAGGAAGGAAATCTGTCTCACTTTAGAAGAAGGACCCGGAGGGCTCAGCCCATCGCTTCGTTCATTGTGCTGTTATCTGCCAGAGAGGTGGTGACACCACAGCAATTAAGACAAACTTTCGTCTATAAGTTTGTGCCTGCAATCTCACGGCTTCAAAACAAGACAAATGATACCGCCAAGGGAGGAAACAAAGTCTTTTCAGACTCTGTCCAAAGTCACAGCGAATATTTGTAGTTGTTCAGCAGAAAATTTGTCATTAAGAGGTCTGGGCTCTGCTGGCTCCCTCCGCCCCACGTTATAATCCATCTTGTTGGCTCGTGCCAGCCCAGGCCGTCTCTGGGACTCCACCTAGCCTCCCCTGAGGGGCCCCATCCACTGCCAGCCTCACCCTGCCTGTCTGCCCCCTAGTTTATGAGGGTCTGGTGGATCAGGGACATGATTTCTGCCAACCAGAAAGGAGTCATGACAAAGCCAAGAAGTGCCATTGAGACCCAGGCCTGCCACAGAGGGCTGACTGACCTCCTCCCACTTCCTTTCTACTCCACCCCCCCCCCCGTGCTAGCAGCCAGCGCCCACAAAGGATGGGCTCCCCCGCTGACTCCTTCCTTCATCACCACATCTGTTGGCCTTCGCCACACACCCCTCAGAGCTGATGCTGGTCTCAGCCTCCCACCTGCCCTTGCACTGAGCTGTTTCTGGATGCTTTATGTGGAAACACCCCAATCCCTCAATGTAGAAGTTGGGGTCTGGTCCAGGTACAGTCTTGGGAGTCCACCTGGCCCCAAGTATGGAGTCAGGACACCACTGTTTGCCTGGGCCACTGTGCACTGTCCGCACTGGCTCCCTTCTTGCCCTCCTGCTCCCATCGCTTCATGCCTTCTGCCAGCTTGCCTGGCACTGCCTTCCTCCCCCTCCCCATCCTCCCTCTACAGTGAGAACACAGGGCACCATCCTGACAGGGCCCAGACTTAGCTAAAGGATGAAGCTCCAATGGGGAATTTGGGCAGCAATCAGGAAGGATGGAAGACGTCTTTGAGGCAGCATCGTGGCCCTCGCTGGGCTCCCCCACCCTGTGTAGAGGAAGCTGTCCATCCCCTTCTGACCAACCCATGTGATGGAGGGGCCTGGGGGAGCTGCCAGCCTGTATGCCTGGCATCTTCCAGGAGCCTCATCTTGAGGTTCTACTCTGGCCTTCGGCCCTGCGTGTGCAGAGACCTATGTCTTCCCCAAAAGATGCGCATCTATCCAGCTTGAGCACAAGGCCCCAAGTCCTGGGCCTCCAGGCACCTGCAGCTTCCCTCAGTCAGGCTACAGCAGCCAGCCCCCCTTGCACTGGCCTGATCACCCCTCATCTGGGCTGGGCCTCAGGTTCACCCTGCTTTGGACCCCAAGGCCTGTGTCTAACCACACCTGGGGAACAAGGGTACCACCTTTCCTCCCTCTGTCCCCACTGCCTTCTTGGAGGATCTCCAAAGCCCTGGGATCGTTGCAGAGATAAGTTTTTCTTTGGGAAAACCAAAGGACAGAACCAGGAAGGCACACTGGGCTGAGAGCTGAGGAGTCTCCTTGCCTCTGAGCCAGGGCAGCACCATGAGGACCCTCCTGTCCCAGAAACGCTCCCCTCCAGGCTTCCCTGAAGGTCTGAGGAGCCCGAGGCTGCATCCATGGGGGTGTTGTCTCCAGGGGGCTCTGGCTGGAAGGCAGCGGGTTGTCACTGAGGGTTGGAGTGAGAGACCAGAACAGGATAGTGACAAGCCTTGGTGTGTGTGTTGGGGGGGCACGGCCCTAAGGCCTTCGGGCCTGGGGACCCCATCCTTGCATCCCGCCAGCCCTCCCTTCGGCCCTCCCACATCTTGGAGCGCCTTCCACATGCTGCCCTGGCCAGGCCCGGGGGAAAGATGAGTCAGACTCATCCTGCCCTCAAGGGGCTCACAGTCTGTACCCAGAGAAGGGAATAGAGGCTTCCAAGAGGAGGTGCCGTTTGAGAGGGGTCTGAGAGAGGAGTGGGAGTTGGCCACATGGAGGGGTAGAGGGGATGAGGGTGGGGGGGGTAGCATTCCAGGCAGAAGGAAGGGCTCATTCCTGTCCCTCTGTGTTCCAGGTCTCAGTCCTCCCCTGACTCCTGAGGACAAGGGCAGCTTGGCCTTGTGGTTGCCAAGGGTGACCGGAGGGATGACTGAGCCTAAATAATCTAAAAAGAAGCTAAAAGAGGGTCCTACCTTCCAACCAGAGGAGTCTTTGCAGGAGAACCCCTCAGGGGTCACCCAGCTCCTCATCTTCCCAAGACTTCAAGCCAGAGGGAAACAGACCTTGGGGGCTGCCCCAAAGCAGGGGCTCTCGACTTGGGGTCCATGAGTGTGTGGGCTCCATGAACCCTAGTTGTGAACAAAACTCTATGTGTGTATGCACATGGGTGCACATTATTCTAGCACAAGGGTCTGTCGCTTCCGTGGGATGCTCATGGGGTCCCTGATCCCAAACAGTGGGAAGCCCTGCTCTGACACATCAGGGCCGGGAGGAGCTCCGGGACTCAGTGCGCTCAACCCCGGCATTTACCAAAGAGGAACCTGAGGCTCAGATGGAGACAGGCTCTGTCCAAGGTCACCCTGGAAGCTGGTCTCCAGGTCCAGGGCTTCAGTGCGCCCGCTAGAGCAGTGTTTCTTGGTGCCACTGGAGGGCACTCTGCCTGTGTCCCCGGGGGGCTGGTCACAGAGCAGACCCCTGGGCCCCACTCCCAGAGGTACTGATATGGCATCTGTGCACACCAGAGTTTGTGAGCAAACTCTGTGCTAGAGGATGGGGTACGTGTGGGTGTGCACACACTTGTGCACATCTATAGTGCTTGGGGAGCTGACTTCTGGAACCATGGTTAAGGATAGGGCTCTGAGTTCCAAATCGTGCTTTGCTACTTATTTGCTGGGTGACCTTAGGCAATTCTCTTGGCCTCTCTGTGCTTCAGTTTCTCCATCTGTAAAATGGGCAGACTAATAATACCACCTACGTCATGGGATCGTTGCAGAGATAAATGAGTCGATAAAGCAAGCCCTCAGCACAGTGCCTAGCATGGTGTACCTGCTCATTTTTCCTACCTCTCCTGGCTTGGAATTTGAGGATGACAGGCTTGCTGGGTGCATCTTCTCAAGGCAAGGAAAAGCTTTAAGTCTGGGTGGTGGCTGGTTCACATTTTGGGGTGGGCAGGCCCCCGCGGGGAGGCCACACATGTGCTCCTTGCAGCTCTGCCCTGAGCACTGACCCAAGGAGCAGCAGCCATGATGGCCTGGGCCTCACCCAATTCTGCGACCTCCAGAGTCCCAGGGAAACAGCAAGTGCTCAGTAAGGAGATCCAGGGGCAGCTGGAGGCCTGTACCACCTTGAAAAGTGTTATTAAAGATATGACGACTCCAACCCTGCCCCAGGAAACAAAACGGTGTCTCATATAGGGTGACCCCTTCATGGGCAACGGACTGAGCGTGGCTGGGAATCACACACAGCTCTGCCACGTTGGCCATTCTGCCAACAATTGTCTATTGGGCACCTGTGGGGCCAGGCTCTGTTCTTGGCACTGGGGACACTGCGTGAAGAAAACCGACCAGAATCTCTGCCCCTGTGGAGCATACATTCTAGTGGGAGGGAGTGGGAGGGGGAGATAGAAGATAAGTAAAACTCGTGGTTGTCACACAGTAACAACGCAATGGAGGAAAATGGTGGAGGAAAGGGGAACATGAGTCCCAGGGAGCAAGTGTGGGTGGGCTGAGATCTTAGAGTGGTCACGTCAGGACCCACCCACTGAGATGCCATCTGAACAAAGATCTCAAGGGTGCAGAAGTGAGCCACGTGGATACACGGAGGAAGAGCGCTCCTGCACCAGCTACAAAGGCCTATGTTAGTCGGCATAATACTGGCTGCCAGTAACATATCAACAAAATAGTTTAGTTTGAGCCCATTTATCAGTCCAATGCAGTGGAGTGGCATGTTCTTCCACGTGGTGATTCAAGGATTCAGGCTCCTTCCATTTGTGGCTCAGCCCTCCCCCACCTCCCGCCATGGTTGTTTTTCCATTTAGCAGGAGGATGGAGAAAGGGGTAGGAGGCACATCTGTGCCTTAAGCTCCGGGGCCAGGAAGCGACATACCATTTGCTCTCATCCCATTGACAAGAGCTAGTCACATGGCCCCTGTGAAATGCAAGGCGGCTGGGAGACGTAGTTCTGGGCTGGGCAGTGGCTTCCTGCAACAGCTCTTCACTATGCAGGGAACGAGAACCTTTAGGGTTCAGCTAGGTGTCTCTGCCGTGGCCCTGACCGGGGAGTGCGCCTGGATGTTCAAGGATCAGTGAGGAGGCCGTGGCCAGGTGGCTGGAGTAGTGAGAGCTGGGGGTGATGGGAGTTGAGGTCAGAGATAAGAGGGCAGATTGTAGGGTCTGTGGCTTGTCCTCTGAGGGAGCCGGGAGCCCCTGGAGGTTCTGAGCGGGTTCGGGCCATGATCTGCCTCTGTTTGCAAAGGCTCCCTCTAGCAGCCGCCTGGAGAACAGACTGCAGGGGCAGGGTGGGAGCCGGGGCTTGGGGGGAGGCTGTGCAGTGGTCCCGGTGTGGTGCCTTGCACCAGGGCAGGAAGTGGTGGAATCAACAAATTTTGAAGGCAAAGACATCAGGACTTCCTGGCGGGCTAGATATGGGGCGTGAAAGAGAAAAGAGTCAAGGCCAGTCCCCACATGTTAGCTTGGTCAACTGGGAGGATGGAGACGCTGGATGTACGTGTGGTGTCAGGAGTTTGCTTTTGGATGCGTGGGGATGCCCCTTAGACCTCCAAGTGGAAACCCGAGGCTCTCTGAGCCTCAGGCCCCGGCCTGTAAAATGGGGGTAACCACACTTACCTTGTGGGTGGCTGAGAGGATTACCTGAGAGGATGGCTGTGAATGGCCCGAGGTGAGTGAGGTTCACTGGGCGTGGAGTCAGTGCCAGTGAGAGGCAGTGAGGGGCAGCTTGCTGTAGAGAGGGGCCGGTGGCAGGGTGTGGGGGTGGGAGGTGGCAGAAGGGCCTCTCAGAACCGCCTGGGGTCTTTTTTCGACTCTTGGGCCCCTGCTCCCTCCTCACCTACAGCCCAGGGTCAGATCTCTGTGTTGGAGCCAGTGCTGCTGCCGGGACTGCCTAGCCCTTGAGTGTGGGGACAGACACACTGCTGTTCAGCAAGGAGCACACAACAGGGGTCCTGAGATCCAGGCTCGAGCACTGGCTCAGCTATCCTTGCCATGGGACTTGGCTCCGGGACCTCCATGCCTCAGTTTTTTGTCTGTCAAATGGGCCTTGTCACAGAACTGTAAGAAGCACTCAGGGCACCTGCAGGTGCCAGGGGAAAGGCAGCTCTGGGCACAGAGGGCTGGCATCACCACACATCCCTGCCCCCTACCCTGGGGTGGGGGGCAACAGACTCCCCATACAATACAGCCCTCATGGGGGAAGCAGTCACAAAGCAGTAACACTTTTATTCCCATCAGTGATGCTGACAGGGCCTGACCCTTTACAAAGAAAAATGTTAGGAAAAAGGAAAAGGGGCAGGGGCCTAAGGAGCCTCCGTTCTTGATGCCCCTACCCCTCTACCTGCCCCCTAGTCAGTGCCTCCAGCCCGGAGTGGGTGAGGGCTTGCCCTGGCAGGACAGGGCTGGCCACCCTTGAGAGCTCCCTAGGCAAGACCATCTGCTGGCAGAGTCGAAGGTGAGCAGGGAGGCCCGGGCCCAGCAAAGCTCTTCTGGTGTGGATAGCAAACGGAAAGAGGGTGCAACAGGTGGGTTTTCCCTTGGTGACCAGTCCTGGGCTTTCAGCATCCCACTGTGGCCTCACGGGGGCCCCTGCTGGCTCCGCCTCTCCTCCAGTGCCCTGCACACCCACATGGACACCACAGCGGCGTTTCCATCGTTGAACTGCATGATGAACGGGTGACCCTGCAGGGAAGAGGAGGAGGCTGTGACAGGCGTTCCCCAGACTCTGCACTTCTCCACACTTTCCAAGGCCTGTTCTCAGCCTGGATCTTACTTCTTTCCCCCAAAAGCTCTGTGACATAAGGAGAGCAGTCATCAGCCCCATTTCGCAGCTGGATGACCGAGGCCCAAGGTGGAGCAGTGACGTGCCCTCTGGAGCCCTCACTGCACACCTCAGATTCTGCCTGGTGCTCGGCAACCTTCTCCTGCGACTCTGACCAGCCTGAAGGCTCCCAAAGGGTGAGGGCCTGTCTCAACTCCACCCCGCCTGGGCTTCCTCAGCCCAGCATCTCTCCAGCAGCTGCCCAGCCAGGCCTGGCTCCGGAGTGGCCAGTGTTCCAGCCCAGCTGCTGCCCAGAGACAGAGAATCATCTCGTCCGAGGCTACGTCAGTCCCTTCCAGTTTTCTTGTCTAAAGCTCTATGCATAAGTCACGATCCATGAGTGGAGGAAAGGTACACGTGTCAGCGGAAGAAGGGGTGTGCTGGTGTGTGCAGATCCACTCTGGTTCCTGGTGAGAAGCTGGGGCTGGACTTTGGAGGGGCCAGGCTGGTCTCCAAGTGGCCTGCCTCAGGCTCTAACCTACTTAGCCCACAGGCAGGCCAAGTTATATTTAGCCAGTCCCTTCCCCTGCTGTCCTGAAGAATCAAGATTCACACTCACACTCTTAGGGCCTCCCGGAAGGTCCCAGGAAGGTGAAAAAAAAAAAAGCAGGGGGAGCCATAGGGTCACCTTGGCCATAGGTCAAAGGTGAAAGGAAGATCGCAAAGCATTCTCTTGCCTCCTCCTTCCCAAGTGGTTTCTCTGCTAAGGAATGCATACCTGGCAGCTTTTTCTCCTACCAAAGATTTTGTAGCCCAAGACTCAGGGAGCCAGGGTGGGTAAGCGGAGAGAAGTGGGGGTGGGGGGCGGTGGCTGTGCTCTCTGCTGCCTCCCCCCTACAACTCCTTTCCCTCCCTTTCCTGCCTTCCAGCTCCTGCTTCTTTGCTCCCTTCTGCTTTCTGGGTCCTTCTTGGGCCCCCCACTGGCCTGAGATGGGCTCTCAGGGCTGCTTTCCCAACGCACCCCAGTCTTGACCTGCAGACCTGGTGGATGGTCACATGCTCAAAGCTCTGAGCTGCCTCGAAATGGGCTCATCACATGGGCGGGGGATGTGGGCCGGGCTCAGATGCCCTGGGTGCCCAGACCCCAGTGTCTGTGGGAGTAATCGAGGACCAGGCCAGGAGAGGGAAAGAGACTGCCTGGTCAGACCTGAGATGTCTCTGGACAGGAAGGAAGAATAACCAGGCTTTCTCACCCTGGGCTGACACTGTGTCCCCTTACCTTGCTTTTCCAATTCACACAAGGAAAACCATCCCCAGGAGCATCCTGGACAGTCTAGTTCAGAGGCACACAGAACACTGTCAGCAGCGCAGGGATGGAGGACACACAGCTTAGAGGGTGCCAAGGGTACCCAGCCCAGGGCAAGGACTCTCTGAGGCCCTAGTGGAGCTGGGCCTGGAGCCCAGCTGGGCGCCTCCTGTGATCTGCCCGTGGCACTCTGTGGGGGCTCCCAACACACCGGCAGGACCTCCCAAGGGAGCAGGCGCCTAGTACAGACTGCCGCTGGGGAAGGGAGCACAGGCCTGGGTGGCGGGCTGAGGCAGGAGAGGTCCAGAAGGTACTCTATCTTGGCTCCCCTACGTTGTCCCCCCATATATAGGCCTACCCTACACCAGCCTTCCTAAATCGCTGCCTAGATAGAGGGGCTCCTTCCTGAAGTCAGAGCGTGCACACTTCCTTTTCAGGAGGCTCAGGAGAGGCGACCTTACGCCCTTGTGAAGAACAAAGGAGAAGCTGTGCTCAGGAGCCGAAGGGCCCCCTCCCCCCAAGCCTGGGGTAGCACAGTGTCACTCTCCCAGAATGCTCGGTGACTTTGGGGCCCATATGCTCCATCTCTGTTATCATCTGTTCCGGAACAAGCAGAGCGGAACTGCAGGAGGGGAGAGTAGAGGCATTCCTCCAGTTCCCGGGGGCTGATGGCCACACTGCAGGGAAGCATTTTGCCCAAGTGCCCTGGGAGGCAGGCGGAGGAGAGGGCTCGCATCCACCACTCTGGGGGAGGCTCTGCCCCTCTCCTGCCCTCCTTGTCTGGGAGGTGACTCCCGTCTCCTATGTATCCCTTATGCTGTACACAACCTTGCAAGGGAGTGACCTGCACAAGTGGTTCTGTCTTCAGCTATTGCTGATTGGTTTGTGAGGGATGAGGGGGAATCACAGAGGGAGACAGAGACAGACAGAAAGACATGGAGGGGAGGTCCGGCCTCTCTAGGAATCCAGGGCTGTAACATGTGAACTCGGGAGTTGTTGGCAGCAGGGGACCACCACGTGACTGAAGCACCAAGAGAGCTGGTGTGCCAGGAGGGAGCGCAGAGCTGCACAGAGTGGGGCAGAAGGGTGTCGGGACAGCACTGGAGACCCCGGGGGCCGTGATACCTGGGCCGGGCAGCATCTCCGCCTGCAGGGTCCACGAGCCCCTCAGAGTCTGGGGTAGAGGCACAAAGTCACAAAGGTGGGCAATGTCATCTCCACTTTACAGATGAGGAAACAGAGGCCATGTGCTCATGGTTGACCTGCCTGGGCTCCCAGAGCTGAGGCTGGATCACAAGTCTCTGTAACCTAAATCCACTCCCCAGGGCTCTCCCTGGGCTGACCTGGGGTGGACAGAGGTGGGAGAACCAACATCCAGATGGCAAGTCCCTCTTGCCTTATTTCTACCATATGATTCAGGCTCGCATGGCCAGAGGTGGGACCAAGGCTGCAGGCTTCGAGCCTGAACTGTCACAGGTCCTGACCTCTGTCAGCACTGTCCCTTGGATACACTGTGAGAGTGCTGTCACAGTGGTAGATCACTCTTACTGGACTCTCCCTCCTCCCATCAGCCCCGTGTGAAAAGCAGGGAAAGTAGGGCATCACCCTATTTTACAGAAGAAGAAACTGAGGCCTGGGGAGGAGAAGTGACCAGTTAAGAGCTGGGGCTGAACTCAGGTCTTCTGGTTTCCACTCTGGTGCACTCTCAAGGCTGGACTGCATCCCCCGTGACCCTGGCAGGGTGTGCTCACCCCCTCCTCCCTAGAATACAGCAGACACTCCTCCATCCCTGGGACACACACAATGCAGGTACTCCTCATGAATTTAATGAGAAACAAACCAAATCTGATGGCCAGTTCTGAGGAAAGCGTGAAAACCACTCAGCTACTTGGAGGTGCCCAAGTTCCCAGTGTGCTCTGGACAGGCCCGAGCAGATGCGGGCACAGCCAGATGCTCTAGGAGTCCTGGCAAGGCCAGAGGCCTGGCGATGGATGGGAATTGCACACTGAATAATACTGAGTCCAGCACCATGGATTGAGTGCTGTGTGCCAAGCACTTGCCAAGGGCTTTGTCCTGATTTTCCCACCAAATTCCCACACTCACTCTGGAGAAGCACACAGCTCTGCAGCTCCACCTTCCAGATGAGGAAACAGACACGCAGGGACCTGTCCGAGGTCACTGAAGCAAGTGGCTGGGCTGGACCCATAACATAGGTCTCCTGATTCCAAATGCCACTTCAGGACCACATGCTCTCCTGCACCTGTAACCAGAGAGCTGACCTCACAGGCCCCTCTCAGGGTTTCTCTGCAGCCCCTGCAGCCTCTCTGCGCTAGAGTGAAATGCACGTCCCTCCCAGGCAGAGGAATCCAGGTGTGGACAAGCTCTCCCAGTCCCATCATGCGACAAGGAACAGTTGGAGCATGACGTGGTCCACCTCCCTGGAGCCAGGACACCCACGTGCTGCTTGTCAAGAGCATCCCCCACTCAAGGGGACTGCCCCAGACACCTAGGCCTCTGTCCTCCATGCAGAAGGTGTGTTAGTGGCCGCTCTGCAGAGGCTGGCAGGGCGCGTGCCAGGTGTAGCCGCTGAATGATCTTGCTGGCCTCATCACCAGGCAGTGGGCACCACTTCATTTCCTGGATTCTCTCAGGGCCAATTGCAACAATTAAACTGGCGAGGGTTGAAGTATTATGGTCCACAAACTTCGCCACAGAAGAGGGAGACATAATGAAGGGAAAAGGACAGGCCTGCAAGAGGTGGGATGGATCCAAAAGTGGGACAAGGGGGAGAGCGAGAGACGAGTCAACAACAACCGAAGATGGCTGGCGTCCCCTGGTGCAGACGCCCCAGCGGCGCAGCTGAGAAGCAGGTCCTGCTAGTGCAATGAAGGGCGCTGGTGAAAACTCAGTTACCCATGAAGAGGAACAGCAGCTGTCCAGGACACGCTCTCCTTCATCTGGGCATCAGTGTCCTGTGTTTCGCTATAGTGGGACTCTCCACTTCTGTAATAATGTCCTTAATTTTCCCCACCCATTTCATCGTGATGAGCTGCCTTCCTGATGACTGATGGCAGGATGCTCCCAAGCCCCTCCCGTGTGGACAGCGCTCTAACTTGTGCAGAAGGAGGCAGGGAGAGGAGGGTCAGTGTGCTCGCTGCATGGGCAGGAAATGGAGGCTCCGAGCCTGCCCAAGTGGGTAAGTGCTGCCTGAGGCTCAGGTTTCTGGACTCCCAGTCCAGTGCTCATTCACTAGCACCTCACTCTCTGCCCTTAGTCGGGCTTCAAGTTGCTTCCCAAATAGGAATCTACCTACTCGGGGTCTCCCCACTGTCTTCTATCGTATAACTTCCTAAAGAACATCATGCAGACGAATCCTTTAATAACTTGCTGGTGTGGCTGCAACGCCTGGCGTGTAGCAGGCCCTCGATTAGCAGTAGGCCTGTGGCATGACCAAGTGATCCTCGTATTCTGTGTGTGCATCTATTTACCAAGCACTTGCTGTGTGCAGCTGGCTGCCTTACATCTGCACGTGGTCTTGAACCCTCCCAGCACCCCCATTTATAGACAAAAGAAACTGAGGTGCCAAGAATCATGACTTAGGGCAAGGTCACAGAGCTAGAACTCTGCCACTGCAGAGTTAGAGTCTGAACCCAGGACTCTCTCCTGCCATGGAGGACATGACACTACTGTGCTCCCCGAGGTTGGGCACAGGGAGTCTTAGATTTCTACTTTTTAAAGAGTATCTTGTATGTTATAGGTGCTCAAAAAGTAATTTTTAAGTGATAAATTGAAGTTATGGTAGTAAAAAGGCATATCTGTTCAAAGTCGTATGTGTCAGGCACTTCTAATCAAATAATTTATTTAATACTCAGAAACTCTATTAATTATTAATATTGCCCCCATTTTATAGATGAGGAAACTAGAGCACAGAAAGATTAAGGGACCTGTCCAAGGCCACAAAGCTTGAACATGGCACTGTCTCCAGAGGCCAAGGCCTTAGCTGTCCTTTCCCATCAGTGCCGGGGCCAGAGGACAGCGGCACCCACCCTGCAGGACGGCCTGCCCTTGAGCAGGGGCTGGTGGTCCGTCTGAGAACCCCAGCTTCCCTGGGTCTCCATTCCTTCTCTTTGGGTCTAGACTCCAGAGAAGCAAGAAAACAGAGGCCCAGGGCCTGAAGAAGTTCTCCAGGGCTACAGAGACCAGACCCTGCAGGGAAGGGCAGAAAGAACAATTAGAAACAGGATGCCCAGTAGCAGACTGCACTCTAGACCTAAGATGTACCTCTGTGGAGTCTTTTTTCACATCTCTTCCCAACAGATGCCATCTCTCCCTCCATGGAACTGTACAAACACCTTGTTGACCTCCCCAGAGCACACACTTGTTCTGCCGTGTTTTATCGTCCTTTGAGCCCATCTTATCCTAACACTAGACTGGAAGCCACTCGAGGGCAGGGCAGTGCTAATCACATAGCAGCCACCAAGAAAAGTCAGTTGGGTTGACTGGTAAGTTATGGTGCTTCCCCAGGAGGCTGATGCTAGGTTAACCGAGAAGCACCCCAGGTTGGGGTGGGCAGGGAGAAGGCTCCACAGGCTGAGGCTGCTCTAGACTCCTCAGGGAACTCTCTGGCCCACAAGACTCCCCTCCCTTAGGGTGAGCTCCAGGTGTCCAGTCACCTCTCTCCCACCAAGGACGCTGCCTGAGAGAGAATGCCGAGGACCCATCAGCCTGTTTAAACAAGTAAGCTTGGCCCAGTTACATCCCAGCCAAGTCCAAAACAAGTAAAAAGTCCAAGAGGCTGCTCAAGCCGGGGCCTGTCCTGGAACTAGGTGGTGCCTGTCACAGGTGACCTGAGGGGCTGGAGGGGTCCCGAGGTCAATGCACTGCCCGTCACTTCACTTTTCCTTGCTGGGCCTGTGAGCCTCGCTTGAAGGCTCTCTGCCTGTCCCTTTAGGATTCGAGTCCTCGTGGCAGGGGCAACACTTCAGTCCCTTCTCAGCAATAATGGAGGGGCAGTAGGATCGGATGGGACCTCAGAGACCAGCAGAGCTGTAGGGTGAGAGGTGTGTTTGGGCTTCTACAGATGTTTGATTCAAATTGTTCAGAAGTATTGTTGACTATATTTGTAAAAAACCTAATTAAAAAATAACATACACACTCACCTATGTTCAACTCAAATGTTACACTGAATGCTGGTGATCTGTTATGCTGCACTGTGATATTAACTTTTTTTTTGCAGCTCTTAGACAGTTAGTACACTTATTAGATCTGTGCATGTTATTGGGTTCTTGTACTCGGGTTGACAACTAGGAGGGCTGTTGCAGTGCACCAGTCATCTGAAAACACTCAGTGCTGTGATGTCCATTCTCACTGTATGTACGTATACAACTGTGAGCGCCACACCAGAGCCACGTGCACTGAGCCCATGAAGCACGTCTGCCCAGAGGTCTGTCACGTGATGCCCAGTGAGGAGGGTGTGGGTCAAGGCTGCTCTGAGTTTCCGATGGCATCAGTTCTTTCAAGCTCCAAGTATCTCTTGTCTGACCTGTAGATTTACCATAAGCAAGTCATATGAACAGTTGTGAGTTACTGTCCGTGACTAAACTTTGAAATAAAACTTCTCTGCTATTCCTTTCTTTAAGCTTCTATAAGGGTTTAACAGACGCCTAAGCTGAAAGGCAACTGAGAGGGTGAGTCAGGATTTCCTTAATTCTGTGCTACTGAGACAATATCAGAAATAAGCTGAATGCTGACAGAGACATAAGATTGTAACCGTCATTCCGGCTCTCAGACTTTTGTATCCTTCAAGAAAAGTCTCAGGGATGGCTTTATAAAGAAGTGTCTACAATTAATACTAACAAATTCATGCTAAAAAAACACACCATTTTTGTCCCATATTGAGGTTCTGCATTAATTTTACATAATAAAAACCGTTCCAGTGCTAAAGTTTCAAAACTACCAAAACTAACTTCCACTTAGCCAGAACTTCAGATTAGAGAAGTTAAATAATTTATGGAAGGATGCACAGATGTCCAATGTCTGCTAAACTGACAAGGGGCAGGGCAGCGGGCAGCCTTTATAATATTAACTACATGAGGTAATAAGTCATAATCATCCCCGGGGGTCAGTTCTTCCTTCAAGGCTGGGTGTGCCCAGGCTAATCAACAGGGAGAGTCAGGACAGGGGGTGGCTGGCATTGAGGGTGATGGGGAGCCCCCAGGAGTGACTCTGCAGGAGATACTGAGGCACCTTAATAAAAATTCTTCTCTCTGCCCCTGTGTGGGGTCTGGAGTCCTGGACTAAGAGTCAGCAAGCCTTCTGTTGCCAGCCCAGGAGTTGTGAAGGTTTGGGAAGGGCCACAACTGCCTCCTCTATAAAAGAGAGACTACTACGGGGGGAACCTCCATTCCCCCGGATTCACCCTTCTATGTGGAGTGATTTCTGTTATCACACTCCTGAGCCCTGTCCCCAGTGGGGAGGAGTGACAACACTGAAAGGAAGTACTGAGCAGGCAGGCTCAGGGGTCTCCCGCCCGCAGGGAGGGTGCGTTCGGCCTGCCCTCTCGTGGTAAGCTTCCAGGCAGGTTCCAGACCCTGGGGGGAGGCTTGCAGTTGTTGACCTCTGACCAGGGTTCAGTGACAAGTTGCCAGCAAGGCCACTCGGGCCACATATGTGGGCACATCCTTCAGTCCAGATCTTTACAGAAGTAAAGCTGACACTTCCTTTCCATCATGTCCTGTGGCTTATATCTCAGCTGGTTTCCAACAAGGGGAGGTTGTTTGCTGGTCTCCTCACCCCCACTGAATTCCACTGCTCTCTCTTCCTCCAGAGGTGAGTGTGAGGAGCAAACGAGATCACCTATCTGAAGACAGGGCTTCACAGACACAGGCTGGGCAGTGTGAGGGGTGGTTACTGTTCCTCCACGTAGAATGCAGGCATGAGGGTTCTGCATGTGGGGGTGCAGTAGTAAGATGAGGGCACGAGCCTTGTCTCTGTGCAGCTAGTGTGGCATCTGCCTGTCCACCTAGCCTGGCTTACTGGGCAAATGCCATGTGCACAGAGCTCTCCAAGGCAAGGCATCTGATCTGAGAACGTGCTTTCCCAGCCTCTGATTTCTAAAACTTTTCCCTGGCTGGGGGTGCGGGGTTCTCTTCCAGCCCTTCATTTTCTTTTAAGACCTCAGAAATGGTTTGCAGCTGTGACATGCCATTTCAATCAACCTTCCCAAGTTTATTTTTCACAATTGCTACAGAAATAGATGTTTCTCCCCAAATATTCAATTATTAGCAGCAAATTGCTTACCTCTAGCCATCCTAGACTGTACATGGGCATCTAAGAGGGTCAAGGAGCTCTCCACCTTTCATCTGAGCAGATCTATGTGTTCCTACATAGAATAACTGGTCAGAAAATGGCCCACTAAGATGTTCCCAGAGGTCTCGGTGAGTCATTCTGGAGCCTGTGCTTACAGGGCAGCCACAGGACCAGTGCAGGGGAGCGGGCACAGGATGACTCCAGTGGGCCATGGAGAGGGGGGTAAACACATGGGCTGCCAGTACACATGAGTGTGTTGGAGGGAGCTGACCCGTATGAGTGGCAGAATGTGCAGCTGGTCCATTTAAAGGGGGCTGTGGTGGCTGCCCTGGCAGGGAACTCAGATAGGACTGGGGTGGTGGGAAGGCAGGGAGCATGCTGGCTCCCCCAGGCAGTCTTGGGCTGGGCAGATGCCCAGAGGAGTCAGGATCAGAGGGTGCCAGAGGGAGAGTGGGGGCCTTGCTCCAGTAATGTCGAGGACCCTTGCCTGAGAGGCTAAATCTGCAGCATGTTCAAGTGAATATGGTGCCAGTTATAGGCACCTGGCTGTGTTGTGGTGGAGGTTTAAAGACAATGCTCAGAAGGATGGATTCTCTCCTGCCCTTTTTTTCCTACCTCTCGAGATTTGACGTTTGAGCCCTGAGACCTTGCCTGTGTATGTGCACATGCTCATGCGTACGTGTGGGCATGTGACTGTACAGAAGCCGGGGGGAGAGACAATGAGAACCAGCACAATTTCTGGCACACAGTGGGAACTCAGTAAGTTTGCCGAACAAAACAGAATGGAGTGATTCTGACAGTGAGTGAAGGAAAAGACGATGAGAGACTAAGATAGCCTATAAGCCCTCCCTCTACAAACCCCCAGCCATGCCAGATAAAATGGAACATTTTTAAAAAGCATAGCTAGACTCATAAGAAAGAAGGAAATCACCAAGCACTAAAAATGACCAGGACTGAAAACCAGAATTGTAAGTGTGTGAGTGGAAGTCTTGGGGGCCTAAGGGGAGCTTTTGGTTCCAGAAATGTAGGACCTGGAAAGTGTGAAGAACTAAGCAGAAACAGGAGACAAAGTCCACCTGGGGAGCTGACCCTGAGACTGAACAAAGCTGGGACTACAGAAGGGGGAGCTAGAAAAAGCCTGCCCATTAGCAAAGGGGATGATAAACTGGCTCTGAGGGGAGTTGCCCAAGAAGTATGAAAACAAGGCCGAGACTTGTGCAGGTTGAGGCCCAACATACTACCTCTGTGGTGTGAGAACCCCAGGCTGATAAACGAATATAACATTGACTTTGATCTAGTGATACTCTGGGGTGTTTCTCAGAAGCATATGAAACACCATTCTGGGGCAATACTTCTGAAATTCAAGAATTTCCACAGTAATAAGCCCCACTCAGTATGAGCTTACAGTAAAAATCCCAAAACATGCAAGCAAACAATTCACCATGGACAAGAGTCAGCAGATACAACAAACAGGAAGATTAGACTTCTCAGAACTGGGATAACAGACAAATAATTGGAAAGAAAATGTAACAAAATGTACATTTGAAAAGACTAAAGATATAAAAGAAGAAATTGAAACACTAAGAAAAGAACAAGATATTATGAAAAAGAGAACAGAGATTCAAAAAAGAATCAAACATAACATAGAAATAAAGCACTGAGTCACCAGAAAAAACAAAAGAAACTCTCGGTGGATAAGCCAGAGAGCAGATTGGATATAGCTGAGAAAGGTTTAGTAAGCTGGAAGAACAGTCTGAGAAAATTACCCAGTGCCCAAGAGAGAGAGACAGTCTTCTTCCTCTTCTTCTTCTTTTTTAAATGTGAAAGAGACAGGCCCAGAGGAAAGAATGAGGAGACACAATGGGGGAGGGATAATATCCAAAGAGACAATAGCTGAAAATTTTGAGAACCAATGAAATATGTGAATTCTCAGATTCAAAGATCACAATGATCTCCAAATAGAATAACTATAATGAAATCTATACCCAGACAAATTGTAGGGAAACTGCAGATACCAAGAACAGAGCATTAAAAACAACCAGACAGAAAGACATATCACCTACAGAGGCAGCAATTAGTCAGCAGATTCTCATCAGCAGGAGTAGAAGCCAGAGGACAACAGGATTTCTTCAAAGCCCTGGAAAAGATGTCAACCTAAACTTCTAAACCCAATTAAACTAACAATCAAGAGTTAGGGCAAAGTGAAGACAATCCTAGAACAAAAACTCAGACAGCTTTACCACTCCCAGACCCCAATGAAAGGACTCTTAATGTACTTCCAAAAGGAAAAGAAACCTCAGGAGGAGGAAGGAGGATGCAATAGCAGTGACGAAAAATAACTGGTAAACACATGGATAAGTCTAAACAGCACTGACGATAAAAAATGACAACCACAGTGATGACTAATTTTGAAGATCTAAAAACAAGGCGACAATGAAATCCTGGACATGTAAGAAGAAGGGACTGATCAGAAACTCTTCAGGTCCTTGTGTCTGTGGGAAGAGGGGCTGTGGCAGACTGCTAGTTGCCTCTCAATATCCGTTCTCCCTTCCTCCTTAGTGATACGAATCCTGATTTTAATAAGGAATACTGTCACTCAGCAAAGCAACTGCATGCCCAGCCTCCCTTGCCGCTAGTTATGGCCAATGCCATGTGAACACATAGGCTGTGTTGCCAACCCCTAGAACCGTCCTTAAAAGAAAGGGCAAGCATTTTCCACTGTCCTTTCTCATTCCTGCTGGCTGGAGCTCGAATGCCCCTTGGCTGGAAAGATAGAAAGAGCTGCCAAACTAGTCTGGGCACCCACTTCTTGCCTTCTTTTATAAGACCTGCTGTCTTGGTTAAGCTGTTTGTTTTTTATCATATCCAATTGAAGCTAATTCTACCTAACAAAAAGGTAAGAGATTGAGCCTAAATGTGTGTGGGGGGGTGTATTAACCTTAGGCTTTGCTAAATTAAGTTAAAAATTGAGGGATGCAGTAGTTCCCCCTTATCTGCAGGGGATATGTTCCAAGACCCCCCAGTGGATGCCTGAAAGTACAGATAGTACCAAACCCTACATATATTATGCTTTTTCCTATACATACATACATACATATGATAAAATTTAACTTATAAATTAGGGACAGTAAGAGATTAACAATAATAATGATAAAATACAATTATAACAATATACTGTAATAACAGTTACGTGAATGTGGTCTCTCTCTCAAAATATCTCACTGTACTGTATTCACCCTTCTTGTGAAGATGTGAGATGACAAAATGCCGACACGATGAGATGAAGTGGGTGAATGATGTAGGCACTGTGATGGAGTGTTAGGCTACTACTGACCTTCTGACGACACGTCAGAAGGAGGATCACTGAGCCATAACAATGTCGATGGTTGGCTGTCAGAAGCAGACGATGTTCAACAAAGGGATGATCCCGTCTGGGGTGGGATGGAGTGGGATGGCGTGAGATTTCATCATGCCACTTAGAATGGTGTGCAATTTAAAACTTATGAATTGTTTATTTCTGGAATTTTCCATTTAATATTTTTGGACCACAGTTGACTGTGGGTAACTGAAACCACGGAAAGTGAAACCATGAATAAGGAGAGAATAATCAGTAAGGCTTGAAATAGAATATAGTTTCTAAACCAATGGAAAGAATAAAAGACAATGAAAAAAATCAATCCAATAGAGTGGGAAAAGGAGAAAAAAGAAGTCAAAAAAGTATTGTAGAAAGAAAGTACAAAATAGGATAGTAGGAAAAAAATTCAATTATATCAATAAGCAATAAATATAAAGGATTAAACTAATCAATTAAAAGAGAATCTTAGATAAAATTAAAAACAGCAACAACAAAACACAGAGATTCATTTAAAACAAAAGAACACAGAAATGATGAAAGCAAAGGGCTAGTAAAACACATAGCAGACAAGTAGTAACCAAAAGAAAATAGCATAGTTATATTAATATCAGACAAAAATAAAATTTAAAGCAAAATATATTAGAGATAAAGGGAGTCATTACATAAAGATAAAAGAAATGCTTCTAAATGAAGATAGAATATTTTGACATAGGCACCTAACATCATCACCTTAAAGCAAACACTGACAGAATTGCAAGAAGAAATAGACAAAGCCACTGGGAGATTTTAATACAGCTCTCTTAGTAGTTGATAGATAAAGCAGGGAGAAAATTATGCTGCAAAATATCTGAGTAACACAATTAACAAGTTTGATCTAAAGAATGTAAACAGGACACTGCATTCAACAATTAGAGAATACACATTCCTTTCAAGCAAAGAGAGAACACTGAAAAAAAACTATCAACCATGTAGTATGGGAGTCTTAAATAACAAAGATTTGATATTATACCAGCTATGTTCTCTGACCACGGTGCACGCAAAGTAGACAACAATCACAAGACAATAAAACACCTCTGAGTATTTGCAAACAAAAAATACTTCTAAATAATTCATGGGTCAAAAAAGAAATCCTAATAGAAATTGGAAATCACTTAGAACTGAATGATAATGAAAACACTACATATAAATATTTGTGAGATGCAGCTAAAGTAATGCTTAGAAGGCAATTTATAGCTTTATATAGATAAATTAGGGGAAAAAAGATGGGAAATTTATGAGCTAAGTATCCAATTCAATAAATTATAAACAGAACAAAAAGTAAATCCAAAGAAAACATAACAGCAAATAATAAAGAACACAAAGGAATTAAATAGATATCAAAGAGATGATCAATTCAATAAAATGCTGGTTCTTTAAAAAGATTAGTAAACTAGACTAGCCTCTGAGAAAAATGGTAAAGAGAGGACGTAAGCAAACATCAGGAATGAAAAAAGGATGCAAAACCACAAAATCCAGCAAAAATTTAAAGACAATAATGACGTACTATATGAATGATATGAGGCCAACATATTTGAAAATGCAGAGTGACAACTCATGAGCAGAGAGAGAGAGAGAGACAGAGAGACAGAGAGAGAGACAGAGAGAGAGAGTGGGGGCAGTGGGGCGGGTGGTAAGGTGGTGACTGGGAGGTGCCAACCAGCACTGACAAAACATCACCCCTAGCAGGTGAGTCAGTTTCCAGCCCTGGAACTTTCAACTGCTCAAAGCACTTCACATCTATTGTTGCATCTTATTTCAAGAAGCATCCAATTAAGTAAAGGCTGCTATCTCTTAAAATCCATCCTAGTATCAGCTTTTCTAGTTTCTTAACAAGGAGAAACAACCATTCACACAAAAACTGAAGCTGAAGTGGAATTTTTTTGATGCTATCAAATAAAACAGAGGAAAAAAAATGTTAAAGACACTAGATGTTAAAATTTAGGGTAAATAATTTTAACTGAAGTGCCATCTTCTTTACTGTTTTCAGCTCCGGTGCCCCAGAGTTGTGTGAGCCTCACTTGATTCAGTGGAATGCGTTCCTGTTGGGGTGAGTGTGGTGGGGGGGCGGGCGGCTGGCTTGGGCAGCCCTTTTAGAAATTTTGAAATAAGAGCCTAACAAAGGCTAAAGCTACCAGGCCTAGTCTATAAACATAGGATTGAAAACCACCAGCCACTCTAGAGTTCCTGCTATCAGCAACCAATGTTTCCATTTGAAACTGCCCCCTTCCTCTTTTTTTAAGAGGAAATCCACAAAAAGAAAGCAAACCACTTGAAAATTCTGATCATTTTGTGTCCCAGCAGCAAATGAAAATCATCAGTAGAACCCCCTTTTAGCCTTGAGCAATATTTTCTAAAACAAAACACAAAGAACCTGTGGTACTTAACTATTCTGTTATTGATTTACTGTGGTTTGCAAGGTAATGTTGAAGAAAATTAAATGTACGGAAGCCTGAAATGCGTTTTCTGTGGTGGTGAATGGTGCGGTCTGTGTTTTCTGAGGCAGTGTCGTTGGTCATGCGCACGATGAATGACCAAGGGAGCACACTTCATCTGGTTACAAATAAGCCGGCTGCCTTCCCTGCAGAGCCTCATGGAGCCAAAGTCTATTTTCACTATTAAGAAGGACTTCTCCTGGTAGTTATGCTCCAGTTTACAAGGAAACTTTAATTCAATCAAATTCAATCTGGACGTATGGAGAGGCTTCTATGAGTCTTGCTCTGTATCTAGTTTCTAGAGCCTAAGGACTTCCCTTGGCGTATTCGTGGCTTATTTGGTCACCTTGGAAAATACTGAAACTTCAAGAACAACTCTACACTAATTACCGATTTAAGAGCAAAGTGGTCATACTGTTTCAAACTTGGACATTTATATGCAACATTATCAAGTAGTATATTTCCTCTTTAGTGAAACAGCCTGTTTTCAAATCTAGAGACATTTTTTATATATAGACAGGTCACTATAATTTGATGTCCTTATCTAAGGCTAAGAATCTGGAAATTAAACTAAAACTTGAACACTTTACTTTTAGCTACTCCCTCAAGCCTTTATTCAAGCCCATTTTCTTGTATTTTAGACTTAATGCTAACAACCTTAGTATC
This sequence comes from Tapirus indicus, assembly GCA_031878705.1. NCBI lineage: Eukaryota > Metazoa > Chordata > Mammalia > Perissodactyla > Tapiridae > Tapirus > Tapirus indicus. The sequence continues at coordinate 58,261,846 of CM062918.1, read as the reverse complement.
TGGTTTCCCAATCAAAGCACAAAAGAAATAGCCAAATGGAAGAGGAAGAGGGGAGGGCTGTTAGAGGGACAAGCGCAGGAGTAAGAAGTGACATCTATTAGTGACACCACACAACAAAAACAAAAACCCAGCCTGGGGTCAGCCAGTAGGGACAAATGGCCCTACACATGATAATATCAGGAGACACTGGTACAGCAAAACACAGCAAATAGACTGTTCATAATGACGAGCTAAAGAAACTTTTTAATAAAGTGAGATCCTGACACACATGATCTGTTCAGGAGGATAGGGAAGTGTGTAATACATTTAAGAAGCCCTCTTACCTGTATTCGTTTTTTAAAGTTCTGATTTTATAAAGAGTAAGCTTCAGTTATCTGAATAATTTCCTTCTATGGAGCAGCTCATTCACTGATGCTGCTGATAAAGCCACGCTGCCCCGTGAGTTTCCGAATGTCAATACTAAACACGGTGAGAGCTCCCCTTGCCCCACCGCCTGTCTGCAGCACTGGGTGACGTCAAAGGGCTGACAGCCTTCAGGGCCTCTGAACAGGACAGACATCTGGGGCCATGCAGGGCCTGAGTTTATCGTGCCTTCCTTTGCAGAGTTTGATTACTTCTAAGATTTATGGTCAAAGTGGAGGGAAAAAAGAAATACCTTATAGAGAGCAGATTTATAACCTCATCTTGTTTTTTATAATAACATTAGGGATGACATCTTATGACAGAATCTTGGGGTGACTGCGGGGCAACTTGGAAACTCAGTGGGAAGTTTTATATTTTGGGGTTTGGAGCATTTTGTACTTGCAAAGGTCAGGGAGGAAAGGACCAGGGAAATGAGCCGGGGAGACGGTCAGAGAGTGAGTGTCAGCTGGTTTAATTTTCTGTGTCAACTCCGAAAATTAGATAAACAATGACAAACCAGCCTTTTTAAATGAACTTGTCACTTCTGGTTTTCTTGATACAGGGTAACATTTTTCAAGTCCTGGTAGCCCTAAAGACAGATTTAACCCCTGAGAGGTTTATATAAGTGTTTTAAAGTCCCCACATCTGAAAACAAAAGATTTAGTCCAACCCCATAACCCTTAAAAGAAAAACTAATTATCCGTGCAACTTAAATACTCTTCTCCTAACAATTAAGGGGACTTTGCCGAGAGCCAAAAGGTCCAGTCTTTTGTAGGCCGGTCTCAGCAACTTTCGATTTTTTCTTTCTAACATCTTGGCTCCCCAGACCAGCCGAATCCTTCAACATGGTCCCTTGATCTTTCAACCACTGTTCTACGCAATACTGGATCTCCTCGCACCAACTCAGGTGAGCGCAGATCCTGCCCCTTCTCCGCGGCTCTGCTGTTATGAAAATGTGGGATGTAAGAACTGCCCTGACTTTCATACGCTTTGTGCTATTATTGTAAGTCTGTATTTTGGCCACGACATGCTCCCTGGTGGTAAGGGGGACAGATCAGTGAATCTTTTTAATAGCTGCCCTTATTGGCTTTGCTATAACAGTATTTATTCGAAAATAACCCAATTTGGAGAAATAAATACATATATTTACAGGTACTAGCATTTGAATAGGGTTTTCATTCCACAAAGTGCTTTCAAGCTCATTGTCTAATTCGAGGGTCACTACAATCCCATGAAGCAGCTGGGCGGCATTACTGTTATTACCTCCAATTTGTGGATTTGAAAACTAGGTTCAGAGAAGTGATTTGGCTAAGGTAGAGTTGGGCTTTGAACTAGACATCGGCTCTAGAGCCTGTGCTTTTTGTTATAACATGGTAAGAGAAGTAATATAATGCCAACAGTTGTGAGCACCTACTCCGTGCCAGGTACCAGTTAGGTGTTTTCATTACATTATTTCATATGTTCTCCAGCCCTGTCAGAAGTAGATGTCAGCCTATTTTATCAACAAGGACAGTGGAGCTCCGAGGCAGTAAGGACTGTGCTTCAGGCTGAAGTCTCACGGCCCTGCTTGAGCCCAGGTTCGTAGACTTCACGTCATTGTTTCCCTACATGCTACAACTGCCTTCCGCCCACCAAAAAAAACCCCACAGGTGCCAGGGTCTGCCCTGGATAAAAGTATTTAATAGGTGGCTTAAAGCCCTCTCGTCCCAGTCTTTGCCTCACCCCTAAATTCTGATGCCTTTCTCCTTTCCAATGTAGAAGAGCAGTCTCCTTTCCCAAAGTGTCCCAAGCTTCCAAATCACCTCTGCTACCAGCTAACTGTTGAGAAGAAAACCATCTGACTGAACTCACAGGAAGGTGTGAATAACTTACAAAAGCACTGGGACTATGTGCATTTGAAAAGAGGAAGCTTGCCCCAGCCCAGCTGTACCTCTGTCTCTCAGGTGATGAGAGTTCTCCATCTGCATCTGTGTAGGCAGGTAATTTACCTGTGGTTCCTAGGAGCCTGTGGATTTCACTCTCTATAGTGCAGCTTTCCCCACCCAGCTCTGTGAACTGTCTTCCGTAAAACAAGGAAGAACTTCCTAGCAGAGGACGTCATGGAAATAGTTCTGTAGTTTTGACTATCAACGGCCTCAACTTGGCAGGACTTATGATACTTCTTTCCTACAGACATTTTTATGACACCTAACACATGGTCAGGGCTAAGTGTGGAAGACACTAGACCAGCTCCCCTGACAGCTGCACACTGTGTGGGTGGGTGGGCAGTAAAGAATGAGGGGCCTTGCTCTCCAGGTATTAAGGACCTCCACCGCTCACTGAGCAGCCCCTCCCTGCGCCTCAGGCCTGAAGACCCAACTTGCTCCCCCATTTAAAACAAGAATGAGCAGACTTCCCTGAGTTCAGAATTCCATGTAACTAAAACACAAAATAGAAAAAAGGCATCCCAACTGTTGCACTTGTACACAGCCTATAGCCAAGACAGCAGTGCCCTCAGACAGCATTTCAAATACAGTTTATTAGTGTGTGATATGAAAAGGGTATTTTTATTGCATGATATAATGCAATGGGACCTTGGGCGCTCTGTGGAAAGACCTCACACTCAGAAGTGTAATGAACCCATAGTCCCAAAAACATTATACTGTACATTAACCTATCATTAATGGCACATTAGGGCTAGGGGCATTGCACGCTTGCTGGTCAGGGCTCCATCAGGACAGTGTTGAGAAAACCACACAGTCTTCCCAGGCTTAAAACAAATAGAGAAAATAAATATTCCTGATGTCTACAGGCAGCTTTAAAGGAAGTTCAATCCCAGCTCTGCCCTGTAATTTCCAAGTCTGCTTTTTTAAGAGAGGAAGACACACCACTAAACAAAAGAAGAAAACGACCCTCTTGCAGTTTACCCCCAGCTATTGGCTATGTAGCCGCAATGCTGGTTCCCCAAGGTCACGAGCAGATGGGCACCTTTGCTAGCGTAAAAGCTGCCCAGAGGACACTCTGTCCTGGACCACAGACTAGAGAGGCAGAAGGGGCCTTGCAGATCGTGCTTCTACCTCCCTCGCTTTCCATATGGGGAAATCAAGGCTCGAAAAGATGGAGGAAGAGACAACCTATCTAACAGAAAATCGGGTGAAGTATGTGAAAAAAATGACACATGGCAAATAAACATATGAGAAGTGTTCAACTTCATACTTAAAAAAATGCAAATTAAAACAACTAGATACCATTTAGCACTGATCAGATGGGTGAAGACTGAAGTCTGATAGTTCAGCATCAGAAGAGGCAAGGGGGAATTGGCATTCTCATATCCAGTATACAGAGATGTAGATAGACAGAGATGGTCACCATCTTAATGGTAAAGATCTGGAAATGGTCAAAATGTTCTATGACAGGGTCCTGGTTAAATAAAAATGGCACACCCATATTATGGGATACCACGCAGTCACTACAAAGAATGAGGTAGACTTTTATGTGATATGGAAAAATCTGAAAGATATATTGAGTGAAAAAGCAAGGTATTGAACATTGAAAGTTCTAGATGGACATACTACTATTAACAGTGCTTAACTGTGAGAGTGGGGCTGGGGGCATGGGGAAGGGGGGTTGGAAGAAGACCAAGTTCTTATTGTATACCTAATTTAAAAACTAGTTTTAAAAAATAAATGATGAGGGCAGGAGCAAACATTTTGGGAAATCTTATTTTCCAACTACTATGCTAAGTGCTTTATGTGCTTCATTTTGTCTGGATTTTTACAAAAACAGAAACACTACGTTGGTCACTCTTATGCCCTCTCCAGGAAGTGGGAACTGAAGTTTCGAGGGGTAATTTGTTCAGTGTGTCCCTCTTACCCATCGACCTTCAATAATGAAACTGAGTATTTGTAAAATACTTTCCAGACTCTGACGCAGCCCATGATCAGGTTCCTGGGGACAGCTTGCCTACCCTGGCAGTGATCAAGGAGGTGCAATCGAGGAGGTGCGGGAGGAAGGCAAGACAGAAGGCTGCTGACTTTGGCCGAGGTTGAATCAGATTTCTGGAAATAGCTTATCTCCGTATCACAAAAGAGGAGGGGGCCTAGGGAGCCCAGGGCTGCACAATGTTCAAGTAAATAATGCTTGGCAACCAGGGCTCAAACACATGGAGGGAAGTATTTCCCTAATTAAACATGAATCAACTTCAAAGGAAACCTGGTTGCAGTTCCATGGAGTGGTAGCTTGCCTCAGATCAGCAGAATCCCAAGGTGAGAGCGGGGGCAGGAGGTATCAGGCAGCCCCACCCCTCAGGACTGTCTGGGCCAAGTCTCTCCACTGCTGCGGAAGTTTGCCCTCTGTTTTCTCATTCCTCCATTTTTCCCAATAAAAGCGTCTTGTTATTTTCGGATATCAGACTTTGCAGCAACATTTAAAAATGCTAGATTTTATTTGTCCTAGGGTCTGCCAGCACATGCTGTAATTAAAATGTTGATTAGTAAACAGTTTAAATATATGACAGACAATGCAGTTAAAGCCTACAGTTAGGTCAATATGTGATTTAGATTTGCCATTTAAAAAATCTCATTTAAATTTTGCATACATTAATCATTACCATACTTCAAGGTTCTGATATCCACCTGACTACAATATTAAAATAAAACTTGCTGCCCCAGGGAAATCCTACTTATTCTTAATTGTTTCGAGGCTTTGATGGGCTTTTAATCTAAGATTAATTTATGCAATTTTAAATAACTCTTCTTATGATTAATAAGCTTGAAAATTAAAAGGAGTCTAAAGCAATTATAATGAGCATTTGGTCATAACCTCATTAGAAGAAGGAGTGAAGGATACAGCTCTGGAATTCTTACAAGACTACAATTTAAGGTTACTTTTAGAGAAGTCAAACATAGTTCCTGAAATTGCAAAGGCAGGTTAGCAAAGGTCAGTGTTAAAATGACGGCTAGCTAGATTAGCATACTAATGATTTTCCCTGATAGTGACAGAAAGGACACTGAAAAGAAGATGCAGAAAGAAAGACAAATGACATGCTGCCAAGAAGCTACAGGCTCTGAATTCAGTTTCCTATTCTTTTGGCTGGAGAGCTTCGTGGAATTTCAGAAAGCAGCAAAGGGTTAGGACACCCTTATTCTTAAGTCAGTTCCAGGCAGAGTCTGCCCACAGGGAGCAGGCAGAGCTCAGTCCTGGGTGTCCATTTGCCTGTCGTGGAGCAGCCTTGTCCAGTCACCGCCCTGCTTCAGAGCCAACAACAGCTTCCTGCAGCCGCACTCCTCTCCGACGCGCAGAGCCCTCCAGATCAGATCTACCCTACCCAGCTAACGTTACCCCTTTTATTTGCAGAGCTCTTCTTTGCTTTGGCCAGGGTGGGTGGCTTCTCACTGTCCTGTTTCCTCTGGTCTCAGCTGGTGTTGCTTCTTCTTCCTGGAACACCTTCCCTCTTGTTATTAGTAGTGATTAGGATAATAATAAGGTTACCGTTTATCGAGCACTTATTTTATGCCGGATACCGTGCTAAGCACGTAACATGCTTTTATCTCACTTAAATTTCCCGCTTTGTGACACCCCATTTTTATAGGTAAGGAACCTGAGGCTGAGAGAGGTTCAATGACATGTCTGAAGTCGAGCAGCTAGTAAGGGAAGGGAGGAGGGATGGGAGGAGCTGGCTGTCTGCTGAGCCACCACTTTCTAATTCCTGTGTTCAGACAAATTCTAACAATCCTCCAAGTCTAGCTGGACTAGAGTTGCCTCCCTAACCAATGAACCCTTCAGCCACCTTCTCCTGAGCCCTCACACTGTGCAAGTGAGCAGCACATAGGCCATCCTGCCTTCTCTAAATGTCTCCTGTGGGCGTGTCTAGTCTGCTCCGTGAGGACCTGGATGTTTCTTACCTTCCTTTTGAACCCATCCCAGCACCTCACAGACACAGACAACAAATATTTCCTGATTGACTGTTTCACAATAATTCCCTCCAAGATGTTCATTACATGTTACAGATAATAGAGGACAGACACAAGAAGTTGAGGCTTTCTAATGACTGGGGAGGAATAACCCACAGAGGTCCATTCCTAAGAAACGACCAATTCCGTGGACACTAGCTGCAAACATCGACATATACTTTGTTCTGAGTCACATTAAGCTCCACTAAACACATCTGTCTTCCAAGAAGCTACTAGTCTGAAATGCCCAGGAACATTAGACAGATGAGAAAATCACAACCCAAAAAGGCTGAATGGTCTAGTGCCCCACATATGTCTAGCACTTTACCGTTTACAAACACACTTTCAAAAACTCCATCTTATTAAAAAACAATCTTTCAAGGTTGGTATCACTACCCCCATTTTACAGATGAAGAAGCTGAGGCCCAGATAAGCTAAGTAACTGCTGATTACCCAGTTACTTAGAGCCAGAGCCTGTACTTGAAATCCTACTTCTGATTTCCGGATCAATGCTCTTTCCAGTTTATCACGTTGCTTCTTGTCTCACATTCACAATACGCTCATTTTCAAGATCTAGAACCCGTCTTCAGCCTCTTCAGACTTCATATAGAGAAGACAGAATACATCCTGCCAGTTGTCTGGCCACAAACCTCTCCATCTTTCCAGTTCTCCCATCAGGGTTATAGAAATGAGTGAGGTCACGACTCCACGCCTGTGCTCCTGCTGTTCCAATTCCTTGAACACCCGTGTTGGCATGGACATCTGGGGGCTGTCTTCTCAGCCGTCTTCTGCCTTCTTGATGAACCCCGATCTCTGCTCCCTAGTCTGGGTGTGACCTGACTACTTTGTTCACATGTCTTGTAAGGCACTCACCAGTACGGCTTTTACTTCATTTAGTTCTTTCTGATCATCTATTAAACAGAGATTATTGACCAGTTACTTGGTGCTTTGTATCATGCCAGCTGCAGGGGATGCAATGGTTACAGAAAAGCCTCGCTTCCTCACCCACTGTGAGCTCTGGAGGGCAGGATCAGTGTCTGACGAGCCTCTGAACGCCCTACAGCTGTGCAACTCTACTTGCTCCTGTTTTGCAAGGAGGTCAGGAGCTACACCGCAATGTGGATGGGCACACAGCTTCCTTCACTGAGAAAGTACCACAACAAAATATCAGCTGAGCTAAACATGATGCCTTGGGACATGCTTGATTTACATTCCGGCACAAACTCCCTGCGTTCAGGAAACACTTCAGATACTACCCCTGGTCCGTGGCCCATATTTGAGTAGCACTAAACCAAAGCACCAGCAGTGTATTCTGCACGTGAAATGTGCTCAGTGAAGTCTGTGGAGTTAAAAAGGAATTTCTCCTAAACTCGAGGAACAATATCTCTTGGAAGTTCTCATTGCTATAATCACGACAGCAGAACTGGAAACTCGGAGAAAAGGTTTGTGGCCAGATAAATGGCAGAACATACTCGGCCCTCAGTTTTTGCTGTAGGTTGACAAAACCAAAAAATAGTAACACAAATTCTCACAGCTTCCTCTCTGATAACCAACCAACAGACCAGGTGCAAACCGTTGGTGATTCCTTTCTCTCTTCCTGTTTGTTTGTTTGCAGAGGTTCAGGCTTCAGCCAGGCCCCCGCCGCCGTGTGCAGCCACCAGCTTTCTCCTTTGACCACAGCCAGCAGATGCGGGATGGGGCCAAGGTGGAGGGGACCATACAGAGTGAGTGGAACAGTCATCCCAGAGGGGCATGTTGGTTTTACGAGCATAAATTGCTGAAATCATACACATTTCTTTGTGGGGTGTCTGCATTTAGTTTTATTTTTGATTGCAAGAAATAGTTTGACTTAGCTGAAATTCTCACAACCACAATAACAAACCCCTACCCACTATGCACCAACAGATATAGCTTTGATGTAGCGCAGAACGGTCCTGTGCTCTTCCTGGCTGTGTGACTCCAGGCAAGTCAAATAACCTCTCTGAGCCCAAGTTTAACACATCAGTAAAACAGGAATAAGAATAATCCTTACAGTGTTTGTGTGAAGGTCAAATGAGATAACTTACGTGAAAGAACTTTGTAAACTTATGTTTAAAAAATGTTATGTTTAATTTCTCTATAATCTATTTTTTTTAAGGTTAAACAACAGAAGCCTTTCTGAATTTATCTGCAGCTCCAATTTGCATGCAATTATTACTCTAATTTCTTTCGAGTTAAGTTCAGAAAAAATAAGCTGCAGTACAGATTTTGGCTAGTGTGGACATTAGAGGGTCTGGCACTTTTCCTCATGATCCAAGCTGTGTTTCACATGATGTGCAGAAAGGAATACACTCACATAAATACCCAAATGTTCTGCAAGGCCTGGCTCACTCGTCACCCCACTCACAAAGCCTCTCCAGATACCCCGGCTGGAAGAAATCTTACCTTCCTCAGAACTCATTTTACCTGTTAAATTCATATCATTTCAATTCAGTAACTATTTACTGAGCCTTCTACTTGGAGTCAAGGACTGGGCTCGATACTAAAGATAGAAAGATAAACAGGACACGATCTTGTCCTCCAGGAAAACAAGTTACTGCCACTAAGTGCGAAAGGGCACTAATAGAGGCACTTGCCAGGAGGAAGGATGACATACAACAGGAAGTCATCAACCCCACTGCACAGGCGTGGGAGAGCTTCATAGAGGCTGTGCCAGCTGGGTCTTGGAGGCTGAGCAGGAGTTCCCCACGTGGATGCGAGGAAAGGGCATTCTTGGCTGAGGAAACAGCACGAGCAAAGACATGACCACATGAGAATGCCTCACACGTTTGGGGGCTGTGAGAAAGTGAGAGCGCAGGCGCGTGTCAAGGAGTGCCGTGAGGTGAAGGGGGACAGGCAGAGGAGTAGACAATGTGGTGCATCTCACATTCTATCCTGTGCTTGGCTGTTTATATCCTCATCTTCCTTGCTAGACTGTGAGCTGGCAGAGGGCAGGACTCAGGGCTGACAGCGACCTCAGGCAGGATGCTCTGCACAGAGCAGACACTCAGCAAATAAAATGGTGAGTGCACACCGGAACGCACACTTGTGAGGCTCACAGCGTGTTCTCTCTCATCTCACAAGAGTAGCAAAGGCTTTTCTACTTTTCTCCAAATCTGTACCAGACGTGCAGTGGGTTATAATTCAGCCAGCCCCCTAAAAGCTATCCTTACACCTTCCTTTGGTACTTAACCCACTTTCCAGATGATGGGGCACTGCTCCCTACACAGGAGAGCTGGAAAGGAGGCCATTTCCGAAGGCAGGAAGGAGAATGTGCCCAGCCAAAGCCTTGCTGACCTCCCTGACACGGGGAGGAAAAGCTTGCTTGGGAGAAAGAACTTTCCAGCCTCGGAGCTGGTGCCTCAGGCCCTGCATACACCAGCATTCCAGGGTTGCTGATTTGCCTTCCAGAGAGTAAGAGCGAGAATATTCCAGAGGCAAGGCTGTGGCTTAAAAAAAAAATCATGTTTAATTTAAAAATTAGAAACTGGAGCAGGCTGTGAGCACAGGGGTTGATTGAAACAAAATTTAAATTCCTGTCAAGCCCATTTAAACACGGGGACCCTTCACAGACAATTAGCTGCTCCCTATGAATGCTGAATAAACTCAGGCCTGGTCACTGTGAGAAGAGAGGCGCCTACTGTGAGGCGCTGAAAAAAAAATTAACTAAAATCAGGCTGTATGAAATATTTAGCCTTCCAGTATATCACAGGGGTTTGAAAGTGTAAACAAGACAAAAATCGATTCCTCGGTGCCCTCAAATCAATCCCCCAAAATGGTTAGGGCATCTGTTTCTGCTAAATTTTGTTTACATCGGCAGATTTGCCTTAATTGCAGTTGTTTATCTCTCATTGTCCCTGGGGCCCTAATCTCCCGATTACTAATACTTAACACTCATTTCACATCTAAAGCTACTTCTAATCCTCAACAGGTTTTGGGGGCTCTTAAAATTATTGAAACGGCAGAGGCAGGAGACACAGCCTCTTTGTGAAAGGAACATTTTCCCATCTACTACCAGCTGGGCCCAATCATCACTAGGGATGGCTGCAACAAAGGTGCTAAAAGGCTCTTCCACAATGACTGCTGCTCCACCGGGGATTCAGAGGATAAAAAAGAGCTTTGATGGAAAAATCTGAACAAGAGGCTAAAGCAGTCCAGCCAAATAAAGTTACTGTCATAATCAAATGCTGTCAATCACCATGAAAATCCAATTAAAAATGTTTCAGCACAGCCCTCTTAAGTGGAAAAATGTACCCTATTTATACAAATTTTTGTCAACTCCATACCAATCCCACAATTAGAAAGTCCTGCTACTAATTGAATCCCCCTCCCCCCCAAGTTTAAAAAGATGCAGGCCATTCAGGAGCCTTCTGAGGGAGTTGAGACACACATAGGCTATTGGTATACAATTAAGAGTTAATCGGGTTACATTTGAAAATTCCATTTTTATTTGTGTCAAGGGAACCTTTGCACGAATAAACGAATGGTACCTATTCTCCTACTTCAGAATCAGTGACCATTTATATTAAGAGAACAGAGAAACGGTAAACCAGGATACTGGAAAGGAACTAGTCCATGCTCTGGCAAATGTCTCTCGGTAGACCAAGACCTAATGTTTAATTCTAGTCTTGAAAATTAAAGAGGACAGAAGACCCAAATGTCTCTACTGCTTTTCTGCAGTCTCTAAATGGCCAAGCAAACTTCAAATTATCTGCAGGCAGATTTGGTCCCCCAAATAACAGTGTATCTACAAAAGGCCTCACCGAAACCACAAGATTTGCGATCCCCAAAGGTCTCTCTCAAAACTGCTACAAATTAAAAAGCAAACAACCCATTAAACAAATCCAGCTGGTTACAACTGTAAATAGGAGGCTTCTAATATTTTTCCAGCCCTTGAAGTTCCTGGTTAGACTCATTAATTATTGATAAGAATTGCATCTATTTATTGGAGTGTACGCACAGGAAAACAAGTTTGCTGCCTTCAACAGCAAATCCCAAATCACAGAGACTAGGCTTCAAGATCCTTTTATATTCTCCACAAATGGCTAAATGTCTCTGGTCTTTTTCAACCTAATCCATTATTCACCAGAGCTGGGGGGCGGGGTGGCATGCATCTGATATGCTGATAGATAAAGACCTTAGGGTCCCCCTGCCATCAATCTAACCAGGCAAAGATGGTCCTGGCCAGGTGGTCTCCTTTAGGTCTTGGCTCTCTAATGACCTCTTGATTTGGAATTTAATTGTCAGAGGTGAATTCTCCAGTGGTCAGAACACATGCCAAAGATCACAGGTGCTGCTGAGCAACACCTGCTTAACACTTGCTTGCTCTTCCCATACTTCCAGGGTGGGATGGCCTAACACTGGTGCCTGTTCTGATTGGTCATGCCCATGCTATACTGGTTGTTAAATGCTTTAAATATTATCCCTGCAAACATTGCAACATTGTAGAAATTCCTTTATTTTGGCACCAAATTATTTACCCAGATGACCTCTCATAGCAGGTTGTCAAACAAAAACCTCTGATCAGACCATGTATTCTAGTATGGTCATCCTAACTTATACCGTACATCACAGTGTCCAGGGATTGCTTGTTCTTGGGTCAGTTTCCTCAACTTTACTCTGTGAGCTCCTGGAGAACTAGGGACATGTCTAGTTTGTCTTCATCTGTTCAATGCCTAGTACAGTGTTTTATTTAATTGAATTAGAGAGAGTGGCACATGCAAAGAGCAATTGATAGTGATTTCTCTTCTTTTAGTTAGATCAGAGACCTCGCTTGGCTGACAGAGGCATAGTACCCAAGCTAGGCATTGAATTATAAGATCGTGATCCTCCTTCAAGGAACTTACAATCTAGCTGGAGAAAAAAGTCATTAAACCATTGAGTTTCACCTCTGGCTGCTCCTTACAATCACCTGGAGAGCTTTAAAAAATAAAACAGTACCTGCTCTCTGGCCCAAACGCCAGAGATACCTTGATCTGGGTTGGGATCCAGGCATTTTTTTTCCCTTCTCTTTTTAACTCACTCAGAGGATTCTAATGGGTTGCTGGGGTTAGGAACCACTGTAGTACACAGACCAATTTGTGAACATAAAATGAATATGCAATTTATATAATGAAGTGCTGTTCCAAGTTAGAGACAATAAATTCTGGAGGGCTTCAGAGAAGCGAGCAAGCACTACAAAGGGAAAGAGTGGGGAGAAGCTGACGGGAGGAGGATGGAGACCTTCAAGGACAGGGGAGAGGAGGGCATTCTAGGCTGAGACCACCACCCAAATAACAGAAACTCCCCACGAGCTGAGTAGTGTCAAATGACACACTCCAAAGACCCAGCTTAGCCTCTGTGAATGTGGCACGACACTGAAGTGCAGCCCGATCGATCCACTTTACTGCATTCAAGATAACCAAGCTATTCCTGCAGTCAAGGCTACACAGCCTCATTGTGTCTTGAAGCTTGATGCTGGGAAGACGACAGTCAGCTCAGGAAAACAAGAAAGAAGTATTGCAGGCAGAGTTCAAACAACCGCAATCTTAAACAGGCAAATCATCACCATATTAAGAGATCTGACTTGAGTGATGGAGGAAAAAAGTTATCCTTAACTGGGAAATTAAAACTGTCAGATCACCATGATCAAGGAATGACAGATTTTTATCTATCTGTATCTCTTGCTACACACATGTATATAAATACACACACACATACATTTATCTGCTATAGTCCTGTGAAAAGATCAGGCACTCACATCTATGGAAAAACAAAGCTTGTTTTCTGGGGTTATAATCTCTCTGTTCTTGCTGAAGTGCTAACGTGTCATCAAAAATTCAAATTAAAGCTGTCTGATTTAGTGCCATCTCAAGCATCCAGACAGTGATTCTGCCGTTGTAATTATGTGCAATTAAAAGTCTAAAATCAACTTCTTACTAGTGGATTCCTATTTATAAGCAGACACAAACATGGTTTTAATGGCCTTCAGAACTTGAAAATAATTTAAAAAAATTATTACATGGTTGTCAGCTGGACCCTATGTGGAGCTCCAAAGCTTCTGTGATGTCTTTTGTGCTCGAAGGAAATATTTAGTTGAAGTTACAATCCCAGCCAGGGTTTCTCCTTGCAAATTCTGGGTGCCTTAGCTCAAGAACTGATTTGTACTTACAAATGAATAACCAAAACCAAAAATGATGCCTGCAAGAATGGGCAGTCAGACATACATATGAGTCTGGCCCTAATGGTCTATTTTAAAACATGTTCTATATGACACAGGCAATGGTTAAATGTAGTAAACTACAACCGAGTTCAGAATTTCTTATTAAACCATCATTAGTATCTCAAAAAGCTTAGACTGCAAGCAGAGTGGTCCATGAGCACTATGAAGGGGGCTGTCAAAATGTGCCTTTCCTCCTATTTTTGCTTAGGACACAAAAGCCCTGGATCAAAATAAACGAAAACTCATCTTTGGTCCATTTAGTAGAGTGTGGTGATAACTTTACTAGCGGTGTTGAACTTTATCTGAGCCCTGTGCTCCCAGAAAGCCGTAACAGGTGAGAAATCTCCCACACTCTTTTGTTAGCCACAAAGGACCATGCTGCTTTCACAGAGATAAGACCTTTTTCCATCCTTCCTCATGACTTCCCTAAGACTGGCTGATGATATCCTTGTTTACCTGCCTCCGTAACCTTGGCCTCCTCCCTTTTCTTTGAGATATTTCCCACTAATGAACATTCTCCCTATTGCAACAGTCTGAATAGAATCATCTCCGTAACTGTCCAGTGCATTTTATCTTTCACAATGGTCAAAAAGTTTCGGTCTAATACTGGTGAACAAAGCCATCTGATATAAACCCAGAAGTTACATCAGAATTTGAGTGCTGGAGAGACAGAAATCTAACGTGGTGATTTCTCCAGTTTTTAAAAGGGACCATAGAGATGTCCAATTTATCACATACCTTGATTAACTGAGAGACCAACCAACCAAACTATCCGATGTTGTAATTACAATCAGGTTTAGATAAGCAGAAAAGCTACCAGTGACAATTCAATTTAGAGGAGTTAAACAAGTTAACACCTCTTTGCGGTAATTAAATGTTTAAACAGATTTTTCTGGAGCAGTTTGGTGTTTACTGGCCCCCAAACAATACCACCTCTTCTACATAAAGCCTTCTCTGAGAAATGAGATGCCTTCAAGTTTGCAGCTGCTGGGATTTAGACGAAGGGAACAAAATCTAAAAGCACTATTTTGATTATAGCTGACACTCCTCCCCCAAGACCCACACCTGCTTCTTGTATTTCCAGCCCCACTATTTACTTGCTTTCTAAGCAAAATGTCAAATTTCAATTGCAAAACTGCACTCTGTTTCTTTTTAGGAGCCTGAATAGAAAACCAAACCTGAGGAAATACCGACCGGGGACACCCTGCTCTGGAATGTACAAGGAAGTGCATAAAATAACAGGCGTTATTAGAACCTAAGGAGAAAACCCATGTTTTTAAACAATTACTAAAGCAGCATAGTAACAGCAGAAAGACAATTTCTGCGACAGCTTGTTTCTCTGACATTCTCTCTGCCACCGAACAGCTAGAACAGATAATAACTATTAGTAAATCAAACTCCTCTGCAATATCCAGCTGGGCCTCACGCATTTACATACAGATAGAATGGGTATATGTTTTTAATATGTATGTGATACGTACTTTTACCACAGCCAAAGTGCATGCTACAAAGGAGGAGGAGAATGGGAATCGGATCAGCATGAGATAATAAAGTGGCCTAGATAAAGTATTAGCCAGCGATTGATCTCAAACCGGGATGCTGCTTCTTCTGACCTGATTACTTACTATGCATAGATTCCATTAAATAGAGCTTAGACATGGAAAGCTTCTGGAAATACTCTAAATGCATAGAAGGATCTACAGCACTCTGAACCCAAATTGTAACTGCAGAAGTGCCCACGGCCCACACCCTCCCTGATCGAGTCAAGGCCCACATTCAGGATAGGCTGGGAGGTTAAAGGGCCGCCTGACAGCTGGTGGGAAGCCCTGCTGAGTCCCATAGGGAGGGCCTTTCCCTTCCCTCCCCCACGCCAAGCAAGCATCCTCCCAGTGAATACCTCCCTCCCCAGCTGCTTGCAAGGAGCTGCTGGTCTGGTCCTGGCTGCACAGCTCTAACTAAGAGAATGGGAAGGTAGCAAGGGAGCTTAACAATCATTCAGGGTCACGGTCCCTTTTGAAAAACTGATGACAGCCAGGAATTCCTCTTTTCAGAAAAAAATGTAAATCCCCACATGCATACCTGATTTTGGATGTAATTTCAGGGACTCTAACAGACTTCCTGAAGTCAGAGACCCTAGGTCAGGGACTGCTGATCTAGTCCATATCCTTAGTTTTGCAGATGAAGACACTGAGGTGGGGAGGGAACGGGGAGTTGCTGACAAGGAAAGGGAAGTGTAGAGGCCTCCCCTGCTAAATCACAGCCTGACCCTTAGCTACAAAAGAACCCTAAAGGATGAATGATTCTGCAGAAGGAATTCTTTGTGATTTACACAAGCAAATGGTCTATATAGTAATGCTTCTCACCACATACCTTTTATTTAAAAATACCTAAACATACAATTTGAATAGCAAAACCAGACTTGAACCTCTCCATCTCAAAGCTCCCATCTCAGGTTGTCTCTGTCCCTGAATTTAAGGGTCTGATTTTTATTTTTTGGCTTTCCTCAATTTGATTATTGACATTTTGGAAAAATTTCTCTACCATCTTTGCATTACCATCCTCCCCTCTCTTGTTACAGTTCCACCAATCCTTTCTGACTGGCAGAAGCTGGTTTTTTCCATGTAAGTCATGACATCCCTGCTTGGTTGTCTCAAGCCTGCTGAACATTTTCTGCCACCTCCAGAGTTTCTATAGCCTGCAAACTTTTTTCTAAGCTTGTTGGTCCTAGGTCACAGAGCTGGGGCAGTACTGACATAGGTCTTTCCTGCGATTTACATCAGGGTCACTTAAAAGTGGGTTCTCTAATAATGTAATCATTATCACAGGAGCAGAAAGAGTGTGTGGAGGGGTTCCTATCTGTCTAGTTGTGTCAGCAGCTGAATGTTCTTGGCTGCTTGCATGGCTGGTTTTCCTTTGTTGGGTTTAAAGATGACTCCCGATTTATGCAATAGCTCTTAAAGAATTGAAGAAAGGTCAGATTTTCCTCAAGGACGAAGGACTTCCCTACATTTGAATGGGAGTTCACTCAAGAGAATTCACTCAAGAAAAAAGGTATGTGTGCTGCTTCTATGTCAGGTCAAAGTTTTCAGACCTAGACACTAGGGTTCCTTCAATAAGAAGTGAAATTTCTTGACAGATTGCCCAGCTGGTGGTGACTATGTTGCCTATTTGAACTCCACCTTTGTGGGTGTGGGACTCCATGAAGCCAATGTCAAAGAGATTTCTGCTCCAGCAGGCGCTGGCGGTTTCACGTTGCTCTGAAAAGGTCTGGGGCCTCCACACACTCATGCTTTGCCCATCCTGTTGCCTTTGCCTGGAAGGACCCTTTGAAAACACTCTATAAAATTCAATCCATCCTCCAAAGGCTCTTTTCAAATGGTACCTTCTCCATGGAGCTTTCCCCCATTTCCCCAGATGGATCCCCACAGATCTCTGGAGCTCTTTCATAGAAGTTATTTTATTCTAGTTACTTGTATACCTGCCATATCCCCTGCAAGATTGGATGCACATGGGTTACTCTTCTTTGTATCTTCTGCTGAGTCTAGCAGAGGACTTTGCACACAATAGTCTATAAATATCTGCTGAATTCAATTGTTTACCTGGTTCTGAGATCTCCCAAGATGATGTGGATGCCAATGATGAAACTTTTGAGTGAATTCTTTATGTAGCTTAATGACTGTCAGAAAAGTGCACTGGCTCATGTGGACCCTGGACTCCCCAAAACGTGAGTGTTAAGGGAATTTCTTGGTCCAACTTTAAAATACTTCCACTTAGAGCATAAAAACTGATAACCATCTTAGGAACAACCACACAAAGTAGAGAGAATTAAATAGCTAAACAACCAAATGAGTTCTAATACTGGGATTTTAATGACTTCAAGGTCTAAACTTGAGTTTTACATTTCATCTTAAGTCCGACACGGTCAAAAATTGCAAAGATGATAATATTAAGACTTGGGTATTATGGTATATAAGGTGACCCTACCAAATAAAAAGACAAAAACAGCTTGAGTGCCCACTATGGGCATGGCCCACCCCTTCCTGCATTCTGATTTACTTAGGTTGGGACTTGCTGTGTTCACCGGTGTTCAAGGCCACACGTGGAGTACAAGAGTTACCTAACAGTGAATCTGTAACTCTCACAATTTCCACCCGACCCCATCTCTGATTTTCTTCCTTTGATTTGGGAAATGCAGGCCCATAGGGAAACCTTGACAACTCTGCAGGCCTCACAGCTGATGTGGCCCAAGCTGCGCAGACCACGTTGGTAGCCTGCTAGCTGGAGTTACCGTGCTTGGGAGATAAACCGCTCTTTTCGTGAAAGGCACCCACCCACAGTGACAAATGGGCTCTACAGTTCATGCATTCCAGAGGACGCTTCCAGCTTCCAGATGGGAGCACCATCAAATAGGTTGTAGGCAGAGAGGGAAAAGGAAAAATTAAAGCCATTAATATGCTGGAAGGAATAAAGAGACTGGTTTCTTAAGATTGGGTCCCTAGGATGTGACTCAGGTTCCTCAAGCCAGGGACAACCCACTTTCTTTCCCATCCCCTATTGGACCCAATATTTTGGCCAAAGGCAGGCAGGGCTCAACCCCCTTGACCACAGGAGACTCACACACACTCCACTGTTTCCTGCCTCCTCACTGAGCCTTTTCTAAGCCAGGGGGTGCCTCTCTGTTGCTATACCTAAGGGAATAAATTCATTTAAATCAGACTGTGAGCAGTACTAGAAATAATGTTAAATTAAGTATAGGATGGTGCTTCCTGTGACTAAATATTTCATTGTATTTTATTGATTTATTGATGTTTATTAATTAAAAATGTGGGACAGCACACATCAGGGTATATAGTTGTAAAGACATATATCGAAATACGTATCCCTGTCTCTCCACACACACACAGGCATCCACATCCACTTGCTCCCAAGGCTCCTTCAGCCTTGTCTTTATGACTCGCCACCCTGGAGTGGTGTTCCTTACCAACACGTATACGTTTACGGGTGTATGTACAATCTGCAGATGCTTTATTTATATAAGTGGCCAACTCACTGCAGCATTGAAACATGCATTTACAAACAGATATATGTTTTATGAAACTCTATTCCTTTGTTTTAATAGCTGAGCTATCCAGCCATAGCATAATAATGTACGAGGTAAATGGGTCTCCATCTCTAGAACCTGTTCCAAGTCTTCTCAAATGTGACTATGCATGAATTTCCCAATCATCAAAGAGACCTACCACCCAAAAGAAAGACCAGTTTATTCTAGACATGAAACCTCCACAGTTATAAACTGCAGAAGTTTTAGGGATGAACTTTAACTTGAAACTACCCTGAAAACTGAGATTATGCTCTAGGTGTAACGTGAAGGAGAAAATTACCTTCCTGGAAAGCACTCATGATGCAAAAGGGAAACATACTGTTATTTTATATTTGGGGGTGAAATCTGTACCGTAAAGAAGTTTGGGTGCTTAGAGTGTTTACTGGGATGAAATACCAAGGATGAAACCTCTGAACCAATATTTGTAAAACGCTTGTTGTTTAAAGTGGTAAAAGAAAGTTGGTCGGAATTTGCTCTGATTGCAATAATCTAAAGACAGGGAATGGTAGGCAAAACATTAGAAAGAGTAGACTATAATTATTATTTACTAATGCTCCATCCTAACGTACTCTAACAGCTTGTGCATTGTCAAATCAACAATCTGCACTAAATAAATGACCATTTGGGAATTGTTAGGGAACATCTCTGTTCCTCTCCCTGCTTGACTAAAAACTGTCATTTGCAATCAAAGAAAGCGGCCTCAGAGCTGAGAACACAGCACTAGCAGCCTTATAGTTGTCTCTTTCTGAGGAAAGACCAAAGATTCACATTCACTTGATCTTTTGCAGCCAATCTAATTTCATTCTACATGAATCCGAGAGGACTCTGCGCCACATTCAGAATTTCCTGTAGGATTGCACTAAAAACTTAATATGCTATCTTCTCTATTACCAATCCTCTGAATTCTGAGAGGCTGTAATAGCAAACGAGGACAAGGAGTAACCTAGATTAACTTGTGACCCTTGAGTGTGAGGCAAAGGAAAAGACTTCTGCATTAAGTTTCAAAATGCTGATGGATTTTTAAGAAGTAAAAACTACTATCTGAGGTTATAAGCTTTAAAAACACCTACCCAAATAAAGTAAAAAATGTTGCCTCTCCAGAGCCTTTGGATGTTGTAAATTCCATTCTGGTCTTTTTTCTTTTTTTTGGTGAGGAAGATTAGCCCTGAGCTAACATCCATTGCCAATCCTCCTCTTTTTGCTGAGGAAGACTGGCCCTGGGCTAACATCTGTGCCCATCTTCCTCTACTTTATATGTGAGACCCCGCCACATCATGGTTTGATAAATGGTGCGTAGGTCCATGCCCAGGATCCGAACCCGCGAACCCTAGGCCACCAAAGCGGAGTGCACAAACTTAACCACTACGCAAACGGGCTGTCCCCCATTATGGTCCTTTTAACAGAATGTTAAGCATAGATATATAACTGGAGAATTCTAATGTAATTAAAAAATTTACTTACCATCAATTCCTCAGGTGCTGGCCTTTCTTTTGGCTGTTTTCGCATGCTACAGGAGAAGAAAAACAGCTCATGTTAGCTATATCACTTGTAAGTTTCTGCTATAATTTCCACCACTGACTATTTCCCCTGGAATTTGAATGTTTTCAAAATTCATCATGTTCAATTCTTGGCCAAAATATTAACATCTATTCCCTTTCTTTCATTTTGGTCTTTAATTTAAGCAGATTTTGGGGGAATCACATGAATCAGAAACACAAAGGTTTTTTTGGAGTTACTCTTGCAATATAGATAAAGAATGAATTTAAATTTATTCTAATTCTACTCTGAAACTAGTGTGAAAAAGAGTAGCAATATTCTCTTCCTGACTCCATTATCAATTTATTGCAAACTTAAATTTAGGGAGCAATATATTTCTTTTTGGTAACTGGGACATGACAATAAGAAAAGAAACATGACTATAAGTCAAATGAGAAAACATCTCATTCCTTCATTATTACTGACAGGTAATACATAAAAGAGGTCAGGAATCTAGATAATGCTACAAAATTACAAATGGGTCATTACATTATCTAGACTTTCATTTATTTTGGCTACAAGTCGATAATTCATTAAACAGCCATGGGAAGGTTAAGTTTGTTTAAGCTGCTTAAAGAACCACATTCCTCACGCAAAATACTTCTCGTCTTACATGCTATAGGTGTCACTAGTAGCTATGGCATGTACTTAGCTACGTGATGAAGCACCCACACATGGGACTGACTGAGGTGACTGTGGGTAGCTTGCCTACTTGATGGCTGTATTTGCACTGAACTCAGAGTGTCTGTGGGATGAAGTCAAGAGAAGAGATTGCTTCTATTATTTGGAAAATCACACAGATGCTTTTTCTTTATATAAGGCAACATCGAACAAGCAAACCTCTAACAATAAACAAGCCTTATATTATCTCTACATTTGCTGACAGTATTTTTTTTTTAAGTAGAGAGATTTAATGATCATTTGCTAAACAAGAACCGTAGTTATGAACCATTAATGACATCGAGGACATTTGCCTTTCCCATAAATAACCATATGCACCTCTCAAATACTGCATCCATTAGCAAGCAATTCAAGCTGTCTCGCCAGTGGAGTTGGTAACAGTCCTAATCTGACATTCCAAAGTAGCTGTCTCTCTTGGGAAAACAAGGCTATTACCCACTATCATTTCTGTTTTGGCTCAATATCTGTGGAAATTTCAACACAGGTTATCCCTCCCTCTGTTTCTACAAAACTTTTATATAACAGGTGATTAATTTTTTGGACAGGAGAAAGGCAAAGCCTTATCTGCTTTTCTCCACATCTGCCCACAAGCGCCCCCGCCGCCCCCGCCCTCCAGGTTGGTCTCGGACCACACAGAGAGATAGGCAAGATGGTCCCATCACAAATCCAGCATCTCCGGGTGGGTGATGCCCAAACCAGGTGTTCCAGGCAGCTTAGGAATCACATGGTTCATTCTTCAATTTCTGCATTTCAAAATGGGGCATTCCCATGATGTGCTTCTGAGTGTTTCTAGGAATTCCACATGAAGGAAATTAAGAGAAATTAATACCTATTTCTGGATAATAGCTTTAATATTATGAATGAGCTCAGGATTCCAGTGTTTAACCAATATGTATGCTTTTTTCCAACACGGCATGCTTTGCAAAGAAAATGTTTGCAGAGTGAAAATAGTTTTTAAAAGCTATGGAATATAAGTATTTTAAATAAATAGAAACAGTGTTAATAACATTTTAAAAGTTGGGGGGAAAATCTCTTCCCCAAATATTTTTCTATGGTATATAAACTGTATGAGATATTTTTATTAAGAGGTAACATATTACACTTATTCAAGAATGTGATAAAGCTTGACATTTATATTAAGGAATACTTCTTGGTTTCAGTTTAGCGTAATCATCAGATGAATCACAGGTGGAGAGGGAAGGGGACTTCGGTTCCTGACTGTACCATTTAGTGTCACCATAGGAGTGAAGGGTTCATTTTCCACCAGTGGACACAATTCTGAAGGGGTGATAAAATGAGGAATTTGGTGAAGGAGGGAAAGAGAAGTAAACGTAGTTATGAAGGAGTTCTAGAATGTCCAGAATAGTTTCTGGTTAGTTCTATCTCTTGCTTTGGTCATTTCTATGTTCCCAATTCCCTCTCTCTCTCTCCATGCTGGGGTGAGAGAGAGGGCAGAAGCAGGGCAGTGGAGCAATTGGGCCTTCAAGGCCACACAAGTGCTGCCACAGCGGGGAGAGGTGGATGATGTGAAAGGGATAATAAGAAAAACTGGTTCTACTGGGAGGAAGAAGGCAGAAGCTGAAAAGAACCTTTCGCAGAAAAGTGCCTGCTTCCTCAGGTATTCTGTAAAATAACAAGGGGCTGCCGAGAGACTCTAGGAGGGCCCTTTGATCTAACTCTTGTGGTTCCTTTCAGTTCTTTAACGGTTAAAGTGGGCCTAATGGAAGCATGTTTTCATAGTCTTTCAAATGGCAACATTTATTGAAATGGGACACCAGTATTGTGTTTAAAATATAACCAAAGACAAAAGTTATTTACTGAAAATCCAATGAATTAATAAACTATGCTGCTTCTACTAAGTGACAGACAGTTTTATGGGTAACTCGAGGTTACATTAATAAAAATAAGCTTCATATGTCTGTTCAATAGTGGCTATAAAATTATGTATCTCTCAAAAACAAAAAACTGGATAGCAACAGCATCTGTGTTCAAAGAAGTAGCCTGATTCTCAGCAGTTTATTAAAACAGCAAAAAGCCTCTAAAGTACATTTACGACTCTTTGTGTAAATAACGTTTACATAATTTAAACAATTTCTTCAGCTTTGCTGCCCCATCTGCCCAAGGCCCCAAAGTCCCTCCCGTCTCCAACAGGAAGCAGGGAGAGCCATAAGGTCTCAGGGAGCTGCCGAGTTAATGGCATGTGTCATTTACATTGAGGGCACGGCATGTTTCCAAACGGGCTCACCACTGAGTGATGAAATGTACAAATGGCTCGGAGAACTCTCCAACCGGAAGGATGGGCGAATCCTGGGATGGAGGAAAAACATGTCACCAAAAGTCACAGCAATTCCTTTTCTTTCTTTACATCCCCCCACCCCCCAAGAGCAGTATAAAGATGAATATATAACAGGGATTCACCACTACGTGGAAAGGAAAATAAAGCCTCATCCATTAAAAAGACTGTCTATACCCTCTTCTACATATTTGTGTAAAAATGCCAAATTTAAAGCCACACACATTTTACAATGGTGAGGAACATGAGAGCAAAGGGGGAGGGGGGGTGAAAAAGGACAATGATAGCCACAGGGTAGACAAGAAGGTACGAAAGTGTAAATGAGAAATTAATGATTATTTAAGTAACACACAAATGGTCTTGTAATTAACGAAGAGCTGCGAAATTATTCTTGTGTTGACCTTTGTTTCTTTTACTGGATTTGCTATTTATTTACACTTTCCTTTTTATTTACATTTATTTGTATATTTTACTGTTCTTAACTGCTTGCCCTAACTTAATAATTTAGGTCAGATTTTTTTTTTCACTTGAATAGAAAGGCTTTTATAGAAGAAGCTGTCTCCCGAAAAGGAATTTCAGTCAGTCTACGCAAACTAATCATATGAGAAACCAGTGAATTTAAGAGCAATGAAAACCTCCCATCTTGATCACCAAACAGAACTGGGGTGGAGGTGGGAGTCACTCAAAAGAGCAGAAAACTACACAGCCACAAACCACCACCACCGAGTAACACAGGGAGCAAACCCTATTACCATTTGCAAAGGAAGGCTTTAAGAATTTAGGAGTTTTTCCAAGAATGACAGAGAGCGCCACTGTGTTTATAGTGTAACGGCTCAGGATGTAATGAAATTACACTGCAGAGTACTTTAACAGTCATCTCATTAGACCTACAGTTGGAACAAGAGAGCCACATAAAGTAGGCAGCTGCAAATGACTCCATTCTCATCTATTCTCATTTGCTATTAAAAATACCTTTCGGCGGCTTTTTTCCTCCCTGACATCCCTACACAAAGTGCCCTGCAAAGTATGATACATGCACCTATTTAAATTAACAAAGGAATGACTTATTTTAATCTCACTGTGCTTTGGAGTGCTTTGGCCATTTGGATGAGCAATATATCATTACATACAACCTTCCAGCGCTGCAGGCAAGAAACTCAGAGCATTGCAGCATTTGGTGGGAGCCAAACAATTTCTCTAGCACACAACTGTGTCAAATGCATGCATGTATTCATTATTGAGAATGAGAGGAAATAGCTTTGATGTAGTGGAAAAAAGAAGATGATAAAAGCACCTCTGCAATATGCGTGTCATTATCAATGGTGGCAGATAGATACAATTGCACAGCCTCCTATGTGATTAGTAAATATACATATAATTGCTGTGGCCAATTATCAGAAAAATGAGATCGGTAATTACAAGACAGAAAATTAACTAGAACTCTTATTAAGGCTTTGTTTCCAATTCAAACAACTGGAAACTGCTGGAAAATACAATTAAATCAAAAGGAACTGAGGGGGTCAAAGCAGGCAAAAAAAAAAAAAAAAAAAAAAAAATCCCAAGGAGGTTAAAAGAAAAGGAATGTGAACAAAATGTTTCTTAGTTTTTGCATATCTGTCCTCTGAATTTACTCTATTCATCCAGAACGGGAGAAGGTTAGTAACTGTAAATTTAAAATTCTCATCAGTGGAGAAAGGCTTCCAAGAGGAAAGGAAAATGGGAATGAAATAAAATCTTGCCAAGTTCCAAGGATTACATGTAGACATTACATAGAGAAGCCACGAGAAATGGGGGGCTGATAAAATAGTCCGTTCAAAAGAAACAAGGCACGCAATAACATAAGTCCTCGATAAAGGTACTATAAAATGGTCACAGAAGTCCCATCAGTTTGAAGAGCAAAAATAAAACATGATATCAATTTCAGCCTGGCCTGTTTTAGGAAAGCCACATATATCATCAAGCCTGCAAGATTCTACAAGGCCCAGTTCAAGAAATGACATTTTACAGTCTCAAAAACTATTAGGAAAAGATAGTTCAAAGTCTGAGGTACAATAATTATGGAACTCTGATCAGGTAGTTAATTCTCTAAGTCATTCCTTTCTAAAATTTTTTTGGGAGGCTGTAGTGCAGTAAGTGTCTGAGTAGTCATTGCTTTAAAATGCAACATTTAGGAAAATAAAAGCCTACTGTCTTAATGTGGCTGAATATTTACCAAGATGGTTAAAATTCTGCACTGGTTTTCTACAAAGATCCTGGTATAAAGTGTGATGCTTATGTGGGCCTTATTTCAAAGTATGATACCAAGAGTAAATCAATGAATTATAGACTAGGCAACTTGATGAAGATGTCATTTTTAACATGGATGAGAGACAAAACGAGGATATGTGACATCTTTGCATGGGTAGTTAATTTTATTTAAGACCTGATATTGTAGCCTGTTAAGTTCCTCATAATATAAAACTAAGGAACACTGGGTGGTACCCATGAATAATTTATTTTACTTGTGAAAATGCCAGCCCAAGTCGACTTTGCAGAACCGCAGAGAGTGGATTCTCATCTCAGTGGTGCCTGGAAAGAATCACTCATCAAAGATGCAGGGGGAAATTCTAATCTCAAATGCATAATGCCACATATTTCTTTTCATTTTAAAATCCATGTCTCTTGTATACCTCAAAGGAGAATTTCCCGCGATACAGAAGATTGAGTAGTGGGGGAGGGTGGTCAGAATGTCACACAGAAACATGCTGGGGGGCAAAGGACTCCTCTGAGAGCCCCCAACTCCACAAAAGCATGCAGGCTGGAAACACTGCAAAGGAAAGCAAATAAATAGACCTGACAGTGTTCACCACACTGGAGGATTTTAAAGTATCCTTTCTCATTTTTAAGCAAGTAAAATTAGAAGTTAGTTTAGATCAGGATGTAAAAATCTCCAAGCACCTGCCTATTTCATTATCTAATTCAAATCTGTGCAAAGGAGGGAGTGGAGGCTCACAGGAAAGCTGGTCCAGTTTCACCACAGCTCCCAGAGAGGGGGAAAGTCACCGCAGGGTTAGAGGGAGACTGAGGACCACGCCAAGGGGTTCAGAGCATCTAGCAGTTGCTGCTCCTTATCAGAAATGTTCTCTGTGAAATATGGGTTCAGGCAAGATGAAGAAACACATTTCAAAAATATGTTTACAAACTGGAGAAGCAGTTACACTAATAACTCGCAGTACTGGCTGAAACCGACTTTAAATTGTTAATAAAAGTCACTCTCTTTTAAGACCCTGAGTGCCATACTTCACCTTAAGGGTTTTTTTGGGGATGCTTTTCTGTTGAACTTCTAAGTACGGAGGTGTGGAACAAAACAGTGGACACAACCTTAACCAAAAGCCTTAACCTGAGATTCCAGTCCCAGATCAACTTTAGAGTCCTGCTGAAGGGACACAAGCTGGATCTTGTTATCGAGCAGGCAACTGTTATATAAAAACAGCTGCCATAAACCATTTCAGTAAGCAATTCCAGACATCAAGGAGGACAGTCTCCAAGTCTCAGAGGTTTCCGTAACTACCTGCTCAGCCCCTTTTGCTAAACAACCGGAACACAAGCACGCGGCATGCAGGAGAACAGCGAAGGACAAGGGGAAAAAAGTTTGAGTGATGCCTTCGCCTTGTGAATAATGAACAGTTCAGGAAGGTCAACCCATTACAACTGAAACTGCTTAATTATTAATTATGCACAATCTATGAGCAAAAGGACAAGTTCAGAATGTTTAATGTATGCTAACTTCAACTGGACTCTCTCTGGGTATTTTGTTATTAGCACTTGTCAGCAAGGTACTCAGGCATAAAAAAAGGCAAGCAGCAGAAAATCTGAGAGCATGTGTGTGTGTGTATCTGCACACTCAAAGAGGTGGGGGAGGGGAGGAGGGAGAATGAGGTCCAATTCCAACCACAGATGCTGCTAGTTCACTTGCAGAGTAAGTGTGCCAATAAACACTTTGTGACCTTGAGAGCAGGCAGGTAAGCTGGATACTCCAAACATAGAAAACATAAATGAGAAAAATCCTTTTGAAATGACTAACTTAAAAGGGAGATTATTATTTTAAAGGCATAGTTTTTTTTGGAGGCCATGATATTTCTTGACTTTGAAAGGATCCATGTCATTAACGTTCACACACACACAGGAATGCATGTAAAACTGGTAGAATCTGAATAAATTCAGTGGATTGTATCACTTTCAATTTCCTGGTCGTGATATTGTACTATACTTATAAGCTATTACCATTGGGTGAAGCTGGCTTAAGGGTATACAGGATCTCTCCATATTATTTCTCTCCACATGAATCTAAAATAATGTCAAAATAGAAAGTTTAAAAAGAAAAAGGTAAGGAGCTATTTTTTTTTTCTGTGAGGAAGACCAGCCCTGAGTTAACATTCGTTGCCAATCCTCCTCTTTTTGCTGAGGAAGACTGGCCCTGAGCTAACATCCGTGCCCATTTTCCTCTACTTTATATGGGACGCCGCCACAGCATGTCTGACAGGCAGTGCGTCGGCGGGCGCCCGGGATCCGAATCCACGAACCCCTGGCTGGCAACGCGCGAACAAACCACTGGGCCCTGCTGGCCCCCGGTAAGGAGCTATTTTTAAAAATTCTGATGAGGTCCAAACTCTTAGCAGAGGTCTGCTTTGTATAAGAGAAAAAAGCCTGGCATAACTACTCAACTGGAAAAAAGTTAGAACTTTGCTTAAAAAAAATACCTGAGAATATAATTTTTGCCTTTAATTCATAATTAAAGACGACAATGGAACCTGACAATGATATGGTGGTTAATTCAGACACTGATAAGGTATACACATAAACCACTGTATAAAAATGATACAATCATTCATTACCTATTTATTAGTTCATTCATTCAACAATTTTCTTGACCACCTACTGTGTCAAAGGCACAGAGCCTGGCATGTGGGATGACTGACACTTAATCTATATCCTCGGAGAATCTGTGTATTGTTCTGGGGATAAGACGTGCAAACCTAACAAAGAGCCCTGCAGGGTGGAGGAACCGGCAGAGGGAGAGGGCTGCGGCTGGCACTCAGGCTGTACTGGGGAACTCTGAGCGTTCGCTTAGTTTGACTGGTACGTGTGAGTCCATAAAGGAGAGTGATGGGGAACGAAATGTCAGAGTCTGGAGGCTGTGAGATACCTTCCTTGCTCTCCTACCTTGTTCCTCCCTCACTCCTGGAGAGCACCTGGGGGTGAAGGGACCTTGAACATCTGTGTCCTGTTCCCTTCTCTTTGCGCAAAACAGACATTCCTTCAAACCAAAATTTTATACTTATTGGCAGTAAAACAAGGACAATAAAAGCACAACTCAAAAATCTCAAGGTGTTGGCCACAATGGTGAATTGTAAGGTCAGTCGTGCTGTGTTTAGATTAAATCAGCCTGGCAAGTTAAATAAAATACGGCAAGCCTTGTAACATTTTTTTAATAGTCTATTTCTAGACTTCATGGTGTCAAGCCAACAGGTGGTTAATGTCAGAGAATCACCTGGAATCTGACCAGTATTGATTTTAAAAATAAGTTTTCTCATTCAAGCCTAATGTTCCTTTGGCCTGGCCCAACAATTTCTGGTCCTACACACTGGGGGTCACACTGATTGCCACAGCTCTCTTAGATTGCACCACCTCCATCCACACTGCTGGGACAAAGGTCATTTGTGATTCCAGTGGCTTCATGTCAGGCAGAATAGCATTTCGTCTTGTCAGATCCCAAATTGGTTTTTGATCCTCCACTGTTCACTGCCTTAAAATAGTGCCTTTGTGAGACAACTGGCTGAATCCATACGACAACTCTGTTCTCAACTGGGGAGGAAACCTAGTTTTGTTTGAAAAAATAATCAAAGACATAAAAGCCAAAAAACAAAAAAACTGGATGTTCACCTTTAAAGATTTTCACAGAAGCTAATCTACATACCAAAATATCTACCTGTCCAAAGTGTAATCCAATGGTAGATTCTGGGAAATTAGCTTAGTTTTAATATTTTGAAGGTCCTCAATGTTCATATCTGTGTTTCTGCTATATAAGAGAGAAAGGTGGGAAATAGATGGACAGGTGCTTCTGGTCAATCAGAGAATGAGTCAGCCTAGTTTAAGATATGAGTAAACCATCATTACATACCAGGTTTGTACAAATTCAATCAGTGGTTGTTAAAAACATTTAGTTTACCTAAAAACATAGCCTCTGTGAGGGAACAATCAGTATTTTGACATTAAGTGTATTTTGGATTTCACAGTGTAGATGGAACTGACCTAATCTGTGGGGTGTTATCAAGGACAGCGCTGGGGTGGGAATGAGGATTTGAATTTAGGAAGGCTTGCAGATGGACGTCATCAGAAAAGAAAGCCTCTGACCCTCCTCAGCTGGAGACCAGAAAGCCCTCCTTTTACTCATCCCACTCCACATCAAGGCTTGTGTAGAGAAAGTGAAAGATGATTCAATTTCCTGGGTCAGCCCATGCTCTGCGTTGCCAGAAGTGACAAATTACATGTGTGAGCATTTTGGTGTGAAGTTCTGTCCACTGGGCCCAGACTGACAGTAGCAGCTCATTTAATTTGTCTCAGACGGACCTGGAACTAGGAGCAAGAAGCCTGAATTTTCACTACGGAAATACCCACCTTACCCGTGAACCCTTAAATCAAGGGAGAATCAGCTGTTAGCCACGTGAAGCTCATAACCAGATGGCTTATAAAAAAACACAAAATATAAATGAACAGGTCTAAAGGAATCTGTCGCTAGGCAATTGAAATGTGAGATTATAGAGATTTTTCCTATTTTTCTTTTTCTCCTAAATGTTTTAGAAGTTCTTCAGCTCCGGGATAAAAGAGAAGAGGAAGAAACTTTGTCATTATGTCAAAACTAATACTTCATTTAGTCTACCAAATTTTTGTCATTTAAAAGATTTATATTTGCTTAGAGATTTTCTAAACATATGGCAAAGATCTTGGTGTTTTATAAAATTCCTTGAAAATAGGTCGGTGGAGAACTGGAAACTGGATTAATCTTTTAAACTGTATTTGCAATTGCTTCCTTTCCAAAGCCAATGAACATCTTTTTTCTCTTTTTATTTTAGGTCTCTTGTTGGTCATAAGCTATAGTGCACAGTATTATTTAGAGGTGTCTATATGAACAGAACACACACACATACATACATACTCACACACACACTTGCACACTAACATCCACATACACCTCCCTTTTCAATGGCTTAGGCAGAGCAACAAAAAAACATGCCTGTCTCGTACCAAAGGGATTTCATTTACAAAAGTAAAACCCGTTATTGTCCTCTTTCTCTGTAGACTCCCAATGCATTTCTATTGCTTTTTCATAAAACACTGCTGCAAATAATCAAGCATGACCATTGACATCCACAAGATTGAGTTTTAGGAACCATTAAATGAGCTCACCCTCGTGGGAAGCCCCCTGCTCAGGCTGGTCTAAAGGTAATTATTCAGCAATTCCTACCTGTGGTTTTTACCTTGTCCCCATATAACGTTTGAATTTCATACACTAGTAAGGTCAATTTTTTTTCTTCAGGAAAAGTCCAGTTACACATGTTTGATCGAGGACCTAAATTATAATGTTAATATACACACTGGCACTTCACCAGGTTCTATGTGTAGAAGTGCTGATTAAAAGCAATCTTAGATTAAAGGTAGATCATAAATTATATTAAACAAAAACAAGAGGAGACTCTGGGAGTGAAAAATAATCCTTAACAGGTTCCTAACTGAAAGGAATTACTCCTCTTTTCATAGGTAGAGCGTTAACATTAAAACATCTGAACTACATCAACACACTGTTCAAGGGCAAGAACCTGGCAGGTCTGCGTCCTGAAAAATCAACAAGCCAGAACCCTACCAAGTCAGACTCTGAGAACTCACTGAAATCCAAAGTGCACATCGCCACACTGGATGTCCTCCTGAATGTTTACTGAACTGTTAGTTAAAATAATTACTGCCATTTGCCACCTCCACTGCAAGCTATGGATAAGAGAAAAACAGAACTTCCAGGGGCTGCATGGTGTAGGAGTGTTGATGGTATTTGCTTACAAATTTTTATAAACAAATTTAAAGGCTACGTCAGCTGTGACTCAAAGGCTGAGAATTATATGTGAAATTGTGCTATACCTGGTTCCATACAATAAACACAGAGAGAAGGGAATTTAAAGCTGGCTAAAGGAGATATTGCATCAGTTTAAAATTAGTCAATGTGAGAGAAACAAAGAGAGGGAGACAGGGAGGGAAGAAGGGAGAGGAAGTGAAAAAAAAACAGAACTACATACTGTGAAATGAACAAGTTCAGTTAGAATGTTCATCAGGATTTGGAAAATCATAATGCCATCTGCTACTCTGGACCTCAGAACATCAGGGATCTCGTGGGCCCAGACGCTTCCATTTCCAGGAGGAAGAAAGGAACTTACACTCCCTGGAATGCTGCCTCCATTCTGGAATGGAGGCAACACCCCAGCCGACCAGTTTGGAATCTCTTTTGAGAACATTTGCACTGCTCAGAGACGTGTCTTCCCTGGTTAGAGAAAATTAACGGCAGGCAAAATGATTACAGCAACTAGGCAGTGAGGCAGAGCAGTGCCCCAGCCCAAGCTGCTGGATAACTGACCCTGGCATCCAACTTGGGCTCAGGGTGTGTAGGTCCCATCATGGTGGATTAAATGAGCATTGTCCTACGGCTGGATAAGACTTCACAATAGAGCAACACATGTTAAATGACAGCAGCCAAAACTGGCCCCACCAGGCAAATGCCCATTCACAGAACACTATTCACAGGCCTCCACCACCAAGAAATTAATTCATTAATAATACATCAGGCTTCGCAGACAATTCAAAGAAAACAACACAAAGCTACTAGTTCAATGACTGCCTAAAGACGCAGGATTTTTTCCTGGTTAAAACCGCCCCCCCCCCATCTTATTGATTTACTGAAATCAAAATCATAGGGATGTTTATATTAATATTTTGGTTAGTAAAAAAAGAAAAATGGAGAAAGTCTATCCACCGAATTCACTCAGTGCCACTAGGAAATAATAAAAATACAGACTATTTTCTAGAGGAGCTAATAAAATCTGATTTTATATAACTGTGTATTTAAAAATTTTATTTTTCCCACTTTGAAAGTGACTTTGTACATCCTTCAGACTATCAGGAAAAATTTTGCTTTTAACTTGTTTCTTCTGTTACATTTTTTAAACTCACTTCTTTCTTTCTCCTCCTTTCTGACAACTCATAAATATGAATTAAATATAATTATAAATGAACAGAACATTAACTTTTGGATTACTGCTGTGTTTTGGTAGAATGTTAATGTCATTTCTAAAGAAATAGTTATTACCAACAGAAAAAGTAATTACCAAAGGAATCATGGCCTTAATGCTAACCTATTTTCAATCTTCAAATCAGCCAAACTGCATTAATTTAAACATACTGGACTTTTCAAAGGAGGTATTAGATTTCTAAAGGTTGCCTTACATAAAAGAGGAATATCAGTTTTCAGGCTCCCAATTATATATTCCCAACACTAAGAGAGACAGGTCTAGTTAACAATATTGCTGGAGAACAAGACTATTGTGTATCTACCTGTATTAACTTACAAGTTTCTAATGCCTCAGTCATTAACTCATACAAGCTGCAAACATCGTGAAATCTCACAGCATCAATACCCATTTATGCGAACGATTATAGTGTTAGTCACCATGGTCAGAAGCCCTAGACCTGCACGGGTTGTTGGAGAGCTCAGGCCAGCAAGTCCTGTCTCACTTTAAACCATCTACAGTTATGTGTTGTCAAAGGAACAGGTCATCCTTAGGATGCTGGGAGCAGGAGAGATGGGGGATGTTCCTTTTACTTTTTGCTAACTTCAAAAGCCAGAATTATGGCAAAGTCCCTCAGGGAAAAAAATGAATGGATATTATTCCCTCTGGAGTTGGTTAATACCACTTTTTGAATTCCAGGGAGGTATTATTAGGCAACTATCCTCATGCCTACCCCGCAGAGAGTACCTGCTCTGTTCATAGCCCAGCAGCTTCTCAGTTAACCAGCCCTCAGTTAACCTGTCCAGGAATGAGTGACTCTGCATGAATGAATTTTTTAAGAGCCAAAGCTTTTGGATATATAAATCTTTCTAAAAGGAGTCAAGCTCCTCCCTGACGACATAAACAAAATATGCAGAATAGAATTCAATTCTTTCTAAAGACATGGAGTCATGCTTATAGACAGCAAAACTGAACTCTGCTGCAATATACCTATGCCCTTGGGGCACGTCGGCAATGCTTTCTAAATCGTCTCCTTTTATGGCTTTTAAAATAATCTCTTCCTTTGATGCCAAAATGTTCAGCTGTCACTTTGTGCTTCCATCAAGGTCAATTACAGCATAACAGAAAGAGTCCTACTCTTTGATTCTCACTCAGTTTCCTCATCTGTAAAATGGAGTGTTGTGGGAAAGCAACATGACATGGGGAAACATTCTGTAACTCCTAAGGGTTAAGGATAGACCTCTGAATTTCTATAAGGACCACATATATTAGTTAAGTACTCCTCATCATATACTCTCTATTACTTTTTGGATTTTTTTTCTGAGGTCTTGAAAAAACAAGTAGTAAGTTCTTATTATTATGCATAAATTTCACTCAACAAATATTTATGAATGACTACTGTACACTATGTGCAGTATTAGGAAGATAGAAATGAAAAGCCCAGGAACTTAAGAGTCTAGTTAATAAACTCCTTATAACTGGGTCTGAAACAGGAATTAATATAGTTTTGGATGAGGTGCTTAATGCTGTCCTATGAATACAATGCTAATCATCTTCTTGTGTGTGTGCCCCATCTCAGTGAAGACTTGATTGCCCAAGCCATGTGCTTCAACCCTGACCCCACCTCTCCACCCTCCCCTACATCCAATTACTCACCAATCCAGTTTATTCTATCTCCTAAATACCCTTCAAACAAGCTAAGGCCATCCTGGTTAAAGCACTCAATTTCTGACCAGAACTACAGTTTCTTAACTGTCACCTCCCCCCCCACCCCAATCCATCTTTCACTACTGTGTCAGGGTGATTTTTCTAAAACACAAATCTGGCTTTGTTGATCCCCTGCTTAAAACTCTTTTAGTTCCGTCCTGTCCCCGCCACCCCTCCCCACCCCACCCCGCCCTGCCCTGCAATGCTGCAAATGCCTTCAGGCACAGCGTGTAAAAATCCTTGGAAATGTGGCCCTTGCCTCATCTCTTAATACTTTGCCAAGCACTGCAGCCATAGTGAAATCCTGGCAGAGGCTTCGAGTATCTCTGGGGTTACCTCCTACCAGCCCTCGGGGCTCCCCTTCTCTGTTGAGCCCTCTGGTACATTATCATCTCCTCCATCGTCAGCTCTCTTCTCTATGTTTTCCTAGCATCTTGTCTACACTTTTATTATAGAATTTATATAGCTGCAAACATCATTAAATACCTTATTATGTGAGTAATACCCATTTATGTGAGTGGTTAAAATGACAGTCACTGTGCTCCTCTGAGCTCAGGCCATCAAGTCTCATACCACTTATACTACCTGTGGTTTAGTTTAAAGTGATCTATTTATATACGATTGTTTACGGTCTGCTTCCCTGACTAGAGTGCAAACTCTTTAATGGTGGCAATTGCATCTTATTCATTCCCTATCCCCAGTACCTAGCTCTGGGATTAATACAGGTTTATAGAATGATTGTTTGGGCTACAATCAATGGTTTTCAAACTATAATCTATGAAACTTTAATGTGGGTGCCAGCGGTGGAGGGGGGAGAGAGTGAAGATCTAAGCTTTCCACTCTTGAATCAAACCAGAATGGCTTCAAAGTCCAAAAAAATAAATTTGAAACTTTTGTGCATCAAAGGACACCATCAAGAAAGTGTAAAGACAATCCATAGAATGGGAGAACAAATTTAGAATTTAGTACCTAGAATATATAAAGAACTCTTAAAACTCAATAATAAAAAGACAACCCAATTTAAAAAGGGACAATGGAGTTGAACAGACATTTCTCCAAAGAAGATACTCAAATGGCCAATAAACACACGAAAGTATGCTCAATATCATTAATCATAAGGGAAATGAAAATCAAAACCACAATGAGAGACTACTTCACATCCATTACGATGACTGCAATTAAAAAAAAAGAACAGAAAATAACAAGTGTTGGCAAGGATGTGGGGAAATTCGAACCCTTGTAAACTGCTGGTGGGAATGTAACATGATGCAGTTGCTCTGAAGTAACAGTTTGGAAGTTCATCAAAAAGTTAAGCAGAGAATTTTCATATGACCCAGCAATTCCATTCCTAGGTATATATCCAAGAGAACTGAAATCATATACCCACATAAAAACTTGTACATGAATGTTCATAGCAGCCTTATTCATAACAGCCAAAGAGTACAAACAGCTCAGATGTTCATCAACTGATGAACAGATAAACTAAATGTATATCCATACAATGGAATATTATTCAGCCATAAATAGGAATGAAATACTGATAAATGCTACAACATGGATGTACCTCGGTAACATTATGTTAGATGAAAGAAAACACAAAAAGCCAGCTATTGTATGGTCCAATGTATATGAAATGTCCACAACAGGAAAATCCACAGAGACAGAAAGTAGATTAGTTAGTAGTTGTCAGGGATTGGAGGGGAGAGAGGAATTAGGAGTGACTGTTAACAGGTACTGGGTGTCTTTTGGGAGTGTTGGAAATGTTCTGGAACTGAGTGGTATACTTTAAAGGAGTGAATTCTATTTCAATTAAAAAAATTTTAAAGGAAAAAAAAAGAAAACAGAAATGAATTTCTCTATGATGGCCTCCGTATGTAGCTGCTGTGTGATAGGACAAAGGTCCTTTTCAGCTGGATAAAATGGGCCTCAGTAGAAGAAAAGACAAATTTAGACCACATTCCATTTTGTGTAGGACTAGCCCTGCTAAAAAAATCCATATTTTAATTTATTTCAAGGAACCTTTACTGAGCTCCCACTTGGGCCATGATCTCTACTAGATGCTGGGATAAACCCTTGTGCTGGATGACTTCATGATCTAGTGGGAGCCAAACTCTCAAACTAAATTTGATTCAGTATGATTAAAAACTATAATACAGCTTTGTAAATAATGCTACGCTGAATTCTGCCTCGCATTGGGCAGGAGTGTGGTAGGATGGAAGAGGTGGAAAGGTAACAGAGACTGCTTCAAAGAGGAGATGAAATTTGACTTGGGTCTTGGAAGATGCTTAGGCATTTACAAAGTGAAAAAGGGGAGAAGGCTATGCCAAGCAGAAGGAATACAGCCATAGGTGTGAAACTGTGGGGCAGCTCTGAAGACTAATGACTGACCCAAAGTGAGGCTGAAAAAAATATGGATGAGAGTCTCAAATGCTGTGCTAAGAAGTTTAGATATTACCCTATAGGCAGGGGGATCCCTGGAAGGTTTGACAGGTTGAGATCTGTGTTTTTTTTTTATTTTTATTGATGTTTTAATAGTTTATAACACTGTTTAGTTTTAGTTGTACAATATTGTTTGTCAGTCACCATACGAATGCATCCCTTCACCCCTTGTGCCCACCCCCCACTCCCCTTCCCCCTGGTAACCACCAACAGTTCTCTCTGTCCGTGTGTTAGTTTATATTCCACACAGGAGTGAAATCATGTGGTGCTTGTCCTTCTCTCTCTGGCTTATTTCACTTAACATAATACCCTCTAGGTCCATCCATGTTGTTGCAAATGGGACAATTTGGTCTTTTTTATGGCTGAGTAGTGTTCCATTGTATATATATATACCACATCTTCTTTATCCAATCATCAGTTGAGGGACACTTGGATTGCTTCCACTTCTTGGCTATAGTGAATAATGCTGCAATGAACATAGGGGTGCATAAGCCTCTTTGGATGGTTGACTTCAGATCCATTGGGTAGATGCCCAAGAGTGGGAATGCTGGATCATAAGGTATTTCTATTTGTAATTTTTTGAGGATTCCCCAAACTGTTTTCCATAAAGGTTGCACCAGTTTGCATTCCCACCAGCAGTGAATTAGGGTTCCTGTTTCTCCACAACCTCTCCAACATTCGTTGTTTTTTTGTCTTGGTGATTATAGCCATTCCAGGTCTAAGGTGATATCTTCACGTAGTTTGGATTTGCATTTGATGATTAGTGATGTTAAACATCTTTTCATGTGCCTGTTGGCCATCTGTATATCCTCCTTGGAAAAATGTCTGTTCATGAGATCTGTATTTTTTAAAAGATAATTCTGTGCTGAATACTATTTCATTGTATGGATATACCACATTTTGTTTATCAATTCATCAGTCAACGGATATTGGAGTGGTTTCTACTTTTTGGCTATTGTGAATAATGCTACTATGAACATTCGTGTACAAGTTTTTCTGTGGATGTATGTTTTCAATTCTCCTGGTGGTAGGAGACACAAGGCAGAAAGAAAAGCTTAGAAGTTTTTAAGAATGCAGTTATAAAACAGACTCTTCTCTCCTTTCTCTCCCTTTCCCAGTCCTCGATTTTCTTATCCCCTTCTTCATGTGTTACTCTCTTCTAGAAGAGAGATGCTGGCTGCCTCTTGGTTTGCCCGGCTCATATGGAAGTGCCTAGCTGTGTGATTAACCTCCATCCTCTTCTTCACTGAGCTGGCATAAAACAGGTAGGGGCTGGCATAAAACACTGCTTCCTTCCAGCATTGGACATGTTTGCTGGCATTTCTAGTGAACATCAGAGGAGCTATGTCTAAGTGAAGAGTCTGCATAAGGCCTCTTGTGAGTGCAGGTGTTTGGTGCAGGGGATGGTTGTCCCCATTCATAATGACTCTTGTTAGTACCACTGTAATGATGTGCATATGCCAGCCAGGCAGATAATAGTGGAGGCTCACTTATATCCTCATTAAATTTTATGATTAAATTGAGGCATAAGAACTCACAAAGGGCATAGACTTTTATAAATGGAATTTTGTAATGATGACCTATTAAATATGTTTTTGGCCAAGAGAGTCTGTTCCAACTTAAGCAAGCCCATTTTACTCCTCCTCATCATTGAGGACCCAAAGCCAGGCCCCACAGCAACCCCCCCCCCCTACTTTCTCCTTTTCTTGCCTATCACTCAGCTGGCCACTTCCTTTCCGTCGTCCTCCCCCCAAACCCCACTGTGGCATTCCTTTTTCCTAGCTACAGACCTTACAGGGAAAGCCAGCATCTCTCCCACCTCCCACACTGGGACACAAAGGTCTTCTTAAAGCTGTGGTTTGCCATGGCTCTACCTGTCTATTGGCCCGGAACCCTGGCATCGTTACAGTGATTCCACTTTCTTGATCGTGTCATATCTAAGAAACTGTTACCTAACCTAAGGTCACAAAGATTTACACTTATGTTTCCTTTAAAGAGTTTCATAATTTTAGCTCTTATCTTTAGGTATTTGATCCATTTGGAGTTAATTTTTGCATATGATGTGAGGTAGGGGTCCAAATTCACTCTTTTGCATGTGGATATCCAATTGTCCCAGCATTATTTGTTGAAAAGACTATTCTTTTACCATTGAATGGTCTTGGCATCCTTGTCGGAAAACAATTGACCATGGATATATGGGTTTATTTCTGGACTCTCAATTCTATGCCATATGTCTATTCTTATGCCAGTACCACACTATCTTGATTACTGTAACTTTGTAGTGAGTTTTGAAATAAGGAAGTTTGAATCCTCCAACTTTGTTCTTTTTTTCAAGATTGTTTCGGCTACTCTGAGTCCCTTGCATTTCCATATGAATTTTGGGATCAGCTCATCCATTTCTGCAAAAAAAAAACCCCACTGGGATTTTGACAGAGATTGCATTGAATCTGTAGATCAATTTGGGGCATACTGCCATCTTAACAATATTGTCTTCCAATCCATGAATGTGGGATGTCTTTCCATTTCTTTCTTTAATTTCTTTCAATGATGTTTTGTAATTTTCAGTGTACAAGTTTTCCACTTATTTTGTTAAATTTATTTCTAAGTATATTAATTCTTCTTGATGCTATTGTAACT
Organism: Tapirus indicus; assembly: GCA_031878705.1. Classification (NCBI taxonomy): domain Eukaryota; kingdom Metazoa; phylum Chordata; class Mammalia; order Perissodactyla; family Tapiridae; genus Tapirus; species Tapirus indicus. The sequence goes on along the minus strand of CM062918.1, from coordinate 58,222,593 downwards.
TGAATTGTTTTATTACTTTCACTTTTGGATTGCTCATTTTGGATTACTAGTGTACAGAAATAGAACTGATTTTTGTGTGTTGATCTTATATTCTACAACCTTGCTGAACTTGCTTAATCAATAGTTTTTATTTGTGGACTTTCTATATATATTATTGTGTCATCTGCAAATATAGTTTTACTTCTTCCTCTTCAACCTGCATACCTTTTTTCCTTGACTAATTGCCCTGAGTAGAGCCTCCAGTACAATGTGGAACAGAAGTGGTGAGAGCAGACACCTTCTCTTGCTCCTGATCTTAGAGCGAAAGCCCTCAGTCTTTTACCATTAACTATGATGTAGCTGTGGACTTTTAGTAGATGTCCTTTATCAGGTTGTGGAAGTCCCCTTCTCTTCCAAGTTTTTGAGTGTTTTTATCATGAAAGAGTGTTGGATTTTGTCAAGCATCTATTGAGATGATCACAGGATTTTTTCCCTTGTTCTAGTAATATGATGTATTACATTGATTGATTTTTGTATGTTGGACCAACCTTGCATTTCTGGGATAAATCCCACTTGGTCAGGATATATAACTTTTTTATATCTGCTGCAGTCGGTTTGCTGGTATTTTTTTGAGGATTTTTGCATCTGTATTGATAAGGGAAATAGGTCTGTAGTTTTCTTTTCTTGTGAAGTCTCTGTGTGGTTTCAGTATCAGGGTAATAATACTGGCCTCACGGAATAAGTTAGGAAATGCTCCCTCCTTTCTATTTTCTGGAAGAGTTTGAGAAGGACTGGTGTTAAATCTTCTTTAAACATTTGGTAGAATTCACCTGTGGATCCATATGATCCTGGGCTCTCCTTTGTGGGAAGATAAAAAAAAAAAAAAACTTACTTGTTAGACGTCTACTCAGACTTTGTATTTCTTCTAGAGTCAGTATTGATAGCTTATGGTTTTCTAGGAATTTATCCATTTCATCTAGGTTATCTAATTTGTTGGCATACAATTGCTCAGAGTATTCCCTTATAATCCTTTTTATTTCTGTACGGTTGGTAGTAAGGTGCCTGGTTTCATTCCTGATTTTAGCCATTTGAGTCTTCTCTCTCTTTTTTGGTCAGTCTACCTGAAGGTCTGCCAATTTTTCAAAGGACCAACTTTTGGTTTTATTGATTTTCTCTGTTGTTTTTCTATTCTCTATTTCATTTATTTCTACTCTAATTTTATTATTTCTTTCCTTCTACTAGTTTTGAATATAGTTTGTTCTTTTTCTAGTTTAAGGTAGAAGGTTAGGTTATTGATTTGAGATCTTTCTTCTTCTTCTTTTTTTTTTTTTTGAGGAAGACCAGCCCTGAGCTAACATCTGTTGCTAATCCTCCTCTTTTTGCTGAGGAAGACTGGCCCTGGGCTAACATCTGTGCCCATCTTCCTCTACTTTATATGGGATGCTGCCACAGCATGGCTGACAAGCAGTGCGTCGGCAGGCGCCTGGGATCCGAACCCACGAACCCCGGGCTGCCAAGCGCAAACTAAACCGCTGTGCCACTGGGCCGGCCCCAGATCTTTCTTCTTTTTTAATGCAGGCATTTACAACTAAAAATTTCCCTCTAAGCACTAATTTTGCTGCATCCCATAAGTTTTGGTATATTGTGTTCTCATTTTTGCTCATCTCAAAGTATTTTCTAATTTCCCTTGTGATTTCTTCTTTGTCTCATTGATTACACAGCAGTGGATTGTTTCCACATATTTGTGAATTTTCCAAATTTCCTCCTGTTATTATCTCTGTTTTCGACCTCCTGGATCCCTTGGCTCCTTGGCCATGTGTCCATTCGGTCTCCATACTCTGTATACGCCACTGTCCTCTGTCAAAACCCTGCGTTCATTGTCCTCAGGAACCCTTCTTAGAGTAAGCAGAAGAGAAAAACTCTCCATCTGACCTACCCAGATGTTCGACATAGAGCGCTATGCCATGCCATTCCTAACACCAAATCCTTCTTCCTTTCTATCCACAGCAGAGAAGAACAATCAGTACATCTGAATTATTCAGCTAGCATCTTAAACAATGAAGCCCATTGTTTATCTATACACCTGGCCTAATTGAAGGCTATTACTGACCACTAAAAGTTTCTGCTTGTATTTTAGGACCATTTTGGTATTCTACAAATCTTGTAGTTCTTACTAAGAAATCAATACTTTCATGTAGAAGATATTCCTGACTGGGTATAAAACATGACTTAGATGAATTCACTTTTTACTACTAAAATGAATAAATAAACAGAAGTATAAATCAGGGATTTGCTAATTGTCCCACTGAGCACCTACAGATGTTAGGTAGAAATTTATTTTTAGTTGTGATATGCTTGAAACATACACTCGGAGTAATAATCCATTTTCTGATTGTCATATTTTAGACAACCTTGTGAACTAAAAAATGGTTCACAAGAAACTTTCAAGCTCTTCTGCCTGACATTTACTTTTTTCCTTTCTTGACCTGGCAAACTTTTACTCATCCTTTAAGACCTAGCTTAAATGTCACGTTCCCTGAGGGGCCTCTCCCAATCCACTCGCAGAACAAGCCCTCCTGTCTCTGGACAGGATAAACAGTATGCACCCTTTACTGAACCATACTTATTCATTTCTGTGTCCACATCTTTTCCAAGGCTGTGGACTACTTGGGGGCCGGCTTAAGGGGGAAGTCCCCACTTCAGTCTTTGCAATCTTGAGCATTCACCTCAATCCACTGATGGCCCCCATTAGCTGGCTCCAGCCAGCCTGGGATTTGATGACTCAGATATCAGTGCTATATTCCCACCTGCCACATCCCCAGTGTGGCCAGCCCTTTGTTGCTAGCCAACAGAGCCCAGGCACTGGGGAGAGTGTTAGACGGCTACATAGCCTCGAGTCCTAGCACATTGTGTTGGCCCAGGATTTGGAACCGTCTTCTGCCTTTCTACCCTGACTCACAGACCTAGTCTGCAGTTGGCCTGGGTGCCTTGCCTAGAAGCCCAGCTCTCGCTAAGCTTGGAGGCTGTCCTGATCATGGCCTGTTCAACTTGGGCTAACATATAGTGAGTATTCTTGATAACTATCTGCTGAATGAATGAACATAAGCCCACCCATTTTACTTCATTAAAGAGGGGGTTCAAGCCTCTGTCTCTCTTCTCAGATGACTGTGTTTTTTTTGCCATTGGCCAGCCCCTTCAATTCAGTTTTTTTATTGATGTCTTAATAGTTTATAACATTGTGAGGTTTTAGTTGTACATTGTTTGTCAGTCACCATATGAATGCATCCCTTCACTCCTTGTGCCCACCCCCACCCCCTTTGCCCCTGGCAACCACCACCTAGTTCTCTCTGTCTGCGTGTTAGTTTATATTGCACATATGGGTGAAATCATGTGATGTTTGTCTTTCTCTCTCTGGCTTATTTCACTTAACATAATACCCTCAGATGAGTGTGTTTGACCTTACAAATACCACTTGGGTATCTGATTTCATTTGGCACCTTTTAGTTTTGCTAGGGTCACTATCAGGAGTGGAAAGGCTAAAGACAGATGGTCAGATTACTGGGGCAGCAGGTAGTCACTGACAAGATTGAGGAGTGACCGTAGAAAACAGAGACGATCACAAGAGAGAACACAGGAAAAGCACCAAGCAGAGCAGCACAGCCATGTAGGGCCACTTAGCCTGGGAGCAAATGGCTCTATTCACCTCAAGAGGCCCATGCACATCACTGAGTGCCAAGGCCAAACACGCAGGCAAAATGGTTGGTAAAATTCAGTGAAAGGACAAGGCAAGCCCCACACAATTCTACAGCCCTAGAGGGCATCAATACATCAAAGCTTAGTTCAGCACCATTTTCAAAACAAGGACCTGAGTCATCAAGAAAAGGTTAAACGATATTCACTACATTCTGTCAACAGGCTGCCAAGAGCAAATACATTTTAGAAACACTTATTTCTAAAAATGCAAATTTTCTCATTGATGTCAGAGCTTAAAGTAGTAAATATCAGTTATGTAGACCACAAGGGCTACCTTATTCCCCCAAGATATCAGATGGCTAAGGCATCACGGCACACACACACCACTGACATCGAACCAAAGTACTTTACAACACAGGTATTCAGGGACTTGGAGAGGGCCTGATTACATAAGGGTTTTAAAGTAAGAAGTTCTTTTAAGAGACGCAACTCTGAGGCATCAGATGGTGTCTTTAAGACATCACTCATAACCCAAGTTAGCCAGGTCCGAGACAGACAAACTCCACCCACCAAAATTAAACTGGATTGCCCAGATTTCTGATTGGAGCTTGATTCTCCTGTTACCTTGGCTACCCTTCCAGTTCCTGTTCTGTGGTCCAAGTTTCATGTTCATGATTCTTACTCTTCTGTTTAACTTCTGGTGTCTTCTATTTGGATATCTGGTGGCTGACTCTGGCTTTGTCCCATGATTCCACCTCCTGATTCCCAGATTGGCTCTGACATTCACTTCTGGCCGCTCTAGGGCTGGCTCCTGCCCACTTGGTCTTGTTTTACTACTTCTTCACCCTTTGTCAGGCCATGACAGGAGGTCAAGCTGCATCCACATAATAACGAAGTATGTTACACTGGGCTTTGCTTAGCTATTTGGTACATGACTCCAAACACATCCGTCTTGTTTGAATTAGGCTCCCTTACAGGTGGTACTTTTAGATCTGACTTTTCTCTAATAGAAACAGTACATATTATCATTGGATACCCATTTCACAATGGGGTATATCGCACGCCCAGGGAGTAACATGGCTCAAATCCTGGCTGGTTATATGCATTCAGGAATAACAGCCCTAAAAGTCAGATGCAAATGAAGATAGGTAGTTAATTGCCTTCTGGGATCCAGGTCTGGGCAGACTTAGCCCTAAAAAGCCATTATAGGAGAGGTTCTTAAACTTTAACGTGCAAAGATACCTGGGAAGCTAGTAAAATGAAGATCCCTGTGATCTACTCCTAGAAAGTCTAATTTAGTGATCTGGGTCCGAGAATCTGCGTTTTTAACAAGAGCCGTAGGTAATTCTGATGCAGTTAGTCCTTGGACTATCCTTTGAGAAACACAGCACCACAGCAATGAGAAATCTGACAAACATGGGACAAGCACAGTAATTAAAGGACTCCCCAATCCTTTCTTTCTTAGAAGCTATGGTGCACCTTGCCTAAGGCAGGTCATCTGGCCAATTCTTTCCTAATATTACTGAACATCAGCTCAGTTCCAAGAGCAACTTATGTTTATTTTAGTAAAGACAGTGCGAATTTCCCAAGTTTCCATAAAGAAGATACTTTAATATGTTTTTAGAATAAGTGGGAATAGGCATCTAAATTATATTTTTCTCTCAACTGAGGAAGAAATATTAGAAAAAATACCATTTAAGTTACATGCTATTGTCCTTCATCACACAGATCTTCCCTCCTTAGACAGAACACCTCCCTATGATAATTTCAGAAGTCTCAGGATTTTGCCCAAATCAAACAAGTCAAATATTTTAAATTTAACAGCAATCACTGCTATTTTAAATAAGAAATGGAAACATCCATTTGATCCAGAAAACCTTCCAATTAGCTCTCTAGCAATACATATACTATTGGTGAAGAGTATCTGTATCTGAACATTCTGATGCTCAGGAGCCTGGTAGGCCAAGAACAGTAGAGCCCAGGAAACACGCAGGCTGTGCATTTGACCTGTAGGCCAAGTTTCCCTGAGTGCGTCCCTACCCGAATTCATCCTGGAGGGGGACCTCAGGAAAATCAGTTTAATTGGGAGGATTCTGATGGGGGTAGGATGCTTTTGGAATCTAAGATGACAGAAGATATTGATGAGCTGTTAGATCCGGGAGGCCTGTCTGATATTTGAGATAATGGGGCCTCCATTTGTTTCAGGACGATGCCTTCATTTTTGCACTAACATGGTTTATGGCTTGCAGGGGATATATGGACTGACTGATGCAACCATTAAGGATGTTAGAGCCCCACTCTTACTATTACTGTGATATGTGTACACATTTGTTTTTTTCCTAGGAGGATCTTTATTTTTCTCCCAAATCTCATAACTGATTATACAGATGTTTAATTGAGAGGAATAATTATGAATTACGATTTGTCTTTTTTCTTTCAAACTTTCCTATCTGAATCATTTATCGCCTTCATTACAAGTGTTTTAAATATTGTAAAATTAAAGTTAAAAAACAACAACAAAACACTGCTAGTAGTCAAGCCCAAGACCAGAAAAACTCAGTTTTTAAACATTAATGTTTCTTAATTTGAGAGCCTTGTGTACTATAAGACTGCTAATCTACAGAAAAGAAGGAATTTAAAGTCAGAATCAGAAGTAGAAAAAGCTGGTTGAGAAAGAAATGCAGGTAGATTAACCCCGTGAAGTCAAAGGGACAGTGGAACTACATGGTCAGGATGATCAGAGGTACAATGACTTAAAAGGTGTGAATACTAGTTAAAAGCACAAAAAGTTAGGGGTATATTCTGGGGAAAATGCTTAATTAGGAGATGACCTAGAGCTTTTGAACACTCTTATCACTCTGATGTACTCTGGGTAAATAAAGCAAGGAAGACAAATTTTACCCAGCTTGTGTTTGCTGTTCAACTCTGACCCTTGCCTACTGAATGACTTTAAATATCTGTTATGGAAAAAAATGACACCACTTTAATTTCCGGCTCCATCCCCATCTGGCCAGGGAGAGGATAAATTAATATTATCGTGTTTTGTCTTTAGGGCTTCTGATACCCCTGAGGACCAGCCTGTGGGACAGTCTGTTTTGGCAAAGATTCTTGGCCAGAGTCAGGAGAGCAGGATTCAGGACAAGGCCAGTTCACGTAACACAGCTCAGAGCATACAACACAACTTGCTCCGAGGATGTTGGGCATTGTGCTTCATTAGGAAACAAAATATAAGCTTTCCACACCATTAGGAATGACTTTAGGAGTGAAAGCACATAAGACGATGCCTCACCTCATCAACAATGCACTGCAGAAGCTGGAGAGGCTGCAACGGGAAAGAAGAGAGGAAAAAGTATTAGCCTTGATGCAATATCTTTACAGTGGAGTGGAAAGAAAAAATCATTAATGCAATAAAATATAGCAAGATTAATCAACAGCAGCAAACTCTTATAAAAACATTGATGCTCAGGATGTTCTATTATTTCTAATGGTACCTAATCTAATACAGGCAGTTAAAGGTCTGCATTTTCTTCAAAATGCAATTTGCTAAGTTTAAAACAAGGCATTCAAGCATGCAAAGGAAGCAGCCATCAGGAAAAAGAAAAGTGAATTTTTTTCTGAACTCATAAAGCTTACCATTAAAGATCCCTGGTTTTTCTGAATCTGAAAAAAGGCAATATGTAATTAGCATGTCATAATCAAAATGACTCACTTGGACACATTATGATCACTGAGAGAAAATTATTGCATTGCTGGTGGCAATTTGTGGGCATGTGTTAACACAATTTACATAATGAAAATACACAAATGTTAATAGCTCGCTTCTCATTTATAGGCGAAAGTCAGCAGAATGTTAATTTCACACAACACTTTTTAGTACCCTCCAGGTTGTATTAGAATAGGGAGAAAAACCATAATCCATTTCAAAAGGCTGTTTACGATTCAGATATAAATAATGTTTTATATTGCTAGATTCTGAACACTGGGCTTAATGTTGCAATCATTGCTAATGTTATGAAGCTCACTCTTTTTAAATTAAAAACCGATTTATTTAAAATTGAAATTAAATCATAGTCAGAAATTAGAATTTTGGATTCCTGCCAGTGTCTGCTCACAATCCCCTATTTTGTGAAGAAAACTTTAATTATGTGGTTGCAGTATTTGCCTCTAACTTAGGAGTGGGGTGAAGACTCCACCTTTTCCAAAGTTCCTTCAGCCTGTTTCCAGGGCAGCAATACTCTCTGGGAAAATCAAATTCATGCAAGTTTTACACCATTTCTCAGGGGATAAAAGCAGAAAGTAACAATGGGTGTTCTGAAGGCAGGCTGCAATAACACCAATAAACCATATCTCTTAGAAAGTTACTAAAATGTGACACCAAATTAATAAAACATCCACTTAGCAATTAAAGTATTAAACACTTCGATGACTCCCCCTACCCCCCCCAATGCCTGCAGTTATTATAAACGCAATGAAAATGGAGTCCCAGATACTAAATTTCCTAAGAAGGAAAATTTCAGAAACCAAATACAACTATTGAGGGGTCAGTTGTTTGCTGGAATAACTGAGCTCCTGCCAGCTGGTAAAATATAGGGAAAATAGTAATAGTCCCTTACGTGTTTATAATGGTGCTTTTAAAAGTTCTTTCACATACACTCTCATTTATCTGCACAACCACCCTGAGGTTGGCAGGGATGATCACCTCTATTCTATGATGAGAAAACCGGGCCTCCCAGAGAATGGGGCAGCCCAAGGCCTCAGGAACAGGCTATGGTTGTGCTGGGTTTTCTCCCATGCTCCTTTCTTTCCAGCTTCTGCATTATATCTGCCTACAATCATAGCATTAATTAAAAACAACTGGATTTGCATATATTTATACTCGGCATGGTAAAGTTGATAAATTGTCAGTTTTTGCATATGGGTTCTTCTCACCTAGACTGTAAGCTTCTCAAGGGCAGAAGCTATGTTTTTGCATTTCTTCTGCATCCATATGGCAGACCCTTCCACACAGTGCTTGCGCGTTTTAAAAAGTGCTTTCCCATGTATTACGTCAACTGAACATGGTGCCTACTCCTTGCTGCTCTCAAGTTCCTCATCAGCCCCTTCCCAATCACCACTCCCTGAAACCTCTGTCCCAGGTTGACTGGTTCTTAGTCTACTTTGATAGTTCCTACTTAATGTTGTCCTGAATTACTTCTCCTTGTTCCTCTGCTCAATAAGTACTTCTGGATAAGGCTCTGCAGGTAAAGATTTACATTAACAAGGAAGACAGAGCCGTTAACTACCACCCTGGAGTGGTTAAGGATTTAGTGACAAGCCACACCACCTTTAAAAATATCTTGCCAAGCCCAGGTAACTTCTCCCATGATATGAGATATCTTTGGTGTTTGCTTTCATTTTTTTCAAGTGCACATGGATACTCCTCCCTCTCCCCGCCCCTGCATTCTTAATAAGGTATATCTACTTCAACAGGAGAGTTACTTGTAATGAACAAAGAATTAGAAATCCATTTTTGACATCAAAGACAACGTTATCCACAAATTTGCAGCAGTCAGGGGGATTACAACATTCTCTAAGGAAAACACACGGCATACATTCTAAATGTTTCAAAAGGAATTCAGGAATGGATTGTGAGACATTGTTCCCAGTAACACAAGTTGGTGAACCAAATGAATTGATGGGAGGACATTTCCTCATGAAAGGGGATCTTAGAGAATGTCTCCACTCTGCCCTATTCTGTGGGTTAAAAACATGGTTTAAGACAACTGAAAACTGTACTATTTTAATGCTTGTTCTTTACTATAAGAACGGGAGAAACAGCAATATCAAAGTCTTTTTAATGATCTTATAACTATACTGTTTTACCCAGGTTTTTAAAGAGAGACATTGTTACCAGGTTTTATTACAGTTTTGATAGCAACATATATGAAATCATTTTCATAAATTTTGTATTAAGGTAGCAGTGCCAGTACCTGAAATTGATTCAAAATGCTTAAGATACTCAATTACTTTTTAACACTGTTACACTGATGACTTATATCTTCTATTTCACAAGAATTTGATGATGCAACATCATTGTAATTGATTCATTTTCTCAATTAAATAAGGCTACTGTACTTTTCTTTATATGAATGCCACATAGACCATAGAGTTAGATGTATTATCTCCTTTCTCTGTCTCAGATATATTGCCTTAAAGGATATATTCTGTTCCTCTGTTAATTCCACCAGAAAATTTAATGCCGCAGTCATTATTTTTCAAATTCTGAACTGTCATGTACTTGACTGTATTTATATTAGGCATATTTTTCATGGCTAAACTCTCTGTTGTTTACCTTTTTCAAGATCACATTACTGTACAGGCACAGCAACCATAAAACAGATCCAAACAAGTCAACCTCCAGTCATTGCCTCTGCTTTTGCACACAGTTCATGAAAAAGTGAAGCCCCTAGTTTTATAGCACATTAAAGTGGTACTAAGGGTACTCAATATAAAATGTTAGCTTTGTGAATGCCTCTGTTTATCCTGGGTCTGCCTTCCAAATGCTTAGCCGTGGGAGCAGAGTTCAGAGGAACACAATAATATTGTTAGGGCTGATGCACTGCCTGCACCTCACAACATATGAAACGCTGTTTATAACTAACCTGTCCAAGTGCACATTCTTGCTTGTACATTTTGCTTGTGTTGAGTTTTCTATGTCTAACTAATATTTTGGGACAATGAACAGAACAATCATTGTTTCAGTCATACACTTTGCCAACCAGTCTCTAGAACTAGTAGCATTTTGATACACTAATTAGACAAACCTCTTCACTCCCCTGGGCATAGCTTTTTCTTTCTTTCACCAACCATTAGGTCCAAGATTTTAAGCCACACTGACAGGGGATAGTTATGCCTTATTCTGATGTAAGACAGACCCTTCTGTGTTTAAATGGGGAAGAATGACTTTATATCAGGCAGGCATAAATATCAATACTCAGAGTATGATTGCAGTAACATTTATCATATATTTCCTTGGAAGGACTATATCTTTGGCAATTAGAAAAGCTCCTACAACATGACTTATGACTTTGAAAATGATCCTGGAAAGGAAATTGCCAATGCAAAAGTTTGCTTGTAGGGCCTCAACTATTTAGTCAATGGCTCTGGTGATACAAAGACCTTTGGAAGTCTCATTATGCTTCTGTCTCTGTAGAGGTACTTTTTACATACAGTGGTAAAACAGACCTTGCTACCAGCCCTTTTACCTTATATTCAGAGCACAATCAAGAAACTAAAATGAATCCACCTATGTAACTTAGCGAAGACACTAGCTATAGCTTTCATTTTCTCTTTTACTCTCTGAAATTATGGCTTGCCCTGCAGCTCTTGTCTGAGAGATTTATGTGTGACCTAGGTCAGATCTTCCAATATCAGTTGACAAATTTTCTCTTTACATATTTACTGCTTTTCAAGCTTGTGTTATTTTCTCTTAAATAGAAAATTAAATCAAATGGTTGGAATTTTTAAGGAATATCATTTTTATTTGTTGTGCTACTGGTATCACCTTCTTGCTTTCAACGTGGAATTCTTCTTTATTATTTTTTAAACTTCAAATTTTAGGAAGTGTAGCTATTTTGCAGACTCTCTTTTCAAATCAGATGCATTAAGCTATAACCCTGGCTAAATATAAACAGATTACGGTAAGCTGAGACTTCCATATTCTAAATGAAGAATAATGACTACAGAACTTTTGAAATGGAAAGGACCTCAGAGATCTAGTGCAATCTACTCATTTTGCTGTTAGGGAAACTGAGGCTCAGAAGGGAGCAGTGCCCAAGGTCACAGACAGAACCTGGCCTAGAACTGACTGTTGACTCAGGAAGCTGCCTAATGCGGGGAAAATGCATCAACGTCGGAGTCAGAAAGACCCCTGGAATCCCAGTCAGATCCCCACGGCTTCAGAAACTCCTTCCATTCTCTAGGCTCAGGGCACTTGTCTACAAAGTGAAGGCAGGAGCTAGAGGAGTCCAAGGATTTCTCCAAGGCAGAGCTTCCTGTCCAGGTGCAGGATTGTCTTCCTATCAGAGGGAAAACTAGTTCTGGCCCTCAATCTAATTTTATCTGGCACTGTGCTAGGTGCTAAAACTTAGGGACACACCACCTCCAATCATTTATTACTTGCAAAAACAAAGCATCCAAATCTCAAAAAGCCTTCAATGAGAGAAAGAAAAAATCACTTCCACGTGATCACAAGCTGAATACACATTGCTTAGCACCCCTAACACGAGTTCCCAAACAAAGGAGTGCTTTCTAAAAAGGAATAGAACAAAATTTACTCTGGCTAACTACAAATGGGAATTTTGGCAAACTGATATTTTTAGATACTGAACGCATTATGAGACAAAATAAATGAACAGTATATATTATCTAATAATATAAAACGAACAATTATAATTCACTTTGTGCCATCCTATCTCCTCTATTCATCAGCCTCTGTCCTTGTTCAACTTCTTATCATGCCTCTGAGTTTATTAGCGTTATCTTGTACAGAACAAAACAAAAACAAAAAAGAAGTCATAAGACTTATTTAAGCAAAAATAAATGACTTAAAACAAAAATACATCATCAGAGGATTTAGTAGAGAGCTACTAAATAGGGCTAAGAAAGATTGATTTCCACTGATTGGGAATCACTACAATCCCCACATTCTAAGATCTACTTACTGGCACCTTCTCTCTGCCCCACATCTCAAACTCCAGCTGGACTGCTGCCTTCAGGAGTGACCAGTTTTGAAAAGCTAAAACTACATGTCCCTGAATTTAACAAACAGCTGGGTGGGACAGAAAGGCTCTAAGATGCTTAGGGGAGGGCACAGCTCAGATGGGATCAGACAGAATATCATCAGAGCCATAAATTAGATCACTTGGCTCTCACTGCTTCCTGAGTATCAAGGACAATGCATTTTCACACAAAATACAACAGCTGGAGCATCAAGGTACAGTGCAACATTATTCATTTGCTGGGTCTGCCAGTCAGTGAGCAGGGAAAAAAGGACCTGATTGCCAGTCTATACTCTTTTATCCCTTGTGTATTTAAAATTGACATAGCTCATGTCCTACTCCACATAGGTGGATAGGAGCCATAGTAAAACATCCTCTGGGCAAATGTAAGTTTTAATAATTAGACCTGAATTTTGTGATAAAAGCAGGGGGTTAGAACCTCAATTCAAAATGATCAATGTGAATTACAAAATTAACCTTTTCTCTAATGGTACAAGGTCTGGCCAATGAGTCCATTAAGCACTTTCCTTTCAAAGATGATTTTGGACATTTGCTGTATCAAACTTTTCCCTGTTCATTGTTCCAAAAAACGGTGGTCTTATTTTGGAACCTAGTTTAAGAATATCAGTTACGTGTCCATGTGGAAGGGAGGAAGGTGTTGCCTTTTCTGAGGAGGTCAAATAAATCTGCTATAGCAAAAGTTTTTTAATGAGTCAAAATGTCTGAAAGGGTTTTTCTGGAGCTATCATTTAGTTTGCATCTCTATTAGCCTAAATCCTCCCCATGCCATAGAATCCAGAACGATGCTAGATGTCACCAAGTCTAATTCCTTGCCCCATAAAGAAATTCACTTTATAACATCCCTGACAGACAGCCATCCTGTCTCTGCTAGGAGACTTCCAATGATGGGATTCCAATGATTCTATCTTGGGTAGCTTAAATTGTTGGAAAGTTCTTTCTTATTTTGAGTCCAAACATGTCTTCCTGTAAGATGTGCCCATGTTCTGGAGCTGAGGGTGATCAGACCTAATGGCAGCTCCTCACAAATCTGAAGACAGCTGTCACGTCCCCACGATGCCTTCTTTCCTGAATGAACACTTCTCCTCCTCCTGTGACAATTGCTATGTTTGGTTGCCCTCCATCCTCCCCTTCTATTAGTGATGATGCTCTAACACATCCCCTGCCCCCAAGCAGCACGGATGCTTCCTGGGAAGATGACTTCACCCCCAGCTTTAGGGGTGGGGCGGGTGGTTCAGGCTTAACTAGTCAGCATCATCTAAATCTCCTGGGCACAGGGAGTTAAACTGTCCAGTCAAACTGAAGCCTAGGGCCTCTGGCTGTCTGTGGGGAAAAGAGATCTGCAATTCCCTTCTAAACGGAGACCAGGTTGCCCCAGGAACTCCAACAGCCATTCTTGGTCTGTGAAGGGAGAAGCTTACTAAGAATAGAGCCAAAAGTAACTTGTTGGATCAAGTTCTACCTAAAACTAGTAACACTTGACTTTTTGGTCATGCAATTTAATGAACTCCCCTTGTGGTTGAGGCAACTTTGAGTTGGGTTTTCTGTTACCTGAACCAGAAAGCTGCCTGGAAGGATCCAGGCACGATTTCACATTCTCTACCACTGCGGTCACCTTTCTCTGAATGTGGTGCCATATGTGTACGTATGACACTCATAAAATATGACGCCCACACCTGAACACACACCTGGACTGATTGGCTTAGATCTTCTTGTTTTGGACACTATACCCTATTTAGAAGAAACTCATGGAGGCAACAAGTGCATTCACATTTTTGGTAGCCGTATCATAGAGTTGGCTCAACTGAGAGAATGAGAGAAGTATATAAATCTTGGACTGAAAAAGAATTACTTCTTTCCTGTACTCTTCTATTTCTTATGTGTGTCACACTGACAGGGTATTAGAGAGTCAAAATGAGTGAATAATTAAACCAATTATAGAACCTAGACAAGTCTGATGAAGTTTCTACCTATTGTCTCTCTTCTCCAACAGAGAGAAACTGCATCCTTTTATTTGTCTGGCTGAGGAGAGGCCTGTCTAGCACTGAGGCAGAATCATAGACTTTTGGGGCCTGAAAGGATCTTAAAGGGTTTTTAATCTGACCTAGCTCCCACCCCTATCTGATCCTTGAATCCCTCCTTCATTACACCCCTGCTGATCGGGCTTCTGTCTGAATGCGTCTAGTGATGGGGAGCTTACATCTTCTGACTGTCCATTCTACTCTTTGTTCCAGTTCTACCCGCCTGACAGTACAAATCTGTCTTTTCTTACACAAGAACCCTCAAATACCTGAAGACAACTATCATATCTCCTTAGAAGCTTTTATCCTTCAGGTGTTAATGCTGGTGGGATAGAGTGGGAGTGAGAACATGGAAGAAAAGAAAGGGGACAAAATTATGAATTTAAAGTTGAAGGATGTATTCCTTAGTTCCGTCTGATTCTAAAATCTGCTATGCCAGCATGTAAAAAAGTAAAGTTAGACTAAATCATTAATTCATCAATACATATGTGTTTATCAAGTACTTACTTTATACCAGGCATGGTACTAGACTCTAGGATCCAGAAGTTGGATAAGATACAACTGCTGCTCCACACAAATGAAGGAACTCATCTGAGGTCCCTGAAACTTAGTGGCAGAGCTAAGACAAAGCACAGGGCTTGCATTCTCCTCTAAATGTTACTCAATATTTAGATAAAATATGATTTGCTGGACTAAGAGTCCTGTAGATTTCTAAGGCAGCTTCCTGCCAACAGATCATGTTTCTAGGCATGGCAAGGAAGGTTTTCTTTGTGGGCTAAGACTACATACTGCTGCATTTTTTTTTTTTACCACTATCTATTTGACAACATTGTTTGGCCTGCTGAGATTTTGAGATAAACTGCAATTGCAGCCAATATATGATTCATATAGCATCAGAAAGGAAAGAATCTTGAAACATAGTCACATATAACCATGTTAATTAACATGTGTCTTACTGGCTTGACTGTAAATGAAATTCAAAATAGATTTAAAGAAAAGAAGTCATGGATCTAGAATAAACTGAAAATTTGACTTTTGTTTTAGAGTTTTAGTTCATACCTTTCATATTTTGACATAGGTAAAATCAGGTTTCCATAAACTTGAAGAGACAACTTGGGGAGATGGTGACGAGAAAAGTAGCTGAAGATGTGGAAAACAGGAGGAAACTCTTCCCACAAGATGAAAGGAGACCACAGAATGCAGAGTCCAGAACTTTTCAGACTGTTGACCAAATAACTCTAGTTCATACAAGATACTGCTTAGACATATTTAAAAATTAACAGATAAAAGTAGAACTGCTCTTGTGTTTGTGTGCATGCATTTGTGTTTGCACTGGGGAATAGAGTCCCACTTACTCTATGTTCTGTCTTCCTGTAATTCTGCAAATCACTGACCTAGGACACCTCTATCATTTTCCAGATGAGGAAACCGATGCCAAAAAGAAATAAGGTCAAACAACTAACAAGGAAAGCCAGCACCAGAACTCAGGTTAGCTCTGTGTGTGTCTGGGCAGAAACCATACACTGACAATGACTTAACTTGTCACTTGTTGGGTATGTCACTTGCTGCCTCCCGGTCCCCTCTGCCCTGAGTCACTGAGCGTTTCCAACTAGCTGGTTACCAAGGCGGCACAGGGCTGTCCAAAGAGCAGGCGCTGGAGGGAGGTCTTTTGGCTGGGAGCTTTCTTTTGTTTACTGTATTTTACTAAACTAGATCTAAGACTAGAGTCAAGGTCTCCTCACGTCCAGAATGGTGCTCTCTGCAACCTGTTTCTGAAGAGAAAATAAGACAAGCTCCATTACCCACTTTGGTCTTTCTTTCCTCCTCTGAGCTCCCTTCCTCATAAGACCATTCTATTCCCTAGCTTTTCTTTCCTTCTCCCTGTGACAGTCACCACCTGTAGACCTGGACAGTGTACTGCATAACAGCGTCCACACTTGGTTCTAATTGGTTGCCTCAGTTTCCCACAATTCCTTGGAGGTGACACCTTGGCTCTGTGCAAAAACTGCCTCCTTTCCTAGCTCCTAGTGGTCCCTGGGACCCTCTGCTACCCGCTGTGTCTAGCACTCTCCAGTGCTAAATCGAACCAGCTCTTTGCTCCTTTTAGGCAACTCATTGATTTTTCAATGAACTTAGCTTGTCTGTTTTATTGGCACTAAAGAAGGTTGGGTTCTTAGCATCATTAACATTTTAGTTGAGGAAGAATTCCCAAACCTCCTAGGCATTAATCTAGAACTATTAAACATCTACAAAGTAATCTGTGCTCAAACAAAGCTTGGCCAGGTCTGCCCCCTTTTTCACTTGGATGCCAATGACCACCCTAGCCCCCAATCTACCCAAGTTTTCTATACTGAATGGTGATAAGTAAAACACTAGGGTACAATAAAAGTTGCTGTCTTTGTCTGTTGCTGCTGCTACTACCACTGTTGAGGACCACTTTCCCCCCAGGGATCCATATCCACCAGCAATTACCTGGCAGGCCTGGAGCATCCTGGGACAGTAATTTCCATCTCTGCAGACACACCAGTTGGAGGCAGTACTTGAGTGTATGGGTGTGTAAAATAAGCATGGACATTTGGGCTCAAAGCCTCTGAGTACCTTATCTTACTTTCTCCCCCAACCACCCCTCTGGAGTGGGATACAGTCTGACTCTGTTGCTAAATACCTGGTAATCATGAATGAGTCATTTAATGGCTATGAACTCCCATTTCCTCCTCTATAAAATAAAGGAGTTAGATTAGATCATTGTAAGAACTCTTCACATCCTGAAATTCTATGATGCCATGAAGTAGCAGGCAGCACCAATAAAACCAAAGGGAGAAAAATGGAAGGCCTCCCAGACCACAGAGCCTAAGAGGGAGAGAAGATGGCAAAGTTGCTACCTGAAAGCCAGACTGGGGACCAAGTTCATTACTTCAAACTTTAATTCTATTTCTGGGCTGATTACTTAAAAACTGTAAAAGAATCGTGGTCCCCAGTTCCTAAACTAAAAATGACTAGATTCTGTATATAATTCAATATATTATGATTGTGAATGATAAATTATAACTCAAAAAAAGAAAGACTGTAAGGAAAGGGTCTTATGGGATCAGAAAAGTAATTCATTTTAGTCCTACCTGGTATGAGACATGGTCATATATTTTCAGAGTTACATAGGTAAATCCCTAAAGTACTTTCTGGAAATATAAATAATACTAATATTACCTTGCTCTTGTTTACCATCTTATACTTTTCAAAGTGCTCTCTTAGGCATTAGCTCATTTGATCATGACAAGTCTCACTCCCCTCCGCCAGCAGTCTAGAAAATGTCCTATGATGTACCAATTCAAATTCATAGAGGGTGGCACATAGAGGATGTGCCAGGTCAAATTCATAGAGGCACAGAACCCCTCAGAAGCAAGTGCCAACTGACCTTAGGGGCAGAGATCTTAAAATGCACTAATTTCCAACCTCAGACTGGCTCCCAGTCATCTCAAAGGGATTCATGAAATTCTCAAACCCAATTTCATTATCTGGTCTCTGCCACACTTGCCATCTCCATCCTGACACAACACCTGTCTCCTCTAACATTCTTCCGTCCCCTTTCTTACTTCCCTCCCAGTGTTGCTTTAAAAGAAATTCCTAAACTGTTAGGGAAATGAAAGTAACAACAGCAGCAGTACCTATCACCTTAAAGTACTGGCAGGATGCCAATTACAACATGCTGCTTTAGACCTTTATCTTTTACCAGATGAATCTCTTTTTGACTAGAATGCTTGCAAAGTGCTTTCCCATCCTTATAGCCTCAGAGCCTCAGCTCAAGCATCATCTACTCTGTGAAACCTTCATGACTTCCTAAGGTGAGCTGACCTCTTCCTCTTGAGGCCAGAGCATACCACCTCCTGTCGGTTCCTTTTACATCAACTTCCACTCATTTGTTCTATGTTTTTCTTTCCATTGGACTAGATTCTTTGAAAGCAGGGACCACATCTGTCTCATCTCTGTACTCCCAGGGCTCAGCACAGTGCCAGGACAGAGTGGGTGCTCAGTGACAAATATGTGTTGAACTGAATCAAGATGTATATCATGTAATAGTTTAGAAGGTGCTATAAAATCAAACCAACATGAGGTTAGTACTTTAAAAAAAGACAGGAATCACTAACCTAGCTGGCTACTACACATGCAAGTAATTTATCTTTAATGGAAAATTTCACATTTCTAAGCTACCCCCACTTTGGAGATTATTTTGCTTCCATTTCTGCTCTATTTTAAAGACATACTAGGAACCCACCTCCTGTCTTTGGCATAGGCTAAGCAAATAAAATTATGAGACCTCTTGATAAGTATGAGACAGATATTGGGAGAAGAATTTGACATGGGCAATTTAAAAATTCCTGGGAAGAAGCAAATGTGTATAAGTGAACATTTTCATATCACTTAAATTTCACCTCTGCATTTTATGGAACATAAAATCTGATTTTATGGCTTGAAATATCAGCATATTTTAAATGTCTATAACCTAAATAGTGAGGATGAAAATAAACAATGAATTAAAACATGTAGCCTAGAAATTTGTTTAGGAAAAAAATTGCACGCATATTGCTCTTTTGGAATCTTGGCAGAACATTGAAATTTGGGGTGATTATCCACTGCTGTTTTTTTCTCTGATTAGAGACCTTAGACAAAAAACTAGATACTTATAACTGACTAAAATCCTTGGTGTTCTGAACTTCAAAAGTTCATGCAACAAAGGATAGAGCCTAAATGTCTCTTTTTAAAGAAGGCCAACTTTTTAGGTATTATTTTGCAATTCTAGGTTGGTCTAGGCATGATCAGTACATTAATACATAAATAAGATAATGATATCTATGGTCTAAATTTAACATTGAATATAAAACAATATTAAATTCTCAAAATTAGGATTAGTAACAATATAGTCAAAGGCTTTTAAAACATGAATAAAATTAGGTATGAAAACTAGTACTTCGGCATTAGCCTTTGAAGTGTTTAGTATTTTAAAACAGTTTTAAGAACATATGCTTTCTACTCTATTATGAGACAAATACTCTACCCAGAGCACAATTTATTACTACAAAATAAATGAATGTTTAAAAGACAGTCTGTCAATTGAAAAAAAAAAAAAAAACCCACAACACATTAAAATAGCAGGTTTCCAAGCCAAGTCAAACAAAATACTTTCTCCTTGACAAGCTGCTTACATTTAAATGAAAACAGGGCAAATCTGGTCAATAGTATAGATTGCATATAATAAAAAGGACCTTAGATCATGTTAATACAAGAATCAGAAAGCAGTAACTTCAATTAAAACCATCCAATTATTTAGCAAACTTTCAGATACAGCAAATAAATTAATCTGTTTTAAATGAAAGTGCTCAGATAAGTAGCTTTTTGACCTATGAGTATGTCTCACTAGCAGCAATCACTGCAAAGCAAGAATCTGCTGAAGCAAGGCAAAGCCCCCAAATCAAACAAATGGTATTAGTAATCAAAAAGCATTTGCACAACATATTTCCTTGGTTAGTAGCAGGGGGTTCTGAGCAAACGCCACCTACAGCTTCCCTCATATATACTCATATATACTCTGATATATAGTATATAAGGGTGAACACACATTTCTCTTGTCCATGAACAACTGGGGTATTTTGCTTTTAACAACACGATATTTTCATTTCTGTACTATCCTGTGAAAAAGGCCGGTCGTTATACTATTAAGAATGCACGTCTTTCACTTAAAATCCTCTATTATCCACTTACGTTTAACTCGTATTGGGATTTAAGAATGCCTCTTTATCGAGACAAGTAATATGTCATCATTTTGTTCAGCTAACAGGCCTGACAGACCCTGTCTCCTTGAATTAAGAACAGTAGATCTCTATTTTGTACATTGGTGGCAAAAGCTGGCAGAATAAATGAGAATTAGCCAATTGGTAGTAAAGGTTTTTAATCCCAAAGATCCAGACTTTCCTTTTACCTTAGCCTTAATTATTCTATTTGGCCAGATGATGGTATATGTTTTTTTCAATAAAAATGATCTCTTTATATTGCAATAATTTATTTGAATGGCCTTCTTATGTATTTTTAACAAATAACACCACTGTTCACTATATATCTCTTACGTTTTTGATCCTTTTTACTACTTATCATCTTCTTTATTTGAAACAGATTTTTAACAGATAATCTTGATCGTTACAACAATATCTTGCTTGCATTTTATTCAAATAATTCTTAAAAACAGCTTAAAAAGCCGTTTGGAATAACATCAAGCTTGCCATCAATCAAACGAAAAAATTCCGCTGGCGGTTGTATAAACATCAGATCAAGTCTGACGTCTTCAAGGATTTCAGAGTGAACCATAAAAAACTCCATTAACTTCTGACAAAGAATGCAAATTAATCACAACATGGGGTGAAATGAAATTAAAGGCTCTTTTCTAATCAATGACAAGGCAGGATGAAATATTTGTTACTCTCTCTGCACTCACAGACTGCCTAGGACGTTTGCACTTCTCTTGCAAAGCCCCAAATGTAAGGTGTGAGTACAGATTCACCCACAATCGCTGTTTAGCCCTTCTCCCCACCCCCCACCCCCAGAGCTATCTGCTTACAAGTCGTGGAGATTCACAAAACACACTAATCATCTGAATCTCAGGTGCATCCAATTTGTTATTCACACTCTCCCATGCCAGTGAAAAGCCTGGCGCAGACAGATGCACCAGGAACCCTAAATGACAGTTTTGGCCTCCGGAAGTACGATCACTACAGCAAAATCTAGTACAGCCTCCAGGTGAAATGTCTGGAGCTCCATATGGAGCAGGGAAAATTAACAACAAGATGAAAATCACTGCAGCAGCGGGGAGTCGGAATTTTTGAAAAAAAAAATGAAATTTAAAGATGAAGAAAGAGAAGTAATAAATTAATGGGGTGTGAAAACATTCAAAGCTTTACAATACCAGGGGCACTATTTGCTCAGATTTTTTTCCTTTTTTTAACTTCAGGTCATTTTGATGTAATTTATTAACCAAGATCAGGAATTGTAGCCAAAGGAAAAACAACATTTTTATACATGTAAAAGTACTTTAAATACATTTGTATCTGTATTATCTTCACTTTCCTGTGTCATCTTGCTTACCAAATTTCCAAATGCCAGAGCTGGCGCATACCCTAAGAAGACTCCTTAATGGTTTTACTATCATCCTAATGCAGGGCACTATTGTAAAGTTTGAATGAAGGGTGACAATTTTTAGCAGGCAATCTTTTTCATTTTTCCTAAATTATGGTGTCATTAAACAAACCACTGCCCACCATCATGTTTTTTAAGTCAACTGAATTTGGATCTGCATGATTAACTGTACACAGCTTCGGTCCTTGTTCAGACTTGCACATCTTTCTAGATGATTATTAAAGCTAAATTGTTCAAGAAATTGAGATACTATCTGTTTGCAAAATGTTTAAAAACACATTTTTTTTCATTATCCTATTGTAGAATATGCTTCACAGGCACCCAGAATTTAATGTCGCTGGGGTCAGTGAGAGCTCTGGAGCTCTCCAGAGCCCCCCGTCACTCTGCTAATCACATGGTAAGAGGAGCAAAAGGGCTCTAGGGAAGGGTCTTGTCATGATCTGCAATGGCACAACCGTCCAATGTTCAGCATTTCTCACCTACACAAGAGGTCTCCTTAGGGCGGAGGAGGCAAACCAGGAGAAGGGCTTGGTGGGGCTGAGTGGGGGGAAGAGCAGTGGTATGACGGCTGACCAAATCCAGAGTACAGAGAGACAGTCCTAGACCTAACTGTACCCATTCACCCCTGAGGCAAGGTGTCTTGCCTCTCTGAGCCTCAGTCTGCTCACCTGGAGGCTGGGGATAATAGTCCTTGCAGGTGGGATGCACAGCCTGAGTCAGATAACAGAAAGCGCTCTGGAGCTTGATGTCAGGAAGGTGCTAGATGAATCCAAGACATCATTGTTCTTCCTATTATAAGCTGCCATAATAGACTGTGCATTTTTTAGTGGGTCTTAACCCTTTTTTCTATTGAGTCCTAAACTGCATGCCAATGAAGCTATGCAACCTTAAGGCCTAAAGGAAACTAAAATAGTATTTTCAAAGAACAAATAAAAACCTGACCCACAAAACAATGAAATTCATATAGAATGATTATCTCAACAAAAATCCAGTCCTTTAACCTTTATGTTGGTCCCAGGCCACTGACTCTCCCTGATATCTTCCCCACACCCTTCCTTCATCTGCGTCCCCACCGGATACACAGTGTGTCACCGGCAGGAAGAGGTGCTGCTAACGACACTGTCAGCAGCACTGATGCTGGGCTGGGGGAAGAATGTCTCGAAGCTAGCCTCTCCTCCCCACTTTCCCCTCTGCTCATTTTCTACTCTGCTCCAGTTGCAGCTGGCAGGTTGCTGAGCACATCCTTTTGCAACCTTTGGTTGATGATTATAAATTCTGTTTTGTGCTACAGCTCAACATCAGGGCCAGTGGGGTGGCCCTTTGTACTTTTCCAAGTGGTTTCATATCCATAATCTTATTTGATTTGTATACTTCCTGTAATCAGATGGGAAAGATAGGTATTAGGATCTTCATTTTAGAGATAAGGAAACTGAAGCCTCAAAGAGTTACAAAGCAAGAATTAAGGCCTGCAGTGATCAGAGAGTTTGTGGTAGAGCTGGGTTCTAAATTTCATCTTCTGGCTCCTGGTCCAGAGCTCTTTCCAACAGGCCACTCTTCTTCTCAACTTGCCACTAGTGAAGAGTACCCTGGGCACTAGATCTGGTGCCTTGATTTGACTTTGAGTTCAGAGCAGCAATGCCATGGCACTGTCCCCAGCCCTGAGTATAGAAGGGATTCAAAACCATGTAATCTTAAGGATATATGAAAGGCTCATGTGTTCAAGGATCAGACCCCTGGGTGACAACTGGGACGAGGCAGTCCTAAGCTCAGTAAATAGAACACTGTTTTGACTCTATGGCTGCTTCATAAAGTAGTGAGTTTCCTACCACAGGAGGTCCTCAAGCAGAGTGTGGATGTCTGCGTTCCAGATATTGTAGAGAGGTTGATTCAATGATGTCTGAGATCCCTTCCAATCCTGAGAGTGTACAATTCACTCCTGCCTACTCCATTTGGGATTCAGTGGCATCAAACCAGCTGCAGTTCAATGAGCCAATCAGCCACTCTGTTTGCCCAATTTATAAGGGGAGGCTATTTCACAGAGTGGTTGGGGGTTCAAATGAGACAATAAGGGCCAAAGAGAAGGTATTATTTCATAATCCAGTCTCTGCGATACTATAAAAATAAACACTCTTCTTCTTGTGCTTTATTTGAGGGCAAAAGTGAGGGTCAGAAAGGAATTTATAAAGGATTCTTTCCTAATCTTCAGTCTATAGAACAAAGCTTGTAAAATAAATGCCAACTCCGCCAAAAGTCAATATTGATTCCAGCAACAAAGCACACAAACTTCTGTTGAGAGATCCAGGAAAAAGGCCTGATGGTATCAGAGCTGTTCCTATTATTTGAAATAAAGGTCCCAGTCTGGTGACAATATTCTATCACGATTCAAGGAATACAGTTTTTCCCTCCAATCTGACATAAAGATTATTGCTAACTAGGGAGTTCAGCATGTTAGAATTTTCCTACTTCCACTTGACTGATCAAGTAAATGGATAGTTAGACACTCAAGAAAAGAATATTGCAAAGGTATTCAGTCTCTTCCCAAATGGACCAGAGCCTTCAAACGCTTCACTTGTCAAATGCAACGGCAATCCATTTCATAGACTTATCACTTACCAAATCTCACTGATTAATTACTCTAAACATCAGGAATCTCAAGAATATAGCTACATTCTCAATCTTTGGCATTTTTATTAGATGGCTTACAAGTTTTCCACTAAGACTTGTTTGAGAGATATACTGTACAGGGCCTCTTCTCTTCATTTACAAACTTTTAAGGGATTGCATTAATTGGCCAAAGAGTGAATTGTTTAAAAGTTACTGACAGAATAAGAGGCTTACCAAGATAAATATTCTAATGAGCTATAAATCCTGAAAATGTGATTTTAATTTGATGGGCTACCTAGAGCTAAGCAGCAAGGCAGTACATACCAAAAATCTCACTAAATCCTAGCATGCATGCCAAGCAGTTACACATTTTAGATTTTTCTCTTTAAGGAAAAGATAATGTTTAAACAAAGAAGCCTACAAATTTGAAAAGTGAGATCAACATCCTTGAATCTAACAACTTGGATGATTTCTCTTCCACTTACCCGATGGCTCTAACTGTAAAAGAAAAAGGATATAAAAGAGACATTTCAGCATGTGAAGGGTCTTTAAATGTCCACATGGGTACCAGGAGAATTTGCTTAAAACCGCTTATAAAGATGGCAGAGAGAATGAGCCCCATCCTATTATTCAATAACCATGTTTGTGATGCATCTGCATAATCTAACCATGCATAAATTAGTATGTGTAATACAACACTTATTTGCATAATAATAGCAAGTTAATAGATGCTTAAAGAGCAGAGACCAACACCACCTTTAAATCAGACATGCCTCCAGGCACTTTGGCCTGTACAGACCAAGATGCCAGAAAAACAGTGAGCGTCAACCAGAGGAAAAGAGTCAAACCATTCATTTTTCATCCCTCTAGACATTTCACTTATTTCCCCACACACACTGGGGAATCACTTTCAAGCCACAAAATAGCTTTATATTTTAAGTGCTAGCACCCTTCTATAATAAAAATCTTAAAGAAATTATAAAGATTATATCAGCAATGGTAATATAATGAATAGTTTGTTTTCTTAGAAATGTGGATAGGAAGAGGCAAAATTTTTAAAAAGAATATGTTCAAAGTCACACCCACATAAGATTGGGGGCCTGTCTATTTGCTTAGCAAAAATAATGACCTATTTAGATATTTTTACCATTCATCTCAATCCTTTAATTCAAATAATTTAAATTAAATCCAAAAGCTCAAATAGTGTATCAGGAAAAGGCTGTGCCTCTCCCCCAGTCTCAGTATGAGCACATGGTACTGGGCCAGGATAAGGAAAAACATCACTAATGTCACACAAAGGAAGAACACGATGATGGCTTTCAACCTTTAACAAAGAGGAAAAAAATCTGGAGTTAAAAAAAATAAAAAATCAATAGAGACTTCTAAATGACTCCTTTAAGGAATCACTTTTCAATTTAACAGGACAGATTTATTTGTATGTGGCTCAAATGTTCACAATTGCTCCCTGCACCTTCATACATAGGAATGAATGTCACAGTGCAAACGGCAGTAATGAACAATCTTACCTGAGGATATGGAAACCTCCCAAGAGCAAGCTGGGAAAGGAAATAATATTTGTCTAGTTATAGATTTGCATGCAGGGCAGATCTCCAGATAGACAAGTAAAATTTCAGAACTGTACCCTGCAAATACAAAAAGCTCACAACCTCGAATGCACGAACTAAGTTATTGCTGTAATTACATTAAAAGTTGTATTTAGAATGGACATTTTCAATGGACAATGTTGCATCCCCAATAAAATACTCTAATTTTAACAGCTAAATATTATCCTTATGGGGTTTCTCTTAGGAATATTCTCAGCTCTGTGGGCATTATCCACTTTTACATGCGTGCTACAGTTCCTTCTTGACAGAGATGTAAAACAATGGAAAAGAGACTGTTGGCTTTTCCTCTTGTAAAATGGGAACACCTAATTGTTCCCAGCCCACAGCTGTTTAGAGTTCTTAGTTACAAGTATATAGGAAGGGTTATAGGAAATGGGGAATGGGCCATATGAAATAGAAAATTTTGCCATTATTTCCATCTATCTGTTAGTTTTTTCATCTGTTTTCTATCTACAGTTAGAAGAAAAGAGCTACTACTAGTGGGAAAATGGCTATATTAAGACTGAGAAGTCAGAATTATAAATGTAAGTCTGAAATTGGGAAAGTGAATCCTTACAGCTTCTGATTTTGCTTGATTTGTAAACTGCTATGTTTCTAGGCCAGTCACTTAATTTTGATCTTTGGATCCTCACCTGTAAAAACAAAATGATTCAACCAGGAACAGGGTTGATATAAAGTAATGATATCAAACTTACCAAAAATACCATAACTTTTTAAAAGTAAATAGTGGCAAAATTTTGCAACTTCATAATGTGGCCCATCCTCAGGACTGAAACCCTTTATATGTATTTGTAACTACTTTCAAAGTAGAATCACTACATCAGGGAACTTTGAAGCTGGAATGGATCCAAGAGAGAATCAATCCATTTTACAGATTAGAACCTCAGAGTCCCATTGAAGAAGTTCCCACACAGTTTATCAGCAGAAGCCTAGGGACTGACCCCAAGACTTGCACCTTAATCCAGTGTTCTTTCCAGCGTATTACATTACTTTTCTAGACCTTGAGAAGTTGTGCATTTATTTCAAAGACACTGACACTGCTCAAACATTTTTGAACTCCTCTTTTGGAACTGTGTTCAGAATAGTTTCAAGTAACAGAAGAACACCTACTTCATTTTGTAAGAATTGCATCTTATCTTGGACTTAAAATTATACCCCTCAGCTTTTTGATCCAGTAAATTGTTTGTTAACTAAGGTTTGAATGGCCTATGGGTATTACCAAAACCCAAAGCCACCTTCAAAGAATAAATATTTTGTTCCTTACTAAGGATAAACATGAAGGTGCTGAGGTTAATTTTCAAAGTTCTAAGACCAGTTTTAGCAACAGCAATGTAAAGGAATAAACCATATGACCATGAAAGGTGACTACTTTGAAAGAAGCAACACTCATTTGGATGTATATTTATATATATATATTTTGGAAAACCTGGTATGTTTCATTACCCTGTACTCATTTCTTGTATACTCAGAGTTCATTGATTTTCAAGGTATAAAGTTATACTATCATTATTTCATTTGGTGGATATCGTTAATCCCTTCAAGTATAAAAAGCAAAACATCACAAGATACGGTGAAGGAAAGAGTGTGAATGTGAACCAAACTCCCTTTTACAGCTTTGTGTGATTATGTTTGTTGTCTATATACTGTTATTAATTAGGAAGAGGAGGGACTCAGCTCTCCACTGCCCCCACTCCACTCCCACCTAATACATGCCATCAGTTTGCCTCAGATTTTGTAAATACGGTGTGTTTCTGGCCAATGAGAGTGTGCAGACTGATTCAGGAGGAGTCACTGTGGTCTACTGTGGCAGTAATGGGTGGACTAGGCATTTGCATCATTCTATACTGAACTGACAGGCAGTGACAGCTCACCAAAAGCTGTCGCCTATCTTCACACTGATCTGTGGATTACGAGTTTTGTATATTTTTTCATTTGGAGTTAGAAAACTACCAAGAGGAGGATCTCTCATCTAAAAAAACCAACAGCTTAATAACTACTAGGAAGCTTTAGAATATTCTATCTCAAGCCCTTCTACAGGTGCTAAGCTGTTCACTCAGGTACATGTTGAATATGTCATTAAGGACTATAGAAGAATTCTGTCCACATGGCTTACCAGTAGAAGAAACTTGCCCACCGTACGTCCAGTTAAGATCTAAACTAGCTGGCAGGTGCCAACACCGGCCATTGGTTCTTGCAGTTTAAAGAACTAAGCAATGATAAACGGAAGGCTTTAAAAAAGAAACAGTGGGGGCCGGCCTGGTGGCGCAGCGGTTTAGTCCGCGCTTGGCAGCCCGGGGTTCGCTGGTTCGGATCCCGGGCGCCCGCCGACGCACTACCTGTCAGCCATGCCGTGGCGGCATCCCATATAAAAGTGGAGGAAGATGGGCACGGATGTTAGCCCAGAGCCAGTCTTCCTCAGCAAAAAGAGGAGGATTAGCAACGGATGTTAGCTCAGGGCTGGTCTTCCTCACCAAAAAAAAAAAAAAAAAAAAAAAAAAAAAGAAACAGCGGGATAAGGTGAAAAATGTGAGTTCTTCCCACTTCAACACAAAGCCTCAAATTCTCATCACTGTTCTATAGAGAAGCCAGGCTACAGACGACTTGGGAACATGCACACATCTGGTTGGCCCCTTCTGTCATGACTGTACAAGGTAACAAGGATGGAGGATATCATTCATTTACTCTGTAAGATACCACCATGCAAGAGAACAGAGAGAAATTCAGTACAGGCTGGTCAGCTGGGAGCCTCTCTGTACCAGTCTGCTTGAGAACGGTGGCAGTGCTTAAACTAGTGAACTCCCATTCTTAGGACTGGCTTTGCTTTGTATGTACTTTCCTGACATTCTGTGGAATCTCAGTCCAACCTGTCAATTACATTCCAGGGAGAACTGCTTCTAAGACATCTTGCGGGTCTGACCTCTTTCGAGTCACAGGATAGAGAATGGTTCCTTGTCCTTGACCAGAGCAGCCCAGGGATTCCAATTCTGCACCAGTGAAAACTGGCAGTGGCACCATGAGCAGTCATTTTAAGGCCCAGGGAGAGGGAGCTGCCTTCCGTGTATGTCCCTGTCCTTCTAGGTTTAATGCAGCTGCAGTGTTTATGTTCCACACTATTTTGTCTTGTAGCAAAATAAAAGGAAATATATAGCCAGGCCCTAGAACTCTTTTATCAAGTTCAATTAGGAGAAGGTAAAAGAGGAAAAGGGCTCTTACCAGATATGCCTGCATGATGAACAAGTTCTTCATGAGGCTGTCACAAGTCAAAATAAACACTGAACCCTTATGGGGAAGAGGGAGTACATATGCTAAGAGTGAATATTTCATGGACAGCCGGACCGGGGGCTATTCTGTATCTTTTACCCCTACTGGTCTATTAATCTACTTGCACTTCCCCAGTTTCTATTGTCAAGGTATTATAAATTACGAAACTTACAAAAGAGTGTATGTAATCTTCTCTGAAATGGCCTGCAGATATGTCACTGTACTAAATGTGTTTCAGATTTAATGAAGCTTTAATGTCCTTTTTAATTTTGCCTGTTTCTGTATCACCAGGGGTCGGGCAAGGCAATCAGCACTCAAGAGGGTGGTTTGGTTTAAAACTAGGAAAAAACTCATTTGCTTATGAGTTGCACTGTATTTTCTTAATTAAATTTACTGAGTAAAATGGTTTAAGTTCAGCCAACCAATGACCTTTGTATGTAGATTTAGATTTATAAATAGGTTAACAGTTAAAGGAAAAAAAAAGAATCACAACAAAGCAAACAGATTAGGGCTAAGCCAATAGGAATCTTTGCTCTCTTTATCATCTTTACAAAAGAAGCATTTAAATATAGGCAGCTTAAGTCCAGTTTTAAAAAAAAGTATATTGAAAAATGTGGACCCACGTAAGCGCCAGCAATTCATCAAAGGACTCACATCCTTTTCATTCCCAGGAGGGGAGCAGCTCACACTGTAAAAGATTTGGAAAAGCTTTATTTATTTTTCAGGGGGTGGAGGTAGAAATGAGAGAGGGAGAGGATTCTATTTAATGTTAAATTTAAAAAGTGCATTTTAATTCCAAATACTTAACATTCAGCAAACTGCTAAATACTTTGTTGTGGGAGATTTACTATGTAAAAGTCAGAAAAAGAATGCTCTGAAAACATTCACGAATTAGGAATACATTTAAATAACTGTAAACCACTAATATTTTACTATAAAACTAGGACTGTTCCTTAGTGTCATCTTATTGATCTTTGATTTGTCCAACCATAATCTATGAAATACTCCTGAGTTAGCAGCATTTGAATATGTTGGATTTTATAATTTAAATAACAATTATATGTGGGTGGGGTGTGATCACAACAATTGCCAAATACATAACAACTGCATGATAGAAACCTTTGTATTTTAACAAAAAGTTAGGATAGAAGATATTTATGTACACAGCAACAAAAATGGCTTCTGTTGATAAAAAGAATAATTACTGTCATGAAGTCATAAAGGATAAAGAGAAAACATACATTGTAGCCAGAAAGCAAGTGCAGGGCACAAATGGAGGGTGTTTTTAGTGATCAGGTCTCCTACGAAGAATATCAACAATGTGAGAGTAGTTTTACATTTACAGTTATACTGAAGAGCACTGGATTTTTTTTTATTCTTAATTTAGACATATTCTATGTTTCTCCACATAACTGCAAATTGAAAATAAGCATTTTCAATATAGCCAGTGATCTAGCTGAAGGAGGACTTTATAGTCTGAAATGTTCTAAAATTTGTTCTTAATTACCTTGTGCACATTTTACACAATTAAATTTCCATCTAAGGATTTTGCATTTAGATTGTGCACTGCAGTTAAACCTTCATTTTATAGAAACACAACAGCCACTATGGAACATTCAGACACAGGAAACTTTAAAAAATCAGACTTAACTACTGGATTACATAAAATTCCCTAGGTGAGATTTCATCCCCAGACCAATTTACACAGTCCTAGAGAGAGAGTTTAAATCATCTGAAACTATGCTGGCAAGAACCATAATAAATATTAAATACCTCAAAATCTACCCTAAGATTTTCCTTTTCTTCCCATGTATCAATTTCACTGTCCTCTTACTGAATGGTTTAAAAACAATCCAAAGGATATAACAGCAATTTACCAATGTGCAAGTGCTTCGGAGGTTAAACTGACAACAAAGAACACAGAAACCAAAGCGACGTGAAGTAGGGTTTCAATTAAATGTGGAGGATTTAGTAATGCAGGACCAAAAAAAAAAAAAAAAAAAAAAAAAGAGTTACAAATTAATTTAATCTTCTGCCTATAGTTTGCAGCTGCACTCCAAAGTGTCTAGGGCTTAAGAACAAAGCCTTGCAAGGCCTCAGAGTGAGGAAAGCTTCAATTTTTAATGTATAATGCCATTAGCTGATAACTTGTGGAATCTGCAGCCCCTGCGGAGGGGCAGAAGTGCGAGTAACAGAGACTGATGAAGTGACATATTTGTTCATGTCTAGAACTATGAGGAACAGGGTTATTACTAACGCCATCAGGCCCAACAGAAATATGCCCTAATAACCTTTGGGACCCTCCATATTATCAGTTCTCACTACATCAAATATATGAAAATCAAAACCTAATTCACTTTAATTAAAGACAATTAGTTTGTTTTACTACTATTGTTTTAACTTGCATGATATTATAATACATTGCAAATTAAAGATGGGATAATAAATGTACGAAAGCATCAAACTGTGTAGACCTTTCCACCCATGCTTGGTGAAATTAGATTATCACTGGTGTCTTTTTGAGGAAATTCAAGGACACCATCATTAAAAGTGGTGAAGAAACATTTCACTCTAAAAAGAATACAGTGAAACCATGCATATCTTTTCCTTACTCAATTTATACTTCTTTTCACATAACACTTTCCTATAAACCTAAGGATTTCTTTAACACAAACAGAATTATGACCCAATGGAGGCACCAGAAGCTTAATTAATTTGCCCAAGGTCATACTGTAGGTTGGTGGCAAAGCTTGTTAAATTACTAGGAACTCTGGACTCTACAGATGTTTTGGCAATGGCAAAGGACCCTGTCTGCAAGGGCCCCAGAGACTTCTAGTGCAATGGGTGAACCACAGCAAATAACTCATTACACCTGCACAGAGAGTGCCAAATGCTCCTGAGAGCTTGTAAATGTTTTCTTTGTGTAGAAAGAGCCTAAATGTGAGGTTCCCATCAGGAGTGCTTCTTAGCATGGGCCAATATTTAAAAAAGAACTACTCATCCGCACCAGACTCCACTGATAAAAAGAAATTTATTTTAACTTAAGGAGCCCAAACACAGTAGCACAAAGAAAGAAATCAGGCACTTCCCCATCATTCACAAGGTCTTTCATTCTATTCCACAGATTACTAATAATAATGGAGAAAAGACAGCATTACAAATAAATGTTTCTAACAGAGCTTTTTTTAAAATTAGAAATGGGCTTATTACAGTGGACATTTAAATAGGGAGAGGCCAACAGTAATTCACAAGTACAATATCCTAATGCTTTCCTTTAATTGCTTTATTTGTTTGACTGTTAAAAATGATTGCTTGCTGTAGCCTAACCATGAATGCTGAAAAGCATGATACATTGAGGTCTCAACCTGGGCAAACTGTACCTAAACTTACACTTTATTGCAGCTTAGTTCACAATCTTCACCTAATATAGGGTTATATCCCAGTGCAGCAGGAGGATAAATCATCCTGGAATATTACTCCGGCAAAGTTTAGCGGTGACTGGAGCATATGTGCTTTCGAGCCACTGAAGCAAAGGCCCATAAAATACACTAATTACTGGAAGTTATGGTCACTGAGTGATTGATAGCGCTCTGCAAGGCAACTTCCTCATTTTCAGCTCTTCTGACGGGGCTCATCCGCCACATAGCAATTATTAATTCATGACCCACCCCTCAGGCACTAGTACCTTTACTTCTAATTCTCCTGCTACCAAACTACTGCCACAGCTGGACACTGTCTTTCTTCATTCTGATCGCTGGGTAAGGATGATAAAAAGTAGATTTCATGCTAAATGCTATTGTTTTGAATCTTTAAACGTTGCTTGGTCTTTCTCATCCTGCTGTCTCAAAACATGTAATTCTCCCTCCTCTCCCATAATGCTATTTCATTGGCATCATTTTCTTAAAAAAAGAGTGTGTGTGTTTACATGTGTGTATCTGTATGTGTATGTGTGCACATGTGTATATATATCTACATGTATGTATATGTGTATATATGTGTGTACGCATGTGTGTACTAGACCAAAAATACTACTGAATAATTTTTTGGCTGAATACTGTGGTTTAAGTGCAATATATATTTTCAAGTAGGCCACAGTAAATATGAGGCAGCTAATTGATAAAAAAGAAAAAAAAGGAAAAAACCCCTCCATTTAAAGAGACCCACTTTTGTAGCTTTGAAGACATTCTAATTGTTCCAAGGTGATTTCCATCAGTAGCTCTACTCAGAACAATGCTAATTAAAATACCTGGATATATAACTAAATTTCTAAAAGTCACTTAAAAACAACTGTGAAGGTCTCTTTGATGGTTTTCTGTACACTGAGGAAATTCAGAGAGAGACTCAGAATTAAAGAGAGAGAAAGTTCAGTCATGATGGATGAAAGCAAACATTTCACTTTTCTAATAGAAAAATAAATGTTCTTCAAATTTTTGCACAAGTCAAAATGCAATACTGAGGGTAATTTTCCTAACTGGAATCTGTAAGACATGAATAGATGGATCTCCAAGCTACCGGTCCTTCCAGGACTTGGTTCAAATTGTTCCTCCTCTTCTGTCAGGGGTTAGTCCTAGAGGACAATTTTGAGGTCAAAATAAATACCAATCCCTGTCATATCATTCACTGGGCAGTGTGTCACCTGGTGACAGTTCTTAGTGTTCTACATCTTCCTGTTTCTCTAATGCCTGGCAAATTTTAACCTGTTTAAGGGCAAACTCTAAATCGTAAAGTTTTATATATCCTTTGTGACTCGAGAAATAGTATTGTGCAGTAGGTTGATAACAAGCATTTGTTGATGATGATAACCCCCCTGATGGTGATGTCTCCTAGAGCCTGGTCAACCTGGTGCTGCATGGTGTGGCTGTTTCTATGTTACAGCACTTCAGTGAACACAGTATACAAACTCTTCAGAGTCAGAGCTTGATAGTCTTAACTGGCAAGGCCCTCTTACACATCACTGCTTAGAATAATCACTTTCACATATTTAAGGATTATGATTAATTTAGATGGCTTATTTCTTATTAAAGACTAAAGGGTTACAAGAAGGGAAAAGATTAGAGTTAAGTGCCTCCAAATGCATCTCATGTGCTTAATTTAATAACCATTTTAATCTTCATAGTAAGAGTTAAGAAATGACACCCTTTCAATATGTTTGTGTAATGCTGACCTGTGTCCTCTGACAGTGGGCAGCTTTAATCATGGTAACAGTCCCTAGAGACTTAGCTCTGGGGAGGTCTCCAGTTCTCAACTGCTCACTGGAGTCATGCAGCTGTGGGTACCTGAGAAAATACCAGTGCTGTGGTATAGTCTATCAAGCTCAACCTAATCTACACATCTATTTCTAGACATTTCAAAGTCAAGGGAGTCATAATCAGGCAATATTCTCACCCTCACACTTCTGGCCTCTGTATGTGTTACTGCTCCTGTGAAAAAGAATGAGAGAGAGAAAGAGAGGGTGAGATAGACAGACAGACAGACGGATGGATGGACGGATGGAGGGGCCACCCTGACCAAGGCACCATGCATGCAGGTGAAGTTATCCTGGATCTTCTATTCTTAACCACCATCCGACTGCACCCTCGCCAGAGGCCCCTGTGGATACTATGTGGAATGGCTGAGTCCTGCTTGGATTCTTGATCCACAGAATTCTGAGTAAATAAATGGTTTTAAGCCACTAATATTGGGTAGTTTATTCAGCAGTAATAGATAACTGAAATGCTTTGACACTGATATCATCAGCCCTCCCTCTCATCTGCTCAGTCCTATGCACTTCCATTGCACTTGTACTTCTCTTTCTCCCTACTAGTCAAGGAGCTCCTGAGAGCAAAGCCTGTATCCTTACTGCCAACACAGGGTAGCACGACATAAATGTTTACTAATTAGATGGAATTCTCACCTACCCACTTCTTATTAGAGCAGACATACTGGAGATTAGGTTAATTTTTATGTTTCATTAAAAAAATAAACTAAGCCTTGGTTTCTAAAAAACAATGGCAATCGTACATTTCCAAATATGGGAAAACTGAACCAGCTATAGGACTAGTGTAGGTAATAATCCTGTGAAAAGCTGTCTTGACTAATGAGCAGAGTCACAATAAACCAGTCTTTTCCTTCATCTAATTTCCTGCCCATTTACATTTATCTTCTCTTTTTTCAAACTTCTTGATCTACTTCTTTTCTACAGCATAATGGAAGAATCAGACTTTAATCCAGAGTCAGGATACGACTGCTGCTGCCTGGTTTAGTCACTTAGCCTTTCTGGAAAAGTCCTTTAATTTCTCTGGATCTCAGTTTCCTCATTTGCAAAATGGGAACTTTGATGCTTACACAGTGGAACAGTCGTGGGTGCCTTGCATTACTGATTTTTTCAGTCGTTTCCCCTCACAGCGAGGAGAAGCTGAAATGAGATAATGCACGTCAAAAGGCTTTGTTGGGGCTGGCCCGGTGGCGCAGCGGTTTAGTCCGCGCTTGATAGCCCGGGGTTCGCGGGTTCGGATCCCGGGCGCCGGCCGATGCACTGCCTGTCAGCCATGCCGTGGCGGCGTCCCATATAAAGTAGAGGAAGATGGGCACGGATGTTAGCCCAGGGCCAGTCTTCCTCAGCAAAAAGAGAGGAGGATTGGCAACAGATGTTAGCTCAGGGCTGGTCTTAAGTCACACACACACAAAAAAACCAAAAGGCTTTGCTAAGTGTTATGTACATGTAGAGTGTTATGTTGTCATCCTTTTTGTCAGAATGACACTAAGGAAGAAGATGTCAACAGCTAGGAATAGAGGAAAGGGCACTGGAAACCAAGGCCTAGTTTATTTTTTCACACTACAAGTCCTAAATTCCAGTCCTCTTCTGCACAGTGCTGTAAGTGTGGGCACATTCCCTCCCTTCTCTTGACCTGTAAATGTAAATGGGCAGGAAATTAGATAAAGGAAAAGACTGGTTTATTGAGATTCTGCTCATTAGTTAAGACTGCTTTCACAGGATTATTACCTTACAGGTAAAGAAAAGGGATTTGATTTAATAAGTTATGAAGTCTCTCTTCTAGTTAAAAAACATGTTAGTCTCTAAATACAAGATAAGGTGTGTAAAAGAATTTTCTAAATAAATGCTATAAAAATGTTAAAGTTATTATTATCCAGTTCAGAACCAAAGTATGTAAAATGGTCTGTAGGATCCTCAAGAGAATTTTTAAAGCCAATTCCAGGTCACTGGATTTGAGTATTGATAGAATTCTAGGAGCAATGGGTTTTTTTGTTTTGTTTTTGTTTTTTGGTGGGGAAGATTAGCCCTGAGCTAACATCTGTTGCCAATCTTCCTCTTTTTTTGCTTGAGGAAGATTAGCCCTGAGTTAACATCTGTGCCAACCTTCCTCTACTTTGTATACAGGTCGTGCTACAGCATGGCTTGACAAATGGTGTAGGTCTGTGCCTGGGATCCAAACTCACAAACCCCAGGTTGCCAAAGCAGAGTGCACCAAACTTAATCACTATACCATGGGGCTGGCCCCTAGGAGCAGTGGTTTTTACCACTGGATATCGTGAAGATAGTAGCAGTGCTTCCCCAAATTATCACACTCACAGAATTTTAGAGTTGACAACAGTAACTTGTTAGAAATAAACAGCATTGTATGATAGGGCTAACTGAGTGGTGTGGGATTACTTCTGAGTTGAGACTGGCTCCTTCTTATCTTTTAGATCTCGACTCAACAATGTTTACATCACAGCAATGTCCCCAGGGACCAAACAGTGCCCACCACAGAATACGTATGCAACAAAAATTTGCTTAGTGACTAATGAATAAATGACTGCATCTTGCCTAACCTTATACCTGTCTCTTCTACAAAGCAATTTTTTTGGTTTTTTTTGGTGAGGAAGATTAGCCCTGAGCTAACATCTGCTGCCAATCCTCTTTTTGCTGAGGAAGATTGGCCCTGGGCTAATATTCGTGCTCATCTTCCTCTACTTTATATGTAGAATATAGCTTGGCTTGATAAGCGGTGCGTAGGTCCATGCCAGGGATCTGAACCCGCAAACCCTGGAGAGCCAAAGTGGAGCATGTGAACTTAACCACTACATCACTGGGTGGGCCCCAAAGCATTTCTCCTTTGAAAAAACCTGAGACAAGTGGTCATTCAGCGACTACTTAAATGCCCCCAAGGGATGGGGCACTTTCACCCCTAAAGGCGATGATCCCACTGTTGAGTAGGAAGGGTGTAGGGACCTAGCCATTAGAAAATTTTTCTTTATATTGAATAGAAAACTATGTGTTTTTTTCGTTTTTTTGTTAGCTTCAGAAAGTTCAGCTGGCCAGTCAGAAAGCAGCAGCTTGCCTCTTCTCTACTGACAATCCTTCAAACATCTGAATATGGGTTGTCAAATGCTTGCTTTGTCTTCTCTTCATTTCTTTATTCTACATATCAAGACTTTGTTGATTTAATGCTTTTTTTCTAAAGTCCAAATTGTGTGTGTTTGTGTGCATACACAATTTGGCCATGTGCTGTTGTAAAAACTTTAAAATCAGTCTGGAATCCATCAAAATAATAAAATGCTTAGCTGGGACTGCTAGCACCTGTTCCAACTTGTTTTGTCAATCTCATGGTTGTTCACGATAGCTCAGAGCACAAAGCAAGCTCAACAATGCCTCATTCAGCGGGAAACACGTCACTTTGTCTGCCAGTTTCACATTCACTACAATCACTGACAACCTTGGAAAATGCACATTTAGGCATGGTAATCTGAGACAGCTGGATCCCTTCACAAACCTTGTGACGGACTGAACTAGTCAATCCATCATATGCCAAAGGTCATTTTAACAGCTCCTTTTTGCAATAAGTTACAAAAAATTTTAGACAAAAAAAATGACAATGGAAAAAATCAAGTTAAGACAGAATTACAAAAATGGGAGTAAAAGCAGGGGAATGAGTGACAGAAACTGTTACATGCTCTATTCCTCAACGTTCTTCAATGGAAGGGAAGGAGGCCCATGGCCAAGGCCTCCAGAACCACACTTCTGCCTACTTTCCTATACAATCTTCCACTGAAACTTCCTTGCTGTTTGGACCCTTCAACTTTGATCCTTTTGCCTTCTGATGGGTTTCAGCAGAAACTTCTGATCAACAGGTAAGATGTTTCACTAGATGGAGCAGCAGACTGAACATATTATAATGATTCAATTTCCGCTCATGTTCTTGACAATAATTATAAAAAAGAAGAGGAGAAAATATCAGCACTTAAGTGGAGCACACCAAATGCCAAGTTTTTATGGTCTAGAGAAGCTGACAGCAGCTGCTCCTAGGGCATCCAGAGTCACCCGTCACCCCTCAGGCCAGGTTCATAATCACCAAGGGCTAGAAAGGCAAACAAAGCCGCAGCTGTAGACCACTAGAGACAGCTGTGTCTCCGGGTGCTTTTTTGTAGGGAGGGGGGGAATGGGTTCTTCTGCATATTTAGAAACAGGAACCCAGTCTAGATAATGTTCCATAATTCTTGTCACCTGGTAAATACCCAATATATAGATGAGGATGCTATTTCAAAGAGAAGCTTACTTCTCAAAGTAACCTTATGAAGTTGTTATTGTTAAATGAAAGTGTTCATAAAAAAAGCCTAGAACACTGAAGTTATCTGCTTTCAAAAAATAAGTGTTCACTATTATTGTTTATTGTCTGCCTCCCTCATTATATTGTAGGTTCATCAAGGAAAGGGGACATGCTTATTTTATTTACCAACGTTTCCCCAGTACTTAGTCAAGTGTTTGGCACATAAAAGGTGCTCAATAAATATTTGAGAAATGAATAACTAATGTTATCTTCATTTTACAGATTAGAAACTGACAGTTGGAGTAGCAAAATGACTTGGTTAAGATCACACTGATTGTAAGTGGTGGTGCCAACAGATCTGGTTAATCTGCATTTTAATAGTTCAAGAATTAGGATGACAGCCCTTGAATCTGAAAACAATATCATAGAAAGAAAACTACATCCTCCTCATCAAACTTCTCCAGAAGCTTCTGTCAAGGGTAGTAGGCTGGATGATCCATGCCACTTTTTCAATACTTTTATTTTCATTTCACATAGCTTTATGTGTTTGCTTATAAATGTAGAAGATCATACTTCATTTTCTTGATATCTAATGAGTCTTATCTGGCACCCATTAAACAATATACATAAAGGCAAAATTTTTAAAAATGAGATATGCTTACAGCTTCTAACATTTCCATAAGACAAGGTAGTGACATCCAACTATTTGTACTTTTTATGCTAAATTTTCCTTGGGAAAAATTCTATTATAGACGTCTACAGAAAATTCAAAAATTTACTACTCCCCAACAAAAACTCACAGTCTTCTACAGTGCCAGGTATCACTTATTTTATTCTCTCCAAAAAAACCCTCTATCCAGTCTTGTGTTAGGGTTGCAGAGGGGCAACCGTCTGCCCGGGCTGAGTTAGGGAAAGAATCTGTGGGTCACACAGTTTAACTGCTTCTCAAAAAAACTTTAAAACAATTCTCTTCTCTTTGGTTCCACCTTCATTCCTAGTTCCAGATATCAGGTACCACCAACTCCTGAGCCTTCTGGGTGTTCTACAGGAAATCAGGGTGCTTCTTCCTTTCTTTACTGCTGGCTTAGGATTTCAGCATTCTCAGGTCTGCTAAGTTGTTTACCATTGTCTATCTGCTCTCCCACATACAAATTTGGTTGCTGTTGTCTCCTTTCCTTTTTGATTTGTCTTTGGTATAATGCCTTTAAAAAAATCCCTTTATGGTTATTTTTAGTGGAATTTGAGGTGAGAATGGAGGCTAAAGCATATATTTCACACTTTAACCAAATTACTAGGCTTTTTGAACCAAATATAAACATTTCAAGAGGTAATGCCTTTTAAAGAGAGGGGATAATGGCTTAATTTTTTCATTGTGACCTTTGTCCAGAAGCTCTGAAGTAGAGCTCTCATCTAAAGATAAGGAAACTAAGGCCCAGAGAGATTAAATGATTTATATCCGAGGATCTATAGTTTATACTGGCAGAGGTGGAATTTGAATCTAGGTCTGATACTTTGGCAAACAGAAAGCCCTTCTTCACATGCAAAACATTTGTGATCTATTCAGCAAACACTTGTGAATACTACATTCAAGTCTCCATCAAACTTTAAACTCTGATCTTAATTTTCAGAAACTGCTTTAAAATTACAAAAGTATGAAAAAATTGAGCCAAAAAGATTTCTTGAGTACCCACTAGAGCAGTGGAATTGTGCTAGTGTAGGAGATTTTGAAAGAATCAGATTTGAATCCTATCATAACAACTATGATATACCTATAAATTATTATAATACAAAATGGAAAATGCACATGCCACAAGGAAGATGTAGACAGAGGGCAGAAGAAGAAGATATTACTTTCAGCTGGAGAGATCAGAGTTGGCTTCATGAAGGATGGGTATTTAAACTGTATCTTGGGGAGATGCAGAAAAATGATATTCCATGTAGAGTGAATGGCAT
This sequence comes from Tapirus indicus, assembly GCA_031878705.1. Taxonomy (NCBI): domain Eukaryota; kingdom Metazoa; phylum Chordata; class Mammalia; order Perissodactyla; family Tapiridae; genus Tapirus; species Tapirus indicus. Next base: position 58,181,974 of record CM062918.1, on the reverse strand, counting down.
AGTAGTCCACGGATTTATTTTTTAACTTGGTACAGATAATTCTAAAACTCACTAGAAAAACTCGTTGTCAAAACAACAGAACCCATAAAAATCTTCAGAAGATGGTGTTACTTTGATGACAATGACCTTGTGTGGCTCTCTGAAAATGTTCTTCACCTATCTAGAGAGATTTTTCTAAGCCATAGACCTTGCTTTCATCATTTAACGCATCATTCAAACCACTTCAATAAAACAGTGATCATGCTGAAGAGGGGTCTCAGAGGACTAGATGACACTCCAATTAACCAAGCACATCGAGCCAGATTGTTCTATGCCTCAGACTCAAGAGATTGGCAGAGAGAGGAGGCAAACAAAGGCAGAAAGAGTGAGGACCCAAGTGAAAAGAGCAAAATGCATGTGCTAAAGACGGGGCTTTCAGTCTGACTCCTGCGGAAAAGCCTGTCAGAAGATTATTCACTGCCAACCTTAATAAGGTTTATAATAACCCCCCAGATAGAATCACAAACCAGAACATGTACTTACAGAGCGTACTCAGTGAGAATAAGAACATTATAGGACTGGCCTGGTGCCCTTTTAAATGTATACGTGTCATCTGGGCACTGCAGATACAAAGCTAGAGGAGGGTGTACGTTGACTTATTTTTTGACCCAAGAAAGGCCAACTTAAAAATCTAGCTTTTGCAAACATGTTGTGACTCAAATCACAGAAGAATATGAGTGGAGTAACTAATTAGTGAAAAACAATAGTGGGACTCTCTCCTCAAGCCATTCTGTAGAAGAGATAAGCACTGAGTTGCTTGTGAAATTAAGAAATTGTGCCCTAAAATGTTTTAGGTGCTCCCTACCACTAAGAATTAAATAAAATCATCAAAGCTGGTAAAACAAAGCCCTTATTATGTATCAAACTCATTTTCATTTTAAAGTTTGGCCTTGAAGTCTTAAATGGCAACTACCAGGGTGAATAGTCCTAAAAATCACTCAGTCAACTGAATCCGTGCAGTAAATACTCTGGGGGCAGGATTAATCCTCCCTGTTTGTCCTAGTTCAGGAATTTTGTTCCCTTGTTAGTGGATCCTACTTCTGTTTTTTGCATTTCCACACTCATTCCTGCCATGAGGAAGAAGTGCAATTCCACATGAGTTCTTTTCCCCATTACAAATTGAGCCCATACAAACCCCATAGATGGCAATGACCTTTATTTGCTTCCATAACTAATCCACACAAGAACTACAACACATTTAAAGATCTGAGTTGAAAATCATAAAAAAAAAAAAAACAACATAGAAAGGCCAAATTCTTCCCATCTAGGAAAACTGCTGTGCTCTAGTCTAGCTGAATAATATCATTTTTTCCCTTCTTAAGGGTAATTTCCATCTTCATGTTACTTCTGCCAACTCCAAATACTGAATACAGCTGACAAAATCCTAGAAGAGACCCACTGTATCCCACAAACAGAGGGATGCTGAACTGAGAGGTGATGGGGGCAGTTCTGTCCCTGGATAAAAGATGGTCTGATATTAAAGAGTCTTTGCTTAAGGCACAAATGTACCTGTCTGCGACTTTTTTAACGGCACATTTTAGTGGCATGTAGCATTATCTTTTATGAAACAGTATGGTGAGAGGCTTTGTTATGACTCCCCATGGGGACTGTGACAGCACATTAACAAGGGGCAATATGAAGAAGGCAAGCAAGGGTGAACCTTGTTATTTTAGGAGTTTATTTTTTTATTTTTTTGTGAGGAAGACCAGCCCTGAGCTAACATCCACCGCCGATCCTCCTCTTTTTGCCGAGGAAGACTGGCCCTGGGCTAACATCCGTGCCCATCTTCCTCCACTTTATATGGGACGCCGCCACGGCAAGGCTGACAAGCAGTGCGTCGGCAGGTGCCCGGGATCCGAACCTGCAAACCCCGGGCTGCCAAGCGCGAACTTAACCGCTGTGCCACCGGGCGGCCCCCTAGGAGTTTAAAACAATGAAGACAACCTTCTGATTCTTGCATCACCAAACCTCAGGGATGGGTTGAGAGTTTATGAAACTGGGGGCAGGGATGCTAGGTAGAGGTAGAAGAGATAGAAAACTCTAGTTCCCATTTTGTCTCTTATTTGATTCTTGTGTCATTTCAGGAAAATTACTTTGCTCAGTTTCCTATATTTTTATCCCATTTGTTTCATTACCACTGGTACCCTAAAGGAAGAAACTGACTGCCTCAAAACATCTGAGGAACGTATCCGCACAAACAGGTAGTGAAATGGCACTAGGTGAGACTTTGCATACTTTGACATTCGATCTCTCCTGAAGTGTTCAGAGATCCACCTTAGAGTATGCTAGGGGATGGGGAGGGACTCTTCCATCTTTTTCTTCTTTCTCCCAGTGGCAAACTCCCTTTAAGACTAACCCAGCTTAACTGTTAACTCCTTTGAGAAACCCCTCCCCTCCTCTCTGTGGCTCAGAATCCTTCATATACATCCTTACTGAAGACTGTCACACTGTTCCAGGCTTTAGGTATCTGTCTTCTCTATCAGAGGTAGGCTTTTCTCAGCTTTGTGTGCCCCATTCTCTAAGTCCTAGCACATGGTAAGTGCTTGAATAATAATTATCGAATGAATGAGAGTTTCTCCTCTTCAGAGTGCACACCTAGAAAGGGAATCTTGTTTTTAAAAGTGAGGATAAACAGAAGAGAAGCAATTCTTCTTTGAAGATGTTGATTACGTTTCACAACACAATTTGTCACTCAAATTTTAAAATGCTATTGAGATTCACACTTTTCTCTATCTGTAGTGAGTTTAAACAGGATTTACCATATCTATTCCAAGCATACTGTGGTGAAAACAAAGAAGAATCTTGGCCTTCAAGTGCTTCTATTGGACTAACTTTCCAGTCTCTTCAGGTAACTTTCTCATCACATCTGCCTCTGAGAAAAAAAGAACCTTGGGGGTTCTCTTCATTATTGAATCACTCACAATTTCTCATGTATGGACTCAAAATCTCCAACTCCCCTTCCCTATCACAGATTTCTCATTACCTTGTACCCCAAATGAATTTGGTATGAAACACATGCCAGGGGCCTTACTCTATTCTCTAACCACTGACTGGTCTACCACATGTGTTTGGTCATATGTTGTCACTTGCTTATCTGGTGGATCATAAGCTCCTGGAAGAGAGAGGCTGCAATCACACAGTTCTTTCTGAAAGCACTTAGTTAAGCATCATGCACAAAGAGATGCTCATCAACCCTTTTTGATGATCCCAATCAGACTGCACTTTACGTTCTGTAACGATATCTCCTCCACCTGATTTAACATCTGGCTTCTCACCATCCATTTTAAAACACAGGAAGCATCGAAACGCCTAACCCCTCCTGGCCCTCACTCCTGACCATTTCATTCTCTTCTACCCTCCACTTCACCACACGAGCCAACTCATTCCTTCTGGCGTTCAGGTGTCCCACACTCAGCACTGAAACTTTTTCACACAGTTCCCTATACCTTAATCCTCTTCAATCTTGCAAATCCAGTGAGTCTGTCTTCTTTCCATTCAATAGTTCACCTCCAGATAAATGAACATGATCAACAAAACCTCAAATACATCAATGGCAACGTCCCTCCCTATACTACAATGAATCTCTTTTTATTAATCTTTGCATCCCTAGCACCCAGCAAAATACTGGCAGACATATATTTCAATATGCAATATAAATATGTTCTATTTATTAGGCATCTATCTGCCTATCTACCTATCTTAACTCATCTCTCTGTTTCTATGCTTGCCCCTCTGTAGTCTGTGCTCCACAGAGCACCCAGTGATCCTTTGAAAATGTAATTCAGATCATTTCCTCTCAGAGTAAAATCTAAAGTCCTTAGTACGCCCTACAAGACTGCATATGATGTGGCCCCTGGCTACCTCTCTGAATGTATTTTTTCCCTTGCTAACTCCACTCTAGTCACCCTGATCTCTCTTTTCTTAAATATGTCAGACTCACTGCATCTTCATGCCTTTGTATTTGTTGTTGCCTGATGGCTCCCTCCTTTCACATCATTCAAGTCTCTGTTCAAAGGTTACTTTATCAGAAAGGACTACTCTGCTTTATTTTTCTCCATGGGACTTTACCACCACCTGACAAATTATATATATTTAGTTATCCTTCTGTTTTCTGTCGTTCTCCTAACGCCCCAGCCCTCACCAAATGCAACTCCACGAGAGTCAAGACTAGAGTGTCCTTTCATAACTGTATCTCCATTGCCTATCCAGCAGGCATAGCAGGGGCTCGATATATGAATGAAAAAATAAATGTGGAAGGAATGAATGGTGAATATTTACATGTGTCCTAAATCTTAAATCTATTAGTTGTGCTGTCTCACAGTATTGCTATGCCTCTGCATATTATACCATGCGAGGGTATATCACTAAGTCACACAACTCTTAGAGTTGTTGCAGAAAGTTAAAGAATGACAATAGCAGACTGTTTAGAGTCACAGAATGTTAGTCTGGAAAGGGGCTTAGAGATCATTATTTTACAGATGAAGAAACTGAGGCCCAAAGTGAGGGACAGTGGTTTGCACATGGCCACCCTGAAAGCCAGAAGCAAAGCTGGAAGTACAATCTAGGACTTTCATTCCCAATCTAGGATTCTTATTTCTATACCATCTAACCTCTCAAATATTCTACACTGTATCTGGTTGTTTATTAAATACATTCAATGACAATGATTTAAAATATGCAAAGGGAAATTATAAAACCGCAAGACCTGGGCCCCAAAGATCAAAAGCACTAGTTTCCCCTGAAATAGGCTAACTGAATGAGCCCTTCAGATTCTGTTGAGAGACTCAGTTCTGAGCATCTGTCCACCATTATTGCTAACCTCTCAGCTGATGCGTAATATTGTATTTCCTCTTAGATTCCCTTTTATGAAGAAGAAGAATATGGTTTAATAAACATTGAATACTTTATTTTTGCTTTCTTTCTATAGTGCAAGTGAATTGAGTCTGAAGATATTTCCTTACAAATTCAACTGCATTCATGCATTACAAAAATCACAGAAAAAGTATTTGACCAAAGAAAAAGTGATAAAATCGTGATTGCAACTCTATACATGACCTTATTTGAGGAGTCTTTTCTACTTTTTAAAAAGTCCTCCTTTACCTGAATCAGTGTATGTGAGAAACAATTCTTGAAGCACACTGGTGAGTATCCAGACTCAATACTATTGTAATTCACGTTGAGCCAGACGTCCTTCTAATATAAATAATATGCATTTCCTTATAGATCAACGGCCATTGTACAGAAACCTTAGCACCGAGTTCTATGGGGCGACATGTAGCACACTAAGATAAAAATCCATTCTGAATACAGGTATAAAGAGTAAAGACATTAAAACTGTGTTGATACATACCCCTTATCCTCCCCCAGATCATATCACAGCCTGCCCCCCAACATGTGATATGGCTATATTGGAACAAGATGGCTTTTTTCTTTCTAAACCAACATATAGAATTTATACATCCAAATGAGTAGGGCTGTACTCTCAAAAGTAATCACCTTTGGAAGTTATATATGCATTCCAACAAGGCTACCATCACACAGAATTTTTCTGAAATCTCTTTTAGAACACAGGTTCTCCAGATTTAGTGTGCATAAGGATTACCCAGGGAACATGTTAATAATGCAGATTCTTAGAGATTTGGATTCAACTGGTCTTGGATGGAGTCTGGGAACCTGTATTTTTAGGAAGCACTCCAGGTAAGTTTTATACAGGTGATCTGTGAGAAATAGCACTTTAGAATAGTCAGTTCACAAGCCATGCAAGGATATCAAAATAAGGACTTCAGAGTTAAACTTTGTGTACACAAACATTTAACACACTGGAGGTTTTTTTTTTCAAAATTTTCATTCTTCCTGATAGAACGTATTAGTACAGATATACATAGAAACATCTATTTGCAAACAACAACATACCTCCATGAAAGAGATTCCTAAGCTCCAGACATCAGAATGGATTCCATACTGCTCCCCTGAAATTCTTTCAGGCTGTAAGAAAACAGAAGGGAGCTTGTGAGTTGATGTAAGCTGCTCCAGGAAAAATACACTAACATGAGCTCAGCTAAGACACGAAGCCATCAATATTTGCACAGCACTTTATGAAGAGCAAAACAATTTTACATGTATGTGTATACATATATGTATGCGCAATATGTAGATAATATATAGAAATTATATAGGCAACATAGATATTTTATATATAAATCTCATTGAATCCTCACAAAGTCCCTGTGAGGAAAACTATTATCTTTATTTTACAGGTGAAAGAAACGGACGTTCAGATTAGGAAAATAATTTAGGCAAAATCCTAAACTGGTAAATGAGCTGAGACTTGAACCCAAGTCTTCTCTCTCCAAATCCAGTGGTCTTAGTTGTAGAGTAAGAAATTACACAATATTATATAACATTATCACTTATTTGCATTTTGATTGATTGGTCTGGATCATGAGGGATTCTTTCAATTTTTAAATTTTTAACTTTTTATTTGGAAATACTTTCAAACTTACAGGAAAGTTGAAAGATTAAGACTAGTACAAACAACATCCATATTTCCTTTGCCCAGATTCTCCTAGTGTTCGATATTTTATTCCAGTTATCAGGGTTTCTTTTGATATGAACCAAGGAATAGTTTGAAAGGTCCAATTGGGACTACTGGTCCTCCATTCAAGATGTGTAGCAAATACCTGGTTTAGAAAGCCACTACACGCGCACTCTCTGCTTCCAACAGGAAAAATTTCATACTGAAGTGAGTGCCGCCTGGTCTCTATTCTTCCAGGATTTGGCATTCAGTTGGGTACTTCACAGAAGTCTTTTGAATGAACACATGAACAAAGGAATAAGAGAAACTGAGGTCTCATGGAGGTGGAATGGTTGCTCAAGGTTACAGAGACAGTCATGACAAGGCTGGGATCATAACCCACACCTCCTGGCCCCCAGGACAGCATTCTACTCTTTGTACCATCCCTGGAGTTCCTGGCAGCCACCATAGTCATCATCCTTTAGGAGCTGCCATGGGAGCCCTTAAGAGTAACTGCGGTCAGGGTCAGCCTGGTCCACTGCAGATGTAGGAAGTGGGCACCCACCACTCCAGGGGATACACCAGGGGTGTGGAAGATGTGGGTCAGATGCTCTCAGGTGAGAGGGCACAATCCTGCATCTCGGGGAGTTGGCATAGCTGGGACCCAGAACTTTGTAACCTACTTCCCACTTCCACCTACCAGGCTACTTCAGGGTAGTTGCTGCCTTCTCCTGGGACCCCTTTCCATAAAATTACACAAAGCCCTGCCCTGAGGTAGCAGGATGGATTGTCTTATTTCCCTTCTTTTATTTATTTCTTTAATTTGTAAAACCCCTTTCCTACCAAGAATAATTCTTCCCAAGGGCCAAGTGCCATTTCTCCCAGCTGCTAATAGACATGGTCATTCCAATCCTCTAATACTTTTTCTTTTATGTTCTAATACCCCTCACCATCATTTTTCAAGTTCCTTGCTCATAAATGAATGAACCCATTATCCAATCCTAGCTAGTTCAATAGGTACTAGGATATGTTCACATGGAACTGGCCAGTGACTTACAGAAGTGATGCTCCTGCCATCATCATCATCAACAACAACAACATCATTGTGTGCATTTACTGAAGAATTCCCATGTGCCAGGCAATGTTTTAAGTGTTCTTCATGCATGTCTCATTTCAGATTCATAAACACACATATTAGATTGGTACTATTATCCCCATTTAACAGAAGAGGAAAATGAGGCACAGAGAGGTTTAGTTTGCACCCCCTTTAAAAGGACAGTAATAGCTATCATTTAATGACCACCTAGCATGTGCTAGACTGGGCTAGATACTTTGCATCCTCTAGGCTTCATAACAATCTTGCAAAGTTAGATATTATCCCCTTCATTTTACAGATGTAAAAACTGAAGCTTAGTAAGATTAAGTGACTTGCTGATGACTAGAGCTATGGACTAGCATTAAGAGTACTGTTTAGGAACACAGCCAGGATTCAAACCCAGGTATGTCTGACTGCACAAGCACGGTTCTTTGCAGTGTGTCAAACCGCCCCCAGAACTAGAGGTCAGAAGAGCCAAGCACTAGTCTTGACCTGGTCAATATTTCTCAAAATGCAGTCTTCAGACTAGCCATCATAGAAATGCCTGAGGTGCTTATTACAAATGACCCTCCTGAATCAGAATCTCTGAGAGTGGTTCTGGGATCTTCATTTAAAAAAATAATTTCTCTGGATGGTTCTTTGGTACACTCAGCTCCAGTCACTAAACATTTCCATGTTCCCTGCAGAGGCAATGACCTACCTTCCTCTTCTCTGCTTAGTGAAAGTTTCTTTTATATGCCCCGTTCAAGGGCCACTTTTTTTGTGTGTATGTGAAAACTTCCTCTATTCCTCAGGCAAAATTACAAATTCCTCCCTCTGTATTTCATTAAAATGTTGTTCATATATTTAATATTAATCTATTGCATGGTGTTGTAATCATCCATTTTCTAGTCTGTTTCTCCTAAGAGGCAAAGAGAATGTCTTCATCTCATACCTAGTGCCATACCTGGCGCATAGTCAGTGTGCAGTCAACGTGTACTAAAGGTACACCATACACGTTTACTGCACATTTGGGTTTAAGTATGAACTAATTATTAAGTTCCTTGAAGCGTTCTACTAATATAACTTCACCATATATCATTGCTATTCATGTCCATCAAGAACTTCCAGCAAATATGGAAATCCTAAAATCCTCTAGAATTGTTAAACAAAAAACCAAATGTTGCCTTCCTCCTTGTCTTTTCTTTTCTTCCTCTCTTTCTTCATTCCACTAGCTGACAGTTATCAATATATAGCACTTCATCCAGGGTACAGAAAAAATAAGCAAATAAAAGTGGAACCCACATACGAAATATTTTGGCAGGACAACAATAAGATTAAATACATTCATAACATTTACCCACTGATCTACCAAAACAAATGCAAACTGCAAGCTGAAAACAAAGCATAGAAAAATTAAATTAAATTAAAAAAGAAAAAATAGAAAAAATGATAATGGTCACAGATATCAGGTGGCAAATAAGAGAACTCCTTAAGGACGAGACTCTGACAACCTCTCATTGGAAAAATTATTCCTGCAATAAGCTAACAAAACAAGATTACTGTTGTGATGCAGTGCTTAAGCACAAATGCTCGGAGAAAGCAGGAAGCCAGCTCTGCGGGTCTATCCTAAAGGATTCGTATGGTAGACAGGGACTGGGAAATGCCCCCAGGCCCCTGAAGCTAACACAGGCACAAGATAAGCCCCAGTACATTCCGAATTTATGGAGCCAGGACTTGATAGCCTAAGGTTGCACAATTCAAATCTGTTCTCACACTTGAGGCCAAGGTGGTTCTGTCCTCTCCCCTCTAAAACAGCACAAAACAAAACCAACCACCAGGTACTACACTTCTGACAGAAGATCTGTGATGGACATTTTGCAGTTAAAAAGCTAAAGCTGGGTTACTTTCTGACATGACAGCTGTCACCAGTGTGGAAAGCTAAATAACAGGAAAATCATGAGTCTCATCTGAAGCACCTCTGTATTGGGGTTTAAATGTGGGGGGAAAAAAACTCTAGTCTGTTCTTAACAAGAACAGTAAAGAGTGGTGATCATATAAAAAGCAGAGTTTATAGAGGATTTCAAAGGGCAGTGGCTCCGAGCTGGCACGTACATTCCACTCCTTCCAGCTACTCTCTGTGACTTGGCATTTATCGAGGACCCATATTTAGTTAACTCGTTCCAGAACTCTCTCTCTTTACAACAGAATACCCCAGGGTTTACTCGTCAAAAGCAGGAGGATACCAAGGTACATCCCTTATCTCTTCTGATAAAGGAATTTCTGCTCAGGGTTAGGCTACACAGAAAATGAACAAAGTATGCACAAATACTTCAGGTTAGTATGTAATCAAAATATGTATCACAAACGGAGATTTTTTTTTTTTTCAAGTCGGCAAGATTCCTGCGTGAGTAGTAGAGCATACTGGTTAAATGAGGGTTCTGGAGTCAGACTGCTCTAACTCAATCATCTTTCGGTTCACTAATTTTCTCTTCCGTTATGTCCAATATGCTACCAAATAGGTTTTAATTTTAATCTGGTAGTTTTGTTTGAGACTTTCTCAAATCTACTATGTCTCTTTTAAAATTTGTGATCTGGAGTCTGTGTGCATCTGTTGTTTCTGCTGGTTCTTCTTCATGTTGCTTTGTTTCCTTGTGTGCCTGGTTTTTAACTGCTTGCTAGATTTTGCTCTGAAAAAAACAATTGGAGTGGTTCTCTGAGGCCTGAGGTGAATGTGCCCACCTCAGACCAAGTTCTCAGCATGAAGCTCCTTTTCCAATTCAGGTCATGCATACAAATACCCAGGGTACAAATCTGTGCCAGAGTTAGTCCAAAGCCACAACTTTCCCCTCTTCCTTTTTCTCCTGCTTCTCTGCTTGGCTCTGAGAAGCCTTCTCGTTTGTTCCCTGGGCCTGGGGGAGGAGGAGCAGCTTTAGTTCTGGTTCCAGCAGAAGCCCTTCAGACTTCCAGCATGACATGGGGAAGATCTCCTCTGAGACCCCCTGCCTTAGGGACCTCCCGTGTCATTCACAGCTGTGGTACAGACAAATAAATGCCCTTAGGAATGAGTAGGTTTGGTGTTTCAACATTCTGCTTTCCCACCTGTTGCACGATTCCAACTGAAAATTGTCCTGGGGGTTCCTCATTGTCTTTTTAGATCTTCACTGCATTTAAGATGGTTTAAAAAGTATTTTAACTAGCATTTTTCAGCAGAAGAGTTGGTCCAAATAACCTAACTTGTTATTACCAGAAACTAGAAGCTGGTGTCCTAATTAAATTTTGACTCTCACTACTTAGCCAACTCTGAGATGCTGGGCGAAAGCTGCTTCACCTTTGGTTTCCTCATCCGTAAAATGAAGACAATAATAGTAATATGTATACCTCAGGGGGTTGTGTGAAGATTAAATGCATCCATATAATGTGTCTGACTCAGCACACGCCACATGGGAATGGCCCGTAAATATTAGCCTCCTTCCAATCGTCACCACCGTCACTACCATCACTGCGTGAGATGGCCTCTGCATGGATCATGTAATCTGTATAGGTTTTATTCTGGACAAAGATACTTTCCAAGGATAGGAATAGCTCAGGTAGAAAAAAAATGTTCAGGAGATAAGAATAGTTATTTAGATTGGCTTTCTGATCCCAAAGGACAAGTATTTGGGTAAGATCTTTTTTGTAAATTTCAAAACTTCAGTTATTCATAACAATAATGTCAAACTTCTACATTTGACTTAAAAAATTATAATAAAAAACCCACAGTGACTAAACAGTGGGTTAAAGTTTTAGGGACTTCTATCTGTAAAATTTTTAGTAATGAGAATTTCTGAGAAATGGTTTAATTTAATGTACGTCCCAAAGCCTTCTGGACCCCTTTTGAAATCCTTCTGGATGAAATCCTTTTAAAATGTGGTTGAAAATCTTTCTTGCTTTGGAGTAAAGTGTTTATTGAACCTAATTACCTGCTCTTAAAATGTAAAGTATCCTTGAACATGCCACTTCACTTTCCAGGTCTCAGTCTCATCGGTCAGTAAGGAAGTTGGACCAGATGCTTGCCAAATCTCCTACAAGCTCCAGTGCTTAATGTGCCCATATGTTGTTTTTTTTTTTTTTTTTTAAATGACCTAGGATCTTAGAAAAGCCTCCCTGTTTTTTTCCCTAATTATCATTTTCTTGTACCTTACACTTCAGATCATAGGAGAGTGAAGTGAGATTGTTTACACATGCAGGACTATTTCTTTGATTAATTTTCTTTTCAATATTTAAGCAGCCTAGGTGACTGTATTTGAGTAATCTAGGGGTCTTCTATACCTTATAATGCAAGTAAGATACTTAATATGAAAAATTAAATGCTCTGCTCATAAATAATGAACAAGTCATTTTTGAAATGCAGCTTTCATGAATTCATTCATTTAGCACTGTCTGAACGACTGGATATAGAGAATGAGCAGAATAAACCCTGCCCCTGTAAATATCATAATCTAGATTGAGACAGACACATAAATAATTTGGATCTAGGGAGAGGCACAACAGTTAGAAGTTTAGTTTCTGGAGGCTGATTACTAAGTTTGAATCCTGACTGCCAAATTTTAGTTGTATGAACTTGGGTAAGTCACTTAACTTCTCTATCCCTTGGTTTCTTCACCTGTAAAATGAGAATAAAATTACCTACCTCATAGGGCTGTTGTGAGGATTTAAAGAGTTAACATATGTAAGAGTTTAAATGAATGGCTGGTACATGGTGCTAATTAAGTGCTGGCTATTATTACTGTACAGAAGTATGTATGAATATAAAGTGAGAGAAATGGAGATAAAATGAGAGCATTACATCAGATGACTTCTAATTGTATATTCCCACAATTTATTATTTGCCCTCTACCCCACCTCCTCACCCCCACACATTACCTTCTATTTCTGAGTTTTTGCTCATCCTTCCACAGTCATCTCTTTTACAAGTGCCCTTTTCACATACTGTCTGAATCATTAAATTAGTACACTGTATGCCTTTTTATTCTCTAAACGTATGCTTGGTACAACTTCAGTTTTATGATGTCACACATAGCGTGGCCATACATAATGCCACATTTCCTATTTTGCCCATGTCTTATGTGGATTACAGAGTGGTTCCACCACACCTGGCTAAGTGTATGGAAGGTGCTTAGTAAATATTCGTTGATTAATGGAAGGTACTCAGTGTCAGATACAGCTTTCACTGCCAGAAACCAGAGGTTGGCAAACTTTTTCTGTAAGGGGCCAGATAGTAAATATTCTTCACTTTGTGGGCCATATGGTCTCTGCTGCAACTGTCACAACTACTCCACCCTGCCATTATAGTGCTAAAGCAGCCACAAACAATACGTAAATAAATGGGTGAAGCTGTGTTCCAATCAAACTTTCTTTTTTATTTACTTTTTATTTTGGAATACTTATTGATTCACAAGAAGTTGAAAAAATATATATATATAGGGAGGTTTTGTGTACCCTTCACCCAGTTCCCCCCAGTGGTAGTACTACAAGAAAATATCACCATATATAAGGCAGGGATTCATTCCAGTAACAGAATAATAAATATTATTTCCATTTTCCCCCAATCCCAACCTCTTATTTCACACCAGTTAGGCAAGTACATGGCCAACGAGGGCCTGCTGAGTTGAGTGAAGCTCACTATCACGCTATCACTCTTCGCTTACTAGGTATCTTATGCTTTTTACAGCTGGAACTAAAAAACTGATGACTAGAATTCACTCACCCAAGAAGCAAAGCAATTTTAGCTTTGCCAGTCTGAGCTAACATTTCATAATTTTAATCCTCACATTTTCAATTAACAGATGGACACATCACATTCATCCATAAACAAAAAGGAAATAATTTCTTTAAAGTACACCTGGGAAAGACAACTATAATCTGGATTTGTACATTCAAACATAACGTGATTTTATTATTAGAGCAATTTAAAGCTACTTAGAACATGACAGGTAGTTGAGAAGTTGTTTCGTTCATAGATTTTTTTTTTAAATCAGTGTTCCATATCCTTTCAAAGACCGAAATTGTGGCATTTAGCAGGGTTTTGTTAAATAGAAAGGTGGCTCACTAATCTCAGCTAACCTGGTAGAGCCAAGAGGGTGACTAAGTTCTATAAAAACACATATGATGACTACAGAGGTTAATATTTTTTTTTCACATTACCTAGAAAACTGAGAAGGAATGAATTTTCTTTAAAAACAATGCAAGACAAAAATTAACTATTCTGGTATCTCAATAAAAAAATTGCTTTGTACTATTCTGAGAGTAAGACCCAGGGTTCCATCCATGCTAACACTGTTTAACTTCATATACAGACTATTTGAAGTCAAATGGACTACCTGAATAAATCTAGAACCCTCATTAAAAAAACTAAGCTTAAGATGTTAAAATAAAACTTTGCTCCAAAACTGATACTTTTGCTTCCTGCTTGTCTCCCCCCACCCTCCATTCTGAAGTGACTGGGGAAACCAATACACGAAAGCATTTTTATGGACACAAATAACTTCCCTTACTTAAAAGGTAGGAAAAACAAAGGTCAAAGCCAAGTACACACTGGTCTTTGAAACAGCTCTATGCTTCCACTTTTTATTCTTGGTAAATTTATTTCAGTGGAACTAAATAAGTTATCCTACAATAGGCATGAACCCAACAAGTAAACAGACTGTAGACGTACAAGTTCTAAAGAGAACTGCCTGCTAAACCCTTATATTCAGAGATCCGTAAGTAAGAGGTGGTCACATCAAAATAATTAGAGTTTGATCTGGTGACAAAGCATGCTTGTATTCTTGGAAAAAACAACCAATCTTATTGACTGACATTTTAGTATATTTGAGGGCTAATTAAATAAGCAATGTGGCAAAGTAGCCAATATGCTATAAGGTGCAATTTTTCTGTAGGATTAAACTTCAAAACTCAGCAATTTTCCACTTGAACCAACCAGTTAAGTCAACAAAGTCAGGTAAGTTGGTAGCTCCTGTACAAACTTGAATGTCTTCTAGAAAGATTTAAAGATAGGACCATGACTAGATTGACTTTGTAATTTATGAACTGTGAGGCTAAAGCTGTGGAATTAATTCAAGAATTATACATTACCAAGTACATAAAAATAAAGATGTTGGTTTTAAATGTTATCTTTGCATAAGTTTACTTACCGCCATATAAGCATTTGTTCCAACATACGTCTTGGCTATAGAATTCACCAGCTATGAGACAAAACAGTCTGTTAGAACAATATAAAGATAATGTGGAAATAAAATGGGCAATTATTCCTCATTTAACCTACAATCATCATTTCTATAAATCAACTAAAAATTATGTAAAAGGGAACAAATTTATCTACAAAGACATTAAAAATGATTAAATCTCTCTCTTCTTTTGAATGTGATTTCCAATTTAAACAAGCACAGCATTACAGTTTATAGCAGATAACCTTAAACAATTCACTTAAACAGGATGCTTATCGCTTTAGTACCCCAAACCCGCCTCATATAAAAAGTCAATTTGAAGTAGAATTTGAACACATACATTTTTTAGTCAGATGGCTCAAGATGTGAATGAAGCCCTATGGGTTACTAGAATGAAATGAACACTAAATATGCTGGAGGGATAACAGACTTTGACAACTCATAATACAACGATGACCTTCGCTTTGGTCTTCGTGTTTGGCTGGGAGTAAAGGTGGCTGCAATTCAAATCAACATCACAGCACGCTCATGGGTCACTATCACT
Organism: Tapirus indicus; assembly: GCA_031878705.1. NCBI lineage: Eukaryota > Metazoa > Chordata > Mammalia > Perissodactyla > Tapiridae > Tapirus > Tapirus indicus. The sequence goes on along the minus strand of CM062918.1, from coordinate 58,166,594 downwards.
GGGGTTCTCAGGGGAGGCCCAAAATGGAAATTAATTAAAATTTGTGCTGCACATTGTAATGGCCCTCCACCATTGTTGCTCCCAATATTAATTTTTATTGTGGGCCAGTTGGGCTCCCCAGGCACAGCTCCCACTCTGCCCTCTCTTTTGTCTGGCCAAAATGCTTTCATATCAAAGCTGCATATCAATGAATTTTGCTATTCGTAAGTAGTAATTACAATATCAGCAGTTTTTACTGTCATTAAACAATGAACAATCATATTCTGATGAAGGAAACTCGCTCAGAGATTAAAAATGAATAACACACTCCCAGCCGAGGAGAAGATGCAGAGTTGTTTGTCTGGCAGCTAGGTGATTTTTCAATCCAGAGAGTAGACTGAAAATAAAAAGTGGATGTTACAGAGAGGAGAGCAGACTGGGAGGAAGAAGAGACCTACCTGAGTGCTAACTCCAAAATCACACAGCTTGACCTGTCCTCTTGTGTTTACTAGCATATTGGAGGGCTTCACATCTAAAAAGAGACCAGAGAAGTCCACGTAACTGATTCCATATCCACAGTGCTTGTTCTAAAAAAAGCACACATGCACACCATACCATATCACAGAAATGACATCATCTCTTCAACCCAGGATTCTAATCATAAATTTAATGCAAAGCATTTTATCTGGAAGCAAAAGGTAAGGTCCTAACTCCTCCACTTCCAATCATTTCTAGTTTCTATAGAAGCAAAGGTTTATTTCAAGTGAAAGTTAAATAAAATCTTGGCTTCCCATAACAGTAAATACACCCATCATCCTATGCGCAGCCTTTTAGGAAAAGTAGGTAAATAAGAAAATATAATCTTGCAAAGAATTTGCACAAAAAGGTTTAGCTTTGTTCTCAACGTGAAACTACTCCTTCCATCTAAGAAGCAGTATGGCCAAAGGGAAGCCAACAAGGAAAAAATCATTTATTTGTTGCTGGTAACAGGTCATATCTGAATGAAGCAATGAGAAAATGAATGCAGTATTGCTATTTCTTGGTTTTATGTGACAAATGCTACTTCAGATAATACTCAGAAATTGACTTAAAAGATGGGTGTGTGTGTGTGTGTGCGTGCATGCACTTATCAGTCTTGGTTTCATTTATCCTTCTCTTCCCTTACATCATTTTTGACTGCTGTTATAGGTAACAAAAGAATTGACACAGCTTTTGCCAAAGCAGTCAGTTGCTAAAGAACAAAACAAACAGTTTCTGCAAAGCACTGTCAGTGACAACAATGAGCCTTTTTAGGAATTCAGGAAGCCCACAAAACCCATCCAAGCAGGATAAGAGCACACTATTTCTGATGGTATAGAACAGCACTTGCTCCAATGTCTCATCTTCAATGGCAAAAGTGGTCTGGACAAGACAACTTATTATGTTTAATACAGCAAACAACCTTAATTACCCCAAAACTGAACAAGAGATTCAATTTTTTATGTAACATTTAAAAAAAAAATCTGTGAGTTAATCTCACCCCAACCCGCCACCCCTGCAAAAGGGTACCTCAAAAAAGTATCTTGCCAAGTGTAGGTACTTAATTCAAACCTCAAGTTCGAACTCTGTAACCAACAATTACTGAACCCTACCTGCTATGTGACAGGCAATGTGACAGGCACTTTCTCATACATGTACTCATTTGGTGTTGCCTAACTGACACTAGAATGTAAACTCCATGAAGGCAGGGACTTGGTCTCTTTTATTGACTAATATATTCCCAGCCCCTAGAAAAGGCATATAGTAAGTGCTTAACAAATATTTGACGAATGAATGAGAGAATAAATGAATGGAAACCATGAACACACAGTATTATCTTATGTTGATGATTCTGGTTCAGTGATCAGGAGTTAGCTGTAGAACATGTCTCTGTAGCATGTCCTTCAGACAAGACACACTGTATACTTCCTTCAGGGGGGCTCTCTCTTTGCATACAAGTTAGTTTGCCCAGGCAGGTGTAAGTTCTTTTACCAAGAGTCTCTCTGTCTTCAGTTTTCCCCAATTTCAATATAAATCTATACCACCACCATATTAAATATATTACTTTCACCACATCATTTCTCTCCTTGAGGAGGAAGTAAAATATTTCCTGACCTCCCCTGCTAACCCAAATGGGAACTCCTTAAGAATAGGATTGTGCTTTCAAATGTGTGCCAGTAGTTAGCACAATACATACACGTCATAGTCAGCCACAGTAGATACTAAATAAATGTTTGCTGAACTGAAAGAAATGTTAGCCTCTACATAGCCTGGTCTTTCTTTCCAAATCTAATTCTCATTATGGGCCCTCAACTTAGGATATTCTATTTTTCTTTTGGATAATCTGCTCTTTTATATATTTACATTCTTAAACCACTCTTAAGCTACCACATCAGATGGAGACAGCTAATGAACAAATATTTTGAGCTCCGGGAAGAAGGAGCTGCCTGGAAACCACAAGTTATGCTAAAATTAACAAATCTTTAGCTTTAACCAGACACTTATTTGACTGAAGTGGATCAACAGAGAAAGAATAAAGCAACAAAATTATAATTATATTCTAGTGATTATATGCTGAAGATTATATTCTAAAAGGCAAGGTGTAAATAAACACCTTACTGCATTTTTCAGCTCTCCAACAACATCTTTTTTAACTTACATGTAAGCCTACTGTATGACTTTTGCATATTTCCTTCTCAGCCTAGTTTTCAGGAATATTTTATGTATGAAAGCAGTAGACAACCAGTTATCTTCCAACCAACCTTTGTATTCCAACTAGACTGTCTTTACCACTGTCTCCAAAAAAAAAAAAAACAAACCAACCCCCAACTCAAAAAACCCCATCACTAAGCCTTTGTTCATGCTGTGCTGTGTGTTCTTTTCTCCCTCCCCTCTCCCTACCCCAGGTTTAGAAACCCTTCCTTGATATCTTCTGACTGCCCATCCTTCAACTCAAATACCCTACTTCCCTGTTGCCCTAACAACTCAGGTCATCAAAGTCACTGTTTCCTTTGAACTGCCAAAGCATTTACTGTCTGTACCATTTGTTTGGAACTGAGCATATGATACTTTTTTATCAGCAGTTACTTATCATTTTTACTGTTATAGGTATCACTACCTCAAGTAACAAGTTCACAAGGTAGGAATATGCTTTACACATCTTTGTATGTATCCCTTCTCTGCATAGTTATCTTGCTCACTGGTCGATGGTTTTTTAAACAATATACTAAATTTGCTAATATTAATTATATCCCTCCCCACCAATACTTTGAGACATCATTTGAACATAACAGACCTCTTTGAACAAAATCAATGGATTCAGGCTAGGAGACAAAACACCTGGGTTTTAGTCGTTTGGGCACTGCTAAAACTTGGCATGTGACTTTGGACTAGGCATGTGACATTTTAGTTTCTACCTCCGAGTCAACCTTAAAGAACTGGGAGGATTAAATGAGATAATGAATGTAAAATTGCTCTTAATCTGTCAAATACTCTACAAACTAAGGTACTATTATTATCCATTGTTAATCACAGTACACAAAGTGGTATATTTCATCATATTTAGGATATAATTTCCACTGCTACCGTAGCCAGTTTAAGTTGTATTTGAAAAAAATACAAGCTGAAAGAAAATAATTTCCAAAGTCCAGTAAGTAGAACTATAAAACCAATTAATGTTTATGAGGAGGCATTCTTGAGACTATATGCACTCATTCCTCAACAAGGCTACTGGTCTCCCTACTTTTACACTTGCTCTATTATAGTCTGTGTTGAATACAGCAGCTAAAGTGATCCTTTTAAGACTTAAATCAGACCATGTCACTTCTCTGCCTAATACTTCCAAGGGCCTCCCAACTCAATGCAAAATGCAAAGTCCTCATGATGGTCTCTAAGGCCTTCTCTGAGCTGGCCCCCCACTACCTCTGTGTTCTCATCTTTCTCACTCCTCTCCCTGCCTACTCTGCTTCACCTCACCTGCCTCCTTGCCAGGCATGCTCCTGTGCTGTGGTTCCGCATCCCTGGAATACTCTGCTCCCATATATATATGCATGGCTTGCTCCTTCACTCCTTTTAGGTTTCTGTTCAAATGTTACCTTTTTAGGAGAAGCATTCCCCAACCACCCAGTATGAACAGCAATACCCTCCCATCCCAGATACTCCCTTTCCTTCTTCCCTGTTTCAATGTTCTTCCTAACATTTAGCACCAGACACACTATATCTGTACAAGTAAATCGGGTTTCTCACAGTTCTCCCCTCTTAAAGGGAAGCTTCATGAATGCAGAGACTTGATCTGTCTTGTTCACTACTTTATCTAGAACGGTGCCTGGTACAGACAAGAAACAACTTGTTGAGCAAATGGTGAACGGTATCTCTACTAAATAGATGGGCAAACGTGCTCACCCAGAGAAGCATGAATTTGGCCTGAGAAGGAGGTGCATCTTTTTCTACTTACTAGCATATACTTCAGAATGAATACATTTCACTATTAATGAATACATTTCTAAATGATATTTTTCATTCTGAGAAGAACCCACAGTCATTCAAAAATTCTTATTTAGCAAATACTATTGACACCTTATCATGTGCCAGATATGGTAGTAGGTCCCGTAGAGAGAAACATGAATAAGTCCTTGTTTCTGCCCTTTAGGAGTGTATTCTTTGACCAAAAATACTGCAAATGAGATTTCAGGATAATAACATTGCCTACATATACTTTAAATGAGATTTTCTTCCTGAACAATTGGCACACTTCCTATAATAAAGACAATGAGTTATGTAACTAAATAGCTCCCAAGCCTGGCTGTGCATTTGCAAAAAATGTTTTTCAGTTCCACCTCAGATTAAATAACTCAGAAATGAATCTAATACAGTCTGGTCTTCAGGCAAGCATTTAGAAAAGACTGACATAACCTACTGTTTTTCCTTTTGATTTAACTGCTACAAAGTTCAGAACATCTGAAGAGAAATTTCTTCACTTGTTTTACTTTACTTTTCAAAATCAATTTTATTCATTAAAAAAAATCAATTTTATTGCAGTCATTTTGAATGTTCAATTTGATGAATTTGACAAGTGTAGATATCCATGTAACCATACCACAATAAAGATATGAACCATTTCTATCACCCAAAGGTTCTCTGTGCCCCTTTACAGTCAACTCCACCCTGACCTCTGCAACCACTAATTTGTTGTTACAGATTAGTTTTGCCTTTTCTATATACATTATAAACTGCATAATATGTCATTATAATTTTTGCTTTAAACAGTCTGATGATTAGTTTTTCTCTATCATTAATATTTAACGTGGGTGTCTCGCAGACAGTAAACAATTGGGTCTTGCTTTTTTAATCAGTCTGACAATTCGTGCTTTTAATTAGAGTATTTAGACCATTTACATTTAATGCGATTATTTATATGGTTGAGTTCAACTCTACCATCTTACTATTTGTCCTACCTATCCTTTGTTCCTTTTCTCTTGCCTTCTTTTGGATTAGTTGGGCTCTTCTTAGCACTCCATTGATCTCTACTATTGGCTTCTAGCCACAGGTTGGCAAACTTTTCTGTAAAGGACCCTATTTCAGGCTTTGAGGGCCATGTGGTTTTGGTTGTAAATACTCAATTTTGCCACTGAAATGCAAAGCAATCATAGGCAATATGTAAATGAATGGGCATGGCTGTATTTCAACAAGTTTCTTTACAAAATCAGGCAGCAAGCCAAATTTGACCTGTGGACTAAAGTTTGCCAGTCCCTGTTTGAAGTTGTTGTTTTTTTTTTTAATGGCTGTTCTAGGATTTACGACATGTTTCTTTAACTTCTCACAGTCTACTTTCAAATAACCTTAGGGCATTTCATTTATAATGTAAGAAACTTATAGTAGTGTATTTCCATTTTCTTTCTCCCATCCTTTGTGCTATTATGTATATATATTTCCTCTACACGCAATATAAGCTCCACAATACAGTGTCTTTATTTTTGCTTTAAATAATTACCTTTTAAAAAAATTTAAAAGTGAGAAAAAAGTCTTCTATATATATCCACATATTTACTATTGCTGGTGCTATTTATTCCTTTGTGCAGATCTAACCATTCATCTGGTATTTTCCTTCTGCCTAAATAACTTCCTTTAACATTTTTCATAATGATGATCTACTGGCAATGAATTCTCCCTGCTTTGTTTGCCTAAGAAAGTTTACATTTAGCTGTTATCTTTGAAAAATATATTTACTGGACACAGAATTCTGAGTTGATTGTTTTTTTCCCCAACATATAAAAGATGTCTTTCCATGATCTTCAGGCTTACATAGCTTCTGACAAGAAGTCTGTTGTCATTCTTATTTTTGTTCCTCTCTACTTATTTTGGTTTTTCTGAATATTTTAAAGATTTTTAAATCACTGGTTTTCAAATTTTTTATTTTTATGTACTTTGGTATGGCTTTTTGTTTATCCTGATTAGGGTTTGTTTAGCTTCTGAGACCTGTAGGTTTATGTGTTTCACCAAATTTGGAAAGTCTGGGGGCATTATTTCTTCAAATTATTTTTTGTTTCCTTTTCTCTCTCCTTTCCTTCTGAGACTCCAGTTACACATAAATCTTAGACTTCATGATACTGTCTCAAAGGTCACTTAAGCTGTGCTCTTTTTTTTTTCAGTCTCTTTTTGCTTTGTAGTAATTTTGGATAATTTCTATACCTCTAACATTAAGATCACTGATCATTTCTTCTATAGTATATAATCCACTGGTAATTCCAACAAGTGAAATTTTGATTTCAGATATTTTATTTTTCATCTCTAGATGTTCCACTTGGTTCTGTCTTCCATTTCTTTCCTCATAATGTTCATGTTTTCCTTGAAATCCTTGAGTATACTTATAATATTTATAATAATTGCTCTAAAGTCCTTGTCTGCCAAGTCCATTACCTCAGGGGGGGGGGGGCATGTCCTGTTTCTACTGACTGATTTTTCTCCTGGTTATGGTCTTTCATCCATCATCATCAGAATTTTTTGTTCGCTTACTAATTTTTATTTGGATGACAGATATTGTAAATCTTACATTGTTGAGTGCTGAGTTATGTGGTAATCCTTTAAAGAGTGCTAGACTTGATACTGGCTGGTAATTAACTTACTTGCAGACAGCTGATCATTCTGAGGCTTATTTTAGAGTTTTTATTTATGAAGAGCCTAGAGTAACTCCTACTATGCTAGGGCTAGTTTAGCCCCACTATTAAAGCATGACCCTTCTAAAGTCTCTCTTGAATGCTCCAATGTATTCAACAAGGTCTCTCTACTCTGGCTGGTTGAAATTTTTAAAATTCCCAAACTTGTGTGAACTTTGGGATTACTTAGCTTAGAGTTCCCGCCAAGTTCTCTTTCCCAGACAGCAGTTCTTTGTCTAGCTTTGTAAGATTTCACCCTATGAATGCAGCGGTTGACATTTGGCCAAAGACTCAAGGAGACTCCCATACAATTCCTTGAGTTCTTTCTCTGCATAGTTCCTGTCTCTCCAGGACTCTACCTTGTAAATTCTAGCCATTTTGTCCCTCTTGATCTCCAAACTCTGTCTCTTCAGCTCAGTAAGACCTCTGGGGTCTGTTTGGGTTCCTCCTCCCTATGCTGCAGTCTGGAAACTGTCTCTAGGCAGAAAGCTTGGGTGATTACAGGACTCACTTCATCTGTTTCCCTTTTTTCAGGGATCATAGCCTTGCACTGCTTGTTATCTAGTGTCTGAAAACAGATGTTTCATAAATTTTGTCCAGATTCCTAATTGTTTTTGGTGAAGGGCAAGTCCCATAGCTGTGATGCCTTCCTGAGCAGAAGTGGAAACATCCCTTTATTTTAAAGTTCTTATTTTTTGTCTTTTTCATTGTTTCGACTTTATATAGTAAGCTGTCTCAAATCCTTTTTCAAAATAGATGGGATACAAATAATATTAGGATTTTAAGTAGTTAGGCTAAATCTGAATTCACGTGGCAGAATTTGAAGCAAATGGAATCCCTTTAAATGTTGGAATGAGGATAGCTCCTCTGATTTAAGTTTTGCTTTTTCTGAATAAAATATTCCACCTTATATCTGAGGTATAAACAATCCTAGTATATAGCCACTGAACTTACTACTTCCAAGTTTTCATTTAAAACATGCAAATGCTACAGCTCTCAAGAATAGCTCCAGAAATACTGAAGCGATTTAATTTTTTTTTTTTTTTTTTGGTTTGTTTTCCACTTCACTCCAAGCCATAGACAATAGCAGAACAGATTAGGCAGAAAGATTACTTTTAAAGAGGTAGTTATATGTATGCTTATTTTAATGTAATCTCAAGTTATAGAAAACAAACAATTGAAGGCACACGGCTTTTCATTCAGCTTACTTAAAAACATCATAGCGTTTCTCCTGTAAGCAAAGCACAGAAAAGATGAGTCATTAAAGTGACTAATTATAAATGGCAATCATCAGGGCAGATGTAAGCCATTTTGGTTTAATCAGGCCATTAATTATTAGGGTTTATCAATTAGTTTTATTGAAGGCAAGGGAGCTTAAATGAATAGTAGGGCATTGATTTTAACTGAGACATTTTCTCAAAGAAAATACAAATGAGGTGTGCAGAATCCAGGAATTACAGGTCCTTTTCATACCACTAGAAAGAAATATGCTTCTTCTAATGTAAAACACATCCTTTAGTGAAAAGCCAAATTAACTCTAATCCCCTTATTCATATTTCATATGAAATATCATATTTTGGTGTTCTGTAATTTGAGGTTTGGTTTTAACCCATCTTCACCAAGAGGTCAATATCATGTTGGATAAAGTGAGATAAAGGTACAACACACAGTGACCCATTTTTAATATCAGATATTTATCTTCTTTCATTTTAGAAAAAAATTTAGTCATTTTATACAGATAGGCTTTTTATAGGAGTCAGAATAGATTCCTGTTGGTCAGATCCTCTCAGAGGAAGCAGAGATGACATGGAAAGTGTGTGACTGTGAGTGTGTTTATGTGTGTGTGTATGATAAACAAGATTAAGGGTGATATCTGATCTTCCCACTTTGACAAGGTTGTTATGAGAATTAAGTGAGACTGTGCTCAGGCAGTGCCTGTCATAGAGCTGGGGCTCAATGAATTGCTGAATGAATAAAACTGAATTTTAGAAACATTTTGTAAACTTGAATGCATTATATATACTGGAAGCTACTGCTTTCTAGAATTGGTCATGACAATGACTCTCAGCTTAGAAAGTCACAATGTGGATCATCCACTCTACTGGACTAGACCCAAATGCTACACAAGGTTCACTTTCCATACACAAGCTCTAGCTGAAAGCAGGTTTCTTCCAGAATGGCAAGTGCTGTTCAGCTGGGATCACAGAAGAGTTAACAATTATCTAATCACAACATGTGTCTCCTGTCACAATGTTTTCCCACTCATTTAGTGAGATTTCACAGTAAGCTGGGCTTTTTAATGATGACGTAATGAGTATTTGAGTTGCAGCAGCGACAGCCCATGTAGATAATAGGTAGTTATGATGCAATTCTGTTTAATAATTTGAAGCACTTAGAAGATTATTAGAAAAATATCAGGAGTGGGAAGAATGGAAGAGTCTACAAACGGGGCTTCATGTCACGCAGAAGATAACAGTAGGTGGTTTTCTACAGGAGCCTGTAACTGAATAAAAATCGCCTCAAAATGTCTTTAAAAATTAAACATAAACTTATCATATAACCTTTGTGGTCACTTTCCTATTCTATCATTAGTAAAGTACGAAACATCAGTTAATTACACTGATCATATACTATGTATCCATGATAAAATGGTTATTTGTTCTCAATACTGATATATACTAGATGACCTGATGCACTGTGATTACAAATATTTAAAGATAGATACTAACCACCCCCAAATATCTACTCAAAAGAAATGAAAATACAGAACTAAATAAAGACGTGTGTGAATAGCAGCATTATTCATAATAGCCCTAAACTGGATACAACCCAAATGTCCCTCTACTGGTAAGTGGATGGATAAACTGTGATATATCCATACAATGGAATACTATTCAGCAATAAAAAGGAATGGATTGCCGACACATGCGACAAGTACATGGATGAACCTTAAGAACATTATGCTAAATCAAACAAGTGAGATAGAAAAGATTTTACATTGTGTGATTCTGTTTATATAAAATGTCTAAAAAAGGCAAATCTATGAAGTCAGAAAATAGATTAGTAGTTTGCTGGGGCTGAGAGCAAGGATTGATTGCAAATGGGCACAAAGACTCTTTTTTGGGGGTGATGGAATGTTTTAAAATAGATTACGGTGATGGTTGCACAGTTATATAACTTATTAAAAACCCCTGAATCATACACTTAAAATGGATGAATTTTGTGACATGTAAGTTATATATCAATAAAGCTGTTTAAAAAATCAGCCTCAAAACATATTCTGACATTAATTTCTCCATAGTTTTTTAGGTGCTTTCTGGTCACTGTGGTCTCTTTCCTACTCCATTCATAACAAAATATGAAATATCAGTTAATTACATTGATCATATACTATGTATCAATGGTAAAATGGTTATTCCCTCTCAAAACTGATATGCACTAGAAGGTCTGATTGTGATTATATATATTTAAAGAAAGATACTAATTTTTAAATGTCACTTGTGTGTTTCAGATTATTTCCCCAAATGACTAAGCTGTATATACAAATGCAAAAACAACTGGTTCAAACATGAAAAATATGGTCAATCAACCATAGCTGCCTCAATAACCTCCAGTAACTGCTCTGCTCCGATTTTCACGCTGGACTCTTTTTTTTTCACTGAATTGACCAAATTAACTGTGGAAATTGGTGTCATGTTGAGACAACCCATGTTGCCACCCATAACCGCCTCATGCAGGAAACTGTATGTTTATACATGCTGCATCAATTAGCCATTAAACAATCCACATAAACAGCATCAAGCTGAAGCTTGCTAATAAAGGCCAGAGCCCGCAAGAGCATGTGCTTTCTGCAGCTGTTCACAAAAGGCTCCTCCGCCCACTGCCCATCCCCGCCCCCAACACAATCAGGGGTCAGAGTGGGAGGCTACCCTCAGCCAGGATATGGCTGTCTGTTGAGGGCACTGTTCAAAATAGACACAAAAAAGTTCTTTCACAAAACTACAGTTGGAGTTACCCAGTGTGCTTTGCATAGGGACCTATATGTCAATATCCTGGTGAGATCATTTCCAAGAAAATTGTGACTTTTGTACATATTACTATATACTTTGTTTTTTCAGGAAAGGAAAACCATGCACACTAAGGATTCCCTTTTTGCTGTGATCTAGTCACATCAAGTGCTGGTGATATCTCCTACTCCTGCTCCCTCTTGGTCTCCATTTTGTTTTATACTTAAAATATTTAATTTGCTCTGTGCTTCCATGTGTAAGCCTCACTTAGTGTTTTTAGAAATAGGCATGGTACAATTCTTAAGGAAACGTGAGTTTAGTTTTAAAATAAGGAATGTGGCTCTGTTGTGGGATGACAATGGAAGCAGAAATAAACTCTTCAACTTTTTCCCCTCTATAAAGCAACCACACTGCTTTGCTTGAATGCCAGGAAGCCACTTTCGGTTTACCAGGAGCCAGAGGACACATTAACAGGTCTCCACTCTGAGTAAACTCTCCTAGCACTGTGCCAGAGTGCTTCAGCAACCTTCTTTCATTATGTTTAATTGTTTTATGAAAAGACAACAGCTAATATATCTATCTAGTTATTTCTTGGGGACTGCATTCTAATGAATGAGAACAGCAGGTACAATTAAATATAGACTATGCTGACATTCTGCATTACAAATTCATCTGTGCACAACAGGAACACACTTAAGAGAAAACCACAATGCAATATAAAAGTTATTCTTAATCACTCCATCACATAATAAAGGGTAGGTCATCCAAATATTCTTGCAAAAGCCTTAAATAAAATTAAGCAGCATCATTAGCCATCCTAAATGACAGTTATTATCTAGAGTCTCATGATTCAGTTCAGAAAGGAGGCAACAAACATGGTTTTCCTCGTTCATGTATGATAAAGACAAGAGACATGCAGCATTCACAAGGCTAATACCACGGGCAAGAAGGCCGGGGCTTCTCAATTCTGCCCTCCCTCAATTCTTTCATAGTAAGTAAAAGAGGTTCCCTTCTAACGTGGATCTTAGATTCCTCCCTGGCAATATGTACAAATTCTGGTCGGTGCATGGGAAACAGCAGGTGTGAGGGAACAAGCTCCTGGGAATTAGAAGGGACCAATATTTTTGCCCCAGCTCTAGAACAACCTACTCCTCCAAGTCTGATAACACCAGTGTAAGACTCCTAGTGCCTAGAAAAGCTTTTCAGTGAAAAAGGAAAGAAAACAATGGAATATCACATTAAATGCATAAATAACTGTAAGATACATTTTGATTATAGACATGACTTGCAGCAGCATATCCAGAAGACCAACTTTGATAAATTGTTCTAAAGAAATAATACAAATTATTATTTGTAGATACTTCTTTGGCACTTGCCATATGCCAAGCACTGGGCTAAATGCATTATTAACATATGCATTCTTATCTCATTTAATCCTCATTACAACCCTTGGGATAGGTAATATTATTAACCCCATTGTATAGATGAGCAAATTGCAGCTCAAATTAATGAAATTACTTGCCCAAGTCCACACAACTAGTCTCCAATCCTACCTCTTAAGCTTTAACAAACTGCATTATATTTATGAGATAAATCTCATCTGAACTATGGGCTAGATTTTTATGCCAGTTTTGGGATGAAGAGTTGGCTGATCTTTAGATGTTTTTAGATTTTTCCACTTCTCACAGAAAAGCAGATACAGGAGGGAGCTTTGGGGAAGGTTCTAACTATTCTCTCACTTAATCTCTTGCGGCTCCTTTTGAGAAACTGTTATTTGAACTATAATAATAGCTATTATGTACCAGACACACTGAGTGCTATGACCTCAAAGAGGTTAAGGATCTGACCCAAAGTCACATAGCTGAGTTGAATTAAGAGGCAGAAGCAGCACTTAAACCTGGGTCTAACCCTAAAACTAGAGCTCTTCCATTAGGCTACCAATCACTTATTGCCTTTTTTATGACTAAGTTAATTAGCCTTTCTGGGCCTTAGTTTCCTTGTCTAAAAATGGGGATATGATGATACCTTTCTTGTAAGGTTATCATGAAGCTTAAATAATATACACAAAAGATCAAGCATACTAGTACACAGAAGGCACTCAATGAATGATAACATTAATAGCAATAATAATACTTATTATTGCACTCAATCCAGAAGGAACTTAATCCTCTAACAGCAAAAGAATGGATTTGATTTCCATGGTGATCACCTTAAACCATGCCTTTGGAGAAAGGGACAGAAGTGGAGGAGAGGTCTTCCAACTGCTCAACATTCTTGGCAGAATGTTCTGATGATAAATTTCTTACTTTAAAACTAGCAAGGGGGACAAAGAATGACTTCCAATTAAGCTACATTACAAAAAAATTCCAGAAGAAAAATACTAATTCCAGAAAAGTATGATTCAATTTATTTATCTAACAAACATGCACTGGCATACAATCAATGTCATAAATTAACTGTCTCCAACCTCTGCCAACAGAAATGACCCATCATACAGCTGTTCTCCCTCTCCCTCTGATGAGCTCCTAAATTTCATGGTTTGCCTAAGAGACAAAGCTCTGATCAGAGCTATCTGTGGGGCTTGGTGAATCAAATACTCATCAGACCACATATAGAGTGCATCTCGAGGGGTGGGTGGACAGGGGCTCACCTTAGGGTACCACGAAAACCTCTGAATCAAACACACAATGATCACATAATCTACTTTAAATCCCAATCCCCAGCAAGGCAGAAGGATCTTAGGAGAGGTGACAGGGGGACTAACTACCCTCTCTGATTTGTATTCCTTCCCTGTATGACACACGACCTCTTTCTTCTCTTGTCTTTCCTCTAAGGCTTTCGCTAATACTCATTTCCAGAATGGGAAAGGAAGGTGGCCTGCGTGGTAATTTCCCCTGGGTTCCACACCCTCTTAGACATGTCCTAAAAGGGATGATTGTTTATGATAAATCTTATCACAGATGCACGAGAGAAAAAAACTAAGTCCAGGACAACCGTCTCTAATTGAGTAGACCATCCAAATACAGACAACTATAGAAAGATCACATGTTCTTTTTTAAAAAATTAAGCTTTTTATTTTGACATAATTGTAGATTCATACAGTTGAAAGAAGTAGACATTCTGTAAACCCTCTATCCATTTTCTCCCAATGGCATGGGAGATGGTATTATCTTGTAAAACTATAATACAGTATCACTAACAGGATACTGACACTGTTTGACACTGTCAAGACGGGGAATGTGTCCATCACTATACCCTTTTATAGCCACATCCACTTCTCTCCCACCCCAGCATCCTCTCATTAGCCCTTGGAAACCACTCATCTCCTGTCCATTTCTATAATTTTCTCATTTCAAGAATGCTATAAAAATGGAATCATACAGTATGTAACCTTTTATGATTGGCTTTTTTCACTCAGCATAATTATCTGGAGATTCATCCAGGTTATGCATATCAATAGTTCATTCCTTTTTATTGCTGAGTAGTAGTAGTATATGGTATGAATATATCATAGCTTGTTTAACCATTCACTCATTGAAGGACGTCTGGGTTGTTACCAGTTTTGGGCTATTATGATTAAAGCTACTATAAACATTTGTGTGCAGGTTTTGTTCTCACTTCTCTGAGATAAATGCTCAGGAGCGCAACTGCTGAGTCATATGGTAAGATGCATGTTTAGATTTTTAAGAAATGCCAAATTGTTTTCCAGTGGGGCTATATCATTTCACATTCCTACCAGCAATGTATTAGTGATCTAATTTCTCTGCACCTCGCCAGTATTTGGTGTTACCATTATTTTTTTATTTTGGCTATTCTGGTAGGTGTGCAGTACTATCTCATTGTGGTTTTAATTTGCATTTCCTTAACAGCTCATGATGCTCAACATCCTTTCATGTGCTTATTTGCCATTTGTTTATCTTCTTCAGTGGAATGTCTCTTCATGTCTTTTGCTCATTTTCTAATTGGACTGTGGGTTTTTTACTGTTGAATTTTGAGAGTTCTTTATATATTCTACACATATATTCTTTTGTAAAAGAACACTTTTAAGTAATGCTATATGAAGTTTCTTGTCTTTTGAAAATCATTACCACAAATACAGAAATCCTCAGTGATTACCCGAGGCAAAAAGAATGAATGACCAATGTGGGGAAGGAGGCTTCATTTCTAGAGATGTTCATCTGTGTGGATAGTCAGAGCTGGAGAAAAACCAACAATCCAGAGTCATTAAACTAGTTTGTTTACCTCAGTTAATGGGCTAAGGCTCTTTTTTTTTTTTTTTTTTTCAAAAACACAAATGTTCATGAGTTATGATCTACCACAGCATTGGCATATGATTAATAGTTAAAGGACAATATTTAAAGGATTTAAAAACAGCAGCCACGGTGTAATCGTGCTCCCATGACTAGCACTTGCTTAACATAAATGCCCCCTTCCCAGACACACTACCCAGTCACAAGGCTCAGGGAAGGTGCCTCCACACCTCAGCTCTCTCATCATCACATGTTGCAACATAAAACCAATTGGGCATGATTCCTTTTAAAACGGCTTGGGTTGCTCAAACACTAACTCCTTAAAAAAAAATGTGCCTGGTCCTCCAGGTAGCAAAAACACAGCTTAGATTATTTCAAAACTCCCTATAACCTATGGGTAAGCACAAACTGTGTAAATCTCTGCAAGAGGTTGTTAGGACAGTTTTGTGCAAATTATATTTTTTCATAAATTACTTAATCAGGTTAGTTTTCTATCAACCGTATTGCTTTCCTACAATTCTTTCCCTAAAGAATCACTCTATCTAGCAAATGATCATTCCCTAATTTATTTTTGCCACAAATCCCAATTTTTACATACACAAAGGTATTCTTTTACACTACTACCTTAACATCAAAATTTCTTTCCTGAGGAATTCAAAGGTTTTACTTCTACCCCTCTCATTCCTCTTTTCTCATTTAATAAATATAATAGATTAACTCTGGATGTAATACAAACATAACATTTTTTAAATCTCAAAATTTACACTGATCTCATTTAAAAGGCATTAGCAAATATATATAACATTTACCTGCCTACACTCTTTTGGATTATCAGCCTTCAATTTTCTTCCAAATTCCTTCCTTAAAAAGGATGCCCCTGCAGGAGACCTTCCTGTACCTTTTTTGGCAACTTCCTGCGGATCTACAATTATTTCAAAATAAAAAGATTTTTTAAAAAAGAACACCCTTGCTTTCCATCCAAGTTGTGACTCTACAAGTCCTTTTTATAATTCTTTGTTAATGATAATACTTTATTGTCAGCACACTTTATAGTTTAAAAACCCTTTCCCCTCAAAGATGTCTTTTGATTTGATTACATCAGTCTGGTTTAGAAAGTGACCATTTTCTTACTAAGTCGCATTGCTTTAATTCTCAATTATCTGTTTGCATTTATGTCTCTTATCTTCAGTTCTAAAATATTTCATTATTTCCTAGAATTCCCCACTTTGAAGGAACACAAAATAGTTTATACACATTAAGCACTCAGAACAGTGCCTGGTACAGACAGTAAGTGCTTACTAAATATTCATTATTACTATTTTCACAGCAAAATGTACTCTCACGGATTTCCATCTTTTTCTTTCTTCTCCCTCCCATATGCCCTCTGATTTGCTTTGTTCCCTTACCTTGCCAACACATCATACTTCCTTCAGTCATGGACCACAGCATCCGGAATCTCAGTGCTTGAAGGAAACTGAGTGATCATCTAGCCATCCCGTCACTGTATATATGAGGAAACTGAGGCCCAGAGAGCAGGAGTGACCTGCCTTTCAGGGTCACACAACAAGGCAGTCAGTCAGTGGGACTGAACTGGGAATTCAAATAAGCTTTATTCTTTCTTAGAAACTGAGCTTTTTAAATTGTCCAAGTCAGGCCAAGTCAGCACTGCACATCTGCAGCTCTTTAACAATATCTGAGGGAAAAAATGAGTTTAACTAAAGAAAGAAAATTTTGTCCCACTTCCAGATGCTCCAAAGTGCTAGCCAGAGACAACAGCGACTTTTAAATTTCTCTCCCTTTCTCTCTCCCACTCTCTCTTTTTGACATAGCAGATGTCCTTTAAATCAAAAGGGATTTTTTTTTTTTTTTTTTTTACTGAGTTGCTAGACCAAACCTAGGCAGGATTTTTCAGGAGCCATGAAATACGGTGGTGATAACAGAATCATCAAGATCCCTTGAAAGAATGGTTTTTGTTTTGGCAGAGGAAACTTCTTTCTAAAGTAGAGCTTCTACTGCACTACTTAACTAAGAGAATGCCTTCTTTCTCTTCCTTTTCTTTTCTTTACAAGTCTGATTTACTGAAGTATAATTTACAGTAAAATTAACCCTTTTCATGTATATAGGTCTACGTGTTTTAACAAACGTGTACAGTCATGTAACCACCACCAAAATCAAGACATAGAACATTTACAACACCCCCCAAAATTCCCTCATAGCTTCCTCTACCCTTTGGCAACCACTGATGTATTCCCGTCTTTGCAGTTTTGCCTTTTCCAGAATGTCATATAAGTGAAATGACACAATAGGTAGACCTTTGAGTCTGGCTTCTTTCAGTCAGCATAAAGCATTTGATATCATCCATGTCGTGTATATCAGTGGTTTGTTCCCTGCTATTGGTGAGTAGTATCCACTCTGTGGATGTATCACAGTTGGGCTGTTTTCCAGTTTGGGGCTATTAAAAATAAAGCCACTAGCAGTGGGATTTGCTGGATCACGTTGCAGGAAAGTGCCAAACTGTTTTCCAAAATGGCTGTACCATTTTATATTCCCACCAGCAATGTATGTGAGTTTCAATTGTTCTGTATTCTTGTCAGCCCTTGATATTATTTTTTTCTTTAATTTTAGTGAAGGTTTCTCTTTTAACAGAAAAAAGGTAGCAGGAAACATTTTTTAGCACACTTAACTACTTGCTGAAAGTTGAAACAACCCTGATTCTTCTCTTCCTCTTACAACTCACAAGCAATCCATCAGGAAATTCTATTGATTCCACATTTAACATATATCCAGAATCTCACCACTTCTCCCCATCTTCATGACTGTCTTCCTGATCTGAGCCTCTATAACTCAGCTGGATTACTGCAACAGTTCCTAACAGCTGATTCTACCCTTGCCCACAGACACACTGGCCTCCTTCCTGTTCCGTGAACACTTCAGGCACATCCCACCTGCTGTCTTCTGCTCTGTCCTGCCACATACCTACTTGACTAGCAACTCTCCAACTTCAAGCCTTTGCTCCAATTTCATCTTCTCTGTGAGGCCTACCTGATGAACACTGCAACCTACCCTTTGTCTCCCCTAAGCTTGATCTACTTTTTCTTTTCTCCATATTACTAATCACCTCCTAATACACCGTGTACAGTCATGTGTCACTTAACGACAGGGGTAGGTTATGAGAAGTGTGTCTTTAGGAGATTTCGTCCTTGTGCGAACATCATAGAGTGTATGTATTTCACAAACTTAGATGCTATAGCCTACTACACACCTAGGCTATATGGTATAGCCAATTTGCTCCTACGCTACAAACCTGTACAGCATGTTACCGTACTGAATACTGTAGGCAAATGTAAAACAATGATAAGTATTTGTGTATCTAAACATAGAAAAGGTACAGCAAAAATACTGCATAAAAGATAAAAATGCCCTGTAGAGGGCACTTACCATGAATGGAGCCTGCAGGACTGGAAGTTGCTCTGGGTGAATCAGTGAGTGAGTGGTGAGTGACAGTGACGGCCAAGGACATTACTGTACACTACAGTAGACTTTATAACCATTGTACACTTAGGCTACACTAAATTTATAAAAAAATATTTTTCTTTCTTCAATAATAAATTAACCTTATCTTGCTGTAACTTTTTTACTTTATAAACTTTTTAATTTTTTTAACTTTTTGACTTTTGTAATAACACTTAGTTTAAAATACAATAAATTATACAGCTGTACAAAAATAGTTTCTTTCTTCGTATCTTTATTCTATAAAATTTTTCTATTCAAAAATTTATTTATTTTTACTTTTTAAGCTTTTTTGTGAAAAACTAAGACACAAACACAAACACTAGCCTAGGCCTACACTAGGTCCACACTAGGTCAGGATCATCAATATCGCTGTCTACCACCTCCACATCTTGTCCCACTGGGAGGTCTTCAGGGGCGGTAACATGTAAGGAGCTGTCATCTCCTATGATAACAATGCCTACTTCTGGAATACCTCCTGAAGGACTTGCTTGAGGCTCGACTCTTTTCACAGATATATCCATGGTGGTTTGTTTCTTTTTTTCATCATAGATTTGCTTGTAAGCAGATAATGCACCATGAACATTCCTTTCTATTAATGAAAACCCTTTGGTTTTGAGATCCACGTTTTCAAGCTTTTTAAGGAGCCTGTTGAAGTCTGTAAAAGCTTCTGCTAAACCCTTCACTGTGAATTTTCTTGGAAGTTCTTTTTTTTCTCCTGCAGTTCCCTTTTCTCTTGCTATGATGTTACAACAGTTACAACATCACTAGGCAATAGGAATTTTTCAGCTTTATTATAATCTTATGGGGCAACCATTGTATATGCAGTCCATTGTTGACCAAAATGTTATTATGCAGCACATAACTGTATTTACTTACCCAACCCTGCCCTACCCCTGCCAGAATATAAGTTCCATGAGTACAGGAATTTTTAAATTTATATATTGATGTATTCTAAGGACTTAGACCAGTGCTTGGAACATAGCAGGTAAAAAATAAATAGTTGTGAATGAATGAACTAACAATACTGGCTTTGGCATGTAATAAAGCACCAAGTGGAAGATCTGTGCGAGGCCAGATTTATAAAAAGGAAAGCCAGGGGTAGAAAATAAATTTCTAACATGCATGCTGAAACCGTAAGACTTAGTTTCTCTAAATACAAGTCTATGTGGGCAGCATTTGCCATCAAAATAATATATATATATATAATATAAAATATAAATAATATTAAAAAGCTCTATTAGAGAAAATAAATGAGACTATAAATACATAAATATAAAAAATGTCCTGGGACACTAACTATCTAGGTTTTTTCTTTCTTATAAACTTCTCCATCTGTGTAAGATTGCCCCAGCCTGATTGCCAATTTTATTTTCTTAATCTAAGTTCTATTCTCATTACCCTTCCATTTCTATTTTTTATCCTCAGGGAAAGAGAGAGCAGTTACTGCCAGGGCATTCTCACATCTTCTGAAGAAATGGCATAGGTGTTAATCTTGTGTTTATGTTTGATCTGGGTAATGATGGCTATGACTGGAGCTGTAGGTTTATTAATATGCAGGGCTCTCACCTCATTAGTGGCGATGTATATTTTGAAGTTAAGCTGCAAGTTTGCTGTAATGTTGGATCTGGCCTAACAGACTTTCTCACTGTTCATTTTCTTTGTTTTTACCCAGTCAGTATATGCTATGCTTACAGGGCTCACACATATGCTTTTTAATAAAGACAATTTTTCCATACTAATTAATCTTGGTGAAAGTTTCAAACATGTTTAGTAATTATGTCTTCATGTGATATCACATGTTTATCCTAGAGAAAAAATTTTCATAATTTTTGACTCAGTAATACAAAGTATAATACACTCTCTCCCTGGCTTGATTTGGGAGTGGGGTAAACTTATTAACCAGATAAAGTGATTAATTCATGGTTATTATACAATAAAAACATACTTGCATTATTAGCATTTGATAGTTTATAAAGTACTTTCACATATATCATCTCAACCAATTCTTAAAAAGAACAAAATAAACAATAGTAAAACCTGATTGAATATGATATTCAACGATCCATTATGAATGGCAACTGTTGTACTTCAATTTCTAAAAAAATTTCCAGTTGACATAATACACTATCAAACAAACTAACCTGTACCAAACTAACAAGCCTCATGGGATAGGTGGTTTGTCACTGCTTGTTGCTCAGATTTCATTCTACCCTACAGTCCTCACTGGAAATGCACCATAGGAAAAACTCTTGATTTTCAACCGTTTGTTTGGAAGTACAAGACCCTTGTTTTTAGGGGCAGCATTTGGTAGGGAAGAAAATGATGATCAGAGGAGAACACAGGTACTTAGACCAAGACAAAGGAGAAAGTGGCTTAGGTCCCTCATTAGTAATTCTCTTTCACCATCTTCTTTTCACTCTCTATCTTCTCAAGGCACCTGTACCAGGCCCCCCCTCCTGCAGAAGGACACCTGTCTTTGATTTGACAATGTGACACGAATTCAGCTAGAACTCCCATTATCATTCATTTAGAGAAAGCAAAAGAGTATGTGTACTTTTAAGAAGGTACAGCAATCAGTTTATATAGTAAAAGTGTATAAACAAGTATATTACAACTATTTAATTGCCTTAGCTGAACTTAAAAGCTCTGATCTTTAATTGCCTGATTGAACTGATCTAAAAAGCTACAATTTTTTAATCAAGGAGAAAATTAAATAGCTTTTTGGTAAATAAAAAGGCATCTTTAATCTTATTTTTATGGAATCCAAGTTATTAAATATGGACAAAAACTGCTAAAATATAACAACTACTCAATCTAGAGTAAAATTCGCATTACAATAGTCTTCAAGGAGACCTGGCTTCTTCCACCCTTCAATAAAAACACATTCTTTTAAATCCAGAAGGTAAAAGTTTCCATGAATAACTAGGAAACTCAAAAGCTCAACATACAAATATATTTAATGAGGTGTTTTAGCACAGCATATTATTTCTATAGTTGGGTACCCGTAACTACTGGGGAATAACTGTTCATCTGCACTGTAATCCTAGACAGGTGCAGATGAATATCCACTCACTCGTATTTATTTAAAACGGAAATCCCTTGAGAGGGTTTGTTGGCCCATTACCACTGACCCCTCTCAGCCCCTCGAAGATATCTTCTTTCCATAACTAGTGGCATTTTATAGCAGGTTACTCCCTGTGGGAATTGGGCTGGCCAGCACAGATTGAAAAGAGAAGTACAGGCTAAGGATTCCTTTTTGAAACCTCCATATTCTCAATTCAGTCAAACCTTTAAGACTCTCATATGTCACTGATCAAAGAACCCTTTCTTAGCCCAAGTTGCATCCAGAGCTGGGAAGAAGGACCTGGTCAGCCACACTTGCCCACAGTGATTATAGGGTGGTGTACTGGGAATCCGACAAACACTTTAGACTTTATTTTTAGATTCAGACATAAAAATCCATATGAAACAAGTCTATCAAGCCCTCATTTCAAATGAAAAATTTAATTATTTCTCCAAAACAAAGAGTAAGACTAAAACCAAATAATTTAGATACAGGAAATACTAGAGGTATATCTACTTATCAGCATGATTTCTGATTTTCAAGAAGAAAAACAAAGATGATCACAGAATAACTAGATAGCATTTCCCTATCCACTATAGTCCTTAGTGCTACTAGGATTCCTCACGGAAAGCTACGGCTAGTGAGAATTCATTACAAGTCAAAATTATGCTGTATGCCCAGAGTACAGGATGATCCTAAGGATCATTTTAATAATAACATTTGCGTTTCCATGGTAAGGTCCTTTTAATGGAGGCTTTGCTATTGAGAATTGATGACTTCCTTGAGTTCCTTTGTCAAATGGATAGCAGATGTTGAGAAAAATCAATAAAATGACAAGAATTGACCACTCTGTTAATTCCTATTAAAATAGCTATAACTACTTTATGGGTTGATGAGAGTGGGGAGGTGGGAATACAGGGAATAGAAACAATATGTCATATTATGTTAAGTACTATTCTCTCTCAATCTTGGTGGTTCTCTCTCACCCACCAGATGTGTTTACATGCTTGCCTACACCAGGGAATGGTAATGCTAACCAAACTCAACTCTCTCTCCTCACATTTACATTTTGCAACAACTACACTCTAGAAATAGAATAGACTGGCTTTAAAGAAAAATTTGGCTTATGATTCCATTTAATCAGCACAAACACTCAAGAACTGAATTGATATTTCACTTGTCAAATCTATATACCCTCTCCAAAAGAGGGAAGAGGATTTAAGAAGAAATTTGGAATCACTAGGATATTGAAACCACCACAGGAAAAAACAACCTTTAGTAACAATCTTCAGTTGTGATACTACAATTGAAGACATCAGTTGTTTTCTTTCATAGTTGATACCTTTTTTTAAAAAAACTTTCCTTTAATCACATCTAATGTGTATGCTGTTGCATTCTCCAAAGATGCATAAAGCTAGGCTAGGCAGATGTGTGAAATGAAACAGTACTGTTAGTAACATTAGGCCCTGAAGTTGCTTTATTATAGTCTGTTTCTTACTTAATAATTTGCTCCAAATCAATTCAGACATTTTGGGAACATTAAAAAAAAAAAGCAAAGGGAGGATCCCTTTGCAAGATTCAATAGTTGTCTGATTATTCTCTCAAGTGTTCTGTTAATAGACTAGGAGACTAATTTCTGATGCTTTCATTAATTCCTTATTCAAAGTTTCACTCTCATGGTATATGAAGCAATCTCTTAAGGATGTATGATGATACATGAAATGTTAATAAAAGGAAGGGATGCAATTGTATAAAAAGTGAAGGTTTTGCATTAACTAGAGTTAAATAAGAAAAATAAGATCCTGTCATTTTTAAATATTATGAAATACCTTTTTACATGTTTGGTAAACATGATTCACAAAAATACAATACCAAGTTTATAATCCAAATCAGAGCAGCTGAGGGAGAAAATTTAAAAAGTAATATTTATAAAGCAGCCATATTTTTGACTACCAAATAATACCAGCTGGCTTAAATATCAGATCATTTATTCACTATAAAAAATCAAGGCATCCACAAAGCTCCCCATCCCAAATTAAGTCAGAGCTTGTAAGCTGAGTACATACCTCGATGTAAAATCTTTAAACTCCACAAGTAGGTAAGGCCTTTAACCACCTAAATTTAAGAAAGACAAAACAGTACAATGATGATTTTTATAAGGAACTTTCCACATTTAAGCAAATAATCATAAAACTGTAATTGTTCTTTTAAAACTCTGAACCAATAAGCATTTATTGAACATCTCCCATTTCTGCGCCAGGCTCTGTGGGGATGCTGACTGCATAAGCTACATGCTCCTTTAATGAGCTTACAATGCTCTGAAGACAAGGTATATAACAAGTGAAAGAAATAAAGAGTACGTGCATATAAAATGACCTGGAAGTACATCTACTAAGTTTTTAGTGGTGGTGTGGGTGGGGCAGAGACAGACAGGAAAAAGAGACAAAGACTTTCACTTTTTATTTTTCTATACTTCCGTATGTGCAATTTCTTTTAAAGTCATGATATTTATGACCAAGGGGAGACATTTTTAAAAAGTTAACTAAAGAAGGCAATGGGTGAAACAGAGGTTGCTTTTCCTGCCAGTAGGCAGAAGGCTTTACCAAGGTGCTGGGCCTTGAGTAACAGATTCAACTGATGTGAAGAAAAGAGAAGAAATCATTCAGGCCAATTATATATGAAAATATATAATCAAAGCATTGGGGCAGTGTACTCTTCGAAAATACAAGGTCATGAAAGACGAACACTGAGACTGTTCTAGATTAAGAGACTAAAGAGACATGACAACTAAATGCAGTGTCTAATCCTAGACTGGATGCTAGACTGGAAATTTTCTTTCTTTTGGTCTATAAAGGATATTATTGAACAATTGGCAAAATCTGAATAAAGACTGTTCATTAGATAATAGTAATGTATCAGTGTTAATTTCCTGATTTTGATCAGTATACAGTGATGATTTAAGAGAATGCCCTTGTTTTTAGGAAATATACACCTGAAGTATTGAGGGGTAAAGGGTCACACGATATCTGCAACTTATTCTCAAATGTTTCACGAAAAAAATATGTGTGTGTGTGTGTGTGTGTGTGTGTGTGTGTGTGTGTGTGTGTATTTAACCAAATGTGGTTAACTGTTAACAATTGGGGAATCTGGGTGAAGCATCAGTGGGAATTTTTTGTATTATTCTCACAACATTTCTGTAAGTTTAAAATAATTTCAAAATAAGGTTTCCAAAAAATGTTTTAAATGATATTGGTGTAGGAAAGAACAAGTATATCAAGAAGATGATCTTCACAAGCCAGTCAGGTTGGTGCAAGCAGATGTGTGGAGTCATGTGGACAACACTGAAGGGACAAGTGAACGAAACAAAGTGAGAAAATACACCTGAATTAGATTTGGATTTTTTTTTTTTTTTGATGAGGAAGACTAGCCCTGAGCTAACATCCGTTGCCAATCCTCCTCTTTTTTGCTGAGGAAGACTGGCCCTGGGCTAACATCCGTGCCCATCTTCCTCTACTTTATATGGGACACCGTTACAGCATAACTTGACAAGCACTGCATCTGTCTGGCCCTGGGATCCGAACCTGTGAAACCGTGGGCTGCCAAAGTGGAGTGTGCGAACTTAACTGCTATGCTGTGGGGCCAGCCCCAGATCTGGAATTTTTAATTTAAGAGCCTGAGTTAAGAATACTTAGTCAAATAAGATAGTGAAAAAAGATGTTTCCAAGGCCCTAAGTACATGGGTCACAAGTGCTACTTTCTATGTGGGAAATTTAATCATTAAAAGCTTTAAAAATTTTTATACAGAAATTGTTGTAAAAGGAGATGCACATGCATTTATTCACACCCATTGACTCTGTATGCACATAAATGTGAACTTACCAATTTCAAGGCTGACTATTCATAATTTGGTATCAAATCCAACGAACAAACGACTATTACTCAAAATTTACTATAAGAATTTAAAAGTACTTATCACTACAGAAAATCTTAAGTGAGTCACGATTACAAGAACAAGAAACCCTACCATTATGAGAAATAAGTGAGTGATTTATATATCTTGAAAATGATGAAAAGAGGGTTGGGAGCTAAATATGCAAGGATTTCAGTTGATCAAGAAACACTAAGAGTAATATTAAAAACAGAAATGCAAAAAGAGAAACCCAATTTCCAAATACTAAAGATCTAGAATAAGATAAAAATCTATATCAACTAAAGCTGAGCAGAGGTTAACATATTTTAATTGTTCTCATAGAATGGAATGTATTACTGAAAGATTTGATAACACTATATGATCAATTCCATGATACGTTTGTCTATTTTAAGAGAACAGAATACATTTTTACAGCAAATAATTTCTTCCAGGGCTTGGAATAAGTGGGATTACAATAAAATACGTATGTTCTGGACAATAAGATAGTAAAAAAAGAAAATATCAGAATAGTAATAATGATAACAAAGAAGGGGGAAACAGGACAAAAATATTTCCTTAAATGCTTATACAAAATAACACCAATAATCAAAACAATTTTTTCTTTGAGTAGTAGGACAAGGTCATCTTATTTAGCATGGAAGTAATCAATCTCTGAGTTCTGGAAATAGAGTTAAACTTCTCAACTTACAAGCCTAGTTGCACATTATAAACCTTCCCATTAAAGATAGATCACCACTAAGACTTGGTGCCACAGAAAATGAATAATCAGAAAATACGAAAGGGGAAGGCAATCCATCATATTCAGATTATCAGGCACAAAAAAATAAAACAAATACTGATTTTATGATACCTGCTAAAATTATAAATTTTGTTATAGATTTAAAAATAAAACATTCTTCTCCCAACTTTGTCAAAATAGATTACATTTTCCCTTAGACACATATAAGAATCAGTGTACAGGGAGCTAGAAATCTGTCCACTGAAAATCTAGAGGGTATTATGTATTGGTATTCAGTAGGCTAGGTTTCACAATGACTTGACAAAGCCTTGACACTAAAAGTATTTATATCTGCTGTCAATCACTCACTCCTTGACATGTCAAGTGCACATCCTTTCAGGGACAACTTCAATCAACATTAGCACTCAAAATACAGTACACAGTGTCACTGCTTCAGAAATGAGAGGAAAAATAAAATGTGTTAGGTGGCAGGGAAAGGCAGAAAGGCATTCCTCTTCATAGGCGACCAGATTCAAATGGAAAGTGGATAAAAATCACTAAGCAAGTTGGAAAGCTGAAATAAGCCAGTTTATATGGACTTCTTTTTCTGGGAAAAACACTCTCTGGTCATACATCCTACAAGAGAAAATTTGAACAACATATCATAAAGACTACGGGAGTCCAACCTGTAATGAACCTTGGATCTTTGGACCTGCATTGCATTCCAGATGACTAGAACCTGGAAAATAAAGTTAATTTGGGGAGGGAAAGATGCCTGGATGTGGTTCTAAGATATGAAAGGAATCTGAAGCAATTCCATGTGTTACTCCATTATTCTCTCATTCGTGCTTCTCTTTTTTTCTTTTTAATCTCGTTCTCCTTTTCACTCCTTCCTCCTCTTTTTTCTCATTCTCTTAGGAGAGCTGAATGAAAGAGCATGGGGGCTGGAGTCAAACAGCCCTGGGTGTAAACTATTAGTGACTAGTTATATGATAACTCTGGGCAAGTTACTTAACTTTTCTAAACCTCATCTTGCACATGTATAAAATAGGTTCAATAATCTACATTTTACAGAGTTGCTGTAAAGGTTAAATGGCGTAATATCCATACCTAAAACATTTATCAACAATTGGCACGAAGAAGTATTCAATATACATCTATTTCCCTCCTCTTTCCTTTTGATTCCCTTGCTTGTGACTTAGCAACAGCACCCATGTACTTGCTTTCTTGGCCTCACAGAGGGAACTCAAGGTAATGAGGTTGATGCTGTCTTCAGAACACTAGAGGAGAGATAATCAAGGATACTGGGAACTCAATTAGGCTTTGAGAACATTTACTTTGCAAATCATGACCTACAACTTATCAATTTGCTAGTCTTATTTTGATTGGTAGAATCCTTCCACTGGTGTTTGTCAGCTGCAACAAAGGATTATCCAAGTTTGTAGCCTACTCAACTTACATTAAAAATACACTATGGAGGCATTATAGAAGCATAGGCTCCAGCAGAGTTTATAAAAAGTGGCAGATGAAGAACAAAATTATCAAAAGCATTTCTTCTACTCTGGCCACAGGCAGTTTTCATTACTATGACCTGATGAGCCATAAAAGCTGGAGAAATTGAACACATTTTAGGAAGAAAAAAAAAACACCCTAATTTTTAAAAATATAAGGGCAAATATAAACAATGCTTTGGGCTACCACTTATTTTAAATGCCTTTCACTAAAATAATTTTTGTCATATTTTCAATTACCCAATAGGTAAGCCCTATATTCGAAGCTGGATTATTTTTTTTTCTGCTGACTCCATTCACTTCACAGGCTTCCCACTCCAGTAGAACTGAAAAAAACAGTGGCCTTGTGTGGATGCCCTACACAAGAGGGAGGTAAGATTTATGAAGTTCACAAAGAACATGCTTCTTTACTGAAGAAGGCAGATTCCTATTTTAGCCAAGTTCAACAGATAATTGAGTACACAGAACTCATAAACTTTTTTCATTTTCAATTGGTATCCTTGCCTTTTTTCGCTCTTTATTATACGTGTTATTAAACTTTAGAGCCAAGAACTGCCAAAAGCCACAAAGCATTCATTCCCCTCTGAGATTAAAAGAGGAAATGAAACATTTTTATTTTCATCTAAAATAGTGATTTAAGTACTCAAATTTCATACTAAACTAATCTACCTAAACATGTAGATTAGAAGCTACTTAGCAGCAATAGCATCAGAAGAAAAAGTTCTCATCACCCTGGGCAGTTCACACTAATAATTAGAAAGAAAAAAGGAAAGCTGTGAATTATAATGAACTATGACTAAATAAGTGTCCATGTTGGATTAAAGGATTTGAGTTGTCAGTTTGATGTATAATGAATGTGAAAATCAGCCATTTAATTAAATGGTACATGGTATAATCACTTTGTTCTGCACTAAACTGCTTAAGTTACCAGAGTGCCTTTAGTTTAGCAATTGTTTACTATTACACCACCCCATGACTTCTCTTAGACACTGTTTAGCCTACATTATCCAAATTTGAAATCTGGAGCTCATATAGTAATGTTAGTTTAAGTTGATATATTTTATCAGTTTATTAGTGAATACAGAAAACAGAAAAACTGCTTTTAATTACAAAGGGAATAAATTCCTAGATATAGTTGGTGAAAAAATGAAAAACCAAGAACATATAAAGTCTGCAAAAACCTTTAAGAATAAAGTAGTATTTTCTTATAGACTGTTTTATTTTAATAATTTAGACTTCAAAAAAGTATTTTCTAATCATAAGCCTATAACTACAAAATGTCCAAACAATAGCTTCTTTTTGAAGAACTTGGAAATTTTACTGGTTAACAAGAGTGCTAAGGTCCCTGCAAACACACAGAACCAGCACAGGTCACAACCCACAAGGCTGAAGGATGTCATGTGACCATGTCGTCACTGTGGGTTGGTCTATAAACAGAAGAAAGGACAAAAATGATAAGAAAAGAGAGTTAAGAAAGGCCCTGGCCGTCAACAGGGATTGAAGAAAAAGAAAAAAACATACTGAGGATATAAGGAGAATACGTTTTGACTAGAAAGATTAAATTACCCAAATTTCATAAGGCTGAAGCCATATACTCACTGCTACTGCAATTCTTCCAAGAACATGCTCTGGAACTTTCCTATATACATCCAAAGATCCCCCTGTAGAGACAAACACGTGGTGTTACTACAAATGAAACTACTGGAACAGTGCACTGGGCTCCTCCTCTGCATTCACTGTGAGAATATTTTTTTCTCTTCTTACACCATGAATTGGATAGCTACAGTAAAACTGGTTTTCAGCCCAATTTTATTTATGACAGAATCATACTTCCAGATGAAGCATAACTAGAAACTTCCATTTTATTCCCAAGTGTATAACCACACACATGTAAAAACTGAAGGAAACTACTCAAGGACAGACTAAGCCCCTGCACTTTATGTAAATTTAAATACATACACAAAACTGAAGATCAACAGGACAATCACATTTAGGTATCTGCTTTGTGTATCAGTTTTCTCAAATGTAACCCAGGACCCTAATCTTAGAATTTTCACATTAACCAAACAAAAGCTGGTACATATAAGGTCCAAAATACACATAAAAACTAATAATGTAACATAGTAATGTTAACATCTATCTAAATGAGTGTTATCCTTCAAAATTGGTACCAAGACAAGCAACCTATCTATTCCAAAGATTCTAATAAGTTCAAAACGTTTTTTTGTAACTTCTCTTTGATACCACTTTGAAAACCACTATGGGGTAAAAAAGAAACACTAATCTTAAGTCATAACATTTTTCACTAAAATAGTATTCACTAACATCCTTCATCTTTACCAAATTCAGCTTTTGGCAGTTTCCAAAAACCAAAACCACTAAACTGTGAACATAATAAAGGCAGGGGCCACGCTGTTTGCTTCTGTTTTTGTAAATTTTCATCAGCCTAGAAGTTAGCAGAACTAGCAGATAGTAGATAGTCAATAAATATCTGTCAGATGAATAAACAAATGAATTAAAATCATCGTGAATTTCACCAGATAAGTACAGTTGCTCTGAAAGCAGTTTCGAAAGAAGGGATTGCAAACCATTTGCAGCAAGAACAACATAACTGCATAACTTTCCTAGGAAACTATTTTAAAGGAACCAATATTCACTTGGAAGTATAAATTTGGGCATGCTTGTTAAATTTTTAATGTTACACAAGTAGTATAAGAATTTCAGGAAGATATGCAAAGAACCACTACTTTACTCATATTAATGATATGCTTATATAAGAACTATTTTAACAATATATAATAACCTTAGAGTCAAGTTGAGGTGTACGGTCTTTCAGTTCTATAAAGGAATTATCCAGGATATCTGAGAGAGAATTTCTGTTTCTATCAGAGGCTAAAAATTCATATTAACCACTTTACTACTGGATGATTTATAAGTATGCTTCATAAGGTATTAACATGGAGCATGCTATTCTTTTGAAATGAGGTTAAGTCTATTCTGCAAAAAGAATATTTTTATATGTCAAGTTTTCCTAAAACTGAACATCAGAGAAAAAAACCTACTTTTCCCTGTAAAAAAATATTATATATATAATATACATAGCTACTGGCTTTGTATTTATCCTATTTAAAGCAGGAAAACGATCACTTCTTCACGTAACTTTGGCTTGTAGTTTCCAGATTCCGACAAGAAGCTGGAAAAGCACGGTGTGACTAAACGTTATGCTTTGGCTCTGGGTGCTACCGGAAAGACAATGAAAAAAAGACACTTCTGAAATGAGCTGAACCATCTTTATTTACTAAAATAGCATTTTTATCATATGCAATATTATAGGCAATAAAGGTGAAAATATTGATAGAAAAAAACATTTTATATTCTCACTGATCTTTCAGATGAATTGGAAGTTGCGAGGATGAACAGTTTC
Source organism: Tapirus indicus (assembly GCA_031878705.1). Lineage (NCBI taxonomy): Eukaryota > Metazoa > Chordata > Mammalia > Perissodactyla > Tapiridae > Tapirus > Tapirus indicus. The sequence goes on along the minus strand of CM062918.1, from coordinate 58,135,028 downwards.
AAGAAGATCAAGCTTCACATGTTGGTATTTGGAATAATGACAAACGTAGTTTATTGGGCCAACCCCTTAGGAAGTGAACAGCCTGAGTGGCTCAAAACTAGGAGGTGCAAATCCATTCACATATAGTGTAAGAAGTCCTAAGAGGAGGTTTATTTTTATGTAAGATATAAATCTGGGATTGATTAGCTAAATGGACAATAGTCAATAAGCTAAACCAAAAAGCCAAAGATTACTACCATTATCTGTAGAACAAACCAAAAAAGAATCCCATTTTGAGGTAGTTCACTGGTTTTTGTAAATATCCACTTAATCTTGGTTATAGCTCACTCTCCTTTGCCATCCATATGGGTAAATCTTTACGTAGGCTAGCTTTCTGTCATCACAGATTCATCCTGTCCCTGACATACTCATTAGAGATAACTGTCAGAAGCAAAAAAATGATGTGGCAAATCCATTCAGAATCAAGAGTTCCTATTAAGCCTATGAATTCTCTTTGTGCAGTTGAAAAATTCTTATCAGGCTAAAAGTGGCAGAGGGTTTTTAGTTAAATTTTTACTCAGTTTTGCTATCATTTCTATCCTAGAGGCCTATCCCCAAAAGGTAATTCTTAGACTCACCAAATCGTAAAACATTAGTGCTAGAGGGACATTAGAGATCAGTCCAATGACTTTATTTGACAGATAGGGGAAACTGAGTCCCAGAGAGGTGAGTGTTCTAGCCACAGCCATGAGTCAGTTGATGGCAGAGCTAAGAAAAGACCTGACCCTTTGAATTCCCAGAGCTGCAAAGATCTAAAACATTACATAGGTTGAAAATCATGTGTGAACTTTTTACAGTTTAAAAAGTCTCACTGCATTGGGGCCGCCCGGTGGCGCAGCGGTTTAGTCCGCGCTTGGCAGCCTGGGGTTTGTGAGTTCAGATCCCGGGCACCTGCCGACGCACTGCCTGTCAGCCATGCCGTGGTGGCGTCCCATATAAAGTGGAGGAAGATGGGCACGGATGTTAGCCCAGGGCCAGTCTTCCTCAGCAAAAAGGGGAGGATTGGCAACAGATGTTAGCTCAGGGCTGGTCTTCCCCACAAAAAAAGAAAAAAAAAGTCTCACTGCAGTGTGATATTACTACGACACATACTCAGAGAGACAGTTTAATCTTAGCTGAGATGTTGATATTCTAGGCATGTAGAAACTCATTTATCTGTGGCATGGTTGGTTTGACCCTTTTGCTCGTGAATCCCAGGTCACTGGTTTGCTCTCTGTGACCTGTCACTTCCCTTGTTCCCTGGCCTCAGATCATCCCTAGTCAATCATTTCATTGCATGCCACTATCCACCATGGGAACCAGGAGGAAGAGTGCTAATAGATTAGCAGAAAACCTATCTCAATTGCCAAACAACTACATGTTTGATGAATTAGGGCTATCATCTTCACTCAACTAGGCTAAAAGGACTCATAGAGTTAGATCTGTGCTTATCCTAATACAGGGTCTAAAATATAAAGTAATGTCTTGCCTGTAAGATAAACACAAACACTGTAGTAAATGAATGAGAAGCAACATTTGTCCCAACATTTCCCTTAAAATGACAATGATTATTATCAATACTAACAAAACTGAAATCTAAAGCCACAAGTAAAACTTTCAGAAGAAGCTCTCTTAGCCTCTGCTAGCTGAAAAAAATAAAGAGCCATTTCTTTCTCTGCAACATGGGTTTTTGGGGAAACAATTTATTGCCATGATAGCAATCCAAATACATGTACATATTCTACGATGCTCTATTTGGGTATTTCTGAATGGATTTAGTTTTGACTTAATGAGAAGGCATATCACATCATTTCCCCTTCTTGAAACCTTCCAATGCATCTGATAAATTCAGACTGAAACACTAACTCCTTACCACGACCTACAAGGCCTACACAATCTAGCTTCTGCCTACATCTCTGGCTTCCTGTCTGGCCCCAGGTCCTCTCATCACCACTCTCTAGTCACCTTGGCCTTTTGTGGGGCCTTGATTACATCAAGTTTGCTTCCACCTCAGAGAATTTATATTTGATAATCCTTCTGCCTCAAAGATCTTCCCCATGACCTTCCCTGAGCTGGCTCACTGACATTAAAGTTTCTGCTAAAATGCCACTCCCATAAAAAAAACCATCCCTGACCATCCTATCTAGCACCTCCTCTCCTATGAGTTCTCATCTACCCTGCTTTATGTTCTAACTAGACTTATCCTTCTCTGAGAGCGTATTGTATGTTTCTTGTCTGTCTCCCCTTCTAGAACTTAAGCCCCATAATGACAGAGATTAAGTATTGCTCATTGTTGTATCCCTAGATTTAAAACAGTGCCTGAAAGAAAGTGCTCAATAAATATTTAGAAATAAATGACTAATAGATTAAAATAGATAATGAGAGCTTATACTAAAGGCATAGTTTTAGTGTTGGGAGAAAGTTGACAAGAAGTTTAACTGTAATGGAAAGGAGAGAGAAGGAATGATAGCTAGAGGGTGGTACATAGTTTTTGGTCCATATATTTTTTTGTACATTTTGCTGTACTACAGAGAGAATGAAGGTCCAAAAGACAGAGGGTGATTGATAGAGAAAACTCCACCAAGTGGATGTACATGTGGAGGGACTGACCTTAAGCAGCTCTTCATTCAAGAGGTAGATCAGATGGGTGCAGTTGTAGCTAGCTCTAGGTGGAAGATCAGCTATGAGAGCTCATACCTGATAGTCTATGTTATCTCTGAGAGACAAAGAAAAAGACAGATCTGGGGGAGGGTAATAAAATGTCAGAATAGTTGATGTGGAAATAACAGAGAAGATGGGAACGAGAGAACAAAACTTAAGAAGTGGGAAATTTTAGTGTTCAGGAACTGGTTAGCATGGCGTAAAGGGAAGCTGCCAAGCAGCAGAAGGAGAAAGGGCTTCAGGCAGCTCAAGTCTAGAAAGTGAGGAGTCTCAAAAAAGAGAGTTAAACATAGGCTGCAAAGTGAATATTTTAAGATAAGAACCTAAAGTATTAAAAATAACTAAAAGATGACATCAGCAAAAATGGCAGACTAAGGACCTTTGAAAATTCTCTTCTTCACAAAAGCAATGAAGAAACAGACAAAAATTGTCAGAATCAACTTTTTCAGAACTCTGAAAATTAGCCAAAGGATTGCATCAATGCCCAAATTATTTATTCAAGATAAATGCCTGAATCTTGGTAAGAACAGCAAGTTTCGTGGCATTTTAATTGTTTTATTCCCATTGCCACCTCTCCAGCTCCACTGCAGCCTTGAAAATCGGGAGCGTACAACCATAGTGAACAACAGAAGCCTGACAGCCACTGGACAGGCAGAACTGAATAGATGCTTCTTCAAATCCACATTCTCAGAAAAGCTTCATTTTTGACCTGTCTGGTGGTTCCCTGGAAGACCTCACTTGTAATGCTGTCTTTATTTGACCTGACCCAGAGCTTGCCACGTACAAAATGCCTTTTCCTTAGGGGCATTTGTTGAAAACAATTAGAAGCAACTGATTAACTTTGCAACTGACTGGGGTGGTGGATAACAGCTGGGGTAAACAATAGGCTAACCAAAAAAACTTGAAAGGAAAAGCTTGGGAATGAGATGTCCACAGAGGCTTTGAAAAGCTTCAACATATTCTTGAGAATCTAGGACACGCGCATGCATAAGGCTGAGTACATGTTCAGGAAGTCCCCGAGGAAGCTTTAAGCAGTTACTTTGGGCTGAACTGCAGAAGCAGGAAGCAAAGACTAAGGCAGAGTTATCAACTGCCTGGGTGAGTGTTGAAGGTATGCCCCAACACACACATAGAGCCCCTCAGAAAAGACTGGGAGACTTATTAGCTCCAGGGATTTAATAAAAGCTCTGCCAATCATTAGCTGACCAGTAAGCTAACTGAAAAGAGCCTTCAATGGTCATATACTGAAGACTCAAACACTACAGAATAGTTGAGAAAAGTCACTAAAGAAACATATAACAAACAGCATCAACAACAAACGCTAGGGATGAGGGAGGATCTGATTTCCAGAGTTTAACACATTACATAATTTAAAATGTCCAGTTTTCAACAACAACAAAAAATGAGACATATAAAGAAACAAAAAAAGTATGGCCTGTACACAGGAATAAAAGCAATCAATAGAAACTATCCCTAAAAAAGCTTAGACATTGGACATACTGGAAAATGTCTTTAATCAGATTAAAGATAAAAATATCTTTAATCTATTTTAAATACATCTATATAACTAAAGGAAACCATGCGTAAGAAACTAAAGTAGGAGGATGATGTCTCCCCAAACACAGGATACCAATAAAGAGACAGAAGTTATACACACACACAAACACACACACACACACATATATAAAAATTCTGGAGTTGAAAAGGATCACAACTGAAACGGAAAATTCACCAGAGCATATCTGAGCAGGCAGAAGAAAGTCAGGGAATGTGAAGATAGGTCAATTGAAATTATCCAGTCTAAGGAACAGAAGGAAAAGAGAACAAAGAAAAATGAACACATTCTCATAGACCTGTAAGACATCATCAAGCCTACCAACATATGCGTAACAGAAGAGCTGCAAGAGAGGAGAAGGAAAGAGGCAGAAAGAATATTTGAAGAAATAATGGCCAAAAAGTCCCCAAATTTGATGAAAATCATTAATCTACACATTCACAAAGCTCAATAAACTCCAAGTAGGATAAATTAAGAGACTTACACCTACACACATTATGCAACTGTCCACAGACAAAGACAAAAACAGAATCTTGAAAGCAGCAAGAGAAGCAACATATCAATTACAGAGAATTCTCAAAAAGATTAACTGCAGATTATTCATCAGAAACCATGGTGATCAGAGGCAATGGGATAGTATATTCAAAGAACTGAAAGAAAAAGGCTGTCAACCAAGAATTCTACATCCAACAAAACTATCCTATATAAATGAAGGAGAAATTAAGACATTCCCAAATAAACAAAAACGAAGGGAATTCATCACTAGCTGACCTACCCTACAAGAAATAAAAGGGAGTCCTTCAGACAGAAGGAACTTCAGATTGAAGTTACTAGACAGTAACTCAAACTGACATGAAGAAATAAGGAGCACTGGTAAAGGTTACAATATAGGTAAACATAAAAGACAAGATAAATGTATTTTTGTTTGTAACTCTTTTCTCCTCTTATCTGATTTAAAAGACAACTGCATAAAGCAATAATTATAAATTTGTGTTGATGAGCACAACATATAAGGATGTAACTTCTATGACAGTAACAGCACAAAGGAGTAAGAAATGAAGCTACATAGGAGCAAAGTTTTTGTACACTATTGAAAGGAAGTTGGTATTAATCTGAGCAAACCTGTTACAAGTTAAGATGTTACCTGTAATCTCTAGGGAAACCAAGAATACAACTCAAAAAAATACAGTAAGAGAAACCACAAGAGAATTTAAAGGGTACATTAGAATATATCTATTTAACATAAAAGAAGGCATAACAGAGAAACAGAGGGACATAAAAGACATAAGACTTATAGAAACAAATAGTAAAATGGCAGATATAAATCCTACCTTGTCAGTAATAACATTAAATGTTAATGAATTAAACACTCTAATTAAATGAGATTGACAGAAAAAGAAGAGCAAACTAAACCCAAAGACAACAGAAGAAGAAATTAATAAATATTAGAGCAGAGATAAATAACATAAGAATAAAAAAAAGAGAGAAAATCAAAGAAATCAAAAGTTGGTCTTTCAAAAAAGACAAAGAAACTGACCAACTTTTAACTACACTGACCAAATTACTACACTGACTCAAATTACTAAAAATCTGGAATGAAAGAGGGAACATTAATATTGACTTTAGAGAAACTAGATAATTTCAACAAATTAGATAATTTAGATAAAATGGAGAAATTTCTACCAGGCCACAGACTACCAAAACCAACTCAAGAAGAAATAGAAATTCTGAATAGACCTATAATCACCTATGATTAGTAGAGATATTGATTGGTAATCAAAAAACTACTCACAAATATTATTCAGCCTTAAAAAGGAAGAAAATTCTGACACATGCCACAACATGGTTGACCCTCGATGATATGCAAAGTCAAACAAGCCAGTCCCCAAAAGACAAATGCTATATGATTCTACTTAAATGAGGTACCTAGAGTAGTCTAATAGACAGAAAGTAGAATATTGGTTACCAGGGGCCAGGGGTAGGAGACAATGGGGAGTTATTGTCTAATGAGTATAGAGTTTCGGTCTTGCAACACAAAAAGAGTTCTGGAGATGGATGGTGGCGGTGGTTGCACAGCAATGTGAATATTTTTAATGCTGCTGAACTACACACTTAAAAATGGTTAACACAGTAAATTACATGTTTTGTGTATCATGCCACAATTTAAAAAAAATATTGAGAAAAATGGTCTCATGCACACAGTCTTTCAAACCTCTCCTGGCCACAAAAGAATGGGCCTTGTGCCTGGAATGCTTGCTCACCTAGAGATAAAGAGCCCACATAGCCTATGCTGGGCTTATCTCCTTGTTTGGGAATATCTTTCTCTGTTTCAGGCTCAACGTGTACTCCTTTGTCCTGCTTCAGCATGTTCAACAATGGCCCTCAGGCATGCCTCCTGTTTTCAGCATTTCTGACTCCACAGGAATGGGGTAGAGTGGGTGGTCCTTTTGCTGCAGCATAAGACGGGTGTGTGGGGGCCAACTGTCCTGCCAGGAAGGACCTGCTACTGGCCATGGGGAACTGACACTTACTACTGAAGCTAATCTTGCTCCATCTCTTTTTTTATGTGAGTAAAGCACTGTTCAAACCAGTGCTTGACTGCGTTGTGTTTTTCTTGAAGACTCTAATACCAAGACGCAGTGGGCAGAAATGCTTGGACTTCTCTTGATAATAGGCAACAGATGCCACTTGACCATAAAAACTACTCACAAAGAAAACCCCAGGACCAGATGGCTTCACTGATGAATTCTACCAAATGTTTAAAGAAAAATTAACATCAATCCTTCACAAACTCTTCCAAAAAAATAGAAAAGGAGGAAACACTTTCCAACTTATTCTTTGAGTATAGAATTATCCTGATACCAAAATCAGACAATGACATTACAAGAAAAGAAAACTACAGACATATCCCTTAAGAATACAGATGCAAAGATCCTCAACAAAATACTGGTAAACTGAATTCAGCAACATATAAAAAAGATTATACATCATGGCTAAATGGAATTATCCCAGGAAGGCACGATTTGTTCAACACACAAAAATCAATTAAGGTAATACACTACAACTATGGAATAAAGGACAAAAAAATACACAATCATTTCAATAGACAGAGAAAAAGCACTTGACAAAATTGAATGCAGTTTCATGATAAAAATATTCAACAAACTTGGAAGAGAAGGGGAATTCCACAACTTGACAAACGACACCCACCAAAATCCACAGCTAACATTATACATACTGGTGAAAGACTGAAAGCTTTCCCTCTAACATCAGGAACAAAAGAAGGATGTCTGCTCTCACCACGTCTATTCAACACTCTACTGAACGTTCTAGCCAGGGTAATTTACCAAGAAAAAGAAACAAAAGGCATCCAGATTCAAAAGGAAAAAAGTAAACACTACTTCTATTTGCAGATGACACGATATTCTACATAGAAAACCCTAAGAAATCTACAAAAATCTAGTAGAGTTAAGAAATGAGGTTAACAAGGTAGCAAGATACAAGATCAATATACAAGAATCATTTATATATCTATACACTAGCAATGAACAACCCAAAAATAAAATTAAGAAAAGACTTCAATTATTTATATTTATATATTTGAGAACAAATCAGTATTCAGTTAAGATAACGTTTTAGCTGTTAAGCTAATAAAGTGATCCTATTAAAAATAAAAAAAAAAAAAAAGAAAAGACTTCAATTTACAAAGCATCAAAAAAAATACTTAGGGGACGTCAGCATCATGGCAGAGTGAGATTCCCACTTTGAATCTCTGCCCCCTAAGACACAACGAAAACATCATTCGGATTGCAACAGAGCTCAATCAAACACTACAAAGGACTTCTAAGAAATCCCTGCTGCTATACATCAGACGGTAGAGGCACGGGAAGCCCCAAAGGGCATGAGGAGAAGTAAGAGGTTGTACTCCCCCTCCCCAATCGATTGGCAAAGACAGCGCGGCTCGCAGACAGAGGGGGAAGGGGCGGCCCACTGCGGGGAAAACTATTGCCCTCCAGGTGCTCTCACAGACTGTCGAGAGATCCCCACCAGGAAGCGACGACAGACTGTTTAGGGGGTGTAGCAAATGCCCTAAGAGAGCCAGAAAGGAAACCCGCGGGGTCGAGCAGGAGAAAGAGAGAAACCCTCCCCCCACACACCCCGTGTTTCAGCATAATCCCTCCAGGGGCTGCAGCAGGCTCAGAGCACACCACTCACCATCTCCATCCAGTGGCAGCAGGGGGAAACTGCAGGACCAACTTCAAGATGAGAGGAAAAAATAAAGCGGTCGGATCCATGCGATGGTTTGTTACGTCTACAGACCAAAAGGAAAATGACAAACACCCAGAAACCAACCCTGAAGGCACAGAATTCGATAACCTGAATGAGAGAGAATTCAAAACAGCTATCATAAACAAACTCAACAAAATACAAGAGAACACACAGAAACAAATCAACGAATTCAGGGATTTCATCACAAAAGAGATTGAAACCATAAAGAAAAACCAATCAGAATTATTGGAGATGAAAAACAAAATGAACGAGATAGTGGAAAAAATGGAGTCTTTAAAGAGCAGAACTGACAATATAGAGGAACGAATTAGCATTATCGAGTATAGCCACGCAGAAATGCTCCAGATAGAGGAGGAGAGAGAGTTAAGACTAAAAAGAAATGAAGAAATTCTTCGAGAAATATCAGACTCAATGAGGAAAAGCAACATAAGGATAATAGGTATTCCAGAAGGAGAAGAAAGAGAAAAAGGAGCAGAGAGTTTGTTCAAAGAAATGATAGCTGAGAACTTCCCCAACCTAGGGAACGAGAGGGAATTAACAGTGAATGAAATCAACAGATCACCTAAATATATAAACAGTAATAAAAAATCATCTCGCCACAGAGTAGCAAACTTGAAAAATATCCGTGACAAGGAAATAATATTAAGGGCAGCTAAACAAAAAGCAAAATAACATACAAAGGAAACCGCATCAGGCTCTCAGCTTGACAGAAACTCTACAGGCTAGGAGAGACTGGAATGATATATTCAAAATCATGAAAGACAAAAACCTTCAGCCAAGAATACTTTATCCAGCAAAAATATCCTTCAAATATGATGGAGAAATAATAACTCTCCTTGATAAACAAAAGCTAAGAGAGTCCGTCACCAGAAGATCCGCACTACAAGAAATGCTCAAGAAGGCCCTTAGGCCTGAAAAAAAAACAAATGAGAAAGGGGATACAAAGATTTCAGCAAGGAGAAAAGCAAGGAGACTAAACCAGAACAAACTACAGTTGGATAACATCAAAAATTAATTCAAGCTCATCACTGTAAACACACACTCACGACACAAGATGGAATAAACAGAGATAACAAGTAAGGAGGGGAAGAGTTAAGGGATTGAATCAACCCAGCCTCAGGAAAAAGGAGGGATCTGAAAATGTACTTTCTTATCCAGGAGATCGCTTATATAAACCTCATGGTAACCACTAAACAAACAACCAGAAGAGAACCACACATGACAAATAAAGAGAAAACTAAGAGAATGAGCATGCAGAAATACCAAATTGAATTTGCAGTCTGAAACACAAGGGACAAGAAACGAAGGAAATGCAAAAGAACCAGAAAATGAACAATAAAATAGCAATGTTAAACTCTCATATATCAATAATCACTCTAAATGTAAATGGATTGAATTCTCCAATCAAAAGACACAGAGTGGTGGGATGGATTAAAAACCAAGATCCAACAATCTGCTGCCTCCAGGAAACACATCTCAGCTCTAAAGACAAACACAGACTCAAAATAAAAGGATGGAAAACAATACTCCAAGCTAATGGCAAACAAAAGAAAGCAGGAGTAGCCATACTTATATCAGACAAAGTAGACTTCAAGATAAAAAAGGTAATGAGAGACAAAGAAGGGCACTATATAATGATAAAAGGGACACTTCACCAAGAAGACATAACAATCATAAATATCTATGCACCCAACACAGGAGCACCAAAGTACATAAAACAACTGCTAAAAAAAGTAAAAGGAGATATTAACAATAACACAATAATAGTAGGGGATCTTAATCCCCCCTTACATCAATGGATAGATCATCCAGACAAAAAGTCAATAAGGAAATAATGGACTTAAATGAAAAACTAGATGCAATGGACTTAATAGATATATACAGAGCACTCCACCCAAAAAAAGCAAAGTACACATTCTTCTCAAGTGCACATGGAACATTCTCAAGGATAGACCATGTATTAGGAAACAAGGCAAACCTCTATAAATTTAAGAAGATTGAAATCATTACAAGCATCTTTTCTGATCATAACGCTGTGAAACTAGAAATCAACTGCAAGGAAAAAACTAGGAAAGGGACAAAGATGTGGAGACTAAACAACATGCTACTGAACAACCAATGGGTCGTTGATGAAATTAAAGGAGAAATCAAAAGCTATCTGGAGACAAATGAAAAAGAAAATACACCCTACCAATTCATATGGATGCAGCAAAAGTGGTCCTGAGAGGGAAATTCATAGCAATACAAGCTCACCTTGACAAACAAGAAAAATCCCAAATAAATAACCTTAAATTGCACCTAACAGAATTAGAAAAAGAACAACAGACAAAGCCCCGAATCAGCAGAAGGAGGGAAATAATAAAAATCAGAGTAGAAGTAAATGAAATTGAAACCAAAAAAAACAGTAGAAAGGATCAATGAAACAAAGAGCTGGTTCTTTGAGAAGATAAATAAAATTGACAAACCCTTAGCCAGACTCACTAAGAAAAAAAGGGAGAAGACTCAAATAAATAAAATTAGAAATGAAAGAGGAGAAATTACAACAGACACCACAGAAATACAAGGGATTATTAGGGAATACTATGAAAAACTTTATGCCAACAAATTGGACAACCTAAAGGAAATGGACAAATTCTTGGACGCGTACAATCTCCCAAAACTGAATCAAGAAGAAATAGAGAATCTGAACAGACCAATCACAAGTAAAGAGATTGAAACAGTTATCAAAAACCTCCCAAAAAATAAAAGCCCAGGACCAGATGGTTTCCCTGGAGAATTTTATCAAACGTTCAAAGAAGATTTAGCACCTATCCTTCTCAAACTATTCCAAAAAAGAGAGGAAGATGGAATACTTCCCAACACATTCTATGAGGCCGACATCATGCTGATACCAAAGCCAGACAAGGACAATACAAAGAAGGAAAACTACAGGCCAATATCGCTGATGAACATAGACGCAAAAATCCTCAACAAAATATTGGCAAACCGAATACAGCAATACATCAAAAAGATCATACACCACGATCAAGTGGGATTTATACCAGGGACACAGGGATGGTTCAACATCCGCAAATCAATCAACGTGATACACCACATTAACAAAATGAAGAATAAAAACCACATGATCATCTCAATCGATGCAGAGAAGGCATTCGACAAGATCCAGCATCCATTTATGATAAAAACTCTCAACAAAATGGGTATAGAAGGAAAGTACCTCAACATAATAAGGGCCATATATGACAAACCTACAGCAAACATCCTACTCAACGGAGAAAAACTGAAAGCCATTCCTTTGAGGACAGGAACAAGGCAAGGGTGCCCACTCTCACCGCTCTTATTCAACAGAGTACTGGAAGTGCTGGCCAGAGCAATTAGGCAAGAAAAAGGAATAAAAGGACTCCAAATAGGCAATGAAGAAGTGAAACTCTCACTATTTGCAGACGACATGATCTTATACATAGAAAACCCAAAAAATTCCATTGGAAAACTACTAGAAATAATCAACAACTACAGTAAAGTGGCAGGGTATAAAATCAACTTACAAAAATCAATTGCATTTCTATACACTAACGGTGAACTAACAGAAAGAGAACTCAAAAAGACAATCCCATTTACAATTGCAACAAAAAAAATAAAATATCTGGGAATAAATTTAACCAAGGAGGTAAAAGACCTATACAATGAAAACTATAAGACACTATTGAAAGAAATCAAGGAAGACATAAAGAAATGGAAAAATATTCCACGCACATGGATTGGAAGAATAAATATAGTTAAAATGACCATTGTATCTAAAGCAATCTACAAATTCAATGCAATTCCAATCAGAATCCCAGTGTCATTCTTCATGGTAATACAACAAAAACTACTGAAATTCGTATGGGACAACAAAAGAGCACAAATAGCTAAAGCAATTCTGAAAAAAAAGAACAAAGCTGGAGGCATCACATCCCTGATTTCAAAATATACTATAAAGCTATAGTAATCAAAACAGCATGGTAATGGTACAAAAATAGACACACAGATCAATGGAATAGAATTGAAAGCCCGGAAATAAAACCACACACCTATGGACAGCTAATCTTCGACAAAAGAGCAAAGAACATGCAATGGAGAGAGGGAAGTCTCTTCAATAAATGGTGCTGGGAAAATTGGACAACAACATGCAAAAGAATGAAAGTAGACCATCTCCTATCGCCATATACAAAAATCAATTCAAAATGGATCAAGGACCTGAAAGTGAGACCTGAAACTATAAAACTCCTGGAAGAAAATACAGGCAGTATACTAACTGAGATTGGACATAAAGGGATCGTTTCAGATTCTATGTCTACTCAGACAAGGGAAACAAAAGAAAAAATCAACAAGTGGGACCTCATCAGACTAAAGAGCTTCTACAAGGCAGATGCAACCAGAATGAAAATGAATAGACAACCCACCAGCTGGGAGAAAATGTTCGCAAATCGTTTGTCCGACAAGGGATTAATCTCAGTAATATATAAAGATCTCATACAACTGAGCAACAAAAAAACAACCCGATCAAAAAATGGGCAGAGAGGGGGCCGGCCCAGTGGTGCAGTGGTTTAGTCCGCGCTTCGCAGCCCGGGGTTCGCGGGTTCGGATCCCGGGCGCCCGCCGACACACTGCTTGTCAGCCATGCTGTGGCGGCGTCCCATATAAAGTAGAGGAAGATGGACAGGGATGTTAGCCCAGCGCCAGTCTTCCTCAGCAAAAAGAGGAGGATTAGCAACAGATGTTAGCTCAGGGCTGGTCTTCCTCACCAAAAAAAAAAAAATGGGCAGAGGATATGAACAGACATTTTTCAAAGGAAGAGATACAGATGGCCAATAGACACATGAAAAGATGTTCAACATCACTAATCATCAGGGAAATGCAAATCAAAACTACACGAAGATATCACCTTACACCCGTTAGAATCACAAAGACAAATAACAACAAATGCTGGAGAGGTTGTGGAGAAAAGGGGACCCTCATTCACTGCTGGTGGGAATGCAAACTGGTGCAGCCTCTATGGAAAACAGTATGGAGAGTCCTCAAAAAATTAAAAATACCGTATGATCCAGCAATCCCACTCTTGGGCATCTACCCAATGGACATGAAATCAACCATCACAAGAGGCATATGCACCCCTATGTTCATTGCAGCATTATTCACGATAGCCAAGAAGTGGAAGCAACCCAAGTGTCTCTCGACTGATGATTGGTTAAAGAAGATGTGGTATATACATACAATGGAATACTACTCAGCCATAAGAAAAGACATAATTGTCCCATTTGCAACAACATGGATAGACCTAGAGGGTATTATGTTAAGTGAAATAAGCCAGAGAGAGAAGGACAGACACTGCATGAACTCACTCATATATGGAATATAAATGAACACACGGACAGAGAGAACTGATTGGTGGTTACCAAGGGGAAGGGGGGAGGGGGGTGGGCACAAGGGGTGAAGGGTTACATCCACATGGTGATGGACAAACAATAATGTACAACTAAAACCCCACAATGTTATAAACTATTAAGACATCAATAAAAAAATACTTAGGAATAAATTTCACAAAAATATTGTAAAACTTGAATACTGAAAACTACAAAACATCTGAAAAAAATTAAAGAGGATCTAAATAAATGGAAAGACAACCTGTGTTCATGGAGTAGAAGACAATATTGTTAGGATGGCAATACTCCCCAAATTGATCTACAGATTCAACGCAATCTTTATCAAAATCCCTGCTGGATTTTTTTTTTGCAGAAATTGACAAGCTGATTCTAAAATTCATATGAAAAACCAAGGGACCCAGAAGAGCCAAAACAATATTGAAAAAGAATAAAGTTGGAGTACTCACACTTCTTGATTTTGAAACTTACTACAAAGCTACAATAATCTAGATTTAAAGTAAGCAAGTACCAGTATGGTACAGCCACAAGGACAGACAAATAGATCAATGGAATAGATTAAGAGGCCAGAAATACATTTTATGGTCAATTAATTTTTTTTTTTTTTTTTGGTGAGGAAGATTAGCCCTGAGCTAACCTCCGTTGCCAATCCTTCTCTTTTTCCTGAGGAAGACTGGCCCTGGGCTAACATCCGTGCCCATCTTCCTCTACTTTATATGGAATGCCGCCACAGCATGGCTTGAGAAGCGGTGCGTTGGTCCACGTCCAGGATCCAAACCTGCGAACCCCAGGCCAATGAAGCGGAGCATGTGAACTTAACCACTATGCCACCAGGCCAGCCCCCTGGTGAATTAATTTTTGACAATAGTTCCAAGAAAATTCAATGGGAAAGAACAATCTTTTTTAACAAATGGTGCCGGGACAACTGGATATCCACATGCAAAAGAATGAATTTGGACCCCATCTCACACTACATACAAAAACTAACTCAAAATGTATCAAAGACTTAAATTTAAGAGTGAAAACTATAAAACTCTTAGAAGAAAACAGCTGTAAATTTTCACGAGTTTGGATTAAACAATGGTTTCTTATACATGACATCTAAAGCACAAGCAACCAAAGAAAAAATAGATGAATTGGATTTCATCAAATCTAAAAAGTTTTATGCTTCATAGGACACTATCAAGAATAAAAAGACAACCTACAGAATGGGAGAAAATATCTGCAAATTCTACATCTGATAATGCCTAGATTCCAGAATACATAAAGAACTCTCACAACTCAACAACAGACACACAAATAACCCATTTAAAAAACAAACAGATTTGAATACACATTTTTCCAAAGAAGATACACAAATGGCCAAGAAACACATGAAAAGAACATCAACATCATTAGTCATTACGAAATCTAAATCAAAACTAAAATGAGATGCCATTTCATACCCACCAGGCTATAATAAAAAAGACACACAATAAGAAGTGTTGGCAAAGATGTGGAGAAACTGGAACCCTCATACATTGTGGCTGTGAATGTAAACTCACGTAAAATGAAATGAAACAGCATGGCAGTTCCTCAAAAAGTTAAACAGAGTTACCACATGACCCAGCAATTCCACCCCTAGATACATACTCAAAAGAACTGAAAACATAGGTCCACACAAAAACTTATACACAAATGTACACAGCGGCATTATTCATAATAGCCCAAAAGTGGAAACATTCCAAATGCCCATCAACTGGTGAATGAGTAAACAAAATGTGGTACATACATACAACGGATTACTATTGTCATAAAAAGGAATGAAGCATTGATACATGCTACAACATGGATGAACCTTGAGAACACTAAGTAAAAGAAGCCAGAAACAAAAGTCACATACTGTATGAGTCCACATATAGGAAATGTCCAAAACAGGGAAATTCATAGAGACAGCAACCAGATTAATGGTTGCCAGGGACCAGAGGGAAGTGGGGGTAGGGAGTGACTGCTAACGGGTAGGGAGTTTGTTTCCAGGGTGATAAAAATGTTTTGGAATTAGTGGCGATGGTTGTACAACCTTGTGAATATACTAAAACACACTGAATGGTACACATTAAAAGGGTAAATTTTATGATGTTTGAATACACCATCTCAATAAAGAAATTTTTTAATGTAACTGAAAAACTGAGGACTTCAAAAAAAATGATGAAAAGTCATAAAATAATAACATGTACTGTCTCTATGAACTCACTTTTTCTAGTCAGTCTCCTTGAAGAGTAATTGTCATAGTACCCATATGGTTGTAAGACTTTTAATTCTTGGCATCTACTATAACTAATTTAGAACACATTATATACCTTACTATAGTATCAAGGTATCAGTGTTGGCTCATTAAAAAGTCTTGCAGGGCATGAACTGCTTTAGTAACGTACTGAGAATCCACAAAATGAACTAAGTATATTAAAAAAAAGTTGAGTTTTAATGGGCTAGACATTGAAAAACTGAATAGGTAAAATTAAAAGACTGTTTTGATTTAAAATGGGTAAACAGTAACAATAATGACATCATTTCACTGATAGGGTACCAAGAAATCTGCATTTTGCCATAATATTCAGACCAATAACGAGTTACCAAAATAGAAATGAATAAAATATACAGAAGGAAGGAAAGGGCTAGAGTCCAAAGAAAAGTAAACACATCTTGGCTAAACAGCTGTGTTGAAAAACAATCTCTTATCTTGCAATTAAGAACCGATTTCTTTCTAAAAGACACAGGACATTGGGTTAATAGATTTCTTTAAAAGAAAATCTGTTTTGGCTATTGAAACATTAAAAGAACAGAACATCTGTTTTGCAAGTAAAGACAGATTGTATGGAAGAATCAAATATCAAACCACTGATTAGACTAGCATTTAATCTGTTCTATTTAAATTTTCAATAAAAGTAAATGAAATTACATTCTTGAAATTATAGCTCAGCTCCAAATATCTAACACCAGGAACTCCTAACACTAAGATGTTTTAGAGTATAAAGGAGGTAATTATTAGTATATTTTAATCATTTTTAATTCTACTTGACATCTATATCAGAACCAGGTTTTAAAGCACTCTACCCCCAAAATAATTTTTAAAGCATTATAAAAGGGAAAACTCACCATCCATGAATTCTGTACATATTGAAATTCTGTTTTCTACAAAAAATGCACCATAAAACCCTATGATATATGATGAATCACACTGTAACAAAAATAAAACAAAAGTAGTTAAAAACCTGTAAGCCAAAACCATAGGCATGCTTCATAAGAAAAAATGACCAAGAAAAAATTACCTTATAAAGAATTTCCAATTCAGACATAATCTGCTTCTGAAGTTCCAGTGTAATATCTAGCAGTATGACCTAAATATAGAAAAGGAATCAACACTTACACATTTATTCACCTTTAAATATAGCTATATACTCACTATGAAATATAAAAACTAAAAAATATGGTGTTTACTCTATTCATTTGCCCTTTCTCCTCCCCACCACTATAATCCCTGGTAATACAAACTGTATCCACGTCTGTCTAACCCTTTGTATTGAGAGAGGTGGTATAGAAGTGATTGATAGGACCAAGGAAAAAGCCAGGTCTCAAAGGTCAGTATTAATGGCTTTAAAAGTCAGTTAAGTTATAACACCCTTAATTTATACACCCTATTTTGGCCACATTGGTTATTTTCAGAAGAGCAAGATAGAAATGACCCTGAAACCATTAAAAAAGAACTGTCTTATAATTCAGACACTAGGCGACAAGCAGAGAGGATGATGAGTAAAAATGATATTTAGAGTAGGGTTTTTAGCTTTGAGAGAAATAAGCAGTTTCTAAAATACATCATCTTTTTCTATGCTTCCAGTTGGATAATGTTTCTTTGTTAATACTGTTATAAAATGTTGGAGCTTGAAGGAACCTCAGAAACGATTTCATCTAATCCTCTTCTCTTAGAGAAGGAAATCAAGGTTCTGAGGAGCCACTTGGCCTGGCAACGTGGTGGCAGTGTTAGGGCCCTTCCTGACTCTGAGGACGGTGCACTTTGCAGTATGTCCTGATGCTTCACGGTTTTTCTTAAAATATCAACCACTGAGTCAGATTTGTAACACAGAAATGTAAAGTAGTTTATTTATAAACTTACCTAGAATAAATTCTAGTTTATTTCAAAGTTTATTATTAAAACTTATTTCAATAAGTTTATACTTATTTTTTAAGAAAGACCATCAACCGCTCAAATTTTACTTAGCACTTCAGTGAAGCCAATTCAAGGGAAATTGTTTTTTACTTAAAAAAGACAATGATGAGAATAAAATAACTGGAAGATAATTTTTAAGATTCATGGCAGAATTTCTGACTTTAGACATTTCTAGATAAAAACTTAACATTCAAGATTACTATGATAGTGTAGTTATATACCATCCAATATTGAACTACATTTTATATTACAACTGCAGAATATATATACTCACACTGGAGGAAAAAAACATAAATTATGCATTGCAAACTGCTGATAGAGCAACGAAAGAAAAGGAAAATTCTAAAACACACGTTTTATAGTACTGACATCCATTTGGGGAAGGGGAAAGTGAAGAAAAAAAGGCACAGCCAGTTTCTATGAAGAGTTTGCTTTAGGATTATTTATAAAAGCTCTCACTAAACTAGATGGTAAGTGTAATACAAAACTGCCAAGAAACATTTAAACATTTCTTCCGATCAATAGTCATTTGCCAACAATATTCACTTACATTTTTCTTCCTGTATAAAACTTAGCAACAAAATAAAATCATCTAGTGTGGTTTCAACTCTATGCCAAAAAATATTAGAGCTATTCACATCACTATGTCAAGTACAGAGGCTCTTTCACCCTAAAAAACTCTGCTAAAAGGAATGAAGTTATTATTGACCTTAAAAGCAGTAGTTCCCATTATAATTACCTTTATACAAAGGTATTTATGTAAATACACAAGGGCATTTTAAATAAATCCTGATGCACAGGCCTTCTCTGGGGTTGGGCCCACACCTTAGTATTTTTTTAAAACTCCCCAGGTGATTTCTAACCCACAGTAAGGTTGAGAACCACTTATCTGAGATTTCAAAATGTCGTTTATTCAGTGCTTAGTATGACTACCAAGACGTAGTGCATCTCCAGGCCCCCAATCTAGAAATGATGTGATTCCACATGGCTAGCCAACACCTTAGAATTAACCCCAAACATATCATTCCATGATCAAGAACCTTAAGTGAGTTCCCATGGCCTGGTATAAAGTTAACACTCTAGCATGACATTCAAAGAATTCTTCCACAATGTAGCTCCAACTTGTTGTTCTAACTCTTTCTCCCACTACTCCCCACCACAAACCCAATCCTCATGTGAAATCAGATGATTTTTACTGGTCCACAGACATGTCCTGTGCTTTCCTCCACTTCCAGTCTTTGCTCCTGCTGTTCCCTCCACCTGAGGTGAGCTTCCTCTCTCCATTCCACAGTCACTAATTGTAAAACCTTTTCTGTCTTTTAGACCCAGCTTGAATGTCGCCACCACCTCCACGAAGCCAGTCCCAAAGCCCTCCATCAGAATTTATCTCTAGCTCTGGCCCTGTATATTTCTCCTTATCACATTCTGCTTTTAGCATTTATGCCCCATCTCCTAATAACAGAAGCCTAGACAGTACAGCATGGTTGTGAGCCCCTCAAGGGCAAGGACTGAGTCCTGTACATCTTTTTCTGGCCCCTTCCCCCACACCCAGCACAGGGTCTTACTCACAGTAGTGCCCATTAAGTGATGTGGGATTCAATCAAAGTGCTCCTTATAACCATAATCCTCTAAACAAGAAACTGTTTCTAGACAGGAAGGAAGGGGACTGCTTAATTTCTACAACTGAACTGAAAACCAAAGACAAAAACACCAAAATAAATAAAAGAGCCATGCTGACCTAAAATGTAGCAAGTAATGAGCCGATCCATTGCATTCTAATAGGTATTAATCATTCTTGGTATTTGCTATAGTCCAGAATAGTGGAGATTCCATAATGATGCAAAAGTGAATAAAGTAATTTCTGGGAACTTGAAAGGGAAAGTAAAATCCACCTTAAAATAACTCTACTGGAATGCTTCTCTATGTTCTCGGAGACTTGCACTCTAGGTAGAAGGTTAATTCTCCTTCCCCTGGGCATTCCTGTGAGTGAGCTTTAAAACCGCTAAAAATAAACATGTCCAATTCCTTATTTGAAGGCAACGGAAAAAAGCAAGGCAAATATTAATTTTCTTTTTGAAGTACAAGGAAAGGATGGACTCCCCGGTCTTCATTATTATTTTTTTTCTCCTCAGGAAGAGCCAAAATTTTCAAACTGGAGAGAACCTGAACATGAAGCATTTCATGGAGAAAGGGTTAAGTGAGAAACCGAAATACCTGAGCGTGTTTCCGCTGCTCTCCACTACACCTCCAGGACAAATAAGGATGAGTTGTCAAGTTAAATATAAGCAGTCAAGTGACTGAATTATAATTTACTCTGTGCTCAATTTAAATTAGTGTGAGGCTATTAAAATATACAGTATAAATACAGCAATTCATCACAAGCTGTCATGGATGACTTCATTTATTTGCTGGAGTGGCACACGCTCCACTAAAGGGAAGGAGAGCAAAATCACAGGTCAAATTAAGCTGCTATTCTGTTTTAATTTGCTTATTTAATCTGTGGCGACATAATTGTCTTTTACAGTATGTACAACTCAGAAAGGAAATTTGGGAGGATTACAGTCAGTATACAAATGATTAATCAAATGGTCCATTTAAATGCTAGTTTAAAAGCAGCAGAAACCCAAAGCAGTCAGAGAATGATAATCAGCACATGCTATATACAATGCTAAGAAATTTCCTGTTAGATGGATTTTTCCCAATTAGAAAATAAACAATACTAAGACATCTATTAAGCTCTACTCTTTGAAAGATTTTATAGAATACGTTAATGGTATAAAAAGGTTCTGTTTGCAAGATGGCTAACAGTATTTTTACTTGTTTTCTGCTCTACTTGTTTGCAACTGTCTTGCTTACCTACACTTCTCCCCGCAAAAAAAGCTAGTTAGAAACACATTTCATGAGTTACATACAGTCATTATGAAATACTAATTTTTAAAATATTAGCATAATTTTGAAAATGCTCTCTTTGAGGCACAAATTGTTCTAAATTCAGTAGTACAAAATAAAAATTTAAGGTACTTGTATTCTTCCCAAAATTCAACTTGCTTTTTAAAATATCTGAAGTGATATATTTCCCACCTTTGAAGTCTGAAAAGGGAAATATTACAATATGCTTTGTCTACAAAATAAGAACACGTAGAAGTATAAAAAACAGAAATGTTTTGAGTAGATGGAGAAAGGTAACAGATTTTCAAGGACTCTCATCTAATTGCTCCCACAGACATTCAAAGTGTGGGTCCAAGTGACCACTTGACTTTGGAAATTAAATTTCTTTCATCATTCCATGCAGGCGTCAGAGCCCTGCAGGTGATTCTGTTTTGACAAGGACTGTGATTTGCTGCTCTTCACAATCCCTCTGTGACATCAGGCAGTCCCGTTTCACAGCTAAGGTCACCAAGAGGTTCAAGTGACATGCTTGAAGTCACACAAAAGTCAGGAGAGGGTCAGGAAAAGATCAAATGCACTTCTAACTCTTAACATTTCATTTCACCCTTTAATATAAAAAAAGCTAAGAAATACTCTGGGTGAGAGCAATGGTCCATACAAAGGACACTACGGGACATTTTGTATGTGAGCTGAACCTGCTTTCAAGATGCTACTTCAAAAGATGAATGAATGAACTAAAGAACAAATGAAAGAATAAAATTTATTTATTCAGTCAGTAATTCAACAAATTATGTGTTGAACACCTAGTCATTACATGTAGTGATCTGTACCAGGCCTTATATGCAAGATTCTGCATGATTCAATGAATAAGACAAGAAGATAAATAAGATCTGTTCCCCAACTTACAAAGAGATTTCACTATAATAGGGGAAATGGACATGTATGCTAATAGCAAAATACAAGGCAGAATGTGATAATACCCATCAGAGACACATACAGAGAATTCTAGGGAGGTTCAAAGGAGAAGTGAGTGAGTGATATATTTCATGTGTGACAAGATTTATCCAAGTAAGTTCAATGGAGGAGCAGGCTTTGGAGCTGACCCTTGAAGGGTGTTAAGGATTTTGATACGTGGAGATACAGGTGAAGGCATTCTAATTAGAGAGAAATACGTGAATTGAAGTGTTGAAGTGAGAAAGTACCTGGATTCAGATAAGGTAATGAATTCAACTTAAAAGCAGCACAGGGTTCAGACACATAAGATAATGCTATAAGCCTCTATGGAAAACAGTATGGAGATTCCTCAAAAAATTAAAAATAGAAATACCTTATGATCCAGCTATCCCACTACTGGGTATTTATCCAAAGATCCTGAAATCAACAATCCAAAGAGACTTGTGCACCCCTATGTTCACTGCAGCATTATTCACTATAGCCAAGAAGTGGAAGCAACCCAAGTGTCCATTGACTGATGACTGGATAAAGATGTGGTGTGTGTGTGTGTGTGTGTATGTGTATATATATAAATATATATACACATACACACAATGGGATGGACCTAGAGGGTATTATGTTAAGTGAAATAAGCTCAGAGAAAGAAGGACAGACACTACATGATTTCACTCACATGTGGAATATAAACTAACACACGGACAGAGAGAACAGTTTGGTGGTTACCAAGGGGCAGGGGGATGGGGGGTGGGCACAAGGGGTGAAGGGACACATTTATATGGTGACTGACAAGCAATAATGTACAACTAAAATTTCACAATGTGATAAACTATTATGACATCAATAAAAAAAGATAATACTATAAAAGTAGACTGATGACATGTTGTGCAAGATCTTGAGCTCCATCCCATAAAGTTTTTAGTTTATTTGGGAAGTAATGTAGAGCCTTTGAAGACTTTGGAGAGGGGAAGAGATGTGATCAGAACTATGCTTTAGGAAGCCAAATCTGAGAGGAGTGAGAGGGAATATAGTGTAGAGGTTAAGAGCATGGACTTGGGGCAAGACTGGCCTGGGTTGAAATTCTGGTTCCATTACTTATTAGTTGTGGGGCCTTGGGCAAGCTATTTAACTTCTCTGTGCCTCAGCTTCTGCATCTGTAAAATGGGGATCAATAATGGTAACAACTGTAAAAGGTTGCTGTGAGCACTCAGTGAGGAAAATGTATATAGAGTGCTTGCTGAGCACAGTATAAATGATCAATAAATGGTAGCTTCTATTTCTGAGAGAACAGTTTAAAAGCTGATCAACATGCCTGACATGAAACAAAAACAAGCATCTGGATTAGAGTGGTGACAAGAAAGGAAGAGATTCTAAAAAAAAAGCAAACCCAGAAAAATCAACAGGCTTCCAGACTTGGACATTAGCTCATACAGGACAGTGATCCCTGAGAGATGGAAAACAAATGAGACGAGCCCTCTGACTGTCCAGCTCACTGACCAGAGTGTTTCCAGGACCCCATGCAGGGAGGGGAATCCAGGCGGAGTGCAGCCATCTCCCTAAGTGGAGGAGACAGAACTGGGAATCTGAGGAGGCCAAGGCTGCTAGAGTTCACCAGCAGAGGAACAAAGGGAGAAAGCTCCAGAGATCTGCCAAGGGGATCCTGGAGGCTTCAGCTGAGTAATGATCAGCACATGGATGTCAGCAAACTACCTGAGGCCTGGGAAAGAACCACCAGAAAGGATCAGAGGAAACAATCTCCAGACCTCACACCAGGCAGAAGGAGTTTGTTTCCACCAGCCCGGTGGGAAACCTTGTAATTGTCAGGGTGCCGGGTAGAGTATTCAGATGACTACTGCCTCAGCTGAGTGGGGAAAATTAGTTCTAGACTAACTACTGGGATGGTCCCACCTAGTGAAGCTTAAAAGCAAGTCTTGCAAAGATTAAATTGTTTCAAAGTCACTAAACAGCATCTCATAATAAAGCTCAAGAATATTTATAGGAATGCAAAAATATCTAGCACTTACGCCACATGACTGGCACCCAGTAAAAAATTATAAGGTATTAAAAAAACCAAGAAAAGACAACCCAAAATGAGGAGAAAAGGCAATCAGTCAAAACTGACCCCAAAATGACACATACGGTAGAATTAATAGACAAGACCATTAATTCAGTTCATTTTATTACATATGAACTGTAGGGGGGGGGGGAGGAACAAAGCTGGCCTGACCAACTTGTTAGCTAAGAGCCCACTGTTGGAAGTGGGTTCTGTGGGGTTGGACTTGAAGTCGCATAGGATGCAGTCAGAGGTGCAATTCAAGAGAGTCCATGAGGGAAATCTGAGACAAAACGACAGAAAGATCAAGCACCAAGAGCCAGTGCCAGAGATTAAATCCAAAGTGGCATGGCAGGACTGGGATCTTGGAGTATGGCAGGGGTGGGTACAGATTATGGACAAGATGGAAACAAGTGAGGAACGTCTTAGGTAATTGCCTAGAATGTTCCCGAGTTACATGCAGCTTGACTCTATTGGTGGGTGTGGTGCTGGGGTATTTCGGGATGCCATAAAAGGTCAGAAGTGAGGCAGACATCTTAGGCTTTATGTTGTACACAAGTGAAGATGGGGGGGGGCGGGTAGTGCCAAGACAGTGACATGGTCAGATCTGTGATTCATCTTCTCAACTCTGGTGGCAGAGTAAAAGGTACATGGGAGAAGAAAAAGACTGAAGGTACAGTGAGGAAGTAATTATAAAAGTCCAGGTAGGAGGTATGTGAGCCTGATATAAGGTCAAGGCAATGAGGATGAGAAGAGAAAAAAAGTGACAAATGGACATATTTCAGGGAAAATTTCTGACAGGATATAGTGACTTACAGGATGTGGCAGATAATGGAAAAATGACAGTGAACAACTACTAAGGTTTTGAGCTGCAAGACCAGGACAGTGATGCCACTTAGCAGGGAACAAAGAAGGAAGTGTAGGTAACAACGATGAGAAGAAGCACAATGCAAGGAGCTTACAACTGACCATTCTAAGGCATAAGTAAAATATCTTCAGGAGCCTGAATGTCACAACAGGCCACAGCTTCCACCACCTATCATCCAAACTTTAAACCATTTCATCTCTTTGACAATACCTGTGACTTAAGCTAACAGCAGGGTAAAAGAAAGCAATGAGTATCAAGAATTTCATAAAATTTATCCAGCACTTACCTTTACAGCTAATATTTTCCCACTCGGGACATGATATGCTCTATGGGGGAAAAAAATTAACAAAATCACTTGAGATCATTAAACAACCTACAAAATGGTTAAGGAAATAAATGTAAATTGAAACAAATCAGCAGCAATGGAATATATGACACTTTCAAAGAACACTAATAACATTAGTAATTTACATTTCTATTGAGCTTAACAGTTCACACAGTGATTCATTATACATTACCTTAAAATAACTCTCTGAGATACTGTTGGTATTATTATCGTCCTTTTACAGATGAGAACTCTCAAGCATAGAGAAGTTAAGCAGTTTGCCCAATGGTGTAAAGTCAGTAAGTGGCAGAACTAGACTTCAAACCCAGACCTTCTGGCTCCAGATCCCTTTTGACAGACTGTCACTGTTGGGTGGGGGGGCGTGTCTTCTGTAGCCCTCTGCTAAGCACTGTACAGAGCCATATAAAATGGGAGGTTTCCCTTTTGTTTATTTCAATTATAGATACAGATAAACTATATCCCTACATTTCATTAAAATAATCTCAAAACACATGGATATAAATGTGTTTAAGTTATAAGATATAAATTTAAGATATAAATTCACATAAGAAATCAGAACTATCAGGCTCAAGCATGTGGTTCATCTTTTCCTAAAGGCGGCATCTCTCAATATTAAAAAAGCTGTAGAAAAGAGACAAGTTCAAATGATCAGATACAGGGAAATAACTACAATTTAAATCAAGGAATATGAATACATTCATTTATGAAAACAAGTAAGAGAACAAGGTTTGCAGAAATAAAATACCATTACTTCTCATCAAGACCTTTTGTGTTTAAATGAAATGTGGCCTTTCATACATGTACTGCAAGGACTGCACATTCTGACCATTATTCAGAAACAATTTGCCATATATAAAAATTTCAAAACAAACCACGCAATATAAACAAGCACTGTTATTGCAAGTCCATAAAAGTATAAAAAAATAAATTAGTTTGGAAGAACTAAAATCTTGCTCTGTACAGGATTTTGCATATTAGCTAAGATCAGATTGTTCTTCTCATCCAGCTAGTATTAACATGTGAGTGGGCTAGAGATGTGGGGGAATGGAAGTTAGCTTCTCAGAAATTTCCCCACCTCACTTTCCAAGTTGCAAAATACATTTACCAGGCTCCCAATTTTTACTTGGTAATGACTTAGTAGTAAAAATTGCTCATTTCTGAAAACAAAACCAAAACACGTATTCTACTATTATCAAATAAAAACATCATTTTCTGTTGTTTTGGCAGAAATATTCGTGTGGTTACTCTGACAAATTTTTTAACCGCTTTATTGAGATATAATATATATGATAAAATCACTTAAGTGTTCAATTCAATGATTTTTAGTAAACTTAGAGTTGTACAATCACTGACAAGTGTTGTTAAAGTGACTGGCTTAGTTATTAAGAGAAATGGTTTAGTTATTAAGAACCTACAAGTATTAGCAACTTTTCACATACAAAATGTTACAAATTCAGGTAACACTAGGAAAAAACATATATACTATATGCATGTATGTTTATATCCATATATATGAGTGTTATAAGAAATTGATTCTACTTTTCCTACTAGAGTGGACAGAAGTTGAGCCAATTATGGAAGGTAAACTTAGCCTTTACTTCAACAATTAATTGTAGAGAAATTCAGGTAGTATATCTCATCTAAAGGAAAGACAAGATTATAAAAATTAGGTGGCAATTATTCACTTTACCAGAGTTCTTTAATCTGTAAAGTGTCTAAAGTCTCTCTAAACATCAACCTCCCTAGTATAAAGATTACTACATCTATAAATCTTAAATTATTTAAAAAATTTTTATACCTTGTATAAAGTGATATACACTTTATAAGTGGAACTCCTCTATTACACTGGTTTTAGAACAAATTACCACTTTACTATCTATGTTAATATCAGACTTTTAAATGTGAAGGTACATTTCAGGTCATGATTTGATTCATGATATATCTGAACTCATATCATAAATTGGTATATAGACCTCCACTGTATTTTTCTCAATGCCTGACAGAGAAGTTGTTGGACTAAATGAATTGAAATGTGATTTAAAGGAATTTAGTAACTTTATTCCATGTAAATACAGGTAATATAATATGTAGGATTCAATGATACATTATTTTTCCCCTTATATACCACAGATTCTTCCAATTGCAACTTTTTAAAATACTGTATATTAGAATCACCAACCAAGGACTGAAAGATAAACAGTTGAGTATATACACAAGGATACAAAAGTTGTAAAAAGAACAGTGTTGTTACTCTGAACGACAAGCAACACCTGGACTTTTGAGACCAACAGCAGTGATAAGGAAATGATTAGCAGATAGTCTAATATATATACCATACTGGACAGTTTGGCAACTTAATTAGCTTGTCAAGAAAGCTGATCTCTTTTCCAAAAGAAAGGTCTCCCATTTCCAAGTGAATTAAAAGGGGAGGCTTGATGATTTAATTATGACGCACGCTAATTCATCCGTGGAAGTTTGGGTTCGATTTCGAGCAATAAAGATGCTGTGTGGTTTGGTTTACAGTGCAATGACAGTACCAATTTAACATTTAATCATCAAGGAGAAGTGGATGACAAAGGCAGTGCCAGGTATGAGTACAGTATGTCCCTTAACTTTGCAAATGGCATTCCACCTGGAGAAAAGGAATTTGTTTACTTTCAACAGATACTGCATCTCAGTTGTCTTGACCTTCCTCAACACATTAACTGTAAAGTGATTAATGAAGTTTGAATGGAGGATCTGGTTACGCCAAAAGACAACTATACACCTCTGCATTGTTTTAATTAACAGCTAACGCTTCAAATTAGTTTGTTGTTGCCACAGTAATTACTTGTTCCAATGAGTGCACGGAGGAATCATTTTCATGAGATATTTTTAGTGCTGAGTCCTTGAGTGTTTCATTTTGTTTGTGATCAACACAGACCTTCTGGTAATAGTTCCAGCCCTTAAACTGAGCACACAACACACACACTTTAGGATGGCAAAAGCGAGTAGTTTTGCATAAATTTTTTGAGTATTTAAAATAACAAAGAGACCAGAAAAAGAGAAGAATACTTACTATTCATACTTTCTTACTCTCTTTTTCCATTTGGAACAATAGATTCTAGATGACTGGACAAAAAAGTTGGTATTGACCTTTAATTTTGGTAGAGTACAGAACCAGATAATTATTGAGCTAGTAGGGAATACAGAGAATTATCTAGTTTAATCCCTTCCTTTTACAGCAGAAACAGCCAAAAGCCAGGGTAAAAAACTCGTCCAAGCTCACAGTTAGTCAATGGCAAAGCCAAGACTGGAACTGTGGCAAAATATATATATCTCAGGACCTAAAGGAAATATGGGGTGATGTTCAAGTTTTCTTAACTGCATTCTAAAGCAGGGAAACACAAAATTCAAAACTTACAAAGGTGCTGACCGACTTCAGTCAGGCTAAGGACCATCACATCCAAATCTCTCCAAGCAAGGAAGCATTCTGCAATCACTGCCAATCTATCATGGGAGGCAGAAGAGTGATGGGTGTAGGCTCTGAAGTCACTGTCAGGGTTCTGATCCCAGCTCCGCCACTTCTTAACAATGTGTACCTGGACTGTTAGAAAACCGCACCATGTCTCAGGTATCTCAAGTTTGAAATGGGGAAACTAGTCCCCACCTTACATTGTGAGGATTCAATGAGATAATATAGGTAAAGCACGGAGGACAGGGCCTGGCACACAGCAGGCACGCAATCAATATTAGGAAACAAGTTTTGAGGGTAGCTAGGTGTTTTAAGAGTAAAATCAGCTAAAACAGACTGAAAGAGCAAGAATTATCTCTATGCTTTTATGTGCTCAACAACTGAAGGCAAATAAAGCTTTAACAATGAAGACTGGTGAAAGGCTGTAATATATTATTTATTGTTAAGAAAAGCAAGTAGTATTACTTCATGTTGAACCAACTTTGAAGACAAAGAATTAGTCATTCCAATTCTAGATTTCTCACCATGTCTACCTTTTGCCCACTACGGTAACTTATTCACACTACAGATAGGTATGATAGGTGCCACATTCAAGTGTTCATCTCAGCAGAAACATCATTTGACAACCACTGTTGCTAAATCAGAAGCCTAATTTTTCATTCTCCTTGTGTTAACAAACAGAAAAATATAAGCTACGCTAAAAGAATCCATGTACTCTCCTTTAATATACACCCTCATAGACTCTGTAAAATAAAATTTTGAGGCCTCTCCTAGTCTTCAGACTCTGGTAACTCTGTTATAACCCCAAACACACTGAAAAATTGTTTCTGTGTCTGTTTCCCATACTGGGCAGTGAATACTGCCATGTCTTAATCATCTTGTATTATTTACATTTTGCATAAGTCCTGGCTCATGGTTACAGCTCCATACCTAATAAATGTTTGATAAATGATTATTACTTCTGGATGAAAAAGAAATCTATCACTTGGATAGGGTTTTACAAAGAAATTCTACATGCATTTAATTAATTAATTCCATAATCTTATGAGGAGTTATTTTTTTCCCCAACTTTACTGAGATATCACTGACATATAAATAGGAATTATTATCATCATCTCCATTTTATGGGTAGATTTCTAACTGCTGAATCCAAAGTCCTTACAGGGATTTCATGATCTGGCCCTTGGCTACCTCACTGATCTCTGCTTCTGCCAATCTCTCTTATTCACAGTACTCAGTTCTACCAGACATACTCCTGCCTCAGGCCCTGGATCAATCTTCCTCCAATATGAACTTGGCTTGTTCTATCACTTCCTTCAGGTCCAGTGTTACTTCTTTGACTAAAACACATAAAACAGCCCATTCTCCCTTTTTTTTTCTTCATAGGATTCATCAACACCTAATTTATTATCTGTCTCCTATCACTAGAAAGCAAGCTCCATGAAAACAGGGACTTCCTTTTTCCTTTGTTCACTACTGTATCTCCAGTGCCTAAAACTGTGTGGGCACATTTTATACATATGTGTTAACTGAATGAATAAATTTCCTTAACTGCTATAGGTCTATTCTTGTTTTCATTTTTCTTAAAACAGTTTTAAGTTTTTCCAGGAAATTGTCCATTTTCTGTTTTCAAATTTACTGTCATAAAGTTATTCATTGTATCCTCTTATTTTAAAATCTCTGCTCTGTCTGGAATTATGTCTCCTTTCTTAACCTTAACTTTGTTATTTGTGTCTGCTCTCTGTTATACTTGACCAATTTTTCCAAGGAACCAGCTTTTGGTTTTCTTCAATTGTTTCTTGAATTTTAATTTCATTGATTTTTTTTCTTTAATATTTCTTTCCTTCCACTTTCTTTGGGTTTAACCCCTTCCCTTTGTCTAAAAAAAATTTCTTGAGATAGATGCTAAGCCTATCTTTATCCAGTTATTCTTTTCTACTGTATGTACAAAAAACTATCCTTTAAATATGACTTTGGCTGCATCTCATGAGTTTTCATATATAGTATTTCTTTAATGTTCCCCTTGTAAATATTTTTATTTCCATTATGATGCATTGTATGATCCATAAGTTATTCAGATGTGAGCATTTTGATTTCCAAATGTATGAGGGGGTTAACTTATTATTGATTTCTAAACTAACCGTATTATAGACAGAAAAAGCGATCTGTATGTTACAGACTTTATTGAGACTTGCTTTGTGCCCTAGTACATAATTAGTTTTTAAAAAAATATATTTTCTGTACCTGAAAATAATGTATATTCTCTATTTGACTGATGAAGAGTTCTATATATGATGATATGACCAGTCTATTAACTGTGATGTTAAAATCTTAAAATCTTCTATATCCTTATTAATTTTGGTCTGATTGATTTGTTGATTACCAAGAGACATTCTCCCACTATGACTGTGGATTTGTCAAATTTTCCTTGTAATTCTGTAAATTTTTTGCTTTATGTATTTTGTGGTTATGTTATTAGTTACATAGAAGTTTAGGACAATTAAGTATTCACAACCTTTTTCTTCTATCATCATATAGCAGTTCTTTCTATCCCTAATAATACTTTTTGCCTTAAAGTCTGTTTTGTCTTATATTAATATAACTACAACAGCTTTCTTTTGATTGGTTTTTGCCTGGTATCTTTTCCCCATCCTATTCCTTTCAACCTTTTTTTGTCTTTATGATTTAGGAATGTCTCCTAAAATAGTCTAAAATAGTACATATATTTTTAAAAGTTCAACCTAAACAATTTATTAACTGGCAACTAACAGTCTACTTATGTTTATTGTGATTACTGATATATTTGGATTTATTTCTACCATCTTATTCATTTACCTTACACCTCTCTCCCTCTACTATACTGGACTATTCCCCCTTTATTCCTTCTATGGGTTTTGACATAATACATTCCATTTGTTGTCTTTTAGTTGTTACCCACACAACTTTTAACAATCATATTTGATAACAAAATAAAAAGTTAATTGCTATCTCTATCCTTCTCTCAAACAATATAAAAATCTTAGAATGCTTTAATTCCAATCAGCCCTTCTCATCTTATATTATTTTGTCTGACTTAATTTTGATGTCCCTAAATTAATCACTACTATTGTTGTTTTATATAGTCAGGTTTATGTACACAGTCACCATTCCTTTTTTCATTTTATTCCTTTCTGGATTCAATTTCTTTCTACCTAAAGTACTTCCCTCAGTAATAAAGTAGCTCTCTCTCCCCTATCCACATATCTTTTTCTGTCTACATGTATATACACACATATATAATCCTTTATCTTCATTTCTGATTATGTATTTATTTTGCCCTCACTCTCGAATGACAGTTTAACTGAGACAATTATTTTCTCTCAGTCTTTTGAGGATACAATTGTCTTTCAGCTTTTATTGTTGTTGTTGAAAGTTTACTGTACCCAATTTGTTGGCCAATACAAAGCCACTGAAGGTTTTTGGACAGGGAAGCAATATGATCAGAACTTACCTTTAAATCCTTACTCTGTCTGCATATTATTATAATACTACTGGAAAGGAGGAGAAACTAGAGAAAGCAAAAAGCACTTATAGAAAGCTGTTACAGTAGTCTATGCAAGAGGTGGTGATATGAACCTAGGGAGTAATCGTGGGTGTGGAAAGGGGGAAATAGATACACAAGACTTTGGCCAGAGAGAATTTATGGAACATAGGCATGAGAAAGATGAATTTAAAATTTCAAGCTAAAATGATAGGAAAATTATAGTATTTATTAACAGAAATATAGGAACCTTACCTAGTCAGCCTTAGGCTATATAATCCTACACTTTTTAGCTTCATGAGAACAGAGACCACATTTACTTCATTCAACAATGTGTACACAGTACCTAGCACAATACTTAGCACAGAGTGGATACTCAAATATTTAGAAGTTAACAAATAAATAGGGTAGTCAGGAGAAGGAAGAAAGGAAAAGGAAACAGGAAACTAACAATTTCTAAGGGTTTGCAGAATTATTCTAACTTCCCTATGATGTATGTATCATAAGTTATCATAAGCCACATTTTACAGATAATAATAGAAACAGACTCAGGGATATTAAAGTATTAAGAAACTCACTCGAGGTAATAAGAGTTCATGAATGGCAGATACAGGATTCAAGTCTGGGTCTATCTCAGTTCAACCTTTATGCTCCTTCCAGTATAGACAGAGCATACACAGAGAATGGTTTGAAATAAGTGTACTCTAGGATATTGTGAATATTGAAGGTGGGATTCAGAAAAACAATGCATTAAAATTCCACCTACCAGATTCCCTATACTCTGTGGTTTATGTGACTGAATTTATCCACTGGCATCAACTACCCTAATGCCTTATGTTACTCCATGTTTTGCTGTTATAAATTATTATTTCTCTTCAAAATTGTTATTTAACTTCACTAGTGTATCCTTTATTTAACTATATTGTAAACCCTAATTACCTAACTACACTGTAAATTCCTAATATAGATTCTATGTCTTATCCTATTTTGTTGTAAGTTTCAAGGGCAGGGTCAAGGTCCATTTTGTTCAATGCTTTATCCTCAACTTCCACCACAGTGGAATATGACACACTCTCCTCTTAGATACTTAGTTTGTATATTTAATAAATACTTAATGCATGTCTCAAATTGCTAAGCACTATGCCTGGCACTGTGGATGAAGCAGAGAACAAAGTTCCCGCTCTCGTGGAGCTTACTTCCTAATGGGGAAAGACTGACAATAATCAAATAAATATACAATATGTCAGTTCGTGAAAATGCAATGCAAAAGAATAAAGGTAAGGATATAGACAGTGACCAAGATTAGGGGCATGTTCTTTTATATCAGGGGTAGGGAGTAGGTCAGGGAATGCCTCTCTTACCAGGTTACATTTGAGCAGTAAAGGAGCACACCATTTAGATATCTGGAAGAGGACTCCAGCAGAGGAAATGGTAAGTTCGAAGGCCCTACGGTAGAAGTGTGTATTTGACGTGTGTGTGGAGGTGGAACAAGCAGGAGGGCTAGTTGTGGGAGAAGAGGTCAGAAAGGTTATGAGAAGACACGTTGTGTAGTACCATTTAGGCCATGATGAGGACTTAAACTATTATTATGAGTGATATGAGAAACCACGGTGGGAGAGAGGAGAGTTTATATTTAAGAAAGATCATTTTGGCTGCTGGGTGGAGAGAACACATCATAGGAAAGCAAGGACAGAGACTGGGAGACTAGGGGCCGGCCCAGTGGCGCAGCGGTTTAGTTCACGCTTGGCAGCCCAGGGCTCGCAGGTTCGGATCCTGGGTGCCTGCTGAGGTCCTGCTTGTCAGCCATGCTGTGGTGGCATCCCATATAAAGTAGAGGAGGATGGGCACGGATGTTAGCCCAGGGCCAGTCTTCCTCAGCAAAAAGAGGAGGATTAGCAGCGGATGTTAGCTCAGGGCTGGTCTTTCTCACAAAAAAAAAAAAAAAAAAAAAAAGAAACTGGGAGACTAGTGGGGAGGCTATTGCAATAATCCTAGCAAGAAATAACAATGCCTTAGAATAGGGTGGTAGGAAAAGTGGTGAGAGGCGGTTGGGTTCTTGAAACAGTTTTGAGGAAGATCCAATAAGATTTGTGGGTAAATATGATGGATGGTTTGAGAGAAAAAGGATCAAGAATGACTGCAAAGTTTTTGTCATGAGCAATTTGTAGAATAGGATTTCATTTACTCAGACTGGAAAAACTATAGAAGGAGCAGGTTTCAGAGGAAATTAAGAGTTCAGTTTTGGGTAATTTTGAAATGCCTAAAAGACATCCAACTGGTAGTTAGATATGAGTCTGAAGTTCAGGACAGAAGACAGGACTGGAGATAAACATTTGGGCTTCTTCAACATACAGATGACATGTAAAGCCATGGAACTACAAAAGCTTTCTTAAGAATTAAATTAAATAGACATGAGGTCTGAGGACCAGAGGCACTCCAAATTCAGAGGTCAGAAAGACAAGAAGAAACCAGTAAAGAAGATGAAAAGGTGCAGATAGTAAGCCAGCAACAGAATCCAGAGAATGGTGTCCCTAAGGCCCTAATGTTGGTGTTATTTATCCCATACTGCCAAGTGCAATACCTTGCACAGAGCAGGTTTTCAAAAAAACATGTGACTGATTTCAAAAGCAATACTTGAAGACACATGCAATTAATTC
This sequence comes from Tapirus indicus, assembly GCA_031878705.1. Lineage (NCBI taxonomy): Eukaryota > Metazoa > Chordata > Mammalia > Perissodactyla > Tapiridae > Tapirus > Tapirus indicus. The sequence goes on along the minus strand of CM062918.1, from coordinate 58,100,142 downwards.
TATTATCTGCTCTCTGAAATTTTAAAGATGGGTCTAGTACAACACACATAATGCTTTAGGTATAATCACCTTCACCTAAATCTTAATGAGAATTTATTAAAAGATATATCAGTCTAAAGAATAAACTGAATATTTATAAGAATCTTCAAAAGTGAGTAAAAAAAAAGAAAAATTTGAAAACACAATGTTAAAAAGGCCTACATTCACACAGGACATAAGGGAGAAACAACCTGTGTTCACATTCCAACATCTGGACTCCCACACAAATTTATGTCATGCATAAGATCAATTGCATCTGTATTTCACAATGTTTACTAAAATTATTTATGCTTGGAATTTCAAATTCTAGGAGAACCAAAAAAATATGAATTGTCCCAGCTGACTCCTGTTCACAAAATAAATAACCTTGAGCTGATCATATATTTTCTGATAAAGCTTGTATAATCTCATACAATTAAAGTTGGCATCTAATTTCTACAGCACTATTCTGCATATTAATTTCTGAACACATTCTAATCAAATTATTTTAAATTATGAGCAGAAAGAATTCATAATAGGGAGTATCTATGCTTCTGTAGTCATTGTGAGGTAGGATAAAATTTAAGAATGGAGGGACTGATCTATGATTTGACTGTAAATATTTCATATTTCAGCATAACTGATAATATGACATGTTATAAATGTCAATTTGTTAGCAAAATGGTCATCAAAACGAATAGGGTAACATCTTACCTATATTTCTGCTTCTTGGAGCAAGGATCTCAAGAGTTAACTGCATGTATGATAACTTTTAATCACAATGGCAAAACAAGAACACTGAAATGACAGTATTGCCACTGTCCTGTGAAGAGGGCAGTCTTTCATACACCATGTGGAATAAATGCCACTGACTTAAGTGCTACTTCTAACACAACATACTTCATAGAAGGTTAGTGAAAAGAGGGACACAATCACTCTGTGAATTATTTATAGAATGCTATCAATTGTTGAAAAATTCTCCAAATGGATGGGAAACCTAAGAAAATAATCCAGTCACTAAAATGGTGAAAGCAATAGTTAGAATTTGGCTTAAGAAATAACTAGCAATTAGGGGCCGGCCCAGTGGTGCAGCGGTTTCGTCCGCGCTTGGCAGCCCGGGGTTCGCGGGTTCGGATCCCGGGCGCCCGCCGACGCACTGCCTGTCAGCCATGCCGTGGCGGCGTCCCATATAAAGTAGAGGAAGATGGGCACGATGTTAGCCCAGGGCCAGTCTTCCTCAGCAAAAAGAGGAGGATTAGCAACGGATGTTAGCTCAGGGCCGGTCTTCCTCACCAAAAAAAAAAAAAAGAAAAGAAAAAACTAGCAATTAGAAAGGATGGTTTTATTCTAGGAAAGCAGAAAAGAATATGATGTTATTCATTTTGCTCACTGGGTCTCTTAGAGGATAGGTTGGGAGGCAAGAAAGAAGGTGGGCAAAGATTATTTTAAAATAAAAGTTACAAATGCATTTGTTGTTGTTACCTCACTACAGACATAGTAATGGCTCTCCTAAATGATAAAATCGGGTTCTCTGTTTCCCAGGCAAAGATTTCACAGCTTGTGGGATATCCCAGGTTCCCTGCTTCTCTGATCTTTGACTGCCACAGAGATTTCCAAGAGGAAAGGAGACAAGGTGAAAGAGAAACCTCTCAGATCTGATTCATTATGACAAAAAGCTGGATTGGGAGGAGACAAACATTGTTCAAAATGAGATTTTTGATTAGTTGTCCATTTTAATTATCTATGCAACTTTTAATTCTCATTGGCGTAGAAAGTTAAGAGATGGCCATACTCAGATTTAATTATTAAATCTACTTCTTTATCAAGGAACTATGGTATCCATTAAAGCAAATATAATGTAAGATCACTGGTTTTCATACTTACAGATGCTGTTTCCCTGCTCTTTATATAATATTTTATTTACTGACCAAGACAAAGTAACTCTGATCTTACACAAGTTTAGAATAACAAATGGAAGTCTTTCTCCAACTTAGAAGTTTTTTCCATTTCAGAGACTTTATAGCCTTGGCATAAAAGAAAACTAAAACAAAAAGAAAGGAGATGATGGAAATCAAAGGGCTAACCACTCCAATAGGAGACATTTAGCAGGAGGTGATACACTTTCAGTCTCCTATTTAAAATAAGGAACCTGAGGGGGCCAGCCCTGTGGCGTAGTGGTTAAGTTGGTGCTCTCTGCTTCAGTGGCCCGGCGTTCGCAGGTTCAGATCCTGGGTACAGACCGACACACCGCTTATCAAGCCATGCTGTGGCAGGCATTCCACATATAAAGTAGAGGAAGATGGGCACGGATTAGCCCAGGGCTAATCTTCCTCAGCCAAAAGAGGAGGATTGGCAACAGATGTTAGCTCAGGGATAATCTCCCTCACCAAAAATAATTAAAAAATAAAAATAAAATAAGGAACCTGAGAGTTGACTGGATTACATTATACCAAAAGATTAAAAGGCTGAACAATTCTGAAGCCAATACCAAACAAGTAGAACACTTCTTTGCCTTATAGCAATCAAAGGTATAAACGCATGTGAGTATATACATACATACGTGAACAAAACAAAAATCTTTTGTTATCTTGTGAAATTAATTTAAAAAAATCCTGGATGTCATCTTTCAATGTAACAACATGTTTTCAGTAACCAAATATAAACTAGCTGTGGTTCAGTTAATGAAAATTTTGGTTTATTGCTTGATCTTTTTAGAGATTTGTTCTCTTGGTCGGTTTCTTTGGGAGTGGATTTTACCAATATGTCACACAGTACTAAAATAGCCATCCACAGAAAAAATTCAAATAGTTTCAGGGAAATCAACACTAACAGTTGTTGCCTTCCATAATAGATAAACACATTAGCCAGGCTCTAGCTGTTAAAATAGGAAATCCAAAGTAAACAGCAGTTGTAAAAAGAAGCTTTTATGTAAACTGTACTAGTTCAAATAGCAGTCTATGCCAACCTTCCTTCTGCCTAAACATCCATTACAGATGCTTCACTACTGATTGCAAAATAATTTGTGGTTAAGCAACAGGGCCCCCCAGATTGTTTAAGTGTCAAATCAAACATGGTATTAGGTTACAGATATTAACAAAATTTCAAGAGCTGACCATACATAGAGCTCACAAATCAACCTAATGTATGATATAGGAAACTTGGCAAGGTCAGAAAGAGTTCCAGTCAGAGAAAAGCTACTGTAACCTGACATTTTATCATTTCTTCTTCTTTACTCTGGTTATATACCCCTTTTTACTCCCACACCTACCTCAAAGCTAATGTGGTCATCACTGCCTCCATGTTTCTTCCCTAAGTTAACGCGGCCCAGTTCAAGCCTTTAATACTCCCACATCAACTAGAGTAATGTCGTTTAATATATGGCCTAAATACCTTTGAGATCAAGGAAGCTACAGTCATAGTGATCTCTTGAGCAAAGGTTCTGAAAGAATGTAATGGGCAAAACAGAAAGGCAAGAGATATAAAATCTAATGATGAGAATGAAAGAGAAATGGAGTAGTTAGGCAATACATGTGGGGAAAAATAGGAATACCTTGAGGATTAACTAGTTAGGAAACGTCTCTCCTGAAATGGCTTCATTACAACGTAATCTCTGCTCACAGTTTCCTGGTGGAAAGCTAACAGTAAATCACTTTCCAAAATCAGATACAAAAATGGCTATTCAGAAAACCTCCTTCTACTAGTAATTAATATTTTATTGTATTTCATAGTTTATAAAACGCTTTATATAGAGAGAAGCTACTTGATTTGCACAAAAATTTGTAAGATAGATTTTCTTATAGTCCCCACTTTATATAAGGAAGCCAAGCTTGGAGGGCTTAACAACTACTTCAAGATTCTTATCTGATAAGCACTAGGCTGCGATGTGGACTCAAGTCCTCTGAAGCCAAATCAATGCATGCCCCAATAAGCCTGTGTGAACATAAACTGGTTGCTTCTGGATCTTCTACTGCCAGTTGTCTTCAAGGTTCTCTCGATATGGTTAGTGTTGATTTTTAAAAAGCAATAGGGCAAATCGATTGAATGACTCACTTTTCAGAGTTGCATTAACTTTTTCAGGCCACTGGGGTACAATTTACTAAATTACCTCTCCTAGAACACTAAATAGCACTCTAGTGGGTCAAAGAGTAAATGCACCTCTGAAAAGGGAGCCATTTATTCCCTTCTTCCCCATAGTACCAGATATAATATGTCCCCTATGACAGAAATATTAACGCATTTCCATTAAAAACTCAAGAAATTGTCCCACACTACAGAAAATGGGGAAGCTTCCCTGGAAAAAAAAAAAAAAAGCAAAAATCTCTCTCTCATATAATCCTGCCGACAACACTGTTGAAAAGTCAACCTGTATTTCTATGAAAGTATTTGTTTTTCATTCATTGGAGATTGATTTTAATCAAGACCTCAAAATAGAAAAAAAGTATATTAATTCAGAGCTGATAATTTTTAGGAGGGAGACGCATAGGACATCATGATGGCTAGTTTCATCCTGTACTGCAGTATTTAAAAAATAAGCTCGAGCACTCATGTTGCTTATGAAATAAGACATATATCACAAACAGCTGTTCTTTCACATATCTCACTACACTACAGGTTATCCCTTTGCCTGAAGAAAAAATTCCTTGGCTAGGAGGTAAGTATATTATTACTTCTAATCTCTATAAAGACAAAAGCCTCTGAACACATGTTTGAGTTGCCTTAGGAACAGCTATTGAGTGATTTAACATTTGCAAGTTACCTTAACAAAGTCAAGCTAAGTTTTCAGCACTGTTAGTCCCTTACTCTTTGGAAGACGGCTATGCAATGAAAATAAGACAACTTTAATTTAAGAATCATCCCGCTTCTAATTAAACTGCCATAGGCAGCTGGTTGGATAAGTTTTAATCAGTTTCAATCACCTATTGATTGGTATACTGAAGCCTAAAAAATTAAAAGTAAAAGATGATTGGGGAATTGTCCCATCTCGGAACAACAGTAGAGGCCTCTGTAAATAACTCCTCTTTTAACCATCAGCTAAATGAACACTTCAATACTGCAGTACAAAGTCTTTGCAAAATTACTTTAACTAACAAGCAGAAATTTATCAGCTTCAGCCAAAATCAATGCTGAAATCAATTTGAACACTGGTTGTGTCTAAAGGGGCTCATTGGCAATTTAGGGAAATTACACCATGTAAATGCCTGTGCTTTAATTGAACAGTTTCATCAACTAGGCTGTGATTGCTGTCCATTCATTTATTTACTTTCACTGCAGCTACCATTCTGCAAAGGAATGGCTTTTGTCAGACTGGAGAGAGGCACTTTATCTTCATTTTGTGCACTTCTGTGCATAACAGACTTCATGAAATGGGTATATCGTGACTAGGGTCAAAACAAACCAAGAAGGACTATTTCCTTTAACAGTAAACTGAATGACACTCACACTACCAAGATACCGCCCACCATCTGGGGACAGTCATCTTCAAATCCCAACACAAGAAGTAATCTGAGTGACTTCCCCGCACGTGGCACTGTGCCTCTAAGTTGAGGGGCTATGCTTTAGACAACAGAAGAAAGTGTTTGGATTCTAAACACAATTCCATCATGTTCTTTTTGAGACATCTTTAGTGACTTCCAAAAATATATTAACTGTATTTGAACATTCTCTTCAAAAATTAAGCAATCTTTTGTTTTTAGAGTCCCCTGAGATTAGTCAAGAGAAGGTGCTCTTCTCCAATCTATTCACGAGATGGCATTAAAGATGTCACATATAGTTTTCAAGTAAGGTTAATGGCAGGAGAGAGAAAGAGGTGTCTGTGTGGGAGGAGGAAAACTAACTTCCTTATAAAGATCAGCAGCCAAAAACACCACCAAGATTCCAAAGATGATTTAAACACACAAAAAATCATGGGCAATGAAAAAAAACCAAAGATATAATTTCTGAAGAATCATATGCTGAAGTGATGGAAGTTTTCAGATCAGCATTAACATTTTTGACATTGGATTAATCAGTTACTTCAAAGATTACAAGCTCCAGGGAAGGAGGAAAGAAGGAAGACAGCTGTTTGTTCATATGGGTCATCTGTCAGGTATGTGTGCCTGATGCAAAAAAATAAAAATAAAAAGTACAATTGTAGTATATTTGCTAGCAAATGCCAGTAGAAGTTCTTAGGCTTGCACATAATCTGCTTGCTTTAGCTCCTCATAGAACCAAAATGTAATTATTTACTAGGATAGGCACTAGGAAGGGACTAAGAAATAAGAAAGTATGAGTTTCAGTGGTCCTACCCCTGTCTTGCTCAGAATCCTCAGCGAAATCCCTTAATTTCTGTTTCAGTTTCTTCAAAGGTCAAATGAGGATATTGATACCTACTCTACCCAGCTACTTTCCAGTGCTACTGGGGTATAACCCAGGGCATGTGATGATGGCCCACTTTGGAAATGGTAATGCAGCCATTGTGATTCTGAGCACCTCTTGCGTTTTGGGTGTGTGTAGGCAACGCCTTGAAACATTTTACTTGGGCTTCCAGGGAAGCAGGGAAACTTCCCATTTGCCCATTTCAGTCAGCTACCCCAGCTGTTATACTCTGCAACACTAAGAATTACCTTCAAAAAAAGTTAAAAGGAAGAAGAAATAAATAGTGTACAGAAATTTGTCAGTACATGTGTTTGTGGTAAAAATGCATTCTGTAATTTTATTCCATGTATTCATTTTCTCTACCACTATAGTTTCACTGGCTATACATTTTGTGGCTGAGACAATGTAAAAATAGATTTTATTCATAGTTTCTAGATAACTTTTCTGAAAACTTAATTACGATTTAATCAGAGCTTTATGTTTATTGACTAAGTATATTGTTACATTTTGCTGCTACAGTTAGCAGTTGTAATAGAATCAGTATGCCTGAGAACCTTACACAATACATATTTTCCAAATATACTAAGCTTGTTAAAATGCTGTATTGATTGTGCCCTAAAGCAAGCTCTAATTTTGTCTGAACATTTTTCATTTCATTACTTGAATTCACAAAACTAAACCCATGAACTCTGCTTTTAGCAATAGTACTGTATATTCTCTTTCTTTCTTTCTTTGTAATACTGACAAGGAAAAGTATGGAAATTTTAGAGTCAAGAGGATAACATAATACAAAGTCACACTTAAAAATCAAATTAATGTTTAAAAAAACTTTATGATTAATATCCAGTCTAAATCCCTACTGCTATTTCCCTCTCTAATTTAGTAATCTGCTCTTCTGATTCAGCGTTAGTGCACAGATCAGAACCTAAATGTATTTCACTCCAGTAAGGCAGCAATTTAACAGAAACATGGTCTCTTATATCAAAGTAACCAACAACAGAGCAATGAAAAAAACTGTGGCAGAAAGTTATACACAGTAAATGCCTTTTGGACTTTCCAGTGAATTATTTCCCAAAAAAGCAATTTAAGTAAATACCCTAGATGCTATGGTATACAAACATTTGCTTGTGGAATATGCCAACCAAGAGACTACAATTTTCTAACACATCAGATACTGTAAAATAGCTAGAAAAAAAAATTAATGTGTCTTATAAATCAAGAAACGCACCACCTCCACTAGCATAACCATACAATTAGTCTAGGGATTCAATTATTAAATTCTAAGTTTTTGATAAGTAAAAAGACCCAAAGGACAGACCAAATAGCAAGTTATGTTGTAATAATTCTCTTAGCCAATGAATGGTTGTTTTAACATCTACTAAAAAAACCCTCTGAAATTAACAAGTAGAAATGGTGCATAACTAACTTTCAGAATTATATACTAATTTATATCTTACATCCAAAAACAATTTGGGTTAAAAATTAGGAAACATAAGAGAGTGTATGGCAAACAGAAAAACCCTGGCTTGCAAAGTAGTCCCAAGTACTGATCCAGGTGTCAGAAGACCTGAGTTCTAGTCTTTTTTTCTTTCTCCAGCTTTATTAAGGTATAAATGACAAATAAAAATTGTATATATTTAAGGTGTACAAGTCAATGTTTGATACGGAGTTCTAGTCTTGATTTGACCTGGGGCATACCAGTTAAGCCTTCCAAGCTCTATCTTCCTCACTGTAAAAAGGGGGTAACCATACTGACCATGCCTTCTTAGCAAGGACTTAGCAAGGTCTAAAAGATCCAGCATGATCAGGCCCCTGCCAATCTCTCTGCTCCCCCCTGAGCTCACACTACTCCAGCCACACTGGCTTAGACACAACACGTTCACATCCATCTTAGGGTTTTGCCACAAGTGATTCTTCTGCTTTGAAGGTTCTTCCCCTAGATCTTCCCATGACTGGCTCCTCCATGTCCATCAGGGCTCAGCTCAGATATTGCTTCCTCAGATAAGCCTTGCTAAGCACCTATTTTATATTCTTTACAGCACTTGCAAGGCCTGATATCATCTTACTTCTGTATTCATTTCCTTGATTACTACCTCTTTGCCCCACTGGTGTGAGTCTAGGAGCATAGGGAACTCATCTGTCTTGTTCACTACTGGATCGCACATGCTTAAAACAGTCCTTGGAACAGAGTGACACTCGGTAAGTATCTGTTCAATGAATAACTGAATATACAATAACACAAAATGTAAAAGAATAAAACCAAGCAACACCTGACATAAGATTTTTATGGTTGCTGAATGCTGAATTTAGTTCTGGAACTTTAGACTTGAGAGTAACCTCTGCAGTCATCTCATGCCCAGGTCTAAGTGGAAGTTCTTTCCTCAGCGCTTCTGAACAGTGATATTGTTCTGCCCTTATAAGATAGGAGAGTTCACACCTCCCAGAGCTGCCCAGCAATGGACAACACTTTGTGTCCATCCTCAGATTGAGAAGAATCTGCCTCTGCAGGTTAATTCTTGAAACACTAAGCGCCTACAGTAGGTAAAGCGCGGTGCTGGGCCCTATGAGAATGCCCAGGCAGATTACCTGGACACGACTCTCCCCTAGCGAGGATGGTCTAGTCGGAAAAACAGCAGAAAGAGTACATCACTGACTCCAACCAAGGGCAGACTGTCACAGAGACATTCAAAATGAGCAATCTGAGGCTAGCCTTCAGAACACAAAGCAAACCTGGTCCTCTGTCTACAGGAATGCCCTTCAGACTTTTTTTAAGTCAGCTGTCATAGAGCCCCTTAATTTTCTCTTCTTCAGAAAAATCTAGCCAATTCCTTTGGTCACTTCTCAACTCAAATACCAGTTCTTCCATGAGGCCTTTCCTGGTTCTTCCTGAGGAAAGAGCTGAAAAGTCATCACTCCGTCCTCAGTCCCCGGGACCTGTGTACCACACATATAGCCACTTGCCGTAGACGGTGAGATCCTGTACTTACCTGTGGACAGAGCTTCTCCATCCCTCTGGACACAGGTCTGATGAAAGCCGGACTGTTTCCAACAGTCACATAATGCCCTCCACAAAGCACATGCTCAGAACAAGACTGTTCAACAAATGAATGAAGGATTGGACAGGCACAATTTCCAGACCCCTTATTATTCTCTCCACGCTCCTCTGGGTGATCTCCGAACTATCTGCCTCTCTCTGTAAACTCAGTATCCAGAACTAGACACATGAATCCAAAGGTGGCATACTGCGAGATGAAGTCAGACCTGGATGTTACACCCACCTAATGCAGCCAGAGAATAGATTTCTAATGGAAACTAAATCTCTTCCGCTCTATAAAAGACGTGTATTGGGGCCGCCTGGTGGTGCAGCGGTTTAGTCTGCGCTTTGGCAGCCTGGGGTTGGTGGGTTCGATCCCGGGAGCCGGCAGATGCACTGCTTGTCAGTCATGCCGTGGCAGCGTCCCATATAAAGTGGAGAAAGATGGGCACAGATGTTAGCCCAGGGCCAGTCTTCCTCAGCAAAAAGAGGAGGATTGGCAACGGATGTTAGCTCAGGGCTGGTCTTCCTCACCAAAAAAGAAATAATTAATTAATTTTAAAAAAAAGACGTATCTTAATATTTATCAGTTCACAACCACTTCTGCTGGGGACTTTAAATTTCCTTACAAAGAAAGCATTTTTATTAAAATATTACAAAGAAGTCTTGCCACTTCAAAACTATTTTTCCCTGAAAGGAGATGGTATTGAAATACTTAGATTCAGCAAATTCTTACTTGAAATATTACCATAATGTATTGATTTTCACCAGACTCAATTGACTGAAAAGTTGTTTGTATAGCAATACTGGCCAAACCAATATACTACAACAATTTTGTTACCCATAGTAATCAAGTGCATTTCTGAAGTATAATTATACTGTCATAAAAATAAAGCCAAGATACCCTTTTCCAAGCAATAAAACAATAGGGGCTATAAAACAGGAAGAAGAAAAGGCTAAATAAATGAGATTTTTTTAAACGTAATTTAGTGTCTTTCAAAAGCAGCACTGCCTCCTCTTCCTTCCCTTAAGCCAAGGTTAGCAGAAAATGATCAATACTTCAATCTCAATAAACTATTTCAATAATAGTTAATTCGGGTGGAAACAGAGTCTGAAAATCTCTGTTCAGTGACCTGTGACATCCTGTCATGTTGGCTAGATGCCAATAATCCATCATTGCCATAATGGATATTAGTGTGTATGAAGTTACAGAAATGTGGAGGAGGGAAGCAAAGGTGGGAAAGGTGTTGAGAACCATGAGCTCAGGTTCATTCTTTAGATTCTAATCAATACAATACACATTACTGTATGAAACAAACCCACAAAAGTGAATGCTGAGAGAGGGAGAGAGGGAAACATACATAATTAATTTTATTTGACAAATGTTCATTGATTTTCTGAAAATATTAATATCCTTGCTTGTCATGTGATACTATAATGCAATCCAGCCATATACAAGTATTTAATTTTGCATTAAGATGATGTCTTAATTGTTTGCTTGTTTAAAATATGATCTTGGCTGCAAGGAAAAGGCTCTTCATTTGATTGGAAATTTAAGTTAAAATAAATCATACAATCACCCTAGCTCTTGGGTCAATATCAAAACCATTTAAAAACTACTCTAAATTTACAAGATGCACTTCAGGGGAAAAACATACAGGAGTGGGGTCACTGATGCAGTCTGCAGGGCTGGCGTCAGACCTACTACTGCTGTTTTGGTTTGGCACCTTTGGATTGGCTGGTGAAAGAGGATGTGTGAGTTTTCTGGGCACTATGTGGTTCCCTATATTTTCATCAAGGACTCTCTTTATTACGTTTTCCCCTCAGGAATCCCATGTTTTGGAATATTTTGTTACTAAACAGCATTTAATTAGACAATTCATGTATTTTCTCATTTTATATAACTGACCACCAGAGCTTCTAATTTTCATGAAATAAATCATGTAACTGCAATGAGTTGATGTAATTCCAGCTCCAAAACACAAATGTAACGTTTTAGTTGGCCTATGCAGTCATATCACAAGGGCAGAATACAACTTAATAGTTCATGTGTTCTCAGTTCCATCTCCGACAACTATGCTCACCCTACTGCCCAACAAATATCTCATAAAATAGATAAGACAACCGAAAGGAGGAGAGACCAATACCTCTCCTTATTGTCTCTAGATGTGGCCAAATTAATTCTTAAATAATGCTATATATCCAATCTTCAAAGCACCATGTAGGCAGCACATATGCTACTCATTATATCGCTGAGAAAATCCTGCCCCAAATCCAGGTTAGACCTGTAACTGTACTGTAAGAAGCAGCTGGAGACAGAAAATTCACTACTGTTTTCAAACACCTAGAGACTAGAATCCATGGCCAAAAAGCTGACAACTTGAGTCTTAGCCTGAGTAATTTGCATTAAGGAAAAAATAATATAAAAGATGATCCTTAAGCGCTTGATGGCTAACTGACTTAGCACAACTTAAGTCCTAAGGAGTTAAATATTACTCAATTTCTGGACCCAAAGATTAAGTGACTCCACTAAACAATGAACCGAGGGAGCAAAGAACCTGAGTGACTGGGCTTCATTACCATAGAATGTTTCCAAAGTAACTGGGCGTGTTTTATTATGTTCATTTCAGTGTGACATACTATCTAAGAAAAGAGGACAGTTAACTAGTAGATTGGGTTAATGGATGCTAAGTACTCAAAGTTTTAATGTTTGAAAGAATTAATCATTCAAATATATGCCCTTAATTTAGCAATTCCTGTTTTTCTAGGTGAATGTTCTAAAACAATTATGCAGGCTCTAAAACTGCCTAGATATGGGGAAGATCCAATTAAAGAGCCCTACTAACTCTACTAAAACCTGCTTGAAAAAGACCTCCACTTGCCTCATTCTCTATCCTTAGAACTGTGCTGAGTACATTAGAAAATACAAGGAAATACAATGGACTCTGCTTGACCTTGAGAAACAAGACTGCCTGGGAGAAAAACAGTGAAAGGAAGAGATGCTGGTAGAGTTCTGGCCTTGCCACTGAATGGCCACATGAATGTGAGCCAGCTTTTTCCAGCAGTAAAATGGGCTTAACATTATACCAGCTGTCCCATAGCAATTTGAAAATAAACTATGATAGAGAAAACACTTCGAAACTTAAAAAAAAATCATTATATGTAAGACACAATAATAAATCATATTCACGAGACAAGTAGAGAATAGAAGGAAACATAGAAGTATACTACGTATCATAATATAATATAGAATTTCTCAAAGTTAATTCAACATAACTCTAATTCTGTGAGATGTTTATAGATGTTCCTCTCAAAAAGAATCCATGGCCAACCAAGCATAGGAAGCATAGGGCTTAACGATTTTTCTATTACTAGCACTACCATTTCCAGTAGCTAACATTTAGTAAGTGTCAGTCACAGTGCTAAGGCTTTTCTATGGAACATCTCATTTAACTTCACAACAACTTTATAAGATAGATATTATTACTATCCCTATTTTACACATGGGGAAACTGAGGCAGAAGACATTATATAATTTTCTGAAGATCATACAGCTGGTTAGTGGCGGATGCAGTATTCAAACTCTGAGCCCCCACACTTAACCACAATACATACTGTCCTTTACTTTCTCAAAGTTTTTGAAAGTAATCATGAATCTCTCAGAGGAGAATAGAACATGTGTCTTTCCTCAATTTATTTTTTTGGAGTAACTTGTAGCACTTTGGGAAATGGAGCAATAATGAAAATGCATCCATTTCCTTTCCTAAATTATTCTTCTTCCTAGGCTTGGGCTATACTTTAACCTAAGGTATTTCCTTTGTGATCCCTTTCACCCAAATTCATAATTGAAGAAACACCGACTTAAAATTACCTGCCTAGGTCACTATCACGATACAGGGAATAGCTCAGCAGGGGACTACACACAGAATCCACATTTGGTTTAAACGTTTGTACCCAGAATTTCATATTGTCTAACCAGGCAGAACATCTAAACTTAAAGGACGAAAATGTGACCAACTATTAAGTAATATACATTGCAGTTACACATAATATCATATCCCTTGAAATTCACAACATCCCATCAAGTAGAGCAAATAAGACTGAAATATTAAACTTTTGGTTTGCATTTATTATACTTTATAAGAAAAAAATTTAATAGGCCCATTAGACAGTTTTGTTACCAATGAGTGGATTTTCCAATATTTTCTTCATCTAGTTTATGTAGCATAGCCTGTAATGTAATCATTTTGTTTGAAAAATCACAATTTTTATAGTCAACACCATTAAGGTAAACTCAGTGTAGGAGAAAGTCAATCACAACAGATCAAACACTTAGTTTTACAGAGACTTTAGTAAAGTGGATTTTCATTCCTTGATGATTATTACTATTTCTTTGTGCTGAACTAAAAGCCAGAGATATAAGAACATCACATACTGAAGCCCAGGCAGAAATGAAGCCAATGACAAGCGGTTATGCAATTTGGTATCTTCATGTTCTCTCCCCTTAAGAATCACCTAGGCAATAAGATAAATGAAATGTCTTCTTTTTATAAGAAATCTACTATATAAAATAAAGTACTAAAATCATGATCCTGCCACTCACCCGCCATAAACAACCACTGGCAAAATCATATTAAATCTTACAACACGCAAACTGAGCATTAGCAATGGTAGCTAAACGAACTCTTAGTATAAGTTGCTAATGTCACTGCAGCATTCTAGCAAATAAAGAACTTGTGCTAAGGACATGTGGGGGGATGTTCCCTTGGATATTCCAGCTGTAATAAAAGGAGAAGTTCTAGCCATGCTTCTTAGCTAAAAACAACATTAACCCAGCAAATGGAGAGTTATTGTTTACTGGGTACAGAGTTTCAGATTCACAAGATGAAAAGAGATCTGCAGATGGATGATGTCCATAGTTGTACAACAGTGTGAATGTACTTAACGCCACAGAACTGCAGACTTAAAAATGGTTGAGATGGTAAATTTTATGTTATGTGTATTTTACCACAATTAAAAATAATAGTTAAAAAAACAACACTAATATAATTTTATCTTCTAATTTTTCCTTGCTGGATGGGCTTGTTACTTCCATTTCCCTGTATTCCCTCTCCTTTTAAAAAATAAACCTATGTTTTAAGACAAAAATTAAAATTTTAACATCTAGGATATTATTTCTAATAAAAATTAACTGCTAGGGTTTGGTGGTCTTATGTTTTCTCTCTTCTAGAATAACCCAGGACAGTAAACTCACAATAGGCCTTCAATTAAAAAATACCAACATGCTTGAAAGTTAAATATTTGGTGAAATAGCACAAATAAGAAGTAGCTTAGGAATCTAAAGAAATGTGTTTGGATCCCATTTGAAGCCAGTAAAAGGAATCCAAAGAGTTGCTAGAAATCTTCCCTGTTTTATTATATCTGGCTATCAGCATAAAAGCATTAAGAGCAAGAACGGTTGAAGCTTTGAAAACTGCTCCCTCCCGGGAACTGAAAAGAAGTAAATTGGAGCGTACATGTTCCTTCTTCCTTCCTTTGTAAGGGTACCTGAACCCAAGAACCTTCAGAACAGGGTAAAAACTCAAGTCAGGTCAGAGTAAGGAGGAGAAGACTAAGATGAAGAGATGCTATTTATGCAGTCCTGGGGGTGCATGGGAAGGAATGCTGGCAGGATCCAGGGAAGGACAACAGTAGCCTCAAAATCTTAGACACATTAGGCATCAAACATTTTAAGGGCAAGACCGAAGGATCGTGTAAGAAATATATTATTATTTAATTCTCTGAATTAGCACAGTGGAAGCACTCAACTTTCAGATCACCTATTCACAGTACTCAGTCATCTGTAGAAAAAAATAACCCAAATATGTAAACATAGTTGTTAAAGGACCACATTCAGGAGAAGGGACGCATGCCCTGGTTCTACCCTGGGTAGGGGACTGATCAGATGAGTTTGAAAGAGCTTCTAACCCCGAGAAATCTAATTCTATGCCAAGGCTGCATCTATGTGTGGAGGATGTTCTGGGATTTTAGGATGTGAACCTTCATGGTCATAGGGCAATAGGGCAATTTTTATCTGTATTCATGTGGTTAGTAAGAACTTAAAAACCCAAGAAAGTTAGTAACTAATTAGAAAATAAATTATTTCACAACTTTGAAAATATATATTAATATCAATGTTAAAATATCTAAGGTAAAAATACAATCATAATGTGATGCAGGGTTAGTGTATATATGGAAAACAGCTCTCTGGAGGAAAGCTTTATTATTCCCTCAGGGCTTTCTTACAGAATATGGATTTTTTAATTCCTAGTGGAATATTTTTCATACACCATTGCAGAATATTAAGTACCAGATATTGCATTATGTAGTTTAAACTTTGCACTACTACATGAGAAAGACTTCCCTGTTGAGAGAACTATTTTTTATGGTTAACATTTTTTAATATGAAAATGAACACTCCTTTAGGGTAAGATCACTGCAACTGGAATTTGGGAGAATTTTATAACTTAACATATTCATCAATGTGTAGAAATTCTCTAAGGGGAGTAGGGTGAGGAGAGAAGGAAATACAACAGGAAGAAGGCTTTTTAATAACTTATAGTGTCAACACAGGGCAAAGCAATGGTATTTATCAGGTTTGTCTTCCACTGGGCATAGCTGTAAACAGGCAGTAGCCTACCATAGGGTGCTAGCAAGTTTAAAAAAAATGATGTTAAAGGGCGAAGGAAAAAAACACATTAAACTTCAGGCCAGTTAAAGGTACACTTGCTAATGGTGGACTATTAACTGCTCACCCAGGAGAGAGGCAGACTCAGAAATATTAAAAAGGCAATATAAATGCACTTTTCCAAGCAATTCCTGAGAAAATAGATGCCTTGCAGAATTTTGGAATAGAATGTGGAAATAATATCTAAGCATTGGTGGTCATTTAAAAATCTCTGCCACAGAGAACTTGGTACCCACATTTGGCAAAAGTGAATAGAAAGTTTAAACAAAATTGACTACTCACTTGTAGACTGTGCCGCCGTTGCCATGACCAAGAGTGTCTCGATACCGTATGTCTTGTTCATTCATCTCCACAAGAAAGAAAGAAAAACAAAAAGGGTGTCATGCTGAGGATGGAAATGTCAAGGAAAAGCAACTCTGGGCCATAAACAACAAGCAGTCTGGGTCATTTCAAGTTCAGCTGCAAGAACGAGAAGATCAATACAACATTTGCTGTCCAATTTATAAAAGACGATACCAAGGGACAAAGTGATGGAAAGTTTAATGACAATTTGTTTGCCTGGGTCATTTCATTAAAGTTTGATAAAAGGTGTCAAAATGGAATGATATAACATAGCTCAAAAGGGTCAGGTCATAGATACTGATAAGAACACAGTCTCCAGTACCACACATAACCAATGCCAAACAGCACTGCACATAACCAAAGTCAAACTTGGGAAGGCGACACACACCCAGTAACCTAACGCACGATCTGTAAATAAATCAGCCCCGGAAAACTCCTCAGGTGACCCTATAATGAACATTAAACAAACTAACTGAATAATGTTAATGATTTTCCTAGAGTGGATATAGCTTTTCTTTGGAAATGATAAATTAGTATACAGCAATAACCGGGTAGAAATCATATTATGCTGATGGAAAAGTGCCAAATCAATGTACTTTAATTTAAAATGCACATAGAGTCAAATATTATAATGCACAAAGAGAAAATATAAGCATGTGATTCTTACAAACTAAAGTCATTTTCATAATTTAATATATAAAACAGCTTGCACATTTCCCCAGGTTCTAGAAAACTGTTATACCACAAACACTAGTCTCATTTGTATTGTGAACAGTAGTGAATTATTTTAGTACCCACAAAATAATGTTTTAGAGTTTTAAAGAACTTCCTAAATAATTATTTATCAAATGATTTTAAGACTAGTCAGATTATATTTGATGCATTCAGTAATTTTCTACATACTGGTCCAGTTGCTTAAAAATTAACTGCCAACTTTATTCACTAAGTGGATTCAATAAACGTGTTATTTTCCATATAGCTAAAGCTTGGGAAAAGCCATACTAAGCCCTGAAAAAAAAAAAAAATCAATTTCCAGGGAATTGCACTGCCTTGCATGGGCAGAAAATGGATAAGGTTTTTAATTCAATATCACCCGGAAAAAAAACAGTTTGCTTTCAGACCATTATAATAAAGCTTTAAGTATTTTGCTCTACTCTAAACTTCCACCAATTGAATAAAGCAAGCCCTCATTTATCAAGGGAAATATTTTTCTCCTATATATTTCTGAAGTTGAAGCTTCAGAAAGCTGTGATAATTAGGAATACAGTGCAGGTAACAGAAACAGCTTCCTTTCAGCCATTTTGCCAATCCTTAAAAGAATATTGACAGATTAATGTGTAGAGGCCAATTCAGCACCCAATTTAATTATAGTACAACCTGATTGATGCAATTTACAATCAGCTAATTACTATATTTAGGGTCAGTGGAGAAATGACAGACAAGTCAAAAATTGGCAACTATTTTCCTATTTGAGGGGAAACTCTGTTCTTTGCTACCTTTATATTACTAATACAGGGGGGAAAACATATTTTAACCTGTACAAAAGATGTGGCATGAAGAAAAAAAAAAACCTCATTATTCTGCACCAAATGATAAACTTTAACACAGTGTGAAGAAAAGCAGCACATAAAGTAACTTGAGATGCTAAACTAGCAGAGTTGCTATTGGGTTTACTTTGATCGATGGATATGAAGGATATGAATATAAACAGCCCTATCTATTTGTGGTTACAAACAGCCTAATTCCTTTAAAACTTTTCTCTAGGTAGTCTAAACATGACTCTAACAACCTAATTTGCGCCATTAACTTGCCTAACAAGCTGCACCCTCATCACGGCTTGAAGTAAATTTCCAGAAGACAGAAACTTCACTCACTCCAGTCCACAAATTCTGAATTAGTGGCACTGGGATTTAAGGGTAAGCAGGATGTAGCTAGCGAGCATACAGGACCTAGGCTCTGCAGAGGCTGCCATCTGTGGTCATATCCCCTCCACCTCCACTACTCCACCAGGGGCTTCCAGGTAAAAGGACCAGTCGTTTCCTCTCAGAAAAATCTACACACCAAGACACTGATATTACACATTCCAGTAATAGCCTAAGATAGACCTAGGACTTTGGAGGGGGCTTGATTTTGTGGTATTTTATTGGAGGAAGAGAAGGCAAAAGGGTAAGTATGGCATGTCTCTGAGCAGCTTTAACCATTATAATCCCAACATCGTAATCTTTTTACCTCTAATACCCACTAGGTTGAAAAGAGAAGTGGAGCAGCCACCCCCCCAACATTCTCAGCACTCCAACCTAACCAAGAGTGGTGGGCATCCAACACAGTCAGGGGATAGGCTGAGAGCCCCCGGGGGGACGGGAGGTGGTGTATGGTGTGTGTGTGTGCATGCATGTGCACACTAAGCACTGCATAAGCAAATTTAAGGACAGAAATTTGGAATTCCTCAGATAATGAGAAAGATTTTAAGTGTCTTACAGAGATAAAAATGGTTTTGAAGAACAATTTCACTTAAAAAGACAGTATCCATAAAAAAATGGTTCAAGTGTTTCTACAATGTTTTAAAGTTTTATAGACCTTTGCCTGGCCTACAGACTGATTGATAGATTTTTATATTAAAAAATATCAGATTCTTGGGGCCAGCCCAGTGGCGTAGTGGTTGGGTTCGTGCGCTCCACTTTGGTGGCCCAGAGTTCATGGATTTGGATCCTGGGTGCGGACCTACGCACCATTTATCAAGCCATGCTGTGGCAGTGTCCCACATATAAAGTAGAGGAAGATGGACATGGATGTTAGCCCAGGGCCAATCTTCCTCAGCAAAAAGAGGAGGATTGGCAACAAATGTTTGCTCAGGTCTAATCTTCCTTACCAAAAAAAAAAAAAAAAAATCAGATTCTTGTTCTTTTTACTTATTTGAATTTTCTAACTTTTATATTCATATAAAAAGAGTTTTAAAAAGGAAGACTATTAGAGCCAACTTCATAAATTGATTACAAACAACATTTTAAGAATTTCATATCTCTGATCAAAATGGGTTACTTTAATTGATCTTAACTATGTAAAAATCATTAAAGGGATCAACAAATGGCTAATAATATTTTTTGCCTTTTTAGTTTAAGTAAGCATATTAATTAAACTTTTCAAAATGAAGCACAGGAACAGTGCTTATTATGATACAAAAGTGCAGCTTATAATCCTACAGAGTACAACATTTAAATAAATTATAGTTGGGATCAGGTATCATAAAAATCACAGAATTTTACCGCATTTTAAGCATTAAGTCCAATTCACTTAAGTCATATAACTAGTCACTAACAACTAGTCAAGGCCAGAACTCAGCCCCTCAGTATACTCCACTTGGTGCTGCATCTTAGCAGCTGATCTCCTGTAAGTATGGGGAGGCATCCTCTCCATTCAGAGGTACTGATCCGTAGGAAGGAAAACAATGAACTGAAGGGCCCTCACAAGTTAAAAGCAATTTCATTAGCTATAATATTTGTTTTTAAGAAGACAAATGTTTTTAAAATCACATAGCTGTTTATATAGAAAAGAGATGAAATAAAGTTTTTATTCAATAAGGATACCAAAATAATCTTTAAATATAACTCAGTTTCCTAAAAGCAGATAAAAGACAGAATAATAGACGTGAGGGAAGAGGAAGAAAAAGCCACCAGAGTTACAATTACATGTCAACTGCCAAGATAGCAAATGACCTGAGAGAAATGACTGACACTGGGTTCTGCTCCTACTGAAAGAGAGGAAGGGGCTGTGAAAGAAGCGTAGACACAACAACCCATGGGACAGAAAGGTGTTTGTGTGGGTAGAGGTGGGTGTCATGTAGTCTCATTTATGTTTTAGTCTTCATGCAGGATCTGAGATTAATCATACGAATCTAAGAGTTTTATATACTGGTGACAATACAGTTTTTAAAGCTAATTTTACAGTAGAATACCTATTTTTCTTCCTTCTCTTTTTTTGTAAACACAAAAAGGTTTTCTAAAAGCATGTGAAGTTCTCAAAATAACAACCAAATGTGCAGCAGGAGCAGAATTAGTTCTAGATCTGTGACTTCTTAGTATATTTATACTTGATTTATCAGGAATAGGAAACATTGTCACCCTGTCCTACAGAATCTAAAAAATAAAAAGAGGAAAAACAACTTTAGAGATGCAAAGATTGCATCCTTGGAGTAACTGCGTACTTTTTTAATCCTTTAAACTGACCCATTGGGCCATTTCTAATTAGTTTCAAACCAAGGGCCAATGTTTAATAGATGATATCGCATTGAAACTGAAGCGGGAAAAACACATCTAGAAAACACATCAGTAGTAGTGATTTATAGTTCTCAATAAAACATGCCAAAAATAACTTGTGATTTGTTTTAAGTTGGAAAAAAAAGAATCCTCCATCATAAAGCAATAACAGAAAAACAGTGTCCCCATTCCAAACACTAAACGTTAAACTTTTTAAAAAGTGCTTGTTTTAATATAATATTAATGAAATTAATGGGAAAAATGAAATGGAATTCAATTATGGATCAGCAAAGAAAATATTGTTTATTGTCTGCCTGTGTTAAGAAGAATCAGTTCCTATCACTTATAAATCATTACAGCGAAAATGCTCAAATAATCCTTATTTTATATGTAAAGTCCTGATAGAAACTAGTCCTATCACTAGACCTTTGCTTCACAAATCGAAGCAATAATGGTTTCAGAAAGCAGTCACACTCTATGAGCAGACAATTGGAGAGATTTAGTAAATCCCACTTTATAGAGCAGAGACTAATCGGAAAACACAAGCCAGTCAAATGTTTCTTATGAACTGTTGACACTATATCAATGCTGAATCAATTGGTGGCATTTACTCTGAGTGACAGAAAAGAAATAAATATTTATATCGCATAACCTATATCAATGAACCCAGGCAGAAAGCTATTTCTAACCTGTCAATATTTGATTATCTTGAAGAATCATGTCCCTTTCTTTTAATGATTAATATGAATTCCTTATTAAATCTAAGTGGAGGCTAGTGGAAAGGCAAATCATTATTAATGCTTGAGAGCATAAACCACTAAAATAAAAAACTATGCTCAAGTGTTAAAGTATCGTTAAATGTGACTTACATCTTCCATATCAAGTGGTGTCAGTGTTCAGCCCAGAAATTTATTGACACCCACAACTGCACATTACCTCACTGCAATGCAATCTCGCTCACTCTTTAGTTACCCTATAGCACCAAGGATCTGAGGTATCAGTAGAGGAAGGAGGTATTTTGAAGATTTCCAAAGGTGGGGTTTTTTGTTTTTGTGAATGAAAAGTCAATATAATAGAGGCTAATCCTTAAAAGAAAGAGAATCCCATACTGTTTAATGTGGGGTTATCACATTCCCAAGGGAAAGCAATAAACAATCTTTAAGTGTCAAAAATGATTGCCATGACAATCTTCCACCACAGAGAACCTCATAACTGAGACCACTAAGATATTTATGATACTAGGTTTGTCGTCAAAACATTAGAACACTTCAGAATGTTTATTTTTTGCAGTGGAAATAAACTGTTTTTCATCTTTGGAAGAAAAATCTATGACAGGTTATTTTCCATTGCCTGGGTTGAACAAATGTAGTTAAAGCTTCTGAATTTATGTCAATTTTGAAATATATTTTCCAGTTGAAGAACACAAGTGACTCATACATAAATTACAGTTAGTAACTCGAATGCAAGCATGTTGAAGATACATAAATATCCTAGGCTCAATATTTCTGCTTTTAGTCAGGTTTTGTTTCACACTGGTTCTGAACATATCCAGGGCACTAGGGGGACATATATGTGGACCTCAATCTAAACAAGCCTTTGGCTGCTTAAAGTTAAAAGTATTAGGTAAATACTATCTAAAATTTTGAGACCATCAAAATTTTACATACAACATCAGATCCTCTTTAGCTGTACACAGAATATTTAAGACTAGAATTCATATACTCCGGATGACAATCAGATGTCAGAACCAGATCAACTAACTTTTTCTAACTGTATTGAAGGGATTGTGTGCTAAATAAGGCTTCCAGAAGCACTACCATAAAATCACCGTTTTAAGGCACACACATCTGTCAGGACACAAAGTTACAGGTGATAGTAAAGGACAAGCAAGAGGACCCAGCTTTGTCTTCTTGACATGCTCCACTACAAGTACTTGATTCATGAAATGCCAATGAGGCTTGGAGAGGTCAGCGTGTGAAGGCACTGAATAAGCATCTGAGATAATTAAGATTTCAGCCTTCGAAACATGGACGGGAAGTGAACAGCAGTTAAGAAAATCAATAAGAGTCTTTTATTTGCAGTGACACAGATGTCTCAGTCAATAGAGCCTAATAGGCAGGCTTGATCGCAATGGACAGGCGCCTGCCTCCAAGGCTATCGAAGGGCTTCCTCTATAACAAACATTAGAACGCATTTATGTTGCTATTGAAGAATTGAGGACCCTGTAGGTGGCTTAATTTACCAGTGTATGTTTAAAAGCACTATACTATTTCAGATGTGTCCATTTACTTGAATCAGAATTAGTGAGAAATAACTGGCCTGCAGGCCCGTTTGTCCCTCACTGGCTAGGATAGGTCATTCAGCTTTAGATAGCCAGTTGACTAGGCAAACCAAGGGCTCCTAAAGACAGGGATTTTAAATGCCAAAGGTCTGCTGTTACTTTGCTCTCCTAAAAAGCCAGTGTTGGTTTCAGGACAAAAGAAGGAGCTAAGGTGAGAAAGTAACAGTTTTCGTTTTTCTCCCCAAAGATAATGAAAGAAACAGTCACCTCAGGATGCAGGGCCATTTCAACAACCCATGGGTTGACACACTTGTTCAGAACTGATTAACTTTTTTTAAACTGAGACGGCAGCAGGGTGTGTATGCTTGGTACTTCAATCTGCTGGGAGTGAAACCCATTAGCACAGTTTGAAAAACGTGTTGCAAATTGTTCTGCCAATCAAATTAAGCCATGTAATTCATTTATGACAAGAAGAAACTCACAGACTCTTCATTTGTTTATTAAATTTATAGATTCAAAAACTGGACAGCAGTAAGTTACCACTATGTGAAAATCTTAATATGTAATGACACCTACCTGGCCATTGGCTAATATTTTTTTCAGTTCAGCAGAGGACTTCTTTAAGCTGAAAAGGAAAGACATAATTTTCAATGGCATGATAGACACCTTTGAATATAACTGAAAATTCCAGACTAAAATATACCTTTGCTTTAAGTGTAGACATGGACTATGCTCTTTACATCCTTCTCCCTATATAAATTTTCTTCAAAAGTAACCAGCCAAATGGCAAAGGTTATTAATAAAGAGACTGAAACCCTGTTAGTAATGAAAAGCAATGAAGAAGCTTACAATCAAAATGAAGCTGGAATAGTGCATGGACTAATTCAGTGACCTTTTCTTGGCTATTCTGCTGCCTTTGGGTAGCCTGTCAGTGGCTATTTTATGTGCCCTCTGTCACGTACTGAATACAAAGTACTTAACAATGCACTCTTAGAATCAACACAGCAGGAGAGAGATCAAGATGGCGGCGCAGGTGGACTCTCAACTCACCTCCTCACACAGACACAACAGATTTACAACTAATCTTGGAAAAATTACCCCTCAGAGAGAACTGAAAACTGGATAAGAGGAACCCCTGCAGCAAACAACAGTCCTAAATGAGGTGGAAGAGGCAGAAATTCCCTTCTGGAGAAGAAAAAACACCACCTTCACAAGCCACAATGCTTCACAGCTGCCTGGGAGCAATCCAAGGTACACAGCCTTTCCTGGAGGAAGGGGGGACCTGAGCCAGGGAGCACTGCTGCTACAGGCATTTTTTGGACCCAGCACAACTGAGACGAGTGTCATAATATCTGGCTTTGCTGGCTACTAACAACAACAGGGAATACCCCCACAAAAGCTGGGCCACAAAGAAATTAAAGCTGGCTCTTGGAAGGCCCGCGCACAAATTCACCAGTTTCGGAAAGCAACCTAAAATCACCAGAAAGAAAGGCACACAGTCCTTTGGTGAAAACAGACTCACCTCATAGACTCTGGGTGCATCTCAGTGAGAGGTGAGACCTCTCGAGGGACTGATGGTGGTGGTGGCCACTGTTGTGACCTGGTGTGGGCATGCTGACAGAGATGCTGGCAGATGCCACTGGAGTTCTCTCTGTGGCCTGCTAGCCCAGGGTCTGCCTCACCCACCAATAAGCCCTTGGGCAACTTGTGGGCCTGCTGAAGGCAGTGTCCTGGCAAGTGGGTTCACCTCAGTGGGGCAGGGTGAGCCTGAGGAGCAAGTGGCGAGTATGGAGCCCCTGCCTTGGAGTGACTGGGTCCACTTTAGAGGGTCAGGGATGTGCACACGGAGCAGGACTGTGTTGACTGTGTGTGAGGCCCCATGGGCGGCAGGGCTTCTCAGCTGCAGAAGACTTGTGCTTCTCAAACAGCCACATGGGGAATCAGCCCTACCCTCCAAAGCCGGAAACAGGTGCTTCTGCACCTGGGGCCAGCCCCACCCAGCTGCAACCCTCAGAGAGCTGACAAGAGCCTAATAGGCTGGAGGCTTACAGCAACTGTAAGCCCCTGAGCCTGAAAACCAGCCACACTGGGGGCCTACTCATTTAATAGAAAAACTCCAACAGGCATGTGCTATTAGACCTTGCAGCCAACTGTGCTGGGGCTCCCCACACCCAACAAAGAGACTGAAGGGCCTACAACAATCATGTGCAGCTGAGCATCACAACCAGCCAGCCAGGGAGACAGCTCAGCCTCCCTGGGCACTTCTGGCAAGAGCAACCCTGCCATAATAGAAAGACACAAGTAGCCCACACAGGGGTCACTCCTGGAACATCTGGAACCGATGACGAGAGGGAAGCACACTGCTGGGCCTCATAAGGCATCACTTACATAAGGTGACCTCTCCAAGATCAGAAGATGTAGCTGACCAACCTGAAACATAGACACAAGCACAGAGAAAGAGGCAAAATGAGAGGGCAAAGGAATAGGTTCCAAGTAAGAGAACAGGACAAAACCCCAGAAAAGGAACTAAATGAAACAGAAATGAGCAATCTACCTGACAGAGAGTTCAAACAAAAAGTCACCAATATGCTCACTGATCTTGGGAGAAGAATGGATGAACTCAGTGAGAACATCAACAAAGAAATGGAAGACATAAAAAAGAACCAATCAGAAATGAAGAATACAATACTGGAAATGAAAAATTCATTGGAGGGACTTAAAAGCAGAGGAGACAGAAGAACAGATTAGCGAGCTGGCCAAAATACTAGAGGAAATCACCCAAGCTGAACAGATAAAAGAAAAAAAGAATTAAAAAGAGTGAGGACGTCTAAGGGAACTCTGGGACAATATCAAGTGCACTAATCCGTGTTACAGGTGTCCCAGAAGGAAAAGAGAGAGACAAAGGGGCAGAGAATCTATCTGAAGAAATAATAGCTGAAAAATTCCTTAACTTAAGGAAGGAAGCAGACATCCAGGTACAGCAAGCACTGAGAGCACCAAACAAGATAAACCCAAAGAGGCCCATACCAAGACACATCATAATTAAAATGTCCAGAATTAAAGATAAAGAGAGAATCCTAAAAGAGAAAGACAAGTTACATACAAAGGAAACCCCATAAGGCTATCAGCTGACTTCTCTGCAGAAACCTTACAGGCTAGAAGAGAGTGGCACGATATATTTAAAATGATAAAAGGAAAAAACCTATAGCCAAGAATACTCTACCCAGCAAGGTTATCATTCAGAATGGAAGGACAGATAAAGAGTTTCTCACACAAGCAAAAATTAAAGGAGTTTATCACCGAGAAACCAGTCCTATAGGAAATGCTAAAGGGACTTATTTAAGGGGAAAAGAGAAGACCACAAATAGGAAAAAATCATCTATTTCCACGATAAGAGGGTAACAGATACAAACACACGCAAAAAAGGATAGCTATGATATCAAAAACATAAAATGTGGGAGGAGGGGAGTAAAAGAGTAGAGCTTTCAGAAAGAGGTCAAACTAAAGAGAACATCAACTCAGTACAGATTGCTATATACGTAGGTTATTATATACGAACCTCATGGTAATCACAAACCAGAAACCTATAGTAAACACACAAAAAACTAAGCAAAAGGAACCCAAACATAATACCAAGGAAAGCCTTCAAACCACAGGGGAACAAAGCAAGAGAAGAAAGGAACAGAGAAGAACTACTAAAACACCCAGAAAAAAAGTAAAAAAATGGCAGTAAGTACATACATATCAATAGCTACTTTAAATGTCAATGGACTAAATGCTCCAACCAGAAGGCACAGGGTGGCTGACTGGATAAAAAACAAGGCCCATATATATGCTGTACACAAGAGACACACTTCAGACCTAAAGACACCCACAAACTGAAAATGAAGGGATAGAAAAAGATACTACATGCAAACGGCAATGAAAAGAAAGCTGGGGTAGCAATACTTCTATCAGACAAAATAGACTTTAAAACAAAAACTGTAACAAGAGACAAAGAAGGGCACTACATAATGATCAAGGGAACAATCCAACAAGAGGATATAACACTCATAAATATCTGTGCACCCAACATAGGAGCACCTAAATATATAAAGCAATTATTATCAGACAACATAAAAGGAGAAATAGCCAGTAACGCACTAATAGCAGGGGACTTTAACACTCCACTTACGCCAATGGATACGTCATCCAAACAGAAGATCAACAAGGAAACATTGGTCTTAAACAACATATCAGACCAGATGGACCTCGTAGATATATACAGAACATTCTATCCAAAAACCGAAGAATACACATTCTTTTCAAATGCACATGGAACATTCTCCAGGAATGTTCACATATCAGACCACAAAACAAGTCTCCACAAATTTAAGAAGACTGAAATAATACCAAGCATCTCTTCTGATCACAAAGGTATGAAACTAGAAATCAACTATAGGAAGAAAATCAGAAAAGCCACAAATATGTGGAGATTAAACAAAATGCTACCGAACAACGATTGGGTCAATGAAGAAATCAAAGGAGAAATCAAAAAATATCTGGAGGCAAATGAAAACGAAAATACGACATGCCAGAATTTATGGGATATAGCAAAAGCGGCTCTAAGAGGGAAGTTTATAGCAATACAGGCCTATCTCAACAAACAAGAAAAGTCTCAAGTAAACAATCTAACAGTGCGCCTAAAGAAACTGGAAAAAGAAGAACAAACAAAGCCCCAAATCAGTAGGAGGAGGGAAAGAATAAAAATCAGAGTAGAAATAAATGAAATAGAGACTAAAAAAATCAATAAAACCAAGAGCTGGTTCTTTGAAAAGATAAACAAAATTGACAAATCTTTACCTAGACTCACTAAGAAAAAAAGAGAGAAGGCTCAAATAAGTAAAATCAGAAATGAAAGAGGAGAAATTACAATGGACACCTCCGAAATATAAAAGATTATAAGAGAATACTACGAAAAGCTATATGCCAACAAACTGGACAATCTAGAAGAAATGGATAAATTCTTAAGACTCATAACCTTCAAAACTGAATCAAGAAGAAATAGAGAATGTGAATAGACCAATCACCAGCGAGGAGATTGAAACAGTAATTAAAAAAACCTTCCCCAAAATAAAAGTCCAGGACCAGATGGCTTCCCTGGTGAATTCTACCCAACATTCAAAAAAGACTTAATACCTATCCTTCTCAAACTCGTCCAAAAAATTGAAGAGGAGGAGAAGCCTCCTAACTCATTCTACAAAGCCAATACTACCCTGATACCAAAACCAGACAAGGACAACACAAAAAATGAAAATTACAGGCTAATATCACTGATGAACAGTGATGCAAAAAATTCTCAACAAAGTACTGGCAAATTGAATACAACAATACATTAAAAAGATCATACAGCATGATCAAGTGGGATTCATTCCAGTGATGCAGGGATGGTTCAACATCTGCAAATCAATCACTGTGATACACAGATTAATAAAATGAAGAATAAAAATCACATGATCATCTCAACAGGCGCAGAGAAAGTATTTGAGAAGATACAGCATTCAGGGCCGCCTGGTGGCGCAGCGGTTTAGTCCGCGCTTGGCAGCCCGGGATTCGCAGGTTTGGATCCCGGTCGCCTGCCGATGCACTGCCTGTCAGCCACGCTGTGGTGGCATCCCATATAAAATAGAGGAAAGATGGGCACAGATGTTAGCCCAGGGCCAGTCTTCCTCAGCAAAAAGAGGAGGATTGGCAATGGATGTTACCTCAGGGCTGGTCTTCTTCACAAAAAAAAAAAAAAAAAAAAAAGATACAGCATCCATTTATGATAAAAATTCTGAATAAAATTGGTATAGAAGGAAAGTACCTCAACATAATAAAGGCTATATATGACAAACCCACAGCTAATATCATCCTCAATGGTGAAAAACTGAAAGCTATCCCCCTAAGAACAGGAACCACACAAGGATGCCCACTTTCACCACTCCTATTTAACACAGTATTGGAAGTCCTGGCCAGAGCAATCAGGCAAGAAAAAGAAAGAAAAGGGATCCAAATTGGAAAGGAAGTTAGTGAAACTGTCACTATTTGCAGACGACACGATTTCATATATAGAAAACCCTAAAGAATCCACCAAAAAACTTCTAGAAATAATAAATAAATATGGTGAAGGTGCAGGATACAAAATCAACATACAAAAATCATTCGTGTTTCTACACACTAACAATGAAGTAGCAGAAAGAGAAATTAAGAATACAATCCCATTTACAATTGCAACAAAAAAAATAAAATAATTAGGAATAAACTTAACCAAAGAGGTGAAAGATCTGTGTACTGAAAACTATAAAACATTGTTGAAAGAAATTGAAGAAGATATAAAGAAATGGAAAGATATTCCATGCTCTTGGATTGGAAGAATTAACATAGTTAAAATGTCCATACTTCCTAAAGCAATCTACAGATTCAATGCAATCCCTATCAAAGTTCCAACAACATTTTTCACAGAAATAGAACAAAGAATCCTAAAATTTATATGGAACAACAAAAGACCCTGAATAGCTAAAGGACTAATGAGAAAAAAGAACAAAGCTGGAGGAATCACACTCCCTGATTTCAAAATATATTACAAAGCTATAATAACCAAAACAGCACGGTACTGGCACAAAAACAGACACACAGATCAATGGATTAGAATCAAGAGCCCAGAAATAAACCCACACATCTATGGACAGCTAATTTTCGGCAAGGGAGCCAAGAACATACAATGGAGAAAGGAAAGTCTCTTCAACAAATGGTGTTGGAAAAACTGGACAGCCACATGCGAAAAAATGAAAGTAGACCATTGTCTTACACCATACACAAAAATCAACTCAAAATGGATTAAAGACTTGAATGTAAGACCTGAAACCATGAAACTTCTACAAGAAAACATAGGCAGTACACTCTTCGACATCAGTCTTAGCAACATATTTTCAAGTACCATGTCTGACCGGGCAAGGGAAACAATAGAAAAAATAAACAAATTGGACTACATCAAACTAAAAAGCTTCTGCACAGCAAAAGAAACCATCAACAAAACAAAAAGACAACCTAACAACTGGGAGAAGATATTTGCAAACCATATATCTGATAAGGGGTTAATCTCCAAAATATATAAAGAACTCATACTTCTCAACAGCAAAAAAACTGACAACCCAATTAAAAAATGGGCAAAAGACCTGAACAGACATTTCTCCAAAGAAGATATACAGATGGCCAAGGGGCACCTGAAAAGATGCTCAACATCGTTAACTATCAGGGAAATGCAAACCAAAACTACAATGAGATATCACCTCACGCCCGTCAGAATGGCCATAATTAACAAGACAGGAAACAAGTGTTGGAGAGGATGTGGAGAGAAGGGAACTCTCATACACTGCTGGTGGGACTGCAAACTGGTGCAGCCACTATGGAAAACAGTATGGAGATTCTTCAAAAAATTAAGAATAGAAACACCATATGATCCAGCTGGGTATTATTGCTGGGTATTTATCCAAAGAACATGGAAACACCAATACGTAAAGATACATGCACCCCTGTGTTCACTGAGGCACTGTTCACAATAGCCAAGACTTGGAAGAAACCTAAGTACCCATCGAGGGACGAATGGATAAAGAAGATGTGGTATATATACACAATGGAATACTACTCAGCCATAAGGAAGGCTGAAATCCAGCCACTTGTGACAACATGGATGGACACTGAGGGTATTATGCTAAGTGAAATAAGTCAGAGGGAGGAGGTCAAAAACTGTATGATCTCACTCAAAAGTGGAAGATAAAAACAACAAAAAACAAACACATAGAGACAGAGATTGGATTGGTGGTTACCAGAGGGGCACTGGGGCAGAAGGAGGGTGAAAGGGACGATTAGGCACATGTGTGTGGTGATGGATTGTAATGAGTATTTGGGTGGTGAACGTGATGTAATCTACGCAGAAACAGAAGTAAAATGATGTACACCTGAAATTTATATAATGTTTTAAACTAATGTTACCACAATTGAAAAAAAAAAGAACCAACACAGCAAACTAAGATTACAGAACTTCAAAAGATGAAATAGTTTAAGTCCTGATCTTTTGCTATAGCTAAGAGTTACAATTCAGCTTCCTGGGACACAAACGTGTAGTAGAAACAAATCCTGCTATTCCCTAGTTGTGTGCTCTGGGACAAGTTACTTATCCTCTCTAAACCTCAATTTCCTCTTTCTATAAAATGGGGAAAATATCAACTTTATAGGGTAACCAACAAAAATTAAATATTACAAAAAGCCCTAGTATTGCGTCTTGCACAT
Organism: Tapirus indicus; assembly: GCA_031878705.1. Classification (NCBI taxonomy): domain Eukaryota; kingdom Metazoa; phylum Chordata; class Mammalia; order Perissodactyla; family Tapiridae; genus Tapirus; species Tapirus indicus. Next base: position 58,068,823 of record CM062918.1, on the reverse strand, counting down.
AGCAAGTGTTAAATAAATTTCAGCTGCCTTCTTTTTCCTTTCCTTTCCTATAGGTTTGAGACCCAGCTTCCAGAGCTATTTAAGGAATATAAAAATGATCTTCTCCGGACACATGTGACTATGTAAACATTTATGTGGATGATTTTAGGGAAAGTGACCAAAGGATGCTCCGAAGTCCTCCTAGCTTTATAATGAGTTATACCTGTACACATCCACCCAGTTAGTAGAGTGGCGTACAAATAGTAACTCCTCCCATCAAAGTTCTAATTTGAAACTTAAAGTTTGTTTACTCTATTCTTAATTTATCTACTCTAACCCTCTACCCATCTACCAAATTAACTCTCTTCCCTTGAGTTAGTTACCTGTGTAGATGCCTTTCTTTCCAGCACACCATCTCACAAGACTAGAAGCTCCCTGAGAACAGAGACCACACCTTACCTCTCTATACTCCATTCCCTTCCCACCCGTGAACCTAGCCCAGTGACGTGGCATGTGCTAAGTGCAAAATAAATGACGGCTGTTGTACTGGTTATTGTATGATGGTAACACACACATTCATTTGGTACCTTTAATAAGCTATATTTGAGAAAATCTCAGACTTAAATTTGACCACACTCACCATTCCAATTTATAATTATTCTTTTTTCTAAATATTTCTTAAACTTCTGCTATGGTCAAATGCAGACTTTGAAGCCTTAGTCCCTACTTTCCCCAGATTTAAACCCTCAACCAAGGGTCCTAAATATTAATAATGTCCTCCCAAGTCTAAGAATTCATGCACTGAAGGGGCAATTAAGAATTTTGTAGAATGGGACTAAAGCTGAATCATGCACCAAAAAATAAACAACTGCCTAAAATCAGATAAAACATCAGTTAAAAAAATAATAATAGCAGTTACCATTTACTGAGTGATGACTCTGTGCCAGGCACTATGCTAAATGCTATTACTTGTTATCCTGATTTAATCCTCACAGTAACTATAACCCTGTGGGGTATAGGTATTCCTAATTTACAAAGGAAACTAAGGTACGGACCTTGCTCAAAGTCAGTCTGTCTCTCTTACACATACAGTTTGCTTTTTCCGGGAAACATTTAGATCCTTGTATTCCCACAGATGACACCCAATTTAATAGCTGCAATTATTATAAAAACAGAAATAACCAAACAATGCCCAGGCAATATTTCTTCACAGATATTCCATTATGTCATACAACTTGAAATAATAACATTTTGATTCATTGCATTTACAAAACACCTTTCATCCAAGAAACAAAACGTGATTCCTTAATACAGCTTCATCAATCTTCCTAACACCAGAGGTAGATAGAATGGAAAGTTTAATCATCCTAATTTTACAGGAGAAAGTCAAGATATTTAGGAAAGGCCGTGCCTTGGCAGTGGGACTTGAATTCAGCAATTACGACCTAGGAACACCATGTGGATTAGTAAGCTTAGTTTAATAAATAGTCATCCACCTAAGGCAAAGACCAATTAACGCTTTCAGAGTAAAACAGGAAAAAGCTCATTTCATTTATTATGTCAATATCTGGCTACCAATTTGGTCTGGTACTCAATATTTTGTTTATTTGCATGGTCACAGTGACTTGAGCTACCCAAAAATCACTCTTAAAAACATTTTAAAATGTAAATGTGATACAATTGCAACCTGGGTATGACACTCTAAGAGGGACATTGAGACATCCAAAGAAGAGTAAAAGGGTGAGGGGACCAGAAATAATATCATATCAGAAAAGGTGGGTGAGTTGGGAGAATTTAATCCAGAGATCAGACTTACAGGGAATATAAATTCGCTCATTTGTTCATTCATTCATTCAAGCATTATTGACTATCTCTTGTGTGCCAAGCATCATGCTGGGAATATGGAATTCAACAATGAACATGATACAGTCCCCACCCTCAAAGAGCACAGAATCTATTGTGGGACAGAGGTGACTATAACACAATGTGCTCACTGTTACAGTAAAAGCAAGCACAGGGACCATGGGAATTCATAGAAAGGGTACCTGGTGTAGACTGGGAGATGGTTTTCAGAAGAAGATAACAGTTTTGTTCCTCAAAGATGACCAAGATTAGCCAGACTGAGGGCGAAGGAGGGATTAAAAGAGGAGGAAAGCACGAAAGAGGCAGCAGCAGATGTGAAGGCGCAGGAGTGAGAGGAACGTGATCCAATAAGGGCACCACGTGTTTATCAGCAAAGCTGGAAGGTCGGGTAGGAGTGGCAGGCCAGGGCTGGAGTGGGCAGAGGACCCACATGTGAAAGGCCACTGCTCACCTGCTGTGGAGGGTACACTTTATCCTGAAGGTTGTCAGGAGCAGTAAAGGGAGGAATGATGGGCTCAGAACGCGTGTCAGCAAGATCACTTTGGCTGCAGTGTGGAGGAGTGACTGCAATGGGGCGAGACTGGAGGGGGACCATTAGGAGGCTCTAGCAATGATCTACAGAGGCTGAACTGCCTTTGCGGCAACAGGGGTGCTGGCGAGTAGACAGAATCCAAAGTGATTCAGAAGGTAGAAGCTACAAATGTAGGGACTGACTGGATGCAGGGCTGAGGAGGCCCAGCAAGCAGGTCATCTCGAGTGAGCAACTGGGCAGATGTGGGAGAACTGACTGAGGCAGGAAATCTAGGAGAAGTGTTTGGAAGGAAGATGACTGGAAGAGCTATCACCTAGAAGAGGGTACAGCCTTGTTCTGAAGGCTAAACTAAATCTTCATGAGTGGGCGCTAAAGGGAGACAAATCTCAGCTCACAAAAAAGAATGTCCTAAGGTTTGGCTACATGAAAACAGAAGGGACTGCTTTAGCCAATAAAGTGCATTCCTGCCACAAGGATGTTCAGGTGGAGCCTGGATGACCATCTGGCAAGGAGTGGGGAGGCCAGCATCTAAGGAGAACAGGATTAGATTGCTGTTTCTCCTTCTCATTCTCCACACTACAGGCAGAGCCTGTAGACACAGAGCCGGCCATGACACTCTCCTACTGAAAGCCATCTAACGGCTTGCCCATCGCTGAGAGGAAAATGCAAACACAAGCCTCTGCACCAGCTGGTTCCTGTCTACCTCCTTTCTTCCTATCACTCCTATTGCTCCCCTCCCTTCTCTCCATACCCTCCGCCAGCCCAGCACCCTCCCTGTGCTCCAGACAAACTGGCCTACCCACAAACATGCTGAGCTCCTTCTCCACCCAGAGCCTTCACTTACGCTCTCCCCTCCCTCTGAAGTGCCCTTCTCTGGCTCTTGAGGTGGCTAGGTCCTTCTCATCCTTCAGGCCTAGAAGGAATGTCACTCTCCCCTGGAGAGTCTTCCCTGAGCACCCAGCCTAAATCTAAACATATTCCCGCCTAGTGTTCTCTCTCTTCAAAACCTGCTTGTTTCCTTCATGACAAATTATAAAGTATTATCTGTATATTTGGGGTTTTTTTGGTCTGTATGCCTATTAGACAGCAAGCTCCAGAGGATAAGGACCACATTGTATTCCTAATGCACAGGACAGCAAGCTTTTTAATACCAAGATGGACTTTGACCTAAAACACCAGCAAAAGTCCCTGTTTTCCTTCAAGGCTCATGGACAGTCTGTCTGAATATCTTTCTGGAAGTAGTGGTAATCATTAAATGCCCTGTCCTCTTTGAGCTGAGTGTAACAAGTGACCCTCAGTCCCCACGCCTCTACTCTTTTGGGCCATGGCTCACGTGCCCAACAAGCATGAAGAGAGAAGCTGCAAAGCATTGGCTGGCAGGGCCAAGCCCTTGAATGAGAACTAAAAGACATACCACTCGTGACCACAAGACAGATGATCCACTGGTGAATAACCAGGCTAACTGTATTTTAAGACAGAATAAATTGTTTAAGAAGGGAACTTTAAGAGTAGTGTGCTCGGGGCCAGCCCGGTGGTGCAGCGGTTAAGTTCACATGTTCCGCTTCGGTGGCTCGAGGTTTGCCAGTTAGGATCCCGGGCGCAGACCTACTCACTGCTCATCAAGCCATGCTGCATCCCATATAGAAGAGCTACAACTCTACAACTATGATACACAACTACATACTGGGGCTTTGGGGAGAAAAATGAAAAAAGAGGAAGATTGGCAACAGATGTTAGCTCAGGGCCAATCTTTGTCAAAAAAAAATAGTAGTGTGCTCATAGCAGGAAAGCTGGTGGGTAGATACTGACACTATAATGAAACAATCAAGGAAGTGACTTTTGGGGTGAGGACAGGAGAGTAAAGATAAAGTCAGAGGGAGAGGCTTTAAATTACCTACAGTAAAGCCCCTTGGCAAAAGAACCAAGACTCTGGGGTAGAGAGGGGTATGGAAGGCAAAGTAGAAGCCTAAACTACATCTCAGCTGATACAGTGCTGTGCAAAGATTGGCTACTGCCCTAAACCTAGAAAAACTTGGGCACAGAATGGAAGAGTTTTCTGGCCTGATGCTGGCTTTTCAGTCACCAGTGTGAATATGGACACACAGAACAATCACTTCACAGTGCCATCTTCAAGTACAGTAATATGATGTTTACTGGCTGAACAACTGAATGTATAACCAAAATAACCTAGAATTCTATTAGCTTAAGCAGGTTGCTCCTTCTACTTGAGGACCTTAACAGTCTGGAAGTAAGTTCTCAGGCCTGTCAGAAGAACACTTTGAAAAGGCTCAAGTCTTTAGTATCCAACCCAGTGTAGGGCAACGTTAGCATGAATTAATGAAAACTATCTTCCTTCTATAACGGCTTCAATCTCTTGTACAACCAAAGATACAAAAATGAGCAACATGGCTCATCAATTTAAATCTTATCACTTTACTCTCTCTTTGCTTCTTTCTGGTGAAGACGTCAGTGGATAATGACACTGGTAAAACATGGACAAGTAAGAAAAGAATAATAAGCGTTACAATTTACAAACCAAATCAAGGCATGAAATGGTCGAAGGCACTGAATTTTCTGTATAATTTGGAGACTGAAGGAAAACCATTCCATAGACCAAAATTAATAGTTTAACATGTTTAATTTCATCTTTCTCTATGAGGTCCTTTCTCTTCAGTCAATACGTAGCTAGAGTTACCTAACTGGTCAAATTTCTTCTCAGCCACATAAAGTAGTCCCCCTTTATCCCCAGTTTTGCTTTCCACAGTTTCAGTTACCCGCGGTCAACCGCAGTCCAAAATTATTAAATGGTAAATCCAGAAATAATTCATAAGTTTTAAACCACACACCATTCTGAGTAGAGGGATGAGTCTCACACCATCCTGCTCCATACTGCTCAGGGCGTGAATTATCCCTTTGTCCAACATACGCTCCAGTGTACACGCTACCTATCCTTTAGTCACTGAGTAGCCCTCTTGGTTATCACATCAACTGTCACGGTATCACAGTGCCTGTGTTCAAGTAACCTTTATTTGACTTTATAAGGGCCCCAAAGTGAAAGAGTGGTGATGCTGGCAATTCGGATGTGCCAAAGAGAAGCCGTAAAGTGCTTCCTTTAAGTGAAAAGGGGAAAGTTCTTAACTTAATAAGGAAAAGAAAAAAATTGTATGCTGAGGTTGCTAAGATCTATAGCAACTTTTATTACAGTATACTGTTATAATTATTCTATTTTGTTATTAGTTATTGTTGTTAATCTCTTACTGTGCCTAATTTATAAATTGAACTTTATCACAGGTATGTACACACAGGTAAAAACAGTATATACAGAGTTTCGTACTATCCACAGTTTCAGGCATCCAATGGAGGTCTTGGAACATAACCCCCATGGGTAAGTGGGGACTACTGTACACATTTTTTTGCCTTATAGAAAAGAGGTGTCATCCCACAAGCCTCTTGCCCACCCCCAACTTTGTAAATAATCACGCTTATGGGCACCATTCACTTGTTTGCTCTCACCTATTGCTTGGAAGTGAATCTGAGACTGCTGGGCTGCTGTGTTGAGAAGGTCCAGCCCGGGTATTCACCTACAAGTAAAGAAAGAATCTTGATCAGTCTTGTGTTCTGAGGACACAGTTCTAATTAACCTATAATTTGCCACAAATTTCTCATTTCACTATGAAGGTTGATGAGCTTGTTGGTAGACAGACCCATGGGTGGAGCCTATTCAGTATACAGGTTACAGAACTGTACGACCCTTTATTACACAACACTCTGTTCCTATCATTATTCAAATACTTACACAGCGCTGAAAAAAGGAGAGATAGACGGGAAAATTTCAATTCCAGAGAAAAAATTCAATTCGCTGTTTCATTTCATATACAAAAACAATATGTACAAAGAAGTACATTAAGAATACATCCAGGGATTAGTAGTGAACCTAAGTTGTCATATCCTTCCAGCTCTAAAACCAAGCAGAACACTGTAGAATATTTCTCATTCACTGAAAAATGAGGTCCAAGTAATTAATTATAAAATGCTTGCATCTAATAGCCAGCTTTTCTTTCAAATGTGAATGAAGCCTTAAGCAGAAATCCAGAATTCAAAATTCACAGAACAATGAAAAGACATTAAATAGATATATGTTTCTAGCATACATGTGTCAAAAGAAGGGGGGTATTCTGTGTGCAATATGCTTATATGCTTTATTAATCACTGAAATGAAGTCTATATTTTCACTCAAATAAATCTTTGTGGAGACCAGTATCCAGGATCATTCTGAAGAAACAGACCCAAACAATTCCAAATAATAAAAAATAAGGCACCAAAACCCCTGTATTCAAATATATACACATATTGAGCAAATACTACAGATGAATCCCCCTCCACCTCCCATCTAAAAAAAAAAGATCGCTTGTCAAAGCTTGAGAAAGTGCAGTTTTATTTGACATTTCAATAAGTGGAACACAGCACTACAAATCCATCTAACTTTACTGAAACAATTATTGAAATTTGTACCTTCAGGCCATGTATGTTCCGTTCCCCAGGAGGCTTGCAGGCTGAAACAGTAATTGACTAAATTGTAGAACACATCAGGGCCATTTACAAATTTGCTCAAAATGAATCGTTTAAAAAGAAATGAGGGTGACACCAAAATTAGCAGAGAGAAATGATTGAAAAGTGGCTCCCAAGACCCAAAGTGGGAATTATGAACCAGGGTTTTTAACTTGCAGGAGTGAGCATTTATAAATGCAAAGAGCTTTCTGACACCACCTCATATAAATTCCAATTTCTGCTTAAAACATATAAAAATCAAGTTAACTGAGCTAAAATGATTAGATTTCTTTCATCATTCAAATTTCTGCAATCTTTCCTCACTCTATTACATTGTATATCTGCTATCACTTAAACTACTTTGAAAATAGCTAGGGTTTGAGGGGGGAGTGAAAGAAGGGTCTTTTAATGCCAGAAAGATTGCTAGACAGTCTAAGATGAAATATTCAAGTTTGAATACTAGTTTGTACAGCAATAAGCAGTTAAACTTATTAAAATTTGGAGATATCACTAATTTCATTGCATTTCTTACAAATCTTGACATCTGCTAATATTTAAATGAGGATAAATCAGTGCCAGGAAAAATAATAATTTCCTGACATCATCCTGAGTTACACGTTAGTACCTTTCCAATTCAGCAAATGCTTCTTCACCAAACGTAACAAACACAAAAGGTTCCTATCCATGTATAGGCTGCTTCCATCTGAAAACTACAGTGCCCTACATATTGTATGTTAAGGGGCTGTCAATTTTGATGGATTGTTTGGGGGAGGATGAATTTGACTTTTTTTACTTCTCTCTCATATATACATGTATTTTTCCTGTTTCTGACAACAAGAAATAGAGCGATTTAATAATAAGGTGTGGGTAACAATTACAAAGCACATCAGTTGCTTTAATTTTGTATATTTCAAGTATATTCAAATTCGTTATTTTCCTAGAAAATACATCTAAATTTTAATAAAGGATTTTTGTTTTTCTAAAATACATTAAAATTAAGACTCCAAATCTTCTTTCCTTAAAATGGAAATTAACTTTTTGAACAAAACAACAGTTACATACATTTGATGCCTAGGCCTTGAGGGACCATTAATACTTCCTAAGAAAACACTTCAGAGTATTTCCACTAAAGTATCCAGTACCTTCATAAACTTCATTTAATAAGAAAGTAGCTAACCAAGGAATTAGAGACAGGCATCAACTCATCTCTCACCTTAACATCTGCCTCGTTCCTCAACTAGCTTCTCAAATCTTTATTACTAAATATCTAAACAGTATTTAAAAAACCCAGTAACCTCATATTTCCTAAAGTTACGGAGTCAGAAGTTAATTTAAAGCTAGTAAATTTTCATACTTATTTACATCTGATGTTAGAACAGAATCGTCTTCTCCTGTCCTTCTCACTTGTTCAATCTAGAGATTCTTTTTATTATGGGGCCTGACCACACAATCTAAGGTCTGAGGGTCTCTAACCGGCTAGGTAGACCCAGGTGATATACCCAATATGTCTATACTCTAATTGTATAAATTTGCATAATTGCCCTTATCTACATAACATGTAGAAAAGTAAGCAAAAAGCAAAAGACTACAAAAAACTAAAAAGAGCTGTGCAAAAGCATGCAAAAGAAACACAGAGATAGAGAGACTGAGGCTTATATTTAAAAAAATGTAAATTTGGCTTTGAAGAACTATATTTAATAACACACTGGAGCCTAATATGTTCTGCACTAGGACTACATGTGACACTCACATTTCATTTTTTTCTTCTTTCAAGTATCTTCTCCCTACAATATACTCTTCTCCACACTCCTACCAGGCCCTCCAAACTACCCCCATGCCCACTCCACTAATATTTTAACTTATATGCCCTTCCACTTTAAGCAAATTATAATTTAAACAAAATTCTTACTCAAAGGGTATAGTAACCACTTATCAAGTGTGTGACTCTGAGTTGCTTAACTTCTCTGAATCTTAATATTCCCATCTATAAAATGGAAGCAATAATACCTAATAGAATTAGGTTGGGAGAATTAGAAATGATGACACTTAAAGCAATATTAGTACCTGAACAGAGCAGGTGTCTAAAAACGGTTATTATCCTTATGGGAGGGAGCACAATGGCAGGAACAGTGAGACTGACAGGCACAGCTCACAAAATAAACAAAACTTGAAAAGATTTTGGATGAAGAGAAATAAATATTTTACTGAAAGAAAAAACAAAAGACCCACAGCATTGGAACTATAATTCTCCATGACACTGTACTAGGATTTGCTGCAACAACAGAGCTGTAATATCATTAAGTAGGGAAGAAATTAATGCAAATTTTCAGCTAAAAAAATATTCCCTGTAGAGAAACAAACTTTGAAACTTGCCCAAATTCTCTGGTCACTGAAAATATTAAGAAATAATATGCATCCCTGTTACTGGCCTAATACACTGAAATGGCAACATTTCCTTTTTCTCTGTTTCAGTTTTTAGTCTTCAGGTGCAACAGAATTAGATTAATCGTGATCCTTGTTTCAGACACACTGTCAATGGCCCAATTTTATTTACTTACTTAGCTCTTTAGTAAGTTGTTATTAATAACATACTAAGTACTCCCAATCCTGCCCCTTACATTAATGGAGAAAAGCAGGATTACTCTTGAACCCAGATCTTCTCGTGGGCTGGCCGAGCTGGCTGCCTTTGGAGACTTAATCAGTGCGAGTAAGAGTCTACTGGTTAATTGAGCCATTCAAAATTCAGAGTTACAGGTAATGAAAGCCTGGAATGTTTAATTGGAAAACTCATCCCTGATTATTTGTACAGTATCAGTTAACCAAAGTAAGTTTAACTTTTAATTATTTCAATTAAGTTATTTCTAAAAGAGTTACTTAGAGAATTTCCTTATCTGTTCCATCAGTTAGAAAACATGGACTCCAAGTGGGGCAATGTACGATGGGTGAAAGACTTAATGGTTTATATAATTAAACTGTTCTTTTTCACCATTATTCAGATTCTGAGGGAACGTTTACATATATAGTGGAATAATCATATCTGATACAAGGCTAGTACTGCCAAACCTAAAAGGGAAAAAGAAAATTATTTGACCAGGTGATTCACCAAGACTCATCCTCACCAGCCATATTTTTGGAGATTAAACAACCAAATTCCCATTTAGGATTTTCCATTATTTAGAAAATGCCTCCCCCAAAAACCAAGCACCAAACATTCCACCAAAATTTCTCTCCTAAAACCCCTCAGTAAATCTTAGCTTCTGTACTAGCTGAAAGCTCTCTCTTCAATAGCAGCTCTGGCTGCCATCATGAGCCACAATTTATAAATATCCAAAATTAAAGTCATTCATTTGTCTTGGTTTAGAAACCATGTGGACCCCCAAAGAGTTCTTTAAGCGAAAGTAAGTATGTACTTTAAAAACAAAAAAACAATCTAGTTAGTTTAATTTACTCTAGTAAATTAGATATTTTATCTGCCATAACTATAATATAGCCTGCAATCCCCACGATAATGAATACTTCTTCTGTTTTTTCAAATTAAGAGCTAAACATCATGTTATGTGCATTTAAACCTTTGGAAAACATAACTGTTGATGAAATAGTTTACTGAAATAATCATTGTTGATTAGAATTTGTTCAACATTACCTCTTGGAAATATCTGCAGAGGCTCTATTAACTGTCCATTTACTTGCTGTTCCATTACTGTGGAATAATACTGCAAAGAGATTATAGAAAGAGATTACTCAGTAATGTATGAATACTGGAACAGACACTTATGGGTTGTTTAATTCACAGTACTTTTGTAAATTGCTGGTATATACATAACAGCCTTGAGAATACTTTCTCCCTATTTGCACATCAAAATGACTAAAGTGAACATTCACGATTGAAAGTCCAGTATAGTGTTATCCTCCACACTGTCGTTTATCTTTAAAAGTAAAAAATGTTGATTAAGAACTTAGATTAGCATTTGATCTCTAGAAATATTTTGGAAATGGTCTGTATTTAAAATGACACAAAAAGCATTTGAGTGGAAATTTCTCAAATTGCCTCTTGTTCTTTTTCCCCGAATTTTGCAAAGCAAAATGAAGATACTTCACATTTAGCTGAACCTATATGCCAGTTAGTTGATCAAATATCCATATTTGTGCAAAAAAATGTACAGGTAAAGGAAATATAAATCATAGAGACTGTGGAAAGAGCAAACAAGATATAATCCATCCAAAGATGACAGGATTAATATGATAAAAAGGTAGCCCAGTTTCAAGCAAACATATCTTTTATGTTTTAGTCTTATAAACACTTTAGTATAGATCAAATTTCACTTTAAAATTCTGGGCACAACAAGTAAAGTTCCAAGTGAAAAAGTTTTCTTCATAAACACGAATTCATTCAGTAGGTTGTATTATGGTCTGATTCCCTTTTTCGTTAATACGCTAAATGGTGAGCATACGTCCACTCAACTTGGAGATGGCTTCTGTGCCCTCACTTCTTTTAACACTTGACAAGCAACAAAGTGATGTTCTCGGTGGAAAAATATCAGTGATGAAAACCACTGATTTTGTGTTCTGAGGGGCTGTCACAGAGCAGAACTCCCCTTTAATCCTTGCTGTTTTTATATTAAAAACACACACATTAGTTAACTATCACATTTTCAGGAAATTCTTCCTTGATAATCATTTGCTGACACTCTAAAAAAGTTTCTTTTTAGAAGATATATGCATATATCTTCCTATTGCTTTTATGTATATTAAAATTATTACAAAATGAAGTCTTTTCCCTTAGAAATAATGTGGAGCTATAAAATTCTACATTATCTTGGGAATCACAAGTTAACAAGTCTAGGGCTCTTTGCCCTAAAAACAAATAAAGCAAAGGTGGATTTTTGATAGCTATGGGCTGATAAAAATGTACCCTGCTCTCCAAGGGCTTTCCAACTGTAAAGGAAACCTATCCTCTCCTTCTATGAATGTAAAAACTTATATACATACGGCATAAACATGTGTGACACACTCTGGAATACATACTAAGGCGAATGCCTTTCAGGAGACTATGTTCCTTAAAACCACAGAAATATAGCGCTCGTCATTACTCAAACAGTGATGACAAGTAAATGAAATATCAATCATGTAGGCTGTCAACCTTTTGGGACAGCAATAACTGTTAACAAGTAGTCTGGAAAAATTGTCCGAAAATGACTTGTCCTCGGCACCAAGTATTTGAGGTTTCCATGGAAAATTAAGATGCCAGTGGCTATTTGGAACACTGTTCAGGTATTCTTTTTAATGGGAAATTTGCCGGTTATTGATCCACAGCATGTACCCCCTTGCTTCTGGAAGGCTGCAAGCAACTTTCCAATCAGTAGCTGTCAAAAAAATTACTGCCTTTTTATACTGATACAAGACAACAGCAGTGGCGGTGTTCTCCTATAGTTAATGCTTTTCTTTAATTAACTGCTATGTACAATAGGTTGGTAATTTCAGTTACTGTGGTAATTTCACCACAGTCCTAGAAATAAAAATAAATAAAATATCCTTGTGCTTTATCTAACAAATTAATTATAGAGTTGTCTGAAACTGGTGCTTGGGGTCAAGTTTGAAAACAATCTCAAATGTAAAGGGTCAGAACAGGTGCAATGCATTTTTTTCCTACTATAAAACCTTGCATGCATGAAATTGACCTGTTTTCTAACTTTATTTATTTCCTTCACAAAATAAATAAACAAAAAGTTTCCTTTTCATTTCAAATCTGTGCCAAATCAAATGGCAAACTACATACACTTTTATAATCATTGTGAGAATTTTTTAACAATCTATACACATCTCTTTATACTATGATTAATAGTTGCAATAATGATATTAAGTATGCCACTCGCCAACTTCTCTAAAGCAAGTAGTTAAGATTTGTTTTTTGTTTTCTGCAATTCTTCCAATCCAAGGAACATTTTCTCCTGCTGAAATACTGGGTTTGATCTGTGTTTGTATTAACAGAGAATCTTGTGATCCACACAGCAAAGTAATTCACCATCAAGGACAAGCTACAAAGTGTGGTAATTAAACCCATGGCACGGACCCACTCTAGGCAACTGATCTCTGACGAGCAGGCCTGGTGCAGGCCAGTGGCTGCCAGTGAGGCACCAGTCCTAGGAGCTCAAGCCACTACTTACGTGGCATTCCCTATGGGACAAGGATAAAACTCGGGGCCATGCGTGGTACCTCCTGGCACAGAGCAGTCCAGACGGGCCACAAGGCCTATGTTGCTCAGAGAGACAACCAAGCACTGGAGGTGTTAAAGGACTCAAACGCAGGAGTCTCAGTTCTGTCCATTTCCTACCACATGACCTCAGCAAGGAAACACTCACTGTGCCTCAGTTTACGCATCTGTAAAATGAAGATGGTATCTACCCACAAGATTACTGTGAGACTCACATGAGAAAATAGGCAAGACAGAACTTAATATGCTGCAAAGCAAGTTGTTTTCAGATCTTGATCCTCTCTCAGTGTTTTTATGTATTTTCCCTTTAAAGGGATACTTTCCAATTTTGTTCTAAAAAGGGATAAAATAAGCAATGAGATTAAAAGAAGACTTCTACTAAATAAAAACAAAATGAAAGGACAAAAACCTAAACCTTGTACACCAAGACACTTAACATATCTTGTACAGAAAAGTGACCATTAAAACATTAATGGAGCCATATTTTGAAATTATCCAAATAACTTCCTTAATCTCTATAAGTCGATCTTGGCTTTCATTATCCCTAACATAAAGCCCTACACATAGTAGGTGTTCAACAAGCACTTATTGATTGAAATGAGGTCCAATACTGATTCTCCTATTTACTAACTTGTGTAGCCTTCAGGAAGTCATTTAACCTCACTGAACCTTAGTTTCCTCCGAATGAGAGGAAAGATGCCTACTTCATTACATAGGGTTACTGTGAAGCTCAAAACTAAACTGCAGCAATAGAATTAGTGAAGGCACTTTGTAAACTATAATTATTAGTAGCTGAGAAATTAAGAAGTGGATCTAATACTCAAACAATATTAAGCACAGTACCTTCTCAGTAGAAGTGTTCCCATCATTTAAAAATAGAAATATAGGTATAAAAAGTACAAAATACTGCTTTCAAACTAAACACATCAGCAGCAGTTATAAAATGTGTTTTCTGCTGGTATCTCTTGCAGAATCTGTTACACGCAGTAATTGCAGCAATAATCAATAAGCTAACTGAGTAAAAGATTAATCAGTTTTGTGACTGCTAATGGAATCTCCAGTACCAGACTCAGATTAGTTTCAGAGTCCCTCTGAGATGTTCTTCAAAATCCTTAAACAATTTTAATAAGGATGTGACAAAGTTTAGCATAGTTATCCAAAAATCTAATTAATTTGAAACAGAGGGCCAGATTCAACAAGAGGATAGCAAGTACAATTTTCGGCTTTGTTTTGTTTGCAAGTTTATCAAACAGTGCTTTTATTTGTTCAGAACCTAATTTTAATTCTAACAGTACAATTCAATCAATAATTACAACATTTTTTTCATGGAAATCTGCCATATAAAAAACTTGGGTTCCAAAACAGCACAGTTTAATTTATAAGGCACAAGTTCTCTACTAAAAGAAAGAGAGAAGAGAGACAGAAAGAGATGCACACACACAGAAACAACTATCACTTACTGAATCCCTACTGTGTGTTAGGTTCAGAACTATGTATTTACGTTTATTCATTTAATTTCTTATAACCCTATCTTATTCTACAAGTATTATTACCCCATCTCACCAGATGAAGCAGTTTATCAGTGAACCACGAAAAATACTTCTTTCATTCTAGTCCATGCACTCAGAACATAAAATATTTACTATTCAAGGGTCAAAGGGTAAGTTATTTCATATTTCTCATACCTCAGAACATTTAACCAAACAAACCAGGCTACTGGGTAGACTGCTGAGCTGGTGGAGAGCATGGCTGCTTCATTCATACCCTGTGTGGGTTAAGCCACGTCACCTGATCTTTCAGAGACCGGGGAAGCATGGCACGGTGCAATGCAAAGACACCTGTGCTGACGGGTGACCTCTCCCTCTTTCTTCAGCAAGCCCCCCTCTGGTTTTCCTCCTACCTCTCTAACCACTCTACTCAGTTTCCTCTAAGTGGTTCTTTCTCCACTCCTCCTTCAAATGCTGGAATTCCCTATGGTTTTTCATCAACCTTCTCTTCTTATTGTATACTCTCCTTGAGTTAACTTCAGCCACTTCAAAGGTTTCAATTACCAGAGGAGTCATTGAGACTAATTAGGAGCTGATGAATCACAAATCTTTATTTCCAGCCCAGATTTCTCTCCTAAGATTTGGAACATACCCAATGGTTGTCCAGAGGCTCCTCAAATTCAACACGTTTCTACCTCTTCCACCCCTCCCTCATGCCCTGGACCTGTCTCCTGCCACCTGGGTTCACTATCTCAGTGAATGAGATCACCATGACCTAGTTTCCCAAACCAGATATCTGTAAGCAATCCAGACCATCTCTCTTTCCTTCTTCCCCACATTCAATCAATTACCAGCCTTATTAACTCTACATCTTCCTCCCTTTTCAAATCCTTCAAGCTAGGACCCTCCATGATCCAGCCCACCTTTCTTCCCAAACTCACCTCAGACGCTCCCTCTCTCACTCATATCACACTGAGTCACAGGTAGCTTAGCTCCTCCTGAATGCACCAGGCATCCTTTCACTTGAGCTGTTCTCTCCGCCCAAAAGACCCCTTCCAGTCCCCCTGTCCTGGCTTGTCCACCTAGACACCACCCTCTTCAGGAAGCCTTCTCTGTTCCCAAAGCTACATCCGGTGCTCCTTCATTGTGCTCACAGGGCACCTAACACTTAAGCATATTATAGCATTTATCACCCTGCCTGGTAATTATCATTTTTTCTTGTCCGCCCATACTGAATACTGTTTCTCTTTTTGTTAATCTCCCTGACTGGACCATAGCCCCTTGAAGGAATGAACTATATATTCACTGCATCTCCATAACTACCAGAGCACTTGGCCAGATAGTTGTTATCCCACAAACAGTTACTGTATGAAAACCTGGCTGTACGAATAAGTAAGCAAATCAGTGAGTGAGTGACCTCAGGTCTCAGGTCCACATCTACTAGCTGTGTGACCTGGAGAAAGGCAGGCAACTTGGGCCTCAGTCTCCTCAGTTGTAACAGTGGGAAAAATACCTGCCTTGCTCACCTTATAAAGGTGTTAGGAAGATCAAAATCAAAGGAGCTGGTATATGGGAAACCTTCTTATAAAGTGCTTGGAAAAAATCTTGAAATAGGGCGCAGTGCTATGAATTTCCCATTCCAAGCACCAGTACATAGAGAAAAATGTTCACAATAGGGTGACACAGAAACCACCAAACAAGATCCCTGACATTTTTAGACCAAGCACAGAGGTATAATTTAACTAACTGCTTTATCAAGGCTGAGTCAGTATTGCCTCCCCTTCTTTCAATTACTACAGTACTATAAATAATAAAATAAGGGTATTACAAGGAACATTGTTTCTCTTCTGGAAGTTTATCAAGGGCAGGGACTATGTCTTGTGTAGTTTTATTCTCTCTTATGGCAGAGGTATTAATCTGGGGTCTATACGGGCTTTAGAAGATCCTTGAAATTCCTGAAATTTTATGCGAATGTTGCATTGTGTGAATTTTCTGAGAAAAGAATAAACATCTTTCCTCAGATTTTCAAAAACACCGTGTCTCCAAAAACCTAAGAAACTACTGCCATACAGGTTCTAGCACTGTGCCTTACACATAAGAGGCGCCCCACAAGGGAAGGAGGCAGACAGGAACTAACACAGACATGGAAACTACTCTCCTTGGCCATACTTCTAACTTACTCAGTGGAAAGTCTTACATATCAAATCACATCAAACCAGGTTTATTTATTCTTCTTCTATACATTTATAACAGGACAGTTTCCTAAATCTTTAGCATGCCTTCTAATGGACAACATAATTAGTATAGTATTTCAACTTACAAGGAATATGCATGCTGGCTTTTTCCTAGTAATGATAAAATTTTCAAATTCCTGTTTTGTCAATACTGTAAGCATATCCCCATTATATGTAGCTCTGTCAGTAATTACAGCAATAATCAATAAACTAACCAACTATTTGCAGTCCATAGTTAATTTATTAGTTTTCCCAGTGAAGAGCCCGACAATCTTAACTCTGTCAAATGGCTACAAATTCAACCACAACACTACTCAGATGTATCATCAGTTATACCTTCTTTCAATTATTTCTTATACTTTACATTAATAGACTTTCCATCTGTGACATGACCTCTCAGGAAGCACACAACTGCTCCTGTAGTCAAAAATAACATATGAAGCCAATCTATTTTGAATACCAAATTAATAACTACATTTAATTACCTGGCTTCAGGTACCCCCACACCCTGATAACTCATTGTCCCTGCCTTGAGGTGACTACAATGTGCACATGCTCTTCCTTAAATGACTCTAGACCAAGGGGCCACATATGGTCAGGGATTGATCAGATGATGAGAAAGAAAATCACAATAAAAAGTCTTCCAGTGAAAAGGTCAATAGGGAACAACTCTGGGGCCTGTTTATAGGCCAAAGTTATTGAAGAGACGTATTTATTAATGATTTGGAAGTGAAAAAGACACTAAGCTGGCCAAGTTCAATGATAACACTATTTGTTTGGGATAGTAAAACCATAAAGAACGTTAGGGAACTTCAGATGGTCTTAATAGAGGTTTGGGCAGCCAATAGCAGATGAAATTCAACTTGGCTAAGTTTAAGGTAATGTGCTTTGGCAGAAGAGTTTAAATCGGTACTTGGCGACGGTTCCAAAACTTGTAGGATCCTCTCAGCTGAAGCTTCCAGTCATCACCAGGGTTAGCTTGGGCCAGTGTCTACACTGACCTTTTACCTGATTTCTAGGCTAAAGCAATTCTGCTATACTTCTGAAACGGGAGAAGTTTAAATAGTAGCTTCAGGGAATCTGCCACTTAAATAAAACAGGACCATCAGGCCATGCAGACAGCTGGCCAAATGGGACATTCCCTTATAAACAGACTGCTTTATTCAGCCAGTTCCAATAGTGCTTTGATAAAGATCCGGCCTACTGCTCAACTGCTATTAAAAAATAAATAAATAAATAAGGCAGTGAGAAATTAGTAAAGAACATATAATATACGTAATAGAGAAACATATTTAGAGAGAAACAGCTTGTTCTGAAATTTTCAATTACCTCAGTTTATATCTTTTTCAACGCATTATATTTCCAAGGTTGATAATTTACTGAATTCCTCCTGCTGTACTGTAGCAAATTCACATCCACCTTTCACATATATGTAGAAAATATCCCTCTTGTTTGCAGTAAAACTGGACTGAGAGCATAGAGGTTCCCTAGGA
The DNA here is from genome assembly GCA_031878705.1 of Tapirus indicus. NCBI lineage: Eukaryota > Metazoa > Chordata > Mammalia > Perissodactyla > Tapiridae > Tapirus > Tapirus indicus. The sequence goes on along the minus strand of CM062918.1, from coordinate 58,050,476 downwards.
GCTGCCCAACACCTTGGTTATGCCCCGCAGCAATGCTACCGCTAGAGGTCCATCATTTCCTCACCACCCACATCTCCTTTGAAAAGAAGCTCCTAGCCATAGCCCCCAGGGGGCTAACTGATGTGCCACATGGTTCTGCCCCCTCATGCCAGCTGCCATGATATAGGAACCCAGAGGAACCAACCTGCAGGCTATGCTGAGCCCTCCACAGAGATGGAGCTGAACTGGGAACACAGGCACATGGGTGACAAAATACTGGTGGTCCAAATCTCCTCTTCCAGGGGACCCCAGACTGCCTGGGTGCCAGCCTGGCTGAGGCCTGCTTGTGCTCATCTTTTTCTTTGCTTCCAGGAGCCACATAACAAACTCTCATTCTGATGCAAATTTGAGTATGCTTTTGCTCCTTGTTAGCAAAGATACCCCAAGATAGTTCACAACAGGGCCTAAATAAGGGGCTACTACATTTTTATCACTATTTCAAGGGCATCCAAATGTACCAAAAACACATACAAGGGAGTTAAAATTATGTGCTGCTGAAAAAAGTTTTTTGTCATTTTGACATTTGTCATGTCATTATTTGAGTAAGAAATATTGAATAATTTCCAAAACAATTTATTTATTTTACTCAGTTTACCTTTCTCACTCTTTTCAAGGTTTCTCCACCCTGCCAAGAGAATATACTGTTTCAGTGGTTCAGATGAAGTGCACTGAATTAGGGGATTAACCACTCACTGAAGGCCGAGCTGATTTTGCAGAGCACAAAGTAAGTTCAAAGTAGGACCTACTTAATACGGGGCATATTTAAAAGCACCACATGGAAAATGAGCTTCTAACCTCTTTGCTCTCTGAAGAAAACTTCTAATACCAAAGGCCCTGATGCTGTTAAATGTTCAATTCCTAAGCAGGCAACAAATGTTGTGGTAAAACTCAGCCTTGTAGGTAAGGACAAAATCTTTAAACTTCAAAAGCCCACAGAGTATTTTTTATATTCCTATTCAAACTCAGGTACACTAACATTCTAGTAGACAGCATTATTTCTTGCTATCAGGAAAAAAGCAGAATTTGCAAACCTTCCTCATGAGGATCTCAATAGATGCCAAAGAAAAAACATCACTTAAAATTACCAGGAGTGAAGAGGCTGGGAGTCTGTGTCCAGGACTTCCCACTCATTAGCAATGTGACCTCCTACTGAATCTGATCTCATTGGGCCTCAGTTTCCTTATCTGTAAAACGAAACAGTTGGACAACACCTCGAAGGCTCCCTTCCAACTCTACTTGAGTAACCATATGATTTTAGAGGCAATCTCCAAGTTACACATACTAGGATAAAGCTAATCATATCTCAATTGACAAGGTGCTACAGAGGTCAAAAAGTATTTTCCGTCATAGTACCCAATGTCTAACAAGGTATACTATAGTCAAGTATACCAAAGGGAATACTTACACTCCACTGAAACACAAGGTCTCTGCCATAATGGGAGGCATTACAGTTAAACTCATCCCATACTCTACTGGCAATGTGGAAAAATGGTATAAAGAGAGAGAACAAGCAAAATGAAGAAAATTATTCTTATTAGTAGTGTGCTCCACTCATATAAGCCTCTCAGTATCAAGAGAATCGTGTATAATAAATCCTTTACTAGACACGGGATTTAGCAGATACAAATATGAATTCATTTACAAAAGCAAGATGTACTGCTGAGTTTCTTAATGAAAGGTCACCCAAAAGCAGAGGTTAACATTAAAAATAACCCCCTCCTATAACTGGGTCTCAAGGATAGATAAAGCTTATGATGAATCAATAAACAAGGCCCAGTATTGCTGGTTGATGCTGTAAGGAAATGAAGCCAGCATTACCAGAGAACAACTACAAAAATGTGGAAGGAAAAAGCAGCATACTATCTTCAATCTTTCTAGAAAATGAGAGAGGAAAACAAGAACAACAAAAAAATTGAAACTACATTAAGGGAATATTTAACAGGGTCCTTTAAATAATTAGTAATGATCAGGTATTTAGTTTTCAGAATATGTAGGTTGGGTGGATTTTTTTCTAATAAAGCATTTCAAATTCTAATTAAAAAAATACTTTATGGAGGAATTAAAAAGATACAATAGTGTCAGAGGAAAAGCCATGATCCCAGAAGTGGAATATTCTAACAACATAACTTACAAGAAACTACGCTATAAAAAGAGATTGTTGATTAAAACAAACTCATAACAAAACGCAGAGAGCTATCACAATGGTGCTGTAATAACACTTGGCTGCTGAATTCTCTCAATACATTAAATATCTCCTTGGAGACCAAATTACTTTACATTTTCTTAAAAGACAATTTATTATAGCTTTGTTTTCTTCTCATTATCTCTTAAAAATATATCTAATGAAGACAAGAATACAACTTCTAAATAACTTACATAAAATGGTACTAATGTGTGACAACAGACTTTGGTTTAATATGTTGGTTATTATTTAACAGCACACAACAACCTATTGTCATGACAAATCCTTACCACAGTGCGATATTCCACGTGTCACATCTATCAAACACCACTGTATGCCATTATGGCACACATAAAATTAACAGCCTAAGGCTGCTAGCAATTTAAATAATTGATAAGTTTTCAATTAAAAAGGCAACATTTTCAGGTCTAATACAAAAATCTATTTAAATTACTGATAAAAACTTACACTTCTGTTGGCCCAAAGCCAGAAAATGCTTGCATCCAAGGGGGGAAAAAAAAGTAATTTAGTAAGTTTCAACTTAGACGTTGCAAATTTTTTTTATTTCAGGCAGAGATCCAGGCTATTTATTCATTTAACCTTTGTAATCAATGAAAAAGAATGCTTAAAAAATTTACAGTAAGTGTCTCTAGTTTTGCTTTTCCTACATGGCTTTTAAAGAAATACTACAGTGGCCACAAATGTATTGAATTCCGCATGAAAAAAAGCTATTTTTTTTTTTACAGTAAATATGTCGTCATCTGTCAGTATCTTCCCTATGCCACCACCCAAATCCTGGAATCAAAATTTTTCAGAATCAGACTGAACCTAAAAATAAACACCAATGCAGGTTTTTAATAATAGGTTAGCAACTGAGGACTATCAACCAAAAGCTATCAGGTCCAAATGGTTCTCTTTATGGCAAAATTGGAATCCAAAGGAATTTTGAACATAAGACCCAAGACAAATCAAAATCACAGCCAACCAATCTTGTTTGTGCTTTTTGAGAAAGAGATTCCTTTACTCTTTACTTTATTCAAGCCTGACTATACATAAACAAAGAATATGTAATGGTAGGTGTTACTGCAACAGATAAGAGGAAAAGGAAATCCATTTACGTTTTAAATGACTGAAAACTTATCTCTCTCGGGAATATTTTCACTTTCACTTTAAAATATTTTGCTCAAGCACTCAGAATCAGAAAAGTGGAGCTCTACCTTAAGTTAAAATTCTTTAAGAAAGGCCTCAGGTTCCCACCTACAAATATTATTAAATGAATTAATGAGAAAATCTGCACCTGATCAGCCAGATCACAATCCATGGATCACTGCCAATTCATAAAAAAAAGTTTTCACCATTCATAGCAAATTAATAAAAATAATAATGTAGTGAGTTTTATATAAAACTAATACTCACTTTAATGGTCACCTTTACTTTTGAGCTTACGTACCGCCCAATGTTTTCATCTTTAAATGACTCCCACTGTTTTTCTTTGTTAACAAAATAATGGTTAACAGTAGATAATTTTATTAGTTTATTTATTTTATTAGGCAAAATTTAAAGTTACCATGCCTATGTCTGTCCCCCAACCTAAAAATGAAAACTGATTAGCTCATGAAATTCAAATGTGGGGGCTCAATGAGCTAGATGATTTCTTTTCAGACTATAAAGTGGCTCTCAAGAAATCTTAGGAACTTTTAAGGACATTACACAAGTCAAACATTTTCCTACAACACAAAAATAAACACTGCATTTGAGAAAATATGCATAAGTCATAAGAAACACATACTACAGATATCTCAACTGAGGTATTATATAAACACAAATCATTCAGAATTTAATAATGATAATGACACACTAATGTGTAAGGAGGTGGATGGGAGAGAAACAGTGTGAAACAGTAAAGGAGCATGGCCTTTGGCTTAAGGAGAAGCTCAGCTTAAATTCCATATTCACATTCATATTAGCTGTAAGACCTTGGGCATATCTCTTAACCATAGCTTCCTCATCTGAAAAATAGGGATGATAATACCTACCTCACAAAGGTAGATAATTTAAGATTTAAGAAAATTAAATACCTTAAGCATCCAGTATATAGTAGGCACTTAGAAATGAAAATAATTATCATCACTATGGTCACATACAGTAACATTTCTCAAAAAGCACACTTTGTCAGATCTTCCCAAAAGCACATTATTGAAAACACACCTTTGTGTGTGATTATGTCAGAAACATAATGAAAGTACACTGATGTCAGTTCTCTGCAGTGGACATATGTGAAAAAACTAGACCCATCTGTGTGTGCGCGTTTTCTAAAAATAAGCATGTCCCATTCTCAGGAGAGTTAGCCAATCTATCAATACCAGTGCTAGACCTTGCAGCAGACAATCCCTACTCTGCCTTTCAACGTACTGATGAGCCCCGCTCTAAATTCTCAGTACACAAAGACTCTCAAATAAGTTAATGGGAAGTCAATGGGAAATTGACTTTTCCTACTTTGTGCTGGTCTGAATACAACGCTCTGTTAATCATGCCATCCTTCTTGTTCTTTCCTCCTATCCTAAATTAAAACTATTGGCGGAAACCCATCAGATATTTTATAGTTTTCATTACAATGAAACAATATCCTGGTTGAAATTGAGGTCTATCAAAACCTACAACCGAACTGCTGGCTAAGATTAGAGTCTTAGTGAAAAGCAGGGGCCCCGATTCCGTCATTTCCACCATAATACCATTTTGCATTTGTATAGAACTTTTAACTTTTCAAAGGGCTTTCACATCTATTATCCCATTTGATCATTACAATGACCCTGTGCAGTAGAAAGGACAAGTATTATTATCCACAATTGACAGATGAGGCAACTACAGCACAGAAAGGTTAAGTGATTTGCCTAAGGCCAGGGAGCCAGAGGAGAGCAGTGGTCTCCTGACTTCCAGTCCAGTGCTCTTTCCTCCAGACCACTAGAGAAGGTTTTGTAAACAGATTACAAACTCAGACAAAATAAAATAAAATGAATAAGAGGAAACAAAATCAAATAAGAGGAAAGCACAAGTCAGGGTTCAGAGAAGCTATGACTCTTCATAGTACTTGAATTTTTCAAGCTTAGTTATTCAAGTTTTAAATATGTATCCTTTTCTCTTGTTTATCTACTTCAGTCCTGAGACAAATGTTAATGCAAATTTTCACTGAAATTTGAAACACAAAAGAAAAGTCATTTCAAGATATATTCAAGTCACTTTGATTAAGTAACCCTGTAGTTCATTTTGGGGTGGGGGTAGAGGGGTGGTTAGTGCATAAAATGGCTGAGAGTACATCTTTAAATCGTGTATCCATATTAAGCCTGCAGCTACATTTTAACTGTAGTCTGTTTGGAAGGGTGAAAGAGATCTCCAGTTGAAAGTAGATTTTGAAAAATTTTTTAGAGCCTAGGGGTTCATTTTTAATGAGCCGTTACTTTAAGTACTGCATAAAAAATACAGGAAATTGATAGTCCATTTAGTCTGCACCATACCTAATGCAAAAGTCATTAAGATGCATTATTCTTAATGTTCATGATATGATCAGTAAGTGTCTTTTGAAAATGCCTTTAACTTTCACGTAAGGAAATCTTTGAAAACCGTACATATTATATAGAAAGATTTTACGGCCACTGTGATTTACTTTTACATCTACACTATGCCAAGCAACAGCATCCTCGACTACATTAACATTTTAAAAATAGTCCTCATTTGTAATGTACTTACATATGACAGCATTGCCTTCATTTCTTCATCACTTCTCACTGTAATTCGATCACCATCTTCATCTTCATCTGTTTAAAAAGCAATATAACACAAGTGATAACATTTGCATTTTTTTCTGGATTTGCCACAAAAAAAGATATGCATTTTTTTAATATGCAAAAACCATGTCAGGTGGGAGCAACTGGTTTTTAAAACTTGATATTCAAATCCTCAACACCATATTTTGGGGGATGTTGAGATTATTGGTTTGTTGTTTTGTTTTTTGTTCAGAACACAACCAGAATCTCAATGAAGAACTAAAAATCTTAGGGACAGCCGAAAATTAAAATATTGCTCATGTCATTCATGACATGTATCTAAGTTAAAAGTAAATCTAACTGGAGTATGACTAAACAGGTTTGGTTTGGAGAACTTTAAAAACTGGAGAGAGGCCAGACTTGTTCAACTATCAGTACTTTTTCTCCTTCCCTCACAGCACCTTATCCCTCTATTTCTCCATTCTTCCTCTCTTCCAGGCAATCTACCATGTCACAATAGCATGATAAAAATGGCTAACATTTATTGAACACTACTATACACAAGGCACCATGATTTGTGCTTCATATACAATAACACCACCTTAAAAACCTCACAGGGGCCGGCCCAGTGGCACAGCGGTTAAGACAGCACGTTCCGCTTTGGCAGTCCAGGGTTTGCCGGTTTGGATCCTGGGTGCTGACCTACCCACTGCTCATCAAGGCATGCTGTGGCAGTGTCCCATACAGAAGACCTACAACTCTACAACTGTGATACACAACTATGTACTGGAGCTTTGGGGAGAAAAAAGAAAAAGAGCAAGACTGGCAATAAGATGTTAGCACAGGACCAATCTCCCTCAAAAAAAATAAGTAAAATAAAAAATAGAAAAACCTCACAACGATCCTACGACGCAGACAGTGTGACTTGATTATTTTCACTCCCTTTATACAGAAGAACTGGGGGCCTAGCATAGGGTTAACTTGCAAAGCAACTCTAATACAGTTCTCCCCATATCCCACTCAATCCAGCAGCTTTCTCTTTCTGAACGGTTTCACCTGTATTGGGTACTCTCTGACCATAACAAGCTCCAAACGGGGATTCATGCTATTTTGAAATAATCTAATGCTTCATATCTCTAATCATCAGAGAAAGTGGAGGATAATAAGACTTTACAAAATACATAACCAGAATGTGTGCATCTGAACGAGAGTATCATCTAAGTAGCCACAACCAGAAACAACGTATTTATTTCAATGATGCCTCTCCTATTCAAAATAGTTTTGAAATAGCTCCTCAAAAACTGCTTTAAGAACCCAAAGATATATCACATAAAAACATCAGATCTCATTTTTAACCCAAAATGGAACTGTCGCCTGATCACTCACCTACACTATCTGCCAGGTAGGACTCAGAATGACTTTTGGCTATTTCTAAGTATTTAGTTAGCTAATACACCCTTCTAAAGATAAAGATCTGTCAACAGGAGAACAGCCTATGTGGTAGCATGGCTGAAGAAAAATGCCAAGAACATTCTGAGCAATGGCAGCATTGTTGGAAGAAGGACACAGCCTCCCAGGGGATGACTTGAAAGGGCAGGCTCTCACTTGGATGCCTCAGCTCTGGTGAGCTTGTTCAACAATCAGTGTTACTACTTTTTTGGTCACTCTTGGGCTTCTAATTGCTGATTTGACCAGATGCAGAGAACCTGATCCCAGGCCTGGAGAAACAGACAAATCTCTCGCCATAAGGAGAATAAGCTGGCATGACATGCTCAGAGGACTCTCACTGAAAATACAGGGGGGGTTCAGTTCAGCACATGGATCTTAGCCCACCAGACATCAGGGGGCCCTCCCTCCTGTCCAGCTGCAGTTCTGAAGATATCCTCCCCACCCCCACTCGGTGACCAGGCCACGGGAATCCTAGGAGGGAGCTTGTGTTCTCTCCTAATTAGCCTATTTCAGGGCAAAATGCTACTTCCTTTTTCTCCTCAGTAGCCAATAGCAATCTGACAGCATGATGTCAACCAGCACTTGAGCCAGCCCTGCTCAGTGACCAAGCCAATAGCTCTTACTGGAGTTTTCTCTCCAAAGCATTTGTTCCTGGATCCTGGATCCTGGTTCACTCCTGCAGTTACCAACTCGATGTAGATCAGTATCATCAAGTCACACTGTCTAAATATCTACACAGCTAGGAGCTGTCGAGAGTCACTACTGGTATTATGCTACCAAGGGCTGCCTGTTTTCAGTATAAAAGGCACACAGCGTCACTTTCAGTAACAAAGAAGGTGCATTCCTAGAGGATGTTACATACATAAAGGACTATATAGGAATCTAGCAATTTCTTTTTTTTTTTAAAGGTACAGACTTTATAAAGCCAAATTGGGAGAGAAATGCCATTCTAGTTTTGGAAACAGGAGTTTCTTCACAGGTTCGAAAAACCAGTATTTTCAAGGTTAAGTCAAAAAGTTTTCTTCCATTGCATGAAAAAAGGGGAAAAAAACAGACATAGTATAAAGGGATATAATGTTACATACTACCACACATGAAAGCACTTTACATTTTTGTTTTAAAACCAAGTCAAATTTTCTGTTTAAATGTGGGCTAAATGATTTGTTCTTGAAGTCCTGAACTTGGTAAAATTTCCAGCCTGAACAAAGCAGCTTTTTGTAAATCTCATTCCTATACCAGGGCTAACTATAGAGATGGTGGTTACAAAGGGACTGCTTATATTCAAACATCAATATACACAAGACCTAAATAAAGTATTGCTCACACGGGATGAGGAAGTTCTTGGAATTTAATAAAACAGGTGAAAAATCTTTTTATCATTTGCAAAGAGAGGGCACAGATTCCAGAAAGATCATTTAAATCACAGTCTCTTTAAAACAGGAACAACAACAAAGTGAGTTCTCTGAGCTCTCAAAGCAAGGGCTTGACCTTTTAAGGCTACTTAAAACAAAAGACTCTGGAATTCTATGAAATCTCTGAGCGATTACCTCACCAGAAAACTGTGAGGGAAGTCAGCTACTAGAATAACTTCTTGCATAGCAGTTCCATAAAAAGCAGCTATGAAACACTTCAAGGGCACTTTGCTCTAAGTGGACAGAAAACTGAAGACAAAATGCCAGAATAGCTTTTGATGCCAACCTAGTGGTAAAGTGTTGGAGCTGTCCCATAGGGGTCTGACTCCAACAGAAAGATTTCGGACAAGTTGAAAGAGGCATTCTAATAAAGCTTGGGGATAAAAGCAGGCTTATATGACACAGTGATTAATAGTTCTTATGGAGTAATAAGAAATTTCATTTTATGTAGGTACTGCTTTTCTTTACAAATTGCTCCTTGGTGGACTGTTAGCTTCACTCTTTAATATTTGCAATTAATAGTTTAATGAAGACTCCTTGTTCTTGTCAAAGAGGAGGCTGGGTTGGAAAAGTAATTACAACTAAGAGGAGACTGATCACTCTGACCAAAAGGCCAAATCCAAGCTAACTCCCTGATGGCAACCCAAGAGCAAACCACTGGCCATGACATTTAAAGTGAGAATACACTTCTCTCTAAAGACAATGAATTCCAAGGAAGACATACAAACAGCCAACAAGCACACGTAAGGTGCTCCACATCTCTACTCATCAGAGAAATACAAATCAAATACCAGAGACGTGGTTACCAGGGAATGGGAGACAGGGGAAGTGGGGAGATATTTGTCAAAGGGTACAAACTACCAGTTATAAGATTAACAAGAGCTGGGGATCTAATGTACAGCATGGTGATTATAGCTAATAATACTGTATTATATACTAGAATGTTGCTAAGAGAGTAAATCTTAAATGTTCTCACCACAAAAAAGAAACGATAATTATGTGACAGGGTGGGAGTGTTCGCTAATACTATAGTGGTAATCATTTTGCAATATATAACTATATCAAATCAAGGTGCTGTACACATCAAACTTACAAAGTGTTGTATGTCAATCATATCTCAGTAAAGCTAGGAAAAGTTAAAAAAATGAAGACCTTGAACTCACAGAAATGAGAAGTTAGTAAAGGGTAAGAAAGTAGAACTATATACCAAGCGATTTAGTATGACAATAACTTAAAATACTTTTCTGAATAAAAAGTTGGATATACACAGCCCATCTAGCAAAGACTCTGGCCATTTGCCTATCAAACTGGATTAGCTATAAAAAGTATACCAACGGGAACTATAAATCATAAAACTTACTAAAATGGCGCAAAGAGTTTCAAAGGTATAAATATGTTGGTGAAGAACACTAGAAAGTCATGGTACTAAGTAGAGAGAAACAGAAAAAATAATTTGAACTCTTTTTGTCTCATACATGGAGGTTCTTTGCCATCTGACCAAAAAAGCATTACTAGATATGACCAAGAAGGGGGGAGGGACAGCTCTGATACACTGGTTCACAATGAGAATTCCAGGCTTCTCTAGTTGCCTGGAGCATAGTAATATGATTTTCCAGCACATTAGGGAAGCAAAAGTAGAACCAGAAAGTCTATGTACTGGCTGGATTTTGTTAATGTCACTTAAAATGGAGGAAAAAATCCTAGCAAGATACCAAATAGAGTGCAGCAGATGGTAAACAAATATTATGAAGCAATCTTCACAAAATCTGCAGTGTGTCACAAATATACAAAATGGCAGAGTTTGGGAAAAGAGAATCATAACAGGCCATATGTTGTTAGTGATTTTATTTGAAGCAACATGCAATCCAAAAGAGAAACCAAGAGGAGGAACATAAAGGCCCAATAGAGGAGAGGCAGCTCCAGGTAAGGGCGGTCAGAATGGCAGGCTCAGCGCCTTCTGAGTCAACAGTAGACAAAGCAAATGCCAGGGAGCTCTCCGCCAAACAGCACCCACTGCAGTGACAGGGCTCAAGTGGGATCTTGAGAGAAACAATCAAGCTTCCACAAAGGAACCGAAAGTTAAGGCACTATATTATATGTCATTTGTCACATTCCTTCAGTGCCAGGTGAGAGTCAATTAGAACTACAGGCAAGAGGAAAGAAATGAAAACATAACTGTAGAGGCTAGAAAGACATCGAAAGGAAATGACCTGAAAAGTAGTCAAGTTGAGAGCCCTTCTCAGGGCAGAATCTAAGGTCTGGACAGGACTAGAGGCCACAGTTTCTATGGCCAATCTTCATGCCCATGAGTTTTAATTTAGCTCCAGGACTCCCACCTCCTGATTCCTTCCTCTTTCCAACAAATCTGTAAGTTCCCGCTATGTAGCAGGCAACATTCTGGGCACTGGGGACAGTAACAGTGGAAAAAGAAAAACTCTGCCCTCATGGAGCTTACACTCTAGCTGAGAAAGACTGAAAGGATGAGGGAGTGGGCCATACAGATATCTGGAGAAAGAATGGTCCAGGCAGATGGTGGAGCTAATGCTAAGGCCTTGAGGCAGAACAATACCTGACATGTTCGAGAGACTGAAAGAAAGCCACAATAGCTGGAACAGAATAAGAGTGGGGAGAGAAATAGATGAGTGCGGAGAAGTAATGGTGGGCAGAGCTAGAGCGGATGAGAAAATGCAGGGCCCTTGTGCGGCATTTTAAGGACTCAGCTTTCACTCCTGAGTGAGACGGAAACCACTGGAGGGTTCTGAGTGTCATGACCTCACTTCACGTCTAAAAGGATCACTTTGGCTGCTGTGTGAAGAAGAGGCTGTGTGGAGGCAAAAGTAGAAACAGGGAGACCAGTTAGGAGACCACTGTCCTAGGCCAGGTGAAAGATGATGGTGGCCTAAACCAAGCTGAGGTTTTGAGCCGTCATCACATGCTGGATATATTTTAAAGCTTGAACAATAGGATTTGCTAATGGATGAGACATAGAAGGCTTGTCCTTATTACCTTATCCCTTCAACCATCCATGCATTCCAGAAACACATACTGAGAGTCTACTACGTGCCAGGTACTAGGCTGGGTTTCTAGGGATTCAAAATTGAGCAGCACTATCTACTGCCCTTAAGCAACAACTAGTCTGGTACTTGAGTAAAGAACTTAAACTTCTTAATTCTCACACAAAACAGCAAGACTACTAATACCTCCTCCTCCGCTTCCTCCTCCTCCTCCTAACTACTAACTACTAACTACTTTCATAAGACCCAAAAAGGATTTGGACTCTGCATCAATGATATTTCAAACCAAAATTTCAATAAATTAAAGTTGTCCTCAAATTATCTCAAGCTCTAGGATGCACAATTAACTCTTACATGTTAAATAATTTTTAGACTTAGTGTAGGTCTATTGTGAACTACAATTTTTCATTAACCTACCTAGGTTTACTTATAAGCAACTAGCTATCATTTACATATACTACAGTTTAAGAAAATAAAACTTCATTTTTTCCAAATATTTTATGACTTAGACTTCTCTCCAAAGCAAAAAGGAGTTCCCACCCAACTATTCTTAATGAGGTTGTCTTTGCTATTTGGACATGAGGGGTGTGTCCTACAGGTGTCATTCCAGTAATTCGCTATAGCTGTTTTCTATACTCTAAGAATTTACAACTTAAGTAATTGCAATTTTGCTTTAAATGGTCACATTATGCCAAACTTAAAATGAGATATGATGTACTGGTTTTAAAATTTCCTACCAAAATAATCTTTCAGAAATTCATAAAACAACTGAAAAGCATTCTATTCAATGAGAAGTGAGTATAAATAGTCATGGTTGAAGAAAGAAAGAAAATAAAAATTTATCCTGTAGCCTATTTTCTGAACCAAAACTCAGATACATGGTTTGACAAGTGTGAAGACACTTATGAGGGCTACAGACTAGAATATGTGAAGTCAGAGTGTCTCGGAAAAGTGGAACCACATGGTATTTATAGGTATTAGTCAGCACTTATCTATATAGACTTAAAAAGCGTCTTTCAAGTCACCAGTAAGATTTTTACTATCCAGCAACAGCAGCCCAACAGTCGTTTTACAGCCGTAACTTGTCTAGAGAAAATCCAGGGAAAGGAAGACATGTAACAGATATGCACAGGTAACTCACTAGTGTGCACAGCAGATTTCCATCACCTCACATGTTGGTGTACTCATTAATCTGTTAATGAAACTGTGAAAATCAGCAGGGGTCCTTGGGCCTATATGAATGTCAAGCTCCTACAGCATATGTAGGGCCCACGCGTGTAAATATACAAGATTTTTTATGGTTATGGAATTGAGCTTCATCTCAGAAGTGGTCTCAGACCTGGGAAAAGACAAATTATTCAATAACTGGTGTGGAGTCAACTGTCTGTCTGCCTGAAGAATAAAGTTGGACCCCTTTCACCAAAATAAACTGAAGATGGTACAAGAATTTTTAAAAAATATCTTCTGACCTTCGTAATAAAAATGCATGCTGACCAAAAAAACAAGCCCACACTCATACACATATGAATGTACATATTTGTAAACATACCAACGTATGTGTGTGCTTAATCCCATTAAAGCAGGGAAAAAAAAGAATACGGATAAATGTTTTTTCAATGGAATGTGGAAAGTGGAAGACCTCTCTAAACATGACAGAAATCCAGAAGTCACAAAGGAAAATATGATAAATATGACCATGTAAAAACTTTAAACATCTCCATGGAAAAAAAGACCAAAACAAGATGAAAGGAAAGCAATAAACTAAACAAAAATATTTGTAACATATAAGACGAAGGGCCAATTTTCTTAATATTGGAAAGCTCCTAAATCAATTAGAAAAAGACAAATAACCTAATAGAAAAATGGGCAAGGTGACAAACAGTTCACAGAAATTAAATACAAATGACCACAATATAAATGAAAAGATGCTCAAACTTATTTATAATTGAAGAAATACAAAATAAAACAATAATATAATCTTTTTCACCTACCAAATTGACAATGACTAAAAAGTATGCTAATACTCAGAGTTGGTAAGGGTAGAGAGAAGTGGGCATTCTCACACATTGTTGGTGAGAGTGTAAACTGGTTCCACCTTTTGGAGAGCAACATGGTAATAACTATTAAAATGTAAAATATGTGTTCTCTTGTCTCAGCAGTTACAACTCCTAGGAATTAATCCTACAAATATATTTCCACAATGTGGAAAGACATAAGACGTTGCTGACTGCAGCATTTTTTCTAATAAATACTAAAAAACTGGTAACAAACTTAAAACCGGTCCATTAATAGGTTAAATAAATCAAGCTATAGCCATAAAATTAAGTATAATGTAGTCATCTGAAAGAATGAAGTTGATCTGTGCACACTGATGGAAAGAGGTCCAATATATACTATTAAGTGGGGGCAAGGGAAACTAGTTGCAGTACAGTATAAATTATATACAGAAAAAATTTCTGTAAGGATACAGAAGAAACTGTTAACTAGTGAATTGGAGAAATGGGGACTTTCACTTTTTGCTTTATTTTATGCTGCCTGAATTTTTTTTAAAGATCATCTATAGCTTCTTAATTAAAAAAAAAATCAAACACTAGATACTGAAAAGTACTTTCATTTGTGCTCTAGTTATAAGGGAGAAAGGACCCAAAAGAGGGAGGAAGAAAACGTTTAGGGCCATCAGTCCAAGAGGTGAATTCAGCACAAATGGGCCTCCCTCCCTCCTCTCATCCAACCCTAACTCCCCTCAGAAACACCATCCCCAGGGACAGAAGCCAGAATGAATATACCCATTGCAGACTCTCTGCCCCTCAGGACATGGGGCCCAGTCAAGTGTGGGAATTTGAATCTGGAGCCTGAATATCCACCACCAACTATATCCCACGCCTGTGCAACAGCACAAATAATCCAAAAAAGCGAATTACTTACTTAGCTTTAGTTCATATGCATTTTATAATTCTCATTTGAATATGGACACATATAACATTCCATTTATGCAACTAGTGGGTTCCTATAAGGCACTAAGATAAGTACTAAGAAGAGAGTAAGAGTGATAACACAGGCCCTGTCACCAAGCCATTCAAAATCTAGTGAGGAAGGGAAGCATGAACACAACCCCCAGAAGGTAGGCCCAACGCGTCACCTGCTCTAGTAAAGGTGCACAGAGAGATAAAGTGCATCTGCGGGGGGGGGGGTCACAGGCATCACTGAAGAGACGGCATTTCTCAGAAATGAAGAATCTGTAAGATTACCTGAACTTGCCCCCTTTCCACTTACGCAACTTTTTCTTTACAATTATGTAAAACAGGTAAATTTGATGGCTGCCCTTTCTCTTGTTGCTTAATTCACATCACTAAATGTAATACCATCTCTTTTGTATAAGAAATCAATCAGTGTTAGGTATACTTTTCAGTATGAAACATATTACCATCAATATTTCTTCGATTAAAGTTTTATTTATTCAAGAGTTGTTTCACCATACCCATAAAACACTGAAATATCTCAAAAATTTCAGTAAATTATCTTACAAACTACATCTTTCCAACTATTTCTTATACATAGATTCACTTTATTAGTGCAGATCTTTGGTTCAGAAAATAAGGTCACCCTAGAACAATCATGAAAGCCAGCTTAGGATTTTAAGTCTATAATGAAAAGCACATGATAATCTAAGCACAAAAAACCAAAGGACTATCATTATTTTGTTGGTGTTTTTATTTTTTTCATCTAAAACTGGCCCAGATGCAGATGGGTATAGAACTGCTGCTCTTGTTGGAGGAAAAGAAGGAACGAGATCTTTAAGAACTTGAATCTAAAAGTTTAAACTTTTTTTCTGTTAGTGTTAGGTAAATTTTTCAGTATTAAATATATTACCATAAATATTTCTTTGATCAAAGTTTTATTTATTCAAGAGTTGTTCCATAATACCCATAAACCATAAACCCACACACCACGTAAGTCACACTATACACCACAGGCTGTCAACAAAGTTGGTTATAAAGAGTACAAGTTTTACAGTCAAAAAAACTACACATGGAGGCCGGCCCAGTGGTGTAGTGGTTAAATTCATGTGCTCTGCTTTGGTGGCCCAGGGTTCCCAGGTTCAGATCCCAGGCATGGACCTATGCAACACTTATCAAGCCATGCCGTGGCGGCATCCCATATAAAGTAGAGGAAGATGGGCACGGATGTTAGCCCAGGGCCAATCTTCCTCAGCAAAAAGAGGAGGATTGGCAACAGATGTTAGCTCAGGGCTAATCTTCTTCACCAAAAAAAAGAACTACGTATGAATCTGGGCTCCACCACTTCCTAGCTGACCACCTTTGGCAATCATTTCATGTCTCTGAGCTTCAGTTTCCTCACAGGTATAATTTTCTCACCTCAGAGTTGTTGTAAAGATGAGCAACAATCTAGATAAATCATCTACTGCACCGCCTGACACAGAGCAGGCCATCAGTAAATGACAGCTAAAATCATCAGTGTTATCACTATGAGCCCTAACTCTGGAAGGCAGTGGGACACAGGTACATCGAGCCACTTTGGAGGACCCAGAAAGCGAGAAGTAGAAAGTACAAAGCAAGCTTCTTTTTCCCACACTTAAGAATAATCAGAACAAGCCTCCACAATGGTTGAGCATATATATATATAAATATACACGCTCTGGAGTCTACTCCAGAAATTCCACTTCACCACTTACTAGCTGTGAGACCTTGAGCAAGATGCTTAGAGGAGATGTCCTTTCCTCAACTAAAACGGAACTAATAACAGTCCTTCAAAGGACTTCGTGGAGATCTTGTGAAGGTTACATTAAATGAGATAACCCATGGAATGCTCTTAGCTCAGCATCTGGCAACAGTAAGTACTCCAAATGTTAACTTTCAGACTGTCCATGAAATCCCTGGCACCCCCAAGGGTTACCATCAGGGGTCTGAATAGAGCTTGCAACACTAACACGCGTTACAGATGTATTTACTACTTTTCAATAGTATATAGAGTCCAATGTGCTTAATGAAATACTAATTATTTTAGGAGTTCCACTCATAGTAGCTTTTAAAAACATAGGATTGTTGAAAAATACTCAAACAATAGAGAAATATATACAGTAAAAAGTGTGCTCATTCAGCCAACCGTTCCCCACTCTAGTCTCCAAGTCTACTTTCCAGGGAAGACCACTGGAAAGCATTGTAGTGCGCACTCTTTAGATTCCTTATCTCTCAATATTTACATGAAGCTGGGAGGAAGAGGGATTAGATATTTCACAAAATGGGATCATACTATAAATATTATTTGTTTATTCAATAATATACCATGGATATATTTTCATGTCAATGCATAAAATCCTAACTCATTCCTTTTAGCCACTGCTTAAATGCTTCAGATTATGGATAAATAATTTATTAATTCATTATTCTAGGCATTTACCTTACCTCTAATTTTTTGCTATTAAAAATAATTCCACAATGAACACTTTGTTTGAAGGGCATTCAACACATGTGTAGGTATTTCCCTTGGATGTGCTGAGTCAAAGGTTTTGCATATTTTATTTTTTATTTATTTTTGTGAGGAAGATTAGCCCTGAGCTAACATCCGTTGCCAATTCTCCTCTTTTTTTGCTGAGGAAGACTGGCCCTGGGCTAACATCCGTGCCCGTCTTCCTCTACTTTATATGGGACGCTGCCACAGCACGGCTGACAAGCGGTGCATCAGCGGCGCCCAGGATCAGAACCTGCGAACCCCTGGCTGCCAAAGCGCGAACTAAACCGCTGCGCCACTGGGCTGGCCCGTATTTTATATTTTGGTAAGTATTGCCAAATTGTCCTCCAAAGACAATATAAGTAAAAGAGAGGACATTGTACTTTCTGTCGCTAACCATCTGCTTAAAAAACCAGAACAAAAAGTATACCATCACGTGGAGGAACCGTACGTTTTTCTCTATGGAAAAGTGGTCCTCATCTTCAGAAAAGGTGGGAACCACAGTTACAAATCCTTACTTTATCCTTGTCAACACCAGAGCCCCTGTGCTACTGACTAAACCCTCATCTTAACATTATTTGGACCCTGACCTCCCCTGCAATGACCCGGCTCACGTCAAATCCAGTTTTCTAGTACACCCTGCCCCCACCAATCCCCAAGCCAATTGGTTTGGGGGTGGGGAAGACCCAAGACTGGAAGTGTTGCTGTCATCATCTAGCAGCCAGGCCAAGCCCCATTAAGACAGAATTATTCCATGCGATGCTCACTTCAAAGCTCTACTCGGTTGCTGTTTTAAAGCATGGATTAAATGGATTAAAATCTCTTAATCAATAATCATTGGCCTACAGGTAGTTTACAAGTTTCATTTTGTCCCACAATATTATTACAGTGAGGAGCAAGAGCAGATAAAGGTCATGTTGGTAATTAAAGCTATATTATAGAAATATGCACACCCAAGATATGATTAAATAAGAAAATATTACTTGGTTCAGTATCATCATTAAACTTGCATTAATTTATAAATATTTAAATGTATCATATGATGATCATAAATAACCTGTTTTTGTCAGTTTCTAAAGTAATGCAACCCATAAACCCTTTGAAAAATTACTGCAGAAAGAAACAGTTAAGAAAGTATACAAGCCAGACTTACATTCAAATGCTGTAGTTGTTGCTTCAGGCAGAACCTGGCCTATCACATCCTAGACAAAGAAAGAATAAAGAAACACAATTAGCCGTCTTCTTTATTGCTAACATGTGGCAAATCCTAGAGGAAATATGAGAACCTGGAAAAGGTTTTTGAAATGTTGGTGTAAACTATAAAAACATTAGCTCATAATTACACTTAGCCCAGCAATGTAAGCCCAGAGTTTAAATCTCTATGGGGGGAGAGGAGGAATATCTTTACAAAATCTTTTCTACTCTATATTAATAAAATAATCTTTCACTCTTGATTCAATAGTATATACAAATACACTGCTGTGTATCTACAAAAACAATGGTTTCTTCTGTGGGAGGCCGTGTAATGTACTGCAGTAGAAAGAGTAAGGGGTTTAGGAGTCAGACTGGCCTGGGTTTGAATCTCAGCTCTGCGCTTACTAGCTGTGTGACTGGGAACAAATTACTTAACCTCTCTGAGCTCAATCTGATTATCCTATGGGTCAAGCAATACTCCTAGAGGTAATGTAAAAATTAAATAATGTGGTAAACATAGCTAGCCTAGCACATTGTAGACATTAAACAAATGTAGTTCCTGATACATAACTAGCAACAACTTGCCTTGCAGTCATAGCGGGAAGAGTTCAAAAAACAAGTTTCTGTGATGGTAATATAAATTTACACTGCTACATTTAATGTAAAGAATTCTTACCAATCTTTACTCTCAAGCAACTGAAAAATATATATTTAATGGCACTGAAATAAAGTTAATCCAGCCTACAAAAAAATTTTTTAAGTGTATATAATCTGATATCAATGTTTAAATGAACTTATAAAGTTGAAAATTAGTCTACAGAGACAGTTTAATTAAAGAGGCAGAGAACACCTTCGAGAAATACTTCTGGGAAAAGTGACCCTCCATTACGTCCAGTCCAACCCAAACGGCCTGCAAACCTCACTGCTCTCAGGGAGCTCTGCCACAACGTCCCTCCCAGGCTGTGCCAGAACTGGGCACCAGGCAGCGGGCTGACAAAGCCGCTGGCAGTATTCCTCAGCAGGGAGCCCACAGCCCTTCCAAGCAGGGCACTTGGCAGAGTGGAGGCTGCAACTTCCTTCTAAAGGCGGTTCCACAGAAGCTTTTGCTGCAGTGGCAATTTGCATAATAGCCTTGCCTCTACAGGGCATTTTTTTTAAAATAAATCTGTGCATATAAAATTGATCAAAGGGAACTATCTTAGGCAGCCTTGGCTCATTAGAGCCAAAGGAGATTATTTTTTTCTTCTAACTCTAGTCTTAGCAAATGAAACATCAACTTTTTTGAGGAAGTATTTGTAAAAGATTTTAGTGTTAAAAATTCTTTTCTACACACTCATAGGTAGAAAATATTTAATGACAGGTAAGTGGAAACTGTAGAGTACAGAATAATCTATACAGGCTGCCAGCGTAAAGTATGAGAGTGTAGACTGGAGCCAAACTGCTAGGGTTGGTACTCAGCCTCTCTGTGCCTCAGTTTCCTTCCGTGTACAATGAGATCATAACTGTACCTACCTCATAGGATTAAATGAGTTAATATTTGTAAAGTGCTTAGCACAGTGTCTAGCATATGGAAAGTGCCATATTAGTGTCTGTTAAATAAAACAAGTCACGGATAACTGGAACATTATAAAACTTACCTCATAATGAAACTAATTTTGGCACCCAACAATCAGTGGAGGATGTTGGGGACCTTTTCCAGCTAGTATTGGTAACAAAAACAAAAAAAAGAGGGGCCTCCACCTCCAACCCTCCAGGTCTAGGTTATCACTGGTTACTCCCACAGAACTCCGATCACTCAGACAACCAACCTTGAGAAGTGAACTCTACAGTACTGGTAAACTAATTTAGGATCCTTCCTATTTACGAATAGCAGACCCCATCAAACAGCAAATTTCTAATAACTAGCTGAAAACCGTGCGAGGCAGCAATGGCATCCTTTGCCCAGCAACATAAACAAGGAGCCACACATACTTTACATCTAATGCGG
Source organism: Tapirus indicus (assembly GCA_031878705.1). Taxonomy (NCBI): domain Eukaryota; kingdom Metazoa; phylum Chordata; class Mammalia; order Perissodactyla; family Tapiridae; genus Tapirus; species Tapirus indicus. The sequence continues at coordinate 58,029,969 of CM062918.1, read as the reverse complement.
GAGGAAAAAGAGAGAGAAAAAGCAAACTTGCTTGAGAGAATCATGAGACTACAACTGACCATCTTGTTTTGTTAAAGCAAATAAAGTGGGACTATCATAATGACAAAGGGGAAGAAAGTTTGAAAATTAGTCAACATCTACTGGTCATTTCTAAGCAAGGTACATTTAATGATTTTATGTATTTTTTCCAGTTATATTTTAAGTGATTTATTTCAAAGCGACCCTGTCTTATTCTCAACATTTACTTAACCTAAAGAAGGTTTCAAAAGAAAACTTAAGTTTATATATCTTGATGGTGATCTTTTCTTTTCCTACCTTTTAATAAATCAATCAAATATATGACAGCCCAAAAGTATAATTAAGAATCGACAACATGCCAGGAGCATAAAGATCACAAAGCTGTAGGCTATCGAAGAATAAGACTTGCTCCTTGACCTTAAGAAGATTATAATCTGGTCACGGAGATAAGGACAAACCTAAAAGACTAACAATACAGAGCACTTACACTATGATAAGAGCCAAACAAAAGACATAAATAGCAAATAGTATTTGCTAACTCAGGAGGAAGGAAAAATTACAGGTTCAGTGTAGACAGAAATCTCATAGATGAGGGGAAATCTGAGCTGGGACTTGGGAGACAGGATTCAAACAAGGAAAGGGGGAACATTCTCTCCTACCACTCACTCATCGAGGTCTCCGGCACAATTTCCCCAAAACTGGGGACTATGTCTACAAGGAAGAAGAGAATCGGGAAAAACAGATAACCTGAAAGTCTCTGCCCTTGAGAACCAGCCAGTCCCTAATTATTCAGACGAAGGACACAGGCCCAAAGAAGCTGAGTGACTTGCCAGGGTCTCCCATCTACTTGATGAAACTGTGTCTGGAGCCCTCAACTACTGACTCTGGGTCCAAAACACTCTCAGTGACAGGTGACTCAGTGACCTCAAACTGTGCCTGGCTTTTGTGTCCAGTTCTGCCAAAAACTAGCTGTGTGGCTTTAGCATTTTCCCTCTGGGGTTCATGCCTCATCACTTGAAAACTGAGGTGAGGAGAGTTATACTAGATGAAGAGGATGCTTCCAGGTTTCATTTGGCTTTAAATTTTAAGGTTCCAAGCCAGAGATGCTGATGCATCTGTTGGCTTTTTGCCAATTTCTTGATGACGAGATAAGGCGAACCTGGAGAAGAGATCACAGGAGTCCTTCAAATCTGGGCTTGCTATTCAAGGAACTTGGACACGAGGAGACAGCACAGCACCCATCACCATGAGCCCTTTATCAGGCCTTCCCAACACAACACACTCCATGTGGGCTTACCTGAGCACGCACGTGTGAAGACACATGCACAAGCTCTAGCTGGTGGGACCATTTGTGCAAAGTTTACTTTTAGGCCAGTCAGCCTTGAGCCAAGGTACAACTGAGAGATGCTTGAGAAGCAGAAGACCCAGGCCCTATCCCTTACGTTGTAACAACAACAACAACACTTATAGAGCACTCACTACGTTCCAGATTGTTCCAAGTGCTTTACATGTATCAACTCCAGTAATCAGAGCTCTATGACGCAGGCACTTTTTTTTCATTTTCATTTTTTTTACAGAAGAAGAAGCTGAGACACAGAAGATACGTGCTCAAGTGAGTCTGGTAGGTCTTGCAGTTTTAACCCAGGCAGTCTGGCTCCAGAGTGTGTTTTTAAACACTGTAACATTCTACTTAAAATAATACCTTCTGTAGTCTCAAATGAGGAAAGTGAAAGAAAGCTCCTGTCTTTCTCCTCATAGACACAATCTCACTTAATCTTCACAAGTCTTGGAGGCAGATATCATTATCCCTATTTTCCAAGGAAGGAAACTGAGGCTTAGAGAGGTAGAGTGACTTGCCTACTTAGCAGGGCAGTTTGCAATTAAACCCAAATTTCTTGATTCAAAAACTAGTGCGCTGTGCACGAAACCATAATTGCATGCACTCTCTTTTAAGCTTCCTCATTAAACAAATATTTCAGGGTCCTATGAAGCACCAGAAACAGAGGAAAACAGAGATGTCCATCTCCTCCAGAAGTTTACCATCTAGTGGAGGAGATAGAGCTATGACAAAACCTGTGTGCTTTGCTGGAATGAAGCTGTGGGAACACAGAGGAGGGGCACAAAACTAACTCAGAGGAAAAGTGAGGCTGGGCTTTGTAGGACAGGTGAGAGTTGGCCAACTGAAGAAAGGGGCCGAAGGGAGCTGGCCTGGGCACCTGGGAGAACTCAAAGTTAATTCTATATTCCTGGAGCACAGGATGCTCACGGGGTGTGGTGAGAGATGAAGCTGGTGCCAGGCAGGCACAATCCAATCAAGATGGGCCCAAGGGGCTACGCTAAGGAGTTTGGGCCTTGTGATGAGGGGAAATCTATGTGCAATGTGAATGTGTGGAGAACTCTGGATGCAAAGAAAGGAAGGGCATTTGGTGTACAAGATTGGAGGCTGCTGATTCACTCCAGCCTCAAAACTCCTGGCCTAGACACCTGAAAATCCGTATGATCTGGATGGTCAGTCACACCCAGAACTCAAAATGAAGGTACAGGAATCAAACTTCGACTGAGCAACCGATGACAACCAAAAATCGCATCAGAGATCCTTCTCCTCCCAAGATCCTCTATCCAGCCCCATCTTATCTTGCAGGTAAGTTCCACTATAGATCTGGTACTTGCAATGTGCTTCTTGGTACATCAGTTCTGCCTTTGCTACTTCAGTTATTCTATATATAAAATGGGCACAATACACTATCTCTAATAAATGCTAAAAGATGAGCAGTGGCACTGAAACATGTGGAAATAAATACTAAGCAAAAGCAAGGAAATCTGAGTTCTGGTACTGACTCTCCCATTTACAAGCAACACAGCTTTGGAAAACCCATTTCACCTCACTGCTCCTCAGTAACTACCGGCAAAAAAAGATAAGAGGGCTCAACAGGCCACCTTCAAGGTTCCACTCTGCTCTAATATTCCATGGTTTTATTCGAAATACATTCTGAGTATTTATTATGAAAGTTAGAAACATCCTTGATTCTAAGAGGCACATTTTTCCTCTTTTAACATCTCTGCAATTGGGCTGGTTTTGTACAATGTGGGGTGTTTCACAGTTTAATGGGAAGCATTTTTTCCTCTTAGTGATACATAAAATAATATCTTAAGACCAATGACACCTTAGGTTTGCTGAAACATGATAAGTTACAGTTGCCTTGTTTCTCTTTCCCACTGGTTACCGAGTTAAAGAAACTCAGTAGAAAGACATAGATGCAATCTGGCCAGGGACATTTGGCAAAACACTTGGGAAAAACTCTCTTCTAGATTTAGCTTTTTGTATCCCAGTTGATTGCTTCCGTGTGTACGTCCCATTCCAGGCTGCGAGCTCCTTGAGGGCAGAGGCTCAATCTGATTCATCTCTACTTCCCCAGGGCCCTGCATATGTGCCAGATTTCAGTCCATGCAATTAGTCAATGCTTGTGGTCGAAGCAATAAAACTGCCCCCACAGGAGGCCAGCAATGGCCACCACCACTAGCTCAGGCCACCAGGGTAAGATTCAGTGGTCCAGGCGCTGACTACGCCACAAACTCCTGCGCACCCCCGACACCCCCCGCTGGGGATGGACACTGAAATGAGCACTCACCAGCACATCCCTGAAGAGTAACTGCGGCCCGGAGTGCACTGTCCAGTCCACCGCGCCACTATTTGGAATCTTGATGCGAATCACCAGCACCTGGTTCTCCATGGCATGAAAGGGGCCAAGGGCCAGCCACACCATTACAGGTTAAAGGGGCTCACATCCTGGAGTAGGAGGTACCCACCGGCCCCTGGTTAGGCGGGAGCTCCAAGAGGTGACAGAGGGGGAGAAGACAGAGAGGGAGGGGCAGGGAAGGGGCCCGCAGGCACCACGCCAGGTCCGGGTTGTAGGGGGCCGAGGGCTGTCTCCCTCTGAGCGTGGACAGGGCAAGTGGCAGGGGCCAGCAGGAAGTAGCGGAGGTCAGAATGTTCTGGAGTTGGAAAAGAAGGCAAAACGTGATGTGCAGCTCTCCGCCGTCCGTGTAGCTCTCTGCCGTCTGTGTGGGTGTGAGGGGACGGCAGAGAGAAGACCCCGTTTTGGCGAGACAGAGCGGCAGGTGTCCAGTCCTCCTCAGCGGTCGAGGGGAGGGTCTCCGGGGAGAGGGGGGGACCCTGTCCCGGGCTATAGGAAGGAGCCCCGGGGCCGCCAGACCACGAGAAAGCCGATGGAGGCCCTCCGCGGGAGAGGCAGGGGGCGAGTCCTTTGCTCGACCCCGAGCCGGAGGGCGCGGCACGCGAGGGTCCGAGGCCGCGCGTTCCGGGGGTGGCGGCGGCGACCGCAGGAGGAGGAAGGCGGCGGCGGCGGCGAGGGCACGGTTACTCCGGAACCAAAACGCGCGGCGCCGGAACCCCGGGAGCCGGCGAACGGGACCCGCCTCCCGCGGCGCCATGTTGGAAGAGGGCAGCTCCCGGCCGGACCCGCCCCCGCGCCCCGGAGGGCGGGACCCGGGGAGCGAGCGCGCGGCTCCGGCGCGAGAAGGAGGGGCCCGCAGCAGCTTGCCCACTCGCGAGAGCCCGGTCGCCAAGGGACCGCCCGCGGCGGCCGAGGGCCGGCCCTTTCCTTTCCTGACCCTCTCTAAAGGCAGCCAGGTGAAAACATGTAACACACTAAGGAGGAAACTGAACCAGGGCAGGAGTCCGCCGGAAGCCAGTTGACGGCTTCGATTGAGTGCCGTTCGCCCTTCCAGAAGCCTCGGAACGACAGAACTGCAGCTCTCGTGGCTCCCTGCTTCGGAGGCCGTGTACCTAAATTCGTGGGGGGTTGTGCATCAGAGCAGCAAGAGCAAGGCAAGAACTCAAAAAATAGTTGTCTTTTTCTTTTCCCTTTTCTAAGTCGCGGATCCAGAGGATCGTCGTCGCCCACATTAGCGAAGCGAGTGTGGATTTTTCAGTGAGGTTCCTTACCCCACGATTGCCCTGAAATAGCCAACAGCTCCCTATTCGGAAGCAACAGTAGAGAAATTCAGTGAGGAGTTTGACTGTCTGGGCGCAGCTGTAGCATTGGCAGCATCTTCTCTTATTAAACTGTTGCAAAAAATAGCCAGTCCAGTCCATAAATTTTCAGCTAGATAGCAAGGTTTACCCAATCGGTGATGTCACAGGCAGTAGCAATAACTCTTGGTTATTTTTAAATGCCTTGTTAACCTCAGATTTTAAATCGCGTAATTGTGTTGCTCTGTGATGCCTATACAGAAGTTTGTTCACCAATTGCAATGTGTAGTTTCGCCCTTTGTCTCTTTCTAATGAAAGTACACATACCGCTTTACTTTTGGAGGCTGAATTTTGTATAAACTCGGTGGGGGAGGAGTGCCATTTCTCTAATAGTCAGATAGTTGATTAATGCGAGTGCAAAAGTAATTTAAATGTTGGTTAGTTTCAGTATAATACCAGAATTTTTTCTGTACATTTTCTCTGCCTGAGTTTCTTTTATATTTAATCTGAAAGTCCATTGTAGGAAATAAATTATCCCTTTCAGTCATTGTAAATTAATAACTCAAGTAGAAGTTCATTTAGTCTATGCCTCCAGATGTTCTAGGAATTGCTCCTTCCCACCTGCACTTCAGTCCTGTGAAAAATAAATCGTCTGCTCAAGGTCCCCATGTACTTTTTATTGAAAGTTCATTTCCTATTATTTGAGAAAATAGATCACAAAACTAGAAATTTTCTGTGAACCTATGATTTGTTAAAATGGCTTTTTTATTCGTAGTACTATGGGGAAAACCAACTCCTTTGTGCTTTCAATTCTTTTAGATTTATACTCAGAGGTAGGACTTGCTGGATCATGTGGTAATTCTGTTTTTAATTTTGTGTATGTGTGTGTGTATGGAAGATTGTCCCTGGGCTAACATCGTGCCCATCTTACTCTATTTTGTATGGGGACGGCCACCACAGCTTGGCTTGATAAGGGGTGGGTGGGTCCACTCCAGGGATGGGAATCTGTGAACCCCGGGCTGCTGAAGCGGAGCCGGCGAACTTAAGCACTAAGCCACCGGGCTGTCCTCTTTTTTAAATTTTTTAGGCAGCTGCCATACTGTTTTCCACAATGGCTGCACCATTTTATGTTCCCACCAAGAGTGCCCAAGGGTTCCAATTTCTCCACATCTTCACCAACACTTGTTATTTTCTGTATTTTTGTTAGTAGCCATCCTAATGAGTGTGAGGTGGTATTTCATTGTGGTTTTGATTTGCATGTCCCTAGTGATTAGTGATGTTGAGCATCTTTTCATGTGCTTGTTGGCCGTTTGTGTATCTTCTTTGGAGAATTGTTTGTTCAAGTCCTTTGCCCATTTTTTAGTCGGGTTATTTATCTTTTTGTTGTTATAAAGTGATTGTTTTTTAATGAGGAAAATTATATTTTACTATTATAAATTCAGACAGATTTTCTTGCATTTCTTTTATCTTATTCTCAATCTTGAATCCTTAACCCAGAATCTGACCCTTCCCACCAGTTGGTTGCTACTACCCCAGTCCAAACTACCATTGTGTTTCTCTCCTGGTCTTCTCTTTCCACTGTATCCCCTACTACCAACAGTCTATTCTCAACCCAATTGCCAGGGTTAGATCAAGTCCCTCCTTTGGTTAAAACTCTCCCAATGGCTTCCTAACTTGTGCAGGTTAAAAACTAAAGTCCTTCCCTTGACCTACAAAACTACACATTCTGCCCTCCACACTTTCTGAACTCTCACACCTCATTCACACCAGCTGCCTCCTCACTGTTCCTTGAGCCTACCAGGCATCCCACTCCAGGGCCTTTGCATTTGCCACATTCTCTGCCTGGATTGCTCTTACCCCATATCCACACCACATGGTGCACTCCCTCACATTCTGCAGGGCTTGACTTAAACGTCACCTTCTTGCTGAGGCCTTCCCTTAGCACACTATTGAAAATTGCAAACCAGACCCAAACCCAGCCCACCCATAGCTCCCAGCACACAGGTGTGCACAATTCCTAGCCCCCTTCCCTGGGTTATTTTTCTCCTGGCACTTATCACTATCTAACACACCACGTGTTTTACCCATTTGTTTGTCTCCCCACTAAACTATAACTTCAAGGGGGGAGGGAACTGTATGTGTTTTATTTACTGCCTTATCCCTAGTACCTAAAATAGTACCTGGCACACCATGGGCACTTTAATAATATTTGTTGAATGAGTGGATTTTGAAGGCAAAGTGGATTGAGTAATAGGAATGTTGCTACCATGTGCATCTCCTGCCTGTCTTGAGCCTCACTTGCTCCTTTGCCTTTCCACCACGGCCACCAAGACTGAGACAACAACCATTATAGACTCCCATAGAACTGCAAATTTTAAAGCAATATAGACTGCCTCCTATGTTCAAGAATTCCACTTGTTTCCTTCAGTGCCTCGTGTGGGCCCTTGCATATAACACTCAAATACTTGTTGATTAATTTTGATTTAAAAAAAATCTGATGAGAATAGAGGATGAAAACAGTAACTTTCCAGTGGAGAAACCTGGCAGACACCATCCTAACCAAGTGGTCAAGGTTAACATCACCAGTGATACGTCATGTTGATAACATGTACTCTGATGTGACGCAATAAGAAGGGCCCTGACCTCTGTGGTCTTCTTCCCAAGACTCATAACCCGAATCTAATCATGAGAGAAACGTCAGACAAACCCAAATTGAGGTACATTCTACAAAATACCTGACAACTACTCCTCAAAACTGTCAAAGTGAAAAAAAAAACAAACTGTCACAGACCTGAGAAGACTAAGGAGACATGTTGACTAAATCTACTGTGGGATCCTCACTGGAATCCTGGAACAGGAAAAGGACAGTAATGAGAAACTGGTGACATCTGAAAAAAGCCTGGAGTTTAGTTAGTAATAACGTATCAGTGTTGACTTTAGTTTTGACAAACGTACAATGAGTTTGTAAGATGCTAACATTGGGGGAATCTCAGCGACGGTATACGGGAACTCTCTGGACTATCTTTGCAACTTTTCTGTAAATTTAAAATTATTCCAGAAAATAAAAAGGTTTTTTCTAAGTTGTGTTTCTACACACCAACGATAATGTCTTAGAAATTTTAATTTTAAAAAGATAATTTACAACAGCAATAACTAAACAATAAACATAAGCATTTTCCTTATGTTGCTTAATATTAATTATTTTTACGAAAAGAAGAATATGAAGAGGCATAGACAAAAATGATTAGAGACTACCCCTGAAAGTGTGACAGGAAAGTCTGCTCTCTTCTGTTTTGGCGGGAATGGAAAAGAACAGGGGGAACAGTTTCAGCACTCATACAGAAGCAAAATGATAGTTCCACAGATATTCCTGGAACACCTACTATGTGCCAGGTACTATGAATTTCAGATGCTCTAAAATGAATTAATCCATTAATTTAAAATGTCATTAAATTTAATTTCTACATAATACGTTTTCCTTTAGGTGGAATAAGCTGGTGTTCCTACAAATCACTTAAGCTTTATTATTTCTCTCTTTTTGTTGTTTAAACATATCTGTTATTTTCTTTATATTAACTAACAAAATATATCTCAGATTTTTGTGGCACTTTACAGCTTGCAAAGTGCTGCCACATTCATTACTGGACATAATTATCCTGTGCATCATAGGAGAATATAGAGTGATGGTTAAGAACGTGGACTCAGTAGATAGACTGCAGGGATTGGAGTAACACTCGCCATATGTGACCTTGGGCAAGACTTCTTGGTTTCTACAGCTAAAAAATGGGCATAAAAATAGTGCCTAACTGGTAGGGTTGGTATGAGAGGATTAAGTGAGTTAATATGCGTAAAGTGCTTAGTCTAGGGCTGGGTACAGATAAATACTATGTAAATGTTAGATGAACTCCTTATTGTATACGTAAAGACACTAAGACTGAGAAAGCTCTAATTTTTCTCAAAGTTATTCAACTAGTACTGGTACAGCAAGAACGTAAACCGTATTTTTTAGCTTCAAAACAAGGTTCTTTGTATTACACACATAGTGGAACAGTGTGTAATACACTGTTAGTGGACTACCAAAGTAAAGAGTGTGATTGGAAATCAGACATAGGCATGCAAGAATGATAACACAATTTCAGAGTGACAGGAAACTTAACGAAATCACCAGTCTAATCCTCTGCCCAGTTCAAGAATTCTCTCCACACTACCTAAGGAATTGTCACGCAGCCTCTCCAAACATCTCCAGCAGCAGGACTCACTACCTCAAGAGGTAACCCATTCCATTTTTTGGCAACTCAATTAAACAATCTTCTTGTCTCTTAGTTACGCATTGTTTCTAGTTCTGTTTAAAAAGAATGAGTCTAACTGATCCTGGTACTGTTTAATGTTTCACTTCATTTACTTCTACACATCATTGTTTGACTTTAAAATAGCAAAATTCCTGTGTGAGAAAGTAGATGGTACCTTTTGAAATGCCTCAAAAGGATAATGCAACAAGATTCCGATCTTTTATTTTTCAGAATACATAGAATAGTGTAAGTTAATTCATTACATCTGAGATAACATTTCAAAACTTGTTGCTGTTCTTGTAAAGAATCCATATACTCTCCAATTAAGTATCCTTTTAAAGCTCTTAAAGATGAAGGTAAGTTTTCTTTTTAATTTTGAATCCTCACACATTCACCCAACATAGAGCCTTTGTTATATGACAAGTACTGGAAACACAAAAATTAGTAACACATGGTTCTCATCCAGCTGTGTACAGAAGCAGTCTTTTTCACTATGGCTTGAATGGACCCTGTCTGTAGATTGAGAATTGCCACATTTTGTTGACAGGTAAAGTTACTAAAATTTGCCTTCAACATGGTTAATGCAAAAGTATTTGTAGAATGAAAGAATGACTTGATTTTTAAATGTAATCTAAAATTAAGTGACACTATTTAGATTTTTTATTCAAATTTTCAAATTCTTGTTTCCTTCATTTTGTAAATGTGGAGATTTGAAAGCATAAAAAGCTAAAATTTTGGTTTCATCTCACAGTAAGGGCCTTAATACCATATGTGAAGAAAGGTTACAAGATAATCTCCTACCTTCATGAATTATTTTCATTCAATTCTTAAACATGTGTTTTTTTGAAATAAAAAATCCACTTTAATTAAATAGTTTCAATTTATATCTATTCGAGTGTTGATTTTTATTTTGTATATTTTTATTCTTCCTTTAGGGTTTAGGTAGACAACTTTTTAGGTCTGATTTTAAATTATGCACTTATATGAAAATAGAGTAAAATGAATCACTTTGTGTTTAATAAATTCAGTGTTCTGTTTACAGACAGTTTGTTATAAAATTACTGATATATTCTAGCAGAAGCAGTAAAGGTTATGTCAAATAACTACTAAAAAAATCATACTACATAGCGTTAATGATGTTACCTTAACATGCCAGCTTCAGGGGCTGCATAATTGTTTCTGCCAACCCATAAATTTTTGAGTAACAACAAAATTATTGTGATTTTTCTTACTAAATAATTCATACATTACAAAGCATGTATGTAACAAGGTCCATGAATCACTAAAGCATATAATGATCATGTATCTAATGACATATCTCTTTTCATAAGATGAATTCAAATAGATTTATATATTTAGGTTAACTAAAAAATACTGAGTTTATAAGGTTCATAATTCTATCAACAACAACCAAAAAAAACTTCAGATCTTCTTTAAGAAGTACAGCTTCCATGATTTGCTTTTAAAAACTGAAAGCTTTTGTTTATCAAAATCCTTGTGTTTAAGCTACTTTTTCATGAAGTTTTACAGCTTTTAAATTGATACTATAAATATCACTGAAGATAAATTAATAATATAATGGAGTGGTACAATGTTCATAAACTGTATTTAAAATGATATAAGTGCAACTAAAATAGCTATAAGCAATACTATATAAAACCTCATACTAGTAGTAGCTGATATTCTTTATCCAGCAACTAGGATTGAAAAGAAGATATTTTCATTTACTAACATTTTACATGCTTTTCTTTGGTCTTATCGTAAATAATCTCAAACCAAGTATATCCTTTTCTTAATGCTGCTAAAAATGATCCCAAATGAGATTTCATCTGCTTAAATAAAGTTAGGCTTTGTAACTAAAATTTTTTAAATTCCAAGACTGCAACATAGAAAATGATGTTAAATTAACATGATTTACCTCTTTTATTCTCCAATAGTTTTCTAAACTCAGTTATTTTCTACAGAAACCATGCAATCTGTTGTTTTATCATAGTAATATTGAATCCTTTATTAATTTTTAAAAATTATTTTCAATTGTGGTAAAATACATATAACACAAAATTTACCATGTTAACCATTTTTATGTGTACAATTCAGTGGTATTAAGTACATTCACATTACTGTGTAACCGCCAATACTATCTCCAGAACTCTTTTCATCTTGCAAAATTGAAACTCTATACCTGTTAAACACTAACTGCCTATTTTCCCTCCCCACTTTACTAATTTTTTAACAGCTTTATTGAGAGATAGTTCACATGCCATACAGTTCTTCCATTTAAAGTGTACAATTCAATGGTTTGAGTCTAGTCAGAGTTGTGTAACTCTCACCACAATCGATTTTAGAACAGTTTCATCACCCCAAAAAGAAACCCCATACCCATTAACAATCACTCCTCATTTCCTCCCAATATCCCCAGGCCTAGGCAATCACTAATCCGCTTTCTGTCTTCTATAGATTTGCCTATTCTAGACATTTCATATAAATGGAATCATAAAATTTGTGGTCTTTTATGACTGGCTTCTTTCACTGAGCATAATGTTTTCATCAATACGGTAGTATATATTAGTACTTCATTCCTTTTTTTTGGCCAAGTAATATTCCATTGTGTGAATATGCCACATTCTATTTATCCATTCATCAGTTGATGGATATTTGAGTTGTTTCCACTTTTTGGCTAGAATGAATAATGCTGCTATGAACATTTGTGTATCAGGTTTTGTTTTAACTTATGTTTTCAGTTCTCTAGGGTATATGCCTGGGGATAGAAGTGCTGGGTCATATGGTAACTCCATGTTTGATATTTTGAGGAACTGCCAAACTTTTCCAAAGTGGCTGTTCCATTTTACATTCCCACTAGCAATGTATGAGGGTTCCAGTTTCTCCACATCCTTGCCAGCGCTTATTATCTTTTTGATTATAGCCATCTTGGTGAATATGAAGCGGTATTTCATTGTGGTTTTGATTTGTATTTCCCTAATAGTTAATGTTGAACATCTTTTCATGTGCTTAGTAGCCATTTACAACTTATTTGGAGAAATGGTTGTTCAAATCTATTTTTCAATTGGGTTGCTGAGTTATGAGAGTTCTTTATATATTCTGGCTACAAGTCCCTTAATCAGATATATGATTTGTAAATATTTTCTCCCATTCTGTCTGTTGTCTTTTCATTTTTTGATAGCGTCTTGAAGCACAAAAGTTTTTAATTTTGATGAAGTCCAGTTTATTTTTTTCTTTTGTTTGCCTTTACTTTTATCCTTTCCCAAAATAGAGTTTTATAGTAGGCCCTACATGAAATCACAGATTCTTTACCAGAAAGCTGAATTTTTAGAAATACACTTACTAAAAACCATCTATATTTATTTCATCCCAGTTGTATTAAATGTACTCTCAATTAGCAGAACAGAGTTCTGAGAAATAGGTGGAGTCAAGCTTGTGTCAGTGTTTAGCCACATTTTCATTTAAAGAAAAAAAATTTTCTCAATATCTGATCTCCAATTTATATTAGAAAAATACTCTGTGGACTATGGTCACTACTAATAACACTTCTTGTTGGAAACACTTGTGAAACATTTGTCAAGCACATAAAATGGTATAAAAGTGAAATGTAGTAATTAAGATTTGTGTTCTATCGATTGTGTAGCTAAAGTAATTTTTCATTACTAACATAAGATTTAATAAGTAGTTAAAGATTCTGACTTGGCACTAGTCATTAGCATATAATTGAACTAGTAAAAAAGATCAGTTAAAGCTGTGTTGATTACCACCTTATCTTTGAAAGGCAATTAAAGACCTCAATCATTGCAACAAGATTTGATTGTGCAGCCTTTATTGGACATTGATCTTTCAGCAAAGTACAGTTACATTTTCCATTAATTTACAGTAACATGGTTTAACTCTGATACCTTAGACTGTTGACCCAGGTGAGATGTAATGCTAAGTACTTGTTTAGGTTAAGATGCCCCCAAATGTCATTACTGTCTGAATGGTAAGGGCTGAAAAAAAGTAGATACCCAATCCACTAGTTTTAGGATAAGGTTTCTGTTATCTGTACTAGCTCTTAAATGAAATGAAACCAAGATCCTTGTCTTCATGTCATTCCACTCATTTAAACATCATTCTTTAATAGGGTTAAGAGATATTTCATGAAGAATTATAGATGTTCTGTGCTTATAGTTTTGAATAAGTGACACAAGATAGAATGTACATTTTAAAAGAAACACATATGGCTTTTAATAACTAAAAATGTTTCAATTTTTACTGAAGTCAACAATTAACAAATTAGTGACCAAATATATGTGATGAAAGAAATTACAACTGTTAGTACAATTTGGTATGTTAAGACATCAGCACTGAGACACTAGGGATTTTTATATTAGCAACCTCTTCCATGCTCCCAATTCTGTTACTGCATCTTTATGGTGGTTCACAACTTACACAGGAACTAAGAATTTTGACTAGAAATTTCTTCCAATACTTGGTAATTGATTTGTATAGAAATAACCATAGAAGAGATGCAAAATTTTATACTAAAAACACATCTTCGTTAAAAAATAGTTTTGCCTGGATTATTTTAAAGACAAAAATCTCGTTAAAGAAGTGTCAGCAGGAAAGCCATCTTCGGTTGTTTCATCACCTAAGAAAACTCCTGATATTTTGAAGGGCAGGGTCCATTCAGGACCCTGCTTGCCATCTCCTGCATAACCGGCATGTGCACAGACACACAAAATGCCTTCAGTGTCTCCTCCTTTCTTCCTCTCACCTTATTGTTAAAATCCTTTTGTAATGAAGTCCTTTAAATATAAATATATATGGAACAGAAGAATGAGAATTACAAAACAGCTTTTACAGTTTTAAAAGTAAAACTGACATTCACCTACAAGTGTATTCATGTTACATTTTAAGGTAGAAAGGTTTCCTGTTTTGTCCTTCTCAGATTACATGTGGAAAAAACTAAGACACAAAGGAGTGGAGTGATTAGCCTGAGGTCAAAAAGTAAGACAGCACTGATACTAAAAATAGAATCCATCTGCTGACTTCTAGCATTTATACTTTATACGTTTTGGCCACAATGCTTCCATGAAATATCCAACCTTAAAGAAAAAACTTAAACCATCACCGTTCAATAAGGAGCATTTTTCAAACTAAAAGGTTCACAAGACTTAATAAATCCAATGAATGATATTTTAATATTTGAACCATGCCCTTAGCCATTGTTGAGTTCATCCTTCACCATGATCAACTCCATGAGAGCAAGAGGTCTATTGATTTTCATGTAATACAAGAAAATATTATATTTGCTTAATTGTTACACAGTGAGCACATCAGACAAGAAATCAAGGCTCTTTTTAATGCTGCAAGCAGCAGAGAATTACAGAGATCAATAGGGTAGTTTGTCAAAGATGTTCTCCAAGGAGACTTACCTATCACCATATGGACAAGAAGTCACACTGACTGTAGCTATTGAAAAACAGGTAAGCAGAGTCAGCAGTACAAATTATCAGAAATCAAACAGGCCAGTGTGAAAAGAAGTGCAACTCTACTGAAAAGCTGTATTTATAGTCTGATAATTAAAAGACATTTTATCAGCTTTATGTTGGGACCAGACCTTTACAGCAAATATTGACAAGACCAGTAGTAATGAATGAGCAGTATTTGACTTAAAACTTATGAGCTATAGTTATTTAACTTTGCCCATTACTGAGGAAATCAGTTCTAGCCTTCCTTGCAAAATGCTAATAGTCAGTTTTTATTATTAATGAAGCTTAATGTAACTATCTCCTTTGTGTAAGCCATTCATTTAACTAGTGTCAACTATATTCTTCTGGACTAAATATATTGGCATAAGTACTTCTTTGATTGTTATTTAGAATTGCTTTTAAGACAAGTGAACACTACAAATATTTGAAGAACAATTCCCTCTGTAGCTCATGTAAAATGACTACTTTGAACGAACCCAGTTTGTATTCATTATTCTGCTTTCACCTCAATCACTTCCACTCACTTTCTCTACTGATTTGCCAGAAGTAAGCAATCAAATGTTGGTTACATTGAATTTTATAAAATATCTTGCTACAAAAATGTGTAAATGTTGCAGAGTATCAGCAGTACATTAACATAAAATTATATATTATGTATGTTTGTAATTATGGGAGAGATCATAAATCTTAAAACACCCATTGGTTTAGAAATTAAATAGTTCTCCCTAAATTACTCCAAATTTCTGAAATTTACCATTCGTCTGGGTATTTTGTAACTACCCCCAAGGATAAATTTTTTTAATGACTTTGCTTTCAAAAATGCAATTTACTTAATAAAATTCTAACACAACACTGCCATCAGGTCTTTACAATTTCAGCCCACTTCCCATTGCCAAGAAGTCTGTGGATATGTACCATTTCAGCTAATTGCTTTTATGAACAGTTACCAAATTTATTTTTCTGGGTCTTTCTAGATCTTAATTGTTCTTACAGCTTTATCAGCATGCTATTTTAACTTTTAATAAGTCTTAATTTCATTCATCTTGCTATGTTTACATTAATCAGAGTTATTATTACATTCTTTTTTAAAGTAGAATGGTATTTGATCCTTTATACAATAAGAAGCTTCAGCTTTACACCTGGACCTCTCATCCAGGTAAATGCCACAAAGGCCTTTAAGCATTTCCATTTAAAATCCTGGCAGCTGAATGGTTTAGATTTCAGACTGCAATCAGAATTCTCATCAGTTTTGGATTTGCCAATGATATTATCTCCTCTATACATCCTAAAATTCTCTACTTCTTTTTCCAATATTATAGAAAAGATTTTTTCCCCTTCCTTCTTTGTATGTGTGTCTATATTTTCTCTTCAAAGGGCCAATTTAAATGGTTAATAACTAACTATAGAATCTACATATGGATTATAATCATTTATTATTTGTAGTTTAACCTAGTTCTAGGAAAACACTGGTGTAAGCTTCATGTGTCTGTAGTTTCCATTGGCTAAACAGAGTATGCAATATATAACAATGTATGAAAAGCTTTGCCTCTTGAGGGCAATGATTTATCTTAAAGAACCAGACACTGAAAGAAAAAGATGTTTGCAAAAGTTTTATTTTAAAGGATCAAAAATAAATATTGCACATACACACAAGAGAAAATTCACTGATATTTATGTTCTCCAATGTACATTTTCAATACATGGCACCTTCATCTTCTTTATTTAGAAAATAAACTGTTATTGGTCCATAACTGGTATGCACTGTCTCTGTGACTCTAGCAAACAACCAGGAGCCAAGCCCATATAGTAAAGTTGGAATACCTAGAAAACAAATGAATATGTTATTTATGAACATCAACACTTATTAATCATGCACCCATATATTTGTCATGGTACAAAACACATAGTACTCCTCAGCAATGTCAACAAATTATAAAGTTATTAAAGTACATAAATATGAGTAAACACTGACCTAATTATCTAAGAGCTCAATTTCATCTATGTTTGTGGAACATGGTAACAACTGTGTGAGCCTAGAGATTTTTAAAACTATAGATAAGGCTGGTATAAATTTTAATTCAAAGCACTTTACAAGCACTAATTCACTCCCTCCAAGAAATTATGAAGTAATTCTATACCCTTTTCACAAATAAGCAAACAGAATCTTCATTACTTTAGTTGTAGATGCTCTTGATTATTGGCCTTGAGCCTAAATTACTAGGTCAACTTCACTGCACTTTAAGTTAGACAGTTAACACTGATGGCTCAAGTAATTTTTTGTACAACTTAAAAGAAACTGGGTCAAATAGCTGTCTTTAAAACCTGACTCTAAGGAAGATTTTAGTATAATAACAGGCATGAGAAACTCTCCCATTAGTATTTTTACAACTGATTTGAAAACAATCTTGTTTCAACCTATTTGAAATAGGTCTATAGTAGACTCCAACAGCATGCTTCTTCTTTGGAATATTTCCATTTGATAAGATTTTGCTGTTACATTTGAGATCACTTGCCACTCGCGATATACAACACTAAACATACACTACCCAGAGATATGGATTAAGCACTCATATGCATATGACACTATGTTGGACACAAACTTTCACAATTCCAGTCTTTTTTAAGACACTAAAATCAATGACTATTAACATATTAAAAACATATATATAAAACCACAGGCACATGAATCAGTAACAAATATTGTATGCTCTACACCAGTATTAATTTTATTGTGTAGGAGCTAGACAAAAATATGATTTAAAAGCTGTACATTTGGAAAATCACTGTCTTTCTAGTTAGCAGGGAAAGCAACACATGGTCAGGACTAATCACGTTGCTAAAATTTTTTATTTTTCCACAAGAGTATATTTGCTGTGCTGTGCTCTTTTTGAGTGTGTAAGTACATTGGACTACTTTGTGCTTATCCCCTGAAGCTGCATTCCAGCCACTGTGATGGTAAAGATTAATCAGGAGAAGCATCACTAGCTGGCAATGAAAAGAGGCAAAAATGCCCGTTCAGGCTGGCACCTCTCTATTTTAGGAATATACTGGGTCACAGCTTGTCACTGTCACAGGATTCCCTGGAACTCCTATGAAATCTTTTACAGTATATTGCCTTCTTTGCCTTGGTAATACCCAAAAGAATCTCTAAATCCCTGAAGGGAATGTCACAAAAAATCCACAAAACCTAGCATCAGAAAGCTATCTATAAATCATTTAACCAAAAAGAAAAAATAAAAGGCAAGTGGGGCATGGGGTGAGGGAGTGGACAAGAGAAGAACAAGACAGGAAGAAGTGAGCGTAGAGTAGAGGGGGCAGTTAAAATAAAAACTAAATTTAAAATATGGTATCACAACTTCAAAAGCTGCAAATGAATGGAGGAAGAAAAAACAGGCTCTAGAAACAATTATTAATATTCTAAATATACTGAGGGTAAAAATATATAAAATATGCCTTTTAAGCTAATGCTAAGGACATAAATTTAAGGAATGTCTGGTGACACTGAAAATTGTGTTTTGCAGTATTTATCACAGTTTTCAGTTAAAATATTGATACTTAAAATTACAAATGGTCAGTATTTTTTTCGGCTAAAATGGAGGACTGATCAAAGATTACTAGCTTAATAATAACTACATCATCTCTTATTAAAAAACAACTAGCAACCATTATTAGTAATGCTGTTTAATCGGGGATGGAGTTATATAGGAGTCAGAAAATCTATATTTGTTTTTTTCTGCAGTCTATTTAATGCAGTCAGGCTGATACACTAAATGGGAAGATTTGCCACTTATAATTTAACTTGCACATTAAAAAAGTAATTTTCTTTATCTATGTTTGAAAGTCTATAAAAAAATTAAATTTTTTCCAAACTGTCTGAAACATGTCATAACATCAAAATGAATGTGAAAGTCAGTTCTTTGCATAATAATTCATTTTGAGTCAGCTGAACAGTAGGTAAACCACTGTCAAATTAAGCACTTAAAAAAAATTAGAACTTCGTAGCAAGCCTCTGATTACCCATTCATTCCAATGGTAAGTTGCTTTTCTTAAATCTCAATCTACTTCCCAGCAGGATACCCAGACTGATAAACCATCAGTAAAATGTCAGCTTCCACTGAAGGGAAAGCGGAGGAGAAAGGGAACAAATGGGTAAAAGAGAAATCTTTATTATTCACAAAATGGAAAAACGAATTACTCTGATAACTACTAATTTGGAAGGGAAGAAAAGGAATAAAATCCTAAATATTTTTATTAATAGAATATGTACTTGATGATCCAGAGGGATAATTGTACATCACAGAATAGGAAAGAATCCTATTATCTGACTCCCTACCTTCAGACAAAAATACAAAATAAACATTACCAAATTGGTGAATACACTAAAGTCCAGAAGAAAATTCCCTTTATCAGTATAAGCCAATTTGTATCAAAGCATGCATGAGCAGAAAGTTTCCCTTTTTGTTTAACTTAAAACTTATTCCCATTTAAGCAGGATTTTTAAAATTTCCAAAAGACCATTAAATCACTCTTCAGCCTTCTTTTCCACATAAAAAAACTACAACTGTTGTTTCTTCCCTCAATAGGTTTTACTTTTCTGTGTGACTGTTCTGGATATTCTGGATATTTTCTTTGAATTTCTGTATATTTATATTTAAAAGAGAAGTCCCTAATTGTTAAAGTGTTCTTAAAGTGTTAGGTTTTAAATGGTGAAAATTTTAAAAAAGGCATTTGATTCATGGTTTACCTATAACACTACGATTATACTTTTCCTAACCTGTTACTCTTTACACTTGGGAAGAATGATTGCTTCTGATTCTGAAAATGCTAAAATAAACTTTTTCTTGAATCTAGTCATCACTCCCGTCTTCCCAAATAATTTTGAATTGAATTTTCTAAGTCACCTCACCCTTCAACTTTGTATCACCCTCAAAATTAGGAGGCATGCTCTATATTGTCCATCAGCCAAATAAGGCATATTTTAAAGGATTACACATTGCTAAATAAACTCCTTATTGGACTGAACCCAGGACAGTCCCAGTGGAGTAATGGCTCAAAAATCCCATGACTGATATATGTGCATTATTATAAGCAAAAATACACAGACCATATTTAAATTTAATGAACTATCAGATTATATAATACTAGTGCACCTACACAGGAGTTTAGCTTTAATTCTGGTTTTAAAAAACTGGTTGGGTAACATGGTTTAGCTCCCACATCTAGATTTTCAATTAGTGAAATCTGGATTAATTTGATATCAGCTATTAATAGGTTCAAAACATCCTGAGGCCTATTTTTCACTGACCTATAAAAGATACACCCATGTCAACGTTCATGCCTTTTCTGTCATTAACCAGAAGAAAATAAACATCCAGCAAGAAGAAATACTCTCAGAATTAGAAGAGTCCCATGAAAACATAGAAATATTAAAGAGGCAGAGTCTTTTAAATATCTTGTAGGCCTAGCACCTGAGGAAGCTAATGACTGGTGAAAATCTTTAGTGCTTTTAGTAAAACGAACTTGCTGGGATCTCACATAAAGAAAACTTAAAAAGCAGTTCCAGTTTTCATAATATGAACGCACCCACAAAGTGATGTTCATGGGCGCAAATTCAGCCATGCAATAAGACATGTCAACTTGAGAGCCACTTTCCAGGGGGGAGCCACTTTCCAGTGGGGACATTTCCTCATAGCCTCCTTCTTTTTGTTAATGTAGAGGTCCTCCCAGTTAAGAGCTGCAGGAAGTGAGGATGGAAGGCTTCCTCCCCAGGGGTGATGCAGGGTGGTCCCTCAGTATAGGCCTGTGGATAAACCCCCCTTTCCGGGGAACGATTCAGCGACAACTTAGCCCTGACAAGCACCAACTGGGCGGGGATTACAAGACCCAAGCCAAGGCCATCCTAGAAGGCTGCAGTGTGCGTGGGACGCAGAGGCAGGGTCTGGGAAGCCCAAGAGCACCCGGGGAAGCGTGGCGAGCGCGTGCGCCGGGCTCCCCCGCGCCAATGTGGTCTGACCTTGGCCGGGTTCTCCGCTTCGGAGCCAGAACGTTAGCGTGCAAACAGTGGGGCCGTCGGCGGCGGGACGTGCTTCACCGGCCGGGCCACTCACCGAGGTTGATGACCTTGAGCGCCGTGAAGAACTGGTCCTGCCGGGCCAGGTCCTGCCAGGGGGCCTTGGAGCAGTGGTACTTGATGAAGGGGAAGCAGCCAGTGCGCAGGACGTGGTAGTTGGCGCCCTGCACCGACCAGTTGAAGTGCGAGAGGCCGAACTGGTCGTTGCGGACGGCGCTGTACGGCACGCAGAAGGAGGTCCAGTGCGGGAGGCGCCGCTGCAGCAGGTGCAGCGTCAGCACCTCCGAGGCGCGGGGCTTCGGGCGGGAGGCGGCGCCCGAGGCCCAGGGCCGGCACAGCAGCAGCCGAAGCACCGCCTCGTGGGCCCTCCGCAGGGCCTCCATGGCCGGCCGCGCCCGCGTCCCCCGCCCTTCGGCCGCCGTGGGGGCGCGCGCCCCTGGGGGCGGGTCCGCCAGCGCGCGCGCGTGTGCACGCCCCCCGGGGCGAGCGGCGGGGACGCACAACGGGCGCCGCGCGGGTGCGCGAGAGCCCCTGGGGCGCGGCGGCGCGTGCGCACAAAGGTCGCGCGGAGCGGGGCCGAGGGGTGGGCAGAGGGACGCTAGCGCGGAGGAGGTAATTAAATCGTCACGTAAGACCTCATTAACAACCGTGGGCTGGGCAGGGAGGTGGGTTCGGGAGGTCTTATCAGTTTGGGTATGGGGAAAATTAAGGCTTAAAACAGTCACCCTAGTGAGTGGCAGAACCCAAACCCAGACCTCTCTTCCCAGCCCTGGGCTCAAGTGAAATCCTTCGTAGGTGGTGTTGAGGAAACACTTGAGAAGGTGTCCTCAGGGTCCCCAGATTTGCACTGTCTGGTACAGTCGAGGAGCACTTTTATGTTTAGCTCTTCGCTGTCGTCTTCACTGTTTAAAATAAGTCCCAAATATTTCAAAATAAAGTTTATTTTTAAAAAAGTTCCACGTGTCACCGTACAGTGCCCAGATGCGCACCACCACTCCCTCCTAAGCCTGGTGAACGCCAGGAGTCTTTTAGTTATAAGTCTTTATAATCCTCAGTCACTCATTATCAAATCTATTACTGTAAGAAAACCTTTTCTCAAACTTTGCAGCCTCTTGAGGTAATAACTTATATACACCTGCCTTCTAAGTAAGCATTTCCTCTTACTTGTCCTAAACTCATCTTGTTTGGAGAAACCACATAAATAAGATGATACGTCTGGAAAGCACTGTTATGTAAGTGAAATAATTATGTGTAAGCACCGTATGACAATTACTATTATTGTTGTCAAAAACTCAAGGGGGCTGTAGGATAGTGTGGCTAGTTTTTATATTCTCCAGTCTTCATTGATTCATTCAACAAACTGATTGAGCACCCACTACCACGTGTCAAATCTGCAGGGGCCTTGTAGTCGTGCAAATAATTTGAGCTTTGCCTTATAGAATTCCCTATTAGATAAAAGTTTTTAAAAGATTTTAGGTGGAGGCGTAATATGTTAAATTTTGGCATTGTATATCTTTTGGGAATATATAAATTAATTTTTAAAAAATGAAATTTGAATCAAACATTTGTGGAACCCCTGAAGTATGTCTGAGAAACCCGAGGTTCTGTGGCATATAAGGTAAAAACCACTGATAAAGAGAACCAGATATTTAGATAGGTTTCATTGCATTCTGTCATGAAGGCTTGGGAAAGGGACTAGGGAACTGAAGAATTTATGTTGCAAGATGCTCTCTTGGAAAAACCTCCTCAGTGTTGAGGGTTTGAATATCTTTCTCTTTTCTGCTCTTAATTAGGAAATTCCTCCAAAGAAAGCTGATAGGTGGTGGACCACACCCAGGTTTTCAAGAGTGTTTGAATGAAATATTACCCTAACCTAAAGAAACAGAGCTGGAGAATATGACTTCAAGATATCTCTTCTGACTTTAAGATTATACAGTGCCACTTCTGTAACTGAAATAAGATAATTTCTCAAAAAACCCACAACTCAGATCAGATGTTTGATTTTCTTTTCAGTTCCAGCTCTTGATGGCCATGAAACAAAGGGACTTAGAAGTTGGCATTCAAAAGCCTAAGTCAATGTTTAGAAAACATTGTGTCTAGGCCAGCTCCGATAGCCTAGTGGTTAAGTTCAGCATGCTCTGCTTTGGCGGCCTGTGTTCGGTTCCTGGGCATGGACCGACACCACTTGTCTGTCAGTGGCCATGCTGTGGCAGTGCCTCACATACAAGAAAGAAGAAGACTGGCAACAGATGTTAGCTCAGGACGAATCTTCCTCAGCAAAGAAAAAAAAAACTGTGTCCAATAATTAAGAATTAAATACACGAATACTTAAGTTTTTCACAAAGCATGGAGAAATGACATCCCTTAGAAGGAACTCCTTAAAATGACTATAAAGAGTGATACTGTGTATGGCATTTAGCATGTGCATGGATATATCATGCTGCTCCTAGAAAGAAGGGATCTAGCCTCCTGATTTTTGTTTTAAAGCCACCGAGGACATTGTAGATGTTCAGAACGTGTTAAAAATGAGTTCTACAAAATTGATAAATTGGAATATATTAGAAATAAGAATTTCTGTTCATTAAGAGGCACTATTGAGAGATTGAAAAGGTAATCCACAGAGTGGGAGAAGTATTTGCAATACATATATCTGCCAAAGCATTTTGGTATCTAAAACAAATCATTAAAAAAAGACAATCTGTGAGAAAGGTGGACAAAATATTTGAATGGACTCTTAACAAAGGAGAACATCCAGAGGTCAATAAACATGTGGAAAAGTGCTTAATTTCAATAATCATCCAAGAAATGGAAATTAAAACCACAATACAATACCATTTCACACCTGCCAGAGTGGCTAAAGTAGAAAAGATGGAAAGTACTAAGTGTTGGTGAGGATATGCAGCAATTAGAACTTTTATACACTGCTGGCAACCACTTTGAAACATTTCTTGGCAGTATATATTATAGCTGAATATATACATACCACATGACCCAGGCATACCACTCCTATATATTTGTATTAGCACTGTATTGTATGTATTTGTAAGTGTGCTCAGGCTGCCATAACAAAATGCCATAGACTGGATGGCTAAACAACAGAAATTTACGTTTTACAGTCTGGAGACTGGGAAGTCCACGATCAAGGTGCCAGCCAATTGAGTTTCTGGTGAGACTTCTCTTCCTAGCCTGTAACTCCTTCTTGCTGTATCCTCCCACGGCAGAGAGAGCTAGCTCTGGTGTCCGTCTCTTCCTCTTCTGATAAGGGCACCAGCCCTAGGGGGTTAGGGTTCCACCCAAATGACCTCGTGTAACCCTTATCTCCTCCTCACGGATACTGTCTCCAAATATAATCACCCTGGGTATTAGGGCTTCAACATATGAATTTTGAGTGAGACACAAACATTCAATCCATAACAATACCCAACAGAAATTGTGTGCATATGTCCTCCAAAAGACATGTACTAGAATATTCATAGCCACACTATTCATATTTGTAATATTCAACCTGGAAATTACTCAAATGCCTATCAATAGTAGAGCAGATAGACAAACTGTGGCATATTCACATGATGGAATACTATCCAGCAATGAGAAGGAATGATCTACAATCACCCACAACATGCATGAATCTCACAAACAGGAGGAAGAATGAAAGAAGCCAGACATTAAAGTAATTACTATATTATTTCATTTATATAAAGTATGAAAACTGGCCAAAACTCATCTATGCTGTTAGATCACCCTTGGCAGAGGGCATGGGGAGGTGCCAGTGACTAGAAGGAGTGTGAGGGGACTTCTGGGGGACTGGGATTATCCTCTGTCTCTCTTTTTTTAAATTCTTTTATTTCTATAGCTTTTTTTTAAAGACAATTTTTTTAGTGTAGTTTTAGGCTCACAACAAAATTTAGAGGAGGGTACAGAGATTTCTGATGTATCCCCCCTGCCCCGCACATGCATAGCCTTCTCCGTTATCAACATCCCCCACCAGAGTGGTATGTTTGTTATGAGCCACATGAGTTCATCCCTATGATGAACCTAGAGATTTTTTCTCTTTCTTGATCTGAATCCTAGTTAAATGGGTATATTCAGTTTGTGAAAATTCTTTTAACTGAACACATCTGATATGTGCATTTTCTGTTTGTATATTATACTTCAATAACAAGTTCAAAAATGACAGTGAGTTCTACAGGTAGTGTTATATATTAGCACATCCTATTATTAGTGTTTATTAAGAAATATGTACAGAGAACATATATAGTGGACATGACCCAAATGTGACCTTGTACTTATATAGAATATTTAGTCTTATGTTGTTTTTACAACCTTACCGTGAGATCCGGATTTACTCACATATTGCTAATAGTGTGATTTAAAAGAAAGTAGGGTAAGCGTGTAGATTTTAATTCACTGCTATTCTCAGAGGGTCAATTATAAGTAAGATACTGGGTTCATATGTCAGCATGTTGGTAAAAGATAAAGGAATCATGAAAAAGGAATAGAAATGTTTATGTTTAGGATTTCATTTACAAGTTCAGTCTGAGGCTTAAGGACTTTTGGTTCAAGGAAAGAAGGACCATAGAGATGGTGCTGCCCTGATTCATATTCTAGCGTGTTTTGGAACTTAAAAACAGATCCCTATGGCTCAGACCCGGATCTCCTAGGAACCCAAATCTGCTTAATGGCTCAGTGCCCTCTAAGCCAAGCTCAGCACCAGAGGAGGTGGCATGAGTTACCACTACAGCTGGATGAATGCTCATTAATTCTCTCCACTCCTATCGGTGGCAAACACTGCTTGCTGCTCCATTCCTATATCCTTGTGTCTGCCCTGGCAAGGACAATGTACATTGGCTTTATGCAAACTCATGGAAGTACTGAGTTATGGCAGAAGTCATTAGGAGAGGCAGAAACTGCTGTGTTCTTATCCAGATCTTCATGAGTCCTTCTGTGGAACTGATCCATGTCCTGAAAGGCCCCAAGGAGTTGGATGGCAGCTGGGGCTGCTGTTACAAAGAGTGGCAAGAAGAATTACTCTGGTAAAACATTTTACCATGAACATACAGAGATCTCATCCAGAAGCATCTGTGTCTAAACTCCTCTCAAATTCTGCCCCCACTGGAATGTGAACTTGCTAAGGCCAGGGATTTATGTCTGTTTTGTTAACCTCTGTGATCTCAGCACTTAGGACAGTACTTGGCATATAGTAGGTACTCGTTGAATATATGAAAAAAAAGTGGGTAAAGTGGATATCCGCTTCAGTGGCAAGGAGACATATTTTGTGACTTTTTGAAACCAGGTAACGATTTATGCTGGTAGATAACACAATCCATTTTACGGGCATGTTTCCAATATTACAAATCTTCATAATATGTAGTCAGTGTTTGGGGAAGCGTTTGAAATCATGGCCAAGTAAACTCACCTTTTCACGCGGGTCATAATTATGGTCCCAGCTTCGTAAAGTGAGTCTTGTTTTACTAACAGATACATTCATGAATAGCATCTGACATTTTTGTAGCACAAATCATATTTTCACATCAAATTCCTAAGATATTTTGGCTTTATTGCTGATCTTTAACTGACAGCAGCTCTTAGCACTTTAGCTGTTAGTCTTTATGCCCCCTCCCCAGTCTCACTGTTGAGTAGTTAATGGTCTATAAACAAATACAGAGATGCCCTAAGGGGGCTCTCCATTTAAAGGGGCCTTGAATCATTTCATAATAGAAATACAGTAGTCCACCCACTGATTTATGATTTGTCAGTTTAGGTTTTTGAAGTGACATGCCACTGGTCTTTTCAGTTGGGACAGGCTTTTAATTTACTGTACAGTAACGTTAAATTTTATCTGATTTTTTCCTTCAGGAGAAAACTTATAAAAATGTTAAAAAAAACATTTGCAGTTTCCATGTATGAAATACCTTTCTGTGTGTGCATAGATGTGCATATTTCAGTTTCTTAAGCTAAAAGTGGCCACAGAGGGTAATAATGTCTACCAGTTACAGCGTGTTTATTTGTGCTAGGTAGTTTTCTTACACCTGTCGTCTCATTTAAACAACAGTCCAAAGCTGGGTTTCGTTTCCCTCATTTTCAAGCTGAAGAAACCAAATGTCAGAAAGTAAAGAGGTTAAGGTAGTTGCCTGCAGTCACGGAGCTGGTGGGTGGTGAAGCTGGGATTTGAACCTGTGCTGGCAGGACTCAAAACCCCATGCTTTGACCACAGTTAAAAAGAGTCCCATGATGCCAGACTCAGATGTAAATGTAGCTGACACAATTTAACATCCCTTAGATGTTGCACAATCAGTAAGGACACAGGAAATAGCATTCTAGATCCAAAATATGGCCCATCTGGCCCAGAAGTCTGTCCGGCTCAAAGAAAATTCGGGGGCACGCATGATGACTCAAAAAAAAAATGATTTTTCAAAACTGGATCGCTTGCAAAATTTGTTGTAAAACAACTGTTTCTATGTATATTGAAAGTACCTTTAAAATATCTTTAAAATTGAGAGCCACGATAAGGAGTTTGGGCACCAGCAAGAAGGATCCCAAATCTAAGCAAGTTATCAAGCCCTAAAACTTGGGTTTTATTTGGGGAACCTAAGTAAAGAGTATATGGGAATTCTTTGGACTGTTTTTACAACTTTTCTGTAAGTCTAAAATTTTATTCAAATTAAAAAGTTTAGTTTTAATAACTTGGGTTTTAATGGAGAGAGCATCTGGCCATAATTTGATGGTATGAGTAATACTCCTGCTATAGATAATAGGCACATTTAGTCCAAGCCAGCATTTCAGTGAACCACAACTTGTGGTTCAGCTCTATCTTTTTATTCCTTATTGCAATTTCTAATAAAGCAAGATGTTAAAGCTAACTACATGCTCTATTAATTATATGAAGGTGAACTTGAGTCATATTTGTTACTGAAGATGATTAATAATTGCCAGTTCTGCACACATTTCTGGTGCATTTCAGTAAATAAACAGGGTACATTGTTGGGTAGTAATTGATTAATTAGCACATTCATCCTACACAGCTCAATGGTCTAAGGATGCTGAGTTTGAGATATTGCTCATAATTATTACAAGAAACAAATCTGTTCTATTTCTCAGTTTATTCTGTATGCTGTTTTTTTTTTTCTAAATCGAATGTTTAATGGTTCAAAACCTTATAGGTTTTATTCAGATAAATCAACTCATGAAAAATTTCTAGTCATAATCTCAGAATCTTGTTTTTGTGTGAACCAGGGTGAAAACTTTTACAAGGCTAATTTTAACTTTAGATCTTGCTGTTAAACTGGATCAAATACTGTAAATATAGGGCACTTCCCCACCATGCAGGAAATGCTCATTGAGCACCTATGCGCAACAGGGGCACTGGAATCTCATTTGCTTCCCAACCACATCAAATAAGCTCAGGATTGCAAGTGTCATCAGGTTGGCACTTCGCAGCACCAAACAAATATACTGTGTAATCTTCAGAGAAGTATAACAGCGTGTATTGGTCGCTGTTTTAACTATGCAGTAACTTAGGATTTTTTTCTTTTTCTAATTTATTGAGTCAGCATGTAGTTGAGAGATAGTGTTGTTCAGAGAGCTTTGGACAGGGAGTCAGGAGTCCCAGGTTCTACTCTATCTGTATTCTTTCTTGAAGAAGCTATGTGACTCTGGGCACATCACTACCCCCTTCGCTAAGCATGGATCACTAATCTGTAAAATGAAGACTTCAACCAGGGATGATGAGGTACAGTGAGGAGCCCAGGCTGCAGAGACAGGTAGACCTGGGTTTGAGTCTCGACTCCCTATTACTGGTTTTATTATTTTAGGAAATTATTTAACCTCTCTGAGTTTCTGCTCTGTTTACTTGAGTTTACTGTAAGGATCAAATGAGATACGAAAATCATTTGTAAACTGCAAACTACCATATGAATATAAAGCATTGTTAATATTATTAATATCTTAACTGGTTGACATTAACACAATATGTATTTGAAGGATGCATCAAAATACTCATCTACTGGTCTAACAATAGGGGAATTATTAACATCCTTATGCCATTATTAAAATCGCATTGGGTAAGAATTTCCCATGTGCATTCATAATTTATTGCTAAATGAAAAACACAGTCTGGAAAACAGTATGTCTGATATGATCCTGCTGAAAAAACTGTACACACAAAGATAAAAGATTGTGTAATAGGAACTCAATATGTATATGTTAAAAAAACAAATGCAACATATATATTAACTGAGCAACTCTTACTACTCATAGGCACCGTTCTAGGAGCTGGGGCTATATCTTTGAACTTACAGTCCATTGGGTGAGAGAGAGAATAAAAAATAAATAAATCTGTTACATAATACCACATATTGTTAAGTGCTTTGAAGAAAAATAAAGCAGGGTAAGGGGATAGAGAGTAAGTGTGGTGCTATATTAGGGGAGTGGTCAGGGAGGGCCCCTCTGGTCTAGTGACAGTTGAGCAGACTGAATGCAGCGAGTGAGTGAGCCCTGCACGCTGCTGGGAGAAGAGTGTGCCAGGTAGAAGGAATGGCAAAGGCAGAGGCCTTAGGTAGGAATAAAGCAGATATACCCCAAAACCTAACAGTAGTTATCTCCGGGTGGTGAAATAAGGGCTGATTTCAAAATTTCTTCCCTGTGCTTTCCTGTTTTTCAAAGTTTTTGGGTTTTATATATTTGTTTTTTGAAGAAGCTATGTGATCCTATTTGGTTTTTATCATGAGCATATGTTTCTGTAATTAGAAAAATTAAAAAACTCTACAGGTATACTGAAAGACAAAGTAATCATAAGAAAAATGTTCATAAGTAGTTTTAAAAGCTTGTGTCATCTGTAAGTTTTTGCTTTCATGGTTTTAGTGCCACGAACCTATGAGTTAGTGAGAATGAAGAAGGAGAGAGATTTCTGCCCTGCCAATGAGGTTTAAAGAAGTGTTTTAGCCGTAACCATCAGTGAGGGCTTTATAGAGGGTATAGAATCATTCTGCTTTCAGCTCCCTTTTCAAGCCTTGCTACAGGGATGTCAGAACACTTCCTAGAAAGGCTGTGCCTGCCTACCTATAGATGTGGCCCGAGAAACAGTGCATTGTAGGAGGTCTTTGAAAATATGGGATTAAAGTTGCCAGGTAAAACTAGCTTCACCATCTTAGGTCTCATTTATGCAGCTCTAGGGACGACATCTGCTACATAGCAAAATGGAATGTTATGAAATACATCTTCCGTCCAAGTACAAATTAAAGCTCAGAGACACTCCAGCTAGCCATCCTGTCACTGCAAAGCAGATATAAAAATGAGACATGCTCTGGTTTATACAGGGACAAAAATGCACATTTAAAGTTTTCATTCTCATTTTTATTCCATCTATTTGCAACAAGATCTTCTAGTACAGAAGGCACACATTACATCAGTTTAGATAAAAATGCTTTCAAAATAAAATGTTGCCGTTACTTTAGGTGATTAGTGATACCCAAGAGCTTGGTACAAGAAAGTGAAAACTCCCAAAATGGAAGACCTGACCCCAGTCTAAAGGATATATTTGGCTGGCTGCTATCTTCAGTCAAAATGATTCCTTTCAAGAGAAAACTGTTTGCATCACAATGAACTATTTTTAAAGTAAAAATATTTTGTAACAATTTAAAATCACAGCCCTTTTGGATAGTAGATGGGGGAGCTTAAGAGACTGTACAAAGTTGCAAACTATTTTCATCCACTAGTTCCAATAAATGGAAGAGAAAGCTAGAAGAAGAAATCACCTCCTGTGTGATGTATAAAGTATAGCCCTTTTGATACTTTGATGATGGTGGCATAGAATGGTAGAACAGTAGAGCCAGGAGGAAGCTTAAATATCAGTTACAGATGACTGATATTTTACATACCAGAAAACTGAGGACTAGAGAGGAGAAATTACTCATCCATTAAGGAACAAGCTGGAACTAAAACCCGTTAAGACATTTAAATCTAAAGTGGAGGTTACATATATTCCATACCCATTTAGAATAACTACCAATGCCACCTAATCACTGTCTGTCCCTCCAAATTTTTGCAGGTGACCAGAAGCATTTACCCTTTTGTGCATCTCTGTTTGTGTGAGTAGGTCTGACACTAAAGCCATAGTCTGGTGTGAATTCTAGAATATTCAGACTAAGAGTATTAAGCTTAAAATAAAACATTCAATCCGTGGTGCTAAGGAGCCTGCCATTACTTCTGGTGGCAGCTTTGGGAACTTGGAGCATGGAGGTGGTTATGATATTCCCAGGCCATGTCCCTAACTTCATCACTTTGGGTAGCAGAGCTTATAATGAAGACATTCATGTAGTTTTCTTTCCCAAACTCTCCACAATTAGATTTTTGTTTCACTTGCTCCATTAATTAAAATATAATTCATATTTTAATTCGATATAAACCAGAAAATACAGAAAGAAAGAAAACTTTACCATTAAGAAGTAAGCAGTGTTAACATTTTGGGGGCTGTCTTTACAGTCTTGGGTGCATGTGTACACATATATATATATATACACATTTTTTAAAAGTCATAGCTGGAGTCATAGTTTTCCTTCTGTTTTAAAATATACTTCTTTACTTAATAGTAGTTAAATATCATTTCATTTTCTTTTGATATAACATGTTCCCCTAATACATGACTTTTTAAAAACAGCTTTTTGAGGTGTAATTGACATTCAGACATTGCATGTGTAAGGTGTACAGTCTGGTAAGTTTTGACGTATGTATACATCCAAGAGACCATTTCCACAATCTACATAGTGAAGCCCTCCGTCAACCCCAGAATTTTCCTTCTTCCCCTTAATCCTCCTGCTCCTCCTCATCCCCACCACCCCACTTCCCACACCCAGGCACCATTGATCTGCTTTTTGTCACTGTGGATTTTATTTTTGAGAAGGTTATGTAAATGAATATGTACTCTTTTTTTGTCTGGATTTTTTCATTCAGTGTAATTGTATTGAGATTCATCCATGTCTTTGAGTTTATCAACAGCTCATTCTTTTTCATTGCTGAGTAGTATTCTGTTGTAAGGATATCCGACAATTTGTTTATCCACCCACCTGTTGATAGACATTTGGGTTGTTTCCAATCTTTTTTTGTGTGAGGAAGATTAGCTCTCAGCTCACATCCATTGCCAATCCTCCTCTTTTTGCTGAAGAAGACTGGCCCTGGGCTAACATCTGTGCTTCCTCTACTTTATATGCGGGACGCCTGCCACAGTGTGGCTTGATAAGTGGTGCGTGGGTCTGCGCCTGGGTTCCAGGCCCACAAACCCCGGGCAGCCGAAGCAGACTGTGCCAACTTAACCACTATGCCACTGGGCTGGCCCGGGTTGTTTCCCATTTTTGGCTATTACAAATCAAGCTGCTGTGAACATTCAGGTCCAAGTCTTTGTATATGCTTTCTTTTTTCTTGGTAAATGACTAGGAGTGGAATGGCTGGATCATATAGTACATGTAGTAACACGATTTTTTAAATGGCTGCATGGAGGTCCTTTATATAGCTTTTCCATAATTTTTAAGCAATACCCTATTGTTGAACATATAGACCTTTCTGATTTTTCACTATTGTCACAAATGATCTATAATTTTTTGGCTTAGGAATGTGGCTACAGATATTCGAATTGAAAAAAAAACAAGAAAATGAGTAAAAAGGCATTATAAAGAGAACCTGGAGATAGCGAGTGTTGTTAGATAATTTTCAGTTTTTCAATGATTGTAAAGTAAATATTTTGTGTCTTTTGCTGGGAAGCAAAGTGGCATGAATCTTGAAATGAATCAAAATTTGAATTTGAATTTGAAGTTTATTTTGTAACCAGTGGCAGGTCTTCTGTTTTGTTGTCAAGTTTGTGGTACGTGATTTCATCATAAGATTCCTTATGGGGCAACTGCAATAAACTTAGGTGTGGCTTTTAGTTTCCTGGAGCTATAATTAGCCATATGGTATACTTTATAACATTTTTATTAAATAAAAAAATCTTAAAATGTAGCATTTTACTCACTTCTCTCTCTCTTCTCATATATACATACACAAGAATATGTATGATATATATGGTGACAATTGTGGAAGTGAAGCAAAATGTTTACTTCACTTTGCTGAATGGTAAAGAAATGCTTGGGGGGAAAACTACCATCAAAAAACCCCAAAAAACCAAAAACACTATTTTATGCATAGATACCAAAGCTATATTTTTCTGTGCTATGTTTAGGGTCTTCTTATAACAAATCTGTTTTTACCAAC
Source organism: Tapirus indicus (assembly GCA_031878705.1). Lineage (NCBI taxonomy): Eukaryota > Metazoa > Chordata > Mammalia > Perissodactyla > Tapiridae > Tapirus > Tapirus indicus. The sequence continues at coordinate 57,996,879 of CM062918.1, read as the reverse complement.
AGATTTTTAAACAGCAGGGACATGCTTATTATTTACTGTTTTGGTATCTTTCCCTCATTTACATAAATACCCCAGAAACCAGCAGTTTAAAACTAATAAAAGCCAGGGCCTTCCATCAAGTGCAATAAAGTTTCACAACCATGAGTTAGACTGTTAGGGTGAAAAATAAACCTATATATGTGGTTATGAAGGGATTTTTTTGGAAAGTGTATAATCACATTTCAAAGTTAGAACTTCCATTTGAAGTTGCAATGTAGTAATAATGTTTAAACATTTATGTAGAAAGCTTCATCTTTGAAACACACTCCCAACATTTGCCAATGAATCTCTGCTGCTTCCCTAAGGAGCAGGTATTACTATCTGCCATTTTTCTAGTTAGAAACTGGAGGAAGGTATGACCAGCTCAGAGAGGGAGGGCTGGGGAGACTAGTTTCTGGCCCTTCTTGTTCTGTGACTCTTTGGGATGTAACTCCTAATAGAATGCATCACGTAGCTGTTCGACACTGATGAAATTGTCAGCCAAACAAAGATATGAATAGTAGCTCCATCTGCCTCAGGCTTTTAGATACAGTCCTTACCCTCCCGAGGCGAGGCGCACCTTTTGGAAAGAATGGGATACAGAAAAAATACAGAAGAGGCGCCGCACATTTCATCTGCACTTGCAATGGGTTGCACCAAACGTCTTCCAGTGAGAAAAGCAAAGTCACATGCTTCCTCCCTCCCTGCAACCTCCACCTTCACATTATCTTGGCAACTTAATTTGTAGTTTTCCAAATAAGTTACTATGATTAGTACATTTAAAGAGTTGAACAAATTTGCTATGCACATTAAAGCCAGGGGAACAGTAAAATAAAACTAACGAACATTTACATTTTTGGAAATATAATTGATGTATGCTTGAGAAATTCTGAAAGATAAACATTTAAATGTTAAAATACTTATTACCTTCCCCACAGGGACAGGGTTGAGAATTAATGAGATAACAAATGTAAAGTGCTCTTTAGAAGAAAGGCACCAGAAGAATACAAATGTTTATTAATTGTTAAAGCTATCAGGTGGTTACTAATATATTACTTATGATAAATACGTCTTTTTATACTTGAAAAATAGGATGCTTGCAATTCTTAGGATGATATAGCTGAAGTAATGCTCCCCAAACTCCTCCCAGGTTACTATACATCTTGTTGGAAGTCCGTTGTTAATCCTTCCCCTGTTTCTTGACCTCATACTCATCTTTCAAACAAAATTACAGGGATGACTTCCCAGCTTCCAAACTCTCCTACACTTTCCTATCATCAGTTCTCCACCAAAGTCTTACAGACCCATCACCATAGGAGAATTCTACTGACACCACTGTCTCTCCTCCTGATTTCTTTGATCACATAATTGTGATGCCTCACAATGCTGTCCATTGTGCGAGTTTATTTTATTAGCAGAAAGTGTGTGGAAGTTAAACTGTCCTTTTATATTTCAAGCAACACACTGGAATTTGTTGTAAAAATTGCAAGTCCCTTGCATGATCTGGGACAAGTGAAACTGAACTTTCTACTTTACACAACACGCTAGAATTTGTGGTAAAAGAGTGCAAATCCCAAATTTCTTTTCATTTAGCTTGAGGTATGGTGTGAGATAACCTCACTAAATCTCAGTGTCCTCACATGTAAAATGAGGACAGTAGTTGTATCTACCCACATGGGGTTATTGGAAAGATGTAATAAAATAGTGTATATAAAGCTTCTAGTACAGTACACACCTAGCCCATGTTAAGTGTTCAATAAAAGGTAAATGTAAGTAGATAGTGGGAGGTAGGTAAGTAGATAGCACAGTTTGTCGTTAAATATCATCTATTTGATTTCTTTAAAATCAATATAAAATGGGCAATATGTAAAGAAAGGTACTTATCATCATCCAATAATGCACTCCTAAATGGTTAGTATCATTTGCTTCTCAAACCATTGTAAACATTCAATATGAAACAATGGTCATTTCTCATACAAAGATAGCTCTACTAAATGTATGCTTCTCCCAAAAACTTCCGCAAAACCGCACATCATTTTCAAAAAATCCTCTTATCGACAAAGATTTCAGTTTCCTATTTAGAATAGTAAAAGCTTAGTAATACACCTCGATTAATTTATGTTTAGGATACATTGTGCATATACATATGATTTTATTTTCAAACTTATCTTAGTTTACCAATAGCACAGTATCTTTGCTACATATATGTGCTAAAAGATAATGGACTATGCTTCTTTTCAAATGTTCTGTAATTAAAACCTTTCACTAATTTAATCTGGTCCTCTGGCTTCTTCTTAATTACTTGAAGTGATTGTTTTATTATACCAATTTTTCTCCTTTCATTTTGAAGCTGCAGGTTTTTGGGTAGAGAACTTTACTCCCGATCACTTTCTAGTAAGACCTGAATCTGCGTATAAGGCCTGAATTTAGAAACAGGCATTCTGTGGGGTATGCTAATGATAGATGCAAAGATGGAAAGTGCATTGTTTGAGAAACCAATCATGTGGGTAAAAAAAAAAGGTCCCGGAGAGTGAACTCATTTTACTATTGCCAGCAGCTTGAGGCTCAAGAGTGCTAATCAAAATTCACATGCAAAACTTCCCCCCTAGATTTACCAGTTTGTACCGTTAAGAGGGGGATCTCGCCATGTGAAAGATCCACTGCTGTGCTGAACAAAACAGAGACAGTTTTCCTTTAAAGTCCAGAGCAGATGAGAGCCATAAGGAGACAGAGGGTTTCATTTACTCTCAGGACACGATTGTGCCAGTGAACTAATGAGTCTCTTGGACCTTATGTTGCTCTGGCTTCAGTCGAGGCGAGACTCTAATGGGCATGGAGTACTTCCTATCCGTCAAGTGTCTGGACAATGGGCCCCTCATATGGAGTAGAGCGATCTGGCAGGAAAAAGAGGTCATCCTTGTACCTAGCACAGGCAGGAAACCTGGCTAATTAATGTATTTCCAACTATAGCAAAACAAAAGCTGACACACACACGTTAATTTTATTGCAGCAACTCAGCCTGTGGCTGAGGCATTGTTAAAAAATTATTGAAATTCCATAGGTAAAAATCCGCCTCATTTCCCTAATGCACTCAAGTATTTTTAAAGATATAAAGGTCCTTCTTTAAAACAACTATGTGATTTTGGTGTCGTGACTTGAATATTTCACCCTTCGGTAAACCTGGATGATATAAAACATTTTGAACAATTATGAAGCAAACGCTGAGAGTGTCAGCGCTGCATAATTTGAACAATTTGCCCTTTAGAAGGTACTATTGGATTAAGTCTGTAAAAATCCTACTGGTGTACTAAATGAAGAACTGAAGAATACAAATGTTTATTCAAGCTAGAGGGCTCAAGTTACACTGTATCTTAAACTAAGAGCAGATACTGCCACCTAGATAAATTCTGATGCTTTAGTTAACTAGATGTTGGTTTATCTTACTTTTTGAAAAATGGCAACAACAAACAATACTGGCTTGTACAATAAGAATGCAATGAATGATAAAGGGTCACTTCAAAAATCCATACAAATGTAATTTTCTTGAAAAAAGAAAAGACATTTGTGTTTTGCCAAATAGCACTGATTAAGCCTTTATTCAATTTTTTAAATTCAGAAGACAAATTACTATTAGCAATAGGAGGAGAAAACTTTATACAACATAAAAAACAAAAGCTCTATAATCCTGAAGTTTACAAAGAGGTTGATGCGGAAGTGATATTAGTAAGACTTGTAACTTTCTTGTTAGATTACTTCTTCCTGAGTTCGGGAAGAGGAAGAGATTGTTCAACACGCTCAAGTGAAAACGCAAATAGGTTTTGGTTTAATAAGTAAAATAATATCACTTAATAAATAATGTTTTAAAAAGAGCATTACATTGTAATCTGTTCTGATACACCTCTCAGCAAACAAAGCAACCTAATTTCCCCCGCTTTATTCCTAACAGCAGAAGGAATGTTGTCTCCAGATTGGAATCCAAAATCAGCAGTGCACTCCAGGATCATTCATTTATCAGATTTAGAGGTTTTTATCATCTTTGGACTGTAGCTCTTCAAATCTCATTTTGTTTTCCTCTGTTACTCCTAGAATGGCTTCAATATCATCAATGGTGGTCTGTAAATGAACGATAAAAACAAGATTCATTACTTCAAGACCTCTTACAACTCCTCCCCCCAGCCCCCAAGCATGTGCTTCTTTTTGGAGTTAAGTATGGTTTAGACCAGTTCTCCTCAAAGTGTGCTCTGCCAACCAGCACCCATCTATAAATTGTTGGTATCAGTCTTGATGAAATGAGTAAAAAAATTGAGAGTAAGAACTTGGAAGCCTTTACAGAAATTTTTATGTCTATTAAATCTAATAATGAAAAAAAGGGGCTTCTATTTTACGTCTTTAATTTTTTCATTTCATTTTTCTAGTAATTCATTGTTGTAGTATTTTACAAAAGTATTGATCCATGATAGGTTGGAAAAAACCAAACAAGCAGGTCCTTCCCTACAGGTAATTTCAGAAGCACTGGTCTACTCATCCTAAAATGGGGGTTAGTAGGCTGATGGGAGTATTTATTTCCATTGGTTTCTGGGGAGAAAAATGGCACCTTTCCATTTTATTTTATTTAGTTATTTTTTACTGAGGTAGAATTCACACACCATAAAATTCACCCTTATAAAGTATACAATTCAGTGGTTTTTAGTATATTTACAAGCAACCATAACTACTATGTAATTCCAGAACATTTTCATCACCTCAAATAGAACCTCTATACCCGTTAGCAGCTATTCCTCCATTTTCCCCCTCCCCTACCTCCTGGCAACCACTAATCTACTTTCTGTCTTTATGGATTTGCCTACTCTGGACATTTCATATAAATGGAATCATACAATATATGGCCTTTTATGTCTTGGTTCTTTCATTTAGCATAATGTTTTAAAGGTTCATCCATGTTGTAGCATGTATCAGAACTTCGTTTCTTTTTTTATGGCTGAATAATATTCCATTGTGTCTATTATCTATTTTTACTTTGGTTGCTTGCACTTTAGGTATCGTATCTAAGAAAGCATTGCTAACCACAAAGTCATGAAGATTTATACCTATGTATTTCATTGTATGGAATATTACCCATATAATATAATGGAATTCACCCATTTATCAGTTGGTGGACATTTGGGTTGTTTCTACCCTTTGACTATTATGAATAACACTTCTAATGAACATTAATGTACAAGTTTTTGCATTAACATATATTTTTAATACTCTTAGGTATATACCCTAGGTGTGAAATTGCTAGGTCATGTGGTCATTTTATGTTTAACTTTTTGGGAACTGTGAGACTATAGATAGCAGTGACACCATTTTACATTCCTATCAGCAATATATGAGGGTTCCAGTTTCTCCATATCCTTTCCAACACTTCTTATTGTCTGTCTTTTGATTGTAGCAGTCTTAGGTATGTAATAGTATCTTACTGTGGTTTTGATTTGCCTTTCCCTAATGACTAATGATGTTGAGCATTTCTTCATGTGCTTATTGGCCATTTGTATATCTTCATTGAAGAAACGTCTATTCAAATCCTTTGCTCACTTTTTAATTGGGTTATTTGTCTTTCTATTGTTGAGTTGTAAGAGTACTTGATATACTGTGGACACTAGAGCCTTATCAGATATATGATTTGCAATTATTTCTCCCAGTCTGTAAGTCGTCTTTTCACTTTCTTTTTTTTAAAGCTTCCGTGCATAGTTGTGTATCCTAATTGTTAGTTTAGTTCTCTATGTGAGCCACTGCCACAGGATGACAACTGACAGATGAGTGGTGTGGTCCCATGACCGGGAAACAAACACAGGCCATGGCAGTGAGAGCACTGAATCTCAACCACTAGACCACCAGAGCTGGCTCTTCACTTTCTTGATAGTGTCCTCTGATGCACAAAAGTTTTTAATTTTGATGAAGTCAAACTTACTATTTTTATTTTGGTTGCTTGCATTTTAGGCACCATATCAAAGAAACCATTGATAACCACAAGGTCATGGAGATTTATACCTATGTTTTTCTTCTAAGAGTTTTATAGTTTTAGCTCTTACATTTAGGTCTTTGACCATTTTTACTTAATTTTTGTCTGTGCTGTGGAGTAGAGGTGCAACTTCACTAATTTGTATGTGGATATCCCTTTGTCCCAGCACCATTTGTTAAAAAGATTATTCTTTTCCCATTGAATTGTTTTGGCATGGTTGTTAAAAATTGATTGACTATAAATGTATGGGTTTATTCTGGACTCTCAATTCTATTCCATTGATCAATGTGTCTTTTCTTATACCAGTACCACACTGTCTTGATTACTGTAGCTTGCATAAGTTTATTTTTTCTTTTTATTATTTTTTTAATATATATATTTTTTCATTTTTATTGATGTCTTAATAGTTTATAACATTGTGGGGTTTTAGTTGTATGTTATTATTTGTCCATCATCATATGGATGCATCCCTTCACCTCTTGTGCCCACCACCACCCCCTTCCCCCTGGTAACCACCAACCAGTTCTCTCTGTCTGTGTGTTAGTTTATATTCCACATATGAGTGAAATCATGTGGTGTTTGTCCTTCTCTCTCTGGCTATTTTCACTTAACATAATACCCTCTAGGTCCATCCATATTGTTGCAAATGGGACAATTCTGTCTTTTTTATGGCTGAGTAGTATTCCATTGTGTGTATATATATATATGTATATATATATATATATATACCACATCTTCTTTATCCAATCATCAGTCGAGGGACACTTGGGTTGCTTCCACTTCTTGGCTATAGTGAATAATGCTGCAGTGAACATAGGGGTGCATAAGCCTCTTGTGATGGTTGATTTCATGTCTGCTGGGTAGATGCCCAAGAGTGGGATTGCTGGATCATAAGGTATTTCTATTTTTAATTTTTTGAGGACTCTCCATACTGTTTTCCATAGAGGCTGCACCAGTTTGCATTCTCACCAGCAGTGAATTAGGGTTCCCGTTTCTCCACAACCTCTCCAACATTTGTTGTTTTTTGTCTTGGTGATTATAGACATTCTAATGGGTGTAAGGTTGTAGTAAGCTTTGAAATCAAGAAGCGTGAGTCCTCTAACTTTGTTCTTCCTTTTGAAGATTATTTTAACTGTTCTGGGTCCCTTGCATTTCCACATGAATTTTAGGATCATCTATAAATTTCTGCAATAAAGCCAGCTGGGATTTTGACAGGAACTACACTGAATCTGTAGATCAATTTGAGGAGTATTGCCATCTTAACAATAGTAAGTCTTCCAATCCATGAACACAGGATATCTTTCCATTTATTTAGGTCTTTCTTTTATGATGTTTTGTAGTTTTTAGTGGACAGATCTTATACTTTTGTTAAATTTATTCCTAAGTATTTTATTCTTTTTGATGCTATTGTAAATGGAATTAAAAAAATTTTTTTTGGATTGTTCATTGCTAGCATATAGAAATACAATTGATGTTTGTATATTGATCTTGGGTCCTGAAACCTTGCTGAATTTGTTTATTAGCTCTAATAGGTTGTTTCTGGGCTCTTTAGGATTTTTTTATATACAAGATCATGTCATCTGTGAATAAAGATAATTTTACTCTTTCTTTCCAATCTAGATGCCTTTTATTTCTTTTTCTTGCCCGAATTCCCCGGCTAGATCCTCCAGTACAATGATGAATAGAAGTGGTGAGAGCAGACATCCTTGTCTTGTTCCTGATCTTAGGGGGAAAGCTTTCAGTCCTGCACCATTAACTATGATGTTAGCTGTGGGTTTTTCCTAGATGCCCTTATCAGGTTTAGGAAGTTACCTTTTATTCCTAGTTTCTTTGAGTGTTTTTATCAGGAAAGGGTGTTAGATTTGTTAAATGCTTTTTCTGCATTGCCTTCCATTTTTATTCAGCTTTTGCTTTGCTGGTAAATCCTTGTTTACAAACTGAAAATACTCATTAGAATGTCACTAGGATAGTAGACAGAAACTGCTACTAAAAATGAATCTATCCCATTTTTCAAGTTTTTGTTATTATTCCTATTTTGTTGAGATTTGAAGTTTTTTAGACCTTCTAGCAAGAGTTAAAAAATCAAGATAACAATGATTCACTGGAGAAGCCTAGAAACCCTGAGATATTTAAAAGCTACTTAAGAACGCCTGACTTTTGACGATTTTGGAAGTCAGACAAAGGGCAGAGAAATAACCTTCATTTTGTCAATGGTAGTTGGCTCTGCCAACCTCAAGTCCAAGCTTGGAGTCTACTAAGTCTGTGGTTTTGGAGATAAACCATCTTCTTACTGTGCCCAGGCTGCTGTAACAAAATACCATAGACTGGGTGTCTTAAACAATAAAAATTTATTTCTCACAGTTCTGGAGGCTGGGAAGTCCAAAGTCAAGGCGCTAGCTGATTCAGTTCCTGTTAAGAGCTCTCTTCCTGTCTTGCAGACAGCCATCTTTTTGCTGTATCCTCATGTGGTGGGGCGGGGGGGGGGGGGCGGGTAGCTCTCCATCTCTTAAAGGGCCACTAATCCCATCATCAGGACCCCACCCTCATAACCTCATTTAAATGTAGTTTCCTCCTAAAGGCCCCATCTCCATATACAGTCACACTGAGTCACATTGGGGATTAAGGCTTCAACACACAAACTTGGGAGGGCACCATTCAGTCCATAGCACCATCTGATTCTGATTATTAGGTCTGTTTGGACAGACTAAACTGATCACAGGCAGACAGGCTCAAAATTTTGCACATGGCAGTGACAGATGAAGTGATGCTAGCTGGCAAGAACTTAGAATACAAATGATGACCATAAATCCTTTAGGACCAGTGCGAGTTGATGCAACTCTGGGTCTATTTTTTATTGAATTTTCTCAGTCATGTTGTGGGAAAAGAAATGGTCATTCTTCCAACTCATAAAATCACATTGTCATCATTATTGCTGTTACTAGAGAGACCAGGCCTTAATTCAAGGGAAAAAGTGTATTCAAAAATTATATTTTTATGAAGCTTTTGTTGGGCTTTCCCTTTAAGAGAAAAATCACATGTGGTTTCTGATTGAGTCCTTTGAGGTACTTGACCCATTCAAACATGATGAAGGCTCAAGCTGGGAATCAGCTGCAGACCCTCGTGATCAATACCAAGTGTTCATCTCTGTTCAGCTGTTTTTTTTTGTTTTTGGGTGTTTTTTGCTGAGGAAGATTGGCCCTGAGCTAACATCTGTGCCCATCTTCCTCTACTTTATATGTGGGATGCCACCACAGCATGGCTTGATGAGTGGTGCATTAAGTCCACGCCTAGGATCCAGACCCACGAACCCCTGGCTGCCGAAGCTGAGCACTCCAACTTAACCACTATGTCGCTGGGCTGGTCCCTCAGCTGGTATTTTAAAAACTCTCCTACAGGTCTTGCTCCTGTTTTCCAGAGTTTAGAGACTTCTAGTCAATTACACAGGACTCGATTTCCTGAACCAACATCTTTAAAGGTTCAAAAGGTTAGTGATGAAACATCTGCCCCACTTTGGAGAAACAGGGTGGAGTAGATGGCTCATGTATAAGCTGAGGTTTTCTTCTGCTTCTTCCTACAAGCCTTGTCCTTCCTGGGGTCTTAGAACTTCTCTGGCTCTAGAAACTTGGGCTCCCCAGGAATCCTTAGCCAGACATTGTGTTATCTGAAATTTAGGTAGATTATATTCAGGATTTTTGGTTGTGACAGTGTCTGTTTTGGCTCCATTGTGACGTTTCAACTTCACCTTCAACATCAGAAAGCCCCGTTGTCTTGTAAGCTTGGGGTTGGAAATGGCAGCAGCTTAACACAGTCTACTATATTACAAAGACAAAGTTTCAAACTATTAAATTTAACTAACGGGTTCAGGGGGAACCTTACAATATTGACCCTGCACATTGTAAAATATGTACTGCTTACAATAAAAAAAATGATTTAGCACTTGTTTACAATCCAGCATGAGGTATTTTCAGCCCTTGTATAGAAATTAACCAGGATCGTTAGTTAATTAACACCTCACCTTAAAATTGGTCTCGCCTTGCATATTAGGTGCTGATATTTCTTGATGGATGATGAAGAGATTGCGAGCAAAGGTCATGAGGACCCCCTGGAGATCCTCCCCGATTGTTCTGTTAATGATATCCAAACAAATGAGTTTACCAACGATTCCCCTCACATGCTTAAAAACAATCACCCTCTCATTTGTGCCTGTCTGGTGATGGAATTTAATGAGTATTTTCAATCTCACAAGGTGGCAATCTTCAGGGAGATATGAAAGATGAGGCTCCATTTTAACTTGTCAACAAAAGGGATTTGTGTAATAAATATTTTTTATTAATCAACTTAGCAGAATATAGGAATAGTTTCCGTCATTCCTAGCGAAAGGTTACCACTGAGCTAGGACAGTAGTGTTAGCTCATTTTAAAAATTGTTTAAATCAGTTTAAGAGAATTGTTGTTAAGTGTAATTCATGCCTAACAATTTCCTTGTCTGCAGAGACATTTGCACCTCATTATTCCAGAGACTTCTTGTCTCAGGTTTATTTTCAATTTCACACATGTAAGTGATTCTTGCTACTTATGAGTGTGCCCCATCTAAACACTTATGAGTGTTTAGAGGAGAATGTGCCCCATTCATGAACAGCTGTCTTTATAAAGCTGAAAACACACTTTAGGAAGATTTCAGAGAGAACTTGCAAACCATCTTGTAGAATTATACTGTGGTCAGTGAACATTCTCAAACAACTAGATCGTTGTAAGTTTTAACTTGGAAATAAAACTCCAGAGTATTTTTTCTAGTTATTTTTTGAATTTAAGGAAAAAAATACATTAAGTGAATGGATTGATTTTTAAAAATTATTCTGTCCTGAGGTGGTGAACCTAAAGAGCTACCCCTTAGGACAGCTGCAAAAAAACTTTGGGGATTACTTCTTTCCCAGTATATAAGTCATCTTAGAGTCTAAGGCTTAGATGCCTTGGAATGGCTGCCTTCCAGCCTGATTGGGCTTTCCCTTGGGTCTGGGTGGGTGTAGAAAGCTTCCCAGGCCCAAAGGCAGGAGACCAGGGCTCTTTGTCTTGCCACTGATGGTGTGACTTTGGGGGAAGTTACTTAAGCTCTCTGGGTCTTTATTTCTTTTTCTGTGAAATGAAGGACTTGGACTAGATCAGTGCTTCCAAACTTTTTGAATTACATTCCCCAAATCCAAGGACCGCCCATCCCTACCCCTTATAGCTACTGATCATTAGTATCTCTTCTTTTTTTTTTTGTGGGGAAGACCAGCCCTGAGCTAACATCCGTTGCCAATCCTCCCCTTTTTGCTGAGGAAGACTGGCCCTGGGCTAACATCCGTGCCCCTCTTCCTCCACTTTATATGGGACGCCGCCACGGCATGACTGACAGGCAGTCCGTCTGCAGGCGCCCGGGATCCGAACTCACGAACCCCGGGCTGCCAAGCGCGAACTAAACCGCTGCGCCACCGGGCGGCCCCCTAGTATCTCTTCTTTTAAGAGAATAAATAATAGCCAAAGGCAATTTCAGAGTCAATAATTTTTAACAGTGATTTGTATTTTATTGCTACAGGGTCAGTATGTATTAGACCCTGGATGCTTCTTAAAACTGCAGATTCCTGGGCTCCACCCCAGATCAACAGAATCTTTGGGTTTGGGACCAGAAATGTATAGTTTCACTAGGCCTCCCAGGTGATTCTTATATATACTAAAGATTGAGATCCATACTTAAAAAAAATTGTAGGGGTGTGTGTGTGTGATGCTGGGTCCACACATGGATTCAAGCCCCTCTTGCCATCCCTCCTCAGCCTCCTGGGGTCCATGGTCCCCAGGTTGGGAATCAGGAGGCTGAATGAATTCTAAGTCCTCTTCCCTATTAATGAATTCATTTCTAGAACTTCCTTCATTTTCCCTTTCTTGAAATTTCTCCACAAATTCCACTATTCCCAGAAACACCCCAGTATAAATGGAGTTGGTATGAAGTTATCCCAGCAAATCCAAACCACAAATTCTGGTCTGTAAAGTCATCCCGTCTTGGAGCCCTCACCTGTCCTAAAGATGTGGTCAACTAATGTTCTTCACCTGATGTGACCTGATTGCAATAAAGCCAAACCAAGCCCAGCCATCTCATGAAAAGCCTCTCCTTAAAGCTCCAGAGAAAATCAAGCAACATGAAGAAGAAAAGTTTATATTTGCTCATCTTTTCTTTTTCAATATACTGTAGATGTTACAAGGAAGAGAAATATAGGGTAGACAGTTTCCCAATATAGGATGACTTAAAGGTACCAAATAACCATATTCTAAGATATGAGTAAGACACAATTCAAGGCTGTAAAGTTTTGAGTCCTAGATGAGGAGATGACTTTGCCAGCTCTCCAAAATATCCTGGAGAGAAATTTTCAGGAAACAGGGAAGCACAGAGAAGCCTCCTGAGCACAGCTAGCAGGATTCTTCTCAGCATAAATGTATCTTGAGAAGACTGCGTCAGGGCCAAAACTGGATGTGAGGAGGGGCTACAGACCCTGCCTTTTGGGGAGCATCTTGCCAAGTCACCAGAGCACTTTTCTAAGCATTCCAGAATGACAGCTGCCCTTCCACAGTCAGGACAACTGAGCTGGTTCCTCATCGGTCAGATTGTTGTGCCTTGTATGTGTATGTGTTTGAGTGTACTTTGTAGTTGAAACTAGCCTCTTACCCATCAATTTTATGTAATTAATCAATTATATTTATGAACTCCCACTGACACATCTAAAGTCATTTTATGAAACACTTGAAGATCCAAATAAAACAAGATAGACTTCAGCTAAATCAGCATGCTGATTAAAATGCATGAGAAGCATCACCCTTCTTGCTTGTTACAGTCTATTTTCTTCACTTATTATGTCTCATAGCCATACTTCATACTCACAACATTCCCAACTTGTCTCTCTTCAGGTGTTCATATAATATAAAAACAGTTCCTTGTCTTCTCTACAAAATTTGAATGGGGAGAAAAGAAATAGCATATTATGTTGGAAACAAAGTAAACGTACTATCCTAAGACCACTAAGACTGATTTGAATTGAAATCTACAGCTACCTGCAAATACTGTGGGAAGCACATTTGGAAAGACTGTCTCCAGAATATGGAATAGATATGTTCTAGGACAGTGGTTTTTTTTTTAAATTGATGTAATTTACATATAACATTGAGATATCATTTACATATAACAAGTTTAAGGTGTACATTTGATTTGATATATTTATATATTGCAATATGATTATCACTGTATCTTTAGCTAAGACCTTTCTCACCTCACATAATTATCATTTCTTATTTGTGGTGACAACATTTAAGATCTAGTCTCTTAGCAATTTTGAATATATAATACAGTATAATCACAGTGCTGTGTATTATATCTCCGGAACTTATTCATCTTTTAGTTGCAAGTTTGTGCCCTTTGACCAACATCTTCCTAGTTCTTCCACCCCCACCCTGGTAACCATCATTCTACTCTCTATGAGTCTGGCTTTTTTAGATTCCACCATCTAAGTGATATCATACAATATTTGTCTTTGGCTTATCTCACTTAGATTAATGTGCTCATGGTCCATCCATATTGTTGCAAATGGCAGAATTTCCTTCTTTCTCATGGCTGAATAATATTCCATTGTATATATATACCACATCTTCTTTATCCATTCATCCACTGATGGACACTTAGGTTGTTTCCATATCTTGGCTATTGTGAATAATGCTTAAACAAACATGGAGGTACAGATATCTCTTTGAGATGGTGATTTTGTTTCCTTCGGATATATACCCAGAAGTGGGTTTGCTGGATCATATGGTGGTTCTATTTTTAATTTTTTGAGGAACCTCCATGCTGTTTTCCATATTAGCCGCACCAATTTACATTCCCACCAACAGTGCACAAGGGTTCCCTCTCCTCCACATCCTGCCAGCACTTGTCATCTCTTGTCTAGGACAGGTGCTTTTGGAAGTCTGATCCTTGGAACACTCGCATCAGAATCATCTAGCGTGCTTGTTAAAGAGGCATTTTCATGGGTGTCACCCGCACTCAGGATCTTTGGGAGGGAATCTGCCTTTTAGCTCACTTCCTGGGCGATCCTCACGCACATCAAAATTTGAAAACCACTCTTCTGAGAGCAATGGTAAAAATATATAGGAAAATAATTGGTTGTGTGGAAAATAATCTGTACTTCAATGGAAAGCTACGTGTGGTCTAAAGCACACTCTATTGCCCTGATTCTATGGGAGGTATTTTTCAACTCTGTAAGTCATAGGTAACTGAGAGACAAGCAAATTCTGTCCAGTCTGGTAGAAGTTCAGTTGATCTCCCTCTCCTGCTCCCCTGGTTGAAAAAGCAGTTTTGGCCTCCATTTGCGTTGTTCACTTCAATATTCCTGATCTATAAAGATGTCTGTTTTTTTGGATTCTTTTTTGTACTGGTTATGACATCTGCCTAATTCTTCTCTGTTAAATAAAATCTTCATCATGTGTTTAATTTTGTATCTGTATGAGAGGCATGATTTTATCCTTCTTTGAAAATTATCTTTTTTTTTTTTTTTTTTTTGGTGAGGAAGACCAGCCCTGAGCTAACATCCATTGCCAATCCTCCTCTTTTTGCTGAGGAAGACTGGCCCTGGGCTAACATCCGTGCCCATCTTCCTCCACTTTATATGGGACGCCGCCACGGCGTGGCTGACAGGCAGTGCATCGGCGGGCGCCCGGGATCCAAACCTGCGAACCCCGGGCTGCCAAGCGCGGACGAAACCGCTGCGCCACCGGGCGGCCCTGAAAATTATCTTTTAACAGTTTTTTCCAAATAAAAGTTAACACTGGAGTTGTCCAATAGCAGAAATGGCTGACCCGTGAACTTGTGAACTCCTCATCCCTGGAAGTACAAAAAGGAAAACTACATTTTGAGGATTTGGTAAAAGATATCACATGCCAGAATTCTGACTGCTCATTGACTCCCCATTTCATTAGGAAATCTGGGCATTAGGACAGATGCTGGACTACAACAGTGGCTCTCAGTGCTGGCTGCACATTAGAATCATCTGAGTGCTTTAAAAAATAGAATCCCTGGGCCCCGCCTCCAGAAATATTGATTTAATTGGTCCGAGGTGGGCTCTGGGTACAGTGCCATGCTGAGCCATATTGGAGCTTGAGGCAAAGGCAAAAATCAGTATGTTTTTACTTAAAATTTTGATATTTTGTTCATCATGGATTTTTTGAATTAATTCTGATTTTTAACATATTGCATAACAATATTATTTATCTTTATCACCAAGGGTTTTTTTTTTCTGTTCCCTTAAATTTTGTGCTCTCGGTAAGTGCCTCATTTGCCTCACCCTAATCCCAGCCCTGCCTGGGCATCTGTACTTTTTAAAGCTCCTCACTCAGGTCATTCTAATGGGTAGCCAGAGTTGAAAACCACTGACTAGTTGATCTGTAAGGTGTCTTGCATCCTTTACTGTGCTGTTCAATATGGTACTCACTGGCCACATGGGGCTACTGAGAACATGAAATAGTAGTCAAAATTGAGATGTGCTGTATCTTTCAAAGTCTTAGTACAAAAAATGTAAAATATCTCATTAATAATTTTTTTCTTTTTTTTTTTTGGTGAGGAAGATTGTCCCTGAGCTAACATCCGTGCCAGTCTTCCTCTGTTTTGTATCACCGCCACAGCATGGCTGATGAGTGGTGTAGGTCTGTGCCCAGGATCCAAACCCACGACGAACCCTGGGCTGCCAAGGCAGAGCGTGCCAAACTTAACCACTGTGCCATGGGGCCAGCCCTCATTAATAATTTTTACACTGATTACATGGTGAAATGATAATATGAGTTTTCTGTTTGGGGAGCATCCTTTTCTTGATACTAATTTCTGAATTATCAGGTAGGCTAGGTTATGCCGCAGTAATTTTTAAAAAAACACTCCAATTCTTAGTTGTTTATAATAACAAAAGTGTGGTTCTTGCTCATCCTCCATTTTCCACATGAGTTGAATGGGTCTTTGGTCACTGTGGGTACTCAGGGACCCAGGCTGAAGGAGGCTCCCTCGCAATGTGCTTCCACATGATTTCCAAGGCAGGAAAAAAGACATGGAACTCATCAAGTGGCTCTTAAACGCTTCTGCACAGGAAGGACACACATCACCTCTGCTCATATTTCATGGGCCAAAACAAGTTCATGCCTGTGCCTGACTTCAGGGAGAGAGCTGCGGAAGTGTAATTCCGTTATGTGCCTAGAAGGAAGAGAATCTGAATATTTGTGAACAGCTCTAATGATTGCCACCATGCAATATCCTGGCCTGAGGAAATCATTGCTGGCAGTTGTGAAGCTATTTGGGACCATGGCACACTGCTTATGTGTGTGTGAGACCAGCCCTGCCCCACACTGTCACAGGCAGTAAACATGACACTTCTCTCCATATGGCTTTCATTACAACTTCATTTCATTAGGAAATCAGTGGGGGTATTTTGTAGCATTACAGAAATACCAGGAATGAGACCCACAAAGTTGGCTACAAACTCAGCAATGCTTCCTTCCAATATTCAGTGAGGAGAAATAAACTCATAGGGTGATCTCATTTCTTCCCCCCTTTTCTTCCCCCTGAGATTTTGGACAAGAAACATCATTTGAAATTCTGTGATAATAATGGGAAGAAAAGCATAATGTCAAGAATAAGGACTTTGGAGGATTCTTCTTTCAGTAGCATTGATAATGATGTATTGTTAATGTTGCTTCTTTTTCTGGAAAGAGCATCGACATTAAATTTGACCAAGAGTGGGAGCAGGTGGCAGAGGTTACGCTGGAATTTGGTCAAGTGATCTTCTTTTTAGACTCAGCATAACCCAAGGAGGCAAGAAAATTTTAGGGAATTTAATGATTAAACGTATCTTTTTTTTTTTCTTTTGTAAGGTAGAGATAGTCATGGGGGCTATGGAGAAGTTTGTGCTTTTTCAGCTGAAGAATCCATAAGAAGTACCTAGATGGAATATTTTATTTGAAATGGATCCCAGAATTCTTGGACTAGATTGGTAATAATATTTTAGAAATATATGTGTAGTTAGTGAGACATAGCCCCTATAGGGAAAAAGGCACATAGGGGATGCCTAGGTGTAAGAGAAAGAATCATGTTTGACTTTATGGACAGTTAGGGATTCAGCCATTCTACAAAATGCCTGGCTGTGTGACCTTGGGAAAGTGCTTAAACCCTGTAAGCCTAAATTCCTTACTGTGATATGGTAGAAATAATAGCTTCTTACAGGAGAGATATGAAGATTAAAGAGAGAATGAAGTAATAGTGCTTAGCTCATACTAGGTGCTCTGTAAACACTGGTTCATCATCTGCCTCTCCAAGAAAAGGCAAATAAGAGAACAAGTGGAGAGTTCTGACCTGGGATGGACCCCGGGGTCTGAAGAGATGGGAACCCATCTCAGGAAAACTACAGCAAGGATATTGTTGGAGAATTTTCAGATTTTCCAAGTGGTCACATGACTCCTTCTCACTTCAGATTTTTATGACTCTGTTTTTTCTTCTCTGTTTTTGTACTTCTGTTTATTATTTGCTCCCTTCCTTCCTTTCATTTATCCCTTCCTCTGCCCACCCCCTTTTATGGATTCTTCTAGTCTCTGGATTTTATTCTCTCTCTTTTCGTCTGTTATTTTTTTCTTCTTCACATCATTCCATCACTCCATTGCCCTCAATCCATATTTCTCTTTCTCTCCTATTTCATGTTTCATCCTTTATAAGTTGTTTAGCACAGGTGACCTGGAGGCAGAGTCTGGGAAACTATGCCAGTTATGTCTTAGGTGCCTCTCTGTCTGTCCCTGTCTGTAGCTCTTGCCCTTGGGGGAACTCCTCCCTCTGCACCATCCAGTGTCCCCTGGGACATAGCAGTCTATTTCCTATACTAAAATTTGTTCTTAGAAATGCATCTGATCAACTCAGAGCCACAAAGGTGTAAATAACTTATAAAGTTTGATGCTTTATTTTTCCCAGGAGTACTAGAACTTCAATCAAGTACAAAGTCTTTAGCCAAAGAAATAAATCTCTAATAATTTCAGGTCATAGAAAGTTATGAAGCACATTTTCTTTTGGGCAGGAGACTTTCCCTACCAAATATGCCCATTCACAGAGCTTGTTCTGCTTGAATATTTTAGAGAAAAAAAGAAACAGAGTCAGATAAAGCTAGAGTTAGATTTAGCCACCTTCTGGTACATGAAAGTTTTGGTCTAATCAGTTTGGGGCTAAAAACTATTTAATTCCAAAGGGATTGTGTTGAGCAGATGCAACAATGAATTTCAGGTAAATCAGTTCAATCTGGCTTTTTCATTCTTTCTATATTTTACCAATTTTAATGTAATTTGCAAGGAAATATGAGCTCCATTATCCATGTTTGCAAACAGCATGAACCAGTCTAACCAAAGGGCCTTATGTACCCTGACGGTGTCCTATTGTGAGGTGAAGATTGCCAAGGGTCAGCCAGGTCATTCTATCACTGTTGGCCCCATGCCTAAGGCCTATATGCTTTTCAAGGACCTATAAAAAGATTTGACCTCGAAAAATTGTATTTGCTCTCAAGTATAAAAAAATAAAAATTAATAAATATAGAACTGAATATATATCAAACATTTGATCAGTTGGTTATTGCTTAATTGTTATGTGATCATTTATAAATTATACTTAATGTGAGAGGTTCATATGTTAATATGTTTGATGTGATGTGAGATGGGTCTTCTACAAGTAAGACGCAAGGGTCACTCAGGTCTTAGAATAGCCCTCAGTGTCAGGGATTTGAAAATCTGAACCGAAGTGCAAAAATATGAAACTATTTCTCAGAGTAACGTGAGTCTCTAGGCACAAAATGGAGATTCTAGTTTAGGTGGGAGACATTACATCCCACTTGCCTGTATCCAGCTACATTAAGGATGAAGCAGCTGGGCAGGGGCCATCAATATCACTGGAAATAGGCCAAAAATTGTGAAAACTGTTTTTATCAGAACTCTTCCTAGAAAGAAACTACTATATGTAGGTAGAAGAATGCTATGGACTGAATTGTATGTCTCTTCAAGTTCATATGTTGAAGCCCTAACTCCTCATGTGACTGTATTGGAAATCGGGCTTTTAAGGAGGTGATTAAGATTAAGTGAGGTCATAAGGGTGGAGCCCTTTTCCAATAGAACCAGTGTCCTTATAAAAGAGGTTACGGAGACACCAGCGATCTCTCTCTCTCTCCACCATGTTAGGACACAGCAAAAAGGCAGTCATCCACAAGCCAGGAAGAGAGTTCTCACCGAATTGGCTGGCACCTTCACTGTGGACTTCCCAGCCTCCAGAACATTTCCATTGTTTAAGCCACCCAGTCTGGTATTTTATTATGGCAGCCCAAGCAGACTAGGAGGATGTTCACTGATAAGCAGCTTTGAGTAGGGTCAGGAAGCTCGAGGCCTGCTTCAAGATCAAGAGATTGTCCCCCAAATGCCTCCTAAGTCTGCTTGACCAAGGTGAGTGTGCAAGTTTGGGGACAGAGCTCAACTTCCCAGGAACACATGCCATCCCCTGTGGAGTTGCCTTTCCGCCCTTCCCCCAAGCAGCCTTTCTCTAACTACACATCAAACTAATGTTTAAAGAATATCTGTTCTAAGGGGCACCAAATTATTAGCTGCCTAGATCACCCACAGGCCTGTATTTGGTCCAGTCCTGGCCAACTGTACCCTTCATACCTCAATGTCATAGCCGATGCCATGGGCCTTACACATCTGGAGAAAAACATAGTGGAAAACCAGCGAGAGATTGTTGTGTCTCAGCTGGGTGGTCATCACTGCATAGCGACTGGTTGCCAGCGACTGAAAAAGACCACAAATGAATGTCAGACTCTTTATAAAATATTTAAATAAGGTTTTAATTTTAGAATTGTTGTGGATTAACAGAAAATTTGCAAAGATAATACCGAGAGTTCCTGTATACCCCACACCCCGTTCCCGTTGTTAACATCTTACATTGATGTGGTACATTTGTTACAACTAAGGAACCAAACTGCGACATTACTATTAACTTAAGTCCTTGCTTTATTTGGATTTCATTGGTTTTTCCCTAATTCCTGTTTTCTGTTCCAGGATCCCATCCAGAACACTGCATTATATTTAGTTGTCACGTCTCCTTAGGTTCTTCTGGGCTGTGACAGTTTCTCAGTCTTTCCTTGTTTTGGATGGTCTTGACAGTTTTGAGGAGTACTGATCAGGTATTTTGTAGAATGCTCCTCAATTTGGGTTTGTCTGATGTTTTTTTCATGATTAGACTGGGGTAATTTTTTTCTGAGAGGAGGACTACATCGGTGAACTGCCTTTTCATCACCTCATATTAAGGGTACATCCATCAACATGACTTATCACTGATGATGCCAACCTTGATCACCTGGCTAAGGTCGTTTTTGCCAGATTTCTCGCTGTAAAGATATTTGCCCCTTTCCATACTGTACTCCTTGGCAGCAAGTCACTAAGCATAGTCTACTACCTCTTTGAGAGGACCAATTTTAGAATTTTGATGCCAACTGCTTTCTTAGTTTGGGAAACTGTGATTCTTATCTTGCCTGCCTATCAGTGGGAGCTGTCCCAAAGACACTGGTTACAGTAGGCCTGAAGTATTTCAATTATAATATCTCCTAAAAACATTTAAAATTTAATATGTACAAAACAAAGTCTGGCATCCTGGCAGTTTTGCAGCATGTCCTTTGTGAGATGTGCTATTTGCCCTTGACAATCACCTATGTTTGTCCTTGGATAACTGGAAATTTGGAGAACTGCACATAGGGCCATGGCCAACCTTAAGGCATAGAAAATGAAGGTGCCTGGCCCACATTTTGAACCTTGGGGACCCTCAAGTGCTGGGCAACCAGGTGCCTGCCCTTGTGCAGTGACTTGGAACAGGAGAAGGAAAAGGAGGTGGTGTTGGTCCACAGCTGGCTGCGTGGATCATAATGCCCTGACATTGTCTGTTGTGACATTGTGACAATGTCAGGCTCTCTCTCCATCTCTGAGATAACACAGAGGAACTGGGGCTGACTGAGTGCCCAGTGGAGAATGAACATCCTTTCCCCGCCTGCATAACACGTGCACGCGCACACACACACACACACACACACACACACACACACACACATGCTCAGATTTCAGGTTCCCTTTTGTGACATATTTCTCCCACATATTGTGTCTTTTCCTTCCACACTTACATAAAGTACTGTATCTGATGGTCATGTTATCAGTCCTTGAGTAAGCCTGCTCTTCCCGTGTGTAAGCAGAGTCCACATCTATAAAAATGTTAGGCTCCCACAGGCTAATGCGTCTTGAGTTGTGCACCTCCGTTAGTATTGTTCCATTTGTAGCCATTGAGAATTTTATTTTTACAAAAGAAAACCTATTTGACCATCATCTGCCTCACAACCATGCTTTGTTATGACTGTGAGCTCTCACGAGTTGTTCCCCTGGCCGTCTCCCTTCCATCACTAGGGGTTTTCTGAGGGCAGGCACTGTTTGCTTTCTGAATCCCCAGGCTGGACATGATGCTAGCACCAAACAGGCATTCAGTGTTTCTTGAATGAAAGAAAGAATAGATACATGAAATAGAGTAAGTGGATAGCACGTCCCTCTGACTTAAGAGACTCTTTGAAGGATGTAATTCAGGGGACTTCTAGTCAATGAGGGCTTTGGGGCAGAAGCAGGTGATTCATAAAGCACAGAGGACAGTCACACCATCCCTAGAGAATGACAACTCAGGGCAATCATTCCAGGCCTTGCCCCCAGAGGCTGTCTTTTGGAGGACGGTGTCGCTCTGGTGGGCTTGGCAGGAACTGGTGGGGTGACAAGAACTTGCTAAGAGAAGTTCTGGCTCAGCTCTTTTGTCAGTCTGGGGGTGTGTGGCGACCAGGCCTGCTCCTCCTGCCATGCCAGGCTGTGTCATGCTCCTACCTTCACAGTGAAGGCCCAGAAGCCTGAGTTTTTGGATATGGAAGTGAACTGTAAATACTCTGGAATTCCATTGTGGTTACTGAGCATGTAATTGCGTGGTAATTACCATGAATTCACAAGATAATTCCAAGATTATTTTTGTCTTCTAAACTTGTCTTATGCTGCCATGGTATATAAACTAGCAAACCCAAGATCAGACCCCAGCGAGCGAGGGAGAGAGGTAGGCAGGCATTGGTCAGAGGATCCAGCTCAATGCTATGTATCTTGGTTCCAAAGCCAGGCTGAAGAGCTCACTGTCCAGTACTACTGGACAGCAAGTAAGGACAGGCTATCCTGAGGTTTCTTCCTCTCTACGGAGACAGACTGCAATTCCCCCTCCTCCCAGAGCTGGGCTTGTGATTCATAAAGAATCTAAAAGAAAAGTCAGGATATTTGGTCTATGTCTTCTTTTCCATTATGATCACCATCCCACTCCAGACCTTTATGGCCTGAAGAATGGGAGAACTTCCTACTTGGGAGGTGGAGATGCAAGCAGAATTCTGTAGTGGAAAGTTTACATGGAGTCAGAAAGACTGAGGTTCAGAACCCGACTAGGCCACTTGCTATATGTGTGAACTTGAGTATGTCATTTAACTTCTCTGACTTCTGATGATTAAATAAGCACCTAGCACAGCACCTGGTACCTGATACACGGTAGCTACTATTGTTGTTGCTGTTTCTTTGAAGGCATCTACAGGGCCTGGAGCACTTTAGACCTGCACTAAATGTAATCTCCCAAGTTGATCCTTCTTCCCCCGCTGGTACCTGGGATTCTGAGCATTACCACCAGATTGATTGTTTCCCAAACCCAGGTTAGTCAATGCTCGGAGTGCTTCAGTGTCTCCTCCTTGCCTTCAAGATGAAATCCAGATGCCTGGCTTGGTGGGCAGACTCTCCCGAACTTGCTCAGTGGACTGCTCCAGCCCCTTCTCCCACTACTCCCTTCCCAGATTCTCTGCCCCAGCCCAGCTGGTTCATTGCCATCTCCTAACAGACCACGAGCTCTCTTTAGCCTCTGTCCCTTCTCCTGGGGGAGGTCTCCCTCTCCTCACCACTGAGTGACTGCCCTAGTCTTTAGGGCCAGACAAAGTTCTGTGTTCTGAGTAAAGTGTCCCCTGTCCCTGCCAGTCCACACTCATTTCTCCTAAGAACTCCAGCAGCAGGTTGAGGGGCCATCACTCAAATGACACTAAAATGAGGCCTTGTGGTTTCTCCCTGTGAATGTGCTATTTTTGTAATTCTTTTCAACTCCTTGAGGACGGGGATTTTGCCAAATGTCTTACTAACTCCATGGTTTCTACAGGAAAAAACTGTTGATAATTCAGGGTTGTCTTTTATCCAACCTGATAGCACAAGTGACAGTATTGTCATGAATGGCAGTATTGTCATTAAATGAATACATAGAGGCCTTGGAACAGTGTCTGGCATAGAGTATGCAGTCAAAAACTGTTAGCTTTTATTATCATTTGTTGAACTAAATAACTTCACAAATAAGGTAAATTATTTAAAATAAAAACTGACCAACCAACCAATAAATCTTTTCATCAGAAAGGAACTTGAATCAGATGACCTGGGTTTTGCTACTTACTTGACTTTATGAAGTTGGGCAGCTCACTTAACTTTGCATAGCCTCTGTTTCCTAATCTGTAAAATGGATATGATAGTCCCTCTCTCCTTTATTTCTTGGGGTTATCATGGGGATCAAATAAGCTCATGTCTCTTTAAAGTATAAAGCATTATACAAATAGAAAACATCACTTTTAAAAGATTGACTTGTGTAATCAACTCTCTTCTGATGCTGTACAATCCATTTAGGTTTGCCAAGGAAATCACAACCTAAATGGATTTTGCAGCATCAGCAGACTCGTCCATGACCATCTGGCCCATTCAGTGTTCACCGAGTCTCAGCCGAGCTCAGAGGATATTAGAAGCCAGTGGATAATGGCAATATGCCTGGAAACAACCTCATCACACAGGGAGATGAAGCCTTCGTTGGAGGAAGAGCTTTCTCTAGGGCCTCAACAAGAGACTTCTTCAGGGATGAGCTCAGGCTCCACTCTGGGGCTGGATCATTGGATAGCACAATGGTCAGACACACAGGCTTTAAAGTCTGACAAACCTGGGCTTAAATCATGGCTTCCACACTTGCTTGATGAGTGACCTTCCACAAGCTGCTTAACATCTCTTAACCTCAGTCTTCTTATCTAAAAATGAGCATAATAACAGCACTTACCTAATATATTGGGGTGTATAATGATTCCCGTAAAGCACTTAGATAAAGTACCTTATGTGGAGTAAGGCTCAAAGCATTTTGGATGTTATCATCATGTTATTAAATGCATTACAGTTATCTGTTGGCCTGTCTGGGTCCTTTGATAAACCTGGAACTCTGTGCTACTCATCCTTATATCCTCCGTGCTTAGTAGAGTGCTTGGCACAGTAGGTGTTGAGTTAATACCTGCTGAATTTGCTTCTCATTGATTCTTGCTGAAAGTATTAACTGATGGCTAGGGTGATGGCTGATGGGAACTTAGGATACGATCTGTCACAACAATGTTACTCCCTTCTAAAAGATTCTGCAAGAAAAGATCTTTTCAGGGAAGGCCGCAGTATGTAGGGATGGGCCCTTCCTGTGTCCCTCATAGGAGATGCCCCCTCCCCCAGCACCCCACTGTACAGGAGGCTGCCTGGGCCAGGCTTGGTACAGAAACCGTTCTACAGGCCTCCTAAAATCAAATTCCTCAAGAGACCTTGGGGGTCATTTAACCCACCCTTATTTTATAGGGGAAACTGAAACGAGGAAACTGAGGCAGAGAGAGGACCAGAATTCATGATCCCTGACTTCTAGACCAGTGCTCTTCACTCCAAATTCCCACTGGCACATTTGGAATGTGTGGGAATTTCAGAGGTTGCCTTTTCTAGTAAAACAAGGGGAAAAACACAGAAGACAAAATATTATCGGTAGAAGTCTCGTCTTATTAAACTACCTATCTAAATCACAATCTAACAAGAATGCTTCCAGCCAAATAAAGGAAGCTCGAAATACTCCTTTCCACTGGAGAATATAATTTTGCTTCAGCCACAATCTAAATTGATTTAGTTCTGAGCACCAGCACTTGAAGTGTGGAGCACACTCTATTTTCGTCATGATACTTGTTTTGACAGTGATGCATTTCCATTGACATAGTTGAAATCCTTATGTAATAAATCTCTGCCTGAAAATTAATCATGTTTATAATATTCTGAGAATTAATAACACCCGTTGCTCAAATCATTAACTTAAAAAAGGAGCTTCCAAAATCTGTTCTCGGCAGTAAGGGACCACAAATAAATGAATGTTTGATAAAATAATCCAAGTAGCAGTTTAACAAGCGTAAACTTGAATGTGGTTGCAATAACACAGAACTATTGTTTAAGGGTTGGCAGACGCTGATGAGGTTCTTATTTCAGTTACGAAGCAGGCATCCACATGCATAATGAACTGCTCTCTGAATTATTAATGTGTTGCTTATTTAGCCTCATCTGTCTAGAAGATAATGTATCCTAACTCTAATGAGTGATTGGTTTTGTACGTAATTACAGTAGCAGCAGTCGCGGGGAAATGTGTGCCTTCAAAGAAGGAGTTCTAAAAATAAAGTCATCACATAAACTCTGTTGTTGTTGCATTCTATCAAAATCAAACCCGAAGCATTTGAGAATTCATAATAAATTACAGGAGACAGAATCATTATTAACATCATAATTTAACACAAAAGGTTTTACTTAATCATTCATTACAGATCATGTGCTGTTAAAATGCTTATAAATGACTTGGGTTGGTTTAAGATGTTTGCAAAGATGGTCCCCTTTGGCCACCCACCCAACATGCGGTAGGTCCACAAAGAGAGGGGAGGAGGAAAAACAGATAGAAAAGGGTAATGATTTATGCCCATTCTGACAGAACATTAATTAAAAGTTGTTAGGTGACTCCTTTTCATTTCCAAAACACTCACGTCTGGGACTCATCCGATCTTGTTTCTGCCTTCAGGTGGTTATTTGTGGAGGACACTGGATCAGAAGTGCACCTGGTCTAATTGGGTCTACATGACAGTTCTTTGCCACCTGTTTCTGATATGGGACAATATCTCTTCTTTGAGTCCAGAAAAGTTTTTGCTTTCCCCCTGCATCACATATTATACACAGGAATAGGCCCAAACTGCGTGCATTTTATAGGTATTAGTTCTGAATGCACCCTCATTACCATTGTGGTTTCATCTGTGCATTTCCTTTTTCTTCAGTCTTCAAAGGGGGCCGTCAACTGACTGATCATAAACCTGATGGCATCACAGTCTGTTCACACTTGTTCAGGAAGCTTCAGTTTGGTTGTAAATTGTACTGTGTGTGCAAATGTGCATGCTTCTTTTAAAAATCTATCACGTGTACACACGCACGGGAGGATGGGCGTGCGCGCACACATGCACAGCGACACCAGGGTGAGACCATCCACTTATCTTTCTAAAACCAAAAGCATTTTCAAGTTACCCCTACATCAGAAAACCTGCATAGCTTTTCTTCAGTGACTGTAGAGACATTTGAATTATTGAAGATCATAATGCTTCCATTTTGTGTGCAGGCAATTCCTAAAAGTGGTTAAGAGTCTTGATCACAGGAGAATTCTCGTATGTTGCCTGTAGCTAGGATTGAAACCTACAGACAAGATGAGGAAAATGGGAGAGTGTGTCTAATTCAGAGTACCACTTCTGCTTACAACCTTCTGAAGCAACATGTGTAAATGCAGCAAATTGTCTTTGGAAGTCTTGTGCTGAATACTAATTCAGCTTCTAGCTTCCTTTTAGAAATGGCATGGAGTTAGGTTCGCTAAGCCAGAAGGGCTCAAGTTTTACTTCTGTCCCTCCCTCTAGCATTGAACCTAGGGTCCTGTAGGTCCCTTTGGTGAGGTTGGAGGCCACAGCTGGGGTCTGACCTGGGAGATTCCCAGCGAGGTCCTGGGACCTAATTAAAAGAGGTCTGTTTCTCCTCCCCAGTCCAACTCTGCTTCTCTTCTTAATAAGCAAAGAGATCTAGGGGGTTCCCGTGAGCAAGGGTACCTCACAGGACAACTGGATTGAGGAGGAGAAGGAGGCTGCTGCCTGAGTCCCCTGGGACATCTGGCACCCTCTCCAGGCTACCCTTCCAAGTGTTCACTGAGTTCCTACCAAGGCAGGTGACTGTGGGGACCCTGGGCAAAGTCAAACAAGGATTCTTTAAATCCGGAGGCATCTCTTGGACCCAAAGAGGCTCAGCAAAGAGGCAGGAGATACTGCTCTGAAAAGATATCTCTAGGGCACCCGTGTGGGGAGTGCTATTAACCGCTGAAATTCCTCTTTTATCTGTTTGATATATTTGGATCTCAAGTGGCGCTTCATTTGCAAAAAGGGTATGAAGGCCACTGTTGTAGGAGAAGGTAGAAGAAACCCTCTGGTGCTCAGAGCAGCTGTGGCCAGAGGGCTCCAATCCACTCTCATATCCCACCTACAGTAAGGGCCATCTGGTCCTCTTGACCTTTGTTCTCCTTCCCCACGGCCAACCTGGCCCACTGTCCCCATGGAGATTTACTCTTGTCACCTGGGGTTCTGAGGTTGGTAAACCTCCGCCAGCCCCTGGACTGCAGGCCTCAGCCACCCTAGCCATGGGGCTAGTGATGAGACGGGAGGTTGGGGCCCCTGGAAGAGGCAGATCACGAGGAGCCTCGTTATGCCGGCTGGGAAGTTGTGATTTTCCTGAAGACGACTCAGAGTCAATTCAAAATCCTAAGCAGGGGAGTGACATGCTCAGATTTGCTTTCCACTTTGACCACCGTGACTGTGTGTGCGGTTAGGCTGAGGGGAGAGAGAGGAGGCAGAGAATCTCAGTGAGGAGCTGTTATAATACCAGTGCGAGACAATGAAAGCCGAAACGAAGGCAGTATCTTTGTGGAGGGAGAGGAGAGGTCTGAGTGGAGGCATTTTAGCAGCTAGCATCAGCATGAGCTGGTTGCTGACCGGATGGGGGGATAGTGGGTGTCTGATCAACCTCTGGCCTGACCCCCCAAGTATAGGGAGAGGAGAGACGACAATTTCAGTTTGGAATAGTTTGACCCTGAGGACTCTAAGTCAAGAAATTCTATAGAATATTGGATCTAGGCATCTGAAGCTCAAAAAAGAGATTGGGGCTAGAAAAATATGGGTTTTGACAGATGTTGCTGGTAATTGAAGCAGTGGGCATAGATATATTTGCCCAGGGAAGTGAGTTGAGAAAAGACCCGAGGGGAACACCCAAAGAGATTTCCCCCGGAAAACCCCATGCTCTTTCACTCCTCCACATATTGCTTCCTCTTTCTGGAATGCCCTCTCCCCTTTCCTCTGACCAATACATTCGTATTCCAGAAACCTATTTCAGACAGGTTAAGTGACTTGCCTGAGGGTCTTTCTTCCTTCTATACTCAAAGAGCCTGGCACACAGCCGGAGCTCAGAAAGTGGTGGTTGAGTGTGGCTGAACACCATGGAGAATCAGGCAGCATCTGTGCTTACCGGCACTGACAGGGCATCAAGGCTTCTCGTTTTCTTCCCTTTCTTGGGAACAAAGCGGGGCACTTTGAGGGTGCTCAAACTGCAATCCAGATGGCCGTTGGTCAGGTATAAAGTGAGCTGAGTCAGGGCCAGCTGGTCACTGTAGGCGAGGTCGAGGCCTGTTGCCCACACCTGATCAAAACAGGAACCATAGAAGTGAGGGTGAGACCAGCAATCGGGAGAGAAAGGCCCAACCTCCCTGACGAGACCAAACCACGTCCGACCCAGCTAAACCAGTGAGCACGTGACTTCGCGGAGTAGGTGTTTGTGCTTCTGTTTCTACTCTGTTCAGCTGGAGGACGGAGCCTCCAGTCTGATTCTCATCACAAGACTCAAGGTTCCTGTGGGAAGTTACACAACTGCAGATGCCTGGCCAAGACAGTCTAATGGAGGCGCCCAGTTCCGAAAGGCTCACGTTGACTGATTTTTCTGCCTGTGGTTTGCCATTTCTAAGACAGTCAGTGCAATGTTTTCTACTGAGAAAATGAGGCTGGATAGAAGCTTCAGAGGGTGGGGAACTAAAGGGGAGCAGACAGAGGGGGAAAGAGTGAGTAAATATGAGAAAAGCGCAGTTAGCCCTGATTTCAGAAAAAGCAGTGCCAGCTGGCCTCCCTGGGAATCTCCATGTGATTCTTAAGGAAAACCTGTGGTTGGCCTGGAACTCTTAGCTGTACCACCATTTTACTAGGAGAGTGCAAGAAAGTCACTTTACCACCCCACGATGTCACAGTATCCTCGACTGGGAAGTGGTGAAAACACCCACCCTAGCTGAATCACAGGGTTATTAGAGGAATACGATGATGCAATAAAAATTAAAATACTCTAAAAAATAGACATATGTGAGCAATAAGTTACTGATGCTAATAGATGACTGAGAAATGTCCATTAATTCCTTTGACAGATGTTTACTGAGGATCTACTACGTGCTAAACTGGCGATGGCAAAAGTGGGTCATGTGCTACCTCACCCCTCTCCTGTGGCACACCATCCTTAATTGCCCGTCACCCCCACCCCCACACTGAATCCAGAAGCACCCAGAATCCTCCTTGGTCCAGTGCTCAAGGCATATTATTGTGCTCATTACAGGAGAATCTAAGGTCAATAGGCACAGGTCCTGCCATCAAGAAGGGGAAGACAAATACATACGTATTCAATTAATTACAACACAGTGTAATATCTGGTATAATAAAGGGATGGAACAAAGTACTACTAAAGCAGAAAGAAAGGTCAGACTGAGTTTGTCTAGTGAAGTCACGGCTGCACCATGAAGAAGGCGACATTTGAGCTTTGATAAGAAACACAAACATGACTGGCTCCCATGTATCAAGTACCTGCTTCACAAACATCTCAGATCATCATAATAATTTTAAAAATGTGTCATAGATGAAGAAACAGAGATTCAGAGAGGTACCCAAGTCTGTGCAGCAAGGAAGTGGTTGTGCTGGGGTTTGAATCTAGCTCTGCCTGGCTCCAAGTCCACCCCCTTCCCATTCTCTGCTGGAGGAGACGACACTGATCCTGGCCCAGGCAATCCTTGCCCTGTACCAGTTTCCCAGTCAAATTAAAAGCTAAAGTTGCAGAGAATCAAAACATGTTCTTGTTTAATATAATCCATGCCATGGAAATGTCTTGTGGAGAAAAGATGAAGTATTGTATTTCTGGAGTATGCTGTAATTAGCAGTAATGCATTTTCACCGTAGGAAGTTGGAAACTAACACATTTTCATGAAGACTTGATTAAACATTTTTTCGTCTTAGAAGGCCTACATGTGCCCCACACACCAACTCTGTATGTTAAAATACACAATGCATCTGCCCTAGAGTGGACTCCTCCCAAACAAATCGAGCCGCGAGTGACTTGAGTAAGCATTGACTGTAAATGGCATCATTATAAGGATATTAAGAGGTCAGGCTGTCAAGGCCCCTCGCTAAACTGAAGCTAATTTCAGGAGTCATATTCGCACAGTAATGCCCTTTTATAATAGCAAATAAATCACATTTGCAACAATTGTTGAAAACTAACTGCCAAGTATCTGTTGCAGTTGTAAATATCCTATTTGTCAACTTAAATATTTCCTGCTGTATGGCATGAAATGCAAATCAGATGGGGACAGCTACTTTTCCTTAATACAAGAAAGTGAACTTGCTGTTCTTGCATGTCAGAAAGCCTCTATTTTGATGTTTTAGTGTTCTTGATCAAAGGGAAATGTATCTAACACACATTGTTAATATTTATGTTAATAACATTAATGTTTTGGTGACAGGGATTTTAATGGGAAGGCAGCAGCACAGTGTAGGGGAAAGAGAGAACCAAGGAGTTGGAGAGCCTAAATCTGGCTCTCACAAATGGTGTGAACTTGAATGAGTTATTTAAGCTTCTTCAATCTCAGTATCCTTAAGTGTAAACGGAGCAAATGATAACCCACTGAGGATTTTGAGAACGAAGTAAAATAAATGCACATACAATTGCCTTACAAATGAGCAAGTTCAATATAAACGTTATTTATGATTACTATACATTTCCTTTCAGAGGAGTAGGATCTTAGGAGACACATTTTCAGTTGCTGATGCCGCTATTATTAGATCGCCCCATTTGATACCTGTTTTCCTCACTCATAATCATTGTGTTCAACCTCACAACAACTCAGTCCTGTAGGTGGTTACGTTTGGGGAGCGTCGGTGTTAGTCTATCTCCATTTGACCGATGAGGATACTGAGATGGAAAAGCGGCTTCCTGGTTTGCCTAAGATCATAGAGAACAGGCCAGAACTCTGGCCTTTCTAGAGCAGAAGAACTTTTGCTTCCCCAGGCTGCCCTAACCCCTTGCTTCACAAAAGAAATAGAACAAATTTCTTTAAGTCTTTTCCTCAACAGCAGGCTTGCCTGAATTGCTCAGATAATTGTTCTGGTCTCCATCTGGTTTTTCCATTGAAGACACCGCCTGAGGCATGCTTGTTCTGCATACAGGGGTTCCTTTCTCCCCCTCTAGACTGTCAGCCCCGTAGGGGAAGCTGCTGAGCCTTTGTCTTCCCATGGCACCCAGCGTCTGGGGCAGGGCTCGACTTGCAGCAGGGCACATCAGCACCTCCGATGTTTCACTGTGAACTCCTCTGCAACCTTTCAGCAAGAGGGTCTAGGTGGGTCTCTTGAAGCTGGTGTCAGATTCAAATGCAGCAAATATTCATTGAGCATCTCCTCTCTGCCAGCCCCATGCTTTCACACATCTCATTTAATCCTATTCTTGCATTTGGACTTCGATGCTAACTTGAGAACCTAATCTCTCTCTGCACTGGGTACTCCCATCACAATGTAGATGAGCCATGATGGCGGCCTGTACAAAGGCACTCTGAGTGGGGATGGAGAGAAGTGGATGGATTTTTAAATGTTTAGGAGGTGACTTTGACATCACTTGCAGGACTTGTAATGACTAGCTTGACAGGTTAATTGATTAGATGTGAGGGTGAGGGAAAAACATCACTGAAGTTTAGTGCTGGAAAGACCCTTAAAAATCATCTAATACAATCAGTTTACTTTATAAATGGAGCAACTCTGGTGTGAGAAGTGAGGTGGTTTGCCCTAGGTTACAGAGTCAGGGCATCAAAGGTGTGGGATGAGAAACCAAGGTGTCTCAGGTCCCAGTAATAAAGCATGCGTGGATAGTTCTTTGATGGATTGATGATATTCGAAAATAATTTTATTAAAAATGGCTAGAATACTAGAATACTAGAGAGATTTATAAGAAGCACAAGCAACACAACAATATTCATCTCAGGGCCTGACCTGGTGGTGTAGTGGTTAAGTTCATGTGCTCCGCTTTGGCGGCCCGGGGTTCGAGGGTTCAGATCCCGGGTGCAGACCTACACACTGCTCATTAAGCCATACTGTGGCGGCATCCCATATACAAAAAAATAGAGGAAGATTGGCACAGATGTTAGCTCAGGGTCAATCTTACTCAAAATAAAAAAAAAAAGATTCATCTCGGTATTACAAAATTCATCACTGTAATAATGAAAAATAGCAGCTTTCCAACATTTGGACCTTGGTTAAAAAGATTATGACACATACAAGTGATGGGATAGTCTATGATATTATCTCTAAAGATAATGATTGTGAACAACTTTTGATGATGTAAGAAGATACTCAAAACAGCAAAAGCAGGATATAAAGTCCTATAGGCCTTATGACTTCAGCTTTGCAAAAGTAATATCACACATGGAAAAGACTAGATGAGAATATAACCAAATGTTAACAGTCAATTGTTACTATTAGCAGAATTATGGTAAGTGTAATTGTATACAGACTTTCATGTATATTCTAGAACTGCACTATCTAATATGTTATCCACTGGCCGCTTGTGGCTCTTGAGCACTCGAAATGTGGCTGTTAGAATTGAGATGTGCTATATAAATGTCTAATAACACCAGATTTTGGAGACTGCAGAGGTAAAAAAGAATGTGAAATATCTTACTAATGATATTTTATACTGATTACGTGTTGAATGATAATATTTTGGTAACGGGTTAAATAAAACATTATTAAAATTATGTTCATCATTCTTTTGGCTACATTTTTAAACGAGGCTACTAGAAAATTAAAAATGACGCATGTGGCTTACATTCTATTTCTATTGGATTAGTTGCAAAAAAGTCCACTGCAGCTTCAGCAGGGGCAGGGCCGGTAGGGATGGGGAGGGGGGAGTGCTCGGCTCTCCACTGCCCTGCCCAGCACTGCGCTGGGTGTACTGCTCACTGCAGCTGCATCGCAGGCCTGGGGCAGAGTGGGCAGAACACAGGCAGAAGACAAACAAAGAAACTGCAGCAACCTCACTGACCTTTAAACCAGCATGTGAGAACCGGAAGACAGGGTCAGGCAGAGGTGAGCTTTCCCAGAATAGTTCTGTTCCCAGGCTCTGGGTCCCATTTGGGCCACAAGCTTTGGGATGAGAAGGTAATAACATGCTTCTGTGTGGGGAGCTGTGGGAGAGAGCCCAGTATTGAGCCCTTTTTGCCTTAGGTGTTCCAGGCAGATGGAGGCCGCCTGCTCACCCCTGCTGCTTCTGCCTCTTTCCTGTGACAGGCAGGATGGATGGGTGGCAGAGCATGCAGATGTGGGCAGATGTGCTCAGGCCCTGAATTCTGCGACACCTCCAAGTGCCAATAAAGTCCTGTAGTGAAGAGTTTGGTCTTGTCCACCTTGTCTTATGGGCATCAGGGTGGATACGGGACTGAGAGACGAGTTTACTGAGCAAATAGCATCCATTAAAGACTCATAGAATTTCAGAGCTTCAAGAATCCATAGATGTTTTGCAGACCTCTCTCTAGGTTTTCTTTTCTTCTTCATCATCTTCTTCTTCTTTTTTTTCTTTTTGGTGAGGAGAAGAACCCAAGGCTCCAGAAGGATAGGAGACTTGCTAAAGGCCCAGCTCTCAGTACAGGGTCTGAGACAAATATCCATGATCCTCGGCCAGTCACCTCTCTGGGTCACAATTTCCTTGACTAATCACTGGGGATAAACATCCCGGTGGACCCCCCCTCAGTGGCCTCCAGATGCATCTATGGAGCTAACTGGGAATTGTGAGGATTTCTCACTCATGGAGAATTTTTTAAAAGGCAGATCTTCCAATGAAAGCGACTGAGAGACACAGCACTGAGACTTCACCCACCACAGAGATGGGACCAGGGTGCAGTGTGATGCACAGGCCCCCCCCACCCCCGGCTCCTGTCGCAGCTGAGGGAAGTGTGCACCACCCTCCTGCCCATGTTCATGTCTTTCTTCACAGTCCAAATGCGACAGGAAACCACCACTGGACCACTTGATTCAGTGAGACCAAACCCTCACTCGAGGGTCCCCACAGCTATGGCTAAGCTGTAGTGGCCAGGCCACCTACCCAGCAACTCTGCTTGCTAAGCAGTACAGCCATGGGTACGCCAAGGTTCCCCCTGTTCTTACTGGTTTGCCTAAATACAGACCCAAGGGCTTATTTCCTACTTAAAACTGTGGAGGCGGGGAATCTGCAGGAAAGTGTGGAGCAGAGGACTCCCATAATCTAACTTATATTTTTAAAGGGTTACTCTGATTGTGGTGGGAAGAACCCACGAGGGGTCAAGGATGGAAACAAGGAGGCCAGCTAGGGGCTACTGCAGTAATCTGGGTGAGAGACGATGGTGGCTGGGCCAGCATGGTCATAGTAGAGGGTGGGAGAAGTTGTCATATTATAGATATGTTTCAAAACCAGAACCTAAAGGACTTATTGATGGGCTGGATGCAGGGTGTGAAAGAATGAGATGGGTCAGGATGTCTCCAAGATTTTGCCCTGAAAAAATGGAAGGATGGGATTACCATTTATTGAGTGCAGCAGACCGCTGGAGAAATAGTTTCAGGTTTGGGCATGTCAAGTTTGAGATGCCTTTGTTCAGTGATGTTGTGGAGGATGGGACGAGATCTCAGGCACCTGTTCTCCTCTCTCAGCTTTGAAAATCAGGAGAGAATCAGCCCCTGGTAGGGAGGCATCTTTTCCTCTGCTGTCACTTTTGGGCCTCGGGCTCAAGGCTCCCCTTGACTGGGGAGAGGTGAGATCTGTAGGATGCTCCTACAGGGGCATGCCCCTAAGGGGCATGCTTCTCACCATGTTTAGGCCGAGATGAAATAAGGTTAAGAAGGATAGGGGCAGCTTGGTAGGGGAAAAGAAGTGACAGCAGCTTGAGGGTAATGGGGACTGGAGAGGCCTGTGCTTTGAGGGAGGTAAGCAGCTTCGCTGGAATGGAAAGAGCACTGGACCAGAGTTACAGGACCTCACTGGGAGTGCTGGCCTTGCCCTTTACTGTCTCTGTGATCCTAACTTCCATCTCCTCTCTGGGCCTCATGTTCCTTGTCTATTAATACCGACATCTCTGTGATGGTCTCTATCTTGGACCCCAACTTCTTCTTCCCTGTGTGACTGCCAGGAGCAGAGTCTGGGGAAGGTGTAAGAACTTGCGTGCTTGGGTCCTGACTTCGATGTTCTTGCCTGCTTCTCAAAGACAGGGTGCACATTCACCTCTTCTCAGATGCTGTTTAAAAATAGGCTCCAGGATTCCAGCTATCATACAGCGAACATACTTTCTTAGGCAGCTAATAAGTGACATCTTTTCCCATTTTGATCATCACCAGACAATATCAAGCTCTTCATTGTGGTAAACAACACACTTAATTTTAAAGAAGGTGGTACACGGCACTGTAAGAGTTTTCAGTTAGTAAAATATTAATGTGATTACGATATTTGGTAAGATTTGTTTGTGTTACAAAGAAAAATCAATAGACAGGCAGAGGGGACTGCAGCCTCTTGGCATGTTGCCACCTAGTGGCGGCTTCTGGGATGGCCCGGTCTCTGAGAGGCAATGGAGAACTGCTGTTGGGGCTGTGTGGGGCAGTCATCTGGGCCCTGATCAACAACTGAGACTCTTAGTATTCATCTTGGAAGCCCTCCCGTCTGTTTCTATTAATCCTATTTGTCCTTCTGGGCACGATTTAGATCACAGCTCCGCGAGGCTGTCTCTGAGCAACTAGAGCATCTATTCTCTGTACCACTCACCCTGGACATTGCTGTATATAAGCCTTTGGAGTCTGTGGGGCCATTCCTAGGGCCTCCACAATTTTCAAAGGACTTCAAAATGTTTGGGTTCTGAAAAAAAATGTTACAGGCTCCCAAATATGAAAAGCAAACTGCAAAATAACAATAAATGTTTAAAAAATATTCAAAAATTTGGTATGTCAATTAAATACAACACAACTCTTACACAGTTATGTCTAAATCATATTCCATGACAGTGCATTTTAATACATTTGATTCTTTAAAACTGAAAATAGTCAGGGCCCAGAGAGGTCTTAATCAGCCCTGTTCTGGCCAACTTAAAATGACCTCCATCACTCCCACCTTCTCATTTTGTAGACGAGGACTCTGAGAGGTGAACTGACTCGTTCTCATACCACAATCAGGGGAAGAGCTGGGATCAAAGCCCAAGTTTCCTGACTCCTGGTCCAGCTCTTTCCACGACACCTAATTACCAGCATTAATAGCCCAATTTCTTTATAGTACCAAAAGCTTCTCTGTGACTTTGGAAATTCTTTCAGGATATGTGGGAACTGTATTCAAAATTAATTTGGGAGTCCAAAATTAAAAATATTGAAATTTAAACCTGCATCAACAGTTATATTTGTTTTTCATTTTTGTTAGAAAACTCACAAATCTTTTAATATAATTTTGCTTTCCCTGCTACCTCTCCAAGTTTCTTCCACTACCTCTATAAATTTACGATCCTCCCTCTATTACTTTTGAGACTGATGCCATAAGTGCTATTATTTATATTCTTAAGGTACAGAATTACATACTCATTTCTTTTTCCTTTTTTCTCTTTTCTCATGAATTTTTGGAAGCCCATTTTCCTATTTTGACATTAAGCACTAAACTGTAATAAACATGAAAACTCAATTTTTATAACCTGCTGCAGGTTTCTAGGACTAGTAATTGTATATGCTTCTTCTATGGCAATTCAATCTAATAATCCCATGCTGTCAATAGTTGTTTTCCTTTGATTTTCATGCTATAAATGTCAGGGCTGGTTAACGATTCGCTTAGTTGAGAAGTGTTCCTTTAAAGTTACTACAAATAATCTCCAACAGGCTTTTGTGTGAATTTTCAAAGCAGAAAGCTCTTGCTCTGTAGCTCCCATCGGGGAGGATTCCTGTGCCCAGTCCTTGTGGACGTGGAAGACTGTCATGCAAAGTGAGCCGAGGGTGAGCCCCATCAGTGCAATGAGTTGGCAGCAGAGTTCACCTTTCGCTCCCAGTTTCCGTGACAGCTCCAGTAAACCAGAATTTTGTATAAAGAACAACTTCGGTTGCAGAACATGTAGGTGGGAAACATGGGCTGTCAGAGGTGTGGCCTTGAAGTTGGTGTGATTCAGGCCCCTCAAGCCCCAGATCTCTTCCCTTCCTGGAACGAGCAGAGTCCAGACTAGAGCTCAGAGCTCTTGATTTCAAGTGCAAGGCAAGTTGTTTACGTTTGGGAAATCCCTAATGAGGAGAATAGACCGGCACTCCTGATATTAGTGTGCGCGGTAAATCTTTGTTGGATGAGTCAGTTCAATAACGTGAGGAAAAAAATCTTCCCTTTAAGACGCAGACAGGAGAGAGACCACTTCACATCCACAAGGATGGCTGAGATAAAGAAGACTTTAACAAGAACTGGCAAAGCTAGGGAAATATTGGAACTCTCGTGCATTGCTAGTGAGGTTGTAAAATGGTGCAGCCACTTTAAAAATCAGTTTAGCAGTTCCTCAAAAAGTTAAACTTTGAGTTGCCATATGACTGACTCATCAATTCTGCTGCTAGGTAAATAACCAAGAGACATGAAAATTTGTTCACACAAAAACTTGCACATGCATGTTCATAGCAACATTATTCATAACAGTCAAAGGTGGAAGCAACCCAGATGTCCATCAACTGATGAAGAGATAAACAAAATGTGGGCTATCCATACAGCGGAATATTATTCAGCCATTAAAAGGAATGAAGCCCTGATATATGTGAAAACATGGATGAACCTTGAAAACATTATGAAAAAAAGTGAAAGAAGAAGTCACAAAAGACCACCTATTGTATGATTCCATTTATATGAAATGCCCAGAATAGGGAAATCCATAGGAGCAGAAAATGGTTTCCAGTGGCTGAGGGAAAAAGGGAATGGGGAATGATTTCTAATGGGTACAGGGTTTCTTTTTGGGGTAAGGGAAATGGTCTAAAATTAGATAATGGTGATGGTCGTATAACTGTGACTATACTAAAAACCATTGAAGTGTACACTTTAAAAGGGTGAATTTTATGGTGTGTGATATCTCAATGAAGCTGTTTGACACACACACACCGGTCTCCAGGAGATCCGTTCTAGGAAGGACGCCTACATGATTTGTATGGCCACTTCTTTGACTCTAGTTGGGTGTGTAGACAATGACTGAATGAGGGGGCCTGTGATAAACCACCTCCAAACTGACCTCTGATTTTATTCTAGGTATTCTTCAAGTCTCTATCTTAAAAAGCTTTTCCACATGTGGGTAAAAAATATCTGCTACAGACACTAAAGCAAACTAGTGCCCAGCAAGGGTTAACACCTGGGGCTCAATAAGCAGTCACAGGCTGGAAGGGATAATATGTCAGCATCTGTCAAAAGGACTCAATTAGCTCTGAGGACACAGTATCACTTTGCTAAAAGGCAGTAAGTACACTTCCTCCTACTCCCCACTGCAGGTTTTCATTTTGTATCAGCTCCTGGACTGAGCAGGCCTGGGCGTGGTCAAATCCAGAAGAGAGGCAGGGCTGGTCAGGCAAGGGGGCATGTGACACAGCAAAGCTTTGTCCTAGCCATGTCCACTTCCCCTCTTCCTTCCTGTTGCTCATTCCAGGGGCCTCCAGTACCGCAGCCCGCCTTCTGTGGCAGGGGCTCCCTCAAGCCCTATGTTCTCCACATGACACATCCTCATCTCCACCAAGTTAATCCAAGAATCCAATAAATCCTGACCAATTTGGTGACAGTAAAGGGCTGAGTGCCAGGTAACACGCTTGTCGTAACCTTTTGGATTTGGCTATCTGAGAGATAAATCTGGATTCCACAACTTTGCCTTTGTTGTCTGTAGACTCTGGAGTTTGAAAGATTCAACACCCTATCAGGCCAATATGTCATCTTTTTTGATGGCAGCAATATTTAGACAGCTGCCTATTTGACCACGTGGAGGACGGACTCTAGCAGGGAGACTTGGGGAAGGAAAGAGGAAGGGAAAGTAATGTATATTAAAGATCTATTGTGTACAATGCACTCTGGTATTTTCTCATGTCATCCTCACAACAACCTTGTAAGGTAGATGGTAACATCCCCATATTATAGAAGTGGATGTGGAGCTCAAAGAACGCAGAAACGTGCCCGGGTTCCACAGCTCAGCGGCAGGGCTAGGATTAAGATCCAGGTCTGCCTGACTCTGAGATCCAGGTTTTCCCTCCCACGCCCAGTCTTGGCTATTACTCTCCACCTGCAAGGGAACAAATGCTTGGTGGAATGTGAGAGAGCACCACGATGCTGCAGCCACATCCAGAAGCTCCACCACTGACTTGCTGGTTCTGAAACAAGAGGAAGGCCTGTGACTTATTGTGGGACTTCGGGCAAGTCACTTACCACCTTTCTGCCTCACTTCCCCATTATTTGTCTGTAAAGCACTCTGAGAGCCTATAATAAAAGAGCTGTATAAAGACAAAGAAATATTGTCCATCCGTAGGCAAAAAGCCAAGGCTCCTACCTGTGATCAATAAAAGTCCTGTGGCACGTTCCAGAAATGTATGGGTAGAGCTTTAGGGCTCTGGGAAAAATTCCAGTTGAGTAGCTGTTGACTGAAAATCACCCTGTAGTTTCACCTGAGTAGCTGTTCCTCAGCCTGGCTTACCTGCCAGGGCTCTGCTGCTATGTTAGGCCTCTGTTCCACTGAACTTCACCCAGAGGCTGCTTGTAACCCACTGACCTCCTCTGACATCGTTTGTCCCTAGGTTAATTTCTAGCAAATGAAAGAAACAGCATCAGTGGAGGTATTTCCTTTCTTCCTTCCTCTCTCCTCCCTCCTTCTCCCCATCTCTTTTTCTAAAATTCAATGCACCGTTTCTTAATATATAGCTACTCTCAGGAGAATACACTGGAAGGCTCTTAAGTCATGGCAGATAAGTGTAAATTCTTAGTTTTACTTCCACTTGTATTTGATAAGCATATTATACAGTCTTCAAGGCAATTTATAGAAAATTATTGTGAAACTACTTTCTTCATATTTCCTTCATCAACAAGTGTATAAAAAAATACAAAGTACAGACATTGATATTTTCCCTCCCAAATCTGAGATAGCATGTTCTTCGATATACCATTAAGTCTTTTTTTTGGGAGGGGGGTGGGAGGAAGATTGGCCCTGAGCTAACATCTGTTGCCATCTTCCTCTATTTTGTATGTGGGATGCTGCCACAGCATGGCTTGATGAGTGGCGTGTAGGTCCGTGCCTGGGGTCCAAACCTGCGAACCCTGGGCCGCCAGAGCAGAGGGTGAGAACTTAACCATTACACCACCGGGCCAGCCACCCCATAAGTCTTTAATATGAATAGAAGTTTTAAAGTTATTTCTTTGAAAAATGTCTTCTTTATGCTGAGCCTCTTTAGTGATATCCTCTTGTCCTGCACACTTCCATTTATGGAGGGTAGGGCACTTAGTTGCTGCCACATGGGGTTCAAAACCTGCTCCTTCCAGTTCAGGGAACTGCTGCAGGAGAACCCAGTTGTCCTTCTTGGTGGTAAGTACCAATTCCATGCTCTTCTTGGAGCTGTGTATGACTCTTCTCTATAATTCCTTTGTATTTCCTGCCTGTGTTCTCCCCATGGGAGGTGAATTTTGTTATTTTATTTGGATGACTCCTAAATTAGCCTGATCAAGTTTCAATGGGTTGGTTTCATATCATTTACATATTGAGACATTTGTGGAGAAATATAAAAATGTTAAAAAATAGACATAAATAAGTAGGTACTCTAGTGTGGTCTAGGAATGTGGCATGATACGAGAAGACCAACTTTCTTAAGACGTGAACCCATTTCATTTATTTATTTACAAGATCTTGGAACAAT
Organism: Tapirus indicus; assembly: GCA_031878705.1. NCBI lineage: Eukaryota > Metazoa > Chordata > Mammalia > Perissodactyla > Tapiridae > Tapirus > Tapirus indicus. Next base: position 57,955,579 of record CM062918.1, on the reverse strand, counting down.
AGACAACACAATGGATCTTATGTTTAAGAAAGCAAAATATATGTTTAAAGGAACATACATATTGTTAAAACAGTTCTATTTATGCAAAAGATTCATGTAACTTTATAAATGTTTTCAGGGATTTTAAAGGATTTTAAGTGCTGTGTTAGACTGTACTAGTAACAGATGTTCAACGACATGTTTAAGTTTTTGTTTTACTGAAAAAGCAATGGATTACTTGATATTTTCTCTTTAAAAAATCATGCCAAAGCCACCACATTTTAAGTATAGCTTAAATTCATTATTTCTAAAAAACATAAATGATTTAAAATAACATAAGCACTCCTAAAAATAAATATTACTGCAGTGGAGCTAAAGGTTTTGTTTGCTAAATATTCCCTTCAGAGTCCCAGTCTTTTGTGTCACTTGTTCTTTTTCTACGAAGACAGATGGTGTCAGTAATTGCCTATATATTTAATTAAGTTAAAAAGCTACATAGTAAGATTTTGGCAAAAAGTAGGAAATTTTGTGCTAAGAGCAAAGGAAGCAAAAGGAAGCAGAAATTGGTAGCATAAGACACTATTCCTCACCAAATACACATTTTGATATCCATATGTGTTGGAATGTGAGATTGCATTTCATCAATCTAATGATAAGAACAAAGGCATTTATCCTGAAAGATAAAACCCATAATAGAAATCTAGGTGGCAGTTCTCTTACATTTTTGACCAGCAAATGGGAATGACTCTACTTATCGTCCACTTCACCTCCAACATTGGCCCAATACTTAGTGGTTATTCTACACTCCTCTGACACTCAGGTTTTTGCCTGGGATTTTTCACCTAGCAGGCTAATCACTGTGAAATTATTATGCGGGGGGAAGCAGTAGCTACTTGTAGAAAGTGGTTTAGAAAACTGACTTAACTATTCTTGTGGTGTCTGTTTTCAATGTTCCCATCCCGTGAATCCACCTTCTGGCTTAAAGGCAATATGGCGCTCCCAGCTGTGATGGCTGTGTATGGGCTTGCTCATTTAAACTCTTAAAGCTTAAAAATGGCTGCCACAACACTGATTTTATTCCATTTCGCTTAGTCATTAACATTTAATGATTACCTTATGTGCTGAGCACAAGGGTGGAATATATTAAAAAAAAATAGGAGATGTATTTTCTGGCTTTAAGCTGTTCAACTCAATTCAACAAGCACATTGAGGATCTACACGAGAAACATACATTTTCTTTGGTGATGGCGGTTGAGGAGGGGAGAGAGACTTACAAAGGAAGTCATCAATTCAATGCAGTACCACAGGGAGCATCTGCTGGGAGAGAGAGAGCAAGGGCTTGGCAGTCAGCGAAGTCAGGGTTTAAACCCTGAATTTGCCACTTAGCAGCTGTGTGACCTTGAACCCTGGCCTCAGTTTCCTCATTTGTAAATTAGGGATAATAATAACCACTTCTCAGAGTGTGAGGATTAGGAATACTACATGTAAAATACATAACAGAGTGCCTGGTACTTGACAAAAATTCAACAAATAGTTAATATTATCATTGATAATTACTCTGGCCCTCAGTACTATACCTCAGCTCTGAGAGGTTAGAGAATGAAGTGGCAGTTGGAGTGGGATTAGTTAAGGTGGGTTTCCATGGGGAGTTGGATTTTGAAACATCTTTGAAAGAAGGGAAGTACAGAAAAGAAAGGAAAGGCGAGTTGTAGGACTGAAGGCGGCATGTGGGAGACGGGGTGAGAATGCACTTATGGAACATGGGAGCGACCAAGCAGGTCGGCTTGCTTGTCCTGGAGAGTACTTTGGATGTGATCGATGAGAAAAGCAATTAGTGCCACATGGTGGGAGGGGGTGGTTCAGGGCCGTTTTAAGTTATAGTTAACACCTAGAACAAATTACCCTGAACCTTGTCATCCCAACATTATGGTACAGGTAGAATTAAGTTAAAATGAATGCTAAGGACAACTTTGCAAAGGAAAATTTATCACACAAAAGGTCTTGATGCAGGTGTCAGCTGGAAGTAGGAAAGGGCCACTCAGCTTTGTTTTTGTGAGGCTGGGGGACAAGCTGTAAACACACGTGTGTGGAGGATCTTCTGGTCTCTCCTAGCATGAACAGAGAGCCTTTTCCTTTCCCCTGCCTGCTGCCCTTCTGAGTCCTGCAGAACCGTGGCACCTCCTGAAAATTCCAGGATGTGGTGTGAGTGCCCAGACTTGCCCTGCCCTGGCAACGTTTCTGGTGATTAAAGTTAGTTAGAGACCTCAAAGTCCAGAGAGAAGTGTCTGGGTTTCATTCGAAAGGAAGCAAGGATTTCCATGATGAGAGTGGGATGACTGGATGTAAACAGAAGGACTGGGTCTATTATATGGAGACCAAGCAAAGTTCTACCCAGGAGCTCATGTTAAGCTTGGGTTCAATCTTTCTGAAGGTTAAGGTTTACAATGTGAGGGGTTAGCCCAAGATTTGAGGACAGTCACACGTAGACCTGCACTATCAGTGTTAAGAAACAGAATTGTAATTTTCACTGTAAAATTTATTGTCATCATTGCCTTTGTGTTTATTGTGGAAGTCATCATCATCACCATTATTACTTGTATAATACAGGTCTGTTTCATTGACACAAAGATGCAGACCTTTTAAAGGGACAGGTCTTTAATGCTTCAAAACCCTTTGGGATCTATTTTCCCCTCACTAGGTATTAACTTGGGATTAACAATGTGCCTATTGTAGCATTTAAAAACACTGAATAGTAGGCACTTCTGTTTATACCAAAGGCCTATTAAATTTTAATTTAGATATACACTGTTAACCTTCTTATATATAAATAAAACACCTTCCCTAAAGAGAAAAAATAAATCTCATTGAGTTCCCTTGGTGAATACCTTATATATCTTGAAAGCAGAGATAGGGAGATCTTGCAAATGAGAGTACTAGAGGGGGACTCAGAGAGAGGTATTCATTCATTCATTTAATAAATATTTATTGTGACTCTATTATATGCTAGACATGGTGCTAGGTGCTGGGTATACAGCAATGAATAAGAAGGAATTATGTTTCTGTAGACCTCAGTTTTTCCACTCTCTGAAATAAGTATATTCATTTTTGATGTTTATATATCACTTTGAGATGATGATAATGCTCACTGACTTTTAAAAAGAATGCTAATTCAATTCAGATTCCACTCACAGTTTGAGGACCTGCTGAGGGCTCGAGTGACAGCTTTACATGTGATTATGCCGTTTGATTTAATATGAACAGCACCTTATATCTGCTCAGCCTCTCAGAACATCCTGTGGGAAGGAGGGCAGGAATTCACCATTTGTCAGTGAAAAAACGAGGCTCGGAGAGGTCCAGTGAGTTGTCAAAGTATTACAATTCGTTAGTGGAAACACTGGGGCTGGAACCCGTTATCCATCCCGATGAAAATATTTTCAGCAATTTTTTTCTATTCTAGGCAGATATATTTCTATTTAGAAACTCTTAGAAATAGTTTTCAGAATATATGAGATATTCTCTGATATACATCAGGATCTCCATTTTTGTCTTTCCTCACAACTTTTACTTTGTAACAAGTCTCATTTCCTTTTGAGGCTACCTTATGTACCCAGGACAGGCCATCTCTGGTCACCTACAGACGTTTTTCATCTAAACTCTTTTTTTTCTTTTTTTGAGGAAGATTGGCCCTGAGCTAACCTCTGTTGCCAATCTGCCTCCTTTTTTCCTTTTTTCTCCACAAAGCCCCAGTAGATAGTTGTATGTCATAGTTGTACATCCTTCTACTTCTTCTATGTGGGACACCGCCTCAGCATGGCTTGATGAGCGGTGTGTAGGTCCACGCTCAGGATCCGAACCGGCGAACCCCCGGCTGCTGAAGCGGAGCGTGTGAACTTAACCGCTACACCACTGGGCCGGCCCCTAAACTCTTTTCTTAAAGATTGCATTTCTTTTCCTTTTTTAAAAAGAAAAGTAATAGCTATCAATGCTCATAACAGTGATAGTTATTTCAAGAGTTCACAACTATCTAAAAACAAAGAAGTTTTTAATCTGGGAATATCAACAGAAAGCATCTTTGCTAATCTATTGTTTAGCGACTTTTATATAAAGAAAAGGAACTGGAGAATGCATATTTATATGAGGCAAGTCAGACGTGATGTTTGTAAGACTTAGATCATAATCTTTACCCATATGTGTCTTGTGCCTTTCTGCCACCACCCTTCACAGCATCTTTCTCATTTCTCACTCTCCTTCAAATCGTAATTATCTTTCAGCTCAAATCCCACCTACTCTGTAAAAACCTTTCTTCCTTGCTCCAAACAGATGGCAGTTAAACTGAGATTACCTTTCTGATGTCTCTTTTTATTGTTCTATGTAGTTGTCACTTAAGCTCTTTCTTGTAATTCATTTTTCAAGTCTGTCTCCCCAGATAGATTGTGAACTCCCTAAGGGCAGGCACTTCTACATCTTTTGCATTTTTGCAGCCTCTCTAGCACCTGCCGTAATGGCTTGTACATAATATATGCTCAGTAAACACTTGTTTTTGCTTTTAGAATTTCCCAGAAGTGAATAAGTAAGCCCAACAGATCTGAATCTTCTAGAAGGTCCTAAACTCCATCAATCAACTGGCTATCACGTGACTATTAGACATCATGAGGAGGCAAAAAAAATGCAAGGTCCAGTGCCTTCTAGAGGATTTAGAAATCTCATGGAAGCACTCTTTATTCCTAAGAACCAGTAAGAATACAAAACAATCATGTGCATGCATATCAGATGCAATTGGATGACGGATGTGAAATGAGCTTCCTCATGACAGGGAACATGTCTTGTTTATTATCTCTGTTCCCAGCATCTAACACAGGGCCAGAGGAGGCCCTCAGAAGGTATTCAATGAACATGTCGGTCTGTCCTCAATCTAAGGCCTTTGGTAGGTGCTTCATGCTCCTTCTGGAACCTACTAGATTCTGCCCATCAAGGGCCCTGGCTACAGGACCCATTGGGGTATGGAAATTGCTTGTGCTGCTCTTTGTTCAAGGGTTGAATCCCTCCAGAAAACATGGGGCAGGGCCCTCCCCTCATGCTCATGTGGGAAGGCCAGATCTCCAACATGGCGACCTTGTAGCTCCACGTATTCTGCCTGGAGTCTTGGGAAGCCTGGGATTTCCCCATTCCTAGGCAACTGGAATCTTGGACATAAGTCCACTGGCAGGAGAGATTTTGTACTATGCTCCTCCCAGCTCCATCTCCCAGGAACTAGCCCTTTTCTCTTTATTCCCAAATGATCCTATATTCTGCCCGATGTTCCCAATATTTAAACCCCACAATTCCAAAATTGTTCCTCCATTCTGCTACCATAGAACCTCGCTCTTATCTCCTGAAGTCTGGACAGGATTCCCCACACTGTCATCTGGAGTTGATTCACAACTGTGGGCCTGACCTTGGTGCACCATTGTCATTTTATTTACTTTTCTTTGGCTCCTGGTCCCCTTTGCTCTTACTATGCCAGCATGGTAAGTTATGGAGCCCAGCTGGGAGCAGAGGGCAAGAGTTTGAGATGAATGTCACCTCAGTTTTCTGCCTCCCATGTTTACTGCAAGACATGTTTGTATGTGAGTAAGATCATGTATGTGAAAGGGCTTTGTAAACTATAACATTCTATGCAAATTTATGATTATCATTATTCATAGTTTTTTTGGATTACAAATACAATGCATGCCTGTTTTCAAAAACGCAAATGCAGAAAGCACAAAGAACAAAACAGAAATCACTCTCTATTAGTTTCCTATTGCTGCTGTAACCAATTGCTGTAAACTTAGTGGCTCAAATGGTCAAAAATCAGAAGTCTCGCTGGGCTAAAATCAAACGTCAGCAGGGCTGCATTCCTCTGGGAGGCTCTAGAGGAGAATCTGTTTCCTTGCCTTTTTCAGCTCTGAGGGGCTGTCTGCGTTCATTGGCTCATGGTCACTTCCTCTATTTTCAAAGCCAGCAGGATCCTTGTGACTACATTGGCCACCTGGATAATCCAGGATAATCTTCCCATCTCAAGAGCCTTAAATTAATCACATATACATGTTACCATGTATGGTAACATTCACAGGGCTTAGGACATGGACATCTTTGCAGGGGGCATTACTCTGCCTACCACACCCTCAATGCGCCATTCAGAAATAATGACTTGTAACATTTTAGTATATTTCTTTAGGTTCTCTTTGCTCTGCATACATATGTTTTTTTTCTTTTTATAAAATTGTTATCATATTGCATATATTGCTTTGTAATATGCATTTCACCCTTCCATTATTCTATGAACAGTTTCCTGTTAAACATTCTTCAAAAACATGAGTTTTACTGTTTTCATAGTATTCAATTCTATTGATCTATCGTCATTTGCTTAACAAATTCTCTGTTATTGGAATTTCAGCTATTTGAAATATTTACTATCCTTAATATGTTGTGATTAATATATGGGTACATAAATCTTTGTGGTTATTTCCTTGTGATCATCTCTAACAAGTGGACTCTTTTATTATTACTAAATTTTGAATCTAAAAATAAGTACTATGAAAATGTTACTGAAATAAATCATTTTTGAACTAGAAGGTTTCTCAGAAGTCAAGTAAACTAACCTACTCATTTTATAGCTGAGAAAACTAGAGATGACAGAAAGAAGGTGATAAGCTCAAGGCAATACAGTAATTTAGAAAAAAAGCTAGATTTGACTATTTGAAACTTTAGTATGATGAAAAGCATTACAAATAAAGCTAAAACACAAATGATAGGATCTGGTGTCCAAGTAGAGGAGGGCAGGGGTGGGGCACAGATGTGGCAGGCGAGGAAGATGGCAGGATTGGTTGGGAGACTGGTTACATTGAACAAATAAATAAATTGATTGATTAAGTGAATATACTAAGGATAAATAGACTCAGGTTTCTCAATGTTGGAGAAGGTATTTATTTTTAAGAGTAGAAAGAGGAAGTCTAGAAAGAATCTTGAGCTGTTAGGTTGGAATTAGAGACACAGGCAGGAATGCATGGTTTTAAAATATACACGGATACTTATAGAAATAGCTATAGATGCATGCATTATGTATGTATATATGTATGTGTATATGCTTGTGTGTGTGTTGTATGTATGAAATACATATATTTCCTAGGTAGAAAGCAAGACAATGCTCAAAGAATGATGGAGACACATCAAAAGGACAAAAGAGCCACCTGAAGGGTCTCCCACTAGCCAAATCTGGGACAATTTAAGCATCAACATGATGAAAGTATCAAAATACAACTGACTGAAGAGAATGGAAACACAGGAGTTCAAACTGGTAGAAACACATACATGCGTACATATATAAATGAAACATGGAGAAGGAAAAACTCTTCCTTGCAGTAGATTGCCAGCTAATAAATGTAGAAGGAATGATGGAAATAGAAAATGACTATCATAGTGGCGGTTGACTCAGGAGAAAGTTGGCAATGGATGCTGTTTTGTGGGTGGAAATTTGATGAGGAATAAGATAATGGTGTACTCTTGGAACACCTTCCCCTAAAATATTACTAATCAATTACAAAGGGAAAAAATACGATTTCACGGTGCAGAAACATGGCTGGAAGAAAGAGAGAAAAGCCACAAATGATAATCTGGGTGAAGAAGTTTTCCAACATGTGTAACAGTCAAATGATAAGAGTTCCTTATATACAAAGAGCTTCTACAGATCAACATTTGTATTACAGTCCAATTTAAAAGAGGCAAAAGAGATGATAAGGCAATTAAGACAAGACATATAGGGGCCAGCCCGGCAGCATAGTGGTTAAGTTTGCGCGCTCTGCTTCAGCAGCCCGGGGTCCGCAGGTTTGGATCCCGGGCATGGACCAACGCATCGCTCGTTAAGCCATGCTGTGGCAGCATCCTGTGTAAAGTAGAGGAAGATGGGTACAGATGTTAGCCCAGGGCCAACCTTCCTCAACAAAAAGAGGATTGGCAACGGATGTTAGCTCAGGGCTAGTCTTCCTCACACACACACAAAAAGACAAGACATATAAATGGGCAACAAACGACAAACAAAATGATGAAAAGATGTTCATCATCACTAATAATCAAAGAAATGTTGAAGAAAACAATATAACACTTTTTTCCCTGTTAGACTCGCAAAAATGAGAGGTTGATAACATGCCAGTCTCTTCATTGACCCCACAAAGAAAGCCAATTAGAAAAGAAATTAAAGTGCTTTCTCCAGTGATATTACTTGCAAAGTGGCTAGAGAATATGCCAGTGATTTTGCAAATAATCTATTATATACAGAGAGCTTACATACTTCCCTTGCCAATGTAGAAATACCCTTTGGTGTGCTCCCTGAGAACTTCCTCAGTGTCCTACTGAAAACCCTAACACAAATGGCCATATACTCAAGCATTAACAGGAAAGGGCAAGGAGAAGTCATAGTATGGTAGAATCAGAATCCTGGGGTAATATTTACTTATCCCACCCATCCAACTAATGTCTGAGCCTCTTCTCTAAAAGCCTCAGCGCCACCATCCACCAACCACCGTCTGCTGGAATACCTCTATTGTTCATTCATTCATTCTTTCAAGAAATATTTCCTGAACCCCTACTTTGTGCCAGGGCAAAGATAGTGCTGAGAATTGGTGGGGAACAAAAAGAGACATAGTAAGTCTCCTCAGGGAGCTTACAGTTTGTGAGGACACAGCTTTAATCAGATAACCACGGAAATGAGTTTAAACTTGTAATGGAGGTAAATGGTATGAAGGAGAGGTATATGATGATATGAGAACCTGTAACAGGGGAACTTGATTTTGTCAAGGGGGTCAGCGAAGGCTTCCCTAAGAAAGCATGGCTTGAGCTGAAGTATGATGTATGGGAAGGGTGTTAACTAAGTAAAAGAGAAGAGCTAAGAGCATTTCAGGCTGAGGGACAGCATGTGTAAAGGTCCTGTGGTAGGAGGTAGTATGATGAGTAAGGGGGACTGAGAGAGGCCAGTGTGGTGGGAGAAGAGAGGATAGGAGGGTGAGTTAAGGTGAGAAAAGGCTGGCAAAGCACATGCAAACAGCCAAGTGAAAGGTGGGACCTTTATCCCAGAAACCTGGGAGGGTGGTAAGCCCAGGGACAGAACTGCATCTGGGTGTGGAGAAGACCCCTCTCGCTGCCACATGCCATTCTCCCTACACCAAGCTTGAATACAAGTCAGCTGTCCCCACAGTTCCATCCTCCCCGCCGCCCCAGGGATGACGATGTAATCCTTCTTTCTCATCACAAACGTTTGAGGAGGGCAGCCTCCGCTGCTTCCCTGCCTCCCGCCTCTTTCAGCAGAGGGCATTGTTTCTCCCTCCAGCCCAGGTGGCCTCCTGAATGCACCTCAGTGCGTCCTTTTCTCTCTCAGCACGCGGGTCTGAGAAAGAAATGTAAAAGCCATGGCGGGCCCAGGAAGGCAAATGGAAAATGATTACTAAACAAGCTGAAAACGGCCCAAAACATGAACTCTCACTTGGAAACCATCATCTGACTGAAATGGAGAAGCGTAAAACTTAGAGCAATGAATATAAAACAACTAAAATATATTTACAACGTTGGGTGGCCAGAGGATGTCGGGGGGGCGGGGAGGCCACTTCCTTTTAGACAGAGGTCTGGTCGCCCAACGCTAACAGAGGAGGAACTGAGCGTTTTAAAAAACAGCTCTTGTGAAGTAGTAGTAAATTTAAACATTATAATTTGAGGGGGGAAAGCAAAGCAAAAAAGGTTTAAATTATTTTTCTAGAATATTATGCATCAGAGCAACACATGTGCACATGAAGAATCTCACAGATGAAATACTGAATAAATAAAAGCATGTTGTGGAATAATACACAGGTTGTTATGATCTACAGAGAGTTTAAAAGCATGCAAAATGAAACTATATATTATTTGTGAGTGCATCCATGTGTAGTAAAAGTGTAAAGACATGGAAGGGAATCAAAGTCCCAAATGTAAGACAGTGGTCACCCCTAGGAGGAGGAAGGACCTTGTGGGGAGGAGCAGCAAGGAGTCCACAGGACTGGAGCTGGTACTGGCACCACTTTATTTCTTAAGCTGGGTGTGGGCACGTGATGTTTATATTATTATTTAGACCTTGTTATGTTTATGGAATATTTCCCAATACATTTAAAATAATTGACAACTTAAGTTGCTGGTGAATTGCCGATAAGAAAAGGAACAGAAACAAGGACACTTAACTCCTTTCTAGTGATTGACGTTCTGTTGAAGAACAGACTCTACACAGGTTCAGTCCTTGGATGGCGTAAAATAGTCTCATGATAGGACACAGCAGAGCACTAATGGGCAGAACTGAGGCCCAATTGGCAGAGCTCTGCAGGATGACTTGCAGTTATTTAAACTCCAACTGTACTCGATCGAGAAGACCCTGGTCCAGTTTTTCCAGACATAACGCCTGGTCTCACATGGACTGGCATGGACCGAGTACAGGTGGAATTTACAGTCAGCTCATCAGAGCAGCAGTGAATCTTAGCTGCTCCCTTACATTCCCTGTTGCATGGGCGTGGATGGTATGGAGTCTTTACACATTTTAGTATTTCACGTGGCATCAAGTCAACTTACCTGCTGTTCCATGGTACTTGGATCAATAAAAGTCACCAGGTCTATAGAAAAGTAACCAACCACCTTTCTCATTTTACAAGCATTTCCAATCTGGAGGCACAAAGAACTGAGAACTTGGGGATCCACTGAGGTCTGAGGCATGGTGGTACCAGAGGAGATGAAGGGGCCTTCGGCATGAAACTGGTCCCCCGTTGACAGCACCCTGACCTCTCCGCTGGGCTCTATCAGCATGTCCACCGTCAGGTTGGTGATACTTTCTGCAGGTGGGTACGCTTCGACCACGCCTCCTGGTGGGAGAAGCATGGAGTAGATGAAAGGACAGGCTCACACAGACTGTGCCTAGTTAGAGCAGGAAGAAAGAGCCCGGGCTTTGGCAGATGAACTTGGGCTCAGATCCTGCATCTGCCATGGCTTGTGAGACCTTGGGCAAATAGCTTCAATTCTCCGAACTTCCTTTTCCTCATCCGTAAAATGGGCATAATAAAAGCTACCTCACCAGATTGTTGTGAATCTTAGAGATATCATGTCTGTAGTATTTAGCCCAATGCTTGGCATATATGGACTCAATGAATGTTAATTTTGATTCTGGTCATAATTAGGAAGACACCATAGAGATCATCAAGTCTATGCCCATTCGTTACATAAAGGATGAACCTAAGGATGACAGGCAAATCTTCATGGGGGATTAATTGCCCGTAGTCCACAGTTTGTACCTTGATGACTAGTGCTCTTTCTGTTCAACTTCACTGCTTTTTGAAGTTTTAACTGACCATTATGTCAGCCAAAGGACGCCTATATGGAGCCAGCTGTAAAAGATTTTTTAAAATATAGAGCCAGGAGATGCTGTGGTTCTTGAGGAACAGGTGTGTTTCCTCCTCGCTAATAGCTATCTCAGTGGTGTCCACAAAAATTACACGGCCCTGACTTTCGGCTTTTAGGCCTAACATATACCTTACAGTATATACCCTTTTTATAGAAACAATTTTTAAAAATATTATTTGTAAAGAATTAGAAAATGTAATTTAAAAGTAAAAATACACAGGGGGGCCCCTGGAGCCTGACAGTATTAGGATAAACTTGGCCTGTATTTCACAAATTTGCTGGGAGGTGACCTCTGCCCACAGGCTTTGAACAGCATATATGGTTAAATCCTGAGATTTTAGCAATTCTCAAATGCAGTCATCTGTTGCTTTCTACAAAAAGCATTTTCCTTAAATATCCATACATTTGGTTGCAGCTGGCCCTAAACAAAGCTGAGTTTCAGAAGGAAAACTGATTTATTTGGTTGGTTTGAGATGTCCTTTCCTTCAAATAAGGCTTGCTAATGTGTGCTGTACCTAAATACCAGTTATTGGGAATTTTGCAAGGTAAATGCAACAAAATCCACAAACACAAGCAAAAAACCTATTGAATCGCTCTGATTCAGATAACTTTATGGCTTTAGCTGTCATCTATATTTTGAAAGATAGTGCTTCAGTGGAAACACATTGTCCTTTATACTTATAAGGTTATTTTTACTTCAAAGTAGCTTATTTGTATGGTCTTCTCAGCATCATGACCACCATCTTCTCACTGTTAATTTGTTTCCTTTCAAAGCAATTAATTCCTCTTTTAAAAAATGTATTGCCTCTGATATAATCCTATGACAACATAGAAATCAAATCTGTAGCACATTTTATGGTCATAAGCACACCTGAGAGAGTAGAAATGAAATGAAACAGACAATAGTGGAAGATGGCAGGAGATGGTGGCCTTCCAGGTAGGAAAGCTGGGGGGATGGCCTGGCTCAGTCAGTGAACATTTCTGCAGAGCCTGCTGTATGCGCTGGGCCCAGAGCTGGGCAAAGGTTTGAAAACACATGACTTAACTGGAACCGGAGTTTCGAGATGGGTTAAAATTACAGAATCTGTGTTCCCATCACCACACATCTGTTGTGTGAATTTTTCCCTGTCACTTCCTAGCTTTGAGCCTGTTTCTTCACTTATGAAATGGGCTCAGTAAAGCTTGTTCTTCCTCCCTTTCATAAGCTCTGTGTTTACAACACGACTGAAAGACAGGAAGAAAGGATAGAGATGAACAGGAAGTTGAAGCAAAGCCTAAGCTTGTGGTTGTACAGCTCAGGGGGGACAGTGGATGGGAAATCCCTTTCTAATCTACAAAGCTCACAGGAAAATAAATAGATTAGAGGAAGGTTTGCAGGCTGACCTTGGAAGATCTGGAAACTTCCTAACATCCTGTCCTGGATGAACCTGGAGATCTTCATGGTCTTCTCCTCCTAACTTAAAAAAATCCCTATTCTTGACCATTTTTTTGTTGCAGGTACCTTATTTTCTTCCATTTATGCATGGGGTTGACTATTAGTTTTACTTTTCTGTCAGTGAGTGCATATGGAAATTTGTAGAATCATAGAAATTTAGATTTGTGAGGACATTGGAGATCACACAGCATAACCTCTCCTACTTCTTCCCCTCCAGTGAAGAACCGCTTTTCAGCCTTCTTGTTAGATGTCTGGCCATCCAACCTCTTGCTTAAATAATTCATTAACAAAGTGTTTGCTGCACCCTCTCACCCCACCCTGACCAGGCAGCGTAATCCAACAACCAACAGATCTGTCCTTTCCAATGCTCTGTCATACACTGAGCTAACATGTACTCCTTCATAAATACACCCGCTGGCTCCAGCCAAGACTCCTGGAGCACATAGGGGTAGCCTTTTATTGGCTCTCCTATGTATTAACAGAGTGATTTGGGGTGAGTTACTTAATATTTTGTACCTCAATTTCCTCCTCTATAAAATGAGGGTGATAATGGTACCCACTTTATAGGATTGTTAGGAGGCTCAAATAAGTTAATATACTTATATTTAGAATAGTGTCTGGTGCTTATTATGTGTTGTTATCATCATTGTACTGTTGCTGCTAGCATCTGATACAACTTTATATATTATTATGTATTAATGTTAATATAATGTTATTATCACTTGACAGCGGTGAATAGAGTGGAAAGGTATCTTCCATAGTCTGTTAAACTATCCTCCTCTTACCGTTCGTTTGGGTAAGCATGTAAGAATATCTGCCTTACACAGTAACCGCCTAGAGAGCGAGGGGCATTGCACGGGCGTGCCCTGGTGTCACACTCCCACAGGGACCTCTGCAACTGGGGACAGGTATCATCTGCTTCATTCATTCCCTCATCCACAGACTTCCTAATGTCCTCAGAAAATGTGGATGAGTTAGGGGGAGGATGTCGAAAGGAACGGAGGCTGGTTTTTTTCTGGGACTGTAGAGGATCCTTATTTAGAAATTCTACCTTTAGAACATGAAGTGAGACCATTTCTGCTCTTCTAGAAAATGGAGGGGGAAACTAACATTTCTTAAGGACCTGTTCTGAGTTAGGCTCCATGCTAGAAACTTTCATATCTGTATTTCATTGAATTCTCCCAACAGCCCTGTGAAGTAAGTGAGCAAACTGGGCCTCCAAGGGTTTAAGAAACATGCTCAAGGTTATGGATGAGATTCAGACCCAGGTCATCTGATTCCAAAGCCCACACATCAGTAGTCTGTGGTGCAAAGAAAGGACCGGCATCTCGAGCTATGCATGTCATGCTTGGTATGCTTGCTTCCTATTTACTTAAGAGGCTGAATGCAAGATAAATATTTAGGCAAAGTTTAAAAAAGAAAAAAAAAGCCTGCTTGTAGGAGTACTTTTCTAAATCAACACAGGAGATACAAGGTATTTAGATTGGCCCCAGGTTGACCCAAAACTAGAATTCAAGGTTGTGTCGACCAATCCTCAGTAGAAACTTTCCCAGTCTTATTTACCTTGACTGAGAAATGTTTGGAGGAATTTCCTCCACGTCGGGAACCGTTTCTCATTGACTGGCTGTGCGTGCTGTGCTAAAATGCCCGCCAGCTCCTCGGAGATCTTCACCAAAGCTGGCTCCTGCAGAAACAAATTAAATAGAACCACAAGCAATTTTACTACAGAAATGAAAACTGCTTGTGGAGTGATTAAAAACCAGGCCTCCAACAGGCAAAAAAAATGTGGTTACTGTTTACCCAGAGTCAGAAAGCCATTTTGAAATTTTTCTCTATTTTTCCAGTCATTTCAGTTTTCATATTTCAAAGTGATTTGGCCTCCAAATATTGTTACGAATAGTTGTCTCTAAAAGGCAGGCTTCTGTCTGGGCTTCAGGACACCCCAGTTTCAGACCCACTGCAGCCTGATCAGCTGAGTGTCCTTGGGCAATGTGCCTCCCCACTCTGGGCCTCAGTTTCCCTTCACGTATAACGAGGGGTTAGCTCCCTTGTTCTTATGATCCTTGAGACCCAAGAGGTTTTTATTGTATGACCCTAACAGGGCTGACCTTGGGGGAAATTATGGAGTTGCCAGGGTCTTTCTTTGGCACCTCCATCTCTGTAAGCTGTGTCTTTTTCCCCTTGTTGGGGGGCCTCTACATACTACAACTGTGGGATCAAATTCTTAAACTATGGGCTGATGCTGTAAAGGTTGAGTTTTAGGTGGGGGCAGGTTGGAAGAGTGAGGTGGGGAGGGAGCCTGGCCTCAGTCACCCAACATCCCCCACAAGGTCACAGCCTCATCTGACTTGATGTGAGGCTGGCCCCACATCATCATAAAACAACCCCAAACTACAGAGCCTCCTGTCAAAATGGAAACAGTAGGAAACCCTCTGGGGAGTAAGAAGACTGGCTTTTTGATATAAAAAGTCTTGGTTTGCCAGGACATTTTTTTTTGGATAGTCTTAGACTATCTAAAACTCTTTTTTTTTTAAATTTCTGTCAGAAGTAGGGCAGGGTACTAGATATAAAACCATTGGATGTGCAGCGTTCATATTCAAAATATGGAACACTGACAAGAAAAACTCAGGCTTGCTTTGGGTTGTGGGGGAACTTCCGAATCCATGAGTGAATGCTCCATAATCCAGAGGAATAGGAAAAGAATCAGCTTTGGCAGGTGGGGCTGGAAGGAATCTTAGAAATAATCTGTATACTCATTTATTTCCAATTTCCCTGACATTAAAACGTGATTGTCCTCCCCCCTCCCACAAGCTCCTTGAAGCTTCTGGTCCATTCTGGGTCCAGTGCCCTCTGAAAATCTAGAGTAGAAGACAAACATCTGACTGTTTGCTCTAGGCAGGTCCAAATAATCTGAATAATTTTTGAAATATCCAGAAAATACTGGTAGGAGAGTCTCATTAGTTAGCTTAGTAAGTGCTTGACATGTAAGACACAAATGCCATGAGAAAGGGGGAGTGCCCTGGCCCACACTGTTCAGGATGACTCACTGCACCGTGCCGGGGGAGGTCTGTTACGAGGGGCTGGGGCAGCCGGCTCAGGCAGCTGGCCTCTGCCTTGGGAGGTGGAGGCAGAGAAATGGCTGTCCAAGCAGTGGGCCTTTCTCCTTTGTATCCTGCGCAATGTACACGTTTCCTCTGCTCTTTACCATACATTCCCTCCTCTCCCCAAAGCCCCACATCTAAATCACAAACAAGCACACAAAACTTGCGGTTCCAACAACCTGGACCCCCTCTTTATTCTTCTTTGAGTACTGTCCTCCAAACCCATCTTTCTTTTTGTTTTATACTTGCTTCACTTAAAACCATGCTACTCTATTGAAGAAGACCAATTGTCCATGATTCATGAAGTGCTCCAAAGTGGGACAATGAAGCACGGCTGTCAACTCCCACCCTGCTTGGAAAATAGAGTGTCCAGGAAGGAAGCCTAGCAGGTCAGGCCCTCTCCCAGGATGGTGGAGACTTCCTCTTTGTTCTGCCTTGATTAAAGGGCCTTTCCTGCCCTGCTGCTGAAAGGTGTTGAACCACCTACTGGTTCAACTATGATTTGCTATGGCCGTTCACATCAAGACATCAGAGAGAAATCATTCATTCATTCACTCTTCCATATATCAAAAAATTACAGGTACTTTAGAGTATCAGAACTCATAGAGACAGACATAGAACGGTGGTTGTCAGGGGCTGGGGGGAGGGGGATGGGGAGCCAGCATTTAATGGGTACAGTTTCAGTTTTGCAAGATGAAAAGAGTTATGCAGATGGATGGTGGTGATGGTGGACATATTTAATATCACTGAGCTGTGCACTTAAAATGATTAAGATGATAAATTTTGTGTTATGTGTATCTTACCACAATAAAAACAATTGGGAAAAAAATTACAGAATGTCAGGCCTTTTAAGTAACTGAACTAGGGGAAAAATGTGTGTGTGCTTTAGCGGGTAGAGATGGAGAGGAGGCAGTGAAGGAACAGGTGGAAGCCTTGCCACCTAAATCTTGAAACTAGATCTCCATCACCTGGAGGATCAAGTTGAAGGTCCACAGCACGACGCATGCAGAAGGCCCTGTGTGACTGGCTCTGATTCCTTATGTAGTCTCACTTCTCTCCTCTCCAGCTCCCAGTCTCGCCCCAAACTGCCCTGGCTCAGTTTCTTTCCTCTTCTTCCTCCCCTGGCTGACCCTTCCTCATCCTTCCTGAGTTAGTTCTGGTCACACCTCCTCCAGGAAGCCTTCTCTGCCACCCCAGTTGGGTGTCCTTTCTCCAGGCTCTCCAGCTCCCTGGGGCCTCCTTAATGGCATGGGCAGTGGCTTTAAGGTCGGCGTCCCCAGCGTTCTGCACAGGGAACACTAAACGTCTGTGGAATGAATCATGGCGGTGGTAAACACAGGGACCCAGCCCCGAAGAGCTGAAGTTACAGAATTGGAGAAAATGTGAAACCTCTCAACAGGCTCCCTCCTCGCTGCCCAGGAACCTACCTGGGGGGATGACCACTTAAGAACCACCAATTCTTCTTGAGTGGATCTTATGGGATTCCCTGCGTCTGAGGGGCACTGAGAAGATACATGAGGAGACATTTATGAGGTGTCACCTCAGATGTGACATGCTATGTGAGGGCCCATAATTAACTCGTAAGGCTGCGGCTTGTGTGAGGCATCTGGACACTGTGCCAGGCTGCTACCACCGCCTCTGCTTACACAGCCAGCCATGCTGTCTTGATCCACAGCGTTTACGCTGTGCACAAAGCCACAGCAAGGGGGTAAGTTTCCTAGAGGAAAGTCTGCTGCAGGAATCTGGAGGATGAATCGTGTCCCATCACGAGAAGTACACAGCTGAAGGCACTGGCGGAGTGATGTTCAATCGGGGATGCTGGGACGCACGGAGGCAGCTTGGGGCCATGATTAACTCTCTAAGAAAATGATACGGAGAGGAATAATGGAGGGTGTATTAACTCTTCAATTTATTTCTTTATTTTGAAAGCATCTGATGGGAAATATAAGGATTATACTAAGAATGGCCTTGGTACCAATGAAGAGAGAATTGTCCCCGCAACTCTACAAAAAAAATACAGCAGGACCTGCAGCTCATACATTCAAGAAAGGGCAGCAAACTGACATTCTGGATAAGAGCTTCATTTTATCCCCACCCCCCCAAACAGCCCTCAACAGCACAGTGTCTGCTTGTGACCTGGTGGGTGAGGCCATAGCTCAGATATGGTGCAAAGGACTCCATCACAGCAGTGGTGTGACAAACTAAGACCACCCTCTTCTTTAGGAGCAACAAGGGCTCAGTGGCCACAAAAGGCCTACTAATGTCAGATGCAAGTTCTCAGTTTTGGGGGGAGTTTCTGTTCTCTGGTGATTATCATTTTGCGTATTTCAAACACAATTACCACAGCTTGAAGGGCGGATGCTGTTAAGAGAAGATCTGCAGCAATTCAGCCTTATTCTGCTTAGAATAAATTTGAGTGTGTGCGCGCACACACACACACACACACACACACACACACACACACACACACAACCATGCCAGGAAAACCTGTAAGTTCATGTGAATCATCAGAACAGTATTTGTAAAAGACTTCCTCCTGTCACAGCAGGCTGACATTCGTTCTCTCTTTGGTCCCCACAGCAACACTCTGAAAGAGCCAGCACAGTATTACCTTCCCTGCCTCACAGATGGGAAGGGGGGGCACCTTGAGTGAAGAGGCTGTGTATGATCTCTTCTGAGTTGTCAGATTCTGTTAGTGGGTGATTTCAACACGTGACTGAAGACAGAAAACAATGGAGTTGGGAGAAACCATTGCTAGTTTGCTTTTCCCCCTCTTTTTCACCCTCCCAATGTCTGTTATAAGCCAGCAACCAGGAGGCATCTTCTCTACCTTACAAACTTGTGAAATGAGTAGTTAGAAAGTTTCTTTTCCGTGAGTCGCGTCAAGGCAATGGACTCCGGAGTCCATGTTCCAGATACCCTGTCATCCACATGAGCAGATCATTTAGAGCTAACAACTCTGAGGGTGTGGAAAGGAAAGTATATACCTTGTGGATGATAAACAAATGTTAGAAAAATTCACTTCACTTGTTGAAAAAAATCAGAATTCCAGATTTTTCGTTCCATCATGATTGCCCTGGCTCTGGCAATGCACATCAGCTGCTGGCCTTGGTGGAGCTGATGGCTCTAGAGAAATTCCCATCCAGGAGAAACTTCAGCTCCATCTGTGCTCCTGCACAGCCTTGTCACTCTTTGTCTAGTATCCACATTCCCCTGTCAGGGTGCGTCGACAGTAGTCATGACCTCGGAGAGTTCCAAGACGTCTGCAGAAGGCATAGGGCCTCCGTTAGCCTCACCAATGCATCCTAGAGATTCTTGTCCATCAAGCATGGGCTTTGCCTCTCAGCTCTCTCTCTTTTTCTATCAAGAAAGTGTAAATTTGAAGGAAGAGATATTTGACTGAAGGAAATTCAGGATATCTCAGGGGAAGCCACTAGCATATCCAATTTAATACTGCTCTCAATGACTGAAGCTACTTCGAACTCCTGAGTTAACTTTCCTAAGTAAATGCTGTGTGTGTGTGTGTGTGTGTGTGTGTGTGTGTATTGGGGAGGGTAGGAGAGGAGGAAGAAGGAATACAAATTAGAATGCTCTAAATATCAATCCCACCAAAACTCACTTTATTTAGAATCTTCTTTGCTGCATTTGCAGTGATGAATTAAGTAAAATAACTTCTTGGCTAATCGTCTCCAGTCTCTCACCTCAGACATTGTTTGCTGTTTTTCAAAAGAGAAGCCAAGGGACTACCCTGATCCTTGTACTTTACAGAGGCTTCTGATATCCCTAAATGGAGGAATGGAGGGTGTCATAAGGTCAAAAGGGCAGCACAATGACCTAAAAAACTAAGCAAGACTGTCACTGTTGAAAGGGGCCATACGGACTGTCTGAGACAAATGCTTCATGTAACAGAAGAGGGAATGAGACTTCTACACTCACACAGTGAGACGGCAGGAGCTCTCGGGCTGCCTCGGACTCCTGGGATTGTCCTCTCCACCATTCCTGCTGCTTCTTTCAGAGGGTAAAGTGTGGGGTACCATGAAAGGTGCTCAGGATTTGAACTGGCTAGTGGCACAGAGATGGAGAGAAGGGAGGGATTCCAAATTTGAGGGTGAATTTAGAAATGTTGCTTTGCTATGCACAGGATACATTTTACCACTGTAGTCATTTTTTAGGTAAAATAATCGCTCTCACTTATTAAAAGCTTACCATGAGGCAGGCCTATGTCAGGGGCTTTTTTATATTTATTTTCTCAAAGCCACTCTCTGAGGTAGTTATTATCATTCCCATTTCATGTCACACAGCCATGAACTAGCAACCCGGGATTCAAATCCAGTTGCTACCAGTATGCCGTAGTGCGATGGGATCTGTGTCTGTAACCGCCATCAGTGGGCATAAATGGTCAATCTGGGTTAGATTAGATCATCCACATGTGATGGTAAATCTGTGCTGTCAAATTTATGAAAAAAATGGTAGTGTCGACATCTGTTGTTGGCTGCCTAGCATCTTTGTGCCCTTGTTCAGGGTTATGATGTCCCAAACTTC
This sequence comes from Tapirus indicus, assembly GCA_031878705.1. Classification (NCBI taxonomy): domain Eukaryota; kingdom Metazoa; phylum Chordata; class Mammalia; order Perissodactyla; family Tapiridae; genus Tapirus; species Tapirus indicus. The sequence continues at coordinate 57,935,098 of CM062918.1, read as the reverse complement.
CTTTCAGGAACTGCCCCGACCTCATTCTTAGCTAACAAGGTGATTGAGAATGACTCTACCCTCAGCTCCAAGGGTGGACCCCTGGTTAGCAAAGCCATAGCCTGGCCACAGGGATTGGTTCAAAATGGGCACATGACCCAGTTAGGCCAGTCAAGTGTTAGGAAGCACTTGCTGGGGCCTTCTGAGAAAGAAGCTTTATGTTCTTCTGAGAATGCTACCTGACGAGATGTTCTCTCTTCCTATTGCCTTGACCAAGGACAAGCTCCAGGAGCTACAGGCAGCCATCTTGCAACCCTGTGGACAGCCAGCCTTAGGATGGAGAGACATTATGAGTGGTACAGAGAAGAGATGCAAAGTAACTGGGTCCTTGGTGATATTGAGCCATTGGATTAAGCCTTGTCTGAAGCCAGACCAATCTTTGGATTTTCAGTTAGCTGAGATAGTAAATTCTCTATTTTTATTTATTTATTTTGTGAGGAAGATTAGCCCTGAGCTAACATCCATTGCCAATCCTCCTCTTTTTGCTGAGGAAGGTTGGCCCTGGGCTAACTCCATGCCCATCTTCCTCTACTTTATGTGGGATGCCGCCAGAGCATGGCTTGACGAGCAGTGCATCGGTCTAAACCTGGGATCTGAACCTGCAAACTCTGGGCCGCTGAAGCAGAGCGCGCGAACTTACCCGCTACGCCACCAGGCGGCCCCCAAATTCTCTTTATTTTTAAAGCCATTTTGAGTTGGATTTTCTGTTACTGGAAGCTTAAACATTTCAAACTGATACAAATGGGTGGGCCAAACAGTGTACCCACAACCCAAGATGTACGTTTTAAGCCAGCAAATGCTCTGATTGCTCTATGCGTTGGTTACTCTCATTCTGCAATCCGTACGGAAGTTTTCACTCCTTCCTTTCCATTAAGATCATTAGAAAGAGTCCCTCTTTAGAGTGCAAAAATATGCTGAGAGGATGAAGAAAAAACGAAAATGTCTTCAGCAAGTCGTAAACTACTTCCCACACCTACTTAAAGTTTAAGGACTGCTTTAATACTCCATGTTTAATTGTTAATTGAGAATTTAAAAATCAAAAATGCCAACTTTGCCTTCGATGAGATGGAAAATTATGCTGCTGTAGAAGGTAACATAATGTAAAACAGCCAACATTACCAAGGCACACAAATGTTTTTGGTATGTAAAATTGCTTTGTAAAATATTTGCTCCATCTGCCGAAAGCGGCAAAGACAATTTTCCCTCGATAGCTAATGGCCCATTTCGGCTGTGTGGCAAGTGATTCGCTGCGGTGGCGGCTCTCATTAAACGGAATGGTGAAAATGCGGTATATAATTCCATACTTATGTAGCATTATCCACTCGCTGCTTCTCGAGTAGTCTGTCCCTCATTATCGAGGCCTCCACCTTGCACCAACACGCAGGCCTAGAAGCCGATTTGACTTGAGAAGCGTTTTGTCCAACTGAGGCACATATGTCGCGTCTCCATTCCAAAGCTCAGCACAACTGCTTCGCCCCGACCAGAAACACTAGAAAGGTTCATTCCCTTTCAACTTTCCAGCACTTAAACTGCTGTTTCTTTTTCCCCCTCACCACAGGGGGCCATGGTTTTCCTTCTAGGTTCACCCCATCGCACTGCATGCTGGGGGTTTCAATACATAAAGATTAAGCTTTTCTTGAAATTCTTAATTGAACATTGCACATACACAAAAGCAGGAAAAATTTCCCCCCCGGGGGCCAAAATTACCACCATAAAAGCCCAACAAACACTGTCCTTGGTCCATGGTGTTTGTGGTGGTCTGTGATCTCTCTCTTTAAAGGAGTTGTTTACACTATACTCTGAGTTACTTCCACATCTGCTAAAGGAAGAATTAAAAATAAATAATCCAGGGTGGTTTAAAAAAAGAATATGTTCATGTTTTGGGAATGCTTAAAAAGTAGTTACAGCAGCAAGTGGCTGATTTTTAAAAAATATTTTTAACATTGGAAAATGGTTCTAAGGGAAATTATATTAAATATGAGTGACATCAAATAAATACATATGACTGTTCTAAAGATTATGCAATATTTTCAAGCAGAAACTATGCGATTTTAAAATCAACCATAAGTGGAGGTAGCCATAATTATTATTATTGGTAATAGGTTTCTTTCTTTCCAGTTAGAGAAATATCACTGGTTGAGAAAATTGCATGTGTAATAAAAACTCTTTAATTGAAAATTAAAAACAAAAGAAAACACATGTGCTTTTTGGACTTGATTTTTCACTCGTAATGGTGGAGAGTTTGTGGAATGAAGTAAGAGACTATCAGGAGAATTTACATTTCAATTTCATACAAAAGAAATGGGCAAGCATCTACTTTTCTCAATCGGAGTGAAGAGCTGTACCTTCTTTGATATTTTCACATGTACAGATGTATATACTTGAGGTGCTTGTAATAGCATTATATATTTATTATTATTATTTTTGTATAGACCATGCTCATTAAAATACCAGGGTAATAAATCAGTGGATTCCAAAAATGAGGATGTTTGCTTCATCCGGCACAATTACACGCAAGCCCGAGTCTTCTCAAGGGCATCCCTCTCTCCCCAAGGGGCACGGAGGACAGACGACCAGAAGCAACTGGCACAGTCGTGGGCAGAAGAGGGTAAAACTCATCCTGAATCCGTTCCAGATATCCATGCCTGCTCTGTGGTTTTCAGCAAAGCAGATATTTCTGAAAGAACTCCAACGGGGACTTCCTGGAAGTGAAAACACTAACCAATTCTCGTTCCTCTCATCTTTTGCTTTATTCCTTCCTTCCATGCTGTTATTGCGAAAAACTGGCAGTTAAATTCAATTGATTCAAAATATTCCGGATCCATATGGCCGCCAACCCTGGAGCTGAGGCGCGATAGCGCCTCGCTGCTGTTCCCGAGCATTTGCCTCTCCCCCGGTCCCCAGATGGTGGGAGTAACATTTAAACCTCCTTTTCTCTGCCTTGTACAATAGACCTTGGCACCATTTCAACTGTTTACTCCGGTAATTAACAGCTCTGATACCACAACAATTACAACTCCTACACTCTCACCACAATAATGCTATGAATTAGTGAGAGCTAATGGCTGGAAGGTAGAGTGTTTCCAGACTGTGAGATCTGTGCATTTTTAGAATAAAATAAAAGGTACAAACAGCACGCTTGCAGTAGACAATGATTACCTAGTAATTAGTTTACACAAAGCTTCCTATTTAATGGCAAAACGCTGTAATTAACGTGTGACAGAAAATCAAAGGGTACTTTGTAAGCATATGAAAAATTAACACTGCAGGCCCATAGCTTTATGTACTGATTAGAAGCATATTAAATCAATAGGACACACAAACCAACAGCTTGTATAGCTGATTATTATAGGTCCTCGGAAGGGGGACTCGGCTTTCATTTAATTTGGGGAGGCAATTTTCCTTCCCCTGTCATCTTCTTCAGGCACAGGGAAGTACATCCAACCCAAGCCTGGCAGCCTCATGAAAATAGCCAGTGAACTGGAAGAAAACATTCTAAGTCATTTTCAGAGATAAGGAAAGATATGTAAATGATGAAGACTTTCCAATGATGGTGGTGCCGTGCTGCTACACTAATTAGAAAAGACACCAACTGGAACCAGAAAATGAAGCAACTGGGTCTCAATCTTGCGGTCAGAATAATCTCTACTTTATCGGGTCAGTGCCTCTTTATTCGACATGTAGAAAGTTTAAATAATTGGAATTATTTTCTCTTTTCAAATGATAAGAAACCAGGACGCTCTCCTGGTTTATTCTTTGAAGGGCATTATCTGGGTAAATCATTGGGTAGGCACAATTGGGTCAACATTCTGTATTTTCAACAGCCATAATCCTATATAATGACAATTGATGCATAGAACAATATTCTGGAAGCCTAAAAGACTTTCTAAATCACACACACAAAAAGGTTAAATTGTACGTACTTGTTCAATGTTACCTGTATTTAATTGTAATGCAATTTTATGTTAATATTAATAATAATAATAACAGATAGCATTTCTCGAAGGCTTATGTGCTAAGTACATGCTAGCCAATTCACAAGGGTTATCTCATTTAATTCTCACACCTCCCCAGGAGGCAGGTACTAATATTATCCCTATTTACAGAGGAAGAGATGGTGACTTAGAGAGCTGCAGAGATTTGCCCACGGTGCCCCTAGTGAGTACGGGAGTCTGACCTCAGTGTGCCTGGGCCCTGGAAGCCCCTAAGCCGGACTACCGCTTAGTTATCCCTGAATGTTCAGTTATCCACACTAGTCTACTCCAGCGCTCATTCTGCTTCAAAGGGAATTTACCGTGTCAACCTGGAACAAGGGACTGAAAAAACCAAAAACAAAGTATTTGGTTGTTTATCTGAAAAACAGGGTTTTAAATGCTCACTGCATTTTTAACGCTGCATCTGATTGTGAAGATATGCTTTTCAAAGCTTTGTGAGAATTTGTAGGCTCACTAAAATGATCACGATAGTTGAGGAAGGCATTGAAAGTCTGTCGTTCCCGTGAACAGCCAAAGGGTGATATCTAAAACTCACTCTCAACACCCATGCATGGCGGCCTGCCTGGTGGCGTAGTGGTTAAGGTCTGTGCTCCGCTTTGGTGGCCCAGGGCCGCAGGTTCGGATCCTGGGCACGGACCTATGCACCGCTCATCAAGCCATGCTGTGGTAGCGTCCCACATACAAAATAGAGGAGGATGGGCACAGATGTTAGCTCAGGGCCAATGGGCAACGGATGTTAGCTCATGGCTAATCTCCCTTTCCAAAACAAAACAAAACAAAAAACCCTCACTCTCAACACCCACGCATATAAGTAGGCATGTGAGGCGGTTGGGTTGCAAAAGTTGAATCCTACAGGGCTCCTCCTCCTCTGCAGCTCTGAGGTGTGTGCGCTGCCAGCCCTTCAACTCCCCCAGCTCGCTGCCTTTCAGGAACTGGACAGCAGCTCCCCTGTCAGCCAGGAAGGGGAAGAAATTCGAGAACAATGGCTGCTGCGTTCCAGGGACATTTGTGTTTCCCACAAGTCTCTGTACAAAGCAGAAAACCTGTCACAAGGGCAGCGGGTCACAATGGCAGGGACCTGAGGGAGAACCCTGCTCTGGAATTTTCAAACACGGGGTCTTTTCTAAGTGGATTCAGTTCGGTGTGGCAAGCGTGCTGGGCTAGGAGGAGTGGATGTGGGTTCCAAGCTAGGCACGGTCGTTTATTAGCCAAATGAACCTGGGCAAGTCACTGAACTTCCCAAGCATCAGTTTCTCCATCTGTAAACAGAGTAACAATCCCTTCCTTATCAAAGTGGTGTGGAAGTAAATGAGTAAAAAACTCCAGGTTTTTCTGGGATTGAATGAGACAATTCATGTAAAGTGCTTAGCACAATGCCTGGCACCCAGCAGGTGTTCTACAATGCTATTTATTATTATTATTATGAAGTACAGGGAAAATGTTAAGACCCTCACAGTGTATTCATGGAACCACAAAGTGCTTAATCTCATGCGTAGGCCAGCAACTACTAAATACACAATCTAAGAAGTCAAGATTTTATGATATAAAAATAAATATAAAAAACAAATGAATAATCATTTATATGTTTAATGATGAGGGAAAAATGATACTCTAGATTTTTTCATAATCTGGAAAACCTAGATTTTCTCTTAATACCAAGATGTATTTTTGATATAAAATAAAATTATAAATAAGGACATGAAAAAAGGATATCCCTTGCTTGTAATCAAATAATAACAATTATAAGATACATTTTAATATCTAAAATAAAAGTACAAATAGTTTATAATATCCAATGCTGGTAAGGTGGTGGTAAAACTAGTATGCTTAGTGTCTGCTAGTAGCTTTGGAAATTGGTACTACCTTCTTGGAAAGTACTGTGGCAATATGTAACAAGAGCCATAAAGCATTCTACTCTTGGGTCTTTCTCCTAGGGATGATTCAACAGAAGCAAAAAGAAGTGTACACCAAAATCAAAAATAAAAACAAACAAATCTTTCCTCCCTCCTCCTTCTTCCCTCCCTCCCCACCACCACCAAAAAAAAAAAAAAAAAAAAAGAAAGCTAGAAATAACCTAAATTCCCAACTTAGTTGAAAGGTTTAATCTATTACAGTAAATCAATGTGAGGGAATATTATACAGCCATTAATCATGATGACTACATCAAACATGGAGAATGTTTAAGATCTGATGTTTAAATAGCATATTCACTATTATTGTAGTTATGAGAAATAAGTGCAGCACATTTGGAAATTAATACACAAAAATGAAAGCAACTCTGGGAAAAATGATTATGTACTTATTTGGTTAAATATTTCTTTAACCTTGTTATATTATCTTTTAACTTTTCTAAAAAATTATGTGGTCACAGGGTAATGGTTCTTTGGGATTACCTAATGAACACCTACTAACTTTCATACAAGGCACCAAGCTCAGCCGTCCTACGGTGGCTCCTATGACCCAGTTATAAGGCCATCCTAAGCACAGATGGAGGTCTTCACAAGGGAGATGTAGAGAGTTCTAAGGCACTGATTGGTTGATGTTTCCCTTGTAATAGGGTATTTTGTTTGCTGATTTAGTTCTACAAGGAAGCAAAATAATTGCTGTGGTTTATTCTACTTTTTCTAGTCCTTGAATTAGTCGTATATATATATATATATATATATATATATATATATATTTTCCCCCCTTTGTTGATTCCCAAGTTAATATCAAATGTTTAACAAAGTACACTGAAGTACAAGTAAAGGTGAAACTGCTCCCGCAAAGGGCTAAAATTGCGATATCATGTAGTAGCATTCAGGAGCCACTTCAATTTTCTTTTTCTCCTTTTTCTTGTAAGCGGTAAAACTGTGATGCCAGGACCTCCACATCCTTCACTCTCCATCCAGGGTACCAGAGGCCCAGAGAAGTGCTGCCCCGAGAAACCGAAAGTAAGCTGGCATAGCTCTTTACACAGAGAAACTATCCACGAGATCTTCTCTCGCAAAGCAGCGTCACCAGTAGCATCACTGCCACTAAACGGATCTCCCAGGAATGAGGGAGGGAATGCTTACGCTTTAAAAGAAGAAAGGGAAAAAAAGCTACAAGTAGGACTGGTCCCACAACAAATGTCTACCTGAACCTGCCTACATTAGGTGAGGGTCCAGGAAGCTTTCTCCCCTACACTTGTGCCTTCCTTTGCTTAAGCCTTTATTCCTCTAAATGAAAAGTACCCTTGACTGGGGAGCGGGGAGTTTGGAGTGTGAGCAAGTGTGTGGATTTATTAAACCTGAACAAGCACTGAGGACTTACTTAAGTGAGTGGGTTTACTGGAACCTCTGAGGGATGTAGGTTTTGTTAGCTGGTAGGATCAGGAGAATAAGGTTGGTACCAAACACCAGGAAAAAAATGCGAGTTGTGTTCTGTTTTCACCGTGGCCACCGTGTAACATTCTCCTTTTCCTAGAATCACCTACGTGTCCATATTGATTTTTCAAATGTGACTATAGCTTTTCAGCATTTGTTGACTCCATGACTGTGTTTCGGATCTCAACTGCAACCAGTCAAATAACTCTGGTTCTAAATTAGATACGTACAAAAAGAAGATAACCTTTATATTAGATCCTTGAGTCTACACTGAATCATGCTACATCTAAAACCAATATCTGCCTAAGATGCACGAGAATCTCAAAACAGTTCAAACTCCCATAAACAGCACTGTTTTTAATCTGTTGCCTACAACACGCCAATGAGAAAAATCATGGTATCGTGTCATAAACTGCTATGCAAATGATGCTATTTGTAAGCATTAACATAATTTAGTGCTTACAGTCATATTCTCATTTCTAATAATTCTCCCAGAATGGAGTCTTTCTCTGGACTCTTAGCCTGCAGGATAGTCTTTCATCAAGAAGCTGAAATTTTTAATAACCTGCCAGCATATGTTTTGTATGTGCCCGGCTAGGCTTGATGACACGACATCTTCATTATCAAAAGAAACAGGTCCACAAACTGTAATAGGACATTAAAACATGCCTGTGCTCATAAAGTAATGCTTTGATGTCTAAATGTGCGCCATTATGACGGTCTTCTGGAACAAAGAATCATTCCAATCCTAAACTCTCACAGCTCCACTCAATGGAGACTACAGTTCACTTCGCTCCAAGTGCGATTTCACTTTGAAGGCAGAAGAACGTCAATACTCTACAAAAAAAATTTTAAAAATCTCTTCAGAAATACTTTATTTTTATTTTGGCTTCTAACCATGCCATGGCTAAGCACAGGTCTTGGAGGATAAAAAGATTTCTGAGTAATTATATCTCCCTTGTTAAGTTTTAAAAAATGATTTAAATAGATGATTAATTATTCAAGAGTTTCACACTTAATAACGTTAACAATAATGCCATATGTATTTGGTGACAATTTAAAATGGTACAGTTTAAAATAATTGAAATTAAATAACATATAGTCAGGCTTCCAGGTGCTATTCAGCCAAAGGTCAATATTTTACATGTTTTTTAAACTTAAAGTCAAACATTTCAAATTTGTCATAGTCTGGTGTCAGGAGAATTCTTTAAAAACTACTGGTTTGAAATATTGAGACCAGCAAATACTTTGCACACTAACATTTTAATTTCTTAAATAAAATGTCATACTTTTTGTGGTTTAATATCAACAGTTTTGCTTTAACAAGAAAATTCTATACAATATAAAATAAACTCCAGTTCAAAGAGAACACAAGAGAAACCTCTATGGGTCTCAAAATTAAATACATTTTCCTTGTTTTATTTTTTTCTAGACTAGTAATTCACTTTGGTATCCTTTAAATAATATGTAAAAAGCTGGCCATGACAGGTACTGCATTTAGTCCATTCACTGACGGAGGGGGAAGAAAAGCCCAGAATAGATCATGGGAAGAACAGCAACATTTGTCAAAGGGAACTCTTTCTTCTGACTGTTCTCTAGATTTATTCATCATGTCACTTTCACAAGAATAATGTGGTTCTCCCGTGTGCCCCTCCCTTTTTATCACTTGTGTCTTGATTCATGTACCTCTGTAGTGGGATGCTCAAAGCAGATGCAAATCACTCCACAGCCCACTGCTACGTAGTAGTTGGTAGGGAAGGAATCAGCTAATGGAATTTGCATCTGAATTTTCCAAATTTATGCTATTTTCCTAAGTTATGCTTTCACCAGTAGGTCAGCCAAAACAGATTTGAGATTAAGAGGTGAGTCTATGCCCCTGGATGCAAAGCGAAGCAGCTTTTAGAATGGTGGGTTAATTTCTATATTTAACCATATAAAATTACTTTAATTATTAAGCAAGTTTGGGAACAGACTAAGAAGTTGTACAATTCATCCTTCCACCAACATACATGGAAAAGTCTATACATGTCCACTCATATGCTAAGAACTTACGTATTATTCAGCTTTTGCTGGGAAATTTTCTGACTGCATGTATTCTTTTCTCAACATCTCACAGGGACCAGCAGTTACATAAATTTCCTTGAGTTGTCTTCAAAAATGTATAACTGCTGACAGAATGCTATTATACATTAGCTTCCAGGTGACAACCATTCACTAACAGAATTTCTCTCTTTTAATAAAACACAGCTAGCTTAATAACAACAGTTGTTAGAAGCATAAGATCAAGACCCACTTGGAGCAAATGATGAGATTTGTATTGTTATTTGAATATGGTACAAAAAATTATTTTCTATCATAATCAATTTGATGATGTGAATGAAGATTTTTAGGGCCCAAGGAAGGGGCATTTAAAATAACCTAATCAACCGCATTCACTTTGCATGTAAGGACTAAAGCCCAAGCAAGTCAAAATGACTTGCGTAAGGTCTCGCTGCTGTAAATGACACAGCTAAGTCTAGAAGAAAGTGCTCTTATCTCCTAGCTGAGCCTTTTGCTTCATCTCCTAACTGTTCAGACACTGTGGATTTATGTCCCATTGAACACTCACTTGCGCCCACTTCTTGCTCCAGTCTTCACGGCCATATCTGCTACTCTCCTTTAGGACCCACTTGTAGCACTTTAGGTGGGAAGGAATGTCACAAAATGCAGTCCCGTTTCCTCCAAACTCATAGTCCATTTTAAAGAGCCAGCGTCGGATTTCCAGGTGATCGATGACCAGCTGACTCAGCCGTTCTATCATCTGTGGGGCCGAAGACACAGCAACATTTAATACAGCTAGTTTCCTGGATTCCTTCTTATTGTATTCACTTAGTTGCTGTACTTCTCACGTGTCTTTATTTCAAATGGTCTGTTCATTCAGTTATCTTCTAGTTATTAGGACAGATTAAAAGAAGTTTTAAGTGATATGTATATGATGTGAAGAAATCACTAACCAATGGGACCAAAGACATGTTTAAAAGTATAGTCTTATTTATGAGAAATTCTGAAATTATCATTTTGCTAGCTTTTGAAGGCAAAAGAAAAAAATCCTTAAATATCTGTAATTGAATCTTGGTATTGTTTTCTTTCTTTTTCAGAGAATTATGTGTTTACTTATTGATTCTTCAAGTGATTTTTTTTTATAGTTTGAAGACTATAAAGAGTTATAGTCTTGAAAACTTTAACTGTTTGGAGCTTTGCTGAGCTTTTAAATGTTATAACCTATAAAACATTTAATTTTTTCCTCATTAACGTACATGAAATACATTTGTATGGCTGGCCAATTGGCCAAGTGTATTATATTATATGTATTATATGAACAAGACAGATAAAGGAGATACATTCATGAAAGCAACTTTTTTGGAATACACAACTATCCTTCATTTTATGTGAAACAATATTTTCTCAAGAACTGAGCTCAATCACATGGAATTTTAAGAGCTAGAAGTTCAAGCTCGAATATCACAATGATAATGACATTACTGAACTGTCAGTAGGAGCCAGGTCTTTGGCTAAGCTCTTTACATGAGTTTTCTCATTGAATGCTCACAAAAACCTATGAGGTAGACACAATTATTAGTTCCATTTTGCATGTAAATAACTGAGACTCAGCAATTTAAATAAATTGCCCACATCACATAGCATTGAGTGGCAGGGCAGGATCCCTCCAGGTTGCTCTGACTCCAGCGCCTAAGCTCATTCCCTCTTCCCTGTGCTGCCTATCAACCTGCAGAGAGCTGGAGGAGAAGGGGGAGGTGGAGAAAGAAGTCAGAAGACGAGCAAGAGAAGCAACTTTGCTTATGGTCAATAAACCATTTGGGATACATTTGAATCAGACAAAAGTCTATAGCAAGATGGCTTAATTATAAGTAATACTGTTCTAGTAGAGCCTTGGAGACAAATAATTCATTAGATCACAAAACGATTTTTTTAAATCTGGTCTTCCCTTCAGACTTTCCAGTCTACACTTCCTGGAAAGAAACAAAGCAATACTAAGCATTCTCTCTCCTGAGCCCACCCCATGCTGTTCTTGGCTATGGTCTTCTGTACTTAAGGACGTCTCCACAATACCCTTATTCTCTTCTATTTGATGAGAAAAATCCACCAAATAGAGTTTTAATTTTTTTTTAACTATAGAGTGCCAAAGGACTCAAGATTATAGTTCTGCTGAAGTCTGGAGCTGGAAGATTATTTGGATTAAAGGCACAATCTGTTCTCTTGAGTTGTGTCTTTCCAGCAAATCTTCCTGGGGAGGTTACAATACACAGCTGTGGGGAAGTGATACCACAATGGGCATACTTGGGATCCTCGGAAGCCCCATGCAACCATGGGGTATTCAATTAGGGTGAAAATGGAATTGCCTTAGCTCCCTAATTATCAAGTAGTGTCTGTGGATAATTTGGGTGTTTAAATGAAAAGTACTCTGGTCTACACACCATATGGCTATGAGTGTAGCCTGCGAAGGGTTTTCAGCGTGCCTTCCAAAGTTACATCCCTTGTTTCTCTAATGTTGTGTTGAGAAGGTAGATTCTATATTTAATCATTTTTTGCTGTATTCATACTTTGCAGAAGTAGAAATGGTCTTTGGCCTGTTAATATCCAAGGAAATTCTTTTGCTAGTGTAAGGGAAGGTGTTCTGGCATAGCCTTTTTCATTGTATATTTGGATATATTGTATATTTGGAGGTTTCAACTACTAACAGAATTCTTAACTGTTTCTTCCAAATCCTATTATTTGTTGCTTCTGAGAATCCTATAAATGGGCGTTTGTTGATGGATCCCCTACAGTAATGAAAAGGATCAATAGTATTGTAAAGACTGCACCACTGGAAAGAATTATGTGCTATCTTTAAGTGAAAATTGAACAGTGCTTTAAAATAGCATCGCCGTTTTTGATTATTTAACCAAAGCTGTCAATATTTCATATGGAGCACACGCCAGAGAGAGAACTTGTATGGTTACTTTATGGGTCAGAACAGGAAACGCTCACTGTGCTCATACTAGATTAAAAAATAAATAAATAAATCACTTAATCATAAATCAAATAACTTTATGCTATTTCCAAACATTTATCATTTTCTAGTTGAGTCTCTCTGGTCAAAAGATGTAATATGTATTTACGTTGCCACTCATTTTATGCTGGTGTAGAACAGAAATAGAAAAATATCCACTGCTAAAATCCAACTGAGAGTCAGGGATATTTATTAACCTAAATTAAAATAATCACAGATTTCTTTCACTGGTTTTAAGTTTATGATGCACATCAGGAAAAAGTTAGTGTTATTGCTTCATCACTGTTGGCAAATTCAAAAAGCTGATGTGCTCAGATAAATTAGGTAGGGTGGTCACTATCTGCAAAATCTCAGTGGAGTCCTTCAATTCTTGATGACCTCAGATGTGTGTTTTCCAAACAAGTAGAGTAGAATTCAGTTATAACTTGGTTTACTGTGATACAGTTTGCACATGCCATAGGTGAAATGACATCCCTGTGAAATAGTATTGTTTTAAAATGCATTTCACTTGTATTAAGTCTCTCAGCCAAGTACTGGGAAGCAGAGTCAGCAATCCACCTTGTTATCTTCAAATTCCAGTGGAGGCTAATGACAATGGGAGGGATGCAGCAGTTCAGGGGGACCTCTCTCTTCTGCTGCTATTAAAATTGCCTGTGCCTTTTCCAGACTCTGCCACCTTTAAGGGCAACTTCCTTCATGAGCCCATGTATTGCCCAAGAACACTCTAGTAAGACTGAAATATTTTAGGGCAATTTAATAAGCTAATAATATTTTCAAACTAGTCTCTGAGAAGTATGATTTGTTGAAAGGCTTGATTTGGGGGCTCAGCGGCTACGAAGTATGAGCATCAAGATCAGGCAACTGAGAAAGAAGGAGGGTCCCTAAATATTGTCCCTCACAGGCTGCCTCATTGTGCACGGTTCTTTAGTTTCCCAAGAGGTTGGTGCCTGGGATCAGCTGTGATTGGCTCAGAGTAATGGTCACGAGATGTACTGACACAGAGGTTAGGAAATGTTCACAGCCATTTGTCTTTTTATTTTCTTTATTGTGAAAAAAGATAGCAGTTAAATGGGAGAACACCTGCCAGAGCAAACTCAAAGACCATTTCTAGTGGCAAATATTGTAGTTCTCCAAATCGTTAGGACCCTAACTATCTGCTGGAAGAATGCACAGCCATAAACCTGGTCCAGGGCAAAAACCCAGAAGCAGATAGTTTTATGCCTGGAGCCATTTCACTTCCCCTTCCTGGAATTTTTCCCCTTCTCTCTTTATGACCCCTTCCTGAGGAGCCAAAGGATTTTTTTTTACAGAGCCAAGGATGTCTGCAGCCCTCTGCTATAGGCCCCCTGCAACTTGACTCAGCAGAAGGGCTCACTCCCTGGAGCTTTCCAAACTTCTCCTTTTAGCCAAAACTGGCTTTCATTTCTTAGGGTCCTGCTAAATGACTGGCTGGCTAATATGACGATGAACTAATCCATGTTAAGGCAATACATATATTTTTTTTTTTTTTGTGGGGATGACCAGCCCTGAGCTAGCATCCGTTGCCAATCCTCCCCTTTTTGCTGAGGAAGACTGGCCCTGGGCTAACATCCGTGCCCATCTTCCTCTACTTTATATGGGACGCCGCCACGGCATGGCTGACAGGCAGTGCATCGGCAGGCGCCCGGGATCCGAACTCGCGAACCCCGGGCTGCCAAGCGCGAACTAAACCGCTGCGCCACCGGGCGGCCCCAAGGCAATACATATTGATAGCAGATTAGTACACTAACAGGGCCTTCAATGTCTTAATCCAAATGAGTACATATTTTGGGAATTCCAGCAATTTCTGAAAGGACAATAGGAAGATACTCTGAAACATGAAGGCCTAAGGCAGATCCCATCAAATCAACTCAAGTATGCTACATATTCTTCACTGGGGAGGGCTGGCATCAGAAGACCGGAAGTTCCCGCAAGGTCAAGAGGTTGTGAAATATTTGAACAGAGCCTCACTTGTCCACCCCACATACCTGTTGGTGACTATAGATGTCATATATTCCAGGAGGGACTGGCACATCAGCGCTCTCAAAGACCCGTTTACTTCCAGACTTGGTACTATAAAGATGAGCTAGTTCAGGCTCCGGGCCCAGGATGGGTACGTCTAACTTGTCGGCCACGGCTAAATCATCTCTGTGGAGGAGTCCGCTGACAATGTAGGCCTCTTTTCCTTGGATGAGATTTTTTATTCTTTTGATTGCCTTGGGACTGTACATTAGGTGAGTGGCCAGGCACATACGCTGCTTCTAGGGGAAGATCATATTATTCTTGTTAAAAGGTGTTCTTTTTCTAGTCCATACACCTAATTTATAATGTTGCACACAATAAATGCATTATTAATAGCAGACTGGGTTATGACCTATCCTGTTGGTTAGCAGTTTAAATTGATAAAAGCTGTTGGGGTGAGGCTCCATAATCGCTCACATCTTTAGTGTGTTGGAAATAGGCTCACTGGGAATAGAACTAATTACTACACATCTGTATTTATTTGATCCATGTGGAATTATCCTTCTGTCAGAAGGAAAGGAGGCTGGCGGCCTTTGGATAATAGTGATTCATCTCTGCAACACTTCTGGCATGGTTTAACACTAAAGCGTCTGGAAAATCAATACAAAAAATGAAGAAAAAAGCCCCACAGTATTCTTCATCATACAGGACTCCTAATCTGGCAACTCTTGAAAGGATTCGGTAGGAAAAAGGCACTTGACTTGATACTCTTTCCAAAGTTCCACCACAAAGTCCGTTTCAGAGAATATGTGCTTTTATAATGATTATCATGGTTCTTAGCCAACACTCTGGAGCGGATTCATGAATGGAAAATATTTGAAAATTTCAGCAGGATTCAAATTCATTTTCCAATGGAAAAATTCGTTTTATTTTTGACTATTTAGACCCAGCGTAGCAATACATGTGACTGACTTATTCAATTAAATAAATAATTCTGGTGTGTCTAATAGGGGCAGGGGACAGAGCCAGATGGTCAGCACACAACGAAACTAACACAACCACGTCTCTGCATTCGAGGAGCAGGGACACAAATGAGTACAGTTAATGTAGAACCAATTCAAGGCAGAGAAGGGCCATAAAGAGCAACAGGGGGCCTTAGAGTCCTCTAGGAGGGAGGCAGAAGCCACACGCTGGTTGGGAGAGCTGAAAAGGCAAATTACTCAGTCTCCTTGGGTCTCAGTTTCCTCATCTGTAGAATGCGTATGCTAATAGTACCCATCTCATAGGGATGCTGTGAGGATTCCATGAGATAATGCATGTAAAGCACTTATAATAGTGCCTTGGAACTAATAAGCACTTAATAAATGTTAGCTAGTATTATTATTGTGAAAGAGGCTGGGGTTGAGGTGAATTTTGAAGGATGGGTAGGATTTTATCAGGTGAGGATGGACATGGGAAAGACATTAGCCAAGGCTAGAATATGAGAACCCAAGACTGTGCTCACTTCCTCTGGAGAAGAGGGCAGCACGGCGCATGAGAAAGCGCTGGGGCTTAGGAGTCGGACTGTTCTGGCTTTGAATCCAGCTCTGTCACTTATAAGCTACCTGAACTTGGGCAAGTGACTTAGAGTCCCTGAGTCTAAGTTTCTCCATCTGTTAAATGGAATAAAAATGCCCGTTTGTTGGGTTGCTTTAAGGATAAAAGAATGTAAAACATCATTATAAGGCATGCCATTGAGTTGATATTCAATAAATGGCAGTAATTATTATTACAGAGAAAACTCTCTTATTAAAATAGTCATTAAAATGTCATGCAAATAATATAATGCAAGGTGCCAGAGTCTTAAGGGAGTTTGAAAGACTTTGTAGACTAGCATCTACTCCCCCAATTCTAGTCAAAATTATCTACTCAACGTGGCATTAGAATGTGGACAAATGTCGAGCAACTGTTTCCTGGGAATATCAGCTGCACCAGTTTGCAGACTTGGCTGGTATAACTGGTGAGTGGGAGAAAGAGACCGAGGAGAGCCCCTGCATTTCAGTCCTGCCTGGATTTGTAACTTGAAAGTTGATTTAGAAAACTTGACCTTTCCGAGCCTCAGTTCCCCGTATTCAAGTGAGGGCTTGGACTAAAGTCTCTAGGGCCCTTCCAGCTCTGAAATGACCTTCCCTTTAAAACCAGAGCTCTTCTGGACTTAGTGTTTCATGGGCACAGTTTCTGCTGGAGGTGTTGAAAAAGTTTTGAAAATCAATAATATGACGGTTGCACAACAATGTGAGTGTACTTAATGCCGCTGAAATGTACGCTTAAAATGGTTAAAATGGTAAATTTTATGTTATGTATATTTTACATCCCCCCTCAAAAGACGAAAAAACAGAGCTCCTCTGAGAAGAGGATTTATATGATTTCCCTATTGGGCCCTTTCTCCAGAGTAAGTGTTCTATTCTAAGCTCCTTAGATCTATGCAATATGCCTTTTCCACCATAATTTAAAGCCACTTTCAAAACCTACTTCTAAGAATGCAGTTCTAAGAAACCCGATGTTCCATTAGACAATGGCTGGTGACAGCACCTGGTGAGTTTTTGTCTCTTATTTGATTGATCACTGTCTTTCCCCCTTGCTATTTCACTCCTTTCCTTTCCCTACAATTATTCCAATGAAGAGATGTAAAAAAACTAAATGTCTGGGAGAACTGATGACTTGAGTCACAGTGTATGGGGTGGGCTTCTCGGTGTACCTAGAAGAATGTTTCAAAGGTGGCAATCTTCTCATGTTAAGTTCACAAGGCTAAAGCATTTTGACATATATTCTCTTATTTGATCCATACAACACTGTACCAATTCACAGTCCCTCATTTGGAGATGAAGTAACTGAGGCTCAAGGGATTTGCCCAAAGTCACACAGCCGTAGACAGCAGAGGCAGGATTCAAACCCAGTGTTAGCACAGGTGTCACCCCATAGTGGCCACGATTTCTCCCATTTTACAGATTGAGTAGTGGAGGTCTGGTGGGTTTATGAGGTGTGATGAGGGGATGGCAGATGCAGCAATAAAGCCTAATGTTAAAGTTCTGAGCACATTTCCAGCCAGCATGGATTGCTGTCTCCTCTAGTTTTGCTCATCTCTATTGGCAAGCGCTCTACGCGACTCTGTCATAGTCATCTGTGGGCATGCCTTATTCTCCAGGCAAGATGGTACCATAGCATTGTGTTCAATAAAGATTCGAATGTGAGTGAGCCATGGCAGAGGCCACATTACTGACCGCGGGTCTTGTATGACCATTTAGAGAAAATCAGTGTCATCAGGTCCAGGCGGTAGTGGATTAACATGGATGACAAAAATCTGAAATGTTCCTAATTCCATAAAATTATAGCTACATTTAATTTATCACCACTAACTTTTTTTGACCTGAGACAAAAGGTAGTTGTTTAGGATGTCTTCGTAAACATTAAAATGTTCAAAAAAAGGCATGATGACCTTAAAACAGCACTTTTTACCATTACAGATTCAAACATTGTATAGTAAGTGGGAGAGATGTATAAACAGATTTTTGGCATGCTTTAAAAAACTCTCCTCAAAGCCATCCATTTGAATGAAAAGCACCACTGCTCTCAAACCCATTAAAAAGAAAGAAAGCTATAACTAAACGTGAGCAGGAACTGATTTGAAAGTGACAGTATAATTTTTGTATTTTAAAAAGTTGATTGCCCATGAGTGATTAATTACTCAAATAATTTAAACTTCAACTATGAGGAGAAGTATTAAGTACTTAAAATATTCCCTACTTGTTTCTACTCATAAAAGTGCAAACCGATACCATGAAGGTAAGCCAGGGCCTCCGTTAGTGCTAACTGCCCGTCTCCTGCCTGGAAGTAAGAGTAGACTGGCGAGGGTACGCTTCTCCGGTAATAGGATTATAGAACTAGAAAAGATTCTGAAGTGATCTAACCCATCACCTCATTTGACAGATGAAGAACAGAGGATCAGAGAAGTAAAGGGGCTTGCCCAAGGCCACCAGGTCATCCAGGAGGAAAACAGGCATTCCAGTTCATGACAGTGTTCTGCAGTCAGACAGATTTTGGTTCATACTCTGGCTAACTTTTGGTTCATAACTTTGGACTAGAAAATAAGTCTTGGTTTCCCTAGCCATAGAGGGAGATTGATCATTTCTGTCTCGTGGCCTTGTTCTGAGGATCAAATGAGAAAATGTATGCTAAGCATTTGATAAATGTTAGTTCACTCACTTTCCTTCTCCCAAATGAGTGCCTCTTCCCCATTCCATGCCTCTTCAATGTCTATGAGCATTTCAGATGTGCAGAAACCCCTTATTGGCAGCTATCAGGCATTGGCTCCAGTTTCTGGCTGGAGAAAATCAGGAAATTAACTGCACGCTACTGGTAGTTCTTTTTCTTCCTTGGTTCCCACTGTCTGCAGTAACTCTGCCGTTGAGGCCAGGGGATAGCTAGAAAGCACCGAGGCAATCTTGGCATTGGTGAAGGGTGTTGGGAGGTTCCCAAGAATATAAGTGGTGATGACTTGTCCCCTGTCCTTTCTCTTGCCTCTGCTGTCCCTCGCCCTTGCCTTCCTCTTCCACAGCCAAGGATGCCAATGAAACAGAGCTGGGCAGAGTTTTGGGGGGAACATTGAGGTATTCAATTGTGAAAAAATAAAATCTTCATTGTGGTAGAAGAGAGTAAAACCTGAAAACAATCCACTGATATACCAGCAAAGTAGAAATGCTATAGCAACCCCCTCCAGCCCTGCCAGGCCTTTTTTTGGGTCAAATCATGGTGCATCTGAACGGCTAATGGGTAGTACTTCAGCACATAGATATTTCCTACATAAAGCATGCAATCCGTTTCTCTGGCAATAGATGCAGAGTGGGCTTTGGTGCATCCCACTTGTGAATGAGAGAGCTATCTTTATCAGCAAATTCAGACCCTTAATTATAAAAAAAACTCTCCTCAAAATTGCATGGTCCATTAGTATTAAAATGTTGGATGTTTAACATGGAAAGTTTAAATTATAATATAAATATAAATAAATAATATAGCATATAAATTTAAATATAAAGCCGTTCATTTCAAGCCATCTCTTGCACTGCCTTGTTCTCGAACGCTGCCCTCGTGGTTGCATGAATTTCCCAGAAGCTCTTGTCTAGGGACGAGATTCCACTCAGAATTCACTCCATTCATTAAAGATCAGTACAAGTTAAAAAAAATTTTTTTTACCTTGTTCATGATGATCCATGTGATACGGTAAATTAGGTCAAATTCCCCTGAGTAAAAACCCCATAGAGTACCAAGGAATACTACTGTGGAAATCAGAAAACAGGGGCCCTGGACTAGATTCTGTCCCTAACTAGCTTTGTGACCATGGGCAGGCCCAGCCTTTCTCTGCCTCAGTGTCCTCCACACAAAATTAAGAAAAAGGAACCGTAGATGTTATAAATTCACCTACTTGATGGTACCACACAATACTGCAATTAGGCTTCAGCTACAGAGGAACTGGGCAGGGGTGGCTCAACTAAGTCTGAAAGTTAAACTGGGATATTTATTTGCTACAGCCCAACTAGTAGTCTAATCAGTAAAGCTGTTAAACTTGCAATAATATTTCACTGATGTGTACCGGAGCGTTGCAAGTTATAAAATTTCCAATTTAATTTTACTGCATCCCTGAAGCCATAGTAATTAGAAGACAAACTCACAGTGAAGATGTGTATAGCTTCAGGGGTGATAATTTTGAACCTGTCCTGCAGGTCACTTCTGTCCTCAAGGTTCCCGGATTTGACAGCTGCCTGTAGACTCAGGATTTTACTGTAATACCGCAGTAACTCGTCATTCATTTGATGGCAGCAGATGTAGATGACGCTCACATTGGCGTCTGAAAACAACGAGCACAATGTTAATTACTGGTATAAAGGTAAATGACATCATGAACTCTGGCATCGGATTGATGTCGCATAATTTAAAATAAAGAGCATATCCGAAAGCCACACTGCAGTTAATTTAGAATGGTTTTTGTACAAATGTTAGCAATTTAACTGGCTTTTTTGCACTTTAGCATTTCTCTAAAGAAAAGATAAATAACACTACCACCCAGAAAATAGACATAATGATTCCTTCAGAAGGAGGGCTGTGAGGTCCCGTGGAGGTGTACTTTCAAATAGTACATAGGGATTTAGCCCCAAAAACTCCCATTAACATCAGTGGGAATTGCATATGCTTTACAAATTTATCCCATTAACTTCAGTAAATTATAAAACAGAGCTATTAACTTTAGAAAGCTGATGAAATTGCAATTTCTTATTCTGCCTGGACTTGGCAGGGCCAATTCAGGGAATGTCCTATCCAGATAAATGGTCTGATTATGACCACAGCAACGATTATTTCAGGAAACCAACCTTTTCCCTGTTCCATTCCCAAACAGGAGCATATTACTTAAATAGTACATCTAGTGATTCTTGGTTTAAAAAAAACCAGTCTTAATTGAACTGTTCTTCTTCTTAAGACGGGCTTCTTATTATGAACATAGAAAGAAATCCTAATTAAATGTCTCATCCAAATGGAATAGTGAGATAAGATTACCCACTCCAGGCTGCAGAATATTTAGGGAGTATGGACAGGAAATCAGCAGCCAATAGAGTCATTCATTTATTCATAAAATAACTGACTGCTCAGTAGGGGCAAAGCACTTGGCTAGACATACAGGGAAATACAGGTATCAAGGCAACTGATATGATACCCACAAGGAGCAACCATTTTTTTATTGTTGTTAGTGCCATCGAGTAGATTCCAACTCCTCGTGACCCTGTGTACAGCAGAGGAGAACCCTGCTCGGTCTTTTTGCACCATCCTCTCATCTGGTGCTATAATCAACAACGCTCCACTGACATTCATAGGATTTTCATGGCTAATTTTTTTGGAAGTGGGTGGCCAGGTCCTGCTTCCTAGTCTGTCTTAGCCTGGAAGCTCTGCTGAAACCTGTCCACTGTGGGTGACCCTGCTGGTATTTGAAATACAGGTGGCATAACTTTCAGCATCACAGCAACATGCAGCCACCACAGTATGACTACCAGCAGAGAGGTAGCAACCATTTCACATGCACACACAGCCGTAAAACATGATGGAGACTAATGGGTACAAAGAAGCATGCAGACAGGTGCTTAGGGAAGTTCAGAAGAGTGAGTGCTGTAAAGTGTTTCCTTGGTCAGGCAGGGCCAAGCGGGGATTCTAAGACTCCTCTGTTCAGTTTGGCAGAGCATACAGAGCATTCTAACTCAGCTGCCTAGGGACCCTGGGCACATTACTTAACCTTTGTAAGCATTGGTTTCTTCATCTGTAAAATGGGGCATAAAATCACCTGGGGCACAGAGTATTGGAGAGTATTAAATGAAATAATATATATAAAGCATCTGGTGCAGTATCTGACTCACAGTAGGTGCTCAGCAAACAGTCCACATGTACGAATCTGCTCCATGGCCCACCCTGATGAGGGCAGCCAGCAGTGACGCCCCACCCTGCCCTCCACACTTGTGCTCCTTTTAATCAGTGCCTCAAGATTTAACATGATAAAATTATGTCCTCTTTGTTCCATCCTATCGTTTCGAATCTATTAATCTTGTCGCTCCAAACTTCCTAAACGTAAGTGTATACTTTTCCTTATATTCCCCCAAGCCCTGGTACAGTGTGGAGTATGCAGGAGCCACTCAATAAATACTTGTGGGCTGACCAAAGGGATTTGGGAGAATGGAGAGATTCAGAATGTGGAAAGTCGTATACGATTAGTGAGACCCACCACTGCAGGAGAAATCTCCCCTTCTGGAGACAAAGCATCTTGTGGCTAGAAGCAGTGTCTTCTGAACTGGCCCAGTGCTGGGCCCAGAGTAGGTGCTCCATAAATGTAAATATTTAAGTGGCTCCTTTAATTTTGAATCCAAATTGCCACATAAACCTCAAAATAAATTAATGAGGAGATAGTGGTTAAATAAGTTGTATCCAATTGCTGAATGATCCAATTAGCTATCCCAAGTCTTGTCAAGAGGAGACTAGTGCTTTACTAAACTAGTGGTTTTTAAAACCAAACTAGTGTTTTTTTTAAAGTATAAAAAAGTAGGACACAAAAAGAAACAACGAAAATAAGTTAAAGATTCCGTAGCAAAAGAAAAATACATTTTTCTTGGGAAGAAATTTCTAGGCTACAACTGATAACAAATCATGTTGCCAATTTCACCTTTTCTGTTCATTTCTGGCAAAGGAATACATATCACTAACATTACTATCCAATATTAATGTGGTCTGATCATGAATCCACAAATTTCAAAATTAATTGACAGGTAATTTTGGAAAGGAATTAATATGAAGATGAAGGTTGCTTTGATTGCTAGTCAACAGTATCAGTCACTCTCTTGCTTAACTCATCTAGGAAATGCAAATGCTAGCCATGCCGTCTCCACCTGACACCCTGACTTCACAGCCAATATCCAAATGACAAGTCTTCCCAATGTGATCAGGTTATCTTTGTTTCCCTGAATAAGCAGAAAAATCAACACACTTTACTAGGAATTAATGGAATAAAAAAAAGAGAATCATTCATTCTTCCACAAAATTATTACTAATTTTTCTAGTTTCTTCATATTTTTATTTCACAGGCAAATACTTTTTCTATATTATCACTACTATTTCTAAACTTTCATTACTGCTCCTAAAAAGATTTTAGGAATGCATTGCTATATCATGAAAAGAGTGTACCAAGAAAAGACATTTGGTTCATAATTCTCACAAATGTTCATATTAACAAAATGTTCCATTGCAGGTAGACATAGACTGAATTATTGAAAATAGATGCCTAAGAATTTCAAGTCCTTTCCCATAATGAGAATATTTTGTAAAGAAATTCTTTGGTGATGGTTTGTACTATATATAGAAGGGTATATAAAAAGCTGAAGAAAAAAATTAATTCAAATAAATTAGAGCAAAGTCTGCCCTCTGCTGCACTTCAGTGGTTTCCACCCAGCCAGGTTTTTAGTTGAAATAGTTCAACACTAACAAATCAATCTCAAGTCATTAAAAAAATTTTTTTGTAATGCTGAAAAACAATATTAGTGGCTAGATAATAGATGAAAGCAATTACACTATTATTATTTTAGGACGCTGTAAATTTCTAGTGCTGATGTATTTTTGTTACCAAGTGGCATTTATGAAATAATAATGACGCTGAAATATATATGAATCACGTAAAGTATGTCATTTCAGGGAGCCAGCTAAGTTGGTCATTGATAATTTAAAATTCTTCCTTGTTTTGCTTAAATAAGGGCCAAAGCAATTATATTTTAACAAAACAAAGAAGTTCTTATTTGGTAACTAATAAAACCCTAGTTTTTGTTTAACCTTGAATTTTTGGCCTGTACCTCCCACACGGATTCACTATTACTGCTCAGCCTTTGTAACTTCTATTTTCCAAGCCTGACCTGAACCCCAGCTCCGAACAGGATCAACCACAGCCACCAAGTGCTTGCACCCTTCTCTCCTCACCCCACATTGGTGTCTGATTTAGAACTGACCAAACCAGTTTCAGAACTTGACTTTTACAAAGATGTATCTGTCACTTAAGGTCTGTATTTCTAAGAATTCCCTCCACAAGGCACCTCTTGTTTTCTAATAACTAGATGATACATATTTAAATAAAAGCTTCTTTTAAAAATCTATCTTCATTCCCCTCTTATTCTTATAATGAAAATACAGTGTTTTTCATTTCTGAAACCACCTTCTACTCATTCCCGATACCACCTTCTACTCATTCCCCAGAAAACGTAATAGACAATGTTGACGCAAATAAAAAATTTGACTTCACTCACTGCAAAATGCAGTAAATGAAGATTGGGGGCTATAGGAGAGAAATCCTTATCCAAACCTGCAGCAAAGAGAATTTAGAAAACTATCCAAGTAAATTGGTTTAAAATGTCATTTTTTTATTCAAGTTGACTTCACTATAAATTGGTCCTTTAAATTAAAACATTCAATTGACCTGCAAGCAGATTAGAAATCCAAGCCCTTTTGTAGAGGGAAAAAAATAAGCAAAAAATAAATATTTTATCAACATCCACTGACAAACATTCCAAAGAGTCATTTATGTAAAAGTATTCACTGTACCTAAGATGTCACACAGCCTCCCCAGCTGCATGTTCTGCTTTGTATTGAAGTCGGCAATATTTTGTCGCACAGGCTGGGAATATCCTAAAAGGCAAACAAGGTGTCAAAACCCAGAAAGAGCAAGTCAGTATGGCAAAATGGCACACTAGGATTTCAAAGTGTCACAGTCCACACTTCCAGGAAAGAATTTTCTCTGAAGCATCTTATAGAAACAATCTAACTCCTAAGAATGCAGTTCTTGCTTCTCAGGGAATTAAGCATTATTCTGGAAGATGTGCTAAGCAGCATATTTTGCAACAAAGAGGTGCATATTTTTCAATACCAGCAAAGCTGCTGGGAATTAGGATTATAAATACATGGGGAAATTTTCTGACATTTAACATGAATGTTCAAAGTAGCACGGAAGAAAATTATGCTCAAGTGTGAAAAAAAACCTGTTTTGGCTTTTTAACTTACTCTTCCCATGTGGCATTTTGAAGATGTGTCCCAGAATCAGTCTAAACTGACACACAGATTTCAGAGGAACCCTTGCTGTCAGGAATATGTATTGAAGTAATTCTAAATACTAAAGAAATATGCTTCTGCTCACCCCGTCAAAAGAACTTTTAACCTTTAAAGGGCAATAAAGGTTAATGCTGTTACTTTGACAGAAGTCCTGCATTTTGCCCTCGTGTCCATTGGAAACAGAGCAGAGGGAAAATGCACGTGGATGACTACTGCCCAAAAATCTTCCACAAAAGAAACAACAACAGCAACACTGTCTGCTTGTATTTCAAGGGTTAAAGAAAATAAATTGATTAAAACATGAATTTAAAAGGCATGCATCCTCACATGCTTGTATGAAATTCAGCAATTGCAGGTGCATTTTTTTTTTTAACAAAATTGCTTTTCACATTTTGAAGAGATGCTTCAATGCCTCCTTGTGGTTAGTGAGCCCAAACACATGTTTCAAGTTAAACTATTATAGGTAAAGTGATTTTAAATACTACATCCTCGAGATGTGACACAGATTTCCTTTTCAGCATAGGGAAAACTAGAGCAATTCAGGAAACAGGGCTCCAGATCAAATGAACTCTGATAATTGGCTCTTTGCTTTGATGTCAGTGTTTAAACACTAGACAACGTCTGGAAATTAAATGAGTTTACAATCCATCTAAAAGTCTCCCTTTTGTTTAATGCAGATGAATTTAAGAACTAAAGAGGCAGAAGGACAAATGGGTTGTTTGAATTACTTTTGCAAAATTATTAATTTCTAAAATAATTTGGGGAATTATTCCACATATGAAAGTTAATATAGATAGCTGCAAACAATGACATCTTAATGTGTGGTTGCAATATTGTAACTCTTGGGATTTTGCACATGTATAATTCTACCTAATATTCAGATAAATGTTTAGAAAGATGTATTGTGAATAACTTATATATCAAGACTATAAGAAGACAGGAAAAATGCCTAAAGAATAAAGTATGAATAAGAAAAGTGCCTGAGAGTGTTCCATGAACGCAGTTCCTTTCAAAGGTAAAGATAAAAGGCAGTGTGAGATGCCTCATTAAGATGACGTCCAATTTAAAACATAAAGGATGTCTGATCACTTTGTTGCCGCATATGCAGCATGTGAGTGAACAAGTCTGCATTTCAATCAAGTGCTGGAGGTCAGTTTTCCAACAAATTACTTGGTACCTCTGTTACCTCTGATCGAGGATGCATATAAAGTGTCTATGCTGATTTATGATAAAACTGGTTACTCAGTTAACCCTAAAAATACACCCATTTTAAAGAAGTGTGTGTTAACGATCTCAGAACAGATATGTTCTGAAGTAATAGATATGAACCCTTTTATAAACTGTAAAGTGCTGTATTTTAATGTTATGAAGTATGTGCACTTCCAAAGCTTGTAACAACGACAAATTCTGTGTTTGTTGCAACAAATGCAACAGACCTCTACATGGGCAAGACACAATGCAGTGCACATCCCCTCAGCAGAGCAGAAGTTGGGAGTCAATTTTTTAAAAAGTCAGATTTATTCTTACGTTTTGTACATCCACAAAGTAGATGTGTTGACACTTAGGTGAAATGATCTCCTCAGTGCTGGCAGTGTGTATTAAATTCAATAGTGACTTAACCAGGAGACTATCAGCAAGGATGCTGTGCTTTGGGGAGTTCAGTAGACATGGCCAGTGGCAGTGAGACAACACACTGGAATATAATCTACAAAGATACGGATACTTCAAAGGTCAGACTAGAAACACTGGGGGAGTTTTGAGAGACCATTTACTTCAACCCTGTCATGTTATAGATGGGAAAATTCAAAGTAAGTGCCTTGTCTCTTGTCCAAGGTCACATAAACCTACAAATTATTATATAGTTCAGATACTACATATGTAACTCTTGTGACAAATGTGGTTACATAAAATGAGAGAGAAGACAAGACTCTCCAGGTGTGAACAGAGAACTCCAGAAGGGACCAAGAGCCTTTGCCTCTCTTCTCACTTTTATTTTCAATTATTGTGATAGGCAGAATAATGGCGCTCCAAAGATATCCATGTCCTGGTCCCTGGAACATGTGAGTATGTTAGGTTACATGGCAAAGAGGAAATAAAGTTGCAGATGGAGTTAAGGTTACTAATCAGCTGACCTTAAAATAAGGAGATTACCCTGGATTGTCCAGGTGGACCCAATGTCATCACAAGTGTCCTTAAAAGTGGCAGACAGAGGCAGGAGAGTAGAGAGCTGGAGAAGATGTGACTACAGAAGAAAGGCGCAGGGAGATGCAATGTTGCTGGCTTACAAGATGGAGGAAGAGGGCCAAGGGCTTTCCTTGTCTGTTCCTTTGTGGGTGGTTTCTAGAAGCTGGAAAGGGCAAGAAACAGATTCTCCCCCCAGGCCTCCAGAAAAGAATGCAGCCCTGTGGACACCTTGATTTTAGTTCCTTTTGCACTTCTGAACTACAGAACTGTAAGGTAATAAACTTGTGTCGTTTTAAGCCACTAAGCTTTTGGTAACTTGTTACAGGGTGACAGAAAACTAAAATGATTGTCTACCTTCCCTTACTCCCAGTAAGTCCCACCCCTGGCAGACATTCTGCTCCTCTTTCACTCTAATTGAAAGACAAGGGAGCGCCAAGATCCCTAATAAGATCTCATAATAAGCACTCAGTGTGTTGTTACTCTTATTCTTTCTTTCCTGACCTCAGCTGAGCCAGACTGAAGTTCTCAAAAGGAACTTCATTTAAATGAGGCATATTATTAAGATCACATGCACAAGGTATGATCTGAGCTATCGAAGTACAGTTCTGGTGTCTGCAGCCGATAGGCCCTCATCACTGTCAGGTGTGCCTGAACACTTTTCTAAGAAAGTTCTCAGTCTCCCCTCACTGTCACTCTCTGCACCCTTTCTTCACTGCATTTCTCTCATTTTGTCATTATGTGTTTCTTTGCTTGCTTGTTTCCTTGTTTGTTGTCGTGTCTCCTCTCCCCTGCATCCCTCCGGCTCCTGTAACCAGACTGGAAGCTCCGTTTGAGCAGAACAGTGTGATATCCCCATCGAATGAGTGAATGAAATGTGGTCTGAAGACCCTACTCAAAGAACCTGTCGTAATTTCCTTGCCTTTTCTCCCATGTGTTCTCATCACTCTCTCCCCTCCTTTCAACTCATAAAGTTGGGTTCTCTGCTTTGGAGAACTTCTGGGGAATTCAAAGAATGGTGAGATTTGTAGCTTTTTCTAGGTCCTCATCAGCATAGAATAAAACAGCACTGGCATGAAGGGGCATTCTCTTCTATCACTACAGAGAGGAATGCACCCTCTTTCCTCATGGCCATCCTCGTCACCTGCAAAATATTCCTAGTTTGATAGAGTATTCCATCTTTTTTTCAAAATATTATTGCCTCTGCTTCACATCAAAGAAGTGTACCTGAAAGCTGCCTCTCTGAAGTAATCCAGCTACTTTTGGTCCTCTGTTGAACTGAGACTGCTCATCAATGGTTCCTGGCTATCACTGCTCCATCTTCATTTCCACCTTCACCTCCTGTCCCACCTCTACCCCACTCCCACACAAACTCCTATCAGATGATGCTAATTGCCTCTTTGCACCCACTAGCTTTTCTAGGACTGGCTTTTCTTTCACAGCAACCACAGAAACCCAAGAACACCAGCAAGGCCATGCTCAGCGACTACGCCTCCTTGGGACTGGTGTGTGCCTCTGTGACGGGTATTCTTGAACACCTTGCTTACTACTCTGGTTGATTCCTTGTTTCTTTTGTCTCCAAGTCCTATTTCTTACTCTGGTACCTAAGGCCGGGAAGGGGTTAACAATAGACTTCTAGTTACCAAGTGGTTGTCATTCATCTGATCACCCTGGCCTGAGATGGTAATCAACCATGCCTCAGTTCGATGGACTGAAGCAGCCGTTCTCAACCTTTTTTCCATTTTGAAGCATGATGGGTGATGTTCAAACGTATCATGCACTCCCAGGGGCACACACAGGGTTACAATAGCAGTAGCAGTAACTCCAACCCTTTCTCTTCCATTCAAGAAAGCATGCTGAATGCAAGCTGAGCAAGAGTGACATTATTATAGAGATAATCTTGAATTGCTCCAAATCAAACAAAAAGTTAACCATTAGCCAACTTTGGTACTCTTAAGAATAAAAATGCAGGGGAACATGTGACATACTTCACAAATGACTGCACGTGAGCATATTGCAGTAATCTAGGGAAATGTGATCTAGACGTTATGGATATACCCAGGTTTTAATTACGTGTGCAAGTGTGAAAGCACAAAATATTGAGATAAGAGATAAGATAGAGCAAGAGAGAGGCCTATCTGGGTTGCGTGTATAGTATATCCAGTGCCAGTTTGATGAGAATTTGTGGGGAGGCTGCTGGCGGGGATTAGGGAATTTAGTGATAAGAACATAGAGAACACAGGAGGTTCTCAAATATTTGTTGAGTTTTGAAAACATTCTCACACCAAACTGGCCAAATGGATTCTGTGTGGTTCTGAAAGCCTTCCCTTCAGAGGGGTTAGGACTTTCTCTTGTTTAAATTTTCTGTTGCTGGCTGGCACAGCATTGCATGCAACTAAAAGCAATGATTCTCAAGGTGTGGTCTGCAGACCTTGGGAGGTCCCAAGACTCTTTCAGGGGGTCTGGAAGGTCAAAACTATTTTCAAAATAATACTAAGATGATATTCGCCTTTTTCAGTCTTACTCTCTCATAAAATACAAAAGTTTATTGATATGATTTCCGATTCCACATTGCAACGAACACTTAAGAATTACGATAAGTAATTGAGTTTTGGTATAAAGTCAAAGAATACACAATTATCTGAAAAGGCTATAAAATATATAAACTTCCCTTTTCCAAATACTTCTCTGTGTAGGGCAGTGTTGTTTTTCATGTGCTTCAACCTAAACAACATATTTCAACAAACTGAATTCAGAAACAGTTACAAGAATCCAAATACGTTCTATTAAGAGGTTTGCAAACTTGTCAACCAATGCCTCTCTTTTCACTAAGTTTTTTCATTTTGGAAAATAAAGCTTTTTTTCAATAAAATATGTTATTTAGATTAACATTGGTAATAGGTTTATTATTGGTATTTTAAAATAAATATTTAAAAAGTTTCTCAGTTTTAGTTTCTAACATGGTAAATATTGATAGATGTAACCCACTTAAACCAACCCTCTTTAGGGCCCTCAATAATCATTAGAAGTGTACGTTTGAGAACTGCTGAACAAGTGTTTTAATATTTTTTTTACAAGAATGAAGGAGATGACAAAGTTTATAGTTTTATCTTGGTGTATGCAGCACTTTTTAAATGAAAAGCCCATGAACTGGTGTCACTTGACACCCGGCTCAAGGCTGTTTCTGCATTTCAAGGTAGAATATCAAGCAGCTCAAAATCAATCGGATAATTTAATATTACAGGGTTCTGGGGTCCACTCTGATGCGACCAGTGAATGAGTGTTGATTTGGGTTATTTGGATGAAAACAAACATGTTTTAATTTTAACTTGGTTTATCAAGAAATGTGAACAGTTAAGTGTTCTTGGTCCCAAAAGATCTGGATGTTTCTGGGAATGCTGTCTGGGAGATCTTGGCAGTAATCTGTCTCAAGGATCTAGTGTGGCAACACCATAGTTAAACTGTGGATTCCACACTACTTGCCAAAATACGTGTTCAAGACTGCGAAGATTTGATTGAAAGTCCTCAGGTCCCAGCCCTGAGGTGGAAGCAATAGTGTCAATCTTGTCTTTGAGTTGGCAGCTCAAAAACGAGAAAGTAGAAAGATGCCAATGTGCTCGGAGGCACAGTAAAAATGTGATTTCAGATATAACACTCTTGGCTGTGGTCCTCTACCCTGCCTCTGTTCACAAATGGAGGTGAGCCAAGTTCTGATCCTCTGGTGGAAGGGCGTGGAGTTAGGAAGCAACTGACTAATGAGCACTGGGCCTTTCTCAGTTCAGTGTATGGTCAGTTGCGCACAAAGGTAAGTTTTTCTATCTTTTCTTTCAGGCTTTTATGACAGCACAGACCAGCAGGAAACGTTTTTCATGAACCTCACAATAACAGGATCCACAATTTTATGGAATGGAGTATCTTGGAGACCGCTATTTGCGTTAGCTTCAAGGATAATTTGCTGAAATAATGCACAGAGAGGGAAAAAAATGAAGCTGAACTGTATACATTCCTTTTAGCCATTAAATCAATTGGCAATGCAATAAAAGATTACATAGAGAAAAGAGAAATTCCCACCTTGATATATCCTGTATTTGTATTTTAAAGGAAGAAGAGAAGTGAGAGAGGAAACTCATCACTGGGGGCTTAACTGGCTGGCAGTGGCCTCATATACCTGCTCATGGCATCAGAACCCCATACTCGGCACATTTCATTTAAGGTCAATACACTTAAAAATGCCACTGAGTTTAACTGTAGCACCAAATGATGCACTGTAATAAAGAAGCACACGGGTTAAACCAAAAGTGGAGGAAATAACTTAGCCAAAGAAACTGGAAGCGGAATTTGTTTGTAGGTTTTATTTAGACCTCTGGTTTTTCTAGAGGAATTAGGATTCTTTGTTGCAGTTCTTTCTTATTTGACTGATAGAGTTTGCTTAAAATAGACCCTAGTATTCTATTCCTGCTATGAACCATAGTAGATTATTTTGTTATAATTGTATTTCATTAATAAAAATGATAAAAACATGCAATATCCAATTAAGAAATCAGTTTATACAATCTGGAAAGGATGGCTTTCCTTTTACTGTCTTATAAAGTTACAAGGCCAACCTGTTTCTTTGCACAATTAATCAACAGCATCCCACCTCTCCTGTTGGTTAAAAATAGCTAAAACTTTTTGTTACCTCTAGGAATACTTCCTGAAATATGTAACAGCCAATTGTGTTTCATAACTCCTCCTTTCAGAGAAGTTACTCTGCAGTGTGTAATTGTCAGAATGTTCATATTATGAAGCTGTAGTTTTTAAAATACACGACAAATATTTTGTGGTCAAAAATGTTACTGAAAGGCCATCTTTCTGTGATTGTGGGTTTGAAGAGTCCTGTGGGTGCAAAATTGCATAAACAAATAACCAAATGCCTACAACTGCAATATAGTATACAGTTATCAGATACTAAGCTTTCATTTTTAGGGTTCAAACAAGTTAGTGGAGCCCCGGTTAGCTAGCGGCATGGTGTAATTATTTCTGGGGCTAATTCTACATCAGAATTGATCAAAAATTTCCTATGGAAAGAAGAAAAGAGGTGAAGGCTGCAACTTGCATTAAACGCCTACCTGAACCTTACACTCCCACCAACAGCTCGATTAGTGAATCCCTCTCAACTCTGGAAACAAAATTACTATATAAAATAGATGGGGGGGGGCGTGTATTTAGAGAAAAATTTGCTTCACTTTTATCGGCTTCTATTTTCATGAATTGTGTAGGTAAGTCCCTGCTGCAGGAGATGAAGCAGCCATGTTGTGAATGTTGCTGAAATCTTCAAGTATTCCCAGGGGAAGTGGGACCCAAGAAAAAGGTACACCATAATCATTTTTTTTTAAAGTATGGTTTGAGAATTATGTCTGTGGAATAGGTATGAGATGACAGTTTAACATTATTTAAACTTAATGTAATGTCCACAAGTCATCTTACAAAACTTAAAGCGTAGATTGTAGAAACAAATACTATTTGTTCAAAGCCCAAGTATTATTCTCTAATGAAAATGCATAATTGGGCTTTTTAAATGTTTAGTTGAGGAAAATATCTGAGCCTGTTCTTATCTCTAAGAAAATACATGATTAGCATTTTTTCTTTACAATGGGTTATTATGTTGTGAACAAACAAAAATTACTGCAATAGAGAAGACTTTCAGATTTGTCACATATTTATTTAAACTGATTATGTGTAATCTAGAAGAAAACTAGTTTTAATATCAGATTTAAAATAATGCTTTCCAATTCCAGTTTCTGACCAGGTTATTTTTCTACTTAATTTATATTCAGCAAGTCCCTTTGGAATTTTAAGATATTTTCATTTAAAGTTATGTTTTATTACCCAGTTTCTATTACTGACCATGACTTTCATAATTTTACCTCTTTGGAGGCTCCTTTCTATCAGACTCCTCTGCAGTGCTGGGGGTTTCGAAGGGTCAGAGGTGGGGGTATAGGAGGGAAGAAGTTTGTGGAAATTGTGTCTATAACACTTTTGTGCTTGTCAACATTTCAAAGTTGGGGGGTCTTGTTTCTATTTGTAGTTTTGAATAAAATGGAGAATGCAAAACAAAATTCCCACGTAATATCAGGTCAGGTCAGCAATTAGTACTGAAGCAAAAGGCTCTTACACCTTTTTCTAAGAACTTGAGTCCATTAATTGGGTCTGCAATCAGCCTCTCTGGTTTCAATCAATTACAAGTGCAATTTCTGTGTGTGAACTAATTTTGTGTGCAAAAGGAGTCCCACCAAAACGAAAGCCTAAGTCAGAATGAAATTCAGATCTCTTACCTCACTTATATCCTAAGAAGGAACTACTTTCGTCTGTGAGCCATAAAAAAGACCCAAACTAAAAGGCTCTGTGCAACCGAAGTATTTTCTTAACTTTTCTACAAGTGCTTCGATGTAAGTACTCCAGAATCTAGGAAAGTTTGCATTACTTTATTACTGCTAATATTTTACTAATTTAAAATGTAATCTTAAGTATATTTATGTAATAATTTTAAGGTTTTTTTGCTTTTAACATTACTGTTTAAATGTTTTGTTCTGTACTACGCATAAGTACACAAACACATATACTCACATAGGAACACAAATAAATTGCGATCCAGAATTCTATTGCAGTAGATCCCTCAATGCTTTGCTCTACTTAAAAGGCCTTAACAAAGAGCTGTTAGACAATGTGAAGATTCAATGAGTTTTGCAGTTTGTCAAAACTCTACCAAGTCGGCTTGGGAAATTTGGCGTCAGCAAGAAAATTTAACACATTAAGTTGATAAAAAGCAAAACAAAACAAAATAAGCAAGCAAACAGACCCTAAACATTTTGACAGTAGCTCATGTTTTAAAAGAACTTCCAGTGCAAATTTCTGAAATTCCCAATGCCATTTTGGCATACCTATTTTACCACTGTGTTGCAGACAACAGCTTTTAAGTTCCCCAATTCATAAATGTAATTAAATAATTACATTAGTGCTAATTAACATGAAACTGCAGATTATTTAAGCGCAAAAAACACTATTCAACTTCTTAATTATTCTTGTTCACACAGCATTTCCTTTTGCTCAGGCGCCCTAGGTGCAAATAAAGCATCCCATCTGCTCGTAATTAGAACTAAATAATTTCAGAGAATATAGCTTATCATTTTGACTGCACATTTGATTAAAAACAGTGTACAAGCGATACCCTGGCTTATTGGCGTAACAGCCACAACACACGCAAGCCTGTGTTCTTCCGTCATTAAAGAAGATCGAAAACATTATCTGTTATTTCAGGGGGAAAAAATACAACTTTTTAGTTCATTTCATACAGATGAAAGCGAATTACAGCAAATCACCTCTCCACTGAATAGCAGCCCCCACATAATGACTTTATTTGCTTAATCCCCAAATTAAACGCCGTTTCGAGCGAGGGCCCTGTGTTATTACTCTCATCATGTCGAGAACATTTTCCTGCCGAGACCAATTTGAATAAAACAAGGGGCCTTCCTTGAACTCAATCAAGGAGCCATAATGTGGTGGGTAATAGAGGTTGCTGATAGATTTGCAGGCAAAAGTGTTATACCTAATGACGGGATATGGATAACAGTCCTCCTGGAGGTCCTTATGCGATTCCAGTTGGCTGCCAGATGCTAAAAATCAAGAAGAGCATTGATCAGTGACAGGAAGCTGTAGTGGATCCATCTAGTCAAACTTCAGCTGTTTTTCCACTGTACAGTTAAGCCAGGCATAAATTATATTAATTGATTTAATTACATACTTAAAACATCTTCCCCAATTAATTTAATTAGGTGGCTACATGATGCTACTGGCAGGGGAAGATTAGAGGCAGCTCACTTAATTAACAGAATATGAATGAAAAAAAGAGAAAGCAAACATAAATGAAATTGTGAGCACTAATTAAAAGGCTGTCTGCAAACTTAAATACTTTCTGACAAAGTGGTGACAGCAATGTAGACAAGAGAGGATTTTTTTTTTTTCCTAGCAAATTAAAGTGCCAGAAGGTATATATAGGGAGAAAAGGTAAAGCAGTTAAAACATTGATTTTCTGACAGAACTACCATAGTCAAAGTGAAGGGACTTTTTTTCTACAGGAAAATTGCAACAGATTTTGCAGAAGCAACAGCCAGATTCCTGATTAGGGCTAAAATATGTACAAAAATGTAGGCTTTGCACATCATACATGGAGGGGAGGGGAAGGCGAGGGAGACTGAGGGGGAGGGTAGCCGGAGAGAGGAAGGGAAGATAAAGAGACAACTTATTGCAATCGCTCAAGCAAGAAATGTTTAGAAAAAGAGGTCTGCCTTAACAGCTGGCAGCCTTGTGTACCTTGGCTCGGATGCGGAAATTCTCCAGGTGTCTTTCACGTGATTCCTTCAGGATCTTCTTCACTCGGGTCTTATGGCAATGTAGGAGCCACGCAATGGCGATCACCCCTGACGCCCACTTCTGCT
The DNA here is from genome assembly GCA_031878705.1 of Tapirus indicus. Taxonomy (NCBI): domain Eukaryota; kingdom Metazoa; phylum Chordata; class Mammalia; order Perissodactyla; family Tapiridae; genus Tapirus; species Tapirus indicus. The sequence continues at coordinate 57,899,379 of CM062918.1, read as the reverse complement.
GGCGATAAGTGAGGAAGAATTTTCTTGCTTTGTAGCCTTTCCATGTGGCTTGGATCTTGACGGCAGCCTCTAACTTTCCATCTTGGCCTTTGTACCTTTGCCCCGGAAGATTTAACATCATTTGGATGTGACCTGGGTCCTCTAACACTGAGAGAAGGTCATATCTGTTAAGTTTATTCTTCAGCTCAAACTCTGGAAGGAGAGCTACCAAACTGTTGCCTTTTATTTTGACTTCCGGTATCGCATAGTCCCTAAGAAACTTCTCGATGTGTTCCAAGAGAGAAAAAATGCTTCCCCAAGACAAACTAAAATGTTCCTTGAATGCTAAGAAGTCCGGAGCTGTCTTGTCTATGACACCATTATAAATAAAAAAGTCATAATCCCACGGTGATTTCAGAGCTCTAGAAGATGTTGTGACTTTCACAGCCTATGGAAGGAAAGTGTCGCCAGAGATGAAATATAATTGTGATCTACTTTAAATGAGTGGTCAAGACATGCACTATCACATTATCATTTATTACTCCATGGTGGGAATATATGGATCCTAGTTTTGATTTAATGCATACGTGTCATAATATGAAAGTTTGGCCACTATATATCATAAAACTCATCACCAGAGGATTATCTTAGAGGTCACTCAAAGTTATTATTATTTTTACAAAAGTGTTATAAGATTATCAAGGAAACTGATCATATAAAAGTTGTGCATTTAGTTAGCTTTGATGTGCTCAGCTGCCCGCATAATCTCTGTGATTTACTTTTTACACATGCATGGAGGGAAGCATGTCACTGCTTGCTCATAAGTTATCCACCAATCCAGAAAAACAGGGTGAAGCCTTTCTCTGCAGTCTTTATGATAACTTCAGGTAAGCTCATCAAAGCTGTACTGTCTGTTCTGACTTTCTAACAGGTCATCACTTTCTAGCATTTTACAGTCTTCTGCCACCTTCTCTTAACATCCAGGAGTGATTTTTACAAGGACCATTATGTTGCATGTTATCATCCTTGCCACCTTCTAGGTTTCTCTTGACATATGTTCTTTTATTCTTAAATCCAGTGTCTTCTTAGGGACATATCTGGAGCTGTCCCCAGTAGACAGAATCTGAAATCTCACAACAAATAAAACCAAGGAAGCAACTGCTTTTCATTTTCTTCCCATCTGTATTGATGGAATGTTTAAATCATGAAAATCTACTACTTTTATTGGTAAGTGTCAAGAGGGGTTCTCTAAGAACGGGATGATGGGCAGTTATTTTCCTTCTTTATACTTTTCTGTATGAAAAAAACTGAATAAATGCTATTTTAAAAATAAAATCAGAAGAGGTTTGGATGACAACAGCAATATATGTCACACACACCCCTTTAAAACAAAAGAAGAAAAGAAAAGGAAATTTTGCTGTGTCTATGTCCACTGTGAAACCACTACATTTCATTATTGAAAACTGTTGTACTAGAAAAATAGGCACTCTGCCCCATGGACTAAAAAAAGACCCAGTTAATTTTTCAATAGCTATGATGCCACAGCACTGTGTTGAGTATTACTATGTTAGACTGTTCATGCTTTGCCTTTACTAAAGAAATATTAACTGATATTAATTAACAAATTCAAGGCGGAAAGCTACCTAAGAGGAAGGCAAGCCAAGAGATGTTTACAGTAAAAGCACAATAAGCAAGTGTAAGAAATTAAAAAAAAAAAAAACCTTCAAATTCTTTCTTTTCTTAGGTTCCAGGTAGTGGAATAATTAATTAGACTGTCATCTCAAGTGAAAATTCTGAAAAGCGAGTATTAAGTTCAAAAGGGGGAATTTCCTTGAACTTTAGAAGCGGACTTTAAACAGCAGCCAGCTTTGTATACTTTTAAGAGTTGTTATAGGCTTAAGAATGAAAGAAAAGGCTTCTTGCCAAGATTCTAGCCCTTTCTGATCTAATCAAGGTGCCAAGAGAGAATGCAAACTGGTAGATGGAAATAAATTCCTTCTTCTGGGATGGGCAGGAGAGAGTTAGAGAAGAAATGCCTTCTTTAGCAGACATCCATGCTGGCAGGAGGAGCTGCATGTCCTGGTAGAAGACAAGTGGCACATGTTCCAACAGAAATGGCCTGTGGCTACATCTTCCTTCAAGACTGGGTTCTGATGGTGGGAAGGTTAGAATTCAGAGAAGAATGACAGTGCTTCTTCGTGAGAAACAGACACGCAAATCATCACAGATGGACATGTATAGAGCTGGCTGGTCCTGCCAATCATGTGTTTGATCCTGTCAACAAGACCCTGAGACTCCTCTAAGAAGCGCAGCCAGGGATGGAAGATTTGCCAGAGAATCTGATCTCCTTGGTAATGATAAACTGTTATTGAAATTCCTTATCTTCACCGAAAGTCATGTGGAATTGGAACCATCTATGAAAATGGAGCAACCTTAGGAGACGTTTAGAAAGGAGAGGGCTCTTAAATCTCTCTCGGACAGTGCCTTTCTATGGGTAGGTCTAGGGCATCTATATACATTAGCAAATGCATTTAAGACCTTTTGAAAGAATAGCCATGGGGTGGGAGTGAGGTTATAGAATTTAACAGTAGTTGTTTTAGAACAAAGGGATTACACCTCCCTACCTTTTTGGATGATATTCCAGTAAAGACCTGCTCTCAAAGGAAACACACTCTTGGACATCAAATAGACCACTCAGGCACGGGGAAGCTATGGGTTTGGAGTCAGCTAAAGCATAACTGTAGTACATCTGTCACAGAGAATGCCACACTTGGGAGCACTTTAGACTCAGAGCAAGAAAAGACATGTCTCTCAAGAGAAAGGCTTCCCAAATTAAAGCAGTGCATCAGCATTGTGAGATCCATTGAGCAGGTGAAGACAAAGCAGCTTCCAGCCTGCCAGAAGGAAGAACCCTGATTAAAGGTCACGCCATGCTTTAGGTTCTGGTTCCTTCTGTTATTCCCCCTTTACTATTTATCTCCATGAACTTATCTACAATTATTTGTTGCCTGCCTTCCTTCTCTCTTTCTTTCTTTGTCCTCTCCTTCCTCTCGCCCCCCCTTCCTTCTCTTCTTTTTTGTTAAGAAGTGCTGTACTCTTATTGTGATGTCACTGACTCAATAGCCACACTGTTTCCTTCCAGTGGGGACGGCTCTCTGTTGTGCCATCCGCATTCTCGCCTGGCCTTTCTTGGGATGCCGGCCACACATTTGTGAGATGCTCACACTCACTAATTGGCCCACAGAGAGCCCAAACCTGCGGCCGTGGCCTAACTGTTAGATCCTGCTCTAACTAACTGAGTCAACTAGCTGGGACATGCTCTTCTTTATTTGCAAAGTGTAGTCACTAATTAGATAACTTTGAGAGTTTCTGGAGCAGTTATTACGGAAAATCCTAAATCTAAAACAGAGAACAGGAAGGCAGGATGATAATTACATACGTCAGTAAGTCACAGATGTGAAGCAAAAAAGACAGGCCCAGTATTACCTTCTAAAATTTAGAAATAACCGCCGCAAAAAAAAATTCCAGAAAAAAACATGTATTTCTAAGCTGATCATCTTTATAAAAGATGTTCTTTTCATCCATGTGGATGGCATGTGGATGTAGGATTAAACTGTAGCCAAGGATCTCTAAATTGGACATAACTGAGATCTCCTGGTGGTAAATGGTCAAGTATTTGGGATAATCCAACGTGGATATCATCTTTAGAGAATGACTTGTTTAGAAGGATAAACTAAATTACTTTTGAATCTATAAGCCAATGTTCAGTCTCTCAAACACCCAAACATATCTATTAGTAATTAGCCTAGGTAATTCCATCGTGTGAAAAAGAACAACTTCTTCCTGCCATTATGGCTCGAAGTGAGAGCATGGTTCACAGTAGGAGTGGAGTGACTCTCAGAGGGAGAGTCTCCATGATTCCCTGAAGACCAGGTGGGCCATTTGTCTGGCCTGATCTTGACTATTTGTTGAGGGTCCACAATGTGTTAAGCTTTGTACAGAACAGACATCAAGACCTCAGCTTGCTAGATTGTTTGAAAGATATATATAGTGTTCAGAGAGAGTAGCTGATCTGATCAGGGCTTTCAGGGATCCAGCAAGATCACAGTCCTGCATTTTAGAGCATGAGGGATCTTGAAGGTCCCTGCAAGCTCAGCCACTCTCTGCGACGTCCTCTTGGGCAAATTCCCATCTGCTAGGAACTGAATGTTTGTGTCCCCACAAAATTCATATGTTGAAGCCCTTTCAATACCATTCATATTGTATTTGGAGGTGGGGCCTTTGAGAGGTAACTAGGTCATCAGGCTGGGGCCTTCATGATGAGATTAGTGCCCTTATAAGAAGAGATAAAGGAGAGATGCTCTCTCTCCCCATCCTATGAGCAAGAAGGCAGCCATTTGCAAACCAGGAAGAGGGCTCTCACCAGAACCCAACCATACTGGCATCCTGACCTTGGAGTTATAGCCTCCAGAATGGTGAGAACCAAATATCTGCTGTTTGAACTATCTGGTCATGGTATTTTGTTATGGCATCCTGAGCTGACTAAGACAACATCCTCTCTGAATCTAAATGCTTCTCATCTGTAAAAATGAAAGGTCCCTGTATAGTTGCTGTGAAGATCATAATATGTATAAAGAGTATTTCACAGTGCCTCACCTCCAGTCCATGTGGTTATTACCACAGATGAGGAAACTGAGGCTCAGAGAGGTTAAGTGATTTGCCCAAGATCACACAGCTAGTTACTGTTCCCTACCAGCATACCACTAAAGCCCGTAGCCCTAACTGTTCAGAGCTTCCCATACGGCCCCTTAACAAGCTGTGCTCTCCTTGATCAGACTTCCTTTAACCATCTCCTACATCAGAGCCAACCTGGCCGACCTGCAGCTCCTTTCTTATTTGGAAAGCCATCTGTTAAACTAACCCTATGAACATGCTAATGAACCATGGCGTGGTGGAAAAGTGATGGATTTGGAGTGAGAAGACCTGGGATCTGGTCTGTCGCCACCTTCCTCTGTGGCCTTGGGAAGTCACTTCTCCCGTGGGGTTTGTTTCCATTAGGGGATCACTCAGGGTGCTTCTATTTTTGGCACTCTGTCTCTCTGACTTAAAGTGACTCCCCTCCAGGAATATCTGCTGTTTAGTAAACTCCTGGAGCCAGTCAGGCCATCCAATCAAAGGCCATCATCTCCAATAGCATCACTTCATGTACCATGAAAAAGACCCAGGGATTTTTTTCCTTTTCTATTTTTTAGATAGGAAGCTCTTTCTAGCAACTTACAAACCACAAGAGAGGAATAGCTGCCTGTACCAACTACATGTAAAGGTGGTCATGGGGAGAGAACCCCCCAGAGTGACATTCCAGTATTTTAGGGTCTGCAAATCTATAAAACAGTTCTTACTTCGTAGGACCTAGAAACTGCATAAACCTTAAGTGTCAATTAAAAGTGAGAGTCAGAGCCCTCAACCTTTATAAAGAGAATAAAAGGCAAAAATAGAGAACTCATTGAGTGGTGACAGATAAAGGAAGAGAATTGCATGTAAAGGCCACTCATGTCAGCAGCAATTTTCTAGGGATAATTTTTGCAATTGCTTTGCAAGGTATCTTTATTCAAATGTCTTCCTGAACTCTGAAACACTTCCCTAGGAGAAAAAAAATCCCCACCCCTAAATGCGTTCTTGTGGGAGAAAAACTCTCAGTGGATCCAATTCTGGTTGAAGATCAAGCAGAACAAAGTCAGAATGATTTTAAAAAATAGATGGAGTATATTTTCAGTCAAATGTGAAATCTCCTTTTCTAGAGACCCATTTCATTTTACTGCTGCATTGAATTCACCTTTCCTGTTACTCTTCTAACATTCTCTGAGAGGATGTGACGCACTTGAGGACCACTTGGGGCAGTTATGATTGATGGGTGGAACCTGCTGGGGATGACTTCAGGGAACCTGACAGGATGGGAATCAAAAGCAGCCTGGATTCCTAGTTTCCCAAGAAAAGACCCATCAACATTTTTTCTATAAGTAAAGGAAAAAGAGCAAGCCTCAAAAAAGACTTCTAATATCATCAAAGTAAAGCTTGACATTACAATTTTCCTGAGGAAACATGTGTGTGCAGCAAGTCTGTTGATCACAGATCACTAAAGAACACTTGCACAATTTTTATAATACTCCACCTTGTCACACTCTCTACACCTATACATGTATTCTGCTTTATTTTAATTCATTGCACTCCTCACTACCTGGCATTATATTAAATATCTCTTTATTTTCTGCCTCCTTCACTAGAATATGAATACCAAGAGGGCAAAGATCTGGTTTATTTTGTACACTGCTGTATTCCCAGTGCCTAGTACACTGCTTGGCAGGTGGTAAAAGTTCAATAAAGATTAGTTGAATGAATGAATGAGTGAATAGTAAAATTTAAGCTCATAGCTACTTGGGCTGGGTTTATAGCACAAAGCTGTTCTATGATCATACAAGTTATTTGCAAACTCATAACTTGAGTTTTGGAACACTAACAGAAAGTTTGGCTACTTGGATCTGAAAATGTCCATACCATTTGACCAAGGAGTTCTACTGCTAAAATTGAGCTGAACTACAAAGATTTATGTACAAATATGAAAGATATTTGTGGCAGTTTAATTTATAACAGAGAAAAACTGGAAATGATTTAATTATTTATTAATAATTATAATACTTATTAAAAATTTTCCATTTACAGTTTAATGCCAAAAATAGGACAATGGCTAAGAAAATTATGGCATATTATCAAGACAGACTATTATGTAGCCATTAAAAATGTTTTGTAAAGAGTTTTAAATCATGTATGTAAAGGCTTATGATAAATCGTTAGATGAAAAGAGCAAAATCACAGTTGAAAATACAGCATGATACCAACAAAGGGGCATGCCAAAGTTTAAATAATGCCCAAGGGTTGTAGTATTATGGAAAGAAATTTCCTTGCATACTTAGGCATTTTCTTCTTCTTTCTGAACTTTCCAAATTTTCTATGAATGATCAGGTCATAATTTGGTAAATGAAAGAGATACATTCAAAAAAATGAAGATTATTTTGTCGGTTACTGATAACCGTTGTTACTGGTGCATATAAGTAAAATTGTTAATCATATGCAATAAAAATGTACAGTTAGATGAAGCTATGAATAGGAGTAAAATTAATTTATAGAGACTTTTTTGTCAATTACCTCTTGCAAGAAAAATTGTTTTGCAAATCAAACTGTATAATTTTAATTCACTTTGAAAGTTTCATGCCAAAAACGCATAGGCGAGGGGCAAGTTCTAAATTAGAGAAAATGGAAAATGGTTCTAAAAGATTACAGTTTTTCTTCTGTTTTCAGATTTTTTTTTTCTCTTCTTCCTTTAAGAAGGTAAATTAATGAGGTTCCATGAGGGAAAGTGAGTCTAAAAGAGAAAACAATAGCCTTGGACTTCCTTCTGAATCTCATCTGCAGTTTGCAGAGAGACTAATTTGTCTAATTCCGGCCAAAATACAAGCTTCCTCTCTTTAACCCCTTAGGGCAAGACAAGAAGGGAGACTGGACTGTGCTGGGAGCACAAAGCCAGCCAGGGGGCACTCTGCATTCTCCAGGAAGTAGCTATTCCCCCGCTAGATGTGACATGTTAAAGCCAACACTGCTGCTGACATCACCTAGTGGTTGCCGAAGAATCTATTTTTAAGCTGGAACACTTTGTTCAAAAACAATATAATTTGATGGTAAAGAGGTAAAGCAGTTAACACAGCTGCCGTGGGTGTGAGAGGCCTAGAGCCCCGCCTGAGGGGTCCTCTACTCCTCTCTTTTCCCTGGGGTGTTGGGGTGAGCGTTGTAGGGGATGTGGAGGGTCCTTGAAAACACTGATCTGGTCCAATCTCCTCCTTGTACAGACGGGGGAAACGAGACTCATAGTAGGGCCGTGATACGTTCAATGTCACGCATGTCGCTTGATTCAAATAGTTCAGCTGACTTACTGGAAAATAATCAGTTTTCTAAAAATAGGATTAAGAGTATATGCTGGGGGGGCCGCCCGGTGGCGCAGCAGTTTCGTCCGCGCTTGGCAGCCCGGGGTTCGCCGGTTTGGATCCCGGGCGCCCGCCGACGAACTGCCTGTCAGCCACGCTGTGGCGGCGTCCCATATAAAGTGGAGGAAGATGGGCACAGATGTTAGCCCAGGGCCAGTCTTCCTCAGCAAAAAGAGGAGGATTAGCAACGGATGTTAGCTCAGGGCTGGTCTTCCTCACCTAAAAAAAAAAAAAAAAAAAAAAAGAGTATATGCTGGGAAAACACTAAAGAAAGTAACAATATAACAAAATGACTAAGAGAAGCAAGAACCCAAATTTGATGTTAAAATGGTACCACCCAAACCTGTTCTTTCTCTATCAAAGGATATTTTACAACAGAGGTATGGCTTAGCAAATAGGATTTTCTTTTCTTTTTTTCTTCTTTAATTTGGAAAAAGTCTTGAAAAATACAGAAAAGTATACAGAATAATATAAAAAACTACCATGGACACATGTTAATCTTTTATCTTCTTTGATTCAGATATATATACATCATATATATATGTCTGTCTGTGGCGCATAACATAAGAAAGCAAGCTGCACAAGTCCAGTATCTTTAAGCCAGGAGAATCTCCAGGGGGATGAATTATGTTGTATTGTGAGGTCCTAATGTTAGGTAATACAGAAGAGAGAGAGATATATATATATATATAATATCTGAAACAAAGATGACAAAATATATATGTATTTAAATTTTTAATATTTTAAAAATATAGTACATTTTATATATTTATAATTATAATTTATAAGATTTAAATTATGTATATATTTGTATCTGTATTTAAATAAAAGAAACAACACATTAGGTACAATTGAAGTCCTCACCATATTTCTTCTTTAGCCCATTCCTCTCCCTCCCCCACTCCTGAAGCAAACACACTCATGAATTTAACCTGGACCCTTATGTCCAATAAATATATTTGTTTGTTTTACCCATAAAAATAGATCTTTTTTATGATCAAAATATTAATTAAAATTAAGTGGATCTTAACGTAGTTGTTAACATGTCTGCCTTGAGATAATGAAAAGATTTATTTGCTGAGAGAGGCAATTCGAGCAACTTCAAACCTTTGAACTAGATTCCTGAAAATTAAGGCCTCGGATTTCTTGAAATAACTGCTACAAACTCTACTATGGTTTATGATTTTATTCCTTGGATCCTTACGCAGAGCCTGATTGGCTCAAACGTGTCATTCAACCAAACTTATTTGTTTAGCGGATCTAGAAGACAGAAAAGGCTGTTAAAGTCAGAGCCAATAAAAGCAGACATGACAGCAGAGGTGACTACTGTCCCGATATTGAAGGAAACAAACAAAAAAGAACACCAGAAACCGGTTCTATGCATATCTGACACTGGCTAGAGAAAATGCTAAATTACATTCGGAAGACAGAGGTGCAACATCTTTCAGAAAGATTTCCATCAAAAATATTGAGATTTTTAAAAACTTCGAATGCTCTGGGGCTCTGGCAGTCACAGTTTTGGGGCTCTGAAGCCCAGTTTTGTATAGTGGCTCTGTCACGAGCTGGTGACCTTCACCTCTGGGTCTCCAGGTCCTCCCAGTAAAATGGGGATAACCATAGTACCTACTACGAAGAGTTGTTGTGAAAACGAAACGAGATATTCCAGGTAAAGTGTTAGGAACAGTCCCGGCAGAGTAAGCACACGGTGCACGTGAGCTGCTGGTGGCAGTAGCAGTAGTAGTATTTGGGAACTAGCCCGTGTGGAAGAGTTCACAACCTGGTACGTGGAGAGGCTGCAAACTCTGGAGCCCCCTCTGCCATCTGGATCCTCCGCACCCTTTTATCAGCTGTGTGGCCCTGGGGGCAATGCCAGCACAGCGTTCTGGGGCTGCTGTGAGTGTTCACTGGGTATGGAAGGTGCTTGGTGCCATCCTCTGAGAACATGCTCGATCAACACTAGCTGTTAGAAATATGCCAGATAAATAACGCCTTAGTATTCTTACAGCACATCCTATTTTTTAAAGTGCAGAAGCAGGCTCACAGTTTCCTCACAGCAAGAAGTCAGGGGAGCCAGAGGATCTAACTGCATTGATTAGTTTATCTAGGAGCAATCTGTCTAGGTTCGGAAGGGCTGTATGCCTCATTGCTGTGAATACAACCCTGTCTATCACGGCTCTGCAGGAGTATAAGGAGCTCGAAAGGTGGGCTCTTTTTCCTTGAAAAGGGTGACTAAGCTCCCTCTGAAGTTCTTACTAAGATCACCGAAAAGGGAGGCCTAGAAGATGCTCTTAAAAATAGACCAGTGAATTATAACAAGCACTTTAGAGTTCCAAAGCACTTTCACACATTAAGTCCTCCCACCCCGACAGCTAGCCTCTGAGAAAGGAGGTATCTCCCCATTTGTCAGAGGAGGAAAGTGAGGTACAGAGAATTTACGGGATGTGCTCAGAGTTCCTCTATTAGTAAGAGGAGAATACAGCTCTTTCCTGCTTCAAGTTCAGAACTTTTATTACCCGTGCTTGGCCCTATGGAATAGTCCTTGCTGGCACGTACTTGCCATTGCGGGGACTATTTCATTTTTCCAACTTTTTTGTTATCTTATTTGTTTTAGTCAGTTTAGCTCTAAATCCCATCCCCTTACCTACTACATCATATATGCAGTGTGTGTGTGTGTGTGTATGAATGCACACACACACACCCATGCACGCACACGAGCACATGCTGGAGGACAATTGAATATTTTGTGTTTTATTTCTTTTTATGTATACTTTTAAAAGATGAAAAATTTAGATTGAGGTTGAAGACTGATGTGATTCAGTCAAATTTTGAGCACGCTAAATCACTTTTTTGGACTGAAGCCTGAGAAGTAATTCAGTCCCAACAGAGGGGGGAAAAAGGTTTTTCACTTTAAATGAACCATGTTTTTTTCTGAAAAGAGGATCTAATTTCTTTTATAAAAGAAGAGCGAAAGAACTTTTGTTGCCGCGTCCAGCTGTCAAACCCGCCTCCAGTACTTTCGCCCTGCAGCAAAAGGAACGGACATCAGGTGACAGGCCCCAAATTTCAACTAGTCACACAAATTACAGACCTTCTTATCATGATGTCCTCTTGACCTTTTGCCTTTCCCCTACAATAAAGAAGGAGACACAGTTTAAATCAAAATGACTCTCATGGGCAATTTTGCAAAACAAATAGAAGGCACAGAGTCTCCCCACCCCCTTCCTTCCCTGGCTTCCCCCGCTGGGCCAGCCTGTTCCCTCTTTCCAGGCAGGCAGGAGCTAATAATTACAAAGACCTTTCCCACCCCAGACAATGATGCTCTGCTTGCCAAGGGCCCTGTCTGCTTTGAAGAAAGAGTTTGACAAAGTAAATATTTACCAAAAACCCTATAATTAGATGCCAAGTCCCACTTCTAGGGGACACGCAGAGAAGTATTTACAAGAAAGGGCTTCTCCGTGTGGCACCACACTGCTGGGTGGTGGGGACTGATCCAAGATCTGTTGTGAGGTCAGGCATATTGCAGTCTTTCCCTTAGACTTTTAACTGCCACGCTAGCACACTTTCCACAGAGTATATGAATAATTACATTTACCACTGAAGAGTCAATTCAGAAATGTACCAATTCGGGATCACAGGAAAGAGTCTTTAAGTATTACTGCTTCTAGCAGTAGGAAGAAGCTTTGTGAAGTCAACAGAGAGAAATTAAAGGCAGGGTTAATTAGCATTCAGAAAAAGTCATTATTTAAAAAATATTTTTTTGAGGTAGGCCGCTTCCTGGCTAAAACTTAGTCACATTTGTATTACCTGTAGATCTGTTATCTATAAAACTGTGGGAACACGGTGAGAATCAAAACAGGTGCCCTCGCCTGTTCCCATTATGCACATTAGCCCATGGCCTTCGCACAGCCTGTTAAACAGCTGAATTTGAAACCATAATGGTGCAGGCCAAACACTTGCCTGAAGGCCTGTCTGTCTTGGGATTTGGCCATTTACATTGATTTTTTTTTTACCCACGTTTTTCACGAAACACAAATATTTGCCATGGCAACTGGGGTGTCACATGACATGCTGCTACATAAACAGCTTGGAAACCTCTTAAGGAGAAACAGCCCACCAGTGCTGCAAATACAGTGAACATAACCTGAGGAAGATTTGGGCGTTAAAAGATGAAGGTCTGGGGAGAACAGGTAACAGTTTATTATGTAGACACAGTAGGATTCATTTCTTCTGTGCCCCTCTTCAATTTCTCATTCTTTCTTTTTGTTAATGGGAGCAGCTGTAAACTGCTGACCACATAGGGTAAAAACAGAAAACAGAAAAAGACACTGCCAGCTGTCTCCTTTCTATGGTGAAAAGTTTCAATTATCACAAGTCTGTCTGTGGCTCATAAACATTAGAAAGCAAGTGACAAAGGTCCAGCATTTTTAAATCAGGAGAACCTCCATGAGGGTGTATATGCTGTACTGTGAGGTGCTAATGTTAGAGAAAATAGAATTCCTTCCCCTTCCTCATTAAGGTATTCTGCGTAAAATTGAAGAGCTTGCTTTTTTATCCCATGCCTAAAGGCAAATGCAATACGGTAAAATCTCACAATTACATACCCCATGTAAAACAAATTTGGATATAAAGGAATGGCTATTGTATTTCCAACTTCTGGACTCTTGACCAGCTAGCAGTATAGGTTGACCCAGGCATTTAGTTAATCTTGCAATTAATGTGACATGATTGAATTTTTTAGACCCCATTGAGAATGTCATGGTAGAGTTTACTTATATAACTATCCCCCTTTTTAAAATCAAATGCATCTCAGCACAGCTGAAATACTATTTATTTCTATGGGAAAGGTACGTTTCTATAACGTGTGTATTACCAAAAATCTCACTAATATTGTCAATAAGAACAATTTTCTTTCATTAGTTAGAAATATGAATACCTTCGATCTTTGTTTCTTGGGAGAGATCTTCACTTCTACTGGAGTTGGCTGTGATTTCTGAGGTGCAGCGAAAGGGGCTGTGGATGGAGGTGGTGCAATGTTAGCTCTTCCAGAAAGATAGGCTGAGTCATTGGGTTGATGCTATTGGATTTGCACCTTGAAAGTCAAATGGCTCTGTCACCCACTGACTGTTCACTATCAGTCTTTCCTATATCAATTCAATGAAACATTTGTGGTCATTGACTTCAAAAGGAAAGCAAAAAGCATGAGAGGGCTACAGTTCCATCAGAATACAAGGTCAGCCCACCTTACACAAACTGCCTAGATGAAAAGGCAGATTTTAAAAGCAGGCAAATTAGACAGTAATCTTCGTTTTATAAAATATTTTGCAATAAGATTTCTTTAAATAACCATATTCCCAAGTTCATTTAAAAGGTAGATTATTATAACTACATATGATGGACTATTCTATTGTGTAGTCATTAAAAAAGACTATTCTAAAGAATTTAAATGGCTTGGGGGAAATAATACAAGTGAAAAACAGTAAATATTATTTTTGAAATTAATTAAATCCATAAGCAATAACTTTTGGAGACCACATCTCTCCATAGGGGGCTAAACCTACATGGTAGACAATGCTTGGGAAAGAATCACATCTTCCTGTTGCCAGGCCGCAAACCCGAGTGCCCTTTACAAATAGCCCAACTCTGACATTCTCAGGGGAGAGAAATCCTTATACTACTGATTCCAAGAAAGAGAACAAGTGATTTATTTAAATAGTTAATTGAGTCACAGAAGTGAGGCTTCTTTCAACTCGCTTCCTTAGTCCACCCGTTTTGTGTCAGTTCTATAACAATAATCTTAGAAAGAATTGACAGATGTCGATCAAATACAGCACATCAGGATACAATTAAGAATCCCACTTTGAGGACTCAGTTCTCTGACATTGCCTCGAGTGGGCTGCAAAGAATATCTTCAGCCATCTCTTGAAGAGTAGCAGGAATTCCAGTGTCTTATCACTAAAATTCACCTCCACAAAAGAGATTTCTTTCTTGCACGCCACCAAACCAGTTTTCCCACCTTTCTGGTTTCACTGGCTTCCAGGGAGCCTCCCTGACTATGAGACTGCCCACCACCTTCCCCAACCCTGGGCAGTTGACTAGAGTGTATGAAGACTCTATTTAGAGACTGTAAATTTGTGCCTAGACCTTTGTGCTCTCCTGCCCTATTGTCCACTCGGACTCAGCTCTCCCACTTCTGAAGGCCAGTCCACACCCTGCACCCAGGCTGCTTTGAATCCACAGATTCACCCGTAAAGCCGGTTATTCCCCTTGTCTGCAGGCCCAGTACACTTCTTGTTTAACTTTCAGGCTCCTGCAGACAAGTGAGATTTATGGTTCAATTCCCCAAATGAAACAAAATAACAGCTGAGAAATTTTCAAGTGGGCATAATTTTAAAAGGATTTTAGTAAAATTTTAATGAAATTTGGTAGGATCTAAAAGATTTGTAATTTCACGTGGATTATCCACAGTTAATGGTATGTCTATTACTTGCAGAAATTCTATCACTAAATTATAACTTCACATAGCCTTGGATTTTATGGGACACATGCATTTGGAGACTGTGTCTGCATCTTCAACAAAACTGTATCTGAAGGCACTGCCTATTTTGCTACTCATTTCCCTTCTGGAAAAATCTGTATGATCAATTTTGCCAGTGTTAATGTCAGCGAAAAAACCCTTGTCTTTCTGGAGAGACTTGTAGGCTTCTGTGGTAGTTATTGACATGTACCTCTCAAGTAGCGATTTCCCTTTCTTCCAGGCTAATTTTAGAACCCCAGTTTTTTCAGGGTAACAACATGCTCCACTCCTAGTGTTGCAAGATTTAGCAAAAACATCTTAAAAAGAACACACAGTTAAATTTTAATTTTAGATAAACAACAAATAATGTTTTAGTATAAGTATGCCCTGAATATTAAGTATATTTAATATCCAACGAAGAACAGACTTTCACGAATGGATTAGGCCAAGGATAATTTATCGTACTAAGTATTTAGGCTAAGTGTGTCCCAAATCCTTACCCTAATCCTAATCTTATCCCTGGACATTCACTTTCCCAGCCTTTCTTATAAATAACAGTGGCCGTGTGACCAGTGAGATGTAAAGGGATGTCCATTGAACAGCTTCTGGGAAGAGGTTGGCACCACCACTTTCCCCTCTTCCTTCCTGGAATGTGTATGGTAAGGCCCAAATCTACGGGAGCCATCTTAGAGCCATGAGGTGACAAGGATGAGGATGAAATCAGACATGCTAAAGAAGGTAAAGCAGAAAGAGAGCCATACAGCCCTGTTGATCAGCACCACTGGCCCTAGACTCCCTACTCCCTGAGTTCTTATGTGTGAGATAAATGGACTCCTCACTGTTTAAGCCACTGTTGTGAGGGTTTCTGATATTTGTAGTCACTTGCATTCCTGAGTGGTACCCACCCCCCCTCCCTCCTCTCCATTCCATTCTTTGTCTTACTGCATGTGCTGGGACCTCAAGGACAACGTCCAACAGCGGTGGCAGTAGTGGTCATCCTTGAACTGTTTTTGCTTTTAATGGAGAAATAGAATGCTTCTAAAGTTTCCCTACTAAGAATATTGTTTGCTGTGGGGTTTTGGTTGAAAACAATAATCAGGTTCAGAAAAATCTCTTCTACTTCTACTCTGCCAAGGAGTTTTTTCCTTATCATTAATGTTGACTTGTACTGAATGATTTTCTTTTATGTTGGCGTATACTGAGATGATCATTGAGTTTTTCTTTTTTAATCTGTTAATATGGTGAATTATATTGTCAGATTTTTCTAACTTTGGATCTTCCTTACATCTTTCCTTGATCATGATGAATGTAAGAAAACATACTGCTAACTTTTATTTAGAATGTTTGCCTTTGTGTTCCTGAGATTGATCTAGATATTTTTTTCTTGTACTATCTTAGTCCGGTTTTGGTACCAAAGTTATAGTAGCTTCAAAAAATCAGTTGGTAAGCTTTCCTTCCTTTCTTTTTCTATGGCATAGTAGAAAATAAGAATTATCCGATCCTTTAAAGTAGGTAAAACTTGCCTATAAAAGGCCTGAGGACTTTTTTCCTCTGGTATATTTTTGTGTGTGTGCACATGTCCATGTGTGTGTTTCAGACAGAGAGATATTTTTGACTGCCAATTCACATTATCTAATGGTATTTTTTTTTAAGTTTCCTATTTTTTCTTGAGTTAATTTTGGCAATTTAGATTTTTCTAGGAAAATTTTCATTTCAGTTTTTTTTTTTTTTTGTGTGTGAGGAAGACCAGCCCTGAGCTAACATCCGTCGCCAATCCTCCCCTTTTTTCCTGAGGAAGACTGGCCCTGGGCTAACATCCGTGCCCATCTTCCTCCACTGTATATGGGACGCCGCCAAGGCATGGCTGACAGGCAGTGCGTCGCGGGCGCCTGGGATCCAAGCTCGCAAACCCCGGGCTGCCAAGCGCGGACTAAACCGCTGCGCCACCGGGCGGCCCCTTCATTTCAGTTTTAAAAATTTCTTGGCATAAAGTTACCATACTATGATTTTTTAAAAATTCTATGTATCTGTAGTATTTATCTTTTTCATTTTAATATTATTTATTTGTGCCTCCTCTTTTTAAAATTTTGAATTTATTGAGGTATAACTGATAAAATTGTAAGATATTTAAAGTGTACATTGTGGTGATTTGATATATGTATACATTGTGAGAGGATTCCCCCATCTACTTAATTAATACACTTGTCACCTCATATGTTTCTCTTTTTTTTTTAAATTAGTGAGAACATTCAAGTTCTGCTCTCTTAAGTTAGCAAATTTCAAAGACGGTGTTATTAACTATAGTCACCATGTTTTACATTAGATCCTCAGACGTTATTCATCCTACAGCTGAGAGTTTGTACCCTTTTACCAACCTCTTCCTATTTCCTCCAGCCCTCAACCCCTGGAAACCACTTTTCTACTCTGTTTCTATGAGTTTGACTTTTTTTTTTTTAGATTCCACATATAAGTGATATCATATCATGAGTGTTTGTCGTTCTCTGTCTAGCTTATTTCATTTAGCATAATGCCCTCCAGGTTCATCTATGGTGTCACAAATGGCAGGATTTCCTTCTTTTTTACAGCTGAATAGATCACATTTTCTTCATCCATTCATCTGTTGACAGACACTTAAGTTGTGTCCACACCTTGGCTATTTTGAGTAATGCTGCAGTGAAATGGGAGTACAGATATCTCTCGAGATAATGATTTCATTTCCTTTGAGTATGTACCCAGAAGTGGGATTGTTGGATCATATGATAGTTCTATTTTTAATTTCTTGAGGAACCTCCGTACTGTTTTCCATAGTGGCTTTACCAGTTTACGTTCCCACCAACAGTGTACAAGGGTTCCCTTTTCTCCACATCCTCACTGGCATTTGTTATCTCTTGTCTTTTTGAGGACAGCCGTTCTAACAGGTGTGAGGTGATACCTCATTGTGGCTTTGATTTGCATTTCCCTGATGATTAGTGATGTTGAGCACCTGTTCATGTCCCTGTTGGCCATTTGTCTTCTTTGGAAAAATGTCTATTCAGGTCCTTTGCCCATTTTTCAATTGGGTTATTTTTTTATTTCTATTGAGTTGTATGAGTTTCTTGTATATTTTGTATATTAACTCTTTATTGGATATGTGTATTGAAAATATTTTATCCATTCCCATAGGGTTGCTTTTGCATTTTGTTGATAATTTCCTTTGTTGTGCTAGTTTGATGTAGGCTCACTTGTTTCTTTTTGCTTTTGGTGTCAAATCCAAAAAATCATTGCCAAGAGCTTACACCTTAACCTCTATGCTTTCTTCTAGGAGTTTTATGGTTTCAGGTCTTATGTTCAAGTCTTTAATCCATTTTGAGCTGATTTTTGTGTATGGCATAGATAGGGGTCCAGTTTCATTTTTTTTAATGTGACTGTCCAGTTTTCCCACCACCATGTATTGAAGAGATTATCTTTTCCCCAATGTATATTCTTGGATCCATTGTCAAAAATTAATTGACCATAAAAGCATGGGTTTATTTCTGAGCTCTCTATTCTGTTTCATTGACCTGTGTCTGTTTTTATGCCAATACCATACTGTTTTAATTACTATAGCTTTGTAATATAGTTTGGAATCAGGAAGTGTGATGCCTCCAGCCCTGTTCTTCTTTCTCAAAATTGCTTTTAGTGGGGTCTTCTTGTGGTTCCATACAAATATTAGGATTGTTTTTTCTATTTCTGTGAAAAATGCCATTGGAATTTTAATAAGGATTGCATTGAATCTGTAGACTGCTTTGAGTAGTATGGCCATTTTGACAATATCAATTCTTCCAATCCATGAACACAGAATATCTTTCCCTTTATTTGTGTCTTCCTCAGTTTCTTTCATCAGTGTTTTATAGTTTTCAGTGTATGGATCTTTCACTTCCTTGGTTAAACTTATTCCTAAGTATTTTATTCTTTTTGATGCAATTGCAAATGGGACATTTTCTTAATTTCTCTTTCTGATAGTTCATTGTTAGTGTATAGAAATGCAACTGATTTTGTGTGTGTGTGTGTGAGGAAGATTGGCCCTGAGCTCACATCTGTGCCCATCCTCCTCTATTTTGTGTATGGGACGCTGCCACAGCATAGCTTAATGAGCAGTGCATAGGTCTGCGCCCAGGATCCAAACCTGAAAATCCTGGGCCACCAAAGTGGAGCATGCGAACTTAACCACTACGCCACCAGGCTGGCCCCAGAAAGGCAACTGATTTTTGTATATTGATTTTGTATCCTGCCACTCTACTGAATTTGTTTATTAGTTCTAACCATTTTTTGGTGGCATCTTTAGGATTTTCTATATACAGTATTATGGCATCTGGAGAGCCAATTTTACCTAATTTTTGGTGTATAATTGTTCATAGTAGTTTCTTATGATCCTTTGTGTTTCTGTTACCAGTTGTAATGTCTCCTCTTTCATTTCTGATTTTATTTATTTGAATCTTCTATCTTTTTTTCTTAGTGTAGCTAAAGGTTTGTCAATTTTGTTTATCTTTTCAAAAAACCAGCTCTTATTTTCATTGATATTTTGTCTTTCTAGTCTTTATTTCATATTTCCACTCTGATCTTTGTTATATCCTTCTTCTGACTTTGGGCTTAGTTTGTTTTTCTTTTTCTAGTTCCTTGAGGTATAAAATTAGGTTGCTTGTGATCTTTCTTTTTTCTTTTTTTTTTTTTTTGCATCTTTTTTTTTTTACCATTTTTTTTTATTGATGTCTTAATAGTTTATAACACTGTGGGGTTTTAGTTGTACATTTTTGTTTGTCCATCACCTTGTGGATGTAACCCTTCACCCCTTGTGCCCCCCCCACCCCCCTTCCCCTTGGTAACCACCAATCAGTTCTCTCTGTCCGTGTGTTCACTTATATTCCATATATGAGTGAGTTCATGCAGTGTCTGTCCTTCTCTCTCTGGCTTATTTCACTTAACATAATACCCTCTAGGTCCTTCCTTGTTGTTGCAAATGGGACAATTGTGTCTTTTCTTATGGCTGAGTAGTATTCCATTGTATGTATATACCACATCTTCTTTAACCAATCATCAGTCGAGGGACACTTGGGTTGCTTCCACTTCTTGGCTATAGTGAATAATGCTGCAATGAACATAGGGGTGCATACGCCTCTTGTGATGGTTGATTTCATGTCCATTGGGTAGATGCCCAAGAGTGGGATTGCTGGATCATACAGTATTTCTATTTTTAATTTTTTGAGGACTCTCCATACTGTTTTCCATAGAGGCTGCACCAGTTTGCATTCCCACCAGCAGTGAATGAGGGTCCCCATTTCTGCACAACCTCTCCAGCATTTGTTGTTATTTGTCTTTGTGATTATAGCCATTCTAACAGGAGTAAGGTGATATCTTAGTGTAGTTTTGATTTGCATTTCTCTGATGATTAGTGATGTTGAACATCTTTTCATGTGTCTATTGGCCATCTGTATCTCTTCCTTGGAAAAATGTCTGTTCATATCCTCTGCCCATTTTTTGATCGGGTTGTTTGTTTTTTGTTGCTCAGTTGTATGAGATCTTTATATATTACTGAGATTAATCCCTTGTCGGACAAATGATTTGCAAATATTTTCTCCCAGCTGGTGGCTTGTTTATTCATTTTGATCCTGGTTTCATTTGCCTTGTAGAAGCTCTTTAGTCTGATGAGGTCCCACTTGTTTATTTTTTCTTTTGTTTCCCTTGTCTGGGTAGACATGGAATCTGAAAGGATCCCTTTATGTCCAATCTCAATTAGTGTACTGCCTATATTTTCTTTCAGGAGTTTTATAGTTTCAGGTCTCACTTTCAGGTCTTTGATCCATTTTGAATTGATTTTTGTATATGGCGATAGGAGATGGTCTACTTTCATTCTTTCGCATGTTGCTGTCCAATTTTCCCAGCACCATTTATTGAAGAGACTTCCCTCTCTCCATTGTATGTTCTTTGCTCCTTTGTCGAAGATTAGCTGTCCATAGGTGTGTGGTTTTATTTCTGGGCTTTCAATTCTGTTCCATTGATCTGTGTGTCTATTCTTGTACCAGTACCATGCTGTTTTGATTACTGTAGCTTTATAGTATATTTTGAAATCAGGGATTGTGATGCCTCCAGCTTTGTTCTTTTTTTTCGGAATTGCTTTAGCTATTTGGGGTCTTTTGTTGCCCCATACGAATTTCAGTAGTTTTTGTTCTATTACCGTGAAGAATGACATTGGGATTCTGATTGGGATTGCATTGAATCTGTAGATTGCTTTAGGTAGAATGGACATTTTAACTATATTTATTCTTCCAATCCATGTGCATGGAATATTTTTCCATTTCTTTATGTCCTCCTCGATTTCTTTCAATAGTGTCTTATAGTTTTCATTGTATAGGTCTTTGACCTCCTTGGTTAAATTTATTCCCAGATATTTTATTCTCTTTGTTGCAATTGTAAATGGGATTGTCTTTTTGAGTTCTCTTTCTGTTGTTTCATCGTTAGTATATAGAAATGCAATTGACTTTTGTAAGTTGATTTTATACCCTGCCACTTTACTGTAGTTGTTGATTGTTTCTAGTAGTTTTCCGATGGAATTTTTTGAGTTTTCTATGTATAAGATCATGTCGTCTGCAAATAGTGAGAGTTTCACTTCTTCATTGCCTATTTGGAGTCCTTTTATTCCTTTTTCTTGCCTAATTGCTCTGGCCAGCACTTCCAGTACTATGTTGAATAAGAGCGGTGAGAGTGGGCACCCTTGCCTTGTTCCTGTCCTCAAAGGAATGGCTTTCAGTTTTTCCCTGTTGAGTAGGATGTTTGCTGTAGGTTTGTCATATATGGCCCTTATTATGTTGAGGTACTTTCCTTCTATACCCATTTTGTTGAGAGTTTTTATCATAAATGGATGCTGGATCTTGTCAAATGCCTTCTCTGCATCGATTGAGATGATCATGTGGTTTTTATTCTTCATTTTGTTAATGTGGTGTATCATGTTGATTGATTTGCAGATGTTGAACCATCCCTGTGTCCCTGGTATAAATCCCACTTGATCGTGGTGTATGATCTTTTTGATGTATTGCTGTATTCGGTTTGCCGATATTTTGTTGAGGATTTTTGCGTCTATGTTCATCAGTGATATTGGCCTGTAGTTTTCCTTCTTTGTATTGTCCTTGTCTGGCTTTGGTATCAGGATGATGTCGGCCTCATAGAATGTGTTGGGAAGTATTCCATCTTCCTCTATTTTTTGGAATAGTTTGAGAAGGATAGGTGCTAAATCTTCTTTGAACGTTTGATAAAATTCTCCAGGGAAGCCATCTGGTCCTGGGCTTTTATTTTTTGGGAGGTTTTTGATGACTGTTTCAATCTCTTTACTTGTGATTGGTCTGTTCAGATTCTCTATTTCTTCTTGATTCAGTTTTGGGAGGTTGTACGCGTCCAAGAATTTGTCCATTTCCTTTAGGTTGTCCAATTTGTTGGCATAAAGTTTTTCATAGTATTCCCTAATAATCCCTTGTATTTCTGTGGTGTCTGTTGTAATTTCTCCCCTTTCATTTCTAATTTTATTTATTTGAGTCTTCTCCCTTTTTTTCTTAGTGAGTCTAGCTAAGGGTTTGTCAATTTTATTTATCTTCTCAAAGAACCAGCTCTTTGTTTCATTGATCCTTTCTACTGTTTTTTTTTGGTTTCAATTTCATTTATTTCTGCTCTGATTTTTATTATTTCCCTCCTTCTGCTGATTCGGGGCTTTGTCTGTTGTTCTTTTTCCAATTCTGTTAGGTGCAATTTAAGGTTATTTATTTGGGATTTTTCTTGTTTGTTAAGGTGAGCTTGTATTGCTATGAATTTCCCTCTCAGGACTGCTTTTGCTGCATCCCATATGAGTTGGTATGGTGTATTTTCCTTTTCATTTGTCTCCAGATAGTTTTTGATTTCTCCTTTAATTTCATCAATGACCCATTGGTTGTTCAGTAGCCTGTTGTTTAGTCTCCACATCTTTGTCCCTTTCCTAGTTTTTTCCTTGCAGTTGATTTCTAGTTTCACAGCATTATGATCAGAAAAGATGCTTGTAATGATTTCAATCTTCTTAAATTTATAGAGGTTTGCCTTGTTTCCTAATACATGGTCTATCCTTGAGAATGTTCCATGTGCACTTGAGAAGAATGTGTACTCTGCTTTTTTTGGGTGGAGTGCTCTGTATATATCTATTAAGTCCATTGCGTCTAGTTTTTCGTTTAAGTCCATTATTTCCTTATTGACTTTTTGTCTGGATGATCTATCTAGTGATGTAAGGGGGGTGTTAAGATCCCCTACTATTATTGTGTTATTGTTAATATCTCCTTTAAGGTTTTTTAGCAGTTGTTTTATGTACTTTGGTGCTCCTGTGTTGGGTGCATAGATATTTATAAGTGTTATGTCTTCTTGGTGAAGTGTCCCTTTTATCATTATATATTGCCCTTCTTTGTCTCTCATTACCTTTTTTATCTTGAAGTCTACTTTGTCTGATATAAGTATGGCTACTCCTGCTTTCTTTTGTTTGCCATTAGCTTGGAGTATTGTTTTCCATCCTTTTATTTTGAGTCTGTGTTTGTCTTTAGAGCTGAGATGTGTTTCCTGGAGGCAGCAGATTGTTGGGTCTTGGTTTTTAATCCATCCTGCCACTCTGTGTCTTTTGATTGGAGAATTCAATCCATTTACATTTAGAGTGATTATTGATATATATGAGGGTTTAATGTTGCTATTTTATTGTTCATCTTCTGGTTCTTTTGCATTTCCTTCGTTTCTTGTCCCTTGTGTTTCGGACTGCTAATTCAATTTGGTATTTCTGCATGCTCATTCTCTTGGTTTTCTCTTTATTTGTCATGTGTGGTTCTCTTCTGGTTATTTGTTTTGTGGTTACCGTGAGGTTTATATAAGCGATCTCCTGGATAAGAAAGTACATTTTCAGATGCCTCCTTTTTCCTGAGGCTGGGTCGATTCAATCCCTTACCTCTTCCCCTCCTTATTTGTTATCTCTTTATTCCAGATTGTGTCATGAATGTGTGTTTCCAGTGATGAGCTTGAATTAATTTTTGATGTTATCCAACTGTAGTTTGTTCTGGTTTAGTCTCCTTGCTTTTCTCCTTGCTGAAATCTTTGTATCCCCTTTCTCATTTGTTTTTTTTCAAGCCTAAGGGCCTTCTTGAGCATTTCTTGTAGTGGGGGTCTTGTGGTGACGAACTCTCTTAGCTTTTGTTTATCAGGGAGAGTTATTATTTCTCCATCATATTTGAAGGATATTTTTGCTGGATAAAGTATTCTAGGCTGAAGGTTTTTGTCTTTCATGATTTTGAATATATCATTCCAGTTTCTCCTAGCCTGTAGAGTTTCTGTCGAGAAATCAGCTGAGAGCCTGATGGGGTTTCCTTTGTATGTTATTTTGTTTTTTTGTTTAGCTGCCTTCAATATTATTTCCTTGTCATGGGTATTTTTCAAGTTTGCTACTATGTGGCGAGATGATTTTTTATTTCTGTTTATATATTTAGGTGATCTATTGATTTCATTCACTGTTATTTCTGTCTTGTTCCCTAGGTTGGGGAAGTTCTCAGCTATTATTTCTTTGAACAAACTCTCTGCTCCTTTTTCTCTTTCTTCTCCTTCTGGAATACCTATTATCCTTATGTTGCTTTTCCTCATTGAGTCTGATATTTCTCGAAGAATTTCTTCATTTCTTTTTAGTCTTAGCTCTCTCTCCTCCTCTATCTGGAGCGTTTCTGCATGGCTATCCTCAATAATGCTAATTCGTTCCTCCATATTGTCAGTTCTGCTCTTTAAAGACTCCATTTTTTCCACTATCTCGTTGATTTTGTTTTTCACCTCCAATAATTCTGATTGGTTTTTCTTTATGGTTTCAATCTCTTTTGTGACAAAATCCCTGAATTCGTTGATTTGTTTCTGTGTGTTCTCTTGTATTTCATTGAGTTTGTTTATGATAGCTATTTTGAATTCTCTCTCATTCAGGTTATCAAATTCTGTGCCTTCAGGGTTGGTTTCTGGGTGTTTGTCATTTTCCTTTTGGTCTGTAGCCCTGACAAATTGTCGCAAGGATCTGACGGGGATGGCTTTATTTTTACCCCTCATGATTAAAGTTAGTCCTGCAGTTTCCCCCTGCTGCCAGTGGATGGAGATCGCGAGCGGTTTGCTCTGAGGCGGCTGCAGCCTCCAGAGGGATTATGCTGAAACGTGGGGTGTGTGGGGGGAGGGGTCCTCTCTTTCTCCTGCTTGACCTGGGGGTTTCCTTTCTGGCTCTCTTAGGGTGTTTGCTACTCCCCCTAAACAGTCCGTCGTCGCTTCCCAGTGGGGATCTCGTGACAGTCTGTGAGAGCACCTGGATGGCGATAGTTTTCCCCGCTGTGGGCTGCCCCTCCCCCCTCTGTCTGCAAACCGCGCTGTCTTTGCCAATCAATTGGGGAGGGGGAGTACAACTTCTTACCTCTCCTCCCGTCCTTTTGGGCTTCCTGCGCCTCCACTGTCCGATGTATGGCAGCAGGGGTTTCTTAGAAGTCCTTCGTAGTGTTTGATTGAGCTCTGTTGGAATGTGAATGATGTTTTCGTTGTGTCATAGGGGGCAGAGACTCAAAGAGGGAATCTCACTCCGCCATGATGCTGACGTCACTCCAGTACTCTTTCTTTTTTCTTAATGTAAGATGTTTATCACTATAAACTTCTCTCTCAGAATTGCTTTTGCTGCATCCCTTAAGTTTTAGTAGCTTGTGTTTCCATTTTCATTTGTCTCGAGATATTTTTTTTATTTCCATTTTGATTTCTTCTTTGACCCATTGGTTGTTCAGGAGCATGTTGTTTAATATGCACATATTTGTGAATTTATCAGTTTTCCTCCTATAATTGATTTCTAGTTTCATACCATTGTGGTTGGAAAAGAAGCTTGATATGGTTTCAGTTGTCTTGAATTTATTAACACTTGTTTTAATTCGTATTTCCCTAGTGACTAAATGATGTTAAGCATTCTTTCATGTATCTATTTACCATCCATATATCTTTGGTAAAATGTCTGTTCAAATCTTTCATCCATTATGTTATTGGTTTGCTTATTTTCTTTTTATTGAGTTTTGAGAGTTCTTTATATATTCTGGACAAAAATTCTTCATCAACTATGTGTTTTGAAACATTAACTCTCAATCTATATTTTTTCTTTTCATTTTCTTAACACTGTCTTTCAAAGAGTAGAAGTTTTAAATTTTGATGAAGTTCAATATATTAATTTTTTTCTCTTATGAATTATGCTTTTGGTATGGTATCTAAGAAATCTTTGGCTAACCCAAGGAAACAAAGATTTCACCCTATGTTTTCTTCTAAAAGTTTTATAGTCTTAGGCTTTACATTTAGTTCTATGACCCATTTTGAGTAAATTTTTGTATATGGTGCAAGGTATGGGTCAAAATTCTATATATATTTATCTTCAATTGTTCTAGCACCATTTGTTGAAAAGACTATCCTTTCTTCATTGAATTGCCTTTGCACTTTCATCGAAAATCAATTGGCCAGGTAGGTATAGGTATACATTTGAACTCTCTGTTCTGTTCCATTGATTTCTGTGTTTATCCTTTTGCCAATCCCACAGTGTCCTGATAACCAAAGCTTTATACTAACCCAAATAACATGAGTCCTCTGACATTTTTCTTTTTCAAAATTGTTTTGGCTATTGTACCATCTTTGCCTTTCCATACAAATATTAGCATTGGCTTGTCAATTTCTACAAAAAAATTATACTGATCTTGATTTGGATTGATTGGATTATAGATAATTTGGGGAGAATTAACAACATAACAGTATTGAATCCTCCAATCCATGAACATGGCTTTACCTTTCCATTTATTTAGGTCTTCTTTGAATTTTTTTTAATTAGTATTTTTTAATTTTCAGCATAGAGATCTCGCACATATTTTTTAATTTTATACATAAGTATTTCATTTTTGTGTGTGTGTGAGGAAGACTAGCCCTGAGCTAATATCCATTGCCAATCCTCCTCTTTTTCCTGAGGAAGACTGCCCTGAGCTAACATCCGTGCCCATCTTCCTCTACTTTATATGGGATGCCACCACAGCGTGGTTTGACAAGCAGTGCATCGGTCTGCACCCCGGATCTGAACCTGTGAACCCTGGGCCACTGAAGTGGAGTGCGTGAACTTAACTGCTATGCCACCGGGCCGGCCCCTTGTGTGTTATTTTAATAGCATTGCTTTTTACAATGCAATTTCCAATTGTTTATTTCCAGTATATAGAAATTCAATTAACTTTTGTATATTAACCTTGTATCCTGAAACCATGCTAAACTCCCTAATTCATTCTAGTAGCTTTTTTTCTATGGTAGATTTTCTATATAGTAATCATGCTGTTTACAAGGAGAGATCATTTTATTTCTTCCTTTTCTATCTGCATGCCTTTGTTCCTTTTTCTTAGCTCATTGCATTTCCAGGACCTTTAGTACAACATTGAATAGATGTGGGGAGCGTGAACATCCTTGCCTTGTTCCTGATCCTAAGGAGAAAGCAGTTGGCTTTTCACCATTAAGTATGATTTTACTATAGATGTCCTATATCAGGCCGAGGAAGTTCCCTCATATTCCTAGTTTGCTTAGGGTTTTTAATACAAATGGACATTGTATTTTATGTGTATTTATTGAGATGGTCATGTGGTTTTTCGTCTGTTGATATGATGACTTACATTTATTTTTAAATGTTGAAGCAGTCCTGCATTCCTAGGATAAACCCTACATGGTCGTGATGTATTATCCTTCTTTAATATTGCAGGATTCAATTTGCTAGTATCTTGTGGAGGATTTTTGCATTTCAGGAAGAATATAGGGCTGGGGTTTTCTTGTCTTCTAATGTCTTTGTCTGGTTGTAATATCAGGGTGATGCTGGCTTCATAAAATGATCTGAGGAGTGTTTCCTCCTATTCTATTTTCTGGAAAAATTTGTGTAGAATCAGAAACATTTCTTTCTTAATTATTTGGTAGAATTCAGCAGGGATGCCGTCGGGAAGTAGTGGGTTTTTTTTTCTTAAAAGGTTTTTAAGTACAAATTAAATTTCCTTAATAGATACAGGACAAATCAGATTATGTATTTCTTCTTGAGTATCTTAGGTAGTATCTGTCTTTCAAGGAATTTGTCCACTCATCTAACTTGTCTAATGTATGGGTGTAAAGCTATTTATAATGTTCCCATATCATCCTTTAAATGTCTATAGGATTTGTAATGATGTCCCCTCTTTCGTTCCTGATATTGGTAATTTGTGCCTTCTCCTTTTTTATCTTGGTTAGTCTGGCTAGAAGTTTACCAATTTTGGTGATATTTTCCAAGAAATAAAATTTGGTTTTACTAAGTTACTCTATTTTTTCTATTTTTCAATTTCATTGATTTTTACTTTTATTTCTATTATTTCCTTCTTTCTGCTAGCTTTGGGTATAATTTGCTTTTCTTTTTCTAGTTTCTTAAGGTGGTAGCTTAGATAATTAATTTGAGCTCTTTCTACATTTCTAATATAGGCATACTTCATTTTATTGCACTTTGCAGATATTGCATTTTTTACAGATTAAAATT
This sequence comes from Tapirus indicus, assembly GCA_031878705.1. Taxonomy (NCBI): domain Eukaryota; kingdom Metazoa; phylum Chordata; class Mammalia; order Perissodactyla; family Tapiridae; genus Tapirus; species Tapirus indicus. The sequence goes on along the minus strand of CM062918.1, from coordinate 57,871,286 downwards.
TTGTGGCAACTCTGTATCGAGCAAGTTTATTGGTGCCATTTTTCCAAAAGCATTTGTGTACTTTGTGTCTTTGTGTCACATTTTGGTAATTCTTGCAATATTTCAAACTTTTTCATGTTATTATATTTGTTATGGTGATCTATGATCAGTGATCTTTGATGTTACTCTTTTAATTGTTTGGGGGCACCATGAACCGCTCTCACATAAGATGGTGAACTTAATCAATAAATGTTGTGTGTGTTCTGACTGCTCCACTGACCGGCCATTCTCCCATCTCTCTCCCTCTCCTCAGGCCTCCCTATTCCCTGAGACACAACAGTATTGAAATTAAACCAATTAATAACCCTACAGTGGCCTCTAAGTGTTCAAGTGAAAGGAAGAGTTACACATCTCTCACTTTAAATCAAAAGCTAGAAATGATTGAGCTTAGTGAGGAAGACATGTCAAAAGCTGAGACGGGCCAAAAGCTAGGCCTCTTGCACCAAACAATTAGCCAAGTTGTGAATGCAAATGAAAAGTTCTTGAAGGAAATTAAAAGTGCTACTTCAGTGAACACATGAATGATAAGAAAGCAAAACAGCCTTATTGCTGATATGGAGAAAGTTTTAGTGGTCTGGATAGAAGATCAAAACAGCCACAACATTCCCTTAAGCCAAAACCTAATCCAGAGCAAGACCCTAACTCTCTTACATTCTATGAAAGCTGAGAGAGGTAAGGAAGCTGCAGAAGAAAAGTCTGAAGCTAGCAGAGGTTGGTTCATGAGGGTGAAGAAAAGAAGCCATCTCCATAATGTAAAAGTGCAAGGTGAAGCAGCAAGGGCTGATGTAGAAGCTGCAGCAAGTTATCCAGAAGATATGGCTAAGATAGTTAATGAAGGTGGCTACACTAAACAACAGATTTTCAATGTAGAGAAAACAACCTTATATTGGAAGAAGATGCCATCCAGGACTTCCACAGCTAGAGAGGAGAAGTCAGTGCCTGGTTTCAAAGTTTCAAAGGACAAGCTGACTCTCTTGTTGGGGGCTAATGGAACTGGTGACTTAAAGTTGAAGCCAGTGCTCATTTACCATTCCAAAAATCCTAAAGCCCTTAAGGATTATGCTGAATCTACTCTGCCTGTGCTCTATAAGTGGAACAACAAAGCCTGGATGACAGCACATCTGTTTACAAAATATTTTAAGCCCACTCTTGAGACCTACTGCCCCACCCTCAAAAGATTTCTTTCAAATTTTACTGCTCATTGACAATGCACCTGGTCACCCAAGAACTCTGATGAAGACGTACAATGAGATTAATGTTGTTTTCATAGCTGCTAACACAACATCCATTCTGCAGCCCATGGATCAAGGAGTAATTTTGACTTTCAAGTCTTATTATTTAAAAAATACATTTCGTAAGGCTCTAGCTGCCATAGATAGTGATTCCTCTGATGGATCTGGGCAAAGTCAATTGAAAACCTTCTGGAAAGGATTGACCATTCTAGATGTCATTAAGAACATTTGTGATTCATGAGAAAAGGTCAAAATATCAACATTAACAGAAGGTTGGAAGAAGTTGAGTCCAACCCTCATGGATGCCTTTGAGGAGGAAGACTTCATTGGAGGAAGTAAATGCAGATGTGGTGGAAAAAGCAAGAGAACTAGAATTAGAAATGGAGCCTGAAGATATGACTGAATTGCTGCAATCTCATGATAAACCTTTTACAGATGAGGAGTTGCTTCTTATGGATGAGCAAAGAAAGTGGTTTCTTGAGTTGGAACCTACTGCTGGTGAAGATGCTGTGAAGGTTGTTGAAATGACAACAAAGGATTTAGAATAGTACATAAACTTAGTTGATAAAGCAACAGCAAGGTTTGAGAGGATTGACTCCAATTTTGAAAGAAGTTCTACATGGATAAAAAGCTATCAAACAGCATTGCATGCTACAGAGAAATCGTTTGTGAAAGGAAGAGTCAATCGATGTGACAAACTTCATGTTGTCTTATTTTAAGAAATTGCCGTAACCACCCCAACCTTTAGCAACCACCACACTGATCAGTCAGCAGCCATCAATATCAAGGCATGACCTCCAGCAGCAAAAAGATTATGACTTGCTGAAGGCTCATGTGGTAGTTAGCATTTTTTAGCAATAAAATATTTTTAAATTAAGGTATGTACATTGTTTTTTTAGACATAATGCTATTGCACACTTAATAGACTACAGTATAGTGTAAACATAACTTTTATATGTACTGGGAAACACAAAAATTGTACTGGGAAAAAAATGTGTTACTTGCTTTATTGCAATATTTGCTTTATTGCAGTGGTCTGGAACTGTACCCGCAATATCTCCAAGGTATGTCTGTATAAGCATTTAATGCTATAAATTTTCCTGTAAATTTTACTTTAGCTGCATCCTACAAATTTTGATATATTGTGCTGTTATTTTCATTCAATTAAAATACTTTAAAATATCCATTTGACTTCCTCTTTGACTCATGGGTTATTTAGAAGTGTGTTCTTTAATTTGCAAATATTTGGGAGATTTTCTAGATATTTTTCTCTAATTGGTTCTAGTTTAATTCTGTTATGGTCAGAGAACATATTTTGTATAATTTCAATTCTTTTAAGTTTGTTAAGATTTGCTTTATGGTCAAGAATATGGTCTATTTTGGTGAATGTTCCATGTGCATTTGAAATGAATAAGTTGTGTTTTAATGTTCTATATGTGTGTTTAAATTGGTTGATAGTGTTGTTCAAGTATTTTATATTGTAACTGATTTCTTCTTGTTTGTTTACTAGTTCTATCAATTATTGAGAGAAGAGTGTTGAAATATCCAACTAAAGTTGTGGATTTGTCTGTTCTTTAAATTTTATTAATTTTTGCTTCATGTATTTTGAATCTCTGTTGTTAGGTACATATACATTTAGGATTGTTATGTCTTCTTACTGAATTGGCCCTTTTATCATTGACATCCCTCTTTATCCTTGCTAATATGTCTTGTTTGTCTGATATTAATAGAGCCAATCCAGCTTTCTTTGATTATTTTTTCTGTCCTTTCCTCTTTATTAATCTTTAATTTACATTTAACTGATGACTTTTCTCCTCATTTATTTTTGACTTTTTAAAAAAAACTAATTTTTAAATTTGGGATAGTTTTAGATTTGCAGAAAAGTTGCTGTATACCCACATTAAATTTCCCCTAATGATAACATATTTCATTACCATAGTACATTTGTTAAAACTAAGGAACAATCATTGGTATATTACTATTAACTAAATTCCAGTCTTCATTCAGATTGCACTAGTTTTTACATTGTTCTTTTACTGTTCCAGGATCTGATCAGGATATTGCATTGTATTTAGTCATCGTGTCTCCTTAGCCTCCTCTGGCTTGTGACAGTTTCTCAGTCTTTCCTTATTTTTCATGAACTTAACAGTTTTGAGGAGTACTGGTCAGGTATTTTGTAGGATATCCTCAATTTGGGTTCATCTGGTGTTTTTCTCATGGTTATACTGGGTTATGGGTTTTTAGGGAGAATAACACAGGGGTGGAGTTACCTCCTTATCACATCATATCAGAGGACATCACTGGTGATATTAAACATAGCCATTTGGTTAAGGTAGGGTCTGCTATGTTTCCCCACTGTAACTTTTCTATTTTTCCCTTTCCATATGCTATTACTTGGATGTGAGCCAGTAAGTCAAGCCGACATTCATGGGAGGGAGAATTAAGCTCCACCTCTGGAGGGAAGAGTAAGTAATATTATGTGGAATTCTTCTGTAATGAACATTTGTCACTTCTCCCTCTCCTTCTATTTTAACCTCTCTATGTCTCTATATTTAAAGTGAGTTTCTTGTAGACCCCATATAGTTGAGTCTTGCTTATTTATCCAATCTGACAATCTATGTCTTTTAATTCATGTATTTAGACCATTCACATTTAATGTACGGATAGTCCTCACTTTGTACTGTTCCATTATGCACAAAATTGTTACCACAGTTTAGTTAAATAATGCCAGTCCCCCAACAACATGGTTCAAATTTCAGTTACTATAGTATATTAACTGTGAGTAATGGCATAAAGCACAAACTTTGCTGCTAGATCATTGTTCCACAAATCCCTACTTAAAAGACAGATGCATATCATGATCAGTGACCAATCATGTCACCTCTTTCAAAGTCTGTCAGTGATTGGTCATTGTGTATCTGTTTTTGAGCTCACACAGAGATTACAAAGAATGCAGTGATAATGCCTTCTTGTCACATGATTTTTTTACAAAAATGGATAATTGAAAGACAGAATTGGTTAACAAAGTTGAAAGTGCAGCAAAAGAACAAAAGCTGATAGTGCTGAAAGTGAAATGGAAATCGATTGCAAGTAGAATTATAGGAGAAATAACTGACTGTGGAAATGTTGACACTGCCACCATTCAAAAGACTCTAGTAATGCAACCAGAGGAACTTAGTTAAGGTTAACTTATTGGCAAGAATGAGGCAAGTGGTTGTGATGAAAGAATGAACATGATCCAGGGGACATGGTGCCAGAAAAAAAATTACATTAAAGGAACTCAGAGATATTTCATATTAAAAGTGTAAAGGATAAAATGGTGGAAGCTGAGCATATAGTGGGTGTACAAATATACTTATTGATTTTTATTTTATTTAGCTCTCAGTATAATTATTGGAACACATCAAACTCTACTACTTAAAACCAGGGATTTGCAAACTATGATCTATAGGTGAAATCTGGCCTGCAGCCTATTTTTAAATTATCCTCAATCTAAGAATGTAAAATCTTTTACATTTTTCTAAGGATTACAAAAAAACAAAGAATATGTTACAGAGACCGTATGTGGCATGCAATGCTTATTTTATTTCCTATCTAACCCTTTATAGAAAAAGTTAGCTCACTCCTGCTTAAAACCAGTGTGCACTTAATTCTTACTTTTTGGTGGGAAAATACATTTCCTTTTATAAAAGAGTAAATTAAAAATATGTGTGATATAAACAAAAAACTGATGGATGGAACTAAAAAATAAAAAGAAATAGACAAATTACAGTCATAGTTTGAGACTTCAATATATACCTCTCTTAGCAATCAATAGAATAAATGGGCAAAAAAATTAATAGAGACATAAATTTGAATAACATGATTAAATTGACAATTGAATATATTCAGAACTTCTCAGTCAACAAATGCAGAATACATGTTCATCTAAGTTGATCATATGCTAGGGCCAAAAAGCAACTCAGATTTCAAATAATTGAAAGCATATGGAGTATGTTCTCTAAAAAATGGAATTAGGCTGGAAATCAAGAACAAAAAAGATAACTAGAAGGTACTCAAATTATACACTTCTAAATAGTCTATGGGTCAAAGAAGAAATCACAATGGAAATTAGAAAATGTTTTGAATTAACTGTTAATGATAGGCAGCACACTCTTTGACATCAGTCTTAACAATATCTTTTTGAATACCATGTCTAGTCAGGCAAGGGAAACAAAAAATAAACAAATGGAATTCCTCAGACTAAAATCTTCTGCAAGGCGAAGGAAACTATGAACAAAATGAAGAGACAACCTACCAACTGGGAGAAAATATTTGCAAATCATATATCTGACAAGGGGTTAATTTCCTAAATATACAAAGAACTCATACAATTCAACAACAACAAAAAACAAGCAACCCAATCAAAAATTGAGCAGAGGATATGAACAGACATTTTTCCAAAGAAGTTATACAGATGGTCAATAGGCACATGAAAAGACATTCAACATCACTAATTATTAGGGAAATGCAAATCAAAATTACAATGAGATATAACCTTACACCCATCAGAATGGCTATAATTAACAAGACAAGAAATAACAAATGTTGGAGAGGATGTGGAGAAAAGAGAATCCTCATACACTGCTGGTGGGAATGCAAACTGGTGCAGCCACTATGGAAAGCAGTATGGAGAGTTCTCAAAAAAATGAAAAACAGAAATGCCCTGTGATCCACCTATTCCCCTACTGGATATTTATCCAAAGAACATGAAATCAACAATTCAAAGAGATTTATGCATCCTTATGTTCATTGCAGCATTATTCACAATAGCCAAGATGTGGAAGCAACCCAAGTGTCCATCAATGGATGAATGGATAAAGAAGATATGTTTTATACACACACACACACACACACACACGCACATGCACACGCACACAATGGAATACTACTCAGCCATAAAAAAGACAAAATTGTGCCATTTGCAACAACGTGGATGGACCTTGAGGGTATTATGCCAAGTGAAATAAACCAGACAGAGAAAGACAAACATCATATAATTTCACTCATAGGTAGAAGAGAAACAAACACATGGATAAGGAGAGCAGATTAGTGGTTACCAGAGGGGAAGGGAATGGGGGGAGGGTGAAAGGGGTAAAGGGGCATATGTGTATGGTGAGGGATAAAAACTAGACTATTGGTGGTGAACATGATGCAGTCTATACAGAAACTGAAATATAATAATGTATACCTGAAATTTACACAATTTTATAAGCCAATATGACCTCAATAAAATAATTTTAAAAATAAGTGATAATGAAAATATGACATAACAAACTTAGGGGATTTGGCTAAAGTAGTGCTTTGTGTGAAATTTCTAACCTTCAATTTATATATCAGAAAAAAACAGTTGAAAATTAATGAGCTAAGCTTGTGTACCAATAAGCTTAAAAAAATAGGAAAATTAAACCTCAGAAAAGTAAAAAAAAGGAAGAAATAATAAAGATAAGAGCAGATGCCAACAAAATAGAAAATAAATATACAGTAGAGAGGATCAATAAAGTCATAATTTGGTTCTTTGAAAATACTAATAAAATTGATAAACTCCTAGAGAGACTGATCAAGAAAAAAGCAAAAGGCAGAAATAACTAACATCAGGAATGAAAAAGTACATCACCACAGACCTTACAGACATTACAAAAATAATTAGAGGATATTGTAAACAACTTTATTCCAACAAATTTGAAAGTTTAGATGAAATGGACAAATCCTTGGACAAAGTTAATTTACTAAATCGACATAGGCAAAAGGGATAATCAAAATAGTCCTGTTAAAGAAATTAAACCCACAATCATAAATCTACTCCCAAAGAAAACTATAGATTCAAATGGCTTCACTGGTAAATCCTTTCAAACATTTAGGAAGGAAATAATAACAATTTTATCCAAACTCTTCCAGAGAATATAAAAAGAGCTAGCACTCACTCACTGAGGCAAGACTAACTTTGGTATTAAAATCTAAGAAAAACATTACAGGAAAGAAAAATTTAGGCCAGCCTCACACATGAACAAAAATGGTAAACAAACTATTAGCAAATGAAATCCAGCAATAGATAACCAAGACGATATCTCACAGCTAATTGGGCTTATTCCTCAAATGCAGAAGGAATAAATAGGAGTGCCAGAGGAAGCAGCTAAAACAGATTTAAATAAGAACCAGAGTCTCATCACATAATACCCACCATAATACCCATAATACCCAGTGTCACATTTCCTACTGAAAATCACTCATCACACCAAGAACTGGGAAGGTCTCAAACTGAATGAAAAAAGACAAGGAATAGTTACAACACTAAAATGATAGAGATCTTAGAATTATCTGACAAATATTTTAAAGCAGCCATCATAAAAATGTTTCCACAAGCGATTAAAAAAAAAACACTTGAAACAAATGAAAAAATATAAAATCTCATCAAAGTAATAGAAAGCCTCCACAAGAAAATAGAACACATAAAGAGGAACCAAGTTGAAATTTTGGAACTGAAAAATACAATCATCTGGATACAAAATTCAGTGGATGGCTCAACAACAGAATGAAGGCGAGAGAGGAATCAGTGAACTAGAAGATAGAAAAATAGAAATTACCCAATCTGAAGAATAGAGAGAAAATAGATTGCAAAAAAAGTGAACAGAGCCTCCAGGACTATAACCAAAGAGCGAGCATATGTATTACTGCAGTCTCAAAAGAGAGGGGGTGGAAGGCAAAGCTGAAAAGGTACTTAACGAAATAATGTCTGAAAACTTCCCAGATTTGGCAAAAGACCAACATACAGATTCAAGAAACTGAGCCAAACCCACACAGGAAAAAACCAAAGCAATCCACACCAAGTTAAACTTCTGAAAACTAAAGACAGAGAAAAAAATCTTGGAGGCAGCAAGAGAAAAACACCACTTTACCTACATGGGAGAAACAGTTCAGATGATAGTGGATTTCTCATCAGAAACCACGGAAGCCAAAAGGAAGTGGCAGAACTTTTTTTCAGTGCTGGAATAAAACTGGTAACCCAGAATCTGATGTCTAATGAAAATATCCTTTGGGAACAAAGGGGAAATCAAGACATCCTAAGATGAAGAAAAATGAAGATAATTTGTCACTAGTATACCAACCCTAAAGGAATGGGTAAAGAAGATTATCTAAATAGAAAGGAAATGATAAAAGAAGGAATCTTGGAATATCAAGAAGGAAGAAAGAACACAATAAGCAAAAATATGGGTAAAAACAACAGACTTTCCTTTTCCTCTTGATTTTTCTAAACTGTATTTGATCATTGAAACAAAAATTATAACACTATCTGATGTGGTTCTAAATGTATGTAGAGGAATAAACATGCAACTACCATAAAATCCAGCAATTACACTCCTGGGCATTTATCCTAAAGAAATGAAAACACATGTTCATACGAAAACCTGTACCAAATGTTTATAGCAGCTTTATTCATAGTGGCCCAAAACTGGAAACAACCCATATGTGCTTCAACAGGTGAATGGTGTGACAACTGTGGTACCTTCATACCATGGAATACTAGTCAGCAATAAGAAGCAGCCAATTACCGATAAGAGCAACAATCTGGATATATCTCCAGAGAATTATGCTAAGTGAAAAAAGCCAATTCCCAAAGGTTACACACTATATGACTACATTTATCTAACATACTTGAAATGATAAAATTATAGAAATGGAGAACAGATTACTGGTTGCTGGGGATTATAGGGGGTGTAGGGTGGGAGGGAAGTGGGTGTGGCTATAAAAGGACAACAGGAGGAATCCTTGTGGGAAAGGAAATGTTCCGTATCTTGGCTGTATCAATACCCCAGTTGTGACATTGTACTATAGTTTTGCAATACATTATTATTGGGGAAAACTGAGCTAAGAGTGCAAGGGATCGCTGTGTATTACTTCTTACACTTGCATGTGAATCTACGTTGTCTCAAAATCAAAAATTTAATTTAAAAAAAGATACCAGTAGGAGAATGAAATGGCAAGCCACAGAGTAGGAAAAATTATTTGTAGTACATATAACTGATATAAGATTAGTATCCAGAATATATACACAATTCCTATAAATAACTAAGAAGAAGAAAGACAACCCATTTTTTAAAAAATAGGTTAAAGTCTTAAATCACATTACAAAAGAAGATAGTTAGATGACCACTACACGTATCAAAAAAACTGCTCAACTTTATTAATCACCAGGGAAATAGAAATCAAACCCACAAAAAGATCACAACAGACTCTTCAGGATGGCTAAAATTAAAAAAAAAAAAACTGAAATAGCAAGTGTTGACAAAGATAGATATTATTTGGAATTCTCATATCCTGATAGCAGGAAAATAAATCAGTATAACCACCTTGGGAAACTGTTTGGCAATAAATATCTACTAAATCTGAGCATATGTATGCCCTATCACTCAGCAATTCTACTTTTTGATATGTATCCAACAGAAACGCATAAAAATGTGTTGTAAAATACATGTACAAGAATGTTCATAGTAGTAGTATTCCTAATAACTCTATAGTATAAACCACTGAAATTCCCATCAACAGTAGAATGGATACAAAATTGGGGTACATTCATATATATTCATTCAAACATTTGTACATATCTATCCTTGATGCCTCTCTTTCCCTCACTCCTGTCCATCAGCCAGTCCTTATAACTCCACCTCCAAAATATAACCTGAATTTTTCACTTCTCTTCATATCCACTGACACCATCCTCCTCAAATCCACCATCATTTCTGCATCCCAGCTAGCCAGGGAGGGGAAAGGAAAAGGGAAGGTCATTCTCCTTTCTTCTTAAGGGCACAGCCCAGACATTTCTCTTTCCACTTCTGCTTATATCTTCATTGTTCAGAACCTGGTCACATGGCACACCTAGCTGAAAGGAAGCCTGGGAAGTGTTGTCTTTAGCCAAGATGACTTGCCCACTCATGACTCTATTACTGTGGAAGTGGGAAAGAATGGATGTTGAGGACAACTCATAGTCTCTGCTCTAGCCTACATCATGTCATCCCCCTACCTCTCCAGCCTCATCTCCCTCTCTCTCTCTTGCTCTTGGCACTCCGGCCACACCAGCCTTCTTGCTCATTCCCTCCTTAGTCCTCAGGGCTTTGTACCTGTGCTGTCCTATATCTGAAGTGCTCTTCCCTAGATCTTTACATGACTGGCTCCTTTTCATCATCTGGATCTCAGCTCAAGCCTCATACCTCTTCTGATAGACATTGCCTGACCCTTCCCTCACAAGCAAAGTAACCAACTCCTTATTGCTCTCTGATCCATGTTGTTTTATTTTATTTCTAGCACTTATCACTAGCTTACATTCTCATTTACTTACCTGCTTATTATCTGTATCTCCCACTAGAATGTAAGCACCACAAGAGCAGAAATGTTCTCTGACTTATTCTCTCTTGGATCCCCAGCACCTAAATGCTACCTTGGATAAAGCGAGCATTCAACAAATATTTGTTGAACAGATGAATTAATTTAGCCAAAACCCCTCATTTTATAACTGGGAAAGCTGAGGCCCAGAGAAAGTAAATGGCTTGCCTGACATTCTGTAACTAGTCCGTAGATTCCAGGTCAGTGCTTTTCTCGAACACCCTATTTCATCCAGTTTCTTTTTTGAAGTCTTCTTCCTATCATCTCACCTCTCAGCAATGATTCCTCTGAACTCCTATATCACTAGGCTTTAACATTCATTTGGTTTTTATTCTATGCTACTTTGTATTTTTATTTACCTTTATTATATCTGCCTGTTTCCCAATCAAGCTGTAAGCCCCTTGAAAATACCAGCCTTCTAACACGAAGAGTACACATGCCCTCAGTAAGTATTGTATAAAGAGACTAAACTTACTGTATTCGATAAAATGAAACTCAGAATCACTACAACTTTCATCTTGTCCTATTATTGAAAATAAAAGCTGGATACTAGAAAACTAGATATTGGTGGGAGGCAATTTCTGTGTATCCTCAACTAAGCGTACAGGCAAGACTGTCTTACCGGCAGTTGGAATCTTATGTGCTTCATCAATATTGTGCAGAGGAGCAGCTCTGGGTCTAATGGGCGGATTCTGAAAGGTAATCCTTGCTGTTGGTGGAATCAATCCTCGTTCTATCATACTTAAAATCCCTAAAAAGGAAGATTAGAATATGAGTTTAATTCCAAGCATTTCCACAAAGTCTGAGCTCTATAAATTTCACAAGTGTAACTTACTCTATCCATCATCTTATTTGTGAGAATACATCTAACATCTTAATCCTTTCCATGAAAAAATAGCTATAGTACCTATTCATTTAAGCCTCATATTCTAACCCAAGAAAAAATGGCATTTCTGATAGTGGTATTAGGAAATAAACTTGTACTATAATAATTTCATTTTAAGGTAGAAATATAATTTCAAGATAAACTAAAACTTCATGCTTATGACATTTTCAATGATTGATAATATTGTTATTCTTTTAAAAATCTGGAGAAATCAGATACACAGTTGTAATAACTAAGGAAATCTTTTTGTTCTGAAAGAAAGAAAATCTGTGTATTTAAAACTATGCCCCTGTTTTAATAATGAGTCATACTTTATAAAAGAAAGAGTTATTTTTAGATATTTGTCATATCACCAGAAGATATCAAAGCCTAAATAGGTTATTTTAGTGTAACTGGGCAGAATGGTTAGTATTAATGCAACTAATTTACAATTTATAGAACTCACACTGTGTCAGCATAGCTGGTGCTGAAGCTTTTTAAGGACAAAAGACATTGTTAAAAAAAATAAACAGATGAATAAATCAATGAGTAAATGAATAATTGAACAAAGCCCGCCGTCAGGGGCAAAACATTTGTTAAGGTGGATCTATTGTATTGAAGCCAGAAACCCAGAAACTTGAGGAGTGCTTGACATAAACTTGTGATAGGGCTTCAGCTTCTCATGTAATAGAAAGAAAAGTAAAGAATTCTGATCTCAGTGAAATCCTAGATACAAACTGTGTACCAACCTGGACTCAGTTGAAGAAGTTGGCACACTTCTAAGAGGGACAAATATTGTTTCCATCTGCTTTACGGCCTCTGTGACTATATTACATTGTTATTAAAGATGTGAAAGTCTAGTGTTCTAGGAATTCAGAAGAATGACCACTGAGGGATCAGAGAGCTGAGGAAGACTTCATTGGTAAAACAATGATTCCAAAGAGAAACCTTCAGTTTACCTACTGCAGACGTATTAAAAATGGAGATTCCTGGGCCCCATCCCAGACTTGTCCAAATTTCTAAGGTCAGGGCCAGGGAACCTGCATTACTGAAGCCTCCAGGAGATAACTTAGGTGCCCTGAAGTTTGAGAACCACTAGAACGGGGGCCCAGTAACCTACATTTTAAATAAGTATCGAAGTCAATCTTTTGTATCCTAAAATTTAAGAACTGCTGATCCAGAGTTCAAGTCTTTAAGCCCTTTTTGAAATTGGTACTTTAGGTTTTAATTTTTATAACACTAGTTTTAACTACTTTAAAATAATGACTAATTTTTGTCCTCACAAAGATTTTCCACCTATAAATATCAAATTCCATTCCCAAGAACTATGCCTGTTTTGCAGATATGAAAAACAGTGCTCCTTCTAACTCAGTATATGTTCGTTACCAGAGTCAGTTTCATTCTCTGAGAATCCCAAAGAATATAAGCACGATTTTAACCCTTGCTTTAGTACTGGTTGAAGCAACTCCCTTAATTTTAGGCAACACATATGTGCACATTTACCATTGGAAGGAAAAAGTTAAGACTTTGGAATAAGCAAAAGAGATTACTGGGTATCTTTTCATCAAAATGCTGGAACCTCTGGAGATTATCTGACCCTACAATCACCTTTGTTTTGATTAGTTTATTTTACAATTCTGTAGATAATAAAGTTAATATATGGAAAACTGAAAGCAATGCAAATAATTTTTGTTTATACACATGCAAATAAACTCTGTCACATGGAGGGACCCACAATTCTTCCCCCACCCCCAAAAAGCTAGTTTTGCATCCATTTGTAAATTTATTTCAGTATTCTTGATTTATAAATGTCTGTTGTTTGGATTCTCCTTTGAATCAATTGTAACAGGTTACTGGTTCCCTGATTTAATGAGTTAAATAAAATGTTTGACATGTATTCATTTTATATTTATATGAGTTATGGTTTTACTTTAAAATATATATATCCTTTAAGAATTTTAGAGATTCCACCCAGATGAACAAAAGATTCACCTGAAATTGCTAGAAATGGTACACCTCACAGGGAACCAAGCCCAGGCACGTATTTCCTTGGCTCCCCCAGGTGAGTTCATAGTGGCATAGGGCCTTGTTGACTCTGTTCTTCTAATTTCAATATTACTCCCTATTAATTTGGTGTCTTGTTTTTCTTTTTGATGCATTGATGGCTTAAAAATTATTTCTAATTGGTAGCTGCAATGCCTCAGAATTTGGTGATCTCTGTAAATGGATTAATGATTAACATCTTATAGAGAGCTATTTCCTGTTGAGTGAGAGATAATAAAGCATATAATTACAAATTGTGATCATCTATGAAGGAAAAAGACAGGTGCTGAGGAAGTGACTTTTACAGGCCGAGGTAAAGGCACTTGTGAAGGCTTGATGTGAAAATGTGCTTGGCCTGATAAGAAGCAGCGAGAGGGCCCATGGGGCTGGAGTGTAGAGATAGCAGAGTGAGATGAGAAAGGAGGTGAGGACCAGGGTAGGCATGCCTTGTTATAGAGTTTACAGTTTATTTAGGATCAGAGAGCGGCTTCTCTGAGTTTATACAGAGTCTGAATCGAAAATTTGGTTTGTGTACTGTGAGACTTACATTCTTAACCACTAAAAAAAGAGAAAGCTTTCTTTTTTGAATTTAGCAAGATAATTCAAGAAAAAGTAGAGAAGTTTGCCCTGCATTTTCCAAAAACGATTCTCTCTTCTGGATGTTATTAATCTTTCACCTCATGCTGGACTTGTGTAGTCCTGGAATGAGGCTTAAATGACATTTAAGAGCATCAGGAATGTGTGCAAAATCTAGACACTGTGTATACATTTCTGTGGCTTGTGCTTTTCTGATGCTCATATTACCTTGCACAGTACCAGACATACGGCAAGTACTCAATAAATATATGTTGATTCATTGGTTGATTAATTACAAATATGGTAGGCCATGCATTCTCTGGTAGAAAATTGTGGGATAAAAATGTGATTTTTTTCTGTACCAAGTTGCCATGGTTCTAGATTTACCTTTGTTTTGCAGCGATTTTTTTTTTTTACTGTGTTTACTGCTAAAGCAAGGATGGATAGATTGATTCATTCATCCTAATTTGATCCAGGAAGAATATAAGATGATACTAAAGCAAGAAATAGAAACTCTGCTGGAATTATTCAGTACTCCCAGAGAGTAGATATTATGTAAAGTAACTAAAAGCATATGTCACAAAGATTTCTGAACAATATAGTTCATAACTAGGAAAGTAATAGTTACAGTTGTGGGAAGCTTAACAAATTCAGACTTAGAATGATGCTGATTTCTCTTGAGTTTTGCTGTCAGAAGTCAGAGGATACAATAGCTATAGGATGGAGGACTTTAAATCTCCAGGTGCTAGAAGAACCCGGGGGAACCACAGGTCCAAAATACTCCAGACAACAGAGAGAAAGGGGGATAGGAATAATTAAAGACTATCTCACTTGGTTATGCCTGAGATATGAAAGGAGACCCACTTAGGCATTCTTTAACACTTCAGCCAATTAAATTAAGTAGCAGGGAGAAGTAAAGAGGGTTACACTTATGACACTCAGTCCTTAGTCATTCATTCACTTACTCTTTCATTTGCTTATTCATTCAACCAACATTTAGTATCTACAACATATTAGATATGGTTCTAGGCACTGGGGATATAGAGATAAAAATGATATGATCTTTTGTTCAAAAACTAGAAATCCACTGGTTTCATGAAGACTAGAATTTAGACTAAGACATGCATAGTTTAAAAGCTAATTACATTAATTCTAACTTCATATTTCTGCATAACAGTATATTGAAATAAGTTTTTTAAATGCTACCAGAATAGCATCAGAAACTATCTGTTCAGAAGCTTGAAAAATTCTAATAATGCCACTTAAACACAATAATAATTTTAATATGTAATAACACCAATGTCTAAATCAGTATTAAATCCATAGAATGATGAGGCGGAAGGGACTGTAGTGATCATCGAGTCCAACCTTGTAATCTACAGAGGAGGAAACTCAGGCCAGAGGGAAGACCTGACTTGTCTGAGGTCTCCTAGGAGAATTAGTGGCTGAGCCCGAATTCACACTCAGGCCTCCGATCCCACCTCAGTGCTCTTTCCCTGGCATACAAACACATTTCTGAGCACATAAAACCATTATTGACTCACTCACCTTTACTGGCATCCTCTTGTAAGACTGGTATGGGGGTGAAATAGGGATTTGTGCGATGAGAAGCTGGCAGAACCGTGAGGTTGGAAGTGGTGGACCCTTTTATTAACTTCTGAACCTTCACCTAGATGATCAAAGATTTGTTTTCAGCAGACATTTTTGCTTTTGAAATGAACACAGTTTTCTTCTCGTAAACAATAAATAAGATTATGAATAGTTTCATTAAGTTTTAATAAAGGAGCAATATCAGCTCCAAGTTTATTGCTCATGAGTACCCTGTGCTATTGTCTACTGTCAGGAGTTTGTGTAATTTAAAATAGTTAATTAAATCCAATTAACATGTTGTGATTTCTACTATGCAAAGTTGGTATAGTAGTTAATAAAGGAACTATTAAGATTTTGTTCAATTTTAATGACTTCAATATAAAAGTGCTAAATCTTGACAGAGGAGGTTTTGAATACAGCAAAATTTTGTACAGGCAAATTTCCCAGGAAATGCATATTAGAGTTTTGAGGGTAGAAAAAAGAACTGGGAGAATTTAAGGATATATATGTCAGTCAACATTAACAGGTTAAAGATGAACTCTTGCAGATCTCAGAAATGGTTAAAGACATGATGTCTAGACCGGTTGCAGTAGATACTTTTCCTAAAGTCATAAAATACTTTTATTATAGTTATGAAATATGAATTGTTTCTATTAAGTGGTTTCTAGATTTTAAAGATCATATGTATTGCACATAAATCACATTTAATTGTATAGCCAATGCACACTATTTTTACCTTTATTATAGGAGGTTATGAATTACCTTGGTCCTCTCAGCAGGGAAGATGCAACTGTTTGGTATTTATAGACTGATTTAAATTTTCAAGTCATTTTCCAAACATTAATTAATTGGCATAACTTCCAAGGGAACTAGGTAACAGTTTGCTATTTAACTCAGAAAGAACCAAGACAGAAAGGTTAGTAGATTTGTTTCAGGTCACACAGTATACTAGATCTACACAAATTATGCAATTTAAAGATTAATCTGATTTTACATTAGTGAAATTTGCCATTAGACTCAGTTGTACCTTGTTGCTCATCAAGGTCATGGTGACCTTAAGGAAAAAGAAAGGGAAAGTTTCATCAAGACTGGGGGTAGAAAATCACTTGACACAATAAATATCTATTGGCTGAGAAATGTCTGTGTGGACAAAGTGAAGACCCCCCCACCAGGATGTGGTACTTAAGCAAAACTATAAGCAGCGACTGTCCTGTGAACACTGAACCCTATGGTGATGTTTGGTGAGGACGGTTTAGAATGACTGTAAATAGGACTTTCAACAGGAAAGAGTAGACTGTAAGTGCAGTCTGTTTCCTTTCGGGTGAGTTGGAAGAGGAAAGCAGGGCGCTATGGACTTGCCTTGGTGAAGGTGAGGAGCTCATATGCACACGGTGTTATTACAGAGCTTTGTTCTTGCTCATCTGCCTTGGTCTCTCTTCCTCATCCTCAGCTCTCCTCTCCCCACCTCACCTCCAGGCATGAGTCGCTCCCAGGGTCTCCTCCTAATCCAGGAGGCTGAGATAGTCACCCAGTGTACTGTACTCCAGACATGGCCTAGACATAGCTGGGGATATTCAGTATAAAAAAATGGCAGGGTCTCCACTGGTGTAATTGATATCAGGGTCAGGGAGGCAAAGGTAAATCAGAAGAAAGATTCAACTTAAAATCATCAAGCACTGAGAAGATGTAAAATATAGGTTTGGCAGTTTGGGGGCACACAGCATCATTTATCTGGATTTCCTGAAAGCCTTTGACAAAGTGCACCTGACAACCTGCTCTTGAAAGCTAAAGTAGCAGGATCTGTCATAAAACACAAGAGAAAGTAAGACACAAAGGAGAGGGTGGAAGGCGGATGATATTCAGATTCCGTCAGGTGGTCAGCACATTCATAACACTAGTTTCTTTAATTCTTTAAATTGTATCAATCTCAACAATGGAAAGCCAGACCCAAGGGGTATGCTGAAAAGGCAGTGAGGTGTGTGTGTGTGTGTGTGTGTGTGTGTAGGAGGGGAGGGTTACACTTGGGAGTGCATAACTTGGTTGGAGGGAGAAGGAATGTAGCAACCTTCAGCATTTACTGAGCACTTACTATATAACACTAACTTTAATACAATAGGCATTAAATTTCATGAGCAATGGAAAAGCTAAGGGGTATGGGAGTGCAGAAGAGGGAGTAATTATCTCCGCCTGCTGGTATCGCAGGCTTTGCAATGGCTCTCAGCCCTGGCTGCATATTAGAATCACTCAAGGAGCTTTTAAAAATACTGCTGCCTGGGCCCCAACCCTGGGCAATTAAATCAGAACAGCTGGGCTGGAACCTGGGCCTCGATATTTTTATAGAGCTCCCCAGGTGATTCTGATGTGCAACCAAGGTTGAGGATGCAATTAAATGTAGAAAGAATGGTGGCCACAAAGCAAAATAGCATACAAATGCATGAGGATCTCATCGGAGGTGAGGAGCTCTATGTGGCTGGAGTATGGTGTGTGTATCGGGAGGGTAGGATAGGGGAGGAGACTGGACCCAAAGGTTGAGATTAATGCAAGTTAAAGAAACCAGCTTTATGAAGGTGCTGATTGCCTAAGAGAGGTTGAATTCTGGCTTCTTCTTTATGTCATGCTTTATATTTTATGCTGGAAGCATGCTTTGTAGTTTGTATAATATGATATGGAATATAATATTACAAAAAGGATCATATTATAAATAGGATAATGTCCCTTGTACTTCTGGTACTTCATTACTATTTCCAAAACTCTGTCACTCTGTGCCTAAACCTTTTGTAAGAGCTTAAACTTTTTTCAAAATTTAAAAAATATAGAGAAGCTTAAAGAAGAAAACGGCCATCATATTCCTGTCAGCCAGAATTAATCATTGTTAATGTCTTGGTATATTTGCTTCCAGTGTTTTCAAATAGAAAAACCATTCTATTTTATTATTCTGGTAAAAATGATATATGCTCATTATAAAGATTCCAAATAATGCAGAAAAACACAAAGATGAAAGTTTAAGAAACCATGCCAAATGTCATTAGGTGATCCATTATCCCTGACATCGCTGGAAAGATTGATAGATCATTTTATAAAAATAGGATTTATATTACATTATTAAACTTAAGTTGACATGAATTTAATAGGGGAAAAGCCTGAATTAAACCCAACAAATTATTAAACCTCAAATAAATATTTCTTTACCACAAGATTCCTATGAGTTAAAAAAGATTCCTCTGCAAGGATTGGCAAATTTTTTCTTAAAGGGTCAGACAGTAAATATTTTAGGCTGTTCAGATCTGTTGTTATTTTAAAAAGCAGCATAAACAATATGTAAACAAATTGGTGAAGCTGTGTTCCAATGAAACTTTATTTACAAAAACAGGTGGTCAGCCCTCAGGCAGTAGTTTGTGGACCCTGCTTCATAATTAAAGGTGATTATGAAAAACATTTAGATTTTTTTACCGCATGTTTTTATTTTGGATAACAAAGCCCAGCTCCAAAAGATGAGAAAATTAGAACTCTCTTGCTACTCCTGTCTCCTCTCCCTCACCTCCCAATTTTTGATCACATTATTATTTTTACATTGTCCAGATTTATGATCTTCACATTCTGTTCTGAAACCACAATTGCTCTGACTGTTTAATGTTGGTTCTACATGTAAATGGACGCAGTGCTTACCAAAAATCCGTTATGTCATGGCTTCTCAATGTTTGAGTCCTTTGTTTTGATTGATTTCTTAATTGGCTGGCTTTGGTTATCAGGTAGTTCTTTCCAACAAGTGTTCATGGGTATTTTACTTCCCTGAGCCTTTATATCTGAATTACATCTGGGGTCATCCTTTATTTTCTCAAAACTTTGTGGACACTGAACCACTGTCTTCTACCATGAGCATTGTGAAATCTGATGCCAGCCTGATTTTTTGCCCCTTGTAGGTGATTTTTCTTTCTGCCTGGATGTCTGAAGCATTCTTTGTCCTTGAAGTTCAGATGTTAAAACTAGGAAATACCTTTATGTTAAATATTCCAAATCAAATTTTCCTGGGATTCAATGTTTTCTTTCTACCTGCAGATTTAGTTCTTTCTTCGCTTCTGGAAAATTTTCTTATGTTATGTCATCGGATACATCTTCTCTTTCATTTGCTGACTTCTCTGTTTTAGGAACAGCAAGTGTCATTCAGTGTTGGCTCATCTTTTTCTTTCATACTGTGGTACCTAACTATTCATTCTCTCCTGGTTCCTTTTAGAATAGAACACCCTGAGTTTTAGCTGAGCTCATGGCTATCCAGTTACAGACTATATTTCCCAGTATCCCCTGTGGCTAAATGTGGACGTGTGACCCAATTTAAGCCAAAAAGATGTGAGCAGAAGTGATATGTGTAACCTCTGGGTCATCTCCTTAGAGTGCTTGCCCTGGACTCTCTTTATCCTTCCTGTGGGTTGAAAATGGGTGTGTAGAGGAGCCAGCTTCAACCATTGGAATGAGAATGTCTGTAACCACAGGAATGAGGAGACGATAGAGCATCAAGATAGAAGGAACCATATCTTGGGTAACCTCATGGAGCAGAGCTGTCCTGCCAGCCTTGGACTTCTCACCCGTGCAGTGTTTTGTCAGTGAGAAATAAAGTAATTTATTTAAGGCATTATATTTTTGGATTTCTTTGTTACAGCAGCTTAGCCTGTAACAAACTAATATGCATACCTATTAGCTTCTAATTAATTTCCTTTATCTTTTTCCTCTGCATTTACTGTGCTTACAGTCTTTCTCCACATCAATATTTCAATATTCAGCAGTGTCTGTTCTGTTCTTTCTATTTATAGTTTATTTATTAGTTCCATAAAGTATTTTGGTATTCAATTTGTTTCCTTATGTCTGCAACCTCCCTTTTTATCTCATTCTGATATTTTATCATCTCGTGGCTGAACTCTAGTTTTCCTTAATTTATGTTCCTATCAAGCTGTGCTATAATGTGAAGAAATTGTGAGAAAATTCCTTCTGTTCCTTGAGTTATGTTTTTTTCTAGGTTAGGCTTTGTCTTTTGCAGCCCATGATTCTCCCTCCCTCCTCCCCTCCTTTCTTTTGTTAGCTGTGGGTGAAATACTGACATTTATATAATAAATCAGTATAGTCACTGTACCATTTCTTTTCCCCTTGTGCATACTTGGGCAGCTCTGTCCAAACATTCTACTTGCTCTGATGTAGTATCTCCTCCCCCATTATCTGGCACCAGTGTGTTTTTTCTCCCAGCAACACGTGAGAACTGGGTATTCCGGGTTTTCTCCACCTTTCTGTTACCTGAGGGCAGGGGTGGAGGGAGCCTTCGTCTTAGGACATATGCAGTCTTTGTTAAAATATTTAGGCCCTCCTCCCTCTCCTGAGATTTTGATGAACATCCTATACCAGGGTTTGTTCTGTCTAGTTGAGCATGAAGCCATCCCTCCTTACCCCCACCCCAGGGGCTTTGGAACATTTCTGTGGCATCCTGAAGACTTCACTTTTCTCAGGAAGAATCAGACACATTATTTACTTTCCAATTTCACCTGTTTCTTCCAAGTCCCCTTGTCAGAAGGGAAATAAGGATTCCTGCTTGACTGTTTTCTCTCCGGATTTTGTAGTATTTCTGAGAATCCCAATATTTCGATAATTTACCGGTAGTATTTCTGAGGGGTAGAGGGGGGTTAGGATTGGAGCCATGCTGCAGCCCTCTACTCTGCTCCAGAATCTTCTGCTTGGTGAATTTAAAAAGTTGTGGGCAACCTGCCTGACTATATCCTGCAGCCCTGCCCCAACCCTCCTCCCCATATCACGGATGGGAAACTGAAGATCGGGAAGGAAACATAGCTAGGGTGGACATCTAATCTGCCTCTTAGTTCAGAGGCAGAACTGAAAATGCACATCTCTGCTTCCTGACCCAGTGCTTTTTACCATATTTTCTTGCTTCCTGATTCTTGAATCTTTAGAGCTCAGGTCACCGGCTCTCCTCTTGTGTCCTCACGGTAAAGTCCTACCACTCTGTCTCCTTTCTCACTCCTTTCCCAGTGCCATTCAGTTTAGATACAGTAGGAGTCTCACTTTCTCTCAGACTAAGGATGACCAGCGTTCTTGAAGCTAGATGAAAAACTCCCTGGAGAGGCATCTGCAGCATAAAAGCAAATATCCTGGGCTTAGAGCACTGGGTATGAGTCCTAGCTCTGTCCTTCAATTAGCAACGTGCAGGAGGTAAGTCATTTTACTTCTCTGAGTCTCAGTTTCATCTTCTGTAAAATAGGGATATTCTTATCTACAGGACAGCTGAATTATATGTAAAGAATCTGTTCCTGGAGGCATTTCATAATTCTGAACTCACACAATTCAAGACAGTCAGATAAAGAATGGCAGGTATGGCAAAGACTGCTGGCTGACCTTCAGTGTGCTACCTAGGCAGAAACTACATTTCCCAGCCTCCCGTGTAGCTTCTTATGTCTTTGTGACAAGATTTTGGCCAGTGGTATGGGAATCCTAGTGATTCTACTGGTTGGAATACAGACGTGATGGTGGGAGCGTGGCAGCCATCTTAGATCACAAGATGAAAAACCGCCTGTTCAGGAGGACAGAGCAATAAAACAGAAAGTGCGTAGGTACCTGACACTGTAGAGTTGCCATATCAGCCACAAACTGCCTGTGCTCAAACTGTGAAGCAAGAGAACATTATTGCTCTGTTTAATCTACTGTTGTTTGTTACATTTGCTGAAGTCATATCCTAAAGAATACAGGGTATTTTTACTTACTCAAGTGGTGCCTCTCTGCAGAAACTTCAGCATAAATATATCTTAAATAATGCAGACTGTGCCAGCTTTGAAAACAAATGAAATTTTGTCTCATTTTTTAAATTTGGGGATTTGAATTATTTCAAACTTTGTTCACAAAGCAATAATTTATTGTTATTATTTTACATCACGGTATTTCAAATTTATATAATCAAATTTCACATAAAATTCAGTAGCACTGATCTTCCATAAGGCTGTTGTGAGGAATTAATGAATTAAAATGTGGAAATGCATAACATAAACTTTTTTTCACACCAGAAATTGGGTGTTTTTTTTTTTTTTACATAAATATTTTATTGAAGTATAACATTCATTTTTGGAAAGGCACAAATCATAAAGTCCTCAGTTGATACCTTTTCACAAAGTGGACACTGTGGGTAACCAGCATCCAGAACAAGAAGTAGAGCATTGCAAGGACCCCAGAGGCCCCTCCCATGCTCCTTCCCAGTCGCTACTACAATTCAAAGGCAACCACTGTTCTGAATTCTATTACCAACTATTATTTTTCTGTTTTTGAACTTTACATAAATGGATTATTACAGTATGTAGTCTTTTGTATCTGACTTTTTACTTTTAAAATTGGTGTGAGATTTACCCATATTGTTGTGTACAGCAGTATGTTCATTCCATGAACTTTTAAGTATTGATTTGAATTATAAATTATACTTATGCCCATAAGACTTGAGTCTCCAATCTCCCACTTTTTTTGCATTGCTTATAATGTTCCTTCTAGAATGTTCTTTCTCAGCTCAGGCTACTAAGTTCCTGTCATCTTTTGACATCTAGCTTAAAGGTAACCTCCCCTAGGAAATCACCTCTGCTCTCTTCCTCCTCTGGGTTCCTATAACTTTTTTTGTACTTCTCTTATTACATTTACAACATATATTGTAAGTGTATAGTACCCTGAAGGCATTACATAATTCAGAACTCATCTAATTCTGTCTTATTATCTCATTTAAAGAAGGAATAGAGCAAAAGAATGTTTTTAAAAATATAACCATTTAAGATTTATAACCAATTAAGCAATTAACATAGACATATTAATGACAAATATTTTCCTTTTTGATAAAGATAATACAATGGCAAGACTAAATAATGGCTAGTTACCCTTGTGGTAATGGTGGAGCAGCTTTTAACAGACTATCCTCCTGAAGATTATAATTATAAACTCTGGCTAAAATATTTTTTATAAAACAACTATTTGAAGGTACTGAGATAAATTGAAAACAGGCAGAAGCTAGAAGGGAGTTGATCTTGAAAGAAGGGAACTGAAACAGTTGAGATTTATGTGTGTGTGACTTCTGGCCTGGAAGTACTTTCCAGTCCATGAGATGCAGAGTGGCTATAATTCAAGAAGAAAGGCACGGTCTTACTGGATAGAGAAGTAAGAGGATGGAGTTTAGGGCTGTCATAAAGGCTGAAAATGAGGGGGAATCCCAGAAAGGAAGAAGTTGCAAGGCAGGCATCCAAAATTTGCAAATAAATATCATACAAATCCTTGGCTGACCTTTGAGTTACACATATATGGAAGAGATTCTAAGGATCCCAGCAAAGATGTAACAGTTAATGATTTGAAAAAACTCAGCAGAGATTTCAGCTGCTACCCACCAAAAACAGAGTTTGGAATTTGAGTCTAGCCAAATTAATTGCCTACTTGAATAAGAATCAATACATTAGAGAGCGACGTAACAGAATTCAGAGTCTCTATGACACATCATTTATAATATCCATAATAATAAAAGGTTACTATGTATACAGAGAAACAGGAAAATGTTGTGCACACAAGAGAAATAATTTTCAATAGAAACAGACCCTGGAGGTGATAGACAGGTTTATGGCATAGATTGTGATGGTGGTTTCATGGGTGTAAACTTATCTCCAAACTCATCAAGTTGTATACATTAAGTACATACAGCTATTTATGTCAATCATACCTTAATAAAGTAGTTTAAAAAAGAAACAGACATGATGACCCAGAGGGTAGAATTAGCAGATAAAGACTTTAAAGCTTTTATTATATATATTTTAAAGCCCTTAAAGGAAAATATGATCATAAAGAATTAACAGATGGGAAATCTTGGTAGAGAAATGAAAACCCTAAAAAAAGGAACCAAATGGAAATTCTAGAACTGAAAGGAAAATATCTGAAATGAAAAGTTCATTGGATAGGCTTGACAGCAGATTGGAGTGGGCAGAAGAAAAGGTAGTGAACTTGAAGAGAGATCAATAGATATTATCTAATCTGAAGAACAGAAAGAAAACAATATTTAAAAAAGAATAGATCTTCAATGACATATGGGACTATATCATATTATATAATTTGTATGTAATTGAAGTCCCAGAAAGAGAGGACAGAAAGAAATGTGGAGGAAAATATTTAAAGAAATAATGGCTAAAATGTCTCCTAATTTTCTGGAAAACATAAACTTACAGATTCTAGAAGCTCAATGAATCCTCAGAAGGATAAAACAAAGAAAGCCACATGTGGACACATCATAATCAAACCCTTGGAGGCTAAAGACAAAGAGAAAAACTTGAAAGCAGCCAGAAAAAAAATAAAAAAGAAGACCCATTATATACAGAGAGTCAATGGTCTGAATGATGGCTGACTTCTCATCAGAAACAAAGGAACTTTAAAGCATCGAATAAGGAAAAATCCTGGCAACTCAAAATTCTGTATAAAGGCAATATAAAGACTTTTTCCTTTTTTTTGATGAAAGAAGACAATGTGTCCCCAGCAGGCATGTGTTACAGGAAATGCTTAAAGCAAGTTCTTTAGGCTGACAGAAAATGATACAAGATGGAAACTCAGATCTCTATGGTAAATATAAAAGACTGTATATATTTTTCTCCTCTTAATTTCTCTCAAAGACAATTGACTGTTTAAGGCAAAAATTATGACACATTGTGCAGATTACAATATATGTAAATTACATGACAATACCACAAAGGATTGGGAGGGAAATGAAATTCCATAGTTGCAAGTTCCTTACGTCGTATGTGAACAAGTGCAATATAAACTCCGAGGAAACTCTAATAAGTTAAGGATGCATACTGTAATCCCTAGAGCAACCACTAAAAATAATACAAAGAGGTATAGTTTTAAAGCCAATAAAACAGAGTATTAAATTTTTTTAAAAAGATCACATAACTCTAAGTCAGGCTGGAAACAAAGGAACAAAAAAGAGATGTGAAAAATAGAAAACAAGTTGAAAAATGGTTGTTCTGAGTCAAACCATGTCAATAATTACATTAAATGGAAATAGACTAAACACTAATTAAAAAGCAGAGATTATCAGACTGGATTTTAAAAACAAGATAAAACTGTATACTATCTGTAAGAAATGAATTATAATTTTAAAGACACAGGTTGAAGTAAGAAACAACAAAAAAAGAGTGATATACCATGTAAACAGTAAGCAAAAGAAAGAGGAATTAGCTATATTAATATCAGACAAAGTAGACTTTAAGAAGGCATATCATCAAAGAGAAAGAGGGATCAAAGGGTCCATTAGCCAAGAAAACATAAAAATCATAAACATATATGCCTCTAATAACATTAACACAAAATACATGAATTAAAATTATCAGAAGTAAAGGAAGAAATAGACAAATCTTCAGAGTTGAAGATTTTAAAATTCCTCCTCAGTAATTTATCGAACAAATAGATTTTAAAAATCTGTAAGGATATGGAAGATCTGAGCATCACCATCAGCCACCTTGACCTAATTGATATTTATAGAACACTACAACCAATAACTGTGGGATATACATCCTTTTCAAATGTACGTGGAACATTCACCAAAATAAATTATATCCTGGGTCATAAAATAAGTCTTGATCAACTTCAAAAGACTTAAATCTTATGTTCTCTGACCCCAATGGAATTAAGTTAGAATTCAATAAGAATGAGAAAACTAAAATAATCTCCAAATATTTGGAAATTAAACAACACACTTCTAAATAACTCACTAGTGAAAGAAAAAAATCACTAGGGGAATTTTGAACTGAATGATTATAAAGTGCAACATATCAAAATTTGTGGGATGTAGCTAAAATATTGCTTAGAAATTTATCAGTCTAAATGCTTTTGTTAGAAAAGAAGAAAAGTCTAATATCAATGATCTAAGATCTAAGATAGATCTAAGATTCTATCTTAAAAAGCTTAAAAAAAGAATAGTAAAATAAACTCAAAGTAGATGGAAAAGATAAAAAAGATAAGAGGAGAAATCCATGAACTAGAAAACAAATAATAGAGAAAATGACAAAGCCAAAACTGATTCTTAGAAAAGATTAATAAAATTGACGAGCCCCAGCAAGAGTGATCAAGAAAAAGAGAAAGCATAAATTACCAATATCAGAGATAAAAGAGAGAGAGAAAGAAAGAAACAAACCAAGAAAGAAAAGAGAAAGATGGGAAGAAGGAGGGAGGGAGGGAGGAAGAGAAAAGGCACACACGGGTCACAGTTCTCAGAACTAGAAGGGGTCTCAGGGTGATAAAAGGGTAGTTAGTAGCAGCAGTGACCATGGGATTGTGAACAGAAAGAATGTGGTGAGTAGAGATGACCATGGAGGAGACTCCAGAAGAAGTATTATTTTGAACACATAGAATCCGATGTAGGAGCATCTGCACACCTCACAGGCCCTATGCAGCACATCACATTAAAAAAGTAGCGCTTGTTATGATTCCTCAAAGCCCCCAAGAAAATATGAAATTCGGTAAAATGTGACTAAGGAAGGAAAATATGTAACATGGTCTAAAAAATTTTCTGTTGAAATAAAATCCAGCACTTAAGCAGAATTTCCCAAGGTGTGTTCCTCTGGATATAGTTCTATGAGCTATTCTGCAGAAAAGGGCTGTGAGGAAGTTTGGGAAACATTTTTAACTGCATTGGCTGTCCTCCTCCTAAAGATGCATAATGTGCATCAGCGTGTTAGTGACGCCAGGTGGCCTAACAGTATAAAATCAGTCTGACTCTGTAACCTTGTGTTTCCTGACTTTATGGGACCACGAAACTCTCCTTTCATGGAATACCTATTAACATTCCAAGGAACTAGTTTTCTTTGGAATACATTTTGGAAAAAACTCATCAAAGGGTTAATACATAGCTAACAACTATTCTTGCTATAATTTGTTAATATTAGACCATTCTGCAAAGTTAAAAGATAAGTGATAACTTGATTTTACATGAATATTTTCTTCAAAGGAGCTTGAAACACACTGGACTCACAATTTTCTGATGGATTCAGACTGACAAATAGAAATCTAATTATTTCTTGTTGCTATTTTTCTCTCTATATTTCACAGCATTTATTTGTAGCATTTCAGTAGAAATTTTAAAATTCTGGAAAAGTAATCATTAGAGAATAATAAAGTACTGGCATTTTACCTACACATCTACTACGTCTCATATAAGAAAAAAAAATGACCGAGTTACTCACACCTGTGATTTTTGCACACTGGTGAATATTATACCACACCACCACTCAAACATTGTCACAAAACAAGGAAAGGAGAGCAACCAAAGTACCTGTGCCTTCTATATATTTTTCTCTTGTGAACTTAGGGTTACTGTTACGAATTGATGTTTAGACAGAATCCACTGTCTCAACATTTACTAGGGACCATATGAGAGCAAGTTAGTTTAGATGGTAGTCCTTTCACATATGGTCTAAGAAAGACTCTGTGAACGGACTTATTTATTATAATTATTTTTGCCATTGCTATTTATTTCCTTATTATAAAAAGTGTGCCAGTATCTAGGCATTTTGGTTTAAATACTGGCTAGGGTCATGAGCGAAGTGAAGTTCGGTCCTCATTTACCTCATCCCAGCAGTTGGGCTGGCACGCAGCTGCAGAGCGGCTGGGGCTCTTTATTTCACCTGGCATCCCTTCCTGAGCAGTACGGAGACTTTCACTTCGATGACTCCACTGGGCTTTGCCATCATTTCTATGCTGTGTCAGTGAAGTCTGCAGAAGAGATGCCTAAGCAAATCTGAATGAGGCCAGGAGAGCTTCTAGTTCAGGTAGTTTTGCTTAAACCAGTGAAGGAATTAGCCCCCAATACAATTTAGGTCCATTTAAAAAAATACAACATTATTCATTTAGTAAAGAAATTCTGATTTGTAAGAAATAGATCATCTTAATACTGTGTGTGTGTGTTTGTGTGTGTGTAAGAGTTTGTCATTTTTGCACAATTTCTCTTGGCATAATTTTCCTAGACTCTGAATCAGACTGTCAAAGGAATATGTAGGTCCAAATTCTGAATGAGCCACAAGTTAATTATATGACTTGGACGTATATCTTAACCTCTATGATCCTGAGTTTCTCATCTGTAAAACGGGAGTAAAAATCTCTCTGATGTGCTCTAAGTCTTAAAAGTGATAACACATCAGAGTCACTAGGACGGTGTCAAGTACATAAGTACTCAGCAAATGCTTTCTTAAATGCATAAATGGAAAATGAAAAACATTAATACCTTCTGTGAATTTTATTTCCATAATCAGAAGAGAAAACAGCTTCACCTGGTCTGCTTTTCTGTCTTCCATGTCACATGTTGTTGGTCATAAATGGGAAAAGAAGGGAACCGAAGGAAATAGACTTTGATCAGAATCAGAATTATGGATTGTCAGAACTGGAAGAGATCTTAGAGATGATTTGATCCAGTGTCCTAAATTTACAAATGCACAAACTAAGGCCCAAAGAGTATAAGTGATTTGCCCCAAAATCACATAGAAGTTAGTGACAGATCTAGGACTGGAGCCCAATACATGGACTTTTCTTGTAATGAGGACTGTTAATATTGTATGAGGCTACAGTGTTTAAAAGATCTTCTTTGACTAACTTGAAAAATGATTCTCTTTTTATGGTTTTCTTATTTTTTTAAATTTTACTTTAATTCATCTGGCGTTCTCTTTGGTATAGGCTGTAAGGTTAGGATTTTACTTAATGCTGTTTTCCCCAAATCATTAGCCAAATGACTCTGCACCATTTACCTAAAAAGTCCTCCCTTTCCCACTGACTTATAGTGTCACCTTTATTACGTTCTAAGTTATTTTTTATACTTAGTTAATATCTACGCTCACTTTTTTTATTCCATTGATCTGTCTGTTAATTTTTCTACCCATAGGATGCTATTATAATTATTGTAATTATGTCATATGTTTTAATAAGTAGTATGAAAAGTCCACCTTTGTTAAATGAAATGAAACCTTCGCCCATTTATTTTTCAAGACAGTACATACTGGCAAGTTGAAAAGAATTGATATTCCACACAAACCAAATAAAACCCATAAGAATTTTGATTGGAATTACATTAGATATAAAGATTAATTTGGAAAGAACTGGCATTATTATTATAATCATTTTTCGTTTTCAGGAATATGATATATCTTTTTACTTATCCAGCTGTTCTTTGACGTCACTCAGTAAGTCAAGGCATAGCATGTAAAAGCTTTAAAAGCGTGCAATGATGATCTAGGGAAGGGAAAATTAACTCCACCTGAAGAGATCTGGGAAGACATTTTTATGGCCAAAAAGAAGAGTACTCTAAATATGTAGTCAGATGAGGTACACAGCATTTCACTACTTACATTAACTTGACACAGCCTAACTCAATTAAACACGTCCTTAATAAATTGTTATTCAAAGTCATTAACCACATACATACAAATCAACAGTAAATTTACATTGGATTCTGACCAAATTGGGCATTATGCTTGATGTCAGAGATATGGTCCCTGCCCTCGAAGGAGTTTACAATCTAGTTGGGAGAAGTTTCCATCTTACAAGTATCAGCTTTAGAGAGAAGATCTTAAGTGTTCTCACCATACACACACTCGCACCACAGGTACTTATGTGAGGTGATGACCAACCTTATTGTGGTAATCATTTCACAATATATACATCTAATCATCACACTGTACACCTTAAACATACACAATATTACATGTCAATTATATCTCAACAAAGCTGGGGGGGAAGTACTAGCCCTTCTTCCAGTTCTAACCCTCGAGTTAATGTAGCCTCTTACTAAGTAATTTGACCTTTGACTTCTATTCCCAGACCAAGGCAGAGAAATTTCTCCATCAAATTCCTTGGTCATTGAGGAAGCAATTTTTGACTGAGTCCCAGATCTACCCCTTGGATGCAGGTCGAAATCACCAGCCTCAAAGCTACCTAGAGGTAACACAGAATAAGTATTAAGAATGCCAACTTGGAAGTCAGACTGGCTGAGTTTGAATTCTGACCCTTCAACTTTTAGCTGTGCACTTTGGGCAAGTTATTTAACCACTTTGCCTCAGTTTCCCGAAATATAAAATGAAAGTAGTAATAGTACTTAACCTGTAGGAGTACTGTGAGGATTACATGAGATAATCCATGTATATTGTACTTAGCACCATGCCCAGCAAGGAGAAGCACTCAGAAGTGCTAGCTAGCTATTACTTCACATGCAGTTTCCTGAGCAGTAATACATTTCAGCTCAAAATCCAGCCTGGAGCAAAAGCATAACTGGATGCCCCACAAGTGTTCAAGATTAGAAAATGGAGGTTGTGGGGGAATTATCTTCCCTTCTATTAAAGTCTAAGCCCTACACTTGAGACTACAGGTAAGTGGAATAATAAACCCAAGACTGTGGAAAGATGGTGACAGGTACTTCTCCTGGGATTTCAATGTTTTAGATTAAACAATAATTCCATAATGGGAAGGTTACAGTTTTGGAAATACTTTCCTGAAAGAGTCAGTCCTCTTTCCCCCTAAATTGTGGTTATATTACACTAATCCAATATTAGGTATCAAATACATCTTTAAACAGGTGGAGAAGAAGATGTTGGGATAATATTTTCTTGGTCAGCTACCTCTCTTGGGTGAGTGCATGTTTTCACTTTACCACTTCTCCTGATAACCTTCTACAAGGATTGGTCCCTTTTCAGTTAGAAATGGAAAAGGGTATTTTGAAACTCAGCAAAGAGTTTTCTTAGGAATGTCTTAAACAAAGTGGTTAGGTCCCCAGGCAAGCTCACGTGAGATATTAGTACAATCGAATCAAACCATCAGACATATCTGGGCCTCTCACCGGCCAGGCATAGGGAAAGGAGAATTCTTTTGCTCTAAGTGGCTCTCGTGGCTTGGAAAACATGCGGAGATAAGGGAGGGTATCTCAACAAGAAATCCCCCAAGAATACCTTTCATCATGGACTGGTCCCTCCTCACCTCTTTTCTTATCTTTCTCTTTCTCCTCCTGATGCATCCTGTTTCATCCAGCCAGGGTTTCTCTCCTCCTCTGCATGGTATAATTACTGAGGTTGGAAGTATGGAGTAGTGACAAGGAGATGTGTTCCCCCTCCCCTGTCCCCAACTCTGAGTGTTAAGCTAGAAAAATAAATACATGATCAACGTGGTCAGCTCCATGTGGATTTCAAAGACTCGGGCCCCAAATAAGAATGTAGTCTAATTGTGTTATCAAAGAAACAAGACATCAACTGAAGGGAAGTGGCCTTTTATGGTAGGAAATAGTAAAAAGGAAGGCAGTGGGTAAGAACATAGGCTCTACTATCAGATGGGCCTGGATTTGAATCTGGGCTCTACCACTGCTAACTGTGTGACTGGAGCAAATAACTTAATTTCTCTAAGCTGCAGCTTCTTCTTCAGTAAGATGGGGGCAATATCACCCCTTCCATGGGAAAAATGTGGTCATGGATTTAAGAAGTTCAGCATAGCACAACATAATTCACATAGTCAAGTCCAAGCAGATAGTGGCTATTTATTATAAAAGTTGAGTCAGAGAGTCAGAATTTCTCAGTGTCCATAAAGCACTCACTTCACGGGGATGTACTCATATCCCCTTGGCAGGAATAGCTTCACAGACGGATGCATCAGGCTGTAAATGTGTGGTGCTGCTCACCATGAAGATCGTCCAACTAACTACCCTTAGTCAGTTTCTCTGTTCACTAAGCAGCCTTCTAACTGGGCTTTCTGTGCAGCTTTGTAATAAGGACACAACATGTTCATCAGATCAGGCTGACTTGAACATTCAGGTCTGTTGGACTATTATAGCTCTCTTTAGAATAAAGTGGGAGTCCAGTTTATACATCAGTCTCCTGTGAGTTCAGTCGCATGCAAGAGATTGACAAAATCAAATCTCTAATCCCATAAAGTCAAGGGTCATACTCTGAGCTTTGCCATGGTAATATCACTCTGGAAGGCTCTAAGTTGCAAAGTGCTGACCTGCAAGACAGGTGTAGCCTAGAGACTACTTTCTTTGAACGACACAGGGTTTTATAAATTATCTGAGCAAATATTTAAAAATCAGGAGATTTCACCAAAAATATGAATACGAAGTTCCAGCTTCTTTTGAAAACCCAGCCACAGGGCTAGCGCTGAGGCGCTGCCTCCTGCAGCGAGGGCCTGCCTTCTCTGTTCAGCATTCTAGTGGTGTAGACCTAGTCCTGACACTAAGTCATTTCCATCAGTTATTACCTGTCTGGCCCCAGTGGACTGACTTTTGTGATTCCTGTTCTAAACAAGAACACTTTGGACATTTTCTTAGGGTTTTTACTTCTTGCAAAAGAGAGGGAAAGTCAGGAAGAAAAAAGCCTATCAAATAAACATGACTTTTCCTTTTTTTTTTTCCATTTAGTATAAACAGATGATAAATTTGGAAACACACTCATATTTCAGGAAACACTTGGATTAAGATAATCTCCTGGGCATTTCTTTGCATGGGCAGATGGGACCACAGGGAGCTGGTGGGAGGGTGAGATTGGGGGAGGGGGCTCATACTGTCCAGTACTGAAGCTGGTAATTGGTGATGAGGAAGTGGATGGTGTGGGGATGTGGAGCAGGGCGGAGGGGAAGGGCAGTGTTTGCGAGGAGTCAACCACTCCTATTCTCTATCCTTCTCTTTTGCCTCCACAACTCTTGCCCCAACAAGACCTGCTTCTGACTAACATTGGAGGGAGAGGTGAGACGTGGGGATTAGGGAGGGGGTTACAGGTAGAATCCTAGGTAGCAGTGGGATATTCATCATTGAGACAGAACGTAGGAGGGGTTAAGAAGCAATCGCAGCCATCCAGCCAGATTGGCCAGTTCTGAGTGGCCATTCATATGAAAGGGACAGAGAGTTGTATGTAATGGTCAGGGAGGGGTGAAGCCTGTAAAACTCTAATTAGGCAGTTTCAGGAACATTTAACAAGTTCAGGAGATAATGTTATTCAAGAACTCTATAGCCAAAGGGAGAGGAAATAAAGTTTAATAAGCAATGAGGACATCAAGGGAGAGAGATCGTTCAGGAGAATTCTAAAGCTGCCCTTCAGTTAGAGCATCTGGAGAAGTGATCTAATTTCAGAAACTGTCTGCCTTAAGCCCTTCATTTTATGATCTAGACTGAGATCACACAATTAGATTTCAGTGGCCCATTCAAGGCCGTCCATCAATTGGCCCTACACATCTAACCACATCTTTTGGTTTTTCCCTTTATAAAAATTCAAGATGATTAGGCAAAGCTCTAAGCCACCCTCCATTACTCTCATTATTCTCCACCTCTGCCTTTGCTTATATGGCTTCCAGTGCTTAAAATACACGCCACATCTGCTTTCAGCCATGTCCATCAGTCCCTCTAAGGCCTATCTTAAGGCTTGCCTCCATCCACTGGTTACCCTGATCACCGCTTTGTCTCCCCTCAGAGACTGGTGCTTCTGCAAGGCACCAAGGGAGCATTAATCAGGGAGTCATACAATCAGGGCTGTGGCTCCAAAGATGACTCTGAGCAAGCCAATTTGTCTTCTCAGTGTACAGATGAGGAATCTCAGTCTTTAGAGACTAAGTGATGTAAATATGATAACGACTTATCACAGTGGTAGAAGCAGGATTAGCACCAAGTCCTCTGACTCTTGTCTCGGTCTATGGTTCTTTCCATTGAAGTGTACATTGCTGCTTTCAGACCTCTTAGTTGCCATCCATAAACAGATTTATTCAGGCTATCGTTGGAGATAGATATAGAAATCAAAAGACTGTATAAATTGGGTATTTTGCTGGCATCCCAACTTTACAGCTTAATGAGAGGGATCTCCTCCAAATAAATATCTTCTGGACTTACATGACACATTCTGATTCAGAAGCTGTGCTTTTAAAGAAAGTATAGGGTAAATCACTCTAGTCTATGAATACTTACTTCTATTCTACCAAAGAGGTTTTAAAAGGCAGGAATGTATACCTGAATTCAAGTACAGTTTAAGGGACAATGGCTTAGAATATTGGAGAACACAGAAATAGTATTTATTCATCTCAAGTTCCTCTCAGTAGAGAATTAACCTGGGCCATGATAAAAACAATTCTATTAGGCCCATTTCTCTGTGGTTAATGCTATTGTGCTACTTGCTATAGTATTTTTCCTTTGCTTCATTTTAAACAGAATACGTACTACAATATTGCAAGGATTACCACTTTTGTAGCTGTTCCATTTTCCTCCTTGCAATAGAAAAGCAACAGTAGTTAGATGAAAGCATGAAGTTTTATATTTTTACGCATGAAGATACAATTCTTATGAAAATCTGGAGTGGAAATCTAGATACATCTGCTTTTTGGTAGGTTTCCTGCACCATCAACTAAGAGAACTGGATCTTTCATCCATAAAGAATATGGAGTTTTTAGGATAGTTCTTCTGATACATACTTTGCCCCACACTAGATGTTTGTGTAAAAGAAAAAGGAGATCTATCACAGAGAGTTCTAACTTTGAGGGGCTCATGGATCTCTTTGGCAGTTTGGTGAAGGCTATGGACCCCTTCTCAGAATGTTTTTATAAATGCATAAGATAACATACATTGGACGCCAATTATATTGAAATACAGTTCTATCCATGGACCCCATGTGCCTTAAACCTATCATAGAGCTAACTCAGCCTCCTCCAACTACCTAGTTTTGGGCTCTTCAAAGTGGAATTATGGGATTAGAAACATAAACTCTTGGTACAAAGTCAAACAAATACCAAACTCAAGTCCAAAGCCCAAGTCACAAAGCACAAAGGCACTGATCACTCCAGGGAGCACAGATAGCTAGTTAGCAGGTGGCTGCTGACCCAGGATGATTCCAGGGCACTGCAAAGGCTTTCTTCCCACATCCCCCAATCCCTCTTCTCCCTGTCCACTCATGCTTGAAATCCCTTAATAGAGTCTAACTCCTTTGGTTTAATTAAATAAAGGATTTACTCTTGTCAAAAAGCAAAAACCCACGGGAGAGGCAATACTCTATGCCAAAGATTTTCAAATTTATTTTCAGCAGTAGAATCCATTTTTCAAATGCAACCTTAAATAGAATGCTGATATGGAAATAAATGCAAGTTTTATAAGAATTTAGTATAATTTTATATGTTGAATTTTATATATATAAGTAATATAAGTATACATATTAGTTACATATATTTATATGTATTTAAATATAAATCAACACTGGAAATAATGAGGCTGTTTTGATGAAGGCAAATTTATGAAATCAAGAGTTATAGATATTGACTGCAATCTTATATCCATCACAACATACAATTTTTGTCTGTGTTTTATCAGAGAGAAAATCCTGATGTAAATAGAGAAGTAATTTGAAATAGCTAGCCATTTGTTATGACACTTATAATCTCAGGATTTTCTTCAGTTAAAATGATCCAGAAGCTTTAAAAACTGTAGGATTTTTTTTTGTTTTAAAATACAATCACTAACAATATCTAACAACTGCCCATATTCTTTATAATTAAGGATTAGTTGGTCAGTACTCAACCTGGGGAGATTTGACAAATAGATTCATAAATAATTTAAATCCTGACTCCCTTACTTACTTCATAACCTTAGGCTAGTTTAATCTTAGTCTCAGCTTCCTCATGTGTAAAGTGGTTATAAAAACTGCATCTCTTTCATAGGTGTAAGGATTAAATAAAATAGTGTACATAACGCACTTAGCACAGTGTCTGGCACACTTAATAAACACTATTATCATTGAAGGGTTGAATGACCAAAAATACTTTTCAAATGCGTCTTCTAATGTTTTAAGATGTCCCGTCATATTCCATTTCAGTTTCTTTTTGGAGACCTCAGCACCCTTCCCTTTCAGACATTCACTCAGTTTCAAAAGGACCTAATTTTGTTTTGCATGTTGAGCCCAAATTTAAAATGATACTTTATTGCTGACCTTTTATCTGCACTTGTAAACAAAGTAACATTGCAACCGTGCAATGGCAAATGAAGATTGTACAGCACATTTCAAATCAGGAATGAACCAACCCAAACTTAAAATAAGCAATGAAGGGCCGGCCCGGTGGCGCAGCGGTTTAGTCCGCGCTTGGCAGCCCGGGGTTCGCTGGTTCGGATCCCGGGCGCCCGCCGACGCACTGCCTGTCAGCCATGCCGTGGCGGTGTCCCATATAAAGTGGAGGAAGATGGGCACGGATGTTAGCCCAGGGCCAGTCTTCCTCAGCAAAAAGAGGAGGATTAGCAACGGATGTTAGCTCAGGGCTGGTCTTCCTCACCAAAAAAAAAAAAAAGCAATGAAACAATCTGTAATGCCATATTATCATGATGCAACATGTATTATTGTAACTGTACAGTTGACTATTATGCTGTGCCAAACGTGTGCACCAGAGGACTTGCCTGGCTTTTAATGGATGGGAGCACACGTGTTGAAATACTAATACCAGTTAACATTTATTGATGCTTACTAGGGGCTAGACACCGCTTTAAGACCTTGACATGCATTAGTTCATTTAATCTTCACTTATTTATTTTGTATGATTTGTAGGAGTGTATATGAGCAGATCTGCATTTCAAAATATGACTAGCACAAAGATCAAATAAAAAACTCTATCAAATAAAAAACACCTTTATAAGAAATTCAAATGTACACGCACACACACACACACATACAAGTGCATGCACACGTGCATGCCCATGTGCTCGCAGAGTTAACCTGACAGCACAAATTAATCCATTAATGGTATCTAATGCATTAAAATTTGGTATCTAACTTAAGTATGTACGTATTGTCCTTTATTACACTTTAAAATAGTTTATAGTTTATCACAAAAAAATGAAATATGAATTAAATGCCTGCAACCTCCCTGAAACTCACTGGAGTTCTCTGTAACAATTTGAAAACCAAAGCCTTAAGCCTTATCACTCATTTATACTGGAGTGTGAAAGGAGCCAAATCAGATCCTTTTCTGGAAGTACAGGTGTAAAGAAGGATTTGCAAGATTTTTAATATAAATTCATTCTTCAGAAAGACAGGAACCTTATTAGGCACCTATTATGTGCCAGCAATGTTAATATATTATCATAATCCCCATAATACCCTTGCCTAGTAGGCACGGTTATCCTGACTTTACAGAAGGGGAAACTGAGGACCCAACATGTTAATTTGCTTACCTAGGGTTACACACCTGGAAAATGGCAGATAGACTCTGATCCACTCGACTCCAAACCCCAGCCACCACACCAGACTGCCTCCCATCTAGCTTCCCCATTTGATAAGCCAGGAAAATGAGACCAAGCAAGGTGGAGGAACTTGCCCCTGGAAACAGCTAGTGGCAAGTCTATAATATGAATCCAGGGAGAAGCGTGTTTCACTAGGTAAACTCTATCAGATGGCCCAGTGGGAGGATGCCCTGTGCAAGCAGGCCTACCAGCGGCCAGCAAAACCATTACTTCACTTCTGGACTTGGCATCAGGTTATATAGCTTCGGTGCAGAGACTGGACGGATGAGGAGACAAATCGAATGTCTCCCAACTACCTATTATGCGCAGAACACTGCATGGTGCTGTGGAGGATTTGAAAAACAGACAGTAAGGTCCTTGTCCTCATATCTGTGTGGGAAAGAACGCATCATCATATGAGATATTAAATAGAATCCCTGGAAGGAGCCTCAGTAATATTCTGGCTCTGTCCCCTGACCCCTACAATAACGTGAGTTTTAGGTGACAGTATAAAACATGGCACAATAAAATATGTGCAAAATTGTCAGTGGTCATAATATTTTGATAATTATTGCAAAATAATCAATAATTATTATATTATTGCCAAAAATCAATAATTATAATATTATTGAAAATTATTACATAATTGTCAATGGTCGTAGTATTTTCAGAGCACTTATTTGCACCAGGACCTTTGCTAACTGCTTTGAATTATGTCATTTAAATCTCAATACAATCTCATGAGATACTCTTATTATGGATATTTTACACGCGAGGAAATGGAGGCTGTTTCTGGGAGGTCCTCCGTTTAGTGAGCATTCACACCAGGCAGTCTGACCCAGAATCATTATGCTCAGAGCTAAAAAGTGCTTGGAGTTCAGCATAGGGTTCGTTTGGGAATGTGTAGAATCTTAGCACAGAAACTCAAGAAACAGCATTCTCAACAAGTTAGAGAACTCACTACAGCTAGATTTTCTATGAACGTTATCTGATGAGGGTATAGCCTCTAACTGCCTCTTTCCACTCCCAGAGTAATGGGCTTTTGTGAGAGAGCCGGACACCAGTCAGTCACAATTGTCACATCACTTTCTTTGCTTTCCCAGCACTCCAAACCAATGCAGAAATAAATTCTAAATACCAACATACAAAGGCAATATACCACCACCACCACTACCATATTGGTGGAATACATGAAAAGTCATTGTTTTCTTGAAAACTCTTTCTAGGCAACCTCTTTAATGATAGAAGTGGGGATGTGCATGCCATCGCAGTCCTTGGGTAATGACTGTGTGTCATAAATAGGATATGGCATTTCTGAATGTCTTTAAAGCTATTTCCTTTTGTTCAACTAATTTAATTTACCAAATACTCCTGGGGAAAGGGAGGGGGACAAAGATGCTGACTCCACATTTCCTGAAAAATCAACATTTTCTTTTTAAGCTGCTCTCAAAGAAATTACATCCGATTGTTGTCTGCTGGCTCCCTCAAACTCTACCTCTGTCAAAATTCCGCCCTGGCAGGTGTGAGAAAGAATAGATGCAGAACTTGAGTGAATACCCACATCTGTTTTTGGAAAAAGAGAACAGAAGCAGCACAGAAGGAAGTAAAAGAGATAATTGCTGGCTTGAACTACAATACATTTTACTTGTGGGCAGAGGGCCAGCTTACAGCAGGCGGAATATGCAGTCCCATCTTATTGGAATTCAGGGGTGGGCCTCCACTCTTGTCCGGAGACAGCTGTAAACCAGCAGCCCATAGCATCACAATCAGGCACCGAGTTTTGTCAAGGAATGCTGATATGTACAGAAGCAGCTTTGTCTGCTTCAACTGCACCCCTGCCTAGTGAAATGACAGTCAATCTCTGATTCCAGATGACAAGAACTGGATAAAAACTTAAAACAAATGGCGACCTTTCAAAAGATTAATTTGTTTACCAACAAAATGTTCCCTCTTTGTCATCTGAGATGGGGGTGACCTTCACTTTCCCATATCTACGCTGAAAGGATGCTGACTATAGTCATCTGTTAAGTTAACTCCATCTCAGCAATTATTCCCTTTTTTATTTTTAGTGACAAGAAGGGTTTATTAATTCACTCTGCTTCTTGTTATGGTTTATAAATGCAACAAGCTCATTCTGAATTACTGCAGTGTAACATCAATTTGTTTAAATCTAATTCTGCTACTGTTGCCAAATTATATTGTGACTGTAATTGTGGCCATATGCATGGGCTTAAAACACAATTGTGTTTTGAAATCGTCCTTCTTTCTCCCCCTCCCCCCCCCTTACTCCTGGTGGTTCTTCTAATCATTTGACATTAACACAATTGCCTCACTTTCCATTACTTTATCATTGCAGAAATGAATGTTCTTTCACTGAGAGAGATTACTATGTACACCCCAAGTGAAACAGTAAAGAATGAAACCATGATTTGTGAAGTGTGGTTGCTACCCAACTAAGTTAGTGAAAAACACTGCATAACATATGACTCATAAAATCTAGAAATCATAATAGTATTAAATTCAACCTCATGAATAAATAAAAGATTCTAAGTTTACATTGCATTATATATTTATTTATTTGGAAAGTGGGACCAAAGAACTGGTATAATTCTACAGCAACTCTTATCTTGCCAAAAAGAAAAATGTTTTTATGATTCTTTTCTAGGTCATAACAGTTATAATCAGAGTTATTCGTGCAGCAATTCAAAGCAATGTTTTGTTTGGCTATTTTGTTATGCATTCATAATCGTTCTTTTAAAATTCATGTTAACAGATACATGTTTCAAGCCTTTTAAGACACCCTTTTTATTTAAAAAAAATAAATCAAAGTCAAATTTTCTGTAGATCTTTTCATGTGTTGCATTAGAAAGTCTAACTGGAGCTAAGTGTCAGTAAGTATGAACAGTGTCAGAGATTTCTTCTTATCTCCCTACGCCTGTACGGCCCTACTCAAAAACCTGTTAGAGGGTTTTGTTTTTTTAATTATTTGGCAGATTTAAGATACTGGAAAGCTCATCAGTGAGTTTCACTTTCAATACTTTTTTGTAAATTGATTTTACATGACAGAGTTACAGGATACAACCTTCTGAAGGCAGTTTCATGGTGTGTGTATGTGTGTGTGTGTATGTGTGTTTTCAATGCACTAAAATCTTTGCACCAGCCCCTTATTATCAGGAAAGATACACCTCTTCATAAAATGGAGAAAATACCAGTTTCTAGGAACTAATAATGTAAATTAGTTACATACTCAAATTTGCTCTGTCAAAAGTGTCAGATTATTTACCGACTTTTGACAAGCTGTTCAAGTTTCATAAAAAGTTAGGAAACACATGGGCCTCGGCAGCCAAATAATAACCCCCTCTGAGTGTTTGGAGTTGTTCTAGAAAGCGATTAGCCTTGATGCTGCTTTTCTAATTAACTGTGCATCACAACACTAGACACATTGCTTCAGTTTGGGGAAGTGCTTTCAAAGACATTTTTATGAGTGGTAAATCACAACTTTATTCCCAAATGCTCTACATGATTGTTTAAAACCAAACACCTGAATATTTCTTTCACAGGACTTTTTGCACAATGTTTTACAAATCCCAAATGGAAATACTGGTTTTCGGTTAGTACCATTACATATCCATATAGCAACATAAAATGATAGGGTCAACTATTTTGACTGAAATGCCAACAGTCAGTTTGAGAAAAATCTACATCATGTACACACATTTTAAAGTGCCATGGTGTAGATTTTTATGGAGTCAAGTTTTATGAAAAAAAAGGATCTTTAATATAATAAATGAGTATATATTATCTATATGCCATACAAGACAAAGTGCTTCCCAAATCCTCTGTGTTCAGCGTACATGGGCGCCATAGCAAGGCACTCAACCTGTTTGGGATTTAGAAAAAATATAATGAACGACTAAGATTCTGCCCCAAATTTTGGATATAATTTTGAATTCCTGTTTATGTGTGAATCTTCACTCAGATTCATTAAGGCAAAGCATAATCCTCTCTAAATCTAGAAGTATGCCTTTTTAAACTTTAATATTCATCAGAAAAAGTTTCCGTGGAATGTAGCAGATGCCTTGGGCTGTGAAGCCTCAGCACTCCACAGCTAAGCCAATATTAATTCTAGATTGAAGGAGAAAACCAACAACAACAAAAGAGAAATCTGCTTCTGTCTGTACAGCCAGAGAAATAATATTTTTATTTCAAAGGCTTTGGGCTCATGGGAAACAGATAAAGACCCTTTCACATTATTCACAGTGACATTTTAAATAAAGTTTTAGCAGGAATAAAAATACCTAACTTTCTGGTTATTTATTAGGCTGTAAAAGCATTTCTATGATAAAGTGTTCTAAACCAAACCTGTTAGAATAACATAAAGTACATATAAAGAAACTAAAAATATATTTCAGGGTTACATGAATGAAGTAGACAGTTGAAAATGTCTAAGAAATTTGGAAGATTAATCTAAGAGACTATTATGCTGGTTGAAAATGGTTTTGCAATTCTAAAATTAATCTTGTTTTTGGTTTTGATTTCACTGAAGTGTACATTTAAGAGCTTTTGAGAGAAGCCACAGGTTAAACATATATTTTAAAATGTATGGATATCACCTCAGTAATTGTTTTCAGTATTAGAAATGATCTCAAAATAATTTCCCAATTAAAATGAAGCACTACTTTTAATTCTTTTAAGAAAACCCCACAATACAGAAAGAGTACAATCCTTGCTTTGGGACACTTAGTAGCAAGTTAATGTGCAAAAATAGGCACAGACTCTGAGATACCCTAATGCCAAAGTCTATTTGATTATTTTTCCCTCTCATCATTTTGCTGACATAAAGGATTAATCCTTGCTTGCTTCAGATTTAGAATAATATTCTTAAATTTTGTGTCTTGTATGAGTATACACCATTGTATGAGTATACAACACTGTGCTGTTGTTTTCTTTTGACTTTTCTAGAGGTGAGCCTACTATCAAAGAAATAAGATATTTAAAATTTCTCTATTAATTCTTTTTATTATTAAATTATTTCTTGTTAAAATTACAGTACTAGATTATTTAGGAACAGCAAATAAAATTGAGAAATCTGAATGAGCTACAAATGGATCTTTTAAAAACAGGTTTACATTTTTTTAATCATTTCTAATTATAAGCAGAATGAAAGCCATTCCATTTCATCTTCAAAAATTCTAAGCACAAAAGGATCAAAATATTTACTTAAAATCTACATTATATCTTACACTACTAACATATGATTTTTAATTCTTAAAAAAATTAAGAGCTCATTAAAACAACTCATTACTTACACATGCTTGTCTCTGATTAATACATGGCAAACTGATTCCATAGTTCGCATTTACAGCAGCTCTGTGGTGGATGTTTGCAGGATCCTGCATGATTTTTACATCCAACCCTATCTTTCGCTGAAACAAAGAAACAATGAAACTTTCATGCTGGATGAACAAAAATGCTTACTAACATTTTATATCCTCGAAGGAGTATAAAGTTCTTTGAAAATAATTATTTTAATGTAATTCTCACTGGAAAATATACAAATATTATTTGGGTCTTTAATTTAGGCTGCTAGTTGGTCTCTTTTATTCACAGAATAGGAACTTTCTGCAGATTTTCCTCCATGTATCCTATTGCTCATACAAATACATCCTTGGACACCATTCATTTTCTCAAAAATAATGCTAGAAGCCAACCAAGGTGGACAAAGGACTAGAATACCTGGTCTTGATTTATTTTTAGCTTTCCAGGTCAAGGATTTTGCCAGTGAAATCTATACTACAAACACACAGGTAGAGGGCTCCCTTGATCTGTTAATGTGGCCACTTTCCTCAAGGGACATTTACAGGTAAATCTCAATTTGGACTTGATAAATTTACCACAACAAATTTACTTCTTCACAGAGATTTTGCTACCTATAGGAAAAATATATGCTTTCATTAGAAAAGAGCGTCTCATTTGAACCACGTATTCCTCATTTTAAATAATTCAAGTTAGTCACTGCTGAGATGCTTAAATAGAAACCATCATTGTAGGCAGCATGGTGGTGGTGGAAAGCAGCTCTGGATAGGTGGCCAGAGACCTAGGTTCCAGTGTTCCTCTACCATGAACTGCTTGCGTGTGACCTTGGGTAAGCCACTTCCCCTCTTTGGAAGTCAGTTTCTTTATCTGCAAAATGTAGTGCTTAGACTTGATGGTCTCTTGAAGAACTATCCACTCCCATACCTCCCTCCCCTGCTTTGGCGTTCTATGATTTGATGCTAACAGTTAAGCTGACACTTAAGGAATATGATAGCCCCAACAGTTTCTGAAATCTTTTGTGATGTTTTTATTGTGATATAATTCACATACTATAAAATTCACCCCTTTAAAAGTGTATAATTCAGTGGGTTTTAGCATATTCACAAAGCTGTACGACCATCACTCCTATCTAATTCTAGAACATTTTCATCACCCCAAAAGAAACCTCGTACCCATTAGCAATCACTCCCCATTCCCTCCTTCTCCCAGTCCCTGGGAGCTACTAATCTTCCTGTCTCTTGGATCTGCTCATTCTGGAC
This sequence comes from Tapirus indicus, assembly GCA_031878705.1. NCBI lineage: Eukaryota > Metazoa > Chordata > Mammalia > Perissodactyla > Tapiridae > Tapirus > Tapirus indicus. The sequence goes on along the minus strand of CM062918.1, from coordinate 57,826,700 downwards.
ATTTCATATAAATGGAATCATATGATATGTGGCCTTTGTGACTTTTTTAAAAGGAGGTATTGTGAGCAATTTAAAAACTGACTTCCTTTCAATTGAATGTCTTAGTTCTGAGGATGATCTGATGCAATTGTTAAAATGGTTGTAGGAACCAGACCGATTAGTTCATGATCCAGTTATTTCTTTGATCTTAAGCATTCATAAGTGGCCTGTGCCTAAGGTCAGAATGAAGGGGAAGACTACAAAAATACCGATGGAATGTGTGCTGTCTAGATAAGTTATTTTGTAACACAGGCTCCAAACCTTCCTTTTATTTTTTTTAATAGCAGTTTTTAAACCAAATCTCCAAACAACTGCACTCAACTGTCCACTTTATTTAACCCACGCAGGGACATAGGTTGCAAATAAAGCATCTCTCTTCCCTTCTTGAAGTATATGTGGTGACAAAAATAACGTTGTGCCTAATTATAAATGGCTTTCTTTCTGTGGGTAACCCACACTCACAGCACTGCTCCAGAGTTTTTTCATGGAAGCTGAGTGCCTCTTTTATTGAAATTAATACCTAAACATAATTTTTTTCTTCTTAATTAAACTTTCAGAATAATTTCCATTCTACCAAGGATTGGGAAATTGCTAATATGTATTATATTGACTGGATGTGGTTTCTGTAATTAGGGTATTTTTTAAATGTGTATTGTGGATACAATTGATGGTAATAGCTTCATCTATCATGTCTGAGCTTTGTTAGAACTTTTTAATTCTGAGATCATTGGTTCAGTAGACTATAGCTGTTTTCTTGGTTTTATTATGCTCCATCTACTACTTTGTGTGGCTATAGGACTGATGGAGAGAGGAAATGATCAAATACAGAATCATTGTTAAAACTGGCATTAAAATCTAGTTGTTTTCTGCCCAATTTTACATTTCTGTGGCACTGGACACAGCTATTTCTGGAAAGGAATGAAAATGTAAATAGAAATCCAACAGAAATGACAGTTTGTAATATCAATTCTTTATTAGTTGGGTTGTAAAGCAATGGGAAAGGTCCTTTAAAATTATTAATATTCTAATATTTACTATTTTGGCACCAAAGCACGTGTATACCAAAATAACAATATATAACACACACAATTTAATTTCCCTTCTAAAAACACATTAAAGGAGTCTACATTTAAATAATATTAACATATCAAATGGCTTCACTGAAAATCACTACCAAATACATTCATAACCTAAATTTGTCTTACAAACCATCTATAGAGATGTACAGGAAAATACTTATAAGTATAAGCTGCATTATCAGACCCAGTAATAAGACTTTTCAAGAAAAACAATTATAGATTTAAAAAACAAAAACAAAATTAATCATTCCATTAAGAAGAAAAGCATGCTCTGGAAGATGATCATTTTTTTACCAACAGTAAGATAAATATCAGAAATAATTTCAGAAATTTGTCTTAAATCGGTCAAGAAAAGAGTAATTTGTTTAATCTATCTTGAGTCACTAAACAATCTAAACTTTGTATTCTCTCCTTTTGATAGTAATTACAAGCAGATATATCAAATGTGACTCTCATTTAGACTTTGGTTTGTAAGAACAAAAGTTATTATCAGAGCCAATTACTGTTTTACCTACATGGCTGCACAGAAGCAGGGAGCTCAATTTTCATCTCATCAGTGATTTTGTGGTATTTATTTTATTACTATGCCCACAAAGCTAAACAAGAAGGAAATAGCTTATGCTATTAAAACTAGGGTTTGAACATAAGAGGCTAAGGTTTCTTTTAGAAGAAGTTCTGAATTAAAAACACTAGGCAGCGTGTAATGCCAACTCCCCAGACATGGGCAGACCATAAAATGACATACATCCAAGCAGTAGATCCCACACAGAGTAATCAAAATTGAAATGCTTCACAAACAAAGTTGAGACAGGCTATTTACTAAGTTACAGTATTATCAGCGTAACACTATTCTCAACAGCGTTTGCTACAAGTAATGCCTTCTAAAGTGTATATTGCTTAATATCATATTCCCACTGCTTAAAGACATCTGCTGTTTAATCTCAAAACAAGGAAAAAGAAAAAAAGAGAAAGAATCCAGTCACCTTTAACACTCTGATTCTTTCAGCCATTATTATGTTTAATGGAAAGAATAATAGACACTAAGTTCTGTTTCCAGCTATATGATCTAGATTTCCCATTTGTAAAATTAGGGAATAATACCTACCTTCACAGGGTTGTTTGTGAGGTTTCAATGACTAACGTGTGTTAAATTTCTTGCAAATGATAAAGTACTAAGGAAGCTACTGGCCAAAAAATACTGACTACAAAGGATTGAAACACTTCAAATGTATAAAAATCCATGAGTTCTTAATAATATTTCCCCAAAAAACCTAATTGATAAAATTGAGAAATAAATCTGAAAGTCGATAGATGAAAGAAAGAATCAAGCATTTATCCTGCTTTTCCTAAATATCTATTTTTCAAATTCACCAAAGAGTTGTTAAGGGAAAGTTCTTCATAGAAGCTAATAAACACAGAAGGAATGATAGAATTATAAAATCACCACTTTGCAATCCCTAATGGAGTAATGTATTTAGGTAAACATCATTGGTTGGTAATGCCATTAGGTGAAAGATTGTGAGGAACTTTATAAAGGATAGATTAAGCTGGTAATAATTGGACTCACTGATCAATCTTCACATCATTAAAAGATAAAAAAGAAATCACCTCTTGATATGTTATAAAAGGAAGTACACAGCACCACTCATGAAAATTCCCACCAAAAAGATGTTATCTGAATCTGATCAAGCTTCTAGATAAAACTACCAGTTTACCTGAAATATTAGGGACAGAGGAACACATAAAATGACACTGAGAGATTGCAACCAGCCAAATCAAGACCATAGGGGAAAAAACTATATAACAAATGACCTGGTTTCTTCAACCAATAAATGACATTTTTTAAATGAGGAAAACTGTTATAGATGAAATGAGATGTACCTACAGTGTGTGGACTTTGTTTACATCCTGATTCACACAAACAACTGTAGAAAGACAATTTTAAGACAAACTGGGAAAGCTGAACATGGAGTGAGAATTATATAATATTAATGCACTGTTGAATTTGTTAGGTGTGATAATATGGTTTTTTTTAGTTCTTATCTGAAGTATTTAAGGCTACAATGATATGATGCCTGGGATTTGCTTTAAAAGACTTCCCCCCCAAAAGTGGAGGGAATAGATGAAATAAGAATGGTAAAATTATGGTAACTGTTAAAGCTGGATGATGGTTTTGTGGATTTCATTCTATTTTAGTGTCGATTCCAAAATAAATTTTCTTAATAAAAAGTCATATTTGAAATTAAAGTGTAATTATTCATTATTTTATTGTTATTTCAACTCTAACATGCCATGCTCTATGATATCTTTTCTGACCTCCTTGCTAGGGCTGGAGAGATCAACAATCAGAGCATCACCACCATAACAGGTGGGTGTTGTCATAACCCAACTGATTTACTTTAGTCCTAAAAACGATAAGAGGGAGTATGTGATATTATCACTACTTTACCAATGAGGATAAGTGACTTCTCAAGGTTGCACAACCCAAAAGTGGAGAGTCAGGATCTGATTTATGTCTTTGACTCCAAAGCCTCTTTCCGTCATATGTGCTGCTGCATTATAAAGACATGTTAGTTGATACACTTTTTTTTTGAGGTAATATTGGCTTATAACATTGTGCAAATTTCAGGTGTACATTAGTATATATCAATTTCTATATAGCTTATATCGTGTTCACCACCAATAGGCTAGATTTTATCTGTCACCATACATATGTGCCCCTTTAACCCTTTTGCCCTCCTCCCACCCCCTTCCCCTCTGGTAAGCACTAATCTGTTCTCCTTATCCATGTGTTTGTTTATCTTCCACATATGAGTGAAACCATATGGTATTTGACTTTCTCTGTCTGGCTTATTTCACTTTACATAATACCCTCAAGGTCCATCCGTGTTGTTGCAAATGGCACAATTTTGTCTTTTTTTATGGCTGAGTAGTATTACATTGTGTGTGGATATACCACATCTTCCTTATCCATTCATCCATTGATGGGCACTTGGGTTGTTTCCACATATTGGCTATTGTGAATAATGTTGCAGTGAACATAGGGATGCAGAAATCTCTTTGAATTGTTGATGTCATGTTCTTTGGATAAATACCCAGTGGTGGGATAGCTGGGTCATGTGGTATTTCTATTTTTAATTTTTTGAGAAATCTCTATACTGTTGTCCATAGTGGCTGCACCACTTTGCATTGCCACCAGCGATGTACAAGGGTTACCTTTTCTCCACATCCTCTCCAACATTTGCTATGTCTTGTCTTGTTAGTTATAGCCATTCTGATGGGCATGAAGTGATATCTCATTGTAGTTTTGATTTGCATTTCCCTAATAATTAGTGATATTGAACATCTTTTCATGTGCCTGTTGGCCATCTGTATATCTTCTTTGGAAAAATGTCTGTTCAGATCCTCTGTCCATTTTCTGATGAGGTTGCTTGTTTTTTCGTTGTTGAGTTATATGAGCTCTTTACATATTTTGGAAATTAACCCCTTATTGGATATATGATTTGCAAATATTTTCTCGCAATTGGTGGGTTTCTTTTCATTTTGTCCATGATTTCCTTTGCCTTGAGGAAGCTTTTTAGTCTGATGTAGTCCCATTTGTTTATTTTTTCTTTTGTTTCCTTTGCCTGAGTAGACATGGTATTCAAAAAGATACTGCTAAGACCAATGTCAAAGAGTGTACTGCCCATATTTTGTTTGAGGAGTTTTATGGTTTCAGGTCTTACATTCAAGTCTTTCATCCTTTTTGAGTTAATTTTTGTGTATAGTGTAAGATAATGGTCTAATTTCATTCTTTTGCACCTGACTGTCCAGTTTTCCCAACACCATTTATTGAAGAGACTTTCCTTTCTCCATTGTTTATGTTTTTGGCTCCTTTGTCAAAGATTAGCTGTCCATAGATGTGTGGTTTTATTTATGGGCTTTCAATTCTGTTCCATTGATCTATGTGTCTGTTTTTCTGCCAGTACCATGCTGTTTTGATTACTATAGCTTTGTAGTATATTTTGAAGTCAGGGATTGTGATGCCTCCAGCTTTGTTCTTTTTTCTCAGGATTGCTTTGGCTATTCAAGGTCTTTTGTTGTTCCATATAAATTTTAGGATTCTTTGTTCTATTTCCATGAAGAATATCATTGGGATTCTGATTGGGACTACATTGAATCTGTAGATTGCTTTAGGTAATATGGAAGTTTTAACTATGTTTATTCTTCCAATCCATGTGCATGGGATATTTTTCTATTTGTTTATGTCTTCTTTGATTTCTTTCAATAATGTCTTATAGTTTTCAGTGTAGAGGTATTTCACCTCCTTGGTTAAATTTATTCCCAGATATTTTATTCTTTTTGTTACAATTGTAAATGGGATTGTATTCTTGACTTCTCTTTCTGCTAGTTCATTATCAGTGTATATAAATGCAACTGATTTTTTGTATATTGATTTTGTACCCTGCAACTTTGCTGTAGTTGTTGATTATTTCTAATAGTTTTCTGGTGTATTCTTTAGTTTTCTATATAGAGAATCATGTCATCCACAAACAGTGAGAGTTTTACTTCTTCCTTTCCAATTTGGATCCCTTTTATTTCTTTTTCTTGCCTAATTTTTCTGGCCAAAACTTCCAGTACTATGTTGAATAAGAGTGGCAAGAGTGGGCACCCTTGTCTTGTTCCTGTTCTCAGCTTTTCTCTGTTAAGTATGATACACTCTTGATTCAACTTCCTATCTGTCCATCAGATCTTTTACACTTTCTCTAATCCTCACAGGCACTGCTTTTGTCTGTGCTATCATTGATGATTACATAGACCTCTGTAATGGCCCCTAAGATGGGTCTCCTTACCTCCAACCCATCCTCTGCCTGACCTCCAGGATGACTGAACCTCTGGTCATTAATTGAAATATGTCTCTCACCTCTTTCAAGTCCTCTAATAGTTTCCCACAGGGTGGCATGATCTGGCCCCTTCCTACTTTCTGGCTCCCTCTCCAGGCATTCCCTCATGACTGCTCTGTGCTCTACTCATGCTGAATGGCCAGCCAGTCGTCCTCTCCACCTCTGCCAGTGAGCATGCCATTCCCTCTTCTGGGAATGTCCTCTTCTTCCTTCTTCAGTGTCTTCTGGGCACACTTTTACTCGAACTTGAACTCAGATCAGGTGCAACCCCCTCTGGGAGGCCTCTCCTAACCTCCATCTCTCCTTTTCTACTCCCCCAAAATTCAATCATTCATTCATTCAAACATTTATTGAGAGTCTACTAGGTGTTGGTGAACAAGAAAAATAAAGTCCCTGCCCACGTGGGTCTTACATTCTTGAAGGAATATAAGGAATGAGATAATAAGCACATAAACATATATAATTAATTTCAGATTGCCATAAGTGTTCTAAATAAAATACACTAGGATAATGGGATGGAGAGTAATGGGAGGCTACCTTTGATATGGCGGCCAAGGACAGACTCTCTGAGGAGATGACAATTATAGTGAGGCCTGAAAAAACTAAGCTTGTCATGCAAAAATCTGGGAATGACTGAAGTGTGAGAAATTGATGATTAATGAGAGGAGATAACTGCAAAAGCTAAGACCTTTATAAGAGGCTCATCTTAATATGGGAAGGGACACTTCTTCCATTATGACAAGGGAGGTGACATAAAATATAAATCCAGACATAGAAAAACTGGTGAATTTGGTAATGGGAAGGTTAGGACTAAGTTTGTCTGTATGTGACTGAAAACTGGAAGAATATAGCTTTAACAAGACAAAATTTATTCCACTCATGTATATGAAATCCAGAGATAGGCTGTTCAGGGTTGGTCTGAAAGTCCATGAAGTTGCTAGGAACCAGGCTCCTTTCAGCTTAGTACTCTGCTATCCCTAATGTATGGGCCTCCACCTCCTGGCCTAAGATGGCTGCTAGAATTCCAGCCTTCACAGCCTCATTCCAGGCAGCAGAATAGAGGAAGAGGAAGAAAAGGGTCAAAGGGCACAAGCCAGTTATCTTTAAAGAAGTTTCCAGAAAACTACCCACAATACCTCCCCTTACATTTCATTAGTGAGTACTGGGTCATATAGCTATGTCCAACTGCAAGGGAAGCTGGGAAATGTAATCTTTCTATTGGGCAGCCATAATTCTACCTAACATGAGCTGCTCAGAAAGGTCATTAGGGCTTAGTGCCTTTCCCCCTTTCTGTTCTACCATTCTGAGTGTTGCCTTTTGTCCTTATGCTTGTCACCTCATGGTTGCAAGATGATTGCTATAGCTCCAGATGTCATCTCTGTGTTCAAGACTGAAAGAAAGGGGAAAGAGGAGAAGGGACATGCCAGTTGTGACCATCCCTTTTATCAGGAAAGCAAGACATTCCCTAGAACCAACCGCCAGTAGACGACTGCTCAGTACTCACTGCACAGAACTGGGACACGCGGTCCCGCTTAGCTGCAAGGAAGGCTCAGAAATGAGGAATCTTATTCCTCATGGAGTGATGATATCACAAACAAAGTCACAGTTCTCTTAGTAATGCAGATGGGGGAATGGATACTGGGTAGGGAACTAACAATTTCTGCCACAATCACGTAATCTAATCTAGCTAAGGAGGAAAAGGACAAGAGACGAAAGTGATAAATAGTGAAATCACGAGAGGTCAGTGGATTGAAGGTCCTTGCAGTGTTGAAGAATCGTTGGAAGAACATGCTATGTGAGCTGGCAGACTAGGACGTGGAGGTCAGCGGCTGCACGGCTTGAAACACATTTTAGAGATGAGGCACTTGCTGGTCACACAAAGCCCAGGCATTAGGCATACCCCGCTAGCCCCACCAGAGCCTTTTTTCCAAACTGCTGTTAAAGCCCTCACCACACTGTCTGCAGAATGCCTGTCTACAGACATGAGCTCCGACAGCACTGAGATCTGCATCTCCGGCACCTAGCACATAGTGGCATTAAAGTTAAAGTATTTGAGGGAATGATATAGCTCACCAGTGATGAAAGACATTTTTAGTTATACTGTGTTTGTGTTATTCTTACAATATGCCACAGTGATACGATCATCGACTTATAGCAGTAGTGTGCCAAAGGTGACATTCTGTCCAATTTCATGGCCCGTGGCCGATTGCTGACTCCATGACCTCCCTTCCTTTACTACAACTACAACTACTCTCATGGGTTGGTGGGCAAGGAACGAGGGCGCTCCTGCGTGCCCAGAAGTTAGCATCTCCTGGTAAGCCAGCGAGAAAAGCATGAGAAATTTACGAGGCCACCTCTGAAATGTTACTTAACCCCAGAACACCATATAATAAAATTCAGGTAGTCTTTGCAGTTTTAGTAAGTACCTTATGTTTCTGGAAAAGGTTCAGTGAGTGAAAAATATGTAGCTAATTGAATCTTCTCATAGAAACAATGTTTTAGAAGATATTGTCCTAAGGACCTATTTTTGGTGCCCATTTTTTATAGAAATAACCCAAATACCATGCCTAATCATCTGTCCCATTAGCTATAACTTATGCACACTGTAAAATATAAACCTCTTTGAAGTGTATACGTAAACCAATCGAATGGTAACCGATTACAGCAAAACAGTACTATATATGATAGAGTATCGTAACGTATTATATATAATTCTAATGTGGCTTCATAATTGTCACATTGATATTACTGCAAAAAATCTGAAAGTAAAAAGGTCACATTTATTAGGAGTGTTGCACTGAGAAATTTCTTTGGGAAAGTTTAGAGGCACGTTATCTGAGGAAATTTCTGAGGATAGTTAGGGCCATTTGTGGGCAAAATCAGGAATTTATTCTGCTGCTTTTTTTTTTTTTTTCAGTTGTAAATTTCCCCGGAGCAAACACAGGAAGGGAGATCAAGTTTTTGTATTTTTAACAGTGGTGAGGAAAAGCCCGGACTCTGAGGTCAAATAGACCTGAGTTTGAATCCCAGTTCTCCCATTTCTTAGCTTTAAATTACTGTCATCTCTCACCCTCAGTTTCCTCATCTGTAAAGTGGGTATGACAATAATTCCTTCCCTGAAAACGCTGTGCGGATGAGAGACGATTTCACCATCATGGCTAACAGAGGCTCCTGAATGGTCTCACTGCTTCCGCCCTTGCCCTTCTACATGGTATTCTCAGCGCGGCAGCCACAGTGACCCTTTCCAATCGCAAATCAGATCATATGGGTCCTCTGCTGAGAAGCCTGCACTGCTTCCCATCTCACTGGGAGGAACATCCACAGTCCTCACAATGGTCTACGAGATCTGGCCCCTCCTCCTTTTCCTACTTCCCTCCCCCTTGCACATCCCTCTCCAGCTTCCCTGCTATTCACTCTCCTTACTCAGGGTATTTACGCATTCTGTTTCCTCTGCCCGGAATGCTCTTCCTCCAAAAAGCCAAATGACCTGCTCCCTCACATCCATCAGATTTCTGCTTAAGTGTCACCTTACAAGTGAGACCATCCTAACACCCCTATGTTCCTTCTCCAATTTTTCTCTCACCAACTTACATCCTACACATTTACTTTTCAAATCCTTTTTTGTTTCTCTAATGCCTATCCAACCTCGACTAGAATGTGAGCTCCAGGAGAGCAGAGAAATTTGGCTGATGCCTAAAATAGTGGCGGGCACATACTAGGTACCTAACTGAGGTTGACCAGTATTTGTCAACAAATAAGAAGAATTAACACTTATATAGCACTCACCATGTATGGGGCACTGTTATAAACATTCACATATATTAACTCATTTACCCTAACAAAGCTCTATGAGGTGGATACTATCATTATGCCCATTTTGCAGATGAGGAGCTGAGGCACAGAGAGGTTAAGTGACTTGCCAAGCTTCAGGTACTAAGTGGTGGAGCCACACTTCTAACCATATGTTGCCATGTGTTGAGAGCCTACGCCAGGCTGGGCACTGTCTAGGCACCGGTGACAGCAATGAACTAAACAGAGTCCCTCTGCTTTAGATTAATAGAGACTTAAGTGATAAAATCACCAAATGCAATGGATAAATCTTAGCAGATCCAGGTTTAGATAAAAGATCTGTAAAACCCATTCGGGGGGGTAACTGGGGAAATATGTCTGTGAGCTGGGTATTCATTATATTCAAGAATTATTGTTAACTTTTTTAGGCATGATAATGGTGTTGTAGGTAAGTAGGAATATGTTCATTTTTAAAGTTGCATGTGAAAGCATTAAGGGGTGAAAATCACTAGGTCTATATTTTAAAACACTTCAATAAAAAAACAGATAAAGCAAAAATGGTAAAGGTTAACAACCGTTAAGTCTAGGTGAAGAAGAAATGGTTATTCATATACTATTTTTGGTTTGTTTGAATATTTTGATAATGAAAGGTTTTTAAAAAACTATGGAAAAGGAAAAAATATTTTTAAAAAGTCTCTCCTGTCATGGAGCTTCCGTTCTAACGAGAAGACAGAGCTCACAGTGGTTGGCTCATTGTGGGCATTTTCTTCTCCCCACTCTGTTCCGTAAAATCCAACTACCGTCTTAGCGAATTTTCCACCCAATGTTAAGGGAGGTACAACTCACACTGAAAACCTACGAAGCACCTTTACTTGCCCTGACTTTTTCCTTTTTTGATCTCTCACCATATTATTCCTTGTAATGTCAAAAATTTAGTTCTGATCAAATTTTGAAAATCACGTTCTCAATTAGATCCAAATTCACAAAATTAAAGATTCCCATCTTAGACACAGATGTTATACATCGCTGCATCATATTAGGTCACAATATATTTTTTTATGTTTGACTGATAAAGCATCCATTTTATGGGATTAATATAGGAAATAACTCTCAAGCAATGAGATGGGTTTACTTTCCCTGCTCCACCAACAGAACACCTGTATCATGCTTCTAAGTAGGTCCTTTGATCTAAACAGTTTAGGAATTTCTATTCTGAGATTGCCTTCAGACTTAGCTTGCCAGATACAACAAGAAAATCAAATGTTCTCTTGGCCTCTAAACTTTTTCTCCTTCTCTTCTTTTCTCCTGCTTATCTTCTGTTGATTTTACTTCAAACCTTTTCCTTGACTGTTATGAGGACATGTGTACCTATAGCCCAAGATGCCTCAAGGAGGGTTTGGGCTGGTGCTGATTCAGAGCTAAGATATACTATAAAGAAAAGCCATCAGAATATGACTTTTTCAAATGTAAAACAAGATTAATAAACAATTCTTAATTATGACTCTTAATTACAACTGAGCAACTCCTGTTTGTCATTTTAAGTTTTTTGGTGTGAAGTAGAATTCCAAAAACATCCACTTTGGAGAAAGAGCTTAAAAGGAGCAACTGGGGTTTACCTAGTTTAAAAGGTCGGCAGTGGGCAATTAGAGGTGATAATATCCCAGTTGGATTTCACAACTACTTAATAATATCAGCTCTTAAGTTGGTGTAGCAGGCTTGCAGAACAGCTGGCAAAACAGCATTGTTTGTCATTGACTTTATACTGCAAAATTAGGGCTATCTTTTGTGTCAGCAGCTATGCATTTTTAAGCAGATGTCACTGGTACTAAGAGTAAAACATCAATAGGGATCCAGGCCCTGGAGGTAAAGTCAGGGTGGGAAACAGTCCATGCTGCCTTCTAAATGAAGCTCACCCGCCGCCCGTGCTCACAGCATTTGAAAGGACCCGGGGTGATGCTCAGCACAAGATTCCTGATCTTTATAATCATGGCCAGGAGTCAAAACTCTTTTGGGAAAATAAATTCCTGGCCACAGTTTTATTTTTTTCTGGAATGATAATAGCAACTATACATTCTACAACAGTCCTAATTTCAGATGTTTTATTTCATGGTCCTTATAAACCAGAGATCTCCAGCCTTCCACTTATGGATCAACTACGGCCCTCCTGAGATTCTTGGCAAGATAATAGAAATGTAACTGAAGCAGATACTTCATAGTAGTCAAGATAGGAAGTTTAAGCTCCCTTTACCGCAGCACTCTCTTTACTTTCATCAAAGCCTTTGTTATCATCTGGTATTTTCTTATCGGTGGTCTGTCTCCCCTCACTAGCATGTGAGTTCTGTGAGAGCAGGGACCCGCCCAGGACTGCTCATCCCAGTGCGCCTCTAACAGTTCTTGGTGCACAGTGGGTACCCCACAGATAGTGGCTGAATGAACGCGGCGTAACAAGAGCAAAGACAAAGGGAGGAGTGGCTGCTTTGGGAGTGCAGAGCAGCCTGGACTGATATTTCACACGGGGATGAGCACTCCCTTAGAGGTCACTGTAGTGCTTTCATTTATTCATTCAACAAACATTTATTGAGAGTCCCCTGGCATCATATAGCAATGAACAAACTGATATGGATCCTGCCCTCATTAAGCTTATAATTTAGTGGGCAGAAAGATACTTTTTAAAAAAATCATACAAGTCAATATCTAATTACAAATTGTGGCAAGTGTGATGAGGGAAAAATATAGGCTAATACAAACAATTATAAAAAGGGTACCATGTGTTGGTATGAATATACTAAAAACCATTGAATTGAACACTTGAAAAGGGTGAATTTTATGGTATATAAATTATATCTCAATAAAGCCGTTATGTAAAAAAGGGTGTTAGAGGGGTTAGGAGCACAGCTCAGGGTCCTTACATTCTGGGTTCAGAATCCTGGCTCTGACACTTCTTGGCTCTGTTGTCTTGGGCAATTTATTTAACATTTCTGTACCTTGGTTTCTTCACCAATAAAATGAGGACAATAATAACACCTCCTTATAGGATTGTTCTGGAGGTTAAACAAGTTAGTATTCCCGAAGCACTGATAACAGTACCTGGTACCCCAAAGAGGTGAGCTATTATTACTTTGGGGGAGTCCGGAAGGAGACAGGACTGAAATGGAAGAAACACCCAATGGAGACAAAGTCAGAAACCTCTTGAGCTCTACGCCTTGCCACCTGGAAACTCTCCATCTAGGGCTCTGTTCAAACACTTGAAGGCATTCTGTTTTGATTTATTTTGCTATCTGAAGGAAGCTCTTTTTGTCATAGAAATTGACCATACCATGAACATACGTGAAACAACAATGACATGTTTTCTCATTTAGAACACAAAGCAAGGGGCCAGGCCAGTAGCATAGCGGTTAAGTTCAAGTGCTCCGCTTTGGTAACCCAGGGTTCGCAGGTTCGGATCCCGGGCATGGACCTGCACCGCTTGTCAAGCCATGCTGTGGTGGTGTCCCATATAAAGTAGAGGAAGATGGGCATGGATGTTAACCCAGGGCCAGTCTTCCTCACCAAAAAAAAAAAAAAAAAAAGAACACAAAGCAAATTTCCTACCTTAAATCTGAAGAAAAATTTTTAATCACTTTATTGAGATATAATTCATATACTTTAAAATTCACCCTTTCAAATTGTACAATTCAATGGTGTTTAGTAGGTTCACAGAGTTGTGCAGCCATCAGCACTATCTAATTCCAGAATGTTTTCATCATCCCCAAAAGAAACTTGATACCCATTAGAAGTCACTTCTCATCTCCCCTCCTCCCAGCCTCTGGCAACCACTAATCCACATTCTGTCTCTATGGATTTCTCCATTCCTACCTTTACTCTTGGAAAGGCATGTGGAAATGTACTGTGCTGTCTTTGGGGTTGCCAAAGTTTACCCTCAGATTCCGGAGGGAAAATAAATAATTTCTGATCAATTACAGCTGGAAGCAACCTGAATGAAAAAAGATAGAATTTAAAATCAAATTTGCTATCTTCAAAGCTTCACAAATTGTAATTTAAAAACAATGCGTCCTAGTTAAATCACATTTTAAGGGAAATATCCTATTGGTAATTACAATAAATTAGACCAATCTTCAGCATTTTTACCACTAAAAACTGCAGTTATTTATTAAGCATAAGAACTTCCAAGTCTGATAATGACCGTTATAGCATGAATAAAAAGCTCTATCTCTGACTGAGTTTAAATGACTCACAACTGACAGAATTACTACACTATAAAACACATCTTGGTAAAGAAAAATACAATATTTTGTCTAATAAAATCAAATCACAGGATAGCCAACATGAAATACATTCAAAATGCTGGTCCCTAAGCAGTTCATACTTACATTCTTTAAACCTCTGCTATTTCATATAATTGCAACCACTTAAGGATCAAAGGTGGTTAAAGGTCTTCCTTATTAAGCAGAGGGCAGTTCCATGGGAGAGCAAGTAAAATAAAATAAAGTTGTAAGAATGAGCATACGTGTGCAGTGTATATCTTAAAAATTTTAATTTGAAAGCAGGTTCCAGTTCTTTAAAATGGTCAACATAATTAAGATCAATAAAACCTAGCCACCAATGACTCAATCTCTTGATTCTACTGTGATGCCCATTCTTGTAAAATTATCATGAAAAAGTAACTTATGGACTTCTGGTTTCGTACCAACATGTAGAGAACCTGGAAGTTATCACTCCCATTCTCACAACAAGAAAAAGCTGAACAAACCAAAAAACATCTCTTTTTAGATCCATCAGAGAATTGAGATCATGGGGAAAACTGCGGCCCTGAAAGCTGGAGAGAGAGGCAGGGAAAGCTTGAGCAAAGCCTGCTGCTGGAGCCAGTCCTGGCAGGAACACGTAGACTTTAATTGACAAATCGCTGGAGGCTTTGTGTGGACTAGCTTGAGAGCTAAAAATTCTTAGGGGCTACGTCTTAGGGAGCCCCATGCGTTCATGAGTTTTATCTCCAGGAGCCCTCCACATTCTCACTGTGAAGGTCAGAGAAAAATCCCCTCCTGCTTCCCACATGGGGAAGGGAAAAGAAACCACTTTAAAATATTCCCAGAGAGTTCTGTTCTTTGTTCCCTTCTCTGTAATGAAGGCCAGCTTTCAAGGAAAACTATTTTACCAAAGCCTTATCTGACCTGACGAAGGGCAATTAGCAAACTCCAGTCCCCTGTGGTCTTCCTGTCTTACCTAAGGGGGGGAAATGCTGAGAAAAACTTGTGAAGGTGACAGTTCAGGAGCCCAGACCCACTAAAAGCCTGAGACCTAGTCATAGGATTATCAAATGCTTCCCCCAACACGCACCTTACCACTGCACCTGCAGAGCCTCTGTACAACAGAGATTATAGATGAAAGAACTGCTCGGCTCATACTCTACTTAAGAAGGAGTTTCCAGGGAGCCCAAAGACAACAGAGGGGACAAAAACAAAGACAGTGGAGGAAACCGAAGCCTCAGACACCTACAGGTACAGCAAACAGTGAACACAGCATAACTTCTGGCCAGATAAAGGCCTACTGACCTCACTTCCTATTACCCAATATGTTATGTCCAGCTTTCAACAAAAAATTGCAAGGCATGCCAAGAGGCAAGAGAAAAACAGTCTGAAGAGACAAAGAAAGCATCAGAATCAGATTTGGACATAACAGAGATTTTGGAATTATCAGACCAGAAATTTAAAATAACTATGGTTAATATCCTAAGGGCTCCAACAGAAAAAGTGGACAACATGCTAGAACAGATGGGTAATGTAAGCAGAGATTGAAACTCTAAGAAAGGATCAAAAGGAAAGGCTAGAAATAAAAGCACACTGTGAGAAATAAAGGATGCTTTTAATGGGCTTATCAGTAGACTGGACACAGCCAAAGAATCAGTGAGCTTGAAGACATGTCAATATAAACTCCAAAACTGAAGTGCAAAGAGAAAAAAGAATGAACAAACAGAACAGAATATCCAAGAACTGTGGGACAGTTACAAAAGGGGTAACATACACATAATGAGAATATCATAAAAAGAAGAAAGAGAGAGAAATGAACAGAAGAAATATTCAAATAATAATGACTGAGAATTTTCCAAAATTAATGACAGGCACCAAACCACAGATCCAGGAAGCTCAGAGAATACAAGCAGGATAAATGCCAAAAAAACTACACCTAGGCATATCACATTCAAACTATGGAAAAACCAAAGACAGAGAGAAAATCTTGAAAGAAGACAGAGAGAAAAAATACCTTACTATAGAAGAACAAGGTTAAGAATTATGTCAGACTTCTCTTTATAAACCACATAGGCAAGAAGAGATTGGAGTGAAATATTTGAAGTGTGGTAAGAAAAATTCCATCAACTGGGAATTCTGTATCCAGCAAAATTATCCTTCAAAAGTGGAGGGAATAAAGACATCCTCAGACAAACAAAACCAAGGGAATTTGTCACCAGAGACTTGTCTTGTGAGAATTGTTAAAAGAAGTGTTTCAGAGGGAAGAAAAATGATATACGTCAGATATGGGGTAGATGAGGCAAAAAGAAAATCTGGCGACTTCATCCCATGTCCTTCCTTGTGTCCCAAGATCCCTAACTGGTCTACCTTCTCTCTATCTTTCAAACTCTTCTTAAGTTTGTTTTATATATAATGTCCAGGGTTTTTAGTTGTACTTAGCAGAAGGAATAGGGGAGATTACGTCTACACCATCCTCCTAGAAGTGAACTCTCTTAGTATGTTTCTTATGAATCCTTTTACCTCCGTGGATTATGTATTTAGAAGTGAATTTTAATTGAAATAAAATGTTGTATCCTGTTTTTCTCCCCAACACATACTGTGAGAATTTTTTTCGCATCATTAAAATTTCTTGGACAATATCAGTTTTAATAGCTATATAATATACATATAGATGTATTATGGATTTAATCATTCTTTTACTGTTAACATTTAAGGTATTGCCAAATTTATTGCTATTAGATATAATGCTGAAATGAACAAACTTACACAGAAATTCATGACTATTTCTCCTTATTTGCTAGGATAAATTCTTAGAGGTACCACTACTAAATTAAAAAATAATAATTTTCAAAATCTTCTCACATATGTTGAAAAATTGCCTTTAAGAACTTTGTGCCAATTTTCACCTCCACCAGTAGTATAAAAGTGTGCCCTTTCTTCTGCCCCTCATCAGCAATGAGTATTAGGGTGGTTTAAATGATCTGTTTTGCTAATTTATAAAGAAAAATAGTAATATATTGTTAAATTTGCATTTCACTGGCTTACCAGTGAGACTAACATTTTTCACATTTTTACTGGTTATTTGCATTTCTATCTCTGTGAGTAGCCTGTTGATGTCCTTCTTTCTAGGTCAAGTTTTTTTTTATTGGCAAGAGCTCTTTGTACTTAAGAATATTAGCAATTTCTGTATCACATCTGTTGCAAATGTTTCTCCAGTTGCTTATTTTTTATTTTATGATGCTTTTTAAAAATTTATTTTTTGTTTTCAAAAACTTCAAACCCACAGAAAAATTGAAAGAACAGTGAGCATCCACATACTCTTCACCTAGATAACCAAGTGTTAACATCTTGTCCCCTGTGCTTCATCTGTCTGTGACTAGAATGTAGTCATATCCTATGTAAGCGGGATTTGTGTACTGCCTTGTAACAACACAGAATAGATTGTTTCTAAGGTGCTTCAATAACTGAGTAAAAATGTACCCTCTAATCTACTCTCACCAGTTAACAGAAATCTCTTCTCTCCCTCACTGTTTCTCACTATTTATTTACTGTGTTCTTGTTTTTCCCCCCTCAAACACTAGTACGACAGAATATAAAATGAAGATTTCTGTGCAGTTCTGATAGCGTTGGTGCAGATGGTAGTCACCCTCCTAGTGTCAATAAGCAAAACATGGTAGTTAAGAATGGTGTGAGCAGATATCACAAGCAATAGTCTGTGAAAGCCAGCAATGATAAGAGGAGGAGCCACCCTTTGATATAGAAGAATCCTTGCCAAATGGGGATAATAGTGAAACCTATTTTGAAAACAATACCAAAGCACTTAGAGCTCTTAGGAGAAAACATGACACTTCTGATAATGTCCTTATCATTGTTTTCCGAATGATTGCTAGGAAAATCTCGCTTTTGCTGGTATCCATTATCGTTACTTTGTGTACCTACTGGTTTTTGTCTCTACCAAACAAAACTACCAGATTTTCCCCTTGAACAATACTTGCTAAAAAGGAAAACCATCTTTTGTGAAAATTAGGCTTCCTGGTTTTCAGGTAGCTATGGAGTAGGAGAAGAGTGTTAGATTGCAGACATTTGACTGGACTTGAATCTGGGCATCACCATTGACCACCTGTGTGACCTGAGACTGGTGTGAGCCTCATTTGGCACCTCTTTAAAAGGAAATGGTCAATATCTACCCTTTGCAAATTGTCAAGTGTTATGAAAATATTGACAGTGATGATGACATGATGATAATGAGGATGATGATTATGTGTATCTGTTATAAAACATTTTTAAAGTGTATGCAGGGATAGCAGTCATTTGGAATGAACTCTCCTGATTTCCTGGGTTTCCACAGATAGAATGAAGCCCCATATGTCTGAAGAATGTTGATTCTCAGTTACTCATAGGAACTGTGCTCTGCTATCAAAGGAGCAACAGAGATCTACGGTCCTTATTATATGACACCCCTCTCAGAAAGAGTTGCTGTCCTGGACTTTTGGCCTCTGAAACTCCATCAGACTCACAGTTTAAGTGGACTTGGCAGTCCTGCCAGCCTGACTGTCAGGTCCCATTCCTGGCTCAATCCTAGCACAAGAGCCTTACTTCAACCCTTCATAGCAATGCGGTAGCAGAATTTCCAGGACTAGGCTCTTGATCATATAGAGGCAGGTCCTCTACGTGGCCGAAGAATACTGATTCCAGGGAGTCATGCTTGTCCCGGGGATTCCAGGTACATGTTATCTTGGTATTAGGAATGCCAAGAGTGTTTGTTAAAGTGCAGATTCCAGGACCCATTTGGGAGCCAGTGAAAGAGGATTGCAAATCAAAATTAAGAACCAGCACTCTGGACCTGGGTCTCTCAGATAGGGTGCACACATCTCAGGTGATACTTAAGACAATGCCACTGGTGGTGCGAAGAGAGTAGAACTTCTATGTACACAAAAGAAGAAATATATTAAAAAAATAAGAAATCACTTTGTACTACTATTTAATATTCAGCTTGTCACTGGCTCCCTCACGTGGTCAAGTCACCTGCAGTTCTGAGGCTGGAACTTCCAAATCACAGAGACCTGAGCAGGGGCGCCAGCATTGGTGGATCTGCTTTCAGAGCATTAGAATGTACTGCAATTTACTCACGTAGTGAGTTTAGGGTTTATATTATTTATTTTTAACTAAACTAAGCCTGAAAAAATGGACAGGTGTCTTAAAAAGATTTCTGCAAAAAACACACTGTATTTGGAAGATAGTGATAACAACATCAGTGAGAAACAAGAAAATGGCAAAAGTGACACTTTTAGTATGAGCTTTTCTTCAGCCATATTAGATGTAGAAATGATGATAATCCAATTGAATTTATGAAAAGTCAGCCTCCAAAATCCCCCCGAACTTAAAAATTATCCAGAAAACTAATTGAAGTACGGAATTATCTAACCAGCATCAATGCTGAATCTCAGCTAGGTGTAGTGTGTTTTGGGATATTAGCTACAGCCAGTATAAAGCCGCCATGATTAACAAGACCAAGAAACCAGAACAATATAATTAATAACACTTTTTAGCAAGAGAAAGTAGTTTGGTGCTGTTGATAAAGTAAATAAAATATTTTAAAATGTTTATTTCATTATTTAAAATTTCTATGTTGGTGTATTTTATAATGTATTCACTCTATAAGATAATAAGTAGATAATTTATAAATAACTAAATTATACACATATTATGGGTGCATGCCCAAATTCTTTGACTGATGGCCATGTGGGATAAAAGGCCAGGTCCAGCTTCTGTCCCAGCTTGAAACTTTCATGAAGCTAAGTCTCCCCTCTGACCTCCTGATCGACGTTGAGACCAAGCAACCTATTCCTCAGTGAGTGATGCCATCGGTAATGGAAAAAACACCTTCTCACTTGGGTATTAAGGACTTTGTCATGGAACCTCAGAAGAAAAATGCAATGAATTGGCCAGTCCCGCTCCTCCCAGTCATGAGAGGTGAAGGAATTCTGCATTTCGCAACCTGCTTTGCACATAATCTCCCAGGAGGCCATAGCAGACTCTGAAGCTGTCTATTCATGACAGTCTCTTGGACACCCGTGTAAGTGCAGAACCAGGTGTGACTATCTACCTGGGAGCATGTCAGTCACAGGCAACAGACCCTGATCTCCTGGGTCTCCTGTTTTCCATTTCCATCTACTGCTGCTGTTTCTCTTCCTCCTTGAGCCACTCCTTGTGACTCACACTTTGACTCCCAGGGCCTGCCTCAGGTCTGATTACTTTGAGGACCCAGTTTGGATTTTCCTCCAGTTTTTGACCTTGGCTCATCTCATTGCATTTTCAGATTGCATGCCACATTATCACCATACATCCACAGCTATGACTGAGATGCTCCCCAGGCTTGTGAGGCTTATACAAACTTGCCAGGCTTCCATCTTCCTGATAGAAGGGCCACTGATTATATTATTGTATGGATTAGGAAAGAAAGGATCCAAGGACCAACTCTAAGAGCCAGCTCCATGCCCCAGTTAATATCTTCCTTCACTCTTCCAGACTCTAATAAGGGGCAAGGACACCCCTTGACAAAGGAGAACTGTATAAGAAAAAGTGTCCGCCGGAACCTTTCTGTTTGATTCTCTGTGGCTGCAATTGCTACCTAGTTTGCTCTTTTCAGCTATCATAACCTGCAAACCTACAGCCCAGATTCTCTGATCCTTGTCAAGATGAGAGGACAAAGAGAAAGCTGGAGATAGGACAGGAGAGCTTTCATTATAGTTGGTGACAGACATCTGATAAATAAATGAAAAGCAATAGGATATATTGGAGTTTATGAGGAAGCCATTTGGTTTAAAACTAATTTGCCCTGACCTTGTTTTTCCAAAAGGGCCTGACATGGCCTGTTGAGCATGCATTGTACATCTGCTTTAAATATTTGCAGTGTCCCAAAGACAAAAATGATGCCCTTAAAGATAGGGATGTAGCTTCCCCCTATATTGGCATTTCCTTAAGGATAAACATCTCTTCCTAGAAACTAAGGATTAATTACTGACCTACTGTGCTCATCTTGTGACCACTGACCTGCTGTGCTAGCAAAGCAATCTTGTGACTGTTGTAAAAGGGCTATTCCTGTCACATGTGATGTATGCTTTTTGTTCCAAGATGGTATATAAGCACTCTGTACACCCCACTTCTTTGGGATGTGCTTCCTTCCTTGGGGAAGGAAGCCCCCCCAACCCTGGCTAAAGTCCTCAGATCTGGCTCATAATAAACTTACTCCAAATTTTGATTTATAGATTGATTATGCATTATTTGTGTCGACACATCTCTTCTACTGTTTACTTTCTCTACCACCTCCATTCTGTGGCTTGCTTACTTGCTGTTTGTGTGCTTGATCCTTTGGCCACACACTTCCTCCACCTACTACAGATCTCCTGGCAGCCATCTATACAGGCCTCCCACTTTGCCTTGTGGGGCTCTCTTGATTTCAAACTAAGAGTCAGTATAAGTTGGTAAAGTAACTTCCAATATTTTCTTCTCCAAGAATCCTTTTTATTATTTTCCCTACAGATTCCTTGTTTTAAAAGATTATGTCTATTAACCTATTTGCAGGTCATATTTTTAGTCCCAAATGTAAAAATCAAAGACATAAATGACTAAAAACTAGACAGACTAGGGAAGGATTGCCTCTACCAGGGCATGACGGATGCCTGTGGCCCTACTTTCATGTAGGAGAAAGGGAGGCAGGTACAATGTGTACCCCAGGCTCTTCTCCCTACTACTGAGTGCCAAGAGGTGGCTATGTCTATAGATTTCCCTGTTTCCTTGTGCACTCTCTGAAACTTGACCTCACTGTTGGATATTATTCACTTATGCTTGGCATGCATTTACAATGCAAATAGGGCCACAGGGTTTTTAAGCTTTGGACAAAATCTTAATCTACATACACTCAAATTCAGGAGGCCTATATGTAAGGTCCAAAGTGAGGCAAGGTCATTTCTCTTTAACTGAATTCCAATTTTAATAAATTGTCTCTGAGAATGTATTACATAATGAGTATTTCAAGCAAGTTTTATTATTTTTGTTTTGTTTACCCAGGATACCAAAATGGTCTTTATAATAAAGCACATATGACATGCTAAAAATTGTAAAGAAAGTACCATGTGATCTGAATAGCGTAAAAACTGATTTGCATTAAAATATTGCCTTTAGGAGTTGAATTCTGGATACCTTTTACTAAAAATAAAAAGAGTAACACCAAAACTAGGACCCAGAAATAACTGTCATGGTGTCAAGGATTAGAATTCAATACAAGTAAACCAGAATAAATTTTATTGAAGTCCAAATTCTGCCATTAACTTCTTATGCAAAATCTCTACTGAAATTAGTAGAATGGATATGAACAAAGCCAAGATAATTTTGTCTTTACAGTCATCTCACCTGAATGAGAAAAGTTATTTTTTTATTGTACTTATTTTGGACCCCCGAATGGCTATTTTACTTACCATTTGGAAGTGTGAGGAGAATATATGCTATCGTCGTTAACAGGAGTCGTTAACACATGATGGTTTACAACATTTAAATACTTCTCAATGTGAATCTGTTACAGAAAAGTTCAAGTTTAGGCCATTATAGTGGACTTAAGATACTCAGCTAATTTACCCCATTTCGTTAGGTTAACACTCTGAATAGTGTAATTAAGGCAAAAGACACAACATGCTCTGTGGTTATCACATGCCTAAGGTATCATTAGGCATCTCAAGGCCCAATTACTTTAACTATCCCAAAAAGCACAACAAACGACTGAGACTCAAAGCTTGAGTGACCTGTAGACCTCTTCACAAATGAAACTATGCACAATAGTCAGTAAATTGCTTAGCCAGGTAAATTTACTGCAATTCAGACGTGGACTAATGTCTTTCTCTTATGAGCACTTCAAGCAAGCATCTGAGGAAAGAATTTGGCCTTTAGGTAACAGATTATTTAAAATGGCCAACCCAAAGACTCCAGCTGGGCCCAGCCCTCTCACCATCGGGTAATATAGGACAATGATGTGCTAGTCTGATGAGGCTACAAAACACACCACCTCCCTCACAGCCTCAGGAGCTCAGCGATGAAGCTGATGACATGGTAGAATGAGAGTCTGAAGCAATAGCAGAGACACTGACAGAGATCTAGAAGACTGAGATGGACCTTATTTGGACCCATGTGCTAATACATCCTTGTTTTATAAATGAATATTATCCTGGTCTGAAGATTGGATTCTCCCCTGCCCTTAGATCCATCTATAATGATGAAGTCCCTATCTACTTTATTTCTCTGTTCCAAAATGAGTATATTTTTTCAGTTTTACCCACTGGATTACAATATCACAAAAATGACTAATCTCAAAATTTTTGAGCTATTTGGGAAAAGTCCTCTTATTTTTCAGAGTCCCAGTGAATCTGATGGAAACTCTCTGCAATGTATTGGTATGAATCCTTTTTGGTCAGGCATACTGTTGGACTAACAATGATTATTTTTTAATTTCTAAATTCTTTTTATTGAGCCACACTTTAGGGGTTATCACTGCATAATCTTACATCATCAGTATTTTAAATTTTTTGTGGATTGTTTCAGGATGTAAATCAATCAATCAGTTAATAATCATCATTATCATGAAAAAAAGGAACAAAATGAGAGGTGAACCTAAGTCCACCTGTTACAGGATTACACAGGGTCCTGGGAGAACCACAATTCTTTTCTTCTAAAAGAATATCTGTTTTCTTCCCGTAGTTTATTTAATATCTAAACCTCTACTTACTTTTAACCCCATTTCAGTCCTTTTGATTGCTGTTTCAAGATTCTGAATGTCTAAGGTCTCTCCTTTTTCCTCAAGTGGGAAGTTTGTTAATTTCTCCTTTAATTGATAAAGGTCGTCATGGACCTACACATATAAAAAATATAAAATATTGAAGAAATACATACATAGTCCACCTAAAACAGTTATTCTAAAGGTTTGTAATTTTCTTGAATTGCTAGAGACAATAAAGTTGAATTTTATGGTATTCATTGAGGACTGTCTCCACGGTGTTAAAATATTCTTTATTAGAATGTTTCATATTATCTTTCAGATTTTTTAAAAAGTAAGCTTTCATACAATTTTCTATGTTTCTATTTTTCCTTCCCCCATTAGAAAGAGAACCAAAGTGGCCGGCCTGGTGGCGTAGTGGTTAAGTTTGCACGTTCCGCTTCGGTGGCCTGGGGTTCACAGGTCCGGATCCCGGGCGTGGACCTATGCACCGCTTATCAAGCCATGCTGTGGCAGTGTCCCACATACAAAATAGAGGAAGATGGGCACAGATGTTAGCTCAGGGCTAATCCTCCTTAGAAAAAGAGGACGATTGGCAATGGATGTTAACTCAGAGCCAGTCTTCCTCACAAAAAAAAAAAAAAAGAAAGAGAACCAAGATAAAACTGCAACTCAATGATTCTGCTTTCTCAGGGGGTAACGCAGTTGAGCCAGAGATGATAAGAAGTTTGAGCCAAATTCCAATTTCTACTAATTGGTTAAAAAGTAAGAAAACGGAAAACTTCTAGTAAAGAGAGGTTCTAATAGAAGCAGTGCCTTTCAAAAGAGAATTGTAAATATGTTGACAAGACCTTTTAGTTTTCCATTCTAGCTGGATCTTCCCCACTTACTGCTCTGAAAAAGAAGTTCTGTGGGTGTATAGCCTTGATTTTATTTTATACAGTCAGAAGTGAAAATGATCCATGAAGAAAAAGCTACTCGTTATTATTGTAACATTTTCCTTCAATGTGTATTTTTCTTGGAAATAATGAACATCTCTCCAGTGTCAAGCACCCTCAGAATAAAATGGGCGATATGAAATTAGACAGCACAAGATTCTCTGCATTCATATTAGAAACTAAACTTCAGCAGATAAATACAGATGGCACCAATTATTGTATGGGCTGCTGCCACAAGAAAAACATTTTGTTATGCAAATTTATGAACCCAACACCTGTTTTCGCAACAGTCACACCAATAACAATCTGCAGACTGGGTTGCTAAAGGCATTTTGAAACAGTTACCTTTTCTTCGTTAGTATAACTGGACCTACACCTTGATCCAGCCTATGTTATTGATTACTCTCGAATGTTCCCGCGGAGCCAAGTATTCAAAGGGGATCAGAACTTGCATCTTTTCACTAATGGGCATCACAGTCTGGCAGACACATCTGCACAAATTGTCATGTAAAGCCTTCGGGGCTCACAGATTGAAATTTGAACACACCTACTGTTTGCTGGTAGGCACTGAGGATGAAGATGTACTTCTTTCGATTGTTTTGTCCAAATTACTGCTGCAAGCTGATTTACCGTCTATTGTCTAAAGACATTTGGAAAGTACAAAGAGGCAGTTCAAGGGCAAGCCCCACTTCCAAGCCCACATTTTTTGGTGCATCCTTTGAATGCACTGAATTTCCTTCTCGTAGCTCTAGTACCTGTAGTATTCGTGGCTTCACGTATCACTCTGTAATCACACCTGTCGACTGCGGAAGGGAGTGAACACTGCACTGGATTACTTATCAGGGAACCAAAGGTCTGATTTCTTCATCTGCCTTGTGTGGACAATTATACTTCTTCATGGAGTCATGAGATAATATCTAATCGGTCTGGGACATAGTTAAGAACTCAGTAAAAGGCAAATGAACATAATTCCTTGTTCCGTCTCTAGTCACACGATGTCCACGTACACCATCCACATTTTCTCTAGTTTCTTCACCAAGGGAAAACAAAAGAATTACCCTACTTCATAGAATTGTTGAATGAAAATGAGGCAATGTGTGTGAAAATGGATGAATATAGGCTTTGGAGCCAGAGAGATATGAACTCGAGTCCTATTTCCTCCTTTACTAAACTGAGCCTGGCAGATTTACTTAGCTTTTTAGAGCCTCACTGTTCTCATCTGTAAAATGGGGAAAAACAGCTACCTCTCAGCATAGTGGCCAGAATAAAATGAGTTAAAGTATGTGAAGTGCTTAGTACAGGGCCAGCCACATAGGAGGGAACAGAACAAAAGTTAATTCTCCTCTCCTGAATTGTAAAACCTGGTGAAATTCCTTGCACATAACTGGCACTTAGTAAATGTTCATAGATTTGAATTGCTCTCCTAATCTTTCTCAAGAGCTTTTCACTTTTCTTGCCATATATTTTCTTTTCCCCTCTTAATAACTGCACATCTGTTTGTATAATTGCAATAGAGGCAAGTATCATAGGAAATGTGTCACCAGACTTGCGTAGGAAAAGAGATTAAGTTCTAAATCTCTGTTCTTTCTTTTTCCTATCTACCATCCTGAAATTTTACGTGTTGCCCATCATCCCTGTGATCATCAAATGCATCACTTTCCATACATTTCCTACTTGGAGGAAGATTATTATTTTGACAGTTTGGGGATGGGGCAGCTTCATAAGAAGCCCTTGAAAGATTTAATGCAGCAAAGATTTGCTCTAGCATGTAAAAGAGCCATGCAATCGGACTCCATGTTGTCAAAAGCAATCTTGTATTTCCATTTGATTTGTCTTTGCTAAAGATGGAGTTTGGCCAAGTCAGTCTCATCACTTTCCCATTCACTTTTGTGTTGTATGCTCATGGCAAACCAGACAGAGTGACTAATAGGAAAGACACTCATAATATCAAGATGTCAGTTAGCCCCAGTATTTCCAAGGTTGGTGTTAACATACAACTGTTGGGTTTTGGAAATATGATTTCCAAAACTAACTAAAAAGCTAATTTTGATTGCAAGACTAGGTAATCCTTGTTGCACAAAAATATATTTAATTGTTGGGTCAAGCAAGTGTTTATAAAGATATATTAAAAAGGTAGCACATTGTTATTAATAAAGTATAAAAACAAAGCTTCTAAGAGTTACTAATAAAAGAAAGCATCTAGGAAACATCCCAGAGTCACCACCATACTTCTTCAAGATTGTTTCATAAATACGCCATAACCTGTTAAGGATCAACACACACTGGATTTATCACCAAGGGCAAGTTACTTTACATCTTTGTACCTTAGTTTCTTCTTCTGTAGATGGGGCTAAAAATAATACCTGCTTAATAGAGTTGTTGTTAGGACTTGAGATAATAATCTAAAGCTCTCAGCACAGTGTCTGGCTCTCACTAAAAAGTGGCTACTATTTTAATTATAATGATGATCATTATCACTATAGTAAAACCACACTATTCACTATTTAGTGGAGGAAAGATTCCGCTAAAATTGTAAAGTCTGAATTATAGACTTGAAAGTGAAAGAAGTAGTTAACAAAATGTGGCCAAGTAGAACCCTATGTGGAGATGATATTCATATTTCCTGAACCAAAAATAAAAACATAAACTTTGATACATGATCTGACAATGGGATAGAATATTAACAATAAGAACTATCCTGAAAAATCCAAACATATAAAGCACATGTTTTCATAGTAAGTCAAAGAGTTTATAATTTAGACCACTGATGTTTTTAAAGATTTTCTCCTAAGTATTTTAGACAGTTTATCAAAACATAACTTTTATTATTATTTTGTACCATCTATTATGTTTTCTAAATAATAGTAAATGTTATTCCAGTTCCATTCATTTTTGTACACAGCATAAATTATTGGAAACTGAATTAATGAGTAGATCATTATCCAGTCACCCAGGATCTATGGCCAAATCCTGTGCTAGGTAAAATGAGATATCCAAAAAATCAGCTTGTATCAGGGAAACAAGGTATACCTTGTTTGCCAAATAGCAACACCCGTAAAGTTCTAGTCAAGAATGGAATAGTCCTGGTTAAAAAAGACAGGTTAAAATTAATTTTTCCTTTTCTTCCAGCAGCTTAGAGTAAAAAGCAGGCTAACCTTAAAAAGACACAGAAATGTACACAAAATTAAGTAATATTAAGGGTAAGAGACCAGATCTAATAATAACTAACATCTATCGAGTGTTATACTTTATGTGTTATCCTATCTTTTAATTCTTACAAGACTTCTAAGAGGGAGTTCATATTATTGTCTTCATTTTATGCTTGAGGGAATCTGAGGTTTAAAGTGGTTAAGTGACTTGTGCAAGGTAACACAGCTGGTTAATTGGTGGAACTAGTCAAATCCAGGGGGTCTGAATCCAGAGCCTTCAGCCTAGCTGTTAACCAGTACATGCATAATATCTACAAACATGCAAATGTCAAAGTGTAAATATACAAGGCTAAAGGTTGGGGGAAATTCAATGGAAAAGGCAGGATTTAAAAAAGGGGCCAGGGAAGACTTTCTTTTTCTACCATGATTGATGGATTGAAAAGGTTTGGGAAGATTGCTTGCATTTTCTACGTATACGGGTCTACCCACAATACTCTTCTTTGGTCAGTTTCCTTTCTATAGTGTGAAATAATAATTGTACTTATCTGATAGCTTTTGTTGTGAGGGCTAGACAAGTTAAAATATATACAGCACTTAGAACCGTGCATGATACCTGGTAAATACTATGTTAGCTTTGATTATTTCTCTTTGAAGTCTTATTACAGTTTATATTTTACAACACGATCTAAAGTAGTAGCTCTCAAACTTGAGTGTTGCTCAGAGTTATCTGAAAGCCTTGTAAAAAAGGTCGCTAGTCACCATCCCCAGAGCTTCTGATTGAGGAGGTCTGGAGTGGGGTCTGAAAATGTGCATTTCTCACAAGTCCCCAGCTGGTGCTGATGACGCTGTTCCTAGGACCACACTTGAGAACCACTGGTCTAAAGAGTTGCTTAAGGTATCCGATTCAGCCCCAGACCTGATGCACTATATTAGGGTGAAGCAAGTGGAGATTTGAAGTACCTCTGCTTTTCTGGCAATTTATGTATAATATACAAATTGACAGAAACAATTTGATTGCCTAGGCTAACAGTAAAGGAAGTCCACTTTACAGTAAAGAGAAATTATGTAGCTTTGGGGAAATCGGGCCTATTTAGAATCAGAGGTGGATCGAATTCCAGCTTTGTATCCTACAGAAGAGAAAACTGAGGCCCAGATAGGTGAAGTGACTAGCCCAGGCACCCACCTAGAAGAGTGTCACTGCCAGGGTCAGACTTCAGTGTTCTGACTCCCAGCAAGTGTTCTTTGCACTGGATGTACTGCTTATTGGTAGCCTGTTTGAAGGAAGTAACTCACAGCCCCAGGTAGAAGTGGAATCATGTTGGCATGTCTGAGAGTGGTGCTGTATGCTTGCAAATACTCAGGACTCAGTGGGAAAGTAGGGAAGGTCTTCCACATTTCCTCAAGATACATATTCTACATAGCACCAGGGAGAATTTTTTTCCTGTATCTAGACATCAGCCTTGATAATCAGGTTAACATGCATGCCCCCTTTCTCCACACAGCCCTCCACCCAGTGTGCCCAGAGTAATTCTTTCAAGCAAATGGGGGTGCTGATCAGCATGGATATGACTATTCTTAGCTCTTCCCGAAGAGAGGTCTGGCCTTTGCCCTTGGACATTGGGAGGTGATCTCTATGCCCCTGAGTGTCCTGCTTGACAGGAGTGTCTTTGCTTGAGGGCTTTGGCCACCAGACAGTCTAACAATGTGATTTATGATGGGGGCTTTGAGCCATGCTCCCATCAGTTCCAACCTCTAGAGGAACTAGAGACTGAATGCATTAGTCTGACCTCTAGGAACGGCTGGAGACTAAAGGTCAGCCACATGGGCAGTGTGTGATTGAGCCCCAATAAAAACTCTGGACACTTAAGTCTTGGGTAAGCTTTCCTAGTTGGCAATACTCTGCACATATTGTCACACATTGTGGCTGGGAGGAGGTAATGCCATCTATGACTCCACGGGGAGAGGATGACTGGAAGCTTCATTTGGACCCCTCCTGGACCCTGCCCTATGCATTTCTTCTTGGCTGATTTTAATTTGTATCCTTTTGCTATAATAACATTGTAATAGTAAGCATAGTGTTTCCTGAGTTCTGTGAGTTGCTCTAGCAAATTAGCCAGTGTGAGGTGGTTGGGGCCCCCAAATTTGTAGACAGCTGGTCTGAAGTGAGGATGACTCTGGGGACCCCTGAACTTGCACCTGGTGTCATGGTGAGGGCAGTCTTGTGGAGACTGTTTCCTCAGACTTTGCAGTTTGGCTACACTCATTCTAGGTTGATGGTGAAAGAGAAGATAATAAAAGGTGAGGTAAGAAGATCTGGGTATGATTCATAATAGGGAAGTCTATGAAACTGGTGAGTTAGGGGTTTGTATTTTGAAAAAGGTGAATTTAAAGAAGTCTCTCCCAGATGGGAAGTAAGAGACCAAAATTCTGGCAGGAAGAAAAATTAGACCCATTGCAGATCTGAGTGAGAGTCCTGAGAGAGCGACCCTAGGCAAATTATTTCAAGCTTCAGTCAAATGGAGCTAAATACAAAAGTTAAAAGTGACGCTACGTGGAAATGTTTTAAAACCACCACGTGTAAATGTGCAAAAACAAAAAAATGCTTTTACCATTTTGGGAAAATCTGAGTGTAACTGTCACAAACTGAGTTGTACTGGAGAAGTTAAGACTTTCTTGATATTTTCCCCGTCAGATTAGAAAAAGTTATTTCCCTGAGTTTTTAAATTTGTCACATTTCCATGCTCAAAACTTTAACTTGATTTGCAATCCGTTCTCTTTAATATATTTTCCTATGTGTACGTTCTCAAGCAAGGGACTTTTATTTTTTTATTTTTATTGAGATATAATTGACATATATTAGTTTCAGGTGTACAACATAATGATTCGATATTTGTATTATTGCTTAATAATCATCACAATAAGTGTAGTTAACATACATCACGACACATAATTACAATTTTTTTCTTCTTGTGATGAGAACTTTTAAGATTTACTCTATTGGTACCTTTCAAATATACAATATAGCATTATTAACTATAGTCATCATGCTGTACATTACATCCCCAGGACTCATTTATTTGCAAGGGACTTTTAGACCCCCAAAATTTGGGTGCTTAAGAAAAGCAGTTCACATAGTTCAATTTCTCCCCAAATTTCTTATCAACTCCCCAATGTGGCTAATTTGTATCTCCCCCACACCATGGGTTCAAATTTTTCAGAACATAACATTTTAACATGGTGCCTCAGTGTAAGATGGATTTTTCCGAAGTAAAGGTTACGGTGTGAGGTGTATGGTCTTAGAATTATACCAGAGGCAGAGTGGTCATGCTTCTCGAGCGCAACCTCCAGGGTGAGGCACCAGAGGCGTGTTAGGGTCCTGGACCAGGTCTGGGTTGGCACAATGGGGAGTAATCTGAGGGGCGGTGCCCCTCGTGTGATGGAGGCAGTCGGGGGCGGCGCTCCAAACGGGTGGACGCGAGTGGATGGGCGCTGCTGGGCCTCGCTCGGAAGTGTCTTAGCTGGGCAGGGCCGGGAAAGGCCCATTCCCCACCTGGATCAAGATGGATCCGATGGGGTCGTAGTTTTCGGTCTCCTGTGCCATGGCGAGGGCGGGGAGGGCTACCTCCCCACGGAGGCGCAGTCTCCAGGCGCGGAAACCATCTGCCGCGGGTGTTCGTCCCCATAGCAACACCACGCGCAGCTCGGCCTGTTCCACGCCAGGAGCGGAAGAGGGGGTGAGGGAGGAGTCAAGGCTGCCAATCCGCTCCCCTTCCCGGCGTGTCTCCCCCGCGCGCCTGCGGCCGTGGTGCAGCCCAAGGCGGAAGCGGCGCCCGGACGGAACCGGCTCGCGAGCTATGGCTGCAGGCGTCCCCTGTGCGCTCGTCACCAGCTGCTCCTCCACCTTCAGCGCAGACCGGCTGGTCCAGCGTGAGTAGCTAGGCTCCTGTGCCGACCTCCAAGCTGCCGGAGCCTCGGCGGGCGACAGCCTCAGCACCACGGCTTCCCTCTGGGCCTCGGTCCCTCCCGTGGGCCTGGGGCTGTCCCTCTACTTGGTGGCCTGTGGTTCCTCGGGTGCCCCTCAGACTCGGTCGGGGTGCCCAGTCCCCCAGGCGTCTACCCCCAGCTCTTACCCTCGTTGCTTTTCTGCCTGCCCGGCCCACTGTTGCCTTTCTTCCAGCTTTTTCTGTAAAATGGTACTAATCCCTGCCCCGCGCAGCCCGCGGGTTGTTGTGGGGGTGAACCAAAAGGCGCTCTGGAAATTGTACCGAGTTACCGAGTGTAAGGCGCAGGAATTGTGGTTTTCGTTTCTATCCCTGCTCCTGAGGTGGAGAGTATGTTTCCTTTGGGCTACCCATTGATGTATATGAGACTTGTTAGCTTGTCCCCTCCACTCTGTAGTATTCATTGCATTGCCGTCCTCCTAGGGCGCGGGCTCTCCGCCAACATTAGTTGTTGGGTAATACTGGGTCCCGTCGCTTTGCCTCTGGACCTTCATAGTGGCTGTGAAACTAACTCCTAAAAGAAACCGTGAGCGAGGAGACCAGTGTGGTAGAGAGAGCACTGGGCCGAGTCATAGGCTCAGCTCTTCCACTAAAGGACTCAATGAGGTTGATTATAATGCAGAACTGCTGTTTTAAATGTGTGGCTTCAGTCAGAGCAGTGACTGTCAGCTGTAAGATGGCACACTTAACCTCTGCCCTTCAGTTTCCTTATCTGTAGAATGGTGATAATTTTCACAGGATCGTTGTTCTTAAGCCAGAGGCTGGCACATGGTAAACATTCGATAAGTGGTAGATGTTATTGTTAAAGTACATTATCTCTCTCACCCTCAGTTTCCTGATCCTTAAAATGGGGCGGTATGAACCTGTCTCACAAGATTGTTTGAAGGACAGGTGATGCGACATTTTGAAAGTACTTTGTAAACTGTAAAGCATCGTACAACTGTAATTTTTTTTCTGTTATCTGTCAAATGACAGAATTAGACAGGATGTCCCTCCAGCACAAATATTCTATAACTTAGTTATCATTTGTGATCACTTAAAAAGTTCCTTGGGAGGGTAAAAGTTTAATTATAGCACTTCCTAATGGTAACTAACTGCTCTAATTCTGCCATCTCTTTTCCTCTAAGCAGTGCTCCTTCCCATTTATTTCCTTTCTGTTTAAAAATTGTTTCATTGTAAAAGGCGTGCTTACTCATTAAGATTTAGCATATGAAGAAAAGAAAATGTCAGTCATGGTCTCATTACCCAAACACAAATACTGTTGACACTTCTGTGCATTTCCTTCCGGTCTTTTTTCCAGTGCATAGATTTAAAAAAGAATTGTAGTTACATTTCATATGTAATTTTTATTCTGATATTTTATATATAATTTTTACAGTTTATATAGAATATAGTTTGAATTAAAAATTTAAATATAAAAATGTATACAATATATTTATAATTAATATAATATATAATATGTATAAATATATTTTAATATTTTATATATAGTATTTCATATGTAATTTGTACCTTGATATTTTTCAATTAACATTACATCATAAATTAGTTTCCATCATATATTACATCTAGTGAACATATCAGAATTTGCTCAAGATTCTTAAGATTCTTGGTGTGTTTAACTTTCAAAAGAATTTTGTGTGTTTAGATTTCCATTACTGACATGTAAAAGTCCTTTCAAAGCCAATATCTGAAATATTAAGTATTCTGTTGGCTATGGTACTCTATCATGTGCTTTAAGGTTTAGAATTGGCAGACACTTCCGTGAAAGAGCTGATTACCTGTAGTTGGTTAATAGTAACACTGTACTTCTTTAAAGTACATTAGCATTGTTACCTCACAAAAATGGGGTTCTCCTACCCCATGTGCATAAACAAGCCAATTAATTACAGCATCAGCTTTTGGAAAAGAGATCGGCTTTAATCTGCAATATCGATATGCAGGGAGATGGGGGCGTGTGCCCTCATATCTGTCTCCCCAGTTCAGGATTTGGGGCAAAATTTAAGAGGTTATGGAAAACAGGCTGGCATGTGGAAACACTGGTGGGACAGATTTTGATTGGTGGGCTTCAAGCATTTATGATAAGGTTCTAAGCATTTATGATGAGGTTCTAAACTTTTATGGTAAGGTTTTAAACATTTATAATAAGGTGGGGAAGGAATTTTAACACCGGATTTTCCTGAATGATGGACTCTTCACTTCTGATAAGAGTCCAACTTTTAAGTTCTGGTCATGTCCTGGACCTTTGGTTCCATGGGGAGGAGAATCTTTGGTTTTGTGGTCATTTCAGGTCAAGATTTCTTCTTCTGCACATGCTCTGGCACATGCACATGACTTTGCAAATTTTCTTAATTACTCTGTCGATAAGATGGGGTCAGTTGAACTGGTCCTGGAGGGCCAGTGGTTACAGAATCACTGGGCATAAAATTATTTCTGTAAAATAATCCACTTTATTTCTGTATGTAAAATGCTTCTTAGATAACTCAAAAGCCAACTTTTGGTTGAAATTAGATGATCTTTCCTTTGTGATTCCATTAATGTTATGTAGTGAAAAATAAAATAAGACCCGTTAGTGAAGAGGTTACTTGAGTAAAGAAAAGTGAACTATAAAAGAGGGCTTTATCATTTCTTCCCAGGTTAATGAGTAAGGTATGGTGGATAGCAATAGAATGCAGTATTTGCTGAGCATTCATTCTG
Source organism: Tapirus indicus (assembly GCA_031878705.1). Lineage (NCBI taxonomy): Eukaryota > Metazoa > Chordata > Mammalia > Perissodactyla > Tapiridae > Tapirus > Tapirus indicus. Next base: position 57,792,118 of record CM062918.1, on the reverse strand, counting down.
TTTTACCATAATTAAGGATTGAATTAAATTAATCATGAATTGAGTCTCATTTTGGCCTAAGAGATGGAGACTACCATAACGAATGACTTTTATCAATGTTCAGTGTTATTAGGCCATAGTAGGATTTTGGATTGAATCTGATCTACGTTTTTGGGAAGGTTTGGTTTCATTCCAAGCATCAGGAAGAGGAACCTTTAGGGTTTCTCCAGCTTCTCTTTCCTTCAACATCTGATCTATTTTACTGCTTTTAACCAACAACGGGAGATATTTCATAACCAAATAACCAAGTTTCTTAAAAATATACATGAAATAAAAATCAATAAGCCTCTATAAGGATAAAGTGTATGCATGGACTTCATGAGAAACTTTTTTTTTCATTTTGTCATTCAGAGGCCTTATTTGCAGTATTCTGGGTGGGTGTCTGACATCAGATAAAAGGGCATAACAGACTTATAGATAAAAATGTAGACTTTTAAAGGGAAAAGAAGGCTAGGATGCTGAGGGACGTGTGTAAGGCTACATGTGGTATGAAAGCAGGTATCTGTACTCCATGGCCAGACCTCTTTCTACCTCATATATATAATATAATATAACATATTCTATGAACATTATACTTTTATTCTGGAGAAGTGTATTCTGATATTAAGCACAGAGCTACTCTCTGCCAGTTACTAGAGCTAAAATGATGACTAAAGTACTATTCCTGTCCTCAAGAGGGATATAGTGAAAGTGTGTGCTCCACCTGTGAAAATATTAAAATGTAGATACCTAAGTTTTAACATCTTACTCTACTTTCCTAGAAAGAACTTTAGATAGAAAAGTCCCTGGAGACTTGTTTGGTTTTAAAGTATGCAATGCCAACTCAGCAACTATAAGCCATTCAGGTTCTACATCTGAACATTTGGAGCAAAATTCTTTCTTTTAGTGAGATATGGGAATTTGGAGACCTTGTAGTCATAACAAGCATTTGTATGTATTTCAGTACTCTTCCCAAATGTGTTTTCACGTTGTCTAATTTGGTTCTTGTATCCCTGTGGAGTCATGAAGTCAGGTTGTCTCCATTTTCCTTTTTTATAAAGGAAGAAGCTGTGGCTTGAAAGTACTAGGTGACTTGCCCAAAGTCACCTAGTAAGTGCTGGAGCATCTGTTCACATTCAGGATTTGTGTGCACATTCTGTGTGAATGAAATGTGTTGGGATTCCTTTGCAATCAGAACTATTTAAATTGAAGGTGGTGGCATTGGTGTAAGATTAACCCTAAAAGGTTTTAAAATATACTTGCATTTCCATTTGGGATGGTTGAAGTCTTAATTCTGAGGGAAGAAAAAAGAAAAATCCTCGCCCAGAGGACCTGTATTTAAAAAGAGCGTTATGCCTGCCTGATAGTCTTTAACAATGTCTGGATTTTTATTTGCTCAATTGAGTGAACTCAAAGTAGAGACATTATCTACTAGTTAGGAGTAACATTAAAAATAAAAGCTTCTTGAGCCAGCCCTGATGGCCTAGTGGTTAAAGTTCCGCGTGCTCTGCTTTGGCGGCTTGGGTTTGATTCCTGGTCATGGAACCACACCACTCGTCTGTCAGTAGCCGTGCTGTGGTGGTGGCTCACGTAGAAGAACTGGAACGACCTACAAGTGGAATATATAACTATGTGCTGGGGCTTTGGGGAGGAAAAAAAAAAAGAGAGGGAGATTGGCAACAGATGTTAGCTCAGGGTGAACCTTTCCCAGCCAAAAAAAAAAAAAAAAAAAATTAAAAATAATAAATAAATAAAAGGTTCTTCCAGATCATCTCTAACATCCCTTCTAGATGTAAAATTCTGTGATTGTGTGACTTATTTTTATGTTAGATTATATAATGCTTCTTAACTCTGGCATTCTTAAATTTTTTTTTCATGTTTAAATTTTGAAAACTGAAGAATCAAGCCCCATTTTAAAGTTGCAGTAGACACTCCACTTGTAGAGAATTTGACTTTTTTGTTGGGAATTCAGGTGCATTTACGCATAGAAACAATCCTCTGGTCCTCAGGTTTGTAAATGCTGCCAAACTGGATGCCTCAATGTATGATGGGTAAACTAAGCTTTGGGGAATCTCACAGGCAAAGCCAGCCAGCATTTATGCCATTGCTTCTTTGAGAAACATTCATTCTTCTGCAAGACTGAGAGTTTGTTTCTAGATCTGTCAGAATCCTATACTTACAAAGGGATCTTCAAGTAATTTACTAAGGAGAACATTCTTATTTCAAAGGTAGGGGCTATTGTACAGCTTAGCTGACATTGTCTAGCAACAGAATAGGGATGAGAGTTTGGGTCTTCTAATTTGCATTTTTCTGTAGCTGCTTGAGGTATTCTGAGTGGAGCCTTTTGGTTTACTCTGGGAATAAGTAATAATTTTTGCTTAAGCAAAGTTGCTTATTTTGTTGTGGTAGGAGGACTCTGCCTCTGATTGGATTGTATATTTCCAAGTCTTTATTTTCTTGAAAGGAAGAAAGATGGGGCCGCCATCAAGAGCTACCACAAGGGCCTAGAGTTTCATCACAGAGTGATTCAGTAGGTGGTCAGCTGAAAGCAATGATTTCAGCTGGTAATGGGGGTAGGAGAACTTCGACTTATTTTTAGCTGTGATACTTGATATATTTTGAAAATTTCAATTAACATTAAAAGAAAGCTTAAGATTTTTATCTTTGTTAAAAAGAGGGATGTTAAGTCATCAACCTAAGGAAGAGGGAAAAAGTTAAATACAAGTTCAGATTATCTCCAGAACCAAAGGGAGTTTTGAAACACATCCATGTTATCTTCCAGTGTGGGCACACAAGCGTGTGTGTGTGTGTGTGTGAGTGTGAAATTAATGCTCACAGAAGTTGTGATTTTCTAAGGTTGTTCAGCTCATAAAAGTTGGAGAGACAAGATTCAGTTCTAGTTCTTTTTTATATGTGAAATATGATGGAACTTCTTGGCAACCAGAACTGCATGTATTCAAGGTGGAGGTAGAGATAGGAGAAATTACAGTAGAAGATTTTACTACTAAAATGAGAACTTTTATGGCTCATAATGGATGTTTACATTTTTTCTTTCATGGTAACTGAAACCTTAGTAGATGAACTGTGGTAAGTTAAATAATAAATGAAAACACCTGTATTGGTGCCCAATTTGTTTCCTTACTTGTGGAGTAGAGAATTTGACTTTGTGTGTGAAGTTTTAGACTAATCACTTAGATATTGTTGATGAGTGAAATGATTATAAGGTATTTGTCTTCCTAATAAGTGGCTTTCCAATAAATGGGGGTGGCGAGTAGGAAAAGAAACACCAGTGGGAAAAGTATTACATATCAGCCCACGTTGTACAAACCGTTTATGATACAGAGAGTGTTGTATCATCCTGGAAGATTCTGATTATATCTATACTCAGACCTCTATTTCAGGGCCATATAACTGCTTGTTTTTATGTAGCAAAAGGTAAAAACATCTGGGAAGTATGCAGTGGTCATTTGGTTTAAACAACTTGCTGCCTTTTGCCCTGTGTAACTCCTCAACAAATGACACTCAGTAAATAATGAAATCTGGTATAAAACCATTTTTAAAAAAGATTAAAGTATGAAAATTGTTTTAAATATGTCTGGCAAGAATGATAATCTGAACACCACGTTGTATTTATGCTGGAGCCGGTGCACACAGATACCGCAAACACATCTCTAATAATTACTTATCCGGGAAGCAGGATTGACGTAGGTTAAGACAAAGAGGACAGTTGTGAAACTCTTAAGGAGCCTTTATGATGTTTTAGGTTCAGTGACAAATAACCTAGGGTTTAATTTTCCACAAAAACCTGAAGGCTGGTTCTACACAGAGGTGAGGAAAAGTATTATCATGCTTGGATCAAAATCAGTGTGCTGAGAGCTGGAAAATGTGTGCTCATTTGGTAATAAACAGCAAGGTTATGCTTACACAAGAGCATTGCCATTCTGTCTGAATTCTGCTGGGGTTGTTCACGATTTTTGTGGGGGAAAAAATTTGTGAATTGAGCACTGAGTTCTACCCTCTTCCTAGCTATCTGACTTTAAGCAAGTTAACTTTTCATTCTGTAGTATTAACCAAATATCTTTACACGTGCCGTCATTGTTCTAAGTATCTAAAACCTGTGCCTTGGTCACCTACCTCATCAGTAAAATGAGGGCATTGTCTTCCAGCTTCCATGATTTTTTTAGCAGCTTTATTGAGGTGTAATTTAAATACCATAAATTCCACCTGTTTTAAGTGTAGAACATTTCTGTCATCCTAGAAGGCAACCTTGTGCCTATTTACAGTCACTCCCCATTCCTACCCCCAGTTCTAAGCAATCACTAATGTACTTTCCATCTTTTCTGCCTTTTCTGGACATTTTATATAAAAGAAATGATACAACTTGAGGTCTCTTGTCTGACTTCTTTTACTTAGCTTAATGTTTTTGAGATTCACCATGTTGTAGAATGTACTTCATATTCCATTGTACTACATTTTGTTTATCCATTCATCAGCTGATAGACATTTGAGTTGTTTCTACTTTTTGGCTATTATGAATAATGCTGTTATGGACATTCTAAGAAACTATTGTACTATTTTAAGAAACTGTCAAACTGTTTTCCAGAGTGGCTGTACCATTTTACATTCCCATCAGCAAGATATGAGGGTTCCAGTTTCTCCACATTTTTGACAACACTTGTTGTCTGTATTTTTGATTATAGCCATTCTAGTGGGTATGAGGTAGTATCTCATTGTGGTTTTAATTTGCATTTCCTTAATGATTAATGATGTTGAGAATCTTTCCATGTGCATATAGTCCATTCATATATCTTCTTTGGTGAAATACCTATTCACATCTTTTGCCCATTATTGGGTTTTTTTTAAATTAATGAGTTATAAGGATACTTTATATCTTCTGGTTACAAGTCCCTTATCACATATGTAATTTGCAAATATTTTCTCCTATTCTCTGGCTTGTCTTTTGGTTTTCTTGATGGTATCTTTTGAAATGGAAAAGTTTTAATTTTGATGAAGTCCAATTTACAGTTTTCTCTTTTTTCATAATCCTTTGACCATGTGTTGCTCGATCATGATTCCACCCTTCTTGAAGGACCTTTTGGATACTGGGATGTTGGCTCTGTTAGCTTTGTGATGTTTTCCAATGGATCAAGCTTATTTTCAATATTTGAATACAGGGGCTACAGAGTAAATGTTCTTCATTAAACTTTGTTTTGGAAAATACATCTCAGACATGTTGACCTTCTTTCAGAGTAAGATACTGCAGATACTGTTGTCATTCTGAGCAGACTCTGACATTTTTTGTGAGGTTTTATTACTTGATGCTGATTTGTTTGGAAAAATTACCATTTGAATATAAAAATTATTTTCATCTCATAATTGTCCTGTTTAGGCTTATGTATTCTTTTTTCCAGAAAACCAGCATTCATAAATTATTTTCAGAGCATCTAAGATTAATTGCCAGATAACCTTTATGGTTAATTAAAGAAGACATTTGAGATAGATTTTATTAGAAGCAAGTGGAAGGCATTTATGTCTGTGGTGGGAGGTTGTGATGCCTGGCTGTAAAGGCTAGTTTCAGTTCTATGAGAAAGAATAAAACCAACTTTGCATTCTAGAGCTTTTATTTTGTTTCATGAATATAATTAAGTCAGTTCCAAAAGTTCCTTTGCTTTAGATCAAGGTTTCTCAATCTTAGCATATTGACATTTTGGGCTGGGTAATTCTTTATTGTGTGGGGCTGCCCTGTGCAGTGTAGGATGTTCACCAGTATTCTTGGCCTCTGCCTACTAGGTGCCAGTAGCATCTCCGTGCTTGAGACAATCAAAAATGTCTCCAGATGCTGATATATGTCCCCTGGGGGGCAGAGTACCTCCCCATAAAGAACCACTGCTTGAGATTTATATCTGGAACTATGATTTCAAATAAGTAAGTAATAGTAACGGAATTCAAAGAAGCTCCATGGGCTCCTCACCTCCCTCCAGCCCCCGTATGGGTAAGAATTGTCCATCAGCTGTGCCACTGGCATTGATAAAGTGGTCTTTGCATGCAGCCCACAAAAGTTAGAGGCTGATGGTTCCTGCTTGGCCCTTATAAAACACTTCTCCATATTCTCTCTCCCTTTCCTGCCGGCTTCTTTATGTTCTTTTGTGCATGTTTGTCTCTCACTGCATTGTGAGGTCTTCTAAGGGCAAGCAGAAACCATGTATCCCCTCGCCCCCCCTTCCCCAATTATTTACGATGAAGCTCTGGTGACCAATTCCAGATGGCTATTGGGAGAAAGTAAACTTGAGGAGAAGGGGAACTGAGTTGGATTTCCTCTGCTTCAACTTTTAAAACTTTTCCACTGTGATATAAAAAGCCCCAAAGCATGTGGAATGTGAATTTAGAGTATGACCAGAGAGTGTGCAAGGAAAAGGTAATTAAGTGTTGTAAGCAAACCAGAATTGCTGTACTCTTGTTAAAGCAGTGGTATGTTGCTTTAACTCAAGCCAGTTCTTCCCTCCGCAACTCGAATACTGCTCCAGTGACTGACCTGTCATACAGACTGAAACAAGTACAGCATACACTTGCACCAGGAGTCTGCAGGATGATTACTCAGAGAATCACAGATAAGAATTTCCCGACATTTGTCTGTGTGAAGTCCCAACTTGAACATTGCACACTTTTAACCTTTTAATGCCACACACTGTGATCTACTCCTAGTCCTGGGAGAATAATCTGTTAGTTAGTAACTGCTACAAAGTGTTTGACAGAGCCCCATCCACCCTGTATGACATTCTCATGAAATTGTAAACAATTGCAGCAGTATGGAGCCATTATGATTTTTATTTTTTAAATTTTTGTGAGGAAGACTGGCCCTGGGCTAACATCCGTGCCCATCTTCCTCTACTTTATATGGGACGCCGCCACAGCATGGCTTGACAAGCGGTGCGTCGGTTCGCAACTGGCATCCGAACCTGCGGACCTGGGCCACTGAAGCGGAGAGCGTGAACTTAACTGCTACGCCAGTGGGCCGGCCCTTATGATTTTTAAAGGTCTCTCTTTGCCCTTGCTTGCTGGTTAATGAAAACTCTGGCTTTCATATTTTTTCCCAAATCACATTTTGCTCAATTCTTTTCTTTCATAATGGCTACTTTCCCCTTCAACTGACGTCAGACTCTGGTGCCTCCTATAATTTTCCTAATTGCTTTCTCTTCTGTCTCAGTCTATGCCTTAACAATGGAAAAGAAAAATATGAGAAGGCATATTTGGGGAAGGGAGGGGGCAGAGCAGCTTAAAAGAGGTGGTTATTTCCTAATTGTAGTGTTTCTTAGGGACTCTCCTCAGTGCACCTCTAGCCTACTCTCTTGTCTGTAGTGCTGTCATATATGCAAAAAACAGAGCTGGGAAGGAGGAAGTGAACTTGTACTGAGGGCCTACTGTGTGCCCAGCGCCCGCCTGAGCTTTCTTATGCGTTGTTTCACTTAATCTTCAAGAAGCTATTTGAGGAGTATTGTCCCCATTCGAAGGTGAGGAAATGAGACACAGAGGGTTAATTTGTTGTTCCTGCAGAGCATTCAAATGCAAGTCTGTCTGACCCCAGGTCTGTGCTGTTTCTACTTTATGCCCTCTTCCGTTCTGGTTAGTACTTCCATCACAAAGGGAAGGGAGAGGCAGTTTGGGTCCCTAGAAGAGTGGATGCCATGAAAGACGCTCGGATCTGGGTGGTGGATTATGATACCTGGCTGTAAAGGCAGTTTCAGTTCTGTGAGAAAGAAGACAACCAGCTGCATTCTCAGAAGAGTGCTGGTTTCTGACAGGATCATATTGATTTGAGGTGGCAGCAGTCACTTCCCTCAGGGCATAGAGAGTGTGATTTAAACACTGGACAGCTTCTCTTCACAAAGAATGTCATGATTAGTTAAGTATACATTAATTCTACTGGTATTAAAAGTGTCCTTAATTCTACTACTAAAGGAGATGTGAATAATCCAAAATAAGTATCAATGCACTTATTTTGTCTTTTTTGCCTGGGGTGGATAGGTGAGGGGGTAGGTAAGGGTAATATATGTATGTGTATTCGTTTATGAAAACGGATTATTTGTGGTGTTTTGGGAATTCACCTTAGAACTTCAATCTGCTTCCTAATTCATGCTAAAGAGATTGTCACCTCTTATTGATTCTGAACCATAGAAAGCTAGCTGCCTCCTCTCTTTCGTTTGATTGCTTCCCAAATGGACACTTTCTCTGAGGGAAGGAACATTAGGACAGACAGACAGTAGTGCAAAGTGGGCCGAGAGGAAGAGGGAGTTGTTGGGTGACTGAACTGAAGTGCTTCCTTGGCATACAGCTTTCTTCAACTCTCTTGAATCCTTCTTTTCACGAACTTGTCATGTGAGACTAGAAGGGAAATAAGTTCACCAAGGAAATGAGAAAGTAAACAGGAGTTGCTGGAGAATTGATGGCTATGTAAACCAGTTTCGCAAACGGGGAAAGATATTTATAGTTGCACTTAAAACTGGGAGAAAGGTTTATACTTGCTACTGGAACTGGGTTGACATTTAACTTCTCATCTGAAAACATTACAAATTAACTATTTTAAGTTGTGAAACCAAGTTTGTAGTAACAGACCTGGCAATTAATCACCTAGTGTTTGTCTCTTAAAAAAATGATGTATTACAGCTCCACCAGGTGGCTGCCGACAGTGTGACCGAGACGGGCCAACATCCACCAGGGGGAGGGAGCAGCTGCTGTTGAGTTTATTTGTGCATCATTTTGACTACATTAAAATTCAGTTTCGTGAAGGGCAAAGAAGAGAGACCATGGCAGGTTTTTCTAGGAAGTCTGTCTGGCAAAAAAACCCTCACAAGTTACTATGACTCACTTTTGACATAAATACCCAAAACCTGTAGACAGTTTTCTGACGTGTTAACTGGGTTGCAGGCTCGTATATTCTGGTGCCCTCGTTCTGGCTATTATTTCTGGTTTTTATAAAGGCAGAGGATACTGTAGCCCCATAGGTTAGTTTTGGCTTGTGACCATTAGATACTTAGTGTGATCTGCTCAGATGCTAAATATCAGAATGTGTAATGCATCACAGTGTAGTAGGAAAGAGTGCTGGTGGCCTGAATCCCACTTTAGGCTCTGCTCCTATTAGGTAAGTGGCTTCTTTTTTCTGGACCTCAGTTTTTTCATCTGTGAAAGGAGTGAATTGTACTGGCTGATCTTTAGAAACTCTTAGCCATGTGCACAAGCATTGGAGTGATTTTTGTTTTAATTTGGAAAAGAATAAACTTGCTAAGTGTTTGAAACCTAAATAGAAAAGATGAGAGAGAAAAGCTATATTTAGCTTAGACATTTACATTTTTTAAATTAAACTCTACATTTTGATATTAATGATAAGAACTAGAATGAGGCAGTCTTCACTATTCTCTTTCTAGTTCTAATATGGCACAGATGTGAATCAAGTCCATATGCAGCCTCGTCGAAAGTATCTGATGAGACATAAAATGTTAAAAATAAAATCTGATAAATAAATTGAGCTATCAGATTGTTTTAGGCAGCTCTTGGAATAAAAAAAGAAAAAACCACCCAGGTACTAAAACTTTGAATGCTGAAATTCATTTTCCCAACTTATTGGTTCTTTTTCTCATCTAGGTTTAGAGAACAGAGAAATAGCTTGTTTCTGTGTGTTAACTGAATTACTTAATCATTTGAAAATCAAAGACAGTATAAAATTGAAATTTTAAGAGCTGGGAGTGACACACATTGTTCTCTTGTATTCTGAACATTGATTAATAAAACGAACCATCCTTAATGGATCCAAAGATTCCAAATTGCAGTTAGTAAGTATCTGACATTTTAGTTGATTTTATTTTTTCATGTTAGTTGAAGACACTGATTTGAAAAAACCATAACCCAAATTTTATTCCAGTTTTTAACAAGGCAACCAGTTTAGGAAACATCAAGAACAGATTATGGTGATAGTAGAAGTACTGGCCCCAGGCTCTGTACTTTACCCTTAAAAACAAGTGAATTCAGGCTATAATCACAAAGACAAATGCTGGAGAGGTTGTGGAGAAATGGGGACCCTCATTCACTGCTGGTGGGAATGCAAACTGGTGCAGCCTCTATGGAAAACAGTATGGAGAGTCCTCAAAAAATTAAAAATAGAAATACCATATGATCCAGCAATCCCACTCTTGGGCATCTACCCAATGGACATGAAATCAACCATCACAAGAGGCGTATGCACCCCTATGTTCATTGCAGCATTATTCACTATAGCCAAGACGTGGAAGCAACCCAAGTGTCCCTCGACTGATGATTGGTTAAAGAAGATGTGGTATATACATACAATGGAATACTACTCAGCCATAAGAAAAGACACAATTGTCCCATTTGCAACAACATGGAAGGACCTAGAGGGTATTATGTTAAGTGAAATAAGCCAGAGAGAGGAGGACAGACACTGCATGAACTCACTCCTATATGGAATATAAGTGAACACACGGACAGAACTGATTGGTGGTTACCAAGGGGAAGGGGGGTGGGGGAGGCACAAGGGGTGAAGGGTTACATCCACAAGGTGACGGACAAACAAAAATGTACAACTAAAACCCCACAGTGTTATAAACTATTAAGACATCAATAAAAAAAATGGTAAAAAAACAAAAAACAAGTGAATTCATTATTTTACTCTTTGTGCTTCCCCCCTTTAAAAAAAATAGTCAATTTGTTATTTTAAAAAATTACCCATGAATGAAGACTGATTCCATATGGTGGCTCCTCCTACCCTTAAAAAAAATCAGTTTATGCATTTTTTGCTGCTCTCCTTCGTTTAGTTTGCCTTCGTCCGTATGTGCTTTTGGTGGCATATTGCTGTGCCACCTGCTTGACGTTTGGAATATTAGCTTTGAATGCAACATAGACTTTGATCTAGGAGGTTTTTTCCTGTGAGACATTTACATGAAAACAGGGTCTTTGATTTTAATAAGTTATGTGTTCTTCCTGCTTATTTCCTACCTGAACTTGTCATAATGCTCCATGAGGGACACTGCAGCTGGTTGTTATAGAATTGATTGATAATAATAAAAGATTATGACTTTAGGGAGATTTTAAGCAGCAAGAACTGCTGATTTCTTAAAGGGACAGGGTAAACCCAGATTTTCAAATATGGGCACAGACCCTCTGTTAACTTAGGAATAAGAATTCTGGTTTTGATGAAAAATTTTAGAAAGTTAGTTTCAAAGTGTTCCTTATGTCAAAGGTCAAGTCTTAAATTTAATTTTTTTCTTTCTTTTTTTTTTTTTTTTTTGTGAGGAATATTGGCCCTGAGCTAACAGCCATGCCAATCTTCCTCTATATTTGGGACACCACCACAGCGTGGCTTGATGAACAGTGAATAGGTTTACGCCTGGAATCCGAACCTGCAAACTCCGAGCCGCCGAAGTGGAGCACATGGACTTAACCACCATGCCACCGGGCTGGCCCCTAAATTTAATTTTTTAATTAAAAATGTTTCATTCTCAGAAGACCAGTTCCTCCTAATAACCACATGATGGAAGTTTGCCAATGAAAATAATTCATGTATGCACATATACACACACGCTTTATATATTATTATATGTTTCTAGCATTATTTCTAGCAGTCTTTTCGACTAAATAATTTCCTCATATCTTTTTATTGAGCAAAAACTATGGCAGTGTTCCAAATACATAATCTTAGCTCTGGAATTTAAAATTTAGCTTCTGGTTTTCTGTGTCCTGCTAATTGTGAGTTTGAGGAATAGTTCATATGTTCATCTTAGTATACATTGAAAAGGAGTTTGTGACCATTTTGCTGTATATTCTTATAATAACCCAATTAGTGGCATGTCATTTTACTTCTCTAAGCTCATTTTCCACATCTGTATAAAATGGAGGTTGTGGGTATGGGCATGAGAGATGGGAGTTTGAATTAGAACAATTGCTAATGTTTCTTCCAGTTCTTAATATTGTATGACGTTATGGAAGCAAAATGCTTCGATGGTTCCATGACCACATCTATATTTGTTCATCGACTTGGCTTTTACTGTACGAATCTCATTAGTTATACCCATGCTGCACGTGGGTTTCTGAAACATTTAATTGTATTCTAAATCATTTAATTTGCTTGGCTATTATATATTTAAAATTTGCCAGAAGTGTCTTTATCAAACAAGAATTTGAATTGGCTTTTGAGGAGTCTGGACAAGGCTGACTATAAATGGGATTGGGGTCATTTATCAATATCCATTCTTTTATTTCATTAGTTGAATTAATGTGTAGGCCTTTGGCCCAAGGAATATATGTAGCTCTTCTATTTTAATGGTTTAGCCTTACTGCTGTCTTCCTTTTAGCTTGCTGTAAGTACAAAATAGTTAACAAATTCTTGAAGATTCTTATAATCTCCCCTCTCCCATGAAGTATGTAAGCAATAAAGTAAATGTAGCCATTATTCTTTCTCTTCTCCTTGCTGTTTTCTGGATGTTTGGTTCGATGACTGTTTTATTCTCTACTACTGTCTAATCTAGTCACAATAATTTTTGTGTTCTTAAAGAAAAAAGCCAATGAATTAAATATATCGCCATTACTTTTACAATCAAATGATCAGAGAAGAAAATACTCTAATAAATGGGAAGCCCTTCGAAATTCTTGCATAAAGAGAAGCAGCCAAAGTACCGTATTAATCTGGTATCTTACTGAGAAAATTGACCAATGTATATTGGTTGTGCCCTTTCCATGGTAATGTTGTGTCATTTATTTAGATATCCTTGGAACAGAAGATCTTACTGTGGAAGTGACTGCCAATGATGCCGTGAGATTTTATCCCTGGACCATTGATAATAAATACTATTCAGCAGATATCAATCTATGTGTGGTGCCAAACAAATTTCTCATCACTGCAGAGATTGCAGAGTCTGTCCAAGCATTTGTGGTTTACTTTGACAGCACCCAGGTAAGACTTTTTTTCCCATGGACCCAGAATAAGAAATTATTTTGTGCTTTCTTTTTTTCCTCCTGCATTATCTGTGAGTTCTCTTAATGTCTCTTTTTCTGTTTTTGTTTGTTTTTCCTCCCTCTAGAAATCTGGTCTTGATAGTGTTTCCTCATGGCTTCCACTGGCAGAAGCATGGTTACCTGAGGTGATGATATTGGTCTGTGATCGAGTGTCTGAAAATGGTAAGGCTCTCCAGTGGGGTGGTAGTTGGTACCCGGGTTTGCCATTCCTTGATAAACAGAATACATTTGTTTCCTTAACCTACAACAGTACCTCTCGTGTGACTTTATTTCTTTACAAAAATATTTTCAGCTATTTCTCTTTGGAATCTTGCAATACTTATATTTTATTTTTTAAGAATGGACACTTTGGGTTTGAGAAATCATTTTCTTTATATTACTTTATTTTGCATGCCTTTAGAATAACATTGACATTAAGGGTAACACTTTGAGATTTGTGGAGAGTATTGCAGCAATATTCGTGTTTTATTTTATTTTTCCGTATAGAGATTCTTTTGCATGTTGTTTTAGGTGTAAACCGACAGAAAGCTCAAGAATGGTGTATCAAACATGGCTTTGAGTTGGTAGAACTCTGTCCGGAAGAGCTGCCTGAGGAGGACGGTAAGTGTTTATGTGCCAGGAGAAAATATGGCATGCCGACTCAGATCTGAGCGATTGTTGTAATTCAGGGAAGAAGAATCAAAGTGGAATTCAAGAAGCATTATTTTTTCCTCAGCTGTTTGAAAGGATCTGTGCAGAATCCATCCCTATGGTCATACTACTAATTGAAGAATCCATTTATTTGGTTTTACCACCTATTTTAGGACTTTTGAAATGTTGTTTGTTTTTCTTATGGATAAAGGTAAAGGATTTCTACCTTAAATCTTACTCATTTCTCCAATCTCTTATCCTTTCTCCACTGCCAATAAAGGAGGGTTTGACCTATAAATAGTTTATGTTCCTTATTTTGAGTTCTTAGTAACCTAAGGCTGAATTCCCAGGAACCCAGGGGGCATGTCAGTCCTATTTGTATGTGTTTTGGACATTTGAAACCAAAAGTAGACTGAGAACACCCTCCCCTGGGATTAACTGCCTTCTACTACACTCTAGACCTTCTATTTCTTCCCCCTGTTCTTTCCCACTCCCATATTCTTCTTACCTTTTTTCCTTCCAGGTACAGCTAAGCTAGCTGCTGTGGGATCTACCAAGATAAGATGGGTTTTGGCCCATCAAAACCTTATAGTCTAGGGGGCCAGCCTGGTGGCATAGTGGTTAAGTAGTGGCACTCTGCTCTGCTGGCCCAGGGCTCGCAGGTTCAGATCCCGGGTGTGGACCTACACACCGCTCATCAAGCCATGCTGTGGCAGGCGTCCCACATAAAATAGAGGAAGATGAGCACAGATGTTAGCTCAGGGCTGGTTTTCCTCAGCAAAAGAGGGGGAAGCCTTATAGTCTGGCACAAGAGATAAAACATGTATACAAATAATCGAATTACTAGGTGGAACGTCATAGGGAGGCGGCATTGAGAAGATGCCAGTTGTTGTGAAAGACATTCTAAGTAGAGGCAGCCAATATCAATTCAAGTAAATAGATAGGATGTAAGTAATCATTACATGAAACCTGTATTTTTTTTTTAAAGGAATTAAGAAACATCTTTCTATATTCAGGGTTATTTAGGATTTTTCCAAAATGTTACTTTCAGGAATAAAACCCTGGCAGAGAAGAAGAGGACAAAAATGAAATAAAAAGGCTAATTTTCCTCCCTGTACATTTTTAAGAATGTTGAAAATGAAGAACAATTTCTCCTTCCATGTTTTTCAAGGTCCGCTAAAACTTGTGCCTTGTTTTGTGTATGTGGGCATGTGTATAATCACTTATTTCTGGCACTAGAATTTTCTCTTCTTCCTGTAGTCCTTGAGAGTCAACATTTGAGTCATTTATTTGTCTGTTTTCATTTTGGAATGTCATCTTTCTAGCACTACACTTCTTGCTCCTACTCTGAACAGTGTTGTCGTATTAATTCAGCATAATCTTAAAGTAGATTTTTGACATATCATCTTTAGGTAAAGTAACTAAAACCTTCCTAGAATTTTTTAATACAAACTATTCCCAACCTGTATACCCTCATTCTTTATTTGCTTGTATTGTTCAAACATCAATATAAGACTTTATGCTAGTTTGTACTTAACTTCATCTTATTGGTTCTGGCTCTTTATTTCAGACCATATTTTTGGTTTCTGGTTGTATCACCTCAAGTACTACTTAATCTTTCAAGAATTGAATCAGTCATAGTTAAGATAAACATGCCTTTTATTTCTTCATTTAAACATTGATGGTGATAAACTCATCTTGGTATTTTCAGTTTAATCCTCACCATATTTCTGTTAGATGGGTACTCTTTTTTAAAATTAATTAATTAATTAATTAATTATTTTGGTGAGGAAGATTAGCCCTGAGCTAACATCCCTTGCCCATCCTCCTCTTTTTGCTGAGGAAGATTGGCCCTGGGCTAATATCCATGCCCATCTTCCTCTACTTTGTATGAGACGCCGCCACAGCATGGCTTGACAAGCAGTCCATCAGTCCACACCCAGGATCCGAACCTGCAAACCCCAGACTGCCGAAGCAGAGTGTGTGAACTTAACCACCTCGCCACTGGGCCGCGGGGTGGGTACTCTTTAAATGATTCATCAACCTGTCAGTTACTGAGGGCCTGCAGTCTTTCAGGCACTGTGTTAGGCATTGGGAATAATGAACTCAACACGACATAGTTCCTGCCTTCAGGGAGTTTCAGTCTGGAGGGGAAGGTCACATCGGTAAATCATCAGTTCCATTGCATCTTTCCTCTAGGAGAGGTGTGCAGAGTGGTGTCACCCTCACTTTTCTTTGAGAATAGCATAAGTGATTTGCCCTTGATTAAATAGCTAGTAAGTTATAGAGCCTGGATTCAAATTCAGATCTTCTACCTTCTAATTCTGTGCTCTTCCTGTTAAACCACCCAGGGCCAGGCCACCAGAGACAGGTTCTACGTGGACTGTGCTCTGTAAACCCTTAGGAGACTTTTCTCTTTCAACCACATGAAAACTATTTCTGCCATTGTTTTCCATATGCCGTCTTATAATACTTATTATCTGAAGGAGCTCCATTTCCTTTGTACACACTTCCATCTACAATGTAGCTAAGAATACTGCCTTATTATGGGTATGCTAACTGGGATTACTGCCCTATTGTTTTGAGTAGTATCAGTTAAATTACAGAATCAGGATAGTACCAATATTAAATTAACTAAACTAAGATTTTCTTTTTTGTGACTCTTTGCCTGTCTCTTACACTTATGGTTGTAGTAATTTCACTTCTCACTCTTAAACTATCTTTTTCTGATCAAGAAGTTGTTCTCTAGATATTTGTTACAAACAATAGTTATTACTCTGTGGTTGTCAGGAGAAGATAGGGCATTTACAGGATTTTATCGCATACTTAGAGGACCATTCCTGCCTTCAGGAAACTCATTCTCTGTAAATAACCAAGATTGGTATTTCTAGTACTATCCCAGGATTGTGTAATTAATGGAAACTGACATTTTCAGGAGAATATGAGTGGATTCCATTGGTGAGATAATGGACATGACTTTGTTATATAAGCCTTTTATATTGTATGTTTATTTCATTGTTTTAGTTTTTAGACTATTCTTATCAAAAGTTCTAAGCTCTGTATGTGCTTTGTTCTTTTCCTTATCACATAAGTTACAATGTGAAGTAACAACTAAGTAAGCAAGATAATAAAGGCATAGTTATTTAAAAACATGGTTGGAGGATATATATACACACATATATATGTATGTATAATTATGTGTATAAATATATATATTTCCCCTTCCTTAATTAGATGACTTCCCAGAATCTACAGGAATAAAGCGAATTGTTCAAGCCTTGAATGCCAATGTCTGGTCCAATGTAGTGATGAAGAATGGTAAGTAACTTGGGACTAAAAGTCCTAAGGAGTTTTTTTCTCCTGTTCCTTGTAAGTTTTACATTATTCGGATATAGTGGAACCATTAGGATTATATGAAATCTGTAGATTTGTTCACTTTTAAATCCCCAGTTGAAGGAAGAGCCAAAAGTAACATTTTTAAAGAAATTTTAATATGTGTTTAAGAGTTAATTCAGTAATTTAGAGCTTGCCTGTAATATGCCTGGCATTGTCTTTGGCTTTAAGAAATACCCCCAGAATTGTAATACATGAACCATGTCCTCAAGGAGCTCATGGTCCAGCTATGGAAACAAAGTGTGCGCTTTTAAAGTGCTAGGTAACTATGCACGGCAGTCTTCGGTGAGTGCAGAATGACTGATACGGCAGTAAAGGCATAGAGGTCAGAGATGTGGCCTTTGCTGTGGGCTTGAGTATATAGAGAGAGCTTCAAGGTGAAAGTGGGTCTTGGCAGTTGTCTTCATGAGATGGTCAAGATTTGGGTTGGTGAAGGAGGAGAGTGACAAGCAGGGGAGAAAGCATAGTTTTGAGAATAATGGTTGTATGTTCTAGGGTCACTAGGAGAATCTCACTTAGCGGTTGGAGCTAGCTAGAAGAGCTAGGCAGAAGAATCTGGGCTTTTTCCAAGAGGAACTGGAGAATCACTAGAGATTTTTTAACAAGAAAGTGATGCAAAGAAGTTTGCATCTTTGAAAGGTTAATGTCATGGTGACGTGCAGGTGAGTTTGGCAGTCGAAGCAGGTGGAGGTAGAGCCTGCAGTCATGGAGACCAGGCAGCTGTGGCTGCAGCTCAAGAGTAAGGTGTTGGGGCCTGGGCTAATGTGGCAGTGGCCGTGGGGTGGAAAGCTAGATCTGAAACGCAATCCGAAGGGGCTAGGCCAGTGCACGTTAGCCTCTTGTTGTCTGTATTAGTTTGCTGAGGCCGCAGTAACAAAGTACGACAAACTGAAGCCTTAGAACAACAGGTGTTTATTGTCTCGCAGTTCTAGATGCCAGAAGTCTGAAATCAAGGTGTCAGCAGGGCCATGCTCCCTCTGAAGGTGCTAGGGAAGGACCTGTTCCAGGTCTCTTCCGGCTTCTGGTAGTTCTTTGGCTTGTGGCAGCATAACTCCAGTCTTTACATGGCGTTCTCACTGTGTGCCTGTCTGTGTTCAGATTTCTTCTATATATAAGGACAATAGTCATATTGAATTAAGGGCCCAACCTACTCCATGGTGACTTCATCTTAACTAATTATATCTGCAAATAAGGTAATATTCTGTTTCCAAATAAGGTAACATTCTGAGGTATTGGGAGTTAGAATTCAACATGTGAATTTTAGGGGATATAGTTCAACCCATAACATAGTCCTTTAGGAATTGCTGCCTATATAGTGTTTTTTTCTCTTGTAGCTATTAGCTGCCTCAACAAGTATGCCATGCTAGGTGAAACACTACAGAAGGGAATGAGAAAAATCATATTTACAGTGAGCTTACCCCATCTTCCCTGAGATGAAGTAGAATATTTCATCTTAAGTTTTGGTCGACCCTTGAGTGTTAAGTGAGATTGGGGTCCTTCAGCTTGCCTGCAATCTGACCTAACCCAGGTCATCATGGGAGAAGCTCCTTCTGGCATAGTAAGATACTCCTTCCTCCCCTTCTCTTCCCCTCTCTCCTTCATCCTTCTCACTTTGTTTTTTCTAGGGGGAACCTAATGTGTCTGTTGCATTGAATTGCTAAGATAGTAGGTTTTATTCTATTGGAGTAGCAATCAAAATAAGGCCTTGATAGATCTAGAAAAAATAAGGAGGTTTTAGCCTATGTTGTCATCTCCCTGTTACCAGAACAAACTCAAAGTGAGGCTTGGTCCTCTCATTGATTCATTCACCAAATCCTTGTTGAGCATTTATCATAGCGAGGCATTGCTCTAGACTATCTTCACTCTAAAAATACATTTAAGGTATGGTACATAAACTGGATCAATTTGGAATAAAATTATATTCAGTGGTGCTTGTTATATTTATGAGAACTATTTTCAGAAAGGCTTATTTGGCTCCAATCACTTTTTGACAGATCTGCCCCCCAGTTCGTATATTAAAGAAGTACTGCCTTGTCATTTACATTATGGTTATACATTTAGAAGCTGGACTGAACACACTTTATTGCTTTGGAATTATGGTCAAAGATATTTTCTGGAAAAATGCCATTCTACTTGTTTTAGACACTAAACAATATTCTTAAGAGAACTGCAAGGCAAAGAGGCATGCTGTGGATTTTTCATGGTTCTTTGCCCTGAAGTATCTTTGCTGTCTTCTTTTTCTCTACAGTATTGGTATGTTGGTTTGCCATTAATCAAAAACCGAAAGATTGCCATTAGCTTAATTCTATTAAGAGTATCCTGGCCTTTGTGGTATGAAAGAAACTTTTAACTATCTTAGCTCTAGGAGGAGCCCTAGGTATGGAAATACATGACATTTGGATGCAACCCATGTCTTAGCAAGCGTGAAGGACCACGTCTTAGATTAGAGACAGGGCTCTGTATGAATACATGGGGGGTCATATTACTCTTCTGGGGTGACCTGCCTCCTGTGCTCCCTGCAGAGCCTTGCTCTGGGGGTGGTCTGTCTGAGTGCCCAGTGAACGCCTTCCTATCAGCAGGCTTTTCTTGAGCATTGTCTGCCAGCAGGTACTCAGACTGGGTTATTTGTTTTGGGGGGGTCTCAATTTTCTCTACTTTTTCTCTTTCATTTTCCCCCCTTTTCTCTTTCTCTCCTTTTATTTTTCTCTTACTTTAAAAAAAATTGTGGTTAAATTTACATAGCATAAAATCTACCATTTTAACCATTTTTAAGTGTATAGTTCAGAGGCATTAAGTACATTTACATTGTTGTGCAGCCATGACCACTCAGAGCTTTTTAAACCAAAAAATTTTTTAAATCAATAAGTTGGTTGACAAATTACAGAAAGATATTAGAGGTACTCTTTTTTTGTTTTTTGTTTTTTGTTTTTTACTAGAAATTCAACCAATTATTTAATGAAGGAATAAATTTTTACATAAGATTTTAGAGAATAGTAAGAGAGGTAGCAGACCTAATTCATTCCAAGGCTCCCTAACGTGATCCAAAGTCCTAAAGATAGTGCCAGTAAAGAAAAGTATTAGAGCCCATCTCATTCACATAGATGCCATGATTTTAATCAAAATATTAGCAACCCCAACCCAGAAATGCATAAAAAGAATATATCATGACCTAGTTGGATTATTCCAAGAACACAACATTCTTTAATATAAGAAAACCCTATTTAAATCACCACATGAACAGAGTACAGGGGAAAAATCACATGATTATGGCAATCAATGAAAAAAGCATTTAAAAACTTCAGACTCTATACAGAGGGTAGAAATAAAGAAACTGAACAAATTAGAAATGGACTCTAGTAAATACCATACTGAATGTGAAACAGGGAAATGTAGACAATGATGCCACCTCTCACTTTTAGGACACTAATGACTAGTTTTTTGTTGTTTTTGTTAGAAAAATTACTATAATCACAATTGATTCTTTGGGATTATTGCATTGCAAATTACATAATTCCAATTAATTATTTGGAATTATGTATTATCTATTTAGTATTTATCAAGCAGTAGTGGAACACTGAGGTTATGCCATGCCAGGCTTTAACATTTACTGATTCAGAAAAATATTAGTTTGAAACTTTTTAAAAAATCCATTTTAAATGTGCTCAGTTTGAAAAAATTCCAGTTCTAGTAAGGACTATGAAAATTTAGCTGTTATGGCAAATAGCCCTGAAAACGTACAAATCTGACTAGGATTTTATTTCTTTGCAGTTTATTGGCCACTTGGCATTCAAAGGCCAAATACTTCATCTGAAAATCTAGTTAATTAAACACTTAGAAATGAGTAGCTTCCTACCCTCCACCAAGATAAAGTGTGTGTGTTTCCTAAATGGGAATTCATGATTTAAATGAGTGGCCAGCTCAATTCTTTGCCTATTACAAGTCTGAACAACTTACCTGGTTGTAGGGTATCCTAATAACTTTTTGCCTCTAGTCTCTTCCTTAAAAGTTAATAATATACAAACAACCAAAGAAAAGATAGATAAATAGGATTTCATCAAAATTAAAAACCTTTATACTTCAAAGGACACTCAGGAAAGTGAAGAGATAACCCTCAGAATGGGAGAAAGTATTTGTAAACCATATATCTGATAAGGATCTAATATCTGGGATGTATAAAGAACTCTTTTACCTCAATAATAAGAAGTCAACCCAGTTTAAAAATGGCAAAGGAGTTGAACAGACATTTTTCCAAAGAAGATACACACATGGCCAATAAACACATGAAAGATGCATAACGTCATTAGTCATCAGGGAAATCACAACCAGGATGAGATACCACTTCATGCCCACTAGGATGGCTTTAATCAAAAAGAGACGATTACAAGTGTTGGTGAGGATATGGAGAAATCAGAACCCTCATGCGCTGCTGGTGGGAATGTAAAATGGTGCTGCGGCCACTTTGGAATAGTAGTAGTAGCTCAAAAAATTAAACTATGTGACTGAGCAAGTCCACTCACTGGTATTATACCCAAGAGAACTGAAAACATATGTCCACACAAAATCTTGTACACACATGTTCCTAGCAGCATGATTCATAATAGCCAAAAAGTGGAAACAACTGCTGAAAACAAAATGTGGTATATCCATACAATGGAATATTACTCAACCATAAAAAGAAATGAGGCATGGATGCATGCTGCAGCATGGATGAAGCTCAAAAATGTTATGCTAAGTGAAAAAAGCCAGCTGCAAAAGCCACAGATTTTATGATTCCAGTTATATGAAATGTCCAGAATAGTTAAATTCATAGAGACAGAAAGTAGATTAGTGGTTCCTAGGGGCTGGGAGGAGGGGTTACTACTGGATACGGGGTTTCTTTTTGAGGTGATGAAAATGTTCTGGAATTAGATAGTGGTGATGGTTACGCAACTTTGTGAATATACTAAAAACTACCAAATTTTACACTTTAAAAAAGGTGAGTGTTATAATGTGTGAATAATATCTCAGTAAGAGGGAAGGAATACCACTAATGATGATAGTGATGGTAGAAGGAAGTGAGGTGGTCATCATACTAATAGCAGCTGCTTACGTGTGTACCTTATCTTATTTAATCTCAATATCCATATGTGTTAGGCTTAAAGCGGTCAAATGATTTCCTTCAGGTGATGTAACTCATCAGTTCTCAAACTTGTTTGCACATTGGAATCACCTGGGGAACTTTAAAAAGTACTTATGCCTGAATGTCACTCCCGGAGACTCTATTAATTAGTATGAGGTGAGGCCTGGGCATAGAGATTTTTAAAATCTTCTCCAGGTAATTATCCCGAGGTAATTGCAATATGCAGCAAAGCTTGAGAAGCACTAATATTAGCTTTTAACTATCAAAGCCCTGATCTGAACTTGGATCTGTATAATTTTGAAATCTTAACTACTATAACATGTAGCCTTATAAATTACTATGTTGTAATGAAATTTCTCTTTTGCTGCTGTTTCTCTAAAGACTCAAGTGACGGTTTTCAGCCCTGACACTGCCACTCAGCTATGTGGCCTTAGGCAGATCTCATTTTGTCTGGGCTTTATTTTCAATCTGGAAAATGAAGTAGATCTCCATCCGTGGCTCCTGGCTCTGGCTGCACATTTGAATCACCTAGGAAGCTTTTACAACCTATGCTGTCTGGGCCTCACCCAGATCATTTATTTCAGAAGGGAGGGGCAGCTATAGTATTTTTAAGTGCCTCAGGAATTCAACTAGCAGCCCTGGTTGAGATCCACTGACATGAATGATAGTCATCTAGTTCTAACTTGTCAGAGTCTGTGCTTAATCCATGGGCGTAAACTAGGCATTTTGAAAGCTGCATTAGCCCTCTGACTGACTTGCTTTCTCCCCTTCTAAATCATGTGGTATTCGCAAGTCACTCCTCTGACTTACAAAGCCAGAGGAAAGAGACAGGACTGTGCCCAATGTAGTCAGCTAGAGGCAAAGGTGAGAATAGTGGGTGCTGCCCTCTGCACTTCCTCGGTTCTTGTTTCTAGTATGGGCTAGTGTCATGACAAGTCGACAGTCCTCCTTGAGATCTATAAGAAAGAATGCAGCCTTTAGAAGTAGCTAATTGTCTAGGGCCATAATTGAGACCCTAGGTGTATCTGGGCCATTTGAGTTTTTCCTCTGTTGACCTCAAATCTCTCTCTAGTCCACAATTTAAGATCTGGTTTCAAGTGTTCATTTATTCATTCAAAAAGTATTTATAAAGTACTTTTTGTGTGTCAGGCATTGGTCTGTGTGCTTGGGATACATCAGTGAACAAAATGAACAAAAATGTCTGCCCTTGTGGAGTTTTCCTTCTGGTGGGAGGCAGTAGTCACTAGACAATACAAGTCATTAGTAAGTTGCATGGTATGTTGGAAGATGATAAATGATATGGAAAAAATCTTAAAGCAGGGTTAAGGGTATTGAGATTGCTGGGTAGATGGCAATATTAAATAGGGTGGTCAAGGTGGGTCTTCTGGAGAGCTTGAGATCTGAGGAAGGAGATGAGGTATTTTGCCATGTGGCTATCTGGGAGAAGAGCATAGGGAATAGCTACAGCAAAGGCCCTAGGGTAAAAGTATGCCTGATGTGTTGGAAGAACCTCAAGGAATGCACTGAGGAGGGGAGAAGGTCGGAGAGATCATGGAGGATCGGATTATTTAGGGCTTTGTAGGCCAGTACTTTCACACTTACTCAGAGTCAACTGGGAGCTATTGCAGGGCGTTGAGTAGAGAGACATGATATCACTTCAGTTCTAGAAAGATCACTGGCTGCCGTTTAGAGACTAGATGGTGGAGGTGAGGAGGAACCAAGAATATCTCTTAGGAGACTATTGCAGTATTCCAGGTGAGAGATAGTGGTGGCTCAGATCAGAGTTGTAGCAATGGCAGGGGTGAGAAAAGGTCCAATTCTGGATGTATTTTAAGGTTGTGCCAGCATGATTTCCTGACGGTTTGGATATGGGTATGAGAGAAAGCAGCCAAGGCGGACTCCAGGATTTGGGTCTAAGCAATCTGAAGGATAGGTTGCCATCAACTGCAATGAGGAAGCTGCAGATGAAGCAGACTTTGAGGGGCAGGGTGGCATATCAGTAATTCAGTTTTGGACATGTTAACTTTGAGATGGCTACTAGACTTCCAAGTGGAGATGTCAAATGGACAGTTGGATAGATCTGTAGAGTTTGGGAAGAGAGGCATATGTTTGACATTTAAAACCTTGAGCCTGGATGAGATCACCAAAGGAGTAAGTGGAGTAAATAAAGAGGACCAAGGACTTGGCCCAGGGACATTCCAACATCAAGAGGATAGGGAGAAGAAGGCCAGCCCCAGTGGCCTAGTGGTTAAGTTTGGCGTGCTCCGCTTCGGCGGTCTGGGTTCAGTTCCTGGGTGTGGACCTATACTACTCATCTGTCAGTGGCCATGCTGTGGTGGTATCTCACATACAAAAAGAGGAAGAATGGCAGTGGTTGTTAGCTCAGGGCGAATCTTCCTCAGGAAAACAAAAAAAAGAGGATAAGGAGAAGAGAAGGAACCAGCAGAGGAGACTGAGAATGATCAGTAAGGTAGGAGAACCAAGAGTGTAGAGTCCTGGAAATAAAAGTCGAATGTTGTCAAGGTGGAAGGAGTGGTCAGCTATGCCAAATGCTGCTAATAGGTCAAGTAAGATGAGAACTGAGAATTGACCTTTGGATTTAGCCATGTGGAGGTCATTAATGACTTTGAAGAGAGTAGTTTCAGTGAAGTAGGTTTGGGAGGAGGGAAATTGGAGATGGTGACTATAAACCACTCTTGAAATTTTTGCAGGAAAAAGGAGCAGAGAAATACCTGGGAGCTAGTGAGAAGAGTGTGGTTGAGTTTTATTATTTTTTTAAGATGAGAATAAGAGCAACGTGTTCGTAGACTGAAGGGAAAGATCCAGTAGAGAGCAAAAATCTGATGGAGTAGGAGAGGAAAGGGAGAATTGTTGGGGTGATGTCTTTGAGTAGGTGAGGGGGGTGGGCTCTAGTGTACGAGTGGAGGGATTGGCTTTGGATAGGAGGGGGGAAGTAAATCTGTGGAAAGAGGCAGGAAGAGAGTATATGGTTGCAAATGTTGCTGTGTGGGGAGATGTGGTATGGAAATCTGTGCAAGTTTCTTCTGATTGCTTCAATTTTCTTAGTGAAGTTGTAAGCCAGGTTATCAAGTGAGAGGGCAGAAGGAGGTAGTGTTAGGGTTTGAGGAGAGAGAAGAAAATGTGGAAGTCATCTAGGAGAGATAGAGAGAGTAGATAAACCAAGTATGATTGCCAGCATGAAGGAGCCCACTTGAAATTTGGTCTAAATTTAAAATGAATTTAAAGTGAAGCAGGCAGAGGGGTGTGTGTGTGTGTGTGTGTGTGCGCGCGCACACGCGCGCGCCCGTGCAGGGGGGTGTGTGTGTGTTCCCCAGCTACCTTAAGCTACATGGGCATAGCCATGGAGTAATCAATTGTGCTTTTACCAAGCAAGGGTATCACAGCAAGAGGGAAGCAAGGGATTAGATAGTATACATAAAAGAATAATTATAATGATTGACCGTGGAATTTAAGCTGAGTAAGAAAGGGAGAGAGAAGTCACTGGGGCGAAGGTCAGTGAAAAGGTGGTAGTTTTGCAGTCCCAGTGGAGTTGAAGGATAGTTGATTTGAGGTACTATAAAGAAGGAGCTGGAAAGATTGGTGGTGGGCTGAGAGTGGGATGCATGAACTGAGATTATGGAGGGGTTGTAGTTATTGATAATAATAAGGTCTTCAGATATGACCATGGGAATACTTGGCTGAAGTACGGTAGAGGACAGCATCGCTAAAACAAAAATTCAGTGAACTGAGAGTCAGATTGTTGGAAGGATCATCTATATGTGTATTGAACTTGCCAAGAATTCAGAGAGAAGTAGTATTGGAGAAAATGACAGTGAGCCAGTAATTAAAACTGTGAAGAAATGAGGGGGAATGGTTGGGGCATCTGTTGGAAGATGGTAGCAGTGTCTTAGACACTTGACTTCAAATAAAGATAGACTATGTGCGGTTATCAGTAGACGTTGATATTCAGAGGAGATTTTAGAAGTAATTTAGTCCAATGATTCTCAACTGAGACCCAAATCTTGATTTCCCAAATCCCAGGAGGTAGTTTTTGGAGAACACATTATGCTAAGAGATGATCCAGGCAGAAAATAGATATAGTTCAAAAAGGGGCTACAATGAATTCTCATGAATGACAGTTGTACCTAATTCAAGTTAGGAAGGTGCTTGGCCTAAACTTTTAAGACTGTTATCTTGGAAAGCAATCATGTTTTTCTTTCCAGTATTTTTCTATGCAATACTTTTTCTACCAAGTCTTGTACTGGCTGCGTTGACTCAGATTACATGTTCATGAACTTTATAGAATTTAATAAAGGGCATTGTTTTGTTTGGTATGATAGTGTATGTGAATAAGCTGGGTGAAGGCATTTAGAACATTGAATCTCCATGCGTGCATCCGGTCTGACGTCTTTTACAGATGGGGAAAATGAGGCCTCAGGGAGGAGAGGTGACTTGCCTATTTTCACACAGTGAGTCAGTAGCTAAGGTGGGACCAGAGGGCAGGTCTCCTGACCAGGAGTGTTGTGTGTTTTTCCATTACAGTGCGTTGATTTACATTATTGGCTGGTTAGAGAAATGAACACGGAGCAGTTAAATAATTCACCGAGGCTGCATGGGAAGTTATTGGCAGAGTCAAATGAGTTCATTCCCTACAAAACCCCCTCAGCCTAGGTGTTGTGGCATGAGTAAGATTTTAATGAGACAGACTGGAAGTAATGATCATATCTGAGATTTTGGACTTTTTTGCTTATTGCATTTTAAATAAATCCTTTTTAAAGGGCTGTCTGAAATGGTGTTGATACTTACTCAATCCCATTGTTCTGCACTTAATCCAAAGTAGAGGTAAGGCTCCTGGATGGTTAATATAATAAATATTTATACATTGCTTGTGAGTGAAAGAGAGTTCATTTTAAATTATTTTACTTAGAGTCACAACAGATTATTCTGTTCAGTTTGAGTTAAGACTTTTATTTGTACATGGTAGGTGCTCAGTTAATGTGTTTTTGTTACTTAATTTCAGATTATAAAAGCAAACAGGTTAAATTATAGTACTACGGTTGTAGGCAAATTATTATTCCAGAAAGATTATAATTTATCTATTATTATTATAAATCTTCCTGATATAGAGACGTAAGTTCTGGGTTAACCTGTAATAACCTAGTTTTATATTCTTGGCTCTACTAAAGTCTTGTTTCATAAGCTAAGCCATGTATTCTTAATAGGGCATTATCTCCCCTAAAGGGATGAAAATTGATTCTGGGGGTGGGGGTAAAAAAAGTACTCTTTTTATGTATAAAGCACAGATATAGAAATAATATGTAAACATATATACAGTATATCTGCAATGTTAATATTTCAGTGGGGAGGGTGAGTTGTGATTAGGAAAAAAATATCTAAAAAGGCCCTGAGAGGAGTGTGTCTTTGTCCCCAGTTCCTGGCACAGATCTCCTAATGTAATACAATAAATTAATTTTTGGTTTTTGTCCTGGCTCCTGAAACAACTCCAGACCATAAAGGTGAAAGGAGCATCTTTTGTTATTCAATAACAAGCCTCTTTCAACCACACCTGAGTTTATGTTAATGAAGTGACTTTTTGGAAAGCCCCTAAGGATGGGGGCTGGGTATCAGGAGAACCAATCATGTGATTAGGGGGTTGGAACTTTCAGCCTCACCCCCTGACTTCTGAGGAGGGGAGAAGGGCTGGTAGAGTTAATCACCAATGGCCAATGATTTAATCTATCAGGCCTAGTAATGGAACCTCTAAATAAACCTTAAGCAGTGGAGTTTGGAGAGTTGCCAGGTTGGTGAGGACATTGAGGTGCTGGGAGGGTGGCATGCCCAGACACCTTGCCCTATGCATCTCTTCCGTCTGGCTGTTCCAGAGTTATATTCTTTTATAGTAAATTGGTAATCTAGTAAGTAAATTGTTTTCCAGAGTTCTGTGAGCTGTTCTTGCAAATTATCAAACTTGAGGAGGGGGTCGTGGGAACCCCCAATTTATAGCCAGTTGGTCAGAAGTACAGGTGACAACCTGAGACCTGCAATTGGTGCCTGAAGTCGGGGTGGGGTGGTGGGGAGGAGCCTTGTGGGACTGAGAACTTAACCTGGGGGGTCTGCACTAACTCCAGGCAGGTAGCATCAGAATAGAGTTAAATTGTAGGAGACCCAGTTGGTGTCCTACAAGAATTGGAGAATTGCTTGGTGTGGAAAAACCCACACATCTGGTGTCAGAAGTGTTGGTTATGAGTAGAGAAGGAAACAGAAGTTTTTCCTTTAGGGGCTATGATGAAAATGGTCAAGAAACACTGAGCTGAAGGATCTGGTTGTATGTACTAAGCTCAGCCTTAGAGGAAATCCCCAGCTATCATTGTATTCATTGTAAAGATCAGATGTCTAGGGAAGTCAGAGTTTCCACTATATGCATTAAAGATGGGACTTCAGATGGTCCAGGAAATGAAGTGGTTAGGACTGTCTTCACAATTGGGCTGTGCTCTTTAGCGGTCTCCATCCACATCAGTTTGCTCACTGTATAACCTTTCCCATACTCTCTGCCTTACATTTCTTCCACCTGAAATTCTGGCTGTAGCTCAGGAAAAGGGAGGTAGATAAACTCTCAGCTGCTTGCTTGAGTTACCCTCAGCCCGTCAGAGCCAGGCTTATGGCTGTGGGGATCTACCATTTGCGTCTATCTTGTATAGTTTGATAATGTCCCCTTATCATCTTCATGAAAGGAGAAACTGTGGGTCGATGTGAATCCACCCCCCCCCCCCGCCCTTTTGGTCTCTGGTGAGATTGCCTTCCCCTTCTTTCCATTTGTCTGGTACATCCAAAGCTCTAGTTGCAAAGTCTTTTATTATCATTAGATGATCAAGCATCATGCTCAGTACTGTGCCTTGAACTTGGGAGGCACTCAGTAAATAAGACTTGATTTTGAGGGCAAGGAAAAGAAGATGGTTAGTAGAAGCCTGATGAGTTGCTTTGTTTTGTTTTTCAGACAAAGTTGTCACTTACTGTTTCACATAGGAAGGTGGCATTATACACAGTGTCCTCATTTAAAGTGTCAGTTTAATGTTACGCCAAGGCCCCCATCCTGGGCTTTGTCACCTGAGCGCTGATGAGGGCTGAACTCCTGGCTCTTGGGTAATCAGTGGGTCTTTTTATAAATACCACCACTGAGTGAAGGGAAGGAAGGGAAATTCTGTGATCTTTTATTGTTTCCAATCAGTGAAGGAGGGATTAGACTAACAAATATTACAGAGTTGTGACTGTGATCCCCCAGTGGTAAACAATAATTGTAGAGATTGGATTTCAAAAGCCCTGAGAGTTTACTTTCAGATTATCTGTTATAGTTTAATCTCCAGTGATGCAGGTGGGCAAGGAGTAAGTGGACTTTTAACAGTAGAAACAACAATTCTTTCATATGGTAGTTTTCTCTATTCCTATTATAAAAGAAAGGAATTGATCATCTGTTAATGTATGTTCCCCTGAATTTACTTGGTAACAAGATACCATGTTAGAAATCCCAGATTCCAGTTTAAGGAATCATTTACAACTGATGTGCAGAGCTGTGGCAAGAAATGAGTACCAAAAACACAAGGTCCATCTGGCTACCTGATAACTGGGCTACTCTCCTGAGAAAGTAGACGGCTAATGCCTTTAATATAATTTTTTTAAGAGGAGTAAAAAAATGATTAAATAAAAATTTGAATTTAATGTTACAGGAAATAAAACAACATCAAATTACTGAGAGGAAGAATGGTTTACGAAGAGGGTTCTCTTGGGGTCTGTCTCTGCCTAGGTGATATTGGGAAAATGGCATCATGTCTCTGGACCCCAGTGTCCTAATCCGAGGATAGGGTAGAATTATACCAACACTGCATTCTGTGGAACTGAGCTCCTTGAGTCAGTGAGTTGCCCCTCTTTTTATCCCAGTGCCTGAGATTGTGAAACCAAAAAAATGATTTGAATAATCTCTGACAGTTGTCTAACTGTGAGTGTTGTGCTCAAAAATAAATAAGACATATATTAATTTCTGTGTGTGTGTGTTGTGAAGGCATAATTTGGTAGAGATTCTGTTGTAAGAGAAAAAGGGGAAGAGGGATGTGTGAAAAATTAGAGAAGATGGAAGGGAATAAATGTATGAGTAAAATGATGAGACTTGGTTTTAAAAAATCACCCCCCAAATTGTCCATAAGCAAATAAATGGTGGGAGATCCCTTCACATTAGTCACCCTGGAGACACTGCAGGCCTCCTGCGGCCACCTTACAAAACATTTTTGGTAGTCTTCCTTTGGAAGTATTTTTAGAGCTGGTTATGAACCACGTCAGAAAAGTCATCTTTTTCTTCACGGTAAAGTCTTGTTTCATTGCTCTCATTATTGCCCACATTGGTTCTGAATGATTTCTGACTTGATTCTGAGCATTCCTTTGAGGATTTTCAAAAGTCTGCTTCAGGCTCTGGAGATAGGACGTGACAATGGAACCATTATTGGAATTAGTGTGAGACCTTCCTTTACAACTTTGGAAAAGACGGTACTTGCTCTGACGTTTATTTCAGTTTATTAGAGTTTGCGTGCGTGCGCGCATAGAAAAAAAGATCAGGAGTGCATATGCCAAAGTATTAATTGGCGTCTTTGGTGATTTGATTGTCTTCTTTATACGTTTCTCTATTTTCCACATTTTCTGCAATGAACATATTGTTTACAATTGGGAAAAGGGGAAAAACATAGTCTGATTACTTTCTGGTCATGTTCACTGTATGTTCAAGTATTGGCAGCAACAGTTCTTGTGAGCAGGTGTCCCAGGTGTCATAGGGAGAGCACAGATTCACTGAATCCAAGCCAGTAGTGGAGCCAGATACAGTGAGTGCTAAAGCCTATTTCTCTAAATAAGCGCTATTTTTAATAATAAACTTCAAAGTTTTTCTTTTTTAAACAGTAGTTTAATAAAAGAGAATAAATTGGTTCTTCTGATTCTTTTGTGATTTTAAAAACATTTCATTTCAGTTTGTCAAGCAGAAGTGGAATGTGCTATTAAAGTGTAGGCTTATTTTCCTAATACTAGTGAAATCATTTCTGATGGAGTCCTTGCTTAAAATAAGTTTTTATGCGAATAGTGTGGTGTGATTTAAAAATATCATTTGAAAATAGGCATAGCTTCTCTATATAAGTTGAAGTATCTTAGTTGTGGTTCTGGTAAGTTTGGTCATATTTGTCACGTGGATGGAAAAGAAAATTTTGGGGGGAGAGGTAGGGGATGTAAAGAAAACTTAAAATATGGGGAAAACTTGAACTTCTTAAGATAATGCCAAATAATTGCTGTATTAGAGAAATAACTGAAATATGAACACACAATATATACAACAGGTCATGTAAGGCATTTTGGGGGTGTGGTCATGGAAATTCTCAATATTGTGAGCTGTATATATAAATCTGAAGTGAAAACTTTTCTGTTTAGCTGACTCTTGCAGCCTTTGTCTGACAGTTATATCAGGCTGTCAGCGGATATTTCAGCATCCCCCTGATATTTAGCACTATACTGGGAGCTGTGGAAGGTAGAAGAACCCTTAGCTAATGTCTGTGTCTGCAAGGAGTATATGACATAGTTAAGGATGCCAGATAGACTCAAGACAAGTATTTATACTAGCATGTTCTCTAGAGGGCTATTTGAACAGTAAGGACAACAAAGGCAAATGGTGCTGAGGAGGAAGTGATTATGGACTAAAGTCATGTAGAGACTTTCCCAGATTAGGGGGAGGATATTTCCAATGCTGACAGTAGATAAAGATTGAATCTTTTATATGTTTTTATTCTCTTTTTTTCATTGAAAATCTTTTCAAGAAGTGACTTAAAATCTGAGAATTTTCACCAAAAATTACCTGTGCTAATTAGTAGGTCTATACCAGTGGTTCTTAGTTGGAGGTGATTTTGCCCCCCAGGGGATATTCGGCTGTGCTATAGGCTTTTGGTCGGTAGAGAAGAGGGATGCTGGCCTGGCCAGGTAGAGGGAGGGATGCAAAGGACTCTATCTGCCACTAGTTTTATGTGACCAATGCCTCCAGGAGTCATAGGGTTGGCCTGGAATCACTTAATGAGTGGCATTGAAGTGGCGTATGATTAATTATTCAGTCCCAAACTATTCAGTTTAGTTCAGTTAAAATCAGTCTAAACTGGGAGCATCATGAAGGATTACTGACAAAAGAGAACTATATGTGAATAAAAAGATATCTTTTTGCATTTGACCCAAGTTTGTGTCATATCCAGTATCTGTATATCAAACATTGACTGTCTCAACTCTTGATTCTTTACGTGTTACCTCTGGGCTTAATGGAGAGAGTATGGAATTTAGAATCAGAGAGTTCTGGATTTCAAGTTCAGGTTCCAGCTGTGTGACTTTGGGCAAATTACTTAATCTCTCTGAGTTACAGTTTACTCTGTAAAAGAAAATAATAAATAAATCCTCTGTAGAAGAGGATAATGAAATAAAGAAGATATATGTTGATTTCTATTTGTGTGTAGAAGGCATGTTTTGGTTGTTGTGAAGATTAAAGAAGCATTGTGTGTTCAGTACTTGGAATGTTACCTTGCACATACTGAGCACTCAGTAAACGTTAGCTATTATTATTATTAACCCTTTCAATGGTTCTGCAGGATGAGTATTGTTATACCCACTGCATAAATGTAGAAACTGAGGTACAGAGAGGGTGTAATTTGTATAAGACCACCCAGTAAGTGGTAGGATTAGGATTCAAATCCATGCTTTTATCCATCTCCAAATTCGTATGCTCATCATATCGCCTTGACAACGTAGTGGAGAAGTGAGAGAAGAGCAGAAAAACTAGCAGGAAAAGATCCTTTTATTTATTTATTTATTATTATTATTATTTTTTTTGTGAGGAAGACCAGCCCTGAGCTAACATCCGTTGCCAATCCTCCTCTTTTTGCCGAGGAAGACTAGCCCTGGGCTAACATCTGTGCCCATCTTCCTCTACTTTATATGGGACGCCGCCACACCATGGATGACAAGCAGTGCATTGGCAGGTGCCCGGGATCTGAACCCGCGAACCCCGGACCGCCAAGCGCGAACTAAACCGCTGCACCACTGGGCCAGCGCCAAAGATCCTTTTTTTTAGAACTACTTTTCTCCTTTCCCCATAGTACTAAAATTTCCCTTTTTGCCTAGGTTTTTAATTCTCTAAACGTCTCATGTAATGTAAGTCAGAATTGCTATGTGAAACTACACCTAACAGAATTAGGAAAAGAAGAACAGAGCCCCAAATCAGCACAAGGAGGGAAATAATAAAAATCAGAGCAGAAATAAATGAAATTGAAACCAAAAAAAAAAAAACAGTAGAAAGGATCAATGAAACAAAGAGCTGGTTCTTTGAGAAGATAAACAAAATCGACAAACCCTTAGCCAGACTCACTAAGAAAAAAAGGGAGAAGACTCAAATAAAATTAGAAATGAAAGAGGAGAAATTACAACAGATACCACAGAAATACAAAGGATTATTAGAGACTACTATGAAAAACTCTACGCCAACAAATTGGACAACCTAGAGGAAATGGACAAATTCTTGGACGCATACAGCCTCCCAAAACTGAATCAAGAAGAAATAGAGAATCTGAATAGACCAATCACAAGTAAAGAGATTGAACCAGTAATCAAAAAAACTCCCCCAAAATAAAAGTCCAGGACCAGATGGCTTCCCTGGAGAATTCTACCAAACATTCAAAGAAGATTTAACACCTGTTCCTCTCAAACTATTCCAAAAAATAGAGGAAGATGAAATACTTCCTAACACATTCTATGAGGCCAACATCTATGATACCAAAGCCAGACAAGGACAATACAAAGAAGGAAAACTACAGGCCAATATCACTGATGAACATAGATGTAAAAATCCTCAACAAAACATTGGCAAACCGAATACAGCAATACATCAAAAAGATCATACACCATGATCAAGTGGGATTTATGCCAAGGACACAGGGATGGTTCAACATCTGCAAATCAATCAACGTGATACACCACATTAACAAAATGAAGAATAAAAACCACATGATCATCTCAATTGATGCAGAGAAGGCATTCGACAAGATCCAACATCCATTTATGATAAAAACTCTCAACAAAATGGGTATAGAAGGAAAGTACCTCAACGTATAAGGGCCATATATGACAAACCTACGGCTAACACCCTACTCAATGGGGAAAAACTGAAAGCCATTCCTTTGAGGACAGGAACAAGACAAGGGTGCCCACTCTCGCCGCTCTTATTCAACATAGTACTGGAGGTTTTGGCCAGAGCAATTAGGCAAGAAAAAGGAATAAAAGGACTCCAAATAGGCAATGAAGAAGTGAAACTCTCACTATTTGCAGATGACATGATCTTATACATAGAAAACCCCCCAAAATCCATTGAAAAACTACTAGAAGTAATCAACAACTACAGCAAAGTGGCAGGGTATAAAATCAACTTAAAAAATCAGTTGCATTTCTATACGCTAATGATGAACTAACAGAAAGAGAACTCAAAAAGACAATCCCATTTACAATTGCAACAAAAAGAATAAAGTATCTGGGACTAAATTTAACCAAGGAGGTGAAAGACCTATACAATGAAAACTATAAGACACTATTGAAAGAAATGGATGAGGACATAAAGAAATGGAAAAATATTCCATGCATATGGATTGGAAGAATAAACATAGTTAAAATGTCCATACTACCTAAAGCAATCTACAGATTCAATGCAATCCCAATCAAAATCCCAATGCCATTCTTCATGGAAATAGAATTGCTATGTGAAATGCATTTTGTTTCCATAGTAATGTGACTTTAGATTTGTAAAGAGATATCCAAACAATTTCATGTATTTCAAGTTTTCTTGAAACTTCTTATTAAAAAATAAATCCATA
This sequence comes from Tapirus indicus, assembly GCA_031878705.1. Classification (NCBI taxonomy): domain Eukaryota; kingdom Metazoa; phylum Chordata; class Mammalia; order Perissodactyla; family Tapiridae; genus Tapirus; species Tapirus indicus. The sequence goes on along the minus strand of CM062918.1, from coordinate 57,757,018 downwards.
AATATAAACTTCTCCCCAAGGCTTGAGAATTTCTCATTTCAAATCTTTATTCTAGAGGCTATAGTTTCGTTTCCGACACTTCCTGGAAGAATTCTCTGCTAATGACCACTAGATTTTTTTCACGACACTGTCATTTTTATCTATTATTCCACTGGTGCCAACTTACTAGTCTACTGAAACTGAGTTAGATGTTTTTAGGACCAGAGTTTAATATATTTACTATGCCTTCCAGAGTAATTTATTTTACATCACTTAAAAACTTCCCCTTTCTGCAGCTCTGAAGTTTCAGAAGAATCAGTTGAGTAGGTGGATTAATTTATTTCTTCCTAGTCTAGTATTTTGTGGCATCAGTAAAACCAGAGATGCTAATCCCAGTTTCAACAACTACCTGCTAAAGAAATAAATCCTTCTTAATAATAGGGATGACATTTCCATGCCTTGAATCCTGGGGAGAAAAACCTGGTAAACAAGAAAAGATTTATGTAATCCTTTTCTATAAGAAGAATAGTTTTACAGTGGGTGCACATGGACAGAATTTTGCTAAACATTTAACTAGGCAGAACTGAGAGTTTCTTTAAAATCGTAGGTGTATAAAATGTCATCCAAGTTTTTTGAGCAACACTAATGTGTAAGCAATCTGCTCTGGATAAACAAAAATGAATTGTTTTTCTAATTGTGAAAATTTATATGTTTCTAACTTCCTTAAAATATAAGTAGTGGAACATAGTGAACTCTCTTCTTGACTAAATTCTCCATCGTTTATAAGAAAATACTGAACAAAAGCCCTTCCAGCTTATTATAATTAACCTGAAACCTAATTATAAAGTCATAGTTGTCTGTGAACCTTAAAAGGCTTCTGAAATTTAAGATTCTTGTTTTTCACTCTATTAAGTAATTAAAAAAAATACCTAAGCCCAACTAATTCGAAGTTACTGTCAAGAGGCTAAAGAATGCCTCTTTATAAAATCACAAACTTCTAGAGTGGAAAGGATCTTAACAACCATGTATAGCAACCCTCTTATTTTACAGATCAGAAAATTGAGGCACAGAGAGATTAATTAATTTGTCCAAGATCACACTGGTAGGCAGAGCCAGGAATGAAATCCAGGCTTTCTGACCATTAGCCCAGTTCTCTTCCCACTGTTCTGACTTTTTCGTAATTTTACCCATTATTAGAATTGTTGCATTCAATGTTTTTATTGTGGTAAAATACATATAGCTTATAATCGTTAAGTTTTAAAAAATCTCTTTGAATAGATACACATATGAACATGGAACGAAAGTCAAAAGATATACAAAGGTTTATGGTATACAGGCTCCCTCTAACTCCCTCAAACTCCTGTCCATCCCAGCTCCCGTCCTTGGAGGCAGCCACTGTAAAGAATGAGGCATTTTAAACAGACTGTTTTGGTCTAATAACATGCCTAAACTGACACTATATTGCTTATTCTTCATGGATTGCCTGCCAAGTTTGGTAATGCCCACCAGAGGAAACACATAAGCTGTGGAATTGGAATATGGAGAGATGTGTGAAATGGGTTTGAAAATGACCCAAAGTCCAAGTTATTTCCAGTAATAAAAGTGAGGGCTCTCTTAACAGCAGTGCTCTATTACTCAGATAACGCCTTTTGTACAAAGAGCCTAGAGTAGATTATAAGAGCTCTCATGTATCCTCTTGACGTGTAAAATCCCTGAGTATTGCATAACTGGATACAACTGCTTTAAAACTGATAGCACATTGGCCAGAAAGAAAGAATTATGCTGATGCTTAAATAAACATACCCAGGCTCTGTGACACTATCAGTGTGGGACACCATGTGGATCTATTTCTCTCAGCCTCTGAGCCTCCACTGCCTACCTTGCTGAAACCTTGATGATGCCTGGTCCTTGGACAGGGCACACCCGGGCATTTGGCCTGGAGAGTTCTGTGCAGAGTGAGCAAGTTGGGTGAGGAGGTGAAAGGGGGCTCCAGGAGTACATGTGCACCTTTGGCCCTGCTGCCACTGTTGAGGTTGTGGAGCAGGAAAAGCAGCAGGGCGGCAGCAGGCTGTCAGTGCTGCCCAGCGCCTTTGTAGCCTTAAAGGCCTCGGTGTACTGGGTTGATAGCCACGGGCAGTAGGTAGACTAGGGGACTGCCCACCTGGTGAGAGGTCAGGCTGGAAGACGCTGCCGGCCTAGACCCAGCATGCCACAGAGGGGGCTTCATCTAGTTTAAAAGGCAAATCTCCCCTCGTGAAAGGAAGGAGGACAGAGACTGCAAGTGATTTTCTTTCTTTGATACCTCTGTGTGACTGAGTATCTGATAACAGGTTTCACCTGGCAGGGAAGAGGACGTGGGAAGTTTGTAGGTGGTTGGTTTAAAGAGAGATGAGAATGGGGTCAAGGAAGGGATGGGGAGAGGAGAGGCGAGGTGGGAGGAAGTTGTCTTTTTGAGAGGGAAGATCTTGGACTGCTATACTGTTAGACTCTTGGATTGTGGGTTTCGTGTCCTACTCTAAGGCGGTGTTTTGTTTCAGTTTCCCTGATCCTGAGACTCTCTTGGAGTACTTGTTAAAAGTTCAGATGCCTTGGCCTCTGTCCCCGAGACTCTGCCTCAGTCTGAAGTAGGGTCCTTGAATACTGGGGTGGTTTTAATAAGTGCTCAGGTGACTCTGGGGAACATTGTCAGATCAGGACTGGTGCTTACAGTTTTATCAGTTCTAGACGTTCTGCTCCAGATGTGTCCTCTACTGTAAATACAAGTATCCAGAGTATTGGGAGCCGTAATGGCAAATGGCCCATTCATATCAAAATTAGAGCTTTATTTTAGAAAAGCATGCATGTTCCTTTTTACCTGATAATGCCTTGGCATTGATTTTTTAATGTTTTTGATTGTTTAAAATACTGGAATGTTAGTTCATAGCAACTGTTAAGGCATCAGTGCTGTTAATCTTTGCAGACAGAACCCTGAGTGGCCTCATGTTTGTTGTAATGGCCCTGACATTATATTTAACCTGGACTAATACTCTGTGATCTTAAAAAAATTATTCAGAATTTAATTGATAGTAATTATTTTTTATAGTTGAACTTTTATAATGAAGAAATAGCCATTGTTTTATCATCACAGTCATTTTAATAATTTAAAATGCAAATAAAGAATTTCAGTGATTGCATTTTCTCTTTTCAGAAAGGAACCAAGGCTTTAGCCTTCTTAACTCATTGGCTGGAGCAAACCATAGCATCGGGTCAGCCGAGACCTGTCCCTCAGAGGTAAAGATTTTTCTTGGAGTTCTTCTCTGCCTTGGCTTTAATTTCTCCTTGTCATTATGAATCTTTACACCATTCATCATTTTTTCCTTTCCATTAAAGAAGTGACGGGAATCTTAAAAATAGAGAAAAGGAGAATCTAAAACAGCCCTCTTGGGCGTGGTACTTGTCGAGAGCAGACTAGTTCAGCATTAAAGCTGTAAGCCCTCTCAAGATGTTTGCAATTTGGGCTGTTCCATGTTTTTTTGCTAGAATGCTTTTAAAAATGTTCTAGAATTTCTTAAGGCATAAAGTTGCCTCCAGATCCTTAAATATGAAATAAAATTGATGGTTCTTTTTCAATACTTCCTGTAGACAAGGCCCTGTACAAATCTGAGGCGAGGTCCCTGCCCTTAGTAAGCTTAATAGACTGATTTCCACCTCTGTCCTCAAGGACTTTGGTCCAGGTTTACCTGGGTCAGTGTGCTGGGACCAAGAGCACATTATACAGTGCCATGTTGTCTTTCCAGGCATCTTTTTCATCAGTCTCTGAGCTGTTGGTGTATAATCGTGTACATTTTCACATTTTGAATAAAATATGGATCTTAAACAGAACAAACAAACAATATATTTTAATAGTCAATAGCAAAATCATAACACTTTCTCATTTTTCTTTGAGGGAAAATACTCCTGAGTTAGTGAACTTTTAGCCTTTTATTTTTTTATGTGACATCGATCCTTCTTCCATCTCTCATGTCTCTAGCTCCTGTTGCTGCTTCTCTAAAGCCAACCAGTGAGTGGAAGTGTGAGCCTTTTTGGATTTAGTTCTGAAGTAGCCTACTATTAAATTGTTCTTGTGTGTGTTTTCCTCAACAGCAGCCCCATTTGCCAGCAGCAAATAGGACTGAATCCCTCTTGGATGATAGGGGTGGTGCATCTAGCACAACAGACGCTCAGGTTGATAGCATTGTGGGTAAGTTCCTCCTTTGGCTGCCAAGAGACAACTCTGTGGAACTTGGAATAGCCAGTGTATCGGGGCATAAACATCCAGGGGGAAACTGACTTGAAACACGGACCAGGGAAGAAAATGAATAGTGTCCCCCAAGTGAATGTGAGCCTTGCGGATGGCTGTCAGGAAAAGGATGGAGAATGAATACATTACAAATCTGTGGGTACCATTTTCTCTCTGATTCTTTTAGCTGGATCTTAATTCAGATTATCCTAGCTAAAACAGATAGAACCAGCTTTATCTCTCCATATTCTACAGGTTTTTTTGTAGTGTTTAACAGTAGTCAGAATTGATGGTAACATGAATAATACAACTTTATAAGCCCCTTCACATAATTTTGAAGTTCTTTTATATCCACTTTCTCATTTGGTAATGAAGTTTGGCAGAGAAGTTATTTTACGGAGATGAAGGTGAGGCCCAGAGCAGTTTAATAACTTGTCCAAGTGCATCTAACAAGAAGGTCCTGGAACTGAAACTGGAATCCAGTCTGCTGTCCAAAAGCCAGAAAGCCAAGGAGCTTAGTTGACAATAACTATACATGTTCTTTTGTTGAGGACTACTGACATCTCTACTTTCTCTTTATGCCCCAGAGGACCCATGTGCAGTAATAGATTTAAAAAATTTTTTCTGATTATAAGATAATCCATGTAGAAAACTCAAGTGATTGCTTATAGAAACATATTAAGAAGAAAAAATTACGTATAGTTTCTTTTCTTCCTAGTATATTCAACCTTGTCCACTCAATTGAATTCTTCCTGTTGGCTTTTAGACCTGTTAGAGTCTCTGCCATTAAAATAAACCGGTAACCACACTGAAGGAGGTGGGGAAGACAAGAACTAACCCAAATAACTGGGGAAATGGTATTCTGACTGGATATCATAAGGCTAAAAACAGAAAGAACTGACCAGAAACATTGTACTCTACTTAATAAATTTTATTCTCACAGGGGTATGGGTTAGAAATTCTGAGATTATATATATTTTATATATATCAGGGTTGAAAAAAAAGAAAATATAGATAATGAGAACTAGGTTTCTCACACTCAGAGAAAGAAGTTACAAATAAGGACAGGGGGAGGCTGGGATGAACACTTTGGTACTGGACTGGAATTGAAGGTATCAGTATGAACTCATGGTTTTTTAAAATATAGTTGGAGCAATAGAGAAATATCGATGTCTGTATGCATGTGTTAGTATATACATATATATATACTATATATATATATATATATATATATACTTCTTAGCTCTATCTACTAAGAGGGCCTAGAAGCAAAATACTGTAGTAGCAGTGGACAAATCTAGCACTTAGGTCTTAGTTTTTAAACACCATTCTCCAGTAAAAGGTACCAGGGCTACTTGGAGAAATGGTTGATTCCAGGGCTGTGGCAGGAAAAATGCAGGATGAACCTGGAGCGTCTCCTGGTGCCAGAAAGTAATGAAGTGCTCAAAAATCAATGGGGACATGTTGAAAGGAACCAACCTGAAAGAGCTTCCAATGGCTAAAGCCGGAACAGTTTGACCAGCAAAATAAATTAATATCGTGTTGGTCTATAACCCTTGAAATAAAATAAATATCCACGAATCCATACTAATATAAATGAATAATTGAGTAAATAAATAACTGGGAAAGAAAGGGCTGCTCTTCCTCACAGAAGAATTCCAATTAAGAAATGTAGAGGGAATGAGGGAAATAGAATCTTCATTAGCCACACACCACAGTAATAGTCGTTGTAGGCAAGATCCACTGATGGATGTTACCATTAGTAGATGAAAGTTTGAGCAGAAACATGACATTTGCATAGTCTACAAGTATCTCTTCCAAGGTATTTATTTATTACAAAGGGGGAAATAGTAACTTTACACTGGAGAAGCCAACTAAATGGTTAACATCACCAGTAATAAGACATGTTGACATCATCTCCCGCTTGATATGAGGCACTGAAAGGACACATCACTTCTGTGGTATTCTTGCCAAAGGGGCATAACCCCAGTCGAATAAGAAAACATCAGAAAAACTCAAATTAAGGGACATTATACAAAATAACTGACCAGTACTCTTTAGGTCAAAGTCATGAAAGACGAGGAAAGACTAAGGAACTGTCACAAATTGGAGAAGACTAAGGAGATTTGACAGCTAAATTCTGTGCAGGATCCTGGAACAGGATCTTAGTGGAAAAATTGATGACGTTTGAATGAAGTCTGTAGTTGAGTTAATAGTTCTGTACCATTATTCACTTCTTGATGTTTATAATTGTACTGTGGTTATATAAGACGTTAACACCAGGGGAAGGATGGGTGAAGGGCATATGGGAACTCTCTATACTATTTTTGCAAACTTTCTGTAAGACTAAAATTATTTCAAAATTAAAAAATAAAGGCAAAACCAAACTAACAAGTAAAACACTTCCTTAAGTCCACATCTCCCTCTCTTTACTGAACTTATTTCCATTCTTCACCTCCTGTTCACTCCTCGACTCATTCCCACCTACCTTTTGCCCCCATTTGCCACTAAAACAGCTCACCAGCGACCTCCATGCCACCAAATCTAATAGATATTTTCCAGTCCTCATCTTGACCCATTGGCAGCATTCAGTATTATGGATCAGTCCCTTTTTGAAACATTTTCTCTTGACTCAGCCAACACTTCTGGTTTTCTTCCTATTTCTCTGGTTATTCCTTCTCTTTCTTTGGTAGATTACCCTCCTTTACTCAGCCTTTAAATATTGCCATTCCTCAAGGCTCCATCTAAGCTTCTCTTCCAAATCTGTATTTAAGCACAAAGTGACACTAACCCTGTCCACAGTTCAATTACCATGTGTCCACAGTTCAATTACCATGTATACATAGATAAATCACAAATTTTTATCTCTAGCCCCATACACCAACTGCCAACATGACATGCTCATTGAACTAAAGCAAATTTATTAACCAGAATGTATTTTTAACACCAAATTATCTGTATGGCATTGTAGTGGATACAAAGACTTATAAGTTGTCATCCTTGTCTTCAAGGAGCTTACCGTCTAAAAACGTAGAGACAGGCCTTGTAATGTAATGGTTAAGGTTGTGGGCTTGGAGTCCCGGACAGCTGGGTTCAGATTATGGCTCTACCACTAGTATTGAGACAACCTTGAGTGAGTTATTTAGCCTCTGGGGGGCCTTGGTTTCCCCTTCTGTAAAATAGGAGTAACAAATCTTTCCTCACAACACTGGTGCAAAAATGAAATGGAATTGTAAAAGTTAAAGCACTCATTGTGCAGGTACACAGTAAACTCTCTCTCACTGTAGTCATATTTATTTTAGTAACGGTGAAGAGACGTCAGAGTAGCATATGACGGTGCCAAAACAGTTCTATAAACACTGAACGTGGGACGAATTCTAAGGAAGGAGCCCTGTGAGCTGGGACGGCCAGGGAAGACATCCTAAAGGTGGTCGGCCTGGAGTGGAGAATGAGTACAATTTTTGATTAAAAGCAAGCATTGATAAAGAGGCACCATACTGAGGTAGAAATAGTAAAGGATTTGTCATATAAAATAGGAATTTAATTCACTTCTACCTCTGACTAGCTGTAATTTTAGATGAGTTCATTTTCAAATCCAGGTTGCTCCATGTGTAAATTGCCTTCAGTGGTATCTGTCCTAACCTCCTTACGTGGTGGTTGTCAGTAATAGATGTGACAATATTTGTTTGGTAAAATGCAGTATTAATTTCAGGCATTTATTGTTGAATCAGTGTACCTTAGTGGAGGGTGTGGCCTTTAGAGTTGGAAACACCTAAGTCTGAATCCAAGGTCACACTCACTAGCTATGACCTTGAGCAAGTCACTTCAACTCAGAGCTCTAGTTTTCTCATCTCTAAAATGGAAACTGTATTCCTCGCCTCAATATGGTGTTGTAAGGATAAAGTAAGTTACTGTTCATTTGTGAGGGCCCACGAACTGCCAAGCAGGATGAAGCGCTATAAGCTGTAAAGCTGGTCCACATTGGGCACTCATTCAGGCTAGGATTGATTGCCTTGGGATTCTGTGTATTTAGCACATATATAAATAATGTGTGACAAATAATGTGATGAATCCTTATTTCAGATCCCATGTTAGATCTGGATATTCAGGAATTAGCCAGTCTTACTACTGGCGGAGGAGATTTGGAGAATTTTGAAAGACTGTTTTCAAAGTTAAAGGAAATGAAAGGTAATCGGATCCATTGTGTCTAACATGCTCCCATATTGATGCTCCTCTGTTTTATATGATGAGATTTTGTTTGTAACAGCTGATCGGATTCCATGCTCTGGTCTCAGCTGTCTTGAGAAACTTAGCTACTGGGAGACTGTGCCATCCTCTGTTGGTAAAAATTCCCTGGGGAAAATTCTCCTCTTTGTTCATTCTCTTTCCTCTTCCCTTCCCTTCTTCTCTTGCCTCTTTTTCTTTCAGTGTGTCTCATTAACATGGAATCAGTAAGATTCCTACCCATTTGCTCACATCAGTCCCATCTGGAAAATCAGGAACTTAAACTTCCTGCAGCTGTAATGACTATATCATAAACGTGTCTTTTAAACCCATCTCTCGTCTTCTAGTGCTAGAACATCCATACACTCCCGATTTTCCTGTGCTGTTAGGTGAATTTCTTAAGATCTATTTTCCTCCTAGACAAGGCTGCGACGCTTCCTCATGAGCAAAGAAAGTTGCATGCAGAAAAGGTGAGACAATCCGTCAGGTATTTACTGAGGACCTATGAAAGGTCCAGTGCTGTTAGAATGATATCTCACTCTTGTTTCTTTCTGAAGTGTCTTAGCATGAACTTTTCATTGGACATTATAACTAAGTGAATATTTATACACTAGTAATATAGTCGCTGCAGTCAAACCACGACTTTTCAAATGCGTGTTGAATGACATGGAACTTTCATTGAGACTCAGGATGTTTGCCTTCCTAACTGTTGGGCTGGAAAACTCTTAGTTATTTTGTTTTGTTTTGTTATTACCAATGCAACACATGTTCCTGGCAGGAAATGTATATGGTGTATGGTATTCCATTGTGTGACTGTGTCATCATTTATTTATCCAGCTCCCTTTTGGACATTTGGGTCATGTGCAGTTTTTGCTTCTATAAATAGTGAAGCTGTGTACACATCACCCTTGTATACAACTCTGATTCTATCCTTAATATACATTTCTAGAAGTGAAAGTCCTGGGTCAGGGGATTCAAGGGTTCTGATATGTGTTGTCACAGGGCTGGAGGGCAAGGTGTAGAATTTTAGGTCTTAATCAGTTCAAGGTATAACATATGAAATAAGCTGAAATTTAGCTGCTGCCTAAAATTTGTTGCGTGCTTCTCTCCACAGGTGGCTAAAGCATTCTGGATGGCCATTGGGGGAGACAGAGATGAAATTGAGGGCCTTTCATCAGATGAAGAACACTGAGTTATTCACACGAGGGTTTGATTGACAAGATGCTAACTCTCTCTACCTGAGATACTTCCCTGCTCGTCCCAGTTACATTTTGATGAACTTCCCATCACCTTGTTGGCCACCTGACTTGTTCATAGGGTCCCCTTAATTCTAGTTTTTAGTAGGGGGTTAAGGAGAAGTCTTTTTTTTCCTTGGTATATTATAAAGGAGTGAGGAGTATAATGACGATAAGGAGTGAGAATTTTTCAAATATACTTTTTTGTTCTAGGAATGGGAGTGAAATGAGGCTCAGAGGTCTGTGTGATTTGCCCAAGTTAAAGAAGAAGAAGGCCACCAGGTCATTCCTAGTCAACCTTTTAAGGAGCATTCCCTGCATTCACACTTGATTACAGCGGATCAGGAGCTGGTACCACCTCTCCTGGCTGTTCTGGGTTTTTTGCTTTCAAGGAGGTTGCTGCTCTGAGCTTTGATGCTTTTGATGGGAAGGAAGGAATCAGCTGCAGATTTGATTGGTGCTGTAGTAGAGATGGCGTCAAAGGCAGTAGCCCTCAGGTTAGTCTACCTAAAAAAATGCTTCTAGACATTTCAATTGAAATACAGTGTCTGAGCTCATGCTCGAAAGTATTGAGAAACCAGTGTGAATTTCTAGACTAATAAATGAGGCAAAGGTTTCCTAAGGGGATAAAACAGACCCCTCTACCAAGTCATTGTGGGGTTGTGTGTGTATGAGAGAGAGAGAAACTTAAGGAATTCCCTGTATGGGCCATGGAAACAGTGTGTGATCATATGCTGAGATTTGTTGCATTAGTATTGCCGTGAAGAAACTCACAGCTGGGTTATCACTCTTTACACTCTCAAAACAAGGCCCGTTTCCCCCTCTTTCTCTTTGAAAGCCAAACAGAGATCACTGCCTAGTAACACTCAGGAGTGGGCGAGGTGGGAAAGCATGTGAAAGGGCAGGCAGTGAATCCTGACTACTCTGTGTGACTTCCAGGGCTGAGTGGATCAGCCCCAGGGGACTCGGAAACCTCACCAAAGGGAAAGTTTTGAAAGGAGGACTGGGAAATAGAGCAAATAAAACTCCTATTTCTGTTTTTGTAGACACTTTGTAATGCATGTCCTTAACCTTCACTGTGGTAGTCACTGCCGTGGCTCTAAGCTGGCGCAGGGCTGGATGGTGCTGGCACATGGGCTGAGAACTGCTTCTGGTCTGCTGTGGGCTCTGAACCCCTTAGGTCACTGACAAAAGCAAGTTTCAGACCCCTTTGTGCACCGCCTTCCAAGTAGTGCAGAACCTAAAACAGGTGGTAGAAGGAATGGGATGCTCCAGGTCCCTGCCGGAGCGACGACAGGGAGGGAAGGTTTCAGTGATTGGAGCATTCAGGAAGGGCCATTCCAGGGAATATTGGAGGCTGTCTTGCTTGGTGACTTTTTTTTTTCCTTCCTTTTTTACTATTCTGAAGGTTTCTGAAACTATAGTTTACCACCATTCCATCAGTGTTTCTTTGAGGTGACCGCATTAGTTATTGATTAGGAATGTAAGGGAAGTTGGCTCTGGGGTTGCAAAATGAAAGGTGGAACGTGTTTTTCTTAAAACATGAAAGGTTTCAGAAAATACATTAGGTCACATGGTTAGGGAAAACAGACTAGAAAAAGCTGTGACCTTGATTTTGTGGATTAAACAAAGGCAGATAATTAAAATGTGATTTATTTATAAAGTCTGCTAATGTGTATTATGATTTTGTTGTTTTTTTAGTGGGAGATGTGTGTGAGGGAAGCCTTACTTCCTTCATTGGATTAGACATAAATAGTGAATAATCAAAGAATTTGTCCAACTCACTATTTCGGAATCCACCATGCATAATATCAGCTCGTTTTCAAGATCTCAGCTATCTGAGGATATTGGCCCCTTGTAGGGGACATATGGGATGAAAGTATCCAGTGGTGTCTACTAAAGGCCCATGTTGAGAAGAGTGATCATGAGCTAACAGTGCAATAAAAGTTGCTATCTATCTAAAGTGACATATGTATGTGCCACCACCAGTTATTATGGACTGTCCATCTGGATTTAAAATGAGCGACTCAGCTTTTTTGTTCCTCCAGCATTTCTCTGTTTGTGTAACACAGTGTCTGGCACATAGTAGGCCCTTAATTTTGGTTTGGATTCATATTTGATAGTTCAATGAATATGATCACAAAGTTTGAAGGCCCATAAATGTTGGAAAGTAGGGAGAGACAAGAATAAACTTTTTTTCCCCTGAGAAAATCACGTGTTATGTAATAATTTTAGAGTGATGAAGACATAGATATTTTTATAATTTTAAAATATGTTATCCTGCCAGAGTATGAGAAGATTGACAGAACCAGTTTGCTTGCTCTCTATTTATAGAACTTGGCCATGTCTAATTCAGAGAAGCTGGAGATTCAGGGAAGCTAGACTTAGATGGCTGAGTAATATGGGATGTGGTTCAAGGACCATAGAGCATGTCAGGCCATTACTGCACACTACTTACAACGTGTGAAATGTGATATATGGCTGACTTCATGTTCCTGCTGTGGAGAGGTGGGGATAAACATTTTTGCCATGGCTTGTCGGATTCTCTTAACCTTGGGCCAGTCTCTTAACAATGGCCATCGAGAGAGCACGTGGAGTGCCGCCTTGCCCTGTCTTGGCCTGCCATGGAAAAACAATCTTAGAAGAATCACTGTCTAAGGGTAATGAGAGCTCCATGCACTATTCTGAGCTTGAGTGTTTGCTGATGCATAGCTAAATTTAGCAAACATGTGTCTGGTGTCAGAGGTTCTGATTCATTGAACATTCTGATTGATGGAGACAGAGTGCCAGAGAATGCTGTAATGAGTTAAAAGTTGCCCTTCATGCCCCACCCCCCACCAATTTTAAAATAGACAAATAGTTTAGCTACAGCATTCTGTCATTACCAAATCTTACTAGAGAACTATAGGTGGAGAAAGTGTAAAAAATCTGGTCAAGTGTACCACCTTAGTACAGCATCAGTTTGAAAACAACACCCAGTAACTTTCCCATAATTTGTATGTCTCATAAAAGTAGCACACTGTGCAGCACAAAGTTCCAGTTTTGATTTAGATTCCACTTAGGGTTTAGTTTAGTGATCCATCCTCGCACCTGTGGCATGTAAGCTCTTGCAGAAAGGGTCTTAGAAATTCTTTAAGTTTCATATTTGGGGCATTACCTGTGCCTGTTATTAACATCACAAGTCTTGCTCTTCGTGTAGATATCTTTATTCAGAGTTAAGTGTGTATGTTACAGTTCCTCTAGTACAGGAAGTGTCTTACTTGATTTGCAGAATGAATTAAGAAGAGGTAATAGTAACAGCATGGGTCTTTTGTTGGAGCACTACTGAGCCCCGTTCTAGCTCTTACTGGTTTACAGTCTACTTTGTTTCCCATTGGAAAAGTATTGATTCAAAACCTAGACCTAATAATGGTTATTACTGCATCTTTGGAACACAGATTTGGGAAGAAAAAAATTTTTTTCCTCTGCAACTTTTATATTGGTGTGTATCTGTTGATAGGCTCAAACACTCCCTCCCCACAACTACAGACCTGGGAGACAGGAGAAAATCACATAAAGCTGTGCATGACCAGCCTCCCTGGTTCTCTTCTGTGAAGGAAGTAACCAGTCATTGCCTCTCCCCTTTCCCTTATCAACCAGATGGCTTTAATGCTACAAAAATGTGGGCTCAGTGAGGCTTGGGGTAGGAATTTTATGGAAACAACAGTGTAATTTAGGAGAGAGAAGATTCTCTTCATGTGAAGCCCAAGGACATGGTCTGTATCAATCCTGCTGCTCCAGGAAATTCTCAGGAAGTCGTTAATGGTGTTAGAAGGTCTCAAAGTTCAAGTTGAGAAAAAGCAACTGTAACCTGTTCCTTTACCCTGGCGAGAGCTGCAACAAGGACTCAGGGTCCAGCCAACATTGATTGGGACCCTTCTGGTGCCAGACTGTGCTGGGTGAGGACACAGGTTCGCTTCTCTAGGAGCTCATTGTCTAACTAGGTGGGAGTAGGGGGCAAGCAAGATAAGGGCACAAGAGGTAGAATGCTGGGCAGAATGTGAAGGGTGCCATGCCCAGCCTTAATTGCCATGGGAAGGAGAGAGCAGAGTGGGTTGGGAAGAGTATAAAGTACACCTTAGAGCACTGGTTCTCAAACTTGAGCCCACATCAGAATCACCTGGAAGGCCCCACCCCACTGTTTCTGATTCAGGAGGTGGGAGTCTGTGTATGTGCGTTTCTAATGTCCCAGGTGATACTGATGCTGCTTTCCTGGGACCACACCTTGAGACCTATTGACTTAGAGGAAGTCACTGGTTGAGCTATAAGGATAAGAATTGGACCAGATAGATGGGTGGGAGCAGCAGACTTCTCAGTGAACAAACGTATGGAGATAAGAAAGCAAGGGGTTAGGTTGGGAAAACCCAGTAGTCCAGTTAGAGAAAAGGTGGTCGATAAGGATGGAGTGATGTTGGCGACAACCCTGAAATACTGCTCTGTGGAGCCTGGGCCTACTCTGGAGGTAACTGAGGAGCCAAGGGGTTTAGAGCAGAAAAGACATCTAACCGTAATTACATTCCAGGGAAATCTGGCAGTAGTTATTAGCCAACACTAATTGATTAGCATTATCTGCCTAGAGAGCTGTGTTGAAAAGGATTCTGAGGCTAAGAATGGACCCAGCACTGTGATGAGTGATTTTTCACCATGGATAGAGAAATAGAGAATGGTGCTAATTTTGCCCTGTATTTGCCATCCCTGGACTAGAGGACAAATTAGGAGACAATTGGAATAGCTGTGATAAAAGTAATCAATCAGGAACTGAATTTGGTTGGCATGCCTTCAACTATATATAAGGACTTACTATAGGATGGCACAGTGGAAATGGATGCACAAGATTGCTAAGGTAAAAATCTACTAGATGTGGGCAGTAATTGATTCGTTTATTTCGTAAAAATATGTGATGGCCAAAAGAAGCTGGGCATGTAAGAATAAGATGTAAACCCCACTCAAGGAACTCAGCTTAGAGGACACAGACATGGTTAACACACAGTTGAGGAGACTGTGGTGATAGAGAGATTTGCAAAAGGCTTCTGGAGATGTCTGAACTGAGTCTCAAAGCATTAGTGGAAGTTAGCCAGGTGAACTGGTGGTGTGTGTCAGAAAGGCTGGGGCAGGGGGTGTAGACTACGGAAGAGGGGTTGATGTTCCAAGCAGAGCAGTCATGGAGGCAAGTATGATACGTAAGGAACTCCCCATGTTGCTGGGTTGCCGAGTCTAAGGCTGCCAGCTGTGATAGCTAGACAGGGGCCAAATGATGATGGCGGAGTGGTCTGTGTTCCTGTCCTTAGGATTTGTGCTGTGGACTGGGGGGCTATCTAAGGTCAGGTAGATCGTGGAGGCAGTGTGGATGATGCAGTTGTGGGAAGGCTGGCTGGAGGCTAGGAGAGCAGTGAGGAAGCTGGGGCAGCTGCCCAGGTCCTCCAGGACCCGAAGTGCAGGGCAGTGTGAGTGGAGACACAGGACGGATTGGATATGGGGGTGAGGGAGTGGTAGATGACTGTGACTTCTGAAGCTGTAGGGTGGGTAAATGATCGAGCGGGGCTGAAGGCCAGAGGAGAGGGGGATGGTTTAATAAAGGCAATGATGAATTTTGTTTTTCAAACGGTGAGTTTGAGGTACCTGCAGCACCTCCCTGGACCGGTAGCCAGCAGGTTGCTGGATACCAGTCTGAAGCCTGGGATTGATACGTGGGCTATAAATACTGATTTGAGAGTCATTAGCATTTATGTGGCTTGAAATCCTGCGGGTAGATGAGATCACTCAGGGAGGAATGTCAAGAGTGCATACTGTGGTCTGGGAACACCCAACAACCCAGAAGGAGCAGGAGGAGGAGCTGCAGGCCCAAGAAAGAGAGGAGCTTGTGTGAGGGCCAGGGAGAACTGGGATGTTCAGGCAGTAGGGCCTCTCTGCAGGGGAAGTTCGATCCGCTGGGGCAGCTGCAGCAGAGGAGATGGAGAGCAAGGAAAAAAATGCATCAAGCTGCTCAGGACTTGGCGAGTGGGGGAGAGGCCACTGATGAAAACTGGGAGTCAGAAAAGGGAGCGAGCTTGAGCGAGGTGCAAGATGATTTAGTTTGGGGGTGTTATGTTTTGGATCACTTTTAACAGGCAGCTAGCTGGGCTTTAAAGCAGAGCTCAAGGAACAGGTTGAGTTAGAGGTAGATTTGAGTCTTCTGCTGAGAAATACAGACTAGATAAAACCTTGGAGAAAGTCTTTTGGGGGGCAGAAGGGTAGAACTGGCCAATGAGAATCACAGAGGTAGGAATTTGATGCAGTTCACGGGGGCCCATAGGTGCCGTTCCTGTGAAGTCTGCCGCCCTTGTGGTACAGGAGGTGTTTGGACTGGGATGAGGTCCTTAGAAGGAAGACTGCTAGAGAAGCGGTCCAGCTACAGGATGGTTCCAGCCCCATTCTGTCCTCCTCCTTCCCCAAATTCTGTTCATTCATTTTCATCATCCTGTTTATCAACATTGGTGTAAGATTCAGCCAAGGAAACAATTTTGAAGTCTTTGTCCTTTGAATTTAAAATGAATTTTCATAGGAGCTAACAAAGTTATCTCAGCTGGAAAGTGTGGAAACCTACTTATTTATGAATTTAAAACTGCCTCCATGCCTGTGGAAAGATTAATCTGGTGGCATCCAACCATTTTCCCAAGGCCTTCAAGTATAGGGGAAATGAATGCACAATGACAGTGCAGAGATGGCACCAATGGGACTTGAACAGTGCTTAGATGTGGGGAGCGAGCAAGACGCACCAACTGCAAGACCTCTGACCTTTGCCCAGTTGACCCCCAGTGCTCCTGCTTTCACTGAAAGCCTGGCTGGCACTGCACGTTGCCCCTGGTGAGTGAATGCGGGCGGGGGGGCAGGGTATTACATGAGGCTGTGGCACAACGTGACATCCTTTGTCAGAGTGCATTTGGGCTTGGAAACTGTTCCCTCTGGTGCCCCCCGAGTTCTGAAGCCCCCAGGACCCTGCTGGGCTCCCTGGTAAATCTTCTCCCCACTCAGACATGGCAGCAAGAATAAGACTGAGCTCCTGACACAGGAGCTTTTCGATGACAAGTTTATTAAAAGGGCACTTACAGGGGGAAGAGGAGGAGAGAGGACACAAATCTTTAACAACAGGTACAATGCTTAAACGGGTGCTCTGCTCTTAAGATACAAAAGTTAGAAAAATCTAAAACACTATAAATACATACATGCTTTTTACAAAGGTATTAAAAGGTCAGGCTGGCTGAGAAGTGAAGGTAACCAACATCCTCCATGTTCTAGTCCCCCACCCGAACGAACAGGACAGCCAAGTTGCACCAGCAACAGTGAGGGTTTGTGTGTGTGGAAAGTTCTCACCCCAGGAAGGGAGAGCTGCTGGGTTTGGAGGACCCCGTGGAAGGGCCTCTATTTGACTCAGAGCTGCCTGCTTCTACCCGCTGCTGCATGTTGGCCAGCCTGGGTTGGTTTCTGGATGCCGAGCCAAAAAGCCACAGCACTGTCAACCAGCATTCTCTTCCCAGCCACTGTCCTTGGGAGGAGACCTTTCCAACTTTCTTCAAAAAATTAAATAGTTATGTCTTCAATGGTTTTAAGAAATTATTACATAAATATAAAAACACCAGAATGCCAGAGTGTACATTACTTCAGCATAAAAAAAAAAAAATCAGTTACAGAATCACTGAGAGAACTTCTCAATCCAGTTAACATGATAGGCGAGTTTTTTATGTGATAGCTGTGTTTCTGAAAAGTTGCCTGTACATCAAGTCATTTCCCCACCGACACCCTTCTACCAGAGATGCCTTGTCACTGCTGATCCATATCCTTGTGTGTCCACTGTTCTGATTTCCCAGCCACTTGAGAAGTAGCTGGTTCTCCTTAAAAGGGTGATATACATTATGAAGACTCTTACTTGAAGGGGTTCTGGAAGGGCACATTGATGCCACACAAAGAAAAATGGTACAACTTAGCTGTGTTGAGGTGTTTTTTTCTAGATTTTGGGAAAACTCGCAACTGTGCCACTTAGTCACACAGTAAGACATAGGGTCCAGAACTAAACTCGTGCCCTCTCTTGCTACGGGTAACCCCCTTGGTAAACAGTCCCATTAGCAGTCTACAGATTCCTTCCCCTCGCTCTCCTTTTAAGGCATAGGGAGAGTGGCCTAACGTGAGCTCCAGCCCTGCAGAGACCATCATGGAGCCTCCAAATTGGCAGCTTGAGGCTAAGAATGAAATCAGATATCTGCCTTTTCCCCAGACCACTTGCATACACGCATGACAGGCACACATTACTTAAAGAAAACCTTTTTCTGCGGTTTGAGTAAAAGCATTTAGCCCTGGAATATGTCCAAACTCTAGGAAGCCAAGGGGAGATGGAGAAAAACAAAACAAACCAAGCACGAGATGTGCTACAGCTCATTCCAATACATTAACAACGATTTAAAAAAATAATCAGCACGGTCAATAAAAAAATACAACACAGACAACATGAGGACAGTGGAGAAGTCTGCCAGCAGCCTAGCCCTCATGTGTGTTCCTCCCCAGACAAGAGTCAAAGTCCCCGCTCCTGACTCTAGGCTTGTCTCAGAATGTCAGCTCTGCAGCCTGCCAGGAAGGTGGCCAACTGAGATGATGTTCCAGCACAGGCCTGTAACCCGAACCCGCTGGGGCAGCTACCTACGTTGGCCCTGGAAGGATCTAAGTTACTAAATAAAGGGGTGGAGAGGGGAGAGCAGAGGAAAGGGAACAGAAGTTGGCTCCTGGGGGCAGTGCAGAGGCCAAGGATCGACGCCCCAGTGCTAGCTGCTCTCGGGTCAGTGTCAGCACAGGGTCAGTGTCAGCACAAGCCTCCAGGTGAAGGGACCTGGTGGGGAGCCGGGGGATCAGCGCATGTAGTGTAGCCTGGACAACTACACTTAAAAAACTGCTCTCCAGCAGCTACAGTCGCCCCTCTAGAACTGCCCTTATTTCCTCATGCCCCTTTCAAGTGTCCTTTAAAAAAGTTTTTTAATGTATAAATGCCTTTCATACAACAGGATTTTAAAACTAAGGAAACTAGTTTTGTGACTTGAAGGACACTAATATCACACGTGCCCCAGGGCACCCACACAGCCTCTCTGATGGGAGTGGCACCAGGTCCTAACCTCTGGCTAGGACCGAATTTATTTTCAGTTGTGCCAAAGGTGGGCTTACCTACATTTTTCTCATACATCTTCCTCCAGCAGTCTAGTCTATAAAGAAACAGGGCGAAGTAAGTAGCTTTTGGAAAAACAGAACTAAAACTTCATGCCTCCTAGAAGTAGCCTTCAGCTCTGAGCATTGAGGGTTCTAAAGACACCATCTGAACGTAGCCAGACATGACCACGGGATCACCAGAATTGGGCTGTATCTGAAGCCAGTTCCCAAGTACCTGGAAGACAGCTGTGTGCCATAGGAAGCCCACAAAGGGGATCTTGTAGCAGGTGGAGAACGCAGACCCTCAGAGACCACTGCCCAGGGCTTTTAGGAGGGGCACCAGGATTGCTCCAGCAGAGGCCAAAACGGAACAGTTCATACCACGAGTCTCAGAGCTGACTGGGAGCACGGACGCACACCCAGGAGGTCCGGACAGCCCCGTGTCTGTGAGCAGCGGTCCACACATCATTTCACACCAGGTACAGACTTCAGACTTGCAGTATTCGGCCATCTCGGGTGGAGTGAGGGGTTTTGTGTTGTCTCTGGGTGCTGTGTCAGCAGCCCTGCGAGAAGACTAGCACTGGTCTGTCACGGTGCTCCTCCCATCTGCTTGTGTCCTCAGGGGGCTTGGCGAGCAGCTCTCCTGCCCGGACACCTGAACTGTAGGATCCTGCAGGTGAGGCACCAGGCAGCCCTCAGCATCTCCATATAGCATCAGAAATGTCATCACATTTGAGGTTTATACCTGCCAAAAGGATCCACTTTCTTCACCCGGAATAAGACAGGACTTCCATAGGAAATCCCTTTATTTTTCCTGGTAGAAATCCATGAAAAAATGTGGGATGAGTCGCTTCACACAAAAACAGCAGCAAAGAATAAAGTACCAGTCGCAAGTGGCAATTCTGCCTGCTGTCTTCTGCAAAAGGCCAAAGAAGAGGGCTCTTTTTTTTTTCCAGTTGAAATAATTTATAATAGTTATCTCACTAATTGCCACTGGGAATAGTACTTATTACACGATGTAACTGCTATAGTTGTCACTGATGAGCCTCTACCGTGAGCTAGATAATCTTATATCGCAGGGACAGATGACAGACCTCTTTGCACCAAGCCTGCAATTTTCAAAGGTGTAAAAAATTTTCAATAGCCCTTTTCATTTGCCTACGTTGGCCTGAGATTTTTCCCTTCTGAATTTGCTTCTTAATTTCAGCTTCCGAAAGTGCTGGCAGGTGTCTTCTCAACCAAACCTGGAAAAGCTTCACTTTGGGAGAGAAGTTGCTGGATCCCAGTCTGGTTTCCCAGTCAATGCGCCAACCCAGGATTTTTTTTTTTTAATATAAAACAAACATTTAAAAGAGCATATGATAAAGTTCATTTAATTAATGCAACTGACTACATAAACCAATATAGCCAAATGCATGAGAAGATGGAGTGAGCTCTTACAGACAACTGGAGACCCACGTGACGTAGTGCTGCCTTAGCCCGAACACCGTCACATGGCAACTGCCTCTTGCTTCATGTGAATGTTTCACGTAATTCAAATCTCTCTGAGATTAACGTGAGAATATAAACTCTACGCTGCATACGCACGGAGCCTCAGCAGATCCTTCCAACTGTTCAAAGTGAGAAAGGACAAATTTCTTAAGAGCATTTTTAAAGAGGTGTAGCTCATCAACTTTTCCCCGCTGTCCCCGTGTGCACGTTCTGAACACACCACTCACACCAATCAGTTTGCTCTCAGAGGGGAGGAGACAGACAAGCCCCCTCCCCACCCCAAGTCAGTCCAGCTCCGGGGTGCAGGGCGTGCCAGCAGGCCGGGCTCGGGAACATTGCGTTGAAGAGGCTTTTGTCAAAAGCGCCGGAGGGCTGGGCATGAGGTTTGCTTATACCTCTGCAGGCTGCTGCCCACCTAGAACAGCCAAGGTGAATTCCACACTCCACTCCTGAACAGAGCCATTTCCTGTTGGACAGTGACATCCCGGCTGCCATCATTAAAAAATTAGGGTGCTGGGGGAGGGGGCAGGTGGTGAAATACTACCTGTTGGCTCAAGCCACCGGAGCAGAAGCCATCTCTTGCTCTTCAAATTGGGGCCAAAGGGCAAATGTGTTCAGCAGACACTGCTGTTCATAAAATCCATCTCTTGAGTTTGCTTCTGTGTTTTGGAAAACAGGTTGGTGCCGCTTTGGTTGAGGGAGAAAAATTTCTTCCTTGACAACAATGAGTTGAGTAGAATTCTGATTTTCTCCACCTCCTACTTGGCCATTTTCCCCCAAGCCCGCCCTCCCCCACCCTCACCCTTCACACCCCATGTCTCTAAGACACACTGGAACAGCGGATACTTGGGGAGCCCATCTGGGTGAGGACCTTGTCAAGCCACTGCAAAGGCCCATTCAGGTGCAGCTCGATCCAGCAGGGGGTGCTGGTCACTGTCTGTCTCCTGCAAGACATAGGAAAAGGGGTGGGGAGAGGGACTTAAAAAATGTTCAGATGGACACGTACACAAGTCAGAACACGTTTTCCTGCTTTGGTGTCAGTCGTCTTCTCAGAGCCAGAGGTAGGTCCCCCGTCTTGCTAGATCCTGCCCTAGGGGAGGTGCCAATAACTTGCTGAAACTGCCAGGCTAAACTCCTCCAACCAGGAAGAGTTTTGAGCAAATCAGGTTCTCTTGATGGGCAAGGAGGTGGCCCTTCAAGAATTAAGCATGTAAGGCAAATTCCAGGGTTCCCCGGGGCCCACCAGTTGCTGTGATAGGCCCCCCGATAGAACCTCCACTCTGAGCAAAGGTCTCCCTGGATCCCGTCCGTCCTGAATGGGAACCTACAGCTCCCCCATCTCCAGACCCGGGCCCGGCCCCAGCAGCCCGCGATGACGCGTGTCTGTCTGATTGAGGGGTGTTTTTTACAAAGCGCCGACAGAGTCCACATGCCGTCGGTTCCCAATGTGCTGATATAATTCCCATCTATGGCCTTATTTTGGAAAATCTTACAAGTAGAGCGAGCCATGGAACAATTACTGGAAAAAACCAAGGCACACCACACGTTTCTTTTCCCCAAAGCACTTTGTCTAAATTCAGGCTGGTTGATGACGCAGCTTGCAGGCGAGCTCCCAGAGGCTATCTGCTGAGGCCCGAGGTGCTGGTGCCAGCTGGAGGTGAGAGGCCTGGGCCCCAGTCCCCGCTTTCGGCCACCTCACAGAGAGAAGGGATGAAACCTTACTCTCCTTGGCCCGAGAGGCAGGAGGAGGGCAAGACTGTTCTGGGAAGGGGCCGCACCCACCGTGAGGCTGCTTTGCGGTGCTGCCAGGTGGCAGTGACGTGGTGGGTGAGGACTGGGTGTGCTGGCAGCATATCCTGCAGTGATACGGTGCCCCCAGGGATAGGCTTCCACCACCCAGGGGCCTCTTCCCAGCACTTAAAGCTGGAGGGCTGTGGTGTCGCGCCAGGTTGAGGGCCGCTGGGCTGAGGACACCACTCTCCCTGCTTGGCCAACACCTCGCCCGGGTGGAGAGTTAGACGTGAGCTTGTGGACTCGGCCCTGGGGTGCCTGCCTGATCTGGGGTGCCAGAGTGTGGCCCTCTGGACAGCAGTCTGAGTGTAAAAAGAGCAAATGGACCTCCCTCTGGCTCTTTTCCATTGGGGTCCATCTTTAAATATATCCCTTCCCCACTAAAAAAAAATATTAATTTTCTAACTTTTCAACTCTTGTTCCCTAAATGAGTCCAGCCAGGGCTAAAAGGTGGGCTAGAACATCCCTCAGGCTGGGCCTTTGGGCCTGGGCTCATCTCAGGCCGTCATAACTTGTAAGTTCTCCTGAGGTCTGACCACTCTCATGGCTCAATTGGCCACTCATCCCGGACTTCAGAGGGACCCCACAGACCAAGATGCTCTGTCCTCTGGCACTTCGGAGTAGACACAGGGAACAGCAGCTAAAATACGGTAAATGGAAGAAGAGGATTTTATGGAGCGAAATCCTCTAATGAGAATCTGACTTTCCATAAGTCATGCTCATCTGGAGTTCATTATGAACGGTGGCCCAGAGCCAACACTGAAATGGGTTTGGCCCGGGTGCAGAATGACTGCACAACAACATGGATTCCAAACATCTGGAAAAGTGAAGAGGGGGAGAGCAGCTTGCAGGGCGCTGGCCCCGGCTGACGTGTGGTACCCCTGCATCTGCCGCGGGGCGGGGCGGGGTGCGGGGAGCAGCAGGCTGGGCACACGGCCATGCCTCCCAGGGAACTGCTGTCCAGGTGTGGAAAGAAAAGGGACTGGATCCTCTAAGCGCAAACCAGAGCGGTCTGAGAGATTCAACAGAGCAGACCGGGTAGACACCTGCTCAGTGCCATGTTTAAACCAATAACTGAAATTCTGAAAAAAATTGTTTTTCTGAGCAAGTAACCTTTGGTCCTTTACGACCACCCCAAATCTCCTTCTCCCTTCCCTGCCTCTCGGTGTTAACATCCTAGATCTCAGGGCCCCCCAGGTCAGAGATGGAGCCACAGGGGAGGGAAGGAACGATGAGATGAGACTTAACTCCCTGGAGAGGGCCATTCTAAACCATCTGCCCCAGATGAGCAATAAGGAAGCCACGAGGGCACAGCTCTAGGCTCAGCTTTTCCACTCACGATGTGACTCCAGCAAGTCCCTCTCCCTCCCTGGGCCTTAGGTTCCTCGCCCCACAAAGAGGAGGATGCCAGCGTCCCCACCCAGGCTTGTGGTGCATGAAACGGAACATGTGTGCTCCAGCACTTGGGAAGCTGGAGCGCAGGGCGGGCAGTGCTCAGCTGCTCCTTATCTGGGGAGACAGCCCCTCCCGGCTTGCCGGGCTGCGGCGCTCTCTGATCCTCCGTCTCTGCTCTTTGGCTTGAGGGCTGGCCTAGCTCATCTCCGAGGAGCCCCCGCTCTGCTGTCTGAGTCACCTGTAGGGCGTCCCTGTGACATGCGGCACCCAGACCTGACCTGTATTCTGCTCCCCAGCCTTTGACGAAGCTCATGCGGATGGTGCACATTCGCGTCAACTGGTAGACGGCCTCAAAGCCCTGGTTGACAGACTGGGCCAGGAGGGCGGCAAACTCCTGGTTGTTGAAGATCTTCAGGTTGCAGCCTGCCAACAGAACACACACAGTGCTTGTGGGGACAAAAAGCATGTGTGTCCAGTGCCCCCCTCCTGGCTAAAGCCATCCCTGGATCACCGAGGATGGTGTAACTCACATGGCTGAAGTGTCACATGGTCATTCCATGCATTGGCCACATACCCCACGCTCAGTGCCATGCTAGGGAGGGGCCCACTCGGTCGCTGCCCTTGAAGCCTCACCTCCTCAATGGGGAGACGCAGCTGACACATGTGAGGGGCAGAATTCAACACTTGCCTGTAAGCTCCAACTCCTAGAGCTGTGGGGATGCTGAGAAGACTGAAGTGGGCCACCAAGAACAAGGGAGATGGTTTGGAGAGGGGGCCTTGCACTGGACAAAGGGGCCAAGGCAGGACTCCAGGGAACAAGCTGAATGCCCACGGCTGACCACTTGGGGAACAGGAGCCCTTGCCATGCGACAGAGGGACTGCTGGCAGAGACAGGCCGGCTGAAAGGCTGCTGGGCCTGCCATCCCAACAGAAGCTCAGCGGAGGGTCCCAGGGCACCTTCCACCCAGGCTCCTCTGACGAATCCGCCTCATGCCGGGGCCAGGAGGGAGCGAGAGATCTGGGCCACATTTTGGCTTCTGGGCACAAAGCTGGGTCGGGGTGACATTCGCAGCAAAGTGAAGGTGTGTGTCTAACTCTCCAAGCAGTAAAACTAGAGACAGGCACAAATGAAGTTCATAATAAATCTCTTGTTTGAGGTCCTGCCGCCTGAGTGCCAGGAATGCGTCAACCAGAAAAACAGAGACAAAAGCACGCGCCGGAAATGCCCAAAAGGTGAGCTGAGGAGACATTTATCAGCGGGCCAACACTGGGCACCTAATCTTGCTGTGTGACTCTGGGCCGGTCACTTGCTCTTTGTAAGGCTGTGTCTCCTTTGTAAAATGAGAGGCTGGCCTTGGAGGTCCTCCCAGCTCTGACACTCTATGAGCTGACAGATACCACCACAGCCAACTCAGCCCTCACCGGAAAGATGGGGGGAGGGCTGCGGAAGGGAGGGGGCAGAATGCCAACAAGACAACTGAGCTCCTCGTTTTCTCCAGGGGAAGTGTGGTGAAGCAGGGCCGAATGTGGGCTCCGGCCCCCAGCTGAGCCAAGAAGCAGAGGAGCACCAGCGTCAGGAATCACACAGTTCTAGGCTCATCCTGGCTCAACCATTTACTAGCTGTGTATCCTTGGGCAGGTGGCTTAAGCTCTCTGAACTTGTCTCCTCCACATGCCTCCCCACCTGAAGAGCCAGAATAACAGGAGAGGACCAAGTGAGATCAGAGAGATAAATGCACTCTGTAAACACAACCACACAGTGCTCTGGAAACGAAGAGCACTGTTCATCATTTCAGACGTTCTGCATTGTTAAGTTGACCCTAACCATGGCCCACCACTCCACTATCATCTGTTACTTAGCAGGCAGGAAAAGACATGCCACATGTGTGCCATGGTCAGCGGCCTGACCCAGGCCACACACACTACCAGCCAGTCACAGTCCACGGTCTGCAGGCTCATGTGCATTGGCTGTGTCTCATGTGAGAAGTGGGCTTTGGCTGGGGCTTTCTGCCTTGGTTTTCTAAGTAAAGAGGCCTTAGATGGCATCAGCCTCCTGCTGCCCTTGCTGCCTAGGCCCAGTCCTGTCTAAGCTACGCTCTGAGGTGCAGCCCGACATCCCTTCTTGGTGTAGATTCACTGGCCCTGCTCACAAAACCCTCAACAGTTCCCCAGATTACAGTCATGCACTGCATAACGACGTTTCAGTCAATGACGGACCGCATATACAAGAGTGGTCCCATAAGATCAGTGCCACACAGCCTAGGTGTGTAGCAGGCTACACCATCTAGGTTTGTGTAAGGACACTCTATGTTTGCACAGCAACGAAATCTCCTAACAATGCATTTCTCAGAACATCCCCCTCATTAAGTGATGCGTGACTGTAAAAGCAAAACTTTCTCACGTCCTTCCAAGGACTGATCCCATCATCCTTTCTAAACATTTCCCGTCTTTTACCTGACCTCTCCTCCAGCCAGAGTGCCGCCCACGGGTGCCCCGCCCGCCATCACCTCTGGGCCTTTGCCTATATTGTTCCCTCTGTCTGGAAAGCCCTCATGGTCCCCACCTCACCATCACCCTGTGCCTAATGCCTACCCATCCTCAGGGCCCAAATGCCTTCTCCTCCACAAAGCCTTCCCTGACCCACCCCGACAGTTAAACGTGTTGTGCCCCTTGGATCCAACAGCACCTTATCTGTGCTGCTTAGCACCCTCCCTCACATTAAACCATTCGTGCCTTTGTCTCATACACTCAGCTGGTCTATAAGATCTGTGGGGACAGCAGCAGGGCTTCATGCACCCCTCCAACTTCCTACAGCACCTGGCACGGCGTCCCGCATGCTGGCTTGTGGAAGGAAGGAAGGAAGGATACTGCCTGGGCACCTATGCACACAGGGCAATGAGCAGGTAACCCACGGGTCAAAGGCAGATCCATGGGACGCCGGGTCAGCTCCCTGGAGACGCAGGGAGAGCACGGTAAGACAGTAAGGCACAGAGAAACCCAAGTGAAGCACCTCCAGGTTGGCAACGCAAACACTGATGACGAGAAAAGGTAAGAAAGAAGAAACCTAGCCAGCACCCGGGCATGTGCCGCGGGGGAGAGGCCCTCAGGGCAGGGGTGGGTGTGAAGGCGGTCTTACCTGGTGGGATCTTGCAGACGGTGGCCGGGTGCCAGCCATAGCGCTGGTTACAGTTGGGAGACTGGACGAAGATAGCGCTGTCGCTGAGGCACTCTGCGAAGACCTCCCCTCCGATGTAGTACAGCCGCACGCCCCGCCCTAGAGAGGACCCCGTCAGACTGAACCAGGGCCCCGGGCCAGCTGAGGCTGGCAGGGGGCAGAGCTGCAGTCGGTGCTCCAAGGGACTGGCTCTTTGCCAGCTTCACTAGGGAAGTGGGACCCAGAGCCCAAGCCTAAACCCGTGCAGGGGAAATGATGGGCAATGCTGGGCTCCTAAAGCTGGAGGAGGCAGATGACGAGAGAAAAGAGCACGGGTTGAGTCTCAGTGATAGCTTCTGCCAATGACTAGCCATGGGCCTCAGTTTCTTCGTCTGTAAGATGGGGATAATAATAATAATACCTCCCTCACAGGGTTGTGAGACACACAGTAAGTGCCTCATAAGCGTCAGCTGTTCCTACTACCACTGGATCCCCTCCCACTCCAAGATTCAGAAGTTCGTTCAGTAAACCGGCAGGGCTCCTCCTGAGGCCGAGATACCCAGAAGCCCTTCACTGCAGGGATAGCTTAATGCCACCTCCTGTACCTTACTCCCCTCAGTGCATTTTTCTAAAGCATTCCATGAGTCTATATCATTTACTTTTCCTTCATCTCTTAAATCCACTCCAGATGGACAGAAATTATTTTTAAATTGGCTCTGCAATTCAAGCAGTTACGTAAACACTCTGACAGCGAGTTCTCTGCCCAGCCAGGGGATGTTCCCTTCTCCTGCATGGGAAGGTCTCTGTTCCCGCTCCTGGGGAAGAGGCCCAGAGGGCCGGAACACACGGCCAGACTTTCCAGGCGCAACGTCAAGAGGGATGGAAAGTGTTCTCCCCTGCCCCTCGGCCCACCACTGTCCCATCCCCCACCCACTCCACTCCCCATTTCTTCTTGGGTTGCTGCTGCAGGACTTGGTCTCCCAAACATGCGGGGTGCTGGCTGACTTGGGGTCCACAAGGAGGGGCCGCTGCGTTATGTCAGTCAACAGCGGGAGGCAGAGGTGGAGATGGGAAGACCCAGGCGAAAAGAACAAAAACATCTGTTTTGTTTTGGTAACTTTTGAAATATATACTTTTTAATATAAAAAGGTATAAAGAGAATAAATAAACACCTGTGTATGCCACCCGGGATCAATATCTTTTTAAAAGTAAAACAAATGGAGAGGCCGTTTGGGAAGGACCTGGGCTTGGCTGCAGGGGGTTATTGATCACCGACTGTGTCACACTCCTTATGCAGCCTCTGCGGGGCTCTGCCCCTCCCTGGGCATCAGGTTATTCCCTGGAGAGTGAGCACTTCGGCTCAGACTTCTAACTACAAAATCCTCTCTTCAAATGAAATCTGGGAAAGCCCTAGATATAACACAACAAGAGCAGAGGTGCTCTGGATCCTGTGGGCCAGACCCCTTGCTGCCCCTGCCCAGCCTCTGAGCTTGCCCTGGAGCTCCTCAGCCAACCCTGGGGGCTCTGGATGTCTGAGAATACCCCCACTACACTGTCTCTACGGCCCTTCTACGTGACTCTGGATCACAAAATCATGAATATCCTTAGCATGATCATTTTATGAGCAAACCAAGTGACACATCCCACAGCTTCACCTTCCCTAAACTAAGCGATCTTGTGCCATGCTTCTGGCATTAGGAGGCAGAACATGAACACCACTGGTGTCCCTGCAGTGGGCAATTCTTACCTTTCTACCTTTTCTAAGTTTCCTAGAATAATCATACATGAAATTAATAAAGATCACTTCTCCAAGACTGGCTACCTGCTTATCCCCCAGTCGGTAATTTAAGGTATCTTTATTAAGAGAACAGTATATGTTGCCCTTCTCATAGACTTCCCTTTCTCGTCCCCTTAAGTGTTTTCCTCTGTGGTTTCAAATTTTCAGAGATGATGTGTGTCTCTGAGCAGGAATGACCAAGCAACCTGAACTCTACCTGTCTGGCCCCTAAACAAAGCAATCAGGATTTGGGGGTGGGGATGGGGGGGGTGAGTCGTCTCCAATTTCCAGCAGGAGGCGCAGCACAGTGGGAGTGGGGGTGGTGGGAAACACGGGTGCCCCTTACCGATGTGCCTCCGTGTGAGCTCCACAGCTGCATTCCTGTTGACATTGGAGAGTAGCCCCAGGCAGAAGCGCTCCGAGTTGGAGGGGTCAGTGAAGCCGTCCACTGTCATGGACGGCTGTGAGGCGTGGAATGTCTCCCCGACGCGCTGGTTCAGCTCATAGTAGGAGATGGAGCACCAGAAGGCCGGCTCGCAGTAGGTGACGGGCTGCAGGTCTGAGGAGACAGGCCAGGCTGCTGGGTCAGTGGGGCCCCAGGTCCCGAGCTCCTTGACGGGGTCCCCTAGATGCTCCAGAAGACTGTTTCCCCACCTCTCAGAGGCTCTTATAATCCCCCCACCCTCATGCCTTTTGTTGTATAAAGCCTGCAGGGTCCCATAGGACAAAATACTCAGGTGTGTGGAGAAACGTTCCACCAGCCTTGCCACTTTTCATTTAGTTTTAGCTCATAAGTGGACAAACTCCCTGGACAGGCCCCACGCACTCACGGCGGTCGGGCCACGCCACTGACGCGGTCACCTCCCAGCCTGTCTTCCAAGGTGTCCGAAGTAACCCATGCTGATCTCTGTCTCCAGGATGGCTTTCAGCTCTTGGCCCTGCCAGGCCTTGAGCAAACTCCTAGCCTGTCAGGCAGCAGTGTCCAAGCCCATAAAAGGAAAGGCTGGCGTAGCCCAGGGGCTTCCACACTGGGCTTGGCGTCTGCAAGCAACGGGCACCAGGCGCCGTCTGCAGAGTCAACCAGGTCCGTGTCTCTTATCACAGAAGCTACCTTCCTAATGCATCCAGATGCCATCTGTCAGGGTGGCTAAATCACAAACTCACCTAAAGGAAATTCTGAATTTGTCCTAGTTGTCAGTCTGCAGACTCAACTAAGGGCCCCTCAAAGCAAAGCTGCCATCTTGTAAGGGGTTGTTCTGTTTCTCAGCAGAGTTGGGAACCCCTGAAATAGAGGCTTCCCCTCATGTGATCCCACATCACCTGTCCTGTGACTCCCTAGCTCTCCTGTCACCTCCAATCATTCCGGGCCCCACCCCTGCCCAGGCAGCCCTGACTTCCTCCTGCCCATCTCTGCATCATCTCTCACAGCTCAGTGGGTCCATACTCTCAGACCTGGGCCAGCCCCCGTCAGTCCTCACTCACATCAGTGCCACAGCGTTCTAACAGGACCCCCGCAGCACTCCAGCCTTCCTCCCTGCACCTGGGTTGGGAGTGCTGAGTCCCACCACATCCCGCTCGCTGCCTATGTGAACTCCGCCCACTGGCTGGAGGATCAGGGAGCCTCCTGCTCATTCTCAGTCCTCCATCCCGGACCTCCAGCCTGGATCACTCGCTCTGGCTCTTAAATATACTTGGAGCTGCCTGGTGACTCAGGGTGCTTCTTTGTGGGAGCTGGTGAGAGCAACAGGAAGGGCTCACTGTGCCAAGTCTCAGCACTGGCCCGAGACCCCTGCTCACTGCCTGCCAGGCAACTTCCCAGAGTGAGAGCCCACCAGGAACCTCTGCTCACCAGACCTTTGAAAGTGTGTAAAGCCCAAGAGAGAAAAGTCAGAAGCTGTTCTGGGAGGGGCCTGGGTGCCCATGACCCCTTCCGAGGGTGACGAGAACCTAAACACACGGGCGGAGCTGCAGACTGGAACATGCCTGCACGCGACACATACCCTGAAAGTGTCAGCTGGGGGGTCAGGACACCTAGATCAGGTTTTCCGACCTTGGCATTATTGGCATTTTGAGTCAAATAATTCTTTGGGGGGATGGGGGTTCCATACATTATAGGATATTTAGCAGAGCATCCCTGGCCTCTACCCACTAGATGCCAGTAGCACACATCCATCTCACCCTCCCACGCCATGATGACAAGAAATGTCTCCAGATATTGCCATATGTCTTCTAGAGGGCAAAATAGCCCCCAGTGGAAAACCACTGCCCTGGATGTTTAACCAGATCACGGAGCACAAGCTTTAGAGCCAGATGGACCAGAGTTCACTCTCCACTCAGGCATATGGACTAGCAGTGTGACTGTGAGCAAACCCCCAGCCACCAAGTGCTGTTTGTGGACTAACTGAGATAACTCCTGCGAAGTGCAGGGCAGGCTCAAGCACTCCATAAATGGTGTTAATTACAGCAGCTCTGATTACCGGAACCTGAGAATGTCCTGTCCCAGGCCCGAAGTCTGTCACAAGAGAGGCGCAGCACCCTTGCCCCTCTCCTCCTTTCCCAGGGTGGAGCAAGGGGAGAGGAGGGGAGGCAGGGGATCTAAGCTACTTAATGGGGAAGGGGGTAGTGATGGGGCAGGAGCGACTACAGCCCGTGGCCTGTGCCCCTGAAGTTGGGTTGAGCCACGTCAGCCACACCCAGCTCTGGCTTTGCTCGATGCTTTGACATTCCAGTGAGATACGCTTTATTCTAAACAATGTGGTCACTAAAATGTGAGCTATGTTGCTTTGCAAATCTTGAAAGAAAAAAAAAGAAAGAAATCCAAGTGCAATCCAAGCATTCAGAGTGGTCAGGCAACATGTGGGGGCCAAAAGGTAATGGGGAAGGGCCGCTGGCCAACCACTGCCCTGGGGCAGGCTCTGCTGACTTTGCTGTGTGACCTTGGAGATGTGACCTCCCTCTCTGGCCTCAGTTTCCCAGTCCGAGCAGTGACTGCAGTACAGAAGACGACATCTAGAGCAGACCATCTAGGTCACTGTGCTTCTGGCATGGGTCAGCCAGAAGAGGCAGCTGTGGCTGATCTGGGCTGGCCCTGGCTTCCCCGGCAAAGTGCAGAACAGAACAGAGTTCTCATCCCCAAATTATAAAGCCTTGTCCAGCACCCCCTGGACTTAGTCCAGGCAGGAGAGAGAGAGGTAGGCTCCCGGGAACACTGACACAGCTCACCCATCAAAAGAAGAAAGGCCGGCAGGCCACCCGTTAGGTAACATGGCACCAGAACCACGCTTTGGGGAAGTGTGGGCTGCAAGTCGTCTCAGAATCAGAGAGGGGCTCCGGGCCTACCACAGG
Organism: Tapirus indicus; assembly: GCA_031878705.1. NCBI lineage: Eukaryota > Metazoa > Chordata > Mammalia > Perissodactyla > Tapiridae > Tapirus > Tapirus indicus. The sequence continues at coordinate 57,725,165 of CM062918.1, read as the reverse complement.
AGGCCCTCCCAAGCAGATCTGAGCCTTTATCTAAACATCCCTGCAACTCGCAGACACATACTGGACAGTGTTGTGGAAAACACTGGATGCAGAAGCCTGACACATAATTAAGAAGATGCTAGTTTGGGGGAGCAGCAGAGTCAGGCCAAAGCAAAGTCTGAAGGCTGCCATTTCAGAGAGTGCTGTTTGGATGAGCTGACCCGAGTTCAGAAGCAGGACTGAACTGGAGCAGCACCCCCAGCCATGCATTTATTCTTCTCTGCAAACGACTAAAAGCTAGCACTGCCTTTCACCTTTCTCCTTCCCATCACCCCTCAGCTGCTTCCTCAAGGCCCGTCTGCAAGATGAGCTGCAGACCAAAAAGTATGGCTACCACCTCTGGCTTCTGCTTTGAATGGCACTTTATTTTTAAACTGCATATACACCCTCATTTCTTTCCCACCAAAAGACTTATTCACACCATGATTAAGTACAAGAAAAAATGTCAGGACCCTGGAAAGGAGAAGGCTATAAACAGGATAACCATGAGGTTATGGCTACTGAAAGAGCACTCAGCTTGGCTCTGAGCTTCCTAGCAGACAAGGGAAAAAAGAGAGAATATGCTACATGGTTCTGCTTGGTGGACAGACAATGCTTACTAGTTCTGCAGAGGAAACATTTGTCCTGGGACTAAATCTTAAAAGAAATCTGTCAGGTGGCAACCCATCCCCCACATCAATCAAGCCAGCTAGCCAGCCTTGGTTTCAAGAGTTTCTCAACAAATGCAGAAGTAATTTTACATGAGGTTGGTTCTTGAAAAGGACCTGAAGACATGGCATTCAAAGGCCTCTCTGGCAGGACAATTCTACAGCAGTAAGGTGACTTGCCCCAGTGGAGAGTGGCTTCGTGTCCCAGGCCAAGGACTCCACACACCTGGAGTGGTAGATGGTGGCGCATGTCCAAGGCCTCCCCTTCAAACAGCCCCGCTCCCGGCCAGACTACTGAGTCTGTGCTAATCTCTCTTCCTGGAGCAGAGGTGTTGGAGACGCAGAAACCTCCAGCTCCAGCCCTTCTGGGCCCCTGCCCCCACCAGTGTGGTGTCAGCCAGACTTCTCTAGTGGCATGGGGCACTTAATTCATGACTGGCCCCCTGCCAGCCTAACGCATTGGCTGGCTTCAGTTTTAAGCCCTATTCCAAGCTGGCATAGACTTTCTGTTTTGTTAAGGAAAAGAAAACAGAATGAAACCCAGAAGGCAACACTTGGATTAAGGGATGCCTATTAAAAACATGTGCAGGAGATCCAAATCCGGTAAAGTGGGGGAGGGGGGGAGGCAGAGGGGGAAATTAACTTTCTGCTATAAATCGAAAGCGGGGACCGGGCGAAAGCCGGGAGAGCTGGCGCTGCGAGACTCCACGTCAGACGTGAATGGACTAGCTTCGTCTGGGCACTCCTCACCTGTGGGAGGCAGCTCAACCTCAGTCCGGGAGACTCCATGCGCCATTCCCCACGTGGCTTCACGCCGCCATATCTCTGTCCTTGCCGCTCCCTCTGCCTGGGCTGCCCGTCCCCCTCATCTGCAAGGACCCAGGGTTTAAGGCCCAGTTCACGCGGCTGTGAAACACTCCCTCACCCCCTCCGTGCAGAATCGGCCTCTTATGTCTGAGCCACCTGCGCACCCGACGGTTGTTCCTGCAGGCCCAGGCCGGCTGTGTCCCAGCATCTGGGGTACCAATTCCAACTTATCTCCCTAAGGACTGTAATGGCAAACCAAGTTGTACGCAGAAAGAACCCCACGCTTTCAGCTTAGGACCAGTTTACTGAGGCCAAGAACAGTGGCAAAGTCTGAGAGCCGGACCCTCGGGAGTGTGAGGGTACAGCTGGCAGCTGACTTCCTGTCATTAAGACGCCCACCTGTGAGTTCCCAAGCTTACGGAAGACTAGAGCCCGAGGAGGCCTCAGGACAAGCCTTGTGCAGCAGCACGAAGACACCTGAAACTGGGTCGGGTCTGGAACATGACCCCTGTCCTCTCTCAGGGGCCAGGGGTCTTCCCGCTGCCCTGCCACCCCAGCCCCTCTCTCCTGGCAGGAGAGGAAGCCCCCTCTGCACAGGCCCTCTAGGAAACCATCACCTCCTTAAACTCTAGCTCAACCGCTGCCCCAGGGCATCCCTGGTACCTAGTGTCCAGGTCAAGGCCTCTCCCGAAAAACATCTCCCTTTAAAGCAAAGAACAACTTACTCACCGGCAGGATCCAGCTCACTATCTTTTCCTCTCTCTCCACCTCCTCCTCCTTCCCCTAGTAGGCCCCAGTCCTTCTTAAATGCTTAGGAAATTCCAGGTGACTCATCCAGACGATGTATAATAACAGGAACCTCACCTGCTCACATCCCTTCCCTGCAAACAAAGCCCTCGGGTTTCCCGAGAGCTGCCTCTGGCAAAGCTGAGCTGGCCCGCAGTCACACCCCAGCTCCTCGGAGAGCCGAGAGTCGCCAGCAGTGGCTCTACTGTGGCAGGAGGATCAACCTTTTACCTGGGGTGTGGAGGAAATGAAGAAGGAGCCAGATGTCCTATGCTTTCTTTCTTTTTGTATAATAATTTCTTTACAAGAAATAATCAGATGTCCTGAGAGGTCTTTATCTTTCTCTAGGAAGAACCCGCTGTGTACTTGTCCTTATCCTGCCATTTGGGACAGACTGGCCATGAAGAAATGCAGAGGCCGCTGCTGCGTGCTGCCTCCAGCCCCCCACCTTTTATTTGTCCTTCAGCTCATAGCTGACTGACTTCAGCCCCCACCTCTGCCCACAACTGCTCTCCAAAGGATACCCTTGAACTCCTGATGTCAAACTCAATCGCCTCTTCTTACATCTCATTTTGTAACTCTGCAGGACCTGCCCACTGCTGTCCTTCAGCGCCTCCCTCCCCGCTGGCTGCTGCAGCCCCATGCTCCCCTTGACCCTCAGCTTCTTCCCCGAGGGCCACCATCAGCCTGTCTCTGGCCCTCTTTCCTTTTTGAGCTGGGTCTCCCTCTTTGCTGAATTCACTTCACTTTGTCAGTGTTTTCAGAGCAAGATCTATGAATGGTCAATGGGATTATAGGAGAAGTGTTCCAAAAGTGGTCAGATCCATAGGAGAAGTGCTGGCTCAAAGAGGCCTCCTTCCTGCAGGACATATCAGAGGCTTTACTATGTGCCCTGGGGATGCCAGGAGGGGGTTCAGTACAGGCTTTCCAAACTCATTTGATGACAAAATCCTGTCTCCCTGGCCCCACTTTGGAAAAGGCTGTCACACATGCTAATGGCTTCCAAATCTGCGCCTCCAGACCCAGCCTCTCTCCTGACTGTCCAGCTGCTTCCTGGACACAGTTAAGCATAGGCAACTCACGGTTGTCTTCCATCCCAAACTCATCCCATCTTCTGGGTGTCCTGCCTCAGTCAAGAGGCCTCACCGTCTTCCTAGGTCAAGCTGGTCAATAAATCCTGCTGATTCAGGCCCATGACTCTCTCTCCAACGCCCTCTGCTAACCCCGCTGCCGTTTCCCTAAAACGTTCATCTCAGCCTCTTTTGCTGCAACAGTGGGGTTTTTGTTTTGGTTTGGTTTTCTGGTCTCCAGTTATTTCTTTTCGATATTAAATTCTGCACAGTGGCCAGATTAATCTTTATGAAGCTGTCATCAGATAACGCCTCCACTCAAAACCTACCCATGATTGTTCTGTAGGCACGAACTGGCTAAATAAGCATGGCATTCAGGGCTCTTTTCTCAGTGCTCCACCAGCCCCTCAGCCTCATCTCCATTGTGCCTCCTGCCATGCCAACCAATCACGCCGCCAGAGCTCACTCTGCCCTTTCACGCCATTCCTTATCTGCAAGGTCCTTCCCCCCCTTCTCTGCCTCACACGTCCCACTTGTCCCTCAAGGTCCAGCTCACACATTTCACCACAACTCTGAGGTCTTTCCGCCCCATCCAGCACTTTCCTCCTTGGCATATACGGTTCCTCCTTCCTCTGCGCTTCACCCTTGGCAGCCGGCACAGTGTATCACAGGTGGACACCTGGTGCACCTCCGGCCACTGCACCAGACTGTGAGCGCCTCAGCATCCCTCCCCGCTCTGGACCCCCAGCATCGGCACATACGTGGAGCTCAGCCAGTGTTGACTGAGTTAACACACAGGAGCCACTGGCAAGCCTGGATGATCCGCCCCCCCCACCCCCCGAATGCCATCGCTCCCTCCTGTGAACCCTCAGGGTACTTCATCTGCACTGACTTCTTGTTTTATAATAGTGTTTATCCCAACAAGGCCATAAGCACCTCGATGGCAGGGTCTGTGATTCCTCTTCGAATCCCCCCACCTGGACTGGCAGACGATGACCGAGCAGCAAGCGTCTGGGGAATGAATGAGTGAGGAAGAGACAAGCAAGCAGGCAGGGCTCCCAGCAGAGACCACACCGGACACCAGGGTCTTCAACCTGACATTTGTCCCCAACTAAACGTTAGTAAGTGCCCATCTTGAGCCTTGTTCTTCTGAGGGAGAAAGGGGAGAGCGGGCCACAGTGATCCAGCAGGGCCGGGTCCGCTGCAGACGGGGCACATGCTCTGGATCCTGAAGGCTTGAGTTCAAGGCTGGCTTCTCCATTTACTAGTTGTGTGACCCGGGATGAGTTAGTTAGCCAGCCTGTTCCTTGGTTTCCTAATCTGTGAAATGAAAAACTACACCACCACTACCTTCGACAGCCATTAGGAAGATGGGATTAAGGCGCATGAAGCACAAAGACAGTAAGTAATAAGTTCTCAGGAAATGTCTGCTGTCCTCGTCACTACCGTCTCACCCCCTTCTTGCTATGATGCCGGGAGGCTAGGCGATTTCATGGGTCGGGATGAAGCCAATAGTTTTGAATGGGTAAAGGTGGGTGTTCAAGGGCTTGTCAAGCGCAGAGGAAGCTGGGCCTGTCAGCACCTGTGTCTCACCATGAGTCCCAACCCTGACTCGTCTGCTGACTCGTCCCCCCATTCAGATCTTCTCAGCAGAGTGGCACCCACTCTGCCCACCGGGCTTGGGGGCTGTTCCTTCCTTTGGAAGAAATGACCTAAGAGTTCTCGATCCTCAGGTAAGGGGCCCGAGGAAACAGGCATCAACAGGGCCCTCCCCCTCGGGTCCAAGTTCAAGAACCATCCTGTGATCCTGGTCCACGTGATCTAGAGGGGAATTCACACGAAGTTACCACCTGCGACAACTTTCAGTCTGAACAACTGAGTCAGGCAGCAGGTTTCAAAGGCAAATGCCTGCTCCCAAGTCTGTTGATGGAAAGCGCTGCCTTGGCCGTGGTGGGGTAAAATGGAGCAGAAACAATCTCCACCAGCCAGCCTCAAAAGCTGAAAGCCCAGAATCAAGTTCACAATCATGGCCTTTAATTTCTCAAGTGTTAACGTAGCTTCCAGGCTTCAGAGTTTGTTTCTAATAATTCAGTCAGTCCTTTCACATCAGGAATTTGACCTTCCCTCTGCAAAGGCCAACACTCCTGGTGATATTATTTTACAAAGATGTTAAAACAGATCCCCCAAAGTCACATTTCACACTGCCCACTTGTCAGCCTGTATTAAAGGGTTTTCAAGCATCTCCCAATGTTCCCAATGATGACTTTCTTCATCTGATGCTATCAGTCAAGGACTGAAAACAACTGGGAACAAAAGCCAGGCCGATCAACTCTGATTCACCAAGCCCAACTGCATATTAACTCTTTCTTTTCCTAAGCCACAAATTAAGTGCTAGCAATAAAGGCCACAACAAAATCAAACTCACATTTTTCTAAAACCAACACATACAAAATTCCCCTCGGTAAAAACTGAACAGATATTTCATTTGTTCTGAGCCCTGCAGCAGGCCCCGGGCTGGAGCTGAAGGATGCTCCTGGATTAGAAAAGCGAATCTCAGAAACAATGACCCGGAAGTCCAAGAACGGAGAGAAGGTTGTGGACATGATGCTCCAGCTGCTCCAAAACATCACGAGAGAATGCAAGATGATAAAGGAGGGCTCTGAACATGGAAATGTGTTTACAAAACAACAGAAAGAGAAGAAAGAATGAAAAAATGGACATGCACTATGATCTCAGTGGCAAGGCACAGATGTATATGCCTGATCCACACACACCAGAAGCACCAGGATCAAACAGAAGCAGTTGTGTTAGGGTGGGGAGATTATAGGCAATTGTGCCTTTTTTCAAATTCCTTATATGTTGCTGTTTTCAATAAAAACATCACTGTAAGATGAAATGCTCAGATCAAGTCCAAATAAGTGTATCTGAAACAAGTCTACGAAAGTCGGGGGGCTGGAGTCTGCACGGCTGCCCATGGCTTAGCATCAAACCACACGCGTATGCTTGGCTGACCACAGACCCTCGTCGCCTGAGCACGAGGTTTGGGGGATTTTCATTCACTCACTTCTAACCGCCACCCAGGGGAAATACAAACCCAGCATATGGTTGTCTTTCCTGCCACCACTGTTCTCAGGTTTCCTCATTCTGTGGGTGACCCCAGAATCAGTGTAACCAGAAACCTGGATCGATAGTGGGAGGTGGGGGTAAGAGCCTCACTTTCAGGGTCCCCTCCCCACTCCAACCACCAGCCAGGGCTGCAGCTTAGAGGGGGTTACCGTCAGATGGACAAGGAGGTACTTACCCAAGTTATTGTGTGCTGGGGACATCGGATTCGGGGATAGGTTTGGAGAACCTGTAAGGTGAGACACAGCTGTGAGACTTTACAAAAAGACTCTTGGCCTGGACAGCCAAATTCCTGAAAGCTTGCATCAAGATGGGGTAGCTCAGCACAGCAGGAAGAAAACCCTGGGCTGAGCCTACAAGGCCCAGAAGAAGGCCTAACCCCCTATCCTTGCCCAGACTTTCCCAGCCCCAGACTTTCCCTGTTTCTTCATCTGTGGGACGAATGGATGAGTGGATGATCTCGGAGGTCTCCTCCACAACTCGACGGTTTGATGCTGCTAACCAAGACCTGCACCACAGGGCTGCTGAGTTCCCAACTAGGGTACACGGACCCTAGACCCTGTTAACTATGCCCCCAGGAAAATGGGGGGGGGGGCAGGGAAGGCTCTCTCCCCAGCTGCTCAAAGATCCAGGCAGCGACGGCTAGCCCTCCCACACAGGTGGGGTTGGTGGCTGCCCAGACTCACCATCACTGCTCTCAGAGGCTCAGGAACCTGAAAATTCCAATCTAGCCCTTTCCCCAGGTTTCAGGAAGCTCAGAAATCCCACAACTCAGCAACCAGACTGATGTTTTATGCAACACACAATGCTACATGTGGGAGAAAGTCCAAACCTACCTAAGTCTTCCTCCTCTACTACCTTTGCTCCATCCCTTACTCTCAGAGAAAAGAAAAAAACCCATGTGGCATCAGCCTTTCAAAAAACCAAGGGGCTGCCTTTCCACAGAGCAACCCTGGGCTCATCCTCCCTTGCTCCTGCCTCTAAGGGGCTGGGAGTGTTATTTATTTATTCACACCCCTGTGGGGCCAGCTCTGCCCCCTGAAATCTACCAGTCCTCATGGCAGGCCTCAAGCATCTGCTGCCTTGAGCTGTTAATGGGGGTCTGTTCCTGCTCCCCAACTCAGCTAGAACTTCCTTGAGGACAAGGGATGAGCCATGGGTTTCACTTTTTCCCCCAGCACCCAATCCATCAGGGGATGTGGAAGAGTCCTGGGAGAAGCAGAGCTTCCGAATCAGCTGTGAGGTCCGGACATGCCACCATGTATCAGCGATGGGACTTTGGCCAAGTGGTTTAACCTCTCTGAGCCTTTATTTTTTTCCCTCAGATACAAAATGGGGAAAACACCATCTATTGTGTGATTTGTGGAAATGAAGTAAAATCGTGCATACAAAAATGCCTATACCATGACTGGTACACAGTAGGCATTCAATAAATCCTGGTTTCCTGTTTTGTGGTGGCCGGACTCATGAAGACCCAGGAAGGCTGTGGGACCTTCTCACTGCTCTGAAAGGGCATGTATGCATGTTAGGGGAGACACAGGGCTGGATAAGGTTGATCCTCGACCCCAACCGAGACACTACCACATCTCAGCTGGCAGGGAAGCCAAGTACATGGGCAACTGGACTGGTTTCCAAAGGGTCAACTTTGGGTGAAGAACAGAGAATAAACAGGAGACCACCCAATCACCCACTCATCCTCCCACAGGCTGGCTGGGGTCCACAAAGCCCAGTGTCCACTTTCAATAAATCACTAATGTTCACAGCAGGAAGCTGCAGGTACACTTGCGGGAGGAGAGGAAGATGGGAGTGGGAACAGACAAAAATGGGGCAGAAAGGAGGGAGAGGAGAGGGGACAAACGAGAGCTGAGAGGGAGGAAAAGACGGCAGCTCGTCCCATATACAGACCCTCTCCTTTGGTCTGTTCTCCTTTCTAACAGCAATCATTCTACAGACATGAAGAGCAGCAAGGACGGGAGAGAGAGAGGACAGTGAGAAGAAATACAGCATCTGGAGAGATGCTGCTTAGCTGGCCTGCTTCCCATGCCAGCGCTGAATAGCTGCAAGCTTGCAGCCGTCACTTGGCGCGGAATACAGGAAGGTCTTCGACGCATTCCAGCTGGGTTCACGCTGTCAGACACTCAACCAGGGGAGCGTGTCGGGGGGGTGTGCTAAACCCAGAAGTGCCACGATGCCCAGGCTAGGTATTAAGCAACTATGTTCATAATGAACATATAAGTCTCTTTCGTCCTTCTTTCAGGAACTGCACACTCTTCTGGGCTGTGTGCGAGGGCAGGTGGCTCCGCTGCGTCCAGCGGCTCTGTGTGTATAAGGCATGCCCTCCATCATCGGAATAGAACGTCTGCTTGGCTCCCTCCTCCTCCTCACCCAACCACACACAACGCAGTGCACATTCTATGTGGCAGCTGGGGTTCAATTCAAGAAGCCGCTGGTTTGGAGCCAATTTGGTCCCATAACAAATGACGTGGGAACATCTGGAGATGTGGCTAGAGACAACTGGGATGGGTCCCTCATGGCAGGAACGCATAGATCACATTTGGTCACCACACAAAAACAGATGCTTCAGGGGCCTCCACTGGCCATTGGCAAAGACCCTGCCTCCACTCAGGATCTCCTGAACCATCTCAGGTGATGGAGTCCACACTCTCCCTGCTGCCACTGACATCTCACAGAGGCACACGCTGCTGAGAGCCTGCAGTGGCTCGCCATCAGCCCCGGGCCACACTTGAAGCCTTGAGTGACAGGCCCTCCTGTCTCTCCCGGCTCTGGAGGAGTGTGCTGCAGCCACACTGAGCTCTCACCACTCCACAATGCACCCGGCCCTCCTGCCCCTGCCCCCACGACTCTGCCTGGCACACCCTTTGCCTGCCCTGCACCTTGGCCAGCACCTACATCTCCCAGATTCAACTCAAGGGAAACCTACACTGCAAGATACTGCTCCACCCCCAACACCTCCTCCCCAGGCTGGGGTAGGTGGCCCTGCTTTGTGCCCCTGATGCCATGTGGCATCTTCCATCAGGGCATATATGAGAAGGCACAGTAACTTCTGGTTGTCTTGTCAGTCCCCCCTCCTAAACTGTGAGCAGTTCAGGCTCCCCCTCTATCCCCAGCACCTGCCACATGCCTGGCATAGCGTGGTCACTTTATAAATACTGGATGGAGGGAGGGAGGGGGTGAGGAGGGAGGGAGGGTGGGCTGGTACTCAAGCTAGGATTACGAGCACACCCCTGTGACACTCTGACCTGCATCCATGCTGTGGTTCATCTGGTGGTCACTGGTCTCTCCATCTTCACTCAGGTAGCCAGGGGGTGGCGTTTCTGGGAATCGGAAGGAAGGTGGTTCACTAAACAGCCTCCACGGTTTGCCTCTTGAGACACCTTTTGCAAACCTGTCACACAGTCACACCGCTATGCCAGTAGCAGTGACGGAGGAACTCGGGGCCTGAGAGCGAGGACACCAGCTCCTGGATCCTGCTGTCCTCACGCCCCTTGACCTCCCGGCTCCCCACCTGGATCCCCACCTGGATCGTTACCACCTCTGTTCACACCATCCCGACCCCCAAGTCCGAAATGCCTGTTCCTAGAGCCTCTGCCCGGCTCACTTCTCCCCATCCTTCAAGGTCAGGTTTAAGCCCACACCTCCAGGAAGGCTGTGGACCTGCCTCAGCCTCATCCATATCCATCTTCTGAAGGGCAACTGTCTTGCACTGCCCTTTACTATCTACTCCCATGCAGATCGGTTGTTATTTGTGGTCTCTTTAGGGGATGTCTTAGCTTCCCACGTGCGTTGCAAGTTCAGTGACAGCACAGATCGTGACCTATTTCTCTGAATGACCCCCAGACCCTACCTTAGCTAAGGTTTGCTGAATGAACAGAGTGGGTGATCTACCCACTAGCAACCAGCACCACCTGTGATGGATCTGAAAAGGCTGGATCTGTAACGCAGGTCTCTCTCTAACGGTCTGACCCACGCACACAGGCCTGTGGTCAACCTCAGCACAGTCAACTCACTCAGGGGGAAAGGCTCGGCCAAATTAGAACACTCTGAAAGGGATGCAGCACAATCACCGCCCAGGCAGCCACAGTCCTGCCGCTGTGACCAGCCTAAGTGCTGCCAAGCAGTTTTCCTGGACGCCACCGAGAGTCCTGGTGATTCACACGTTATTTGCATGTAAATGAGGAGCTTCTGAAAACATCTGCACTCTTTGACAGTGGGCCCCACTTCTCCCTGCAGAGCAAAAACTCCCACCCAGGTCGGCACCCCTCGCTTACTTACAGGCCAGTTCTCCGCACTCGCCGCCCGGCCCTCGCTCGCCCCCGGCCTCTGCAGGCTCCCAGACTGTCGGGGATCCTGCCCGAACTCCAGCCCAGGCCGCAAGGGCGGTGAGAGAAACACAGCGTTGCTATTTCCGCTTCCAAAATAAATGACTGCACCGAGGCCGGGCGGAAGGGTCACGCCGCCGCTCCTCCGCGCCAAGAAAAGCATCATTAGCGAGCGGGGAGCCAAGGCCACGGGTCCTCTCCCAACAGGGATGCGGTTCTGAGTCAGAAGCCCTCGGGCCAGCACTGTGGGCTGGGTGGGGGGGGGGGGGGCGGGGGGCCACTCCGAGGAGGCCGAGCAGAGCAGCGGGACCAGTGTCGGGGCTGTCCGGCGCCCCTGCCTCCCAGGCCAGGCGCACTGCCCATGTGCCTACCTGGAATATTGCTCTGGGGCTCGATGCCCGCGGGGAAGTTAGTGTTTTCGGGGATGGAATGGCTGTAGTCATCCAGCGGGGGGAACTCGGCCGGGATCTCTGTGTGGCGTGGCACCAACACAGGAGGTAGAACTGTCCAGAGGAGACAGAGCAGAGGTGGATCAGCAGCAATGCCAGGCTGGCACCAAAGCCCCCGCACCCCCAAATGTACCCCAGACCTTCCCTCAGGGTGGGGGGGAGGGGGAAGGCGATGATGTGTAGGGAGCTGCAGACCTCACAGAGAGGCGGCACCTACCTGGGGTCTCTACCCTCTGATAGTGGTAGGGATTCACGCAGACCTCGTCCTTCTTCATGTTGAAGGCGAACTCACACAGCTCCATGGCCCGCAGCTCGTGGTGGCTGTGTAGGTCGGGCCATCGCCACAGGCGGCAGTAGATGACGTGGGGGAGCCCCTTCCGATGGGACACCTGCAGTCGGCCATCCAGGGACCTGCCAGGACGGGGAGGGGCAAGAAGAGACAGCGAGGTGGATTTGGCTCCCCTTCTCCAAAGGCCGGCCCTCTGCAGCTCCGCGAGCTTGCTGGCCGGGGCTCAGACAGCTCTCCCCTCCCTCATTTCTCTCAGACACAGGAGGCCAGGAGATCAGAGAACTGCTAACTGTTAGTACTGGAAGGGATCCCAGGGGAAGAACTCAGAGGCCCACCAAGGAAGGCCCAGGGCCTCCCCAGCTGGCAGAGGGGACCCTGAACCCACTGGGCCCTGGGGCGAGTTCTCCAAGGCCCTCACACCCCCACTTGAAGGGAATGGCACTTGAATCAAGCTCTGAAAAGGTCCACGAGCCAGGCAGATGTGTGCAGAGGGGGACAGAGCTGAGCAAGAAAATGAGAGCTCTTTAGGTATGAATGTGAGGGCCACAGCGGTACTGAGAAGGTGACAAAGCACACAGGCCGTCTCTCATGGCTCTCAACACTCATCCAGTTCCTCCCCCACACATTAGGAAACAAGAAAAAACTTCTCTTTTTCAGTTGGTATTTGTGACGAGATAGGGAGGGAAATTAGGGGGAATTTTAAATGGTAAGAGCCTACACTGTAGACCTCTCCGGAGTCCCTTTCAGATCAAGGGTTGTTTGCAGGCTGACCCAGGTGTCACCATCCACCCCTCTCTCCTAGTTCAGGGCTAAGACCTAAGGGGTCGTGCAGGAGCGGAGCCCGTGACTCCACACCATGCTTAGATCTGCAACTGTCCCCAGCCTGGCTGGGCCAAACACACCACAAATGACAGTGTGCTGCCCCTGTGCAAACAATGTCTTCTGTGGTGACTTGGCCTCCGAGCAGCTGTGACCTGTCGTCCCCACCTCTCAGGCCAGGCCAAAGTGTGGTCCCTGGAGCAGCAGCATGGGTCCATGAAAGCTTGTAAGAAATGCAGAACCTCAGAGCCTACTGCACACTACTAACCCAGAATCTTCCTCTTTACAAAATCCCTAGGTGATCTGCATGACAAAGTTGGAGCAGTGCCACAGGACATGACAACTGGGGAGCTCAGGGGTGGCAGAAGCACCATCAGCCAAGAGTAAGGGAGAGAGGTGGGAGGCTTCTGAAGGGACGTGAGATTTCAGATGATGTCCAGTATCAGTCAGGTGGGTAGGTTCCATTCACACCGAGTCCTTTATTTAATATTTGATGAGCTCCTACTATGTACGGCACTGGGGATACAGTGGTGAGGGAAAAAGACGTCACAGGGAAATAGACCACAGAGTGGTCCCTGCTCCCGTGGAGCTCCCAGTCCAGTGGGCAAGACTGACATTAATCAAATAATCACAGGCAGCTACAAACTATGAAAGTATTCTGAAGGAAGAGTACAGGGAACCACTAGAGTATAGGACCCTGGGACCTTGCTTTGCTGAAGAGCTGGACAGGGCATGTCTGAGGAGGTAATGGTTGACCCGAAAGTCTAAAAGATGAGTAAGAACTAACCCGGCAAAAGGGTGTGAGAGGTGGGCATTCCAAGTAGAGGGATGAGCACATACAAAGGCCCTGGGGAAGGTGGAAAATGTGGTAAGGAGGAAGAACAGAATGAAGGCCAGGGTGACCAGAGAGAGGAGAGAGGGAAAGAACTACACATAAGACGAGGCTGGGGTAGCATGGTAGGCGGGGCTGACTCCACAGGGCCTTGGAAGCCATAACAAGAGATTCTGCCCTTTCTCTAAAAGCCATAGGAAGCCTCTGAGACGTACAGGCAGGCTGAGCGTGCCTTCTGTATATGACAGAGACAGGCCTCATGATAATTCTGGCTGCACGGACAAGCAGATCGGGGCAGTGGGGGTGGAGGCCGGGAGTGGATGACATGGATGCTCATGAATATAGAGGTACCAAGGGCAGTACTGGTCTTTCTACAAGAAGGCCCATCCTAGGATCTGCTTTTCTAATAGCTGGGTGGGGCTGGCAGAGAGGCATTTGCAAACTCTTCCTCCCCGCCCCCGTGTGACTGAGGGCACCGTCTGCCCGAATAAACAGAATTTACAGGCACTCTGTGAAGGAGGGGCTAGTCAGATGCAACCAGAAGCACCAACCAAAGAGAGAAACAGAGGCATCCCATCAAACTCCAGGCCACCAGCCTGGGGATGGGGAAGAACAGACAAAGGTCACAGCTGGGCCTGGGCACAGGGACTGACGGGAGCTGCTGACTAAGGGCAGCTCCAAGGATGTAATTACCTCTCTCCCGTGGGGCCCCAGACCAGGAACCCCTACAGCCAAAAAACAGTAATTACCAGGCAGAACAAGAGAGGACAGCCTGGGACTCGCCCGAGGTACAGAAGGAAGGCTGCCAGATGAGGAGGCCTGAGCCTTGGGATTAAGAGGGGGTTCTACTCTGCTGGCTGTGAGACACTGGGCAAGTCATGAGGCCTCCAGACCCTCAGTTACTTCGCCTGTAAAATGGGAACATTCTCCCACCCCCTCCCCCGACCTCATGCAGCTCAGTATCCACTGGAAAGTGCCTGTGAAGCACCAACCAATGAGCGTTTTTATTCCACGTTACAACGTGGCTCTCCAGACCCGGCCCTGGATAAATGCAGTGAGTTGTGGGAGAAAGGGAGAGTGGGTAGTGATGAGGGGTGACAGAGAATTATTCTGCTCTTCTCATTCTCTTGCAAAGGCACCAAGTGCCCATAGATTAGGAAAGTGGCCACATTCCCCCTTCAGTGTTGGACAAAAGCCCCCAAAAGGGTCAGCTGGACATATGTAGCCGCCTCTGCAGAGGCAGCCCTGGAGAAAGGCTCAGGCCTGCAGGGAGGCACAGGGCTGTGGAGAGAGCACCCCCTCCCCCTGCCTGGTTAATGGAAGCACGTGACCTCTCGCTCTAACAATAATAATTATCCAGGACAGGAAGAGGGTGCTCGTGGACAACACAGACAAGGGTCTCAGCTTCCAAGGGGCGGACAGCCCAGGAGAGTGAGTGAAAGGCCAAGTTCCTATCAGCCCGACACCTGGGACCCAGGCTTTAGGAAGGGAAGGAAAGCGGACAGGATGCTCTGGGCGCTCCTGATGGGGAGGGACGCTCACACTCAACCCTAACACTCTAAACCCCAGAACCAGGGCACCCAAGTCAGGCACCTCACTTGACAGAGACCCAGAGTGGACCCAGGCCTCACTCCTACTCAGGGCCCCAGAGTGGGCAGAAACGGGACAGCCATGTGCGACATGAAGCTCTGACATGATCCTGGTGGCTGAGGTCTGAGCTTGAGGGGGACTGGGAGGTAGTTGTGAGGGGTTTTTCTGGTTGAAGGATGGTAAGGAGAGTCAAGGAGGTGGTGAAGGGGGACAGAAGGTTGATCACATCTGTAGGTAGAGAACTTCCGTTTCCTGATTCCTCACCCAATCCTATGTTACATGGGCTGTTTTCTCCAGGGACCTGGAGAGCTTGGCTGTCTACTTCAAGAATTATGGCATAAGAAGCTCCAGGCAAAGAGGAAGGAGGGAGGAGAAAAGAGGGGGAGTAAAGGGGAGGAGGTATGATGGGGAAGGTAGAAGAGGGTAGTGGGGGGAGGGAAAAAAGGAGGGAGTGGTGACGGAGGGAGGGAGGAGGAGAGAAGGGAAGGAGAGGAAGTAAGGGGGAGAGGAGAAGAGGATGGAGAGGGGAAGGAAGCTGGGGGAGGAGGGGAGGGAGGAGGAGGAAAAGGGAGGGGAGGAGGGGAGGGAGGAGGAGGGAAAGGGAGAGGAGGAGGGGAGGGAGGAGGGAAGGGGAGGAGGATGGGGGTTGAGGAGCGAGGGGGAGGGAACGAGAGAGGGGGAAAGGAGGGAGGGGAAAGGGGGAAGGAGGAGAAGAGCAAGGAGAAGGAGGGGAGAGGAGGGAGGAGGAAAAAGGTGGAGAGGGTAAGAAATGCCTTTGGTCAAATACAACAAACCGAGTGGATGCATTTCTCTCTGTCCTGCCAGAGACAAGGAGGAGGAGAGAGAGCAAAGAGGAAAGCAGATAACCGAAAGGGGACAGACTTCACAGAGCGGGGTGAGCTGAAACCAAGTGTCCGTCAGAGGAAGCCGACAAAAGTGATTCCTTTGTGCCTCAGAACCTGGGAAAGACTCAGGAACTGGAGGCTGAATTCTCAAGAGGAGGCCGAAAACAGGAGCATGGCTTGGAAGTTTACAGAAGAGGCAGTCAGATCCCAGCCCCAGCCCGTGATCCTGCAAGCGACAGGTTTGCTCTCTGCAGAAAATGAACCGGAGAGCAGGGCTCTGGACGGAGCCAACAGGGCACAACTGGGGGTGAAGGTCAGACAGGGGCTGGAAACAGGATTTTGTGAACCTTCCCCTGCTCACTTGGTACCCAGGACAGTGACAGGCAGGCCTGTGTCCCTACCCCCTCCAGTAGAGAAATTCAACAGCCCAGACCACAAGAAAAGACCTGCAATACTGACATTTGGGGATCTCCCAACAAAATGGCCCTGCTCCTGCCAGCGCACTCTATAGGGAAACCCACCTGCCAACAAGCCCTTTCCATTGCCATACATAGAGCATTCGATCAGCTTTTTACTGCTTCACTCTTAAGTGTGACTACACAGCCAGAATCCCCAGCCATTTAAAGAAAACCTCTAATGAGGCACAGAGACAGAAATAAGTGCGGGGTGGGGGTGGGGAGAAAGTCTGAGACAATGCAGGGAGCAGAAGAAAACTTCCAAACAAAATAAAACAAAACAAAAACTACTCTCAGGGAGACAAGCTATTGCAATCCTAAAACAGGAACATTTACAGACTATTAAAAAAAAAAAAAAACCTCTTGGAAATAAAAAATAAGAATAGAAATTAAAAATCCAAGAGAGGGGCCGGCCTGGTGGCGCAGCGGTTTAGTCCGCACTTGGCAGCCCGCGGTTCGCGAGTTCGGATCCCGGGCGCCCGCTGACGCACTGCCTGTCAGCCATGCCGTGGCGGCGTCCCATATAAAGTAGAGGAAGATGAGCACGATGTTAGCCCAGGGCCAGTCTTCCTCCTCAGCAAAAAGGGGAAGATTGGCAATAGATGTTAGCTCAGGGCTGGTCTTCCCCACCAAAAAAAAAAAAAAAAAAATCCAAGAGAGACTTCTTGAGTTTCTCAAGGACTTCTTGAGTTTTTAAACTATACACATGAATTATTTTGACAATATAATTAAATTTTTAAAAATTAAGAAATGTACAGTAACAAGGCAGTGTGGTCATGACAAAAAGACTGATAATCAATAGAACCCAACAGAGTCCAGGAATGGCACATATATATAGACAACTGATTTTCAACAAAGGTCCAAAGACAATTTGGGAGAGAAAGGATAGTCTTTTCAACAAATGACACTAGAACAACTGCACATCCACATGCAAGAAAAATGAACTTCAATCCACACCTTGTACTCTACGCAAAAATTAACTGAAGTGGGTCATCATATAAGGCATAAAACCATACAACTTCTAGAAGAAAACAGAGAATCTTTGTAGCTTGGGAGTAGGCAAACATTGCTTAGATACCACATCAGAAGCACATTCCATTTAAAAATTAAAGTTGATAAACTGGACTTCAAAATTTAAGCTTCTGGTCTTTAAAAGACACCATTGAGAGGATAAAAAGACAAGCCACAAATTGGGAGAAAACACTTGCAAAGCATATATCTGACAAAGAACCTATTTCCAGAATGTATAGAGAACTCTGAAAACTCAATAGTAAGAAAACAAACAACTCAACTGTAAAAAAACCAGGTAAATGATTTGAACAGACACTGCACAGAAAGATATAAAGATGGCAAACAAGCACAGGAAGAGATGCTCAACGTCACTAGTCATTAGAGAAGTGCAAATTAAAACTACAAATTATTAGAATGGCTAAAATTAAAGAGACTGTGCCATGTGCTGACAAAGATATGGGGCAATTAAAACTTCATACATTGCTGGTGGGACTGTAAAAGGGTACAACTACTTTGGAAAACAGTTTGGAAGTTTCTTAAAAAGTTCAAAACATACACCTACCATATGATCCACCCAGTGCACTCCTAAGTGCTTACCTAAGAGAAATGAAAGCAGTAGTCCATACAAAGACTTGTGTATGAATATTCATAGCAGCTTTATCTGTAATAACGACCCAGTGTCTGTCAGCAGGTGAATGGGTAAACAAACTGTGATATATGCATACAAAGGAGCACTACTCAGCAATAAAAAAGAATGAACTATTATTACACAAAACCACACAGATGAAGCTAAAAATAATTATACTGAGTGAAAGAAGCCAGACAGGATTCTATTTATGTAAAATTATAGAGTAATTTAAACGAAAAGTGCAAACTAATCTAGAGTGACAGCAAGCACAGCAGTGGCTGCCTGGGGATTGGGGGTGTGGAGGGATGGGAGGCTTATCAAGGGGTAAAGGCTGTGTTTACTATCTTGATTGTAGTGGTGGTTTCACAGGTGTCTACATGTCAAAATTTATCAAATTGTACACTTTAAATATGTGCAGTTTGTTGTATGTCAATTACACCACAATTCAAAAAAAGGTAAGTGGGGCTGGCCCCGTGGCGTAGTGGTTAAATTCGGCGCACTCTGCTTCGGCAGCCCAGGTTTGGATCCCAGGTGTGGACCCACACCACTCGGTGGCCATGCTGTGGCAGTGACCCACATATAAAGTAGAGGAAGACTGGCACAGATGTTATCTCAGGGTGAATCTTCCTTATGCCAAAAAAAAAAAAGACAAGAACTTTGTAGCTTTGGACTTGGATAAACCTGGATTCAAATACTGACTCATGCTCAGTAATGATAAACTTGATCAAATTGCTTAACGTCTTGGTCTTAATTTTTTTTCATCTGAAATATAAGCCCCTTCATTGGATTGTTGGAGGACTAAATGATATTCTGTGCAGAAAGCCTCTGGCACATAGTAAGAACACAATAAACAGCAGCAATCTATTGTCATTATTATTGTATAATTGTTACTTCCATTACTATGACAGCGCCTGGCAAGTAAGGTACAAAGTAAGGTACAAGAGGCAGTCAAAGATACCGGACCCCTACTTTGGCCATTTGGGTGCACAGCCAGGTGGGCCACAGGAGGCCTCAGTCGGCCTGGTGCTTCGAATTTTCTTAAGACTTCTGTGCTCCTTATCTCAGAGCAGCCCCACCACGATGTTGTATGAATAACAAGGCAGGCCTCGTAGAGGCCCCGCCCCACTATACGCCCAGTACCCCCGAGATGCAAGGCTCCCCTCCTAGGATCACACAGCAGTCTGCACCAGGCCTGTGGGGAGAGGCCAGCACTCCTGGCTGCCAGGCTGGGTCCTCAGGGCAGGGCAACAGGCTCACTCTCCAGCTTGAGAGCATGTACCACCAGCCTGGCTTGGCAGTATTTTCCAGAAGTCTTCTGGTCCATGCCCCTGCTTCTGGGACAAACAATTCCCAAATTCATGACACGGAGAGCATCTCATTCACTTCTTGTGCATTGGCGGCTACTCCCCTTGGGTCAGTCTGGGCTGCCCAGAGCCAGCCCTGGTAGTCCTCCTTTCTCCCTCTGTCCACTTAAAATACACACCAATGCTTAGCAAAGCACTAATAGTGAATTGGGAGTTTCAGCTGCTGGATTTAATTTAGCTGATGTGTCCGGTACACACCCTCCCACACCTTACAGGGCACCAGGCCCACTTTAAGTAAATCCAATAAATAGGTCTTAATTCTGAGCTGATGTTACCATAAACATGCTCAGCTGCAGAAAAGGATCTATTTATGACCCACTCTTCTCCCTGACCCAGCCCTGCCTCGTAGCCCAAGACCAGCTGCTGGGGCGAAGAGTTCAGTCCCAGGAGCCCACCTCCAGGCCTCCTCCCCGTCTATGACTGAGATCTCTTTCCACACCCAGTGGCTTCCTGAGGAGAGACCCCCTTTGGGGTCTTTCTCTAGCAACTCCCTCAAGCTCCTTTGACAGAGGTTTTAATCCTTAAATATATTATTCACCAGCCGAACCATTTCCTGTGGCAGGAAATTAGGTTTCCTCCCATTGGCTCCAAGTGGGACCCATAAAGTGTCCCAAAATGGTGGTGGGAGCCACAGCCAAGGATGTGAACATGCCAGAGTCCAAAGCCGATGGTAAGGTAGAGCCTGCCAGGGCATTCTGAGGGGAGAAGATGGGGCTGGGGCCCACCTCCTGCCATGCCACTGCGTCCTGTTACCAGTGACCAGCTACCCATAGTCATCTAGGGGACGACATGAAATACCAGTGGATTTGGACATGGAGGTTGGAGAGAAGATTGGGAGCGGAGCACATAAGCTCCAGAAACACGCCAAGTCTGTTCAGCACAAACTATGTGCCAGGCGCACTGCTACTATGAGAGAATAAAAAAATGGCAAACCCCCAGTATACCCTGCCTCACCTAGCTTAGAAAGCTTAAGGGGCTTGCCCTAGGTCACACAACTTGTAAAAAGCAGGGCCAGAATTGAACCCAGACCACTGTTGAGAAATGGAGGGGGAGGGGTTGGGTGAACAGTGCTTTTTCTGCTCTCCCACGCTGCATCCCCATCAGGGAAGCTGACCTCTTATCAATCATCAGCTAGTTACTGAACACCTACCAATTCCCAGGCACTGTGCCCATCACTGGAGCCAAAGAAGTGAATGAAAAGTCAACTTGTTAACACATTGCAGTTGAAACTGATTTAACACACAGAATACTCAACTTTCTAGCTTCTTTCAGAGACAAGCTTTCTCTTTTCACTTGCCTATTGAGTAGTAATAACAACAACAGTGGCAAAAGTTATTCCATGATGTGCTGGTCACTTGGTGGCCGTGGCTGACTGAGTTAGTCACCCTCTCTGTATCCGTGCCCTTTGCTGGATGGCTCTGCTGCTCCTCCTCCCGTGGGTGGAGTGTACTTCCTTACCTGACTTTGGGCTCAACTATTGACTTGCTTTGGCCCATGGACTGTGAGCAGAAGGGGTCAAGTGCCATCGTGGGTTTCCGCTTGCCCTATTGCACCTCTGTTCTCGCCATGGGAAGAACTTCCCTGGGGAAGCTGCTGCCCCTCAGCCTGGGCCCAGGAACCAACCAGTTAGAGGAGACTGAGCCAAACCTGCAGTGAGGCACCAAGCCCAAGTGAGCCGCAGAAGTGTGAGTCAGCACAAACAATGGTTGTTTTAAGCTGCTGAGCCTTTGGAGTGGTTTGTTACTCAACACTAGCTGACGGATACACCGGCTCCACCACCAGACTTCTCAATAAACTTGCAAGTATCATTATCTTTGTGTACTAATGGAAAAAGAGAGCACCTGAGAGGTTACTCAACTTTGCTAAGGTCCAGAGATAATATAAAGTGAAGACAGGCTGTGCAACTTACTCTTTCCCCTAACTCTAAATGAGGCATAACTCAATTTCCTGCCCTTGAATACAGTACCAAGATAAGACTTAACTGCTGCACAAGGACTTAGTTTTCGTTTATGGAGAACCACCTATAGGCTTTCAGAGTCAATCTGCATAAAATGTGAACTTACCCCCAATATACAATTAATGTGAATTTTTTGAAGTGACCCAAGTAGCACATTAATAACACGAAACCAAACCTCTGGTATCTATTTCAACTCAATTTATTCTGTATCTTTACATTTTTTCCCTAATATCTTCTATGTTTTAGGGTAAGAAAAAGGGTTTACTTCCCATCTTGAAGTTGCCAATTAATACTACAACCCCACACTCAAAAACATACTTTCTGGAACATAGATGCTATAGCTGGTATGTCCATCTGCTCAAATGTTTAACAGTTCCCCTCCCACACCAGTGGAATGAGTCCTCACCTCTCCCCTGTTGACACAATCAAGCTGAGCCATCATCCCCGTGTTCACTCGCCTGCAATAAAATCTTTATCCTCCACTCTTCTCCAGCTTTGGCTTATATGTGGGCTTTACTTTTGTGTCTTTTTGTTTTCTGGTTCAAAATGAAAGCAAGGCTTGAATGACTTCCAATGGGTTAGGTGCTCACTCATCAGACCTTCTAAGAAGACAGAAAAAAATTGGTTGGAGACTTTCAAAGCCTCCTCGCATTGGTTCCCATTGGCCTTTGGCCTACGCTGAGCTCTCTCCGTCTCTGGGGCTCCTCTCTACACGCCTTTCTCTCTTCCATGCCGTGGATGGCCCAGAACAACCATCTGATAGAGCAGCAAACATGAAGCCCTGAAGACACTCCTGCCGAGAGGGTCATTTGATTTGGGGGATCACCCAGGATGCCGGCCCTTTGGTAAACAGAGCCCAAACCAAGGCATCCTTCGTTCTGGGCAGAAGTTCTGCTGGGGGTTATGTGCCAAGTCCCCTGGCTGTAGGTGACAAACAACAGAGGCCTAACATTCAGGGAACAAAGTGTCCTGGTCAGTGGCAGCCCTGGCTAACTACGCGTCCACCTGGAAACCCGCTTTGGAGAACGACAGACAGCTGGTACTTGAGGAACCTTGAGAGCATCTTGTCCAATCTTTTCCTTTTGTGGTTGAGGAAACAGACTGATGCATTAAGCACCCCAAGGTCACCCAGTGAATGAACACAGAGCAGAAGGTGGCCTCCCAGCTGCTGTTTCACTGTAGCCAGGCCTCACCGCTGAGGAAGTCTGTAAAACCTACATGAGTCTCCTTTCCCACCTTGGTAAGTCGAGTACAATGAAACAATTTTTTCTTTGTTGTACCGAATCGTAAGTTGCCTGAAGGTCTCACTCTTCAGGATAACCAATGTTTTTTAAAAAGTGGGACTGAGCAATTGGTGACTCTGGGTGAAGGCCGTGTACTGTAATTCCTGATCATGGCAACTTCCTGAGGTTTCAAATGACATTAAAGTAAAAAGTTACAAACAAAAAGAAAGTGAGGGGCCAGCTCGGTGGCTTAGCGGTTTAGTTCGCGCGCTCCGCTTCAGCGGTCCAGGGTTCGCAGGTTCGGATCCCGGGCGCGGACAGATGCACCGCTTGTCAGGCCATGCTGTGTGGCATCCCATATAAAGTAGAGGAGGAGGGGATGTTAGCCCAGGGCTGGTCTTCCTCACAAAAAAAAAAAAAAGAAATTGAGCTGTACACTGACTATACTATTCCCAGACACTTTCAATGTTTTTTTTCAGTTGTTGGAATTGAAATAAAAAGCAACATTTGCAGCATCAGTCTGCTCTTGTTATTTGGTGCCACAAAGGAGGCATCTGGCTAGGTGAAGTTTGTGGTGGGAAAGGTTCTAGATAATTGAAGTTTTGTTGTCAGCTCTGCTGCAGTGACCACATGGCTCTAGCCCAGTTTCATAAGTGTTCTCAGCAAGTTTTGTAAGTATGCTAAGCACGTTTTTAAATGTTCCAGTTTAGATTGGCCCGTGAGGAGGTGAAAACAGGATTTCACAACCCCTGATACCAGTCACTGAACCACTTCCACCAAGAACCCAATTCCCTTCTGAACCTGTAAATGGATAATATCCGGTGCTTCAGGCTGCCATATTAGGGGAACTGCCAACAAAATGCCAGGCTGAAGCCCCCGTGCTCTGCTCTTCACTTCTCCTCACTGTATTTAGGTCTTCCCTCCCCCTGGCTAGTTTTCCAGAGCAGTCGGCTCAGGTCCACCACAAGTGGCCTGAGTGTGAGCCCCAGAAGTCGCAGAAGCCTCCTGGGCAGACCTTCGAAGGAGGAGGCCAAGGAACAGCACGCCTTGCCCTCTGCAGGGGGCTGGACCCCACAGGAAACACGGGAAGATCATCTGGACTTCAGGGTTTCCCTTCTCCCAAGGGGCCAAGGGTGGGCACAGTGTGTGCACTTTCTGGAAAAGGAGGAGGCTGATTTGTGGAGAAAGTTCAACTTAATTACAATCATCTGGAAAGCACACGTACACTGAGAACTTTTCAACATCAGGCTATGAGTAAGGCAAGCCCCACTGTTTCTCAACCTCAGCTCTCCTGACATTTGGGGCTGGAGAGTTCTTTGCTCGGGTGAGGGGACAGCTGTCCAGTGCACTGTAGGATGTTTACCAGCATCCTTGGCCTCTACCCGCTAGATACCAGGAGCACCCACACCCCCGGCTGCAGTAACCGTAAATGCCTCCAGACATTGCCAAAGGTCCCCCGGGGGCAAATTCACTCCCCTAGGGCCCTTGAGAAACGGTGGGTTAAGGAAATGCTCTGGGAGTGGGCACAGGTCAGGGAAAATGGAAGCAATTTATCACTCAGAGCAGGTGTTCACCCAGCACTTCTCACCCAATTTCTCCCTGGATACAGGGATCCCGGGGGCGGGCATCCTCACTCCCATTTCGCAGGTCCAAGATTCACGTGATGTTGGGTGACTTGCCCAAAGCTGCCCAGAGCAGCAAGAAGCAGTGCCCCGCCTTGAACCCGGGTGTTACACTCCAAACCCAGTTCCCTGACTGCAAACCATAGTGTCCACTGTGTTAGAATCACAGAGATTCTCACTGGGCTCTGGTGAGACAACCGTCCTTGTCCCCCTACCTGCCACCATGCAAAGAAAGTATTTAAATCTTGAAGGAAGAGGAGTAGGGAAGAGGAGAGGGAGTGTTTCATTTGAAATCTTTCTATTTAACAGCTTTGGTTTTCACAAACTTTTTTTTTCCAAGCACCAACTTGATGGGGACTGCTTTTTCTCAAATTTCAGCAGGATCATAGAGGTTTCAAGTCACAAACAGAAGATGCTGCAGAGATCTGGCTTGGTCTCTGGTTATTGGAAGAAGGAGAAAGAATACTTGCCAGGCTTCACAGAACTTTCTGGATGGCCATTTCACTCAGCCAGTTAACATTCACTGGGAGAGGAATTAAGCCTGAGGATCATTTACCTGTTTGTTTTTAAAGAGATCACTCACGGAACATTCAGGCACGGAACATTCAGGATACTCACAGCCCTTGGCATGTTCTGATGGGCTTTTCACTCCAGCTTTTAGGACCACCCCCACCCCCACCCCGCACATCATAAAATACAGGAGTTTGCAGTGGAATCATGAGTCCAGGTGTGTTGAGATACCTCTTCTCACTCCAGTGGGTCATGCCAGCCCTCTATGGTCTGCTGTGCACGTGGCCAACACATAGAGGCCTCTGTTTCCAACCTGCTTTTGAGAAATGGATTAATCTGTATTCTCAATTTGGGGGGAAAACAAAATAGAATGCCATGCTAGAGCCCACAGGACAGAAAGGATTCCTCCTCTCTCTGACAACATGATGCTCCACGTGGGGAAACAAAAATGAGCAGTTAGGGAAAGGTATTTACCAGCCTCCAAAGCCTAACTTTGGAGGGGAAGGTAAAAGGAAAAGAGTAAGAAAGACCTACTGGAGACTATTATCTAATATCTCAGCTTAGACCCTTTTCTCTGCAGAAGAGAAAACGGGGCTCAGAGGTGGCGAGGGGGACTGAGCCACAGAGCTTGACCTTCCGCTAATAAATGCCTGAAGACTGAGAAATATCTCTGCTCTCTTAAAAAAATAAAAAGGGCAGGGCACAGAAAAGTCACCTCCCCTGACAACTGCAATTTCTCATGTCTTATCTGCCAGCGAACTTCAATATTAGCTCACTTCACTAAACAAACAATTCTTATTACAGGACTCTTAGTCATCCTGTTTTTCACTTTCTTCCACAAAGCAGAAACCATTAAGGTCTGAGTATCCTCTCCCGGCCGCCTTTTCCCAGACCCAGTTCCCAGCCTCCCACCTCCCGCCCCACCAGGTTTGCATGAATCGAGCACCGTGAATCACTTCCTGTGGGCAGACTGCACGTTTGGGGGTGGGATTTTCTCTCTTCTTTTTTGGAGAAGATTCTCACAGACATTTTGGTTGAAGAAGTGGAACTAGGCGATGATGATGATGATCATGATGATAATTGGCTGCCTTGTCCTATCCAAGCAAATCAAAGTTTCCAAAGACTTCTAGAAAATGTCAGGCGGGCATTCGTGACTAGGGGAGTTGGGGGGGAGAGGTGAAGAGGGCAAATCAGGAGCTTTGTGTTAATTGCACAGTTTTGACTTCCTTAATTATGAGTCACTGGACAGAGAGATAAAACAATGTCACAAGTGTGACAGAACATGCAAAGGGTAAACTGGGCAGCCAGTGACATTCAAGCTGAGAGGTAGGGCTTCTGGACAAGTGCTCACTCAAACTCCAATTTTACAACAATTCCTAGCAAAATACCATACAATATGGGTTGGGAAAGGAACATTCCCGCATTTCAGTCTTAACCACATTTACAACTCTTTCCCTATTTTTAAAAGAGGCCCCAAAGCCTTTAGAATCTTCAACCCTTTCAGTTCAGCCACTGTGGGGGAGCTAGAAGGGAGGGGTGGGAAATGACCACATTTCTAGAAAAAGTTAGTTTAAGGATCTTGAAGTTAAACAGCTACCTTTGTATGCAGAAAACACAGCATTTGCAGGACACCAATCTCTAACATTCCACAAACCTGCTTCTTTCTGGACCAAAGCTTTACAAGCTTACATAAGCAGTTTCCATCTAACCGGTAACAAAGAATAGGTGTCCTGTATATTCTGGGCATCGGTATCCTGAGGACAGTTAAGCAGCCAATTAGCATTCCTTTCAGTCTAAGGGGACAGACTTCCTATTGTACCTAAACAAAAGGTTCTGGTTCATTGGGGGCAATTTCACCTAAGACAGCAAAGAACCCCTATGGGCAGGAAGATAGGAATTCCAAATCAACAAGAAGGGAGGACTTCAGAGGAGCCAGGCAAGCACTTACAATGTCAGGGTGGCGAGACCCTGCTGCCTATGCTGGTTCATCAACTACATGGCTCTTGGCTAAAAGCTGCATCCCACAGCAGCTGCCATCAGGAGCACAGAAAGGCCTCCAGGTGAGGCTCCCTCTCCTGGTCCTGGACACTTACAAACCTCTCCCATCTCCAAGCCCACCCAGTCCCAGCCAAGAGTCACACAGAACCCGCCCTCCCACCACCTCATCAGACCCCCACTTCCCAGACAGCAGACAGATGTCTCAAGGCCTGATTTACAAGTACAGAAATTCAAAATGTTTAACTCACCCAACTAGCAGAGGTAACACATTGTGGCCATAGCATCTGAACATGAGGTTTCTGCATCCCCAAGCCAGAGGTCTTCAGCCAGAGGCGGCAGGCTGAGATGGTATGCGGGTCCGGAGGCTCTCTCCAGCCCCATGACAGGCCCAATCATGCCTCTAGCTCAAAATTTTTCCCATTCTGTGGCATCTTCTGGAGAAAGACCTCTCTCTGTCCTCCGCTCCTCCCCTTCCAGTCCCTACTGTCCTACACTTATCATCACTTAGCAGCAAAGGCCTGGGATGATTAGGTAACTTCCCCTCCCACCTAAGACAGGAGCTCCTTGAGGGCAAGGAGACCCTAGTGAACCCTCCCTGCACCCTGGATGGAGCACACGGCTTGCATATTACATTTGTTCACAAGGAGGTCGTGATAATGGAATTTTCCTCTTTGCATTAATAATGAGAAGATGTACAAAACAAAAACCTCAGGCTGCACCCCAGCCTTATGAACCCCACCAAGACATCAAGCGTCGTAGCAAAGGGACCCACAGATGCATATTACTGCCAGAGACCCAATACCAGAAATGTTCCTTAAGCAATCAGCTGGTCTTGAGAGGTGCGATTAAAAACAACAGGGGCATGATAACCACAGGTGCCAGTTAGTTATGCTAAAGCTGCTGGGGGGAAGTGCAGGAAGCTACAACAATTTTGAATGAGGAAGTTTCACCCACTTCGCTTGCCAAACCAGAGACAAAGTCATCCGTGGCTAAGGTTGTAGGCAGACATTAGATAGGAGGCTGTGCAATAAATTTGCTCAACAAATATTTGTTGAATGGAGATTCTATCAGCATTGGATTTACCAGAAGAGAAAGCATGCAGACACCTGGGGCTACACTGGGGCGTGGACTGGAGCGTTTGCGGTCCCACGATGGCTGTGCTGCTGAATAATGGGGGGGAGGGGTGTGGTCTCCAGGTATGGGTCTTCCCATCCACAAAATGATGGGTTCAATGGATCTCGAGTGTTGCCTTCCCTTCTAGCACTGACATTCCACATACCTTTGAAATACACTAATGTGCTGTGAAAAGTAGCTTAAAGATGGCCGTGTCTACACTTTCCATTCCTGCACAGCCTTTAGGCACATAGGGCCTTGGAGTAAACCTGAGTCATCAACACCAGCAGAGCAAATACATGATCAAGAATGGGGACTCCCAACAAAAATTCCTTTCTTGTCTACTATAAATGGAACAACAAACAGAGGGGGAGAGAGAAAACTTCAGAACTTTGACTCTTTCTGCAGCTTAGCAGCAAAACAAACAAAAAAACCCCAAACCTAACAGCAATATCAGCAAAACAGTGGCAGTCACAGATGTGATGTGACATGAAGGAATGAAACTGATATCAAACAACTTCCTGAGAGAGAAGGATGCTTCAAACCAGAAAGGTAAGGGAGGCTGCAGAATTGCTGACCTCAGAAGTCAGAGGTCACTGAGTGACTGCTGGGGCTCACAAGTGCTCACAACTGTGGTTGGCTTTGGTGGAACTGGACCCAGACATGGGAGTGAACACAGATGACCTCCTGTGGTATATTCCAGGCTCCGGAACCACAGGACTTCGGAGCTGGGGCTTGAGGGGGCTCTAAAGATCAGCCATTTCACCACCACCCCCTTTTTCCCCCCATACATAAGGAAACTGAGGCCCGGGAGGGGACAGCAGGATCCTTCTGAGCCAACTCCAGTGTTCTTTTTTCCACACCAGGAATCTATGATCCCAAAACTACGTGACCCCAAATGGAAACCTCAGCTGTTGGCTCACAAAGACGCTAATACCACAACAAAGGGCAGGGGCTCCGTCAAGAGCAGGAAGACCAGGGCGGTTTCTGTGAAGGAGGATTGCTTTCTCACATTTCCCAACCTCCACACACCCAGCTGTCGGGGCCCCCGCGCCATCTCCGCCTGGCTTTCAAGTCAGCCGGGCCCATCTCCCGGGCTCTGTAAACAGTTCCGGCTCTCTCCTCCCTCCCGGGCCGGGCGCACAACACCCCATGCCACTGGGGCCGGGATTGTTTGGTAACAATGGAGGGAACATTAAACACGGGTTGAAGACGGGAAGTGAATCACTGAATTCTCAAACAGGCTCCTTGGAAGGAGGGGAGGGAGGGGCCTCGGGAGGCCGGGGCCACTAGCAGGGCCTGGCGGAGGGGGAGGGAAGGTTTCCCGGGCCCCCTCCCTGCCCTACAATAGGGCGCCCTCAAGCCAGGCCTGGCTGTGCCTTAGGCGAGATCAAGTTCCTGCATCGCCCGGCCACTTCGGGAGGTATCCCGGGTGTTCTCTGTGCCCAGCATCAGGCGGAGGGAGGGCAAGATGGAGGAGGACCTCTTCTCCAAACACTCACCCAACTTTGTCCCCACGCCCCTTAAAAAATCTGAACCTGCGACTAGGTGGCTACTGGCTCTCCCAGCAGAGGGAACGGGCTCCTCTCTCCCCTGCCCAGAACATCAATTACTTAGACCGAGAAGTTCTTAAAAGCAAACAAACAGGGGACAGTGACTGAGAGCAGCGTCCTCCCCTGTCCCCCTCCTCGTTTGCACTGATTCTCACTCAGCCCTGTGCCAGGGCACAGCCACCTCCAGCATCACTCTCCCCTGGGCCTCCCCTCCACTGACGCCCCTGCCGTGGGCCTGAATAGCCCCTTCAAAGTCTGGTCTCTGCCAGGATTTTGTTCTGTTTTCTTCACAGTGTGTGGGGTGTGTGCAGGCGCACACACTCTGCTGCTCCAAGCGTCTGTGGGAGAGCACTTACTCAGCCAGTCTGTATTTATGGAGGGCCTACGATGTGCAAGGCACCTGGTGAGCACCTCAGTCGTCTTAACTTGGCCAAGGATCAAGGACTAACGGGCCAAACCAGGAAACATTTAAGATTCTGTGTGCAAGATGAGCAGGGCCAAGGGCATCCCATAGTTTGTGCAAATCTGTTCTAATTTTTGCTTTACAGGCTCTCTTTTCATAACTAGTTATTCCCACATCTGCCTCACCTTCATCAAGGAAGTAACATCGACCACTTGTCTTCCTATAAGCAAGTTCTTTGCTAAGCACTTTATATTCATATATATATATATATTTTTTTTGTGAGGAGGACCAGCCCTGAGCTAACATCTGTTGCCACTCCTCCCCTTTTTGCTGAGGGAGACTGGCCCTGGGCTAACATCCGTGCCCATCTTCCTCCACTTTATATGGGACGCCACCACGGCATGGCTGACAGGCAGTGCGTGGGCGGGCGCTCGGGATCCGAACTCGCGAACCCTGGGCTGCCAAGCGCGGACTAAACCGCTGCGCCACCGGGCGGCCCCTATATTCATATACTTTAATCCTATAGGACAGGGCTCCATTTTCCAAAGGAAGACAATGAAGTTCAGAGAGGTTAAGATTCTTCCACGAGGGCCGGCCCGGTGGCGCAGCGGTTTCGTCCGCGCTTGGCAGCCCGGGGTTCGCTGGTCGGATCCCGGGCGCCCGCCGACACACTGCCTGTCAGCCATGCCGTGGCGGTGTCCCATATAAAGTGGAGGAAGATGGGCACGGATGTTAGCCCAGGGCCAGTCTTCCTCAGCAAAAAGAGGAGGATTAGCAACGGATGTTAGCTCAGGGCTGGTCTTCCTCACCAAAAAAAAAAAAAAAAAAAGATTCTTCCACGAGGTCACACAGCAAGGAGAGCAGAGTTAAACTCTGAACTCCAAACACGAAAGCCCAGCGTCTCCCCACCGTGTCATGCTGTTGTCCTGCACACCCTCTTGCCTTGAAGGGGGACATGGTGGAAACAAGATGAGGCTGGAAACTGGGACCTGAATTCCAATTCTGGCTCCTCTCTTTGTCACCCGGGTGACCTTAGGCAAGGTGTCCCATCTCCCCGGGCCAGTTTCCCCACCAGGAAAAAGGAGCTCTCTGGGAAGACTGTCCAGCGGCTCACGTGACAGACTGTGCATGAAGGTCCTTCGTAGACTGAGAAGTGCTACACAGACGTAAGGTGTCACCTATCGCCTTACCTTCACGTGCCAGAAATATGTCCAACAAGGTTGCTGATCATCCTCCCCTGAATTTTTAAGTTATTCCTGGAACAAGTCAGTGACCAGGTCAGGAGACTGTGGAGAACATTCTAGAAACATCATCTGGGGATAATTTATGTCTTTTTTTTTTTTCCCAGTGGTATAAGCAGCTTTGAGCACAGGCTGAGAGATTAACGACTTCCTTCCCAATCCTACCAAATTTTGCCAAGTCTTCTTGAAACTCCCACCCTCACAGATTATGAAAGAGAAGGTGTAAAGAGGTGCCTGGGTTTCCCAAGTCCTGGTTCTGCTATTAGTGACTATGTGAGAGTTACTCCCACTCTCTGAGCCTCAGTCTTCATCTGTAAAATGCGCAGGTTGGACAGATATGTCCCAGGTCCCTTCTCGGACATTCTGTGACGATTAATCAGAGGCTCATTGGTGTCTCTCACACACAGAAGACTTCCTTCAGGAGAATTTCACTGAACAACGGAAAAAGGAGCACATTTACAACTCTGCAGCAACACCGTTCCATTCTGGCTCCCGAGGGAGACTACAACTCTGGGAACAAAACTCCCACGGTAACCGCCCCCCTTGTGTGCGTGGCTCTGTGAGGATGAGGGGATCCACGAGGTTAACTTCCTGCCTGCACTCTACCCCTGTCCCTCAGTGGTCTGGGCAGGGATCACAGAACTGTAGAAACTGCAGCTCTGGGCCTCCATCCCCACACCTGGCCACCGAAGAAGGGAAGGCATGTCTGCTGTAACATTCCGCAGAGGTGGAAAACAGCGCCAGGCCCCACGAAGCCTGTGGAAGGCAAGACTTCAACATTTTTGCAAAGACAACACAGTTTTATTGCATGTAGGCTGTGGTGTCAGTAATTGCTGATACAGCCTCACACGCAAACCAGCTCCTGGCTGCGACATGGGGTCCTCTGTGCTCCGCAAGCAGCACACACTAAACACTAAAGACTTCCTGATTTAACTAATTACGTGAAAATTCAGGGCCACATGAGTTCTAAACAAGTATTTGCTCTTTCAAAACACATTAAAAAAAAAAACTCCTTCATGAGAGACTTGAAAGAAAACACAAGTGTACAAGTCCCCCACTGACATAATATTTTACATGAACCACTTACTTCTGATATTCTTAGCTGAAGTTCTTAGCTTACTAAAACATTAAGACCAAAACTCCTGTTTATATGTATACAGTGAAATATCACCCAGCCATAAAAAGGAATTCATGATTGCAACATGCAAAAACATGGAAGAATCTGAAAATCATTATGCTGTGTGTGAAAGAAACCAGACCCCCCCAAAAAAAGAGTACCTCCTGTACGATTCCATTAATGTACAATTTTAGGAAATCCAAACTGACATATAGTGACAGAAAGCAGATCAGTGGTCGCCTGGGGATGGGGGGCAGCAGGCAAACAGGAGGGGGAAATTACAAAGAGGCAGGAGAGAACTTGAAGGTGACGGGCATGGTCATTATCTTCACGGTGGGGATAATTTCATGGGTGTGTACATATGTCAAACTCAAATTGTGCACTTTCAATATATGCCATTTATCGTATGTCAATTATACCTCAATACAAATGTTTAAAAAACACGACTCTCTAAACTCTGATGGGAAAGTTATCAGAAGCCTGATTTTAAAAAGCAGAAAAGCAAGCAAAGGGCCCAGACATATTTTGGTCCAACAAACTGTATCCCCTGCGTGGCAAACTCTGAAAAGAGCCAATACTGAAACATGAATGGGCTCATTGTGTTCTAAAAAAGTGTGACAAATATACACACTCAAGATTTCATTGAATTAGTATGGCCTTCCGCTACATTAACGTCTTAGCTATTTTTACATTCATGTGAAAATGTCCGCAGATCCATTGTTTGATGACGTGAGAAGTACCACTCTGGGCCGCTGCTGCTCATAACAACTGTTCATCAGTGAAAAGCCCTGAAGAGCAAAGCATCCCAAAGTGGGTCACCAAATTTCAAGTTGGCATTAGAGAATAAATTGTACACAGAGAACACCCCCGCGTCCGCAGGGGTGCCGGGACTGGGGCACAGAGGCCTGGCTGTTCTGCCTGGAGGTCTGGTCTGACCAGGAATGATCCGCTGAGCAAAGGGACATGCCAGGGAAAATGAGAAGGGTGTTCACACGCAGGAGTAAACCGCTGGGTGTGCGGGACACTGAGTTCCCTCCTGCACACTGCTCAGGTCCCTGCTCCAGATCAACATGGTGGCCCCCGATGAACCACATGGGTCCCTTCATGAGCATCGCAAGACTATTTGCTAAGCTCTTTTTTTATTGCCTTCAAATTTTGAGGTCACTACAGCTTCACCGTTATACAGCGCAGTGGTTTTCAAATGTCTTAAGACACCGGCAGCCTCCACAGTCACTGTGGCCTCCAGACTCCCCTAGTCCAGCCTCCCATTCCAAAACAAACCAGATGTCAATTCTCTGTCCGTCAAGAAGCCTGAGATAAGGGGGTGGAAGGGGTGCTACCAGGGGACATCATCTGGAAACCTCTTATCTAGGACACTGAGCAGAAAGTACTTACACACTTAAGATTGACACTAGGGGGAAGCAAAGGTTGGGGCGGCATTAACAAGGTGAGCGACTGAGTGTTGCCGTTCCTCAAGGAACTTCTTTCCAACCTGTTGGTGATTTGTCCTCAAAAGTTCTGCAGAAAGACCTAGTTTACTGTCAACGCAGCCACGGGGTCAAGTGTTTCTAGTACAATTCCACCCAAACCATGGAGGCTCAGTAAACATTCACAGATGGTGATGAATTCCTACTCCTGGCCAAGTGCACAGGGAAAAAAACCTAGCTATTAAACATTTGAACTCTGATAGTCCTGAAACAATAGGGGAAAAAAAAGACACATGGAAGAAGGAAGACACAAAAGGAAATTAACAATCGAACAGTTCAGCGTAGTGGGTAAGACAGCAATGAAGCCAACCACCTGGTCCAGGACCCGGCTCCTCACTGCCCAGCTGTGTGGCCTTGAACAAATTACTTAAACTCTCGGTGCCTTAGTTGCCTCAAACCATCCTGTGGGTAGGTATTGTCATCCCCATTTTAAAATTCATGGTGCAGGAGGCCGGACGTGAGTTCTATTTCACAGCATCAAGAGCAGACTCTCCAAGAGCGGCTATCTTCCCACCCCACCTCCCCCCACCCCCCCCCCCCGGAAACTGAGTCTGTTTCAATCAGAGTTGCACCAGCTTTTCTGGAGCACTTGACCCCAAGCTCAGCGGCCAGAGGGTACAAATAAGCCAGGACCTACCAGGAACCCATCTGAAATAGCCATGAACCAGAAAGGGTTTAAGGCCCGGGAGTCTGGTAAGTGTGCAGGAGGCAGTCTCAAGGTATCAGACTTTCTGAATAATGAAAGACCAGCTTGGGGTCTTCTAACCCAACAACCACAGGATGCAGAGCTCTATTAGAAAGTTCTGCCACGTACAGAGCTGAACGCAGTCTGTTCCTCAGTGACTTCTGCCTCCTGGACCTAGTACAACCTTCAGGGACCTCGCAGAACAAGCATCTCTGGCTGGGCTCCCTCTGCTCCAGCTTCCTCATCCCCAGATCTTTCCTCAGAAGACGACCATCTCCTGGGACTTCTGGTGTGTTAAGCTGACATCTAATGCACTTTTCGGGGCCTGAGAGCTGGACCCTAGGTCCTCCTTCCCCATATCCCCTCTTAAGATTCCTCCCACTGCATCCATCCTCGTTATAACCCCAGGGGAGAGCCATGGGACCACAAGAGTGCATGACAGACAGTCCATCAGAATGAGTAGGATTCCGCCATCCCACAACGTTAAACAGAAAACACGGTGTAACAGAGAAAGTGCCTTGAACATAACAGGTCCTCGATAAATATTTATTGTGCAAATGAATGTTCCATGGAAGCCAAGTCAAGTTCCTCTCTCCTCCTCCCCACCTCAATCTGGGCAACTTCCGTAAGAAATTTCCCGTTGCCGGAATTCGGAAACACAGAAGACAGCCACCAATTAATTGGTCTGGGCCGGAGGTTGAAAACAGGCAGCAGCCCACAGATGTTGTGGTTGGTCTGCACAGTGTTTCTTAAATTTTTAAATTGGTTGCCAACTTTTAAAAGCTGGGAGATTTCATATGTAAATCTAGATTTTTTGCTTCCCTTGAAAACAATCAGATCTGGCAACACTTGGCCACTGGCTGACGCTGAGTCACCAATGCCTCTTTAGACCGGGAGTGAATCCTCAGTCCTGCCCTGTCTTCTTCCATCGGGCCCCGCTTCCCACACTCTGCCTGACCTGTGAGCATCTGGGCCGGCAACTCTAGCCTATGCTTCCAAGGGGAGGAGCATCATTCCTTTTAAAACAAAATGGAAAAAGGACTGGGCACTGGCCATGGTAGGGCAGCCACATGCCTGTTTGTTCGGGACAGTTCGATTCACCTATTGTCCTGGTGTGGTTATTAATGGTACCCCCTTTCACTCGCAGAATCCCGGTTTGGGTAACAAATTGTATGGCTGCCCTGAGCCTCTGCCAGCTCTAGATCCACCTGGCTCACCCCAAAAATTAGGTACCCAAAGCCCTCAGGAGGAAGGCCTCTGGCTCACTACACCGCTTCCCAACCTGAAGATTTCAAACTTCCAGTGGAGTTCACCCCACAAAGAACACTTCAAACCTCCTGCAGAGCTCACGGGGAGCCTCGTGGTGGCTTTCTCCAGGCTGTGGCAGTGGCCAGCCCCAGAGGGCCTGCAGTGTTGAGTGCCGGGGGGGCAGGGCTGGGAGGGATGGCCAGGACTACACAGTGTACCTGGGGTAGGCAGAGGTCAAAAGAGAAAGGAAAAGAAGAAGGGTAGGGAGAAGAAAGGAGAACAGAGAGAGGAAGGAGTCTAATTACTAATCCTCCCTCTGGGTACCATTTCTCTTGCCTGAAGTCAAAGGGAGAACTAAGGCTACCCCACCTTCAGTGGGGACGAGGGAAGAAGAGAGGATGGCAGGTTTTATGGTAAGACAAATCATCAATTTGTACTTATTTTCTCTTCCAGAACCTTCCACCCTCTTGGATCAAACACATTCACTTGTCAGGGCCAGGGGCACAGTTTCTACCCATGCCTGCGGACACACAGACTTATCAAACCTTTCACTGAGTGAAGTTAGGTCAGGGTAAAAAAAAAAAAAAGTGGGGGGGACTTTTTGCATAGCCAGGGCCGTACCTCGCTTTAGAGGGGATGCTTGGTCAAGGCACAGCCTCCACCAGAAGGGAAAAAGGTCATGTGAGCTGCTTTTCATACCAAACACTAACCCCTGCCAGCTCCAGGACCTGAGGTCTGCTGCATTCTTAAGGATTTCCTAATACACCTGAATTTCAGCCTAGGCCAATAGGGAAGCTTTATATTTAACCCTAAATTCAAAGTCTTCCCTTCCCAACCTTTAAAGGGTTAAAGGCCAGGGAAGGAATGGTTCCAATGAGGGAGTAGGGTAGCCAAACGGCCCCCACCCCCTAATAAAACCTCTGGCAAGAGCAGACAGCGTGCGGGAAAGGAAAGGCAAGGCAGGAAATCGAATATTGCTGCCTCGACGTTTTATAAGAAAACCTGACGTAACTGGATATCATAGGGCATCTGTGGCTTATTATTGCCCCTCATGTGAGCAAACAGAAGAAAATCTGGTTCATTACAATCCTGAAGGTCCGTGTGAACTTAAGCCCCTAACCCTCTCCTTTTCCAAAGCGAGCACATCACACAAGAATCGCTACAGCCAGATCTGTCTTTAATTCCCCCTGGTAGCTCCCTCAGCTACGCCCAGGCCCCTTTACTGGGCAACAGAGAGCTCAGAGAAGGCACAATCTGTGTCTAAGTGGGTTCCCAACACTTCAGTCTTGCAAAGGGAACTTTGTAAATAGGCACAGAGAAGGGCTTTGAAGTGGGCAGGGGTCAGCGACCGTTGCTTCAACACTGATCAAATTCCACAAAAAGGATCAAGACAAAACACATCAAAAGAAATGATATTTTACATTTTCCCTGATGAAGTCAACCAGGAGCTCTGGTGTGGAGGGTTAACGGGATGGAGTCTTCACATCTTGAAGGGAGGGGAGAAGTTGGAGGCTGTTTATAAATCCTCAGCTGGCCTTTGGCCAGGGCTGCTTTTATTGATCCAGACAAACACAAATTGTGATGCCTGACATGGCCTGTATATACAAACAGCCAGCTGAAAACAGTCACAGGCCTAATTGAAGGAGACAGCGAGAAATCAAAGGATGGACGGAAGGATAAAAAATGCCCAGACCCACAGAGCAGCGTTCCAGCTGCCTGGAGAGGCTGAGCGGGGGCTTCTCCTTCGAGGGGAGGTAGATGTTTACTTACACAGATGAGTTTGGTTCCCCCGGGGGCAGCTGTCCCAGGGAGCCACTCAGCACAGCCATGACTGGAAAGAACGAGTAGCAACCCTGGCCAGCAGGCTCTGCCCTGATGTCATGCTGGGGAGCAGGGTCCCAGGGATAGGAGCAGAGGACCATGAGCGATGCCTCTGCTTCACCCATGCAGGGGGTTCCCTACAGGAACAGTGGCTTCCTGACACCCCAAGCACCCACATCCCCACCCAGCAAAGGAGAAAGCTGGAAGACCTTTAACAGCTCTCTGGCCAGCAACCCCGTGGACCGACGGGGAGACCAGCCCATAGGGGAGAGGGGGCTTGTCTCAAGTGTGGGGCTTCTGCCTCCCTATCCACTGTGCTTCCTAGTGCGCCAGCCTGGAGCTGCCCCTTCTGACAGCTGCCCATGGTGCAGGCACTACGTGTTCCTGAATTTGGGAGGTCACGGTAGAAGGCAGGGAGTCTGATGACAGAGACAACACAGCCCTTCCCAGGAGAGGTCTGACCCCTAATACCTCCCACCTTCTCTGTCGCTAGGAGGAAAGCACTGGAAACACCCAGAGAGAAGAAATCCAAAGGGAGAATTTATAAGCTTGTTCCAAACTCTTCAAGAAAGAAGTAGGACATTTTGACCTGTCATTCTGATCCCCATGGGCATTCTGGCCAGATTGCCAAGAAAAATCAGATTTGAGAGAAATAACCAACACCAAACAAAAGGGGTAAGGGCTAAAATCACACACCTTAAACATTTGTTGAAGATAAGAAGCAGACTGAAGAATCCCATCTTCTTGGCAACACTGAAAAACTGCAAAATTGAGCCGGGGAAAAAAATAAACCTCAGAGAAAAAAGTTCAACACAAAATAAAACTGAAAGCAGCTAAAACTGCAGACAATGAAACCCACTGACTAAAAATTGATGAAAAAAAATCCAATATTTTACCCAGGAAAATGGGACTTGGTGGAAATAATGGCACAAAAGAAAATTCCAAACTGGCAGAAGATAAAATCAGTATCAACCGCAAGCAAACCAAAAACAAGAGTTTTGTTGTAAAACACACATGGAAAAGAACTGATGCTAATGAAGATAATTTCAGTCTAAAAAACAAAAAAGGAAGAACTCAGGAACAGTTTGTGATACACAGAAAATGACTGGGGTATTAAATTGACCGGCAGTCAGTGTAAAACGGTAAAACGAAAAATGTCCTAGACTTTTTCAGAAAAGGTGGTCAAAGTCAAGCCCAGGAAAACCCCACAAAAGCAGCCTGATCTGTCACTACACGTCCTGGTTTCTCTGAAGAGACAGTGCAACCCCTCCCCGTTGGGCACTTGTCCCTGAACCTAGATCAGGACCAGGCACGATGGAGGATTAGACCCCAGCATGAAGAGCAGACATGGTGGAAAAAATGCCTTCAGCCACCAGGAGATGGCCTTCTGGTCCCGGCTGGGCCACTGACCTGTCCATAAGCAAGTGGCTGCCTCTTTCACCTCGGGGACATACACCCTATCGTAAAATAGGCTTAGAACCTGCCTGCTAAGAGCACACTTGGAGGACCAGTAACTCCAGTTTTCTACCCTGGGGGTAGGGGGTGGAGGTCCTGGTAGGAGGGCAGTGAGTGATTTTAATCTTTACTTCTCTGTATGTTCCACATTCTCTACAATAAGCATAAATTACAGTTGTGATCAAGGTTGGGGGGGGGAGCATTAAAGAAAAAAGCCAAAACACCTGCTCCAAGAACTGACTTTGGAATGTATTCACTCACATGAAAGGTCCAGACGACCCCGGGAGCTCAAAACAGCACAACTTGCATTTATTTGCAATTAAGCTTGGGGGCAGGGTCAAGCTGTAAGTCAAAGGCAATGGATTTATATTTTGGAATTCCAATTTGGGAGCGGGTGCGTTTGCTCTCTCTGTGAAATCACTCCCCTGGTCTTGGGTATTTAAGCTTCTTCTCCCAAATGCTGATCATTTGCTTTGGTGGCTCAAACACATTCCAGTGGGGTTATTTGGCTTTACACACAATAGCGACAAAATCCTGGCTGGGAAGGACACACAGCAACTTCAAGAGAGTAAATACCTGTGAGAAGAGAGGGAGAAGAATGGGAAGGGGGCGGGGGTAACAGGAGACCTTCAGAAGTCTTTTTATTTTTATTTTTTTTTAGTAAAGAAATAAAACATTATAGATACTTCGAGTGAATATGGAAAAATATTAACATTAGTTAAATCTGGTGGAAGGTCTGCGTGCAAGTTATAATTTACCTCTAACTTGTATATTTCAAATTTTTATAATACAATGAAAACACACACAAAACCCCAACAAAAGACCAAGGCAGGGAACTGAATTGCTTCTGGCGTCTTGGAGAGGGTGTCTGAATCAGCACAGAGCCAGCCGAGAAAATCAAAGTTCAGAGTCCTCTGGTATGTAAACACTTAGGAAATTCTTGGCCTGAGAGTATATACAGCAACATATTAACTTGTCTGTGTCTTCTAAAATTTTTGTTATCATAAGAAAAAAGTTTTCTTTTTTTTTTTTTAAACAAATGAGTGGAAGGGAAAATGAAAACTATTATTTAGAGAGGGCCTACTTGGTTCTCGGCACTTTGCAAGAAGTTTCGGGTATCAGCTCATCTAATCTTAACAATGAAGAAGGGTGTTGTGACCCCTTCTTTTCCCAGAGGTGGAAACTGAGCTTCCAAGGGGCAAAGCCACCGGCCCAAGGTCACAGAGCCGGCAGGCAAGGAGGGCAGTGAGAGAAGCAGGCTGGGCCCTGGGGGGCTGCCCCCTAGACTTCCTATACAGGGAGGAGGCCCTGGAGAGACGGAGGGACTCACTGGGACCAATCTTTCTTACCCTCAGTAGGGTCACCCTGTCTCCCCTAAAACCCACCTGTCACCCTTACAGTGCCAGAGCCCAGACTGTAGACCCGTGGGGCAGACAAAGAACCTTCCCAGACAAGCCCCTCCCCCTGCCATCTCCTCTCCTGCCATCTCAAAATCTGCCCAACTCTGTCCCCAGCACCTCCCCAGCTTCCATGCCACCCAGGACACATCTCCCCTAGCAGGACACTGGGAGGTTCTAAAGGGTAGACAGCTGGGTTCCAATCCCCATCTCCATGCCTCATGGGCTCATTAAACTTCACCTCTGTAAACCTCAGTTTCCTCGTCTGTAAAATAAAGGTATCGATGCTGCCGTCTCAGGTGACAGCTGTGAGCGTTAGGTGCCCTAACACACCTGCGGCTCTTCAGGCAGGGCTGGGGACAGTCGCTTGCAAATGTTTATCATCGGTGTAATGGTCCTTAACAACTCCAGGTAAACAGTTTCTCTCAGTACCTGGACTTCAGATTCTTGGAGAACAGGTGGCGTGCCTTTAGTAATTTCACAACCCCCGCCAGCACCCAGTGTCGGGGGGAAGACAGGAAGCTCAAGAGGCCGAGGTGGGGTTAAGTGTCCACCCAAGAGAGAGAGCTGTGCAACTTGAAGGAAGGGTCCCTCCCAGCCCTTTAAGAGACCCTGTCAGTAAGGAACACAACGAAGCCAGGACCTGGAACTCACACGTGTGGCTGTTCTCAGTGCAGCTCTGCCAGCTCGGGGCCTGTGTCACACACACAACCTCACACGACCGCGGGTGGGGGAGATGACATCACAGGGCTTCACCTCGAAAGGGTCAGGGGAACACCATTTCAAAAGTCCTCGGACAGTTGCCTGACATCTCAGAGCCCCGTTCATCTGTGCTGAGGGAGGGGCAGCAGGAGCTCCCCCTGCAAACATCTCCACACTGACACACATGCACCGCTAATTAACCACAGGCCCCCTCCCCTCCCAGAACAGCCGAGTCTGAACATGCAGTGCTGGGGCTTGGCTTGGGGTGGGCTTTGGGAATAACCAGCCTCCTTGAAGGGAAGGAGAAACCACTGCTTTCTCCCTTTAACCAGGGGGACGTGTAGTACGCACCAGCACATCCGAACCCCGAGTGCCTGAAGAGGGTGACTGACGGGACTGTTCATTTCTCCCGCTCTAACAATGAGCACCGCTTTAGACATCTCTCAGGTGCCAAACATGAAAGGCTCAAGCAGACAAGCGCAGTGGCAGCCAGAGCCTTGGAGCGTGGGCTCTGGCTCCAGCTCTGGCCCTCCTGGCTGTGTGACTTTAGGCAAGTCGCTTACCCTCCCTGAGTCTCTCAGCTGCCTCATGCAGAAAATGAGAAGGTTAGAACAGATAATTCCAAAGGTTCCTGCCAGTTTTAAAATGTTGGAAAAGTGCTCTCTTCTGGGGAATATCTGAGTCTGTCTTACTTTCCCAAAAATCACAGACTAGAGTGAAAACCAAAGCAACTCTTGGGGGCCCCCCACACCCATCTGCTTCTGCAAGAGTTGTGTGTGTCGGTCCCTGCAAAGTCCTCCTACCCTTTTCTAATTTGTAGTTAATTACAAGGAACTGCACTTACAGTCATTTTTGGGTTTGCAAATGGAAAATACTAATGACTTTGTAAATTAATTTCAGATTTGGCTCCATCATTTCTGGCAATAAGATCATGCTTTGTTTTCCTTCTCACTGTTTTTAGAGGCAAATGGAAACACAGCCCACCCCCCAAAAATGCATTAAAAATTCCAATTAAGTTTTTCTGAAAAAATGGCAATATAATATTGGCATCTGGGGCAAACTTATGTGACAGTGTGGAAGATTACAGCCATAAGCCTGAAAGTCCTCAAATGGGCCAACTGGGACACAGTTTTCCTCTGGCAAGACGACAGATTAGAGATCCAGGAGGGCTTTTCCCATTTCCACCAGCAGCTCAGCAAATGTGATCAAGTTCACCCTTCCATAAAGTCAGATGGTCACAGCGACCTGCCTGGAGAGGAGGCACAAGACCCCACACGAGGGAGGCCACCGTCTCTGCTACTTGGCTACAGCATCTTGTCCTGGGTGTGACAGTGGGTGGGCCATAAACAAGTTGGACAGCATTTAAAGGGGAGTGAGGAGGTGCAAAACGGGTCAGAGGAGGAACAGATGAGAGAGCTGATGATGTTTTGTAGAGAGGAAAGAAGTCCGGGTGGACAGGGCAGAACGTCCCCAGGGACAGAGGACTTCATGGTGGGCTGTTTTAAAGGGTGGAGTAGAAGTTATAGGGAGGCTAATTTCTGCTCCACTCAAGGAGGAGTTTATTATAAGGAGAGAAAATACAATGGCTGCCTTAGGGTGACAAGTGGAGGGTGTCGGTAGCTCGTTGATGACAAAAAAGCCTGTCCTACATTTAAGTCATGCTTCCCAGGTATTCAGTACTGTTAAACACGACACCTCGTTTGATTTATGAACAGTTCTGCAAGGGCAACAACCCAAACCTATCTGTGGGTTCACCTGCCTCGATATGGTGACAGGGGCTCAGAGAGCTGGTGCTGTGCCCCACGTCACACAGCTGATAAATGCAGGTACAGGGACCTGAAGCTGGGCCTTCTACCCAGTGCTCTTTCCCCCATAATTCCTCCTGTTTCAGAACTTTGGAACCCCTGCCTCTCGGGTCAGAAGACTGGGCTTGGGAGTCTGTTCCCTCCTCTCCCACCGCAAGAAGCACTATGTGACCATCCTGGTCGGCCCCATCTTGCCTGTGGAGGGGCGTGCAGATTCCCGGGGGGCCAGACGCCACACAGCATAAGTGTTCCTCGATTTTCCATCTCAGGAAAGGGCAAATAGTGAGGTCGTTCCTCTCACAGCCCCCAAGCAGGGGCAGCGGGGATAGAGTCCTTCACCCAGCAAGTGTGTAATTCTCAGTGTCCACTTCCTGTGAAGAACGGTGACGGTCAGGCTGAGGTTCCCCGCATGGGAACTTGCTGATCAGACAGGGAGAGACGTCCTCTCAAGTACCCACAAAGCCAGGTCTGCACGGCTGATCTCTGTAGGACTCGGATTCCCCCTCTATAAAGTGAACAGTTTGCTAGTTATCCTCCAAGATACCTTCCTGTCATGGAGTCCCACGTCTCAAGTGTAGGGCCTCTCAGATGGCCATCAATTTGGACTGGGTTCTCTGCAGGTCTGCTGAGGCTATTGGTTCCATGGAAGATGACAGCTCCAGGCCGCTCCCACCCAGGGAGGACCACACCCTGAGCCTGCCCTGTATAATGAAGGAAGAAGGGCAGGTAGGAGGAACAAAAAAATGCCCTGATGGGGCTCACACACACACGACCTCTCTCTCTCTCAGGTCAACACGGCATCCTTAGCCAGTCTCTGAAAGAAGCATCATCTCCTGGGCTCTGAAGAGAAAGG
Organism: Tapirus indicus; assembly: GCA_031878705.1. Taxonomy (NCBI): domain Eukaryota; kingdom Metazoa; phylum Chordata; class Mammalia; order Perissodactyla; family Tapiridae; genus Tapirus; species Tapirus indicus. The sequence continues at coordinate 57,681,881 of CM062918.1, read as the reverse complement.
CCGGGATTGAAATCCTAGTTCCACCCGAGTTGTGTGACCTCAGAAAGTAACGTGTCTCTCCACCCCAGTTTCCTCCTCTTTACAACAGGACAGGGAGGAATCCCTGGAGTAGACAGTGACCAGCATCTCTCGCAGTGCCAGACACCCAACAGACATCAGCCCTACTCGACATCCAGTAGCATTGTGATTGCTCTTAAATATAAAACAAAACAAACACTACAAACAAAACCAAAAAAATCTGAGAACAGAGTTCAATGCCTGGCACACAGGAGAAGCTGATGACTGGCTGCTGGCTGCCAGCTAGACAGACAGACGGACAAATAAATCAAAACTTAGTTCTGAGGTCCTGTATCTTCCATTCACTAGCCATTTGACCTCTTGCACGAGATCTCCCCTGAGCCCCAGCTTCCTGAGCTGTGAAACGAGGATAACGTGAGGACTTCTGAGGGTTACCGTGAAGTCTAACCATGCTCATGAGCAGGATCCTCCAAGGTAAAAGGCAGTATCAGGCAGGACAAGATAACACCCAATAATTCTTGCCCAAGCACATATTCAATAAATATGTGGTGAGTGAGTGAGTGACTGCGTGAATGCACGCATGCATTCAAGAACTTGCTCAGTCCCAACCTCCCCAAATTCTTGGGGTTTCCCCAAGCAGAAAGTCTCAGCTGCTTGGAGCCTCATGAAGTACCTGGCACTCCTGGGTGGCAGAGGGGGCAGGGCCCAGTGAGCTGGCCTCTACAATCGCTGCCCATCGCCAGCTCCCCACCCCCACCACATACCTCCACCAGCCCCACCCCCCAGTGGTTTAAGAGTCTGCCTTTCAGACACAACCTGTGAGCAGAAGGAATGCTGCTTTTAGCCCTCGTTGAGTAGGCTAGCCATGGTGCCCCTCTGCACCCTGGAGCTTTCCTTGGGTACTTGGCCTAACTACTCTGCTGCATGCAAATTCTCTTTCTTTGTGTAGGGAAAAGAGAACAGGTGATAGAAGGTTCTGGAGTCAGCAAGTCTTGGTCCAAATTCTAATTCCACCTCTGACTGTGTGGCCTTGAGTAAGTTGCTTGGCCTCTCTAGCCTCTACTACCTCATTGGTAGAATGCACATGATATCCATCCACCACACTGGGCTGTTGTGAGAATTCAATGGAATAACAGAGTGTCTAGCACGGCGCCTGGGTCACAGCGGACACTCAGCAAACGCAAGTTTCCCCTGCTCCTAGTGGAGAGAAGACCTGAGCCCTAGCCCCACTCTGCTCCTCACTGCCTGTATCACCCAAGCAAGTCACAGCCCCTGTGAGCACAGCTATTCCCCTCCAAAATGCAGACATGAGCTGACCTAACAAATAAATCCTAGAGCTGGACTGTCCAATATGGCAGCCACCAGCCACATTTGGCTAGTAAGCACTTGAAATGTGGCCAGTCCAAATTGAGATGTGCTGCAAGTGTTGAGAACACATTGATTTCAAAGACTTAATATGATTAAAAAAACAAAGAGGAAGTAAAATAGCTCATTAACAACTTTTATGTTGAATACACACTGAAATGACAATAATTTTGGATATATAGTGTTAAATAAAATATATCATTTAAAATTAATTTCTCCTTTTTCTTTTTACATTTTAACATGGCTAGTAGAAGATTTCAAATTACCTACGTAGCTTGCATTATATTTCTATCAGACGGTATTGCTGTAGGATACTAAACAATCAAGAATTACTGCTGTGGGCATTATTCTCTCCCCACGTAGACCGCAATTCTTTCTGGAAAGAAGACCCCCGTTAACCCCTTTCCCCCCGCCCCCGGCACTTAACACACAGTGCACACCAAAATGCTCTTAGGGATCTTATGAATAAAATCTTAAGATTTTAGAAATGATCAAGTAGTCACTATGCACCAGGAACCATGTCGGTGGGCAGAAACATACACCAGATCATTTAATCCTCTCGAAAACCCATGAAGTAAATTTCATTCCCCCCACGTTTTACAGATACAGAAACAGAAGCTCAGAAAGGTTGAGTGATTTGCCCAAGACTACTCTATGGTCAGGGCCAACAGCTGGGATCCAAACCCAGGCCCGTTCTGACTCCAAGTCCAGGCTCTTCTCTGTTGTCCATGAGACAAAGCACATAGCCCACACTCCTGTTGGCATGAAGTCGCTAAATTGCACACATCCTAGAAGAACTCCAGCCCCAGCGATACTCTGCTTCCCAGCCCCACCCCTACCACCACCACCAAAGGATTTCCCAGCAAGTCAGAAATGACACACCATAAAACGTGGTCCATGCATAACCATATCCACGTCTGGCCCAGGCTTGGTTAGCTCAGAATTAGTCACATTTTAAAAGGGGTGAGTGATAGGGAAGGTGGATTCTCTTTTGTAGCCTAAGAACTTCCTGGCCGGGGTGCAGGCAGGAACCTGGAAATAAAGAACCGGTGAACAACAAAGGGCTTGATCAGATATTTTTTCAGAGGAACATATTAGCAAGGCTGAGAATTCCCAAGTTTCAGAAGTTCAACTCCTCCTGACTCCACTAAAACTTGCCTCCCTGCCACTCGCAGACCATGCTGTCCTCTGAGCTCTGGCCAACCACTCTAGGTTAGGCACAGACTTCTCTAGTACCCTGTGGGGAAAGGCCCTGACCCGGATGCAGAATAGGCTGACCATAAGTGTGTGTTGTTGGGTGGGTGGGCGAGCAGATGGATGTACAACAAATGAATCCATAAAGGAACAGAAGACACAGCCCTGCAACTTAAGGAGCTCATACGACAGAGTACAAAGGACATGAAAGATGCAAGAATTGTACACAACTACTTGCCAAAAGAGTATTGAATGCAAAAGAGGAAAGAAAGGAGCCAGAGGATGAGTGAATGATCATCTCTTGTCTAACTCGTCCAAATTCACGGGTAGAAGGCTGTCTACAGGTTGAGCTTGGCAAAGGGAAAGGTTGGGTGGGCCAGTCAATTTGGGAAGACTTCAAGGAGGAGGATGCGCCTGCAGGGGGAGCAGGATTCAGACAGGACCGGAGGACATTCCGATGGTTGGTCGTGTCAAGCAAGTCACTTAACCTCTCAACCTCTCGGTTTCTTTTTTTAAAAGGGGGAGGGACAGCAAGAAGAGAGGGAGGAGACAGAGAAAAACAAAACGCCTGGTAGACGGTTCACATTCGACCTCAGACAGGGTAAATATTTACTCACCCATTCATGAGCCCGGCTCTGGTGAGCACCCTCGGTGTGGGCCACCTGGGTTTCTGCTGGTGTCTGGTCTTGATTTGAGGCCTGAGGTGGCCGGTATTTAGCCCATGGCCCAGAGTCCAGCTGTACACCTTGTCTGTCTGTGAGCTAAATGGATCCCATTTGATGGCAGTGGAAAAACTGACCGCCACGATGACCCCACCGTCCACGCCAAGACACCAGGCTGTCGCAGTGCGAGGGCCCCCTACTGAGTGCCCACCCTGTGCGGGAACGTCCCAAGTGTGTGCCTGTGTGGGCAGTGTTTATCTTATCCTCACCAGAAGCTGTAAGGGAGGTACACTGCCCCCCCATTAGAAGTCTAGGGAGAAGCCAGGAAATTCACATCTTTAGTAGCAGACCAGGTGACTGGAGGTCCCGGGCCCCTGGCAGTCTGGGGTCCAGGTACAGTGCTCTGGCCTTGCTCCACCACTCGTGATGTGATAGTGGACAAGAGTTGCAACTCACGCCTCCATCTCCTCATCCCTAAAACGAACATCATAACACCTGGCCTGACCTACCTCGCAGGGTGGCACTGAGACACAAAGATGGCTAGGATGGTAAACTATCAAGGGCTGGACAAATGGGAGTAATGTATATTCTTAAACCACACTGCTGGTAAGAGTGGACCGAGCAAAAGTAAAGAAGAAAATCGAACAATCCCTGAGGGATCAAGTGGCTGCCCATCAAATGGACAGCTGCTCGGTGACAAATACCCCCACACGTAACCCACCCTGCCAAGTAAGATAACTCTTACTCAAGCGCAATTGCTCAACACGGCCCGTGTGTGGGTTTCCATGCAGTCGTCCCAGCCTGTGGGAACCCAGCATGTGGGGTTCCTGGTTAGGCGAGCGGCTGCAATAAATTACCCCACCGCCAGCGGCTCTAGCCCACATGTTGCTCTTATGGTCAGCGTACTTCATCCCAGCAGTGACCTAACCCCAGCCCAGTCAAGTCAGCAGCAGGCTCTCCTGTTCGCCTCCTCCAGCAAGCACCAGCTCACATTTCAGGCCGTTTGCTCCCCTGGGCATGACTCAGAGAGTCAGTTGTCTTAAAAAAATGCTTTTCATATTTCAAATCAAAAATAAATACCACGCACTCTGGATGCAAGCCATCACAGATGTCTCTGTTGAGCTATTAAAGTGAAACGGCCCGAGGAAATCGAAAAACTGGTCAATTCATATCATCCTGTCTCTCCTGCCTTAATCTACGGTGGGCTGACAGAGTAGGCCCGAGGCCAGATCACAGGACTGAATTCTGGCTTGGGCAGTAATAGTGAGGTCAGGGGGTCATGCATTTATCGGGACCAGAGAAGAAGAGTAAATGCCCTGCAGCATAACCCCACTAGAAGACATCGTGAATCTAGGCAGAGATGGGGACATGTCACCTCAAAAAGGCTCTCTGCACACAGAGCAGGTCTTAATTCCTAAAGAAGAAAGGTGGTCAACAACAGAAGCTGCAAGGCTCAGGGGTGCAGAGGCAACCACAAGAGAGCCCATGCAAGCAGTGTCCAGCAGTGGGGGCTGCCCAGAACACAGGGCTGCACCCAGACATCAGGGCCCCAGGCCACTCAACGCATTTGCTCCCCCCCATGACTCCCTCCTCCCCTTATCCTGACCCACCCATGCATCTGACCATTTGGCTTCCTGGGTGGGGTGCCCACAAGGAGAGAACGCCCTGGTTATAACCTCACAGTGGTTATACTTTTCAACAAATAAACTAGTGGCTTGATTTGTGCTTCAGCTTCTTGCTGGTTAGTGGGAGCCAGCGGTTCTGACTCTGGGCCTGACAAAATGAGGGTTCTGACTTGGGGGGGCCAGGCCAGGTAAATTCACCAAGGTCAGGGACATCTTCTGGCCACAAGCCTTCCCCTGGCTGCCCTGGTGTCACATCTTTCCTTCCAACGCCTCCAGATGCGCCCTCACTTGGCACAGCCCTGCTAGGGTTCTCAAGGTGCTCCAAGGTCACACCTCGAGCTAGACCTTTGTAGGCTGAAATGAAAAGCTGAAACTTCACCTTTAGCCGTGTTTAATTTCTATTCAAACATGGTCACAGGTGAGGCCCTGATCAACTGTGACACTGGGTAATGAGGCATTCTGATTTATGAACATTCTCATTCACTAGGAATAACCAGAAACCTTTTTTCTTTTTCCAATTCCCCTTGAAAATATTCCAGAAAGTATTTGTCCACTCTTCTTCCTCAACAAGTCCATTTTCTCTAAAGATAATAGATTCTTTTTCTAAAGACTGAAGATCCCTCTAGCCCTCAGGCCCAGATTATGAAGTGAATTCTCGCTGCAGTGATCAACAAGTTGCATAAGCTGCAGAGACGGACGGGCGGCCAGGTCACCTTAACACCCCGGGACAGCCATCGGCAATGTCTTCTTTCAAAGAAACAAAAGCCTTAAAATAAAATCGACCACAACCTGTTTTCCAGTGATTTGTTTCAGTGTTATTTCACAGGGTATCCAAAAAGTTGGAAAACAGGTCACACTATCTTCCCTCTGCTTCTAGACTGTTTTGACACTCTGGAATGTACATATTATACCTTTCCAGATTAGCAGTTAGACCCATCACTTTAAATTTAGAGGTCCTCCACTTGAAAAGAAGTCCAAGGGTTGCAGGAAAACATTGGGCATATTATCTGGGAATATAACTAAAAGATTGTTTCAAAATAAGTTTATCCTGTTTCCCAACTTTGGGGCATCCTGTATGTCCGAGTGCTTTACGTGCTGGATACTCTGCTATAAAATTAGAGTGCTGGAAGGTGATGACACCATCCTAATATTCATGGCTACCATTTAATGAGCATTTATGCCAGGAACTGTAAGTCTCTTACATGTTACAATTTCATCTTTAAAACAAATCCAGTGAGATAGTTTATCCCTATTTTACAGATGAAGAAACTGAGGCTCAGAAAGCTTAAGTCCTTGCCTAAAGTCCCATAACTTCAAGTCTCAGGATTTGAACCCTACAGCCCCACTCTTCTCCACCCTACTGTGCTGCGTCTCACACCCCTGGGAACGTCGCAGCCGTGTTTTTCTCTCCGTGAAAAACTATCCTTGTCCGTGGAGTGACGGCTTTCTTATCAGATAAACCCTGGCTTGAAAACAGAGGTTTAAGAACCAGCTCAGCTCGACGCTCGCTGCCTGGCCCTCAAAGTGCCCTCATCTCTCTGGACCTCAGCATTTTTGGCTGCGAAACTAGCATATATTTCCTGAGATCGCTTTTGGCTCAAACACAAGCCTCCCCCCACCAGAGATCACCGACATCCATAAATCTCCAAATAGGACACAGGTCAAAGGATGACTGTGAGGAAAGCCGTCCTTGCTCACTCACTCCCAAACTCTGGTGAGGACACCAGCAGTAACCAGCACCCACCGCAGGATGGGGTCCAGGGGGAAGGGGGGCCCTCACAGCACCCCCAGGTCGCCTGAAGAGTTCCTGAAGCCTGTAGATCAATCTCCCTTCTCTAAGAAGAAAAAAAAAAGTATAACCTTCAGTTTCCTCATTTGTAAAGTGAAAATGTCTCATTTGCTCCTTCAACAAAGGTTTGGTATGTGAATCCATTGACATATTTATCATAAACATGCTTTGTTAAAAAAAAAGGGGGGGGGGGTAGAGACTCTGGAATAAGGCAGATTTGGGTTTAAACTCCAGCTCTGCCGTTTACTGGCTGTAAGTGGTCAAGTCAACTTAACCTCTGCAGGACTCAGTTTCCTCAGCTTTAAAACTCAGACCTGAGAGCAGTGCTAGAATTTTCCACAAGGAGGAAACCGTCCTCTGTGCTGTCTCATGTGGTAGCCACCAGCCACATGTGGCTACTGAAGACCTGAAGCGTGGCCAGTGTGACTGAGGAATTGGATTCTAAGTTTTACTTAATTTTAACTACCTGAAATTTAAATGGCCACATGTGGGCAGTGGCTACGACATTACGACATTACGTAACATAGCCTTCTCCTGTACTGATAAGAGCTCAACAAGATAACGTTTGTAAATTGCCCAGCACAGTAAGTTCTGGATGAAAAATGCATCAAGATGTGGAAGTCCTATCAGTGGAGATACGTTTTTTAAAAAAGCAGAATATCCTCACATCAAGAAATGGAGGCATTAGACGCTGACAGATAGACAAAGGGATACATCGATTTTTTTTTAGAAAGACCTAAAGAAATCAGATACACTATTGGAATCATTCCCTCAAGTGCATAAACTGAATGGCTGCAAGTCTGCTGTTTAGTTTTCTTCACAAATGTTCTTGTCGGCAGATAAAGAGAGGCGTTTTTGGCCAAGCTGGGTGTTATAAGCCTAAACGCCCAGTACAAACTGCCCCCTGAGCAGGCTCTCAGTCCTCAACAAAACCTTCCAGCCAACGGGCAGCCACCCCCGGCCCATCTGCAGCCTCCCGGGGCCTCCAGGAAGCTGCCCACCCAGCGCCCACATGGCAGAGACAGCAGGCACACCCTGCTGGGGACGCATCCCCCTGAGGGGTGACAGCCGCCCACGGCGCCCCGGGGTTCACCAGGCAGGCGGCGGCTGGGTCGGGAGCGCCCACCGGCACTGCTGGCAGCCCGCCTGCGTCAGAGGCCTACAGGAAATGGGGAGAAGACAACACGGGCCTCGTGGAAATCCCCACCGGGCTCCACGCCAGAGTGTGACTCAGTGGGGCCAGCCGAGAGCTGCCCTCCCAGCCCTCGGCCAGGACCCAGGGGGCCGGGCTGCAGGAAACGGCGCAGCCTCTCTGCACAGACTAAGGCCCGAAAGTCCTTTAGTGTTATTAAAGATGTTACAAATACAATCCTGTCCTGCCTAAAAACATGTGAGATGGAGTTCCAACAAATCAGGTGGGCGGTTCTAGGCCCTTTACAACAGTATAATTTACTTTCTCTAAAGAGAGGTCTGAGTTCAAGTCCTGAAGCTGCCACTAAATTCAAGAAATCCACTAAACCTTTCCAGGCCCCACTCCTTACTGTAAGATAAAGGGGCACGCCCAGGATGAGATTCCATCCTCTCTGTGCAGCATTCCCAGGCAATCCCGTTCTACCTCCTGCCTCCTCTCTGCCCATCCATCTGCTCTCTCTGTACTACCCTGTGGCAGGTACCACTCTTAGCCCTGCGATGTGAATCATCCCAAGCATGAACATTTTCCAGGCCTCCACCTCAGATACTAATGTCACCAGGACAGAAGCCATGCTTTATGCCTTCAGAGTGTGTGATACACAGAGGTCTCCAAAATAGCTCATGTATTGACCCAGAGACAGCACAGACTCCTTATAACACTTGCTAGCCTTGATACCCGTCTAGCTCCAAGTCACGCCCTCCACTCTTCACAGTCACTTATGGAGCCCAGGGTAAAGTCTGCCCCGTGCTTTTCTTCTTTCCCCCACGAAAGCATCCAGTGTACTGCAGGGCTCACGGCTAGTACCAAGCAAAAAGAAGCAACAAACTTCAAGAAAAAAAAAAAAAACCCATTCCTAGTGAGATGCAAGAGGCTTACTAAATCCAGTCTTTATCCTTTGATATTACTAGAAAAGTTCAACCTGTGTTATTTCACTTTAATAATACCAACTTGCCTTGACTTTTTACTTTCAGAAGCTCTTAGGCAATTTTACCTTTGGACTATAAGCTTCTTACAAAATAATCCACTTACTCCGTTCCCCCGAGTGTGTATTGGTATGAATTTTACGGATGTCTTTGGCAAGTCTGAGATACAACTCAGCCAGGGTTCCATGTATCTACTTAATCAACAATTCCATTCAGTCGGCCATGAAGCACACAAGGCTCTTCCTCTCTCCCCAAGAGGTCATCCCTTACCCAGGTCCCTCTCCAGCTCCCACCCTGTGGCTCTCCCCGCACAGCTGAGCCACAACAGCTGAGCTGTGAGCAGAAGTAACTCATGGCCTCTGTTTCCACTTTCTCACCTCCCATTCACTACGGGACTCACTGCATGGGCTTCAGCCCCCAGCACTCCACTGTGACCACCCTTACTAAGGTGTGTAAGTGACTAAGTGACCTCCAGGTTACAAAATCCCAAACACGTGCTTCGCATGCCTTATCTTCCCGGATTCTCTGTGACATCTAGTGTCGCTGTTCACTTTCCCTCGCTGCAGCAGGGTCTCGTTCCTCTCAGCTTCAGCGTCACGGTGTGCCATCTTGCTTCTCTTCTCTCTCTCCCCATCCCCTCAGTGTGTTTCTCAGTTGCTGGCCTGGACCTTCTCATCCCAGCCTCACACGCTCCCCAACCTGGCCTCATCCACATGATGACGACTCACAAATGTATACCGACCTCCTCACTCATCCACCCAGCTGCCTGGTTTATGTCACATGTGACAGATGCTCCATAAACGTTTGCTGGTGCGCACCAGCACTTAGTGAGGACCTACTTTGTGCATGGCACAACAGGAGACGCGTGTCCCTGGGCTCAAGGGGACAAGATGATGAAGTGCCACAGAATCTCAGAGAAACGGCAGACCTCATCTGGCCGGGGCTCCCGAGCAAGGCACCACTGAGAAGGCAGCGTCTGGGTTGTGTCTTGAAAGACAGCTCAGGAAACCAGCATTTTTTATCCCACACAACGGGGTACTCAGGACTCAGCACCCACCCCCCATCATGTTGAGAGAGCACAAAGCCTCACCTGGCTGTTTTAAACAAGTGTCTTCCATCCTTACGCCGGACGAAACCTCCTAGAGAAAGACATGATCTATGCAGACCTCTTTTGGGGGCTTTTTGTGACAAACTCATCTTCTTTCCCCCCAGAATTCTAGTCTGGTATAAAAGTGAGACACCTGTGGACCAGAGTTGGCTGGCCACCCCCCTCACTCAACAATAGGGTATTACCTTATTGGCAAATATCAAAAAACACCAGAAGTCAAACAAAATAAAAACTGCCATTTATTAGCAGAAAATATGTTACTCTAATCCTGGTAAGGAATGCTCTAAAGAGAAAAGCTCCATCTATACTTCACTTCTGCTGGCCTTCTCTTGGTCCCTCTCAGCTGGGCTGGACAGCCCCTCACAGGCTCCCCCACTGCGATGCCCACACTGATGACACGTGCTCATCTCCCCCACCATGAGTTAGCAGGCGCCCAGCACCATGTGCCATGCACAAGGTCAGCACCCACCACAAGCATACTGAAAGAATGAATTGCAGACTCTTAATAAGGAGTTTTGACTATAAATTATTGATGTGCTGTGCTTATTTGCTTTCTCCACTATCACTAAAACATCACCACTTGATCGTGTTTTCAGGCATTTCTAAGCTAACAAGAACTCTCTAAAGGAAGTTTGAAAATCTGTGCTCAACAAACCACATCTCTTTCACATGAACTAGGAGGGGTTCCCAGCAGGAAGGGAAACATCCTCATCCCTCCCAGAGTCTTACGCCAGGCACCACCTGCTCAAACCCTACTTGGGGATGTGGTGACTTTCTATTGATCAAAAGGGGATGGCCACTCTGTGCAGTGATGGTAGCACGGGGCTGGGACTCGAGGACCTGACCTCAGGGTTGGCCCCGCCACCACTTCTGCTTTGGGGCATACTGTCCTCCTCTGGAAAATGAAGGAGTTGGACCTACAAGGTCTGAGGCCCCTGCTGGTTCTGACAGTGGCTCTCTTCTACCTTCCTGGTCTGACTAAACAAAACCATGCCACCTAGTTCCTCATGGGCAGAACTCAGGGTCACCACCTGAGTGAGGCCAGTGTGGGTGGAAAAGCACCTGGATGTGAGATCAAAAGACCTGAATGTGTATCCTAATCAGTTTATTTCCAGCCTATGAGAACTCAACAAATTTTATCCATTCACAATGGATTATTCTTCTTCCAAGTTACTCCACTAGACAGGCCAGCCATGGCTCCAGACCTCAAGGAGCCAGCCCTCCAAAAGGAGAGGCAAAGATACATTCACACAGCGTGGAAGGTGCTGGGGTGACAGAAGGCCCAGGGGAACTGGGTGGGGGAGTCCAGAATGACTTCCAAGCACGGGGATTTCCAAGCAGTTTACAACTTTTTTCAAGATAAACATTGCATTATCTGCTTTCTCACCTCCTGACCTTTGCCTTCCAAATCGGACATGCCATTGTCTCCAGCCACAAGATTTTTCTAGGGCTGTGAAGCAGAAAGCTGGCTAGGAAGCCATCCGCCCAGCTCATGGAACATGCATCCATTTCCTCCATGCCTAATGGATACCCCGTGACCAAGGGTCTTCCTCATTTCCTGCTGCTCAGGTCTCCCGCCTCGCCTCATGAGCATCTACCTAGAACACCCCTCCTCTCTGGCCCTCCAGCTCCCACGGGCTCTGAGGAGCACTCCAGCACAAGAGACCTCTCCTTCTCTGATTTCCTGTGGCACCTACTTTCACGACTAATCGCAGGACTGCTAGGAATAACCACCATAATAATCACAGCAGCTCTCCTTGACTGTGTGCTTCTCCAGCCACGCACTTGCTCAGCACATCAGTCATGATGGAAGCAATGCCCACACGACCCCAGGAAATGGGTACTACTGTTATCCCCACTGTACTAGGATGCATCTGATGTTCAAAGCTTAGGTCCCTGGCCCGAGGTCACATGGTAGTCTGTGGGGAAGATTTCTAAGCTGCCTTGCATGGCTAGGCACGGATCTGCATCGAGAGCAACATGTCCATTGGTCCTTTCCACCCACTCTGTGCCAGGCACCATGGAAGTGGAGGTGCATACAGCAGGGCTGTGCCTCTGGGGTCCTCACATCAACCATCCTGCCCTGATTTATCTGGGAGCTGCCTCAGCACCTGTGATGCACCTGACACCTAGGAGCTGCTCCAAAAAGACCTGCTGAAATAAACTGATTAGGAGATGCTCGAGAGTGATGCCCACCGTCCTCCAGGTGGACTTCTCTCTGTTGTCAAACATTCCTCCCACCTCAGGGCTTCCACACTTGCTTTTCCCTCTGCCCAGGCTGCTGTCACCCACCTCTTCTCTTGGTGACTCCTACTCACCCTCTGGACATCAGCTCAAATGTCACTTCCCCGGGGAGGCCTTCTCTGACCACCACTCCTTCCCCAAATGGAATCAAGCGTGTCTGCCTACAGCTCTCAGGCTCCCTCTCTGTCCTTGACATTCACAGCCCCCACAGTCTACAATGTGACATTTGCAATCACTGGGTTCCCCAGACTGCAAGTGTCTTGTCTAAAGGCAGGCGCTGTCTCTGTTCACCACTGAATCCAGAGCCTGGCAGAGTGTAATCTAAAATGTGCTGAATGAAGGGACGAATGAGTTCATGCCATTGAATCTTATTTCAGCCTCCCCATCACTCCAGGAGGGGGGCTAACCGGGCATCACCCCCACTTTACTGATGAGGAAATCGTGGCTCAGAGGACGGATGTCTCTCATCTGGGGTCAGGGGCGCAGTCAAGACTATGACAAAAGTGCCCCAAAGGGGGCCATGGATTTCTCTTGTTGGAGTCTTTGGCAACTAGCACAGCTCTGAGCACACAGCAGATTTGGATACCGAAGTGGCTGGGAACAGCAGCTGAACGACCTCTGGTTGTGGAGCCAAAACAATTGGTTTTGTTGCTGTTATGGTTCAGCATCACATTTCCCTCATAGCGGATTCTGGAGGGAGGCCATGTGCTGTTCGCAGTTTGATTCTATTCTACCTGCTCTGTTCTGAGAACTCAGCTAGGTGCTGGAGGAATACAAAGAAATCCAGGAGCGTGGCTGAGACTTCATTTCCGTGGGGGGAAAGAAGACTTTCCTTTTGTCTTGTCATGTGGGTAATGAAATGCTCAGGTGTTCCAGGAGGCACTCACAGCAGCTTGAGTTCCAGTAATTCTAAGCTTGTTGGTGCAACTTGACACACATTTGCTCAAGGGCTGGGTCAGAGCACTAGACCAGGAGTCAGAGACCTGGCTTCTAAGCCTAGCTCTGACCCTGACCACCTGGTGACCCTGGGCGATTCAGTGTCCCTGTAGGCACAGTAGGGTTAACAGCATCCATCCTTCACAGAGCTGTAGCTGGGCTTGAAGGAGACGGCAGGTGGGAAAAACGTTCTGTGTAAGCTACAGGCAGTAGTCCGACGTTTATATTATTACATTATTACAAGGCCACTCCTGGCACAGGGCGGATGGTGCACAAGGTGATCCCCAGGGAGCTGCTTACTGACGGCCTTCCCCATGGACGCAAACATAACTTTAAAGGAAACTGCAGTTACTTGTCCAAAGGTGCCCAAGGCAGAAAGAATGCTGGCCTCTCACACCCCCTCAACTAAATCAAGACTGAGGGCAAGGTAGAAAAGGAAGGAGAGGATGGAGTCAAAGTCAGGATTCCCTGGGCTGGAGTCATATTTTTACATGTCACTAGCTGTGACTTAGAGCCAGGGGCCTCTATTTTCTCATCTGTAAATTGTGAAACAATGATAACCTCCCCTTGAGGTTGTTCAAATCTATTTAAAAAAAAAAAGAATACTATCAAAAAATAGTAAAGCTCTTCATTGGGGATGCGATGGAAAGGGCCACCCAACATGACATACGTAGTCAGTTAAAGGCGGCTTGCTCATTGCCCCCCAGGAGGGGGGCTGTCTGGGTGGGGGCCATCCCTGTGCCAAGCACCACCATAGGTGGCAGTAGCCCCAATTCTACGAGAAACTGTCCAGTTTGGGCCAGGACCTCCCTCACACATGCTGGATTTTTCCATCAGGCAGGGAAGCTGGAAGGCATGTCAGAGAGAGTGAACAAGAAGGACTCTCCAGCAGTGAGAAAGGGGAAAGGTGGGTGGGCTCCAAGGCTGGTGAAGTGATGCCTCTTCCCTTTCCTCCCGAGTCACCGCCGTCACTCAGAGCAAAGGCATGCCCCCCACTTCGACCCAAAGTTCACCACCACTCAGCGGCTTCCGAGGAGCCGAACGCAAGAAATGACTTCTGAAACGCAACCAGAAGGGCCACCACTGCCACTTCTCCACCTCTCAATTAGTTTCAACTAACGTCAACCTGGTGATAGAAATGTCACCAAAGGATGTTATAAACATTCTGAATTTCAGAAAGAATGCCATCAAGATTGTTTAAGCCCCTCCATGTCCTGTCCTAGGCACTGTGGGCAGATGTGAGGGAAATAAGACACAGTTCCTGCCTTCAAATAGCTATCCGTCTAAAGGCACAGAACTGACACAAATAAAACAATTATGTGCTTAAGAAGCTCTGGTTCCTGGGACCCACAGGAGAAATTCTCTCATGTTGCAGTCACTGAAAAATCTGGGTTTCTCCCTAGAAAATATTCAATTTTATTTTTAATCTTATGAACATCTGTGTTACTCTTGGCAGAGGTCATATTTCTGTTTTATCTTTGGCTGCTAGGAAGCTCAGAGCCAAATCTGCAGGCTACATCTAAAAATCTCAAAAAACTTTATAATATGCAATACTGTGTACTAATATTACCTTTGGTCTCATCTTATTTTCTATCCTTTTCTCCTCTAATTTCCTTGCCTATCCCAGTCCTTTTTTATTTGCTATATTTGAGAGTTACCTCAAATTCTTTTTTAGAACAAGGTAGATTATGAAAAAATGCATCTAAAAAGTTGATTAATACTGCAAAACTATAGTAATCAAGATTGGCATGAGGATGGACACAGATCAATGGAATAGAATTGAGAGTCCAGAAGTAAACCCTCACACTTACGGTCATTGATTTTCGACAAGGGTGCCAAGACAGTTCAGTGGCGGAAAGAATAGTCTTTTCAAACAGTGCTTGGGCAACCAGATATCCATTTGCCAAAGAATGAAGTTGGACCCCTACCTCATATCATATACAAAAATTAAATCAAAATGGATTGAAGACTTATAAAGAGCCAAAATGATAAAGCTCTTAGAAGAACACAAGGGAGTAAATCTTTGTGACCTTGGGTTAGACAATGGTTTTTTAGATATGACACTAAAAGAGCAACAAAAGTAAAAAATAAATTATTTCATCAAAATTAAAAATGTTTGTGTTTCAGTGGACACCATCATGAAAGTGAGAAGACAACCCAGAGAATGGGAGAAATGTTTGCTAACCATCTATCTGATAAGGAAACTTCTATCCAGAATATATAAGGAACTCTTACAACTCAACAATAGAAAGACAACCCCGTTAAAAAATGGGCAAAGGATCTGAATAGACATTTCTTTAAAGGAGATATCAAAGTGGCCAATAAGCACATGAAAAGATGCCCAATATCTTTAGCTATTAGGGAAATGCAAATCGAAATCATAATGAGATACTACTTTACACCCAGTAGGATAGCTAAAATAAAAGACAGACAATAACAAGTGTTGGAGAAACTGAAACCCTCCTACTTACCAGTGGGACGGCCATACGGTACAGCCACTTGGAAAAAGAATTTGGCAGTTCCTCAAAGAGTTCAACGTAAAGTTATCAAATGACCCAGTAATTCTACACCTAGATATCTACCCAAGAGACATGAAAACATATGTCCACACAAAAACTCATATACAAATGTTCACAGCAGCATTATTCATAACAGCCAAAAAGCAGAAACTCAAATGTCCATCAACTGATGAATGCATAAACAAAATGTGGTATATCCGTACAATAGAATATTATTTGGCCATAAAAAGGAATACAGAACTGATACATGCTACAATATGAACCTTGAAAACATCATGTTCAGTAAAAGAAGACAGTCACAAAAGAACACATGTTGTATGACTCCATTTATAGGAAATGTCCAAAAGAGACAAATCCACAGAGACAGAAAGTAGATTAGGTTTCCAGGGCAGGGCAGGGGTACGGGGGCAGTGTGGATGGGGAGTGGCTGCTAATGGGTATGAGGTTTCTTTCTGGGGCGATGAATATGTTCTATAATTAGATAGTAGTGATGGTTGCAGAACTCTATTAATATACTAAAAACCACTGAACTGTACACCTTAAGAGAGTGAGTTTGATGGTATATGAATTTTATGCCAATAGGCCGTTATTTTTTTTTTAAGGTTGATTAAATGAAGTCTGGAGTTGTGTTCACAGTAATGTCCTGATGTTGGTTTCTTAGTTTCAACAAATGTACCATGGTAATGCAAAACGTCAACGTTAGGGAAATCTGGGTGAGGGTTACATGGGAACTCTGTGTTATCTGCGATCTTCTCGTAAATCTACAGCTATTTCAAGATAAAAAATTTAAAGAAAAGTTTGATCACATAGAGCTGTTATGTAATTGTTTAATTAGGCTGACATGACTGTGGTGTACCTCCCCTCTGAACCGCAGCGGCTCAAGGGCAGGGACAGCCCACATGGGTCTATACACCACAGATGCCCAATGAACCGTAGGCAGAGGGACTGAACTAATTAACAATGAACTCGGTCCTTTTTCCCTCTCGAAATCTCCTTCAAGCTTCACAACACTTTGAGGTAAATACTATCATGAAGGGAGAGGGACAGCCCGAGGTACTATTAGCATCCTATCCCCTGACTCCCCATCTCATTCTATTTACATACACACACTTCTGTTTTGCCAAACCGACCATCCTCTAAGTCCAAATCTTCCGACACATCCTCCTGTGGGCTGGAGTCATGGGAAACCCAGCCGGGCATTTCCTGGCCTTCCCTCCCCGAGCAGAGGTGGTAGCTCTCGAGTGTTCCATGGATCCTTACATATACCTTGACTTGAGCCCTTAGACCTCTGTGTGTTTATGAGTCTTATCCCCATCTAGCACAGAAGTCCAAGGGCAGAGACGGTGTCTTATTTATTCCTAAACTCCAGGGTCTTACAGATATACATCCAAGCAACAAATGAGGTAATTAATCCATTCATTAACTGATGACCTAGAAGTTCAGAAAACACAACATAACATCATCCCTAAAAGATATCTGATTTCAGGCAGAGAACCCCTAAAAAGACAGAATCCTTCCTGGTCCTCTCTTTCTTGCACAGACATCACTAATCGGTCAGGGTTTTGTTTTCTGAGCAGCACTGGGTTTATCTTCCACTCCTACCAGCCTGGGAGCTGTGGCTTCTTGTTACCCCGAGACACGCGTGGGTGGGAACTGGGCCATGGAGGGGGAGCAGGCTTTGCATGCTCCACCAGGCTGATGGCAGCCCTGCTTCCTGTGGGGCCACTGCCCGCTGACATCACTGAGAGGCCGGCGGTGCACAGGGGGCACGCGGGTGTCGCAACTGCAGGCAACACACGGGGTCATGTGAAGTTCAGCGCTGGGGCTTTCTCAGTCCATTGGGTTTTACTCATCCCCTGTCCATTAAGCGTGTTTCTCTCCCTCTCGCTTTTCTTTCTGTGCGTGTGTGTTTTAATTATCCGATGGCTCTTGGCTTGCTTTCCTAACCCCACATTAACATCTCTGTGCTACTGAGAAACTAGGCATTCCACCCACTGGAAAGCAGTCAGAGGCTAGGGAGAATTCCAGCTCTGTGCACGAACCCTTGGGGACATGGTCTGTGTCCAATCACCAAAGAGAAGGATGTGAGAATTACATGTAGCATGACAGCAGAAGGCTCTCAGAAGCTACATGGTCCATTCCCACCTCCCACCCATTTTACAGATGAGGGTCACGGGTCCCAGAGGGTTACAGTGACTTGCACAAGGTCACCCAGCCTCAATCAGACCAAGATGACTCAATTTTTCAAAACTGCTACCACAAAGCACGTTTCAGTCCAGGCAAGCATTCCCACACACAAAGAATTTACAATGGAAATCGTGTCTTACAAATTAACAAGCCATGGGAATTTTCTAATCACCAAGCACTAGAAATTCCACAATGCACATTCATTCCAAGCATTCATTCAAAAAGTATTTATTAAGTGACCATGCTATCAGGCACCATGCTCGGCTCGGAGGACATGAAGGGGAATAAGAACTGGCCCCTCTGCCTTCAAAGAGCACTCAACTGTGAGACAAAGATCAACCCATGGAAAATAAATCTATTTCAAACAAGTCTTGATTTATGTAACATTCATAATAAGTAATATCTCTTTAATCTTCATAATTTTATCTTAACCTCCAGATCAGTGAAATCTCTAGATTTCCACTCTTTTTCTTTCTTCCCAAATGCAAATGAACCACAACTGTCTATTTCAATATATTAAGCCATAAACCACAAGGCATACACAAGGGCCGGAAGCTCGGTTTAGAACCAGGCAGTCCAGAGAACAGAGCTCACACAATGAAGCAGGACAGCCCTGTGGTCCAGATGAGTATGTGCACTGAGCAACCTGGGTGCCAGCACGCTGCCCGCCTCTGACCCGGGGATCAGCCCCACAGAGCCCCTGCCCTCAAGGGGCTCACTGTCTGGGACTGAAAAGACAGACCCATAAACAGATGATTTCGACATATCTGAAATACGTGCTAAGACCTAGCTGCGCTCAGCAGCCGTGGGGGCACCGGGGAAGGACACTTCGCAGTGACTGGAGGAGAGGGTGTCTGAAGGCTGCTTCCTGATGGAGGTCAAGATGGAATTATATTTTGGAGGAAGCTAGTAGAATAGGCTTGGGACATTCCAGGCTCCGCATGAGGCAAAGCGAGGAGGCAAGAACTGGCCTGGGGCAGGGTGGGGAAGGCACGTGGAACTCAGGTCAGAGTGGGGATTCTCGACCTCTTTGGGTCAACAGTGACCATTTTGAATTCCAACGATTTTCAAAGACTGGTCCCACAAGGGCAGTTGTACTTGAAATTATTCACAGTCCACAGACAATGCTAGTGTCCACGTGAATCCTGCCAGCTTGCAGCAAATACGCAGCCTCACAGAGTCTTCAGCTGCCAGGTTGGAAAGCTTCTTACCAGAGCCACTAAAGGCGAGGCTGAGCAAGAGGAGATGGGAGACATCACGCAGATCCCAAAGGACAAGCCGAGTTATCCCCAAGGGGATGGATTCTAAGCAGGGAGGTGCCAGGGCAAGATTGTCCTTTAGAAAGCTTCCTGTGGGTGTGGGGGAGCAGATCCAAGCCAGGAGGGGGGCGGGGTGCTACAGAGGGAGTGCCCCAGAGGCTCAGTCATCCAGGTGAGGGAGGGTGACTTTCCACACCAGATGTCAGTGTCATGGAAGATAATCCTGCCTTCCAAAAACTAAACTAAGCCAAAGCCACCCACTCATTTTAAACTACAGCTGCCACTCTCTTTGTACCCAACACTAAGACAAATCAAAAAGGAGAGTTTTCTTAAAACAAAACCAGATGGCTCTTCCTTTCTTCCTGCTTTCTCAGGCCACATCCACATGGGGGCGGGGGGGGGGGTGACTATGGGGCAGGGGTTGGAGTGGAAGGAAGGAGGCCCTGTCAGTGCAAAAACCACAGCCAGATGGGCAATGATTGGGCTGCGCAAACCAACGTGACCTTGGCAGGGCTCAGAGGGGCAGGCGGGGCCGGGGAAGCGCTGTCCTATCAGGGATTATTTCTAGCCCTTTGCTGCTGCATTGGCCTCAACCTGCAGATGACCACAACCGCATCAGATGAGTAAGGGGGGGTGTGGTGACAAGACTCCCCTCCTCTGGCACCTTAGGAAGCAAAGAGTTGAAAAATCTCATCCTGGGCAGGAGGACAAGGCTAAGTGATGTGAGTGGTGTGGTAGGTGGGGAGAGATCTGGATTTAGGGGTCCTGAAAGGCCATCCCCCTCTACCCAGATAAAGCTACCTCTCTCCTGGTCTCCTGGCACCATCATGGTCACTGTGCCTGAAATTCCCACCATCTGTCATTCCTCTGGCATCCAAGGCCCAAAGACCGACGGACTACACCAGAAGCTTCGGTTAAAGTATGAGTCATTAAAATCCACTTCTTTTAAATTCACACAGTAAACATTTAATAAGGGCCTGCCCATGCCAGGTACTGTGCTGGGTGCTGGGTGGGAGAGAAGAAGATGACTAAGCCTGGGGGACCTGAAGCTGCACAAGTAGATGGAAGCCCAATTGTGCAGACGGGGCCTCGTAAACCCGGCCAAGGAGACTGGACTCTACTCGCACTCACTAGGAAGTTACCGAAGAAGAGTTTCAAACCACCAGGGAATGATATGCTTTGATACCATCATTTTGCATCCCCTGGGGTAATAAACACTATGTCATTAGCACCATTAACACCTTAGTGTGAATTAGGTAATCAGATGAAGTGTCACCTTGCAAAAGACTGAGATGTGGGACTGATAAGTTTTGATGCCAGAGGACTGAAGCCAGGAAGAGTTGGTGCTCAGTGGCCACTCAGTGCGGACTGTAGAGGAGGGGAAGACCCTGAGGGAGGCGGGGTGCTGAGGCCATGGCAGCATAAGGGGATGCGTCCTCCATATACATTCATGCCTGTGGATACTTACTGAGCTCCTCAGTCCTGGGCCCTTGGCATAGTGGAGAACAAAAGAGACGGTCCCTGTCCTCGAGGGGAAGACAGACAGTGAACAACCACGTTATAAATACAAGTTGGGGTAAGGTCTCTGAAGGAAAGAACAGGGTGCTATGAGAGAGTGTATCAGGGGATATAGTTTAAATGCAGGGGGGAATCAGGGAGGGCTCTCTCAGGAGATGATAGTTAAGCTGAGACCTGACTCACATTAGCCAGCTGACAACTGTGGGGAAGAGCATTCCAGGCAGGAGAAACAGCACGTGCAAAGGCCCTGAGAAGGAAATGTAAGAAGGTCAGAGCGGGGATGGGAGCCCAGCTGGAGGTAGAAGCCCAGCTGGAGATGGAGGCTGGACAGGTAGGCCAGGGCCAGACCCCACAGCCTCGTTAGGGATTTAGACCCTTACCTTCAAGGAAGCCCCTGAATGATTTTCAGCAGATGTGCCCGATTATAGGACGTACATTTTTTAGAGGTCATTCTGGCCACCAGTGAAGAATTGGCCTGGTGGAGAGGTAGATGCAGTCAGAGACCAGTTAGGAGGAAGGCTGAGCCAGAGAGACCCTGGTTTGGATGAGGAAGCCACAGTCAAGATATGGGAGCAGATGGATGTAGATCTTCTGGGGGCAGAACTGGCAGGGCATGGTGACGGACCAGATGAAAGGGAAGAGGCGGAAGAAGGCAACAAGGATGACTTCCTGAGGTCTGGCTCAGGCAACTCGGGGATGGCGGTCCTTTCACTGAGAAAGGGAAGACTGGAGGAGGCTGAGCAGACGGTGGGGAGGGTGAGTGGGAAGAGGGCCGATCAAGGCTTAGATTTGGGACATGCTTAAGCAAGGCCCAGAGAGGTGGCCCAGCAGAGATTCAAGAAGGGGCATTAACAGGCTCTCTGAAGCTTCCAGCATAGATGGGTCACTGGTGGTGGAAAATCCCATGGCATCCCCAGTCAGGGCACGGGGGTAAGAGCATGTCTTGGCACCTGAGCCCAGAGAGACACATTCCTGTTTCTCCCTCCTGTACTCTGTCAAGGAGGAAGGCTTTCCCTTTTCTGGAAGTGTCAAAAATGCAGCACAGGAAACTCCTTCAGCTGCCAAGGTGACTAATATTTATCACTGGTATATACAGTAGTCATTCTTCAAGGCCATGAAATTCTGCCCACAGTTACAGCCACAAGCCGCTCAGCGGCCCTGCCCAAGCCCAGCCGTGCCTCGGCATTCCACAGGGCTGAATAACACCTCTCGCTTCCCGGAGGGGCTCTGCTTACCCTACACCCCAACGGCTGCTCAATGTCCTGGACTCGCTGCCCACAGGTCAGGGTCCAGGGTCTCTGTGGTGGCCGCGGAGGTGCACCATGATCTCGCCCAACCTGCCCCTCCAGCCTCAGTTCCCCTGCAGGACGGAGGCAGCGCCTCCCTCCCCGTAGACAGCAGAGGAAGGACACACATGGCAAGTACTTCAGAGAACACCTCAGGCAACCTTTTTGTTTTCAGAGGAGCAAACAGAGGATCAGAGAAATCAAGTAGCTTGCCTAAGGTCCAACACGAAACTCCAGGCCAGGGCTCGCTCTTGGGGGTCCCGGCCATGGGATCAAAGGCAGCAGGGCCTGGGTAGCTGAGACCGAGCTGCAGGCAGCTTGATGCTGAGACCCCTGGGAGAAAACAGGAGGCAGATCAGGGACATCCTACAAGATCAAGCTCTCAAAGAAGTTTGCACATGGGATGCCACAGTTTGTCCTCCCCTGACAAGTCTCAAAGGAGAAGCAGGCAGCAGTACTACAAGTGGGGGGAGAACTGGACCTCAGGAGACCGCTGAGGCCTGGGGACGCAGAGGGCTTCTCAGAGGTGTCAGCAAGATCCCAGCTCTTAACAGAAATGGCTTCATGTATGCAACACAATTTATGAATTTATCTATGCCCAAAGGTCCCCATGAAGGGAAGCCCACAGAGGAAGTACTTTCTTGTGTGACAATGACCCATCGAGGAGACAAGATAACAAGATAGCACAGACACAGTGATCCAGTGTCAACTTCGCCACTTGTGCCATGCCCCCGATGAGGTTATCTGCCGACAGCACCTTCCAGAACAGATGAGGCTAATGGAAAATCAAGTGGAAGAAGGGCCCTGACCACAATTAGTATGAATTACTTATTTATTTTTTTGAGGAAGATTGGCCCTGTGCTAATATCTGTTGCCAATCTTCCTTTTGTCTTTTCTCCCCAAAGCCCCAGTACACAGTTGTGTATCACAGTTGTAGAGTCGTAGCTCTTCTACATGGGACGCCACCTCAGCGTGGCTTGATAAGCAGTGAGTAGGTCCCCGCCCAGGATCCGAACTGGTGAACCCCGGGCCACCAAAGCAGAACACACGAACTTAACCGCTACCGAGGAAAAGAGGCCCTTCACTCCTTTCCAGTCACAGGTGTTCCTGAATTTGGGAATATTGAAGGGACCACGAAATGCAGAAGGACAAGAGACAGAGAGGACAGCTTCCTTCCTAGAAGCTCTACCTTCTTCTATAATCAGACATGTTGTTAGCATTTCTTAACCTCTCAAATCTGTTACTAACCATGACACTCTACTGCTATGATGAGAACTGGGAAGTCACTCATTCATTCATTCAAACATTCACGGACCGTGCTGAAATACCAGGCATTGTGCCAGACACAGGGGTGACCAAAGTTGAAACTTACCCAGTCCCTGCCCTGCCTGCCCTGGAAAACCTCTCAGCTGTCAAAAGTTAGGGGAGAAGGTAAAAAATCTTGAAATCTGATCTTATCTTTCTTCCTGTCTTTGAACACCACCACCACACCAGCGGGGGCAGGCATTTTCAAAAGTCAGGGCCTGTTACACACTCTTTCTCTCACTACTGGCCCCTTTCCTTCCTCCAGGTTTCCTGACTCCCCTTCTGTACCGTCACCCACAACCACCCTTAAATGTCAACACCTCTGGAAAGGGTGAAATAATTCTGCCACCTTAAACAGTACAAACAGCCTCTCTCATCTGTCAAAGCAAGTGTTTATGGAGATCGAGCAATAAGCTAGGCATAAAGAAAGAGGTCCAGGTCACTCAACGGGACATCAAAGCTGCCATGGCCAACCCAGAAGCACTAAGGATTGGAGGGAACTCTCCTAATTGTTTCAGCTGAGTTCCAGCCACACAGTAGTGGAGAGTCCACACCCGCCACCCCCTCCCCACACAGCTCCATGACCACCAGCGTCACAGATGGAAAGGGTAGTCAAGCTGAGGAAACTGATGCCCAGGGAGGATGAATGGAACTCACGGGTTCTGGACTGTGGGTCAGTGGCATACACCAGCTCTCCTCTACCCAAAGCCCCTAGCTGGCCTCAGCATTAATGTCAGGTCACAGTTTCCAATAGCTTATCCACAAGATCATAATTAACTCTTGTTTGCACAGTGCTTCACAGTTTTCCAAAAATCTCTCCCATCCCTCACTCTCTCCTGATCATTACGGTAGGCTCCAATATAGGCAGGGGGACCTTGCTATCCTCACTTTGTGTGAATTGAGTCCCATGGAGGCTGTGGGCCTTGTCTGAAGCCACATGGAACAGGGAGACGTGTCTAGTCCTTGCAAGACCTTGTCTACTATTCTTCCACTGAGGTGGTGGGAGGCAGGGGGAGAAGTTAAAAAACAAGCCTAAGACGGAGGTCCTGCAGAAGGGAAGTTGGCGATCACTTCCGGGTGGATGAGTGACACATAGACAAGTTACCTATCATGGAGAAGGGCCAAATTAATACAGTCACCAATATTTACTGAGTATGTACTATGTGCCAGACCCAGGAAGTGATTCAATAGACCATTAAGAGGAAGGGGAGGTGGTCACAGTGAGCTGGGAGAGTTAAGGAAATGCAACAGAGGAGGTGGGACTTGCTCTGGGTTTTAAAGACAGGCGCAGAGGAATACAGGAAAGGGTCCCAGGAAACGTAAGGGTGAGCCAAAGCGAGGCTGTGGGTGTGGATACAGCAGGTCGGGGAGGAGCTATGCTGAACATCTGGTAAGAGCAGAGGGCCCACATGGAAGGTAAATCCACAAAGTGGTGGGCTCTGGAGGACTGGAAATACCGAGCTAAGGGGACCACATACCCTGCCTACAGAAATGTGTGGTGTCTGGTTCTTCCTAGCCCATTCTGGGCCACTGCATGCTACAGACCAAGCAGGACCACAACAAGGTTCAGAATTCCACCTGTTTAATAGAATTCCCTGGGGCCTTGCTCCCTTCCCACACAGCCTGGTCTGCATACCACACACAAGTCCACCTGGGCTGGCCCTGATCTAGCACCTTGGGTCAACACAAAATTCCTGCAGACAAGGAAAGATCTGAACACTCACAAGTCCATTCCCGCTCAAGAGAATGTGGGTGTTTAAGGCACACTTTCAAAAGGGCCACATTTCGCACATTTTAAGTGGTTTTCGCACATTTCTGAGCAAGTGCATGACTGCTGTGTGTGTGTGAGCATAACCAGTTTCGAAAAGGAAAAAACAGTGGGTGAATCTGACTCATCCTACTCTCCTGGCTTTTTTCTCTCTCTCAACACAAACTCACACACACAGTAACGGCATTTCTCCCACCAGGACTCTGGCGCAAATAGCACGGTGGGCCTGGGGGCCTCCTCGGGTCAACCGCGCTCACTCCCAACATGCTCCTCTTCCAGGCGTCCTATGAAAACACAATTAAACTCAGGACTCCTGGAGGGCAGGAATGGATTTTGCTCCCACCACCTTAGAAGAGCAGGTGTCTCATAAGCCTGCTGATTTGATGGCAGAAATCCACATGGGCGCATTCCAAGTCCTGCTTCAACAACTGAGGCTTCCCTGCACATGAAGGCAAATTCTGTTGCACAGCTCCCAACACAAACCAGTTTGCATTAGTTCTTCATTATTTCTTTCAGTCCCTCCCACTCTTCAGTTTCATCAATTATCTCAATAAGAGGCTCGACAGCTAACAAAACACTTGCGTGTCCATCAACTCACTCAGATGCTCACACCAACTCCATGACATAGGAAAATGAGGAAACCCCAGGTTAGAAACTTTAGGCCACTCTGCTGGGGCTATGTCACCAATAAAACTCAGGTCCTGTCACTCCCTGTCCACGGCTGTTACCGAGAGTATAACTAACTGCCAAGATCCCGCAACTTTATTCGCCTTCTCCTAAGGATCAGATCTACATTTAATCCAATTACAGCTCAGACTCTAGATGGCATTGTCATCGCTGTTACCACCGTCATTATCACTATATTGCCACCAGCGAGGACAGCATGAGAGAGCTTGACTTGACAGAGAAGGCAGTCCCCTATCTACTGAGGGTGGGAGAGCCAGGGGGCTTGCTAAATTTGAAACCTTTCCTGACATCCAAGCATTTAAACCGCTCGTTGACTCCCATACGTAAATATTACTATAAGCTACAGTTTCATTTACCCTGTACTGGGGCCAAGAGGGTTTGAAAGCAGAGGGAGCACAAATCAGGTACTGGAAAGTTTCTGATTTCCTGTAGTGTCAGATGTTCATAGTCAAAAAGAAGAAGCCGTGTCACATGGTGCGTCTCCCATCAAACACCAAACACATAGGTTTACACACAATTCGTTCCTTTTGCTAAATGGCAAAATTGAGGAGCACCACTGGAATTGTTCTTGACATGTGCACAGGGACACAGCCCAGGTCTTCGGCTATTTCTACTCAACAGCCCCAGGGCCTCCTGACAGTTGAGTTAACCCAGAAGCTGTTCCACCAGCATGGGACAGACGGCTTCCCTAAGAACCCAGGGATGCCACAAAACACCAGGGGGACAGAACTGAACCTCTGCAGCCCAGAATTTACCCAGCGACATAAAGGAGCTAAAAAACCCACTTTTCCACTGTGATTTTCCTAATGGAAAGTGAGAAGGCTAGAATCCAAATCCCAACTCTGGTATCCTGCTCTGTGCCCTTGGGCAAGTCAACAGCCCTCTCTGGTTCCTCACCAAAGGTGGAACCTGAATCGGAAAGCCCCAAGCTTGTTTCAGCCTCAGTGCACACTTAAATGACCCTTTCACTTTCTTTCCCAGTCAACACCAGCTTATCAGAACCCAAGTCGTGAGAGGGACACCATGAGAGGAATACAATTTAAATACGTATTACGATAAAATGCACATAACATAAAAGTTTCCCATTTTAATCATTTCAATGTGTACAATTCAGTGGCATTTAGTTCATACACAATGTTGTGCAACCATCACATTTATTTAGTTCCAGAACATTTTCATCAACCCACAGGAAACCCTGTACCCATTAAGCAGTCACTCCCCATTCCCCCTGTCTCGCCCCCCTGGCAATCACTAATCTGCTTTCTGTCTCTATGAATCTGCCTACTCTGGACATTTCATGTAAATGGAATCATACAACACGTGGCCTTTTGTGTCTGGCTTCTTTCACTCAGCATAATGTTTTCAAAGTTTATCCATGATGTAGCATGTACTTCATTCCTTGGCTGAAAAACATTCCATTGTATAGAGGAATATGCCTTTGTATTAACTGGTAAGTAAATCATTCACAAACTTCAGTACTATTAATTATTAGTAATAACTAAATAAGATAATCTATGTTAGGTCCTGGGTACACAGTGAGTGCTGTTAGCCTTCACTCCATTATCATCGTCATCCCTAACAAAATTCCTCGTAGCACACCTCACAAGTAGTGTGCCATCCCACCTCACTTCCGAATCACTGGACTGGATGCCCCCTGAGGCCCCACCTAGGTCCTAACTTCTCAGAATCTGTGGATCAAAACATTCTGCACAAGTACTATGTATTACTCCCCCAGCTCTCCAGCACGTGTGGACCCCTTCTGAGTACCTGAGGAGTAGAGCATCCTTACACAGTTAACAACCGTAAGCTAGCAAAGCAGTGGGGCCCCTTCTTTTAAGCAATCTTGCCACATGAAATTTACCAAAATAGAAAATTGTTGGGGAGATGGTGTAATTCTTCATTTTTCAAAATGACTCACAACAGGATTCCTTTAAATGGTTTTCCTGGTACGCTGCAAACGTAATTCAATTTACACAATCAATGTTTCAGCAATAGACCTCGTCCATAAAACAGTATGCAGTTGTTGGAGTCGGACTCCAATCTGGGAGGACGGTTATGGTTACAGGCAGTAGGAGCTGATGTCTGCTTTCTCCCCCACGTAATTAGCATGCTGGGTCTGGAGACAGAAGTCCTAGGTCCTTATCCCACTTCCCAGCCCTGAGACTTTGAACAGGAACAGCCACTTCTGTGAGTGTCAGTTTACTCTTAGGGAATGCAAAAGTCACACGCACTTTCCCTAAGGTCGGTGTGAGAATCAAAAGTGCCAGAGATGTGAATTATCACTACTCGCAGAGCTAACTCTTGGGACACAGGCTCTGTCCACAATCTGGGCAAAAGTCCACATTCATGAAGCATTTCAAAACTGTCCCACCTTCACCGGTAGCTTGAACTTCTTCCACACCAGTCCCCTCACAAACCAAGATCACCCTCCCACCCACTTAAGCCCTCCCACCGTCCCCCCATCCAGGTCTCCCACATAAGCAGTAGTGGGTCTTTGGGGCTCCACTGGGGATGCATGGGACCCCGATGCCTGCTTCCACCTGCCTTCCGGGGGCTGTGAAAGCCTCCACAACCAAAGCAATCCTCCCCAAGTGCTCTGTGGCCAGTTCTCTCCCAACTCCCAAAGCTTGTTTTCTTTAATTAGCTCACTGTGGCAGGAGAAAAACGCGGCCCCACCCTTGAAATGAGCAGATCTGGGCCTCAAATGTACTCTGTGGTTTGCCTCTGTGCTGCCAAGCTGTTAGCCAGGGAGTAACAAGCTACCGGGGCTTAGGAGGCAGGGGGTGGTAAGAAACCCTGGCTACATTAAGATAGGCCTTTCCCTTCCCAACATCTGACGTTTCTCAACCACAAGGCTGGGCTGTACCCCTTCCTGAGTCCCTGAAACCTGCGATTGTGGTTCCAGTTAGGGGACAATTCCAAATTCTGCTGGTTTTCTTTCTCTCCTTCCCTTTTCTCTTCTTTTTTAACCTGCTCATGGGGCAGTTTATGCTACAAAGTCCCACCCCGTCATCTCACAGATGAAGAACTGGGGTCCAAGCAGAGTTTAACTACTTCTTAGTCTCTTGTGACAACAACGAGCAAGATTTAAACAAATACTGAAGAACCACCACAGAGTTCCTCCTAACACCACTACCTTGAATTTAAGTTGATGAAAGACTTCTACGTGTCATCTCAACTGGGCCTCACTCTGTAAGGCAGGCAGACCCATCACCACTCCATTTTACAGATGAAGAAAGTGAGGCTTGGTGGGGAAGGGACTGTCAAAGGTCACATGACTGAGGATGACAGAGGGTGAGAGGACAAGGACCCAGATCTTCAAACTCCAAGCACTATAATTTTTCTCTCATTCTAGTAACTTCTAAAACACAGTCTGAAGAGCTACTTAACAGTCTAAGGCGGAAGCTCCCCAGGCACTTGCACTCACAGAATTTCTGAAGTTAGACCGCGAAGGCTAGGGTCCCCAGATAATATTACTTTGGTCCTAGCATCTCTAGATTTGTTTCTTCCTCCTTCCCCATCATGACCATTGCTACCATTTATTCAACACCATGTACCAGAAACAATGTTAACTCCTTCCCCTGCACCCATTTAATACCCTACCAGGTGGTTAGTTACCATTATTCCCACTTTGCAGGTAGGGAAACTGAGGTTCCAGAAGCCTTGAACAACCTGCCAGAGGTCCAGTAACTAGGTAAGAGATGGAGACGAAATTTGACCCAAGAATTCAGCCTCCACATAGCTCACACACTTAATAAATACATTATAATGGAGAGACAGGATTGCCTGATGAGCAAACTGATCGAGGAAGAAATGACTTGCCCAAGGAGACCAAGCCAGAGCTGGGATTCAAACTGGGGCCTCTCTCTCAGTGGGCTGAGAGACAGGCTCATGCCTCTTCACTAGGCTACTCAGAAATTCACAAGAGTGAACGCACAGTAGGCCCCCCAAATATCTCCAACACGAGTATGTCTGTAGCCTCTGAAATTCCTCAGCTGTGATCTCCATCAACAGACCCACCATCACCTGAGTAGTCTGGAATCTTCAGAGCAAGCGCTCGTGCTCACTTGCCTATGGTTGGCTTCCTGGCTCTATAACCCAGAAGACAGTGTGAAGATCAGGGATCTAGCAAAGGGCCTGGGTGTGCAAGACCGGCCTGAGACCTCCAGCTCCAGGATGCCAGCCAGAGTTCACTACATAATTTGTGGGGTCCAGTGCAAAATGAAAATGTAGAACCCTTTGAAAGCAGGAAAAAGGGACCATCAATGGCATTAAAATATAAAACTTATTCCCTTTCTTCATGTCTCTCTCGACTTGTTACGGTGTTTATTTGCTATGTAAAATCATTCTAAGAAAAATTAGAATTTTAAATTATTAGCATGAATTTTACCACTCACGTTTATATTGTGCAATACCAGTTTTAAAGACAAACAAAAGAGCATTCAACTAGTTATCTGAAATCACCGAAATTACACAATTCGTATTTCACAGCTTGGATATACACACACATTGTGTGACTTACCAGAACACTGCATGAAACTCACTCAACTGTTTTTTACTTCACTTCTTGATACACACACATTCCACCAACACTCTCTACCCTCTGCTTACTGATGAGTAATGAAGGGGTATAAGAAAAAGCCACTGTGGGTGCCTTGTCTTTCCTTTTCCTTATATGTCATCATCTTCAGTGTGAGTGGTTGGCTAATACAGGGAAGTAACACAAGTAAGAAAGAATATGATAGGACTCCTTGGTCACTAATGTTTCTTAGAATGACATCACCTTCTTTCGGCATCCAAAACAAGTTCTGGTTCAAATGGAAAGTGACAGGACTGTCAGGGCAGAAAGGAACAATGTGCGTCTCTCTTGATGGGCATGCTCCATTGTCTCATCAGGCTTCACTTACAAAACGCTAGCTCAGAGAAAATTCAGAACTTCAAGATGCTGACAAGTGATGTTAAACCAAGTGGAGGACCGTCCTCAGTGCTGGGCTTTGTGTGACTGCCCACGCTGCACGCCTAGGACGCCGGCCTTGGTGCCTGCCACACCTATGTCAAGGACAGGCTCAAGACACCCTCCCACAGCTGTCCTTTTCTTTGTTGGCTGGTTGGTCTAAAGCTAAATTAGCTCAAGTCCCCACACTCAGAGGCCCTGGGTCCTCCGAAAAACGTTGGCTATAGATTCTAATATTGAAACAAAGGATCTAGATTGAAATGCTTTCCACCTCAGCACCTGATGGGCTGGAAGACTTCCCTGGCTTTTGTTAACCTTTCTGAGGCTGCCATGCTGTGTGACAGTTCCTTTGTCAAAACAGTAAGGCAGGTTAGGTGAGCAGCCACCTTTTGATCTGGTTAACACCAGGGAAGGGAGGAAGGGACCGACCATTTACTAGCTCTTAGCAAGGTGATAACACTGAGCTAAGCTTTGCACATGTATCACTTCAATCTTACAACCACACTAAGAGACAGGCCTCATTACCCCATTTTACTGCTGGAGAAACTGAGTCTCAGAGAAGTGACTTCCCAAAACCTGTCCAGCCAGCTCAGGCTGACTTCTCTGGGCTGATCGCCACCCCGCTGAGTCTCCTTGTGATACTGTGATTTACGATAAATGTATTTGGCCTTTGTCTACAGTTCCTCGCACATAGCTCCTAAAGTCCTTGTAATCTCCTACATAAGAGCCATAGGGGCATCTTTTATTATAATATTTAGTTTTGTTCCCAGTTCCTGTAAGAGCTCCAGAGCAATAAAGGTGAAATGGGTATCTTTTAGTTATTCATAACAAGCCTCTTTCAACCACACCTGAGTTTGCGTAAATGAGGGGACTTGTGGAAAGCTAAGGATGGGGGGTTGGTGCCAGGGAAACCAACAGTGTGATTAGAAGGTTGGAGCTTTCAGCCACAGCCCCCACCTCCACCACACCTTTGGGGAAGGGAGAGGCTGGAGGCTGAATCAATCACCAATGGCCTATGATCTGATCAATCATGCCTAAGTAGTGAAGCCTCCATAAAACCCAACAGGACAGAGTTCAGAGAGCTTCGGCGTTGGTGAGCACATGGAGATGCGGGTAGAGCTGTGCATCCGAGTGAGCACAGAAGCTCACAGCTTCTTCCCACATATCTTGCCCTGTGCATCTCTTCCATCTGGCTGTTCCTGAGTTACATCCCTTATATAATACAACGAACCACTAAAATGTTTCTCTGAGTTCTGTGAGCCGCTCTAGCAAATTAACTGAACCTTAGAAGGGGGTGGTGGAAACTCCGATTAACAGCCCCTGGGTCAGAGGCACAGGTGACAACCTGGACTTGGGATTGGTGTCTGAAGGGGTGGTGGGGACGGTCTTGTAGGACTGAGCCCCTAACCTGTGGGATCTGACGCTATCTCCATTTGATTGGGTTAAATGGTAGGACAGCCAGCGGTTGTCCAGAGAATCTGAGAATTGCTCAGTGTGGGGGAATCCCACACAAACACACTTGGTGACCAGAAGCGCCAGAAGTGAAGTATTCTGTGAGTATCGAGAGTAGAAGAGACACACGGAAGTGTTTTCTAAACACCCCTCCACGCCGCCCTGCTATCTGCCCAGAGGCGGGGTAGTGGAGCTAGGTTAAAACTCAAACGCATTTAAGTCCAGGAAAGGAAAGAAAAAAGAGAGCAACTCTGACTCTAAAAGTTCTGGTATATCACGTCAGATGCAACCTGCCAGGGTTTAAATAAAGAATCCATGCAAGGGCTTCTTTGAGACACCTGTTAAACGTACGTGGCCAGATCCTTACCCAGGTTAGTGCAGTCCCGTGCGTTTCCTAAACCCCTGTAAAGCAGATCTCAGGTAATTATGATCTTCAGATCGTCCCTGGCTACATTAGAAATAATGTATATTTATTGAATGAAACGCTCAAGTCCTGCCTCCAACAGCTATTTACAGCGGTTCGGACCTGCCCGAGCAGGCCCTCAGTTCCACCTTATCACACCCGCCCCACCCTGCCACAGCCTTCTCCTCAGGGTAGCAATTTTGAGCTGAGCTTGAACAATAAGATTGTTCTGTGCTGAGTCTACCTTAGAAGGCGGCCATGTAAACGCCCTCAGCCCTGCCCAGGAAGAGCAGCCCACTGACCCCCAAATGCAGGGTGAATGGGAGCAACCAGTGCTGTGTCCCAAAGGCTTTGCCTCCCATCTTGATGTCACTTCTAGTTGCAACCCAAACAGCAGGATAATGTTTGCTGGGTGGAGGACACCACGTCCTCTGACCTGCCCAAAGCTCAGGCTGACTTCACTGGACTTGTCACACCAAAGACCACCCCACACCAGCCATCTCATGCAGCCTGACCGCATGCTCGAGGACCCCCCACAGGACGGTGAAAAGGGCTTGGAGAACTGCAAAGTGCTGGCCATGCCTGGGTCTGGGAAGCACCTTGGTGTCATGCAAAAGGGCCTGGACCAGAAATGACAGGATCTGGGTTCAAATTCCCTGCCTGTGTAAACCATTTGACTTCTCTGAGCCTCCGCTTCCTTAACCATTAAACGAGGGAAGGCACCGGAGTCCACAGTGAATGGTGGTGGGTCCTCCCACTAGTCCAGGGGGCTTTCCTCGGGGGCTGCCAGGGGCAGGAAGATGGGAACAACAGGCTGCCTTCAGGTAACCAGCCTCCCAGCCAGCTTGTTGGCTCGTCTTTCCACCCACAACACTCGCGGGCCCAATAATCCCCGTAGTCAGCAAGAGCATTTACCCAGTTCCTCTTTCCCTTCTCAGCAGCAGCAGTTCTCTGGATGGCTCTGAGGCAAAGTGGGCCTCGGTCTGTCCCCTTAGGACTGGGTTTGCTCACATCCTTCCTCTTAAGCTCTCTGAGCCTTGGTTACTTTTTATAAGACTCCCTACTTGATAGGACTGCTTGCTGGGAGGACTAAAGAGAAGGATGCATGGAAGACCCCTGGCCTGGTGCCCTCCTACAGGTCGCTGTTAGCGGGTGATGCACCCAGCCTGCCTGCCTTGGCTGACAAACTCAGATTAAGCACGTCCTCTATTGGGAGTAGAATGAGAGGCTCACAGAGCTGGCCAGGCCGGCGATAGGCCCAGCAGAGGTGTAGACCCTCAAGGCTTTATATCCACGGGGCCCACTAAGGTTGAAGGCAGATTTCATGTCCATCATCCCACCTGATCTGCACTACAGTCAGCAAGGGTAGAGGTTTTACAGAAAAGGAAAGTGCAGCTCAGAAAGGATAATGATATGCCCAGGAATACACAGCTACCACGGGAACCCAGGGGTCCTGGTCTGAGACCAGGGTTCCTTCCACCCCAAGTGGTCAGACAAGAAAGAGGGACAGGATGGTGGTAATCACAGGGTCAGGTTAGTACCACTAATAACAACGAGGTGGGGAGGGGAAGCATGACCACAGATAGCGAATTCTGAGTCCTATTGAGTTAAAGCTTGCTTGTCAGCCTCCTAAGCGCTCATCACTGACTTTCAGACCACACACCTCAGGTACTGGCACCAGGGCCAATTTCCTATGGCCCAGAAGCTGGCTGCTATTGCCACACTTCCTTCCCCAAAGCTCCAGAAGGCCCAACGTATAGGGAACATCATGCCCATTATTTCATTTAATACTCATACCACCACCACAGTTTGATATTTTTAGCTGTTGAACAAAAGAGGAAAGGAAAACCCCAGAGAGTTTAAGGGCAAGGATGAGGCTTGACCCTAGAGGTGTACACCCTGGAGTCTCGTGCCTTTTCCACTACACCACACTGCTCTGGATCAAGACCCCACCACCAGCACCCTCAGCATCCTGTCCCCACCTTCAGTGAGGTGCAACATCACCTGTAACAGTGGCTTGCAAACTTGAATGCGCATCAGCATCCCCCAGAGAGCTTTTCAAGCACAGATGGGTGGGCCCCACCCCAGGGTTTCTGATTCAGGAGGTCAGGGTGGGGCTGAGACTGTATTTCTAACAAGTTCTCCAGTGATGCTGATGCTGCTGGTTGGCGACCACACTTTGAGAACATTTGACTTATCATTTTAAGTGCTCACCCAACAGCTGGGGAATGGTTACATTAACTATGGGACATCCACTGAGAAAACGTGTATAATGATGAAGATCGTGTGAAAACATGGGGAAATGCTTATGACAACATCAAGTTAGAATAGGAGGATTGCACCCTGTGCTGGCCTGGGTGCTGTTTGCCCTCTGATCCATTCCTCATCCTCTGCTCTGCTCTGTATCCCCCAGGGCTGACTCCTGGCTTTCCAGGCCCCACGTCGGCAGGCATTGGTGGGGTCTGGACAACAGAAAGAACTCAAGAGAATGGAGGGCGGGAGGAAGGGAGAGGCCAGGGTGTTTCTCTCTTCTCTCCCTTCTGTCTTGGGTGGGCATTTTTAGAAACAGCGGCATCTGCTCTAGATAGGCCCACCAGTGACCCCACCCTGGGCTCTGGAACACTGCCTCTTCCCTTTGGCCCTCTAGCCTAGACGTGGCAGTGGCTTCCTGCCACTAAAGCTCTGGGTCACCTCGCCTTCCCATGTTGGGCTTCTCAGCTCCTTCATCGCCTGTGTAACCAGAGCCTGTATTAAATTCCTTTTGTGATAAATACGTGACGGAGGTCCTGCTTTCCTGGTTAGACTGACTGATACACTCTCATGGGGAGCCATGAGCCCATGACAACAAATCTAAGGAAACCAATCTCTGCACTTTCATTTCTAAAAACACCTTATTTTGGAAAAATCATGGCCACAGCCACAATGATACCAGCAGTTCCCCCGAAAGGAGCGGTGGTTATCTGGGGGTGAGTGACTCACTGGTTGAAGAGGTCACATAATGTATCACTGCAAGGCCAGATCACCAGCCTCAGGGCAGGGCAGCTCACCGGGCAACACCCCAAACCACGTTCAGCCCCTGTTACCACGGAGGCAGCTCCATCTTGGGTCCAGCTCTGGCCTGGAACCCAGCCGGGAAATCCCCCTGGAGACTGCAGCGGGGAGCAGGGATAACAAATGAGGATGTTCAAAGACGGAGAGCATTCTGTTCAGCCACATCCACCAAGCAGCAGGACAGCAATGTGTGCGCACCTGGGGTGCTAGGGGGAGGAGGGGATATCTTACTTTTCCACCATTTTTAGGATTTTTCTCTCCCAAGAGGCACAATTAAAATCAAAAGAAACAGACTCCATGAAACCAGATGGTAACAATATAAGAAATTATGAGGGATCCCTGCACCGGAACTTTAACAGGCTCCTGCACTGAACTGGAGACTGAACACCATGGCGGATGACCAAATGCTCTAGTGCGGGAGGAGGGTCTTGGCCTTGGACCAAACACAGCTTGATGGTCTGTTTATTTTAGCCTGACAACACCGCACAAAATGGACCAGGAGCCTTACCACTGTAGTGGGTCACTTTCAACCTCAAGCCAAAGATGATTTAAAGCCCTAGGGAAATGGGGGTGGGGATGCAGTAGACAGAAGCATCGAGGGCTTTCAGAAAAATGTATATCTACTTTCCAAAATCTTGAGTAGAACATCTCGGTGTGTGCACCATGCCTGCCATCAAGCCTATGTGGAAAACCAGGATTCAACTGACAATGGTTCCCATCAGCCAACTGAGAAAAAGTGCCCACTGCCCTGCCCCTACTCCCACCCGTCTCCTCTCCCCAGGCTGACATCTGAGGCCTCACACTTTCATCCCTGGACGCCAGGTGACTTGACCTCATAAGACAACCAATGAGGCAGGAAAATGGCTATCGGCCAGGGTGTGAACTATCCAGAAAACTACCCCCGAGTCATGCAAGCACAAGCAAGCAAAGCATCCACACGTGGGATCGAGACCCGGTCCTAATTCCAGCTCTGTCACTAATTCACTATGATCTTGGACATGTCACCACACCCCTCAGGGCCCCAGTTTCCCCATCTGTTGAGGGAGTTGGACAAGATGACCTGTCAAGTCACTTCCAACCAGAGGAGTACTATTACATGACCCGTACTGTGGCAGGGACCCACGCTTATGAAGGACATACTGAGTATCCTTAAGTTGAGGTTCAAAGTGTTGAAGTGACTGTCCCAAGAGTCCGCAGCTACGAAGTAGCAGAGTTGGGAGCCCAGACTCCCTGGTCTTCCTGCGACATCAGGAGAGGTGCTGGGATTCAAAGCACCACGTTCCTGGACATGCCCTTCAAAGTCCACCTCTGGGTAATGCAAAAGAGGAAGGCCCCACCCCAAGCAGGGTGAACCCTGATTCCAGCCACTCCCATGCAGCCTGTCACCACTCCCTCAGGGTGGCCCCTCACTTGACCTGGGTGTGCCTCCTCCCTGCACACTGGTCCAGGCTTCCACGTGGGACAGGGCATGCGCAAGCAGGCCCTCTGGGACAGGGCCATACTCAGGAACCAGAACCCTGCATGCCTTCAGAACAGCAAAACCCAAGGCCTCTGATCACTGGTTACACCACCGATTGCTCCACTGGACTCCCGCTTCCCCATCCACAGCATCCAGCTGGTGCTACCCCCTACCACCGAGCCGCTTACTAGCTGGGTGCCCTGGGCCAAGTCACTCAGCATCTCCAGGTCGTGTCGGTTCATCTCGACTAGCATCTACATCCAAGGGTTGTCATGGAGATGAGATGAAATCATGTTTGTGAAAGTGCTTTGTAAACTGTAAAATACCGTACGTAGGGAAGGTCACGGGGGTGGTGTTTCCCCTTCCCAGTGACCAGGTGAAAAAGAATCCATTATCTTCTGAGGGACATATTGGGAACACCTGCAAGCACACACACCATGTGCGTTTATTTTTGAGGCAACATGGTGCAGTAAGAGAACCACTCTGTCAAAGAAGTGGAGGAGCACCTCAGTCCCTGCTCCTCCACGAACATGTAACTTGTCCCTGTGCACCTACAAAGTAGGGATGAGACCACTTGCTCCTTCTCCACCCAGGGCTGCTGTAAAGAAAGAACAATGGGAAATCACTCTGCAAACTAGAAAGTGTGCTACATATCACCCCATCGTGAGGTTGAAGATGAGGAATATCACCAACAGAAGGAAATGTGGCCGATTCTCCTGCTATTCAAAGTCACCAAGAGGCTCAAAGGGAAAATGGATAATTTGTTGAAAAAACAGCAAGACAGCAATGGCTTTTCTGGCAGGGAGAGCTGATGGGGGGGTGGACGAGTTCAGGTTTTCGGGGTGTCTCTCTCATCCCTCTGGGGTCTCCTAGCCTAGCTTCTTCAGAACTAACAGCCCAAAGCAGCCACCTTCTCCCTCCAAAAAAACCCCCTTTGCAAGAGAAAGCTGTTGAGGGTGCTCCTACTCAGGGTTGCTTGCTTTACATCAAGTGCTTTATCTGTGGTCTCCTGGGAACTCTGCGGGTCAGGGTGCTGAGTGTCCCCGGGGAAGGGCCTCCCTTCTCGGTTCACTGGGCTTGCTTTGTCCAGAGAAAGGTCGCCTTGACAAAGGTATGGGGTCGGTCTTGTCCACACCACATGCTCCCAGGTGCTGACGGCCTCCAGGTGTGAACTGCTGTAGTAAGCAGCTTCCCCTCACCCCAGAGCAGCGGCTCCCTCTGTTCAGTGGGGGAATTCTGAAATAGCCTTTCTAGCAGCGCTGAACTAAGTGTGTGAAAGAGAAGCAAAACACCGCCCGAGTTTCCTCCCCTACCACCCCCACCACACAGCCGTACAGCTCTACTGCTGTCATGGGTTTTTCTCCCCCAGCTTTACCTGCTCGCCTCTTCCACGTGTTTTCACACTCACCGATGCACTTCACCTGCCTTGCAATACTCTCTGCCCCAGGGTCTCAATGGTGGGCTGCCCTAGCCCCTGCCCACCGCACCTCACTGCCCCTTAGCTGTCCAGTAAAGCTAAGAAAGAACAATGTGATCCACCAAGTTGATCGGGAGAGGCCACTTCCACCGAGCAACAGCTAAACGTAGCGTGTGCCCAGCCTCCAAGCCACAGGCTCCGAGAATTAGTTCCAGGTTTGGGGCTCCGGGCGGTTCTGACTTCCAGAGCAGAGGCATCAACACATACAAATGGTGAACAGAGAAAACAAACCCCAGACCAGAATTACACACAGATGATGAGCCCTCCTGCCATAAAGGTGATAATGGGGATAAACTAATAAATGCATACTCCCTCCCCGCTTAAGCTCCAGGTTTCTATTTTTATTCTTCTAGATGAGCTCAGCAACCACGTCTGAGCTGTCAATCAGCCTGGCCAGAGTAACTCTCAGAAGTCTGACCTAAGCCATCACTTCCAAAGGGCCTGGCTCACTCTGCCTGTTTCAGGCAGGGCTGGCATACAGCAAAACAATTTCAAAGCACAGAGACCATAAACACAAAATTAAAAGGTAGAGTAAAAAGGGAGGAGATGTTTACTGGAAACTTAAGTTCTGCTGCCCAGAAAGTATAGGTCTTTTTTTAAAACACATATACACAAACACACACATATACCTAATGCCTCTGCCACCCACCTTAAGAAATATGTACTTTGCTCTATATATGGCTTTCTTATCTGCCCCTGATTACACTCAGCTCATGACCTTGTGAAGCCTGGAATAATCACCCAGAGAAATAACAGCCTTGGCCACAGCCAGGGCCGAACAAAGCCAGTCCTGCGTTTACTGATGAACACACGACTTCCTCAAAGAACGAACTTGCGTTTTCTGATGCACAGATAACCGTTCCCATGCACACCTGAAATGCAGGTGCCGCCGAGAGGGAGCCGGGCGGCTACTGGAACCAAGAACAGTCGTATTGCATTGTATTTCTGGGTCCAGAAAGAAAAGACTTTCCAACTGAAACTACACAGGAAATGAAGGTGGGCCGATGGTAATCATCACAGCAGGGGTCTGGCAAAGACCACTGGCTCTTGCAGGAAAAGGGAAAAGCCAGAGGAAAACTGACTCTTGAAAGCAGAGAATTTTGATAGGAGCAAGAAGATAAAGCCATTCCTGTTAGCAATGGGGTACCCACCAGGGCTGCTCCCCAGAGACCATTAATATCTTAGAAGGGGGAAGATACGCACAGTTCGATAGTGGGGCTGCTCACTGTGTCTCTTTCACTAGCTCAAGTCCACATTCCTTGATGCATCTGTCCCATCCCAGCCTCCACGGCCCCTCCTTCTGATCCCCCTAGATACTCACCGTGGGACTGCAGCACAGAAAATCTTCATTACTAGCTCATACTGTATTCAAATCCCCAGTAAGACTGGAAGCTCTTTGAGGGCAGGGGCCATATTTTCCATTTCTCTGAGTGCCTTGCTCAGCTTCATAAATATTTGTTGATTGATGGATTCCTCATTTGTCTGAAAAATAGCAACCTACACCTGGCATGTGTCTACACCTGAATCTCAAACCTTGTCATTTAAAAAGCTCCTCAAACCCCACCCCCATCTGTGAAACCCTTTGCAGTGGATCAGAGTTCTCTTCCCTCCTGCAGCTCATTTCACACCAATGAAGTCTTCACCTTCGCATGCCTGCCACCACCCCAATGCGGCCCCCCATCTGAAAGAGATACTCGAATTAGCTGCCCTTCCCCATTAATGTTTAATCTAGACAGCTGTGCCCCATCAGATTTCCTGCAGGGAACCACCGACAACTGGGCACCGACGGGGGTGTTTAGAGGCCACATCTGATGAAGTAGCGGGATGCTCTCAGCCAAAGGTGGGACACTTTCTCCGAGCACAGAGAATAGCCTACACACTCTCACAGCCCCAGAATCCACCGGGGCACTACCAAGGATCTGACACTAAAATATGCCAGCATTGGCTGAGGCCTCTCACTTAGCTTCATGAAAAAAGTGTGTGTCTGTGTAATGGCCTGTTTAATCCATTCCTGCTCCACCCCTACCCCTGTTCCACCCCCCACTCAGTGCTCTGAGTTTCCTGAGCAGAAATAACCAACTACAGATGGTTTCACTACTTCAGAGACGTTGAGAAACCAGTGACCCAGAGATATGAGAGAACTGGGGCTCCCAACCTCAGGGCAACTCTTCACCAACAGCAGCTGTGATTACCGAATCAGCACGCTTCTAGAACTTTTTCTTTCTGTGTGCATGTGCTTTTTGTAT
This sequence comes from Tapirus indicus, assembly GCA_031878705.1. Classification (NCBI taxonomy): domain Eukaryota; kingdom Metazoa; phylum Chordata; class Mammalia; order Perissodactyla; family Tapiridae; genus Tapirus; species Tapirus indicus. The sequence continues at coordinate 57,641,254 of CM062918.1, read as the reverse complement.
TTTTAAACCCACCACTATCACTTTTCCCCCAAAACAGATGCCCGTAACCCTGAACCACAACTTTACATAAGACCTAGGGCTGTGATTCTTAATTCTGGCTACGCACCAGAATTACCTGGAGAACTTTAAAAATACTGATTCCCAGGCCCCACCCACAGAAATTCTGAATTGGTCTGAGGTGTGGGCATCAGAATTTTTATAAGCAGCCAAGGTTGAAACCCTCCTACAGTGAGCCCGACAGCCAAATGTGAAATGTTAGGAAGCAGGAGTCCCAGCTGCCACAGCTTACCTCGAACCTCAAACCTCTTTCCATCCTGTCTTCAACTGCAGGCCCCAATTTCTAGCCCCCAGAGTGATCGTACAGTGATCCTGAAACTATCCGAATGAGTAACAGAGCCAGTCATTTCTTTGAATGCAAGCTCAAGAATTAGAATTTTTAAAAGTGGAAGAAAATTTAAAAATCCTACTAAGCCAATGCCTTTGGTTCGTAAAGGGGGAAACCAGGGGCTGGGGTAGCAAAGTGACTCACCCAAGGTCATGAGGCTGGTTCATGATGAGCCAGGCCTAGAACCCAGGTCTTCCACCTCTAGTTCTCTCCCCTGTACACCACAGAGGAGCCCCTCTGGTGACAGACTCCCGGCAAAAGCAGCATCAAAGGAATGGTCATTGTTTACTAACTGTAGGCTTTCAGCGGCCGTCCTTCAATTGCTTCATCTCCGGAAGGCTCTATCTCCTCAACTGGCCTTAAAACAGCTGGGGACGAAGGTGGCTCTTCTCTTTCAAGATTCCTGCACGTGCAGGTCAAATCGTAATCCTCAATATACTTGCTGGCTGGCTGAGGTTCATGGAAAAAGCCATTAGCAAAGAAAGTCTACTCCAGTTTTGAAAGGGCACTCTGTTGAGCTGCAGGTCTGAAAGACCGAAAGCCAGCAGAGGATTCTGGTTTCTTGTGGATAAGAGAGAGCTGACTGTTGGTTTCAAAATCTCTAACCAACCTGTGAACACGTTTCCTTTCCTTCCTGTATTTTTACAGCACCATGCTTGGAATGCAGCTGGTGCCTGGAAGCACAGGAAGCCCGTACTTTGGGTCAAATGAGAGTTCCTCTTTGCCTGCAGACTGGTTTATTCCTAGACCAGGGATAGGGACTGGACTCTCATCAGGTAGACCTCATTTCAGCACAAGCCAGGAAGCTCCAGGTGGGCAGGAGTATGTATGACTGTCCAAATCAACAGTGCATTTACAGCTCCCGGACCACTGCATCTGGCGGCACCACCACCACCAACTAAAGATGCTCAGTAAATATCAGATGAGTTAAACCATGACTATAATAGAATTAGATAAGGTCATTAAAAAATAGGCCACCTCTGAAGGTAGAGCGTCAGATGAAAAATTAGATTTGTCTTCCAAGAAAATATGTCAATCAAGAAAAGAGCAAAGGGCAAGAAGCCAAGGGGGAAAGGGCAGAGAGGTGTCATGAAGTATTAGAGCTGATACAGATCTTCAAGATTCTCTCTTCAAGTTTGTCATTTTGTAGTTGCAAAGACCAATACCCAGAGAAGTCAAGCCAACTTTCCTGGAGTCATAAAGCCAATCTCCACCAGAGAGTGGCCAAAGGGCCTCAGCCTCATGGGAGAAACAGGACGCCAGGATCGCAGTTCCTTCCTGTGCGCATTTGTTCACTCGCTGATTCCACCCTTCACCGAACCTGGGGGCTCCGATGACGATGAAGATGAAGACCATCGTAGGTTGTGGGAGGAGGATAGGAAGAAATGGCACAAGTTCGATTCCAGGTGTTGCTGGGATGTTCAGGTATTGATGCCCAGATTGCAGCTGGAGCTGAGGTTGTCTAGCTGTGGAGAACTACAGATCTGAAAGCCCCACAGTGAAAGCCGGGCAGAGTAGTAGTTTGAACTGCAACTTTGATTCAGCCCAGCTGGGTGAGGAGGTCCAGCATGTGGTTCAGTTTTCTCAGCACTGAAGTTAAGGCCAATAGGCAAAAAATAAAAATAAAAAACAGACTGGCCAAAAGATGACATTCAAAAAGATTCTTGGATCAAAGTCCCTTTGTGAGTACTGTTATTTCACCCTCCTCTTAACGGTAACCACTTCCCACATGAGCCCCAGGAAGGCAACCGTGCAGCCCACAAAAGAGATAGAAATATGACCACACTTCCCTCTTATAAACAAGCGATGGCAAACATCTGAGACCACTGGTCCACAGCCGTGGTTAAACAAAGGGTTGGGGGCACCCTGGAATGGCTGGCAGGGCCTCCGTCTCCCCACATGCTGACTCTCCCTCTCCGAGTGGTGAATTTGGGCCATCAGCTTCAGAACTGAAGCGTAACAAACAGAACCAGGCTCACATGGGGACAACTCAGTTCAGTTTCCCGCCCAGGCTCACCTGGCCACTACTGGAAATTCAAGAATTTTCAAGGGAAGTAGCCGCTTTGGTTCAGGCCCAAGCTCAGAGGTGCCTCCCTGACGGGACCACATAAAGAGGACAGGAGGACAATGTCACATGTTTACTGAAGTGTGCAATCCCCCCCCCCCAGACCAGCGGTGGTGATAGATTCTTTTTTTTAACAACAAAAGCAAAAACTGCAACTCTTCCAATCAAGCAAGAAAAGCAGGCAAACCTTAAACAAACATCTTTAATTAGCTTTGAGATGTTCCCTGGGGTCCTAAGTTATCCCAGCTCCTAGATCAATAGGAAAATAAAATTCGAGGCCTTGGGACAGGCTCTGTTTTCTCAGAATTGGAATTAAAAAGCATTTGCAGGCCTGAAGTCAGTTATTATTAGCTGACTGTGATAGGAAGACTCCAGGGTATTCCATGTCTGCAGAAAGTTACATCAGAAAACGACAAAAAATTATATAAATCGGCCAGCACTTTGTTTTTAACCACGAAACATTTATAGAATTCTTATTTCTTCATTGGTATGCTTTCAGAGAAAGTTTCCAGCAGATTCAAAGCCAGTGAGTTGCACAAAGACACTAAACATGCACTTAAATTGCACATGGCTTTGAAGCTAGAATACCGCAAGAACCTTTAGAAAATTTCCCCTGGGGGCAGGAGGTTCTCAGCTCAGTATTCACTCCATACTCATGGGCAACTTTTTATCTTCATTTTGTCAACAGGAAAACAAGACTGGTGGAGGGGTGGAGACAGAAATCTGAACTGCTTGAAATGACCCAGCTTGGATCACAAAATATGTCATCCTCAGGCTGAGCATTCAGAGGCCCTGAGTCTCCTCTGCTAGTCACACTTCCATTTGTCTCCCTGAGCCCCAATTTCACACCTCTCCCAGAGCTGCCCCACAGCAGACTGCTATAATGTGCTCTGAACATGATTACATAACTGTTTCTCCATCTCGTTTAGACTATAAGCTCCATGAGGGCAGGACCTGGCCTCTGACTGGTTTGCCACCATATCCTGAGAAATTAGCAAGACATCAGATAAGTGTTCAGGAGTCTTACTCAGAGAAGGAAAACAGCAATCAACAAGTATTAATTAAAATTTACTGAGTGCCTACCACTGTACAGCAGTCCCACCTCATCTGCAGTTTTGCTTTCTGTGGTTTCAGTTACCCTCGATCCAAAAATATTAAATGGAAAATTCCAGAAATAAACAACTCATAAGTTTTAAATTGTGCGCCACTCTGAGCAGTATGATGAAATCTCACGCCATCCCACTAAGTCCCGCCCAGGACGTGAATCATCCCTTTGTCCAGTGTATCCATGCTGTATACGGTACCCACCCGTTAGTCACTTAGTAGCTTTCTCCGTTATCAGATCAACTGTCACAGTATCGCAGTGCTTGCGTTCAAGTAACCCTTATTTTCCTTAATAGTGGCCCCATATAGGCATTGTATCACTTCACATCATCACAAGAAGGGTGAGTACGGTACAATAAAATATTTTGAGAGAGAGACCACATTCACATAACTTTTATTACAGTATATTGATACAATTGTTCTATTTTATTATTGTTTATTACTGTTGTTAATCTCTTACTGTGCCCAATTTATAAGTTAAACTTTATCACAGTATTTACATATAGGAAAAAACAGCGTATATAGGGTTCGGTACTATCCACGATTTCAGGCATCCAGGGGGGTCTTAGAACACATCCCCCATGGCTAAGCGAGGACTACCGGAGAAAGTACATAATGAGTCAAGGAAACAGCCTGGGTCCTTGACTTCCAGAGGCTGATTCCAATCCATTATTTCTGCCATTGACTGCATGTGACACGACACTGGCCAATGAGATACCAGAAGGCTTCTGGAAAAGGAAGACTTCTGGTTAAAGAGACCCCCAAGGAGAAGCAGTCTTTTCTGCCCCTGGATGCAACTGTGCAAAGAAGGTAATGCCTGGAGCGGCTGTGGCCATCACTGGACCATGAGCAGTGAAGCATGAAGACAAAAGCCATCCGGTTGAAGATGGTAAAGCAGAGAGGTGGAAGGCTGCTGAGTCCCTCCTGATGCCTGAAACCTCCCTGCCATCAGACTTCTTAGGGGAGATAATCGGCCCCCACACTGCTGAAGTTGGGTTTCAGGTTACTTGCAGCCAAAAGCATCCTAATACAGTGAATCTGACCCCTGAAACAGAATACAGGATGGATCACAGAGGGAAGGGGCCAACTGGCTGACTGCAGTAGCCAGGCATGAGGGACTGAGGGCCTCCGTTACAGAAGAAAGGGTGGCCATGGTGAAGAGAGCTAGAGTCCAGGCACACAAAAGCAGATTCCAGCCTTACCCACAAGATGGCCTAGTCATTTCCATGCAGTCCGGGGCCCAGTTCCCACACTGACTATCTGATGAACTGGAACATAAATAATTAATACTCCCTGCCCATACTCACCCTCACACATGCCTCCTTGTGTCTGTGGGGTAAAGAAAAAGGCGGGGAGGGAATGCATCTTGTTCTATTTATAAGACACGGCCCAGCCACAAAGGATGACGACGAGAGCACCACAGTATCAGCTGAAGTTCTCCAAGCAAGTGCCAAGTTTGGTTTGAATTTACGTTGCGCTTTTCCCAGCCTGTAGCCCATCCTCTTTGTCACTCCAGCTGCTCTCCTTGGAGCTCACCAGACAGGGCCTCGCCCACGGCAACAGTTTGGCTGGAGAGTATAGAGGACTTGAGTCTCTCTCCACACTTCAAACAAATTACTTGGGGCAAGAGAAGAAGGATGAGGCTTGGCCGATCGCAGAAACAAATTCTGAGAACATTAAGCAGAAGTGAAACAGGACAACGTCTTTCCGTGTTCTCTACAGAATTCCACTGGCAGAGGGGGTCATTTGGGGCCACGTGCTCCACAGAGGCCCTGGCACATTCCATGCATTTACCACAATCAGAGAGAAAGAAAAGGCACGCTTGCTGTTATTTTTAATTCCTTCCTCGAGGCCTTCCAAAATTCTTCAGCAGAAGGATTGTCCACTAAACTCCCATCAGCTCCCAGCCAGTAGTATCTCCGAGGCCTCAGCTAAAATGGAGCAGGGGGGCAGGAGAGGTCAGCTCACAGAAGAAGTCTCTGCTCCTGGCCATTAAATATCATCCAAGTTGCACTGGGCCTAGTGGCATCTCCTGGGTTTTGAAGGGACGTGGTCTGATGAGGATGCAGACGTTCTACAGCCAGGTAAATGCCCTACCACCCCTCACCACCACCCCCCAATTTCCCCTAAAACATACCCCACCTCCACCTACCACCTCTAACCCCCTTCAGAGGAGCCATCAGTGTAGCCAAATGTCCCCTAAGTCCTACTCCAGTTAAGTAAGCTGTGGTGCTAACTTTACTATGTTAGATTTTCTCTAAGGTCTCATCCAGTTTTAAAATATTACCTGGCCAACTTGCTGAATGACCTTTGGCAAGTCACTTAGAATTTGTTGTTAGTGCCATTGAGTTGATTCCAACTCCTAGTGACCCTGGGTACAGCAGAGCGGAACCCTGCCTGGTCTTCTGGGACCATCCTCTCACCTTCCGGCACTGTATCAGACAATGCTCTGCCGCTGTTCATAGGGTTTTCATGGCCAATTTCCTTAGAATAGCAGTCAGTAATTCAGGCAGTCCCTTACACTTTAGCAGTGGCATATAAACTGGCTGATCTAATCCTCCCAGTTATCTTGGTCAGATGTCATGATCACTGACCCAGAGCGGGGTAACTTAGGGTGACTATTCACCCAGGTTTGCCCTGACAGTCTAGGTTTACACCCACTTTCTGGCCATTATCATAGCACTGGCTCTTTTCACTTTTAGAAGTGTCCTGGTTGGTTCAGTAAATGATATAGTCACCCTAGATTCTAGAAGGGGTAGAGCTTCGAAGGCAAATCTAGCTCCATCTCTTATCATGAGACCTAAAGCAACTTACCTAAGCAAGTTCATCGATTTTCTTATGAGGATGGGGATGGTAGCCCTTTCTTGGGGAGCTTTAGGGGAGACAACTGGGGTCAGGAACCAGAAACCTGAGTTCAGGTACCTGTTCTGCCACTGACCCCTCAAAGCCTCAGACTCCTCTTCTGTAAACAGGGATAACTCATCCTACCCAGAGTACTGCACCTGGGAAAAGAAGATCAACCAGTTGATCGATGGCCCATCCTGGTGTCTGGCATACAGTCGGCACTCAGTCCATGCCACACATACCAGGATCACCCCCAGGTGAGAGGCCTCAGGTGATCTGCCACAAGTCAGCACAGCTGACCCAAATCCTTGGACAAGGCCAAGAGCATCAGCTCACCTAAGCTTCTGGTACCAGGCCCCAGAGCATGCATGCTCTGAGTTCACACTCCTACTGAATTCTCTGCATCATTTATGATTTTTTCCAAGGTCTCTGTGAAAATCTGAATCTGAATTTGGAAGCCTTAACTCCATCTCTGTCAGAGGGTTTTTAGCAATACTATAGAGCTCTGCTTTATAAAGAAATAGTAGGTGACACCGTGTAATGTTTTACAGTCGGCAAATGCTTTTAATGCACAGCTCATTTAAACAAATAACTCCAATAATCCTACCCAGGCAGGAATTATTTTTCCCATTTTACTGATGAGGAAAGGCAGGCTCAAAGAAGTTAGGTGAGTTTTCCAAGGTCACCAAAGCAGTAAGTGGGGGAGCAGGGATTTGAACTTGCGTCTCCAGAATGTAAACCCAGAGCTCTCCACTGCAGCATGCCGCCCCTTCAGAAATAGGTCTCTCTCGATGCTTTCAAAAATGGTCCATGAACTGAAATCAGCCCATGGATACAAAACTTTACCTTCTAAAAACCTACAAACTTAAATTAACAACAAAAAAAGCTGATTCCAACCAGATAAGGTAAATTGTACCCAATCTCTAAATGGTCAACATGATTCCTGTTTGCTCTCAGTGATAAAATAAATGAACAACACTGACTTAGACTATTTTACTCTTTTATTAAGGAATATAATCTGTTTTTAATACACTTAGGGCATTCTGTGAGTCTGCAGTAGAGAATTTAGGTATTTTTACTGATTGCAGTGTGGTGTGAAATTGGAAAACCTGGCCTAGATGATCATCAATGAAGAAATTAAAAACACTGTCCAGAGACATTCCACATAAAAGGCCCTGTGCCAGGCACCAGGGAGACCCAGAGAGAGGCCGAGATCTGATCTCGAGGCCTTTTCTTGGGGAGACCACGCATCTGCATGCCGCCCAGCAACACTCTGCTTAATTTCCCAAGGAATCCATGTCAAGAGGCTGGCATGACTCACTGGCTAATTACCTGAACACTTGGGCTCCCAGAGCCCTCCTGGCTGTACAACTCGTCTTCTCTCCTGACAGTGAACAAAACACTATTTTCACCCTGGTCCAGACATAGCCTAAAGCTGTCCACATGGTGGTGTAAGGGATTATGACTCTGACCTGGATAACTCAGGCAGAAAACCTGCTGTTACCGGCCACGGGTGGGGGAGGAAATGAAACACGAACAGAACGGTGGCTTCAGCCACGGCACTCCCATACTTTAAAATCTCCTGGGCGCTTACAGAGAAAGGTCCAAACACCAAGCTTGGCCGACAGAAGCCCTTGGCAACATCTTTCTCTGATTCCTCTCTGGCCACCCTGAACTGTCCTGCCTGTCCCAGACACCAGGCCCTTCCACGCTGTCTGGCCAGTGCTCCATGCAGCCTTCACCCCACTCCCACACTCCTATCCATCCTTCGAGGCCCTGCTTGAGCACCACCTCCTGTGAAGCCTGTGACTCCCTCAGAAAGAGAGCTGCTCTTCCTCTGGGTTCCCAAACAACACTTTGTTTGACCTTCCCTAGAGCATCTTTCCCATGAGCCCACTGTAACTGTGGTCACTGTGTCCCTTTTTGCCTCTGTGCAGTTCAGAGACAGGACTTCATCTCTACATCTCTGTATTCCCTGAGGCTCAGCATGAAGTCAGTGCCCAATAAACGTATCCACAAACAAATACGCTATTAGTCGTCCAGCTCTCTGCTCCACTTTTTCAGACAGACAGCTGGAATATCCATCACCTTCTCTCTGATCTGCCTTGTATTCACTCTGATCTGGGTTCAAGGTGAGGGAAATTAATCCCCGTGCAAGCCCCCACAATTCTGTCCATATAATGGGGCCACCGGTGCTGGGTCTCAGTCGTAGCTACACAACTGAGAGGATGGTGCTAAAAACAGGGCTGCCCCTACCAATGGTGGGTCCCTGAGCAAGAGTCCATATGAAGGCCCACACACCATATGTCATATTTAAAAGACAGAAATCAAGGTAACAAACTGACAAATAGAATATGCTCTATCCTCCCATCTTGACAAACACCTTAACAAAATCTGGAGAGCCAGGTTTGAATCAGGGTTCTCTGACTCCTTGATTTCATGATGGAATGTGGACACTCAGGGAGAATGGGCCCCAAATCCCAGTTCACCGCCAGCACCTTCCCACCCATCCTATACTTAGAGGGCTTCATGCACACCCATTCTACATTTAGAGGGGCTTCAAGCACACCCATGCAGACACCGCAAGTCTGAATTCCATCTACTTCCTCCATCCCCCTGCCCTGCACCCCTTGTCAGCCCTGGGGCCCAAGGGTGCACACGTTGTCCATGCAGGCTGCCCTTCCTGAGGCAGACGGACCTGGGGAAAAAGCCCACACAGGACCTGGAAGTAGGCTTGAGACCACTCGGTCAGGGACCCGAAGGGTCGGGACCCAGAGTATTGTCTGGAATGAGGAGGTGAGGCTCTAGATGGGCCATCCCTTGGCCCTGCAACTTTGCCCCGTGAAAAGGAGCACATCCAGAAGGAGGGCCAAAGCATGGCCCTCTAAGTGTGAGCCCCTTCTCGCACATACCTAACGGCGGTCAAGGGTACCACCACCCATGTCCAGGTCATTCTGGAGCCATGAGTTTCTGACACAGACCATTCTCCCTTGACAGCCAAGTTAAGTGGTGAGGTAGTACTTAGAGCTGGAACCGCTTTCCAGCCGGGCCTCAGAAAAACACCGGCGACAATAAACACCGTGCACTTCCACACGCTTACCGGCAGGCTATCGGTGACAGGCGCGTGAGTCATGGCGTTTCTTCTTCAGGATCCTACCCATCCCCCACCACAGGAGCCCTGATTCATCAAAGTTTGTTTCCAATACTATTATTTTTAGTCAGCCAAACAATTTTAAACATGATGATGGAGAAGGGGAAGGGGGAGGGGAGAACCACCTAAGAATACGAATTGTTTCTCTTTCAATAGGCTGCCAAGCCCTAAACCAACAAGTGGCATGGCTGTGTGCTCTTGGTGTGTGTGTGCTGGAGGCAAATCCAAGGTCCTCCAAACGGTGAGCTCGGAGAGCGAGGGAGGGGTCCCCTGCTGGAATGACTGACAGCATCAGTCAATGTCTCCCTTGAAAGGGAACAATGAGTGTTCACGGAGCACCTACTGTGTGCTGTGAGCTACAAATATCAGCCAAGTGCTTATCTACCTACCTATTTGGGTTGATTTATACGAGGTAGGTGGTCCCATCCCCATTTTATAGATGAGGAAACTGGGGCTCAAAAAACCAAAGTAAATGTCCCCAAGGTTGCCACATAGCTAGTGACTGGCAGGCTCAAACCCAGGGCTGTGGCTCTCCAGAGCCCTATGCTCCTTCCTCGTCCCTGTGCTCTTCCTGTCCACCCCCGCCCCCTGCCCCTGCTCCGCAGGTAATATTTTAAGAATCTGTTTGGGTAGAGAGACATGGCTACACACAAAATTTAAAGGGGCGGCAGAACAAACCACTTCACCAGCCCTCCCGTGTGCACAGAGAAAGAAGGCTCATGCTGAGTCTGAATTCACCTGGGGGTACAAGAAAGCTGACAACAGGGACGATGTAAGGCAAAAGGAAAAACCCCATTTCCATCATCAGCGCCTGCTTTCAACCACTCGTAACTATTCAAAAAGTCCTTTCTGGATCCATTACTCTACATTTGGGCTGAGCCCAGAGGTGATTTTTTAAGGAAAAAATGTCTTTTGGCATTTTTGAGCTGTGACAGCGTATAAACAGACCTTTAAAAAACACACACCCAAAAAGCATTACTATTTTCAAAAGTCCAGTCTCAAAGAAAAAAACGGTGACACCTTGGAGCTACAACTTGGCCTGGCAGTCTGTGATGCAACACCGCTGCAGAAGCGACCAGATTTATAACCGTAGGTTTCAGAGGCAAACCCTTACACGGTGTTTCTCAAACACCACTGTCCTCTGGTCCTCAACGCCCATCAAAGCATTCAGGAGAGAAACGTGCCAGCCGGAAGCAGGGAGAGCCGTGGGGTACAGAAAAAGCACTATTCCGGAGGAAACGCACTTTTCATTTCCTAGCTGGGGTTTAAACTCGTAACCTCCGCACTGCCCAACAAAAGGCGCTCGCTGACGCGGTCAAGTGTAGCCTTTCTTTATATAGATGCTTGAAAATAAATAAAGGAAGCTTCCTGGGTAAACTCTGACATATGAGCAAACATTTCCACAGGTATCCTCCATAATGCCTACCTCTTACATTTAACCATTTTTAGGCATTTGTGGTCATTAGTTTAAGTAAACTTCCTGCTCTGAGAAGAGCCAAAAATAGCAACAAAAGAAGAAACTTGCTCACTGCATCTCAAGACACACAGCCTCCACGTCTTTATCCTTGTATTGTTATTTTGATAGTCTTTGTAGTTAAATTTCACTGATTCAGACTCATAGGGTAAGGGAAAGGCAGGGAGGAGGGAGGGAAAATAACCAAAATTAAAGACCGAATTATAATTTTATTACTTTCATTTATATAAACTAATTGGCATCAGACTGATAGAGTCTGAGGACATTAAGAATTAACAAAGATCTGTGATTCATTGACCAACTGGATGCGTGTAAATGGGAGTTTCTAAAATGATTGCACGAAAACCACTTTAGAGTTAGAAAGGCCCTTCAAGAGAGCTTATCAAGCCTATTTTCCAGTTCATCTGAGGCCCAGAGATGTTAAGTGACTTGCCCCAGGTCACAGAGCTAATCAGAAACAGAGCTAAGTCTAGAACCTACCCAGGTCTGCTGACTCCTGCCTCCAAAAATGACCCCAAAAACCTTGGTTATAATTAATTTTTCTTTGACAGCATTTATGGGGAGAAAAGGCCTGCTAAATAAACTTTAGCCTAGTCCAGAATTAGCCAAACTTCTTAATTAATAGGCTTCTGCTGTGTTTTCATTTTAAACTGAGTCTCTCTGTCAAAACATTCTGCAGCAGTGTGCCACCGTGGCAGGCTGCTGTTTACAGCAGAGACCTCAGATAATCAACAGCGGATAGTGTGACTTGTGCTATAGATTCGTTACTCCTAAAACTGTTAATTAAGTCAAAACAAAGAATAATGTTACACACACACACACCCTTACTCTCGTCAGGAGTCAAACTGCAGAGTTTGGGGGATTTGGTCCTCTGGCATCAAGAAAACAGTGTTTACAAGTTAACTAGAGTGAACACACATACCATCTTACAATCCCAAAGCACCCATGGTGGCAGCCAGTGACTAGAAGGGGCGGGGGGCAGGGACAGTGTCTGCCTTGTCCACTATTTTGTCCCTGCTACCTAGCACAGGGTTTGACACCTAGTAGGTGTATGGCAGGAAAGCATAAAAATGAAGTGGACAAGTTCTCTTGGGATCTTTGTTCTAAAACTTGGAATAGGGCAAAATCAGAAACCAAACTTTTGCAGGGTAGGGTTAACATGGCAGCTTTCAACTGCTTCCAGGAACCACTGCGCTTGAAGATGGGGAGATGGAAGGCTCCACAGCCCAGGGACCTGTCAGTGGTGGCTAGATGATTCTGGCACTCTTTGGGGAGGAGCTAGTCCCATCCAACAGGGCCCCAGCCATTCGTGTCTGCAGAAGGCTGGTAAACCTCTCAGCCCCCTGCTCACTCAGCAGGCCGCCTTCATGAGCACCCTTTCTGGGCAGTTCTCCCAGCCAACCAACACTATCAGATGTGGATTTGAAGAAGGGAGCAGAGTTGATTTTTTTTTTTACTAGATCAATACATCAAAGGAGACAAGGACAAAAGTTAATTAGGACTATTCACGAGCCTTATTGATTGAGAAACCTGCATTCCAGTCTAGAGAACGTAACTGCACTCAGGAGGCTGGGGGAGAGGTGGATAAAGAAGGAGAGAGAATAAGATAATGGGAATAAAGTCCGATTTCAGTTTTTAAAGCAAGCACCACTCGGTCCTATTTATTACAGAACGGAGCTCACACAGAATAATGGCTGTATTGTGCATCAAATGGCATTAAAATCTCCTAATAAATTAATGAGTGAAAATTAATGGTCGCTCAGTCCATTAAATCGTGTTAATTTTATTCCCATTATAATAACACAGCAATTACAAGTTTACATTATTAAATCAATACTTATTTTTCCAAAACTCATTTTAATTGGATTCCTGATGTGATAAGCTTGAGTCAAATTCTCTCAACTTCATCAACGTCTTGCATTTCTCATCGGAACTAAATGACTATTGTATTCATTGACTTTTTTCTATTATTAGAATTGCCATGCAAAATTTTACGTCCTTGCAAAGACTTTTAAAAATGTATTATTAAAAGCTCTGATGTCCAGACAGAAACTCAGGCTTATAGGATTTATTTTCAGCAAGTGTTAACCAGAGAAATGAAAAGCTAGATCACACCAAAACTCTGAAATCCTAAGCATCCACAATCATCTCTAAGTTGTCCACTTTTTATCAATGCACTCCGCTGTATTCTGAACTAATATATCTAAAGTCGCTGTTCCCATGGAGGAAACCTGAATTTCAGGTTTGCAATACTAAATGACTTTTTACTTCAAAGAGAGAAAACTTTACAGTGGAGTACAATACTGCCCACAGGTCACTAGCCCGTTGGAGCAAACTGTAAGGTGACATATTCGTAGCAGTGCTCAGCTTAGCAAAAGGCAGAAGATCAAGATGTCCTTATTCTTGTAGGCAACCATCATCATGTTACCCCAGAGTTCCCAAGATCCTACTGCAGTCGGGAAACTTCCTTCCGATGATAACTCCTGTCCTTGTTTTGGTTTTCCACCTCACATCAGCCCCTCCCTCCTCTCTGTCCCCTCGTGTCCCTGGGCACTTTGTACACCCCTCAGCTGTGGCTCATGCTCTGTATCTTGGGGCAGGTCTGTCTCCCACTCAAGACAGTGGAGGAGCTCCTTGAGAACAGGCGCCCGCCTTGCTCATCACAGTAGGTATTTAATAAATGATTAGCTAATCTAGTAACGAGTGAATGATACACACAGAGGGCTAAACACATCTGTCAATCTCTCTGGTTTACAAAACACTTCCACAGGCCTTATCTCATCCTGACTTTAAAGGTGCTGACATGAAGGCTCTGAGACATCAAGCAAACTCCTGAATCTGTCCAGGTATTAAAATGGCAAGATTCAGGACCTGCATTCTGTGCTTTTTCCGGAGAAAACATATAGCTGTCATTATTTAGTTTTCTAACATAGTGACTTCTACAATATTTAAATGACACATCATAGTGCCCCCCCTCAAAAAAAATCACTCCATAGTAGAGCTCATATTTCTTCTGATGGCTAGGAATAAGAAAGAAATAGCATCTAGACGCTCAAATAATGCCCTATTAATGTTTCCCTTACTGAAGTGTAAGCTCCTCACAGGCAGGGGCCTGTGACGCAAATTTACCTCTGCATCTTCCCCCATTGCCTGGATTATTGACTCAGACATGAGAAGGGGCCAATAAATATCAAAGAATCAACAAAACCCAACATGTAACATTTGATTAGGAACTGTGAGTCAGGGGGCTGTCTGCAACATGTATTGGCCCAAACAGTCAACTCCTGGGTGCAAGCAGCGAGTTCCAAGGTTCCAAATGTCAAGGGAATGTCAAGCGGCTCCTAGATTCAGCCAGTGCTCCGAGCCAGCCCCATGGTCAGCTACCAGTTGTCCTGCAGGCCTCTCCTCTTCCCAGCCCGTGTGTGGAACTCCCCTCATCAAGGTTAACAAGAGGAAAAAGAGGATGGGCCACCTCCCTGGCAGCCAGAAGTGGGCTTGCTTCCAACGGGCCACACAAGAACGGTGCTCTGAGCAGCAGCTGAGAGAGGTGGGGGGACAGGAGGTGCTGAGATCAAGAGGGTACTGAAGAGGCCATTCCTGCAGCCTGGTTATAGGTCTGTCCCAGAAGCCTGGGATAGGAGTATTAAAGGTGAGCATCTTTTTTCCCTAGGGTGACAGTAGCCTGGCAAAGTCCAAGTAGATAACAGGAGAAGGCCATGCTAAAAGAATAGATGCACAGAGAGGGAGGAGATGCTGTGTGTCAGACCTGGTGTTTAGTTCAATCCCCCCTTTTTCCTCTGAACCTGGTGCTTTCACACAAGAAAGCCCAAATTCCCTTCCAAACAAACCAGGCCTTAAGCTTGGTCCAGCTCCCAACTGGGAACAAGAGAGGCACGGATCCACACTACCGGTGGAAGCACAAGTTACCAGTGTCCATCGGAACAGTCATTTTTAAGGGCACCTGGCTCCTTGTTACTGACATAACATGCACACACCTTCTCTACCTCTCGGTGGCACATGCTACATCTCCATTCTTATAAACTGGCCAAGAAGACACCTGCAGCTTGACTCAGGTACGCAGCAGGTGAGGAGACGCTGTTATACAACTTGTCCAAGTTCTCCCATCCTGCCAGACCTCAGAGTGTCCTGACAGCCCCTCTGTCAGTGTATCTAAATCAAGCTCTTACCGCTTCCTTGGCACCGGTCTCTTTCACATTCTTGATATCAGTAAGATCATTGAAACAGGTGAGAGCTGGCGTAACAGAGAAGCAAGCATGTGGCCTGGAAGGCCAGAGTTTACAGCTATAATTGCCAAACGTTGCTGTTGCTGCTCACGATTACATATTAGCCGAAACACGCTTGTCAAAATCTCCTTAGACCGAGGGCTCCCAAAACCCCAGGGTCCAGATCTCCAAGAGGACTTTTAAGCACCCTGTGCCCCACCCCACGCACACACGGCGGGATGATCAGGTTAAACATTTCCCTTTGTCGACTTTCTAAAGCCCGAGTTATAAAAGGCAGCATGGTGAGAGCAGACAATTTCACAGGCAACAGCACAATCTATGGGCTTTGCAGACACACTGATATCACTAACACGAGGCCCGTTAGCCACCTCCCCAAGACGTGGCCTTTAGTTTTCTGGCCATGACCAAAACAGCAGCAGCTGTTGCCAAGGGAGACAAGGTGACCCAGAGGCGTGGCACAAAATCTGGGGATGGAAATCCATTTTGTCTGGATCCACCCAAGCAGCTGGGTTTCCCTAGCTGAGAAAAGATGAAAAAACTGCCTCAGCATTAAGTCCTTGCTGGGCAGGTAGAAGCTGCAAGCAGAGGTCTAACAGAGTCATGAGAAGGCCAGGGGGCAAGTTAGCCTGAACTCGCAGAAACACCCAAAGCGTTCATTGGCCTCAGGTGCGGGACCCTGGAGGCAGGCCACAGCTATGCTCCCCAAGAGGGAAACTCCTACCAAGGCCAGGGAAAGCCAGGCCTCTCCTCCAGGCTGTCACCAGCCCACAGACTGAACACCAGCACCTTACCAACGAAGAGCCACACTCCCCCTCAAGTCCCCACCCCCCTAGCTAACAGCGCTTTGGCATTCAGCAAAGAATGTATTCAGAACCTTCAAGGCGAAGAGCAGCACTGGCTAGGAGAAGGAACGCTTCTGCTCAGAATCCCACGTCTACGACGTCAAGCGTTTCCACCTCTCTCCTCCAAAGTTTTCTCAGCTTTAAAAGTGAGATCAATCTTAAGCCTAGCTACTTTATCTATTTTCCAGGAGTTTCTTTCTGTCTGGATCTCATAAAACCATGTGAAAGTGCTCTGTAAACTGTAAAACACTTCATGCAGCTGCTCGTTTTATAATTGATACCATTTTTTGTTTCTGTTTCAAAGCATAAAACTCTTATCCTCAATGCACCCACACAGGTAAGAAGGCAGGTTCTGCAAACCCCTCCAGAGCAGGAGAAGTAGGACACTCATTCACTCTACCCCCAACGCCAACCAAGGAGATAAAGAAGAATTAAGAACCACAGCTGGGACCAGAACCCAGGGCTCACTGACCATCACATCACACCACCTCTTCTGAAGTCAATTCTGGCTCCCGATCACACACCCAGACAGCACACCGCCTTCCCTCCCCCTGTATTGACTGGATCCACCCAGTTTTTAAAAAAATTATTTTTTAAGTCAGCACTCCCACCATATGTGGCATGTATTTCCAGAGGAGGCCTGCCCTGGTTTCCCGTGGACAGATGTTGCTTTGTGCCTGCCTGACACGGCTGGCAGCCCTTGTACAGCTGCCCCAAGCAGGTGGCCAAGGATGGAGTCCACTCCTGGCCCAGGCTCAAGGATGACAATCTCTGTGGGGCTCAAGCCCTGGGGACCTTCTACTCATCCCTCCGCAGCCTGGGACCCCAAGGACATCCCCCACCACACACACACTCCCTTGATGCAGAATCGGACCTTAAAGGGGGCTGAGAGGGAGAGACAGGAGGCCGAGGTGCCCCCCAACCCCAATTCTCAGTGAGGCGCAACTAAGCTAAGAGAAGGCCCTGGGGAGTGGAAAGAAGTCACTGACCCCTTCTATCAGCCATCTGTGAGCTCCAGCCTGACCTAGCTAGCGCGATGTGGAGGATAAAGGAGGTCCAGACAGATGGCGAAGCGCTTTGGGAAGGAGGGCTCTGCAGGAATGCGAGGGCCGAAGCGAGGCCCACTTTGAGGTGTTTTGTTATCTCATCGGCTCTGAGCCCCCTCTATTCTGCATCAACCCACAATCTCAGACTGAAAGGAGAGCAAAAACAGTCGGGGGAGGCGGGGGAGAAGACCCTATCTCTGCCACTTGTCTCTCATTTGAAAGTCAGAGCATTGCACTGCAACTAAAGTGCGTGTGCGCGGAGGGGGCGGGAGACTGGCACAACCGAGTCTAAAAATACTCGATAAAAATGCTAATCCCGAAGGCAAAGAGAGAACGAAGAAGGAATCTGTCAATCATGAGGCTCCCGCTCCTCACCCACAGCCCCAGCTGTACGGACTGCATTCCTGTTGAGAAGGAAAGAAGTGGGGGGACAGGACTGAAGAAAAGAAAGGGAGAGACACCACCACCTCCACGAGCGCGGGCCGCGGGGGCGGGAGGCGGCGGCGGAGGAGGGGCTCGGGCCCGCGGAGCTGAACAAAGCCGGCCTCAACTTCCAGCCCGCAGCTCCCCGGAGTGGGGGCGGCCAATTCCGGCAGCAGTCCCCTTTCCCGGAGGTGAAAAGCCAACGTGAGGTCTGGAAGTGAGAGTGCCGCGTGGAAGCCCCAGATTCTGAATCTTTGCAAATCCAGGGAAGGTTTTGTTTGGGGTCCCCTCCAACCTCTTCCTGCCCGCGTTCCCACCCCGCACCCCCCTTACACACACACACACACACACACACACACACACACACACACACACACAATCCCTCCCGCTCCAACCCCACCCGGCCGGCCCCCCCGCTCCATGGGGTTGGGCGGGCGCGCCCCCAGGTCGCTCGGACCCCCACCTGGGGATGGTAATGCACTTGGTGTTGACGTTCTGCGTGGTGATGGCCTTCTCCAACTCGTCCAGCTGCCCCGTCTTCTTGAGCTTCTTGACCAAACTCTTGACCGCCTTCTCGCACCACTTCTCCTCCTGCCCGTTCTGCTCGCCCTTCTTCCAGCCCAGCAGGCGCTTCACGATCGGGGGGGTGAAGGGCAGGATGGACGACATGGCTGGGGAGGGCGCCCCCGGCGGGGCTGGGCGCGGCGGGACGCCGGGGGCGCAGAGGGGAGCTCGGCTGGGGCCGGCCGCGGCCGCCCAAACTTCGCCTCAACTCTCGGCGAACTTGCCCGTGCTCCGGGCCGGGCCGCGGAGCTGCAGCCTGCGGGGCTCCGCGCGCAGCCCTGCGCCCCGAGCGGCTCCCACGGCGGAGAGAAGGGCGGCGGGGGAGGCGGGCAGGCGGACGACAGCGGCGCGGGGTCGGACAGGCCCCGAACGCGGGGCGGAGGCGGCGGCCGCGAGACTCGGAGTGGCAGAAGAAAGTTTGGGTTTCCGCACGGGGTAGCTGTTTGGGTGCCGCCTCCAGGAAGGAAAGTCCAACCCCCAGCCAAACTTTGCTCGCCTCGCTCGCTTTGATGCGCAGATCCCTCCGCCTCGACAGCCTCGCCTCCCCGCTTCCCTCCTCCTTCCCGGCTCGCTCGCTCGCTCGCTGGGCCGGCCCGGGGCGTGCGCCGCGCTCCCGCTCCCGCCCGCTCCCAGTCTGTGTTTCATGCAAATCCGCGTGCAGCCTCCTTTCCAAGCGCTGTCACCGCCCCCTTGCCGCCGGGGCTCCCCGCCTCCTCCCCCGCGCCCCGCCGCCTCCTCCCCCGGGCGCCCTGCCCGCCTCCAACCTCCGGGAGGGCGCCCGGCCTTCCCCCGCCCGGCGCAGAACACGCCCACGTGGGCGACCAGGGACAGCGGCGGCCCTGGCTGGAGCGCGCAGGACCCCGCGCGGCCCCGACCTGAAGTCCTGCGGGCGCCGGGAGGAAGTCGTGGGAAAGGAGCAGCGAGAGGGGCCCCAGGCGGGAGGGCTGGGCTCGAGCGGTGGCGTCCGCTCTCCGAACTCACACTCAGGAAGCTCAGTTGGAGTTGCCGGCCGGAGAGCGTTAGACTCGCAGCGAATGAGCGCCGTCAGGCCGAAGGCTGGCGGTGCACTCCTGGGAGGACCCGGGTTCGAGAAAGGGCACACGGAAGGCTGAGACCCAGGCAGTGGGGCGCTCACTTGGACGCGCGCGCGCTGATCCCGGTGCGGGGCCTTGGGCGGCGCTGGCGACCCGGGGGCTGTTTTTATTCTCTCATCGGTGAGATCACACCGGCTGAGAGCCCCAAGACTGTCTGAAGGTGGGAGTTGGGAGGGGGAAGTGGGCTCTCAGAAGTGGAGATCTAGGGACCCCAGTGACACCCTGGGTAATAGCTGGAGCCAGGGTTCCCTTGAGCCTTGTGAATCGAGTGCCCGGCAGAAAATAGGCCTCGAAGACATTTGTTGAGTTCCTGAAGGAATGAATGGGGGTGCTTTCGAATTTATCTTCAGGGAAAAAATACATTGCAGAGTGTTTGGAATCTTATGATACAGAACGATCCGAAATTCGACACCTGATGAATAGAAGGAGAGAGAGTTTTGTTTCCAAAGCTGTGAACTCGCAAAAGGTGGGACAAAAGGGCAGTACTCGGGGAAGTTTGTGTTCAAAGTTAACCTTGGTGGGAAGCAAAGAAACACCAGGATATTGGGGAACTCTGGGGCTTTTCTCCCCACCAGCAGATTTCAGGGGCATCTACCCACAGATCCCTCGGCTGCTTTCAGGAGTTACCCCAGGCCCCCAGGGCCTTTCTCTGCTGACCCTCCCCTACCAGGCCTCTAGTCGGGTGTCTAAAGCCTTTGTTTATTTTTAACAGCAGGAAACCCCCGTGGTGAGAAAGAAGTTATCTGCAAACCCTCAAGCCAGTGGGGAGTTACAAAACCCTGTGAGGTGTGGCCGAATCCACAAAGTCAGCCCAGAAGCTGCAGGGGTCCCTGCCTTGTGGAGAGAATGGCCTCCCACAAGCCTGTCAGCTGCTGCTGCTGCTGAGTGCTGCGCTCTCCGCTCTCCCCTCCTAACTCCCCGCCTGCGTGGCCCTTAAAGGAGAATCCCTGAACCCCAACTGGGGCTTAACCACCTGGTTCCCGTTCCTGGCTGGTCCTCCAGCTAACCTACAGCCACTGTGTGGTCTTAGGTTTCACTGCCTTCTTCCCAGCCCTCATCAAAAAAGAGAAGGAAGGAAGGCAATCAACATTTATTGATGGCTTTCTTCATTGCAGGTTGCACAAGTGCTGCCCTCTGATTTAATCCTTACAATGGCTCTTGAGGTAGATGTCCCCCTGCCTCCCGCTTACATAGGAGGCACCTGAGGTGCAGACAGATTACAATACTCACTCAGGATTCCAAGCAGCACAGCTGGGATTTGAACGCAGTGCTTTGTGAGGCCTCAGTCCACATTCTTGCCACTGCACCCAGCTAGCTGCCTTACAGAGTTCTGGACGGCAAGGATGACATCACTGATAGAGCTCTTTGCAAAACAAAAGTTCTTTACACAGGCCTGCTATTGTGACACTAAAGAAATGTTTGCTCACCTGTAAAATGGGGCTACAAATAGCTTTGCTCTCTACCTCCTCAGGTGGTTGTGGAAATCTAATGTGAAAAGCTGTGCGATCAAGTGTTGTAAAGGAATGGGACCACACCTTGGGGCCACTGAAATGCCATGGAGAGCAGTGTGGACGAGGGAGCTCGGTTCCGTTAGACGCGCATCTATGCAGCACCTCTGTATCGCAGTCCTCCTACCCATTTCTGGGAAAGCTGACATGAAAGATGAAGTCCCTAACCTCGAGGAGCTCGTAGCCTGGAGAAGCACTAAGGGGTGGGAGGTGTGAGCCTGGGAGAAAGGGGCCTTGGCAATCATTATCTCCCAGCAGAACATTAATCTTAACCTGAACATCAAATCAAGCAGGTCCAACTGTTGAGAAGCAGGCAGATAAAGTAAAAAGGACCCCAAGCTCCATCAGTGACCAACCTGGCTTTCAATCCTGGCTCTCTCCCTCCCTTCATTCCCTGAGCATCTGTTCTCTCAGCTGTAAGAATGGAGCAAACAGTTCCTACTGTGCAGAGTGGCGAATCTAGACAGAGTATTAAAATTGTTCTCCTCCAATGCAAGCCCCTCGTTTTACACAGCCAGAAGTGATGTCTGGTGAAGGGAGGCGATGTGCACTGTGGAGGTAAGGAGACCAAGAGAGATCTGAGGATTAAATGTAGTGGAAGGGCCTGGCATGTGCCTACCCCCTAAAATCATGGCATTGGGAGGGCCCCTCATTCAGCACTCTCATTTTCCTGAGGGGAGGAAATAACTAAGCAGCTAGTTAGTGTGGCTGAACCATGCTTTCCTGCACCTTCTTCGCACGTAGGCATCCGTGTGACAGGGACAGCTGTGTATGCAGAAAAACAGTGCTGGACCCAGGTGTGAGTCCAACAAGTGCCATTTCTGGGCTGGTTCTTGCTCCTCTGGCCTCACTTTCTCCAGGAGAAAAGTCAAGGGAAGAAGCCCAGTTTCACAATGCGGTGAGGAAGGCTGCGGAATGGATTCCTCCTGGTACCAAGGGGACCTCACACGCTCCCATGACTTTGGGCAGAGAATGGGTGGGGGGCTCTGGATGGATAGGAACTCCGTTCTGGCGCCTGGTCTCCTGAGGCCCAGTCAGGCAGGCTTTTGCAGAGGTTGTCCTTGGAAGGGAAACATTAGCCCAGTTAATTTTTCATCATGGCAAGTGCAAAGTTCAAGAGCGGTGGGAGGGGGCCAGAGGCAACGACTCTGTTTCCCTGGGAATAGTCCTGTCAGGGAATTGCCTCACAAGCCAACTTGCCAAAGGGTTTTCATGTGTTCGGAATGGCTCCCAGGTGGAATACTGGAAAGAAACAAACACCTGACTTCAGTTCTGATTATTTTTCCTTTAGCTAAAGGGGGTTTAATCAGCAAGTGGTGAATCTAGAAAAAGCATTAAAATTGTTCTGTCTTCATTGTGCAGAGACATAAAGTGATGTCTGGTGAAGGGAGGTGATTTGCAATATGGAAATGAGCCAGGATCTGGTCAGGACCAGGACTCTCATCAGAGTGCCCTCACCTAAGAGACAGCCTCTGTCTTAGCTCTGTGTAGCCCTGACTTACACAGGCGAGCTCTCCCATGGCAGCAGACAGAGCTGGGTTAAACGTCCAGCTCTACTACTTCCGGCTGGGTGACCCTGGGCACATTCCCTTAACTCCCTGTGTGTCAGTTTCCTCATCCATATAGTTGGAAGAATAATAACACCTACCTCTTAGGAATCCTGTAAGGAATCAAATAATCCATGTTAGAGAGCTTGTCACAAGCACATAGTACGTCCTCAATATACAGAGACATGACTGATGCTTACCATGGAGTACTATGCAAAAGTTAGAAGCAATGAGTTTTGTGTACACAACACAAATGGATGGATCTTAACAACTGTTCCAAGTGAAAATAGTAACACACAGAAGGAAATAAATAACATAATGCTACTTATGTAAAAAATGACATAAAACAACTGTATACATTTTGAAAGAAGTCATACAAATAAAAAGATACACATTGAACCACTTCACACCCATTAGGATGGCTATTTTATATTTAAAAAGAAACAGAAAATAACAAGTATTGGAGAGGATGTGGAGAAATTGGAACCCTTGTGCATTGCTGGTGGGAATGTAAAATGATGCAGCCATTGCGGAAAACAGTATAGAGGTTCTTCAAAAAATTAAACATAGAATTACCACTTGATCCAGCAATTCTGCTTCTGGGTATATACCCAAAAGAAGTGAAAGCAGGGACTCAGATATTTGCACACCCATGTTCATAGCAGCATCATTCACGACAGCCAAAAGGTAGAAGGAACTCTAGTGCCTGGATGGATGAATGGATAGACAAAATGTAGTATATACATACAATAGAATATTATTCATCCTTAAAAGGGAAGGAAATCCTGTCGCATGCTACAACGTGGACAAATCTTGAAGACATTGTGCTAAGTGAAATAAGCCAGTCACAAAAGAACAAATACTGTACGATTCCATTTATACAAGGTGCCTAGAATAGTCAAATTCATAGAGACAGAAAGTAGAATGGTGATTGCCAGGGGCTGGGGGGGAGGGAGGAATGGGGGGCTAGTGTTTAATGAGTACAGAGTTTCAGATGGGGAAGATGGAAAAGTTCTGGAGATGGATGGTGGTGATGGTTGTACAACAATGTGAATCTGCTTAATGCTACAGAACTGTACACTTAAAAATGGTTAAAATGGTAAAATTTATTTTATGTATGTTTGACCACAATAAAAATAAATGTAGAAAAAATACACATTGAACACAATAGAATAGGTGTTTCAGGGTGGGCATATGGGAATGGGGGATGAGGCTAAAGGGGGAAAATAAATAAATGAATTCATGGATCTGTAATGATGAAGAGCTGTGTACTGGGGTATGATTAACCTCACCCTCTGCTCCAGAGCTGCGATAGTACATGTGCTCAGCACATGGTAGTCAATATATTAATTGTTCTCTAGTTTGCTCAAAAGACAGAGCCTTTGGTTTCCAGCACCTTCCAGCCCAATGGTCATGATAGCTCACATTTGGAGAATCCAGTCAAAATTATTTAAAATGCCTGCCTCATGGCAACCCCTAGGAGCATGCAGGCTCAGGCATTGCCCCATCTGACAGTCTAGGGAACTGAGGGCCAGGGGACTAATGCCATCTGTGGGTCTGCTCTATGCCAGGCTCTGGCCCCAAGCTTCAAAGACAAGGTCTTGTTTGAAGTTCTCACAGTCCCCTCAAGGTGGTTATTGTTGCTGCTTCACAGAGCAGGGACCAGGGACGCAGGGGCTTCAACTGCTGGACTGCTGACCCTGACTGCCAGCCCATCATGGGCCCCTCTGTGCCCAGAGGCCCCCCCCCCCCAGCAGGGTTCCTGGTGTTGATTACAGAGTGTCCCTAGAAGAAGGGGGCTGTGACTGAAGGAGCTGGGTGTAGGCACTGTCCCCGGAAGGTATTGGGAGGGACCAGGTCTGACCCTGGGAGATTTGGGGCAGGGGATTTGGTGGCATAGCCACCTGCAGCTGTGTGGAGACTGAGGCCAGGGGCCAGGCCTGCGGGGGAGGCCAGGATGGGCTAGTGGGCCGGCGGTTGGAGCCCAAGGCAGGGTTCACAGAGCTATTTTGAGTTCTCTTGCAGAAGCTCCTTCCCAGCTTTCAGAAATTGTAGGTCTGGGAGTTGGGGCCAGGAGAAGATCCTGGTAGGTGTGTGGTTGTGTGTGTATGTGATTTTACCATTGTGTATGTCTGATGTGTTGGTCATTCTCTCTGTATACACAGGTATTTTGAAATTCAGGTGTGTGTGTGTTAGATTTCTCTGTCTGCCCCTGCCTCTGAGATCTGTCTTGTTCAGATCACATTATTTCACAGAGTCCAGCCCTATATGTTTAAGTGAACGGGTATATATTGTCTGTTTTCTCCCTGGAGTCATGTGTTTTTGTCTTTGCATCTTGTATGGATGTATGTTCATAGAGATCACTGTGTTTTCCCTTTCCTATTTTCTAGGATAATCAGAGTCACAAATGCAGCCTTGTCTCAGGCCCAGCATCTCCCTCCATCCAGGGTTCAGTTTGCAATATGGACCTAAAAAATAGTAGTTGGAAAATTGTTTATTCATTATAATTGCTTTTATTTTTAAAAGCACATGCATATTGACTGCCACCAAAGAGTGATGTGCCAAAATGAAAACAGGCAGTGAGATTGTATACCTCTAAATTATTTTTAGCATACTGGCATGCTATTTTTACATTAAAAATGAATAGTGTATACTATATCAAAGTCATACCTCAATTTAAAGAAAAGATTTTAAAGAGAGAAAGAAAACTGTGTAGGGTAAAATTGCAGTTGGGTCTCTCCTGTGTAAGAAATGTGGATTCTGGAGAGTGGAAGGGAAGGAGGCTGTGGTTATTTGGACAGTCTGGTCAGGTCTGAGACAGTTGTGGATGCTCTAGGCGGCCTGGTAGGTCTTCTCTGTAGTCAGGCACTGAGTGTGTGAAAGGACAAGTGGAGTCCTCACTTCTCAAAACAACACACACATCTAGAATACGCTACACCTTACATACAACCCAGCATCTGGGGACAAACATCCTGTCGTTGACTCAGATTTGCAGGAATGAAATAAAAGTTAAAGAAACAAGCGACAGCTGTCCCTCTCCCAGGCAATTCAATCTAACCAAAAGGAGGCACACCATCTTAAAGATGGGTGAGTTTAGTTGTTGTTTTTGTTATAAAAGTAAAATGTTTTCATTGTAGGCAGATTTTTAAAATTTTTTGATGACATTGATAATAAAGGCTATGTGCAATAAAAAAGAAATGAAGTACTGTGCCAGCCCTGATGGCTTAGTGGTTAAAGTCCAGAACTTACCGCTTCAGTGGCCCGGGTTCGTTTCCCAGTCACAGAACCACGCCACCCATCTGTCAGTTGCCATGCTGTGGCAGTGGCTCACATAGAAGAACTAGAATGACTTACAACCATGATATATAACCATGTACTGGGGCTTTGAGGAGGGAAAAAAAAAGGGGGAAGATTGGCAACAGATGTTAGTTCAGGGCAAATCTTTAAAAAGAAATGAAGTACTGATACATGCTATTGCACAGATGATATTTGAGGACATAGGGCTAAGTGAAAGAACAAGTCACAAAAGACCACATATTATATATCTTTTCTATGAAATGCTCGGAATAGGCCAACCTACAGAGACAAGCAGATTACCAGTTGCCAGGGCCTGGGGGAGGGGTGGGAGAGGGAGTGATTCTAATGGGTACAGAGTTTCTAGGGTAATGAAAATGTTCTAAAATTGACTGTGCTGATGGTTGCATAACTCTTCGAATATACTAAACACCATCAAATTGTATATATATATATTTTTTTTTTGTGGGGAAGACCAGCCCTGAGCTAACATCCGTCGCCAATCCTCCCCTTTTTGCTGAGGAAGACTGGCCCTGGGCTAACATCCGTGCCCATCTTCCTCTACTTTATATGGGACGCCGCCACAGCATGGCTGACAGGCAGTGCGTCGGTGGGCGCCCGGGATCCGAACTCGCAAACCCCCGGCTGCCAAGTGCGGACTAAACCGCTGCGCCACTGGGCGGCCCCCAAATTGTATATTTTTAAGTGGGTGAATTGTATGATATGTGAATTGTATCTCAAAAAAGATGTTTTTAAAAATAATAATAAAGGTTAACATGTACTGAGGTTTTACAAGGTCTCACATTTCTACGTCAATAAGTATACATTTACTACATTATTATGAACAACTGTAGAGAGTTCTGTCACATGGAGCTACCATAATTTATTAAACCAGTTTCCCACGATTGGACATTTAGGTTGCTCCCAATCTCATTTGGTATTATTATTATTTGTGTGTGTGTGAGGAAGATTAGCCCTGAGCTAACATCGGTTGCCAATCCTCCTCTTGTTGCTGAGGAAGACTGGCCCTGGGCTAACATCCGTGCCCATCTTCCTCTACTTTATATGTGGGACGCCGCCACAGCATGGCTTGATAAACGGGGCATAGGTCCATGCCCGGGATCCAAACCTGTGAACCCCAGGCCTCCAGAGCAGAGCACGTGAACTTAACCGCTACGCCACTGGGCCAGCCCCATTATTTGGTATTATTAAAAATGCTGCTTTAAACATTTTTGTACATACACAATTATGTACGTCTCTGATTATTTTCTTAGAAGTCCCTAGAAGGAGGATTGCTACTTTTGATGCCATTACCCAAGGGCCCCCTGAAAGGCTATTGTTCCAGCTTATCCTCACCCCACCAGCTTTATAAAGTGAGGCTGCACCTGCGGCAGGTTCCTTTCTTATTGTTTCACTTACTCATCAACGGCCCCATTAAAGGGGCCAGAGAGCTTCAGCTTTAGCTGTGATTTTCGTTTTCTTCTGAGATCAACAACTGAAGAAGAGTCTGTGCTGAAAGACCCGTCAGTGTGGGGCAGAGGGCTGCCTGGCCTCAGGTGGGGCACCAGAGGTGTGTTGTTGGCATGCAGCATGAAGATGCATTTTTCAGTCCTCCCTTGCCCTCTCATAGGTGTTGATGCTCCCCGGAGCCTTGTACTTGCCTCTTTTCTCTTACATCCTCTCCCTGGTGATCTTGTTCACCCTTGAGTCTCACCTAACCTTTGTAAATTGATTCTCAAATCTAAGCATCCAGCCCAAGCTCCTCTCCAGAGCTCCAGTCTAAAACTGTTACCTGGACGTTAGAGGCCCACCGTCATCTCAAGTTAGTGAACTCATCAGCTTCCTCCATGAACCTCCTTCTCAGTCCTCCATTCTCCAGGGGCATCACCATTGTCTACAGTCACCCAACCAGCCACCCAGAGACTCCTCCCTTCTCTGCTCCCACACCCAATCCATCACCAAACCCTGTGGAATCTACCTCCCCATCACCCCATCACTACTGCCCCATGACCTCCTCATCACCCAGCCTCTATCGTAATTCAGCCCCATCACTGCTCACCACCAGTTATTACAATCATCTTCTAATTGTCTCCATTCTCTGCCAGAGTGAGCATTCTAAAGCACAAATCTCATCTGCCTCTTCCCTGCTTTTAAAAAATGCTTTCTGTAATTTGCCATTGTCTGCAGCAGTGCTGTCCAGTAGAAATACATGAGAGTGATATATTGAATTTTAAATATTTTTGAGGTCACATTTAAAAAAGGAAAAAGGTGAAGCTAAGTTTAACAATATATTTTATGTAACCCAACGTATTTAGTATATTATCATGTCAACATATAATCAATATAAAAATTCTATTTCATATTCTTTTTTGTGCAAACTCTTTGAAATTTGTTGTGTGTTTTACACTTACATCTCAATTTGGACTGGCCACATTTCAAGTGGTCAGTAGATACAGGTGGCTAGTGGCTGCCCTGTTGGACATAAGAGCTGTAGAGAGTAGAGCCCAAAGTCCTTCCTATGGATTAGAAGGCTGGGTGATATGACCTGGCCTCATCTCTCTTGCTCTGCCCCACATCGCAGCTTCTCTCCAGAAACATCACAAATATTCCTGATTCTTTCATGCCACTGTGTCTTTGCTCATGCCACTCCCTGTCCTTTCCATGCCTTCAGTCTCCACCTCCCGCCTCTTCAATGAGATGAACACCTCCTCCTCATCCAAGACTAGGTTTGAGCATCACCTTCTTCATGAAGCCTTCCCATCTCTGACTCACAGGTAGAAATGAGTCCTCACTCTACCCTATTCAGACTTCTATGCTAATACCTAGAACCCATTAGTGCATTTAGCTGCTTACTTAACTGATCCATTACAGTAGATTTTAAGTCTTTTAAGGTCAAGGACCTTGTCTTGTGTTCCTGTCCCCAACACCTGTGCCCGAGCATATCGAAGGTGCTTAATAAATGTTTGGTGGATGAATGAATGAAGAACTAGGAAACTGAGGCCCAGAAAAACTAAGTGACATGCCCAAGGTCTCATAACTAAATCGTGGCATCCTGACTTACATTGCACGTTCTCACCCAGTGCCCATTTGGCCACTGGGCTAGGGGATGTCAGAGGCCTAATCTGCAGGGTATGCATGGAAGGATTTACATGAAGATTGGTTTGAGGTGCCAATAGCTAAAATCCAGGCAACCTGGACCACAATCCTGCTGTTTCTGGTATGGATTCAGCTTTTGTTGCACTGTATTTTACTGCCCTCAAATAATTACTAGGAAATGACAGGAACCAAAAGAAACCCAGGAGGGTGCAGGATGATAGCTCTCAGTCAGGGCCGACCTCACCCACACAGGAAGAGGACGGCTGTGAGTTGGGTGGATTTCCTCTGAAGTGCTTACAGCCTGGTTAACCAGCAGGAGAACTGACTGACTGGAGTGCCGGGGGTCTGGAGGGTCTGGGTCTATCAGTTGACCAGCTCCCTACTTGTGTGTTCTTTATACCTCAGTCTCAGTTTCCTCATCTGTCAAATTAAGGGATTGCACTGACCTTGGGTACTGTAAATACAAGACTTAAGTAGCCTCCTTTGCATGACCCATGGCAGACATTGCAAGTGGATTGCTGAGTTCTCTCCTGCTTTGGAATCTTTCTTTCAACTCTGCCCCGGAGCTGTCATTGCCTTTGGGCCTCTTCTAGCTCTAACCTTCTAATTCCATGATAGAGACACATTCCTCTGGTTTTTGGGAATCCCCTAACTAGATGCAAATGACTGTGGGAGAGCAACACCTCAAGTTCTTGTCAGCTTTAATCAACAGCGCAGGCCTGATCCTGCCAAGGCCACCCAGGAGGCCCAGGAGAGAAGCGCAGGAGAGGAGGTACTGGAAGGAAAGGAGGTCCAGGGCCCCCCAAGGTGTCAGGACACACAATTTCACCATCATTGGTGAGCCCGGTGGGCCCATGGCCTGAGCATCCATTGTGGGCACACTTGTTCAGGGTGCTTTGCAGAAGAAAGGCATAAGAGAGGAGCCTGGCCTCTTACCCTTGGGGAGCATGCAGTTTAATTCGGGAGCCAGAAAATAAGAGTTCTGTTCCCACTGACTTGAATAAACAGAGTGGGAGCTCATCTATCCAATTAACAGATGTGTCACCAAGTGTCCAGGATAGCCCCTGGCACAAAGCAGTCTCTCAATAAATATTCAAATGAATGAATGGAAAAGGAACATACATACACACTAACAAAGGACCACTCTCCATCATTGGAGCTGGGCCAGGCAGGGTGGGATGGGGCTTCCATCCAGCACAGACTCATGTTTTCACAGTTCTCTCCCTCCTCCCCTCGGATTTTTCCAAGTGCAGCCATGTTACCTTAACTTAATGTCTAAAACACACACAATTATACACTCCCCCTCAAACTCAAACCTCACTTTCCGTGGTTTTGTGGTGTGTTACACCTTCATTAAGTGTATTTTTGCCATCCTTGTTATTTTTTAAGCAGATCCAGGCTGGTTTTAAGTAGGGCCTGCTTGGGGCTGCATCAGGAAATTTAAAATCCCTTTGTGGAATCGCATCTTCTGTGAAGTTGGAGGTTCCAGGCCCAGCATTCCAGCCATTTGGTTCAGGGCTAGGAGCTGATCTGTCTGTGGGAAACTTGTCCACAAGGGTCAGTCAGCACCAGGGGTCAGTCCACAGCTGGCCAGATGTGGAAACTCCAAACACAGGTATTAATTATGAGAGGGAACAACAAGTTTTTATTTTGCTGTCCCTCCAAATTGGAACTAAGAAAGTTTACTGAACCTGCACACATTCTCCTCCCCCAACCCCGTGTGTGTGTATGTGTGTGTGTGTGTGTGTGTGCATGCATGTGTGTGCATGTGTGTTGGGGGGGAGATGCTGGGCCAGTACAGCCTCTCTGCCCACGCCCCAACACAACACTGCTGGACTTAGTCCTCTTCTGGGAAGTGGGCACAGCTCATTCAATTTAGAAGACATGCACTGAGCACCCACATGTGCACAGACTCCTTGGCAGAGCGGTGACCCAGGAGGCAGAACAACAGATGCTCAGGCCAAAGGCAAAGCCACCTGCTCCTGCCCTGCTCCCGCCCAAGGAGAAAAGCTCAGTTTTCTTGCATTCATCCAGGATTTTGCCATCAGAATCTCAAGAAGGGAGCTATTTTGAGTTGAGCACACGCGGATGGGTGGCACTTTTTCAGGTTTAAACTGTTTTTGTTTGAATTTCACATGAGGGGCCAGATCTCTCAGGGCGTCTCAGTCTTATCCCAGCCCCATCCTGGTGGCAGTCCCGTGGGAGTGTAGAGATGAATCAGACCAGGTCTCCAGGGCGAGGCCCACACGGTGCAGTAACCACAGTCTCTCCAAGCTCGATCCTGTTGATCTAAAGCTGGGAAAGGGAAGCAAGGGATCCCTGTGACCACACAGCCTGGCAATGCAGTTCCTGAGCCCCGGACAGAAGCCATAGGTAGTGCCCACGCTCCTTGGGGACCAACACAGTCACATCGAGGGACTAGAGATGGCATCCTAGAAACATTTTGCTGAAACTAGAATTTGCTGATCTAAGAGTCAGGGACTAAGGCTCTTTTCCCAGTTCTGCCAGGAATTCCGTTGAGATCTTGTGTCCAAGAGTCCTTTGCAAATGCAAACCCCACTTTCCATGGTTTATGGTGGACTTCCTGTTGCTGCCTTGAGCATGTCATAGAGCTTCTTTGAGAGCCAGGCCCTCACCCATAAGATGAGGTCGTAAACACACCTGAGAGAGAAGTGAAAGCCTTTGAAAAGCTACATGGTGGTGGTGGTGGGCCAAGATCAACTGCTTCTAGCATCCTCTCTCTTTCCCACCACCCACCTGACTACCTGCCTCCTCGACAGTAATAGCAACAACCCTCCATGCCAGGCTCTGAGCTAAGTTATGCAGGTCCCTATTTACACAACACCTCCTTCAACCCCTCCCCATCCCAGGGTCTTCCTGCGAAAGATTCACCTCCAGAAGTTGAAGGAATCTAGTTAAATGTGGGGAACGTGAAGCAGGCGTTGTTTCTAGCACCCTTTTACAAAGGCCTGAGGATAAAGCAGGGCTCCCCTCCTCTGTCTGGGTGTCTTCCTTTTTTCCTGTGGAGAGCCCGTGGGAAGAGCTAGAGGCCATGGAAGACAGAGTCCCTGGCCCTTGGGGCTCACGCACCCTCTTCCCCAGGCACAGGAGGGTTCTGCCTGTCCTCCAGTGCCACCCACTGACCAGGGGCAAAGTGTTCCCCAGGCTTGAGATGGAGGGTGGGTGCCAAGGAAAGTAAGTTTTGGATTTTACTGACCTGGGTCTAAAACTCCCCTTCCCCTTTCATTTTTCCAGGTTAAGACACTATTTCAGGGTGAACTAATTTCCCCATCTCTGGGCTATGCTATCACAAATAACTTACTCATGAGTAATGTGGCCGTGTTTGTGCAGAGTTTATTTAGATAAGAAAAACATCCCCAGGCCTCATGGGAGGGGCTGCTCAGCAGCGCAGAGCCAACCCCATTTCCTGGGCCTGCCCCAGAGGGTCAGGCCCTCAGGCTGCCAGGCGGTGGACCTGGAGGGTTGCTGAAAAGTCTGCCTGGCCCCCAGACATGTCTGGGCGCTGCTACAGAAGTAGGGAGTAGAGCTGAGGGCAGGCCCAGAGGACTGGGGCCTGGGGAAGCTGGGAGTTGGATGTTGAGGGCAGCTCTGTCACTCTGCAGTTGTGTGGCCTTGGGTGAGACACCTCCACGCCCTGAGCACTAGTTTCCCCCTCTTTGAAAATGGGTGGGCTGGGGGGAGGGGGCATAATAATAACAGCATCCACCCCACAGAAGTGTTGTGGAGATTAAGAGAACACATAAAGGAAAGCACCTTGTAAACTGCAGAAGGCAGTGCACAGGTTAGTTATTAATTAACGTCTGGATTAAGGCCGTGTTTTCAGGCCACACATACCAGTGGAATGGGCACAACGCCCAGATCCGAAGGCCTGGATCCATGTCCCAAATCTGCTGCCTACCAGTCGTGGGACCTCAAGTCTGTGCACCTCCCTGAACCTCAGTGCTCTCCTCTCTGAAGTGGGAATAGTCGTTCCCCCACCGCGTAATACTTGAGGCTCTGATGTGCCTGGTTCAAAGGGAAAGACAGATAGGAAAGTGGTTTGTGAACTGCAAAACGTACAAATATGAGATGGTGACAGTGCCAAGCTATTCAAAAGGTTATTCATCAATCAATCCATCAACAAATGCTCATCTAACCAGACACTGAGGATGCAGAAATAGAGTCTAGCTGGGAAAAGAAAGAGGGGGTCTGCACATGAAGAGTTAATTAATGTTGCAAAGTAGCAGCTGAGGAGCAGCCTGGCTTGGGCTGAAGGGGGAATCGCTCATCTCCTCCCGCGGACACAGTCCCATGGTACCTATAACACTTTGTGAATAATGCCCTGACTCAGTTACTCCTTTTCAAACTTTTTTTTTTAAAGCAGAATCCCTCTTTCGAACAAAGAATTAAAAAGAACCTCAGGTCATAATGCATGAAAGAAAATCTGCTCTGGCTGAAACGGGTAGGGGCCCAGAGCCAGGACTCCCAGCACCCCACCCCAACCACCCACCCCCTGCTCCTCAGCAGCCCCGAGGCACCTCCTCCGAGGGCTGTTTCTACAGCTCTAAAACCATAGCCTCGTTTGTGAGGTGTGCGCACAGACGCCCTCACACAAGGAGGCACCTGCACCGGCGTTCACAGAAGCATTATTCGTGATGACGAACGCTGGAGAGAACCCGAACGCCCACCAGCAGGAGAAAGGGTCAACAGATGGTGTTAGAGCTATAGAGGGTATTTAACTTTGCTCCAGCAAAAGTGAATGAAGGAGAGCTATGCATATCAACAAAGATTAATCTCATAAATGCACTACTGAGCACAAAAACCAAGTTGCAGAACGTGTTAGTATATTGCTATGTTATTATACATTATTTGTATAAAATCTAAAAATATATAAAACAACATCATATGCTTAGTGATACATGTACATGGAGAGTAAAAAGACGTGCATGGGAAATAAAGCTTCTAGAGGAAAACATAGGAGAATATCTTCATGATCTGGGGAGAGGCAAAGATTTTTTCAACAGGGTACAAAAAGAACTACCAATAAAAAAATTGATAAAATTGATAAATTGGATTTCGTTAAAATTAAGAACTGTTCATGAAAAGAGGCAATGAAGAGATATTTAAAAGCAACACAGAGAGTAGGAAAAGATATTTGCAATACAAATGTCTCAAGACTATCCAAAATATATAACAAACTTCTACAAGTCAATAAGATAAAGATGATTTGATTTTTTTAAAATCTAACTTGAACAGGCAATTCATGAAAGAGACTATCTAAAGGCCACTAAGTATATAAAAAGGTGTTCAACATCATTAATTATCAGTAAAATGCAAATTAAAACATAATGCCACAGGGGCCAGCCTGGTGGCATGGTGGTTAGGTTCACAGGCTCTGCTTCGGCGGCCCAGGGTTCACAGGTTCGGATCCGGGGTGTGGACGTATGCATTGCTTACCAGGCCATGCTGTGGCAGCGTCCCATATATGAAGTGGAGGGAGATGGGCACGGCTGTTAGTTCAGGGCCAATCTTCCTCAGGAAAAAGAGGAGGATTGGCAATGGATGTTAGCTCAGGGCTAGTCTTCCTCACCAAAAAAAGAAAACAACATAATGCCATAACCCTACAACACAGATCAGGATGGCTAAAATTTTAAAGACAGACAACACCAAGCATTACGAAGGATGTGGGTCAACTGGAGCTCCCAAGCATTGCTGGTGGGAATGTAAATTGGTGCAACCACTTTGGAAAACTGAACATTTGTAAACATCCTCCAGAAATTCTATTCCTGGTTATATACTCAACAGAAATGATTAAGTCCATCAAAAGACATGTACAAGAATGCTTATATATTCATAATATCCTCAAACTGGAATGAACCCAAATGTCCATCATCAGCAGAATGGATAAATTATAGTATATTCACACAATGGAATACTAAACAACAGTAAAGAATGAACTACTGTTATACACAACAATCTTATATGTGGATCCTATAGGTGAAATAAGCCAGATACAAAAAAGCATATACTGTATATCATTCATATGAAGGTCAAAAGCCAGCAAAACTAACCTATGTGATAGAGGTCAGACTAGTGGTGCTTCGGGGAGGTATTGATGGTGAAGAGGCATGAAGGAGCTTTATGGAGTTCTAGAAATGTTCCGTATCTTGATCCAAGTGGTGGTTACACAGGCATATTCATTTGTAAAATTCATCGAGCTTTATGCTTAAGATTTGTGCACTTAATGCAAGTGATACATTGATTAACAACTTGAAACAAAAAGATGCGTATGGGAACCAGAATTACTAAGTTCAGGATAAGGACTACATTCAGAAGTGTTTCTTACACAGGGAGGGAGAAATCACCTTGAACAGCTTCATGGAGAAGATGGGATTTTAAGTGGACCTTCATGAATATGGATTGGGGCAGAGTCATTCCAGGAGTGCAGACTGGACAGTGAGAAAGCACAGGAGGCACTTAGGGAACAGAGGGAGATTGTGGCTAGAGCAGAGGATTCAGGTCAGGTCAGGGTAGATGGAAGAGGAACAGCACAGGTGTGGGAAAAGGGTGGACTTGGGTCCGAGAGTCTAGGTTCAAATCCTAACTCCACTACAGACAAGCTCTGTGACCTTGGGGATAATCACTTAACCTCTCTGAGTCTCAGTTTCTCCATTTGTAAGATGGAAATTGCTATGAAATCACGCATCTAAGCTGCTTCATATAGTGGCTGGCATATAGTGCTCAAGAAACAAGAGCACCCCCATCATGACCATTACATTAGAGAACTCTCCTAATGAGATGCAACAATGGGGTGCTGGCTGTCTTTATCTCAGCTGACACCCCAAAGGCCTGAAATAATACAATAGCTGCCAAGAACCCCCACATCATACAGCAAGGGCCTGGGCCATCTGGGTGGGACAAGCTAAGAGACGGTGGAACATTCTGTCAGCACCTCCAGGGTAACAAAGAGAGAAATTGAAAGGGGATGGTTGTGGGAAATTCTTTGAAGAGAGTTGCAAGTGTGTCACGTGTTCCCCAGACATGCAGGAACAGGGAGGAGGCGCTTCAGGAGGGCACTTGGAAGGCTGGATATGTGGCCTCAGAGTTTGGGGGACACAGAGATGGATGTCTGACATGTGCCTGAGAAACCTGAGGGTGACAAGCTGGTTGGACAGGTGGGAGCAGGGAGAGGTGGGCGGCTCTGGGAGGAAGCATCCCACTGTTGTCACGTCAAGGGCAGCTCCACTGGGGTCTTCTCAACTGGATTCCACTGCAGATGACAGCGGGAAGGGGAAAGGGACTCTAACAGAGCGGAGGGCAGCTGAAAGCCCAGGGCTGAGGAGGGTCCTAAGGAGGAGAGGAGAGAGGCATGGCCCACAGCAGGACTCCACAAAAGATGGTGTGACGCCAGAATGCCACCACACCAGCCATGGGTGACCTTCCCTGCCTCTCACCTCTCCTCCACCCCTGTGCCTGCCCTGGGGGGGCCAAAGCAGCAATGAGTGGGGCAGAGGTGCAGTGACGAAAGCCAAGCGGTGGCCATGGCCTCCACTGCCGTGGCTGAAGCCCAGAGTGGGGCAGGAGGGGAAAAGCCTTAATTACATCAGAGCGTGGAGTTTTGATATTAAACTGGACTCAATTTTCTATTTACTGAAGTGCGACTGTCTTGGAGATGAAAATGGCCCAGAAAAGCTACAAGACCTGCCTAAGATTTTATTTAGTGATGGGAAGAAAGAGAACAGTCAAAAAAGGACAGGAAAAAAAGAAGTCAAGTTGACTTCTGTTTGCATGTTGAATCCAGCTGGAAACGTGAAACGGTTACATCTGTGTAAAAAAGCCCAGCACATACTAGGCGCACCTTCTATTTCCCTGGACCACGGACCACGGAGAAGCTGCTTCCCAGGCAATCCTGGCCCTGCTCCAAGCCCAAGCAGTGCCTCCCCCTCCCAGGCAGCCCTTGCTCAATGCTGGAGGTTGAAAGGGAAAAAAACTCTGCAGAACGTTGCCTCAGCCTCCGGAATTTACACTTGCCCTGCTGCCGTCTGCTGAGCATTCCTGCCTGGAATTCCAGCAGAACCCTGAAGCAACTGCTCTGTGAAGGCCCAGGGACTGGCAGACCTCTCCCAACTTCCGAATTGCTGTCAGAGGCTGTGACCTCACTTCCTCAGCCCGCTCCAACATGGGGCTCCTCAGCCATCCTGGAGGCTCTGTGCATGGGAGCGCAGCAGCCTGGTCTTGGCGAGGGCCTGGCTCAGACCACCGCAGGCTGCCGAGTGGGGCTGGGTTAGGCTGCTGCCGTCACTCATTCCCTGCTTTGGAGAGTCAAACTCCCATGCCCTTGTTCAAAATTAAATGCACAGAGGAAACTCCCTGTGCCAGGAGAGCTGGGGAGTGAATGTTCTATTGGCTCAGCTTTCTGATGATGTAAAAGGGAGGAAAGGAACTGCCCTGTAGTGGGCGCTTACTGTATACAAGGCCCTGCGTTAGGTGCTTGTATGGGCTGGCTTACACTCCTGAGAACAACCGTGTGAGGGGGATACTATTATGCCCATTTTACAGATGAGAAGGAGGAATGCCCCAGAAATTAGAAAACTAGCAAGTGGCAGGGCTGCATTTTCCACGTGTTCTTCCCCCAGCATTACACTACTCCAGATACAGTAACATTCTCACATTAACAGGCCCCTCAGCAGTCGTAAACTCAGCAGTTTCAAATATTTTTTTCCAGCGTAGAACATTGAATGGAGTACAGTGTTAAAAGACAAGGGCTGGGGTTGGCTTGAGTTCCATCCCTCATGAGCTGTGTGCTCACGGAAGAGTTATGTAACTTCTCTGAACCTCGGTCTCCTTATCTGTAAGGAATAATAATAATAATAACAGCACCTTCCCCATCACGTTGTGGAGATGACATATAATGGTGCATGGGTAGCACTTAATCCAGAACTCAACTTGTACGTGCACAGTAATTATTACTTGGGATTACTCTTATCACAGTGAGAGGACACGACAGACCATGGTTAGTCCATGGTGACAGATGATTAGGATGCAGAGGTTCAAAGGTTAGATGATATCCAGGGTCACATATGGTCACTGAAACAGCCCTAATCCATAGCCTGTGTCTCCAAAGGGTGCCAGCTCCCTCAAGGGTCCCCTCTTACCTCTGGAGACCCCCATGGGTTTCCAAGCATTCGCTGACATGCTCGCCCTCCCAGCCTGCACGCAGGGGGAGGCACAGAGCCACATGCAAAGATGGAGAAGGATGTGTAGGTGGCCAGCACTGCAGGCTACCGGAGTATGCTTGTTCTATGTACTCTGTACTCTGGGGAGCAGTTTGCAGGGGTGGGAAGAGGTGGCTGCTTGGAATAGACAGAAAGTACAGAAGGCTCCGTAGGCAAAAAGTCCTCCCCCACTCCTCTGCTCCAAGCCATGAGACTTCCTCTGCACACACGATAAAATCCTTCACGTAGCTTCATGTCATGTTAAATTTTTTTCCTAGCTCCTTCCTGATTTGATCCCTTGAAGCACTACAATGAGCTTCTCTATCCTTCTCTTCCTCGGTGACCCCCCTAAACACACTCATACTTGCACACTGCAAGCTCAGTACTCCCCAGGTTAGGCTGGGGACTCCCCCCCCATCTTCAAGTGGAAACTAGCCCACATTTGGGCATCTGGACAATTGCCACCCTGGACTCTGGAAACAATAGCGAATCTACAAGCCAGCAGAGGAACTCAGCTCATTCTGAGTAAAAATAACCTGTCAAATCAATTACAGCGGCAGAACCAATTAGGGTGACCACAGGGGAATAAATATGTGGTGTTTAACTTAATCATCCTTCTGTTCCACCGGCACTTGGGCAGGGCCGCATGACTAAGGCAAGTGACTGTTACATAACTGATATTTTTATTCTTTGTTTCTAATCTTCAGAAAGAGAAGCCGTTAAATTTCATGTTCCTTCAAAGTGGGGAAAGAAAGACAAAGAAAAAAAGATTGTCTCTGAACTTGCACAAATGATAGAAGAAAGTCTAGGACCTCCATTGTGAATAAATACATGTAAAACTACTCATTAGCTGTGTGACCTGAGGCAAGTCACTTTTCTTCTGTGATTCCCCATCTGTGAAGGAAGGGGTTTGGACTTGGTGATCTCCCAGGGCCATCCTTACAAATTCTGACTTTCTTTGACTTGGGACGACTTTGACTCTAAAACCCAGCACAGCCACAGTGGCGTCTTCTTTATCTTTGAGTTACCCTATTGCTCTTTGCACAGCGGAGGAGTGTTCTGAGGTGCTCAGCAAATACTTGCTGAACTGAATTAATTGGCTCACTTTTTATTTCGATATTCCTATCTCTCAGACACTTGCTAGGCACTGGAAAATAGACAGCCAAGTGGTAGAAAGAAGAATGATTTCCATTTGAGGGAGGCCAGGTATGTCTCTGAGAAATGACAGAGTCTTGAGCAATAAGGTTAGATGAGTGTCCTAGGCAGCAGATGCTCAGAGAGGAGCGTTTCTAACCTTAGGATGGTCATGAAGCACTTCCTCAAGAAGGTGGAATTTGGGTTGGGCCCTGAATTCTGACATATCCATAGGATGAAAGATACTCTAGGGGAAACTGTAGAAACGGCCTATTCAGAAGTGGCAGGGGAGAATGCCTGACAGCAATGAGGGTTTGTGTTGGAAAACAAAGGAAAATAAGGTGTCTTGGAACCAGGCTATGAAAAGCTTTGGGAGCCGGGGTGGGGAGGGTAGGTCAATATTCTGGATGCAACGGGAGAGGAAGATGGGATGGAGTCTATGTATGTTATTTTGTTTTTTTGTTTAGCTGCCCTTAATATTTTTTCTTTGTCATTGACTCTTGCTAATTTAGCTACTACGTGGCGTAGAGTTTGTCTTTTCCTGTTTATATATTTAGGTGATTGACTTCATTCACTGTTATTTCCATCTCTTTCCCCAGGTTTGGGAAGTTCTCAGCTATTATTTCTTGGAACAAACTCTCTGCTCCTTTTTCCCTTTCTTCTCCTTCTTGAATACCTATTATCCTTATGTTACTTTTCCTCATTGAGTCTGATATTTCTCAAAGAATTTCTTCATTTCTTTTTAGTCTTAGTTCTCTCTTCTCCTCCATCTGGAGCATTTCTGTGTGGCTATCCTCGATAATGCTAATTCTTTCCTCCATATTGTCAGTTCTGCTCTTTAAAGACTCCAGGTTTTCCTTTATCTCATCCATTGTGTTTTTCATCTCCAATATTTCTGATTGGTTTTTCTTTATGGTTTCAATCTCTTTTGTGAAGAAATTCCTGAATTCGTTGATTTGTTTCTCTGTGTTCTCTTGTAATTCGTTGAGTTTTTTTTTTATGATGGCTATTTTGAATTCTCTGTCATTTAGGTTATAGATTTCTGTGCCTTCAGGGTTAGTTTCTGGGTGTTTGTCATTTTGCTCTTGGTCTGGAGACTTAAGATACTTTTGCATAGAGCCCGCTGATTTACCTTTGCTATTCTTCATCTGGATAATTTCTGGTCCTGCAGTTTCCACTTGCCGCTACTGGGTGGAGGTCATGAGCTGTGTGCTCTGAGCCTGCTGCAGTCCCCAGAGGGATTGTGCTGAAGTGCAGGGTGTGTGTGGGGAAGGGTTCTTTCTTTTGCCTGCCAGACCCAGGGGCTTCCTTCCTGGTTCTCTTGGGGTATTGACCACACCCCCGAAACAGTCCGTTGTCGCTTCGTGGTGGGGATCTCTTGACAGTCTATGAGAGCACCTGGAGTGTGACTGCTTTCCCCACAGAAGGATGCCCCTCCCCCCTCTCTGTCTGTGAGCCACGCTGTCTTTGCCAGTTGAATGGGGAGGGGGAGTAAACCTCGTTACCTCTCCTCAAGTCCTTTGGGGCTTCCGTGCCTCCACCATCATATGTACCGTGGCGTGGGTCTCTTAGAAGTCCTTTGTAGTGTTTGATTGACCTCTGTTGGTATGCGAATGATGTTTTTGTTGTGTCTTAGGGGGCAGAGATTCAAAGAGGGAATCTCACTCCTCCATGATGCTGACGTCACACTCTGGGATGGAATCTATAAGAACATCACTTTCTCCTCTGGCCAGTGCATGAGATCACCATTCTATCTGGTTAGAGACGAACTCTGGTGTCAGCCTTTGGGAACAATCTAGAGGTCAAGAACCACGGGGAAAGGGGTAGGCGGTGTCAGTGACGGCAGAAGATGCGGTCCTTTAGCTCTGCATGTCATACCAAGGCCCTAAATTCACCTACTTTGCCCAAGTATATGCTCACAGCTTTCAGGGCTGGGGGAGGTTTATTATTATTACAGCAGATGCATTAGCACCTCTCCTCTGTCTCCTCAGCACTTGCCCCCACACTGAAGGCTGCTCACTTCCAGTCCCTGCGAGCACGGTCAGCCAGTGTGGGGCAAACCTGAAGTGCCCAAGAGCTAATGCTCCTGGAAACAGCCCTCTACTGATGAGGGATGAGGATGTGGTGGATAAATCTCCAGCTTCCTCACCCCTCCAGCAGAATAACTCTGAGGGGTGCTCTGACTCTGTCTCCCAGAGCCCCCAATGGGACTGAGCCCCAGGGGCCCACGCTGATGACCTGCTCAACAACACACCTTGTCCTGGCTTCCTTCCCTGTCTCACTTCCACACCCCTTATCCTGGGCTTCCAAGGGTCACCTCCCAAATGAACTACTTATACTTGAATCCCTGACTCAAGGTCAGCTTCTGGAGAAACCCAAACCAAGACAATTATTGAACCTTCCTCATTTTACAGCTGGGGAAACTGAGACCCAGAGAGAAGAATGGGATTTGCTCATGGTCACCAAACAGTTGGTTGAGTCAGGGCACAAGCCTGGTCCTGCAGGCCCCCAGCCCAGTGCCCCACCCTCTTGACCAGACTTGTCTTAGATTAGCACTGACTCCCCTCTGCTCCTGCAAGGAGGAGCCCCGAAGTCAGAAGTCAGCAGTACAAACTACTCTTCCTCCACTCCTATTTGAACAGAAAGCAAGAGGCCTCAGCAAGGGGAGAGGGGCGAGGGTCTGAGGCTCCCAGATGTGGCCTTCATTATCCTGGAAAGCGCACTTTTGTCTCTGCGGTAACCAGGGTAGCCACCCCATTTATCTAATTTCAGCAAAGCCGCCGCCTCCTTTGGTTCCAACTGTTGGGGCTTAAACGGAGTGTTTGCAAAATGGAGTTATTAGCCCTTAAAAAAAAAGAGGAGGTGAGTGGGCTTTTTTCCTCAGGAAAAGGGACATGAAGCTTGGGGTCTTTCCATAGCAACAGTAAAGAAGTGCGACATCCACAGAAATTACTTTCAGGGGGCCAGAGCAATTCTACAGAAAGAGAGCAACCAGAAAATGGAGTGTAGATGGATAGTGCGGTGTCCTTTTCGAAAGCAAGCAAATACATCTTATGATGGTGAAGTTTATTGTCAGTGAAAGGAATCCAAGGGGAATATCACTGAGGAACAAAGACATTTTCTGTCTCTTTAAATAACTCAAGGCAGCTTGACATCTTAGTCAATAGAGGGAACAAAGCTATTGTGTGTTCAGGGAAAGGAAACTATTTTTCTCCTGAAAAGAAAGCAGATGTTATCATCTAGCTTTGCAGAAGTTTGAGGAACCTAAGCACAACTTGACACTTTTCCAGGTTCAATAAACACTGCTTTGATGTGCTAACAACCCCTAAGGAAGCTGGTCAGTTAAATGAGCTAACGTTAGACTACTCACAGAGTGTTATGACCATTTGCCTTCCTGCGTATGGAGCATCAAACTGCAGACCCCTTGAGCAAATCGTTCTGTTCCTGCCTTGCCATGGACTGTCTGTGAAGGGCTAATTGCAAATTCATTCATTTATTTGGAAAATTCATTATTTTTACTATATGGTTGAAGAAATAAGGTACATGCAGATGATGGATTAAATTGGTCACAGCTGTAATTATGTAAGGTCAGAACAGTGCCCCAGAGAATCACTGTTGCACACAGGGCAGAGAAGTATCACTGTGTCTGGAGGAAGGAAAGGGAAGATTTCACTGGGATTTAGAATGTTTTTCTCTGGCCCTCATATGTGTTGGGGAGAACCTGAATAAATAGGTGGTGAGGTAGCCAAAGCCAAAGCCAAGGTAGCTTGGCTAGGGCAGATGGTATATGATGTGCAGCTGTTGGAGATGAAGCTGGAAAGATAACTTGGGTCCCAATTTGGAGGACCTGAGATGTCATGCAAAGAAGTCTAAGCTTTTTCCTAAAAGCAATAGGGAGCCATTGAATGCTCAAGATTTATATTGGGGGGGGCGGCGGAATTGAGCTCCAGATGGTTACCCACTTACTCCAAAGAGCAGTAGTTAATATCCCTGATAAGGTGTTGATATGATGAGTTGGTTATGAAGTCCATTCACACATATGGCTAATTTTGAGGGCGAGGGGTGGGAAAGAGAGGAAGGAAGGGAGTCAGTTATTAAAGATTTCAAATTACAAAGTGGAAAATGAATTTCTCAATTGGATCAGACAGCAGGGACACACTCTCCTTGCTGGGAACCAAGACCCAGCTGCTACCCAGGTCTGGCGCACACCATGGAATTATAGAAGCACACGTTGGAGCTGCTGGTTAAAATTCTGCTGGGTTTTCCATGATAAACCCTTAGACACTTAACATTTATTTATATAACTCATCTACAAAACTTTTGCTTCAGGCTGGACCTCAGCCTGTCACTTGCTTAATTAGTTTTTCCAACATCCCTCCAAAATCGATCAGAGGGAGTAAAACTTCAGCAAGGTCTCTTGCATTTCTGGAAGAGGTCTCTGGCATTTCTGAAGTGTTTGGGTTTTTCCCCTCCACTCCTCTGAGACCAGACTTTGGAA
Organism: Tapirus indicus; assembly: GCA_031878705.1. Classification (NCBI taxonomy): domain Eukaryota; kingdom Metazoa; phylum Chordata; class Mammalia; order Perissodactyla; family Tapiridae; genus Tapirus; species Tapirus indicus. The sequence continues at coordinate 57,597,726 of CM062918.1, read as the reverse complement.
ATGTATGTTTCAGTCAATACTCTATTAAGCAGAAAGCTCAGGGAGTGGAGGATGCAGGGTAATGAAATTTTCTGGGTAATGGAGGGATCTGTTGATAAAACTCAATTTGTCTCAGTCTTCTTTGTGGGTGCTAGTTATTAAAAAATGTCTGAGTCCTCTTTTTCTGCCCTCTGATTGTGATTAAGTGGATCCTTGCTGAAGAGGGTTCTTGCAGGCTACAGAGGAGTGGTGTGGTCATCAATAATCACAGGCCCGGGCTAGAGAGAGGATGGAAAAGGAGGGCACCGGTCAGCCACCCCGACCACGTGGCTGCAGGGCTCCACGGGAACTGCAGGCCGGCTGCCGCCACATCCCTCACATCCCCCTCCATCTGTTCCTCCCCTCACATCACCCAGCACAGGAAGCAGGGTCAGAATCACCACACAATCATCTTTTCTTGCCTAATCTTCACCTGACTTTCACAAGGAAAATACAGATGTTGGGAGAAATACCGTTAAGGGGATTTGTTTTAAATGGCAGTTTCCAGGCGAGGTCCTAGGGGTCTGGACATCTGGGTCAAATGTGTATTAGCAAGAACACCATGAGCCGAGCCGGAAGAGTTCATTTCTTGTCCTGGCTCTGCTACTCATTACCTGTGTGGCCTTGGGCAAGTGGCTTCTCCTCTCTGGACCTCATTATCTGCCTCTATAAAGGGAGGGGGCTGGGCTGTGGTCTCCATGCAGCTGTAAAATTGGGATAATAACACCTTTCCTTCTCACCTCAAGGAGGTGTGGGGAGATCGAAATGAAAAATGATTGGAAATACTTGGTGAGCCATAAAGCCCTGTGTAATTGGGAGAGGGAAGTCTGTACGAGAGGCTCCCCTCAGCAGTCAGGGACTTCCTGATGCAAACCAGGTGCTAGTGTGATCAGATTTGAGGGAAGGGGGCCTGGGGAGACCCATGGCCTGCGGGAGGGGGGACGGGAAGTCAGGTGGGCAGCCTGGCCTCCCGGAGTCTCCCTTCAGGCAGGGCTCCTCATTCCACCCTCAGCCTCTGTACCCAGTGGGATGCACCCCCTGCCCCACACTGCTCTTGCCCTGTTATGCTATAAGCACCTCCCCTGCTCCTGTGATTCTACTGCTTGGGTCCTCGGGACATCTCCGGCAGAGAAGCAGGCAGACATCTTCATCATGCCTCTGCCCGGCTGAGAAACTGAGCCACCTCCAGAGAGAGGTTAGGTGATGGGCCTAAGTCCCCTGGCAAGTCAGAGCCCTAACTAGACTCTGGTCCATAGTATTGTGGGAAAAGCACGGGCTCTGAAAGCAGAGGGTTCTAATCTCTGCTGGGCCAGTGACTCCCTCACCAGCTGCGTGACCGACGGCAGGCTATTTAACTTCTCTGAACTTCACTTTCAGACAAATCTGGGAGGGCTTCTGTATGCTTCTCAGGAAGTTCCAGCTGAGTTGAGCTCCCCTCTGCCCACGGCGGTGAGCTCAACAGTACCCCCTTATATCAGACAATGCCTGGCGCTGGAGAGTACCCCCTTATATCAGACAATACCTGGCGCTGGAGAGTACCCCCTTATTTCAGACAATGCCTGGCGCTGGAGAGTACCCCCTTATATCAGACAATGCCTGGCGCTGGAGAGTACCCCCTTATTTCAGACAATGCCTGGCACTGGAGAGTATCCCCTTATATCAGATAATGCCTGGCGCTGGAGAGTACCCCCTTATATCAGATAATGCCTGGCACTGGAGAGGCACTTACAAATGCCAGATGCAGCTGAAGCTGCGAAGTGCACTGTTTTCTAGATGGCTCCCATCGAAAGCTCTGAAAACCTATCCCTTCCCACCCCGCCCGCCACCAGCAGACCCAGTCTGTAGAAGCAGGGCCTCACTCAAGGGCACCCTGACCCCCACACAGCTTCTCTTCACTCCCCGGGCTTGGGCCTTGAGGCTCATCCTTTCTCATGAGGGGGTTGGGGGAGATCCACGACTCTCGGACACCCTCCCCCCCCTCCTTACAGGGGCAGGGAAGCTTTCGGGAAGTAGATCTTGGAGGGGGCTTTACTTTGGCCAAGAGGGTTGTGGTTTGGTCCCTCAAGCTTGGGGTTTAACTGAACCTTAAGACACATTTGGCATCTGTGTGAAATCTCTGCTCTGTGTCCCCAGCTGCAGGACAATGGGGGCCATTTATAACTTCGCACATGGGATGAGAACATCTGGTTCAAATAACGTACACACAGACCCCAAAGGAATCCTTTACAGTAGAGACTGATTATCCCTCTTGAACTGAACGTACTCTCCCACCTCTCAATTCAGGGACCATGGGAAACAATAAATAAGACACAGTCCCTGTCCTGGAGGAACGGGAGAGACCATCTTACTACACTGCTCGCTTTAAAGTTAGGAAATCTGAGATGGTGAGTAACTGGTCTATGGTCACACACAGCAAGTGAGAGACGGCAGTGAGACCGGAATCCCGGTGGCCCAACTTCCAGGCTGCAGCCTTTCCCCAGCTCCGCATGCACATACTTCTCCACCCAGGGGAGAAGAAAGCAGGCCCTCTGGCCTTTTGAGTCTCGAGGACCAAAAGAGGCACCCTCTCTCACCAAGAGGTCAGAAGGCTCAGGGTCCCCAGCCAGCAAACGGCCTTTTATCACATGCAGCAAGGCCATCTGTGCAGCCAGTCCCATGCTGCAGGCGGATACTCCGGAGTCATGAAATCTCTGGCGGGTGGTCCACGACGAGCCAGGCCGGTGTCACAAACCCCAGGGTGCACAAGTCCCGTGCTTGTGGGGCAGCGCAGGTGCACCGTGGTGCGGGTGCGTGAGGCGCACAGTGGGGCCCAGCACGCCAAGGTGCACATGCCTGGTGGGGAGCAGATCACCATGCCCGCCCCCACGGCGTCACCTCTCCCTCCAATGCCTAATTCCAGAAAACATCTGCGGAGGCCCGGCCGTCTTTTCTCCCTCCATTTTGTTCTTCCTTCTTGATTTCTCTAGTTCTTGCTCTTTCCAGGGTCCCTCCATTAGGGTTCTGCTGCCCTAGGTCACCGCATGGATTTTCCCCAGGGAGGGGCCTAGGCAAATGTATGGAGACCCCTGCCCCAACTTGTCTTTCTTCTTCGTTGGGGAATCAGTGATTTCTGAGGCTCTGAGGAAAGAGAAATATTCCTTCCCCACCTGTCTTTCTGGAAGCCTGTCCCTCAACCCCTGAGACCTCATATGCAGTTCCATTAAAACCAAGCACACCCAGACACCAGTAGAGCAAGGTTGATTGCATATAGGGTATGAGAGCTACAGAGGAATCAGGGATGATGCTTACAATTTTTAAACTAAATAGCTAGAAGGATGGAGTTGCTATTAACTGAGATGGGAAAGATGTGAGTGACACAGGCTGGGGCAGTGAAGATCGGGAGTTCCATTTTGGACATATTTTGTTTGTGGTCCCTATTGGACATCCAAGTGGGAACTCTCAAAGGCAGTTGGATACATGAGCTTGAGGTTTTATTGGAGAGAGAAACTTGGGAGCCCTGAGTATAGACAATATATAAAGCCAGGGACTGGGAGAGATGACCTAGGGATTGAGTGTTGTTGCTTGACCCCTCTTCTCTGAAATGGGCCAACAAGAGACCCTTCCTCACAGGGCTGTTGTGGGGATGAAATGGGGTGATGAATGTTAGGTGCTTGACAGGTTTGGGTGCCTGGTGCCTTATATTTAGCTCTCACAGATGCGTACAGGGCGGCTCAGGGAGGGAGGGTGACTGGGCAACAGCAGAGACCTTGGGAAGGGGAGGCTGCACATAGATTATTAATGGTAGAACCTAACCCCACCCCCTGGTAGAGTGGGGTCACCCTCTCTGCAGAGATTAGCGTCCCCGGCGCCCTCTGGACCTGATCCTTTAAGCCAGGCTGTCTTACCGATGAGTACTCCATGAAGCCAGCACCCAGCTCGAGGGAGGTCTGGACATTCCAGCCCTGTCAAGACATAACCCAGGCCCTGCTTGCCTTGTGTTCACCTTCTTCCAACTCCAGTCTGGTGGTTCCCTTGCCTCTGATTGCTGGAGGCTTTCTGTTTCCCTGCCTGACACGCTCCTGTTGGACCTGGCCACAGATCTGATATCTTCCACCGCTGCCGCATCCCATTCTATCCCCACAACAATCCTATGAGGGAGATTCTCTAGTTATCCCACTTCAGAGGGATGGGTAAAGTGACAACATTTACTCCCTAGGTCACCTCATCCTGTCTCATGGCCTCAAATGTCATCGATATCAAGGGGTTCCAGATTTTTCTCCTCAACCAGACCTCTCTTCTGAACTCCAAACTCATATCTAGCTGCCTTCTTGGTTCTGTGGAGGAATCAGAAAGTCAGAAAGAGATCTGGAAACCTCATTGTCTCCCCTCAGAGAGGTCATTTTTTTTTTTCTTAGAATGTGAGAGCTGGAAAGGATCCCAGTGGCCATCTGGTCAACCTCTTCAGTTTATACAGATGAGGAAACTGAGTCCCAAGAGAGGAAGTGACTTGTTTAAGGTCACATTCAGGATTAAGCATGAGAGCTCCATGTGCTGTTCACAATGTCACAGCTGCCTTTTGAAAGTAGGGAGAGCAGTGCTCAACTCCAACACTAAATCTATATGTGATGAGTCAGCTCATCATCCTCCTGTTTGAAATCCTTCACTGGCTTCCTATTGCTTCATCACAATAAAGTTGAAATTCCTGAGAAGGATGGATAAGCCCCTGCTACCTCCACCAGCCGCATCTCCTACCCTCCCAGGGGTTCACCCATACCAAATCGTTAGGGTGTCCTGAAAAGGCCCTAGTACCCCACACCTCCGGACCTTTACATGGGCTCTTTCCTCTGCCTAAACACCCTTCACTTTCTTTACTTGGTCAGCTCTTACTCATCCTTCCTTTGAGTTTAGGTGTCCCATCCTTCAAGAAACCTCTAAAAACCTCCTCTCAGTCTGGATCAGGTTCCTTCTCGGAGTCTCTATAGCACTCTGTCACCACATGCCTTTGTTTTTTGGATTGTCTACATCCCTATAGACTTGATAAAGTTCATGACTTTAACGTACAACAGGAATGATGGGGTAAGTCACAAGTGGTGGTGTTTTAGGATTAAGCCAGTAAAGACGATGCCCCACCCACTCCCCGCCCAACCCACAAAGAGGACTTCGGAGCAACAGATTTGGAACCAGGCAAGCCTGGGCTCAAATCCCAGCTCGGCTAGTTCTTAGCTGTGTGACCCGTGATTCTTTATCTGTAAAATGAGTTAATAATCATACCTACCTCATGGGACTGTTGTGAGAATTAGCTGAGGCCAGTCCTGGAACAGAGTGGGGCTCAAAAAATGGTGCAAGTAGTTGCTGTTATTCATGATCAACCCTGTTTCCTTGGAAAAAACAAAAATCGCAGCGCCAGTTGTCGCGTGAACATAATGGGGAACCCAGCGAGAGCTCTCCAGGAAAGAAAGAGGATAGCAAGTGGGAAGTCCCGGCTTTGTCTGCAAAGGGTCTGAGTGACCAAGCATTTCCTCGGAAGGGCAGCAACATTACTTTCCAGCACACAGCCTGAATAAAACCAGCAAAGCTCTGACAAGCAGGCCTGGAAGACTGGATTTAGGAAGAGATGATGCTGACTTCCCAGGAAGGCCCCAATCGTAAATGAACAGCTGCTTCCAAAGGGCCTCTCCCCTCTGTGTTCTGGGCTCTCTGCCTCTTTCATCCCCTCTAGCTCCATCTTTCAGGCTCTCCGCATTACACCCCTGCTCACCTCCTAGCCTGTGGCTCCCTGGAGTGCTTCCCTGTATCTCTCCCTGTTGGAGACATGAGTCCTAAAGGCTGGCAGAGGGGCACCCACAGGGGTGGGGGCTGCGCTTTCAGGAAGGGAGCCTTGTGACTATGGGAAGGAGGCCCCATGAGAGTTCCCTGCGGGATCTTCCCACTCTCCCACATCTGGCCGCCTGGTCAACAGCCTGCTGAGTGAGCCTCTGGACCCAGACCCTAGGGTCTTCCTTGCTCTAATTTGGCATCTCCTAGATGGAGCTCATCTTCAACATTGGCCATCTCTGGCTGGGCCTGGGCCTTCAGCCTCCTTTCCTGGGCAGCAGATTCAGGCCCAGACCCCATTTCTGCCTCGCTAGTCTTAACTGGCAGCTGACTGCTTACAGGGACCCGCAGCCTCACCACTGGCCCAAGGTAGAACAGGCCGTCACCACCAGTCTGCTGGGCTCAGTCCAGCCTCACCTCTTCTGCAACGGCTTCTCCATACTAGCGAGTCCTCACCGAACCCCATTCTTTGAACTCTTAGAGTCTTGCCCTTTTCTGTCATAAGTACAATTTGCACTCATCATTTTAGTCCTTAGTTATGTACTTTAGAAATCAATCATTTTTGCATAGTGTGGTGAAAAAGGCCTTTTTTATAGTCACCAAATCCTGGCTCTGCTGAGGGACTTAGGCAAAAGACTTCACCTTTCTGGGCCTCAGTTTCTGCATCTGTAAAGTGAGATGATAGTAACCTTCCTTACGGGGCGAGTTGTAAGGATTAAGGGGTTATTCCATCAAGTGCCCAGCTTATAGCCTGCCACATGGTAAGTGATCCATACACAGCAGTGTCATTCTTATTTAGGGAGACAGAGACTGCGTACTCTAGGGCCAGACCACTTGCTTTCAATGTGCTCCACCACTTACCAGCTTTGGGATCTTGGGCAAACTTCTTAACCTTTATAAGCTTTGATTTCCTCATCTGTGAAACGGACTAATAAGGTCTATTTTTAAAGGTGAGGAAACAGAGGCACAGATAGGTTAAGTGACTTGCCCCAGATTACACAGGATGTGAAGACTCTAGAGCCGGCTCACTTGACCACTAATGCAGAATGACATGGGTGACACACAGAGGCCCCTGTAAGGAGGAAGTGGGGAAGAAGGAGCCATCATTTCTGGTGGGGGAATGGGGGGGTGGATTTTCACCTTTAAACAGAAGGTGAAAATTGCTTTAGTTCTGGAAAGATAAGTGTGTGTAGCTAAGCTGAGAATGAGGTTAAAAAATCATCCCGGATGGTTGCACAAGAATGTGAATGTGCTTCATACCACAGAACCGTACAGTTCAAAATGATTGAAATAGTAACAAATTAATTTTTTAAATTTCAAATTAAAAATAAAAATTTAACTTACAATTTTCTTAAAAATAACAATTTACTGTAGTGGTATATATTTTCCATGGACATTCAGGAAACAGAGATCATCAAGAAAAAAATAAATATTTGTTATTTCACCATCCAGATATAATATTATTTTAATGCACACCTCTCATTCTTTTCAAATATGTTTTGATTGTTATTTACTAAAGATGGGGTCTTATTATATTTCTATACATGTAGTTTTGTAACTTAGTTTTTCTACTCACTAAATTATAAAATTTCCATGTCGTTAAATTAAAAAAAGAAAGAAAGTCATCTCAGGTGGGAGGACTGGCATGAGAAAGGCATGGAGGGATGACAACGCAAAGGAAGTCTGGAAAAAGTGAGGATTCCAGAGTAGCGGGGGCACCAATTACAAAGAGGAGTGACGTGGGGAGAAAACCTGGATGAGTTGCTTGGATCTGGAGACTACAGGGCCTTAAAAGAAAAAAATAATTATACTAGAAAATCTAGGCTACAGGAAGATACTACACTTTATTGCAAAACTTAGCTGAGGCTCCTGGTAGCCAAGGCAAAAAGAGAACCACAAAAAGGAAAAGAGCTTTTCATGTTATGAAGGAATTAACAGCACATGCTCTGGAGGCTGACTCCCAGGATTTGAGTCCTGGCTCTGCCATTTTCTAGTTATATTGCTTTGGCAAATTAGTTAACCTCTTTGTGATTCAGTCCCTCTACTTATAAAACAGGACAAATAATAGTGCCTACTTCATACAGTTGTTGTGAGAATTAAATGAGCTAATACATGTAAAGCACTCAGAACAGAACCTGACACACTGTAAACTCCCAATAAAAGTTAGAAATCATTTTTACCAACACTTTTTCCTGGCTGAATTCTAAGATGAATTAATCTTGAGGTTTCCTTATGCAAAGAACTCTGAGCAACATAAGGGATTGTATTCTCAATAAAAATGTGACAGTAACCATGGCCTCATTCTCAGTAAGCCTGCGTCTGACATCTCCCGGAAAGAAGCCAAGGGCAAGCAAAGGGCTCTAAGAGAAAGCCAGTGCTCACATCCAGGCCCAGAGCTTCCTGACCGCCTGACGTGCGCCAGGAAAACGCTTGGAAAACGCCGAGAAAGGAAGGATTTTCACTCCCTTCCTGCTTGCCCTCTCTCTCCCTGTTCGGGTCATCCTCTCAGCCTGGCTTTCTGCCCAAGTCGTTTCCTGTTTCCTGAACATTTATCTCCTGCACATTCATGCTTCTTTCTTATATTGTCCCCCTGCCTGGAATACTTCTTCCTCCAGAATCCTCCTAGCAAACTCCTACATGTCCTTCAAAACTCACTTCCTTTCTCTGGCATTCCCTGACTTTCCAAGTTCTCCTCTGCTCCTGGAGGACTCTCACCTCCCTCTCTTCTGTGATGCTGGTGAAGAAATGGTGGTGATGAAGATGATGGTGACTTACCTTTATTGACCTCTTCTTAGGCCCTAGGCAGTATGCTAAGTGCTTTGCAAGCATGATTTCAATTTTTTTTGCAACAACCCTATTAGGAAGTTGCTATTTGCACCCCCATTTTATAGAAAAGGAAACTAAGGCATAGAATGGTGAGATAACTTGCTTGGGCCACACAGCTAGAAGCAAAAGAGCTGGGATTTGTACACAGGGAATCTGTTTTCAGGACCAGCGCCCACAACCATTATGCCAAACTGCTTCCCTGTATTATTATTTCTATTTTTATTGTTACGATTATTACTAAGTGATGATGGGTTTGTTTCCTTTGTCCTTGTGTCTTCAGGGCCTGGCACCAGGCCTGACACCCAGTGGGCGTTGGAGAAATATCTGCACTGTTCAATCTGGTAGTTCAGTTCAATTGAAAGGAGTCAAGGCTCATTTCAAAGGCCTCTTCCTCCCTACTGGACCTCCCAACCACCTCCTCCAGATTTGAGAGCAGCTTTCATTGAGCCTATGGCTTTATGCTTCTCCAGTGGCACTTTTGGTCCTGCTGTGTACACATGTGTACACACACACACACGTACACACACTGAGAATTCTTCCGGAGTGCGCAGAAGCAGCCGCCATATGGTGAAGACCTATGGCGTGCTGATCAGCATACCTTACCTCATTTAACCCTCACTTAATTTAACGAGGTGGGCATTGCTATCTCCACTTCACAGACAGAAAAACTGAGATTCAGAGCTGGTGAGGCACCATGTTAGGGTTTGACTCCATCACTCTCTGGCTCCAAAACCCATTCATTCTTCCTTCCATGTTTTCCTCATAGCGTCTCTTGCATCCCTGGATTTCCCACTCCCAAATCCTTAGCCTAGCGCTTGGCACACAGTAGGCCTGCAATAAATATTTGCTGAATTGGAATTAACTGACTTAGGGTGTGGGTGGTCCAAGAAAAATGTGCCACGACTCAGGCATTTCAAGTGAAATGCATAGTTTCCAAACCCAAGCATGGAGGAGCCTGCTATTTTTGGATGGCCTTGCACAAATGTTGTGTGGGCTTCCTTTTTGCTACTAAATGTCACTGCATTGGTTTCCTAATTTCATACTCCTGCCTGGGCTGGGGAGGATTATGCAACGAGAGCCGAGGAATGAGTCATCGTTGGCTCAGCTGCCAAACTGTCCACAATTGCCATGATATGGTACAGTCTTTTTTTTTCCAGGCTATTTGTGGGTGGTTTTGTTTAACTTTTACAGTCTTTCTTTCCTTCTAATTTTGCTTCTCCCTGTCTTTTTTTCTTTGAGGGGATGGGCTAGGGGCACTGAAGGCCTTCAAAACTCTGGCCACTCCGTGTCTGCCAGTGCAAGTCCGTCTGCCCTCTCTGAAATCCACACGGGGAAGGAAACCCTTCTGGCAATGATGTTAGGAGGAGCTGACCCGCAAAGAAAGGGGACAGTCTCTTCAGGGAGGATGGGGGTTTCCCTCCACCGGGCCAGCTGCTACCACCCCCACCGACCCCCACCCTACTGGGAAATAAGCAGACGTGGACGTCAGCACCCCAAACTATGGCTGTGCCCTTCACAAGCCTTACACAGGCCTGTTTCCTGGATTTAGTGAGGCTGGCTGTTTACTTACCGAGGACCCAGTGGCCTTGGGCCAGGGCAGCTCTGGGGCCAGCCCCCAGCCCTCATAGGATGAGCAAGCCTGACCCAGTTGCAGGGCCAGCAGCTGTAGGCCACACAGGAGAGTAAGGCCCAGTGCTGAAGGTGACAAATAGTTCTGTGGCACTTTCTGTGTGCCAGGTACAGTGCTGGGCAGCCCAACAGAAAGGGTGACCTGATATCCAGCTGTGAGTGCTTCTCTATTCAGACTGACTGTTCTGTCAACTGGAGCAAGGTTGGACCTGTAGGTGAAACCAGTGGGTCCACATGTGAAGGATGGGAAAGGTAGAAACAGGAGCTGGCACTAGAACCTTCCCAGATGAATAACAGCCACCAGCAATGCTCAATCCAGTGCTCAGATGGAGGACGGTCAGGCGCTGGGAGCCTGGGTTCAGGAGAACTCATTAAGAGCATCTTGATAAGCTGCTATAACGCTCGCCATGTGTGCAATACTTGATCATTTCCAGAGCTCTTCCACACATGCTGTCAAATGATGCTGTAGAACAGGTGCCCAGCAATCAGATGCAAGAAGAGCCAGGCCTGTCTGCCCCTTTCCCAGCCCTCTCAGGCAGGAGCAGAGGTCAGCACATTTGGAAACTACACATGAGGGTGGAAGAGCCCTGGATTGGAAGGGAGGGGAGTCGAGCTTAGAGTCCTGGCAACTCATGCTGTGTGCATGTGGGCAACTCTCTTAACCTTGCTGAACCCCAGTCTCCCAATCTTTAAGATGAGGATAATAGTACAATTGAGAAATGAGCTAACAGTAGTCGATAAAATTTGTGGAGTCATTCTTCTGCCTAACACTCTCCAATGGCTTCCCATCTTTTGGAGAAAAATCCAAAGGGCTTGCACTGGCCCAGGAGGCCCTGCATGATCTGCCCCATCCCCCACTACTCCTATGACCTGATCTCCCATCTCTGCCCTGTTCCACCTCTGGTTTTCCAAACACACCAGGCTCGCCCCCACCTCAGGGCCTTTGCACTGGCTGTTTGCTTTGCTGGAGCACTCTTTCCCCAGGTGTGTCTGCGCAGCACCCCCTCACCTCTCAGATTTTTGTTCAAACATCAGCATCTCAGTGAGGCCTTCCATGAACTCCCTAAAATGACATCGCCTCTTCCCCACACACTCTGCCTTCTCCCTCCACTAAAATAGTAGCACCATGAGTAGCGCAGAACTTTTTCTGTTTTGTCCTCTGCTCTAACCCCAGTGCCCAGAATACTGCCTGGGGGCACAAAGTAGATGCTCAGCAAATATACCCTGAACGAATGAAGTCATAAGTGAACAAAGAGGTCTTTAGTACTGTTATCCTAGAGTCCAAAGAGCCAGTCTCAATTCTAGCATCCTGACCCCGCTAAGGCCAAGGTCTTGGGGTCTTCGAAGCCGTGATCTCACGGGAAAAGCTGCAGCCTCTTCTCTCTCACAGCTATTCTGAAACCCCAGTATGATAACACAGAGCATCAGTTTATCATGTAGTGGATGATTGCGTCTGGAGCATCATGCTAATGGCTTGCTAGTGAGAAAATGGGCACTTAGCCTGTCATCAGAATCAAATGGGGTGAGAGAAGCTTCTTCAAATGCCCAATTTCCTAGAGAAAGGCGCAGTCAGTTTGCAAGAAACAGACCAGTGTTTTACGACCAGCAGGCGTGGCAAGCCCGGTCACCCTCCCGCCTGTCTGTTGAATGGAGGAGCAGGTTTGGAGCAGGACGATGTCTTGCTCCTTGAACTTCTCTGCCAAGCATGTCAGAGCTGTGGCTGCCGGGAGAGTGCCGGCTGACCCCTCTGACCACAAGAGTCCCAGGAGCGAGTTCCTCTGGGATCCTTTTTAAAGCTGATTGTTCCCTAAATGATGGTGCATTTTAATCTCTTCCTTTTGAAGACAGATCTTTTTCCTTAAAAGGAAAAGTGAGCTAATTCTCCTGTGAAAGTGCTGGTTTTCCTTTTACACAAATTCTAGATTTTTTTTTTTTTTTTTTTGTGGGAAGACCAGCCCTGAGCTAACATCTGTTGCCAATCCTCCCCTTTTTGCTGAGGAAGACTGGCCCTGGGCTAACAGCTGTGCCCATCTTCCTCCACTTTATATGGGACGCCGCCATGGCATGGCTGACAGGCAGTGCGTCGGCGGGCGCCCGGGATCCGAACTCGCGAAGCCCGGGCTGCCAAGCGCGGACTAAACCGCTGCGCCACCGGGCGGCCCCCAAATTCTAGATTTTTTAATAGTCTCTTTCTCTCTCCCTGCCTCCCCTACCAACCCTTCCTAAATAATTAAAGTATGTTTCAGGGGGGCAAGATGATTATATTCTGTTAACCCATACACTTCACCGCAATGCTTTTTTATATGTATAAAAAGTAAGCTGGATATATTTATACTTTATACATTTGCAAATGCTTTTCTCATCTCTCTTTTCAGTCTCACAAACTTCCACCACTGCTCCCTTTGTTTGTTGGGTGTTTTGAAGATCCCATGTACAGGTTAGGCATACCTGAGAACTAGGAAAATGCAAATGTACCACCCCTCAATGTTTTCTCGTGCCCTCACCGGACAGAAAGCCAGCAGAAGCCCCGCAGGTGGCCAGATCAGTGCTGGGGCGAGCTGAGGCCAGAGCACCAGCCAGAGAGCGGGCAGGGAGCCCAGACCTGGTCCTCCAGCAAAAGCTGAGTCGGAGCAGACTGGGCCTCTGCCAGGAGCGGGGAGCCCCGGCAGCTTTGGGATGTGAGTCTGGAGAGGCTGACAAGGAAGCAAGCCCAGGAAGGAGAGCTGCTGAATCCATTCAGGTGGAAGGCCCCAGCGCCTGGCCCCTGTGGGTCTCAGAGGCATTGCTCAGCAAGCCTGGGATCAGCAGGCAGAACACAGGGAGGCACTGCGCATCTGTCAGAGGCCAAGCCCCCACGGTGACACGGGACGTCCTGATTCTGCCACATGTGGTGACAAGATGAAAGTGTCACTGAATGGATGGAATTGAACTGGCCATCCAGATCTGAATGGACTGGCATCTGTGCTGCTGTGAAAAGCAACACAGTTAAGGCCCACATCATAACACAAATAATAACAGTGATAATACTACTTTCTTGAGTGCTTTGTTGGTTCCAAGTGCTTCACATAAGTTAGATCATTTATTCTTTACAACAACCCTATGGGTACATATAAATACTGTACCCATTTTACAGCTGAGGAAACTGAGGCGGATAGAAGGTAGGTGAGTTGCTCCAGGTGGAGCTGGGCTATGAAGCCAGGCAGTCTGATTTTATTGTAAAGTTTCTCAACCTTGCACAGTTGACATGTTGGGACAGATAATTCTTTGCTGTGGGGCTGTCCTGTGCATAGTAGGCTGTTTGGCAGCATCTCTGGCCTCTCACCACTGGACGTCAGTGGCACCCCCAACCCCACCCAACATGTGACAACCGAAAGTGTCTTCGGACATTGCCAAACATCTCCCTGTTGAGAACCGCAGCTCGGCAGCCAGGCCCGTTCGCTGCTCAGCCCTCCTAACAGCCGGACTGGATGGCGCCCGGTGTGGTGGCTGAGATGCACCTGCAGGGAGACGCAAGGTGGCTGCTCACACGAGGTCTCCCAAGGGGATCCTCACAAAGGTCCCCGGCTTTCAGGTTTAGAACTTCCACGTCAGGTCATCTAGAATCAGCTGGACCCAGTGAAACAAACGCCTCACAGCACAGCTTGCAAGCCCATTCAATAAAGCCAGTTCTTGCTCACATGTTGCAGGGGAGGGGTGGACCTGGGTTGTCTGGCTGGATGACCGCCCGGGACATTCACTAGGACAGGTGACCAACGTCTGGGGCAGTGAGAGAGCATGGGTGAGGGGCTAGAGTTCTGGATGCTCAGGACCTTATCCAGAACAAGTTTAGGTGGTGCTGGGGGCAGACGCTAGAATACAGAGGGCAGAGAAGCGAGTGCGAGGTGAGGGCCGACACCCCCTTCAAGAAGCTTTGCTGTGAAGGAGAGGAGAGAGGGCTGGAGCTTGAGGGAAAGGCAACTCTCACTTTTAAATTCTTGCCATTTTGAGCATCAGAGGAACTGGAAGACGGGGGAAACCCCGAGATATTTCCCCACAAAGCTGCCAGAGACTGCTTCCTCCAGCGGTTAATTCCACTTCCTCTGCTACCACGCCCACCAGCTGTGCACCTCTTCTCCCAGCCACGGTGGTTCCCATTTGGGCAGCCCTCTCACGCCGGCTTGGCCGGTGCACACATGGTGAAGAGGTGGCTGGAACTGCGTGATGGAGGAAAGATGCCCTGGGGTTCTCAGGGCTGGAGGGAGTTCAGGCCCAAAGCCCCATGGACTCTGAACTGGAACACTTTTGCCAACATCTAACCCAAAGCATGTCAAATTTTTCAAGTGAAAAATCCCTACTGGCACAGAGGGAAGAGCTCATATCCCAGGGATTGGGGGTCAAAGTTGAGTATGGAGTAGCCACCAAGAGCCCAGTGTTTCTCTAGTTTCTCTAAAGCCTCATGTTTTAGCTTAAAAATTCATGCAGTGTTGCATTCTACTCTGTAACATACTCGTATGTTTGGAGTTTCAAAACTACATCCTAAATTGCTTACCCAGGTGACACTGACCCTCAGGGAGATGTGCTGGTGTTGTCTGATGGCGCTCCAGTCACAGCACTGGCCTGACCCCTCTGCCTCTGCCTCCCCACATCTGCACACACATGCTCACACACACACACACACATTTTACACTTGAGGAGACCGAGGCTCCGAGAGTGGAGGTCACACACCCAAGGTCACGCAGCAAGTGCTTAAACTAGAACCTAGGTCCATCAACTCCCTGTGCAGTGCTCCTTCTGCCCAACTCTGTCGCCAAGGGAACTGAGGACAGCAGAGTTTTATTGAGGGGTCTTGGATTTCATATCCAATTTTGGCAGATGAAATTGGGAACGGGTAGCAGGAAGTTTAGAGTAGAAAATAAGTAATTTAATTATCTGGGCTCCACAACTAGGTTCTGATGCTTTTGAGACTTGACACTATTGTTAGAATGAAGAGCCGTGTTCCAAGGAGGGTTTGACAGACTTCTAGAAGGCCTTTCTGCTCCAAATTATCTTCTCTATTCTGGCATTAAAAGATTCGAAATCCACTTTTCAGTTAGGCATTGCCCTCTCCTTCGAGGTCATTGTTAGGGCTGAACTGTATACCCCCAAAACTCACTGTTGAAGTCCTAACCCCCAGCACCTCAGAACGTGGCCGTATTTGGAGAGAGGACCTTTGCGGAGGTAATCAAGTTAAAGTGAGGACTGTGAGGAGGGCCTGATCCAGCATAACCGCTGTCCTGACGACGAGAGATTTGGACAGAGACACACAGAGAGGGAAGACGGAGTGAAGAGGTGGCTGTCCACCAGCCCAGCAGAGAGGCCTGGAACAGAGCCTCCCCCACCCCAGCCCTCAGTAGGAACCAACTCTGCTGACACCTCCATTTCAGACTTTCAGCCTCCAGAACCGGGAGACGCTACATTTCTGTTGTTTAAGCCACTAGGGCACGGATGCAGTCGTCTTTGTGGGGGCTTGTGGTCCTGGGAAGGAACGCACGGCCGGATTCCTGCCCCAGAAAAGCATGATGATGTCTCAGCAAAGGGAGCTTCTGTGTTTGAGATGCGCCCTTTGCTGGTACCCACCATGGCATCTCATTTCCTCTTCACTGGAGAGAGAATAGTAACAACAGAAATTGTGGCTCATCTTTACTGAGCATTTACTATGTATTGGGCAGTTTTCAATGCTTTACATTTAATACCGCTACCAGGGGGTATAAGGCACTATTATTCCCATCTTACAGATAAGGCAATTGAGTCCCAGCGAGGTTACGTGCCTAGCCCAAGGCACTCAGCTAACAGTAAGTGGCTGGACCAGAATCAAAAACCAGTTTCCACCCACCTTTCTATCTCTTTCAGGGCAAATGAGCTTCCCTAGGGCTTTCCCCCTGAGTAGATGGACAGGGAGCTGACCCCAGGGTGCAGCTGGTTAATGCGGGAAGAAGAGGAAGGAGGGGACCACTACCTGGTGCCTGAAACCCTGTACCTTCCAACCTGAGGGCAGCCCTCCCTCAGACCCCCTGCGGGTCTGATGCTGCCGGAGTAAGGGCTGACGTCAGCTGGCTGGAAATTCCTCTGCCTAGCGATCAAGGCTTGCAAGAACAAAAGCTCCCACCGCAGGAAGAAGCTTCCTGCTCAGCCCCTAGCGAGAGGGCTCGGGTTTCAACTACACAGCCGGTGAAGTCATCGGTCAAGGGCCAGTGGCAGAGGGGCTCCCGAGGGCACAGAGCAGCTGGGCGGAAGGCCTCGCACTCTCTTCCCCTCTAGGCCACCGGGGCCTGCTCAGGGGCACTGAGATCCTCCTGTGGAGGGTGGGAAAGCGCTGTGGCCCGGCCTCATCTCTGACCTCAGCCAGTCCTCTCTTCACAATTGTGTCCGTATCCATTTGCCAGTGGGGAAACTGAGGCCAGAGAAGTGAAGTCAGTGGCTCAGTGATATTCAGCAAATTAGACTCGGGGTGGGAGGACTTGAACCCAGTCCTTGATCCCTCCCTCGAATTCTTAAGAGGAGCTGAGCTCCTGGTCCTTTGAATACTAAGAAGGGGGAAAGAAGGGTCCTCCAACAAAGACCTGGGTGGAAAGGGGACAATTTCCGAAGACCCCCTTTCCCCAGCTATCCATCTTGCCCCCAGTGGAGCGCTGAGGGCTGGGCGGGAGAACATTCACTCATTCACTCACTCAGCACATCAGGCACCCACCGTGTGTGGGCTGAGTGCTGAGCTGTGGATCAGGCCAGCCTGGGCGCCACGTGTGCCACTAACTTACGTCAACACGGCAAGGGGGGGCCCACGATCAAGGCGAAGGGAGGAAGTAACTGCAAAAAATGGACATACAGCAGCTAGAGACATGAAAGACAATGTCATTAACAGTAACGTTCCCTCAGTCACGCACCAGCTGTGAACACCACTCGGCAGCACAGCGCTGCGTCTGCATCCACCAACCTCCATACCAGTCACTTTCCATGGAATTTCATTTAATCTTCACAACTACCCTATGAGGCTGTGGAGGGGACACCAGGATCCACAAGCCCTCCTTTTTTTGGGACCTGGACCACTCCCCCAACCACAAGAGCGAGTCCCTGAGGCCATGTTTGTACAGTGAGTGGCCCTGCCCCACGGTCATAGACGATTGAATTGGGAGTGGACACGTGACCTAATTGGATTCTCTTTCTTGAGAATTGGAATTGGGATGTCATATCAACAGAGGCTCCCAGGTCTGGAAGCAGAGAGAGAACAACGCAGCAGGTATGCTGAGGGCAGTAGAGTGGCTGTTGTTGCTCCCGTTCTGCCTGCTTTCCACTCCAGGGTCCCCAGACTGGTCTACATCCTTATAATGCATTGTTTTTGCCTATGTTTGCTTGAGTCAACTTCTGTCACTTGCATCCAAGGAATCTTAAGTAGATAGTGAGTTTCATGATGGCAAGGACCAGGTCTCATTCACCAGTGTGTCTCCAGAGCCTGGCCCATAAAATGTGCTCGGTAAACATTTGTTGAATGAATGAAACATGGAGGTTCAGAGAAGTTAATTGATTTGGACCCAAGGCACACAGTAAGTAACAGCTGGGATTTGAATTGGGTTTTCCAGCTTCAAGAGCATTTTCTACTATACCACTGTCTTTTACAAATTGTAGTTGTTATTATATTAAAATTACAGGCGGTCAGAGCTAGAGTAGATCTGAAAGTTAGCAAGTCTGACTTCTTTGTGTTATAGATGGGATATTGGGGCCTAGGGAGGGGAGGTGGCAGAAGTCTCTTGATTCCCATCCAACCTGGCGTCTGGTCATTATGTGTGTGTGATGTGGCCGTGGGGCTGTTGGAGCACCCAAGGACTTTCATACCTGTTGGCAAATATCAGCTGCTGGGAGCCCCCAGGACCCCCTCTCTGCCTGGCCCCTCCCTTCAGGACCTCTGGGCCTCCAATAGTGAAGAGGTGATGCTTAGCCCAGCAGGGGTCTCCAGGCCCATGGTCAGGCTGCTCTACCTGTTAAATATTTTGAATATCAGCCCTGC
The DNA here is from genome assembly GCA_031878705.1 of Tapirus indicus. Classification (NCBI taxonomy): domain Eukaryota; kingdom Metazoa; phylum Chordata; class Mammalia; order Perissodactyla; family Tapiridae; genus Tapirus; species Tapirus indicus. The sequence continues at coordinate 57,579,443 of CM062918.1, read as the reverse complement.
ACCTACCTGGTGTGATCTGAGCAGTTCTGGTCACTGTCTCTCCAATAAAGGGCCTCCCCCTCTGCCTCCCATCACAGCTGACATTGCACCATTCAGAGACTTCACAAACACAAATATTTTGGAGTGTCCCTTCCATGCCAGGCTTTTGGTCCCTGGGAACTCTTGCTCCCACTACCTAAAATGCAAATACTCCTGCAGAAGGGGAAATCTGAGGTCATTATGGCCCCCACATCATGGGGATGATTTAGCAGCAGGCCGGCTAAGCCAACTGAAAAAGGCCAATAGCAAACAGAGGAACCCAAAAAAGCAAGAGTGAGAGAGAAAATACAGAAATAGCGATTGTATTTGCAGCATACAAGTAAGTGCTGTGGCACATCAAAACGCCAACATTTATTTTCAGATTGGTGATGCTATTTGGATTTATATATTTTGGAGGGAGGTGGCATCGTGGGCTTCAGGGCTTGGGCCATCTAAAGATCTTAATCTGGTCGAGCTGGCAGAAGGCTGAAAGCAAAGACACGGATGGGCACTCAGGCTGGCCGGAAGTTCGAGGAGGAGGAGTGAGGAATCTAAGCTACATTTAGGACTTCTACAGGCACCTTATCGTGCAGTATCTCCTTACACCTTGAGAGCCAGACTCAGCAGTAGGCTTTGCTACTCCATTTTGCAGATGGAGGAAACTGAAGATCAGCAATTTTTACAAGGTGGCATCACTAATAATTAATGGAACTGGGATTTGCACCTGGGTCTGGCATTTGGTAACTATCTGTTGAATGAATGATCTTTTTTGCCTCTAAAGTCCATGCCCTTTCTACCACAATTGAGAGAAAAATGATGGAGAAGGCCCCCCCTCTTTACACGTAACAGCCAACACTTATAGAGCCCTTACTATGTGCTAGGCTTTGTTCCAAGCACTTTCTGTAGATACTGACTCACTTAGACCTCATTTGACAGGCAGGAAACCAAGGCACAGAGAGATGAAGTCACTCTCCAGAGATCTCAGAAGTGCGCTCAGGGAGCCAGGACTGAATCCAGCAGTGTGGCTCAAGTCGCTGCTCTGTACTCCTCTGGCCCATCCCGCCTGTTTCCCACAGCTCTACTCACACGGGGTTTTGCCATTTTATTTTATTTTGACTTGTTCGATAAGCATGTGCTGATACCTCAGAGCTGGTTTGTTTGCATTGCTCTCGTTTCTGGTGGAGTTATGTACTTTCTCATGTTTTGATTGACCATCTGTACTTCCTGTGTAAACTGTCTGTTCATCTCTTTTGCTGAAAACTGAGTGGAATCTGGGCACTGATTTGTGCTTTTTGTGAAAAAGCAAAAATTAATATATTTTAGGTATATCAGTGGTTTATTTTTTTCCAGTGGTTTCTTATTTTCCTCTTGTGATTGTCCTATATTTTATTCAACAAAAGGTTCTTATTTTTTAATTTGAGAATCTTTTTTGTCTCTAGTGATGGATTCTCTTCCAATATGATAAATGTGAAATTGCACTTTCTTGTCTTTTTGAAGGTTTGTTTTTCAGACATGCATAAGATCTCACCTGCAATTCATTGTAGAAAACAATATAGGTGTCACTCTTCTCTGTATTAATTATAGTTCTCTCCAAAACATTTATTATATAGTAATTACTTTCCTCATTGTTGGATTATTTCTAGTTTTACTATATATTGGGTTAATTTGGAATCATTTAATCTCTCCCACTGATCTTTTTTTCTGTTGTTACCATATGGTTTGGATAATTGTCACTTTGTAATATGTTATAAAATCTGGTAGGTTAAATTTACTATTATACCCTTTAAAAAGAAGTTTTAGTCCCTTTAATCATTTAATCTGGTAACTGAACATCACTATTCATTTCTCAAGCTCTTATAAGTATCCCTTGGGAGATTTCATAGGTAGTGCATTCAATCCACATAGAAACTCAAGGAAAAGTGTTGCCTTTGCTATTTCTAACCTTCTAGCCTGGAGTGGGTGGGCGCTCCATTTATTTTCATCTTCCTTTATTTCTCCCAATAGGGTTCTATAAGCTTCTTTGAAGAAATCTTATGACTTGAAGTAAACTAATGTCCAAGTATTGAATGTTTGATGGCAAATGAAGGAAACACCCTTTCCTGTGTATTTTCTATCTATGCAGCACTAAGTGCGCATGCCAGAATGGCAGCTCTTGGCTCATGGGAAGGTTCCAGAGATCTTGGAAACTGGGTAGTCACGTTGGAGTGTGTGGGTGCCTGGACAGCTGCAGGCAGTGGGAAAAAGCTTCCCTTTGGGGTGGAGCTTGAGGTGGACAGATCCTTGGGGCCTGTGGGAGTCCTGCAAGAGTGAGGCACCTATTAGGTAGTGACCACATGGCCACATGAATGGGCATGGCCTTTCACAGAGGGCCCATGCGGGAGGTAGGGGTGGGGAGCAGGAGGACTATTTGGTTCGGGCCTCAAATTTAAACTCATGACATCAGCTCCGGATGGGATTACTGACACAGTCAGTGGGTCCTTTGGAGAGGCCATTGGCCAAGGGTGTGACATCTTCAGAATCTCTGTCACGCCCTTACCCAAATTCTCTCCAGATCTCAACACGTGCTTTCAGGAGGAGGCTGGAGTCTGTAACTTCTGTTGAATGCCTACTGTACGTATCAAGCCCTGTGCTTGGAGCTCTATTCTTGCTATCTTGTTAGACCTCACTACAGCCCGATGAGGTAAACATCATTACACCCATTTTGAGATGAGGAAACCAAGGCTGCAAGAGGTTAAGGACGAAGCCCAAAGGCACACAGCTAGTAAACTCAGACCCTACAACCGAACTCCGTGTTGTTTTCTTCAAGCCCATGTTCTTTCCACTCGCCATTCTGCTTTTCCATAGTGAGGGGCTCAGCGAGTGGCTTTGTCACTTGGGAAGGAGTGAAACATGAGCAAATCCCAAGACTTGGCCAGGTCATTCATTCATTCGCTCACCCATTCACTCATTCATCCAACAAGCATTTGTCAAGCGGCAGTCATGCCCTCCGCTTCTCCCAGGGTGAAACAATCTACTCCATGAATTCAACCACCAACACACCGAAGACTCTCACATCTATCCTTCCAGCCCAGACTTCTCTCCTAAACTTCACATTTGAACAGCCAGCTTCCTGTGGGTAAATCCAGCAGGATGTCTCATGCCTCAACACGCCAGAATGGAACTGTCCATTTCTCCTTAATCTCCCAAACTTGTTCTCCTATGTTCTTTCTCAGTGAATGATGCCACCATCTATCCTCCACCTTGTTCATTCCTTCTATCCAATTTCTCACCAAGGCTTCCCGATTTTCTTCCAAAACATGTTGAATCTGTGTCTTCCTCTCTGCCTCAGCAACCCCACCTTGTGCTGAATCCTGCCCATTTAGTGTGAGTTTGCCCCTTGGCTACTTCTCCTAGATTGATTCTGCTCTGGTATCCTTTGTGTGTTTCAGGTGACCTTCCTGAGCCATAACTCTGACACCTTTCTAGGCTGAGAAATGCAAATCCAATTTTGGTGCAAACCTTCCAAATTGGACTTTTGTGCCAGCCATGTCAATCATTGCTCTTGCCTTTTAAATCCCTTTGGAGGGAACCTGCTCAAAGTGCAATTGTGTTTTAGGCCATGTCAGCTGATTGAACCAGTGGTGGCCACCTGGCCCAAAGGCAGCTGGCTGATTGGCTGGCCAGCAACACGTGATGTGATCTGGTGTGAAAGAGGCATGTAAGGTCAATCAGATTCTCTCTAGAGAATGTGAGCAAAGAAATACTGGGAGAATGAGGCAGTTAGCAGTGGAAATTGAGACTAAGTCATGAAGCAGAGCTGGGGCTGCAGAAGCCACTATTAGAGCCTTGTGCAATGCGGAGCATGCATTAGAAGAGGAAGCTGGTAAGGACGGAGGGGGGGATGGAGTAACACAGAGAGCACAGGAGCCATTAAAAGGAAGCTGTGCACCATAAACAGGATTCTTTAAATGGAAGACTTTTAGCTTTAGGAAGAACTGTCCACATTGTCCTTATTTTCTTGTTTTGCTATAGGCCAGTAAAGATCGCAATGGGATGTTGGGGGTCCCCCAGCCTGGCTCACATCAAACAAGCCCTCTTTAAGACTGGGGGCTTGAGAGAGGTGACAGAAGCCTTGCAGAACTAGAGAAACAGCCTCAGATCTTCCCTCTGGGGAATCCAGACAATAGCAACTGCTGACTTTTTTCCACTGAAATATCACCCCACGTGGTGAGGCACGGATGCTCCACTTTAATATTTAGACTTTGGTGCTGTGGAAGTCAGCGGTGTTTGTTATTCTGGTGGCTGGTGTTTGGAAAAGCACATTGTCTCCATGGCGATGCCTGCTGCTCACAAGTTGTTCCATTGTTGGGAGGCCCCGCGAGGAGATCACAAGGCTGGGCCAGCGAGCTCTCTTCTGAAAAGGGCCCAGGTTTGGGCTGATCTAATTCCCTGAGGGAAGCTGGTTCCCTGACTCCAGGGGTCAGCGTGGGGCACAGGTGCCAGGACCAGCTCCCCAAGACTGTGGGCACAGCTATGTCGGTGTCTGGAGAAGGGGTTCACAAGCATGGGCTATGAAATCACACCTCCTGGATTGGTAAACTGGCTCCACCACTTACCAGCTGTGTGACCTTGGGTAAGTCACTTCATCTCTCTGTGCCTCAGTCTCCTCATCTGTAAAATGAGGATAATAATAGTATATACTTCAGAGAGTTTATCATGATTAAATAATGTAATGTATTATTAGGTTGGCCTACAAGAAATTGTCATTTTTACTGGTCAAAACTGGTTTACCCTAATACAATTGTGATTAGCACATAGTAAGTGCTTAATAAATACTAGCTAAAAGTGTAAAAATTATATAAATATCTACTATTATTTCAGCCCTTCTCTGACCGTGAGGACCAGCCATTTTTGACCTGGCCTTGCCCAGACTGGTACAGAGAGGGCAGGAGGTGCTGATGCCCACTTTTGTGCTGCAGGCACAGGAGACTGTGAGTTCCTTGGTGCTAGGTTCAGCTCTGTCACTTAATTGTGTGGCTTCCCCTCCTAGCTTCTCCCTCTAACAAAAGTGACAATATTGGACAAGCTTGTAAAAAACCCTTCTGGCTCTGATCATCTTCGTGTTCTCAGACCATAGCAATCTCTCTCCCCTTTTCACTTCTCAGCTCTTTGTCTGTGTCACTTGTTTGCCACTTGCAAATTAACAGCTCTAGGGCCTAGTCTCACATTTGTCCCTGGGTTACTGCTATGTCTAGATAGCCTGTGACAACAAATTAAGGTTATAGTTCCTTTTGTCATACAAATTATAGCTCTGGCCATATTCAGCCTTATTGTAAGAAATATAGGCTTTTTCACTTCACCTTCCCAAATAACAATGACAACAACTCCCACTTATTAATCACAGTCTGTATATCAGGCATTGTTGTGAGTGCTTATGTGCATAAGCCATTTAACCATCACAACAACTCTGTAAAGTATGTACTGTGATCCCAATCTTACTGCTGAGGAAACAGGGACAAAGTATCTTGCCCAAGGTCACATAGCCAATAAGTGGCAGAACTGGGATTTAAACCAGAGTCCATGTTCTTGGCCACAGATTCTACTCTCTTGGCAGTCCCTGGAAATTCTTACCCATTCCCCACATCCCTCTTATTGTTACTTGCAACTTTATCCAGCTGTCTGGCTGCAGAATCTTGTCCCACTTAGTGACTTATTTCTAGCGAGTCACACCCTTATATTCTTTAGAGGTACAATGAGACAGAATAGTCCTCTCAGGCACCACCTTTGACCTTTCTGAAGTCCTAACAAAGAGTTTCGTGGTCATACCCTCCCTCAGCTTTGTCTTTAGATCATGATTTCCTGAAAGATCCCTGGATCTGATCTTTGTTCAGAAGCCAATTCTTAATTTCAACATTGTTTGCTATCTGGAGAAGTGGGAATATTCATTAACAGCAAGTACTGTATCCTTTTCTTTTAAAACAGTCCTTCCTTTAGTTTATCTCTCTCCTCTAGCATTTTACCATATGCAGCAAGGCACCAGAAAGCACCTTCAACAGTCTGGGTGGAAATCTCCATAGCCCAACTACCCAGTTCATTAGGATCATTTTCTACTTTCCATATAACTGCAGGTGACAGTGTTGCTAAACTTTCTCCAACTAGCTATCAAGATTCCACCTTCCTCCAATTTCCAATAACATGCTCCTCACTTGCCCTTAATCCCTCATCAACAGGCTCCTCAAAGTCCTTCCATCTCCTTTCCATTGCTCAGTTCCTAAAATACCCCCACATTTTTAGTTTTTGTTATGGTAGCACATCATTTTTAGATATCAAAATCTGATATTAGTTACCTACTGCTTTGTAACAAATTACCCCCGAGCTTATCAGCTTAAACAACAAACTTTTATCTCCTGTAGTTTCTGAGTGTCAGGAATCTGGAGTTGCTTAGTCAGTGGGTTCTGGCTCAGGGTCTTCCCTGAGGTTGCAGTCATGGAGATGTGGCTGGGGATGGAGGATTCACTTTTAATATGGCGTCTTTCGCATGGCTGTTGGTTAAAGGCTCAGGTTCTTACTGGCAATTGTCAGGAGGCCATGGTTCCTTGCCACATAGGGCTTTCCATAGGACTGCTTGGTATGGCATTTGGCTTTCCCCTAAACAAGTGGATACTAAATAGGGTGACCGAGATGGAAGCCACAGTTGCTTTTTATGATCTAGTCTCTAAATTCTCACACGGTCACTTCCCCATTATTCTACTGGACATACAGACCAATCCAAATACACAAAGACTAGCAAGGACATGAACACCAGCAGGTGAGGATCACTGGGGCCATCTTGGAGACTGGCTACTACTGTGATAAAACACTGAATGCATTCCCTAAGACCTGGAATAAAGCAAAGACATTACTCTCACCACTTCTATTCCCATTGTAGTGGAAGCTCTAGCCAGTGCAATAAGGTAAGAAAAAGAAATAAAATGCATACTGATTGGAAAGGAAGAAATAAAAACTCTTTTAAGTTGCAGATGATACAATCATCTAGGTAGAAAATTATAAGGAATCTACAAAAAATCTACTATAATAAGTGAATTTAGGATATTCACAGAATACAAGATTAATATATTTGATAATTGTATTTTTATACACTGGCAACAAACAATTAGAAATTTAAAAAGCCAAAAATATAGTTTAATGAAAGGAAGCACATATTTGCAGCCGAGCAGTCTTCTCATCTGGCTCCCTGCCAGTAGAATTTGAGGAGTCCAAAAGGCCTCTTTTCATTTTGTATTGTCTTTGACCCTTTTGGTCTACACTGGCAGTATTTCTGCTGATATAATTCTTTTAAAACTTTGCGTGTCATCAAAAATAAAAAATACCTTAATGATAAATTTGACAAAATATGTGCATGACCCACATACTGAAAACTATGTAACATGGCTGAAAGAAATTAAAGATGACCTAAATAAATGGAGATTATATATAATTTTATATATAAAATGGATCAGAAGACTCATATTATTAAGGTATCAGTTCTCCTGAAGTTGATCTATAGATTCAATGCTGTTCCAATCAAAACGCCAGCTGGCCTTTGTGTAGGACATGACAAATTGATTCTAAAAAAGACCTATAATAGCCTAAACAATTTTGTAAAAGAAGAAGAAAGTTGTTGAAGTTACACTAATTTCCAAATCTATAAAGTTACAGTTTTCAAGACTGTAGTATTGGTATCAAGATAGACAAATAGCTCAATGGAACAGAATAGAGAGTCCAGAAATAGACCCACATATATATGGTCAATTGATTTTTTTAACAGTCTTATTGAGATAAAATTCACATCATATTATTCACCCATTTAAAGTGTACAACTCAGTGGTTTTTAGTATATTCACAGTTGTGCAACCATTACCACAATCTAATTATAGAACATTTCATCTCCCCTAAAAGAAATTCCATACCCTTTAGATATCATTCCCATTCCCTTCTACCAACACTCAACACCCAGCCCTAAGCAACCACTAATCTACGTCTGTCTCCATAGATTTGCCTATTCTAGACATTTGATATAAATGAAATCACACAATATGTGATCTTTTGTGACTGACTTCTTTCACTTAACACGTTTTCAAAGTTCATCCACATTGTAGCACGTATCAGTACTTTGTTCCTTTTTATTACCAAATAACGTTCCATTGTATGGATATACCACATTTTGTTTATTGCTTCATCACTGATGGACATCTGGACTGTTTCCACTTTTGGACTGTTATGAATAATGCTGCTATGAGCATTCATGTACAAATTTTTGTGTGGACATAAGTTTTCATTTCTCTTGGGTATATACCTAGGAATAGAATTGCTGGGTCATATGCTAACTCTATGTTTAACTTCTTGAGGAACTGCCAAACTGTTCTCCAAAGCAGCTGCACCAGTTTACATTTCTACCAGCAATGGATGAGACTTCACCTTTTCCACATCCTCACCAACACTTGTTATTGCCATCTTTTTTATTGTAGCCATCCTAGTGGGTATGAAGTGGTATCTTGTGGTTCTGATTTGATTTTCCTAATGAATAATGATGCTGAGCATCTTTCCATGTTCTTAATGGCTATTTGTATGTCTTCTTTGGAGAAATGTCTACAAACTCTTTGCCCTTTTTAAAATTGAGTTGTCATTTTATTATTGAGTTGTAATAGTTTTTAATGTATTCTGGGCACAAGTTCTTGTCAGATATGTGATTTGCAAATGTTTTCTCCCATTCTGTGAATTGTCTTTTCACTTTCTTGATGCCATCATTTGTAGCACAGAACTTTTTAATTTTGATATGGTCCAATTTATCTATTTTTTCTTTTGTTTCTTGTTTTATTGCTTTGCTATCCTCTATGAGTTTTAAAGTTTCAGCTCTTACATGTATGTGTATGATCCATTTTGAGTTAATTGTTGTATATGGTATGAAGTAGGGTTCCAACTTTATTCTTTTGCACACGGATATCTACTTGTCCCAGCACCATTTGTTGAAAAAACTATTCTTTTCCCAGGTCAATTGATTTTTGACAAAGTTCAATAAGGAAGAGATAATATTTCCAACAAATAGTGTTGGAACAATTGGATATCAATATGCCAAAAAAAACATAAAAAACAAAAAAACCAGCTTTGACCCTTACTTCATACCAAATACAAAACCTGACTCTAAGTGGGTCATAGACCTAAGTGTAACAGCTGGAACTATAAAACTTCTATAAAATAGAGGAGAAAAATCTTAGTGAACTTGGACTAAGGAAAGTACAAACTAAAAAATTAAAAATTGATGATTTGAACTTCATCAAAATTTTAAAAATTTCTCTCCAAATGACCACGTTATGTTAAGAAAGTGAAAAGGCCAACTACAGACTGGGAGAAAATATTTGCAAAATATATCTGATAAAGGACTTATATTCAGAATATACAAATATCCTTATAACGCAATATTAAAAAAGAAAAACAACTCAATTTTAAAATGGGCAAAAGATTTGAACAGACACTTCACCAAAGATTATACACAGTTATCAAATAAGCACATTAAAAATTCCTGACATCATTAATCATTACAGAAATGCAAATCCAAACCACAATGAGATACTACTACACACCCATTACATTGGCTAAAATTGAAAAGACTGATCACACCATGTGGTGGCAAGAATGTGGAACATTTACATTCCACTAGCATTCAAACACTGTTGGCAGGAATGTAAAAAGGTACAACCACTTTGGAGAACATTTTGACAGTTACTTAAAAAGTAAACACTAATATGAACATTTATATACCAACAAATTGGATAACCTAGAAGAAATGGATAAATTCCTAGAAACATATAACCTACCAAGACTGAATCATGAAGAAATAGAAAATCTGAGCAAATCAATGAGTAAGGAGACTGAATCAGTAATCAAAAACGTCCCAACAAAGAAAAGCCCAGGACCAGATGGCTTCACTGGTGAATTCTACCAGTCATTTAAAGAAGAATTAATGCCAATCCTTCTCAAGCTCTTTCAAAAAACTGAAGAGAAGGGAACACTTCCAAACTCATTTTATGAGGTCAGCATTACCCTTATACCAAAACCAGACAAGAACACTACAAGGAAAGAAAATTACAGGCCAATATCCCTAATGAACATAGATGCAAAAATTCTCAACAAAATACTAGCAAACTGAACTCAATAGCACATTAAAAGGATCATACACCATGATCAAGTGGGATTTATCCCTGGGATGCAAGGATGGTTCAACATATGCAAATTAATAGATGTGATATACCACATTAACAAAATGGAGGATAAAAATCATATGATCATCTCAATAGATGCAGAAAAAGAATTTGACAAAATTCAACATCCTTCCATGACAAAAACTCTCAACAAAATAGGTATAGAAGGAATATAACTCAACATAGTAAAGGCCATATACAAAAAACCCACAGCTAACATCATCATACTCAACAGTGAAAAACTGAAAGCTATCCCGTTAAGAACAGGAACAGACAAGGGTGCCTACTCTCAGCACTTCTATTCAGCATAGTACTGGAAGTCTGAGCCAGAGCAATCAGGTAAGAAAAAAAAAAGCAACCAAATTGGAAATGAAGAAGTAAAACTGTCTCTTTTTGCAGATGACATGATCTTATATATAGAAAACCATAAAGACTCCACCAAAAAACTGTTAGAACTAATAAACAAATTCAGTAAAGTTGCAGGATTCAAAATCAATATACAAAAATCAGTTTTGTTGCTGTATACTAACAAAGAACAATCCAAAAAAGAAACTAAGAAAACAATCCCATTTACAATAGCATCAGAAAAAATACTTAGGAATAAATTTAACCAAGGAAGTGAAAGATCTGTACACTGAAAACCATAAAACATTGATGAAAGAAATTAAAGATGACAAAAGTAAATGGAAAAATATCCCATGTTTGTGGATTGGAAGAACTAATATTGTTAAAATGTTCTTACTACCCAAAGCAATTTACAGAATCAATGTAATCCCTATCACAATTCCAATGGCATTTTTCACAGAAATAGAAAAAAACAATCCTAAAATTCATATGGAACTGCAAAAGACTGTGAATAGCCAAAGCAATCTTGAGCAAAAAGAACAAAGTTGGAGGCATCACACTACCTGATTTCAAATTATGGTACAAAACTATAGTTATCAAAACAGCATGATAATGGCATAATAAGACATACAGACCAATGGAATAGAATAGAGAGCCCAGAAATAAGTCCATGCATCTACGGTCAATTGACCTTTGACAAAGATGCCAGGAACACATAATGGGGAAAGGACAGTTTCTTCAATAAATGGTGTTGAAAAAACTGGTTATCCAGGTGTAGAAAAGTGAAATTGGACCCTATCTTACTCCATATACAAAAATCAACTCAAAATGGATTAAAGACTTAAATGTAATACCTGAAAGTGTAAAACTACTAGGGGAGAACGTTCTTGACATTGGTCTGGGCGGTGTTTTTTGGATATGACCACAAAAGTACAGGTAACAAAAGCAAAAATAGACAAAAGCCAAAATAGGCAAACAAAACAGATTGTTTCCCTTTCTCAGCAAGGGAAACAATCAATGGAGTGAAGAAACAACCTATAGAATGAGAGAAAATATTTGCAAACCATACATCTGATAAGAGGTTAATATGCAACATATTTAAAGAACTCACCTCAATAAGAAGAAAATTAATAACCTGATTAAAAAACAGGCAAAGAACTTGAATAGATATGTCTCAAAAGAAGACACACAAACGGCCAACAGGTATGTAAAAAGATACTCAGCAATACCAATCACCAGGGAAACGCAAATCAAAACCACAATGAGGGCCAGCCCCAAAGGCCTGGTGGTTAAGTTCGGAGTGCTTTACTTCGGTGGCCCAAGTTTGGTTCCTGGGTGTGGACATACACCACTTGCCCGTCAGTGGCCATGCTGTGGTGGCAGCTCTCATACAAAAAGAGGAAGATTGGCAGCGGACGTTAGCTCAGGGTGAAACTTCCTCAGAAAAAAACACAATGATATATCACTTCACACCTGTTAGGATGGTTGTCGTCATAAAAAAAATAAAAGATAACAAATGTTGGTGAGGATATGGAGAAAAGGGAACCCTTGTACACTGTTGATGAGAACATAAAATGGTGCAGCCATTACGGAAAACAGTATGGAGGTTCCTCAAAAAATTAAAAATGTAACTACCATGTGATTCAGCACTACTACTTCTGGGTATATAGTCAAAGAAAATGAAGTCAGTATCTTGAAGAGATATCTGCCATATTCATTGCAGCATTATTCACAATAGCCAAGATATGGACTCAACCTAAGAAGATGCAATATATATATATATATATATATATATATATATATATATATCATGTCACATTTCCCCTATTGTACACACACACACACACACACACACACACACACAGGAATATTTTTCATCCTTAAAAAAAGAAGGAAATCATTTGCAACAACATGAATGAACCTGGAGGACAGTATTTTAAGTGAAATAAGCCAGACACAGAAAGACAGATACGGCATGATCTCATTTATGTGGGATCTAAAAATGTCTACCTCACAGAAGCAGAGGGTAGAATGGTGGTTACTGGGGCAGGGAGGTGGGGAAATGGGAGGTTGTTGGTCAGAGGTTACAGAGCTGCAGTTATGTAGGGTAAGTCTAGAGATCTAATAGACAGCATGATGACGACAGTTAATAATGGTGTACTGATACTGAAATTCTGCTTAGGGTAGATTTCAGGTGCTCTCACCACACAATAGTAACTATGTGAGATGATATGTTAACTAACTTGACTGTAGTAATCATTTCACTGTGTACACATACATCAAATCATCATGTTGTACACCTTAAATATATACAATTGTTATTTAAAAATAAAATAAAATAATAATAATTTTAAAAACAGGCTCACAGCGAAGGGGGGAAAAGAAAGGTAAACACATACATACCATACAGTCCAGCTATTCCACTCCTAGGTATTTATCCAAGGAAAACAAAAATGTCCACACATAAAATATTATAAACATAGGGTACAATTATCATGGGATCTATTTCAAAAGTGATTAATAAGGTCATTCTAAAATAACATTACTTATTAGGCATTTGTGACTCCACTGTGCAGTGAATCAAGTGTAACTAGCTGTGCTTTGATGGATCCTTAGCTTTCTACAGCTTTCTTCAACCTATAATTGCTGAACAAAACTCAGAGAATACATTCAAGTATTATTTGAGCAAAAACAATATAACTACACTAAGAGAAATCAAAATGAAATGGAAAATTCAATCATGATCCACTTTTTTTGACAAATCAACTCATTTATTTTTCCTTGTTCCCATCTGGCACTTGTCTGTACGCATAAAACATTTTTACATTGTTGTAAAACTCCAATTTCGCATTCAGCTTTTGAAAAACAATTGCAATATTGTTAACTGTTTTCTGTATTGCTACTTAGTCTTCACAATTGTTTTTAAATGACTGCCTTGTTTACGTTGTGGATCTACGACTCTTTAACATTTCCTCTATTGCTGGACACCAATATGTTTTTTAAAAATGTAGTTAATATCTTCATGTATAAGACATCTTCCTTTTTTTGGATTACTTCCTTGGGATAAATTCCTAGAAGTGGGATTATTGGATCACAGCATATGAACATTTCCATAGCTCTCAAAATATATTGTTAAATGGATTTCTATTCATTCATTCACCAAATATTTATTGAGCACTTTCCACTTGCCAGACATTGATTAAGTGTTGGGGTTACAATGGTGAGGAAGAACACACAGTCTAACTCACAGGCCCTACTGTCTAGCTGGGGAGACAGACTCCATCCGGTCGTCACACAGATGGACAAAATTATAACCACGCTAAGCCTTACTAAGGAGAGACACATGGAGCTATGCAAGTATTTCATGGTGGAACCCTACTTTGCCTGGTGGTTAATGGAAGGATTTCCTAAGGAAAAAGTGATTGAGGTGGGGACTGAAGGATGACTAGAATCTAATAATTAGACCAAAGGGGAGGAAAGAACAGCATTCTAGACAGCGAGAGCAGCATGTCCAAATGCCTTTTGGCAGAGTTAAGAAGACCACAATAGCTGGAGCTCAGAGAGCTGGAGGAGCCTGGAGCAAGACCGAGCAGGGCCTGTGAGCCACGAGAAGGGTGTTGGTCTCTATCCTGAGAGCAGTGGGACACTACTGAACTGGACGTGTGCTTTGAAACACTCGCTCTGGCTGCCGTATGTAGCGGGGAGGGAGTTTGAGAAGGGATATGGGGCACCAGTGCGTGCTTAAGATGGAAGTGGTCAAGATGGAAGACAATAGTTGCTTAGATGATAAGAGTAGGGATAGAAATGGAGATAAGTGGGTGCATTTAGGAAATATTGAGGAGGTAAAATTGACAAGACTTGCAGTGGATTTGATTTAAGCTACGTGGAAGAAGAGGAAGGAGAAGGGAATATGAAGGACAACTCCTAGATTTCTGGTATAAGAAACAGGATGAATGGTGGTGGCATTCACAGATATAGGGAACAAGGGAAGAGGACCAGAACTGAGGTGGCTTTGTAGATAAGGAGTTCAAGGTGTCTTTGAGATAGGCAAGAGGAACTGTCAAGTGGGCAGTTGGATTGAGGATCTGAAACCCAGATCAGAGTTTGGGTTATGGCCATGACCTTATGAGTCATCAATGCACGGATGGTGACTAAAGCCACAGGCCTGGATGAGCTCCCCTGAGGAGAAAGGTTGAGGGTGAACAGAGTCCAGACCAGGTGAGTGAGGAACTTCCACTTTCAGATGGAGGAAGACAGCTGGCCAAGGAGACTGAAAGAGAGAGGACAGGAAAGCCAAGAGAACATGATGTCACAGAAGCCATGGGAAGAGTGTTACAGGAAGGAGAGAGTGGTCACTAGTGTCAAATGCCACCGAAAGGTCCCAGCAAATGGATTTAGATCAATGGTGACCTTGGCAAGACCTGTAATGATGGAGAGACAAGCAGGGTGGAGAAATATGGAAAATAAGGACACAGGGATGGCGTGTCTATACAGACCTTTCCAGAAGTGTGGTTGAGACGAAGAAGTAGGAGGACAGCTGGAGAAGGTGGGGTGAGAGCTTGAGGGAGGGTTTTGGGTTTTATATTTTTTTTCAGAGAGGAGGACTTGTGTGTATGTTGAATGCTGATGGGAGAACTTGGTCAGGAGCAAGCGAGTGAATGTGGGGAGAGAAGTGACAACAGATAATAAGGTCTCTGAGCAGGCGGAGGGGACGAGGTCAGAAACACAGGTAAAGGGATTGACTTTGGGTGGGAGAAGGGACACCTGCTCTTCTGTCACAGGGCTGCATTCATCTATATGATGTCCAACAAAGATGTAGAAGAGGCCAGCATTTGGTTAAATATTCTGCTGTTGCTGTCTAGAAATTATTAACAATTTTTGAACTAGAGACCCTGAATTTTCAGATTGCACTGGGCCCTGCAGATCTTGTAGCCAGTTCTGCCTCCAACAATGTCAGAGCCATTCCTTTCCCCAGACCTCACCAGAATGGAATATAATCATCCAAACCTTTTTGTTATGGCTGTTAATTTAATAGGTGGAAATGCGCGCCTCGGTTGTTTTAATTTGCATTTCTTTGATTACTGGCCAGCTTGACTGTGTTTCCTCATGTCTGTTTACTAACTATATTTCCTTTTGTGTGAACTGCCTGTGTGTGTCCTTTGCTCATTTATGATGTTTTCAAATGCCAAAAACCAGTTTCCTCTTTGGGAATGAATCACCAATTTGTTGAAACGTATGGAGAGAGGGTTTTCTGCAGAAACAGTATGGGATTTCAAGAAGGCAGGCCCAGGCCAGGAGTGCCCCGGGAAGCAAAGACCCTCTGTGTCCTTAGAATCCCACTGGTGCGTGCACACGGTGGTCTTTCAACCAAGCAGCCTTACACCTAGGTTCTCCTTTAATCCTCTGTCTGAATGTGGGAACTTGCCGCTCTCTGCATTGCCTAGGCTGTTCCATCTACGTGGAGTGCCCTCTTCTCCTCGACCTCCCCATGACCAGACTCACAGCATTCGATTCATGTTGATATTGAAGTATATATATACACTTGATATACATATATCACATTTTCCTGTCATTACTGATTTCACATCTGTTTCCCCTTTTGGGCCATGAGCTCCTTCATGCTACAGACCGTATCTTCTCTCTTGCTTTCTCTCTCTTTCTCTCTTCATCTTCAGTGCCTCATGTGGTGTCTGCATATATCAGGTGCTCAACTTCTATTGACAAGTGAATGAAATCAGCGGATGAGTGGTTTGTAACTGAAGCTCTCTGGACCACTTGCTTCTCCTCCTCCACAATTCTTTAACTCTTGACCACATCTGAGCAGCATGTTCCACCTAGGACACCGATTCTAAGAAGTGAAGGTTCCTGGGAGCAAGATCCCTAGAGAGCAAGGGAGCTGGGACACCGTCACCAGATATTGGAAAGACTGTTGGTTCCTCATCATGGTGGAGGGGCAAGTGGGTGGGACACCAGGACTAATGTGTGCTCAAATACAGCTCTCCACTAGCTGTGTAATCAGGGCAAGTGGCTTAACTCCCAAGTTTCTTTGTCTATCAAGAGGCACTAGCTTATTTCACAGGGTGTTGGGGGACGAAATTAGATGAACGATGTGAAAGCACATAGTCCAGAGCCTGGTGCTCATTCATCTGGAGTTGGTTTAGAAAACTGCCCTATAGATACCTCTGAATAGCTCTGGAACCAATGAGTGGAAGATACAAGAAACAAAGACTTCAGCTAGAACTTTCCAACAGTCCGGGCTGACCAAAGATGGAATGAGCTCCTTGGAAGAAAGTGAGTTCCCTATCAGTAGAGATATGAACATAAGGGATATTATAAAAGGGGTTCAAGCATCATATCACAGGTTGGACTAAGTGATCTTTAGGGTGCCATCCAACCTTGAGGAACTTGGATTCCATGACTGATACTGAAAAGTCCACTGTAGTAGACATTTGTTGGGTTCCCCCCAAGCATCTATTTTCCCTCCTCTTCTTTCCCAAAAGCCTCTGGCCTCCTTACCAAGCCAATCAGTTCATCTTATTCCCCAGCCACAGAAACTGGTTTAGAAATAGGCATTTCAGGCCAAGAAAATACAAGGTGGTGTTTGCTTGAGGCTCTGGAAAAGAAATGTCATCTATAGGAGCTATGAAACAGAGAGAGAGACAGACAGACAGAGAGACAGAGAGTGAGTGAGTGCTAGTCTCAGGATAGGGTTGTCTGATAAATACAAGATACTCTGCAAAATTTTAATTTCAGATAAATAAATAATTTTTTAGTATAAACGTCTCACATATTGCATGAGCCTGATTTATACTAAAAAAAATTAATTGTTAATCTGAATTCAAATTTAACTAGACATCCTATATTTTTTTCTTGCTAACTCTGGCAACCCAGTGATTCCATGGAGGGGAGAGGAGACAAAAAGAAACTGGATTCTCGGGGCCAGCCCTGTGGCCTAGTCATTAAGTTCAGCAGGCTCTGCTTCAGGGGCCTGGGTTCATGGATTCAGATCCCAGGCACGGACCTACACCACTCATCAGCCATGCTGTGGCAGCATCCCATATACAAAATAGAGGAGAACTGGTACAGATGTTAGGTCAGGGCTAATTTTCCTCAGCAAAAGAAAAAAAAAAACAAAAGAAATTGGATTCTTGGTGACATATTTGGGCCACCAGATCAAGCCTTGTCTGAAGCTCACACTTCTGAAATTTTCAAGTACAAGAACCAATAAATTCTCTCTTTTTTGTGTTTGGTGAGGAAGATTAGCCCTGAGCTAACATCTGTTGCCAATCCTCCTCTTTTTGCTGAGGAAGATTGGCCCTGGGCTAATATCTGTGCCCATCTTCCTCCACTTTATTTGTGGGACACCTGCCACAGCATGGCTTGATAAGTGGTGGAAGTCTGCATCCAGGATTCAAACCCACGAACCCCAGGCCACTGAAGCAGAGTGT
This sequence comes from Tapirus indicus, assembly GCA_031878705.1. Lineage (NCBI taxonomy): Eukaryota > Metazoa > Chordata > Mammalia > Perissodactyla > Tapiridae > Tapirus > Tapirus indicus. The sequence goes on along the minus strand of CM062918.1, from coordinate 57,561,415 downwards.
GCAAACTTAACCACTGGGCCAGCCCCAATAAATTCTCTTTATTGTTTAACTAGATTTGAGACTAGTTTTCGGTTCCTCAGCACCTTCCTTATCCTAACAGATTCATCAGAAGCTGAAAACTTTGATCTTATTGGGATGCTGATCTTATTGGGAGAAGGCTTGCTTTGCACTCCCTTCTTAGTCTGGCTGCCCTAGTCAGGAACCTCTGCATGGCTCCATCCCATCTTGTGGGATGTTAACTTTATGTGTCAACTTAATTGGGCCCCATGGGGTGCCCAGATATTTAGTTAAACATTATTCTGGGTGTGTCTGCGAGAATGTTTCCGGGTGAGATTAACATCTGAATCAGTAGACTGAGTAAAGCAGTTGCCCCTCCCCAATGTGGGTGGACCTCATCCAATCCATTGGAGGCCTGAATAGAACAAAAAGGCAGGGTAAGGGAGAATGGGCTCTCTCTGCCTGTCTTTAAAAGGGGGGCATTGGTCTTCTCCTGCCTTTTGACTCAGACTCAGACTGGAGCTTATGCCATGGGCTCTCCTGGTTCTCAGGCCTTTGGAGGCAGACTGGAACTATACCGTAAACTCTCCTAGGTCTCCAGCATGCTCAGAAGTCCCAGAGTGTGGGACTTCTCAGCTTCCGTAACTGCACGAGCCAATTCCTTATTATACATATGTATTAGTGTGTATATATATATATATACATATATGTGTGTATCTGTATCTATATATATCCTATTAGTTCTATTTATCTGGAGAATCCAGACTAAATACACTTCTCAGACAAGCATCCCTACAGACACTCACTAGGCTAACTCTGTCTTTATTTTTAGCATGAGACCTTTACGAGAAGCGCAGTTTTGTCTTCAGCTTCCTCTCCCCCAGCCGGGGCGGTCTGAGCCGGGGCCAGCTCCCTCCGAGAAGTCATTACCACCCGTGGGTGCTGCAGCCTCAGCCCTGCACACAGACTGGCCAGTGTCTGCTTGGCTCCAGGGCAGTGAGAAGCTGCCTTGGGACCAACAGAAAATTGACCAGCTTGTTTTCCTTTGGGACCAGAAGAAACCAGCTCCTTTTAATTCTCAATGGCCAGGCTTGGACATCTAGCTTGCCAGAAGCAGTCCTTTGGGGAGGCCCTGGCCAGGGCATGAAAGAGGCAGGACTTTGCTGGAAATTGTGCTCCCTGGCCAAGACCAGGTGGAAAGATCAATTTGGGCTTTATGAATTAGCCCCTTCATTCTTCTGGGTCTGCTTTTCCTCATCTGTAAAACAAGTTGGGCCATCAGGCTGCATGGTGGGTATCAGCGAAGGCCCAGGGCCCAAGGGAATGACACGGGGTCCCAGTTACTGGGCCTCGGGCTTGAGGCAGGGGCTGGGTCGAGGGCGGGAGGTAAAGCCAGGTGTGAGGCAGGCCCAACCACGAGAGCAATGGCTGACACCTTCAAATCAGCTCAGCTCAAGAGAACAAGCTGGGCTCAACCGCACTGCTCTCAACAGCCCCCTGGGACCTGTCTCCCTCTATTTCCCAGCTCCTAACCCTCAACTCCATTTACACCTCATGGAGCTTGCATTTGGTATTTACACACCTTGGTCACAACATCTTGTGTTCTCCAAGGATGCCGGTTTAGAACTGCTCTTCTGGCCCTTCCTGCTTGGCTCCTCCTCAGGTAGCATGCCCCTGCTTAGTTAGGTACTGCTGCTGTAACGAATAGACCCAAACATATGATGGATGAATATAACAGAAGTTCATTTCATGCCTCATCTAACAGTCCAGGGCAGTCAGATTGGGGCTCAGGTGTGGTGAATGTGGAGGCCTCCTCCTCCATGTAGTCAGTCAGAGACTTTGGCTGATGCAGCCAAAGTCATGTTAGGGGACCACTGTCAGCTGAACAAGAAAAAGAGTGTGGAAAGAGCACACACCTATCACTTTTTATTGATTAGAACTATGTCGCATGGCCTTGCCCAGCTACAAGGATGGAATCTAGCTGTGAGCCCAGGAAGAGGAGGAAGTGGGTTGGGTGAACAGCTAGCCAGTCTCTGCCATGCCCGACTTCAGCCCATTGGCATCTCCGGCAGCCTGGGCTCGTGGCCCACCCTGGCTCGGAGGCTGGGCCCAGCCTAGTGTTCCTGAAAGTCCTCTGACTGGGAATGGGAGTGGTTTGGGATTTGGGGAAGTGTGATTTCTGTCTCAGATGGATTAAGTGGAAGGGGAGGAGCAGTGAGCCAGGCAGGATGTGGCACCACTGCCATCACCACTGTCACCCATCACCATTATTAACCACATGCCCCCCTGGCCTAGGGAATCTACCTTTCCATTGCAGAGGGAGGACAGTGGTGAGAATGAGCTTGCTGATGAGGTCACCAGAACCTCAGGACATTGGCTCGGTCCCATGGCTCCGACATTTCCCAGGAAACCTGTGTGTGTGTGTGTGAAGATGGCCACAGAAAAAAATCACAACAACACAGAGGTATTATTATCCCCATTTTACAGATGAGAAAACTGAGGCTCAGAGAAACCTTTCTAGGTGCAAACTGTAAGCCAGGGTTTGGAAACAGGTCGTCTGACTCCATATCCCACACTTCTCTCCCCGTTTCGTGTTCTTTCCCTCTTTCTCTCACGTGTCCTTCAGTCTACTCAAGGCCTCCTCCTCGTGAAGCCTATACTCCTGTCTGAGGATCCCCACTGTCTTTCGTCTGTATCTCTTTTACGTCTGGGGATTTTCTTTGCGTATCTTGTTCCCCTCTAAGCCTCCTGAAGGCAGAGGCTATGTCAAATTCACCTCCGAACCTCTCCCTCCTGGAAGCACCTACACATAAATATCCATCCAGTGAATGAATACCTTAGTCACAGAATTCTTGAACTCAGTTAAGTGGAAAATCTAAGCCAACCATGAAAGAAAGATCAAAGGACAATTTATAGTAAACTACACACTGGCTCCTGTATTTTTTCTTCACACCCTGTTCCCTTCTCTCGTCTCTTGGTTTTCCCAGGCGGGCTTCCATGGGGCTTGGCTCCTTCACTCTGGCTAGAGAATTTCTTAACATTTTGTTTATTAGTAGTAGTAGTCGCAGTAGTACTGTTACTATGAATAGCTGTAATTTACAGAACCTCTAAATGATATCTTCCCTGAGTTCAGGGCCTGGGTAGCCCCTAGGCCCCAGCACTGGTCTGGCCCACCGTGCACTTTCAGTATGTGTTTTTTGGATAAATGAATAGACCTGTTTAGTGCCAGGCATTGGGTCAGACTCTCTACATACATTACCTTTAATTTTCAAAACCACCTACAAGGAAATTATTATAATCGTTATTTTACAGAGGAGGAAACTGTGGCTCAGTGATGGTAAGTAATTTGCCCAAGGTCACACAGGCAGAATGCCGTTGAGCCCAGGTGCCAGTCAAGGACCACCCGAACCCAGGGTGCCCCCTCTTGTTATTAAATCCCACTGCCTCCTGGTGCCCTTTGCATATTACATCCTAGTCTCTCTCTTCCCTTTACCTACTCACTCACTCACTCAGGGGATATTTCTGAGCATCTATTATGTGATGCCACATAGGGATGAACAGTACAGACATAGTTTTTGCCCTAATGGGGCTCATGGTCCAGTGGTCAAGACAGATATTAAACAAGCGAATGCCCAATTAGATACCCCACAAGGTAAGTGTCATGAGGGGAAAGAGGAGATGCCGTGTGGGACTTTCTTGAGCCAAATGGTCAGAGAAAGCCTCTCTGAAGCTTGGACTTGATGAACAAAGAATAACAGAGAGCCAGCCTAGTGAGGAGAGAATGTTCCAGGCACTGGAACAGTAGTGGGGTGGGCTCTGAGGCAGGAAAGTGGTGGGTACAGAGAGAAACAGAGAAGGCAAGTGTGGTGGGCCGTGGTACAGAGCACTGTGGATGTAAGCAATGGACAGATGGCAGGGCCACTGAGTGAGGAGCCTGGATTGTATTCTGAGTGCAACAGCAGACCAGAGAAGAGTTTTAAGCAGGGGCACTACTGTGCAGTGAGTGGACTGGATGGAGACCAGAGTGGAAAGAGGAAGGAGGCTACTGCAGTAACTCAGCAAAGAGATAAAGGTGGCTTGACCCAGGGAGAAGCAGTGGAGGTGGAGAGTAAGGGACGGACTGGCAATGGAGTCAATAGGGATCAGTGATGGAGCCTTTGCAGAGGAGTCAGGAGTCCCATACGTTGCCGGGGGTTGGGCTGAATCCAGTCCATATGAACAGGGAGGCCCTGTACTAGGCTTTCCAAGAACTTCTGGCAAAGAGGCTCAAGTTTATCCCATCAAGTCAAAGCAGTAGAGTCTTCACTTTGAGCATCTGTGATAGAAGGATACTCGAGTGAGTGCTGGTTCTGCCTGTGAAGGAGTGATTATTACAGAGTAAAGCACGACACTGAGATGGGTAAGGCTACCATGTCCCACTGGGGGAAAGACAGGTCAGTGGGTCTGCCCCACAGAGCCGCAGTTGGCTCAGGATTGGCCAGACAGGATGAAGTGTTGGAAGGAGGTACTCTTTCCCTGGCCCAGGGGAGGGGTCCAGATATCCAGGCAGGGTGGCCATGAGTCAGGAAGCAGGCTGTGCCTGTGATGTGGAGACAGGTAGTGAGTTAGGGGACAGAGAGCCCCGTCTAGGGGTCACCGGCTGAATGGGGTTAAGATGGTGCTCAGTGAAACCCAAGGAATTGGGAAGGTTTTCATGATTCATTTTGCAACTTGAGAAAGGTTTAGGGTTAGTCTCCCCTCTAACTTCTTTCCCAGAAATTCTCCAGCAGATCCCCCAAATGCCAGTTATAATTGGGGGAGACTTGTTAGGAATGCTTTCATTTAATTTTTCAGTTTAGCCAAACCCACTGGATTTGCCCAGCTGCTGGATGAGATTGGCTTTCTGTGGCCTGGTAGTCCTTGGGTTTCAGTTCAATGAAAATAATAGGAGCTCTTCAGCTGATGTCTGCCCTCAACCTCCCTCTCTACTCCTGACCCCTACACTGCTCCCTGACTCTGGCTGCACCCACAATCCGAGCTCTGGGCAGGGTACATTCTCCCTGCCAGGCTCCTTCCCAGCCCTGCCCTGCCCCAGCCTCCTGTCGGGAGAGGGGCTTGGACTCCCACTGCACCTCTGAGTCCTCCATGGTGGAGAAGGCAGGGCTCACTAGCCCACACCCTCTCTCCTGAGGAAGCCAGGCCCTTTGAGCAAACCTCTCCTTTTAAAAATAAGCACTCCCTGTGGCTCAATTGGCCCTCACCCTGGCTAGGTGAGTCCCTTCCAAAAACCTATGTCAGAGCATCCTTTGTAACAGTCGGGGAAGAGAGAAGACGGAAAAAAAGGCTTCTATTTATCCGGATGTTTGACATCCAGAGAAGGAATATTATTGTTTCTCCAGTCAAATACTGGGGCTCCACTGAAAAATATTTTCAATCTGCCAGACCGAAGTCCAGCGTCTCTGTGAACCTCAGCTAATACATGCAGGCCCAGGGGGCTGGGTTCGGGCCCATGTCTCCCAGGCAGCCACATTCTTGTAGGATGTCCTGAATACAGTGTATCTGGCCTTGGTCATGGAGGTGGCTGCTGTGATATTTTCCCATCCTATCAGTGATAGGGTTAGGGAGTTCTCTTCTGGCCATTATAGGCCCAGCATCCTGGGGGCCACCAGCACAAGGATGGAGTTGTGCCAAGGAAGGGCCGTCACCCGGAGGTCACCAAAATGGTGTGACTGAAATCTCCTTCCAACCAGCTAGTATCCCCCCGGATGCAGGAGAAGCCTGCCTGGGATGAGGCATGCCGAGCTCACTAGTCTCTCCCTCTGCTTCTCTACATTAAAAATGTGGGGTCTGGGGAGGTTTTACTTTTTTTGTACTACAAATATAATAGTCATCAAAACAAACTGGGGAAATACGGACAAGCTAAAGGAGAAAATGAAAATCCCCCAATTTCCCATCTCCCAGAGAGAATAGTAACTAAATCTATTATATTTTTTATTATTCAAGCATTAGTTTTATGCTTGATATATAGCTTTTAAAAAACACTAAAATGAAATCATACAGTATACACTATTTTATAACTTGCCTTTTTCAGGTATCATGAATATCTCTCTATTTTATTAAATACTCCTCTAAAACATTAATAGTTGCATAGTATTTTATTCAACTGATGCATCACAATTTTTCGACAATCCTCTATTAACAAATATTTAGGTAGCTTCCAATTTTTTACTACTATAAACAACACTATGATGAACATCCGTGCAGCCAACTCTTTGGGAGCACCTACAATTATTTGTTAAGAGTGATGACAACAGCTACCACATTTTTAGTGTGCACTCTACTTTATCTGGAAACAGAGATGCAGCTTACCCAGTCTACATGACTGTACATGTCAGAGGCAGAATCCATACCCAGGTTTGTCTGACTCCAAGTCTAGATCTCCAAATAGCATTCCCCCGTTCTGTTAGGTTGATGCTTTAGAATGATAGGAAACATGATAAGACCAGCGACTTCCATGAGCACAAGTCCATTGATGCACTTCATCAGCTGTGAAATGAGTTCCCTGGTCAGAAGCAATGCTGCGTGAAACACCATGACAGTAAATAAGATATTCTGTAAGTCCACGGACGGTGATGTGGGCAGAAGCATTGTGGGCAGGGAAGACAAAGCCATATCCAGAATACCCAGCTACTCCAGTGGAAAAAAAAGTGCTTTCAAAATGGAAGTGGTTGATGTACTTAATCTGTCACCAGGTGTTTGACTGGTCTCTCCAGATAGTGGTGCCATATTGGGAGCCTTGTGTTGGTCTCTGCTGTTGGTAGGTAAGTTGGGTATTCAGAAATGACTGTAGACAGATTGGTCTTGGTAAGTGGCAGTAAGTGGAAGTCAGGTTGCTGGGCCCATGCAAAATCTCCATCCACGCTGTCATGACTGCTTTGTTTGTGAACCCACTGACATACACAGAATGGGTCATCTTGATTATTAAGATCACTCTGTGCCGAGATCGCTCTTTGATGAGCATTTGCTTGGGATATAGATATCTTCACCTCTGAGCCCACTTGAAGAGGCCCATCCAAATACCTCTTTCTCAGACTTCCTTGCCATCAAATACCACTCGTGTTCCTTCCAAGTCCCTGACCAAATCATTAGTTGTGTCCATGAATGAACATAGATATAGATCCAAACTTCTAGCTGTATTTCCTTCCAGGCAAGATAAACATCCAGGTGACTTGCTCAAAGTTCTGCCCACTGGGAGGATTCCCCTTCACTACTGTCCTTCAGGGGCATCCCTGAGTAGAGGCACAGTGCTGGAGAGCTGCCACCAATTGTCTCAGCACAGCTGTTACCCATGGATCTCTCTCCATATGCCCTCACCGTGGGGTTACTATTGAACTCCTTGATGGGAATTGTAATGCCGCAGAACTCCTTTGTAGAAAGTGCCCAAATCCCTCAGATTTGTATCTGGGGACAGCTTTCTCACCCTCATCTTGGTGGTCCTGAGGCAGAGACCATGTTTACTGACCCACTTCACTTAAGAGTGAGCTCTTTTTCCACCAGGGATATGTTCCCCAATGTTGGCAGGGCCAAATCTACCTCCCTGTCCTGGTAGTGTCTGGTTTCCAGCACCCTGAGCACCCAGCACAGAGCTGGAGTTCCTCTTCACATGTCCTTCTCCCTAGGGCACAGAGGCTGTATGCAAATCAAGCCTATGAGTAGGAAGGGCCACAACCAAGACTCCACTAACCTCAGAGTAGAGGGTTGTTTTGGTTAGTGTGGCTTAGGAAATCATCAGAATATTTCAAATTTTCTCAGTTCTAAGCACAAATCCCACACATCTGCCACTTTAACAATTCTGAAATTGAGGTATGTGTGGTAGCTCCTCCCCAACTGTAGGTCCCTCCCCAACAAAACAAAACAAAACAAAGCTATTATATCAATGGTGTATCTTTCAATAAAGTTAGTTCTTAGCGCTGAAGTATTAGGGAAAATGATAGCCAAAGCCACAGGAACGGGTGAAATTACCTAAGGAGAAGATGTAGGAAGAGAAGAGAACTAGGAAATAAAATAAAATAAAAAATTATTAGTATATTATAGTATCAGTTAACAATTATTGAACGCTTTCTGTGTGCTAGGCACTGTTCTAAGGGCTTTGCATATACTAACTACTTTAATTTTGATTATAATCTTATGAGCTAGGCATTGCTATCATTAGCAGCATCCCCATTTTACAGATGAGGAAAGCTGCCCAGAGCATACAGCTAGTTAGTGGTAGAGCAGGGACCTCAACTCAGGCAGTTCTGGCTCCAGAGTCCTCTCTGCGAACTTCTACGCTATGCCCATCACAGGAGTAGGCACTTAGGCATTTGCCAGGTTAAGTTAAAAAAAGCACCAGACTGAGCACCCAGGATTTATCCATCAGAGTCCTTAGTTGCAAGCAACAGAAACTGACTTCCTTCTTTAAGAAGGAAAGGGGTTTATTAAGAGACTCTCAGTCTAGGTGCCAATCAGCACAGCTGCTAAGCCCATGAGGAGAAATGCTGACAATGTGTCAACCTCTAATCAATCTCAGCTCCATGAAAAGAGGGACGCCTGGACATTTATGTGTCCTGATGTGATGCACCACCTCTGATGTATTCTTGCCAAAATAATGAACCCGAATCTGATCAAGCCTCTGACATTAAGTACCAGTTTTCAGGGAATGCAGAGGCCAGAGGACATACTAAACAAAACTATGAGACAGCAATCAGCCAAGACCAGCAGGTAGAAAATTCTCTAGAATTTACCCTCATTCTTCAGGAAATAAGAGGCACAAAACCAAAGAAAGGAGGGAAAACTTTTATAGCTGGAAAGACACTTAAGAGCCTGTTAGCCAAATACAATGGGTGGAAATTGTTTGGATCCTGACTTGGATAAATCAACCACAGAAACACCTTTCTCAGACAATTAGGGAAAACTGACCACGGTCTGGATGTTAGATGATATTAAAGAATCATGGTTGGCAGTGTTGGGGGGCACACTGGTAACGCAGCTGTCTGTGCAGGTTTAAGTCTTATCTGTCAGAGATGTATACTGAAGTATTTATCAGTGAAATGATAGGATGTCTGGAAGTTACTTTAAAATAAATTATACAGATCCCCCACCCTAAAGCAGGGGGCATGACTCCCCACTCTATAAGCATGAGTTCTGCTCAGCGACTTCCTTCCAAAGAGTACAGTACGGGGGAGGGGGGGAAATGAGTAACTCTACAGCGGAGAAACCTAAGAACACGGCTCAGCCAGGCGATCAAAGCCAACGTCAACAACAAATCACGTTTATAGTACGTACCCTCAACACGGTGTGATGAAAACAGCATGTCACCTCTGTGATTTTCCTCCCAAACCATACCCCAGACTAATCACGAGAAAAACGGTAGACAAATTCCAACAGGGGGGCATCCTACAATATACCTGACCAGTACTCCTCACTGTCAAGGTCATCAGAAACAAGAGAGGTCTGAGAAAGAACTGTTTGCCTACTCACAACACTTCTGACACCAAACGTGTGGATTTGCCACGCCAAGCAATTCTTCAATTTTCTGCGGACACTGACTGGGTGACCTACAATTGAATTCGATTCCGACAGTGCTCGGAGTTAATGCAGACCGAGTGACAGTGCTACCCTCCCATCGTGCCTTGGTCTTTCTGGGAACCAGCCCCCATCCTGAGGCCATCTAGGGCCCCCAGCCACCAGTCATCTCACTAGCATACAAAGGACACTCTTACCACTCAGGAGATTCCAAGGGTCTTAAAGCTCTTGTGTCAGGACCTGGGGACGAAGACTCAGTTTATAACAGAAGATGCTCCTATCACTCAGGAGATTACAAGGGTTTTAGAAGCTCGTACCAGGAACCAGGGGCAAGACCGCACATGTGTTTCTTATTATATCACACTATCACAGTACCCTTAATCTGGCGTGACGAAAACAGCACTTCACTTCTGTGGTCTTCCTCCCCCAAACCCACAACCCCAGTCTAATCATGAGAAACACGGTAACAAACAACCACAGTGGGCATCTTACAATACACCTGACCAGTGCTCCCCAAAACTGCCAAGGTCATCAAAAACAGGGGAAGTCTGTGAACCTCTCACAGCCCAGAGGAGCCTAAGAAGACACGACAACTAAATGTAGAGTGGTCTCCCGGGGGGAATCCTGGGGCAGGAGAAGAGCATGAGGCAAAAACTTAGGAAATCTGACCAAGCGCGGACTTTAGTTAATAAGCATGTGTCGATATTGATTCACTACCTGTAATAAGTGTACCATACTAATGTAAGATGTTAATAGGAGGGGAAATGGGTGCGGGACGGGTTATATGGGAACTCTTGGTAGTATCTGCTTAAATATACTGTAAATCTAAAACTGTCCCGAAATATACAAATATTTTTTTGAGAAAACAACGTTTATGGGGTTCTATAGGAGGGAAGATGAACAAGAATGGCACAAGGTTGATGAGTGTTGAAGCTCGGTGATGGGTACATGGGGGTTCATTATACTACTTTCTCTACTTTGGCATATGTTTAAAGGTTTCCAAATAAAAAGTTTTATTTGTTAAGGATGCTGAGAGCCTCCCATGTCCTCCAGGTGGGCTGGGGCATCATCCCCGAGGTTTGCAGTGGGAAACGTCACCCACAGGAAGCTCCAGAACTGGTCGGGGGGGCACCTCTAGGCTGACACTGGAGACTGTGGCCTGCACCACTGGTGCCATCAGCATCACCTCTGCCCCTGGACATCCGATCTTACCGCAACTGCCCCAGCCCTTGTCCCCTCTTTCCTCATGTCACCAGCTGAGTCTAAACTGGGAGGGAACATCTACTTGGCTGAACCTGGGTCACATGCCTCAAGGAAGGCAGGGACCGTGAGTTACTGGCCTTCCCAGCTTCTGAGGTGGCAGGTGGGCTTGGCCTCCAACCAAGATTCACTGTGGGGGGCATTCCCCAAACATGGGGGTCTGCTGCAGAGGCCAACACGTTGCCTTCACAGTCTCACCACCCTGGGTTGTGGTAGCCTGGGTGCTTCTCTGTCCTGTCCACGGTCATATCCTCCAAGCCTAACACCAAGCCTGGGTTCTGGGAGGCACCCAAAAATGAACGAATGAGAAGATCTGGTCGTGGAAATGATCTTGCCTCTTGGGGAGAAGGTGATGAAATCCTGGAGTTAAGAAGCTAGGGTTCTGCCCCAACTCTGCATCCTACTGGCTGTGTGCCTTGCAATGAATCACGCCCCTCTCTGAGCCTTCCTTCCCTCCCTCTGCAATGAGGGAGGTGGAACAAATGATCTTATGGCTTGGCCATTCCTCAGCCTTAGCCAAGGTCACTTCCTGGACAAAGAGTCCAGTCCATTGGGTCCTGCTGCCAGGAAGGCTGGCTCACAGCTGACCTGGTGACTCCCAGGGCAGATCCCACCCTCTCTGCTGAAGACTGGGGAGGCAGGCATCTGCCACAGACTGCGATGGGACCTTCAGAAATGTCTGGAGGGTCCTGAGGACCCTCTCCAAACCTCAGTTTCCCTATCTGTAAGATGGGGGCCTGGTGACCAGTCCCCAAGGACTCTCCCTGCTCTGGGAGTCTTGGTCATTACCGAGCCCACCTGTGGAGGCCTCACTCACAGATATGTCTCAGGGACACGTCCTGGAGAGGAAGCCCAGGAATAAGGGCACTGTTTGCTCAGGACCTAGGGTCTGAGGCTGGCCCCTCCTGGCCCAGGGACTGGCTCTGTGGGAGCACAGGAAAGCCAGTGTGGATGACACACACCATCTCTCCAGAGGGAGGGAGCCTCTAAGAGAGGAGCGAATCCTGGAACATAAATCAAATGAGGTGTAAAATTGTTCCCAGCCACGCTTCGTAAAGCTGCTGCAACATGTCATTAATAGCGGCCCCAGAGCTGGGGACACATGGGCGGGTACCTGGCGGGCGGGTGGGTGGCAATTAGCCCAGGAGTGATGATGTGGGCTCACTGCTCATCTGGGGGGTGCCATTGACCCCCTCTGGCCCACATTACCCCTCTAGGGGGACCTGAGGAAGGGGGCTGAGGGGCAGGTGCCTATGGCCTGCTTGCCCTCACTAGCCCCTCCTCCTTGAATTCTCCTCTGAGAATCTCACTGTGGACACCTTAGGGTCAGAAGGGTACCTGAGCTCTCCCCCACCTACAGCCCAATCTACAGAGGGGGCCAAGGCCCCAAGAAGGGTAGTCAGCAATCCATCTGCTGGCCCAGAAATGGCCAGGGCCCAAGGTGCCCAGCTACTCAGCTCGGCCAAGGTCAGCAGTCTGCTAATCCTCCCCTGTGGTCAGGCCTCTCTGCCAGCGGCACAGGGGGAGCCTGCTTGGGGTGATCTGTGACCTGTCAGCGGTCCCCAGTTTCCAGGGTGCAGGGGGGCTTCGAGAGGTGTCAGGCTGGCGCTCCAGGTGTGCACAGGGTGGATGGAAGAGCCCTAAAGACAGCATCACTTACTGAGACAGGCAGTGCTCTGGACTGGGGGACAGAGCAGCCTCTTGTCCTGGTTGTGTGGCCTGGAGCAAGGCCCTCCCACTCAGGGCCCCCTGGGAAAAATGAGGGTCTAGCCTATATGCATGCTGAAGGGTCTTCTCTAGAACTTCTGACCATCTGGGTTTCTACTTTGGACTCATATCTGGAGCCACCACGGCTTTGTAGCTCTGCTTCTGTAGGGAACCCCTTGGGTGGCCGCTCACTACTCCCGGCTCCTGCCCACAGCAGGTTGGTCTGGACTACGAGGATTATATCTGGTCCTAGACAGCGACAAGTTGGTTTCTGCACTCTGCCATCTCTCCCTTCTCTATCACACTTGTCATCTACAGAGCACAATCGGCCCTTGCTCTCCTGAGTGGAAGGTAGCCGCGAACACTGCCTCCCCCAACCCCTCCTCCTGGGCCCTGGTGAGCCCTCGGCCTGGGAAGATACAGTGGAGACTCCTGGAGAGACAAAGCTGGCGGGGGGGAGACAAGGCGGAAGCAGGGAGTGGGATGTGTGTAGGGGAGGAATGGGGGCTGCAGGGGCTCCACGGTCCTCAGGGAACCTCCTCCAAGAAGTTTCATGCTCCAGCGAGAACTCATAAAATCAAAGATGTGCTTCCATATGCAATAATTTACCCAGAACAAGTGATGAAAGCTCCCCTCCCATTAATCATTGGGCGAGAGGCTAATTGATTTACAGGCATGTGGTCTGTGCAGCACTCTGGAGGGCCACGTGTCGGGTGAAGACAGATGTGACATCATACGCTCTCCAGCTTGGCATTCAAGGCCCTCCCCAAGCAGGGCCAGGCCTGGCTCTCACTGCCTCCACCTGCCTACTCCACATCCCCACATCTCATCCCCAACTTCTAGCATGTTCTTGAAGCTGCCCTTGTAAAACCAGAGCCAGGGGTTAGGACCAAGCCAGACAGGTTTTGGCTGCTTCAAACCAGTCACAACAGATTCAAACCACTTCTCACCAGTGCAAGCCAGTCCTAGCTAATTCTGGTTCTGACCAGATCAGGATGAAAACTGGTTCTAACATGATCTGACTGGTTCACACCAATCAATTTAGACCTTTTAAAATAGATTCTGGCTAAATCTAACTGGATCGAACCAGCACTGTCAATCAAAGCAGTGCGGACTGGTTTCAGTGAGTCCAGGCTGGTTTCGGCTTGGCCTGCATCTTCTGCTCTGACACTGTCCTCTTTGAAAGGAGCCTCTTTCTTGGCCTCCCCTGGGAAGGTGTGACCCTGCTGACTGTTCTTGAAGAGAAAGGGTGTTGGTTATGTGTGTGGTTCTGAGAAACTCTAGGGAGTTTCTAGGGAGGGGATCGTTGTTAGTAACCCACGTTGGCCGTTTCCCGAGTGTCTCTGCACACGCTGGTTCACTGACCCCACAAGAAGCGTGAGACAGGGGCTTGTATCCCGTGCCCACTGGGTCTTCAGAGTGGCTGAGAGGTGGGCTCCGGGATCCCAACCCTCTGCGTGCCAGCTTTGTGACTTTGATTTACTGTCTCTGAGCCTCAGTCTCCTCCTCTGTAAAATGGAGATGACAATAGTGTCCACTATGTCAAAGCACTTAGAACAGTGTCGTAACCCACATATTTATTGTATGCAATAAATATTAGCTGTTTTTCCTTCTTAGGAGCATCATTGTTGTGACTGTCCCACAGTCATTACCGTCATCATGCAAATGGGAAACGCGGGGGACTTGTCCTGACTTTCAGTCTCGCTTGAACCCTAACCCTGCCTGGGCCATGGCCTCCTGGCGTCCTCTCCTGGAGGGTCAGTTAGAGAACCGATTACAACGAGCTCTCCATGCTCACCTGCCAGGTGAAAGCCAGGGCTGTCCCGGGATGGGTTTGCCAGTACTGCTCGGGAATCCGTCACTTCTAAACTGCCTTCTGACAGCCGCCAGAGGTTTCCTCCCTACTGAGAACTTCCTACGGTTGAGTGAACTCCCCTGGGACAGAGGAATGCAGCAAGCTTGCAGCTACATCTGGCAGGGTGGGCAGAGCTGAAGACCCCATGTGTGGAGTGGGCCGAGAGAGGGGGGCTCACCTGGGGTTGAGGAGAGAGCCCTGGGCTGAAGAGTCGGGTCCTGGGTGTCCCTCCCCCTCCAGGCTTCTGTACACCAAGGGAGGACTAACCGAGGGGGTCGACTCCTTTGGGGGATCCCCAGGGGTTCTGGGTCATTGGGTCTCTTGACCCTGCTCTGACAGGGGTCATGGCTGGGGGTAGGGGGACAGGCACCTCACCCCAGGAAGGATCCAGTTCCTGAGTTTGGGCCTGGAACTGCACCCCCCACCATCCCTCTCTCTCAAAAACAAATTATACATCCACCACTAGACACTCAAAAACTAACAATTTATATAAATTACCTTTTGTAGAGGGTTCACTGTGTTCCAAGCACTTTCCCGCGTCTGTCACTTACTATCACAAGGACCCTGTGAATGAGGTGCTGTTGTCATGGCCTCTCACAGAGGAGGAAGGCTGCTCAGAGAAGGGAGGGCAGGACTGAGCCCCGCTAACCTCCCTGCGCCCCGGGGCTGCCAGGGCTTGGGACGGGGTAAGCTCCGCAGCTTGTCCTCTGTCTTGCTGGCTTCTGTCACTGCTTCCTCCCTTGCTCTCCTGGACCCAACCAGAAGCTCCCGCAGGGCGGTGAGCTCCCTGGGGAGGCACGTGGTGCTCCAGACCTGGTCTGGATGGGGTGCGTGGGCAGAATGACCAGACCAAGAGCAGTCACTGAAGGTAGGGGAGGGACAGAGCAAGGCAGGTTGGGCTCAAACACCGCCCAAATCCTTGGTTGAGAAGGGAGCTCTGAGGCCACCTCCAGAGCCACCCGATCTCCGCTTCCATACCGCCTCTGCCAGGAAGCTCACCACCTCCCAGGGGGTCCCGCCACCCTGGAGCAGTCCCTGCAGCTACAGCTGTCATCTGACCCTCACCACAGCTTCAGCACAGGGACCTCCCCTCTTAGGAAAAGGGATGGGGAGGAAGGGACAGGATTTATCAAGTGTCCTTTCCACTTCACATGTACAGAGGGATGGAGGAGATCATCTCATTTAACAACCCCAGGAAGCAAGAGCTCTTACTAGCTCCAAAAAAAAAAAAAAAATCAACTATGGTACAATACACAGTGTAAAATTTACCATCTTAACCCGTTTCAAGTGCCCAGTTCAGTAGCGTCAAGTACATTCACGCTGTTGTGAATCCAATGGCTAGAACCCTTCATCTTGCAAAACTGAAACTCTGCCCATCCAACACTAGCTCCCCTTCCCCTCCCCCGCCCCTGGCAGCCGCCCTCGACTTTCGTCTCGGCGAATTTGACTCCTCTAGGTACCTCGTATCAGCGATCATACAGCATTTGTCTTTTCGTGGTTACTAGCTCCATTTTAAAGCAAAGAAATAGAAGCTCAGAGAGACTAAGCCACTTACTTACTGTCACCAGCTAGCAAGTGACACAGCCAGGACTCGAGCCCAGCGCGGGCCTTCCAGCCGAGCTGGCGTCCTCAGGGCGCCCCCGCAGCAGGTGGAACACCGAGGCCCGTCGGCGCCAGGTGTGGGCAGGATGGGGGGCCCGGACACCCGGCTCCTGGCCTGAACTAACCCAAGGAGGCCTGGTTCCCGCCATCACTCCGTGAATGCGGCATGAGGGTGCCCAGCCAGTAGGGGCAGGCCAGGGTGCCCAGTCCTGTCTCAGCTGCTCCCTGGAGCCCGGCTTGCTTTTCCAGGCCCTTCTCCTCGGGAGGAGGGGCGGGGTTAGACGCCTCTCAGAAAAGGGCATCGTGAGACTTAAGTCTCCGGGGTTCCGCTTAACGACGGATGCTCGTTGTTCATTCTGAGCGAGAGATTCTTGTGGGTACCCATCCGTCAGTGTGTCTAGGCGCAGGGGGTCAGAGAGGCTCGGAAAGAGACCCTGGCCTCAAAGACCTCGCTGAACTAGGAGGGGCGGTGTCACCTAAACACAAGTGACTGCAGAAAGGTGGGGCCAGATGGACAGTCCGTAAGAGGCACAATTAAAGGGCTAAGGGAATCTGCAGGCAGAGGTCATTTCCTGGTGGGGCAATCCAGGAGGCCTTCTTGGAGGTGGCACTGAGCTGGGAGGATCTAGACAGGGTTGGGAGGAGGGAGTGGAAGTGTAGCCCAAATGGTGGAAACAGCCTGAGCACAGGCACAGAGGCCTTCGAGTGTCTCGTCCCCACGATTAGGGCAGGGACCAGGTCCTCGCTGTGTCTCAGGAAGTGCTCAGTAAGTATGCACAGAAAATGAGAGTTCCTGGAGAGGAGGAAGAAGAGTGGGGAGCCTTGTCCCCTGTCTGGCCTCAGTCTTCCTCTTCTCCCTCCTCACACCCACCAGGGTGCAGACTTTGCAAAGGCGGTCCCCCTTCAGAGCTGCAGCCGCCCCTCTGAAACCTGTCCCCTCCCTAGGATGAAAGAACAACCAAGGGTGCCAAGAGCCCCAGGTGGCCCTCTCAGCAACTTGCACATAGTAGGTCTCAGAAAATGCTTCCCTCGTGACTTGTTTGGAAGGAAGGGACAGACCAGGTGATGCCCCGTTTGTTGCACAGTGCTGGCTGTGAGTCACCTGGAATTTCCTAAGTGAGTAAGTCAAAAGGTTGAGGGAGGGGCAGGGATAGGCATGTGGAAAGAGAAAAGGAGAAATGAGGCGCTGAAATTTATAGGAGGCAGAGAGCACCCCTATTGTGGGGGATCCGTGAAGTCATCAAGGGGGTGGCAGCATTTGCCCAGATGGCCTTTGAGGGCAAAGAAGGTTTTGAGAATAGATATGGAGAATGGCGGTGAGGGCAGGCACCCCAGGAGGAGGGAACTGCCTGGGCAAAGGGCCAGTGGGCTGGTGTGGGCCACACACAGAGACAAACAAACATTCACCTTAGCTGAAACCTAAGCGAGTGAAGGGGAGTCTGGGAACTGAGTTTGGAGACAAGCAGAAGGGCCATACCCTGGAGCCTCTGCAGGTGGACTTTCTTGGGAAGGCCGCAGAGAGCCTTTGGAAGTTCTTGAGCAGACAACTTTAGGAAGAGCACGCTGGCAAGTTTCCACAGTGCTCTGGAGCCCAGAGAGGAGACCACTGTGGTTCCTACAGAAGTAATGAGAGACTGAGTTACAATGGCATTGATGGGAGCAGAGAAGGAAGAGATAGGACTTGTCAACAGACCATTCCACAGAACCCAGGACTTCTAGTCCATCCTCCTGTTTTTCAGATGGGAAAATTGACAAGAATTGCCCCAGGTCACCCAGCTGGTGAGGTAATTGACCTCCATCCATCATACCGGAGATGGTGATCCTCAACGGATTGGTAATGGCTGCCTGAGGGCTGTGTAGAGAAAGATTCTGCCCTGGAAAGAGTGATATGATTGATTAATGATCTCTGCCATGAGCAAGAGAATAGACCAGAGTGGCCTAGGTGCAGCCTGTTTGCTCTCTCTGCACTCTTAAGTCCCAGGGTGAATATTCTGCCCTCCCTAGCTTACAGAATAGCTGCAGGGATCAACAAGGTCATGTGTATGGAAGTATTTTGAAGATTATCAAGATTGCATAAGTAGGAGGGGTTGTTCCTATGGTTATGCATGCCTCTCTTAGTCACCCTGATCCTGGTGCCAGAAAAAACACATGGCCCCCAATATCCTCGACAGCTTTCACCCACCAAATGTCCCCAGCATGTTGACTTGCTTGTTGACTAAGGCAGGCTTAGTCACAGGTGGCTGCACAGGGGCTGAGTTTGGGGAGCATATGGAGGGATGACATATTTAACAACCACAGACCAAGGGCTCCGTGAGTCACCAGCTCCTTGGCACACTGAATTGAGGGCAAGATCCCTTTCATAATCAGCAAGGGCCTGACCTTGCTAGAAGGTAGTTGAGTTAACCATTTCTGCCACATCTTGTCAGATTCCAGCTTCAGCTCATCATGGGATTCACCTGTCCCCAAACTCCAGTGTGTTAGGACAGATAGAGGCACATCCTCCTGTCTGTGCCTCTGGGTGATGTTGCCTTACCTGCTCATTTGCCCCCAGAACAGTGGACCCGAGGGCTGGAGAAGTCTTTCCAGTAGGGTGGAATCCAGAGGGATTTTCTTTTGAGGGGAGTTTTGCAGAGAAGTGACTTGGTGAAGCAGAGAAGAGATTCAGACTCACAGGATTGTGACCCTGGCTCTGCCACTCACTGCTTGTGGGACCGTGGACGAGTCACTTAACCTCTCTGTGCCTCAGTTTCCTCATCTGTAAAATGGGGATAAAATTATCTGCTCTGCCTAGCTCCCTGGGAAGGGTGAGATTTAACTCTGAAATAAACTTATGTTCTTAAAGGATGGCCAAGTTTGGAAAGGCCTTTCATACCCCCTTCCATGTTCGAGTCTCACAGGGCTCCTGTGGGGCAGGCAGGGCAAATGTTTGCATCATCCCCATCTTACAGACAAGGAAACTGAGGCCCAGAGTCACATGGCCAGGTAGTGGTGGAGTCTGGGCTTAATTCCAGGTCCTCGTGCTCAGCTCACAATGATGCCAGGAGGAAGCTAGACACCAAGATGCAGTCACAGATGGGAAAGGGCTGTGCAGAGACAACCAGACATGCCAATGGGAAGTGGAATCAAAGGAAGCCCCTGGCCCAGCCCTCGGGTGAAGAGTGGTGGGATCGCCCTGCCTGAGGGCTCCAGGTCAGTGCTGAGAAACATGACATGCCCCGAAAGGACCGCCACACCCAGGCCTCTGCAGCCACCACCCTCCCGCTGTGGGAACCATGCCCAGTCTCTGCTGCCTGGCAGCCCCACAATCTGCCTGTGTCCTCACATGGCCTCTCCTGCCCATACTCGGCCCCCCTCTGTGCCCCTGCTTCTGCTGGTCCTCCTGCCAGGAACACCTGCCCTCTGCCCGTTGTCGACTCCATGAGTCTCCCTTCCTCCCAGAGGGACTAAACTGGTGGATTTGGGGCCGGAAGCATCTCAGCATCCCCCCGCCCCCACCAAGAATGCCATCACTCCCAGCTCCACATTCATTCCTGTTATTGATTTATCACTAACACATCTGGTCCCTGGTGATGCTCAGACTCCCCAGCACCTGCCACAGCGTGGGGCATGCAGGTGCCGGTCAGGAAAGGTTTGTCCAGTTGAACTGAGTTGAGTCCCCTCTCTGGGCCTCGGTTTCCACCCCCATGGAGGGGGGCTGATGGCAGCTGCTGCGCCCACTCCCCACCCGGCATCAGAGTGAGCACGTGGAGACTCAGGGGCGTTTCAATGGACGAGTGAATGAATTCGAGGTGATTCTCCCCATGCACCATCCCCGCTTAACTATCATCTCTGATTCCCCCCAAAGCCCAGGCCAGGACCAATGCTCCCAGAGGCCACTGCTCTTCACTGAGTGACGGGTTTCCTCCCCTGTGCCCAAACCGTAAGCTCCTGTCAGGGACCCGGGCTCTGCGGCCACTCAGCTCTGGTGGCTCCTGCAGGGAGCCTTCCCTGAGGCCACACGTGGCCAGGGGCCGTCAGCTGCACAGCCCTCTGGGCTTCCCCAGCTCAGGCATTTTAACCTGAGCCTGGAACCCCCTGAAAGTGTGTGCACAACTGTGTCGGTGTGTGTGCAGGTGCTTGTGTGCGACTTCCAGAGAGGAGGCCCACGGCTCTCTCTGGAGTCTCCGAGGGCCCAGCACCCTAGAAGTGTCAGAACTACTGCTCGGTCCTCCCGTCACTTGCGTCATTGCACGACATGGTCTCTTGTGTCTGCAACCCCACCAGACTGCAGCTCCCTGTCTGTGCCTCATGAGCACTGGCCCTGGGCCTGCCACACAGCAGTTGCTCAATGCATGTCAGTTGAGCTCGGCACCGAGTTGGGAGCTGAATAAATGTGCATTCATTTGCCCGAGGGTGGCAATGTTGACCCCCTTAGTGACCTTTGACTCTTGTGTCTGGATATGGAACAGCCTGCCTGAGTCACACACACTCTCTCAGGCCCCCTTGAGGCACCAAAGAGATCACATTTACTGAGTGCCTGCTGAGTGCCAGGCAGGGCCCTGTGCACACTCACATATGTTAGCACTGAGTCCTCACAACTCTAGGAGGTGTATCAGTCAGGGAAGCTGGGTTATGCTGCAGTAACAAAGAGCCCCTCACATTTCCATGCCCACACCAGGTTTGTCTCTCACTTATGACTTTGCAGGTTGGCTGGGACACTTGTTCCACGTCATCTTTGTTCTCACTCAGACCTAGAGCAAAAGAGCAGCCACCATCTGAAACACTACTGACCACTGCAACAGAGGGAAGAAGGCGCCGGAGGGTCCTGCATCAGTGATTACACAATCAAGCTCAAAAATTACCCACATGATTTTTGCTCGTAAGTCATCAGCCAGAACTAGTCACGAGGCCCCAACCACACAGGTGCTGAGAAATCCCTGGAAGCAGGAGGAGAGCAGCACTAATCTCCCCATCTTACATGTGTAGTCATGGCAGCTGGAAGCCTATCCAAAGGCATGCAAGGGAGCAGCTGGGCTGGGAGCTGACATATTCATGACTTCTCCAAAGCTGAGCCCATTCTTTGGCACCTTCCTGCCCCTGAGAGGGGCTGCCCAGGGTGCAGGAGCAGCCTGGAGCTGGGTGAAGGATCTCCAGGGGGCAAGATGAGGCCAATAGGCCTTGGGTTGGAGTCCCGGTGGGACCGCTCTAATTTGCGGAGCTCTGAATGAATGATGGGTGGCAAGGCATCACAGACCCCTTTGCCGAAAAGACGTCCATCAAAGATGTACTGAGTTTCTCCCAGATGTCCAGCCAGAGTCTCAGAGTCCAGCTGGAGAGCTGGGATAACACAGGGGACAACCAAAAAGGGAGTCTGTCATAGGCGTGTGACAAGTGGAGTGAGTCAAGATGGCAGGTCAGACACCCACCTCTACTTTCGCTGCCTCCTCAGTCCCCACCACAGGAACCGGAAGGGGTGACTTTTAAAAAAGTATAAAGATTGGGAGGACAGGAGAAGAAACAATGGCAACAAAATATTGGAAGACAGAAACCCAAGACAATGGAATACCAGCACAGAAGTGGGGAGAGCCAGGGGCCAATGTGGCTTACACCGCAGAATCGTTAGAAGGCTCGGGGGCTGGAGGCTCCGAAACCTCGGAGGGGGCAGTGAAGGGAGGCGCTAGAATGAGGAAAACTGATGGAAAGTCTGTTGAAGAACAAGATAGACCAGCTTCTCTCTGTCTCTAAACTGCCAGGTGTCTATCCCTACCCCCCTCAAAACATTGGGGGTTACTTTCTTGAGGGAGTAACATAGGAGGGCCCCTTGGCAGGTGCACCAGCAAGAGTTGGGGACAGGGGTACATCTCACCTGCTCTGGAGAACTGATTGAGTGAGCACGTTGATGCCGACGTCACCCTCACCCTAGCCCTGTGCCCCAATTCAGCCCCTGAGCCCTGCAGCCAGGCTCCCCGCTTCAGGCAGAGAATCAAGAATCTGAGCAGCTCGGGAGAGCGGCCTAAAGACCCCGACATCAGGAGCTTCCCAGCTAAATGGCCAGGCAGGTCACCCCACAGGAACTCTCACAGTTGATAAGCACCCCCACTCTCAGAGCTTCTGCTTAGCTGGTTAGTTCCTCACCACGATGTGAGCCTGTGGCCAGGGACTCCCGGACAGCCGAAGAGAGCCTCTAATATGAAAGATCTCTAACTATCTACCAAACAAACAAAAAAGCAGTTTGAAGGAATCAGACTGCAGGGAAAAGAAATTGCAAAACAAAAAGCAAAAGCTGTTATTAATACCCTCAGAAATCAAAGAAATGAGATTACAATCATGAAACAAGAACAGGATATTATAAAAAAGCAACAGTTAATTAGATATAAAAATACATCTTCCTCATCTTTCTCCTCTCCTCTTCCCCTCCTCAACAGTTCAAAAGCCATTAGGTGGAGCTGCACAACAGGTGTCCTCTCAGGGTTGGGGGACTGGAATGGCCCAGAGAGAGGGGTAGGAGCCTGTGTGGTGTGAGGAGGGCACCCATGTGGGGAGTGGTGGCTTCACAGAGTGTTGAAGACCACATGGGTGAGGAGGGCACCCCCACTGAGGGGCAGCCTGGTGAGCAGGGGAGGACAGCAGCCCTGTGGAGGAAGGTGGCTACAGTGACCCATGGAGGGGGTCTCAAAGTCTGAGTGGGGTAAGGGCCCCTCGTGAGGGGTGGTGTCTGAGGTGGGAGATTGGTTACGTATAAAGGATTGATTGGATAAGTAAATATATTAAAGATAATGGGAGGCAGAGTCCTCAGTGTCAGAAAAGGGAGTTACAAATATGGAAAGGGAGAGAACAAGACAGAACCATGCTAGTGACTGGAATTGGAAGTTTTATGTTAAACTCATGGTTCAATAGATAGATACAGAGAGAGGGAGAGATGTGAGCATGTGTGTATTGACATAAACATGTAAACAAACGTGTGTAAATATACATGTATTCATTCCCTAGTTCTAACCACTGAGGGGGCCCGGGAGCAGCAACATCCCCACAGCAACAAGCACATCTAACACCCACATCTTGGCTTCTAAATACCATCTCCACTTTGGGAACCAGGGCTCCTTGGAGAAATGGCTGATTCCAGAACTGGGGAAGAGAAAGTACAAGATGAGCCAGAAACATCTTGTGGCACCAGAAAGCAAGGAAGTGCTCAAAGACTGATGGGGCCATGTCAAGAGGACACAGGTGCCACCTTGCAGGGGTTCCCACCAGGCAAATTTGGGACAATTTGAGCACTAAAATATATAATGTTGGTAACAGATTGTAACCCATTGAGTAGAATAAAAAACCCTGAGTCCATACGCATATGAATAAATAAATGAATAAACTGAACAGGACAGTTACATGATGTCAGAGTACCTCCCACAAAATTCTTCTCAGTTACAGAGGACAAAAGAATACCGTTGCTGCGGAGAAGGCTGAGACGCCACCCTGATCACGTGACCAAAGTGAACATCCGCAGGCCCCGGGACAAACGGAAGTCCTGCCCCATCTGGGAGGATGCAGTGAGGAGACAGCATCATAGAACCGCACTGCGGAATCCCTGCCAAAGATGCAGGCCCCGAATCTGGTCATGAGAAACATCAGACAACTCCAAATTGGGAGACATCCTCCACCAGCGTAGGGGTCCTAAAAGTCACAGAAACACCAAGGAACTGTTCTGGACGGAGGAGACTAAAGAGACTCGGCAACTAAGTGCAAGCGTGTTTCTGATCCGGATGATTTTGCTACAAAGAATATCCCCAGGAAAGTTGGCAAAACATGAATGGGGGCTGCAGATGAGGTGGCAGTGATGTTTCGACGTTAATTTTCTGCTTTTGATGGCTGTGGTGTGTATGTCGTTGTTGGTGGGAAATACAGCACAGACTGTAGAATTTGGTGGACTTGGGGAATCGTTTCAGCAACTTACTCTGAATTGTTCAAGGGAAAAACTACTTGTACTGCACTCGCAACTCTTTATGTGTGACATGGTTTCAAAATGAAAAAAAATAAAAACGAAAACAAGTAAGGAAAAGTGAAAGGCCTTTCTTGGCTCTGTAGCTTTGGGAGAACGTGTAAGATATCTGTCTTTGTTGGTGCGATGGTGCCCTCTTGTGGTTTTTACAGCACAATGCAGCACTCAGCACCAGATGAGGTCTGGGACTTTTCTTTTTCTTCACCGCTGTAGATGTCAGCAGAGGTAGTCTCATCCAGCCCCCTGCCTGGGGCTGGACCATACACCTACACCATAAAGATACCTGCTGTGTCTTCTGC
The DNA here is from genome assembly GCA_031878705.1 of Tapirus indicus. Lineage (NCBI taxonomy): Eukaryota > Metazoa > Chordata > Mammalia > Perissodactyla > Tapiridae > Tapirus > Tapirus indicus. The sequence goes on along the minus strand of CM062918.1, from coordinate 57,537,180 downwards.
CTTTAACGTTCCAGAAGTGTCCCTTTCTGGCCCTGATGTTGGGAACTGTCCTGAGGACCGGACCCCTTGTAGGTTCTCTGGACAGACAGGTTTGCAGTGAACCAGCATGATGAGGGGCTGGGCCAGTGACAAGGGCTGTAGAGGACAGAGCCCAGCTGGAAGGCCAGAGGCTGACCCTAACTGCCTGCCTGGCCATGGGCGCATCACTTCCCTGCTCCCAACCTCATTTTCATCATTTCTGCATTGGAAACCGTGAAACTCGCCCAGACTATCACAGGAGCTAATGAGATCAAAACAGTAGATCCTAGTTCCCGATGAATGGCTGACCATTTCAGGGTCTGGGGGGCGGGAATAGGGTGCCATAGAGATACCAGAATTGGCCCTTGTAGATGGGCATAGGAGGCTGTGGATTCAGGTTGAGCTTGACCTAGGGAAGTAAAGAACTGTGACATTTCTTAGACTCAAGCATAGAGGAGACCTCAGACAGTCACAGAAACCAGTGAGTTCCTGAGAGGGGCCCAGGCTCTCAGGGGCCGGGGGTGGGCCAAGGGGCAAGTCTGGGAGCACTGAGGAGGCAGTTAGCAGCTAGCACGCAGCACATGGTAAGTAAAAAGTGAAGTTCTGGGCTCTGGGCGCAGAGGCAGCTAAGGTCTCAGAAGCTGGGAGGACAAAAGATAAACAACGGTGACCAATGAGTGTTGCGTGTTGTCACTTATAAACACGCTCGCAGACGTCTTTTTCCTCACAACCCTGCGAAGCAAGTCTTACCTCCTCATCTCCATGTCCCAGACCATCACTGCAAACCCTCCTTTCGCAGAGAAGCCGACTGAGGCTCAGGGGGAGGTGGTTTCCCCGCGGCCCCACGCGGCCCCACGCGGCAGTGTAGGACGCCACCACTCGCTGGGACCCTGTGATGCGGGAACCCGGTTCGCACAAAGGCTGGGAGCTGCGCTGAGCTTTGCAGGCTTGGGAAATAAGGCGACAGGGGGGCTGCCGCAGAGGGGCTGCCTGGCGAGAGGGGTGTCCCCGGAGGGGTCCAGTGGTGAGTCCCCAGGAAGAGGGGGAGGTGGGCTGGGTGGCAAGGCAGACACCCGACAAAATGAGCTCGGGTGTGTAGCCCTCTGCGGGGGGGGGGGGGGGGTGCTGGCCGCAGGGGCCGGAGGACAGAGCTGGGCTCAGACAACGCCTCCGACATCGGGTAAGCCTTCTCTCTGTGGCAGACTTTTCCATGTACCTCCTTCGGCCCAAATGGACATTATAATCTCCACCCGACAGTTCAGAGCACGGAGGCTCTGGGAAGTGAACTCACTTGCTCAGGGTCACAGAAGAAAGTGGTAGAACCACCACTCTAGCCAGGGTCTTCTGTCTCTAATGCTATATTCTTTCCAAAACATGAGTTAATGAGAACTGCTGATGATTAAGTAGGAACCAGGTGCTTTATCTGTATTATCTTTAATCAATATGACCCTCCCTCATTTTATGGAGTAGGACTCTCAGGCTCAGAGAGGTTAAGTGACACACCTGAAGTCACACAGCATTCAACCCAGATCTTCCTTGACTCCAAAGCCCACACTCTTTCCTCTATAGCTTGTTTCCCAAAGTGTGTTCCATGGGCTGTCCATTGGTGTCCTGGAAAGTGGGAGGGACTATTGGTGGACAAACATTTTGAGCAACATTGGGTTAGACAGTTATCTTTACATTAAGATTTCTCAGAGCCTGTAATAATCTAATATGTTTTGTGAACCTCTGACAGTGGAAACTGGTATGGCCAAACTTATTTGGTCCACAGTTCCCTCTTATCACAAAACACTCTATTAGTTAGGAATGTGTTGAGCTGCAGGTAAGAGAACCACCTTCCCCCATAGTGGCCAGGAGCCAGCAAGAAATGGGTGGTCCAGGGCCAATGTGGTGGCTCAGACATGGCACTGGGAGCCCAGCCCCCTTTTGGCTTCCTGCTCTGCCATCCTTAACATGTAGCTTCCATCCCCATGGCTGCAAAACGGCTGCAGCCTTTCAGTCACCACAGCTACATTCCAGGCAGGAAGAAGGAGAAAGGCAAAGGGTGAAGGTGAACTGAGCCTTTACATCTCAGAAGCTCCCCCAGCAGACTTCTGCTTACATCTCCTCGGCCAGAAGTATGTCACGTGACCACCCCAGCTACAAGGTAGCCTGGAAGATGGAGTAATTTTAAGAGGCACATCGTCACCGGGGTGGAACTGGAGGTCTGCTGGTGAGGAAGGAGGCGAGAGTGGACACCACAGAACCCCTCCTGGGGCTGGTGCTCTGTGACCCTGATTTGGAAAATGCTGCTCTACACTCATGCCACCTCCCCTTCTTTTCCTGCCCAGTGAAAGTCAACTCATTGTCCAGGGCCTTCAAATGGCCCCTCTGCTGCCGAGGCCCTCAGGTTCTCCCCTCCTGCTCCCCACCCCTTGCTCCCTGGCAGATTATGCGCTCCTTATCAGTACACTGCAGGTCGTGCTGGAGTGAGGAACAGGGGTGTCCATCTCCCCTACGGATATGTTACCTATCGGCTGCCGGAGGGCAAGGACGTGTCCCCCTCGTGTCTGTATCTACCACAGGGCAAGCCCTGGTGCAGACGTCAAGTAACTGCACAAATGGTGTGCGGAGGCAGAAAGCAGTTCAGAATGCCTGTTGGTTAGTTGGAGCAGGTACCAGCGTGGGCTGGCATACAGAAAAGCAGACATTTTAATAAGGATCCAGGGTGGCATCAGGGAACACAGGGCAGGGATGTGGCCAGGGTTCAGGAGGGGATGGAAGAGGCTGGAAGGGCACTGGGACGCCAGGCAGCCTCTCTCGACGCGGGCTGCTTCATCTGCCCCCTCTGCAGCCCGGCCTTTTCTGCTCCTCATCCAGGGCGCAGAGGAAGACGCCACATTTCAGCTCCCAGCGAGATCAGCCCCCGATACGAGCTGACCCTCTTCGGCCAGTTCCCCAGTCAGGGAAAGACCTCGAGTGGCCTGGCTCGGGTCAGGTGTCACCCTGGTCCAATCAACTGTGCCCCTTGGTGGCCGGGGGAGGGCGGGGAGGGCTCATGTGATCCAGTGGGTGGGAGGGACGGTTAAGGCAGAGGCTCCAAGATGGGACCACCTCAATTTAGGGTGTCAGAATACAGCAGGGGTCAGCAAATTACGACCTGTGGGCTAAATCCAGCCTGCCACCATTTTTTGAGAACACAGGTATGCTCGTTCATTCGCGTCCTGTGCACAGCTGCCTTTGTGCCACACTTGCAGAGTTGAATAGCTGTGACAGAGGCCACGTGGCCTGCAAAGCCAGATATTTACCACCTGGCCCTTCACAAAACAAGGTTGCCCACCCCTGTGTTATGGGAGGAAGCGTGTCCGTCTGGGAGCCTGTGGGCCCCTTGAGGCAAGGACGTGTCGTTCAGAGCTGCATCCCCAAAGGCCGCAGCGCAGGCAGCTGGGGGAGTGAATGAATGAAGGGAGTGAGTGAATGAATGAAGGGAGGCAGGAAGGACAAAGGCAGAGGCGGGTGTGGTTGCTCTTCTCAGACTGCTTCTCTGGCTTCTGTGCGGAGCAGAGGGACGCGGGGGAAGGGGTCCTCCCTTCTTGTTCGCTCAGCCCCGCATCTGCTCTTAATCGAGGCGTAGTGGCACAAGCCTGATTGGGAAGAGCAGGTGCTGGGACGCGGTGAACATTAGGGAATAGTCACTTGGCGGGCGCTGGAGCCGCCAAAAACGAAAGTGCGCCGATGGGCCAGATGTTCGCTCATTACCATCCGCTCTTCCTTAGAAACGTTTTAAGGGAACATTTGTTTGTTGAGGAAACACAGCTGTTCCCAGGGAAATGGGTTTCCCTCCTTTGGGCAGAGGCGTCGGGGAGGGGACTGTGGGGGAGGGACACCAGGGATGCCTTGGGTGGGTGGCAGTTAAGACTTTCCATCTGGTCAGGGGCAGGGGCCGGTGAGGACAGCCCTTCAGAGACTAGAAGGCCTAGCACCCATTGTGACTTGCTCCACACTTGTGCGAAGGGGATCATAGCCCCATTTCTCAGAGAAGGAAGCAGAGGCCACACGACTCAGCCCAGGCCACACAGCTAATCAGTGGGGGTCCCAGCCCAGACGGTGGCCTCTGTTCTCCAAGTCCATTGCCCTCGCATGGACCCACCTCCCGTCCTCCTTGGCTCCATCTAGGACGCGTCTCTTTGCATCTCGGTCTTAGAATCTCCATTTCCCAGCCTGCATGCGTTTCTGTCCCTGCACCTCATTTTCAATTTCCCGTCTCTCTGTCTCTGACTCCCTGTCCCCGGCCTCTGTGTTTTGCCCTTGACTTCACCTGTCTCCTTCTCTGCCCTCCTCGGGGTGTCACGTCGGCATCTGTGGGTGAGTGGTTCTTCCTGTCCATCTGTCTCCCAGCTCCTCTCACTCCATCTCTGTCTTTCCTTATGCCTGAGCCGCCATCAGTTCTCTACATGACTGTGTGTGCTGGGTTCCAATGTAAAATGTTTTCACTATGAGATTTGCTAAAAAATATTTGAAAACCACTGAGTGGAGATGTTTTAGCCGCAAGTGCGGAAATCTCTGACCCAACAAGCTCAACAAGAAGGAATCTATTATCACCACCACAAGAAGTCCGTGGGCAGGGCAGCTCTGAGGCAGGTTAATCAGCTGCCAGCCAACATGACTGGGAGTCAGGCACTTCCCTTTCTCCTTTTGCCCTCAGCCATCCTCAGCGAGCCAGCTCACTGTACTCATGGTCACAAAGTGGCTACTGGGGCTCCATCCACCCCTGACAGGTCCAGGAGAGAATGAGGGGCTGTCTGGTCCCCTACATCCCTTTTTAGAAGCCAGGAAACCTTTCCTCTCACATCTCATTGGCCAGGACAGGGTCACATGCCCACCCCTTAACCAATCACTGGCAAAGGAGACAAGGCTTGGTGTGATGAGCTTGGACTACTCAGGAGGGGGGTCTATTCCCTGAGCAAGTGGCTGCACAGACTGCAGGTGGACACCACAGGCTGTGGGCCTTCTCCCACCAGGAAGAAGTCTGTGGTCTGGACTGCCAGCATCTCTCACTGTCCCCTCTGCCTGGGTGCCTGCCTCAGTTTCCCTCCTCGTCCCTCTTTAGGTCCACCCTGAGAGGAGGCCACAGTGAGTGTGGGGTACAGTTTAGGGTCTCTGTATTAGTTTCCTGTGGCTGCTGTAACAAATCACAAACTCGGTGACTTAAAACAACAGAAATTTATTCTTTCAGGGTTCTGGAGGCCAGAAGCCCAAAGTTGAGGGGTTGGCCAGGCCATCCTCCCTCTGAAAGTTCTAGAGGACAGTCCATCCCTGCTCTTCCAGGTTCTCGTGGCCCCAGGCGTCCCCTGGCTTGTGGCTGCGTCACTGCTCTCTCTGCCTCCATCTCCACGTGGCCTTCTCCTCTTTCCCCTGTCTCTCCTCTGCACCTCTCTTATAAGGACACTCGTCGTTGGATTTTGGGCCCATCTGGATGATGCAGGATGACTTCATCCCAAGATCTTTAACTTAATTACAACTGCAAAGACCCTTTTTCTCAAATAAGGTCACATCCACAGGTCCCCGGACATGGACGTGTCTCCCAGAGGCCACTACTCAGCCCATTACAGAGCCTCTGTTCACCCCAGCCCAGCCCAGGCTCTTGGAGGGGCAGGGCCCCGAGTCACGGCCTCTCTCCCACTTGCTGCCATCAGGCCTTGACCTCTGAGCTGCAGCGTCCTCATCTGCCAGATAGAGGCCTGAATGGGTAACAGACGCAGAAAGACCTGGCAAACATCAGGGGGCAACATGTTTTCCTGCTGTTTCTTGTCCTTTAAGAGAAAAAGCTGGTTGGCTCTTCTCGCCTATTCTCCAGGGAACTGAGGCGTTTTTGGAAACTGGGCTGAAGCAGTGGGGCCTGGGGAGCTGTTAGAAAAACACCCCCAGGCTCCCCGTGAGGGTCAGAGGACCTGGCCAGCCTTCCCTGCACAGTCACTTCCTCAAGTCAGAGCACGAGGTCTCTAGAAGGTTCCTCTGATAAGGGTGCATCTGTGCCCAGGAGAGGCAAACCTGGCCGCAACCACAGCTACAGCAAGGGGTGCTGCCCCCCACCTCCGCCTCGTGCCTCGCAGCTCCCCAAGGGGCCCCCACATTGGACTCTGACAACAATCCTCGCAGTGCGGGCAAAGTGACTGAAGGAGAGTCATTCATTCATTCACTCAACAAACGTTGACTGAGCACCTAATATGTGCCTGTCAGGCACTGTTCCAGGCCTTGGGGCCTTGTCAGTGAACCAGACAAACATCCCCGCCCTCCTGGAGCTGACATGCAGCAGAGAGAGGTTAAGTGACTTGCCCAAGGCCACAAGGAGCTAAATAACCAGGCCAGGCTCAGAACTGGGTCCCCAAGATGTTCACCAGTGGACGGGTCAGCAGTGTGCCAGGAAGGCCTGTGGGGGTGATGGGATGAGGACAACAACATTGGGAGTGTATCCCCTGTCCCTGGGAGGCAGTTTCTAATCCCTTGGAATTGCCCGAGTGATAGGGGTGTCTTCGTAATTCACAGTGGGCCCCTCAGGTGCACCTGATGGTTTATGCTAATGAGGTGATTCAGGGTGGGCCTCCCCATCATTTATGCTAGTGAGATAACAGGACAGGGGCGGCTATACCAGAAAGACCAGCCACGTGATTAGACGGTTGGGGCTTTGAGTCACGTGATGTAGTAGCCCGACCTTGGGGGGACGCTGGAGATTGAGTTCAATCATGTGGCCAATGACCCCATCAGTCCTGCCTGCAGAAGGAAGCCTCAAGAAAAACTGGCCCCAAGCTCAGGTGAACTGCCCGGTTGGCAGCACACTTCAAGTGTGTCACTCCTGGATGCCAAGGGTAACACATCACTGAGGACAACAGCAGCTCTGCCTGTGGGACCCCCCCAGACCTCGCCCCGTGGGTCTCTCCCTGACGCTGGTTTGGATTTCTAACCTTTTGCTGTAATAAAACTGCAATCCTCAAAAAGACAAATACTGTAAGATTCCACTGACGTGCGGGACCTAGAGCAATCAAATTCATGGAGACAGAAAGTGGAGGGTGGTTGCCAGGGGCTGGGGGAGGAGGGGAATGGGAGTCGTTGTTTGATGGGTCCAGAGTTTCAGCTTTGCAACATGAAGGTTCCAGAGATTGGTTGCACAGCCATGTGAATGTACTTAATGCTACTGATTTGTACACTTAAAAATGGTTAAGATGGTAAATTTTATGTTATGTGTATTTTACCACAATTAAAAAAACTATAATCATAAATATAGTGCTTTCCTGAGTTCTGTGAGTCTCTCCAGAGAACTACCAACCTGAGGGTGGTCATAGGAGCCCCTGAACTTGTAGCCAGCTGGTCAGGGTGATGGTGGCCTGGGGACCCTTGAACCTGCAGCTGGTATCTGGAGTGAGAGTCTTGTTGAGGACTGTGCCCTTAGCCTGTGACATTTGGCCCAACTCCAGGTAGATGGGGCCAGGGGAGGCAGAAAGTGGGAGCTGGCTGGTAGATCGAATGGCTTTTGGATTCCCATCCAGTTTCTGTGATTCCTCCATGAAGACCCCCAGCCCCAAAGGACCCGCCCTCCACCGTCTGTTCCACTTGCTCACTGCTGGGCTCTCTCCCTCTGGTTTCCGTGTGTGTGTGTGTGTGTGCATGTGCACGCGCACATGTGTGTGCTCTCTCCCCTTTGAGACTGTGTGCTCCTCTAGTCCTGCAACGAGACCTTCTACTATTTTGTTGCTTCCACCACCAAAGGGTTTCTTTGCAGATGAATTGAACAGCCTCTCCTCCTTCCCAGTTGAACCTGGCCTCTGTGAGGCGCCCATGGGGGGCACTCACTGCCAGGGTTCCATCTTAAGAGTTGGCTTCTTTGAGTTTGTGCTGGATTGTTCTTTGGAGCCACCGCTCATTGGAGACCACAGGAAGCAGGAGGAGGGTAGTTGCGCTGTAACACAATGATCACTGACAAAACACTGCCGTGGCTGCCCCCCAAGATCACTACCCCACTCCTGGTCCCGAGGCCATCGGAAGGGATCAGACCTTCCTTCGGGAGGATGACCTCGCTGCCATGGGGACGCGGACTGTTTAATTAGAACACCTTCCGTCGGAAACGCTCACCTATTTATGGCGAAAACAGCGACAGGCTTTTAAGGACATGCCATAAGTTTTACAGTTATTGGATTTTTCAACTTGTTTACAAAAGCAATATTGTTAAATGGCCAATGGCCAGGCCCAGTTGTTTGTCCTCCTGTGCCTTCTGACGACAGGAAAGCATATTATCTCCCCCAGCCGGCTCCCAGGAGGTGTGTGAGCTGCATTCCATTTTGCTATCTGTTTAATTATCCATTCAGCCAGGCTTACACGAAAGCTCTTTCTCGTTTGTTCACAGCCAGATCTGTTCTGGAATGCAGCAAAGAGCTCCTTCCCCATTCCTCTACCCCCTGCAGCAGCTCCTGCAAACAGTTCCACTCAGAGAAATTGCCAACCCCTTAAGAACCTGTCCCTTTGGAACAAAGGATCCAAAAGGGGATGTGGGGCAGCCTGAGTGACCTTGACAACACCTCTGTGTCACAGGCTCCTCCGTGTTCAGACAACAATTGCTTTAGAAGAGTGGGTTCCAAGCCAGGTTGCTGGGCACCAGAAGCCCCTGGGGACATTTTAAAAATAAAGCTTGCCATGGCTTGCCCTTTCCGATTCTGATTTAGAGGGTCTGGGCCCTCCAATCTGGATTTTTAAAAGCTCCCCAGGTGATTCTGATAACCTAGCAGCTGGATTTAGAGCCTTCAGACGTGATAATCTCTTGCCTTTGACCTGAGGTTCTGCGATGCTGTCTCCTGGAGGAGGGGAGGGGAGAGGCCAGGCCTTCCTTCTGCTCTTCATACCAGCACCAAGCAGGAACTCCACAGCTGCTCAGCTGGCTGAACTTGAACAAGCTCACACCTGGTGAAAAGTCGTCTCGGGAAACATCCAGGTTGGACTGGGCTCCAGAATCATCAAGGAGCTATAAATAGACTGGGACGTGCACGTGAGCTGATGCAAGGGTTCTGTGAGTGATGTTATCCCGGAGCGCCTGCACTGGCTCAGCCGTGCGTCTGAAAGGCCTGGGAAAACCTACCCCTCCCCAGCTTGCACGGGGAAAGTGCCTCCAGATGAAGGTGGAGTTGACAACAGCTGCTGGCTTGGCTGAAAGATGCAGAGAGGAGGGCGAAGGGCAGAGAGCTCGAGGCGGGAGCCCACACTCCTCGCAGCCTGGGTTTGTCCCCAGAGAAGTAGCCCAGAGAAGGGCCAGCAACTCCCTCCTTCAAACTCCCCCACCCCATCCCCTCTATCATAGTTGGAGTGTGGACGTTAACAACAGCAGCCATAATCACACGAAGGCTTAACCTCTCTCTGGCACTTGACAGCCCGTCACACACTCGCCGTCCATTATCTCGCTCCATCCTTCCAGCATCTCTGTGCTGTAGGCAAGGCAGGCCCCTTTGACAGCTGAGGGGGTGGAGGGTCCAAGCAAGACTGAGTGATTCGAAGAAGGTCACAGGGCTGCCAAGAGGTGGGGCCATGATTCGCCTTCGGGTCTTCCAATTCTAAGCCCACAGCCCGCGGTCCTCCTTAGTTACAGTACTTACCCGCGCATGGGGCTCCCACCTTCCTCAAAGCCCTTCCAGATACACGGCTCGAGTGGCTAATCCAGGTCAGCAGGGAAGGTTTCAGATCCCCAACTGACAACTGAGAAAACTGCAGTTCTGAGAACTTAGTGGCCACACAGCGGTCCCCCTTGTAAACCAGGAGCAGTAGGAGGAAGGATGTAAGGCTGGGTGTGGGGGTGGGCAGCAGAAAGGACGTAAGATCTGCAGTGAGACTGTAGCTCTTACGAGCTATGACCCTGGGCAAGATATTTAAGTTTTGTTTTGTCATGTTAAAAAACAAAATTCAACTAAATGTTAAAGATCTTATTGGCTTTATTCAATGATTCATGAATCGGGCAGCATCCCACATAACAGAGAGAAAGGAGCTCCGAGGAGCTGTACAAAATGAAGGACTTTTACAGGCAGGAGGGAGTGGGCACAGGGACGTTATACCAGGCAAGAGGCAGACTGGTTGTGGCAAGGTCACTTTCCATTAGGGGACAGCAGGGATCTATCAGGTGGATGACCTCATGAGGGCTGACCAGGCGATTCCTGATTGAGCGGTTTAAGATTCCATTTCTGGGGGAGCTGAAGCTGCAATTGTCTCAGTTTGGTGATGCGGGGCTTAGCATAAGCGACTCCATTTTTGGCCTCTTGTCTTGTTTTTAACAATTATCTATGTTAAAGGATAATTTTTTAGATGTACAATAACTACTTTAACACAAATATAAAGATGAACAAGTAGCAAAAAGATTTTACTTAACTCACTAATTAATAAGGGAACTGGTAAGGTGTTAAAAACTGGTTCAAAAGAGCACACAAAGGCAATCTGAAATGAATTTACGAATACAGTCATGCATCGCTTAATGACAGGGACACGTTCTGAGAAATGCATCGTTAGGCAATTTCGTTGCTGTGCGAACATTATAGAGTGCACTGACACAAACCTGGACGGTGTGGCCTACTACACACCTGGGCTGTCTGGTACTAATCTTATGGGACCGTCATCGTATACGCCGTCTGTCCTTGACAGAAATGTTGTTATGGGGCACATGGCTGTAGTTGCAAAACTAGTCAATATCCTGGGGCCAATAGTCAATTGCATTCCAACAGACAAAATTTATTTGCTTCTCTATGGACAAGAATCGTTTGCATCGTTTTCAGTTTTCTACAACTTACAGAGTTGTAAAATAGCTCGAAGACAATAAAATATACAGATGGCCCAGAAAGGCACACAATTCAAGACGTCCAGTAATCTCTTTCTGCTCACTTCAAAGACTTTCACCATCTTTCCTAACATAAAATGGGATGTTCCAAAAGGCCGTTGAAAGGATTAAATGAGAGGCCTGTGTTTACTGCCCAGCGCGAAGTAGATGCCCTTCCCTTCCCTCCCCAGGTCCAGGCCCTTCCCCTCTAGGAGGGCTTCCTAATTACCCAAGCCCATGGCTTTCTCGCTGCCCTGAGTCTGGCACAGAGGAAAGGGACCAGGCCTTGATGTCACCCAGACACGGGGTCTGGTCTTGGCTCTGCCATATCCTTTGGCAAATCATTTCTCTGCTCCTTAGACTTCAATTCACCATCAGTAAAAACAATTAGCTGGACCAGATGAACTCAAAATTATCTTCTGCTCGATAAATCTTAGCGTCACATTGACTTACACAGCACAACCAGAACTGGAGGTTTTCTGAGACCGATTCACGACATAGTTAACAAACATGGACTTTGGAGCCAGACAGATGGATGTCTGAACCCCACTATCTGTGTGACCTTGGGTAAATAACTGAACATCTCTGAGCCTACATTGCTTATCTATCAGATCAGATTACACAGAGGCCTCAAGGGGTTACTCTGAGGATGAAGTTGGACAACACTTTATGTACTGTCACATAGTTAATGCTCAGTAAGTGTCAGTTTCCATTCTCCACTTGCCTACACCCACTGGGCCCCCCTTTCAGTCACTGGGTCAGATACCCCTGCCTCTGTCCATGGTCAGCCAGTCAGTGAGCAACCCTTCCCTGAGCTCTCCTCTGGCCATGCAGGGCACTGGGCTCCTGCACTCAGTCTTGCCACGGGTCTGGACCGAGGACACGGCTAAGGACAGGGGAGAGAGAACTCAGTCCTCAGAGAGGGGCAGGCAATGGCCCGGGAGAGGTCACAGGGGATAGAGCTCTCTTTGGCAGCAGGGCTAGGATGGGCTTCCCAGAGGAGGTGACCCTTGAGTGGGCACTACGAGACAGACTCAGGAGGGTGCTTTACAGGTACGGGGGCTACTCAAAGACTCAGGGTCTGCAAGGAAAGGCGTGTGCTGGGAAACTGCGTGTTACTCAGTTTGGCAAGGGCCCAGGGAATCCGGAGGGGGATCCTGGAGGAAGGATCTGGAAAGGGACGTGAGGTTTTGATTGCTTTGAGTGATAGGCAAAGGAGTTGGGGCCTCTCCCTTCAGATGGTGGGCTGCCAGGGAAGGAGGCTCGGGGACTCTGGTCTCCTGGCCAGCAGGTAATACCACGGGGGGACGGCATCTGCTCCACTTCGTATCCTCCCCAATGCCTAGCACAGGGAGGGTCACATCAGTGGCCTCCCCAAACAGATATGGACATCTCGTCCGTGTGTACTGTAGAGTACACATGAGTCCTTGAGGATCTTGTTAATATCAGATTCTGATTAACTAGGTCTAGCAGTGGGTCTGAGACTCTGCATTTCTAACCAGCTCCCAGGTGGTGCCAATGCTATGGGTCCCTGGACCACATTTTGAGTAATGACAGTTGGATATAGCATGCCCCCAAAGCTTGTGGATCAGCCAGAGACAACACTGTTGGGAAGATGGCGTTTAGACTTGATACCTTTCTCTCCTCTTTTCTCCTAGTCCTCAGGTCCCAGCTCCCCAAAGCCAGACTTCCTGTGTCGGGCTGCCTAGGTCTCCGCCCCACCTGGGTTGTCCCCTTCCTACCACTACAGATGCTGCAGGTCTTGCTTTCCACCACTCTCGCCATAATGGATAGGTCTCATTCCCTCTAGGCCGGAGGAGGTGAGAAGGGGGAGACCACTTCACTAAACCCTCCAGGGAGGTTCATGGGGCAGGTGGCCATTCAGCTAAGCCTGAAAGGACGCCAGCGAGCAGCAGGGGTCAACCCGTGAAACTGGAGCCCGGGCCGGGATATCTATGGCTGACAAGAGCCTATTGCCCATGACTTCCAGATTCTAACTGGGGCTTTGAGTCTCAAACCAAAGGAGTTAACCTAACGCTGGGCACGCTGGAGGCTTCAGGATAAGATCTGGGCGCCTCTCACTTCATACCACGCAGGTACCTCCCCAGGACTCAGCTTGGCTCCTCCTCCTCCAGGCCCCTCCTCTCAGGTTAGGTGCCCCTCTTCTCAGTTCCCACAGCACCCCACCATCATCTTGGTGGAAGAGAAACGAAGGAGGCGCCATACCCAGAGCCCACAGCTATGTATAGATCAGTGGCTCTCAGTCGGGGACCTTTGGCGATGTCCGGAGACATTTTTGGTTGTCACATCTCAGGGGAGGGGGGTTCCTGGCATCTGAAGGCCAGGGCTGCTGCTAAATATCCTCCAGGTCACAGGACAACCGCACAACAAAGGATTATCCAGACTTAAATGCCAATGGTGTCAACGTCAAGAAACCTTGGTGTGGGGAACAGTGAGCGCAGAGGGACACGGGACTTCTAGGGGATGTTCGTGGGGGCGCTGAGGGCGTTTACCATATAAACCGAGACCCAACCAAAGTGACTTTCTCCGCGTCACACTGCAAGTTAGCAACAGGCTGAAGAGAGAAGCTGGGTCTCTGGACTCATCAGCCCCGGCTCTCTCTGCCACCACACCCCTTGCAGACTCTTCACCCATGTTGTCACATCTCAAAATCATCCTGTCCCACCTCCCCGACACGGTTTAACAAGAACACTTCAGTAGCGGAGGTGAACGTGTCTTGAAAATATTTGAATCACATTTTCACAAACATTCACAAGCGTTTAAAGGTGTTTGAATCACCCAGTGATTCAAAACTACGAGACTTGGAACCCTTCACTGACAGCAAACTTTCCTCAGACCTGCATTTGTGGAAACATTCCCACCCAAGAACTAACTTAAAAACATTTAAATGTCAACAAATAAGTAAAGGCAAGCAGCAGTGAGCAAGTAGTAAATTGGTTAATGCATTTCCCTTTGGTGTGCAGATCAATCTCGGTGACTGTCTGTCAGGGACGCGGGACCACCTTGTTATACATTACAGCTTAAATGCCTCGGTGACACCAGCGAAGTCCTGCTCTCCAGGTAAGGGCTGGCTTTATGGACAGCAGAGTGGAGGAAACAGATGACTCCCTGTGCCCACCATTTGAGCTGCCTGGGGGTCCTCCCCCTGGCTCCCTCGCACCCTCTCATATGCATGTGGAGGCCCCCAAACAAGCAGTTACATACATGCAAGTGAAAGTAATTGATGCAATTAAATACTTCCTGTTATTAGTTAATTAATTCCTGTAATCAATTATTTCTTGTAACACTCGGTCATGGGGAAAACATTACATCCTCTCTGCATGGGGAGTTTCACTGGAGAAGCCACACCAGTTGGCATGACCCATGGAGGGAGTGGGCAGAGGGGGAGTGGGAGGGTTTGGGGCGGAATCTGTGCAGCAGACGTCTGAAGGGGGTGGTCTCCTCACCTGGGCCACTGGTGAGGCTCAGGGCTCAGTGAGTCTCATGAAAACTTAGCCTGAGCTGCAATTCCATGGAATGAGATCTACCTCCCCTTTCAGTTTCTTGTCTGTCTAATGGGGAGTACCAACCATCCTTCCAACCATCCTCTCTTCCTTCCTTTGACAAACACCCATTAAGGTCCTGGTGTGTGCAGACTCTGAGCTAGGCACTGGGAATATAAGTGGAGAAGAGGGAGAAAAAGGAAGGACAGAGAGGGGCCAAGGGTGGGGGACCCAGAGAGAGGGTGCAAGTTGGACAGGTGGGAAGAGTGAGGTAGGAATATGATCCAGTGGGGACAGGCCCCCAGGTCTAGGCCCCACCTGTGAATTCATGGCCGTCCCCACTGGCCCACAACACCCACGACCTGCCCCCCTCTACCAGGCAGTAACCGAGGCCAGGCTTTCCCCCGAGGTTCCTGCCTCCTGGACGTCATGTCCTCCTGGATCCCAGGCATCCCTCACGCCTCACACACCCCTCTTTTCTACTGTCTGCGTGGTCCCTGCCTCCTCCTCGTGGTTGTTGACGTTTCCACTGGGTTATTATTGGTTAATTTTCCTGTGGGTTTTCCTTGGCTCAAAAGCTAGGCTGTACCTCTTCACACCCATTAGGATGGCTGTTATAAAAACAAAAAACAAAACAACAAAAAAACCCAAACCAGAAAACAAACGTTGGTGAGGTGGTAGAGAGATTGGAACCATTGTGCACTGCCGGTGGGAATGTAAAATGGTGCAGCTGCTGTGGAAAACAGCACGGCGGTTCTTCAGAAAAATTAAACATAGAATTACCCTTTGATCCAGCAGTTCCAACTCTGGGTATATACACAAAAGAAGTGAAAGCAGAGACTCAGACAGATATTTGTACACCCATGTTCATTGCAGCATTATTCACATTAGCCAACAGGTGGAAACAACCCAAATATCCATCGATGGATGAATGGATAAACAAAATGTCATACATACATACAATGGAATATTGTTCAGCCTTAAAGAGGAACAAAATTCTGATACATGGATGAACCTTAAAGACATACTAACTGAAATAAGCCAGACACAAAAAGACAAAATATATATGTCATTCCAATTATATGAGGTATATAGAATAGTCAAATTCATAGAGACAGAGAGTATAATGTTGGTTCCCAGGGCTGGGGGAGGGGGGGATGGGGAGTTATTGTTTAATGGGTACAGAGTTTCATTTTGGGAAGACGACAAAGTTCTAGAGATGAATAGTGATGATGGTTGCACAACAACGTGACTATACTTTATGCCACTGAACTGTACACTTAAAAGTGGTTCAAATGGTAAATTTTATGTTATGTATATTTTAACCACAAAAAAAAAAAGTGAAGAAAAAAAAAAAACCTAAGCTTTGAGCTCCTTGTGGCAGGGCCTGTATTTGTTCTTCTCTGGGTTCTGTTCAGTGACATCAACAAAGGCCAGGCCTGTGTGGAGACAAAAGAAGGAGGAAGGGAGGGGCATCTCTGGGTCAGCCACCCGCTAGGATCAGAGATGGGAGTGCTGGGTCCTCCGGTTCTCTGTCCGCATGGCACACATCTCCCATAGGCCCTTCTTCCAGACCCACAGCCCTGGCTCCATCCTCTTCTGGCCTGAAGCAGGCACTGTGGCCACACACCCCCAGGCCTGGATACACTCCACCAGGCCTTCCCTGCCTCGTCCTGGCTGACCAGGAAGGCCGCATCACTTGCCACTCCCCTGTGTCCCCCGTACTCAAATCACACCCAACACCTTTGTTTGCCGTAGTCTAACCACCTCTCTGTGCCTGTGCACAGGCCCTGTCTTTTGTCTGGAAAGTCCCACCTTACCTGCTACCTGGGGAAGTCCACCTCATCTTTCACATCTCAGTCACACCCCACCTGCTCTCTGAGGCCTCCTCTGATCTACAGAGCTCATGCGCCTTCCTCTGTCTCCCACAGTGCTCTGCTCGGCATCTCAGCTCCCAACACCCAAATCTGTAACAGTCGGTGTCTTCCGCTGGATGGCGGGATGGTGGAGCAGTCACTGTTGATTGGACCCATCACTCTTCTTTCATCCTTGCTTAGAGCCCAACTTTTGCTCAGCTGATCCCCTTCTGCCTGGCCATGGGAGTGACCACATTTCCAGCCCCAGGGAGATGGATCTGGATTGGTCTATACCAATCACAGTATCCCATTCCCGTCACCAGGTGTTGGCTGAGGAGGGGGCGTATGATCTAACTCTGGCCAAAGAAATGTGAGGGGAAATTTGCTGAGGGAACTTGTAGGAATGTTTCTTTGTGCTTAAAAAGACACGGGACAGGGACAAGAGGAAAGAGATCCTTTTCTGCCTCTGGGCCTGATCATCAGCATTTGTCAGCTGGAATTGCTGCAGCCACTCTGTGACCATGAGGAGCGACATCACCAACACTGGGGAAGCAGGGCCGAAAGATGTGTTATCAGGCAGGGTCCAGGCAGGAGTCAGGAACCATACCAGTTATGTTAAGGAGAATTTACTATGAATAATTGTTAACTAGGTACAAAGAATGTTAACTAGGTAACCAAAAGGGTAAAAAGCAAGGTAGCAACCGCAGGAAGCAGATACCACTTTTAGGGCGGGGGGAACAAAGGAGAGAGGTTGGAATTATTAACTTACTTAGAGGAGGGGTGCCATGGAGCTGAGATGCGGACTTCTGGGAAGGGGGTGCTGCTGCATGGCTGGTTCTGGTGTCTCTGAGCTTGCAGGACAAGCCCAGTGGGGCCTGGAACCAGGCTCCGAGGAGGGGGTGCAATGAGACTGTATCTGTAAGTGATGGCAAAACAGCAAATTCATTCAGCCTTGCTGCTAGGAGGAATGGCCTCTGCCAGGGTGAAGAGGCCTTGCTGGAGGGATGCGGACAGGAGCAGGGCCCTCAGGAAGGAAACAGGAAGCCCCTCCTCCAGCCTCGCGGTCTCCCTCCAGCGCCCCCTGTTGGCCGACTTTGGCAGGGAGCAACTGGCACAGCAGAAATGTGGTTTGTGGCTCACAAAGCCGAGGGTAGAAGGGGGGTTTGGAGCTGAGACAGTAGCCTAATAACTGAGGCAGATGGAGAGCGCCTGAATCCTGGAAGACATCACTAAGCCACTGAAGTCAAAAACCGTGAAGCTGCCCTACTTCAGATTTCCTATCATGAGAGAAAATAAATGTCTCCACGCATAAGCCGCTCCTGGTGGGATTTCCTGTGACTGACCCAGCATCTGTACTGCCACAGCCTTGTCTTATTCAGCTCTGTTCCCCCACAGGACTAGTACGGGGCTGCCACGTCTGGAAATATTAATGATGTTGAACCTGTCCCCCCTTGCGGCTAGTGTGGTGGTGGTGAGGGGCCGGGACTCCAACTCCGACGTTGAATCTCTGCTCCTCACTCAACATGCCATCAGGCCAGTTCTCACCTCTCCTAGCCTCCATTTCCTCATCTACAAAATGAGGGTATTAAGAACAGGTATCTCACTGGATCCTGGTGCAGACTACGTGAGAGGGTCTATGCAGAGTGCTGGTACCTGCCTCACACACAATGAGCACTCTGTTAGCTACCGATGCTGGGCATCAGCTCATATGATGCTGTTCAGACTGGCTCCCAAAAAACCCAGTTCCATCCTGTAGAGTCAAGCTCCACGCCTTACCTCCCTGGGCTCAGGTCACTGGCTCAGTAACCTCCCTCATACCTGCCCCCAGGCCCCAGGACTCCTCCCTGTTCCTCTGGGTTAGTGGCATCTCTCTTGACGCCTTCTCGTTGCCGTGGCTCTGTCGCATGTGCTACATTTGCTGCAGATGCCATGTCCACTGCCAGCCTGGACCTCCTTTCCTCTTGGTCCTGCTTTCACATTCTGCTTCCTTCTCAGCAGCTTGTCCCTCTCCCCGCTCCCTGGACCCTCTCACAGCCTCCATGAGACAGGTCAGGGATGCTCATTTCCACGGTGTCACTCTTCCACAGTATGTTGGTTTCCCATAGATGTTGTAACAAACAACCACACATTTGATGGCTTAGAACAACAGAAATTTATTCTCTCACAGTTCTGGAGGCCAGAAGTCCAAAATCAAGCTGTCAGCTTGAACACATTCCCTCTGAAGGCTCTAGAGAGAATCCTTCCTGGTTTCTTCCAGCCCTGTTGGCCCCAGTCATTCCTTGGCATGTGGCAGCATCACTCCAGTCTCTACTTCTGCCTTCTCCTGGCCTTCTCTTCTCTGTGTCTTTTCTGTTCTTATAAGGATGTTCTCATTGGATTTAGGGCCCACCCTAATGCAGTATGATCTCATCTCAAGAATGTTACCTTAATTACATCTACAAAGACACTACTTCCAAATAAGTTCACATTCTGAGTTCCCAGGTGGACATGAATTTGGGGTGGATGCTATTCAACCCGCTGCAAGTGGAAAGATCCAGATGCAGAGGGGAAAGCTGAAGACAGAGCAGTAGCTGTCCCTACCCAGATATAGGGCTCCTTCTTCTGGAGCCAACTGTCACGTGTGAGGGAGCCCCAACATTTCAGTCCCTGTAACCACCAGCTCCTGGAAGTCAGTGGTCACTGCTAGACTCTCTCAGTGGGTTACACGATGCCACCTCTTACATTTCATCTGCAGGTTGTTGGTAAGTAAGGTCCGTCTGTCAAAGCACACACGGTAAATAAAGCCATTTCTGTTTGGGGACTGGTAGTAGAGCGAAGGGAAAAGGAAAAGAATTAAACAAAGAAAGGCAAAACCTTCATCATCCACAAAACAATACGCAAAAACCAGGGCATTCCTCCGGACCATCGATAAATAATCCAGACCACAAAAATAAAACATTAGACAGCTCGTGTAATGGAACTGTGGAACTTTCTAAAATTAATTTTCTTCATTTTGGTTTATTAAAATTGCACTCATCTATCTCCCCTGTTAAATATTTTATTTTTTCATATTAATGGCTGCAATTTCAGCCTGTGCCTCTTTCTGTCATTAACACTGTACAAACTTAATATCATTAGTAGTTTTTCCCTTAATTATGTGACTAGAGAAGAAAAACATCAAAGTTTCCGTGAAATTGGAATAGTATATCTAAATTGCCTCATGTTTATTTTAACATTAACAGTAAATGAAGCTAATGGGCTTTTATATTATTAAAAGCACTCATTTGTGTCCTGCCTCTTCTAATATATAACAAAGCTTTAAAAGATGTTAAATAATTAGTTATTTAATAGGGATGGGTGGAATAGATCAAATGAAAGAAAAAGTTGAGAGGAACCAACACACGCAGTTGAGGGGTCTGTCCCTTTTAGGGCTTTCGGATGGGATTTCCTCTCCCCCGGGTTCCTGCCCCACTGTTAATGTGAGAGCTCTAATTTATAATGACCCTGGAGAGTTAAAGCAACAAAATCTATTGCCACAGGCTCGCGGAGGACACACATGTGTGGGGGGCAATAATGTTTGCAATTATTTCTGGGCAACCTCCATTCATAATTCAATACCTGCACATGGCCCGTGTTGGCTGGGGCCCGCCAGGTCCTCTGCAGGAGGGAGCCGCGCTGGCTGCTGCTGCCGGCCCTTCTCCTCCCTGGCAGCCTCCTCGCCTCCTTGCAACAGGATCCCCTTGGCTTGAGAGGATGCTGATGAACGGAGGCACCCCTCTGTGTTAGGAGCTCGGTGAGACGCAGGGAAGCACTCAGGCCTGTGGGTCTAAAAGAAGTGCCAGACTGTTGTCACTCTACTGCTCAAACACCTGCAAGGACTCCCTGTGGCCAGCTCCATCATGGCCGACCTCTTTGATCGGCACTTGAGGCCCTACCTATCCGACCCTGGCTCCTCCTCTTCCCAACATCCGTGCTCTGTTCCATCAGCGAGTCCCCCCCGGGCCCAGCACACGCCAAGTTGTCCCACCTCCTCGCCTTTGCTCATGCTGTTGCCCTTCCCAAACCACTTTCGCCCTTTCTTCTCTCTGTCCAAATTCTAGTCATTCTTTAGGATTCACATTTCAGATCCTCCCTCAGGCCTGGTCCTTCTGTCTCCTGAATCTGATTTCTAACAAGTTCTCAGGTGATGCTGATGCTGCTGGTCTGGGGACCACACTTGGAGAACCACGAGAGCATGTGCACACGTTCCAGACCAGGAGGCACTGTGCTCGTCCTGTTTTGAAAGGGTCTCTGATGGCACATGGCCAAGCCTTGTCTCCTCAAGCAGACAGCAAGTTCCTTAACTTGCTGACTCTGGGCTGACTCCTGACTCTGGGCTACTTCTCTATACCCCTCAGAACACCACCAGCTCAAGAAGGGGCTTAGGGTGGATGAGCCGATGATCCCTCATGAACAGATGCCTAGTTGCCATGGAGTTCCCTTCAATCCTGAGAGAAATTTCCAGGTTATGGGTGAAGAAGCTGAGGCTGAGAGAGATGAAGCCTCTTCATAGGCCACACAGCTATGAAGTGACAGACAAATTTGAGCCCCGGTTCATCTCCAGAGCCTTCACCAACACTTCTTAGATGAGTGATTTCAGACTTGAGGACTTGGGAGGACAAGGCACCTGCCTTAGAAGGAGCCTGGCCACTTTTGTCACTGTTGCGCTAAGGAGTTTGGGCTCCCAAAAGAGTTATATCTAGTAAGATGGGAAAAATGAGATGATTTCCCCTCCGTGGATTTAGTGGTCCTTTCGTCTGGGGCAGAATACACACAGTAAATAAGCTGCCACTCTCCTGGTCCCTTCTAGTCAATTACCGCCCTCTGTCACCCTGATCTTAGGTTCAGTTCAGAATCGTTCTTAATTGCCTGGCATTTCTATGGCAAGATGAAATATATTTGCCATCCACAATCCAGTCCAACTTCTCCACTACACAGTTGAGAAAACTGAGACCCCAAACGGAGGCAACCTGGCCACACAACAAATGAGTGATCTGTGTTAGTTACCTCTTGCTGTGTAACAAATTATCCCCAAACTCAGCAGCTGAAAACAACAAATATTTATTGACTCTTCGTTTCTGTGTGACATGAACTTGGGAGTGGCTTAGCTGGGTGGTTCTGGCTCAGGGTCTCTTCTGTGGTTGCAATCAGGATGTTGGTGGGAGCTGCAGTCATCTAGGTCTTGACTACGGCTGGAGGATCTGCCCCCAAGGAAGCTCACTCACTTAGCTGTTGGCTCAAGGCCTAAGTTCCTCATCACATAAGCTTCTCCATAGGCTGGTTGAGTGTCCTCACAACGTGGCTTCCCCCAGAGCAAGAGATCTAAGAGAAAACAATGAGGAATTTACAGTGCCTTTTATGGCCTGGTCTCTGAAGTCATACATTGTTACTTCCACTTTATTCTATTTGTTAGAAACAAGTCACTAAGTCCAGTCCACATTCCAGGGGGGAGAATTAGGTTCCATCTCTTGAGGGGACTCATATCAAAGAATTTATGGGCACCACATGATGGAAAAGGGTCTAGAACTCGTCCATTTTTTTTCAATTGTGAAATAAATCATGCAGACATACATATTAAATACACATATACAGTGTAAAGCATAATTATAAAATAAACTCCTGAGCAATCACCACCCAGATTACTAGACCTAGTACTACATCAGTGCCCCAGAACTACTGTGTGCCCCTTGCTGATTACAACTTCTTTCCCCCCAAGATGTAACCACTATCCTGACTTCTGTGGGTTTTATTTTTTTGCTTTTCTTTTTAATTTTACCACCAGTTGTGAGTCACTAAACAATATAGTTTAGCTTTTCCTGTTTTTTGAACTTCATTTAAATGGAATCATACTATAATGATTCTTTGGTGTCTTGCTTCTTTCTCTCATCATTACATGTGTGAATTTCATCCAGGTTTTTGCATGTAGCTGTATTTTGTTCATTTTTTTGTTGTACAAAGGCCCTCTTTATCTTTAATAATTCTTTTTGCCTTAAAGACTATGCTGTTTGACATTAAATATAGCTATACCAGCTTCCTTTCAGTAAGTATTTGCATGACATAATTTTTTTTCCATCCATTTGGATGTATCCTTGCACGTTAGATGTTTTTCTAGTATTTTTAAATGTAGTCTGATAATCTTCAGTTTTTTAACTGGAACATTTACTCCACTTACGTTTAGTGTAATTCCTGATATATTTGGATTTATTTCTACTATGTTATTTTGTGCTTTCTATTTGCTCCACCTTTTCTATGTTTCCTTTACTCTCCTTTCTTGCCTTTTTTGGATTAATGGAATATTTTTGACCACTCAGAATTGCTCTCAATTAGTTTGAAAGGTATATTCTGTGTCTATTCTTTTAATAGTTAACCTGGAAATTACAACAACATGTATTCAAACATCAATAGCTAACATTAATCAATACCTTACCCTCCTCCTGGGTTATCCAAGGGCCTTAAAACACTTTAAATGCATTTAACTCCTGACTTATGTGTTTGTGTTTTCATATTTCAAATTCTATCTCTTCTTTTAATCCCACATAACACTATTATAGCTTAAAGCAGTTAATGTTTATTTAGTCTTATCTAGATAGTTACCAGTTTCTGTGTTCTGTCTTTGTTTAGCCATTTAGTTCCTCATTCTGGGATCAATTTCTTTCTCCCTTCAGTACAACCTTCAGTATTGCCTTTAGTGAGACAATGCTAAGGGCAAAATTTTTTCTTCTTTTTTATCTGAAAAGCCTTAAATTTACTTTATTCTTGAAAGACATTTTCACTGATTACAGAATTTCAGGTCAGTGGTTATTTTTAATCAACATATGCTAAAATATTCTACTATCTTCAGCTCCCACTGTTGCTGTTGAAAGTCAGCTGCTAATCTAGATTTTTCTTTTGAATAGATTTTAATCTGTTTTTCCCCTTCTCTGGCAGCTTTAGAAATCATTTCTTTGTCCTTGGTGTTCTCCAGTTTCACTCTGATGAATTTACAGGTGAATTTCATTTATTTAACTTTCATGGGATTTGTTGAGCTTCTTAAAACTATGGATCAATATCTTTCTTCAGGTTTGGAAATTCCTAGCCATTATTTCCTGAATTATTGCCTCTGCCCCCTTCTCTTACTCTTCCCCTTCTGGAACTATGATTTGATGTATATTAGATCTTTTCTTTTATCTCCCATGTCTCTTAACTTCTCTTTCATATTCCCCATCTCCTTTTCTCTCTTTGCTGCATTCATCTAGTTCAATTCTCTCTTCAGCTATGTCTAATCTGCTATTATATGCATCCATTGAATGTTTACTTCAATTACATTTTTAATTTCTAAGTTTAATATTTCCTTCTTTTTGAAAATATTGTCTCTCTCTCTCTTTTAAATAGTTTTCTGTTCCCTGCAGATATTATCATCCTTGCCTTTTTATGTTTTTTATGTCTGTTGTATGGTTTTTCTGCAACCATAGCTTAGCATGTTTTCTCAATTGGAGAAACCAAAACAGGAAGTGAGATGGTCCAATCCAGTGGGTGGTGGGGTTGATGGGATGGTGGCCGTTGAGCAAAAAATCCTGCTGAGGATAGTGGGGTTTCCTTGTCCACTGAACACAAGCTCTGCCCATGCATCTGAGTAACTGGTATGTGTTCTCCAGGGAGGATGGTCCTGATTCTCCTAACCACCCATCGTTTTCCCAAGGTCCTTAGAGGCTTTTAAGCAAGAGAAAGACACAATCAGATATCACTCCAAGAAAGATGGCTGTGGCTGCTGTGTGAAGAGGGGTTGGAGACAGAGCTGATTTGGATGGAGCAGTCTGGAGGCTGTTGCAGTGGTCAGGGCGAGAGATGATGGCAGCTTGGACTGGAGTCAGGGAGGGGGAAAGAAGTGGAAGATTGATCGATATCAAGAGGTGCCATCAACAATCATCATGCTGTTGACAATGTTGCCCCAGATCCATGGACTTGATACAGTGAAGATTGTAGGTTTTAAGAGATGCAGCTCTTCTTAAAGCTCAGGTGACATGAATGGCCAGGAGGCAACTTGATTCCAGTGAGCCAGTCTTGTGACCACACTGAGTAAACTGTGAGGGATTCGAAGCCCCTTCCTTAAATGGGCATGCCAGATCAACAACCACAAAGACAGTGGGGGGCTGAGGCATCCAACAATCCCCAGGTGAGGATGAGGGCCTTCTTTATTATGACTCCTCTGCACCTGTTCATCTTACTTCCTGGTGTCAACACCCATTTCCAGGTAAAGCAGTTATAGAAAGGGAGCAAGAGGAGGGAGAAATAAAGAATAGAGTGAGATGATAAAGGCAGGATAAGAGAATCACAAAACGTCAAAATTAAGAATGAAAATAAGATGATAAAATTTTTAGAAAGCAAATATTAAAAGGAATTCGAGAGTCAAAAATAGTGAGTTTATGAATAATAAAATCAATTGGATTTTTTTTTTAAAGTTAGAACCTGGGAAATAAAAACATAAGTGAGAGGGATTCACTTGGAGCAACTGGAAGACTGGCTCCAATTCAAAAAGCAAAAATGATAATAAATTAATGGTTTAAAGTGCAAAAAAAATGGGACGATTGATAAAGGGTGTTTAAATAGGAATGTGGGATTAAAAAAAAATGTGGTGGAGGAGAAAAACCTAAAATGAGAGGAGGAAAGATGGGGATTTAAAAATAAAATTAAGAGGCAAAAAGAAAAATCCAGTTAATGTCAGACCTAAGAGCTCCTGGGAGAGGGAGCGTGCCCAGTCAGGAGGGTTCCTGCTCTTTCCCCCTCTCGACCCCTCCCGGTGCAGCAAGCAGAGGGGGCCATGGGTGTGGGGGTGCTGTGAGGTGGGGGGGAGAGCCCCAGGCTGGGAGTTAAGGGACCTGTGTCCCAGCTGGGTCTGACCACATCCCTGCAGGGCCGGAGCCAGCCCCTTCCCGACCAGACCTCAGTCTCCTCAGCTGCAAAGAGAGTGGAGCCAACCTGATATGCACGGGTTCCTTCTGCTCTGAGGTTCTGGGACAGGGAATGGGTGCCAGCAGCAAGCAGGAGACCGGGGAGCTTGGTTTTGTGGCTTCTTACGGGAAGCACTGAATCTGGAGGCTGAAGACCTGGGTGTGAGTCTCTAAGGCTCCAGAACAGGGCAGAAAGCAGAAAACGAGAGCTGTTCAGCAGGGCGGCAGGAGGAGGGGAGTGCTGCCACCTCCCAAGTCCCCAGACCCTGACAGTCCGTGTAGGTCACCCCCACCCCACCCCGTGCAGAAGTCCAGCTGTGTGCTGCAGCATGAGATGAGCAGCGCCCCAGAGCAGGGCTCCTTCAGCTTTTCACTGTCTGTCTGTCTCCCTGGACGCTCCGCTCGGCCCTTGCCTTCCGCAGGTCTTTATCCCAGCCCCCCACCACCCCCAGCACAGTCCTTGCGAACACACTGCTAGCGCATGTGTGAGAAATGAAGATAACAAAACAGTCATTCCGCCTCCCGTCAGTGCTTACGAGGCGCCGTCACTTCATCTGCGTGGTTCATTTAACCCCCGTGACAGTACCATAAGCACTATTACTATCATTATCCCATTTTATGATGGGTAAACCAAGTCTCAGAGCACTGAACTAACTTGCCCAAGGTCACCCAGTCAGGAAGGAGCCCACCTGGGTCTTAGACTCAGGTTTTCTGGCTCTGGTGGGACATCGTTCTGCCATGCGGTGAGAGGGAGGGGCCCTGGACCCCATAGCCCAGCTGGTGGAAGTATGTTTTGGGGAGGAGGTTGTCTTGAGGCCCACAGAACGAGGCAGCCATAGTGTGGCGAGGGCACGGATGAGGTGACCTTACCTTATTGCCGGGCGTGGGGACCCAGCTGTCCAAAGTGCTGGCTCATCCCTTGGAGGTCTCCTCTGCACTGGTGCTGCAGCAAACGGAATCTCCTACAAAGGGACAGAGCAGCCCCTTCAGGACAAAACCCAAGGAAGAAACAGCCAAGGGACCGGTGTCCCCCCAGCACGGGGAGGTGGACACTTTCCTGTGGGGAAGGAGCCTTGGGCCTGGAGGCCTGGACAGCCTCCTAGGGGCCCTTGCCCCCTTCCAGTCCATTCTTCTCATCGTCTTCCTCCCCAGGTCTCCTGAGACACGGCTCTGATGGAGTCTCCCCACAGCTCCCGGCCCTTGCCTGGCTCCCGGCACTCAAGACACGTCCAAGCTGGCTTCCGTGACCCCTCTCTCCCCTCCAGCTCTCCCCTGCGCCTCCCGCCAGACCCAGGCGCTGTGTCCCTCCTCGGGACCACCTCATTAGCACTGTTAGGATCCCGCGGCTCAGCCTCCAGTCCTGGGCCGGCGGGGCGGACAGGCAGACCCAGTGCCCACTGTTTAAGGGCAAACTTCTGGCGAAGGCTGCCGCCTTGTATTGTCTCCTCGTTAACCAGTGAGGACACTTCAGCCTCCACCCGACAGGATGTAGACCTGACCCCCTCCCCATAGGCTCCTGGAGATGAATGGAGTTCCACCGCTCCCTCTGCTCTTCCGTGATCTTTCCTTCCTGCCTCCTCTGAACGGTCACAACTCCTCCTTCCTGGCTCCCCAGGTAGTGGGCTCTGGGGGCTCCCCGCAGTGGTCCCCTGAGAGGGCCCATCACTTCCTTTCCCTGAAAGTCTTTCTAGTCCTCTCAGTTATAACCTTTGACCTGGAAGTCTGTGAGGCCAAGCCAGCCCTGCCTTTGGGAGACACAAGGAGGCCTCCTCTTCAAGGAGGGAGCATGGGCACCCAAGAGAAGCCGAAGAGAACTCTGGAATTGAGCCTGGTGGGCTGTGGAGGCCGCATACCGGAAGTGGTGCCGAGACCCACCATTCATTCCTCGTTCAACAGTTACTAGGGGCCGTTCCATGGCCGGCTGGGTGGACACAGGGAGGGAACAGGCAGATGTGGTGCTTCCCCTAATGGAGCATATGACTTAGGGGAGGGGCTGAGGGACAGCCGAGACACTGAGCGATCACAAGCTGTGTGGTCAGGGCTGGGGCCAAATCACTCCTCTTTCCTGAATCTCAGTTCTTCATCTGTAAAATGGGCACACCGCTACCCACCTCCCGGGGCAACGCATAGAAAGTGTAGGCATGTGCGGCATTTTCCAAACTAAGGGTTGAGTTGCAAGAACGGGTTGCAAAGAATTTAGTGAGTCATGAACAAATTCTTTTAGAAAGGAAACAGAATAGAATAAAAACTTTATATGCTTCCTAGGTAACAAGGGTATTATTTTGTGACACTTCTACTTTAGTTAAAAGAGTGTTTGTGTGTGTATACACTGAATCATGTGGAAAATGTATTTTTTTCAAAGAAGTTTGAAGCTCACTGACCTAGTGGTAGAGCAGGGCTTTGGGGTCACCAGGTCTGGTTCACATCCCAGCTGCACTGCTTACTACACTGCGTGACATGGACGCTTCCCTTCACTCCCAGCTTCCCTGGCTGTCGTGAGGGCTGATGAGACAGGGCACGTGAACAAGTCACCAGAACAGCACCTGGGACGTTATAGGGCCTCAACATATCGGTACCTGTTCTTCCTGTTAGTATTGTTTGTATTATATGGCAGGACCTCAAGTAAGAGCTAATTGTCTCTAACTTAAAACGTGACAAGAAAAAGGAGGCATGTACTGCTGTTGCTTTGGGGCCAGCCCAGTGGTGTAGTGGTTAGGGTTGCATGCTCCGCTTTGGTGGCCCGGGGTTCACAGGTTCGGATCCCAGGCACAGACCGACACACCACTCATCAAGCCATGCTGTGGTGGCGTCCCATATAAAGCTGAGGAAGATGGGGATGGATGTTAGCCCAGGCCCAATCTTCCTCAGCAAAAAAAAAAAGAGGAGGATAAGCAATGGATGTTAGCCCAGGGCTGGTCTTCCTCACCAAAAAAAGGAAGCTAGTACGGCTGTTGCTGGTTTATTCTGTGTCAATAACATTTTCAGGCATTTGTGCACCAGGCACCAACCTCCCTGAATCCTCACAGCAGCTCTGTGAGGTAAATGCTGTCATTTTCCCCATTTCACGGCTCAGGAAACTGAGGTAGTGGGAGGTCGAGACTTAGAGCGGGTCTCACAGGCAGACCAACCAAACCCACACCCCTGCCCCCGCACCAGCACCGCTCTCTGCCCTGACGCGGGGCCCCCTCTGGGCCCAAGACCCCGCAGCTCCAGTCTTGATCCTCCCGAGCCAGGAGGTGCTGGTCCAGCTCTCCGCTGCCCTGTCTGCAGGAGCCCTGGCCTGACTCTGCCGGGTCTCCTCCGGCACTAGCCCTTGCCCTCGCTGTCACACTCCAGCCATTCCTTATTTAAAACCCCCGCTCCTCAGGGTTCCCAGAGGCTGCCTTGAGTGCTGGCAGCAGCCAGGGAGCTGGTCACAGGCTCGTGGGGTCCTGGGGGCAGCTTGGTCTTCGAGGCGGGAGCCAGGCCTGAGGGCCAGGAGAATGGGGCCCAGCTTCTGCCGCCATCTCCAGGACTGAGAAATCACCTGGAAAGGGGGTCTCCCCACCGGAGCCCCAACTCAAGAGGTGACCCCTCGCCGAAATCGAGAGCCAACGCAGAGGCCTGCCGGGGGGGCCCGAGGCGCCAGTGTCGTGGAAACAGGGCGCTCAGGCGGCGTCCCAGCGCCGTGTCAGCTGCCGGCTCGTACCCCATCGATCATCCAGTCCTTAAGACATATTAAAATGGATTTAAAAAGACATTTTGCATTTTCTCTCCTTAACACCCACATTATTGCCACACATCGGCTTTTGTTTTAATTAAAATCGGTTTTGAAATCCTCCATGAAACTTCAGTGGGATTGTTAAAGGCGGCAATTTCCTTATCGGCAGCGCGTCCCCACAACATACTGTAATAGTTATTTTGCAACAAAGCACAAGTCTTATTAATTTAGCTCAATCAAATCAGCACCACGTTAATTTATGGGGCTGTAAAAATCTGGCAGTGCCGCTCTAGATCAAGGAACTTAGGGCAGGCAAGACACCAAGTGGGATGTTTATTTTGTACAATGGTCCCTAACTGCATTTCTGTGATTTAAAAGCTTTCCGAGGCGTGTGATGATAATATTACATGCATACAGAATTGTGTGTTTGCCATGCCTCATTACTCCCCACAGAGACCCAAAATCATTTGGTATTCAACTCCTACCTAAAATATTTCCTTTTACATACAAATATTTTTTCTGCTTTAAATGGCTTCTCTATGTTAAATTTTTTTTCCAGGGCTGTGAAGCAAGATTGTTTCCTACATGGGATTCTATTTTGGTCCAGTATTGATCTGTAGTGGTGGTTCCTAAGTGGGTAGTTGGCTTTTCCCCTTCTTTCTCTCTCCGGCCAATGCCTCCAAATAGGACAGGCGAAGGTTTCCATGGGGTTGATTTTGCATTTTCTGCCCTTTTCTCCTCCTTTCCAGCTTCCCGCTTCCTGTTTTACTGATGTCTTCTTCAGCGACTAGGAATTCTTCTCTCTTGTCCACGTCTTAATAACAAAGCTTCACAATAATAGTTATAAGGATTTGCCAGGAGATGCAGCTTAGCAGTCAGTGGAGGATTTGAAAGGCAGTGTGGGATGGGGAACTGCAGAGATGTGGAGTGGAAATGGGGACATGGAGGCTCAGAGAGAGCAAGTGACCTGCCGGAGGTCACACAGCAAGTTAGGAAGAACACTGGATCTTCTGAGCCCCAATTGTCCCATCGGTAGAATGAGGACCATAAGACTTGGAGGGAGGTCACTCGTGTGAAGGGCCTAGCACAGAGGAGGTGCTCAGCAATGTTGGATATGGGGATAATCACATTGCCCTTCCTCAGCAAGACCAGGTCCAGGTTTTCAAGCGCCTGACTCTGAATCGCAGAGCTGGACTGTGCCTAGGTACAAGCTAAGAGCAACAGACAGCTCAAAGGCTCACGTCCGCAGAGCTTCTCCAGTGCACAAAGATGCTTCCATCTGCTCCAGGAGGGCACATGCCTGCTCTGGGGATACAGGGTGGGCACTGAAATACAAGGGATATGTTAACTAATGGACTCAAGACAACCTGTCTCAAGACAGGCAGGCATGAAACCCCATTTAGTGGATGAGAAAACTGAAACCAGCGGAGAGTTTCGATGACTGCCCTTGTCAGACAGTCGATGACAGAGGGGAGATTCCATCCCAGGGCTATGGTCTCCAAGGTCAGTGCTCTTTCTAACACACTGGCCACCTCGCGCCCTGGCCAGTCTGTAGGAGCCCAGGGAGGTGGTGGCTGAGGTTTGAGTAGGGAGCATGTTTCCTGTTGGTGGTATAAGCAGCTGCTGATGTGACAGCACTTGAGAGGCCCCGGAAAGCACCCCTTGCTCCCTTCTTGACTGTGGCCAAGCCTTAGAGAGAATTGTCCTCTAGGTGAAGTCTTGCCTTTTCCCAACGTATGTATTTATTTGTTTTAATTATATAGCCCAGACTGCCCATCAACATTCCTTCTCTGTTAGTGAGAGTGAGTTTCTCTAGTCTAGTCTCAGTGCCCAGCAGGGCCCTTTGTGTTGGGGGCGGAGATTCTGACGTGTGACTCCCAGATGCCATCATATCTTCAGTGACAATGACAAGGAACTCACTCACTTCAGAGACAGTCCACACCATTGTTGGACAAAGCTCTAGTCTGAAACTCACCTTTCCTGTGCGGAACCCAAACCAACATCTTCAGTAAAGCATTATCACTTGATTATGTGATTGTTGTCACATCCTCTCTGATCTGCCCAGTGCCAGGAGGTTCCAGAGTCACCTGGAGATGGAGAGTGTGACAGCTATGCCAAGTACCAACTCAAACCCACATAAGTGAGTTGAGGCCAAGAGAGCTGTCTCTGTGGACCCCGGCAAGCAAGGTCCCATCTCCTAGGAGGGTGGAGAAGCAGAGGTGAAGTTACGGTGATGAGAAGACAGGGAAGGGGTGTTCCAGGCCTAGAGCAAGTGCATGGCCTCGAGGCCTCCAGAAAAGTCACAGCCAAGGGGCTTGATTCTAGGCAAATCCAAACCTTTTGGCTAAGTTCCAGAAAGAAACCATTAAAATGGGAAGGCAGGTGTGAGCTGAGAGAGTCTGCTGGATGAAGTCTCAGGAGGTCTCACGACTGGGCAGTGACGTCAAGACTGAAGGCTTCCCCGTCGACTTAGTCCAACAAGCACTTTGGGAAACCTGCTGTGTGCCCAGCACCAGGTGGGCTCCGAAAAGAAGAGGAAGCAGAAAGCGTTCTTGACGCAGGCCCTGTCCTCCCAGAGCACGCCTTCGGCCTCGAGTCCGCAGGCTCCCGGCCCACCCTTTGTCCTGGGGAGAGTTAACCCCCATTTCCTGCTGCATTTGGCTTCTCCTCACTCAAGTCTGTGCTGGCTTTGGGGGCTGAGCCCAGGAGGAAAGGGAAATGCTCACAGAGAAGGCTGCTCTTT
Source organism: Tapirus indicus (assembly GCA_031878705.1). Lineage (NCBI taxonomy): Eukaryota > Metazoa > Chordata > Mammalia > Perissodactyla > Tapiridae > Tapirus > Tapirus indicus. The sequence continues at coordinate 57,505,596 of CM062918.1, read as the reverse complement.
GGACTTCGTAGCTCAGCCTCTGCAAACAAGTGCTCAGCCCGTGCGGGGCCAGCTCCCACAGTTGAACCAGTCTGGGAGGCATCAGTTGCCACAGAAAAGAGTCAGCGACTTGGTTGCTTTCAAAATGGCTTCTCTCAGACAAGGCCACAGCGAGGTCATAGAGTGCCTTTGTGTGAATGAGAAGAAGGAGCCCCCTTGGGCAGACACAGCCCCGCAGGACCTCAGATTGGCACGTGGATCACAGGATGGACTTCAGCCTTTACGGCACCCTCGGCTGGGCACACTTGTGCAGTGAACAACTTTCACAACTGTAGTTGGTGGCTTTGCCTCCGACCCCAATTGCATGGCCAAAACCCCCAGAGATTTTTCAGTCATTATTTGTGAGAAGCTCCAGGCCTAGGCTCCCCCTAGACATATGGATCACCCCGGATCTAAGCCAAGACTCCCCTCAAAAGAGGAAGGAAGCTGTGTTCTAACTCCCACCCACACACAACCAACTTGCTCAGAAACTCAGCATCATACACGTGACCTCTTCCTTCATTCCTTTCAGGGAGGGACAGGCAGACATGGCAGGGGGAGGGGAAAAGACCCCTGAAGCCCCTTTCTGCAGTCATTGCCAAGCCTTCCCCTCTTCTTGCTGCTCTTTAAGAAGGCTTTCTAAAGAAGAGGAACCTTCCGTGGTAGCAGATGGCGGATAAGTAGGAATGGTAAATAGTTTTAATTACTGCATAATGTAAGCGAGACAATAAAGGGGAGACAGTGGAAGCAAGCTGCTGCCGAGGCCCTGAAACTGTTGTGGGGCCCAATTTGTCTGGCATGTGCTGTTCTCAGTCTTGGGAGGGCTTTAAAGAGAATGCCGAAAATATTAATTGCCCGCCTCACTGGCCCATCCGTCTTCACAACCGAGCAACACGCTTTTTTAATTTCAGGGGAATCGTTTTCAAATGGGAATCATGCAAATGAGTATTTTAGCTATTCATTTGTTTTACTGCGAGCGCTTTGTGAGCAAATGGCCTACAGCTTGCAATGAATTAAAAGACATGGGCACTGGAGACCGATTTTTAATACAAAGTCTTGACTCGGAGACGACCCCGACCAGCAGCACAGAAAATGTTGGCATAGCAACTTTGGGCATTTTCATGCAAATTGGCTTCTATATAGATGATACGAATGCAATGTTTTCCTTCAACTAATCATCATAAAATTAGTTTCACTATATTTAAATGCCTCCACTTAATGCATTATATCCATATGCATGAAATTGCCTCCGCTAATGCAGTACATAAAATGCCAAAGATACAATGAATAGCCAAATTGCAAGCAGTTATGTTATCTCCCATAAAAGCGACTCCCCTCCCCCCTTCTTTTTTTGTGAGTGTGGGTATTATTGAATGTTTGGGAGCCAAAGGCATCTATCACAAATTGCTATTAACACACAGACTCACACACACACACGCGCGCACACATCCCGAAGACCTCTTTAGTTAAGTAACGTTAAGGTTGTAACACAATCTAACAAAAGCCAGACAAGGCTGGGGCTGGGCTGGTGGTGCTCACCTGGGCTGGCCACGCTCCCCTTGCATAGAGTCGGCAGCCAGAGGAGACAGTGGAGCAAAGAGCACTTGCCTTGCCTTGGAATTAGCTCCAATGGAGATGGTGCCCTCCCCCACCCTGGGCAGCCATTGAATTGGGAGGCCCGAGAGGGACATGTCTGAGCTAATCTGGAGAAGACCAGTTGGACCAAGAAGCCAACTGGAAATAATCAAAGGTGGAGCCGCTCTTGGTGAAAATAGTCCCTGAAGACTGGTTGCGGTAGCCTGGAGAGATGAAAACTCTGGAGGAACATGATTCAGATCAATAATTGAGAAAGGAATGGCGAGGAAGGAAGATAGGGAGCATCCATGGAACCCCTCCATTCAGGGTGCTGTGCTTGGTGCTCTACACCTGCCATGTCATGTCATCTTGACAACAGTGAAAAAATCGACATGATCCTCGCTGGTCTTGTGGACTATGAAATGAGTCTCAGTGAAAAGGAGGAACACGACCAAGGCCATAGGACCAGTAAGCAGCAGGATTGAAACCAGGTCTCCCTGATTCCAAAGCCACACTTTCCTCTGAGCCAGGTTGCCCCCTGCAGGTGGCATCGAGTAATGGCAGGAATGGGCTCTATTACCCTTGGTGCTCCAAGCGAAGCCGACCTCTCTCCGGCAAGGCAGGCGCTGTGAGGGTAGAAGGGGATCATGGTCTTGTGAGTCTGTCCTTCATCATTCAGGCTTGATTCTCCTTCCCTATCTGATGAGTACTCTGCATGGATCCCCAACTCCCCCAGGCTCAAGAGGACACTTCACATGGACAGAGAGCTGCACTCTACTCACTATTTGGGCCTCCACCCCCTCCCATCTGCCAAGGAAGTCAGGGTGCTTCTCTGCTCCAGCCTTGGTGGATTTCAAATTTGGCTTAAATATATGGGTGCTATTCATGTCCAGGGTGAGGATTACGAGGGACAGAAGCAAGAGGCGAAATTGGAAAAGTACACGCCCTTCCTTTCCACCTAGAGATGGAGTCCCACCTCAGGAATTCTCCACTTCTCGTTTCTTGGGGGACTCTGTGTTTGGCTTAAGTATGAGTGGCAAATCCTCACAAGAATGCATGAGGTAGCTGTGGAAACAGTATAGCAGTTCCTCAAAAAAATAAAAATAGAATTACCATATGATCCAGTGATTTCACTTCCTGCTATATACCTAAAAGAAGTGAAAGCAGGGACTCAAGGAGATATTTTCACACCATGTTCAGAGCAGCATTACTCACAATAACCAAGCAGCGAAAACAACCCAAGTATCCATCAAGAGATGAATGGATGAGCAAAGTGTGGTATATACATACAACAGGATATTATTCAGCCTTCAGAAGGAAGGAAATTCTGATACAAGTTACAACATCAATGAGCCTTGAAACATTACACTAAGTGAAATAAGTCAATCAAGAAAAGACAAATACTGTATGATTCCACTTATGTGAGGTAACTAAAATAGTCAATTTCATAGAGACAGAAAGTAGAATGGTGGTTGCTAGGGGCTGGGAGAAGGGAAGAATGGGAAGTTAGTATTTAATAGTTATTGAGTTTCAGTTTGGGAAGAAGAGAAGCGTTCTGGAGACGGATGGTGGTGATGGTTGCACAACAATGTGAAGGTACTAACCACTGAGCTACACACTTAAAAATGGTTAAGGCAGTGAATTTTACGTTATATGTATTTTACCACAATTAAAAATTTTTAAAAAAGAAAGAATGCATGAGGTAGGAAGGCATCTTCCCTAAGACCCCAAGCATGTCACAGAATTCAGGGGTTGGACTCTCTGGGAAGCTCGATGAAGAGGTGAGAACAGCTTCCCCTGACTGCTCAGGACTGCCCATCTCTCGTGAGTACTGCTGTGTTCAATACAGGCCTGTTGAACTAAATTAAGTGGCAGAGTGAGAGAGGCCCCTAAGAGTGACAGGATTGGCTGGGGTCTAAGGCACAGCTCAGGGACTCCTCCAATCTCATTAAGTTGGTCCATTTTCATTTCCTTCTAAATTTCTCCCTCTTTTTTTCTGTCTTGTCTGGAGAACACCTCTACCCATCCCCAACACACAAATAACTCCTATTAAATTTCTTTCCATTGTTTCTTCTTCTTTGTTTTCCCTCCACACGTGGTCCTCTCATCACCGGAAACTGTTTATGGCTACTGTGACTCTACAAACACCAAAGCAAGTCGGCACTCTCTCTTGCAAATTGAATGATTTATCCTATGCATGGTTATCCTTTCCAATACTTATCCTTAACAGCGGCCCTGTGATTCCAGTAGCAGCCACCAGGGGGTATGTTTTGGAAAAAAACTCCACCTCTTATCAATTACGGCAAATATCGCCTCTGGTGGCTGTAGTGAGATTTGCAGGTACGATGCCTCGGTGGCAATTAACCAGGACTTAAGGGGGCACACCTGTATTAAAAAGCCAGCCCCTTTCAGAGACTGCAAGGGGAACTGCTCCTGAAGATGCCTTGCAGCTCTGGCTGCTGTCTTGTTCCCTCTGGTACCCTTGGCTCCCAGAAGAATCAGCACTGCGTTATGTCTTCTTGTGTATAACCAGCCTCTAGTGCAGGGCTGCACACTTCAGCCCTGGCAGTACTGGATGGACCATTCTCTTGCATGGCCTAGATCCCGAGATGAGACCAAATGTTCCAGCTCATTCTGTTTCCACTATCTGTTCCAGATTCGGTTTTTAAATTGTTCTCTCGTGGAAAACCTCCTGTGGTTTTGTTCTTGGCGAACTTTCCCTGATGGAAGCTTCCTTGGCTAGTTTCTTCCGTTGTCTACACTTCCTCCTGCTGCCTGGGGGGTGAAGCTGGATCTCCTGCTGCAGTGGAATCATGTCATCCTTGGTCTGCAAAGTGGTTGCCTCCCTTTGTAGAACTTCCTTCTGCAACGTTAGTATTCTTTTAGTTTATAAGCAGTTAGAAAAAAAGAAATGGTAGCCACTAGGAATCAGTGGGGATTCACCATGAAGTCATGCCAACCTCACCTATTTCCCTGCTGATGGGGTGCTTTTCACATAATGCATTTTGATTTCTGCAAAGCATTTTGTAAGTCCCTCTTGTGAGCCCTGTGAACAAAATGGAGGGATGGGACAAGATGAGAGTTCAGATATGCAGATTCACAGCTGGTTAGTCAACCCCACACAAAGAATATGGAACAATTGATTGGAAGGAGGTCTCTGGTGAAATGTTGTAGGGCCCATCCTTATCTCTGTTCTATTCTGCATTTTACTGCCTTGAATGAAAACTCTAAAAGCAGACTTTCCACATTCCCAGGCATTGCAGAAGTACTTGAGTGACAAAATAGAGACTGGAAAAAGTATTTAATAGGCTACAAAAAATAGGCTGAATGCATTAAGGTGAAACTTAGACCAAAAATGTAAAGTTTCCCATCTAAATACCAGCAATCGATTGGCTGAGCATAGATTGGCTTGACAGCAGATTCCTGTCTAAAATCCCTGAGGTTTTAGTAATCCATAAACTGATTCCTAACTACAGATGGGGTCTAGATGCTAAAAAAATCAATGCCAGCTTAGGTGGTGGTAATGCGAGTGTGGGGTAAAGATGGTGGTGGTGCTAGACCCACTAAGGATCTGGGATGAGTGACCAGATGGTCAGGACAACAGAGTCAATTGATGAGTGATGAGCTCCAGAAGGAAGCAGGGACAGATCTAGTCCCTGGTGCGCAACTCCAAGGGAAGGGACCGCATCCTCTTAACTTTCATATCCCCAATTTCTACTATAGCACGTGATAGAAGAGAAGGGACTGAATGAACACATGGAAGATTGGAGGGGTCAGGAGGCTTTCTGTGAACGTTGGAAGGGCTTTCACAGGAAAGAGGGAGCCAGGGTCCGACCGTGATGGGGGCCCAGGGCGTGTTTGGTACACTGAACCCCTATCCTGTAAGCACACCCTCAGACCTATCCATGAAAGTCCATCCCCAGGACTCCCCTTTAAGTCATTTGCATATCCTGTAGTGGAAGGAGACATCCACTCCCGGGTTCAAATTCTTTCTCTACCACTTCCTGTGTGAGCCTGGGCAAGTTAATGTCTCTACACCCATTTCCCCGACTGCCAAATGGAAGTAAAACTACGGTGTTCCTTCATAGGGCTGTTGTGAGGATTAAAATAAATGGCGTATGTAAGGAACCTGGCACATAATAAGGGCTCCAAAATAAACCTGTAGAATGGATGAATTTCCTCTAAACACCTCTCATGCACCCACTGGTTTCCCCCTGAGAGCAAATACCCCTCTGCCCTCTAAATCCTGCTCTCTTCTCAGGGGCAGAGCCTCCCCCGCTCCATGAGGAAACTTTCCTGAGCACACCCAGCTAGGATTCTCCTGGCCTGTTCTGATTCCCCAACTCACTGTCTCGTCCACACCCTGTTCCCTGATTCCCCAGGGGTCTGCCCTCGCTGCCTCCCAGATGCACGTCCCCGTGCCACTAGCTGGACTGGACAGTGTGGAGTCGGGAACAGCACCCTAACTGGGGACTCCGCAGACCCAGACTCCAGCCCTGCCTGCTAGAGAACTGGGCAATTCCAGTCCCCTCTCCAGGCCTCACGGAAGGTTCTCCAGACTGTCCCTCACATGCAGTGATTCTCTGTAACACTCTGGCTCCAGGGCATTCTCAGTAACTACAAGGTAAAGATGGGTCCTTGGCAGAAGGGCGTACCTATGCGGCAGCCATTTTTACCTTCCAAGGAAGACCCAGGTACTTGGAGACAATGACACCTGCCCCTCCCATCATATTTGTCCAAGTATGTCCTTAACAGGTGAGGAGACTCGGTTCTTTAAACTCCTTCAGGATGCACCGATGGCCCCGGTCAGGATGCCCTCTGAGTCTCCTTGAAGCTCTCGCTGGTTTTCTCAGAAGTGGAAGCGCCCTGGTGGGAGTATCTAATCCCTGGGGACCGCGGGGAAGATCCTTTCCTCTCTTGGCCTCATTTTCTCATCTATAAAATGAAAGGATTCTGGAAGAGGAGCTCTGAGGTCCCTATCAGCAACAACGTCAAAAGTATGCATTTTAGTGTGGCCATACTCCCAATAATTGAGGCAGAAATATCAAAACAGGATCTGGGGTTAGTAAACACAGCTTATTAAATGGAACCCTCAAACAATTATTCTTCCAATCTCAATCAAGAGACCCAAATAATCTGGCTTCTCAATTTGCTCCAGCAATTTCCTTGGATTCCTGCTGTTGATTAGTTCGGGTAGCCAGTTAATGGGGTCTGGCACACCAAACCCATTCATTTTGTTTTCTTAGGGGCAGCCTCCATCTTGGAAATCAGAACCTGGAGGTAATGGCTTTTGATGTATTGTCAATGCGAGAGCCGGGAGTTCTCACACAGCGTCATCACCGCCGGGGAGTCCACAGGGACGATGACACTGGGAATGAGGATGAAGGAGGATGGGGAAGGATGCCCCAGGTAGAGGGTGCCCAGCCATCATTAAGCATGGGTGGGGTGGGTGTCCGGTGAGAGAGGGCTGGCAGCAGCAGAGCCCATGGACAAGCTGGTTGGGATCTGGGGTATCCAGTGGTGTCCATTGCAGGGGAGCAAAGGGGTCAATAATGGGAATTCACAATTGGGTGTTGAGGGGCTGAGCCAGAGAGGAAGCAGAAATCCTAATTTCAGGGGCCAAATTAACTTGCTGCCACAGAGAGCTGGCAGATGGCAGAGGCAGGAGCGACGGCTCAGGGCCTGAGTGGCTCAGAGTATGTCCATTCATTCAACGATATTTATTGAGGACCTACCATATGCTAACCACTGTTCTAGGCACGGGGATACAGCCATGAAAAAGACAGAAGAGCCTTGTCCACATGGAACTGATTCCAGCAGAGAAGGCAAATAACAAACAAAGAGTTACACAGCATCAGGTCAAGTAGTAATTGATAAGGGCCATAAAAAATAATGCGGGAAAAAGAATGCCATTTAGATAGGGTGGTCAGGGAAGGCTTCTCTGAGGAGGTGACAAGGAGAAAAGATGTGGATGAGCAGGGAGTGAGCCATGTGAATATCAAATGAATTTCACCCAAAGCTGCTCTTGTCACCGTGGGCGATGGAGCTGAGGATTGTATGGCTGTGAGCATCAGAAAATCCAGCTAACTGTGGCTTGAGCAGAGAGCGTTAATTTTTAATTTAACCCCCTGAAAAAGGGCTGGGCTAGGCAGCCCAGGGCCAGAGCAGAGGGTTAAAGGGCCTCAGGGCCCAGGCTCCTCTTCTCTTTCTGCTCTACCATCCTTAGTGTGTGGCTTTTGTCCTCACGGTCACCTCCAGGCACAGAGGGCAAGTTCCAGTCATGAAGGGGGAAAAGAAACAGGCAAAAAAGGCCAAACGAACATCAGCTGAGTCTGTCCCATTAGCCCCACCCAATGACTTCTGGTGCATCTCAGTAGCCAGAACTGGGCCACATGGCCACCTCTGCACCAGTCCCTGGGAAAGAGAAGGGGGTTGGGTGTGGGGGCTGAGCCAGCCAGTCAACACCCTCCACCATGGATCATTTTACTAGGGCCTCCCCTGGCGGGGGGCAGCTCTGCAATGCCTTTCATCCTGCGTCATCCGAAAAGCCCTTCCCGCCTCTGATGGGTAATAGTCTTGTCGGGAATCAGGAAAACCCAGCCCCAGCTCTAGTTCTGCCACCAACCTGCTGTGTGACCTCAGGCCAGTTGCTTCTGCTCTCTGGGTCTTGCTGGAGCAATCATGAGATTGTTCTCTGCTTTAACGGTCTTGGGTTCCAAATGCCACCCTCGTTCAGCCACCGGAAAGTCTGCCACTTAGAGCCCCTAAGTACCCAGCTGGGTCCTGGAGGGACACACAGAATGGTCATTTTACCAAACAAGACACAAACTCTAAGAGGCAACCCAGCTGACAGGGCCAGGACCGGGGTTAGGAGAACGAGACACTCGCCTATGGGAGCACCGTTTAAGGAGGCGCCAAAAAACGCAGTAATCAAGACACATAATATTTTCATGCAATATTTTAAAAAATCACAATCAATGCAAAGAAATCCATGATGACCAAAATATCAAGATGTTAAATAAAGACAAGACTCGTATTACTGATTCTTCCTTTTGCTTCAGACTCCAATATGGCTCAGCACGGCATGGCATGGTTACTGACCCTGTCTTTATGTAAAATTTTGATTATTACCAGTTTTTTTGCACTAATTCTGATTTTTAAAATATATTGCATTAAAATATTGTTTGATTGCTGAGGATTGAGCCTCACCCAGCTTCTGGCCCTGCCAGCTGGAAGCCTGTAGGGAGCCCCTTGCTGGACAGCAGCCAACCTGCCCAGCCAGGCATTTACCATGTCTGGGGACTTTGGGGTCACACAGTGGACAAGGGTAATTTTCAGCCCTTTGCCACGAGGTGTTTGGATTAAAGGCTCTGGTGTTTCTTTAATAAGAAAAACAGCTATAGCCATGAAAAATGTAGTCCCACAAATTAGTAGCTCCTCTCTGAGGTGCTGTATTTATTTAATCGTAGTAAATTTGGGCCAAATCCTCTCCTGGGGTTTCCAGCACCTGCCTTCCTCCCCCTGAGGAGCTTGTCACTAGGACCATGCGATCCATTGGCTCCCCTGGCCCGCCGGCTCAGAGGGAGAAAAACACCTTAGCCTCATTACTCAGATGGCTAATTGCGAACTGACTTAATTAAAGTATACAGATATTTCCCCAAGTTAGTTACATTTCATATCACTCCATTAGGAGTAATTGGCTGGAATAAGGAGCTGCTGAGAGGGAGGCTGGCCAGGTGGGTGGGGAGCCGGGAGCCCCCTCGGTTGGTGGAAGGCTTACTGCCTGACTATTGGGACGGTCTGCAGGCATTCCTGATGGGACAGGGTCACCAAGAGACCTGTCTTGACACAACAGCCGACTGGGGACATCCCTGGGTCATTTTAATCATATACACTGAGCCTAGGTCATGAATCCGGGTTTCCAGCCCACTCCAACGCTGACAAGCCCCGTGACCTGGAGCAGTCCCCGCCCTCAGCTGAGCCACGGATTCTTCCTCCGTAAAATGGGAATAATAGCAATGCCGATCTCAAATGCTTGGTACCAGATTAAATAGAACAAACCTGGAAAGGCTCTAGCCTGATACCTGGCACATAGTTCATGCTTAATCAATAGTAATAAAATTACTGTTTGTGAGCAGGTGTGTGGCTACAGGCTGGAGCGGTATAGACAGTGAAAGAAGTATCGGTCTTGGAGTCAGAAACTCTGGGGTCTGCTCTCAGGTGTTCCCCTAACTTTCTGTGCAATCTTAGCCAACTTGCTTCTTTCCCTGGGCCTTAGTTTCCTCACCTGGCCAATTAGGAGAAGGAGGCAGAGGCTGCGGTTTGCCCACCCTACATCCCTTCTCCCCTTCTTCCTTCCTAGCACACCCTGACTGGGGCAGCGATGTACCAGCTACAACATCCACATTTCCCAACCTCCCTTTTAGATAGGGCCAGCCCCGAGACCAATTCTGGTCAATGAGATGAAAGCCAAAGTTGTTCCCTTCTTGGGTGGGGTTCCCAAGAAGACCCTTTAAAAAGGAGCTGTCTCAGCAGGCAGGCACCCCTTCCACCTTTCCTTCTTTCTGCCGCCTAGAACCTGACCCTGATGGTTGGAGCTCCAGTGGCCATCTTGTGACTATGAGGTAACCTTAAGGATGGAAGCCACTTGCAGACCCACCTGGCTGAGTAGAAAGATAGAAGATGCCAGAGCTTTTGATGACATCTTGGCATTGTTGCCCTAGTCCTGACCACCCTGGATTTCACAGTACATGAGAGAAAAACAGGCCTTGTCTTTGGTGTTTCGTTTTTTGTTTTTGTTAAGTCTCAGCTTTTTGGGTCTTGGTTACCTGCTGCCAAACGCTATCCCTAACTGATACAGTGTTTCCTGCTCTATCAGAATATGAAAGCTTGACCTCTGAGCTGGTCAGAACTGCCTGCCCATGCCCTTTCTGCCCCAGGAGGGACCCCTCAGCCTGCAGCCATGTCCCGTCACCCTGACTCCAGCCCCGATCTGCTCACCCAGCTGAAGACCTTCACTGCAGAGCCAAGATCCCCACATTTCTAGCCTGTGAGTCTCAGACCTTGAGGAGGTAGCAGCAGCCCCTTCTCACGGAGAGACCGGGCCCCTGATCTACAGACTTCCCCAGCACCTGAGCCAGAACATTTGCTGACTGCCCGTGGCGGGGCAGACAGCCTGGGGAGGAGGTGTATCTGTGACGGCTGCGGTGTGGTGGAAAATGCGAGGATCTGCTGCTGAAATGTCTGGTTTTAATAATCCCTGTTCTGTCCCTTACTGATTGTTATAGACTGAATGTTTGTGTCCTCCAAAACTCAATGTGAATGCCCATTATAAACCAGTTACCGCAATAAAAAAGAAAGAAAGAAATCCAATGGCCTATGTTTTGGCATTAGGAGGCGGGGCCTGGGGGAGGTGACTAGGTCATAAGGACAGAGCCCTCACGAAGGGGATTAGCGCCCTTATGAAAGAGGCCTGAGAGGGCCCCCCAGCCCCTTCCGCCAGGTGAGGTTACGGTGAGAAGACAGCTGTCTGTGAGGAAGTTGCCCTCACCAGACGCCTAACCTGGCAGCGCCTTGATCTTGGACTTCCCAGCCTCCAGAACTCGGAGAAATGAGCTTCTGTTGTTTATAAGCCACCTAGTCTGTGGCATTTTGCTATAGCAGCCCAAATGGACGAAGACAGTGACCTCTGGAAAGTCTCTAAGTCTCTCTGGACCTTGGTTTTCTCACCTTAAAGTGGGCATGTAATAATACTGTACCCATGCTGTAGGGGATGGGGTGAGAAAGTGAGATGTATGTGAAATGCACTGTAAATCGAAAAGCACAGTACACTCACCAGGAGTTATCGTTACAGACCATTTTTTTGAGCCAATCTACAAATCTTTCCTGAGCCCCTTCTCTGAGCCCAGCCCTGGAGGCATGGTAAGGGCAATATCAAAAAAGTAGAAGCCATCATCCCCCGTTTTACAGAGGAGGAAATGCAGGCTCAGAGAGGGTAAGTCACTTGTCTAAGGCCACACAGCTAAAGAGTGGAGGTGCTGGGATTTGAGGCCAGCTCTCTGAGTCCAAAGACTGCCAGGGCCTCCCTACTCACAGGTGAAGAGCTGTGCCCACATCCAGCTGCCACCTGATTTTATGAATAAAGTCTTATGGACCTCGGACACACTCATTTGTTTACGCCTGGTCTGTGGCTGCTTTTGCACTACAGTGGCAGTGTTGAGTAGTTGCAACAGAGATTGTATGGCTCACAAAACTTAAAATATTTATTCTCTGGTCCTTTACAGAAAAAGTTCTCTGAACCCCATCTACAAGGTCCAGTCTCTTTGCCCATCCTCTAGCCACCACTGAACACTTCTTGCATGCCTGACACTGTGCTGGGCACTGGTAATTCAGAGACAAATTGGATGTGGACCCGGCTGCTTCCCAAGTTACCAGTGAGGCTGGCCCCGTTTCACAGATGAAGAGACTGAGGTCTGGAACCATCGAGCTTCCCCAGAGATTTGTAGCTGAAATGGACCAAAATCTAGTCTGGCTCCTCGCTCTGTCCCACTCCACCTCATGGGAACCCTGCAGGCTCCATGGGAAGGGCCCGCAGGTCTACATCAGGACCCAAGGAGGGGAAAGGGATGGAGAGTGTGGAGGGAATTGGTCTCCCTCTCTCTCTGTCTCTTTCAAGTCCCTCCACCAATTCCCACTTGTGGGAAAGCCAGGGTGAGTTGCAGCACCTCATTGGGAAGGAAAAATAATAACACTAATGAGCACTAATTCACAGTTACCAAGTGCTACAGCTAAGCACGTTAGTACTTTCTTTTAATCTCACGGCAACACTGACAGGTGGGTGTTATAATTCCACAGGGATTAAATGACTCCTTCAAGGTCACAGAGGCCACAGAGCTAGGAAGAGGTTAGAGCCAAAATTAGAACCCTGGTCTGCCTGATTCCAGTGTCCAGGCAGGATGCCCCACCCAGCTTTATGTTCAGGGGTTCAGGGCTGGGGGCGGTGAGAATGGGTCTGCTCAGTTGGAAGAATTTAGGCAGGGGAACAGTTTGTTTCTGGGTCTCTCAGTCACGTGATTCTGGGGGCTTTGACCCTCACCCTTGAGCTCTTCTCTGCATCTCTCAGAGGTTGCTTTTGCATCCTGAGGAAGCAATGACCAAGAACTAGGCCCTCTCCTGGGGAATCTGCACTTTAAAGGGGATTAAATACGAAAGTATCTTGTTTTAAGGGTGGAAATTCAGGCCTCTGCTGGTCAGGTGCAGAGGGCAAAGCTTTCCTGGGTCCCCGAAGCAACATCCTAGAGGACATACCTTCTACACCTTGTTATAAGGCTTCGGGCTTAAAGTCACAGGAAGGCAGCAGAGGTGGGGGAGCCAGGGTTTTGGTTTCCCTCTGCCTCCAAGACCTTGGCCAAGTCCTTCCACTTCTCTGGACCTCAGATTCTTCTTCTAAAACAAGAGGATGTTAAGTTAGTGGGTGTTTTCACCCCGGATCATGCTGCCTACCAGCAAATGGGGGGTGGAGAGAGAAGCCGGGCTTCAAAGCTGCTACAGGTGCGAGTGTGAGGAGAGGAGCAGGCTCCAGGGGGTAATTTGGCCTCTCTGGTCCCATCGTCACTCACCTGGGTCTTCATCATCCTTGATCAATCCTTAGTCTGCCTCTCCCCACCCTTAGTCTGTGAACTTGGGCCATTGTCTCACTCCTGCATCAAGAACAGAGGCATTTCAGGAGAATCCCTGGGAAAATGGCTCACATTCCTGGTCCTTTCCCTTTCTCCTCCCTCATCCATCAACAAAAGTAACCTCCACTCAACAGACAAGCTGGGTGCTGGGGGGATGAGCGATCACATAGCCCTCAGTCTTCCTCCATCCCTCGACCTTCTGCCCCTTCCAGGTACCAGATAGTCCACCTTACCACCCAAAGCCCCAGAGGCCTTCCCACTGCCCCCACCCACCTCGCTGGTGTGTTTACTTAAGGCTGAATTCTATATCTGGAAGTTCATTAATTTTTTGTGGGTGCCAAAATGCGGATCATTTGTGCTTATCCTCAACTAAATAAGTCAGGTCATAAGAGGTAATGCCATGGGTAGTGGAATGTAAACAAACACATTCTACCTCAATAAACATGCTAATTTCCAGCTATAATATTCACAAGTAAAAGATCCATCACACCGACCCTATTTGGCAAAGGCAGCGGGCCTCATCCGTCAACGAGGGAGGCTCCCGCCAGTTCTCTGCGGGAGGGAAATAGTACAACTTAACTTGCTTGATGATGCCCTCGGGGGGAAACATGAGCCTCATAAATGAGTCTGGAAATGTGATAAAAGGATAATCTTGCATAAATGAGCCTATATCATCATTACCTGCACCGACCAAGGCCAGGCGCAAGCTCTGAGTGATGGAGTCACATTTCCCATAAATTAAGGCCAGAAGTCGGTGCACCAGGCCCGCGGGAGCTCTCTGTCCTTGCCGCGTCCCGCCGGCCACCCTCGCCCGAGGCTGCCACGCAGCAGGCGTGTGGAGCCAAGTGGAGGCTTCAGCCCTGGCTGGGGCTGGGGTGTTGGGGTGGGAAGAGCAAGGACAGCTCAGGCTCTGCCGGAACACGAGCGCACCCTTAGCAAATGGTGACATCAGAGGGCGTCTTGGCCCTTCTCCCGGCTCGTAGGAAAATTAAGAAATCTATTATTTTATTTACTCAATAATATTTATGGGACACCTATTAAATGCCAAGGCACTGAGGTAGGCACTAGGAAAATTAAAATAAGCTGAAGCCCTTGCTTTTGAGAATTCACCGTGGGCTCAGGAAGGCAAAGCAAGTCCTCACAGCCCCCTGGGTCTGTGGTCAAGTGTGGAGGGCGCTCGGAGGATGGAGACTCACTGGTCCTGGACAGGGAGGGAGGTCAGGTCCACCGGGGCATAAAGGACGGCAGGGCACTCTGTTAGGTGAGTGGGGAAGAGCTAGGAACCCCCCCTCCTGGCTGCCCCTCTCAGGGACACTGGCCCTGCCCCGGCCCATAGGTGTGCAGCTTCTGCTGAGCCCCTCTGTCCCTGCCTATGTGTCCTTTTAGCGAAAGACAGAAAGATGGGGGGCAAATCCAAGAAAATGGACACCATCTTGGAAAAGATCTGGTGGAGATTTTGCTGCTCCTTCCTGATCCTCCCTTGCCCCTCCAGGTGATGCTGTGGGTGCCCCACATACATCCCCACACATGGCTGGCGCACGCATCCCTCACTGGAGTGTCGGTGGTTGAAGCTCACAGCCCCCCTCTTGCAGAATTGCCTTTGGCCAAAGAGGAGCCACCTCCCCTGGGAGGTTACCCTGCCTGCCCCTCTGACGTCAGACTAAGTGACTCAAGGGTACAGAGCCTGGCCCCCTTGACTAAAGGGGTTCAGGCGTTGCAGGGTCAAGCTCTGTGGTGCAGTTCTGCCCCAGAGCTCCCGTGGACCAGGCTGGGGCTGGACTCCAGCTGAGACCACATCCTGCTCCCCTCACTCCTCCTGAGAACACTCCCCATAACAAACCATGTGCTTCCAAATCCCCATCTCAGGCTCTGTTTTTAGGGAGCCCAGATTAAGCACCCCATTTTCTCTTTTGGTATCCAGCTCTCATGTGCTGTCTCCTCAAAGGCAGTCATGGAAACAGCCCGTCATGGTGTGGTGGGCTGGGGGCAGTACCCCTGTTATGACCAAAGTGCTGTGGGACCCAGAGAAGGGAGCAGCCAAATAGGCCTCAGGGGGTCCAGGAGGGCGTCTCAGAGAAGGGGCGCCCACCTCCTCTGGGCTGGGTCCTGGCACGTGAGGTAGGAAGGGTGTTCTAGGCAGTGGGAACAGCATGCCCTTTCATTTCCAAAGCACTTTCACGTATCACTTCATAGCAAATAGAGCCAGGCATGCAAAGTGGAAAGGGCTTACTTTAGAAGCCTCCAGAACCACCACCAGAAGTGAGGGGTGGCCAGGCCCTCCTCCTGCAGTAAATGCTTGCTGCAGGAATGAGCGAATGCGTGTAAGCGAGTGAGCAAAATCACTGTGAATATTCCTCCAGCAGATACCCTCCCTGTTGTTTCCCCGTGGTGCCTGCTCCCTCACTCCCTCAACCAGAAAATCCTCTGCAACAGAGACTGTGGCTTGGGCATCAGGGACGTCTCCATGAGACCTAGCTCTGCTCTTCGCAGTTAGTTGATGCTCAGTAAATATTTATTCCATGGCTTTGAACTGTTGACTTGAGAGAAGCAGGGGATCACCAAGAGCAGAGTGTTGAGGTGCATCAAGACCTTCATTCTTTCATTTGCCAAACAACTTTGTGATTAAACAGTAGAGTCAGTGACTAAGACATAAGGAAGGGAGGAAACTATTGTGCACCTACTGTATGCAGGAATTGTACTAGGTGCTTTCCTATGCTGCCACTTAAACCTCACAATCACCTGGAGGTGGGTATAATCGTTGCCATTTTACAAATGATGAAACCAAGTGGGAGCAGATGTGCGATTGACATCTAGGTTTACGGAGGTCCAGAGTCCATGGTCTTTCTATCCTCTCTCCCTTCCTTCATCCCCTTGGGAGGATATGTTTAAATCAAAGTTGCAGAGGCCTGGAATGGGTTAACCACATCTTTCTCAAGTCAGAAGATCTGGAAGACCTCCAGGGACCACTTTCAGCAGAAAATCCTCTGATTCAGGTCACCTGGGCCCAAGGGGCCCTGACGGGCAGCAGATCCCCTCCAGGCCAAGGCCAGGTCTCCTGAGGCGCACCCAGAACCCCGCCTCTACCAGAGACAGCGTCAGGCTTCCAGGGGCTGGATGATTCAGAACCTGCTTTAGGGTTAATTTTCTGAAGGAAAAAAGAAGGTACAAACGCTGTTGAAAAACTGAGCTGACAAGCTCATGGGAAACTTGAGCCGCAGAAGTCTTAGTCAAAAGCGCTGGCTGAGAAGCGTCTGGGCCCTGCCAAGCCCGGTGAATGGAAGCTTGCACATTCCCGGGCTGCGTGCTTCAAATACTTTCCGCGGTTTCGCCAGTGGAGGGCCAGGAGAGAAGAATCTGTCATTACCAACTTGGGTCTGCAAAACAGCTTGGCTGGCAGGGAGCTGTGAAATCCCAGGGGGCGGAAAAGCTGACTCATGAGCTTCAGGGACGCGGGAATGTGCAGGGGGTGGGGATGGGGGTGAGGAAACCCGACCTCAGACCCGCAGGGGCGGGCGGGGATCTTTTGACTCACAATGCGTTCTCCCCGGCTAAGGACCGCCGGCTAACCACTGTGACTGCCCCTTCTTCTGGGGTGAGAGCCTGGTGCAGTTTTCCAAACGGTCTTCATCAGCGCAGACACTTGGGGAGCACCTCCTGGACGCCCTGCATCACGTGGAATATCTGATGCGACACCTGAGGAAGTGAGCAGGGTGGGCACCCTATGCCATCATATTTTTCAAACGAGGAAACTGAGAGCCGAAAAGGCGTAGGAATTGCCTCCTGCCACACAACACAGCAAACGGCCAAAACATCATGTCCTGTGTGTTGAGGGCGTACTACGCGCTGGGGCACTGGGTCAAGGACTGGCGTGCAAAGATGGAGATGAAACGCTCGAAGTCTCAGATTTGAGCCATTCGGTGTTTTTCAAGACACATTCATATCTGCTACCAGTTTTCTTATTAAACCAGGTGAGGGAGGAGGGGCAAGGATGATCTGGGGACCTGACAACCTGGTGGTGGGGCAGGGCAGGGATGTGGTGGCAGAAAGAGCCCTGGGTAATGAGTCAGGAGCCTCGGCTTCTCGGCTCATCCTGTCGCTGACTCTGAGTGTGAGCCAGGGAGAGTCACGTCCATCCCTTTGGGTCTCGATTTCTGAATAACGTACTACCCATGCCGGTCACTCTCCCTGTGGAAGTACCATTCCGACAAGCTGTTGCCTTCGTGACAATGGCAGGCCTCTGCCATTCTCTGCCCGAAGACCTTCTCTGGCTGCAGGAGGACGCTGCACCCACAGGTGAGGCAGACTGGAAGTGCTGGGGAGTTCATGTCCCCGGAACAGCTCTCAACGAGAGACAGACAGGAGTTGGGGGATGGAGCCCTGGCTTCCTGCCCCCTTAAAGAGGACAACTGTGAAGGCGTGTGTCACTCAGCCCCCCAGAGCTCACTAGTGGCACAGAGCCCCGGCTGCCCGCAGGGGTGCTCCGCTCGTCGAGCATCCTGTGTTCTTTCCTTCCCGCTCTCACATCCCTCCTGATGCTTCCTGAGATCACCTCCCTAATAAACCACTTGCACTCAAATCCTTGTTTCAGGCTCTGCTTCTGGGGGGAGCCCAAGTAAAAAGAAGTCCTTGTCTATACCGGAGGGACAACAGCCCGGAAGGGGCTTTAGCCATCATCTGCATGACAGCCCCATTATTGCAGAGAAGGATGACAGAGGCCCCAGAAAGAGAAGCTGCTATCTCGCTAGTTGTGACTTTCCCCACCTGGTCCCCGGGTCTCCTGGAAGGTAGCCCCTGAGCCTCACGGGCCCTGCCTCCAGCCAGGATCAACGCCTAGGAGATGAGGCCCAGGGTCGGCGAGAGCATGGTGGGGGGAGGGGTGGTGCGGGCGGGGGGCACCACTGTGAGGGTGCTCCCAGGCTACGAATCCCCTATTGACCCCTACATACAGCCTAAGTGGCCCCTTGGGGTACCCTGAGGAGAGGGGCCTGTGGACGGAACTACACAGGAGGGCAGGCAGCAGCAGGCCTGAGGGCCACAGCCCCCTCACTGGGCTCCTCGTCCCAGCTGCCGCCCGCCTTCCCAGGCCCCACTCCTCCGCTCTGCAGCATACACCTAGGTGGAACCACACGAAATGCCCTCTGCCCTCCTGCCTCGAGCCCTCACACAGGCCATTCCCTCCAGTGAGAATGTGCTTCCCCGCTCCTCCCTGTGTCGACTCCTCCTCCATCTTCTAAGTAGCCCAGGCTCCTCCAACCCTGGGTGGCCTTCTCTAACATCTGCCCTGTTCCCCCACCGGGACTCACCCGCTCCTCCTGCCCCTCCATGGGGTCTGGAACACCCCAGCACTGCACCCAGTACCTCATCTATGGGAACCACTATTGGTGAGTCTGTCTTGTGTCTTCCCACAAGCTCTCCGAGGGCAGGACTTGGGTTCATTTATATTTATATCCTCAGATGCTGGCCCTTACAGCTCCAGAAATGTTTGCTGAGTGAGTAAGTGTAGGACAGTGACTCAAAACTTGAGACACCAGAATCATTGTCATTTCCCCCCTCCCTTGTCCTTTTCCTCGGTTGGTCATAGAGATGACAGAGCCAAAGAGAGGATCTTACAGAGCAGTGGGAGGTGGGTGGTGGGGTAGGGGGAGCAACAAGCAAGAAAGGTGCCCACCAGCCAGGCTTGGTGGGAGAAGGGGGGACCGGGGGGGCTGGGCAGGCAGGGGGTTCCGGGCTTAACCTGCAGGGAGCCTGATGGAGAGACCAAGGACCGGGGCTATGGGACCCCAGACCACAGCCTCAGAGGGTCAATTCCACACAGCTCCAGAGGCTTCCTTTCACAGCTGGAGAGATGCAATGAAATGCCCTCTGACAGGGCCCTTCTGGGGACAATTCTGTAGAAGTGCAGTGGTTTTAAAAGCCTTTCTAGCTGTGGAATTCATGACAATCCTACCTAGAAGTCCAACACGTAAATATCTGCCCTGGCTGAAGTAGGGGGACAGATGGGGGCTGGAGTTGCTGGTCCTCTCAACAACTCCTTATCTTTGAGGCAAACTGCTCTGAGAATCCCCTGGGGCTCCATGGAGCTGTTTAGAAACCACTGGCCAAGTGGGAGGAGCTGGACTGTGTCTGAGGACCCAGGTTCTAGTCCCACTCTGCTACTTCCAGGCTGTGTGACCCTGGGCAAGTTACTTCACCTCTCTGGGCTTCACTTTCCTCATCCCCACAAAGGAGAAGATAACGTCTCCCTCACAGGGATGCAGAGAGGCTCCGAGGTGGTAACTGTGGTGGCTTTGCACCTTATTATGGTCATACATATAATGTGTTGTCAGGAGGCCCAGAGGACATGAGAAATTTTCTGTCATCTTGAAAGAGAAGCTGTTGAAGGCACTAGGCCCTGGGCTGCAGAACAGACATGGCTTGAGACCCACGGCTGTCTTTCTTCTTGGGGTTTCAGGCCCCAAGTGCTCACGAGGCACCCCTTTGTCCCAGACCTCATTACCCGGCCAGCTGGGGCCCTCATGCAGTCATTGTTTCTCTTCCCTGGGTGTGGGGCTGGGACACAGGAGCACAGAAAATTCCTCCCCTCTCTGCTCCACCAGCCAAAACCCAGCCAACCCCAGTCCCAGCCTGGGACCTCGGACCCCTAAAAGGAAATGAAGGCAGAGTGCTCTGGCTCCAGGAATCGGCTAACGGAACCTTGTTAATTACTATGGAAATTACTTTAATAGCCTGGATCCCCCTCAGACAGTTACTCAGGGCCTTGAGGCCCTAGACTGGAGAGATGGGGTCTCCAGTGAGGGGGAGGAGCAGCATTTCCTTGGCCCAAGGGCTCCCATGTATGGTTCCCCAGGGGGTGGGAGTGGAGGCACAGATGGGGACCTGGAGGAAAGGATGACTTCACGTCTGACCTTGGCACATGGGGGATCCTGAATGTGACCCTGAGATGCAGGAATCAAGTCCATCCTTGAAGGCTAGAACTGAAAAGGACCTCAGAAGATCTCTAGTCCCCAACCCCGCACTCAATCCAGGAGAAACAGAAGCCCAGAGTAGATGAGTGACTTGTCCAAAGTCACACAGCAAGGTGATGGCCAGATAGGGGCTAGAATGCTGGTGTCCCATCTCCAGCCCAGGGTTTCTCAAACTGGCACCTGTGGGATGAGCTGGACCTGGGTGTCCTGCCTGAAACATCATGGAGGGAGACTTTCTCAGTTTACAGGGGGAAAAAATTAAAATTAAAAGAGGCATTTTCTTGATTTTAAGTTCTATGTGTAACATTCTCTGTAAAGATACACTATCCTGCAGATATGATATATAGTTATATTTTCTTCCATAAACGTGCTCTTGTACTATGGAATTAAGTATGTCAGAGTGTTGGAAGGACACCATGACCTTAAGATTCTCTGACCTGAAGGAGACTCTCAGTCTTGAAGAGTTTATTTTTATCTCAATTTTCCAGCTAAGGGAAGAGAAACAGAAAGACGCTAACAGATTTGCCTCAGGACTTCTGCTGATCTGTGCTCTTTCCACCAGGCCATGTGTTAGGAGTCTGTGTAAACTTTGAGTCACTAGGCTCTGAAGGAGAGGGGGGCTGGGAGGAGAGGTGGGGCGCAGAGGGGATAACACCGCGGGGCTCTTGCTGGGACGACGAGCTGTGAGAGGTGCCTGAGCCGTGCTTAACCGGCTTCCCCACGTCTCTCCCGGCTGCCACGGTGCTCTCCCTTGTGCAGTAAGTCCTCTGGCAAGACGAGGGCTGGACCGGAGCGGTTTCACCCTGACATGGCAGCTCCGTGGTCACTTACTAGCTGTGTGACCTGGGGCAGGTGGCATCTCCTGTGAGTCTTGATTTCTTCATCTGAAGGAGAATGAGGCTCCCTGCCTCCCAGGATGGTTGAGAGAAGGGGATGAGATGGAGCAGTGTCCCCGGCAGTGCCCGGCGCGAAGCGATCGTGCGCCCTCCCTCTCTGTCTCTCTCTCTAGGATGTAGATATAAATAGTTTTAAATTAGGGGCAGGCGCACGGACCTGAGCTGTGCCCTCCTGGTGCCTCCCCCAGAGCCCGCCACCCCGCCCCGTGCCCTGCACTCCCAGCTCCGCCCTTGGCTCCAGCACCGGTTGCCTGCTCCCCTCTGCCAGCCCCAATCCTCCCCTCAGCCCCCCACTCGGGAGGCTTCCCACCACCCCCCAGAATCGGGTCCCCGGGGTCCACAACGCCTCTGTGGAGGACACAGGGCCTCCTCCACCCTTCTCCCCAGCGCCACCTCATCCTGGGGTCTAGGTTCCAGGTCCTTCCTGGAACCTGCTGGAAGAAACGGCAGAGTTGTCTGAGCCCTGGTCTCCACCCCTGGGGACTGGGGAATAACACCGTCCCCACCATGAGCCTGTGAGGGGCAATGTGTGGGGGCTGTGAAGCTCTTGCAGCAGCAGGAACTGTTCATGTGTGTGAGAGGTATAAAGACACAGGCGTGGGTGTCGACGTAGTAAAGACGCCAGACTCTCACTGGGGTGGCTGACGAGCTGTGTCCCCTGCCGTGGCCGCCCTCTCCCCCTCCCTTCCTCACCTCAGAGCTCATTTCCTGGGGGAAACCCCTTTTCCCTCCACCCACCTGAGGCTTCGCATCCCTGTGCTGTGTCCCCGCTGCCCACGCTCCCGTCTCAGCACTTCCCACAGGGACCGCGGGGCCCCGTGCCTGCCTGTCCCCGCGCTGGATGGAGCTCCGGGAAGGGAGGAGCTGCACCCCGTTCACCTGGCTCTCTACTGGGTTTGGCTGCAAGTAGAATCCTACTAAAGCCACTGAATCAAAATGGGGAATTTGCTGGAAGGCCGTGAATGTGGTTTAGGAGGGGCCCGAGGAGATGCAGCCGGCCTCAGGAAGGGCTGAAAGCAGGAACAGGTCACCCTCCCGACTTCCCCTTCATCTCTCACCCTGCTTCTTTCTCCTTTCTCTGGAGGACTTTACAATGGAAGTTTTTGCTGACCCCCTAAAATGATAGATGAACCATTGCCAAAATGAGCAACGAACAGCCCACTGTGCACAATTTAAAAGGAAGTGGCCAAAAGCTGCCTAGGTAATCTTAAGGCCTCTATCTTAAGCCCTTCCCCACATAGAGGATATAGAAGGATGGGAGTCAGAGATTAAGGAGTTTGAGGAGGAGGATGCCTGGGGAGCTGGTCTGTAGGGGGTATGTCATTACCATTATCAACGAGAAACGGTGAAAGCTAACACTGATGGAGTGCTTATCGTGTGCCAGGCCCCGTGCTAAGTGTGGGTGGTCTCATTCAACTCTTGCCACAGTCATCTGAGGGAGGGCCTATTATTATTATCCTCCATTTTACAGATGAGAAAACTGAGGTTGGGAAGGTTAAGTAACTTGCCCAGTGAGTGGCAGAGCTGCGCTGCAAACCGGCTGCCTGACTCTCAAGCCCTGGGCTATGCGGTGTCTCGTGTCAGCCTGTGGGTGTGGCACACGGTATTCTTGCGTGTGTTACGCAACATGTGTCTATCTGACAGCGCTGACATAGGTGTGCACGTGTGTGTGCCCCCGGGGGTGCTCGTGTGCATGTGTGCGGGCCAGTGCACGGCCTGCAGCGGGAGACTGAGGAGGGAGGCACCGTCATACTTCTGTGTCTGGCTCGTTCATCTCCCACCAGCGCTGGTGTAACCTTACCCAGCCGCCGCTCTTTGGAGACTGTTTTTCTTCATGAAAAATTGAGCAAGCAGAGGCGTGGTGCGGAGCGCTGGGGAGCCCTGCATGCTTGGCGGCTTCGGCAGATGTGCCCCAGGGAGAGGAGCAGAGCCCGCAGTCCGATCAGGGCTGCTCTTGGGGTAGACCGCAGCCACCGCACAAGGAGAAATATGTAGCTTCAAAAGGTTGGGGAGACCTCGGCAGCTGCCTTCCCTCGGCCTTTGCCACCAACCGGACAAGCTGCCCCAAGCCTTATTTCTAGCCCCTCCTCCATGCTACCGCCAGAGCTGCTTTCTGAAAACCCACTTCATCCCGATTACCGTCCTGCTCCACAAACC
This sequence comes from Tapirus indicus, assembly GCA_031878705.1. Taxonomy (NCBI): domain Eukaryota; kingdom Metazoa; phylum Chordata; class Mammalia; order Perissodactyla; family Tapiridae; genus Tapirus; species Tapirus indicus. The sequence goes on along the minus strand of CM062918.1, from coordinate 57,482,307 downwards.
TCCATGGCTCCCTTCTACCCTAAACATAAAATCCAACGCCTGTGCCCAGCTTTCCTCCACCACCTGGGCCCACCCTGCGTTTCCAGACAACCCTTCAGGGTAGGTGCCAGGGCCGGCACTAGGCTGAGGGGAGAGACGGCCAGAGCGCAAAGTTTAAGCACCCCTCACCCTGGGGTCCAGCGCTCCCACTTTCCCTTGGCATCCTTCACCATCCCTGGCCCAGGAGTGCGCACATCCTTGGGATCCTCAGAATGGAGCTAAAGATGCCACAGAAAATTCAACTCAGAGTCAACAAAGGCTCTGAGTGCCAGCCCGGTGGTGGGCCCCTCCGCCTGTATCCTGTCACTCGGCCTCATAGCACCCCGTTTTGCAAGTGGGTGCCTCACCACCTTTAGAGTCTGAGGTGCTAAAGTCACAGAACGAGCGAGTAACAGAACAGCAGCAGTAACGACTACGGTGGAATGAGGACCTACTACGGGGCGAATGGGTAAAGGGCTTCCTTCTAGTGCCTTGTTAACTCCCATGACAACCCAGAGGTTGGTACTGCAGTCGGTCCTCATTGTCACAGATTTCTGTATTTGCGAATTCGCCTAGTCCATCAAATTTATTTTAACCCCAATCAACATTCACCGTGCTTTCAGGGTCACTCATAGACGTGCAGAACCGTGAAATATTTGAGTCCTGCGCGCACGTGCCCCGCTGAAGTCCAGCACGATGCTCTGCCGTCTCGTTTCAGCTCACGCCGTAGACAAGTGTGCTTTTCATGGTCTATTTAGTGCCACACTTTTCACATTTTTGTTGGTGATTCCGCTGTTTTAAGTGGCCCCAAGTGTAGTGCTGAAGTGCCTTCTGGTCTTCTCAACTGCGAGAAGGCTGCGATGTGCCTTACAGAGAAAACAGGTGTGTTAGAACAGGTGTGTTCGTTTTGGTAATGAATCAATACTATATATTAAATAAGGTATCTAAACAGAAACACACATAAAACAAGGCTAAGTATCGTTATTCCTCGGTATCCGCAGGGGATTGATTCCAGGACACCCCCCATGCCCCGCAATACCAAAAGCTGAGGACGCTCAGGTCCCGTATGTAAAACGGCCATAGTACTGTATTTGCATAAAACCTACAGCACATCCTCCCGTATACTTTGAATCATCTCTAGATTACTTGTAATACCTAATACAATGTAAATGCTACATAAGTAGTGTTCAGTGAATAATGATGAGGAAAAAGCCTGTATGTGTTCAATGGCTGCAAGTATTGTAGGCCTTTCCATCTGGGGTTGGTGAATCAGTGGATGCAGAACAGGGGGCATGGAGGTCAGAATGTATCTATCAATTGAGGAAAATGTGATCCGAGGCTGGCAGAAACCTCACCCTGTATTTCCCTAGGAATAATGGCTCAGTATTTGCTAATTCAGTGTTCCCCGGTACTTTATAGAACCCGACTGCTGTGAATAATGAGAATTGACTGTATTTTTCTCCTTCGCCATTGAAGAAACTATGGCTCAGAGAGGTTGTCACTCACCTGGACTTGCACAGCTCGTGAGTTGCAGGCTATTCTGAGAGGAATCAGAAACAAGCCCCTTGCCCTTTCATGAAGTGTGGGGTGAATGCTGGTGGCCTGGGACGCAAGTGTGGGGGCAGACGCAGATTTGGCATTAAATAGCATAATTGGAAGTTCTTTCTCATTTGTCTTTCAATCCTTATGCTTGGACACAAGTGAAAGCCTAGGCTTGGTGCTAGTTAGTCCTTAATGCCTCTCAAACTCTTCCTGCTAATTCTCCTTTTTAATAAAGAAAGAACAGCCCTCAGGTTCAGAGCTTCCAGCAGGTAGGAGGGTCTAGCTGGAATTCAGTAACAGTAGTTATATTTATACTTGCCGCCCAATAGACTACTTGCCATAAATAATGGCTCATAATAATGGTTTATAACTTTCAACAAAGGGATAAGGTTTCTTTTCAAGTAAATATAGTTAAGTAAGGTGTAAATATTTAAAGAAAAATGTTAAGTAAATAATTGTAAGAAAAATCCCAAAGGTGGCATGTGGATGAGGCAAAAATCAGGGAGGTGATCTGTGAATGACTGAGGTTTGTGGGTGCTGGCAACGGTCTGGATGCTGAATACACAAAGGTGAATTAAAACTTTCAATGGCTTAAAAAGACATAGTGGCTTAAAACAACAAGTTTATTATTTTACAGTTCTGGAGGTCAGAAGTCCAAAATGGGTTGGTAGGGCTATGTCCTCTGGAGATTCTAGAGGAGAATCTGTTCCCCAGTCTTTTCCGGCTTCCAGAGCCTGCACTCCTTGGCTTGTGGCCTCTTCCTCCATCTTCAAAGCCAGCATCAAATCTTTCTCTCCTGCCTCACTCTTTCCTTTATAAGGACCTACTGGTTCCATTGGGCCCACCCGGATGACCCAGGATAATCTCCCCATCTCAAGATCCTTAACTTACTCACATCTGCAAAGTCCCTTTTGCCACGTAAGGTGACATCCACAGGCTCTGCGATTAGGACGTGGACATCTTTGGGGACTATTATTCTGCCTACCACACGTGTTAGTGTGAGTGCTTGGAAGTGCATATGGGGAGGGGGAGGGTGTGTGAATGCATGTGCCAGAAGCACGTGTGTGGGTGTGTGCAGAGCCTGTGGAGCTGGGCACTTGGTAACTAGCCTCCCCCGTGTTCACAGCATTCCAGCACAGCCAAGCATGCAGCCGCCATCTGCCGCTGTCCCCTCCCTTCACAGCCCAGCTACAGCCAGTGAGGTCACCTTTTCCCTCCCAGCTGGGACCAGGGTAGAGAGGAGGGCAGGGGATCCCGATGCTGGGACCAGGCCCAGGTGCTGGCAGTGCCCAGGCCCCCCCTGGAGACATGGATGGCCCCGGGGGGGAAGGCGGCCCCAGCCCACCCTCAGCGATCACCCCCTTCAATTGCTGTCTAATGGGCTCCCCCCGCAAACCCACGGCAGGATCATCGTCTGTTCACAAGGAGCAATTTGGTCACATTTCTGGGCACCCCCAGCCTTCCCCATCCTGGTTTGGGTGGGTTTGGGGTTTTACAAACTGCAAATCCATCTGCCTTCATGATTGCACCGTTTATTTTCAAAACTGAGGTGCTGCCTGGAAAGATAAAACGCAGCAACCACAAGCTATCGTTGATGTGCCGCTTGGCTTCTATGTCAGCGTGCTAAACCCTTTACACACGTCGTATCCTCTAACCCTCATGCCAGTCCCACGAGGGAGGTATTATTACTGCCTGTATTTCTCAGAGAAGGAATCTGAAGCTCAGAGAGGTTAAGTGACTTGCCCAAGGTTCTGAAGCAAGTGAATAGGGGGCTGGGATTTGGGTGCAGGCCCTAAAGGTACCCCACACTGCCTCATTTCCGGGAGGGGAGACTGTGACTGGAGATCACTCGTTTGCTTAAGCCTGGGAGTTCTCTAAATTTCCCCTTGCCCTGGAGAGGGGAGGGAAAGTGGCCCAGGTGTGGGGCTGTGCCTCTGTCAGTTTCAGGGTAGGTCTGACGATGTGCATGGCTTTTGGGAAGCTCAGGCTGGGTGCTCGAGGGCCTGGACCCTGTGATCCTGAGGAAGCCACGTCCTCCCTCGGGGCCTCAGCTTCTCATCTCTCAGGTGGGGGAGCTGGACTTGGTGATCTCTCAGGGCCTCCTAGGGCTGACCCTGCAGGGCTCCAGCAGGACTGTGGCCAGCCAGAGGGCCGCTGGGGACTTGCTGAACCCATGGGCCCTTGGTGACACGGATCATCCTCTTCAGGCCATGGGCCCAAGGAAAGGAGATTAGCCTGAGGGATTGGTCTCCGGCCATCTTTCAAGGATAAGGATAAAATCTTAGGTTGGAGGTATTTACACCTAATTTTCCTTCCTTAAAAACAAATCAATCAATATATAAAATATAACTGCCGAGCTGTCTAAAATGCTGCAGTCCAATGCTCCCACTAAAACCCCACAGTGAGGGTTGCGTCAAAGGGACACAAGAGCCAACTGACAGAACTCTGAATGGCCAGAGCTGGAGCAGTTTGAGCAACAAAGTAAATAAAGAAGTATGGGGTTATAACCCAAAGGAAAAACACAGATCCATGAGTCCATAGTGCCATAAATTAATGACTGAATAAATAAATAAACGAGGGAGACAAGACAAATCTCCGGTGCAAAAGAATTCCAAATAATTTATGTAGCTACTCCCCCCTCAAGGAAGGGGAGCATAAGTCCCCAAGCCTTACGTGTGGGCTGTGCATGGTGACTTCCTTCCAAAGAGTGCAGTATGGGAAGGGGGAAAAGTTCACTTCACAGTGGAGACACCTGACAGACACTCTCTCAGCCAGGTGATCAGGGCCGACATCAAGAGTGTAAGTGACGCTGACAGTGTGTCCCTTTACTGCGGTGTGAGAACGGCACTTTACCTCTGTGGTCTTTCCCCCCAAAACTTAGAACCCCGGTCTAATCATGAGAACAATGGCAGACAAAATCCAATAGAGAGATGTACCTGACCACCGCTCCTCAAAACCGGGAAGATCATCGAAACAAGAAAAGTCTGAGAAATTGTCACAGCCAAGAGGAGCCGAAGGAAACATGACAACAAGATGTAGTGTGACATCCTGGATGGGATCCTGGAAAATAAAGAAGACAGTAGGTAAAAACCAAGGAAATCTGAATAAAGTATGGACTTCAGTTAATAAGAATGTATTGATACTGGTTCATTAATTACAGCAAATGTGCCACACTAATGTGAGATGTTAATAGTGGGGGAAGCTGGGTGAAGAGTCTACAGAAGCACTCTGTACTATCTGTGCAATTTTTCTGTAAATATAAAGCTATTCTAAAATTAAAAGTGTATTTTTAAAACATTGAATTATCATTTAATACATACATTAAATTTTTAAAAATGTTTTGTATTTATTATCTGAGCATTAAAAGTAACATAAAATGAATAATAATTTTCATATATATTCATGTACTTTACTTACTTACTACATTCCTTAGCCATATCTGTTTCTAATATTGTGTTACAGGTATTTTTCTAAAGAATATGTGTTTTTAAAAATATGGTCTCTTTTTTGCGTGTGTGAGGAAGACTAGCCCTGAGCTGACATCCGTTGCCAAGCCTCCTCTTTTTGCTGAGGAAGACTGGCCCTGGGCTAACATCCGTGCCCATCTTCCTCTACTTTATATGGGACACCGCCACAGCATGGCTGACGAGCAGTGTGTCAGCGGGTGCCTGGGATCCGAACCTGAGAACCCCGGGCCGCTACCCGGCCAGTCCCTATGGTCTCTTTTCTTTCCCCTCAAAGAACTGCTGGTAATCATCGTCAAAGTTACATTTTATGATTAATAAAATGGAAATTGTTGACACCCGTCATAGACTCTTCTCTGTAGGTCAGAACATTTTTAGTGAGAATGTAATTTTTCTGCAGGGGCACCTGGAAGCTCAGAGCAAATTCTGCCAAGTGAAGCCTACCCTCAGTTCTTTAGAAGGGATGGTTAACTGTTTCAGCCCAAACAATGTCACAGGTAGTGCATTTCTACTTCCACTTAAAATACCTTTCTTTAACAAATATTACTGGAAGATAAAACTCATCACATCAGTTGACTTTGTAATTCTTTTAATATTTTGCCAATTGTGGATGCCGCAAAACCATAAGCCTTCTGGCTTCCCTTCAGTCCAAATACAAAATATAAATTTGCCCAATTAAAAATAGGAGCTCCACCAAAATATTCTTCCCACAAGTCAAGGCATTCCAAAGAAACATTATAGAATTTCTAACTTAAATCTTGGACACTAATTGAGCTCTCATTACTTAACTTGTTCAGCAACTCTCTTGCTTTTGAGGGATAAATGTAAATGTTTTCCATCATGCAATAACTGAAATGTGCTAAAAGCTTTGTTTCCAACACCTTACACCTGATAAAAATTTCAAAAGTTAAAGTTTATTTTGGCACACTTGTTGAACACTCTAAAGAAAGATTTTCAATTGCTTTTGAACAAAATTTACAGGAGTCATTTACAAAATGTTCAATTCCATTGTAAACACTTAAGATGATTTACAAAGTAATTCTTCAAAGGCTGAAACATTTAAAAAATTCCGACTGATGGCAGGCAGCAGAAAGAAAACACAGCTAAGCCGTGCTGTGCCAAGTCACATGGGAACCTGAGGCAAAAAGAAAAATCCATAAACTGATCCTGTCTTTATTTAAAATTTTATTTTGTTCATCATGGACTTTTGCATTAATTTTGAAATTTAAAATATTGCATTAAAATACTCTGTCTTGATTACTGGGTTTTTCGTGCCCCTTTACACTTTGCACCTGAGGTGGGTGCCTCCTCCCTTCACCCTTGTCCTGGCCCTGCTGCCATATTGAAATATGTTTTCTATTAAACATCATCTTTGCCATAAAAATATTGTAGTGTAATTACTCTTTATGTGTGTGTGTGTGTGCATACAAATAACTACAACTTCTATTTCAATTGATAGACCATCACAGCTTATTTTATCCCAATTTTCAATTATATGTGTACCACCGCCAATTCCAAGTTCATTTCTGCTCCATGAATTTCCTAATTGGATATGAATATTGTTTTTACTATGCTGCTGTGTTAGACTAAAATTTATATTCATATTTGCAAGCACAAATAGTTCTGTCTTCAATGCTGAACTTTGTAAATGAATTTGCAAGCATATTTACAATATCAGACATTTCACTCTCGCCAGAATGAACTTCCAAAAGCTTGCCATTGATTCCATTATTGAAATCAACTGAATTTCTGTCGGAAGCACTTGATGACCTTGATTGAAAAACTGGGGACCAGTATGTTTGGTCGTAAGGAGCGGAGGCCCTCTTGAGCTAGCTCAAACTGGGGGACCTCGTGATGGGGACGACTCCACCAGGAGCTAGGAGGGAAGCTTGTGGAGATCTGAGCTGGAGTCCCCTGGGCCAGGCTGCCGAGAGACCATGCAGAATCTAGGGTGAGCCCTGGACTCAGTGGCAAAACATTCCCCCAATGCCTCCTTCCTTTTGTTCTGGTCCCACCTGTAAGTTCTTTCCATGCAGTCAGGTCAAGTCCATGAACCAGGCAATCTGAATGGCTAGATTGCTTTTTGAGTGAAGGCATGGGTGGCTGGCCAGCCTATGGATTGGCTGCTCGTGGGTTGGGTGCCAGCCTTTAGTCAAACCGGCTGAGACCGAGGGGCAAGGGGTAGCACAGGGTCACTTGGGACAGAACGAGGCCGCCTGCAGCACATGGGCATTTTTCTTGGGAGGGGCTGGGGCTATGGCCTCAGTGGGCACTGACTGGTGGCCCTGGCACAGTCAGCACGCAGAAGCTGCCAGGCCTCAGTGACACCTCCTCCAGACAGCTCTTCTCTCTGCTGATTGCCTGTCTGACATCGATGCCCTCAGCTCCATTACCAGAAGCTGTTCTCTATGTCCATTTAGCCAGACATCCTGGAAAGAAAAATATGTCCTCCACAGCGATTACTCTTCTCCACCCTGAGATGACATTCCCCAAATTCCCCAGAGGAAGCTTCCAGCCTCTGCCCATGTGGTCTTGGCACCTCCTCAGGACCATAAAAGCTAATGTTTATGGATCCCTCCCAGAGCACTTCCCAGCCTCCTTGCACCCTTCACACGGGTGGCCAGGTGACACAGTCACTGAGATGTGAGGGCAGGTTGTCGGGTGAGACTTCCAGGAAAGCCCCTTAAAAGGGGGCACCCTCCCCTCTCCAGGACTCTGGGTGCGCAGAGCAGCAAGTTGGGACCACGAGTGAAGGAAGGATTCTGGGCCCCTGCCAGCGTCAAGGGCCACTGTACCAGTGCTGGGTGACCTGCCTCCATATTTCTTTTATTCAAAGGAAGGAAATGAAACTTTGATTTGTTTAAGTTGCTGTTTGGGGAATCTCCCAGAACATCATTCCTAACAGAGTCAGCATCCGGATCTCTCCTTTCCCGTTGAATCCAGGGCAGGGCAATTTGATGGAGCCTCTGGGAAGCACATATACAGTCCAGGTGATGGCCCCTCGTGTCCCCAGGCATTTGTTTTCTCAACCAGGGACAAGGAGAAGCAGCCCTTAGGTACAGGACATAGCTCCAGGAATCATGAGAGAGGACTCACCTCCCAGCCCTGCAAGAACTCCTGCTCTGATGGGGCGGGGGGGACGGGGCATTATTAGGCATCTCTTATGGGCAAGAGGCTTCAGCTGTTCTGACTTATTTACTACTCAGAAGAACCTGTGGAGTAGGTGTATGTTCCTTTCTATCCATCAAGAAACTCAGGTTCTGAGAAGCTAAATGAATTGCTGTTTTAGTCCATTTGGGCTACTATAACAAAATATCATAGACTAAGTGGCTTATAAACAATAGACATTTATTTCTCACAGTTCTAGAGGATGGGAAGTGCAAGATCAAGGGGCCAGCAGATTTGGGGTCTGATGAGAGCCCATTTCCTGGCTCACAGCCGGCGCCTTCTCGCTGTCCTCACATGGTGGAAGGGGCCAGGGAAGCTCTCTGGGGTCTCTTATATAAGGGCACTAATCCCATTCATAAAAGCTCTGCCCTCATGACCTAATCACCTCCCAAAAGACCTACCTCCAAATTCCACCACATTGGGAATTGGATTCCAACATATGAATTTGGGGGGACCCAAACAATCAGTCTATAGCAGTTGCCCAGGGTCACATGGCTCAGAGGAGAATGCCTCAGAGCTGGGAATGGAGTCCAGACATCTGATGCCCACGCTCTGCTCTCTCCACTGAACTGCACTGCCCCTGCAGTAGACAGCTCCCATGCAGTCTGGGACAGCACTGGCTGTCTTTGGGGAGAATTGCTCTTCCCCTCCTCCAACTCTGTGGTTCTAATGGGGCTGCCCATCACAGGCCCTCAGAAGTTGGTACAGAATCCAGGTTGGGCCAATCAGTGGAGCTGCAAAATGTGAGGCCAGGTTGGCACATGGAGGAAACCAGTCTTTGGTCAGAAAGAATGGTGTTGACATGCAGAGAGAAGCAGAGAGGCTGGTAGGGTCTTCTCTGTCCCTGAGTCAGCTGCACCCTCCCTTGTCCCACAGGTTGGTTGCATAAGCATATACACTTTCTGATTGAGCTAGTTTGAATTGGATTTCTGTCACTTGGCTCCTGGTGGGAATGCAATATGGTTCAACCACTTAGGAAAACTGTTCAGTAGCATCTGTGAGAGCTGAACATGTGCACACCCTATGACTGAGCAATTCCACTCCCGGGCACATGCCCAACAGAAATAAGTGCCCGTGTACACCCAAACACTTGTGCTAGAGGGTATTCATAGCAGCTCTATTCCTTACAGCCCCAAACTGGAAACAACCAAATCCATCAACAGGATAATGGATAAATAAATTGTGGTATATCCATACGATGGAATGCTATTTAGCAATGAGAGTAAACAATCTACAATTACGTGCAACAATATGATTGAATCTCACAGACATTAGATTGAGTAAAAGAGTACATACTGTAGATTCCCTTTCCGTGAAATTGAAGAACAGGCGAAACTAGTCAGTGGTGACAGAAGTCAGAATAATCATGACCTCTGGGGTCAGGAGTGGCACTGATGCAAGGAGACCTAGAGCGCTGGAAATGTTCTAGATTTTGGTTAGGGGGGTAGTTACATTTGTAAAATGTCATTGAGCTGTATGTGTAAGATCGGAACGCATGCTGCACTTCATCATACATATCTCAAATCTCATTAAAAAAAAGAGATCTGCATGTAAAATTCTGAGGCCAGCCTTCTCAGGCCATGTGCATGCAATGAACGATTGTTCCAGCTGCTGTTCTCCCACAGTGTGAGGAGATGGGCGCGCTTTTTCACAGCTGGGTTCCACTGTCTCAGGCTCAATGGGTTAGAGCTTCAAACTAATTTATACTCCTGAAGCGACATGGAAAGTAGGAAAAAAAGAGAGAGAAAAAGAAGTATTTTTTTGTGCTTCCTTTGGAAATGATAACCCTACAAGGAAGGTTTTTATTCTTGTTCTGAGAGATCTGGACAGCTTTGAGCTACAGCCTCAAAAATATTGACAGGAGAAAGAAACCGAAAACTGTTTTTAGAGACTCCGCCTTGTCTAAGGTAAATTAAATAGCAGAACGGAGCCAGAATTGTTGAATTTCTTCTTCTGTGCCAGGCCTTTTGCACCCTTGATTTCATCTAATCCTCACAGTGGTCCTGTAGGTTAGCATTATTATTCCAATTTTACAGGTGAGGAGACTAAGGCTCAGAGAAGTTGAGCGACATATCAAAGGCCACACAGTGAAGACCTGATTTGCCCACACCCCTTCTTGCCTGCCGCCTGCACTGAGTCGTTCTCCCGAGTGCAGTCAGAACGATCTTTTTAATACATGGTTCCAGTCATGCCTCTGTTTCAAACCCTTCAGTGTGTTCCCACTGCTATTATAGCAGACACGTCCTCACCCTGGGACCTGGCCCCTATCTCTCTCACATCACTTGGCTACTTGCCCCTGCCACCTTGCCCTCAAACGTTTGTGCCCCCTCTTACCACAGAACTCTCAGGCCCTGCTGTCCCCTCTGCCGAGAATGCCTGACCCCACCCCCTTCCCCTGGGAGTCTCCCCTCATCCTTCCAGGCTCAGCCCACACCTCATCTTCTCAGGGAAGCCTGCCCTGGCCTCTGCATTCCCAACCTCTGTCCACGCTCAGAACACCTCGCATACTTTCCTCACGGCCCTTACCACAATTTGGGATAATACATTTGTGTGATTATTAGTTCAATATCTACCTCTCCCACTAGAATGGAAGCTCCCTGGGTTTGCTTGGCTCACCGCTATATCCACAGAGCCTAGTGTGTCTAGCACATTGGGGGCTCTCAAATATTTGATGAACAGATGGATGGAGGATGGATGGATAGACAGTTAGATGGGTGGATGGATGGATGGGACAGAGAGTATTTCAACCCAAGTCCATCTGACCATAGGACCTGCTTTTCCTACTCCATTTCACCAAGTCTGTAGTCCCAGGATCTTTATTAAGACCAGGTAAAACCAACATAATTAAAGCTAAAAGGGACCTCTACGATGTCCTGGTCACCAGTTCAGAGAGTGGCAGTGACTTGCCAACATCACACAACAGAGTGGCCCAGGAAAGACTGGAACTGTAGTCAAAAGAATGACAATGGTCTTCAGGTAGACTCCTTAGGAATGACTTGTGAGTACAATGTTCCGAGTCCTGACCTGTTTAAGACTCTTCTACAGCCCTTATACTTACGTTTGTCTGGAGCTAAAAATCCTTGGCTTGTACTTTCTTTCTTTGAGTTTCTTGAAAATTGTTGTTCCATTGTTGTCTTTCTTTATCTGTTGCTATTAAGAAGTTTGATGACAAACTGATTTTCTTACCATTATAAGGGAATTGGTCTTTTTTTATTCGAGACCAGAGGATTTCCCTATCCCTAAAGTCTAAGGTCTTGGAGTTGACTGTTCCAGGTCTATTTCCCCAACTATTTCTCTAGTTTCCCAAGAGTAAACCCTTTGAACAGAGTTTCAGGTCTTATTTTATTTCCAGAAATTGTTATTGTATTATAGTTTTAAATTTTAGTTCTGTTTAACTTGCTTTTTTTTCTTTTTCAGGGACTCTAAATACAAAAATGTTGTATCTTCTTTGCCTGCCTTCTCTAGCCATTAGTTTCTCTCTGATCTTTTTAAATCTCTTTATTTCATTTTTGTCCTCTTAGCTGTTTTCATCCCTCTTCTATTATATGGTCAGTCAAGTCTATTCTTCCTTGGGCATCTTGTAATTTTTTCTTTATTTCTGAGATGATTTTTTTTTCTGCTATTTCTTTGCTGAATTTAGTAAACTCTCATCTTTCTATTGTTTTGGTTTTGTCTGTTTCTTTTCTGTGCTTTCAAATTTCCGATTTGAGGTGGGTTTTTATTTTTTCATATCTGCAAATGCTTGTTTAAGGATATTTAAGTCAAGTTGGCGTGTTCTGTAATAGTTTTGGTCTGCTTCATCACTAGTTTGAGAGAGAGAATTTTATTGGCTGAAATTTTTGATTCTCATTTTCGTTTTCTAGTAGGTTTGTGTAACGTTGCCTGCCATTTTCTGTTTTGATTTAATATCTTACATTTTTCTAGACCAGCCATTACAAGTAATTCTATGTAGACAAAGGAAAAGGATTTGGGAGGCTTATTTGTTTATTTTGTTTTGTAGGAACCTAAATTTCTACCACTTACTTCTTTATTTTCCTTCACCATCAATCATTCAAAAGAATCCTCTCCCTCCAAGTCATCTCTCTCGCCCACAATAATGGTTCCTCATAAGATTGCCATCCTTGGTCCCACACTCTCAAGCCCCTTTCTTCAATTCCCCAATAGACAGTGCTCTGGTCCATCAGTATTTCCCACTCAGGATGAGTCTCTTACCTTCTGGGAGCGGTTTTATCTGAGCTCCACCATCATTAGACCCTGCTTGCAATCTCTTTTCCTTGCAGTCTCTGCCTCACTCTACCCTAACATAGACTCTGTTGGTTTCAAATTAAATATCCCTACTCTCGTGTACATTTATACTTATTCCCCTACTCTTGTGTAAATTGAAGTTTACTATGCTGTAAGATTATTTTATTTGTTCTTCTTGTGGATCTATATGTTTCGGGGAGGCTATATGAAGAGATCTGGATTTACGTTGTCGTCATTATCCTTCAAGAACCTGAAACAAATTTTGTCAATTTTATTAGTAATTAAAAAAAAAACAGCTATCTACTTTGGGTTTCACTGGTCCTCTTTATTGTGTTATTTTCTATTTCATTTGTTTTTGCTTTGATCTTTCCTTCTTTCCTTCTATTTTTTAAATATTTATTCTGCTATTCTTTTTCTAACTTCTTAAAATAGGATACTTAGCTCATTAGTGTTCAGCCTTTCTTCCTTTGTAGTATAGGCACTTAAGGCTACAAATTTCCCTCTGTGTCACTTTATTGCATCCCACTCATTTTGATAGGTGGTATTTTTATTAACCTTCACTTCTAAGTATTTTCTAATTTCCATTATGTTTTTTCTTTAGTGGTGAGTTGTCTATGTGAGCTTACGAATTTCCAAATATTTAAATTTAAAGCCATTTTTTGTTGATTTCTAACAATTGAATTATGCTCAGAAAATGTCTTCTGTATGATACAAATTATTTGAAATGTGTTGGGACTTGATTTATATGCTATAATGTGGTCAATTTTAGCTCTTAAATTTAGGTAATTGAGTCCTCCAATTTTATTCTTCTTTTTCAAAATTATTTTCATTAGTCTAGTCGAATATAAATATTTGATCAGTTAAATACAAATATTTAATATAAATATTTAAATCAGCTTATAACTATACATGAAAAATCCTGCCAGCATTTCTATTGGAACTGTGTAAAGTTGATCGATCTATCTGGGGAGAATTGACATCTAAACTATATTGAGTCTTCCAGTCCAGGAACATAGTGTGTCCCTCTGTATTTAGGTCGTCTTTGATCTCTTTCATCCCTGCTTGGAAATTTTCAGCACAGATCCTGCAAGTGTTTTGTAAGATTTATACCTAATCATTTCATTTTCTGGTGCTATTGGAATTATTGTTTTTAAACTTCAGCTTCCAATTGTTCATTGCTAGGATATAGAAATATGATTGATTTTTGTGTACTGATCTTGTTTCCTGCAGCATTGTTAAACTCTCTTGTAAGCTCTAGATTTTTTGTAGATTCATTGGGATTTTCAACATAGAATCATGTCATCTGCAAATAGGGATAGTTTTGTTTCTTCCTTTCCAACCTGTATGCCTTCTATTTCTTTGTCTTGTCTTAATGCACTGACTAGGACTTCCAGGACAAGGTTGAACAGGAATGATGAGAAAGAACATCCTTGTCATCCTCCTGATCTTAGGGGTAAAGCATTCAGTCCTCACCACTGTGTATGATGGAGGTCTTTTTGTATATCCCGTTTATCAGGTTAAGGAAGTCCGTCCCCTGTTCCTAGTTTATGAGAGTTTTTGTGGATGTCATGAGAGTGTCTTATGGATGTCCATGAATGGATGTTGAATTGAATGCTTTTTCTGTATTGATTGATATGCTCACGTGGTTTTTCTTCTTTGGTCTGTTAATATAGTAGATTACACTGCTTGATTGTCAATGTCTTGCATTCCTGAGATAAGACCCACTTATTTTTTTATATATTGCTGTATTCAATTTGTTAAAATTTTGACAAGGATTTTTGTATCTATGTTCATGAGGGATATTGATCTGTAGTTTTTTCTTGTACTAGCTTTGTCTGGTTTTGGTCTCAGGATAAAGTTAGCCTCGTAAATGAATTGGGAAGCATTCCCTTCTCTTATATTTTCTACAAGAGATTATATGTGAAAAAATCAGTCTGATTTCTTCTTTAAACACTTGGTAGAATTTGTCAGTGGAAACTGCTGGGTCTGGAGTTTTCTTTTTCAGATGGCTTTTAACTATAATTCAATTTCTTTAATAAATACAGGACTTTTCAAGTTATCTATTCTTGGATGAGTTTGGGGTAGTTTGTGGCTTTCAAGGAATTAGTTCATTTTATCTAAGTTGTCAAGTTATTTTATAGAGTTTCATATTATTATTCCCTTATTAGACTTTCAATGTGTGTGAGGTCTGTTGTGATGACTCATCTCTCATTCCTGAGGTTGGTGATTGGTGTCTTCTCTCTTTTTTCCTTAGTCAATCCACCTAGAGGTTTATCAACTTTATTCATCTTTTCAAAGCACTAAGTTTTCATTTCATTGCTTTTTCTCTATTGTTTTCTTGCTTTCAACTTCATTGAATTTTGCTATTGTCTTTATTATTTCCTTCCTTCTGCTTACTTTGGATTTATATTTCTCTTCTTTTCCTAGTTTCTGAAGATAAAAGCTTAGATTGTTGATTTGAGATCTTTATTTTCTAATATAATCATTTAATGCTGTCAGTATCCCTCTAAGCATTGCTCAAGTTGCATCTCACAAATTTTGATATGTTTAATTTTCTTTCAGTTCCAAATATTTTCTAACATCCCATGAGACTTTCTTTTTGACCCATGAATTATTTAAAAGCATGTTGTTTAAGTTCCAAGTGTTTAGAGATTTTCCAGTCATTGCTCTGCTGTAAATTTCTAGTTTGATTTCATTGTGATCAAATAACTTTGTATGATTTCAATTATTTTAAATTTGTTAAGACTTGTTTTATGACCAAGATGTGGTCTTTCTTGGTGAAGGTACTTAGCACACTTGGAAAGAATTTGTTTTCTGCTTTTTTTTGATGGAATGTTCTATGAATGTCAATTAGATCCAGTTGATTTATGGCTCAGTTCTTCTGTATCCTTGCTATTTTCAGTTTACCTGTTCTATTAATTACTGAGAGGAATGTTGAAGTCTCCAACTATAAGTGTGGAGTTTTCCATTTCTCCTTTCAGTTCAATCAGTTTTTGCTTCATGCATTTAGAAGTCCTGTTATTAGCACACACTTAGGATTGCTATGTCTTCTTGGTGAATTGGCCCTTTTATTGTTTTGTAATGTGTCCCTTTATCCTTAGTAATTTTCTTTGCTCCAGAGTCTACTTTGTCTGATATTAATACAGCCACTCCAGCTTTCTTTTGATTGGTGTTTACATGGTGTATCTTACTCTTTTAAACAAATTTACTGAGGTATAATTCACATATCATAAATCCACCCATTTAAAGAGTACTGTTCAATGGTTTTTAGTATATGTATCTTAGTCTTTTAACCTGTCTTTTATAATTATGTCATATTATTATAATTATGTCAATATAATTACAGTCAGCGTATAGTTGTATCTTGTGGGGGTTCTTTTAATCCATTTTGACCATTTCTTTCTTTCAATTGGTGGGTTTAGTCCATTTAGATTTAATGTAATTATTGATAAGTTTGGATTGAGGTCTGTCATTTTATTAGTTATTTTCTGTTAGCTCTGTTTTTTGTTCCCCTATTTCCCCTTTCCTTCTTTCTTTTGGGTTATTTAAACATTTTTACTATTCCATTTTAATTTATCAATTGTATTTTTTTTTGCTATATCTCTGATAATTTTTTTTTGATTGCGATACACATAGCTAACTTTTTACTATTTACCTAGAACAAATACTTTACCACCTTAAATGGAATGCAGAAAACTTACCACCATATAAGTCCCTTTACCTTCCTTCTTTTATATTATAGCTGTCTTACATCTTAGATCCACATTGAAAACTTCATCAATGTCATGATTTTTGCTTTCAACTGTCAATCATATTTTAGAAAACTCAAGAGAAGGCGAACAGTCTACCTACCCGGATATTTACCATTTGTGTTGTTCATCCTCCATCCCTGATGTTCCAAGTCTCTCTGTGGTATCATCTCTCTTCCATCTGAAGAACTTTTTTTAGTATGCACTTTAGAACAGATGTGCTGGCAGCAGTCTCTTAATTTTCCTTCATCTGACATAATTTTGTTTCGCCTTTTCACTCCTGAAGGATATTTTCACTGGATATAGAACTCTGGGTTGGCAGTTCTTTTCTTTCTGCATTTCAGAAATGTTTCATTTCCTTTTAGCCTCCATGGTTTCTGATGAGATATCCACAGTCATCCGAATGAATGCTCTCCTACAGATAATGCGCTTTTTCCTCTGACTACTTTTAAGACTTTTTTCTTTGTCTTTGGTTTAAAGAAGTTTGATTATCATGTATCTGGGAGGTCATTTCTTTGAGTTCATCCTGTTTGAGTTTTCCTGAATTTCTTGGACCTATAAATTTGGGAAGTTTTCAGCCATTACTTTTCAATTATTTTTTCCTGAACTACACTCTTTCTCCACTACTTCTAGGACTCTGAGGACATGAATGTTTGACATTTTGGTATTGTCCTACAGGTCCCTGAGACTGTTCAATTTTTTCAATCTTTTTTCTCTCCATTGTTCAGATTGAATAATTTCTATTGATCTATCTTCAAGTATACTGACTCTTCTTTGCCATCTCTATTCTGCTATTAAGTCCATTCAGTTATTTTAAAATTTTGGTTAATGTATTTTTCAATTCTATAATTTCTATTTGGTTCTTCTTTATATCTTCTATTTATTTTTCTAGACTTTTTATTTTTTCATTCATTTCAAGAGTGTTCACCCTTACTTCTTACAGTTATAATAAATGCTTTAAAGTCTTTCATAATTTTCAACATCTGTGTTTTCTCAGGGTTGACATCTATCGATTGCTTTTTTACTGTGAGTTGAGATTTTTCTAGTTTTTCATATTCCGAGTCATTTTAGATTGTATTCTGGACATTTTGAATGTCATGTTATGTGATTCTGGGTCTTGTTTAAACACTAAGGAGAATGTTGATTTTTTTTTTTATATCTGCTAATGCAGATAATTGACCTAGGCTAGGTTTAGGCCACAAGCTACAACCCACTTTCTGTGGGCTCCAGTTCCAATAACAGCTCAGTTTTCAAAGCCTTTTGCAGTGCTATTCAAATATGCCCTACATGTGTAACACCAGTGGCCAGTCTGGGACCTGGGCAGTGGTCTGCCCCATAGTTCAGTTCTCAAAACCTTTCATATTCTGTTTAGGATCAGATCCATGCATCCCCAGTTTGGAGGTGATCCCAGAAGTTCCTACACAAAGTTATGGGATCACTCACTCGTGCTCTCTCCTCTCCACAATCACGCCAACACTTTCCAGCTCTCTGGGACCTCCCTTCCCAGTCCTCTAGCCAGAAATCTGGGGTTTTAGTTTCCCAGCTCTGCTATACACTTCTTATGACTGCATCTGTGTCTGGGGCTAAGCAGTGGGAGGACAGAGAGTGAGAAAGAAAAGCAACGATAATTTGCCCAAGCTCTTGCATTCACAGGTCTTCTAGTAGAGAGAAGGTTTCTTTTCCCTCAGAATTTTAGATAACTACTTGGCAGATGCTGCCACCACCATTGCCACTACCACTGCTGCAAGATTGCCCAGAGACTGAGAGAGGAGATGATGCAGAAAAAGAAAAAAATAAACAGGAAAACTTCCCTCTCCTTCTGGCCCTTAGAAGTCCCTTTCCTACTCTATAGACCAGAAAGAGAGCTCTATCTGCTCTTTCGAAGGTCTTTCTGCCTGTAGCTGGTGTACCCTTCCAGATTTCAGGCTGCCTTTGAGTCCAGGCCAGGTAATACTGGAGGAAAAACAATGAAAACCTCACCCCAGTTCAGTTGTACTTCAAATTCTTGTTTCCTTCTCCGATCTATTGGCTACCACTTACTTTGCAACTCCTCAAATAGCTGGTCCATGCATTCTGTTCAGGGTTTATAATTGTATTCAGTAGGAGACAGGGTAGGGTGTGTTCACTCCATCATTCCCAGAACCAATCCTTCATCCTTTGGGTTTTAAGTTCAATTATAGTTGTCATTTCCAGAAATTCTATTTGATTCTTTTTCAAATTCATCTGAATGGTTTTGATACTCTCTCTCTCATTCTTTTGTCATACATTCAATCACCTCTTTAATTTCTTTAAGCAAACCACACATAATTATTTTATATTCTATAACAGATAATTCCAATATCTTCAGTTGTTGTTGGTCTGATTCAGCAATGTTGTTTCTGCTGACTCTCCTTTCATGTAGCTTATTCCTTCTTCTGTTTAATGACTTTTTTTTTTCAGTATGACCTCCTGTTCCTTGGAAGTTTATCTGTGAGAATTCTTTGAAGCCTAGATTTAAAGTGTGTTCCCCCAGAGAGCATTTGCAATTGCTTCATCAGGCATCTGGGGAACACTTTAAACTGCATTTTCAGTTAGTTTTTTGGAGGAGGAGAGGGGGAGCAACACAGGCAGTATGGATTCTGGTGCCACACCCACTTGAAACGAGACTTGTCCTAGCGATTCTCACAGAAGGTCCTGCTTTCCCCTGCTTCACCCCCAGTGAAGACAGGCAGACACATCTCTGTGGACACTCTCTTTTCTAGTTTACTAGCACTTTGGGATTCTAGCTTTGTGCAGGGGGCCTTCTAACCTATTTCCCACCTTGCGTGGGCCGCAGGAATTACCTTGTCTGCCATGCGCTGTGTAGCCCGTTACACCCAGACTTTGGGTCACCAGGGAGAGTCAGATGTCCTTTGGGCAAACGCTGGCTCCAAAATGTATTTACCTCTGTGGACTCAAGATTTCTTGATGCTTCTGAACACTGATAGTTCCTTTATTTTCTGTCATCTAAACTATGTGTGCTTTTTTTTTTTTTTTTTTGGTGAGGAGGATTCACCCTGAGCTAACATCTGTGGATGTTAGGAAGCTAACATCTTCCTCTATTTTGTACATGAGTCACTGCCACAGCATGGCTGACAAGTGGTGTAGATTAGCGCCTGGGATCCGAACCCACAAACCCTGGGCCACTGAAGTGGAGCATGCAAATTTAATCACTACGCCACAGGGCTGGCCCCATAAACTGTGTTTTTAAAAATATATTTTAAAAAAGTTATCTAGCATTTTAGGTGTTCCATCCCAGGGGATATTTCTCTATATATCTACTGGAAACAGCTTCCTTGACTTCTGATAGGAGACTTCATCCAGGTCACAGTGATTGGGAAAGCTAAGGAAATTAGTTTTATTTCTGCCACCTAATTTCATATTTACTGCTAATTATATTTTCCTCCCTCTTTCTCCTTTGAATTTTCTGGCTTGGTCAAAATTTTCTTTATCCTTATTTCAAATCCCATCACCACCACCGTCATCACTTGCTTATTTAGAAATTCTACTCTGCTTTTCAATTTTGCTGCTGGTTTTGCCTGCTCACTTCTCCACTATCCTTTTACAAGATCTTTAGAATACTTTATTCTCTATTCTCCAAAACATCCTTTCCCCTCGATGGATTTGCTGATAATTTAGACCAGCACTTTCCAAAAGAACTTTCTGCAACAATGGAAATGTTCTATATCTGCATCCCACCCTGTGCAGAAGTGCCTGGGAAACCCTCAGGGCAGGGACTTACCTGCCTGATAAACGCTGAATGGATGAGGTTGAGGCCACCTAGGCAGGAGGTCTACAGTGCATTCCCACTCTTCATGCATGGTTGAGTCCCCACTGTGGGCCAGACACTGATCACTGCCTGACCCACTAGCTGCGAGGGGTGGGGCTGAGGAAGAGGTGGCGGATAAGAGATGAATAAGAGTACCCCCGGCATGTTGCATAGCACAGCCACATCGCAATGATGTGACACCAGACGCCGTGCTCAGAGCTTTCTCTGCGTTCTCTTATTGACTCTTCGTGTTAACTTTTTGGGAATGAAAGAGAGATTCTTCTTCATTCCTATTCTATAGACGGGGAAATTGAGGCTTTAAGAGATTGAGTAACTTCCCTAAAGTCATACAGCAAGTAACCGGAGAAGCTGGATTCAAGTCAGCTTGGAGGTTGAGCCCCAAACCTCCACACCACATAGCCTCTTCCCCACCAGCTAAGGGTGATAATACCCACTGGACAGATGAGGAAACTGAGGCCGGAGGACAGAAGGAACTTGCTCAAGTTAGTGGAAGAGCTGGACCCAAACCCAAGACTAGACCTGGGCTATTCCACTTCAGTGGTCCCTGCCTCCAGGGGCTTCCAAGCGAGCGGGAAGACAGACCCTGATGTTCCTGCTCTGGGGTGGCAGCCATCGGGTAGGTATGGCGCCTGTCCTGGCTAGCAGAGGCCAGCCTTCCAGGGCGGGCAAGAGCAGGGCAGGCCCGCCAGCACACTCCTGGGGCCAGGCAGTGTGCACGCCCCAGTGCCCAGACAAACAAGAGTCCAGCCGCTGGCCTCGTGGAGCCACCAAGCGTGTCACGCTGAGAGGACACATTCAGCAAGAGCGTGCCATCTACACCTCCCAGTCCTCACCTCCCCTTCCAGTGCCCACACCCCGTGGTGGGCACCTTCACCTCAGAGAGCGGGCTCCAAGGCCTGCTGAGTGGGCAGCCTCGCAAGGGGCTCCACTCTTTGGCCTCCGCTGATTGGACCAGAGCTGGACACCTGACCCAGGCTGGGCCAGTCAGCCTCTCTCCTGGGTTCACAGAGGCCCAAATTCTCCTTCCCTCCAGCTGTGGGGGCTGGTGACCGTCCTCCAGGCCAGGCTGGTGGGAGGAGACAGAGGGCCTGTGGTGGCCTCAGATCTCTGACTGTGGGGAGCAGAAGTGGCTTCAGCAGCTGCACTCTTGGCCTTACAGACAAACAAGTCGACCTGCCTCACTTTACACGTGGGGAAACAGGCTCAGCAGTGACGTGGTCAAGGTGAGAGAGGGCGGAAGTGGCCACCTCAGCAGTTGGACGCGGGCAGATGGCTCTTAAACTGCCATTTGAAAATCAAAGAATTACGACTGAGACAGAGGCGCCCCCACCAGCACAGGCAGGGTCCACACCACCACTGCTCCAGAAGGGTTCCTCTCACACCGCTCACACGCCCGCCTTGCCACCACCGGGCACACCGCGAGCCCCGGGCCTGCGGACGCCGCGCCTCCCACGAGCCAGCGAAGAGCGCGGCAGGAGCGTGAAGGAGCCCCTTCCCCGGGAGAGGCGGGACCCCTCCGGCAGGCGCCTCGGCTAGAGGACTCCCCGTGGGCCTTGTTGAAGTCTCTCAGAACCGGTCAAAACCGCTTCCCCTCAGCCTGCTTCCTCCCCTCCCTCCCTCCTTCACCCGGGTCAGACCAGCATCCCGTCTGAGGATCCCCAGCCCCCTCTCCCTCACACATCTGGCCTCTAATAACCTCTTGCACGTCCAGTCCTGCCTTGGTGTCTGCTTCTCAGAGAATTTGGATTAATTCCGGGTCCTCACTCTGCAGGCCAGTCCCCGCCCTGGGACCACTCTGTGGCTTCTGAAGTGACAGGACATCCATGGGCCACACGCCAACTGGGACAGTGGGCCAGCGGGTGCTGGTCCTCACCATGCCCAGGACCCGTTACCCCCTGACACCCAGACTCAGGGAATTCACCTCTCCGGGGACCCAGGCCCCACCACCCCTTCAGCCCCTGGAGCTGCTCCTCTCTCAGACCGTCCTGGTTCTGGGACTCTTCCCACACACAGAGGTGAACGAGTAGACCTGAGGCAGACTGGAAGTCTAGTCAGAGAGGGATAGTTACATATTCATGTATATCTGTGTTTTATTATCCAGGAATCCATCAGGCACCTACTATGTGCAGGGCACAGTGCCAGCAGAGCATTCGGGAGACTGCACATCGTTTGGAGACGCTTGGAAAGCAAGGACTGAGTTTGAGCATTCCCACTCAGAGCCGTGTGACCTTGAGCAAGTCACTTAGCTTCTCTGATCCCCTGTTTCCTTATCTATGAATGGGTTGTGTGAGAATTTCTTGTTACAGAGCACAAGAAACTGACAACAGCAGACTCCTGCAAATAGCCAGGGATATTACTGTGAAGGCTGCAGTTATTATTTCTGTCCTTGAAGGAAAGAGCTGAGCATTGACAGGGGTCTGATCCTCTATTCTGGGCACACAGAGACCAGCCTCCCACACACAGCTCAGCAGCTAGAGCTCGTGTTCCGGGCAGCCATGGCCTGCTAAAGGGTGGGACCAACAGGAGTCAGGCCTGAGGCTCACGTCTTGCTCCTCTCCCACCAGACCTCTTTCCAGGAGAGCAGCCCCTGCTGGCTAAAGTCGAAGGCACAGAGGAGGTGGGGAGGAGCGGGAGTTGGGGCCCTGCAGAGGACAGCCTGATGCCAGCAAGGAGGGCTCAGTGTTTGGAGGGACTCAGATACGAAGCAGACATGGAGTCAGTCCTCAGGGGGGGCTACAGAATCGCACATCTTCGACCTGAGTTACCTGGGTAAACTCTAAAGTCTCCATCCCAGGAGACAGGTGCAGACAAAGTTACCAGAGGTTCAGATGAAGGAGAGCTCACACCCAAGTGGGAAAATCTAGGGAGTCTTCCTGGAGGAGGCAGCATTTACCCAAGTCTTGAAAGATGCTGTGGGGACTAAAGGAGAAGGTAGAACACTCTGGGAAAAAGGACCAGCATGAACAGAGGTTAGGAGAGAAGAAAGGATGGAATAGTTCACTTGGAGTGGGACAGGAGAGAAGGAGGAGTGACAAATGAGGCCATAGGGGTGACCAAGCAGGGGTCGGCTTCTGGAGGGCTCTAAATGCCCTGGCCAGGAGTTTGATATTTACCTTGTTCAGCAGAGGGCAGACAAGGATGATGCTTTGAGCAGAGAGGTAATGCTCTCAACGTGCGCTAGCAAGCTGGGTGGCTCAGGGGACTCTGCAGCCCTGGGCATCCCAGGAAGGCCACAGAACGGTTTTCCTGCCTTTGCCTTTGTTGTAAATGGCCCCACCTCTCTGTCTGCGTTTTCATCAGGAGCAGAGAGTTAGAGAAGCTCTGCATTCTGTGTGTCATGAGCCTGTCACGTGTCCCCTGCGTACCACTCCCATACACAGACACAGGCTCTCAGAGGGCCGTGCAAGTGGCCGAGCCCGTTCCCGGGTTGCACGGCCAATGTTGGCCACCAGAGGGCGTCTCTGACATCCCAGCAAAGAGAGAGCCTGAGACTGGGCTTAAGAGCCCACCCCACGCAACAAGTCCACTTGGCTCATTTTACATGTGGGGAAACTGAGGCTCGGGGAGGGGACTGGTCAAAGTGAGGGAGGAGACAGTGGACACCTCAACAGCTGGACGTGAGCAGGTGGCTCTTAAGCTGCCATTTGAAATTCAACAGAATTAAGACTGAGAAAGAGGCACCCTCGCACAGCCCACCAGCGTCCGCACCACCACTGTTCCAGAAAGGACTCCTCTCACCGCCCATCACATACCTGCCCTCCCACCACGAGAGGGCCATTCGTTTAGATTAAAGCACACACGTCCCACCAATCTCTGTGAATGTGTGTTTGCCCCGTCAGGGTTATTGATTGCATCCTTGGGTCCTGAGGAGGGAGGTCTGCACTGGACACCAGGGGTCCTGGTTACAGCCCCCCGGGAACCCACTGCAACCTGGGAGCAGGAGAAATCTGCTTCTTCCCCCGTGAGGCGGCCCCTGCTCTTCCCCATTCCTGGGATGCCCTTCTCTCTGTCTCCTGGTGGTGAGGTCCCGTTCACCCTTCAGTCTCCTATGTAACGCCCTCTGGAGACTTCCCGACGTCTCTCTCCACCCCGTTCACAGCTCTCTGGACCCACCCCACCGGCCCTCCAGCCACCCCAATGTAGACGGGTCCCCGTTCCCGGGTCCTCGTCCTCAGCCTCTGGGAGCCCCTCAAGGGTAAGGACTGTGACCCCTGGTGCTGGCTCAGAGCCTGGCCCCCTCCAGCTGCTGCTGAAGTCTCCTCGCTGCTCTTCCATGGAAGGAGACAACATGGCCCCAGAGAGTTGGGGCTGAAATCAGGAGGCCCGTGTTCCAGTTCCAGCCCTGCCACCACCTGGTGTAAGTCCTCCTCCTTTCCAAGGTCTCCCTACCCCTCTTCTGCCCTACGAGAGGAATGGCCTGGACACCTCTGGGATCCCTTCCCACTCATACATTCTGAATCTGAGGTTTAACTCATAAAAATGTCAGGTCCTATGAGTAGAAAATTCCCAGGCCTCGAGTGAGGAGCTTCCACCGTTGTGGGACTGCCAGCTCCCAGTCCTCGGACTATCTTCTGTAAACAGCAGAGGGCAGGAGCTCACCGGGCTGTGGGAGAGAGAATGACACAGAAATGTTTGGACTGGTGCAGCAGTGAGGCTCCCGTTGCACACAATGCTCTCAAATCCAGACCATAAAGGGTAGAAGTGTTCCTTTCCAAAAATTATTAATTTGCTCTTTTTGATGCTTAGAAAGCCTTCAAGATGCTATAGAATCAGTTCTGATGGTGGACCTTGAATGGTAACAGGCAGTAGGGAAGATTTTGGAGGAGAACTTTCAGGAATCCTCAAACTCCTCTTCTCAGTGCCTGCCTCGGGCTGGCTTGGCCTTTAAGGCCCTAAACTCCGTGCTGCCCAAGCCCCCAACTCTTTCTGGGCCTTCTCAGGCTCCTCCCTCTTGGCAGAAGCACTGAGTGTCATGGTCATACTCTTTTTAAAAAATAAACACAGGGCAGGCTGCGGCCTCATTATGTGCTCTGGACAGTAACTTGAAATGAGCCCTCAGCTTTCCAGCCTTTGTCTGCAAGGGGCTGGGTTGAAGGGGTGGGACCTCTGGAGACTCGCCAGCCACCAGCCTGGGGGCCTGCATTTGGGACCCTCAGGGAGAAGACGTGGGGGCACACTGAGCTGAGTCTGGTCCTCGGCGGGAGAGCTGAGCCCTGACCAGCAGGCGCCTTTACGAGCCCCAGATTCTTCCTCTTCCTTACTTTCTCCTCCTCCCTTCTAGCACACAGACGCTTTTCAGGAGGGTGGGACGGCCTGTGCGCATGTGCAGAGCGCTGGCCTGGGAGTCAGGAGGTGCAAAGCTGGTTCCCACCCATGTGGTCAGACAAGTGCCTCCCTTTCCAGGGCCTCAGTCACCCCATTGGTAAAACAGGGACAAGAACTGCTGCCCTACCAAGCACATCAGAATTCCCCTGCTCCTTCAAGCTTCTGAGCCTTGACAGATGCTGTTCCATGCCTGGACTGCCCTCTCCCCTGGTTTCCAGGGGCAAACACCTGCCATCCTAACTTTCAGGCAAGGGGTTGCTCACTCCATCACCATCACCGCTGTGCTTAGTCTGGGGGCGGGAGTAGGACACCCTCTCTGATGCCCCCACAGAACTCCCACGAGCAGAGAGGCTCAGTACAGTATTATTTGCAGTAGAATAAAACCAGAACGTAAATGTCCACAATTAGGAAATACAGTAATAAGAATAATGGCAATGTTAACACCACTGAGTGCTTAGCATGTACATAATCACAGCTAACCCTCACAAAAACTCACAAGGAGGCCCTTCCTGTCTCCAATCTGCAGAGGGGGACACTGAGGCACAGAGAGGGTGAGTGGTGGGGCTGGCATATGATGCATTCATTTCGTGGCACGTTATATGATCATTTAAAATTACGATGACGTGTTGACATTTAATGCCGTGAGGAAATATGTATATTATGATGTTAAGGGTGTGTGTGTGTATGTATGTATAAAAGAGAATATATAAAAATAAAGGATGTTAAAAAGAATAACACTGAATGAAAATACACCAAAATGTCCACAGTGGTTTATTCCGGGTAATGGGTTATTTCTGTTTTCTTCTTTGTACCTCTCTGTAGTTTCCACAAGAAGCACAGCCTTTTAAATCACGACTGAAGCTGTCACCGTGTATGGTCTGCCGGCCGAATGACTAAACAAAGAGAGAAAGAAGACAAATGACCAAGTGGGGAAAATACCTGAACTTTTATCACAGACAAGGGATTAATGTCTCTAATTTATAAAGAAGTCTCCTAAAAGTCGAGAAGGAAAAAACCAACAACCTCCTAGAAAAATGGGCTAAAAATATTACCAGACAATTCACAGAAAAGAAATGCAAATGGCTCATAACCATATGAAAAGAGCATCACCATCGCTCAAGTAAGAGAAATGCAAACTGAAACTACCGGGAGATACCATTTCCTACCTAGCAGATTGGCAACAATCCAAAAGTTTGGCAACAGGTTCTGCTGGGAGGCTGTGGGGAAGCGAGCACTCTCCTGTACAGCTGATGGGACGCAACACGGTGCAATCCCTTTGCAGGGAAATTCGGCCAAAGCCAACAAAATTGCGTGTATTCAACCCGTGACTCAGGAGTCCCCTTGCTGGGAATCGACTCCAGCAGGTGTGTCAAAAGATGTAAGCACAGGCTTGTCACTGCAACCGAATTTGTAATCGCAGAAGACTGGAAACGGGGAGAATGTCTACCAGCAGGGGACGTGGTTGTCGGCACAGTGGAGGACTCTGGCTGTAAAGAAGGACAGGGACAGGGACAGGGGAGATCTTGAGGGGCCACTGGGGGCGAGATGGCGGGGGAGATGTCCCACGAATGGAGCAAGGGGGAGGAAGTGTTAACACTTATCTAAGAAAGGGAGGGAGGGGTACAAATATATACATGCATATGTCTGTCTGTAATATATACACACACATATATGTCCACATATATATAAATCAATGTAAAGATAAGCACAGTTTTTTAAAATTAATAGTTATGGGGAGGGGGATTTGGATGAGGAGGACACAAGTAAAAGTTAGACCTTTTAAAATATACTTTATTCTGTATGATAGACTTTGGAACCATAAGTAAAATTTTTAAATAAATTCATAAAACCCGAAAGCAAACAAAAGCAAACAAATCTCTGCCTTGAGTTAGTGCTGGAGCCACAAGGAGAAGAGCTGTTCCAGATGACTTCTCAGCACTGTGTGCCCTTATTTGCATCCTCATTCAAACAAATGAGTTGCAAAACAAAGTTGCGACCTTCATGAGACAGCGGGGAAATGTGAGCGCGGACATGGGCGATGTTGACCGTGACGATGGCACACATTTTCGGTGTGATAAGTGTCGTGTGGCTTGTTGGGGAAATGATCCTTATCTTTTGGAGATAATATTGAATAGTTCTCAATGAAATTATATGACATCTGGGATTTGCTTCAAAAAAAATTTGGTCGTTGGGGGGCAGGGGGTGATGAGACAAGGCAAGTCTTGAGGCGGTAATTGCTGACACCTGCTGACGTGTGGACGAAAACCGGAGCCCCCTCTCCCCCACTCACTGCTCGAGTCATCGCTCCAAAGGGCCTTGTCCCAGCGTGTGGGGGCCCTGGTGGCACACAGTTCCTTCCCTGGGAGACCCTTAGTCTAATCTGACAGGGGAACACAGGCTTGACCCCAACCGTCCCCAGGCTAGCAGAAACCCAGACTCACGCTTGTGGTGCCCAAGCTGGACGACCTCCACAATTTGTTGAGCCTTTAAGACAGCACCCTCGTTTCTTGAAGACGAAGTTACAGAGGCAAAGGTGTTGCAACTATTGCTAGATATGTGGAGCAAGGAGGGACAAGGCGGGTCCAGACTTGTGAGGAGGCCCAGACGTGGCAATCGAGGGAGGTGACCGAGGGGGTTAGCAAGGGAAAGAAAACTGCTCGAGAAAAACTTTCTGAATGACCCAGCAGGGTGATTCAACGTCGTCGAAGGGCTGTAGGGGGTGCTAGAAGAACGGAAGCACCCGTGGGCCACTCAAGGGAGCAACTCAAACCTGGGGGAAGATTCAGGAAGTCTCCAACCACAGTCTCCCCAGGGGCACACGTGGTACTTCACCTGTAAAAGCCGAAGAGTTGTCACACCTGCCTCCTATGGTTATTAGAAAGATCAAGTGCGATCGTGTGGGTGAAACAAGGCAGAGGAGTTATTTGCAAAAAAAGGATGCCTGAGCCCAGACAACCAAATGGCGCTGGGTCACTAGACATGTGACTGCTCTAAGCCACCTCTTGCACTGCAGTGGGAAGAGCACCTGGAGTCAGAGACCCATGGTTTCAACCCTGTCTTCACCACTGCAGAGCTGTGTGGCCTTGGGCAGGTCAACGCACCTCTCTGAGCGTCAGTTTCCACATCTATAAAATGGGCGTGGCACCTCACTCAGTTGCTGTGAGGGTTAAATGAGATGTGTTGGTGTGTCTGGTGCCCACCCAGCCCAGGGAGTGAAAGGGAACCGAATAGGAAGGTGAGGAGCCTGCGAGGAACCCCAAGCTTCAGGAGTCTCTGAGGTGGCAGAGTGGCAGGAAACGGTACTGCGATGGCAGGACTGGGCCTGCTGAGGAGGGCCCTGCCCGGGATGGGGCCTCAAAAGCCATGGAGGCACCTGGGCACCCACACTGAGCATTTCATTTCGCCTTGGACTCAAGTCCTGGTTGTGCTGCCTACAAACCAAGGGACCCTAGTCAAGTGTCTTGACTTCTCCGCACCTCCCTTTCCTCTTCTGTAAAGTGGGGATACTATGCCTGCATCACGGGGTTCAGTGTGTGTGTGCCTCGGTCAGAATGTTCCCGGCTGCCCCTCCCCAAGTCCAGCTTTGCCCCTCAGCTCCTCCCACCCCAGAGGCTTTGGGGTACAGAATCTGGGAGGAGGAGAGAAGGTGGAAGCCCCACATGACCAGGCCCAGAAAGGGGAAGGGACCTGTCCAAAGACTTCCAGTAAATTAGAAGCAGAGCCAGGCTGCTTCCTGCAGGAGGTGGCCTTCTGGAAAGCAAAGAGCTTCCCTGCACTTATTAGGGTTTTTACATCTGAATCTGTGTCCTTGCACGTCGTTCTGTGACTTCCCACCTGCTTCCCTCGCCCTCACCGGGTTGCCTGCGTTTCCTGAGAGCCCGGAGAGCGACCATCCTCAGGGCCTAAGGAGCCGCTACAGCCGACAGAGCAGAGGCTTCGGCCGCTGTGAGGTCTGGGGAGAAGGCAGGCGCTTCTGACGGGAGTCAATGCCAGGGTTCTAAGACCCCAGCCCGAAGAGCATCACGCTAGGAGAGTGTGCAGACAGGAGGGTGGGGGAGAGGACGCCTGAGGAGGAAGACACTAGAAGGTTCAGAGGGGTGGTCCTAAGACTGGGGAACTAACTGCACAGCGATGGGCCCCACCGGGTCGGGGACCCTCTTTCCTAATAGCCGCTCAAGGTCTTTGGGGATTCCCGGTGGCTCCTGCTTCAACACGTATCCAGGCCTTATCGTTTAGTGGTATACTCTGACATATTTATGGGTGACATAATATGATATCTGGGATTTGCTTCAAAATAGTCCAGTTGCCAGGAGGAGTGAAAGATTTCCTTGAAACAAGATTGGCCATGAGCTGATGGTTGAAGTGGATGATGGGGACATGGGAGCTCCTTGAACTATTCTATTTTTGTACGTTTGGCGTTTTCCATAATGCAAAGTTCAGACGTCCAGAATCAGCTGATTCTCCCCAGCTCCATGCTCCCTGCCCTGGTCCTCGGGCCCGGATGGCTGCAAAAAACCTCACAGGTCGGCCTGCTTGGGCCGGGCCCCTCCAGCCTATTCTCAGCACGGCCACCAGAGGGAGCCTGTTACACCGTGAGAGCCCACGGCTCAAACTCCCCAGTGGCCCCAGAGTTCCCCTGCCCCCGAGTCCACACTCCATCTGGCCCCTTACCTCTAGGGCTCCTCTCCAGCCACACTGGCCTGCCTCTTCAGCCTCCTCCAGTCTCCTCCATGACCCCTAGGCTCCTATGCGCTGGAGGGTATGCGGGGGGAGGTCTAATTTAACCAGACTCATCCACCCCACGTGACACTCAGACATTGCAATATTGGGACATAATTATACTTTCAAAAAAATTTGTCATTGTTTATCTGAATTCAAACTCAACTGGGCATCCTGTATTGTATCCGGCATCCTATCCTTAAAGGACTATGAGGTCCTACCAAAAGAACCATGTCGTCATCTTAATGTTCCCAGTGCCCAGCACACAAAGGTGCCCCCTCCTAGCAGACAGTTGCAAAAATCATCCTTTGGGCTGATGCAGCTCCTTGCCCAGGTGCAAGGATTTCAGGCCCGCTTGCTTCAGCGTCAAGGTGCCTTTTGTAGTGCACAACCTGCCCAACCATTCATGGCAGCCCTGCTGGAAGCCAGAGAAGCAGGTGCTTCCAGAATGAGACAGAAAGAGTCCCCCCAGCTCCTTCTCTCCCTAGCAGTGGGCAGGGACTGGGAGGGAGTGAGCATGCCGAGGCCTTGACTGGCAGTCTCCTCTGGGTGCTTTTGGATTTGGGCCCATCTGGGATGGGTCTGAATCCTTGCAGTGCCCCGTGGTGGTGGGTGGAGGGGCCCCTTGCCAGGCGCCAGCTGCCCCCGTGGCCTGAGGGTGCCCACTTGAGCCATTCCAAGTAAACATTTGACCAGCCCGGCCCTAGCCCTCATCCCACACCAACACTTGGCCCTTGTTCCTGGACAGGCCCCTCTGTGTCCCGTCCTTTGTGGCTGACATTTCAGCCGGGCCCTGGAGGGGCTGGAGTGACCTCGTGCCTCATCCCCGTTCTGCAGACAGGCCTCAGGGAGGTGGTCCCTGCAGCGGCGGGCACTTGGCAGGGGAGTCCCGGCAGACGGGCCGTCGCCAGCCTGGGCCAACCACCCCCCTGAACACTCCACGTGGGCTACGGGGCTGTGGAGCCCATGGGTCTGACGGTAGAGCCGTGGGGCCGCCAGCTGACTCGGCTGCTTTGTTCAGGGCCTGGAGTGGTCTGAGCGCGGCTGAGGACTGTGACTCCTTCTTTGCTGAGAAGCCACAGATAACGCCGGCGACAAGGCCTGATAAAGCGTCTGTCAGAGGCTCCCTCCCAGACAGGCCCCACTGTTCCCGCCGGCCCCAAGGGCCCCTGCAGCCCCAGCCTGTCTCCAGAGGTCAGCCCCTCCCTGGAGTCTTAGCCCTTCTCTGTCAGAGGCTGAGAACAGGCTGGCAGACCCCTCCCCACCCATATCTTCAGTCTGACTCTCCAAAGTTCCTGAGGCCTCTGGGCCCAAGAGCGAAATAAACTAATCCTGTGATTTATTCCCACAAAGAGAATGTCAGGAAATGCGCCTCTCTCAATGGAATTCCAGACTGCAGCTCCTGGGGAGTCGGGGGGGATGGGGATTGGAGGGCCTGGAATCTCTTCCTAGAGCCCCTCAAATGACATCCCGAGTCACCTCTTTCATGTCACAAGAGCCCACTCTATGCCAGACTCTACAATGGGTGAGGGGACCAGGAACAACTAAGACATGGCCCACAGCCACAGGCGCTTCCAGGAGGAGGGCGCCGGAAGAGCCCCCGACCCTGACCTGACCCAGGCCCCAGTCCCAGGCCTCCCGGGGGGCCTGGCCGGGAGGAGGAGGTGTATGAGGGAACACCTAGCCAGCCTGGGGGGTCCTGGGGGGAAGCTCAGTGCCCACGTGCTGGAGAGCTGAGACCCGAGGCGCCACTAGCAAGGAGTCTGCAGGGTGAGGGAGGAGGCGCAGCCCTGCCCCGGGGACCCGTCTGCCGGGGGCAGTCGGCAGACGCCTCTGCCAAGGCGCAGGGAACAGACATTTCTGGAGCCAGGCCTCAGGTGTCCCTGAGCGGTTCAGGTGAGCAGGTGTGGGCTGCAGGCATGGTCAGGAAAGATGCCTCCCCACGGCAGTGGCCCTGCTCCCTGGGACTGCATGGGGACACTGGGCTCCCAGTTGAACCGCAGGGAGAGTGTGGGACCCAGGGTTGGGGCTGCCTGCCCTGTGATGACCAACTTGTATAAGGCTCTTACACTCTGTAGATGGTGGAAGCCAGAGGCCCCAGGCCTGAAGTGAGTCCCAGCTCTGCCTCTCCCCCGCTGTGTGACCCAGGGCAGGTTGCTGCTCTCTCTGAGGGCTGGGCTAGAGGCTCTCTAGGGCCTGCTGGGGATAGAAGCCCCAAGGGATAGTCCCAGTCCAGGGCCAGTGTGCCTGGAGGGAGAAGGTCTGGGCTGCCTCCCCCACCCAAGGAGGAGGAAGGTCTCTGGGCTCCACCTGGAGTCCTGTGGAGAGTGGGCCCCAGGTTTCCTGTGTCGGTGGACCCAGGAGCTGCCTTTCCCCCACGTGGGGACTCCACACAGTGTCACAGGCAGGCCTTCGACCCAAAGGAAGGGCTGAGTTCCCTGGTGTCCCGGCTTTAGTAGAGGCCTCCTTTCCTCCCCCGTCCTCCAGCCAGCTCCCTCTGAAACTTCTGCAACCAAGTGGTCAGCCCAAGTGGTCCTCCCCAACACACACCCACACACATGCACACGCACATGCGCACACACACAGGCACTAGAACTAACCCTTCCTTCCCTGGCACGCTCACCTGGAGTCTACATCCCTGCCAGAGCAGTTCTCACTCTTCATTCCTTCTTCCCTCAAACGTCTATTGTTACGACCACATGCCAGGCCCCAGGAGCCCAGTGGTGAATATAATAGACACAGCTCCTGCCCTCAAGGAGCTTACAGTCTTGTGGGGAAAGGTAGACCGTAGCCAATGCCACCAATGGAAAGATAAATGTGAGTGAGTGACAAGGGTGGAGAAGAAACAGAACAGGCTATGAGAGAGGATCCCAGGGAGGGGACATAAGGTCAGCCAGGGGGAGTCTTCCTGAGGAGGTGACATTGACACTGACACCTGCAGGAGGTGAGAAGGGAGAGGTCAGTTAATGTACTGGTCCTGGGCTGGGTCCCATTCACCTCTGGAATCTCACACCCAACACAGTGCCAGGCGGATTCAAACCAAGATCACGCACGTTGAAACAGGGACAGTCTGTGATATTTCTACGGAAGCAAGAGGAGTGGCTCAAAGGGGACGTGGATCCTAGGTTGTGACCCCGAGATAGGAGAGTATGATGGGATTCACCCTGTACAGTACCTGGCAGAGGAGCCCACCCCCTATGCCAAGTTAATAATAAAAGTACTCCCCCCATTGGCACTATAGCTGTCCTCCCTCTTCGGAGCAGGATGGAACTCACACCCCGGCCTTTGCTCAGGAGGGGCCTCGCCCCCACGGGCATGAGGGGAAAGCTTGGCTGGTGACCCAGGCGGGCCAGGCCTTCAGTCTCTCACCCTCCCCTCTAACCATGGCCTTGGCTGGCTCTGTGGCCTTGGGGAAGTCACTCCCCTCTCTGGGCTTAGGACGATGACTTCAGAACAGGGTAGAAAGGTGGAAGTGGTACAGCCGTCCCCAGCCAGTTGATCCCTGGGGTATTTTAGGTATGGGCCAAAGGAGGCGGGGCTCTGCCACTCCATTGCTGGGTGAACCTGGGGTCCTCAAGCCTCTCTCTGGGGAATCTTGCCCATCTGCAAAGGGAGGGAGCTACTCTCAATTCCATCTCATAGGCCCCAGGCTGGGAAAGCTGAGCGTTCCCTACTCCAGGGTCTCCGCCACACACCAGGCCTGGAGACCTGAGTGCCAGTCACATTTAATGACAAATACTACAATTTTCTCATCACAAAGCAACAGAAAAAATTAATCAAGAAAACAAAAGACCCACCCCCATTCCATCCCTCAATCCCAACAGCACAGCATCATCTGACCCTAGCTAATGCTAGGGCGTCCATGGCGGTCCCTGGTGGTTCCTGGCAGGACAGGCTGGGCAGGGGCCTGGGTGCTAGAGGACACTCTTTGTCCCTCATGGTAGCCCTGGGGAAGCAGGGAATGTCCCCAAGTCCTATTCTGAGACAGGAACAACTAAGTTCTCCATCTCATTTGCTCTTCACCAGCTCTCTACGCAGCACACTTTTTTCCTTTTTACCTTTTTTATTGAGCTATAACATACATAGACAGCATGACATGCACGAATCTCAAATTATTCCTGGAACTCACGTTCAGTGAACTGTTACATGCATACACACCCGTGTGACACCAACTAGATCAAGACATAGAACACTTCCAACATGCCGGAAGGTTCTTTCAAGTCCCCTCCCAGTCAGCACCCGCCAAGGATAACCGTTCTCCCGGCCTCGCTCACCATAGATTAGCTTTACCTGTTCTTGAACTTCATATTAATGGAATAACATGGACCTGTTCTTTGCGCCTGGCTGCTTTCGCTCAACAACACGTCCGATTCCCGCGTGTGGGTGCGCCCGCCCATCAGTATTCTTTATGTTGTGTTGGGTATTACTCCACTGCACGACGATGCATTCCTTATTCAGCCATTCTTCTGCTGATGGTCATCAGTGTCGATTCCATTTGGGGGCTATTGTGACCAACTCCCAGGAGCACCTTGTCAGTGCCCTTTGGACATGAGCCTTCATTTCCCTCGGGTATGGACCTAGGAGGGCCCCCGCTGGGTCAGAAGGTGGACACTTAGCTTTCACGGCTATTTAGGCAGTAGGTATGTTTAGCCCATTGTGCAGACATGGAGACAGAGGTTCAGAGAGTTTAAGTAGTTCAGCCACGCTCACGCAGCTACTATGTAGTGGGGCCTGGTCTGGAATCCAGAGATTTCTGACACCAAAGTCTTTTCAGGGAAGGCCAGCTTCCTCATCCATCTTTTTAATCCTGCTTTTTAGAACAGGTGAAGGGGTGCAAGGGTGGAGGGAGCCAAGAGGAAGCAGAGGGGTGACCCTGACAGCCTCCCCTGTGATTGGCTCTTCAGAACGCCCAGGCTGCCTTGGGAGGGCACAGCTCCACCCCGAGGCAGACAGGGAATAAGTGGGGCTCTCAGAGCCACAAAGGGCCGCCCGCCTGGCCCCTCCACTCTCCAGTCTCACTTCCCCTCACTCCCACTCACTCCAGCCACGTTGTCTTCCTTCATCCCCCAGAGATGCTGAGCTCGTTCCTCCTTCCGGCCTTTCCACATTCGGCTTCCTCTCTCAGAACTTCTCCTGCCCCACACATCCACGTGGCACATCCCCCACTTTGTTGTGTCCTCTGCTCAATCACCCAACCTAAAAGAGCACCCCCCTCACACACTGCCCCACATTTTTACCTCCATCTGACCTAATATTTTATGTATATTTGTTTATTGCCTGTCCCCCACCTGGAATGTGAGCCCGGAGGGCCGGGTCTCACCATCTTGTTTGCTGCTCCACCTTCAATGTGTGGAACAGCACCTGGCACCTGATGGCTGTCCAGGAATACTTGTTGAATGAATGAATGAATGAAAAGCAACCCCTTGGAGCAGCTAGCGGCAAAAGTCACAGGCCAAGAGGGGCTTTTGGTGTCAGACTGGCTGCTGACATTCAAGTTCTGGATAAAGCTCCCTCCAGGGCATTGGTCTAGAGCCCTTGGACAGGGTGTGGCAGAGTCCAGCCTGACCATGGTGGTCTCCAGGCACTGCTGCAGCCCAGGCATCACAGCCAGCTCTCAGGAGAGCCAGATGGACAAGGGCACCA
This sequence comes from Tapirus indicus, assembly GCA_031878705.1. Taxonomy (NCBI): domain Eukaryota; kingdom Metazoa; phylum Chordata; class Mammalia; order Perissodactyla; family Tapiridae; genus Tapirus; species Tapirus indicus. Next base: position 57,446,626 of record CM062918.1, on the reverse strand, counting down.
ATGTGCCACTGGACACCTGCTGGGCTGGCCCTTCAGGATGGGGGGAATTTAGGATTCCAGAGTGAGAAGGGGCAGCCAATGGCCACAGACCTCCCCAAATGCCTCTGTCCTTGTGGGGGCTTAGAGATCATCTTCAAAACAGGTGGGGCTGGGAAAGATTTGAGGGGTCCAGGGAGTTTCCGCCTCCCCTCCACCCCTGTCGAGAATATATTCTCCATTCCTCACTGCTACTTGGTAGCCTGGGAACCCTTTGCGGATTCACGTTACAGCTCTGGGCCTCAGTTTCTTTCTTCTGTAAAGTGGTTGGAACTTGACCATGAAGTACAGTGAGGAAACAGCCCTAGTTCAAATGTCTGCTGGCATGAATTCTCATATCCCAGAATAACTGTGTGTTCTCTGAGAAAGTCCCGCCCTCTCTGGGCTTCAGATTCCCCATACATCAAATGAGGGAGTGTGGCAGAACCATCTCCAAGGACTGAAATCCTCCCTTGGGTGAAGTGTGACTGACTTCTTGTGCTTTCCCAAGGAAGAGCAAGTTTAGCCGGGGAGGTAGGAGGAGGGAGCCAAGGGAAGAAGCTGAGGACATGAAATATGAGCTTCGTCAATGTCACACCTTTGCCCTGACCTGGGCTTGCTGAGGTTTCTTCTCTGAACCCCACAGAATGCCTGGCTGAGACTTGGACAGTCAGGGGGTGGGGGAGGGCAGAGCAAGGTGGGTAGCTGTCTGTTCTACTGCTTCTCTCTCTTTCTATAAACAGGGCTCTGAGTTCTAGAGGGTGACTGTCACCAGACCAGAGCGGGGCTCCGTCTCCCAGAGTTTGTCCAAACTGCTCACAGTTCTACCACTTGTCTCCCCTCTACCACCAAGACGGGGGAAAGGTAAGTCCGCTTTTCACTCCAGGTCAGAGAGAGACCCAATTTTCAGATGTAGAAACTGAGGTCTTCCTAGGGATTGCACAGACCATTCATTTGAGCACATAAGTAAGCCCGAGTCTGGGCTTGCAACATGTCAGTGTTACCTCACCCAACCCTCACACAAACCTGTAAGGAACATACCATTATTCTCGCCATCTGACAGATGGAAGAACTACCACTCAGAGAGGTCAAGTGACTTGTGCAAGGTCACACAGCCAGTGAGTAGACGGGCCAGGATCTGACTCCGGATCTGCTCTTCAGACTTCCTTCCTGTGGATTGGTAGAGAAAGGGGAGCAATCTTGTGCTTCCGGAGCCCAGGAGCCTGAGGGAGTAATTCTGCCAGCAAGGGGTGGGGAGGGGGAGCCAGGGCCTTTTCACCTGCTGTTCGCTTTATCCAAAAGCCTTCGCCTGGATAATTGCCCTGTTCTCTCCCACACTTCACTCAGGTCTCGGCTCAGAGGGCACTCCACGGTGGAGACCTTCTTTCAGGACGACTGAGTCTAAAATAGAGGAACTCCTCCCACACTCTTTACCCCTTTATTTTTCTCCATAACACCTATTACCATCTGAAGCACTCTCTGTGCCTATTGATTAGTTGATCATTTCCTGTTTGTCTCCCCTGAGAAGGTAAGATTGTACTGTCTTATTCATCACTATAAGCCCAAGGCCTAATACAGTGCTTGGCATAGTAGGTCTCCAATCAACATTTGCTGAGAGAAGGCAGGAATGACTGAGGGCCTTTTTCCCTAATAAGTGAAAGAAAACGGAGCATCTATTATCTGCTAGGCACGGAGGAGAGGGTCGACGCACGCCTCATGTCATCCGCAGCTGCTGTTAACCCATTTCACAGATGGGGACCTGAGGCTCCTCCAGCATCACGGCCCACGGACGGTCGTGGCGGGTTCAGCGGTCCATCGGCGTGGAGGCCCGCGAGCCCGGGGCGGTCTGGCTCCAGGCCCAGAGAGGGGCAGCGGTGCCCAGCTGTGTGGCCGCCGGGCCTGGCTCGCGCCGGGCGCACCCTGGCCCGAGCCGTGCGGATCCCCCCGCCCCGCCCGCGCCTGGCGCCTCCGGCCCCTCCGCCCGCGCGGCCTCCGCGGCGCACGGCTCCCTCCCCGGCCACGGGCGCGCGTGACCCGCGGCCCCCAGACTCGCGGCGCCCGCAGGCCCGCGGGTCCGCGGGACCCGGCAATTTCCCGGCCGCCGGCCGCCGGCCGCCCTGTACTTAGCCTGGTGACGGTCCCGGGCCCGCTGGCGGGGAAGGGCGGGCGCGGCCGGCCCAGCCGGTCCCGTGCTCGGCTCTCGGGCGGCCGCCGGCCTGTGTCATCCACCAGGAATCTCTGTTTTCCCCTCCGCGGGGCTGGAAGAAGAAACAATAATTAGGTCACTGGTCAGGCGGCAGAGAGGGTGTGGGACAGGCCAGTGGCGCCCTGTTGGGCAGGGAAAGGGTCTGGGAGGACGCTGGGGAGGGAGAGGCCCCCACGGCGCTCGCTGTCCCCGTCCTGTCCTCCCCAGGACGCCGGCCGATGGAAGCAAAGATCCCTGACCGTCTCCACCGTCCACTCACGGGTCGGTTGCTTCCAGGCCCTTACTGGGCGCCTCTTCTGCTCCAAATTCTGTGCTAGGCGCTGGGGACAGAGCATTGAACAAAAGAGACCGAAGGGCTCGGTAGAAACTACCGAGGAGCAGCCATGCGATTATCTACGGCAGGTGGACCGCTGCAGGGGGCGGAGGAGGTTCAGGGGACTGTGCTGGCCCAGAAAAGGAGGGGTGGGAGGTAGTGAGGGAAGGTTTCCTCCAGGGAGTGGCACCTGCACGGAAGCCTGCAAGACGAATGAGGGTTGGCCGGGCCAAGTGGAGGGGGAGGCAGGAAGAGGATCCGAGGTGGAAGGAACAGCATGTGCAAAGGCATGGAGTAAGAGGACAGCACACGTTACCAGGACTGAAAGTACAGTAGAGAAGCATCACATGACTTTTAATTCTGAATGTGATTCCACTGATTAAAGACACATATTTTTGGTTCCACGAGGCCCCTAAACACAAGCCAGCTACTTTGGTGCTCAACTGAAGATATAGCCACCCGTTTCTACCCTGGAGGAAAACTGTTTTGGACTTACTGAGAGGTACCAGGTCTGGGTACCAAACCTATGGGCAGTTTAGGGGATTTTTAAGGGTCATTTGGACTTAGCACATTTCTTGCCTTTCACTCTGACCTCAGGACAACTCCCTGGGAAAGATGGGAGGCCAGAGCAAGGAGGTCTGGTGGCGTTGTTCACAGTCTGAGTGGTCAGACTAGGGAGGTGGGCAGGATGGGGGCATAAAGGGTCTTATGGGTTAAGGTAGGGAGTTTAGACTTTATCTCAAGGGAAATAGGGAGCAATGGTTTACAGCAGGGTGGGAGGGGACAGGACCAGATTTCTGAAAACTCACAGCTGATAGTAGGCACCAGTTAGTTGGCTCCTGTTATGTGCCCGCACAGGGCGGGGGGTTTACACACCTCACTAGGCTTGATGACCGTCTTACGAGAATGTTTCTCAGTCCTACTTTATAGAGGAGGAAACAGGCCAGGGGGGTCATTTGCCCCAGGTCACCTGCCAATAAAGGGCAGAACCAGAACTGTTACGTGCTAGGCCCTGTTCTGGTCGGTCTGGTGAGAAAGAGGGCAGCTCTCTCCCTACCCTGGAGGAGCTTGTTGTCTACTGGGGGCCACGTGTGTGATATATCAGACTCACATCAGAGTGCAGTTTGCTTCTCTCTCCTATGACGACCGGGGTAGGTTGTCCAGGACTGGAACAGTGATCCTTCTCCACGAGGTTGTCCAGGCCCCAGGCCCCTTCCACCTTGTTGCCCTGCCATCTTGATGTGTCCAGGTTGGCTCTCCTCCATATCCACATTCTAGGCCTAGGGAAGGGGAGGGGGGAAGCATGTCCTTTTCCTCAGAGAACGTCACTTCTAATCTTCATCTATGTCTGTATCTGCATCTGAATCCACATCCACATATGAATCTATGTCTATATTGATAGATCCACCAATTATCCAGGATCCAAAGCATCAGCTTTAAGGATAGAACCTTTAGTGCCAAAAAGGTAAAATGCAATGATGGATGAAACCAGGCCCTAGTGGGGAAGCATGGAAACACCAAACAGGACAGCAGAGAGAATCACACTTCCTATTGACATCCTACTGGTAGTTTTCTTAACAAAAAATATTCCTGCCTATAATACTTGATTTACCTGAAAGAAAATACTTTTGGTAGGGTTATGATAAAAAGAAATTAATTTTTTTCAGAAATGTTTCCTTATAAAATTGGGGTATGTCATTTATATCTGTTGGTTTTCTGGGTCAGCAAATATGGAAGCTGCTTGGCAAATAGTTGAAAGATGAAGAAGACAGGGCCCTGCCCTTCATGGTTCCTTCAACCACACCGCACTCCCTCAAAGGAGACGGTGCCTAGACAGAGACTCAAGGACTCTGCAAATTGCCCTTGGTCTGTGCTTTGGGGAACCATCAGGAGAGCGATTTGGGAGACAGATAGTCTAGACAGATAGATTCTCAAGGTGTGGTCGTCCACCAGCAGCATCAGTACCTGGAACTTGTCAGAAATGCAGATTCTCAGGCCCCACCCAGGCCTACAGAATCAGAAACTCTGGGGTGGGGCCCAGCTACCTGTGTTTCCACAAGCCCTCCAGATGATTCTGATACAAGCTGAAGTTTGAGAAGCACTGGCCTAGGGCCCTGCTCCCTGGGCTGAGTGCCAGAAAACCTTGGTTCTAATCCTGGACCAGGCAGTCCAGGCTCTGTGACACCGGGCAAGTCAGGTGCCCTCCCCGGGGCCACTGAGTCTTTAGATGTAAACTGCGGGGTTGGCCCTGGGAGCTTGAGGTGAGCCAGATCGTCCTTAAGGCCCTTCCTGGCTTGGACAGTGATCTCCCAACGTGACTGCTGGGAGTGGGGCCTGGACCTTGAAGCAGGGAACGGGGCCATCTTTGGAGGGAGTTGCTCTTGCTTTAAAGCATTCTGGTGACAGGAATGTGAAAGCGGAGTCACATCAGACTCCCTTGAGAGTCCCGGCTGGGGTGAGCCCCCCGCAGAACGGTGCAGTCCTGCCCGTAAACGGGCTCTCTGAGAAGAAGGAAGAGGGTTCTCGGTGCACATCTGGGCCAGCCGTGCATCTGGATCTGGATCTGCTGAGTGCTCCCTGAGGTTGTTTATGTTGCCCATCTTTCTGCCTGGGCCCAAGCCCCCCATATCTGGCAGTCCCAGGTCCCGACTAGAAGTGGAGACAGCAGGGCACCAGATCTGTCCTGGCCCCCCACACAGGGGAGAACTTTTGCCCCCCTCGTCCTGGCCAGGACTCCTGGCTCCTCCATGTGGGGTATCTGAACAGTCAGGCTGTGGCCTCCTGAGATCTGAGGATGAGCTCTCTCTTGACCCCAAGAGCATTTAGGCTTCTGTAGGAGCTGGGCCCAGACTCAAGGTCTCAGGCCCCAAAGAATAGGCCTCAGATGGCAAAGGTACCCTCCCAGCGGGCACTTCCCCAGTTCCGAGCCCTGAGGAACCCAGGCTGAGAATCACGAATGCCTGCCTTCTTTTGATCCCCATTCTATGGATTCTGTCTGAGCAGGACTGGGTTGGGGAGGCAGCCTGGTGTGCGGTAAATGAGGAGCCAGAGCCCTAACTCAGCACTCTGGGGTCCAACCATGGCTTTGCAACTACCACTCTGTATGCCTTTAAACAAGTCAGTCTCCCCTCTGGGCCTCAGTTTCCTCATCTGGCCAATGGAGTCATAATATCTACCTGACTTTGATGCTCAAGGAGAATGAGTGGGTGGAAATGCCTTGTCAAGTCTGAGGTAGGATGTCCCCGTCTTCCAAGGGGGTTGTGGTTAAAGAGCCTGGACTGGGACTTGCATTCTGACTTCACAGCTCTCCAGCTATATGACCTTGGGCAAGTCACGGGACTTCCTGAGCCTCACTTGCCACGTCTGTGAAATGGACTGCCCTCCAAGGTGTGGCAGGAGAAAGAATGATGGGAAAGGGACCCCACACAGTGTAAACACTTGATTGACGTGTGTTGAATTATTTATCCACAGCTGCATAACAAATTGTCCCCAAAGTTAGCAGCTTAAAACAACACACATTTATCATCTTCCAGTTTCTGTGGCTCAGGAGTCTGGGTACGGCCTGGCTGGCCCTCTGCCTCTTGGTCTCTCACAGGTTGCAGTCAAGCTGTCCACCAGAACCGCAGTCATCTGAGCTCGACAGGGGATGGATCTGCGTCCAAGCTCACTCACGTGCTTATTGGCAGGAGCTGGTGCCTCGTGGGTTGCTGGACGGCCGACCTCCCTTCCTCACTGGCCTCCTGGCCTCGCTGGCTGCTGGCCAGAGGCCTCTGTGCTGGGAAGCTCACAACATGGCAGCTGGCTTCACTCAGAGAGGGCAAAAGGGGGCCCAGGACAAAAGCCGTGGTCTTTTGTAACCTAGTATCAGAGGTGACATTCCATCGTTTTTGCTGTATTCTGTTTGGAAGCAGTCTCTAAGTCTAGCCCAGGCTGAAGGAGAGGGGATGACACAAGGCATGCCTACCAGGAGCAGGGATCCCCGGGGGTCGTCTTAGAAGCTCCCTACTGCACCTGCAAAGCCTTGTTTGAGCAAATCCCCAAGATAGAGGGAGCTCTAAACGGAGGGAGATCCTGGGAGAGGCCAGAGAAGTGTGTTGCCTGGTAGGGGGCCTCCTAAGACAGGGTCCCCAGTGCCTGAGCACCCTGATTTTTATCTTCACTCCAGGGCCTGTCTGATGGGGGCGATTATTTGCAGCCAGCAGGAGCTGCATTCCACGGCTGGGTACTTAACATTCCATTGGAGCTCTCAGCTAATTATTGCCTTGCCTGTCCTGGGCCTGGACCACCCAGCTCCCCTGAGCCCCCGTGGCTTGGCCAGAGGACTCCTGTGGCTTTGTTCCTGGGTCATGTCAAGAGGCACAGAAATGGGCTGGACTTAACCAGGGTCACACAGCAATGAGTCGTGGCAACATGGGGGCTGGAGCCCAGGTCCTTTCACCCATACTTGTGGGCAAGGGGCAGAGAGATGGAGCAGGAGCCACAAGGCTGAGCCTCCTGGGGGCGAGGGGACTGAAGCAGACCTCAGGCAAATGACTGCTCTGAGCCTTCATCACCTCACCTGTGAAGAGGGGAATGTTCCCAAGATCCCGTAACACGTGACAAAGACTGTCTCCCTGACCAAACTTCAGACGGGCTCCTCTGAGCCCTTTTTTCAACTAGGCCTCGTCCTCGGGCCTTGTCTTTGGCCTGCCTCACCCAGTTCTAGCAGGAATTCTAAGTCAGTTTAGCGAGAAGCCCCCACTGTTGATATCTGACCACCCTGGCCGGCCCTCAGCAAGAACCCCCTACCCTGATGTCTCCTCGGAGTAATTCTCCACCCACTGAGCCCTCATTCTGCTTGTCGGGTGTAAACCCTGCTGTCTTTGCTGCATCCGGAGTCGAGCCCCATCTCTCCCCGCTACTGTGATAGTCTTGATACCTATTGCAATAGTCCTGAAGGAAGTCTTCCTTACTTACCTGTTAACCATTTTAACAACTGTCAGAATAATTTTTTCTTTAACACATGCATCCTACTCTATATGTTCCAGTCCCTTCTCTGTTCAAAGGGGTCCCAAGAGGCACAACAGTCCCCCTGTCGTTGGGTGGTGAGAGGGGAGTGTGGCCTGGGGCAGGCAGCCGTCTGTCCCGACACCAGGAACAGACAAAGGACTTGGGCAGCAGGAGGCCTTGGACCTAAGAAAGGCCAGTGGGGCCAGAATTCTCTGGATGCCCTTCCCGCCTTCTCCTGCTGTCATAGTTGGGCCTGCTTAGCTCTGAGGTCTTTGAAGCAAACACTGAGGGCTGAGGGAGCGAGATGGCATGATGGGGTCAGGGGAACCTCGGGGCAGAGGCAGGAGCCGAGTGGGTCCTTGAAAGCCAAGTAGGACTCAGCACGTGAAAATGGAGGCAGGGCGTTTCCAGTGAAGGCGCAAGCCTGGCAGAGGCATGGAAGTTGGTGGTATGAGGAGCTGTGGGCCCAGAGGATGGGACATCACATGAGTGGCGCTGAGGATTCTGGGAGGCTGCTGCGCCCTCCACTGCCAGAGGCTCAGTGTCAGGGTCCTGCAGCGAGAGCCACAGGCAGGCAGCCCAGGCTTCTCCTCCACCCAGGGTGATAACCACCTGCTTTGCCCCTCTTTCCTTGGCACCCAACTCCTAGGGTTCCCTCAACCTCCCCCAAAGAGTGGGTGCTCTATTATGAATATAAATCATATAATTTGTTAAATAGGTTCACATACACAGGGCACAAACTCAAAAATTCTCACTCCCTCCCCATCCCCCCAGCCCCTCCATTCTACTCCTGAGAGAATTTACCAGTGCAAGTAAAATACTTTTTTTCTTATACAAATAGTGGTTTACTGCAGTCACAGTAGTGCACGTTGCTTCTTTCAGTTATTATTATTCCTTGGATTATTCCATACCAATGCATGTCATTCTTTTGACAGCCGCATAGTATTCCATTATATGAATATACCAACATGTATTGAACTTGCCTCCAAAATGGCAGCAGATTCGTACTGGCACCTAAACTTTTGTCAATACACCTGTGTAGAGTACCTGCTGCAGCTCAGGCACCAGATACATCCAGAGATACAGGGGTGGTTGCAGCCTGGGCCGTGCAGATTGGAGCTTCCAGGCTCACAGAAATGATGGAATGACTAGGGCATTGCAGACTGGAAGAACAGCACGTGGGTCATTCAAGGACAGGATGCTTCTTCCTTGGGCTGGTAGAGAGGTAGGCCTCCGAGCACTTAAGTGGGCTTTCCTTGAAGGGTAAGTTGGATTTTGCTGATGGGAAAGGGAAGCATGGCATTTTAGGCTAAGAGAACTGGGTGAGCAAATTGGAGGAGCGGGGACAGCCCATGGCGTATTTGTGTAATGAATGAGGATCCAGGGTGTGTGGACGGAGGTGGGGATGAGGCTGTTTGGAGCGTGAGTCTGGGGAAGCCTTGAATTTCAGGGAGATGGTTGTGGCCTGCCTGCTGTTGTCCCAGAGCTGGCCCTGTGGCCACCTTCTCTGGGAAAGGGGGCTTGGGAGGGGTTGGAGGCAAAAGGGGCCCTCTGGGGAGGAGGCAGGGCAGACGCAGCTCTCGACCAGATGGAGTAGCGGCTCACGATTACTGAGGTCTGCCTTACTCTGGGCATTTAATTTAACTTAGTTTAATTTAGCTATATTTACCTCTGAACCACTGGAGAGTTAGTTGCAGACATCATATTTTCCCCTAAGTATTTCAGCCACTATCTCTTAAGAATGAGGACATTTTCCTACACAATCTCTACACAGTGATGACACTCAGGAAATTTAACATCACCATACTATTATTTAATATACTGTCCGCATGCAAATTTGCCCAACGTCTCAATAACATCCTTTATAGCTTCCCCGTCCTACCAGGATCCAATCAAGGATCACCCTTTGCATCTCCTTTAATCTAGAAAAGTTCTCCAGACTTTCTCTTTCTTTATTCCTTTCATGCCATGGACATTTTTGAAAAGTCCAGGCCAGGTGCTTTGCAGAATGTCAGTCTATCGATTTCTCTGATGTTTCCTCATGACTAGATTCAGAGTCAATGTTTTCAGCAGGAATCTTGGGGTTGGGTGCTTCTCAGGTAGGTTTGCCCCATTAGTAGTGATATTAAATGTGACCACTGGGTGGGGTCCACCAGGTTTTTCCATTGTAATGTGTTAGGCTTTTAATGACCTGCTCCCCTACACACACACACACACACACACACACACACACACACACACACACCCCTAGAATGAGGGATGGCTAGGATGCTAATCCCATTCTGACTCTTAAACATTGCACTATGCTGCCTCTCCACAAGTAATACATAATAATTATAGAAAAATTACAAAATACGGAAAAGCTAAAAGAAAAAAAGAAATCTACCAGGATTCCATTACCTGGAGATCACTTTTGTTAACTTTTTTGGTGTATCTCTTTCTAGATTTCCCCCCATGTGAATGTACACATATAAATACATATTTTTACAAAAATGGGATCACCTTGTTGTCCAAGTTGCTGCTTTCATCAAGTTCGACACAGCCTGAGTGGGGGGGGCCACAGGGCTATGTCCATCGCCTGTTCTCCTTGTCTCTCCCCCTTCGAGCCTGCTGCCAAAGTGTCAGAAACTCAACATGCGCTTGAAGGACCCAGGGAGGGGAGAGGGCTGGAGAGAGTGGGCTTGTCCCTGGGGTGGCTCCCAGGCTGCTTGGCTACAGGGACCCTAATGGGTCAGCGGGCGGAGGGTCAGGAACACAAGTTCAGCCTCCACAGCCCTGAAGCCCCATGCACTGGGTGGCCTGGGTGTCTTCCCTCATTTGGGTCTCTCCCCAGTTACCCAAGGTCACAACTCAACCCTCTTTAAGGCTTGAGAACCAAGCCACAGGTTCATGGCTTCCAGAACCTCCTGGACGTCATGAGGGCAAAAACCAGGCCAAGCTGTGGCCTGAGGGGTTCGTCAGGGCCTCACGCAGAGTGGCTAGAGACCCAGGCTCTGGTTTCAGCTCTGCCACTGACCGCAGAGTGACCGTGGACAAGTCACATTGCTCTGCTTTCCTCATTCATTCACTCCACCATCGGTTCTGCACACCTGGCCAGGCCCAGGCTGGGTGCTGGGGCTGCAAGGTGGTGCAGTGATTAAAATCCAGGGAGATTGGGGCTGGCCTGGCAGTGTAGTGGTTAAGTTCATGTGCTCCACTTGGGTGGCCTGGGGTTCACAGGTTCAGATCCCGGCCGTGGACCTGCACGTTGCTCATCAAGCCATTCTGTGACAGCGTCTCACATACAAAATAGAGGAAGATTGGCAACAGGTGTTAGCTCAGGGCCACTCTTCCTCACCATAAAGAAAATAATATAATAAAATAAAATCCAGGGGGAAAGTGCTGAGCTGCAGTCCAGGTGCGGGGGCCTGAAGCTTATACAACTCAAGGGTTGTTTGTAAGAAACAGAATACCGAATTATGAATATAGAATTGGTTACAGAGTCTTAGAAGGGGCTGCTGCAAGTCGGGGGCCCTGAGTTTAAACTTCTTCAGCTTCAGGGTAGACTCACCTCTGGCAGGTGAAAGACTTCCCCAGAGGCCGCTGGGTTCCAGCTCCTCCCCACTGCGCCCTTGAGCCTCCTCACCTTCACTTTGCCTGGGCCTCTAGCTGGGACAACATGGAATATTCATCGTGGTGCTGGACCCTGGAGCCTTGTCTGCTCTGGACATGAACAAGATGCCTTTAATCTCTCTCCCCCTCTGTTTGCTGTTGGAGTTTGATAAATATTTCTGACTGTGTTTAGGATTCCTTCTTACTGCTTTACCAGGAAGGGCTGCCAATCAGCTTGCAAACCTCTTCTACATCTATTGAGAGAATTACATGCTTTCCCTCTTCTGGCTGCCGGTGTAATGAACACTGTTGGTGGAGTTCCCAGTATCGACCACCCTTGCGTTCCTGAAATAAACTCCTATTGGGTTGTGAGGTATTATTCTTTTAATTTCGTGTAATGCTAGATTTCTTTTGCTAATATTTTACTTAGAATTCTTATATCTTCATTCACAATGAAACCAGTCCTGAGTTTTCTTTGAGCTGTCCGTTCTACAGACTATTAGGCAACTATTAACAAGAATGACCTAGATCTGTCTATTCACTTGGAAGGATGTCCATAATCTATGTAGTGGAAAAACAAGTTATATATATTATATCATATATCATATAGTATGATCCCATTTCTTTTGAAAACTAAATATTCATAGAATTCAAATGAGCGAGTTTTACAGATTCTCAAAGGGCGGGGCAGCTGATCTCTGTCTCTGGAGAGCCCACCTGTGTGCACACAGCCGTGCCTATAACCTGAGAGTCTTCCCTGAGCCCCCTGGAGCTGCCAGGTCCCGTTATTTCTCCTGGGACTCCCTTGGCTTCTCATGGCCTAGCCAGTGTTGGGTTTCTCCATCTGACCCTCCAAGAACAATTGCCCACCCCTGGGGGGGGTCAGGGGACAAGCTTATCCCAGGTGTCAGCTTTGTCCTGCGTGGCTATTCAGCAGGAGAACCCAGCCAAGGGCTCCAGAGTCCTGAGATGGGACCATGGCAAAGTGAGTGTCAGGGAGCAGAGAAAAGAAGGTCACAGCCACCTGGGCCCTGAAAGGCGTCCTGGAGGGGGTGGCTTAGGTTTGGGGTCTGGGGGGAGGACCGTTTCTGCCCCAGGCTTTCCTGGCCCATGACTCATAGGCAGGCCTCAAAGCTGAGGCAGGACGTGATGTCAGCTTCCTCGGCCGGCCCGCCGGCCTGGTCTGGGGGCTCAGCCAGGCCCTGGCTGGGCTCCCCAAGGAGGCTACCTCCAGGCCAGTACTGAAAATCTAAAGCCCAACCAGCTTGGCTCTTTCTCAAGATGTGCAGACTTATTTAATAGAAGAGAATCAAATAAGCCCAGACAGTCTCGGGCTCTGCAGGACCAACATGACCCCCAGGCCAGTGACTTTCAAATGCAGCCGACTCCAGCAGGTGGGTAAGTGCACAGGAGCACTTCTACTCGGCCTCCGGAATTGGCCAGCCCAGACTCAAATTCCCGTCAGCCAGGTCACTCTAGGCAAGTTGCTTAGCCTCTCTGGGCCTCGGTTTTCTCATCTGTCAAATGGGAATAACGATAATACCTACTGCACAGAGTCATCGTAAGGATTTAATGAAATAATGCAGGTGAAGCACACGCCTCAGTGAGTGGCAGTCATATAAAAATAGAGCTCACTGTGCTTTTCTTTATGCCAGGTGGGATTATTTTAGCTGCAACAGAAACTCACCTAAACTAGCTATAGCAAGGAAAAGAAAATGATGGGGGGAAGGGCATGGAGGTTATTGAAAGGAGCCTGAATCTGTTCCGGAATCCCAGACCGGGACCCAGGCAGCCTCAGGAAAGGGGGCGGTCAGGGCTGAGGCCCCATGGGTGCCCAGTGGGCTCCCCCTCTTCTCTCACCTTGCTGCTCCCTGCTGTCCCTTCATCCTGCTCTCACAGCCCCAGCTCTGTCCCCCCTCCTGTCAGCAGTGGAAAGCATGGCTGTCAACAGTTCCTGGTTGACGTGGCCTCAAGATGTGAAGACAGCCAGCCTAGCTGAAGTCTTGTGGTTCTAATTCCAAATTCTCTACAGAAGATCCTGACTGGCTCAGCTGGCGTCAGGTGCTCACCACCTGGCGAGAATAAACGCGGCAAACCCCGCTGGATCCCTGGGGCTGAGGGCGGTGGGGAGCAGTTCTCGCAAAGGGGCAACATTAGGCAAAGAAAACAACAGGTGTCTCTTGTGTGCTCTGGGTCTACCCACCCACTGAGACCCCCCACCCCACCTTCCATCACAGAAGCAAGGCAGACGGGCACTTTTCTCTTCCAGGCTGGCCGATTTTATCAGTTTGTAAACAAACATCCCTCCCTCCCCCTAATACATAGAGAGCAGACGTTCGTGATTGGAAAGCCAAATCACGAAGCCTCTGACCTGCAGTTGCATGGGTGCTTTGAGTGCGGTGCATGAAGACACCTCCTTTGAAGGGCTGGGCACACTTTCCGATTGGGCACAGGCTGCCTGCCCGGAGGTTGCCGCCCCCTGAGGCACTTCCCACATTGGTTGCCTCCTAGTCCCTGTGGGCGTGTGAGCAGGGTGTCCCACCTGGGGGAGTGGTCACTCTAGCACTTGGGATTGCTAGCCACCCAGGCCACCTCGGCGCAAGTCTCCCAGCTCATGGAACACTGGCCTGGTAGCTGGGGCCGGGCTGCCGGCTGGGGTCTGCCTTACGAGCTCTGACCTGAGGCCATGCCTACTGAAGTCCACTTTCCAGAGCCAGGAAATGAAAGGCTGGGAAGTGCAGGAGGGGGCACGCAGATGGTCAAGGGCAGCTCTCTGAGGAGCTGAGGCCCCAGTGGGGCCGTGTAGCCCAGGCAATGCCGCTCTTGTTGAAGGCGCAGGCCTGTGAGGATTCTGAAGAGATGTCGCCCCATAGGAGGCCCTTCTTCCAGAAGTCTCCACAGCAACAGGCATGTGCGCACCGCACCTGAGTTCTTGCAGAGGCCTTTCCCATCCACCATCTGGAATCCTCGTTATGTCCTTGAGAAGCAGACCGCCACTTTACAGATGGGAAAACTGAGGCTTCAAGTTGCTCAGCATGTCCAAGGCAGGATGGAGGTCCACGCCAAGACCTTGTGCCAGGTGAATCTCCCACTCCTCCACCTCCAAGCCTAGAGGGGGGCTCAGAGTGGGGCCTGTGCTTCCCATTGCTCGCTCCAAGATCCCATCCTCCGTGGCTTCCATTCTTCTCCAACAGCATTGACTCCGTGGTCCCAGCCCGCCACAGCCAGCATATCTGTGTGATGTGATCTGTAGGTGGGGGGGCTCTCAGCCCTCAAGCGTCTGGCCTGTCACACCTCGGGCCCCCAGAACTAGCAGGACAGCTCTCCTCAAGGGCCCACTAAGGGCCTTAGGAGCCACCTTCTAGCCTTTGTTTACAGCATGCCCCTGGCCTGGGTGGCCCTCTCGGCCACCGGCTCCAGGTGGCATGGAGGCCCAGATCAGAAGCCTGAGGACAGCTCTGGCCTGTCTCTCTGTGGCCCCCCCAGTCAGCAGCTCCATCTCGCCAGTGACCACAAGCTCCTCAAGGCATCTCAGCTTCTCCCGTGGGGGCACTGGGTAGGAGGGAGCCTCCAGAGTAACAGGAGAGCTGGGAATGGGACGTGTCTGCTGGCAAGAAGCTGGTCTAACGGCGAGTCCACGGAAGTAGTCACGCTGGACCGGTGAGTACCTCAGGAGAGGAGGTGTGAAGATCCTTGGAGGCCGGGTGGGACAGAGAACCTGCCATGTGCTTCAAGTACACAGGCCTTTGTACATGCTGTTCCTTCTAGTGTGAATACCTTTCCTATCGTCTGTCGTCAGTGGTAAACTTGGCCAGTTATGACCTCCCATGTCTGTTCCCCAAGTCCTCCTAAGTAATGGAACCCCCAATTCTTAGCTAGCTGGGCACTCGGCCACCCACAATAAAGAATAGTTTCCCAGTCTCCCTTGCAGTTAGATTGGCTATGGGATGAAGCCTTGACAGTGGCTTATAAGTGCAGTATACAACTTCCAGGAGTATCCTTAAAGAGACAGAGCTGCTGGAGCTCCAGCAGCCACCTTGCACCAAGAGGAGAGTCTGGGATGGATGCCATGTACCGTGAAGCAACAAGATAGGAAGAGCCCCGGGGCCGCCCGGTGGCGCAGCGGTTTAGTCCGCGCTTGGCAGCCCGGGGTTCGCGAGCTCGGATCCCGGGCGCCCGCCGACGCACCGCCTGTCGGCCATGCTGTGGCGGCATCCCATATAAAGTAGAGGAAGATGGGCATGATGTTAGCCCAGGGCCAGTCTTCCTCAGCAAAAAGGGGAGGATTGGCAACAGATGTTAGCTCAGGGCTGGTCTTCCCCACAAAAAAAAAAAAAAAAAAGATAGGAAGAGCCTGGGTGCCTGTCACCATGGAGCACCCTATCAGCCCCAGGCCTCTCACCACCAGATTTCTACTTGAGTCAGACACAAGCTTCTATCTTATTTAAGCTACTGGTATTTTGTGTGTGTGTGAGGAAGACCAGCCCTGAGCTAACATCCGTTGCCAATCCTCCTCTTTTTGCTGAGGAAGACTGGCCCTGGGCTAACATCCATGCCCATCTTCCTCTACTTTATATGGGACGCCGCCACAGCATGGCTTGGCAAGTGGTGCGTAGGTCCGCGCCTGGGATCCGAACCTGCGAACCCTGGGCTGCTGCAGCAGAGTGTGTGAACTTAACCACTACACCACTGGGCCGGGCCCTAAGCTACTGTTATTTTTGTGTTTATTTTTTTCGCTGTGTGGTGGTGGTGGTTGTTGCTTTTACTCAGAGCCAAGAGTAAACCTAACTTTTTAAGCCAGCAAACTCCTTATCAGTCTTCAAAACCCAGCTCAATTGTCACCTCCCTCAGGAAGCCTTCCTAATTCCCTGGTAGAATAAACCACTCCCAGACTTGACCATTCTCCTGTTTTTATTTTTATCCCCCTGTATTACAACTGAGCTGTTTAGGTGTTTGCTATACTTCTAGTTTGTGAGACTATGAGCTCCTTCAGCTCAAAAACACTGAAATATCCCTCTTGGAATCCCTGGAACCTAGTAAGAGTAGCCGCAGTAGTGAAATAATAGATAATTTTTATTGAGGGCTTACAATGAGTCAGGCACTGTTTTAAGAGTTTGTATATATTGCCTCATTTAATCCTCATAAGAACTCTATGTGATAGGCACTAGCGTTAACCTCATTTTGCAGTTGAGAAAACTGAGGCACAGAGAGGTTAAATAAATTGCCCAAGGTCACATAGCTAGAAATCGGCAGAGGTGGGGCTTAAATCCCAGGAGTCTGACCCCAGAGTCCAAGCTTAGTTTGTCATTCTTGTCATAGGAGCTCCATTAGCTTGTCATAGGAGTGCCTTCAAAAGGGGACGTGGGGGAACCGCACAACTCCCCTCACCTTCCCTAGCAAGAACAAAACAGTAGCAAAGCCCCTGCTATTTGTCTGGGAACCATGGAAACCTGGGCTCAGGGCTCTGGAGCAGGTGAGAGGCCCCAGGGACTCACAGAACCTGTGCATCTGCCAAGCCACCTGTTGCAGTTATCTATGCTGTGTAACAAACAACCCCACAACTGAGTGCTTGAAATAACAGTGATTTACCACTTCTCACAGGTCTGAGAGTCAGCTGGGTGGACCCCCACTCCATGTGGGATCACGTGGCTGTGTCCAGCTGAGAGCTCAGCTGGGCTGAAACGTCCAAGAGGCCTCCCTCACGTGCCTGTGCTGGGGCTCCTAGCTCTCCTCCACGTGGCCTTTCTTTCCACATAGTTCCTCATCACTCTCTAGTCTGCCCAAGCTTCTTTCACGGCAGCTGGCTTCTGAGAGAGAGAGAAAACGGAAGGCCCTTGGCCATTTAAGGCTAGACCAGGAACTGGCACAGAGTCACTTCCACCACATTCTCTTTGTCAAAGACAGTCGCAAGGCCAGGAGAGATTCCAGGGGAGGGGTAACGGGTCCTCCTCTTGCTGGAAGGAGCATCATATGTGTTCAGGTTGGGAGAAATTGTTGGCAACCTCATTTGGAGAGAACTTCCCACTCTACCTCATAGGATTTTAGAAAGGGGTCCCAGAAGGACATGGCTCCTGGACAGATTGGTGCAGGACAGACAAGACTGCCCTGTGTCAGACAGACTGGATCCCATCCTGCCTGGGCCTCATTCTAGTTATGTGACTCTGGGGGGTCTCCCCACCTCTCTGAGCCTCTAAGGCCCAGGGATTCCTGCCTCACAGCAGGGATTGAGGTTCAAGGCCGTGAGGGATAGGGAACTCTGAGAGGGGCTGTGGCTCCCCAAGGTCACACCCTCAGTACATGGTGACATGGCTTTGGAACCTGGGTAGTACCAGGCTCCAAATGTCCCGGCCTCCCCTGCAAAGCCCAGTCCTGGAGGAGCTTCAGAAATAGGTTCCTTGGGGCTGACCGGTGGCTTAGTGGTTAAGCTCATGCGTTCCGCTTCAGCTGCCTGGGGTTCGCTGGTTCAGATCCCAGGCAAAGACCCACTCACCACTCATCAAGCCATGCTGAGGCAGTGTCCCACATGGAAGAGCTACAACTCTACAACTATGATATACAACTATGTGTATATGTATGTATATATATTGCTGTATGTATATATAATATATATAGTATAGCCGGGGCTTTGGGGAGAAAAAAGAAAAAAAAAGAAGGGGAAGTTTGGCAACAGATGTTAGCACAGGGCCAATCTTCCTTAAAAGAAATGGGTTCCTTGACCTTCACACTAGGAAAGGCTCCAGTGAGACACGAGTTCTAATTATCCTTATTCTAGGGAAGGACTGTTGGGGTCGGTGTGGGGTTCCACGTGGAGGATAAGACAGGGCCCCACTGACAAGGAGAGAACAGGGCAGGGAGGTGGGGCTGGAGCACAAAGGATGCACCAAATGTGCAGTTCTCGGCACTTGAGTAGATGGGCAACATAAAAGAACAAGGCCAACCCTCCTCTCTCAGCAGGTCCGAGCTGCTATAACAAAGTGTCATAGCCTGGGTGACACACAAGCACAGCAACGTATTTCTCACAGTTCTGGAGGGTGGAGTCAGATGAGGGTGCCAGCGTGAGTGGGCTCTGGCGAGAACCTTCTTCAGGGTTGCAGACGGCCAACTTCTCGTTGTATCCTCACATGGAGGAAAGAGCAGGAGAGAGCTCTCTTGGGCCCCTTTTATAAGGGCACTAATCCCATTCATGAGGGCTCCACCTTCATGAAGTAATCAGCTCCCAAAGGCCCCACCTCCTGATGTCATCACATTGGGGTTAGGATTTCAATATATGAATTTTGAGGGGACACAAACATTCAGTCCATTGCACTCCCTCAAGCTTACCCACCTTCAGTAGCTCCCCTTTGTCCACTTGGAGACCCACGCTCCTGAGCCCGGCATTCAGGGCTCGCCACGATCAGGCTCCTCGATGGAGCAGTCTCGTCTCATCTCCCACGTTGCCCTCCGTGTACAGGCTGTACTGGGTGACTTGCCGTTCCCCAAAGACGCCTTGTGGTTGTCCACCTCCGTGCCTGTGCCTGCTTCCTCTGCCTGCGACACCTTCTTCTCCTTCAAGACTCAGCTCTGGGTTACTGTTCCATGACACATTCCCTGACCTCTCCGCTCAGAATTCACAGTTCCTCCCCTGCTTTATGCAGACCTCCAGCAGAGCCCTGGTCACCTGCAATCTACAGTCACATTGTCTGCATACGCGTCTGTATCTGTCATCTACGGCCATAGTAATGCTGCATAACAACAACCCAAAACCTCAGTGGCAAACGCTCATTTAGTTCACGATTTTGTGGGGTTCAGCTGACCTGGGCTGGGGCCCTCCCATGTAGGTCAGCTAGCTGACCTACGATGGCCTCGGCTGGGATGATAGAGGTGACTTGGCTCAGGGCCTCATGACTAGTCCTTCAGCAACTGGCCGGCATGTTCTCATGACAGTGGCAGAAGAGAAAGAACAAAAGGGGAAATGTGTGAGTGCTTTGGGAAGCCTCTGCTTGCACCAGGTCTGTTGACAGCCCGCCAGCCAAAGCAAATCACACAGCTGAGCCCAGAGACAAGGATTGGGCAGAACATTCTACCCTGGGTAGGAGGGCATTGCAGAGTTACTGGGCAAAGGATGTGGATTCAAGGAGGGGTGAAGAATTGTGGGGCCATGAATGCAACTGATCTTCCACGATGTCCATGTTCCCATTAGACCATGTGTTCATTCCTCAAGGGTGGATTTATCTCCACTGGGCTGAAAATGTCCTAGGTTGGTTGGAGTTTGGTAGAAGAGTCAGAGAGTCTTCAGCCGTTCCTATCTCCGTGACCTTGAGAAAAAACATTTGGCTTCTGCTCCTGGTCTCTGTTTCTTCGTTTGTGAAACAAAAGAAGAGGGAAGTCTGTC
The DNA here is from genome assembly GCA_031878705.1 of Tapirus indicus. NCBI lineage: Eukaryota > Metazoa > Chordata > Mammalia > Perissodactyla > Tapiridae > Tapirus > Tapirus indicus. The sequence goes on along the minus strand of CM062918.1, from coordinate 57,427,141 downwards.
CTCCTCTGGCACAGAATGAGGGTGAACAATTGAGGTCTGGGCTCTGCACAGTTTCCTCATCTGTAAAATGAAGATGACAATGGCTCCCACCCCACAGGGACAAGGTGAGGATCTGACATCAGGCTTAGGACCCTGCCAGTTACCGGCCTTGGGGAGGAGCTGCCCTTGTTGTGGACTCACGATACCCCATTCTCTCCCTTCCCAGAAGTGTTAAATGTTGTAATTTTGTACTGATGTGCAGCTATTTTTTTAGGGTCTTTCTCTCCCAGGTGGAGTGTAAGCTCCGCCAGGGCAAGCACTGGGCTCAGTACTGTGTCCCTGGCACTGGACACAAAGAGGGTGCTTGTAGAGTATTTATGGCGTGAGTGGCTGCGTGAATGAACGCGTGGATGAGAGGAAGGATGAGGGAGGGAGTAGATGGAGACCCAGTTGGGGGTCTGGCATGGGTAGAAAAGGCTTCCCTGACTTTGGCCAGGTGGCCTGACTATTTCAAGTCCATTACCGAGTCCAATCTCTTTCCATCCCCAAGTCTTAAATTTATAGGGAACGTCTTCACCCACTCCCAGGCCCTGTGCCAGGGCATGTCCCCTTCTCCTAGGGGTTTACCATCAAGGGCAGCAGCCACTCTGCATTCCCACTCCTTGGCGTCCTGAAGCCTAAGGCCTTTCCCCCCTACAGTGGGAAGGCTCACATAACCAAACCCACTGATCACTCTCCCCACCCCTCACAACACCCCGCCAGGGAGCTAACGTGGCTGTTGTTTCCATTTCATTGAGGAGGAAACTGAGGTTGCTAGTGATTCAGCTAAGTAACCAGCTGAGAGCACCCCAGGTAAATGGATGCTGAGCAGAACCAAAGCTTGGGGATCCCCTGCCCTGCCCGAGCCTTCACCTCAGGCTGGAAAGCTGGCAGAGGTGGTCTCAGCCCTGGTGCCTGCTCTTAGGAGTCACTACAGGGCCCGAGTGTCAGTCCAAAGTGCCCGCCCCGACCATAACTCAAGCCCAGAGGTGCTAGACTCACGAAGCCGGGGGACTGGCCGCCTCAGCCTGCACCGCCGCCACCCCAGCGGTGTCTTGGTTATTTTGCTGACCACAGTGCTGATGGCCGGTTGTGATGGTCTTGGATGATTCAGAAATGGGAAATGAGGATTTAAGCAATGTCATCTGGGAGCAGCACTGACTTGCCTCTGCTGAGCCTCCGCCAGGCCTCGCATGCTCCTCTCGTAGCCCCGAGCTGAGGCCCTTTACGGGCCTTGGACAAATGGGAAGCTGAGGCTGAGTCACCCAAAGTTACCCAGCCGGGCAATGATAGAAGCTGGGGTATCTTAACTGGCAGTGACTTTGGAATCGTTTCCCACTCATTTGTGCAAACTTAGTTGCTTGGTCTGCCCCAGGAGCGGGAAGGGGCCAGGGGTCACTCCCTTTCAATGGAATTTTTCTTCTTCAATGATTTGTCTGGCAAACATAAAGCTTTCAAAACATGTGATCACGTTGGGGTGGGGGGTAGAATCGTTCCTTGCTGATGTCCAGCTCTCATACAGGGCTCAAGTCTCCTCTCTAAAGGCCCCTGGCCTTTGCTCCCATCCTCTGGTCTTAGGGAGCCCACCATCTCCAAGGCCACTCCCTCCATTCTGGCTGAGCAGGCAGAACTTGCCTCCCTGGGGCTCCCAGACCCCATCCTAAGCCGGGAGGCAAAAGTCTTCTCCACAGAGCCGGCGGCCTCTACCTCCCCTCTCATTTTCTGAGGCTAGTCGCCTCTCTCCTCCCAGGGAGATCGTATGTGCTCGCGTAATGGAGCCGTGGTTTCCACCCTGGGCTCTAAAGCCAGACTCCATGGAGTTTCAAATATCCCCAAGGCCTGGGAGGAGGAAGGGCGCTGGGCATGTCCAGGGAAAGGGCTGCATCTGATTTGCGTTAACCAGTAGCTGCCACTGCCTCAAACCCCGTTGGAGAGCAGGGCCGGATCTGGGGGGCGACCTCAAAGGAGAGGGCTCAGTTCCCTGCGAGCCTTCCTCCAGCCATCCCAGCCCTTCTCTTAGGACCACAAAGCTCACAAGGCCCTTCGTGACATCTAAGCCAGATGTCCCATTTCCTAGGGTGGAAGCTGAAGTCTGAGGTGGCACAGGCAGTTTCACGGCAAGAACGTGGGGCATTCGGGGCTTCTGATATCGGTCAAGCGTTCTTTCCACCACCCCACACCAGATGCATAACACCTGGCAAATCCAAGGCAGGGTCTTCTCCCCGGAGGGGCGTCGCTGCCCCGCAGCCTCCTTGTCTGTCCCTCTGTCTACCTCGAGACGGCACAGACGGGCGGCTGCTGGCGACCAGCCCAGCAGGAAGCAGAAACGGGTACTAGGGGTTCACATGACTTCAAGACGAGGTAGAGAAAACACCAGTGCTGCAAGAAGTGGTTCACAGAAGGCATGAGATTCCCAAGCCAAGAGCAGAAGGGGGTTTCTCAAAACACATGCTTTTTGACCTGTAAAAGCTTCCCCCGCTCCAGGCCCATCTCCGCAGATTGGGTTCAGCCCACATTGACCGAGCCCCTGGCCCGAGCCTGGTCGTCCCTCCCACCAGGCCCATGTGCCATCCCAGTGGGTTCTCACGATAGCCCCATTTTGTAAGGAGGGGACTGGGGCTGCCCCTCTCTGAGCACGGGCCCTGCGCTGGGTTGCGGGGAGCCTGGCTACTCGCTCCTATCGCTTCTCTCCACTTCTGAGCCTGAGCCAGGGCGCGCAGAGCCTCCCTCCTGGGGTGTGCTGGCCCTGCTTCCTGGTGCCCCCAGCCTTTGTCCTGGGCTCCACCCAGGGTCCAGCTGGGCGAGCGGCAGAGAGCAGAATGGTTGTGACCTGACTTTGTTTGCCTGCTTGTTCTTCCGCCCCAAGGAGCCTTCGAAAAATTTTATATAAACAAGAAAGAATGGGGGTGTATTTTGGGAGCTGAGTCTTCTCCCACCTCCCCAGCCACACCCCAACAACCTAATGATTTATCCTTTTTTAAGTACAAAAAATCTAAACAGTGCTGAAAAATTTAAACAATGTTCATTCTTTTTTTGTGTGTGTGAGGAAGACCAACCCTGAGGTAACATCCGTCGCCAATCCTCCCCTTTTTGCTGAGGAAGACTGGCCCTGGGCTAACATCTGTGCCCATCTTCCTCCACTTTATATGGGACGCCGCCACGGCATGGCTGACAAGCGGTGCCGTCGGTCCGCGCCTGGGACCCAGACCTGCGAACCCCTGGCCTCCGAAGTGGAGCGCGCAAACTTACCCGCTACACCACCGGGCCAACCCCTAAACAATGCTCATTCTTTATCCTCACATTTTGGCAAATAGAAAGAAAGAGAGTAAGAGAAAGGGAGAGAGGGAGGGAGAGAGGGAGGAGAAAACAAATGAAAACTTCCCCAGACTCGTGAGACCACAGATTAGAGACTAAGGGGATCAGGAAACCTTGATATTACTGGGGTCAGACTGCATGCCAGGAGCTCAGAGGACGTGGGCTCCCTGCTCCTCCACGGGACCCTCTAAGAAAATGAAGTCGTCAGGGCACGTGAGGACACAGCCTAACATTCTTCCCCTAAACCTGTATATTTTTTATTTTTCCCCATCATGCTTCTAGAACAAAATTAGAAATATTGAGAAAATTTGAAAAGTAAATTGCCAATATTTTTACCATCACCTTGCAATCAAACACATACACACGTGTGCACGTGCACACACACACAATCATATATACGTACAATTCAGTATATTTCTTTTTTCACTTTGCAACAGACCCACAGACCTGCGTTTAAACCCCAGCCCTGGGCAAGACACTTCCTCCCTCTGGGCCTCAGTTTCCTCACCTCTAAAATGAGGAGACTAGTTGTAGCCTGGAGCGGGTGGGAGATAACGTGTGGGGAGCGTCTGGCCGTAGTGAGGGAGTGGCTCATCAATGTCTGCTGTCACTATTGCTGACGTCCTGGACACTGCCTCCCCAGTGAGCCCCAGGGACCTGGAGGGCTCCCACACCCTTATTCATCCCACAGCCATTTAGAGGGTATGTGCTCCGTGCTGAGTGACAAGCCATAGACACGAATGTGACCAGGTCTTGCCCTCAGTCCAGGGAAGGAGGCAGATGTATAAACTGACGAGTGAGAATCTGGGTCACGAGAGCAGTGGTGGCCACACAGACGGTGCCACAAGACTCTGCAGAGAAGGTGATGGAGCACTGGCTCAGGAGAAAAGAGGGGGTGTGTATAAAACCTGGACACGTGGGAGGGCACTTCCGGCAGAAGAAACAGCAAGTGCAAAGGCCAGGAGACCCCAGAGAATGTGGCCCATCCTGGGATCAGCAAGTCCAGCTAGAGCAAACGAGAAGCAGGCCTGTGGGGGTCTGAGCCTTGAATGACCTGTGGAGAGGTTTGGGGTTCATCCTTATGCCAGTGACAATGCTTTCATCTGCAAGGAGCAGAACAAGCTGATGCAACTGGCTTAGCAAATAAGAGATGTAAGATCTCACGTGTCAAGGAGAAGAGAGGAAGGGCATCCTGGGTTGGTTAATTCAGCAGCTCAACTACATCAACAAGGACCCCGTTTTCCTGCCTCCTCTCTGCCATTTTCAGTGTGTCAGGCTACTCTCAGACTTGTCCCCTCATGCCATAGTTCCAACATCACATGCAGACAACACAATGTCTGGAGGTGGGGGAGGGTCTGTTCTATGTTTCTCTCTCTTTTTCACATTCAAGGCACTCCTTCCAGAATTCCCCTAACTTCCCCGCCCTCTGACAGGCCAGGAGGCATCACGTGCCTGTCCCTGAAGCAGTCTCTGGCAGGAGGAGTGGACTGTCATGTTCAGCTGAGACCAGTGAAGGGCCTCCCCTGGGGCTGGCCTTTCTTGAAGCTCCGCTGTGGGATGAGGGGGACAGAGGAACGACATTGCTGCTCTGCCGGCAGGGGAGAGGTGCAGGGTGGGTGTGGAAGAGGCGGTCAGCAGTGTCTGCCAAAATCTTGAAAGCACTGGGGAGTCATTACTTAACCTCCCTGTACCTCAGTTTCCTCAACTCTAAAGTGGGAATAATCATTTCAACCTCACAGGGTTACTTTTGAGGATAAAATCACAAATCCTCTATAAAGCCCTTAGAGTAGTGCCCAACGCATATTAATCAGTTAATAAATATCAGTCATTGTTGTCCTCATCACTAACTCACCCTTCTCCCTAATCAAAACTCCCATTCTGTAAGTTTAATTGGGTCCCAGGATGAAAACAAATCTAGCAGTGTGACAACTAGGAGGTCTTACCTTCCCTCTCCGGGCCTCAGTTTCCTCCTCTGTAAAGCCAGATGATGGGACCAGGTGACCTCTGCACCCTGACCCTTTCAGCCGTGACCCTCTCTGGGGTCCATGAGCCACACCGGGCTGCCCACCAGTCCCGGAACGCATCATGCTTTGCGCCCCCCCCCCCCCAGCACACTGCTCAGGCTGTGTTCTCAGCTTGGAATGGACCCGGGTCTTTTGGGGTGTATCTCAAATACCCCGTCTCGGGCATCCTTCCCACCCTTCGCCCCTGAATTCAGCCGAGCTCAGCCTGCCTCACCTTACACTCCCACCTGCCCCAGCCGGTGGCGCCTGCTTCATGGGGTGGGTAAGTGTGACGCATCTTCTGGACTGCGAGCCCTGAAGGGGAACCTGTTTGAGCATCAGAGTCTCCCATGACCAGCAGGGGAGGTGCACAGCAGGGGCTCAGTATTTTGTTCGTTTTGCTTACTAACAACAGGAGCAGGGAGTATTTATTGAGGCCCTTACCTTGAGCAAGGAAGGATTTAAATCACTTTCCATGGAATGTCTTATTTCATCCTTGTAACATCCTACCCATGAGATAGTTAGTATTAATGTCCCCACTGTACAGATGAAGGACCTGGGGCTCAGAGAGGTTAAGTGATTGGCCTAAGGTCACACAGCAGGTAAGTGATGGAGTGAAGATTTTATCCCATGTCTGTCGGGCTCCAGATGCCCTGTTCCCTAAACAATGACTGGATCTCTTGGGAAACAGACACCAGATGCCCATCCCCCCAGATGTGGCCCAGATGCCAAGCATAGCACTGTTTAAGGTCGCTGAGCTCTAAAGTGCTGCACTGCTGTTATTTTATTTTTTTAAATTAATAGAACTTAATCTTTTAAAACAGTTTTAGAGAAAAATTGGGTAGATAATACAGAGTCCCCACATCCCCCATTCCCCAATTTCCCCTATATTAACATCTTGAGTTAGTTATCATAGATTTATAGTAAGGCTTAAACTTGAGTGGCGTCAGTCCGACTCTGTTCTTTTTCAGTAATCGTGTTGGCTCTTCTGTCAATATCCACAAATAACTTGCTGAAATTTTAATTGGGGTTCTGTTGACTCTGTAGATCAATTTGGGAAGAACTGATAGCTTAACAATATCGAAACTTCTTATCCATGAACATGGAGTATTTCTCCATTTCTTTGATATCCTTTATCACAGTTTTATGGTTTCCTCATTTAGATCATGTACATATTTTGTTACATTTATACCTAAATATTTCTTTCCTTTTCTTTCTTTCTGATAAATAATATTGTATTTTTAATTTCAAATTCTAATTGTTCATTGCTGGTATATTGAAAACAATTAACTTCTGTACATTAATCTTGTATCCTGCAACCTTGCTATAATTTCTTATTCTTTCCAGGAGTTTTTTGTCCATTCTTTGGGATTTTCTTCATAGACAATCATGTTATCTGTGAACAAAGACAGTTTCATGTCTTCCTTCCCAATCTATATACCTTCTCTTTTCTTATCTTATCACATTAGTTAGGACTCCCAGTACAATGTTGAATAGGAGTGGTGACAGGGGACAGCCTTGTCTTGTTCTGCCCTTCACAGGAGAGTATCTAGTTTCTCACTATTAACTATGATGTTGACTGTAAGTTTTTGTGGATATTCTTTATCAAGTTGTGGAAATTCCCCTCTGTTCCTACTTTGCTGAGAGTTTTTATCACAAATGGCTGTTAGATTTTGTCAAGTACCTTTTCTATATCTATTGATGTGAGTATATGATTTTTCTTCTTTAGCCTGTTGCTGTAGATTACATTGTTGATTTTGGAATGTTGAATCAGCTTTGCATATCGGGAGTAAATGCTGCTTGGTTGTGGTTTGTAATTCATTTTTCACATGGTTTGATTTGACTTGGTAAATTTTATGAGGATTTTTGCATGTATGTTCATGAATGATATTGATCTGCTGTTTTCCTTTCCTGTAATGTCTTTATCTGATTTTTGCACTAAGGTACTTCTGGCCTCATAGAATGAGTTAGGAAATGTTCCCTCTGCTTCTATTTTCCAGAAACAATTGTAGAGATTTGGTATCATTTTTTCCTTGAATATGTGGTAGAATTCACCAGGGAAATTATCTGGGCCTGGTGTTTTCTTTTTTGGAAGGCTTTTAATTATTAATTCAATTTCTTTAATGAATATAGACCTATTCATATTATCTATTTCTTCTTTTCTGGATTTTGGTAGTTTGTATCTTTTAAGAATTAGCCCATTTCATCTAAGCTATCAAATTTGTGGACATAGAGTTGTTCATAATATTCCATTATTATCCTTTTAATGTCCATGGGATTAGTGGTGATGACCCCTCTTTCCTTTCTGATATTAGTAATTTATATCTTCTCTCTTTTTTTCTTGGTTAGCTTGGCTACAGCTTTATCAATTTTATTAATCTTTTGATTTTGTTGATTTTCTCTATTGATTTCTTATTTCATTGATTTTTGCTCTAATTTTATTTCTTCTCTTCTGCTTGCTTTAGACTTACATTACTCTTCTTTCTCTAGTTTTCCAAAGTGACAGCTTAGATTATTGATTTTAAATCTTTCTTCTTTTCTAATATATGCATTCATTGCTATAACTTTCCCTCTAAGCACTATTTTTCCTGTATCCCACAAATTTTGGTAAGTTCTACTTTCATTTTCATTTAGTTCAAAGTACTTAAAAATTTCTCTTGAGATTTCTTATTTGACTCATGTGTTATTTAAAAGTACATCATTTAGTCTCCAAATATTTTGGTATTTTCCAGTGATCTTTCTGTTATTGATTTCTATTTATTTTATCTATTGATTCTCTATTTATTTTATTGTGACCTGACAGCATATTCTGTATGACTTCTGTTCTTTTCAATTTGTCAAGGTGGGTTATACGGCCCAGTCCGTGGCCTATTTTGGTGAATGTTCCATGTGAACTTGAGAAGAATGTGTATTTTGCTGCTGTTGGATGATGTAGTCTACAAAATGGATCCAGTTGATTGATGGCACTGTTTAGTTCAACTATGTCCTTACTGATTTTCTGCCTGCTGAATCTGTCGATTACTGGTGGAGCGGTGTTAATTCTCCAAATATAATACAGTCATGCACCACATAGTGACGTTTCTGTCAGCAACGGACCACATACATGCCAGGGGTCCCATCAGGTTAGTACCATCTAGCCCAGGTGTGCAGTGGGCTACACCATCTAGGCTTGAGTAAGTGCACTCCATGATGTCCGCACAATGACGAAATCACCTAATGGCACCTTTCTCAGAACATGTCCCCATCACTAAGCGGCACGTGATGATGGTGGATTTGTCTATTTCTCCTTGCAGTTCTATCAGTGTTTGGCCTCATATGCCTTGGTGTTCTCTTGTTACGTGCATGCACATTAAGGATTGTTAAGTCTTCTTGGAGAATTCATCCCTGTGTTATTATGTAATGCCCCACTTTATCCCTGAGAATTTTCCTTGTTTTGAAGTCTGCTTTGTCTGAAATTAGTGTAGCTACTCCAGCTTTCTCTGATGAGTGTTAGCACTACATCCTTCTCTATTCCTTTACTTTTAATCTCTCTGTTTCTCTATTTTTAAAATGGGCTTCTTGTAGATAACAGATAGTTGAGTCTTGTTTTTTTAGCCCTCTGATAGTCTCTGGTTTTCAGCTGGTGTATTTATGCCGTTCATAGTTAAGGTGATTACTAATATAGTTGGATTAATACCTACCATGTTTGTAACTGTTTTCTATTCATTGCACTTGTTTCTTTTTTTAATCTTCCCCTCTTTTCCTGCCTTATCTGGTCTATATGATTCCATTAACTTCCCTCTCTTAGCATATCAATTAAACTTCTTTAAAAACTTTTTTTAGCTGTTGCCCTCAAGTTTGCAACATACTTTTACAACTAATCTAAGTCCACTTTCAACAACACGATATCACATCATGGCAACTTATAGCTGAGTAGTCCCCATTCTTCCCTCCCATCCCCTATAATATTGCTGGTATTCATTACACTTATCCATATGCTATAATCACCCAGTACTTTTTTGGGTATTATTTTTGCTATTATTACTGTGAACAAAAAGACATCTGTTAGATCAATTAAGAATAAGAAAAATAAAAGATTTTATTTTATCTTCATTATTCCTTCTCTGACACCCTTCCTTTCTTCATGAAGATCTGAGTTTCTGACCTATATCATTTTTCTTCTGTCCAAAGAACTTCTTTTAACATTTCTTGGAAGGCAGGCCTACTGGTGACAAATTCCCTCAATTTTTATTTGAGAAAGTATTTATTTCTCTTTCACTTTGAATCATAATTTTGCTGGATTCAGAATTGTAGGTTAATGGGTTTTTTCTTTCAATGCAATTCTCTTCTTGTTTGCTTGGTTTCTGGTGAGAAGTCAAATGTAATTCTTGTTCTTCTGTGGGTAAAGTGTATTTTTCCTCTGGCTTCTTTTGAGATTTTTCTCTTTGTCTCTGGTTTTCTGCAGTTTGAACATGACACACTTAGGTGTAGATATTTTGGTATTTATTCTGCTCGGTTTATTCTGAGTTTCCTAGATCTATGGTTGAGTGTCCATTCCGGAAAATTCTCAGCCATCATTAATACAAATATTTCTTCTGTTTCTTCCTGTCTTTCTTCTCCTTCTGGTATTCCCATTACACATATGTTACGCCTTTTGTAATTGTCCCGCAGTTCTTGGATATTCTGTTTCTTCCTTTTCTTTTCTTTTTTTTTTTTTCTCTTTGCATTTCAATGTGGGGAGTTTCTGTTGACATATCTTCATGCTCACTGATTCTTTCCTTTTCCCAGTCTACTGATGAGGCTGTCAAAGACATTCTTCATTTTTGTTACAGTGATTTTGATTTCTTAGATTTTCCATCTTTCTGCTGACATTACCCATGTGTTATTGCATGTTATTTACTTTTTTCCATTAGAGCCCCCAGAATCATAGTTATTTTAAATCCCATAATTCCAAAAATCTTTGTGATATCTGAGTCTGGTTCTAATGCTTGCTTTGTCTCTTCAAGCTATTTTTTCTTGCCTTTAGCATGTCTTTTAATTGGTTGTTGAAAGCTGGACATGATATATTGGGTTGTTGGAACTGAGGTAAATAGGCATTTAGTGTGAGATTTTATGTTGATCTGGCTAGGATCTGGGCTGTGTTTAAGGTGTACTGTGGCTGTAGGTGCCAGAGGCTTCAGTTTCCTAGAATTTCCTTGCTTGTTTGTTTCCTCCCCTGTTATCTTTGCATTTCCCTAAGAACTCCTTCTTAAAAAGAGCCTGTGTCTTGTAGCTCTTTCAGTGGTAATCCACTGTTATTATCTGAAGACCTGCTGTGTTTGGCAGTAAGACGTTGGGGAGGGGAAGCATCCTATTATTATTAAATCTCAGGTTTTCAGTTGGCCTGAGTCCCTGGGCTGTGACCTTCAGAAGCATATCTTAGCCTTTTTTTTTTTTTTTTTTTTACTCCCCTTAAATGACACAGGAAGGCTCGAGAGGGCTGGAGTTGTCTAATTGCATTTCCTCAGGTCAGACAAGGCTCTGATAAAGTAGTTTCTCCTGAAGGGTAGGCCTTTCTTATGGAGAAAGCTCCAAGCATATTTCAAAATGGTGATTTTTTTTTTCCCCCTTCCTGCCCAAAACAGAGGGGATTTTTCTCTGCTCTTTACCATGTGAACCTGGTGGAGTTCCTGGGGTAAAACCCTTGCAAGTATGTGGGGGCCTAATACTGGGCCCCCAGAAGGTTTTAACTTTCAAAGTAATCCACACTAAATTTTCAATAGTTCATCAAAATTACCATTTAATAATAATAATAAATAAGGGGTGAGAGAGGAAACTTTTGGAGGTGATGGATGCATTTATGGCATAGATTGTGGTGATGGTGTCACAGATGTATAGTTATGTCCAAACTCATCAAGTTGTATACATTAAAAATGTACAGTTTTTCATCTGTCAATTATACCTCAACAACATAGTTTTAAAAATTACCATTTAGGTGTTGGGAAAACTGGACAGCCACATGCAAAAGAAAGAAAGTAGACCATTATCTTACACCATACACAAAAATTAACTCAAATGGATTAAAGACTTGAATGTAAGACCTGAAACCATAAAAATTCTAGAAGAAAACACGGGCAGTACGCTCTTCAACATTAGTCTTAGCAATATCTTTTTGAATATGATGTCTACCCAGGCAAGGGAAACAAAAGAAAAACTTTAAAAATGTGACTACATCAAACTAAAAACTTCTGCACAGTGAAGGAAACCATTAACAAAACGAAAAGACTACTTAACAACTGGGGGAAGATATTTACAAATCATATATCCAATAAGGGGTTAATATGCAACAAAACATATAAAGAACTCATACAACTCAACAACAAAAACAAACAACCCAATTAAAAAATGGGCAAAGGATCTGAGCAGACATTTTTTTCCCAAGAAGATATACAGATGGCCAACAGGCACATGAAAAGATATTCAACATCACTAATTATTAGGAAAATGCAAATCAAAACTAAAATGAGGTATCACCTCACACCTGTCAGAATGGCTATAATTAAGAAATACTTGAGACAAGAAATAATAAGTGTTGGAGAGGATGTGGAGAAAAGGGAACCCTCATACACTGCTGGTGGGAATGAAAACTGGTGCAGCCACTATGGAAAAGAGTATGGAGATTCCTCAAAAAATTAAGAATAGAACTACCATATGATCCAATTTTTCTACTACTGGGTATTTATCCAAAGAACACAAAAACATGAATACAAAAAGATATTTGCACCCCTATGTTCATTGCAGCATAATTCACAACAGCCAAGACTTGGGAACAACCTAAATGTCCATCAACAGATGAATGGGTAAAGAAGATGTGGTATATATTCAATGGAATACTACTCAGCCATAAAAAAAGATGAAATCTTGCCATTTGCAGCAACATGGATGGACCTTGAGGGTATTATGTTAAGCAAAATAAGTCAGACAGAGAAAGTCAAATACCATATGATTTCACTCAAAAGTGGAAGATAAAAACAACGACAAACAGACACATAGATACAGAGATTAGATTGGTGGTTACCAGAGGGAAGCAGGGAGGGAGGAGGGTGAAAGGAGTAAAAGGGCACACGCGTACAGTGATGGATGGTAATGAGCCTTTGGGTGGTGATCATGATGTAGTCTACACAGAAATTGAAATATAATGATGTACACCCGAAATTTACATAACGTTATAAGCCAGTGTTACTTCAATAAAATAAACAAATAAAACAAAAAAATGACCATTTAAGTGTTCTTAACAGTTACTGGCTCTGGTGGCTCCTGCTTCAGGTAATCTGGTCTTGACTCTGACTCTGTATTCACCCCTCTCTCCAGATTTCAGAGTGGCAGTTTGCCCTGTGCCCTTCTCTGATGGCTCTAAGAAAAGTTGTTGACTTCCAGTTTGTTTAGCTTTTTCTTGTTGTGAGGATAGGAGTGACAGCTTCCAAGCTCTTTTTGCATCAGAGCTGAAACCAAAAATCCCCCCTTGCGAGGGTTTGAACACACCTGCCAAAGGCCTGCCTTCCAGTCACAGGACAGAGGGATGGACAAACCGTGTTGCACGAGCAAAGCCAGGAGCAGTTTAGCCCACTACAGGTCTGTTCAGCAGACCTGCCCTGCAACCTACAAGGAGAAGGCACCGCCCAAGGGAAACTGAGGCCCTAGGAAAAGAGCCATGAACCATGTCACCAGGACCTATCAGCATCCCCACTCCTCTGCAGCTCTGGCCTTCTGAATCCCCCTAACTCCTCAAGGAGCTGAGCTGGGCTATAGTGCAGGCTGGGGTCATGTGAAGTGGGTGTGGGAGTAAGGTCAGGCTGGCCAGGCAGACCTACCACGCACCATTAGCTCCATCCTGCACTCACTGTGACCGTGGGCTGGTCACTGCACTTCTGGGGCCTCAATCCTCATCTGTAAGCTTGGGAAATGACAGGACTTTCCTGGTACAACTGTAGAGAGGAGGAAAATGCCCAGCCCTGAGTCTGGCGTTATCACAGGTATACAAACACGTTTCCCTCTTTCCCCCCCAGGAACCCCTGTCATCCCTGGAATCCAGTCCAGTAGCCCCGCCTGGGCGCTGACTCTCACAGGGCAGCATCGCCTTTCCTCCGTCCCACCCCAGCCCAGGGCCACCCAGAGGAGGTGAGGAAGGAAGGCTGAAAGCAAGTAGCTAGTGTTCATGGAGATATGTGCCAAGCCCTGCTCTCAGTACTTTGTGTGTATTCACCGATTTCATCTGCACAAAAAAATGTATGACCTGGGAAATTTCGTTACCCCTATTTTACAGAAAAGGAAAATTGAGGCACTGAGAAGTTTACAACAAGAATCGCAGTCAGTAAGTGGCAGAGCCTGGGTTTGAACCGAGAGCCCACATTCTAAAGAGAGGGTAAAGGAAGTGAAGATCTTCAACTCTGGGAACAGGAGACCTGGCAGAGGGAGAGCCCCACCCCACTATCCTAGTTTGGCTGTGGGTTTTAAGGGCTGCAGGATTTGCTGAGGTGATGTTTGTGTTAACGTGGGAGCCGAAGCCCCAAGGGAGCGGGGCTGAGGCTGGAGCAGATCCCAAATCCCCTGATCCTGTGCCCTCTGCAGCAAGAAGGGGCTCGAGGATGTGCCCGTGGGCCTCACCCCATGCTTCTCACCTTGAACGTGTGTGCAAACCACTAGGGATCTTGTTAAAATGCAGATTTGGATTCAGTAGGTCTGGGGTGGGGCCCAGATTCCGAACTTCTCACAGGCTCCTGTTGATGCTACTGGTCCAGGGACCACATTTGGAGAAACAAGATTCTATAGGACCCCGCAACTCCCAGGCCCACCTTCTTTCAGTCTCTTCTCATTTCTCTTACTCTATCTGCCTGATTCCCTCTGTACTCCCCAGTTCTGGAGAGAGTTCTCCCTACTGGCACCTCCCAGGTGGCAGGACAGCCTCTGAAGGGCATTTAAGAAAAGCTACCCAGGGAAAGGTCAGCCACATTAACCAGTTAACCGGCACGGGCCAAGTCTATGAGTTGGGCCCAGCATTTCCCTTCCCCTCCGGTGGGGGGGGGTGGTGTCCCAGAATGCTGGCTTCTGGCCAAAAAGCAGCAGCTATGCCCCCTGTAACATGGAGAGATGATCACAGAACCTGGACTCCCTGGGTTGAGGTGGGGAGTAAATGAGTTAGCACATGTAGAGCAGTTAGCCCGGGATCTGGCACACGGTAAGCATGACTTAAGCATTATCTCTTAACTTTTTTTTTTTCGCTGAGGAAGAGTAGCTCTGAGCTAACATCTGTTGCCAATCTTCCTCTTTTTTTTTTCATATGTGGGTCACCGCCACAGCCTGGCTGACAAGTGGTGTAGGTCTGTGCCCAGGATCCGAACCCTCGAACCCAGGCTGCCGAAGCAGAATGTGCCAAACTTACCCACTGCGCCATGGGGCCGGCCCCTATCTCTTAATTTTTTGAATGAATAACCAGCAGACACGGGTTTGAAGTTGACTTACAGATCACTAAGTGCGGTGGTGCTGGAATGTGAGTGTGCATCAGAATCACCTGGAGGGCTTATTAAGAACAGGTCTCTGGTCTCCACCCACAGTTTCTGATTCAGGAGGTCCAGGGTGGGGCCTGATAATCTGCATTTCTGACCAGTTCCCAAGTGTGCTGATGCTGCTCATCCAGGGACCAATTTTGAGAATCTCCAATCTGGGGGAACTCCTGCCCCTGCCCCACGAGGAAGAGCCTAGAGGCCAGGCCAGTGCTGGCAGTGCTAGGCCAGTTCACACTGGGAGGTAGAAGCCTTCCCAGCAGCCTGGGCTTCCAGACACCAGCGAGGGGCTCATCTGAGGCCCAAGGCCCCTCCACAGGCCTCTCCTCCAGGCCTGCTCCCTCCTGCCTGGCGCAGTGCCCGGCCCTCAGAAGGCCCCTCCACCCAGCTTTGTTTGCATTCCTGGAGCCTGCGTCAGCCTGGGCAGCAGGCATGTCTATGCGGGCAGGCCTGGCGCAGTCCTGGTGGCTGGCCCTGCGCTCCAGGCCTCCTGGGCCAGGGCGGCAGTGGCCACGCAGGGCTCACTTAGCAGGCCCGGTGACTCACACTTCCTCCCGGATTCCGGGAAATGCTTTCCTCCTGCTGCTCCTGCTGCTTTTTTCTTGTTTAATGAGAAGTTCTCTGAAGACTTCCATGGCAACCTCAGGATGGGGAGGCAGGGGGAGAAGATGGACAAATCCATTCCCAAGAGGATCCCCAAGAATTCCCATCTCACACACACACACACACACAAACACACACGCTCTCACCCTCTTGCCAGCCCCAGCCTGAGCCCCCAACCCACCACGGAGCTTGGTCCACGAGGGCCAGCCCCAGAAATGCTTGCTTTTATTAAAAAGGAATGGCCTCACAAAGGCACGACTGTAGGAAAGGTTGTAATTTGCCCAAATAAAACTTAATTTGATCCATGAAATAGCTGTGGTTTATTGTGTAATAGATGTGCTATGTGTTTCAATTTAATAGAAGCCAATATAATAGGGGGCCAGCTGGGGCCTCCAGCAGCCGGCCTCTTTCCCACCACGCACAGTAGGGCCACACAGCCTGCCCTGATGGCGAGACCCTCCACCAGGAGAGGACGGAGAAGGGCTGGCCACAGACTCCTGGCCCAGCCCATGGAGGCCCGTGGAGAGACAGCCCAGGGACAGACAAGTAAGATTGCTTAAAGGAATTTAAAAAAAGGAAAGAAATGAAAACTACCCTTTTTCCAAAGCAAGGCTGAGAGTGTGTGAGTCTGAGGAGAGGTTGTGGGGGCTGAGTCACTCTCCTGTCCCCTGCTGGAGTGGCAGAGCCCCCTCCAGGGGCTGTGGGAGAAGGGATGGGTCTGTCACCTGGAATGTGCTGGGGAGGGACCCTTGGAGAAGCCTCAGGGACAGTCCTGGGGCAGTGGGCAGCGGCCTTGGCCCCCAGAGCCTAGGGTGCAGGCTCAGCATGAAGGTGGTACAGGATGGGGGAGAAAGAGCCGGGAGTGGGGGCTCACTCAGGTATGGCAAGGCCCCCAGAGATGGTCCAGTCAGCACCCCCTGCTCTCAGCCCACCCTGGCAGTCCAGACTGAGGCCCAGAGAGGGTAAGTGAGCTGCATAAGGTCAAACAGCCAGGGAGCAGCTCTGCTGGCTCTCATTCCATAAACCCTCATGACACGCTGATGCTGGGTCAGGGACAGGGAAGGCAAGGGTGGGATGCCAGGCTGGTTTTACAGACCCCCCAGGAGTGTTGACTGACTGACAGAGACCAGTAGGGAAGGGCAAGTGGGCCAGAGTGGAGGGACCTCACGTTTGTCAGGCGTCTCCCATGAGCTTGGTATTGCTCTAGGCGTGTCATGTGCGTGATCTCACTTAATCCTTGTGACAACCCTGCATAGTAGGTATGGGTGGCCCCATTCTTCAGATGAGGGAATTGAGGCTGGGGTGGTGGCTCGTCCAAAATCAGAGTTACCCCTGGGCCCTCTGCTGCCTCCTGTGGGTGGAGACAGTATCCACCCAGCAGCTCCACCCCTTCCCTCAGCCTGTGTGGCTCTGGGGCTCTGATCCTGGGTCTGGGTTGCTCCTGATTCGTTCTCCCATACAACGGCCTTTAGTTGGCTCAGTGTGACCTTGGACACCCCTCTGAGCCTCAGTTCTCTCATCTGTATACAGAGAATAATCACACATTCCCCGCCCAGCTGTGCCGAGGACGACACGAGATGCCATGTGAAAAGCGCCTTCGCCAGGCTGGGCATTCAGGAGATCCTCATTAAATCCATCTGTTCCAAACAACGCCCACCAAGAATACCGGGGCCAGGGGAGCTCTGGACATTAGTTTGGGAGGGAGAACCACCTGGATTTGAATTCCAGCTGCCATTTCATTGCCGAGTGTCTCAACAGGTTATGTCATCTCTGAGTTTCAGTTTCTTCATCTGTAAAAGGGTCATCACATTACCTAGTTCACAGGGATGATGGGATAATTAAATGAGATAACAGATGGCACATCACAGGTGCTCAGTAAATGATAGTTGTTATGTCATTATTATTATTATTAATTCTCTGTCTCAACTCTCTTCTACGGCCTGGCCTCCACGTGTATGATGACATGTCTAGTGCAGTGCTGTCCCCCCCCCCCCACTAAGGACTTCTTAGTCTGGGAACTGGGGTTTCTGCACTGAAGCTCAGAGAACCCTGTGTATCCCAAGTGCCCCAGAAACAAATCGCAGATGACCCAGTGACTGAAAGAACAGTCACCCTGCAGACATTTGCAGGACATGGTCTTCTGCTCTTCCAAGGAAATTCCACCTCTTTGCCAAACTCACTGTTGAGCTGGGAAGGGCAGGTCTGTGGGGCATCGGGAGGGGCAGGAGCCTCGCTAGTCAGGGCAGGAGCTTCCAGGGACAGCAGCCAGGAGGTCTGCTCTGAAAGCCAAATGAGAGAGGATATGCACCCCACCACCTCGTGAGGACTGTGGGCGTGCTCCTCTCCTCCCCTCCTGCCCGGCCAACTCCCACCTGTGCCTGCTGGACCATGGCGAGGCCAGGAAGCCCAGTTAGAAGGCCATGCCTGGTCATCTAAAGCCACAACGTGGGGCTTATATGAGATTGGAACTCTCTAGGACTGGGACTTGCCCAACGTCACAGCAGGTGTGTGTGTGTGTGTACGCTTTTTCCCTTATGTCTTCTTAATCTCAGTGCCTCGTAGGGGTGCTACAGGGGTCAGGGGAGTCCGTCAAGTGTGGAAGTGCACTGTTAAATGATACAAATGTGAGGATTCATTTATTGTCACTTAATACAGCCAAATTTCAATTAAGCAGAACACTGGCAGTTATAAATGTTTAATTGAGATTTAACACCAAATCCTTTTTGGTTCAACATTTATTGCAGAGAATCTGTTTTTATAATTTATGATAAAGTTTAATATAATAAAGATAATACATGCTCATTGTAGAAAATTTGAAAAATGTGGGGAAGGATAAAAAAAGAATACAAAAAAATCATCCCTAACTCCACAACCCAGAAATGCTCACCGGCTATATTTTACATCCATATATATGCATTCATATCATATTATCAATGTGTTTGTATAAATTCAGCTCTTTATATGTGCCAGAGACTGAATTCAGCGCTTACTGCATGATCTATGTATATATGTAAATGAAGTGTCCTCTTACGTGTATGGATGTTTATCACCTGTTTTTTTCCATTCAGCATTATATCATGATAACTTTTCCATGTAATTAAAAATATTCTAAATGTGCTATTTCTCTTTATGAGAATCACACATGCTTATGGTAAGGTAAATACTCCAGAAAGATAAAAAGCCCAGTTGCCCCTGATCTCCTCTCCCATTTCCCCAGGCGTGATTGCCGTTCACAATTAAAGATGATTTTTAAAGGCTGCATAATATTTTGTCACATAGATGTGCCATCATTCCTGTAATTCCCTATTATTGGACATTTAGACTGTTTTAGAATTTTGTTGTTATAAAAAAATGAATGTTTCTCAGAAAAGATCCCCAGAGGCAGAATTGCTGGAACAAAGGGCATAAACATTTTTAAGGTTTTTGATTCATATTTTGAGAAACTGATTTCCTGAAAGCTGCCCCCATTTATAGAACAATCTGCATAAAAGGAGAACATTATTGTTCTCCTCTCACTTTATCTCAGCCCCATTGAGCACTACTTTTTTTTTTAATAGTTTGGCCAAAGGGATAAGTGAAAAATAACATCTCACTATTTTAATTGAATCTTTTGTTTTCTAACGAGGTTAAACATATTTTCATATACTTAGTCACTTATATTTTCTCTTTAGTTCATTTTCTCATCACGTCCACTGCCCATGTTTTTTCTATTGAGGTTTTCAGATTTTTTTTTTCTTTTTGGTTTGCAAATGCTCTTTACATATTTGTTTTTATTTTAATTCTACTTATGGTATATTTTGATGTACAGAAGTTTCCAATTTGAAGTATACAAGTATATACATTTTTTCCTTTATAATTTCTTCCATTACTGCAGCGCTTCGAGAGGCCCTTCCCATCCAAAGATCAAAATCATGAACATTTTATTCTAGTTATTTCATGTTTTCATATTTTGCAGTCTCATCCATCTGGAATTTATTCTGCTCTATAGTGTGAGGTAAAGATGTAGCTCTTCTCTCCCCTCCCCACCCCTCCACCATCTCCTCGGTCTCCCCAGCACCACTTGTTAAGCAAAGCTCCCTTTCCGGGGGACTCTGTGAAGTGCGGCAGCCCCAGCCACTGTGCTGTCACCACCTGAAGACACCCCCAGTCCTCCAGCGGTAACTTTAACTTGACTTCACATGCACCAAGGCCGTCCGCCTCCCACTGGGGACACGGAAACCAACACAACACAGTTACCCCTCAAGCAGCTCCCACGCTAGAGAGAAGACAGGCTGGTCAACAGACAATTACAGTAAAATGTGATGAACGCTTGAGCAAGGAGGGACGGCTGGGTGCTGTGCGAGACTCAGCGGGCAGGGTTCACCTGGGCCAGGTGAGGGGACAGCCAATAGGGGATGGGTCCCAGAGGAGAGGACAGGTGAGCCGGAGCACTGAGAAGTAAACATATTAAAAGATACAAAGGCACCCAACAAACAGGTAACCCAAGGGGGTCTGCACGGCTGGGGCCCGGATGGGAGCAGACGATTCTCACTATAGGCGATTCTGCGCCACATGAATGTATCTCCTAATAGATAGATTAAATATTCATAAGGATTACTACTTTAAATGAATAGAAAGGAGTTTGACAATTAAGCAATGGAGTGGTTGAAGGGCATCTAGGGAGAGGGAACAGCATAAGCAGATGCTTGGTGGAGTCACAAATCCGTTCGGCCTATTTAGGGAACATTGCCGGTTCCGCCTAGGGAGGGTGAGAGGCTGCAGGTTAAGGAGGGCCTTATACATCCCGAAAGGGGCTTGGACTTCCATGGGCAGCCAACAGGTGGCTTTATACAGGGGAATGACTTGGCCAGGGCTGCAGTTTAGGAAGATACATCTGGCTGCAGAGTAGAGAGGGGAAGAAAGGAGCTCCTGGAGGCAGGTGGAGGGACCTATTAGGAGGTAGCTGTGGCGATGTCACGGAAAGATTATGATGTACCCAGAGCCATGGTGGTCTGGGGCTGCCCCTTCCAGTCCAGAAGCCCCTCCTTGAAGGTCAGCCTGTGGACACCCGGCCTTTGGTCACTTCGGGATCCCACCCATGGGAGAGGATTCTGGGCCCGCCCCTGCCCAGGCCCCAGCCTCAGCACGCTCGGCATCTCTGGGGGTGAAAGCTGAGGGTATAAAAAAGTCTAGGAGCCCAAAGGCAACCAGACTCGGAAGCAAGAGCGATCTCTGTCCAAACCCTGGCTCTGCCCCTTACCTCTCATGGGAACGTAGGCAAATTACTGAGCTCCTCTGAGCCTCATTTTTCCTTATCTGTAAAATGGGACCAAAAGGATTAGTGTGAGTGTCCAGTGGGAGTATCCCATTAGACAATGTATGTAAGGTTCCTGGCAAGCAGGAGGGCCTCAGTATACATAAAGTACAATACCACTGCCCTAAAGAGGACCAGTGCTTTAAAAGAAGAGTCCAGAAAAGGCACTGCTTAACCCAAAGGAACGCCCGGGATTCCAGGTATATGAAGGCAGGTAACATCGCAGCTGACAAACAACAGCTCGTTAGGAAACCCTGGCCCGGGCTCTGTGTCTGTTGGCCCTTTCCACTGCTGTCTTTCCACCCCAGGCTCTCTCTCGAGCCCTTCGTTCTCTTCTCCTGGGCCACGTCTCAGACCACATCAACGTGCACATCAGTACCTCTAGTTTTCTATAGCACTTTTCTGCTCCTGAGTTCATTTGTTCTTTGCAACTACTCTGTTGAAGCAGGTCTTAGACCCATTTCACAGATGAAGAAACTGAGAACCCCCATATGGGGAGAAGGTGGTAGGGACCCCATTGGCTGCTCCATCCTCCTCCAGCCTTCCAAGCCTCCCAGCCACAGTATCCAGAGCCAGGGCACAGGCTGAGAGGCATGAAATGCTGTGGGCCAGCATCTGTGAGGCACGTGAAGGAATCACAGCCCCTTTTGTGAGGGAAAGCTAGTGAGACAGAACTTTGAGAGCACTGGAACAAGAGTCAGGCAGGCCTGGTTGCAACTCAGCACCACCACTTGCCTGTGTGACCTTGGGCAATTGCTTGACTTCTCTGAGATTTTGCTTCTCATCTGTAAGGCAGGCATTACGCCACAGATGTTGAAGCATGGCGGTGAGCACGAAACAACAGAACTGATGGTGTATTCGTTATCTATCACTGAGTAACAAATGAGGCCAACCTGTCTTGTTTGTCGATACCACCAGTCAGGTGGCATTCATCAGCCCGGCGGGGTGCCTGAGCGATGGGAGTGCGGTGGGGCAGACGTCCTGACAGGAGTTTTGCATGGGAGATGTGGGAGTTGGGGCTATCTCGTGCTGTTTCTCATAACTTCTCAGTTTGGGGGGGAAGGTTAAGGGAAATGGCGATCAAGTCATGATCAGAGCCGTCTGGCAGGGAGGCTAAGCCGGCAGTCAGCTCTCTAATCAATGCACTTGCACCAGGGAGGGAGAGCAGCGCAGGGCACTGGCCGCTGCCAGGAAGGCCTGACGTCTAAGGCGTTCCCTTCCCAAGCGTGGGCTGTCGCTCTTCCTCCACCGCCACAAAAGCCATGCATTCTGTTCCAGTGGCTGTCACTTCACCTTTCTCCCAGTCATCTCCTACTTGTACCGGTCCGGGTACAAGAGTGACAGAGCATTTTTATAAAATTTAACCAGAATTCAGTCTGAATCCCCTTTTGGCCAGACTACCAAGCATAGGTTGTAGGACCTAGGCTGGCCGTTTGGGGAAAGTAAGAAGTAGCATGCCCAGGAATGGTTAGGGTGGAACCTCAAATTCTCAAAATAGGTCTATATAACCCCCCCATCCCTTTCATCCTGGTCATTACCCAGGAGGTGACCCAGAGGAGATGATCCCTTTCTGGGGACAACCACAACAAATGATCAAACTGCCTTACTCAGGTACATGGACCAAGAGGAGGTGAGGGAGATGGAGTCAGGAATGGACTCGACAAGACCATCCCTGTGGATGGCAGGGAGCAGGGAAGGTCATCGAACACCTTGACTGTCAGCCCATTGTGGAGTGCCTTCCGTGATAAAAGGCGCACCATTGTCAGACTATAAATGGTCCAGAAAGCTGAAACATGACTCAGATTAGTTTCACGGGCCAGGACGTTGTGGCTGGAATTGGCTGATCAGACTGGAATAGCAATAGCATAACCTGAAAATGTGTCAGCAGCGGGGAGACCCCGACCAACAGCCACAAGACGGGTCAAAGGTCTGAGGCCGCCCATCTGCCGTAAGCAGGCAGAGACCACGCCCACTGTGACACAGTCAGGTCAGCTTTTGGCAGGAGTCACAAGCCTGGCACGCAGTGTGGAAACACGGAGTCCTTTATTTGCACAGGTCTCTGAGGGTAGGGGTGTGGCCACACCTGCTAGGATGATAGGTCCAGGCAGCAATGGGGGCGGTCCGGGCAGAGCAGGCATGCCAGACCCTTACCGGGTGTCATCCACGGGCCTGCCCCACACAGCTCAATCAGCAGCCTCAACTTGCTCCCAGAGTTTGTGACCCTATGGAAGGGTGTCTTTCATCTGCCAGTCTGCAGTTTTCCAAGTGGCAGACGAAACAGGCAGGTCATTGGCTATACTCAAGAGACAGTAAAAATATAACAAGCTTCATCAAGGGGAGTGTTGGCTGGAGCCGTGAGAACGGTCTTGAGTTCTGCCCACTGAGCAGAGTGACCGTGCCCATTTTTGGCTCTGCAGAGCTGGTACTGAGGTGGAACAGCCGCAGCAGCCCAGGGGACACCATCGGGACAGACCCAACCTGGAGCAGTAAGAGCCCTAATTCTAGTCAATTCTTCACTGACGGTGTCCTCTGGGAGTTTGACGTTCTCAGGGAAATTTCCCCAGGAAGGTCAAAATTCCCTCATAGCAGCCGGGACACTTTTACAGTCTTTTTATTGTCGTCTCTGAATGGATCTAAAGTTGGCACGAGAGACTGCAAGAGGGGCCTGAGTCATCATTCTTCCTTAATGAGCGTGACATGCCCCACCCTCTCGTCTCCAAGTGAACCAGCCAAAGTTCTGAGGATCCCTCTGGTTTCTGCTCACAAGTCATGAATTTCTCTCCTTTCACTCGCAGTGAAAGTGCCCATCTCTGTAACTGCCATCTGAAAGGCTGCAGCACCTTCTGCCCACCCAGGACAAATCCTAGTGCTAGTTTGCTTCAGTGGGGAGGAATCGAGGCTGGCCACTACATTGGCAAGAAAGTCCCCCCACCTGGAGGAGAGTTAGCCAGGGCACCATTTAGGCAACTGTCTTTGAACCTACTTCCTGGTACTCAGCCTGAAACCACCTCCCCAATTCCTCCTCATGAAAAGACTATAAAATAGAGGGCCATTTATTGCCCATTAAGCTAAGGCCATATAATTTGGTCAATGTATTTGCTACTGATTTCCATGGATTTTCCTCAAAATCCCATTAATTGGCCTGTGAGGCCCTCATCTTTCCCAGAAAGCCATGTTTCTGTCAGCATCCGATCCTCATCATCAAAACTGTCCAGAACTGTCGAGGAGCTGAGATTTTACCCTACCTGCAAGATAACGAGTTAGCTTGTCCGGTTTCCTCGATGCTGACAGAAGACATGAGCCTCCTGGGTCAGAGACAGCAGATTTCTAGTCCTCACGGCACAGCCAGCAGCATGAGGATCACGTTTGTGCTGGTTTCCTTGTGGTGCAAAGAGGGACAGGTGACACCTGCACACTCAGTGGGGTGCTTTGTAGGAGGGGGACCCTGAGCTTAGGGAACCCAAATCTTTTATAATGGGCAGTAAACATGCCCGCCCTTTGCACCAGAGGGAGACACTATCTCCATCTTCGAAGGCTGTTGGCTATCACATATCCTTGAAGAGACAGCCTAGAACAGAGGCGGTGGGTGCCCTTGTTTGCAAGATCTGCAGAGAGACCCATGGAGAATTGTCTCCCAGCACCACATGCTTTCTCAGTTGGTCCCAACATGGTAGAGGACATCATCCCCAGTTTACATATGTGGAAACCAAGGCCCAGAGGAAACTCATGAAATGCCCAAGTGCACAGAGATTGGACAATGATGGAGCCAGGATTCAAATCTACATCCACGGGCTTTCACTTCTCTCCAAAGCCGGCCCCTCGACCCTCGTCAGCGCAGCTCAGGCATAAGGCTTGATGGAGAAGGCGGCCAAGTCTTCTGTTCAAGGATGGTTCTCAGTGGCTCTATGGACTTCAGTCCCCAGTGTTTCCTCTCTTCCCAGCCGTGGCAAGTTCAAGAACTTTGGCTTCTCCTGGTCACCTGGGAGCCCACCCCTGAAGCCTAGAAACTGTCACAGAAGATGTCGATGACATCACCTGCTTGAGCTAAGGCCAGGCCAGCCAGAGCCCTCTCCTAGCGGAGCACCCCTGCCAATCTCCAGCCTCAGACTCAGACAGAACGAGATCCCAAATAAGTGGACCCACAGCTCCTCAACTGAAAACCCAGCGCGGCTCCAGCTGGTTCTTCTTCCCTGTAAGCCATGACAGGGACACACCTCAGCACGGCCGGGGCGTGGCGGGGATCCTGGCTGTGGGCCTGGATGGGGCCAAGTGGCCCCAGGGGTCGGACCTCAGCCCCCCGGAACCCCCGAGTGAGGAGAGCTCAGCTCCCAGTCAAGGCCTGTCACCAAGGCAGACCCGGTGCCACTCGGCTTTCTGGAGATCTGATGTGGTTTTTGACATTATATTTTGGGCAGCACAAAGCAGGGGATTCTTAAAGAGTCAAAAAGGTTGTTGTCAGGGCCAGGAAGGGCAGCCATCCTCGCTCCATGGGCAGAAGAGGAAAGGAAGGAAGGAGCAGGGGGTGGGGGTGGGGTCGCCATTTCCAAAGAACCTGCGTCCAACACACATACTTAAAAAACACCAAAATGCTGCCCATTTTAGACAACTTGACGAACTTGGCCAACATTGAATGGCCTATGGAAGACATTTTTTTCTCTCCTCTACAAAAACTCATGAATAGATGTATTTCTGTTAAAGTGTTAAGGAAAGCGCACCTTGGACTCTACACAAGAAGCAGCATTATTTATGTGTTTTTCTAGGCATTCCTAAAGCTCTGTTTTGTTCATTGCTCAATGATGAGAAATAGAAAGCGAAACCATTAAAAATAAATATTTCCAATTAATTCACTGGTTCAAACAAAACTGGAAAAAAAAAAGCTGGCAACAAACATAATATTTTAAAAATTCAACAAATGCTAAATGTTGCTCACTACAAGCCAGGCCTTATTCTAACTGCTTCACAAAGATAAACTCACTTAATTTAATCTCCCTAACCATGCTATGAGGTCGGCACTAGTCTTATGCCCATTCTACCAAATCAGGAAACTGAGGCGGAGAGATCTTAAGTAACTTGCCCAAGGTCACTCAGCTGGAGGCCAAACTGGGCCTGGAGCCCAGGAGTTGCCTCCAAAGCTTGTGTGCACAGCAACTGTGGAAAGTCAAGTTCAGAAGTGCTGTCACCAGCAGGGTGGGGGGTAGGAACACCAGCTCTGGAACCAGACAGATCTAGGTGGGAATCGTAGCTCTGATACTCCCTAGCTGTGTGACCCCGAGCAAATTGCTTAACTTCTCTGAGCTTCATCTAGAAAACAGGGATAAGGATTAAATGAGATGATACAAAGTGGCTAGTACATAACAAGTCCCTCGGTGAATGATAATTGTTATTATTATTGCTAGAAAAAGTGAGAGTTCCATTATTAGTGACTGTCTAGGCTCCTCTCAGTAGTCCAATATGAAAGTTCTTCCTAGCTGCCTTTCTTAGGACATAAGATTTTTGAGTGAGTAGCCAGGGCTCTCTAGAGGCACCATCAAGCCATCTGGTCTAGACCTTTCATTTTGGAGGGGAAATTGAGGCCCCGAAAGAGAGGGACCTCTCCCAGCACCATCTCCCATGGTGCCCCCAGGAGGTCACAGTAAAAACCATCTGTCTCCTCTGCTCAGCCCATGGGCTCCAGTCCCACGTTCAGAAATTCTAGGCGTTTTATCTACATTCCTTGCTGTGACCTACTTTGAAAACAGTCAGCAAGGCTGTGAGGCTGTTCCAGCCTAAACCCCTGGTGATGGTCAGCCTAGACTGGACACCCGCTTCCCAGCACCCTCGCCAGCCCCTCCACAGGGCCAAGGGGACACAGCTTCCTCTGGGTTATCCAGGCTGCCCGAACTGAGCAAGGCCTCCAAATCCCAGGGTGAAGAAGTTTAGAACTTTGTCTTCATTTGCCTTTTATTAAAAAGCATCGGGAACACCACAATGAGAATGTACTTAATGTCACAGAACTGGACACTTAAAAACGGTTAAACTAGTCAATTTTATGCTATATATATTTTACCACGATTAAAAACAAACAAAACCAAAAAATGATCTGCCCCCCTATGCTTCTTGCCTCTCGACTGCTTGCTCAGGCTGATGCTGGCTTCACAGAAGCCTTTGCAGCATCACTCAGAGGCCGGCTCTAGAAGGAGCCCTGTCATAGGTTTAGCCCCTGTTGGCCACTGCTTTGCTGTGTGACCCTGCTTAGTGCCTGCCTTCTCTAAGCCTCAGTTCTGTGACAGTGATGAAAATAGATGCACTCTAAGGGCCGTCTCTACTTAGATGTTCTTGCTACCACACCCCTGAGAGGGTAGACTAAGGCTGCAGGACATGAGCCCCCAGGACCTGGGACCTGAGGATAGGGGAAGGTGTGAGGTTTCCGAGGGGCCTGTAAGGTGAAGCCAGCTGAGGTTGGCATGGAGACACACGATGCTAATCAACACCCTCCCACCCCCACAAGCTTGCTTGGTCCTTTAGAGTTTATAAAACACATCCACATCCATTACCTCCATGACCCACTCATTCCACAAACATCCAGGGAGCCCATCTCTGCCCAGTACTGGGCTGGCCCAGGGCCATGGGGTCAAATGAGACGTGAGACATCTCTGGCTTCTAGGAGACTCCCTGGGAGGAGAGAGGGGGCAGCAGTGTGGTCAGAGCTCAGATTGGGCAGGCTGGGGCATGGTCAGGAGGAGGGGAAAGCTTCGGCAAAGGCCTGAGGGAGAGAGAGGAGAGGTCTGGAGTGCGGCGTTTGAAGGCGGTTGGCCTGGCAGAGATGGGGCAGGGCCAGATTCCCTCCTGGCCTCCCAGGCCATTCTGAGGGGTAGTTCCCTATCCTGAGGGCACAGGGAGTCCTCAGAGAGGTTTGGGGTGCAGATTTGCGTGCAGACCATCACTCTGGGTGGACGGTGGATTGGATGGGGCAAGAGGCTTGGTTGAGAGGCCACAGCAGCTGCCCGGAGGAGGCCCTGATGTCCCTGACCATGGATGTCCCAATGGATCATGGACTCTACTTTCCTGCTGAAGAAACTGCAGTTCACACAGGTCAGGTGATTGCCCAAGTCACCAGCGAGTGAAGAGATCCTCATACCTGCTGAATTCCCAACCAAAGCTTTTCTCACCAACCCGAGCTACCTTCCAGGCCCCAAAATATTAGTGAGCACTTATGAGAGCCTACTAGGAGCCAGCTCTGGGAGCGTAACACGTATTAATTCATTGAACCTTCCCAGCAATCCTAGGAGGTAAAGACTCTCTCGCTCTCTCTTTTTTCGCTGAGGAAGATTGGCCCCGAGCTGACATCTGTTCCAATCTTCCTCTAATTTATATGTGGGTCGCCCACCACAGCATGGCTTGATGAGTGGCGTGGGTCTGTGCCTGGGAACTGAACCCGGGCTGCTGAAGCGGAGCGCACCGAATTTAAGCGCTAGACCACGGGCCGGCCCCTCTCATTATTATTCAGATGAGGAAACTGAGGCACAGAGAGGTTAAGTTACTTGCCTCAGATCACATAACTGGTAAGTGGCAGAGTCGGGATCAGAACAAGCCAGCTGGAACTGAAATGTGTGTGTGGAATGGGAGCTTCCCGGACGGGGGATGGGGGGCGGCGTTCTCAGAGGTGAATAGAGATGTGTGTGTGCCTTCTGGGGCACTGATGGAGTCGGTGCCCGGACACAGAGGAAGCAGCCAGACAAGGGGTTCTGAGACCTGAGTTTTAGGCTTAGCTCTGCCCTGAACTTGCTGTGTGACCTCAGGCTACTCACACCCCTCTCTGGGCCTGGCGTTTCTCACCTGAGGCATGAACACAAGATCTCCAGGCCCCCCTCTCTGCCAGTTCTGTTTCTTTCACTCCTCGATCAACCCCTCCATCCCCACACCCCCAGATACTCCCAGAGACTAAGGCAGAGGACGGACTACAGATGTGGGTGGGCTGTGGAATAGAGAAGACAGGGCACGGACCCCTCCTCCAAAAATCTAGTCAATTGCAGGAACTTCCCCCATCCCCACCCCCACCGGAATGAGCTTGGGTTTGGGGACAGTAAGCCCCAACCACCTCGCTTCCCAGGGCCAGCAGGGACCAGGCTCCCACCACACTCTCCAGAGACCGGGCTTTGTTTAGAAAGTGTCTCCTTTGGAGCCTGAGTCACCAGATCCCTGGGTGGTCTGGGGGAAACCACAGAGTTACTGCAGCACCATGGCTGGGGGAGGAGGGGACAGCAAGTCCTGCCACTGCTTGTGACCTCAGCAACTCAGCCTATTCTGTCTGGCACTCAGTTTCCCCATCTGTAAACTGAGGGGCTGGAACTGGAGTCTCAGACCCCCGTGAAGAATGGTGGCCACAGAGCCTCTCCCTAACACTCGAGGCCACCCAAGGACCTCGGGGAGGTCCTCAGTCTTGGGACAGGGCAGGCCTGGGAGCAAGATAGCTGTGAGGTTGATGTCCCTGGGCCCCCAGAATTCAGCCCTTCAGGCTCACAGCCAGTCTCCCAGGGACAGGCCCACTCCAGCAAAGCCCATCCCCACCAGCACACAGCAGGAGCCACAGCTGGCATCTGAGACAGAGGGCTTGTCCTTCCCCCAGGGAGCTTGGGCAAATGGCAGCATTCAAGTAAGGGCAGTTTCTCCATCTGAAAAAGAGAAGTAACTGAGAACACTACGACAGAGGTTCTCGTGAAGACTCGATGCAGGACGGACGCTGAGCTCATGGTCAGGGCTCACAAATGGTGAGCTAGTGTTATCAGTTGAAAAGAGGAAAAACACAGTGACTGTGAGCCCAGCCTCACACAGCACAGCCCAGCTCTGCTCGGCGCTGGAGACGAGGACCAAGGCCTGGACGGTGCAGACAGCGGAGGGCGGTGGGCCTCCCGGGAGGCTCAGGCCCGAGGGGGCGGGGCGGAGTGAAGGTCTGCGCTGGCAGGGGAACCAGGAGAAAGTTTTCTTTGAAGGGCACTTGGGGCTTAACTCTAGAGAGAACAATGTCAGCTGCCTGAGTGGGCACCCTCTGAGAGTCTGGGACATGGGGAATGGATGACGCTGTTCGATCTGCACAGTGTAGACCCTGCGGTGGAGGCAGGAAACCTGAGTCATATCAGAGCATGCACGATTACACACCCGAGGTGAGCTCTCCCCTGCTCTGGGCCTCAAGCTTTCTCATCTGTAAAATGGGAGCATCAATCCCTGTCCCTCCTGCTCCCTGCTGGAGGGGTTATGATCATCACTTCCACATCCAGGCATTGTGGGGGGACTGGCTGCTTCCTCTGAGGGCAAGGAGCCGCTCTTAGGAGACCGGCAGCGGTGGGCACTGTGCTCTGGGGATCCAGGGTGGCTTCAGTGTTCAGCTGACCCATTCCTGCCTGCAGCCTGGCCCTCCTCCTGGGAAGCACCTACAAGGAGCTTCTTAAAGCCCAGCTCCGATCACCTCCTTGGCACACTCAGAAACCAGCCCACCCCACTGCCTCCCGAAAGTCACCCCAGCTCATCTTGACATTTGAGGCCCCCCACCTCCCTTTCCAGCTGTGACCCTGTATTAGTAACAGCTGATATGCACTGGCGATGGACCAGGTACTGTGTGATGTGCTTACTTCTCCTAATTCGCACTTACTTTTGAGGCGGAAACAATTTTATCCCCATCGTATAGATGGTAACACTGAAGCACGCTGAAGAGTCTCTGGTCACTCTACAAGTGGCAGAACAAAGATCTGAACCTGGCAACCTGGCTTCAGAGCCCGAGTGTCTGAAGCCTCCCCTCTCCCGCCTCCTACGTGTTCCACGCAACAGATGCCTCCTGGTTTCTTCCACTCCCGTGGCCTTGCCTCTTTGCTTCTGCCCCCTCCGCCACCCCTAGCCTGTCAGCTTGCCACTCATGTAACCTGTGAGGACCAGAGCTGAAGCACTGAGTGCTCCTGGGACCCTCTCCCTCTCCTCAGTGCTCCCACGGAACCGGCTCCTTATCCCATCTCATTCCATCTCACACTCTGCTGGCTGCCTGAGCCGGAGGTGCCCCCCACACTGACCCCACACCGAGAAT
This sequence comes from Tapirus indicus, assembly GCA_031878705.1. Taxonomy (NCBI): domain Eukaryota; kingdom Metazoa; phylum Chordata; class Mammalia; order Perissodactyla; family Tapiridae; genus Tapirus; species Tapirus indicus. The sequence continues at coordinate 57,396,340 of CM062918.1, read as the reverse complement.
ACACCAGCGAGGCGGGCACCCCCGATGAGCATTGTCAGGGCAGGGCCTCAGCGCAGGGTGTCCAGCAATCAGCAGTGACCAGCCCTGAGGCACCAGCATGCCTTGGTATGGGGGCAGGATTAGCAGGGGTGGGGAAAGAGTCCATCGGCAAATAACTTGGGGAAACAAGTGAAATGGTGTATTTCTTGGAGGACATGGTGGCCATGACCCCCACCTCCCGGCATTTGTTCTTGTGTAGTCCCTCCCACATCACAGCAGGAATGGTTTGTGTGATCAACAGACTGTGGCAGAAGTGATGGCATGCCACTTCCCCTTGGTGTTTCTTGGGTCGGTTGCTCTGGTGGAAGCCAGGTCATGAGGAGGCCAGTGGAGAGGCCTGCGTGACGAGGAACTCAGGCCTCCAGCCAACAGCCACGTGAGCCTGGAAGTGGGTCCTCCGGCCCCAGGGAAGCCGCAGCTGACTGCAGGCCTGGCCGACAGCTTGACTGCCACCTCATGGGACCCTGAACCAGAACCACCCAGCTAAGCTGCTCCTGCATTCCTGAACGCAGAAGCTCTGTGAGATAATAAATGGTAGTTGTTTCAAGCTGCTAAGTTTTAGGATAATTTATTATGGAGCAATAGATAATACACAGGACTTCTGAGCATTTAATATGCTAATGTAAATCTCCAAGAAAGAAGATATACAATGTAACATTCCCCTTAGTGATCTGGCCAAGGAGGCCTCCTTTTTTGAGTTTTCTCAAGTGAGAAAACTGATTTAACATGGCTCTGGTGCTACAATTAGAGGTAACTCCTAACCTTGTCTGTCTCACGAGCTCGTCATTTACCCTTCCAGAACTCAACTTCTCCCTTTTATAGAGTAGAAAGAAACCACTTGCCTTTGCATAAATCATGGATACAGCCCCAGGTGGGCAGGTTCTGAGCCACTTGGTGGGGGGGTGGGAGGGTATCTTGTCTAACAGGAGCTTCAGCCTGGGGCTCAGGTGGGTTCTACAAGGTGGTCTTTCCTTCTCAGTCTTTCTTCCTCAGGCCGTTTCCCCAAAGCGGTGAGAATTAGTGTCTTCTTCCAGCGGTGCACAGCTCAGAGAGGGAGGTGCAGACCCGAGCCCTCGCCATCAGGGACTTCCTCCAGGCCAGAGCAGGCGCCTCCTCCATCAGACTGGGAGAGCTCACCCAGGATGGATGGCCCCTGTACGCTCCTCCTGCCCCCAGCCTGTGGACACACCACAGCTGTGGGCAGGGAGGAGCAACAGAACCTTCTCTGGCCTTAAGTGTAAACGTATGTCCTTCCTCCCTTTTCAATTTATTTCCTCCACTCTTCATCCCGTAAAAGACTAAAATCAAGTTTCAGGATGCCTGATGGATCAGAAACCCACAGAAGCCCTGCATGTTTGTTAAAAAGAAGACAATTAAAAAAAAAAAAACTATAATGCGAATACTTTATTATCAACGGGTGACTGGTATTAGCTTTTTGTTTGGGCATTAATATTTCAAAAACCATACACCAAACCCAGGCTTTTCCACCTAGCTCTGCTGTATCATTTTCTTAAAAAAAAAAAAGTAAAGAGGAAGGAGGAAAAGAAGGAAAATATATCTGTATTGAAAGAATTATAAGCCAAAGTGCGTCTTTCTTTTGTCCATATACACACATTGCACCATACATAAATAATTACATTGTAAAAATGACTCCATAATTACAAGTATAATATATATTTCCATATAATATATAAAACTTTATATTAAATCTAGGTAGATGATATTTGGGGGGTTCGTCCGTGGGGGCTGTGTCTCCGGGCACCGGCCCCCACGCGGTGGGCAGGTGGCGGGCGCTATCTGTGGTTGTTGAGGAGGATCTCGAGCCAGCAGGGACAGGAGGTGATGAACTGCCGGGAGTAGCAGGGCCCCCAGCCCTTGGCGAAGCTGATGCGGACGCTGTTGGGGTCGTAGGGGCCGTCGGCGGCGTCGGGCTCGGGCCCGTGCTGGAGCAGGCCGGAGCGCTCGAAGTCGAACACCTTGATGGAGTAGCCAGGTGGCACCTTGCGCACGACGAGGGCGCGGCCGCCGGGTGCGTCCAGCGTGGGGGAGTTGACGAAAATGGGGTGCTCGCCGCGGTTGTAGGCCCACACGCCGTCGGGCTCCTTGCTGAGCAGGATGCCGAAGCCGATCTTGCTGCGCGTGCGCCGCACCGACTCGCTGCGCTGCTCCAGGTTGAGCTGGCCCAGGCAGAAGCCGCTGCCCTGAGGTAGGTCGTAGAAGATGCTGACGGCCTGGTCGTACACCGCGTAGAGGCGGCCCACACGCGTCCGGTGCTCCCAGTATGCCACGCTGCACCAGTGGCTCGGCTTGGTGGCATCCGGAGACATGCTGGCGTCTGCAGGGCAAGCACAGGGCACCGGGGTATTATTCGGGGTGGGGAAGCAGGCGGCAGAGGGCAGCCGAGGTGGCACTGCTGCCTGGACAGTGGGGGTTGGGTGGGGTTTCTAGCATTCAACACTCATGCAGGCACCTACTGTGTGCCAGACTGTCCTCAAGAAATTTAACACACAGCAGGACATCCCCCCACCACACACACACACACAAAAGAAAACAAAAGCTGTGAGCCTACAGGGAAGCCAAGGCTCCTACTGCATGCCAGGGGCCGTGGGGACACAGACACGCACCACACCCGGCTCCTGCCCACAGCATCTTACATGCTAGTGGAGGTAAACACCCACACCCCAAGGAGGGCCCGAACACTGAGCACCTGCCACACCCCGGGGGCTGCACACGCACTTCTAACTCCACACGTGACCTCACTGCGTCCTCCTATCGCCGTGAGGAGGCCTTCCCCTATTTTATGGATGAGGATCCAAGACTTGGCCAACACCAGCAGCCTGCCCAAAGCCACACAGCTAGGGAGTGGCATGGTCAGGATTTGAACCCGGTCAGTCCAGCCTCAACCTGAGCAGAGCGGGGTTAAGTCATTAGGGGGCATAAGTCACCACTTGGAGGGGACTCGGGCGTAGGAAGGCGGGATAGGGTGGGGGCGTTGGCCCCAGGATCCCTCCCAGCCCGGAGCTGTGGCTTTGAGCATTATGCCGAGCCTCCCAGGACCCACCCCTCGAGTTGACTCTCCTGGCAGGAAGTGCAGGTTTTCACCAGAGCTGCAGCCACCTCTGTGAGACAGAGAAGCTGAGGGCCTCCAAGTGCTAAAGAGAATCGCCCTTCAAGGGCTCCAGAGTTTGCCAGCTCTCGCAGGTGTGTGCTGCTCCTCTCTGGGCCTCAGCTTCCCCACAGACAGCAAAGGGGTGGCCTGGATGATGGCTAGAATCCCTTCTCACTCCACCTGGGGGCATCTCTGGATGAATTTAACAATTTTCTGAGACCAGACCTAAGACCACACATATCCGGGGCCTGTTGTGAGGGCAGCCCCCTCCTCACTGCTTTCGTGTGTGACCAGCTTCTCAGATTCTGAAGTCTTTCGACATCTGGTCTTTCCTTGGAGCTCACAGCTCTGAGAAGCAGGTGGGCACCCATGACTGCCCAGCGAGGTGACGTGTTCCCACACGGGCCCCCGGCTGGGCCTTTGCACGGAGGGAGAAGTTCTGCTGGAGGCCTGGTGAGAGCGCAGCCAGGCACTTTATGGCTCGGCTTCTCCAAGAGAAATTGATCAAAGTCCAGCCAAACCTGAGGAGAAAACACGGCTAACAGCTCCATTCATGAGCCGGGTGAGGTCAGCCCTGCCCCGCCCAGAACCTCAGAGCAGCAGGGTGACGGGGCCCCTGGCATCCTCTTAGGCATCGGGAGGCCCACCTGGCCACCAGGCAGGGAACTGTCTGCCTAAGGGGCCTCCTGTAGGCTGCCAGCTCTGCAGCCTTGGGCTGGGCACAGCCTCGAAGTGCATGCCCCTCATCCTCTGCCTGGCATTAAGGTCCCAGCCACAGGTCCCCAGGCCAGCCCCTGAAGACATATCGTTTTCCCTCACAGTCTCTGTCCAGGCCCCTCATGGTTCCTGCTGATGGTCAGGGGGCAGAGAAGAGGCCCTGCTCCCTGCCCTCCACTGACCTGCCCTTAGCCAGTGGGCAGAGAGACAGCTCTAGCCCGTGGGGGGTGACCAAGCTGGCCAGTCCCAGCAGGTGGGCAGCCAGGAACACCCCAAACCATTGGTCCTCTCTCCATACATCCATCCGGCACCGGGCTGGGAGTTCCCAAGATCTGGGAAAGCAGCCTGGCCATGAAATTCCAGCACCCAGTTTCCCACCAAGCAACGAGAGTTCCTACAGTGCACTAAGCACAGAGGGGTGGGGAAACTAAGAAGCTGTGCCTGGAGAATGCTGGGCGACAGGACAGGCCACAGGCATCCCTGAGTGCCTCCCATGAGCTAGGCAACTTCTTCACCACATTCACTTCTATTATCATCCCATTTCACAGGTGAGGAAACCGAGGTCCAGTGAGGCGCCATAACCGATGCACAGGGTACACACTAGTGAGCGCTGGAGCCGGCATCAGTGCCAGGCCACACTCTGGAGGGGAGCTCTTCTCCACACTCTGGGTAGACTCCCCCCTGAAACTCATGCACTGAGGAAGTCCCTCCCCTTCTCTGAGCCTCAGTTTCCCTCTGTGTAACCATGACTGGTCTTACGGTCTGAGTCCTACAGGTGATTACCCACAAGCCGGGGAGTCGCTCCCCGTCTCACAAATGAAAGACCTTCACTCCCTGAGGCCTCGTGGCACAATCTCACTGGTGAGGGATTCCTGCTGTCCCCCTCTTACAGATAAGGCTCAGAGAGGGCCACCCAGTCATAAAGTGGCAGCTCTGCCCCAGGGTGTAGCCACTCCACTGTAAAAGGCACAGAAGCAGTTGAGCAGTTGGAGAGTGTGGGGGTGAGGGTAATGGGGCTGGGGGATGGGCACTTCCTCTCTCCCAGCTCCCAGGAGGCTTTCAATTAACAGCCACGTGGGACTTCCCGTCCCCCTCCTCTTAGTTCCTCCCACCTCAGCCAAGCCAAATGCCCCCTCATCATCTACCCCCACATTGTCAAGACCCGTGTCCCCACCTTGCCCCAGTGCCCCTCAAGGGGGTGGTACCTGGGCTTAGGGGCGAGCCCCACAGAGCTGCCCTGGGGCTCAGCCTGCCCAACTGTCTGGCTCAGGGACACTGCCTGGGCCAGGCCTCACCTGCGGCCTCTTTGGTTGAGTAGCCTGGGTAACACCTCATCAGGCCTAGGCTCCTGGCCAAGTCTTCCAAATTCCAGGAGACGGACTGCTGCCTCTGAGAAGCCCTCTCTGACCTCTCCCTCCTGTGTGCCTCCAGCCTTAAATCCAGCCCCTCCCTTGGCCTGAGCAGGAGTCAGTGCCCCTGGCTGATCTAGACTCTCAGGTAGGAAGGGTGGGTCTCAGTCCTCTCTGCGTCTGTGGCAGGGCTGCATGTATCCCTAGGGTGCTCTCGGAACACTAAAAGGGAAGGAGGAAGGAAAATACATCGCAAGTGTCAGCACACTGCCCTCACCCCCGCCCCCATGGGAATTTTGCCCAGCAGGTGGGGTCGATGGCCTCAGGCCTGAGGGCAAGGACTTACGTCTCAGGTCTGATCCCGAGAGCAAGCCACAGATGAGCCCATCACCATGCTTGGGGCCTCCTGTACCCACCCAGCTCTCGGGGCTCCCGAGTTTGAGGGACCCTCTGACATCATCTCATCCAGGGAGCCCCAATACTTTGGGCTCACAAACCAATAAGTTGTTTAACAGAGGGGTTGGGAATGTCCCGGGTTATCACTATTTTATTTTGTCATATATGGACTTATTAGAAACCCCAAGGCCATCTACTATCACTGGCACAAAAGAGTGTCATTTGATACTAACAAAATAGGTAAGACCTAAATCAGAAATTTAAGAGTTAACACATTTAGATTATAACAAATTTTCTGATTTCTTTCACCATGGACCAATGAAACTTAGTGCTGAGATGGCCTGTGGGAACCACTAATTGAGTCCAATGTCCTTGTGCCCCAAAGATGGTACCCGGGGGTACAGGGTGACTCGCCCAAGGACACACAGCAGTGGGTGGCAGAACTGGGACCAGAGCTTGAGACCCCAGAATCCTAATCTAATCCTTGTCACATGATCTGAAAGGTCTCAGAGTGAGACAGATCTAAGGCTCTCGCCACCGACTGGACGTGTGGTCACAGACAAGCTGCTGAATGTCCCCGAGCCTCCGTCTCTCCATTTGTAAAATGGACTTACTCATAACCTGAGTGCCTCACTTACACTGTCCATCTTTGGGTTTCCTGGAAACTCCAGCAGCAGGTCCACTGGGTGCAGAAAGAAGCAGCTGTCTATTTAGTGGTCCGAGCGCTGGTCTGATCCTTCAACGGCTAGGGCTCCTTAGAGGTGTCGGGGGTCATGACCCAGGGTCACCACCATGGGAGGTTACAACAGTGCAGTGGATAGCAACGCCCTCTACTGCAGAGCACTTTACAAGCGTTATGGTTCAGCTCCTAGCCTGGTAACTGGAGTGCAAGAGGCGCTCAGTGAGCGAAGGAATGAGGAATGAAGCCCGGGATAACTCAGTGTCTAGAACCAAGTGCTGCCGGGGCTCTGTTTCCACACACTCATACGTACATGTATTCAGATCTCACGCAGGGTGTCCCACACAAGCTGACATGCTCTCTGCTAGTGAGAAGGCAGGCGCCCCCAAACCCAGGTCCCCTCTGCACTTCCCAGGTGCAGAGCCCCACTCCACCCACCACGCCTCTTATCTACAGCCTGGGCTGCCATTCAGGGTGCAAGGGAACAGTCTCTTGCAGAAGATCTTTTTCTCCTTGTGGCTCCAAGGCTGTGGTCCTGCCATCAGCCTAATTAGGAACCAGCTCCTTAATTGCAAATAAATACCGGGGAGTCAGACCCGAGTGAACAACATCAAAGATGACCGCGCTCTGACCGAAACTCCTGCTCACCACCCCCTGCTCAGGGCCTGGCCTAGTTCCCAGCCAGACTCTAGGTCCCGGCTAGGAGGGTTCCGGGGGGAGGAGGAGAGGCCAGGCACAGTCTGGCCCTGTGTCTGGGGTTGATCTGGCAGAGTGGCACCAGGCCAGGGGCCAGGAGTCCTGCAGTCAGGTGCCTGCCTCCTGGCTCTGATCAGGCAGGCCATCGTCCTTCTCTAGGTCTCAGTCTTCCCGTCTGAACAATGAGCTCTACATTTCTGTGATTTAGTGAATGTTCACAGCACCTCTACTCATAATCAGCCAAGCTTGGAAAACAGCTCAGGTGTCCATCAACAAGAGAACAGATGTGATGGACTGAATGTTTTTGTCCCCCCAAAATTCATCTGTTGAGACCCTAACCCCCAGTGTGATGGTATTAGAAGGTGGGGTCTTTGGGAGCTGATTAGGTCATGAGGGTGGAGCCCTCATGAATGGGATTAGTGCCCTTATAAAAGGGACCCCAGAGAGCTGTCTCAACCCTTGAACATGTGAGAACGCAGCGAGAACACGGCCACCTATGAAGTGGGAAATGGGCTCTCACTAGACACCAAATCTTGATCTTGGCCTTCCGAGTCTCCAGAACTGTGAGAAATAAGTATGTGTTTAAGCCATCCAGTTGATGGTATTTTTGTTATATCAGCCCAAACAGACTAAGATAACGGATAAACAAAAATAAGGTACACCTCCATACAGAGGAGCACCACTCACCAATAAAGAGGAACGAACTACTGAAACTCACACCAATGAGGGGGAATTTCAAGCGATTGTGCTGAGTGGAAGAATCCAGACACAGAAGAAGATATGCTGCTTGTTTCCATTTATATGAAATTCTTGAGCAGACAAAACTCACCAACAGGGACAGCAATCAGAACAGGCGTCACGGTGGGGGAGCGGGGATGACTGGGAAGGCGAGTGAGGGGACTCGGGTGTGATGGAGATCTTGGCTGGCACAGTGGGAACTCAGGTGTACGCACGGTCAGAAATCACGACCTAGACACTCGAGAGCTGTGCACAGCTCTGTGGACACAGTGCCCTGAGAGAACTTACAGTGAAGAAGGGGGAATGTGCTGCTAGGCCAGCTCCTGGGGGCTGTCCTGGAGTGGCCTCAGCAGGGCTCCGCAGTGGCCCAGGGGACAGCCTTCGTGTTTCCAGGCCAGGCAGGGGTGGCCTGGCCCCCGGGTGGCGCCCACATTCCTGCCACCAGAGGGTGGTGGATGCCTGCATGGGCAGGAGGAGCCGGACTGACAATAGGCCCTCTCCCTGATGGAGGAGCCGGCCCCTCCTATGGCTGGCATTCCTTCCTCCTGGCCTCTCTGCCCAGTGAGGGTGCTGCGAGCCCAACATGTAATTTTGTGGGGGTGCTGGGGCACCGAGGGGGCCAACTGGGGGAGGCGGGAGAGCTGAAATCCCAAGAAAAGCCTTTAGCTTCTTCGAATCAGCAGTTTTCTATCAAAACAAAGGGCAGGAACGTTCCTGTGTGCTCCCCCGTGGGCTGCACGCTCCAAAAGCCTGAGCACATGCAATGCAGCTTGTTTTCCTCGTGATTCCCCCCTTTCCATTTGGCCAAACTGCCTTGGACTCGGCCATTCTGTGAAAGGGAGCAGAGATGTGCCCAGATTAAAGTCTCCGATCCCTTAGACTCTAAGGGAGCTGGATGTGAAGGCTCAGGGCATTTGCAGGAGGCCAGTCCCCGAGCCCTTCTGGTCTCCAGGGGCCTGGGCGGGCTGCCCATCCTCCTCTGTGTTCAAAGCCTTTGCTGCCGCTTCACACCCCCTCGGGCCACAGCAAGCTCCCTGCCTCTCCAAGGGCTGGATGGAAAGGGCCAGCCCAGCCACACCTCAGTGAGCACGAAGCAAGGGCAGATAGACCCAGACCCCACCAAGAGCTGGGAAGGAAGACTCGGAGACCCAGAGGCCCAGAGAGGTTAAGCGACTTGCCTAGGGTTACCCAGCAAGTTGGTGGCAGAACCAGAGAGGAGCCCAGGGCTGGCTTTTTCAATCCCCTTTTCACAGGGCCACACTGGGGCCTCCTGCTCTCCTGGAAAACTCCTTTCTTCTGTCCCATGTCATGCCTGTGGCTTCAAGTTCCCGTCCAACCTGCAGCTTTTCATCTGCGGCTCCCAGGCCTGGGAGTAATTATGTGGCCCTGCATCTGGTTAACCTAACACCCCTTTAAAAGCCTTGTTTGCCCATTAGATAAGTAGTTTTTGTTATCAAACTTAAGGGGAAAAAAGGAGTTTCCACTTAACCTTCCTTTGTCATTTTAAGCTGCAGAAATGGCTTCAGGTTTTGCAGCAAGTCCAGAGATGCAGCATTAATTAGAGGCTTTTTTTTTTTTTTTACTTTGTTAAGGGAGGGAGAGACGTCCTTTATCCACTGGGCTCCGGCAGTAAAAGCAGAGAAGGAATGTGCACGGGGCCATGTTAATGGTCAACAGCTTAGATCGAGCCTCTGCTGAACTCTTTCCAAAAGCAGGGCCCAGCTGACAGGAGTTTCCTCTTATTCACTCCCACCCGGCCCTCCCCACCCCCCACCTCAGCTCCAGCACCTTTGGCTCCTAGAGGAAGCCAGGCTTCCAAGAGGAAGTTCCTAATCGGTCATTACATCACGGGCGGTCTGGCCACCGCGCTGCCTGCACAGGGTCCACCTTGGGGGCTCTTTCGGCCCCGCTCCGGGGCCAAGGACTGTGCTTGCCACCACCCTCCAGACAGTCGACCAGCCAGCCGCTCTGCTCGGGGGTTTTCCCCCAAGAATGGGAGTGAGACGGGAGTGCAAAGGGAGAATGATAGCGAGGTGGGGGAGGCAGGCCAGGAAACGCGCAGTCCACATGACCAAAATTCACGATTTTGCAGATGCAAAAACTGAGGCCCAAAGAGGTCAAGTAACTTGCCAAGGTCACAGCAGAAACTAGCGATTCAGCTAGGACCGGTCAGGTGTCTCCTGCACGGGGCTGGATTAAGAGCACGGGCCCAGGAGCAAAGCTGCCTGCATGGGAATCTCAGCTCTGCCACTCACCAGCTGTGAAATCTGGGGTAAGTGACTTCACCCCTCCCCGAGGGCCTCAGTTTCCTAATCTGTAAAATGAGGGTGCCACCAGTGCTTACTCCATCGGGCTGGTGGGATCAATTTCAAGTGCATCAAATAATGCCTGGTTCAAAATAAGCACTCCCTAAGTAAGAGCTATTATTATGTTTACTACTATTACCATGTACAGTCTTATCTCTATATATTATTTGTATAAATTATTTAATAGATTGACTCAGCCTGTATAGTTCATAAGGGTATTCGTATTAGGTAATAATACCTGCAAAGATAAGATGTACCAATGGAGTTGAGAATCAAGGGGAAATCATAATAACAGTAGCAATAATAATAATAAAAAAAATAACCAGCCAATAATGATAATAATAATAATATACCAGCCAACAGTTAATGAACCTTGACCAAATGCCAGGCAGAGTATGAAGCACTTTAAATGCACTGTCTCGACATACTGTTAATCCTCTCAGTCATTCCCATTTAAGATGAAGGAGCTGAGGCCTGAAAGTCAGGTGACGGGTCCACAGTCCTCACCTAGGAAGTTGCAAAGCTGGGATTCGAGCTCATGTCTATCTAGGCTTACAGACAGGGGACTCTGCATTACTCTCGTGGTGCAACATGTGGGCTGCAAAACCCCAGAGGGCTGCAGGGTAACGGCACGGGGACTGTGTTATAATAATCCAGCCATGTCCACTCCAAACCGGCACGTGGAGGCTCTATAAAGACTGGACCTTAAAAGGGGTCCTTGAATGTGGCAAGATGGGGGCCACTGCCCACCACCTGCTGCCCACCTTCCCGGGAGGGCAGTGGGGTTTTCAAATAGCATGCCTTATAACAGCCAGCTATGGCCCCCGTGCAGCCCTGCAAACACATACTTCTTTTGCTTTTTAGGTATAGTTACTCCCACCACCCCTCCACAACACAACGAGCATTTTCTAGATGCACTGCAATAAGGAAGGGCTAACCTTGGCTGAGTCCCTGGAGGGTGGGAGGAGCCGGGTACTCTGTGCTCTTCATCCATTCTCCCTTTCAAATTTCCCAAGTCCAGGAGCTAGAATGGTCCCCCTTCTCAGAGGATAGACCCCCAGTCGGAGAGGCCACACAGCAGTGCAGCGCAGGAATCCCGACTGGCTGGCCTGACTGTGAGCCCACTCTCTCTCTGCTGGGCCCCTCGTGCTGCCCCATCTGCTCCCTCTGCTCTTTCGGGTAGTCCTCAGAGCCCCCACCCCAGAGGGTTTAGGCAGGATGGGGATATAAGGATAGTCAGTGGCCGCCTGGTGCGGCCGTAACAAGCCTTCTCTAGGGAGAGGCCTGCGGGGTCCTGCAGGAAGGCCTTTCTTTCAGCCCTGGCGCCCTGACCTGGCCAGCTCAGCCCCACGTCGCTGGTGGAACAAAGTGGTGGCCTAGGCTGAGGTGGGTAAGGTTTCCATCCTTTTATCTCATGCAGTATTCAAACAAATCCTGAAAAGATGAACTCATCTTGCAACCCTGACATAAAACAAGCTTTCACCAGGGCCCTAATACACAGGGCTGCTGGGCATCTCCTCAGCAGACGGTTACCCCAGGACCTATTGCTCCGCGGGCAGGGGGACCACGAGAGGAGGAACCTGGGGCACTGCTTCCATCAGCATCCATCTCGCCTGCCACTCAGCAAGATTGTTCCAGGCTCCCTGGGCCCGGGGAGCAGGGGCTTTTCTCCCCAGGCCTTAGCGGTCTGTGGTCCAAGCTCCCTTCTTCACAACACAGCAGCAGCTACAGCTTCTGAGAGCTGCCCTGAGGCTGCGTCAGATGGATCTCCTCCATCCGAGCTGATCAGACTCCACACCAGAAACACTGGCAGGCCTGCTGGCCCGGCCCTTCTAAAGGAAACCCCAAAGAGACAAGACACCAAGGAAGCAGGGCAGGGAAACCATTCAGACCTCTGGCAAGGACCCAAGCATGGGGGGATCCTGGTTCCCTGTGCCCCGGGAGGGAAGGACGGTGAAAAGTGTCTGCGAGGGGAGAGACAGCGATAAGCAGCTTATAATTTCGAGAAGGAACCAGTTCCTGCAACAAAAGGCTCTGAACTTTGCTCCCATTCCAAGTCCTCTTTTGTTTTATCACAAAGTCCGACTCTGAGTAGGTTTGTTTGTTTTCTTACCCAGAGACCCTTGGGGTGGGAAAGTCTTGCTTTTCATATTGCCCCTGGAAGGATTCTAAAATAACACTATTTGTGCAAGATAATGAAGCTGGGTACCTCGGTCCCCAGGAAAGAGGCGGCAGTTGTGAGAAGGGACGGGCCCCCCCAAATCCTCCCTGCCTGCGGGTCTGCACTGCTGATGGCCCAATTCCTGAATTCACACACAAACCCGGCCCCTCGCTGGTCTTCAGGTTTCTGGGACCCCGACTAAAAGAAGTCAGCTGAATCCGGGTTTTCGTCTTAAGCTTTAAGTGCCAAAGTTCGCTGACTCAACCCAACATTGACTTCCTTGGTGAATCTGAGACCACAGAAAACAAAATCGGCCTTTTGGGGGTTCAGATGGGGACAGCCCGGGCGTCAGAGGTGCAGGGATGCTGGTCTGTGGCACATGGCGGTGTGTTTCAAGGAAGCCCATTTCTGGGCACAATCCTGCCCTGCAGGCTCCCAGAGCCGGGAGAATTCAGGGCACCTCTGTTTTTATTTCCCAAATACAATTTAAGTTTTATTAGCAAACCTCCTGCCTCAGAGTTCTACTTGGACCCATTATAAAGCCATAAAAGCAAAGTACCTCAACATTGCCTTCCATGAGCCTGTCTCAGCTCTCAGGGGCAGGAACCCACACTGGTGCAGAACCATCCCAGGAGATAACCAGGTGAGGCCCCCCAGCCCGGGCTCCTCAAGTTCCTGGCCTCACCGTCTCCTGCTATGAGATCCCTTAGCTCCCGGTGCCTTGAATACCCCACCCTGTGTGTACTTTGTCCATCCCACTCTCTCTTGATCTGGAAGGCTCCCTGAGACCACAGGCAGCAGACAGGTGAACTGGTGCAAATCCTCAGGGCTCTGTCACCATGGGAAGGTGCCTACATCTCTGAGGACCAGCTACATAACTTTTGAGGCCCAGTGCAAAATGAGAATGCAGGCCTCCTTGTTCAAAAATTATTCAGAATTTCAATGGTGAAAGCAGAGCATTAAACTGAGGAGAGGCCCCTTCTGAACACGGGCCCTGAGTGAGGCACACGTTGCACCCACAAAGGCCGCCCTGTTGAGCCCTGGTTTCCCCTCACTCAAAGGGGTCGAGGGGGTGAGTGAGGGGCCCAACAACAGTAACTGGCACTCGATGAGTGTGTTTCCTCCCCCATTCCCCAGTGTTTGTCGGACTCTTGATCAACGATCCTTAGTCCCTGGATCTGAACCTCCTCTGTGACACCCGATGCTGCCAGCAGGAGGGCATGCGTCTCCACCCCACCCACCTGCGAGCAGGCTGGCCTGGGATTAGGCTGCACTCATCTCTGCCCCTCCCCTGGGACCTGGCACGGTGCCACAAAGGGTGCTCTCAACAATGGGGTGCTGAATGGAATTTTACATGATTGCTGGGAGGGCAGCTGGGAAATCATCGGGTTTTCCCGGGTTTGAAAAAGGTGCAGCAGCTGTACTGTTCCCATTAAACATGACACTACTGATGCTCAGAGGCCAGGACATTGAGGGGTGGGGGGGAAGCATCGTCCCTACTTGCCCATCCAATGATGCAGTCAGCGGAATGCCAGATGAGCTCACTATGTGCAAGGATTGTTTCAGTGGCTCAAAAAATACATATATTTTTTAAATCGCCTAAAGCCTGCAGTCATCTTGTCTGGCAATGGGGGTGGATTTAATTTCTCTGGCTGGCTGAGTCTATGAGGGTGAAGGGACCAGGGAGCATGTCTCTGAATGGAAGAGTTAAACAACCAGGGGTGGGGGGGAGGTCTGGTTTTCTTATTTGCAAAGCTCTCCAAGATAAGCCTCATCTAACACCGGCCTGTTGTTATTTACCAATGAGACAGTATCACGTGACCTTTGCAAGTCAAATATACCCGCCCTGATTTACACTAAAGATGCACTTTGGGATAAACACCCCAAAATTAAATTCCCAGAGGTCAGGGCATTCAATTTTAAAATAACCCTTGCATTAAATCCTTTCCTTTAAAATATCCTTTTGTAACACAAAGGTACATAATCCATACCTCTTTAGTGAATGCAGAGACTTACATACTGGATTTTCTTAAAGTGAGGGTTGCCTGGACCATTCTTATATATTTCTGGAACAAACAGCAGTGCTTTATCATAGGCAAAAAGCTAATATTGACTGGAGCGGTCATTAAGCCACAATTAAATACTAGTATTTGCTGTGAGGAACGCAGTAGAACGCAGTAACATGAGATTTAAACATTCCCTGCAAAAATGTTGCAAAATGACCCACCCACTGGCAGAAGCTCACCCCTGCAACCCAGTCTCCTGTTTGTGGCTGTGCTACTGTGCGCAGCTGAAGCAGCTAAAGCTGCTGGGCGCTGTCCATGCCCAAGCTCCAAGCCGCCTGGAAAAGGATGCCTTGTTTGATCTGGGGCAGGAGGTGCAGAGAAGGGAGGGAGCCAGTCAGTCTGTCCATCTCATCAGGCTAGCAGGTGGACACAGCCCCACATACCTGGGCCCCATGCCTCAACCCCAAGTCCAAGACTGGTTTCCAAAGCAGAAGGAGGCCACACTTGGTTCCCATGGCCCTTAGAGCCCAAGCCAAGAAGGGGGCTCCATCCCCCTCAGTGGTGATGGTGGGATGCTGTTTTTAACTATGGAGGGTTTTCCAATTCTCCAAGTCCATTCATAAGTGACCCTGTTTTAGGTTATGGAATATAAAGCTCAGAGAGGTTGGGTGACTGCCCCACAGTCCACAGGGTTAATTAACAAGGAAGCAGGAGCAGGGCTCATCCATGTCTTCTGAGGCTGCAGGTGCTCCTTCCACTGTCACTGCCTCCCGCCAAGCATCTGGGGAAGGTGAGCTGTCACCTCAGTAACAGTTTCATATTTCTCAAAATAATTCTTTACCCTGTGTCTGGATACTCATGGGCAGACACTGCATGACTCAAATCAATGCAGCAATAATGCAAGAGCAATGGTCACACCTATTAACTGTACTTCTATTTGGTCTTCTATTCCCAAGGCTAACTTCTCAGCTAAGCGGGGCATATGGCTTGTTTTCCATGATCCGGTTCATAATACTTGACTTCTTCTAGAAAAGACAAGGGACCCGGGGAGACTACTGGGCTGAATCCAAATTGGGCAATGCCCAACACCCTCTGGAAGCACAGGGAAGCCTGAAGAGGCTCTTGGGGGAGGGGGTTGAATAATCGTGTCCACCCTAGCAAGCAGCACACATTTGGCAAGCATGGGCCCAGCAAACATTGGCAGAGATTCGCCAAGTAATGACCCTGCCTAGAGTTGCTGCAGGTGCCATCCCTGGGTCGTTACTGAGACCTCATCTCCAGTCATCCTCTGGGAATCCAGCTGCTATGGAGCACCGACTGTCCACGCACCCCATCTCATTTAACCCTGAGAACAATCCTAAATCCTAGGAGGCACACATAATCTTACAGAGGAGTAAATGGAGGCTTAGGGAGGTTAAGCCCCCTGTCCAAGGACACACAGCCAATTAGCCAGAATTTGAACCCAGGGTAGCCGGACTCCACACCCACCCTTCCTTCCATTCCTCCTTACAGAGTGAGTCCCGGTGGGTGCTCAACTTCTAGCTTCACTTCATTCCAACAGGAGGTCAGTGCAGTCCCTTTCCTTGTCCTCTCCCATGGGCGTGACTTGCACCTCCTCCACCGAGGCTGGCGCCTGCCATGCTGCCTACCACCCCTTCCCTCCTCCCTTCCCCGTGGGCACAAATGGCCCTGCAGGCTGCCAGCATCTGCATTCCCGGAGCACATGCCCAAGTTGGGCCCACTAAGGAGGATCCCAAGTAATTCAGCCCATAAATCATGGCCATTGTGAATTTCCCTTTTAGCCACAGGCAAAGTCAAACTCTTCCTTCCCCCACTGTAGTTAACCACTCTTTGTTCACTGTATCTCTCGTGGCTCCGCCTGGCTGGGGGCCAGCTCTCAATTATTAATTAATCTGGGAGGTGCAGGTTGCATTCCTGGCCACCTAACCACTTCCTCCTCAGTGGGGAACTCGCAGGCCAGGCCCTTTTAGTTACATCAAGCATCTCACAACATCCCAGGCCTATCTTGCGGCCATAGCTGCAAGACAGGGTAGCTTAAAACCAGAGTTAAAAATAACAGCAGAAAACCCAAACACCCAGAAGTCTCCTTTCCCAACTCCATCCCACAGCACCAACCCCACCTGTGTGCTACCTTCATCATAAAACCATGACATGCCTCGGGGTTTCGTCTGTGAGATAGGGATATGTTCCCCCAACACACAAGGCTCTCTCACTGACCAGAAAGGGTGACACCAAGACTTAAAACAAAGCTAAGAGGCAATCCAGAGGCTGGGCTGGGGAAGGTGCCGCCTCTATGGTCATCTGCTGGCTTTATCCTCATCAGATGAAGAAAAAGGACAGGCAGCTGGGTGAGTGAGGCCAGGAGATGCTACAGTTGAGTTCAGGTTTATCCCAGTTGTTCAGGCGTCTTTAGGGGTAGTGAGGAAAAGGACAGAAGTGTGAGCCCCTCGTTGTCTGGGTCAGGTCTTTGGGAGGCTCTTGCATGGATAAACACCCCAAGAAACTTGGGGATCAACAGAACAAGGTGGCCAACCTCAGTGTGAAATGTAGCCCCTGTGACAGTGAGATCTAACTGTGAAATCAGAGCACAGTTCTCCTAAGATCAGACTCTTTAATTCCTAAATGTAATAAAGGTTCTTCCCTCTTTCAAGCTACAAATTAGAATGGGCACCTCATGTCAGCAGTAATGGCTGATGCCAGTACTGGCTGGATGAGTGTCAAAAGCCGTAAGACAAGTGAGGGACAAAAATGATAGAGGGAACATATTGAATCATGAAACAGGATAAGCATTTGTTGTTGCTGGAAATTGTCATCAAGTATGCATTGGTCATCTTCTTCCTCTCCTCCTTCCCCTGGCCCCATGCCCCCCACAGCATCTCAGCCTCTCCCGAGTGTCCACTGAGCTAGTCACACTCCAGGGACTCAACACCTTAGGGGACAGTCTAGGAAAGTTCTTTAAAATCTCAAGCTTTATCTACTCCGTAACATGGCTGCTTTTGATCTGATAAGACAAATCATTTGTCCCCCAAGTCTTCATATATATTGACATTCTGGGGAGGAAAGGACACTTTTGGCTTCCCTCATCCTAAGCACGGAGGCTTTTGGATAAAGCACGCATACTGCCAAGATAAATTATCGTGCACATACAATAAAGTACCATTAATTAGGACTCATAAATCCAGAGTTTGTAATAATTCCGAGAGCAGCTGGGTTGAAGTTAAAAAAAAAGTTCTGATAAACAAATGCAAAATATAAATAAGGTTCAGGAGAACTGTTTATCCTACTAGCACTGTATAAACAAGTGGCATACCAATTACAAATCACTCTTATCTGTTCACTAAAGCAGATCTCCGAATGACCTCTAACAGGAAACATTATCCGGTTAGCATCACAGTCTATGGGATTCGAAAATCACAAAACTTCGTCTCTTAGACTGTATCCTTTCCAATCACCCACCACCCAATCTGCCTGAATTGGTGCCAGTCCCTGAGTTGTCAGTGTTCCCTTTCTGTGTATGTGGAAAGGAAGCCACTTGGATGGTTGAACCTCCAGCACCCCTAGACCCTTCAGCGGCCACCCAGGAAGGAGTGGTAGCCCTTGGCTCTGGCATGCCGACATGCCACCCAGTTATCTTCATGCCCATCTTAAAGAAGCAGCGCTTCCTAGGGCGTTAGGCCAGGGGACCCAGCCAACTGGGGTGTTTCCACGTGAGAGTGGGCGGGGAGGGGGGCCCCACCCTGTGTGGAAACCCCTCAGGCGTCAACTGCAGTAGGTGAACCAGGACGTTTATGGCCTCCTTCGTGATTTACAAATTAGCCAGGCCCCATGTTTTCTCTCTGGGAGGAAGAGGCATTTTCAACTCGGGCCGGGGGCGGTGAGGGGGATGGTCAATGATGTTTTGGGAGGAGCAGGTGAGGAGAGGGGCCCACAGATAAGCAGAGGGAGCATGGAGTGGCAGGAAGAGGCCCCGGGCAAGGAGGCTGGGAAGCTGTCAAGCTGGGAGGGTGTGTTGGTCCTGGCCCGGGAGGGACAGACTGCAAGGCCCCAGAGAGGCGGGCAGCAGGCCAGGCTGGAAATACCGAGGGTTGCTCCAGCTCGAGGAGACGGCCCTGCCAAGTCGGGGAGGCGGCACTGACAGGGGAATGGCAGGTTCCGGCCGGGCGGGTCCCCAAGGCCACCGAGTCAGGAGCAACCCCCTGTGTCTCTGGGCACGTGGGCGCTGGAGCCATGCCAGGGAGACCCAGAGCGCCAGTCCCCCCAGGGTGCCTCTGTCCTTGCGCTACCCCACAGTCTGCCAGCCTAAGGACCCCTGAGGAATGCAGAGCCTCTCCAAGTGGCACTGGCTTTGGGCAGGGAGTGAGACCCAGCCTCCAGGCCAGAAGATTGTTCTTCTCCTTCCACCTTCCACCTCCTAATTCCAGAGGTGCTCAGCAGGGCCTCCTGAGACCACTGCCCATGCAAGGCCTGCTGCTACTGCCCTCATGGGCATTTCAGACATCTTCTGGATCACTGAGACTCTGACAGCACCCACGGGGTGATGGAACCAGCCTCAGAGATGCTCCCAAGGCTAGTAGGGGCCTGGGCCTCTCTGCTCTGTCCCTCGAGGAGAAGTCATCTTGAGGGGCAGGGAAGCCAGGTGTCCTGGTGGATGCTTTTTCTCTCTCCCCCTTTGCACCTCCCTGTTGGGCTTCAGAAATTGCTATCAGGTAAGATCAACAAAAACACTGAACCTGGGGCTAGCCACATGCATCATCCTGCCACCAGATGGACATTCTGACACAGACAAGATGGGTTCCCTAGCTGACCTGCAGAAGGATCCTCATACATATGTTTGGAATCTGAGCATTGGTTCAACCCTCTCCCTCCTCATGGCCTTTACCGATTCACTCATTTATAAAGACCTACCAAGAGCCACAGCCTAGCAGGTCGTTCACACCAGAGTCTGACCATCTCTACCTTCCCAAACCACCCCCTCCTGAGCGCTCCCACCCAGCCAAGAGGGCTGCCCTGCCCAGGTTTCAAACATGTGGAGCTCTACCCTGAAACCCTGAAAGCAAATTCCCTGAGGGGAAAGAGTGGGTAGGATGTTTTCAAGAACCACTCATTGTGGGTTTGGGGTCCAGCCAACAGAAGTGCCACTGAGATGCAAGAAGAACATTTGCTTAGGAGCCTGGGCTCCTCTCTCACACTCGCTAAATGCCTACTGTGTGCAAGGATGCACCAACACAGGCTCCCCGGAGGAATTGCTGGCAAGGGAAGTGCTGGAGGCTGAAGTGAGGAGAAAATAATGGAGATGTCAAAGCAAATCAGAGAGACTCTTGTTTTTATAAACATCATTCCTTCTGGTCAGTTCCAAGTTATTTAGTGGGCTATACACACATATTTTTTCCCTCAAACCAAAATAGCCCTCCCCAAGACTTCCAGTTTGAGGGGAATAGAAGAAACAGCATAAACATTCCTTGCAGCTGGCCTATAGGAGGTGAGCACTGGCCCGGGCCTGTAGCTAACTGCAAGCCTGTAGAAAGCTCACTCCCTGTGCATTCTGAGGGTCATTTCCCTGCTCCCAATTCAAAATGGACTCTGTCACCTGGGGAATCCACCCAGCCCCCTCAATGGGTCATGTGAATGTCTCAGAGTTGAGGGTGAGGGGGACATGTCACTCTTGGACTGGTGGAAACTGAAAATTATAGGGTGCTGTGGAACATACTGTCTAACAGCAACATCAAATTTATTTCAAAAAGAAACTTGGGGGACATTAGGGGAACCTAAAGGATTCTTGGGGAATTGCTAAATGTCAGGGCTAGAGATTATTCGGCCCAACCTCCTCCCTTTACAGAAGAGGAAACTGAGGCTCAGAGAACAGAAATCACTTGCCAAAGGTTAGGCAGCAGGGCCGGGCCTCACAGCAAGGGCTCCTGCCCCTGAGGAATGACTTGGTCCTTGACACCACTGAGCTCAAGGAACAAATAATCCTGATGAGTCTGGCCAACATGAATTATTTTTGCAAAAGGGTCTGTTTGTTTGTTCTTTTGGGTAGCAGGGAGAGAGTCCTTCCCTGCCTCACTGTCAGAACGACTCCCCGCCTCTGCCTGAGAAGTGACCCGCCCCGGCTGGCCGGCACCACCACCAGTGACTCTCAGGCAAAGGATGTGCGTTGCAAAAATGGGGCAAAGTTTCCTATTCTGAAGATAACATTGTAAGACACAGGAAGTCTGCGAGCAGAGCCTGCGTTTCCAGAAGGTCTCTGCACACCCATTCGCAGCCACTTCCATTGTACAGGGTTTCTAGAGATTCGAGGCTGGGGGATGGGGAGGGAGGGGCAGGGACGGTGCTGGGAAGGGGCAGCAGCCACAGCCCAGATAAGAGTCCAGACAGGGCTTCCAGTCCCCCAGGCTCACTAGGCCTCCCGGCAGCGCAGACCCCTCTCTGAGGCCGGCCTTCCGCAACCCAAAGATAAAAGGGTTAAAAGAGCCAGTGTTTCCCCTACTTTGGGCCCTTGTGTCCAGATTCCCAGGCCCCGCCCCTGGAGATTCTGATTCATGGGTCCTGGGTGGAGCCCAGGAATCTATGTTTTTAACAAGATTTATGAGGCCCCTTTTCTGGCTCTGATATGTCACGATCCCATGAGTGGAGGGTTCAACAGCCTGGCACGGTAGTGAGAGAGTTGGCTTCCTCGAGGGAGGAATGACAGGGGCAGGAAGGAGCCCAAACCAAACTGACTTCCTAGCATTAGACAGACGTGGTCAGTCCCAGCGCCAGGCCGGGAGACCGGCAGGGAAGGCGACACTCTGGAGCCACCTCAGATGGCCCTGACTCAGGGCATCTGGGCGTGCCCAAGGACAGGCCCTTGGGACAGTGGGCACCTCTGCATAGGATTTGCAATCAAGGACCTCAGTTCAAATCCCAGCTCTGCTACTTCCTAGCTGTGTGTCTGGGATGAATGGCCTTAGCCTCTCTGGGCCTCAGTTCCCCATCTGTGAAATGGGATCAAGAGCACCCATGACAAAGAATCGTTGGACAGGGACTGTCAGACTAATAGCTGACATGTCCTACAAGCTCACCATGTGTCAGGCACACCTAGTTTCCACAACAACTGTAGGAGGTAGCTGTTATTAATTGCCCCATTTTACAGATGAGGAGGAAACTGAGGCCTCCTGACCAATCCAAGGTCACCCACTGGTAAAGGGGTGGTGCTGGGATTCATAAACATTCAGTGGGACCTCTCTGCTCCCAGTGGGTGTGCAGCAGACAGAGAGGCTCTCCAAAGATGCTGCCTTCCTTCCACAGGCACCACCCAGAGCCTACGCCACACACAACACCATTCTCCAGGGGTGCCAGGGGAGCAGACACACCTCTGCCCTCAGATCTCCAAGTCCAGGGAAAGAGAGGACATGACTACAAAAGAGCATTATAAATGAGGGGCAGCAGGCAAAGAAGGGTGGACCACCAAATCTATGTAGGGGAGGACAGCTGAGTGTGATTACAGAGAGGGTGGAAGGGATAGGGAAGGAAAGGGGCACTCCAGGGGTGAGGAACGGCCTGGGCAAAGACACGTGGGCAGGAGAAGACAAGGCAAAAACAGTCTCCTGTGGCCAAATTAAAGAATACACAAGGGCTCCTGGAGAAAGACTAGTCTACACAGGTTAGCTGGGGCCACACCATGCAAGACCTTGAGTATCCGACTGGGGCTGAGCTCTTGCATTGTGTTGTGGGCACAGGGAGCCACAGCAAGGTGGTGAGCAAGGAGGGTTCTCCACCATTTCATGGGTGCATACCCCACACCCCAACGGACCACTGGCAAGGGCGGGGACCTGCCTGCAACTGGGTGTGATTAATACTGGAAGACAGGTGGATTTTATGAGTAGGAACTCTAGGACTATACAAGCATCCAACACTGAAGATACAGAGCTTTTTTCCTGATTTTTATTTGTCAATGCCATTTAGAGATAAAACAGACTACTCTAGTTAAAAAAATCCAAGGGGTGGATGAAGACCCGGCATAGTATAGTGGGAAAAGCATCTGTAAATATATATATATCAACGTGTCAGTGTTGTTCATAATTCTCGGTCTGTCTACTGGATCTGTCAACTTCTGAAAGCACTGTGTTATAAAGTCCCATTCTTCTGGGAGTTTGTCAAATTCTCTTTCATTTCTATCCATCTCTGATTTAGATATTTCAAAGCTATGTTGTTGGGTATATAAAGATTCATGATTATTATATTTTACTGATCATTTTAGCTTTGATCTATGTCAGGGGTCAGCAAAAGCCAAATTTGGCCCCCCACTTGTTCTTGTAAATAAAGTTTTATTGGAACACAGTCATGCTCACTGTTTTATATATTGTCTGTGGATGCCACAAGGGCAGAGTTGAGCAGTTGGGGCAGAGACAGCACAGCCTGCAAAACCGAAAATGTTTACTATCTGGCCCTTTACGGAAAAGTCTGCCACCCCTTGATCTATGTAAAATTTGCCTCTTTGTTCCTTTTAATGGTCTTTTGCTTAGAATTATATTACCTCATATTAACATTGGTGTGCTTGCTTTTTGTTTAGCATTGACTAGTAATCTTTTTTCCTCATTCTCTTTAGTTTCAACCTTCCTCTATCATTTTATTTAGGTGTGTTTCTTCTAGAAATCCAGCATGTAGTTAGATTTATAAACACAGTCTGAGAGCTTTTGTCACATTTACTGTCACTAGTGTTTGGACTTGCCACATTGTTAGCATGGTTTTTTTTAATCTACCACGTTTTGTTGTTGTTTTCATCCTGCTGAATTTTAGAGTAGTGAACCCTCAGGAGGAAAGCAGGATGGGGAAGCAAGGGAGACTCCTGCTTTATCAGTATATTTTGAATTTTATATAAAGAGAACATAACTATATTATTTGTGTAATGACATATTATTTTATATTTAATAATAAAAAGGAGAGTTTTAAAGAACCGAGAGTTGTGAATATACAAGGATGCATCTGATGCATTCTTCAGTCAACAAAAGTTCCACTCAACGCTTTCCTTCCCACCACCTCCACCCACAGACACACACAAAGACAACAGCAACTTGATATCAATGGAGTGTATATAATGTGGAGCTGGCTTCGAGGGGGGTCCCCGGCCCTCTCAGTCAGACTAACCAGGAACCAGCCCCTCTGGGTCCCAGGACCCTGCTCTCTGAGGTCACCAAGCGTGCCGAGGTGGCTGTCCCCCCTCACTGGCCCCAGCAGGGCCGTCTCCCCGATCACAGAGGGCCGCATCCCCAGCGCCCAGGCCCACCGCGCTCCGCCCGCGCCGCTGCTGTCCTGCCAGCACTTCCATCGCGCGGGACCTGCCAGCACCCAGGGCAGGCCCAGCCCGGGCCCTCCAGCACTCAACTGCTGCCCCCACTCTCCCTGCTGGCCCCACCTCCAGAATTCCCTCTAGCCTTCTCCAGAATGTCAGAGCCAGGCAAGACCTCCAAGAGACTGGGGGTGAGGCCCTGAAAGGGGCCAGCATCAAGACAGACCAGCCCCCAGCCTGAGGAGTCAGGGAGAGACCCATCCCCCCTCAGGAGCCATCAGGAGTACACCCTGGGTTCAGGCTCTACCCCTGGCATGTCCTCTGCCGTCTTTGGGCCTCTGCCCTGCTAAGCTAAATAATTTGTCTGCTCCCTCCTGACTCTACGTGAGTCCCTGTCATTCTGGATGACTCCTCATTAAGGAAAGGGTGGCTGGAGGATGTCCCCAATGGAAAGGGAAGGGGCATTTCCTGCCATGTCTGACATGGATCCTGGCAGAGACACCAGATTCACACACGTCACACACCTCTCCTCCTGGTCCCACCCTGGGGATCAGAGTTGGCAGTTTGTGAGGATTTTATAAAATCATTCCCTGGACACCTGTTGTGTTTCATGCTAGACCTCACACCGCCCTCCTCCACTGGATCCTTACAATAGTATGGGAGACAAGGACTTTCGCCTACACTGTGCAGATGGGGAAACTGAGGCTCGGGGAGATTAAGCAATTTACCCAGGTCTTCCCCCACAACCCCAAGTCTCAGGACTCTTATGGGGGGAGGGGGGGAGGTTCCACTACGCCACAGCTGCCTCAGGTAGACATGAAGTAGAACTTCCCTCCCAACACATGAGGGTCAAGCCCAAAGCTCCCTGGGGGGAGGAGAAAGGTCTCTTCCCAGGGAGAAGAAACAGCCAAAATAGCCATAAGGCAAGAACCCCCACCCCCACTCTCACCTCTGTCCAAAGGACCCAGCTTATGCCTCAAGTCTCTCTGCTCCTAATTTGCTGTGTGACTTCAACAAGTCACTTCCTCACTCTGAGTCTCTATTTCCTCAAAACAAGGGGGTTGGGCTATAAGAAACTGGTGTCCCTTCCAGCTCCATCCATCCAGTTCCACCCGTGACTAAACCTGACTGAGGCTCCGCTGGAAGATTCTGCTGTGCGTGGGACCCTCCCCTTTGTGGCTATGTGGGATGGAGGGGAGGGCAGAGAGAGAAATGGAAAACAAATATTTTCAAGGGACGGGAGTAAACACCGCAGTTGGCATGGCAGAGCCGGTGGAGTTGCTGAACTAGAATCCTGAAACCGTTAAAAATAGGAAAAGAAACGGTACAGTTCACATATTTTGCAAAGCTAAGTTAAATCAACATCTGCAAAAAATATCCCCGTTAAACGGAATAGCAGGATTTCATTAAGTAAATTGCAAGTTGGCAAAAATTCTGAAAGAAAGGGGAAAAGCCACGGGCTGGCCTGTAATTTAAACCTTATTTTAACTGTGACAGCATGACTGCAAAGGGCTCCATTTCCAAATGAGAGGAAAAAAATAAAATAAAACCTAAAAAAAATTTTTTTTTTTAAAAGGGCCTCCTGCACTCCCAGGCACGCCCCTCCCCCTAGCTTCCACGGACCCACAATATTTTCAGTAATTATAACGTTACCTAGTTTTCCCATGGATATAACAAATGAGGGACAGAGAGAAGGGGGAGGTGTGGGGAAGAGGGAGGAAAAAGTGAGCACACAGACAAAGTCACCATTGTCACCTCTAATTAGGTTTTTTTACCAAAATGGCTTGAAGCACAGAACTCTGGGAATCTTTTCCTTCCTCCAGGAGGCCTTTCTGTTTAACCCCACTGTGAGTTCCCCTGGCTTGAAGCCCCATACAGAGGTGGCCCCCCCCACCGCCCCATCTCTCCCCACCCCCCACCTCTGCTGCGATAGCCCCACCACTCACCCAGCCCCTCACCTCGGGCAGGGCTCCTCCTTCCCTGAGCCTCTCTTCTTTGTCCCTAAAATGGGGAGATAACAGCAGCTTCCCTGCCCAGGCCAGTGCTGGGGGATCAGTGGTGAGCACCTTGTAAAACACAGAGCACCCACAAAGTCCAGGGCCATACTGTGGACTCTGCCACCTGGAACCCAGGTAGGGCCATTTCTGCAGGTAAGCAGAGGGTCGCAGTGGCAACTGCATGGACTGGTAAGCAATGGAGGACACTGCCTTTAATACTCGGGACCCTGCCCTACGTGCTCTACCCAGCACCCCATCCTCCACCCTGGGGTTCCCTGGGGTGTCATCCAAGGATGACCTGAACATAACAATGTCCTCGTCATAAAAGAGACTAGAGCAGGAAGGGATCATCGACTTCATTCTTAAAACTTGTTTTCTCATCTAGCGGTGGAACACCCTCTCCCCTCTCTCCGCCATCCAGAATCCCACTGCTAATCCCAGGATCGGAAATAGGTAAGAGTACAGCTACTCCAGCCCTCATGCTTTGCTGCAGCACCCGAGAGTTTGAAAACCACAGATGCAAGCTGTATCCCCTCCTCTCCTGGTACAAAAGGGGAAACTGAGGCCTAGCAATGGGGCGTGACTGTGGTTTGTTCGTTTCAGGGGGGTGAGGACTCTGGAAGTGTGGCCTGCGCTCACGCTGACCGGCCCGTGAATCCCTGAGGGCCTGCCTGGCACCTTCCTATGAGCCAAAAGGAATTTCTGTCAGATCTGCAGCCTGGTGGTGACTGCTCAACAGGAAGGTGATCCTCAGAGCAAGGACAGCACTGGAACCCATAAGGAGACAGCTCCTTTCTGCACACAATTGATCTGCTACTGGAGTTTCCAGAAAATCCAAAGATAGACTGAATGAGTGTGCAGTTCTTACAGGCCCAGAGAGGGAAAAGGGCTTGCCTAAGGTCACACAGCAAGTGAGCAGCAGAGCAGGGACTAAGGACAAGAATAAAGCAGCCGATCCCTAGCCCCAACTGAAGTCTGACCTCCTTGGTGAGGTAAGACACACTGTACCCCCAAACCACAGAGCCTCCTCCTGCCCCCAGCTCCTCACTGCTGCCTCTCCAGGGAGGCATGAGGCTTCATCTCGTCCCTTGCACTGCTGTCTTAAATGGACTTTGAAGCCCTGCACCGTTACCTTAAGTTGACATGTGCCCTTTCTGAGCCTCAGGGAACCACCTGTAAAACGGGGGTTATAATCAACTCTACTCCTCCCCTAGCCCTGGACGGTTATAAGGATTATGGGACATACTCTGTAAAATGCCCAGCTCTGTGCTGAACAGCTAGTAGGCACTTAAGTCTGCACAACCCTACAACGCCCAGCACAGAAGGCACCCACCTGGTGACATCATTGCTGAGGGACAGAAAATAAAACGGGCGCATGCATTTACTGCGCTCCTACCCAGTACCAGCGGTCGTACTCACACGAGGGGTCTGGACGGGCTGTGCATGGTCGTGTGTGAGGGAGGAGGTGAGTGTGAACCTCTGTGTCCCACACACTAGGCCAGGTCTCTGCAGCGCGAGAGCCTGCCCACTCCCCAGGCAGCGCCACCTGGAGCCTGGCTAACTCGGACCTTTCTGCGAGTGTGAGTTGAGCTGGACCCTGCCTTTAATTTAAGGAGAGCACATGCAGGAGGCCAGCCCACGTAGCAGGAGCGGCAGTGGTCAAGGGAGTCAGAACACATCAGAGGTGCAGGGAGAGGGGAGGGATGAGAAACGCCCCCTGTCTCTGAGGACCAGGTAACAATAGCGCCCTTTTATGGAGCATTTACTAAATGTGTGTTATTAACTCACTCCCCCGGGGTGGGGCTACCATTATCCTGCTCTCAAAGAGGAAGACAAGAGCCCGTGACCACCCACGGAGAGTGTGGCTGGCCTGACATCTGACCCCGGAGCTTGAGCTCCCAGCACCCCACATGCTGCCATTCGGGGCCTCTGATGGTGAAGGTGGGCAGTGCCAGGGAGCTGGGCGGGGAAATGAAGCCGCAGCATCACCCAGCGGGGCTCTTTCCCTCAGCAAGACCCTGTCCCCACGGACCTCCAAAAGTGTGACGGAGCTCTGGCAGGAGGAGAAGGACATTTTCGTTGTTTCCTCCTCAAGTTCCTGAGGAGCTTTGGGGTGGGGAGGCCCAAGCTGTGCAAGGTGAGGAGCAGGGACTGGATCCCATTAACCACCCCCCCATGGCAGAGGGCTGGAGGAGCCACCATGGTCACTGTTGGCCGGGGGTCACCAGGAGTTCTGGCAGTCCCTAAAACAGTGTGACTCTGAGCAGGCCACTTTCCCTCTCAGAGCCTCAGTTACCCCATCTGTGAAATGAAATCTTGAGCCAAGTGATCCCTGATGTCCCAGGCTCGTGAGGCGGGACCCTTAAACAAGGCCATCCAGAGATTTGGGAAGAGGAGCAGGCATGCAGAGGCCAGCCTGGCCACCCGTGCTTGTCCCTGGTGACTGGGGGAGGCCTCCCAAGGGAGTCGAGGCAGGAGGAGGGGAGAGGTGCAGGGATGGTGCCCAAGGGGCAGTGCTGAGGTTTCTGGGAGCAAGGAGGAGCCCCTGGGGCTCCTTGGAGACACTTGACTCACAGAAGGCCCAACTCTGCCATGATCCTGCAGCTGGGATGACACGAGGGCAGGCCAGGGGATGAGTCTTCTGGCACTGAGGTGGCACTGGGACGCCCACCCCCACCCTGGGCAGAGTCCCTTACAGGACCGCTCAGCCTCACCACCTTTTGCAGAGCTCAGACCCTAAAAAGGCCAGGAAGGTCTAATCAGGCCTCGGGGCCTTTGTGGCAGTGGCATAGGAGGCTGCAAAGAAGTGGAAGGAAGACAAGGGGCTTTAAAACCTGATCCATGAGACCCTGAACAAACTCTCTCTCCTCTCTGGGCCCCAGTGACCTCATTTGCAAAATGGCAATGATTAAACAATCTTCCCAGGGTTGTCTGTTGTGAGAATTCAATTAGCTACTGTCGTCCACCTGCACCTTCTCCCTGGAGTGTCCCTTCCTGTCCCCTGCCCAGAACTAAATGTCACGTCCTCCATGAAGCCTTGCCACCCTTGCCTAGGCAACCCCTCCTGAGATCTCCTAGCAATCTGTTCAGATCTTTATTCTAGATTTCTGTATGTAATTTTTAATTAGGTGTCTGCTTCCTTTAAACTGTGAGCATTCTGAGAAGAGGCTAGGGCTGGTGGGATGACGTGAGGCCGTCTACCCTAGTGAAAGAACTCAAAGCACAAAGGTGACGTGACTCCCTGTAGTGACACAGCAAGCCAGGGCCAGAGGTGGCCTTGAACCCCAGTCTTCTGAGTTCCAGCCCAGGGCTCTCTCCAGAAGCCCTCCTCACAACAATGTCTGTGGTCGGTCAGAAAGCAGGGAGGGGACCTCACAGCCAAGACTACCGGCCCTGGCCATCCTGATCCACTACTAGAGTCCCGTGTACAGGATCACAGCCCTGGGAGGCCCAAGACCCGGGTGAAGTTCCTGGGCCTCCGTTACTCCAGCTTGAAATTGGGCGATGCCCCTTTGCCCCTCAATGGTTTTCCTAACGAGCAAGTGAAAAGCTGGGTTGTAAACTGCTTTCTAAAAAAGGCCCCATTAAACGTAAGGGACTTTTATTATGTTTAGAAGCAACTATAATAAAACGTACTCCACATAGCAGCTTCCTACGGAAGAAGTAGGAAGAAAAGCAAGCTGGCCATCCGGGGCCTGGCTGCAGTTCTGGTTGTCAATAAGTCACTGTGTGACTTGGGGAAGTCACTGGTGTCTCTGGGACTGTTTCCTCTTCTCAACAAAACAAAGGTTTGGGCTGGCTGGCCGCCAAAGCCCCTCCAGGGCTGACATCCTGCTCCATGCCCAGCACCGTCTGGGCGCCGAGGATACAACAGGCACAAATCAGGGACTCGAGTTCTAGGGATTCTGAACATCTTGATGCCACAAGCTGCTCGAGACAGGTGAGTGCCCCAGCCAGAAAACATGGCTGGTCCATCTCCACCTTGGAAGGGCTTCCCCTCCTCCCTGCCCCTAAGTTGGCTTTGCAATTTGCTTTGACCTTGACACACACCTGTCCTGTCAGGAAAGCAGTGTGGCCCAGGGGCTCAGAAGACCTAGGTTTCGGTTCCCATGAGCCTCAGTTTCCCAAAAGAGGCAGCGATAGCCCCCGTCCTGCCTGCTTCTGCACAGCCTGTCGGTAGGGCCACAGAAGGGCATACGGCATCAGCCCATAAGGGCTGGGAGTGGGAGTGACCATTTCTTGAGCATCTGTGCGCCAGGCACCAGCTAAGCACTGTATGTGGCTGTCGTTTAAGGCTCCCAGTAAGCCAGCAAGGTAGGTTCAGTGGCTTCCCCAAAGCCACAGACTCCCGACTGGCCCTGCCTTCTGATTCTGGAGTGAGACAGTCTAAGTCTTCGGAGCTGAGCCCTCTCTGCAGAGCTGTGATCACCACCATCATCCTCCGACCACCCGCAGAACAGAACTCAGCAATTTCCAAAGCATTTTCACCCCGAGAACCTCAAACATAGGCTTGTCTCAGCTCTTGTTCTCCAAAGGGCAGGAGCCTTTCAGGCTCGCCTCTGCTTAGAACAAACTACTGCTCACTGGTGGGGTCTCTGGGCCACCGTGGCCTGGCACATGGAGGGTGCTCCATAAACATTGGTTGGATGAACTGAACCAACACCTCTGTTGGTGCTCTGCCCTCACCAACTCAGTGCACGGCCCAGCTTCCAAATGCCAACACCTGCTTTTGTCCAAGGACATGCCCTGTTGCTGGGAGCTTGCTCTGCCTGAGAGCTGGGAAGTACCAGGAATGAATGCGCCAGGAGAGGTGGATTCTTACCCCAGCTCCCTCGCCCCTCTGTGGGATAACTCTGAGGTGAGCTCAATATTGTTTCCCCAAATTCCCAGCAGGATCAGCTCCAAGTGCCCAGGGACTAAGTGGTTTCATAATGCTCCCTGCACCGCCTCCTCTCCTTCCCTTCCTCACTCTCCCACTGCTGTTCCCTGGGTCAGCCCCTGCCACAGTCAACTGTGCAGTGTGTCTCAGGGTCTGTTTCTGGGAACACCCAAACTAAGAAAACCTTGCCTTGGCACCAAACAAATCGTAGCTTATGTAGCTGTTCCCAAGCCCAAGCTCCTAGAGAGATGGGAAGTGCCACATGAACAGGGGCTGGGTCTTCTCTGCTCTGTGCCCCTGCACCAGGGACAGGCCGGGCTCTGGGGAGGTGCCTGTAAATGGAGCAAAATGAATAGAAGATGGTTCATTCACTGAGTAGTCACTGGCCACATCGAATACTCGTTCTTGTCCTGAAGAGTCTTCAGTCTAGCTGGGAAATAAGACATAAAACAGTCCACGAAGACACTCACTAAAAAAGAGGTATATGGTACCACGGGTTTTTCCTAGGCATCTAGATAAAGGTCCTGAGTCTTCTGAGAGATGACTCACCCAAGGGCACAGGGCTCTCCTGTCTTACATGTGAAAACAGATTACAAGCCCCTCAAGAGCAGGGTTGAGCACAGCCCCTCTGTTGCCCCCACAGCAGCTCCTAGTGTGCCCTGGACGAGGCAGGAAATCAATAAAGGGCCACTAGTTAATCTTTGAAGAAAGACCTGGATCCTGGGCCGCAGTGAACATTCAAGGAGTGCCTGTGTGTGCTTCCCATGTGTACACATTAACCTCGAAGGACAGCACCTGGCCAAGTTTGGAAAATGTGCTGCAGACCCATGATCTTCTTTTTCTCTCTTAGACGCCAAACCCAATCTGTCAGCAGGCCCTCGCCAGCTCTGCTGCCCCAGCAACTTGGAACCACTGTCCACACATGCTGACTCAACTCCAGCAAGCCACGTGGGGCTGGGCCTCCCTTGGCAGGTGTCAGCCCTGTCCACCCCCCGGGATTAGAACTGCAAAGTCCCTAGACCCAAGAGGATTCAATGAGGTAACTTGCAGCGAGCACCAAGCACATGGCCTAGCCCCAAGAGGTGCCCAGTGGTCACAAAGTCCCTGCCCTTGAGTTTCCTAGACCCAGAAGGGCTCTCAGGAGCTCCGACTCCAGTAATTTTTAACCAGAAAGGCAGAACATTAGCACCTGGGGAACCCGCTGACTCACACTGGGCACCAGGCACTTGCACTGTGACAAAGTTCTCCAGAGGCTCTAATCCAAGCCCCCCATTTAACAGAGGAGAAACTGAGTCTCAGAGAGGGGCGGTGACTGACTCAGGAGTTCCGGCAAATAAAGCATTTGGAAAAGCACATCGCACACAGGCCTCTCCTCGTAGCTTTACAAGGAAACTCCCATCCAAGTCTCCTGTTCATGATGATCTCAGGCAGAAGTGAGTTGCAAAGTGAATTAGGGCACAGCAGGGAAAACCTGGGGAGGGGCAGGAGCGGGACCCCTCCCCCAGGGAGGCTTGCAATCTAATGAAGCGAAGAGAAAGACTCAGGTGGCAGTTCAAACGCTCACGTTTTAAAGATGAAAGTATGCAATTCAATTAAATGTTGAAGTAGTGTTTTCTCACACTAAATCACTGAAACGTTGGTGCATTCCTTGAATTTCTCAGGGCACTGTTCATTTTTATTTATTGTTGTAACCCAATGCCCTTAGCAGTGTGAATGGTGCTATTCGAAGGAAACTTGTTTTGCAATGGGGAAAGTTGTCCCAGGTCTCTTAAAAGGTTCATTATGTGCGTGGTAACTCAGTTCTATTAATAATCCCGGACTATACAGGCAAGGCTTACTTTCCATTTAGCATTATATTTTCCACAATTCTGTAAACAGCTCCTCCACACAAACCCTTTTGATATTCAATTCCTCCGGTTTTTTTTCCTAACCACTCTTCTCTCTGGGCCTACTCCTTGTGAAAAAAAAAAAAAAAAAAAAAAAGGAAAGAAAGAAATCACCAAGCACACATATTTTTTCAATTAAGCCATGCTTGGTGCCAAAATATATGGATCCCACTAATAGCCATAAGTAATCTTAAGGTCTTTTCCCCAAATATTTTGATTATTTTACAAATCCCCCAAGGAATGTGCTCTTAGGGTGATTTATGGAGCCCAGGCAGGACTTGTGATTCGGGGAGGGGGTCTGGCTGCAGTGTGGCAAGTTAGGATACTGAGGTGGCTGTGTGTGCCCCCCAAACACTGCCTCATGCTAGGGCAGATGGGAGGGGGATCCAAAGGCTCTCAGGGAAAATTCTAGCCCATCTCTGCAGGGATGAGAAGGGTGAGTTAGTGGTTCCGACACCAGACAGTAGCTGCAGTCAGCCCTCTGAGGAAATGGTGGCTGGAACAGAAGTGACCACCACAGATAATGCAATGTCCGATAACCCCCAAGTCACCTGCATTTGCCTTGTATTCTAAGGTGGGGTGTTTTGTTCAACCTCTATCAAATTTACACTGCTTACTTTTCAACTTTTAATAAGTATATGTGACTAAGGGGAAACCACAGTGTCAGGGGAAAGCTAACCTGGAATTAAGACCTATCTGAATAATCTTTAGGGGAAGAAGCAATGCTGGGTGGACAGATGGGGAGGGGCCAAAGGCCGCGTGGGCTCTGTAAACAGCATCTCCAGATCCCCGACCATGAAGTCCCTCAACCCCCACGGAACACCCAAGAGGATGGGGGTCAGGGACCCTCAAAGACCAGCTGGGACAGGCAGGCTGGGTTCCCCATGGGCGAGCTGAGGAGTCTGGCTGAAGCTTCCTGCTGACCAAGGGGGCCCAAATCAAGGATGGGCTGGTTAGCAGAAGCAGATCAGGCCCTCAAGTGCAGGGCAGGTGTGGTGGCAAGGGCCAGGCCTTGGCAGCCAGAGGTCCAAGGCCCATCCATTCCCCACTGGCTGGCTGCATGACCTCAGCAAACCGTGCAACCTCCACCAAGCCTTAGCCTCCTCACTTGCCAAGTGGAGCTAAGAATTTCTGTCTTCCTGGCTGGATCCTCTCGTGGCAGATCAACTGGATCAATTGGATTGTTCTTTACAAAATCAGGCCAGAAGGAATTTTGTGTGTTAGTATTGTTATATCAACAGCTGACATACTAAATGTCCAAATGCACAGCATCTCCTAGAAAGTAGCTTAAATATACCCTTCCCTTATCTATACTTTAAAACTAGATTAACCCTTCAGAGCCAGTGTCTTTGCATTCTGGGATCATTCCCAGAATTCAGTTCTTCACAGTTAACTCTGACTCGAATGTCCTGTGAATCCACACTGCGGGGACTTGCTGGACTCACGTGTGGGTCATTGTAACCGTTCACGTCTGGAAGTGAGCCCTCTCTGCACCACCTTATCAGCTACTGTCAAATTAAGCCTCATCTGTGACTGGTCACCCAAGCTAGTCAAAGGCTTTTTTTTTTTTTTTAAGTGGCAACTTATATTTTAGTTTAATTATGACACCCACCAAGGGCACAAAAACAGCCACAGCCAGAAGCGGCCAAAACCTCAGTTTGACAAAACTCAAGCTGTAAGCCTGGGCAGTCACCGTCTCAGCCTCTCACACTGCAAGATGGTGTCCCAAAGTGACATTTTTCCCTGAATGAGCGAATGACTTTTCATAAGCAGGTATGCACAGACCCCAACCCCCAGGCCTCCACCGCCAGCACCAGGAACCCCGCACCCCAGTGCAGATCCAGAGAGGAACTCCGAGCCTCTGTGTCAGCAGCAGGAACAATAGGCTGAAGTCAGGGTCCTTGAGGATGTGGAACAAAGAGCTGGCTCGCCGGGGAGGGAGACCTTTAACTTCCAGAAACCACACACGTCCCATCCCACACGTTGTTCCACATGCCAGGAGAGAGCCCCAGGGTCACATGGCCTTTTGAAGGTCCCAGGTTTGTTGGAGCCAGAAAACCCCCTGCCTTGCAAACACATGATAGACAGGAGTCACCAGAGTTGCAGAGCTGCTGCATCCCTTTCTGTCTGTAAGTCCAGCGTGCGTCACGAAACCTCTCACCTGTACAAGAGGGCCTGGGGAGGCCCCAGAGGGGGCCAGCAGAGGCTGGTGAGACCGGTGCCAGCCGGCCCTATCTCCCCCGGCCCCCAGCACCTCCAGCCGATTCACAGGGAGCCTCGGCCTCTTATCAGGGCCCGCCAGCCAGGCACCAGCACACATCCCCACTGGCCGCACCTTCCGCCCCGAGCAGGCCTTTGTCTCTGGCTCCAAACTGGCTGCGGGAAGTGGGGCGCTAGGGAGGGGTGGGGGTGCCACAGGGCCCTGGAGGCACTGCAAGGGGCCTCCCCACCTGATGCCATGTGATCCTCACCTAGAAACAGAGAAGCAGAGGTGGAAAGGAACTCAAGAGATCACCCGCCGCCCACCCACTCACTTGGTGCATGAGCAAGCTGAGGCCCAGAGAGGGAATGGGACTTGTCCAAGATCACACAGCAAGTTGGAGACAAAGGCTGGCCTGGAGCCCCAGCTTTCCCGGCCTGACTCTCCTTCCTATGCTAGGCTCCTGCTGCGCCATGTGCCCTAAGCAAGTAGCTTCACTTTTCTGGTGCTTAGTATCCTCACCAACAACATGGATTCAGCACTCAGATCTTGAGGATACAAGGCCGAGATGGGAAAGTGTTTTGCCAAAGTAAAAGTGCCCTTCTTGAGTAGGAAGCCCTTCTCCTTTTAGCCTAAGCAGAGGGGAAGTTTAGGGAAACAAGTGGGAGAGAACAGGACAGGAGGGAGAAAAGAGCCACCAAGAGCTGTTTTATTGTGGGGTCCAGGTGGAGGGTGGGGTGGGGGACGCGAGCTGAGGAGCAGAAGGCATGCCAGCCTGGGGGGCTGTAAAAGAGGGGCCTCCTGGGTGGGGGGTGGGGGTGGGGGGCCCGGCGCTGCAGCCCGGATTTTAAAAGCAGGATGTTTGGCTGGGGCCTCTCCTCTCTCAAATAAACAACCCACAACCTTATTCAAAACAGAGGGGCACCACTGGAGAAGGGCTGGATCACCTTATTTCCATATCCCCTCCCCAAAGGAGTGCCACCAGCCACCTCCAAGAACCCAGCTGAGGGGCAGGAGTGGGGGGCAACCGCAGGGAGAAGGGCTGGGCAGCAGCTGCCCTTGGTCCAGAGGTCACCTGCAGGGGGCGCATCTTGCTGGACGTGTGGGACCTGGAGTTTTGCCAACTGACACCCTCCCCGACCCCATCCTGACCACAGGCCCCCAGATTCTTGGCCTGAGAGCCAGAAGGGGGCCCTGAGAACAAAGTCTAGTCCCTTAAGAAAACTGAGGCTCAGACAATGAGGCGACTACCCCAGTCACACAGGAGCATGGGATCGAAATTAGCACCCAGACTCCCTGTCCAGTGCTTTCTAGCACCTACGAGGAGGGTGGCTGTATGAGCAGCATGAAGGCTCACCCCATTATCTTGCGGAGACTAGACCACTCCTTCACCACTTTCTTGGATTCCTCTGTCCCATGGAGCCTTCATCCACCCAGCCAGTATTTATGGAGAACAGACCCTGTTCTAGGCTCAGGGTGTAGCCAGCTGTGAACAAGACTCAAACCCTACTTTGAAGAGCTCACGTTGGCTTCCGATGGTAACAAGTTGCTCTTTGTTATCTGACAAATATTCACCGAACGTCTAGTCCGCGCGAGTGCTGAGCCAGAAGCCAGGGACGGAGGTGGCTGCGGCAGCCGCGGCCCTGCGCTTAGCTGGAACTTGTCGCACATCCTGGGCTCACGCTCCTGTAGCCTTTCAGGTGTTCATCGCCTACCCCGTCCAGGAGGATGGGAAGCCGCCTGAGACGTGGACCGGTTCTCTGCTCTTCTGTACGTCCCCAAATGGCCTGGTCGAGGCAGCCGCAGAGCATCCACTCAGAAACTGGGAGTGGACTATTTACCAAATGCCTCCCTTCCTCTGGCAGGAAGTCGCTCCCAGCGTGGTGGTTTTTATTTTTTATTTTTTTCAACTCTTTCTGGGCTCGTGGTTTGGAAATAGCAAAGGGTTGTGAGTTACAAGATCCGGGCCCTCTCCTCCACGGCTGCTGGGAGAGAAAACAGATGCGGCCTTTCTGGAGTGCACTTAGACCTTAAGAGTGCATGGCCTTTGACCTAGCAGTCCCACTTCTAGGAATTTATCCTAAGGAAATAACCAGCGATGCGCACAAAGACGTATGCACAGGACGCTCACCAAGCAGCAACATTTATGACAGTTAGGAAAAAAATCGCTATAACAACCAATGTCCAGGGACAGGGGATTGGTAAGTCAATATGGCACATCCATGAGCTGGAATATTAAGCAGCCATTAAAGACCACACAGAATATTTGTTGAATTAAGGAAATGCTCTCAATATTGCTAAGATAAAAAAACAAAGGAGGTACAGACAGCTATACGTACTTTTTATAGCTCCCTTCTTTTCATTTGGCAATATATATATATGCATACAGTGGATTTCTACTTCCTATTTTTTGCTAAAAAAGAGGATAACAAGAAAAATAGTATTCCAAGCTAATTAAGAAATAATAATGATTTTCTTTCAAGGTGGTGGAGTTAAGGGTAATTTGTTTTTCCTTTGTGATTTTCTTGTTTTCTAAATGTTCTGCATTAATCATGTATGACTCTAAAAAAAGAGAGAAAGAGGAAATGCCATCAGTTCCTTCACTAATGTCTGTATGAACAAGCCATTTAATGTCTCTGGGAACCTCCTTGACTCATCTGTACCACAAGGACAGCGGTGACACTGATAGCTAGGAAGGTAATACCTGCACAGGTGTTAGTGCACATCATCTCATTTTACACTCACAAAAGCCCTTTCAGGTAGATACCCATTTTACAGATGCAGAAACAGATGCCATGCCAGCCCAGAGACCTCTCTGCTCACCATCCAAGCCCCTCCACCAGCCACCCCAAGAGAACACAGCCCAAGTCAACCTTTTGGGATTGGTGGGAGTGGAGTGTCGAGTGGGACCCTGGGAGAAAACTGCCCCCCCACAGAGCCACCAACCCTCCTAAGAAAGCCGACTCTCAGCTGCTACATTCTCACTGCAAACTGCAGGGGGCGCTCTCAGAACCCCACGGAATAAGGTACTGCAGGGTCTCTGGCTGGTGGGTGCATCCATCCATTCACCCAGGCTTCCCTGGGCAGTTGCCACGTCCAGGGCAGGGGTGACTCATGGAAGGGCAGGGCTGGAAAGAACAGGTTATGTCCTGATGTGGAAACTGAGGCCCACAGGTCACACAGTCAGGGTGTGGCCTACCGCACAGTTGACTGTGGAGGGGCAGCGGCTCTGGAATGCCAGACCTCCAGGTGGGGGGCTCTAAGGAGAAGAATTTCAGGGTCAAGGATTCAGGCAAGAACTCAGTAAAAGTACCTAAGCCCAGAAGTAAAGCCAGGTCTTGGGCCAGGAAGCCCAGTGGGTAGTCCAAGTCAAAGGCCATGTCTGCTGACCCACTGGGCTTCCTTTAAGTAAGGCTGGGGGCCTGGGAAGGGGCGCTGACTGGGAACAGGGTCAGAATGGCCAGTGGTGATCCTAAGAGCCACGAGCTGCATCAGGAGGGCGCACAGAGCCAACCAGCCACCCCTTCTCTGGGCTGAAGGTCAACCAGCAAGAGTGCTTTGGCTGTGTCCCATTCTTGGGACTACCAATTACTGTCCAGGGGGCTGCCTGGACACCCCGTGGGGCCCTAGACCACAAACATTGGAGCTGCAGAGGACCAGGTGCAGGGTCTCACTGCCTGGGAGACCTGAGGGGAAGTGGCCTGCCCAAGACCACCAGACACACACTCAGCCAGGGCTGAGTCTCCTGTGCCATCTGCAGGGAGCTGAGGGCACACAGGGAAAGAATTTGTCCCTTTCATTGACAAGGTGGGAACTAAAGTAACTTGCCCCTCCCCCCTGGACTGTGATCCTCACAAAGGCCTATCTGCTAGGGGGTGAAGTTTCCAGGTGCCCTGAGTTGCTTGGAGGGGAATTCTCAGGGGGTGACATCGGTGGGATTACAAGGACCAGTGCCTCAGCCCCTAGTGCCTGGAGCAGGGGTGCTTGGTCAGGGCAGCAAGAGGACACCAACACCCACCCCGGGTGGGCTGAGAAAGGGGACAAGGGCATGGGAGGAGCCCCATGGGCCATCACTGTGCATGTGTCCTGGCTGTGAGCCCAAAGCTGCTCAAACTGCCCCCAGAATCTCAGGCTGGGGTTAAAGGGTCACCAGATCTGAATAAGTGAGCACTCACAGGCTTACAGGGATCGGGGGCGAGCCTCTGCTCTCCTGGAAAGTTGTGGGGGAAGAGAACCACCTCTCAGAGGCCCCTCACCTTAATTCAGAGAGGTCCTGAGCCCCTGGTTCTCTCAGCAGGGAACTCGGGCAGGGAGGAGCCCACTGCCTGGTGCCCAGGGGTCCAAATCAACGCCCCAGGGACACTCACTTGCGGAGGTCCCCAGAGGGACAGGGGGCACTTGTTCAAAATGTACGTTCTTTCTGGAATTCCATAGTGGTAATGGGTGCACAACACTGAGAATATACCAAGAAGCACTGAATTGTACACTTTAAAATGGTGAATTTTGTTATGTGAATTTAATCTCAATTTTAAAAATTGCACCCAACATGTACACTGCTAGGCCTTACCCTGGAG
Organism: Tapirus indicus; assembly: GCA_031878705.1. Taxonomy (NCBI): domain Eukaryota; kingdom Metazoa; phylum Chordata; class Mammalia; order Perissodactyla; family Tapiridae; genus Tapirus; species Tapirus indicus. The sequence goes on along the minus strand of CM062918.1, from coordinate 57,357,319 downwards.
ATTCTGATTCAGTGGGCCTGGGAATCTACATTTTACATGTGCTGCAGGTGACAATGCTTCCCGGCCAGGACTGGAAACCCTCAACCCCAGGACCCTGGTTTCCATACAAAGTTACACACCCTACCATCAATTTGCTCCCATTTCACAGATGGGAAAACTGAGGCCCAGAGCAGGAAAAGGACCCAAAGCTCTCACAGGATCCTACTGAAATCCCAACAGTCCTTTCCTAACTAAGAGCAGGGTCTGCTCCGGAGGGTCCCTGCCAGGCAAAGCCCCTCAGCAATCCTGCTCAAATGCTTGGAGTGGCCTGACCTTCTGGCAGATGAGGGAGGGAGGGGAACTTCCGCCTCTGCCCGCACAGAGTTCTCAGGGCAAAGACATCCGCCCTCTCCCCACCTGGGCCCGAAGGAACCAGAAAGCCTGAGGAGATGGAGATTTTTTTTTATTATTGTTATTTTTTAAATACGAATTATTTCCAGCCGGAAGGCAGAGGGATGAGGGCCACTGGAGGCCTCCGGCCACCGGCGCCCAGCCAGCCTCGTAAATGTCTGGCAGCTGGAGGGAGACTCAGCTCATTGCTATCGAAATGAGCTCGTTACTGCTAATTTCCCTGGCTCACCAACTGATGGATCCAGTGTGTTCCTGAATCTCCAAAGACGTTTCCTACGCCACCCTCAAGGGATCTGCCAAGAGTCACGGAGTGTAGGCGGAACTTCAGGGTGGCCTCAGTTTCCCCAACCAAAGTGTGGGCAGAAGAAAAGGGGGCAGAGAGAGTTCACTGAACTGTAGCTGAGTCAACTGCAGTTCGCGTCAACCATTCCCTACTGGGCTGCTCGTTCCTGTGGGCGAAAGGGGAGGCGACAGGACAGCACAACCTCACCGCTGACACTCAGAATAACCCTCACCCACCATGTCCCTGGATGTACTAGGGACCTGGCATATATTATCTCTTTTCATGTACATGACAACCAGGCAAACGGAACATTATCATCACTCTCATTTTACAGACAAAGAAACCAAGACTCAGAGAGGTTAAGGAACTTGCCCAAAGTCACACAGCTGGTGAATGGCACAGCCTTCCTCTAAACCCAGAACGCTGTGAAGCAAGCAAGAAAAAGAAGCCAAACATGGCAGGGAGGATGCCCACCCTGTAAGCTCATGCAGTCTAGGCAGTATGTGTGAAGGCTCCTCCTCACGGGAGTCCAGAGATGAGGGCAAACACCCACTTGCCACCCTAAGCTGGGGTGACCAGAGAAGGCATCCTGGAGGAGCCATATCATTCATGCCCTGGGCTGTCGAAGCTCAGAGGGAGTGGTTACCACCACCCACGCTGGGCGTCCACCTCCCTGGGGCCAGGCCCAGGTAGGGACAACACAGCCCAGAGGAGCAGTGGGAGGGGACCGAAGGAGTAAGAGCCCTCCTCACGGCTGGGGCTCTTCCCACCTGGGAGGACAGGCATCCAACTTACGAGCTAGTAAATCAGCCCTGGTAGAACCCTAGGCTGGAATAGAACGCAGCCATCAAAAACAATGTTTATGGAGAGTGTTAATGATGCAGGAAAATATTTATGTAATGCTAAGGGGGAAAGGCGGGATTCAAAATCGTATTTTTTAACAGAAAAAACAAAATTTAAACAGAATAAGCCAAAATGTTAACAGTGGTTATCTCTGGAGTGTTAGGATTATGGGAATTCCCTCCCTGCATCTCGTTTTTATACTTTCCAAGTTTTCCATAATGAGCCATATGCTTCCTTGAAAAACAAAAGCAAAAAGGTGTGTTTTAAGCTAACCAAAAGGATGCCACTGCCGGCTGCTCTCCCCAACGCCCCATCCCTTGCCAAGGGCCCTCAGCACTGCACCCTGCCCGCCCCACCCTCTGTGCAGAGGACGAGGGAGCTCCCCCAGGAGACACATGGCCTGGGTGAGCCTCTCTCTCCAGGAGGCCCTGGGAGTGGCAATCTGAGGCCCCAGGAAGATGGACACATAACGCCAGACGTTCACTGACCACCTGTAGTGTATGGAAGGCTGCTGGATTGACCGATCCACACCTGGGTTCCCTCTGCAGCCAGGTGAGGGCCTTGGTTCCCAACAGGTGACACAGGACCAAGAGATGGATGCCCATGCATGGACTCAGAGGTGCACACAAGTCTTCCCAGCATCCACCATCCACAGCGTTGCTCAATAAAGAAGGTGCCTCACAAGCTGCCAAAGTGTCCGCCCTCCTCCTTCTACATTTCAGCCCATCCACCTGAACGTCTTCTCTGGCCCCCAGTGAGGCCAGCAACCCCCCACACCCCCGCCCCTTGGAGGGGGTTAATGGTAGAACTGCTCCCTGGATAAAGCAGGGTTGCTCATAAACATGTGGAAACCTGAGGATGCAACACGGAAAAGTGGTTCTAACATGATGGCAGGTGAGGGGGGCAGAAAGGAAAATGTTACCTTCTACAGCCCTGCATCGCAACAGCGTGAAAATACATGCACGAGACAAGATATTGAAAGACAGAGAGGAAACCAAGCATGACAGTTGTGTAACAGGAATTTTTTTCTTTTCTATTTCTGCACTTCCTGCACTCATTTCATGCACTACCACCCCAAATTTTCATGGCAATGACATGAACAGATATATTTGTACGAGCGGTCCATGTGCACCATCACCCAGTGTCCCACTCAGAGCCTGAAACCAGAATGTCCCCCCACTGCACACATTCAGCTGTACCCTCACCATCCTCTTGTGCCCAACCTTCCTTGGCTCCTTGGTCCTGTGCCCCACAAGAATGAGAGCTCCTGGAGGGCAGGGGGCTGTTTTATTTGTCTGTGTCCCCAGCCAGTGATGTAAAAATAGCCTCTCAGTGTATATTTTCAACAGGATTTAAACGAGGCTTTAAAAATCCATTCCCAGGGGCCAGCCCGGGGGTGCAGTGGTTAAGTTCGTGCTCCTCTTCGGCGGCCCGGGGTTCACGGGTTCAGATCCCGGGCGTGGACCTACACCACTCATCTAAGCCATGCTGTGGCGGTGACCCAAATACATAACAGAGGAAGGTGGCACAGATGTTAGCTCAGGGACAACCTTCCTCACCAAAAAATAAAAAAATTAAAAATTTTAAAAAGTCCTTCTCCTTTTGCAAGATGAAGAGAGTTCTGTGGATGGATGGTGGCAATGGTAGCACAAAAATGCAAATGGACTTGATGCCACTGAACTGGACACTTAAAAATGGTTAAAATGGTAAATGTTATGTTGTGTGTGTTTGACCACAATTTTTTTTAAAAGCAATTCTTTTCATCCCGAAAGAGCAAGTGCCCTAGGGGGTCTCGTTCCCAAGCAGGGTCCTGACTGCCCCTCCTCCTCCCCAGCCCCTCAGTCTCCTTCTGGGCCATTTCAAAAAGGGGGAGGCTGCGCGCCTCACCCCCGTGTTTATCCGGAGTGGAGTTCTGGGAAGCGGAGGCTCGGCCAGGCCGGCTGGGGCCTGGCTCCAAGGCTCCGGGTTTGCCACAGGGGCCTTTTTCCATCTACCCAGGCCCAGAGCTGGCACTGCCCGACTTCCTGGCTCACTTGCTTTTTTTCCCCTCAAGTCATTATAAACCTGTTTACCTTTGGGCTGCACAGGGCCTAGGCTCCAGGCAAACCAACGTAAGTGTCAGCCAATAAGAGGAGCGGTGGGAAAGGGGGACCCGTCTGGGGACAATGGGGTGAGAAGGAAAGATGGAACCCCGCTCCCTCAACAAAATCCTTCCTTCTCCTTCCAATTTAATATCCATTTTACCAAGGGCCTCACCACGCCAGGCACGACCATCGGACATGCAGAAGTACCAAGACAGCAGTGAAAGGGACACGCAGACCCCTCCCTCAGTCCTGCTGAGAAGTACACTGGTATTGCCGAGTCTGTGCCGTAAGTCGATGGAGGATGGGGTGACCAGCTCTGCTGTGGGGGTCAGGGCAGGCTCCAGAGAGGAGGTGACATGAGTTGGACCTCCAAAAGGAATAGGAGGAGTTGGCCAGGTGGAAAAAACAGCCTGGCAGGGCATTCCATGTAGAGGGAATAGCAAAGGCTTGGGGGCTGAGAGAGAGCCTGGTGTGCTAGCAGTTTGGGGCAGGGCCTGTGTGCCAGGCTGAACTTCCGCCTGCTGGTGGCAGGGAGCTGTGGGAGGATGCTGAATTGGGGAGGGTGACGAATGGGGCCCAGGCTCCCTGCCTCTCCCCAGCACATTCCTGGGTCTGAGCCAGAGCAGGGGCTCTGGGTACTTTCCAGGTGCCAGAGGGTTCCCTCTTGGTCTCTGGTGTATTCCTTTCCACATTCATGAACAATGAGACTAGGGGCCCAGGCCAGAGATTCGTAGGCCTGGTTGCATGTTAGATTTACCTGTGGAGCATTACAAAAGTGGGGGGGTGGAGGGGGGGCAGAATGTCCAACAGAGACTCTGATTTCATTGGTCTGGGGTGGGGCCCAGGCATCAGTACTTTCAAAGCTGCCCAGATGATTCTAATGGGCTCTGCTGTCAGGCAACACCCTTATATGGCCCTGGCAAGATACCACCTCCAAAAACCTTTTGTTAGTGCTGTACCCATCAGGGTTGAAAAACGCAGGCTTTGGGGTCAACCCCACTTGAGTATGAATCTTAGCTCCACCACTTATAAGATATGTGCCCTAGATAGGGCTGTGAGGTAAAACACAAGATGCCCAATTAAAATTTAAATTTCAGATAAACAGCAAATAACTTTTTAGTATAAGTATGTCCCAAATACTATGTGGGACATACTTATACTAAAATTTTTTGTTATTGTTTATCTGAAAATCAAACATAACTGGAGAGCCTGTATTTTTGTCTGCTAACTCTGGCAACCCTAGACCTAGGGCTAGTTCCTTAACTTCTCTGAGTCTCAGTGTCCCCATTTATGCCAGGGAAATAATCCAGGTGAAAGAAGGCAGTGAGAGCTTGGCATAAAGCCAGCATTCGGTGGGTGGGAGTTACCTTTTTCTTCCTTCCTTCTCAGAACCTGGCTTCAGTAGATTTTTTTTTTCCATTATGAAAAATTTCAAGCATACACCAAAAGTAGAAAGAATAGTAACAATAACTCCCATATACCCATGTAGTAGATGCTGTTACATGCCCCACCCAGGTCCCCATTATCCCCAGCTACTGGGAGGTTTGGGCTGCTAATGGTTCACAGATGCCCCTTACTGGGAGAATTGTCCTGGGTCAGGCGATTACAGCCCCCGCCCCCTTCACATGGGTGTGTGTGTGTACCGACAGCCAATGACTAACTGACAAGGGAACAAAAGCTGACCCTTTGCCTCAAGGTGTGACCAGCCCTGTGGTGCAGTTCCGGCCCCAGAGCTCCCCGTGGGATCAGGCTGAGGCTGGACTCCAGCTGAGACCACATCCTTGCTGCCCCATCCTGCTTCCTTCACTCGCTTCTCCCACGAACACGCCCCCAATAAGCTGCGTGCGTTCACATCCCTGTTTCAGGCTCCGTTTCTAAGAATCCAACCTAAGCTAACTCTCCCTCAGATTCAACAATTATCAAGATTGCTTCATTTAGCCCCTTTTATTTAGTTATTTGCTTGTTTGTTTTGGCTCAAGTACCTCATATAATTTCCCCTACATCCTTCGTTATGCATCTCTAAAAAAATATGGGCAGTTAGGTTTTGACTTCCTTCCCTATTTCCCTCCCCAAGGGGAAGCTCTTGTGGGGAAAAGAGTCATAACTCCCGGCAGTGCCAAAGGACAGAGAGCAGAGGCCGACCAGGCGGGCATCAGGCCATCCGCCCTGGCTCCAGACCAGCCCTGGACTATGGCGGGGCTTTGCTGGCCAGCAGACCGTGGTCACCCCAGGCCCTACCTCTTTTGTGTGGATCAAGAGCTCTGGGACAGTGTCCCAGCATCCTCTTGGGGATGCTGCCAGAGTCTGAGTTGCTCTCTATCCTTAGAGAGAAGGATGGCATGGAAAGGCCAACCCAGCCATGGCTATCCGCTGGCCAGAGCCTCTGCCTGCCCTTCTGTCTGGACCCTGGGCAGTCCCACCAACCAGCAGGCACAGCCATGAGGGCCCACAGTCTCCCATGCCAAGGAGCCTGCTATGGTGGGAGGTAGCATGGATTGGGGAAAGGGCACACCAACTTTTTCTTAAAAATTGTGGTAAAATACACACAACATAAAATTAACCATTTTTAAATACACAGTTCAGTGGCATTAAGTACAGCCACAATGTTGTGTAGCCATCATCACTATCTAGTTCCAGAACTTTTTCATCACCCCAACAGAAACCCTGTGCCCATGAATAGCTCCTCCCTATCACACCAGCTTTTGAGTTCAGAGAAAACTTGGGTTCGAGTCACAGCTCCTTCACTTGCGCACTGTGTGACTCTGGTAGATAAGTAAAACGTCTCTGAGCCTCAGTTTCTTCATCTGTAAAATGGAATGATAACTCAGAGGGGTGCTATGAAAATCAAAGCTAAGGGGTAGTACATGCTGACCTGCTCCCAGCACTATTAAATAAAAGCCAGGCTGGGGCCCCTGAGGCCGAGGAGGCTCCTCCCCTCTGTCCCCCTGCCCTCCCCGCTTGTATCCTTCAGGTTCCTGGGCTGCCTGCAGTGACTAAGGGGAGAGGAGGCTGTTTCCCTCTCCCAGAGGCGGAGCAATTGGAACAAGCACTAATGGGTTCCAGTGTTTTCCCCTAGCCAGGCCCAGACGGGCTTCCAAACCAAAGAGTTACAAAGGCCTGTAGACTCCACCCTCAAGGTGAGGTCAGCCAAAACCCGCATTTCCAAGCACCGTGCTTTCATACTCTGGAAACAGCCACACGTGAACCGGCCACTGCAGACGGCCTCTTGGCTGCTGGCACTGATGGCCGCCTCTCAGCCTCCCCCTCCCGGCTGTGGAGTCATCTCCCAGTCACCAGGCTGGGCTGTCTTTCCCCCGTCCAAATCAGGGGTAAGGGCCTGGGTTTGGGAATAGGAAACCTGTCCTCTCAGCTCCTGGTCAACCCCAGCATGTACCATTCCCTCTCGGGTCTGTGAAGTAAGGGTTCCCGCAGATGAGGACTCAGCTCTCTTCCAAATCCCTCACCCTGTAGTTTATGGGAAGATCAGGCTCCGAGCTGGAAGGAATTGCACCAGGTCATCTGATCCAGTTCTCTCCATTGCCTTCCATTTTATGGACAGGAAACTGACACCCAAAGGCTGAGGCAACTCGCCCGAGATGTCACATCTGTGTCAGGAGGATAAATTCACACTTGACTGTCTTAGAGAATGTCATGGGGCAGAAATGATGCTCCTAGGAGTCCAGGAGAAAAAAATTCTCCACTTTGCAACTCTTCCTCTGAAACATGGCACCCCACACAAGCACCCATGCCATTAAAATTCTATGTATACTCGGTCAATAAATAAAAATTAATTGTATTTCTATATGCTAGAAATAATGGAAAATGTTTTACAATCTACAATAGTACCAAGAAACATGAACTAGGTAAGTATAAATTTAACAAGAATGTGCAAGGCTTGTATTTTGAAAACTATAAAACACTGATGAGAGAAATCAAAGCCCTAGATATATGGAGAGATATACCATATTCATTGATTGGAAGACTCAGTATTGTCAAGATGTCAATTCTGTCCAAACTGATCTATAGAATTCAATGCAATCCCAACCAAAATCCAACAGGACTTTTTGTAGAAATCAACAGCTGATTCTAAAGTTAATATGGAAATGCAAATGCCTAGAATTACCAAAACAACTTTGAAAAAGAACAAAGTCAGAGGACTCACTCTCCTCTATTTCAAAACTTACTATGAAGCTACAGTAATCTAGACAGTGCAGTATTGGTAAAAGGACAGACACACAGACAATGAAACAGAATAAGGTCCAGAAAGAGAACACACATACATGATCAACTGACTTTTGACAAAGGAGTCAACACAATTCAGAGAGAAAGGGTGGTCTTTTCAACAAATGGTACTAGAACAATTGGACCTCCATACGCAAAAAACAAATAAAATAAACCTAGATCTTTATCTCACACCTTATATAAAAATTAACTCAACATGGGTTATAAACCTAAATGCAAAACCTAACACTATAAAACATCTAGAAAAAAACACAGGACAAAATTTCTGTGACCTTGGGTTTGGCAGACTTCATACAACACAAAAAGCATGAAAAAAATGACTGGTTAAATTGAATGTCAGTAAAATTAAAAACTTCTGTTCTTCAAAAGACTCCATTATGAAAATGAAAAGACATGTCATAGATTGGGAGGAAATATTTACGAAACACATATCTTTTAAAGGACTGATAGCCAGAATATATAAAGAACTCTCAAAATTCAATAAGAAAGCAATCAACCCAATATAAAAAATGTGCAAAGATCTGAACAGACACTTCACCAAAGATACACAGATGGCAAAAAAGCACATGAAAAGATTTTCAACATCATTAGTCATTAGGAAAATGGTAATTAAAACCACAATGAGATTTCACTACACATCTATTAGAATAACTCAAATAAAAATAAACAGACCACACCAAGTGCTGGTGAGGATGTGCAGTAACTGGAACTCTCATATACACTGCTGGTGAGATTGCAAAATGGTACAACCACTTTGGAAAACTGTTTGGCAGTTTTTTATAAAGTTAATCATACCTTTAACCATATACCCAACAATCCTACTCTTAGGTATTTAGCCAAATGAAGTGAAAACTTATGTTTACACAAAAAGCTGAACACGAGCGTTTATAGCCAAAAACACTGAAAATAGCCCAAATGTCCATCCATGCAACAACATGAATGAATCTCAAAGCATTATTCTAAGTTAAAGAAAAAGGTACAAAAGGCTGCTTGCTGTTTGATTACATTTGTAGGATATTCTGGAAGAGGCAAAACTACGGAGATAGAAATTAGATCAGTGCTTGCCAGCAGCTGGGGGTTGGGGTAAGGGCTGACGGGCACCAAGGAACTTTTAAAGCAATGTAAATGTTCCATATCTTGATTGTGTGATACTGTTACACAGCTATCAAAATTCATAGAACAGTACAGTTTCAAAAAGTTTTACTATATATAGATCGCATCTTAGTAAACCACAAGGAACCATAAACCCTATGCAGCCTTATAAGCACTTGTCTTGTTTCTCCAACCAGTCTGTGAACTCACTGACAGAATGTGCAGGTGATTCTGGCCCAGAGAGGTAAAGTGATTTGTCCAAGGACACGGGCTCTAGAGTCAGATGGATCTGAGTTCAAACCCCAGCTCTGCCATTTATCAGCTTGTTGCCCCTGGGCAAATTACTTCTCCCCTCTGAGCCTCAGTTTTCTCGTCTGTAAAATGGGGATCAGTAATAACAGAACCTACCTTATTGGGACATAATGAGCTTAAGGAATAAGAAACAGTACAGTGTCTTCCACGTTTTGTACTCAAATTTTAGCCATTATTATTACTTCTTCTACTGCTATTGTCATTATTACTGTGAAAGAGCCAGGACTGAGTTGCAGGGAACGACTCCAATCCACGTCTTTCTGCGCGAGGTGGGCAATGCCAGGCACTAGGGCCACCAGTTTCCCTAAGGGGCAGAGACCCGGGCCCTGCCCAGAAGGCATTCACAGTCTGGTTGGGGAAGCAGATAACCTCAATGCAAAGTCACCCCACTGCAAGGGAACAGTTCAGAGATGAAAACTACTGAGAGTTCAGAAAAGAGAGAAGCCACTGCGGGCTGCACGATCCCTGAAGGCTTCCTGGAAAAAGGACGGCTTTCAGAGAGCCTCAGAGGACAAATCACATGTAACTAAATCAAAGGAAAGGAGCTATCAGGAAAGGGGGAACCAGAAAACCCCTCTACCCCTAACTTCTCCCCCACCCATCCCTGGCAAAAGGCAGCAGGCAACCCACAGCCTTGGCATTTTCTTCCAGGGTACAGCCCTGGGCCAAGGGGAGGCGTGGGCATGACAGCAGAGAGTCCAGGCACCACGCGCCAGCCGGGCACCCACATGCGTTGCCACATCTGGGCAGGAGGGTCTGATGGAGGGCTGGCCCGGGAGGCTGGGCTTTCACTTTCCCACTTTTTTTTTCTTCGGACCTGAATTTGGGTTTGTCTGGGGAGTGTTTTCTTAAGCCCAAGTGTTTTTCCTGCAGCCTGGGCCCGCCCCCTCCCTACCCCTCCTGGCCCGCGTCGGGAGCGCCAGGCCAGTGAAACGCTGCCCGGCCCGGCCGCGGCCGCCTTTGATGTGCACCCCTCTCCAGACTTCAATGTCGCTGTGTGCACGGCCCCTTTAATAAGTTATTTCCGTGGAAAACCCTGGTAACTTGGTCGTGAATCAAGCCTATAAACACCTCAAACCCATCAAAGCACCCAAGAAAGGGAGGGGGTGGGCAGGCAAAGAAAATCTCTTACGGTAACTCACACACCGCTCCCTCAGAAGCGCCGAGGCTGCCCCGCTGTCAGAGGTCCCGCTGGGGCCGAGCCAGCCCACTGAAAAAAGGACATGTCACCCCAACGTCCAGGGATCCAAAGCCCCGAAGGACACTGCCCATCTGCGTGTCACGGGGACAATGCGAGAGTCCCGACCCAACACCCAGCAAGATTTACAGCCCAGAGAGGCAAACCCGACCGGCTGCTCCTGGGGTACAGGAATGTAATGTTTTGGCTACCGGTGAAAGGCCCAGTTTATTGGAAACACACTTCTTTTCCAATGTTTGGTTTCCTTTCCCTCTTTTCTCCTTTTTGTTTTTCCCAGAGTGCGCTGCCCAGGGCCTTTGGAAAGGAGATGGAGCTAAAATCCTGCTCAGGGGTGAACGGGGGAGGTGGGGTACAGGACCTGAATTCATCTGAGTGGCGGGCAGGACACCACCTCCATGTGGGCAGAGCCCTGGACATGGAGCAGGGAGACCCCAGGTCTAGACCGAGCTCTGCCACTCGGGGTCTTTGGGCCGAGGACAGGCATCGCCTCTCTCTGGTCTCATCTGTAAAATGGGTGGGATGAATCAAAACCCCCCAGAAGGGTTTCTGACTGAACGCTGTGGTCTTGGACAACAGCTGGAAGAGCATGGAATAAAGCTGACCACATGTGCAATGTACAACCCAGCGATTCCACTGCCAGGTATATGCCCAAGAGAAGTGTGTCCTCATGTCCACAGAAAGGCTTGTCCAAGGATATTTACTGACATCATAGGTAGGAGCCAGAAACTGGGAACTGCCCAAGTGCCCATCAGTAGTGGAATGGACACATTAGACTAGGAGAACCGTGGGACATGACCACAGACTATCACCCAGCAATGAACGAGCAATTGCAGTATTCACGACAACATGGACAAGCCTCACAAGCATTCTGTCGAGTTAATAAAGAGCCACAGGATTGGTGGGGGGGTGGGGGGAATGGGTGGAGGGGGTCAAAATGGACAAACTTCCAGTCATACGATAAATAAATCCTGGGCACGTAATGTACAGCACAGCAATGATAGTTAACAATACTGTATTGTATACTTGAAAGTTGCTAAGAGTGAAGATCTTAAAAGTTCTCACCACAAGAAAAAAATTTGTAAATATGTGAGGTGATGGATGTTAACTAAACTTATTGTGGTAATCATTTTGCAACATATATGTATATCAAATGATGATGTACACGCAAAACTAATACAAAATTATACGTCAATTATATCTCAATTAAAAAAAAAGAAAAAAGTGTAGAGCTCAGAGTGCATACTTCCATTTGCACGAGGTTTAAAAACAGGAAACTAGCCTATGGTGTTCCAAGTTAGCATAGAGCTTAGTTACCTGTCAGAGGTGGGAGGTGACTGGAAGGGACAGGAGAAGGGGCTTTTGAGGTCACGCTCTGTTTCTTGATCTGGACAGGAGTTACACGAATATGTTTGGTTTGGGAAAACTGTTCACTTGTGATGTATGTGCTCTCCTGCACACATATGCCAATAAAAAGTTTACATTAAACAAACAAAACTACAGTCTTGGTCCATATAAACCTACTCTCCAAGGCTCTAGTCAATCCATCTATCGATCAAAAGTACTTCCGGGACTCACAGCGATGGCCCACGACAAAGGAAAATCAAGCCCTCTCTGAAGGGGCATTCAAGGCCCTCCCAGTGGGCCTCATTTCTGATCCTGCCAGGATCGCTCCCCTTCCCAGAACAAGCATCTCACATCACCTTGCCTTTTGCCCAGCAGTTCCCTAGACCTGGCGTGCCCTTTCCCCCTTGGCCTGGTGAAACCCTCCACCTCCTTCACCCCAGCTCTGCTCCCAGCATCCCTTGCAGCTGCCCTGGGCAGCGCTGTCTCCCAGCCCACACTGTTCACCCAGCAAACAGCACTTACCCTGCCTTTCGAGGAAGTGATTTTTCCCCAATCTTTCCAATTAAAGTCTACATTTCCTGAGAAATGGGTGTCTTCTCCTTCACGCAATCCTATCCCTCAGGCTAATACTTGGTTACCAATCCACTTAATTACCATTTACGGAAAATTCTATCTGCACCAGGTACTGCGCTGCCTACGGTACACATGAGATCTCCACGGAGTCTGTGAGGTGTTGCCAAGCCCACTTGTCAGAAGTGCAGTGAAGCAAGGCTGCAAAGGAAGGCTAAGAGAGTTAGATCACAGGTCGTCTGGCCCCAAAGCCTGGCTTTTCACCCCTGCCCTCTTGGGTCCGCGAGCATCCCCGTCATCTATACCCCTCACTCCACACCCTACTCCAGGGTCTAGAATCAGGCTGGGGCAGAGCTGAGGGGCTCATTTTATTTTTTAGTAAAGCTGTCCAGACCCAAGGGAGCCATCAGGGCTCAGGTGGGGCCGCCCCCAGCTTTCTGGAGCAATCACAGAGAAGCTGCCTTCCTGCAGAGGATGACAATGACAACATCCTCATGGGCAAGCTGGTCAGAGCTGGCCCTCAGCTGAGTGTCCGAGCAAGTCACTTTACCCACCTCCCAGACTCGGTTTTCCCATCTGAAAACTGGAAGTTACAACACCAGGTTGTGGTGAGAATCCAATGTGTAGGTACCTGGTGACCCTCAGAGGGACAGTCAGATGTGACCTCACTGGCGTTCTCGCACAGGTAACCCCCAGAACGCACATCGCAGGTGAACAGATGAGAGCTAAGGCAGCTCACAAACAGAACAGGCTGTTTGAGGATGCCATGGTGCTGTCCCCAGAAGTAACCAAGTACAGGCTGGGGGCCCAGACATAGAAAAGGCGCCTGCCTCGAGTGGAAGATGGTCCACCTAGATCCGTGGTCTTAGCCCTGGCTGCATATCAGCGTCACCCGGGGAATTTTCTTAAATCCTGATGCGCGTCCCACCCCGAGCATTTCTGTAACGGGGTCTGAGTTTTTTTAAAAACCCTTCCGGGGACTTTAATGTGCGAAGAGGGTCAAGAACCAATGAGTTAGACCAACTGACCCATTTTACAGATGGAGAAGGGGGGTGAAAGCAGTTTGAGACATGGGACAGAGCCAGGATTGGGACCAGGCCAGGTATGGTACTACCTTTAGACTCAGAGGAAGCCCCTGGGGCTCTCTCTGGCCTTTGCCCTCTGAGGGAGAGGCCAGGCAACTAAGACACAGCTGGGCAGCCAGCTGGGAGGAGACAGGGTCTGTCTCCCCAGGTGCCTGGGCCCTCTCTGCCCTCCTCGGCTCCTCTCTCAGGTCAAACAGCAGCGTAGACCCAGCTCACGCAACCCAAATCAGGGTTTCCTTGGGCCCAAGACAGACAACATGAGCTGAGAGAGTCTGGGGGTACGGAGAAGCCACAGCCTCTCTGCGAAGTCTGTTTTGTTTTAAACCCTCTGGGCGGCCCTTCCGAGATCAAAAACACAATCCCATATCCACCGCATGCCAGGTCAAGCTGGGCGCTAGGTGGGGAAGACCCAGGCCCTGCCCACAAAGCCCCCCAAACCCCATTCCCAACATCTGCCCTCTGAGAGTCCTTGCTTGGGAAACAGCATCACCTCTTCTCCTGTGACCCTGGGGGAGGCCTGGGAGTACCCTCCATATCCCTCGTCCCATCGGGGCAGAAGCTGAGGCCCAGAGTGGACGTGTGGTTCCCAGAAGACCACACAGCCCCTGAGGGGAAGGCTGGGACTTCACACAGGGGCTGGGGGCGTATCCCCTCGGTGCCAGACATAAGGCAGCGGACGGGAGGATGGAGGAAGGTGAAGAGACACAGCCTGGGACTTCCTGGCGCACACACACCCTGATGGGCTGACAGGGCAGCCTGTCTACAGAGATGCCTGCCGGGTGCCCCGTTTCACCCCATTCAGCCCAAGAGGCCGGAGCCAGAACAGCTACACTCTGCCCCCGACCCTCTCCCAACACCCCCACTGACCACATCTGCCCAGCAGAGCCCCTGCCCCGAGCTGCTCCCAGGGCTGCTGAGGAGCGTGCGGCCCCAGCCCAGCCCCGCCCTCCCATCGCAGGCTGTGTGACAGAGCCCACCTCTCCACCTCCTCCCCCACCCGGCACCACCCAGCTTCTCCTGGCTCTGCTCAGCACTAGCCCAACCCCAGAGGACTCAGAGAGACTGAAATGGCTTCCAGGCAGCTATCTCTGAGCTCCCACCTCTTCTTTTAAAGATCAATTAAGTCTCGGCGATGATTCACCTTGCAGTCTGGGACGGTGGCTTTGATGTCCGCTCCAGACATGAGACCTCTGTTTTTCCAAACCCAGAAACTTCTACCATGGGGTGAGGGTAGCATCGCTCCCTCAGGCCAGGGCAGCCTGTGCTTTGCAGGGGTGCCAGCCCCCAAGGCCTTACCCTCTGGCTGGGGGTGCCAGGCCCTGACAGGAGGCGCGGGCGGGGATGGGAAAAGGGCCCGTGAACACCAGGAATTCTTTCCACGAATGGCAACTGCAAAAGCGATGCATCTCTGCTTCCCTTGGCGGCCAAGGGCCATGGAGGGAGAATGTTTAATATAAAAACATCTGACAAAGTACCTTCAGGATATATTTTCTGCATCAAAGAAAGGCTCTTGGCAACGGCCCCTCTACCCTGACAAGGAAACTTTCGAGTGCAGCTCCCAATTGTTACAGACGCCCGGGGAAAGCGTGCCAGCGGGGACAGGAGGAGGGCGAGCCATGGGGCCGGCAGACAGATGGTTATGATTAGGCTGGATGCAACCAAGTGCATTTTCTGGAATTTCAGGTCTGCTCAGAAAACCTGTCGGTTCCCCCGGTGATGTAGGCCGCCTGAGGCGTAGTGAGGGGCAGGGTCTGTCTGCCTCCAGCTTAGAGTCAAACAACCCTGGACAGGCCCAGGACTCCCCCTCGACCCAGCAGCCTCCTCTCAGAAGCCCACCCACTTGCCATCTCACTGGTCATTCACTTATTCATCCAGCAACCATCCAATGGGCAGAGCTGCTCTGGGGCCTGGTGACAGCTGTTCATGCCGAACCTCAGGTACCCAGGGACACAGAATCCCCAGAGGCACCAGAACCTGGTGAGTCCTGCATTTTCCAGGGAGCAGAGAGGGCGCTGCACCAGACACTGGGGAACCCGACAGGGGCCAGACTGCCTGGCTTCTGATCCCAGTTCTACTGCTTTCCAGCTGGGTGATCTTGGGCAAATTACTTCACCTCTCTGAGCCTCAGTTATTTCTCCTTTAATTTGGCCAATCAAAGTGGCTACCTCATAGAGCTGTTGGGAGGATTATGTGAACAAACACGTGCACAGCACTTAGACAGTGCCTGGCACCAAGCTCTGCGTCAGCCGTGAGTCTTAAACATGTGTTATCTTTCTGTCTTTATCTTGATGTGTTCTCTCTCTCTCTCTGGAGCTCTTTGTCCCAGGCAAAAAATTCATTCATTCATTCATTTATTTCACAGTGACCTCCAGCTATGGGCTAGGCCCTGTGCTGGATGCCAGCCAAGGTCCAGCACCCCTTCAGGACCAAATATATCCCAGAGTTCCCCTGGCCCCAATGACTGCAATCCCTCTGTTCCAGCCCACTCCTCCAGCTGCAGGACAACCTCTCTGGACTCATCTTTCCCTATTTCTCCCTCTCTCACATATTAACCTTCTATCCACAAACAAACTCAGAACATTGTGCAATTGCACACCTCCCTGCTTTTGCACAAGTTGTTCCTTCTATCAGACAGGCTGTCTATGTCCTGTTGTCTTCTTGGTGAACTCCTAGTCATCCAACAAAACCCAACTCAGAATCACTTTCTCCTTGAAGCTTTCCCTGAACACTCCACTCCCACCCCAAAAGAGTTCCCTGCTCTTGTTTCTGTGCTGGTGCTAAGCCTTGCCCACATCTCCATGGATATGGAGCACAATCATCCACCATTCTTTGCTTGCTGTCTACCTCTCCTTCTAGACCATCAGCTCCTAAAGGGGAAGGTCCAGGTTTTCTTCACTTTGTATCACCAGCATTGGCATGCAGTAGGTTCTTAATAAATGTTCAGTACATTGACTTGTCACCCCAAAGCCTAGTCAGCAAACACACCAGCCCTGGTGTCTTTTGTCAGGGACCCTGGAGAGTGTAAAAGCTGTGTGATCTCTGGCAAGTCAGTCGCCCTCTCTGGGCCTTGGATTCTCCATCAGTGAAGTGTATCCTCACTCCAGTCCCAAGCTTTAGTGCTCTGGGATGGAGAGTCCAGGACACCAATCTCCTCCTTCCGCACGGCCTTGGCCCAGGCTGTAGTTTTGCTTTGGTACAGTGATGAGAAGCTAAGATGCTGCAGGCCAGAAGCCCCAGCTCTCTGCCCAACCCCTCAAGGAGCACATCAGCATCAAAGGGACCTCAGATCAGTAGCCCAGTGGTCCCAATGCACAGCTGAGCAAACTGAGACTAGAGAGGTGAGGAGCTTGCCTGAGGTCACACCGCAGGGGAAAGGGCAAAGCCGAGCCTGCAACCTGCTCCAGCGAGCTGCTCCCCACCCCACACTGCTTCCTGGCAAACCAGGTTGGCCAGACACCCCCCCCCCCAACTGCCTGGTCCTCCCAGGACTGCCAGAGTCACCTGTCACTCCTGCCCTGCGCCCTCACCTCCTCTACTCCAGCCTCAAACAACCAGCCCAGGAAGAACGGGTCCCTCGGTGAGACACCCGGGAAGCTTCAAGGAGGGAAGAAGGCTTTTTTTCTTTGGTTGGTCAAAGCTAAAACAACACACGGCAAAGGCTTGAGGCAAGTTCCAAATGCCGCTGATTCTGGAACTGCCGATTCTGGAACCAGAGGTGAGTGCTCCTTCTGCCCCACCCCCGCCCCGGGAGGCAAGGAGCCTGGGGCCGTTTCTGAATTGGAAATGGCAAGCTGGTCCTGGCCCCCGGAGCTCGATGTCAGTCCGCAACCCACCCACCCACCTCCAGGCTGGACCCTGACCTGGGGGTAGAGAGAGCAGGTGTGGGCCACACCCAAGGGCCACCTCTTAATCCACAGGGACCAATCTAGGGTCAAGTCTGATTGCTTCAGGGCACCACCTGCCCTGAACTCCAGGCAGAACCTCCTTCCTGCTCCCCAAAGCCAAACAAAACCCTCTTTTCAGCTAACCCTAACCCCCCCACCCTCCTACTCTCTCTTCTGAACTTTTCACTCAGCACACAGCACCCCTAGACCCACAGGCAACGAGCACTATCGTGTGTCAGGACTGAGCACCGTCATGTGACAGCAATGGTACCCAGGCCCGCCTGTCACCCCACTGTGAGCAGCCTGTAAAAATTCACTGAGCTGGACACTTACCTGTGCACTGTATATTACAGCCTCTCCCTGCCTCAACTCCCACTAATGCCTAGTGTTTCGCTTCCTACCCCTCAACTCCTCTGGTTTCTCAGCATCAGGCACTTTGCACACCCCAGGCCTTTGCACCTGCTATTCCTTCTACCTGGAATGCGTCTCCCACCCCCAAATCTTGTCTCTTTGGTAGACTCCTATCCATCCTGTAAAACCCAATTTAGATATCACCTCTTCCAGGGAGTCTTCCTGAGCTGCCTCCCCACCACACTAAGAGTCAAACACTAATCCCTTCTTTCTCTGGATTGCCTCCTATACCACTTCTCACCATTACTGTTTGTGTCTTTACCTGTCTGAGTACCTTGAGAGCAGAGATGATGTAACTTTTATCTCTGTGCCCTGGCCCTAAACACAGTGCCTGGCACACTGTAATAGTCACGCCGACGATATGCCATGTGCCAAGCCTTGGCTGATTCACAGGCATCATCTCATTTAACCCTCACCATAAGGGTAGGTTGTTATCATCACCCCCATTTTACAGGTGAGAAAACTGAGGGACAGAGGGCTTAGGTGGCTGCCCCAAAGTCCTACAACTAGGAAATGGCAGCAAGGACTTGAACCCAGGGCCCCTGGGTGCACAGCCCATGCTCTTCAGCACAGCTTGCTGGAGAAACTCAGCACCCACTGACTGAACTGACCTGAGCACCTCGGAGAACAAGGAGCTCTAGGGTCTGTGTTAGATGCGGGCATCTGAGGAGAGCATGCCTGCGTCCTAGAATCAGGAAGCAGCAGGAAACGATACTGCACCAACACGCTCCTCTCCCAGCTTCTGGAGGTACCAACAACGAACATCAGATAGCATCGACCCCAAAGGGCACCTCTTGGCGAAGTCACTTGCCCTGTCTGGGCTTCGGTTTTCTCATCTGTTTAGTGGGGATCGTGTATCTAAATTTGGAGCAGAGGTAGGGATCGGGCGAGAGTGTTCTTCAGGGACCACTGAGAGGAAAAGTGACAAGTAGGTGGGCAGCGTGGACCCACCTGGGTTGTGACCTGGCTGTACTTGCTTACGCTTGCTGTGTGGCCCTAAGGCGCTCTCCTAACCTCTCTGAGCCTCTGTTCCCAAACTCCGCCAATCTACAGAATGCCAGGATCCTAGAGGATAATCCGTGCCCTCAAGGAGCTTACAGTCTTGTAAGACACCCACATCCAGCTGAGCCCCCAACTCTCCACGTGGCCCTGCGTAGCTCCCTTCCTTCCCTGGGCCTTCTCCTCTTTAAAATGAGGGGCTCGCCCTCACTGATACAGCTCTAAAGAAACCAGCATGCTCCAAGAACTGAGATATTGGTACACACATCCAAGGTCAGCAAAGGGACTGCCCAGTCACCATGACAGGCAGCTTACACCATGCCTTGCATACAGTGGGTGCTTAAGATAGCACTTGAACAGTCATCCAGTAGGCACTAGAATAGGATACCAGAGGGGAGTCACTAGTTCCTGCGCAAGCCTGCCCAGTGCTGCACCCCCGGCCCCACAGCACTGGAGTCGGGCAGGCCTGGCTTTCAAAGCAGCCCCCACCCCACTTCAGGTCTGTTAGACGGCCCAGAGCTCATTCAGCACCCAGCATGGAGCCTCGGTCACCCAAGGGGTAAAGCTTGTGTCATGCTCATTCTGTTCTTCGGCCTCGAATAGCCTAGAGCTGAGAGAACCCTGCCCTCCTCCCTCAGCCCTCCTCAGAATGGCCATTCCCATATGGCCTTTCATCCTGCAATTCTTTGAATTATGGCATATTCTGCCTTTAAATCGCCAAGAAGGTTTGCCTACCAGCCACTCACACCTTAGTATGAATTTAACTAGCTAATCTTGCTTTCCTCCCCAAACTAAACTGAAATCAAGGGAATGGGAGAAGGGTGGAATTATTGCAGGGAGGAAGAGGATGGCCTCAGGGGGGTTAGACAGTCAGGGGGCAGCGCCCCAGGCCCTGAGTTAGGCAAGGAACCCAGAGTATTGAGGTTCTGAAAGCACCCCAAAAGGGACTTTTAGGTTTTCAATTTTATCCAAACCCCACTGGAGACTCCGGGTCTAAGGGTCCCTTTAGATTTAGTGGAGGCTCTGCATTCTGCCCCTCGCTGAGTGATCTTGGCGAAGTCACTTGCCCCCTCTGGGCTTCGGTTTTCTCATCTGTTTAGTGGGGATCGTGTGTCTAAATTTGGAGCAGAGGTAGGGATCGGGCGAGAGTGTTCTGTCAACCACTGAGCAGAGAGCTGGACAAGAGTCTCCTTCCCAGCCACCACCCTGCCCACTGATGCATCCTCGCCTGCCCAGCTGTGACTGAGTCTCAGAATGCCCACCATCCCCTAAACTGGCCTCCACAATGGGGCAGGAAAGTGGAGCAGAGGCCTTGAAGCTGCATAAAAATAGAAAGCCGCAGGCCGGGTTCTGGGATTGTCATTGTGGGAGACAAACGAGGTCTCTGTCCTGGGGCTGCGCAAGAGTGATACCCGTCCCAAGGCACTGGAAGGGCCAGGCTCCCAGGGACGGCAGCCCCTCAGGACACAGGGAGACACAGGGGCTGGGGCAGCTGGCCAGTGTGGCCTCTGGGCGGTCTGCAAGGGTTGTCTGGTGGTGACGCAGAAGAAGCCAGAGCCCGTGCCTCTTGCCGGCCCTCTACCTCTCTCCTGGGTACTTAAATCGGGACAGGCTGCCCCCAGGCTCCTACAGATCCCTCTACCTTGCCCCCGTCCCCCACCAGGGTTTGTCTTGGGGAGGGGGCGGGAGGCTTGCTGGAATGCTAGGTAGGGCCCTCAGGGTGGGAGAGCGGGGCAGTCTCACTGCTCACGCTCCCATCCCACACCTGCCACTTACACTTTGGGAATGTGGACAACTAGCCCAGCCAGGAGGCTCTGCTTCCTCACCTACGAGATAGGGGGCATCACCTCCGTCTCCCTGGGTCATGGTGAGGAGTCAGTGAGATGGAGAACGACTAGCACCCAGCAAAGTGCCAAGTAGTGAGTGTCAGTAAATGTCACTGTGGTCAGCAGCAGCAGCCGCAGCAGCATTACCTGTCCTTGAACATCAAAGGCCCTGGCCTGGCCCAATGCATCCTGCCCCTGACCCTGCCGACCTCACCTCCCGCCCTGCCCTTGGCACAACCCTACATTCCACTTTGCAGGATGACTCCTGCCTTCATCATCCGCCCATCACCACTCTGAGCCTTTTCCTCCCTGAGCCTGTCCTCCAGTGTGACAGCCGCCACAGTCCCAAGTCTGAGAGCTCCCAGGAGGCAGGGACAGTGCCAACCCACTGGTCCTCAGATGCCCACAGCACTAGTAGGCTGGAAAAGCCGAACAATGAGCCCCCGGAGCGGGAAGAGATGCATGTCGTCCCTGAAGGGGCCTGGATGACCACGATGGGGAATGCTCCACTCGCCTGCTAAGACCACCTGGACCTCAGACCAAACCCCACCAGACCCCATTCTATCTCCCTCCCACTGGAAATCCTAAACTTCCTCCCCAGTTCCTTTAGCCCCGTAGAATTCTAAGCCACTGGACAACAAATTTTCTCATGAGAACCACACATGAGAGCAGTCCACATTAAAGAGCCGCAGGGGCCTTCCACCAGCCAGCATCGAAGACTGCTCTGGGATAACTAGCTGGGAATCGGGAATCCCAAACGTAGGCCCACTGGGCCCCAAAGGTGGCCAAATCTAATGGCCCCAGGGTCTCTAGAGACCTCCCGGCCTCCAGAGGGCTCTCTTTCCTGAGAACCAGATGGGAGTATGGGGCTCCCGCAGGTGCTCTGGGGTCTGCTTCTTCCTGCCTGAGCCAGACAACAGGCAGCTCTGAGATAATAGATCAGAAGACTATGTGTGGGAGCATACCATGAAGCTGTAAGGCACCTCCACACATGGGAGTTTCCGCCATTAACAATGGGGGACGGAGATGCTGAAAAATTACCCATCCATCCAGACAACCAATGCCAATCCAATCCACCTAAATCAAACACACTCTGAGGGTGGGCAGGGACACAGAAGCATGCATTCAAAAATACTTTGAATCCGTGGACAAAGAGAACAGATTAGTGGTCACCAGAGGGGAAGGGGGTCAGGGGTGGGCACAAGGGGTACAAGGGCACATATATATGGTGACTGACAAATAATAATGTACAAGTGAAATTTCCCAATGTTATAAACTATTATGACACCAATAAAAAAAATACTTTTAAGCCTCTTGCTTCAAAATTCTACGTGGCTTCCATCCATGTAGGCACAGAGGAAAAGAATGGATTAAAATATTAATCCATTAACATTGTGTTCTTGTGTTCACCTGGTTAGATCTTTCAGGGAAAGACATTATAACCAAGTAGAGCCAAAAGGCAGAGGAGAAAACACAGTGGCCCAGTAGAGGGGTCAGCAGAGACCAGAAGGCAAGAAGGACCCAGAAGACCTGGACCCCAGTACCAACTGTGCCACGAGCCCCACTATGTGACCCTGTGCAAGTCACTTCCTGCTCCGGCTCTGGCTTCTCCATCTTTGAAACAGATGTGCTCTTGGGATCCCCCGTGGTTGTGGTGGAATACGGAATGGATGGAGACGGGCTCCGGACACAGGAAGCGGCCAGGCAGCCGTGAGCAGCCAGCATCGTGTCACCCTTAGAGTTACGGGGAGAGTACGGCAAGAAGATAGACAAAACTTGGGGCGAAATAAGTTTTTGGAGGTTCATTCAGCTCTTGCGGAAAAGCGCTGGACAGAACAGTGGCTAGGAGCACAGTGGCATAGTGGCAAATGGCTCTGCTACCATGTGACCCTGGGCAAGTTACTTTACTGCTGTTCTGATGATGCATATAAAGGGCCCCAAGTACAGGACGTGGCCCAAAGTCAACACTCAATAAATAGCTGCAATCACGGTTGTCACCATCATGATGTGGGCGTGGGCTAGGGGAAGGACATCTCACATGCAGACAGAGGCCTTCATGCGGAAATCCAGCCAGGCCCACCTGGGAAGCAGCTCCAGCCTGAGGGGCTGTCGCCCCATGCAGCACAGAGCCAGGCCACAAGCCCCAGCTGTCCTCATAGTGCACCCCACCCGCCATGCTCCCAAAAGGCCCCATAGACCTTGGCACTCAATCCCTCCTGGCCCTCGATGCCCCCAGGCCACCACCAGTCTCTCATTCTTTAAGAGAAGCTTGATTTAGATATTCCCTGGAATGGGAGGGTCCCTATGGCCAACTCTTAATTGTAGGGGGTGGGGGGCTCCAACCAGATTCTCTCTGCATCCTCGCTCAGCATCCACTGCTCAGGGAGAGGCATGGAAACCAGCAAACTCCACTTGCCAGACCCTCCCTCAAGCTCCTTCCACTCACTCCATTTCCCTGTTCTTCTGACCCTTCACATGGATCCTTCTTCAGAGTGGGGACAGGAGGAGAAACCCACGGAGATAAATGTACACAAACACATCCCTTTTGCTGCCTCTCTGCAGCTGGGAGAAGAGGATCCCTTGCTAAAACGAGGGATGGAGAGTTGTGCTGGGCTTTAATCATTTCCATGAGAAACAAGGTAGAGACAACTGGTTAAAATGTGGATCGATGGGCACTTTAAAAGTTATCATCTTTAGGTTTCATCCACACAGACTATTCTTAACCCCAAGAACACCAGCGACAAAGACACTGGCAGTCTTTCCATCCAAGGGGTGGGAGGAAAAGGGAAAAGCACAGGAGGGGGTAATCAAAGAGGCCTGCATCAAGCCCCCCGACCTGTCCCCTCCTGTAAAGTTCAACACAACAGCAACATGCAAGAAAAAAAAAAGCCAACCTGAGAATTCACCCGGAGCAGTGATGAGGGAGTTGGTGGCCTCTGTTTCAGTGTAAGACAATGTGGAATCAGATAGATCTACGGAAGGAAAGAGAAAGAGAACTTAGTTGGCTGTGGGGCGCTCCTCCCTTTTCTTCTTTCTCATGCATCTGTATGTGTGTGTGCACGTGTATGTGCGCACATGTGTGTGCATGCATGTGCTTGCAAAGGGCAGCACATCCCTCACAACTTTGATGCCACTCTGTAACACCGTCCCACGATCGCAAGAGACCAGGCTGGCCAGCCCCGGGACTCTTCTGGAAAATGCTGACTGCAACAGCCCTGGCACCTGAAAAAGTTTCAATGGCTCTGACCACAGAAATAACCCAAGTTCAGGGGACCGAGCAAGTAGCAACTTGGAGCCTCCTTGGGTAAGGTTAAATTAAGCCCCTAAACAATTCATAGTTGCTGTACTTAATTACAACCATTAAAATTCTTGAAGTTGTTCCTTCTTGCTTCCTTCCTTCCTTCCTTCCTCCCGCTGGAGCTGGGGAAACTCTGTTTTAACAAGTTACCAGCCATCCTCACTCCGTCCTGCTTACACCCCTCTAATTAAGGGCTCAAGCATTTGCTCCCAGATTAACTTTTTCTCTCTCTCCCCTCCTCCACTCCCTAACATCCAAACCTGCTCACAGAGCAACTTTCAATGCCTGGACTGGTTTTTTTTTTTAAGGCGTTCATTGTTGTGCAAGTGGTTTTAAGTACTTCATATGGCGTGCGTTATTCATTGTCCCCGTCTGCAGTGCAGTTAGACCGGGCAGGGAAATTCTTTTGCACGTTTTCTCCTGAAGGCTGAGCTGTTGGCTTGACAAGCTGATGCCTTTTGGGGCAGGCAGACTTGGAAAATTTTCCCTGGGCCTGTGCCTCTGCTACCAGCAACGGGGTGTTGTCCCCGTTAAGGGACAGGCCTGTCCAGGAGTCAGAAGGCATGTTCTGTGAGGCCTGCTGAACTTTCTTAATCTTCTCACCAGCCACAACCCAGGTCCGGCTCAGCTGGTCCCACCTGGCTCAGGAGAGCTGCTCCAAGCTGGAGATTCCTGGGACAAAACAGTTAGCCTCGGCCCTAGCTAGCTAGAATTCCATTCGATTCTGCAGGAATTTTTTCCTTTTACCACATGGCTTGGGGAGCGGGAAGATGAAACATTAACCAATTTGGCCTTTTTCTTTTTTTTTCATTTCCCACTTGCCAGATGCTGACTGGGTGTTCTGGGTTTTATTTTGTTTTTGGGTCTCATGTGATCACAGAGGCTTAGAAGTGAACTGACTTTTTGTTTATGAAAAAGCAACAATGCAAGGAAAGGAAAATAATACAAACAATAACTCAGACTATTTATCAGGGCACAAAAAAGTTATCTGCTGGTAAAATGTGTTAGGAGGAAAATAAGGACAGTTGGAAAATCGCTTTTAAAAATATAATAACCATAATGCCTCAGTGGGAACTTCTTGAAAGAATTTTGCTTTAATGTTTAATTGTTTAATTTCAATGTTGCTAAAGTGTTCAGCACCCCGAATCTTGCAGCCACTTCTCATTTGAAGGAGCAACCTTGCAGGCTGAACCCCATTTCTTAGTGAACCGCTACAGAGCCAGCACAGACACCTATGTGAGGTTCCCAGGAGTGGGGACAGGTGGTTTCCACCTTTCCCAGCTACTAAGTCCCTATCACACACTCGTCATCATCTCAAGCTTCCAGTGAGGTCCTCGAAGTCTGAAGTGCCACAGTGGCTGTTGTAGAAAAAGAACACTCTCACCCTTGATCACTGTCCTGGCCCCAACGGGGAACCCCATCTGGAAATTGGAAACCCAGGTTCAAATCCCACCTCCACTATTAGTCAGCAAAGTCAGGGGTCACCAACTTTTTCTGCAAAGGCCCCAATAGTAGATACTTTCAGCTTTGTGAGCCATACAATCTCCATTGCAACTGCCCCAACTCTGCCGCTGTCGGGTGATAGCAGCCACAGACAACATGGAAACAGGCGAGTATGGCTGTGTTCCAGTAGAACTTTATTACAGACACTGAAATTTGAATTTCATATAATTTTCCCATGTCAGGAAATATTCTTCTTCTTTTGATATATTTTTTTAACCATCTAACAAAGTAAAACCCATTCTCAGCTCGTGAGCCATACAAAAACAGGTGGTGGGCTGGAGTCTGCAGACCCCTGAGTTACATGATCACCAGCAAGGGTCACTTCCTCTTTCTAGGCCTCAGTTGTCCCATTTGTAAAATAACCGGGACACCTGTTGAGTTCCAAGTGGTCACTCTGCAGGGCTGGACGGTGTCCTGAATTTTGCTGCTTTCTCACAGGCTGCCCCACAATTTCTCGGGGCAATGATCCTTGACGTTCAAACTAAGATGCTGCACTTCCTAAGAACGTTTCAGGTTTATTTTTCCCTAATGGAACTGGGGAGCTAAGTGGCCGGTGCAATTATGTTGACTTAGGAAACGCTGAGATAGGCCTGTGAGGGAGGATGGGGAACTCCCGAGCCGAGTGGGAGGCTGCTCTGGTTTCTGCCTCAGCCTGATTCCTCATCTACGCAGTGACAGGGTCCCACCAGATGACCTCTCCAGCTCCTCGGAGAACTAAAGCTCCTCCATCCACAGGATGACTATACTTCAGGAAAAACAACGAGGAAGTTGCCATCATTAAGCCACTGACTCACACCCCATCACAGGACAGCCTCTGTCCTCCCAGACTAGGGAGGTCAGACTCCTGAAGGGACCCAGTGGGCACTTTGGAACCCACAGGAGGGCCTGAAAGAAAAACTGGACTGGATGCCTGACATGACACTTGGAAGTGACCTCCCCGACGATGCTGACACACGCTACTGGGAAGAGGGCTTTACCAAAAGCAAAACAAAACCCACTTTTTGTGGTCACTTGGTGGAATGTGTGAGCATCACTGCCACGCCATCTGACCTTTAAAGCTCAAGTCCCACGGGAACTGCCGGGTCACAAAGTTGCTGTCCTGGTACAGGAAGGCCAACCGAACTCGCCCCACCATTGGGCTTCTCCACTGGGGGACACAGGATGGCCAGGAAACAAACCATCATGATTTTCAACACCATATATATGAGCTGCTCACCCAGCCCCAGGGATTTACAGAAAACACGTTCCACCTCTGAATGGGACCTGTCTAAGAAACACGACCACCTCCCTTGAGTGCACCTAGGGGACCGTCCACGCCAGGGGCTTTATGGACCAATACCCATGCTTTCTAAACCCTCCAACTGTTGTTTCTGCCCAGGTGAACTTCTTGGCTTAAAAAGGGAGAAAACATACAGCTCCCCTAACAGTGACTTCGTGCTCAACCTATTTGTCACAGTGCTAATTAACACACACTAAAAGACGACAACCTAAGGCTGAGGGAGGGAGAGGAAAAGACAGAAATACCAACCCATCTCCAATGAGATGCTTAAGTCGAAACCCATTCATCTCCCACAGGCCCACGTTTAAAGGTCACTGAGAGGTTAATGATGAGCTGAGGAATTTCAAGATGTAAATAGCCGGCTGAGAGGCTGGGTCTGCTTTGGCCCAACTGCGGGTGTGTTTGTAAAACTTCACCCCATTTCAAAGGCAGCCAGGCCGACTTCCCCCCACCCCAGCCCTTCAGCACTGAGGCGGCACTGGACTGAAGGGGAGCCCAGGATGGATGCACCTCCCCAAGGGTCGGAAGGAGGACACACTTACCCAGTGGCTTGTACTCGTCGCGAGGAGACAGCCGAGAATAGGGGGGTGGCGGTGATTCTGGAAGACAGGAGACAACATGTCACTGCTGTGGTGGGAGAGTTCACACCTGCGGGCTCTACATGCTTTTGATTATTGGTGTCCTCAAATAATAAACCCAGACCCCAGGAAACCCTCCTTTTCTCTCACCACCTGCTGCCCAAATCCACTGGAACAGCACTGCCCAACAGGAAGGCCGCAGACTTGGGGTACAGACCTGGGCTCAATCTCTGCTCTGCCACCTTTGGCTGTGTGACCTCGGACAAGTTACTTCACCTCTCTGAGCCTGTTTCCTCAGCTCTAAAATGGGTACAATAATCATACAGACCTCCCAGGTTTGCCAGGAGGGCAACCAAAGATAATGTATGTAAAATGCTGAGTACAGCTCTTGGTATGGTGGAAAAATACTTCCACAAACAGTAACTATTATTATTATAACAAAAGAAACACAGGTGCAGGGAAAGTCAGAGCCAGGGTTGCCTCATAAAATACAGGATGCTCAGTGAAATTTGAATTTTAGACATATACTGCATAATTTTTTAGTATAAGTATGTCCCTTGCAATATTTGGGACATACACTAAAAAATTATGTGTTGTTTATCTGGAATTCAACTTTAATGGGCATTCTGTAATTTTATTTGCTAAATTTGGCAACTCTAGTCTGAAATGAGTGCAAGTGCAGAGGCCCAGACACAGAAGCCTGTTTCCAAACAAACTGCATGAGAACTAACATTCTTTGGGGCGCAGAGGAGGGCAAGACCGGTTAGGACCCAGAAAGCCAAACACTGCTACCCAGACAGGAGACCTTAAACCAGTCACTTCCCGCTCTCGGCCTCAGTCTCCCCTTTGATAAAAAGAGATGGAACATAGATCTTTACGGCCTTCCAGCTCAGACCCTCTGTGATTCCTTACTGTCGATGGTATTTTTCTTTTGGTTTCCTTTCATTTGCCTAAAATACTCCTCCTTAAAAACATATACTTTGTCTTCAGAAGAATTCCTTAGCCTCTTGCTTTACGGGAAGTAACAATTTGCTAAACTAAGTAACAATTTGCATGAATGAAATGACCCTTCATTTTCCATAAATGAAACTAAACACCATCAAATCGCAAACCAAAATAAACTCTCAGTGGTAGTAAAGTGGTAATAACTATTATTAGGCAGGTATCAGTAATGACACAGGGGTAATAAGTGTTTTTCGCAATGATAATAAGGCACGATTAGTCGTAGGACATTTGTGCTGCTCTGTACACCCAATGCAGCTTCTCTTCTTTCCCACCCCGGCTTTTCCAGCCAGAAATTACTTCAACAAGGTGAAGGCTGTGAGATTTAGGAACAGGGAATCTTTTGTGGACAGGAGTTAGGGAGAAGGAAGAGTGAGTCATGGAGTAGCCACTGGGAGAGCAGACATCTGCTGAATGCCAACCCAGCGTCTCTCTCCACGCCATTTCATTCATTGTATTTTATTTTTTTGGATCTTAGGTACGGAGTGGTTAATCACACTCATTTTTATTTCACCCTTTCTCAAAAACAAATAAGATGGCCATTATTATTCCCATTTTACAGATGAGAAAACTGACTTGCCCAGTGTCCCCCCAGCCAATCATGGTAGAGCTGGGGTTTGGGCCCAGGCCTAACTCGGCTCTACACCCCAATGAGAACAGCAATCAAGAGGCACCTCGTCTTATTTCCCTTCACCCCAGGTGGGTCCAGTACATCATGTGCACAGAAAGTGCTCAGTAAACGTTTGGACAAAGACAGTGGTGATGAGGATAATGGTAAAGTTGCGGGCATCTGTGGACAAAGGTGTGGAGAGAGGAAAGGGAGACCTCAAACAAGACGCAAGACTTCAGTAGGAGTCACCTTATCCACTGGTCATCAGACCTTACAGGGGCTAGAGACCAGACTTCAGTGAGGACCAGCCTCTCAGCACAAGAGGCAAAAACACAGGTAGGGCTAGAGCTCCATGGGAAAAGAGAATTGAAGCTGGTGCTCCCACTGTACAGAGGAGAAGACTGAGGCCTGGACAGTGGAAGTGTCTCCCTCAGAGCCAGACAGGGAACTGGCTATAGAGCCAGAACTGGAAGCCAGGTCTCCTGACCCCAGCCTCATGCCCTTTCCACTACCCCACTAACTGATCACAAGGATGCAATTCCTGTGATTGCAGACGGTTCCTCTTGCAAAAATCTGGTTGGCTGAGGGCCAGGCCAGGCATGGTGGGGAGCTCTGGAGTCTGCCCCCAGATCTGTCCCCAAAAGTGAAACTTGGCAGCAATGGGCAGTGGTGGCTGCAGTCAAGCCACTGTAATCCACCCCAGCATCTATTCCAAGGGCTGCTGACCTGGGACCCAAAAGGTGGAGGGGGGCAAGCACTCGCAGGAGCCTCCTGGGCCTTGCGTTGTAACACCCACCACCCATGGCCACACTGGGCTGGGGGGTTCTAATGTGAGTGAGACAGAAAGCAAATCTACAAACTTGAAACATCAGACACACCAGCTAGTGAGGAACTGCAAAGCCTCCAGGAGGGACTTTACCAGGCCTCCACTTGCTCCAGCCAAATGGTTTGCATAGAACTATTTAACAACTGTACAGACTGGAAGCTAAGCATTAAATTCCACTCTAGGCAAGTAAAAAAGTATGAGGGCCTATAGACTCCACCCAAGACCCAGGGGTTTAGAATGTCAGAGGTTCATCCAACTCAACTTCTTTTAAATGATGGAGCAACTGAGGTCCAGCCAGGTAAAGCACCCACCCAAGGCCACACAGGAAGGTAGGAGATGTTATTCTACTTCAGCTAAACAAAGGGTGCGGGGGTTGATGGGGACCAATACCAAATGACCTTTTTTTTAAAAAACTGAGTTATCATTCACATACCCAAGATTCACTCTTAACATGTACAATTCAGTAGTTTTTAGTATATTCAGAGTTTGAGACCAACACTACCATCAAGTTACAGGACATTTTCATCACCCCAAAAGAAACTCTGTCCCCATTAGCAGGCAGTCTCTATTCCTCCAACCCCCAAACCCTCGGCAACCACAAATCTACTTCCTGTCCCTATGGATTTGCCTATTCTGGACATTTCACACAAATGGATTCATACAACATGTGGCCTTTTGTGTTTGGTTTCTTTCACTTCACACAATGTTTTTGAGGCCCATCCATGCTGTAGCAGTTATCATACTTCATGCTTTTTTATGGCTGAATGCTATTCCACTGTATGGATGTACCACACTTTGTTTATCCATTCACCAGTTAATGGACATTTGGGTTGTTTCCACTTTTTGGCTATTAGGAATAATGCTGCTATGAACAATACTGAGTAATCTTTAACTGGCACCTCCACTCCACTCCCACACATCCAGGTCCCATGGATCTGGGAGAATGGAGCCCCAGGACATTAACTTAGGTGGGACTCGGTGTGAGACAAAAGGTCAGGAGAGAAAGTATGAGCTGCCTCCAGGCCCTCTGTCCACTCCCCTCTTAGAAGCTATCTTAATTCTTGCAAAAGTTGTGTTGATGTTTAGACAGTAACTTACATGCTTTAAACTTGAAGGGAGAACTCCTAGAGCACTGCAGGCCCCTCCGAAAGAAATGAGCACGGGAGAGAGGGAAGAGCACGGGACAGAGGGAACGTCAGACAGACATCCAGCCTCAGGCATTGACTGCAGGAGTCTCCTCCAACTTCCTCAGAAGTGAGAACAGTCAGCCGGGGGCCGGGCCGGGGCACCAGAAGGCTAGTGCTCAGCCCAGCTCAGCCCAGACGTGCCTCGGGTTAGCCCTCAGGGGCTACTTAGCCTTTTGGGATCTAGACCCCGATTCTAAAGCCAGAAGAGTCCACAGCCTCTCCCAGTGCCTGGTAAAGTTTCAGTTTGGGACGTTCGTTTCCATCCCTGTCTTTGCAGCCCAGCATCTTGCTTAGGAAAGGCTCCACACGCCTCCCTGGGCCTCCCAGTTTCCACCCTCCCAAGGGGTGGCCCTGGGTGGCGGGGGGGTGGGGGGCCTCCCCGGCACCTGTCCCCTCCACCCTGAGAACCTGAAGACTCAACCCGCAGCTCTGGGGTGAGAGACGTGGAAAAGGAGCTCCTGGCGCTTTAAGGCCGGCTGAGCCTAATTGCCCAGATTCCCCCGGCAGCCAGATAAACAGCGCGGCCGGCTGGCGCCAGCAAGAGGCAAACTGCACATTATCACCCCTTCCTCACCTCCAAGGAGGAGCTCTGAGGAGCAGGGCGGGCAGGCCGAGGGGCCGCCAGAGGGGTGGGGCGGGGGCTTGGAAGCCCTACTTGAAATCGATCTCATTTCAAAGGGATAATGCCAGGCCAAATAAAAGGAAAACTTTCTAGCCCGTTCTAATTCCTATAGTCCTGGCCTGGGAACCCTGTGTTTTCCTAGGCGGCCTCCTCCAGTCCTTCAGAAGTTCTCTCTCTCGCTCTGTCTCTTTCCCTGGCGCAATTTGGATAATAGTAATTTACTGAATATAATTACAGCAAAAAAAAGTGGTGAAGCAAAGAGCAGGAGATTTATTCCAAAGTTAATGGATACTTTCAGGAGAAAGGAGCTCTATAAACACAGGTTAGAACTGTGATTAAAGTATTTCTCCACATTTCCGTCCACATAGGCACCAAGCTCAGCGAACGGGCTTTTCCCGGGACAGAAAGACACACAAGAGGGAGGGAGAGCTAGGGCCTGACTCCCACGGGGGCGGGAGGCCCAGGGTAGAGCCGGGCACAGAGGGAGGACCCCACTTTCTGAGCCGAGCATGGGGGAGAGGGCAGTGGGGCCAGGCCTGTGTCACCTGGAACCTGCCCGTCAGACTTCAGGGGTTCTGTCCACCTCCTCACTTTACAGATGGGAAAAGAGGTCCAAAGAGGGGAACTGGCCCGAATGCCCCAAAGCAAGTTGATGAATGGAGCAGGGTTTGCTCTGAGCAGTAGGGGTCAGCACTGCCCAGAATGGGGCCTCCTGTCACTGGGGCTCCCTGTGGGGGTCAAGGGGGCACTGGGGTGACCGGTGCCAGGTGGGTGTCCCTCAGTTGGCCTGCTGGGTGTTCCAGTATATTCTCTAGCTAGGTGCCTGCTCCGTGTGTGTGTGTGTGTGTGTGTGTGTGTGTGTCTGTCTGTCTGTCCCAGCGCCCCAGCCCTCTCTCCTGGAGCCCTGGAAGGAGCAGTCTCCTTATCAGGACGCGCACGGCTGAGCTCCAGCTATGCACCCGCCCAGCTCCTGGGAGCCAGGCTGGCGGCCAGGTGGCAGGGGTGGGGTGGACAGCAAAGGGCTCCCCTCGTTCTCATTCCCAGCGGCCCAAGGCATCAGGCAGGAGATGAAGCAAGAGGGTCAGCCTGGCACCTATTGGAAACTCTTCCCAGGCCATCAGTCCTCCCAGCTACCCCCAGGTGGCTTGAATGGGGGGCCCCTTGGGCTGGTAAAGAGGCAGGAGAATAGACACAGCTCCTGCAACAGCGCCTCCTTCTGGGAGGAGGAACAGAGTCAAGTGCCAATGCTCAGCCTAGAATTAGATGCAGAGAATGTTCCTAGAGCCATCCCCACTGACTGGTAGGGAGACACAGAGAGGAAGCTACTAGTCCAAGGTCAAGTTGTCATTACTGACCGGGTAAAGCCCAGGACCAGGTCTGTGGTTAAGAACTGTTCCACTGCAGTTTGCCCCTCAACCCACACCTGCCCAAGTCCACCAAACTCAAACCAACCCCCGAGCTGACTTCTAATTCAAGGAGTAGGGGCAGGGGTGGGTCCTGTTGGTTGTCTCCATCTTTTTCACTCCACCCCCTCCCACCCACACACCTCAGCTTGTCTGGCGCTTGGACTCTCAGCTGGCCCTCTCCTCCTCCTCCTCAACAGCCACCCCCTTAACCCATCCTCCCAGGCTGCCTCCAGGTGAGAGCTAAGGACCTCCTGGGGGTGATCCTGTTACATAGGCACACACCCCACCGGGCCACCACGCTCTGCTGTTCAGACCCCCTAACCTGGCCCTTCTCCCCCATCTCCCCCCGCAAGATTATGTTTCTTGAGGGCCTGGATCCTCCTCACATTCCACTCTCCCTCTACAGCACCCAGCATGCTGCCTGGCACAGAGTAAGTGCTCAACAAACATTTGCTGGCCGACTGACCTAGTGAAAGAAAATACCTGCCAGGGCCTTTAAAGGGCAGAGTGGGCCCCACCTATTATAATACTCCCACTAAACAAAAATGACCAGGGACAGGGCAACCACAATAGGGCCCCCTTCCCCAGAGGCAGGGAGCAGACTGGGTGGCAGAGGGAAGGACAGCACTTCCAGAGGAAGCTGTCAGAAAGACGAACAAGGGGCACAGAAAGCCTGCCATGGGCCACAGGTGAGGTGCTGCCAAAAGGTGAGCGCGCTCACCTCCCCCCCACCGCGCGGGGCCTGGGGTGACGATGCGGGGAGCAGGGCGGCCAGAGCAGCGCTGCCTCTCTGCCCCCCCTGCCAATCAGGAACCACCACTGAGCACTGAGGCATTCTCCTTTCCCCTCCAGCCACTGACCCCACACAAACAAGACACTTGGGACAAACCCACGCTCCTATGCCCCCCCCCCCCGCACACAGGGAGTCAGTCAGGAGACCTGTGATCTGACCCACCAGGTGCCCCCAGGGTGAGAGTTGACTCTCCAGAGGGGAACTCAGGGCCCTCCCAGGCCCGACAGCCTGTAACTCTCTGACAGTCCTGCCCCTGCAGAACCCCAATACTACCTAAGACGCATACACCCCTAAGATGCCACAGGCTAAAATGTGTGATCCCTGCAGTGCAAAGATCAGAGCAGGGAGGGACTGCAAGCTTCCAGCCCACCGGGAGCCTCCACTGTCCTCCCTGCGCTCGCACCCAGGGCCTGCTCAGGTAAGCAGGGCTGGGGGAGGGGTGTGTGCAGGAAATCCCAGGAAGAGAACAAAGAAGGAGGGCAGTTCCCAGAGGTAATAAAATATCTGGCTTCCTCGCCTACTCACAGATGCCTCCAGGACCCTGAACTCTGTACAAAAACTGGACGTAGAGTTGAGAATGATGATGATGGAGGGCCCTGGCACTGGACACCCGAGGGATGCTGGGAGCAATCAGAGCAAGAGAGTGGGGGATACCCTGCAAAAGCTTTGCTTCAAAGTATACAAAGGAATAAGTGGGACAATTGACAAACACTACTGACTCTAGCCATGAATTGTCTACATCCAGTTTTACAACGTGTATCTACTTGGATACAGAAAAGTATAGCGCAGATATAGGCATATGCCCGCAAATGCTATAGGCCTGGGCACAGATTAGGGGTAAACGCGAGGGGATGGATGGGGCACTCCTGTCTTTGGCTTCTCCTAAGCCTGCCCTCCCCTTTCACTGTCTATGAAGTTAGAACCTACATTATGTCCCTGAAGCTGCACAGAGAAAACTCCAACGCGTACCCTTTTAAGTTTGCGGGAGCCTTAAGATGAAGTTGCCATTTGATGTGTATGCCCAGATACCCACCCCCTGGCTCTCCTGTCCGGGTGAGGCGCCTTCACTTGGAGCTCCCACGCTCCAGGGGCACCCGGGGGAGCACCCGCAGCTCCGCCCGCCCGAGGTGTCACGCATAGAAAGGCGGCCACAGAGGGGGCGCGGACGGGGCCCCCGAGGCCCCTGCGGGGCGCGGCGCGCTCACCTGGCCCGCAGAGCCGGCTGAAGTGGTAGGGGTTGCAGCACACGGTGGGGCCGTCGGCGGCGGCGGCGAAGCTGTGGCAGCCGCACAGGGGCTTCAGCTCCACGGCGTGCTGCAGGTCGGGCCAGCGGAAGAGGCGGCCGAGCAGCAGCTGCGGCGGCGCGGGCTGGCCGCCCAAGCGGAGGTCAGCGCGCGGCACCAGCACGCAGCCGCCCGGCACGCCGCCGCGGGACTCCACCGCCTCCAGCAGCGTGTCCAGCGAGCGCTCCTTGAGCCGCTTCAGCAGCGAGTACGTGACCGTCTTGAGTTCCTGCTCGAGCAGCAGCAGCCGCGAGCGGGCTTCGCGACTCCGCCCGCCGCCTGCCGGCTCCAGGGCAGCCCGGGCCAGGGGGTCGCCGGCGTCCCGGGGCGCGCCAGCGGCGTCCCGCTCGGAGAAGAGACAGCAAGTCACCGTCTCGCAGTCACTTTCGGGCAGCCAGCCCGGGCCTCCTGGCTCCGTCAAGTCCAGCGGGGGGCCCCCAGCGCCGGCCCCAGGCTCCAACATGGGCCTCGGGGGACCCCCTGCGCGCCGGCGCCTCCCTGCGCCCTGGGCGCCTCGCTGTCCCACCGCGTCTCGCGGCCGCCGCGGGGCTACCGGGCGGACTTCGGAGCGGCCGCAGCCTCCGCCTTCTCGTGCCCGCGGGGCCGGCTCAGCTCGGCTGCCCAAGCTCCCATCCTCGTCGCCGCCGCCGCCGCCGCCGCTGCCGCCGCCTTCCTCCCGGTCGGGGACCACACGACTTCGCCAAAGTCGCCGCACCAGCCCCGAGCGTTTGGACCTGAACATACGATATCCTTTGGCGCCGGGGGTGGGGGGGAGCCGGTCTCCGGTTACCGAGGGTCCGTTCCCTCAGCGAGGCGCCGGCTACGCGGGCCGCAGCCCCACATGAAGCTCCGCCGCCGGGCGCCGTGCAGACCGCGCACAGCCTGTCGTCGAAGGGGCGCCACGGGGCTGCAACATGAGGGAGCTCGCCGCGGCGGGCCGGTGGGGAACACGCGCACGCCGAGCCGCAGTCCGCGCCGGGCCAGCGGCTACATGGACCCCGGCGGCCGGGCTGCTCAGCAACTCCAGCCCCGGTGCTTTAGGGGGACTGCGGCGGCGCACCGCCAGGAAGACCCCGCATGGGCCGGCGAGCCTTCAAAAGTTGCGCGGCTGGTCCATGAGCACAAAGCGCTCACGCCGAACCCCCTAAATGTGTCTGGGAAGCCCTGCCTTTAAAACCCAGGCGCTTAACTACATGGGCTTTTCCTGCAGGATCCAAGAGGCAGGCTTGTTGATACTCTCAGCTTCCTTCTTACTCCCTGCAAAAAGAAAAAAAAAAAAGGAAAGAAAGAAAAAGAAACCCCAAACAAAACCAAAATCCCTGGAATTGCATGCATGAAAAGCCAACTCCGTCTCAGGTCCCAGGCGCTAGATGCACTTGGAGCGAGTTTCTCCTGAACGCGGGTGTCAACACATGAGTGGAAACTGTAAAAATCCCAAAGAGCTGCTAGGAATCCTTAATTAAAAATGCAATCCAAC
Source organism: Tapirus indicus (assembly GCA_031878705.1). Lineage (NCBI taxonomy): Eukaryota > Metazoa > Chordata > Mammalia > Perissodactyla > Tapiridae > Tapirus > Tapirus indicus. The sequence goes on along the minus strand of CM062918.1, from coordinate 57,320,892 downwards.
GAGGCAGAGGTCGCAGCCCGCCCCACGCTGCGCTCGGACGCCCCGGGCGCCGCGGCTGCAGAGGTCGCCCCCTCCCCCCTCCACAAAAAGTGCCTCCCGGTGGCCCCGCGGTCCCTGCGAGGTCTGGCGAAGCAGCGCCCGGCGGCTCTTTCTCTCGGCTCGGCTCCCTCGCTCGCTCCCCTGCTCGGCTCTCTCTCTTTTTTGTTCTCCTCAAACGCACACTGAGGGCCCCCGGAGGAGCGCCGCGGAGTCATTGGCTGCCTCCCATCATATGCCAGTCTAGACACTTTGGCGGCTCCGCGGCGCTGATTGTTGCGCAAACAAGGTTTCAAGTTTCTTAACTCTTAAAGGAGAACACGTCCCATTGCAGGGCCCGAGGCTCCGAGGGGCCGGCTCCTGGGGCGGGCGGAGCCCGGGCCCCCGCCCCACGCTCGCCCCGGCACCCCCGCCCCGGGCCTGACAGCGCCCACAGCCTGCTCTGTGGCGCGCGTTGCGCCGCGGGCACGGATACGAACGAACACACGCGCGCACTCACACACACGGTTACACAAATCACGGGTGGGCGGCGCAAGGTCTCGGTGGACCCACTGAGACTGGGGTGCGAACTGGGCGCTTTGCCTCTCTCTGACTTGTGCACAAACGTACAAACACACTTTGCGCTTTAGAGTTGGTCCAAACCCCCATCCCAGGGAAGGCTAATAAAAATGGGTGTGCGTGTGCCTTCCTGGCTTGCATCTCTTGGGAGCAGAGGGCGACTGATTTGTTGGGGTAGCATGATCTTCCGTGATGGCTCGAGGTCTCCACACGCCCTGCGCAAAGTCAGGGGTCGCTCTGCTGGCCCAGACGGGACGTGGGACGCTTAACGCATGGGGGCTCCAGGCTGGCCCGAGGTGGGGAGTTGCAGAGGGTGGGGTAGAGGCGGGGAGTGTCTCCTTCTCTCGGGCTCCCCTCGGTCGCCACGGCTATCCCTCGGAGTTAGGCGGTCCTCAAGCCGTCCCGGGCCCCCTCGAGGCCGGGTGCTCCCTCCTCCCCCTTACCCAATTTATTCTGTGCACCATGGAGAGGGATATGGAAAGCGGTCGTGCTTTCCCCAGCGACGTTTCACCACGGAAATGGGGGTGGGTTGGGGCGGGGTCTCGCCCCACCGGGTCCGGGGCTGGCTGGGGGTCACAGCGGCAGCAGCGGGCCGCCCAGCGCGGAAAGGGTTAAGGCCGCTCCTGCCCCTGGAGCCGGCGCGGCGGGGTACCTCCTCGGGCGCGCTCGCTCGTCCGAGGGTGGCAAAAGTTCAAGCTTGTAAAGTCGGGATTGGTCCCGCGCGGAGGGAAAAAAGGTCTGGTCCCCCCTCCCCCCCCGGGCGCGGCGCCGATTGGCCGGGCCGCGGGGCGGGCACCGCCCTCTCCCCCGCGCGCGGCGGCCCCGCCCCCGACACAGCGCCCCGCCCCTTTCCGGGCAGGAGCCCGGCCCCGCACTGAATGAAAGAAATTCCGCTGCTCTCATTGGCCTCGGGCTGGGCGCCATTCCCTCGCGGGGGCCGCGGGGGCGCCGGCGCGCGGGTGTCCCTCGGGGGTGCCCACGTGTGGGGTGGCCTTGCGAGTGTGCGGCGGTGCGAGTGCCCCACGGGGCCAGAGGCTGGGTGTGCGCTGGGAGAAGGGTGGTCTGTGCAGGAAGGACTCAGAACCATTTGTTGAGCTTTACCTGGAGCCAGGTACTGTTCGCGCGGTGCTCTCTGGGAGAGGTGCTTGCTCTCCCGAAGGGAGGACCCATCCATTCCTCACCCCCATCCCCTACTGTTTGGGCCAAATCAAAATAGCTGTCTTGGCCTCAGTTTCTGGTTTGAAAAATGGAGATGATCATGCCTGCCCTGCATTCTTCGCAGAACCATGAAGGTCCTAGGAGATACTGCATTTTAAGTGTACAAATCGCAAGTGAACAGCAGGGTGCATTTCCACAAGTGAATACAACACCTGTGTAACCAGCACCCAGAAGCCCTTCTTGTGGCCCCTTTCAGTCACTTCTCGCCTCCGGGGAAATTAATGCATCTTGAAATACAAGGAGGAACTCAGTGTAATGTAAAATATATTCTCTTATCAGAGTGTTTGCTGGTTTGGCTGTGCATCACAATAATAACAGCTCGTGCTTATTGAGTCATTACTGTGCAAACATTACAAGGATTCAGTCACTGAAGTCTCACAACAACCCTCACAGGGACTGTTATCTCCATTTTACAGATGAGGAAACTGAGGCGCAGGAACTTGCCCATTTAATTTGCCATTGAAATGAAAATAGTGTTGAGTGCTAAAATGCTGAAACCAGAGGGGCATAAACCAGTATGTGTGCTCCCCCTCGACAGCTAGAAAGTGGTGTGTGGGTCTGCGCTTCACAGCACACCCTGCAGGGCAGTGATTTTCAAAGTGTGGTCCATTGGACCTGCTGAATCAGAGTGTTAGGGGGCGAGGCCCCAGACTGCACATAACACTTTGGGGGTAGGTATGGTTGTTACTACCATTTTGCAGAGAAAGACACCGAGGCACAAAGACATTAAGTAACTTGCACAAACTTTTAGTTAGTGACAGAGGCGGGGTTTGAACCCAGCCAGTCTGGCTGGGGGAAGGGGTGTGTGTGTAATGGGAGCAAAGGGAACAGGGCAGCAGGAGGGAGATGGTTACCCTTCAGGGCTTGCACAAATGCCCAGCACCTACCCCTGGGGCAAATATGTGTACACTGGCTCCTGCCCCTTCCATCCCCAGACCTCCCTGAGGTACAGCGGCATCCCTTTCTGGAAGAGTGCCCTGAGGGATGTCGGGCCCTCAGGCCAAGCAGAGACTGAAGCAGTGACCTTCCTGGGGGGGCTGCCTTCTTCCCTGGGCAGTAATTTGACAGTTTGGCTTCGGCTCTTTCTCACCCAGAGATGTGGCATTAGGGGTGGGGTGCCATTAGGTGCCAGCTGGGTGACGTCTGAAGGGCTCTGAAACGAGAGTCTGGGAGGCCTGAGTTCAATTCTGACCCTCCTTTACCTCCCTCAGCTCAACAGGCCTCCGCGTTCTCATCTGTAAAGTGGGAGTAGGAATCATGCTCGGGGTGGTTACCAAAATGAAATGACACGAGGGCCCGGAGTCAACCCCCATTGCAGGAAGACTGCCCCCAAGAGGAGACAGGATCAGGAAGGGAAAGGCAGTGACCGTCCCTCTGTCCGTGGATTCCCAGGCCCATCCAGCCTCGTGCGGGCCTGCGCTGTGACCACTAGAGGGTGTCTGCGGCAGGGCCCAGCGGGGCAGGGCCCCGGAGCTACAGCCTAAGGGCACCCTCCTAGACGCCCCTCTAGAGAACAAGCCCCAGGTCCCTGGGGGGCATAGGAGGAGGAAGCTGGAGTCCCAGCTGCTGCTCCTCAGGTCTCTGCGGCCGCATTACAAACTTGAACCTGTCAGATTCAAATCTGCCCCCTCCCTGTCTTCCAGTATTCCCCCAGAACACCGTGTGCTTGCTCTTTACAACGTGTCTCACACTTCATAACCATCCAGTTCCTTGTCCATCCTCCTCTGCCTCCAGAGTGTAAGGCCCGCATGGGTGGAGATGGTGAAACTGTCAGGCACAGGCCACCCCCAGCAGCACTGAGGGATGCCACCCTGTGCCATCGAAGAAGCTAATTCACACAAGGCAGCACCTGCCCTGTTTCTTCTCCCAGTTCCTAGCAGAATGCCTGTCACATGGTGGACACTCAATAAATATTTGTGATGTTGTTGAATTAAAATCCCTCACTTCTGGGCCAGCCCCAGTGGCCTAGTGATTAAGTTCAGCACTCTCTGCTTCAGCGGCCCGGGTTTGGTTCCCGGGAGCAGATCTGCACTCCTCTGTTAGCAGCCATGCTGTGCTGGAAGCCTACATACTAAAAAATAGAAGAAGATTGGCACAGATGTTAGCTCAGGGCAATCTTCCTCAGAAAAAAAAAACCAAAAACCCTCACTTCACCAAGCTCCATGCTCATCATCATCCTATACTGAACACTTATATGCACTATCCCATCAAATCCCCCTAACAACACAATAAAGGAGTTATTATTCTTACTAGACCCATTTTTTTTAAGAGAAGGAAACAGAGAGGTTAAGTAATTTGTCTCTGGTCACACAGCCAATGGTGGCAGAGTTGGGACTTGAACCCAGGGCTGCTTGAGGTGAGTGTTCATCTTCTTAACACCTGGTCCTAGAAAAGAAAACATGGTCCTTTGCCTCTGGGAAGTTTCCACATTAGCTGGGAAGACACAAGGCATGAAATCATACAAGGCAGAGTTTGCTTCTTGGTAATGGGAAGAGGGCCACTGCTTATGAACAGAGGCATCACAGAGGGAGTCTGGGCCACCTCTTGCTTTAGTCAGATGAAGTGGCAGGGACACTGATTCATCCTAAGCCACTTCACAGGAGACTGATGGATAAACCAATGCCCCACTTATTAACTCAGGGAGAACAACTATAGGCCTAACTGGTTAAGTAGTATTGTCTGCCCCTTTGGAAGGTAAATCTACTTGGCCAACATGGCCCCAAATGGGGGAGTTGAGGTACCCTTGGGTGATAGACAACCTTTCCAAGGCTTTGATGAATGCTATGGACTGTCTCTTGAAAAAAGTGTGTGAATGGAACTTCGTGTTCATTCATTCGACACATACTTATTGAGCTCCTATTGGGTCCCAGGCTGTGATCTAGGTGCTGGGGATCCTGCACTTAAGCAAAACACAAAAATTCCTGAGCTTATCAAGTCTAGTGGGAGGACAGACCATAAACAAAATAATCAGATATACAGCATATTATAAAGTAAAGGTGCCAAGGACAAAAATAAAGCAGAGAAGAGGAGAGGGGAATGTCAGGAGAGGTAGGTGTGGTTCAGAGAAAGTGGTCAGGGAATGTTTCCCTGGGAAGGTGACACTGGAGCAAAGTCTTGATGGTGGTGGGGGAACCGCTGTGACACTATCTGGGGGAAGAATGCTCCAGGCACCAAGGGTCCTGAGGTGGGAGCAGGCCTGGCATGTTCCAGGACCATCAAAGAGGTGATGAGATGGGGGAAATACTGGGGGACAGATTGTAGGGTCACATAGGGTTTGTCCTCTGAGGGAGCCGGGAGCCCCTGGAGGTTCTGAGCGGGTTCGGGCCATGATTTGCCTCTGTTTGCACAGGCTCCCTCTAGCAGCCGCCTGGAGAACAGACTGCAGGGGCAGGGTGGGAGCCGGGGCCTGCGGGGAGCCCGCTGCAGTGGTCCAGGACGGGCCATGCTGGCTTGGGGAGAAGTGGTCGGATCCTGGACATATTTGGAGACAGAACCAGCATGATCTGCTGGTACATATCTGAGAGTGGGAGAGAACATCTGAACAGAGTACTCATGTTATTGACACATTTACTTAATTTTTTGAATCAATTGACCACTTTTATTTCACCTTGTCATAGCAGCAATATCCACGGAATCACAAATGTGCCAGTTACATTTACCACTTTAAAATAAATACATAAAATGTGTTTATCTGTGCCTCACCTGCAATTATCCTGGGGACCACCTGGATTCACCGCCATGTTGGGAACACTCGTGTAACCAGTTCCTAATCTCACCTACTTTTAGGCTTTTTTGTTTATTTGTTTGCTTTTTACTACTTTCTGTCAGAGAGAAAGACTTTTCCTGGTCCTGTCTGTAATTATGGGCGCCATTCCCATAGCCCCTGTGACTCGAATGCTGGTTTTACTGCTGCCACTCCAGGCAGCCTGTGCTTGGTAGACCCCACAGACCTGGGTTCAAATCCTGTTCAGCCACCTCTTGGCTCTGTGGCCTTGAGCAATCTCCTTTACCTCGTACAATAACCCCCAAGAAGGTGCTATTATTATTCCCAGGTTGTAGATTACAGATGGGGAGCCTGAGACTTAACTGGTAATAATCGTACTGGGAGGCTGTTTTGAAGATTAAAGTGCTTGGCACAGTGTCTGGCGCCCCCTAAGCACTCAGTAAAGGGTAGCTGTTATCAGTGAAGTGACCTGGAGTCAGTCGTTACCAGGTTGAGCCACTAAACTAACAGCCTTGCAAACTATTTAACCCCGGCAAGACTCAGTTTCCCCATCTATAAACTGAACCTACCTGACCTGCGGGAGTTAAATGAGTCAAGTCCTGGCACGCTGTAGGCCTCAGCGGCTTGTCATGGGAGTGACCTGGAGGAGGATGGTGGGCTGTGTGAGGGAACCAACAGAAAGGTCCCCTCCCAGTGCGGGGATGGGGGACCTTTCATGAGTGCAGAGCAGAAAGGGGCAGGGACAGGGCCTGGGGAGATTCTAGTACCAGGAAAGGAGGGTGACTTGCCCAAGATCACAGGGCCAATTCGGGGGAGCCGGGAGTTGAGCCAAGGTTTTCTGACTCCCAGGGCGCCTTGCCCCTTATTCCAGTGCTTAAGGTTTCTGGCCCCAACTGGGCAGTGGAAGTAGTTCAGGAGGTAAGAGGGCAGGCCCTGGGGTCGGACTGCCTGCGTCCTAATCCGGGCTCTGCCCCTGACAGAGTGGCCTTGGTCACCTTACCTGTCCTCTCTGAGTTTCAGTTTTCCCATCTGTAAAATGGGTTTAATAATAATAGTACCTACCTCAGAGGGCCGTTGTGAGTATTGCATGCATGTGAGATCATACATGCAAAGCGTTTAGAGCTTCTCCCGTTATTCTCCTTGTGGATGCCGCAGGAGAGGGCAACACCCTGCACGTGATCAGCTTTCGCGAAATAGCAAGTGACTGAATGAATGGCGGCGGGGCTGAGTGAAGCGCGGCAAGTCTCGCGGTTGTTCAGAGGGCTGGCGGCGTTGCCCGGAGAGCAGGCTGAGGACTGTGGACTTGCCGCAGTGGAGCTGCACTACCGGCGCTGTCCTTCTCACACTGGGAGACTGGGCGGCCTCTTGACGTGAGAAGATTTTTCTGGAGAGCTAATTTGACTCAAAGATATTGGAGAAAATTATCTTTATATTTGTAATAGATTGCATTTTTAATATTAAAGCTAACCCAGATATATCAGGGAACAGAATGCAAAATTCCCATGAGTTTTTGAACAGAGCTGGGAGACTTCTGAAGAATGTCATAGCCACTGAGAGCAGCATCATAGCATGACCCTGGGCCTGACCCCAGGCCTGACCCCAGACCTCCTAGAGGAGGCTCACTCCCCTCGGCCCTCAAGGGAATACAGGCACCCTCATTTCAGAGACACTGCCCAGGGACATGGCTCATTTGGGTGCTTGGCTATGATTCAACAGCTTGTTTCTACTGGGCACTTGCTGTGGGCCAAAGGTATTTAGTGCAGGGAGCCCTGCGCTTCTGGGACTGAAGAAATGTCTGCATTTGGTCATTCCTCCACACCACAGCCAGAGAGCCTTCTAGCATTCCCCTCTGACCCTGAGGCACCCAGATTGAGAGCCCTTCAGTGGATCCCCATGACCAATGGGTTAAAAAAGAGCTCCCCCGGGGCCGACCCGGTGGTGCAGCGGTTTAGTCCGCGCTTGGCAGCCCGGGGTTCGCGAGTTCGGATCCCGGGCGCCCGCCGACGCACTGCCTGTCAGCCATGCTGTGGCGACGTCCCATATAAAGTAGAGGAAGATGGGCACGGATGTTAGCCCAGGGCCGGTCTTCCTCAGCAAAAAGAGGGGGATTGGCGACGGATGTTAGCTCAGGGCTGGTCTTCCTCACAATAAATAAATAAATAAATAAATAGATAAATAAAATGTTAAAAAAAAGAGCTCCCCAGCCCTGTTAGGTGCAGGTCCCATCTCATCTCCCCCTCCCACCACATGGCCCCTGAGCAAGGGAATGCATGCTCCCCAGAAGACCCCAGAGTTCCCCTATGTCCACCTGACATCCCGGCCTTCACACACGCTGGTCCATCCACCTGGAATGCCCTTCCTTCTTTTCCTCTGAGCAAACATTTTCTCTCTCCCCCCAGTGACAGGCCCGAGGCTGTCTTCCTTGCCCTGTCCTGGCGTTTGTACATACATCCCTCCCTCCCGGGGCTGGGAATGATTTGTCCCCATCTGAGAGCCCCTCAGGAGCACAGCCTGAGTGCTCCTCATCTCCCCACCCCTAGCCCAGCCCCAGGAGGTGCTCCAGAAGTTGTTTGGAGAGGGGATTTAATTTTTGATAGATATGACCAAATTGGCCTCCCCATAGAAGTTGTCCCCTTCCTGCAGCAATGCCCACACTGGTTGACGCTGCAATTCCACTTTACACGTATACTGTCAGATGTGGTTGCACATGAGGGAAATGATGTATATGCAGTTACATAATGCACAATTTAAAGAGTGGGGAATTGTGCTCTGTAACATTATAAGAAAAAGATTGGAAGCAACTTTTATCAATAGAGGATCTAGTTAAATAAATGATGATATATCATCCAGCTGTTGAAAAAGAATGAGGCAGCCCTCGGTATGAAAAGATCAAGATATTAAGTGACTAACAGTGTGTACAGCATGCTACAATTTGTGTAAAATTTTTTTAAAAGCATATATGCACCTATGCATAAATGTCTTTGGAAAGAATCACGATAAGCTGGTCAAGATGCTTGTCTGGGCAGGGGAGCTGGGGGAGCTGGGGGAGCTGGGGGAGCTGGGGTGACAGGAAGGCTGGAAGCCAGGTGAGAGGGAGATTAACTTTTCAGCCCCTACCTGTTCAGTTATTTTGTTTGCTTGCTTGCTTAACTCATTCTATTAAATAGGTAATACTCGCACACAGTACAAAATCTAAACAGAACCAAATGTTCAGCAAAAAAGAAGCCCCCCTCGCTTTCGGGCCCCCAGCCTTCTTGGGGTGCACTCTTCAGAACCTTCTGGGTTTTTGCACTATGGGCTGAATTACCCGTTCAAAAACAATTAAATCCAATATTTAAAAATAACAAACATATTCCTAAAATGGTAAACATATGTTGAAGAAAGGAATAAATCAACAAAAGAATAGTTGATGGAAGAATTAAATACATGAAACAGTTCAATAAGCTGCAAGGCAGGACATGACTAAGTGACAAAGGAGATGACAAAACGAGAAGAGAAGTGAGAACTAACGGCAGTCGGAGAGACATCCCGTCATGTCTTGCTCTGGTTCCCTGTGTACATCCCGTCTTCCTAGCCAGTTGGGCACACGCTGTGTGCTCTTGTTTACTCCCCAGAGCCAGGCGCACAGAAGGTGTGAGATAAACATTTCTGGCCTTAGTCCCCACTAACACTGGCCGTGCTCTGGGAAGGGGCTGGGGGACACAGTCGCCAGTGCCTTCTAGGGCCCAGGACTGTGTGCAGGGCTGCATGAGGACTTCCATGGGCCCCAGACACTTCTGTCTTCATGGGCCCCTTCTTCCATAAAAATAATATTAAAAGTATACTTTACAAGTATACTGACATAAAGACAAATGTAATCCAAGTTGGATTCGTTGTTATATATTATTATTATTACTCGTTTTTTTCTTCCAATTTCAGACAAAATTAAAATTAAAACATTTCATCAGCCCCCCAAAATGATTGTGGGCCCTAGGCACTGTGTCTGCTGTGCACAGAGCATGAGTGAGCCTGGAGCCTGTGCCCTGGGCGTGGCTGGTGTTCGTAAACAGGCAGTGCTCCTAGGAGTAGCCTGGCCGGGAGATAGCACGGGCTTTCGTCCCATTACCAGCCAGCATCACCCCCGGGGGCTCGGAAGGCAACCACTGAGGATCCCTGAGCTCAGCGTCCTCCCTACTGAAATGCATGCTGCGATGAGGATTAGGTGCTTCATAAATGCCCAGTAGTATGGATTTGTCCCCAAGATGGAGGGAGTCCTCTGGAGGTGGGCGTCGATGACACTGACCACAGCCAGGAGTCCTGGCCCCTTCAGAGGGAGAGGTGGGGGGACGGTGGTGGTGGGAGGTGCAGTCCCCTGGCCTTCTCTTAGTATAAGTCTGGAGCAGACAAAGAAAGATGAAAATTCAGAGTCGGGCCTCTGCTCAGGGGTTCTCCGCCTCAGTTGTGTGTTAGAATCTCCTGGGAGCTTTAGAAAGTACTAAAGTTCAGTCCCCACCTGAGACCAACTAAATCAGAATATCTGATGTGGGGCCTGGGTTTGTTCTTTTTAAGCTTCCCCAGGTGGTTCTAATATGGGGCAGGTCTGAGCATCCTCATGGCTATTCCTGTGGATAGAAGGAGTGAGCTGGGGAGTGATCTGTCTTGTCCAGCAAACAACTTCTTACCCCAACATCTAAGACCACAAACTCTTAGTGGCTACCGGAGGCAGACTGAAAGTGTAGGGGCCCTTCCAAGGCCCTGCACCCAACAGTATTCTTTTCTTAAAGGAAGCCTCCCAAATTTTATAGCTGCACTCGGCCTGGACCCACTCCTGTGGGTACCACTTTGGCCCCAGAAACTTGCTGGGCCCTGAGATGAAGGGACCAGAGCATCGCCCTGCCTAATCAGGAGAATAAGGAAGAAGACACAGGACCTACGCCAGCAAGCATTGTGTGGGTTTCTCCAAGGGTGGGCTGTGGCCCCCCTCCACCTGAAGACCTGGTACAGTTAACCTGCCCTCCTGGGCCACCCCAGACCCCCTGAATCAGCATCTCTGCGTTAAGCCAGAGGCTGCATTTTTCACATGCTCCCGAGGGGACTCTGATGCACAGGAACATTTTTGAGTAAAGAGAGGACCCATGTACTACCTGTTGATTTGGGAGGGGGTTACACAAAATACATGTATGTCAGAAATCATCAAGGTTTACACTTAAGATGTGTACTTTATGCACCTAATTCAAAAACAAAACGAAAATGAAGAGAACCAACCTACCATGTGTCCGGAGCTTTAGGAAGGAGAATCAGGGGAGGCTGCCTGGAAGAGGGGCTTTTTGAGCTAGGCCTAGACAGGAAGAGGAGCAGGGAACAGGGCAGAGGGAGTTGGGAGGCCCATGGGGAAGAGACTCTTGTAGCCATAGCAGTGGGGGAGGTGGGCGGGAATAGAGAGGGGGGTGGTTCTGAGGCCTGGTCAGGCAGCTGCCTCGTCCCCACCCAGGAACAGGGTGTCCTCAGAGGCCCACAGGCTGCTGCGGTCAGCATAGGTAGCCCGTGTAAACTCCCAACTTGCCTCCAAGTGCATCCAGGTCATTCTCCCCAACAAGACAGCATTGTTTGGGGTTCTAATGCAGGGCAAGAAAAACAGAGAGCCCAATTGTCCCTGTCATAATGGGTATATAATTTATAATAATGTCAGCTATTAAAGGATTTTTAGTAATTAACTGACAGTGGTGTGCTATTTCACTGCATTTTTGCCTGCCATAATGATCTTGAACTTTGCAAGGCGGTTTTGAACTTGCTGAAAATAAGCCCTGAATACAAAGGAGGGCGAGATCATTCCAAATGAGGGGTAAGAGGGATTGGACAAAATGGGGCTGTTCTCCTCCCAGGAAGAGGGGTGAGCCATGCAGAACCAGGGAGATCTGAGGCCCGCTGTCTTCCCAGGGGGCCGTACAACCAGAAAAACGCCTGCCAGGCCAGAGTGGTAAGTAAAAGTCAGCCATTTCATGATGGTGTGTTAAGTTGCATTTTTTCAGCACCTTGTTTGCATGGTACCCAGTTAGGAATATTTTTCTTTTCCCCAAAGAAATATGCTTCCACTTGTTTTTCTTGAAACACATGACTTTCTTGGTATATTTTTGCTGTTTTGATTTTTAATAGAGACATAGGTATAGGAAATATTTCTTCCTCCTCTAATTCCACTAAGAAAAAAAAGCCAGCACAAGCCCAATGATAAATAGACCTGACACTGAATACGGGAGAGGCATTAGGGAGTGGTGGGGTCTGTGGGAAATTGGTGAGCTCAGGCCCAGTGTGAGCAAGGCATCTGCTACTCTGCTCCGGACAATCAGGACTGAAGGCCCCTGACAGAGACTATTAGGTGCCTGTGGCAACCTCAGTTCTCCTCCTTTCTCTTTAATAGTAAAATAATGATTTTTTTTTTAGCTAGGAAAATTTTATCCTGGGGAATAAGACTACCTTGGCCTGAGCATAGTCACACGACTATCCCTATCCTCCCTTGTACTTAATATAGCCATGTGACTATTACTGGCCCATAAGATGTAAGTAGAAGCTTTGTGCAAGAATTCTGCAAGAAGGCTGCATGAAGAGAGCTAACTCACTGGAAGGCACCCTTTTTTGCTTTCAACCTTCCCTTCTCTGGCCTAGAGTGTGAATGTGATGGCTGGAGCCCTAGAAGCCACCATGGACGGTGAAGCAACATTGCAAATGGGAGCTATACACTGAAGACAACAGAGCAGAAAGGCAGAGGAGCCTATGCCCCTGATGACTTCTTGAATCCACTACCCCAGGCCTGGGCTGCCTATTCATCTCCTGGCTTCTTGTCTATGAGAAAGAAACATCAATCTTATTTAAGCTACTGTTATTTCAAATTTCTCTGTTATAATCTTCCCAACTGTATCCTAATTAATACAACTGGGCTCACGACCACCAGATAGTCCAACCTCTCAAATTTAGAAAGATTATACAGATTTGTATATGACATATCTTGATGCCATAAATGTTGGAAAGCTTATAAAAATATTTAAAATCCTGAACAGGCCAAACAAACCATTTCTGAGCTGCATTCACCCCAAGCCCCCCTCTGGCCTGTACCATTGATCTCAGGACTGTTGACACACAGCCAGTCCTCTCTTTCCTGGGAACATAGTAGGATTGTGCTTCTCCACCCGCTTGAACTCGTGTGGCCCTGTGACTTGTTTTGGCCAATGAACTATGAGCATAAATAATGGGAAGCCCTTCTGGGCGGTGATTTAAGAGCCAGTGTGGGATTTGCCATGTTCTTTTCCCTGCTGCTGTCATTATGGAGGCATGGCAACGTGGGGCTTCCTTCCGCTGGATCTTTGAGTGACTTGGAAGAGCAGAGCACTGTGATAACCCGTGTAGTGCATAAACAAGAAATACACGTGGTTGTTGTAAAGCCACTGGGATGTGGGGGATGTTTGTTACTATAGCATTACCTAGCCTGTCCTGACTCATCTGCCGTCTGCACCCTGGATATTGATCATTGGAATTTTACAAAGCCCTCCTTCAGCCTTTTTCTCTGTGGGTGAAATTTCCCCATCTTTCTAGCCCTCTTACTCGGTCTTTTTATTCATTTATTCTCTCATTCATTCATATGGTCATACATCAAACACAAGCGGGGGGCCTTCTATGTGGCAAGTCAAGTCACTGCTCTCTGGGTGCTCACATCCTTCCTTTAACCAGGTTGTTTCTCTTGCCCATATCCCTCTGGATATGGCAACCTCCCTCACATCCAGCCTGGCAGTGTAAAGGAGTAGGGAGAGAGGGGGATGAAGTCCTTTGAGGGCAGCCTCTCAGGGCTAGGATTTATGTCAGGATTTGTTTGTTTTTACTGTTATCTAATTCAACCCTTATCATCTCCCTTGAGAAAACTAAGGCTCAGAGAGGTTAACTAACTTGCCCAAAGTCACACAGTTAGAAAGCAGCAGACCTAGACTTGAAGCCGGTTCTGACAACCTGCAAGCCCTGTGCCCCCCAACGACCCTATGCCACCTGCCTCCATGGAAGTCACTCTACTGTGGTCAGTGCCAGCACCAGAGCCATCTGTAGCTACAGGGCAGCACAGCAGATAAGAGCCCATCTCCCACTTCTGACTTTCTTTTGTGACAGACTCAAAAAGCATTTGAAACTGCACTGAATCTGATGTGGCCCGCGGTCAGCAGAGGAAACCAGGAGGGCTTGGGCCTGCAGTCTGTAGGAGCCAAGAATGCTTGCACATGGGCTTGAAAATGATGGATGGCAGCTGTGTCCACTGGGGAGCTTCAGACCGCAAGTAACTGGAAACCCAACTCAAAAGTGATTAAACAATAAGTACCTTTGTTATTTCATGAAGAAAAGAACCTTGGAGGTAGAACGGTTCTCAGAGTGGTTCCACAAAGTCGTTGAGGATCCACTTCTTTCCGTCTCTTTGCTTTTCCATCCACAGGGATCAGTTTTGCCTTAGGCTGGCTTCCCTCACAGTTGCAAGATGGCTGCTGCAGTTCCAGGCATCACATCAGACAATGAAGAACGCATCTCTCCTGCTGTCCCTTTCCCCAGAAACTCCCTAGCAGATTTTCCTCAAATCTCTTTTGCCAGAACAGGGTTACCAACTGACTTAAGCTAAAGAAATTTCATTTGTTATGTGGCTAGATATCTCCCATTCATCCCTCCCCATCTCCGCCCTCTCCGTGTCCGGTGAGGCTGATGTGTATGGGCTGCATCAACAAGCAGCCTTGCTCTCTGACTTCAGGTTGGACTCAGCCAATGGGGAACACCAAAAAGTGCTCCCAGAACAGGAAGAGGAAGAGGTCAGGGTATTTGTTCCCCTGCGTCATCCTTGCTGGGCTGCTGGGTCATCTGCATCTTCTACCAAAGGCCATAGCTTTTGTAAGGCAGCCCTCTCCATACCATAACCTGGTTCTGGCTCCTGTTCCCCCCCTCGGAGCCTTCTCAGACCTGGCGGTGATAACAGCCCCCACCATTGCTAGCCCCAGGCTACTTCCCCACCCCTCACGCAACGCCCAAACCTCTCCCACACGTTTGTAAACAGTCCTTTATCCACCTCTCTCAGTTGCCCAGTCCGAATGTGCCATTCTCTACCCTACCCCAGACCTGACTGGTACACTGGGCAAAGGATAAAGCTCCCTTTGCAGTCCTGAATCACTGTCTCCTGGCCTCTTCCCAGAAGGTCTCATTAGCACTTAACCCTCAGTCCGTCCCAAATAGCACACATCCCCCCACCCCCATGCTGACTTCCCCATCTCTGTCAACAGCACCACCAAACATTCAGTCTCCCAGGACCAAAACCTGGGTGTCAACTTCCATTCTCCCACTGCCTTGCCCCCAACCCAATCCAGAATAGTCCACTGATTGCACCTCTACTTTCTCTCCCATTCCTCGTGCCCACCCAATTTCAGGCCTCCATCACTGTTCATCTGCCTCATGACAGCAGCCTCCTAAATAATCCCCCTGCCTCCGATTCATGCCACTCCCAGCTGCCACAGAAAATGTCCCTAACCACAGTTCTGATCACGACCTTATTCTCCTCAAAAACCTGCTCCTATTGCCGCAAATTAAACTCCAAATATCTTAATCTGGCATCAAAACCCTCCACATTCAGGCACTACACATCTTCCCAGCCTCAGTTCTAGCACACGCATAAGCCTCTGACTATAGAGGTTATATCAGTCAGCTATTGCTGGGCAAAAAAATCACCCCAAGACCAGCTTAAAACAACAAGAAATATGATTGCTGAGAAGTCTAAGGTCAGCCAGAAGTTCTGCTGATCCGGCCAGGCTCAGCCGATCTCCACTTGGCTCACTCACCTGTCCGCAGGCAGCCAACAGGTCGGCTTGGGGCTGGCTCATCTAGGAAGGCCTCGCTTACCTGTCTAGCAGTTGTCTGGCTGTTGGCTGGGTGAAAGGAAGTGAGTTGGCCACACATCATTCATCATCTGGCAGACTAGTCTGGTGGTGGGTGTATTAGTTATCTATTGCTGCGTAACAGATTACACAGCTAGAAACAACCAACTTATGTTCTCACAGTTTCTGTGGGTCAGGAATCCAAGTGCCGCTTAGCTGGGTATCTCTCACAAGGCCACAGTCAAGGTATCGACTAGGGCTTCAGTCATCGCAAGGTTCAAATGGGGGAAGACCTGCTTCTAAGCTCACTCCTGTGGCCTCTGGCAGGTCTCAGGTCCTCACCAGTGGTTGACCAGAGACATCAATTCCGTGTCACGTTGCTTCTCCATAGGGCACTCACAACATGGCAGCTGGATTCCCTCAAAGCTTGCCAGCAAGACAGCAAGAAAGGGAACGCGAGATGGAAGTCACACAGTCTTTCTGTAACCTCGTATCAGAAGTGCCAAGCCATCTCTTTGGTTGTATTCTGTTCGTTAGAAGTGAGGCCCTAGGTCCAGCCAACACTCAATGGGAGACTCAATCCCAGGAAGTGGGGATCATTTTAGAGGCCGCCTGTCACACCTGGGCTTGGTCATATACTGGTGGCAGTATTCCAAGAACAGCCAGAGTGAGTGCAGAAGTGGGCAACACCCACCTCTTGAGGCCCAGGCTCAGAACCTGCAAATGTTTGGCCAAAGTAAGTCATAGGGCCAAGTGCAGATGCAAGGGATGAGGAGACAGACTCCATCTCCTGACAGGAAGAGCTGCCTAGTTACATTGCAAAGGGGATATCAACAAGGGTGGGGAATTGTGTCCAGTTTTGCAAAGAATCTCACAGACTTCCCACTGGTCCCCCCAAAGGCCTTGTGCTTTCTAGCCAAAGGGCCTTTGGGTGCACAGTTTCTACTTCCCCAGTGTCCTGGCCCCACCTCTGCCTGTTACCATCCTGCCAGTCTTCAAGGACCAACTCCCACCCTCTATTAGTTTCCTTTTGCTGCAATCACAAATTACCACTAACTTAGTGGCTTAAAACAACTTAAAATTTATTACCTTACAGTTCTGGATGTCTGAAGTCCAAAATGGGTGTCACTGGGCTAAAATGAGAGCATTGGCAGGGCTGCATACCTTTCTGGAGGCTCCAGGGGAGAATCCACTTTTTTGCCTTTTCCAGCTTCTAGAGGCAGCCCACATCCCTTAGCTTGTGGCCCCTTCATCCATCTTGAAAGCTAGGAATGGCCGGTGGAGTCTTTCTCACGCACATCACTCGGACGCCAACTCTGTTTTGCCTCTTTCTTCCACTTACAAGGGCCCTGTGATTACATTGGGGCCGCCTGATAATCCAAAATAATCTCCCCCATCTCAAAGTCAGCTGATTAGCAACCTTAATTCCACCTGCAACCTTAATTCCCTTTGCCATGTAACCTAACATATTCACAGATTCCAGGAACTAGGGCATGGACATCTTTGGAGGGGCCATGATTCTGTCTGCCATCCGTCACTTCCAGCCCCGTGAAAAATAATGGCAGCTGCGTTCGTTGAGCACTCCGACTGTGCGCCTGCCAGTGTGCCCAGTGCTTCTTTGCGGAATGATCTCATCCACTCCTCACAACCCTGTGAGAAGCTCTGTTAGTGTCCTCATTTTACAGACTCAAAGAGGTTAAGCAATTCCCCAAGGCCACCCAGCAAGTGAGAGCCGGATGTTGGAATTTGAACGCAGGTCTGCCCAACTCAGAAGCCAGACTCCTGACCACATGCTCATACTGCCCCCTAGGGAGCCACCCGGTCCCTTCCACTGGACGTCACCCCTCCTGTAGGGCTGAGTAACTGAAACTCTTCTGAAGTTTCAATTTTGGGCAGGCCACCTCCACAACTCGGCTGCCAAAGTAATAACAGTAATTCTTGAATGAAAATCTACCTTGTGCCGGACCCTTCACAGGCAACATCTCTCACACCCACTGCAAAGGCAGGTAGAGGAGGAAACTGAGACCCAGAGGGGTGAAGTTCAGCCTCTGGGCTCATAGTGTCAGTGCTGGGAGGTGAACACAGGCCTAATTCCAAAGCCAGTTCTTCCCCTTTACAAGGCCGCTTCTGCAGCTGTAAATCCCACCACCTTTGTAAGCAGGGTAGAAGCACATGTACTGTTGCCTGGTTTTGAGCTGGCAGTGTAGCACAGTGGTTACTCTGGAGACTCTGGAGTCATATTGCTGGGTTCAAATCCCAGCCCTCCCATTTTCTGCCTGTGTGACTTAGGCAAGTCACTTAACCTGTGGCTGCCTCAATTTCCTCATCTGTAAAACAGATAGAATGAGAGCACCTACCTCATCAGGGCTGTTGTGAAGATTAAATGAGTTAATATATCCAAAGTGCTTTTGACAGTCGCTGCCACATGGTCAGCATTCTAGAAGTGTCAGCCGTTATTGTGGGTTAGCCTGTCAGCTGAGGGTCATTCGGGGCCCCTGCCCCAACATCTGGCCATGTCACTGGCTTCTGCCCCAGCCTTGCTAGGTGTCCCTTTTCTGTGAAACTTCATCACCCCAGACTACCTAAATGGAAGGTTATCTGGAAGAGCAAAAAAGATAAAGGTTGAGAAAATGCTTTGTAAACTGTAGAGTGCAGTACCCATATTAGCTATTCATGACCTTTATGAAGTGCTTAGCACTCAGGCCGGGAAACCATAGACCCCCTGTCGGACCCAGTGCCGGCCTTTCTCTGTGGACCCCAGGGAACGGAGGGCCGGCAGCTGTCATATTTCCTCCTGCCCTCCCATCTCCACCCCTGCCCCCACCCCATCCATCCTGGGGTGGCCGGGGCTCCAGGAATGCGATGGTATCTCAGCAAACAGACAGTCTGTTCCCAGAGGAGCCCGGGCCACCCCCAGGAGGCCCCACTCTCCCAGCCACGGTAAACACAAGGGTCTGTCCTCTTTATCAGCTGGCTCAGCGGCCGCGGAGACAGTCTGCCCACTGCAGAGTCGCTGTGCGATAAGCCTCTGAGCCCCTTGTTGGCTGCCCTCCTGGGGCTGCTGCAGAGCTGCCCTGGAATGGGAATCTCGGGGCTGGCCTAGGGCCTAAACACCTCATCCGGGGGCTGCAGGGCTGCGGGCGGGGCCCGGCTGCCTGTGCTCTGAGGATGAAGGAAGCAAAGGCCCAGAGTTGTGCCAACGGGCCAGGGTGCACAGTCCACAAAGCCCCAGTTGCTCTCAAAGAATCCTTTAATTACATTGCTTTGCAAGATACTTGTACATCATCATCATCGTCTTTACAGACCATACGTACTGATGACAGTTTTCCCTCCGGTGTTTCCAGTCCACACTCCATTCAGTCAATTAATGCACAGAAAGCACCGGCCCCCAGTGGAGGAAGTTCGCTTGCAGTAGGCGCAGTGCAGTAGTGTCCTAGTCATCATTCTAGTCGTGCAGACAACTCTCAGTCCCTTAAAATAACAACAGCTAACAGTCATGTTAGGGAGGGTCAGGCCCATTATGTCCTCAGTTTCTCGGCTGGAGGTGAGGAATACTGGAGTGAATAGCGTCCCCATTTGACAGAGGAGGAAACTGAAGGGCACAGAGAGATGAAGTGCTTTGCCCAAGGCTGCACAGACAGGACATGGCACAGCTGGGATCAGCCCCAAGCCCTCGGACTCCAAGTCTGATACATCCTTTTCCATCCTGGCCACTGCCTGCCCTCAGCCAACCACCGAGGAGCCCGGACTGGATCACTGGTCCATGTCCCAGATCCTCTCTGGGTCAGTTGGGGCAGATCAAGGTCCTAGAGGTTGGGGATTGGCTAGCAGCCCCTCCACAGCACCCTGGAAAACAGCAGTGAATGGAACTCCAGAATAACGAGTGGCAGCTGTGAGCCCCCCAGATGAGCACTTGGCTGGGAGTCTGGCAGCCCTGGGTTCCAGTCCCAACTCTGCTGTTTTTAAGCTGGTGATCTAGGGCTGGGCACGTATCCTCTCTGGGCTTGGTCCCAAAATCTTTATTTCCTTATCTATAAAATAAGTCACCTCCTCTGCCTTGGCTACCTTCTCTGAGAGTTGCGGGGTGAATTAAAGGAAATAGTACACTGGTTTGGCGCTCCTGAGTAAAATGTCCTCTCCTCCTAATTAGCTGACTTTCAAACCACTGACCATCACTCAGTGCCCAGCTCAGATGCCTCCTCTTCCAGGAAGCCCTCACTGGTCTCCCAGCTGGGCACAAATGCAACCTCCTTGGAGCTATCACATCTCTCCTGGGGTACCCTCTCCCTTGCATGGGGTCAAAGTTCAGGACTGATTCCTCGTGGCATCCCCAGATCCCAGCACAGAGTCTAGCACACCTTAAGTGCATAATTAAGTGAGAAGATGAATGAACTACCAAAGTGAACTGGCCTCTCTGTCCCCCTTCTCTGTCGACAAGGCTTAGAGAGCAGGTCTCCTCCTCCCCTTGGGCACTTCACACTGCTAAAGACTCCTGAGTGGCGATTCTTCCTGAATACAGCTTCCTTCCTTCGCCACCTCCTACTCTCAGCTCCAGATTCTCCTGTGCTCCCGAAGACCCCTGGTCTCACCAGCGCCCTCTACCTGGGTCTTTGTCCTCCGACACAGAAACATCTGCTCTCACTGAGTTAACAATCCAGCTGCTGCCCTGGCAGGGACTTCTGCCGCCTCCTCACTTCTAAACGCCCCCGCCAACACACACACACACCACAGATACTCTCTCCTAGCCGAGGGACCTCCAGGTGGCCTTTGGTTCTCACCAGTGGGTCCATCATCACTTCCCCCAACAAAGCAGCAGGGCCCCTGGACCTCCCCTCCCCCACATCAACAGGCTCTGATTCTCAGGGTCGCAGAGGGGAGGGATGGGCACTGAGCTGGAATTGGGGGCGTAGAGAATGGCCCCCAAATGTCTAGAGTTTTCTCCAGGCCACGTCTTCCTCCCTGTGCCTGCTGGAGAGTTCCCGCCTCCACCATCCACTCTTCCTTTAGGCCCCACAGCACGGGGCGCCCCTTCAGTCCACTGCTGCAGCCTCGGGCCTGTAGCTGCCTCCCCAGGCATGGCTGTGGCCTTGCTGCCATCCGCCCCTGGACACCCACCGAATCACCACCAGGCTCACAAATACTGACTGAGGGCCTACTCTGTGCCAGGAACTGTTCTGGGCACTGGGGACACAGCAGTGAACCAGACAGGTATGGCCCCTGCCCTCAGGGAGCTTTCATGCTAATGAAGGCAATGAGGGAAACAGGCAATTGAAACAAATGAGTAAAATATATAGCGTTTTAAGTTAGTTTTATTATAGGTAACTTTACCCTCATTGAAAGTAACTGCTCTGGCTAAAAATAAAGCAGGAATGGGCTTGGGGAGTGTGGGGTGGAGTTACTATTTCAATGGGGTGGTCAAGTAGGAGGCAAGGGGATAGGCCCTGAGGATCCTGGGGGAAGAGCATTCCAAGCAGAGGGAACAGCCAGTGCAAAGACCCCTGTTTGAAGTTGTGTTCCTCCTCTCTGCACCCATTTCATTCCTTTATTTGGCCCTTGGCAGAGTTCGAGTGTTAGAGGAAGTTGTTCTCTTGGCCACCTGTCCTGCTGCACCAGGAGCTCCTTGGGGCAGAGACCCTGTAATGGTCAGCTTCTTAGTCACCCCACACCCCACCCTGACATTCCAGACACACACACACCCAGACCCACACACACACACCCAGACTTGCACACAGAGACCCACACACGACGGCCAATAGAGAAGGCCTCAGTTATTGTCTACTGAGACGAACTGAATAAAGAGTAAATAATAATTAGGAGTGCCCAGCCCCGTCTAGTTTACAAAGGTCTCCCTTGTGCCTACTCTTTGAGCTCAAGAACTGGGTGGTTATTAAAGCAAGGCTGAGAGACCAAGGTGAGCGGGCTGGTAATTGGCGTCTGCAATACTGGAGCCCAGCTCTTCTGACTCCATCCAATATATGTTTTCATTTTCAAAAAATAGTTCAGATGTGAACATGTACAAAATTAAAACCGTCCACAGAGGCAAGTGTGCCCCCCACCCCCACAAGGCACATACTTCCCTTCCTAGAGTCTGAGCACACACTGGCCACTTTATTTCCGATTTACTTAAATGGAGACAGGCTCCCCTCTCTCTGTGAAGAGAATCTGCTTTGCAAATACATCTGACAGGATGAAAATGGGCCGGGAGCCCCCCCTCAGGAAGCACCTCCTCTTTGCTCCTAGACCCTAGGCTGTCTGGGGCCAGGCTTGGCATCTACTTGGTTTCCCCCAAACCACAAGCCTCCTGGATCCATGACACGGTCATGTATCCTACATCTTAGTCTCTGGGGAAGCTCGACTCACCATGAGGAAGCCGTTGTCCTCAGAGAGAGGAGACAGGGGCCGAGGGAGAAGGGGAAGGAGTAGGAAGGCACCTGGGCAGGGAAGCTGGGCACTGGAGAAAATCACACTGTGCTGGGGTGTCTTTAAAAATGAAATTTTGTAGCTGATGGACTGTAAGTTCCCATGGCCTTGGAGTCACTGGATGGCCACCCCTACCACACCCCAGCCTGGTGCCCCAAACCCACTCAGCTACAACCGTGTAGCGTAGTGCCTGCCTTTGGAAATGAATCAGCTGTGAGCCTGCTCCCAGGAGCTTACAGTCTAGGGGAGGACACACATACACACATCCCAGGGGTAGAGTGTTCAGGGAGTTGGGGGACCAAAAGATGGTGCTCCTCCTGGAGTGAGCGAAGGAGAGAGAAGGAATACACAGGACCCCAGGCAGAGGAGCCAATATATGCAAAGAGCAGGGATGATTAAGAAATGTTAAGTGGGGGGGCCAGCCCAGTGGCACAGTGGTTAAGTTTGAGTGCTATGCTTCAGCGGCCTAGGGTTCACAGGTTCGGATCCTGGGTGCAGACCTACACACCGCTCCTCAAGCCATGCTGTGGCAGGCGTCCCGCATACAAAATAGAGGGAGATGGGCATGGATGTTAGCCCAGGGCCAACCTTCCTCAGCAAAAAGAGGAGGATTGGCAACAGATGTTAGCTCAGGGCTAATCCTCCTCAAAAAAAAAAAAAAAAAGGAAGAAAGAAATGTTAAGGGGAATGTTGGCCCTGGGTGGCAGAGACCAAACAGGAAGTCAGTGGAGGTTAGAGGTGAAGGGCCTGGATGTAAAGGGAGTGTGTGGACTGTCTTATAGGTGCAGCTCTCCAAGCGGGGCTATGGCAGGATCCCATTCATGTTTTATCTGGATCTCTCACAGACTGAGCAGTGTAGCGGATGGGTTGGAGGCAGGAGATTCTAGAAGCTTTGAGGGCAGGGGATATCAAGGCCTGACTAAAGTCGAGCAGAGAGAATGTATTTATAATGCTTTATTTCTTAAATAGTGTGATGGGACACAGTGTTTATGTTTTTTTATATATGTCAGTTCATAAGGAAAAAGAAATTTTAAATAAAAAAGTTGTCAGTGAATATAAGCTCCAAGAGGGTGAGGATAAAAATAATAGCTGCTAATGAAGATTATTATGCACTTAATAGTGCTTAATAGGCACTATTCCTAGGACTTTACAAGTATACAGTCATTTAATCCTCACACCCCTGTGAGGTAGGCACTTTACTCCCAAATTACAGAGGAGGATAATGAAGTACAGAGAAGTTGAGTATCTTGCCGAAGGTCACCCAGTCAGTAGGCTGGAGAGCTGAGATTCTGGGATCCTCTTTTAACCAGACTTGTACTACCTCATGGGTCCACCACATCCCCAGCACCTGGCGCACGCCAAGCCTACAGTAAGTTTTCGTTGAATGAATGCAGCCCAGAGAGGTCCAGCAAGTTCCCTTAGGTCACAGAGCCCTTCAAGAGCAGGCCCCCACGGGAGCCTGGTTGGCCGGCTCCTGGTCCAGCGCTCCTTCCCCATCTTGGCCACACCCCTTCCTCCCTCTCCTGTTGCCCTCGCGGTCTCCATTCCCTGCTGTCCCGGGTCACTATGCCGGCAGCAGCCGTACCCTGACTCAGCCAGACCGTCGGAAGCAGGTAGACGGCCACACTCGCCTACCCGGCTGAAGACTCCACCCCGCGGGGAGGCGGGGCCGCACGCTGGGCGGGGCGAGATGGGGCTCAGCCCGGAGCGCGGCCGGGTGTGCGCTGTCCTGCTGTCCCACGACGATCCGAGAGACCCAGCTATTTGGGGCCTGTTTTCCAACCCAAAATGGCAGTGCCCTCGCAAGGGCCTAGGCCAGATGGACCCAGGAGGAGGTTCCCGAGGAGCCTTCCTGCTCAGGGCGCCGGATGCCATGGCAACCCAGGCCCCAGATTCTAGGCTCAAGGCCTGGACACGCCCACTACTGTGGCCACGGCCGGCCTTCGGGGCTTCAGTTTCCTCGTCTGTAAACTATGGCGAGGGGGTTGGGGGAGATTAAACATACCCCTGCCCACTCCCACCCCACTCTCGTCCTCTAGCATAGCTTCCGGTGGTTTTCAAATTGTGGTACCCGGACAGCATTAGCAGGATCCCCTGAGAACTTGCCAGAAACGCAAGTTCTTGGGCTCCATCCCAGACCCACTGAATTAGGAACTCTAGAAACCGGGTCCAGCAATCTGGTTTAACCAGCCATCTGGTGATTCTGATGCACCCTCAAATTTGAGAACCATTGCTCTAATGTGTAATTTCCCCGATTCCGGCCTAAAGCACAGCCACCATCTTTCTCACGCTCAAAAGATCACCAATGGCTCCCTAGTGCCGTAGAATCAAGCCCAGGCCCTTCTCCTGCCATGCAAGGCCTTTCACAACTTAACTCCCCCTTACACGCCACCCCCCAGAAGAACAACCAGCCCCCATGATGCTTCTAGACAACTAAATAGTTTGTCTTCCCAAAAACACATCCTGCACGTGTTTCCAGGTCCTTCTTAATGCTGTTCCCTGTGCCTGAAATGTCCTTCCTTCTTTCAACCAAAACTTCAAGTTTCTCCCTTCTAGGAAACTTTTCCAGAACGCTCAACTCTTGATGCCTCCCTCCTGGGAGTCCCCAGTCTTTGCAATCCTGCACACAACTAAGCATTGACTGGTGTCTGGTTTTGTTCTGGGCTAAATTGTATCCCCCCCCATTCATATGCTGAAGCCCCAACCCCCTCAGAATGTGACTCTATTTGGAGATAGGGCTTTTAAAGAAGTGATAAGTTAAAATGAGGCTCTTAGTGTCAGCCCTAATCCAATCTGATTGGTATCCTTATAAAAGAGGAAATTTGGACACACAAAGAGACACAAGTGGTGTGTGCCCACAGAGGAAAGACCATGTGAAGAGGCAGCAAAAGGGAGGCCATCTGTAAACCAAGGAGAGGGGCCTCAGAGGAAACCAACCCTGTGACACCTTGATCTGGAACTGGCAGCCTCCAGAACTGTGAGGAAATAAATCTCTGTTGTTTAACCACCCAGTCTGTGGTGTTGTGTTAAGGCAGCCCTAGCAGACTCATACAGATTTCCTGGGGGTTAATTGTATTTTCCCCGGGGTCTCTCCTCTTTCTAAATCTTACTCCCCGTCAGGTCGCTGTGGCAGGCTCTGCCATTGCTCCCTAGCATGACGCGGGGCCTGAACAATAGCCGTTTATCGGACGGGGTCGCCAGCTTTCCTGGAGTAGGAATGGATGGACACAAGCAAAGGCAGACGGATGCTGCCCGCTCCCTGTGTCCCAGCCTCACAAATGGCTTCTCTCCGAGAAACAGTGTGCTTAGCACCAAAGGGGCCCAGACACCAATGTCTTTGCAGAAGTCATTTCCAGTGAGTGGATTCCGCCTACCTCATTCCCTGCCTCTCCGCATTTCCTCAGCTCAGGTCACCTTGTGACACAAGCAACATTGGTTAAGTGACCTAGGAAACTATAAGCCGTGGTGCACCAAGTCATGAAAACCTGGGCTCCAGACCTGGCCCCTAACCTGCTGTGTGGCCCTGGCTTAGCCACATCCCTCTCCGGGCTGTCCTGTGAAAGGAAGAGCCTGGATGAGCAGATGCCAAGCAGTTCCAGGGGAAGATGAGGGGCTCCACCAATCAGAGCAGATGGCAGGGTGGGAGGCAGGCAAGTCAGGTTGGAAAAGAGAAAAGAAGCTGGACCATGGAGATCCTTGAAAACCATCTCAGGAGGTGGGAATTGTGGGCATAGACAATGGGGAGCCATGACAGGCTTCTGAGCAGTGGAGGGGCCCAACAAACCCAAACCTGGATAATGACGGGCCATGGAGGGGTGACAGCAAGCTGCCTCAGCCTGCCCATACCCCTGTCTTCCTAACTTCATCCCTTGCCACACTCCCCATGTTTACTCCTGATCTTGTTCTTCCTGGAACATGCCAAGCCCTTTCCTCTCAGGGCCTTTACCCTTGCTGTTCCCTCCGCTAGAAAAGCAAACACTTCCAGCACTTACAAATGTGCCAGGCACCATCTAAGCACTTCACATAATAACTCCTTTAATACTCTCCACAGCCCTATTGGTAGACACTATCATTATCCCTATTGTGCAGATGAGCAAACTGAGGCATAGAGAGAAGTGACTTGTTCAAGGCCTCACGGTAGTGGCACAGCTGGGATTGAAACTCTGGGATCCAACTCTTATCCTATTTGAGTGGCTTGCCCCTCCCTTCACCATCCGGTATAAAATGCCTCCCCATGCACATCTCCCCTACCCCTTACCCTCTCTGGTTTCCATCATAGCATTTGTATCCCCCAGACATTTTGCATTTCTTTGTCGGTCTCTGTTATCTGAGTTGTCCACCATATTGTGAGCCCCAGGAAGGCAAGACTGTCTTGCTCACAGCCATATTCCTAGCTCCCAGCACAGGGCCTGGCACATAGCAGGGACTCAGTAAAGGTTTGTTGAATGACTGACTAAAGGAACAGGGTGGGTGTGAGATGGGGAAACTCAGCTCAAGGCTCACTGGACGTCTAGCCTTTTCTGAACTCCCAACCCCATGAGAAAGGATCCTTCCCTCCTGCTCCGTGCTCCTCATCCCATCCCTGCACTTGTTAGTCCACACGAGTGTGACTTCCCACTAGACTGTTCACCACCTGTAGACAGCAACTGTGTCATGGTCATCTTGATACAAATACTACTAATCATAATACATTTTGTGAGTGTTTATTATGTGAGTGTTTATACTGTTCTAAGCATTTCACATGAACTCATTTAATCTTTCTCACAATCTTGTGAGATGTGTACCACTATCCCCATTTCACAGATAAGGAAACTGAGGCAGAGAGAGGTTAAGTATCTTGCCCACATCCTACAGCTAGTAAAGGGCAAATCCAGGATTTGGATTCAGGCCCTCCAGATTCCAAAGTCAGTGCTCTTTTCCCCGTGCCACAGCTGGTAGAACTGCTCCCCACTGGGGTCCTGGGTGGGGCTGAGGCCCGGTTTGAGCTCTGGCCTCCTCGTGGGTGGACCAGCATCCCTTCCGCATTACACACAGGCCTGCAGCGCCTGAGGGCCAGACACAGAGCACTGGGGCCTGAAGCGCAACATATGGAGGCCATGCCCCTGAGTCCGCTGGGGTTCCCAGCACAGGGGAGAGCCGGCAGGGCAGTAGGGCTGGCTGGGATATACTAGTCTCCTGTTGCTGCTGTAACAAAGCACCACAAACTTAGTGGCTTCAAATAACACAAATTTATTATCTTTCAGTTCTGGAGGTCAGAAGTCTGACGCAGGTCTCAGAAATCAAGGTGTTGGCGCGGCTGTGTTCCTTCTGGGCGCGCTAGGGGAGAGTTTGCTTCCTTGCCTTTTCCAGCCCCTAGAGGCCTCCTGCATTCCCTGGCTCATGGCCTCTTCCTCCGTCTTCAAAGCCAGCAACAGCGGATCAAGTTCTCACACTGCACCACTCACTCTGCTTCCCTCGTCCCCTTTCTCTGACTCTCTTCTTCTGCCTCCCTCTTCCACTGTCAAGGGCTCTTGTGATTATTACATCGGGCCCATCCAGATAATTGAGAATAAGCCTCCCATCTTAAGGTCAGCTGAGAGTAACCTTAATTCCATCTGCAACCTTAATTCCCCATTCCCATGTAAGCTAACAAATTCATGGTTCCAGGGATTAGGACATGGACATTTGAAGGCAGCATGATTGGACCTACCACTTAGGTGTTTCTCCAATTGTTCCTCAAACCGCCCCGTCCGTAAACGTCTGTGAAATCGTGGGAGCTGCCCCAGCGACCTGCAGTGGGACAGCGGGGCCTCAGTTCCCTCAAGATCTCCAGTGTTGGAGCAGGTAGGGGGCACGGGCCTCAGAGAAGCCCCTCGCAGCCTGCAAGGAAGAGAACACAGAGGCGCCAGCCAAGGACTGGCAGTCGACCACTTGGCTAGAAGAGAGTGGCGCCTCAGAGCATCTTCACCTGTTATCAATATCTCCGTCCTGAGCAGGAGGCATGAAGAGATTCTCATCCCCATTTTAAAGGGCAGGAAAGTGAGGCTTGGAGAAGGGAGGTCGCTTGCCCAACATCTTGCGTGCAGCCTACATGCACGTGCTCTGAATCATGTGCTCAGGCTCCTGCAGCCTTGCTTCTCACAGTGAGGGATTTGCATCATCCAGGTGCGAGTCTGGAATTCAGATAAACATGACCCTTCTCACCCCACCGTAATGTTTCATTGAGCATAAGTTACCTAAAATATTCCTCTTTATTAAAACAACACAAATATTATGAAGTAAAGTGCAAAAGCCACTCAAATTTTTAAGAAAAAGCCTGAGACCTAAGGGAACTGTGGGAGTCGCATGGGTCATGTCCGCCAAATCTTGGAGGTACATTTGTCCATCCCATAATCTTCAGGGACGTTTTAGAGAAACAGTGCCACATGCACCAGCACAACACTGCATGCACATATATGCACGTGCGTGCATGCACACACATTGCCAGTCTCCCCAGAGGCCCAGAAAAGTCTGTGGTCCAGCTGCAGCTGACTGGATTCTTCCTTTCCAACATGGATGCTTTTATTCCTTTTTCTTGCCTGACTGCACTAGCTAGAACCTCTAGCACAAGGTTGAATAGAAATGGTGAGCGGACAGCCCCATCCTGGCTCCTGACCTTAGCGGGGACGCATTCAGTCTTTCACCATTAAGATGTCAGCTGCAGATTTTCATAGATGCCCTTAATCAGGTTGAGAGGTTCCTTCTATTCCTAATTTATTGACAGTTTTTATAGGAATGAGTGTCAGATTTTGTCAAATGCTTTTTCTCCACTTATCGAAATGATCATACGGCTTTTCACATTTAGTCTGTTAATATAGTGCATTACATTGATTTTGTGTGTGTGTGTGTGAGGAAGACCAGCCCTGAGCTAACATCTGTCGCCAATCCTCCTCTTTTTGCTGAGGAAGACTGGCCCTGGGCTAACATCCGTGCCCACCTTCCTCTACTTTATATGGGACGCCGCCACGGCATGGCTGACAAGCAGTGCGTCGGCAGGCGCCTGCGATCCGAACCCCTGAACCCCAGAGCTCCCAAAGCACGAACTAAACTGCTGCGCCACCAGGTGGGCCCTACATTGATTTTTTAATAGGACACCAACCTTGCATTCCTGGGATAAACCCCACTTGATATAATGTATTATCCTTTTCATATATTGCTAAATTCAATTTGCTAAAATTTTGCTATTAATTTGAGCATCTATGTTCATGATGGATGTTGGTCTCTAGTTTTCTTTTGTTGTAGTATCTTTGGTTTGGGGATGAGAGTAATGCCAGCCTAATAGGATGGGTTAGGAAGTATGTCCTCCTCTTCAATTTTCTAGAAGATTTATGTGTAATGGTATGCTTTCTTCCTTAAATGTCTGGTAGAATTCTTCATTGAAGCCATCTGAGTTTTCTTTGTGGAAAGGCTTTTCACTACAAATTCAACGTTTCTTTAATAGATAATGGGCTGTTCAGGTTATCTATTTCTTCTTGAGTGAGTTTTGGAAGTTTGTGTCTTTCAAGGAATTTGTCCATTTCGTCTAAGCTGTCAAGTGTATTGGCACATATTGTACATAACTTTCCCTCATTATCCTTTTAATATCTGTAGATCTGTAATGATGCCCATTCCCACTATTGGTAATTTTTAATCTATTGTTCTTCTGTTTTTTATTCCATTGTGTTTTGTTCTAATCTTTATTATTTTCCTTCTTCTATTTACTCTGGTATTCATTTGCTCTTCTCTTCTAGTTCTTTAAGGTAGACACCAAGGTAATAGGTTGTGGACATTGTCTTTTCTAATATAGGCATTTTGGTGCTATAAATTTTCCTCTACATACTGCTTGCTTTCATGCCACAAATTTGGATATGTTGTGTTTTCATTTACATTCAGTTCAAAATGCTTTTTAATTTTCCTTTGATTTCTTCTCTGACTTGACTCATTTTAAATTCACTGAGACTTGTTTAATGGCCCAGAGTGTAGTCTGTCTTGATAAATGTCCTGTATGCACTTGAAAAGAATGCGTATTCTGCAGTTGCTGGATATCGTGTTCTAGAAATGTCAGTTAGGTCAAGTTTTTGGTAGTGCTGTTGAAAACTTCTATATCATTCTATATAACTGATTTTCTGTCAGCTTGTTCTATGAATTATACAGAGAGGAGTGTTGAAATCTGTCTATAATTGTGTATTTGTCTATTTCTTCTTGCAGTTCTTTTACTTTTTACTTCGTGTATTTTGAAGTGTGGCTATTTAAGTAACTCTAAATTAAACATTTCGGATTGTTATGTCACTTTGATGAATTGACGTCTTTATCATTATGAAATGAATTTCTTCCATTTCTTTTATTTAAATTCTATGTTTAAGTTGAATAATAAAAGTGGTTTGGGGGTCTTTCTCTTCATCCAATCTGACAGTCTCTGGCTTTCAATTGAGGTGTTCACGTTTAATCACATTTAATGTGACTATTGATAGGGTTGGGTTTAAATCTATCATTTTGCTATTTGCTCCCTATTTGTCAGTCTGTTATTTGTTCCCTTTTTCCTCTTTTTCTGCCTTTTTAAAATTAACTGAGTAGTTTTTTATGATTCTATTTTATCTCCTTTGCTAGCTTATTAGCTATAACTCTCTTTTTGTGTTGTTTTAATGATTTCTTTAGTATACCTCTTTAATCTATCAGTCTACCTCCAATGATACTACACCACTTCACAGAGAGAACACGAATCTTCCAACAGTATACTTACATTTATCTCCTCTCAGCCTTTGTACTATTGTTCAGGCATTTTACATCTAAATTTGTTATAAAATTCAACAATACATTGTTATTATTTTTCCTCTTAACAGTCAATTATATCTTAAATATATTAAGTAATGAGAAAAATAGTCTTAATATTTGCCCATGTAGTTACCATTTATAGTCCTCTTTATCCCTTTTGTCTATCTAGTTTTCCATCAGCTTTCATTTTCCTTCTGCTTGTAGAACCTCCTTTAAAAATTCTTGTAGGGCAGATGTGCTGGTGATGAGTTCCTTCCACTTTTGTATGTCAGAAAAAGTCTTTCTTTCACCTTTAGTTTTGAAAAATGTTTTTGATAGGTAGAGATTTTTTGGTTTTTTCTTTTGATACTTTGAAAATGTTCCACTGTCCTCTGTCTTGCACTGTTTACAAAGAGAAATCTGCTGTCATCCTCAGCTTTGTTTCTCTGTAGGGGAATGTCTCTTTTTTTCTCCTCTGGCTGCTTATAAATTTTTCTCTTAATCACGAGTTTTAAGCAATTATGCTTTCATTTCATTTTCTTTATGTTTCTTTTGCTGGACTTTGTTAAACTTCTTGGATCTGTGGGTTTATAGTTTTCATCAAATTTGGACATTTTTTAATGATTAATTCTTTAAACCTTTTATCAGTCTCACTCTCTTTTGCCTTCAGGGATTCCAGTTACACATATATTTGGCCTCTTGAAGTCCCACAGTTTATTAATGCTCTGTTCATTTTTCCTAATTCTCTTTTCTTGCTGTGTTTCATCTTGGATGGTTTCTTTAACTATGTCTTCAAATTCACTATTTTTTTTCTCCTGTAATATCAAATCTGTCATGAATCCTATCCACTATATTTTTCAACTCAGATATTGTGGTTTTCATCTTTAGAAGTTTGATTTGGATCTTTTTAATGTTTTTTATGTCTCTACTTAACATGTTCAATCTTTCCTTTAGTTTCTTGAACTTATGGAATATAGTTATAATAGCTGTTTTAATACCCATTCTTCATTGTGCATTAATCCTCTGTTCATTGTGCTTCACATTTTCCTTCTTCTTTGCATGCCTGGTAATTTTGCTTAGATGCTAAGCATTGTGAATTTCACCTTGTTGGGTGAAACCCTTTTTATTCCTAAAATTATTTTTGAGATTAGTTCTGGGGTGTGGTTAAGTTACTTGGAAAGAGTTTAATTCTTTTAGATCTTGATTTTAAGCTTCATTAGGCAGGACAAGAGTAGCATTTAGTCCAGGGTTAAGTCTCCCCACTACTGAGATGAGAAATGTCATAGTACTCTAACTGATGCCCCACGATGTATGTTTTACACTCTGATTATTGGGAACAGGCACTATTCTGAGTCCAACAGAGCTCCAGATGCTGTTCTTTCTCATCTTTTGGGGTTCTTTCCTGGTCTTGGGTAGTTTTCTCACACACATGTGCTGATCAGTACTCAACTGAATACTAGAGGGAACTCTGACATTCCCTATGCAGCTCTCCCCTCTCTAGGACACCTCCCTGTGAATTCTAGCTACCTTGGCTTCTTTGGACTCCCAGCTCCATCTTCTCAACTCAGGGTGACTGCTGGGCTCTATCTGGGTCACTGTCCCCTTGTTGTGGCCTGGAAATGCTCTCCAGGCAGTCTTCTGTGGCAATCAAACCTTATCTCCTTTATTTTCTCTCACTGTCCTCTATTGCCTAATACCCAACATCTTGAGAGCCATTGTTTCTTATATTTTGTCTGGATTTTCAGTTGTTTTCAGGTGGCAGGGTAAATCCAGTTCGTGCTACCTGAAAGTGAAAGTGTCAATAATCTTTGAAATTTAAAACAAAAACAGTACTATTTAAAATAGTATTTTAAAATATTAAATATTTACAGTTAAATCTGATAAAAGATGTATAAGACCTATACAGTGAAAACTACAAAACATTGCTAAGTGGAAATTAAAGCATACATAAATAGATGGAGGGATATACCATCTTTGCATATCAGAAGACTCAATATTGCTAAGATGTCAACTCTGTCCGAATTGACATATAGATTCAATGTAATCCCAACTGAAATCCCAGCAGGCATTTTTTGTTAAAATTGACAAGCTGATTCTAAAATCTATACAGAAATGCAAAGGACCTAAAATAGCCAAAACAATTTTGAAAACAAAGTTGAAGGATTTACACTACCTGCCTTCACAACTTATTATAAAACTACAGTAATCAAGACAGTGTGGCATTGCCCTCAGGATAAGCAAATAGATCAATAAAACAGAAGAAAGAGTCCAGAAATAGACCCACATGTAAACAGTTAATTGATTTTTGACAAATGTTCCAAGATAATTCAATGGGAAACAAGAGTCTTTTCAACAAGTGGTGCTGGGACAATTGGCTATTGATATGCAAAAAATAAATAAACTTTAATCCATACCTTGCACCATATATAAAAATTAACTCAAAATGGACCATAGACCTAAATGTAAAACCTAATACTATAACACTTTAGAGGCAAACATGGGAGAAAATCTTTGTGACCTCGGATTAGGCAAAGATTTCTTAGATACACACCAAAAACACAATTGATATATGAAAAAAATCTTAAATTGGACTTCATCATCATAAGAACGGCTCTCTGAAAAGCACTGGTAAGAGAATGAAAAGACAAGTCACAGACTGGGAGGAAATACTTGCAAATCAGATATTTGATAGAGGATTTGTACCCAGAACATATGTAGAACTCTCAAAACTCAATAATGAGAAAATAACCCAATTAAAAAATAGGCAAATGATTTGAAGACACTTCACCATAAGAGATAGTATACCGATGGCAAATAAGCAAATGGAAAGATGCTCACTATCACTAGTCATTAGGGAAATGTAAATTAAAACCACAATAAGGGGGCCAGCCCGGTGGCGCAGCGGTTTAGTTGGAGCTTTGGCAGCCCAGGGTTTGCGGGTTCGGATCCCGGGCACCGGCCAGCCAACACACTGCTTGTCAGCCATGCTGTGGCGGCGTCCCATATAAAGTGGAGGAAGATGGGCACAAATGTTAGCCCAGGGCCAGTCTTCCTCAGCAAAAAGAGGGGGATTGGCAACGGATGTTAGCTCAGTGCTGGGTCTTCCTCACACACACACACACACACACACACACAAAACCACAATAAGATATCACTACACACCTATTAGAATGTCTAAAACCAAAAAGACTGATCACACCAAGTGTTGGCAAGAATATGAAACAACTGAGATTCTCTTACACTGCTGGTTGGAATGAAAATCGTACAACCACATTGGAAAACAGTTTAGCAGTTTCTTTAAAAAGTTAAACATATATCTACTATATGACCCAGCCTCCCATTCCTAGGTATTTACCCAAGAGTAAGGAAAGCTTACGTTCATATGAAGACTTGCATGTGAACGTTCAGAGCAGGTTTATTTATGGTAGTAAAAAACTGGAAGCATCCCAGATGCCCATTCATAGGTGAATAGATAAATTGTGGGATATCCATTTAATGGAATACTGCTCAACAATAAAAAAGGAATGAACAATTTATATATGCACGATATGGATGAGTCTCAAAATAATTGTGCCGAGTGAAAGAAGCCTTACCTAGAAGAATACACATTATCTGACTCCATTTATATAAAATTCTTGAAAATGCAAACTAATGTATAGTGACCTAAAGCAGATCAGTGGTTGCCTGGGGACTGAGGTGGGGGGTGGGGGAAGAGGGAGGTGGGGGAGGATTACAAAGTGGCAGGAAGAAACTCTGGCAGTGACGGACGAGTTCATTTTCTTGATCAAGGTGATGGTTTCATGAGTGTAAACACATGTCGAAACGTATCATGTTGTACACTGTAAGTATGTGCAATTTACTGTATGTCAACCACATCTCAACAGAGCTGTTTTTAAAACGTGAACGAAAGAAACACAGAGATAAATCTGACCTGGACTCTGCTTCCGGCGCACCCTCGTGGGGATGGGGAGGGCTGTGCAGTGTAACCTAATCAAAGCCTGGGGCTGGAAGGGTGAAGCTGGAAGGGCGGGGTGTAGGCACAGACCAAGGGTGGGAACAGCACTGAAGACACGAGCCTCCTGCGTTCCTGAGGTCACCCTCCCACACGAGATGCTGGCTCTGCCTTATCGCTAATGCCTTCTCTCTCCAACATTCTTTCATCCTAAGAAGTTTCCAGCCAAAAGAGACTTCCTGAAATTGGGCAGGGCAGCCTGAGGAGGCAAGAACAATAGCAGAGCCCCAATCATGGGGCCAGGCTCTCTGCACACATTATCCTACTTAACCCTCCCGTCACCCCAGTACGAGCCCGTTAGTGTGGTCCCTTTGACTAATAAAGAAATTTGGCAGGGATGGGGGGAAACAGAGGCTGAGAAGGGTGAAATGACTGATCCAACGATAATAGCTGATGGCCTCCCAGCCACAGCAGGCCCCTGGGGGTGTCCACACCCGGGCTAGGGGACCAGTGGTGGGCAGTGCCAATTTAAGTCTTTTCTCAGCCCTGGCCACTCTTATTTTGGAGATCCCACCGCACTCCCTATGAGGCATATTAAACCCATAGATCCTATGGTGAAAACGATTTTCACTGTGATTATCCATTTTATTCGCAGTGTTCTTGTTGTATTTGGTAGCCAAGACATGTTCTTTTTCCCTGTTTCAAACATTTTCTTAAGCTCTAAATTGTAATGCAAAGTGGCCCTATGGGTTGGGGGTCTTTTCAGGGTGTGGGGGGTGGGATACTGGCTTTGTGGGCAAGGATGTGAAGCCCCAGGAAGGGGCCCTGGGCTCAAGTACAGGCGTGCCTAATTCCTGGGGGGCGGGGGGGGGGGGCGGGGAGGGGCAGTGCTGCCAGGAAGCTTGGCTTGGCACGCAAGCTCTGGAGTCAAAGTTGTCTGCTGCATATCCTGGCTCCACTACCATTCCTGTGTGACCCTGGGCACGTCATCTTACCTCTCTGAGCCTCAGTTTTTTCTTCTGTGAAGTTGGGATCTTAATACATACCTGATAGGGTCAAAGACTATCACATATTTGGCTGGATGACGTTTAAGGTCCTTTGCTGTGCGGAGACATGTGAGGACTCAGGAACTAATGTCTGAACAGGTGCCATAAATCTTGTCCTGTGGGCCACTTCGGCACCCTACTGGACTCCGGCTGTTTTCCTTTGGAGTCATCTTACCTTATCAAGTCACAAGTCCCTGAGTCACCCCCAGCCCGGAGGCCAGCTCCCCGGCTGTCCCTGCCACGCTTCCTGTGGCCCTCCTCCACCCGCCCCATATTGTTCCCTGCCCCACCACATTCAGGGACATTTTGTCTCCCCGGGCCTGGCGACTATGAGCCGCTGGGAACAGGAACTGCACAGAGGCCCCTGGTCGTCATTCCCAGGAAGTCCACGTGGAATGGAAGGGGACGTGTCAAGCGGCAGGCCTGTCTGCCCAGCCTGGACTCCAACTTCCAGCCTTTGCCCCGCCCCCATACCAGAGGGCCGTAACAAGATCAGAACAAGGGACATCAGCCTGGCCTTTGGGACCCCTCTGTGCCTCTATAGTCACAATGTTTACCCACCATCCTAGCAGGGTCCTAGATGTGTCATTAAGGTTTCTGGATGTGGGGGGGGGGGGTGCGTCCAGGGGCCTGGGGGAGGGGCTGGGCAGCCTGAGCACTGGAGAGGGGAGGGGAGCATTGGCATCAGTTAGTTACAATACATACACCAGTGCATCAGTGTTTTAACCACTGGTATGGCCAGACCCATGTATGCCAGCTGAAGGTCAGCCCTGCAGGTTCAGCCCCCTCTGCCTACTCAGGTGCTACCTCTTCCAGGAAGCCCTCCCTGACCCTACCAGCCAGTATTAGGGCCCCTTTCCAGTGGCCGTGCTTACCCCGTCACAGCACTTGTCTCACCATGATGCCCAATTCCTATTCCCTTATCTGTCTGTCCCTTGAGATATTCTGGGGAGAGGGGCTCAGGCCTTCGCTATCTCTACCTCTACAAAAGGGGCTGCACTTTCTTGTTAAGTGAATAAAAGGCATTCCATAGGTTCAGACCCATTCAGGCCTGGGTTCAAATCCTCACCTCCCCTCTCCTAGTTATGTGCTCTTTGGTATGTTTGTAAACTGCTTTGTCCCTTAGTTTCCTCCTCCAACAAATGGGTATAAAAATAGCTGCCTAAAGCATCAGTTGGAACCATTCAGGCAAAGTATCTTCCCTCTCTTCTCCCTTCTCACTAACCCCTAGATGAAGCTTGAGACACCACCTGCACAGGCCCAGACAGAGGGGCAGGTCTGGCTTCCGGTTGGAGGGGGAAGGGTCTCCAGAGAAACCTCACCTGAACTTGGCTGCTGCCCAACCCCTCCCTCCTCTGCTAAATGCAGGGCCCATCCCCCTCGTGAACTCCCAGGCATTGTGGGAGTTCACACCTGATCTGAATTAATCTCCACAAGCACCCTGTAACATCAATAACAGGAGCACATTGTACAGATGAGAAAACTGAGGTTCCAAGAGTCCCACAGCATGAACTATGTGTGAATGACTAAGTGTGCTCAGAGGTCCTGCCCACAACATTTGCATTTTGACCTAAGGGAAAGCCCAAAGTAAATGGAATGACTTCCTAATGGCGGGATTTCAGTGGCAGCCAATGCGGTGGAAGAGGAAATTGAGGGGTGGCAAGGAGGCTTCCCCAGACTTTTGACACCTGATCCCACAGGTGGTCACACACCTCTACCTATAGTTCGACCTGGAAAGGCAAACACCTTCACCCTCGCTGACTCCCGGGCCGGGAGGATCCAAGGAGAAACTTGGCCCATGATCTGTGCCAAGCTGGATCTCCACCCTTCATTTTTATAAGTTCAGGCAGGAGAAGAGGCTGGGAGAAAAATCTGCTACTAATAAGGAAATCAATTAGTTGGTGTGCATGTCACGAAATGCTTCAATAAAGATCTGCCTTTGGGGGATTTTTTCCTTCCCCTCTAATTTTTTCCCCCAAAGAGACCTGGCTGGGGCCAGAATGTGTTTCCAGCATCCTCCCGTCAGAGGGAGGCGACACGGCTGCATCTGGAGCTCATTACCAGAGAGAGATGCTCCCCTGCCCTGCTGGCATCATGGGCAGCTATGGATTCCCCTACTCGGCCTAGCGAGGCCACACCCGGGGCGGTCAAGGAGGAGAGGTTGTGCCCACCCCAGATCCTGATCAACCAGGCTAGGAAGAGGCTTCATGGCCTGCCACCACACACAATGACACACACACAGTCACTCCAAATCAGGCAGACACACACACACATAATCTTTCACAAAAACTCCTCGCAGACAGCCCGAATTGCACACAGATCCACGTATCACAACCCACATACATGAACACACCCAATTGCACACACACTCCCACTCACCCCCAAACACACATATACACATTCCCAGTCACCCTTCTCCATATGTATATATAATCACATACACACTGCAGTCATACACATATACGATCGCCCACACACAATCCACACCCACATACTCACACACGCAATTACACCCACATACTCACCATCCCCCAGTGTGTGTGACGTGCAATCACACACCATCACTCACATAATCACACACACCGAATTGCCCACAATTGCACACACAATCACACACATACACTTGATGGGAGAATCCAAGAATATCTGAGCTAGGACGGATCTTCAAAGACTGCAATTCCAGCCCCTCTTCGCATTACCAGTGGGGAAACTGAGGCCCAGAGAGAAGGCATGAATTGTACAAAGGGCACCTGTCTATCCTCACCCACCCAGTCAATGATGTCCTGGGATGAGAAATATTGAGCAGAGGATCCGGGGCTGAGAGAAGGTGGGAAAGAGGAACTCACCCAGAGCCCAGCTCCCAAAGAACTTCAGCCAAATCTTCCAGTGAGGAAATGTAAAAGCACTAAATCAGGGAGGAACCCACAGAGCCCCATAACTCTCCCAAGCCCTGCCCAGCGTTGAGAACAGCATAGTCTAAGTGCAAAGACCATGGCCTTACTGGGGAGACAGATCAGGCTTCCTGGCTCTGCCATTCACTTGCTGGGTGACCTAGGCCAAGGCACTCCATCTCTCTGAGCCTCGGTTTTCTCAACTATAAAATGGGAACAAAACTGGCCTCACAGGGTTGTGGGGAGGGATAACAAGGTAATGCCTCCAGAGCATCCAGCACTGTGCCTGGCAGGCAGCAGGGACTCCACCAATCCTACTTCCTTTTCCCATCAGTCCCTTACTGAGGCCACAGCTTTGCCGTGTGACCTGAGTCAGTCCCTTCCCTTTCTGGGCTCTGGCCTCCCCATCTAAAAGGATCTCTAAGACTAAATAGCAGTGAGCTTCTCAGCTGAGAGCAGCGTGGGCCTGGGCGGTAACCAAGGCGACGGCCTGGAACTTGCCCCTGAGACCCCAGGCCTCCAGGCTGGAGGGGAGCAGGGCTATCGCCCCTCAGAGAGAAGGCTCTGAGGGGAATTCAGCCTTTGTCAGCCCCCGCCTGGTGAGGCTGGTATTTGAAATATTCTTCTGAACGGTGGAGAGATGCTGGGAGGTCTCAGGGCAAGCTGGGAGGAGGGATGCGGTTGCCTAGGAAACCATGTGTTTTCACTTTTCTGAGAGAGGGGGCGCCTGAAGAGGAAGGGCCTGGGGTGGACACAATTGGAGGGGAATGGGGGGAATGTGTGCCCCCCGGGGGGCAAGCTGAGGGGGAAGGGAGCAAGCCAGCTCAGAAGGGGTTCAGTGAGAGGCTTGAAGGAAAGTTTATGAGCCCCAAATGCCTGAGGGCAAACAGCAGACCCAGAATCACCAAAATGCTTGCTAAAAATACAGATTCCCAGGCCCTGCCCAGGGCCCACTAAGTGGGAGGGCAGGAGGCTGAACGGGAGGGGGTGGGGGGGATGGAAATCTGTGTTATTGATCAATTCCTGGCCTGGGAACACTGGGAGGACGGCAGGGGTGTCAAATTAGGAAGAAGGAAAATGGGGCCAAGCCGGGCCCCTCTTGGGAACTGGATGTCTTCATTCATAAAAACAGGGTGGGAGGAAGGTAGGGCAAATGGACCCAAAGGCCTCTCCACCGCCCCATTCCCTGGAGGCTGTGGCAGGAAGGCAGCAGCCTGGGTTTTTGTGACAGGATGATCTGGGTTCAAATTCCAGTTCCCCCAGTTATGGATGTAGTCTAGCTAAGTCATTTGCCTGAGCCACAGTTTGCTTGACTGTAACATGGGTATAACGCCTATCATTATTATTTATCATTTTATTAATGCAGTAAAGTAACAGTCATGTAACATGAAACCTGTTCTCCTGTCCTTGCCTGGGGGTGTAAGAGCCTTCTCCATCTGGCCCTGGCTAGCCCTTTCATCTCCACCTCCCCCAGCCACCCCTACACCTTCCTGAAGTCTGCCAGAGTCCTCACATGGGCCACTGGCCTTCGCCCGTCCTGGGCTCTCTGCCACCCTCCTCTCTACCTTCTTCCTTTTAACCACCCCAGACCGGCTCAAACATTCCCTCCTGGGTAGTCCCTGGCCTCTCTCCT
This sequence comes from Tapirus indicus, assembly GCA_031878705.1. Classification (NCBI taxonomy): domain Eukaryota; kingdom Metazoa; phylum Chordata; class Mammalia; order Perissodactyla; family Tapiridae; genus Tapirus; species Tapirus indicus. The sequence continues at coordinate 57,280,809 of CM062918.1, read as the reverse complement.
CCCCCAGGACTCCACAATGCCTGCTCCATCCCTGCCCAAGCTCTTCACCACTGCCTCTCCCCTCAGCATCCCCTAGCTGACACCTGGCACTGGCAGTGGGCAGGGGGTCTGTGGAAATCTGGGCTCAGCCTCCCCTTCAGGCATCCCTGCAGGGCTGACCTCCCTCAGAGCCCCAGAGAGCAGGTTATACCACCTCCCAATCCCAAAGGTCTTCACCTGCGACCTCCTCCATTACTTCAGACCACCTGCAGCAGGGAGAGGGCAGAGAGGTGTCTTCTTGTCCTTTTGTCACATATGAGGTTCTAGCCCCCCCCATCACCTGGGGGCTGGGGGGTATTTGGGTGGTACCTTAGAGAGAGAGGGGGGATTCCCAGAAGCTGAGCTGAAGAAGGCCTTCTAAGCAGAGGGAGCAACCAGAACAACCACGTGGCTGAGAACAGAGAGACACTGCTAGGAGAGGGCACTCAGACACGGTGCCCACTGCTGACAGCACCCAGCCGTTCATGCTCTGTCCGGGCCTGGGCCTCCACAGGCCTCACTGGACGGTAGCACATTCTGGGGCTCAGCTGGCCCTGCCTCTTTGCCACTGACACCCAGGCCCTGGGAAAGGAAAGCCTCTCTGGACCCCGGAGGGGGAAGATCTTGATGGGGGATGGGGGGCGGCTTTTGCCAGCTGGTCCTCTGGGCCCCAAGTATCTATCTTCTCTATATAATGGGGATGGGGCAACCTCCCAAAAAGGCCCTCCCGGCTCCAAGTTGGCCAGCTCCTCCCACAGTGGCTGCCAAGGGGGTGGTTGGGGCCTCCCTGCCCCCTCGGAGGGCCTTCATGCGCCCCCGCACCCGCCAGCAGCCCCACCCCTCCCACACGCTCCCCAAGCCCAAGGGGCTGGGGCAGGCTCGCCGCCTGCTCTGCTCCTCGGGACGCCCCCAGCCCAGCTTTGCCCTCGGGGCGCCCGGAGGGACCAGCCCGCCAGCGTGGAGCCGGGAGCGGGAGCCGGCGGGGGGAGCGGCCGGCCAGCCTGGGAGGCCCGGCGGAGACAGCGCGGAGACAGGCGCGATAAGGCGGCGGCTCCGCGGGCGCCCCTCCCGCCCCGCTGGAACACAAAACCAAACTCACACATCCGGCGGCGGCGGGGGCGGCGGCAGGGCCAGAGGTAGGGGCGGGGGGCGAGGGAGGCACTCACTCAGGGGAGGGGGTGCAGGGACTCCCTTCCTCATCTCACCCTGCTGGGACGCTGCCCCGGCCTCCAGGGTGACCCTCCTGCGCCCCCCTCGGACAGGCCAGGGACAAGGGGTTCCCTCCCTCCCTCTCACCCGTGGGTGCTCCAGTTTTCGGGGTGTTGCTGTAGGGCCCAGGAACTGGGGCAGGCAGGAGTCGCTAGGAACTTAGGAATGGAGCAGCCTGAAGCCAGCAGGCCCTACCACCCTGCTGCCTGTGGGTTTCCTCAGCTCAGGGGGCCTGGGCTCGAGAGAGAGCCCCGGTCCGATGGGGGTGGGGTTCAGCAGTGGGCTCTTCCTGCCCCGGGGGTTCCCGATCCTGAGATGATGGTGCGTGGGACCGAACCCCCGCCCAACAGGAGCTGTACTTGAAGACTTCAGAGGTGGTGAAGGGCCGATGACTGACCATCCTGTGTGACCAACAATTACTATCCTTTTACTTTAACTAGGAAAATGGAGAGAGGCTGGCACAGCTTAGCTAAGTCCTGTCCCCTCCAAGTACCACACTCTGCTTTATGACTTCTGGCTCAAACTTCCCAATAGACTGCACTTGCTCTATGCTCCTCTCCTACCGTGTTCTCATTAATACTCATTCATTCAAATGTACTAGGTGCCTACTCCATGCCAGGCCCGTGCCTGGGTTGCAATTTATGGAGGACACAACAGAACTGGCCACTGCCCCTCACAGGTCTTCACATTTTAAAGAGAAAGGCTGATAAGGAGCACAATTACAAACATTTACAGCTGTGAGGAGTATTTTGCAGTGGGTACAGCGCATATTAAGCAAGAGGACTGCCCTACTTTGGAGTGGGGTGGGGGTTCAGGGAAGCTTCCTTTAGAAGGCAGTTTGCCCAGAGATCTGATGGCTGGGTAGACCCAGGTGAAGGGGCCAGAGTGTGGGCCATGGGGGTCTCCCATGTTGAGGTGCTGAAGCCCTTGGGGACCCCCGCAGGTCTGAGAAGCGGGAAGCAGGCCCCTTGTTCCCAGCAGAGTCCCAAAACATGAATAGAGTGGGGCAGAGGCCAGAAGACTGGTGGTCCTTGGTAAGGATGGTGGTGGGAAGGCAGAGAGCGTTGGAAACCTGAGAGCGAGCCCGTGACCTGGCTGTGTGTCTAAGAGCCCCCCGGGCCACTGTGGTGAAGGGACTTGAGGGGTGAGGACAGAACAGGGAGACCAGACAGGAGGCTATGGCAGGTGCCTACGAAAGAGATGCCAGGGACTTGGCCTCAGTCTGTCAGTCTGCTTTCTGCTTCATCCCTCCACTGAACTGCTTTTGACAGGTTCGTCAGTGACCTCCATGTGGCCAAATCCACGTGATGTTCGGTGCTGTTGGGCCCTGCTGGCTGCTCCCTCCCTGAACTGTCCCATCTGTGGCTCCTGGGGCCCATGCTCTCCACTTTCCCCCTCCCTTCTGACCGGTTCTGCTCCGGCGCCTGAAAAGGCTCCTCTCCTTCCACCCCACCCCTAAGGTAGGGACACACCAGCTTCAGGCTCCCCTCCCCCCACCCAAGACAGCCTCACTCATGCTCACAGATTCAACCACCACCGGGACACATCTCTCAAACATCTTCCCCGTCTGCTCCAAATGCCTTGGTCCACCTGTACCCTGGACACCCCACCCGGCTGTCCTTGGGCTCTCTGAAAGCATCCTGCCCCTGGAGGACATGTTAGACTCCCCTGCATTCCCTCCTTGACCCTTCCCACTCTCTCTCTCACTCACCTGACCCATCAGTCCCCCTCATATTTCAAACTCACCCACTCCTCTCCCTCCCCATAGCCACTGCTTTTCTAAAACATGGGCCTGTCCTCTTCATGCTGGTTCTCTGGTTCCCCATCAGCCTTAGAACAAGCCCAGGTTTCCTGGCACAGCTTTCAGGGCCACCAGAGTCCAGGATTTACAGCTCCCAGTCTCATCTCCTGCCAACCCTCCCCACCTCACACTGCCATTCGCTGGACACACTTTTGTACGAGCTATTTCTTCTGCCTGGTGATCTGCAGATGCTGCTCAGAGACCCCTCTTCCAGGAAGCCTCCCCTGACTCCTGGCTCTGTTTGTTCCCTGTATTTCTCCAACTTGCTGACGGATGAGGAAGACAGACCTTTGCCCTTCCTATTTGGTCAGGACTACCGCGGGGAAGAGGTCTGGCCTAACAGACCTGGCTCCAGGGAGTCATGACCACAGAAAGACGGGACTTCAGGGACAGACAGAGAGTAAGTAGGACAGCCCCAGGTTGGACCAACAGGATGATGGCAGGGGGAGCCTGTTTAAAGATGGGGACATTCCCACTGGCCCAGAACTCTTCATGCCTGCTGGACTGTCTTACATGGAAGTGCTATGGGAGGCCTGCCCATCTCCCATCCTGAATGTCCCGTGAGATCTCCACTCCTTTCTGACAAGCATTGTCCCCCCATCTTCCCTGATTGACTACAACTCTCCAAGAAGGGATGTACACATTGAACAGCCACTTCTTGCTAAAGCCCCCTTAGAGATCAACCCCCAAGATGGAGCATCCACACCTGAAAAACCAGCAGGCAATGAACTCTGCCTTCACAGACACGCGTGGGAAGGATTACCTAGAGGCTATGATCTGAGTGTGCAGCCTCAGCCTCCTTTGCTCCGCCAATAGCCTGACAGGTCAAGTCATTTGAAATTCCTTCCATCATAAGACATGGGACAACCCCAGGCGCCTTCATCTGTAGCTCAGCTCTGCGGTTGACGGATCACTCCGCAAACAGGACCGTGAGGCAGGAAGGGTCCTCAGAGCTGACCTCGTACAGCCCCTCATTGACAGATGGAGAAACTGAGGCCCGGGGTGGGGAGGGGCTTGCTCAGGGCTACAGAGCAGGGCAACAGCCAGACCTCAGGATCCCAGATTCCCAGGCCAGGGCTCTTCCTGCTGCCTCGATGCCTGGACATGGAAACATTCTGAATTAAGGGGGCACTGTGTTTTCAAAGGGCTCCAGTGACTTTGTGGTTGGTCAAGTTGTGGGGAGGGAAGACTGAGGGGCCTCTCTTGAATAAGTTTTGGAGGGGGGCTGCTTAACGAATGACACAGCTGGCTTGGCAGAGGGTGTTCAGAGATGCCCAGAGACACTCGGAGCTGCATAAATTCCCTGCGATTAGTTTAAAGTCACTGAAACACACGTTCATCCCCCAAACTCATACACAACTGCTGCTTTCATTTAGGTGATTTTATTATACGAGTATTCCATACTCATTGAGGAAAACAGGAAAAACAGATAAACAAAAATCCAGCAGTGTAATCCATCCACAAGTCTACCTCAAGTGACAAGAGGCAGTATTGCCACGCGGTCAGGAGTGCAAGCACATGCATCTGCCTAGACCTGAGCTCAGTGCTGATTGTATCACTTAGCAGCTGTGTGACCTTCAACAGGTTGGTTAACTTCTCTGAGCTACAGTTTCCTCATTTGTAAAATGGACACTATTCTAGAAGTGGAGCACTTAGCCTCATATCTGACATGTAACAACCACAAGATAAAAGGCAGTTGTAATGATACTCACTTGGTGTGTGGCCTTCCAGACACCACTCCCCATTTTTCAAGACAATGTAGAGAAAAATAATTCATAGAATTGGACCAAGTAGCCTTTGAGTTCCTATCCTACTCAGCTTCTATGATTCCAGCACGTTGATGATGGGTTCTGGGGCAGGGGCCTTCTTGCATCCAGGCCTCAGTTTCCCTGTCTGTATTCTAGAAATAGTTGCTCTCAGGAGTCGTTTCTGTCTGCTGACCAGGACTGGTGGCCTCCAGCACCGGCAGAACCATCCCTGTGCCCTGGCTCCTGGAGATGTGCTGATGGCCAGGAGGCTGGCCCAGGTGGCTGGTGATCCGGGCAGCTGGGCGCAGTCAGAGTCTCTAGACCATTGCGAGCCTTCCCCGTGCCACTTCCCCCAGCCCCCGTGAGCTTCCCCAGACTAAGGCAGCATTGTGCCCTGCGGCTGACCAGCCAAGCCAAATAAACGGGTGCATGCACTTCACCCAGGCTTCCCAGCTGAGCCACATCAAAGACCAACTGTAGGCCAATTACCCCAAGATGCTGAGACACAGGCAGTGGGGAAGGCTTTCCAGGCCTCCGACTCTTAAGGGCTGGGGAAAGAGGTGCATAGAGATTCATCCTCTCATTGACTCATTCACTCATTCATTCACCGGCTCATTCATTCAATAAACTCACCAAGCATTGTCTAAAGGTCAGGCATTGTGCCAGTGCCGGGGATTCAGACTGAGCAAAACAGCCCCTCCTTTCAGATTGTTCCTGGGCTGGCAAGGACGTAATTCCCAGAGGTGCTGTCAAGATACAAGCACTGTGAGGTGAGATCCGGAATAAAGCATGAGCCCTACTAGTTTGTGAGATCAGGGAAGACTAACTAGAAGCAGTGGCCTTTGAGGCAGGCCTTGAAAGGTGGGCAGGAGCAGGTCAGACAAAAAGAGAGGTAGGCCATCCCTGGCGGAGAGTACAGCATGAACAAAAGCTGTGATTGGTGAGTCAATCATTGAAACCACAGAGTGAGCACTGGAAAAAGCCGAAGAGATTAGCTTGTCCCATCCCCTCCCATTACAGATGGGGCAACTGAGGCCTGGGCAGGGCCCAAGTGCAGCTGGCATTGCCTTGCAGGAGGGACCTGAAAAGTGAGTCCCCAGGCTTAGGTGTCCAAAGCCTTGAGGCTCAGGGGCAACTGAAGACAGGTATCCCAGGCAAAACCTGTCTTCCCAAGGGACCTGCAAGGAGTCGTTTGTGTGTTTGTGTTTTTATGGCCCACCTTTATTTGGTTAGTTAGTTATTTTTACTAGTGTAATAAGCAGCCAAGAACCTGGAGCTCTTTCTACTCCCTGGAGCTCTTTTCTTCTTTCAGGTAGCACAGAGGGAAGGAAAAAATATGCTTGAGCTTTTACAGGAGATCTGTAGGGTAGATATGAGGAAGAACTTTCTGAGGGTGGACCAAGTCAAGCACAGGAACTAAGGCCAGAGAAGAGGCCCCCTCAGGACCCAGTTCTCTCCCTGCTCTGAGCTCCCTCTGCTGTCCCACAGTGGTGCCCACCCTGGTACTCCCAAAGGAGCTGTGTGTCTGTGACTCCCAGGAGAAGGGCCCTGAGCTCTGGGGGCTCTTCTGAAGCCTACAGTGGCTCTGATGTGGGGCATGGACCCATCTGGGAGTCTAATGAAGACTGTTGACCTTGTCCCAGAAAAACTCTCCACCTGTCCAGAGTTCACCTGCAGGGTCAGCAGTTCCCAGAGCCCCTGAGGCCTGTCCATGGACCCCCATGTGGTGGGAGGAGGCTCAGAAGACCCACATGCCCGAGTTCCAATGCAGGCTCTGCCACTCACCAGCTGTGTGACCTTGAGTCACTTGATGGCTTCTGGGCCTCAGTTTCCCCACTGTGATGAGGAGGGGAAGAGCACCCCTCCCTCAGAGCGTGGCAGGAAATTGATTCATGCATGTAAAGCCATCGACCACAGCCCTGGGCCCTGAGGGCAGAGGATACATGTGTCCTCCCTGCTGAAGGGCAGGCTCATCAGAGATAGTGGGAGGCACCGATTAAAGACAAACTCCTTCAAAAATTCCCTTCACAGGAGAAGACTAGGGCTTCTGCTTGCTCCTCAAGGCTTTCCAACCTTTCTACAAAGAACACACATTACTTGTATATAAAAAGAATATTATAGAAGAGAAATAGGACCACAGAGGAGTTATGAACGAGGCTACCCCATGAAGCCACACTAGGTGTGGTGGTCCCTTAGCCCCCGCCACCTCCCCACCATGGCTCCTGTCCCACTCACAGCCCTCAGGCACACTTTTGTATCTTAACTCAGGTTGCACTTTACCTGGCACTTCCTTCTGCTCTTTTCCACCTGAGAAACTCCTACCCATCCATCACAGCCCACCCTAAATGTCCCCTCTTCTCTGAGTTGGACAAGCTTGCCACCACACCTAGCCTGCACACAGGGCTTTGGTCTCACCTCCAGTCCAGGCTTGTCACATCTCCCCACCATTTGTCCTGGCTAGTTGTTGAGAGCTGGGACCAGGGTCGTTCTTGCCCACCTTGCACCCTGCTCTGAAGGGGAGCTTTGAGTCCTTGGGCAAATGTCAAATGCATGAATGAACAAGTAAGTGAGTTTTTCAATGTCAAAGCTTGGGTGATTCCACTGCCCACCCTCCAGAGGTTTTGAGAAGATGAGCATAATGACCTGAGTCCTGATCTCACCCTAAGCCTGTGCAGGGTGGGACCAGCCAGACAGAGAGGCAAGGGCTGTGCAGAGAGGTGAACTGAGCTCTCACCCAAGGACAGTGTTTCTCAACCTTTCCTTTCACTATTACGCTCCGCCACCCCCACGCCCGGAGCCTTTAGAGTCTTCCCTAATCACTCCCCTCTACAAAATTCTGATACCCCAGATGTGCTGGATGTCTGCTTAAATTCCATATGTATACCTGTGATTTAAGATTTTTTTCCTACCTCCTCCCTACCAACTTTTGCCCCTGGGGGGCAAGTCACCTGCTCTAGAGAGAATGGCGGCTCAGGGTGGGGAACATCTACATTGACTCCTCTAGCCTTCAAAACAGTCTGTGAGGCAGGCACCATTATCCTCACTGTACAGATTTGTAAACTGAGGCACGGATGTCAGTTAACTTGCCCAGCTGGTGAGTGACAAGGCTGGGACGCACAGCTGGGACTTTCAGAACACAGATCCCCTGACTTACCAGTCACCTTGAGGGAGAGAACAGGCAGCTGTGTCCTGAGAGGGAAGGAGTCCTGGTCTGGGAGCCAGGCAAGTCCTGTTCTGGGCCTCAGTTTCCTCCCTCCTAAAGTGAGGAGGGGGCCTCAGTATATCCTAAGCCCCGTCAGGCTTCGAGTCTCTGAAAGGGAGGCTTTGGGGCCCCAGGACAGTGGGTGGTCTCCCTGAGGCTGGGAGAGGGCCCGGCTGCCCGGCTGGAGCTGCCGGGTCAGGTGGAGGTAGAGGATGGCTGAGAGCCGGCCCCAGAGACTGAGACGTGTGCTCCCGGCTGGCGGCCTCCCAGGGGTGCTCGGCTGGGAGCCTGGCTGGCCCCAGCTTTCCCCAGGGCCTGATAAACCAGAAAAAAGAAAGCACGCTGTGAAGGGAAGGAAGCGCCACCAGACAAAAGAGGGCAGGGCACGCTGACTCCATCGGCTCCAGGCCCTCAGCCACCCGGGCGGGCTGGGCAGGGCAGGACATGCCGCTGGGCGGCCTGGGGAGCTGGCGGCAGGATGCTGGGAGCCCGCTGCCCGGTGACCACTGTGCCCGCCTGTCCTGGGGCCCAGGCCGGCTGGGGTAGGGACTGGGACCAGGCAGGCAGGGACAGGCCCCAGCACACTGGCCCTACCGTCTCACTGGGGCCTCCCCACAATTATCCCCATGCACAAGCCGTGTCCTGGAGCCTCTGAGGGGCTGAAGTCCCACAGCCAGACAGGGGCAAAGCCAGGCTGGGACCTGGTTCTCTGGCTTGAAACTCCAGGCTCTCTTCTACCCCACACCTCACCCAAGTCTGCCAAAACCTGATTCAAAAGGGGCAGGGTACCACGCAGAACATGGAAATCGAACAGACCCAGCTCACAGTGCACCAGGCATGTTCTGTTATCTGACTTCATCTTCACAGGGGCCGCCTGATGTTGGCTATGCGATCATCCCTACTTTATAGATGAGGAAACTGAGACTTAGAGAGGTACGTGACATTGGGATTGGAATCGGAGCCCATCCTCCTAACGGCTGGGCCTCCGCAAGGCTGTCCAGGGCAGCCAGGCTTCCCCTTGTCTGAGGGCTCCAGGGCCCAGGGTGGGGGCAGGAAACCTCTCAGGCTCCTGCCCCTGCGCAATGGGGCCTTCCCTGAGGGCTCAAAGGGGAAGGGCTGAGAGATGGGGAAGAACAGCCAGACATCTTTTCTAAAATCAGTAGCCAGAAAAGATACTCTAAAACCTGCAAAAAGAAGGAGGAACGGAGTGAAGCCTGACGGCCCTGGCCCTTCCTCGGGAACCCCGTGGGATGAATGACTCCTGGTGGGCTGGGACTCTGCAGGTGGGGGTGCAGTGCCCAGCTCTGCCTCTTACCTCCAGCTGCTCCATCCACCAGACGGACAGTGCACCCCTCGCTCATGGCCGGTGAGAGGAGCAGAGGGAACTGGGGCAGAGACTCCCGCGGAGCTGGGCTCCATCGTGACGCTGCAGTTCACACACTGACCACGATTCCTCAAAGACTCTGGCCTCTCCTAGCCGCCCCCCAAAATCAGAAATGAGGGACTGGGATGGTTGAAACAGGGGAGGAAGGAAAGCCAACCTAAGGGGTGCTAGGGAGCTAGTCGCAGCTGTGGGCACCCGGGGCTCCATCCTGCTGGACCCCCAGAGGGTCGAGTGCAGCTCGGAATTGGTGCCCCCAGGTTCATGTCATCCACTTTTCTCATCACCTGGGGAGAAGGCAAGCACTGAGCGGGGCTGCAAGGCCAGGGCCGTCACTTCACACCTGTGCAGAGCCAGCAGCCTCAGCAAGAGCTGGAGGACAGAGGTGGGCAGAGGGATGTGAGGTGGGGCTCGAGAGGTGCTGACACCATGTCCCATGCAGGCACCCCACTTCTCAGTCAGTGGTCCCTGGGCCAGGGGTACCCAAGGATGGGTCCGACCCGACACCCACCCTCTAGGAGCCCCAAACCAGTGAGGAGCCCTCACATACAAGCTCCCACCCAGAGGAATGACAACCAGACCCCCATTCACTCAGCACCTAGGGGTGCTAGGGGCCATCAGCAGCCCTGCGAGACAGACATCATCTCCATCTGACAGAGGAGCACACTGAGGCTCAGAGAGGTGAAGAACCTTCCCACAGCCTCACCCCATGCCTGAAGCCTTCCCAATGTTTCTGGTGGGGGCAGGAAGTCCAGTAGGGCCTTAGAGAAGGGAGACTGCCTGGAAGAGGTGGCACTGGGTCTGCACCTTGGAAGCTGTGCACACCTCCCCCCTGCCTGCTCTCTGTCTCTAAGAGCATCTCATGAGGACCTAAAATCACAGCTCGTCAGGCTGGATGGCCCTCAGGGACCAGCTGACTCAATTCAGCCACCTTCTTGTGACAAAACTGAGCTCCAGAGAGAGACATGATGTGCCCAAGCTCACACAGCATGGGGTGGAAAGCCAAGATGGGAACTCAGGTCTCCTGATTCCCGGTTCAGTGCTCTCTCCCATACAGGCAGCTCATGCTAGGTTCTCTCTGTCTCCACTCTCAGGAGTAAAGCTCATCAGGGTGACTCACATCTAAAACTTTCTTTCATGTTCTATGGCTGAATCTCCTTCCTGGGGTGTGCTGGGCTCAAAGCAGAGGGAGCCCAGAGACCCTCAGCTTGGGCTGAGGTGGAGGAGGGGCTGCGAGTGAGACGGGGGCAGCAGGGCGGGGCTAATAGACCCTGGCTATTACAGCCAGGGAAAAAGTGACGGGCTCCTCCCTCCTCCCTGCTACCCAAGGGCCCTCCGCTGGGGCACTGGCAGAGGACCCCTCACTCACCCGGGCACTGGGCTACTGAAAACAGGCTTGGTGCTGAGCCCGGGTGACCTAAAGTGCCAGAGATAGGGGCTGGGGGAGAATCCAAAACACAAAACAAACACATAACCGCCCCCAAAGGAAAAGTCCAGAGTCTGAATTTTAAACAGGAAGAACTAGGCGTCAGACTCAGAGGAAGATAACAGGGCCCAGCTGAGCAAAGAAACAACAGAAAAAGAGCTGAGAATAGCTGGGGGAGGGCATTCCTGCCTGGAGCCTGGGACCTTCCCAGCTCTCCCTTGTCCCCAGGGTGCAGGGCTGCAGGGGTCCTGGGTGCCACAGTGACAGGCCCCCCGAGGGCACTGTGGGAAGCCTCCTTGGAGGGCACCAGGGTATGCAGGAGAGAGCCTGGGTTGAGGGCCAGGCAGACCAAGGCTGGAATCCTTGGGCGGGTGACTTGCTGAGCCTCTGTTTCCCCCTTTGGAAATTGTAACTAAGAATACCCACCTTGAGACAGGGCTGTGCACACAGTAGGGCTATTTTTTATCATCCCAGAGACCCCAGGGTCCGCAGGCCCCACGATAAAGGAATAATTCCTCTTTTGGAAGCACCAGGGGCTCATGGGTCGTGCCCTAGACAGGTGCTGGCAGCCTGCTGAATCAGACAATCCTCGTGGGACCAGACACACAGCCTCTAACCTGCTAGTTTGCTGGGCTGCCATAACAAAGAACCACAGACTGGGTGGCTTAAACAACAAAAAATTTATTTTCTCACAATTCTAGAGGCCTAGAAGTCCAAGATCAAGGGGTCAGCAGGATTGGTTTCTTCTGAGGCCTCTCTCCTTGGCTCGGAGACAGCCACCTTCTCCCCATGTCTTCACATGGTCTTTCCTCTGTGCGTGTCAGTGTCCTAATCTCCTCTTCTCATAAGGATGCCAGTCGTATTGATTAAATGACATCGTTTTAACTTAATCACCTCTTTAAAGACCCTATCTCCAGATACAGTACATTCTGAGGTACTGGGGATTAGGACCTCAACATATGAATTTCTGGGCAGGGGGACCTAATTCAGCTCATAACACCTACCAAGTCCCCATCTGCCAAGCCACCCTGTCCCGGGCTCCATCCCGGAATCCTCCGCTTTGGCGCTGAAAGAAGCTATATCCATCCTGAAGGCCAACTCCTGCTTTTCAAGAGAGGGCAAGTGATTATCCCCAGTGACAGAACAAAGAAAAATATCCATAAAATCCAGGCTCCTGGAGGGCAGCACATCCAGAGAAAAGACAATCCAACAAGGACAATCCTGCACCCCTCAGCTGAGGACACTCAAAAAGTGACACCCTCAAATCTGTGTGTTCCACCTGCTCAGAAAACTTTGGGATTGAAGACTTTGGTGAGGGCAGGGAGGGGGACATAAGTTGCCCTTCGCCTCTTCTGGAATGCTAGAAAGAAAACAGCTTGCATTTCTGAGCGCCTACTATGTGCAGGGCACTGTTCAAAGCACTTCACGTGTATTAACTTGTTTAAGCCCCACAGCAATCCTATGATATATGTGACAATTCTTATAACCACTTTTGGGAAGGGGAAACTGAAGCACAGAGAAGTTAAGTGACTGACCCATTGTCACACATCTGACAATGAGTGTGCATGGCAGTGCCAGGATTCAGTCCCAGGCAGTCTGGTCCAGGGACTGTGACCTCATCAGCAATGCTATACTGCAGGTGAGGTGGCATGGAATGAACCCAAGGCTGGTCATCTGGCCTGGTCATCCCACTTGCTGTGGGATCTTGGCCCTCAGTGTCTCCACCTGTCATAGGACAGGTAAGATCAGATGACCCTTGAGTCCAAGACAAGCTACCCCCTTCCCTCCTCCTGCCCCTTCAAGGCCTTCCTCAGGTCCACAGGTGCAGCCTTTGGCCTCTCTGCCATGGAACAAAGTCACCTCTTAGGGACTCGGGGTCTTCACGGCAGAGCAAGGAATGAGGCGAGCCCTAGGCCACGTTTGCTCTGTGCGTCCCCCACAGCTGGTCTGCCCACACTGGGGTGGCTCTGATGGGGGGGCGGGGGCACCACTCTGCTGGCTCAGCAAAGTGGTAAAGTCTCTTCTGGGAAAAGCCGTCCCCGGCTCTGCAAGAGGCCCCGTGAGCAGGCAAAGGAGGGCTTGGGCACAGGCTGATCTGTGCCTGGGACATGGGGAGCTGGCCCTTCTCCCTCCCCAGCCACCGTCCCAAGGCCCCTCCCAGCCTGAGTTGTCAGGGGACAGACCTCCCCTCCAGAAGGCCTCTCACTCCACTCCCAGCTTCACCCCCTGGGGCGGGGGCCTGGAGGCAGGAACCTGGGTGTCACAGCGTCTATCCCTTAAACCATTTGGACCTATAGTGGCTGGCTCACCAAACCACACCAAATTCACCCGTCTGTGAATTCTCCACAGCCTTGAGGGTGAAAAGGTGCTGGAGATGAACATGTGTTGACAAGGTGAAATGCTATTGAAATAGTGGTAAGTGAAAAAAAGAGAAAATTTGATAAGACAATATATAAAATATTATTCTATAGTCTTCAACACACATATCCATATAGATATTTTGACACTCACTCATAGAGAAAAGCCCAGGAAGAGCACCACCAAAACGGTAACAGTGGTTTCCCTGGAAGCTGGCACTACGATTCTTTCTTTTCCTTCTTTCCTGTCTTCCTTCCTTCTATCCTCCCTTCCTCCCTGTCTTCCTTCTTTTCTTCCTCTCTCTCTCTTTCTGCCTCTCTTTATTTCCTTACACTTGTGGTGAAGTCTATTTTAGGGGCAATAAAAAGACAAATTAATTGCATAAGCAAATGTGAGAAGTAGAGTCATGTTGAAGGCACAGCCAGAGCGTGGACACCCCCCGTAAAAACCAGCCCCCCTGGCCCACTAGTTTTTCTGAATCCCTTTCATGAACCTCACACACGACCTTCACTTTATAATTTTCAAAGACAAGTCACATCCATTATGTCAGCCCTCAGGGGATGAGCGAGGCCAGTGATCACCATCAACACACTTGCAGATGAGGAAACTGAGGCCCAGAGAAGGGCTGTGACTTGTCCCCAAGTTATCCTGCACGTGAGAGGCAGAGGGGGCTTCACCTCATGGCTCTTGGTCCCTCCAGTCTGGGGGTGCCCTCAGGGGCTGGGAGTACCTGGGTCAGAGCTTTGCAAGTCAGGGGGCTAAGAGCAGAAGGCATTGGTATGGACTCTTCTGGACCCAAACGAATCACGATTTTGCTCTGAAGCTCTCTGCTTCAGTTTCCCCAACTGCAGAAGAACAAGCAGTTCCTCAACTGCGGGAAGAACAAGCCTGGCTTCTCCCTCTCCAGCCCTCCATCAGCCCTCTAATGCGGATGCAGACGGCCTCCTGGAATACAGTGTGTGGCTGAGCCACGTCCTCTTCTCTGTCCTGTGCCTCAGGCCTGGCCCTGAGAGCCAGTCCCTCCCACCCCTCTTCAGGGCACCCACAGCACTCACACAGGGCCCTGGCTTCTTCGTGGAGGTGCTCAGCAAGGCCACCGACGAGACAGAAAGGTGGGAGGGGAGTGGGCACAGCACTGGGCCAGGCACCAGGAGCCTTAGGCCCTGGCCCCGTCCCAGGTCACTGTGTGACCCGGAGCAGCCAGCCAGTCCTCCTCTCCGGGCCTGTTTCCTCCTCTGTACAACAAGAGGGCGAAAGAACAAGCAGAAGAATTAACTGAGCACAGAGCTTCAAGCTAAGTCCTGGGAGCACACGGCCGCAGAGTGGACGGAGACGAGTCTCCGGCAGATCACTGCCAGTGTCTGGGAAAGAGCTCTTAGCCTGCGCTTGGAGGCACAGCTTGCCCCCTAACAGCGAGGGACGGTACCCCACTTCTCTGGGCCTCAGGTTTCCTCTATGTAAAATGGGAGGTCAGTTGAGAGGGCTCTGAATGGCCAGTTTTTAAAAAACAGCCACCACAAGAACAACAATTTCTCTAGCTCTGCTTCTGGCCTGGGGGGTGGAAGCCAGAGGGAGCCAAGAATAACATTGGGCTTACGTGGCCCAGGACCTCACAGATTATACTGTGTTCCCAAACACCCAGTGTGATCACTGCCTGCCCAAACCTTGCTAAAGGGTGGGTGCGTTTGGTGAAGGAGATCTAGAGAGGGCAGGTTTCAGGGAGGGAGGGGCAGGGTCACACAGGAGCCCAGAGCACCTGGCCCCTGGCTAGTTGGGCCCCCGTGGCCCTGGAGCTGTCCTCTGGCTCCACAGACAAAGCAATGTGGCCATGGAATAAGAATAGTGGCATGAAGTGGCCAACCCTTATGAGTCACTCACCTTGAGCCAGGAATGGGAATGCTTTATTTGAATTAACTCATTTAAACTTCAGGCAACCCAATGAGGGAGGTGCTATTATTACCCCCACCCCCGCTCCGGTTTGCAAATGAGGAAACTGAGGCATGAAGAGATCAAGTAACATGCCCAACATGAGGCAGCTAGCAAATGGCAGAGCTGGGTTTTGAACCCAGGCAGCCAGGCACCAGGATTGACTCACCACTGTGTTGCGCTGGCTCCCAGGAGAACGGTCCAGGATACATGAGACCCTCCATCCCTGTCTCAGCTGCAAGCCTTCCTGCTGCTCCTCGTCTCCCTGCACACGTGAAGCACTTCCCAGCCCCTGACTGGACACGCTGGGGGGTGGGGCGGGGGACACATTAGGATTATAAGAGCAGCATCCCACTGTTAACCCCCGCAACAGCCCCACGATACAGCCGATGCTGTCCGTCTCCACTTGACGCCTCTACAGGCGGCTTCGAGGGGCTGAAGTAGGTGAGTCCCAGGACACGTCACACAAACAGTGTCCGTCATCTGACCCTGTCCATGTGAAACTGAATAAATGTGCACATCTGTCTGCACAGAGACACGACCGGAGGGATGCTCCCCCAGTGAGTGAACCATGGCTACCTCTGGGTGCCAGGTTTGTAGTTTCTTCTTTATACTTCCCTACAGGCTAAACATTGTTTTCAATCACTTGCATCATTTCGACCGAAATAATAAAGTTGTTTTATAAAGCATCTTAGGACCAGAGTTGGAGCCCAGGTCTGTGGGGTTCAAACCCACAATTCTTTGCCCCTTTCTGTCACACCTCACTGAGGTAGCCGCTGCCCCGGGGGTGGCCCGGGCTTCAGGCTGAGGCTGGGTGCCCTGCCGGGACACAGTCCACTTCAACAGCACCAAGTCGAGAGTCAGCCACCCCGCAGGCTGCACTCCTTTGGAGGGTGCGAATTTATACACTCAGCTAAGCAGGATAATTGGAGGCACTCTGATAATAACATTTAGGCCATCAGCCCAATTCTGATACCTTAAATCCCACTATTAACACTTAATAATAGTAAATAATAATTGGTGAAAGGACTACCGGAGACTTTTTTTGTTATCTCTCTGTGCTAATATTTTGACAATGATCGTATATTGCTTCACAGTAAAAAAATAAAAATAAAAACTTTTCAATTTTATAAGATTAACGTACATCCAAACTTGGATTCTTACCCTGGGACATAAAGATTTTCTTTCTTTACGCCTCCCCTGTAAAGGTTCTATGTTAAACACTTTACACACATGACCTATAGTCTTCGTAACATCCTCGCAAGAAAGAGACTGTTGTCTCCGTTTTGGAATTGAGGAGGCTGAGGCTCTAGGAGGCTACGAGGCCACGTGACCTGCCAGGGCCACACAGCGAGGAATCCACTAGCCTGGATTCAAACTCAGGTCTGCCTGCCTCCCCATCAGGGCTCTCTCCCTGAGCCGCCTCCTTCACCGCCCCCCATCACATCACCACCTCTCTTTTCTGGGAGAGGATCTTGCCCTCCTCCCTGCCTTCCCTTCCAATCTGGCTGTCAGCATCTGCGAGTCCATCCCCTGACCACCATGGGAAGGACTGGTCAGCGTTCCTTCCACTAGGATCCTGTAAAACAGCAGGGTCCAGCCGCCACATCCACGTTGTAATTAGAAGCACATTTCCGTGGCTCGGTGGTGCCCGCACCAAACCTAGGGCTAGCATTACGCTCCCGTGTGCCTGCCAGGAATACCTACCATGTAATTTCTGCTCTACTGACAAAAGACATTCTTTGTCCTTCCCAAACCACACAAAACCCCCTCCAAGGGGCAGGGCCCAAGCCCCAGAGTTCAAGGCCAGCCTCCTACAAGTGGGAGGGATGGGCCTGTGGGAAGGAGGCAGGGTCCGGTGGCCCTGGGCTGGGCTCAGAACCTGCAACAGAGTACATGGAGCAGAGCCGAGACCCCGACCCTTCCTTGCCTGGAAGCCGGACAGGGGACGGGAGGCTAAGGCCACATACTCTTCAGGGCCTTCAGGTGGGCGGCCTAGCTCTCCTGACCCCCAGAACAGGCCCTCTTCTCCACCCCACTTTGTGGGAAAGACAGGCCCTCTTTCACTTCCTTCTAGTCCTCAAAAATGTCCCTCAGCAAACTGAACCTCCCACCTGTATTGATTGAGCCTCTTTTCTGTGCAGAGCTGTGTGCTGAGTGTTGTTGGGAGTTCAGGGGTGCCTCACACTTGGGGAATAAACTCTTCCATCAGTCTAACCCTTCCCCTTCCCCACTGGTCCTCACACGGCCTGTGAAGCGTGCAGGGCAGGCATGGCAGTGCCATTCTGCAGAGGAGGGAGTGGAGGTCCACCGAGCTCCCACAGCTGGGCAGTGCACCAGAGCTGGAACTTGATGCCAGGTGAGCTGGACTCCAAGTCCAGTGCTCTTTCTACTGTGCCCAGCAGCCTAGAAGGTCTTGCAGTCAAGACTTGCCCACCCAGAAAGAGGCAGTGCCGAGAAGGGGACAAGGGCAGGGACTCTGAAGCCAGTGGCCTGGACTTGGGCTGCTACCGCCAACTGCTGGTTACTTTGGGCAATTTACTTCATGTCTCGAAGTCTCAGGCTCCTTAGCTGTAAAATGGGAGGATTGGGCTATTCTGCAGTTGTTGGAATTGTGCCTAGTACACAGTAAGTGCTCAATATGTGAGTTACTATCCGTAAGCTGCAGGAGGGAGAGAAGGTTTCCTGTGTAGCGGTCAGGAAGGCTCCCTAGTGGAGGCGGGAGATTTGATGGATGGCAGGGCAAGCAGGGGATGGTTACAGATGGTTATAGGGAAAGGGCACTGGACTAAGAGGTTTGACTCCTTGTTCCGGCAGTGCCACCAAGTTGTTGCGTGTCCTTGTGCAAGACACTCCCCCTCAAATGAAACAGGGGGGTCAGCTCAGATGAGCGCTCCACCTGATGGGTCTTACCTCCAGAGGTCTGAGGGCTGGACTAGGCCAGGCAGGGCTAGCATCACGCAAAGGGGGAGGCTGGGCGGGGAGGGCTGAGCAGACCTGGATGGACAGGGAGAGGACAGGCCGAGGGAGACATTTGCTAGAATTAAACTTCCATCTCAGTGCAGAGAGCTTTATCAGAGCAGAATCATAGGTTCAGCCTCTTGGCTGCGAGGAAACCCCAGACAAATGCTCACGGTGGCTTTGTCCAGCGGAGAGACTGCCGGGGGCTTCTTTTTCTTTTTTTTTTTTTCGCTTATCTCTAGATGCTATCATTTTGACAATGACCTGACTATATATTGCTGCATAGTAAAAAAAAATAATAATGATGACGAGTTTTGAAAGTTATAAAATCAATGGAAGTACTAGTTTTGATTCTTACTCCAGAGCATAAAAGTTGTCTTTCTTTCCATGAACAGCCTCACTGTGACATGGTGAGGCCCCTCCTGGGTCCATGCAAATCTCACCTCCTGGTGAGGGTCCCCCCGATGACCTGGAGAGCTAAGAGCCCACAGAGGGAGGAGAGAGGAGGCCATGGCCGGCCAGCAGACCCGCAGTGGCAGAGTGGTCCTGCGCCTGTGTGCACCCCGATAGGGAGGGAGCTCGTCCAGTGTGCTCAGAATGGCCTGCTGGAAGGCTCTGCCCCTCCTTGGCTCCTGGGCTCCCCAGGAGCAGCTGCATCTCATCTGGCTCCTGCTCACAGCCTTTCCTGTCCTCCGTGTACGAACCAGCATTACCTGAGCCATGTGCCTGGCAATGCGCTAACCTAACCACCTCCCTGGAACCATCTTATTTATCCCTCACAGGTCCCCTGCAAGGTGTCTAGGCCCCCTAACCTTTGCAGGGCCCAGGGCCCACTCATCATATATCCAAAATTTGAAAGTTATTAATCAAACCAGCAAAAGCTAAATGTCCCATCCTCCTGCCTTGACAAAGTAGCAAAAGTACCATCCCATTTGGGTTTCTTGAATACCTCAGAGCTCCTTGCTGGAACTGGCAGCCCCCATCACAGGCTTCCCCTCCTCTTTCTACCCCAGCTCCACACCTCCTGCAAACAGATGCTCCTGGGCCACCCTCTGGCCCAAAGGTGCACACACTGATATCCATGTCTGCCCTCAGGAGGGTGGACTCTGGAGGGGGCACAGGGCCACTAGGGAGGGCATTCTAGTCCCTGGGGCTGGAGTGTGGTTGGGAGGAAAGGGGGGATGTAGGTCCTGGGTGGGCACATCCTCTTGGCCCTTTGGGCTGCTCACTCCACGAGAAGGACTTGTCCAGAGGATGTGCTGAATCTAAGGCACTATTGCAGGCAATTCAGTCATTATCTCCAGTTCACAGAAGGGGAAACACAGGCTCAGAGGGTCTAAGTTGGTTGTGCAAAGCCTCATTGCCAGGAGGGGGGTAGGTTGGATTCAAACTCAGAGCTGGCTGACTCTGATCCTGGGAGGGGTTGGCTGGTCTCTGCAGCCATGATGGGGTTACCACCTGGGCAGAGAGGGGCTGCTGTCCCCCGTCTACAGAAAAGGCAGAGAAAGGTCAAGTGCCAGGACTGGAACTCAAGGAGCTCCCTTCCGGGCTCACAGGGACATAAGACCAGAAAAAATAGCTCCAAATCAGGCAGAGGAAGCTGGAGGTGTGGTCAGCAAGTAGATCCGGGAAGTGACCCCAGGAGGCTGCATGTCAGATGGGCCTGGAGTGAGGGGAGGCAGAAGTCACAGCACAAAGGCTGAGAACGAGCAGGGTGCACCCAGGGAACAGCCAGTCATTTTCAGTGTGTTGGTCAGAACCTGGGCTGTGGGCCGGGGAGTGGGGGAAGTTGGGGCTGAGGGAGAGGTGGGGGAGGTGTGGGGGCTGGCCCAGAAGTGGACTTCCTGCTGCAGGCAGTGTGATGGTGGTGCTGGGGGAGGGTACGAGCCAGGGAGGGACCCCACGGGAGTATTTGGGAACATCTTCAGGAAG
The DNA here is from genome assembly GCA_031878705.1 of Tapirus indicus. Taxonomy (NCBI): domain Eukaryota; kingdom Metazoa; phylum Chordata; class Mammalia; order Perissodactyla; family Tapiridae; genus Tapirus; species Tapirus indicus. The sequence continues at coordinate 57,260,847 of CM062918.1, read as the reverse complement.
ACGATGACACCTAGGGACAGGCCTAGTAGGCCAGGGGTGCCTTCCCTGCCAAGAGAAGGTCCTACAGGCAGGGCTGGCCCTGAGAAATGCTCTGGACTAGGGTTTGCCAAGGCCACCCCAGGACAGTGTCCCTGTCTTCTCCACCAGACTGTGACACCCCAGACCCAGACCCAAGAGGGAGCTTCCTAAAGAGGGGACCCCCATGCCCCCAACTTCCTGGTCCTCAGCGCCACCTCTGTCCACCCCTGCTCTTGTCCCCTCATTCAGCAAACTGTTATTGAGCTCCTGGTCATTGCCCAAAGCCGTGCTGGGCGCTGGGAACACAAGATGAAAGACCTGGCCCCGCCCTCCAGGATCACTGTGTCCACGGAGTAAACACACACGGACTTGGAATCAGAGCTCTCTCCTGGCTGCCTGGTGACATGTACTTCCATGTGCCCACCCAGAGCTGTGCAAGAGCACAGGGAGCCACCAGCGCCCGGGAAAGGAGTCAAGGCCTGGCATGGAGGGGTCCCAGGGAGGGAACAGCAAGAACAAAGGCAGGGGGCCTGAAAGAGCCCCCCGAGGTTAGAGAGCATCAGCAAGACTGAGACAGGCAGGGGTGGGGAAGAGTGAGGCTGATAAAGTAGATGGGAGTGGGGGGACGGGATGCCTCAAAGGCCATGCTAAGGAGCTTAGACAGTCCCTCTAGGCAGTAGGCAGCCATTAAAGGGTGTTAAACAGGGGTGTGAAGGGGTCAGATTTGCATTTTGGAGCTGGAACCTGGGGAATTCTGGGGAGGAGAAGAGGGAATGAGTGGGGAGGGGCTGGGCTCATGGCAGGCCTGGGGACCTGTGGTCAGAGCCTTGATAGGAGGAAAAGAGGGCTGAGCCCCTGGGGGATAGTGGGGAGATTTTGGGGAGGCGGGAGTCACAGAATATGACTGTCCCTGGGGAGAGAGGGACCAGTAGCACACCCAGATTCTAGCCGGGTCGAGGTGGATGGTACAACCCCCAACAGGAGCGGGGCAGGACTGGGGAGAGGTGATGAGGCCCGTGTGGGAGCAGCCTTGTGGGGGTGTCTGTGGGAGCCCCGCAGTGGTAGGGCCAGCCCAGCCCTTCCCTCTCTTCCCCCACCTCACACCCCACCTCCCACCTCCAGCCTCCATCAGTCTGTTCAAACTATCCCACGACTGTAGGGGGCTTTGAAGGCCCCTCTTCCTTCCTTCCCTCCCCCTCCCAGTGCCACTCTCACCCCCAGAGACGTGGGTTTGGTCCAGCCAGGCCAGCCAGGCCTAAGTCTGGTCTCCCTGGGCAAGAAGCCAGGGGGCAGCAGGAGGAGGCCAGGCATGCTGCATCTGGGGATCAAATCCAGTGGGGGTTGACAGGCCTTGTGTGACAAGGACAGTGGTTGGGGGACAACCCCCCACCACCCCTGGCTGGGACACCTGGGATACAGGTAAGAGAGGTGAATGCTGGAGAAGCTCCCCACCCCCTCCCCGCCGGGACACAGGCACAGAGAGTCCCTGGCCCATCTTTGAATTTACCCTGAGGAGGAAGCAGGCCAGAATGTCCGATACCATTACTGAGATGAGGACTGAGCCAGAGAGGTCAGGTGATGCTTCTCTGGTCACGTTCCCCTCCAGCCTCAGTTTCCCCACCTCTCAATGAGGAGGTGCTGGGGCTCTCCTGGAAGAGAATGGAAAGTATCTGGGAGCCAGTTCTGCCACTCTCCTGCCCTGGGGTCTAGGACACATCTTCACCTGGCTGGGCCTCGGTGCCCACCCTCCAGAGGCCACGAGGACTGAATGAGGGTGTGTACATTACAAAGCACAGCCCAGAAAGGTACCCAACAGGTCTATTTCCAGAGAGGGGGAACCTATAATTCACATACCGAAGAATTGCCTGAGTATTTTATAAAGAGAATACATTTTTGAATCACTTGTATAATTTTAAAATGACACCAAAAATTAATTCTTTAAAAAGCCTACAGCGAGCCTGTAGCAGACCAACTCCCGGGCCCCAGGCCTGGCTCTACACGGTCATCAGACACCTCCACCCCAGACTGACCCCTGGGAAAACACCCCCGCCGGTTCCCCACCCTGGGCCAGTGCTGTCCCTGGCAAAGGGCTGGGGGCCACTTTCCCAGCAGCGAGCCCAGCTCAGCGGAGCCCAGCTCAGCCGGGTGGGACACAGTGGCGACAGCTGATAAGCCAGCCTGTTTAGTTCTGTCTGCGTCAGGCCTGGGGGGAGGCACAGGCGGCAGACAGTGTGGCTGTGGCCTCTTCCCCTTCCTGGGCCAGCTTGGTGCCCCGGGGGCTGGGACAGCCCTTGCCAGGGGGTTCTGCAGCCGCTGTCTCCAGGCCCCTGGCTGGAATGAGCTGGGTGTGGGAGTGAGCACAGGCGTGCGTGGTTGTTGGTTTAGATTATTTTATCTTTTGATGTAGGTATTACATTCTTTCAGTTCAAAAAGCTCCACAAGGTTTCTCTCCCTTATGTCCAGCACCCCCTCCCCCAGTGCTCCCCCCAGAGGCCACCATTGATGTAAGACTTGTCGGTGCACAAGCAAATATATATGTGTGTATCCCTGCCACACTGCCCCACAGCCTCCCCCGGCAGGTGCATGAGGGTGTCCTGGTTGCGTGCGCCCGTGTCTCTGAGCATGCCTGGGGCCACATGTGCCACATTCTCACTGGCCACCAGCTCTGCCTGCAAGCACTCCTCTGCCTGCACACTCTCCTCCACACCCCGCTGCCCCCCGTACCCTCCTTTCCATCTTTCCTCAGCTTGTTCTTTCTCATCCTCCAAGTCTCAGCTTAAATGCCTCCCTCTGGAAGCCCTCCCTGAGCCCCAGGCTTCAGTCCTCCCCTGCTCAGTGCCTCCGCGACCCCCCCCGAACTGCTTTACCACGCCCACTGGGATGGCCAGTTTAATCATCTGTGCCCCCACTAGATAGTAGGGTGACCAACTTGTTGCAGTTTACCACAAAAATTCCCAGTTTGGCATCCATAAGCCCACGTCCCAGGAAAGCCCTTGGGCCCAGGCAAACGAGGACAGTTGGTCACCCTCGCAGACACTGAGCTCTGTGAGGGCTGGAAGGGCTCTGCCTTATCCATCCCAGTCTCTCCAGCACCTAGAGGCTCTGTAAGTATTTGCAGCATTGTAAAAATAATAGCCCCACTTAGGCAGCAATTACTCTATGCCGGGCAGTGTCCTGAGCACCCTGCACATATAAACTCATTTATCTTCACAACAACCTGATGAAGCAAACAAAGGCTCCAGGAGGTTAAGACACTTGCCCAAGGTCACGCAGCAAGTGAGGGGTGGAGCCAGGATTCAAGAGTCTTTACCCAGGCCACTCTGGGTGCAGGGCTGTTCCTGGGTCTCCCGGGCTTACCTGTACTGGCTTCTGCAGAGGGAGAGCTGGGCAGGAAGAAACCCCTGGGCTCCCACAGCCCTGCAGCTGGCCAGGGCCTGAGGGGAGAACTTGCTTAAGCCCTACACTGCTGGAGTGGGGGCCCTCCTGGGAACAGCACCTCCACCCAATGCCCCAGAGCTTTGCTGCAAAGTTGAGAATTCTCTCTGCTGTTGCCAAGGGGCAGGCTCAGAAAGGGAAATTAGGGGAGCAACAATCATTGGCCCCGTTTTACAGACGTGCTTACCAAGGATTAATACTTAGCTTCTGATGGCCGAAGAGCTCTGGATAGCTGCCCCCTCAACAAAGGACCCCCTTTGCTTAAAAACAAAAGCCTTTCACACACACACAGCCTCCTCTCCAACATGGTGCCCTGGGGCCTCAACCTTGTCTCAATTCCCTTTACACTCTAGCTGTGTGTCCTTGGGCAGGTTCCGGAACCTCTCTGAGCCTCTTTTCCCATCTGTAAAGTGAGAATAACAATAGCACCTATCTCATAGAACTGTTTGTGGATTCAGTGAATGAATATATATAAAGTGCTTAGAAGAGTCATGATGCAGAGTAAACACTGGGTCACTGTTGGCTGACATTGTTATTTTCATTTTTATCCTGTTCCATCTTCTTAGAATGCCCTTCCCCACAACATGGTGAAATCCAACACTCTTCAAGGCTTTCCTGCCCGGTGATTCCCACAGCAGTGTTACACCTGCTCCTGTGTGTCTGAGCTCAGGTGACACTCTGCACCTTGGAAGCCACAGGCTCATCTATCATTTACGGTAAAAGGACTAGGGGTAACACAGTCAGACCTTAGCCTAGTCAGTTACCATGAAATGGCTACACAGTGACAATGACAGCAGAGACCTGACCTAGTGGCTTCTGTCAGGAGGTTTGGGGTTGGGGGTGCTGAGCAGAGCCCGGGCAGTGTGTGGGGATTAGGAGCACAGGCTCAAGAGTCTGCCTGGGTCCCAGCTACTTTATTAAGTACTGGGTGACCCTGGGCTCAGAGCCCCTGTTCCCCGTCTGGAAACTGCGGGAACAAGCACCGTCCTCGTGGTGCTGTTAGGAAGACCCGTTTAGGTAATCGACGTAAGGCACTCCCCCAGGACCATGAGGCCGGTGAAACTCACAGATGTGTGACCTCAGGCAGGATCTAGCCGGCTGGGCATCAGTTTCCTCATCTACAGATCTCCAGATGAGGAAATGGAGGCAATAACCAGCTCACTCGTGCTTTAGAGCAAAGTCCCAAGCACAGAGCCAGGCAGGTGCTAGGTGTTGCAGACACGGTACTTCCCCACTTCCCTTCCTCTCCCCCCTGAGGAGAGCGACAAAGGTCAGGAGGACTGGGCCTTGTGTCACTCCTAAGCTGCTTTAAGCAAGTGACCCGATTCAACTGGGCTGGAAGGGGGAAGGAAAGAGAGAGGGAAAGAAATGAGGAAGGGAGGAAGAGGAAAGAGAGAAGGAAGGAAGGACAGAAGGAGGGAAGGGAGAAGGGAAGAAAAAGAGAAAGTAACATCACCCCTCCACCAGCCAACGTGGGGCTGGTGCAGGCTGAGCAGACCCAAAGGGACAATGGTGGAGGGCTGGGTGGGCAAATGATGTCACTCACCCAGTCTGTGCTACCAGGAGCCTCCCAGGGTGGGAAACCCATCTCGTGTCCTTGCCCTGGATCTTCCCAGCCTGCCACCCAGGGATACCAGTTCAAATTTTACTTGACGGAAATCTGCCACATTAAAATACAGGTGAAAAGGAAGAACAAAGCTTCCTCATTTCAAAACATATTACAAAGCTACAGTAATCAAAACAGTATGGTGCTGGTATAAAGACAGACATAGAGACCAACAGCACAGAATAGAGAGCCCAGAAATAAACCCTTGTGTTTATGGTCAAATGAGCTTACACAATGAAGACAGTCTCTTCAAGAAATCATGTTGGGAAAACTGGGTATCCACATGCAAAAGAATGAAGTTAGATCCTTACCTCACAGCATGTACAAAAATCAACTCAAAATGGATGAAAAACCTAAATGTAAGACCTGAAACTATAAAACTACTAGTGGAAAACAGGGGAGAAGCTTTATAACATTGGATTTGGCAATAATTTCTTGGATATGACACCAAAAGCACAAGCAACAACAGCAAAAAAGCAAAAATAAACATGTGGAACTACACCAAATTTAAAAACTTCCATGCAGCAAAGGAAACAGAGCAGAATATCCAAAATATATAAATAACTCCTATAACCCAAAAACAAAAAAACAAATAACCCAATTGAAAAACAGGCAACAGACTTGAATAGACATTTCTCCAAAGAAGCTGTATGAATGGCCAACAAGCATATGAAAAGATGCTCAACGTCACTAATCATCAGAGAAATGCAAATTAAAACCTCATGCCTGTTAAGATGGTCGCTATAAAAAAACAGAAAATAACATGTTCTGGTGAGGATGTGGAGAAATTGGAGCCCTTGAGCACTGTTGATGGGAATGCAAAATGGTGCAGCCGCTATGGAAAACAGTATGGAGGTTCCTCAAAAAGTTAAATAGATTATCATATGATTCAGCAATTCCACTTCTTGGTATATGTCTTAGTCTGTTCAGGCTGCTGTAACAAAATACCGTAGACTGGCGTGGCTTATAAACAACAGAAGCTTATTCCTCACAGTTCTGGAGGCTGGGGCACCAAGATCAGAGTGCCAGCATGGCCAGGTTCTGGTGAGGCCCTCTTCTGGGTTGTACACTGTCAACTTCCCACTGTATCCTCCATGGCAGAGAGCAGAGAGCTAGCTAGTGCTCTGGCCTCTTCTTATAAGGGCACTAATCCCATTCATGAGGGCTCCACCCTCATGGCCTAATTACCACCCAGAAGCCCCATCTCCAAATACCATAACATTAGAATTAGGGTTTCAACATATGAATTTGGGAGGACACAAACATTCAGTTCATAACAGTATATATCCAAAAGAATTGGAAACAGGATCTCGAAGAGATATTTACATATCCATGTTCACTGCAGCATTATTCACAATAGCCAAGAGGTAGAAGCAACATAAATGTCCATAGAAGGATGAATAGGTAAACAAAATGTAGTATATAAACAATGGAATGTTATTCAGCCTTAAAAAAAGAAGGAAATCTTGTCACATGTTACAGCATGGATGAACCCTGAGGACATGATGCTACGTGAAATAAGTCAGTCACCAAAAGACAAATACTGCATGAGTCCACTTGTATGAGGTAGCTAACGTATTCAAATTCATAGAAACAGAAAGTAGAAAGTGGTTTCCAGGGGCTGAGGGGAGGGGGAAATGGGGAGTCATTCAATGGGTATAGAGTTTCAGTTATGCAAGATGAAAAATTTCTAGAAATCTGTTGCACAATATACATACAGTCAACACTGCTGTACCATACACTTAAAAATGGTTAAGATGGTAAATTTTATGTTGTGTGTTTCTTACCACAATAAAAAAATAAAAAACACAAATTAAAAAAAAAAATAGTAGGGAGGGGTTCCCACCATCGTAACCCAATTTCTGGTTCTTGTCCACATTTCTTCCTTGCAATCACAGTATTCAAATGCCACTGCATGTACATCAGGGGAAAAAATACTTTCTTGTTTTGTCATTGCAAAAATAATAATGCTCATTGCGAAAAACAGAGATGCGTAATAATAAAAACCCCCTTCAGCACACCCACTGCTCACCAGTGACCCCCAACAGTCAGCCGTGGCCTCTCCCAGCCACCTACATACATACAAACACAAGCTGTTCCTTTTCCCAAACACTGGACCGCAGGGTTCAGTTATGGCCTTGCACCTTCTCTTCTTCTGTTGTGTGATCAAATTTATTTAATCGCAATTTTTCCAAACTACCACAACAACACATGCCACTGCAACATGCCAAAAGTCACAGCGAGATGGGGACCAAGAAAATGCATCCCATCTTGCCTCCCACCACCAGGAGATCCATGGAAGGATCTGGAACAGGCTGGCAAGAACCTTTCCTCAGGCTCATATGCAAGGAGGGAAGGATTCATGTCCCTCATATGTGGAATTCCTACAAATGAAATGGAAAAAGTCAAACTATAGCAAAATGGGCAAACAGATTGGTGGTTACCAGAGGTGGGAGGTGGGGGGAAAGGGTGATGGTGGTCAAAAGGTGCAAACTTCCAGTTATAAGGTAAGTAAGTCCTGGGCACGTCACGGACAATGTGGTGATTATAGTTAACAACATTGCATTGTATATTTGAAAGCTGCTAAGAGAATAGATCTTACAAGTTCTCATCACAAGAAAGAAAATGTAACTATATGAGGTGACAGATGTTAAGTAAACTTATTGTGGTGATCATTTCACAGTATATACATATATCAAATCATGATGTTGTATACCTTAAACTTATACAATGTTATATGTCAGTTATATCTCAATAAAACTGGGGAAAAAAAGGAAAATGGGCAAAACCACATGCCATTTTCTTTCAATATGTGCACTCATCTTTCTTTAGGCTCATAAAACATGACCAACATATTTACCCCAGTGAAGCCTTGAAAGCTTGCTCTTGTCACACACACACACTTTTTTTAACACAAAATGGGATCATACTTTACACACTACACCGTAATTGCCTTTTTTTGACGAGTAGAATTTCACACGCACGTAGATTCAACGAGTTCATTCTTAGCAGTCCACGGTATTCCCCAGTGTGGACCCCCCGTTCCCCTAGAGATGGACACCGAGATTGTCACTATGAAGAACTACAATTTAAAAAAAAATCCTTTTTAAGGATAGATTTTTATGGATAAAGTTCTGAAAGTGGGCTTGGTGGGGCAAAAGGCATCCTCATTTCTATTTGAATAGTCAGTGCCTGGTGCAAATGGCATTTTGTGTGTATTTTTATTTGCATCTCCCCAACAACTGCAGAGGTTGTGTGCCTTTCTTGTGTTTGCATTTCCTCTTCTGTGAAGTGGTTTTGTCCATTTTTCTATTGTTTGATTTTTTCCATTGATTTGTAAGAATTCTGTATGAGGGATATGGAGGACATGAACCCTTTATCTATCTTATACAGAACAAATATTTCTCCCCATCTGCTATTGTCTCTAGACTCGTTTGTGGAGTCTCCTACCACGTAGACATTTACACATTTTATATGGTCTAATTTGGTATTTCCTTTAGGGTCCTGGGTTCCTGGTTTGCTTGAGATTGTCTTCTCCCTAGCCCCAAGACAATGCAAGAATTTTCCTAAATAGTCACTTTATATTTTTACTTCTAATTTTTCATATTTAGGTCATCTATCTGGATGGATGCAACTCTCTTTTTTCATTTGTCATGTGCATTCTTCTTCATTAGCTTCTATTGATTATCTCACTCTTTTTAAATGCTGCATCATGTTCCACTGAAAGATACACTAACATTTAACTTGGAGGGTTTTTGGATATTGAACTGGTTTCCAGTTTTAAATACTATATAATAATAATAATAGCTACCAATTATTGGGTGCTTATTACATGCCAGGCACAGACCGACACACGTTGCACATATTAGCTCATTAGCTCGCAAGAATCCTATGGGATAGGTTCTATTTTTCTCTTTTTATAAATGAGGAAATACATCTTGTCAAGATAATCCAAGCTGGATCCAAGCTCTTAACCGCCCCGTGCACTTCTCTAGTATTTACAAATGTGACTTGAAATATGCTATGCTTTCATTTCTGTAAGGATGGAGAAAGGGGAAAAATAAATGTTTAAGTTCTTCCTCTACCGGAAACCCTGTACTAGATGCTTTCACAGGTTGTCTCCTGGAATCCTTACAAAAGATATCTGAGTAGTGGGTTATTCACTTTCCAGACACGAAAACAGAAACTCAGCGAGGTTAAGCCACTTACCCAAGGTTTGTGGATGATGTGGGTTTGAACCCAATTCTGCATGACTTGTGTATTCCAATTTTTCCCTTAGAAAGATACGCACACTAGCTTTACAAATAACACATTGATGAACCCATAGTTTTTTTTTCTTTCGCTGCTGCTGAACTATTTCCTTGGGATACATTCCCAGAGTGAGATTACTGAGTCAAAGGGTATGAATACTTTCGTAGCTTTCCATCCATACTGCCAAACTCTTACTACAAAGGGCTGCACCCCCGTCTTCTGCCACCAGCACTATGGGGAGCTTCATGTCCCACAGATTCAAATATTCAGGTGGGGAAACTGAGCTTCCAAGCAACACCACATTTAACATGTTAAGCACCCAGCAGAAGCGTCTTAGAGAGATCTGGTGGGTCAGAGCTTGGTTTCCCGAGACAGCGCAGCCCTGACATATGGCAGGTTTCAGGGTTGGGTGCTTTTGTTTTCTGTTTTGTTTTGCAGAACTTTGCCTCTCTTGTGAAATCGTTTGAAACGTGACTAAAATGGGATTAAGCACAGTTAGGCTTGTCTTTAAGGAAGAGACACATCTGACAAAAACCCTTTTCTGATGTGGTGCCCCTCGGAGAACCGGCTCCCAGCAGCTTGGCCCAGGAGGGGCAACCCTGGGAGGGGGCATCTTGGGGAGGTGCATGTCGGGGAGGGGACATCTTGGGGAGGGGCATGTTGAGGAGGGGGTATTTTGGGAGAGGGCATGTCGGGGAGGGGGCATCTTGGGGAGGAGGCATCTTGGAGAGGGGCATGTCTGGGAGGGGGCATCTTGGGGCGGGGACTTCTTGGGGAGGGGCATCTCGGGAGGGGGCATTTTGGGAGAGGGCATGTTGGGGAGGGGTCATGTTGGGGAGGGGACTTCTTGGGGAGGGGGCAGTCTGGAAAGGAGCCTGTCGGGGAGGAGTAGCCCGGGGAGGGTCGGGCCGGGTCGGGGGCCGGCTGGGGGCGCGGGCTCGGGCTCTCCCCATCCCCGGCGCCCGCGGGGCCCCGGCTGGCTCGCTGGGGCCGCCGATAAGGCGGGGGCGGCCCGTCTCCATGGCGGCCCCGGCCGGGCGGGAAGGCGGGAAGGCGGGAAGGGGCCCGTCCGGCGAGAGCAGATAACGCCCGGCGCTCGGGCCGCCGAGACTCGCAGACGCCGCGGCCGCAGGAGATAGAGGCGCCCTGGCCCGGGCGCGGCTCCCGCTCCGGCTCCCGGCGCCCGCAGCGGGCAGGCCCAGGGCGGCGGGCGCGCCCTCGCCCGGAGGGTCCGGGACTCGCACGGCCGGCCGCCCGCGACCTCAGCCCGCCCCCATCCCCGGGCCCGGGTCTGCCCCTCCTCTGCAGAACGGGGCACTGCGGCGTCGCTGATAACCTCTCAGCACAGGGCGTGCGACAGGCTCCTCACAGTGCCCGAGGACCCTCTCTGGGACGGAGCCTGGCTCTCAACGGCTCCAGAGCAGAGTGGAGCTGACGTTGTCCCCTTTCCATGGATGGGGGGTTAAGGGACTCGCCCTGGCCGCTGAGCATCAGGACAGGGTCCAGAATCCAGAACACCACACTTCTCTTCCAGTGCCCCACAAAGACAGGCTTTTCCCCCTTAGAGACTGACAAGGAAATCTCCAACAGTGGCATTTGCATTCTGCCTTTTCAAATTCTTCAAATTCCCCACATAAAATTTAGTTGGCTGCCAGACAGCCAGGGAGGAGGAGGGCTGGGAGAGGCTGCACAGGGGCAGCCAGGAGCCATAAACTGGCCCCAGTTCTCCGGCAGAGAAACAACTCTGCGGGTGGGTGGAAATTCACACACACATACAGGGAACCTCCCTTGAAATACCCCCCTGCCAAAGTCAAACATCCCGAGACAACAGCAAGCCGTTCCTGACTTCTCCGCCTGGCATTCAAGGCCCTGCCCGCCCTGGCACTGACACTCCTGTCCCTGCCAGGCCTCCACAGCACCCCCTCCACTGTGCACCATTTGCCTGCCACAATGCCTCACCCACCCTCAGTTCCACGGCAATCCTAAAGCCTTACTCTTTCTCCCCCACTCCCCCCAGTAAGGATTTAACTCTTCATGGCGCCTTCCTAAAGGATTTTCAAGGGGATTTTTTTTTTTTTTTTTTGCATTAAGCTGACTTAAGAACCATGCCCCAAGTAAGATTTGACTCCTCTATAATACAGCTACTGTTGATTGCATGCCTACTGTGTGCCAGGCCCTTTCATGCAGTATCAAATCCTGTCAACAACCCCAGGAGATAGGAGATATCACTCCCATTTTACAGATGAGGAAAGCTGAGTTTGGAGAGGTTCATTAACTTGTCCAGGGTCACAAAGCCAGGAATTGGGTCAGCCTAACTCCAGATGCAGGCAGAACATGAGTAAAAAGCCACTGACTAGGAGACCTTGGCTCTGCTGAGCATTCTGGCACTAACTCAGTGTGACTGCTCTCAGGCAAGTCCTTCTCTTTCTCTGGGCCTCAGTCTGCTAGGAGAGAAATGGAGATGAAGACAGTCCCTCCTTCCCAGGGCAGTTGTGGGGCTCTGCAGAGAGGTGGGTGGGAGACTGGGCCCACAGGCCAGCCCCTCCTCCTGAAGAAATCTGGTTTACAGCTATGCCCTTCTCCCCCAGGTTACAGCACTGACTCAAGAAACTGAGTTATCTGTGCCCCTGCCACCCAGGCAGACCTCTCCCCGAAACGTCTCCCGTTTCCTTCTGGCATGTGTGCAATACTGTCAGTTTCTGGGGCCTTCGGCTTCCATTCTATGTGCACCTCCTTGACCTTCTATCCTGTTCCTCCTTCCTCCCCACCCCCAGGCTCTCAGAGCCCTGCTCCCTCTCTCCTCCCCCATTCAAACTTGCTCAAGAATAAGCCACTCCATCAGTCAGTTACAGTTGAGTATGAATGAGTGCAAGTTACTAGCATGCTCTTCCCAAAATATACATGTTATCAGCCTGGGATTCTGGACAGTTACTAATTTGGGGTAATATGCTCCTCCCTCTCCCCAGGCAGGAAGGCTGGTCCTGCCCAGTGCATCTGGAATTCCACATTTTTATATTTTTATTGGTTTTTCCTTCTGCTCCCCACATCCTGAGCTAAGGGAGAGGGTTTATATGAGCCCACTAATTAACAGAGAGCAGGAGCCTTTTTATTTCATAAATAAAAGCATAGATACACTGTATGAGTAGAAATGCAGAATGTCCCCTGGAGAGTGTTTAAACTTTAAAAAATATTCCTCCCAGGGTTTGGGCAGGTGAGCCCCGAGGGACTTTTCTGTGGAAGACTATGGAAGGGGGAGGAGCTGGTTGTCCCTCAGGAGAAGGGAGGTTCCTGGGGCTCTGAGCTGGGCTCTTTTGCAGCATGGCCTCCAGCTCGTTGGTGGTCCTCTATGTGCCCATTCCTGCCCCAGCTGTACCCTTCTTCACATGGGCTTCTTTGCTGGGCTCTGAGCAGAGGCAAGCAAAGGGTTAATGATAGCTGTCCCCAGAGCGAGTGGGTCTGGGTTCTGGTGTGGTAAGGTGGGGCTGGGAGACCGTACACTGCCCTCTCCAGACCTTCCTCCGTCTGAGGAATGGAAGGTGCAGGTGAGATGAGCCCCGAGGTCCGCTCCCTCTAACAAGTCCTGTGCTGCAGCTCCGGGAGCTGAAGTCCCACCCAGAGCCCACCTGGAGGTGGCCAGACTTTGGCCTGCAGGCTTAATGCCTCAGATCCCTTCAGATGGGGGCAGCTCTTCATCCTCACAACCACACAGAGCAGCCTCTGCCGTTATACCGCTTTCACAGATGTGGAGACTGAGGCTCAGCGTTTGACCTGACACTCAGACGTGGAGAAGACAGCTGGGCAGAAGTGCCTCGCACCTTCCTGCAAATGTGGAAACTGAGGTCTAGAGAAATCCAGCCACTGTCACGGGCCCAGGCCCAGCTCAACCAGGATAGCAACCTCTGGGAAGCATAAATGTGGGCTAAGCGGCCATGGCGGGTCGCTGCCCTCCCAGGCTCAGTTTCCCTGGCTGCTCCCAGAGGCTAACGGGACGGCGGTGTGGACACGCTGGGAGGAGAGCGGCCACTCTGATACAGACTTGGGACGGAGACCTGTGTCCTCTTCCTTGAGAGCGCAATGGCCTGTGCAGTGCCATCTGGTGATCAGACCTTTCCACTGCAGGGGCTCCAGAGGCTGGGAGGCGCAGGTACTTCTGGTCCAATTTCCCAGTTTCCAGAAACAGTCTGCAAGAGAGTTTTGAGCCCAGATCCTGAGGCAGCCAGAAGAACTCGAAGGAAGCCGGTTTGACTGCTGGAGCAGCTTCCACACCGGCCCTGACACGGGAAGGGCTCTTTCCTACCTGGTCTCCAGGGATGCCCAAGTGCTGGGCTGCTGCAGAAACCTCTTGCATCCCAAGCCAGAGATCCATGTGCCCACAGCATGATGGGGAGACTGAGGCCCGAGGAAGCCCAGCCCTTGATCGCAACCACAGAGCAAGCAGGCGTGAGGATGGGCCCCAGGAGTCATTCAGTGCTTACCGTGTGCAGCAAAGCCTAGCTTGCTGTGTTACCTTGTACAAATTACACACCGTCTCTGAGCCCGTTTCTTTATTAGGAAGAGAGGGACGTTGTGCAGGTCAAATGACATAATGTGTGCAAGTTGCTTCGCACATGATAATGAGCTGTGCTTATCCTTATCATTCCAGATGTTTCCACTGTCACTTCTCCTCCTCTCCATGGGGAGGGGCCCTCGCGGCACCCCTTCACAGAGGAGGACACGGGGCTTGAACAGCTTGCTCTGGAACACACTTAATAAGTGGTCGGTCAGGAATTCAGACACTGGCTGTTTTCAGGAAATGCACACTGGAGGTGTATGGGGCAGAGGTGTGGCGCTGGAAGCCTGCTCTTGGAGGGTTCCGAAAAAAGAAATGGGACATAATGTAAACAATTGACGAATCTGGCTACAGGTTATACAGGAGTTCTCTGTTCTATTTTTTGCAACTTTTCCATAAATTTGAAATTATAGCAAAAAGATATTTTAAAGCCCAGCTGTTTCAAAATTTCATCTAGGTTCATCCACCACACTCCTGGGGAGACGAAAAGCCAGGCCTCTAAGAGTTCTTTGCTCCAGACCAGTGGCCCCGTTCCCAATTCCTCTAGTGGAAAACGTGGCCGCTGGCAACAGCCTGGGATCCCTCCGTGGAAAGCCGGGGGTGCCCCTGCCCGGCAGCCAGCGTCCCCCAGGTCCGCAGCTTCCTCGGGCCTCTCCCCGAGCCTCCCTGTCTCCCAGCCCCCACTTCACTCCCGCCCAGGGCCCGGCCAGGCTATGGTGTGAGGCCGAGGTGGGGTTTATTTATAAGTTCCCGCTGATTATGAATCACTGCAGGAACTGCCTGAAGACTGGAGACAAAAGTCTGGGGCCGCCCGGCCAGGAGGAAGCACTCTTTACATTCGACTTTCCCCTTGGCACAGGCCTCCCCGCGCCCGGCCTGGCCGGGCTCTGCCAGCCCCTTCTGTTCTCAGAGGCAGAAGCACATTTGCTGCCAAGTCCCGTCGGCCTGTCCGCCTTGCTGTGTAAACAGGACCTGGGGCTGGCGGCCCTGGCCGCACTGGAAATGAGCCTGCCTTCCGCAGCCCGGCCACTTCCTCCACACATCCGGAGACTCCTCAGAGTTCAGATGAGGGCTGGCGGGCAAGAGCAAGGAGAAGCTGGGGTTTTGCCCTCCTGTGGTCTTCATCAGCCTTGATGGAGGATCAGTGGACAAATGGAGGAGGAGAGGACTCTTAGGCAGCCGTCAATGCCCAGTATGAATGACCCCTCCTCTGGAAAACCACCCACCCTTGGTCTGACCCCTTCTGTAGTTCATAGTCTAGTTATATTCAATCAACATGTACTGAGCACCTATTACGCACCAGGTTCTGTGCAAGGTGCCTGTGAGGCAGGCGTGCATGGAGATATCTTATTTGTGTCATCATTAATTCTTTTCACTCAACTGTAAGCTTCTTAAGGATAGAGTTCATGTCTGATTCATGAGTCACCTGCTCCTACAAAGTGTCTAGGTTGGTACCTGCACGTAGTAGAATCTCAAAAAGTTTCTGTTGCATTGACCTGGATTAAACTAGGGCAGGCAAACTAGAAGGAGCCCAGGGTCCAGCCCTCTCCCCTGTCAGAGCCTCTACCCCATCCTGCCTCGGCATTCTGTGATGTGGGCGCCATAGTCCTTCTTGGAGCAACGTGGTTTCCCTTTATGAGTATCTGAACCAGGTTTTCTATCTGAGTCACTGACAATGTAGGTTATTTGATTTTAGGAGGTACTAGAAGCCCTCCCCACAACCTCCCCCTGGAACATTCTCCCCACTGCTCTGAGATGTCACCAACTGTGAGGGGTTCCTCTGGGCTGAGCATCGCCCTCTCCGCAGGGTCATCCATCCAATTTGGAATCTCCCCTCTGGAGGTGGTACCTCCAGGGGAATGAAGACAATTCCCTCTGGGTGGTTGGCATTGTGTCCCCATTTTACAGATGACAAAACTGCAGCATGGAGAGGTTGTGATGGACTCAAGGTCATCGAGCAAGTGATGGCATCCAGGACCCTGACCAGGCCCCCAGCGCTACCCACACAGCCTGAGGTGGGTGCAGTCCCGCGGAAAAGCCAGCCTGGCCGCCCAGGCGAGGCCATGGGAACTGCAGCCAGAGGGTTTTAGGGCAGGTGTGGTGCAGGGCTTCCTCATAACGGAGGGCACAGGAGAGGGACAAATGTCTGAAAGGATTTTTTATTCCGGCGGCTTCTATCTCACCTGCCTCAAGGTTTTTGTAAGAGTTCTGCACAGCTGTAAAAAACAAGGCCTTTTCCTCTTCCCTCATGGGAACCTTCCCCTCCACGGCCTGGCTCCAGAAGCCTCCCCCGGAGGAGTCGGCGTTACCAGCAGAGGCTTAAATCCCACTCGCCTACTAGCTCAGAGGCCACGGGTGAATCTGTCCAAGAGTGTTTCCTCCTCTGCTCATCTGCAAAATGGGGATAATAGTAGCAATTCACACAGCTGTCTTTGGGGCACAATGAGTTAAGACTCACTGTGACGACTCTTAGGAGATACTTTCATAAAGCAAAGCGTGAGCAGAGATGGTCACTATGGTGGCCTGCGCTGGTCGCATTATTTCACACAGGATCATCCCTCCTCACCCCCAAGATCCTCAAGTGCCTGAGGGAGACGAGGAAGGGTGGCAGGGGACTGTGTCCTGTTCTTCGTCTGTACCTTCCTCTCTTCTCATTCCTCCCCATCTGTCCCTGCCCACGGTGCCTAGCAAAATGGTTCACACTCCATCAGTTCTTGCTGATGACCTAGAGTGATTAGACCTGGAGGCAGAGGAATGGGCTCAGGACTTCTCCAGGTCCTCTGTGGCTGGAGAATTCTGGGAGATGGGACCCCCCCAAACAAGGTCTCCTGAAGCCTCTTGCCTCAGTCACTGGGCAGGGATTTTTACATCCACTGTCCCACTTAACCTTCACAGCAATCCTATGAATTAGACACCATGAGCCCATTTGACAGATGAGAAAACTAAGGCTCCGAGAGGCTAAGCGACTTGCCCAAAGCCACTAGCCTAGTAGATGGTTTCAAACTGAGGCCAGGGGCTCAGTGGTACTAGTGTCAGCATCTGAGGTCTCGGTACCCAGGAAAGACCCAGGTCTGAATCCTGGCCCAGACTCTCGTGACCTGGAGCAAGTTCACTCACCTGAGACTGTGTCTCTATAAATGAGGACAATGACACCCTCTTGGTTGTTGGAAAACTTAAATGAGACAATAGATGCAGACCCACAATGCAGCACTTGGCATGAGTGGGGCCGAATCAGTGTCCGTGGGTCATCTTCCCCTGCCCTCAGGGTTTACCCACTGTAGGGATTGTCCTCATCAATGATGACCTCAGTGTCCCAACCAAAAGAGCCCATGAGGAGATCTGCAGCACCTCCAGGTGCAGGGGACCAACTGGAAAATGGAGACCCGCTGGCTGCTGGGCTCCACAGTGTCTCCGTGTGCCGGTGCCTGGCATGGCGCCCGCACAAAGTGGGTGCTCGGTAAACATTGTTGAATGAATGGATGTTGTTTGGATGCTGAAATGTCGCCACTGCCGCCCGTTTGCTGCTCCAGGGGACAATGGGACAGCCTATCTGGAATGGGGGGCTGTCCTGGAATGTCTGAGGGGTGAGGTCACCGGGCTCGTGTGCACGGCCTACAGGAAGCGCTGGCTCAGGAACGCCTGATGCCAGCCGGCAGACATTTCCTGGCTGGCAGCCGTCCCTGCCTCCTCCTCTTCCTCCTCCTCCTCCCCTCAGGCCCCCAGGCCTGGCCCCTGGCTGGCTGGCATCAGGTCCCACCTTGGGAGTGGAATGCCCGTGGGTCCCCTGGGAGCCTCACCTCCCTCCTCACCTCCTGAGGACCCAGGACCACTTTGTCCACAGCAGAGTCAGAGGAGACAGAGCTGCTGTCCCCTTCAAGGCCACCTCCTCCCTTTGAGGTCCCTGGGAGTCTGCTGGGAGGGGCTCCCCAATTTAACCCCTTCTACGTTCATCTAGCTCAGCCTAAGCCTGGTCCTGGGGAATCACCTCCATAGACCTTTGGGTGACCCCATGAGACAGGAGGGCCGTGCTGCACAAATGACGCACACGTGCTTCAGAAGCAAGACTCTCCCAGCAGAGAAGATCGACAGAGGGTGAAACTGAGGCCCTGAGAGGTTAAGGCAGTTCCCCAGAATTGCACAGAAGTCCAGACTGGGATTCCCACCAAGAGCTCGGACCAGCTCCTGCTTCTCCACAGTCTTTGGGCAAAAACCTCCTCTGGGCCTCCTCTGAAAAATGAGCAGAAAGGGCTGGGCAAGCCTTCTGCCCCTTCCAGCCTCTGACTAGAAATCAGCCCTCCCTCTCCACCCCACACTCCATCCTGTGTGACTCGCCAAAGCCCCTCATCCGTTCTGTCCTGGGCTTTTTCTGCTTCAGTGAGAGACTTGGATTTTAGCTCAGGAGTGTTCATAATCCCTCACTTGCATGAAACAGTACAGTCTGAAAAGTCACTGTCACACACTTTAGTTAATTTTCCCTACACCCCATTTTATAAACGAGGAAACTGAGGCCCAGAGGAGCTGTCTCTGTAGTTGGGAAGTGGCAGAGCTAGGATTTGAACCTGTGCCTGTACAGGGGCTGTGTCTGCTCCCTTGGCATGGGCGCAGAGCCAGGCACAAGCCAGATGCCCAGGAAACCTGTGTGGGCATTCATTAGTCCTTCTGAGGTCTGACGTGCCCATTTAAATGGGGGTCAAAGGAGACAAAGCCCCTCCCAGGGAAGGGGTTGGAACTTTGGACCCAGAGCAAATCAGAAGGCACTTCTGCCTTCCCGTGCAGCCTGGTGGTCACCAGAGTGGAGGACAATTCCCTCAGTTTCCTCAACTATAAAATGGGAATAACAATCACACCCTGTCTGAGGGATGGTGTGAAGACCCACTGGAGCCAAGTGACTTCCCTCCACTGGCGCAAGGCAGCAGGGCCCTGCCGGGCTCTGGGGTGTAAGAGTAGGAACTGGCCCTGAGCCCCAGGACAGGCCGGGAGCCCTGCCCCTCGGTCTCCCAGCGCCAGCACACCTCGGAGACTCCTGCTCACATCAAAGCCCAGCCACGCGTCCTACCCGCCGACCCAAACCTGGCCGGCCAGAGGAGCAGCAGCCAAGAAAAAGGCTGGCCCTGATGGGGGAGATTTGCTCTCCAGTGCCCAGTGATTGTGAGGTGATGACCGCAGTGGCCGGCAGAGTCAAAGGGGACTCTGTTCTCCGAAGCCAGGGCTCCCTCAGGGTGGGAGGGAGCTGGCTACCCATAGCCTGAACTGGGGCTGACAGAGCGCCGGCTCTCGGCCTGGCACAGGCCTCCATGCTTCACACACATGACCTCATTTAATCCTTATGACCACCCTGCCAAAGTGGTTTGACTATCTGCATTTAATCGACAAGCAAACTGAGGTGCAGGAAGATGAAATGACTCACCTAAGATCTCACAACAAGTGAGGGGCAGAGCAGGTCTATCTGACCCCACTAAGTATGATGCCTGACCCCAGCACCAAGGTCTGGCCGTAACTTGTTTCCTGGTAAGTCCCCACCAAGGACTGGATTGACATGAGCACCTACTATGTGCCAGGCTGGCTGCTTTGCTTGAGTGTTATTTGACCTAAAAGTGAACAGCGTAGAGAAGGAGGCATCACTAGCCCCACTGTACAGATGAGGAAACTGAGACTCAGCCAAGGTCCACTTCAAAAACCCCCAGGGCCCGGGAACTCTTCAGTAGCTGAGCTGGACCCCTTCGCCTCCTTCCTTCCAGGTTAGAAAGAGGGCAAAAGCACCCAGCAGCATGATCCCCTTGACTCCCCAGTAACGTCCCTGTGTGTGTGCTGGTACTGCAGACCGCAGCTGCATCGGGGCTCCTCAGCCTTTTTGGGATCTAGGATGACTGATCTGGTCCCTTTCTCCTTGGCAAGATCTTAAGTCTACAGCCCGATGAATTATGAAAAAGTAAACACAACAGTGTAACCTCCAAGCCCTGCTTTTGAAAATAATTATGTTCACCTAAGCAGCGCAGAGGCACTTGGGGAAGCCAGACTGAGGGATCAATCTGAGACTCTGAGAGTCTGCATTTCTAAGGAGCTGCCCGATGATGCTGGTGCTGCCAGCCTCCTACCGAAAATGTGGTCCTGAATCCACAGCATCAGCATTACCTGGAGCTTGCTGGAAAGGCAGAATCTCAGGCCACTCCTGACACACCGAGCATCAGTCAGCCGGGAGCATTAAAAGCTATGGAAACCCTACCTCCAGAGGGTCTACCTTAATTGTCCCCGGGTGGGGCCTGGGCTTCGGTATTCCTGAGTGCTCCCCAGGCGCCTCTGAGGCAGGTGAAGTTTGGGAAGCTCAGCTGTGGAGTCCTGAGTCCTCAGTGCTGGAAAGGACCTGACCCATCACCCTGTTCTACCTCCGCCTTTTACGGAAGACGAGAGAGAGTTCCCAAGAGGGGCAGTGGCACCAGGAGGGGAGGGCACCACGTATGAACAGACGCATCAAATGATAAACTGGAAGATACCTTGGAGTTCAGCAGATTCAACTACCTCACTTTGCATTTTGAAAAACTGAGGCCAAGGGAGGACAGGGCAGCCAGGAGGGGCACGAGGGTCTAAGACTTCTCCCCATCACACCACACTGTCTCTTGGCTGCCCTCGTCTCCCTCCAGATGTCAGATTCCAGACCTGGCAAAGGACAGGCCCTCTGCACTGCTCACTCTTCAGCTGCAAATGGCAAAACCCTTCCTCCCTTAACTCTCAATATGTGAATTAAGGACCTTCCCAATCACTGGGGTTTGCAGTATTAAAAATGCAACTCGGGAGCCAGGCCTGATGGCCTAGTGGTTAAAGTTCGGGGCGCTCCACTTTGGTGACCCGCTTTGGTTCCTGGGCACAGAACCACACCACTCATCCGTCAGTAGCCATGCTGTGGAGGCGGCTCACATAGAATAACTAGAACAACTTACAAGTAGAATAGACAACTACGTACTGGGGCTTTGGGGAGGAAAAATAAAAAAGCAACTCAGCAAGAAACCAGGACTCCGCAAAGGGAATACTGGTAACCGTTACTACACAGATCTTGGAAATGAAACATAAACCAATAAAACATAAACAAATTAAGAAAACATATTTGCTAGTAATTTTGACAAGCCAAAGATTAATTTGATGATGTCCTTCATATGTAAAGCACTTTTACAATCAATAAGAAACAGACAACTTAACAGCAAGCAATGGATATCAGAAAAGTTATAAAAGGCCCATGAATATAAGAAGAGGCGTTCACCTTCACTTACAGTTGAAGAAATGCAAATTAAAACACTGAGATACAACCCTTACCTATCAGACAAATAAAGATTGAAAAGATGGCCTGGTCGTGGTATGGGGAAATAGGCAATTGCATGCACAGTTTGTGAACACACAAATGTACAAAAATTTAATTTTGGCAGTTTGGTGATATCTATGAACGTTTTAAATTTGTGTATTCTTTGACTCAGTCATTCCAATTCTAAAAAGTTACCTTGCAGATAAATTCTTACAAGTGCACAAAGATTAGGTACAAAGTGTCATATCAGCACTGTTTGCAATAATGGAAAACTGGAAGCGACCCAAACGTCCATTAATGCGGTCATGCAAACAGCAAGACAGACTCACGTGCTCCGACTGGGAAGGGTAGATATGTTGCAGAACAGTATGTAGGTTATGATTTTGTTTGTACAAAAAATCATACAAATGTTTGCATAGTTCATAGACGCATAGAAATGTCTGGAATGATACACTAAACTGTTAATATTAGACAATGAGATGGAGGGGGAGAGTTTTCATTTTTTAAAAAAACCTTGTATAATTCTGCAGTGTTCACCCAAAAGCACATTCTACTTTTGTTATAAGTAATTTTTCATGATTTCAGTAGTTGCTGGAGACAGTGGTGGTTTGAGGTGGGGGGCAACGTGCTAGAATTTTTTCAGAAGGACACATGGAAATCTCATTTTAATAGTCATTGGTCACCAGTACGAAATACATGCTATACTGCTGATGAAATCCATTGTTTAAATTAAACAATAAAACACGTCTAATTATATTCGTAGAAATGTCTTTATACCAGGCTATAGGATAAAAATAATTGTCAACTCAGTCCCAGCAGAAGTTGACAGAGAGAAGATCGAGAGAGGGGAGTGGGGGTGGTTTAGTATTTAACGACAGCACGGAGCTAAATGAAAGCTCCACCCTGTCCACCCCTGTCTCCCCAGGGTCCAGGGGGCTGTGAAGGGCCCAAGGGGTGGAGCAGGGTCCCAGCCAGAAACAGGACCTCTTTCCCCAGAGCTTCAAGCGGGACAGTGTCTTGGCGTTCCTTGGATTTGCAAACTGAGAAGGAGCCCGTGCCTGAGGGTCCGCCTGCTGAGCAGGCAAAGGGCTGAGCAGGGGGAGGAGACTTGCCCTGTGGGTGGCAGCAGAGAGTCACCCAGAGTTCCAGCTGCCGAGGTCTGGGTCCGGGTCTCAGCACAGGATGATGCCCACCTGCCTCACCCCCATGATGTTGCTGTCCCTCTTGGTCCCCTTCAGCCCCCCTGGGCTTCTCATGCCCACCATCTGCCCTCTACCAAATCCTGCTCTCAAGACAGAGTGGGTCATGCCTCTCACCAATGCACAGGGCGTCGGAGCTCGACGGGCCTGGAGACCCTGGGCCAATTCACTCATTTTATAGATGGAAAGCAGGCCCAGAGAGGAGAAGGGGTCTGCCCAAGGTCACCCAGAAAGTTGGTGGGAAAGCTGAAATGGGGCCTTTGAGTGAGAAAATGTCCCAGCCCCTCCCCACACTTTTCTGGATGTCTGGCTGCCCCTTCCCCATGGCCCCATCTGTTATTTGACAAATACTTATTGAGTGCCTACTATGCTTTTTTTTTTTTACATTTTTAAAACGTTCCTTTATTAAAAATTAGCATATTATTGATGAAAACTACAAACAGTGATTCTGACTACAAACAGTGATTAGTAAATTCATAGCAACATTTCTAGGTTCTTATCGCTCACAAACAAGTCAATTTAAATCTGTAGTACCATCAAAAAATCTTTTTAATTTTATTGAGGTCGTAATAGTTTATAACATTGTGAAACTTCAGTTGTACGTTATTATTTGTCAGTCACCATATAAACGTGCCCCTTTACCCCTTATGCCCACCCCCCGACTCCCTTCTCCTCTGGTGACCACTAATCTGTTCTCCCTGTCCGTGTGTTTATTTTCCACATATGAGTGAAATCATAGTGTTTGTCTTTCTCTGTTGGGCTTATTTTGCTTAACATAATACCTTCAAGGTCCATCCATTGTCACAAATGGGACGATTTTTTCTTTTTTTATGGCTGAGTAGTATTCCATTCTATATATATACCACATCTTCTTTATCCAGTCACCAGTCAATGGGCACTTGGGTTGCTTCCACATCTTGCCTATAATGAATAATGCTGCAATGAACATAGGGGTGCATAAGTCTCTTTGAATTGTTGATTTCAAGTTCTTTGAATAAATACTCAGTAGTGGGATTGCTGGATCATAAGGTATTTCTCTTTTTAATTTTTTGAGAAATCTCCATACTGTTTTCCATAGAGGCTGCACCAGTTTGCATTCCCACCAGCAGTGTATGAGGGTTCCCTTTTCTCCACATCCTTTCCAACATTTGTTGTTTTTGTCTTGGTGATTATAGCCTTTCTAACAGGTGTGAGGTGATGTCTCATTGTAGTTTTGATTTGCATTTCCCTGATGATTAGTGATGTTGAACATCTTTTCTTGTGTCTGTTAGCCATCTGTATCTCTTCTTTGGAAAAAATGTCTGTTCATATCCTCTGCCCATTTTTTGATCAGGCTGTTTGTTTTTTTGTTGTTGAGTTGTATGAGTTCTTTGTATATTTTGGAGATTAACCCCTTATTGGATATATGATTTGCAAATGTTTTCTCCCAGTTGGTGGGTCGTTCTGTTTTGTTTCTCCCAGTTGGTGGTGTTTTCATTTTGTTCCTGGTTTCCTTTGCCTTGCAGAAGCTCTTTAGTCTGATGAAGTCCCATTTGTTTATTTTTTCTTTTGTTTTCCTTGCCTGAGTAGACATGGTATTCAAAAAGATCCTTCTAAGACTGATGTCAAAGAGTGTACTGTCTGTATTTTCTTCTAGGAATTTTATGGTTTCAGGTCTTACCTTCAATTCTTTGATCCACTTTGAGTTAATTTTTGTGTATGTTGAGTGTCTACTATTTGCCAGATAATGTTCTAGGCCCTGGGGACACAGTAGCGAACAAAAGTCCTCTAGCGGAGCTTACATTCTACCTTTATTACACTGCCTGCCTGTTAGGTTTTCGGGGGGACAAATGCTGTCCCATTGCAGCCAGAAAGGCCCGGTCAGCAAAAAGCACTCCGCCCATGTCTCTGCTCTGCAGAACAGAGGGCCTGTCCCTGGAGGAAAAGGAGCATCAGCCAGGAATGGCCCCAGGGGGCTCCCCAGGGCCCAGCTCTGCAGGGGTAGCAGACCCCCACCCATGAGAATCATCTCCTTTGACTCTCAGAACCACGCTGTGAAGCAGGTATTCACGTCCCCATTTTACAAGTGAGGAAACTGAGGCCCAGAAGGGAAAGACACTGGGCGAGGAAGCAGAGGACTGGCCTTGCCCCTGCCCTCAAACTGGGTCCTGGACACTGCTCAGGCAGGAGCAGGTGGGCAGGCAACGGGAACAGGGTGCATTTCCTGAGAGGCTCCCACTTTTGGAGAAGAAAGTAGAGGGCTCTGTTGGCCTTTTCTCAGAGTGTTCAGAGAAATTCCCATTGCCTGTCCCACGGGGGGGATGCCCAAGTGTCCAGCTGTGGTTCAGGAGGCAGCAACCCTGACCTGGGACTCTGCCACCCAGAGCAGAGTTCCTAACCAGGGGGTGGGGTGGGGGGGGTGCAGTGGAGACCAGCCTTTTTGTGATACTTAATGAAAACCACGGACCCTCTCCCTAGAAATATTTATTTGCCCCCTCACATCATTTTACACACAAATTCCCCAAAGCCCGTCCTTGCACCATGCTGGGAAGGGGTAGACCCTCGGGGAGCCTCTCCTGACGGGGGAAGGAATCATACCATGGAGCTGAAAGTTCAGTCCCGGCCAGGGTATCTCCTGCCCCTCTGGAAAATCACCAATTGAGGGGCCTGCAGGCCTTCCTGGGAGGTATCTCTATGGCCAGACCGTGCTGCCCGGATGGGATGTGAGTGCCCCCTGGGGGCGGTTTATCCAAGTGTCCCAGGAAATACGAAGCCACCCCACCACCACCACCACTGGCGTTTAATTTGATGCCAAGATTTGGTCAAGAAAAGTTGTCAGTTAAAACACTGTTTTTAAATTAAAATTGTCACAGATGGGTGTTACGATGCAAACTCTGCTCTAAATTTTAGGGAAAACCTTTCAAGCTGCTTCAGTCTCCTGGGGATGGGAACTCGCTCTCCCCATCTCCAGTGGGGCGAGCGTGTGATGGTCTTCACCTCTCTCTGCCAGGTCTTCTCAGCTGTGAACCGGTCATAACAACACTCCCTCCCCGCGGGGCTGCTGTGAGGGTTCAGTGCATGCAAAGCCCTCAGAGCAGGGCCCGGGGCAGTCAGCTCCCAGTGAACGGAACCTTTCATTACTGCCAGTCCTGTCACTATTGCTGTCACGGAAGGTCTTTGGTGTGAGTCTGAGAACCTCTGCTGGAGCCAAGCCCCCACTACACGAAAGGACCCGGTTCAAACCCCACACCCACCAGGAACCCAGGCTCTACACCCCACTCCCGCTTCCCCCAGCCGCTCCCCACCTCCCGGCTCCCTCCCTCTATCGGGGCACCAGTGCCAACACAGCTCCTCCAGCAGCTCAGAGGTGAGCTGCAGCCCACCCCCCCCCAGGGGGGGGTCCTGCCAGGTCTGAGGGTCTAAGTGCGGCAGGTTCAGGAAGCTGAGGGGTGGGGTGTGCTGGGCAAGAGGGAGCAGGGAGGAGGAGAGGCTCCCTGTGAAGAACACTGAGTAATATTAGTGATGCTGAGAAGGGAAGAGACAGCCCTTGCGAGGAGCCAGGAGACCAGGCTTCTAATGCCCCCTTGGTCACCCACTTGCTGTGTTAACCTGGGCAATTCACTTTCCCTCTCTGGGCCTCAGTTTGCTTCTGGCAGTGAGAAGAGTTGGACTCACTGGATGAGTCCAAGTCCTAGGAGTCCCTGGTTCTAACCACCACCCTCTTGGTGCAGGACAAATTTATTTTGTTTGTCCAGACCCACGGGTCAGTGTCCTCAGCCTGTCCTTCCCTCAAGCCTTTGGCTTCCTGCTCGACTTTCCAGGGCTGAATACGGGAGGCAGAATGGGATTCTCATCTGTATGGGCTCCAACAATGATTTTGAGAGCTGGAGGAAGCTCAACAGGCCCTCTAAATCCAACCCTCCACTTCACAGCTAAGGGGATGCGGTGGGGCACCAAGAGGGAAGTCAAGTGACTGCCCAAGGTCACTGAGGAAAACAGGATGGGCCCAGGGGCTCTGCCTCCTGGCCCTGTTGATCCATAAGGCCCTAGGACTACCTTCAACAGGAGGCCAGGCTTGGCAGCAGCCCAGGAGGGAGACACGGGCACCAAAACAAACCTCACTCCTTTACTGGGGGTGGGGACAGTAGTGAGGGCTGGAGCTGGTCTCACCAAGGAGTCTCGTCCCCCACATCAACTTCCAGGGCCTGGTCCACCTGCACCCTGGCCCAAGATACAATACAGAAATGAAGGTCCTTTGACCCTGTCCTCCCCTCCCCAGGCCAGCTATACCAGGCTGAGGGAGGGGACAAGATAGGGGACAGCTCATCTCAGTTTACCCAGGATTGTCCCAGTTTTAGAACTGAAAGTCCTTCATCCTGGGAACCACCCCCCTCCAGTCCTGGGCAAACCAGGACTGCCCCTCCTTCCTGGGCTTGATCAGGGAAAGCAGAGGCCCAGAGGCTTCCAGAACCACAGACTCCCATGGTCCTGGAGACTCACGGTTGACTGACAATGTCAGAGCAGGATGTGACCTGCTCCCCAAGAAAGAGAGTGGAAGTGGAAGGCCACCTTGACCCTCAGGAACGCTCATAACACTGCCACCCTGCCCTGACCAGCAGAGCAGCCCACACTGGTGGTCAGCCCCCAGGAGTCCAGAGGACAACACCCCTCGCCGCCCAGTCAGCCCCCAGCCCCTGGGCTGCAGAGAAGAGAGAAGATGGAAACCATTGATGAAATCTGAGGTGTCCTGAGAAGCTGCTGTGCCCAAGGTACCTCTGAGGGTCCAGGCACCAAGGGGATCCCCCCTAGAAGGGGAATTTCTGGGGGAGCATGTCTAGACAGATAGGGCTGTGAGCACCTCACAGAAGTTTCTGGGTCCCAGTGAGGCCTCAGAATCAGCAGAATGACTCTCAGGGCCCCGACAGTGGAGAGAGCCACCTGATGGAATTGAGACCACCCGTCGGGGAAAAGGGGAAGACCCCAAACTGTCTGAGATTAAGTTTAACCCACTGCCCTCTTCTGTTTTCCCGCCCCAAGGAGGGCTAAACGGACAGTCAGTGGAATGATAGAAAAATTCATTTCTGTTTCTTGCTCACCTGAATCGCTGGCCCGAGACTTACTGCTGCTATGTTGCCCAACTCACCCTCTGAAATCCTCCCTCCTTGTCCCCAAACTCCACCAAAGAAAGCCCTGAAGGAAGGATGGAGAAGCTGAGGGAAAGATGAACCCCCATCGGAAGGCACTTCTCCATCACTGTCCTGGGGTTGGAATACTGGCTCGGACGCCTGCCAGTCGGGAGCCCGGCCGAGCTCCTAAAGAACAAGCTTCACATCAGAGAGTCACGAATGAGTAACTCACATAGACTGACCCGGGATCAGTGTGCATTTCCTCCTTCCACTCTGGCCCTGGGTTTGCCCATCTGTACCAGGAGCAGGCTGCACCAGCTGGTCACCCAGGTGACCTTCTGACTCTATGGTCAATTGGCTCAGGCTGGCTTTCTGTTGCCCACGTGGGGTTCCAGCGACCTCTGCCAGAGCACAGCTCAGGCCTTTGGGGGGAGGGGCCGTCTCAGCCCTGATTAAATCCTGCTGAAATCCTGGCCAGGCCCAGCGCCCAGCACACACCTGTCGGGAATGAATGACCCTTTATCCTGGGCCCGTCCTGGAGACCCCAGCCACCAACTCTCCAGACAGCCCCTGTGCCACCCTCAGTCTGGGACTCCCCCTCCACACACTCACACACATTTTGTGAAGGACTCTGAGTGGAAGGGGCTAGTGTTTGAAGCCACAGACAGGTGGGCCACGCTGCCTGCCCAGTCATAATGCACAGATGGAGGAGGGGCCGCCGCAGTTGAGGTCAGGCCTCCGGGTGAGGGAATCCAGCATCTGCTGGCCACTTCTCCCAGGATGCTCATCCGGAACCAACTGGAGCCTGGGCGTTCAAGGAGAAACAGGTAGATAGAGGCCTCTGCACTGTGGCACTCACCTCAGCTCTGGGGCAAGGAGAGGAAGGGGACATGAGAGGGAAAAGGATGGACGCAGGTGCTGAAAGGAGAAGGGAAGGATCCAGCTCAGACACCGCCTTCTTCTAGAAACATCCCATGCTGCCCATCACAGGAAGTGGCTGCCCCCAATGGGACTGCTCAGGGATGTGAGCTTAGTTCAAAGCTGGGGACTGACAGAGCCCACTGCCCTGTCCTCCTGGGTAAGGAATTGCCCACGGCACCCCCCACCCCCAGTGCAGCCACCTGGTTCTCTTCTAGGGACCCACATCACAGCTTCTCCTTTTTGACCCTCACACACCAAGGGCTGCCCATGCCCCACTTCCTGGACAGGACTTGGTTGTCCTTTATGGGGCCCAGGACACTGAGAGGTGCATGAAGATTCCAACAGGCAGGGTTTACCTTTACAAAAGCACCACTTACTTCTTCCCTGAGAAATCAAAGGAAAAAGAGAAGAAAACCCAGCAGTTTAATCTCCAACAGGGCCTTCTATTACACTTACCTTGTAGTTACTCAGGCAGTTTTTAGGGTTAAGGGCTGGGGGTCAGGGTTAGGCTAGGTCTCAGCTGTCCAATACGGGGGCCACCTGCTACGTGTGGCTACCGAGAATCTGAACTGTGGCCAGTATGAGCTGGGATGTGCTGTTAGTGTAAAATGCACATAAGATCTCGAAGTCTTGGTAGATAAAAAAATATACAAAATATCTCAATAATTTTTACATTGATTACATGTTGAGATGATATTTAAATATAATGGGTTAAAGAAAATATATTATTAAAATTAATTCTACCTGTTTCTTTTTACTTTTTTAATGTGCCTACTAAAACAATTAAAATTACACTTGCGGCTCAAATTATATTTCTATTGGACCTCACTAGGGTAGAGGATTCCCTCCCCCACTAGGCTGTGAGCTCTCTGAAGGCAGCTCAGGTGGGAACAAAGCCTGAGACGGGTCACACGAGGCCTTGAATGCCAGGCAGAGGGCTCTGGAGTTGCCTCTGAGCACGGAATCTGGGCGGTGGTTCTCATAAGGCCAGCTCCATACACTGGTCACCCAGGGAGACCGGCTCCCAGCCCCAGCCCCCGGCCCACTGGGAGAGGAGGAGGTGGAACCTGAAAGGAGAGTGCGTTCAGGTAAGGATGGGGAGACAGGAGTTCAGGAGGAGGGAGCCGGCTGAGCAAAGGCTCAGTGACAGCAGAGGCAGGCCACGCTGGGAGGGGACCAGAGAGAAGGGAAACAGAGGTCATGAGAGGAGAGGAGGAAAAGAGTCAGGAAGAGGAGAGCAGCCAAAAACAGAGAACAGAGTAGCTATCTTGGAAGGAAGTTTCTCTGAAGGAAGTAGTCAGAACAGTCCTGCTCATTTGAGCCTTCCACGCTGAGGCAGGTTTTCAAAGAAAATCTCCCACCCCACTTCCTCCCAGAGGAAGGAAGGCCCCAGGTGACACTGTCAGCCTCCCCCACAGCCCTGACCAGGTCTCGGCCACCCCTCCCTGAGCCTGCAGCCCCCTGACACCACCTGAGCTGGCCCTGATGGGACTGGCCCAGAGGCAGGCTTGGAAGTGCTGCAGAGCAGGGCGGAAGAGGGGCAGCCTTAAGGGCCAACCTTTGCCCCTGCTTCCTGCCCCAAGACAGATGCCAGACTTGGCGGGGTCAACGAGGCCTGTTTCTCATTTAAGAAGGAGCTGGGTCTTCAAAGAGCCTGGACTTATCAGGGAGTAGGGCCCAGGCCCCTCCTTGTCCTCCTCTGTTCTGGAGAGAGGCACCCAGACAGTGAGGGGCAGGTATCAGCATCGTGGCCGCTGGCCTCCGGTAGGCAGAACCCCAGACTGAAGAAGGTCTTGCTGCCAGTGGTGTCTTTTCTGGTTATCAGAGGATCTGGGGGTCAGGGAGGTGCAAACTGCAGCTCGAGGCCCTCACCGCCTATATTTGTACAGCCTTTGAGCTAAGAATGGTTTTACATTTTTAAATGGTTGCCAAAAAGATCAAAAGATGAACAATGTTTCATAACACATGAAAATTACATCAAATTCAAGTTTCAGTGTCCCTAAATAAAGCTTTACTGGGACACAGTCACGTTCATTCATTTATGGATTGTCTGCGGCTGCTTTCACGAGACAAGAGAGTGGATGCTGTGTGGCCCACAAAGCCTATAATATTTACTCTCTGGCCCTTTATAGAAAACATTTGCCATAGAAAACACTGTTACTGATTTTGAGGACCTGCTGTCAATCTGGGTCCCAGGTTCTGGTCAGACAGACCTGGGCTGGAATCCAGCCCACCATTTCCTAACTGGGTCACTTTGGAGATAATAATAGGGTCCACCTTGAAGGGTGCGGGGAGGTTTAAGTGAGATAATGCATGTGCATGCTCAATAAGTGTTAGCAATGGTTATTGTTACAATTATTATTCCTTCTAGGTGGAACAGTCTGCAGACCCTCAGATCTGCATCACCAGCCTAGACGTTGAGCTCCATCAGATGCCACACTCGGCCTGACTAGAACTGGCCTCATGCTCTGTGCCCCCAAACCTGCTCCTCCTCCTGAGCACCCCCCATCTTGGCTGGTGATGTCGGCGAATCATGAGGACAGCTGTCAAGTGCCCCCCACCTGGACTCCCAAACACCAGCAAGTCGAGGGCAGGCAGCTTGCATCTGCAAGTGGGTGAACCGGGCAAGGCTTAGCAGCCAGACAATGAAGGAAAGAAGAGACAAGAGGGATGTGTGGGGCATTGCCCTTGTGCCAGGGAACCCTAGTGATTCTCCCAAGGCCGATGTGTTACTGCCATTTTACAGAAGAGGAAACAAAGGCTCAGAGAAGCCAAGTGACTTGCCTGAAGTCACACAGCTACCAAATGGCAGGACAGGGATATATACAATACATTCACATAAATTGAAATTCCAAATGTACAAAAGGGTGCTGTGAAAAGTCTGCCCTCCAACCCTGATTCCCAGCCATCTATTCTTTATTCTAGAAGCAACTGGCCTTGTGTATCCTTCCAAAGATATTCTATGTATATACAAGCAAATATGAAAAAAATACACACACATATATTTAGACAGAGATAGATAGATATCCTTCCCTCCTCATTTTTATTCTTTATCCAAATGGTAGTAAACTATATACACTGATCTGTGTCTTGCTTTTATCACTTATATCTTAGAGACCTCTCCATATTAATACATAGAGAGTAACTTTGTTCTTTTTCACATAGTATTTCATTGCATAAATATATTCTAATTTATTTACCCAATCCTTTATTGATGGACATTTGGGTTGTTTCCTATGTTTCCAATTACAAAATAATGCTGCAGTGAATTGCCCTGGACATTTGTTGCTTCACACATATGTGAGTATATCTGTAGGATAAATTCCTAGCAGTAGAATCGCTGGGTTAAGGAGTCTGCAAGTTTGTAGTTTTGATGGATAATGCCAAATAGTCCACAGTAGAGTTTGATCCAATTTACAGTTCCACCAGCAACATGTGAGCACAGAGTCAGGATCTGAATTCAAGTCCCTCTGGTTCCAAAGCCAGGGCTTGTTCTGCTGAACCGTGACCATCGCTGCCATCTCGAGAAAGTTTTCCTGATATCTTCAGCCACCTCCAGGTCTTGGGTATCCTGCTTGCTCACCCGGAATGCCTGCCCCTTCCTCCAGGAGCACTCAGCCCTAGGAAACGCCCTCATGCCCCCAGGCAAACTCTGCTTCCCCTGAAATCCTGTCCACCCACAGTCGGTCCTAACTGGTTTCCAACATCTAACAGCTCTCTCCTTGTTTCCTGGGGGTTACCCTCTCCAATCCAAAGCCCCTGCGAGGACAGTGATGGTGCCACACGTCTCCAGGCATGGTACCTGCCATGTGGGATCGACTCAACAAATGTTTGCTGAACAAATGTGTCCAATTTTCATGCCAGATACACAGAAGTTGTCCCTGGTTCCTCCTTCTCCTTCACCCTCAGTCTTTAAACTAATATCAAATTCTGTTTGTTCTGCCTCCTAAATGTATCTTGAACACTTCCACTCATCTCATCCCAGTTGCCACCTCCTAGTCCAGACCGCCATGATTTCTGCCTTGGGTTATTACAGTGGCCTCTTTCCTGGTCTCCCTGCCTCCACACTCACACCGTCCAATCAACTCTCTGCAGCGCTTGCTTTGTGGGAGAAACTGCTAACTGTTCTCCGATATCCATTCTCCCCTTCCTTAATAACAGAATCCCTGGGTTTGGCCAGGCACCTTTCTCAGCCTGCCTCGTAGCTGGGACCACGTGACCGAGCTCTGGCCTCGTGGGTGTGCGCACTTGTGATAGCATGGCTTCCATCTGCCCTGAAAGGGGAAGGGCACACCTTCCACACCCCCAACCCTTCCCACTGCTGGGACATGACAAACAGTCAACTTTAACCTTGAGATGGGGGCTGGGGTGGAGGATGGCAGAGCCACAAACCAGAAGGACCCTCGGGAGGCCTCTGGGCAAAGGTCATGGGACCTGGCAGGGACAATCCAAACAGGAGCCCAGGCTGACCCACCAGCGCACTGCCCACCCTGCCTCAGTACCTGCAAGCCAGCCAGCCAGTAGGGATACGGCAGGAGGCAAGTCCCAAAGTGTCTTTTAATTTAAACATTTCTTGGAAGTTGACTTGGAGCTCAACCACTGAAATGTCATTCTCCTGGGTTCCTGCCACACACACACACGCACACACACGCGTGTGCTCGCACCTGGCAGCTCTCTGCTAGGAAAGAATGCAGCCTTCTCCCTTCCGTCCATCATCGCCGTGCTCTCAGACAGCCTGCGTTCCTCCTGCCTGAGGTCAGCAGCCTCTCGCTCAGGCAGTCACAGAGAACCTGCACACCCTCGGGGAGCCGCTCTACCGGGCCAGCTCTCTGCTACCCGGGCTGAAGGAAGAGCGGCAGAGACAGTCCCCAAAAGGCGAACAGCACACACACACTACGCGTGCGCCCGTGTCCCCCTTCTCTATGACCGTGCTTAGCTGGATCTCACGGGACCCACCAACAGGGAGAAGCAGCAGCCCCTGCTCTCGGGACAGAAGGACAGCACGGGTGACATCATGTCATTCAGAGCTCAGATCTGTGAATAATGCACCCATGTTTCACAGGCTGTGGTCCCCACCTGCTAAACCCGCCTGTACAGTCCCCCCCACCAAGTTCTCCTATGTCTTAGGTTCCCAAAGTGTATCTCAAATGATCTCACAGGAAAGAACAGTTAATAAACATGAGTTTTCTACCCTTTCTAAAACATTTCTTCTTCCACGGCCTCCATTAGCCAGAATTAAGAAGTCTTCTCTCCCAGTGATGACCTAAGGACCCCTCCCCCTCTGAGAGCCAAGCTTTGTCCTGGGCCACGTCCCTCAGCCTGACTCCTGTCCAGGAGGCTTCTCTGACTCTTGTGTAAGTAGCCACCAGTGCCCCGCCCCCAGCTCTGCACTCTAACACGCCCGTGTCCCAGGGCTGCAGCAGCACACTCTAGGGCCCCGCGATGATGAACATAACCTTCCCCGTTTACTCTATGAGGAAACTCAGGCTCACAGTGACTAAGGGACGCCCCCTCGGGCACATAGCCGTCCTTTGCACATAGCAGTCCAAAAGCCAGGATTCTAGCCAGCCCTTGTCCCACTGCGTTCATCAGCCACCATCAATTATTCAATCAGACATCTGTGAACCAGGGTGGAGAGAGGAATTTTTAGGCCAGGGAAATGGAGAGGGTCTTCGAGTTTGGGTGACAGCAGGCAGTGGAATAGGATGGGGACTGAAGATTCAGGAGAGAAGGGGACCCAAGGGGAGGGAGGCAGATGCATTAAGGAGTCACAAAAGCTGGAGTAGCAGGAAGAGAAAGGGAAGAGCTTAGGGCCTTAGAACGTAATTCCAGAGCAGAAGCCTCTATTTTAGCCTCTATTTTCTCCAGTGTTGGGGGTGCAGGGACTAAGGCTGGAATTTGCAGGGATTCAATCATTTGCCTCCTCGGGCAACTTTCCCTAGCAGCCCTCCCAGCCAGGGAGCAGGAGTGGAGATAAGACATGAACCCCCAGTGGTGGGGTAGAGAGGCAAAGTGCTGCAAGAGAGGGGCAGGCCAGACTGCAGTTGCCCAAGAAGGATCATCCCCTGCTGTGGGCAGTCTGGGAAGGCTGCCTGGAGGAAGTGGACGCAGCACACAGGGTAGTCAATAAGTATTTGTCTTAATTGCTTTAAATATCCTAGGACACATCTGTGGATGAATTCTCTGAATTCTTGGATGGAGCTGATGGTGGAGACACCTTCACTGCCATCATTTTGTGTGCCTAAGCTCAGGGGAGGCAACCCTGGCCTCCCAGCAACAGGGAGACATCTGCTCCAGGGCTTGGAGGAAGGTTCAGGAGGCTGTCAGTGCCAGGCAGCAGGGGGAAGAGGGATGGTGAAGGCATGGAGACTAGAGGAGAGAAACAGTCTAAAGCCAGTGACTCTGTGACTACTGCTAGAGCACAGGCTAGATGTCAGATGTGATGCTGGGGCCCTTCATGCACATGTCGTCTTTGCCTGCTGTATTTGCAGCTGTATCTCCAGCTCCCAGAACTGTGCCTGGCACAGAGAAGGTGCTCAACAAATGTTTGTTATGTATATGAATTAATAAACTGAATCCTTACAATATCCTTGTGTGATATAATTATCCCCAATTTGCAGAGGAGGAAACTAGGATCAAAAGTCATTCAAGGGCCAACCCCATGGCCTAGTGATCAAGTTCAGCACACTCTGCTTCAGCAGCCCAGGTTCACAGGTTCAGATCCCAGGCACAGACCTACACCACTCGTCAGCCATGCTGTGGTGGTGACCCACAGACAATATAGAGGAAGACTGGCACAGATGTTAGTTCAGGGCTAATCTTCCTCAAGCAAAAAAAGAGGAAGATTGGCAACAGATGTTAGCTCAGGGCAAATCTTCCCCAGCAAAAATAGAAAAAAAGGCATTCAGACCCAGCCATTGTGGGGGACAGAATTCTAGGAATGATCCCCACTGACCCTTGACCTTGTAGGATCACTCCCCTGGGAGTGTGGGTGGTGCTTATGAATATGATGAGATATTCCCCCTGTGATTATGTCATACTACAAAAGGGAGGTTATCTGGGTGATAACCAGCAGAGTTTTCTCCAGCTGGGGTAGAAGGGGAAGTCAGAGAGATTTGAAGCACTGGAAGGATTCAACACACCGTTGTTGGTGTTGAAGATGGAGGGGCCTCACACAGGGACAGAGAGTGGCTTCTAGGAGCTGAGAGCAACCCCCAGCTGACAGCCAGCAAGGAAATGGGACCTCAGTCCTACAACCACAGGGAACTGGATTTGGCCAACAGCCTGAATGAGCCTGGGATGGATTCTTCCTGGACCCTCCAGACAGGGGCCCAGCCCAGCCACACCTGGATTGTGGCCTTGTGCAGCCCTGAGCAGAGACCCCAACCATCCCCACCTGGACTTCCGACTGCAGAACTGTGAGCTAATCAAGACATGTTGTGTTATGCTGCTGAGTGTGTGATAACTTGTTACAGAGCAAGAGGAAAATAGTACAGCCCTCTACACAACACACAGAGAGCACACAACTGGCACATCACAGTCGGAGCATATGAAGCGCTCCACGCACTCCAGAACCCCCCAGTCTACTGTGGGCAGATCCCACCCACGTGGGGCCACAAAGTACCCTCCACACTCACTGGAAACCTCTTCCTAGAAGCCTGCTGGAGACTGAAGGAATTTCCTGCTGCCAGGCCCGCTCCCAGCTGGAGTAAAGAGGGCTACCTGTGGCCCAAATGCTCATGCTCCCCACCTTCAGCGCGCAGTTGCTTCTGGGATGTCGCTGCCTAGCCACAGACTACATTTCCCAGGGTGCCTTGCATCTAGTGTGGCCCGGTGATTGGTTCTCACCAGCAGAATGTGAGCAGAAATTATGTGTGTCATTTCCTGGTCAAGGCAGTTAAGAAGTGTTGTGCCCCTCTCTTTCCCCACCATCCGCTGAGTGTATAGGACACTAAGGCCCTTAGAGGCTCATACAGCCAGAGGGACCCTTGGTCACCACAGAGAAGAGCTGCCTGCCAACCAGGAACACCTGCACTGGACTGTTATAAGTGGGAACATTGTTAAGCCACTTAAATGGGGGTGTGGCCAGGGAGCGGGGGTGGATTCTATGTTATGTGAGCTAATGATATCTTAGTATAGCAGTCCTTGTTCTCCTGGCCCCTCCCCTCAGGCCAGCCATGGAGAGAGGCTGGGGTCCTCAGGACTGATGGGTCCCCAGGCAGACCCTGGACCAGGTAAGCTCACCTCCTCCCCAGCTGAGGAAAACCATGGAGGCCCCTGCAGCCATCCTATTCTGCCAGGGGCCACCCTCCACATGCTCAGTTCTGGGCGGGAGCTGGGCTTCAGGCTGTCTCTGACCCTTCCCTTCCTCCCACTGCCACACCCAGTCATCTCCCATGTGCATCCCATGGCCACTGCTCTCGGCAGGCCTCATTGTATCTCACTCAGAAGTCAGCAATAGCCTCAAACTCTTCTAATGCAACATGCATTTGTACCACAGAGGCCTTTCTGCAAATGCCTATCCTGTAACACCTCTCCCTGCTCTAAAGCCTTCAGTAGCTCCCCACTGCCTTCCTGATAAATCCTATTTTCCCACTCAATCCAGCCTTCTCTTCCATCAGAGCCCCTCAGGGCCTCAGAGGTGCCCCATAAATCACCATTCCCCCCAAGGGCCTCCCTGCTCATGTGAAAAGTGTAAATAAAGTACCTACCACAAAGGTACGTCCTTAGCAACGACGATGATAGTGATCAGCTGAAATGACCTTCTCCTCCTTCCCATCTCAGACTGCTCAAGTCCTACCTGTCCTTCAAGGTGGCCCAAATCCCTCCTCCTCTAGGAGGCCTGTGGTGGTGGATTTTATGTGTCAACTTGATTAGGCTAAAGTATGCCCAGATAGCTGGTAAAATATTATTTCAGGTTGTGTCTACAAGGGTGTTTCCAGAAGAGATTAGCGTTTGAATTGGTAGACCGAGTGAAGAAAATGCCCTCACCAATGTGGGTGGGCATCATCCGATCCGTTGAGGGTCTGAATAGAACAAAAGGGCAGAGGAAGGGCAAATTTGTTCTCTGCTTGAGCTGGGACATCCATCTTCTCCTGCCCTTGGACATCAGCGCTCCTGGTTCTTAGGCCTTTGGACTCAGACTGGGACTTACACCATTGGCTTCCCTAGTTCTCAGGCCTGGGGGTTTGGACTAGAACTACCCCACTGGTCTTCCTGGACCTCTCAGCCTCCATAATTGCATGAGCCAATCCCTCATAATAAATCTTTCTATGTGTCTATATGTATCCTATTGGTTCTGTTTCTCTGGGGAACCCTGACTAATACAGGGCCTTCCCAAATGCTCCCAGCAGACATGATACTCCCTTTCCCCTTTCCAGGACTTGTGTCACACAATTTACCAACACTGCCCATTCCCATGTGTCACAGGTTGGGTTCTCCAAGAAGACTCCAAGATGGAATACTTACCCTCCAAATATAGGGTGTTTATTAAGGAGGCCCTTGGGATCAATGGCCGTGGAAGGGAGGGGATAGAAGCAGGAGTGGGCAGAGGCAGACGTTGAACTGTGGTGCAGGTCCAACCCCATGGGAGCTCTGGAGCACATGTGCCCTTCAGAGGAATCCTGAGTGGGGCTGAGATGGCAGACTTTATATATTTATATTCCTTTATATTCCCGCTTCAGTGATTCAGTGGATGTGGGCCTCCTGGGGAAGGGGTGTACCCTTAATGAAGCAGCTTTTGGCAGCTGGGGCCATCCCTGAAGGCCTGACAGTAAGTCCTTCCTAGAAGAGGGATGTGGCACTGCATCTCCCTGTCCACCACAATTTGACATGTGGCTGTCACTTCCCACACCTACTCCAGACAGAGAGTCTCTGGAGGGGAGGGAACCTGGAGGCTGAGTCAATTCTGTATCCTTTGCTCCCTCCTCCTACCTCAAACAACCCACAAGGCTGCCATCTTTGGCGCAGAGCCCAGGTGCTAGCTGAGGTCAGAGGGTGTCTGTAAGCTGAGGGTGGGGTAAGCCCAAGCTGCAGTGCAGGGGGCCGAGCTGGAAGCCGGGAGCTCTGGGTTCCCTGTGTGGCCTCCTGATGCTGGTCCTCAGAGAGCAGATACTGCCCCCAGGACACGTTTTGTAGAGTTGTGAGTATGTGTGTTGGTTGTCACAGTGATGGCAGATGGGCACCATTAGTGGGCAGGGGGATGGTCCTGCAACTAAGAATTGTTCCAGGTCCCATATTGGTGAAAAAGCTGTTTATAAATCTCCAAGATTAGAACCTAATTCTGTTTTGCATATAAACACAAAGTATTTTGTTGTATGACTTTAAAGCTATACACCAAATTTTCTAGGAATGCAACCACTATGTAAATCAAGAGAAGATATATACTTTGTTTAGTTTGGAATTTTATCAAGAAATATTCCTCTTTTAGAAAAGCATGTCAGGTATTTGACTCACCAGAACAACACCCCTGAATCCACCTGCATTTTACCTGTCACATTCTCAGTGCTTCTATTTATAGCTAAAAGCCAGGGGTAATTAAACATTACCAGGTCTTCCTGGTGTAGTGATGCTTAAACATTTACAGGCTGAAATACATTTTATTTTATTCTCAATTGCTTTCTTTTTATTTCTCTTTTATATTACAATTAAGGCAGTATATTTGTGTTTTAATTTGTGTCTCTGGATTGGTTGTAATATCTGTGAATTTTGTTTCAGGATGGTAAAAGGGGCATCCACAATATTTTATATTAGAAGGTGGGTGATGGGTCTGACAGGTTAAGAACCTCT
Organism: Tapirus indicus; assembly: GCA_031878705.1. Classification (NCBI taxonomy): domain Eukaryota; kingdom Metazoa; phylum Chordata; class Mammalia; order Perissodactyla; family Tapiridae; genus Tapirus; species Tapirus indicus. The sequence continues at coordinate 57,221,684 of CM062918.1, read as the reverse complement.
GACCTGGGTGAGTGCCCTCCTCTTGGGCCTGACCTAGCTCCAAAACACCCCCATCATCATCCACCACCACCACGAGCACCAGGCAGGTGGGCTCTGGGACCTGTGTGGGAAGGGCGCCCTCTGCAGGCCATCAGCCCCTCTCCCAGGGAAACTGGCCCCAAGAAAGCCCTGGATTAGATGATTCAATCTGGGACAGAGCCAGCTGGAGGGATCTTTATCTTGCTATGTCCATTTCCAGAACTCCCTCCAGATTCACCATCGCTGACCCTGAGCCCTCCCACCATCCCAGGGACCTCGGTGGAGGGGCAGAGGGGCGGTCGTGGGGAGGAGAGGTGGAGCTTGCCCCTCCGCCTTCCATGGGAGCCTAAAGGACGTTGGAGCCCACCAGCAGGCCTCTGCCAGCCCGGCCCCTTTACGGGGACACCTTCCAGGTTTCATTCCCACTCACTCCTCAAGGCCATTTCAAGGCAGTCATCTCTTGCTAGGCTTCCCTGGATTCTCCAGCCAGCGATGCTGGGCCCAGGCGGGGAACCTCCCAGGGCAGGGGCAGAGCACGTGGCCCACCTTACAGAGCTTACCACATCAGTGTGTGTCACGGGGGGCTTGAGTGTGTCTGGACAACCAGGAAGGCGCCTCAGGACCAAGGAGCAGGGTTACCAGGTAAAACACAGATGCGCAGCTCATTTGGATTTCAGGTAAACAATGAGTAAAATTTGTAGTGTCAATATGTCCCATTTAATCCTTAGAATGTACTTATACTAAAAAAGTATAAGTTGCTCACCTGAAATTGAAATTTATCTGGGCGTTCTGTATTTTTATTTGCTAAATAAAAATGGCAGCCCTGCTTGGGAACCAAGTCTACATGTCTGTGTGTGACCCAACATTGTCAGTGTGACTGAGTGTGGGGACACTGTGTGTGTGGGGGGGTCTGTGCACAAACCCCAGTGACACCATGGGAAGGCAGACCTAGAGAATGATGCTACAATGAACGCTGGGCCTGAGGAGTGTGCCCGTCAATGAAAGGGGGTGCAGCCCCTGTGGACCCAGCCTCAAGTCCTGGGCCTGTAATCTAGCGGTTCACAACTCTAGTGGGACTCCAGGGTCCCCTGGGGTTCAGATTCCCAGAACTACCCCTCCACACACATACACCCCACCCCCAGATTCTGGTTCATTCCATCTAGGTGGGAGCCTGGCTTCTGTTTCTCACACGCTCCTCACTGGATTGACAGTTTTGTCGTCAGTGCAAGTTAAGGCCTGGGTCTGGGCCTCAGGGAGTGAGGAGCAGTCAGCGGGCCTCCTCCAAGGTGAGTGGGCTCAGACTCCCCGTGGCTGCACTGCCTGGAGCCCGGCTTACCTTCTGAGGTCAGCGGTCCAGCCTCCTGGACATAGGATGTCCTCTCTGTCCTCCAAGTGATCCCCTGCCTCCCTGTGGAGAGGAAGGTTCTAGTATGAATGACACTGTTCAGATGAAGAAACTGAGGTCACAGGACAGGACCGGGACTGGAACCAAGCCTACCTGAGTCCAAGCGGATGGAAAGACCAGGTTCTAGAGCGATCCCCACCAGCACAACCTGGGTCTCCTCACCTCCCCACCAAGGGCCTTCAGGCATGACAACCATTCATTCATGTTTCCCAGCCTGGCCACGTGCAATTTCAAAGTCTCTGTGCTGTCCCTTCTCAGCCCATGTGTTCCAAGTCTTCCTGACTACCCCCTCCTCCCCGCCTCTCCCCCCTGTGCTGGAAAGATGTTCTGCACGACTGGCTGTCCCTGCTCTTACTGCACCATATGACAATCATTATCCGCGGCTCCCACTACAGGGGGGCTCTTTGAGGGTGCAGATCCAGCCTCACTCACCCCTGTGTCCCTCGGCACGGTGCCCTGGGAGTGCTTGAAGAACGAATGGGGGGACCTGTCTCATAAAGTGGCCAATATAACGGACTTCTACAACTGTCCTCAGGTGCCTGAATATCATCGAGAGGCCCAGTGGCTGCAGACACCACCTTCCAAGAACCTAGGACTGTCAGCTGTAGAGTGTGAACACCGTCTGATGAGAAATGAACCAAAACAATCACGCGTCAGTGCTTCCACAGCCACGCGGAACGAGGAACTGTGAGGGACATAACTCTACGTCTTCAGTGGAGTGCCGCGCAAACAATTGCGTAGACAACCTTGAGCTTCCGTTTATTCAGTAGTTTTATTGTTGTGGTCACTCAAAAGTCCTTAAAATTCAACAGAATGGATATTTACGTGTCCTAGGATGACATTGAATTCAGGAGTCTTAGGGTTAAGTGAAAAATTGTATGTAATGTATTAGTTTCCTATCGCTGCTGTAACCATTTACCACAAACATAGTGGCTTAAAACAACACAAATTTATTATCTTTCAGTTCTGGAAGTCAGAAGTCCCAAATGGATCTCGCTGGGCTAAAATCAAAGTGTTGGCAGGGCTGCATTCCTGCTGAAGGCTCAAGGAGAGGGTCTGTTTCCCTGCCTTTTCCAGTTTCTAGAAGCTGCTCTCATTTCTTGGCTCATGGCTCCCTTTCAGCCAGCAGTCACATCACTGCCCCCCGCTCCTGTTATCCCCTCTCTCTGACTCTCCTGTCTCTCTTTCCCTGGTAAGGACCCATGTGATTACACTGGGCTCACCTGGGTAATGCAGGATGCTCTCCCCATCTTGGGATCCTTTACTTAATCACATCAGCAAAGTCCCTCTTGCCAAGTAAGGTAACACATTCACAGGTTCTGGGGAGAAGGATGTGGATATCTTTGGGGGGGTGGGATATTATTCTGCCTATCACACCTCGTTTAGGATCAAAATGCAAAATCCAATCAGGTTTTCAGCCTGGAAAACTGGGAAGTGTGTGTAAAATTTGGCTCCAAGGATGTGAGCTCCTTGACCATGACGTGGTATTTTTGTGTTCAGAGGTAATCTGGGCGTATTCGGTACTATAATGCTTGTAACGTTTAAGATAATTCGGTCTTTTAGAGTGACAGCCCTGTAACTAATAATGGAAAGTGTGTAATTGAATAATTTAAACTGAGGGCTTTAAGTTGAAATCTTACTGAGTTTATGCACCATATTAGAACACGTAAGAGAACTTTAAATTCACCATATTTTAATTTTCATTATTATTTAATTTAGGGTTTTATTTTTTATAAGTTTAACTTATTGGTTTTACAAACGTTATTAGTACTCAGGAAGGAAAGTTTTGCCAGTTAAGTCAGAAATTGGAGTACTGAAATAGGAAGTCTAATTTTTAAATAAAGTTTAAAATATTTTAAGACACTTGATTAAGTTTATAAACTGGACCAAACATTATTCAAAGACCTCTCAAAGGAGGTTGTTAAAATTTGCTATACATAAATGGAATAAGATTTGCAAGCTGAGGGTCCGCCCGGTGGTGCAGCGGTTTCGTCCGCGCTTGGCAGCCCGGGGTTCGCGGGTTCGGATCCCGGGTCGCCAGCCGACGCACTGCTCGTCAGCCATGCTGTGGCGGCGTCCCATATAAAGTAGAGGAAGATGGGCACGGATGTTAGCCCAGGGCCAGTCTTCCTCAGCAAAAAGGGGAGGATTGGCAACGGATGTTAGCTCAGGGCTGGTCTTCCTCACAAAAAAAGAAAAAAAAAAATTTAAGAGTCTAGAAGGGAACCCTAGTTTCCTTTCCCTGGTAGCGTTAGCAGAGAAGGGAAAGGCGTTGCCCGGGGACGGCCACTGCAGCCTGAGGAAAGACCATAGCGGGTCCCAAGGACCTGCACAGACCCAGACAAGCCACTCCAGGACTGAGGCCAGGTGGAGGCCTCTCACTGCACTTTTATTGTTCATATTGGTATCATTGTTTTGAACTTTGTTTTTTGTATTGTCAGAAAAAGCAAATAGGTATTTATATTTTGTTAGGTATCAATCTTTTCAATCTAAAAGAAAAAGAGGTACGTTTGTAGGATCTCAACATTAAGTAGGCACACTACCATGTTAGAATCGAATTGGAGAGGACTCTAGTTAGAGCAAAGGCGGACCCCAGTTACTCAGACTAACCTCGCTACTGAGGGCAGCTTAAAAACACTGGCCACAGTATTTTAAATAATCTTAAAAACATCAAAGGGCTAACAAGATACAAAGAAATTACCCGGCCAGCGAGCCCGGCACTGGGGGGCACTTCTGCCGCAGTGGAGTTGGCCTGTCAGGGAGAGGCAACTGAGAAGCAGAGCAGAGCCTCTGAGAGCCTTGAGGGGCTCAAGGAACAGAACGTAGGGGCAGAGAGCTGGGAAACCACCCCCCTCTCGGGACTGGGAAATCCAAAGGGCTGGGCTCTAAGGGTAAGAGTGAACCAGAAGCAAACTCGCCCTCGCCAGTTCTATACTCTGCCTTTGAATTACCTGGGTAAGCCAGAGAGTCTTAAGCCTTGAAATTAGCCTAAGGTGATCCTGGATCGCTAGTGCCCCCAGATCCCTTGCAGAAGCTAACTGAAGGAAGATGACACCCTTTTAGGCTTCAAGTAATTTCTAAAGGTAGTGTTTCAAACAACTGTTCATCCTACAACCAAAGATAATCAGGCACACAAGGTGACAAGACAACATAACCAAGGGCCAGCTGAAACAAGAGATATCAAAAACGGATCCATGGGACACGGAATGATCAGATCACACCGTAAAACAAACGTGCTTGTTGTTTTTCACAAACGGAATCACACAGTATGTACGCGTACGTTCACAAGGGGAAAGGGCTGGAAGAGAAGGCTGGTCTCTGCACATTGGCCTCCTACCTGTCCCACCGCCTCCATTCACAACTCACACCCCCAGGTGACCCTGGGATGTCTTGATTTCACTTTCGTTCCTACCTATATGGCTTTGTTCAGGGGTTCCCAGGCCCTACAGGAACCCCCTGGGATGGATGCCACTTCCTATAGGAAGCCTTCCCTACTCCCTCCAGCCATAACACATCTCTTTCTCCCCTTTTAACTTTCTCTCTTGGAAACCTTTTATCCCTCTGCCTTGTATTCTGAGCTGCTGTGCTCCTCCCTTTCTCCCCACTGGACCAAGAGCTCTTTAGGCGCTGGGCCTGGGGTGATGCTGCTGTTTTCACCTTGCATTTCCTCTGCTCAGTGCTGGGCAATTTGGAGGAGGATGACCACAGGGGGAGCAGTAGACAGGCTTACTCATGCCCTTCAACACACTTGTCAGTGTCCTGCCACTGTCATCCTGACTTGGGTTGTAAAGGCCAAGGGAAACCTTGGGACCCCCCCACTTCTACCCAAGCCCTCCCATGGGTGGCCATATGAAGACTTGTTACACTAGTGTTTACATTTTCAATGCACCTGAACACACCCAGGATCTCAACAGTTTCTCAGCAGCTGTGGAAAGTAGGCATCATAGGCCACATTTGACAGGCAGGAGACTGAGGCTTAGGGAGGAGAATGACTAGCCCAGTGGTTCTCAAGCCTGGATGCACTTTGGAATCACCTGGCGAGCTTTTACAAATTAAGTCTGAACCACAAGGGGTGGAGCCCAGGTGTCAGAATTTTTTAAAGATGTCCAGGTGATTCTAATATATAACCAAGCTTGAGAACCATTGGACAAGCTCAAGGCCTACAGCCAGTGGGGAGCAGAGCCAACGCTAGAATTCCAAATCTCGAGGCAGCGCTCTTTTTTCCCAAGAGGAATTGGGGGAGGTTCCTGGAACACTGGCTATTTGGGGTCCTACAAGCTAGAAGACAGTGTTGGAAGAGTGGGCTCCATAAGACAGTCTTGGCTTCTGTGAGGCCAACCTCCTCTTCCCTCCTTGTCCTCCCCTGACTCCAGAACTCGGGCCCAGACAGCCAAAACCCAGGGGACAACGGGTGACTCAGACGCTTCCTGTTTTCTTGGCCACAGTGACAGGAGGATGGAAACAGCCCCAAGCTGGGGTTCATGGCCTAAGAGAGGGGGCCTGAAGAGGGGCTGGAGTTGTGGGCCCAGCCTGCCCTGAGGTGCAGGAAGAGTGAGCTAGGCGGGGTGGTTTACTGGCCTCGGTGGGTGGAAATAAGGGTGGTTTGTTGGGTAGCAAGGTCAGCAAAGGGAGGGAGGATTTGGAACCAGCTTTTCTTGAAATGTAGGGACTTTCTGAGTTCTTGGGGGTTGAAGGAGAGACCTGAGGTTGCACCTGGATATGTGGTTCAGGCAAAGTAGGCAAGCTGCGAGGCTGTGTGGGGCAGAGAGAAGAGCTCTACGCTGAGAGGCCAGGGACCCGGGTTATCTCGTCCCTGCCCAGCCACGAATTACTGTGTGACCCTGAGTAAGCCCCTGGTCATCTCTGAGCCCCTGCTTCCTCTCCTAAGAAGTGGGGGTGGGGCTGGGATAAACTGAGCTCCGAGAAACCCTGGGATTCTAAGAAAAATCATAACCTCTCCCAGCCTTACAGAGCACAGTGCACCCTCGAGGGGACTTGTCATTCAGGTAATTTTAAGTCGGGCGATAGCCCTGAGAGGTAGGCAGGGAAAGTACTGTAATTACCCGACTGCTGTTGGAGACACTGATGATCAGCGAGAGTAAGAAAGGTGCTGGCTAAGGGTATGTGGACATGGGGCCCTGGACACTCCTGGTGGCCCAACTTGGTCACTCACTGCCTTGGAGGACAGCGATTTGGAGACGTTTATGAAAAATCGTACACATCTGAATCTTGGCCTCAATCATCTCCCTGTTGGGGTCACCCTCAGGAAATGATCCTAAATTCAGAAAAGGCTTGTTGGACAGGAAGACGTCCACTAAAATGAATTTTGTTTTAACGAGAAGTTAAACACAGCCCAGGCAACCAACAATAGGAAAATGCAGACCGTAGACTGTGTATTTGCTACGTATTTCTGAGTAACAAATTGCCCTCAAACCTCATGGCTTAAATAACAAGCATTTATTACCTCACGGCTTCTGTGGGTCTGAAATCCAGGCACGGCCTGGAGGAGAGGATCCACTTCCCGGTGCACTCACGCGGCTGTGGGCAGTCTCAGGTCCTCGTGGGCTCTCGAGGGGACATCAGTTCCTCAACACGTGGGCCCCTCCAGAGGGCAGCTCACAACATGGCAGCCAGCTTCCTCACAGTCCCTCTGTGACTTGATCCTGGAATTGACCTCTCCTGGCTTCTGCTGTATTCTCTTCCTAAGAAGTGCGTCACTAGGTCTAGCCCAGGTTCAAGGAGAGAGGATTACACAAGTGTGTGAATACCAGGAGGGGGCACTGGAGGGGAGGGAAGTTTTCCTTGACCCTTTAAGGGTCTCCAGTTGGGTCTGAAAAATAAACTGATTAACAAAGACAGAGTAACAAGAGAAAAGAATACGTGTTTATTTCCTAAAAGTTTTACGTGACACAGGAGCCTTCATAAGGAAATGCAGATGGGGAAAAACAGACCTGAGTGTTTCTATGCTAGGTTTGCTGTGTAGAAACACGATAGGTCAGAGCAGATGAGGTAAGTGTAGCCAACTGTGGGAGGCGTAGCAAGCCCTGTTTGTTCGACTCTTCTTGGTGTCCCTTTGTCCTCGGAGATAGGGTGGTCCTTTCTCCCAGTACAGGGAGGGCGCCTCTCACATGACCATTCATGACCTGTTTCAGGGGAGAAGGGCAGGGGGAAGGTCAGAGTGACTGACTGCAGTGACAGAAGTCCCTGCTTCTGCTGTTTTCTCAATCTCCTTCAGCTTCAAGTATTCAATACGCCCCGGTGCTGTATTTTGGGCTAGTGTGTCCTGAACCCCATCAAGATCAGTGGGGACCATCTTAGAAGCTGCCTACCATACAGCATATGTGAGACGTTTATGATCTTGAGTGAAATGAAGACAAGAGGTTGCAAAACTGCATACACAGGATGATCACATCTGAGTAAGAATACAACAGGGAAAAAAGACGAGAAGAAATTTGTTAAAAACACGTATACACACCTAAAAACCAAATGGGATCTACACGATAAAGCACCTTTCTAAATTAGGTCTTTTGCTTTTCCACACATGCATTCATTTTGTGTATCTTTTTTTCCCCCCAATTACTTATTCTCCGAACTTAAGTAACTAATTATCTGGCCTTGGGGGCCAAGGGGCTGGGTAGGAAGGAGTCCAGGCCCCGCCATCTGTCCTTGAGCCTGTCTGAGCAAAAAGAAGCTATAAATTCTCACAGTGGGACAGCCTCAGGGACGTATCCCAGGCAGTCCTAACCGCCTCTAATCTCAGTGCATATTCCTGAGTTTATGGGAGCCTGAGGAGTTGGCTTTGGGGGTGATCATAAGGGCAGCATTGTTTGGGGAGGAGTTGGTGCAGAGGTTGGCAAGGAGTGGAGACAGAGCAAAGTGACCCAGAGAGAAAGGGGAAAGCCATTGACACGGTGGGAAAATGCCTGAAAGTTGGAGTCTCGTACCCTGGGTGTGCCTGTCACTTGAGTGTGACTCTTTCAAGTCCGTCTCCTCATCCACAGAGTGGGATGAAATTAATTAATATTGCCCTTCCTCATTCAACAGAATTAAGTGAGTTGATTGTGCACAGAAATACACTCTGTAAACTGTAAAGCTCTGGACCAGTGATGGTTTCTTCAGGGATCAACTACAGCAAATATACCTCCCTCTTCCCACTGAGCACCCAGCAGGAGTCCAGCCCCTCCCTGACCACGGGCAGCAGGCCTTGTTGGCTCCCACATACTGAGCCACAGGTCCATTCTCATCTCTCACTAGTTATGTGGGTTAAATGTTGATGTTGAATGTGCTTCGGTTGAAAAGAATGAGGTTACCTCTAACGAAGGACGATTTGGCAACATCCATCAAAATCACAATCGACTCAGCAATTTCACTTTTAGGAATAGATATACACACACAGGTATGAAATGACAGGTCCAGGCATATTCGTTGCAGCATTCTTTGTGAGAGAAAAGCTTTGTAAAGAAAAAAAATGTCCATCCACAGGGGACCGGTTAGATCGATTATGGAACATCGTACAATGGAATGCTGTGAAGGCAGTAAAATGGATGAGGCAGCGCTGGGTGCACTGATCCAGAAAGATCTCCAACATATATTATCAGATGAAAAAGCAAGTTGCCAAACAATATTACCTGTCTATCTCCACTAATGTAGAAAATCAAACAAAACCACCTATATGTATATGTACCTAATCTGTACAAAAATACAGAGGAAATGCAGGGAGCAACAAGGTCAGCTGTCAGAAGAGGCCATCTGGGGGAGGAAAGGTAGGGGAAGGGGACAAGGAGAGGGGACCTTACTCTTTTCAGCTCCATATACTTCAGGGATGGTTGCCATTTCTTTGTGATGTGAACATATTCATGTATTTTCTGTGTAATTTTTTAAACTTAAAATTTATACATATAGTATATATTATATATAAGTCTTAGAATCCTTCACTGTCTTTAAAATTTTGGATCCCTGGCTATTGTTTCGGAACACGTCTGAGATCATCACTGGGCCTCATGGGTACTTATTCCCTGGGAGGGAGTCACCTCTCTGTAGAAGGGCCCAGCTCCCCTCTCCCAAGATGGCGCCTCTTCCCAGCTGAGGTGCTCCATGGAGCTCTGAGGCCTGTCAGATGGAGACCGCAGCCCTCAGCCCAGGCCTGCTCCCTGCCGAGGCGTGATCCCCTGAGCTGGTTCTCACACCATCTGTGCAGCAATGAAGGCAAAAAACCCCCAAAAACAAAAAGAAAACCTTCAATCATTCATTCCTTAAACAAATGGTAGTCAATGGTGAATAAAAACAGACAAGATTACAGTCTAGTAAAGAGACAGACTCTAATCAAACAGCCTCCTAGATAAAAGTGAAATGAGGTCTGTGATAGATGCTCTGGAAGACAGACCCAGAGAATGTTCTGAGGAGGCTTTTCCCCCATTTTCCCTGAGACTCTTCCCCTCTCCCCACCCACATCCTCACCCTCTCCACCCTTCATGAACTGGAACCTGAAGGCTTGTCTGGGGTCTTCAGCAGCTGGCTCAGGGCTCCCCACAAGTGGACATGAGGGGAGAAAATGCAAGTCAGGACCCAGGAAATCACCAGCAGAAGAGCTCGGACCGAAGAGCTCTGGCGGGGAAGCACAGCGGCTTGGCAGCCTGGTTCCAGACCTGTGACCAACATCACCTCTTGTTCACAGGCGCTGGCCTCCAGCCATCCAAGGCCACTCTTCAGACCACCATCCCTTCCCAACTTCTGCCCTGCAGGGTCCTGGCCAGCGAGGCCACTGCCGAGCGGGCTCTTTCAGTTTGGAGTTGACAGTTTCACTGCCCATGCCACTGTCTGGACCAAGAAAAGAATTTGTGTGTGCATCTGTGCACGAGTGTGTGCATGTGTGCATATGTGTGTACACATGCATACTATACACACAGGTCTGTACTCTGTGGATAGAGTGTCAATTCATTCCAGATTTACTGGAACAGCCTCAATTTCACATATTTGGACACCACAAGCCATTGAACATCCTGAAAATTCCAATATGATTATTTATGCAGCACCCCTTCAGTCTTGTTCCAAAAAAAGGATTTGAGAACCAGCCTGTAGAGTTGTATATACTTCAGCAGGATTTAAAAATAACAGACAAGGAAACTGGGGAGAAGGGAGCGTAAGATGACAGAAATGCATAACTCACGTCCTGTGAGCATGCTGGAGGCCGGCCACGAGCATATCTCAGAATTTCCAAGCAGCCAGAGCTAAGAGGGAAACAAGATGACATGGATTCCTGCCCTGGGGACCTGCGGGAGTTTCCCCCAAAAGTCCTCAGAAAGATGCCATGTGAGTCAGAGTTAGAGAGAAACAAATTCATGTGCCACATCTTAATGGTGGTGTGGTTACACAAATGATGGCATTTGTCAAAACTCACAGAAGAGTTCACTTAAGGTTGTGCGTTGCATTGTCAGCAATCTTTACCTCAGAAAGAAAAGAACCATAAACAAATAGAGTGAATAATATGCCTGCTGAAGTGTTTAGGGGGCAAGCGAACTGACATTCGCAACTTACGTTGAAATGCATCAGAAAAGGAAGGTGCATTGCTGGGTGGAAAGAGGACTAGAGGGACTGACCTGTGATCAAGCCAGGAGAGTGAAGTACGGCGTCTCAGTGGTGGGCACGCAGTGGGGGCGGTACAACTCTCTCAGCTTTTCTGTGTGTTGGAACATTTTTATAATGAAAGGTCGGGGGCTCAGAGAAATGAAGTGGACTTCGGATGTTACCATCAACACCCCGTGTCGTTCACAGAGCCAGAGCTAGCAGCAGCCCTGAAAACCCACTCAACCCCGGGCACCTTGCCCATGGCAGTGGTAGGGATTCTTGGGCGCAGAGCTTCGGCTGCAGCAGGGATGGGGAGGCCTGGCTCCTGCAGATCCCACAGCACAGTGGGACATTGGTATCTCCCAGACACAGCTCTCAGATCATGGAGACGCCTTGTCAGCCATCAGGGAGCACCTCCCCTCCGAGGCGCTGTGCTTTGCCCAGAGCACCCTGGTAAGTGGCAGAGCTGGATTTCAGCCTGACGGTATGATGGCGTTGATGATGGGGATCATTTATTGGGGCTCTTCTCTCTGCCAGGCACTGCATTAAGCATTTATATCTATCATGTCATTTAATGTTTAAATGACCCTATGAAGCAGGTACCATCATTATCCTCATTTCTATATTAAAAATGGCTCAGAGAGGTTCAGTAATTTGTATGTAACACTCAGCTGCCAATGCTGTGCTGGGATTCAGTTACATTTGACTCCTGAGTCTTCGATCCTAACTGCTGCCTTCCGTCCCGCATGCCACTCTCCGCATCCCTTCCATCTTCCTCCTACCCTCTCTCAAAGGCCTGTCACAGATGACTTGTCTCTGCTCTGTCCTCCGAAGAAAGTGCGACTCTGGCCCAGAGTGCTCCTTAGAAACCAAGCACCCCACTCCTGCTCCTGTGCTCTCGCTCCCCCGGACAGCCCTGCACTCTGGGGTGGGCTCCTTTCCCCAACGCTCCCTGGAGACACACACATGAGCACACACGCACACGCGCACACACACATACCTCCTGATGGGCTGAACCAGCCCCACTCTCATCCCTGCAAATCCTGCGCCTCCATCCCAGCGTCTTCAGGGCTGCTCTGGCCAGCTTTCCTATCGACCACAAACCCCAAACAAGACAACCTGAAAACAGCCTGTTGCCCCTTTAATAGAATTCCAGAACCAAGGAATATTTCAGACAGCTGGTAGCCAGCCTCCTTAGTTTTTACAGAGAAGGAAATGAAGGCCCAGAGAGGGGCAATGGCTGGCCCAATGCCACACAGCACACCAGGACTGAACCTTGTCTCCTGGAACTTGTCCCCTTAGCTCAGGGCTGAATTGGGCTGCAAAGCTGTGGGGGGTGCAAAGGGGAGCGGCTAGAGACTGCCATGGAGAAAGAAAGAGAAAGACTGGCTCCTAGGGCCAGGGAAGAGAATTGCTGGGCCCTGCGGTGTCAGCCGAGAGGCCCCTTGAAAGGCAGCTCTCACTTTATAGACGGCAGCCTCAGCCCCAGAGAGAGGAAGTGCCTGTCACGGGATCCCGGCCGCGTGGAGGCAGGAATTTGTTTTCCTGAATCCCCAGTGTCCTTCCCCTTCCTGCCCCTTGATTCCCTCTGAAAGACGCTGAGGTACCGAGCAGGCTGAGCTGCGTCTCCCGCACGTCCACACCCACAGCGCCCCACGCCTGGGACCCGTCAGTGCCCCCAGGACCGAAGACTGAGCCTTTGGCTTTTACCAGGACCCTTCCTAGAAGTCTCAGAGCTGGGGCTATGGCCCGGGCCCTGCGGGGCTGTTGGTAGACGGGCCCTGACCTCTGCAGCCCCTTGCAGGGAGGGAAGAGAAGGAAGCTCCAGGGGCCCAAAAGCCACCCATCCCCGTACACATCTGCTGTTCACCCAGACCTGGCCCCTAGGGACTTCAGACCCCCACCCAAGGGGAGGGTCCTGTCCTGGTTGCTCCAAGCCTCAGGCAGGGCCTGGAGTTGGGTGGGGGTGGGTTAAGAGGTGGGAGGGGGTCACTCGGCTGGGAGGCCCAAGTCCTTCCAGCCAAAGCCAAGCTTGGAGCCTGTGGCAGAACAGTGATCAGCCACGGAGACTGGGTCTACAGATAGACCCCAAGCAGCCCCGGCCATGCCAGGCTGACCAGCCCCCTCCAACACAAACACTGGGCCCCTGGCTCTGTGGAAGGGGGCATTTCTGAGAGATGACATCAGCTCTTAGAGTTTTATGTTTCCTGCCGACCTCAGCCCAGAGAGCAGAGTCCCGGGCGCCCACAAGCCTAGTGGGCCAGGCACCAGCACTGGTGCAAACAGCACCCCGCTGGCCTTGGACACTCACAGCGGTCCCCCCACAGGAAAGACAGTGCGAGGGTGGCTGTCCAGTGGCCTGCTCACCCTGAGGACGCAGCCCTGCCTGGGCACTGCAGGACAGATGCAAGAGAAGAGAAGACACCAAGCTCCCAGCTCCCCAAATACACCTCGGGACCTTTGCTCATGCTGTTCCCTCCATCAGTTCCCATGCCTTACCTGCTCCATGCCATCTAGCAACCTGACTCCACATCCTTCAAGCATCATGTCCAATGTCCCCTCCCCTGTGAAGCCAGCCCCACCGCCCCGAGCCTCCACAGTGTCCTGTCATCCTTCCATGGGAGCCCGGACCACCCTGTACCTCACTTTCCCTCCCCCCCTCACTGCCCTCACTCTCCAGACCCTGAGCCCCTGGAGGGTACAGGCCAAGTCCCATTTCACTCTGGCAGAAAGAAATTAATCAGCCACAAAGGGGTGAGACTCCCCCCAAGTCGAGAGAGCCACAGAGAGGGCTCAGCAGAAGGCAGGGAGGCTGGAGGTCAAGTGAAGTGAAGAGAGCTGCAAGAGGGGGACAGAGCGGGAGAGGTGGGGGCCCTGAGGTGAAGGAGCCGTAGTGGGGGACCTGGGCAGCCAGAGTGGGGAGCATGGGGGCCAAGCCTCCAGGGAGGGTATGTTCCCACAGGCAGGCCTGGTTGAATGAGTGAGTGAGTGAATGAGGGGTCCAAAGAGAGGAGGGTGAGGCAGAAAAACCAACTTCACCTTCTAGAGTGAACTTTCTCTGGCAGCAGGGAGAGGTAGACACAGAGACAGATGCCCACACATGCTGAGCCCCGCCCCGCCACTCCACCTGGAGCTTCACAGGCTAAGGGGTGCTGAAGGTGGCACTCGGGCCCAGAATGGGCCACAGGGACTGGGTTGCTGCCCCTCTTCCCTGGGAGGGGGCTGACTGGATGCCCCAGGGCCTAGGGCCAAGCTGCCCACTGCTGACTCAGGCCCTGCTGGCCAGCTCAGCATTCCTGCCCTGCTGAATGGGGCTGTTGAAGGGGGTTCGGCCACTGGCCACACCCCCAACCAGAGCCTTCGGATGCTGCGCTGGGGGCTCCGCTCTCAGAGGGCAGCACTGGCCCTGGGGATAAGTCTGAGAGCGCTCTGGCCACCAGCTGCTGCTCTGGAGGTGTCTGGGACCGAGCACAATCCTAGGTAAGCTGGTGAGGCTGGCATCAGAGAGGGGATCCCAGTGAGAGGGAATCTGTCCTGACTGTCAGGACTGGAGGCCCCGGGATGGTGACCCTGCTCCCAGTCCCCAGAGCTGCACACGACACAGTGTGTAGGTGGGGGTGCTGCAGGGGCTCTGAGGTTTGTCCCACCTCCTCCATCAGACCGGAGCTTCCTTACGGCAGAGGTGGTTTCCCTATTAGATCGGGCCTCTTACAGGGTGTGGGCTGGGTCTCCCCCATCATACCCAGAGCTCCCCAAGCCCAGCCTTCATCTCCTCCTTAGTGTTTAACTCGAGAACCGTATCTGGGGCCTAGCCTCACGCTCTGCTGGTGGGTCCTAGTCAAGCCATGGTCCAGCTGCCCCAGCAGAGCCAATGCTTTCCCCTCCTGGCCTTTGGCCCAAGCCGGGATCTGGCCCCCAGCCCTGGCTGTGTGGGCCGACACCTGTCAGGTGTGCTTTTTCAGGAATGGGGGAGGGCCGGGTGCCATGAAGCCGGTGCGGGTTGTCACCATTTGGTGGGTGCTACTGCTGGTGTCCAGGCTGGGGGCCACCAGGAAGGGCTCCCCAGAAGAGGCCTCCTTCTACTATGGAACCTTCCCACTGGGTATGTCCATTCCTCTGTTGGTCTGTCCATCTGTCTGTCAGCCTGCCCACCTTGGCTGGCTTGCCAAGGACTTTGGTGTTTTAGCTTCCTGACAGGTAGGATGGGAAAAATAACTCCATATAATTGTTCTAAGATAAAAGAAGTTCCTAACATATTTTTTTAAAGTTACTATACAGATAGGAAATGCTAAGCAGAGCTAAAATTGTACAAAAAAAAGTGTTTTTAGCATATTATGTCTTCCCCCTTCCCCCTGTCCTGCCCCACATGCTCCCACTCCTAGGGAGACAGGGCACGGGTCTGCGCTGTGGCCCAGGAGGCACAGCCTGGAGTCCCGGCGCTGGGCGGGCAGTGGGAGGGGCCCCAGAGCCCAGCTTGGGGTCTCTACTTGCAGGCTTCTCCTGGGGCGTGGGCAGCTCCGCCTTCCAGACGGAGGGCGCCTGGGACCAGGACGGGAAAGGGCCCAGCATCTGGGATGTCTTCACGCACCGCAGGAAGGGGAAGGTGCTTGGGGATGAGATGGCAGATGTGGCCTGTAATGGCTATTACAAGGTCCAGGTGAGTGACAGGTGTGTGTGTGTGTGTGTGTGTGTGTGTGTGTGTGCGCGTGTGTGTTTGAGCATGTACCTAACTGAGAGGTGGGCAGTGACATATTAAGGGAGCCCAGGTGACAATGTCAACCCAGTGCTCTGCTAAACACCCCCTACCCCAATGCAGCCAAAGGGGATGGGGCCAGTGGGGTCTGGGGACTAGGAGTATGTGGATGTGGGAAGGTGGATGTCGGAGGAAAGGAAAGAAGGCCCCCACCTGAGCCACTGCCTTATCCAAGCGATGGGTAGCTGAGGGGCTGATGCCATGGCTCTAGGGCCTACAGGTCCCCCTGTGGAGGGAGTGAGACCTGCTCATCCTCAGGCCCTCTGTTCAGCACCCACTTTCCTCTCTGGATTGACTTCATGAAGGATTCATCATCCAAGTTTATTAGGAACCCCCGGATGGACTTCTCAGAGGACCTCCATGTCCTGCTTCTATGTGACTCTTTGCACATCCCCAGGAGGAAGTGGGGCGGATGGTATCGCACCTGTTGTATATCGTATCTGTTGTATAGATGAGGAAACAGCTCCTTCCTCACCCACTGGGAATATGGACAGGGTGAGCCTTGGCCTGGGGGCCTCCAGCATGACCCTTACCTGCCCACCCCAGGACCCCAGGTGACCCTGCCCTGCCTCCCACCCCTGTCTGCACAGGAGGACATTGCTCTGCTGAGGGAGCTGCACGTGAGCCACTATCGATTCTCGCTGTCTTGGCCCCGGATCCTACCCACGGGTGTCCGAGGTGAGCTAGGGCAGCCCCGCCCGAGCCCAACAGGGCTCCTCTTGGCCATGTTGGCTTTGTGGGGACAGCACAGAGCCCTGGGGAGGGAGACCAGGAATGTGGTTTCTTTTGGCAGCAGCTCTCATGTTCCGGAGATAGCTGGGCCCCCAGGGTACTGTACCACCCCTCTGAGACCGAGTGCTGGTGGGCTGAGGGGGCCTTCAGGCCTTTGAAAAGCCACAGGGCCCAGGAACAACATCAAAAGGTCAAGGCCAAGGTCCTTTCTTGTCAAGTCCCCTTTTATTTTACCTTCAGCTGATCAGGTGAATGAGAAGGGAGTCAAATTCTACAGTGATCTCATCGATGCCCTTCTGAAGAGCAACATCACCCCCATCGTGACCTTGCACCACTGGGATCTCCCGCAGGTGAGGGCTGGTGCAGGCTTGGAGGCCAGAGGGAGCTCAGCTTAGCAGGAGAGAGCCTGATTCAGGGACCTGGGGTTGCCAAGGTGGGGGCAAAGCTGGGGTCTGGACCGGAAGATGGGAGGGGGTGAGGAAGAAATCTCTCTGACTCCTCCACGGCAGGAAGGTCACGCTGGCTTAAACAATGTTTGTAATAAGTGATAAATGTGGATTTTGATGTTTTCCAAAACATTTGGCCTAAAAATGACAAATTGAACTATAAAAAAAGAAACATCTTTGGAGTAAGATTTGATGACATGGCATAATTAACAAGTTGGTTTAGCCTTTTTTCCCCAGTTTGAGCCAGCACCATATGTACTCATACATGAGCACCCCCCCCAAGTAATTTCCGTAAAGTCTCAACATGCTTAAGAACATCACTATTAGACATCACTGTTTAAGCAATTTTTTCATTTGCTCAACAAGGCCCCACAGACATCAAGACCTAGCCAGGAGAGGAGCCGTGTGTGTAACTCTTTATGACATAGTGTGGCAGGTGGTCAGAGAATGAAGACATGGCTTCAGGGAGGTGTTGGGGAGAGGATGGAGTCCAATCAGTGCCTTGAAGGGTTGGGGCATGAGGTGGGAGGAAGGGGAGCTCTGGATCCAGGAAGCAAGGAGGCAAGGAGGGGCTGGGCAAGTGATTCGGTTAGATTTTGGGGAGCAGGCAGGAGGGGGAAGGACAGAGGTTGGAGGAGTAGCTTGGAAGGCCTCGACTGTCGAGCTAGGGTGACAGAGGTTTGTTCTGTGGGAAGGAGAGCCATCAGAGGCCTCTAAACTGGGGCTGGGGCCGTAGAGCAGGCTTCAGGGAGATAACTGGAAACCACTTTCCAGCTTCTCACTTGGTTAATCACTTTCACTAACCTGCCCCTTTAGCATCCCCTCAAACCCACCAAAGAGAGCTTGGTAGGTAATCTAGATGGAATGATGAATCTTGGGAAAATCTTGCCCTCATGAGCAGATGCCTTTGGCTGGGAAAGCCCTCTGCTGAAGAAAGCAGAACCCACTCTCGTAAGAGAGGTTTCTGACATCTGCATAGCCCTCAAAATCCTAGTCAGAGGGGCCAGTCTGGTGGCATAGCAGTTAAGTTCGCATGTTCCACTTCGGTGGCCCAGGGTTCGCAGGTTCGGATCCCAGATGCAGACCTACACACTGCTCATCAAGCCATGCTGTGGCAGCATCCCACATATAAAGTAGAGGAAGATGGGCATGGATGTTAGCTCAGGGCTAATCTTCCTCAGCAAAAAAGAGGAGGATTGGTAACAGATGTTAGCTAAGGGCTAATCTTCCACACACACACACACACACACACACACACACACAGACACACACAGACACACCCCAAATCCTAATGAGAGCTTCCATGCCCAGCATCATACCTTGTTTCTTCAGAACGTATATTAAACTCTTTTCCCATTATCAGATCTCTTTCACCTGGCAGATTTTCTTAACTATCCAATCTATCAAGTCCTTTTTAGCATGAGAGCCTCAAACTTTCTCTGCTCCCTCCCTCTGGTTTGTATAATGTATGTTACACAGCTCATCTCCACATTTACACTGTCTCATGGCTCATTGCTGCCACCGTCTTCAAGTCTTAATGCCCAAGACCCTGCATCTTTGCTCTCCTTTCCTCTAAACATCCTCTGTAGTTGTAATCACTCATATTTCTCCCACAAACTTGGCCGATCAGCTCCAAAAGTCTTTTCTGGAGACAGATCCTTAGGGCACCTCCTTCCTTCTCCACTCCTCTGTTCCAGCTGCTCCAGGTCAAGTATGGCGGGTGGCAGAACGTGAGCATGGCCAGATACTTCAGTGATTATGCCAATCTGTGCTTCGAGGTCTTTGGGGACAGGGTGAAGCACTGGGTCACTTTCAGTGATCCTCGGGTAAGCAGGTCCCCTCTCCAGGTGGGAAAACCCACTTCCCGGACTGGAGTGCACCCTGCCACTTCTCACGGTCCTGTGGCCCCCATTTGCCGTCCCTGTAGACAATGGCAGAAAAAGGCTATGAGACGGGCCACCACGCGCCAGGCCTGAAGCTCCATGGCACGGGCCTGTACAAGGCGGCACACCACATCATTAAGGTGAGGGGGGTCCTTCCAGGTGTGAAGGCTGGGTTCAAGGGGGAGGGGCAAGCCCCGGTGTCAGCTCAGCCTGCCCCAGGGGTCCCAGCCTGAGCTCAGTCCTCTGCTGCTCCACCTCAAAACCAGCATCTTCCACAGCGTCTTCCCACCGTTCGTTTCCCTCCATGAGGACTTATGAGGGCACGGCCGGTCATCCAGTGCTCCTCTGGACACTGCGACCGAGACAGTATAGTGGCTGCTCTCTAGAGCTTGCAATAGCCAAGGGGATGGAGCACATGCATCTGAAAACTTGTCACCCACAGGTCTAAACTGTCTTGTGTGGAATGGTGACAGGAGGAAGGGGGGATGAAATCTCCGATGAATGAGCAGAAGTAACTGGAGGCTGGTGAAGGACAGCAGTAAGAAGGGGTTAGGAGTGTTCATCCGGTCACACGGACTTCGAAGGACCTGGGGTTTCTGAAGGAGGAAGGAGAAATAGGAAGTAGCAATAATGAGCGAGGCAGACCTACCCTAAGGTGTGTGGGGTGTGAGAAAAAAATGGCCTCTGCTTGAATGAACTGCCGTGGAGGTGGTCTTTAGGGACAGCCAGGCTCAGTTAGGGCACAAAAGTGAAGGGGACAGTGAGAGATGCTGGAGGTGACTCACCGTGAGTTACAAGGCTCTGGAAAGGCTTGAGAAGGGGAGGGAATCAGGTCACATTACAGGCACATATGAGCATATGGGGGACAGTGACTGGGGAACAGGGATGAGGCATGATGGGATGGCCCCAGTGGACTCTCGGTGGAAGGTGGACAAGCTGATCAAGCGGGAAGGCAAGGGGCCACTGGGTGACATACCAGACCCTCAAATTCATATCGGGGAGAGAACTTCCTCATTCTGTCTGCACTTGGCTTATGATTCCTTGAACTGTGAATATTTAAAGGGAAGAGCTCTGAAGACCTCAGCTGGCTACTGGGAGAGAACATGGGAGAAGGCAGGTGGGCACGTTTTGGGTCCCATTGCTCAAGACTGTTCCAGACGCTTGGTATTTTCCTTACTTCCTGAGCACCTATGGGACAAGTACTGCCTGGTTACCACAGAGGACAACCAGGAACAAAGCAAGAAAGTTGAGCAAAAAATCTTAGAAACAAGAGAGAACACAAAGTGGTGGTTTATGAGTTTCTGCCAGATGTAGATCAAGTTTCAGCTACAGTACAAAGAAAGTGCCTCTGGAGCTCAGAAGATGGGATGGGCTAACGGATTGGGCTGATCAAGGCTGGGCTCACGAGCATGGTCGGACTTCAACTGGATCTCTAGAGTTAGGAAGGAGAGAAAGGCCACCTCGGGTTGAAAGGGAGGAGAGCGATGGGCGAGGTCCGCATCTCCCGTGAGTTCCCTCCTTTTGCAGGCCCATGCCCAGGCCTGGCACTCTTACAACAGCACGTGGCGCAGCAAGCAGCAAGGTGAGCTTGACCTCCTGCGAGCGCCGGGAGCAGACGGCGCCCAGCGGAGCCATGTCATTCCCACCCGTCTCCCCTTTTCTTTCTCTTCTCATAAGGTGTGGTGGGGATTTCATTAAGCTGCGACTGGGGGGAACCTCTGGACATTAGCAACCCCAAGGACATAGAAGCTGCCGAAAGATATCTACAGTTCTGCCTGGGCTGGTTTGCCAACCCCATCTATGCTGGTGACTACCCTCAAGTCATGAAGGACCGTATCGGTGAGCCAAGTCATGTTCTAAGACTCCAGATACCACGGCCACAGTACTGAGCTCAAGTGAAACGACTGAAAGGCAGGGGGGTGGAAGAACACTCGAGGGATGACCCAGCCCCCAAGGAATTGAGAACTGGTTATTTGAACTGGGGTGGGGGGGGAGTGGACATCCAAACAAATACCTAGACCTAGACATTGAGAATTTCAGAACCCAGGAAAAAATTAGCAATTCTCTGGGCTGCTCTCTTGTGTTCTGCGGTCCTGTCTCCTCCCCACTCCACTCCATTGTAACTGCAGCGAAGTAGGAGAGAGAAGTCAAAGACACAGTCACCGGCCGTGTCAGTTCTATTGCTGCTTCTTTCTGTTGCTTGAGAAATACTTTGCAAGCGTTGGTTTCCAGGGTCAGAGAAGAAAAGAAAGACAAGTAAAGCACACAAGGCTGTATCAGTTTGGATGCTTTTAAGTGCCACGCAACAGAAAACTCCAGCTAAAATAGCTTGAAAAATAGGAAATTGATCATCTCACCTGAGTCCAGAAAAGGGCGATCCGGGGCTAGTTAATCCAGCCCTGAGGGATGTCTTTGAGGAACCAGGTTCATTCCATCTTTCCATTCCGGCACCTTTAGCCTATCAACCATTCCCTAGGGACACAAGATGGCTACAGCAGCTCCAGGCATCACATCTTTACACATCAACACCCAGAGGCAGAAAAAATAGCTCTGTCATATCTGTTTTTAAGAACAAGGAATATCTTCCCATGAAACAGCCTCCCCCCACAGCTGACTTCCCTTCGTGTCTCAAGGGACGGAACTGTCACGTGCCCTGGAGTGCCCTAGACCACCAGGATTAGGGTCTTAGAGGCTGGAGAAGGGACAGGACTCCCATAAAGGACATGGCCCCTTGAAAGAGGGTGAGGAAGAGGGCCAGGAAGAAGGCAAGCATGGGACTATTGGGTAGGCAACCAGCAGTGTCTGGCCATAGGAATCTACACATATCTAAACATCCGTGTATTTAGAGGCATCAGCCTGCACCCCTCCATTCCCCCAAAAAAGAGACAGACAAGGATGACAATGGAATAGGTTACAATCTCACACAACAAGGCTATTTTGGATGTTTGACTAAGAGAACTGTCAGCATTTCAAAAGTTTCCCTTTCTAAAGCACCATCTATCAGACTGATCTGGAACAGGAGCAGCAGGGTCTAATTGCAGCTCTGCCACTAACCAGTGAGAAACTGGGCTTCATCTCTTTGGGTGTCACTTATCATCTGAAAGTGAAGGACTAGACAAAATAATCTCTGCAAATCTTTTGGCAGTAACCAGTTCTGTGACGTGTCTATACATATACACTCAAAATCTTAGGAATGATTCCCTCAAGAAGCACAAGGAAGAAGCCCTCACGACAGGGACAGTCCCCGTGTTCCTCCAGGCACATCCCATCATTCACATGGTGCATTCTCTCTTGGGACTCTCGGGGCCACTGCGGGAGCCACACAGGATTGCACTAGAAAGCCAAATCGATGACTTGTCATAGAGCAGTTCTTAGGCTTCAGGCCAATAATCCCAGACCGTACCAACTCCAACTTTGTAATAATTCAAGTGGAAACTGGGCTGAATTTTTCCTTTGTACAGTGTGGAAAGAAGGATCCTCTGATCAGTTAGTATTTTCTTAGTAGTAAAAGTGTTCTGCCTGAAATCCTGTTCACAAATTACTTCCAGGCATCTCACAAGCACCCTTTTATTCACAATAAATATATGAACAAAAGTAATTCCAGACCAGTGCTGTCCAAGAGAACTTTCCACGATGATGGAAATATTCTATATCTGTGCTGTCCAATATGATAGCCTGTAGCCATTTGTGTCTACTTCAATTTTAAAAAATTATATATTCAGTCATTCAGTGTGACTGAATTAAAGATGCAGTCACACTAAGCCATATTCTAACAGCCACATGTGACGAGTGGCTACTGTATTCAACAGTACAGTGACAAAACTGTGGTTTTTCTCAAGTTACTAAATGTAACTGAAAGTAATAACATGCTCATATTTTAAAGGTATATAATGATACAGACTTTTCACTGATTGAATTTAAACCAATAGCCTCTTTGGAAACGTTTTTATGGTTAGATTTTAGATCAACTCAAAAAAATGTTACTTTTCTTTATTCATTTACAACATTTTTGCATAGATTATACAAGGACATGCATGTTTCAAATTTTTTAAAGTACAAAGTGAAAAGTCAAGCTCCCCTCCCTCCCGCCCCCGCCGCTCCCGTCCTCCCTGGGAGGAAGCACACTTCCGGAGATGGATCTCGCACGTGTGAGCAAGAACACTGCTGCTCGGTGCGTGGACTTGTTACATGGGCAACGCGCTGCACCTCTGTTTCACTTCAACACGTATCTTGGTGTTCTTTCCAGGCTGATACATGAAGCGCCGCCTCATCTGTTCTGACGGCTGCACAGTGTTGTACTGAGGGACAGCCTGTCCTTATTTAACCAGTGTCTCCTGATAGATGCCTAGGTTGTTTCCAATCTTTTGCTTCTCAATCTACAGTGAAGATCCTTGTACATACATTCTTTTACACATGTGAGTAAAATGTAGGATAAACAGACTTGGAATTGGTCAGAGAAAGGACAAATACTTACACAATTTTGAAAGATAGGACAAAAAACTGCCCAACGCAGACGTTGTCCCAGCTTACACTACAACAACAATGCAGGAACGTCACCCTATGTCCCTGTGCCCCCCCACGCCACACCACCACTGGCCTTCCAGTTCCCCTCCCAGAGGCAACCAAAAGGACCAATTTTTGATATAAGGAATAACATAGGAATCCAACTCTACTTTTTTTCCAGATGGCTACACAGTCGTCCACATTACCACTTAGTGAATAATCTGTGAAAATATTGCTTTTACACAATATAAACTTTTAAATTTTTAGATAGTATTCAAATGTCAAAATTCTAGTTTGAAAGGCTGTTACATTTTCCATACAAATCCCAAAGCCCAGAATTTGGATAAGAGCTTTTATGTCAACATGCCAGCATCATCTTGGTACATCACAACAAAATGATCGTGAGAAAGTAACACTTTGTGAAACTCTACTTTCCTCTCTCGACAGGAAGGAAGAGTGCGGAGCAAGGCCTAGAAATGTCGAGGCTGCCGGTGTTCTCGCTCCAGGAAAAGCGCTACATTAAAGGCACCTCCGATTTCTTGGGATTGGGTCATTTTACTGCTCGGTACATCACAGAGAGGAACTACCCCTCCCGCCAGGGGCCCAGCTACCAGAACGATCGTGACCTAGTAGAACTGATTGACCCAAACTGGCCGAATCTGGGGTCTACATGGCTATATTCTGTGCCGTGGGGATTTAGAAGGCTCCTCCACTTTGCTCAGGTGATTATCACATTAAGCTACTTAAAGGACATTTTTGACATACTGAATTCAAGATCTTACAGTTTAAGCTCAGGTGAATACATTTTAGAGTTAATAAGACAAAATAAACCCAGTTATACTTCAGAGGCTACTAGATACAGGCTTTACAGACTAATGCCTACTATGAATAACCATGTCAATGTATGTAACTGTAGCTAAAATGCTTATCCCACATTTAGTTATTTTGCTGAATTATTTTATGTATTGAGTTATTTCTCACTTGAAATGGAATATGTGGGAAAGAACAAGACCTGAAGTACATTTTCTCTACAAAGATGCTGATTTATTGAGAAATATACTCTTTCCTATGAACTTGCCTCCTGTCTACTTTCATCTCTAAATAAAGCATGAACTGGCAGCTACTAAACGCTACATACGCTCGATTAGAACACAGCAGGCTGGGGGCCGCCTGGTGGCGCAGCGGTTAAGTTCGCACTTGGCAGCCCGGGGTTCGCGGGTTCGGATCCCGGGCGCCTGCCGACGCACTGCCTGTCAGTCCTGCCATGGCGGCGTCCCATATAAAGTAGAGGAAGATGGGCATGGACGTTAGCCCAGGGCCGGTCTTCCTCAGCAAAAAGAGGAGGATCGGCAGTGGATGTTAGCTCAGGGCTGGTCTTCCTCACACACACACAAAAAAGAACATGGCAGGCTGCAATACGTGCTCCTAGACACGCCTCGGACACAGAGACTCTCCTGTAGGTTGGAATTGTTAAGATATTCATTACTATGACTCACTTTCAGATTCAATATGGCGATCCTCCCATATATGTGACAGAAAATGGAGCATCTCAAAAGTTACACTGCACTCAATTATGTGATGACTGGAGAATTCACTACCTTAAAGGATACATAAATGAAATGCTAAAAGGTGAGATACAAACCCAGACTATCTTCACATATTTTTCTATTTGACCTGGACAAAATTTGACAACACATATGGTTGACTAAAACTTCTTTCTAAATCTCATAAATGACAACATTTAAGATTATTTTCACAATATTATCTTTCCAAGTAAATGAAATTATATTAAAAATGGAATGAAATGTCTTTGCAGCTATAAAAGATGGTGTTAATGTAAAAGGGTATACTTCCTGGTCTTTGTTGGATAAGTTTGAATGGGAGAAAGGATACTCAGATAGATACGGATTCTACTATGTCGAATTTAACAACAGAAATAAGCCACGCTATCCAAAGGCTTCAGTTCAATATTACAAGAAGATCATCACCACCAATGGGTTTCCCAGTCCAAGAGAGGTAGGACTCATTATCGATGTTACTCGTTCTGGATTTTAGAAGAGCTAGGCAGCTGGGGTGCACAGTTTGGAAAGCACCTCTCCTCTTTCCTCCATGAGAGGATGGGTATGTGGAAGCACGGCCCTTTGTCTCTCCCCCTAACTCGCACCACCTCTCTGCTTATTTGCTTAGAATGGGGTAAAGGGGGTAAACACGCCTTAAAATTCAATCCTAACTTGCAGAGCATCAAGGGCAGACTAGGCTTATGCAGGATTCCTGTTTGCTTTAGGTTATCATGGTCAATAGAGACTTTTAGTTAAATGTTATTCTAAATGTTGTGTCTTAATGCAAACAAATACCGCCTAGTCTTCAACACATATGAAACTAGTTAAGGGAATCAACTGTATAATCACCATATCATTTTCACTTCTTTTCTCACCAAACAGCAGAGCCGTACAAATGCACTAGTAACAAAATAAGATTAAAAAAATCAAACTTAATCCTTTAAAACATACCAAACATTTTCAATAACCTGCAAATTTTTCTATCACCTATCTATGCTGCTATCTATGGCAGGGAATAGAAATCATAATTTAGAATGTCTTAATAAAGATAATTTAAAAAAATAAATCTCACTTGTTTACCAACATCCTTGTAGGGAGAGCTCAGTGGGACTAAACGGAAGCAGCGACTGACAGCTCTCGGGCATTCACTGGTTTTGCATTACTAGAAAAGCACTAGATTGTAAGCCCCTCAAGAATAAAGCCTCTGGGGCTGGCCCAGTGGCGCAGCGGTTTAGTTTGCGCTTGGCAGCCCGGGATTCGCTGGTTCGGATCCCAGGCGCCCGCCGACGCACTGCCTGTCAGCCACGCCGTGGCGGCGTCCCATATAAAGTAGAGGAAGATGGGCACAGATGTTAGCCCAGGGCCAGTCTTCCTCAGCAAAAAGAGGAGGATTGGCAACGGATGTTAGCTCAGGGCTGGTCTTCCTCACACACACACACAAAAAAGAATAAAGCCTCTGTTTTTTGACTCCCTCATAATGGCGCACATAGGTGTTCAGTAAATATTAACTAATTTAAACTACAGGCAGACTTTAAAAAATTTTTTTATCCCCTGTTATTCTAAAAATGATTTCAAACAGCAAAGATTGATGTCTAACACAAGATTACTTACCAAGTGGGTTTTTATTAGGTGGAAAGTTGGTACCTCGAAGCCTTGGAAACTTGCTCTGTCAACAACCAGATGTTTGCTGCAGGTGAGTTTATTTTGATTCTTCCCTTTGATAATTAAACCACATAATTATACACATGACATTACCAAAATCTCAAAATGTGGATCTACCTGAAGTCAATCTTCCAAAAACACAGAATTAAAAATAATTTTTTTTTTACTTTGAAGCAGTGTCAAATTTCTATTTTATAAGCATTTTAAATAATATTTCAAAAATCTACCACAAAAGAGAAATATTTTATCCACTCTAGTTTTATTCTTTCTGAATGATACTGTAAAGTTATAAATCTATTTTTGTTATAGTGGGCTTTGTGGAAGGAGGGGAAAATTCAACCACTATACCAAATGGAAGAAGAAAAGTTAAAGAATACTCCAGATATTACATTCACTCATTCAGCAAGCAATTATTAAGTACTCACTATCAGCTAGGGTGTTTGAAGCCCTGGGGACACAGCAATGGACAGAAGGTGGCATCATTTCTTATGCAATGGGATTAAAAGGCTCAGCGATGTAGAACAACCAAAATGCAACTACACATCAAGAAATGCCAACACATGTCATCTGTTTCTTCAAATTTTGTCTTTATCTCTCTAAAAGGGCAAGAGAGAAAAGCACTTCCTGTTTTAACAAACTCATCTTTAATGTGGTATCAGAGGTGGAAAGTGCTAGACCAAATCCTACCAATTCAGTTATTTTTATAGGTCAATATACCTCTGTGCCCCTCCCCATTTAAATAACCAGGTAATATTAAGAACGTATATTCCATTAATCTAAAATAAACTTTTATTCTATCATGTAGAGACAGGATGTAGAATTTACCATTGAGCTTGTGAATTCTGTGACAGCAGGGCCTGTGTCTTGTTTATCTTGGTAACCAGGGTGCCAGGCACGAAACCAAAAAGTGGGTATTTACATAAATGTCCACCACTATATCAATGGACATGAAATACGCTTACCATTTAACTCTTCAAGATTATTACTTAACCACATAAGAATTACCATACAAATTTCAACATAGAAATTCCTATACTTCTTAAGATATACAATAACATCTTTGAAAGGTTAGAAATGTTTCCCAAAGATTTTTCTTTCACAAAATCCCCCCAATGAAAATTATAGAAACAGTGGAGCATGGCTGCTCATATTCTCGGACGAATTTACGGAAAGCACAAGTATTAATATACATTTAGACTTTATTCCAGTACCTACGGAAGAACCAAGTTTGGCATTCTTTATCCTATATTTTCTGAAATATTTAACAAAGCCCCATATAATTTTTTATAAACATTTAATTCACCAGGTTCTCTTTCATAGCAAATGAGAATAATTAGAAAGTTTGATGATGTCATTTTCCAAGTTTCCCCAATACAGTTAAAGCTTTCGAGGTGAAGCTACGTTGGCTAAAATGATCATGTTCTCACGTGTGGTGCTGCTCTCTCTCCTGTTTCAGAGCCTCTGCGGAGTCACATGCAGATGGTGACGGAGATCGCGGTACCTACGGTCTGCACCCTCTGTGTACTCATCGCTGCCGTTCTCCTAATGCTGCTGCTGCGGAGCCAGAGCTGAGACAAGGGGGGCCCACTTGGGAGCTTCATCTTTCATAGAGAATCTTCAGGATCTTCCTCCTTTTTCTGCTTCAAACATTTATATACATTTTTGTTTTCGGGTTCTGTAAAAATTACTTTTTTCTTTTTTTTGGCTTGTGCTGGGATTTAAGAATTAGAAAATAAAAATAAGCATAAATGAAATAAGAATCACTGTACTCTCACCCCTCTCAAAGTCCATCTTAATATTTTGCTGTATATCATGTACCTCTTTTCATTTTGCAAAAAGGGATCACAGTGCACAAACTGTTTTGTGACTTGATTTTTTTCATTTTTAAATCTGTCCAGAAATATTACTTTAATGTAGAAATGACTGCCATCTCGGCACTGTCCTACACGTGATGGGTAGTCAATCATCTACAGATAACAATCCTTTCAGGCGGTAAATCCTATCAGACAACCAGGGAAAAGCACTAGGTGGGTACCAAGTAAATGAGCACACATACTTTTCTAAGATAAACTTTTTACACTAAATTCAATTCACTTCACTCAGTGAAATAGCCCAAAGAAATATTATATATTTAATTTATATATCTTTTCTCTAACCAGATATTTTGTTTTATAAAATAAGGGTTCATTTTATTCTTAACTATGCTAAAATTAACTAACCTCCATTTGAGAGCAAAACACAGCTTAAGAAGAAATAATGTCAGGTATTTTACACATTATCTGATGTTATGTAATGCTGTTTCTGAAACACAAAAACAGTAAGATAGTAGAAAATGCTATTCCATTAATTCTTTTGGTTAATACTATCTCAAATTAAACATTTTTTAAAAAGGTATTTATATCTTGGGCTTAATCCTACAATTGGGCTGGGGCAAAATTGTTTTTAACAAAATTGCTTTCCATGTCAAATTGATATGGCTGTTTAGGATTTTTCTCTTTAATCAATGTTTTTGAAACCAAACTCTCTTTCTACTATATACCCAGATTTAAAGTGCCACTCAAAAAAAATATCATTCAAAGAAATTTTTTTTTCATTTCTCCAGTTTTAGGACTAAACTGATCTATTAAGTTGACTACAGAGAGTAGAAAGAAAATTAAAGACTTGCACTGCTCAATAACATCTGGTAAGCCTGATAAATAAGCCATATTTCTAATGTGTTAAGTCGGCATTTATGTTATAGAAATAACTAAAATGTAAGGTACTTGATCCATTACAGAGTATTCAGAGAGAACAGAAAGCAAACATACTCCCTTATAGAGGACCCCATCCGCACACCTCACTTGAAATGCACCTGGCTGCAGGTAACCATGTTAGTATAGGACATCCTTTCTTCCAGGCTACTGTTCAATGTTAATTCAGAAAAGTCTGTAACCAGAAAGATAGTGAGATCAGAATTGCTTACCATCCCACCAGCTTTTCTACCACGTATACTGCTAAATTTTACAATAATCAAGAGGTAGTGTGAATGATGTGTGTCTTTTACTTTAAGAGAATTCGTTAGACAAAAATCAGGGAGGACAATTCTTTTAAATAGTAAACCCTCTTGATGCATTGAAAATATGATTAAACAAACAAATATAAAGCAGATTTTTTTTTAAATTACGTACTTTTAATTTGGGAACCTACTGATTTTGGGGGGCCTCATCCACTATGGTTAAACATTGTCTTTTTTCTAATCTTAACACATATTTCAGAAAACATTTTCTACTTGGGATTTGTAGTCTGAAGGCTAGACACAGATCCACATTTTTTTCTCCTGAGAACTACTGTATTTCAAAAATAAATGGTACAATTAACATTTAGATGAGATTATGTCCACTTCCTTGTGGGTCATCATTTCACTTTCCATTTTCTTACCATTATCAACATTCATTTGCTGAGCACCCACTGGGTAAGCAGCACTCTACTGGACATTGTTTTTCTCCCCCATTAACTGCAAATCATTATTCTCTCTTCGCATGGCAGCTACAAGTACACTTTTCTCTCTTAAGTCTTCTTGCTTTTTTTTTTTGTGTGTGTGAGGAAGACCAGCCCTGAGCTAACAACATCAGTGCCCATCTTCCTCTACTTTATATGGGACGCCGCCACAGCATGGCTGACAAGCAGTGCGTCGCGGGCGCCCGGGATCCGAACCCGCAAACCCCGGGCTGCCAAGCGCGAACTAAACCACTGCGCCACTGGGCGGCCCCAAGTCTTCTTGCTTTTGATGTCAACTGTTTTACTCAACAGTATCCTACCATTAGACATCCTAAGCTAGTATTCGACCTAAGTGCTCAGTCCAATGAAACAGAAAGTCTAACTTCTTAAATGCATAATCTTTGGCAAAAAATAAGTCATTATTGGGCTTTAATATGTACAATTGGGGCTTTGAATAGTCCATGATTTTTACAAATGAGGTCCTCCTTCAACTGTGGGTCCTGTTTTGAGCCAAAGGTCACTGAATAATTTCTAGACAAACACATCAAGAATATATGACGGGTAGAAGAGGTTACAAAGTTCAAGCAAAATGAAGTTTGAGTGTTTCAAAGCATGCAAATATACAATTTCATACGAATTCCTTATTTTCATAAAAGGAGTCATTGAACCAATGCATTAGCAAATTGTTTTAACTCTAACATTTAAAATAACTTTAACTTTTTTTGAAGCAACTTGCATCAAAAAGACTCTGGAAGATATGTTCGGTATACTTCACTTCTTCGGCATCATTGGAAAAAGGTGTTTAATCTTACATGAATTTCCTCATAACAGAAGTTTAATCTTTATGTAATAAAATTTATTTAAAAATGGGATTTAAAAAATGTATCACATATATTCATGTCTTTAAAATTTTCTTTTTAATCATAAAAGTAATACATGTCTTTAAAAAAAAAAACCCCTGAAACAACAGATGTGGATAAAATAAAGTGTTTAGTTTGGTGGTTGTCAACCTTAGTGGCACAACGGAATCACCTGGAGGACTCTAACAATTACTGATGTCCAGGCTCTACCTCCAGAGATTCTGATCTACCTGCTCTGGGTATTAGGACTTTAAAAGCTCCCCAGACGATTGTAATGTTCAGCCAAAGCTGAGAACAACCCCTGCCCACACCATTCCAGACCTCTGGGTTCAATTTGCTTGTATCCTTCCAGACCTTTTTAGAAAAAGGTCCAGTCTCTGTGTTTTCCCAGTCTTTTGTTACTCTAAACAATACCACAATTTATAACCTTGTTCATAGGTCTTTTTACACATGTCTGATCATATGTGTGAAATAAATTGCTATTAATGGATCTGATGGGCCAAAAAATGTATTCTTTTAAAATTTTGGTGGATATCGTCCTCCACAGAACCTGTACAACTTTACACTCCAATCAGCACTGTGTGAGGTGGACTGCCTGTTCCCCCATATCCCTGCCAGCACTGTGACACCAAATTTTTTGATCTTTGCTAATCTGACAAGTGAAGGCTGGTATCTACATAATATAAAATTGCATTTCTCTTATCATAGGTGAGGTGGAGCCCTTTGATTTTTAAGACGACATTTGAATTTCCTTTTTGGTAAACTGTTGTATTACTTGCCCATTTTTCTATTGAGTTATTAATATTTTTTCTTACTGATTTGAAAGTTCTTTATACACTAGGGGATGTAGCCTTTTCTGAACACTAGCTGCAAACCTCTTTCCCTAATTTATCATTTGTCTGTTGTTTTGCCTCTGGTATTTTTTGCCATGCAGAACTTTTTCTATAGTTGATTTTCAATCTTTTATAGCTTTCAGGTTTTATATCATACTTAGAAAAGACAGCACGATTTTAAATGATGGTTCTCAGGAAATTCAGTTTCTTTAGGACTTTTACAGTTTAGCCATATGAATAGAGATGTTTCCATTATGCCTGAATCACAATATATTTTGGGGAGAAGAATAAACATTTTCTGGAAATAATTTTGCAAAGTATCAATCACTAAAATAGGACTATTTGCATTCCCAGCAGTGGTTGACTATAGGCCTTCGAAATCTTCTTGAATTCTGTCTTAAAACCATCAGATTTGATTTTGGATAATCCTTGCAATATTTGAATGCAGCCATTTAAGACCCATACAAATAAGAGACAACAGCACCATACCATCCATACACATGAATTTAATAGTTTCATAGGTGCTTACTGCAGGAGGAAGACTTGGGGGGGGCAGCTAATTACACCAGGGGCTAAAAGTCATTCTTTGACTGACGTGGGCCATCTTTGATAGAATACTAGAAATCTCAACCCCTATTGCAGCCACAGAGAAGACATTAGGGCAGAAATATCATCACTGTTGTCAAGAGTGCACAAAAGGGTGAAGTATGAGCTGGCATTTCCATCTTATAACCTATTTTTACACCTATGTCCCTATTGCTTGACTTTTTTAAATAAAAGTTCCTCTATCCAGGATAACGAGAAAAAGTACTCTTATGATTTTTTTTGTTACATTTTATTTATTTCTTTGTTTATTTATTATTATTATTTTTTTGCTGAGGAAGACCGGCCCTGGGCTAACATCTGTGCCCATCTTCCTCTACTTTATATGGGACGCCGCCACGGCATGGCTGACAAGCAGTGCGTCCGCGGGTGCCCGGGATTCGAACCCGTGAACCCTGGGCTGCCAAGTGCGAACTAAACCGCTACGCCACTGGGCCGGCCCCTCTTTTATGATTTTTTTCCAGAATAAATATGTTTTATACCTAGAGTTAGGAAAATTATTTAAAACTGGGTACAAGAGCTATAATAATGATCTCTACCAGCAAACTTAGTTTATTTTCTATTGGAATAATTTATGTGAATAGATTACAAACCATCTTTACCAGGTTTGTGAAAATTCAGATGGTCTACAGGTGGGCTGTCACTCAGTTGCCAAACTGTTTTCACCTTCTTTTGACCACTATTTATTTCCACTCTCCATTTCTGGGGCTTCTCACTAAGGAAAGAAAAAACATCAAAGGGGAGAAAAAACCCAGTTCCTTCCTTCCTTCTGCAGTCACTTAGTGAAGTCCTTACTGATGAGCACTGAGGAAGAAGAGGTGACGAGGCCACAATGCCCACCCTCAAGAAGCACAGTCAAGAGAGCGAGAGAAACAGGAATATAAATGATAATTTTAAAAAATGCTATAATGGAGGAATACCGAATGTGGTAGGGGACAGTAAAAGAGGGGTAATTTAACTCAGATTAGGATTGTAGAGTTGGAAAAGAATCCTCAGAGATTGTGGTCTTTGAGCTGAGTATGAAATTATAAGGAGGAGTTAGTCAAGCAGACAAGGTCCAGGAAGGACACGTGCGTAGGCACTGGGAGGAAAGCATGTGGAGTACCTGAGGAAAGGCAGTAACAATGTCTCGACTCAAAAGGAGAGTGGGAAGATCTGGTGGCACGTGGGCCAGAAAGGCACAGAGACCAGGCACAGAAGGCCCCACAGACCATGCTGAGGCATTGGAACACTGTACTAAAGGTAAGGAAGCCATTTAAACAGAAGGAAGTCATGATGGGATCTGAATTTTAGGAAGATCACTTTGGCAGTGACAGAGAGAAGGAAGATAATGGAGGCAGACGGGGCAGTTAGGAAAAAGGATTTTACCACACACAGTCCAGGTATGACAATGACCAGATGTGAAATGAGGCATTGATGATGTGAAGATGTAGAGAAAGGGGTGGATTCAAGAACTTCCAAGAAGGTCGGGACTTGGTAACCATTTAAAGGAGGGAGGAAGTGACAACAACAGTGGAAGATAAGCCCTCAGTTTCTGTTTTGGGCATTAGGTGGAGACTAATAATGGTTGCTGGAGAAAGGAAATACAGGAGGAAAAATGTTAGGCAGGGATGAGGGTCTGGATTTAGCCTGGACTAGCTACAGGACGGTGAAGTTGGGGATTCACACCCAACAGGCATTGAGAAACAGGGGTGTGAAGCTCAGGAGAAGCTGAGATATGGGTTATGATTTATCATTAGCCCAGAGAACGGAAGCCTTGTGTATGAAGTCACCCAAGGAAGACAGACAGGAAGAAGAGAGGGCAGAAGATGAAGTTTTGGTGAAAACTCACATATGAAGCAGGCAGAGGAAGAAGAACTTGAAAAGAGATCTAGTCTCAGTCTTGGAGGTGGGCCAGAGAGGTAGAATTAAAAATTAAGACAGAATGTTATGTCTCAGAAATGAAGGAAGGGGATAGGTTCAAGAAAGCAAGAGTGTTAAATGCCAAAGAGCCATCTAAGTGCTTAGTGAAGGAGAAAGAATGGGAGAGTCAGCTAATTACACAAGGGCCAAAACCACTCTTTCCTGGGAGGTGTCCACCGGATTTGGTGATTAGAGGGCCACTGGAGACCTCTGCCAGAGCAGTTTCAGGGGAGTGATGAGGTTTGGCTAACAGGCAACTAGAGCAGGGTATAAATAGAGTGGCTTTAGTACGAGAGAAATTTCAAGTGCATTCTATGCTGAGGGAAGAGTCAGGGGAGACCATCACTGGGGCAACCTCAGTGTCCATGGGGATGGGCCATCTGTCATCTTATCCTCACAATTCCAGACCTCCCCAATCCCAACCCTGCTGTCACTCCCACAGCAATACCCTTGACTGTGTTGTCATTACCCTGATCACTTTCCTCACAATCTGTCATGTCCCTTCTGGCTATCCTTTCTGCCCTACTCTGTGAAGGAATTACAAATAGAAAAAGGAAAGACCAGAGGCCCAACAGTCTGCAGAGGGCAGACAAAAGGCCTGGGAGAAGGAAGAGGAAGAAGTCTGTCAGATTGTGGTCAGACGACCATGGCTGCTGAGGTGAAGCAGGGTCCCGAGGTCTCCAGGGAACAGAAACCAAAACTGCCTAGAATCACAGCTGGACTTAAAGTACAATTTAATTACTAAATTGCTTACCTTTGATATAAGTTCTTTATAGCAGTTGGTCTGACTGGCAGCTGAAAAATGTGTTGCTCATCAAGAGGATTTTGTTTATAATATTTTATGCAGGATCTGAAAAAAAAGAACCTCTTCTGGAAAAAATCCTACTTGGACAGAAAGGCTTTCCTGTACCTGTAGTCTAAAGCTCATAAAGGAAACATTTTATTGAACACCACTAACCATAACATCAACAATAGAATAATTTCAGAGCCACAAAAGTAAAAAACAAATAAACCCCTCTCAACACAACACAAAAAATTAGGTTGTGTTTTTTAATTTGAAAAAAATCTGTTTTTAAAAATTAATAGTGGACACATTTCTCATAAATATAAAGTGTATTTAAGTTGAATCCAAGTAAAGGCTTAAGTGGGGAGAAAGAGGTATGAGAAAAACAAAAACAGGCAAAAGAAAGACAGAGACACAGCCTCCACAGTGTTCTAAGCCTGGGGAATTAAAGAGTTAACTGCTGATCTTTAATAGAAAAAAGAAAACAATAATAATTTCAAACTTTTCCCTTTACAACTGAGGCAAATTCTAATTTTGGAAAAAACAGTGGTTCATTTCCTTCCACGGGGAGAAAGAAACCCAGTCCTTCCACTGGACAGTTCACTTATTTCCAGTTGGAAACCCCAAATGCACATAAGACACCAGCAATCCATGCATGAGAATTATTCCAACTGTTTTTAGTCAAACTGATCAGCAGAATCTCTAAAATTACACCAATACTATTGATAGAGGTCTGGCAATAATATTCGATTCAATTCAGTTACCACATAGATGGCTGGCAATGATTAGTTTGGCCCAAATTTATAAGGACGTAAAGAAAAGAGAAGGAATTAATATTATTAAACACTTCTAAGTGTCAGGTACCTTATACACATGACACCATTTAATCCTAACAAAAACACATAAGGTTATTAGATCCTTTTATTGATGAGAAAACAAGATGCAGTCAAAAGGAAACTTCCTCAGCAAGTCAGGAAGTGCTAGAGCCAAGTGTCATCCCTGATTCCTTCTGAATCCACAAGGCTTTCCTTCCTATGGCAGTGACTCAGAACCATTCTGCTACCGTGCAGATAGGGTGCACAGGGTCTATCCTAACTGACAGTGCAAATGCACATATTTTGGCTGCAACTATTTCAGAAGAGAATACATTTTTCTGTAAGTAAACAACAGAGAAATACTTACTGTGTTAAAGAAAAGAGGAGCTCATGTTGAAGTTTAATGAAAAGCATACAACTAACTAGTATTTCTAGAATATGGTGGAGTTTTTGAATACGATAAACCTGTTCTTGTATATCAACTGATGGAGAAATGAAATATTCCTGGAATGAAAAAAAGTACAAGCAAAACGGAGTTAAGAACAAGTGGAATCTTTGGAAAGAATATGGCTATGTCTGCTAAACCTAGGTTTGGATGCTTGATTAATAGGGGGGAAAAAAAAGACAGGCGGCAGCTAGATAGCTTCCCACCTTTCAATATTCTTCCTTAAACTAAACTGTAAGTACAGTCTTCACTGAGAATGTTCTAAGCAAACCATTATACACATTCTCTGGTAAAGGCAAATCACAGAACTGCTTCATCAAGGAGGCCCAAGTGGGTAACCAATACCACCCACCAAGCTCTCCAGATGGAATGAATGGCAAATCCACAAGATAATTCTTAACTTCAATACACTTGCTAGGTTGATGGAAGTATCCACCTCTAAAAATAGATAGTAAACCTGAAGTACCAAGAAATTAAGCAAGTGTATTGATAAGCTTCCACTAACATATATTACTGGTAAATTGGTATGACCCTTTGGAAAAGAAATTTGGCAATGTATGTCAAGCACCATAAAATGCTCAGACTTTCTGTTTCTGAGACCCCACCCTAAGGAAGTAATCCATGGCAAACATAGTAGATGGAATTCTACAATGACCCCCAAGATTCCTGCCCCACAGAGTACACATCTTGTATAATTCCCTTTCCCCTGAGGCCAGAACCTGTAAATATGACGGGGTGCTACTCCCACAGTTAGGTTACTGGTTGATTGACTGTCATGTTATGGAGGGGCCACATGGCAAGGACCTGCAAGCAACCCCTAGAACCTGAGACTGGTCCTGGGCCACCAGCTAGCAAGAAAACAGGGACCTTCATCACAGGGCCACAAGCAAATGAATTCCGCCAGCCACAAATGAGACAACTTGGAAGTGGATCTTTCCCCAGTCAAGCCTCCACATGAGTACACAGCTGCCTGGCACCTTGATTTCAGCCTCACGAAACCCTAAGCAGAGGGCTCAGCTAAAATGTGCCCAACGCCCAACCCCTGGAAACTGCGAGATAGTAAATTTGTGTTCATTTAAGCTTCCAAGTTTAGGCAGTAATAGAAAACTAATACAGTGAGGGAAAAGTTATGGTCATCTCTTAATTAATTGGGGGTAAGGGCAGGGGAGTAGGAGAGATCCATGGATAATCCTAAATTACCATTTAGGGGAAGCTAGGCAAAATGTGATAAATTAATTTAATGTAAAATCATTTATAATTAAATCCAAAATATAGGGACACATTTATTGTCTTACAAAGGTTATTCCAAAATGTGAAATAACACAAGTAGAAAAATAGGCATGGTCCCAGGAAGGGAGTACCCCAACACAGGCTACTGCCACCCATATTCCCGGTGGTCCCCTGACAGCTCTGGAAGTAGAGAGCCCCAGGATCCTCTGCACAAAGGAACATGCCCTGATTGCCTTTCCCCTTTGATTCTCTCCGCCCATGCCACAACCTAGGCTGCTCTACCTCTGCCTGCCCACCAGACTCTGCACAGAGAAGAGGTGACACAGCCTGACGTCACTGATTACTTGGAGGCAGTGCAGCCTACTGAGAGTTTCTCAAGGTGTGGCCTGCTTGAGAAAGGCAGAAAACCAGCCCCCCAAAGATATCCACGTCCTAATCCCAGAACCTGTGAATGTGTTACATTTATGGCAAAAAGGAATTAAGGTTGCAGATGGAATCAAGGTCATTTGACCTTAAAATTGGGAGTCTCCTGGATTATGCAGGTGAGCCCAATCTAATCCTATGAACTCTTAAAACTGGACAAGGGAGGCAGACTCACTGTCAGAGAGATGCAGCACGAGAAGCATTTAACCCGCTACTGCTGGGTTTGGAGACAGAGGAAGGAGGCCAGGAGCCAAGGAATGGGGTGGCCTCTGGAGTTGAGAACAGAGCTCAGTTTACAGCCAGCAAGAAAATGGGACCCCAGTCGTACAATCACAAGGAATTGAATTCCGCCAATAACTCCAATGAGCAGGAAACGGATTCTCCTCTACAAGCTCCAAACAGGAACACAGCCTGCCAAGACCTTGATTTTAGCCTACTGAGACCCATACTGGACTTCCGAACTACAGAACTAGAAAATAATACATCTGTGTGGTTTTAGGCCACTAAGTGTGTGTCAGTTTGTTATGGCAGCAATAGAAAACTAATATACCTGCAAACGACCTGCATCAGAATCATCTGGAATAGAAGACGGCTTGTTTAAAAAGGCATATTCCTGAGCCCTAGACCTACTGAGTCACTGGGCCCAGAAATTAGCATTTTAACAAGTCTTCTAGGAGATTGTCAAAGTTTAAGGACTATTGTGTCAAAAATCTGGAGTCAAACCATATTTAAAAAAACAGGCATATGAAATGACTTGAGGGGAATTCATAAAAATAAGAGCACTCATAACTGGGTGATGAGATTAAGGGTGTGTCTGCACTATATTCTAACTTTCAAAAATGTTACTACTTTTCTAAGTTTAAAAAAACGTATAGGGGCCAGCCCTGTGGCCTAGTGGTTAAGTTTGGCACGCTCCACTTCAGCAGCCTGGAGTTTGCAGGTTCAGATCCCAGGCGCCAACCTACACCACTCGTCAGCCATGCTGAGGCAGCAACTCACATACAAAATAGAGGAAGACTGGCACAGATCTTAACTCAGGGCGGATCTTTCTCAAGCAAAAAGAGGAAGATTGGCAACAGATGTTAGCTCAGGGCAAATCTTCCTCACCAAAAAAAAAAAAAAAGTATAAAAACACCAAGCAATCTCCTCTGGGTCCCCCATTATAATATATATATTTCTTGCTAGAGCACATTTCCACTAAAAATATATACCCCTAATAAAATGTTTAAAATTTGAATAGCAAAAATTAACCTCAAAAGAATCCAGTCAAGTCTTACTTTGTACAATAGATATAGCTAGAGTTTTTCTATTTTGTATTTTTATAAGAGACAAATGACAAGCAAGTTGATACTGTAGATCTATTTTCTAAAACGATTTTCCAGTGAATATCAGGATCAGTATAGATGCTCTTCCATCTCCTAAACTTTCTAAATCAATACACCAGGAAAATACAAAAGCTCATAATCATGACTCTGAAATTCAGGAGCATCTTTTGAATCAAGATATTAAAGAACACAGTAAATTCTATAGGGCCTATCAAAGGAAGGCATTCCCTAACCCTTTTAGATAAATGAGAGTTGTGGGAGTACATTGGCTTAAGCAGGATAAAACTATATGTATCATGAAATGACGTTGAATGTGCTACTTTTTTGTCTTCCTCACTAGACAGTATAATTAAGGACACTGTCTTATTTATCTGTTTCCTAGGACCCAGGACAGAGGCTGGCACAGAATAGGCACTTAATAATTGTATGCTGAATGACTTAAGAAAAGAAAAACCAACTTCAGAATAAACTCACCAAATGATTCAAAGATGCAAGTTCCTGACCTATTAAAAAAAACACATATATGCAAATAAGCTTTAGGTATTGTCTATTACACGTTGAACAACCTCAGGAAAAATCTTCATAGTTCATGTGTAAAAGAAATGCTCAAGCTAAACAGTTTGTCACAAAGAGCCAAATTTTCTGGCACAATACACCATAAATATATACTAGTACTTATAAAAATGATCACAGCTTGCCCCTAATAAAAACAACCAAGCGTTGGATATTAAAGCAGCATCTCAAAAAAGGTTTTTAATTTAATACACTAACCGCATAGAATCTCAAAATGTTTCAACTAAAAACTATAGTCATCTTTAATCTGTTTATCAAGGGGGAAACTAAGGCCAGAGAACAGAAATGCTTGTCTCCTGGTGAAGCAGGGGCAAAGCCAGGACTACAAACAATGAGGCACAAGCTGAAAGATAAAATCTGAGATTCCCTAGGGTGACAACTGTGACGTAATTTTGTGAGCTGGGAAAGGGACTTACCTATGAAAAAACTGATGTAATCTTTCTTCAGTTTGTCCAAACCAATTTCCAAAAGCATCTGAACTGGAACAGTCCCACTGAGAGAAACTGTGTCCATGGTCCCGTGATAAGACTGATGAATGAGCTTACTTAGTAAGCTGTTACTCCCACTATGCAGCTAGAAATCAAGAAAATGTTATAAAACCATAAATAAAAAGATAAATAAGTCCAGTAAGCAAAAGAGAAGCAAATTGCATTAGCTACAAGCTAAAAAGTAAAAGCTTGCATTTTTAGTCTCCTGATACTACAAATTGTTTGAATAAAAGCCCCCAAATTACAAACACATCAGTTTCTACAGTGCCACTCCTACCTCGTTTGCTTAAGTCCAAAGCGATTAAGAAGGGTTTAAACTTATCACCCCTAGATACAGTTCCACCAAAGAGAAGGCAGAGTTGGTTCTTTGAAGCTTTGCAACTAGGAATTCTCTTCTCCTGGCTCATTAAGTGCTATTGGGCATCTTTTCCAAAACTGAACATCTTCAACTACACTGAAAATCTGCTGCTGCTCCCTCAATGGTCCACGTGTGTGTCATAAGGAACTCTT
The DNA here is from genome assembly GCA_031878705.1 of Tapirus indicus. Taxonomy (NCBI): domain Eukaryota; kingdom Metazoa; phylum Chordata; class Mammalia; order Perissodactyla; family Tapiridae; genus Tapirus; species Tapirus indicus. The sequence goes on along the minus strand of CM062918.1, from coordinate 57,180,891 downwards.
TATTGGCTACAATATCCAACATAACGACTTGATTATTTGCAAATGAAAAAGAGCTGTGAACTTATAGATCTAACATGTGTTCCAAATGTTAAACAATTAACTTTAAACATAGCTAAAATATTTGACATCTTCTCACTATCGTCTATTATCTTTAATTTTCATCACAATCTTTTTTTTTTTTTAACTATTTTCACTTTGTTTGCACTTGTTGCACATGGTAGGGATATACTTATAAGTATCTCCAAACACAGAAACTGTCAAGAGAAGAATTCGATGGCCAAGACTAAAATGCCTAGAATCACTAAGGCCCAGTTAGAGCCGAGTTTGCACACCTTTCCTCTGCAGTGTATCCTTGTTCACACCTAAGTTTGTAAGTTTTATAGTCATGAATTGGCAGCCACGTTATTTAAAATAATTCCTATTAAATGAGAAATCTTTTTGTTCCTAGCTTTTTGCTTAGCTTTTCCTTAATTATAAAAGCACAAATTCATCATGGAAAATCTGTAAAGTACAGAAATGTATAATGCAGTTGAAAAAACTCATTTGTAACCCCACCACCAGAGGTGACTGCTGTAACATTTTAGCATATTTGCTTCCAGGTTTTTCTCTCCAAAATTACATTTTTTATACAATAGTGTATACTATTTTCTTTTTACTGAACTTTATAAGCATTTCTCTACAACAGCGGTCAGCATCATTTTTAGCAACTATTACATGTGCCATTATGTGGCTCTATCATTATTCACATAGTCATTCCATTAATAGTGGGTACCTCAATAAAGAAAAAGAAAGAAAGAAAAATAGTGGAAATTTAGGTCATTTACAATTTTTTGCTACCATAAATGAGGCTGTAATGACTATTCTAACACATAAAATGTTGATACATATTTCTGTGCATGAGCTTAGGATGGAAGCTAACAAAAGAATTATCGATTCAAAGGGCATGACACATTTTAGAGACTGCTCCAATTTGTACTCGCATCGGTAGTACACGAGAATGACCATTCACAGCAACAGTAACGACAACATTAGTAGCTTACAAATACTGAGCACTTCACTGTGAGCTAGGCGCTAAGTGCTTTACATGAATTAAATTATTTAACCCTAAAACAACACTACAAGGTAGGCACTATTCCCACCCCTGCTTTATAAATGAGGAAACTGGGGCACAGAGAAGTAAAGGAACCTGCCCAAGTTTACACAGCTAGGAAGCAGCAGGGCTGGAATTCAAACTCAGGCAGTCTGCTCCGGAGCCTGTGTTCTTAACCATCGTGCTGTGCTGCAGAGAACACGTTCTAACACACACGGCTCCACCTACCCACGGCTGTATATCACCACGCTGCAGGCTCTGGATGATCAACGCGAAACACTTCACCAAGTCTTGATAGGAAATCACGCCTTGGAAAGCAAGTCAGTCTAACATTATTTTCATGCTTATTTCTGCAGATCAAATATGTCATTAATCTTAAGGATACATAAATGAAGTGGAAGACAAGTATTTTATGGACAAGTACTTTCTGTACTTTATGGATGGGAAAGGAGAAAGAAATTAAATCCCAAAAAGAAAAGATTCAATGCATTTTTAAAGAAAGAAATTAAACTCATTGCCACAAAATAACATACTTAGTAAAATAGTAAGGAACATCTGTTCCTTTTTTTAATAATTATAATTTCACTGAGGTATATGTTTTGCTTACTATAAATATAGCATAAAAACCATCTAAGTCTTATACTGCAGGCGTGACAATCAAACAGATTCTATGAATTGCCTTGTCATAGTACAATTCTTGATTAGAAGTGCCAATGCATTATTAGAAATGAATCTGATAAAATAATAAGCACACGAGACTAGCAGGACACACTGTACGGTTTCCAAAAGACTTGAAAATAAACCTAAGAAATAACAGGAAAAATTTTATTTTACATTCATGGTGGACACCTACTACTGCTCATTTTGCACCACAGCTGCTCAGCAAAATCGAGATCACCCCGCACTGTGAGGAGACACTCGATGGAGCAATCAACGGCAGCACTGTCGTGCTTCACTGTCTGAAAAAGAAGCAAGCGTCAGAGATACTCAGTTTATTAAAAAAGAAAAGGTGAAATAGCTTAAGGCCAATAAGCTTTGAAATGCTGCTCCAAGAAAATGTGGATCCATGAACACACACGCAGATGTGAATGAACTTTCTATAACTTCACTCACTAATGAGGAGATACAAATAAAATCAACAGTGACAAACCGGATCCCCAAAATTGGTGGGGTTGTGTGTGTGTGTGTGTGTGTGTGTGTGTGTGTGAGGAAGACCAGCCCTGAGCTAACATCCATTGCCAATCCTCCTCTTTTTTGCTGAGGAAGACTGGCCCTGGGGTAACATCCGTGCCCATCTTCCTCTACTTTATATGGGACGCCGCCACGGCATGGCTGACAAGCAGTGCGTCGGCAGGCACCCGGGATCTGAACCCACGAACCCTGGACTGCCAAAGCGCGAACTTAAGCGCTATGCCACCAGGCCACCCCCCCAAAGTTGTTTTAAAACTGTGATGCCTAAAAGCAAGCATTCAATTTTCCTTCCATGTAAAAGTATTTAAATTACCTTTGTCTCCATTTTCCTATTTGTCAAATGACAACCTATTTAGCTTAATTTAATAATACCACATATGGCACATTAGCATACCATCTTGTAGTATAGTAGAATACTATGCAATATCATGTAATGGTATATTAACATAGTCATTTCTCCTCCTCTGCAGTTGAGCAATTAATACTACCTGTGTGTTAGTTCTCTTTAAAAATATTTACCAGTTCTTAAGGAAAACAATCACCAGTGCTGACATTAAAGAACAACAAAAAATTACCCTCAAACTGCTGCCGTGGCTGTGCCAGATCCATTTGAGATGTAAGACATGAAAGATAGCAGTACAGCCAAATTTTAAAAGCTATTTCAGTGTACATTTCTAATTGATAATAATCACTTACCTCTGTGTCTTTTTTTGTAGAGTCACCAAATCCATCCAGCTTATTTAAGTCTAGAAAGTGGCAAAAGCTTATTAACTCTGGATTTTATTTTTCTGCTTTCCAAATTATTTCCATCCTATTCCCATTTTCAAATGTCAAAAGAAGACAGTAGAAGTATAACTGGGGAATTAGCAAATTACTTAACTCTCCAATGGTGGGCACAGTAGGTACCCCCCAGGTAAGGGTGTGAGGGTAAACTGAGGAACAGGGAAAGCCTCTAACACACAATGTCAGGCACATGATAGCATTCAAAGGTTACTGTTCCATCCCTCTCCTACAATCTCAAATATGGCTGTGGTGTATAAAATTTAAATTAATATCATTAATTCTTAAAATTACTTAGACCTTCATGATTAGCAATTCAGAATAAAAGCTGTCCCTGTGACCATGGCAGACCTCATAGCTTTATATATATCCCAACCAAAAAAATACCAAGCCTAAAAAGACCACTTATATTTATATATAGTAATTATAAATTCCAAAATAAGAAAAATAAATAATATATAAGCATGAGTTAGGAAAACAAACACCATTCAGAAACTCCTGCACAAGTTCAACAGCAGATTTTGCTTCCAGAGGCTCAGGCCATTCAGTTACACCAGTCCTCAAACCATCAGCCAAAACCTGTGGGAGATGAAAAACAACAAACCCAACAACTTGTTAGCAAAAAACATAGTTTAATCAATAAGGATGTATTCAATAATAGTATTAGTCATTATAATATTTCTTGAATGTTTAATCACATGCCAGGAACTGTTCTGAGTGTTTCATAAGTAGTATGGTATTTAATCCTCACAAAAACCCTATGAGCAGATATTATAATCCCCATTTTATTGAGGCTGAGAGGTTAAGTAAGTTGCTCAAGGTCACCCAATTAGTAACTGACAGTGCCAGGACATACATCCAACAGTCTGATGCCAAAGATGGTGTTCTGAACTATGATGCACGTGCGTAGATGCTACAGAGGTTTCAAGACTGACAAGCCTGCCCGAAGATGCCTGTAATTTTGGTTAAGAAGGACGAATAATACAGATGCAATAATCAGGGAACAACAAACATGAGACTGAATGGAAGTTTATATAAAAATAATATAAATGTGATGCCTGTACATGCAATATCTAAACTGAAGTAAGGAAAAGGGTCAAGATAGGCTAGAATAGTCAGAGGAACAACGTGAAAGATCAGCTCAACTTCAATGTGGGAACCATTAGCTACAGCAGGGAAGGAGCATGGACTAAGATGAAGAGGCTGGGATGATTCCAACCAGGGTGGAGAAAACACAAGGGAACAGTGGGAAATAAGGTTAGAAGGAATAGGGGTTAGACAGGAATAGTGATCTTAAAACCTGAAAAGATTTTTTATTTCATATGGAAAGCTACAACCACTGTTGACTTTTTGGCAGGAAAATGACATGATCAAGTAGTCAAGAATTCCTCTGTCAGAAATATCCAGGATGGATTCTAAGGAAAAGAGAAAGTATGTTTCTCAACAGAAGTGATATCATCCTCCACCCCCAGGGGGTCTTTGGAAAAATGTGCAGATAATTTTGGGTGTCACAATGACTGCGGGTACATGAGTACTTTCAGTATTTAGTTTGGTGGGAGCCAGGGATGCTAAACATCTTGCAATGTGTACAATGGTCCCAGCCACGAAGAACGGTCCTGCCCAAGACGCCAATAGCGTCCCTGTTGAGAAACAATGAAGGATCCTGAGAGTGGTCCAGGAGGGAGGTGATTAGGGCTTTAACCAAGATGGGCACAGGGAGAGAAAGTCCCAAGGAAAAAAAGAACAGTTTATTCCACAGAGAGAGAGAGAGAAGAATACATAGAATAAAAGAAAAAATCCTACTCATTTATAAAAATACAGGGGATTGAATCTGGAGAGAGTATGGCCATGTGCACATCTAAGATTCTGTGGATTTATAAGGGAGATTATAACAAAGCATGGAGTTCAAGTCAGATAGACAGGTGTGTATTTGAATGAGTTTTGAACCAGCCTTTCCACTTACCAGTTGCTTATGCCTCGGGCAAAATAAGGGAACCATGTAGCACCACATGCTTGGCACACAGAGTGGCAGCTTCTAGCTGTGGTAGTTAGTGGTGGTGGCAGATACAGTTCTTACTAAAGTAAAATACAAGGTTTCTAGCCTGGGAAATTGGAGGAATGGTGGAACCACAGACAGAAACGCAGGGTTTTCTAAGGGGATCTAACCTGGAGAAGATTTCAAGTCTCATTTTGGACATATCAAGTTTGAGGCCACGGCACTCTACTCAAGTGGGAAATAATTAGGTGGAACTGGGAAAGATGGTGACTGGTATCAGCTTAGGAGTCAGATAGGAGTCTGGAATTCCCTCATAAAGGCCTCAGTCAAATCCCTGAATGGACAAGCTTTCCGCTGCGGTGGAGAGAGGAGCAGAGACATAAGGGTAGAAGAATGATGGAAGCCCACAGAAAGGGTCCTGAAAGAGGAGCTTTCAAGAAAGAAGGTGAGGAAGGTAGAAAAAGCACCAAGTTTTGTACAAACAGGGAAATAATAACAGGAGGTGAAAGAATTAAAAAATGCTTGCTACTGTGCTAGATGCTAAAGGTACAACAGGATACCTGGGCACTCAAGTCTAGTGGGGGAGACAGAGAAGTAAACAAGCAGTGTGCATGGAGTTCTGTAACAGCACAAAGCACAGGCAGCGTAAGCCGTTCTGGGGGATCAATGCAAGGATCCTAGGCAAAGATGTCACCAAGAGCTCACCTGGCAAAGGGGTGGAAGAAGGGTACATTAGGTAGATCAAGACACACACACCAGAAAGTGACAAAGTATGACAGGATCAGAGCTACTGCAAGCAGGGAACTCAATATGGCGAGGGTTGGGGTTCAGTGTGAGCGGAAGTCGGGTGTGAGATTAAGCTAAAGAAATAAGTAGGAGCCAATAAGAACATGAAAAGATGCTCAATGTCGTCAGCCATCAGGGAAACACAAATCAAAACTATAATGAGATACTACTTCATCCCCACTAGGATGGCTATAATTAAAAAAACAGATAATATCAAACATTGGCATGGACATAGAAAAATTAGAACCCTCATACACTGCTGGTAGAAATGTAAAATGGTAGAGCCACTTTGGAAAACAGTTACAATTTGGCAGTTCCTCAAAAGGTTAAACATAGAGTTACCATATGACCCAGCAACTCCCCCCAAGAGATGTGAAAACATGTGTCACACAAAAACTTGTACACGACTGTTCATGGCAGCATTATTCATAATAGCCCAAAAGTAGAAACAAGTGAAATGTCCATCAGCTGATGAATGGATAAACAAGATGTGGTATATGTATACAATGGAATGCTATTTGGCAATAAAAAGGAACAAAGTACTACAGAAAGTAGATAAGTAGTTGCCAGGGGCTTGCAGGGTCAGAAGAGACAGCTAATGGGTAGGGGTTTCTTTTTGGGGTTCTGAAAATGCTCTAAAATTAAATATAGTAATGGTTGTACAACTCTGTAAGTATACGAAAAACCTTTGAATGGTACAATTAAAATGAGTGAAGTTTATGGGATGTAATTTATATCTCAATAAAACTGTTAAAAAAGAAATAAGTAGGGCAATGACTGGCTATAGCTGACTTTGTATGCCAGGCTAAGACATTTGGAATTTCTACTGCATTAAAATGAGGCACCCCCTGAGATTCAATTTGTAGAGTGCAGCTAAAATTACTGAAACATAAAATTCTTGACATACATGCTCATTAATCTTTAGTATCAATCAAAATCCCATTTATTAACAAGAAGCTTATTTATGCATTTGGAATAAACTGGCAGCTGACCCACCTGGAAAGAGAAGAATCCGTCATATGAATAAAAACCAAACACTCCAATAGAAAAGACAGAAAAACTGTAGTCATAACTATCTATCTATAATGCTCCCTTTAATTGTAAGGACAACTACCACATAGTAAAATTAAACTGCCCAAATTGCCAAGAGCATCTAACGAATACATAACAGTTGGAACAAATTTTGAAGAACACAATACTAAATAACAATGATATGAGCAAACATTTTCATGAAAATATGATATTGAATGCAAGTCACAAATTCCAGAAGGATACTCACAAGGAGAAATTTCAGTTCTCTGTGAAGGTGACTCAAAGGACCTCTGGGTTCTCCTGATTCCACCTTAATATTCTGAAAAGTTCCCAAAGTCAGTTTTCACTGGTAATCGCATCTTCTCAGCATAAGGGTCACAGTTACTTGCATTTCAGACTACCCACACATTAAAAAATATATTTCATAAGGCACTAATGAATTGAAAAAGTAGGGCCATACTTCATTTAGAACATCGTACCCAGAGGTACCATGGATACTGCCCACCCCCATGCAGTACCACATCTTCTCTCTATACCACACTTGTACCACCACGCAACAATGCTGTCCTCACGTGCTCTTTTTCACTGAATTTCCAAGAGGACAAGTGGGAGAAACATAAAGAAATACATCTCATGACTCAATGACAAATTTAGCATTACCACACACCAAAATAAAACCCCTCTAATAAATATGTTCATTAGACTCCTTCTAAGGAAAGCAACAGTGTACTGTCTTAGCCAGAGGTCAAGTTTTAACCTCTAAGATCTTTAAAAAAAAGGGAGGGGGATGAAAGAAAAGAAAAAGAAAAAGGTAAATGCCATTGTATGTAAATTCCTATTGCAGGGAAAGAAAAGCATTAAGAATATAATTAGCCAGAGGCCGACCAGGTGGCACAGAGGTTTAGTTCGTGGGTTCGGATCCTGGGTGCCTGCTGACGCGCTGCTTGTCAGCCATGCTGTGGTGGTGTCCCATATAAAGTGGAGGAAGATGAGCACGGATGTTAGCCCAGGGCCTGTCTTTCCTCAGCAAAAAGAGGAGGATTGGCAACAGTTGGTTAGCTCAGGGCTGGTCTCCCCTCCCCCCCTAAAAGAATATAATTATCCATAATCCCACCATCCTGGGAACCACTACTAACACTATGCAGGCTTCTGTGTACACGTTTTTTAAAAACAGTAGAGATCCTACTATATATACAATTTTGTACTTTTTCCTTTTGTTTGCTTAATAATAAGCATTTCCTATTATTATTAAAGACACTTTAAATTATGATTTTTAAAGAAAGTATATCTCATCAGGGAAATCTATTTTAATCATTTCCCTATGAACATTCAGGTTTTGTTTTTAATATTTTGGAAACACAGCTATATCACTGCATTGAGTATCTTTGTACATATATTTTTATTAGCAACTCTGATTAATTTCTTAAGACAGATTTCTAGAATTGTACATATAGGATGAAAAGGTTTAATAATATAATGATTCTTGATGTGTTGCCAATATCTGCACTCTTTTAAGAATAGCAGAGATAAACCACTTTGACGATTCCATTTGAGTCCCCATTCAAAAGACTTTATTAATCACTGGAAAATTCTTAAGTCACATAATTGCAACACTATGGGCAACCAATAGATCAGATCTCCTGGCAACACCTCCACCGGCTGCCCTGGTGAGACTTTAGGGCCAGCCGAGCCTTTCAGAGTTGTCTGCCTGGGGCTGGAAGCATGCAGCACTAGCAACAAGCAAGTAAAAATTAAACCCATGTTTAGGGGCCTCATTAACTCAAGAGAAACAGGCTCCACTCCTACCAGAGTTGCAGTTGAGGAGAGTGGAGGGACTTGAAGAATCTCATCCACAGGACTCCAGGAAATATCCAAAGTGATCACAGTTTGTGATGCGGCGACTGTATCGTCCAAGGCTGTGGACTTAAAGAGCTCATACTGGGCAAAGCCCCTGGCTGTTACCTAAAGAGTGCATCCAACAGACCAGTTAGCTATGCTTTCACACCACCAAAGGCCCATTATCAAAACTACTTCGATTCTTTACTCAAAGAAGAAAAAGAGCCACACTTTTATCCTAAATAGAAAAATTAAGACAATTATTTTTAATCCTAAAGATTGGCTAAAAGGCAAGAAGGCAGATATTTTAATTTTAGTCATTAGTTTATATAAAAATAAATACAGGGGCCGGCCCGGTGGCGCAGCGGTTTAGTCCGCGCTTGGCAGCCCGGGGTTCGCAGGTTCGGATCCCGGGCGCCCGCCGACGCACTGCTTGTCAGCCCTGCCGTGGCGGCGTCCCATATAAAGTGGAGGAAGATGGGCACGGATGTTAGCCCAGGGCCAGTCTTCCTCACAAAAAAAAAAAAAAAAAAGAAAGAAAAAAAATAAATACAAACATTTTGATACTACAGAAAAATATCTAGTCATATTAGGAGTGGAAAAAACCTTTAAACTAGGAAGGCAGGTCAATAACAGTTTGAAGAAAATAATGAGTGGAAGAGAAATACTTACAGTAGACAAGTGATGTCTTTTCTTGTGTGAATTTTTTAAGTCTTCAAGATTTACAGAATAATTTTTATCAGCTATAGGACATGAAAGAAAGAAAAAAAATGCAAAGGTATAATTCAAAATTACATTGCTAGAGCTAGAAAATTATAATCCCTCAAATTCTGAGGGTACCACAACTTAACGCTAATAATTGTTGAAAGTAAATTTTAAATCACAGATGAATAAAATCTTTATAAAAGAATGAAAGTAGAACAAAGGTCAATACTGTTACCAAAAGTATAATTAAATGCCTACTATGAGGCTGGAATTATGTCATTATATTCAATTTTTTTATTCTCCAGTGAAAATTTCCAAAAATATGCAATATAAATCAAATGAAACCCAAACTAAACAGCCATAAACTCCTGTCCAGACTTTTGGGGATCTGTTTCTGGTGTTTCTGGACTATCTGCTACATGCTGCAGTTACCCACCTGAGTAGATTCATGGCGGCTAACACAAGTTCCATCGTGTGCACTTCCCTTGTAACAATATCAATTTTCAGTAAAAAACACAAAACAATAACTATACAAATAAATAAATACACACACACGCACCCCCATAAAAGTAAGAAGAGTGAACACTCACCTTTACAACTGACCATATATAAGACAATTCCTGTAATGCTGTTATTTGTTGTGATAAGCTCAGCTCCCAACCAACAGGTACCTTCAGGATCCGAAATGTCACACCTTACCCAGAGGGAAGGAAGGGCAGTAACTGGCCGATTAATCTTCAAATGGGTCATATTAGGATTGTGAGCCATGGTGTACAGTCCAATTAACTGCCTGGAAAACAAGAGGAGGAAGAATAAATTATAGGTAGAGATTGTCAATCAGTCAAGAGTTTTCTTTTCCAAAGATATCATGAAGGGTATCTACGATTCTGACTCTGATCCCACTTCTGATCACCAGCTAAGATTTTGCACCCAATTCCAATGAGTGGGTTTTTTCCACACACCAAGTAATTCTCTAACACCAGCTTGGGTGTCCTACATTTCAACTCAATTCTGACACTACCTACCCGGAGACAGCATCAGATCCCATAGGTTAAGGGCTCAGTCCTACCAAACTGCCTCTCCTACCACCCAACTTCAGATGACACTGCAAGTCGAGGATGTCACCTGTGGTTTTGACCATCCAGGTATAGATTGGAGGTTCTAATGACCCCTTCCTCGGGTTCAGTTAATTTGCTAGAGCAGCTCACAGAACTCAAAGAAACATTTTACTTACTAGATTACCAGTTTATTATAAAAGGATATAACTCAGGAACAGCCAGATGGAAGAGATGAATAGGACAAGGTATGAAGAAAGGGCGCTGAGCTTCCATGCCCTGTCCTAGCACACCACTCTCCCTGCATCTCCACGTGTTCACCAACCCAAAACCTCTCCAAACCCTCTCCTTTTGGCTTTTTATGGCAGCTTCATTACACAGCCATGACTGATTAAATCATTGGCCATTGGTGACCAAACTCAACCTCCAGCCCCTCTCCCCTTCCCAGAGGTGGGGGTGGGACTGAAAGTTCTAACCCTCTAATCACCCGGTTGGTTCCCCGGGCAACCAGCCCCCATCCTTAGGTTACCTAGGGGCTTTCCAAAGTCATCTCATTAACAAAATACACTTTATCATTCTCATCACTTAGGAAATTCCAAGGGTTTTAGGAACTCTACGCCAGGAAGAGTGGATGAAGACCAAATATATGTTTCTTATTATAAATCACAATATCACAGTATCCCAGAAACAAAAATCTGGAAATTAAGTGGCAAATACATAAACATTTCACACAGTGAAGAAGAGGGAGATGGGCACAACAGGCAGATCAAAACACATGCACCAGAAAGTGACAGAGTGTGACAGGATCCTAACTACTACAAGTAGGGAGTTCAATATGGCAGGGATAGATGTTCAGTGGGAGTGGAAGTAGGCTGTGAGATTAAGCAAAAGAAATAAGTAGGATTTGTCAATTATATCTCAATAAAGCTGGGGAGAGGGAGAAAGTAGGAGCCAATAAGCCCATGAAAAGATGCTTGTGGTCATTAGTCATTGGAATGCTTAAGGAAATTTGAATATAGACCACGAATTGTAATAGTATTGTTAACAATGTTAAATCTCCCGATTTTGATCATTGTTCTGTGGCTACTAACAGATGCACTTGTTCTTAGGAAACACACAGTGAAGTATTTAGGGGCAAAGTAACACAATGTTTCCAACATACTGTCAATATTTCATTTAAAAAAATGTGTGTGTGTGATATGTGTATATTACATAGATGGGGGAGTGGTGGAGGAATAGGAAGAGGAGGAGGAGAAGAGAAGGAATAATAGAAGGACAAAGCAGACTGTATATAAATACATACAGCAGCAAAATGTAAATACATAATTGGTGAATCTGGGTTAAGGATATACAGACGTTCCTGTACTATTCTTTTAACTTTTCTGTAAATTTGAAAGTGTATCAAAATTAAAAGTTACCCAAAAATGTGGCTAAAAAGTTTTTTCAAAGAGATGAAAACTGAATTTATTACCAACAGATGTTCAGGAAAGAAATTTCTAAGGGATTGTACTTCAAAAAGGAAATACAATAATCCCAGAAGGAAGGTCTGAAATGCAAGAAGAAATGGAGAGCAAAGAAACGATAAGCATGTGGATAAATCCACACAAACACTGGCTGGAGAAAACAATACAAATAAATAATGTGTAAGTCGTGGGGGAAAAAAGAAAAAGGGCCAAATGTGACTTAAAATCAGGAAGTCACGAAAGAAAAGACTAATTACATAAAAAATTTTAAAAGCTTCTCCAGCAAAACAAACAAAAACCACCAAGAAGGCAAGTCACTTTGTGAATATTGTTGTTATGGTCGTTACTCCCTAATGTTATTATTTATACGACTATATCCTCCAGAACTCCTTGACAGCAAAGCCTTCTTGGTTTTGGAGGTGAGGGAAGCCAGGCAGAGGGAACATATGGCCACACAGTGGGGAGGCAGGAAGTGAAGCTGGCAGGGCAGACAGGGGCAGCAGAGTTTCTAACAGGCACTACCAGGGTCTAGGGGGGATAATTCCTCGTTGTGCAGGAGAGCCTCATGCACTGCAGGATGTTTACCACCTATGGCCCAGGCCAATAGCTTCCCTCAGTCACTGTGACAACCAAAAAGTACCCCTAAATATTTCCAGATGCCCACCGGGTATGGCACCCCTGGTGGAGGACCACTGGACTAGACAATGAAGGCTCCTGTGTGTCACTCATAAGGAATTTGGATTTTATCATGAGGCAACAAGAACTACTGAAGGATTTTTAAGGAGGGAAGCCAACATGATCAGACTTTCATTTTATTAAGATCACTCCATCAGCAGCGAGGAAGAAAGACTGGAGGGGAACCAGATTAGACGCAAGGAAAACAATTAAGAAGCAACAGCAATAAATGGCACAGGGGTGTGGAGAAAGGGATCACAGCAGTCTTCTTGGTCATGTCTGGGATACCTATGGGATCTTCAAGGAAAATGATCCTTAGAGAGTTGGATATGCCTACCTAGGGGGAAGGGGAAGAAGAAAAGGAGGGATCTGGGCTAGACACACATTTTTTTCCCCAATGTTTATACGAATGCTTCAATGTAAATCCTACCCTCCACCTCTACTCCTACCCCGACACGAAGATAAAACTTACCTCGCTCTCCCAACTGGTAAAGCAAGTGGTCCAACATTCTCACCAGTAGAGAAATCAGAAATAGCAGTTTCTTCAGACTGTAGTTCTTCAACATGACTTGTTTCTTCCTTTTCTAAAGGCTTTAAAAATGTTTTTAAATTATTTAACCAAGTAAAAGAACACTTGAGACAACAGTCAATTCTTCACTATGCTAGAACATAATGTACTGATTTCTAAACCCTTAAGCACAAATGACTGGATTATGGCAAGAATAATAGTTATACACCAGTCTGGTACCAACAAATCTTGCCATCAGAAGGATTTCCACTGTCCTATAAAGATACTGATCTAAGTTGCTACTGATAACGGACGCATCTGATGCCATTAGAAAAGGAAGTGCTCCAACATGTACAAAACGATGAGCTAAAGACAATACACCAAGGGAAATCCAGGGGAGATTCCCGGATTTTGTCAGATTTTTCACTCCCCAAACTCGAAGGTCCACTGCCCTCACTCCTTAAATCTATACCTCTGAGGGCTATCTGCTCTCACTTGTGTTACAGGATTCTGGTATCGATGTGTTTCTGATGTCTAAATGTTTAAGTAGTTAAACAGCTCAGCCTCGCCAACAGTAACAATAATTATAAGAGTTAACATTCCCTGAGCATTACTACGTACCAGCTACTGTTCTAAGTTTTCTTTTATTCTTCATCAAAACCCTGAGATAGATGCTATTATTAGTCCTGTTTTATAGATGGGAAAACTGTCACATAGCCAACGGCTAAATAACTTGCCTAGAATAACACAGCTGCTGAGTGGCAAGGCCAGCATTTGAATCTAGGTAGTCTGCCTTCAAAACTCAAATTCGTACTCATTAAGCTCTTCTGGCAGTAAATATTCTGCCGACTTAATAAGTATCAGACCTCGATGTTTCCTTAACTTTGAATTTCTTTTGCTAGTTTCTAGATTTCATTCCCTTCCAGGCCTGGCTTTCCGAATAGTTCCTAGAACTAGAGGTACCCAAGAAATATCATTTTTTCCTCTGTACTACTTTTCAATATCCAGCTACCTAAAACTCATGCTTTAAGCTCTACTGATCTTTGCAGGAATAAAAGCCATTTTAAGTGTTCCCCATCCCAAAATGCCAGGGCCTCAATTCCAGGTAACTCCTCACAACTAGTATTCGCACTAGTATCCTAACCCAGGTTTCCACAAATCTCTCTGCTCTTGTTTGCCTTTTCCTAGATAACTCACCTTCATCTGACCACCTTAATTTTTTCAGCTTTTGCTCTACACACATTTCTCCTTCTCCCTATAAGAAAAGTCTAAATTCAAGCACATAATTCACCTGTAATTATTTTCCAAGCATCTGTCCACCATAGATAAGCAGTAATAACACCCTTTCATCAACATAAAAGACAAATAAAGCAGCTCCCCTCCTCAGAAAGGAGTTTTCATGTGTGTGTATTTAAAACAAAGAGCTCCCTGTTCATTCATCACAATGCCCATCCAGACAGCATGAGGGTCCTAACGCAGACAGAGGTGTTTCTTCTAAAGGAAGGTCCACTTTCCCCTGTTTGAGCCTACTCCTATCTACTTCAGGAAACAATGTAACCAAAGGAATGGGTCCCGGCCCCAAAGCAACTGTGTAACACAACAGCATTATCAGCACTCAATAAAAATCACTATAATTGCTCTGCCAAAACAGTTACCACAATTAAAACACAAAGGTTTAAGGTTGTAACTATAAAGTGATACAAAATATAAGAAGTTCCCTCGTTACATTTAACAAACAAAAATTAAAGTTGAACTTTATGAGTCACAGCTATTTATGCTGTGCTATTCAACAGAGTAGCCACTAGCCACAGACAGCTATTGAGCATTTGAAATGTGGCCAGATCAAACTGAGGTGTAAGTGTAAAAGACACACTAGTTTTTGAAGACATAGTATGGAAAAAACAACTTAAAATATCTCATTAATGATTTTTATATTAATTAGGTATTGAAATGATAATATTAGATATATTAAATAAAAAGAATTATTAAACCTGATTTCAGATCCAGCAATTCCACTCCTTGGTATTCACTGTAAAGAAAACTTATGCTCACACAAAAATCTGGACAAAAATAATTATAGTAGCTCTATTCATGATCGCTGAAGACTGAAAACAACTCAAATGTCCTTCAAAGGGTGAATGGGTAAATAAACTGTGGTATATCCATACCATGGAATACTACTCAGCAATTAAAAGAAATAAGCCACTGATACACACACACCTTGGATGAATCTCAAAGGCATTATACTGAGTGAAAGAAGCCAGCCTCATAAAGTTACACACTGTATGAGTCCATTCATGACATTCTTAAAAAGACAAAACTACAGTGAGAGAGAAGATATCAGTGATTGCCAGGAGGTGGGGGCTGCAGGAGGGTATGATTTTAAAAGAATAGCACAAGGGAGTTTTTTGGGGTGATGGAACTGTTTTGTGCCCTGATTGTGGTGGTGATTACCAGATTCTATACACATGTTAAAATTCACAGAACTGGACAACAAAAGAAAAAATCAATTTTACTGTATGATAATTAACTTCACTTCTTTCTTTTTTTTTTTTTTGAGGCTACTAGAAAAATTTTAATTACGTATGTGGTTCACATTCTATTTCTATTGGACAGCATTGTATCCCTAAGAAAATCAGAATCCACTTTCACTAATATGCTTATAAAAAAATGAGTACATTTGAGATTACTCCCAAGAAACCAAGTTTGGCTATTAAAACAACCACAAAGCCCAAGCACTACTTACCACTTTTTCCATGATGAATATGACATCATTTTCATTTAGAATATTTTTCAAAGGGTTTGGTTGGCCTTTGCTGATCAACTGCACTTGGACATCAGTCTATTAAAAACAGATAATGTCAAGCAATGACATATATACACACATAGATAATTGTACAAATATTTAAACACATAAAGACCAGTTCTACGCAAGTAACTGGAAAAGAGAATTTGAACAAAACAGTTTTAAAAGTAAGATTTCATTTATTCTCTGCCCATGTTGTTTTTCATGTTTAGAAAATCTAGCTCTTATATCTCTATCTATACATGCTTCAAGACCCACCTAAAGTGCACCCTGCCTTGTAAAGCTTCTTTTGACTAGGATCACACTGACATCCTCTTCCTCTAATCATATTATATTTACTGTTATGTACCATAAAATTTGCACTTTACTAAATATTATCCTTTCTTCCAATTGCACTATGGAATTTAGAACTTTATCAATTTATAGGAACTGTATTTTTTAATTCCAATTGCAATACACATTTATTGTAAAAAAGTTTGAAAATAGATAGCTAAAAGAGATTTTTTAAAACTCACTTATAAATTCTACTAGCCAGGGTAATCACTACCCTTATTAGCCTGACTGATGTATAGTTTGCCAGATCTTTTTCCAGGCATATAAACAAATCTGTTTAAATAGAAATGTATCTATTATTTAGTTATTTAGATAGGATTTTGATTAATAAAAACAGGATATTCTAATAATTTTATATCATGAACTTCTTTCCATGCCATTAAATGTTCTTTGTCTGTCTAGTACCATGGCTCTACCATCATATAACTAATTCCATATTGTTCGACATATGGCGTTATTTGCTATAGGAAACAATTGATAATGGACATCCTTGAATTACTTTCTTAAGATGAATATCTAAAATCACACTGATATTGTCAAATTGCCTTTCAAATATGTAATACTCACATATTTGCATCCCTATCACTTATGTTAACACACTGAGTATTTTCATTATTTATTTTTACCATCTCATAGCAAAAAATAGTATCCTGTTATTGTTTTAATTTTCATTTATTTGATCACTAATGAAGGTGAATAGTCTCTAATATGATTATTGACAAATATCTCTCATTATTTGAATCTGTTTAATTCCTTAGTTTGGCTCTTAAAGCATTTAGATATCAAGTTGAGAGAGCAAAGGTTGCTGTGTTATTCTAATCCACTAAGTTCTTGAGTTTCAAGAACTGTTGTGGGTTGAATTATGTCCCCCCAAAAGATGTGTTGAAGTCCTAACCCCAGAGTCCTCTGAATGTGACCTTATTTGGAAATACTGTCTTTACAAATATAATCAAGTAAGATGAGGATTAACTTGGATTAGGGGGACCCTAAATCCAATGACTGGTGTACTTATAAGGAGTGAGAGGTTTAGAGACATAGAAACACAGGGAGAACACTATGTGCTAAGGGAGGTGGAGATAAGAGGGATGTGTCTACAAGCCAAGAAACACCAAGGATTGCTGGAAGCCACCAGAAGCTAGAAGGAGGCAGGGAAGGATCCTTTCCTAGAGCCTTCAATAGGAGCATGGCCCTGCTGACACCTTGATTTCAGACACCTAGTCTCCAGAACTGTGAGAGAATAAATTTCTGATGTTTTAAGCAAACCAATTTGTGGCACTTTGTTCCAGCAGCCCTAGGAAACTAATACAAGTATCAAAAAGCAAGAATTCAGATAGGGAGAGATTAATACATTTACCCAGATAGACTTGATTCCTGAGTTTAGTTAGTGAGAATTCAGATACTGACAGATAAAAATATTTGTATTTTTCTTTCTGTGATTACTTATTTGTGTGCTTTTCCTATTCTTCTATGATGGTTGTCCTTTTTCTTATTGATTTTTAAAAGTTTTTTAATATATTTTATATATAGGGATATTAACCCTTATCATTTATGACTATTTTTCCCCAACTTGTCTTTTAGTATATAATTTTAGTTCAATCATTATTTTATGGATTAAACTCTGTGGAGAGTTTACCTATGGAACACTTGGCATATATTAGATGCTTAATAAATCCATGAATGTTTATCGCAGCTTTATTCATAACTGTCAAAAACTGGAAACATTCTAAGAGTCCATCAACTGGTGAATGGATGACCAAACTGTAGTACATCCATACAATGGAATACTATTCAGCAATAAAAAGGAACGCACTACTGATATACACAACAACATAGACAAATTTCAAATGCATTATCTCATGATAGAGCCAGACCTAAGAGGCTACATACTGTATGACCTTATTTATATGACATTTTGGTAAAGGCAAAACAGAAGACAGAAAACAGAGATTAGTGGTTGCCAGGGACTGGGAGCAGGTGAAAGGGTTGACTATAAAGGGACATGAGGAGATTTTTGGAGGTGATAGAAATGTTCCAAAACTTGATTACCAGGGTGGTTATATGACTGAATGCATTTGTAAAAACTCATAGAACTGTATTCCAAAACAGTGAAATTTACTCTATGTAAATTAACTTCAATAAACCCAGCTTTTAAAAACTCACAATTTTAGGATTACTGAGTTGTGTTTAAAAACCCAATAAATTGTTCATACCTCATAGATAAATGGGTCTTTACAGATTTCTTTCTTTTCTTCATCAAATTCCCTGAAATGCAGAACCACATGTGAAAAAGAGGGCTACAGTACTCTGTCATCTAAACTCAGGGGTTAGTCATCACTTTACCTCTGTGTGACACCAGTGAGAAAAGCAAAATGTAAAGTATTCATGGCAGCCTGAAGGCATATTTGGGAAGAGGGGAAAAAAGCAGGAAGAGAGTATCAAGTTAAGAAGAAAAGAGAAAAAAGAGATGCAGCAGCGATTAATAGACTGCTGCTCACAATTGAGTACAACTGCTCAGGGAGCAGGAAATTAGGTCAGTTACCTCTACTCTTGTATCTTTTAAAACACATCACCAATTACTATTAAATGTAATTTACCACATACTTTTGGGAAATAAAAATGACTGGATTCTGGTCTGCCACTGAATCAGTGGGTAACCACAGAGAAGTTATTTAAGGGTCCTAAACCTTAGATTTCTATGGCTAAAACAGAAGCATCTATCCTCCCTCTATTTTTATGAGCTGTTTCTTAAAAAATAGTAAATTTGATAATGTTAAACAATTTCCTTTTAAAAATGTAAGCATAAAACTCTAGGATATCCTTAATGATTATCATTTCATTCAAGAAAGTTTTAAAATAGTGATTCCAATGTAAACTATAAGCCATTAACATACCCAAATGCACATCAGCCTGATCTACACTCTGCAAGAGAAAAGAATCTTTAGAGTCCTAAAGGAACCCAGGGGAATTGTTTCAGGATACCATTTACTACTGGATCTATTCTATGACTTACTGAAATACAAACAGGAGAGCTAGGCCTGTGACTGGTTCACTTTTGCCATTTTGGACAAGATTGTGTCTTATTCTTAAAGATGTTTGTCTTTTACGTATTACTCAGGGATGTTATTCAATCTGTCATTCAGCAATCATTTCTCAAGCGTGTGTATTAGAGGGGAGCATTCTTCTTTTTTTTATTATTGATGTCTTAATAGTTTATAACATTGTGAAGTTTTAGTGGTACATTACTGTTTGTCAGTCACCGTATGAATGCATCCCTTCACTCCTTGTGCCCACCCCCCATCTCTCTCGCCCCTGGTAACCACCAAACAGTTCTCTCTGTCTGTGTGTTAGTTTATCTTCCACATATGAGTGAAATCATGCAGTATTTGTCTTTCTCTGTCTGGCTTATTTCACTTAACAGAATACCTAAAGGGGAGCACTCTTACTAGACGTCCAGGATATAAACAAAAGCACAGCCCCTGGTTCATAGTCTTAACTGGAGTCCAACAAGTAAACCAACAGTTACAATACAGGGTGATGAGTGCTCCAACAGAGGCGAGTGCAAGGTGCTGTGGTGGCACAACGGAAGAGACTTTGCTATAGGGCTTGACCTTGATCCTGAAAGCCAAGAGGAACTCACCGAAAGATTTTAAATGGGAAAGATCTCTCTGTCAGTAATGTGGAGGGTATAAACTTGGAGGCCAGGAAAATTGCTGTGAATAACTTGTAGCACTTCAGAGAAGCGATGATGGCCTGAACAAAAGCAGTACGGATGGAGGGAGAACAAGTGCACCTGGTGACTGACTAGATGGGATGGCGGTGGGGACGGTAGAGAAGAGAAGGAAGTGACAGTTTTGGATTTGGAACTCTTAACTCAGAGACAGAATTCAGGAGTAGAATGTCAGGTTGCAAGGAGGAAAAGATGAATTCAGTTTTGCAGATAGTGAGTTTGAAGTCTCATGTGGAAATTTCCGGGAGGCAGCTGGATACACAGGCATTGTGAGCGACTCAAGAAGAGTAAGACACTTGGTGCTTACAAGTGGAGAGAAAGACTAACATCCATGAAATAATTGGGATATATAAACAGTCTAAATAAAAGTTGTATCAATAAGGGACTGGTTAAATAAACAAACAACAGCCATAGAATGAAATATTATACAGCAGTTAAAAACAATGGGATAGATCTATAGGCTCTCATACTGAAAGCTATCCAAGACATTGTTAGCTAGAAAAAAGTTAGTGCTCTTCCTACAAAGTTCAAAAAACTGACAAGCCTTACCACTTTTGTAAGCAGAAAAAAAAAGCAATAAAGATAAACAATGAAAAATTATGGCATTTAGAAAATAAGGGGTTAGATTATATCAGTGGTTCTCAAAGTGTCGTGTCAAGCCAGCAGCATCTGTTTCACCTGGAATTTGTTAGCAGGGCATTCTTTGGCCCCACCTAGATCCACTAAATCAGAAACGCTGGAGGTGGTGCCCAGCAACGTGTGTTTTGACAACCCTACAGGTGATTCCGATGCTCGCTCAAATTTGAGAACTACTGGATTAGACTTTTATGTTGGATGCAGAACCGCTTGGAATCCCCTTTGGTACTAGTACTTCACTAAAGAATAAAATGAAGTCTTAGAGCACAGGGAAATAAAGGCACTTTATAAAAAGCCAACACACCATCATCTCATTATTACAGCTGCAGCTCACATGATAACTATCTTGATTAGACTATAACAATACTTTTCACACCAGCAAGGCTTTAAACAGGTAAAGGATGCCAACATCTACTTTTCCATATCCTGGGAGGAGCCTCTAACATACCGCAAGTTGTGCGCACTATAGAATGAATAAAGCGACTCTTGGAAAACTTGTCACCTTTCACCTCGATAACGTACAGATGTTTTCTCTTAAACGAGACGACAAGCAAGCTCCCACAGGACCAACCCCACACTGGAGCAGATAACGGCTTCTCCCCAGCTCCCGGACCCCAGGAAATCTGACTTAGTCTGTAACAGACGCGCCGCTGAGAATCGGCAAGGCGCTAATCCCCAGGGCTGCGGCAAGAGGCTGGGGGCGGGGATCGAGATACCCCGAGGGAGAATTGCTGTCCTCGCACCCCAGCCAACAGCAGGGGCTACAACTCACTGCAGGAGACGAACGTAAAACTCCTCAGCAGCTCGGTTCGTTCGCGACCACATCCCGCCCCAGTCTGACTGCGGAGCCGCACCCGCCAAACTGAACGTCGCGCCGAGCGGTGACGTCCGGGGTCATGGCCACCCCGCCGGGACTACTTTTACCCCCCCAACCGGTCCCGTTTGTCCACAAAGTTAAACTTTTGCTTTAGAGCGCACAGCGGCTTTCCCTGTCCCAATAGTTTTCCATTCTCGTAAGAAAAAGTTAAAATAAATTGCAGTGGTTGAGGGAAAGACTCCTCGTCTCTCTAGAGTTAGCCACGCCTCCTTGTGGATTATTCCGCAAAAAGGAGTCCCTCGTTTCTAAGTGCTATTGTTGGCTTTAAAAGTCAATAGACCCGCAATTGGACGCACGTGAAGAAATAATGCACTATTTTTTATATTTTTAGAGTGCTAGGGAGATATTTTGTGTCTCTAGATCGGTTCTGAGGCGGGGCAGGGTGGGGGCCGAGCTGAAGGTTACATATAGGGCGGGAGTGCTAAATATTTCCTTTTCCTGTGGGAGCCGCCGGGTCGGGAGGAGCGTGGCCTTCTCCTCTCCCCGCCATGGTGAGTGGAAGTCTTCTCGTCTGGACTATCCCCTGCTCTCGGGGCCCGGCAGGAATGCATTGGGAGTTCAGGGCATAAAGTCTTCAGGAGGGAAAGCGAGGAAAAGGAGATGAGGACCAAAGGCGTCTGTTTGTGGCTGGGAGGTGGGTAGTGCGGCTTTACGGCAGCCATCTTGGAGGCAACGTGGGAGTCCCGGCACCGGGCGCGTCTGGAAGCAACGCTGGAGGACACCAGATTGTTCTCAGGCGCAGAGGGGCCTGTGGAATTCTAACTTTCTCTGGATCTTAAAAGGCATGAGTTCTACTGAAGACTTGGGGCCTAAGGCTGAATCGGGGTGAAAGTCACTTTTTGGGCCTTGTATCCATGTGCTGTTTAGTAAGGAATATTTTCCATCTTTCGAGAGAGATTTCTGTTAAAGAAACTGGTATTTCATTTGGTTTTTTTTGTGAATTCTCGTGTGTTCAGCTTAAGAATCGCCTCTGCAAGAGCTTTCCGATTTTCTTATTTTAAAAATCATTCTGTTTGGTGATCCCTAAATCTTAGACGACTTAGCAAGCTCATAGTATGGCTAACGTTACATGCACTACACTTCCACAAGTAACTACTGCCTATGTACCGTGAGTGTTGTGTGCGCTGGGGAGTTTAGTGAACAAAACAGACAAAATACAGTGTCCATATGATTCTTGGATCATGACTGAGTTGGACAAAATGCATGGTGATGTTCGATGATAGTGCTGTAGACATACGGAATTGGCGAGGAGGCAGTAGTTGGACTTGAAACAGTGATCAGAGAAACCTTCGAGAAAGTGGCTTGAAGGAGGTGAAGAAGTGTGCTAAGAGTATCTCGAGGGTGAAGACTTGGCTACCTCTGAGGCAGGTGGGGGATGGCCCTGAGTGTAGGGAGGGAGAGTATCTGGAAGAGTATGGGAGATGAGGTTGCACAGATTGTGTAGGCCGCCCTCAGGACTTTTACTTTCAAGTGGTAAGTCTGGAGAAGATGGAGCAAAAAGTAATGTGACTGGTATTTATACTAGTAAGTTTGGGGAAACGTGTTTAGAATGGGATGAAGGGAGCAAGGAGGAAGTTTTGAGGAGTAGAGCTGTGGTAGGCAAGATTTGCTGATATTTCGGGTGAGAGTTTAGATGGTGGCATTGAGCAGCGTTTTCAAACCTTACAGTATGGTTTTGATCATTTTGCTTTGTAAGGCCTGGTTTGGAAGTTTAGTGATAAACCATTCTCTCAGAAAACAGTGAAAATGATGTGGCAAAACTTGAGCTTCTAAGTGTCCTTTAAGTGTAAGAAATTATTGAGGTTACTAGACCTGACAATGTGTTGGTAGCTTAGCCTTTGTTTTACCTCACCACACTCTAGTCTCTTCTGTAACAGAGCATTTGATGGTATTGTTGGCACAGGAGAAAAGTGCCTCTTAACGTTGCTTGTCAATATAAGCATCTTTTTTTTTTCCCCAGGCGTGTGCTCGTCCACTGATATCAGTGTACTCCGAAAAGGGGGAGTCATCTGGCAAAAATGTCACTTTGCCTGCTGTGTTCAAGGCTCCCATTCGACCAGATATTGTGAACTTTGTTCACACTAACTTGCGCAAAAACAACAGGCAGCCCTATGCCGTCAGTGAATTAGCAGGTATGGATTTAGATCTTTCATGGGTTGGGTGTTTTAAGAGCTGCTTGACAGCAGTGATGAAATTCCACTTCATTGGTCCGTGTTTCTGAACCACATGATTTTCCTGGATGTTCTGATGCTGTTTGCTACCATGCTTGATAGTCAGATTGGTGTGGCTGGGTAGCTAAAACGTATTTCTTCCCAATTTCAGGTCATCAAACCAGTGCTGAGTCTTGGGGTACTGGCAGAGCTGTGGCTCGGATTCCCAGAGTTCGAGGTGGTGGGACTCACCGTTCTGGCCAGGGTGCTTTTGGAAATGTATCCTTTGTTTCACTACCTTGGCTGGTCAGCTCTCATGGAATTGAGCAGACTGGACCTGATTTGTTCATGTTAGTAGCTTGAGAACATTTCTGTGCAAAATACTAATAATGTCGAGGTTAAGCATTGTTCCGGACAGATTTGAAATCTGGTAGATTTTTCTGTCATAAATCTTTTTCATAAATACAGTAGGGGCTTGCAATGATGTCGTAATTTGCGTCTTACTCTGTTCTCAGCGACAGTTGCCTGCTGTCAGTAAGCTGGTTCAGAAGGGTGACGAAAATTCTTACTGAGCAAGACAGTCTTTTTTGAATTCCTACAATTTGAGAAATGTGATTCTTAACTGGAAAAATAGATGTGCCGTGGGGGCCGCATGTTTGCACCAACCAAAACCTGGCGTCGCTGGCACCGCAGAGTGAACACAACACAGAAGCGATATGCCATCTGCTCTGCCCTGGCTGCTTCAGCCCTACCAGCATTGGTCATGTCTAAAGGTTTGTAATGTTTTGTGTTGTAGGAGTGATACAAAATATCCTTTTTTAACTTAACCTGAACCTTTCCATTCGTATTAATAATAACCTGTGTAAATTCTATGTATTTCAGAGTGCCTGACTAAATTTCCTTTTATTAAATATTAGTTCTGACTACTTCAATTTAATGGATCAGTCATCAGTGAAGATATGTAACTGGGGAACTAATTCAAATAGTGATTTAGTATATTAGGAATTTTTCCACTTAAACTTCAACCATGTTGCCCGCTCTATTTTTATTTAACTGTCGAAATGATGAGATTCCACTTCATTGGTCCGTGTTTCTGAAACACATGATATTTGTGGAAATTCTGATTTGGCAAATTGTATACCATTTTGCTTTTGCGGGTTATATAAAATGTTCTCAGTTTTTCAAATGGTTCAGGGTAACTAGGTCAGTGATAATTGGTTTTGTCAGGTCATCGTATTGAGGAAGTTCCTGAACTTCCTTTGGTGGTTGAAGATAAAGTTGAAAGCTACAAGAAGACCAAGGAGGCTGTTTTGCTTCTTAAGAAACTTAAAGCCTGGAATGATATCAAAAAGGTAGGTTTAATGAACACATCTACAGTTTGGTGGTTCTTCACACAAATTTGTTGACAGATTTTAAATTTCAGAAGACGGTATAACTAAACCTTAATGGGTATGAGAGCAAGGACTTGGGGAGTGTACTACTCGAGTTTGAATCCTGGCTGCCATTTATGGCTGTGTGTTAATGTTAGGCAAGTCATTTGTGCCTCTATTTCATCTGTAAAATGGGAGTTTTTTTAACTTTGAAGGTCTAGTACAGGGATTATATCTTAATCAAAATATTAAACCTTTTCACTTTTTAGGTCTATGCCTCTCAACGAATGAGAGCTGGCAAGGGCAAAATGAGAAACCGCCGCCGTATCCAGCGCAGGGGGCCCTGCATCATCTATAATGAGGACAACGGTATCATCAAGGCCTTCAGAAACATCCCTGGTAATCCTTGTACTGCTTACATCTTTTGATTGCCCATACAGTGCAAGTTTACTTGGCTTTATTATGATGAGATTCCACTCTGTGGTCCGTGTTTCTGAAACACACGATTTTGTGGAACTTCTGATTCTTGGCAGAATGAGTGCACCATTGATGGTTGAAACTGCGTAATTAATAAGAGAGTTCTCAGGTACCTTAGGGTAGCACATAGCCTAAAGTTGATTTGTGTTTCTTTTGTTGAAATACAGGCTCCCTAATTCTCCTTTCCCTTTAAAAGGAATTACTCTGCTTAATGTAAGCAAACTGAACATTTTGAAACTTGCTCCTGGTGGGCATGTGGGACGTTTTTGCATTTGGACTGAAAGCGCTTTCCGTAAGTTGGATGATCTGTATGGCACTTGGCGTAAAGCTGCCTCCCTCAAGAGTAATTACAAGTGAGTGTTCTTCATACTCGTATACTGAACACAGGTGTTTATACTGTAAATATTTACATTCAGAATTGGTTTGTGTTTTCTAAATAATGGATTGTGTTTACATTTATCCTTAGGCACAGATGCAATATGCTGAAATGTTCCAAGAAGTGATAGTATAGTGGAAATTGATTGAATTCTAGATGGTTGAATAATGAACAATATATCTTCAGTCAATTACATGAGAAATAGGAATTGAGCATCTTCTGTCAACATTTTTTCTTTTGTCTTTCAGCCTTCCCATGCACAAGATGCTCAATACAGACCTTAGCAGAATCTTGAAAAGCCCAGAGATTCAAAGAGCCCTCCGAGCACCACGGTAAAGTTGTGATGTTTATAGTAATCCTTGCCCCCAACCTCATATTGTTGATTATTTGAAAAATATGGATAATGTGAATAAAATATTAATATATAGCATCTGCCTTTTTATATAGCAAGAAGATTCATCGCAGAGTCTTGAAGAAGAATCCATTGAAAAACCTGAGAATCATGTTGAAGCTAAACCCATATGCAAAGACCATGCGCCGGAACACCATTCTTCGCCAGGCCAAGAATGTAAGGAATTATTTGATTTTTGCTGGTATGTTAAGCTTTTAGAAAGATGTGATTCTTAGATTTTCTCCCTAATTTGTTGCAGCACAAACTCCGGGTGGATAAGGCAGCGGCAGCACTAGAAGCCAAATCAGATGAGAAGGGGGTTCCAGGCAAGAAGCCTGTGGTAGGGAAGAAAGGAAAGAAGGTTATTGGTGTTAAGAAGCAGAAGAAGCCTTTGGTGGGAAAAAAGGTAGCAGCTACCAAGAAACCGGCAGCTGAGAAGAAGCCTGCAGAAAAGAAACCCAGCACAGAAGAAAAGAAGCCTTCTGCATAAACTTAAATTTGTTTATTCCATAAAGGTCAAATGATTTTGGACAGCTCACTTTGAATAAAGACTTGATCAAAGGGACAGTCAGAAACATGACTTGTTGGGTGTGTTGTGTGAATCTTGGTTAGAATTTTTTTAATGATACTCTAGAGTTCTCCATAATTCCAATCTTTTGGTTGTTCCATTCTATAGTCTGGTATGAAATGGAGCCTTGGGTTTATACTAAATCCATGCGGTTGAACAGGAAAAGGGATGTTCCATAAATCCAGATATAAAATCTATTTTGTAAGTAACAGTGTCTTGAGAAACATAAATATACAGAAGCTGTTAGAATTTAGTCCCATCCCTAAAAAAAACACATCTTGGAAAATGAGCAAAATTCCATAAAGATTTGCCATGTAAGTAACCATGAGAGGGCAGAATCAGAACACATAAGGTTGAAGTACAGCAGTAGGAAATTGATGCTTCCCTCAGAGAAGTGTTACTACAACCTGCTGTAATAGAATACAGTTGTTGAAGGAAATGCTTGCCACCCTGGCCTTCTTTGGAACCACTTGTGTATCTTACAGTTTTACTAAAGGATGAATATTGACCAAGCATGGTGCAGAGAAATGTACCCTAGAAAGCTTTAGGTTTTCTTAAGTTTGTTCTGTCAATGGGTGTCTTGACAGCCTTCGAGTTGACCTGCCCTTCCCTACCTTTGGCGTCAGGTTCGTTTTGGCATCTGGGTTTTTCCTCGTTTGCCGTCTCAAAATCCACAGCCAGGGTGATGTGCCATCTCCCCATTTGTAGACTCAGATCTCACTTCCTTAGCATAGCAAGGACCTATCTCCCAACCCAAAGGTCTTAGTATCTTCACGCTGTGATTTGCGCAGGCTTCCTGGGAACCCCCTTTAGGCGTCCTTGCCTGCAGAAACCACCTTCAACAGTTGGGATCGTGTTCCTGCGTACTAGATGCCGGGTGGTTTTAGTTCCGGCCTTGAAATGCGTCTGCAGGTTTTCTGGAGTTAAAATAGCCACTTGCAACACCGCGTGCGAAGTGTGACATGGCGAGTACAGTTCGACTGAAGCGTTTGAAACTCGATATTTGACCATTTCGGCCCCAGGTTCTTTACAACTCAACACCCTATGCTTAGGGAATCCTGATCATTACTCGAGTCTAGGCCTTTTGGTTCAAAACTGCGCTTTGCGCCTCACAGAACTCTCGTCCGCAGCCGAGCAGCAGGCGCGAACGCCGGCAGGCAGCGGCCCCGCCCCGACCTGCCGTCCGCCCCGCCCCGCCTGCGTCCCCGTTTCCGGGAAGGCGGAGGCCGTGGCGTCATCACCAAGCGCCGGGCCGCTTGGGCCGCGCGAAGGCGGAGGGCGGAGGGCGGAGGGCGGAGGGCGGCGAGCGTGAGGACGCGCGATGCTGAGCCGTCTTCAGGAGCTGCGCAAGGAGGAGGAGACGCTGCTCCGGTTGAAGGCGGCGCTGCACGACCAGCTGAACCGGCTCAAGGTGACCCTGCGGCCCCCGCCGCTCCCGGATCCCCGGGCGTCTGCGGCGCCCCCACAACCCCCCGCCAGTGCAGGCGGCCTGGCCGCTGTGTCCCAGCTCGTGGTGGCGCCTGAACAGCTCTGGGTGTTGCCGAGCTGGAAGGACGCGCGAACCCTCCGGTGCTGCGAGCACAGACCGCGAGGCCCTGAGGGAAAAGACCTGTCGCGCGGTAGAGTTCCCGGGAGCTTTTCTTCCCGGAGCTGTTACCGACCACGGCCTTGACAGGAGTCGTGATTAGGCCCACCCACCAGGGCCATTCCCAGATCTGCGCCAGTTCACCCGCTTGGCCCCAGGGAGATGGTCCTGATCATCCCTGCTCAGCACTCCTCTTCAGGACCTTTAAGTCCAAATGAGATGAGGATTATGAAAGCTCTCTGCAAACTGAAAAGCATTGTACAACTGTGATATATCAAAATGAACCGCTTTGCCTCAGGACACTTGTAAGGGCCTGCACTCATTTATGTTCTTACTTCGTGACAGTACCTGTACAGGTACCTAATGTGTTGATGATGACCTCCAAAGCCTAGATTCCTTTATGTTCCAAGAAACACTTGATTTTCCATTCTTCTGCCTTCACTTTCTCATTACTGGGTACACAAGCTCCGGCCTAGGGAATGGGCCCTCTGTGGAATCAGAAGACACCTGGCTTGTTTAAGGGCACACTTGTGTTTTCTCCCCCGAACTGCCAGGTCTGGGGGAATGGAAGCCTTGGCTCAGCTGGAACACCTGTGCACCCCAGGGGAAAGGGGCTGGAGGCTTGCTTTGCTCATTTCCTTAAGCCAGGAAAGCTTAAGGGCCCCACCCTTCCCTCTAGAGCTGCACAGAGATTACAGTACACTGTTTTCACTTCCTCTTGTGGAAGTATGCTTTTTTTACAGCATGCTCAGTAAATTTTACCCTCATCAGTCTCTCAGTGAAATAGTAAGGAAAGTGTCCTCAACTCTTCTTTTCTAGGTTGAAGAAATGGCCCTCCAATCAATGATTAGTTCTAGAAGAGGGGATGAGATGCTGCCTTCTCCACCTGCACCTGAACAGTCACATGATGTAAGCTTAATCAACTGTGGGCCAAGGGAGAGAATGGAAAGTCCATTCTGCTCTCCTGCTGCTTGGAGGTCAGAAATTGTAAATCACATTATTGAGCCCAAAGGACTCTGGGAAGTGCTAATAAGAATTTTCTAGTTTAATAAACTGGCTCTTCCACATTCTGTTTTAGACAGGGAACAGCCCACCTTTCTACCAGCTTGTTACACTTTGATTTATTAATTAGGTACTATTATATTGCCTGCATCATCCCAGTCATCCATTCTCTCTACTTACTCCAGTGAATCCAGGGGGAGTGTGGAGATCTTTGCAGGGACCTGTCAGAACTTTTGCTGCTCTGTGAATAGATAAGCTTGGGATTCAAAAATAGGGTGTCCCACTACAAAGCATAGTGCTAAAAAATGAGTGCTAGTCCTTACTGTATCCTCTTACCAAATTCCCTCAGGTAAACCAGTAAAATCTTCTTTCTAAATATACCATATTTGAGCAGTTCTTCTCCCAGATGTGTATTAAGCCATTTAAAACCATTTGAAAGCAGCATATCTAAGCTAGCATAATTATTTTGTAAGAACCATGTTTGTAATATCAGGTAACAGTCTGTCAAATCTAGGGTATTTACCCGCCTCTCATTTTGGCAGTGGGAGTGGGGGAGTCAGGGTAGAATCTGGAGAAACAGGAAAGTGGCCATACTTCTTGGTGATAAATAATGAGGATGAATATGCAACTGAGATTTGATTTTAAAACATTTTTAAGAATTTGCTGTTTTGAGGCCAGTGTCTTTCCTACTAATCTATAATGTCCTTGACTGAAGCAGATGTTGGTGCATGTAGACAATGAAGCATCAATCAACCAAACTGCACTGGAGTTGAGCACAAGGAGCCACGTGCCAGAAGAGGAGGAAGAGGAGGAGGAGGAAGAATCAGATTCCTGAAGGGGAGAAGAGCCAGGATTAGTTATACAAATTAAATTTCTAAGTCTCAGGAACTTTCTCTCGCCAAAGAATTCTTGCCATAGGCCCTGTGGCCTGCTTTAAAAGGAAGTAAGAACTTTAGGAGGATCTGTAGTTGTAAAAATGGTTCCATCAATAACTCAAGTTTCAGAATGTTTTAACAAAAGTTAGTGACATGTAGAAAAGCAAAGATGCAGTGTCTTAACACTGAGCAGTATGAGTAGTGCTGTATCTGTTTTCTGGTCAGGTTCAGTAATTGTGTTCAAAACAGAAAATTTCCTCTGAAATGCTATTAAGAAAGTCTGGCATTTGCAAAAAGGGCAGAGTTTAAATACAAGCCAGCCTTTCCAATCAACAATGCCTCTTTTAAGAAAACCAATTAAAGGCTGTTTGCATGCCGTGGAACTCTTGTGAGCAGAGCAAGGCCACAGTCTAGGAGAGAAAGATGAGAAAGAGGACAGAAGGCCACTTGAGAGCACAAGCTATTTCCACCTCAGTGACATCCCAGCACACTGCCTACTATAGGCTGCTTTGTGTGGCTATCGTCATATCTAGTTTGAGACATCACGTGGTAAAACGTTCTTAAAAATAAATTATAGGGGCAAGCCTGGTGGCGTAGCGGTTAAGTTCATGGCACTCCACTTCGGCAGCCTGGGGTTTGCAGGTTCAGATCCCAGGCACAGACCTAGGGACCACTTATCAAGCCATGCTGTGGCAGATGTCCCACATATAAAGTAGAGGAAGATGGGCATGGATGTTAGCCCAGGGCTAATCTTCCTCACCAAAAAAAAAAAAAAAAAAAGAAAGAAATTGTAGATAAATAGCCATCATGCAGCTTGCTGGTTTCCAGAGAGCAACAGAGAAAAGGATTCGTTTCTTCTCGGGGGCAAACAATACAGCAGAATGGTTTAAAACTCATTTCTGGACTTAGAGAGGAAATGTGCCATTAAAGAAGGAATCACTATGCTTGGGAGATTGGATTTTTATAATAAAGAGATGACAGAGTAAGAGTTAATAAAACTTGGTATTTGAAGTTGAGATTCATTTCTGTGCGCTGTCCCTTTTCCACTGGATAGTTTAGTTGCTTAATTTTATAAAAATAATTTGCCCTGCCCAAGCAACAGAAAAGCCAAACGAAACACAAAGAACCTGCTCAAGTAGAACTTCTTAGGTAACTGTTTAGAAACAGAAATTTCTAAATTCTTAGTTATTTGGGGGGAGGTGGGTGGGGGAAGATGAGAAATAGAAAATTTGATCTTTTTAAAATGCCTTATACCTTATATAGAAGCATTTTCTGAAAGATGTTGGTTTGTTCCTGAAGAGAACATGGATATATTTGTTAACATTTCATTCAAGTTATTTTGAGCTACTCTTACAGGAAATAGCCAGAAGTTTAAATGAGCATGTTTCTTGGAAAACACAATGTGACAACAGTTTTGCAATGAAAAGCATCAAGATGTACGTTTTCAGGGTCTAATTTAAAACATGAGATGGGCTTTTGAGCTAGAAAAACTGGCTATGAATTCTAGCTCTACCACTAACTGGCTTTGCCTTCTCGCCTCTTTGCCACTCTCACTTTCCCATCTATAAAATGAGGGTGTTCATATCTGTTCTGGCAGTTTCACAGGTGGTTGTGAGGTGCTAATGAGATAATCATTTAAAAATCCAAGTCATTAGTGTCTCAGTAAGAAGGTTGAGGAAAGAATTTGGCATGGGGAACTCAAAACAGCAAGACTGATGCAGGGAACATCATTCTTGACAATGAGGTCATTCTTGGTAAAAATTACTGGGAAAAAAATCTTTTGACTCTGAAAATGGAATACCTTTGGCTGTGAATAGAGAATTTAAAACACCCTCAAAAGACAGCATGAAAGTGTTCAGATCCACATTTTAGACTCCAGGTTACATCATTTCTTCCTTGTAAGATGTAGTTTGCACATTTTAATGAGACATTCTCAATAGTGGCATCCTCTCTGTGAGCAAAACATACAGGGTGTGTGGAGGGTGTAGGTCTTAAACCTTGGTCTGAATGTTTGTATGTTGAAAACGTGTTACACTGTTGACTGAGAACAACTGTTAGGCTCACAGCGATAAAAAATAACTAGCTGAAGCAGCAGCATATACAACACTGACCAGTTTTTAAAATCCTGGCTGTATCCTAAGCTCTGGTAGATCCAGAGTGAACTACCTGTTCAGGAGATTTACCCAACTTCTGTTTTTAATTTGAAAATGAAATAGGCCTTTTTATTTTTAAATATACATTTATTTTGGTTTTCTATAACCTGCCCTCTCAAAGAAGAAAATGAGGGAAGAAGTACCGACCAGGCAGCCTCACAGGTACCCACAGTTCCAAAAGTCACTTTTAAAGAAAGGGCACCATTGGCCAGTTGGGACATGGCTTTGTTTTCTGTGACTTCACTGCCACCTCACAGGCACGACAAAGGCAGCGCTAGGCACATTCCTGCTCTCCAGGAGGGTGTAGTTAAGTGTAATTGGTGAAAGAGGGGAAACCATTGCTCAGTGGAGCAAAGCAGCACAGGACTGACTGTCCCAAGTAGAGGGGCCAGTGCCAGCCAGGCACAGCTGGCTGCCACCAAGGCGTCTTGTGAGCGTGCCGGCCACCCCCTATCCCCGCACCTGCCTACTGCTTTTCCCTTATATAAAGAGATGGGACCTATTCACAGGTCCACAGGAAAGGTGGTTGGAAGATTCACAGATAAGAGTGGTGAGTAGAGTTGGACAAAGTTCAAAGACTGGAATTACAGGAAGCCCCATGAGTCCAAAGCATTGAACTTGTCCTCAGCATGGTATTTCCACCTCCGGCCTCTTCCTGTCTTTACCTTTCCCCTCACAATAATGCTTGGTTAAATCACCTGATTTCTTATATACAGCAGATGTTGAAAATGCTATCACAAAAGTAGAAATATCTTTCATCCTTTTAACTGGATAGTATATTTATTAGGATAAGAGATTAGATTTGTTAAACATCTGGATCAAAATGGTTAAGAGGATTTTCATACAATTTTTAGGCACTATACACACAGTTGTTTACAATAGCATCAGTACTTGGATTTGGGGAAAAATAAATCTCATACATTTTAATGCCTTGATCCGTCTGTAACATTCAAAGTATCTCCACCATTTTAGAAACTATTCAAACTTAAAGAGACATATCACTAAAGATCCCACATGGTATATTTAAAAATAAATATAGAAATACGCCCAGAAGTCTACAAATCAGCAGAGTAGACAGACTGGTGAAGCCCCAGCTATCATGGCAGTGAAGGGCTCTGGCTAGATTTTGATGGAAATTGCTGAATTCTATACCAAAAGCAAAAAAATAAGATGATATACACTTTCTGATGCTCATTTTCATAGCAGCAAAGCATGCTTCACATGCACTGCCTGTGAAGGATCTTACAAGGCTCTTTCCTACTCATAGAAAGAAGGTAAGCCCAGCAAGAATGAAGTACCACCAAGTGTCAAAGAACCCCAAAAATACAGGCAGCCAGCCAGTCACGGTGAAGGAAGAGCTGTGCAATTTTCAGTAAGAATGACACCCACAGTCACCAAAGTTTCACTGTAATTCAACATTGCGCATGTTTTGATCATCAACATACACAAAATAGCCCCAAGCACAAAGCCAATCCACTTAGGGGAATAACAATAGTAATAAGAATAAAGACAGTACTATTAAAAATGACACGAATAGAATTTTGGCACATGCTGTGTTCTTCATCCTTTGTCACAGGTGAAATGCACGTCTGAACAGACAGGCATGGGAAAGAGGCCTGAAAGCAACACGGCACACCGCTGGGCAGGGGCCTGCTCTGTGCTGCTTCCCAAATGCTTAGACGCCAGCCGCGTGGGTTGGTGTGCTGGGCTGGTTAAGGCCGATGGTGGAGCAGAGCCAACCCGCAAAATCCACTTCCTCAGCATCAGATCTCTTGATAAAAGCATGAACCTGCGTGCGAGGAAACAGAGTAAGTGGTGTTAAAAGACCATCAAGGTTACCAGGGGGAAGGGGGCTGGGGGGTGGGCACAAGGGGAGAAGGGGCACATTTATATGGTGACTGACAAACAATGTACAACCAAAATTTCACATTGTTATAAACTATTATGACATCAATAAAAAAAAGTTGAAAAAAAAAAAGACCACCAAGAAGGAAAATTCAAGAGTCCTGGGTCTAGAGCTTGTGCTGCCCTTGGAAGGAGCTCCTGGAGCCTGCCCTTGAGCAGCAGTGGGAACCAGGAAAGCAGGGCCAGCTGCATCCCAAAAGACCCCAGCTCTGCTGGTTTCACCCGCTGCCAGGACTTGCACAACTCACTTCCCTGACCCTGCTCTCTCCCACTATTAAATGGGGATAGCAGGTCTGCCTTCAGTGCCTCACAAGGTTGTCAGAAGGAACAGAGGAACTGATGAACTTGCGAGTGTGTGTTACACCAAACAGGCTGTACAAGGCACGTAAGCTCAGATATCTACAGTGTTACTTCCCCACTCCTCCCCCTACACCAGCACCGAACAAGAGAAGGCAAGCGGAGAATGGCTTGGGGACGGTGCCTGAATGTAAGATGAACCAGTCAGTGTTAGAAAAAGGCCCTGTCCCCATGCAGGGGTGGGCTGGCCCATTCTTTCCCTGGACTCCCTGCAGGGTCATCCCAGCTCTTCCTTTAAACTGATGGGAGGACAGAGGAGACTGATGTTTAATACCCTGCAGCCCCAGGATCAGCTGGACGGCAGTGGTCTAGGCAGAGCAGGGAACGGGCTCAGGAAGTACTGGATGCTTGACGGGAGGAGAACAAATGAATAAACAGGTAGCATAAGAATCTGAAATAAACGGACTTACCATGAGTTGCTTCAAATCTGCTCTCTCTGCGGGGTTTTTTATTAAGCTTAAAGGAAGAAAGATAATGTGAGAGCTATTGCCTGGTGTTGGTTCTAACTCAAAGTGTGCATGTCTGTCCTCCCCACACCCTCTGGGCTCTGAGGAGGAGTCCCTGAGCCTTGTTCATCTTCCTGTTCTCAGCACAATGCCATGCCCACAGGAGGTTAAATGCTGGCTGAATTAAACTAAGGTCGAAAGGCAATATGCCATCCCTGTAGAGCAAGTGCCGAAAGCAGCAGCTGTTGTACCCACTGCAACAGGCAGCTCGCCTAAGTCCTAGCACTCTGGGAGAAGGGCAGCAGCCCGAGGGTGATCAGAGGAGAGGGGAAAGGGCAAAGTCATGCTCCCCAAGATGGAGTGCAGAGCCTGACAAAACCAGGGTACTCTTCCAGAGAACAAGGAGGCGACTTACCATTTATTCACAAAATCTTGAAATTCCAGACTGAATACTCCACTGGGCAGTTTTGGAGGAGGCTGCAAATACACGTCAACACATAAGAAATGCCTGGCTTCCTGCTCCGGCCATCTCTTCTCTCCTCCCCACCCCTGCCTCTGGGCAGTGCTGCCCTTATCCAGTCAAGGAAAGGCAGAGGTGGTAGGCCAATGACTGCCTGCCGGGTCACCCTGGTGGAACCGTTGGTCTCACAAACCACAGTCAGAACTGGGGCCAAGTCCGTGTTCTACCACCCACTTGTCTAGTGACTGAACAAATCACTGTTCCTCTCTGAGCCTCAGTTTACCCATCCATGAAATAAGGAGGGCCTAATAATCTCTGGGATCCTTTCCAGCTCTGACCCTACAACTGTAAATCTTGGCGTATGGGATGGAAACATAACCAGCAATTACTAGTAGCAGCAGCAACAGGGGGATATGCAAACCACCAGGTATAGTCCAGCCCGGACAGCACCTGTGGAAGTCACAGAAGGCTAACTAACTGAATAATGATAAAATGTATTCCCTTTTCTGAGCCCTGAAGGAGCAGAGAAAGGTTAATAGGACATTAAGCAGAAGAGGGCTGGGTCTGGAAGACCCGGCTCGCGTGCTCCATGCAGCCCCAGGAAACGTGAGCCACTCTCATGTGACCTGTGCTGGGGCTGGGTGCAGCTTCCTTAAGAGCTGACCCCCGGACACTGCCCAGGATGTCACTGCTCTGATGTGTAGCACAAATCAACAGGTGATTCGAGACTAAAACTTAAACCACTGACACTACCAAAAAAAGCCCAGCCTAGCCCTCTGAATGCTGTATCAGAACAGCAGGTGAATAAGCCTGATCTGAGGTCAAAGACTAAAACCCAGCTCTTAGGCCCACCCTGCAGACTGTCCCTGCTGCTGAGGGGGAGGAAGGAAACATTCAAGGGAGAGTCCAGTCCTCCCGAGTAGGAGGGGGCCAGGCATGGGAGGGGCTGTGCACCAGCAGAGTGTGAGGTGCATACACCTGTCACCATGCAGCCCAGCCTCCTGGGAGGAAGGGGCTGGGGACTGGGGGCTGGAAAGAGTGGGTGGTAAGGAAGGAAGAACACTAAGTGGGAAGGACCTGAGCTACTTTTCATCTTGGAGTCTCAGTTTCTCCACCTGTATGAAGAGAATAATGAAACCAATTTGGCCCACTTGAGCAGTGCCTGGAGCCCTGAGCAGGAAAATACGAAAACATAGAAGGCAGTGCACACTAGGTGACTAGCAGCTGCATATTTAACCTCAGGCCATCTCTTCCCTTAATGTGGATCCCACCCAGCACCACCCAGCTTAGGTTCCAGCAGTGGAGGATGGCTTTCCTGTCTACCACAAATGCAACATACTGTCTTCCTTGAGTCCTTAAGCAGCCAAGATCAGATCCTGAACTTCTTTATGTCCCATGGTGCCTAGCATAAAGCTGTGCAGACAGTAAAAAGAGGTAAACTAACCTCCCTAGTAGACTATGAACCAGTGACAGTGATTTATTAACTGCTGCAGTGAACCAGGATTTTCCCTGTTGCGTTTGTAATGGACAAGGGGACCTTTTTGAGCCTTCTGGGGTCTGGTTTTAGAGAGCAGGAAGAAAGTATGAGAAGTTATTCCACTAGTCTCCTGAGGAAGAAGAGAAGCTTGAGGGCTCTCTTGAGGGCTTCCAGCTGCCTCCCAAACATGCCAGAGCTTGCTCCTTCTCATCCACTACCCACGCTGCTCCTGAGGCCAGGAGTACTGGCCCCATCATCTGAAATCCCGTCCTGACCCCCAGCTCCTCCAGCCCTGCTCCACCCTCTCCTGAGCAACTGTGGTGCTACTCTGCAGCTTCCAGCTCCTCGCAAAGCCAAATCTGATGAATGCTTATCAGTCTCTTCCTTCCTTTTTTCATTTAAACATACTAGTATGTATGTTACACAAATATGTTCTTTGTATTAAAGTCAGCCAAGAGCAATAAGCAAAAAGAAACCTTTAATCACCTGTAATTCCATCACTCAGAGAAAACCACTGTATTATATTCCTTTCCAGACTTCATATGCACATACATGCATAAATTTTTTAAAGAACTGATCATACTTACTATTTTGTAATCTGCTTTTTTCAGGCAACAATTTATAGTAAATATTTTCCATATCTATTTCTACGTTGTCATTTTTTATGTTCATTGCTTTTTAATGGCACTTACAAGAGAAAACCCTCTACTGCAGTTACATATGCATTTGCCTTGCCTCCTCCTCACAATCTACCAGTCTTTGAGGCCAGGGACTTTTGTTTTTCCATCCTTGGATCCCCACCTCATTCCTACTGCCACCCCACAGTGCTTGCACATAGTAACTGCACAAGAAATGCTTGGTGAATGAAGGAATGAGAATGTCAATGGGCAAGGTGGAGGCTCCTGAATCTGGAGGAGGGACTCAGAGCTACCTAAAGATGTTCCCTGGGGAAAGGACTCCTGCAGCCTGTAAACCAGCCACTCAATTCCAAGAGCACAATGCACAAACCAAGTCACATGAATCCTGGGGCCCAAGAAGCCCATACTGTGGGAACAACTCAGGTTTCCCAGTCAAATCAACTGTGAGTTTTTTCTTAAGAGTAAATAAATTCCAAGGTCAAGGAAGCCATGCAGTACTTACCTCATTGACTATGTAATCCAGTAACTCAAAAATTGCCATAGGAGGTCGGCTGTCCATTCCATAAGCTACAGATTTTATTTAAAAAAAAGAAAACACTTCTCAGAAACAGGAGGTTATTTGCCAATATGACACTAGGGGTTAGGCACGGATCCTGGGGATCAGAACAAGGTCCTGGGAGATAAACAGAAGAGCTACAGATAAGGCCTGAACACAGAGGGGACCACCAAAGGCCACAGAGTCAGGTGGCCAGAGTATGAATCTGGGCTCTGCCACATCCGAGGTTTGTGACCTTGGGAAAATCAGTTGACTGCTGAGCCTAGTTCTGAGTTTTGTAAAGTAGAAATGAATAATAATTACATCCGCCCTTCCTCCCTTATATTGAGAGAGGAACAAATGAGATGATAACTAAAGGACTTAGTTTTAATTCTCCCTGAACTTGAGTTTCTTCCTTTTATACCCCTGAGTCCCAGGCCGGCCTCAGGGGCCACAGCCACCAGCCCTTCCAATGACCCACCATCAGCTATCCCTGCCCACTCTGTTTCTCCCTTGATACACTCCCTCTGCCATGTAGGCCTCATGGAGGTAAAGACCAGGTCTCCTTGGTCAGACAGGAACATGCTGGCAGGAACTACATCAGAAGATGATGGCTGGGCCAGGATCTTCCAAGTACCGGTTTCCTTCACAGTGTTCATGTTTAGAAAGGCAGGCAGTGCTGCACATGCTCACCACCTAGGAATCAGACTTGGCCACTTACAAGTGTATGTGACCTTGGCAAGTCAAGCGCTCTGTGCCTCAGTTTCCTCATATCTAAGATGGAGATTATAATAGTGCTCACACATGCTACTATTAAAATTAGATAATGCTAGGCAAATCCATGGAGACAGAAAGTAGATTAGTGGTTGCCAGGGGATGGGGGTGGGGGGAGCTGAGAGTGACTGCTAATAGAGATGGGGTTTCTTTTTGAGGTGATGGAAATGTTCTGGAATTACATAGTGGTGATGCTTGCACAACATGGAGGAATATACTAAAAACTACTGACTTGTACACTTTAAAATGTGCATTTTATATTATGCAAATTTTATCTCAGTAAAAAAAAAATCTACCTAAAAAAAGAAAATGTCATGATTTTTAAAAATTAGATAATGCACATAAAGTACTAAGCACAGTGCTGGGAACATAACTGGCACTCAACAAATGGTAGGAAGTTTTTGGTAGTAATAATTTTCTACACCCACCTGGAGACCTCTGCTCTGCTTCCCCCTGGCCCCAGCCTGGCATCCAGAGACAGGGAATCAATCTTGGGAAAGTATACAGAGAACTAGCCCTCTAGAAACCCCCAACAGTAAGGGACCCCCCACAGTCCAAGCTGGGGCCACACCAGGCCACTCACAGCTGAGGGGCCTTCCAGGGGTCCTTGGCCTAGGCGGTGTCTCAGCCGCATCTCCCTCCACTTGGCACCCAAACATCAGCTCCAGCTCCTTGGCATCTGGAGGAGGGATGGGATACCTCCCGACCGCCATCTCAACCAGAGAGAGCCCCATGCTCCAGATGTCCGACTGCACTGAATAATGAGTCCCCTGGAGTCTTTCTGGCTGCAGGAGAGACAGACACAATTATGATCATCTGTGAGCTAATCTGAGCCCACACAGGAGAGGGATGGGTGATCCCAAGGATGCCCAAAGGGAGGCCTCAGGACTTCCTGTCCCTTTGAGGCTTGTTTGCACTGCAGGAGAGTGGGCTGCCCTGCCCTGGGTCTGCTGATGCATTTTATCTTCTGCCCCTTCCTCTCAAGAGCTCACATCTTGTTTCAGGACCTCCACTAACCTCTTTAATTTGGCTTCCCATCTACCCCCAAATACTGTGTTTACCAAATCCTAGCAGGCTCCTGTGGCTCTGACCCCTCCTCACTGCTCTGTCTCCCCGGTTACCTGCCCTGAACTAACAGCATCCAACCCAGCTGGACCGTGGCTACCACTTCAGCTGTGGTTCCAGCTTTGCCCAGCCTGGCCACTGTCTTGCATGTGAAGGCAGATTGGCCAAAGCCCAGCATGACAGGCTCATCTTGTTACCTGAGTCTGAAACATGAAGCTTCTGGAACATGGGCCATGAATGAAGTGTGCAGTGAATAGAAAGAACACTGGTCTTGAGAGTCAGGAAAACTGAGTTCTAAGACCACCTCTGCCACTTACTCACTTACTCCTTGGACAACATGGAATGGTAGAAAAGGCAAAGGATCTGGGGTCAGGAGACCTGGGTTCAAGTCCCAACTCTGGGACTTATAAGCTATGTGACCCTGAACCTCAGCTTCCTCATCTATAAGATGGGACTGATAATTATGATGGTAACAACGTAACAAAATACCTGCTCTACTTACTCGGGTTAGTGAGAAGGTCAAATCAAATAAAAATGTATGTTAGATGGTGCAAAATGCTATACAAATATGAGTTGTTATTGATGGGAAGAGTCAAAGAGAAAAAAGTATATAGTGCTATACAAAGCATTTTTATTGAGCATTAATTGAAATAGCACATGTGTTTCAAGAGCCCTACAAAAAAATCTTTATTCTGACAATTGTACATTTATTTAGACATTAATTTCTCCCATAGGATTTTTCACTAACTCCAATACTGGACTATTTTGGAACTGACCATCTAACCACAAAAACTCAAACCACTAAACCCTGGATCAATAAATCCCAGGGCCTGTTAACTGATTTTGAACTTGAGAGTTGGCAGTTGAGTGGCCCAGGGCGTGAGCTGCTCAGTTTTTAGACATTTAGGGAAGAAGCAATGAGGGGTTGACAGGGAAAGAGAGTGGGAGAGAGTTCGGAAGGGCCCATGGGTTCCATGTTCCTTAAAGACTGTGGGTCACTAGAGTGGAGGGGGTAGAGATGTGGGTCAGCGCTGGGTGAGCGATACTGACAGTGGCTGGAGTCATGGGATGGGGGCAGGCAAGAAAAAAATGAGGATGCATGAACTTCCACACAGGGAGGCCAGGAACAGCTGCCAAATGCTACCTAAGAGGCAAGTGAGCATGTGCTGTGCAAAGGGGGACTGACTGGCAAGAAGGAGACCTGGCTTTCAATCCTGGCTCTGTAAGGTTAAGTGGGTAGGTCACTTAACCTCCCTGAATCTAGATTTCCTCATTTCTAAACTGGAAACAATAACCTTTACTTCATGGGACAACCACAAACATCAAATGAGATCACTCAAGGATGTGAAAGTGCCTGAAAGAGAACACATAAAACACTCTATATGCTAAGATGCCCTGAGCCTCTGTGCCTGTCCCCTCTAATCTCTGCCTGCACTCACCGCCACCTCCAGGAAGACCTCCCGCTCACTCTAATACTCCTCTATTCTACCCAACGTCAGCACGCACCCAGAGTCAGGATTCCCCCCGCCTGAACTGTTCTCAGAAGTGTGCTAGCCATTTACCCACCATTCAGTCAACCAAACAGTTACCCACTTGCTAAACATTCCCTGAACACGTACCAAGTGTCAGGCCCTGAGCCAGACCCCAGGGACAAGAGAGACACCTACAGCCCTATCCCTGCCCCCAAGGAGCTTGCTGTTTGGGGGAGAGAAGCAAGCTGATGCTGCCATGGGTGTGGGCACAGCCACACACAGAGCTCTGGTGGCAGGGGCAGCCAATGGAGTTGGAAGGAGGGAAGACCGCTGCAGTGGGGTGTCAGCTGAACTAGAGCAGAGACTCTAGCCAGGGGACCAGGTAGGTGTGCTGTGGTGAGAGGCAGGGACAAGTAACTGGAGACATGCAGTGAGGAGGGACAGAAGAGGTTCGAGTGGGGAAACAATTCTGAATACACTCATAGGAGTTGGGGGCCATGAGATGCAGAAAAGATGAGGAGCTGGGAAGGGAGGTTAAAGGCTGATGCTCAGGTTTCTACCTTGGGAAACCAAGGAAACAGTGATGCCATTCACCGCTAATGGAAAAGAACAGATGGGGATTTGGGGTGGGGTCATGTCTGGGCATGTTGGGTTTGAAGTTCTGAAGACAATCAGGTCAAGGTGAAAGGGTAGCTGAAGCTCACAATCTCTTGAGAATGGAAGCCAAGCGCTGGGAAACATCCAAGTGCTGGCGATAGCTGCAGCTGTGACCATACACTCTCTTTTAGTGAGTCAAGGCCTCAGGACCCCAATCACACTCCAAGGCTTATGAAAGGCCAAGACCATCTCCCCATAAGACTGTGATCTCCTCAGGGAGGGACCAAATGCCTCATCCCTCATTTCTTTCTCCCCCATCCCCATCACCAGCACAACGCTCTGGCTCTACAGGGGAAGGCACCCACTTGGCTCCTATCCCTGACCAGACAAGAAGCCTGGAAAATAGAACCCGCTGCTCATACCGACATGTAGGATCTTGTGCCCACGAAGGAGTTGGCCATGGAGTCGATGAGCTGCCCACTGACCCCAAAATCACACAGCTTGATCTCCCCACGGGAGTTCACTAGGATGTTGGAGGGCTTGACATCTGCAGGGAAAAGAAAACAGAAAAGTAGAGAATTGACACAGGTAGGCTGGGGAGGGGAAGGGTGAGTGCTCCACTGACAAACCAGCCCTGACCGTGAGTCCCAGGACCTAGCCCCCTGCCCCCATCACAGAGCCAGCCCTTGGCTTGCAAACACTGGACACCAAGGCCCCTTATTCCCATTTGTTCAGGGTTCGAGGAAGGATTGGAGAGGAAATGATAAGCAGCTGTAGAAGCAGGATAGAAAGTCAGTGGATTTCTACTCTTTTGAGAATCCAGACTTGGCCAGATGATCCACAGGAAGGAGTCAGTTACTATGAATAATCAAGATTTCAAAGTCTGTTGCTTCAACTGCCCCTATTGGCAAAACATAATACCTATGGTTAGATCATAAGAGAGGAAGAAAACCACAAATAATAAGATCTGTATGCTTGCTGAGGCTACAGACCAAAGAATCAAGGGGGATGAACTGGGGTGAGAATTTCTGTTCTTGACCTCAGTACCAAGCACAGAGTTCTATGAATATGTGTGGCAGGGGTTGGGAGTTGACTCAGATTCTCTTTCATTGAAGTTATTTCCCTAACAGCCTACGTGTTAGTCACGGAGAGCGCCTCGCTGCCAGAGAACTAGGGAGGCCTGAAAGCTGCTCCTCAGGGTCAAGGCAGTGCCCTCAATACCAGCCACACCCTCTTCCCTGCACTCGGACCTTCCCCACATCCTGCCCCGGCTGCCATCACCACTGCCGGTCGACTGGCCCTTCCCTTTGCAGAGAGAGGTGCACTTCCAAATGTTTTTCTTCCCTGTCTCCTCTGATTCAAACAACTGCCCTGTAAAGTGGGCAGACCAGGGCCAAGTACAGAAGTCCCCCATTTATCCGCGGTTTTGCTTCCCATGGTTTTAGTTACCTGCGGTCAACTGCGGTCCAAAAACATTAAATGAAAAATTCCAGACATAAACAATTCATAAGTTTTAAATTGTGCACCATTCTGAGTAGCATGATGAAATCTCACACCATCTGGCTCCGTGCCTCATCCCCTTGTCCATGTATCCACGCTGGATACACTACGCCCATTAGTCACTTAGTAGCCATCTCGGTTATCAGATGACTGTCGTGGTACTTGAGTGCTTGTGTTCAAGTCACCCTTATTTCACTTAATAATGGCCCCAGAGCCAACTTTATTATTAGTTATTGTTGTTAATCTCTTACCATGCCTAATTTATAAATTAAACTTTATCAGAGGCATGTATGTATAGGAAAAAACATAGTATATTTAGGGTTCGGTACTATCTGTGGTTTGAGGCATCCACTGGGGGTCTTGGAACATGTCCCCTGCGGATAAGAGGGGACCACTGTATTCTCATTTACAGGCAGGAAAACTGGGGCTGGGACTTGGTAAAAGTCCCCAGGCCAGGGCTTTGTGGGCAGATATCAGCAAATAATGAGACCCACTCAAGAACAGGCCACATTCAGGGGCAAAATTATAAACCGTGACAGGGTACCTTTGACAGAAGTAATATAGACACTAGTATATAAAATCTGGAGAATCAGAGAAAAAAACCAAATCCCCTCATTCCAACCTACCAGAACCACTATAGGCACGCCTCATTTTACTGTGCTTTGCTTTATTGTGCTTTGCAGACACTGCGTTTTTTACAAGACCCTCTGCCAGCAAAATGATTACAACTCACTGAAGGCTCAGATGATGGTTAGCATTTTTTAGCAATAAAGTATTTTTTAATTAAGGAACGTACTTTTTTTAGACATGATGCTATTGCACACTTAACAGGCTACAGTATAGTGTAAACATAACTTTTATATGCACTGGGAAACCAAGAAAATCGTGCGACTCGCTTTATTGTGGTGGTCTGGAATCAAAACCACAAAATCTCTGAGGTATGCTGTATTAACATTATTTTTCCCTTCAATAATCTCACATGAATGCATTTACAGTATTTATTCTTCAACAGATTCTAACAGGTCTATTTAAGTATCTTTCCAAGGGTAAATTGAAAAAAAAGTCACCCTCTCATATCCCAGTAAG
The DNA here is from genome assembly GCA_031878705.1 of Tapirus indicus. Classification (NCBI taxonomy): domain Eukaryota; kingdom Metazoa; phylum Chordata; class Mammalia; order Perissodactyla; family Tapiridae; genus Tapirus; species Tapirus indicus. Next base: position 57,136,136 of record CM062918.1, on the reverse strand, counting down.
TCCTTCCCCTGTCCTACCCGCACCTAGCCCCTCACCATTTCCAGCCCTGGTGGGTTCATAACCACAGCCCCCAGCCAGCTCTCATCTCTCCCCATCCACCATCAGCTCCACAAGGGCAGGGGCATTGACTGTCTGCGTCCCCACTATAACCCCAGGGCTAGGACAATACCTGGCATACGGCAGGTGCTCCCAAATGCTTGCGAATGAATGGATCTAAACTCACTGTGTACCAGCACCCACACTCAGAGCCATTGGTGCAGTCTTTCTAAGACCCAGTCCTCATGTCACAGGACACAAGACCTTTCCAAACCCCTTGGCAACCCCATGTCTCCTACATATAGACTTTCGGAATGTACGTGTCAGAAGTGGCCATAGAAGGCATCTGCTTCCTCCCCTTCCTGGTGGAGATGAAAAGTCTAAGGCCTAAAGGGGTCCTGTTCAAGGTCATACAGCCAGCACCAGGTAAAGCTGGAACCAGAACTCAGATCTTCTGATGCCTAGACCTGTCCCCTTCCCACCCACCCTGCTGCCACATTAATCAACTGTTCACTCCTTCTCCTAATGCTCACTGAGCACCACTCCATGCTAGGCGCAGCGCGGGTACCAGCGAGACAACAGAGAGCAAGCTGATCAAGTTCCCACTGTATGAAGCCGACACTTAGTGTGAGGAGACAGACAAAAACAAACCCACAAGCCAGTGTGCAATGGCAGGTGGCCTGAAGTGCCATGAAGAAAATAAAAATAACCAAACCAGGAAAGAGCAGAGAGAGTGAGGGGGTGCTGCTGAGACAGGGCAGTGAGGGAAGGGCTCTGTGCAGAGATGGCCCTTGATCAACAACCTGGATGAAGTGAGGGAGTGAGTCGTGTGGCCTCCTGGAGAAGTAGTTCAAGCACATGGGGGAGACTATAAACTTCAGGAGGTCAGGAACTAGCTTTTCTTTTGTTTCTTCCCCAAGCCTAGTATTAAGACAGGCCCCAATAAACACTTCCAACCGAGGAGCCACTAGTCCTCATCTCCACAGTACCCCGCCCCTTCTCACCAGAGACGCCTGACCCCTGGAGGTCAGCGTTCAGTGTGTGGAAAATGACTCTGAGCAATAGGACAGAACTGGGAAGAACGAGGTGTGTGACAGTGCTTGCTGGGGCCTGGCGGGGAGAGCACAGGAAAGTCCCTCCAACATAAGCCTCTCTCTTCACACTTCCCATCAAATGCCACCGCCTTTCAACCCTGTTTTTGGACCACGAAGGCCTGCACTCCCTCACCTTCCCAGTGCTTCTGTGGCCTGTTTAGGAAGGACCCGTCAGGCCTTGTTTTAAAGCAAAAGTGCGGCACTGGCTAAAGAGACAAGAGACCTGTATTCAAATCCTGGCCCTGCCCCCTGCTGCACACGCAGCCTTGAGCAAGTCACTTGGCTTCGCCAGTCTGAGGTTTGCCTATCAGGAAAGCAGTGACAATCATCACAGCTCTCGCAACCTTACCCGATGGAGACCAGGATGAATCCAATGAAGTATGCGTATTTAAATAGCACCCCATGTTAAGGAATATAAAGGATGATTCTTTCACAGGTTGCCCTCCAAGATCAGCAGCTCACAGCACCAGACACCCCCTCACTCCCCAACAAAGAGCACCTGCCTCCCCCAGGGCCTGGGAACTCCTTCCTCTGCTGGTTCAGACACTTCTCTCTGCTGCAGCTGCTGCTCAGGAGTGGCTGCGCTGCCTCTGTAACAGTCCTTGTATCTGATTCCTATTCACATGGCAAGCAAGCCTCATTTTTCTGACTTATATAACACTGCTTTCCTCCATCCCTGGCTGTCAGCTCCCGCTTCCCCCACCCGCCCCAGGGAACAACACTGCCTGGGAGGCTACAGAGATCCATGGGGGATGGGGTCGGAGAGGAGCAGAGGGAAACCCTGAGGGGCTTTTCCCTGCTTGGACCACAACTGTCCTGGGAGCCAGAGGCACGACACATGGCCCCTCCTGGTCACCCAGAAAGCCTGACAAGAAGTTGCTTGGAGACCTGGGCACAATAAATCCCTCAACTGCAGAGTGTATGGCTGGAGCCGCCAGGCCGGGACATGCTCCTCCCTGGCAGCCCCAACCAAGTTGGGCTCTTCTCTGGAGACAGAAAAGAGGTACATGTCAGACAAGGCCAGAGAGAGACTCTTTCCTACAACTGTCAGCATTCCGCATTTGCTTTCTACAGTCGCCATCCCTCCCTCCTCTGTTCCTGTCCCCAATATCTTCCTCCTCCACCCTGTGCTGCACAGCAACCAACACTCCTCCAGCGGAACAGCCCTTGCACACAGCCTGCAGTGGCTCCTGTCTGCCTTAGAGTACAGTCCAAGCCCCTCAGCCCGCCTTTCCAAGCCCTCCAGTGTCCACCCTTTCCTCTCCAACTTCTTGCCCCAGTGCTTCTCCATGTTCACCTCCTCCAGGCTCAGGCTCACCTGCCTCTCTAACTGTACTAGTCTTGTCCTGGTCCTTGCATCTAAAACATCCTCCTTTCCCACCCACCCTCTCACCTCTACATCCAGGTGCCTAGTTCTTCCAAGTCCCCTTCCTAACTTGGAATACTTCCCTGCTCTGGGAGTCCTGGGAGGTTTAATCGGGCTTCCTCCCACCTCTTTTCTAACAGCAACCTCAAACATTGTTCAAATCACAGGCCCAGGCCCTCCCTTCTTTCTGAGGCCTTCTCCAGATCTTAGGTTCTGTTTCTGACCCTCTAACATCAAGAGGGTGAGGCTGGGAGGAGCCCCAGCACCTAGTGGACCACTGCATTCTGAAGGAAGCATCACTACCCACTAGGCTCCCAGGCTGACAAGCTTCCATAGGAAATCTACAAGATGCTGAGGTTTGATACCCTGACTCTGCTCAGCCTATGGAACAACAAGGATGCGTAAACCCTCCTTCTTTAAAAGAGAACAAGGTTTTAAAAAAAAAAAACTAAGCAGGGGCCGGCCCAGTGGCGTAGTGATTAAGTTGGTGCACTCTGCTTTGGCGGCCCAGGATTCGCAGGTTTGAATCCCAGGCACGGACCAATGCACTGCTCGTCAAGCCATGTTGTGGCAGCATCCCACAAACAAAATGGAGGAAGTTGGGCACAGATGTTAGCTCAGGCCCAATCTTCCTCACCAAAAAAAAACCCTAAGTGAAACAAAGCATTTTCTTCTCTGATATTTTCTGCCTCAGAAATAACTATTGTTCAAAGCCCCCTGATTTTTTCCCCAAGAGCACATGATTTTAACTAAACTTCTGAGCATTTTCTACCCCTCTAAACACAAGGGGTTTGGATTAATTAATTCAGCAAGTCATTTGTTTATTCTATAAACACCTATAGAGTCCCTGCACTGAACTATGTGTAAAAAGGACACAGTCCCTATCCCTGTCCTCAAGGCCATCACCACCAGGGGAGACAGAATCCAACAAATAACAAGAATGAGCGCACACATGTATTATGTTAAGGGTGAGGAGAGACATGGTCCAGGCACTGTGGACTCACATATTCTAAGTTCTTTCCACCAGCCCAGGTAGATGCCAGCCTGACAAGGTCCTATCAGGCAGATGAAGCAAGGCGAGTATCAGCCCCCCAGTGTATTCCCTTCTATGTTCGAGTACCTTCATTTTGTTTGGTTTAGGCTAATATTACAAGAAATTGCATTCCTTACTGGAAGGTGGAGGGGAAGGAAGACATGATGCATGGAGGTGGGACATGGAGGAATGGAAGGGCAGAGGAGCAGGGGAGAGAATGGGGAGCACAAGAAAAACAGAAGACAGAGGTGAAGGGAAGAAATGAGGGCCTCAGAGAAGCAAGTTGAGTGACACCTGGAAACCAGACTCTGGTTTATTTGTGATAAAAGCTGAATCCAAAAGTGAGAGGATCTTGGATAAATGAGAGTTAGAAGTTAAAGAAAGGAAAAAAAAGGCAAATGAGATTTTTTAAATGGTGATTTTAGGCTTCAAATGACCTCTTCTTAGTAACCCAGGTAATGCCTTAATAACCCTTCTTTAAAGATGAAGAAACAGAAGGGAAAGGTAGCTGACCCTGATCAGTCAAATAACAGTCTCCAAAGAGCCACTTCCAGTTATCCACAGCCTCCAGGAGCTAATTAAGTAGCAAAGATAATTAAAATTCAGAGAAAATTCCAAACCCTTCAATTAGCCATTACCTGTAACCTTCCCTAAGAGTACTGAAAAGAGTCTCCAGCTTTCTCCCCTCACTGACTTCCCCCAGCTAAGGAAACGGATGGGGCTGAAAGACTAGGAGTTGGAGGGTGGTGGGTAGGCAAGCCCAGCCGACCTAGGAATACACCACAACAGCTCTGGTTCATGAAGCAGCTACTATGCCAGGCCTTTCAAGTATACTGTCTCCTTTTATGCTCACAGCAACGGTGTGAAGTAAGCATTATAAACCCGTGTCCAGATGTCCCAGATGTCCAGAGACCCAGAGTCCAGGAGTTATCTGTCAAGGTTACAGAGTGAGCTCATGGCAGAGGCTAGAGCAGAACTCATAGACTCTTGATTTCCAGAGGCTAGATAATCTGGGTCTAGACAACAGAGCAAATGGCAAACCACAGTGAGTTATACTCCAAAGTTTCAGAAAAGCCATTATTAAGATGTGGGTGAAGGTGGTCAAAAGGTACCAACTTCCAGTTATAAGATAAATAAGTTCTGGGGATGTAATGTACAGCATGGTGACTATAGTTAATAATACTGTATTGTATATTTGAAAGTTGCTAAGTGAGTAGATCTTAAAAGTTCTCATCATAAGAAAAAACACTGTAACTACGTATGGTGACAGATGTTAACTAAACTTAGTGTGGTAATCATTTCCCAATATATACATATACCAAATGATGATGTTGTACACCTAAAATTAATACAATGTTATATGTCAATTATATCTCAATTAAAAAAAAGAGTTGTGGTTGGCAAAGGTGGTCACTCACACTGCAGACTTAACAAGCTTTATCTGGGAACAGAATCCGACTCAGGGGAGGTTGAAATCCTTGAAATCTGGCTGTGAGAGAAAATAATTCTCTGCTCTGGTTTAGAGAGCGCGTGCTGCCTGCTCAGGTGCAGCGCATCCTCCTCCTTGACAAGTCTAACTGCAAGAACTAGATGTTGTTTCCCACCTCGTTGTGACTGATGACTGAGTTCAAAGAGAGAGCCTTCGGAGCATGTATGCCACATCCTAACAGGCATTCCTTGTATGTCTACTGAGAAGCCTCTCCCCACCAGGAGCACGCGAGAGAGAGGTTGAGTCTGGGCTGTGTCTGGGATGGACTTGATGTTCACTAGGAACTGAGGGCAGGGGCTGCCTTCCTCCTGCATCCTGGACAGAGAAGCAGAGAAAGCTGAGCTGCAGAGCATGCAGGACAAAGCGGCCCAAAGTGGAGAGATGCTGCCTGGGATCCCAATGGCTTTCCGTCCTGTCCTGTCCCTTCCTGAACACTGGCTACATCTGGCCCTTGGGTTCCCCAAGGCCTCCTGGGTCCTTATAAGGAAGTCCTCTGTTCTGTTTATGCTGACTCAAGTTGGTTTCTGTTACTGGTAACAAAAAGTCCTCACTGAGACAAAGCCCAGCTCCCACCTCTTCCGTGAAGCCTCCCCTGACCACTATCTGCACACAAGACTCCCTTCTCCTTGGAACCCTGGAGCTCTTACCACGTATGTAGCTTGTCCTGCTAGTACACACGCCACCTTCTTTTAAATTTTTTCTCTGAAAAAATCCAAACATTCACAAAAGTAGAAGGAGTGTAACCATGTACCCATTACCTAGCTTCAACAACTATCTACTCATCGCCAATTTGATTTCATCCATAACCCTTCAGCTTTTTCTTTGTAGGGTGGGAGGGAGCAGAGTATTTTAAGGTAAATGGCAGACCTTATGTCAATTCACCCACAAACCTTTTATCTGACTTTTAAGGTATAATCTTGCTTCTCCAACTAGGACTAGAAGCTTCTTAGCAGCCCAGCATTATATGTTCAATGGGCTTTTAAATGTCACAACCTTGACCCTGTTACACAAACAGTCCAAGAGTTTCATCTGATCCTGAAGACAGTTCCAGAAGATGGAGAAGGAAGTGAGATTAGCCCTAAAAGAATAAGGAAGGTGAGGTTCAGAGATGATAAGGGACTCTGACAGGATCACTCAGGAAGCCAATGGCTGAGCTGGACAGAACCTTCCATAACATTCTGTTGGCAGCCAGGACGCTAAAGGGGGGGGGCAGTGGCTCTGAGGCCACTGGGTTGGCAGCAGCTTTGTGGGGATACAGTGCCTGCCACAACCATCCAATGACAGCACTGCAAACATTTCACAGGGCAGTAGGCACTTTCCTCCAACAACAAACTTCAAAATGTGTTGTTTCCAAATGGAAAAAGAAAATCCCACCACTTTTGTTTCTGATTATTTTGGTGCTATCAAGCCTAATGCTGGTTCCCACCCTCATGCTGAGATGTGCCACTAGACTCTACATTGTCACTCTGTGGTTTTGGCATCGTGAGCTGAACTACATCTTGCTTGGACAGTGGTTAATAAAGTCTGCTCCTTGTTTGGTCACCAGACTTCCCAATCAAAGCCAGCTCTCCCAGGTCTGCGGTCCTCCCCAGGAAGTTATCTATAACTGGGGAGGCTGGCAGTCTCAGCCCCAGGTTTCCCTTAGAAAAGAGGCTCTCTGATGCAAGAAGGAGCAGGACACACCTCTCCTGGGATCACCTCTCAGCCTGGGGTAATGGGCTTTTCCTAAAGGGACCAGGTACAGCCTTGGGCCTCAGGTTCCCTTTTACTACAACCCCCTTGGGAAGGGCTGCTTCCTTCCCCTCCCCATCTATCCACACCAGCACCTGGCCTTTGGTCTCCAGGGGCTTCCCAGAATAAACCCTGACCACCTCTCTCCCACCTGTCCCCTCCCCTCCCTTCTCTCGGTTATTATCCTGACTCAGACCCACACTGTCTTTTTACTGGACCATGGCAACAGCCTCCTGACTTCTCTCCCCTCTCAGCTCATCTTAGCCACAGCAGCCAGAGTCCTCTTCCTCAAAGGATAGCTCACCTCACTTCCCCATGCAGGAGAATTCCTCGGCTCCCAACTGCCTATGATAAAATCCAGGTCCTGAACGTGGCAGTGAAGACCCTCCTCAATTGCTTCAACCATTCCTTAATTCCCACCACTCACCATCAGGAACCCTTTGTTCTAAACAACTCAAATGACTTGCTGTTTCCTGTAAGGGCCTATCTGTGTTCTCCTGCCTCTGCACCACGATTCACGTGTTTCCCTCTACTGGAATTCCTTTCCCTGACACTGCCACCTGTGTAACTTCTCCCTAAGCTTCAAAGTTCAGCACAGATACCACCTCCTCCATGATGCTTCCCTAAAGGGATCCAAGGAAGCACTCTCCCTCCTCCAACATCCCATCTGCCTCGCTTGAGGAGCTAAGAGACAAACTCATCTGGAGCCATAATCCATTGCTGTGGGTCTAGCAGCTGAGGTAATTCTAGAGAGAACGTGACTCACATTTCTAACGAAGAGACCAACGTACTGAATGCCAGCTACTAATTAGCCACTCTCTGTTTCTCTCCATCTGTAAGGTGGGGCAGTCTAGACAGAGTCCAAAGGAATCAATTCTCCCTGTAAATTCCCTGCCCCCTTGAGGCTGTCACCACATGGCTGGGGGATGAGACTGATGGGCAAAGGAAGCAGAGGTACAGCCAGGGCCACCTCCTGGACACCCTGGGCAACCTAAGGATTGAGGCACAGACGACACTCCCCTGCCCGACAGACAGGGACTGTGCTCAGGACGGAACCCTGTGTGCAGCCTAAGGGGCCACCCTGACTTTCTGCTCAGGGAAGCCTGGCAGGACATCAGAAGAGGCCTGGCAGGCAGGACAGTGCCTCGCCAGGGTCATAGAAGAAGCCACTCAGAAACTCACTGCATGCTACAAACAGTTTGTAAAACAACAACAAAAGGAAAACAAACTGGAGCCATTCACATCTTATCACATCATATCACACCAGTGCCAATAGCAAGTCTGACTAAAGCAAGAGGAAGACTCAGAGGTTGAAATCCTGACCGTGGCTGAGGACCCAGCTCCTCCAGAGGCTGCTGCTAGGACACTGCGAGGTGCTTTGGAGACCCCCAGCTGTCCCTGGGACTAGGATCCGAAAACACTCTCAAAGCCTCCGCAGAAGCCTTACATCTCCTTCTAACCTGAGAGCTCCCCGTTTTTACAAAACGCTATCCTGGGCAATAAGGAACTCTTTTGGAGTGCACTCCAAGCAAGCTAGCCCCAAGGTATAAACTACTCTAGCTCTGAAGAGAGCCATCGTAGCTTGCTCCATTTACAGTGTGCCTCAAAACTCTAGGCTGGCTTTCTCGGTACACTACAGGTTCAGGCTACTAATTCAACACTGGGAATAAATTCAAGCAGGTTACACACTGCTTCATCTGATAGAAGGAAAAGAAAAACAAGTTGAGGCATAATTTAACACTGTTCTTAGCGTTTATTGATCTTCATCAGCCAGCAACTCCAAGGCAGAAATAATTTATGGGCTAAGTTGTATGAACTCCGTATTGATCTAAATCATGTAATGCTTCTTCAAGGTCTTGATCAAAGTAAGACCTTAGTAATTAGAGTGGGCCAAGAAGAATGGTAGACTAGCAATGCAAGTCACTGCTTTAAATGGCATGAAACAGAGCTGTATCCTGGGGCCCCCCCACCTCCCACACTTTAACTCATAGCCTAACTACCTGGGTCAGCTTTGTATGAAGTGGACCTATGACCTCCTGCCGTAAAAAGTGGAAAGACTACACATAAACCTTTGCAGCTAATTCCTTCCACAGCTCCCGGGTCAGGAAAAACCCTCTCTCCTACCTATGTCATCCATCATGTTTTCATCAAGAACTCAAAGCTGGGTTTTAAACTTAAAGATGAGTTTTGTGCTTAAATTCTAAAGTTTCCTCAGTCTTCTTCCCCGTAACTCAGTGGTCAGGAAGCTTTTGCTGAAAAGGATTAGAGAGCAATTCTTTTTTTGCTTTTTTGCAGGGCAAGTTTCGCCCTAAGCTAACATCTACTGCCAATCTTCCTCCTTTTTTCTTCCTTTCCCCTCTACAAAGCCCCAGTACATAGTTGTGTATAGTTGTAAATTCTTCTATGTGAGCCACTGTCACAGCATGGCTACTGACAGACGAGTGGTGTGGTTCCGTGCCCGGGAACCAAACCTGGGCCACCAAAGCAGAGCGCACCAAACTTTAACCACTAGGCCATTAGGGCTGGCTCAAGAGCAAATACTTTAGGCTTTGAGGGCCACATGGTCTCTTTCACAAGCAACTATTCAACTTTGCCATTACAGCACAAAAGCAGCCAAAGACGACACTTAGACAAATAAGCATGCCCGGTTCCAATAAAACTTCATTTATGGACACTAAAATTTGAATTTCACACAATTATCACATGTCACAAAATTCTGAAAAACAATTCTTAGCTTGCAGGCCACACAAAAATAGGCAGCAGGCCAGAATTGGCCTGTGGGCCTCCAGTTTGCCCACCCCTGCCTTAAATGCTTAATTATTGTTTTGATCTGTTAGTAGTTTTTTGTCTTTCTGACCCAATACTTAATAGTATTAATAGTAGAAAAACTTTTTTTTCCTAATTTGCTTGCTTTCAGTATCCATTCCTCCTCCCCATCTTTTAGTAATAGTATCTCCCTTTTTCATTTGGGATATGCTTCTCCCCCAACAGCAAGAAGTGTTTCTGCTAGGGTGTCAACCAAGAGGCACCATCCACCCTTCCACGGATGTGGGCTTATAACCCAGGATGGCCAACCAGACCACTCTAGTGCCCTGAACACACTGATTGGTCCAAGAGTGGGCAGACACTCCAAGCAGAGCCAATCAGTGGTTCAAGTACTGATCTGAATGCTGGGGGGAGTGAGTGGAGCTCTTTCTCTGGGATAGGAACATGAAGAACTAGCTATATCTGGGGTTAGTGAGGTCCATGCTGCCCCCAAGAGAATCTGACTGAAAAGGAATCCCACATAAGGAAGAGTAAAGCTGAGAGGTAACCTGAGTCCTGAAACTGTCATTTCAACCCCATATTCATCCTTGCCTTTGGACCTCCTGGTAACCCAAGCCAATACATTCCCTCTTCTGATTAAGTAATCTTGAGTTGGGTTTCTGACACAACCAAAAAATCCTGACTAGTTATATCACATCAGATTCTATTTGAAAGTTGGCAGAGTAGCAATTCATGCATAAAACAATGACACTGGCTCTGTTCCACCATCATTAGAGTCACTTACAGATATGTCTCTTTTCCCCTGTTAGACTCTAAGCTTCTGGAGGAACAATTCATTTATGAGCCATCTTTACACCCTCCATACTGATTCATCCAGTACCTTGTACTTGGTAGGTATTCTATGATATTTTACAAATACGAATTACTTTTCTTGGATGGGGGAAGTGACAGCAAGGAGAAGGGCAAATAAACATGAAGGAACATGTGCATGTACCTACCCATCACTAGCCACCAGAATGTCACTCAGAGATTTCAGAGAAAACTTATACTCCCAGAGAGGTCACAGATCTAACACCCACTCCTTCATCAATGGCCCACAAACCACATACACCAGGCTGAGCCCACACAGACTGCTTTGCCCTTTTAACACCCAGGGGAAATAGAATGCAGTGTCTGCACAACACCAGGGCAGATCACAGTGGAGTGGTTCACTGTGGATGAAATCCAGAAGAGCTGGCCAGAGCTTCAGACAGTGGGAAGATCAGCTGAGCTTGTCCTGTCCAAGAGTTCTGCTCCATGATGGCAGAGACAAATCACTTCAGGAATGAGGGTGAGAACCTGCCTCTCTTTAGGTTCCATCCAGTGTGGACACATGAGAAATGCAGCAAAGCTAGCCATCCAAGGTAGTGTACCTCACTAGGACCAAGACACACTCACCCAAAGAAGGATTATTGAAAAACATTCAAGAGGCTACCACCTAGGAGGAAAAACAGTACCTAAATGGCACCTGAAACAGTTAGTCTGCCCCCAAATACCATTATCACACTTCCTCCCACTTAAAAAGTAATTTGTAAGTGCAGGTATGCCTAGTTTTGTATCACTGACACATTCTTTAAAAAAAAAAAAACCAAGTTTGAATCAAATTGATGTAATTTGCTTGCCTTTTTGAAGAATCTATAAGAACTTATATTTGAAAGATCCTATAGTGAATGTTTTGAAAAAGCGAAGAATTGCCCCCAGAGCAACCTGTGTTATAAGTTATTTTTGTACATTAGTTTTACTTACAGAAGGGCACACCCAGAAATCGCTCTCAACTTAATAATTTAAAATCCTAAGTGTCATCTCTGCATGCTAGACTAGGTAACAGAGTGCCAACCTGCCCCCAACATTCAGCAAGAGGGGATGGTGTCCCTTGATATCTGCATGATTGTTGTGGGAGTGTATGCTTCAGAGGCACTGACCCCAGACCCTTCTGGAGGTGACTGAGCCTGCAGTCTACTCCGCAGTGAGGCTAAGAAGGGCCACAGCAGCACCCCTGTGGTAGCTATGGACTCAAGGCAGCTGTGTTTCTGCTTGAGTGACCCAGCTTCCCAACCAGAGTAGTCCTAGTCTCTGTCCTACCAAGGTCTGTGGGTTCAGCTTTTCAAAGGATTCTTGGAGCTTTCCCAGGATCCTTCTAATAAATAAGTTTCAGAAGCTTAAACCAAGTCAGGCTGGTTTCTGTTGCTGGTAATCATAAAAACCTATACTAATTCATCTGCTAAGCAGCAGCTAACATTTATTGTCTACTATGTGTCAAGCACTATTCTAAGTGCTTTGAAGGCATTATCTCAATTAATCCTCATAACCCTTTAGGTAGGCTCTATTTTCTCCAATTTCCTGAGTTTTGGAGAAGTTAAATAACTTGCCCAAGGTTACACAGTAAGTAGCACAGTCAGTATTTGAACTCTGAACTTTTACCACTGTGACAGAATGGAAAAACTGGCCATGTTTTGTAGCTCCTTCCAACAAGAGATAGTCTATCCCTCTACTTTTTGAATCTTGGTTTGACCACGTGACTTGCTTTAGCCAATAGGACATTAACAAACTTGACATAAGCAGAGGCTTAAATGGTGCTTGACTATTGGGGTCACCCATTCTTGCTACTGAAACCCTGAGACCATCATAGGAAGAAGCAGGGCTTTAGCTTCCCAGAGGATGAGTGAAGACATGGGGAGGGGAGGTAGGCCTTGCCAACCCACAGAACTGTAGACAGTAATAAACTCTTGTTGTTTTAAACTACTAAGTTTTGGGGTGGTTTAGTACAAAGCAAAAGCTTATTAAAATAATCACTAAGGTATCATCATGCAAATCAGTGTCAACAAGTAGGAATAAATAAAAATTTGAGGAGAGAAGAAGCCTCTTTATTCTTCCGTTTTTCTTCAAAGACAGAATGAGAAGAAACAGAGTTTAAATTTCATCAGGAAAGAATATATTTAGATCAGAGGAGGAACTTACTAGCAGCAAGGAAGCCTAAACACAGAGGGAGGGACACACTCTCTCTCATCCTCACCCTAACTCAGGCTTCCAGGAACCTTCCACTCATTGTGCTTCTTGCTCAGGAATCAAGTTGTGCAAGAGTACCACTCCACAGGCCAGACCACACAGCGAAGTCTTTCAGGACTTCTCAAGAAAACCCACAAACAGCAGGATCTGAAAAGCTGAGCAGCCAGGCCAGGCCAGCCTGCACACACGCTGTTCTTTGGGGTAGAAGTCCTTCTTGGGACTGCCCCTTCTCGGCTGGGCAAGTAGTGAACTCTCAACCAAAGACATCTGTCCAGAGACCCATCTGGCTCACAAAGCAGCTCTTGGTGCCAAAGAACAATAATTGGCAGAACCAGAAAAGAAATTCCTGGGAAAGTGGAGGCAGCACCAGGCTGAAGGGGAAAGCAAGCTGGTTATTCCAGGAATGAGCTGTAACCCTCCTCTCTTTAAAATGGAAATAAAGTTAGAGCTCTCCATCAAAAACACAGAGCATGGTACACAGAAGGCATATGGTAGAGAAAAACACAGGACTAGATTAATGACTGTTAAGAGTAGGAGACAGGGGTTCTTGGCCCAGTTTCACTGGTGCTTCCTGTGTGTTCTGGCACAAGTTAATCACACATTCACTCATTTAACAAACCTTTAAAGAGGAACTATTTTCTGCTATTATGTTAGGGATTGGGGATACAAAGACGAATTAGTCGTGCTCTCTGATTTGAAGAAACTCATATACTAGTGACAAAGACATATAAACTCTCTGAGCTTTGGTTTCCACATGTGTAAAACAGAAAAAATATACCTATTTCACAAGGTTGTTGTGAACAATAAATGAGATAAGTAGCAAGAAGCACATAATACAGCACTTGGCACATGACAGGTCCTCGAAAAATAAGGATCATTATTTATTACAGTAAGAAAGGGATGGACACTGCACCAAAGGAATATAGAGGCAGAGCACTTAATCCATTTTGAGAAGGGGCTGGTTCAGGGGAAAGCTTCCCGGAAGAACAGATGTCTGAGCTAAACAGTAACATTACCATTAGCAAACGTTTATTAATGACTTATGAAGAAAACATTCTCACAACTATATAAAATAAGTACATAATTTGCAATTATTGCTCTTTGGCATGAATTATCTTCATTTTACAGATGAAAAAATAACTCAGGAGAGTTTATACACCCTGAATGAAAGAGAGAGGATGTGAACTTGAACTGGGTGATTCCCAAGCCTCAGGCTATACTAAAAGGATGAGCAGTGTCAGTCCAGCAAAGGTATGAGTGTGAGAGGGTGGGGTGGGGATTGGGAAGTAAGCATTCCCAGGAAAGGCAGTAATAAGAACAAAGTTGAGGAGCAGACAAAAGTACAGTTCAGAAAAGGAATTTAACCCCACTGAGTCTTAGTTTCCTCACAAATAACATAAAGGAATAAGGAAGGTAATTTGCATTTGTTAGGCCCTTTATGCAAACATTTTGCCAGTTGCTTTCCATATGTCATTTCATTAATCCTCATAGCAACCTTGGAGTAGAGAAGAGGATTCCATTTTATAGATGACGTAATGGCTTTACTCCACCAGACCCTTCCATAGCACCGACCTCATGGGTCCCTCTAAATGAAACTACATACGTCAGTCGCAGCCCTAGAACACAGCCCCACTCTCAAGAAATGTTAATTCCTCCTCTCCTTTCAGCTACTCCTATTTCCTAGAAATTAACACACTAAAATATTCTAACATGGAACTCAGAGGTCTTAAAGAACCACAGATTAAGGTCCATAAACTGCTGGAAAACTGCCCCCCGCCCCAAGCCATACCACACTTCATACTTTCTTAACTGTCACTGGCACGAGGACAAAATAGTAGCTTGTACAGTTGGAAAGCAGAAGGCTTTCTATAGTTTTGTAATTTTTTTGTGTGTGTGTGTGAGGAAGACCAGCCCTGAGCTAACATCCATTGCTAATCTTCTTCATTTTGCAGAGGAAGACTGGCCCTGGGCTAACATCTGTGCCCATCTTCCTCTACTTTATATGGAATGCCGCCACGGCATGGCTGACAAGCAGTGCGTCGGCGGGAGCACGGGATCAGAACCGGCGAACCCTGGGCTGCCAAGTGCGAACTAAACCGCTGTGCCACTGGGCCGGCCCCTATAGTTTTGTATTTTAAATGTATAGTTTGATGTGTTTTGAAAAATGTATACACCTGTGAACTCACCACAAAAATCAAGATTTAATACTTTGATTACTCCAGGAAGTTCCCTCATGACTCTTGAAGTTAATCCCCACTCCAGCCCCCAGATCCTCAGGCAACCACTGATCTACTCAGTTACTGTGGATTTATTCTGTCTGTCCTAGAATTTCATATAAATGGAATCATACAGTATGTACTCGTTAGTGTAGGGCTTCTTTCACTCAGCATGTTTTTGAGATTCATCCATGTAGGGTGTATCAACAGTTCATTCATTTTTACTGTTGAGTTGTATTCCATTGTTTGAATATATCAAAATTTGTTTACTCACTCATCTGGTGATAAATATTTTGGTTGTTTCTAGTTTGGGGCTATTATGAATAAAGATGTTATGACTATTTGTGCAAAAGTCTTTGTGTGGACAAATGTTTTCATTTCTTTTAGGTCAATATTAAGAAGTGGGGTTGATGGGTTGTATGGTTTAATTTTTTAAAAAACTACCAAACTGTTTTCCAAACTGGTTGTCCCTTTCCCTGGCTGCTTTTAAGAATCTCTATCACTGGTTTTCAGTCACTTGACTATTTTTTTTGCTTTTTGGTTTTTTACAGCTTTATTGTTGTATAATTTTTATACAATAAACTCCATATACTTAAAGTATATCCTTTGATGAATATATATGACCACCATTACAATCAAGATTATAAACATATCTATCACCCCCAAAAGTTTCCTCTTGCTCCTTTGTAATTCTTCTCTCCCTCCCCTTCCTTCATTCCCCAGGTAACCACTGATTTGCATTTTGTCACTACAGACGAGTTTGCAATTTCTAGAATTATATAAATGGAATCACATAGTAACGTGCTCTTTTTTATCTCTTTCACTCAGCATCACTCTTTTAAGATTCATCCATATTGTTGCATGCATCAATGGTTTGTTCTTTTTATTGCTAAGTAGTAGCCTATTGTATGGACATACCACAATTTGTTTATCCATTCAACTGTTGATGGACATTTGGGTTGTTTCTAGTTTTTGGCTATTAACAAATAAAACTACTATGAACATTCATGTATAAGGGCCTGAATGGACATGTGCTTTCATTTCTTTAGAGAAAATCCTAGGAGTGAAATGGCTGAATATAAAATAAGTACACCCTTAATATTTTATGAAACTGACAAGCTGTTTTCCACATAGTTGTACCATTTACATTCCTACCAGCAGTGTCTGAGAGTTCCAGTTGCTCCACATCCTCTATAATACATGGTCAGTCCCTTTAGACATTCTAGTGGGTGTGTAGTGGTATCTCATTGTGGCTTTAATTTACATTTCCCTAATGACTAATGATGTTGAATATCTTTTCACGTGTTTATTTGACATTTGCATATCTTCTTTAGTAAAGTGTCTGTTCAAATCTTTTACCCATTTTTTTAATTGGGTTGTTTATCTTTTTATTATTAAGTTGCAAGAGGTCTTTATATATTTGAGATGAAGTCCTTTGACAGATACATGTTTTGCCAATATTTTCTCTAAGTCTGTGGCTTGCCTTTTTATTTTTGTCACAGTGTCTTTTAAAAAGCAAATGTTTTTAATTAAAATGAAGTACAATTTATTGATTTTTCCTTTATAGTTTGTACCTTTTGTGTCCCATTTAAAAAACTTTGCCCAAACACAGGTCACTAAGATAGTCTCCTATGGTGTCTTTTACAAGTTTTATAGTTTTAACTCTTACAGGTAGACCTATGACCCAATGAGAGTAAATCTCTGAACCTGGTGTGAGGTAGTAGTAGAGGTTCATTTTTGTGTATATGGATATCCAATTGCTTCAGCATCATTTGTTGAAAAGATTATTCTGCCCCTACTGAACTACCTTGGAATCTTTGTCAAAACTCAATTTACTATATACGTATGCGTCTATTTCTCAACTCTTCATTCTGTTCTATTTGATCTATTATCTTTAGCTTTATACCAATACAACACTCTACTGATTACTGTAGCTTTATAATAAATCAGGAAATCAGGTAGTCTAAGTCCCCCAACTTTGTTTTTCTTTTTCAAGGTTGTTTGGCTATTCTAAGTCCCTTGTATTTCCATGTAAATTTTAGACACAATTTGTCAATTCTACAAAAAAGCCTGCTGAAATTTTCAATGGGATGGTCTTGAATCTATAGATCAATTAAAACAAAACTGGCTCCTTCACACTATGGTGGTGATGGTTGCATAACAACGTGAATATATGTAATGCCACTGAAAGTGTACAATTAGAAATGGTTAAAATGGTAAATCTTATGTTATATATATTTTACCACAGTTTTTAAAAAAATTTTAACTAAAAAAAAAAGTGCCTATTCTAAAATTTCCAAACTCCTGGGCCCCAGCTCAGACCTACTGAATCAGAGCTACTCTTTAACACTTGTGCTATCCCAATTAGGTGAGCTCTAAATGAAGACCTGAATGATCAGTGTTTGGAAGAAGCTGTACTAACAGAAAGAAAACACGGAGAGGGAAGGGGGATGTCGGAAATGAATCTATGAACCAGCCTTGTCAAAGCTGGCTTACCGCAGTACTCAGGTCGCTCACAGGTGGAATTCATCAGCTAATACCCAGTGGACTGTAAGCTGGCCAGTCAGTTCTACCAGTCTACTCAACTCCTCCTCAGCCCTCCCTCCTTACACCTGTCACTGCTGGCACACTGCAGCTGAGGGGACATGGTTAACAGCACTGTTTTCCATTTTCTTTCCTCTGACTTCATTTTTTTTTCAAGTAAGATTTATTAGGCTATAATTTATACACTATAACAGGTAGCCACTTTAGTGGAAAGTTTGACTTTTGATAAATGCATATACCCAAATATCTACCACCACAGTCAAGATACAACATGTCCATCACCCACCCCAAAAAGTTCCCTCATGCTCCTTTGAAGTTAATTTTTCCCTAGACCCTCAGGCAACCACTGATCTACTTTCTGTCACTACAGATCCATGTTGTTTTCTCTATAATTTTATATAAATGGAAAAGGTTTGTATTGTTTTGTGTTGGACTTCTTCCATCCAGCATAAATGTTTTTGAGATTCATCAAAGTTACACATATTAGTAGCCTGTTCATTTTTATTGCTGAATAGCATTCTATTGTATGGACATGCTACAATTTGTTTACTTCTTTGCCTGCTGAAGAGTATTTTGGTTGTTTCTACTATGAATATAGCTGCTTTAAACATTTGTATACAAGTCTGTATAGACATATGTTTTCATTTACCTCGGATAAATATCTAAGAGTGGTATGGTCATAGGGTAAGTGTATGTGTACATGTATTAAAAGAAACCAGAGTTTCTTTTATAGTCAAACTCACATCCAGTCGGTTAGTCATGGCTTTGGGCCTATGCACAATCTAGTCCAGCAGACGGACAGCAACACTGCGGCCTGGGTAACTAAGTTCCAGCTGAGGCTCTGGCCTGGGCTTGCTGGGTGACAACACCTGTCACAGCCTTAGGTAACAGGTGTACCACAGACCAAAAAGAGGGTGGGACTTGCTGCTCTAGCCAAACTTAATAGCCAAAGACTTTTAATAAAAATTTAAAATACTATTAAATAGCTTTTATAGCAAAATAAAACACAAAAGAGGACCCAACAACTTTTAGATTTCACCTAAAATTCAAAAGATAACAACTAGCAAGTAATTTCTTACCTCTATGCATAATCTTGTGCTTCTCCCTCAGATATGTCAGGCCTTTTATTACCTAGAGAAAAGGGAATGTAAAAAGATGGGAAACTGAAATTGTGGTGTTTAGAATATACTCAACCTCTCTATTTTAAAATGATCTGGGAAATATTTCATCTAACATCACAAATTTGCCTCCTTCTCTTGTTATTCGTTCTTCTGTTTAATTTTTTTTAAACCTGCCTTATCAAGAAACCATCATAGGCTGGCCCCATGGCTGAGTGGTTAAAGTTCCATGTGCTCCGCTTTGGCAGCCCAAGTTCACGGGTTCAGATCCTGGGCACGGATCTACTCCACTCATCAGCCATGCTGTGGAGGCATCCCACATACAAAGCAAAGGGACTGGCACAGATGTTAGCTCAGGGCTACTATTCCTCAAGCAAAAAAAAAACGAGGAAGATTGCCAACCAATGATAGCTAGCACAAATCTTCCTCAACAAAAAAAAAAGAAAGAAAGAAAGAAAGAAATCATCATTTTACATGGTATATAGAATATTATTTTTAAGTAAAATTGATTATTGCAAGTTTGAACAGCTTTATAAAACACTTTGCTTGAATTCACTTTTTTTTTAACTCTGCAATCTAAAAAGAGGCTTTCTGATGCCCCAAATGGGAATTCTTTTGGATATCTTGTCCTACTTTCCAAGACACATATTCTAATATACAGTCACTTTTCAAGTTCTAATGAGAGAGAAATTATTGTATCTAGAATCTAGATCAGGAAAATTGTAGTGAGAAAAACCCACTTTTACAAACTTTCCCTTCATTGACTTCCTACATTCCTCCTTTGTCCATATCCTACCAACTCATTAACTTACCAATGAGGAAACTCGGAAGAAAAATTTCACAATATACTCACAGCAATGCTAACTTTTCCTAAAATTTGTTCAGGAATTCTTCCAGCTTTCTTCAGGACTTGATCCAAGGAACCTCCATCCTAAGAAGAAGAATACCAGGCCATTTAGTGACAGTGTTTCTAACTATTCTTTCAAGTGTTAAACTTCACCAGGAAAGTGAATCTCACACGTGGCAAATCCTCCTGGAGGTACCTTTTGGTTTGTTCCAGACATCGAATAAGATATGAATGGAAAACATTGTGGGAGGTATCAAATAACTAGTGACTCAAATCCTATGAACAATCATTTAAAAAATCACTAATTCAGTTGTCAAAAAAAGGGCTTGAGGGGGTGACGTCAGCATCATGGCGGAGTGAGATTCCCTCTTTGAATCTCTGCCCCGTACGACACAACGAAAATATCATTCACATTCCAACAGAGCTCAATCAAACACTACAAAGGACTTCTAAGAAACCCCTGCTGCCATACATCGGACAGTGGAGGCGCGGGAAGCCCAAAAGAACGCAAGGAGAGGGAAGAAGTTGTACTCCCCCTCCCCAATCGATCAGCAAAGACAGCGCAGCTCGCAGACAGAGTGGGGAGGGGCGGCCCACAACGGGGAAGACTATCACCATCCAGGTGCTCTCACAGACTGTCGAGAGATCCCCACTGGGAAGCGATGACAGACTGTTTAGGGGGTGTAGCAAACACCCTAAGAGAGCCAGAAAGGAAACCCCCGGGTCGAGCAGGAGAAAGAGAGGACCCCTCCCCCCACACACCCCACGTTTCAGCATAATCCCTGCGGGGGCTGCAGTGGGCTCAGAGCATACCGCTCGCGATCTCCACCCAGTGGCAGCAGGGGGAAACTGCAGGACCAACTTTATCATGAGGGGAAAAAATAAGGCCATCCCCGTTGGATCCTTGCAACAATTTGTTATGGCTACAGACCAAAAGGAAAATGACAAACACCCAGAAACCAACCCTGAAGGCACAGAATTTGATAACCTGAATGACAGAGAATTCAAAATAGCTATAATAAACAAACTCAACGAAATACAAGAGAACACACAGAAACAAATCAACGAATTCAGGGATTTCGTCACAAAAGAGATTGAAACCATAAAGAAAAACCAATCAGAATCACTGGAGATGAAAAACAAAATCAATGAGATAGTGGAAAAAATGGAGTCTTTAAAGAGCAGAACTGACAATATGGAGGAACGAATTAGCACTATTGAGGATAGCCACGCAGAAATGATCCAGATAGAGGAGGAGAGAGAGCTAAGACTAAAAAGAAATGAAGAAATTCTTCGAGAAATATCAGACTCAATGAGGAAAAGCAACATAAGGATAATAAGTATTCCAGAAGGAGAAGAAAGAGAAAAAGGAGCAGAGAGTTTGTTCAAAGAAATAATAGCTGAGAACTTCCCCAACCTAGGGAACGAGAGGGGAATAACAGTGAATGAAATCAATAGATCACCTAAATATATAAACAGGAATAAAAAATCATCTCGCCACATAGTAGCAAACTTGAAAAATACCCGTGACAAGGAAATAATATTAAGGGCAGCTAAACAAAAAAACAAAATAACATACAAAGGAAACCCCATCAGGCTCTCAGCTGATTTCACGACAGAAATTCTACAGGCTAGGAGAGACTGGAATGATATACTCAAAATCATGAAAGACAAAAACCTTCAGCCAAGAATACTTTATCCAGCAAAAATATCCTTCAAATACGATGGAGAAATAATAACTCTCCCTGATAAACAAAAGCTAAGAGAGTTCATCACCACAAGACCCGCATACAAGAAATGCTCAAGAAGGCCCTTAGGCCTGAAAAAAAACAAATGAGAAAGGGGATACAAAGATTTCAGCAAGGAGAAAAGCAAGGAGACTAAACCAGAACAAACTACAGTTGGATAACATCAAAAATTAATTCAAGCTCATCACTGGAAACACACATACATGACACAATCTGGAATAAAGAGATAACAAATAAGGAGGGGAAGAGGTAAGGGATTGAATCAACCCAGCCTCAGGAAAAAGGAGGCATCCGAAAATGTACTTTCTTATCCAGGAGATCGCTTATATAAACCTCACGGTAACCACTAAACAAATAACCAGAAGAGAACCACACATGACAAATAAAGAGAAAACCAAGAGAATGAGCATGCAGAAATACCAAATTGAATTTGTAGTCCAAAACACAAGGGATAAGAAACGAAGGAAATGCAAAAGAACCAGAAAATGAACAATAAAATAGCAACATTAAACCCTCATATATCAATAATCACTCTAAATGTAAATGGATTGAATTCTCCAATCAAAAGACACAGAGTGGCGGGATGGATTAAAAACCAAGATCCAACAATCTGCTGCCTCCAGGAAACACATCTCAGCTCTAAAGACAAACACAGACTCAAAATAAAAGGATGGAAAACAATACTCCAAGCTAATGGCAAACAAAAGAAAGCAGGAGTAGCCATACTTATATCAGACAAAGTAGACTTCAAGATAAAAAAGGTAATGAGAGACAAAGAAGGGCAATATATAATGATAAAAGGGACACTTCACCAAGAGGACATAACACTTATAAATATCTATGCACCCAACACAGGAGCACCAAAGTACATAAAACAACTGCTAAAAAACCTTAAAAGAGATATTAACAATAACACAATAATAGTAGGGGATCTTAACACCCCCCCTACATCAATGGACAGATCATCCAGACAAAAAGTCAATAAGGAAATAATGGACTTACACGAAAAACTAGACGCAATGGACTTAACAGATATATACAGAGCACTCCACCCAAAAAAAGCAGAGTACACATTCTTCTCAAGTGCACATGGAACATTCTCAAGGATAGACCATATATTAGGAAACAAGGCAAACCTCTATAAATTTAAGAAGATTGAAATCATTACAAGCATCTTTTCTGATCATAATGCTGTGAAACTAGAAATCAACTGCAAGGAAAAAACTAGGAAAGGGACAAAGATGTGGAGACTAAACAACATGCTACTGAACAACCAATGGGGTGTTGATGAAATTAAAGGAGAAATCAAAACCTGTCTGGAGACAAATGAAAAGGAAAATACACCATACCAACTCATATGGGATGCAGCAAAAGCAGTCCTGAGAGGGAAATTCATAGCAATACAAGCTCACCTTAACAAACAAGAAAAATCCCAAATAAATAACCTTAAATTGCACCTAACAGAATTAGAAAAAGAACAGACAAAGCCCCGAATCAGCAGAAGGAGGGAAATAATAAAAATCAGAGCAGAAATAAATGAAATTGAAACCAAAAAAACAGTAGAAAGGATCAATGAAACAAAGAGCTGGCTCTTTGAGAAGATAAATAAAATTGACAAACCCTTAGCCAGACTCACTAAGAAAAAAAAGGGAGAAGACTCAAATAAATAAAATTAGAAATGAAAGAGGAGAAATTACAACAGACCCCACAGACATACAAGGGATTATTAGGGAATACTATGAAAAACTTTACGCCAACAAATTGGACAACCTAAAGGAAATGGACAAATTCTTGGAAGCGTACAACCTCCCAAAACTGCATCAAGAAGAAATAGAGAATCTGAACAGACCAATCACAAGTAAAGAGATTGAAACAGTAATCAAAAACCTCTCAAAAAATAAAAGCCCAGGACCAGATGGCTTCCCTGGAGAATTTTATCAAACATTCAAAGATTTAGCACCTATCCTTCTCAAACTATTGCAAAAAATAGAGGAAGATGGAATACTTCCCAACACATTCTATGAGGCCGACATCATCCTGATACCAAAGCCAGACAAGGACAATACAAAGAAGGAAAACTACAGGCCAATATCACTGATGAACATAGACTCAAAAATCCTCAACAAAATATTGGCAAACCGAATACAGCAATACATCAAAAAGATCATACACCACGATCAAGTGGGATTTATACCAGGGACACAGGGATGGTTCAACATCCGCAAATCAATCAACGTGATACACCACATTAACAAAATGAAGAATAAAAACCACATGATCATCTCAATCGATGCAGAGAAGGCATTCGACAAGATCCAGCATCCATTTATGATAAAAACTCTCAACAAAATGGGTATAGGAGGAAAGTACCTCAACATAATAAGGGCCATATATGACAAACCTACAGCAAACATCCTACTCAACGAGGAAAAACGGAAAGTCATTCCTTTGAGGACAGGAACAAGACAGGGGTGCCCACTCTCACCACTCTTATTCAACATAGTACTGGAAGTTCTGGCCAGAGCAATTAGGCAAGAAAAAGGAATAAAAGGACTCCAAATAGGCAATGAAGAAGTGAAGCTCTCACTATTTGCAGATGACAAGATCTTATAGATAGAAAACCCAAAAATTCCATTGGAAAACTACTAAAAATAATCAACAACTACAGTAAAGTGGCAGGGTATAAAATCAACTTACAAAAATCAATTGCATTTCTATACACTAACGATGAACCAACAGAACGAGAACTCAAAAAGACAATCCCATTTACAATTGCAACAAAAAGAATAAAATATCTGGGAATAAATTTAACCGAGGAGGTAAAAGACCTATACAATGAAAACTATAAGACACTATTGAAAGAAATCGAGGAAGACATAAAGAAATGGAAAAATATTCCATGCACATGGATTGGAAGAATAACCATAGTTAAAATGTCCATTCTACCTAAAGCAATCTACAGATTCAATGCAATCCCAATCAGAATCCCAATGTCATTCTTCACGGTAATAGAACAAAAACTACTGAAATTTGTATGGGGCAACAAAAGACCCCAAATAGCTAAAGCAATTCTGATAAAAAAGAACAAAGCTGGAGGCATCACAATCCCTGATTTCAAAATATACTATAAAGCTATAGTAATCAAAACAGCATGGTACTGGTACAAAAATAGACACACAGATCAATGGAATAGAATTGAAAGCCCGGAAATAAAACCACACACCTATGGACAGCTAATCTTCGACAAAGGAGCAAAGAACATACAATGGAGAGAGGGAAGTCTCTTCAATACATGGTGCTGGGAAAATTGGACAGCAACATGCAAAAGAATGAAAGTAGACCATCCCCTATCGCCATATACAAAAATCAATTCAAAATGGATCAAGGACCTGAAAGTGAGACCTGAAACTATAAAACTCCTGGAAGAAAATATAGGCAATACACTAATTGAGATTGGACATAAAGGGATCCTTTCAGATTCCATGTCTACTCGGACAAGGGAAACAAAAGAAAAAACAAACAAGTGGGACCTCATCAGACTAAAGAGCTTCTACAAGGCAAATGAAACCAGGATCAAAATGAATAAACAACCACCAGCCGGGAGAAAATATTTGCAAATCGTTTGTCCGACAAGGGATTAATCTCAGTAATATATAAAGATCTCATACAACTGAGCAACAAAAAAACAAACAACCTGATCAAAAAATGGGCAGAGGATATGAACAGACATTTTTCCAAGGAAGAGATACAGATGGCCAATAGACACATGAAAAGATGTTCAACATCACTAATCATCAGGGAAATGCAAATCAAAACTACACTAAGATATCACCTTACTCCCGTTAGAATGGCTATAATCACCAAGACAAATAACAACAAATGCTGGAGAGGTTGTGGAGAAACGGGGACCCTCATTCACTGCTGGTGGGAATGCAAACTGGTGCAGCCTCTATGGAAAACAGTATGGAGAGTCCTCAAAAAATTAAAAATAGAAATACCATATGATCCAGCAATCCCACTCTTGGGCATCTACCCAATGGACATGAAATCAACCATCACAAGAGGCGTATGCACCCCTATGTTCATTGCAGCATTATTCACTATAGCCAAGAAGTGGAAGCAACCCAAGTGTCCCTCGACTGATGATTGGTTAAAGAAGATGTGGTATATACATACAATGGAATACTACTCAGCCATAAGAAAAGACACAATTGTCCCATTTGCAACAACATGGATGGACCTAGAGGGTATTACGTTAAGTGAAATAAGCCAGAGAAAGAAGGACAGACACTGCATAATTTCACTCATATGTGGAATATAAACTAACACACAGACAGGAGAACTGGTTGGTGGTTACCAAGGGGAAGGGGGGTGGGGGGTGGGCACAAGGGGTGAAGGGTTACATCCACAAGGTGACAAACAAAAATGTACAACTAAAACCCCACAGTGTTATAAACTATTAAGACATCAATAAAAAAAATGGTAAAAAAAAAAAAAAGGGCTTGATTTGCACTGAACTGACACAGTGGTTAAGAGGGCAGGCTCTAGAAGCAAACTGTCTAAAGTCAAATCCCAGTTCTGCTACTTACTATCTAGGGAACTCTGACCAACTTATTCAACTTGTAAAATGAAGATGATAATTATTATAAAGCTATTATAATAATCATAGGGCTATTGTAAGTATTAAGCTAATACATATAAAGCACTTAGAACAACATCTAGCCCATAGTAAGTGCTCAGTGTTAGCCATTTTATCACCATAATACATCACAACTTGCATTTGGTATTATCCTAACAAATCATATTTAATAAAACGAAAAGAAAAATGTCATAAAAAGCAATAATTCATTCCACAAATCCTACAAAGTAACATGGACTGTGTTAGGTTCTATAGGGGGTAGAGATAAGAAAAAGACCTAGTTCCTGTCCTCAATAAATTTACAAACTAGTAGGGAAACTATACGACTCTGAACACAATATAACAAAACAGAATAAATGTATAAGAAAAGTGCTATAAACATGCAGAAAAAGGGAGAAGTAATTCTGACTTCACTTAGAAGATGGCATTTGAGCTGAAACCTTACTCAAAGAATGAGTATAATTTCTACACCTGGAAAAGGAGAGGAGCAAGGGGAGAAAAGAACAGGGTATTCGAGTAAGATCAAAAGCAGAGAAGCGTTAAGTTGCTCAGTACTCCTGGGATGACACGTGGTTCATTTCACTGTGGGTGCGTGAAGACGTGCAGTGATGGATCAAGCTGGAAATGGCCAGCTGTGGGCAGATCACGGAGCCCCACCGAGACTTGACTTTATGGGGGCAGAAGGAAAGGAATCCGACCTGGGTTTTTTTGTGTGTGTGTGAGGAAGACCAGCCCTGAGCTAACATCCATTGCCAATCCTCCTCTTTTTGCTGAGGAAGACTGGCCCTGGGCTAACATCGTGCCCATCTTCCTCTACTTTATATGGAACGCTGCCACGGCATGGCTGACAAGCAGTGCATCAGCGGGCGACCGGGATCCGAACCCGCGAAACCCGGGCTGCCAAGCGCGAACTAAACCGCTGCGCCACCGGGGGGTTTTAAGACGAAAATCACAGCAGCTGAGAGAAAGAGGCAGCGAAATCAGCAAGGAGCTGATCAGCGGGAGATGACATGAGCCAGACCCAGGCAGAGGTGGTGGAAAGGGAGAGGGCAAGAGAAGATACAAGTATGGTGCGAAGCAGCCTCTGTAGGGCTCACACAGGGCCTTTCCATTTATGGATTCTGTATTTTAACCTGAAATCATGAAGAAATGCTTCACTCAGGGAACCTGGATGTATCGAGGCAGAAATAGGTTCCCCCGCCCCTATTGCTTCAGGTGTAGCTAATTATCAGCCACAAATTAAAACTACCCTCAGAAGTAGTGATAATTCCTGCAAACTCAGACTGATTTTCTAAAGTATCCTATCTACACTGAGCAATTACAATCATCATCTATCATTTATTAATCACCTCTGTGTAAGGTATAGGGATAGGTAAGGAACTAGGGATGGAAAAAACTATAAATACAGAAAAAAACACAGTCTGCCTGGGGAGACAGAACTTATTCATAAAGAGGCCAAGGCACCTTAAATCCTTCTCTGAAACAAGGCAGGGAACAAACAGTGTAGAAAGACACTGCTACAGGTGCTCAGAGGAGGAATTGATTCCTGGACAAAGTGGCTAAGAGAAGAACTCGCAACAGGAATGACACAAAAGCTGAGCCTTGGAGGCAGGCAAGACCTGGGTAAGCAGACAGACTTCCCACGGACATCCTGCTCCAAAATCACCCAGCCCCTCCGATGCAGTCATGGACCATGAGGTCACAGAACAATGCATAAAATGATCAACAAAAGAAGGACAGAGCACAATCCCATTTTTATAAAAATAAAAAGTGTGTGTATACTCACACAGACTAGAACTCAAAAACGTTATCAATGGTTAATTCCAGTCTAGGTAGGATTTTTGTTGTATGATGGTTTCTTCTTTGTGCTTTTTATTGTTTATAAATTTTCTACAATGAATAAACATCTTATCTTTTTAAATTACTGAACTCATTATGAAAGTGGAGAATTAAATCTGTAAATCAATTAACAGATACTTACTGAGCACCCATTTTGTGCAAAGGCACTGTTAAGTAAACACAACACTGCTTTCTTTCTAAAGGCGAGAAAATCAGTAAGACTCATTCAGAGATACAGATCTCTCAAGAAATGTTACCTAAAATATGCAAAAAGTAGATCATCAACTCAAAAATTCTATGATTATAAAAAGGATAGTTTGGACCAATCACTTTCTATCACAGTCAATTCTGGATCACGGATGCTGATGGAAAAAGAAATTAGTACAGGTGTGGATTCTCAAATGCACACTAACATCCCCAAATATGCCTGATTTCTAATCATAACCAACTCCCTAGCACAACTACACCTACTGGTGGGTCAGTCAACCAAGCAACACAGTGGAGGATTCCAAAATTCAACCTATAATTTCAAATGTGCCATAATCTCCACTCAGATATGAGACTGGAATTATGAATCTAGAACCAAAGAGAAATCCCCTGTAAATACACTTATTTTCCAAGATCCCTTGGAATACACCAAGGCTGTGACCCAGGCTGAGGTTTGAGTCATCCTATGAGCCTGGCTGCCTTCACAACGCCACAGGTTCCTGGTGGCCAAAACAGGACAGTACCACAGCCTAGGTAACCACACCTAAGTCAGCAGGCTCCTAGAAACGTCAGCATCTCTCCATTTCCCTTATAGATGGGAAGAGGGACTCCAGTGCAGAAAGTTTCCAAGCCATTTCTTTTTTGCTTCTAATTGAATGTGGTTTCAGCTCCTTTGTTTGAAAGGCTTTGCCTAATTCAAGGAGGACTACGCACCTGAAACAAGGTAACAAAGCAACTCTGTGAAAATCTGATTCAAATGAGGTAGAAAAGCTAACCCTGTGGTTCTCAGGTTCCACAGCCTAGGACAAAGGGCAGCCCAGCTAACTGTCTCGGTTTACACTTTCCCTGGGGGTTGAAGTAAATATTTCTATTAAAAAGGAAGAAACCTTGGCTCTCTTCCTTTTAACCTCCTTCTGAGCTATAAGCAGAGTTACAGTGTGAACAATAGAATTAGCAAGATTTAAGAAGCATGAACCACAGCCAGGATTACCCAGAGTTGCCTGCAACTCACCTTATAACCTTTCAATTCTACTTCACTGTTGCCAAGGACTTGCCTTCACTAAAGCTGCTGAAATTGTGCTTATTTTTAGAAACCAATTATTAGCTAAGTCAATGGTGCTTCTGTGAAGGTTTTCTATAAAAGAGACAAATGCTTTAAGGTGGGAAAGGGGCTCCAAGGCTTTTACTCCTGCATGAGAACCATCAACCCTGAGTCCCGGCTCTCTGGTTGCTCAGCTACCACCTGAGCAGGAATCTACTTCCCCAAAGACGGGAGCATTCCTTTTCTGATCAGGGAGCGCTCATTTACCCTTGGGGTCTCAAAATTCAGACTGGCAATGCAAACACAGCTTATTTCTAGGAGAGGTCAGGCCCCGGCTGAGTGCTTTAGAAGACAGGCCTCAATGAATGCTGATGATGCAAATTTACTTTAAAACGCATCCAAAAAATGATTTGTGCAATGGATAGATGGACAATATGTGGTAAAGCAAATATGGCAAAATGTTAATTGTAGAATCTAGGCGGTGGGTTTAGACTATACATTATACAGTTCCTTCAACTTTCTGTACGTTTGAAAATTTTAACAAAGTATTGGGGGAAAATGTTAATGACAAAGAACATCAGGCAAAGACTGTGATACAGCGAGGACAAGGAACCTTAGAAGCTGGGTTATGGCTAATGAACAGATCTCTACATGACAACACCTTTGAAATGTGAAAGCTGAAGCAAAGCAGAAATCCCAAGAGAAGTGGCGGCCAACAGTCAGATTTTCCCAACAGGGGCGGCTGGTGCCTCAGGAGCTCTCCTGCAGGAGGGAGTGCTCAGGGACCAAGGAAGGGGTGAGAGCATCAGAGGTGGAGCAGAAAGCTACTCTGGCACTCACAGCTGCTTGGACTTCTGGCCACATCTCCTTCCCTCCAGGGTCCCGTCTCTGGCAGCTCTGAGCCTCCCCACTAGTATTAACAGACTGTTCCAGCTGCCCTCTGAGCCTATGTATACCCAGGAACAGAAGGCCCTACTGCTGACTCCAAGGCCTAACTATCTCCCACTGAGCCCCAGGCCTGACCATGCCTTCCCCCATCCTGACCTCCCTCATTTAGTCACTCAACACATATCACCTAATAGGTGTGACACTGTGCTTGGCCCTCAAAAGGTTTTGACCTCCCCCCAGCCTCTGACAGCCAGTTTTCCAGGCTCAGGCTCCCCAGGGTAATTCCAGAGATATCTTCTGCTTTGGGGACTTGTGTGGAAGGACCCTACTATTCCCACAGAGCCAAATCCATGGGGGAAAAAACTGACCTGCAGATACCAGAAATGGGCCAAGAGAATGGGAAACCAACCCGTCGTGTCCTGTGTCATCTTCTCCTCCTGAAGGGAAAGGCTGCCGGGGAGGGGAGGAACAGGGCAAGGAGCACAAAGGTTGTGATCAATATCTGTGAGTCCACAGTGAATAAAGGATTCCA
Organism: Tapirus indicus; assembly: GCA_031878705.1. Classification (NCBI taxonomy): domain Eukaryota; kingdom Metazoa; phylum Chordata; class Mammalia; order Perissodactyla; family Tapiridae; genus Tapirus; species Tapirus indicus. Next base: position 57,105,956 of record CM062918.1, on the reverse strand, counting down.
GAATGAGGAAACCCTCAAAACAGGTCAATTTAAGACAAATAAAAAGACTGTCCTCCACATGACAAGAGGACACATACAGCTAATAAAAGAGGTTCCAGCAAGGTCTGAATAAATAGGCCACTGTCTATCAATGTTTGGGGCCTAATCCTAACCTCTGAAGCAAGTAGCCTGGAGTTCAACACGCTCACCCTACAAACAGCCTCCTGGTTACCCTATTGAAGGGAGAAATCTAGGTGGCACAGAACTTGGAGGTAACTCCAGAAGGAATTTCTGATGGTTCAGAAGACAGCAGGCATGGGATGACACATACCCATACCTGGTGCTCAGAAGCCCTTACGTCCAACACTTCAGAAGGCCCTAGAACACAGCCATCCAGCCCGTGAACAGCTTTAGGGGGCAGAGATGCTATTCTCAATGTCTCCATCCCCTCAGTAGCTCATGTGGTGCCTTGCACATAATAGGCACTAAAAATAAGTGTTTGTGAGGCTGAACCCATGTTGATTGATTAATGTAAACTCTGATTGGCTATAAGTGCCAAAAACCACAGAAATACAGGATGTTAGCAGAGTGAGGAGTCCCTAGAGAGGATCTAGTCCAAAGATTTCTCTGCAGAGATGAGGAAATCCTGAGAGAGTATATACCTTGCATAGGCTAATGGAGAGTACGAAATCTAAAGAAAGCAGACCTGGTTAGAGACACTGGTTATAGTTCAGCTCTGACTCTTATTGGTTGTGTGACTAATTACTAGACCTCTCAAGGCTTTACTCTCTCCATCTACCAGCTGGGGAGGTCAACAATACGTTTCACATGACAGGGCTGATGTGATTAATAACTTATGGAATATAAAAAGGATCTGGCAAGTGGTGGAAGATACAAAAGCTAGTCACTATAATGTCTATGTCTAGTCATGTCATCACCCACCTTTCACTATTTTGGGAAGACCTCAGAGGAAAGAAGGCTACTCTGGCCTTTCCTGTCACTGGTTTATCACCATCACCTCCACTCTTTTCCCCTTCTAGTTTTCCAGGACCTCCATTGCCATTTACATATCTTCATCCAAAATTCTTGGGCTAGAGCTGGAAAACCCACCATCATCAGCACAAAGAACATGAGAAACCCAAAGGATAAGGAACAGCTCCTTCTCCCCTGCTCTACCCCCGCCTTCAAGGGGGGACCAAGACAAGTGGAAAATAATCAACACCCAGGCCTGGGCTAGGACCAAGCCAGAAATGTTCACACACTTCCCACAGAGACAGCTTTGCTCTCGCTGAAGCAAGAGGGAATGAGAGCTTTCTCAGTAATCGTTAGACATGCAGAAGATGTTTTCAGGATCTACGCTCCAGAGGCACCCACAAGAGTTGGCAGATGCCCCCAACAGTATGTATGGCACTTCTTGATCATTAAAATGAAGAGACATTCAAAATAATGGGGGTACCAGCAAGGGGCAAACCTCCCAGGGAGGGTTGTCCTGGAGTTCATTAAGACCAACCCCCAGGACTCTCATTGCAGAGGTCAGGGCAGGTCCAAAGAGTCAGGAAGGATGTGGAAAAGTTGCCGAGGGACACTGCTGGACTGAAAGCACAGCAGCCACAAAGTATGTAGACTCAATCATGTCAGCCCCAGTGAGAACAAAGCAAAAGGTAACGTTTGCAGGAGACATGCTGATCAGACAGTGTGCTAGAAGACTTACATCTGTTATTTTAATTAATCTTCACCACAATGAGGCAGATATAATAACGGCCATTTTACAGATGAGGAAACAGAATCAGAAAGATAAAGAAACTTGCCGAAGGTCATGACAAGAAGATGACAATCAGTAAACAAACAATTATTGGGCACCTGGTGTGTGCCAGGACTATTCTGTGCTTTGGCGACACAGTGGCAAACAAGACAAAGCGCCTCCTTGGATTTCTGAGGAGAAAGGAGATATGTATAAACATCTCAGACCCCAAAGTCCCCTGTGCCATGCCTCCTAATGGGGACAGAAAAAAACAGCAACTATGAAGCCAGTCTCTCTCTTTGAAATTCTAGGCATCAAGGACGGAAGCAGGGCCCCAGACACTGTCCAGTGGATTCAACGAAGTACAAGCATTGGGGTCAGACTGCCCGGGTTTAAATTCTACCAATACCACTTACTAGCTGCATGACCTTGGGTAAGTTATTCCATTTCTCCGAGCCTCAGTATCCTCACGTGTAAAATGAGAATAATGTACCCACTCAATAAAACTGTTATGAAAATGAAACAAAATATTAATTTTCTTAGGATAGTGCCTGACATAAAATACAACCAAATATTAGTTTATCATTATACGTACTGCCAACATTATCGTTGTCGCTGTTGTTACTGTTCATCACTGTGAAGAGAAAGAAGGGACTCCAGGCAGTAATGGCGAGGAGACTGGCCGTTCACACACATATAAGGCCCTCTCTGATGTGCAGGAGGTGGGATTGCTTCTCCACACGCCCAGAGAACCCCTTTGGGCTGCCCTTAAAGCAGATTATAAACTCTCTGAGGGATTGTCTTACTTATCTTCATAACTCCAGAACTGTGTACCTAGCACACAGTGTTGCACATAATAAACGGATTTAACTATATTAACTGGATTTTACCCACATCAAAATTTTGGGGTCAAGAAAACTAAGAGATGTGCTCCAGGCACACTCACCACAGACACTTGGTTGCTACCACCTCTCTTTGTAGAGAGGCAGGGACCTAGGAAGGAGGCCTGTCATCTTTTGGCTATTCTAGGTTCTAAAAGCTGGGTTTCCCAGATGCCCAAGACAGTGATGTGGAACAGGGAGGCAACTGGTCACCTTCTAGACCAAAGATTAGACCAGAATGACCCAACTCCAGAGGCCGACAGGTCACCACATACCATGTGCTCCATGCAGATGCTGATCTCACCATCGCTGTAGAATGCACCATAGAAGCCCACGATGTATGGGGAGTTGCACTCATGTAGAACCTGCAGTTCCCTTATGATCTGGTTCCGGATTGCAGGTTTGATCTCCAGGTGAATTAGCTGGGGAAAGAAAGGTGGGAGGAAGAGAGGCTTTAAAAATACATGGATGGAAGGATGGAAGCTTTCTTAAATGCTTAAGTTCTTAACGGTAAGAAGAGAGCAAAGAAGCAAGTTTTAACAAACAAATTTTGCCTAACCAAACTGCCGAGTACCAGCATACCAAGGCAGGTGCTGACACTGGAGGAGCTATGACCAGGGGAGGGCAGGCTGTGCCTCTGCTCCTAAGAGCCAAGATTGAGAAAAAAGGGACTCGCCTCTCCCCAGAAAAGAGCTAAATGGAAAGTTCCCTGCAAAAGGACCCGTGAAGCTGAGAGACGAGGGAAAAGAGGCCTTGCGGATTTGGTTGATACTTAAGGGGTGTGGGAGCAGAAGGGTATGAGGACCAGGGTATGCTAACCTAAGCTGCCCAAGAGATTTCTCTTTGACCTCAGGAGCCTGCTGTGGTTGAGATGTAGCCAAGGTCTCAGGTGCCTCCTTATGTCCCCCTAATGTTGTCCCTTGTTTCAGCTGGGAAGACAGGTGACACATGAAATGGTTACCGAATAAGGCTGAGCTTCTAAGAAGAGCCATAGACAATGAGTGTCAGAGGACACGGAAGCAGTGGTTAGCAGTGTGGGCTGTAGCAGCTAGTGAAAGCTAGACAAGAGGTGGGCCTTGAAGATGGGCCCTGTTTGAAAAGACGGAAGGAACAGTACGAGTGAAAACATGTGGACAGAAATGAACATGCTGTGGGGAAAAAGAAGAGTCCAACTTCACTGGAGCAGAGGGTCTGTGCTCAGAAATAAGAGGACCAAGGGTAGATGGGAAGGGAAGTCCAGCTCAAAGACTGCACGTCATGGTGGAGAGCTGAGATGTTACACTGCAGGGAGATGAAGGGGAACCACTGGCAGGGCTGGAGCATGGGGAAACAACTTGAAATGCATGTTCTGTGCATCCCTGGGACTGGGTAAATGCAAGCAGCTTCTCCTACGCTGGATAAATGATGAACAGGCACCCTAGCATTCTTTCCAGAGCACACAGATAGCTAATGAAGGGTCACTTGCTGTTATTTTCCAGTCTGGGGATGGGATAAATACACTAACACATCATTAATGTGTTTATCTATAATCTGATAACATGAGTTTGAAATTCAAACTGCACAAAAAGGTATTGAGTGAAAAGTCAGTCTTCCTTCCACCTTTGTCCCCAGGCTCTCAGATCTTCCCAGAGATAATCCAATTATCTGCCTACCAAACAAACTTGATTCAGCCTTTTTTTTTTTTTTTTAAGTGACCTCACCTTTCTGGCCATAACCAGGCCAGATGGCCTGTGGGAGACCTTGAAAACCACACCACCATTGCCAGCACCCAGCTCACTGATCTTCTCAAAGTCGTCATCCTTCAGTTCCCCAACCTTCTGCTTCTGAGTTAGAAAGGCCTCAAGGCGCTTCCGCTGCTGTTCATCGAGCTCCAGCTCCTCCAGCTTCTTCTGCAAGGCCTCCAGGTTGGTCCTGTCCCAAAGCAGGGAGCACAGGTCAAAATCGTCACCAGAAAAGTCCACCCAGAGGAGGAGGCCGGGGGAAGGGTTCCATCTGTTGTGGCTCTGCTCCTTCACTTCAGCCGCCCCACGTAATTCACCAATGACACACTTCTCCTCTCAAGGCCTTGGTTTCCTCCTTCGTAAAATGAGGGAATTAGGTCTCTCTCAGTATGCTGCGATTCAATAAGAGGAACCAAAGAATCTACTAAAATCCAAAATAAGCCACCTTAATCTGCTATAAAACACCAGTTTCAAAAGCCCCACTAGGGTTGGTTTTACTAAGTTAATACCATATACAAAATAAAATCTATTTCCTAAAACCACTAACCTGAAACTACACCAAATCATCAAAACAGGCTCTAAACCGAATCACAAGAGTAGAAACCCTCCTGTCCAACGTGATCAGGTCAGGAACCAGGTAAATCAAAATAAAGCAAGGAATCACAAAAAGATACACCTAAAATGTTTGTTTTTGCATAATACATATAAACGTGCATTCGTTTACCCATCTCCTAACATAGGGCAAGGACCTCTCTTTGAACAAGGGTCAACTGGTAAGAGCCCCTCATCATCTTTCTTACATGAATTGGAACATAATACATTGTCTATCATTTTCAATTTCTGATTCCATAAAGTGGAGTAAAAATAAAGACACTTACAGAGTAACATCAGAATAAAATTTTAAGAGTTTTATGATTTCCTCCAATCTTAATGGTCATCTAATTTGACAGTAATTTTTTTAGTGACTTGGACTTATTTAGTCTTTCCACGGCTTTTAACTAGTGTTCACAGGTGAAAAAAAGGAAAGAAAACTTCATTGCAGTCACATTTCTTCAGTTTATCTGATATTTAAATACATCACTTAATTACAACACCAGCTACAACTGTACAAATGGCTTTGGGAACAAACTGGCTCTTGGTAAGCACATAATTCAGCCAGTGGGTGCCGAAGAGAGTGGGCCAGGCAGAGAGCAGCCTGCTAGTAGTATAGTCAGCATGCTCTGGGCATTACTAAGTGTGTTTTACAGAGAGAACTGAAAAGTGCTCATTACTCCTGAGAGTTCATTAAGAGGAGGGTGGTAAAGAGAGCTTCCACTGTGTTTCATTTGATTTCAGTCCCGAGTCTAAACAAACAACACAGGTGACAAGACAGGCCACCATTACACATATGTTGGTGCCCCCCACAAACACACACACACACCACTTCTGAGCTTGAAGGGCAGGAGCAAGCGGAATCTTCCACTCTTCACTCACACTCTATTCCAAACCTCAAGAAGGCGGGGAGACAGCGACCGAACGCCTCCCCAACGTATGGGCAGATTCAACACTGCCTCATAAATAACACAGTACATGGGGCCAAGGGAGACACAAGGCTGACTTACCAATTTCCTCACTGGGTAACTCGGGGGAGGGAAAGCTGGTGCTATGGACTGAATTGTGTCCCCCAAAAAATTCATACGTAGAAGCCTTAATCCCCAACGTAACTATGTTTAGAGATGGGACTTTTAGGAGGTGACTAAGCTTAAATAAGGTCATATGGGTGGAGTCCTAATCAGACAGGATTGGTGGCCTTATAAGAAGAGAAGTGGCCTCTCCTCAACCTCCCGCACACCCTGACACCCTCATCTCCGACTTCCAGCCTCCAGAACTGTGAGAAAATAAATTTCTGCTGTTTAAGCCACCCAGGCGATGGTATTTTATTATGCAGCCCAAGCAGACTAAGACAGCTGGTCAATATTCTCATCCTGCTAAAAGGCTCAACGAAGTCTCACAGCTGCACCCGCCCCTCAGGTGTGGGGACCCAAACAAGTGTGCCTGGAGCGTACAGTGCACACCCACCGGTTTCCTTTCTCTCATGTCTCTCCACAAAGGAGCCCATCAACGATATCATTTAGAAACACATGTCAAATGTAAGACAGACACACAGGTAAAACTTGGATGAGGTTACAGTTGCCTGGAGGGCTCAGCAGGCCAGCTGGAAATGCAGACTCCAAAAGCTACTGTCAAAATACACACACATTCCCCGAGTGGTCATGAGGGAGAGAGGGAAGGAGGGCTGGCTGGAAGGAAAATCACTCTCCTGACAACACTGTGTATTCTTCTAAGTGTTTTATATTTATTAATGCATTTAATCCACAACAATCCTACAATTACAACAGACAGCAAACTCAAGCATAGACAGGTGAAGTAACTTGTCCAAAGCCACACAGCTAGTAAGTGGCAAAGCCAGGATTCAAACCTGGGCAGAGAGAATTTCTAACCTTAACCACGAGGCTGTATTTTCTCTTCAAAAAGTTCAATCCCTTCAAGGGAGGCGACTTGCTAACACAAGTAAAATCCTAGCGTGGGGCATTTAACATGCCAGGGCTCAATCAGACATGAAGATGGTGTACCTACACAAAGAGCCCTTTGCCCCAGATGCAATCCTGTCTCCCCTGCATGTCAATCTGAACATTGCCTTGCAAGTAACACTGGCACAAGCAACCACACCCATTTGGCAAAAAAAGGGAATGCTGACTCTGTTCATTTTCCTGACTCTCTGTAGAAATAAGTAATTCTCCCAAATTCAGGAAGAAAAACTAAATCTGGGCTTTGTGCCACCTTCCTCCCACCTCTCCCTCCTATGCTCTCCTGTCTAACCACCTATCCCACAAGCTAAGGAACTGGCTCCTGATTTGTGCTTCCAGAAGGTGGAGCCAGGAAGAGACATGGCAAAGACTGTGTTGGCAAGACTCTCCTAATGACCCAGGGTGGAACGGTGTTGCCGAATTAACAAGTCATTAGTAATCAGAAATCCTGGATTCTTATCTCGAGTCATCGACTAGCTGTGCGACCATGGAAGTCATTTAACCCTGACTCATCTCAGTTTTCTCTTCTGTAAAATGGAGTAACAACTCCATGCTTACTTCACCAAGGGAGGATCAAAATAGAAAAATAATGGGAAGAAACACTGGAATTCTGACACATTTCCACATTAATGTTAGGGCACATGGGGATAGTTTGGAGGATGAGAAGGAGCCAAGGGAGCAACAGCAGGATCCAGAAATTACTGTCTTTCCTTTAATTTAATAATTCTCGAGACCTTCTAAAAATTTTTTAAAAGCTGTTTCAGAGAATGAAAGACAAAAGATTTTATCTGAAGGTGAAAGGAAAATCCTGGCATCAAAATGGCTTTCAGTACTCATTAAAAAGAAATCAATCAATAATGTAACAGTACTGCTTCCTCTGGCACAGGGAGTGGATGATGTTCAACAAGGCTCCTTTCTGCCCTCCCAAGGTGAAATGCCTCAAGCAAAGGAAATAGGAAGAGAGGGGCCTCTCGCCCCTCAACCACACCACAAATCTCCAAAAGTTAGAGGGCACGAACCTGCCTCCTTCACAATCTTTGGTCCTAACTGAAATCAGCAAAATCAGGACTAGGAATCGAGAAAAGAAACTGGAGCCCAGAACAATAAATCTCTAATACACACACAGCCCTCTCCCGGGACCAGCTATGATGGACTCTGACCCCCATCACGTTCACCACAGCAGAGAGAAAACCACATACTGTAACGTGAATTATGCACCATGGCTGTCTTAGAGTAAACACAAATTCATCAAGATACAAGAAGATTATATGTTTGAAATGGGAACGCAGAAAAAAACTAGGAATGCAGAAAAAAAACAAGGGTTGTCATTTGTGTTCTGAAAACACCAGGGAGGCACAGTGAAGTGGGTGGGGAAAGGATGATCCTATGGGCAAGAACATCGCCTTCCCTCTCATCTCACCCATCTGCTAAGTCTAATTGCACTACCACAACTGGAATCTTTCATGGCTCAGTAGTTTAAATCAAGAAGCAGTACAAAATGTAGCAAAGGCAGGGACCTTAAAGACTACCTGATCCCACCCATTTTACAGGTGAGAAAACTGAGGTCCAGAGAGGACAAGGTCACAGAGCTTATTGGTGGCAGGTCTCCCAACTCCTAGAAGAGAGCTCATTTCAAGGCCCCACACCGCCACCTCCAACCCTGATGGTCACTGAAATGGGAAGCTGACCTAAACGGACGACTGAAGGGAGAGGGAGGTGATGTCCAGACAAAAGAATGGCGTCTTCAAACTGTCACACACCAAACAGAAATGGGCCACAATTGAATGCCAAACACCAGCCAGCTATCTGTCACCTGGCAGAGCAAGGCTGCTCTAGGTGGCAGGCCTTGCCTCTGACAGGAGGGAGTATAGAGGGAAGAGCAGAGAATGACAACCAACCACTGTGCTGAAAGGAGAGAAAGGGTTCCAGTGCAGGTGGGTGTCCTCACCAGAGAGCCCAGGGAGCTGTGAAGTTCTCTCTCCCCTGTGGCATTTGGCACAGAGGAATGCGACTGGGGTAGGGAAGTAAGCAGGAAGGAAAGGCAGAAAGACCCAAGCTAAGAGAGAAGAGCAGCCAGAGACCAAGGCTGCAACCCCTTGATCCACACCCTATACCACTCCCCATCTGTGAGATCTTGGGCCAGTTACCTTCCTTTCTGGTCCTCAGTTTCCATATTCATAAAAAAGTACATGGGGAGGAGGTGAAGAGGGAGGGGCGAGTTGTCTAGATATCTCTGAGGTCCAGGCCTATCAATGTGACAGTCAGCTGGGGAGGTGCAGAATAAGGCTGAGGTGTGTTCAGGTTGAAGGGCTGAAGAGCCTCACAAGTGGGTGGAAAATGTGAGGAAAAAAGAGAAGAACTGGCTTCAGGGTTCTCTGCACAGTCAAACCGTAGACAGCAGGGGATGCAGGGATTACAAAGAGTAGTTGGGAGGAAAGGAGAATGGGCCTGAAGGAGGAAGGCAGAGGCGGCCAAAGATGCAGCTTACCAACTCCCAGACTCCACCCCAGGCTAGCTCATCTGTGGTAGAGAGTGCAGATGTGCCAACCAGGGCCAGCTGCAGACAACGTAGTGGAGACGAGACTCTATACCCTCCCACACTCAATCCTGCAGGCCACTCTGGGAAAAGCTGGTCAACTAACTAGGCAATAAAATTCTAGGATTATGTACAGAGGCTCTGTGAAAGAAGCCAGATGCAAAAGAATATATACTATGTCATTCCATCTATATAAAATTCAAAAATAGGCAAAACTAATCTATGCAATTATAAAGTAGGAAAGTGATGACCCTTTGAGCAGGGAGGGTAGTAACTAGAGGGGGCATGTGATGGTTAATTTTATGTGTCAATTTGTCTGGGCCATGGTGCCATATATTTGGTCAAATATTTTTCTGGATGTTTCTATGAAAGTGGTTTTTTGGGGGAGAGGGGAAGATGAGATTAACATTTAAACTGGTAGACTTTGAATAAAGCAGCAGATTACCCTCCATAATGTGAGTGGGCCTCATCCAATCATCTCTAGGCCTTAACAGAACCAAGACTGACCTCCCCGAAGAAGGAATTCTGCCAACAGAATGCCTTTGGACTCAAACTGCAACTCTCTCGTGGGTCTCCAGCCTGCCAGCCTACCCTGGAGATTTTGGACTTACCAGGCTTCCACAATCGCATAAGCTAATTCCTTAAAAAGTCCCAGTCAGTGTCTGTCTCCTCTCTCTCTCAATCTCAATATCTCTCGATAGACACAGACAGACAGATGGATAGGTAGATGACTGACAGATAGATAAACAGATCTATCAATCTTGGATGCAGTGTTCTGACTTCTTTTTATTCTGTTTTTTCCTCTTTGTGTTTCAGTTTGGATAATTTCTATTGACCTATCTCCAGCGCCACTGATTCTTTCCTCAGTTCTGTCTAGTCTGCTGATGAGCCTGTTGACCTTTGATGTCATGTTTTCAAAAATTTCTAGTATTTCCACTTGAATCTATTTTTAGTTTCCATCTCTTCTGAAATTCCTCATTTGTTCATGCATGTTGTCCACCTTTAACATATTAATTATGGTTATTTTAAAGCCTCTGCCGGATATATAAAAAAAAAAAGCCTCTGCCGGATAATTCCAACATCTAGGTCACCTCTGAGTCTGGTTCTTTTGATTGCCTTATCTCTTGATAACAGGTTGGTTTTCTTCTCTTTTCATTTTTGTGCCTTGTAATTTTTGACTGAATGCTGGATATTATAACAGAAGAACAGAGACTGCAGTAAATCATCTTTATGGTTGGTAATGGGCAGCTCTTCTGTCATGCTGTTAGTCAGGAGCTGAGCTAGGTTTGGGTTTTCTTGTTAACGCTGTAAACATCACAGGCTGCAAATTCCTCCAGCAATGGGTTTTATCTTGTGCTCAGAGTGGAGCCTGAGCTGCATAGTCTTCCTACTCCTCCCTCAGCTTTGAACTATCCCTTAATGCCTGGCCACAGAGTGAGGTCTTTTTCCATGCTCTTGCCCCTCTTCCAGGGGTAGACAGCAATTACTTTTATTTGGTGCTAGGCTTGTCGTAGGGATAGGGAGGCTCTCTCTTGTCCTGGTCCAGCCTCAGTCTTAAGCAGGCCCTTATGAGCATGGACTTCCCCTCCTCTCCATGGCAGCCAAACTCTACTTTGTATCTGTGGCAGTTCTTGTGCAGGAGAAAGGTTCCTATACCTCCTCCAGCAATAGCAGACCTTTGTAGACCTCTGCTTACTGGTACTGAGCCCAACTTGGGGCTCAGAGTGTTAAGCAGCTGTGGGAAGCCAGGCTTCAGTACAGCCATGCTTCAGTGCAGCCATTCTCTTGCATGGTTCATAATGTGCTTCACTGAATTTATCAGAGGTTTTTTTTTTCCTTTTCCTTGATGTTGGTTGCTCACATCTTCACCGCCTACTCTTCTCTGCTTGCTGACAGATGTGTAGGTGAGAAAAGTATCACAGTCATTCTTCTTGAAAGCAGCCCAAAGACCCACTTCCAGGGCCAGAGACATATGCAGGAAATCAGCTGCTTCTGGGTCAGCACAGAGCTGGTCTTTTACAATGGCACATGAAACTACTAGAGAGAAGGAAAACATGCATGTGGCTGCCAGATACTCTGTGCTTGGGAAATAGGTATGAAGGCTTTGGAAGTCAGAAGATGGGTTAAACTCTAATAGTTACTTGGTCTATGAATTTGTGCAAGTCACTTCTCCTCAATTTTTCTCATAAGTAAAATAGGGGGAGTTAAACTAAGTGGTCCTTAAAGTCCTTTTCAGTTCTTAAATTCTCTAATCCCAATATCAGATTCTTTCTGTAGTATTCCAAGGACAGAACTCTGCAGCTAAGCACCAGGGCCATACATCTCTGCAAACACAGTAGTTGGCTTCCCATGTTGTATAGTTTGAGGCCCTGGTCATTACTTCTTGGCCACATAGAAACCCTATGGACAGTTATTCCATCCTCATTGCTTTTTCCTTTGAGACTAAATCGACTGTTTTATCTTCCCAGGATTTCTCTGAGAACGCATGTATTTCGAAACTAGAAGGCCCTTAATGAAACAGCAAAAGGAATACAGACAGCTAAGGGCAGTTTAAGACAATGATGTGATGATAAATAAAAGTTGGCTGCGGAGGTTAAATGAGACTGTAGTGTCAAAAAATGTTGGAATCACCTAAAGAGCAAAACAAATATTTAATATTGTTATGCTGTTGTCACCTAATTATGGGTTAAAAAGAATAACATTTGATGTGTTAGTACCTACTATTGATTTATTGCATACCTACTATGTGCCAGGTACTCTGCTAAAAGTGGATGAGCTCCTTTAATCTCCTAACACCACCATGATGTGATTACCACTGTTAGCCCCAGTTTACTGAAGAAAGTCCTGCATTTTCAAGCTGTCATGCAACAAATAAATAATCCGGACAAAATGCACAATGTAGTTAAATACTACCTTTACTGCTTTTAATTGGTTTCACCACCACTTCCAAAAAAGACTTTGAAGCAAAGACTGTCCCACAGTTTCCCTAATTCTCACAAGTAGCCGAGGACACAGATGGCTCTGTAGTTCAAGATATGCTAGAGTAATGAGAATAAGTTTTGTAGAGATTTGAGACCTCAATTGGTCTAGAATGATACATAAAATTTAGATAGCAAAAAAGGAGAAAGGGCATTCTAGTAGGATGCACTCTGTAGACGACAGTACAGAACTAGGATTAAGAATATTATAAGCAAAGAGTAAGTGCTGGGGGAATAAAACCTAAAACTAAAAAATAAGAAAATGAGAGGACAGTTGTTTATCTTTAATTTCACTTTAAATTAAGAGCTTCCAAGCCAATAAACAAATATTTTTAAAAGCCAAGAAAACAGATGAAGAATCATGTATTCCTGTACTTTACAAAAAACAAAACTATTAACAAACCTAAAAGGAGATATTAACAACAACACAATAATAGTAGGAGACCTTAAAACCCCACTCACATCAATGGATAGATCATCCAGACAAAAAGCCAATAAGGAAATAGTGGACTTAAACAAAAAGCTAGATGTGATGGATTTAATAGATATACACAGAGCACTCCACCCAAAAACAGCAGATTACACATTCCTCTCAAGCACACATGGAACATTCTCAAGGATAGACCATATGTAGGGAAACAAGGCAAACCTCTATAAATTTAAGAAGATTGAAATCATAACAAGCATCTTTTCTGACCATAAAGCTATGAAACTAGCAATCAACTACAAGGAAAAAACTGGGGAAGTGACAAAAATGTGGAGACTGAACAACCAACGGATCATTAATGAAACTAAAGGAGAAATCAAAAAACATCTGGAGACAAACGAAACGAGAATACACCATACCATCTCATATGGGATGCAGCAAAAGCGGTCCTGAGAGGGAAACTCACAGCAATACAGGCCCACCTTAACAAACAAGAAAAATCCCAAATAAGCAACCTCAAACTACATCTAACAGAACTAGAAAAAGAACAACAAACAAAGCCCAAAGTCAGCAGAAGGAGGACTATAATTAAAAATTAGAGCAGAAATAAATGAAATTGAAACCAAAAAAATAGTAGAAAGGATCAATGAAACAAAGAGTTGGTTTTATGAGAAGATAAACAAAATGGACTAACCCTTAGCCAGACTTACTAAGAAAAAAAGAGAGAAGGCTCAAATAAGTAAAATTAGAAATGAAAGAAGAGAGATTACAACAGATACCACAGAAATACAAAGGATTATAAGAGAATACTATGAAAAACTATATGCCAACAAATTGGACAATCTAGAAGAAATGGATAAATTCTTAGACTCATACAACCTACCAAAACTGAATCAAGAATAGAGAACCTGAATAGACCAATCACAAGTAAAGAGATTGAAACAGTAACCAAAAACCTCCCCCCGCCCCAAAAAATTCTTCTCTGGAGAATTTTACCAAACGTTCAAAGACTTAATACCTATCCTTCTCAAATTTTTCCAAGAAATAGAGGAAGATGGAACACTTCGTAACACATTCTATGAGGCCAACATCACCCTGATACCAAAGCCAGACAAGGACAACACAAAAAAGGAAAACTACAGGCCAATATCGCTAAGGAACACAGATGCAAAAATCCTCAACAAAATATTGGCAAACCAAATACAGCAATACATCAAAAAGATCATACACCACAATCAAGTGGGTTTTATACCAGGGACACAGGGATGGTTCAACATCCACAAATCAATTGACGTGATACATACAACACGTTAACAAAATGAAGAATAAAAACCACATGATCATCTCAATTGATGCAGAGAAGGCATTTGACAAGATCCAACAGTCATTTATGATAAAAACTCTCAACAAAATTGGTATAGAAGGAAAGTACCTCAACATAATAAAGGCCAAATATGACAAACACACAGCCAACATCATACTCAACAGGGAAAAACTGAAAGCCATTCCTCTGAGAACAGGAACAAGACAAGGGTGCCCCCTCTCGCCACTCATTCAACATAGTACTAGAGGTTTTGGCCAGAACAATTACGAAAGAAAAAGGAATAAAAGGACTCCAAACAGGCAATGAAGAAGTGAAGCTCTCACTATTTGCAGATGACGTGATTTTATATACAGAAAACCCTAAAGAATCCATTGGAAAACTATTAGAAATAATCAACAACTACAGCAAAGTGGCAGGGTAGAAAATCAACTTACAAAAGTCAGTTGCATTTCTATACACTAACAATGGACTAACAGAAAGAGAACTCAAAAAGACAATCCAGTTTACAATCGCAACAAAAAGAACAAAACATCTGGGAATAAATTTAACCAAGGAGGTGAAAGACCTATACAATGAAAACTATAAGACACTATTGAAAGAAATCAGTGATGACATAAAGAAAAGATATGCCATGCACATGGATTGGAAGAATAAACATAGTTAAAATGTCCATACTACCTAAAGCAATCTACAAATTCAATGCAATCCCAATTAGAATCCCAACGACATTCTTCATGGTAATAGAACGAAGAATACTAAAATTCACATGGGGCAACAAAAGACCCCAAACAGATAAAGCAATCCTGATAAAAAAGAACAAAGCTGGAGGCATCACAATCCCTGACTTCAAAATATACTACAAAGCTTTAGTAATCAAAACAGCATGATACTGGTACAAAAATAGACACCCAGATCAATGGAACAGAATGCAAAGCCCAGAAATAAAACTACACATCTACAGAAAGCTAACCTTTGACAAAGGAGCAAAGAACATACAATGGAGAAAGGAAAGTCTCTTCAATAAATGGTGCTTGGAAAATTGGACAGCCATATGGCAAAAGAATGAAAGTAGACCATCTCCTCTAGCCATACACAGAAATTAACTCAAAATGGATCAAAGATCTGAAAGTGAGACCTGAAACTATAAAACTCCTGGAAAATATAGGCAGTACACTATCTGACATTGGTCATAAAGGGATCTGTTCAAATTCCATGTCTACTCAGACAAGGGAAACAAAAGAAAAAATAAACAAGTGGGATTTCATCATTTCATCAGTTTAAAGAGCTTCTACAAGGCAAATGAAACCAGGATCAAAATGAATAGACAGCCCACCAGATGGGAGAAAATATTCACAAATCATATATTCAACAAGGGGTTAATCTCCATAATATATAAAGAACTCACACAACTGAACAACAAAAAAAACAAACAACCCGATCAAAAAATGGGCAGAGGATACGAACGGACATTTTTCCAAGGAAGATATATGGATGGCCAAAAGGCACATGAAAAGATGTTCAACATCACTAATCATCAGGGAAATGCAAATCAAAACTACACTAAGATATCACCTCACACCCGTTAGAATGGCTATAATCACCAAGACAAAAAACAACAAACGATGGAGAGGTTGTGGAGAAATGGGAACTCTAATTCACTGCAGGTGGGAATGCAAATGGATGCAACCTTTATGGAAAACAGGATGGAGATTCCTCAAAAAATTAAAAATAGAAATACCTTATGATCCAGCTCTCCCACTATTGGGTATCTATCCAAAGAACCTGAAATCAACCATCCCAAGAGGCTTATGCACCCCTATGTTCATTGCAGCATTATTCACTACAGCCAAGAAGTGGAAGCAACCCAAGTGTCCCTCGACTGATGATTGGATAAAGAAGATGTGGGGGGTGTGTGTATATATATATATACATATATATATATATACACACACACACACACACACACACACACACACACACAATGGAATACTACTCAGCCATAAAAAAAAAAAAGACAAAATTGTCCCATTCGCAACAACATGGATAGACCTGGAGGGAATTATGTTAAGTGAAATAAGCCAGAGAGAGCAAGACAAACCCTGCATGATTTCAATCATTTGTGGAATATAAGCTAACACATGGATAGAGAGAACTGTTTGGTGGTTACCAGGAGCAAGGGGGAGGGGAGGTGGGCACAAGGAGTGAAGGGATGCATTTATATGGTAACTGACAAACAAGAATGTACGACTAAAATTTCACAATGTTATAAACTATTAAGACATCAATAAATCTTTAAAAAAATGGTTAAAACAAACAAAAAAACCAGCTTACCCCTTGGAATCAAACAGGCTTCTGAAATCACACAAATTACTTTCCCACAGCATGTTTCTGCAGATAGATACAATGAAAACCATATGCAGACACACACACACACACACACACACACACACACACACACGAACCTCTGGAGTGACAGCACCACCCACGACATACTCTTCTTAAATATTGAACAACATCCTGAATCAGAGAGGGGGTGTGAAATTATTGCGTGAAAGAACTGACAGCCTATGGTTCCTTCTGCCCCAGTGGACAAAATTTGTTTCATATTAGCCACATATGAATTAATTCCTAAAAGATCAGTCTTCCATAGAAATACAAAAAGAAAAAGTGATGGAGTTTCGAGGGAGAGGAACAAAAATCAGAAGACAGAGGACAAAAAGGAATATCATCTTTACTTGATAGAGACAAAAGAGAGATATACAGTCTGATAAAGAACGAAATTTAGATGCAGTTAAGAGATGAGCTTCTCTAAACGCTGGCCATGGTATACCCATTAACTCATTTAATCCTCACAACAACACTAACAAATAGGTATGTTGTTCCCATTTTATAGATATGGAAATGGAGGCCAGGAGCAGTTTAAGTAACCTACCCAAGGCTCGAGTTGGAACTCCAAAGCTTGGTCTTTTCTCCACACCCTGATGAAGAGCTCGTGTTCTTCAGACAAATTCCCCACCAGCTCACCCCTAACTCCAGGTTTACCCATAGTGACTTATTCCTCTGAGGTAAAGAACTGCATGTGCTAAAAGGTAGAAGTTCCTGGAAGGACAACAAATTAAACCTACCCAAAGAGGAACTCCTTCCGGAGGAACATCCAAGGCTGACACATTTTGATTGGGGTGGGAAGGGAAGAGAGAGGACACTGCCCAGGTAAAGCACACTGGCAGAAGCAGTAAAAATTCTGGTGGCCACAAGAGAGCCAGGGCACTACTATGGGAGGAAAAGGTGGAGAGGAGGGGGCAGGAACTATTGAAAGGATGAAGCACCAAGGACAACCCAGGTAGAAAATCCAATACATGTGTGGTTACCATCAGAAAAACAAAGGGAGCCTTGGGTCTGGTGGTGGCCACAGAATGCGTGTGGGTGGCTGTTCCTGAAAGGACACGCTGGTTTACTGTATTCTTAGAAAGATGATGTATTTGACCCCACCCATTCCCTGTTCTTGAGAACCTGACGTAGAGAAAGACCTTTTAGAAACTCCCTGTGCAATAATGGCTCATGGTGCTCTGTGAATCAGAGGTGCAGGTTGCTCAATGGAGAGGAGGTACAGGACCCAATGTGACCATAATCTTAGACCTCAAAACCCAGAACCATGAGGACAGTTGAGTCCCCAGGGCAAAAAGATCAACAGCCAGTGTCCAGAAGCACAGCTAAGGGCAGGAAGATATAATCAGAAGACACACAGCACTCAAAACGTGTCTCCAATTCTAGTCCACCTTGAGAAATCTTCAATTCTCCAGACCTGTTTCCTTCCTTAAATATACGAACATGTCTTTTACAGCTGGGTCCTTCTCCTCGCCCAAAGTACACACAAGAGGGGTCAGCAAACCTCACCTCTGAGCACACATCACCTCTGGGAAAAATCCTACTCCCTAAATCACTCTCTAGCAATGCTCAGGGAATCTTGATCTCAGGATCAGGGCTAGAAGCCCATACAAGTGCTCATCTAGGCACTCAACTTCTTAAAGTAGGGCATGGAAAACTACTAGTCAGGCCCTCAAATTACTAGCAGTTGGCCTGGCAGGGTCAAAACCTACCTGGTAGAAGTAACATCATGGACCAGAGACCGAAATTCAATTAAAACCAAAACCGATAGTGCTTGCTTCTGTCTTCTGAAAGAAGGTGGAGGGCGGGGAAGTAAGTGTTTGTGCTAACAAACTCCCTTACAGCAGAGGCTACCAGAGGACCAGAAGGCTTGCCCATAGTGTAGAAGGGCCTGCTCCTGAGCCCTGGCGTAGGCAGAAGCAGGCCTGAACAGCACACAGAGGTGGAGTTGGAGACCTGAAATATGTTGCAGAATACAGTGGGAGAAGCTTGTTTGGGGAGTAGTTGTGAAGTAGCAAGAGAGGAAGGAAAGGATGCACCAGTGTAGAGTGGCAAAGTCATTTAAGGCCAAAGATACCTAATACCACTAGATTTTAAGTTGTCTTTATTGCTATAATACAATACATCCTCCCCACCCCAGACCTTCAGTCCAATCTGCCATGCAGACAAATAGCTTTGTAAATATTCTATTCTTATTATTGTTTGGTAGAAACCAGAGAAAGGGGGCCAAATTCCAAGCTGGCTCAACACAGAGCATAAAGAAGAGAAAAACCACAGAAAGGGAAATGTGAGTCCCACAGAAGCAGCAATGGCCATGACAATGTAAACGTCTAGGACTGCTCCAATCTATGGGAGGGCAGGCGATAGGGAACTTATGCCTACAGCTGTGAAGATGCAATGCAGATTTATTATGGAGCACCCACTGTGTGACAGGCATTATCTATGCCAGAGGTTAGGAAGGTACAGATGAGGAAGACAAGGTCCCTGCCTTCATCAGGCAATCTTAGCATGCATGTGTGTGTGTGTGTGTGTGTGTGTGTGTGTAAGAGACAGGGAGACAGAGATATAGAGATGAAAGAGAGAGAGACAGAGAGATATCACAGTGCAAGCTAAACACAGGGAAGGATACTAACAAGTACAGCAACAACTAAGGGTAAGGTAGATTATAATGCTGAAAGTGAGGTGGGCACAGGGGGCTATGGGAACAGAAAAAAAGATCCCCAATTCCATCGAAGATGAGAAAGGGAAAGTGAAGGTCAGAAAATGTCCAGTAATGTCCAAGTTTAGTCCTGAAGGACATCAGTTTTTGCAGCGAAGGGAAAGCACTCTAGGCTTGGTCATCAGCATGAACAAGAAGGCACTGAAAATGACAAGCCATTCCAAGTGGCCAGAGAGCAGATGCACCCAGGAGAGAGTCCAGAAGAGGCTGGAGGGTAAGCTGGGGCTAGACCATGATGGGCAGGGTAGACCATGCTAAGGAATTAGATTTGGAGAGAAGTAGGGGGAACTGGGGAGATGTTGGTCAAAGGGCACAAACTTGCAGTTAGAAGATTAGTAGGTTCTGGAGACCTAATGCACAGCATGGTGACTATAGTTAACAATACTGTATTATACACTTCAAAGTTGCTAAGAGACTAAATCTTAAATGTTCTCACCACAAAAAAGAAATGATAATTATGTGACAAGACAGAGGTGTTAGCTAATGCTATGGTGGTAATCATATTGCAATACATAAATGTATCAAATCAACATATTGTACACCTTAAACTTACACAATGTTTTATGTCAACTATATCTCAATAAAAATCTTAAGTTAAAAAAAAAAGATGGCCCTAGCATACCAGCCTAGAATGCCTCGGGATGTCTGGGGTTCAGCAAAGAGCAGCCTGACACCTCAGCTTCTAAGAAATGCCATAAGTATACTTGTTTTCACATTTCAAGATTTAAATACATGCAAGATATCACAATTTGACCAGGATGCAATTTAAGTATGCATCTTGGGGTCAAATCACCCATAATGTGCTTGTGCAAAGTAGACATCTGGACAAGCACAAAAATTCTAGTTTGGAACCTTCACAGAAATGGAGTCAAGACCTGCACAGGGAGATCTTGGCTTCCTTGAGACAGAGTGTGTAGAAATCTGAAGTCGAAAAACTGCTGAGCTCAGCTTTCCAGGTCCTTGGAAGCCCAATGAGGACTTCTCTTCTAGATAATGAACCTCTCATTACCTGGTCCAAGGACTGGCCCAAAAAAGCCTTTGATAGTACAGCCAAATCCAACCCATTATATACACCAGCTCATAGTAAAGGCAGAGGTGTTTCTCATATATCAAACCATAGTCCTAGAGCCAATTCCTAAACCCAACACTGATTTACATTACAATCTATCTATACAATACATTTATTAATGATGGTTGCTTTTCCAGTGATGCTTGAAGCTCACCAAATTCAGTTCACCTATTTCATTTCATATATGTATTACTAAATCCCTGAGAGCTATTTTTAGTTGCAAAATTACACCCTCTGTCAATAACTTGCCTCCAATGTATAAACCATACTCTTAACAAAAGGTATCAAGATTGTGGAAATAACCCTGAACTTGAAGTCAGGAGGTCTGGAGCCCTCCATCAACTCTGCTGGTAACTTGTCATCTAACCTTGAACAAGATCTCTCGTCTGCATTAAATGGAAGCAAACTCTTGTCCTGTAGCACAAGGGACTGTTATGAGCACCTGGACAGAGAATGGGTGAGAATGTGTTCTGAAACAGATAAAACAGGTAAACACATTGAAGAGACATTTTTCTAAAAAAAAAAAAAAAAGTACCTTTCTTCTAACTTACTCTTGGTTAGAAAAGGGAGTGACTGGATGACACCTCACATTAACTGCGAATCTTTAAAGAACATTAAAAAATACACCAATGATTAAGATCAAAAAACAAAATCTACTAAGACTCCACTGCATATTAAATTTGAGTTACTAGCTGTGGAGAAAAACAAGACAACTACAAAACCAGCATTCTTCAGCATTCTTTGGACCTTGGTCGCTTTGGGCCAAAATTCTGCAGGTCTTGTCTGGCACTCAAGAGAAGCATGTTCTTACAGCAGCAGATAAAAAGATTTGACCACCAAGCTCTTCTTCACCTCTCCCCACCCACTTCCTTTTCTTCCAAAGGAGACAGGCTCTCACTTACCCGCTGGTTTGCCACATCCTGCTTCGGAAGCTACTTCCTAGGAGCTGGTTGGGCTATTCTGAGAGGAACTTTAACTCCTTCAGGCCCCCAGACCACTAATACACTTATGACATCCCTACCCACCATAGTCATTTACAGTCTAATAAATGAGTAGACTCTACCTGACCAGACAATACTCTCACCTTCCTCTGTGCCAGGACTGAATTAAGCACTTTACCTCTAACAGAGTGAGGCAGGAGCCATATCTCTTCATCCTATCAGGGGGCTCCAACTAGCCCAACTTTGCTTAATTAGTCAAAAAGAACAAAAAGGAGAAGTGATTCAAGAATAGTTATGAAGAAAAACAGTGCACATAACATTGTAGTTGGTATCAGTGAAAACCCAATGGAGTAAATCTCCTGTCCTACATGAGCTCTGCAAGCTAACACCAACATTCCCTCATTTCACGTTTTACAGACCACCTACCATACTCCTGGGCCAGAGACAGGGCTCAAGACCGAACTCTTGATCTCCAGAAGCTCACAGTGTAGGTCTTGAAACACAACAGATACGTATGAAGATCACCACACACACAAGCTCCCAAGTGGTTCGTTTCCTGAGTAGTTCATGGACAGTTCCACTGGAGCTTTTCCAAGGGAGACCAGGCAAAGTTTCATGGTCAAGATGATATCTGACTTCAACCTTAAAGGACAGATAGGCTCCCAAACATCAGCAATAAACTTGAAAGAAAAATCCCAGATGAAACATAAGTAGTCGTGGGTAAAATTTTATTGAGCGCTTACTATGATTTAGGTGTTACGCTAAGGACCTTACATTTAACCCTCAAAACAATGCTCAAGTTAGGTATTATTATCACCCTCATATTTACTAATGAGGAAGCTAGGGATGAAAGAAGTTAGGTAATGAGCCGAATCCCCACAGCTGTTTAGGGGTGGAGCCAGGACTCCAACCTCAGCTGTCTGCCTCCTTGGATCACTCCTACCACACAAAGCAAGAGAGCCCACTAAGAGCCAGAACAGAGTTTGCATCTGTGGAGGAGCTGGTCATGGCATTAAAAGAGGAGCAGGGCATAATTAGTTCCTCTTTTCCCCTTAATTAAAGAGACTTGAGATCTTTGTAGTTATGAAAGAAGAGGAAGATTTTTTTTTTAATCAAGCAATCAATAAACACTGACCACCTACTACATGTGAGATCCTGTGCAGAGAACTGTCACTTTCTGCTGTGTTACAACTGGGCTTCCAACTACATACATCACCCCTGGTGCAGGTCAACTCAGCCTCTCTGGCTGGCCAGGCATGTGTGTCCCTCCCAAAAGTTCCCACTTAGACAAGGAGTACGCCCACCCCCAACAGGGGAGGACCAACAGACCAGTCGATGGTATAGCAATTGCTGAGCTCCCAAGCCTCCCCAAGTCCATTAGCAGGAGACCGTAGAACACTGAAACTTCTATGACAAATGACAAGTGTTATTTTTTTCAAGCTCCAGACTTGGACCTATTGTTCCATTTTAATAATCTTTAGCAGCCTGGACACCTGCCTTTGGTTTATACATCCATCTGCCATATTTGAAACATCAAAATTTGATGATTTTTAGAGACAAAGAACCAAAAGATATACTGTTAAGAGAAAAATTAACTTTTTCTCTCCCTCCACATACACTTACTATCCTACTTTTTCCTAAAAGTTAAATCCTATCAGTCAAAGCCACGCAGGGTTACCCCTAGACTGCAGCTGACTGTACAGAAATCTGTCAAGACTTTAATACTCCTTACCAAAGATAAGTCAAGAGAGGCTGTGAGAGTTAACAGGAAATGAATTCACTCTGTGCCGGGGGCCTTCAACAATGAACAACTGGTCACTTTTATTCATTTTAAATTGAACATACAGACTCTCCCCTAGTTGTAAGACAGATGGAAGGGTGGGCAGTGGGGCAGGGCAGAAAACAGGAGCCCTGGGGGGGCTGGCCCAGTGGCGTAGCGATTTAGTTCACGCTTTGGCAGCCTGGGGTTCACAGGTTCAGATCCCAGGCACCGGCCGATGCACAGCTTGTCGGCCATGCCGTGGCAGCGTCCCATACAAAGTAGAGGAAGATGGGCACGGATGTTAGCCCAGGGCCAGTCTTCCTCAGCAAAAAGAGGAGGATTAGCAACGGATGTTAGCTCAGGTCTGGTCTTCCTCACAAAAAAATGAAAAAAGAAAACAGGAGCCCTGCTCTAGAGAGAAGTCAGGGACCTGGATCTCAACTCAGGTCTTCACTAGCCGTATAACACCGAGTAAGCTGCCCAGCCTCTCTGGACCTCCAGCTCTTCATGATACATACTGGAGACTGAACTGTCAAGATCTTTTCCACCTCTAAGACAGACAGGTGGCTATGCTCAGGGGAGAAGGAATGAAAGGTGCTGGTGGTGAAAAGGATGATTAATATAATGCAATGCTATCCTGGGTCCAGAAATAGCCTGGCTTAGTGCTGCATTCACCTTATGAGCCTAGATTTATTAGGGGGTGGGAGGGCTAGTGGGTGGGAATCACAGCCACCTACAGTGAAATTAAACTCTATTCCCAAATGAGTTCTGCTGAAGTGCGATTTATCCAGAGTGTTAACTTATAAAACCATGTTACCAAAATTGTATGATTGCACAAACTTAACTTCTCCCCAAATGTAATTTGCAGAGAGGATGCAGAGCTGAGAATCCTGTGTCTGTGGCCCATCTGTCCTATCCCAGTCCCTGGAGAGGCGTGGGGGGAGAGTGTGAAAAGCCACAGGTGCCATGTATATTCAGCCACCAATGTCACATATCCATCAAGGAGCCCAGCATTTGCTGGGGATAAATGTTCAGCTCAGCATCTAAAAGAGGCTCACTGACCCATCTGGCCCCAAACATTCCCTGAACCTCCCTCTGTGCCAGGCATGGGGCTGAGAGACCACCAGAGAATGTCACCAGCAGTTTCCTCTCTGGGCTAGGAAAGGACTGTTGACTGAAAAGGTAGTTCAGAGGACTACAGGAACTCTTAGCTGCCTGTGTGACATGCACGAGGCCCTTAACCAGGATCAGTTTCCTCATCCACCAAGTAGAGATTACACATATCCCGCCTGCCTCATGTGGTTGAACAGGGAAATAAACAGATGTAAAAACAATGAAGAATATACAGAGCCTCTCAGAACAAATGCTATGGTTACCACCAACCCTCTTGTGCCAAGATATTATAAACTGAAAATAACCAACCACCAACTAAGTCAAAGTCAGACTTCATAGGGATTAGCATAGCCTTGACCTCGGGAGATGAGCATCTTCTGCCCTCTGACTTTACTGCCAACTCAAGGTTTGTTTAGTCATTCAACAAAATTTTACCAAACCAGATGCCAGGAAACATGCTATACACTGAAGATAATGATGAATAACATCCAGTCCCAGGCTTCCTCAAGTCCAGTCCAACTGGACAGAGTTACACCAACACCCGAAGTGCGAAGGGATATATAGAGAGTGCTCTGGCAGGTGGAGCAGATGACCATCCCCTGGAGTGGAGTGGAGGACAGGTCTGTGATGGATTTACAGAACAGGTGACCTACAAATTTACTTTGACGCAAGATTAGGATTTCAGCATGCACTGAAGCTGGAGAAGGGAATCACCAATAGAAGACACAGTCTGAGCAGAGGCCAAGGATCACTGGGGAAGACGTTTGGATCAACCATGAAGAAGCTGAACCCAAAATCCACCTAGAGCTGACCCCAAACATCTGGCTTCAGCCACAGGAAGGGTTACCTTCCCTTTATGTCAGTGACTACCCCCCCCATTCCTACACACACACACACACACACACACACACACACAGCTCAGGAAATCCTCTTTAAACTCTTGGAAAAGAAAGCTGCACTTCCTGGGTGGTGCTTGTCAGGCAGATGGTGGTCCTAGAGAAGCTGAGAGGAGTCTATATTAGGATATACTGTGTGGCAGTTGTTTCCCAGGCACCTTTTGCGGCCTCCAGTTTCACTGAAAATAATTCTTTTGCTTCCTGCACATCCCCCAAAATTGCAAGTATGCCCGGTGTTGTCTCTATTCTAAATCTGTGTGGATAAAGAACAGCTGAAGAGCCTCGTCACTGGAAGTTCTTTGGGAGGTGAGAATTTTCTCTCCTCCTCACCTGATAGAATAAGGCACCCTGGGCTGGCAATCTAGTCCTGGCCCTTACCATTAGTCCTGTTGATCATGAAAAGTTTACACACACCGAGTGTCTATGAATTCTTTCTGCTGGGTAGGTATTATTATGCCCACTTTACAGATGTGCAAATAGACGCATGGATGTGAAGGAACTTCCACAAGCTCACCCAGATAGTAAGAGGCAGGGTCAGGATTCAAACCCAAGTCTGCTGGCTCCAAAGCCTTTCCACTGTGCCTCACCGTCTCTAGGCCATGTTTACTCAAAAGTCATACTCACAATTCAAAACAGAACCTGCTGTGTGACAAGGCCAACTTCTCTTAACCCCTCTTTGTAGTTCCTGGATTCTTTATCTGCCAAAAGATAGGACTGCAACAAAGATCTCTAAGATTCCTTTTAACAATACAATTTAATCTACTTAATATCTACTTAGAGCTTGACAGTGTGCTCAGTGGTGACCTATATGGTCACATGGAGCTCATTATATAAACCCTGAAAGGTAGGAAGGCGCTACCATCACCCCCATTTTGCAGAGAAGCAGCAGGCACAGAATGGTCATGTGGTGAGTTAACAGTTGTACCAGGGAAGGAGCTCAGATCTCACACTTCTCCTCTACACAAGGCACTGCTATTCTAAAGCACTGCCGCCTGAAAATTCTGAAGGCTGCAGACTTTCAGACCCCTCTGGAAGAGGGGTTAGTCTCTAGATTCAAACGAAACACTTGGGGAGGCAGAAACATTCTTTCAAAATCTGATTGGGAAGTTGGGCTCTTCACGGCACCACAAGCACCCAAAACAAGTACCACTCTGAGAGGTGAAAAGTATGTCCTCCTCAGACCATCCTGCATTTGGGCCTGTTGACTCTAAAATTCTCATAATCCCATTCCCAATTTTGTAGAAATCAGATCCTACTCAACAAAACAATACAGGGAGTCATCTGCCCCCCCCACACCACATGATCTCAGGCAGTTCGAAAGACCAGATGTCAGAGCTCCCAGTGGGACCCCTTCCAGCTGTTCCCACCATCTTTAAAGTCCTCTCCATCCCTCCTCTACACACTCAAGGATGACAGGCACTTTCCTGGATATGCCATCATTCCAATTTCTCTGTTTTTAATCTCTCTGAGCATACTCATGCACGTGACTTTAAGATTTCTTTAGGAAAAAACCCAAAACCTTAATTTCTCAGTTTCTGAAAGACAACTTTCTAAACCATAAGTCTGTTATGCTGAAATCAAACATCACATTTAGGCTTCCTAAAAATACTACCCCAGTACAATGCCTCCTTTTAGCTCCCATGAGCCCATCCCCCAAACGCACACACAAACACTTTAGACTGTCATTTAGACACTGGAGTGTATAATTTAAACATCTTTAATAGCATCTACTAAAAGGATATTTGCACATGATTCTTCACTTTACCTCAAAGCTATGATTCAAACTGGAGCTTTTACTGAATTTCAGGACTAAACAGGTAGATACGTGGATGGCAAATACTGACAATAAAACTCAGAAAGAATTTAAAATGCATTCAACTCTCCCATAATATTAGCATCCTCTTCAAGTTTCAGTAAAAGTCTTTTTTGTATATCTCTCAGCCCAGTACCTGGTATATATTAGGTATGTACTAAATATCAGTTAAATGAATGTTAATACATCTTAATCTTCTTAACATGTAAGTTAGAAGTCTATTGTTGTAATTTTGGTCATAACCTATATGACCCTAACACAAATGCCACTCAAATCAACAGCAAATAACAAGCAGCTGCTTGCATTCGTGGTATACATACCTCTGTCATTTGAACTGTTTTGAAGTTGGCCTTGTTTGGAAGACAAATGGGTAGCAGCTGCAAGTTCCATTACAAAGTGCTTGGTAGGAAGGCAGAGAAAGAACCAGAGGGAATCAAAGTGCTATTTCATACATTAAGCATGGAATTCCTTTCCAACAAACATCTTTCATTTCCCTGGGGGAAACTAATCCGGGCATACCCTTTGAACTCGGGAAAACACAGGGCTATCCCTTGGGAGAAAGAACCTAGTTTGAAGGCCAGGCAAGGCTGGGAGAGTAGAGGAGTCACTCCTTTTGCACATCTCCATTGTTAATTTTTTTTAAGGAAGAGTGTGAAACATGGGAAAAGCCACCAGGCAACCAGTCCAGAGGCCTGGATTAATTAGATGCATGATGCTGAACAAGTTACTTCCTTCCTTTGTCCCTCATTTTCTCCTTTGCAAAATAAAGGGACAAAAATAAATAAAAGGGGAAAATTGGATGACATCTAGATACTAAAAGAATTTTCTGCAATGATGGAAATGTTCTAATCTGTGCTGTCCAACACAATAGCCACTAGCCACAGGTGGCCACTGAGCCCTTGAAGTACGGCTAGTGCAACTTAGGAACCGATTTTTAAACTTTATTTAATTTTAATTAAAATTTAAATAGTTAATATGGCTAGTGGCTACAATTTTCGAGAGTACAGCTCTAAAACCCTTTAGTGTTTTATGCAATCTCTGGAGGGCTGTGTGGGAAAAGCATGGGTTTTAGAGTAGGGCAGATCTGGGTTCTAAACTTAGTTCCAACACTTACTAGTTGTGCAACCTTGTGAAAATTACTTAACTTCCCTGAACTTTTCCTTATTTGTACAATAGAATATTATGATCTTTCTTGCAGAATTTTAGTGCAAATTCAAGATAATGGATATAAATAGACCAGATAGGCTCTCAATAAATGGTAGTTATTTTTCCAGTTATGACGTCCTTCAGGGATAAAGTTTCATGTCTTCTGACTTCACCCTCCAGTTCCTTCCTGATCTAGGACTCATACTTAATTACCCCACAGATTAACAGCTGTGGCCCTACAGGCGTAGCCCTTGTCTGTCAAGAAGGCAACCTGATCAGGAATTGTTCCAGATCCTCAGCTGTGGGTGAGCCTGCAGTAACCCAAGTCCTCTGTGCCTCTGGAACCGATGATTTCCACTTACCCTGTTTCCCCTCCACCTCACACCAGCATTCAGGAACTCACAAAACTCTTCCCTGTGATTGCATATCAAGCTGAAACTTTGTTCAATGCAACCAAAACACCTATTGGTGGTTTCTGGTACTTTCCTCACTAATTCTCCCCTTGACTTGCCCTAATAAATATTTTATAGCTTTTTTATTTGGAAATGCTTTAAGACTATCTTTTTGTAATTACTCAGTGATTTAGAATACTCAGAAACATAAATGCAGCAAGCTACATTTGGGGCTAAATGAGCATTAGTTTAGCTACCAAAATAAAGCAAAGTAGACTAGTTTAGAAGGAGTGTTCCAGTAAAGTAATAAAAGTGTTGCAATCTCTATTTAAATGAATTTAAATATTCTGCTGGTCCTTCCTTTGGCGAATGGAACTTTTCCATGGCTCCAATGTCCAAGTTATATCAGTGGACACAAATGAATGGCTAAGATAAGCAGGATAAATTTTCTATTATTAATCATTATGGGAATGTTAAGCTACTCTCTTTGTTTCCCCACCATTCCACAGACTGAGAGAGAGAGAAGGAGAGAGGGAGAGAGAAGCTGAAATACAGGCTGGCATTTTGGTAGGATTTCAATCTAGATTTGAGCAAGCCATGAGACAAAAGGTTTACAGTTAGCTTGGAATCTTGCTAACCTCTGAGGCCTCCCCCAACAAGGACATTCCTGAAGGATTACTTACTGAAGAATGGTAGGAAATCAAATAGAGCAAATAATTTTGACTCTGGACTCTCAAATGTGGTGAGGGCCTGACCTAATTTTTTAAAACTAACCTGGATAGGTAAAACTCAATAAACAAGGAAACATAATTAACCTGGATCCAGACAAACCTATAAGTACAACAATATGACTGGCTATTTAGTCATGTCTTCTCATGACAACACCCCAAATTTCAAGATTTAACCTAAATCAGGAATCCATGTGGATCATTCACTCAATTCAATTGTTCTACTTTGTCTGAAAAGTAAATGCACTTAAGAGCATTGGAGATTCTGAACCTTTCTGGGTAACGGTTAAACTCAAAATAGGTCAATTCCAGAAAGGTATTCATTTCAAGGGGACATTTGTCTGTAGTTATTTTGAAAACCACTGCTTTTAAAAGTGACATTATGAAGCTTAAAAATAGGCCCTCCTACAAAGGATTCTGGACTAAAATACCCTTTCCTCCTCCCATTTCTTTATTCCCTTTTCCCTCAAACCCCTAGGAGAGTGGTGATTTGGAGAAGTACCTTTTCCAGAGCTTTAGATTATTACTTGAAAAGAGGTTTTTAAAATTTTTTTAGGATATTGGGTAAAGTTACCAAAATTTATTGTTGGATAAACTTGCAAAATTTTCAAACCAAGTAAGTGTCCCAAATGAAAACATGTAATGTATATACCAAAGAAAATCTGGGATAAAAGTTCAACCATCTCCTACAACTCCAGCTGTGTGAACTCCCAGTGAGTTCCTTCCCCTTCCTGGGTCTGGTTTGCTCATCTTACAAATGAAGGCACAGGGCTAGAGGATCTGTAAGGTCCCATCCAGCCCTAACAGGCTCTGTGTAGATAAAGCTGGGCAGCTGCTTCCTATTTTCATGATTCCTTGGAAAGAGCAGAAAAGTCCCTGGCCCAGAAAGTCCTTAGGAAGCCTCATTATAGTTAATGGTGTTCCCCTGAGACCCAAGAACTGCTATTGAGAGCAACGTAAGATGAGATGGCTATAAAATATAAAAGGTATTGAGAGGAAAAACTTAAGTTATGTTTTGCAGATGACACTAGTAAATGTAGGAATGCATATATTCAATCAAAAAATTACTAGATATAAGTGAATTTAACAAAGCTTCAGGATATAACCAATTCGTACAAATCAAACCATAGTCAAGATGGAAAATACAAATTAAAATATGTTTAATCACAACAGGATCAAAATGTGAAGTATCTGAAATATTGACTCAGGACACAAGAGAATTATTCAGAAGAAACTATAACACCATAACAGGAGAAAGAGAAAGAGGCATTAATAAATGGAAAGGTACAACATGAAAATCTTTGAAGTTTTCTTTAAGCCTACCAAATTAAAAAAAAAAAAGGCTATCAAAACTACAGAAGACTGAGTTAAAAAGAAATTTTAGAAACAGACAAAAATACCATAAAGACCAAATAAAAATAAACCTGAAAATACAACAGATGGATAAATAAATCATATTTAACAAACTCCAGGAAGATACTAGAACTCACTGTGGAGAAAAATTAACTTAGACCCATACCTCACACCAAACACATTAATTAATTCCAGATGGGACAAAGAGTTAACCACATAAAGGTGAGAAAAGGCTAGAAGAAAACGAAGCCACATACTCCTGCTAGTTGTGAAGAAATGATAAATGCCTAAATACTAAAAAAAAGTAGGCTAACCCATAAAAAGACACGCTTTTGAAAATAAAATAAAACAAGTATTTTTTCTTAAGTAATACAACATAAAAGGAAGACACCACAATGGGACAACGTAGTAACCACATAATTTACAAAACTTTAAAATACAAAGCACACTGACCTATTGCTTCAACAAACCAAAAGACAAGTAATTGTATATGGGTTAATAAAAGACATGAACAAAAAATAAAATACAAAGCACATAAAACTATTCAGACATACCTATTAAAAATGGTCAGAGGGGAAGAAAAGTTTGCATGTAACTTTTCAAAATGTTCAGCTGGTACCACAAAACTGTCCCACCTACCTCTCCGGCTTCATCTCCCACAACCTGCACCGATGCACCCAGCACACTAAACTACTTGCCGGCTCCTCCACACATCCCAAGCTTTCCCATTTATGTGAAGTTGCTCATCCTGAGCTCTCTTCCTGCCATGCCCCCTCCCCATTCCCTTGGAAATCCTAGCCATCCTTTAAGACCCAGCTCAAATGTCCTCTCCTCCGTGCAGGCACCGCGATCTCCCCCCACTGGATGTGCGTTCTTCCTCCTCTCAATGAACTCCAACAGTACCGTCTTTGTACCTCTTCTCTTGAGGCGCTTTTCTTACCCTGCAGTCATCTGTTTCCTTCTTCTTGTGCCCCTGCAACCCCTCCCTCCCCTCCTAGATGAGATTTTAAGATGCTTGGAGGCAAAGACAATCTTACTTACCTACCTACAGTTTCCAGCATGTGAATTACATTCAGTAAACATTCAATAAATATTAGTTCAAATTGAATTGATGAAATACAGAAAATAATCCCATTTCAAAAATACAGCCTGGTTAACAATTAAAGCAAAGCAGATTGACCTTTAAAGGAGACCTTGTACCACCTATTAAACTATCAAAAATCTCTAAACTTCAAAAAAAAAAAAAACCTTCCTGAAACTTGAGGAAACAGTTGAAATATACATTGTAAATTGGCTCTATCTTTTTTTGGAACATATTCTGTTAATATGTAACAACAGCGGTAACATGGTTCATTGCCTCTGATTTAGTGTATGAATTAATCTAAAAGCAGAACAAAAACTTGGTTCAAAAACATTTACAAAAGTATAAATAAAAAATAAAAATGTGGAAGCCACCTAAATAATCAAGAAACTATCATTTGCAAAACCAGATCCTATCAAATTCTACTCTTCAGCCAGAAATAAATGACAAGCATGAGGATTATGCCTGTGTGTAAAACTGGGGGAAAAAAAGATCCATCAACCGATCACAACTATCTAAATATGCATATAGGGGAATAACCAAAAGTTAAACTGGAAAATTTAATGTCTGTAGGTTCTTTCTTTAAAAGGTATTTATACATTCAAATTTTTAATAAGTTGTACTTATACAGGTAAATATTCAAAGAAGGGGTGGGGGGGAAAAGAGGTCACTCTACCTTGGTCCGCTTTTTCTTCAACCCTCGTGTAACCTCTGATTAATTTGACTCCCTAGCTGACATCAAAGGAGGATGCCTCTGGAAGCTACGCCGAGAAATCGGAAGCAGATCAGCATTTTTAGCAGTCGGCCCTGCACCAGGATTCAGAGAACACCTGTTATTTTAAAACAAAACGCCACTCATCCTGGCAGGTGTTAACTTAGCAAACAGGTATGTGAGCCTCCAAACAGCTCTCACGGGCTTTCAGGCAACAGAAGAGGACACGGGACATGCATCAAAAACCCAATCAAGTGGCAGTAAGAGACCAGGATGATTTTTCAAAATGGGCAGCTTCTGGCAGGGAATAACAGAAAGACAACCGGGACTCTAAGCTTTCTTCTCAAGCTCACCTCATCTTCTGCCCGGCCTGGGGGTTCTCTGGGTTTGTTTTCTCAGCACGTTAAAAAGATTCACCATTGCTTGCCCTGTGCTTCCTGTGGATGTGGTGGAAATAACTATCAATTCACATACAGGAAAGCTAGCAAGGAGTTTTTTTGTTGGTTGTTTAAACATTATTTTGGTTTTGTCCAATCTAACAAAAATGATTTACTGTATCAACAGTGTTGTAGACCCAGGCGTCCAAAAAGGTATGGTCCCTAATAATCAAGTTAAGGGAGTAAAAAGACACAAAAGGAACATTTAGCAAATAAGGAAGCATTATGATTAAAGAATGATATTGCATTTAATGTGATGTTTATTATACAACATAGACCAGAAGTATAAAAGGGGAGAGAGAAAATGTGAGTTAACATTAAAAAAGGGCATAAGACTTCAGATGAATTTTGTTCTTTGGGTACTTTCAAAAATTTTATTATGAATTTTTCCAAACATACAGAAAAATGAAAGAATAAAACAGCAAAACTCATAAACTAACCAACTAAACAATTGTGAACATTTTGCCCCATTTGCTTTATCTATTGTATGTGTATGTATTTTTTTCCTGAACCATTTCAAAGTAAGTTTCATGCATCACTTATGATAATCATAATACATTGCATCTAAAAATTAATAACTCTCTATTCAAATTTCCCTAATTGTCCCAAGAATGCATTTTATAGCTATTTCATTTTTTAATTCAGTACCCAATTGAGGTTCATGTGCTACATTTAGTTGGCATGTCTCCTTAGTCTCTTATTCTAGAACAGCACCACTGTCCCCCTTTTCCCTGGGGACACTGACTTTTTAAAGAGACTGAGTCAGTTGTCTTAGAGAATGTTCTACATCCTGGATTTGTCTGTTTCCTCCTGGTGTCATTTAACTTGTTCCTCTGTCCCTGTACTTGCTGTAAACAGGAAGTTAGGTCTCAAGGCTTGATCAGATGCAGGTCTGGGTTAGATTTTAAAAGATGGGCAGCATATAAAATGTCCAAATCAACATGATTTATCAACATCTGCAATTTTGCATTAAGACTAAAAGATAATAGCTTTCTGAAAAGGAAGAAATCAAAGCTGGCATCATTAATACCAGTTTCCATTTGAATTACTGGAAAGTAATCACGAAGTGCTTTCATATACATTATTTCAGATGATGCTCACCTGCTCTCCTTCCCGCATAGGTTTATTATCATCCTTACTTTACTAATAAGGAAAACCAAGGCTCAGTGAAGTTAAATGACATGCCCAAAGTCAACAATTAAGAAGTGGTATAACTAAGTCTCAAACCCAGGTCTTAGAATAGCATGGAATTATCACAAAGGCTACATGTGTGATGAGCATTATGCTAGGTCTTAAAAAATGGGTAGCCTTCATTCATTCGAGGCACTGTGCTAGATGCTGGGCAAGTATCAGTAGACAAGACTGTCATGGTCCCTGCCCTCAGAGAAGCTAAAGTGTGGTGGCAAATACAAAACAAAAATAAAATCATGCAGGAAAGCGGAGGAGGGCATTCCAGACAAAGGAAACCCTGTAAGCAAGACCAGACAGACTTAAGAAGCAGTATGCTGGGGCAAGGGAGGAGAGTAAACAGTGTGGACAGCAGGTGAACTGGGAGAGAGAAAAATCAAACCAGATGGGTAAGGCAGGGCCAGCAGCTGCTCTCCTCAAGTATCCTCTCTCCTTCTCTCAAAGATGCATAAGTCAGTGAAAGTAGAATTTTGTAAGTGTTTATGTTCAAACAAGAGTCCCACACATCTCCTTGCCACAGGCTAAGTGATCTTTACGAATTTTTGCCATTTCTGTATCTGCTGCAACAAGAGCAGAGATGTTCTTCCCAAGCACACAAGCTTCAGCTGGCCTTCCTTCTCACCTGAAGCTGTTCTCAAAAGACAGCACCAGTATTACTGCAGCAACAAATCAGTAGAAGCATCCAAATTCAAAACTACCAAATCAGTTAAAACCACTTCAAAAGCTCCTAGTTATCATGGTGCACAGTCCAGAAAAGGCCATAAGAGACCCCCCAAAAGCACATCAACCTGTCTCAACCTTTCTGACTCCTTCCTTAAGGGCCTTCACACTCTAACAGATGTGTGTCCCTTACAAACTGGCAGAACTGCGAATGCTATGAACTATGCTCTAAATGCAATTATTAAGTTCGAGTGTTTCGGGGTTACAGTGAAACAGTTCAAACCCCAAAATCTGTGGATGCCACCAAGGCCAAGCAATGCACCCTCCTGTCTACTCAGCACCTTATGGCCTTCAAAGCACTTGTATATGTTATCTTGTTTAATCTTGACAATACTCCTTCAAGGTAGGAAGGATTCAATCATTTAATCGGGTATCTACTGAGTACCTACAATGGGTCAGATACTGTTCTATGCACTGAGCAAGAAACAAAGCCAAGGCCCACCCCATGAAGTTCACATTTTAGTGGGGGTGGGAGGAGGGGCAGATAAATATTTACACACAATGCAACCTTAGTCAGTGGTAAGGGGTATGAAGAAAAACAGGACAACAAAGAGTAGAGAATGACAGGGAGTGCTGTATGAGACAGTAATCTAGGCTGGCCTCTGGGAGGAGACATTGGAGCAGAGGTCTGAAGGAAGTGAGAAAGCGAGTCATGCGGGTATTTGGAAGAGCATTCCAGGCAGAGGGAATGGCAATGCAAAAGCTCTGAGATGGGAATGTGCCCAACCTACCGAGGAACAGCAGAGAGAGTGATGTGGCTGGAGTGCAGGAGTACAGGGGACAGTGCAAGAGAGTAAAGGACCTGATCAGGGAGGGCCTTGGAGGCCACTAAGGTAAAGATTTTGTAAACCATTATCATCTCCATTTTACAGATAAGGAAACTAAAAGTCAGAAAGTACAAAGGACTTGCCTAAGGTCAAAGAAAAAGTGAGGTCTTGGGAAGTACCTTGCGTTGCTACTGTGATTTCTTCTCCTCATGGAGATGAAAAGTGTTCTTTAAAAAATAAAGAAAGAGATTAAGTATGTGCCTCATCTAGGAAGGAGGCAAGGTACCTAAGACCCAGCAATCCCACTTCTGAGTACATTCCACAGAGAACTTTCACAAGGGTCCCAAAGGAGCCGTGTACAAGGATGGTCATGGCTGCACCACTTGGGGCAGCAAGGGGTTGGAAACAAGAGTTGTCTAATTCTAAGGGAATAATAAGTAAAATGTGGTACATGCACATGATTGACTGCTCTGCAACCAAGAGAAATAATGAACTAGATACACATATAGCATATGAATAGAGCTCAGAAACATAGTACTTTGTTTAAAAAAAAAAAAAAAGAAAAGACTTGGAAATAAGTTTGGAGTGGTCATTGCTTCCACTCAAATATTCCTGGTTCTCCTCCTTCCAAGAAGGCCCCCACCCTCTTTGAAGGTCAGCATGTCCATATGATTTGCTTTGGCCAATGAAATGGGGGCAAAAGTGACGTGTGTCACTTCTGGGCAGAAACTTTAAGAGCCAGAATGTGCTTCACAAGATTTCCTTCTCACATAAACTTATTTCAGAAATGGTACCTCCATCAGCCTGGATTTCTGATGGAATCCAATCCACAGAGCCTCCCACTGACCTGCAAGTGTGTTAAACTACTGAGATTTTGTGGTTGTTTGTTACCTCAACATAACCTGGTCTATCCTGACTGATGCAGATTTATAGCACAATAGCATTTTTAATAAAAATTGAATATATTTAAGGTGTACAACACGATAATTTGATATACATACACATAGGGAAATGACTACCACAGTCAAGCTAATTAAATTAACATATCCACCTCCTTGCATAGTTACCATTTTCTCTGTGTGTGATGAGAGCACCTGAAATCTACTATCTTAGCAAAATTCCAATACTCAGTACAGTATTACTAATTATCGTCATCATGCTGTACACTAGATCTCTAGACTTAGTCATCCTATATAACTGCAGCTCTGTACCTTTGACCAACATCTCCCCATTTACCCCACTTCCCCACCCCTGCTCACCACCTGTCTACTCTCTGCTTCTATGTATTCCACTTTTTTAGATTACACATACACGTGAGATCATGCAGTACTTTTCTTTCTGTGTCTGGCTTATTTCACTTAGCATAATGTCCTCCAGGCCCATCCATGTTGTTACAAATGGCAGATCTCCTTCTTTTTTAAGGCTGAATAAGAGCACAATAACATTGAGCACTCTAAGCACAGAAACACACAAAACAATACTATCCACCTCCCAAAGGTACACACATACCCAAAAAATGGGTGGAATTATAAGACCATATATTAAATACCCTAGAGTGGATGAATGAGTACCTGTGAAAGAAAGGGAAAAGGGGAGAAGGGAATGAGAGTAAAGGGGAAAATTAAAGAAAAAATGAAAAGGTATAAAAAGGTTTGCTAAACATATTGTGCAAATATTAGAAATTGCATTCACTCACTGATTCACTCAACAAACATTTGTGCACTTATGTGCCAGCTACTGTATTCTAGGTACTACTTACAGAGCAATGAATCAAAAAGGTAGCCCTACACTTATAGTTCTTGGTATACAGAAGAGACAGATATTTAAAACACCCTAGTAAAAAATTATAGACAGTGTATGAGTGTCATTAAAAAATCAGACGACGTGAAAAAGAGGGACCTACTTTAGATTAGGTGGTCTGTGAGCATCTCTAAGGAAATGACATTTAAAAGAAGGGAAGATTGCTTCCTTCCTAGCTTGGGAAGAGGAAGGTATGATTCATTCCAGGCAAAGGGAGCAGCACATGCAAGGGCCTGGAGGGAGTATGGACCATCCCATGGAGGAAGTGAAAGAGGACCAGTGTCACAGAAGAAAGGAGCGGCAGGAAGCGTGGTTAAAGAGATGGGGGCGGGAGCCACAGCAGGCAGATCACTCAGTCTCAGATCACTCAGCCCAATATAAGGAGTCTGGATTTTATTCTAACTGCAATGGAACCATGAAAACATTTTAAACAGGAATGATATGATCTTATTTCCAATTTATTTCATTCCAACACTTCGCACCCTTGCAATATGCTCATACATTTTTGCAAAACTTGCAAAAGGAGTATTTTTGCATTCTTCTTTTCCAAAGACCCCCAGAACTTGCATAAACTTCAGGTCCCATATAACCCAGCTCCATGTGAATTGAGTAAGTGCTATGTCAGAGGTAAATCCCAAGATGCCAGGGAGCCACAGAGGAGAAGCAACCTTGCCAATTTAGTACCAAGTTCTTTACTGTCAATGGATTTTTTTCTTCTTTAGTTTACATTGTACGATAACGTTCAGAACTGTGCCCTGGTTTAATCACAGAAATCATGAGAACAGCAGCTTTGCTTGAGAAGCACTCACGAAGGTGAAAGATGAAGATGTGTACAGCTTTCCCCCCATTAGTGCCAGAAAATGTAGGGGAACAGTCCCTGTTTGTCTCAGGCAGCCTACACAAAGATGCCTCCTATTGTAACACAGCAATGAGTCACAGAGGTAGATGCAGATGGCACAAAAAACTAAGCGAGGGAGAGCCATTTATCCAGAAGCAAAGGCACCTTAACACACATATCCACCACCACAAATGGAAACTACCTTCCAGTTTCCTTCAGCCTTCTCAACATCTACCCAGTAACTAAGATACCAGCAGCTAACATTTATGGAAGGTTTTCTATGTATTCACTCATTTAATCTTCACAACTACCCTAAGTAGGTTCTATCATTAACCCCATTTTCGCAGATGAAAAAACTAAACCTAAGCCTTAGAGAGACTGAGAGACTTGTCCCAGGTCACAAAACCAAAAGCCAGGCTTCAAACTTAGCCTGACTCCAGTGTCCAACCTCTTAACCACTCTTTAGAATCTCCCAGTCCCACCCAAATTTTTCTGCCAACTCCAGGGTAGTTTCTTCTTTTCCTCCCAATATTGTTTTCTTTTAATGAAATTCCTCCCCTTTGCAAGAATTCAGCTGTGGTGTCACAATTAGCAACAGAATGACAACAGGTACTTCTACTCAGTACCTTCCTCCAAACCAAATAGGAGCAGGATGATCAGGCCAGAACATTCAGCTAGAATCCACGGTGGTCAAAACTTGTCCTGTCCTGTCCTGTCCTACCCTGCCCTGCCCTGGGAGGGTTTCAGTCTTTTTTAAGGTGATAAAATTCTGTACTAAAACCGAATGTTTGCAAAGCAATCCACTGATCTGTATAAGTCAATATTATGCAAAATAGACACTACAGTATTGAAAGGGGTTTGTTGGGGGCAGGTCTGAGGAACCGGGTTGAGCTCACACCACAGGTCCACCACCGGCCTTGTGACCATTACAGGGATGGACAGAGTCACCAAGTCAAAGGTCCCTGAGCTATTAAAATCTAGAGAGAAGGGAAGGTTATAGAAATCAGCAAAGAGCAGAAGGTCTAGACCTACTCTGTTCATCAGCTAGCTTCCTCAAGTCTCCAATGTGCAAATAAAAGATTAAGAACCAAATCTGTTCTAGTTATTTCTCTCTCCCTCACACCGTCTTGTCCCATACCCAGGACACAAAAGAGTTGTGGGAGTTCATAAAACAGCCTCATCGTTATCTAATGAAATAAAGTGCTGGATTGTGAGCAACACTGGAAGCTGCAGAGTTGGAGCAACTTGCATGCGGTTTCCACGGCCGTGGCGTTCACGTCTCAGGTCAGGAGTTTTTAGGGCTCACGGTCAAGTAAGAAAAGTCAGGGGAATCATGGTGAGGAGTGATTTGTTGAACGAATGAATGAAGAGTCAGATGAAAAAGAGAAAAGCCGCTCCCTTCCAGTCAAGATAGTTTCCAGAAAGAAGGCCAAGGATTGGGAGCCCCAAAGTCGGCAAGGGAAAAGCCACCGGGATGTCGGCGTACACACGCCCCCGCTGGCCAGGCAGCGGCGGCAGCGAGGCCACAGGTGTCGGGCACCCAGGTGAGGATGCTGCTCGCCAGTCCCAACTC
The DNA here is from genome assembly GCA_031878705.1 of Tapirus indicus. NCBI lineage: Eukaryota > Metazoa > Chordata > Mammalia > Perissodactyla > Tapiridae > Tapirus > Tapirus indicus. The sequence continues at coordinate 57,066,369 of CM062918.1, read as the reverse complement.
CACACTCCATACCCTGAGTCGGTCTCAAAGAGGCAAACGCGATCTTAATTCTTTCCAACACCTTTGTTCCCTTTTCCCCGTTACAGGCCAGAATCCCAGAGGATCTGGGGAAACAGCTGGGAGGAGCGGGGGATGAACCAGTTTTTATTTTGGGGGGAGAAAGGGAGTGGCCAGGGATGACTGAAAAGGTCGGGAGAGGGGAGGAAAGATCTAGACTCGTCGGGTCCACTGGCCGGTCTGAGTCAGGAGTATAATCAGTGCTTAGTCACCGGCACCTCGGCGGCCGGGAGCTCCTCGCCCGCCCGCCCGCCCGCGACCGACGCGACGAACCCGAGCGGAGCCCGGCGCGCACACCCGGCCCGGCCCCCGCGCCCGCGGGGCCTCCCCAGCCCGGCCCCGGAGCTCGCCGCCCACCCGGACTTACTCCGCCGAGCTGGTCCCGTTAACCGCCGAGCCGTCGGGGGCCGGGTTCAGCTGGATGGGCGTCGGCTTCTTCTTGGGCATTCTGGACCCGGGGACGGCGCTTCCAACTCCGAGGGGAGGGCGGCCCCTCTTGCTTCCTCCCTCTGAGCTGCCCCGCGCCCGCCGCGCGGGCCAAATCGGGGCCGCGGGCTCGGGGCTGCCTTCGGGGGGCGCGCCCCTCGCGGTCCCGTCGGCGCCGAGGGGCCGGAAGCAGCCGGGATTCCCTCGCTCCCTCCCTCCGCCAACCGGTGCCCCGGGCTCGAGCGGCGCCGCCGCGCGCACCAGAGCCCTGCTCCAGCTACCGCCCGGGAAAGTGCCGCCGCCGCCGCGCTCCCAGCCGCTCCGCGCAGCCGTCCCTGGGAGGGACTGGAGGGCGGGGCGGGGCGGAGGCGGCGGAGGGGCGGGCAAAGGGGGGAAGCCTCGCCCCCTACCGGGGCTGTGGAGTTTTCCACACACCGACTCGGCTCCGCCCCTACTGCCCCGCCGACAGCCAATGGGAGCACGCCTCGGCGGCGGATAACGCGGAAGTACGTCACGGGGGTGCGGTGCGCGGTCCTGGGGGCGGGGTCTGGCGCTGGCTCCACAGCGCCCTCTGCTGTCCCGCGCCACACGGTGGGTCCACCGGGAAAGGAGGTCGTGCGTGCTGGTTCCCACGGCTAGCCTGCCCGGCCGAGTCACGTCGACCGAGATGAAGTAATAAAATGAATTAAGGAAAAGGACCCTTTCTCATTTCTAGAGGAGAGGCAGCGTGGGGAATAGAAAACTTGTCGAGACTCTTTGTGCCTAACAAACTGGCAAATAGATATATAGATATACATAAAATGGTAATACACACTACTCATCTACTAAGGAGGACAGGGAGATGGGTACTCATTGCTGATGAGATTGTAAATTGGGGCAACCTGGTTTTTTTTTTTTTTTTTTTTTGTGGGGAAGACCAGCCCTGAGCTAACGTCCGTCGCCAATCCTCCCCTTTTTGCTGAGGAAGACTGGCCCTGGGCTAACATCAGTGCCCATCTTCCTCCACTTTATATGGGACGCCGTCACAGCACGGCTGACAAGCAGTGCATCGGCGGGCGCCTGGGATCCGAACCGGCGAACCTCGGGCTGCCAAGCGCAGACTAAACCGCTGCGCCACCGGGCGGCAGGGGCAACCTGTTTTGAGAGCAAATTGGTAATATTTTTTTAAAGCCTTAAAAAACCCCTTTCAACCAATAATTCCAGTTCTATAAAACTTGAAGAAATAAGATATGACTAAAAAGTTTAATAAAGAAGCACAATACCTATTCAAAAATGTACATTCAGTCCTTCTCTTCCCGTTTGCCCTTCCTAAAGTATTCAGTCTTAAAGGCATTAGGTGTGCAGAACAAAGTAAGCATCTGCACCTGGTGGTCCAGAGCAGGGTGTCAGCCGCCCAGCTGTTTGCAATATATAAAAGGAGTAAGGGTCCCTTATTTTGTAGCCTTTGGTACTGTTTGCATTTTTTATTATACATATGACTTATTCAATTAAAAACAAAAAAAAGCTTTTAAAAATATCAACATGGGAATGTCAAATAGTGCAGACACTTTGGAAAGCAGTCTGGCTGTTCCTCAAACAGTTGAATATAATTACCATATGACTGAGCAATTCCACTCCTATGTACTCAAAAGAAATGAAAAACGTATATCCATACAAAAACTTGTACACAAATGTTTATGGCAGCATTATTCATAATAGCCAAAAAGGGGAAACCACCCAAATGTCCATAAGCTGATGAATGAATAAACAAAATGTGGCATATCCATACAATGGAATATTAGCCATAAAGAGGAATGAAGAGCTGATCCATGCTACAGCATGGATGAACCTTGAAAACACTATGCTAAGTGAAAGAAACCAGTCACAAAATACCATGTATTATATGATTTCATTTATATGAAATGTCCAGAGTAGGCAAATCTATAGCGATAGAAAGTAGATTAGACATTGCTTAGGGCTTGGTGGGGCAGGTGAATGAAGAGTAGTGGACGATAACTAAAGAGTAGGGGTTTCTTAATGAGGTGATGAAAATGTCTTAAAATTGATAATGATGATAGTTGCACATCTCTGTGAATTTATTAAAACCATTGAATTGTACACTTTAAATGGGTGAATGGTATGGTATGTGAATTGTCTTTACATGAAGCTGTTATTAGCCATCCCTGATGGTCTAGCGGTTAAGATTCCATGCTTTCACCACCACAGCCTGGGTGGTTTCCAAGTCAGGGAAACCACACCACCCATCTGTTGACTGTCATATTGTGGTGGCTGTGTGTTGCTGTGATGCTGAAAGCTATACCACCAGTATTTCAAATAACAGCAGGGTCACCCATGATGAACAGGTTTCAGTGGAGCTTCCAGACTACACAGATAGGAAAAACGCCCTGGCCACCCACTTCCAAAAAAATCAGCAATGAAAACCCTATGAATAGCAGCAGAGCATTGTCAGATGTGGCTCCAGAAGGTGAGAAGATAATGCAAAAGGACGGGGCAGGGTTCTGTTGTGCAGTATGCAGGGTTGCTTGGAGTCAGAATCTACTCAAGGGCATTAACAACAAAAAAGCTGTTATGTAAACTATAACACCAACAAAGAAATTTGGGGGAAAAATGGAATAGCCAAGATAGTCTTGAAGAACAAAGCTGGAGGACTTACACTACCAGATATCAAGATCCATCTAAGATTGAGTGTTTAAGATAGTATGTCACTGGCACAAGGATAGACAAATATGCACCAATGGAGCATAATAAAGAGTCTGGAAACAAACCCATATGTGTTTGGTCCCCTGATTTATGACAAAATTGACAATACACTGCAGTGGAAGAAAGGATAGTCTTTTAAATAAATGGTGCTGGGTCAGTTGAATACCCTTATGGAAAAAAATGTCTTGACCCCTACATCACATCATACATAACAAATCAACTCTAGATGGGTTATAAAACTAAATAAAACTTTTAGAAGAAAATATTGGAGAATATCTTCACGACATTAGAGTAGGCAAAGATTTCTTAAAAAAGACACAAAAAATCATAAATGAAAAATATGATAAATTGTACTACATTAATATTAGTTACTTCTGACCTTCAAAAGGGTAAAAAGAGAGTAGAGATTTGCAACAGATATATTGGAAATAGAACTCGTATCCATAATATATAAAGAACGCCTATGCATTAACAAGAAAAAGACAGACAATCCAATAGAAAAATGGACAAAATGTTTGAATAGGCAGTTAATAAAAGAAGATATCCAAATGGTCAATAATCATGAAACGATGCTGAACTTCTTTAGTTACCAAGAAAATGCAAATTAAAACTACAATAAGAGTACTCAATGCCACTAAAATGTATACCTAAAAATGGTTAAAATGGTAAATTTTTATGTATATTTTATCACAAAAAAAACTCACTATGATACTACACCCACTATTCTGGCTAAATTGAAAAGGATAAATAATAGCAAATGTTGATAAGATGTGGAGCAACCAGGACAGGACTCTCTTATACTGATGGTGGCAGTATAAATTTGTGCTACCAGTTTGAAAAACTGTTTGGCAGTATCTACTAAGTTTAGCTTACATCTACCCTATGACCCAGAGATTCTACCCCTAGGCATAAACCTACAGAAATCAACATATATGTTCACCAAAAAACATGTACAAGAATGTTCATAGCAACACTATTTATTTGTAATAGTTATTAGGGAAACAACTCAAATGTCCATCAAGAGTATAGGATAATGCTGAGTAAAGGAAGCTAAACACAAGAAAGTAATACTATTTTACATGTATATATAAAGTTCAAAACTGGTAAGCCTCATCTCTGGTGGTAGAAGTTGAGATAGTGGTCGTCCTTGAGGAGGAGTGTAATAGCAACGTGAGTTGAAGGGGGCTTTTAGGGTACCGGTAGTGTTTGCTTTCTTGATCTGGGTGCAGGTTACACAAGTGTGTTCCATTTATGATTTATGTACTTTTCTGGATGTATGTTACCCTTCAATAAAACAGTTACTAGAGAAAAGAAAAAGAAATTCACTCAACATCACTAATCATCAGGGAAATGCAAATCAAAATCACAATGAGATATCACCTCACACGTGTTAGAATGGCTATTGTCACAAAAAGACAAGAGATAACAAATATTGTCAGGGTGTGGAGAAAAGAGAACCCTTGTGTACTCTTGGTGGGAATGCAAATTGATATAGCCACTATGGAAAACAGTATGGAGGCTCCTCGAATAAATAAAAATTAAAAATAGACCTACCATATGATCCAGAAATCTCACTTCTGAATATATATCCAAAAGAATTGAGGTTAGGATCTCATAGAGATATCTGTACTCCTATGTTCATTGCAGCATTATTCACAGTAGCCAAGATGTAGAAACAACCTAAGTGTCCATCAACGGATGAATGGATAAAATGTATGTGTGTGTGTGTATATATACATATATATAACATGTGTGTATATATATACATATATATGTGTGTGCATATATATACATATATATACATGTGTGTATATATATACACACACAATGGAATATTACTTAGCCATGAGAAAGAAGGAAATCTTGCTGTTTGCACAACGTGGATGGACCTTGAGGGCATTATGCTAAGTGAGATAAATCAGAGAACGACAAATACTGTATGATGTTACTTATATGTGGAATCTAAAAAAGCCAAGATCAGAGAAACAGAGAGTAGAGTGGTGGTTACTAGGGGCGGGGGCGGGGGGTGGTGGAGGAAGTGGGGAGGTATTGGTCAAAGGGTACAAACTTCTGGTCATAAGATTAATAAGTTGTGGGATCTAATGTACAGCATGGTAGTTATAGCTAATAATACTGTATTATATACTTGGATGTTGCTAAGAGAGTAGATCTTAAGTGTTCTCACTACAGAAATGAAATGGTAATTTTGTCACAGGATGGATGTGTTAGCTAATTCTATGTTGATAATCATTTTGCAACATATAAATGTATCAAATCAATTCCTTGTACACCTTAAATTTACACAATGTTATGTGTCATAAAACTGGGGGGAGAAAAAGAGAAAACACAATAAAACTTTTTTTCTCAGAAAATAGGTCAGACTGAGCAAAATGTGTTTTTATTTGTTCTGTTTTACTTTTAGATTGAAAGAATAACATAGGCCCTTCCTACATTAAAACATTTACTTCTGAGCATTTTGTGTTTTTTGTTTCAAATTTTGTGGGCTTTTAGAAAGTTATATGACTAATACCAGCTTATCATGTGGGAAAAAAACTAGAAAAGTATAAAAAAGATAATAAAAACCATTCATGATACCCTACTCAGTGATAACTTCTGTTTACATTGTGTCCTGTGTTTATGTTAGCCATACTAATATGCAGTTGATATTATAGGATCAGTGAATTTTATGATGCTATCAATTTATGAGTTTTATTTTAGAGGCAAGTCCATATTTGCTTCTTACAAATTAAGATCTTTTATTCTCTTATTATGAAAAATTCAATTTGGAAATTCAAAATAAAATAATGTCAAGTTATTGCAAACAGAAGTTATTCCACATGAGGAAATTCCACCTTACATTTTTTTCTCATTTTGGTACCACATTTCCTACTCTCTAGTCATGAGAGAAATCTGACTCTTTGTTAAATGCTTTTACTATCATTAACTCTCTTCGCCTATAATTCATTCTGTTCGGGGTGGGGTTAATTTTTAAAATGTTTAATTAAATAGATAAGGAATACAATCCATTTTCTAGATTTTTAAGCTCCTGTGAGTTTGGCAGCTGTTCCAGTTGAGTATTTGAGTGAAGGGTCACAGAGTGAAGGGTAACACTACTCTCCCCTCTTCCTTCAGAGAAGATACATCCGCTTCCTCAGTTCTGAATGTCAGACATTCCAAATGCAATGAAACCACTGGGTTATTTTGGGAGCCACTTTTAATGGTCACTTGTCCTTCATTTGAAGGAAATGACGCCTCAACAAGGTGAGGGATGATGCAATTTCAGTTGCTCTCTAAGGATGTGGCTTCAACCAGACAGGATGTCAGATCCGGCACCTTTTTTTGGAGGAGAGTGGGAGTAGGCATTTTGCCCTGGCTTGGCATCTAAGAGAGGAGATGTGGTACTTGGCTTTTCACCTTGGGTCACACAGTGAAAGAAGATATGCTTGGGACATATCGACTTCCTAGAGGGCAGCTGTGGAGAAGGAAGTCTTGACTTCCTTTGGAATCACAGTCCAGGATCCCAGATCCTCCTATTCTCAAATCTTGTCTGCGATTAAACAAATCTCTTTCCCAGGACATTCATTTGAGTGCTTGTCATCATTGGTCTTTTTTTTTTTTTCATGCTTTTTTCTACTTGGTGGAAAACCCCTGCATCATCCTTTTCCTGTCAAGTGCTTTGCAAAGATTACAAGCAGGAAATTTAAAACGAGAGTGACCATTTGATCTACAGTGACCTCTGAGCTGTGATAAGAGCATATGGGGCCTACACAGGCAGAGCCATCTTAAATCTGACTATCAATCTTTTTTTATAATTCACACTCTTGCTCAGAGCCCAGGTCAGCTTATAGAGAGCTGAGAATTTGCCCGAAAGAGTTTCATCTCCAACAATGAACTGTACATGACACATAGTCCTGGGTTTATGTATACTTGAAGATATTGTAAACTATAGTTATTGATATATCGATGTGTTTTGTAGTTTTATATATTCCTAGGGAACAAGGAAGCTCTTCTCGGCAATGGGCCAGATTGTTTTAATTGTACAGCTTCATAAAATGCCAAGTACAATATTGTTATTTTATTTTTTTGTGTGAAGAAGATTGGCCCTGAGCTAACATCTGTTGCCAATCCTCCTCTTTTTGCTTGAGAAAGACTGTCGCTGAGCTAACATCCATGCCAATCCTCCTCCACGGCTTCTATACGGGACGCCGCCACAGCATGGCTAGAGGAGCAGTGTGGACGTCCACATCTGGGATCCAAACCCGCGAACCCTGCGCCGCCGAAGCTGAGCGCACTACGTCACCAGGCTGGCCCTTACAGTTGTTATTTTAATGAGAGCATTGTTGTGTCATTATAGTTACTCCTTACCATATGGCTATTTATCCTTGCTCCTGTGTGTGCTTTCTCTGTATAGATAGACCTTTATAACCAAGTCCTAGCCTGGCATCTGATAAGGGCTTCTGCATGTACAGAACGGGAGACTGAGTTCATTTTAGAATTTTAGAGCTGGACCATAGAGATCACAGTGTTTAATCACCCCATTGTATAAAGGGAAAAATTGAGCCTTGGAGGGTTCGGTAGTGTCCTTCGAGGTCACACAGCTAGTTAAGGGTAGAATAGGGACACATCTCCTGATTCCAAGGTCAATGATCTTTTAAAAAGTCTCAGTACCTTGCCAAACAGTAGGTAAGTAAACTTCGTTTTGTTGATAGTCATCAGGTATCAGGTGACCTTTTCAGTTATCTCCAATTATAAAAACACTACAGATCTTGCTAAAGCCGTAGATAACAATAACATGATTATTTTTCCTTTATCTACCACCCCATTCTCTAATTTTGATACTTACCTTCAATTTCAAGTAATATCAAAATCATATTTGGCATAAGTTCAATACATTTGGATAGATCATAATCCACACTTCTTGAGTTCTGTGAAGTTGGGGCCAAACTTAGAAGCTGAAAAATCCAGATGCCACTCAAACTTAGTTTATAGACTGTTAAAAACAAAAGAAGCAATTTCATGTGATGTCCATAATACATACAGTTCAAATTTAGGAATTTATTTTAGGGAAATAATCAGAGATGTGCACAAAGGTTTATGTACAGGGATATTTATTTCAGCATTACTCATAATAACAAAATGTGGACACAAATTAAATTTTCTATTATTCTCCACTTGTTTGCTCTCTTTTATTGAATTCAATGTTTTGATTTTTTATTCTTGGAAGAGAGAACAAGAATTTGTTAACAGTAATTACCTTAGAAAGAAAGACTTGCTGGGTGGGAAGAAAAACTTTCACTTTTCATTTTGTACCTTTTTGTGTTGTTTGATTTTTTCTGTCCATATAGATGTACTACTTCATTTTATTTTCTTCAAAAACATCAAAAGATATTTCCTAGGTGGGAAGATTATGAACAATTTTTGGTTTCCTTCTTTGGATTTCTCTGTGTTAAAAAAGTAATAAATTACATTATCGTAAAAAATTAATATCTAAAAATAGAGGATTTTATGATATATCTACATGAGGAAATTCAATGGATCAGTTTAAAAATCTCTCTTTAAAGGAGTAATGGTAATGGCATGGGAAAATGTTCTGAAAATAGTAAGTGAAAAAGCACTTATAAAAAGTATGTATGGGACCAGCCCCCATGGCTGTTTGTGGTTAAGTGGTTAAGTTTGGTGCACTCCGCTTCAGCAGCCCAGGTTTGGTTCCCAGGCATGAACCTGCACCACTCGTCTGTCAGTGGCCATGCTGTGGCAGCAGCTCACATACAAAAAGAGGTAGATTGGCAGCAGATATTAGCTCAGGGTGAATTTTCCTCAGCAAAAAATAAAAATAAAAAGTACATACATATGAGCACCATGTTATTATTAAAATACACTGTAAACATGTATGGCAGAGAGAGAGAGGGAGGGAGAGAAGACAAAGGAAGTATCTCAAATATAAAGTGTTTCTTTCTAGGAGGTCAAAGTATGGGCGAGGCTCTCTTATTTTTTATTTCGTGCTTTTCAGTATTTTCCTGATTTTGTTGGTTGAGCATTTATTGATTGATAGTGCCTCAGACTCGGTTCCTTTTCTGTTGACACTCTCTGCTTAGATGACCTCTATCATCTATATGTTGATGAGCTCCCAATTTTACTACTGCTGGTCTAGACCTCTCCTCCTGAGTTTCAGCTCTTGCCTCCTTGGGATTTCTTGGATTCCAATTGCTTGGAATCCAAGATGCCCTTGGAAGCACCAATGGGCATCTCAAACTCAAAACATCTAAACTGGAGCACTTGATTCCCCTCCCTCACCCACTGTAACCACCTTGATGCCTCTCTTTCCAGCACCACCACGTCCAACATGTCGCAAAACTCAGCAGTCCTGCTCTGGACCCTGGGTTTCTGAGGCTCCACTCTGGCCCTTGTCCAGCCACACCCCTCCCCACATTGTGAGGAGTCCACAGGGCCGAGGGGCCATGCCTGCATGGAGCCTGTGCTCCCCCTTCTAGACCATGCTCTGGTCACCCAAGACTCCAGAATTCCCTGCCCAAACAGTGCAGGGAATGTAGGGCTTGCTCCTAGGGCCCAGAGGGGCCTCTTCTCCTGGCCCACCCTCCTGAGAGCAGAGTGGCGCAGACTGTACCCAGGCATAGACTCCCCTGGGTCCGAGAGGTGGCCAAGGACCTATATGAAGAAGATGTGGACAGAGCTTGGCTGGCAGGCTAGATGTCCAAGCACTTGTGGGTAAAAGTCCTTGCATGTGGGATAGAGTTGAAGGTGGGAAGAGAAGGGGAAGCAGACAGAGGAAAGAAGGCTAGGGGCCAGCTCTTCTCATGTTCCATTATGCCATTCCAAGGAATCTGAGAAATCTAAATTCCAATCTGGACTCCCACATTGCTATGAAAGTATATTTTTCAGGATTGGAAGATAGAACATATTTTATTTAATGATCTGCAGGTTAATTTACAAATTTTACATATGTAAGCACTTGGCATTGGGCTTCCATTTGTCCTCTTGCCCTGGGCCCTGCAACCAGCAGGGGTGGGCCTGCCTTTAAGTTCTATCTCCCAAACATATCAAGAATCCTAACTGGCCCTCTGCTTTCCCTCCGACCTCTTGATAGTCCATTCTCCATACAGCAGCTAGAGGATCTTAAAAAACAAATATCGGTCTACTGCTTAAGGCCCACCAATGGATCCATCTCCAAAACCCTTATCAGAACTTTCCAGCTCTGCCTCCTCTACACCTTACCTCATCCTACTTTCCCCCTTGGTCACCAAATTCTGGCCACAGTGACCTTCTTTCCTCCTTCTGAACATAACTGCTTGTTCCCACCCCAGGGTCTATGGGCTTCCTGTTTACTCATCATGGAGCAGTCTTCCCTTAGCCCTTTGCTTGGCTGCCATAAGGACTCTACCCAAATGTCACTTCCTCACTCTTTCTACATTGTCCCTCTAGTCCCTCTCTGTCACATTACCATTATATTTTCTTCTTTTTTTCTTTACTTCTGTACTTATTTATTGTCTGGTTCCCTGTTGGAAGAAAGGCACCTGATTTGTCTTGTTTACCACTTCATCGCTGGCTCTGAGAACCATACCTGGTATATAGATAATCAATAAATATTTGTTGAATGAATAAATCTCTCCCTTCTCTTTCTGACCAGATCCTGTAAACAATATCTTGAGGCACACAAATTAAGTAGTATGATCCAGTATGATCTCTGTTTTATAGAAGATACTGGTAGCCAGAAAAGTTTGGGCTACACTATTAATCAGTAGCAAATACTGGAGAGGATCCAGGTTTAGCATCTCACCAGCCCCAGGCTCTTTCCACAGCAGTGAGCCACTTACCCAAGAGCTCACTGTAACCAAAGAATCCATCCTCCTCATGTATTTTCCTACACTCTTTGTAAAAATATCTGTAGAATCATACTATTTAAGAGAAGCAAAAATCCTTAGTGAGTTTCTAAAAAATTCTATCTGTAATATGCTGCAATAAAAAAAGAGATATTCTTAGGCTTTTACTCAAAATTTTTGCCATGACTTTTCTGCCCTCATTGGCAATAAAAAATATATGGTTTCTTTTCATGTGAAATTTTGTTTTGTTTCAAGCCATTTAGCCAGTTTGCAATGTAAACATAAAAAGAAGCATTCTCACCTTGAGAGAATACTTATAAAATGAAATAATCAGCTAATTCACATGGCCTTTTTCATTCCTCTTCTAATAATTGTAATACTTGTTTTGTTTTGTTTTTGTTTGTCTGCTTTTTAATACAAAAAATTTAAAGTAACAATAAGAAGATAAAAAGTGATTACTCATTCAATTCCTGTAAGGTAACAGATCCCAAATTCAGTGCTATATACTCTCAATAACTGGAAACTTTAAATATAATCAAATTAATTTAAATACTATTGAGGGAATTTTCTTCTATATTTTAAAAACATATCTTATACTTTGAATCTTTTTTTACATATTTATTGAGGCATAATCACATAAGATAGACGGCACACCTTTGAAAGTTTAAAATTTGAACAGTTTTGACCTATGTGGAGAAACCATCCCCACAATAAAGGTAATGAACACATCCATCATCCTCAGTTTCCCCGGACCCCTTTAGAATCCCTCTCTCATCTGCCCCTTGCCCCTTCTATAGTTTGCATTTTCTAAACTTTTATATAAATGAAATTGGACGATATATACACTTTAACGTGCCCTTTTTTGTCTAGCTTCTTTCACTCAGCATAATTACTGAGGTTCACCTATATCAATAGTCCGTTGATAGCTGAGTAGTGTGCCATTTTGTGGATATACCACAATTTATCTCTTCACATTTTGATGGACATGTGCATCATTTCCAGTTTTTTGCCTGTTCCAAATAAAGCTGCTATGAACATCTACGTACACGTCTTTATATGGATATGTCCTCATTTCTCTTGGGTAGATACCTAAGAGTAAAATGGGTGTATGTTTAACTTTGTAAGAAACTTACAAACTATTTTCCAAAGTGTTTAAACTATTTTACATTCCCATCAGCAGTGTAGGAGAGTTCAGTTTGTTCTACATCTATGCTAGTACCCGGTATGATCAGTCTTTTTAAATTTTAGCCATTCTAGTGGATGCAAAGTGGTATCTCATTGTGGTTTTAATTGGCATTTCTCTACTGACTAATGATATTAAGCATTTTTTTACATGTTTATTTGACATCCATACATCTTCATTGGTGAAGTGAATGTTTAAATCTTTTGCCCATTTTGAATTGAGTTGTTTGTCTTATTATTGAGTTGTAGAGTTCTTTATATACTCTGGTAAAAGCCCTTTGTCAGATAATGATTTGCAACTATTTTCTTCCTAACTGTAGTTTGTCTTTTCATTTTCTTTGAAGAGCAAAAGTGTTTAATTTTGATGAAGTCCAATTTATTGATCTTTTACTTTTGTAGTTCATGTGTTTTGTGTTCTATCTAAGAAACTTTTGCCATTTGAATGCTATCAGAGAAAATTTCTTCCATATTTTGAATAACATGTCTTAAACTTTGAATCTTTAAAATGTGCTCCTCCAGTCATGAAAAAGCTTAAAGAACAGCTCCTCAGCTCCCTCGCCTGGTGAGAGTGCTTTTATAAAACATTTGAACATAAATATTTTAAAATTATGAGAGTCAAAAAAACCTAAAGTGTTTTTCTCTTTTCAAATATTTTTCAGAATTGCAAAATACCTTACTATAGGGAACACAGAAGAAGTAATTAGAAAACGTGAGACATGAAAATCAGATAGTGCTGATCTCATTCTGTCAGATGGCTGAATGCTTGCTTTCACTCTGCCTCATCTTGGGAATATTTTCTTATCACACATCATTTCCATTAAATTCTATTTGGATGGAGGTGAAGAACATTTTACTACCTTAATGGATAGCACTAAAGTCCTCTTAGGGAAAGAAGCGTTCTTGTTGGGAAAAATCCTATATTTTAATAAGTGCTTGAAGTTGGTGAGCACCCACATACACCGCCTCTACTCCTATCCTGAGGGCATCAGTTGGCTCCAAGCTTGAGAAGATGGAAAAAAATGATCTGCATAGCAGAGGAGATGGGAAGGAGAGAGAAAAGTGGGGAAGGTGGTATGGAGATGAAGGCTTTGCCAGATACAATGTAGCTTCTCTCCAGGAACCTGGCCAAGTGTCAACTACATCTACTGAATGAGTAACTTTTATTGAAACTGGAGAAAGGGCCTAAGTTGAATCGGTTTAGGAGAGAAATAACACATGAGATTCAGGAGCTCAGAGGCCCAGATGACTCCGAGAAACTAGGTCTCACTGGGTATTTACTAAAACCTTGGGAAGGCCCTCAGCTTCCACAGGCAGTGGAAGTGATGGGAATTTGAGTCAATTGTACTTAACCTTTGAGCAGTAGGGAGACCCCAGTTGATATGCTGGGCCTTTGCATGATCCTGAAATGGTACAACCTCCAATATCACAAATTTAAACACTCTACTCTTTGACACAATGGGCTTACTTGCTCAAGTGCTCTCCTGGAAACAAACATTAGGCCCCATCCAGAGCTCAAATTCATTTAAGCCTCCACCTTCAGGCAGTTCCCTCCTGTCATTACTTTATTCAGTTCAGATTCCAAGGTCCATTACTTCCTGCAAATATTTCATGTCCCTTGTCCCTTTTTCTTTCAACTGCCCTTTCCTGGGAAAACTTCAACCCTGGAGTGACCCACTCACCTTCTCTGATCCTTAACTTCCAGACCTAATACACACCTCCATCTAAACTCTTCATCTTTCCTGTTAGAATGGGGAGAAGTGTTGCATATCCTTCCACCAAAAGCTATCCCTTCCCCTTGTGATCTGGATCTCGTTCCCTCCTGTCTTCTCAAGGTCTTTGTTCCATTGATTTATATGTATCTATATATCTCATGCATATATAACAATCAATACGTATGTAACAATACATATCTAAGAATGCACATATAAAATACACATGTAAGTATGCCCAGCTACAGTCACGGCAGCGACTGCCCCCGGTGCCAGGGGCTCCGCGCATGAGGCTGCGGGTTGCGCCGAAGCCCTTCCGCAGTATAGCCTTCTTCTGCAATACCTGGTGGGTGACAAGCATCAGCTCCGGCTCCTGGAGCCTAGTAGCCTGGGAGGGATCCGTAGTCCCGCCAAGAGTGAGGAACAGAAGATGATCGAGAAGGCGATGGAAAGCTGTGCCTTCAAGGCAGCGTTGGCCAGCGTGGGAGTACCGGGGAAAAGCAGATGGGAAGAACAGCGTCATTAGTGGCTGCATCACCGGAGGAGCCAATGGTTTCAGAGCTGGCTTGAAGGCTGGGGTCACTGGTTGTGGAGGTTTTGCTGCTTTCTCTGCACAGCCGATTATTGCCTACGGTGAGAGCAATCGCCCCTGGAGAAGGCCAACGCCAGCCAGGATCAGAGCCGTATGTGGAGGGCAGTTTCTGTACCACTCCAGGTCACTTGCTTCAGAGACTGAAGATGTTTGTTTTCTCTCATATAACTGGTGTGGTGGAGGAGCTGCCTGGCTGCTGTCTGCCTCCATCCTCTGAGCAGCTACACTCTCTGCTCCTGGGCTCCAGCCAGGCTGTGCAGGATACGCGCCATGCCAGTCTCTCTCTTTTCCACAGATTAGGACACGGTGTGTTGACCTACTTGCAGGAATTAAGCTCCACAAAGGTTCAGTCCTGACCACAAGTGGCCCTTTGGTTGTTTGGTGCTGTGGGAACAGAGGTGACCTTACATATACCCAGGAAGCTGTTTTACCTTGGAAGTCCATGCAGTCATCTTTCTCAAGTAGCAGGGCAGGACAAAGTAAATGTATGCCATCCGACCAATTATGTCATCTTGTTTAGTATTCTGATATCCTTGTTAAAAATATATATAAACAAACAAAAAAAAGAATGCTCAATAACAGCACTGTTTAGAGTTGCAAAAAACCTCAAACCATTCCAAATGTTTATTAACAAGAGAATGATTAAATTGTCTTACATTCAATAATAGAGTATTATATAGCAGTGAAAAATTTCTAAACTACAGCTGTATGAAACAACTTGGAAGAATCATGGAACAAAATATGGAATGAGAAAAGCAAGCCCAAGCAGATCGCATACGATTTGATACCATTTTTATAAAACTCAAAACCAAGTAATATTAAACAACATATTGCTTGTATTGTTTACACCTATACATATACACTAAATTTATTTTGGGGGCCGGCCCAGTGGCATAGCGGTTATGTTTGCATATTCCTCTTCGGTGGCCTGGGGTTCACCAGTTTGGATCCTTGGGGCGGACCTACTCACCGCTCATCAAGCGTTGAGGCAGCATCCCATATAGAAGAGCTACAACTCTACAACTATGATATACAACTATGCACTGGGGCTTTGGGGAGAAAAAAGAAAATAGAGGAAGATTGGCAATAGATGTTAGCACAGGACCATTCTTCCTCAAAAAAGTATATATATATATTCAAAGGGAAATTTTAAAAAACCCACAAATTTACTAAGTTTATTTTTAAAAGGGATGATAAATACAAAATTCAGGAGAGTGGTGATCTCAGCAGGATGGGAAATACAGCAGAATGGGAGAAGGGATAAACACATAGCTAGATGTAAGATATTGGCTAGTTCTTAGGTCGGGCGGTATGCTCACAGATGTGTATATTCTATTCTTGCACTTTATAACATACATAAATATTACATGTTATTTTGTAGGTATCAAATATTATATAAAAATAATAGTTAAAACCTTTTATAAGGTATTTTAAAAAATCGATGATGAGACCCCTCTGTTCAAAATAGCTATCCTAACCTTTTCATTTTTTCCAGCAATACAATCTGAGTAAATTAAGTCAGTCTCCTTATTGAAGCTTAGTCATTTTTTATGTTTCTATTATTTCTCTTATTTTAGGGCACTTCCCCATACATCTATCCCAATCCTACCTAACTCCAAGATTCTGCTCAAGTTCCAGGTCTTTCCAGAAGTTATCCCTGACTATTCAAGCTCTCATTCATCTTTCTTTCCTATAGCACTTATCAACTTTTGGGTTTCAAGCAAATCAGTATTTAATTGTATATTGTCTATATCATTCATAGTCAGTCAATGTGTGTTACTCAGGGTTCTTCATTGCAAATAACAGAATCCAGTCTCATTACTAGTTTAAACAGAAAAGAAATTTATTAGAGGATACAGATGGCTCCTAGAATCTCTGAGTGGGCAGAAAATGAGGCTTGGCAGCTATACAGGACTAATGCCAAAATTGTGCTCTTCTGCTGCTCTAGTGGAGACCCTACTGGTACCACCACTGGGCAAAAGTGGACTTCTACTCTCACCAGTGACAGTGGACTCTGAGCATGACCACTAGCATTGGAAGCTGGTTGGATTTTTTGCCAGAATGGATTGCAAGCAGTGCCTCCATCTTCACTTGACTG
Source organism: Tapirus indicus (assembly GCA_031878705.1). Taxonomy (NCBI): domain Eukaryota; kingdom Metazoa; phylum Chordata; class Mammalia; order Perissodactyla; family Tapiridae; genus Tapirus; species Tapirus indicus. Next base: position 57,049,767 of record CM062918.1, on the reverse strand, counting down.
TCTTCTGACCTGAAATCTCATTCAGTTGTGGAACTGGGGTACCCTCTATATGCATAGCCATATGGAACCTGGGAAGGTGAGTTTCTCACTTCTGTCTTAGGAATGAACTCATAAGATGGTGGGTCTCCCCAAACATAGAAATGATGTTCAAAGGTTATCTTATCTTACCAATTTGGTTTGTTACCTAAAACACATAACACTCAATAAGTACCTCTTGATTTTGCTACTCTCCAATCTCCCCCATGAAAACAGTACCTTTGGGATCATCTAATCTACACCTTTTGTGTTACAAAAAAGCAAACAGACTCAGAGCAATAAAGTGATTTGATCACGGTCAGACTTCTAATTCTTTGTAGAGCTGATATTGTGGTTTGAGGATGTATTCTAGGAAAGATTCCCAAAGGCATAAAACAATGTACAGAGATGTAATAGTCTTCTTGTGCCGAGAATTGCTTGTGTGTATTATTGTGAAGGTACTAGCTATTCACATTCTTAATATTTATTTTTGGAAATACTCCAAAATTGTAGATTTGCAAAATTAATATATTAGTTTAATTTTTTCCTATTTTGTCATTTGTGGCAGTCTGCTAGTTGTCCCTCTAAATCTTTTCACCCCTTCTCCCACAGTAATAGAAACCCTGAATTAGTACTGGGCCATGACCATCAAGAATAAAGACTATATCCCCAGCCTCCTTTGCAGCTGTGTATGGCCATGGGATTACATTCTGGATGTAACCAGAATTGTTGTGTGCAACTTCTGGGAAATGTTCTTAAAATGTGGGGCCATGCCCTTTTCTCTTTTCTCCTTCCTGATGACTGGAATGCAGTTGGAGCTCTAGAAGCCATCTTGGACAATGAGGTGATCTTGAGAATGGAATGAGCACATGGTAAAGCAAGAAGACAGGAGACTGGATTCCTAACACCATGGAGCACCATACCAACTGTGGATTTACTGCCTCCAGGCTTCTTGTACATGAGAGACAAATTTTCTATCTTATCTATTGTTATTTTAGTTTTTTCTGTTATTTGTAGCTGAACCAGATCCTATTTCATAATCCCTGACCTGGCTACCTCAATTGCTAATGCTGATGCAGACTTGACTGCGTGATATGATCCCAATGTCATGTGCAAGGCGGGGGCAAGTAGATGTCATAATCTTGAGATGGAGTCCTCAAGTACCCAGCAGACCACTACCACCAGCCAGCCCAGTGCTTACCTAAGTGATAAGCCCAAATAACACCAGCCAATCAACAAGACTCAGAGACTTTTTAATATAAGATAGAGATAGTTCACAGTCTTTCGGTTTTAAAAGATTTACCCCATTTCTCTTCTTTCAAACCTCCTCTCTGTACTGGGGACCCTGCTTGCCAGAAAAACTTTTGCACTCCATACTCAATCTTTGGTCATTAATAGACTACTTTTTTCTTTAACACTGTTCACTTTTAAAAACATTAAACTGTTTTAAAAGAGTTTTAATAATATGGTCTATGGGAAAGCTATCTTTTATATCTCTAGTGAAATTTCTAAGGAAAATATGTTTCTAGTATTCCTCACATATGAAAAAAAGAGACAGTTAGTCTTTGACAATAATATGTCAATGCCTTACAACTGTGGTAGTTATATTCACATGGGCCCACAAACAATTACTTACCAAAGTCTTTACATTTTCTAAAAGGGTCAAACATTCTAAAAATTATATGGATAATAATAGGTAACATTTATTAAGTACTATCATTTAATCCCCCTCATAACCCTATGAAGTACTATTATTAATAATGAGGAAAATGAAGCACTGTCAAAGGTCACCAAAGTAGTAAATAGTGGAACTGAGATTCAAACTCTCAGAGCTTCTGCTCTGAGCTTTTCTCGTGTGTGTGTGTGTGTGTGTGTGTGTGTGTGTGTGTGTGTGTGTGTGGTGGGGGAGGGTTACATAACTTTTTAATTTCTCAAAGTGCTTTTATATTTACTTTATTAGACATAAAGTGGAAAATATAGACTGTTATCTAGGTAATTAGAATGCCTCTTGCTTCAGTTATTCAGACTATTGAAGTTGGCAAATTTCCTGTTCAAATTAACTTAATTTTGCTAATTGCCTAATATTAATATATGTTATTTTGCATGTATAGAAATAAAACCATAAAATTAAGGAAAATGTGGTACATATATATTTGCATACATAATTTTAGATACAGCTTGCAATTTACTTTCTCTTTACCTTATTCTTTTCACATTTTTTTTTGAATTACTTTTTTTTATTGATGTCTTAATAGTTTATAACATTGTGGGGTTTTAGTTGTACATTATTACTTGTCCGTCACCATGTGGATGCATCTCTTCACCCTTTGTGCCCACCCCCCACCCCCCTTCCCCTTGGTAACCACCAACCAGTTCTCCTGTCTGTGTGTTAGTTTATATTCCACATATGAGTGAAATTATGCAGTGTCTGTCCTTCTTTCTCTGGCTTATTTCACTTAACGTAATACCCTCTAGGTCCATCCATGTTGTTGCAAATGGGACAATTGTGTCTTTTCTTATGGCTGAGTAGTATTCCATTGTATGTATATACCACATCTTCTTTAACCAATCATCAGTCGAGGGACACTTGGGTTGCTTCCACTTCTTGGCTATAGTGAATAATGCTGCAATGAACATAGGGGTGCATACGCCTCTTGTGATGGTTGATTTCATGTCCATTGGGTAGATGCCCAAGAGTGGGATTGCTGGATCATATGGTATTTCTATTTTTAATTTTTTGAGGACTCTCCATACTGTTTTCCATAGAGGCTGCACCAGTTTGCATTCCCACCAGCAGTGAATGAGGGTCCCCGTTTCTCCACAACCTCTCCAGCATTTGTTGTTATTTGTCTTGGTGATTATAGCCATTCTAACGGGAGTAAGGTGATATCTTAGTGTAGTTTTGATTTGCATTTCCCTGATGATTAGTGATGTTGAACATCTTTTCATGTGTCTATTGGCCATCTGTATCTCTTCCTTGGAAAAATGTCTGTTCATATCCTCTGCCCATTTTTTGATCAGGTTGTTTGTTTTTTTGTTGCTCAGTTGTATGAGATCTTTATATATTACTGAGATTAATCCCTTGTCGGACAAACGATTTGCAAATATTTTCTCCCGGCTGGTGGTTGTTTATTCATTTTGATCCTGGTTTCATTTGCCTTGTAGAAGCTCTTTAGTCTGATGAGGTCCCACTTGTTTGTTTTTTCTTTTGTTTCCCTTGTCCGAGTAGACATGGAATCTGAAAGGATCCCTTTATGTCCAATCTCAATTAGTGTATTGCCTATATTTTCTTCCAGGAGTTTTATAGTTTCAGGTCTCACTTTCAGGTCCTTGATCCATTTTGAATTGATTTTTGTATATGGCGATAGGGGATGGTCTACTTTCATTCTTTTGCATGTTGCTGTCCAATTTTCCCAGCACCATGTATTGAAGAGACTTCCCTCTCTCCATTGTATGTTCTTTGCTCCTTTGTCGAAGATTAGCTGTCCATTGGTGTGTGGTTTTATTTCCGGGCTTTCAATTCTATTCCATTGATCTGTGTGTCTATTTTTGTACCAGTACCATGCTGTTTTGATTACTATAGCTTTATAGTATATTTTGAAATCAGGGATTGTGATGCCTCCAGCTTTGTTCTTTTTTATCAGAATTGCTTTAGCTATTTGGGGTCTTTTGTTGCCCCATACAAATTTCAGTAGTTTTTGTTCTATTACCGTGAAGAATGACATTGGGATTCTGATTGGGATTGCATTGAATCTGTAGATTGCTTTAGGTAGAATGGACATTTTAACTATGGTTATTCTTCCAATCCATGTGCATGGAATATTTTTCCATTTCTTTATGTCTTCCTCGATTTCTTTCAATAGTGTCTTATAGTTTTCATTGTATAGGTCTTTTACCTCCTCGGTTAAATTTATTCCCAGATATTTTATTCTTTTTGTTGCAATTGTAAATGGGATTGTCTTTTTGAGTTCTCGTTCTGTTGGTTCATCGTTAGTGTATAGAAATGCAATTGATTTTTGTAAGTTGATTTTATACCCTGCCACTTTACTGTAGTTGTTGATTATTTTTAGTAGTTTTCCAATGGAATTTTTGGGTTTTCTATCTATAAGATCTTGTCATCTGCAAATAGTGAGAGCTTCACTTCTTCATTGCCTATTTGGAGTCCTTTTATTCCTTTTTCTTGCCTAATTGCTCTGGCCAGAACTTCCAGTACTATGTTGAATAAGAGTGGTGAGAGTGGGCACCCCTGTCTTGTTCCTGTCCTCAAAGGAATGACTTTCCGTTTTTCCCCGTTGAGTAGGATGTTTGCTGTAGGTTTGTCATATATGGCCCTTATTATGTTGAGGTACTTTCCTCCTATACCCATTTTGTTGAGAGTTTTTATCATAAATGGATGCTGGATCTTGTCGAATGCCTTCTCTGCATCGATTGAGATGATCATGTGGTTTTTATTCTTCATTTTGTTAATGTGGTGTATTATGTTGATTGATTTGCGGATGTTGAACTCTTCACATTTGATATAATCTTTTATAATCTTAATAAAACATTTCAAGCTACAGAAAAGTAGAAAGTAGGGTTGCAAACACTACTCATCTTCTTGGTTTGTCAAATCTTGATGCTGTATTTGCTGCAGATAACTTTTTAGTTTTTTCAATAATGATTATATTTACTCTGAAGAGTCGGTAGTCTTGCATCAAATTCTGTTTGTCTCTATCCTTTCTACTCCATCTACAATCCAGTTTTCGAGAAAATCGAGATCCCTTTCCAACGTCTAAAGAGCTTAGAGTGTAACAAATATAAACTTGAAGCAAACAGTAGGCTTAACTCCCCTGAGGAATTCAGGAGGGCGGAAGCGCTGGGGAGGAAAGCGGTGGGATGGGCGGGACCCCGGAAAGGCGGGGACGGACGTGAGTGGGCGGGACCTGCGAGAGCCGGGTCCAGCAGGCACCGTCCAGGCCTTGCGCAGATTTGGCGCCAAACGCAGAAGGGTCTTCTCGGGGCGGGAACTCCAGAGTCTCGCGAGAAGTGCGGTTCGATCGTGCGCCCTGTACGGCGCTGTGGCGAATGCAGTCTGCGTCAGGTGAGAGCGGGCCGGCGTGCAAGTGAAGTTCCCGAGGGGAGAAGTGGCCGAGGGAGCCCTGCAGAGAAGTGGTGGAGCTGGGGAGTCGCAGGGAAGGAGTGAGCAGGGTGGAGGACAGGACGAGGCGGACCTGGGCTGAGCGGGACTGGAGAGCAGGCCTAACCGGCCGCGACCCGCGAGGAGGAGGCCGGTGGGGCAGTGGGCGGGCCCATTTACTTCTTGTTCGAGTTTGGGGTCAGCCTCTCGCAAAACCGAGCCCATTTAGCGGGAGAGGACGTGTATCAGCTACATCTTTCCAGCTTCTGTACAGGGGCTCCTAAACAGAGACAGTGTTCTGTGAACGCTGAATGAATGGAATTCAAGTGAGAGAATGGACAGGGAGCGAGGATGAGGAGCAGGTGGGGGGAGCGGGATGGGATGGAAAGTTTGGTGTCTTTAGGGGTGGTTAGCAAAGGTTAACCAGTCTGGTAGGCAGTCTGGTAGGACTTCCCTTGCGACAAGGGCTTCTGTTTTTATAACTTGGAAAACATTAGACGTGGGACATCTAAGGGTCTGGGAGCGAACTGCAGTTTGGATATTAGATTTCTTGTTACCTTCACTCTTCTGGGAGTTTGAAGACTAGAGGAGGAAGTTAAGAAAATTCCATCAGTGGCTGAAAAGAGACAGTATGCAACCATTGTCAAGAAGGGGGAGACAGATATCTTACTCACTACCAGGTTACTGACAAGCCCTGCCTCGTGCTAGGCCAGTTCCTTCCATCGCATCTTGCTACACTTAATATAGTTTGTGCCCTGTCATCAAACTCAGAGCTCCCTGTCCACCCCAAAGGTGTGAACCCCAGTTCTTCCCAGAGGGCTTAACTAGAATGGGGCTAAATATACTTATTGTAGACATGAAGCTACTTTAGATTATATGACCTCTAACTGCCTTTCCAATTTTGAAAATCTGTGGTTCCTGAAGCTGACTTGAAGATACAGTGGGTCACCATCAGGAGTTGATACTTTGTTTTGTTTTTATCTACTTATGGTCATGAAAATTTAGACTTGGAGAGACTTAAGAGATTAGCTCCAGCAGTTTTACAGTTTTGGGGAAGCTTTGGAATTCTTTTTTCATTCCTTTACTCAACAAATATTTATTGAGTACCTGCTGTGTACCAGCTTTGGGGATGCAATGGTAGAGCACAAAGAGACCCAGCTGGTCTGCCCTTTTAGAGCTATAGTCTAGTATGGGAGACAAACATTCATCAAATAATCACAAATAGAACCTAATATTGAAATTGAATAAATGCTATGAAAGTCATACTTGACATTTTGAATGCTTATTGTAGGAGGATTTAATTTGGGGAAATTGGGGTAGACTTTTCTGAGGAGGTGATGCTTGAGATCTGAAAGAGATTAGGAGTTGGGAAGAGCCTTCAAGATAGGAAACAGCCTTTGCAAAGGTCTAGTGGCCTGAGGGATATGGCTCTTTCTAGGAATTGAAAGAAAAGAGCATGGAGAGTGGTGTGAAGTGAGGCTGGAGAAGTAGGAAAGTGCCAAACCCTGCAGGGCCTTGGAGTTTTATCATTAAAAGCAGTAGGAAGCCGTTGAAATATTTAAGCCAAGAGGTAATGTGATCAACTTTGTAATATGGAGAATGGATTGAAAAAGACAAAAGTGGATAGGAGTAATGGAGTAATCCAAGCAAGAAATGTTAGGAAGTGGTTGTGGAGATAGGGAGAAATAGACAGACTCAAGGGATATTCAGAAAGTAAAATGGACGGGATATGGAGGGTGGGGGAAGGAAGTGTCAAGGATGACTTGTAGGTTTCTGACTTTTGTAGCTGGATAGATGTCATTTGGTGAATTGGGAAAATTTAGAAGTTCAATTTTGTACACGATGAGTTATAGGTGCCTTTGAGAAATTTAAGAGCTGTGAAATGAGAGGTAGGGATATGGAGCTCAGACTTGATGCCTAGGGTGGAGAAAAAAATTAATGAGTCATCTATAAATGATTATTAAAGCTATGTGCATAAATGAGTGAAGAGGGCCTAGGATGGAGTCTTGGATACTTACTGACCAGCTTAGAGGAAGATGAATCTGCAAAGAAGATCTAGGAGGAGTGTCCAGAAAGGGAGGAAAATCAGGTGAGTGTTGTGTTTCAGAAGTCAACAAAGATATTTTTCCAGAAGAAGGAACTGATCAAAAGTGTCATATGTTGGTGCTGAGAGGTCAAGTAAGATGGTATTGAAAAGCATTCTTTCAAGTTATCAACCTGAGGGTTATTTCCCTTTCTTCAAATGAAACCTTACCCAGAAGACCAGTATGTAAACAGATTTTTTTAAAAAGCTGCTCTGGTTGAAGTGAGGGTGAGGTACTTGCATTCTGCCTATTTTACAACCATTTGGACGACAGTTTGAAACCCCCTGAAAAGTCAAAATCACCATATGATGATAGGGGAAACTCAGCAGTTGAGGTAAAATGATTTGCTCAAAATCATATAGTTATTTAGTGGTAGGGTCTACATTAGAACTCAGTTCTTCTGATTTATAGCCCAGTTCTTTTTTTCATAACTATTATTTTCTCTACTTTTCATAATATGTGAGTTTGAAATATGGTTTAACTGACTAAAACGTGCATTTTGCTGCAGATAGAACTTAACTGTAATAAGAAGACTACTTGGATGAATAAACATGTTTACTTTTTTCCCCTAGAGGAAAAGATGCTGGGACCACAGGAGAGTGGCTTGATTGACCTACCAGATTATGAGAATGTAGAAGATGAAACTTTTCCTCCTTTTCCACCTCCAGCCTCTCCAGAGAGAGAAGATGGTGAAGGAGCTGAACCTGATGAAGGTCTGTATAAAATGCCAAAAAAGTGTCCGTGTTCAGTTATCCATCTCTCAGCTTAGAAATGACACATTTTATAAATGAGGCTTAAATTATTTAAGTAATATTAAATCTTGGTATATTTCACCAGAGTCAGAGAGAGGAGCACCTGTTCCTGTACCTCCAAAGAGAACAGTTAAAAGGAATATGCCCAAGCTGGATGCTCAGAGGTACATTTACTATTTCCTTAAACATTTATACTTTTTCTTTACATCCTTTTTCGTTTTATTTCTTATGTTACAAGCTTTTGGTGGGATGGTTGAAGATCAGATATTTCTAAAGACATTTTTTTTCAGTTCAGCAGATAGTATTTTTTTCTTTTTATGATCTTGGTTTGGCCTTGATGGCTCTAGCAAACTTCAAATTCAAAACATATTTCTATTCACAGATTAATTTCAGAGAGAGGGCTTCCAGCATTAAGGCATGTGTTTGATAAGGCAAAATTCAAAGGTAAAGGTCATGAGGTAAGAAATGTCTGATTTTTATTTTAGACTTTTGTTTTTAAAAATATCGATAAAACTGGAGCCATTATCATGTTCTTAGGAATCTTAGAATGTTTCACAGATACTTTCATTCATCATCATATCTCTGGAGGAACTATGATGTGGTGGAAGGGGCAATGTTTGAAGAATCAAAAAACATGTCTGATAGTCTCATTTTTGCCACTGTATGGCTTTAGGAACATCACATCTGAGTCTTTAAGCCTGAGTTTGTACTTTATAATTTCGAGGAATAAAATTTACTTTGTCTACTTCAAAGAGTGATTTTAAGCTTTATAAGAGCAAGGACCTTTACCTGTATTGATCACCTATGTGTCCCCAAGATATGGTACAGTGCCCGGTTCATAATAGACATCAGTTAAGTTTTGTTGAAAAATGAAGATGTTTAAGAACTGTCAATCACTGTGCAAATGTACATTTTAAAATTCTCTTAACTTTGAATGATGTAGAGTGTAGATACAATTTTTTGCAGATGGTATCTTTATAGAGCTTTGCAGTTTATGAAGTATTTTCAAATATATTCTTCAATTCTCAACCTGTGGGGTAAGTGTTGGACACATTATCTAGTTGGGAAACTGAGTTTTAGAGTTTTAAGTGTCCGATGCCAACAGTTAAGGGCAGAGCCTAGACTTCCCATTTCATAGCCCAGCTAGAATAATGTTAAGACAACAGTGAGCACCATCATGTGTGATATGGAGGATAACTGGAAAGAGGGAAGAGGCTAGAGGCAGACAGCAATTCAGAGGCTGTTTGTTGCACTACCAGGAGAAAGAGGTGAAAATACCCTGGATAAGGTAGTAGTAGAGAGATGAACAACCTATAGTACTTGTAGGTGACTGGATGTAGGGAGGTAAAAAAGAAGTCAAAACTAGTCCCAGCATTTCAAACTTGGGAGGCTGAAGAACTGTAGTACATTGCTCATCTTCAGTGGACAGGAAGAGAGAATATAGCCTGTGTCCTATTTTGCCACAAAACTAAACATAAATCAGGATATTTTAAAACCATACCCAGCTCAGTTAATTCATTGCCCTTGTTGAAATTTTCAGGTAGTAGTGATGAATTGTTGCTTTGAATTTATGAAGTCTTCATAAATTCATAAGTTTTTTGTTATATAAAATTTTCATAATAAGTACTTTATTAAAATAAACTTATATGAAGGGTAAATATTTTGTGTTTCTTTGTTGGGTGAGGGTAGGCTCTGAGAGTTGACTCTTATCTACTCTTCTGTACTTTGCCCTTGAAAATTCTTACAATTGATGGCAAAGTTGAATCCTCACTGCTTTTTTCTTCACGTATGACTTGGGACTTCCCACTGTGTTTAGCTATTTCTCTTGTGTTCCTTGTGTCTAACATGACAGTGTGAGATGACTGACCAGCTACCCCCGACAATTAGAAAATGATCTTAGGTGATTGAATTTTTAAGGGAACTTTTATCTTTATTATCAATATGAGAATAATAAGTCATTGTGCTCTCAATATTACATATTTAGTTATTGGTACAGTTGATTCTCTTGACTACTGACTTCTCAGACAAAATTAAATAACAGTAACAATAGCCAACATTTGAGTGCTTGCTTTGTTCAGGCACTTTACTTGTATTGCTTAATCCTCCCAACAACCCTATGAGGTATGTATATTATTATTATTATTTTATACATGAAGAAAAAGGCACAGAGGGGTAAAGTGTTTTGTTCAAAGTCACACGGCTGTGAAGTGGTAGAATTGAGATTTAAATGTATGCAGTCTGATCCAGAGCCTGTGCTTTTAACCACTCTCCTATTTTAAAATACTGTTAAGAGAAGAAAAAAATACAGTAAAACCAAGAATTTGGAACTTTTCTCATTCATTAGTCCAGTATATTAAACTTTGTTTTTCATTTTAATTTTTAAAAATTTTAAATGTTAAATGGAAATTTCATATATAGAGAAGTATTGTGGTCTGAGAATGTTTAAACTACTCTTGCTAGTGTTTGGGACTTTGCCCTTAGGATTTTTGAAAGTATTTTCACAGTGCTGAATTCTCAATGCTTTCTTCTCTATGTGCAATTTAGGGACCTATCTCTGTTTAGTTATTCCTAAAAGATATCTTGACATATTTTATTGAAGCTTATTTTCAAGTATTACTGTACAGTTCTGAAAAGAAGCACATGATTATCTTTTAACTTTTAAGTTTTCATACTGGGTTTTTTCCCCTCTGGGTGTGTGTGTGTGTGTGTGTGTGTGTGCGCGCGCGCGTGCGTGCGTGCGTGTGTGTGCGTGCGTGCGTGCGTGTGTGGAAGATTAGCCCTGAGCTAACATCTGTTGCCAATCCTCCTCTTTTTGTCAAGAAAGATTGGCTCTGGGCTAACATCTGTGCCCATCTTCCTCTACTTTATATGTGGGATGCCTGCCACAGTGTGGCTTGATAAGCAGTGTGTGGGTCTGCACCTGGTATCTGAATCTGTGAACCCTGGGCCACCAAAGCGGACTGCGTGAACTTAACCACTATGCCACGGGGCCAGCCCCTTTCCTCTGATCTTTAAATATCTGTATCCAGTGCTCTTTTAGACTGCAATCCTCTAAACCCTTAATAAGTATTTTTCTTCTTAAAGTTTCTTCTAAGAGTTTCTTAAACTTATAAGTATAAAATGGCACCAGTGACTTTGGCATTGCTATTCAATTCTAAAATCTGCTGACAAGGTCAGTTGTGAGAATGAGTCTTCTATTTAGCATTTTTATTTTTATGTGCCAGGCTGAAGACTTGAAGATGCTAATCAGACACATGGAGCACTGGGCACATAGGCTATTCCCTAAACTGCAATTTGAGGATTTTATTGACAGAGTTGAATACCTGGGAAATAAAAAGGAGGTTCAGGTAGGTGTTGAGATTATTGTGAATATCATTCGCAATACTAACTAGTACAAGGACAGATTTAGTTGAAGCTAAGTAGCTGCTTGGGGTCTTCATTTTGAAATCTATCTTGGTAGAGTGAAGGAAAATTAATAGTAGTTATTTGAAGAACAGCTTTTTTGAAACTAAGAATTGCATAAATGACCATTTTCCCCCAAATATTATTGGTGAAAATGTAAAAATATCTCTTTATTTACAGACCTGTTTAAAACGAATTCGACTTGATCTCCCTATTTTACATGAAGATTTTATTAGCAATAATGGTAAGAATATAGGTTTACCTTCTTTATAACAATTTTGCTTTTAGAATTGGATCTAGTTGGGGTAGGCAGTATTACAGGACTGGTTCTTAGTCTATATTGAGTATATAATTGAAGTACAGTAAATAGGAATGAGTTAAAATGCCTTGGTACATCTAGAATGTTGTCTGTGATATTTTTCTTAAAGACATGGCTGCAGTGCCATTGAGAGATGTTGTAAAAATATACTTAGCCATAAGACATAAGCTTTTGAGAACTCTGACAGTAACCCATTGATCATTTGTAGTGTTTGTTAATAAAAATATGTGACAAGATGCAGTGTTCATAGCATGTACACAAGATATAGGGTTCATAACATGTACACATAACATGTACAAGAAAATAGTGGCTCTGGGAAATTAGGCAGAATAATTTGATGATGAAATCGTTTCATTTCACTTGAGTGTAGATCTTGGGTACAGGACTTGAGTAGGACTTCCGTGACTGTTCCTGGTATTGATTGCATTTGTTAGTTGTACAGTGCAACCACGGGCAGTCACACACATCAAGACATGGTTCCTGCCGACAGGGTCTGTATAGTTATCAGATTTTCTGTGCGATGGCTCCATACATATTTGTCTGTTTTTGTTTTTTTAAACTTTTAATAGATGGGTAGAAAATACAGGCTGTATATAGAATCCCCTAAAGTTATTAATAAATTGCTTTTAAAAATGTGAAGGATGGGCCGCCCGGTGGCGCAGCGGTTTAGTCCGCGCTTGGCAGCCCGGGGTTCGCGAGTTCGGATCCCGGGCGCCCGCCGACGCACTGCCTGTCAGCCATGCCGTGGCGGCGTCCCATATAAAGTGGAGGAAGATGGGCACGGATGTTAGCCCAGGGCCAGTCTTCCTCGGCCAAAAAGGGGAGGAGTGGCAACAGATGTTAGCTCAGGGCTGGTCTTCCCCACAAAAAAAAAAAAAAAAAATGTGAAGGATTGTGATTTAAATAATCCAAGATTTAATTTTTTGGTAAGATGGTCTGTTCCTATGGCATGGGATTTCTATATGGAAAGGAATTAATTCTTACAGTATTAAATCCTACAGCATACACCACTGGCATAGTTAGTTTATTCAGCAGCACTTTTGAGCTGTGTACTATGTGCTAAAGGTTCACGGGTAAAGGAATAAGATCAGCCTCTTGCTTCAGGGGCTAACAGACTAGTGAACGAGTCAGACATATAACATCACCAGTAGTCTAATAGGTGCTATAATTTGAGATAGGAACAGGGCATGGGGTAGGGTGCAAAGGAGAGCATAGTTACTTTTACCTAGGGGAGGTATGATACCTAGAGGAGGTATCACAAGTACTTTGAATGATAAGCAGTAGAGGTGAGGCATAGGTGATTTTGGATAGAGGGAGCCACTTATGCCGAGAGGCATAAGTGAACACCGGACCATTCATGGAGTTACAGGCATACTGATATATAGGGTACGTAGAGGAGCCCTATTGAGAGAACCTCATTTGTTGAATCTGTTTTCTTTGTATCCTAGGAGAATAGTCTCCAAACCTTTTGAATCAGGCACCACAGCAGTAAAAATGTTTTGAGCATTTTATTTATTTATTTTTCTAATCCATGTATTATTGTACTGATAAGATATATAATGTACATTTTTGTTCTCACCAAAACATTACTATACAGTTTTAAACTGAGAACAATATGATTGAATATTCTGCTGAATAATTTTTTTTTTCAAAAATCTCACGCTACTGCTTCTTGATCAGTGATTTGAAGGTATGTTTGTAGATTCAATTTTCCCCCCCAAATCTTAGTTTTACCTTACTAAAATACATAAATCCAAATGGAACTAGAGCATCATTAATAAATGATGCACTTAATAAATCTTGGTATTCATTTTTCAATTCCATTCACTAATGCAAGGATTTTTGTTGATGCTTACTAGCAAATTTTCATCTACCTTTTTTCAATCGTTTGTCTTAAAAATTAATCAGGGGTTATATTTTTGTATTTTTAACAAAAGTGTAGTCATATTACTCCTCAGCTCAAAGCCCTGTAATGGTTCCTTATTTCACTCAAAGTAAAAGCCAAAATCCTCATGTCCTACTTGGCCTTAGAGAATCTGTTCCTGTGTCCTCACCCCATCTCCCTTGCCTCTCTGTCCTCACTCACACTGCTTCAGCCACACTTACCTCCTAGCTGTTCCTTGAACTTTGCAGGCATATTTCTTTTTTTTTGTTTTTTCATTTTTATTGATGTCTTAAAAGTTTATAACATTGTGGGGTTTTAGTTCTACATTATTATTTGTCTGTCACCTTGTGGATGTATCCCTTCACCCCTTGTGCCCACCCCCCCACCCCCCTTCCCCTTGGTAACCACCAACCAGTTCTCTCTGTCTGTGTGTTAGTTTATATTCCACATATGAGTGAAATCATGCAGTGTTTGTTCTTCTCTCCCTGGCTCATTTCACTTAACATAATACCCTCTAGGTCCATCCATGTTGTGAATGGGACAATTCTTTTTTTATGGCTGAGTAGTATTTCCTTGTGTGTATATATATATATTATATATATATATATATATTATATATATTGCAGGCATATTTCTGTCTTAAGGTTTTTGCACTCTGCCTTGAACACTGCCCTCCATCCTCCCTCCTGCCTCCAGATCTGCATGGCTAACTCTGCCTCTTCAAACTGTGCATAAATGTCAACTCAGTGAAGTCTTCCCGACCACACAGTTAAAATTGTATCCCTCCCCTCATTCTTGATTCCTCTATGCTTTTTTTTCATAGCACTCATTTCCCTTTAATTATCATATAGTTTGCTTATCTGTTAGTTTATGTATACTAAAATGATGGTGTCCTGAAGAACATTGAATATTTCTGGCTTTAGCTTCTTTGGCACAGTAGCTTGACTATGAATGTTGCAGTGAATTAATTTCAAGCATGGTTCTAATTTTTTTATCCCATTTTTATCCCCTTAAATGCTCCATCAGTGGTTATGTTTACATTGTTTTTCCATAAAACATTGTTTGTATTAAAGAGGTCATTTACTATTAAAGATATCTTTCCTTTCATGGCTCACAAAAAAAGTAGTTCTTTATGTATTTCATTATTATTAATTCAGAATCCTGTGAGCCCTGTAAGGTGAAGCATATTAGAAATATATATAAAAATATATACCTTATATATTGCATAATTGGTTCTAATACTTGTTTCTTAACTTTTCCAGCAATGTTCTCTACATGTACTCCATCAATATTTCCTGACAAAGGAATGCATTTTAGTTTCTTTTTCTTTCTTTCTTTTTTTTTTTTTGAGGAAGATTGGCCCTGAGCTAACATCTGTTGCCAATCTTGCGCTTTTTCTTTCTTCTCCCCAAAGCCCCAGTACCTAGTTGTATATGCTAGTTGTAGGTCCTTCTAGTTCTTCTATGTGGGACACCACCTCAACATGGTTTGATGAGTGGTGAGTAGGTCCGTACCCAGGATCTGGTTACCGGTGAACCCCAGGCCGCTGGAGCAGAATGCACGAGCTTAACTGCTACGCCACTGGGCCGGCCCCACATTTTAGTTTCTTGCCACATTTTTTTTTCCATGTTAGGAAGGAAAAGTATATGGCTTTTTGTCTTTCACTATTAAGGAAGAAACCTCAAATGGGGTTTGGATTGTAATAGGCTGGAAAAAATACCATATGATTTTTAAACCTCACTGGAATAATTGTAGAGGTTTGTCTTCATGTTTTAAATGTTTTGCTAGTTGTGATGGTTTTTACCATCATTAGCTAATACTTCAAGGCACAGTATATACATTGGACAAAGATAGTATATGTAAATTCATATTTCAAATGGTGGTCTTAGTGATATGAATTTTCTTTTTGCCTACTTGTCCAATCTGGTGAGGTTATCGTTTTTTTTAAACCCATAATATGAATGATGTAGAGAGAAGGTGAAATGTCAGCTTTGCCATTTTCTTAGTTCTTGCTTGTGCTTCTATTATCTTCTACCAAAAGGCCTTTTGTTATTTTGGAAAAATCTTTTTAAGCTACCACTTGTGCATTTTTTGGGATTGTTTTGGTTAAAACTAGATAGTCTGTCAGTCTACTTAACTGGGCAGTTAGAATCAGCTGTAACAATATGATGGAATTAAAAAATGAGTGAGGGCCCAACTCTCCCACCCTTCTGCAGTGTGGAGTTGCCTTTAAGGTAGCTTACAGATGGGATGATAACTGTCACATGGATAAGCGATAGTTCATCACTGCCAGTTCTGATTTTAAAAATAAGTAAAACTTAATTTTTCTTACTTCTTAAATGAAATATAAGTGGAAGATCTAATAGTTACTTTCCATATCACTGTGGATCATTTTAAGGGCATTGTGCTTTGAGATAACTCACGTACAGGGCTTTAAAGTTTATTAAGACTAATAATGTAGAGAGCACTGAAATTTTAAAAAATTAACTTGGAAATATGTCCATAGATCTCTCATTTCTTTCCTTTTTTACTTTGTGTCTGGGTTTTACCCTATTAAAAACAATAGCCTATATAAAATTACTGTGTATCATATAGACACTGTGGCAAGCTATTAAAATACTTTTTTTAAAATACATTGGAAATGTATTTCTTTTTTTTAAGAGAATGTGGGGTTTAAAAAAATTTTTTTTTGCAGGGAAGATTCACCCTAAGCTAACATTTGATGCCAACCTTCCTCCTTTTTTTCTTCTTCCCCGCTGCAACGCCCCAGTATGTAGTTGTATATGGTTGCAACTTCTGGTTCTTTTCTGTGAGCCGCCACCACAGCATGGCTACGGACAGACAAGTGGTCTGGTTCTGTGCCCGGAAACTGAACCTGGACTGCCAAAGCGGAGTGTGCTGAACTCTAACTGCTAGCCCATCAGGGCTGACTCTAAAATGCTTTTGTTTAATGTAAAGCAGGAATATGCTTTGGCTTTTTAAGTTCTTTTATTGGCCCAAGCATAAAATACTTCTAATCATAACTCAGAACTTTTGCTTTCCATTCATGCATATTTTTAAACTAGTATTTCCATTTGACTTAAAATGCCTCTTTAAAGTGATTTATAAATATTCCTTTTACTTGTTTGAATCAAGCATGTATTTGTAACTTTCTCATACCTCGCAGTGTTTCTTCAGATCTGGTACCTTATCACTTTAAACTGGTTTTCAGTTAATAGCTGCATAAGCTCTTTTTCTGGCTAGGTTAACACTACAGATGTACTAACTTTCTTTTCTACTGCAGATGAAGTAAGGGAAAATAATGGCCATGATGTAACTGCTACTGAATTAGATCCCTTTTTGACAAACTCATCTGAAAGTGAGGCATTTGCTTCTGAGTCAAGTAGAAGCCTCACAGAAGAGCAGCAACAAAGAATTGAGAGAAATAAACAACTGGCCTTGGAAAGAAGGCAGGCGAAGCTACTGAGTAATAGTCAGTCCCTTGGAAATGGTAAATTTTATACTGGGTTTTATTTGCTACCATTAATGTATCAAGGGCATGTTAAAACTTTTAACTTCTGTACTATCCCCCAAAATAAAATAACTCTAGGAGTAGAAAAATGTGATGTAGTATATTGTTTGTGTATATTAGAGAGGGAGAAAGGGAGGGTTTAATAAGTCCAAGATGGTTTTCTGGATAGCTGAATACCTCTTAAAAATTATTTTAATCATTTAAAGTTGATTCTGACCCTTTCAAAAATATTGTCTTCCTCTCCTCTTAAAGCACTTGACACACACTGTTATCTTTAGGATCATAATTATGAACATTAATTATTGTGGTACTTTCCTAAACATATAAAATGCCTTCTGCACCCATCGAAGATATTAGAACCGCTTGCTGACATGAATAGGTCCTAAAATGCTTTTTATTGCATTGTGTCACTTCTGTTGTGAGCTGTCAGTTTGTGTTGTGTTCTCTTCCCTCTTTAAAACTGCCTTAAAATTTGCTGTTTTTAAAACAGACTATGGGTTTGGAAACTAGATAACCAAAACTGTATTTTAAAATAATTTTGTTAAAACCGTATTTAAAAATAATTGCAAATGGGTGTTGAATGAAGCGGGATTGCATGTCTTTCTCAATTTCCAATCCAGTTTTTCCTTTTGAAATGGGAAAATAAGAATCATAGTACGGAGTGAAGATGCAATGTTAGAAAACAAGTTTCACCCATGATAATAAAATTCTCAAGTGAAAATTATTCACTATGATTATAGTATCATGATTTTTCCAATTAAAATGAAATTTTTAGTTTTACAAATGGATGTTTTATTACTACCATGTGAAAAATTACACGAAGATACAACTATTGTTGATGGCAGTGTCTCCTTGCTGTCATTATCAAAGTATACCTGGCAATAAGCATTTTAAGGCTCATCTTCTATTTATAATATATAACTTTAAAATTTGCCCTAATAAAGTATCTTAAATTTTCTTTACTATAGATCACTTTGACATATAGCTGTTAAGAGCATTTGGTTTTTAAAAATTTTTGTCTAGTAGTTTTGATTTTGAATGAGAACAGTTGCATTTGGCTGTGATTCATGAGTTTGAGTTCAGTACCTTTCAAGATTCTGGCATTTTTTTAATGTATTTTGTACATGTATAAAAATGGCTTTATTTGGAAGAAACTGACCACAATTAACATTAACTAAAGTGACCATAGGTTTCATTTCCACTGACTAAGCTTGTGAAGAAATTTGTATTTATGAGGTAAGATTGGATCATATGCTTATAATGAGTAATGATGATGATTTCTCTTTCAGACTTAATGAACACATCCAGGGCACAGGGAGATGAAGAGGTTAAAACAGGTGAGGATCAAGAGGAGGAGTCAAATGGATTTAAGAAAGGCATTCTGGACAATCCACTTATTGATGCTGCTGCCAATACTGTAAATGAAGAGGAGGAATTAAAAACAGAGAAAACGCAACTGGACCAATCCTTTTAAAATGTACAATAGTAACTTTATGCTTCATCCAGAAATGTTACTGAGGTTGGGTGGGCCTCATCTAAGAGAAAATCTATTAACTTGCTATCCTCCAAGTTTAAGATTACTCTGTATTTTGTTTACTCTGAGTGAAAATCCTTATGTAGTAAAACTTGTACAAATGCCTGTTTAAAATCTGGTATTTATAATTATACTTGTTTTGTATTAACTTTAGTTAAGTCTATTTATTCTCTTTTGTGTTTATTTTTATATAGATCGGACTTCATAAAAATGATTAGTAGTTAAACATTTCTGCTGCTAGTGTGGCCATTGAAGCCCTTGTTTTCACTCCACTGGGTGGTTTTAAGATGTAAATATATAATGAATATTAATGTCCATTTTTAAAAAAGAAATAAAAAGCTTACAGACTATCTCTAGAGGCTTTATGAAAGTTTCTCACTGCTATTTAGTTCTGCAATTTTCACTTTTGGTAAAATGTTTAAGGTTTTTATATGTGTTGACATATATTTTGAGGAGTCACTTTAATACTTAAAGGGTCACATGAAAGGCTGATATATATTGCCTGGCCTGCACAGGTGCTAGGGAAGTTCAGGTGCTCCTTGGTATCTTGACTATTTGGAGAGAAATTTGCAAAGTATGGGGAACACGGAACACCTAGGGTGGATTCACAGGAGACCTTTGAGTTCGTGGAAGAGAGTCCAAGGATTGGGAAAAACGTACAATAATGATACAGAAATGAAAATCTAGAAATAATGATTTGGGAATGGTGACTATGAGGCTAGAAGTGTTCAGACCAGGTGGTGAGAAGATCTGATATGGAGTTTTTTTCCTGCCTGAGTTTATTAACTTGGTGGAGGAGGTAATTACAGATAAGAAAGTACCATGTTGACAACCAAGTTTAAAGAAGGTCTAGTTCTTGGCAGGAGATAGATTCCATTGGGGCAGCAGGAATGGCAAAGCTAGTTTTTACAAACAACTAGGGGTTGGGAAAGGCAGTTTCACAAACTGCCTTTCGTGAAAAAGACTGGCAGAGTGATGGTGCTAGAGTGGCTTCTATCCATGAGGCTGGGACAGGCAGGCATCTTGTTCTCTTCAGGCATGCCGCCTTCAGGTAGGAATGGAGAATGACAAGCATGGTTTGCTTGAAAGGCCAGGAAGTCGAGCACAAGAACATGAGATGGGGGTGGTGTGCCCTATAGGCTTGCTGGGGACTGGCATAGTGAAGGGCCAAGAGGCAGAAGCTTCAGAGGACTGTGGTTTATTGTTGCCAATAGGAGATCAGCTAGAAGACGGAGTCCAGTCTCTTTAGATGCAACCAATGCCTGGAGAAACTGCTTCCTCAGAAGGGCCTGTTCTGCCCTCTACCCACCCTCAAACTGGATTAGAGGAGATGATTAAGACGGAGTGATTTTTTTCCAGTGGTGGGATTTGTTGGCAAAGTAACAAGTCTCCAACAAGGGCAAGGCCAATCAACTCATCATCTGAGGAGTACTCAGCAAAATGAGAGGGTGGAAAGGGAGGTTTGAGAGAAGAGACCTCACCTGTGCACCCCACCCCACTCCCTATGCCCTGTCCCCAACTGGTGCTGGGGACAGCAGGGAAGGTTTCAGTCAAATATCAAATAGGAGTTTTAAAAATGGACAGGTGGACAGGACTAAGTCTTATTATCTGAAAGAGACTGAAAAGTTACTCTGACAGATGTCAGAGGGGCCTATGACCCTAATGGCCCAGTGTAGCAATTACTGGGAAAATTAAGACTTACTTTTATAAAGCGGATTTGAGACAAGTTAACCAAAAATCAGTTTTTGGTTTATTAAAAATAGACTGGCAACCTGACTTGCAGAGCCACCATTCAATATTCATTTCTGAAAATCAGTTTCTACAGTAACCTAATTGGACTTTATTTAATGCAACTGTAATTAATGATGAGAAAACATTCTACACATGTGGGAAATATCTACCCAATCCCAATCGACGAGAACACTGGGTGACACAGAAAATTAGATGTTATGTTGAAAAGAAGGTAAAACATTCACATAAGATAAAGCTCTTTTAATGAAGTAAAAAGAGTATTTCATATTCCATAACTGTTTGAAACATCCAGGAGAGCCAGGTCCCTTATCTCCTCTAGAAGTATGTACAGGCTTCTTCCCTTTGTTTGGCAGTATTTTTGATAATCTTCCTGGGTGATGTTTACTTTGACTTCTTGGGCAAGCTGAGCTTCCTCCACAGATCTAGTTACTTCTTTCACTAAGTCACTCTTTAGCAAGAGGGAACTCTGATGAAAAAGTTCTGTATCCGGGATCATGTATGGTTTGTTGCTTATTATTTCAAGCCTGATTTTATCAGAATGGCAACGTGAGGCCTGTACAGATATTCTCACCTACCATAGAGGAGAAAAGGCACATTACTATATCATCTTTGTTCTTTACATTGAAACCAATACTTAATGTAAATACAAACTTACTGTTACATGGTCAAACAAATGGAACATAACAGATTCCCCTTCTGTTGTGGTAGAGGTGATTTTGTTTTGAAATCGTTGAAGGGATCCTGGTTTCCATTCAGAACGGCTATCTGGGCCGCATGAGATCACCAAACCGTCTTTATTTTTTAGATAAGCAGCACCTTTAATCCCAAACCTGAATCAATGCCAGAATAAAAATGCAGAGAAAATGTATTCTCAGTCTGCAGATCTTGTATATTTATCTAGAATGCTAGTTTTTCTTCTAGGTTAAAAACTTTTCCTGTGATTTACTTTCAAATATTTATTTCATTGAGCAGATAGAAACAAATATTTTGCTAAATAAAACAGTAAAATCCTATCCTAAGACATACAGATGTGCTAGAATCTAATGTCCTTTTATACTTAATAGTGAATTATATATTACATTATGTACATGTGGTAACTACAAATAGTTGCTAAAATAAATATTTTAATAAATTATGTCTAATGTACTGTTTGTTCTACACTTTGAATTTAACTATGATTTCTTAACAACTATTGTGATAGATGTAACATACCTTGGTAGAAATATAAGCACACCATTTGTTCTAATTGAATAGATGACCCCATCAGATATGCAACGCTCCTCAGTTTCTGGGTCTTTGTCTTTAAAATACATGCACTGAAACAATTCAGTAGACTGCTTCTGAGAATGCTGTGCTGCCTGTCAGAAGAAGCACAACCCCAAAGCATGATGACCCCAGAAGAAACATGGAATTCATATTCCCACAGAAACAATGTCTTTAAAAAGGCTAGATTTTAGAAAACTATTAATTCAAATATTCTCTATTATGAATTGAATCAGTTTTTCTGGGAACCTAATCATTCCCTCAAAAATGTCTTAGAAAATTAATTCTTTAAGAAAACAAGCTGTTTGTCACTTAGAACCTGTTTATAGTTCATTCAGGTAGAAGAAAAGTATCCATATCTACACCTTACTTTTATTTTCAAGTCTGTCCTACCAAAATCCTGTTGGTGGAAGTGTAAATTAGTACTGCTATGCTGTGGGGCAATTTAGTAATATGTATCAAAGTTTTATTTGGGCATACCTTTTGACTCAGCAATTCATTATTACCAGGAATTTATTCAGGCAATAATCTGAGAAATCTGTAGAAGTGTATACATAAGGATGGTTATAAACTGGATTGCCTAGGACAGTGCTGCCCAACAGAACTTTCTGCAGTGAAAGAAATGTTCTGTTCTGTATCTGTGTTGCCCCAGGGGTACCAACTAGCCACACACGTCTACTGAGCATGTGAAATGTGTCTAGTGTGCCTGAGGAACTGAATTTTTAATATTTTAATTCAAATAGCCAACACAGTTAGTGGTTACATTGCATAGCACAGAACTAGAACATTGGATATAGAAAATTTTATTAACACTTAGGTAGTTTCTAATTTTCTGTATCATCAAATGGTCTAGTTCTATGATGTGCAATATTGTAGCCACTGGCAACAATATGAAATAGAATGCAAAGTGGCTTCTAACACAATAATGTAACTATATTGACATGGGGTGCTATCAATAACATGTGTTAAGTGAAAAAAGGCAGATTTCAAACAGCAGGTATGGTATAATATTTTTATCAATAAAAAGCATTGTCCAGCATTGTTAATGGTTACCTCGGCGGGGGTAAGATGATAGATGATCTTTTACATTTCTACATTTTGAGATAAACATCTAACCTATTGTTAAATCTCCCAAATCCACATTAAGTTACTTCAGAACACCTGTAAATGTATTGAGAATTACTCAATAAACTATAATTTTTCATGTTATTTCATTGGTTAGAATAATTCTAGAATTTAATTCACCAGAATATATGGTACTTCATTCTACTACACCATTAAGCTGATATTCTCTTAGAAAAAGATGATGGGTAAGAGAATTTAAAATCCCTTCTTACTCGGTTTCTGTTGTTGATATGTTTGCATAATTCCTCAAGATCTTTGCTGCTGAACAAATTTTCCTTAATTTCCATTTTCTTCTCTTTTGAAATGGCTGCCATTAACAATCGGTGTACTATAATATCTGAATATCTTCTTATTGGAGAAGTAAAGTGAGTATATTTATCTAATGCAAGACCTTTAAAAAGAAACCAAAAGATTGAAATTAAAAAAACATACTTTTAATTTAAACAACTTGCTCAACGTTATGGCTATGCAAAGGAAAATTTTAACATTTACCATAATGATGGAACTCTTCCTCCGCACAGGATCCAGTGGAGAAATACAGTGCATTAGACATGGCCTGTGTAGCCATATATCGCAGCAACCTGTTTACAATGGGATCGTTGGGGTCATTTGCGTTATCCAGAGAATCAGCCAGTGTTTTATTGGACCTGACCAAAAAATGGAAAAACTTGTATTTAGTCCCCAGCAATAATTTATAAGTCAACACACTCTGAGGGGAACCTTTCACTCATCAGTTTGAATACTTTCATCTGCCTGTAGTTAAATTTTGGACACATTTCAGAAGCAACTCTTTTCAACTATAGAAATCTCGTTTGCTTTTAAAGTTTAAACAAAGAAAGTGTGTGAGAATTTAAGTATGTTTCTTAAAGAGTAATGTGCTGATACCTACAAGGTTAAGTTAGTGCTTGGCACACAGTAGGTGGTTAAATACTCAAATTGAACTTCTAACACCCTTAACCTTAAACATTCTGTACAGGTCAAAAAATGGAGTTTTTCTTTTTTAAATCAAGAATTATTGAACCAGGAGGAGTTAAAAAACAGAACTGAACTAACCCTGAGGTACACAAAGTAAAAGAAACCTAAATGATTTTCTTTTTTTTTGGTGAGGAACATTCGCTCTGAGCTAACATCTGTTGCCAATCTTCCTCTTTCTTTGCTTGAGGAAGATTGTCCCTGAGCTAACATCTGTGCCAATCTTCCTCTATTTTGTATGTGGGTCGCTGCCACAACATGGCTTGACAAGTGGTGTAGGTCTGCGCCCAAGATATGAACCCGTGAACCTTGACTGCTGAAGCTTCAAGCGCACCACACTACACCACAGGGGCTGGCCCCGATTTTTCTTTTTTTAAAGAGAAAGAGAGATAGGAAACACCCTATTTACTCTCAAATAATAATTTTTAAAACCCCAGGAAATACAGAATTATATTAAAAATTAAACTAATAATACAGCATATAATTTAGTTCTGTATTGCAGCCCGCTAAGAAAAAGGGGGAAAAGGGAAGATGGAGAATGATGAGTAGAGAAGCATCATGAGATTGGGCACGGATATGAGCTTTCCAGCTGGACAGACTTGGATTCAGATCCTGCCTCTGCCCTGACGAGCTGTTAAATCACAGGCAAGTTACTTAACTTCTCCAGACTTAATTTCTCTCTCTGTAAAATACGAATGATAAAAGATGATGTCTGAAAGCCCTTAGCATGTGTGCCTGGCACACACACGGCTCAACCACCAAACAAACCAACAAAA
The DNA here is from genome assembly GCA_031878705.1 of Tapirus indicus. Taxonomy (NCBI): domain Eukaryota; kingdom Metazoa; phylum Chordata; class Mammalia; order Perissodactyla; family Tapiridae; genus Tapirus; species Tapirus indicus. The sequence goes on along the minus strand of CM062918.1, from coordinate 57,025,261 downwards.
GATACTATCACCTAAAGATAGAGGCAAAAAAAATCCATATTGATAAATAAATAAAAGATATTTTCATTAGCACCTGTTACTTGACAACAAAATATTTTAAAAATCCTTTTTATACATCATTTTTGACAGGGAAAATATTTTATCCTGATGGTGGGGAGTAAAAACGTCTCATTCAATGGCAGCAGGGTATAAATTTACCATTGGTGTGGGGGCTTATGCTTTCGCCAGATATGTTGCGTTTTTAAAATACTGAAATAAATAAGATTACGTCTTGTTATTTGCCTAATGCGTAGATGAAATTAAACTGAGGATAACAGGTTCTTTACTTCTGTATTACAAATTGTAGTATGTCAGAATTATGCCTAAATAAACCTGTGTTAATTTTAAGTCTCTATACCTACATTATAGTAAATGAAGAGAGCCAAGAAGTTTTCTATTTTTGGTCAAAGATCTGGCTGTCACATTTTAAGAACTACTGTAAGATAAAGAAGTCTCCAGCACTCCCTTCCATTCCTCTGCCCCCACAAAAGAGGAATTACCTTGTATCTATGACGAAGCCTTTTGCTTTAGCACATTCTCGGAGTTCAGAAAAAAACTCCTGGTGTGGAGGAGGGTGTTGGCGCAACAGGGCTTGATGAGGGAAGCTCTCCCAGATCTTCTTGGCTACCCAGTGGTTGGCCAAGATCATGCATTCAGCCACCGTCTCATGGACTTCCAGGGGCTGCTTGGGAATGAGGTCATGAATGTTCTTTTTTTCGTCTAGCTGTACGTGAACCTCTACCCCTTCCAGTTCCAGGGCACCACAATGATCTCGCTTAGCTCGGACATGGCGTGCTATGTCAGTCAGCTTTCCAATTGCCCACACTAACTCCTCGAGCTTGGCTTGTCTGCTCTTCTCATCCAAATCTCTGAATTCTGGAATATCATCAACAATGCTGAAGTTTCCATCCAGTAGTTCCTGGGCTGCTTCATAAAACAGTTTGTAAGCTGATCGAATAATGGTTCTGCCATACCACACTTTCTTAATTTCATAGGAGGTTTTATCCAATTCCCACATGACGCTCACAGCATACCTACAAAACCAGTAACACCGACATCATTATTCAATTCTTCCATTTTGAAGCAAGCAGAACTAGACCCTAAATGTAACTTGAAGGAAAGATATTGCTACAGGTTTCTCAATGTCTCAATCCGATGTCCAATGTCCCAGTGTCTCAATCCAAACAGTCCACCACCAAATCAAAAAGTATTTCAAATTAAAACAACAAAGCTCGACTAGGTTCTGTTGAGCTCTGAGCAAATGTGCAATGAGTTCACATGTAATGTTACAAACCCTACCTTATAGTTCTCCATTTTCACCAGAAAAGTAGAAAACTGATGGAGCCAAGTCTGTTGGGCTCTCTAAGAAAGAGCAAAGCCTTTCAAATCCAACAGGGTGTCACTGAACTATGATATCAGTCTTGATGATGTGTTAATTAGCAAAAAGTTGATTTTGTAAAGAATCACTTTGCCACCAAATCACGCTATTTAAAAACATATACAACTCATATAAAAAACAAAGGTCTAATTTTCCTAATATATAAAGAGCTCTTATAAATCAATTAGTAATAGATCAAGAAATCAAAAGAAAAACGGGCAAGGAACATGAAATCATTCACAGAAAAGGATACATAAATGACTGTTGAACATACAAAAAAAGTTTAACTTATTCATAGTAGGAAAAATGCAAATTGAAACCACTAAGATACCATTTTCATCTATCAAATTGGCAAAGGTAAAAAAAATACAGCATATTGTGCTGGCAAGGCTATGGGGAAACAAGCATTCTCATACCCTGATGGTGGGAATATAACTGGTGTAACCTCTAGGGAGGGCACTTTGATTATATCTATCTAATCACAAACGCATATACCCTTTGACACAGAAATTCCACTTCTAGGAATTTATCCTCCAGATATACTGTACTTTAAAAAATGTGAAATGACTTATGTTCCAAGTACAGTTTTGCTTGTAATAGCAAAAGATCAGAAACAATCCAAATTTCCATATATAAGCAACTGTTATTAATATGGAATGGTCTGCAAGATACACAGTTAAGCTGAAAAAAAAAAGGTGCTGAACAGTATATATATATGTCACCATTTGTGTAAAAAAGAAAGACCACATGTCCATATTTGTGTGTGTGTATTATATCTAAAAAATATGTAAGAAATTGGTAACTGAGGGGAAATAGTAGGGAGGAGCCTTTCACTAAATATCTTTTGGAACCTATGGATTTTGGACTATATGGTTTTTTACCTATTCAAAGATAGATATAAACTTTAACTAAAACAAACAAAAAACCCCCAAAGTTCATGATCCTCATGAAAAACAGCCTCAACCAGGGAATACATACGCACAAAGTTGTAAGCATTTGGTCCTAGACTTTAGCTCACACTTTTTTTTTTTTGGCTGAGGAATATTAACCCTGAGCTAACATCTGTGTCAATCTTCCTCTATTTTGTACGTGGGTTGCCACCACAGCATGGCTGACGAGTGGTATAGGTCTGCACCTGGGATCCGAACCTGCAAACCTGGGCTGCCAAAGTGGAGCATGTGGAACTTAACCACTACACCACAAGGCTGACCCCTGTAGCTGACTTTATAAAGCTGCCTAAAAACGAGTGGTGCAGGGGGTGCAGAGGATGCAGGGGAGAAGCAGGGGTGGGGAGTGGGGTGGTAGAGCATATTAGAAAGAAGAGGAGAAACAGGCCAGAAGCAAGAGCACCAGGCATCACAGAAGGGCCGAGACAAGCTCTGAAGATGAAAATAATGAATGAACTCACCTATCAACGCCTCCCAGGAGGGAGCACAAATCAGCACTGAGGATGGAGGGCAGCATGTCATAGCGACGGTCTGCTAAATAGTAAGTAGTGGCCCTGTGAATGACACATATGCGAGTGCGTGACCTTCAGCAGCAAGAAGCAGAACTGCTGACTGCATGGGCTGCAGTGAGGTAAACGGCCAAAACCTCAGCATAAATTCCCCAGGGCTGCTGCCTTGTCATAAAACGCAGCCGACTGGGTAATAAAGCTATTCCCAGGTTCCCACTTTTCAAAGGGTTACAGCTTTGGGCTGAATATTCTTCCACTGATATAAAAAAAGAAAGAAAAAGTGACATGAATCTTAGTTGTTTAAAAAAAATAGAGTGTAATGATCCGGTATTTATATAAAATAGTATGTTACTTCACAAAAAAATGTAACCATTTCAATTTAGAAGGAAACAATGTGTGAAAACGTTCTGTTATAAAAGAAAGGTAAATTGATCAAGGTACTATTTTTCTAAAGGAAAAGGGAAAGTGGACTTCAATTTTTTTTTCTGGAAGCGAGCTTCAGAATTGCGCAAATACGTGAAATTTTTGTTTTGAAAATCTGAAACTAGCATAGTTACAAAATATGTTACAGTCACATATACATCATGACAGTGCTGATTTCAAATAGCATTACCTTGTTCTAGCTTCAATATCAATGTAAGAATTTGGTGCCACAAAGTGTGTTACGTCTGCGATGTGGACACCAAGTTCCAGGTTGCCATTATTTAAGGTTCTGACTGACAGTGTGTCATCCACATCTTCACAACCTTTGGGGTCAATGCTGAATACAAGATGGGTTTTCCTCAAATCTCTACGCTCTCGTTCCTCTTCAAGATTGACCTTCCAGGGATTTTCAGGTGTGTTTACTGGCATCTCACACATCTGTACAAGGAGAGGCCAAATATTCAGCAATTCATGCACCACAAGTTTCCCGTAAAAATCTATTCTTTAACATTTTCAGTGTGACGTCATAGAAATCCCATTCATTCCCCATTACCTTCTGCAATTAACCTATGTTTGCTTCTTTTGATCAATAATTATTTATTAGGTACCTAATATGTGTCAGGAACTGTGCTAGGCTCTGGAAAGTCAGGAATCAATAGGAAAGACACAGTCCCTGGCCATTGAGGACCCTTACAGTCTGACAGGAAATTTTCCACAACTTTCACCAGCCCCTTAGTTATGGGGGCTGGAGAAGAACGAATGGGTGGCTTTAAAGAGACTAACTTCGACTCTATTTTCAAATTTGTTTAAATGTAGTTAAACTTTTAATTCAAGTCAAGCCCTGAAAAAAAATCACCATGTCCCAAATATTAAAAGCTTATTCCTTAAAGACAATTTAAGCAGGACCAATCTAGGACATTTTCTCTCCATTATTACCTGCTTAAGCCATCAATTTGCAGTTAAGTAGGCTAACAGAGAAGAGAGAATTCTAGTCCTATGAAGTCTAATCCATGCTTTATTTTATTCTAACATTTTCACTAAGTGCTGTCAAAACAAGTCAACAAGTAATTTCCAGAAACTAATGTTTTAAACATAAAAATTTAATAATGTAAAATATTCTAAAATATTTTTCTCTTATAGCTACTGTTCTGTCAGAAACTATAATGAAAATAAGAACACCCATATGTTCTTGATGGCAACGCAAACTGGTCCAATTTTTCTGGAGAACAATCTGCCAATACATAACAAAAGCTATTTAAATTTTTTATGCCCTTTGACTTGGCAATCTCACTTTAAGGATTACATTCCAAGGCAAATGATCAAAAAGAAAAAAAAGCAACGTTTATAAAAATGTTTGAAGCAGCAGTTTTATAATACTGAAAAATGAAATAGCCCTATGTCCAACAATTGAGGAACGCTTAAGCAAACTAGAGTACATCAATATACAGTAATTTGCTATAACTATTAAAAATAAGTAGGCTATGTCAATATATAGAAATGATTTTAAGTGAAAGAAGCAGAACAGAAAATAGAATGTGCACACTATGAGTACAGTTATGCAAGAATAATAAACACGATTTATGAGGTTTTAAAAGATCACAAAGTGATGGAAATAGCTAATGTTTTATATCCATGGCATTTCTCTTTTCTGTAAAGCTTACAAAAACTGTTTCACAATGAGCATGATTTTTTGATTTATGGGTCAGAGATATACGGAACCCAAGAAGCTGCTCCCTGCAGCTTTGTGCAGGCCTCTGGTTAGGTGATTATGACAGGGAGCAGAGGCCAGCTGGGTCTGTAACAAAGTCCCCTTGTAGTTGCTGGGGATGGAGGTATACTGACTATGAGACACTGACACACCATTTTTAAGCACTGTTGGAAAATGTAAAAATTTAAGAGCTGTGAGGCTGTAGGAAACTAACTCTGCACTTGAAGCTGACGTCAGTCTGGTCCAAACACAGAATAAAGAGGAATGAGATTTTTCCATTATCTTCAGCTTCAGACAGTGGGGTTGTTACACAGCACAAAGATTTTTCTTTCTTAATGATGAAACAAACAACAAAAGCAAAAAGAAAACGTATAAAATGTCTTTCACCAGAGCAAAGGACTTGGGGAAATCTGACCTGGGCTTCCGAGAAAGGGACAACTGAAATACTGTTTTCCACCAGGATGGTTGCAGTTTCCCCTTCCAGATCTCCGATTCTTCCTAAAACACGCACAAAATGTCCATTTGGATACACGGATGTCGACTCCCAGGAATCGATGCGCACAACCACCCTGAAGTCCTGCACAAAGGGAGAAAAAACCCACAAGTCGAGCACCAGGAGTTAAGTGGGTCAATTAGAAGCACCAAACAAACAAGAGATAAATAGCATCAGGCTCCAAAGAGAGTGGCCAATTCACAATAGTGGGTTTTTCTGTTTTTTTGTTCTTCCTGTTTTAGTAAATTGCCAGATGGCTTGTAAATGCTTGGCCCAACGCACTGAAGGGAGGCATTACCTCTCCACATCCAATAAGTGGGCTGGAAATTTTCGTCTGTTGAAGAAAACCAATTGTAACACATTCTGGTTAACATCTGTGACACGGGGAAAAACTCGATTATGCATAGTCCAAATTAAATTTCAAAACAAAAATTTCAATTTTGTATGTGTAGGAGTTACTTTCTAATTTCTTAAGACATCTTTTGGTAGGGAAGAAGGTATCAGTGAGAACTGAACCCCACTGCCCCTAAGTTCCTGCAAACCATGGAGATGGAAAGCAATAGCTGCAACTGGCCTTAGAAAGCCGGCATAAGGCTTCGGGGTGGAAAGGTGCACAACGACCAGATTACTGGCTGGGACATCCTGCTTCAGTGTCTCATTTACAAACTGCAAAACATCACGCAAATCAAATTGGGGGATGCCTGTACTCTTCACCACAGTAAAGGGTAATTTTTAACTTTCTTGTTTATGTCTTCTCTCCAGGGCTATATATTCCTTTATGGCTAATCGATTCTGTGAAGTGCCACTATATCATCCCTACAGGGCAGGGTGATCGTATTTCTATATTGCTTGCTGGAAGAAAGCTTGTTAGTGTTGGCAAAGTGTATCTATTCAAAGTTTCTGTGTTGGACAGCTGGATAATGTATGTTCTCTCCAATTGTCCTACACAGCTCTTTCTAGGACGGTTTCTCTCTGGCCTTCATTTATTAACCAAGGACTACTTAATAGATGGTTCTATATATTTAGAATTTTTAAAAAACAGGATCTTGGAATGCCAGATGCCATCAATAATTTATCCCTTCTTATGCAAAGGAATTAACAATGTTTCCTGGTACTGCTCAAAAGCCAGCAAAGACCCAAGGAAAACAGTAGAGTACAGTGTCAGCTACCTGGAGGGCTTCTGCTTGCTGAGTGCTAATTCGGATTTTGGGAATTCTGTAATCCCAAGGTGTAACTAGGATTTTCTGAGCATTTTTGCCCTGAGATTGGACCTCTTCTTTGGATGGAAATGTCACCACATAATCCCGCCAGTTCTTCTGAAGGATGCCCACCACTCTGCCTTTGGGAAAACAAAACAAAATAAAGCCTTAATGGGTGAGATGTCACTCTGACCAGTTCAGCAATGAGGAAGAAAACAGGAAACACAAAGCCCCATTTTTTTCAAGCACATCCACACAAGTCGAGAGATACTAAAGATCTGCCTTCCTAGCATTTTATTATTAAGATGGATCATTTTTTTAAAGATAGATAACTTTTTAAAGTAACATTGTCAGTATGCCCTTTCTCCTATGGGGCCTGACGGGACATTTAGAATCCATTAGTCCCACTCTCTCTTTTGCCCTTACCTTATCAATCTCAGGTTTAGGTATGTTAGGAAAAGTCAATGATTCTCACTTTTTTAACCTATGCCCTCTACTGTACATTTTCACTGTCTTTCTTGCATTTTCCCACCAGCCAAGATCATTTGGTCCAACATCATATACAGAAAAGTGTACACATTATAGGTCTGATACACAACACTTTTAATCATCACTCATTGATGTTAAGAAAAAACAAACTTTAGTAGTTCAAAGTGCTATCTTTTCTTTTCACAAATATTTACTGAGCCCCTACCGGACATGAGGCTCTCTTCTCAGTGCAGGGAATTAGCAGTATCAAAACTGACAAAGTCCTTGATTCCTAGAGTTTACACTCTAGTTTGGGTGTCTGTGGGGATGGTAACTGACAGTAAAATATAAATGCATGTGAGGTAGTGATGACTGCTGAGAAAGACACAGAGTAGGGTAAGGTGACCAAGAGTGACAAAGGGTTAGAGGTGGCAGCTATTTTAAATAAAGCGACATCTGAGCAGAGACTTGAAGTGAGGAAAGGAGGTGTGAGGATGTTTGTGGAAAGCTTGTTTCCGGTGGTGAAAAGGACAAGTTGGTCAATATGGCAGGAGCAGAGTGATGAAGAGGATGGTGATCAAAGGCAGCCTAAGCTGGAGGGAACTTGTAGGCCATGGTAAGGACTCTGGATTTTATTCTGAGAGAAACAGGAAGCAGCCATTGGAGAGTTTTGAGCAGAGATATGACATGACTTAAGACTTTTAAAAGGATCACTGTGGCTTCCATGTGGAGAAAAGACTATCTGGGAGCAAGGCTGGGAGCAGGGAGACCAGTGAGGAGGTTGTTGGGATCATCTCACCAATGGGCTTTAGTGGCCCGAACTAGGAGAGAAGTGGTAGAGTGTGGCAGCAGCTGAATTCAGGCCACACATTAAATCTGGAGCTGACAGGACTCGCTGATGTGGGAAAGAAGTTGAGGATAATTCCAAGGTCTTTGGGCTCAGCAATTTTGAGAAGGAACTTGCCATTTATTGAGATGGGGAACACTCGGGGAGGAGCAGGTTTGCTGTAGAAATCAGGAGTTTATTATTAGGTATGTGAAGTTTGAGATGCCCATTAGACATCCTGGAGAAGATGCCAAATAGATAGCTGAGTAGATGAAACTGGCGGCTGAGGAAGGGGTCTGGGTTGGAGAGAGAAAGCTAGAGGACTACATGAGCTCTCCCAGAGAGTGTGCAGAGAACAAGAGGTCCAGAGATGAGCCCCAGTGCACCCAAGAGGACAAGAAGATGGAGAAGAACCAGCAAAGGAACTGAGAGGGAGCAACCAGCAGGGGAGAATAACCCAGAAGCCAAAGATGAGGCAGTGATCCATCAGCCAAATGCTGCTGACAGGTTACAGATGTGGAGGATTGTTGGCAATGACGTCACTGGTGACCTTGACAAGAGGTCATGGTTTTTTTTGGGGGGGGTGTAGGGGGGTGCCTGAATGTAGTGGCTGTGGGAGAAAATAGGTAGACAGGAAGTAGAAAGAATGCAGAGTTAACTGTCTCACTGAGACTCACCATAAACTGAAGCAGAGAGAAAGGCAGTACTGGAGGGGATGTGAGACCTGAGAGCGTTTTGTTTTTGTTTTGCTTTAAGATGGGAGATATTATAGCATATTTGGATGCTGATGAGAATCAAATAAACCTGCAGAGAGGGGGAACTGATAACATAGGAAAAGAAACAATATCATATATTAATAACTGCAATATTTCTGGATTGTTAAGGAGAGGAAAAATAAATATTCCACAGGAAAAATGGATAATGGGTGACTTTCCAGCTGGCTCACCTGTGGGCATGGGCTCACTCGGGGACTCTCCTGAGGTCTTGTCTTCACTGTCATTCTCACACAGGGCGGTGGTTCTTCCTTTCCACTCATTCTTAGGGAGCAGTTCCACAACTACCATGTCTCCGTGAATCGAGCGGTTTCGGGCCTTCATCCCATGGATCAGGATGTCACTGACTAAACCTGTGTTTGGGGCAGTGCAGAGAAACCCCATAAAGCCAAGTGGGATGCCACAGCAGTGAGGCATTTCAAGCATGATATATTTGAGGTCTAGTCAGCATTCCTGCAAATAAAAGCTTCCTACTTTCAAAGGTGAGGTCGAACTTTGTTCCGCAGGTTAGGAAGGAAGAACCATGGCCACTGTGTCAGACTGTATAATGTGCTTTCCTAAGGGCCACCCTCAGCCATCTTTTAAGGGAGGTGACAGTTCCCTGCATGAGACTATGTAAGCCTGCACTGGAATTCTGTCCCACACCTTCAGGAGCCACACAGCCAGGGAGCGGTCAGCAGGCTGAGGAACCACGGACACTGCAGAACTGACAGGCAATTCTGACAAGCAGAAGCCGGGAGAAAGCCACTGCTTCTCATTCTCCTTCAACCCAGCCATGCTCCCTTGACTATCAGGGCTTTGTCACCCTGCCACTGTAGAACTAAGAACTATCCTCTATTATGATACAACTTGTTTATACTTTTTTTCATTTTTATTACTTTTGTAATGATTCCAATAAGGCAATATAACACACGGAGGCAGTACAGGGCAACGTCTTAAAGTCACAGCCAAATTGCCATGGCAGCAGGTTCAGCCCCAACACTGACCAGTTACTGTGCTTCTCTGTATTTTAGTTTCCTCACCTGTCACCTTGTGTATCCTCATGTACAAAAGGTGGAGAACAATAATAATACCTACAGTAAGTGCTTAGAACAGTACCTGATGTATAGTGAGCACTCAAAATACTAGCTATTATCATTTTTGTGTGTGTGTGTGAGGAAGATTGTCACTGAGGTAACATCTGTGCCCACCTTGCTCTATTTTTATATGGGATGCCACCAAAGCATAGCTTGATGATCAATGCATAGGTCCACGCCCGGGATCTGAACCTCCAAACCCCGGGCTGCCGAGGCGGAACAAGCGAACTTAACCACTGCAACACCGGGCCAGCTGCCAATATCATTTTTTAAAGTTTATTACAATAAAGTCAGAAATTATAGACAAAAAGCTAGGGGAAAACCAACCCATGATCCCACACACTCAGTGTACGTGGAGACATGTGACATGGCATATAGGATGTGACAATTTTAGCTTTGCTTTCTTCATTGTGTAATATCAGAATAAAAAAGGAGTATGGAAATTTATGTAAGGCTTATACTGAACCTGAATCTTTACTGCTGGCTCCTTGAAGTCGAACAAAAGCTTCTATTTGTGCTCTATGTTTGTTGACGTTCAGAATTCCCTAAAATCATAATAAAAATCATGTGACAAATTTCTTTTCTGCCTGCTTTGCCTCCAAAAGTTACAGTTTTTAAAAACTATATGAAAACATCCTCATAATATTCTTATAAGGTTTGTGATCCCTTTCTTTAGGAATAATATTCACCATGAAAGTTTCTTTTCTTCAGAGAACATACCATCATTTTGAACTACTCTTAGCTACACCAAGTGCTGAAAGCACCAGGATTTATCTTACCCAAGTGATGAGTGGCCTTTAAAAAATCTTCTCCCTCAAAATATCCTCCCAAGAACACCGTAAACTTTACCACCAAGCTGGAAGCTGCTCTAGGTAGACTCACTTAAAATACCCACACTTTAGGGAGGGACATTAGTGTGGTCTTCTCAAACTTCAGCCTGCATAAAAACTGTCTGAGTTGCTTGTTAAAAATATAAAATCCAAGATGGAACAGTTCTGTATCTTGATTATGGTGGTGGATATACAAATCTATGCATGTGATAAAACTGTGTAGACACACACACACTCAGACACAAGTGTATGTAAACAAGTGCTGAAATCTGAATAATAGTTTTATCTGACTCTTCAAGACCCTGACAGCATCTGGGTTCTGGGTCCTGGGGGATCACAAAGGATCCTTGAAAGGAGCAGTAAAATGGCAAAGGAGTGAAGAAGCCAAATTTCACCAGTTTTACAATTTTGCCAAACCTCCAGACCTTGATTCAAAAATATATTTCCCAGTGACAGGAGGCATTTACGAGGCTACTTGTGTGATGCTCAATATGTAACCCAATTAAGAACATTACAGAGTAGCTCCAAACCAGACAGCAAAGTCTACAGGAGGAACAACTCCCAAATTACCTTAAACGTCAACAGCCCTCGCTTACTCATGCCCATCTTGTTTATAGCCTTTGAAATTAGAGGCTGTGACAGGAGGCAAGTAAAGAAAAGAAAACATACAGGCTGGTCCTGACGCCAATTCTTCATCATCACCTCACCTGGATATAGCGTCCAGATTTAATGCCGGCTTCTAACACTTCCGGGGGAAGATGTTCTGGGTACTCCTTCCCGTGGCTCTCCTGACTCTCATTCTCTCTTTCCCATCGAGAATGAAGGATAGAATCACAAAGCTCGTGGGCCGCCTTTAAATCAGGCCAAAAGTTGTCCAGGTAATTCTGCATTTAATAGAGGCACAAGAGAAACGGTCAGAAGATAATGATTCTTCATTATAGTTGTATTACAAAAAATCCTGAACAGGAACTGCTGGCGCGCAGTTTTGAAGGGGTGTTCAGTGAGCCTTACCTTCCCAAGCCTCACGCTACTGGTTCGTTTTCTACCATTTCATGACTTCCTGAAGCCCTACCAAATGCACGCCAGGGAGGCTGCTCCTACCACGGAACGCTTCCATCTCCCTGATTGCTCTGCACTTTCAAATCTTCCTCTCTCCACACACACATACATGTCCATGCACATGTCGTCTGCCTGTCTTTACATGTATCTCATTGCTGCAGACAATGGCCTACAGCGAATGGAGAGGAAAAGCTCCTATGTGTGCATTCTTGTCTTTTTTTTTCACCTGGAAACGTTTGAAATTTATAAGACACTTAAATAAGCATGTAAAAATGGCAAGGAGTAAAGTGTATAAGAAAATGTCTCCCTTCCCCCATCCCACTGGCAATGTCACATGAGCAGGGGGGACGTAAAGATGTTTTTATTCTTTGGTGTTAGGCTTTTTCCCCATCATAAGCTTCCAGAGACCAAGTCTCCTTTTGTTACTATCCACAAACGTAGTAACACTCCTCAGGTAGGTGACACTCGATGTTGCTATTAGTGTGATCACCTGGTATGAAACAAAACTTTGAAACAAGTGGTCAGGTTCCACTCCAAGTAGACTATTACTGAATATTATTGCACCTCTTGGTGTAATTCTTTCAGACAGGCCCTAGACAAAACACCAAGGCGACCGCCTGCAAGAGGATGGTGTGGTGAGGTTGGCTGTGCTACATCGACCTCCTGTGTCCAGAGTACACTCCCTCAGATGGTTGACTCTCACTAAATAAAGTCAGACTTATGTGAGATTTTAACTCAAGTTTAAGTCTAAGGTAGAGTCTAACACATTCTCTTTGCTCAAAAAGAAAATAAATTATCCTTGTTGTCAACTTCAGCATTTCTCCCACTAATTTCAGGGTCCTATTCAAACCGCTTCCCTTCTTTCCCTAGTCCTTCCAGAACTTCTGCTTTGCTAACATCAGTACCCCAATTCTATGATCACTTACCACTTATCAACACCAAACTTTTGCCACTATGAACCACCTCTTCAAGAGGGATTTATTGTCTTCACTCTTCCCCATCTAACTTCAAGTCCCCACGGAAAATCCTGGACTTCCCTCTCATCTGAACCTCATAGCATCTCCTTTTTCTGCTATCATTCACCTCTATGAAGCCTCCGATCACACAGTTTGCTTAGGAAGCGCTATACAAAATACAACTGTACCATACTACTGGAGTACAAAGAAAAGTAATTTTCACAAAAAGTAGAAAAATGTAATTTTAGTCAACTGTCCTCTGCAGGAACAAGACATGATGTATTGCAACAGAAAACACAAGTGACACTGCCATTAATATCCAGTGCCCCTGGAATTCTCTGGCATGCCAGAACACTTTTTTATAGAAGGGCCAAGAAAAATCTATTGGCAAATCTTTAGCAATACATGCACCTGGGAACCCTTTTAGAATCTAGAATTCAAAATCCAACCAGACTTTCTGTAAACTGACAGGGTAATGGAATGCCTCATTCTAGTTTCTGAATCAAAAAATGATATCAACCATTGGAAACTGATCGACCAACTGGGCAGACAGAAGAGATCAGTAATCTATTGAGAGGTTACCAGTCATCCTACTCTCCCAAAAGGTACCTAAGAATAGGAGAACTGTGTTGCTAAGACAGCCCAAGAGATTGTCACCGACAATACTGCTCCTATCTGTGATCTGTACACCAAGCTGATCCGATAGCCTTCACATAAATAATATCACATCTCACCCCTTCCTTTATCCCTATTAACCCCCATGTGCATTCACAAGTAGGAAAGAGGGAAGAACAGCAAAAAAACAAGACTGGCCTTTAAGGCTGCGTTTTGGGTGTATTCAGAAAAATAATTTGGGAAGCAGTAAAGCACAGTGGTTAAGAGCTTTGGAGTCAGACTGCCTGGGTTCTAATCCCAGTTTTACCACTTTCTACCTGTGTGATCTTGGGCAAGTTGCTTAGCCTACCTGTGCTTTAGTTTTTTTCACCAATGAAATGGGGATAACACCTACCTCATAAGGTTTTTTGCAAGAATTAAATGAAATAATATACTTAGAACAGTCCTGGCATAGATGAATGTTGGCTATTACTATTAGATGGAACCATGCAAAATTGCCATTTTGTAGGTCAAAAACAACAGAATATTGGCAATTTTATAAGATTCACCCTATCATCATCATCATTACTAATACTGTTATTGTTGTAATTATAAATATGAGTTTACTGTCAATGGAAACTTATTGGGCTGAAGTCTTGGATGCTGTGGGCTGTACAGTCACAGGGAGTTTGCCCAAATTTGCTAAAGTCAAGATTAATTAGTTGGGAAGTAACAAATACATGGAATGCTTGAAGTCTTCCTTCATTCTTTATTTTCCCTTTTTTGTATTGCCAAAGGGATCTAGAGCCTTATGGGAACTACTTAGGAAATGAACACACATACATTTATACACATAACAGCTGGAAATACCTTGAAAGAAATCACAAACACTCCTTCTGTTTCGCTTCCATACTGCTGAACTGACTCTTCATCTTCTGTCACCATAACGATTGGCATCCTATCCTGGCAGTGGTGATAGTACCAAACGGCTGCATTGTAGATGCTCCTAGAAAAGCAAAGGGCACAATGAGCCCTCCCAAGCCAGACAAACACAAGCTATTGTTCAGAACTCCACACCTGCCTTTTAATCTGCTATCCTTTGGTTATACGGACAACCATTCGTTCATTCAACCAACAAACACTTCCTGAGCACCATTATAAATGTGCCCTGGGTTGGGTACTCTAGGCGATACAAAGATGAATCAGAAAGCACTTGATATCTGTTTTTCCCTAAGACATCCAACCACCACAGCAACCTCTTTCATTTCTTGACATGGCCAAGAAACCATGAAGCTCTGTCGTCTTTTAATACCTTTTATTGGAGGGTTGAGCCACACAGCACCACACAGATGACAAGCTAAGCTATGTGAGGCTTAAAAGATGAAGAAACAAGTCTTTGGCTAAAAGAAATACCAGGTTGCAAGTAGCTGAAAATCATAATCCAATAAGGTCTGATATGGAATCACATGAAATGTCTGAAAATCTTCCTGAAAAGAAACTGAATTGGAAAACAGAGTCTAGGTCTGGAGATGTGTGTTCAAGACTGGATTATGTTCCCGATGAAGTGTATAAACTCGGACAGTCAATTTCTGTAGGTATCTCTTTCCCCTTCTGCAAATTAAGATGCTATGTAAGGTTCCTTTATTTCTAGACTTAAAAAAAAAAAATTCAGCCAACATATACTGAGTACCTACTGTGTGCAAGGCTGTGCAGTTAGTGTGATCATTCTGAGTACTCACATGTGAGCGAATCTAGAGAAAGACTCGCCTTTTCCTTTCTGGTACTGAGCCTTGCAGGAACCTGGGGACTATAATTAAGGACTCAGTATGTATCAGTGCTTATTTTGCTTTAGAGAATTTAAATATTTAATAGCTATACAGATAAAGAATTACAAGGAACAAGATGATTTAAATGTTCTGTATGGATAAGACATTGTAAAGCTTAAGGTCTCTTTTGCCCTCTACAGAAGAGTGTAGCAGAGGCGATTGGTGCCCAGCACCTGTACCCTGGGCCCACCTCTGACTTTGGCCACAGCTGGGTGGGCAGCTCCATCCCGCCTCAAGGGCTCAGTGAGTGTAGTTAACACCTCTGGGGAAGGACCCTCAGCTAAAGGGGCTGCAAAACTAAATGCCCTAGCCTCTGCCCTTGGAGGTGACCTTGAGGCACACTCTTCACGGCTTCTCAGAGGTTCCCCAGTAGGACTGGGCCTTAGTTTCCCACAGCAGGAACACATCCTTTACTGCTTTCTCTCCTTCTCTGTCTCACTCTCCCCACTTCCTCACTCCTGCTTCTGGGAATCGCCTCCCACATAAACAACCCACATCCAAGTCCTTGCTTCAGGCTCTGCTTTTAGGTGGATCTAAACTATAACACTGCTCTTCCTAAAACTGCTCTGCCAGAATTAACCCACCAGTTTCAGTTTCATAAGATTGGTTGGGATATTAGAGCAACCTATACCAGAAAAATTGAGGTGATCTTAACTTAAAAGTAGGACCCTCTCCCACCCCAAACACACACAAAAGCATTAAAGTTATGACTTCTGGATCACTGGAATGATCCTGTTAGCTGTTAGGGTCTGGGACAAACTTACTCTGGGTACCTGTATCTCCCTAATTACAATTTCTAAAATACATATAAATTGTGTATTCAAATAGCGCATGTAAAATATTGACACATTAAGCATTTCAGTGTTAATCATGGTTCCAGAGTAATTGTTGATTTGTTTTAGCATACTCCTTAGATCAACTCCCAAATAGCCAATGATAAAGAAAGTAAAGACGATCATGTGAAAACTCATAGCAATTCAGTGCCATACCTGGTCTGCCACTTTTCCAGGGATTCTCCTCTTTCCCGAGGGAGATAGCAGTACTGCTGGAATTCATTAGCAAAGAGAACGCAATCATGACGCGCATCCTTCAGGAGGTTTCGTAATTTGTTATACTGTCTGTGACACAGAGGAGAAAAATAAATCTAACACAGCAGGCACTCATCTACTGCCAGCTCTTGCTAAGGATCACAAAAGATGAGGTATTTTAGAGCAAAAGATTGATTATTTAAAACTCGAGAAACATTTATTTATGTTGGCCTCAGTGTGTGCAGTGCCGCTGGGCTGCTGTTTCTCAATTTCACCTGCTACCACGTGCTTGGACAGGGCCTCATTGATAGGTTTGTGGATCAATCAACCCCTCCCCTCCCCTTTCCCCTTCTGAGACTTCTGACCATTTATTAATTATAGACCCTGTCCCGCACAGCCCCCTCTTCAAAGGCTCACAGAGGACACAATAAAGGTTAGCACTATTTTTATGCGTCACTTTGCTCTATAAATGGCATTAGGCATTAGTACATTTTACTTTTTGCTGGCAGCCTTAGAAAAGGTAAATAACTTTGGGGATTTATCTGTGAATTTTATTTATGCAGCCACCACATTTACATGAATGAGGGCTAGCTTCATCTGTTAGATAACTAACAGAAAGTTTCAGTTTTTCCCATCAGAAGGTCCTTCCAAAGTCACAAATCAAATATGAAGTCTCATATGGGTCAGTTTCTAAGAAGGTGCTTTTTAATAGTCTACATGATATGAAACACAGAAAATATTCAGTTATTTTAAAGTAAGTCAATTGTTTATTTAAAAATGGATTGAGTGGCTGGCCCGGTGGCACAGCAGTTAAGTTCGCATGCTCTGCTGCGGCGGCCTGGGGTTCACAGGTTCGGATCCTGGGCGAGGACCGACACACTGCTGGTCAAGCCACGCTGTGGCGGCATCCCACATAAAGTAGAGGAAGATGGGCATGGATGTTAGCCCAGGGCCAGTCTTCGTCAGCAAAAAGAGGAGGATTGGCAATGGATGTTAGCTCAGGGCTGGTCTTCCTCACACACACACACAAAAAGGATTGACATTAAACCAGATGTTAAATTAACATATCAATTATCTCAGGTAGATGACTGGCATTTAATATAATAAAATTTGTGCCCTTCCATCCCCACCTCCAAACTGCCTCTATGGATTTAAAAAAAATGAATCTTTTCATTAAAGCAAAGGCAGAACTCTCCAACTTATCCTCTCTAAATCAATGCTAACCATCAATATCTGTGTCATCTCAACACCTCACTAGAAAACAAGAAACACTGATTTTATTTTCATAGTAATTCTAATTTTGAGCCATTTTCAAAAGAATCATCAAGTAATAGCAACTTATAAAATTTCCTAATAAACAAGAGGATTCAGTTTCATTTCTGTGAATGGCAGCTTTCCTTAACAGAATTCCACTTGTGTAAACAAAAGCTGTGCCCTGCCCCAAAATGCCTATAACTGGTAATGCCTAGAAAATTGGTAATTTTCCCACCTTCACAAAGATACACTTAAATCGTTTTTAAAACCTCTTAGACTATGCACAGAAGAGTCTACACCACCCTGCTAATGGTGAATGCCTCCAGTAAGGCAAAGACTTTCTGCTTTACACATTTCTGTCATGCGATGAAATTTTTTAAATGAGCACTTATTTGTCAAGCAATAAAAAATATTTTAGAAGAGGCTTCATAAACATCTGTAATTTATTATCTCAGAGAAAACACTGAAGAAACATTGCCTGTTTTCCCTGATCCTATCCTCTAGTTTGTGCTTCCTTCATAGCCCATCACATTTTACACACCCTAACAAAGCACCTGAACTCAGTGCAGCTATTTGTTTACAAATGAGCTCCCTCGCTAAACGTCCTTCATTCAGCAAATATTTGCTGCACTCCTTCTGTGTGCCACATCTTTTGCTCCACTGAATGCCGAGGGGACAACACCTAGACAACCCACTGCTGCCCTTTGTTTGCAGCAGTCCTGCTCATGGTGAATACAACAGAAGCACCCATTTGTCAAAAAAATCAAAACTAGAACTACCATATGACCCAGCAAGCTCACTTCTGAGCATAGAGCCCAAAGAATTGAAAGCAGGGTCTCCAAAGGATATTTGTTCACCCAAGTTCACAGCAACACTATTCACAACAGCCAAAAGTTAGAAGCACCTAAGTGTCCATCAACAGATGAAAAGATAAACAAAATGTGGTATATACATACAATGCAATATTATTTAGCCTTGAAAAGGAAGGAAGTTCTAACACATGCTACAGCATGGATGAACCTTGAAGATATTATGCTGAGTGAAATAAGCCAGTCAGAAAAGGGCAAATACTGTATGATTCCACTCATATGAGGTACTAGAGGAGACAAATTCATAGAGACAGAAAGTAGAGTGGTGGTTGCCAGAGGCTGGGGGAGGGGGGAATGGCACATTAGTGTTTAATAGGTATAGAGTTTCAGTCTAGGAAGATGAAAAAAATTCTGGAGATAGATGGTGGTGATGGTTGTACAACGATGTGAAAGTATTCAATGCCACTGAATTGTACACTTAAAAATGCTTAAAGTAGTAAATTTTATGTTATATATATTTTACCACAATTTTAAAAAATCACTGTTAATTGACAAAACAAAATAAAAAACAGAACCACCCATTTCAGTGGCATAAGTGCTATGAAAGGAAAAGTGCAGGGTTTGACAAGAACATGGGAGGGATGAGGAAGGCATCTGGGAGGAGGTGACACCCAAGACCCAAAGGGAGGAGAGAAGGGACAGAATGTTCAAGACAGCAGACAATGTGCTTCATCTTTGTAGCTTCAGTGCTTAACCCACAGCAGGACTCAATAAATGTTCTCCAAATGAGTAAATGAACTCACAACACTTTGTGACAACAGTGATCCAAATACAAGACAATAATGTCTCAGAACAAATCCTGGCATTTTCAGAACCCAGTGACTCTCTTGCTGGGCTCCATATACATGACTGCATTTGTTATCATACCTGCACTTCAGGCCCAAGGATTCTCGAATCATCTCCTCCCCAAATACTGATGTCCCACCAGCCAGACCCAGGGGGTTTACCACCAAATGAGAGTAACGACAATCTTTCCTAAAGTTTAGAAAAATATATAACAAAAAGAATTTTCTCCATTTTAAGTTCACACCCATATATTTTCCTTAGACTTTAGTGTGTGCTTCCATTTGTCAGCTCCCTATCAGCTAGATAAAACAAATGAGCAAATGGCACAGAATATTAATGGGGAAAGCAGGAGACGAACACCGAGTCACTCTGCGTGTGACAGTTGGGTTGTCCTGTAGGCATGTGGGCTTATGGCTATAATTTAATACTGCATACATACAATAGTCATATTTTTGCTAGTCAGGGTTGGTGGTGCATCTGATGGAATTAGATATATGAGTATCCTACATGGAGCCAGCAAAGAACATCATGATGCCTTGAACAAGTTTGGCTTGAATGATAGGAGAACAACAGTTTCACAGAGTCAAGTACAATCAAATTCTCCTACGTTTTTAAAATTCCAGTCTTACGGAAAAACTCTATAGCTTCCCTGAACTGGCTTAAGTGTTCTCTGAATTTCCATTATTTAAACATTTCAAACAATTTCATAGGGGGACAGCTAAATGTACCTTCTTTAGATTGATTTTTTTGCTATTTTTATTCAATGGTGGCCATTTTTATTCAATGGTAGCCTTACCTACAGATGCAACATCCAGTCCCCTGCTGACTGTACTTTCTGGGGCTTAGAAGTGGGTGTCCCACAACCAGCAGGGAGATATATAAAGAAGTGAGTTCTGTACTCCATGTTGTATTTGTTCAGTTTTTGCAGAGCCCTGGTAGCGTCTCGTAAACTTACTTTCAGAAGTCCTTGAGTTTTCGACAAGAATTTGAAAAGTTTATGTTTCCATTTATATTATGTGATAATCTTAAAACATTTTTAACGGAGCATATTTTGGACAAGCTGAATGACCACCTTTTAACTGCAATGCCATTTGGTGTCAGGGCCCGCCCTCTTGGAAGCCTCAAGGACACCTCAAACACTCGACTTCTACCCCCTCCTCCTTACACCTCCTCCAGTATTCCCTCTCTAGCCAGTTACATAAGCCAGAAACCTTTCTCCTCGACACCACCTTCTCCCTCACTTCACTTATCTAGATCCATTACTAAGTTCTATACATTAAAAAAATAATAAAAGCTTTATTGAGATATAATTGACATACCATAAAATTCACCCTTATAAAACGTATAATTTAATGGATTTTAGTATAGTCACAGAGTTATGCAACCATTCCCACTATCTAATTCCAGGACATTTCAGCAGTCCAAGAAGAAACTCATACCCATTAAGCAGTCACTCCCCATTTCCCCTGACCCCCAGCCCCTAGCAACCATTAATCTACTTTCTATCTCTTGGATTTACCTGTTCTGGGCATTTCATATAAATGGAATCATACAATATATGATTTCTTTGTGTGGCTGGCTTCTTCAACTTAGCATAATATTTTTGAGGTTCATCCATGTTGTAGCATGTATCAGGACTTCATCCGTTTTTACGGCTGAATAATATTTCATCGTATGGATAAACACATTTTGTGCAACCATTATCAGTTGATGGACATTTGGGCTGTTTCCTTCTTTTTGGCTATTATGAATAGAGCTACTACAAGCATTCGTGTACAAGATTTTGTGTGAGCATGTTTTCAATTCTCTTGGTCATATACTTAAGAAGTTCTATAGATTTTACCTACTAAATAGCTCTTGGAAATGTTTATTTCTCTCCATGTCTCCATCTCCATCTCCATCTCCCATCTGAACTAAAGCAATAGGCCCCTCTTTTATTTTCTCTATGCCTCTTCTCCACTGGCCCAGTAATCTTTTCAAAACAGGAATCTGATCATGTTATTCCACCCTGCTTAAAACCCTTCATGGACACCCTGAGGCCCATGAGGCCCACCATCCAGTCCAGGGCCTTCTCTCAGGTCCCAGCATGTCACTTTCCCCTCCCCACGACCTTACACAGCAGTTTCTTCACCTGGAAAGCTTTTCTTCTTCCTTTGCCTGGTTTATGCCTACTCATCCCTGAGAGCTCAGTGTAGGCAGCTCCCTCGGGAAAGCCTTTCCTCGCCTCCCCGACTAGTTTGGGCTCTCCTGGAGCTGTGTACCTGTCCTTCAGAGCACTGGTCACAGTGCAGTTCTCCATCTGCTTGTGTGATTACCTGATCACTGCCTGTCTCCCCCTCAAGACCACCTGCCTTTGTTCACCACTGTATCCTCAGTGTCAGCCCAGCTTCTGGCATAAATAGTCTCTCAGTACATATTTGTTGAATAAACAAATGAACACCTAAATACATGAATGAATGAGGTGGACAAGACAGCCTGACAGAGTTATCAAGTGACCCCTCATTAAACCAGCATTTGAGGCTTGATAGATGGCAGAAAGTGTGATCATCCTGAACAACCAAAAACTTGACATTTCTCCTACTGTTTTGTACAATATACTTATGAGAACAGGCCTTCTCTGTATTGATATTATTGAAATCAAAATACAAAATCATATTAAATATAGAACCAGGTTAGAGACTATGTCCTTCTATTGTTAAACCCAACTCTGGTGATTTCATTTCAGTAAAACAATGTTATCTGTCACATTAAATTAATGTTCACTTGTAGCTTTCTGATTTTGTAGCTTTGTTTATATAATTAGAAGGTCCGATTTGGTTTTAGGGTTGTATTAAGTATGTAAGCATGAGGACTTATATCTAGATTTATGTTTAAACATATTTAAGTAATAACACAATAAAATAATTTAACACTGGGGGGTCCATGAGAATTTTTTTCTTTTAGAAACAAAGCCAATAATACTACTCATGCTGTGTAACACTGATGTATTGGATGGAGAGTTAGCTCATGTTGACTTCTTAGATCCTCTCCAAATATAATATTCTATGATTCCAATCTTACATTATTTACTGAGAAACTGAGGCATGAACTGTTGAGACTCTGAAGCTATAAAGAAGGAATTCAGGAGGGGGTCAAAAGTAGAAAGAAGGGTATCCTTACACCAGACACTAGACCAGATGAGGTATTTTTAACTGACAAAGCTTTCCTAAACAATAATGTTCCTAAAAGCATATCAAATAAAATGAATTATTTACTAGCATCTCAAAAATCTCCAAAGAACTGAAAAACAAAACAAAATATTTCCCAACATTAAATGAAGCAAAACACCACAGAGCCTCTGCTAGGCCACATTTGGTTAAACACAGGAAGTCAAATTACTTACACTTAACACTTATGGGGGCCAAATTAATAAAGCAAACCTCCTGGATAGTATATATTCAAAAGCTATCATCAATTCTAAAGTTAGCCTTCCATATATAACACTTTCTAGAGTGTAGGTAATTTTGGTCAATTAGCTGTTTCAACCTGAATACACCAGCTGGTTGCTTAACAGGTAAACAAAGCACCAGGTCTCAAACTTGCCCATTCCTTTTCCTGCCTCTTCTGCCTCTTCATCAATCATGTTCATTATCCTGCTTTAAGACCAATAGCAAACCTATTTCCTTCACTGGGCTTTCTGGCCTAATCCCCACACCCCATGTTTACTTCTGCACTTTGCATAATCCACATTAAATTATCTTGCATGTGTCCAAGGTGTGTCATAATTACCTTCCTGCTCCTTGCATCTAACCCCAATAAGACAACAGGTTTGTTGAGAGAGGGACAAAGACTTCTTTTTGTACTCCAGAAGGAACTAGGAGCTCAAAAAGTGCTTACCAAACAGGAAAACCAGGGTGTTATCATATGGGCCTATTTCATAACTCTTCATCTTTTGTTTTTACTTTAAATGTATTCAGAGACACGGTAAAGCAATGGAAAATCAATAGTTTTTTCATCAAGTTAAGTACTTTTGAAATGTTCGGGAGAAAAAAACATTTAAATTCCAATTCTTTGCTTTTGTATGTCCCAGGAATTGGTTTTTAAAACAATCCTTAATATTAAAAATATTTTAGAACACAGAAGTTGAAAAGGCTCGGCAGTGTGTTAGCACTCCGAATGATAACAACAAATTGATTTTAGTATCAGAAATTGAAATACAACACCTGGAGCAGCATTTAAACCTGGATGTGTATAAACATCTATATCTTCGTGTCTGAACAAAATCAACTTCAAGCTCATTTAAAAATATTCTATCTGAAAAACCTACACACAATCTAGTTAAAAGCACAGTTTTTTAAACTGAGCATATAATAAGGACAACTTATCATCTTCATATACAAATAAACATACTTCATCTTTTACTACCAAGGTCTGAAAAAAATCACAACATTTAAAAAAGAATGAGCACACAGTTTCTGCTTTTTCAATAACTTGGGGTGTTAAGAGGTTGAATATATAATTCTAATATGCTGTTTCCATAAAGTCTTTAAGTTCAAATAATAAATCTTTCCCAATGTTAAAAGAAGCAAAAACATTTTTTAGAGTACTGTCGGCCCTCCGTATCCGCGGGTTCCACCAACCTCGGATCGTTCATGTACTTAACTGTTTATGATCCGCGGATGTTGGAATCCGCAGTGGTCCTGGAACCAATCCCCCACTGATACAGAGGGACGACTGTATTTGTTAGCTAAACTGTTCTCCATTTAGGTACGAGGTAAGCATTTTAGACTGATTTCAATCAGAAATCTTTTGTTTAGCAAATACAACTGCTATGGTTGGTAGTTATACTAGTAATCTAAAAATAAAACAAGTTAGTTCTGGTTTCATTGAATAAATTACTACAATTTGCATCCACAATAAAGGAGTCTAAAATTTAAAAATAAAGTACTTTTTCCCAAGGAAAAAAAAGTAAGCTTCTGAAACAATATACCTATAAATAAGACTAATATATGCACTATCAACAAGAAATCAGCAATAACTCTGCTACTCTAAAAATGCAAGCCCAAAGCCAAGAATCTTAAATACCCACATCCTGGGGACACTGCAGTTTATTGATCTACAGTCAGATCTCTTGGCCAGGTGTTGAAGCAGAAATATAAAATAATGTTACTGCATTGCTCACTAGCAAAGAGAATACCAAATTAGTTCAAAAAGTCCCTTCTGACAAAATAATGAATTCCTCCCTTCTCCCTCCAACAAGGGATCTTTTCTAAAGGGGAAACAAAAATCTACGTGCCATAAATAAATAAATAATGCAAACCAGATACCTGCGGCCTCTTTGATGCTGCACAGCTTGACAAGCCGTTTGCATGAAAACAATTCCCTTCAATTCAGGAAACTCAAGGATCTCCAGGTAATCCTGAACAACTTTCCAGTCTGGGATCATGTAATGAGTCACATCACTAGACAAGAGTTTCCCATCTGAAGCATAATTCAAAATATAAGAGATTAGACAACATTTGCAAACCTGGTTTATTTACTATTTCTATGTCATGGTGCTCTAGTGTGCAATATAACTTCCAATCTTAACTACATGGTGAAGTTTTTTAAAGACAAGATAAATCTGCTTTGGTAGAAGCACAAAGTTTAGGTAGATTCAGCAGCTTCAGGTCTCTGAAGCCGGGATAAATAAAAGCTCAATGTGGTTTACCGTGTTGCCAGTGGAGAAGGAGATGACCGATTTTTTAAAACAAACAAGCAAATCTTCAGCACATCCCGAATACTTCTGCGTTAATACATTGACATACACTCACATTCAAATGGGGCACCCCAAAATATACATGTTAACCACTTGTCTAGCCCAGTAATTTCAAGTTGGTTCTGTCTCTAGTTTGTTAACATGCTCAGGAATCTCCAAGGACCAAAAAGACTGAATTGACTAGAAAAGATGCTCAGTGCAAGCAAGGGCAGTGGTAGGGTTTCCACACCACCCCCCCCGCCGTGTCTCAGGGAGCTGGTTAGTTAAGCTGTAACCAAAACGTTCACCTTAACATAAGCTGAGGATTTCAAATATTCGCTGAAAAGGACCACCACGCTTATCTCCCACCAGAGGGAAGAGAACCAGTTATCTTTCTCGTTAAACCGGCCACCCTTGAGACTAGAAACCAAGTGGGGAAAGTCTAGTGCACAGCAGTCGCAAATCTAACTTCCCCACGACCTTCCTGTACAAAGAGGGCCCAGATCATTCACGAGTCCTGCAGTGAAGAGGGCTGTCCACTGGATAAATGTCTGAGGCATCGGTGCTGGCAGGTCAGAATATTTGTGGGGAGGAAAGCAATGTAAAATGACGCCGCCGGACCGCGCCCCGCCTCTCACTACAGGGCCAACAGCTCAGGACTTCCCCATGTCACCACCACACGGTCCCGGGGGGCGAGAGGGCAGGTTCCTGCGCCCACAGGCCCCTCGGAAAGCGGATCACCGGGCCTCGGAGCTGGGGGGCGCCTGTCTCTCGGCCCTTCCATGTTATGGGGCCGAGCAGTCGGGGAGTCCCGTGTGGAGAGCGCAGAAGCAGCGGACCAGGGCCGTGTCTGCGGCTTCGAAGCCTCCGGCCCCTCGCTCCTGACCCGCAGGCGGGCCGGAGGTGACGCCTGGGGCCGGGCGGGGCCGTGCCCTTCCTCCTCACGGCGGGCGCTCGACCCCGGCCGGCCCCGCCGGCCAAGGCTCCGCTCGCTCCGGCCCGGCCGCCCTCCTTCCCGCCTCGGCTCCGCTCGCTCCCGCCCGGCCGCCCTCGTTCCCGCCTCCGCTCCCCTCGCTCCCGCCCGGCCGCCCTCCTTCCCGCCTCCGCTGCCCTCGCTCCGGCCCGGCCTCGGCTCCCCTGGCTCCCGCTGGCCCCTGACCGTTGCGGCAGGCGGCGGGCTGCGGGCAGAGCGGGCTGTTGCAGGGCACGCTGGGCCGCAGGTAATGCTCCCGCACGATCCGCAGCGTCCGGCCCTGGAAGGTCCTCAGGAGCAGCACTTTCTCCCGCTTCTGCAGCATGGTGGCGGCGCTCGGCCCGGCACAGCTCCGGGCCCCGCGAGGCCGCCCGAGCGAGCGGCCGGGAAGCGGCGGGCGCGGCGCGGCGCCGGCGCAGGCGAGGCCGAGGCTCCGGGCCCGCCCCCTGGGCCAGGCCGGCCAGGTCTACACGGGGATCCGGCTGGGCTCGGTCCTCCTGGCAGCTGCCTGGGCGCTCCGTGGCAGCGGGGCGAGGGTGGGGCTGAAACCGCCGTAAGGGCCCAGAGTTGAGAGCAGGAGGAGGCCCGCTCCCCCATCCCGCCTCAGTTTCTCCCCTCCTACAATTGCTTGGGGGCAGGGAGGGATGGAAACCACCCTAAAGACTTACTGGAGATAAACATAATATATGGAAGCTAGTGTAAAGTCTTGTGAAAAAAGATTTGGTGCAACTATAAAGGATTATTATACTTTGTTTCTACCCTCAGGTCCATATGGGAATGGGGCTGCTGTATTAATATGGGTAATAGTGTTTTCTGTTGGTTGCTTTTGCTGTCCCCGAAAGAGCTAAAAGATTCAGTAAATGAGCCAGTAACCCTGCCAGCCCAACATTTTTTTTCCCTTAAAAAAGTTGTATTTATTTTTAACTTCATGTATTTTTAATCCATATAAAAATTCAAACAATGCAGATAAAATGAAAACCAATCCCTTCCCTTGAGGTAAATACTGTTCAACCCCA
The DNA here is from genome assembly GCA_031878705.1 of Tapirus indicus. NCBI lineage: Eukaryota > Metazoa > Chordata > Mammalia > Perissodactyla > Tapiridae > Tapirus > Tapirus indicus. The sequence continues at coordinate 56,998,515 of CM062918.1, read as the reverse complement.
ACTTTCTAACATTTGCAGCCTCTGGCAAAGAAATTTGCCTTTAAACTTCATGGAGACTCACACACAGTTTCTTCTGAGATTACACACTTTTGGTTGGATAGAAGCCACTGTTATTCAAAGCACTCAACAAAGATTTTTAAGCTGCACCAGAAGCTTTACATACGTGTCCCATTTAATTTCCACAAGTCAATGGAGTCGGGCATTGTTATCCCCATTTTACAGACGATGAAACAGGATTAGGGAAGTTAAGTAGCCAGTTACCCAGTTATTAAGTGGTGGAATCAATATTCAAACCAGAATCTGGCTGAATCTAAAGCAGGCTCTGAACTAATTACTGGGCTATTCACAGATGAATAAAATATAGCTCTTGTATCTAAGGTGTTGATAGTCTACTTGTTGAGCTCTGGTTAAGGCAGCTCAACCAGCTGGCTGGGAACATCAAAGCTTCCCCTTACTCTGAAGTGAGCAGAACTAGGATGTCCTGTTGGATCACTTACTTTACTCTAGGGGAACATATTAAAAAGAGTCATGGTCCCTCACTCATCGTATTTTTATGTCAAGTTATCTGCAGTGTGGGATGATATGAGTGAGATCCGAGATGGAATTGTGCAAGTTAGGAAAACATTACAGTGCTGGTCCACAGGCCAGAGGATTAGGAGGGCCCATCAGGCAACCAACAGTGCAGGAGTCCTCCCTAATTCAGGAGGTCAGTCCTAGAGATTCCAGAGGACAGGCAAGTAGCCAAATTTGTGCCCTACGTAAAAGTGCTTCAGACAGCTGCCCACAGTTCCCTCCAAAGCTCACTCGTTTTCATTTTCCTTTTACTGCTGATTATATGTCCTTAACATCTCTCTTTAGCATTTTGTAGCTTTAAGCTTTCTCTAAATTGGGACTAATGCTCTGTTAAGCAAGAGAGTGTGTCTGGGGCTCTATTGAAAGTTGATTTTATCAGTATTTAAAATAATCCAAAGCCCATCAAGCACTTCCTTTGTTTGCATTGAGGCAATAATGTGCAAATTATGTTCTTAAAAGCATGATCGTTTAGTTCTTGGAACTGATGATCTAAAATGGACAAGAATGCCTTTTTGTTGGTTTGTTTGTTCACAGACCATCTGATGGCTCTTGCCTGAACAAAGGTTTCTATATCAGTCAGAATGCACTAGGTTATGCTGCAGTAATACACGACTTCAAAAATCCCAGTGCCTTAAAACAAGATGTTGCATGAGTGCCTAGAGGCTCCATACTGTGTTGTCCTTCCCCAGGACCCAGGGTGATGGAGACAGTCCTCTCTGCGATACTGTTTGCTGTTCATCAGCAGAGGGCAAAGAGCCCTCTAGACAGCCTTACACCAGCAATTAAAAGCTCAGTCCAGAAGTGATACGTGTCACTTCTGCCTGTTGGCCGGAACTAGTCACTTGACCACACACCCAACAATGGGGGTAGGGAAGTGAGAGAGAGAGTGGGAAGTGGGGAGGTGGGGGGCAGGGGCAGGAAGTGCATTCCTACCTCAGCCTGAAGGCACAGCCCTGAAACCCTTTGGTGAGCAGCCTTAGTGACTAACTGAGTGCCCCCAACTCAAACCCGTTAGCCCTAAGTGTGTCTGCTCTGCCATCACCTTAACTCTTGTACCTGTGACTACTCCAGCTCAGCCCACTATCCAGTCTCTGCTTCGGTATTCTACTGCTCACCTCTTTTTACATCCTCGCCCCCCACCCCCACCCCAAGAGCCCCAATAAGCCAAGCATACATCACCACATCATCTTTAATCCTTATCACAATCCCTCAAGGTAAATATGTCATTTCTTGTGGCAGAGACTGGCTCTCTGATCACTGAATCCATGTTCTCTTTTTTTCTGGGCATGCAGATGAACCACATTTCCCAGCCTCCCTTTGCACGTAGATAGGTGTGGTCACAGAATGTAATGGCACCATTTCCAGGCCTGGCCCATAAAAACTTCACATGAACATGCCTCTTTCCTGTTCCACAGGCTGAATGCCAAAGCCTAGGGGGTCTTGGAAGGCAGCACTGAAGACAGCAGGGCCCCTCCCGCAATCAACTTGGGTCCCAGAAGGACTGTGCAGAGCAGAGCCCTGCTTCTCCCACCCAGGAGCATCCACAGGGGACTCTCTTAAGAGGAAAATAAACCTTTGTTATAGCAGCTAGCATTACCTTAACTAATACTTTCCCACTGTACAAAGGAGATTAAGAAACTTGCTGAAGTGTTGCCTACTTGTTTAAAAACCCATCTCTAGATATTAAACATCCTGATGAAGCTGCTCAAGGATTCTACAGCAGTTCTAAATTGTACAGTCCTCTAGGAGGTGGGAGAACAGCAGTGGTCTACAGTGCTCTAGTTGGGTCTGGGCTATGGGGCCACAGCAGTGCCACACTGGGGAGGATGCTTGGCAGCTTGCTTCTCTTTTCAATTTTCCCTTTCCTTGTCAATCCAAGTGCAGATGGACAGCCTGGTGCGCAGATAGCAGAATGCTGTGACAGCTTTCAGCCCTGTGTTGCAGATGGAAATCTCTGATTGTGGCTCGGTTTCCCTGGTGCATGACTGCAGTCTTGTTTAGGCTGAGCGGCGGCATGCTTACACTGCAGGAGTTTGTCGCATTTGCTGCATGCCTCTTTGCAGATGCACTCTGGGAGTGCAGACATCAGCAACCACTGGACTATAATCAAAAGGTCTCATCAAAAGGTTAGCCTAGAGAGGGTGGGGCATCTTTGCAAAAGGCTAAGAGGACAGGGAGGTTAAATATACAGAAGAAATTCTGGAAGGTGTGCTCCAAGGGCTAGAGTGGATTACCGAAGCAGGCTTTGAAATATTCTGTCTCTATTTATTTACTTAAAATTACAATAGTACAATACGCTCATTGCAACACATTCCGACAATACTGAAGTATGCCAAGTAAAAACATTGAGCCTCTGCTTGCATCTGAAGTCTACTCCCAAGTAATTTACCATTGTTGATAGCTGTTATGCATCCTAGAAGTCTTTAAATATAACCCCAAATTTGCAACTTTTTGAAGAGTTTGTCAATCTATGCAGTATCAGCTAATTACAGCTAATGTTTCTCAAGCTTTTACAAGGTGCCAGGCACTGCCCTAAGCACTTTTTCTGTGTTTTCTCATTTAATCCTCAAAACAATGCCTTGACTGTGATACTGTTACCAACTCCATTTTACAAGCAGGAAACTGAAGTGAGGAAGGACTGAGTAGCCACACACGCAGTGTATGGCTAAACCAGACTAGGAATCCAAGCAGTTTGGCTACAGAGCCCAGGCAGTAATGACACAGCCATGCTACCTTGCAACTAGTGAACGGCGAGAGGTACAGATGGGGTGCAATTCTATATAGTGGATCTGGGATGAACACAGTTATTTTAGGTTTAGGGAATTGGAAACAATGACATTCAAATATTGACCCTACTACTTTCCTAACTTCCATGAGCCTTAGTGATTTTAACTATAAAAGACAGCTAGCAGGATAGATGTTGCTGGGTGTTGGAATTAACCAGTGAATGATTCTAAAGGGTCATGCAAGTATCTAAAATTATCCCATTTATCTGAAGAATCAGCTTACTTTCAGTTGTGCTCCATCTCAGCGGAAGAGTCATTGGAGGACAAATGGCTGGTGAGATTCCTTTGCTGCTTGTATTAGGGATAATTTAATTTCCTATACGTTAAAGACTTTTTAATCCTTGATTTTCACTTTTCCCAGCAGATAAAATGGCTCCCTTTTGGCTTTCTAAACACCCTGTGAATCCCCGTAATCCACTTTGCAATGACTACTCTAAAATGTTCTGCTTAACTCTTTCTAATTTTTTAGAGAGAAATTATTTTGTACTTACCAATTTATATCTCAGCAAGGTTTTTGCTATACTGTTAACCTAGCAGTAATTTTGTCCTTCTGCCACTAAGGGGCACTGTTTCATTGATTTTGGGGGGGGGCCCGGGGGTAGCAGGAGGGTGCTTCTGCTCAAGTCCATTCTGTGCTGGTACCTGAGTAGCTGATACTTGGCCTTTTACACACTACCATTAAAATGCAGCCAATTATTTGAGACAAAAAACAAACAAAAAACCTTAGTACTACACAATACCTTTATCCAAGGAGCTCAAAGGTCCAGATGCTCCAAAATTAATTAGAAACCAAGCTTCATTGATTAATACAGAACAGAAGAAGAAAATCCTTTAAGTCTTGAAGCCGACTAGAGGAAAATTCAGTTATATGGATAGCCATTTATAATTCAGAAATAGAAACATTACTATTTGTCATTTAATTTTTTTGTATTGATGTTAATTTGATGAAATTAAATTTTTATCCATCTTGTAGGATTATTATTACCAGTGGTATATAGTTATTGGTATAACTATAACCATGGTATATAGTTATTCATTGGATGATGTATTACAAGGAGTTTTCCTGTTTATTTTACTGTTTTGTTATTGCATTTGTTTGATTCTGGGAAAGTGAATTCCATTTTATGTCTTATAATGACAGACTATGAATTCTAAAACATTATAGTTACAATAGAAGGGTTGTGAAAAAATGGAAGAGAGAACAAGGAGTGCTTAGCCATGATTCTAACCTCTAGGAAACCTTCCAGATTTGGAATAAATACAAACAAAGTATTAAATTTTTTTTTTGAGGAAGATTGGCCCTGAGCTAGAATCTGTTGCCAATCTTCCTCCTTTTCCCCTTTTTTTCTCCCCAAAGCCCCAGTAGATAGTTGTATGTCATAGCTGTACATCCTTCCAGTTGCCCTATGTGGGACGCTGCCTCAGCATGGCTTGATGAGTGGTGCATCTGTCCGCACCCAGGATCTGAACTGGTGAACCTCAGGCCGCCAAAGCGGAGTATGTGAACTTAACCTCTACGCCACCAGGCCGGCCCCAAGTATTAAATTTTTTAACTTAACTTTTATTATTTAATAAAGAAAAGGCATACTAAACTACACTTTTGTATCTGATTCTAAAGGAAGAAGAATGAGAGCTAACAGTTAAAATTACATTTATACTTAACATTCTTTACATTTTAGGCCAGAGTAAGTACACCATATCTGCTTGTATTAGATTTCTATTGCTGCACAACAAATTACCACATGAAACACACTCATTTATTATCTCACAGTTTCTCTAGGTCAGAAGTCTGTTCCTTGGCAGAATTCAGTTCCTGGCACTTGTGGGTCTGAGGCCTCTGTTCTCTTGCTGGCTGTTAGGCAAGGACCACTCGAAGTTCCCAGAGGCCATTCGCAGTTCCTTGCCATGTGGCCCCTCCATATGCCTTCTCACACTTCCAGTCTCTTTCACCAAAAGAACCCAGTCCCTTTAAGGGCTCACCTGATTAGGTCAGGCCCACTGAGGGGTCAGGCACACTAATCTTCTCTTTTAAGGTCAACTGATTTAGGAACTTCATTGCATCCGCAAAATCTCTTCACAGCAGTATCTGGATTAGTGTTTGATAGAATAACCTGGAGAAGATGTGTGAACACCAGGGCACAGGAATCTTGGGGGCCATCTCAGAATTCTGCCTACCTGTCTTAGTCCATTTGGACTGCTATAACAAGATACTACAGACTTGGTAGCTTAGAAACAACAGAAATGTATTTCTCACAGTTCTGGAGGCTGGAAGTCTGAGGTCAGGGTGCCAGCGTGGTCAATGGGGGCCCTCTTCTGGGTCGCAGACTTCTCGTTGTCTCCTCATATGGCAGAAAGGGTGAGGGAGCTCTCTGCAGCCTCTTTTAAAAGGCCACTAATTCCATTCATGGGGGTTCCACCCTCATGACTTAAACACCTCCCTTTTGGGGTTAGGATTCCAACATGTGAATTTTGAGAGGACACAAACATTCAGACCATAGCACTACCATAATGATTTATAATAAACATTTGAACTCAATAAATTATATTTAAAACTATGGTATTTATAAGTATCTGAGAGCAATATAAGTGTTTTCTTAAAAAAGAAGTGAGAGAACCAAGGCAGAAATCCAGAGGCTATACTAAAGTAAATGAATAGGCACCGGCCTGGTGGTGTAGGGGTTAAGTTCGTGTGCTCCACTTCAGCAGCCCCGGGTTCACAGATTCAGATCCTGGATGCAGACCTATGCAACGCTCATCAAGCCATGCTGTGTTGGCATCCCACGTACAAAATAGAGAAAGATGGCCACAGATGTTAGCTCAGCGACAATCTTCCTCACCAAAAAATAAAAATAAAAAAAAATAAATAAATGATAGTGCTGCCTTGGTTGTTCAAACTAAGGAGAAAACTCCACCCATACAAACCTTCGTCCATTAATCTTAAGTACTGCTGATTTACACTGGGCCCAGAATTCACTCCGAAATCACTGCATAGAGTCCAGCCCCTTTTGCGAACACAGGATCAACTTGGAGAAGGCAGTGTGTCTGGGGGGTCTTGTGGGTAAGAACCATCTTCTTTTGTTTTACCCCTCAGTTCCTACCTAAGAGAAGTGATGCAGTATCCCCCACATTAGAATTCTCTCTTAAAACCCACTGTGATGCCCAGGTGTTTTTTGAAGATTTGAATTTTAAATTTAAAATGTCACCGTCATCACAGACGTCCTTCATTGTGTGGCTGGCTGCTGTCATCAAATCCAGGAGAGTGGGTGGCTGCCGGTATTTGCTGCCCGTCTTCCACGATGAATTGTGATGGGGTCAGAGCGGTGATTAAGGAACCTTCTCTGATTGCAGTGTTTGGATGGGGGAAAGCAGGAGGGTTTTCTTTTCATTTTTTTCTATTAAATCTGACATTTTAAGAGATATCATTAAAAAATATTCTTCTGCCCAGGAGAGAAAAGACTTGGATCTTCAATATCTTTCACTGAAACCATAAAGCTCTTGTTATGTTTATCATTTCAGCCTTCAAGGCCTTATCTTTGCTGACTTGGAGAACTGAAGGCATTTTGATCTTCTTCCAGTTCTACAAATAATGTTCTTTAATCAGCTTGAGGCATCACTGTTGATCAGAAAAAAGCACTTCCTCCCTCCCTAAAGCGAACAGCACCTGCCAATCCCCCTATCCAGAAGCAAGAGAGAAGGGCTGTTCTTTGAGCCCACAGAGCTCTGTTATTTCCAATGTACATGAAACCATAGAAAATAACCTGAAACCCATTGCCTCATTAATAGATGCAGAGCGTCGTGGTGTTTGTAGACTTAAAAGCAAGGGCAAGGACCCACACACCCACCAAACATTTATTTATTTATGGCCAGTGTGATATTGAAAATATGGTGTTTCATTTCCACTGGCATTAAGTTCATCATCTTAGTAAAAATGTAAAAAGGATAAATGACTAAACAGGAAGTAAAAGTGTATTGTTAATCATATTGTTGATTAATACTGAGCAGGCTGTGATAAACCACACTTTTCTCTTTAAGCTACCTGTATATATCATACATAGATATGTAAAATCAGTTATCATTGGCTGGGTTATGCTGCAGTAACAAACGGCTCTCAAATCTCAGGGGTTGAAAACAACAAAGGTTTATTTCTTGCTCACATTGTATGTCCCTCTGCTCTGTGCCATCCTTACCAAGAGATCCGGGCTGATGGAGATTCCCTATCAGTGCTCCTGCAATTCCTTGGCAGGGAAAAGAATGAGACAAATTGTGCTCTCGTTCTTAAAGTTTCCAGTTGAAAATGACACAGTGACTTCTGCTCACGTATCATGAGCCAAAGCAAGTCACTTGGTCACACTCAATTCCAAGGGCAGACGATAGAGAGCCAGAAATATTTGGTGAGCAGAACTCATGACAGACCCACACATACACTTATGTGTATTTTAATGTGTTGATTGGAAAGGAGGGAAATAACTTCAACTGTAGCCAAGTGAAGAGAGTCAACGCTGATTTATCGTTGTAATACTGCTATCTCAGTAAGTTTAGAATCAGTGAAAACAGTGACATAGGCTATGTTCATACAATATACTGCAGTCAGTGAGAAGGATAAGGCAGATCTTTACGTACAGACACGCAAATATCCCCCAGAAATACTGAATTTAAATAAGAGCAAGTGGCAGAATACCATGATCTTATTTATTTTAAAAGACACAAAAATATATAAATGTATTTATGTGCATATGTTTGTGTGTGTGTGTGTGTGTGTGTTAAGTGCATAGGAAAAGGCCTAGAAGGGTTATTGCCACTTACAATCCCTGGTGAATACAGAGGGATTTGTGTGGCATGGAGGAGTCATCACCCTTTTTACTTTACATAATCCTATATTGTTTGAATTAATTATAACCATTTATTCATGTGTTACCTGTATTAGTTTCCAAGGGCTGCCTTAACAAATTACCACACACTTGGCAAAAGAGAAATTTACTTCACGGTTCTGGAGGCCCGAAGTCTGAAATCCGCCATGATCATGCTCCCTGCAGAGGCTCTAGAGGAGAATCCTTTTCTCACCTCTTCCAGCAGCTGGTGGCTGGTGGCATTCCTCGACTTGTGGCCACATCACTCCTATCTCTGCCTCCACGCCACAGTGCTTCCTCCTCTTCTGTGTGTCTCCTCTATGTGTCTCTTATAAGGACATTTATCATTGGATTTAGGACCCAACTGGATGATCCAGGATTATCTTCTCATCTCAGGATCCTTAAGACTCTTTTTCCAAATAAGGTCACATTCACAGGTTCCAGAGATTAGGACGTGGACATAATTTGGGGGGGGGGGGCATGGAGGGCCCACTACACTTGTGTAATGTGAAAAAACTCAGAAAGGAAAAGATTGAGAAAAAGCAATCATTATTAACAATGATTACTTCTAGGAGGGAAAATGTTCCAAATTTTCTATAATGAACTTATGTAACATTTATATTTGTTTGTTTGTTTGTTTTGTGGGGAAGACCAGCCCTGAGCTAACATCCGTTGCCAATCCTCCCCTTTTTGCTGAGGAAGACTGGCCCTGGGCTAACATCCGTGCCCATCTTCCTCCACTTTATATGGGACGCCGGCACAGCATGGCTGACAAGCAGTTCGTCGGCGGGCGCCCGGGATCCGAACTCGCGAACCCTGGGCTGCCAAGCGCGAACTAAACCGCTGCGCCACCGGGCGGCCCCCTGTAACATTTATAGTCAGAAAAAACAAATAGATAAAATCATAGAGCAATAAGCACCAGCACCACAACAAAACAAAACATGGGCAGGTCCTAACATACACACACACCGTATGAATGAATTACCCTGACATATCAGAAAGGAGTGGAAAGGTCATATCCTTAAACTCAGTGATGGGGCCAGCTGGAGGGCTTAGATTCAGGGCCAGGGGCCCTCTATCAGCCTCGGGTTCTTAGAGCTCCAGAGACATTAGCCTTCTCTCATGCAAAGTAGAGCCTTAACCTGGGACTAGTGCCCAGGAAGAGCCACCTACCTCACCAGAAGAGGGGAAATACTTTCCTGGTGTTGGTTTGTAGATATTAAAATGTTTTTTTCCCAAAAGAAGCAACATTATGGAGTGGAGGTTGCAAGCCTGGGCCAATTTCAGCCCACCAATGTGTCTTGTTTCATCTGCACTGTGTATACATAATTTTTTCAGATTGGGTGCCAACTATTTTCACATAAAATTTTGGTTTTGGCTTCCCCTGCTCTGCCGTACTGGGCCTGCATTCTCCCAGGGCAACCATTGCTGGAGCTGGGGAGTGGCTGCCTCCTTTAGATGGGGCATGTGCAGCACAGTCTCTATCATTCTGTATTTTCCTGACCTAACTCTCCTCATTTACATTGTCCACCTGGCCACTACAGGCATTTGAGTTTGAAACGCCCTGATGAACAGAATAAAAATCGCTTTGTGATATTCTAGTGCAGTACATTATGGGTTAAGTGGGTTTGTGCACATTCTTGCTTCCAGGGAAAAACATGTTCTAAGTTCCAAATAGCCAACAAATGAACTTGAAGCACGCAACCTGTTCATAAATTGGCAACTCCTCTACAGTGATATTTTATAGTCTGCCTAAACAAGTAATGGAAAATGCATATCCATATATACACTCAGATATCAGAAATTCAATTCCACAGGCTATTTGAGAACGAAGTTTCAAAATTCTGCTGAGGATGATTGTGTCGTCTGAGTCTGCGTGCAGGCTGGGACATGGGCGTGCTTTCACTCCACTCGGGCTGGAGCCTGTCCTCCTAACCACGATTGTGGGCATTACCAAGTCATGAGCCAAAATTAGCCTCATCATTGTTGAGTTAGAGCCGGGATCTCTACAGAATTTCCTCGCTGGGATCTGCATTGACTCCTGCTGGTGTTTCCAGTGAAGCTCTTGAATTTTTAATTTGATTTGACCCGTGGACGTGAGAGGAAGTGGGTCGTGGGGAGTGTTGCCTCAACAGGGCTGGAGGCTTTGGGGAAGGCAGTCTTTTTCTGTAATTTCCAGAACAGATTGCTGACTTTCAAGACCTCTGTGGAGAATAAGGTCCTTAAGGTTTTCCTCTCCTAAATCGATAAGTATTTGGTGAGCCCCTGCTCTGTTCAGGGCACTTAGGCTAGGGCAACAACAAGAATAAGACATGGATGGTGCTTGCAGACTAAGGAACTCTCCACCTGATCAGGAAGTGGAGGCACAAGGAGGCAAAACATGAAATCACAGTACAGTGTCATGTAAAACAGATGAGAAGCCACAGGTGATGAGCCATGAATTGCCAAGTAGATGGTAGAGACCCTAAGTGTACTGTCTATACCTTCAGGGAGGAGACATGTCATTTCAGGCCGGGGGATGGTCAAGCAGTGGAGGTGGTGGCTGAACTGAGTCCAAGCAGAACAGAAGGTAAAACACCAAGCAGACGCATGGCAATGGGAAAACGGAAGGTGGCTCTGCCATGACAGAGAGTTAGGTCAGAAAGGTTAAGACAGCAGGATTGTGGAGGATTGAATGACAGGATGCCCAATCCTGGGCTTTGTTGCATAGGCAATGGGGAGCCCTGGAAAGTTTTTGAGCAGAGGAATGGTATGATCCAAATAGTATATTGGAAGATCAATCTGGAGGTCATGTCAGTATGGTTTGGAGGAAGAAGGAAATGAGAGCAGGAGGGAAGCTCCTATAGAGGAGAAATGGCTTAAACTTGGATAGGCCAGAGGGGCTTGAAAAGAAGGGATAGATGGAGGAGAGTCTTAAAGGACTTTGTGGCAGACAGATTGCAATGAATGGGGAGGAGGAGAAGGAGCAGCAACAGCATTGTGGAGGGATGACTAGGTTTGGAGATGGAAAATAGGATGATGGTGGTGCCACAGACTAAAAGAGCCAAGTGTGGTGGGAAGTCCACTGCAGAAATGGCAAGGAGAGCAGATTGATTTGTGTCCTGCTTTGACGCCCTGATGGGATACCCAGATAAAATGATCCAGCTCTGGTCCCACATTCTCAACTGCATGCATTTCCACCTGCATGTGTTCATCTCTTATACCCTACAGGCTGAACACTAGTAATCAGTGTATTTAGATAGGACCTATTGTGGATGCCGAAACTCGCTTGGTAGACCTCCAAGACCTCCCATGCCTCCTCCAGCTGGTAGTCAGTAGTCTCAGATCCAGCAGACCACTCGCCATGCATCCTTGCCTGGTTGAGTAAGTGCTGTGTCCCTGAGCGATCTGAAAGATGTGCAGTGGTCATTCTAGGCTGTATCTCCACCTTCAGGAAGACCCACACCTCTGAAAGTCAACAAGCTCTTTTGACTTTGCTCCAGGGTTCCCCACTTCCCACGGTCAGAAAGTCCTTCCTTACACTTACTTTACATTGCTCATATTGAGCTTTGACCTTCAAGATGGAGTTCCAATGTGCACCCCTTCTCCAACTAGGCCCACTTGAAGTCCATGAGCTCATGTGTATATGGGGTGAGTAACTCCATTAAAGGAAATACCAGTAGTGACATTATAATATTTCTGCTAAACACTCATTAATTATGGCAATGCCTCCACCAGAATGGGGGAAAGCAAGGAAATTGGCACCCTGTCTGTTTGGGATCATGGCTATATGCAAAGACAAAATCACCAGGCAAAGCCTGGACTTAGGTACAAATGAGGATACACTGTTTAATAGGATTCTGAGTAAACCTGTCCTTATTCCTTTTTATTCTTCTTATTCCTTTGTCCTCTTCAATTTTCCCCTGTCGGGCATCAAGTCCTTTTTCTCTGCCCTTTGTGCTCCTGCCACTTCAATATCCCCCTTTGTTGCTCTACAACCAGTCTGCATTGATATTCATTCCCCCCAAATTACCCAGCCCGTTTTGTGGTAGAAAGCCGAGACCAGTGACTGGTGCAACTGTTGGCATATATAAACATGACTCTTTTTCAGGTAGGATCTAAGATGCCAGTCCTAGCAGCTTCATTTTAAAAACTATTTATATTCACAAAAGTCTATAATAGCATTTTTATTGTGTACGCCTGTGATTTGGATGCAGTTTTTTTCCCATGCCAGTTTTTTTATTATCATTCAACACTGACTACAGCCTTAAATGATAATGAAAACAGAAACACTCTTTAAAAGGCGATGACTGCTTTCCACATCCGTTTGCAGTATACATGTGCTCCCCTGCCTGAAGGGCCAGGTTAGACGGTGTTTAAACCGTCTGCACCGACTCCCTCAGAACCCAAGTTCATATCCCTGCAGCATCAACTCAGTCTTTTATTCTTCTGCAGAGAATAAATTGAATACCAGGCTGTTTAGTGGGTGGGTGTCTTTGGGTTTTAAAACCCAAAGGCTCTCTGTGGCCACTGGGGATGTTGGAGTTCTTGTCCTGTTGTCCTTGCCCTGGGTTCTAGAACCTGGCTTGGCCCCAGATGTCACACACTCACCTTTGAAGAGAGATGTTTATTTGGGCCTTTTTTCCCCTCAGCTCCTGTTATTTCTTTGCTTCCATGATGTGACCTGCTGCATTCACCCTAGTTTTCCAGTGTGTTAAAAAGATCAAGTTACAAAACAGTTTCCCTCAGAGTCAAAGTGCTACAAATATAAGCTTGTTATCTGTATTCCATTATTATGAAAAACTCACCAACTCTCATGCCATGTGTATGATTGACTTGCAATTATGGGTTGTGTTTTACAGCAGCTCTGAATGGCATTCTCCCCTGGCTGTTCCTTGAGCCAAGCCTGGAACCCTGGATCACATGAGTTAGGGTGGATTTTATTGACTACACACTATTGTTGTTGTTGTTTTTTACCCCAAGCCTAGATATTGGATCTGTAATTAGTGATGCAATAATAATACCTTCCATTTGCCATTTTATGCCTTTTGAAAAATGCTTTGTATGTTTTTGTGATTGATTCTCTCAAAAATGCTTTTGGCACAGGCAGTACAGATATTATAGCCTGGCTTTATAAGGAAACAGACAAAGTGAGGTTAAATGACTTGCCCAGGTTCATACAGCAAGTCTAAGATGGATCTGGGACTGGAATTAGATTTCATGATTTCAAGGTGTGTGGTTTTCCTATGGCCACTGCATTTGTAACAAACTCAAGGCATTTGCTTTTACATAAAGGATTTCATTTGATCCTATGCTGACCTGATAAGATAGAGTGAGCAGGGATCATTACCCTCATTTTCCAGATCAGGAAGTAGAGGCCCAGAGAGGTTGAATTACCAAAGTAACATGGTGATAAACAAAGAGGCAGGATTTGACCTCAAGGCTCCAAGCCCACTGCTCTTGGTGACACTTTACTGGCTGATTAATGACACCATCACTCATTCAGTTTCCTTGGCCAAAAACTTGGACTCATCCTTGACTCCCTTTTCTTTCTTATGCCATATCTGAGCCATCAGCAAATCTTACTGCTTCTTCCTTCAAAATATATTCCAGATCCACCATTTCTCACCACCTCCACTGCTATTATCCTGGTCAAACTTTTGTTTTTTCTTACCTGGATTGATGCAATAATCCTATAGGGCAAATTTCCAAAGATGGTCCCCAATGAACCATGCCTCCCAGAAGTCATTCCTGTGTGGTTCTACAACATTGAATCTCAGCTAGTCTGTGACTCATTTTAATCAGTAGGGTGTGGAAGATGTGATTCTGTGCCTTTCGAGCCTAAGAAGGCATCAAGAAGGCTTTTGTACTTCTGAGAGCCTTGAGCCATTTGTGAGAGGTCCAGCTACTCTGCTGGAGAGACTAAGAGAAGAGACAATGTGGAGAGGCTGTCTGAGGGAGGAGAGGCCCTGAGACTGCCTGGAGTGAGAGGGAGGCCCAGCAGTCAGTGTCCCAGCTGAGCCCAGCCTTTCACTGCCCACAAAGGCGCCAGACATGTGAGTGAGGGTCGTGGGCATTTCAGCCAGTTGTACTCTCATATGACTGCAATCCAAACTGATATCACACAGAGCAGAAGAACCATCCGGCTGAGCCCAGCTGACCCACAGAATCATGAGAGATAATGAAATGGTTGTTGTTTTCAGCCATTAAGTTTTGGGTTGGTGTGTTATGTAGCAACAGATACCTGAAACATCTAAGTGGTCTCCCTACTTCCACTCTTACTTGCCACCAGTCTACTTTCCACACAGATTTTTTTTTTAAAAATTGTGGTGAAATACACATAACATAAAATTCACTATCATGAGCCAGCCCTGATGGTCTATTGGTTAAAGTTCTGCGTTCTCACCCCTGTGGCCCGGGTTCGTTTCCTGATCACGGAACCACACCACCTGTCAGTTGCCATGCTGTGGTGGTGGCTCACATAGAAGAAATAGAAGGACTTACAACTATGATATACAACCATGTACTGGGGCTTTGGGAGAAGAAAAAAAAAAGAGGAAGATTGGCAACGGATATTAGCTCAGGGCGAATCTTTCCCTGCCAGAAAAAAAAAAAAAAATTCGCCATCATAACCATTTTTAAGTATATAGTTCAGTAGTTAAATACACTCACATTGTGGTGCAACCAATCTCCGGAATTCTTTTCATCTTGCAAAACTGAACAACTCCCCATTTCTTCCTCTCTCCAACCCCTGGCAACCGCTGTTCTACTTTCTGTTTCTATGAATTTCACTCTTCTAGATACCTCATATAAGTGGAATCATACAGTATTTGTCTTTTTTGTGACTGGCTTATTTCACTTACCATAATGTCCTCAAGCTTCAACCATGCTGTAGCATGTGACAGAATTTCCTTCCTTGGGTTGCTTCCACCTTTTGGCTATTGTGAATAATGCTCCTGTGAACATGGGTGTACAAATATCTCTTTGAGATGCTACTTTCAGTTCTTTTGGATATATACTCAGAAGTAGAATTGCTGGATCATATGGTAATTCTGTTTTTAATTTTTTGAGGAGCCACCACACACAGAAGATTTTAAAACATAAATTTTATCACTCCCTTGCTCAAAACCCTTTGTTGACTTCTTATCACTCTTAGAATAATATCCAAGACCCCTACTATGGCCTATAAGGGCTGCTATAACCAGGCCTGTGGCTGCCTCACCAGCCTCATTTCCTGCCATTCTTCTCCCTCCCTCTGCTTTAGCCATTCTTTTTTTGTGTGTGTGGGGAAGACCAGCCCTGAGCTAACATCTGTTGCCAATCCTCCCCCTTTTTGCTGAGGAAGACTGGCCCTGGGCTAACATCGTGCCCATCTTCCTCTACTTTATATGGAACGCCACCACGGCATGGCTGACAGGCAGTGCGTGGGCGGGCGCTCGGGATCCGAACTCGCGAACCCTGGGCTGCCAAGCACGGACTAAACCGCTGCGCCACCGGGCGGCCCCTGCTTTAGCCATTCTTAATGTCTCGCTGCTCCTTGTCACTACAAGCATGACCCTACCGTAGAGATTTTGCACTTTCCATTCTCTCTGCCTACAATGTTCTCCCCTGGTTACTAACATGGCTCACACCCTCACCTCATTCAAGCCTCAGTTCAAATGTCCCCTCCTTCAGAGAGGCCTCCCCTGACCACCCACTTTACAATACACCCTCATCATCTCTATGTCTTTATTTTCAATTTGTCATTTTATTTTTACCTGATAAGCAGGAAATTTATTCGCACAAAAATATATTATTTGCACAAAAATAACAACACTATGTGCCTGGCACTGTTCTAAACACTTTACGTATATTGACGTAATTGATCTTAACAGCAACCTGTGAATTAGGTATTATTATTATCTCCATTTTACAGATGAGAAAACTGAGAGAGCAGATGTTAAATAACTTCCCTAAGGTTCTACAGCTAGTAATTGACAGAGGTGGGATGGAACAAAGGCAGTCAGGATCCAGAATCCACTATATTGTACTCATCTCATTATAAATGTATATGTGTAAAATATGTACTTGTCATCATGTACGTGCTTGTTTACCGTCATCTCTCCCATGTAAGCTCCACGAGGACAGGAACTTTGTTTTGTTCACTGTCCCCAGGGCTTAGAACAATGTCTGGCATGTAAGTTTTCAATAAAAACAGGTTGAATGAATGAATTCTCTGTGTTAGATGGCCATAGACACTTGTCAACGCTTTCGTGTTCCAAAGACTGGTGTGGATAAAATTGACTATGGCATGGATCTTGATTTTTAAAGTGTATGTAAGGATTTGCAAAGCTCTCAATTACTTTTCCCCACAAATTTGGTTGTGTCTGAAAAGCACAGCTTTCCAAATAGAGCAGTTACATATAGTACATGCTCAATAATTATTTATTCAGTAAATGTTTTGTGAGCTGCTTGGGGATAGAGACCTGTGTGTGTTTTATCTCTGTCTCCTCCACAGCCCCTGGCCCACCGTCAGGCAGCCCAACCTTTGTGGCTATTGTGGAAGAGAAGAATTTATTGAGTGACTCTAGCTTCCTGCGTTGTGGCAGCGAGTTCTTGTTTTCACAGAATTAGCTACAAGGAAACCAGTGCGCAAATTCCAAGCCAAAGGCTCTGTGGAAGAGATACCATTTCCGGAATATTTTGTTTTTGGTAATCCTACACATCAAAAGCATCATTTTTCATAGGATTCAGTGTCAGCTTGTTTTAGATACTAAAACAAGTTTCTAAAATAGTGTTTTAGAAAATACCCAAGACTTCCTTCGTCATTCTTCTCTTAAAGAACTTACATAACGTAAAACATGTTTCCTCATCTCAGCTTTTGGAAGAGCCGGGGCTTCAGAGGTCTGCCCAGTGCCTTGCCCAGAGACGCTGCCCCACAGACAAATGCTGAATTAATGAATTATTTAATTAATCATTCTCTTTAGAAATAGCTACGAGGAACTCAGTCCCATCATTGGTTAGCTTTCTAACTGGGAGCCAATTGTGGTTCAACATGTTATTTTTTCTCTCTAGTTTCAAATATACGTAGGAGAGTCCTTCCAGCTACCTTTTCCACCGGCTCGTCATCGAAAGCAGGTCAGAAGTAAAGAAGACCAGCGTCTACTGAAGAGGGCATCAATGCATTAAAAGGTACCCTGGTGGCCTTAAAGACTTAATGCAGCTTTTTAAAATGGCTAATTTATACACTGGGCTACTCCAGCTCTTCCTGGCGCACCGGATCACATTATACAGAAAAGTAGATGGAACACACATATAATAGGCGATGGCTGGGCTCAGTTATGACCTTATTTTCACTGATAAAGACAAATCTCATAATTCACTGGTAGCAATGTCAGTCTTTTATCTTCTCCTGGACTCATGAGGACGGGAGTCACATCCACTGAGCCTGCTCGGTGTGTGACAAGGAAATTCAGACGGCCAATCGTCACAAAGGTGATTCATTCATTTGCATTCAGAAATCCTGTTGGTTAAAAAGCAATAAAAGTGTTTGGAGCTTTTTTTTTCACTCTATAAAAAGTGGCTCACTGGTGAAATATATGCCTTCACTCATCTCACGGAGCTGCTGTAAAAAATAACATTTGGCAGTGGTAAGTGGGACTTTTGCTTGAGGAACTGATGTGTATATATAACATTTGTACATTTCTTCGATGGCCATGGACACTTGTCAATGCTGTCGTGTTCCAAAGACTTGCATGGATAACATTTACTATGGTGTGGGTCTTGATTTTTGAAGTGTATGCGAAGATTTGTAAAGTGCGAGATTGCAGGATGAAGCGAAGAGAGAAACAAGGGGACTGGAGCAGTAGGATGGTGACATTAAGTGAAGTATTTAATCTGACTCATGCGTCATGAGAAAACACTGTGCTTTCTTTCTCCCATGCTCCCTGCCTGCTCTGACTCCATTTCAGTCTTGGTTGCTTTTGCTCTCTGCCCTGTTCTTTGAGCCCTGGCTTAGGCTGCATTGGCCAGTTGAGGGCCAAGCAACCCAGACAGGGCCTCTGAACACTGAGCAGATTCTAGAAGACCCGAAGTCACTCAAGGAAAACCAAGAAAGAGTGTCAGCCGGGCAGAGAATGGAGTGTTCCCATGTTGCTGAAGGTTGGTTCCCCCTGCTGGGGAATCAATCCAATAGGGGAGCCTAGATGTTTATTTTCAAAGCAGGAGCTGTATCTTTCTTTATGCTCTGTGCTGTGCTAAGTACAATGTTGGCACTGGATAAATGTTCATAACGGCAGCCTTAGTGATGACGACAATAACAATGTGGTAACCCCACCTCCTGCATGCCAAGGGAGTTTAAGAGACTTAACCATTTCTTGTGATTGATGTTAAGGTAACCACGGGGAGTGTTCCTTGTCCAGCAGACCCCGATCCCCTGGTATTTTTCCTGTTCTCCCATCTGCTTGGAAAGACTTCAGGGAGGTAGGAAAGAGATCCCAGAGACCAGGGCTTCTTGCATGTTCCTCTTCAGAGCAGTCACTCTGAGAAGGAGCGAAAGCCCCTCATGTGTCTTCTCTGCCAGTCAGGCCCTTCCGTCCACCGAGACCCTTTAAAAAAACAACCATGAAACCTTCATTTTAATTATTCTCTTTTTCGGTCCCACTCAGGATTGTGCCTTTTAAATAAGCTACACCAAAGTTTCTTCCTTCTCCTCTTGTTCCTAATTAAGGACCCTGGGGGGTATCCTTTGGTCTTATTTTCTTATAATTTTAATTACACTGATCTTGGCTTAAAACAGGACCCATTTAAGTGCTGAGAAGATATGTATTTTCTGGTTCAGTGAGGGTTTTTCTTTCCCACACCTCTTAGAGGAGGACAAAGCTGAGAGATGGCCGTTTTCTGCGCACCAAACCTAACAGCCTGCCTTGCCCTGGATGAAGGACAAGGAGACCCCATGGGGACTCCAGCTGCTGCAGGAGAGAGCCCTGTGTCGTCAGGAGGACTGGCATTTTGCCATAAGGAGCCGCCATCATGGTGGGAAGTCAGAGTTGGGATGTCAGCTCTAGGAAATGTTTGAAGGGATGGAGTGGTGGCCGCCTCTGAAGGTGAATCATTTACTAGTTGCTTTTCCCTGCCCTCCATAGCCCCTGGCCTGGTCATACTTAGAAAGACAGTCTTCATGCCATTTGCCGTCCTCCTCCCCTTCCTTCTAGATCCCAGTCTGGCGTGACCTTGGAGAACTGCCCCTCTGCTTCCTGGGGTCCACGCGATTCAGTGGTAAAAGACTATGAGTACTGGAGGCCAAGGCCAAGGTTTGGATCCCAGCCTGGCCAACACTGGTGATGTAGTCTTGGGCAAATCGTTTTCCTGTTAAGCTCTGGGGTTGTCTTCCGGAAAAGGGGATCATGATATCTACTTGGCAGGGTGGTTGGGAAGGATGCATATGGTAATGAACTCTAGGTGAAGAATGCCTCCTGGCACAAGGTAGGTGGTCCAAAAATGTTTGTGGCCCCTTTTCTTTGTCAGACAGGTATGGGCAAGTACCTGGAAGGGTGGGCATATATTTGAAGGGCTGAATAATAAAGATAGTAATTCCTGACCACACACAGACACAAAATGTCTATCTTGTCCTCTCTGCCTGTCCCCATCCCATCCTTTTCTCATGCCCTTTTCCACCACTCCTCCTCCATAATGTTTACTCTGATTATTTCCAGCCTACATCGATCATGCCCAACTCTTTTGTCCTTATTGCCTCAGCCACACAACTTAACATTTCATTATAAACTGTCACCGGTTGTATATTAAGATCTTCTCTCTCTAATAAGGTAAGCTCCTTGGGATGGGACTATGCATGATTCTTTTTCCTGTGTCTTTGCAGCATCCAGCACAGTGCTGGACATGTAGTAAATGTTTAATAATTGATTATTAAGTGCAGTGCCATTACTAGTCGTACCTGAGAGTGGAGACAGCATTTTACATGTTTTCTGCATCTCCACAGCAATTTGCCCAGTGCTAAGCATCCAGACACTCATAGGCACTCAATACACATTTGTCAGATTAAAATTACCTTTTGCTTTGAGGGATGGGTTTGAGGGGTGGTTAGCCATTGATACGAAAAGTATAGCAAGAGACCTGGGGAGTAAAGTCTGAATCTATGAAGGGTTCTGAAATGCCTGGGATTTGGGGAAGACATGTCTTCCTTTATAGAAGTTTATAAATCATGTCCTGGTAGGGCGGAAAGAGCGCTGCGTAGGGAGTTTGGAGACTTGGCCTCTGGTCTTGGGTGGGACAGTTTACTGAGATGGCCTCAGAGGCCGGGTCTGGAACCAGGTGGCCCTCTGGCTTTCAGTGAAAAAGCAAGTTTTCTCTTGACTCAAGAGCCCTTTGGAAGCTTGTCACCTCTCAGTGACCCTATCGACAGCTCCCTGATTCTTCTGATAGGTATGATCTTGGGCCTTAATCCTTAAATAGACAAAACTTCCAAGGAAGCCGATTTGCATTGGACTGAAAGTCAGTCGGGCTGCCGCAGGAATATGAAATTAGGCCTCAGAGGAAGGAAAGGCAGTTATTTTTCAGTTATCCACAGGTCGGAGGCAGCAGTGGGGCTGCTCATCCCGGAGTCACCCTGGGAAGGTGACCCTCTGCGTTCCCTAAGTGTGACCGGGACGTTCAGCTGCACCCTTCTCTGGGCTGCTCTCTGTCTATTCCTTGGACTGTCGTGAGGCTCATTGTCCTTCCATGTGTGTGCACAGCCCCAGCTCCATCCCCTTCCGGGGCCCTGGCTGAGGGACCCCTGTGGCTGGTGGCCAACATGTTCCCTGACCTCAGGAGCTCAGTTCCGTAGGCCTTTGTGCCTCTAAGTGTCCACTTAACACAGGGACACTACAGGAACTATGAGATGTAGCCTTGAGGCTAGAAAACCCAGGAAAAGCATAGCCCCGAATTCTGACCCTGAGCCAGCTTCATGCTGCTCTGGTGGCAACATGCAGAGGTGGCCTTGAACGCACAGAACCAGGGGGCAGGGTAAGTCCTGCTTTGTTGGTGGTGTTTCACACAGCCTTGTTTCTTTTTCACCCAGCCTGATTTCTTTTAGCCTTCCTTCACACTATCCCAATAGCGAAGGGCAGAAATCCTTCCCAGCCAACCTTGATGAGAGGTCCAGGGCAGCAACGGAGCCATCCCGGAGGAGGCTCTCCAGCTGTGCAGCCTGCACTCTTTCCATTAATTCACAAAGCGCTCTCCATGAGGGAGCCAGACAAGCAGCATTATTATTATCATCAATCACCCTGCGCTGAAGAAACTGAGGCAGCTGAGGGACAGGAGGGCCGCCTGAGCGGGCTCATCCAACGGGAGTAGGAAGAGGAGGAGGCGGCGAAGTCCCAGGCAGCCGCAGCCTGGCTCCCTCTGCCAGGGGCTCGGAGGGAGGTGAAGAGCTGAAGGGATGACCAGACTGTGGGAGCCCCATTTCAAATCAGGCACCCCACCATGGCCATTTTCTCTTTGGGTCCCTAAATCAAATACATTTTGATTCAGTTTGAATGTTCTGGATTAGTGAAAGGGAACGAGGTTTAAAAGAGGTCAGCTCCATTACTCAGCGTTATTAATGATGTTGTCGGCTGTTAAAATCTCAAAAAACTAGGAAACTAATAAATTTTACATATTGAAAAATCACAGATGAATCAGGCAAATGGATAAATTCTTAAAAGTATTTAATATCTGTTAAGAGGACAGAATGATAAATTCAATATTGAAAACCAATATCAGATTCACAATTACAGGCCATTTATCATAACCAACTGCACGGACAGCATCTTATTGCGGGGAGCATGGTGTGATTCATAAGCGGAGACCCGGAACAAGTCCATACGAAACAAGAAATAAATCTGCTTTACATATTGGAAACTTATTTCCACTTCCTATCTTTATTGCCAACAATAATGTTAGCTTTCAAGAACAAATTGTTACACGTTAAACTCATGCATAATGAGCCCAAGTGAGTCAAAAACGTCCCTAAAAAGAGCTTTAAATTATTCCAAATTGGGTTATTATCTTTAACTCTAATTCCTCTGAGAGGGCCCACCAATCTTATACATGGTAAGTTTAAGCATTTAACCAGACAGTTGGTTTCCCAGGTTGGGTCCTACAGTTCTGGATTTGTTCTTTCTTCTCCTTCCCTCTCCCTCCCCTGAAGAATTAACACTGTCAGGCTAAAGAACAAACATGATAATATTTAACAGAAGCATTAATTAAATAAATCGCTGGAACATTGTAATTTATATTTTTGATTTTAAGATGAATTATTCTGCTTTCCTTGAATATTTGAGTACCTATGAGTAAATGAAATGATTTGAATTCTGACCATTGCATATCACAGCCAGGACACCAGCTTAGTCAATGTTTTGATCTCCAGACATCCTAGAATCAAATGGCGGGGAGGTGATTTGGCTGCGACATCTCTCATTTCACGGACTGCCCAGCTGACCTGGATGACATATCTCTAATCAAGACACAGGATGTATTTTTTTTTAACTTCAATGTTTTTTTCCGGTTTCAAGAACGAGGTACTCAAATGTAGAATATTGGGAATGTGTAGGGGGGAGAAATCCTAACCCCCTCACAGAGGCCACTGCTAATTACATTTTGACATGTGTCTTTTTCATTTTTGGTATTTTTTGTTGTTGTGCATTTTTTTCTTTACACAGTTGAAATTGTATGTATACACAGTTTTCTATCCTACGCAGTCATAATTTTAATGGTCATATAATACTGCATTGTTTTATAATGAACCCTTTCCTGATCTTGGGTGCTTAGGTTGCTTCCACCTTTTCTCTATTATCAGTAACGTTGCAATAGTCATCTTTGTGCATGCATTGTTGGGTGAACTTCTGATTATTTCTTTCAGATTTGTTCCTAGAAATTTCATTACTGGGTTAAAGAATGTGAACATTTTAAGACTTTTGATATATACTAAGGCTAAAAAGAGAATTTTATGTAAACCCCTCATCCATGAGTATGTTAATTGTTTGGATAAGCTGCAGCCACAGCCTAGAGGTTAAAATCATGGGCTTCGGAGTTCCCATCTGCGTTCAGGTTCCAGGTCTGCTACGGACCAGATGGGAGATTTAACCACCCAGAACCTCCATTGCCACATCTGTAAGATGGGCATCCTGATACCTACGTCTCAGTGTTGTGAAGAAAATGTGACAATGCTTACCAGGTGCTTAGCACAGTGCCCCCGACACACAGTAAATACCCCATAAAAGGCAGGTAGTGTTGCTCTTTTTGTGACAGTGTTATAATGTATGTCCTTATAACAAGTATAACATATGCATAAATGCATCATGTAATTTTAAAACCTTTAGGCTTTAATAATATCCTCCATTATCTCCAGAATCAAATTCTAACTTATCAGTCAACATCCTTCACCATCAGAGCCCAGCTCACCTTTCCACCCTTTTTCTCTCCCTTTCCCCTGCAGTTACATTTGCCAGCTGCCTATGACGTGCATCCTTCATGAGTGTGCCATCTGCCTCCTATCACTGTGCCCATGTCACTTCTCTTTCCCTTCTTTTCACTGTTTGTCAACCTCTACTGATGGATTTAGTCTTGGCTCAGACATCGCTACCTCCGTCAAGTCTTCCCTGTTACCTCCCCAGGCAAAATGAGTCTGTTTGTCCTCTGCGCTTCCATAGCATCTTGCATACACCTGGGTGCAGCATTTCTCAGTCTTAAGTGTTGTGGTTGGTAAGGTGCGTTTCAGCCTCTCCCACCAACCTGGGAGCTCTATAAAGGTCGAGATCGTGCCTTAATCTTGGTTTTCTTTAGCACATACTACAGTGCCTGACACAATAGAAGGACTCAATAAAAGTTTGTTAAATGTAACATAGGTAGTGGGTATGATCAAAGAAATCCATGAATGGCATTTAAAGGCAAATTGAATTTCAACGGAATTGAAAGCTGCTTAAACTTTAATTTTTTATTTATCGTGGGCTTTTACATACCAATGTACTTTGTGCAATTGTGAAGTGTTTTCTAAGCTTTGAAATACTTAATGTTATTTGCAAAGCTTTTCTAGGCAAATTATTGAGATTTTAAAGTGTGCAATGAATTTCAGAGGACCCTGTATAAACATTTATCAAAATATCTCTTGGGAGTCTACCGTACGTGTCTGTTATATAGGTAGGGACACAAGCCCAGGAAAGAGAGACTATTGAATTATTGGGACCTTGAATTCCCTGCCTAATGTAAATAATATTATGCTTAAAGCTGAAGTTTAAAATGGTCTTCATATTGACTCTCCACACCATTTAACCAGCCTAGTAAAATATCTGGATCATGTCTAATTGACAAGCACTATCATCATCATTATTTTTGTCTGTTTGGCCCGGCACTGAGTCTCCAGTACCTAGACCAGTGCTTGGCACATTGTAGGCACTCAATCAATATTTACCAAATGACCAAAAGAATCAGCAATCACATTTAGTATGACCCATTCTGCATCCACTTGGGGTCATTTAGTTCGACTTGACAAATCTTTATATAGTGCCTTCTATGTTCCAGACACCTTGCCAAGGAGCTGAAGTATAAAGATGAATAGCATATGGTTCCTGTCTCATGATCTCCAAGTCCAGTGTGGGAAGCAGACATGTCAATAAATGCAGTATGCTGTGGTTGGTGCTGAGAGGTCTGTGCACAGGGTGCCAGGAAACTCAGAGGAAGGGTGAGCCCGGGCCCAGCCCAGGTGAGGAAGGTCCAGCCCGGGTGCTTCAAGGAAGACTTCCCAGGGCACAATATGCCTGAGCTGTCTTGCTGGATGAGTAAGAATTAGATTGAAGAAAGATGGAAGGGCATTCCAAACAGAGGAGACGTCACTAGCCATGACAAAGGTAAGACATCTCATTCATTAATTCATCCAAGAAACATTCATTGTTGGCCTACTATGTTCCAAGTGGTGCTGCAGGTGCTGGATATATGGCGGCAAACAAAATAAAGTCCCTTTCCTCATGGAGCTTGTGTTCTACTGGACCCAGGCCCCACAAGACTTTCAGCGTTGCTGGAGGACCGAGTGTAGAGCAGGGAGTGGTGGCAGAGGAAGCTGAAGGGGAACAGGCAGTTTGTTTTATGCGTGAGAGTTGAGTCGATACCCTACCTACTTTCACAAAGGATTTGAGGAATTTATAAAAGAGCTAGGGATTTGCCACATCAAGCTACCACTCAGCAGGAGTCCTAGACCCCCTCCTGATGTGGAGATTCTTCTGCTTCCCCCAATTCTCTTGGTTTCTGCAGGAAGACCGCTAACAGTGCTGGAGAAAAGAGGCTGCTTCTGGACCCTATGTCTCCTAGAAATCCCCTTGGGTTGATTCAGTAATTTGGGTTGTGACTCAAGGCAGCAAGTGGAGAGCCTGGCACATAGTAAGAATTCCATCAGTGTTTGTTGAATGAAAACGTGAGGGTGATGCCTTTAAAACAAAGGAGTAAGCTAATGCCTTTGAGCTTTGACTTGAGTCTAAGATTGATGGCATTATGAGCTTCCTGGAAAGTAAGATGACTCCTACACCAACACTCTGCTCCACTCAAGTCAAAGGGTAAAAAGCCGCAAGTAAAACCCATCCATCCATCCATCCATCCATCCATCCATCCAACATTAGGCCAGGCTTTGTGCAAAACACTGGAGATATTGAAATGACTTTGTGAAATTCACCATCCAACGGGGCAGGTAGACCTGTAAACAGATAATCAAATGACAGTGAAAAAAGTGCTAACTGAGGTAGGTAAACAGGGATGGTGAGGGAGCCAAGGAAGACTCGGTCAATGAACAGACTTTTAGAGAATGAAACTGGAGTTTGCCAAGCTTGAAAGGATGGGAAGGGCATTCAGGCTCTGAGAACAGCAGAAATAAAATCAGGGGTCCCAGAACACTATGTTGAATTCGGGACATGCAGGCAAACTGGTGTGGCTCTCAGGTAGGATGTAAATGTTGGCAGATTATTGAAGATGGGGAGAGGGGCAAGTGTTTAGAGGTATACTTTTTCCAATTATCTGTTGCAAATAAAATAAATATAGTACCCAAGAAGTTTGACTACACTGACTTGAGTCAGAAGGCTTACTCTCCACCTAATGGTTTTATTGTCATTACTATTCGTTGAGCAGCATTCATTTACATTTGCTTTGGACCCCAAATCAAAGCAAATCAGAATATGACAAAGGTGTGTCAGTGAGATGAGTTATTTGATAGGGAGTGCATTTGCTCTGCAGTTTGCATCCTGCTGGGCTGCAGCCTGGTGTGGCATAAGGACTATTTCCCATGATTTGACTTTGGTCCCTAACAAACCACATTTTATAATTACCGATTACCCAGAGAGCATCATTAACATAACTGTAACTTATGTAAAATCTACATATGTGGATATGCTATGTTCATTTATTAATTTCCAGAATCTCAAATCCTCTAAGGACTTTCACAAATCTCCATGATGCCTCTGAAAGCTGTGTTTTGCCTCTGATTTTCTTATTTCTGTAAAAAAGATTCAGAAATTCATGTTGCTTGCCTCCAGTCCACAAAGCAGAGTTCCTTCTCTTGGACAAATTGGTCTAGGACAAAGTATACCACATAAATTGCTTCCACATTATCTTGTGCCTGTGGGAAGACTAAAGGCTTAAGACAAGATGTGATTCACACAGTCATATTTGGTCCCTTTTCCTGGTAAACACAGAGGAAAGAGAACAAGAGACCCCATCCAAGTTTACTTGGATGCAAGGAAATTCAATGTCTAAATGTCACATTTCGTGGGACTGTGTAATAACTATGTTATAATAGTGGAACATCATAACAAATAATAGTGTAATAATGTCATGATGATAACCTGTAATTTAAATAAACCCATGAAAATGTAGAATGGAGAGATCTCCAGTATAGCTTCTGAGAATGAGTCACAAACTCAATTCTCAATTCAAAGCAATTGGCACTTCTGACGTTTATACATAAATAGATTTCGACCAATCTCATTAAATATTCAATCCATATTCAAAGTTATTAAATATTGAACATAATTTAATAAATACAGCTAAGTTAATCAAGACTTTGATTGGTAGTTGTGGGTTCATAAAAAGCTTGTGAAAACAGTCATTCCACTTGGATTTTATTCTGTTCCTCCACCTCTTACCCTGTTTTTAAATGAGTGCAGGAATTGTGTTATACGTGTGTGTAGGCGCTTTGAGTTGTGTTGGCGTGTACATAGGTGTTTGGGTAGTTATCTCTTAGTAGTTTGTGTATTGGGCAGGATTGTTGTGTGTGGGTACATTTGAGGATGTGTCCAGGGGTACTCTGTCAGCGTGTGTTATGTGAGCAAATATAACACTGGTGAGTTACCTGACACCCTGGCTGCTCGATGGTTTCTCCTCTGCACCTCAACAAGGGCTAGGACACAGAGATCCCACGGTTCCCTATAATTTTTTGGGGGGTATCCAATGATTGCTTTTTCTCAGGGTTGTACAAGGGCAGAGCTGGCACCTGAGAGCGAGTGCTTTCTGCAGTTTGGGCCCTAGGCCCTTTGCTTGCCATTCTCTAGTCCAGCCCTGCAGTACAAGACACTATAGCATCGAGGAAAGACTTTGAACTCAAAGACTTCAGTTCAAATGGGTTCTGTCACTTCCTGGCTATGTGACCTGGGGTAAGTTACCCTCTTGGACCCTCAGTTTCCCCCTCTGTGAAAGGGGGATAATAATGCCTGCTGTATAGAATTGTTGGGAGGTTTAAATGAAACCATGTATATACCTTGTTAATATATGATAGATGTTTATTCTTTTAACAAGTCAAGGCCCTATGCTAGGATTTGTAATAGACATGAAGCTAAATAAGACCCCAAATATCTTAGAGTCCTGTGGGAAGATAGAAACTTTCTCAAGTCCTCTAATATGTCAGATTTCACTTGAGGAGTTTAGAAGATCCTACAAGTTCTGAAATCTTTCCATCACTCAACAAATTCCAGTCATCCCTAGTGTGTACTTGGTGGATGTGCCTCCCTGGGACTGTGAGCCAGAGATCTGCAGAAAGATGGTGGGGAAAAGGTGGTCCCTCAGCAGGGAAAGGGGGGAGAGGGAAGGAGAACAGGGAATTTCCTGGATACCTGAGAGAAAGACAGGTATGAACCATCGTGGTCTGCAGCCGGGACATCCTGTCTAGTGTCCTCGCCTTCTGATCATCACTTCTAAGAAGGAGGAGGTCCTCCCACCTTCATCACCAGAGTTTTGGCCTCCTCACCTCCCACCCCTGTCCGGGCTGAAGGGTGTAAAGGGTAGAAATGGAGCTGGGATTCAGATGCCACTTCATTGGAGAAGAGACACCTGTGAGCCTTGTAGGAAGAAGGATTAGAGAAACTGAGGGGAGAATGTAGAGGTGGGAGCAAGGCCTATGAAGTCAGTTCTGCTTGGGCTCTCTTTACTTTCTGTGTGATCTTGAGCTAGGTAATTCTCCTCTCTGAGCCTCAGTTTCCTATTCTGTAAGATGGGATAATAGCAGTGTGATCTCATTATTATTCCCAGGTTGCCGATGAGAACACTGAGGCGTGGAAAGGTCAAGAAACTCTCTGGGGGTCACATAGCTGACAAGTGATGGAGCCAGGATTTGAATGCAGGCATCTGCTTCCAGAGCCGCTTCTCTCAATGACCTCACTCTACTCCTCTGATTCACTGTCTTGTAGTCCCAGTTAGAAGGTAAGCTTTTTGAGAGCAGGGTCATAGCTCAGAAGAGTGGACTTCCATCTCAGATTATGCCCTTAGACGAACAGCCCGGTATTTGATGTTGTCATAACCTCCCCGATAAACTTGTTGCAGCTGGGTTGAACATCTATGCAGCAGTGGGATATGCAAAGTGTGCTCCCATAAGCAGGCTCTCAGGGCCTGGCAAATGAACGCTGAATCCTGGGCTCCAACGTGACCTCCAGCCGGCCCTCAGAGATGTTTGCTAAAAGTGTTCCTGGCTCGGTTGGGACATGTGTCCTTGGAGGTCTGCCATCTGGGTAGAGAAGGTGCAGCTTTGTAGATCTGTGTGGCTTTTTAGAGGATGGCAGAAAACCAGGCAATCCCCAGCCCAGCGTGGAGGGGCCAGCTACCCTCAGACACACAATTCACGCCTGGCAGTGTGGGAGTGTGGGAGAGAGATGGGGCAGGGGGTTGCTTCCCAGTGCATTTGCTTGTTGAGATGAGGTGGAATGGTTACCCAGGAAGACCTGGCCACCTCGCCAAACCTGTTAGAACTGGAGTTTGAGAATTGTAAGTGGACTGCTACCACATGGAAGTGGGGGGGGGGCATGGTGGGAGTTGCAACTCATAATCCAGAAGTGAATGTGAAAATGAAGACAAGAGATACAAAAACCACCTTGTATAATATTAATTGCTAGTGGCTAGCAAGTGCTACTATGTGCATTATTTGGTTTAATCCTCACAGGGCTCACAGTACTGTTATCATTCCCATTTTACTGATAGGAAAACTGAGGTTCGAGAGGTTAAGTGGCTCCCAGTGTCACAGGTGGTAAGTGGTGGAACAGGAATATAAACCCAGAAAGTTAGAACCCAGTCTTTTAGCCTTTGGCATTTCTGATACCCACAAACTGCAGCACCTCTGAGCTGGAGAAACCCTCAGCGAACACCTATTTCAGCCTCTTCATAGTCAGGTGGGGAAACTGGAGACCAGAGAGGGACAGTGTCAGACTAAGGCTACCCAGCCGGTTAGTGACAGCCCTAAGATTGGACTGCAAAGCTAGGGTTAAGGTGAAGCAGGCAGGCTCATAGGGTGCAGAGTTTAAGGAGGCGCTTACGCTCAGAGGCTGAACCTGCTCTTGCAGACCCTGAGAGTGAGGGCCTCCTTAAACTATGTGCTGGAGGTGCCTCGCTTGCTTCACCCTAGTCCCAGCTCTGACCAGAGGCTTCTTCTGGTTTTGTGGTGTGAACAACAGAGGCCCAGGCATAGGTTTATTTATTTGATTTGATGTCCCAAGGCAGGGAACTCAGGATATTTGTGTGGAGTTTTGTCAATATCTCAAGGTTGGCTTCTACACAGGGGCTAGATGGAGGGTCTGCTTCTGGTTGGTACTATGGAAGGGTAGTACTGAGGGGGGACAAACTGGAGGGGCCCCAGCAGTTAGGGCTGCAGCAGGGCTGCAGAGTGCGGGCCATGAGAACGAGAACCCTACATCTCTCCTCTGGATCCCACTGGGCTGAAATGGGGAAGCGCCAGGAAGAGCTTCTAGGGGTGGGATTCGCCCCATGAGACATAGAGTGAAGTTGATTTTCTGACGGTTGACCCGGGAGGGCTAGGTGTTCAGACACACGTGCAGACAGGCATTTCCCAAAGCCTCAGAAAATGCGTTCACTTATTTGCAAAAAAATTCTTCCCCTGAGGTATGTCCAGCACCTTTTCCCGAGTCTGGGTCTTCCTGCTCTTGTAGTTCAAGGAGAAAAGGAGACAAATCACACAGGCAAAGCCCCCTGCTGCTCTCCATCCCCGAGAAGCAGGAGTGCGTTGGGCAGTCCGCATTGCTCAGAGGGCTGAGGGTGGGGAGAAGAGGTTCCCTTCCCCATGTGCGAGAGCCAGGCCCTCCCGGGCCAGGGCTTGGCACCCCTACAGTGTTGTGGGGCAGCGAGGCGGCCCAAGGTGCTGTCGCGGAGGGAGAAGGCTTCCTCCTGGCGGCCCTGGGGCTTGGGACAGGCAGAGAGGCTGGAAGGAGGGAACCCGCCTCCTGTACCATCGCGTTTCCCGCGTCAGCGGAGGAGCCTGTCCCGGCTGCGGGGAGCAGTGGTGGTGCAGGCCCTGCCTCTGGAGCAGACCTCGGCAAGGGAAGTCCCTTGCTCTCGCCTCTCTGGGCCTCAGTCTCCTCGTCTTACCAGGCGCGGCTCAGCCCGGCTTGCTCAGGGACCTGACATTCCGAGTTCTTTGCTTTCTTGCCCTTTCCCCAGGCTCAGATGTTTCTCAAGCCCTTGTCTGGAGTCCCAGTCTCCAGCCCTGGCCCGTCCATCTCTGTCCTCAGCCTGTTACCAGCACGGCCTGGGGGCTCCCCTGACCGCCCCCCCTCCCCGCCCCCGACCCTCGGGGATCCTCCATCCGGAGCTGCGAGAAGGAGGTGGCACGCAGACCACTCTGACGCCCCCGGAGGAGAGGGGGAGTAGGGATGAGAAAGGAGGGTAGAGATGGAAAAGGTTAAAATGAGGAGAAAATAGCAAAGAGAGATGGAGAGGGGTTAGAGAGAGAAAAGAGTGATCGCAGAGAAACGAGCAAAAGAACGAAGGCGCGGGGTAGAGTGGTAAGAAGAGATGCTGGAAAAGGTTGAATCAGACAAAAAGGTGCCAAAGGAAAGCTGGAGAGAGAGACTGAAACATAGGAAAAAGAGCGAGCGAGCGAACCAAGCGAGAGAGCAGGGTCTGAAAGGACCGAAGAGGGAGAAAGAGAGAAAAAAGGGGGATGGGGGGGGGAGAACGGAGGGAGGGAGCCGCGAGCAGGGAGGAGGGAGGCTGGGAGGGGAGGAGAGAGGGAGGGACCGAGGGACGAAGGGGGTGGGGGCTGGCTCGGGAGCAGCCGCCGCGGCTCCAGCCGCCCGCCGGCTCGCTCACTCTCTCGCGGTGCCCGCCGCCCGCCGCGCGGCTCTGGGCTGCTCGCAGCTCCGGCTCCTGGCCCGGCGCTCCGGCGCGGCTCCGGCTCCGGCTCCGGAGGACAGGACCGCGCGCCTGGCCGACCGAGCACAGGGCCGGCCGCGGAAGCAGGTAGGTGGCAGGGCGGTGACTGCGAGGACGCGGCGCCTCGGAGCGCTGGGGGCACAGGGGGACCGGGGTTGGGGGTTCTGGCCCCGGAGAAGGGGCTTTGCAGCCCCGCGACTAACTTTCCACTGGCTCCGTGGCTCCCCGCTGCCCTGCCCGGGTCCGGGCTGCGGAAGCCGAGTTTGGCGCGGGGACGAGGTGAATGCCGAGGCTTGGGAGAACGCCAAGGGGTCCGGGCAGGACGTGGGGCGCCCCGGCGTGGGCAGGCGCGGGCGCTCTGGCCGCAGTCGGGACGCAGCGCCCGCGGTGGGGAAAGACCCGAGCGCAGCGGCGCGAAGCGGTTGTCCCGGGGAGGGCGCCCGCCCGCCCCTCGGTCTGGGACTCCCACCAGCGAGCCGCTCCGAGCCTCCCCGGGCGCGCCGGCTGCACGCAAGGCCACGGGCTCCGTCCCTGCAGGGGTCGGGGCGCAGAGCCTGCGGGGCGCGGCCAGGTTCTCCGCCGTGGCCAGCAGAGCGCCTAGCTGGGGCCAAGCCCCCGCCGGTGCCATGCGCGCTTTTGCTTTTTGGAAGCGCGAAACGGAACATACACCCCCTTTCTTTCTTTCTCATGCGGTCGCCCCGACTCTCTTCGGGGAAGTTCGGGAGGCCGGACAGCCCTGTGGGTTGACTGCCCGGACGTCTCTCCTGCCCTCGGCGGCGACCCCAGCTCGCGAAGTTAAAAGAGAAGCGAGTCACTCCCAGTGCGCGCTTGCAGCCCCGTCCCGAAGTTCCCAACTTCCCGCTCAGCCACGGCCGGTAGTGTTGGAGGTGGGGAAGTGGGTGGTCGTTGTGGCTCCTTGGAGTCGCAGGGCGCAGCCGCCTTCCTCTTGGACTTGGTTTATTTTCCCAATTTATTAGAAAAATAATACGACTTAAAAATATGCAAAATCGTTGCCCTCTGGCGTCGAGGTCCGTGAGTGGGACGGAGCCATCGCCCGAGGGGAACCTGGGAGCGCCGAGCCTCGGCTTGACCATTGCCGGAGCCCCCCAGCCCCTGAGCTCTGGCCGCTTTCTCCCGGACCTGGACTCCCGGGCTCCATCCTACAGCAGCCGCTTCCTGAGATCCGTCCCCCGCTAGCCCGTGCTGCCAGGCTGGTCTGACTCTCCCGCGTGGTCGTGTTTTCTAGAAAAACATTTCCAAGTGGCTCCGCTTCAGGATCTCTCACTCTGTCCCCCCGGGAGCGGGTAGAGCAGGGCTTCCGGCAGGTTGGAGGAGGCATTTGGGTGGTTTGAGCTCCAGGCCATCTCAACTCGCTCTGGCAAGGGTACTCCTGCCAGGGTATCTGCACCCTCCCGCGCTCTGCCGGGGAAGCAGGGGTTAATGCGCGGGCCAGGTGGCGGCGAGCGGAGGCTGGCCGGGGCTGTCGGAGTCTGCGGCGCGGGTCAGCTCGCTTCCGGAGTCCCGGAGGCCGGATTCACCTCCCAGCGCAGCTTCCTCGCAGCTCGCGGGGCCCCGGCTTCGCAGCCCTCTTTGTTGGAGTGCCGTTGGAGAGGTACTCTGGAAAGGTTTAGAGCAGGTGTAGTGGAACCGAGAGCTGGGGGCTTGGCGGAGAGGGTCCCACGGGCTGGCCGGCCATTGTCCTTTGCGGGTGGGACAGATTTCCTGGAGTGCATTGAACCGACCCTCCCACCCACACCCCAGCACTCCATCCTCAGCTCCTTTGGCAGGTGTCCCTCGGTGCACACTACGCACCAGCTCTCTCCGCTGCTCCCATATTGTTTAAGCTGCTAGAAATTCAACGTCCACAACTGCCGGGTCCGCCTCTTCCTCCATCTCACAGATCTGCAAACTGAGGCCCAGAGAAGTGAAAGGACTTGGTTAAAGTCGGTTACAGGTGGAAGGGAATGTAAACCACATCTCCTGACTCCTAGTTCAGGGCTTTTCCTCGTACTCTACGCTGGCTGAGGTTACCGCTTTCTTAGCACAGGGCAAGTGTTCCCAGTCAGGCCACAGGCACCTTGGGCAGGCTTGATGTGTGAGTTTAGAGGAAAGGGACTGGTCTCTGGAGTCTTGTTAGGTGCTGTGCTATGATCGTCTCCCAGGATAAATCACTTAGGTGGCAGTTTGTTGCATACCTATCCTGTGCCTGCACTGAAGTCTGGGGGTAAAGGGAGTCCTTAGACCTGGCCCAACCCCAAAAAGTGCAATCCACAGGGAAAGAGCCACCATTCTCTTCCTACCGGGGGAAGTGGGTATGGGCATTCTCAGGTGAAATCGATTTGGGAGGGGCAGGATTAGGGATAGTCCCTGGAGAAGGGAGGATATGGAATTGAGCCTTGGGCAGCTTTCTAGTTGAGAGAGGAGGATTGTGGGGCACCAGGCTTGAATACTAAGAGAAGAGGCAGGAAAGCTCTTGACTTGTTAAGTGTCTGGTCAAAGGACAGGAGAGTCAGGGCCAAAGAGAATTTGGCCTTTGAGTGAGAAGCGCTAGGGCAGCTAGAAGACCCAGCTGCTCAGAACTCAAGCTCAGCACCTGGCCCTGAGGTCTGCTAGTTCTAGATCTGGGGTGAGCAATCGGCTGGGAAGTCAGCACCCCATGAGCCTAGCATTGTGGCTCCCTTTGGGAAATAGCCAAATTTCTGCTTCTCCTTTCCCCCTTTCTCATTGTTTTGGGGGTTTCGTTTCAAAAAGTAGTTTTGTTGCCCCTTCCCAACTATAACTTTTAGAATTTAGAGACTTGAGTGGATTGGACCTACTATGGGCAGGGCATTTACTGTGCTGGGAATCTTGAGTCACCAAATGGTTCTTGAGCTCCTACTTTGTGCCAGGCACTGGTCTGAGCCTTGGGGATGCAGCAATGAACCAGACAGGCAGAGTCCCATACCTCGTGATGCCAACATTCTAGGCTTCCATCCTCCATAGGCTTAAAGTCTAGCTGTAGAGTGGAGGCAAATACACAAAACATGAAAAAGTGCTGAAATGGGACACTATGACAAAGAGAATCCTGTCAAGGCTCTGGGTGAAAAGCTTGAAGCTGTTGGCTATGAGATTTGGAGAGTATGTGGCTTCCATGACCCCAGCTCCTGGTTGCCAAGGGTAACCCAGAGACAGCTGCATTGATGACCTTAGATATGGCATTGGAGAACTGCTCTGCAGAGCTTCTACCAGTCAGAGTATACTGGAGGGAGCAAGGTGAGCGTGGGCCACTGTGATCTTGCTAGGTATCCATAGAGACTGGTGCCAGGTAACCATGTGCCTCTTAAATTCCAGCATCCACAGCTACTTGATGAGCTCTGTAGCCCCATTGTACAGATGGTTAAATGGAGCCCTGACTCTGCAGATTGGGACAGCTATGCAGAAAGGAGCCCAGGCCCTAGAGCATCCAGTTATCCCTGATCTCTTAAATGATGCTCTTTCCTTCCTATTCTGTAGATCAGTGGGTCTCAGACTTCAGTGTGGAAGGCTTGTTTAAACACAGATTGCTGGGCTCCACCCCCAAAGTTTCTGATTCACTGGGTCTGGAGTGGGCCCAGTAATTTGAATTTCCAAGTTCCCAAGTAATGCTGATGCTCTTGGTCCTGGGACCACACTTAGAGAACCACTATAGTAGAACAAATGGTTCTACAAGTGATTTTCTTGAGATTATGCAATGGGGAGCCTGGAACAAAGGCTGTGTTTTAGCTCTAGGAACTCCCAGAATTTGCTTATGTACGGTCCCCTTGCCCTTACCCCCCAGGAGGCCATGGAATTAAAAGAATATTTTATTTTCATCAGCACACACACAGAGAGAATATATTGCAGTATAATTAGGAAACAAATAGGTGTCGTCTTTTGGATGTAGACTGCATGCCCTGTGGCTCTGTGGGGGTTTATTATGGCAGTGTTATAATTGAAAAGGTGTCATCCACTCCGAGAGCCCCTCATGAAACTTTCATGGCCTGGGTGGTCATTGTCCAAAGAGGCATGTCTTCTTCATTTAAAAGAAAGAAAGTCAGGGAGATTGCTTCTCCTGCTAATGGGACTGTGTTTCATTTGACAGTAGCTATGCAATGTATTCTTAGGGGAGAGAGAAAAAAATCGAACAGCCAGTGTGAACAGAGAAGGGTTGGAGGAAGTCCACATCCCAGGTTTACAGATCTGTTTGGTGAACATTTCAAAATGTTTTGAAACTCTGTCCCCCTGTCTGTTTCACCTGCATTTCTGATGTGAAGCTGTATCTCAGCAGGAGGGAAGGAGAGTTTGTGTTTCAACTTAGCTGGTTGGGTAAATGTAACAACACACTTTATCCCTGATGTGTTAATTAGACCCAAAATAAAAGAACCGTAAAGGACTTGTTCTCCTAAATGCTGGCATTTTTCATCTGGATTCTATTTATTGATTATTTTACAGTCGAGAAGGAGCAAAAATCTATGTTTTTATAGCAAATAAAGCTGGCTGCAGTAATTATGCAGGCTCAACATGTCTGTTCTGGAGCAGGAAGTTGGAATTCAGCCTGACTCTCAAACATTTGGGTGAGATCTAATTGAGAAAGACATTTCAAAGAACAAATATTTAGGAATGCGGAGTCTTGCTGATGGTCCCTCTGGGCTAAGCACAAGTACCTTGCTTCTAACTTGATCATCAGAGGTGGGGGGAGGCGATGGGGAAGGACCTGGTCAGTAAGTTGAGACCACAGTCAAATGGTGAGGCCGAAACTTAGAGATAATCAGTGAGGCTTAGTAAAGGGAAAAAAGATGCCTTCAGGGAATATATCCCCTGTAACTGGTGAGCAAAGGGAGAATCAATCAAATATAGATTGAACACTTATTGAATGTCCAGTCTTGGGAAAGGCACAATGAAGGAAGGGACCAGGAGGTTTACTTGTTATATATCTCCCATAAGCTTGGCTCAGGAATCTACAGTGACAAGAGCCCTTGATTGTAGTGGGTATCAGTCAGGGCTGCAAGCAGCAGAAAACTTGAACTCAACTGGCTGAAACAACAAGCAACTTAGTTTCTTCCATTACAAGAGGTGTGGGCCATGTTGGTCCCAAGCTTGGTTCTTTCATTGTTTCAACAGCATCATCAAAGATCCAAAATTTTTTCATCTTTCCTTGTTCTTAAGGTCCAAAGATGGCTGCAACAGTTCCAGGTATTACACTCTTAAAATAATGTGCAGAGGCAGAAAAGACAGCAGGGGAGATGCCCCTCAGCACACTTTCTCTCGTGTCTCATTGGCTGGAATTGTGAATCACATGTCCATGCATAAACCAACCGCAGGCAAGGGAAGGACACCATCATAATTGGCCTACAACAATCTTGATTTGAGCCCCAGAGATGCTTTCAGAAAGAAGAGAGGAGCAGCCAGTAGTGCCTGCTATAGAGTTTAAGACCTGGGTTTGAATTCTCTCTCTACTCCTTTTTAGCCCTGTGACCCTGAGCAAAGTATTTCACTTCTTTGTCCCTCAGTTTCTTCATCTGTGCAATGGGGATTTATTGGGAAGATAAATCTGAATTAACCCAATAATTACAGTTGATTGGTATACAAGCAGTAGAAGATCATTTGGAGATTTGATCTCTGACATCAAAGAATTATAATCTAGTGCAGGAGACATGTGAGGACTAGACCATGTAGAGTACCAAATAATCAGAGAACAGAACCAGAGAGTAAATAAACAATTATGACTTGCAGACCAACCATGGTAGGAGGAGCATGACATCAGTGGGAGCCGTAGTAGTTAGGGAAGGCTTCTTGGAGGAGCTGGTTCATACTGCATACTGGAACAGCACATTTAGGTGTGGATGGGTTATGTGCTCCTTCTGGCCAACTTGCTTCCTCTTGCTTTGCTTTTCTCAGTGGTAAAATGGGACTATTAGGCCAAGATGAGATCTTATCTCTACAATCAGACCATTTTTGACAGTCTAAATACAGCCAGTCGTGGTTCTGGGAGGCCAGTCACCGTGGCTTCCCTGCCAGTCTTGGATTCCTGGTTTTCATTCCTGGATGACCCATCAATTTTCACCTCTCAAACTACATTGCAGTTGCTGATTAGATATTATTATTGTTTGGATGTCTGGCTGCCATTGTAAAATCTATATGCCTAAAATGAAATCAAATGTCTTTCTGTCTCTCCAGCCATCTGCCCTTCTGGATTCTTCATTTTTGTTGTTGGCAGCACCATCTTCCCAGATGCTTGGGCTCAGAACTTTAGCATCATTTTTGATGCCCATTTCTCTCCTCTATTTCCAATATTCAAGCACCAACTTTCTTTAGTCTTCATTGTGTTTCTTGGATATAAGTCCTCCTTTCTGACATGGGACATCCCCTTTGTTCCGGTTCTTTCCACCTCACGCTGGGTGATGGCTCTAGCCTCCGGCTCTGATCTCCCATCCTCAGGGGCATAGTGCATGGGGGTCATGGGGTTGTGTATCTCTAGGAGCAGCCTATGGGGCTCTGCAAATAGGATAGTCTGTAATTCTAGTGCAGAGGTGGCAGTGAGTCTGGAATCTGTGGCTGCAGACACGTTATGTTGCTTGGGTGCTGTTCCCCAGCCCCTCATCTCTCCCTCCTTCAAGTCATCCTAAAACATCATCTTTATCTACTTGTTACCTTATGTTTTTTTTCCATAGTACTCACTGGGTGAAGCCCAAACTCCTCAAATAGACATTCGAAAGCCTCCTGTCTCCCCATCCTTACCTGCCAGGACTCACCACCACAGCCGACTCTGCTCCAAGTTCTGCCCTTCTCTGTATTTAAGCCAAACCACCCTTTCCTTCAAGGCCAGTGTCAGAGTTGCATCCTCATTAGAACTTCCCTGACCACTGGAGCCCACAGTGATCTCGAAGCATCAATCTTTCCTTCCCCTGAACTTCTGTAGCAATTAGTGCCTACACCACAAATTCGGCACTTCGTAACATGCTGCTGGCGTCATCGTTGAGCGTTTGTTGGAACGCTCCTCGTCTCCCCAATTGGATGTAAGACCACTGAAGTCCGGGATGGGGTGGGGGTGGACCCTTCTTTGTATCCAGCATTGTGGCCAGTAAGCACATGGCACTTCAGTGAGTATTTATTGAATTGATAAATCACAGGAATAGGGGAAATAAGATTATTTACCTGAAAAGTCGGTTAATCTTCACCCTTTTTTCCTTAACCGCAGTTTGGGGAAAGGACTAAATTTGATGAATGCCTGCTCTATGTTGAGCACTACTTTAGATGATTTTTAGGGACTGTTTTAACTCAGCCTTGTCACAACCCCATGAAGTTGGGATTATTGTCGTCATTTTACAGATGAGGAAGTGGAGGCTGGGAGAGGTTAAGTGGCTTGCCAAGCTCACTCGGCCAGCAGGAGTCAGAGTGAGGGGCAAGGTCAAGGTCTTTCCTCTACACTCCATTTCATACCTCTTCTTGCAGTCCTCCCAGCCCTGTGGGTGCCTCGCTCTCTCAGTCTCTCCTTCCCCATTTGCTGCGTCCCTGGCCTCCTTCTGTCTCCTGTCCTGATGAGACTCAGGCTGTCTTTTGTCCTGGGTGTGTGTGTGTTTGGGGCTTTTTAAACTCGGATGTTTACTGTGACTCTTTCCCAAGGACCCTTCCCTCCTCTTAGGTTGTGGCTCGCATTGACCATTCACCTTTTGACCTTGACTATCGTTCCTGCCACCCTCTAGCCTGGACAAGAGATTCGTTTTAGAGCATGAAACATTCTGCTAGTGGAATCAAGCTGAGTCTGAGCCGGATTTTCTGGACTCCTCTGCCATCTTTGTCCCCCATCCGACACTTGGTATCCATCCACCCTCACCTCCCCCCTTCTGTTCTGTGTCTCAGGCGCCTTACCTGTGGAAGGAAGACACTGCTGACTTACCAACAGGAAGGTGGTCTGCTGGAGGTCTCTGCCACCTCCAGGCACTCTGCCATTCTTCCATCCTCTATGGCGTTCTTTCCTCTCACTCACTCCTTCTATCAATGCTAAACACTGACCACATGCTCAGTAGAGCAGGGAACAAAACAAAGCCCTTGCCGTCACGGAGCTTGCATGGAAATGACGGGAGACAGACGGTAAAAAACAAACACATGATATAATATCCTTTGTGATTGTTACAGTGAAGAAAAATATCAAAGTAAAGGGGTATATATGGTGATGGGATGCTGCTGTTTTACACATCATGGTCAGGGAAGGCCTCTCTGATGGTGCCATTTTAGCAGAGACTGACAGGAAAGATGCCATGGGGATGTCTGGGGGTAGAAGGCACTGAGCAGAGGGAAGAGTAAGTGCAAAGGCCCTGAGGTGAGAACTCCCCTGGTAAGTCTGAGGATTAGGGAGAAGGTGGCAGTGGAGAGGAGGAGGGGGGCTTGGTAGGAAGTGAGGACTGCTGATTTTCAGCCTCTTCACTGTCTCAGAAACACTGTCACCCTTCTCACAGCTGTTGCCACTGGCTGAAATGGCCACTTCCCTCCACTCCCTCTCACTTGACCTTCACAGCTCAGCTCTGGTCCCCCATCTTCTGGGGGGCTTCCATCTCTGCCATCTCTCATTGTTCTACCTCTCTGAGTTCCTACAACTCTCTCCTCCCCACTATACAACTGAGCCCTTGATTACTTGCTGGCTGGTTTCCCTTCACCCGGACTCTGCCTGTGTAGGTCTCATCTCCCTAATTAACAGCCCCTCAAAAACTGGTTTATTCCCCCTCCCCAGGACTCAGCACTGAGCCGGGCTCAGTGTCTATCCATTGGTGATGCTGGTGTCAGAGGTGGGAAAGAGGCAGGCTCTGCAGAGATCTGTGGGTAGAACCTTCTTCACGCTATGCCCATTGTCCCTTCACAATAGACGGGAAATCTTTTATTCCAGGCATTCTTGGAGGGCTTTGAGCTGGGAGAGAAATTCACCTTTCCCCAAGATTTGGAGGCAGTTTTGGTTCTGAGAGGGGAGAGAGGAGCTGGGATGCAGAGAAAGCCACTTCTTTATTAGCCTTGATTGCTCAAAGAGGAATAAGATGTTTCAGGAGCAAAGGAGAAAGGAATTCACCTGAGATTCTGGAGACTCCCTGCCATTCAAGGTAGGAATCCTGAGTGTGGAGGATGACCTGTGACGAGCCACTTAACCTTCGCCTATTGCAGTTTCTTCTCAGCCAAACCTCCCCTCTCCCCATCCATTGTAGAACGATAATCCTGATTTTTAGGGACCCTCGCTCCTCCCCAGGTTGGTCTCTACATTAATTTTTAGGCCAGTGGTTTTTAAAACTTGAGAAATGTACATCTGGTTCCATTTTAAAGGGGGAAAAAGCTTCCCACAGACCTCCAATATTGTCTTAAATTATTAGTATAATAACATTTAAATATATATAAACACAAGACTAGGCACAAACACCTTATGGTTATAACTCTTACACAATCTTAAAACTCTAAACAAGTTTATAAATTAAAACACAAACTACAAAGCCAATAACATTCAGATTAACAATATTAATTTAACATGATAGATGCTGTTGTGGCACTAAGACTAAATCACCCCTTGTTACCTGATCATGATGTTGGCCGCGTGAAGCTTTTTGGCTGCTTCCTCCACCACGTGCCCTGTGGTGACTCAACTCTCTCACTACTTCCCTCAGCTGGAAGGACTAGGAAACCTTTGTTCCTACGGCATGCCGACGGGTCATTTGGCCAGCACTTGGCACAAAAGCATCTGTGTGCTAGGCTGCCGCTTTTTCCTCATTAGCCCACGCAATTAAAGGAGCTCTATTTAATTCTAGTGCAACAACAGACCCTGACGCAAAGCTGGGCTTTGAGACTGAGTGTCACAGCTTGGTCACTGAAATGCAAACACAACGCTAATTCTTACGGTGCCTACGGAACCCCTGCTTGAGAACAACTGTTGAATGCCCTGAAACAGCGCCCCCAGTGGTCTGAAAGAGTTTCCGCCAGAACTATTGCTAATTGTTCTGCAATCATAATAAGAGAAAAACCGTGTACTGAACCTCTGTTATGCGCCTTGATTTCAAGAGGTGGGTAGGGCAGTATTAGCCGCATTGTACAGATGAGAAGGTTGAGGCTCAGAGGGATTGGCCAGTCAAAGTCCCATTGGTCGTTGGCAGCATCTGGAGTCCACCCAGGTCTGCAAAATTCAAAGCCCATAAACTTCCCACCAGGCTTCACTGCCTCCCTACCTAGAGCCGCACCAGGCTTCAGGGCGCTTTGAGCTATCAGAGTACAAGGACTGTAGAGTGATTTGGGAACCTCCTGATTCTCACAATGGCCTCAGCTTTCTCGTGGAGCAAAGATGTTATTTGGTGCAGAAAAGGGGAGTGGAGCCAGTAAAGAGCGGAATAGAACTGAATAATGGCCCTCGGATCCTGCAGAGGCTTTAGAGGGCAGTGGCAGGGGATGGAGCCTTCCCTGCCGGCGCCTGGGAGGAGTGGATGCTCTTTACTGC
Organism: Tapirus indicus; assembly: GCA_031878705.1. Lineage (NCBI taxonomy): Eukaryota > Metazoa > Chordata > Mammalia > Perissodactyla > Tapiridae > Tapirus > Tapirus indicus. The sequence goes on along the minus strand of CM062918.1, from coordinate 56,956,225 downwards.
AGGAGAGAGGCAGGTGTGTTACCTTAACAAGGACGACCTTTATTAGGGCTTCACGCTTTAGCAAGCACTTTTTTGGTGCGTTTCTTTTCAAGTTTGTGTTTTTTAAAAAATTTTATTTTTATTGTGGTAAAATACACATAACACAAAATTTACCATCTTAACCACCTTAACTGAAGTGTACAGTTCAGTGGTGTTAAATCCATTCATAATGTGCCACTATCACCACCATCCAACTCCATAACTCTCTGGTGTGCATTTTACCACTTTGCAAAACAAGTTATTGTCCTCATAAACAGGGGCTCAAGTGACTTACTTACAATCATACCGCAAACCTGGTGCTTGTCTCTCAGTGGTGACATTGAGTGACAGTGGTGGGCTTGGTTCCCAGAGGCTTGTGTGGGGCCACGTGATGTGGCCAGGCTTCCTGAGGGGGGGCTTAGTGTGATGGGCTCAGAAGGACTGTCCTGGAATTGATTCTGTGGGTCAGGGTAGGGTGATTTACTCCTGTGTATCTAGAACCCACCTTTCCCCAGAGCAAAAATTATTTAAAACCCACTCCTTCCCCTGCCTGACTTGCCTGGTTTATCCTCCAAGCTTAGAATAAATACAATAATTAAAAACACCCCAAAACTTTTTTATCCTGCAGTGGATGAGCAACAATCTACATATGCAAATAAATGGCATGCCAATCTCCATGAATATTAATTTGGAAAGAGAGTCTGAGGCCCTAAAATACACTCAAAACCAACACTTTGCCATTTTGCAACTCCTCCAGGTTGCTCTGAAAATCACAGCCTTATTTTTTTTTAAGGTCCCCCTGCTCCCAGCTCCCAGGGTTGGGGGGGGTTATGTAGAGTATCTGAGGGTGGCAGGCCAGAGCCCTGGGGCCAATGGGTGAACCCCAACCCTGGGGCTGTGGCTGACCTTGTCCTCCCCTGGTGGGCCCCAGTCCTTAGCTCCTCTGTTCCCAGTGTTAGCAGTGATTCCCCAAGGCCAGGGGCAAGTGTCAGCCTCAGGCTCTTGTGCTGTCAGGGAGATGGACGGTGGGGGAGGGGAGGGACCTCAGGAATCGCTTGTCTTGCCTCTCACAGGCAAAAGAGGAAACTGAGACCCTGGGATGATGGGTGACTTGGCCAAGATGACAGTGACTGAATGGCAGGAAGTGAGAAATCTTATTCATTTTTTGCCCTGAAAAGTACATTTCTGTTGGAGTGTGTGTGTAGGAAGGGGTGGGCGGGGTGGCATTTAAAGGTGGTATACTTTCGGGGAAAGAGTCATTCTAGTGTGAACATTCATCCAGAGACAGGCAGTGTAGAAGATCCAGTCTTATATCCCGTTTGGGTTGAAAGAAATGACTTCCTTCCCCTTCCAGTAGATTTCCACATTAGGTTTTGCATAGGCCAGAATTCATGTGTGGTTGCCTCATAGAGCTCTCCCCAGCTGGCGTGATGGACGGGCGGGCTAGAGATGGGCGGGGGTATCTCCGAGGCAGCCAGATGGGGTTAAACTGGCGGGCGAGGACCACGAGGTGGAAGAGGAAGAACTGACCGTAAATTCTGTGTCCCAAGGGATGTTGCAGCATCATAGTACCGTGTGAAGTTGGATCCTGCTGCTTCCTGGGTCAGCTTAGGCCTATCAGTTCACCTTTGGGCCTCCTTTTCCTTGTCAGTAAATATTGGGATAATGACCCCACTTCTTACTGTTGCTTTTTGAAGATTAAATGAGGATTTAAAGTTCCTGCATCATGCCTGGCACAAAGTAGGTATTCAGTACATCTAGATTCTGTTCTTTTCCAGATAGATTTATCTGACTGGCTGCACTGGGTCATATGGATATGTGTGCATCTGTGTCTGTGTTGGTGTGTTTCTGTGTGCGCTTGTCTGTATATGTCTGCTTTCGTCCATGCATGATTTTGAGTGTGTGGTGGAGGGGTAGGTAGGAGTGAGTCTGTGTCTTTGGGTTTGTGAGTGTGTGTCAGTGTTTCCATGACTGTTTGTGTGTGTTTCTGTGAGTGTCTGTATGTGCTTTAATGTGTGTGTCCATGTGGTGACAATGGTTGTGTGTGTGTGCATGTGCATGTATGTATGTAGTGCAGGGCTGGGGTGACTGGAAGAGCTCCGCGGGGTTGGGAAGGTTCGCAGTGCACAGAGAGCCCTGGACCTGGGGTCCTCTCTAAGGTGCTCCCACTCAGAACACTCACCAGTCCCTGACTCCAGGTCCCCAGGGCCCTTCCTAATTGCCCTCTCCAGGCTTTCCTCTACCTCCCTCTAGAGGCGCTGGGGCCTCAGCTGGCTAGCCCCCAGGCTGTTTGCATATCGCATGCATATTATTTGCATTGTCTACATAGACTCTTCTTTCAGTTCTGTAGTTTTCAAGGTAAAATGTAGTTGCTCTTCTTGAAGGTCATTATGTTAAGAATTGCTGCTTTTCCTTTTCCTTTTTCTGGTCCAGAACTTCCTCTCAGAATTGGGGGCTGGGGAGGATGGAAGCCCCAGAAACCTGTTTTTCCCTCCTTGGAGCAGAGGGACTGCTTCAGTGGGTAGAGGCCCTGGGACCCTGGGAGGAGCAGTCTCGGGGAGAAGACTTTCCTATTCCATGGGCCATTGCTTCTGACCAGCGTCAACTATGTCATGGCACAGCTGGGGACAAATACAGTCCAACTGTGCTGTTGCCTGCTTCTCATCCTCCCACTGACTTACCCCTGAGGGGATGAAAAGGAAGGGCCACCTTGGATGCTTCGGCACCTCTGTACCTGTCCCTGGCTGGGGAGGGACTGTGAGGCCAGGCCTGGCCTGTGGGGAACCAAGGAGCAATGGATGTCTTTTCTTTTCAAACACCTAATGTAAAATTAATGATATTTCTAACGCCACAGAAAATACCAACCCAAAAAGCTTTCCCAGGAGGGCTGTGCCCCAAATGAATCTCCCTCATGGGCCATCACCGGACTCAGTATTCCCCTCTTAGATACGGGTTTGAGCCCTGGATGCATGGTCTCTGACAAGTTACCTAATCTGTCTGAGCACCCATTTTCTCATCTGTAAAAGGGGGAATAATAATAGTACTTAATACTAATAATAGTACATAGGGTTGTTGTGAAGATTAAATGAAGAATGCAGGTAAAGGGCTTGGCTCAGTGCCTGGGACATAGTAAAGACCCAGTAAATGTTAGCGTCGTCATTCCTCATGGGCTCCATTAGAAAACAGAGGTTCCATAGTAGGTCTTTTACACTCTAGTATAAATTGTTCATCAGCTGCTCCTCAGACTAGCAACAGGCAACAGGCTTGAATCCCTGCAGTGCCTTTCAGGAAGTCAGGTCCCCTGGGAAGTTGGGCTGCTTTTGCCTTCCCGTGGGTGGAAGCATTTGCAGAGGCAGCACGGGGAACAGGGGATTCTTTGTGTTTCCAAGGATTCAGGTCCCCACTCTCCCCCATCAGCAGTATCTCGTTTCCTTCTCAAAGTCAAGTAATTCATCTTCTCTTGCATGTCTACTCTGAACAAGGCCCCACTGGGCACTAAGGCCTTCCATGGCTGAGTAGATCTTGGGTTCCCCAGAAAACAGAGCTTGAGGCAAAACTTGGTGCTGGTGCTTTACTGGGGGTGGTGGTGCAGCCTCAGGGAAAGAAGAGCGAGAGGAAATGGGAAATGAGGTAAGGAGGAAAAGCACATGCCAGCCCACCATGGCTCCGTAAGGAAAGAAAGCTGGTTGCTTAGTCATGGGGGATGTCTGCGGTTGAGCGAGTGGAACCACTGTGACTCAGAACAGTTGTTGAGGGTAGAAGGGGGAGAGTTTATCTGCCACCATCTTGGTCTCTCACTGGTCCAAGTTTTCCCCATGGGGCATTGGGCTTCTGGGTCATATCACCTGGCCCTTCTGGGCAGCCACTGGAGAAGTCAAGTCCATGCCCTGTGGCATGGCGCCTCAGCCGAGTCCAGGAGCGGTGGGAAGAGCCAGCACCTCCATGTGTGCAGTGGGTGGACCCTGCCCCTGGAGCTGCTGTGGCTCCTGCGGTGGCTGCAGTGGAGGCTGTGCCGAGCCTCACCCAAGGGGAGGCCGAGACAGCAGTGGTGTTGGAGGAGATCACACAGTGGAGGCGGCCTGGCTCCCCATTGAGAAAGTAGCCGACGGTCTGGGAGGCAGGTAGGGCCGAGCAAATCTGGGAAGGCACCTAAACATGGTCTGATTCAGCCACCTTTAGTCAACTAATTAATCAACAATTGGGAACAGGTGCTGGAGTGTGGCCCTTACCCTGCAGGCAGTGAGGAGCATCAGCATTCTCGAGCAGGCGAGACCCACTCAGCACTCAGCAATGACGGGGAATATTCATCTGCTCAGGCTGCCATTGCATAATACCATAGGGCTGGTGGCTTCAACAACAGAAATTCATTTTCTCACAGTTCTGGAGGCTGGAAGTCCAAACCAAGCTCTCTTCCTGACTTGCAGACAGCTGCCTTCTTGCTATGTGCCCACATGGCCTGTCCTCCATAGGTGCTTGCTCAGGGAGAAAGAGAAAGCTCTATGGTGTCTTTTCTTACGAGGACGATAATCCTATCAGATGAGGGCTCCACCCTTATGACTTCATATAACCATAATTATTTCCACATGCAACCACACTAGAGGTTAGGGCTTTAACATATGAGTTTGCGGGAACACGGACATTCAGTCCATAACACAAGGGTGTTTGGAGAGGGCTGCTTTCCAGTCTGCTTGTCTTTTCCCACAAAAAGTCAGGAGCTGTCCCAGAAGCACTGGCATTCCCAACTCAGATCCGGGCAATAGAAGAGGTTCAGGATCGCCGTTGCCCATGGAGTTCCATTCGGCAGTGGTGAGGCTGGGTCTCCCTATAACACGTCTCCTAACTGGGGAGGGGAATGTCCTTCCTGGGGGAGGGGTGGTGAGTCAGAGCACTGGGTCAGGGACCAGAGTGCTGGGTTTGATCCCCAGTTCGGCCATTTAAAACCTGGATGACCTTGGCCAGGTGACTCAACCTTTCCTCATTCAACAAATGTTCACTGAGCGCCTGCTACATGCCGGCTATTCTAACCGTTGGGGACACAGCGGTGAACAACACCAGACAGACGGAAATCCTGGCCCATGGGGAGCTCTCATTCAGGTGGAGGCAGCCAGACCATAAACACAGTGAGTGAGGAGATGATAGAGCATGTTTGAAGGTGACAAGTGATGTGGGGGAAAAGCATGAGTGTGAAGAGGGAGTAATGGGGTGGGGGTGAGCCTGTGGACTTAGAGTGGCCGGGGAAGGTCTCAAGAAAGGTGACATTTAAATAATAGCCTGAAGGAGAGGAGGGAGTGAGCACTGTTATCCAGGGGAGACCTTTCCGTGCCTCAGTTTCTCACCTGTGCAGTGGGGTTGTGATGGCTCCAACCACACAGACCTGCTCTGAGGGTGAAGTGAGTTAATCCATGCAGGGCGCTTAGACCTGGCCTGGAACGGTAAGCACTTGTTAATGTGGCCTGTTATTGTCTCTGCCGCTCCGGTAGGAGCCTGTCCTTGTGGCTGCCTGCCTGGGTTCCAGACTACGGGGGCTCCGGAGGCCTTCGTCTCCCCAGAAGTGGGAGTGGCTCTTCTCATCTCCTCATTAAAAGGGGACACACAACCTGCAGTTTGAGAAGCAACACAGGCATTTTCTTTTTGCTCGAGCATCTAACTTCCAGGGGGCATCGCAGAAGAGCCTTTGGCAAAATCCAGGTTTAGGAAACAGCTTCGAGCCTTTCTCTGGAGCATCTGCAGTCCGGCCCAGCTCAGAGCTGGGTGAGGGAGAGGGGTCGCCCACATGGAAAACCGGACCCCCAGAAGCGGAGACGTGAGCCCTGCCCTGCTTCCCCTCTCCTCTCTGGGTGGCTGCCCAGCTCTTATCAGCAGGCGCCGAGAGTCCCTTCAGCAGTTGGGATGCCATTATTTACTATCGCAGAGATTTTTGTGGCTGTAATTTACCACCACTGCGAAGCCCCAGGACCTGAATCCCAGTAGCCCTCAGTATAGATATTGCATCTAATCAATCCTCTATTACTATGCAAATACATCCTATAGGCTACTGATGTCTTTTCCTTTCAAACACTTAATACATAATTAATGATACTTCTAATGCCGTGGAAGACACCAACCCAAAAAGCTTCCTGCTATAATTTATACCCGCCCAGACAAAAAGATTGGTTTATTGGTTCACTTATTATTCAGGAATGTGCCTCCCCCCACCCTCACAGGAAGGGGCCGTAGGGCGATGGAGGAGGAAGCACTGGGCGGGCAGCCTGCCCTCCAGACAGCATTGAGCTGAGCGTGGAGGTGGCTGTGCGTGGGAGGGTACCACGTGCCAGCTTCTTCATGAATTGTCTCATTCAGTTCTCTCAAACCACCCAAGAGGGAGTCCTCCTGTGATCCCGCTCTCCAGATGAGGAAATTGAGCCCAGAGAGAAGACACAACCCAAGGTCACTCTTGGGCCTCTGCACACGAGCAGACTTTGCAGGAGAGCTTGGAGGTCCAGGCTTGGACTGTGAGCTGTGTGACTTGGGTGAGTGGCTTAGCTTCTCTGAGTCTCAGTTCCTTAACCTGTAAATATGGCAGCAACAGTCACTCCTCTGCAGGATTATGTGAGAATTAAAGATAATGGCACATGTTAGGCACTGAAAACATGCTTGCTAATTTCCTTATTTGGAGGGGAAGTGGTGAGAACATCACTTCAAGGGTATTGTTTGGGAGCTAGGTGGTCTTTTTTGGTGGGGAGGGGGGAGTGATTTGGAAGGAGACAAGATGTCGGACCCCACCGTCGTCAGGAAACAGACCTTCTCTGGGCAGACTGGGCGCCCTGAGGAGGAAACCCATGACCGAGTCCACATGGGGAGCCTCATCCACCAGGCTTTGAGTAGCACCGGTCTTCAGAGTGAGGGAAACATGGTCCCTGTCCTTGCAGCACCGGGTCAGATGGAAATGAACAGACTCAATAACCGGTCTGACAAGGAGTAATGGAAGTCAGCACACGGTGCCAGGACCCCAACAGCTGGGGGCACCCCAATAGTGTTGTCAGTGTACAAAGGAAGGGGCACCGAGTGTTGGGTGGGGTTAGACCCATATCTGGCACATGGAGAGGCCTGAGAATGAGGATTGAGGTGAATTTCGAGGATGAGGTGGTGGGGACAACAGTCCAGTTTTTCCCAGGGGGTTGGGGTGGGCAGCACATCTTGGCTCAGCGCCCTGCCCCTCTCTTCTGATGCAGAGGAAGTGGACCCTGGACGGGCAGAGCCTCCTCCCCAGTCCGGGGCGGGAATAGCAGCTGGAGGCTGAGCAGAGGCAGGAGGGGCCAGAGGTGCTTGAGGGTGTTGGGAGGCTCCCTGCAAACAGCCCTTGTGGCCAGGAGGGCACAGAGCCTCACAGGGGACCCCTCATGGGCCAAAGGACTGGGGTTCAAGTTGCTTTCCTTCCCTCCAGTGCAGCCCTTCCCATGCCCCCACGGAGCCCCAGGCTGCCCTCTCACTCTCCTTGTGTCATCCAGACCCCATCTCTGGCCTTGAATAGTATTGAGGGTAGACGCTGCTTGTGCCCCCAAACCGAAGAGCTGCTCCTCTCTCAGGAGCCCTCCATCTTGCCTTGAACCTTCTGCATCTTTGGCCTGTGATGGCCTCCTTCCTCCCTTCTTGTCCCTCCCCAGTCCACCCTCCCCATGGCAGGTAGAGCTCTCTCTAAAGTGCAAACTGGACCCTGTCCCTGTCCTGTCGGAAACCCTTTAATGGTTCCCCATTGCCCTTGGGATAAAGTCAAAACTCATTAGCACAGCAGTCCAAGGCCCAGCTGCCTCTCCCTGTCCTCTCTCCATAATCCACCCTGTACTGTGTGCCTTGATCACACCAACCTCCCCCAGAACACACAGTGCTGTGTCACACCTCCGTGTCTTTGCTCGTGCTTCTTTCTGACTGCAGTGCCTTTCCCTTATTTCCTTAGTGTTGTAGCTTCTTACTTTCCTTCACAATTCAGCCCAGACACCACCTCCTCCAGGAGGCCTTCCCTGAACTCCCTGCCCTCTGTTGGGCTAAGTGGCCTGTGTTTCTGCTCCCCTGGCACTCTGCTTATTACAGTCTCATAACTTCAACACCACAGCGAGAGCCTCTGGAGCAGGGACCTGGTCAGACAGGGACCCAGTACCCCGTGCTGTCCCCGGCACATAGTAGGGCTAAAGACATGTGGTCATACTGAACTAGGATAGTCCTTGCCTTTGGTACGAGATCCTGAGGCCTGCTTGTGGCTCCTCCTGCCGGGCGGGGAAGAGGTGGGATTCAGCAGGGAATCGGGTGGACTGTGAGATGTGGGAGCCTTGGCAGCTTGAGCCCACCCGGGGTTTTGTTAGGAGTGTTGGGCTCTGCTGGGTTGCAGGAACCATCAGTGTCCGAGGACCTGGAGGGTCTTGGGGAGTGTCGGGGTGAGGTGGTGTCGAGGCGCCCTCAGAGGCTTGAGACATGAGCAGGGTCCCGGGCAACTGAGACACCTGAGGGTCAAGTCGTTTAACACAAAGTTCCCATTGCCCTGCTGGTCATTTCTCTGGGTTTGTTAATGTATTTTAACATTTGAATCATTTTAATCAACTCCCACTATTTTGTCCCCAATTTGATGCCCCCACCCCCTGCCCCGCCATGTGTAGCAAAAGGGATTTAAGAAGAGAAAAATCTTCAGAAAGTAGGAGACTCTGAACTGGGTCTTCAGGGGGACAGTGGCATCCTCTCCTGCTCTGTGCCGAGCAGCGGGGAGGGTATGTAAGTCCGGGGAAGAGCCCCTGGCGTCTTGGCTGTGGGGGCGACAGTGTGATGACGTCACGGGACCCTGAGCTCCGCAGGTGGGAGGCAGAGGGCCTGGTGCGGGGCTAGGAATCGCTCTGGGGCTCCCCAGTGGAGGCTCTGTGTCCTTCTGGGTAATTTCCACCTTTAATTTCTCAGCGTTTTATGAACAGGGAGTAAATCAGGATCCCACACCGACTGCTTCATGTAAAGGATTAATAAACCGGAGATTTATGGGGCAGCTGCAGAGGAAGGCGGTGGAAGTGGAGAGTGAAACGAGACTTGGTTCCCAAGGGGCAGGGGCTGGCTCCAGGACCTTCCCTCCATCGTGGGGTGTCTGCTGAGGGCCCCTGCAGGGACCCTTGTGCTTCAGGACTTGGAGTCAGAGTTGGGTGGCTAGGCTGGGCCTGGGCCCTGGCCTGTGTTTTCTACGGAGGATTGAACCAGGCAGGCCCAAGGTCAAGGGGACAGAACCATCCCTGGGCCTGTCTAGGCCAATAGCCTGATATCTAGCCTTTCAAGTAGCATACAGATACAAACTCTGGGCTTAGACTCGAGCAATCAAGTTTTGAGTCTAGAGCCAGAGAGACAGACATGCACATACCCTTTGGCTATATCAGTTAGGTTGCAAGTAACAGAAAATCATGACGTCACGGGCTTAAACAATAAGAAGACAAGTCTTTTCCACCTGTCTGGCTGCTCTCCTCAGCATGTTGGCTCATTCTTGTACTAGTGCCTCATGGTGGTGAGATGGCTGCTGTAGTTCCAGTCATTACATTCAGAAATGACAATGTCCAGTGGAAGAAGGGGAAGCTCATCTCTTACTGGGCATCTCCTTTTACAGGTAAGGACACTTCCCCAGAAGCCCTCCAACAGTTTTCCTCATGCCTTATTGGCTGGAACTGGATCACATGCTCCTTCCTAAACCAATCATTGGCATGATGAAAGGGATTACCATGATTAAACTTGGCTCAAGTAATGAGGATTCACTTGGGTTATGCTTCCCTGAGTCCTGTTGGGGAGGAGTGGGCACCTGGACAGAAGTGGGGCACCCTGGGAATGAGGAAGGGGGCGTGGCTGCTGGGCAGCTATTTACTGCAGTGACTTTGGGTAATTTAGCCTTAGTTTCCCCATCTGTGAAGTGAGAATAATAATCATGGTGCTTTTCTTACGGTGTTGTGAGGATTAAATGTGGCAATGTGTGTAAGTGCTCAGCAGGGTGCTGGCACAGTGTGTGCCATGTGAGGGATTGTCATTAGTAACAGCTGGGTGATCTCGAGCGCACTGTTTACCTGTGTGGGTGTCAGCGCTGTGCAGGACGGAGGTGTCACCTCTGCCTGTGTTAGCACTAGTGGTGGTGTCATTATGGTCATAACTCTGTGTTAGTCAGAGGTCAGGCCCCAAGGACTGGGGTGCCAGGCAGGTAACAAGGCAGAGGCCCTGTGTTTTAGAGGGGGTCAACAGCCGGGGGCAGAGTGATGGCCAGAGCTCAGATGGCCTGAGGGGGCCCAGAGCTCCCTGGGGACTTGAGATGCTGAGTCTCTGACAGCACAGCTAATTCTAGCTCCCTGTCTGCACCGACCAGGGCTGGTCCAGCTGCAGGTAAAGCCCTCCCAGTGGCAGGTGACTGGGACTGGGGGTGGAGGTGGGGACAAAGGAAAACGGATAAGCCAATGGGCCTGGGAAATTGCTGGGTTTGCTGGAGATGCTCTCTACAGCTGGGGGTCTTAGTGCATCCATGCTGGCCACCCCCAGGTCATCCTCAACTCTCAAGACCTGCCAGTGAGGGAGTTCAGCTCTGCAGGCTCCTGAGCAGAGACCATGAGCTGGGGCAGCTTAGTGGAGTGGTTCTGAGCAGGGCCTCCATACTCCCCCTGCCTGGGGTCAAAGCTCGGCTCTATCACTCATCATCTGGTGATGTGGGGCAAATCCCTCTGCCTCTGTGTGCCTTAGTTTGCCCATCCGTAAAATGGGATGTAAAACAGAAGCTACATCCTAGGGTTGTTGTGGGGGTTGTGAGTGGTACACACCCAGCACGGGGCCTGGCACACAGTAAGTGCTCAATGAGGATTAGTTGTTGTTACCTGAGGACAATAAACAGATGCATTTCCAGATTTCACAAAGCAAATCACATTTTCTCTTACTTGTTCTTCTATGGCCCAAGGCCTCACTACCGAGGGGGAGAGGGGTGGAGAGGAACATGGAAAAACTCGTGCTTTATTAGTGATTAAGCATCAACATAGCTGCCCAAAGGGCCTGTGAAACTGCCAAAGAAGCTGGTGTGAGCATAAAAGGGTCCAGGGGTGGAGGATTAACAAGGATGGGAGGGGAGGGAGCTTGAATCAGCAGCTCAATTCATGGCTCAGGAGAGGGTTAGGGCATCTGTTCCTGTAGAGTGCCCAGGGGCAGCTCGTGCAGGAACAACCCCCATCCCTCCTCTGAAATGAAGCTTTGTGGGGCCCTGACATAATTTGGGGACCTGAGGGGCCAGGCCTAGGGAGGGCCTTATGTGCCCTCTTGGCATTGTTGACAACTCCTGTTCTGACCCAGTCATTATCTAGAGGCCTTATCACATCCCATAAGAGTCCTCCACTCCCCTGGCAGATTGTGTGTCCTACTTCTGTCACACAACACTTTGTACCCACCCAGCAGGGCTCATCTTCAGCATACCCTTTCACATGAGTTTCACTTGGCCAGAGTTCAGATCTCTGGAAAGCCCTGCTTTGGGGGTTGGTGAGGTCCGTGTGCGTAATAGGGCTCCTCTGTGCCTGTGGGTCTGACGCAGCTCCATGTTTCCCAACTGTGTTCTAGGAAACACTAGTTCTACAGAATGCTCTATAAAGGCTCTGACAAGTCCCACAGGAAGTGGACCCGATTGCTTTGCTTAACCCTTTGTTAAACTTATTTAACCATGGGATGTTAGTCTCTGTAGAATCCTTTTAACATCCCAAGGAAATGATGTTTGTGGGACCTGCTTTGGGCAACAGTGGCGTAGGAAAAGAGCACTTGACAGAGAGTGGGGATACCACTTCTCTGGTTGTGCTGGTCCACACAGAGTGTGGGACTGGGGCAAGCCCAACCCCCTCTCTGGGCTTCAGTTTCTTCAGCTTTAAAATAATGCTGGTGATGATAATCCCTCTTACTTTACTTACAGACTAGAGTGTTTTTTTTTAAGCTCTTTACAGTGGAAAATTTCAAATAGAAGAGTAGCGAGAACAGTGTGGGGCACCCCCACATCCACATCACCCTCTTCAGCAGGAATTTGCGTTTCACTGACCTGTTTCATCTATTCCCCCCCAACTTTTTATCAGGATGATTTTGAAGATGATATAAAATTAAGTCTATGAAAGCACTTTGCAGACTTCAAAGTGCTCTATGAATGTAAGACATCTAGCATTACTATTATGAGGTTTATTATTTCTGATTCCTAAAGTTCAAAGTGCTGCATAAATGTACGGCATCTGTCATCATTATTATTATGCTTATAATTTCTTATTACTCTCCAGTCACGTCCCCCAAAATGCCCAATAATGTGGGTATTTATGGAACTCTATTTGTAAGAAGCTGGGCTGAGCCCAGAGCGGGTGTAAAGTTTAAAACCCAGCCCTGCTGCCCAGGGGCTTACAGTGTAGTGGGGATGTGAGACAGGAGATCTGAGAAACAGCCTTGCAATGCCTGGTGGTTCCTGGGCAGTGCAGACAAGGGGATCAACAGTTCTGGAGCAGTTCAGGGAAGGAAAGAAGCAGGAGGCTGAGGAATGTCTAGCTGGAGGCTTTTCCTCATTGGAGAGGTTTGCCTCTGCCCAGTGAATTTGGGAGCGTGGCTGGGCCTGGAGGCAGCTGGAGGGAGAAGATGCCCTTTCTGGGACATAGTCCCCTAAGCACCCAATGATTTGATGGTCCTGAAGGAAGACAGACGCTGGGCCTTTGTGAATGACACTAATTTCCCTCTCCCAGGACTGAAGATGCTGCCCTCACCTTCCCCACCATGGGGAATGTGCACCACTGCAACTTTCAGATAGAACTTAGTGCAGCCTCAAAACAAGCAGAGTTTGGGAACAAACGAATGAACGAATGAAAAAGCCAAAACAGCCCAAACCTTTCTGAGGCCAGCTCATTGTCCGGTGGGTCCCCCACTTCTAATCACCTGAGTCCGCTTCCCCATCTTAGCCGGCTCCCTGTCCCTGATTTGGGGACGTTGGCCTTGCTGCTGACAGCTGCCCATCTCTCCCCATGGTCTGGGCTTTGCCAAGGGCCCTCATCCTCAGAGGACCTTGCTGTCCCTCTTCCTTCCCCAGGGTGGAGACTCAGAGATTCGGAGTGTGCAGCCTTGGCAGGGCCACCAAAGCTGTCGTCCTCCTGAGTTGTCTACGGAGAGGATGGAATTTCAGTATCAAAGTGTAATTCATGGGGGAACAAACAATTCTCTCTTGGCCACGGACGTGTTTGGCTCACATTTCGCTTTTAAAACACGTGAGCCAAGAGAAGATTTCACATAAAAATATGTATTTCCAATTTCCTTTGAATAATTAAAAGACTCCAGGCCCGCCTTCCTGCCTGGAGGAAGGGATAGAGGAGGGAGCTGAGTGGTGACCTGTTCAGCCAGGGCGTGTGCTGTGGGGTCACCGTGGCCCCCTGGGGGTCTTGGACTCATTGACATTCCTGGCCGAGTCCTAGTGGGCATTCGGGTTGGGGACCCCACCAAAGAGAGTTGTACTGAGAAGCCACAAGGCCGGATAACCCCAAAGCTGTTTCTGCCTGGCTTTCTTGTTTCTGGACATGACAATTTTGTCATCATTATTTGACCAAGAACATTCTCCTTGGGTGATGTATTGGGGTCCTGGCGGGAAATAGGTGGCATGCCCAAGCTGGGGGATTTGATGAGAGCTTAACAAAGGGGCTGTTTACAGAGGCGTGGGCAGAGTTTAGGAAAACCAAAACCAACCAAGGACAGCGCAGCACCCTGAGACCAGCAGCTCTGGGCAGCAGTTAGCACCCCCAGGCCTGTGGGGACTGGGAGAGGGTACTGCGTAGAGAGAGCCACCTGCCAGGAGCGTGGACCTTCCAGAAGGGACCAGCCAAATCGCAGTGGTCCTGCTCACTCCCCTCCTGCTCTGCAATTTCTCATGGGCTGCCCCGTTGGCCAAACCCAACTGGAAGCCAGAGGATAGGGGAGTCCATACTGGTCAGCCTCCTGAGGCCCCACGCAGAAGAGTAGAGGGAAGATCTGCAGGAAAAAATGGAGACTATCCAGCACAGGCAACATTATACTACGTCGATAGATCCTGATGCCTCAGCTGGCTGTGGTAGGAGATGGTTCAGTCTGTGTGGGGAAGCTGGCCTGATAACGGGGAGCAGTCCCCTCCATGGGGTGGGGGGCTATTATTTCTGGGGACTGAGGACTTCTCCCCTGCAGGCCACCTGGCCTGGTTTCCCGTCCTGTTGGGTTTGTGTCCTCTCCAGTGTGTCTGTGTGTGTGTAGGTGGGCACCCCACCGCCAGCGACCCCTTTCTCTGGAGCTCCATAGGCTCCCACATCAGCTCTACAAGGAAACCTTGAGAAGGAGGGGAGCAGGTCTGGCTGCCTGTGAGGGCTCACGTGCGGTGTGGGGACAGCCTTCCAGTGAGCCCTTGGGCAGGGCAGCGTCTCTTTACTGACTCTGTTACTTGAACACCCTCTGTGTGTGGCATCTTTTGAAGAGCCGTCCTGCTGTGATATGATTTAAAAAGCTTCCTCACCTCAAATTATCCTCCCCACTAGCCTGCCTTGCATTTTGAGTTTCCCAGCTTCAGAGAATGTTATGGCTTGAAGGCGCGTCCTGTCCCCTTGCTTGTCAGAGAGCAAGCTGAGGTCCAGAGAGGGGAAGGGACGGCCCAAGGTCACAGGGTGATCTAGAGCTAGAGGAACAGGAACCTGGACTAGCTCCTGGGCCTGGGGTCTTGAGCCTCCACCCCGACTAACCTGGCAGGTGTTTTGGGGGTAGTGGCTGACGGGAAGGCAGGGGCAGTCCCAGACGCTGGGTGGCTGGGCCCAGGTGGTCTTAGGAGAGGGCGATCTGCTGCCTAACTGGGCCCCTTTCCCTGGGGGCCTCAGGCAGAATGGGGATGAAGAAATATTAGAGCCATTTCAGAGCACGTCTCAAACAGCAGGACCCAGACCACGTCCATGGGATGAACTGGGGAAGGAGGACACTGTCTGCTCCTTCCCTTCTCCTCTCCCCGCTACGCTTTCTGCAGGGAGATGTCAAGAAGCAGGAAGAAGCTCAAAATGTGGGGCCAGGCAGGGAGAAGCACTGCCTGGTGGGCAGTGGGCACAGAGCAGTAGAAGGAATTACCTGGAGGTAGAAGGCCTGAGCCCACTTCTGCCACGTGGCCATGTGACCTTGGGCACAAATCATCTAAAGGGCTGGGCTTTTGTTTTCATTTGTACAAAATGAGGAAAATAATACCTCACAGGATGCTGTAGGATTTACTGTTATTAATATTCAATATTAATAATAATGCCGAGGATAAAAGCTATCATTTATTGAGGCTTACTCTGTGCAGGCACTGGGCTCAACGGTTTCCATGCATTATCTCATTTAATCCTCACGGCGACTCCTCGAGAAAACTGAGGCTCGAGATGGTGTGGCGGGTGAGCGGTACAGGAGGGGTTTGACGAGGTAGCCTAGGAAGACGTTCTCTATAAACTGCAGAACCCTGATATGTGCTCTATTGACCCGAGAAAAGGTATCCCACCGCCATCACCATGACTCGCCGTGGGCTGTGGACGTCCTTGGAGACTTGGTCCAGAACTGGGGTTTCAGCGGTCCTGTGGACCTGTGTGCTTCCGCTCCTCACGCCCCCTCTCTGGGAACGCTCCCTGTGTGATCATTTTCTCACTGTGGAAAAGAGCCTGGCAAATGGGGAAACAACCTTCTAACTTCACTGGTGGCCCCCTGCAGCCCGTGCTCTCAGCAAAGCGTGGAGCCCTGGAGGGATGGAGGGCTGCTGCGGGGTGTGTGTATGAGTGTGTATGTGTGAGAGTTGTGAATGTGCAAGTGTGTGTGAACGTATGTGCACAATTGTGTGCATGGGAGAGTGTGTAAGTATATGCATGTGTTCGTGTGAGTGTAAGGATGAGTGCGTATGGGAGTGAATGTGTGTATGTGCATGTTTGCATGTGAGTGTGTGTGTGTCTGACTGTATATGTATGTAAGCTGTTTATGTGTGTGATCATATGTGAGTGTGTGCTTGCAAATGGATGCCTGTGAGTGTGTATGACAGTGTACTCTGTGAATGTGTGTGTGTGCACATGTGTGTATGTGCATGAGTGTGTGTGGGTATGTGCGTGTCTGTGATTGTGTATGTACGTGGGCTATTTATGGGAATGTGTGTGTGCTCAAATGTGTGTGGCCATATGTGAGTGTGTGCTTGCAGACGCGTGCCTGTGTGTGAGTGTGTGTATACCAGTTGTGACCAGAGGGGTCAAGCCCACTGGGTCCCTGGCTCCAAAGTGCCGTCATTAGGGAAGCGTTTTAATGATCCGAACCTGGTAGAGGAGCCTGGTGGGTGCAGAGTGGCTTCACCCACTGCGAGCTGGTCTCCCACCTCCTCGCTGGGGCTCGTAAAAGCCATGTTGCCTATTGAACAGCTGCCTCGGCCGCCACCTTGCTGGGGAGAGAGCTGGTTTTTATTGCCATTCTCAAGCAAAATGGAGTGTGGACGATGGCCAAGCAAGCTGAAGAGGCCTCTCTTTCGGGCAGGGCTGCCTGCCTCTTCACCATGATGGGAAAGGGCTCCTGCAGGCTGGGCCTTGACGCTGCTCCCTAATGGGCACTCGGTAGAGGTGCTGGGCTGTGACCAAGTGTGCATCCACGCCAGGCCACTCACCTCGGCTGGGAGAGCAGATGGCGGGGCCGGGCCCTTCTGGCTGGCTGCTCTGCTGTCCCGGGCTCTCCCTGCTGTACACCTGCCTCCTTGTCTCAGGGTCCCGGGCATGGCCAGGGCATGCTGCCATGTTCTTTCTTGCACCCACATCCTCTAGCACTCAAATGAGCCAAGACCCTTCCCCATGGGGAGGAGAGGGGTGGGTGTGTTCAGATCAAAGGGAGAGAGGGCCTGGGAAAGGACTGTGCAACTCAAGGACGTGTTGAGTGAGATGAATATGAATTTTGTAAGACTTGCCCATCACTAAACCAATGAATGAGATTCACTCCTCCATCTTGGGAAATATTATAGCTAATCCTTGTATAGCACTTGTACTATAACAGGTAGTTTATATGTATGAATTCATTTTATCCACACAACAGCCTTGTGAGGTAGATAATGTTATACCTTCATTTTATAGATGACAAAACCAAGGCTCAGAGATGTGAAGTAACTTGTCCAAGATGGCACAGCTGGTCACAGGCAGAGCTGGGATTAGATACTAAGTGGTCTCCTACTAGAGACTGCTCTTAACTGCTACACTATATTATATCTCAAAGTAGCAAGTTGTCCTGTTGTTGATTAAATTTCCCCCATGCTGACTGATTCAAGAAAGAGGTCAGTCATTGTCCTTGTTGGGTCAGGCAGGGAGCTGACATCTTCAGGGAGGTTGTAATGGTGGAAGAAGGATGCTCCATATTCAACGACCCCGAGTAGACGTGTGTCCAGGGACTCAGGCTACTGGAGCTCAGTCCTTCTTGCATTTCCCCTCCCCCACATAGTAAGTGCCCAACAAGCAATTTTTAAAATAAAAAAAATTTTGGTAACAGCTTTATTGAAATATAATCCATTTACCATGTAATTAACAATTTAAAATGTGCAATTCGATGGGTTTTTGTATATTATTATAATTCAATGGGTGGCCGGCCCGGTGGCGCAGGGGTTTAGTTCACGCTTGGCAGCCCAGGGTTCGCCGGTTCGGATCCTGGGCGCCTGCTGACGCACCACTTGTCAGCCATGCTGTGGCGGCGTCCCATATAAAGTGGAGGAAGATGGGCACGGATGTTAGCCCAGGGCCGGTCTTCCTTAGCAAAAAGAGGAAGATTAGCAACGGATGTTAGCTCAGGGCTGGTCTTCCTCACAAAAAAACAAATAAAAAAATATATATAATTCAATGGTATTTAGTATAGTCACAGAGTTGTGCAACCATCACCACAGTCAATTTGTGGTCTGATCACCACAGTCACCCCAAAAAGAGACCCCATACCCGTCCGTAGTCATTCCCCATTCTCCCTCTCTCCAAACCCCTGCAGCCACTAATCTACTTTCTGTCTCTATGGATTTGACTGTTCTGGACATTTCATATAAGTGGAATCATATAATGTATGGTCTTTTGTGACTGGCTTCTTTCACTGAGCATAATGTTTTCAGGGTTCATCATGTGTAGCATGTGTCAGTGCTTCATTCCTTTTTATTGCCAAATAATATTCCACTGTGTGGATATACCACATTTTATTTATCCACTCATCAGTTGATGGATTCTTGGGCTGTTTCTACTTGTTGGCTACCATCAATAATGCTGCTATGAAACTTCTGTACCAGTTTTTGCATAGATATGTGTTTTCATTTGTGTTGGGTATATATGTAGGAGTGGAATTGCTGGTTCGGATGGTAATTCTATGTTTAACATCTGAGGAACTGCCAGACTGTGTTCCAAAGTGGCTGCACTATTTTACATTCCCACCAGCAGGGTATGAGAGTTCCAGTTTCTCCACTTCCTTGTCGACGCTTATTCTTTTCTGTTCTTTTGATAGTGGCCATCCTGATGGATGTGAGGTAACATTTCATTGTGGTTTTGATTTGCATTTCCCTAATGATTAGTGATGTTGAGCATCTTTTCATGTGCTTATTGGCCATTTGTATACCTTCTTTGGAGAAATGTCTGTTCGGATCCTTTGCCCGTTTTTTAATTGGGTTCCAACAAATTTGTTGAAGGAGAGAATGAAGGAGGGAGGGAGGGAGCCAGCCTGCTACATGTCAGGCACTGGGGATGCCAAGATGAATAGGACCCAGTCCTTGCCCCCAGGGAGCTCATGGCCCAGGGCTGGAGGCAAACACACAACTGAGGAATCAGACAGATATGGTAAGTGCTTGAACAGCAGTAGGTGCAAGAGGCTGGGTTGAGGAAGGAAGGCTTCCTGGAGGAAGAGCCATTTGAGCTGGGTCTTCAAGGGAGATGAGGGAAAGCTGGGATGAGGAAAGGCCGTTCAGGTGGAAGAACTTACTCTGGGAGGAGGAGGCACAGGTGTAGTTGGGGCGCATCCGGGAAATAAAGGGCAGGGGAAGGACGAGGCAGGGTGGGGCCAGGTAGCTAGAGGGTTGTTCTGGATCCAAGGAAAAAGAACCAAGAGAGGTGCCTGCATGGCGGAGGGGGATGCGGTGGGGGAAGCTTCACATGGGTTTTAATCTGCCCTCAAAGCCCTGCTTGTCCTCAAGCCCCCCTAACAGAACCTCTGAAGCTGCTGCTGTGGCACCGAGCGGGTCCTTTTATGTTTGAGTAATTATCCTGTCACCCACCAAAAATAATTTCATTCCAGGAAGAAGGAAGCTTTGGTGGTATTGAAAACTGCTGCCGTGTAAGTGCAAGTGACCTAATTGGGATTCATAAATCCACTTTTTAACAAGTACAATTAGGAATACTTATTGCAGGCCAGCTTGAGGAAACCAGGAAAGTGCTGTTCATAGGAGCAGCTTTTATGTGGCTTTAGTTAATGGGATGGAAGACTTGGTTTGGTCCTGGCATCTCAATTAGTCATGAGGGGAGCAAGTCTCAACTTAAAAGTGGAATTTTACCCCAAAGTTTAACTCCGAGTAGGCTATTAGGCAATATTATAATGGGAAGAGGGGTCTTCTAGACTGTTCTTTGGGGAAAAATGGCAAATCCCATAAGCTTGGGAAAAGATAAGAGAGATCCCCCATAAATAAGACTGATAATACAAACACTTGAATAATGAGGATTCTATTCCCTCCCACATCTTTTTTCTTTCTGTTCACTCAGCTACACCAAGTGCTGCACGAAGGGTAGTGGTCTGGCCAGGAAGGTTGAATTAACACTCATGATGGTGATGAAATCATGTGAGACCTAGAGGTATCAGGGGGCACGGAGGGTCAAAACAGCAGTGGTCGATGGGAGGAGAGAGCCCGTGGGCAAGAATAATCTGGAAAGCTTTCAAGGGAGAAGCAGGATTGAGTGGGGGCTGGGAGGATGGGCAGGATCGAGGAGTGTGGAAGGAGGAGGGAGCGCTGGACCCACTGTAAGCCCCTGACCCGGGCAGCCCTCTCCCGGGGAGAGGTGCGGGAGGAAGGCAGGCAGAGCTGTCAGCGGTGATGGAGTGCTGCTGTGGTAGGATCTGTGTGGAGAGGGCTGGACACGAGCTGGGAGGCCTGGGGGCCAGTCCGGACCCACCACTATCTCACTGTGAGACTCGAGGAAAGTGCCTTCTCCTCCGTGGATCTCAGTGTCCTCTTGAATGCTCTCTATGGGTCCTTCCGGCCTTGACACTGTGGGATGTGGACAAGACTGTGGCTCTCTATAGAGTTGGGGAGGTTGAGAAGGGATGGTGGTGGTGTTGCCTAAGGCAGGTGAAGGACGCTGCAGTGAGTTGCCAGGGTGGAAACACATGACAAAATATGGAAGTGTCGAGCCTTTGGGGTTGGAGAGTGAAGAGGAACATCTGAAGATCCTCACATGTGTGGGGCCAGGGCACTCACGGGTCTGGTCAATCCAGGGGAACCCCACAGAGAGAAAGGATTTCCAATTACTTCTTGATAAAAATGAATGAATGGATGAGACCATGATGGGCTTCGTGCCCTGTGTAAAGGAAAGATCCCTGCTTTGGAGTCAGGCAGGCTTGGTCTGATCCCTGTTCTGTCCTTACTGGCTGTGCATCATTGGATATGTTACTTAACCTTTCTGAAGTGAGGTTTTTCATCTGCAAAGTGGAGATTTAATAACACTATGTCACAATCTTGTTGTAATAATCAAACAAAAGAAAATAAAGTGCCTGGCACACAGTAGGTGGTTAATCATGTTGGTTCCCTTCTCTCCTTATTCCTCACCCACCTCCCCAATGTACACCTCTTTCCATTTGAAAAATTGGGATTCTTACACCAGGGTCTTTTGGGGGGCTCTAAGGAGGTATAACACATGTGTAAAAAGTACTTTGTAAACTGTACTTTGCAACCATAAAGCAGTAACTTTTACTTTTGCAAGACCATTTGGAATGGTACTAGGATAATGACAAAGGAGAAGGAAGGGAGGGATGGTAATGGCGTCTCAGAGCAGGGGAGAGTTATTAGCTGCACCCTATTAACTCTGAGGGCGAATGGCAGGGGAATTGCATAGCCTGGCCGGGGCTACCGGAGAAGGTGTTTCCACGGAGGTCTGAGCTTCAGGTGTAGCCCAGGCCTTAGGTGGGCCCAGGTGAGGAGAGCTGGAAGACCTGTATTCTAGAGGAACCTGGGTCCCCAGGAGAACTCTGTTTGACCTTGAAGGGTGGAATCGAATACAACGGCAGGTCCAGAAGACAAATTGGAGAAGTTGCGCTGGTTGGGGTAAAGGTTGGAACTAAGAGGTACTCAGCACCATTTATGTTCTAGTCGTGGCTTTACATGCCTCTGCACACACCACCTCGTATGTGATATGTGCGCTGTGTCATATTCCTGTGTGAGAACTTACATGGGAGGCGCCTGAGGCTCAGGGAACTGAGCTGACTTGCCGAGAGCTGCAGTCAGTGAACGGTGAGGCTGAAATGCTGGCCTGGTGTGTCTGCCTCCAGAGCTGGCTGTGAGTCAACTCTGAATACCAACAACATTTCTTTTCTTTACACTTGTAAAACATATTGACTCCTCCCAACACTCCTTTTTAAAAAGTTATTGTTTTGAAATAATTTCAGGCTCACATCAAAGTTGCAGAAATAGTAGAGAGTTCTCGGGTACTCTTCACCCCGATGACAACATCTTACATAACCGTAGTATATTTATGAAAACCAGGAGTTGACGTTGGCACCATACTATCAACTAAACCACAGATCTTATTTGGATTTCACCAGTTTTTATGTGAACTCATAAACTTTGTGTGTGTATGTGTGTGTACCTCTGCGGATTTTGTTATAGGTATTGACACATGGAACCATGGAACCAGAGACTGTTCAATCACCCCCAAAACTCCCTGTGCCCCCCCTTTATAGTCCTACCCTTCCTTCCCCACACCCCTGGTGACCACTGATCTCGTTTCCATCACTCTAATTTTGTCATTTTGAGAATGTCATATAAATGGAATCACACAGTATGTGACCTTTCAAGATTGGCTTTTTTCACTCCACACAATTCTCTGGAGCTCCATCCAGGTTGCTGGGTGAATCCATTTGTTCCTTTTTATGGCTGAGTGGTGTCCCATGGTGTATTAGTTTCCTAGGGCTGCGTAACAAAGTAACACAAATGGGGTGGCTTAAAACAACAGAAATTTATTCTCTCACAGTTCTGGAGGCCAGAGGTCTGAAGTCAAGGCATCAGCAGGGCCACACTCCCTCTGAAGGCTCTAGGGAAGAATCTTTCCTTGCTTCTTCCTGGATTCTGCTGGCTGCCAGCAACCCTTGGTGTTCCTGGCTTGTAGGTGCATCACTCCAATCTCTGCCTCCGTCATCACATGTCCTTGTAAGGACACCAGTCGTTGGATTTAGGGCCCACCTTGATCCAGTATGACCTCATCTCAACTTAAATAATTATATCTGCAAACACCCTATTTCTAAATCGGGTCATATTCTGAGGTTCTGGGTGGACATGAATTTTGGGGGACCCTGTTCAACCTAGTACACATGGTGTGGGTGCACCACAGTGGGTTTAACCGTTCACCCATTGAAGACGTCTGGCTTGTTTCCAAGGTTTGGCTGTTACAAACAAAGCTGCTATAAATATTCTTGTGTAGGTTTTTGCGTGAACATAAGTTTTTATTTCTCTGGGATAAGCGCCCAGGAGTGCAATTGCTGGGTCATCTGTAGTTGCTTGTTTGGTTTTTTAAGCAACTGCCAAGCTATACCCTTTTACATCCCCACCAGGAGTGCATGAGTGATCCAGTTTCTCAGCATCCTTGCCAGCATTTTGTGTCATCACTAATTTTTATTTTAGCCATGCTAATATGAGATTCTGAGTGATCTCTCATTGTGATTTTAATTTGCATCCCCTTAATGGCCAATGATGTTGAATATCTTTTTATGTACTTATTTGCCATCTTTATATCCTCTTTGGTGAAGTATTTCGAGTTCAAGTATTTTACCCATTTTTAAATTGGATTGTTGATTTCTTACTGTTGAGTTGAGAGAGTTCATTATATATTCTAGATCCAAGTGCTTTGTTGGGTATGTGATTTGCAAATATTTTCTCCCTCTCTGTAACATGAATTTTCATTCTCTTAACAGTGTCTTTATCAGAACAAAAGGTTTTAATTTTGATGAGGCCTAAACTATCGACTCTTTCTTTTGGAGTCATGTCTAAGAACTCTTCGTGCTAGGAGATTTTCTCCTATGTTTTCTTCTAAAAGGTTTTACGTTCTATATTTGTGTCTATCCATTTTGAGTTTAAAAATATGTATCTTTGTATTTCTCTCTGTAGACATATCTATACCTATGTCCATATGTCTAGGTAAAGTTTAGGTCAAGGTTCACTTTTCTGCCTATGGATATCACATTGTTCTGATACGGTATGTTGAAAACGCTGTCCTTTCTGTCCCAATACTTTCAAGCTTCAATATGGTGGGATAAACAGACACTTTAGATGGTTTTTGCTGGTGAGGGAGCTGAAACCAGAGAGGATGAAGGACTAGTTTGAAGTTACACTGTAAGTTATCCACAGACTGGGAGCTAGCATCCAGGTTTCCATGGTCCAAGGACATTTCCATTTAATTTTATTTATTTATTTTGGTGAGGAAGATTGTCCCTGAGCTAACATCTGTGCCAGTCTTCCTCTACTTTATATACGGGACGCTGCCACAGCATGGCTTGATGAGCGGTGTGTAGGTCTGCACCTGGGATCCGAACCTGTGAACCCCGGGCTGCCGAAGTGGAGCGCGTGAACTTACCCACTACGCCACTGGGCTGGAGGACATTTCCATTTTAAAGGTGAGAAAACTGAGGCTATTTTGTGGCAACACAGGCCCTGGCTTCCCACCAGGGGCCACCTTTCATAAAGCAAGCAGACAGGCAAACATACAGAAAGAAAGAAGAAAAGATCAACACCTTGGTGCTACAACCCACGACCCCCATCCTACACTCTGTTCCCTACCGAGCCTCATCCAGCAGGGATGTGAGAAGTTGGTCCTAAATGGGACAAGCAGGTTCAAGTGCAGATTCCAGGGATTCCCTCCTCCTTGGCTTTGAGAGCACCCTGACTCTTGCTGGAGATCCCTGACTTGAGAGCTGGCATGCTGGCAGTGCTTGGGAACCATCGCTTTGGCCCTGAGAGCAGGCTTTTAGCTTAATTGAACCGTGTCTTAAAATGGCAACTCATCAGTCAGCTTTCATTTTGTTCCTTTCATTTAATTGTATTTTCCTCTAGGGATTAACCAAATCAATGTAAATGCTAGGTGATTGGTTTTTTTTTTCCCCATTTTTAAATTTTGGGGACACGTAGACAGGTGATTGTCAACTGTAACAACCCAGCTGAGAACAATGAAAATATCTCTTTCTTCCGTTGAAAAAGGCTCCCAATAAATCCTGTAATATGGCAGCGCTCATGCCCCGTTCTGAGAAGGCTGCGGGTGAGACACGCCAAGAGATGCCGAGAGACCATGGAGCGTGTTTTTGGCTTAAAGGCCCACAAAATGACAGAGTGAAAGCTGGGCCAAGTAGGGACCTTTCTCAATTACTCATCTGGAGCCAAGCTCCCTTCTGGGGTGGAATGCTTGCAGCCTTCTGGAAGGTTCTGGGGGAAGTATGGAGTCAGGAGGCCTGAGTTCTAGGGGCAGCTCTGCCAGGGACTGGCTGCGTGGATAGAGGCAAGTCTCTTCCCCTCTCGGGGTCCCCTTGGTTCCGACGTGAGGGACTAGACTAGACAAGGGATCTTGTGTCACCTCAACTTCTCTGGCACCTGCCACATCAGGGCTTGTCTCCTTCATGTCCTCAGTATCAACACTGTGGGGAGTGAGGGCAGCAGAGTGGAGCAGAGGGAGATGCTGGGCTGTGATGCGGTCACAACGATGGCCTCGCCCTCTCGCAGGGGCTCTGCAACAGGGCTGGGCCTGCAGAGTTGTCTCACTTAAGGCAAGGGGCCAGCCCTTTGGAACCACCCTCCCTTGGCTAACTAACCAGGCACTGGATGCAGCTGCCCCCAGGTTTGGGGCGTGACCTTGAGCCAGGCTGAGGGCAACTCCCAGGCAGGGACTTGGGGATGAACGTCTCAGTCCTGAAGGGGCGATCTGGGCGACCCACCATAGCCTCCGACACATCTCACCTCTGGCCTCCCTCTCTAGGTACCCCAGCCTGAGATACATCAGTCTCTGGGGTGGAAAACCTAGATTTCTGCGCTCCTGTCAGCTGCCTCTGGCCTGGACCAGGGTCGGAGCAGAGCTAAGTTCTAGGACTTTCCTGTCCACTGCCTCCGCTTACAGCTTGCCTGGGATCGGTGCTGTGCCAGAGAAGGACGAGGGTGGGGTGAGTTTGCCCACTGGGGCCCTGAAAAGACAGGCAGCATCTTGTCTGGTCTTCCACAAACCTTGCTGGGTATCAGCTGGGTGCCGTGCACTGGGGTGATGTTGGTGTGGGAGGTGCGGGGGGTCTGAGTGTGACCTGACTGTTCTGCAGCTCTCTGCCTCAGTGTCTCCTTCTTGGGGTGAGGGGGTGTCATTTAGAACCAAAGCCATCCCCCTGGAATGTGGGTCCTCCTACATTGGACCCACAGTGTGGATTTTAAGGGGGATCTGGAGTCCTTCCCTAAAGACCCCCCAGACCAACAGCTGCCACTAACTACGATCTTGCCTTAGCATCGATAGAAATTCCAATTTATGGACGGTGGTTTTGGAGAGACTTTGCGACAGAAGCCATCAATCTCTGCATTTCAATTTTATTTTATTTTATTTTTCCAGCCCGGGCGCCTGTTCTGCTGTGAACTCTATCTGTGTAATCAGCTTGCAGGCAGTTGAAGGAGAGTGGGTGTCCCCTTGATCTAGGGGGTTTATGTGCATAATTCCCTTTAATTCATCTCAGACAGGGATTGGAGAGCCAGGCTTGAGAGTGATTTTCAAAGTCTCTTGCTGGAGTTCAAAGATGCATCTCTCCAGCCGGACCAGTAAATTACAGGAGCAATTTGCCATGAATTTCCAATGTGGAGTGATTCCCAGGTGCTCTCAGGGGCGGTAGCCCTCTCCACCCCCTTCCCTCCCCCAGGGGAGGTGGGGACTGTGGCTCAGTGTATGGAGAGCACCTCCTTCCCCTGCCGACTGGACCGCATGCACCCCAACCCTCTGGCCTTGGCTGGCCCCTGATCCCATAGACCCTCCTGCTCCCCATTTCAGTCTCATCTTGAACCTGTGCTGATGCCTCATTTGTGGGGAGCTCCAGGTCAACTGTGTACTCTGGGGCTGACAGAACCTTTATCCTGAGTGTATGTCTTCACACTTTATTTGCCTGTATGATAAATGCAATTTCTGCCTCAAGACTATTAGTCATTTTCTGATGTGATCTGTGCAGCTCTGCCTGAATTGAATCAGCTCCTGTATCATTGTGACAGTTTATTTGGTAGGAAAATGAAATAAGACATGTAAATTAAAGTGGGGGCGTGCTTGGTGTAATGGGGAGGTTCCAGGGGCTCAGGTGCCCCTGCTGGGGCATTTCCATTCTCCCCTACCCGCTGTGTTGGGCTCCCAGCTCCTCTGCCCTCTAAACTCAGGAAAGAGGCCAATGCAAGGACGCAAGCGATGACTGGGGGATGTAAAGATGCTGGGATTGTCGAGGGACAAGCGGATAAAAAGTCAAGATGCACTGAGACTGGGACTCAGGTTTGGCATTATAGTCTTAAAGCAACAGGCTTGAGAGAGAGAGAGAGAGAGAGAGTGTGTGTGTGTGTGTGTGTGTGTGTGTGTGAGGGGCGAGGCATTATAGCTCCAAACTGGAGGTTAATGCTAAATGGGATGTGGGAACCCTTTCCCGGGATTCCCTGTGCATCTGCCTCCCCGCTTGTCCTCAGCCCTTGACAAGCAGGACCATTGTTGACCCAGGGTGGTAGTCTTTTTCTTTTTCTTATCTCTTCCCCTTCCCTCCCCTCTCCATTGTCCTTCCACACGCACTCATTTTGCACCCGCTCTGAGCCGGGCCCTGGGCATGGAGTTATCTGGGAGGGAAGGGCAGCCTCTGCATGTGCCATATATGTCAGAAGGCTGCCCACAGCACCACGAGCTCCTTTGAGATGCCAGGCTTGGGGGTGGGATGGCGAGGAAGCAGACACAACACAATGCAGTGAGGAGGAGGGCGTGTGGGAGCTTGGAGGAGAGAGGACGTCACTGCCTGAGGAGTCCTTGGCAGCAATGGGTTTTACCTGGCCAGCTTCACATATAAGTAATCTTAATTAACCATGCCACCATTTCCCCCCTCCCTGAGGCCTGCCCCTTCCTTCTCCTGTGTCATTTCCAGCTGCTATGGAGTAGGCCTACGCCAACCCAGGAAAACCGAGGCTTGCCTTCTGCACAACACCCCCCAGAACACATTACAGGAATGCTTGCCACCTGCAGTGTGAGGACCAGAACGGGGTATGGGGGTGGGGGGCAGTGTCAGGCCACCTGACCTGGTGGGAGAACCTGCAGGAAGCAAGGACAGAGACAAAGATTTGCCCTCAGAAGTAGCCAACTCATGCCCAGTCTCTGCCCCCCAGATATAATCAACCGCTTCTGAGGCTCAGGAAGAATGATGGGTCAGGGGCCATTTTCTCCATCTTGGACAGTGACGGGGATGGTTCCCCTGGTTGGGGGACCACCTTGGGGCCTCTGAGAGTTCCATGGGACAGTGACTGGTAGTGTTTCTCTAGGTGGAAGAGCTGGTCTGCTTAGCTATTGGCAGAGTGGAGACATAGCTTATTGAGCTGAGTTCTCTATAATGACATTGTCCAATATTGTACCTACTAGCCAAATGTGGTTATTTAAATTAGAATTAATTAAAATAAATAAAATTGAAAATTCAGTTCCTGGATGGAAAAAGACATCCCATACAAATATTAATCAGCAGAAAGCATGAGTGGCTATAGTATTATCAGACAAAGTCCACTGCAGAGCAAAGAAAACTACCAGGGATGGAGGCAGACATTATGTAACAATAAAAGAGTCAGTCCATCATGAAGATATAGCAATCCTAATATTATGCACCAAACAACAGAGCTGCAAAATACACGAAGCAAAAATTTTGTTCTTTGGCCACACCAGCCACGTTTCAAGGGCTCTAAAGCCACATGTGGCTAGTGGCTACTGTATTGGACAGCAAGATGTAGAACATTTCCATCACTGCGGAAAGTTCTATTGGGCAGTGTTGCTCTAGACTGTTAAGTCCATGTCTGTTTTGTTCACTGCTGTATCTCCACCATCTAGAAGAATCCCCAGCACATAGTGGGGACTCAATATCTGGAGACTTGAAGAATTCTGGCCCTGGTGCTGCCACTGTCTTGCTGTGTGACCTTGGACATGTTACTTGCCCTCTCTTGGTCTCTTCATCCATAAATCAAAGGGTTGGTCTTATCTCTGAGATCCCTTTCAGCTTTAATGAGCTATGATCTTAAGAATCTAGTTGGATGATTTCATTTATTTTGTTCACAGGGAGAGGTCAGAGAGAGGAGGAAAGGATGAGGGGGCAAATCTGAGTTTTCATTTCAGGTCTGAGTTAGCTGTGCTCCCCAGCGCTCCTCCAATGCAGGGATTTGCAAGCTTCATCTCCCATGACTGTTCCTTCCTGCCCTTCCTTGTGCTACAATTTCCTGATATCATCGAACAGCTTCTTGGCTCTCCCCAGCTCGGCCCTAAACCCCCAGTAGATCTGCAAGGCCAGGAAGCCAGCGAGGGCACCGGGGGCTGTCCCCACTCACAGAGCTTGGCCCTGGCTCCCTCTGCTGTCTGGAGCCTGCAGCTCTTTCTCCTTTGGACACCTCCTGCGTTCCAGGGTTTCAGGTAATCTGCCCAAGCCCTCGAGTCCTGACTGCTGGTGCTCCCCATGTGGGCCGAGGGGAGTCCCTGGCAGTGGGGACTCTGCTGGCTGCTGCCTCAGTACATCTGCCAGCAAGCCTCTGGGGACAGGCCCTGCCACAGAGATGCCGTGTTTGCAGGTGGAGACCAGGCAAAAAGCAGGCAGTGGGGGCTGGGGGAAGTGCATCCTCGTATTGTCGGGGGGCAGTGTGCCAAGAGGAGGAAAAGGAATGTGATTACCTTCAGGACTGGGCTCCTGGCACACCGGACACACCAAGCCTGTGCGATGGGGACAGGAGAATCAGAGGACATCTCTGAGAGGGTAGGTGGGTGCTCAGTCCTGCAGTTGTGAGCCAGGCCTGTGGTTCTGGGCCTTGGTGAGTTAGTGGCTGTGTATGAGATGTCCTCTGTCTCTGTGGGTCTCTGATCGCCTCTATGTGCCACTTGTGTCCCCCCATCTCTGCCCTTCTGTGCCCTGCTCTATGCCTGGAGAAGCTCACTTTTGCATGGGCCCCCTTGCTTTCTGACTTCTGGTTGGGTTTGGCCAATGGGAGGCATATGTGGGAGACTGGAGGGCAGGAGGAGAGAGAGGTTGGGGGATTTCTCCCCTCCTCCCCTCCACATCCTTCTGGCATGGCCGTGTCCCTCCACAGCAGTCACTCCCCCTCTGCTCCAGCTCTCACCTGGCTCCTGCCATCCTGGTTCCTCACTTTGCCGTTTCAGGACTTGGGGTGCTAACGTCTTCCCACCACTGAAGCCCCCTGAGTGCTTTATCATTCCTCATGCATTCCCTAATCCTGCCCTGGCCTCTGTAAATGGTCCCTTTCAGTAAACTCTGCTCAGTTAAATGCTTTTGAGTGGCATTCTGGTGGTCTCTTTAAGTCTATGCATATCTTGGAATGTCTGATTTTGTTTCAGTTGGTCTGTGCCGGGGGTCTGTATTAGTGATTTGGGTCCTTGGAGCAACAAGTCAGTGTGTTTTTTTCTGACTTCTCTGGCAGGGGGAGTTGTGTTGGGAAGGGAAGATATCCTGGCATTTTGAATATACCCGAGAGGCTCCCTCATGTACCACGTGGGTCAGGAGAATGTCTTACCCAGCATCATAGGCAAAATATTTGACAATTAGTACATCATAGCACTGACCAATCAGAATGAGGCATTGGCCAGTGGGAATGGGCTCCTGGCAGAGTCCAGAAGAGATGCTGGCCTTAACACAACTACTGAGGTTGGATCAGTGTCAACTGCTGATGACCAGTCCTGGAATGTGGCTTTGCTTTCTTTCCTTTAAAATGGGGCTGACGGTGGCATAGCGGTTAAGTTCCTGTGCTCTTCTTTGGTGGCCTGGGGTTTGCCGGTTCGGATCCTGGGTGTGGACCTATTTATCGCTCATCAAGCCATGCTGTGGCAGCATCCCACGTAGAAGAGCTACAACTCTACAACTATGATACACAACTATGCACTGGGGTTTTGGGGATAAAAAAAAGAAAAGAAAAAAGAGGAAGATTGGCAACAGATGTTAGCCAAGGGCCAATCTCCCTCAAAAATAAAATAAAATAAAAATAAATAAATAAAATGGGGCCGAGTCACACACTTGGCAAGATGCTGCTTATGTTGGTTCGGTTATAAATGTCATGGGGAAGGGCATGCCCAAGGAGATACACTGGGACAAAAGATGGCACAGAAAGTTACCCCATCATCCCCACAGCACCTCCACACCCCCCGGATCTGGAGTCCCCAGGATTGGAATACACAGAGAGAAAGCCCAAGATTGCTCAGTGCCTCAAAGAGTGACAGTCAAAGAGACCTCTCTTCTCTCTGGCCAACATTTCTAATTCCCCCAAAGAGGGTATCTTAGTCCTGGTCCTTAGGAAACAGAATCTGAGGTAAAAACTTTGTGATACTTTCTGGAGGAGTGCAGTCTTGGGAAGTGGGAATGAGGGAAGAAGCGGGTGGGACAGGGAAGGAAGGAGAGCAAATGTAAGGAGATGCATGATGGAGCAGGCACTGCTGATGGGAAGGTTAGGGTGCTCCATCTTGTCTTCAGAGAGGCTGTGTGAACTCTTGCACCTGGGGGAAGAAAGGAGGAGACTGTAATCCCAGCTCCTGTCTCCCTGTGGGTATTACTGTCCCATGCTTCCGGGTTGCCTATGTGTGGGTGCTGAGTGGCCCCTGGGGTATCTCACCTCAGTGGCAACAGGGAGGCCCCAGGGCAGGAGGGGGTCTCCTAGCAGGGGCACGAAGCCAGGTGCTAGAGGTTCTGCCCATGTGAGGTCAGCAGAGGTCAGGCAGAGACACAGAGCTGGCCGTGTCTGGGGTGGAACACTGGCCAGGAGCTGTGAAGACGGGTGAGGCCAGGAGGATCTGAGATGGTGATTAGAGGTGTCTGACACAAAGTGGGTGTGATTAGGCTGGTGTCCCACTTCCTTCCTGGGACTCAGTGCTCCTCCTGAGAAGGGAGCCCTGGCTGGCTGGGAGACCCTTGACTTCCTGGAGTTCAGCTCCATAGGATGACTTCCTTTCTCATGGCCCTTTCTTATGGGGGAATGGATGGTGGCAGTGGGAGAGGAGGTGCCCAGGAGGTTGTTGGAATAGGGGTGGCAGAGCTCACACTGTACTCCAAAGTCATCCTTGACTGCCACTTCTTTCTCACCACCTGTAACCTGCCCCTTCCCCTTGTCCTGGGAGTTCAAGTTCAGTTCTTCCTGGAGCCAATGGCCCTGAAGATGTTTGTTGCTAGGAATTGTTATCTGGAAGGCAGAGGTGTTGCCATCTTTGCCTTTCATTCTAATGTGCTTTCTGCTCATGAGAGTTGGATGTGGTATTGTGGTGAGAATCCCAGGCAGGAATGTAGCTGTGTGACTCTCCTCCTGGGCCTCAGTTCTCCATATATAAGGCCAGATGATCTTGAAAGTCCTTTCTCTCTTTAAAATTCTATCTCTATGGAATGCAGTTGATTCCCCCTTGGGAGCAGTGGATTGTCCACTCATACTTCCTTACCTGGCATCCCCCATACAGCCAATGTTGCACATTGCAAGATACTTGGACTGGGGTGGTTGGGACGTGAGTGATGTGGACATCATGATGATTCCTGGCCCCCTTAGGAATCAAATTTTGGTCCTCTAGTTCTAGAATTCTCCAGGTGGACCTGAGAAGGCATCATTCACAGGCAGGACTGGGACTAGAGTGAGGCCTAAGGGAGGCATCTAGGGTCAACACTTAAGGAGGTCCTCACTCTCAGGTACCGACCCTGCACTTGCGTGACCCTGAGAGCGAGTGCCTCCTTAATTTTTTTTAAACTAAATTTCTATTTTGAGATACTTGTAGATTCACATACAGTTTTAAGAAATAATATCTTTTACTCAGTTTCCTCCAGTGGTAACATCTTACAAAACTATAGTACAATATCACAACCAGGATATTGACATTGGTACAGTCAAGATACAGTTGTGTAGTTTCTCCACATCCTTGGCAATGTTTGGTGTTGTCACTATTTTTTATTTTAGCTACTCTAGTTGGGGCATGTTTTTTAAACCACTCTGCCAATCTCCATCCCTCTCCCTCTCCTTTTGATTTTCTTCAATCTCCCTTTTAATTGGGGTATTTAGGCCATTTACATTTAATGTAATTATCGATATTTTAGGTCTTAAGTCTACCATTCTAGTTTTGTTTTTTGTTTGTTCTTTCAGCTTTTCATTTCTCTGTTTTATCTTTCCTGCCTTCTGGGGGTTACTTAAAATTTTTTTTGGAAATCTGTTTTGATTTATCTATAGTGTTTTTGCATGTATACCTTTATATAGCTTTTTAAGGGATTGCTTTATGTATTTCTTTATATATACATAACATCACAGTTTTCTCATGTCATTATTTTACCAGTTTGAGTGAAGTATAGAAACTTTACCTCTCTTTACAACTCTATAACTTTCTCATTTATAATATAATATTTAATGCCAAATTCATTTCAATAGCATACAAAACTCTGCTCCTATATAACTCCATTCCCTCCCTTTCCTTTGTGGTGTTATTTGTCATACAAATTATATCTTTATACATTGTATACCCATCAACATGGATTTGTAATTATTGCTTTAAGCAGTTGTCCTTTAAATCATATAGGAGCAAAAGGTTACCAACAAAAATAGATTTAAACCATCTTTTAAAAACCCAGGGAAGTCACCATCATGTGAGGTCTTGAGGTCCCTAGTTGGTCTGCTTCCTTCTACCTTTCACAATCTTCTTATGATTGCTTTACATATAATGTCCAGGGTTTTTAGGTGTACTTAGCAGGAGGAATAGGGGAAAGTACATTTACTTTATCTTCTGGGAAGTGGAAATCCTTAAATTTTGCATCTCATTGCCTCATGCTAGACTGAGTTTCTTATCAGGTAGGGGAAATGCAGAGAAAGGACAAGAATGAATGATTATTGAGGACCCACTGGGTGTTATGTGCTTCCACATGTAAAAGTTCATTGAGTTCTCACAACCTAGTGAAGATGATTTTATGATTCCTGCTTTACAGATAAGAAAAACCTGAGGCTCAAAGAACCTGGTTTCAGGCAGTCAGGAGGGGCTGTGCTGGCCTTGAACCCAGGTTCCCTGAATTCAGTGCTCATGCCCTGTCTCCTAGAAGTCACTCAGCAGCTAAAATCTGGGTTTGTCACTGGCACCACGAGGCCTGGGAGTGTTTTTTGTGACTCTTTCTTCCTCCTTTTCAAACTGTTTGTTTTTTGATTTGTGTGTTCTTGTTTTTAACTTTTTATTATGATAATCTTCCAAGTCATAGAAAAGTGGAAAGAATAGTACAATAAAAATCCATATACCACCAACAGCATTCAACAATTGTTAACATTTTTCTATATTTGCTTCATCTGTTATCTTTTTTATAGAACCATTTTATTTATTTTTTATTTTTTTTATTATTTTTTTTTTGTGGGGAAGACCAGCCCTGAGCTAACATCTGTTGCCAATCTTCCCCTTTTTGCTGAGGAAGACTGGCCCTGGGCTAACATCTGTGCCCATCTTCCTCCACTTTATATGGGACGCCACCACGGCATGGCTAACAGACAGTGCGTCTGCGGGCGCCCAGGATCCGAACTCGCGAACCCCGGGCTGCCAAGCGCGGACTAAACCGCTGCGCCACCGGGCGGCACCTATAGAACCATTTTAAAGTAAATTTTACAGCATCATGATATTCACTCCTAACCATGTCAGCATACATCTCCAAAAATTAAACACATTTCCCTACATAATCACAAGAACATTGTCGCAACTAATAAAATCAATAATTTTGTAATATCTTCTAATACCCAGTCCATATTAAAGTTTTCTCTATTGTCCCCCAAATGTCTCTTATAGCTGTTTTTTCCCCAAACCAACCTTCAGTTAGGAATCAGGCATCATTGCATTGCTTGTTTGGTTTCTTTATCCTTTTTAATCTGGGTAATTGTTTCTAACCTCTGAAGAGTTTTGTTTTGGTTCACATGGGTGGGGTGAGGAGGAAGGAGCAGAGGTGCTTGGGATCAGAGCTGGTACCGCCTGACTCAGTTTCCCTCTGGATGAGAGTTCTCCCTGGGGTCATAGCCTTCTTGTAAGCAGGCAAGTTGTGGCACAGGAGGGGTCTGAGAGGTCACCCCTTGCATACTCACAGTCTACATGCAGGAAAACTTAGTCCTTGTGCACTGGTTCCTGCATGGGACCCTAGAGTCTGACCTGAATGCCCAAGAGCCCCAGCCCCTCCCCAGTGCCAGTTCCAAATGAAAGAACAAAAGTTGACTCATGCTGCCTCTTGAGAAACTGGAGAGAGTGGCAGATGCAATTCAAAGTCACTTTTCCCTTCTGCTGCAGAGGACAGATCACGCTCCGTAAATAGTGCCCAGTGGCCTGCGTGTGAGGCAGGTCTTCAGAACCAGTGGATTGATGCTCTGATTTCATGAAGGTCTCAGCTGCTGCCCCAGCTTGGGAGTTGGGGGTGTGCAGGCTCAGGCAAGTGGAATTGCAGAAGGTGCTTTGCGGTGGCTGGGGTGGGCAGAGACGCAGGGGTTAAGGTGTGTGGGAACTGGGAGTTCAAACTGATGTTTGGGAGTTAAGGCTCCTGGAGCCCCTCTCCCTGTGGTGTGAAATGAGGATTGGGCTTTCTCCAGCCAAGAGAGGGTGGGGGTGGAGGGATAGCAGCTGTCTCACGTGGCCAGATGCCTCTGGTCAATTCTTTTAGGCCCTTGAGGGTGGAAGGACCAGGTTGGCAAGGCTGAAAGAGAGTGGTGTCTTTCTCTGTCACCATTCACACACGCTCTTCACATGTCTGCTTCGGTGCCAGCAGGGCCTGGCATCTCCCTCTGACAGGACACTCACCTCCCCTGGGCAACCAGAGCTCCGGGAGAGGGGGACACAGCCCTGCCTGGCAGTCAGTCCTGAAGAAGACCAACCGTAGGCACAAAGGGAAGCTTCCAGAAAGGGAAGGACTTCCTCAGAATTCTGTGTTGGGTGGAAGTTGGGGCTGGGGATGTTGTTGCTCAGAGACACTGAGGGAAGAGAGAGGGTGTGGGCAGCATGGGGGGGAGATGGTGGGAGATTGGGAAGCAGTCTGCCAGCCGGCTGCAGTGTGCTCTGCCCCATCTGAAGGGGCGGGAGCACCCCCCCTTTCTCACTCTGGCTGAGTGGCTGTTACAGAGGAGAGTGGAACTTGACCTTAGCGTGGAGGGCCATAGTGTCCACTCACCGCGGGCATGATTGCTCTTCATTGCCACTAAGTATGTCATTGTAAATACACAGGGGTCCAAATGGGCTGCCAAGCCGGCACTTGGCATTGATTGCTGTAATGGCTGATGGCTGTGTTGAGGGCATGTGTATGTGTGTGTGTATGTGCGTGGCATGCATGCACATATATGTGTATCTGTGTGATGTGTGCACATATGTGGTATTTGTGCATGTATGTGGTCAGTGTGAGTATGTGTGTGTGCATATGTGCAAGCTTATGTTTTGTGTGTCTTTGATGTGTATGTGTCTGTGATATGTGTGTGTTTGTGTGGTGTGTGCCTCTGATGTGTGTGTGCCTGTGTGCTTGCTAGTGTGGTGTGTGTTTGTGTGTGCACACACGTGTGCTTGCACGTACATTAGGTCTCAGCACTTACGATGGCTTCGCCCCCTAAATGCCATTCCTCTTTCCGGACACTGGGGAAAGGCTTCACCCACCCCCACTGGGGTAATGGCCAGGTCTGGATGCAGGTTTTTAACCACGGGAAGCATTCCGGGTGTTAAAGACATCATTTAGGAAACCAGCGTCTGGGTGGGGAGTGTTCGCATCACTGCAAGGTAACATTGGTTCTTCTACAAGACCCTCCCCACCCCGTCTCCCCACGGCTGTCACAGCTCCTCACATCTCCCCCATCCTACAAACACTCCCACATGCTCTGCTCCATCTCAGCACCCCTGTGCCCTGCATGCCGCCACCTGCCCTTTTTCCTTCTGGTGTCTCCTACCTCTCTGGGTCTGTCCTCTCCCCCACCCCATTCTGAGAGCGGCTGCAGGGTGGGGGCTCCCTCCTCAGCCTTGGAACAGCCCCTTCAGCCCCACATTCAGCCTGGAGGAAGAGGAGGGAGCAGGGAGAGATGCGAATGGAGGAAGGGGGGCTGTGTTACTGAGGCTGAGGCCTGGAGGAAGAAGGGGTGAAGGGGGGTGGATGAGTGAGAAGTGTGGACCTCATTGGGTCCAAGGAATTATGAGTGTGGGTTACCCAAGGTGTGGGGGCTTCTGTTCCGGGCCTGTCATTGGGCATCAGGTGCTGCCCCTTCAGAGACCCTTCTTCTGGCCCTGAGTGGCGTGGAGGCCATCGGGTCCTGGCCACAGCCCTCTCCCAGAGGAGGTGTGCATGTAGGGGCAGCCCAGCCAGCTGGCCTCGGGTTTGTGTCTAAACACTTCTGTTTGGCAGTGGGAGGATGAGGGATGCTTTGGCATTCAGTGGCAGTTGTCCCCAGGGACAAGCCCTGCCCCGGACTCCGCAGAGTCACACTGGGATCTCAGGGCTGGGAGGAGGCTCCAAGCGGGCTTGCTCTTTCCCAGCCCACATTGTACTAGTCTTAGATATACAACATAATGATCTAAAATATGTATATATTGTGAAATGGTTACCACAATAAGTTTAGTTAACATCCATCACCACACATAGTTTACAATTTTTTTTTCTTGTGATGAGAGCTTTTAAGATCTACTCTCTTAGCAGCTTTCAAATATACAATACAGTGTTGTTAACTATTGTCACTATGCTGTACATTACACCCCCAGGACTTATTTATCTTATAACTGGAAGTTTGTTATACGTTTTGACCACTTTTACCCATTTTGCCTACCCCTCTCCCCCCGCCTCTGGCAACCACAAATCTGTTCTCTGTACCTGTGAATTTGGTTTTGTTTTGTTTTAGATTCCACATATAAGAGAGATCATATAGTATTTGTCTTTCTCTGTCTGACTGATTTCACTTAGCATAAGGCCCTCAAGGACCATCCATGTTGTTGCAAATGGCAAGAGTTCCTTCTTTTTTGTGGCTGGATAATATTCCATTGTATCTATATATCACATTTTCTTTATCCATTCATCCAGTGATGGACACTTAAGTTGTTTCCATGTCTTGGCTATTGTAAATAATGCTGCAGTGACCATGGGGGTGCAGATATCTTTTCGATATCTTTTGTTTCCTTTGGATAAATACCCAGAAGTGATGGAATTGCTAGATTATATGGTAGTTCTACTTTTGAGTTTTTGAGGAATGTCCATGCTGTTTTCCATAGTGGCTGCACCAATTTCCATTCCCAGGAACAGTGCACAAGGGTTCCCTTTTCTCCACATCCTCCCAACACTTGTTATTTGTCTTTATGATAATAGCCAATCTAACAGGTGTGAGATGGTATCTCCTTGTGGTTTTGATTTGCATTTCCCTGATGATTAGTGATGTTGAGCATCTTTTCATGTACCTGTTGGCCATTTGTATCTTCTTTGGAGAGATTACACTTTATATAGATTTTGAGGCCTGCTTTTGCACTTGATCTTATAGCTTGAGAATTTCCGCATGTTATTAGAAATTTCTGGAGACTATAATTTTTAATGGCTGCATAATAGACCATCTTGTACATATAGTATAATTATTTTTTCCAAAACCCTACTGGTAGGTGTTGAGATTTTTCTAGTTTGGACTACATTGTATAACATTTCAAGGGACATTTTTATATTGTTGGTATATCTTGACTACATAATTACCCACATAAGTAGTGGCCTGGGGCTTCAAGCTG
The DNA here is from genome assembly GCA_031878705.1 of Tapirus indicus. Classification (NCBI taxonomy): domain Eukaryota; kingdom Metazoa; phylum Chordata; class Mammalia; order Perissodactyla; family Tapiridae; genus Tapirus; species Tapirus indicus. The sequence continues at coordinate 56,918,054 of CM062918.1, read as the reverse complement.
GACTGTGGGCTCAGGAACTAGGTCTGGATGTGGGAGCCTCTGGGACGGGCTTGGGGAACAGCATCCAGGCCTGGCTGATGGCCAGTGAATACACAAGGGGCCTCTGAAACACCAAGTCCAGGAGACTAGGTGGAGAGCAAGCCAGAGGTCTGAAGCAGATAGCAACAGAGTGGAGACATGAGGGAGGTTGGTGGCTGGAGAAACCGCAGGCAATGGGGCTGTGGGGCGGGGGGAAGGGAGGGATAGAGAAGAGGGTCGGGGATGAGAGAATATTTTCAGCAACAGCATCTCCATTTTTTAAATTGTCCACTGCTCTTTATAAAGAGAGTTTTGAGCAATATATGTAAATTTATGTAAAATTATCAATGCACACTAGGTATTTAATAATTACTTTTCTCCTTTTAGGTAAAGTAATACAAACAGGAGATTTAATTTTCCCCCCTTGCAAGCCACGCATCCCCTTGTTCCTCTCCTTTGGGAGAACACCTGCTGTAGAGGGGCAGGCAGCTGAGCCTGGGGTCATGCAGAGGGTTGCTGGGGCCCATAGCTACTAGAAGGATGTCCAGGTGGAGAGAAGAGGGCCTGTGGGCGGGTTCAGAGTCAGGCCCGTGGGTTCCTGCCGCTGGAGATGGTTAGTTAACATTGTTACACGTGACCTGAAAGTCAATATTCACCGTGAGCTTCAGGCTTGCCGATGACGCTAAGATCATGTGGGTGGTGAAGTACGAAGGTGGGAGCAAATAAACTGTGGGGAAAACTGAAGAACTTTGAGAATGGTCAGAGAAATTGTAGCTGAGGAACAAAGTGAACGAGAATAAAGGAATATTTAGCAGTCATTTCCAACCTGGGGTCCCTTTAAGAAGTACCTCCAAAATTTCAAAACGAATCCCCCTTCTTCCTCCCATTGAACATTTATCCCTGTTAAGAGATCTTTTTCTCTGCTTTTATCTGAAATGCTGTCAAGTTCACATGGTGGGTAGTTTCATGCTGGTCAGAAGCTCTTAACTGGTAGTTATGAATGTCTTTGATTAATTTAAAATTGGAAAAACTATTTTAGTTATTTCTTGGTAAATGTAACTTGTTCTGTGGGCAAGATTTCTTGAAACCTGGGGGCCTTTTTGAGGGGAGGGGCTCAGGGAGATGAATAAAAGAGTCCTTACAGGCGGAGACGTTGAGTTCCTGCTGGGCCGACGGGATGTGGGGCTCTGAGCCACCCTTTAGGACACAGTCAAGGACAAAGAAATTTTAGAGACTTTACAGATGTAGTTGGAACCCAAAAAACATGAGCTCTGTGAGAGACAGTGGCCCAAAAGGCAGAGAAAATTTAATGAACCTGGAGATGAGACTGCATATATGGTCCTACTGAGATGACACAGAGCAGTGAATTGTCGAATCAGACTCTTGTGGATCAGACATTACCTTGCCCGGTATCGAGACTCACAAATAATTTCAAGAACACAGGAGGCAAAAGTGAAGCCGGGAGAGGTCGGGGACCGCTAAAGCAGCCTACCAAGTCCTTTTTCATCACATCAGGACTTGCTCTGCCCAGACTTCCACACGAGGTCCCTAAGAAGTGTACGTGACTACATTACTTCCACAGAAGGGAGCTGTTTGGGTTTGGAAACATTTCCACTTTATACTCAGCTACATAGCTTGTGTGACAAAGGGATCCATGCTCGTAAGTTCATAGATTTCCATATTTATTTACCATATGCAATGCTAGACACCCAGGTAAACCAGGTACATTTGCTAAAAGCATTCCATTGATAAGGACAAACACCACTGGTTTATTGCCAGAGATCTGTCACTACATGTTTACTAGGAGTTGGGCCAGTCATCTTCTTTCTTTCCCCGGAGGCATGTCTTCCTCCTCCCCCACCCCTGCTTAACCATTTCCTTCCCAGGAAATCATTTCAAGCCATGACACATCCACAGTTGCCACAGGCAATAGTGCAATAGTTTCTGGTCTTAGTCACCTTAATTCTTGGTTGAAATTGGGTGGGATGAATGCTACACTTTAGGAAAGTCAGAAAATAGCCATTCTTTCTATTCCAAACCTGTCTCCATCAAGTATGTAAACTTTTTGAACACAAATTTGTTATGGGTCCCTCCCTACCCCTGCTTAAAGCCCTTCAATAACTCCCATTCCAAATCCTTAACATGAGCCTGCATAGTTTGGCATCTGCCTGCCTTCCCAACCTCATCTCCCACCACTGGTTCTCTCCCTGAGCTCCAGCTCCAGTGGCCTTCTTTTAGTGCTCTGAATGTTCTGTGTTCCCTCCTGCCCCAGGGCCTTTGCACATACTGTTTCCTCTGCTTGGAAAGCTCTTCCTGCCACTTATCCTTCTCTGGTTAACTCCTGTTCATCCTGCAGCTCACAGCTTGTATCAACACCTCTTGGGCCTCACTTCACACCCTCTCATACCCACATCTTACTCCAGTCCCTGCTGTGGTGACCAGTTCCATATAGGCTTTGATTAGCTTTGCAGAGGTATAATCTGACAGGGTCTCACCTTGGCCTATTCCGCATGCCTCTTGTTTCCTTTCCCAGGACTTTTCTGACACTGAGGTGGGAGACCCCCAAGGGAACCCACAGGCAAATGTGGAAGTGTGGGGGAGTTAACACCAGTGTGGCCATCCCTATCCAGTGGGACAACAGGGATGGAGAAATGCTTCCCCATTTCATTTCCTGGTGGACACTTCTGAGATGCTCCTCAGGAGTCCCAGCAGAATGAGCCCAGTTGCCTGCAGCTTTGGCCGACTCAAAATGAGTCCTTGTGTTGGCTCGCTCTCCTCTGTTTAACTCCCCACGTGGCTCTCTTCTGCCTTCTGGGATCACCTCCCAAATAAACCACCTGCACGTATGCCTTTGTCTCGGCTTTGCCTTTGGGGGAACCCAGGCTAAGACACAACTCAAACTTCACTTCCTCAGGGAGGCCTTTAAAGGCCTCCCAGATAAGTCAGGTTCCTGTTCTCTGCTCTCCCTGTTATATGCTCCTGGACTTTTATTTCTTAGAATATTGTTAAGAGCTGAATTATGTCCCCCCACCCCAAATTCATATGTTGAAGTCCTAACTCCCAGTACCTCGGGATGTGACTGTATTTGGAGATAGCGTCTTTAAAGATGTGATTAAGGTAAAATGAGGTCATGCAGTGGGCCCTGATCCAATATGACTGGCGTCCTCATAAAGAAGAGGAGGTTAGGACGTGGAGGAAAGACCAGGTGAAGACACAGTGAGAAGACCTCCGGCCGTCTACGAGACAGTGAGAGAGGCCTCAGGAGAAACCAACCCTGCCAACACCTTGATCTCAGACTTCCAGCCTCCAGAGCTGTGAGGAAATACATTTCTGTTGTTTAAGCCACCCAGTCTGTGGTATTTGTTACAGCAGCCCGAGCAGACTAATATATCATTGTTAGTACTTATATACTTACATGATCATTTTATTGATATCTCCCTCCTGGAGGACTGTCAGCTCCAGGAGTTTAGGGTCTGTACCTACTTTGCTTAATATTGTCCTCTTGTGCTTAACACAGTGCCTGGCACATAGTAGGAACAGATTTTTGTTGCATAAATGAATGAATGAAGTGGAAAACCTCTGAAAGGACTGGGGGAGTCATTGGGTGCAGAATAGGGGCAGCCAGAACACAGTCTGGGCCCATGAACAGCTGGAGGAGGATGTGGTCACAACATATAGAATCCCGATGGATTTGGAGTGAAATAACAGACTTTACCATAACCCAAAGTACCCAAGGGTCTTCGTGAACTGTTAAAACAGCGTATCTAGCGTGGGTCCTACCTTTGTCTCTGGACAGTATGTTAACACGTGATACTGATGGGGACATAGAAATGCATCCAAGGACTTACACTGACCCAGGAATTGTTTGGTTCGTTCCGATGATCTAGGGATGCCCTATTGCCTGGGTGCTGACCCATGGGACAGCCCCTCTGGCTGCAGGGTATTTAATCGGCCCTTGGAGGGAGGGGTGTTGTGGATGGATTTCTACCCCCTGCCTTTCCTTAAGCCCAGCACTGTCCAAATGCTCAGATGATCATCACATCACAATCTCGCTGATGAGCTTTTTAGCAGGTGACAAAGTACTTTCACATACATGATTTTACTTGACTTTCTCATGCTTCATTATGATTATCACTCCCATTTTAAAGATGAGGAAACTGAGGCTTGGAGAGGTTGAATGACTTGCCTTATGTCACGTAGCTAGCAGGCAAGAAGGTAGGGTTCAAACCCAGGTTCTGTAGAAGCAGAGCTTGAGACAGGGGTCCGGGAGCAGGTGATTCACTGAGCGCTCCCGGGAGAGGGGAGCGAGCGATGAAATGAAGTCTAATTCACCCTGATCGTGAGGGGAGCTCCGCAGTGGAAGTTTTGCTGCTGAGTCTTTGTCCTGAAGAAGGGAGATGGGCTGTTGTGCTGAGGTCCTAGTCAGTCACCATCCACTGGGACGGGGTGGGCTTCCAAGAGTCACCATAACAGCAGCTCCCATCACCGAGCATGGTCTCCCCGGGCAGACAGCAGCAGGGGATGGGCACATTAAACAGTAAAGGGACTCCCGGAGATCAGGGCACACTGTGTTAACGAGGTCGGGAAAATGGTGGGCAGGCACAGGCGAGGTCCTCACGGGAGTGCGAGGCCTTGGTTGGTGTGAAGAGTGTGAGGGCTCTGCGGGGAACCGAAGAGCGCCACTGTTCTGGCTCCTCCCACATTCAGCACTGAGGTGGCACCTGCCACCCTCGAGTATCCCAACCCCTTGAACTTCTGGGGTGCCCCTGGCAGGCATGTGTGTGCATGTATGTGCACACACACATGTGTGTAGTGACCATGGCAATCTAGCACAGGAGCACTGTTTTCTTTTTCAGATCAGTGCCGACACATGTCCACTCAAGTGACCGCATGTTTCCCGGTGAACTGGCTCATTTGGTGGGACAAAAGTCCACGTGCCAGCTTGAAGAACAGAACACGAGCGGCACAGAGGGAGGTCAGAGGCCACATCTGCCTCTGGGAAAGCCAAGTTAAATTTAGTGAGGAACTCACTCCTCATGCTTTCTGTCTCTTCCATTCTCTTTTCACTTCTTTCTACAAAAATCCAAAACTCTCCCTCTGTATTTCTGGTTTGGCTGATGTGTGGCAAGGATCCCTGGATTATACTATCTTCAGGGGTAGGAACTTCCCTCAGACTGGGAACCCCTCCAAAGCGGGGTGGGGACTGAGGCTCCCTCGTCAGGTTGGAGCTATTTCAGGGCAAGGACTGGGTCTTCCTGTCTGGCACAGCATTCCCCTAGGGGAGGAGATGCATCTCCCCCATCAGACAGGGAGCTGCCTGTGCAGGGACCGTGTCTCCCCATCAGACGGGCCTCTCTGGCAAGGCAAGGCTGTCTCCTCTGTGAAACAGGCCCAGTTGTTGGTGGTGACTGATTCTTCACTGTCCTTTCATGAGGATGTGAAAAGCAGGGATGTTTATTTCCAAAGCCAACTCCTTTCTGGGTGAAGGGAGCTGTGAGCCATTTAATTGTTTCCAGAAGCAGAGTTTCTTAGCCTTTGGGTCTTTCTTTGGATCAAGAAGCAGAGGAGAAAACAAACAGAAGTTCAGGGCATCCTTTGAGGCCAGAGGGCTATGAATGATCTCCTGCGGAAGCTCCTAGGACGCAGGGTGGGGGTTGGGTTCTGCACCAGCAGAAGTGCACGGGGATGTAGCACAGCACTTTTCTGCTAGAAGGGGAGAGAGACTAGCATTGTGGTCACTCAGAGGGATGGAAAACGGCCTTCTTGAGAGAAGCACTGCTGCCCCAGGGTGGGGGGTTAGGAGTTGCCCACTGAGACAGCTTGGAAATATTCCAGTGAGCCTGGTGGGGGAGGGATGGTACACCCCAGTCTTTGCCTTACTTCTTTCTCCATGTCTAAATTTGCTTGTTTCTTTCCTGTGGTCTCAGAGTTCTGCTTTGTACTTCAACACCCTTTACACTCCTCATCCTCTGAGGTCAAAGGACAAGAGGTGTCCTCCCATTTTACAGATGAGGAAACTGAGGCTCAGGGAGATTCAGTAACTTGTCCCGTGGTAGACACAGCTAGGAAGTGACAGAGCTGGGATCAGAACACAGATCTTCCTGAACCAAAGCCGATGCCCTTTCTCCATCATGCCACCTCCAAAGACCATTTTGCCAAATGAATAGCTAGTACCAAATCATAGACTCGTTTGATATTTGTAATATTTAAAAAGGCAGGGTGGTACAGTGAAAAGGACTCCACACTGAGAATCAGAAGATTTTGCCTACTAGCCAATGATCGTGGGTGAGTCACCTAGGGTCACTGAAACCCATCCTTCTCATCTCTAACAATGTTGGTCTCCTTGCTTGCGGGACAGCTGAGGGGCTTACCTGGAATAACATGGTGGTTACGGGCCCTACAGGCTGGAGGGCGAATCCGAGCTCTGTTACCTTATAGTCATGTGACCTTTGGCAAATCACATAGGCTCTCTGAACCTCAGTTTTCTCCTCTGTAAACTGGGATAATTATAAAACCTCTATCCTAGAATTGTTATGAAGATTTTAGCACCAAGCCTTTTCCAGGTAAGCCCTCAACATTTGCTGAGCTACTGTTTAGTAGGTCTTGTAACTAGGAGTGTAACCCAGGCATCAGCTGGCATCTCCCAGGTCCTCGTGGCCTAGGTAAAAGATTCTCCAGTGCCACACCCATGCTCTCCTCAAGATTTCTGGGCATGGGCATGGTCTGGGGGTCATCTGAACTGGGGTGAGGGCTCAGTCTGAAGCCATCTTGACATCCGGCACTCTCACTGGTCACCCCTCATCACTCCCAGGCCTTATTCCTCTTGCTTTTCTCTCTCCTCGAAGGAGTAAAGTAGATGATCCCCCTCCCGGTGGCACCCTCTCCGTAGCTTCCTCCCCACAGTGCCCTCTCTATGGAGCCACCTCCGTGGTGTCCCCTCCATGGCACCCCCTCTGTGAGTGCCTGGCTTCAGCGACCTCGGACCCTCAGGGTCCAGGTCCCACAAACAGTATATCAAAGACTTTTCTTCCCCTAGAGACATTCCCGCCCTAAGAGGAATTCTGGTGCCAGCTGTTAAGATAATGGATTTTTCCACTCAACTGTGTGATGCAAAGCCTCAACTGAAACTCCTGTATAAGAGCTTAGAGTCAGGAGGGACCTTAAAAGTCAGCTGAGTCCTTTGTGCTTTGGCCTTGACAGTGTGTCTATAATAAATTAACAACTCTGAAGGCCTTCCTCCAGCCTGGGCTCAGACAGGTCTGTGGTCCCCACTGCAGAACAGGACAGCAAACTAGGGTTAAAAGAGTGAAACTGCTCTGATTCTCCTTCAGAGGCAGCCCTCCATCTTACCTCTGGCCTGATTTGGGGGGAGAAAACTACTTATCCTCTTTCCCTGGAAGTCCAGCCAGGCTGTGTCATCACCCCCTAGCAGGTTCTCTCCTGGCTGCAGCGTTAAAATCTCCCCTGTGGATCCTCCGTGATGTTAGTTTGGAATACAATTGCAGCAGGAGGGACAATAAATAAGCCAATTTATTTTATCTCACCTGCTTGGAGTTGGGGTCTTTCTTGAATTGAAACAAGCAAATTTATGCAAATGACATGCAAATCAGACCCTTCCTAGATTAATAGAAAGGAAATTGAAGCTCTGGTGCCCAGGGCCTGGCACTGCATAGGGTGTACTGTGAATCTCAGTGTGCTATGCAGGGTGGGTGAATGGAGTCACTCTGGGGATGGTGTGCATGTCCTGAGGCTCAGAGTGGGGTTGGGGCTGCCAGGTCATCGGGAGTGTCCCTCTGGGAGTCTCAGGTGGGCAAGGACCTCTGACAGGTCTGGCATTCTGAAGGGTGCTGTCTCATGGTCTCCCACAGCTCCTCTGTCCTCACTTCTTGCCCACTCTACCTACCAGGGACCTTGCATACGTAGGTTGCATACGTGTTGGGGGAGGGCCTCTGGAAGGCCCCCAGACTCTTCCTGCTTCTTTCCTCAGTCACAAAAGGCTCATTTCTGCTCTTACCAATCCCAATATAGGGACATTCTACACCTTCCCGTGGTTCTGCCTTCCAGAGCCCTTTAGAAAAGCTCCATTTGGTGTCTACCCTGAATCTTTCCAGCTGCAGAATAATCTATGTTTTCATGTTATATCCAAAATGGAGACAGATTAGCATAAATATCCTTGACCATGGCTGCATGCTGGAATTACCCAGAGAGCCTTAAACATACTGAGATTCTGATTTGGTTGCTCTGAGGGCCCACATGGGCTTTGGGAATATAAAAGCTTCCTGATGATTGCGGTGAGCAGCCTCGTTGAGAACCACTGGCCTGACAGGTCACGGGTCTGTACAGGATGCCTTTAGAATGGAGATGTAATGCCCCTCACCTTCCCCAGGTGCTCCTTGGAGCTTTAAAGGCCCTGTTCATTGAGCACCTGCTAAGTCCCAGGTGCCTCGACACACTGACTCCTGTGACCCTCTCAACAGTCCTGCGAGGTCAGGAAATAGGCTCAGAGAGGTGAGGTTTCCTTCCCAAGATCACTCACTGGGGAAGCAGCAGAGGCAGGAACAGAACCCGGGACTGTCTGACTCCAGAGGCCCCCCTGCTGTCCCCTTTCACTGTCTTCCCGGAGGCTGGTTCAGCCCTTCCCTGGGGCCCTAGGGCAGGGCTTATTAGCTTTGTGACCCTGAGCCTAAACCTTCCTGGCCTTAGCATCTCCACGTGTACAACGCAGGGCCCTTGGGTGGGTGTGGGGATTAACTAAAAATGAGAAAGTGCTTTGTCAACCACGGAACGCGATACCCACATTAATCATGTTTCTCATACCCCTCCCCCCATCCCCCACCCCCCACCCCCCGCTTCATTTGTGCCACTGCCCACCTCTCTCCCAGCGCCCCCCCAACACACAGAGGTGTATTGAAACTTTGATTCTCTTGGCCTCCCCTCTTCGGTGCCAGAGAATCTGCTTAATCCTCCTCGCTCAACAGAACACAAGTAACCGTCTCCCCAGGAGAGTGGAATGGTAATTAGGTTAAATAATTTAAAGTAACTTTTAATTTTTAAATAATTCTAATTTGCATTTGTGCAATTTACTTTTCCTCCACCCCAATCTTCCTCCCCTACCGCCTTCCTTGTCTTATTTGTTTTTTGTTTATTTATTTATTTAAAAGTTTGGGGGCATTATTTTTTCCCCTGGATAACCAATTTGCTCCTAATGGCAGAGAGCCAGTTTGACTCAGAATAATCACCGATTGTAAAGTGCAGGCAGGAGGCAAAATCTGCTGACTTGGAAACCTCTGAAAGGCACCTTTGCCCAGTCCGGCCACCCTCCTTGGGAAAGGAGGATAAAGAAAAAATGCACATGTGGTTAACTTTCTATTTTCTGCAAGGGAGTCCGCACGGGGCTCGGTGGAGGCCGGGAAAAGCCCCTCGTGTGCTTGCTGAGGGTGAAGGGACAGGTCCAATGAGGTGTGGAGCCAGGGTCGGAGTCTGTGCACTGGGCTCCAGGCCCGGTCCCGCCTCCCTCCCAGCCCTGGGCTCCCGTCTGTCGAGTGGGCGTCCCTGCACCTTTCTCTCGGGCAGGAGGCTTCCCTCAGCACGTGTGTTTGGAAGGTCTAGCAGGCTCTGACACGCAGGGAGTGATCGTGACCTGTGAGCAAAGGGATTTAGGACTTTTGGGGTGGAGATAGCTGGTAACCTGGCAAGGTCTTTTTCTTCCTTCCTTTTTTTTTGGTGAGGAAGACTAGCCCTGAGCTAACATCCATGCCCATCTTCCTCTATTTTATGTGGGACGCCACCACAGCATGACTTGACCAGCGGTGCGTTGGTCTGTGCCTGGGATCTGAATCTGCGGACCCCGGGCCACCAGATCGGATCAGGCGAACTTAACCATTATGCCACCATCCGGCCCCCTTTCTTTTTTTAAGATTTTAAGTGCTCATAGAATTTTATTTCTTTAAACTTTTTATTTGGAAATTATTTCGGGTTTACAGGAAAGTTACAAAAATTAAGGTTAACATTTTACCACATTTGCTTTCTCTCTAGTTCTCAACAGGCAGCGATTTGGCCCCATTTGACAAAGTCTGGAGACAGTTTTGTTGTCATACTTAAGTCGGGGATGGGTGCTACTGGCATCTAGGGGGTAGAGGCCAGGGATGCTGCTACACGTCCTAGGATGCACAGGACAGCTGTGCCCCCCTACCCCTGCACCCCAATTATCCAGCCCAAAATGTAAATATTGCCAAGGTTGAGAAACCCTGCCCTGTGTGTGTGTGTGTATCTGAACTGTCTGAGTGTTAATTGCAGACATGATGCTCCTTTACCCCTAAATACTTCAATGTGTATTTCCTAAAAGCAAGGGCACTCTATTACGTAACCACGCCTCAGTTATCAAAATGTCATGGAATTGATATTGATACAGGGAGGCTTAGGTTTGATGCTGGTTGGGAGTCCTCAGGGAGCATGCGGGACTCCGTGTAAAGGTCACTGGAAAAGGACATGGAAGTGGACAGAAGGGTGGGCTCTGGTCTGTTGAGATCAGGCCCCACGACTCTGGACAATCTTTCGAGATTTTCCTCCCTGTAAAATGGGGCTGACGACTGCTCCGCTGCCCGCCTCCCAGGGCTGTGTGTGAGGTGAAACGTGCGTGTTGCACATGAGTACACAAACTGCTGTAAGGTCACCAACTCCACCTGGAACCTTCCTGCCGGAATCAGACTGGGATGAGAGGCGCGTCCTCCCTCCCAGCGGGTCCCCGACTGTGATGCTCCAGCGGGGGCCAGTCTTGGGGTTGTTGACAGACTTCCACCTTCAGGGGCAGCCCTGGGCTCAGCCACTGAACCATGCAGAGCAGGTGGATGTGCCCCAGTGGACAGTGAACCGGGCTTCTGTGCATGTGCAAGGAGGTGACAGGGGCCTGGGAGGGCCTGCTCTATCTGCCCTGTTAGAAGAGGGAGGGAGGGAAAGGAAGCTGCAGCCCCAGGTGGCTGAAGACAGGGAAGCGCTTGGCCAGACATGTTCCTCAATTCCACTTTCTGAGGAACGTGCCTCTTTTCACTGAAAAGTCCGTTGTAACCTCCATGTTGAAATTGTTCCAAAACAATATGTTTTAGGATTTGGAATTGGAAAGAGGAAACAAACATTTATTAAGTGCTTTCTATGTACCATCACTTTCATATATTTCATCTGTTTCATTATCCCTTGTACCTTGTGAGATAGATAGTAATTAATGCATTTGTTAGGAGAGGAAACTGGGGTTCAGAGAGGTTGAGTAGCTTGCCCACAGCTGGCAGGTGGCAGAGCTAGGATTACAACATAGATGGGATTTACGTCAAAGCTGGTGTTGCCTCTGGTTTAAACCCTGGCTCAGCCATCACTAGCTCTATGACCTCCGGCCAGTTTCTTAACCTCTCTGAGCCCCAGTTTCCTTTTCTGTAGAAGGATGATAATCATGTCTGTCCTAGCTGCCAAGTAGGACAGAGAGCAAGTGTTTTATAAACTGTCCATCAGTTAGCATTTTGTTATTAGCACGAGTGGAATTCAACTTTGGGTTTCATTCCCCATCCGCTGGGTGAGTGGGTGGAAGCTCAGCAAGGTCATTGGCTTAGCAGGGTCAGGACCACACAGTGAGACAGCCCCGTCCCTTAGTGGTAGAGACAGAGCGCACACCCACAACTAGAGACAAGACAGGTGTCCATGCCTTTTCTCCAGGATGATCTCCCACTGTGTGTAGCTACCGGCCTGTCCCCCACCCTCCTTTCTGGAAGCTTCCTTTGGTGACCTGTAAGCCTTCAGAGAATGGCACCACTGCTTCACCACGGAGGCCAATTCTGATGGCGTATAGCAGAGAAGGGATGCCCACAGCATTGCCCCCTCTGGGTCTTCAGGCACCAGTTAGAGAGGGAGAGGGCCACTTGGCAGTCCAGGAGCAGAGTGGACAGAAGCCTCTGCAGCTGCCCAGATGTCAGCTGCTCCTCTTGAAAACTCTGGGCTCCAGGGCCAAGCCCCAGACCTCAGGGGCAGCTCGCCAGGAGTCCCTCCCTTTGCCTCCCAGAGGGTCTATGCTGTGAAATCCCTTCCCTTCCCCTGTAACATCTCACATGATGGAGAAGCCTGAGAATTATGGGGGTGCGCCAGGGGGACTGTCAGCCTGGGTCTGGGGCTCATGCACAGCTCGTTCATTTCCACGTCCCCCTCTGGCTAGGCAGAGCTGAACATATGAGGAACCATCTAGACGGTTACCTGCCACATCCCCCAGGTAGCTACCGAGGTGGTCCTGACACCTGGATAGGATTGGGGCAGAGAAGTGACCAGGTGCTTATGGGGAGGGGGGAGTGCTGTGGCAGAGAGATGAGCAGGAGTGATGGCAGCTCGTAGGGGGGTGGGAGGTGGGGGGTGCTGCTTGGGGTTAGTTTAGGCCCTCTGGGACTCTCAATGCCTGGCTGTTTGCCTAACCCTTTGAGCCTGGCCTGGCCCTGCCTCTTTAATTCCTAGGGCTCTTTGAGAGGCCCTACTGCCTGGTTCTGCTTCCGATGAGCTGGTCTACCTGGTGCCCAGCTGCTGACCCACTGCTCCCTGACCTTTGCTCCCTGCGAGGCACCCATTTCTCTCCTGATGCCCCTGCTCCTGACCCCTCCCCTACCACCACCCCTCTTTGGGGTGGCCTCCTCTGGTCTCCTGAGTCTCTGCGCCAGGCAGGGAGCGAGTCTGGAGGCTTGGCCGCCTCCCCTCCTCAGCCAGGGAGCCTGCCTCGCCTGCGGGGACTTTGTTTGGGTCCAGATCATCCTCTGAAACTTATCTTCCTCCTCTCACGGGCACTGCCAGAGTTTGGGATACAAGCCCAGAAAGGAAATGATTATATCCAAACACAGCGGTGTGGAAATCATGGAAAGAAACAAGCCCCCAAAAGCAAATGTGCTATTGACTTTGGGCAAAGTGTGCTTTGAAAGGAGGGTTAGGGATCAGGTTGGATGAGGGAGAACTTTCAGATTACCGGCATTCCCGGTGGATGCGTGGTGACTTGGGGCAGCAGGGGCTGGCAGGGGGCATGCAGGATGGGAGTGGGGTGCAAGAGGGGGTGAGTGAGTTGCTGTCCCCAAGTCCTAGGAATGTCTTTGCCTAGGGATGGCCCAAAGGCCCTTTGGGAGGGTTCACTAAACATCCTCTCAACCCCCCCCCCCCATGTCAGGCACTGTGTGAGGTGCTGAGCAGAGAGGTAAGTGAGACAGACATGGCGCCCCATTCCAGGCTTCAGTGCAGGGAAGAGAACAGCGTGGACCAAGCACCCGTACTGGTGAATGTGGGGTGACAGACCGAGGACGTGCTTGGAAGGAAGGGAACATGGTTCTAGGAAAGTGTGGAGCAAAGGAGCCTGGATGGGGGGTGGTCAGGGAGACTCTTGAGGCCGAGCCCCCCGAGCTGGGACTGGAGGATGTGTAGGAGTTCACAGGTAAGGGAGTGGGGGTGGGGATGAGCATCATAGACACGGATCCAGAGGGGTGGAAAGATGGTGCTTTGGGAGAGCTGAAAGAAAGCCAGCATGGCAGGGGTGGAGAAGGAGAGGAGACGGGTGCTGGGAGGCGTTGAGGGAGTAGGTAGGGGGCACCCAGGGCAGGGTGTGCCTTTTGGTCTTTATCCTGAAGAACTTTAAGGTGGTGGTGGGAGGAGGTAGAACGGATGAGGAGAGGAGGGCAGGGGTGGGATGGGGCACGGATCCCTAAGCAGGCCTGGGCTGGGATGGGGGCCCCTGGCGTAAGGCAGGAGCTGTGGAGAGCATTAGCTAGCTACGAAACTGTCCTGCTCAGCTTGAAATGCAAACAGGGCATCTATGGTGTAGCATGGGTGCGGAGGAGGGACTCAGATCCTTTTTTGTTTGTTTTCAGTTTTGTTGAGGTCTAACTGATATACAAGAAACTGCACACAGTTGAAGTGTACAGTTTGATGAGTTTTGACATGTATACACCTGGAGAACCCACACCATAATCAAGAGAGTGAATATATCCATTATCCCCAAAAGTTTCCTTTGTAATCCATCTGTCCCCCTGGGCTCATGTCCAGGCAACCACTGATTTCGTCATTATAGATTAGTGTGCATGTTCTAGAAGTTTATATAAGTGGAAGCATACATTATGATAATGTACTTTTTTTGGTCTTTCTTTCATGCAGCATAATTATTTTGGAATTTATCCATACTGGACACGTAGACTCTTTCTTGGACTTGGCTGCTCATTTTTTATCTTGGGTAAATCTCTTAAGCCCTTGCAGCTCAAAGTGAGGTCCATGGACCAGCAGCGTCTGCATCACCGGGGAGCTTGTTAGCAATGCAGAACCTCAGGCCCCTTGCAGCACTCCTGGCTCAGAACCTGCATTTTAACAGGATCCCCAGAACGTTCGTATGCAGGTTGAAGTGTGAGGAGCCCCGTCTTAAGCTCTCTGGACCTCAATGTGTTTCCTTTCTCTCCTTGTTGGTGGACCGCAGGTGCAGGTGATTGAGTTGAATTAATTACATTCAGTTAATAGCTCAGTGTCATCATCAGGTTTGTATGGCCTTTCTTTGCGTATCTTCTCCTTCCCGCATCCTCACTCTCATTACCCTCCCCTGTAGTCACCCCTGCTAATGTGGTTGGAATATGTTCTAAAATATGCATGTATCAGTGTAAAATATGTAGTGTCATTCTGTGTGCGTGCATGCTTTAAATTTACATACATTTTATTGTGCTACAAACCTCCCTCCATTCCCAACTTCTCCCACTCGACACCATGTTTTGGGATCCACCATGTGGCTCTAGGTACATTCAGTACGTGGTTTCTTACTGATGCCGAGTTCTGTGTAGCGTGTTTCTGCCACCTGTTACTCATCCATTCTCCCAGCGATGGGTGAGGGACCTCTAAGGATGCCTCCAGCTCCCCTCCACCACAAGTAGCTTCCTCCTTGTAGGCAGAACCTGTGTCTCCATCTTTGTGAAAGAAGCGTCTTTGACTCAATGACCAAGTTACCTGCAGCTCTGACTCCGGATGCTTATTTTGTCAGTGGAAAGACCTTAGCGAATTGCAGGCCCCCACACTGTCAGGCAGAAGATCTGAATAGTTATGTTTTCCTTTGAGTTAAGTTTCCGGCTGACACCGCCGATGGCCTGAAATCCTTTGATAGTTGGAGTCCCTGAGACTTTCTCTTCTCCCCTGAGCTCATGAAGTGCCTTAACTCTGCTTTTTTTTTTTTCTCTGTGAATTACACACCAGCTGCTCCAGGGAGCTGGGCATTGCACCAGTTTGCAGCTCTGTTTAAAATCTCGATTCTGCAAACTCCTCACAAGGGAGTGACAGTTCCTACTCCTGTGTAATCATTTATAGATCAGGTAATGATTTCCCTCTTGGCTTAATGACAGTTCTATTCTCGGGAGAGCCAGTCAGCTTGTCAAATACCGCTGATGCTCCCTCTGATGTGGGCCTGGTGGATCATGCACTGTCTCTCTCTGACATTCCTTCTCATCCCTGGCACCTACATGGGCAGGAAAAGTCACTTCTTTCAAAGGAATCTCAGGACCAGTGAGTCTGGGGAGCAAGCTCGTGGCGGGGGCATGAGGAATGCAGACTCTATTTGCCTTTGGTTCTGAGGTCACTGAAAGGCACGCCTGCCTCCCTCCCTAGTTGACATGCTGGTTGTTCTTAGAGGGGTTTCCTTGCAGAAGAGGAGGCTGGGAATATTGGGGGGAAGGGGAGTCCTCTGTGGATGAGGGGGCCGCCCAATGACTTGTCAATGGAGTTCAGCAACTAAGTGAGACTCTACCAGGTGCCAGGCTCCATGCTGGTTTTGTGGGGCTTAGGGTAGGAGGCCTGGCTGGTTGCCCAAGAGGACATTCCTCTAGGAGAACTTCAGTGGCACTCCACCTGAAGTTCTGGGGGCAAATGGGTCAGCCCTGGAGGAGCCAAAGGATGCAAGGTCGATTCTTCTGGAAGGTGAGCTCTGCTCTCAATTACCTGGGCTGATGAGCTGCAAGCAGAGACAACACCCCTCTCCCAGCATCATCCTTAAATGAAAATTTAATTAAGAAAAATCACTCTATGCCAGTGGTTCCCAAGGGTGGACTGTGGACCTGTGCTAGACTGTGACCAGGTTTTCACAGATGAGATTAGGAGAATGAGAATAATGTAGTGAGTTTTTGGTGAAGCTAAACGTATTCACTATTAAGGACTATTCTTTATTCTAAGATTTTCATCCTGCATCCCTCGTGTTCATGAAATTGGGATGATAGCAGAAATTATAGATTACTGCAAAGTCCTTATGTGGCTAAATAAAAAGTTGGCAGATCTCTGCCAGGCCCTCTAATGTTTGTGTGTACATGTGTGTATGCGTGTGTGCACATGTGCATGCAACTGTGCGTAAGTTTTACTTGTCTTTGAAGCTCCAAATCCTGAGAACCACACTGCCACTCTGGAATCAGATAGACTTTGATTCTTAGCTTCTTCCCCAAACAAATAGCTAACACATTGTATCCAATTTGTGTCTAAGTAATACGTGTTACTTTGTTTCTGATAATAACAATGTTCTTTAAGATCAAAATCTTAACCTTTGGTAGGGGCAAACTCCACAAATTAGGTTAATTTAGCAAACATTTACATTTTAATGAATATATTCTGTTAAAAATTGCGTAAATTGAAATGTGAGCAGCAGCCTGGAGGAGCTGATGAGTGGTCAGCTGAGGGTAACTGAGATTCACATGGCTCTTCTGCTGTGGGTGTGGGGTCACCACGGCCAGGCACCACCGAGCGGGGGCTGGGACCAGGGAGCCTCTGCGGGGCCCCGTTCCTCTAGTGTGTTTAAATGGAGAATCAGAGTGAGATTGTAATTAAATCGCGGTCGTAGAGCTAGACAACTTAACTAGAGCCCCCTCATGCTCCACGCTCCAGAATTTAATTTTCCAAATAAACTCAGTGCGGCTTTGATGCCCAGGGAGGATCAATAGAATGGAAATTGCTTGCAGTTTCCCCTAAAGTGTTACAATGGATTACTGCTCTCACATTTCCCCTCCACGCTCCTTTTTCCTGCCAGACAGAGCCTGGTATTCATTCTAGGCACATACTGTTTGAGGAAACAGAAAAAAATAAATGAATAAAAAAGAAAACTACTATCCATGCTGACGAGACCACGTCCTCCCGCCTGTGAGGGGGGGCTCCTGGGTCACCGTGAAGAAGAAGGTCGGCGTAAAGGAGAGAAGCATCCTCATCCCGTTCTGTGGGGTTGTGGGGGCGGGGGGCTTATGTGTGGTTCAGAAGGCTCTGAGAAGGGACGTGGAGGGTCTGCCTCCCATCGGGTCACCTTCCCAAGGAGGCCACCCAGGAAGGGAGCCAAACCTTAGGTCCCAACTCGGGGTGCTGCTGCCTGGGATCTCACTGCCTGCTGATCCACTCTGGGATCTTGGGGAATGTTCTAGCTCCTTCACATCCTCTCAGAATAGTCAGGGCAGTGACATTGGCTTGCTAGTTGCTTTGGGGCTCCGATTGTGGAAGATGCCTGCAACCCACACACTATCTGGGGTTTTAATCCAGCGTGGAGCTAACTTCACAGGTCAAGTCAGCTTGTACAGTTGGCAGGAGGAAGGGGCCCTCAGGAGCGAGCTTCCTGGGTCATGGGCCCCCACCAGTGAGGGCTTGGAAACCCTTCCCTGGTCTGGTGATGGCAGACAGGCTGGGACCAGGAGAGTACGAGGCTGCGGTGCATTCTGGCAGACCTTTACTAGGCACGCTTTGTGTGTAAGACAGTGTTAGGCACTGTGTGTTGCGGGGCGGGGGCAGGGGCAGAAGTGAATAAGACAGCCTTTGCCCTCGAGGAATCTGTAGATTAGACAAGTACCCACGTGGCTTTAATGCTTTGGCAGGGTAACATGAGTTCAGGAATCTGAAACCAGGTTGAATACAATCTCCTTATTTTGCATTTGGGGAAACTGAGGCAGGGAGGTTTTTCTCCTCCCTGTTGCATGCACTGTTCTGCATTCTGGCATGCTGTGTCTCTCAGCTGGAGCGGGTGCAGGGATGTGGTAGCAGAGCAGGTCAGAGCGGGGGAGCCCGGTGCTGACCTCCCTGAGCTTGCGGTGTGCTCCTCTGCTCCCCTCCTCCCCTGCATGGCACATGTTCCAGAATCACCAACCCCCTCCAGCAGGTGTGGCGGTGCCTCCTGGGGCTGACAGATTGACCATGTTTTGAGATATCCAGAGAGTGAAAGTTCTAGAAAACTAATTAGTGGCAGTAGACACTGGCTACCCAAAGGCTGCAGGAATTTATGGGGTTCTGCTTCTTTTTTGTCATGGAATAAGTTATCAGCGTTTGTGTTGATTGATTTCTTGCTAAATTCCTCTCTGTCTTAAAAAAAAACATTCTTGCAGTTTGGAGTCACTTGAAGCATTTTAATGAACTCCCTTCCTGAGTCCCTTGTTCTTCTTGGTGTTGAATGCCCACCCCCCCCATCTCTCTCTCCTGGTTCTGACTTCCAGACCTGCCAGGGGTTGGTCCTTCTGAAGGGCCAGGACCTGGGTGAGGCAAGCAACGCACCTAGGGCTGAAAAATCTAAGGAGGCGCGGACTCTCAGGGTCTGCACGGGCAGGGTTGGCACCTGAGAGCCAGCGCCCCCTTAGATGTTTATCCCTTGGGTGCTCACTTGCTCTCATCCAGGTCCTCCGCTTGCTTTCCTGAGAGCTGTCCACCCCTTCACATCCGAGGGAGAAGCAAAGGCCACATCCGGGAGTTCAGATACAGAGCCCTCATAGATACGAACAAAGAGAATCAGACACTCGGCAGTGATCTAAATAGACCAGGGTGGAGCCCACCCCAAAGTGTCAGTAGGAAGAGCCTCATGACCTCCATTGACGGGGATGGGACAGGCCAGTTGCTCAGTTAGTTTCCCTTCTCTGGCCTGTTAGTTTCCTGAGGCACATCCTGTCCTCGGAGCCCTCAAAAAGGCCACTGAGTTGGGGACCAGGGCAGATGGGGCACCCCATGTTGCTTTTTGGAGCTCACGATATTTACAGGGTATCAGTGGAGCTGAAATTGAAAAAACGAAAACACAGCTGTTACTAATTTAAAATGTGACATTCCTCTCATCTCACCCCCCTGGAACCAGAGGAGAGGAATTATTGAATATGTGACATAGAAGGCGAAAGATTACTGTGCATATTAAGCAAGGAGAAGAGTGATTGCTGAATACATGATGTAAAAGGAGATAGTCACGACAAAATTAAATACAAAAAAATTCAGTGGAAAATAATTATTGTCTATACATTACAGGCTTGACATATGGTAAGTTTTCTACTTTTAAAAGCCTCTTGTAATTTCTGGATAACCCATTTAGCTGTCTGGTTCTCACTACCCCGCCCCCACCCCTGCCAGGCTTCTGTGCTATCAGAGAAGGTATTTTCTTGGCTTTTAACCCCTTGTGGGGATTTTTCCAGCCATATATATGAATAATTTCTGGGAAGATGAGGTCCCCCAAATTCTCTCTGGGGTTTTCTGAGCTCCCTTTAGTCATGTCAGGAGAAATCTCCCAAATCCTGGGGCCCCCCAAATGTTCTTTGGCTCTTTCTCCTCAGTCCCTCCCAAGATTTAGCATCCTTGAACAGTGGGGATTAGCAAGGGACAGATCAGATGGGGAAGGAGGAGGTGGTTGGCTAAGGGGTGCTCAGTGATCTTTGTCACTGATTGAAGCTTAATGTCTGTGAGTACTTCCTCAGGTGCCGGATGATTATTAGCTTGACTGTGTCCTTCTTTGGTTCTGGTGGGTGACTGAAGTGTCCAGGGCCATCTCTCAGGCAGACAGGAACCACCCCCCCCCCCATGGTCACTTGTGGCCAAGCTCCATTCTAAAACCACCTAGGATCCTCCCCAGAGCAGAGGACTGGAGAAAGTGGGCTGACGCTGCAGCAGAAAGGAATCAGGCTAGAGGAAGCTCTTTGCAAAAACAAAGTTTAGCTTCTAGACCAGCAATATCCAAAAGAACTTTCTGCACTGGTGAAAATGTTCTGTATCTGCTCTGTCCAATGTGGTAGCCACTAGCCGTGTGTGGCCACTGGGCACCTGAAATGTGGCTAGTGTGACTGAGGCTCTGAGTTTTAAACTTTACTTTATTTTGAATAATTTAGGTTTAAATGGCCACATGTGGCTACCAGATTGAACAGCACAGTTCTAGATAATTCGGGCTTGAAGGAGGATGGCCTAGACAAGGGAGGGGAGGCTGGGAGAGGGGGTGTTTGCCAGGGATTGGGTGCTTTGAGTCTTTTTGGATGAGCTGTGTCAGCCCCTCAGAGCAGCTTCTTCCAACAGCTGAGACAGGCCCAGGGGTGGGGCTGGGCTGGTTCTCCTCCCTGTGGCTCTGTGTCAGGAAGGACATTATGGAATTCTGGTTGTCCAGGGTGCAGAACCAGGAAAGATGGAGGGTCACATCGCTTACAGCACTAAGGCTCAGCTAATCCCACCCTCCTTTTACAGCAGAGGCCAGGATGGGGAAGGGCCCGGTGGCAGGCCTGGGTAAAGCGCCAGGTCTCTTGATGTAGGTGACCCATTACCAAGTGCCACACAGCCCAGGAGAGGATCCTGGCTCAAGGAGAAAGTGCGCCTACATGTGTGTGTCTCGGGTCTTAGGAAGGGGTGTGGTCAGTCCCTTCGAGAACTGTCCTGGATGAGAGGCCCCTGGCAACTGAGGTAACACTGACTTGATCTGCTGGGATGGGTTGTTGATTTGTGGCAAACTGTCCAGTGGTGGTCTCTGCAGGAAGCAGGTGGCCAGGGTCTTTCCCCTGCAGTGTGAGGGCTCCCTTAGATCTTGGCGGGAAGGTGGGTTGGACCCTTCCTGAACAGCTCACAGGGCTTGGAGTTGTCCCTCTGGACCTCGCTGGTCCCCTTCCTGGTGGGCCTGGGGTGAGAGGGTGGGGGGAAGAGTTGACATTTGTCCTCAGCTGTGTAGCTCTTATTTCATTCCGCCGTTAGCTGCAGTTGGCTGTTTACATCCCCCACTAGACTAACTCCAGTGCCAGCCTAGTCCCTGGCCGGTAGGAGAAGCTGGAATAGAAATTTATGCACTAAATCATCGTCTTCTGTAATGAAGGACTTACATAAAAAGAGAGGAAATTTGGACCCCCCTCTATTGACTGGGTTGGGTTTGATTGTGGTAGAGATGGCCCGGGACTCAGCATTTTCAAGAGGAGGTGCACTGTTGCCTGAGGGAGCAAACATAAAGACTGGAGGAAGAAGCTTCCTGGGCCACAGAGCAACCCAGGGGGGATGCCCCAACCTCCAGGAGGTGCCGAGGCAGGGAGCATCTGAGTTGTGTCAATGTTACCGTCTCTGGGAGGGGCAGGTTCTGTGAGCCCCAATGGCACCTTGAACGTGCCCCTCCCGGTGTGGCCCAAGTGAAAAGAAGTGTGTGCCGTGGTTAGGCAGGGATGGAAGAGGGACGCAGGAGAGTCAGGTGGGCGAAATCTTGTTAGGCACAGTCAAAACACCTGAGTTCTGGAGCCAGCCCTGCCATAAACTCACTGGGTGACCTAGGGCAAGCCCTGGTCTTCTTGGAGCCTCAGTTTCCTCATTAGTAAAATGAGGTGTATTCGTCGGGGTTCTAATAGTGTTCCAGTAGGAAGCAGACTGCATAGTCAAGTTGGGTAATTTGAGAGTTGTTGAACAAAGGGACCACTTAGAAAGGTGTGGGCAGGGAGAGCATAGGGAAAGCACAAGGGATGTGCAGCGCCCTGGGGTGAGTGGCAGTGGGGCTGCCAGCCCTAGCCTAGAAGAGGCGAGGAAGGGAGCATCTGGAGAGAGAAGGCGGGAGAGAGAGAGGATTCCCTGACAGGAGCTGGGACCTTTAGGACACAGCCAGCCTGAGGCAGCCCTGCAAGGAGGGGCCACTCCAGTAAACACCCCCCTGTCACTCTCTTCCCTCCAGTCTGCTGCTGGCCTCCCATTGGCTGAACACTAGCAGAGGCAGAGGGAAAGGTTGCCCATTGATGCTGTCCGTGCAGGTCTGCCTCCGGGGCCACAGAGCAGGCTGGACAGTGGATGTGGGGAGGGAAGGGGCAACATGAGCCCATGAGGGAGTAGAAGGGGTGGCCTCCCAGCTCTCAGAAAGACGGTCAGAGGGGGGCCGGGCGAGGGGTAGGACAGTGCCTCCCCTGCCCGCGGAGCCGAAGGTGGCAGTCATTCTCCCGCTGAGCAAACTTCTGACTCCAGCCTGGTCACGGGGAGGCGGAGGGCCATCTCCCTCGCCGTGCCATCCCCGGCCGCCATCCGTCACTCTGCCAGCCGTGTGAAGTAATGATAGATTAGTGCACATTAGGCCTCCCATCCCGCAGGCCTAAAAGCCGGGGCTTTACCAATCAGCACGGGGCCAAGCAGTGTGAGGTGAGCGGGGCTCCGCGCAGGGAGCTGGAGGCGCGGGGAATTAATAAGCACTTGGAGAAGGCAGGGATATTGAACTCATTCCTTAAATCAATCCTTAACCAAGAGGGATGAGGGAATGAAATTTTGGACAATTAGCGGGTAATGACGACCTTGTGAAAGGAGGTATTGACAAAGGGGGTGAAGGTGGGAGGGGGTGGGTGCCCGTGAGGGGATTGGAAGAGAGAGCAAATGGCAGTGAATCACAGGTAGTGACCCTCTGGGGGTGGGTGAGGGGAGGGTGGGGGTGCTCCCAGGTGGGGTTTGGGGAGCCCTGTGGGGGAAGTCTCAGCGTGGTCTTTCGGGGTTAGGAAAAGAGACGCATGGAGAGAGAGTGAGGAGACTTGGACAGGGTGACCCAGAACCCAGCACTGTCCCTCCTCCTCCCTCCTCTCCACCCCATTCTCTGGGGACCTCCACCCCCTGTGCAGAGCGCTCAGCAGTGCAGGGTTAGGGTCCCTGTATCCTGGACAGACCCTGCCTCATTTTGGGTGAGGGACCCGCAGTCCTCTCTGTCCTTGGAATCTCAGGGGGCTTTGTGGCAAGGGGCTTTCCCAGCATCCTGTGTCAGCTCAGGAGCAGGGCCAGGGCCCCAGAGGTAAAGGCCTTGCCCCTGACATTGGTGGGAGCCCAGTCCTCCTCCCAGCCCTGACTTTTCTGCTCCTCTTGTCTTTTGGCCTCCTCTCTAGCTGAGCTGGTGTCTGTCTGGCCTGGCCTGAGGGGTCCGGCAGAAACACTGACTGTCCCCTCTCCCTGCTGGGCCTCTGCCATGGCGTCCTGCCTTGGCGCTGTGGTCACCGTGACTCCAACAGCAGCCACAGCCGCACCAGAGGCCTTCACTTCAAAGGAGGCTTCTTCAGGGACTTCTGCAGCAAGCAGAGCCTGAGACAGGGATTCAGAACACATGGCGGGGCTCTTCAGAAAGAAACCTGAGTTGGGGGGAGGGAGACAGGGTAGGTAGGGAAGGGGAAGGAGCTGAGCAACGATGTGTCCTCAGGTAAAGCCTGGCCTGGGCCTGTCCCCTGGGGGTGAGTTCTAGAGCCTGACCCAGGACTCAGAGTGATCCCCTGGTGGGTGTGGCTAGTCGTTTGTGTTAGTCAGTCACTGACTGAGAGCTGTTGGGAGGGGAATTTTTAACCCCCTGGACAGGTGGCTCAGTCAGCTGAGGGCAGTCCTTGGTGGTAGAAGGTGGGGATGGGGAGCAGTGAGCCCTTAGCAGCCTGTCCCCACAGCAGATGGCATTTCAGAGTGTCCACTGGAAAGGCATTTCAGAGCCTCTGGGGCTGCCGCCTCTTCTGAAGGGATGGTAGTAATTAGAATCCCTTACATTTGTGTGGCACTTCACAGGCTACTGGATGCTTTCGAGAGGATATCTCGTTTTATCCTCACAACTCAACTCACTTTCCAAGGAGGGTTTGATCTGCACTTTATAGACAGGAAGCTGAAGCCCAGAGAGGCCAAATGGCGTGCCCAAAGATCACCCTCCCAGCAGGCGAGGAGGCTGGGACTCGAGCCACCGGAGTCGCTGTGTTGACTCAGCTCCGACTGTCCTCCGTGGAGGGGTTCCCTGTTCTTGATGGGAGGAAGAAATGACACTAAATAGAGCGTTATTAGTGTCTTGCACACACTCCCCACCCCCACCATCCCACCGCCTTATTAGCCAGTCTCCTCTGCAGATGCAGGAATCTGAGCACTCCCCTCTTCTGGACAAGACCCCGAGAGGAAGGAGGCATCATCTCGGTGCCCTTTCTCTCCCCAGGTTTCCCTCCATCTGCCCCATCTCCCCCTAATGCTCACCCAGTTCTTGACTCAAGCCTTAGTTATTATTATTGTGATTATAGGGGAGAGGCCACTGTATCTTTAATGCAGCCTTTTAGGTAGAAAGATGACCAAAAGGAGCCACACTTAATTTAAAATGACAAGTTAGGTTTCCTTCTAGATTTTTTTGTTTTTTTGGCAGATGGTCCCTTAGTAAATTACATCTGACAACCCAAAATAAATTGTGCCCAAGATTTATGCTTTCTGTGAACTTGCAGAGCCCAGCTCCCGAGATGGCAGGGCGAAGGGAGCCTTGAGAAGGACTAGCTAATTGGAAAAATTATCTGTCTGTGACTTACTCGGTTGGTCCGGATGCTGCCCGTCTGGCTCCTGTTCCGCCTGCGGGTGGGAAGATGCAGGACAGTGCTGCCAGTCTCGCCCAACGACACGGTGCCTGGATGGAGCTATTCCGGTCTGGGATGCCTTCTTCTCAAGCAGGAACCACAAAAAATAGAATGAAACAAAACGGGGCAGGGACGCTTTAGATAAGGAACCAAGGACGTGGCATCTTTGAAAGTTTCCCCAAAGGAGATGTCAGTGTTTGCTGAGACCACCAGAATTTACTTTAGCTATTACTATGGATGAATAATTATGGGCAAGCCAGCAAGCACTGTGGGTTCATGGCAGGTTAATTGGGAATAATGGATTTCATTCCAAACCGTGAGAAATGATATTTCAGAGAGAAAGAGAGAGAGAGGGGGGCCTTGCTCACCCTCCCTGAGTGCCAGGGCTGTCCTTGCCTTGCACATTGGCTCTGCCAGACCTGGCCAAGCCTCTAGAGTCCAGACATCTGGGCCTGGGTCTTTGTGGGGCCGAGGGTGGGGGGTGATGAGAGGATGGAGGCTGAAGCCAGAGAGATCAAGTAGCTTATTTGCATCGCTTCCCCTTCCTGAAATCAGGATGGGCAGCCTGGCGTTGAATCATTCAGAAGTGTTATTGAGTGCTTGCATGGGCGAGACCCTGTGCAAGGCGCTGGGGGCCTGGGCCCCTCCATGAGACTGTGCAGTGGGGAGCAGGACAGGTGCGGAGGGGTGGGAGCAGGCATCGACTAGGTCAGTGCAGTCCAAGAAGTATACAATGCCAGCCACATACGTAACTTTAAGTTTTCTAGAAGTCTCATTAAAAAAGGTAAGAAGAACAGGTGACGTTAACTTTAATAATATATCTTATTTAACCCAGTATATCCAAAATATTATCATTTCAACATGAAATAATGCAAAAATTATTAATGAGGTATTTTACACTTACAGCACATGTCAGTTCATACCAGTTGAATTTCCAGTAGCGCACGTGGCCAATGGCTACTGTACTGGACGGTGCAGGATCAGAACATCACTAAACTCATGCAGGGACACACACACACACACACACACACACACAGACGCAGCTGTGGTGAGTGCTGCAAAGGAGAGGTTCACAGTGTCCAGCAGGCAGGCTGGACAGTCGGGCAGGGGCTGGAAGGGTCAGAGAAAAAAACCATTTGAGCTGCAGGCTGAAGGACAGGCAGCAGTTACCAAGGTGAGGGGGCTAAGGGAATAGCATTCCAGGCAGAGGGAACTGCATGTGCAAAGGCCATGTGGGGGGAGCTGAAGGAACTGAGAAGGCCACGCGGCTGGAGGGCGGTGAGCAAGGGGCGGGACAGCTGGAGGTGAGGCTGTGGGTCAGGCAGGAGTTTGCAGGGACTTGTAGGCAACCTGAGGATTTTGGTCTTATTGTCAGAAGGGAGCTGGGAGGAGCTGTGAGCAGGGAGTGATGGGATCAGACCTCCGTCTCCTGAAGCTCATCTGGCTGCTGGGAGGAACCAGCTCAGGGGGAGGCAGGAGGCCCGCCAGGCAGCAGGTTGCAGCATGCCACCTGCCCAGGAGGCTCCACAGGGCCAGAGGCTGCACCCTCCAGAGGCCAGGCGTGCCTTGGGCTGTCAGGGCTGCTGTCTGCCCCTCCCCCGCCCCCAGAAACAGGCTGAGGCACTGGTGTGGGGAAAACAGACCATGTTTGCAGCAGATCAGTGCACTTGGCCCTGCCTGGAAGTTAGGGCTCCAGATGGGTATTCCGGCTCCACTTCCCAGCTGTGCAACCCCAGCCAGACCTCTCTCTAATCTTCTTTAGCTGTAAAACTGGAGAGGGAGAAGGGTGTGTGGACCAAGGGTCTCTGAAACCTCATGACAGAGGATAGGGTCCCCCTCTGGGTTGTCTTGGGGCATGACCTCCTTTGTTCTGGCTGGCCCTGGACTTGGACAGTTTCTCTTTGTGCCCCCAGCAGTGGGAGTGGAAGTACGTTACTCTGGAGCTGTTTGCACTTGTTAAGATGCCCAGCTCCACTGTGGCTCTGTCCATGTGGCTATGAAAGGCAGGGCTGGGCAGTGAGGCAGTGTCCAAGTGAGGAGAGAGGATGCCCCTTGGACCTCTGCATTGGCTGCAGCAGCAGGAGCCATGACCAAGTTCAGTGTGTCCAAGGGAGGGAGGAGAGGATGGCAGGGAACGGGAAAGCCACGTCCCAAGGAACAATTTTGCCTGCCCCTGCTGTGTTCTCCACCCTGCAGCTATAAGAGTCTACAACTTCACTCACTCACACATTCGTTCGGCAGATATTTATCCAGGATTGCTCTGTGCCGGGTAGCATGCCAGGTGCTGGAGATGCTGAGGTAAGTGTGGACAGGGTCAGGGAAAGCATCTTGGAGATGACTGGAATGATGAGAAGGAGGCAGACATGGGGAGATCTGAAAAAGAGCTTTCCAGGCAGAAAGGACTGCATGTGTAAAGGCCCTGAGGTGGGAATGAGCCTGCCTTGCTGGAGGAACAGATGGAAGGTGCATTAGCCTGGAGCAAAGAGAAAAAGGAGGGCGTGATATGAGATGAAGCCAGAGAGACGGGCAGGAGCCGGATCATGGAGGGCCTCCTGGGCCTCGGAAGGAATTTGGATTTTATTCTAAGTATGAGTGGAAGACACCGGAGGGTTTAAAACAGTGGAGCAGTGTGATCTGATTTATATTTTTAGACGCTCTCCCTGGCTGCTGGGTGGAGAGTAGACTGATTAGAGGAAGTAGGAGGCCAGTTAGGAAGCTTCTGCAGGCGAGAGATGCTGGGGCTTGGATGCTGGGAGCAATGGTGGGATTCTGCATACACACTGGAGGCAGAGCCAACAGGATTTGCTGACGGATCGGATGTCGGGAAGAGACAGGAATCAGTGTGACTCCAGCGTGGATGAATGGTGGTGTCCTCCCCACGGTGGTGGCAAACCCTGGGGCGGGGGAAGGGGAGGGCAAAGGAGGAGCAAGTTGCATTTTGTTCCTGTTGAGCTGGAGAGGCCTGTTAGCATCCGAGGGAAGGTGTCGGTGTGGGTCTGGGGCTCAGGGGCGAGGGCCCTGCTGCGTGAATCCGGGTGTCGTCAGTGTCCTATGGTATTTAAAGCCGGGATGGATGAGATCTAGATCTCTCAGGGAGAGGGTGCATGGAGAGCTGAGGGACTCCACGGCATCCTCCTCTTGCTCTGGCAGGCAGGGCCACCCGGCCCCTGGGGCAGTTTTGCCAGGGGCACGGTCCTGGGTTCAGCCACGCCTCTTCTCCCGGGTGCAGGAGTCCGTGGCCGTTCCCCACGGAGCTGAACCTGGGAGCGGTGTCTCTGGCCTGGCAGGACTCTGAGATGGAGTGAGACAGACCACTCCTTTGGTCTTCTGAGTCCCTCCCTGTGCCTCCTTCAGCGTCGCGGGGGGCCTAGCCCAGCACCCAGAGGGGAGCCCGGAACTGTTATTCCTGACCCTTTCCCGTTAGTCCCAGCTACTCTGAACCAGGGAGACAGGGCACAGGGAGGGGAAAGGAGAGGAAATAGAGAAGCAGAGACTGAGAAGGGCAGAGGACAGTCCCAGGAGGGGCTAGAGGACAACTGGAGTGAGCTGGGGAGGGGGACAGAGGTAACGAGAAAGGGGGGAGGGAAGGACAGAGAGATAGAGTTAAAGGAAATGTTCCGCTCTCTCTCTGGTGCCGATGCAGGTGACTAGTTCTCTCTTCCTATCTGGGGAGTAAACGACATCTCCAGTCTTGTAAGTAAAGTGGTCTGAAGCTTTTGGACAAGGTCCGCGGCCCTCGGGACCCCCACCTAATGCCAGGAACTTGACCTCCTCTCTCAGCTCCACGCCACCCAGTGAGTGGGTAACATCACCTCCAACTTCCCGGACACAGACCTGAAGCTCAGGAGGTTGATGGGATCTGCCCCAGATCACAGGGTTTCGGGGGGTGAGGGTGGGACTCAAACCTACATCCACGTGATGCCGAGTCCAGGCCCCTGTGCCACCCACCCCCCTTTAGGTTTATTTCTCTCGGCAGCTGAGCACTAATTCTTGAAAAATTGTGACTTTTTGAAAAGGTTGTTTCTAAAGCACTGTGAGGGAAGGCCAGAGGTGTCCCCTGGTTTGAGAGCATGAGCCCGCACACGCTCAGAGAGGGCGACCAGCTCTCCCAAGTCTCCCAGCCAGTCGGGGACGGAGTTCACCTGGGAAAGCTTGCCCGTCTCTGCTGCAACTGCTGCCCCAGACCCTCCCTGGGGTCTGTTAGCAGTTGCAGTCACCTGCCTGGGACTGGCAAACAGATGGCTCTGGGTTTCTGGGACAGTTCCAATTTCAAATGTTCTCTCCGGTTGTCAGACAATGTACTGCTTTTTAGTTCGGGAATTATGGAGCACCTTCTGCATGGCCGTAAATCCCATCAGCTCTTGTAGGTTCTGCCCCAGAAAGGTGTGGCCCCTGCAAAGACAGGATGGTAATGTTTAAAGGCTGGTTAAGACCTGGGATTGGGGTCTGAATGGACACGGTAAGGGTCATCTATAGAAGTTGCCCTCTGTCCAAAACTCCACAAAGCCCACGGGAGACATGCCAGAGCTGGTGAGAAAGACCCAGCAGGACAGGAATTATTGTCCCCCTTTTACAGGTAAAGAAAACAAGGCTCAGAGAAGTGGTGCACTTGCCCAGGGCCCTTGACAAGTCAGAGATGAAGCTAGAACTTGAATCCAGGTCCCCTAACTCTTGGTTTAGTGTTCTCCCCATTACCCCATCCTCAAGAAGAAAGACCTCTGATGTGGGTCCAGTAGGACCACCAGGTACAGCTGTCCAGGATGTGCACTGCACAGTTCCATTCACATTGGCAGTGATATGAATTCCACTCACATTGGCAGTGCAACAACTCTGGGTCCAGGGCAGTCTGACCCTTCTGTGTCCACCCACTGTAATTCTACTTCAGTCCTTCCTGGAACTACATAGAAGATGTAGAAAGATGTCCACTCTCAACCTCCAGAAGTAGGTGTGATGGCTCCACCATGGTGTTTTTAGACTTGTTCAGGCTACTCTGGGTTCCCCACCCCAGTCTAACAGCCCTGCTCCCAGGTGTACGATCCTTTCTCACCTGCTCACTCAGCAACATTTGCTTAGGGATGGGACTGGAGGGAGGTGGGTTTGGGGGTTCCAGTGGGAGGTGAGGCCAGCTGAAGGCCACATTTAGGGCTGCTTCTTCCTCACTCTCTCCCACCCCCCACATGCATTGCTGGAATTAAACCCGTGGCACAAGCTCTTCTTAAATATGACACATCTGCTCCTCCTGTGCAGGGAGGGAGAATTTATAGGTGAGAAACCAGCAGACTGATCTTCACTCTGCTCCACTGGTCAGGCTGTCCCTGATTGATGCTCCGTGCACCGCACAGCCTGGACAGCTCCTTTTGATAGGCTCCGCCCGCCCTCCCATAACTCAGGAGGGAGGCTGTAAATCCTCAGGGGCGGCACAGCAATCCTCTATTAGGACAGCCACCTGGAGTTTCTGGCAGGTCCCTCTCTCCAGCTCCACATCTCATTGTCAAGGCAGCTGTGAGCTGAGGGGACGTGCCCAGGACAGGGAGCCAGGACGTCTGGCCAGCTCAGAAGCTCCAGGCGGGAAGGGGCCTATACAGGTCACTGGTCCAACAAATCTTCAGCCTACGCATTCCCTCTGCTGACGGGGAACTCACTCTCTACCAGTCTGTCCATCTTTGGAAAGCTCCTCCACTTCAGTTCACAAGCTCTTTCTTCTCTCAAGCTGGAATCCTTCTTCCTAGCGTTTCCATCTTATTTCTCTTCCTTGGGGCCAAAGGGGAGGAACCTAAAGACAGAGTAATGGCTGTGTTTAACTTCTCTGCTCGCTTCAGAACCCAGCTCATTTCATTCTCACTACAGCAAACAAATCAATTTTATATAACAAAACATGTTATAGTGGCTTAATATTAACGCAGAATGGAACAAGCCTGGACGGCTGGGCAGAAGCCCACCAGATTTCTCCCTCCCTCCCCTGCTCCCCAACATGATGTGACAGTTACTGTAAAGACAGATGGCTGCGGGCCATGGTGTCCATGCCTCTATTTCCCCTTTGTTCTAGTCTTTGTTGAACCTAATATTTTCTAAACTTCAATGGATAAACATTAGATTACAGGGTTGTGTACACTCACATACATGAATCTTCATGGGTGATTTAAGAGATTTGCAAGAGTAATTTTGACTGTATACAATGTTTCCCTTATGTAATGACTTTGAACTTGACCTCCACCCAAGAAGTGATTCGATCATGTTTCTTTTCTTTTTTTTTACTTTCCTTTCCTTTTAAAAAATATTTTCCTTTCTTCTTTTCCTATGGAGGTATAACTTATAAGCAGTAAAGTGTATCAGTCTTAAGTGTACAGCTCAATGAATTTTTACAAATGGATACACCTGTATGGCTCCTGCCCAGGTCAAGATACAGGACATTTTTATGACCCTGGATGGTTATGCATGTCCCTTCCCAGTCAATCCCATTTCCCCTCCCAGAGGTCACTGTCACTTTTTGCTTCTATTGCCACATATTGGCTTTGCTTGCTCTTGAACCTCATGTAAATGGACTCATGCCGTAAACACTCTGTGTCTGGCCTCTAGTGCTTGGCTAAATGCCATGTTGTTGTGTGTGGCAGTAGTTCCTTCTTTTAGAGTGCTGCATAGAATTCCCAAAGCGACACAACCCTACATTATTGAAAGGCAGTCATTGTGGGCCATTCTCTCTCTCTTTTCTTTAAGTGTAAATTATTTTTCAGTTGGGGTAAAGAATACATTACATAAAATATCACTTTCACCACTTGTAAGTGTACAGTTCAGTAGTATTAAGTGTATTCACAAGTATATGGTACAATATATGAGTGCATTATTGTGCAACCACCACCGCTCTCAGGCTGTTCTCTTTTAAAAAACTGTCTGATCATCTCCCAGCCTCTCCTCTGGTCTCAAACCTTACTTCTCAGTGTGGTCAACCCTGACCCCTGTCTCTGCTCCGCTGGCACCTGTTTGTTCCATCTTGGCACTGATCACGTGTTTCCTACGTTGCTGGTGGCAAGCCGTGAGTGGTCATCGAATCAACTCAGTGGGCCCCAACTCAATTTTAAAAACAGGAAAATAGAAAATATTAGATCGCCTTGTGTCGTAAAGGTAAATACAGCTCTGTGGAGCTTTCGTCTCAGTTTTACACACACACGCATAGACATATTTGTGTCTGGCGGTTCGTGGTGTCAAGTGTGCTTCCTAGTGTGGGTTGTTTTCTGATGTGTGAGAGCAGCTGGTGGCGTAATTGCTGTTCTGATGGCCTCTGAGGGCACATTTATATTCCCAGAACCAGCAACAGCGATCGGCCCACGGTAGCTGCTCACCGAATGCCTGTGAGGAAGAGAATGGATCCTGTCCTTCAGAGTGTCCACTCCTCCAGCTCGCTAGCTCCTTCCTCCGCTTGGCCTCGCACCCTCGAGCGGATTCCAGCTTGTCTGTGTCTTTTAGGGCTGGACTCCGGCCCCCAGTAACACCTGGCCCCAGCCGTGCGGAGAGTGGGGCAGCACACTCATTTAGAACGTCCATTATGACTTCGGTGGAGACTGTGTTGTTAGCTTTCCAAGTGGACGCATCCTTCTGTTGAATTTTCTGCCGTGGGACCCTCCTGGGCTCTCTTTGCCCATGTGCCACGTCTTTCCGCATCCAGGGCTGTTGATATTTTGGGTCAAAGGTGTAGCCCCTCACATTCATCCCTGCTATGTTTCATCTTCCCACATTCAGTGCGTTGCTCCAGCCTGTCGAGGTCTTCTGAGATCCTCATCCAGTTCTGTCGGACTTCGTATTATTCAAGGGTCTTGTGAGCCTGGACTCTAGGTGTTTGTCTGAGCCATTGAGAAATAAGCTGAAGAACCTGGAGCTGGGGGGCGAGCCCCGTGACCCAGTGCCACTAGCCCGGCTCAGGATGCTGGTGCTGTCCTCGTCAGCACGCGCAGTGCTGCTCTTCCCTTTGTCTGGAACGCTCTTCCCCGAGTACCTGCGTGGCTGGCCCCTGGGCCTCCTTCGGGCCGGCGCTCAGATATCACAGTGGGGTCTTCTGGGACACTCTAGTTCGAGCTGCAGCCCCCTCTCCCAGCTCTGGCATTCCATTCCCCCTTTCTTTAGTTTTTGCCATAGCATTTATTACCACGTAACATATACATCATTTACTTATTTATTTTCTTCATCACTTCTTCCTCCCCACCTAGGATCTAGGTGTGTGTGTGTGTGTGTGTCCTTTTAGTGCCTAGGACAGTGCCAGAGATGTAGTAGGCACTCAACAAATACTTGTGGAGTGAATGAATGAATGATATTAGTAATTATATTTCTGTCTTACTCACATGTATATTATATTAGCAGAGTTCAGCTGCACATAAGGGGGAAAAAACCCCACCAATTAGAGTGCTTTACAGAAATAGAGGTATTTATTTCTCACACAGCAAGATTTCTGGGGGTTGAGTATCTGACGTTGGCAAAGTTCCACAGTGCTTCCACAGTGTCATTAAAGACCTAGATTTTTATCTCCTTTTGACTCTACCATCCTTTGCATGTTGGCTTGTTGCTTCATGGTTACAAAATGGCTGCTGTACCCTCAGATATCACATCCAAGTTCCAGGCAGGAAGTGGAGAGGGCAGGAGGGTTTTTCCTCAGGAGGTTTTGTCCTTTTATTTAGGAAAGAAAGTTCTCCCTAGCTGACTTCTGGATACACTTTATTACCAAAACAGTAACATGTGGCCACTCTTACACCAATCACTAGCCAAGGGGGATGAGATCACCAATCTCAGTGTGCTCCTCTTGCAGTGAAGGGTCTCCATCTATCACATAAACAAATTGGAGTTCCATCAGCAAAGACAAAGGGGGAGAGGGAAGGACTGTATCCTGAGAGATATGGAAAGTCTTTCAGAATGTCTGTTATGCTGTTTTCTGCCCTTTCCTGATCTGGAAGAATTGCGTTTTGTCTGACTTGCCTTGTCCACAGGGAGCCTGCATCAGGTCCTGGTGACCACCATGCCCTCCCCTAGGGCCTCACTGGCCTCCCGTGACTAACCCTCTGGAATCCTGCCCAGGTGTGAGGTCCTGATAATCCTTCCCCCAAAGCTCTCCCTCCATCTCCTCAGCACTTTACTTCCCCAAAAGGTTCCCGGAGGGTACCATGCCCCAAGACCTGTGTCCCCAGGTCTGTCCCCATGGTCTGGAGTAAGTGTTATCCTGGTCCCTCTGGCATCAGAGCTCAGGCCTGAATCCCGTCCTCCCATGTGCCTTGAGGTCCCTGAGGGCCCAGCCGTAGTGGGGAACGGTGGCTGGCTTGTGCAGTTGTGTCTAGAGTGGCCACAGTTGTGGGTCACATCAGGGTGCTGAAAAACCTGACAGAATTTCCCCTCCCAACTCAGAACAACGGATTCAAAGCGTCTTAAATGGCCCCAACCTTAGGACTGAGGATGGGTCATTCATTCTTGGGGGTTCTTGGTCTTTCTGAGGGCTCTGGGGCTCCTGGGCACAGCTCTGGGGTGGAGGATGAGGAGAAAAGTGTTTAGGATGGGCATAATGGGTGCCAGCACAACTGGGCATCAGCCATCAGGTAGAAAGTAGGATCCCCTGGGCATTGTGGGAGTCACTAATTCGCCAGCCCCTTGCTGCCCCCATCACTGCCACCTCAGAGTTGATGTCTCCTGGGCTCCCTGCTTTATACAACATGATCTCCTACCACCTGAGAGTAGGAAGGTTGGACCAGCCCTGGGAAGTTCCCCCTCACTGGAGATTTTCAAGCAGAGACTTTGCAACCACTGGGCTGGAGTATTGTAGGGCAGGTTCCCGCATCTGGGGAGAAATG
This sequence comes from Tapirus indicus, assembly GCA_031878705.1. Classification (NCBI taxonomy): domain Eukaryota; kingdom Metazoa; phylum Chordata; class Mammalia; order Perissodactyla; family Tapiridae; genus Tapirus; species Tapirus indicus. Next base: position 56,883,649 of record CM062918.1, on the reverse strand, counting down.
CTCCTTGCTGTGGAAAGAGCCCCGGGCCACTGGTCCCACGGCCTGAGTTCTACTCCCAGCTGTAGCACTTTCTGGCTGCAGGTCTTAGAGCAAATCTCTTCAACTCCCTGACCCTTGGTTTTCTCCTCTAGAAAGTGGAGGCAGTAACAACTGTGAGAGGATTGTTTGAAATCAAATGAGCTCATGACCATGGAAACGTTTCATAAACCTGACAGATTTAGAATGATTATTGCTCAGGCTGTGTTCAGGCACATGGAAAGTCTGCAAGAGATCAACTCTCGAAGAAAAAATTGGAACCTCGTTCAGACTTAGGTGTAAACAGCTTAAAATGTTGTCACTTAGGAGTAAGGGCATTAAAAAAATTTTTGTTTCCAGCTTTACTGAGATATAATTGACATATAACGTTGTGTATGTTTAAGGTGTACAATGTGATGATTTGGTACATGTATATATTGCGAAATAGTTACCACAATAAGGTTAGTTAACATCTCCATCACCTCACAGATTTACTTTTTTGTGTGTGGTGAGAATATTTAGGATCTACCTTCCTAGCAACTTTCAAGTATACAATTCAATGTTGTTAGCTGTAGTCACCATGCTGTACGTTACATCGCCAGGACTTATTCACCTTATAACTGAAAGTTTGTACTTTTACCAACATCTCTCCATTTTCCCCACCCCCTAGTCCCTGACAACCACCATTCTACTCTCTGTTTCTATGAGTTTGGCTTTTTTAAGATTCCACATGTAAATGAGGTCAAAACAGTATTTGTCTTTCTCTGTCTGACCTACTTTCATTAGCATCATGCCCTCAAGGTCCATCCATGTTGTCACAATTGGCAGGATTTTCTTCTTTTTATGGCTAAATAATATTCCATGATGTATAAATACAGATATATACCACATTTTCTTTATCCGTTCCTCTGTCGATGGGCGCTGTGTAGGTTGTTTCCGTATCTTAGCTATTGTAAATAATACTGCAACATAGAGGTACAGATATTTTTTTCAAGATAGCGATTTTGTTTCCTTTAGATATATACTCAGAAATGGGATTGCTGGATCATATGGTGGTTGTATTTTAAATTTTTCGAGGAACCTCCATGTTGTTTTCCTTAGTGACTGCACCAATTTCTGCTCCCACTAACAGAGCAGAAGGGTTCCGTTTTCTCCACATCCTGCCAACACTTGCTATTTCTTGTCATTTTGATGATAGCCATCCTAACAGGTGTAAGGTGATATCTCACTGTGGTTTTGATTTGCATTTCTCTGATGATTAGTGTTGTGGAGCACCTTTTCATGTATCTCTTGGCCATTTGGATGTCTTCTTTGGAAAAATGTCTATTCATGTCCTTTGCCCATTTTTAAATTGGATTATTTGAGGTTTTTTGCTATTGAGTTGTGTGAGTTCCTTAAGTATTTTGGACGCTAACCCCTTATCAGAGATGTGGTTTGCAAATATTTCCTCCCGTTCCGTTAAGAGCATGTAAAGAGAGATGCAATCCAGGCTTGTCTGGAAATGCCGAGCTCAGAAGCCGCAGGGTGGGGGACTTAGAAGTATTTAAGTAGAAACTGGAGCTGGTTGTCTGGCCTGTCTTCAAATGTGGGTTCATGCTTGGGCGGGGGGGTGCTGTGGAACGGGCCTCTCTCTGAAGGGGAGTATCAGGCACCCGAAGGCGAAGGGAATATTCGAGGAGCAGCGATTTTTCCACCATTTACCGTGTCGGGGCTGCTGAGGCCCCTGCTTCCCAAACCTGGCTGCTCATTAGGATCCTGGAGGAACTTTCAAAAACTCAGCTTCCTGGGCTCCATCTGTGGAGATTCCCTTCGGGGGGGGGGGGTGGGCAGGGGCCCAGGAACCGGCATCTTCTAAAATCTCCTTTCCCCTCTCACTCCTGGTGATTCTGGTGTGCAGCCAGGGTTTGGATCCTGATCCAGAGGTGGGTGCAAAGGGCTGTCTGTGCCCGAGCAAGCAGCTGCTGCCAGAACCCGGCACCCCCAGTCCTGTTCTCAGCCTGAGGGGCGGAGGGGCTTCGAGTAAGGTCCAGATGGTTCCATTTGACGGGAAGAGGGGGCTGTGTTTGCATGAAGCCTGCCTTTGGAGAAGGAGAACTTTAAATGGTTGGCTGCAGTGAAACCAAATTTCATTAGCTTTCCGCACAAAGCTTCTGACTGTTGACTCTGCACACGAGAGGAGGAATACTCGTGGGTGACACCTACTCGGGACTCACGGATGTTCCCAACAGCCCTCCCAGTTACGGGGACGAAAACGATGCAGGGCTTAAAAGTGACATTTTAAATATTTAGTCCCTTTTCTGGCAACGTATTTATCAAAAATAAATCTTTGGAATCTGCAGCCACATGCATTTTCAGTCCATTTGCAAGTTGTTCACGCAAGCGAGCATTTCATCAGACAAATGGGAACTGCTGTGTTTCACCCAGAGAGCAAAACGTTTCAGAGGGGCAACAGCAGGAGGGGCATCTGGGGATTAATTTAAAATAAAATCCCATTCCCGTGTTCCCATTACCACCTCGGAGGTTGGTGTGTATTTACAATCTCACACCCTTCTTTCATTTAAAATTAAAAAAAAAAAAAATACTTCGCAGCACAACTTTAACCTTCTCTTTAGAAATTGGTCCAAAAGGTCAGAGCTGTGCTCCTGTAGATTTCCTGGGCTCAGCTGGGAACTGATTAAAGCTGCCAGCCCTGGCTTGTCAGCTTTGTCAGAGACAACTATATAAATTCTTTGTTATTCACTTTGCTGTATATTATAAATATATTTATCTTCCTCTGTCAGGCGTCTGCAGGACAGGTGCTAGAGGGCTGGGTGCTTCAGTGCTGTCAACAATGTCCTCTCTTAGTGACATTAGTGCAGGGAACAGGGGCAAAGGTGGCAGGAGATTCTGGACCCAGAGCCGCTGTAGGGTGGTGGGTGGTGATGCTGGTGGGGCTGGAGGGAATACCTGGCACAAAGCCTCATGTGTAGTAGGTGCCCCCTCCCCCAAGAAGTGATTTCTTGTGCCCAGATTGGTGGGATCCAGTGGTGGGATCTTCAGCGGCCGAAACATCGGGTGTGTGAGGTGACACTGATGGGACAGGATGCTTGTGCTTCTTTACTCCTTTTGACTAATTAAAGCAGAGTTGATTTTTTTTTCTTATTCAAGGATTAATACCATTCTGCCAGTGTGATCAGGAAAGTGGAGGGTGGATGAGATGGTCCCCAGGGGGAGTGAGGAGGGAGGGTGGCAACATCTGCCCATGGAGGTGTTGCTAAACATGGTACAGATGCCTTGTCCGGGTATGATGTGTAAATACCAGAGTCGAGGTTTCCCCCACGTGTGGTGTGTGAAGAGGGGAGAGAGCCTTGAGGGGCAGGAGCTGATGCTGGGAGCATCTGACTTGTGGCCCCCGAGGCCCCGTGAGAAGTGATGGGGCTGGGGTTTAGAGGGGTTTCTCCTCGGCTCTGTGACCTCTGGCAGGTTTCGGGTATAGAGGGAACTGGGCTGTGACGGTAAGGTCCTCTCAGCTTGGACACCACCCACGTCTAGGATGCCTGACTTCCACCCAGGTGGTTGGGGCCCCCTGTGAGCTCCTGGACCAGGGAGGACTTGACATTCCTGTTTTAGTCAATAGCTGGGGTTAACCAAGGCGGAGGGAACTGGACAGGGACAGGGGCGGGGGTGCACAGCCACAGAGGCCAGAAGGCTCCCAGACAGAGGGGCCAGCAGGAGACAGGTGAGGAGGCTACTGACAGGTGCAAGATGATGTGGTTGGGACCAAGGTGGGAGCAGTGGAGGTGGGGAGAAGAAATCAGATTCGGGATACATTTTGAACATAGAGCCAACAGAATTTGCTGAGAGGTGGGATGGGGGGTGTGTGAGAGAAAGAGAAGAGTCAAGGATGACTCCTAAGTGTCCTGGCCCAAATCCCTGAAATGGGGACGGTTGTAGGAGGGGCAGGCTTCTGGGGGGACATCTGTTCGGGGCGTGATAAATCTGAGATGTCTATTAGACATCTGTGTAGAGACTGAGTAGGAAGGTGGAAACACAAGTCTGGAGTTCATGGGCAAGTCTGAGAGCGGTCCGTCTGATAGGATACTCCAGGCCATGAGACTGGAGGAAATCACATCCTAAAAGTGGGGTGTGCCTTCTTCCCAAGTTACAGAGCCCGGTGTCTTAGGGCCTGCCCCGCCTCCTTCCTGCCCCGCTCTCCCTGCCCTCACCCTGAGGCAGGTGTGGGCAAATTCTCTAGCTGGGGGCTCCCTCCGTGGTCCTGCCTCTGAGCTCTTGCCCAAGAGGGTGGGTCTCACTGCATGTGAACCACCCCCCCCGATTACTGCACAGTGCTGTGATCTGTGACGCTGGGGCTCGGCTCTGGTGACAGAGCCAGCACAGTGAGCACTGAGTGGGCCAGGGTCCCATTCAGGCCCTGCCCGTAAGTCCCAAAGTGACTTTGAGCAGCCTCAGTTTCCACATCTGTCAACCAAAGGGTTGGACAAAGTCATCTCAGTGATCCCTTCCAGCTCTACCGTCCTGACTCTGATTCTAATTTGGCCCTTGGTTTCCCCTGAAGGGGAACATGTTGGCTCTCAGAGAACTTGATGGTTCCCTGGGGAAAGACTGTGACAGGGAGTTTCCACTAGAGTAACCGGGGGAGGAAATCTTGTGTGTGTGTGTGTGTGTGTGTGTGTGTCTGTGTGTGATGGTTGTTAAAATATTGAAATACTTCCATACTGGTTGGTCAATAGCTAAGCTGCTTCCCCAGCTCCCCTGGGGCTGTCCCCCCTGCCACCCCAGGCTCTCCCTTGGGACCCACCTCCGCTGCAATCCATCAACAGGAGGGCGATTGGTCAGTTCCTCTGTCTCACCAGTTGTTAAAGATTTGACTACCACTCCAAGGGTCTGTGTCTTTTTCTGGCAGGTCCCCAACAGACAGGCGTCATTTTCACGGTGCCTCTGTCTTTACATCCCTCCCACGCTTTGCCTCTCATTCTAGGAAAGTAAATATGATCCCAGTAAATAAAAATTAGTAACTGCATCTTTAGGACCGGGAGTCGGAGGCAGTCTAACGTTGGAATCCCTGTTAAATCCCTGGATTATTTATACCCCAGATGTTGACAGATGCTGGAGCGGGGATTTGAGCCTGTGGGCTTTTCCTTTCCTTTCTTCTCTGAAGACCCCGTATGCTGATTAATTCTGCAGCCCCTTGACTCTTGGGGACAAACACTGTTTGCCACTGATTCCAGAAGAGATGTCACGGAGCTGAGCCGGCAGACTTCAGTGCAGCGAGATGGAGAGAGAGCGAGCGAGCATGAGCGAGCGTGGAGGGTGGGGGCGAGGAGGGAGTGCAGCAACAGTTTAGGTGTTAAACTGCTGAGGTGGAAAATTGCTCTGACAGTTATGATGTTGTTGTTTCGGGTAGCAAGGGTTACACTATCATTTACTCCAGCCACACCTGCGGGCGCTGCCGGGCTGCCTGTCTCATGCAAAGCTGCTTCTCGCCGGGTGTCAGAGCGGGGGCTTTCACCTCTCTTTGGAGAAACAGGCCACTGGGGAGCTGGTGGACAGCCCAGCTCCAGGGGTGGCCATCCTCGGGGAGCCAGGGTGGGCAGGACCCTGTGCATCGCTCCCCCGAGCTGCTGATACCCGTCACCTGGGCCTGGTTTAGAACCCAGAGCCCGCTGGTGGGAAGAGGAGGGGAGCTGGCATTTAGGGAGCACCCTCTGCGGGCCAGGCCCTATATGCATGAGCTCCCGTGCCCCTATCTGCTGCCCTGCCAGGTGAGGTGACTGAGCCTTGGAAAGAAGCTGCAGATTGCTCAGGGAGCACAGCAGGAACATGGAACCAGGGCATGAGCCCAGCCAGTCCCCTGATTCCGAAGCCCCAGACCCATTACTTCTCCACGCTCCGGGCATCTCCTGAAGAGCTTGCTGAGAGTGGCTCCCTGTACCGAGGAGCACAGGGGAGTCAGATATGATGGCCAAAGGGAGGAGGAAGTGCTTCTTTCGATCACTCCATGGGTCGGAGCTGGTTTCTCTCATGGGCACTGGGTAAGCCAAGGGGAACCTGCCTCACTCTTTCTATCAGCCCATCCACTACAGACCTTTATGGATCCCACGTTCAGCTCCAAGTGAGACGTCAGTGCTGTGGGTAATATGGAAGCCATGTTAACCAGGCCCTTTCCACTAACGAGTTTGGAGCGTGGGTGGGAGGCAACAAGGAACGAGTGTGGAAGGACGGTCTGGCATGTTGCAGGTTCTCCATAAGGGACTGAGGGAGGAGTGAAGGAGACTGAGGGCAGAGGTGTCTGCAGGAGAAGGCGAGGAGGAGAGGAGAGGGGAGAGGACACTCCAGGTGGGGGATTGTCATGGGTGGTGTGTGCTCGCACAAAGAGGATCTGCCTGTGAGCAGGGTGGAGGCTCAGTCGGGAGGAGTGGCCTCCTCTGAGGCCTGGATCCCCCCTGCCCTGGCCTGGTCCTGGGGGGCCTGTGCCCTGGGCTCTGGGTCATGGCTGCCAGTTGGGCAGGCTGGCCCCTGGGATACGTGCTGGACCCTGAGATGCCATCTGGCATGGGAGCAGACACTCTGGCTTGTGACTGCCTGCTGCCCTGATGGCCATGTGCATCTGTAAGGCCACAATGGGGGGACAGCAGTAGGGTGCCCCCTCAGTCTGCAATCTCCTGTCAAGGCAGAGGAGGTTTCCAGAAGCCAGTTCTCTCTGTGGAGACTTCAAGCACAGGGATAGTCCAGAGAGAAGAATGGTCAGGCCCCCACTGGGTGAGGAGCCAGCGTTTGGGGAGGATGAGCCCTGTCCTGTCCTCAGGGAATCCCAGGCAGGGCCCCTCAGATGTCAGGGGTCAGATGTCAGGGATCAGCTCAGGCTTCTGAGTAACCAAGCTGCAGAATTATTTCTACTTTCTGCACCTTGGAAAGTGATGCTGGAGGTGACTTACACAGGAGAGAAAAGTCCTGAATCAGTTGGTAGGGTGGGGAGGCAGGGGGTAGTCTGGGTTTCAGTCCTGGCTCCTGCATTGAGCTGCTCATGCTTTTTGTGCCTTTATTTTGTCTCTGAAAAATAGGGACCCTCTTTCTAGCCCTTCCTACTCTGTGAGAACACTAAAGAGGCACTGGAGAGAAAGGTGTGACTTGAAACCAAAGTGGGTTTTCATTGAACAAACGGGGATACGGAGACACAGGAACATACTCACCAGTCACTACCTTGCCATTCTCGGTGACAGGCCCATGTTTCCTGGGGTCCCAGCAGGGTGCAAGCTGGGCTGAGGCCTGGAGGAGTGGGTGGGTCAGGTGGTGCTTCGGAGCTGGGCCTCCTGGAGCAAAAATCCAGGAAACAGGCAGGGGGCTGCCAAGGCCGGGGCCTTGGGACCTGGAGCTGGGCAGGTGGGAGGGGGGAGGGGTGTCATGCAGCAGCGTCCGCCTGCACCCTCCTCACCCCGCCCCCTGTGTCAGGCCCTTGTGCCACTCGATGCCTGTGATTGCTTTCGGGATGGGAGCCAGGCACTGAAGAGCATCTGAGCAGCGATGGGGTGGGGAGGTGGCCGACCCCTACTCCCCTCTTGTCCTACTCTCCCAGAGCCTGCTCTCAGCCTGCTGAGAATGGAGCTGGGAGCTCTGCTCCTGGCCCCCAGGGAGAAGGGGAAAGTGGGGCTCTCCCACAGCTGCTGGGAGCTCTTCTCTGCTGGAAACTGGGGATCCATCAGACCTAGTGACCTGTTTTCCCAGGGAGAGGCAATTAATGTAGGAAGTAAGGAACTCCTGAGGGAGCAGGAAGGGAAACTGAAGACTCCTCAGAAGAGTAAGAGGAGGCTGGGTTTCTCCCGTCGTTTCAGAATCCAGGCATATCAGCCTGAAAGGCGGTGTAGTGATTATCTGGGGTGGGACGCTCCCTTGACACATTAAGAAACCCAGACCCATAGCGGGGGGTGACCCATCTATGATTGGTGGCACAGCAGGACCTGAAGCCAACGTCCTGACCCCTGGTCCCTGCCTTCCCTCTGGTAGAGCTCGGTCTGGGGAATGAGGCCTCAGTTCTCCCAGGGGACTCAGCCCCAGACGGTGAAGGGAGAAGACAGCAACGGTCTGTGGGTGCTGAGGAGGAGGGCGGTGCTGACTCCTCTCTTTTCTGTCCTTCCTTCTGGACTTGGGAGGAGCCTGAGGGGCAGGAGACCTTTCTCTGGGGCCTGTGGTCAGGGCTGTGCAGTTTCCCAGCATGCAGACTGTGTTTTGGGGTCTGTCTCAGCTGGTTGGGACATCCCTCCCCAACTTGAGGAATTCCAAGCAGGTCAAAGATGTGAGGCTGGACACTCCTGAAATATTCCCAGTGCATTTCAAGACAAAAAGCGTTCTTCCCCAATCCCGAAGACATTCTTCCCTTGTCCCTTCAACCTTTCCTAACTTCCCCCAAAGAACTAAGCAGGGTGGTGGTGGTGGAAAGGGGATGGGACTGACCTGAGTTTTCATCCCAAGATAGTCACTAACAAGGGGTGTGGCTTTGGAAAGTCTCTTCCTCTCTTTGAGTCTCAGTTTCCCCATTTGAAAAAAGGGGAACTGGATTATGATTCAAAGTGTTCTTGCCTTCCTATCCTAGGATCCTAACAGAGTCCCAGGGGAACCTCTTCATTCCTTCATCCATCCTTTCATTCGGCTAACAAGTCTTTGGAGAGTGCCTGCTATGTGTGTCACTCTCTCCTTAAGGATAGGCTTGCCCACCCATGGACAAGGCGGGTGGGCTTCCTGAGGGTTCTAAATCACCACAACTGGGGGGAAAAAAGCCCCCCTCCCAGGCTGTGCCACTCCTCAAAGAATATTAATTATTCTCCAAGGAAGTCTTCATTCTGAGTAGTTCCCTTTCTCCGGTAATTAACATTACATGTCATTAACAGTCAGGAAACATTGTCTGATCAAAGACAGAGTAATTCATAGCAAGATTCTGAGGAATAGCACAATATTTGTTAATTATGTCATTGATTCTTATGGTCTGGAATGCCCTAATTATTCCCAATCCCAACTGGACCCCACCATGCCTGCCAGGCTGGCTTTGAACTGCTGCCCTACCCCAGGCGGGCCGGCTCCCTGCTCTGGGGCTGGTGGGACCACAGCTTTCAAAGGGATCAGAGAAGCTTTGTCTCCCCAGAGCCACATGAAAGGGGGAGCTGTTTGGGACGTGGGGGCTGCTTCTCCCAGGCTCCCTCCACAGCTCCGACTGAGTCAACGAGTGAAATGTAACATCTCGTTTTAATTAGCCAGATGCTGTTAATTGATTTCTTGGGAGCTCCAGCAGGCACTGCTTCCAGGAAGCAGCAGGATGGGCGTTCTTCTAGGCCCAAGGCCACTTGCTGCTTCTAAGAACGCAGCCCTGGGTGATGCTCCAGGGGCCAGTGGGGTCGGGGAAGCCCCAAGGGGTGGGTACCAGTGGGAGTGTCTCTGGTGAACCTCCCGGCCTGGCTCTAAAACCGCTAAGTGGGATGGTGGATTTCTATCAGTGGCATAATTACAAAATGATGCTTGTTTCTTCATCGGCTGTATTTATGAGTGGGCCGAGCTCTCTCCCTCTTGTTGAATTCTGCAATTAACCTTTGTAATTGCGTGACAGTCGGCTTCCCACTCGATGTTTTGTCTGAACCCAGTGGGCTGCGTTCTGAGTGATGCCGACTGGGGTGCAGTCTGGCCAGCTCAGGAAGGTGCCTGGAGGTGGGAACAGGGCTGGGAAGATGGATTTAGGCTGAAGAGCTCCATGGGTGCCACCAACAATAATAATTAAAAACAACTCCTCCCCAGGCTGCACTGACTCATTCAGTCCTCTCAACGGCCCTTTGAAGTAGATCCTGTTAATATCCCTGCTGGGGATCCGAGAGATCAAGTACTGTCAAGGTCACACGGCCAGGCAGAATCGGGAATCAAGCCCGTCTAGACAGTCTGGTGTTATGACCTGCCATTCCACGGAAGGTTTTTCCTAAGTGGCTTTTGGGGCGTTTCCAGACAGTTTACTGATGCACTGATCCTACATTCCCCGTCAGTGGAGCGCCAGGGTGCCTGCGTCTGTGGTTGTGGTTATTTGGGAAAGGGTCTGTGAATGAGAGCCCAGGGCAGTGGGGAGAGGAGGACGCTGAGTGAGCTACTCCGTTGGGCACCTGTCCCGGACACCTGCCTCTCCTTCTCTTGCCTGGTGTTTTCGGCGTCTCCTTACAGCTCTGGAGACTGAGGCCCTGAGTGTGAGGTGACCTGACCAAGGGCCTCCCACTACCCGCGGTGAAGCCGTGTCCAGGAACCAGCCATTATTTATCGAGTGCCCGGGGCAGTGAAGTGGCATGCTGGACCCACGTGCGATCAGGCCCTGGGACAGGTGTGGGGCCAGCTGGCGTGGTGGAGATTTGACCACAGAGGGACATTGCGCCCCTGGCCCACTGTAGCCCCCCCCCAGCCGATTCTGCCTGCCCCAGCCCCACCCATCTGATCCCTTCTCTCCATATCTCAGCCAGTGGGAGATTGCTGACTTTTCTTTTTCCTTGTTTCTTTTTACATTCTGGGGCCTCTGCCAAGGGAGCCTGAGATGGGGCACTAGTCAGAGGAAGGGGCAGATAAGCTGAGACCCAAGTTCTCCCCATGAATAATTTCACATAAATGTGATCATATCATACTTGTTTTTTTAGTTCATTCCTGCACACTCAGGGAATCCCTGCCAACATCCCGCTCTGTATCCTTCCATTTCGTGTCACTCTAACCAGACACAAACACATGTGTGTGCGTGTGTAGATTGTTTCCTTTAGAAAAACAGGATTATACTCTCCAGCCTCTGACTTTTTCCCTTCCCAGTACCTCCCGGCAATCCCTCCAACTCAGCCAGCGTTGCTCTTATTCATTCCTTTTAATGCTGCCAAATATTCCATGGCATGGCTATCCATCCATCATTAAAAAAATTATTTCTCTATTAATGAGCATCCACTTTCTTTCCACTTTTTTTTTTTTTAAATCGGAGAAGAATCTTTTGAAAATACAACTCTGGCCATTGATCCTTTACTTAACACCTTTCAATGGCTGCGCATTTATCTCGGGACAAAGTCACGGCTCACAAGGCGAGTGGTGTCCTGGGGCTGACCCCTCTCCAGCTCAGCCTCTGCCACTGCCTCAGACTCTGCTCCAGCCAGAACGAGCCAGCTGTACTTCCTCAAATGCACCTGCTCTTTCTCCCTGTGTCCTACCTGGCTCACTCTCCTGCCTCCTTCAGGTCTCAGCATGTATGTCCCTTCTTCTGGCCAGTGCCCCTCTCCATATCCCTTGACAGTGGCCAATGACCCCTGAGTCTGGGTCTTCTCACAGGTACCATAACTTCCTGGTCACACGTTGTTCTCTCTCCCTTTAGCATCTGACTTGACGTGTTATGTGTCTAGGGCCTTGCCTAATGTCTGGCACTGACTAGGTGCTTCTGTGTTGAATGAATGATTGGATGAAGGGCAAGGCTTCAGGCCCTGTGAGGAGGCTGGCAAGAACCCTAGGCTGGCCACCATTTAACCAGTTGGAGAGGGGCAATGAGTCAGGATTTAGGAGCAGGAACCAGGGCAGAAGCCAGATTGTTGAGGCCTGGGCCTCCGTGGGAGGCAGGGGGTTGGGAAGGGCAGAGTTAGGCTGGGGCTTTGGAACAGATGAGATGCTCGAGGTCTCATTGGCAGCTCAAGACACTCAGGGGACAATCCAGGGACCTAGTAGCTTTGACCCAGCTGTGACCATCCACCACTTATCCCAGTTCAGGAAGGGTGTCCACATTACGCCTGCCTCGGAAAGAATGGCTTCAGGAGTGGGGCTGAGTTTTCAGGTGGGAGTATTATGGGAACCCACAGCAAGTATTTAGAAAAAGCCAAAGCAGAGGAAATGGGCTCAGAGGGGGCAGGAGTGTGAGAAGGAGATACGACCACATTCCTCTTCCTCAAGAAGGTACTGGTTTTTGTAAACAATGCAGGACCAGGGGCCGAGAACCGTGGCTTGTTCTTCTGCTCCCAATGCCTTCCAGCTTCTCACAGTGAGCTCCATGAACTGACACCAGCCCACAAGCTTTCAGGTCTACGGGGAAATACATACAGAAATTGAGAGAAGGCACTAGAAACTCAGCACTTGACATGGATACAATCAGTGGATTCCTCTCTTTGGGCAGTGGAGAGACTAGAGTGGGAGGTGGGAGTGGTGAGTCACACCCGGCATGAGCCATGTGAAGTGTAGGACCACAGAGCAGTCATATCTTATTGGAATTAGAAACAGACTGTTCTAGACTATGAGGAGCCCCCATCCAAACGACGACCATTGGCTTGTCTCTATCTCTCCCAGGGCAGAGCAAGAAGATACCGTCTTCTCAGCAGCCAGTAGGAAGGACTTCAGTTAGACATCTGTAGGAATTAAAACTTATAATTTGTTGTCACTATTGTCTAGAAGAATTGTAGACTTTTTTCCTCTGAGGTCTTGACAGAGACTGTCCCTTGCTGCCTGGGGAAGGGAGGCCAACCACAGCATCTAGAATAGCTTTCCTGCTGGAGGTCAGTGATAATTCCCCTCACTTGCATCGTTTATTATCCATTTCAAAGCGCTTTCACTTGCATTATCTTTTTTTATCTTTACAACCACGCTCCAGATAGATCAAGGCAGGAATTATCATCCTCACTTTGTAGAATAGTCAAGAATCAGAGAAGTTAAGTCAGTTTCCCAAAGTTACCCAGCAAATTACAAACAAAAAGGGATAAGAGACAATGCCCGGGTTTACTTGTTTGTTTTTTTCTGTCTGCGGCAATGAAGATGGGTTTGGGGGAGCTGAAGGAGACAGCAGTATAAACAGTAGCTCCTGTTTACTGGGTGCCCAATGTGATAGCAGTTACACTTGTTGAGTTTTTACAGTGTATCAGATACGGGGTGTAATTACCTCATTTAATTTTTACAATGGATACGATTACCATCTCCATTTGCAGGTGAGGAAACAGAGCCTCTGTGAGATTCAGTCATTTGTCCAAAGTCACCCAGCTGGTAATTAACAGAGCTGGTTCTTCATTCAGACTGGCTGACCCCAGAGCATGTTTTCTCCCCCACCGCACCGGAAGCCAGACAACACCCACACGCGATCCTTCCAGGAACCCAGCAGGTGTATGTGCTCCTGCCAGTCTCACAACTAGAAACTGAGGCTTGGTCACATTAGGGACATTAGGACCTTGTCCAGAGCCACACACCTAGTGGAGTTCAACCCCACCTAGGCTGGGGTTCAGGGTGGGCCTTGAAGATTCCTGAGCCTTGCCCTTCTGGCACATTCTGCAGCCTCTCACCACCATGAGCTCTGTCCCAGGGCCCGGAGGCGGGTGGGCTGTGCGGATGGGGTGCCCAGCATGGGACCTGGTTTATACCTTCCCGCTCTCCACGTAGTCAGGACTGGAGAGTCAAATGCATTCACTTCAGCACCTGGCAACCGCTAATTATTAACGCCCAAGCCGCTGGCAGCTCCTCGCTACCTCATGTCACATAGAAGATTTATGGCCACTTTGAAAGGGGCTTTGAAATGAGACAAAACTCAATATTGAATTTTTTGTGTCTCCTTCTCCCTTTGGGGTTTCAGGGCACATGATATCAGCTTCCTCTCCATTAGCATATTTCTAATGAGTGCTTATTAAGGTGAATTTCATTGCAACTCTCAGGGTTTTCATTAGAGGGGGGAGTGGGAGGGAGGGCAAGACACAGGCAGATGCGGGGGGACCTCAGGGCTCTCCAGCCAGGGCATGCTGGGCTCCAGCCCCCTCTAAGTGAGCTCTTCTCCCCCACTCCCCAATGAAGGAGGCTTCCTGGTGCTTTTCATCATGGGACTGGGCAAGAGGAACGTGGGCAGTCACACACGGGGCTCACCATGCCGGAGCGCCTGGGTTGGCTCAGCCCCGCCCAGTGATAGGCAGGCCATCACCCTTCTTTCAGCCTCAGTCCCCTCACCTGTACAGTGGGGACTATAGTACCTACCATGTGGTGAAGCCCTGTGGGGAGAAACGGTGTCTGCTTTGTTCACTGCTGTGTCCTGAGCATCTGGTGCATCAGGGGTGCTCGGTTGACAGTGGTGCAGTAGATAGGTGGGTGGAGAGAAGAATGACAGGACTGTCCCACAGACGGGGTTGGCTGTGGATGCTGGGGCACCTGCCGTGGGGAGCTGGTAAAGGTTTGCTCGTTCACCCTCTAGGGTTGGGCTCGGGTGGTGTTGATTGGTGCCCAGGGCACCTCTACCAGCCCTGGGGTGGGTAGGGGAGCTACAAGCCCCTCCTCCCTGTGACTGTTGCTATGGGGAGGGTCAGTGGGCGTTCCTGTTATAGCAACTTTGCCCTCCCCATTCACCCGGGCCTGGCTGGCTTCTTGGAGGTGGCAGGCAACTTCATGAAGGCTGCCACCTGATGACACTTTGATGGGGCAGAGGAGTCCTGAGAGTCCAGGGCAGGGCCAGAACTCTGCCAGGATATCGGCAGGAAGGGGGTACCCGGGCTAGGTGCCTGTGCTCTGGGGTGAGAAGGGAGAAAGAGACAGAGAAAGGACAGGGTCATCCCCTTGGTAGGCTTTCACCTCCATGGGGGGGCCCAATGCCTGCCCTAGGGGGTCCTAGTGGGTGGTTCTCAATCCTGGCTGCTCATTAGATTCACCTGGGGAGCCTCAAAAAACAACACTGACGCCCAGGTCTCACCCGCAGAAATTCGGTTCTAATTGACCTAGAGTGAGGTCCCAAACGTGGATATTTTAAAATGTTCCTGAGTGATTCTAACGTGCAGCCAGGGTGGGTCCCACTGCTAGTGTGCTTGTGTTGGGAGGGGTATTTAGATGTCCTGCCAGAAGGAGTGACCTTCCTGCCTGCCCCTGCCCTGAGCTCTCTGATGGGGGCACCCCAATTTCTGCCTTAGCAGTTCCCCAGGGACAGAGGAGGTGCCAGAGGAAAGGGTGAGGTGCCTTTTGTCCCATCTGGCCAAGTGTCAGCCTTCTGTCCCTGTGCCACCTGGTCCCCACTCTGCTACTGAAACTTTGGGCCTCTCCTCCCCCCCAAGTCCCACCTCAGAGTCCTCATCTCTAACAGGCTCTTCTAGGATCACATGAGACAGTAGATGAGGACATGCTTTGTAAAAAGCCCATGAGAAGGTGAGGGATTGTTAAGATTGGGGACATTCTACAGAAGCTGTCCCATCAGTCCTGGGAACAGCCGGCTGGTGAAAAGAGATTCTGAGGGTCCGGGAAAGAGATTCTGAGGGCCCAAGAGAAGAGAATGGGGTCAGGCTGTGACTTCCCAGCAGAGGCCTCCGGGGAGGAGAAAGTTAAATTCTGGAAGCTTTCCTGCAACACCCCATTCTGCCTCTCTAGTTAGTTGCGTCCTCTGGGCCCATCTTTGGAGAAGGAAAATAAATGCCTGCATGAAAGGCTGAAGGAGGTGGCAGGGAGAGAGACCCTGGCCAGCCACTGGCAGTCCTCTCTGCAATGAAGCCCCCTTGGGGCAGGGCTTGGTGAATGGGCTGGAAAGGCAGCAGACACTGGGGTTGACTGAGGGGCTGGTAGATTCGAGGTGCCCAGAATCCAACGTGCCCCCAGGGCAATCTTACCATCCCCCTGTCCTCAGGCTGCCCTGGCCTTGCTCACCCCCAAGGAGGCTCTGCTCAAGGGCCTCCCTTTCCTTTCCCTATGGCACGGTGGAGTGGGAGGGGCACTGGATTTGGGGTCAAAGACCTGGAATTTGAGGTCAGCTCTGTCTGTTGTCAGCTGTGTGACCTTGGGCAAGTCTCTTTCCTGGAGGCCTCAGTTCTTTCATGCAAAAACAGAGACCTGTTCATTGATGCATTGACCCAATCATTGGCTAGTTATCAAATGTTTGTTGACACCCGGCACTGTGTCAGGTGCTGAGAGCATTGGGAAGGAAACCCTCCTCCCTGTTGTCTGCTCTTGCTGCAAAGAATCACTGAAGAGCTTTTTAGAGCTGCAGGGGACCTAGAGTTCAAGTTTGGCTCTAAAATTATAGGACTGTCAGTCAACGTCCTTTTATAAATGGGGAAACTGCGGCTTAGAGAAGCTGTTAAGAGTCTTCTCATGGTCCCACAGCAGGTGGGTGATGTTGAAAAGCTTAAACTCAGGGCTTCAAGCCCATGTCCTCTCCTCAGGCGAGACCACCCACTTGAGAAGTGATTCTAGCTCCTTCTTATCAGGAGACAGCTCAGAGAGGTGCAGTGACTCATTCAGGGTCACACAGCAATTACTGGCAGACCTGGGGTGAGAGACCTGGTTCTGGGTTTCTTTGTCTCTGGCCTGTTTATGCCTGTCTTTGGCCAGGTGCTCAGCTCAGGCCATCCTTGGAGCCCTGTCAGCAGAGATCTGTCCCCCCCACAGGTCCTCTCCACAGCAGCTGCTCACTTGCCCTTCCCACATTTCTACACCGTGACACACACACGCACAGCTCCACCATTTGGCTTTAGTGATTGCTCCACAGCGGGTGAAATTGGTTTGAAATAAATGTCTCCTCTGCCTTCCTCCCTCAGGGTGATTTTATCCTCAGCTCACTTTGTGGAGTGATCCAGTCTGGCCTGCGCCTGTTCCGTCTAGATATGTCCTTTTTGATGCAGAGATGTTGCCACGGCTACTGCTGAGCCAGGTGTTTGTTGGGAGCTGTGCTGAGGTGGCTGCAGAATTCCACAACACGCTGCCCCTGCCCGCTGCCCTGGGGCGCAGCCCAACATCTCAGAGCTCCTGGAGTGGAGCAGAAATTTAAGAAGGGCTAGAAATGCTCTCACCTTTTAAGGTGTTAGATTATTTTCTGGGTGGGGCCCTGCTCACTCCTGGGGCACAAACCCCTGCTCTGCCTTGCTGGGGCACTGGCCCCTTCTGTACTAAAATGCACTGCACACCCTCTGAGGGCAGGGGAGGTGCAGGGAGTCATGCGCTCAGTTGTTGATCCCATTCAGAGCTCTTGCCAGTTATTGCTGCCTCCCGCCACCTAGCCCTACCGGTGAGGGATAGGGCTTATCCCTTTGAAGGCCTGTCTCCAACCTCTCCCTTGATTCCTCAAAGCACAGCTGAGTCAAGATGGGCACATTTAAAGAAGGTCATTAGGCTAAGGGATGACACAAGGGAAATGTACACAGAGGACACTGTAAACTAAGATAATCTGGTCCAGGGGGTCTGGCACCCTCATCTGTGCTCAGGAACGTCACCCTGCCCAGTGTCTATAGTGGAGGCACGCAGCCTCCCCGCCCATCTCTCATGTCAGAGCCATGGGGACCTTAAAGACCATCGACTACTTTCTCAGCCAAGTTCAACAGAGAATCAGCCCTAATGCCCTGTGCCGTCCACTGTATGTGACGGGTTGGCTTTTCCCCTGTGCATCTAGAACAGTTCGAGTTATGTAACATCCTTGGGGGAGTTGACAAAGTAGTCACTGAAATCATCTTCTGGGCTTTCTGGGTTCAGATGAGGAAGCCCGGCTAAGAAAGGCTTCCTCTCACCTAATAGAGGACAATGAAGCACCAAGGAGGCAGGAAACTTGCCCGAAGTCCCCCAGCCAGCCCAAGCCCGTCCATTTTTCACCGTAGCATAGTGCCCTCCTTTCCTCTGCCCAAACTTACTGAGCATGGGGGAAGCTCTGCTCCAAAGAGATGACCACATCCCTCCCCCTCCCACCACACACAGCACACGTGCACGCATACTTGCACACACGTACACACACACTGGCTCCTGAGTCTGAAGTGCAAAGGCATACCTGGAAGCATAGTGATGGACAAGTGAGTAGTCCTGAGTTCAGATCTAGTTCATCCACTTCCAGACTGTGAGTCCGTTTTGTCACCTGGCAATGGAGATCATAATACCTACTTCATAGGGCCACCATGAAGACCGAGATGGGCCAGGTGCCCAGCACAGGGTAGGCTCTCAGGAACCATTTGTTTCCTTCTTTCCTCTGGTGATCAGTAAGATGTTCCGTGGCTGGTGAGTGAATGGAACATTCACTATTTGACTCCATCTACGTCCGGGTTCTCCTCCAATGAGGGATATTAACAGAGTATTCTTAAGAAGTGCTCTCAAGACACCAAATATGGCATGAGTACGCAATGCTCACTTGAGCTCAAACTTGAGCCCTGGTTTGCTAGCCGGCTGTGCACACCCAGACCCACAGACCCAGCTCCTACCTGTCCTCTCCTCTTCTCTTTCTTCTTCCCCTCTTGGCACAGCCAAATGTCTGTGTGTCAGAGGCCTACCGTGGTTCAGCAAGCTTCTGGCCTGCCTCCCATTCCTTGCACCCCATTGAGCCCCTGTATGTGTTTGGGCAAATTTAGAAATTTGTGGGCACACCACAGAGTTAGAATGTCGGGGAAGCATGGCTTAGACTTGGCACAAGCTTCCCGATTTCTACAGAGCAGTGATTCAGCATATTGGAGGTTAGCGCCTCATGGGCCAGCCTGGCTGGGGAAAGGGCAGAAAGCCACTGGGAAGAGCTAGAGTCACAAGGGAATCCCGCCCCCGCCTCCATTTTCCCTTCGGGAATGGGCTTTCAGATTTCTGAATTTCCTGTTGGGTTGGAAGTTAAGCACAGAAGACTTTTCTATGGTTCTAATGCCTATGACCAAAACCCTTTTGCATTTGTGCCTTTTCCTTTCCTGCCTTGGTAAGTGGATTACGATGAGTGGGATCAAATCTGTGGATTTATTGGGATTTTGCATGATTTCAGGGTCATCATTCCTAAAGGCCTTGTCCTTTGTTCAAAAGTGGGTATGAAGTGAGGGAAATGAAGCTGAACAAATTATCAGCAAGAAGCTAGTCCTGGAAATGGCTTTTCAAGAGAAAAAAAAATCTCACTGGCTCTGGGGTAAAAAAGCACCAGTGGGTGTGGCCGCTGCTTTGATGGCAGTCCAGTTAATTGCAGGTTCTGTTTAATTGGGATCTGGTTACTTTTTCTCTTGTACCCTGGTGCTCAGGATGGCCTGTGCCCAGCTGGGCCTAATTCAGTGACACGGCTCAAATCCTCCTGACCTCCTCCTCATAACCTGCCGTGTCTCTCTCAGGCCTAAATGCGTCCGTCGGCATTGTTCCATTGGAACCCTCAGAAGGAACCGCTCCGACGTGTTAAGCTTTTTAATTTAGCACACACCGCGCGTGTATGCCCCCAGACAAAACAGAATTGATTTATAATTCTCTTAATGGAAGCACAGGCTTTAGTTGCTCCAGAAATAGATCATTACCTCTGCCACCTTTTGTAATTTTTTCCCTCCGGTTTTTTTTTTTCAACACCATTGTGGTCTAAAAATATGACGTTTCACTTCAGCCCTCTATCGTAATCCGCTAAATGGCAGACATTTCTTTTTAGACCTTTAATTTATAGCGTGTTTGTTCAGTTTCAGTTCATTAATTAATGTTCTTCCGAGGCCCCCATGCCAGAGTCTTTGTGTAATGCTCTCTTACAGTAAGCAGGTGCTTTTATCCTTAATGAACAATTTCCTGGAAAATACTGAAATAAACAACGAATAATCAGGCGGGGAAGACAATGAATCTGGGAGTTGTGTGCCATTCTGCAAATTAAAGCTGGGGAGTTGAGGGACAGATTTTTATCTGCCACAGTGCTGTTTTAGTGGCTGCTTCTTCTGGGAGGGGGCGAGGGGTGCTGGAGTTCTGGAAGGTGAGTGAGCTTCTTGCTCCTCCAGGACACCAGAGTTCAGAGGAACTGTTTTATCACAAATGCGTGTGGCTGTGGAGATGGTTGTCAGACAGCCTAGGCCAGAAACACAGCCAAATTGGCCTCTGGTTCCAGACTTGGAATCATCTCTAGCTTAGACTGTGGGTCAGCAGGGCCTGGGCTGGGCCAAACTGTAAACTTACTGAAATTCATCTTCAGTCTTTCTCTCTGTTCTGGCAGACTTTCCCCACCCCGGAGAGGGAGTCCTTATTGGAGGACCCTAATAAACTCATTCTCTCTCTGCACACCGCCTCCAGGAGTATTTGTACTGCATCCTCCCACCCACCCCCCAGCAAGAGGGCAATGACCATATTTCACTCAGTGTTTTACTGGTTACAGGCCCTTCTAATCCTTATCTCTTTGGCTTCTCTCCACCATGTGAGTCAGATTTTCTTACTATTCCCACTTGACAGAGGAGGAAGCTGGGACTCCCAGAGGTTAGTGGCCTCCCCCAAGGTCACACATTCAGCAAGAGGTGGAGCTGGAATTAGGACCAGGAACTGGGATTCCAGGGTTCAGGCTCTTGTTATCCCTGGGGGAGGGCGCAGGCGATGAGCGAGCCTGGAGTGAGAGGTGAAGTACCCTGGCCCACCTAACCGGGCTTCGAGCCAGAATTCATCAGTGTCATGGACCAAGGGCTGCAATAAATTTCTTTTAAATTCTGAATACCTGATTCATTTATTATACTGGATAGAGCTGACAAAAATCACACATTATCCATCCATTTTCCTGTGCGGTAAGATCATTCTGGGTCTTTGAAATGGCATAATGTTTTTAATCACAGTGTGGATACAATCTCAGCGTCATCGCATGCCATACAATTGTAACGGCAATTCCTCCCAGCTTGATGGCTCCACGCGCTGCCTGGAAGCTCCACAAAGTGGCCTGTGTCCCTGGGGTAGCAGGCTCAGGGCTCATGAATCCCTGCTGTTTGGGGAAATGCACCCCAAGGGGCAGTGGGGGAGACTCTGGGATGGAGGAGGGTAAGCTGAGGGGGCTGCCTGAAGGGGCCTGCTTTCTTTGTTTTCAAAATGAAGGTGGCTTTATTGTGGCTTTTCAAGTTTTAAATTTGAGATCAGTTCATCAGAGAAAAATGTAAACATACAGAAAGGTGTAGAGAACAAAGTTAGTCTCCGAAAATATCATCACTCGGATATCCTCATCAACAAGTTTAACATCCTCTGGACATCTGTCTGTTCTCACTCCCTCTCAACACACACACCCCGCACACTTGCACAGAACATTTTATAGCAATGTGATCATAATGTTCATGCTGTTTTGTAACCTGTGTTTTTCACTTAATACTCCATCAGGATCATCCTCCCATGTCGATCAACTTATGTATATTATCCTAAAATATCTTTGTTTTTACGATTATAGTGACAATAATGCTCACTATAAGAAACACTAATATACAGCATAAATGTTTGACTTAGAAAGCACAAGTCCTGTGATACTGCTCCCTTCCCCCGCTTAAAGATGACCACCATCAGTGCCCTAGTGTACAGGCTTCCCTGTTTGTCCGCACATCAATATTTTTAATGCTTGAATGATATTTTGTTATGTAGACATGGTAGAATTTATTTAGCAAGGACTCCACTGATTCAGGTATTTCGGTTGTTTGAATGCTGCAACAAATATCTCTTTATTAAGAGATGATGCAAAAAACATTCTCGAACGTATCCTTGGCCTCGGTCAATTTTTAAAAATTAAATTGCAAAAGTGGAAAGCTGGGTTAAAGGTATACACTAAAGCATGTTGTTGTGTATTGTCAAGCTGCTTTCCAGAACACACCGATGTGCATTTCCACTACCAGTGTGCAGGTGTAGGACCCTTCAGGCTTTGGGATAGTTGGTGTCTGGCTTCAGAATCTCCTGGCCTAGATACATATGGAGGTTTCCAGAAGGAAACCTGGGGAGGCTGCCCTAGTCTGATGTGCATGCCTATGGGCTGACAGCCAGGGCCTCCTGTTTAGCTCCTGACTAGAGAGAGGTGGCCCCCGAGGTGTGATGGGGCAGAGGCTGCCCTGGGGTGGGCACTGGGCTGGAATAGCACAATCTAAAAGGCCAATCTTCAAAAGGATGCTGAGGGTTGGACAGAGAGCTGGGCAGGGACTAAGGAGCCCACCATCACTATGCTCCTGATGCCTGCATGTCCAGTTCTAGGTTGCAGTTTAATCCTCACAAGAGCCTGTTGTTCTCTGATCCTTCCCGTGTAGTCAAAGAGCAAAAGGAGGCTCAGAGCAGTGAAATGAGTTCTCCCGGATCCAGGACTAGAATCCAGTTCTTCTGCCTCCTCTGCTTTATCTCTTTGCTGCTGGGAGATGGGGTAAACCTGAGGTTGGGAGTGGGGTGAAGAGACAGAAGAATGAGAAGAGGGGAAGGGCAGGGAAGGAGAAACATTGTAGATGAGCTTATAGAGTGGAAGGGTCCAAGAGATGATGCAGTCTGACCTCAGGCTCTGGGACAAGCAGAGAGTGAAGCTGAGAGGGAAAGCCACCTTTCCTGGGTCCCACAGCAAGTCAGTGACTTAGCAGACAGAGAGGAAGAATGGGGCCCGTGGAAGCTGAGCTGCTCTAGCTGAGCTGGAACCCAGGCAGGAAGACTCAAGGGAGAGAAGAAGTGCAGCTGCTCTGAGTCCTGAGAGATGGAGCTAGGAGGCTGGACAAGCTTGTGAACGGGCCGCTCTCCCTTCAGAAGAGGCAGCCCTGATCAAGCGTGGATTCAGAGGCAACCGGAATGGAGATGGGCCGGATTCAACGTGTGGGGGACCTGCAGGGATGTTAAGCATCCATTCCTGCAAAGGTCTCTGATATCACATGACACTTGCCTGTGGCTTCCTGTGAGGGAAAGGCCTAGATACTTTCAATTGAGCCACATCCTGGGTCCACTGCCCTTTCACGGCCAATCACACACACCCTCCAGCAGGTGTTTGGGGGTCTTGGGGCAGGGGCCTACCTGCGTCATCTTTGTGTCCACAGTGACTGGCAAGTGTTCAATAAATGTTTGCTGAATGAATGGATGAAAGATGAGATCCGTCTTGATAATTGTACAGTTAAGATTGACCCAGGAGTCACCAAACATATACAGCCAAGTCTACATTTTCCAGCAGAGGATTTTTTCCCATCAATCTTTTATTTTCCCTCAGCTTCTTAGAAATTCTAGAATTCAGGATTATAGAGTTGGAAGGGTCTTTGAGGTGGGGTATATGGGTTGGGAGGAAATGAATATTTTAGTGGGCACCTTCTATGTGCCAGATGCTGGGCCAAGTGCTCTACTTACCAACTCATTTAATATCCTAACAGCCCATGAGGTTGGTCTTACCTAACGTGATCCACTCAGCCCCAGAGCAGGTAAATGATTTTATCGAGGTTATGTAGCCAGTAAGGCGGAGTCAGGATTTGAACCGAGGGCAGTGGACTCCACCATTCCCTTCACATGAGCCCTGCCATCAGTGTGTCATGTGACCTTGAAGGAGTCACCTGGGGACATTTCCCCTACTGGGGGACCAGGCATTGGACGGTTGATGCTCCCAGTCTGTCCCCACACCAGTTCTGATACCATATGGCTTGCTGTTTAGCCCAGATGGGAGACTGGACCTTCAATGATGGGTGATTCTCCAAGACCCTGTCCCTCAGTGATCTGTTCCTATCCGGGCACTTGTGGTTGAATCTTGTGGTCTGAGAAATGTTTTTTTCAGAGTGGGCAGGAATGGGGACTAATCCCCTTGGGGCTGTGTGGCCCTGAGTGACTGACCTGTCTTTGGAGGTTTTGTGGATGTGGCCATGATTTAATGCCGGGGCATGAGGGACTCCCACAGTTCTGAGAACCCCGCAGCCCTGGGAGGGGGTTGGAGAGGCGGACAGAGCAGGCCTGGAGTGGGATGGGTTGCGGGAGGGAAAGGCATCCTTGAGGTTGGCTAGGCCAGCTGAGTGTGCCCTGATTTGCAAAGAAATGGAAAGATGGAGATAATTGCTTTGTGAGAAATGGAATGGCCTAAGAACACAGATAAGTTTTCTCCCTTCATCTTCAGAGGGGCTGGAGGCTGGGGATGCAGCTGCTGCCTGCTCGGGAATGGGAGGGTTGAGGGCCCAGAACCCGGAGATGGCACATAATGGGGGAGGGAGGGCGGTGGTTTATTACTTTGGCGGTTTCTATACCACCCCCACCCCCCATCCCGCACCCCCGCCCTGGGGATATGCTGTGATTCCTCTCAGAGCATGACTGATGTCAGGGCCACTTAGTCTCTGCAGGGCTGGGGGTGCAGGGGACAGGACAGTCTTTTGACTCTGATTGATGGGCACTGCAGGCCTCTGTGGTGCCATTTTCAGGATTTGCAGCCTGAGGCTTCCTGGGCACGGAGAAAGCAGAATTTATCAGGGGGTGGAGCCCGCATCAGAGGAGGACATTTACCACGTCTCAGGCGGTGACTCTAATCCCCTCTGATTTATCCAGCGGGCAGGCACCTGGCAGGGCCTCTGTGTTGGCGCTGGGAACTTCTGCTGCACTCCTGCAGTCAGGGAATCACTCTTTTGTAGATTAAGAGCTGTGGATTTATTTTCTAAACTTGTTTTTTAAGCGCAGGGAGATTAGAAAGCGTTCAACATAAACCCAGCCCTGGGTGGGATTGCTGGAAGGCAGGAGGCTTCATCAAGGCCAAGGGTGAAGCTGCTTAATTATGGGACTGAACACAGCTCCTCTTTTCCTCTCACACTAATCAGACCCCAGCAAGGCTGGTAAACAGAGAGGGGCCTGGGGCCCGGGAGCCACAGAGCAGCGGGCAGATGAAGGGGAAGGGCCGCTAGATGGGACGATGACCTTGGCATTTGCCCAATTACGTGCAAACTTGGCTTTTTTGTTTTATTCAGAAAAAAATAGAGAAGTGTATGTGTATGTGTGTCTCTTCTATAAATAGAAGATAGAACCCTCTCTCTTTCCGCCCACATGCTGGGAGGGATGTGAGGCGTTTGCTTCTGTTGCCTTCCGAGCCTGAAAGCGCCCTTTCATGAGGCGCTCGGAACACCAGTCAGTCCCTGCAACTGCAGCTTGAGCTTTTGAGTGGGCTTCAATGCCTGCCTTGTGCTGGCCCCTGGAGCAGACGCACCCCAGTGCTGGTGGGGTGGCCAAGGCAGGAATCTTTGAACGGCTCTTAGAATGTCACGGTGCCGCCTGTATCGTCACCAACAGATTGCTGTTTCCACAGTGCAATGTTAACACAGCCTGGAATGTCCCATGCAGTATGACCTGCTGTTGGGACAGGTCTTTGGTGGCCTCTGTCAGGCCAGACACATGCAATGTGGCTGATCCAGAGGCTGGGGATGGCTGAGAGGTCGGGGGACGCTGTTGGCTGTAGAGACAATAATCAGTTGACAAAGATGTATTGAGCCCCCTCTCCGTGCAGGCAGTGCTCCAGGTGCTGGAGGCAGCAGTGAACACACAGACCAAACCCCTGCCCTCATGAAGTGTGTTCTAGTGGTGTGGTACAAAGGGAAGGAAGGGGATGTGCAGGGTCTAAGGCCCAGAAGGAAGAGCTGAGGCCACTTCTAGATGGTTCTTACAGGAGAGGAGCAATTTGCAAAGTTAGTACCAACTGTTCAGCAATGTAGGACAGGGACAACAAGTGCATGGCACCTGTGTGTCCTTCACCACCCAGTGCCCACAACAGGCATTACTAATCAATCATGGCACACTTTCCCACTCAGTCCCAGTTTCTCAGCATAGCATTCCCAGCAGCCACTACCAATCTATGCCCAGTGTTGTGTGAGTGGAAACCTCCCAGGGCCCACAAAATAGTGCCTGACCACCGCCACCCCTGCTGCCAATGTAAATTTGTTGAGAAGGAAGGGCTCTCTGGAAGAGACCAGGATGGACAGAGAGCAGGTTCCAGGTACACAGATCAGGCTTTAGTGCCCAAGATTTTGGCACAGTCAGGAGGACTAGGCAGGTGGAGGAAGCAAAGCAGGTGGGGGAGGATTTTTGCACAGATGGACTGTGAGGTCATAACAACTGATCCCAGGGCAGAGGCCATCTGTTTGTCTGTCTGCCCTCTGCCCCAGTTTTATGCATCTTGGCTAATGCGAGCAGCTGGTGTCTGGCCAGGTGTGTGGTGCCACACAGGTCCAGATACAGGCTGGACTCTACAGGTGCTGGTGCTGGTGTTGGCAGGGCCCCTGCAGAAGGCAAGGGCCTCTAGAGGATGCTGCCACCTCTAAGATCTGCTCAGCCTGCAGGGCCACCCAGGCCGGAACAAAAGCCCAGGCTAGGAGGAGGAATCCTTTGCTATGATGTCAGTGTCTCTTGAGGACCCAGTGGCAGATTCTCTTTAATGCCACCTGCCAGGCCCAGAAGGCCCTCAAAGTGTTAGAATAAACAGGTGAATACAAACTCTAAGGATGCATATTGATAGGACCAGGCCGTCCTTCAGACTTGATCTTGATGGAGAGGAGCAGTTTTCCAAATGGATATCCTGAAGACCTCTGCTCCTAGAGCGGCCACTAGAAAGTTTTATGGGAAACAGTGGGTGAAACAGAGTAGAACAGGTCTCTTGACTTCGGGTCTTCTCAGAGCCCACGGTACACTGCTGTGAATATTTCAGATGAGGACACTGCAGGCAGCATTTCCTGAACTTACTCGTGAAACCTTTGTCTGGGAGATTTCCATCAACATCTCATGGGACTGGAGTTCCATAGAACCCAGTTTTGGAAAATGCCTCACAGAGTTTCTCACGTTGCCCTCTACGGCTCTGCAGGGCGAGCCCTCTGCTGCCTGGTCCTCCAACACCACCTGCACGTTCCTGCCTCTGCACACTTCCTTATGCCGTACCTGCCCCTGCAATACCCTTTCTTTGCCCTGTACCTTTCCATAATCTGTTCATCCTAAATCCCATCCACTCTACAAGGTCTTCCTCAAGCCCCCCCAGTGGGACTTAACCGCTTGCTGCTTTAGTCTCTTCCACCAGACTGCATCCGACATGTGTGACTCCTTTGTGTCCTCCCCAGGGCCGGGCAGGTGGTGCTCCACGAGTGCTTGTTGATCAGGTCAGGCCGCGGCAGGTGTGTGGACTGACTGCACGTGTGGGCAGGTGTGAGCGACTGGCCTCCTGGCCACCTTCTCTCCCCTTCGCCCCCCTGCCCAGTTCATTGGGTGTAAAACATTCATTCCCCCTAGTCTGGAAAGAAATGTCTCCACCTCTGGAACTTTGCTCCCTTCCTCTGCTCCTTAGTATGCAGGGAGCACGGACAAAAGGGAAGGGAACCAGCTGATCTATTTATATGCTCTCTTCTTCCGAAGTGAAACCAGGGGCATTTTCTTATTTAATTATTAATGCCCTAAATCAGATGGTGCCCCCTGCGTTAACCTCTGTCACTCTGAATGGAGTTGGACTAATAACCACTGCGGCAGGATTGATTCTCCCTCAGTCATCTCATAAGCATATGTCTTTGGGATCTGTCCTCTGGGAGAGAGCCCGGGGGAGCCCCATTAAAGTTAATGGCGATGAGTTGCACCCAAGTGGGGACGGCTCTTTTCTGGCTGCTCTTTGTCCGCCCCAGTGAAGTGTCTGAGACGAGTAGAAACACTTCTTCTAAAATCAGTTCCCGAAAGGAACTGACTAGCTCAGCTTAGGACTCGACCCCACCTTCAAGGCCCTTACAGACACGTTGGAAAGATAAAGTAGACACGCTGGAGAGATGTCAGTGCAAGATGGGGAGTGATAAGTGCTGGACCGTGTGGCCCAGTCGGTGCCAAGCCCTGCAGGGAAGGAGAGGGCTGGGGGTCTGAGCTGGACCCTGAGTGGATGGTATTGGGACACGCGGAGTTGAGGGGAGCCGGGTGAGCAAGCCTCGGTGGTGAGAAAGAGTAGGAGAGAAGACCAGCCTGCGCCGGGGAGGGAGGGCTGGAGGACAAGCTTGCGTCTTTTAGATTGGGCCAGGTTCAGAGAAAAAGTCTGAGGGGAGCTGAGAGAAGTCATCTCTTCTCCCCTCAGGCTGGACGTCCTTCTCCCGAGGAGCGCCCCTGCTCTGCTAGCCTTAGCACAATCACCCGGACGGAGGAGTGAGGCCTCAGACCGTCAGCTTAAATGCCACCTAGCTGGCTGTGTCCTGTGCTCCCTGGTCACCTCCACTTCCTGGGTGCTCATCCAAACACCCATCACCCTCTCTGTGCCCTGGTATCCAGGTACCTCCCTGCCAGTGTGAGTCAGCTAAACTGTCCTGTCCAGACCTGACTCTCAGAGAAAGAGGTTTTTGTGAAGATTTAAAAAGATCTCTCAAATTGTAGCAGTGATCCAAGTTACCTCTGTCTCCCACTTCTCTCTCATCACCTTGGACCAAAAGGGGCCAGAGGAACAATCTCCTCTTGTCCAGGTGGCCTCATCCTTTGATATTGTAAGCTTCGTAAGTTTGAAGATGTGGTCAGGGGGTCCTCTCGGGAGAATGCCGGAGGTTACAGGAGCAGCCAAAGTAGTGAGACAGAGCCGTGGAGAGAACTGAGGTGAGGCAGCATCCTCTGCAGCTGATGTTCAGACTCTGTGCCTCTCAGAGCACTGTGTCCCTTTGTTTATTTCTTTATTTGATTTATTTGATGTCTTATCAGCCCAAACCCACCTGGAAGAAAATGCTCATCCCCAACACTCAGTGCCATGTCCTGGGCAGACTCTTTCTTGTCGGAGGTATCTTCTCTTTGAGGAGAATGGGTTGAAATGGCCTGCAGCCCTAGTGCTGTATGGACTCCAGTTTCTGCCGAGGGGCCAGTTAGGTCTCCGAGGACTGGAGGTGGGGTGGGGTGAGCGGGTGGGAGAGATATGAGTGGCTGTGGCTTGCATACTCCTGGACTCTGCAAATTGAGCAGAAACACCAATTCTCTTTCCTAACTGATTTTCAGATTACATTTAGCCAGATTATTTCCAGATCTCAAATAGAGAGAAAAACCTCATTAATCATTGATTTGGACCCCACGGTTATACAGAATTTGTGACAATTTGTTTACCTTTGAAGGAGCTGCTAAGAAAGAGTTTAACAAGGAAATTATTGGGGATGGGGAGAGAGTGTTTAACCTGTCACGAAGACAGGAGCTCCATTTAGCTTCCCTCTGGGTACAAACGGGGGCATGTGCAACATCCATGCCACTCTGCTCTGTCCCCAGGAAGACTGAGTGCTTACTCACCTGTAAACTCAGGGCCAGTGGACTGGAAATCCTCAACCATTTCAAGCCTGGGGGGAACCCCTTTCCAATGTCAAAATATTTTCTATCCCATTCCCTCCCCCAGTTATTAGAAGTTGCGGTTTTTTTTAGTGTGGCTGATTGAGAAGAAAAGCTACTCTGAATTCAGTAAAGCTTTTAAGCAAATCACAGTAACATCTATGTACACGTGAGGAATAGTGCTGTCTTTCTGAGTCATAGTGTACATTCAGTCTATAGCCGATGTTGGAGCACATATGAATTCCAGGTCCCCTGGAGGTGGCTCTGAGGCCCCCTGCACCCCACCAGGTGGGACCCCTTGGGCAGTTCTCCAAGGCTATAGGACCGAGGAGTCCTGGGGTGTTAGGACAGGAAGGAGCCTCGGGGGTCATTTCAGCCACTCACACCTTAATTATTCTCTGCCTCTATGAGGAGCCCTTTGTTGGGGACTCCTCAGTTTAGGGGACCAGGGGGGTGGTCTGTGTAGGCACACTTAACACCGGTCACAGGCTGTCACTTCAGGGCCTGGATCGGACTCTACAAGCTGCTTCCTTGAAGCCCCTACACGCTGTACTTCGTCCACGGTGGGAATGACGTGTGCTGACTTGCTTCCCTCTGGGTGTCAGTGACTGATACCCCCAGGAGCAAGAGAAGCGAGGTCCAGCCTTCTGGGTGGCTTGCTTGACCAGAGCTGCCCAGAAGGGTTTTCTCAGCTCCCTCAGCTCCCCTGAGGACCACACCAGACACTTTCTTCTCTTTCTTTGTGGCAGGAGGGAGTTGGGAGAGAAAGTGAGTGGGCAAAGCGCATCGAAGATGAAGGAGAAGAGAACAGAGGGAGGCTGTTGCCTTTAAAGTAGTCTAGATCAGGGGTTCTTGGTCCAAGGATGGGCTCAGGGGCCTAAGGACACCCTGAAATCGTAGCCAAATGTTGTTATGTGTGGCATTTTTCTGGGGAGAAGTTCTCTAACTTTCATTAGATTCTCAGAGCAGTCCATGAGCCAAAAAACTTTGAGAAGGCCTGGCCAGGAATTTCGACTTTTCCTGGACTCAGGCTTCCCACTCCTCGTTACTCAGAACTGGTGAAATGTGACCGCGTTAGTCAAAGCCTGCAGGGGAAAATATCAAATGCTCGTTACACCGCGAGGATGGGAAACCTGGTCTGCTGAGCGAGCCTGTTCTGCCGCCTTGTGTGAGATGTCTCAGCGCCAAACAGATGCCCAGGAAAATGGTCTGATTAATGACGCTGCCTCCTTTGTTCTCCTGCACAGGCCCCGGGATGGCACTCTCAGTGACAGGGCTCGTCGTCTTCTCTCTCCTGCAAACGGTCCTCTCCCTGAACCCTGAGGACCCCAACGTGTGCAGCCACTGGGAGAGGTAAGATGTGGGTCTCAGATGGTCAGGCACTCCACGGGGGCCTCACCCTGGGCTTGGCACTGTCAGGACACAAGCAGAAGCAAGAGGTACAGAAGCTGTCCACCAAGGGCCTGCAGGCCAGCTGGGGACACAGCACTGTGTGATAGGACAGATAGGACAAAGATAGGACAAAGCAGTACAGATTCTGTCTGAGACTCAGAGCTGTGGGAGCTCAGGGTGGAGGGGTTGAGTGACAGGCAGCTTAAATGATGCAGTCTGAGAGTTGACAATGTACTCATGTTCCTGCCTGCATTCGCACTTCCCAGCCACTTTACAGACGAGGAAGTAGAGGCCCAGAGGGGCTCAGTGCCCATCTGCAGCCAGGTGGGCTGCAGTGAGTAACTGTGGTCCAAATGTGTTGTTCTCCAATGCTGTGATGCTATCCTTGCTCTCCCAGACTGGCAACAAGGCAGCAGCTTGGCTGGACAGGGCGGCCAGCAGTTTGCCCGGAAGAAGATAGGTGAGGGGCCCCTGCTGCTTCCGATCTGGTGGGGGTCAGGGGCTGCCAGAGGAAGGGCAGCCAAGGGTCACTGCAAAAGAGCCGGCTGCATTCTGGCTGCGACACTAGGTCCGGGGGGAACAGGCCCAGGCCCTGCAGACGGCCTGACTTTGAAGCACAAGGTTAAAGTATTGATTTTGGTGAGCAGAAAGACAGTGACCAGAGACCCAATCAGGAAAAACCGAATTAAACCCTGCATTGATTGGCCTTGCTGACCAGGACGACTCTGCCACTTAGATGTTAATAAATCAAATGAATAAAATTAAGATGAGGGCCCAATGGGGGGAGCGGACGGTGGAGGAGGCCAGGTGCCTGGGGCGGTCTGTGCTCCATGCCCGTGAGGGTGAATGTCCCACCCCATGGCAGGGAAGGGCACATCACCCAGGGCCCTGGAGGGACTGGCCGGGGAGGCAGAGGGACAGTGCCCACGCTGGCATGATCTCTGGTGACTGGGTGCTTTACCAGGAGTCCCTATAAAGTCGAGGCAGGAGCAGAGGGCAGTGGGAAGAACTTGCCATCTGTGATGAGACCTTGGTCCACTCAGCCTGGATATTTCCACCTGTTACCCATAAGACTTTGGGGAGGTCTCTGAACCACTCTGAGCCTACTGCCACCTCTGTAAAGGGGGGAATGGTGACTCCTGCCTCACAGGCTTTTTGGAGGACCAGGGTACCAGTCTCATGAAAGTGCTTCAAGGACCTTAAAGCTCAATTATTGTCTGTCCTTAGTGACAGCTCTGGCTTTGCAGGAACTGGTTCTCACAGACTTTATGCACCCAGACTCACTGGGAGTGAGGGTGAAAAGTGGAATCTCCTGGATCCTCTCCCCAGAGACTCCAATTCCATAGGAATGGGGTAGAGCCTAGGAATGTGCTTTTTAAATAAGCTTTCCATGTGATTCTGAGGCGACTCAGGCCCCTTGCCCCTTCTGGTCTTGCTGAATTTAAACCTTCATTTCCCCGTGGGTGAGAGAGATATCAGGTGGAATTCCACATTAGTCTCTGGTTTGCAGACTCCAGTCTCAGCAGCCTCCTCTCATCTGCCTGTCCCAGTTGAGACACAGTTGCTTCCTGCCGATGTCTGTGTTGTATCCCAGCCCCCAGAATGCCTCCTCATCTGCTCACCTCTGCCTTTCCCAGCGCCTCCAACTAGGTCCTTCTCCTTCAGGAAGCCTTCCTTGATGGCAGGGCCGACCCTGACTTCCCTCTTTTCTGAGTCCCATTTGCACCGGTGGATCAGCACAAACTTAAACCAAACTCTCTAATTTTCTAAACCTGCCCAACATGAATCCGTTTGGAATGTGAAAATATTCCAAACCGAGCCTGCACTGAGTCGGCATTTCAGGCTGATTGGGCTATCAGCTGAAGTTATAGCTTTGGTGGGAGAACAAGGAGGGACCCTGGACCCCATTGGTCCAGGTTTACAGCTAACTGGATGCCACCTGGATCAGGAGGTCTGGGGGCATGTCTGGGGACCCCCTGGGCTTCCCTGACCCCTAAGGAGGAGGCCTTGCAGTGGTGCCCTGTGACCCAGGTGCCTCCTTCTTCTTGACTTTTCCAGCTGAGCTCCGTTACCAGCTATATATGGATGGATGTAGTCTGTGTCATTCCAGAAGCACACCCCGGTCCCCAGAGACCGCTCAGGGAGAATTTCCCAGCTGGATTAGTGCTTCTGGCAGGCTCGTCATTAATTATGCCCCTTTACCATAAAGTCCAGTAGAAAGACCTACCCTGGCTAGTAAAGCCCAGCTCTACAAGATTAATCGGGCCTCTCGTTACCATGTTGGAAAATGAGCGTGTTAAACCACCCAGCCATGAAACCAGGGGCACACACTTTGCCCTGGAGACTTGGAGTTGGTTCAAGGTCTCATTGCCAGACTCGCTTGGCTCGGTCTGACCCCCATGACACCCTCTCTGCCCCCTCTGTTGGACTGATGCCTTTTCTCTGAGCACGCCCTGTCCCCATCAGTGCTGGAAGGGGCACTGAACCCCCGAGTCCTTAACAAAGGCGGGCTGTCCATTCTGTGTGTGAGTCTTGCTCCCTCTTCCCTGCTATGGTCAGGGAGGAAATATCCCTCAGTGCCTAGCACAGGAGGTGAATCATTGACAGTCACATACTAATGGTGGCCAGCATCAATTAGGCACTTACTGTGTACCTGTTAAGCATTTTGCATGTATTATCTTGCTTTATTTTCCCACATCGCTGAGAGATAGATACTGTTATTACCCTCCTTAATCCTCACAATAACTACATGGAGTCCCTGGTAATGTTTATCGTAGATTTACAGGTGAGGAAACGGAGGCTTATATGAGTTAAATAACATGTCTAAGGACATGCTGCTGACAAGTGACAGGTTTAAACTTGACCCACAGCCCAAGCACTCTTATCCATTCATTCTCCTGCCTCTGAGTGAGGTGCTCAGGCAACACGTTGGAGCACAGGGTCGTGGAATTTAGAGTTGGACGGGCCTTTGGAAAGCCAGGGGCGGGTGTCGAGCTGCCTCAGTTTCTCCAAGCCTGGAGATAAAACAGGGGTTTGGGCCATGTCTGCATAGATGTGCCGGCTGGTAGAGGCTCACCAAGAGCCCTCCTTCCATCCTCAGTGCTTCAGAGAAACAGAATTGCCCACCGCCCCGAGTCCCTGTGCATTGCTGACTGCTCCTGGCCTCTTCTTTCTGAATTCTAGACCCTAGACCTTTCAGGCATCAGAGAGCCTGCTGTGGACCCACTTGAGGAGCTGGCCTGCCCAGCTCCCTTGCCAGTAAACCAACAGTTTCCTCAGGCAAAGCAGACAGGCTCTTATAGCCAGGACCTGGCCATCTGGCCCAGGGCAGTGAGCCTTCCGGGGGAAAACACTGAATAATACCAACCTACATAAAAATTAATTCCTGAAATCTCAGCTGAGGTCCTCTCCCAGCCTGCACGGGAAGGATGAATCCTCGCGTTACATCCTGGCTTGACTCCTTTTCATACAACCCCTGCCAGGGGCGGGCAGGTGGAAAGGCTTATTTTGGTGAAGCTGAGACCTGCTTCCCTGTGGCTTCCACCCACTGGTCCAGGTTTACAGCTAACTGGATGCCACCTGGATCAGGAGGTCTGGGGGCATGTCCTTGATGCATCCCCAGCTATACTAGAGATGTAATAGAGCCGAAGGTAACTGGGTGACCTTGGGGATGTCACTTATCCTCTCTGTGCTCAGTCTCCTTGTCTGTAAAGTGAGGATAACAATGCCAACTACCTTATAGGATCGTGGGAGGATTTAGACACTTAACACGGGGGCCGGCCAAGTGGTGTAGCGGTTAAGTTCTCGCACTCCGCTTCAGCGGCCTGGGGTTCGTAGGTTCGGATCCCGGGCGTGGACTGACACACCGCTTGTCAAGCCATGCTGTGGCGGCGTCCCATATAAAGTAGAGGAAGATGGGCATGGATGTTAGCCCAGGGCCAGTCTTCCTCAGCAAAAAAAGAGAGGAGGATTGGCAATGGATGTTAGCTCAGGGCTAGTCTTCCTCACACACACACACAAATAATAAAAATAAAAAAATAAAACACAACATGGGCACTCAACGCATATCAGCAGTTATTGCTACCAGCTGTGTGACCTGGGGAAGCTGCCTCTCTTGGAGCCTTAGTTGCTTCATCTATAAAATGGGACCACTTACTTCATAGAGTTGCTGCAAAGACCAACTTCCATGCATGTGCTTTGAAAACCATAAAGAGCTGAACAAATATAAAGTATTTTAAAACTTGCTGGCTCTGCCTTCCAGAGCCTCATAGAATAAACCAAAACTCTCTTTTATTCATTCTCTGTTAGATGAACAAATGAACCAGAATTTCTGAAAATGAGCTGGGCCAAAGGGCAGTAAGGGGTGTGTCCTGGACCCAGTGGGGGGTCAGGGGGGTTTGAGTGCCAAGGGCATCCAGGGGCAGGAGGAGGATAGCGGGGCAGGGGGAGGTTGGAGCCCCTGGACACTTGGCCGTGGTCCTGGCTCCGCTGGGGAGGGGGACCCCATCCTGATGTCAGCTTAGCTTCCCAAGTGCTGACCACAGCTTCTGTCCCCCATCTGGTTCTCAGCTACGCCGTGACTGTCCAGGAATCATATGCACACCCCTTCGACCAGATCTACTACACACGATGCACAGACATCCTCAACTGGTTCAAGTGCACCCGGCACCGGTGAGTACCTCTCGCAGGTGATGGGCAGGGAGAAAGTGCATGGCCTCAGAGCTTGCCCTGGTGCAAGTTCGTAAAAGGCCCCTATAGTAGAGGTAGTCTGTGCACCAGCTATATACCCTCGGTACTCACTCTACCCAAAACACCCGAGATGCTCTGCCGAGGACTTCTTCCTGGCCGGAGGAGCTTATGGCCAGGGCAGGCCAGACGTGCTAGAGAATTAATGCCTGTGGGGGCATCCCTCAACCAATGACAGATGGGGAGTTGGTGGATAAATACCCCGACTTCCTCTCCCTCAGGGTAGAAGGGATACCTCTGAGCATGTTCTGCACTGTATCCCAGCAGTCCCCAGGGGGATGGACCCTCAGTCGCCCATAGCAGTCACCTGCTCAGTAGCACACGCTGCACTGGCTGCCTTTACTTCCCTGTCTCATTTTTCCACTCCCCTCCGAGTGCTTCCTAGGATCACCTCCTAAATAAACTGCTTGTCCTTGAATCCCTGCCTCAGGGTCTGCTTCTGGGGGAAAATCCAACCTAAGATAGCTGCCCTCAGAGCAAATGTAGCCCATGGCAGGGCATCTGGCTTGGAGGACAGAGTGCAGGCTAAGCTTCAGCACCCTTTTGGCACCTTGCCAGGCTGCCCGTGGGCAGTGCTCAGTGTGTACGACTGTGTGTGAGAATCCTGCTCCCTTGTCTGCAGCCCTCCTGCAAATCATGCCATGCTCTCTTGTCACTGGGGGAGGAGAGGAAGGAAGAGAGAACGTGTTTTGTTGGATGACCCTGGGCAAATCACTTTATTTTGGGATTCCCAGTGTGTTCATCAAATATATAATGATCCTTGCCCTACTTACCCACAGGGTCCAGTGAGGTCAGGGATGTGAAAATACTTTGAAAAGTGCAGGGGAAAACGGAGAAAAGTGAGCTATTAGATACAGGCAAGGTGGCATTATTATTTGAGGAATGAAAGACCAGCAGATGAAGGGTAAGTGAGGGAATGAGGGAGAGGCTGCTGGTAGGCCCATTTCCTAGTTGCTGAGCATCTGTGTTGATTCCAGATTTCTTTTGCTTCCTCCTTGTGGGCCTAGTCCCTCTTTGGGGTTTATGCAGGAATCATGGTGGGTAGCAATGTGGATGAGGAAACTTGCTCTAAGCTGAAAAGCCAAAGTCCTGGTTTTCTTTGGGGTTTTGCTAGTAATGCTATGAGACCCTGAGCACAGATATAATAGCTGCTTTTAAATCCTTGACTGCTAATCCCAACATCAGGGTCATCTCAGGGTTGGTCTTCATTGATTGCCTTTTCCCTTATACAGGTAATATTTTCTAGTTTCTTTATATGTTTAGTAATTTCAAATTATATTCTGGGCATTATGAATGACAGCAACTGTAGAGACTGAATTCTGTTATGTTTCCCTAGAGAGTATTGATTTGTTGTTGTTGTTTGTTTGTGTTAGCAGCCAGTTAACTTGGCTAAACTCAAAGTCCAGACTCTGAAATTTCAGTATTTTTAGCCTTAGCTGGACTGCTTGGAACCTGTCCCCCGCCCCCACATATAATTCAGAGGCCGGAAGTTTAGGGAGAGATTTTACAAAGAATACAGGGCTTCCTCTTCGTGGCTCCCTCCTTTCTGGGGTTTCCCTTTTCACTTTCTAGTTGCTGGGGCCACCCTGGACTTGTCCTGTGGTTCTTCAAACTCGTAAGGCTATGTGTCTTCCATGTGAATTTTAGCCTGATGGAGGATTGTTGCCTGGGGCCTGCCCTTGGGCTCACCTTGCCCAGTGTCATTTCCTTCTTCCAAGTGTCTACTTCCCTCCAGTATCCACCTTTGTCCTGTCTCTAGTGCCTTCAGGTAGCTGTGTTTTATATTTTCCCCAGATTGTATAGTTATTTGTAGGAGGGCTGATCAATAGGAGCTACTTAGCCGTTACTGCATCCCCTTCCTCTAGCCCTTGACTGTGAAATGAGGAGGTGGGACCAAATGCCCCCTTCCATCTCCCCCAGTTGTGCCAAGTTAGCTGCCTGTGGCCGTGGTCAGAGATGGAGGCAGAAATAAGAGTCCTGCTCCCTCCATGAGTCCTGTCAGGCCCCGTGCCAGAGCCTAGTTTGTTCTAAGGTGTGGCTTTCTTGGGTACTTGGAGGCTGGGGCTGCCATCCATCACCACTGGGGAAGGGTAAGTGAGCGGCTGCTTATTAAAATAGGCTGCATTCCTGGAACATGAATTATTTTGCTAAATTATTGAGTCGCCTTGCAGCTTTCCTGATGACCCGGAGCGTGCATGCCGACAGCTGCACCATCAGTCTGCTTCAGTGTGGAATGGCTTGTTTGAACTAGGCATCCTTCTCCTGACAGCAGCCTGCCCCCGGCCCCTTCCCTCTCCTGCTTCCCACCCCCGTGCTGGGAGCAAGCAAGGATGGGAAAGCCAGAAGAAAAAGGGGACACCTCTCTCTTAAGAGGCTTTAATGATGCCGAGACCACCTCTCCACTGGAAGGGCTTGGGGATAACCCTGTTTGGTGGGAGGAATGGACTGAATGACCTCTGAGCCAACTCTGAGTCATTCTTTATCTGAGAGGCTTACACAACCCCTGAAATTGCCGGGAGCCGCCTTCCTGCACCAGGGAAGTAGCTTCACTTTGAGGCTGGCTTACCTTGCGTTATGGGCTTTTGACAAAGTAGAATGACCTTAGTTTACGACATGCCCAAATATCACAGATTTCCCCAGAGCCCTGCACTATCATTTGTCATAAAGTGAGGGCTTTAAGGACCGGAGGACTGGCCCAGCCTGAGCTGCAGGACTCTCTTCCCAAGTTGGCCTGACCCTTCGTGGAAAGCAGGCTGTAGGCATCTGCTCTGCCTCCCAAGGAGGGGTCCACAGGGCAGGCTCCCCTGGGGCGCTGGTGGGGAAATGAAAGAGCTCTGGCTTCAGGGCCCTAGGACTTGGGGTTGAGTCCTAACTACTCCTTGACCTTGGGAAGTTACTTCCTCTGTCTGGTCTTTAAGGGCCACTTCAAATCTCCTCCCTTTGACCCTATGTGTAAGGAAGGGGCTTGGCCTTTCAAGACCCCCTTTTGACTCCCTCCTAAAGACTCAGTCCTCACACCATCCATTTCCTTTCTCTCACCCCTTCCCTATGGCCATCCTGTGAGCCCAGCAAGCCACGTGGTGGGAACTGGCACAGGGCAGTAGGTTAAGCCTGGTGGCTTTGGAATTAGAGTGACTTGGGTTTGGAGTGACCTGGCTCTGAAACTAATGAGCTGTGTGACCTCGAGCAAGTCATTAACTTCTCTGAATCTCAGTTTTCTCATCCATAAAACAAAGGGAGGAGGTACATAAAATAAAATAAGAACAAAAATGCTAAAAAAAAATAAAATTAAGGGGGTATAATAATGCTACCTGCCTCAGGTAGAGATGGAATCAGATTTTGCCTATAAATCTCTCTGGCACAGGGCGAAGCCTCAGCACCCATGTCAGCATAAGAACTGGAATCCAGGTCTCTGACTCCCAGTCCATAGCTTCTTCTGCTCTCTGGGCCTTAGTTTCTTCCTCTCCAGGGCCAGAGGTCAGCTCTGAGCCTTCCCAGGGATGGCATGAGAAACTCTTCCCCAGGAGGTGTTATTTTTGGTGGAGGGAGATTAATCCACTCTCTGGGATAGTCAGACTCAGAGTGTCCTTTTGCTGACCCTGCTTCTCCAAGTGGGCGGACCAGTTCCCAGGGGGTCGTGAGCAGTCTGCTTGTTGGGGTGGTGCTGGTAGGCATGGAAACTCAGAGCCCAACTCCTGTCCAGGTCACCCCATGGGCTCCTCCAGCCCGGGGTCTGCAGGGTTTAAGGAGAAGCCCCCAGTTACCCTCCACAACGTCACCCTAGAAAGTATCTTCCACCACCCATCTAAATATCACTCTGAAGAGATTGGGGAAAAGTCAGAAGGTGTAGCAAACGCCATGTCGGTAATACATTCTGCATCACAACATCCCAGATCCCGCCATTGATTTTTCTTTATTGTGTTCCTTCATATTCGAGGCTGCCATGCATTTTAAAGTAATTACTGAATGGCATCCTCTGTGTAGCTTAACACAAATATCATTCTAACAGGAGTGATTGATTTTCAATACTTTCAAGTGGCTTTCTCCCTTGTGCCTTTAGGATCAGTTATAAGACGGCATATCGGCGCGGCCTCCGGACCATGTACCGGCGGAGGTCCCAGTGCTGCCCTGGCTACTATGAGAACGGAGACTTCTGCATACGTATGTGGGGGCTGCCTCTGTTCTGGCCTCAGTGGGGAGGGAGGGAAGTGGAAGGGAGGGGAGGGGAACCAAGGGGAAGAGAGGTAGGGCTGTCATCTAGGCCCTGGGCAGCAGGCCTCAGCTGACCTAAGGGCTCCAGAAGTCCCTGCCTGCTGCCAGCTCTGAGGGGATAATGGGTCTGGCGCAAACACGTTAGCACAGATTTGTCCATCAGATCCATCTCCTGAGAGGGTGGATGGAAGCAGGTCAGTTCTAGGCTTTCATGAGGTCAGGAGAGAAGTGGATGCACCTGGAGTGTGTGCTCTGGGGAGCAATGGGGAAGAAGTGTTGCCTGGCACACAGTTGAGGTGCTCAAGAAGCCTTTGTTGGATGGAAGGAGAGATGAATGGATAAGTGATGGAGAGATGGATGGATGGAAGAGAGGAAGGAAGGAAAGCTGGATCATTGGAGGGCAACATCATAGTACTTAGAAGGAGTTCAGCAAGAGTAGGACAGATCACAAGGGACTGGTTCTGGGGTTCCAGGAAGTGGGAGGATTTCCAAAAAGGATTGGGAGACACTGAAGAAAAGGTGGATGCATGAAAGACACGCTACCTCTTTCCCTGTTTGTCTGCAGTGGCTCAGAAAACTGAAGCCTTAGTGTCTCCAGAGAGACAAGGTCTGAGTTGCTGGCAGCTGCAGGCCCTCTGGGTGGGAGGTAGTGCGGTGCAGTGGGAGACACCCAGGAACCTGCAGATCTGGGTTCTGGTCCCAGCTTCCCAGGCACGTGGCTTTGGGCAAGTCACTTAACCTCTCTGGGAGAATGAGCATAGGGCCCGTTAGAGTCTAATGGACTCTTTCCCCACTCACCTCTGACCAGTGGAATAGAGCCAGCATGGGGCTTTCCAGAGGGCATTAGAGGGTTCCCTCAACTGCAGAAGAGTGTCAGAGAAGCTGGGAGCCCCTCGTGTAATGACTGACAGGAGAATCCACCCCCAAAGCTTCTGTCTCTTCGTTTGGAAAGTGATTTTCCTTGTTAGTATTCTCCTTGCCATTCGGGTGGGCAGGGTGAGCTAGCACCAGAGAGAGAATTCGGGCAGAGTGGGCGTCTTGATGTTGGGGATGAAACAACAATTTTCCCTACTGATGTTACATCTCTCCTAATGCTGGAGAAACTCGATTCTAATTGCATTACAGGAATGAATGAAAAACGCTCCCACAAACGGGTTCAATAGTGACGGTTTTGCAGGAAAAATGCAAAGATACTCACCCAAAGCAAACCCCAAAAGGCTGTTTCTCAGGAGCAGGGCAGAGGACTGGGCTAGGACAAGGCCTCAGCCATTGGCTTACCTGGGATGGGGTTACCATGGGGACCCAGGGGTAGAAACGATGTGAGGACCAAGGCTTAACTTCTGCTGCTCTGTCTGCCCAGAGTGGAGTGAGAGTCAGGCCAGGGATGGGACATGGGACTCATAAAGCCTGAGCAGGATGGATGTGAGCAGAGCTTCGGAGCTCAGGGCACAGTGATGGACTCAGGGAAATTATGAAGGGAGTTTGGACATCAGCACGGGGCTCCAGGAATGGATGAGCACATGCCCTTTCTAATTTCCATTAGTGGGTTTTGGTAAAGCTCTTGGAAAATGAAGAGCAGGGCAGAAGTGCTAGGTGTCCTGATTGCACAAGCTCGGTCTTGCTGACTGGGAAGGGCAGCTTATAACCTCCCACCTAGTCCTTATGTAACGGCCAAGTACTGCCTGCTGAGCTGGTGGCCTCAGGCCAGGCCACCTCCAGGAAGCCAAGCTAGAAAAGCCACTTTCAGGACTGAAGGCTTTTCCTAGGAGGGGACAGGAGAGTTTCAACAGTGAGATAGGGC
This sequence comes from Tapirus indicus, assembly GCA_031878705.1. Lineage (NCBI taxonomy): Eukaryota > Metazoa > Chordata > Mammalia > Perissodactyla > Tapiridae > Tapirus > Tapirus indicus. Next base: position 56,842,596 of record CM062918.1, on the reverse strand, counting down.
CTTGTGGCATGCTGGGTATGGTAGTGATGACACAGAGGGGCAAGAATCACACAGGCCTGGGTTTGAATGTCAGCTCTGCCACTGGCAGCTTCTTCCTCTTTATCATCATCATCATCGTCGTCTTCAGAGTACACACCCCACGCCAGGCACTGATCACTTTACATATATCAATGCATCAGCTCTTCATGACAGCCCTGTGAGGTAGGTACCCTTATTTCTCCCATTTTACAGAATGGAGAAACTGAGTCACAGAGCGATTAAGTAACTTGACCAAGATCACACAGCTAGAAAAGGGTAGAACTGGGATTTGAACCCAGGCTGTCTGGCTCCAGAGTCTGCTCTGAACCACTGGAACAGGCTGCTTCTCTATTCATGAGCCTAGGCAAGACATCACCTCTCCAAACCTCAGTTTCCACTCATGTAAAGCGGGAGAGTAATACCTACACCACCAGGCACAGGGTAGGGGCTTCATAAATGCCAGCTCCCTACTCCATGGCTTTGGGTCTTAACGTTTTTCAGTTTTGGCTTTTATTTTAATTTCTCAGAACTCCATGGACCCTCTCCCTGGGAAAATGCACACTACGTATATAAACTTACACACCTACACAGCCCTTTGCACACAATTTCAGTGGGTTCATGGATTCCTTGAAACCCTTACAGGGTCCTAGGACCCATGGTAAATAGTGTCTGCCATATACTCATGTTCATCCATTCAGCTTACAGTTGTTGCTTCCTATTATGCAAATGTGGGGGTACATAGATGCAAATGAGAAATGGCTGCTGCCTCGAGGAGCTTGCACCTCGTGGACGGTGGTGGTCTGGTACACAAATACGGGCGACGAGTGCTCCAGGTGCTTTGACGGGCACCTTTACAAAGTAGGCAGGAGTAAAGAGGAGAGGATGTCTTTTTAGCCACACCCGCATACCGAGTGTTAATGAGAAATCAGCTACAGGCAGAAGAGTGAAGGGCGAGTCCTCGAAGGGTGTTTCAACCCAATACTGTAGTAACCACCTACTATGACCCACCCGTGGTGCTGTGCTGCGGGATGTAAGAGGTGTCAGAAACAGCTCCTGCCCTCCTGGAACCTCCAGTCTTGTTGGGAGAGCAAGACTGACTTGCAGGAAAATTATTAGATAACGGCCCGGAGAGGGATGTGAGAAAGACTAGACAGAGACCTGGCGAGCTCAGGTAGGAGAGAGTGCCATGGCCTGCAATCACTCGGGAGGCCTCGTGGGGGATTGGGCTTGATGGGAGGGCATCTTTGGGGGTGGATGGGAGAGGGAACCTCATCAGCAAAGACGTGGAGGTGGGCCTGAGCGTGGTGGGGAGAGAGGAGGCTGGCCTGACCACAGTGGGCGGATCTGGGCTGGGTGAAGGGGAGGTGAGGCTGGCTGAGTGAGGCAGTTATTCATTTCCTAGGGCAGCCATTACAAAGCACCACAGCCTGAGTGGCTTAAACAACAGGAGTTGATTGTCTCACAGTTCTGGAGGCCAGAAGTCCAAAATCGAGGTGTCGGCAGTGTTGGTTCCTTCCGAGGGCTGTGGCGGAAGATCTGTTCCAGACCTCTCTCCTGGTAGTTCCTTGGCTTGTGGCTGCATAACTCCATCCTTCACGTGGCATTATCCCTGTATATGTGTTGGTCTCCAAATTTTCCCTTTTTATAAGGACACCAGTCACACTGGATTAGGGCCTGCCTAATGACCTCACTTTAACTTGATTACCTCTGTAAGACCCTATCTCCAAATAAGGTCTCATTCTGTGGGACTGGGGGTTAGTTGGGGCTTCAACATATGAATATTAGGACACAATTCGACCCGTAGCAGGTGGGCTTCAGCCATTACCAGCACTCTCTTGTTCCTGCTTATTGCGAGGAAGGAAAGGAAGGGAGGACCAGGCAGCCCCCTATGAGCTTTGTCACCTGTCTGTGAGAGAATGGAGACCCCAGGGTTGGCGAACTTGTGAGAGGGAGAAATGGTAGTGAGAGGGAGAAGGATTGTGCCCAGGATGCTGGGTGCCAGATGAGAAGCTGTAAACCTGGAATTATTCAGGAGCCGATGCCCTGTAGCCCCTGCCCGTCCATTCCTCCCTCTCCACCCCTCGGAGGCCAGAGAACCTCCAAGTTCACCAGAACCTGGTGAGAACCTATCTGATGTCGACAGTCCTCAGGACCCTGCACAAGAACTTGTTACAACACAAAGTCCTGGTTCCCAGCCTCAGTCTCAGTTTCAGAAGATTTGGGGTGGGGCTGGAGAATCTGCATTTCTAACAAGTTCCCAGCTGATGCTCATGCTGCTGTAATGGGACCCACACTTTGAAAACCACTGGTCTTTGTTATGCTAAGGCCTGGTTGTGGTGCAGACCACGGCTTCCCAAGTAAATTGCAAACAGCGCAGCCTGTCACTTAACAGGTGCATCCATTTGGTATTCAGGGCTTCTCCTGATGGGCAACAGGGAGTAGCCAGCAAGGAGGGGGCATTTCTCTGCACAACCCCCTTGTCTCCTATTTCCCCTTGTTCAGTTCCCCCCATGGGGAGGTAACTCCCCCAAACTTCCAGGTGGGGTCATCTAGCCTCTTAGTGACTGCTTGGAATGCCAGAGGCACCTCCTGCAGGTGGCCTTCATCCAGATCCAGAAGTGGCGGGATTAGCCAGAAGCTCAGGTATGTGGCTGTTGGGCCCAGCTGGGCTATGCCCAGGGAGGGGGTGCTCAGCTTACTTGGGCACCTAGTCAGGTTGGCACCAGAAGAGAGACTGCTCTGGCCCAGTGGGGTCAGTCTGCATGGGGGTGGCCGAGGGGGAGCCAGCAGCTGAAGATCTGGGAGAATGGCTGCACTGGGGGACCTGAGGGGTGCATAAGATTTAAACGCCTCACACTCTTTTTGGGATTTAGGTATCCCTGTCTTATTATTCCAGTTGTTTCACACAGTCAATTACTTAAATTTAAATTTAACTCCTTGGGGCCGGCCCGGTGGTATAGCGGTTAAATTCGTGCTCTGCTTCGGTGGCCTGGGTTTCGCAGGTTCGGATCCCGGGTGCGGACTGACACACTGCTTGTCAAGCCATGCTGTGACGGCGTCCCATATAAAGTGGAGGAAGATGGGCACGGATGTTAGCCCAGGGCCAATCTTCCTCAGCAAAAAGGAGGAGGATTGGCAATGGATGTTAGCTCAGGGCTGGTCTTCCTCACAAAAAATTAAAGAAAAATAACATTTAAAAGTAAATAAATAGGGGCCACCCGGTGGCGCAGTGGTTTAGTCCGCGCTTGGCAGCCCGGGGTTCGCGAGTTCGGATCCCGGGAGTCCGCCGACGCACTGCCTGTCAGCCATGCTGTGGCGGCGTCCCATACAAAGTAGAGGAAGATGGGCACGGATGTTAGTCCAGGGCCAGTCCTCCTCAGCAAAAAGGGGAGGATTGGCAACAGATGTTAGCTCAGGGCTGGTCTTCCCACACACACACACACAAAAAAGTAAATAAATAAATTTAACGCCTATGTTTACTGATTTCTTTGCTCCTCATCTCTTCTTGCATCTCACTTCTTCCTTCTCGTTTGGCTTCCTTCTCCTTGAAGGGTCATTTTTGGTAATTCTTTCCAGGATGGTCTATGAGTGATCAACTCTTTCTTTTGTTCTCACTCTTGAAAGGTGGTTTAGTTGCCTAGGAAATTCTAGGTTTTCAGTCATTTTCTTCAGCAGTTTGAGGATGTTTCTCCGTGGTGTTCTGGAGTTTGTCATTGCAGTGCTCTGCAGTGTCCCTAGGATGTCAGGTTGTGTGTCTGGATGTGGAGTTATTTTCATTCATACTGTTTGCTCATCAGAGGTATACATCTTCTTCAAGCTAAGGATTCATGTCCTTTATCAGTTCTGGAAAATTCTCAGCCATATCTCTTCAAAGATCTCCTTTCCTTCATTCTCTCAATTCTCTCCTGTTGGAGCTCCAAAATGCTGGACTAGCTCATTCCATCCTCCCTCTTTCCTAGCCTCTCATTTTTCATCTCTTTATCTCGCCATGCTGTATCTTGGACATCTTCCTCGGATCCATTTTTCAAATCCTTTAGCTTTGCTAATTAACCTGTCTGTTGAGGTCTTCATTTCAATGACTACATGTTTCATTTTTAGGAGTTCTATTGGTTCTTTTTCAGATCTACATTTTTTTTTCTGTAGTGTCCTATTCTTTCATTACGAATTCTAATCCTTCTTTTATTGCTTTAATTATTTTTAACATATTTCTTTTATAATCTCTTCCAGATAGTTCTCTCAAGCTATTAGCTCTATTAGCCCAAGTGCCTAGAGTATCAACACTGTTTGTGGAGACTGCTCGTTCTCCCTTACGGAGGATTGTTTCCTCATATAGGTTGTAATTTCTTTCCTTTTTCTTTTTTTGCTGTGAACTCTTTAGCTTTTTCCTCCTCCCCCGTGCCCTGGCTTGTGCAAGAGTCTTACATACTAGTTTTGCATTTTCTTGTTAGGCACACATGGTATGTACTGGCTCAGGACTGGTCTTTGCATTGCTAACTTGATTTGGGACTCCGTGCTGGGTGTCTTGAAGCCTTAGGGTTTTTCTTTTTCCCTTTTTTTAAAAAAAATTGATGTGAAATTCCCATAACATAATATTAACCATTTTGAAGTGTACAATTCAATGGCATTTAGTGTATTCACGATGTTGTGTAACCGTCACCTCTATCTAGTTCTAAAACATTTTCATCACCCTTAAATGAGACCTCATACCCATTAAGCAGTCACTCCCCATTCCCCCCTCGTGGTTGTTTCTTGTGGGAGACTTTTTTCCTCACCCAGAACCCCTTGTTTTTTCCCTAGGCTTTGGGGGCAGCATTTTCAAGTTTCCCCTTCATGGACCAGCAACTCCCAAGGCCAAGTCTGCCCCAGTGGGGGTGTTAAACCCCAGGCTCCCAACCTGGGCTGTGGGCTAGGGGCAGCAGCTAGCCAGGTCCGATGTTCCCTGGGCTCCCTTAGCTTCAGCATCTGACCCTCTGCAGGTCCTAAGAACTCCCACCCTTTTTCTCACACTTAGGGATTTACATTTCCTTAGAGCTCAGCTATATATTTAAAAAATATTTTCATTATATTTTGGGGGCATTTTTGTGGGAGAAGTGGCCTACATTAGCACTTTCTGCCATGTCACTGGAACTGCCCCTGTTTTATAGTGAGTGGTTGACCGGGGGGCTCTATAACCAGACCCTGTGACATTTAATTCGATGCTCTCTTGAACTGACTGCTAACTTCCAACAATAATCAAACAGTAGTGTAACATCTGGTCATTTATCCTGCCCTCTCCCATCCAGTGTATCACTTGCTCTGCACAGACTGGAGAAGTGAGTATTATTATTACTGCCCCTGTACAGCAGAGGAAACTGAGGCTGGGTGAGGCTAAGTGACTTGTCCACATAGATAAGTGCAGCCCAGGAATTCAGATCAGGGCAACTTCCAGTACTGTCCTTTCCCCTCCTTCAGTGGGCTTTCTCTCAGCAGGAGGGACCCGTGGCCAGAAGACAGAAGTGGGGTCAGACAAGAGGGCAGGTGAAGAAGCACGTAGGGAGAGGAAGGGACTGAAGACAAACTGGTTTGTTTTCAAAATTTTGCTAAGGTGGGTCCCGAGAGTGCCAGGATCAAGGGTAGTGAGTGGAGGATTGCTCTGTGTGTGTGTGTGTGTGGGGGTGTGTGTGTGTGTGTGTGTGTGTGTGTGAACAGAGCCGTGGGTCCTCGCTGAAACTCCACCTCTCCAAAACTCGGCCTCTCCACGTAGCTACTAGGTAAAAGAATTCCCTGCTGACCCTGTAGGAGGTTCCTGGGAATCCTGCTGGCTGCCATCCCCAGAAACAGTGCTGATGCCGCTCCCCTGGGTCGCCAACACCTGGTGCCGAGCTTCACTGCCTAGAACGACATCCATCCTGCCATCTGTCCATCCATCCATCAACACTTATTAGGTACCTATGCCTTGAAGGCACTGCCAAGTCCTGGGGATACAGAAATGAATAAGAAACATGTGGTGTAGTGGGAAAAAATGTTTATACAATCACGCATCACTTAACGATGTTCCGAGAAATGCATGGTTAGGCGATTTCATTGTTGTACGAACATCGTAGAGTGTACTTACACCAACCGAGACGGTACAGCCTACTGCACACCTAGGCTATGTGGTACTAATCTTATGGGACCACTGTCGTATATGTGGTCTGTTGTCAGAAATATTGTTATGTGGTGTGTGACTGTGTGTGTGAGTGTATATTATATATATGTCTCTCTATATAGACAATCTCGTGAGGTCACTGAAGGGTTTAAGCAGCTGGTGACATGCTCACGATGGTGTCAGGGAACTGTCACTCTGGGGGCAGCAGCATGCAGGGCCGTCCAAGGGGTGAAAGATAAGTTAGGAGGTGTGTGCCAGGATGGGTGAGGCGTGGATGACCATGCTCAGGCACCTTGGTCAAGGGGACTCAGGAGGTCAGGGGTCTGGCTGGCTGCATTTTGCTGGACTAGCCCTAAATTCTCCTGGCAGGCCTTTCCCCACCTGTGGTGAGTACCAGCAGGATCCTGTGTGCTGACGCAGCCTTGGAAGGATCTAGGAGCTACTCCTTAATTATCAGCTAAAGCTGTAATTAAACCTCTGCTATCCAGACTGGGCGGCCTCAGAGGGGAAGCCTTTACTAGTGTCAGAGCAGTCAAATGTTTATGTAAGTCCCCTTCCTGGTGTCCCGGGCCAGGTAAAGCCTGTGAAGCAGCTAACCTGTCCCCATCCTAACTCCCCATTTCTCTGTGGAAACGTCCACCTTCTGAATTCCCTCAGCATCTGTGGAATACCGCCTCCGATGTCTGGTCCTGGTTGGGTGTTTGCTGCTCCTCCAGTGTTCTCACTGTGCCACCAGCCCCCGTGGCCTGGCCCCAGCTAACCCTGACCCATCTCTTCCTACTCCCTCCCTCTCCTGTGCTCACCTCCTTCCCACCTCAGCACACGGGAAGCCTTGCATCCTGTTCCCTCTGCTGAATGCTTTTCCCCCAGATATCCATGTGGCTCACTCCCTTATTTCACTCAGTCTCTTCTCACGTGTCATACTAGCCAAGTCTTTCTGGACCATGCTATCGGAAATAGCAGTCCCCTTCTTGACATCTTTCTGTACCCCCTTCTCCTGTTTTATTAATTAGCACTGTCACTTCCTGACATAGAGACACAGAATATGTACATTTTTATTTTCTGTCTCCCCAACTGGACTAAGTGCTTGACAGAGACAAAACACTTCGATTGTTCTTAGCTGGTACCTCTACTCCTAGACCAGCACCTGGCGTGCCGTAGGTGTTCAATAAATGATGAATGAAAGACTGAACAACACGGGAACTGTACGCTCCTAAGGGCAGGGGCACCCTTTTAAAAACACATCATTGTATGGTCTGCAGTGGCTCACAATGTGCCGGGTACACAGAGGCTCAGAAAATACTGAGGAATCAGGTACCACCAATCCCTTCCAGTTCTGCCTTGCCCCCTCACCCCCCACATTTTTGAGTTCTTCTCTCCCACACCCCCCACTGCTGCTACTGCAGAGGCTGTACCCAGGCTCCTCCACGCTGAGACTCATCACTCTGCATCTCTCTGCTCTGGGGTCCCATTGCTGAACCTCTATGCCCCACCCAGGCACCTGAATTCTCCTCACACTCTCTGGGGACTTCGTACAGGCTGCCCCTGCTTCCTAAACCCCTGGTCTTGCTTCCCCCTGCTTCTGCCGAGTGGCTCTTGGAGACTCAGTGCAAAGCTGCATGGTCTCTGGGAAGCCCCACCCGACACCTCCCTCTCCCTGCCCGGTCCTGATCTCAGCCCCTTTCACCCCCACCCGCCCCGACAATTGTCAGCTTATTTATTCTCTCCCTGGACAGTGAGCTCCTTGAGAGCCGAGTCTGCGGGATCCCCTCTGTATCTCTAGCACCCAGCACAGGGCCTGGCAGGGACACATGCTTTGTGCAGCCTTGTTGACTAGAAGAAGGACATGTGGGCTGGCTTTTCCTGGGGACCCTCAAAGGACACCCAAAGGAGTGGTCTCTGGGAAGAGCTCTAAGACCCCAGCGTGGAGGGTGGCTTGCCTCAGATAGGGTCCTCGTCCCCACTCCTCCCTGCCCCCTTGGGTTCCCAGAGCCACTCCCAGAGTTCTAGTGTCTGTACCCAGTGTCACACGTGTGTGAAGAGTCTGGGGACCCTGCTCTGGGGCTCCACAGGGACCAAGCCCACTTTCCCAGAACCCAGGAGGCCAACCCTCTAGGTGGAGCTGAACTTCCAGGACAGAAAGGCAGCCAGACTCCTCATGCAATGCCTCCTGGTTTGTCAAGCTCCTCCTTCCCTCCTGGCTCCAGCCTTGGTAGCAGAGAGGTTTCGGAAAGTGGCCATTAATGCGGTTTTGTGGACGATGGACACGCAGGTCCCGAAGCCTCCTCTAATGCTGCCCTTTACTAAGGGAAGCTGAGTGGTTTCAGCGAGACTCAGAGCCGCCCTCTGCCTCCCGATGGCCATTCAGTACTCTTGTCTTTGAAGAGCCTTGACCAGCTGCCCATCAAGTGGAGGGGTGGGGACCGGCTTGGGGTGCTGAACCCCCCTCATACCATGCTGGCCGGGCATTGGCCAAGACTCATGGAGGGCCCGAGAGCCAGGTCCCCTCACCTTGTTGCAGGCACACATCCCACTGTCCCCACCTTGTCTGTACCTGGGGTAAGAATGAAATATTTAACTACAGGTATAGCACACCTACCAATAGGTTAGAATGGAATGGGGTCCTGGAGGCCTGTGGTGGTGCCAGGGGTTAACCCTGTAGGTGCTGGATTATGAGTGGGCAGGGGGCTGGGAGAGGGGCAGGCGTGGCAACCACCTACCAGCCAAAGCAGAAGCATTTTAATATTCAGCACCCTTCTCTGTAGTCTAAGTCTTGGCCTGCATCGGGGTGCCTGGGTCCCATTTGCCCCGGGAGATGTGATATGTCTGGACCTCTGAGGAAGGGTGTCTCAGCTTGAGCCTCTGGCTGTATGTACATGCGCGTGTGCGGCATTGTGAGTCTGCATGTGTGGACGTGGCTCCCAACCCACGAGAGGGGTGTCTGTGCGGCGTGTTGTGCTGGACAATGGAAAGGTCAAGCTCACAGACCCTAGAACCAGACTGCTGCCTCCTCCCGTGTGACTGTAGCTTCTCTGTGCCTCAGTTTACTCAAATGTAAAGTGGCAATAGTACCTTCCCTGTGGGGTTGTTGTGAGGATTAAACAAATGAATATATGTAAACCAAGCACATGGTAAGTACCTCGGAAGTGTTAGCTTTTATTAGTGCACATGCACGTGTATGTTCATGAGTATTAGGTTTCGCTGTGTGCAAAGAGCTCCCCCTCTTACCTGTTGTGTGCGTACTCGCATGTTCTGTGCGTATATATTGGCCGTACGTGCATGTTGCATGTCTGCCCATGAAAAGGGTCCCACAACCTGTGCCGAGTACGTATCTGCACACTTGTGAGTTTTGAGAGTTTGTGTTCCTTTCTCCCTCGGTTCTCCTGAGAGTCACCTTCTTCATCATCCTTTCCTTCTGCGCTTTCTCCTTCTCCTTTTCAAGCAGCCAGTGGTGCCTAATTGTCACCGAGGGAGCCAGAATCACATCTTTGCTCTGGATGGGGTGGGAAGGGGGAGCCAAATGACACCATCAATCTCATTTCTGGGTAGAGGCAGACCTGGAACCAAGAGTGAAAGCCAGGGAGGCCTCCTCTGCTCCTGGACAAAGAACTGCCCTCTGGCCACCTTTACCCTGGGCTGAGCCGGACCAGAAGCAAAGGGAGAGTCCCAGATCTGGGAGCAGGGGGGCCCCAACTTAAAGGCAGCCCCCATCCCTTTGGTTGGCCAGGTGGAGGGACGAAGGCCTTGGCCTCTGTTTATCCACAAGGTTCCACCCAGCAGACAAACTGCGGAGGCCTGACAGTCAATCAGCACGGGTGTGATTTAGAGGATGCTGTTTGTTTGCTCAGTAAGCTTTTGGCAAGGTAAAAGCATAAGCTGCAGAAAATCTCTTTGAAACAGCCACAGGGCTCAACTGCCCTTCAGTCCTCCATAAAGGATTCTCAAAATTATATGGACTAGATTAGTATCTCTATTACATAAAACTATTTCAGTGCCTGCTCGGGGCTTTGAGAATGAAGTTGCCAGACATACCTTTTGTGGCTCTGCCCCGCCAGCGCATGGTAATTGAAGATTTCCCTTTAAAAGTGTGTCAGGTGGAAAGAGCTCCTAATTTACTAAGTGGAGGGGCCTTTGTTAGGGAGACTGATGCTTTGTTCTGCCTGTCCCTTTTAATCTTGTTTTTGCACAATGGACTTACATAAAGCACTACCAGAAGATCTGATTCTGGAGAGGCAAGAGGGGCAGGGCCAGGCCTTGCAGAAGGAGGCCAGGCATGGCCTCTGTTCCCTCTTCTATACCTGCCTCTCTCTTCCTCCTTGTCTTGCTTTTCCCTTCCCTCTTCTGGGCTCCTACCTCCCATGGGGCAGGTACAAGCCCTGGGACAAACTTGGTGGCTTTGTGGCAGTGGCCACCCCAGTCTTCTTCTAATCAGAGCACACCCTCCTCCTTTTTAATTGCCTCTCTACATGGAAACCCCAGAGGCAAGATCCAGGTTAGGGGCTACATTCTCTGCTGGTCACCAGATTTGAATCTAGCTGAGGTCTTCAGCCCCAAAGTCAAATGCCATCTGGTGCCTGACTGGACGGTTTTGGTTGGAGGGCCTCCAGCGTCCCGAGGCACTAGGCAGCATTTGTTGTCTGCGAGTCCTCCCCTACACTGGCTTCTGGCTCTGAGGAGGAGGTCACTGAACCCTGACTGAGAGGACTTGGGTTTTTCCTTGGAGCCTGAGGCCGCCACGGTGCTGTCAGATGTGAGCCCTGACCTGGCTTTCAGAGATGGAGTTCTCATTACCCACTCGGCCATCATCTTGCTGTGCGACTGGGTGCAGGATCCCACCTCTCTGGGCCTTAGCTTCCTCATCTGTCATGTCAGAGGACCTATCAGCACTGAATTTTTATGAAATATGAGTTCCAATTATGGTGACTGTGGGGCAGAGGTTTTCTCGTTTTGAAGTCAATGGGCAAAGTTAACATGAGACCCAAGACCAGTGGAGTAGTTGAAAATGGAAACAGGCAATTGCAGTTCTCAGTGAAATGAACTGGAGGAAGAGCCAAACAGAGGCGGTGACTGGCAGAGAATCACAAAGCAGTCATGGAGAGCTCTGGACCTGCTGCTTGGTTTGTTTCAAGGTGGTGGACACATATATTCCCGGGGTTTTCATGACAAGTTTCAGGTGGGCGAGAGGTTCACGAGCTTCCCAAGGGCAGGACCTTCCTGGCCTGCGACCCCAAAGGGGCTGGCACGGGCCTTCACAGATCCTCCTAAAGACTTAACGGCTTGGCAGGGGTGGGGCGAGGGGAAGGAGGAGCTAACGGTGACTCCAGACAAGGTAGAGAAGCTTTTCAAGCACATCAAGCCCATTTGGAACACGTCCTGGACAATGACCTCTTCTGGAGGACATTCGCCTTCACAAAGAGAGGGACTGAGGGAGGAACTCACATTTTTGGGGTCAGGCCTTCACATATGTCAGAGGATTTTATCCTCAAGATGACTTTCCAGGATCTGTTCTTCTCTGTACATGTGTAAAACTGAGACTCGGAGGAGTTAAACGCTTCTCCCAAGGGCCCACAGCTGACAAGTGGTGGAGCCGGGTTTGCAGTGCACTGACGAGGAAGCCGGGGCTGAGAAGCCCCCAGCAACTTTCAGTTTAACAGAATGGGGCCCACCCCTGGCTGGGGTCTCCTTGTCATCAGTCCTCAGGCTCTGGGCAGTAGACGCCCAGCTCTGGCTCGGGAACCTGGGCTGCAGCCCTCCTTTGCACTTTAATGAGCTGTATGACTCAAACACATCATTCCCCTCTCAGCGTTTCTCTTGTCTATAAAATAAGAGCATCAGCCCTGTCCTACCGACAGTGTGACGGGGCTCAGTAATCACCAGCCCCTGCCGACACCCACCTAGCCCATCTGGTAGTAGAAATAACCATCTTCTTCTCCTCTCCCACCTCCTCCTGCTGCTGCTTCTTTATCATTGTCATAGCTAACTCTTACACAGCAGAAACTATATGCTAGGCCTCATTTCTGTATTAACCCATTTAATCCTCACAACACCCCTATGAAGTAGGTACTATTAACATTCTCATTTTATAGATAGGGAAGTAGAGGCACAGAATGGTTATATAACGTGCCTAAGGTCACACAACAATGGAGTGATACAGCTGGAAGTCAACCCCAGGCATTGGTGTCAGTTTCATGCCTATAACCATTCTGTTACAGCCAGTCGCCTGCAGGCTCAGCTGCTGCAAGGCCACATTCGGCAGCTTCTGTGTCTGGCATCTCTGGAGGTTGAGGGTAGGTAGTATTTAGCTGGTAGGATATCAGCTGCAGCTGCCTGTCTGACCCCTGCAGTGTGCGGTCACTCCACTCCCCAGCCCAGCCATCTGTCCCACTCAGTTCCCATTTCCTGCTGGGATGAAGCCTGATTTGAGGAACTTCGCTATTTATCCCCTCTGTGCCTCACTTTCCTCCTCTGTGTAATGGGGATGATAACAATACCTTTCACGTAGGCTCTTGAGGGTGAGGTGAGTACATTCATGTAAAATGCTTGGAACCATACCTGGCACACAGTAAGTGCTTAATAAGCGTCAGCTCTTGTTATCCAGAAGGGCAGGATAATGCAGAGAGAGCTTCCCTGCTAGGCCGAGGCAGAAGGAATCTGTTTTCAGATCTGGGAAGGAGCCCTGCGTGTACAAGTGTAGGGCTGAGAGGTGGGGCACGCAGGCCCCCTTCCCTGACTTCCGAAAGGAAATGTTTGAAACTGTCAGAAGAGCAAATAAGTATCCTAGAGCTCCTGGTTTGCATCACAGAAGTGGGGTGGATCTGTCAACTGAGCAGGACATCAGCTCTGTAAATGGTGAGGCGCCAGTCATGACTCTGCTTGTTCCAAGACGGCAGACAGCACATTTCCACCGACACTGTGAAGACAGAAAGTCTACATCTGCATCAGCAGGGCCCTGGGGTTCCGCCTGCAGATGTCCCAGAGAGAAACAATGATTCAGAACCCCAGAGACGGGTTGGAGGACCCAGCCTGCCGGTGACAGAAAGTGTCTCTGCCCGCTGTGCTCTTTATTTTCCAGTGAGGAGGTCAGCACGTTCCTAAATCATGAGCTAGTCTTAAAGGTCTTTGTTAATAAATGTACAACTCAAATGGTGAAAAGGTGTGCATAAGATTCCTCTGTCTCATCTGTGTTGAAACCAGCCTCTGTCTAAGGGTCGACAGTAGGACCTCTGAAGGTCACTTCCAGCCCGGAATTCCAGGGCATGTGTGGGGTGGGGGCTGGCCCTGTCCTGCGTGGAGGAAAGGCAAGCTGACTTCTGATAGTGATGGTATGCTCCCCTCGAGTAGAAGGCAAAGCTTCCGTGCCTCACCCACCTGTATTTACCTTGACGGAGCTTTAAAACACCACTCTGACATGTGTACGAACCACGTGTGGAGCTGCCTGGACGCCTCAGCTGGAGGTCTTAATTACCTGCTGAGAACAAGAGACGGTTCTAAGATCTGGGAAGCTGCCTGTGGAAAGTGGTTCCTTTCCCTGAGCTGGCTGCAGAGCAAGGGGAGCCAGATGGCCCAGTGGTGGAACAGCTGTCTCTCAAGAAGGAACAATTCAGGAGCTTCCACCATCTGGGTAACATACAAGACTAGCAATTTCATGCGTATGTTGCGGAAACCCAGCAACACAGCAGTTAAGCTGGTGGATGATGGAGAGAGATGGAGTGTCCCCATGCTCTGTGCCCTGGCCCACTGCATGGCCATCCATTCCCAGAAACTCTGACTCAGCAGCTGCCTCCTTGCTGGGCTGCCCTGGCCAGGGTCTGCCGCTGAGGTCCCGTGGCCGTTGCCCTGCGCGCTCCTGGGATCCCTACCGCTTCTATGGGGGCAGATAGGCCTTCTACTTCCTCCAGAAAATATACATGTCTTTCCTCTGACTGTGTCCGCTGCCTGCATCTTTGGCAGGGCTGGGAAAATCTAGTTGAAGAGTGCTTAGTGGTTTGGGGCTGTTATATTTTCTCTGCTCTATGATCCGTGTTAGGTTAAAAGGGCCAGAGCCGCTTTTCCTTCCCACAGAAGATAACTCAACCTGGACAGGCTCCCTCTGGGAGAATTAAAGGTGATGAGGGACTTCTGGTTGGCTGGAACTGTTAATATCCTTTCCCTAAAGTGGCTCTCTCCCATCCCCAGCTGGTTGGAAAGATGAATATATTCCAGTGTGTTCTCATTCCAAACGATAGCTCTTTTCCTTTGCACATGCTGCATATCCAGGTGGGGGGTGGGGGTGGGGGCTGGGGGGTGGTGGAGCAGAAGGAGGACACGTGGTGGGGCCGCGGTGTGCCTGCACTGGGATGGTGCTCCTCCGATCTCCCGGCGGTGCTTTACGGTGGGTTGTGTTATTCCTGGGTCATAGGTGAGGAAGCAGAAGCACAGAGAGGTCAAGTAACTGGCCAGAGGTCCTTGGACTAGGAACTAGAAGAGAGGATTCAAACTTGGGTCTGTCTGACTCCAAAGCGAAGGCTTTTTCCTCAAGACTGCGCCCGACTCAGACAGAGGCAGATCTACCAAAGTGGTGGTGGCTGAGGGTGTGCTTCTTAGGAAAGAGGCATCACGCAAATTGCTATGTCTTAGGGCCTCTTGATATCTCTCCCACTGACAAGCCGGGACTTTTCCTGTTAGAGAGATTCTCCTGAGTGATCTGGTCTCCAGAAGGTTCCTGCTAAAATGTAGCTCTGTTACCTGAGGAGGTAACATGTTCGTCTCCATGCTCCTCAGGATGGAGAGAGGTTGAGATAGGGGAGGCGGGGGAGACCTGGGCAGACAATATTGTGCCCTCTCCCCTTGAAAACTTGACCTGATGCCAGCTCTGCCCCCCATCCCGATCACCTCACGCCTTGTGTTAGGAGAATAGCCCAACTTGAGTCTCCACAATGGATACATCACAGCTTTAGGTTGAAGGCCAAAGTCCATTGCCAGGGTGTCCCAGCAGGGAGGGAGCATGGCCTGCGGCCCCCTCCGTGGGAAGGTGACACAGCCTTAAGGCCCCGTCTTTCCAGCCAGAAGAAAGTACTCTCCCCAGAAGCCCAGGGCAAGCTCTGAGTGCCCTGCTGTTTTACCTGCTGTGCTCTGTGTCACTTTATGTCATTGTCACCTGTTCTCCCTTGACCCTCTTGGGGAAGTTACCCTGAAGACCCACAAGGTGGGGTTTGAGTCTGAGTGTGTCTATGTCTCTGTGGGGCTGACAGGCAGTTAGTAGGGTTTCTTGACCATGTCAGTGTCTGCCAGGATGGCACTTTGGGGAAGTCAAACGAGCCCCTCCCAAAAAAGGCTGGGGCCTTGCCCATGAATCTCCAGTAGCAGAAGGGCTGATCCTGTCTTTTAGGGGGCACTGTCTTTTGTTCCCCCTCCCCAGAGACCGTGAGATCTGGCCTTGGGAGTTGGTGAGCTGATCCAAGCCCACTGGGCCTTTGTGCTGGTGCTGGTGTGGCAGTGGCCTCTGACCAGTAACGCTGAGGCTGGAAGGAGAACTTCTTCCCTGTTTCCCCCTCTGCAACCCCCCTTCCTCCTTCTTCAGGAATTACCCTTTTCCTTGAGTGGAGGCCATTTGAAAGTTCTCCTCTTGTCCCAGCTGGAGCCTCCTTCCAGCTATACCCTTGTTCTCCCCACACGAAGGCTTCTACATGCTGGGGGAGGGGGGGGCACCTGGGAGATGGTCTCAGAGAAGTAGCCGCCCCGGCACCCTGGGCCGGACTTTTGGGGATTGTGTGTGAGATGGTGGAGGGAGGGGAAGATGCACCAAGGGGACAGTGGGCATCAGGGAACCCACGCTTGGAGCGGAGGCCCAGTTTTCTGATCCCCATCAAGTCCTGTGGGGAGAGTAAGGGCCAGAAGTGAAATGCAGTCAGTGAGGCTTGGAGCTGAGCTGTGAGACCCTCGTTCAGAATCCCGGGCCACGTGTCCCGTGGAGCTGGGGGCTGTGAACCCAGACATGAGGAGTGGATCCTGAGCCTTGTCTACACTCAGGTCAGGGGATCACACACTCTCAGGGTTAGGGGGGACCCTGCAGGCCTCTGACCCTGGACACACCTCTCTGGATGCTAATCTCTACCTGGGCCATCATTCATACACTCTTGACGTGTAAACGGAGCCCCAGGGAGCTGTGCAACATGGAGGCCCTGCTGCTATCACAGCCAGAGACAGTTGTTCAGGCTCAGTTTGATTACCTTGGTTGACAAGGAACTCACTCTCTCCTAAGGAAGCCCAAGCGGGTTTGACTACTCTCAGTGGGAGAAAGGTAATTATTTTGGTCCAGGAACAAGTCTCTCTCTTTCATCTCTCTCTCTCCCCTCTCCCTGCCCCTCCTTTCTTTTCCAGGTGGAATATCATTTGTTGATTTAGCAATTGATTTTTTTTTTTTTTTGTGAGGAAGATCAGCCCTGAGCTAACATGTGTTGCCAATCCTCCTCTTTTTGCTGAGGAAGACTGGCGCTGGGCTAACATCTGTGCTCATCTTCCTCTACTTTATATGGGACGCCGCCACAGCATGGCTGACAAGCAGTGCGTCCGCAGGCGCCCGGGACCTGAACTCGCGAAACCCGGGCTGCCAAGCGCAAACTAAACCGCTGCGCCACTGGGCCGGCACCCTAGCAATTGATTTTTAAGCCCCTCATATGTGCCAGGCTCTGGGCTAGGTGATGGAGAGACAGGAGTTAATAAAACGGATGTGGCCCTTCACTTGGGGAGCTCACAGCCCAGCAAGGCATCACTCCCAGAATTCTCCACCCTCCTCTTGAATGTAGGAAGGGCTACAGGTCTGGCTTGATCAGGACAGAGGGGACAGCCCTGCTTTGCTCTTCATACCTCTGTCACCTCCGTGTGAAGCTGGGGAAGTCACTTAGCCTCCCTGGGCCCCCTCTGAGGACAGCAGCATTTGCCTACCTGCCTCACAAGGTTAATGTGTGGGATCCGACATTAATTAGATTTTTACTTTGTTACACACAAATGAGAAGTGTTATTTACATCCAATTCCATGGAGGCATGGCGGGGGGCGGCAGGAAAAGAAAAGTGTTTACTTTGGTCGTGTCCTTATGACAGAAATTACTGCACCTTTTCAGAAAGAGGATCATCCATTTAACAAACATTTATTGCCTGCCTACTCAAATGTCTAAACAATGCATTCATTTACTTTTTATTCAGGTGGCATATACTGAGTGCTCACTGTACTCAGTGCTGGGGCCAGGGGGTGGATGTTCAGGGGTGAACAAAAGAGATGGGGTGTGTACCCCCATGAAGCTAATAGCCTAGTGAGAGACAGGCTTTCAACAGTTGTCCCCCAAATAAATCAAGAATGACATTGTCGATGGGTGCCATGAAGGAAAAGAACATGGGGTGATGAGAGCCAATACCAGGGGCAGACGAGAGGATGGGAAGTCAGGGAACGGGGCGTGGAGCTGGGAGTGAAGGAGGGATAGTGGAGCCTGGGGATGGGAGGGAGCCCCTGGCAGAGAGGGAACTGCGTGGGTGAAGACCCTGAGGTGGGACAGAGCTTTGTGCATCTAAGAAAGGAGAAGATGGCGATGGGCAGAGGGCTGGGGGAGGAAGTGGCAGGGGATGGGATTAGAAGAGGTGGGTGGAGCCAGATCCCATGGAGCTCCATGGGAATAGAACCCCTGGTCTTGGCATCACCAGTTGACCAGAGCCAGTGCGGGCAAGAGCCTGGAGCAGAGTTCGGGGGCGTGGAGGCGGCGTTGAGGCTGCAGACAGGCATGATCTGCCCTGACTGCCAGGCCATTCGGGTTGGGGAGAGGCGGCCGCTGCGCTGTGCACTCTTGCAGGGCTCACCCCTTCCCTTGGTGGGAACAGGAGTCATGCTGTGGGGCGATGCCCCGTTCACCTCTGGCTCCCTCTCTAGAAGTGACTTTTCCAGGGTGTTCTGGTACCTGTGTGCCCAGCACATGGCCCAGCTAAAGCAGGCTCTGCTGGACTGAGTTCTGGCTGTGACCCTGCTGTTAACTTGTGTTACCTTGGCCAAGTCACCTGTCTCCTCTGAGCTGCTTGGGGTTCTCACCCATCTCCACCTGACGAATAATCCCGGCTATGGACTGCAAGTAGGGAGGAGAGCAGAAAAACAAGGGGGATCATGGAAAAGGAGGGTCTTTGCAAACTGTGAAGTGCTCAGAAGATGTCCACCACTCTGGTACCCGAGACCTGCCCTCAGGTTGTCCTCCACCACTCCCTTACCCTCCCTTTGCTGAGGCCGGAGGCCACCTTTCCCTTACAGGGCCTGCCAGTGGCTTGTTCTTACAAGCATGTGGAGAAAGAAGGCGGCCCACAGTTCAGTGAGTTTCCCTAATAACTAGCTAGTTGCCTGGCTAGTAAGTGGTGGAGTTGGAATTTGAACCCAAGAACCCCAGCTCCAGGGCCCACAGTCTAACCGCTACGCTGTCCAACCATACCTCGTACTTTCTGCAAAGCACTTATTATTCTATCTGTGTGCCTCGTGGCAAGGAAGGCATCATCCTCATTCTCCAGATGAGAAAATTGGGGCTCAGAGAAGCATTCACCCAAGGTCACACAGCCCGGTCTCCTGACTCTGGGCTGGGTGATCTTACCTTCCAGGAGGCCTTCGTCTGGGCCTGGAGGAATGTGGAGCGGGGACCTTGGGCTCTGTTTGCATGTGGGTGTGTGGGGAGCCACAGAAGCACATGGGCTGCAGCCCTGACTCTGCCTTGCGAGGGCTCGTTGGATCCCATGGCAATGCATACGTCACCACTCTGGACCTGATCTGGTTTCTTGTTTTGTTTTTTTTTTGGTGAGGAAGACCAGCCCTGAGCTAACATCCGTTGCTAATCCTCCTCCTTTTGCTGAGGAAGACTGGCCCTGGGCTAACATCGTGCCCATCTTCCTCTACTTTATATGGGACGCCGCCACAGCATGGCTGACAGGCAGTGCGTCGGCGGGCGCCCGGGATCCGAACCCGCGAACCCCGGGCTGCCAAGCGCGGACGAAACCGCTGCGCCACCGGGCCGGCCCCTGTTTCTTGTTGTTTTGGTAAAATATTTTGTTGAGTCTGTGCCATCTGTGCCCTCTGTAGGTGCTCTAGGACGGAAGGTGGAAGAAGCAATAGTATTTATGTGTGAAAGGGCTGAATTCCTTGTCATTCTTCCTGTACTTTTCTCCCCCCCGGGGTAAAGTAAGTGTCCTGCCTTCCCAGGCTTTCTGGTTTCTGGAAGCAGGCGTCCTCAGGCCCCAGGGGAGCCAGCAGTGCTGTGGGCTCACTCCCCGCAGCGTGAGGCACGGGCTCCTGGCCTCCACCCCAGCACAGCCCCCTGCCAACAGGCCTTACAGCAAGGCCTGCGTTCGGCCCCCAGCAATCAGCAAGCATCCCTCGGCTGCTGGGCAGTGCCAGGCTCTGGGCTGCATCTGCGCCCTGGAAGGAACATCAGATGGGGGTCTCTGCTCTACGGTGGCTGATAGCCCAGCCTGTGAGATGAGCCCCTCACATGTGAGGCAATAATTAATCATGCCAGCTGCTCTAGGAGTCACGCCAAGAGAATGCCACAGATAATGAGAGAGGCTGTTCCAGGGGCCAGGAGCGTGGAGCCGGGAGGACAGGGCTCTTGGCTGGCTCAGGCGTGGGTCACCTTGGGCAAGTGCCTTCATGGCTTAGAGCCTCACTCTCCCCATCTGTGAAGTGGGTATGATAACAGACCAGTCTTGCCTACCTTTTAGGGGAGTTAGAAAAGCAGTTGAAATGGAAACATAAATGTGCTTTAGACATATAAAGTGCCAGATGAACAGTAACTCTCATATGCTCGGAAAATTCAGAGGCAGAGATCTGTTTTGTCTGTCTTCGATTTCTCCCTCCCCCCATTTCTTTCTTCCTTCCATCCCACCCTCTATCCTTTCCCTCCTTCCTTTCTGCAAATACCTGCCAAATTTCTTCCCTTTGTATAATACTGTGCTCAGTAACAGGTCAGGTTTGGGGGAAAGAGCAGGGCATAGATAAAAAGACCTGGTTCTGCCTTTTAAGGAGTTTGAGAGTTAGGATCCAGGTGTCACCAAGACTGTGATAGGAAGCAGAGTGCCACCTACCTGCCAGCTGGGTTCCCGGCAGGACGCCTCAAGAGCAGGGGCCTGGGCTGAACCTTGAAGAAAAGGTGGGAAGGTGGATGCACAGCAGGAAGGGAAGGATCGACCCACATTCCATGAGGGAGTTTGGTCCTCTGTGGGATTCAGAGAGGAAGGGGTCCAGGGACCCAAAGAAGATGCTGACTTGTCAGCATGCTGCTCTCGGCTGGAATGCAATGTCCTTTCAAGCTGATGCTGACCAATCTGGGGGTCCCATCAGCTTCCTTCCCTGCAGGCTCCCCTGGGGGCTCTGACCTGAAATGACAGGGCCAGCCCAGCACATGCTGCAGCCTCTGCCCTCCCTCTCCTCCTCCCGCCTTTTTCCCCAACCTGACTCCCCCAAAGGGTCAGAGCGACTGGGTCTGGATGATGAAACCATCACTGAGATGGAAGGAAAGAAGCTTGTGACTTCTGGGCCTGGGCAGATGCTTAGAGCAGGGCTGTGAATTAATTAATTAATGAAGAAAGAAAATGGAAAAAAGGCAAGTGGGGGAGTAAATGAGAGGAGTGGGAGAGAAGGAAAAACACAAAAAGGAAGGAGGAAGGGAGAAAGAAGGTGTCCGAAGAAGGAAGGCTTCTCACAAGACTAGGTTGATGAAAGTTGGAATGAGGGAGAAAAGGGTCTTGTCTGAGAGAATCAGCACCCCTCTCAGCGTGATGCGGGATAACATCATCTCGGGGAAACTGCAATTATGTCTTTTTGGGTCTCTCCATGCTGGGCCGAGACCAGCAGCTGCTGGGAAGTCGGTGTAGCCGCCGCTGCCTTTCCCCCAGGCCTGAGGATCCCAGGGAACGTGCTGTTGTCCCGGGCTGACAGAGACCAGGTGATTGCTGGAGAGGTGACTTCTCAGGCCCTAACTAAGCAGCAGAACTGACCATCGGGCAGTGGCCAAGGTTTGGCCTGACTCAAATAAACCTTCTTCAGAGCTAATCAGGGCCCCTCTGTGCTAACAGTTACTCTCACTTGGAGCTAGTAAGTTTGACACTAATGTGTTGCCTCTACCAGAAGATTCTTTCATATGTTAGCAGAGGCCTTTTGCAGAGTGTGCCTTATTTTTTACAGTTTTAACAGTATTGATAATTTTTTTCTCCCCAAAGCCCCAGTAGATAGTTGTATGTCATAGTTATGCCTCTTTCTAGTTGCTCTATGTGGGAAGCCACCATAGCATGGCTTGACAAATGGTGTGTCAGTCCGTGCCCAGGATCCAAACCGGCGAACCCTGGGCTGCTGAAGCGGGATGTGTGAACTTAACTGTTACGCCACCGGGCTGGTCCCAACGGTATTGATTTTCTGCACAGATAATACATTCACAGTTACAAAAGGGGATGCAATATAAAGCCCTTCTCCCAGTCCCCGCTTCCTGGAGGAAGCCAGTGTTACTTGTTTTTGTGCATCTTTCCAGAGATATTTTATGCATATATAAAGAAATAGGTATATGCATTCTTTCCCTACACTTTTTAATTTTTACGCCAGTGGTAGCATATTCCAAACCCTGCTCTGCCTTTACTTTTCTTTATTTTAGCTCTAGCTTTGTGTATGTTATCAGTACATGAAGAGCTTTCTGATTCCTTTTTATGGCTGCATAGTATTCCACTGTGTGGCTGTAGCATACTTTATTTACCTTTTCCCTGTGAATGGACATTTAGTTTATTTCCAATCTTTTGCTGTCATAGACAGTGCTGCAGTAAATGACCCTGTGCATTTGTCGTTTTCTCAAGTGCAAGCATATTGAGGTAGTACTTTTCCCCAAAGGTACAGAGATGGCCCAGTGGGTGAAATATTTAGGAGAGAACAGAGTCCTTTCCCATTCTCTTCTCAGCTATTTCTCTGCATAGCTTAGGACTGCTCCAGGGCAGGGTGAGATGAGGATAGTAGGGAGGGGGGAGGGGCAAGGTCATCCTGCAGAGTGAGGCAGGGAGGGTCAGGGTGGGAGGGACAGGATGGGATGTCTGCTCCCCCAACTCTAGGTCACCAGGGCCAGGGTGATGGCATGTTCTTTGCCCTGGAACTGTAAGAGGCACATGACCCTGCTCTGACTGCTGGAGTCAGAGGAGAGAGCTGGTAGCGACTGTGTTGCCAAGACCTGGGTCTGCCCAGGTGAGATGCTGTAGGCCACCTCACGGGGGGTTTCCTCCTCTGCCAGGAAGCCTTCCCTGCTCACCCAGCCGGTGTGCCAGCACTGCTCCGTTATCTGGCTGCCCTGCAGGCTTGGTCTGCTAGGGAGACTGTGTGGGACAGTGGGCAGGAGCACCAGCTCTGGGTCTGCACAGCCCGGGGCTTGAATCCTGGCTTTGCCACTTAGAAGCAGAACCTGAGGCTTCTCGTTAGGTCATTTTAATTGACTCAAGGCCACACAGCTAGCCAAGTGGAAGAGCCAGGCAATGGTGATTTGAAAAATAAGAAGGTTATTTAAAAATAGCATTTCCCCCTAATTACTACAGCATTAAGTGTTCAAATAGAGTTATTTGAAATGTAAGGAGACACTTTGGACTTGACCCTGGGTCAGGGGTGATTTGGGTCAGAGGGACGGAAACAAACTTCTCTAAAGTCAAGTCAGGGAAGAACTGCAAACTCCGGGTTCACAGGGCGTCAGGCCGTGAAGGCTCCGAGAGTCTGCCTTGTCCTGCCACCTCCTGCGATGTTCCAACGGAGGGTGGGAGGAGTCCACATGGCAAATTAACCACCAAGCTGGGGCAGAGTCAGAGGCCTCTGGACTCTCAGGCCAGGGATGTTAGCATCTTTTCAAGAAGAGAACTGTTAGGTCCTGAGGTGGCAGGAAATTCCTAAACATGACTTAGCAAGAAACAAATCAGCCCAGGTTGTCAAGGAATGTGGTTTTGGTGGACTTACTCATAAAGCACCAACTCCCATTTGTGGGATTCAAGGGAGTTTAGGGGTCCCCAGGCTGGGCAAAGATGCTAGCAGAGAAGGCAGGAGCCAGATGGGAGGAGTGGCTGACAGTGACCTTCACCACGGCGTTTCCCATACACTTTGCGTGATTTTTATTAAAGCCTTAAATCAACGGGGCTAAGTAGCTCCTGATTTAGCTTCTCGGTCGGAAAGAGATTTAAAACCAGCGGGACCACGGGCTGCTCACCACTGGGGCAGGCAGCAGGGATGGCGCTCAGAAACCCTGGGGGGGGCTTCCTCATGCCAGTCACTGGCAGCAGCCTGGGCGCAGTCCCAGGACAAAAAGACCAACTGTGAAGGAAGGAAGGACACTTCTCTGCGGGTGGGCACCATTGGTCCCAGCCAGTCCCTGCTCAGGAGCTGTGGGTTCCTGTCACTCTGTCTCCGATCTGCTTCAGTCCTAATAGAGAAAAGCCCCCTGAAGGCTTGTCACATGGATTCAGGACATGGAATCCAGTTGGGGAGCAGGAAGGGGCAGACAGCACCGACTCAGGCAGGTCCTGAGGAGGCAGATTACAGCTCGATGAAGAAAAAGCTTTCTAGTGATCAGAGCTGTTCATAAATGGAAGGGGATTCATTGATTCATTCATTCATACGTTCAACAGATGTTAATTAAGCTGCTTCTCTGTGCTGGTACTGTGCTGGACCCGAGCATTTGATGGGGAGAGAGAGCATCCTCCTTTCAGAGGCTCCGGGTCCAGTGTTGAAGACAGTGAAACAAGCAAAACAGGAACATGTGATCTGTGCTGTGATGGGGAAGGGCAGGTGCTAGGGGAACATGTATCAGGAGCACCTAACATATCAAGGGTGGCCAGAGATCGCTTTTTAAAGTAGGCGACATTTAACATCAATGATTAATTAGCCAGGCAAGGAGGAGGAAGAGTGTCTTTGGGAGGACAATGGCACGTGCAAAGGCCCTGAGGTTGGAGAGAGCCATTCTCACTTGAGGATATGGATGCAGTCAAGTGGGGTTGGAGCAGAGTGACTACGTTCCCTGCTAGTAGAAGTGTCTCAGTAGAGGTTTGGTGCAGGATGTGGGAGAGGGGCTCCAAGCACTGGATGGGGTGGTGGAAGTGGGGACTCCATTATTACTTGGCCCCTTCTGTCCTGGGATGCTGGAGTTCTTAGTGCCTGCTGGAGTTCCTGAGTTCAGCATGTCTGAGTGTCTAGTGTGCTGCCTCCTCCAAAACCAACCATGATAGTAAGAGTTGGGATTTATGGGGCCCTTGCTAAGAGCCCACTCTGCTAACCACTGTACAGGCATCTTATTTAGCCCCTCACAACAACTCTTTATTTAAGTGATGCTATTGGTCCGGTTTCACAGATGCAGAACCTGAGGCTTCTCGTTAGGTCATTTTAATTGACTCAAGGCCATACAGCTAGCCAAGTGGAAGAGCCAGGACTTGAACCCACCTGAAGCCCATGTGCTTAACCACGTCCCTCTGCTTGGGGTCTCCCTGACAGAGGGCAGGCGGTGGGCACCATCTGTCCATCTTCCCAGTGCCCCCTCCTTTGGGACTCTGTCACATGCGGCCCTGAGAAGAGGCCAGCCCCTTCCTCAGGGAAGGCACGCCTCAAGGCAGAACCAGGGGACTGGTTTTTAAATCAGAGCATTCAAAAAAGTGCTCAGCAAGCCTCACGTTTTGCTTTCCTTGTAGGTGGTGAGGATCAATTTCCCAAAGGGAAAAATCAGTCAGTTGGAATGTGTCTTTCTGGAGAAAGCTTGGCATCTGTCAAATGGGGAAAAAAAGACCCAGAAAAAAGATTTTCTTGGGTTGTGTGCTGGGGGTTGCTGACTCAGGCCGTATGCTCCAACATCATTAACAAGTTGAAAAGCTGTTGCTCCTTGCAGGAATGCAGAATTGGTGGTTTGAACAACTCAGCCGGGAAAATCCTTTACAAACTAGGAAGGCCAAGGGTCCCAGGAGCGTCCACAAGTGGATCTGGGGCCCGCGGCATCGATTAAGGGAATTGACTGCGACGCTGGAGCTTTATCAGGCCCAGCGGTTGCACGTAATTGCTTTATGTGGAAACCTGATAGGGACGGTCTGACAGTTGGCAATTTTAATTGATAAACAATTATTAACAGTTAAGCTATGTTGAGGCAAGCCATGAGAGGCAAGCTAATATCTTGGAGTGACTGGTAGATACACAAGAGAGGTCCCCAGGGAGTTTGTGATCTGACACTGGCATTTGGTGATAGCCTCCAGGGCTCCAGGCTGGAACAGAGAGGCCCAAACCCCAGACTGAAATCCTTCTGGTTGGGTTTTGCTGGAACAGTCCTTGTCTCTTAGTTGGAGAGTCACTGGCATTTTTCTAAAGAGCATTTAACTGTCCCACCATGGGGGGATTTGGGGCTGGGCTTTGCCCTGGTGTCTTAGCTGAATTACGTATTCAACCCCAACCAGACAGGCATGGACCACGTTAGTGACAGGTGGGGCTCTGGATGAAGGGAGAGTGGAGAGATCCTTTGCAGATGCAGATACTTATTCATTCAAGGTATGGTTATTGGATACTTGTGCCAGGCACCGTGCTAGGTGCTGGGACATAAGGATGAACTACAGAGGCCCATTCTTTGCCTTCATGGAGCTTATGAGAGACAGACAAGTAGCACATAGAAGTCAGTGCTGTGGCCTATGGGGCAAACTGGATGCTGTGGGAGCAGGGAGGGGACCTAACCCAGCCTAGGGGCAGGAGGGTGGGCAGTGCAATCAGGGAAAGCTTCCTGGAGGAAGTGTTATCCAAGTTAATGTGAAGGGTAAGCAGAAGTAAGTGGTGGGAGAGCTGGAGAGCCGGGCTGTGAAAGGCATTCCAGGCTGTGTGAAGGCCCACGATGGGGAGGGATGGAGCTCGTTCACCACCAGAAGAAGTTGCATGTGTCCAAGAGGAGAGGGCAGGAGGGAGTGCCAAGGCCAGAGAGGTGAGAGGGCCAGAAGAAGGAAGGGAAAGGAAGTTTTCTTCCTGCAGAAAACCCTAAGAGGCAAAATTTCCATGGTCTGTGGGAGTGGGGAGGGCTGATGCAGTATCTGGCCCATGGGAGGCGCTCAATGAATGTGTCATGAATGAAGGTCCAGTTGAGTACCACTTTCTCAGTGATGCCCTTCCCCTGTCCCCCAACATATGGAAGAATTGCCTGCCTTCTCTCGGGGCCCACCCTGGACTCCAGACTGGCTGTGACTACAGCACTGGTAACATTCTGGTGCCCTTGCTCGCTGGCTCACTCACCACTTGCTCACCCATCTACCTGCTCACCCATCCACCCTCTTGCTTGTTTGCTCACTCAGGTGCTCTCTCCCTTTCCCACTGTCGCATTGTTGGTACCACGAAAGCAGGGTATTCCTAACACTTAGCATAGTGGCTGGCACATAGTAGGTGCTTAAAAATGCTTTTGGAATGAGTGATTACTCAGAGGCAGGGGGATGGAATAGATGACCTTGAAAAAATAAGAGCTAGGTTCCCATGTGCCAGGCACTGTTCTAAGCAGTTTATATGTATTATGATTTAACTTATGAGGTAGAGGACCGTTGTCCCCATTTTAAAGATAAAAAACGGAAAGGAGTTAAGTAACTTGCGTGAGCTCAAACACCTAGGAGGTGGCCGAACAAAACTTGAATCCAGACCATCTGGCTCCCAAGTCTGTGGTCTGATCTCCTCCCAGCCCTGGCCCGTGGGAATCAGATGAAGCCCTCGTCCCTCGAGCACAGTTCTCTGAGGGACGCTTCAGGCTCCTAAGGGCCAGAGGGGCTCTTTGGGGGACAGGGGTCAAGAGCAGGGAGGTGGAGTATTCACTGCCTGGAAGGCCCACGGGTAGGGCAAGGCCTGGCCCTTTCTGCATTTTGGATTCCTCTCCATAACCCCTGCTCAGGGAGCCCAGCACACAGTAGTGCTGGGTGAACACTCGCCAAGTGAATGCAAGTGTGGGTGGGTATTTGCATGAAAAAGCAGAGGATGCACAGAGGCAGGGAGGACACCAGGCTTCAGGTCCCCCCACCCCTGCCCAGCTTCACATTTCCCCCCAGAAGCACAGCCAGCTGTCTTCCATGAGAGAAAGGGCCTGGCAGCTGGACTGTGGACTCTGTTCTGTGCTTCTCTGAGAACCACGAAAGGAAGGCGGTGTGCACGGCGCTCCCCTGGGTAAGAGCCAGAGTGGGACTGAGTCTCCTCCTTCCTCACTCCCAATCCCTGCACCTCAGGTGTTCCTAGGGCTACCTACTCCCCCCCCCACCCCCGCCCCACCCAAGCAAATGAGGAATCCTTTTCTGGTCTCCCTCAGGCCATTCTATCATCCTCTGACCTGGAAATGAACCTAAGAATGCTCTGGGGCCATGGCGTCCCAGCTCCCCTGGCCAGTCCTGGGAAGAGAAATATTAATAACAGCAGCATAAAAAAACCAACCCATCAGCACAATTATAACTATACTCTGGTTCTAGGTGCTTCGCGTGAATTAAGTCATTACTCTTTGTAATAACTCTCTAAGTCAACAGCCATATTATAGATGAGGAAACCGAGGACCAGACAGGTTGCTCAAGGACGTGCAGCTAATAAGTGACAGAACAGCGACCCAGGCTTTTAGATAACGCTACACTGCCGAAGAATAAAACTCAGCAAGGGCACCACCCGGAATTGAGATGAGTGGCTATGGACCAGCTTGGCAGGTTGGGCGGGGAAGGCACACCCTTGGTTATCCATCCCTGAGTCCCCCGTGAGCCTCCCCAGGACCCCCCCACTGGGAAGAAGGAGGGACCAGCAGGCCCGCAGGCCCCAGACCAGGAGAGTGTTTGGTTTAATGTCCTTCCATCTTATCAGCCCTGCAGGTTAAGTGCTTTTTTTCTATTCATGTCTTAGAGCCAGAGGTGACCACGTCAATTAAAAGCCAACTCTAGACGTGCTGAGAGGAAGGGCCAGCCATTTGGGCACCTCCTGGTTGTAGAGGGGAGTCCAGGCTGGTAATTATAAATGGAATGAATGATACACATCTGATGAATTGTTTTAGAATTCCCCGTGGTGACTCTCCGGCACAGACACACACACAGACACACAGACACACACACCCCATGCATCGTTTGACCTTGGCCGTGGCAGAATCACTCATGCTAAGTGTGTCACTCTGGCACTGGCACTTGGGCCCACTCGGATGTAGGTCATTTTATGTCCAAGCTGAATCAAATGACAGCCTGACCCGAGGCTCCTTCCAAGAATGCTAATGGAGGACTGAGCAGTGGGCCTCGGAGCGCCAGGGAAACTGGGTTCCGGGGAAGCTCCAAAAGCCATATGCTGTCAAATTCTGGGAGGCCACCCCCTCTCCCTGGCTCCCAAGCTGCCTTTTGTCCTAGTTGGTAGCAGGCTAGTTGGCCAGGGAGCCTAAAAGTTGACCTTTTCATGCAAGTAATTTTTATAGTTCCATTAACCAGTAAGACAATTTGCAAACCGCCAGGCAAAATACATTACCATGAACACCTCAGGGACTTGTGGGTCGTCTTGGGTGGAATGCTAATAGGATGGAGGATTTATTCAGAGGGTTCACCGCGAGCGAGGGACAGCAGACTGGGCGCCTTGGTCGGGGCAGGACCAGCGTTGTCTCAGCGGTTTGCTTGCAGAGGAGACCCCAAGTCTGACCTAGACCCCTTTGCTCCAGGCCAAGATCCCCGCAGTGGGTCCTGGGCTGCTATGCAGGCTCACCCCTGCCCCAGGACTGATGCCCTGGCCTTGCATCCGTATCTTGGAACACATTTGTTCCCGTGTCCAGCTCTGTGCCTGCATTTGTGGAATGGATTCTTCTCAAACTTGGCTTGAAGCAGTGAGCTGAAAAGTCAGTCGTCACTGCAGTGGAGCCCTAGACTTCCAGCGGTGGAAGGAACATTTGGATCTTGTCATCCAACCCCTTCATTTCACAGACAGAAACTGAGGCCCCAAGGAGGGAGGGGACTTGGCTAAGTTCTCACAGCAAGTTGGTGACAGATCTGGTGTTGGAACTTACTTATCTCAACGAGTGGTCCAGGTGGTGGTGGAGCATGTGGTTAAGAGCAGGCCCTTTAGCAACACACAGATGTGGGTTCAAACCTCGGCTGGGCCAGTGGATCCGCAAGGGTCACAGGTGGCACGTTAACTGAGGAGAGGTTATTTATAAAGACACGGGAAGGGATAAGGAAAACCAACAGGCAATGGTGTAGCATTAAGGGCTAGCAACCGAGGAGAGCCACTGCCAGAAGAGGCCCCCTGGGACCTTGAGCTGCAGGGGAGAGGACCACCCCCACCACTGCCAACCCGTGGCCCCGCCTCGCCTTCTGCCCAGCCTCCCATCTCCTGCTGGTATTTCCCATTGGCCAAACCCAGCCAGAAGACAAGGAATCCCCATAACGCAGTCCTTGGAGGTCAGCTTCTCAAGGCACAGAGAAAGGTGGAGAAGGGCAGGGAGTGATCTAGAGGGACAAGTGCAGACTATCCAGAACATGCATTCTCATGGGGTGAAAACCAGTTCTCAGTCTGTTTATATGTAAAGCACAGATATACAGTATTATAGAATCTGTGGTATTAGAATTTCATAGGAGGGATGATTAAGGAAAAAATGGCTCCTGGTGGGGAGTGGATGATAATGGAAAAATGTCGAGAAACACTCATCTTGTACAGCCTCTTGGTACCTCTGGGAATTTGCATGAATTATCTACCCTTTCTGTGGTTTAGATTCCCAACTGTAAATGGAATAGTAATAATACCTGCCTCGGGGGTGAAACGGGGCGATGGATGTTGAGTGCCTAGCAAAGGGAAAGGACTTATCCTGGCCTCTTTTTCACTCACCATGGTTACTAGTGTCTACCTGAGCAAGACCATCAGTATTAAATCATCCATCTTCCGGTCCCCAGCCCCCAGGAGGAAAGTGGGCACTGAAATAAGGTGCTGAGTCGGTATTTGTAGCAGCTGCAAGGTTTTGCTTTCCAGCTTGATGGCCCTTGTTCCTTGGGTGGACCCAGGGAACCACTTCAGAAAGGTGGCCAGCATCATCCGTTATATCCCAAGCACACTTTGGGCTTTGTTTTACATCCAGTCTACTGGGGAGTGAGTAAATGATAGAAGAATAGAAGCAGAGAAGGGACCTTAAAAGTCCCACAGTCCAGTTTCCCAGCGAGCCAGGAATCCTCGAGAGCAGGAGGCCCGCTTCCCCCATAAAACTCCAGGTGGTAAATGTGTTGGGTTTTGCTGACCATCAGTCTCTGTGCAATGACTCAGCTCCATCCTTGTAGTGACAAGCAGCCATGGACAGTACGTCAGTGAGTGGACATGATTGTGCTCCAACAAAACTTTATTTACAGAAATGGGCAGCTGGCTGGATTTGGCGAGTGTCATAATTTGCCTGCTGACCCCTGCCTTCCAGCATCTGTAGGTCCTCTATGCTCTGCTTGAGCGTTCCCAGTGATGGGTTGCTCCCCACCTGTGGAAGCAGCCTTTCAACTGCTGAACCCACTCCGGATAGAAAGCCCTGCCTTTAGGTTGGGCTGCAATCTGCCCCCATGTCATGTGTGCCTCTTGGTCCCTATTCTGTCTGGGACAGAGTGGTGCCCACCTTTCTTTAGCAGCCTTTCAGCCTGTCAGCTGACTGTGATCTGACCCCATCCAGTACTTCCTTCTCCAGGCTAAACAGCACCATAGTCCCACCTTCCCATGACCCTCACAGGTCCCATGTGCACACCCTCTGCATCCTGATCCTTCTCCCCTGGCTTGTCAATGTCCCTTGCAAAGCATGGGCACTCACAAGGGTCACCAACAGCCACACATGGA
Source organism: Tapirus indicus (assembly GCA_031878705.1). Taxonomy (NCBI): domain Eukaryota; kingdom Metazoa; phylum Chordata; class Mammalia; order Perissodactyla; family Tapiridae; genus Tapirus; species Tapirus indicus. The sequence continues at coordinate 56,811,652 of CM062918.1, read as the reverse complement.
GGATGTGTAAGGCTCGGCCCCCTGGGGAGATCCGGGATGTTTCAGACTCTGGATTTACCCTCAGGAGCTTACAGTGTAGCCGGGGAGACCAGATGAACCCATGCTAATGGGGAAGTGGTTACTACAGCTACCGAGTGGCATCGCTGAGTCGAGATCTGGCTTTCTGTGCACAGTCTGTGCTCTTAACCACTGTGCTGTGCTGCTTCTGGCTAAAAAAGCCTCTAGCCCCTGGGTTTTAGAAGCGGGACGAAGCAGGACGGTGGGGGGGGGGGGGGAAGCTGAGAGAGCAGCGGTTCAGGTTTCTCTGTGGGGCAGGGAGTGGGCCTGGCCCTCGGTCACACAGCCTGTCATGTCAGAGCGGCCTCTGACTCCCTGTCCACGACAGCACGTGGGTGTGCAGCAGCGGAAAGAGACTCGACGAAATGCCCCCGTTTAGAGTTACAGGAGCCAGAGAAGAGGGAGGCAGAACCCTAACTCAGCCCCTCCTAGGGGGTCGGCTGGCAAGAGGGACTGAGGTCAGAAAGAACTAAAGGGATCTGCAGGCCCTAGGAGCCCGTCTGTGGTGGGGCTGCCCCCTGCCGGGCCACCTTGTGGCACACTCGTCCCGCCCCCTCCCAGCCAGGTACACAAACTCGGGCCCAATTGCCAAATATGGCCAGCTGAGCCTTAGGTATTTGCTATCAATATTTCATGCCTCAAACAACACTGTCTAAACAACACCTATGAAATATGAATGGATTGAGGTTTTGACAAGCAAACAGCTTGTCAAAGGCATGATACCAGGGTGATGAGGAGGGGCGGGGGGCGATGAGATCTGGAGGGACCACAGGGACAGCAACCACATCCCTGGAGTCAGGCCCAGAGATTGTGGGATGGCTGTCCTCGGCATGTAGGGTCACCAGGAGCCAGTGTGCTGGATATAAGGCTGAGCTGGAGCCCCTGGGACTTTGGGGAGGGACAAGGGAAAAGGCAGCATGGAACCTGCTCAGAGCCCCCGAAGGACCCCTAAGGTAGGCAGAGTGCAGGAGGTAGCAGTGGTTAGGTCGCTAGGGTCAGAAGGACCAGAGAGAGGTGAGGGTTGGCAGGGCACTGGGTAATCTTTGTTCTTCCTCCTCCCTTGAGCTGTTCCAAGCCCCACCCTGCAGGGCCCTCAGTGGGTTGAAGCAACTTCTCTGGCCTCTTGTCTCCAGCTCTTACCCTCCTGGGGGTCAATCACAGCACCCCTACGCTGTCCCCTCTAGACTGGCTCCCCCAGCCCCTGAGCCTCCTAGGCAGGGGAGGACATCCAGCCTGAGTGAAACGCGACGGCTCCGTGGTCTTGGGCACCTCTCACCTCCCTCCACCTTCAGAGGCCTGTGTCTCCAGGAGCCTTGTCCCGAGGTCCTTCCTCGCTGGCCAAGAGGCCACACACTGTCCATGAGGCCCCAAGCGCTCGGGCCTCAGTTTCTCCATGTTTAAAATGAAGGGGTTGGACTGATCTTCTCTGAGGTCTTTTCGAGCCCCGACTCTCACCAGGTTCCAGGTTCACTGCCTGCTCTTTCTGCTCCTCAACATAACCCCCAGGGATCAAGGCGTTGCTCTCTGCAGTCAGAAAGCAGCTGGGGGTGTTGTGAGCTAATCTGACAAGCTGATGGGAGGGGTCTGCTGGGGGGTTGGCGGGCCCAGCTGTGGAGCATGCAGCGACCTCGGCCTATGGGGGTGCAATGGGGGGAAGATAGAGCAGCTGAGGCCAGGGCTGGGAGCTGGCTGGGCCGAGTGGCCAGCCTCTGATGGGAAGCCAGGGGATAGACACCTGGTGTTCAGTGTGTACTAGGGACATTGCCCCGTTTGAACTTGTTTGGAAAGTCCAGTGGGGGCAGAGGGAGCCAGACTAGCCGGAGCCTTGCTGGCACCTAGATGAGCAGCTCATTGTAGCTCTGAGTGGAGCTGGTCACTGGGATCAGGGTCCAGCCCAGTTCCCCAGTGAGAAGTGGGTTAGTTGATAGGCCCCGGCCACTCCCCGGAGCTCCAAGCGAGGGGCTGCGGAAGTCTTCAGCACAAACCAGAACTCTCTCTGAAAACCACTTGTACAGACGGGAAGAACTCAGGTGCCAGGGCTCTCCCCAGACACACCACATCCCAGGCTTGCAGAGGACAGGCTGACTGCCGACCACTGACCAGTGGGGCATCTGAAATGGCTCTTCTGGGTCTGCCTTGCCTGGGGGCCTGGGCAAGCCCAAGGCAACAGCTTCAGGGTCAGCGCCTGTCTTTGGGAGGGGCCGGAAGACCCCACACCAACCACAGAATAGAAATTGTTGCCCAACCTGACAGTGCATCTTGGTGGGCATTCAGGCCAGGCAGTGGACATGGCAGCAGGGTAGGTCTCTGGAGGTCAGTGGCAACCCTCACCATCAGGAGCCACCTGCTCCCCCAGCCCGGGCCGGTCCAAGCAGAGAGAAGGGCTCTAGTGGCTGGTCAGGAAGAACTTCATCCAGATCCCGTCTAAGAAATTGACAGGGCTGATGGTAGCGGCCGATTTCCTGAGCTTGCAGAGGCGGCAAAGGGAGGTTTTCTGTAATCCTTCAGTGATGGATTAGATGGTGGGGCAGGTCTTTCAGGAGCAAGGGATGACCTTGAGAAAACGTGGATGTCAAAGGAAGAGAGAAATAATCTCCCTTCCTCACACTGCTGCCAATAAGCCTTCTCGGGGTTGGAGCGGTTGCTGGAAACTTCACTGCTGTTGCTCCCGACTCAGGAGGCTGTAGCGTCTGACTGTGTGATAAGAAATTGCCAGGCGCTTTCTAATTACAATTATCATCACCGTGGATGTCTCTCTTAATTACTTTCTTATAATTAGCTGTTGCTTTTTCCTCAGCATTTGCGTACTTTGCAAATTTGCTGACATTTGAGAGCCCCAAAATAGGGACTTTTGGGGAGGAGGACAGAAAGGTGAGGGAAATGTGAGAGGAACATGTTCTTTTCAGGCAACCTGATAAATTTGGGGGCCACTGCAGAAAGAAATTGGGGAAAGCAAAAGGTGGACGGGACAGGCTGTTTCCTAAGCTGATGGGAAAGAGCGGGAGTGTGGATTTAGGGGTTGGGGTTTGTGGAGGGTCTCCAAGTGTTAAACTTTGAAGGAAATACTCTTGAAAAGTCACCAAGGCTGCCATTTCTCAGGCTTGGGTTTCATTTTAAGAAACGAGACTGGGATGAAGCACACTCTTGTTGCATCCATTTTGGAGTTAATTAGATGACTCAGGTCAGGAGTAGCTTGATTTTCCCCAAAGCCAGTGATGCATTCTGAGCATCCCTGGGCCCCAGGGAGTGGTTATGAAGTGGTTTATGCTCCTTGACCAGATGGTTGGTTTTCACTGTCTGTTTCTGTTCTTGCTCCCTCTGTCCCCGTCCCCTGCAGCCCTGTGTACAGAGGAGTGTGTGCATGGCCGCTGCGTTTCCCCGGACACCTGCCACTGTGAGCCCGGCTGGGGAGGGCCCGACTGCTCCAGCGGTGAGTCTGAGGTTTTCTGGGGCTGGGCAGCCCCCCAGCTCTGACTTGGGAGGGGCTATGCCGTGTGCATGCTGAATCCTTTGCGTTGGGCTGGGGCTGCCTAGGCGAGCATGGGCATCAGGGAGGACGAATACCTGCAGTTTAGTACATGGTGGGACTTGGGGTGGAAGGCTCTGGGGGCCTGGAGGTAATGATTTGTGGGGGTCTGGAAGGGTACTGTGTTTCGTGTGTATGGGGAATTGTGGAGTCATCTGTACAACTCTGATGGAACACCTCTAGAAATGGTCTTTGAGGGTTGAAGTGAAATTGAGATGCCACCCAAGGGAGCAGACCCAAGAGGTAAGTGTGAGCAAAGCCTGGTCCTCAGCTTTGTTGGTCCAAAGGCTCAGTTTTGTGGGTGCTCATGGAGGCTCGGGACTGATTCATAAGATTGATGAGCACTGAGATGCCTCTGTGTCCCCAAAGGTAGGAGAATGGGACACTCGTGGGGGCAGGTCACTGTGTTCCTACATCTCTCTGAGCAGATAGTTCATATTCTCGGGGGAAGGCTTCCTGGTGAGCATGGAGTGAGGTGGATGCTCTTGGGACTGACCTAGTGACCCACAGCAGCACGGGGGCATCGTCTCTACTGTGGGGCTGGCCTCTGAGAGGGCGGGGTACTCAGCAGCTGCTCAGGGAATTCTCTGCCAAGAGCCCAGCTAAAGACAAATCCTTTCCTTCTGGCTCATTTCCCCTAAATACTCGCAGATGACACCCTTTCCTTTGCACATTTTGCAATCAATGGTTAGTTAACATGGTCTTATTTGATTTTCAAAGAGGCCTTGATTGGTGTTGAAGCCCAATTTGCTTCCTGTCTTGAGCTGGGGTAGAGTGACGTTTTTTATTGTGCCTCGAGTAGATAACAAAGCTAAGCTGATCCATTAGGGGTCTAACTCCCATTATGTACCCATCTTTGGGAGCTGCCTCCCTGCTTCCTGTCCCATAGTGACTGCGGTGATCAGGACAACTTGGAAGGGAATGTTGGGTCCATGTTGGCCCAGTGTGGGCCCTTGCCCTTTCCCACTCTCTCTGCTGGGGTGGAAACATCTAGTTATGGTCCTTTTTTCCAAAGGCCTCACTGGAGCTGCCCTGTCTATGCGGTACATGACAGTACCTACCAGCCACTGCAAGGCTGTTGGGTGTGGTTTTGTTTTGAGCCTGGGTGGTTACCTTGGTTCAGGGAGTCCAGGATCTGTTAGGCTACTCAGGAGACTCCAATGCACTGGGACCCCCAGTGACCTCGGTGACCTCTTCCTTCCACCTGTTTCACTGCTTTGAGGTGGGCCGCATTGAGAAACAGGGCCAAGGACTCCTCCAGACAATGAAAAGTCAACCTGAGGGACACATGAGTTAAAGGAACGTGTTCAAGCAGGCTTTCTGTGGTGTTGAACTACAGGAAACATGTTGGCTGAAACATTTGAGGGCTTTTTTCTCCCTTGTCTGTGTTTTGTTTTGTGTAACTTTGCTTACAATGAATCTTTGATGAAGAACTGTCTAACTTGGATGAGGTGAACCCTGCTGGGACAGGTCTGCTGGCCGCTGCTGGATTATGATGATGAGGGCAGCCTGTTGGAGGCTGAAATACAGCCCGAGTCATGGGCGCCCTGAATGCATATAAATCACCAGTCAGTGCAAGTGTGTCTGGTGCTCGTTCTTTGCTGAACTGTGCTGGGCAGTGGAGCGGGTCCTGGTCTGTTCAGGGCCCTGCTCAGACGTGGCCTGCGTCTCTCAGGGCTCCTGGTCTAGTGAAAGACATGGAATAAAGGCAGCGCTTGATGAATGGGACTAGGAGGTTAGAGTAAGTCTTGCCCCCAGAGTGAGTTTACCAAGGACTTAGGGAAACAGCCTTGTTAATTCTCAGGGCAAAACCGGGCTGCCTAATTTCACCCCCCATTCAGTCATCAGACTTGGTGCTGAGCAACCCACAAGCTGTTTCCTCAATTAAATCCACCCTCATGGGTTGAAGAGCCACCACCCCTAAGTCTGCTCAAAGACATGTACTACCGAACCCATAGGAAGTCCTAAAAGATGGGTTCCATCCCTGTTTTGAGGGACAGCAGCATTGAATTAAGGGAATTTGTAGACTCTTGCTCTCACAATTATTTGGAGCAGGGGATGTTTAGATGCCCTGCCAAGAGCTTTCCAACATCTGCTTACATCCCCTCATTAACAAGGAGCTCAATGCCTCCTATGGAAGCACATTCTGACTGTTGGAAAGGTTCCCCTTCTATGGAGGGGAAATCTGTCTCTAGCTTCTACCAGTTGGTTCTTACTCATGATAAAGGCCAGGGCAGGGTGATGGATTGCCATGGCCCTTCTTGCCATGTCTGGAATTCTCCCAAGGAACTCAGTGGGCAAGGCCACAGAGTGTGTGTGGGAAGACGGTCATCTCAGAGTAGTTGATAATAGCCATTGAGGCCACACTGAGAAGAAATCAGAATCCCCTTCCATGAGTCAGCCCATCAGGTATTGGAAGACAGCGATCACTTCCTTCCCCAAGTTTTTATTCTCCAAACTCCTTTATTTCTCACATCATGTGGTCTGAACTGCCTTTCCCATCTGGTTTCTCTCCATTTGGGTTGGGGCCTTTATTCCTTTTAAACTATCATTCTTAGATCTGACCACACAACTGCAGGCTTGTATGGAAAAATAATGATAGATATAGATACTGCTTATTGAATTCTACTATGCACTAGACACTATATTCTCATTTAGTCTTCACAATAACCATATGGTGTAGGAATTATTATTAGCCACATTTTACAGGTAATAAAGTTGAAGCACAGGAGGGTTAAAGAACTTTCATCAGACACACAGCCAGTAAATGGTGAAACTGGGACTATCAACCAAGCAAAAACCTGGATCCTAAATCTGAACTCTTAATTATTATGTTCTTCCTTCTGGATGCTCAACCTCGGTTAATACAGCGTAAGGTTGAAATAGGTCTTTGATGAGAAGACAAGATTGCTCACAAGGGGAGGGAGGGATCTGCTTGAAAGGTGTGGCCCTGAGATATTGTTGTGGAGGTAGATGTATCAGCCATGGGACACAAGTTGTGACTAGGTTTAGTCCAAGCAATCTGAGCCTGCTTGCTATTGTGCCGTTGGATGCCTGTCTGCCTGTGTGTGCTCTGTGAGGCCTAGGGTCTTTGTGGGGCTGTGCCCCTGGAGATGGATGTCCCGGTCAGTGCAGTGTGTATCTCTGGAGATTTCTGAATGGGATCTGCTCATATACATGTCTATACATGTGACACTCTTGCAGGGAAGCCTTGATTTTTGTTTAATTGAAAGCATTGTCCTTGTTATTTTTTTTCAGATTTGAAAATTATATGTGTCAATAAAAAAAAATTCAAACTGCACCAAGAGTATAAATAAAAAGGTGAAACACACACCCTCTTCTGGCATTCGGGTGCTTGCCCTCCCTGTTATTTCTCTACATGTTTGCAGTGAGAGCTAGACCTGTATACAACTTTTATTATTTTGATCACATGTATGTGCTATTCTGTAACTTGCACTCATGTATGTCATGTATTCATTTCCTTGTCAATAACATGAATCTACCTTAAAATTTTTAATGGCCTTATAGAATTTCATTCTATGGATTACCAAAAATATTTCACCAGTCTCTTGTTGATGGGCATTTAGGTTGTTTCTATTTTTCACTGTTTTAGGCCCACCATCCTTTATCCAAGATCCTTGGGGCTGTTGGTTTCAGAATTTAGATTTTTTCAGAGTTTAGAAAGGTATATGGTGACTATATATATATGACATATGCCCCCAGTGGGGTCTGGGCAGCACCCTGGGATGAGACATGGTCACATTTCTGAATTGACATAAGATTAATCACATCTAGAGACGTATAGACAATATATAACCACACATCAGTTTCATGAAGATTTTGCCTCTAAATGAATTTTGGTGCCAAACTTTGAAAACAAATTTCTTTTGGACGTTTTAGGGAGTTTTGGATGGTGGACATGTGGATGAGGGCTGTGGCCCTGAGTAAAAATGCTGCAATGATTCTTCTTGTGCATCTATCTTTGCCCACTTGTCCCAGTTTCTTCTTAGGATCAATTCCTGGAAGAGGCAAGAGAGTTATAAAGATCCGTCATCCCACTGCCTGCCCCTGCCCTGCCCTTTGTGGCTGCCAAGGGATTTACGACTTTGAGAGGCGTAAAGGGGACAAACCCAGTACTGGGGGGGGGGGGGACTTTCCATCCTTTAGCAGATTTATAACCCCATAGCCTAATTTCTTTAAGGCCTGGACTAATTTCTTTCTGCTCCATAAAGGAAGTGAGGTGATGCTGATTTGCCTGGTGGGTAAACATGTCAGCTATTGTGGATAATTCTAAGATGTTAGATGGACCAATATGGGGAAAGGAAGTAGCTGTGTGCTTGGTCTTAAACCTCCATCCCATGTAATAATGAAGAGTAAAAGGATGAAATGTCATTTTACACTGAATAAGGACTACAGAGTGACTCTTATTAAATTGCACTAATCTCACAAGTGAAGATAAAAAGAAAAGTTTTCCTATGTTGAATATCTAGCTTTTTGAAGTAATTAGGAATATTAAAGCACTGACAATGATTGAGATAGAAACATTATTCATAACTTTTGTTTCCGCACTGGGCAATGATCCAGTATATTTCATTTATGAGGTTTCAGCTGTAAGGAGAAGGATGTGAGCCAATTCCTAAATTAAATATGTCCTGTTAACTTTTATAAATGATACTCAAGGATCAAGTTGGAAATTTAAGCCTTCATTGTATTATTTTATTATTGTATTTCCTGGGTCCTGCTGCTCTGCCTCCCATCCCATGGTGCTTTGCAGTTTGGGTTCTGGGCCATAGAATGGTGTTTTGGTTTTGGTCTCAGGCCTCCCCAGAAAGACTGGAGTAGACATGAGAGAGAAGCCTGCTCCTCCAGGTTTCCACCATCTCCCACATTCTTAGATTCCACTGAACTGGTTTTATTCACGTGCAGGGAGAAAGTGCAGGACAGTACAGGCTCACTACACAGTGTCTTGACTTCTGGTGAAACCACGCCCCCCTCCCCTGCTAGGCATGAGGCAGGACTGCAGAGCAGGCCTGAATAATGCAGGCAGCAGGAATCACGTTGGGCCACCACCAAAAGTAGCTTCTGCCAAGTCAAATGTGTTCTTGTCATGAATGGTGAGTGGGACCCCTGGCTGACTCGGCTTTCAGCTATCCTTGCAGATGAAAATAAAACGTTTACCAGCTCAGAAATATGCCCGCACTCCTAAACTAGCCTGGGACCCTTGAGGTCAGTGCTTTTCAAGCCAAGGCATGTGTTTGCTAGAGATATGTGTGTGTGTGTGTATGTGTGTGGTAAAATAGACATAACATGAAATTTACCATTTTACGCATTTTTAAGTGTACAGTCCTGTGGCATGAAGTACATCCACATTGTTGCACAACCATCATTATCATATTATCATCCATCTCCAGAACTTCTTCATCTTCCCCAACTGCAACTCGGTATCCATTAAACACTAACTCCCCGTTCCCCGACCCCCAGCCCCTGGCAACCACCATTCTGCTTTCTGTCTCTGTGAATTTGACTCCTCGAGATACCTCATATGAGTGGAATCATACAGTATTTGTCTTTCTGTGACTGGTTTATTTCACTTAACGTAATGTCTTCAAGGTTCATCTATATTGTAGCATGTGTCAGAACGTCTTTGCTTTTTAAGGCTAAATAATATTTCATTGCATATACAGCTCATTTTGTTTATCTGTTCATCTCTCAATGGACACTTGGGTTGCATCCGCCTTTTGACTATTGTGAATAATGCCGCTATGAACATGGGTGTGCAAATATCTTTTCGAGTCCTTGCTTTCACTTCTTCTTGATATATGCCCAGAAGTGGATTGCTGGATCATATGGTAATTCTATGTTTAATTTTTGGAGGAATCACCATATCTCTTTCCACAGTGTCTGCACCTTTTTACATTCCCATCAGCAATGCACAAGGGTTCTAATTTCTTTACATCCTTGCCAACACTTGTTATTTTCTGGTTATTATTATTTTTTATAATTGCCATCCTGATGGATGTGAAATGATATTTCCTTCTGGTTTTGATTTGCATTTCCCTAATGATTAGTGATGTCGAGCATCTTTTCATGCGCTCATTGGCCATCTGTGTGTCTTCTTTGGAGAAATGTCTATTCAAGTCATTTGCCCAATTTATTTTTTATTTTTCTTTCTTTATTTTGTGAGGAAGGCCAACCCTGAGTTAACATCAGTTGCCAATCCCTCTCTTTTTGCTGAGGAAGATTGGCCCTGGGCTAACATCTGTGCCCATCTTCCTCCACTTTGCATGAGACGCCTGACACAGCGTGGCTCGTTAAGCAGTGCATAGATCTGTGCCTGGGATCCAAACCCGCGAACCCTGGGCTGAAGCAGTGGAGTGCGAACGTAACCACTGAGCCATCGGCCGGCCCCCATTTGCCCATTTTTAAATTGGGTTGTTTGTTTTTTTGTTGTTGAGTTGTAGGAGTTCTTTATATATTCTGGATATTAATCCCTTATCAGATATATGATTTGAAAACATTTTCTCCCATTCTGTGGGTTGCCTTTTCACTCAAATAGAGTCCTTTGATGCACAAAAGTTTTTCATTTTGGTGAAGTCCAACTTATCCATCTTTTCTTTTGTTGCCTGTGCCTCTGGTGTCATATCCAAGAAATCATTGTTCAATCCAATGTCGTGAAGATTTCCCCTATGTTTTCATCTTAAGAGTTTTATAGTTTTAGGTCTTACATTTAGGTCTTTGATCCATTTTGCATATGATGTAAGGTAGGGGTCCAACTTCAGTTTTTTTGTACATGGATATCAAGTTTTCCCAGCACCATTGTTGAAAAGACTTTTGCTAGAGATTCTTGAAGGAATAGAGATTAATTTTTTTCACCATGTAATGGTACATTAGTTATCTGATAAATAATTTAAACATTGCTCCTTATATTAAAACAAATACAGATTTATTATAGAATTAAATGCAGAATTAGCATTTATTAAAAGAAACCAAAAATGTGATAATTTGAGCTTTTGGTGGACCTTTTGGGGCTATGCCACCAGGCCTCCCTGGGGGCAGGGGTATTTTAGGGGTGGAGGTTGAGTAGCAGTAGAAAAGGCAAGAAGACCATAACCAGAATTAGACCTCCCAGGGCTGGTGGCTGTTTGCAAGGATGGTTTAGCGAGAGCTCAGGGCATGAAGCCCTTTTCCCACTGCATTCTTGGGGACTCTGTCTTCCCTCCAGCATGCTGGGCTGTCTGCAGTACCCCCACTGTTGGTGCCTGGGCTCCTTGGCTCCGGATTGGCACAGGGGCTCTGCCTAGTCCACACTGCCTCCATCTTGGGTGTTCCAGGGTCTCTGCATCTTTCCACAATGCTCAGTGCTGACCCTCCAGAGCTGTGCATCATATGCATCCCATATTGCTGTGGCTTGGGCATCCTGTTTCCCTGAAGATCTCTTCACATAGCTTTCATATATCCATATATTCCTGGAATGGAGTGCTAGGAAGTATGGTCTAGGATCCCAGAACTGAATTTCTGGTTACTGAGATCTCAGGATTTAACCTGAAACCATTGAATCAAGAGCTGGGAGGGACCTCAGAAATTGTCTGGTCTGCTCCTTCCATTTTACAGATGGGCAAACCGAGGTCCAGAAGGGAAAATGCTTGCCCAAAGTTACCCAGGGAGGCAGTGGCAGAGCTGTAACTTGATCCTGGGTCTCCTGACTCCCACGCCTTTCGTCTCCCACCAGCATCTGTGAGTTCAGAGCTGGAGTTGTCTTAGAGACAGATGGGTCTTGTTATATCAAAGCAAACGGGCCGAGTTGTTCTACAGACTTTTGTGCAGATGACCCAAAGGTTCCAGACTGTCCTGGTTTCTTCTCTGCCCAGGCCTGGAGGACAGACTCATGACTACAGGTCAGGCCAGGGCACTGGGATCAGGGATTTCCAGAGGGGTCCACCCTGCCATCTGCCTGGCTTGAAAAGTACATCAGGGAAGAGTCCCCATCTAGGACAGGCTTCTCACTGACGAACATGGAGATGTCACAGTCTGGCAGCACAGGACATGGGGGAAAAGAAAAGGTATGGGATGTGGGCTGTGGTTCCTGCCTCTGTCCTGGGGCAGGTGAGGGGGCCTGAAAGGAGATGAGCAGGGCTGGAAGGGGGAGTGAGTGGGCCCAGCCACATAGGTCTGCTGGGAAGGGCCACTGCCGAGACTTTGGGCATCCTTCCCAGGGAGGGAGTACGCAGCCCAAGCGTGAGTAGTGAGAGAGGGGAAGGAGGAGGACAGAAAGAAGCGTGAGTGGGCCACAGGGTCTGAGGAAGAAGGTGAATGGGGATTCCTGCTCCCACAATGTGCAGATGCTTCACGTAGATTATCTCATTTACTCTCCTGGTGGCTTGGGGAGGTCATGTGTGTTATCTCTGAAGCTCAAGGAAGTGGAGTAACTTCTGACCTTCTCCCAGCTAAGTGGCAGATCTGGGATTAGAACCCAGGACTTGTATTCTTCCCACAGCTTCATGCTGCCTCTAAAGTCCTGTGCCATAACACACAGGAAAGCCAGCTTCAGGTCATACCTTGGCCTGGGTGACCCTTAGTCCTTCCTTCTCTGTGGGCCTCAGTTTTCTTATCTGTAAAATGGGAAGGTTAATGTGGATAATCCAGCTCTAAAATCCAGTGATGCTCTTTCTGGGAAGTCAAAATCCAGCACTGTCTCACCTAATCAAGGGCCCTGGTGACCTTCCCACTGACCTCTAGGAGAGGGAGTCTCCGCTCCCCCGTCCCCATGCACAGCCCTCCTGTGATTCTGTCTCTTCATTCTGGGACCTAGAAAAGGAGTGGGGAGGGGACAGTCATGGGTGGGGACAGCCTCGTGACTCACATCCTGGCCTCCCCCAGGTGGGGGCTCCTGGTGAGCCCTTAGTTGCCCCATCTGGGAGGGGGTGTGCAGAGGGGCGTCATGCCAGCCGGGTGGCAGCAGCTCTCGGGTTGTTTTTCACAACACCGAGCCTGCTGTCAAGGTGAAAGCAACTTCAGATGAATCACCACAAAGCAATTACACTTGCTGTTCCTCCCGTGCCGCTCTGCCCAGCCTGCGGCCCCTCACGGAACCGCCTGGGCTGCCTTCTGCTGGCATCTGGTGTGCCTGTGGGCCTCCCCGGGACAGCGGGCTCCGAGTCAGCACCGCACACTGGGGCGCAGTCACCATGACGGGGACAGAAGGGAGCTGCGGACGCCGCAGCAAATGCTTTTTCAAGGTCTGTGTGTAAGAAGAGCTGCTATTCACCCCAGATTTCTAATTTTGAATAAAAAAGAATTCAAGAGCCAGGGCCACCAGCCTCATGGTGTTCTCCGTCCCTTGAGTTCCATTCAATGCGCATTTATTGAGCCCTTCTCAGAGGCTGACCCTGTCAGAGGTCCAGGGCTGAGGGGGCATTTAGGGATGAGGAAGGCAGAGCCCCATCCTCAGGGGACTTTGAGCAGAAGCCAGAACCACCAGTACAGAGAGGAGGGAGGAGGAAGAGTCCAGGGAGAGAGAAGGCTCTGGCTTTTATGGGGGGGGACCTGATGGTTCAGGAAAGCTGTCATGGGAAGGTGGAGGAAGGAAGGAACCAGGTGTGTGCCATGGTCCCATTATAGGTGAAGAAACTGAAGCACAGAGAGGTTAAGCAATGACCTGAGGTCCCATAGCTGGTGAGTGTCAGAGCTGGGTCCGTCTGACTTTCCCCAGGCCCCGGGGTAAGAAATGTGAGAGCCAACTCGATTGTGAGGAGCCTGTGCCGCAGGCGGAAAGGGACCGTGGAGAGGGTTAAGAGACCTCAGCCAGCCTGGGGGGCTGGGCTGCAGGGGAAAGACAAGAGGAAGGTGATCCACTGGCCTCTGCCCATCTCTCTGCCCCTGGCCGCCGCCCCCCCCCCAGCCCCTCCTCCCTCTTCTTGAGGCACCCCAGCCGTGGCTCTGCTTTGGAAGCTATGAAGAGGTTTGTTTCCTCCCTTTCAGAGTATCTTTCTTCCAAAGGTGTCTCCTAGGAGAAATGGAAAGTGAGAGGGGGCAGATGCTGGGGTGCCCTTTCCAACTGGGTGCCCAGACCATTGTGGGGATGAGGATGAGGCTGGATAGGCAGTCTCTGGAGACCCCAGAACACAGGACTGAAGGCAGCTGGTCTCCCTACCACATTTCTACCCTTGGACCGGGTCATGCTCCTGTGATGACACCCACCAGGAAAGGAGGGGAGACCTTCTGAAACCCCCCCTTCCCAGGTCAGGGGGAGGCAGGCCATGGGGCAGAAGGGGGCCTGGGGCTGCTGCTCCTCCAGCTCCCTGAGAGAGGGCAGCCTCCCAGGGCTTCACCCCTTCCCCCTCTGCCCCTCTGACCGGGGCACATATTGGGACCAGTCCCATCTGAGCAGCGTCAGGGGTCAGGCCAGGCTCTGGCACTCGTGGCCCATGCTGAAAGTCAACGTTTGTACCTGAGAAAGCTGGAAACTGGGTGCCTGGGGTCTGTGTGAGCTGCATGTTTGAGGGCACTGTTGTAGGGTGGAGGGGGAGGTACATCTGCCCAGCTCAGCTCCAGCCATCTGTTCCCTGAGAACAAAATTAATAAATAAATGACACGCAGGGAGTCTCAAGAACTGGGGAGAGGGAGGAGGGTGGGAGAACCCGCCTAGAATGTGACAAAAGCAGAAACGAGTGGCAGGAGCCAAGCTGGCGTCATCGTGTGGGGCTGGTAGGCAGTGCTGCCACCCTCTCCCTGGCCCTACTCAGGCATGAAAAGGACACTGTGCCCCCCACCCACCCAACACACATGCACACACACAGCAGGTACTTCCAGGGTGGGCGCGTGGGCTGGGTCTCCATGGGAAACACGGCTCCTCGGGGAAAGGAATCACGAACTGCTCCCACCTGCACCCCAGCAACCTGGAGGAGTGGCCTGGAACTCTGATGGGGAAGGGGAGGGAGGAGGGGTCCTCTCTGGGGCAGAGAGGGGCCTGCTGATGGCAGGTCCCGCTCTCCAAGACCTGCCCCTGCCCCCACTCCCGAGGACTTTCAGTTCAGTCCCAGTCACCCCAGACCGGCTGTGTGCCGGGCACCACACTGGGGATGGATGTGCCCATCTCGTTTCATCCTCCCACTGCCCCCGGAGGTGGGGATTATACTACTGCTTTTCCATTGAGGAAGCCGAGGTCCAGGGAGGTTTAGTCATTCTCCAAGGTCACTCAGCTGCTCCAGAGTGTGTGCTCTTCTCCCTCAGGTCAATTTCTACCATAACGCGGGGCTGTGGAGGAGGTGGTGTTGGAGGCTGAAAGGGAGGGAGGTCTGGGCTTTGCTCCTGCTTAGACTTCTCTCCTAACTTATACCCAGCACTTACTATACACGCTGTCCTATATTAATTCATATTAGTATCCTGTATGTCAGATGAGCAAACTGAGGCTCAGGGAGGTTAAGTCCTGGCCCAAGGGCACATGGCTGGTAAGTAGCAGAGCTGGGTATTGAACCCAGGCAGTGTGTCTCTGGAGACCACACTCACAACTCTGGTTGACACTTTTTTATAGGGCTCTCTGCCTGCCTTCTCCAGCCCTTCCCACATTTAGGAGGTGGGGAGGTGGCTAAAATGCAAACCGGGCCATGTCACTTCCCTGCTCCCTTTTGCCTGCCAGGAAGTGCCCTAGCTCCTCGGCCAGGCCTTCAAGGCTCCTCTTCAAAACGGATGCCTGTCCAGTTTTCAGCCTCATCTCCCATCACCCCAACACCACCCTTCCCCCCAGAGGTCATGTCTAGTTGGAGAAATGGGAAAGATGCCAAGAAGACAGAGGAACCAGAGCTCAAGGAAGGCTGAGATTCGAAGTTTCAGTGATCAGGTATGGAAAGAGAGGGTGTCCAGGCAAACAGACCCACGTGAGCAAAGGTGCTGAGTGGTGAGCAGCTCCTTGTGGCTGAAGCAGAGGGTGCCTGGTATGGAGGAGTGGGGGCCAGGCTGCACTGGTAGGCGGTGTGGTGCTCTTATACCAACAGCCTGAGGAGCTTGGACATTATTCCATGGGCCATGGGGAGCCCCTGAGGGCTCATTTTGCATTAAACGAGCCTGCATTTTTTCCTGGTAGGGCCAGCTCCTAACTCTTTCTTCTCCTAAGTAACCTGTGACCATGTGTGGGCACAGAGGGCATGCTGGAGGCTCTGATCTGCCCCTCCAGTCCTGGCTAGTCCCTCCAGGCCAGCTGGGCCATGGTCTCCTTCCCCTGTCCCTGACTGGAGGTGACGGAAGAACATATGGCAGGCTGTCTTGGCATTATATGGGAAGCAGATTGGATGGGGGGAGACCATCATGATTAAGAGTTGGTGAATGGATCTGGGCAGGGGGTGGCCCACAGAGGCCAGGGTGGATGTGTTCTGATACCCTTCTGCCTCCCTGGCTGGACCAGAGGAGGCAGACCTGATGTCCAAGTGGAGCCTAGAACGGCCTTACTGGCCCCCAGGGCCTCTGACTCTCAGCCTGCCTCTCAGGGGCAGCCCTGCCCTCTACCTCCAGTCCACAGACACCAGTGGGCCTCAAGGCAGGCAGCAACTGCCCAACAGTGCCACAGCAGCAGAGGCAGCAGTGGAACCGGGGAATCTGTCTCCCTCTGATAAGGAAAGCCCATTCTGGCAGGCTGGGTAATAGGCCTCAAATTGAATAATTAATAAAGTTATAAAAACGTGTCTGCTATATGGCCAGAATAATTCAGCCCAATTAGAAGCAATTATTTCTTGCAGTTATGCCACTCGGTATTTTTTATGAACAGCTCTAGCAACAAGACAGGATTCCCAGCCTGCTTGAGAGGTTCTGTTGAGACCGATTCTCCCCCAGGGCTTCTTCCAGATGAGGAACACCCATCTTTCCATCCCTTCATCCATCCATGCATTCATCCAACTATGTATCAATTTGTCCATCCCTTCCTCCACCCTTCCATCCATCTGTCCGTGCATGCATGCATCCATGTGTTTGTCTATTCATCCATCTCTCCATGTATCCATTTATCCAGCAGGTACTTCTTGAGACCCTTCCTTGTGCCAGACACTGTGCTAGGTTCTGCCCCTGTCCCTGCCCCAAGGAGTTCCCAGCCCAGGCAAGTGGACCTTTGAGTCTTACAAGCTCTCATGTTCCTCTTCAGAGGTCCTGCTGAATCTGACTTTTGTCCTTCATCTCTTTCCTTGTATTCCACAGATACATATGTAGATATTTGGGCTTAAACCTGGCCTTCAGCTAGGTGATATACTCCTCTCTAAGATGATTCAGCTTGTTCCTCTACCTTTAAGAGCTTAGGGATCTGCTGGCTTCAAAACACCCACTGCTCTGGGTCCCAACTTTTATCAGGTGGATGTGGGATCCCAGCTCCGCCCTAGCCCCTGTCTTCAATGTGGCCTGAACAAGACATCTACTTTTTCTTGCTCTATCTGTAAAATATGAAGAATCACCATGCCACTGTAAGCTCACGGGGGCGATGTGAGTCAAGAGGCTTGGGGCCACCTGTTGGAGACCCAAATCTTCTTCCCAGAACACTGGACATACATTGAATTTTGAGTTAAATCAACTCATACTTTATAGGCATCCTGCAGGAAATCCTTCCATAAAGCCAATGCCCTTTGTGCAGTGAAGATATCCTCCTTCTGATTTTTTGCCTGGATGTTGAGACTTTTCTTATAGTGAAGCAGAACCATGAGTTGATTCATTAAGTCTCCATAGAGCCTACTTTAAGCCCAGCTCTGTACTGGACTAATCTGGTAGAATTATCTGGTGAGTTACATTACAGTCACCAAACAATTCTTAGGTGCCTGCTATATTCAGGCTCTGGGGATGCAAAAAGACTTAAGCCTTCACCCTGCCCCAGAGTTGGCCTCTCTGACATGGGTTCCCTTTTGCCTCATGGTGAATCAGGATGTCAGAGCTGGCAAAACAAAGCGAAAAGGCAGGCCACAGACTGGGAGAAGATTTTTGCAACACGTATAATCCACAGAGGATTAATATCCAGAAGATACATATTTTTAAATCCTATAAATCAATAAGATCAACTCAATTCAAATATTGGCAAAGAATGTGAATATCTGTGTGCACTTCACAGAAAAAGCTATTTTGGGGCAATAAGCATATGAAAAGATGCTCGCCTCACTAGTAATCAAGGAAATGCAAATTAAAACTAAGGGATGCCCCTTATCACACCCAAGAAATTGGGGAAAATCAATTTCTGATAATACCAAATGTTAGTAAGGACGCAGGCAAATGGACACTCATGTGCTGCCGGTGAAGGTGTGAATTGGCAGTACCATTTTGGGGAGCAATTTGGTAATTTTAAATAAAGCTGAAGACAATACTGGCCCCATCACACTATGTTTCTCAAACATTTTTTCTACCACAACCTAGATTAAGAAATACGTTTCATATTGTGCCCTAGGACATACATATGCGCACACTGATATTTTCAAATCTCTTCTATTTAATTTTTAAAAATCGAAGTCGTGACCTTTTATATTGATTTCATGACCCTCTTCTGGGTTCAACCTGCAATTTGAAAAACTCTGCTCTGGAGAGCCCCTCCAACATGCGCATCCCAGCATCATTGTTTGTAAAGGGGAAAGCTGCAAGGAACCCAGAGGTCTCTCAAGAGGGAAAGGGATGAATTGTAATACATTCATACAATGGAATCTCCCCAGCCGTTAAAAGGAATGAATAGCGCTACACCTGTCTACCTGGAGGAATGTCAAATATATAATATCGAGTGGAACAAGCAAGTTGCAGAGTGCTACATACATACCATATGATATCATTTATATAAAACTTAAAAGCATGTAAAATAATGAATGTTATTTATGGGTACATTCAGATGTAGTAAAAGCATAAAAAGAGACATGGAAATGACAAACTTTAAAGTCAGGCATAGGTTACCCCTGGGAAGGGGGAAGGAAGGGATACACGAGGAGTTTCAGCTGTGTAATGTTTTATTCTAAAATAAAAACATCTGCTTGGAGGCAACCTAAGTGCCCATCAAGGGATGAATGGATAAAGAAGATGTGGTATATATACACAATGGAATACTACTCAGCCATAAGAAATGATGAAATCCAGCCATTTGTGACAACATGGATGGACATCCAGGGTATTATGCTAAGCGAAATAAGTCAGAGGGAGAAGGTCAAAAACTGTATGATCTCACTCATAAGTAGAAGATAAAAACAACAACAAACACACACGTAGAGATTGGATTGGTGGTTACCAGGGGGGAAGGGGAGAGGGAGGAGGGCTAAAGGGATGATTAGGCACATGTGGGTGGAGATGGATTGTAATTAGTATTTGGGTGGTGAACATGATGTAATCTACGCAGAAATAGAAGTATAATGATGTACACCTGAAATTTACACAATGTTATAAACCAATATTACCGCAAATAAATAAATGAAAAATAAAATATCTGTAGCAAAAATGTGGCATGTTAAGGTTTGTTTGATGAATATACTGTTTTAATTTTCTCTACATTTTACAATATGCTTGGAATATCCCATATGCAAAAGTAAAGGCCGTTGTCACCTCTTTTTCTACCTGTCCAGCACCCAAGCTCCTGTGAAGGAAAAAAAGTGTTAGTTCGTGCTAAAAACTCAGGTGTTCATTTCATTCAGTTTAATTCAACAAACATTTATTGAGCATCTACTGTGGGTCTGAGCAGGCCAAGTGTGAGGAGTCGGGTAGGCAGGTGGGTGGGGAGGATATTTCAAGCAAAAATGTGGAATCCAGCCAGGGCACAGGCTGCCCACCCATCTTTGCCATGAAAAGCAGACAAACATGCCACAAAGAGGGACCTGAAGTTCAGAGCCTGTGTCTCTCTGGGGAGTTAGGGAAGGCTCTCTGGAGGAGGTGAGGACTCAGATGGGCCTTGAAGGATGGACAGGGACTAGTCGGTTAGACACTCGGGAGAGGAGAGGAAGCTTGAGCTCCAGAAAGCTCTAAGCCTGCATGGGGAAGATGGGGTGACAGGGCAGCTCAGGCCTCTGAACTGGAGCACTGCAGCTAAGATGGTGAACTGTGCCCCTGACAGCAGCACCCAGCAGGAGATAGACAAATGGAGTGGAGAGGTGGGTCTAATTCATCACGGGGGCTCAGGGGAGCTGGGTTCCCGGAGGTTGCAGGAGATTGGAGACAGCCTGCCGGCTGCAGAAGGGCACAGCCTCTCAGGGACAGCCCGCTCCACTGCCCCTCCTTGGATGAGGGCCCCAGCAGGGAAGCAGGGGAACAAGTTTTTGCTCAAATCCCAGACTTCATATTTATTTGACCAGCTCCCAATAAATTGCTCCCACCTGAGGCCTCACCATCCATCCACCACCATCCATGTCTTGGGGTGGCAGGACAGAGGTGGGGGTGGACTGCACAGGAAGTGTCTGTCTGAGATTGCTCAGGAACGTGGCCACATGTCTTCCAGGAGGCAAGCTCCTAAATCCTCTTCTGACTTGCTCCCCTCCTAGTAAATCTGAATAGTTTAAAATAACTCCCTCCGACCTTGAGACTGGTGCCAACTTTGTGTCATCCATCAGCCCTGGCCGATTTCTTATTAAGGTTCTGCTGTTCCCTTGGAAAAGTCGCCACCTTAAATCAAAGGGCTGATAGAGCAAGGGAGAGACAGAGGAACTGGAGACAGCAGGACGACAGGAAGTCAGGAAGATGAGGTTCTAATTCTACTGCTGGGTGAGCCGGGGACTCCCCGGACTGGCTCTGCAGCTGGCCCGAGGGCCTAAAGACGTTAGTTGTCTGAGTTCTGCATGGCTTGAAAAGGCTGCGCAAGTTGAAACTCAGTGGTGAGCATCTTCTTGAGGTTTTCCTGAGAGCCAGCAGGGAGAAGGCTCGGGGAAGGGGAACTTAGAGCCCTGAGTCATTAACCCATTCGTTCATTCACTCGCTCATGAGCACATCACTTATTTAATACTTCTGTGTAGGATACCTCCTCTGTGCCTGTTCCAGATGCTGGGGAGACAGCAGTCAACAAGACAGAGAGTGCATGCCTCCGTGGAGCTAACCTTCTAGTGAGGGAAACGATGGACAAGCACGTGAATTAATATGGAATTTCAGGCATTGGTGTGGAGAAAGTAAGGCCGTAATGAGTTAGGGTGAGTGAGGCATGGCGGTCAGGGGGGCCTCTCTGAGGAGAGGACATTTGAGCCAAGACCTGAATGATAAGAAAAAGCAGAGACTGGAGTGTTTATATGTGGGTAAACCTTAACACGTGGCCTGTTTTCGACTCAGCAGAACAGAATTAGATGCGTGGAGGACAATGGCTAAGCCAGGCTCTGTTGAGGATTTATAAATGGATGGGCAGGTTCCTGTCCACTCAGTGCCGTCGGTCTAGTAGGTGTGATCACACAAGGAACAGTAGGGCACGGTGCTTCGGGACCAGGGCATTGTGCTAGAAGCTCAGAGAAGGCACAGGTCCCTTCCAGCTGGGAAGAGGGCAGAGTGCCTGCAGAGGGTCATCTGGCAGGATGTGGGCTCTGCCAGCAGCCCTGGGCTGGGAGATGCTCATGTATTCCCTCAGATGCCCGGCCTGGGTGGGCGAATGTGTCCTATTAATGACTACCCAAGTGAGCCGAGTTGTTTCCTGGAGTGTAAGGAATGCAGATGACACATATTGCCTCATCAGCAAAAAAATTATGGGCAGCGAGGATCGGGGAGTGGGAACCAGCTTTCTTTGAATAATTGGCTGCAGGATGAGCGGCGTGGATTGTTTTTTCCTTGCTGTTGCTGCCAACGAAGGAAATCACTGAGGTTTCCCCTCATTTCGGCATTGCATGTCGCTCGGCTCTGGGTCAGAGCCCTGACTGGGAATGAGGACCCCTGGATGGTCCAGATCATGGGAAATGACGGGTCTCCGATGCAGCTTGAGGGCTTCTCTGGGGAGGACACAAACCCCACAGGCAGGTCTGCTCTTGAAGTGAGCAACTCTCTCATAAGTCAATACAATTTGCTTAGCAAATAAAGATTAGCAGGACAGACTTCTCTGTATTTGCTCTCAGCTCTACACCTCTCTCGACATCTGTCACAGCCAGAGGGTCCAGAAGACAACCAAAAAATGCAGTGACTTTCCAGGCAGCTTGGAAGCTGATTGGCTGATGTCTTCAAAGGCTGGCACTGTATGTCACTGCAGGAACTCCCGGGGTGGGGCAGGCTCCAGGCTAGGCACTGGGGAGACAAGGCAGTAAGATGCAGCCCCTTTCCTTAAGGAACGTAGGGTCCAATGGAGGGAGACAGGCAAGCTAATCGGAGAGTGTTGTAGGTGCTATCTCATACCTGGGTACAGGGCAGGGGCAGGAGGGGGAGGGAGGGGGCAATTCCGTAAGGTGGACCTTGCGTGTAGTTTTTATCTCCCCCACTCTATGCCTAGGCAGTGCTTGGCACAGAGTAGAACAAGCAATATGAGACACAATGACCACTAAATTATACCAGAGAGGCCACAGCTGAAATGAGTGACAGCCGTCTTTTCCTAGTTCTTGGGGGTGGGGTGATCAAGCTAGTGTATAGTTTTCTCCCAATTTTATGTTTTTCTTTTCGAGATCTTCCTATAACCTTTGGTTTCTACAGTTGCTTGACTACACAAAAATCTAGGGATGGGGATGGAACATAATTAAGCACCTACTGTGTGGCGGGGTCTAGGCTGGGCACTCAGACACTGGTCTCATTCAATCCTCTCGACAGAATGGATGCAAATGATCTTCCTTCTACAGATTGGGAAACTGAGAGGCGGGGCCGCCAGGGTGGCTGCTGGGGGAGAGGCAGAGGAATTTGAAAGAGCCTGGGTGAGATGATATTCGCCTTAGCCCAAAATTATCTCATTAGCTCAGCAGTAACTTAGTAAGTGGTGCTCTACAGACACCCAGCACTGGAGCCAGCCTCCTGCCCAATGCGGACTTACAAACCTCTGAACCAAAGATTGTTGAGCACCATTTCTGCCTGCTCATTGGTCATCCCATAACACTCAGCATTCGCCTTTTCCTGCCAAAGTGGACCTCATTGTCACATCAGACACCTATGGTCCAGCCAGGGCAGCTGTGGGCAATTGAGGCTTTGTCACCAATGAGTCACAGTGCAGCGGGTAACATCAGGGCAGGTGCCCTTTGAAGTTTCCGGAGCCTGGCTCTCTGACTGTTCACTGCAGGCTCTGACTGAAGGGACAGCCAAGCCCGATCCCGTGCCCACAGCTTCCAGGCTCTGTTTCTAAACCCAGAGTCTCCAAAGACTTTTGCCAAAGCTGGGCTTACTAAGGCCTCACCACCTGTGGGGGCAGCCTTTGGGCTGACCCTCTGATGAACTGACTCCTGCCCCAGAGTCCAGTGTGACTTTTACTCCAGTCTTTCCTGAATGTCCTCCCCAGACCATGGGGGTCATTTCCCCTGGGCTGGAGAAGAGAAAAGGACCTAGCACTCTTCCTAGTTAAAGCAATTCTCTTAAAACAGGGGTCAGCAAACTACAGCCCATGGGCTGTGTCTGTTCCGTTGCCTGCTTTTGTAAATAAAGTTTTATTGGAACACAGCCATGCCCATTGGTTTCTGGATATCTGTGACTGCTTTCTCATTACAGTAGCAGAGCTGAGTAGTTATGACAGAAACTGTCTTGCCTGCAAAGCAAAAAATATTGACTGTCTGGCCCTGTGCAGAAAATCTTTGCCAATTTCTATTTTAGAACATTAGAATTTTGCCCCCGTGAAAAGTATTAAATGCCTTAAAGACAGGATCACCAAACCTTTTCATCCCTAGGATAATATTATAGTAACAACAATAAGAGTAGTAACAACAATAAGAGTAGTAACAACAATAAGAGTATCAACAGCAGTGCTGGGCTGGATGCTTATTACCCTGTGGAGGCTGAGAGCACAGGTTCTGCCAGCAGACTGGCTCGCATCCTGATTTCACCATTGTCCCAACTGTGGGGCCTTGGACAAGTGATATGACCTCTCTGTGCCTCGATTTCCTCTTCTGTAAAATGGTACCTTCTTTTTAGGGTTGTGTGAATTGAATAAAGGTGTTACATATAAAGTGCTTAGACGGTGCCTCGACAGTGTAAGATGCTTGTTTCCTCATGTAGTCCCCACGGCAGACCCCTCATCACTGGCAGTACAGGACCTGCCTGTCCAAGCCCTTCCTATCCAGGTTCAGAAACAGGAAAGAGTGGTGTGAAGTTCCAGATTGATCACTCACTACGACAGCTTCCTCTCTGAACTCAGCTGGACGTGGACTGTGAGGGACACTGGTGATCTTTAAGCTGTTGCCGTCATCATTCCCACTTTAAAGACACAGAAGCTGAGTCGAGACAGGGTAAGGGGCCACGAGGAGCAAGACTCGACCCAGGCTGAGCCTGGAGCACCCGGTTACCAAGCACCTGCCACTCCCTGGTGACTCCCAGCTGACTGAGTCCCTGGCTCATAGGAGGTACCCGTGCTTGATGAGTGAATTCATGAGTGAGGGACACTGTAAGAGCAGGCTGACCACAGAGGTGACTGCTCCATGCATTGTCACCAGGGCACGGGACCTTGCACAACTTCTATGCAGCCCCTTATGATCAGCACTCCCGTTGACTGAAGAAGAGCACAGCAGCAGTTGGCCACCACCAGGTTGGAGCCAGTGACCACGGCCTGAAGGGAGGGGCTCTGACAATGACCCGTTGAAGATAAGGGTGAAGTGGAAGGAGCACTGGGCTTAGAATTGGGACACCTTGGTTCAAATGCTAGCCCTGCCACTAACTTGCTGTGTGACTTTTGGAAGTTACTTTCCCTCTCTGGGCCTCAACTTCCTCATTTTTCAATTGAGGACAATAGATTTCACTAGATCAGTGATTCTTAACAGGGAGGGGTGGGTTGCCCCTCAGGGGACATTTGGCAACATCTGGAAACATTTTTGGTTGTTACAATTTGGGGGGAGGGTGCTCCTGGTATCTAGTGGATAGAAGCCAGGGATGCTACTAAACATCCTACGGTGTATAGGACAGCCCCCCCAAAACAGAGAATTATCACGGCCCAAATGTTGATAGTGCCACTGGGGAGAAATCCTGCAATCTATAAATCCGTAAGGGGCCATCCAGCTCTAAGATTCCATCCTTCATTTGTTCATAAAGATGTATTTCTCAGGTTATTATGTGCCAGGCAGTGACAGAGTCCCTGCCTTCTTGGGGCCCACAATTTGTAAGGATAATAATGATAATAAGAGTTCATATTGGCTGAGTGCTAACTATATACTGAGTTCTTTACATAAACTGCCACTCTTGATCCTCAAAAACTACTGTTATTTATTCCTCCCATTTTACAGATGTAGAAACTGAGGCTCAGTGAAGTAAAGCAGCTCGCTTAAGGCCACACAACTATTGAATGGTGGCATCGTCATTTACTCCAGAGCCTGTGCTCCTAACCATGCAGACCCTTGACGCCCCCAAAACAAGGGGAAGGAGGACGGGTCCCTGCCAGCGACACCGGAAGAAAGGCAGCTTGAATGCTCAGGCCCTGTGGTCTCTTTCTCATGCAAACCGTTTAGCGTGGAAAAGGGCCTCATGACCATAAACCAACTGGTAATGACCTGACAGGCAAAGGGGGCTGGAGAAGTGTTAGAGCCACAGAGACATTAATCTGCTTCCAGCCACTGCTGCTGGAAAGACATTTGTTCCAGCGGTTATGAGAGCCGTAAAAGGCTATTTGACAACAGCTCTCCCTACAGCAGGCACCTCAGTAACTGGGAAAAGGGCCCCTCAGGGCTCAGGTGTTACAGGCCCTGTTGGCCAGAGGCAAATGCTTCCACCTGCCACAGGTAGGATGCTGAGGAGGTGACAGGAAAGAGCATGAAGCTGTCCCAAGAGAGCTGGACTCTGGCCCCTTCCAAGACTAAACAAGCTCAAGGCTTCCAGCAAGTCCTGTCATTGCTCTGGGCCTCAGTTTCTCCATCTATAAAGTGGAGACATTAAAGTTTATCTCACGGGGCTGTTTTGAGGGACTAGTGAGGCCACAGATGTGACAGTGGATGTGAACGGATGGCACCTCTCCTTCCTGGGGGCCTCCACTGCCTCCTGATTGCTCAGGCCAGGAGGCATCTCTGACCTCAGCCCCTGCAGGAAAATGGCAGCGCGCTGCTTTGTTTTTGAGGGTTTTGGCTTTTCCTGGGAAGCGGGATGACTCTGAGCTCAAGGTGGGGTGGGCCGACCCAGGGTGCTACCTTCAGGAGGCAGGTCTCAGCCCTCTGGCTGGCACCTGGAGGAGACATCCCAGCCCCACAGGGCCCTGCAAGGGGAAGGCAGGGCCTCGCCCCTTGGGGGCCTAGAGTTTCTGTAATTGGAGCTGGGAGTGAGGACAGGGAAGCAGGCTTATCTTGGACTGGACACATAGAGGACAGAGCTCTCCACTTGGGAGCAGGCTGGGAGCGTAGCGGAGGGGGCCCCACCCCAGATAGACAGAGTGCTGGAGGCCAGGGAGGGCAGCCCGATGCTGAGTTACAACGTGGTCATCCAGGTTGTGCTGATGTTTGGGTTTTTTATATTATCATTGAAAGAGACACATAAAAATTTAAAATTCCTATAGATTCCTGTGGGCCTCCAACAATACTACAGAAGCATTACCCTCCATGAATCCCAGCACCTATGTGGGTGAGGAGAAGGCCTGGAGCGGGGGAGGGTCAGTGACTAGGGAGGTGGTCTGGCAGGCTCTGGTGCTGGGACCCTAAGATCCGTGTTCCCCTGACCCCAGTCCTTGGGGTCTCCCTGCATCCTCTCGCCTCCCCTCCTTCTGCTCTCAGGGAAATGTCCTCAGTATGCCTCTCATGATCTTGTTCCTGAGCTGTCTGTCAGAAACCCCACTTTGCAGGTTCTCTCTATGAGGCACTTTGTTTCTAGGGTTTGGGAAGTTCTTAGGCAGAGGCCAAACCCCACAGAACTGTCCAGTGCCTTCCCTTCTGGTCTACTGTCCTTTTGGATCCCTGTTCATAACTGTCAGGAATGGGAGGTGGACAGAACGGCTTTTTCCACCCTCATATCCTGTTAACTTGGGGTGTCTCTTTGCAAGATGCAAGGGCAAAGTGCTCACCCCAAACCTCAGGCATGTTCCTGACCCCAGGGCCCCGGCCCCTCTGCATCAGGACACCTGGGTGGAGGTGTCCCACCTCCC
Organism: Tapirus indicus; assembly: GCA_031878705.1. Taxonomy (NCBI): domain Eukaryota; kingdom Metazoa; phylum Chordata; class Mammalia; order Perissodactyla; family Tapiridae; genus Tapirus; species Tapirus indicus. The sequence continues at coordinate 56,784,944 of CM062918.1, read as the reverse complement.
ACGATCCTTAGAAGAAGATAAGGGGAACCTCGGCTGCTCCTCACCTCTCTGTGCCCTCCTCAAGCACCCTCTGCGGTGAAAAGTCAGGGGAAATCTTGGTGTTTGCCAAGTAGAGAAGATGGGAAAATCAATAGAGGGAAAAAAATCTCATTTTCAAGCTTCCAAGCAGGTACTGCAATCAATAGTGCAAAGAGCAGCAGGGGGCCATTAAGCCACACTTGGCAGCGTCCCCGCCGGGAAATGTTTGCTGAGGAGTGAACTTCAAGGGCGCGCCTCAGCACCCACCCCTGCCTTTCCACCCGACAGTGTCTCTTAGGGGAGCTGGTCGAAGCTCCATGGGGGAAACGCCACTGGGAAGTGAGTTAACAAGTCCCCCGACCCCAGTGAGGACCCCAGTGTGGCGGGCCCTCGGATCCAGACCTGTAGAGCCAAGGGAGACCAAAATAGGGAGGGGGCACCCAGGCTGACTGGGCAGTGGGAGGACTCGCCAGGAGAGGGCACTTGCCATTTTCCCCTTTTTCGTTTCAATCCTGGTGAGAAACTTGACTTTTTTTCACCATCACAGAATAAGTAGACTCATGGTTTGTTTCATAATTTCCTAGCTTATTTGTTATACTGCAAAGTTTCATTTTTAAATCCTATTTGTGACCATTGCCAAAAACGTTAGGTGCCATGGTGGGCTATTGGGGCGTGCTCCCACGGTGGGCCCGGCCCCCTGCATCCTCACCCATGGCTGCATTTGCTTCTCCTCTTGCCTCTATCAGCTGTGACTGTGCTTCTGAAACCTGCGGTCTGTATGGACACAAGGGCCAAGTGAATAGGGGCTTGTGGATGGGGCCCAGTAGGCAGGGCTGGTGCGTGGTCCAGGGGGAAGGGTCCTTACAAGGAGGAGACCTGGTCCCTCCAGAAGCCCCCAGATTGGTGTGGGAGCCCCGGGCTCTGACTCGCAGGGTTCCCCATGGTGGGGAGTGATGGAGGAGTCTAGTCTAGATTCCTGTCTGTAAGATAATGGAATAATAGCACTTAAAAAAAGTATCAGTATATCATTTCACAAACCCATACCCTCCCAAGATGTGGTCCTAATTCATTATTTGTCCTGGAATGCTGTTGCACTCCGTCCTGCTTGGGAGAAGCAGGTGATTTGGTGAGGTTTGGAGTTCGATACAGTGTCTTATTTTCTTGCTAGGGCATTCCATCACAGCGCTAGGCAGCTGGCACATGGTGGGTTCTGAACATGGACTTTGGAGTCAGATGGACTGGGTTCAAATCCCAGCTGCCGAGTTTCTGTGCAACCTTGGGCCTGTTACTTGACTTTTCTGAGCTTGTTTCCTCCTTAGAAAAAAATGAAGACAGTCGTGCCAATCTTATACTTCACTTAAGAAAGGAATGCTTGCAGCACACTGCCTGACAAGTAGTGAGTTCTTAAGAAATATTTATTGTACTCCCTTTATTCCTTTCCTCTGTGGATTTTAATCTGATTGATGCAAATTTAATGGAGAGCTCCCAAGTGTGGAGAGCTTGCAGGCTGAGGAATACTCCAAGTTTGGGGGGTTAATCAAGAAAGGCTCCCCAAAGAAAGCTCAGTGTCTCCCCCAAGCCCAGCCTGGGGTCCTCCTAACCTAAACAGAAAAACTGAAATGAGGATTGTGGACCCTGGCACAGGACTTGCACACAGTAGGTGCTTGAGCAGTACTGAGGGCCTGCAGCCTGGTCTGGGGCTGAAGCTATGGCCTGGAGTTTCTGATCCCTGAGGACGAGGACCAGGCTGTGTCATTTCCCCAGCCTTTGCAGGCCACCCTGGGGGCCCACCAGAGACAAGCCTGAGCTGGTTGGTGGGAAGGGCCCACTGTAAGGTTTCTCATTGCTCCCCACGAGTAGTGCAGCCGCCCCCTACCTGGCCGCCCTGTGTCCACCCTCGCCCCCTACAGCCGGTTCTCCACCCAGCAGCCAGCGTGGGCTCTGAACGTGAATCAGATCAGGTCCTTCTGCTCAAAATCTCCAGGAGCTGCTTAGAAATGATATTTAAAGCTTCAAGCATGTCCTGAAATGTTTCCAAATAAAAATATCAATTTATCTAGGTACAAAGCCATTGGTTTGAAATCATGTAACTTGTTAGCATTTGAGAAAAAGTGAAATTTGGGGGCGGTGAATATATACCTTTTTACCACCCTAACTATGGTGGAGGAGACATCTTAATTGCTCTAAATACGTATATATGTCCTAGGTATCTTTGTAGATTGTATTTTTTAAATTCACTTCTGAAAATATACTTTTTCATAATTTAAAGAGATTGTTTAACAAAAATGTCTCTCACACTAAAAATTTAAAAAAAAACCTACAACCTCCTTGTCACTCAGTCGTGTCATTCAATCTCATCTACAATTGCTCCCTTGCATATCTGCCTTTCTGACCTCCTTGGGGTTCCTCTCCTGCCTCAGGGCCTTTGCACTGGCTGTGCCTTCTGCCTGGAATAGTCTTCCCCCAAATATCAACATAGCTCACTCTCTCACCTTATTTGGTTTTCTATTGCTGCATAACAAGTTACCACAAATTTAGTGGCTTAAACCAACACAAACATTATCTCACAGTTTCTGTGGGTTAGGAGTTAGGCCATGGCTTAGCTGAGTCCTGTACTCAAGGTCTCACAAGGCTGCAACCAAGATGTCAGTGGGCTGCAGTCTCGTCGGGGGCTCAGCTGGGGAGATCTGCTTCCAGGCTCCCTCCAGTTGTATCAGAACTCATCTGTTTGCAGCCGTTAGACTGAGGCCCGGTTCTCCCGCTGGCTGTCAGTTGGGAGCTGCTCTCAACTCCTAGAAGGCCCCCGCAGTTCCTTGCCGTGTGGCCTTCTCACAACAGGGAAACTTCCTTCGTCAAGCCAGCCAGGGAGAAAGGTCTTTCTAGTGCTTGCTAGCAAAATGGAGCCTAATGCATATCATAATGTAACGTGGGAGTGCCAGCCCATCATTTTGCCATATTCTATTAGTTAGAAGCAAGTCACAGGTCCAGCTCACACTCAAGATTGGAGGGGATTTTGCAGGCATGAACAGGGGGCCACCCTAGGGTCTGTCATCCCATTCACCTTCTTCAAGTCTTTTCTCAAATATCACATTCTCAGGGAGGTCTTCCCTTTAATTGTAATTGTAAAATTACAACCCTACCCCTGCCTCCCAGCATTTCCCATCTCCCTTTCCTGCTCTATTTTTTCCGTAGCACAGTATTTTTACGGTGATATATAAGCTACACACTTGTTACATTTGTTCTCTGTCTCCTCTGTGAGAAAGTAAGCTCTGTGAGGACAGGGCTTTGTGTCTATTTGGCTCATTGAGGAGTCTCCATTGTGTGGAGCAGTGCCTGGCCACAGTAGGTGCTCAATAAATATTGGTTGCACAAATTAATTAGATCTTGTCCCCACTGCTAAAACTTGTTCATTGACTCCCCATTGTCCTTAGAAAAAAATCCAAACTCTTGGCTGTGCTGACCAGACCTGGCATGCCCTGGCCCTAGGCTGCCTCTCCACATCCCCACGCCACCCCAGCCTCTCCCCTGCAGGCTGTGGGTCAGTCACACTGGCCACCTGCTGTCCCACAAGCATGGCAAGCCTTTTCCTGACCTGGGGCCTTTGCACTTGCTGATTCCTCTGCCTGGAAGGAGCGTCCTCCAATCTTCACAGAGCTGGATCCCCTTGATCCCTCGTGAATCAGATGTCACCTTCCCAGAGAGGCCTTCCCTGGCACTTGACCAAAAGGAGGCTCCAGCACCCCCGCCCCGTGCACTGTGCCCACCACCCAGACCCTGGAGACAATCTGTGATCATTTTATTGGCCAGGTCGTTGCTCATCTTTCCTGCAGACTCTAAGCCCACCGAGGGGCGTCCTCTAGTCTTCACCAGTGTATCCCCAGTGCCTGCAGCAGTGCCCCATAGGCAGGAAATATGGGAATGAGTGAATGAATGGGGCTGAGATGTGGGTAGTGAAGCCTTCCCAGGTCTGAGACGGGGAGGGAGTGGAGGTGTTAGGGGAAGGAGACAGTGTGGCAGGAAATCTGCCTTGGCCCTAGTGCCTGGGATGGCCTGGGGTGACTCCCTTTGCCTCCCTGGGCCTTAGTCTCCTCCTCTGTAGTTGGGATGGAGCTCTGGTTACCCTGGTCCTCTGAGCAGAACCAGGTTTAACCCCTTGGCCCTGCCCTCAGATTTGAGGGATGGGGGTGGGAAGGCAGCCTTCAGTCACTCCAATTAAGTGATGTGCCTGTAAGTCACATCCTTTAGTCCCTCCTAAGGCCCCGGTCTCTGTAGCCAGCTCCCCCTCACTTCCTGGGCTCCCCATCTTCTACCCTGGCCCTGGCTGAGGGCTCCCTGCTTCCTCCAGTCCCCAGTCCAGCCCCGATGTCCTCCAGGGGGACTGGGAGCCAGTGTCATAGGCTCTGGGCACCAACAAGTGGGCTTGCCCAAGCTGGATGCAGGCCAGCCGGGCCCCAAGGGCTCTCAGTGTCTCTCTCATAATTCCCAGGTCTTGTTCCACCTTCAATTCCACAATTCTTTACCACTCACTCACTGTGCTAGCCACCAAGGACACTAAGGTGAACAGGCGTGGTCTTTCCCCATGAGCTCAGTCTAGAGGGAGAGACGGACATGCCCAGACAACCAGGGGGCAAAAGCTGGTGGGCGGGCAGAGAGCCTTGGGGACCCCAGAGGACAGAAGGAAACACTCCACAGAGGATGTGGCATTTGAAGTGGGGGAAGGAGGAAAACACTTTCAACAGGTGCTACAGAAAGGAGAAGGCTGCATGGGTGGCGGGTTCTGCACAAGCGAAAACATGGAAGCTGGAACGCTTTGGGCCACACAGGCGCAGGGGACACTTTGGAGCAGCAGGTGCGTTGGGCATCAAGACGAGTCTGCGAGGGAAGAGGCTGTGGTCGGGTTGGGGGCCTTAATGAGTGCTCATACCCCCACCTGCCTCTTCCCAGGTTTGCGCTCAGATGTTGTCTGTCCTTCCCTGCTGCCCAGCCTCGCAAGAACCCGGGCAGGGAGGTGTAGCTGCTTTTTCAACAAGAGCATAGGTCTGCCTTAGTTTCCAGCTTGTTTGTTTTACTATAATTAGGTTAATAAATCAGCACATTAGCTCCCTGCTTAGGAGCCTGGCTTCTAGAAGGAGCGGCTCTGCCGTACACACAGTGTGGGCAGGGGAGTCTCTGGGGGTCTGGGAGGTGTCCTTGGCATTTCTCAAAGACTGGCCGGCCTGCTGGACCTCTCCTGGGCCTGACAAATGGGAATCGCTGGATCTCTGCCTCTCCCTGCCCTCTACTGCCGAGCCTGCGTGACTCATGTTTCTCCTTCTTTAAGAGCCTGGAGCAAGTGGTTTGCTAGTCCTTTGGGGGTCTCTGGGACTGGGCAGGGACTCTGCTGAGTCAGAAGCAAGTGGGTCATGAGGGCTACAGGTGTTGCTCATTAGGCTGCATTCCTGTTTTTTCCTGACTCCCCACCTGGACGGGGGCCAAACATGGCAGCCAATGAGCCCCTGTCCCCTCTGCCCACGACCATTAAAACTCAATTAGCAGAAAGAGGACCTGCTGAGCAGGGCGCCATTCTCTTCTGCAGGAATGCCGGGGGCTGGGGGGAAGAGGAGTGTGGGGCTCTAATGAGCCTGGCAGGACTGAGCCAGAGAAGGTGGTGCCTGGGAGCAGCAAAGACTTGAGTTAGAGCCAGGGAAGGACTTCCACGTGGTCAGGATGGATGAGGGGGTTCACCCTGGCTGTGCCACTAAGTTACACCCTCTCACTGCTCCTCCATGTGAGTTAAGGGGTTTAGATGGATGGTTTCTAAGTGGGACCAGAGCAGCTTCTCCAAGGCAACCAGGGGTGTTGTTGGACATGTGTGTGTGATGGAGGGTACTGGCCTACACACCTCAAGCTGCCAAGCTGAGGCAGGAAGGAACCCTTTAATTGCTGAGTGTTTGGGAGTCCTGGAGGGGGAGGTCCTGGTGAAGGGGCCGGGATGGCCAGGGCAGGGGGCTGAGGACTCAAGGGCTCAGGGTAGTGGGTCTTTACCAACTAGTATGGAACTGTTTCAGGGCTTTAGTAACTGGAACAGACATACCAGCCTGTCCCAGCTGACTAACAGCACTGCATATCATCAAAGGAGGCAGCGCCATCTCCTTTTCTTTCCTGAAAAGGAGGTGGGAGTTGCACTGGAGTGGGCCACCCTGGAAGGAGGGGACAGGATGCAGTGACCTCTTGATGCCTCCCTTCTGCAGAGAGGGGATATGGCTGGGGCACCCAAGGTACTTTTTATCCCTCCCTCAGGGCCTCCGGAGCTGTGAAAGGGGTGGGGAGTTTGGGGGAGGCACATAACTGGGATGTCCCAGCCCTGCCAACCATGCCCCAAATCTGCTCCTGCATCACAGCACTGGGGACCCCAGAGCCCAGCCCAAAGCTGCCCCTCAATCCCTCGGAGGGATATTTTCAACGGCTCCCGAAACTGCTTCCTCAGCTCCTGACTTGTCTTTGCCTAAGTAGGCCTTTTGGATTTATTAGTTCTGGGAGTGGAAAGAAAACAGCTTCTCGAAGAAGTATGTTTAGTGCCATATTTTGAACTTCCAGGCTTGATTGAGATGGTAGTTAAAACATTTTAAGGCTCCCAGGTAAAGTTTCATTTGCCTTCTGCACAGCCCTATGCTGATATTATCTGTTTACTGCGGTCACCCTGTTACATGGCTGAGAGGCCGTGCTTTATGGAGAGCTGTCAGCCCAGCTTGCAGGGATGTGGCCCTGGCTTCCATCTGTGAGCCCATGGCATTGAAGCCACCAAGAAGAAAAAAGTTTTGGAATAATTGTGCATTTTAATTAAACCTCAGTGTGCACCCTATTGTGGAGATGCTAATATTAAAGAATTCTTTTCGCTTTACAGGCAGCTGGAATATTTGTTCCCCATGTCATTTTTATATTCCTTTTGTGTGGCAATTAATATTTAACTCCTGGGAAATAAAGCTGCCACCCGATATCGTCTTTATGGCCGGGTATTAAAATAACTGTTCCTGATAAACTATTGTCATAAAGTATCGGGAAGACCCTGCTGGAAGGGGCTTTAGTTCAGTATTAATTCTACTCAAGGAGCTGGGCCTGGAACAAGTCTTTTTATCCTGGTTCATTTCGTTTTTCATGATGACACGTCAATGAGCCTAAACATAATCATAATAACCGAGGGGAAGAGAATAAGGTGTATTTAAGAGATAGGGGCCTTGGTCCACCTTTCTTCCCTCCCATGAAGATATTTCCAATTAGTGTGATCGCTCTGCAAATATGGTGCCTATAACTCGGCCTTCATCTGCTCACGTCACCTCTAGCCAAAGCGTGTCCTTGACGTAATAGAGAAGGTGAAAGCGGCACATTTGTAGTCGCTGGTAGGAGCCCAGCTCTACCTGATATCAACAGTATTTAACTAGGAGACCTAATTTGAGTTTACAAGTGATTACAAGCTGTCCTGTGGGACTCTGCTTACCGATGAATTCTCAAATAAGTTGCAAAACAGTGACGAATTAACTTGTTATGCTGTCAAAATCAATTACTGTAGAAGACAGCTTAACTTCCCGGCCTGTTCTCAGGGCCCCTGAGCCAGCACCGCTACCCTCTGCCCTTTGAGAGCTGACCCAGGGAATGTGCCCTGCCCCAGCCTCCTGTCACGCCGACCTCCCCTCTCCTACTCCCCGCCCTCACTTTGCTTTGCTCAGAGTGTCCAGTTTGAATTTCTGGAAGTGAATTCTCAAGAGCAAGGGGTGGGAAAAGGGAGGGGAGAGTCAGCCTGACATGTGGTCACTCCTGAAATGATGTTCTCTCCGTGAAGGCTGGGGGAGATTGATTCTAGCTGGGGCTTTAAGTAAGATAAACATCTGAAGGCCCCAAGATCTTTACTCCGCAGCATTGAATGGAAGGTGCAATTTATAAATGTTCCCTTAATATTTCTGAAACAGATTGGCCAGTAATTTATAGACTGCAACATTGAGGACTGAATTAATTTTCCTGGTGAGGAAAGTCTGCTTGCAGCTTGGCGAGAGCTGTTCCCTGCATCTCCGAGCAGAATCAGAGAATGAGAGTTAGAAGGGACCTTGAAGGTAATGAATTCCACCCTCTCCGTGGCACAAGTGGGGGAAACCGAGGCCCAAGGTCACCCAGTAAGTTCCTGGCTGAGTCAGGTCTGGAGCCCCAGTCTCCTGAGTCCTAGATGGGTTCTTCCCTTTGTGCCCTGTGGCTGAGTGATGTCTCCTTGTGGAACTCACCTTTCTGTGCTATTGGTACCTGTGGGCTCATCACCCGGAGGGGTCCTGCTTACTTCTCCGGCTTTATTTCCTTTCTTCTCAGGAGATGAAGTCTTCTTTGCCTGAATTAGGAGTTGTAGGCCAGATTGGGACAGGCTAAGGTTCTTGCCTGCATGGCTGTCCACTGGGTATGTGGGGTTCATGTGGCCAGGGAACTCATATCTATTGAGCACCCACTGTGTGTCAGACTCAGGACTGGGCACCAGATCTACATTGTTTATAAGCTTCACAACAACTCTGAGTGGGGCAGGTATTTTGGTCTCCCATTTTACAGATGGGAAAAGTGAGTTAAGTCCTGCTCCATCTTCCCATCCCCCCACTCCCCCACCCCCTCATCTGCAGCTCCTTCCTCTTCTCTCCAGGCCCAGAACAGCAAAAAAATGAAATGAGTCAGAGACTTCCAGTGATTGGGAGGATTCAGAGGGGCATTAACTAGACTAGTGCCTCTCACATTGCAATGTGCACATGAATCACCAGGGGATCTTGTTAAAATGCAGGTTCTGATTCCCAGTAGCTGGGAAGGGGGTGGAATTTGGGCCTGAAATTCTGCATTTCTAATAAGCTCAGGTGTGATGCCCATGCTGCTGGTCTGGGGCCACATTTTGAGAACTAAGGACCTGGATCACCCTCTCAGAGCTATCTGCCCCTGTGGTTTCCAGAAGTCACACACTCCTGCAACTGGTGATGCCTTCTAGCGGTCATCGAGTCCATTCTCCTACCTCTGGGATTTGGGGCATTCTTTTTATCAAAAGCAGTCTCCAGGAAAGAGATGGAAACCCCCTCAGAGATTCCCCAATCGTATTGAAGCTGTTCTGGATTTAAAACCTAAGCAGTTGGGCTGGCCGGTGGCGCAGCGGTTTAGTTCGCGCTTGGCAGCCCGGGGTTCGCGGGTTCGGACTCCTGGCGCCAGATGACACACCGCTTGTCAGCCATGCCCATATAAAGTGGAGGAAGATGGGCACGGATGTTAGCCCAGGGCCAGTCTTCCTCAGCAAAAATGAGGAGGATTAGCAACAGATGTTAGCTCAGGGCTGGTCTTCCTCGCACACACACACACACACACACACACAAAATAAAATAAAACCTAAGCAGTGTGGCCACGTAAGGTTTCCCACCATTGTGATTTAATAACTAGTAATTGAACAACAAATCGGTCCCTTATATTTCCCTGGTCCTTGAATCACAGAGCTTGCTTCAGGGGCAAGATATTTACTGTGAAGATTGAGTTGAGACCGGAATGTTACCAAACATTATAAATAGCACCGGGTTTATTTTCCAGATGCTCTATACTCTGAAATGAGAAAAGAAATTCACGCATCGGAATCGAAGAGGGTGCTCCTTGCCCCCTCCTCTCAGGCACCAGCGCAAATACACGCTATCGAATGAGGCGCCCTTGTGCAATTACGTTGTGGGTCACGTCTGAATATCTCCTTGTACATGACATTTATGAAGAAAAACACTTGCAAATTAAATGTTTGATTAACATTACATCTTTTACAGTTTAAAATGGGTGAGCATAATTGAAAGCTGCATTAGCTGAAGAATATGAACTTCATGTGAGCTTTATCCTGGGCCTGTGAATCTCGATAGTTCTATTTAATCTTTAGTGCCGACGGCCCAGAGTATTTGTGTCATGTTTCATGAAATAATCTAAAAGTTCAGGAGCTTGAAGCCTACCAGAGGAAAATTGGCACAGTTTGAGCATAAATCTTGTCCAGGGGTAGCGGGCAATTCCTGTTGGAATTTGGGGTGTATTTTATCAAGACTGAGTTAGTGAAACGTACTCTTTCTTGTGTGGTTCAGTACAGGAGCGATGGTTACCCAGTTATCCAGATTCTACGTCTACACCCACCACTTATCCAGATTGTAGGTCTACACCAGTAATGTCACCTGCTTCTAGAGAATAGCATCTTTTACAATCTCAAGATATAGACATACTTTTTCTGGACTATTCCCTTCTTCCCTTTTATATTGCATCCTCTTTCCTTCTCTTTTTTCTTTTCCTTCCTTCCTTCCATCTTCCCCTAACCGCCCCCGTAAACTGGGCCTTGCCTCAAGTTTGAGGCCTGTATCAAATCTCCAAAGGTGGTTCCCTATTTAAGAGCATCCCTCAATGACCATGTGTTTAAAATGAAGACTTTCATAAAGTAGAGAGAAGCCTTAATTACATTATCTGAACTTTCCTATATTGAGAATTTTTTAAAGAACACACTTGAAGCCCATGTTCACTCACTCACCATTTTCCAGGCCACTTATTCTGCCCAGGCCAATGGAGAAAAATCTCCATGTGACCCTGGAGGTGATTTTTAAAGACTGAGTTGAAGTTGGTCAAGTGAAGAGGCTAGAGTGGGGAAGGGACCTTACAGGCAGTGGGAACAGCACATGCAAAGGCCTGAAGTTGGAAAAGGGCCCAGCATGTCTGGGAATTGTTGAAAAATCTGTGTGGCAGGAGCATAGCCCTGGGGGAGATAAGGGGCCAGAGCTGGGGCTGGAGGGGGCTGTTAGGATCAGGCTGTAAGGACCCCTCACAGAGGAGCCCACAGAGAATTTTGAACCAGGAGGGGACCTGATCAGTTTTGTGTTTTCAAGATCCCATGGTTGGCTATGGTGCAGGATGGACCACGTCTGGGGGACGGGGACTGGTTAGGAGCTGCCACCTCAACCCATCAGGCTGGTACATTGGAGTCGGGGCCGAGGCTGGGCGGCACTGCCAGGAAGCCTGCTGGGGACAGAGCAGGGCGGGGAGCTGAGGACCCAAGGAGAACGGGGACGCTGGCTGGGAGAGTAAAACTGGTGAGAGAAGGCGTAAGGCCTCAGGTGGACATCTGAGATGCCGGGGTAGCTGAGTCGTGGCCCCCTCAGTTGGGAATGGAGAGGGGTCAGTGTTAGGTCTCGAGGGCTCTCAGAATGTCTGGGCCCATATCTCCATCAATGGGGCCTGGACCCCGAAGGTGGCAGCTCAAATGCCACCAACAACAGGATGACTCTGACTACCAGCAATGCAAGGAAGGTTGGGAACACTGCTGTTGAGTTGGAAACTAAGTATCAGGGATAATGATAATAATAATAACACTGTTCCCCCATGCATACCACACTTTAAAATTTGTCTGAGCCACCTGACCTTGCCAAGTTGACAGAGGTTAGTATTACTATTGTTGTTGTTGTTACTAACACCATGAAAAATCTAAGGCAGGTTGGTTTGGCTGAAGTCACAATAAATGAAGCATGCAATATGTAAATCCCTATCTTCTCCTAGTGTTTTTACCATGCAAGGATGTTAGGACTCCTTTAGCACTGGTTGTATCTGGCTCTATGCTGAGCATTGTGGGGGAACATAAAGGATGTGAAAATCCATGCCCTGAGGAAGCTCACAGTCTTGATGAAAAGAGGTCAACCCAATGAAAGTAGCAAACAATTGCAAGGAAATATCCATTTATCACCCACCCAGTCCACCTATTCACCCACAATCCTTCCACTCATCTACCAATCCATCCACCATTCATGCACCCATCTACCCATCCACCCATTCACCTACCCATCCATCCACCCATCCATCCACCCATCCATCCATCCATCCATCCACCCATCCATCCATCCATCCACCCATCCATCCATCCATCCATCCATCCATCCATCCATCCACCCATTCATCCATCCATCCATCCACTCACCAATCTGTCCACCTATCCACCCACAATCCTTCCACTCATCTACCAATCCATCCACCATCCATGCACCCATCTACCCATCCATCCATCCATTCACCTACCCATCCATCCATCCACCCATCCATCCATTCATCCATCCATCCATCCATCCATCCATTCATCCATCCACTCACCAATCTGTCCACCTATCCACCCACAATCCTTCCACTCATCTACCAATCCATCCACCATCCATGCACCCATCTACCCAGCCACCCATTCACTTACCCATCCATCCACCCATCCATCCATCCATCCATCCATTCATCCATTCACCCATTCACCCACCCATCCATCCATCCATCCATCCACTCACCAATCTGTCCACCTATCCACCCACAATCCTTCCACTCATCTACCTATCCATCCACCATCCATGCACCCATCTACCCATCCATCCATCCATTCACCTACCCACCCATCCATCCATCCACCCATCCATCCATCCATCCATCCATCCATCCATCCATCCATCCACCCATCCATCCATCCATCCATTCATCCATTCACCCATTCACCCACCCATTCATCCATCCATCCATCCACTCACCAATCTGTCCACCTATCCACCCACAATCCTTCCACTCATCTACCAATCCATCCACCATCCATGCACCCATCTACCCATCCATCCATCCATTCACCTACCCATCCATCCATCCACCCATCCATCCATTCATCCATCCATCCATCCATCCATCCATTCATCCATCCACTCACCAATCTGTCCACCTATCCACCCACAATCCTTCCACTCATCTACCTATCCATCCACCATCCATGCACCCATCTACCCAGCCACCCATTCACTTACCCATCCATCCACCCATCCATCCATCCATCCATCCATTCATCCATTCACCCATTCACCCACCCATCCATCCATCCATCCATCCATCCACTCACCAATCTGTCCACCTATCCACCCACAATCCTTCCACTCATCTACCTATCCATCCACCATCCATGCACCCATCTACCCATCCATCCATCCATTCACCTACCCACCCATCCATCCATCCACCCATCCATCCATCCATCCATCCATTCATCCATTCACCCATTCACCCACCCATCCATCCATCCATCCATCCACTCACCAATCTGTCCACCTATCCACCCACAATCCTTCCACTCATCTACCTATCCATCCACCATCCATGCACCCATCTACCCATCCATCCATCCATTCACCTACCCACCCATCCATCCATCCACCCATCCATCCATCCATCCATCCATCCATCCATCCATCCATCCACCCATCCATCCATCCATCCATCCATCCATCCATCCATTCATCCATTCACCCATTCACCCACCCATTCATCCATCCATCCATCCACTCACCAATCTGTCCACCTATCCACTCACAATCCTTCCACTCATCTACCTATCCATCCACCATCCATGCACCCATCTACCCATCCATCCATCCATTCACCTACCCATACATCCATTCATCCATCCATCCATCCACTCACCAATCTGTCCACCTATCCACCCACAATCCTTCCACTCATCTACCTATCCATCCACCATCCATGCACCCATCTACCCATCCATTCATCCATCCATCCATCCACTCACCAATCTGTCCACCTATCCACCCACATATCCACCCATCTACCTATGCATCCATCCATTTAAAATTCGTTATAATAAATATAAACTGGGTTATCCAGATCCCAAGTGGGTTCTCCCAACTCTGGCCAGATATTAGAATAATGTAGACATTAAAAAAATACTAATGCTCAAGCCTCACTCCAGAGATTCTGATTTATTTTGTCAGGGCTAGAGCTGGGCTTTGGAATTTATTTAAAGCTCCCCCGGGATTCCAGTATGCAGCCAGGAATGAGAACTCTCTAAAGCAGTTTAGCAGTTCAAAGATGGGAAGCTGGTGAGGACAGGGACATTCAGTGAACTTCAGAGCTGGTAAGGTTAGATGTCCTTTGTGCAGCCTCCCATTTTAAAGATGAGGAAACCGAGTCCCAGCGAGGGGAGGTCTGGTTAATGTGGAGTCACGGCTTGGGCCCCTCATCCTCATCCTCTCAGCTCAGGGTACCTTCTCCTACCCCTCCCTGAAGGAGGCATGATTTGAGCTGGGCTCTGAGAATTGAGTCCTGGAATAGACAGAAGGGGAAAGGCATTTTGAGTAGGAGTAACGGCACAGCCAAGGATCTGGACCAGGGATGAGGATGGTGTGTTTGTGTGCTTTCAAGGGCTCTTCCAATGTACAAAACAAGCCTCTTCCCAAACACCCAAGTGTCCCTCTGTGGAGGCCCTGACTCTGGCCCCACACCTTCCTTTTTGGGGAAGTAACAGGACCGCTGGGCTACGCATCATCTCACTGTCATAATTTGCCATGGATTCTGCTGTTCTCTGGGCAGATGCTGTGCCCCCAAGCCCCTCCGCGCAGCCCCACCTGGACAGCAATAAGGATACGCGAGCCTGTTGCAGAGAGGAAGTTTAAACAGTTACTTTGTTTCATTTAAAGTCCCCAGCTCAAAGGATTGATTAAGAAGGGTAATGGCTGTCTTTGAGCAGCAGCATTAATGCGAAAGTGGGGCTGATGGATGCTCGCCCCTCCCCCGCCCACATAAATCTCACCTGCGCACATTGTTGCCTCCTCATGATGCATGTATGAGATAAATTCTCCAAAACTATTTTTGTGCTGTTGCCAGCAGCCTGCTGATGGAGTAAATAAGAATTATGGCTGCCATAATGGCATCACTTATGAGGGGCTAAAAAAAAGCAAACATGTCCACACAGTTCTTATAAATCTATTATAAATGTGGGCTCAAGTTTCCAAGGAAGTTCCACTAGACTGCACAGCATCCTCACTCTCCTTGGGGTCCAAATGAGTGTCTGAGCAGGCAGGTGCCAGAGAGGGCCACAGGTGGCCCGAAATGACCAATGATAGCTTCCCTGTCGCTTCCTCCCTCCCCCCGAGTCCTAAGCCCTGGTCAGCCACGAGAGCAAGCCACGCAAGCCATGCAGAGCCACAGAGCCATGCCCCAGAAGCTCCAGCCCCTAAGGGCTGAATGGCTGCCATCAGCGCCTTCGTTGGACAACTCTGGGTCATGTCACACAGGAGGAGGCTGGGCCAAACCCTCTCATTTGCTGGGCCGGGCACAAAGAACCCTTGAGAGAGGGCTGACTTGGGATGAGTCAACCTCGTCTTCCTTCTGCACCGTTTTCTCCTGGTTGGAGTTGAGCCAGGCTCCTCTGTGGGAAAGGGGGTCTTGGATGGGCGAGGTCTCAGAGTCACCTCCCGAAAGTCTGATGTCCATGGCCAAAGGAAAACTGCCTTTTTCTTGCTTCCCATCCCAGTCTTTAGGGAGAAGGGGCTCATCTGACATGGGGGATGGAAGGCAGCGAGACTCAGGGCCCTCTGGGGTCTGGCCCCTCCCCACCCCAGACTCATCTCCCAGCCTCTCCTCTCTGTCCTCCAGCTGAGGCCTCAGTTTCTTCATCTGCAAAGTGTGAACAATAGTAATAATAAAATAATAGGACCTAACCTGTAGGGTGGTGGTGAGACGCCCATGAGCTCCTGCATGTGGAAGAGCCTTGTGAGTGCTGAAGCGCTGAGAGCAGAGGGTGTGTGTGGCTGTGGTCCTTCAGGGAGAGATGCCTGAGCCCTGCTGCCCTGAACTGATGCCCTCAGGGATTCCCGCGGGGTGAGCTCTCAGCAAGTGCTGCCGGGTAAGGCTAATTGTCTTTGAACACAGGTGTCTTCTCACCATAGATGGGCTTTAAGCCCAAAGGGTGGTGCCGGCCTCTGAAAGGGCCTGGAAATGCCCTCATAGCCCTGGCACTCGTTGGTCAGGATGGGCCCCTGCCTGGGGAGTTTGTGGACTCACTTTCTCTGGGGAGCCATGTGGACCTCTTACCTAGATCACGGCTACAGCCTCCTAACTGCTCCCCATCCAGTCTCTCTGAGAGCTGCCAGGGTGGGCCTTTTAAAACACTGCTCGGGTCATGCCCTTCCCCCCAGTGGCTCCCCATGGCACTCAGGATAAGACCCAAGGCCCCGTTGGAGGCATCTATGGCCCTGCATGATCCTTGCCTACCTCTCCCGCCTTGCTCACTCATCTCCATCACACTAACCTCCTTGCTGTCCTCTGCACGTGGCAGGTCTCTCTTGGGAACCTCAGGGCCTTTGCAATGGTTGTTCCTCTTGCCTCCATGTGGCTTACTCCTCACTGCTTCAGGTCTTTGCTCAAATGTCTTCTTGGCGAGGCTTTTCCTGTCTGCTGTATTAAAAGTGCAGGTCTCCCCCCTCAACACTCCCTCTCTTCCTTCCCTGCTGGATTGTTCCCCCAAGCTCATGGCACAGTTGATATTCCCCACATTGCACTTATTGATTTTGTTTATCCTCTGTCTCCTCCACTGGAATGTGGGCCCCGTGAGGACAGGGACCAGGTCCGTCCTATACTCTGCTGCATCCCCAGAGCCGAGAATAGTGCCAGCACATAATCAGCGTTTGGCGAATGTTAGTTGCTTGAATGAATAAATGGATGGATGGATGGATGGATGGTTGGATGGATGGATGGACAGATGGACTAAAGAATCAAAGAGGCCACTGGCTGGGCTGGAGGAAGCTGACCATACTGTCCAGAGGCAGGAGGCTGGACACAGTAACCATTGGAAGGAAGGCACCATCTGCCCTGGGAGGAGGGTGGGTTTGGGGTTGGAAGGCAGGCAGGGAAAAGGGCCCTGATCTCCTAGTTCCTTAGACTGTGACCGAGTGAAGCCTCGGTCCCATCCTAGACCTAAGCCCTCCTTTCCTTCTACTCTTCCTGGCATAGACCAGAGCAGAGAGAGGGTGTCAGGATGCAAAGAGAGCTGCATCTGGAAACCACATGTGTAATAATTCCCACAGTCACTGGCACTCGCCTGTCCAGAAAGCCAAAAAACCTGTTAAAATGCAACGTGAGATACATCCTGTGAGGCATGCAAATGGCACAGGGCCGGGAGAACACATCCACAGGCTTTGAGTCCCCATTAAAAAAACATTACCTCCCTCGTGCACTTGGCTTGCAGATTCTAAATGTCAATAGTTCCCCCAGTGAAGGCAGGCAGAAGGTTGAAAAGTTAGCCGTCGTAGGAAGCTAATTGCCATCAGTAAATTAGAACTATGAACACACCATCCCTCCTCCTTTGTCACCTCTCTCCCCGTCATGACCCTTTCCCTGGCCCAGGGGCCCCAGCAACAACACAACTTAAAGCCCAGAGTTGGAACCTAGAGTACAGTCTTTCCGTGATGAGGATGAGAATGGGGAATAAACTCCCACCTTCCTCAAAATGAGTGGATCCTGGTGTGGTTTGCAGCCACTCTAGAAAATAGCAGCCAGTCCAAAAGTCAACACTCACCAGTTCCAAAGGCAGGGGTGACTCTGGCTCACGCCCCTGGTTTTGTGGGACCGAGCCCGTGGAAGGTGGGACACGCTGCTCGGGCACCGTGGTTGCCTCCCCCAGAAATGCCCCTCAGGACCCTCAGCTCTCTTCTGCAGCCCTTGTATCCTGTTACAGGAAACACCCTTATGGTCTCTTCTGAGAGGAGAGAGCTGGGCTGAGAATCATCAGGGGGCCTCGGTTTCCCTAACTGTAAAATGGGGATGATGAGAGTGTGCTCCTCACGGGGTTGTTTTGAGGTCCAAAGAGGGTTAAGACCTGTAGAGTGCTCAGCACAGGGCCCCAGGAAGGTTCCATAAGTGATAACAATTAGGATTTAGTCTCTTAGTTCTGGTGCCACCTAGAACTTACAACATCACTTGTGGGGTGAGTTTCCCTCCTGTGGTCTCACTTGCCCATCGGGGACCCTAGGATGGCCAGGCCTTCCTCTCCCTGTTTGCTGTCCACCAGGGTGGCAGGAGGATCAGTCAGCCAGCCAGCTTGGGCCAGGCACTGGGTGTCCGTGGTCCAGTCCACAGGTGTTTCTATGCGTCATCTCCTTTGATTGTCACAGTGACCTGGGAGGCAGGTGTGATGGGGCAGGGAGGTGGGGTGCCGAGGCTCGGAGGTAGACCTGCTCATGGTGACGTGGCTGCTGTGCCCAGCTGAGCCCTGGGCTGCAGAGAGAAGCCACCTCTCCCTTGTCAGAATCCACACAGATGGCTGTCTCTCTTTTTCTTTGAACCTCTCAAAGAGGGGCACCTCCCAGGTCCCCCCTTGGTGACACTGTGCAGGATCTGGAAGCTTAGAGAGAACCACAAAGCTCCCCCCTGGCCCCACTGATCCCCACTCCTCTGAGGCTGCTCCACAGGCGGGCTGGAAAACAAACCCTCCTGTGGAGATGACTTCATCTCCCCTCAGCTCTGATCATCGCGTCCCAAGCCCAGTGTGGCACCTTCTACCTCGGGCCACACTGCTGCCCCACTGGAGGGCATGTAGCCATCTCAGCCTGTCGCAGAGGACACCCTGCAGGGACAGCAGCCTGGCTGGCATCTTGCGAGACCTGCTCTGCCAGGACTCTCCCAGGCCTGCCGGGTTTCCTACCTGCTGTCGGCTCCTTTGTTCTCATGTTTTCAAACAGCTTCACTGGTCCTTTGAATGAAGCTTGTGGGCCAGGGATAAAGGGATCCGAAATGGAGAAGATATGAAAGGAACTGAAGGTGTCTATTCCAGATACCGGATATTGTTCTCTGTGGAGTGAAGTGGGCCATTATAAGTCATAATAAAGACAGGGGAGCCAGCGTTTATGATGCCCAGTGCTGTGTGTGTGTGCTCAGGTTTCATTTGATCCTTAAAACCAAACCATGAGGAGGGTAGAATCAGTTCCATTTTGCAGATGAGGAAACCAAGGTTCAAAGAAGAGAAATAACTTGCCTGGCTAGCAAATGGTGGAAGAAATAGAGGTTCAGAGATGTTTAGTAACAGACTCAAGGTCACACAGCTAGTAAAGTGCAGAGCTGGGATAAACCCAGTTCTATCTGTTGGGGAAGAAAAAGACTCTTTTCATTAAGCACCTGCACCACAGCTGCTCAGCCTGTTCTAAACAGCAGGTATTTGGAGAGGACCTAATGGAATCCTTCCTCTGTGGGTAGGATTTTTGCCTCCCAGGTCCCTCCCTTGAAGGGGACAAGGACAGCACAACACTCTGTATGGCTCCTTGGCCTTTGGACCCAGCATTTTGGAATCTGTTGAACTGAGAGTCAAATGAACTGCGTGAGATGCACTGAAATCCACATTTATTGATTTTGTGCCTCCACCGATGATGTCATGTCACCTGCAGAGGGGACCTGGGGAAGAAGACCCTCCCTGCCTCATATTCTCCATTCCCGACAGGTGACTGTGGGGGGTGGGGAGTGGAGTGAACTGGCTGATTGTACATATGTGAGCTTTGTGGGGAGCCAACCAGGCAGAGGCAAGGGAAAGGTATTTTTGATAGAGGGAACAGCCTAGGCAAAGATACAGAGGCAAACAAATGCCTAATGCGTGTGTTGGCAAAGCCAGCCTGGAGCGGGTGGTGAGGGTGAGCGGCTGCCCATTAGCATTTCTCTTCGCTGCTGCTCCAGGCTTCCTCTTTAGAAGTGGGCACAGCGTACACTACGAATGAACAGGTCTCTTAAGAACAAAGCGAACAAGGAAGCCCCTGACCCTCAAACTAAAGCCTGTGAGAAGCCTGAGCCAAGAGCGGAGACCCTCTGCTCACGGCAGCTGCAGATAATCTGCGGGATGCTTATAGTGCCCGTCCAGGGAGCCCGGCTCTCCTCCCAGATCTGCTTCGGCAGCCCTCTCTTGAGCCTGACCGCCAAGCCCACCGTGAGACCCATGCACGGCAGGCTGAATGCCCACCTTCTGGAAGTGGGGCTTCCTGAGCCCGGGCGGGACCCCTTCTGTTAGATTAGGAACTTCCAAAGGTAATCTGGGGTGTTTGGTGATTTGGGTTAGTGAGTGTGTGTTGAGGGGTGGCAGGATAGATGGCAAGCTGGAGGGAAGGGAAAGGACAAAATAAGGCAAAAAAGAGAGTGGAGAGAGCTCCCTGCCACTTAGCTGCCGTGTGGCCTGAAGCAGATCACTCACCTCTCTGAGCCTCGATTGCCACAACTGCAAAATGAGGATATTGTAATCCTTATTGCACGGGGTTGTGGTAAGGCCCAAATGAAATCATGGTGGGGAAAGTGCCTTGCAAACTGTGAAGCACTGTGCCCACATGAAGCACTGCTGTTGTTAGAGAACGAGGGAGCCAGAGTATGTGCCAGAATCACACTTACTCTTGTCTGCTTTAGTCAGAGGTGACAAATGTCACTCCCCTCACAGCCCACTGGCCAGGACTAGTCTCCTGGCCTCTTCTGGCTTCAAGGGGCTGGTAATTGTGGGGGAGCACATGGACACTGGGTGGGCATTAATAACTTGGCTACAGATGGTCAAGCTGAGATGCCAAGCCCAGGGGTCCTGAATCAGAGGAAACTAATGCAGCAGGAGGTTCAGGTTGTGGGGTAGGAAGGTGACCCCGGGACAGTGCCTTGAATGGACAAGCCGGCAGCAGCAGGCTCCCCGTCCCTCTACTCTCTCCTGCCGTGCCTGGAGCCCTGTGATGCAGGACCCTTACACAAAAGCCCTGCTGGGTTCCATAGCCACAGGACTCAGGCACGGACAGGAGAGGGAGAACGTGCAGAGGGGGGCTCTCCCTGCTGTGGCAAACAGGAAAGCCTTGTGTTGAGATGATAGAGCCACAAAATTGGAGCTGCCTGGATTGTGACTCACTGCATGAAGGCCAACTGCCCTGGAAAGCTGCCTGGACCCACAGTGGACTTTGTGTGAGCAATAGGTAAATCTTTGTTGCGTTAATCCTCTTAGATTTGGGAGTTGTTTGTTACAGCAGCATGACCCAGACTATCCTGACTAATACACTGTCTCATCGTATACCATTTGGGCTTAATAATTCAAACTGTCCCCTCTGCAAGGCACTACTGTTAAGATTTTATCCCAGTTCTACATTCTGTGGACACAAGCCTTCCAGTTAATACACCACCCCTCCATTCTCCTCATCCTCCAGTTTAATTTCTAAGAACAAGTGGCCCCCTAATGCAGACAAAAGAGAATTTTCCATCACCCATTTACTCTTGTGAAGAGAATCATGGGGCATTTTCTGGGACATTAGCCCTGTGTGTGGCATCAGGGATATGAAGATGTACACTATCCCTTTCTGACTTGAAGGAGTTCACAGTATAGAGTGGAGCACAGAGAGAAGATAGTGGGATGGATGGATGGATGGATGGGTGGGTGGGTGGGTAGATAGATGGTATATGGATGATGGATGAATGGATGGGTAGATGGATGGGTGTATAGATGGATGGAGATGGATGGTTCATGGATGGATAGATGGATGATGGATGAATGGAGATGGATGCATGATGGATGGAAGGGTGGGTGGATGAATGATGGATGGATGGATGGATGGATAATTGATAGATAAATTAATGGGTAGAGAGATGGATGAAATGATCAATGATTCAGTGCCTACTGTGGGCAAGGCCCCTTCTCATCCATTACCTTCCTTAATGCCAACAACTACTCTGTAAGGTAGGTATTATTTTCCCAAATTTATGGGTGGGATTTGACTCATGTCTGGGTGATGCTGGAAACCATCTTTCTTCTATGTCATCTTGCTGAGATAGATGTCTGTTTGCTTTCTACAAGCTCCCCAAGGGTAGAAGTTTCCTCTCCTTCCTCAGATTAGACCAGACACTGCCTCCTCTGGGAGGTACTTTTAATACTCTTCCTTGCACCTCACTCCCACTGCACCAAGTGCCTCTTGCATCTTTTCTTTTTAATTATTATTTCTTAAAACTTTTCTTATGGAATATTTCAAATATATGCACAAGTAGAAGAATAATATAATGAATCCCATGTACCCATCACCCAGCTTCAACAAGTATCAGCTGCTGGCCTGTCTTGTTTCATCTACATCCCAACCTACTTTCTCCTTGTCAGGTATCATATTAGTTTATCTGTAAATATTTCAGCATATAGTTAACTATTTCTGCCTATCTCTCCCCCTCTGGGGCTGGTATTGGGTTTTTTTCATCCTTAAGTCCTTAGTGCTTAGGTTAACTGGAAGCTGCTCAGGATGTGTTTGTTGAGTGAATAAGTGACTGAGTCCTGTGTGGGGCCATTAGTACGTGCCTGGTGCATCTTACTGCCTCCAAATCAGCTCCTAAAGAGTCTTGTTTCTCAGCAGGGCCAGCCCTGAAGCCAGCATTTCTGGATGGAATGCTCCTTAGATTGCTCATGTGTGAGAACCTTTCCGTTGCAGTAATCTGGGACTTTTGGGGTGGCTGATAGGCCTTCTCAAATATAGTTCCTTTCGTGTCAACACCCCATGGGCATAATTACATTAGCTGTGCATACACCTGGGTGAAGGGCTGCTGGGCTGCATGTCATCTGGCATTAGTATGGCCTCTGCCCAGACGTCTCTCAGAACCCTGCCAGGACAGCAGATGGGAGCCAGTTCAGGGCCCTGCTACCCCAGGACACCCCCAGCATTCCAGCTGGCCTGGCAATGCCTGGTTTATTTACATCTGATTTCAGCCCAGGAGGACCCACCGAGCCGGTCAGCCCTGTGGCCCTGTGGCCTCGCTACGTCTCCGCCAGAGGCATTGAAGGAAGTTTGATGTGATCATCGGGTTGCCAGCAACTATTGAACACCTGCTGTGTGGAGTCAGAGGGAATAAGTCCCAGCCCCAGCCTCAAGGAGCTCTCAATCTATGGGGACAAGGAAAGCTCCAGAAGAGGACATTTGCAATGGAAATAGCCATAAACCCACCCCACCCTGGTTGCCTGAAGGCCTCTGTCCCCTCTGTCTGTCTCTGTCTGGCTCCCTGACTCAGGAAAGGGTTGGAACAGCCCCCTCAGAGTTTTGAGACCTCCCTTGTTGTGGGCTGAATTGCATCCCCTCAAAAAAGGTATGGTGAAGTCCTAACCCCCAGTTCCTCAGAACGTGACCTTACTTGGAAATAGGGTCATTGCAGACGTAGTTACTCAATCTAAGATGAGGTCCTCCTGGACTGATGTCCTTATAAAAAGATGGCCATGTGAAGACAGACACACAGGGGCACACCGTGTGACGACAAAGCCAGAGACTGAAGTGCGGCAGCTGTAAGCCCAGGAATGCCCAAGACTGCCCGCAAGCCGCCGGAAGCCAGGAACAGGCCAGGAAGGACTCCCTCCGTGTTCAGAGGGAGCAGGGCCCTGCCAACATCTTGATTTCAGACTTCTGGCCTCCAGGACTGGGGGAGGATGATTTCTGCTGTTTTATGCCACCCAGTTTGTGTCACTTAGTCACGGCAGCCCTAGGGAACGGATACCTTCCCCCAGCGCTCTGAGCTGCCCTGGAAACAGGTCTGTTCCCCAGAAGTTGATCTGAACTTTTCTTGGCCTCATTTCCTGTTTCAGCCCCGACCGGCTCTCCTGGTCATGAGATCTGTGCATTCTCTCCCTTGCGTGAGCAAGGACTTCCTTCTATTTGGCTTTAAGCTATTGCCCTTGAGTCCCCCTTGTCCTTGGGGTCTAGGACCTTGAAAATTGACCCCTGCTTTAGGGACAAGAGAATGATTTTGTTTTAAAGAGCATGAACTCAGGCCCCTGCCCACCCTGGTTTGAATCCCAGCTCTGCCACTTCCCTCCTGTGTGACCCTGGGCAAGTTACTTAACTACTCTGCATCTCAGTTTTCTCATCTGTAAAATGGGGGTGATAATATTAGTACTTAACTCATAGGGTGGTTAGAAAGTTTAAATGAGTTAATACAGGGATTGGCAAACTTTTTTCTGTAAAGGACCAGATAGTAAATATTTTAGGCTTTGGGAGGCACATAAAAGGTTTCTGTTACAACTACTCAACTCGGCCATTGGAAGTGAAAGCAGCCAGACAATATACAAGGAGTGGCATGGCTGTGGTTCGATAAAACTTTATTTACAAAAACAGGTGGTGGGCCAGATTTGGGCCACGGGCCACAGTTTGCCACCCTTGGAATATGTCGAAGCACTTAGTCCGTGTGTAGCACAAAGCTGCCCTCAGTACACGGGAGCTGTGATTGTGTGGCGCTTCCGAAGTTACAAAACCCTTTCTCATACCTAATTTCATTTGCTCTCAGAGAAACCCTATGAGATAGGGATTCAGACAAGAGAACTGAGGTCCAGAGAAGTTCTCCGTCTTGCTCTGCAGGGAGCCTGAGGTAGAGAGCTTGTGGCTTCTGCTCAATGGCGTGTGCTTGTTCTCTCCCCCAACTCATGATGTGTCTTAACAGACATGGGTTTCTCTCTTTCCCGGTCGATCAGTTTACCAAGGCCCTGTCTGCTCAGCTGTGTGGACCTTAGAGAGGGAGAGCAGGGTACGTAGGGAAATACTCGAGAAGAGGATAAGCCACAGATCCTGCCCCAACTTTCTGAAAGCTGGCTTATTTGTGAAATGGAATAACAAACCTGCCCATCTCAGAGCTGTTCTTCCTTCTGTGCAGGCGTTCTTAGATTCTTGCTTATTTTCATGCATTTATTGATGCAACAAACATGTACTGAGGACCTACTATGTGCCCAGTACTGTGCTGGGGGACAGGGACACAGCTAGGAGTAACAGGCACAGTATCAGGCAGAGACACTGCCAGCCTGAATGGTCCCTTTGTGAAAACTGCAAAAAGGCGGCCCTTCTCTGAGTGGATGCAGCCCCAGTGGCAAGTTGCAGCTAGACTGGATTTCAGCCCACTTCTCCCTTGGCCAAGTACCTTGAACAGTGCACAACTCATACAACCATACATGGTGTTCCTGTTCCTGGTTCCCTAGAGCTTCAGTCTAATGGAGATTTGAGGCATGGAAGTGAGTGATTACAGCATGGATGATAGTGCTCCAAAGGAGAGATGAATGAGATGCTCTGGGATGCCCTCAACTTCTCTCCTCATCTGCTGGCTTCAGAGTCCCCATCTGGAGCTGCCACCTCTGTGCCCACATAACCAGCCCTCAGCCCGGACCTGCATCCCCACCCTCACTGGAGAGTGTCTGTCTCACCTTGGAGGGCTTGGAAGGGGCACTGCCTGAAGGACTGAGTGCACATTTGCTCAGCAAAATATACTTCCCGACATACCCAATTTGCATTAATGTGTGCCATTAAAAGATAATTATTGTATGGGAAAGAGGCCCGGGAAACATCTGGAATTGTTTTAGAGGCCTGATGGGGAGAGCCAGTCTGAAGTGCCAAACTTTTTGCAGCCACCACTGCCACTGGCATTGACTCTGAGCACCACAGACCCATGCGTCCCCTGATGCTATACCCAGAAAGTCCTCACAGGCTTCTCCAGGTAACACCCGTCTCTCTCTCTCCTGTCTGAATTGCTAAGCCATCCACATTGGTATTGAACCACTTACTATCTGGCATTAGTAACTGTTTCAGTTGTCTCCCCACTTGGACTGGAAGCTTCACTGAACTTTAAAAGACCAGCGGCTCCAACCCCTGAACTGAAACTTGGAAACTTGGGAGGGTTTGCTGAGAGGTAGAGGTTGGAGAGGGCTGGCTCACACCTGGTGCTCACCTGCCACAGCTCGGAACCCCCAGCCAGATGGCGCAGCTCTGCCATCTGCTGAGGCACCAGGCTTTGGGGCAGAACTGAGCCTCCTAGACACCGTCATCCAGTAGAGAGAGCAGGGCTGGGGGTTTTGAAATCGAGACCTGGGTGTGAACTTAAACCCTGGCACAGCCACGTAGCATAGTGTGAGTAAACTTGGGCAGTCTATGCAAGCTCTCTGGGACTGTTTCCCCATCTGGGAAATGGGGAAATATGGGGAAATGGGGAAATAATGCCACCTACCTTTCATTTGTGAGAACTAAGTGAAACAATGAAAGTCGGATGTCTAGCACAGTGCTGAGCACGTGGGAAAGCCACACACGTCCATTCTCTTCCTTAGTCAAGAGATTGGGCTCGAAGTCTGGAGTGAGGCTGAGTGTGAGAAATACTGCCCTCCCCTCCTCCGCGGGGATCAGTACCTGCTCCGGGCACAGTGGGTGGGGCACTGTGCTCCCACTCCTGGGGCACTTACCCTGTGGCCTCCTCACTGTGGAATGAAGGCCCCCCTCCCTCTTCTTCCTCTTCTCACATCTGCTCAGGGAGGTGTTTTTCAGTGAGTAATGAATCCTGTCATTCCTAAAATTATGTCACATAGGTAGCCACCTCACTCCCTTGTATCAAAT
Source organism: Tapirus indicus (assembly GCA_031878705.1). Lineage (NCBI taxonomy): Eukaryota > Metazoa > Chordata > Mammalia > Perissodactyla > Tapiridae > Tapirus > Tapirus indicus. Next base: position 56,758,749 of record CM062918.1, on the reverse strand, counting down.
GGGCCCATTTATCATTTGTTTCTGAATCAGCAGGTCTGAGGTGGAGCCTGAGACTTTGCGTTTCTGATGAGCTCTGGGAGATGGCCCTGCCGGTGCTGCTGTGTGGGGGCGCCGCTCTGAGCACCATCGGCCTGGACAGCACCAGCCAGCGTCTGTGCCATGAATGAGCTCTTAAGCCCTGCAGGTGCTGAGGAGTTAAACCAAGCCTTCCTTCCCGCTCCCATGTCCTTTTTTTCCCTCCTGCTTTGGATCCAGGGGCTGCTTAGCACAGGTGCCCGTGAGACCCAGGTGACTGGATTAGTGAATTTGGCTCTGTCCCTGTCATCTATCTAAAAAACTGCATCGTCTGGTGGAAAGGACATGGGCTTGGAGGCAGACCCCGGGTTTAGCCTGGTATCTGCTCCATAACTGGTGTGACCTTAAGCTGCTAGCAGTTAAGTGAAGCAGTGGTGACCTAGCTCGTCTGGGCCTCTGTTTTCTCATCTGTCAAATGGAGCCAATACTGTTCTCCTGACACATCTCCCATGATATAGGATGTGCTTGAACTGGCTTGGTTAAATTAAAATGCCAAACAAAACTATAATCTTCTTGTTCCCAGTGTGAAAGAAGAGGAAAGAGTGAAAAATTAATTTTTACGCAAAACTTCAAAGTCTCAGCCACAGAGGGGTGTTGGGGGGATCACTCCCTTAAACATCTCCCCACTTCTCAGAGGAGAAAACTGAGGCTCAGAGGCGGGGAAGTGACATACCCATGGTCAAATATCAAAACCAGGAGAAGAATCCGGCTTTCCCGTGAGCCCTGCTCTTTTCTCCACGCCAGAGTATAAACGTTCCCCAAAACCTGTGCTCGGAAGTTCCACCTCTTCCTGTCACCCCATCTTGGAAGAGAAACCAGGTGTGTGCCTTGATTTGTCATCCCTGACCCTCTTAGGAAGTTTCCATTATTAATCTTGCTAATTATTCCTTTCTTTTCTCCCCCTGGTCCTGGGTTTGTCTCCTTTTCTGTCTCTCCAAGCCAAGACTGAGACAATAAAAAAGTTTTATTACATATAAAACTGCTTTGGTACGTGCTGCCATTAGCTGATAATAAAAAGGATTTTTTGAATGTTGCAATCAGTTTTTTTACCTTTCCTGGTAATTGCTCAAACCTCTGGGTCTGGTGCCGCTCTGGGGATGTCAGGTTGAGGGTGCCTCCTGTCTGTGTCCTCAACACCTGCCCCACCAGAAAGAACTGGCTTCAGGGAGGGAGCCGTGGGCCAGACGCCGGGGGCAGCAGCCAGGCTGATGAGGACTTTGTTCTATGCTGGAGACCCTCGATCTGATAAGGGAGGTGAACTTGCTTCTTCCCCACCTCAGGGAAAATGTAGTCTCGTGGGGGAATTAAGGCCCTGCCTTCAGAGGGCTCCCAGATGACAGGAGAGACCTGGAGGGAACTGGGCAGTTTATCCACTGTTCCGATGGAAGAGACTCTTTCCCGAGTTTGAGAGCCTCCCCTCCTCCCCCTTCCTCCCCGACCCCATCGTGGAGGTGGGAGAATTTCCAGGCTGTAACCTTCAAAGGAGCGCTGACCGTCTGCAAAGTACTGCTATAGGTACTTACACATGCAAACTCATTTTGTCCTCACAACAACTCTAGAGGTGGGGACTGCTCTTATCCCTGTTCTACGGCTGAGGAGGCTGAGGCGTGGGGAGGTTAAGTCAGCTGCCTGAAGCCAGCCACCAAGGAAGCAGCAAAGCTCAGACACGACAACTGGCAGGCTCGCTTTGGCAGACAGTGAGTTCATTCATCCCCTGACTACAGTAGGTGCTCAGTTAATGCCTCTTGAGTCATTGACTCATAGCAAGTATGAGACAGACACGCTAAATGCTACAGGATTTGGTGCCTGGAGAGTCGGGAAGGCCTTCCCAGAGCACATGGGTTTTGATTGGAGGGCTGGGTGCTGCTGAGACTCTCTGCTGAGCACCTGCCCAGCATCTCCCAGGCCTGACCAGGAGCAGGAACTTGGAACTGCTGCTTGCAGGCCATCTGATGCAGGTTAGCAGGCCATGACCTCTCATTACCAGCATGTTGTTCTAAGAAATACCTCAGGTTATTGCTGGCGATGCTGGCAGGCCCAACCTGTGCTGGCTGGGGTTGGGGTGGGCCAGGCAGCCTTTGCCTCTGGGCTTTTGCAAAAGTCCCCGGGGCCTGGGAGGACCTCTGGGGAGGCAGAAAAGGAAGAGGGAGAAGCCGAAGGGAGAAGGACAAAATGCAGGGAGGGATTAGAGAGAGGAAGGTGAAGGGGAAGTTGATGGAGGCCGTTGTCCCACCTAACGTGCCTGGCACATAAATACTTAACCACGTGAATGAATGAGTGATCATTTGAGACTAGAAGTGACACTGAGCCACATCGGGGCTGGGTTGAAGGCCTCCGGCTCTCCCTTGAGTTTATTTGGTGAGTTAATCTCCCCCTCCCTTCCTTTCTCTGCCTTCTCTGTCTTACCTCTAGTTAGGGAGACGTGGACTCCAAAGAGTTAAATGGCCGTGCATGGCGGAATGTGACTTGGGGTCAGAGAGCCTGGTAGAAAACACGGGGGCTGTCAGGAAGCGTGGGCAGGGGGCTCACAGCAGCACTGTTTGTCACGGGGAAACATGGGCGGCCACACGAGTGTCTATCAACCGGAGACAAGGTGTATATTCCGACCTATTCACTCTGTGGAACACTGTCTGGCAGTGAAATGAGTGAGATAGAGCCGTATGTAACAACACAGGTAATTCCCCCAAGCGATGTTGAGAGCATAAGCAATCCTGCCTTAGCTTGGGTTCCCCGAGAGCAGAGCCCGAGTGCAGGGCGCTACTTTGGGAGCCGTCCCAGGAGGGCGCAGGAGAGGACAGGGAAGAGGCAAGTCAGTCAAGGGGGACCACTGAGCAGGTCACTGCAGGGGCAGCTGCGGGCCCTTGGAGGAACCAGGGAGCGTGCACGTCAGAGATGGCCTCTGACTAGGGACCTGGGGCGTTTGTACACTGACTCCTGTCCCCCACTGGTTGGGGGTTGCCCCCCAGGGATGCCACTCCTGGTCCCCCCACCCCGGCTGTGCCTGCACAGGCTGAGCAGCCTTCAGGGACTGGGGAGAAAGCCCTGGGGCAGGAGACCAGAGATGCCACGGGGCTGACGTGGGAGGCTGGCGGGTGCCCCAAGCGGTCCCACTGCTGCACTGAGAGAGGTAGGCTGAGGACGTGGGGCACAGGGTACCAAGCGCACCTGCTGTAGATCCTTACATGTAAGTCAGGCTTGAAAACACACAAAACTACAGCGTATGTCGCTAGGGGATATATATGTGGTGAAAACCTAAAGACATTCCTGACGGTGATACACGTCACATGCGGGACACTGCTTACCTCTGGGAGGAGAAAGAATCAGGGAGCGAACTGGGAGGTTTCAGGGGTTTCTGTGATTTCTTTTCTTTTTTAGGTTAAGTGGTGGGTACATGGGTATTTGTTTCATTACTGTTGTATGTTTTAAACATATCATCTTCATCGACACCATAGGAATGCATGTGGAGGGACTGAGCAGTGAGAGGGGACGGTTTGTGGTGGAAGTTGGGAAGAGCTTTGACCGGAAGGAGGAGTCAGATTTGCTAGACATGGGGAGGAAGGGCCTCCAGGCCGGGTGGTGTTGGGGCCAGCTGTTGACTATGCAGAATGAGGCCACGTGGTGGAGGGTGTTCGGTGCTACACCGAGGAGTTTACACTCCACAACCGAACATCAGGGCGGCAGGAGTAGTAACAGTAGTAGCAGCAGAAATAATAATAATAATAATATACTACTAATAAAACAACTCTGTACTACTTATTAAGTCCTTACTCTGTGCCAGGCACTCTGCTACATACTCTAAGCACATCAGCTCATTTAAACTGCACGACAACAACCCCATGAGGAATATACTGTTATTATCCTATTTCTCACATTTGGAAACTGAGGCCCAGAGAAGATGAGTAGTTGCCCAAGGTCACATGCTTAACGGGTGGCAGAGTGTGGATCTGAGTCGAGCTGGGCTCCACCACTCTCCCTGACTGCCTTTCCACTGTGATGTGCATATGGGTGGTCTCTCCCCCACCCCCCAACCCCAGTGAATTCCCGAATGTGGTGCAGCACTTCCCTTGGAAGGGCACGTGGTTCTCATCCTGCACACTGCCTCTGATCTGTCTGTGGTGGAGCGCTGGGCTGAGGGAGAACCCCAGCCTGGGCTCAGCGGGGAGAGTAGGGTGATCCGAAAGTGGTGTTTGCCAAGAGGGTCTTGCGTTTGCCAACCCTGCACCCCGGCCCTCCCTCCCAAGGCTCCGGACTTGCCTATTCTATGTTGTATCTCATGGAGGGAAACCAGCCTGGGCATAGAAGGTTCTGACTGTGCACAAAAGGGCAAACCACCCCACCCAACAAGGAACAAGCACTGGGGAGTATCAGGTGTTCATGGGGGCTGACAAGGGGCTCCTCTCCATGCAGAAGTGAAGGGACCTTTACTTGGGTAGAGTATGGAACTCATCAAAAGATGCTCATGAGACATTCTAACTTTGTGGATTTGGTCCCGATGCTTCAGAAAGGTGGTCAGAAAGGAAGGAGACTCGGCTTCCCTCCACTTGGATGAGGTCTGCTGCTGTCATGTCAGGCTGATCGTCCCAGTGGTTTGGGTTTGGGGACAGGATGGGCAAATCCAAGTGGGCCTTAAGTCCTCCTACCCCAGCACATGAGTCCTTTTAACTCTCCAGTTATTTTTCCCGGAATGGAAATCAGGCCCCTGGTCAGATCCTCAAACCAAGCCTGGGAATTAATTAGGCATGTAATGCTCATTAGCAGTAACGAACGCTCCTTGCTGAAGTCCTTGTGCAGCTTGGTGGGGGACGTGGCTCTGTGGCAAGAATTGAGCATTTTTCCTGAGCAGGATCTTGACACTGCAGGAGCCCCAATGCCTTCGTGGGAGGGTGTGTGTGTGTGTGTGTGTGTGTGTGTGTGTGTGTGTGTGTGATGTGTGAATAGAGTGTGTAGTGGATGTGTGATCTGAGGCATGTATAAAATGTGTGGGATATGTCATGTGTGTTGTTTGCATAGCGGGAGTCCATGAGGGGTAGGCATTACATGCTAAGTTTTTGATGTACATGTGTTGCATGTGTGATGTGGGAATGTTGGCTCTGCTGGACATGTAGTGTAAATGGCTGCAATTTTCCTTCTGACGCATATGTGTCGTGTGCATGGCAGACATGGGGCATGGGTATAGAAAAGCAGTGCCTGAATCTCTCTGTGAGTGTGTGCTCAGGTATTTGAGCCTGAAGGACTTTGTCACTGTCAGAAGCAATAGATTGCTGAGAATTCCCATGACACTGGGCAGAATTATGATCCCGCTTAGCACTGAGATAACATTGGTTGGAGAAACGACGGGTGAAAAATGTCCCCAGGAATAGAGAAAGGAATTTGACTGGCTCAGCAGAGGATGAGCTGGGGCTGGGAGACAGGAAAGAATACCTGATTAAAACTGAAAATCTCTTTGCAGGAGGGAGAGGTCCAGAGGAGGGAAAGGGACAGCTCAGCCTAGAAGAATGCAGGAGGAAAGAGACACAGTCATTGGGAGCAGGAGGCCCCAGGAGACTGTTAATGTTGGTGGGGAGATGCGGAAGGAGGATGCTCCTGGAGGGGAGAATGAAGGCATGGATGCCCCACGAGGCCCCCCGGACAGAGACAACTCATGGGAGCCAGGAAGTAGGGAGAGGGCAGTGGGTGAACCAAGGCCCACCTAAAACACTTCTTGACATCTCTGGGTCTGGGCTCCCCAGACGAAAGATACCCCCCTGCACCATTCATCAGTCACAGAAGCAACTTTTCTCTGTTTTCCTGATTGAATGCGGTTTGGGTAACGTGACCATGTCCCAGCTAGGACACTTTTGAGACTAAAAGGGGCTCTTAAGAATTATGCCAGGACAGCAGTGAAAACTGGGAGTGTTTCAGGCACACAGGATGTAGTTTCGCAAAGCTTGGAGGCAAGGACGAGTGGGTGTGGGAGAAAGGCTTCCCATCCCTCAAGAGGCTCAGCCTGTCTCCTGTGGGCGAGGCCCTGGCTGGGAAGACCCCAGGCTCCTTGAACGTGAACATCCTCTGAACCCTCCCTGGCCCAGCCCCCATAGGTACACTGCAGGGCAGCATGGGCTTGTGGGAGACTGAGAGAATCTAACCTTCCCATAAAGGTACCCCAAATCATTTAGGAGCACCTAAAAAGGCAGGGTCATTCTGTGTTGGCATGGCCACACTTCTCTAAGGCCCAGCCCCATCCAGAATCCCAGTTTATGTGGACAACAGGGAATCTGACCCAAGAGACTCTGGTAGAGACGGAGCTGCATCCAGAGCCCCCCTGAACACCACCACTCCCCCTTCTCTCTCCCTTTGCATTCATTTCACAAACATTTATTATTGGGCTACTTAACTTTTGCATTATGAAAATGACATTATAACAATCTTATAGGAACTGTTTAAAAATAAAATAAATCACCTCTAGTCCTATCACCTTAACACAATAATTAATGTCATTTCGCCTGGTCCCTTCTGGTCCCTGTCTGCACTCCCACATTTTTATTATGTAGTTATAATGTGCATATAATTTTACATTCTGAGTTTTGTATTTCACATTTTATCGTATGCATTTTTCCATGTTACATAGTTTTCATAAATATTTTAAATGGCTGCATAATAGTTTGTTGAGTTTATATACCATCATTTACTTAACAATTCCCCTACTGTTGCACATTTATGTTGTTTTCTGTTTGCGGCTGTTATAGATAATGTTGCAGCGAATATCTTCATGCACATATAACACTTGTTATTCTTTTGAAGGATTTCCTTTGGCTACAGCATTAGGAGTGGGATTACTGGGTCAAAGTGAATGAGTGTCTTTATAACCCTTGATATGTATTACCATATTGCTTTCCAAAATGATCATTCCAATTTTCAACATTATCGGTAATGTGTGTACCAATTGCAACATAACATTGTCAGTGGTGCATGTTATCATTTTTCCCCTAAATTGCTAATTTAGGAAGTATAAAATAGGACCTCCGTGTTGCGTTAAATTGCGTTTATTGGCTTTCTAGCAAGGGCACACGTTTGCTGTACAAAAGACTTTTATTGAATACTTATTATGTGCCAGGGTCTGTGCTAGGGGCTGCAGAGATGCTAAGACAAGGTCCCTGTCCTTAGGGACCTCATAGTCCAGTACAGGCATATGTACAAATGGCTGCCAACAAGAGGAGACTGGGCACAGGAAGAGACGTCTTCCTGGAGAAGGTGCCATTGTGGTGGCTCTGGAAGGGTGGCTGAGCTTCGAACCTGAGGAGGGAGGAAGAGTAACGCGTGCAGAGGTTACAGTCTGAGCAAAGGTGTGGAGGTGGGAAAGCACAGAGTGTGTAGGGGGAACTGGAGTGGAGGGTGGGGAGAGAGCCAGCTGCAAAAGTGAGGTGCAGCCAGCAGGGGGAGCCTGCACCATCAGACCAGGGACCCTTGGAGGGACTGTGGGCAGCGCGAGCTGGCTGGGCCCAGGGCCTGGAGAGGCTGGGACTCCTGGAGGATGCTGGTGGGTGCCCTGGCACCATGGTTCTCAGAGCACCTTGAGTTGGTATGGCACATCCATCTTTTCAGAGTGTTTGCACACCCTCGATTTTTTTTGACCCTGAATATTCCTCCAAGACCATTGGCTTTACCATCTCCATTTTGCAGATGAGGAAATTGAGGCCCAGCTCTGTTAAGTGACTCATATTAGGTCACAGCTTAAGGTGCAGAGCTGGAGCTTAAACCTGGCGTTTCTGATTCTAAACCCAGTGCTCTCCAACGGGCATCAGCACGGGGAGAGGAGAGTATGGAGGGCAGTGGTTCCCAGCCCTGGCCATGCTTCAGCACCACTGGGAACTTAAAAAAAAATGGTAGATTCTGGCTACCCCCACCCAAGACCTGTTCAGTCTGAATCATGGTCTGAGGCACTGCTGAGGCTGTGGCCACTGAGATAAGGTGCAACGGGGTGGGAGGTGGGCCCCTAGTGGGACAGAGGGTGGAGTTGGGGCTCTGCCACTGTGAACGGGGGAGAGTGAGTGGCACCATTATCTCAGTAAATGGCTGTGGTTCAGTGATGGAGAAGAATGAGTTCCAGGTGGCCCTGCCTTATCATGGGTCCCCCCTGCCCTGCCTTCCAGCCTGTCTGTGGGCAGGGTCAGCTTGAGAGACACTGGCTGGTGTGCAGGCACCACAGCCCAGGGCTGCCTCAGAAAAGGGTGGTTTGGAGGCTGCTTGTTTACAGGGGCTGCTGGGAGCCTGAATGTGGGCTCGGACTGTGGCTGAAAGGGGCAAAGCCAGGATTTGAACCCAGGTCCTCCGAGTCTGTGTGTGTTTATAAATCGGGAAGCATGCATGTTTCTGAGCCAGCTTTCTGGCCTGGCCAGGCCTCTGAAGCTGTGTGGGGAGACTCGGGGAGCTCTGCATAGCCAGCATGTCCCGTGCATGCTTGATTTCAGGGATGGAGGGCTGCTAGTGCATGAAGGTTGCCAAAGATAATCGGCCAGAGTAGAGGCACCGAGTGGTCACTGAGGATGGAATATGTGCCATGGGTGCCCTTCAGTGGCAGGTAGAAGAAGAAAAAAGAATATTAATATCAATTTATGTTTCATATGCATGATGCCATTTTATTCTCCTACTGAGCCTATAAGGCTCTTGGGGCAGTAACAGCATAGCAATTTCACAGATGCAAATACTGAGGTCCACAATTGATAAGTGCCTTGCCTAATCCACAAACTAGAACAGTAAAACTAGGATTCAAATACAGGCCACCAGGCTCCAAATCCATTGCTGTCTCAAATTCTGGGTGCATTAAGTTTCACAAGTGTTTACTGAGAGTGTGCGCTGTGTGGAAGCCTGTTAGGGCTGGCAGTGCATAGAGATAATAAAGCCTTGGTGCCTTCCTCAGGGCATTGCTACTCAAAGTGCGCTCCCTGGACCTGCAGCATCGGTGTCACCCGGGGCTGGTTAGAAATACCGAATCTCAGCCTCCACCCAGACCTCCAGAATCAGAATCTGCATTTTAACCAGACCTCCCAGGTGGTTCTCATGCACATTAAAGTTCAGAAAGCCTTAGCGCTAGACTCACATTAGAATCACCTGGGGGGCTTTGGAGACAAAAATCCCTGCCCTGGCCCCACCCTGGAGATCTGAATCAAGCTCTGGGGCTGGGCCTTGGCATTGACTTTTATAAATCCTCCAGGGGATCCCAATGTGCGACCCGGTGAGGGAACTGGTCCTGGACATCCTAACCAGTTCCAGACAGGCCTCTCTCCCCCGACGACCCTGCTGTGTTCTCCTTCTAAGCATTCGGTGTGATGTGCTATGCTGTTGGGAGGCATCGCTGTCAGTTATCATCTCAGGGAATTCCCCATCATTGTGAGGTTTAGAGAGGTTGATCCCGGAGCCTGGGAAGCAGGTGCTGGAGGCTTGGGTCAGAAACGCATGAAAGCTTAGGTCTGACACTCAGTCTAGGTCTCAGGGACAGGGGAAAGCTCCGAGAGGCCTGCAAGGGCCAAAGAAGGTCCACCACATAACAATTCACACAGCACTGAGTGGGGTAGATTTAGAAATTGAGGCTTGGGGATTTTTAGGTTTTAGCTCCAGGCTTGTAAGAGCTGGACTTGAACCCAGGCCTGACTCTACTGTGCTACTCTTGTCCTCGGGGAAATACAGGAGACCTGCCGACCCACTGTTGCATCAAGCCCCTCCCCTTGGAGCTGTCTCCACGCCAGCCCCTCCCCTGTCTTCCCTGCCGCTAGGCTGACTGAGGGGCCCAGCATGAGTTTCAATAAGCCAAGCTAGAGTGGGCCAGGAGGAGGCCCCCACCCAGGAGCTGGCATGGAACCAGCCCCTCCCTGAGGTGGCTGCTGCCACAGAGACGGGGGAGAGAGAATGAATGTGTGTGCATGTGTGTGCATGTGCTGGCGTGCGTGTGTGTTCCCCCTTTCTTGGGCACTGGCCCCAGTTTTGCATCTACATGCTGGAAGAGAGACTTCAATTTGGCCCTGATACAAACTCCACAGTCGCTGAACTGCCATCTTCATTTAGTTAACGTTCTTTCTGGGCAGACCTGGCTGGGATTCATCTTCATTATCCAGCGAGGGGGCTCACTCCGGGCCAGGCTTTGATCTTGGAGCAGCAGAAAATCGCCTCTTGCCCACGACGATTTCCCCCGAAGGCCATTAGCAGGGGTGGTGGGAGGCTGAATTACCGGGAGGGGCCACAATCCCCCCACCAACACGTGCCCCGCAGCCTCACTCCACCCAGACAGGCATCCCGTCCACCTCCAGCAAGACCCAGTTCGCCTCTGGCCTCACTTAGCTAAGCTGGGAGGGATGGAGATCCTGGGTTCTTCCCCTCTCTGCTCCCCACAGCCCCCTGCCCAGTCCCAGCACTGATAACGAACACCCACAAAGCACCTTCCAAAGCCCCTTCACATGTGATTTTCACAAGCTCCAAAGCCAGACCCATCAGGGCTCAAATCCTGCCTTGGCCACTGACACTCTGTGTGACCTTGGGCAAGTTACTTCACCTCTCTGAGCTACAGTTTCCACATCTGCAAAATAGGGTAATACCACTAGCCTATAGCATTCTTGAAATGACTCCACGACAATGCACGTTTCAGGGCTGAGCACAGGGCCCCTCATAATCACTTCCTTGGGGCAGATATCGCCACACCCGTTTCACATACAAGGAAACTGGGGTTCATGGAAGCACCCCTGACCAGCTGTGTGACTCTGGGAAAGTCACTTCTTTCCAAGTCTCAGTGTCCTCCCCGTGCGGTTCCCTTTGGTAACAGCCCCACCTCCAGGCTTGCTGTGAGGGTCAGAGGAAGTCGTGTGTGGGAAGGCCGAGGAGCCCAGAGGGCTGGAACAGCTTCAGAATTCTGAAGACGGTGGGGCTGCTCTCACGGGGGGTTTGTTCTGGGCAGCCATGCTCCCAAAGCACCCGAACTCTCAACGGGAGCCTGGGGCTTTGGGAGACTTCGTGGCTCTTACAATTCCTCCAGCGTTTGGCTTGGGCTCTAGGAGTACTGACAACACTGGGTCGGCAAGACTCAGAGTCTGGCCCCCACCTCTGCTCACAGCCCCCCAGGAAAACTCCAGCCCCACCCTGAGCCGACACTTCTTCCCTGCTGTCCCCCTCCTTGCTTTTGTGGGTGACCTCCGTCCCCTCTGTCCCAACCCTTTCCTGCCCCGCTCCCAGCCCCAGCTTTCTCCATCCTCAACCCGCCAAGGGCGCCTCCCCCAAGGCCTCCAGGCTTGACCGCCAGCCTCCACCATCCCCAGCCCCACTCTTGGCTGCTAGCCCAGCCTCGGCCTTTCTCCTGGGGACCGTGCCCCCTGCTGGTTTTAATCCCCTGTGATTGGCATTTTCTGACAGCGCAGGGTAAGGACATTTGGTCTAAGCAACCGGCGCTTCTCGGCTATTATCTGCCCGCTGCGGCAGGGGCTGTACTCCAGCCATTGATTCAGCCGCTTCTCTTCTGCACACGCGCAGCGACACTCCGACCCCTGCCACGAGCAAAGACAGAGGAGCCTTTTCGCAACCGGGGCTGCAGGTCTTTGGGAGGCTTCTCCATTCAGAAAGGCAGCTAGGAGGGATTTATAAAGTGCCTCACAGATCCAAACAAATGCCTTGTGTTCCCCAGCACGGCCCCTTGGCTGGCTTCCCCACACCTGACCACGCATCAATCTGCCTTTTAACGGGGTCTGCACGTGGCCGAGGCCCGTGGTTACCTTCTCCGGCCCCAGCTGGGCCTCTGACAAACTGGGTCACCCTGCAGGGCCACGTCGAGTGGCTCTCATGGATACAGCCCTGCTTCTTCCAGGCAGGCTCCAGCCCCGGGCTCTAAGCTGAGGGGCAATTTACTGCACCCTGGAATTCAGGGCAAGAAGCAGTTGGGGCCGCCTGGTGGCGCAGCTGTTTAGTCCGCGCTTGGCAGCCCGGGGTTCGCGGGTTCGGATCCCGGGTGCCCGCTGATGCACTGCTTGTCAGCCACGCCGTGGCGGCGTCCCATATAAAGTAGAGGAAGATGGGCACGGATGTTAGCCCAGGGCCAGTATTCCTCAGCAAAAAGAGGAGGATTGGCGACGGATATTAGCTCAGGGCTGGTCTTCCTCACAAAAAAAAAAAGCAGCAGCTGCCCCTGGGGTCTGTCCAGAGGATGATGAAAGAATAGGATCTCCGTCTGGACTTTCCTCTGAGCCCAGGGGCCCTAGAAATTCAAACAAAAATTCTTAGCCTGGAGTCTGTGGACCTGAGCCCATGAACTCCTTGAAATTATGTGCAATGTTGTTTGTACGTGTGCATATGTGTGTGTGCATTTTGGTAGGGACAGTTCACAGCTTTCATCAGGTTCTTAAAAGGGTCTGAGACCTAACAATGAGGTCAAAGCACAGATGCCTTAGCCCATCAGTCATGACCATCAGCACTAGATGGGAGCTTAGAGGTTACCCAGGCCAAGCATCTCGCTTTACAGCTGAACCAAGTGGGCTGGGGACAAGTCTAGGGAACCACCGAGAGGGCAGAGGCAATGAACAAGTTGTGAAATGGTGCAGCCTGAACAAAGGTGAGTGGGCATGCAAAGGGGGGCACCGAGGAGTTTAGGAGAAGCAGGATCAACAGAATTTGGCGACTGATTAATTCCAGAAGGTGAGGAAGTGAAAAGTATCTACAAATCGGGTTTCCAGGTTTCTAACTGGGATTTGGGAGTCAGGGGCCACCTAGCCGGTACTGAGATTAGGAGAGAAGAGGAAGAAGGAGAAGGAGATTTTGTAAATTGGGTTGTCCTTTTATTTATTTTTAAAATCTTGTCCCTACCATGAGCAAGGACAACCTGGAATTATCAGTACTGGGAAAGAGGCCCCAGCCCCAGGCCAAACAGAAACTGGCCGCACACCCTTCTCTTCCCCTTAGGTGAGTTTCCATGTTGCACTGGGGCAAGGACGGAAAGCATCTGTAGGAATGGTAAAAGGTGGGGGAACTGGCTCGCAGTTTGCCTCTAAGAGTCCCTAAGTCTGGACAGACTGGGAGAGGGGACCAGGGGAGTAGGGTCAGGAGAGGGACCACAGTCCAGCCCAGCCTCGGAGAGGTTGGGGAGTTACTCACGGTCATGGAGCTGGTTCTGCCAGAGCTCACACCCAGGTCAGGCTGGAGCCTCTTTATCTCGGCCCCAGCACTTTCTGCCTTCAGGACTGTTTGCTCCTGCACCTTGAGAGAGAGCACAGGGCCCACCCCTGTGGCACCTCTCCCTCTCGATGATCTGGCGAGTGAAGTACAGCCCCCACTGCCCCCTCACTGGGCACCCTTTTGCAGTAAACATCCTGCATTACCTTACATGGTGACCCAAGAGGGTGCTTGTGATAGAATAGCCAGCAGATCTGAGGCCCCTGCACCTGCCGCCACATCTGGGTCCCACGCTGCCAGGCACTACCTGCAGGAAGGAGCTGTGAGCTCAGCTAGCTGAGGCCCAGGGCCAGGGTGGCACTCTGTTCTAGTTGCAGGGGTCTCTATCTGACCTCTTCCTTGTACCTGACCTGTACCTTGATGGATTCTCCAGACGCGCCTGCCTGCCTGGGTAGCCCTAGTCTCCTCATTTGCCCTACGCTCTTATCCCAGCTGAGCCAAGAGCCCTCCCACACCTGTCTCTCCCAGTGCTGGCCCTTTCCTGGACCGCCCCCTCCCCCCACTGCATCCTCAAGGTGACCTCTGACTCTGGAGAGACATTTTTCTCTTTTGCCAGAAGCCACTTTGAAATTTGCAAACTCTCGCAAATGTAAGAAACAGTGAACAGAAAGGAACACCCCACAATGCCCTGTGCTCCCCCCTCCTCCCTTCTCCCTTCCTCTCCCTGAGCTGTCACACCAGCTCACCTGGGTCTTGGTTCCACACTTTGCCAAGCCATCTGGGAAACTCCTCGGATGCCCAGAATCTCCTGTAGAAAACTATGCAGGCTTGAGGCCCCGGGCACTGGCTGCTGAGTTTTTGTCTCCCTGAGACACAGCCTCCTTCCTTCTCGTGGATTCTCAGGGCCAGGAAGGAGCCTACAGACCAACCCGGCCAGTTCTCCTCTACTTCAGATTTTTCCTTGAGGATAGCAGTATTGATTTTTTTTTTTTTTGCTGTATTTTAATGTGTATCTTCTATTCCTATAGAGATTGTGAGGTTAAGGACAGAGTCCTTTATTTTTATTTCTCCAAAACATAGTAAAACTCATAAACGATGTTAGAGCTGGGTTTGAGTTCGTCTTGTCCAACCCCTTCATCCCACTGATGGGGAAACTGAGGCTCAGAGAGGCATCGGACCTGCCCAAGGCTTCCTGATCCTGCGCCCAGCCTTCCACTACAGCTGTGTTGATTGATTAACTGATTGATTGGTTGATTGATGACAACATTGAGGAGAATGAGCCGCGGTGAGGTAGGGGTGGGGCGACCACAAGGGTTATCCCTGCAGGACCTATGCAAACTCCCTGAGGGATGCTGGAAATTTCTCAGGGGAACCCACACTACAGGCTCTGATTGCATTTGAATTCTTAAAGGTGACTCCAAGGGTGAGGGGACTGGGACCAGCCAGCACGAAGCCCCACCATTTCTTCCGTCTGATGCTCCACTTTCCCCAGACATGTCCCTGAGGAGGAAGAAGGCTTTAATTAGTGAAATAAAAAGACACACTTCAGATCCCAGGTGTCAACCAGTACTTTTCTATTGCGAGCAGCAGTAATCCAATCTAAGGCGCCTTAGGCAGAAAAGGGGATTGTGCCTCCTGTAACTGGAAAGAACAGAGGTGGATGTTGCTCTGGAGAGAGCTGCAGCATGGGGCTCCGATGATGTCAGTAATCTGTCTCCACCTGGGCTCTGTTTTCCTTTGTGTTGGCTTCATTCCCAAGTGCTCTCTTCTCAAGGAATGGCAGAGATGGACACCAGCAACTCAGGCCACAGTCTCTCAGCCTAACATCCCCAATGAAGAGAGAGCGCCTTTTACCCAGTTGTTCCTGTGAAAGTCCCAGGATCGAGTCCCATTGGCCTGATTGGGTCACATGCCCACCCCAGAACCAATCACTGTGACCAGGGGATGGCATGTTCTGATTGGCCAGGCTGCAGTCATGTGCTCTCCTTCTGGGCCAGGGGTGGAGTCAGCCCCACCCACTCCACAGGGCCTGAGCCTGGGGAAGGGGTGGTGCTTTCGTGCTGTCAAACAGCAGATGCCCACTACCCCTCACTGGTTTCATCCCCCCACCCCACCTGGAATTGCTTACTGGAGGTGGCATGGCCTGGTGTGGGATAGGGGATGAAGGATTAGGGCAGAAAGATAGCAGTGGAAATGGTTTAAAAGCATGGACCCAAAAGAGGGTAGGTTGTTGGGGGGATAAAAGTTTCTAGGGAGAGGAAACTGAGGCTCAGACAGTGAGACAAGGTGACCAAGGTCACCCAGCAAGTCACCGTAGGTGCGAGTATTTGAACCCAGTTCCCCATCCCAAGCTCCGGCGTTGCCCTATTCTTGACACGGGGCCAGACCCCCTGAGGAGCTGGTCTGGTGAAGGCTGGTAGGCGTGGGAGCCTGCCATTCCCTGTCCACTCTGAGAGCCCCCCAGGGCACTGGAGCAGGGGCCTGAGCTGCCCCGGGGAGGGAGGGCAAAATTGGCCTGAGACCAGTGCAGGCCGCAGGAGGGGGCAGCCTCCTGCATATGAAATATTCATGGTGGTTATTGAATCAAGTTTTATTGGAATAAAAATACACTTGCTGAATACATTTATTTCCCCTGGTTCCTTTCAACCCCCTTCCTTCCCTGAGTGATTTGATTTGGGGGCCAGGGAAGTTCTTTTCCCGAGTAGATTAGACTTAGGTCAGCAGAATAAGCATGTCATGTCAGGATTGGTGCTTGGCAAGAGAGGAGCCCACTGGGGGCTGTCAGGGCCTCCAGGACGACTAAGGGGTGGGGGACTCGGGTAGAGGGGAGGGAGGAGGGGTCAGGCTCCTCTGCAGGGCATGCTCCTGGTTTATATACACAGGCCTGCTCACCAAAACCATCCCCTCATTCACAAACACGCGTGCTTTCCTCCTCCCTCGGCCTCCTCTCTTCCCCTCGATAGTTAGGAGGGGCCCAGGCCAACATTTGGAACCAGAGAGAGACCCACAGGTCTGGGGTTGCGGTGATGGATCTCATTGTTGGGCTGACCCTCCAGGCCATCTAGGGGGCCCCCATCTAGAGGGACACCAGGAATCACTGACTCTCTGCCATCTCTGCTAAGTGACTCCTTTTAACGCTTTTCTTCCTCAACTTACCTCTCTCAGTTTCTTTCTCTTGTTTCCATCGCCACAGATCTCCATTTCTCTTCATCGGTTCTTCAGTAGTTCTCAGCCTCTCCCTGGCCCCCCGTCTCTCCAGACACTTCTCTTGATCCCAGTATCTCTTTGGCTCTGTGTATCTGCCCGACTCTGTCTGTCAAGGTCTCTTTGTCCCTCTAACCTCACCTTCAGAACTGTTTCACAACCACACAGTCTCACACACACCCCTTGACATGCTCTCTCACACTCTGACACATTCACAGCCACAGTTTCACAAGCATGTAAACACTCCCCCACGCACACACGAGCACTTTCTCTCACGTGCTCTCTCACAGGTTCACACCCACACCCTCTCTCACACTCACACACAGCCGCAGGCTGCTGGCTGACTCAGCAGATAGAACCGGGGTCCTGTGTCTCCAGGGTCCCCGCCCTGGGGTGGGCATCTGGGGTTCACCCACCACTCTGTACCCACTCCACTGAAACTGTAGGGTGGCTCTCAGGCCGGCTCTGCCTTGGGCCACCTGTAGGCAGCCCTCTTATTCCCCAGGGAGGGGTCAGAGGTGGGAGCCAAGAGGATGGTGCCCAGGCAGGTGTTACCTGTCCTCAGGGCACAGTGGGATGAGGTGGAAGGCCCCTCCCGACTGGGCAGTGCCTCCTGGATGGGCCATGCGCTGCTCAGTCACTGGAATGAGATGGGAGGGGCAGACCCTGAGCTGTGCTGAGGGCTTCATGTGACCCTGAGACTAGACTGTCGAGCACCCAAGGGAGACAGATGTTCCTGCAAGCACAGCCTGGCTTCCCTCACTGTCTGTCCCTGACCATTGCCTCTGTGACCCGCCCAGCCCAGCCCTGCTACCTGAGGCCTGGGGGACCATACTCAGTGCTGAAAGGCCCTCGGGGTGAGCACGGCTTGGGTGCAGCTCCTTGGGGCCGCAGCTTCCTTATCCCTGGTCACATCCCGCTCCCCCATCACACATCCTCTCACCTTCACCAGGTGGACTGTTTCACTTCAACCCCACCCAGCTGCTCTCTGGAGAAGTTTGAAAGTCGGGCTCTTTCCCTTCCCAGAAACCCTCTCAAGACTTGTCTCCGAGGGCCTGTCTCATCTCTCTCTCTTCCTGGGTTTTATGTCCGGTCTTCCCTTGGGTCAGACTCTCCAAGTCTTACTGTGCTCGGCAGACTGGCTGACAAGTCAAATTCTCCCCACCCCCACCCCTCACACACACCCCCAACACTGTCTTTGGGACACCTCTCTGCATGGACCTGACCAGCAGGCCTTGGAAACTGGAGAATCAAGCCCAGGCATTTCTGTGCCTGGGGCAAAGACGGCAGCAAAAGTGCCCTTTGGGCTTCAGCTCCCCAGAGCCCCCTAGCTGGTGGAGCCTGTGGGTACTGAGGAGAAGAGTGTGACCCTCGGGCACCTGGGAGCAAGCAAGCACCTCCTGGGGGGAGACACTCTGAGGAGGGGAGAAAGGATGGGCCTGGCCAGCAGGGTCAGAGGACCCCGGGATGGCAAGGGGAAGAAAAAACAGCTTTTTCTGAGAGGGAACCTGATGGCTAGACAGACCCGGCCCTATTCCAGCTTCTTCACTTGACTAGCTGTGTGACCTTGAGTAAGTCACCTAGCATTTCTGAGTGTCAGTTTCCCCTTCTGGAAAATGGGCACAGTAATACCCATTTAGGTGCTAAAGGATGAAACATGCTTGGCCCACAGAAGGAACTCAGTTAATGGCATTTGCTATTGTCACCATCGTGAGCAGCAGCATCCTGAGGACCGGTGGGCACCAACAATTCCCTGAGGTGACACCAAGTCCTCCCATCCATCTGACCATCCCTGCCAGGCCTGACATGCAGCTGTCTGTTGGCAGATGACAGCTCCATTGCAGTAATAATGGGCCTGGCTTGTGAGTCCTCCCCCTCCTCCATCCCTGCTGCTTATGATAATTTAATTGATCAGTCATACTGGCTGTGTGTCTCCAGCAGCTCTTCTTGGCTTAACTCAGAAAGAAAAGAAAAAAAAAGAACCCCTGTCCAACATCCCTGTAATTAGGAGGTTGGCTCAGCCCTGAGTCAGGGGACCATGAGTGAACCAGAGGGGGCTGCAGAGTCTCCCCTGTCGGAAGGTGTCGAAGGAGGAGAGACATTAGCCCAGCCCCAGCTAGGACAACTTCCTGTCCCTATAGACATCCCTTTCCCCACTCACAGGCAGCAGATAATTAAACCAGAGTAACGGAGACTCATTCATTGCTAATTCTTGCAGTGTTGCAACGAATTTACATTCCTGTGCAAAGGAAAAAAAGAATTAAAAATTTGAAAATAAATAAAACCTCAAATGCTTTATAGTGCTTACTATGTGCTAGACACTCTTCTAAGCACTTTACAAATAATAACTCATTTAAACGTGTCATTTTGAAGGTGATATTTGGCTGTCAGCTTGGATTTGTAGCTGAAAGCTTTGTAAAAGAAGGCAGTTTGGATCAGAGACAATTTGTCAATGTTGCAAGTTGTCAAGGGCGTTGCTAAGAGGAGTCACTGTGTTTAAATTTTAACTCCTTGCTTCCGGAAAAAAAATTGGATGGATGGGAAGGAGGTTCTTTTTTTAAAGAATAGAATGACAGATTGTTTTGTTTTTATTGGAAAATTCAGGGTTGTGATTCTGATCTCAGATAAAATTCTTTGAACCATGTAAATGAGACAGCCTGCTGCTCTCTGGTGGCAGCATGCAAGTATTGCAGGAAAAGTACTCAAGGGGAGGTTATTTTGCAAACCTGGAGTGATGGGGGTAGCAGCAAAAACTCACCCAATCCTAATTGATCAGTGAAAGAAAAAAACATGGTGAGGGGAGAGATGATTAAGTTGAAACAGGATTGGCCCTATGCTGATGATTACTGAAGCTGAGAAAAAGTGGGTTTTTTTTAAATTAGTTAAATAGAAGGAAAAGATAATTCTATAAATAAGTAGCAGATTCTTTGCCCTATCGTATTCTATGATTTGAGGCCTAGAAATGTTGAAGGATCTGACTCCTGTCACAAAGACAGCCATCTCCTGCCCAGCCACCCAGAGTGGGTAGGTTCTGACAAATCTGCAGAGGCTCCACCCTCCCCTTCCCCCACCCCCTACCCCTCAGCAGCAAAGGGAAAGAAGACGACCACTGGATGAGCAGAGATTCAGGGCCAGGGGAAAAGGGGACCTTCCCATCATCCTCCTGGGCTGTAGCCCAGTGGCCATCTTTGCAGTCCCCAGGGCTTCTAGCTTGGCACCTCACCTAGAGCAGGTGTGGGCCATCCGTTTGATGATTTCCTGCTGCAGATTTGCTTTTCTAGATTTAAAAAACTTTTTCTGAGCCCCTCCTCTGTTTCAGGTACCATGATGGGAGCTTTCTATTTGTGTTCTCGTTCCACTTTCTGGGGTAGACCCCTTACCCCCATAGATAAGGAAATTGATACCTACCCTGTGATATTATCACTTCTGTGACTCTCTTCTCCACCACATTGTGAGTTTCTTGAACCAGGGACTGTTTTCTTTTTCATCTTTATTTCCCCATCATCCTGTAACGGTGAAGATTCAATGATTGTTGAATGAATGATTAATCATTCAACAAGAGGTTGTATGACTCACCCAGGTTATACAGCTAGTAAACGGCGGAGTCTGTATTCAAATCTAGCCCAGAGCACTTTCTGCAGCACCACAGCTGCCCAAATGACACTCAGCCTCATCAATCAATAAGAGTTTTGCAACTTCGAAACTCGAATCAGTTGACCGATGACCACCACAGAGGTGACTAATCCGAAAGGGTGCTGGCTGGTGGGGAGAGGGGAGGAGGTGTGTAGGCCGTTCCTCATGGCTCCCTGGGCCCCAGATAACTGTGCAGTGGTGTTCAGGAGCTGGCTCGCACTAGCTCACTGGAGCTGATCATGTGCATCTCTTCCCAACCCTATGTTCTGTTACTTCATATTGGTAGCTTGAAATTGGCCATGATAGGAGTATTTCCACCATGGAAATCAGCAAATGCTACAAATCAGGGCTTTTTTTTTTTTTTTTTTCCTCTGAAGAGCTGGTTGTTAAGCATTTACAAGCGCCCAATTGACTAGGTTATAGCTGGTATAGGAAGCTTCTGGAGTGACATGTGAACAAGAAGTGGGCATCTCCATGTGGTTATTTTCTCTAGGGAGGGCTGGTAGACCTCATAGTTCACCCTCTGCCACTTGCTACGGATTGTTCCATGTGCTGTGATGCTGACAGGAAGTCCAAGAAGACGAACGAAGAGAACTCTTGGGTGCTTTAACTCACTTGCCTCTCACAGGACTTGTCATCTCTATGTAGAGGAGTGATGGGGAGCCTACCCAGGGCACTTGATGAGTGATGGGCCACCCCAGTTCTTGCTCCTGGGGTGCGCAGGGAATCTCAAGGCAGTTTTTGGTGGCTATCACTCTCCCTTTTGGATTTGTCCTTCCGAATAGTCTTTCCAAGGCTTCCTGGCTGGGGATTCTGGAGCAAACTCTGTGCCTAGAAGAAGAATGGAAGTCAGGTAGTTGTTTCACATAATCGTATCTCATTTAGATCTAGAAAGGAGCCACCCTATGAGGTAGATAGATTATTCTCGCATGTACTGGATTGAATACTGACCCCAAAATGTGTGTCCACCTAGAACCTGTGAATGTGACCTTATCTGGAAATAGGGTCTTTGCTGATGTAATCAAGTTAAGATGAGATCATATTGACATGCCAGTCACTGCAAACACAAAGTCTAGGAGTCTCCACTTTCAATCAATCAATCAACTGCAGGTGCAATCAACCCCACTCAAGTTTTCGTGTTGCTGTCTTCCCTATCGGCACCACCACAGCCTTGGTTACAGGTCTCCTTAGCTTGTGCCTAGACCATTGTGGTAACTTGCCAATGGTCTCTGCTTCGTCTGGTCAGTCCCCACTCAGACCCATCCTAATCAGATCAGGGTCCCTGAAACATCACCCTGACCATGGCCCTCCTTGGCTCAAAGCCTGCAGCCACTCTCACTGGCCCCAAAGGGGAAGTCCAGATTCTCCTCCTAGAATTCATAAGTCCTCCATGATCTGGCCCCAACCTATTCCTCTAGCCTCAACTCCCCCCAGCCCTTTGCCCCTTCGCTAGCCCTAAGCCATCCTGTATCCAAATTGAACTACTCTTGTTCATGCCCCATACTTCCCGACTTTTGCCAGGTTCAAAGTGTCACTCTTCTATTTATTGACTGGATGTCCTTTCTGGAGCCTTCACAGTGTTATGAAGACCATATACATCCTATGCAGTCTCCACTATTATATGTCCCTCCTGATTTCTTTCCTTTCTTCCTCCTACAAAGGAATCATGATGGCTTTGGTATCATGGAGCAGGGGTGAGAGGCCTGAGTTCTCAAGGCCCATGACGATAATAACAGGAGCGAAGCACAGAGCTAGGGTGGGAGGGTGAGGTCAAGAACAGACAGGGCTGGCTCACCAAGGCCACACTGGGTACCAAGCTTCTCTGCCTGATCATGGGCCCCATGGTAGAGGACAGACACAAGATAAAATCTGTCCCTGCCCGCCAGTCTTCCCCAGCTTAGCTCGGCACACTTTCTACTCCACGTAGGAGGGAAAGGACATGGAAGCCAAAGACTTGGGTCCCAGCCCCAGCTGTGCAATGACTCAGTGGGCCGTCTTAGGCAATACCCTGCTCCTCCAGGGGCCTCAGTTTCCTCATCTATAAAATGACAGGGCAGGAGAGGAGGATCTCCAAGGTTCTTACTACAAAAGGGACAGTGAGATGGAAGTCCCTCTCTACCCACTGATACAGCAGCAGAATTCTAAACAGATTTTAAACAAAGCCCAGACCTGCTGTCTGGCACTCACAAAGTGGACCCTTTCTTCAGAGCCCCTGCGCCAGGGCTGGCGCATTATCAGTCACCTTCCCTGCTTCCTTAGGGGAGCTAACAGGGCTGGGATGGCCCCCCAGGGCTCCTAAGGGAAGCGCTGCTGCCCGCAGCAGTGGTTGCTGGGGGACGGGGGTGAGGCAGGTGCTCTGGGCCTGGTTTGGGGCAGGACAGAGATGACAGCCACAACTGCCCTATGTGTTTTCTTATTTGTTCCCAGCAGGAAATCGATGATGTCAGAAACTGTGGGATAACTCTGCAGCCCTAATCAATAGACCCTGATTAATTCAGTCATGGCCATTGGGTAAATTTGCTGCATCATAATTAGAATTATTAATTAAAAATAGGAAATCGATTGACACAAATTGAGCAAAGGAGGAGTCAGTTGGGCCACTTTGACATTGCTTAGGCAGGGGCTGGAGGACACTCCATGCTCACTTGAGCTATGGGGTCCAGCATCCCATGTGACCTCCAGACTCCCCTAGACTGTAGGAGTCCAGCCTCCAGGCCCCACAGCTAACAGGGGAGCAGAGAGAGCCCCCAGGCCTCCGAACGCCAGAGTCGGAGGCCTCCCAGGAGCATCTCATCCAATACCCTTATTTTTTAACATTGAAAAAAAGAAATGGGGGGGCCACCCGGTGGCGCAGCGGTTTAGTTCGTGCTTGGCAGCCCAGGGTTCGCAAGTTCGGATCCCGGGCGCCTGCTGACGCACTGCCTGTCAGCCATGCCGTGGTGGCGTCCCATATAAAGTGGAGGAAGTTGGGCATGGATGTTAGCCCAGGGCCAGTCTTCCTCAGCAAAAAGGGGAGGATTGGCAACAGATGTTAGCTCAGGGCTGGTCTTTCCCACAAAAAAAAAAAAAAAAAAAAAGAAATGGGGGAGAAAAAATCTTTATTTTTGCTCATTATTTTGCTTTCTCTTTTCACATACGTACATCATTTTATCATCATAATGTATACATATGGTATGTGATAGTGTGTTCTTTTCTCTCTCAACAGCATGGCATAATCACTCTTTCATTTGTCATGTAATTATCGTTTTGAATGGCTGCATAATATGCCATGGATGTACCATAATTTACCTAACCCATTCCCTTTTGTTGGCCATTGGGTTGTCTAATAATAATAGTAGCTAAATTTATTGGGGGTCCATTCTCGCAGCTTGCCCTGTGGGCTTTACGTGCCTTGTTTTGTTTAATCCTCGCAACAGTCCTATGAAGCAGGTACTGTTATCCCCATTTTACAGATGGGGAAACTGAGACTCAGAGGAGTTAAGGGACTTGTCTAAGTGACTTGTTCAAGATCACACGAGGTTTGTTGGAAGTGGAACTTGTAAGAAACCAAGAGTTCTTAAGCATAATGCTGTTCTGCCTCCAGTTTCCCTATATTCACATAAGCAGGTAGCCATGCCCAACTTCTCACATCTTGCTTTTTATTTCTCCAAACGACATTTTACAGATGAGGAAACTGAGGTCCAAAGTAATTTGGTACAAGTCCCACAGCTGGGTAGTGGCATATCCAGGAAGGGAGCCAGCCTCCTGCCTCCCTGGTTAGGACTCTGTCTGCTCCCCCCACCATGCCACCTTCCTCCTTGGTCCCCTCCCTCCTCGTTGTTCCTTCAGGGTCCTCTGAAATCTTATGGTGGCCACATCTGGTCAGAGCAGTCCCCAAGAACATCTGTCCTCAAGTGAATGCAGAGGCTGAAGCTGCTGGAGGGACAGACAGGGCAGGTCCTGCTGCATCTGGGCGTTTCTCTTACCAGCTATGGGGCAGTCACCACCCGTGACTGCTCCTCCCAGGCCCCTTTAAGCACACCCCCATATCATGTCACATAGAGAGCTGCGGCGACCCCAGCACTGTAGCTGGAAATTTCCTCCCTCCACCTTCTGCCCCACCCCCACTGCCACACCTAATGGCTCCCCACCTGTCAGGAGCGGACCATCTGACCACGTCCTCAAGAGCGGTTTTCTCAGTCTTGATTCCACCAAGATGCAATGACATCTGCTGTTCATGTGGGCTGGGGCAGAGATCAGTTGGCTATGGTTATGGGCAATTTTTGTGGCTCCTGGTGGTGAAACCCCACCCTTTCTCCCCCATTTAAGAAAACATCTAGGAATGCAAGTAATACAGAGGGGAGTTATCACGCACTTACAACCTTGACACTTCTGTTATTTATTATGAAAAATAAATTATTCACCAGGTTTGTACTACATTAGTAGCAAATCACTTGTGACAAACCTCACACTCTATTGTGTTATGTTCGTCTGTCACGTCTGACACAACAGTAAGAGCACCTAGATTAAAATACACAGACTGTTCTGCACTGGTGCCAAAAGTTATTTTCTAAAATACTTGCAGCTTTGGGCAAACTCTCTCAGGGCTCCTTTTTCTCCCCTTTTGTTTAGAAGACCGAATATGACCCAGCATTTTCACCCACTAGATTCTGCTCAGTGGCCCCAGCTTCTGCTTTTGAAATGCCCACACTCTGCCACTTTCTTTCACTCTGACACCCTCCTCCTAGGACAGCGTCACTGGGTCTTGGGGAAGACAGTCTTGAGTCGCAGATGTGAACCTGCCTGACAGCCTCCCAGCCCCACCTACATCTTCACTCCCTCCTCTGCCCATTTCTTCCCATCCCCACAATCTGTAGTCCCCCAGCTCCTAGGAAGGAGTCCCCAAGGACCCTCCCTCCTCTCAGAATGAGGTGCATGGCCTCTCATGACTCCCAAGAAGTACCGTTAAGGGACTGGTCTTCCCTCTACTGGTAATTTACAGTACTTGTGTGCCATAAAAAAAGTTAGTTTGAAGTGTTCTCTAACCAACTTAATTACCACGAGCCTCCTTCTGAAGATCGTTCCAGCTAGTTGAATATTAATCTGCAATTCAAAGAGTCCCCAGGCACAGATTGCAAGATCTTGTACACGCAAGTAATTAAGACCATAAGTAGACAGACTCCAAAGAACCAGGAATTTTCTCCCAGACACAAGAGCGAAAAGCTCTTATGAACTTCAGGTTACATTGTTGTCCTTCTCACCAGCCTCCCAGCTACCCTGGCAGGCCAGGCTGGGACAGGAATTCAGGTTTTGCTATTTTGTGGGTTCTAGAACAAGGGGATATTGTTGGATAGAGGCAGGATGAGGTAATAGAGAGAGCACTGGACTGGGAGTCCAGGGACCTAATTTATAGTCCCTGTAACTCTTTTGCCTTGGGCAAGTCACTGTCCCTCCCTGGGCAAGAGCACCCTCATCTATAAAAGAAGGGAGTTAGACCAGACTGTAAGCCCCGTGGGGCAGGGATCGTAGGGGGGGGCGCAGGAGGGGTCTTTACTTTCCTAAGGTTGTCCCAAGTATGGGTTTGGCTATTACTTGAGGCTAAACTTTGCATAAGCCTCATGCTGATAATGACATGTGTTAGCTCTGCCATCAGCATGAGGAGGTAGCCAGGGCTGGCAGAAGTGCCCGGTGACTCACCTGTGCTGACCTATAAGCCTTCCTAAGTTAGCTCACTCAGTGCTGGCACCGTGGATCCCTCCTCCCCAGGCAGATCAGCAGTGTGCAGCCACTGAATCAGAACCTGAATTAGCCTTACTGATAGCCACTGAGCCAAGAAAGAAAGAATTCAAAGCAGGATAGCAGAAAGAGTGTAGAGAGTTGCAGCCCATGGGGTGAGGAAGAGTAAAGGGCTTGTGTTTGCTTGCAAGGCTGTGTCAGCAGGCTCAACTTCCTCTGCTTCCCAGGGAAAGCATGAAGGTCCCTCTCCCATTGTGTGTCCACATGTACAGGCTCAGCTTCCCTTTCTTGGAGACTGGACAGGCTGCCAGCAGGGAGCTGTCCTTGGCTGTCTCCCAGCCCTAGAGCCCACCTCTCTGTGCTTACTGCTCTGGCCTTTAGAAAGGGCTTTTATGTACAGGTTATTTAATGTCATTCAGATATCTTATTCCTGGGATATAGACTGGAACAAAAACCAGAATGACAACAGCAATTAATTTTCCTGTCAAGGATGCCAGCAGCAGGGAGGGAGCCAGAGCTGGGGAGCTCAGCAGAACACCAAGATTTTGAATTCACCACCCAGAGTGTTTGGAGTCTCCAGGGCTCACCATGTATAAATCATGCCCACCTTGGGGCTCAGCCACACGTGGAGGAGAGAGGGGGAGGGAGTCTGTTTACTCTCTGGACCTTGATGCTTGGCCCTTCCAATCAGAGGTGAAACGGAAATGAAAGTTATTGGCTTGGCCCTCCTGCTCTCCCTCAGAGAGCTCTAGGCAAGCATTGCTTTGGTTCTGTGGGCTCAGAGAACTCAGTTAGGGAGAAGCACAGTGCTTGGCTGTGTAGGACATTTTAGGTGGCAGGGACCAAGTCCCTTCCTTCATTTTAGAGATGTGGAAGCTGAGGTCATGTGGTTGAATAGTAGTGGAGCACAGACTATAACCCCAGTCTCTTGACTTCCAGCTCAGCATCTCTCCTCTGCCCCATCCTGCCTCCCCTCTTCCCTCAACGATAACAAAATGGGTGTGAATGTATGATTCTTCTTCTCATCCTCATCCCACTTATAAGGTCAAGACTTATTGTCTCCATTTTGCAGGTGAGGAGTGCTAAGACTCAGAAAGGTTAAATACCAACCATCATACAGTGCTGCAGGTTAGCAAGCCCTTTGTCATCCAAGACTTCATTTTACTTTATAACCCTCCTGGTGGGTAGACTTTAGTATACACATTTTCCACCAGAGAAAACTGAGGGCTGAAGGAGTGAAGTGACTTTCCCAAGGTCCCACAGCTAGTCAATGGGTAAGTCGAACTTGAGCCCAGCTACTTTCCATTGTCTGAACAGGTTGGTGACAGAGCCAGGACTAGAATGTGGTCCCTGACATTCAGCCCTCAAGCCCTTTATATTGTCTCAGGATGACCCCGTTTCCCTATGCAATGAGACTGCCCCTCAGCTCAGTGAGTACAAATGACACCACACCATCCTTTCCACTTAGAGATGCTTCACTACCCACTTTCTCTCTCTGAAATTCTGTGATACTTGCAAATGTCACCAGGCACCATCTGAAAAGATTTTCATTGACCCACAGGGAAGCCAACTGGGCAGTTTTTCTCAAAACTTTCTCAAGAGTTCTCTTAGTTTAACTCAACCCCCCACAGTCACTGCCTCCTTTCTCTCCACCCTGAGAGACAGTTCCACTTCATACTTACTGGAGCAGAATCATACTAGTATTACCAATTAATAATTATATTGCACTTAAGTGTTTTTGCAAGCTTGTTTTCAAGCATTTTATCACCTGGTGTGATTATCTCCACTCGACAGATGAAGAATCAGACGCTCACTGTAGTGAAGGGATTTGCTCTGGATAATGAAGCCTGTTGGTGGCTGGGCTAGAACTCAATCCCAAACTTTCTGGTTTCCAGCAGACGGTTGGGAAAGCACAAGCAAATACTAGCAGAAGGTGGGAGTGGGAGAAGAAATTTTAGGAGAGCAAATGCCAGAACCCCTCTAAAAAGGGTTTCTTCCTATCATTTTTATCACCAGAATGTTCTGGAAATCGAAGCATTAATTTGTATCGTAGAGTGACAAGAATGGAAGGAATTATTATTCTGCTTTCCATGGTCCGTGTTCAGAAGTTCATTGGTGCGGAATTCAGCACCAAGGACAGCGCCCCTCGCCTCATAGCCCCGGCACTATAAGACCAGAGAGAATTAGAAGGGTCCCCTGAGGGCGCAGAGTCCAGCCTTCACCCTCTGTACAAACCACTTCCACAATATGTAGAGCCCATCTGACCTCTGCTTGAATGCCTACTGCACTGGGGGATCTTACCACTCCAAATTCAGTCCTTTCCATTGATGTATGGTTTGCACTTGGAGATGATGCCCCCTATGGCAAGTGGAGGAAGTCAGGGAGATATTACTGCTGAGAAGAGGATCACCAAACTCTTTTAAAAATTATTAGATATTTGTGGCATAGAGAAAATAATATGAAAAACACCCACCAGCCAGACTGAAAAAATATTAAGATTCACTGTATTTGCCTCAGATCCTGTTTCTTTTTCTTTTCTTCTTTTTATTTATTTTTTTTGCTGAGGAAGATTGTCCCTGAGCTCACATCTGTGCTGATCTTTCTCTATTTTGTATGTGGGATGCCGCCACAGCATGGCTTGATGAGTAGTGTGTAGGTCCATGCCCAGGATCTGATCCCACGAACCCCAGGCTGCCTGAGCAGAGCACATGAATTTAACCACTACGCCACCGGGCTGGACCATCAGATACTTTTCATGGCCATTATCTTCTGTTTCATTTCATCACACTCTTTGATGTGGGGTGGCACATGGATTAGTATATCCATTTTACAGGTCTTTGGGTTGTCTGTCTACCTTTTTAGCTCTCCACTGGAACTCGAAGATGTCAAGTCACCCTCTGTTGCATGTGGAAATATCAGGGAATCATAGTTGGAAGAGTTCCTTGGCTCATCCCTTGTTTTCCATATGAGAAATTTGAGGCCTAATAAAGATAACTGAATCATAAGGGAAATAGATTTGCCTTATGGGGGTCTAGAATGGGATTGAGTGGAGCAGGACTCTGGGTGATGGGGCAGGGGAAATAGCTTTGGCAAAGTGTGAGGCACATGAAAGCAGAGTCTGCTGGGAACCTGGGCATGAAGGGATGCCTGGAGGGACTGGGCAGTGGGAAGGCTAGGCCTGTGTGGGGAGGGCTTTGAATGCCAGACCCCCATGCATCTGGACTTGAGCCTCGACTCACTGTGGAGCCACAGAAGGGCTCTATGCAGGGCAGTAACCTCATCAGTTTGGTCATTTGGAAAGATCACTCTGGAAGTTAGACCGAGGTGGGGCGGGGGAAGAGGCTAAAAGTGGGGCACTGGTTTGGCCACTGGTTACAACAATCTACAACCACCTGTGGCCGCTCTTCCTCCTAGTGCTGTTGGGTTATTTGGCAGATGACAGGCAACCCTCAGGCCCCGATGGCTTATCCTGGGCCAGCTGCTCCTCCCCACCCTCTATTCAGCCTCTCCCAGGGATAGGAAATTTGTCTTCATGACACATGAGAAGATGGCAAATAAGGAAAGCCACCATAACCTGCTCTCACATGGCAGGAAAAGACAAGCAAAGGTGTGTGTTTTGCACTACTCATTGCTGACTTGCCTCTGTGTTTCAGCTGCGATGCTGTGGGAGAAGCAGCCCTGGGCCTCTGGAGACCTGTTCCAGGCTCAGCATTGTCCCTAGTCCATCATGTGACCTTGAACAAATCACTTTCCCCTTCTGGGCCTCCAATTCTTCACCTGCAAAAGGGGGGAACTAGACTAGCTGATCACTAAAGTGTCTGAGGTTCTAATGCTTTGTAATTACATCCTCCTCTTCACTTTCTGTGAGTTGTTTATGGGATTCTTAGCTGTGAGGCCTGCAAATACAGTCATGCGTCGCTTAACACTGGGGATACATTCTGAGAAATGCATTGTTAGGCGATTTCATTGTGTGAACGTCATAGAGTGTACTTACACAAACCTAGATGGTGTAGCCTACTACACACCTAGGCTAAATGGTACTAATCCTATGGGACTATGGTTGTGAATACAGTATGTCATTGACCGAAATGTCGTTATGCGGCACATGACTCTAGTCTACTCAGCCCTGGTCCTTCATAATTGTAACTGCTACAGCTCATTGTCCCTTTATCCTGTGCTTGGCACTGTGCTAAGCCCTGTGTGATTGCATTTAGTTACTACAACTACCCTACCCAGGTGCCATTATTATTTTCATTTTACAGATGGGGGAAACTGAGGCACAGAATATCTTAGTAACTAGCCCAAGGTCACCCTATAGAACCAGAACTTGAACCCAGGTCTGTTAGCCTCCACAGCCATGCTCTGAATTCCTACACCTTAATGCCCAGCCCCAAGCTCAGGCCCAGGCCAGGTCCCCATAGTAGTGCCTTCCAAGCTCTCCTTGGTCCACATCAAACCATGAGGGAAAAACTTATCTGGGGCTCGCCTGGGCTTTGTGAGTAATCAGCCCCACCCCCATCCCCACCCCCACTTGGAGAGCTCTGCTGAAGAGCTTGCCTCTTGTTTGCTCATTTTAATAAGATCGGTCTCTTTCCCCAGCCTGAGTGATGACAGGTAGCCAGCTAGAACTAACTACAGTGTTAACTT
The DNA here is from genome assembly GCA_031878705.1 of Tapirus indicus. NCBI lineage: Eukaryota > Metazoa > Chordata > Mammalia > Perissodactyla > Tapiridae > Tapirus > Tapirus indicus. Next base: position 56,728,356 of record CM062918.1, on the reverse strand, counting down.
TGCCTTGAAATCCTCCACGAGCTCCCCAGCTGGAGACAGCTTGAGCCATGAGCTCATTAAGCAACAGAAGCCTGTCTCCCCACCGCCTAGATGCCGGTAAGAAAATCCCTAATAGACCTGCTTTTACACTGAGTTGAAGAGCTGCGCTCCTCCAATTCCAACACCTAGTTTCAGCTCCCCTTCTACTCCCCACTCCCAGTATTCAGTTAGCTGCCAATTAGGCATAGAGGGTTCCCCAGCCCCCTGCCAGCCCCTGACCCGGAGTGGGAGAGGACCACAGAGCACTCAGCCCAGGTTCAAAGGCATTTGGGTTGTGCGCCTGCGTTTATCCTGCTCCCTTTGCTTCGGCCTGGCTTCCTTTGAAAGTGAAATGCTTTAAAAGGAAAAGAAAAGAAAACTCCACACACTGGGGAGACCCACTGGGACCCCCTTTGGTTCAAACATCCAGTTCAGAGGGCCTCGCGACCGCCCTCCCACACATCTCCCAGCACATCCTGGGCGTCAGCCTCACCTCGTCCTCCCACCTCAACCCCTTTGGGTCCCAGCCATTGAGGGGAGGGAGATGAGAGAGAAAAATGGGTAGGGCAGAGGAAAAGGGGGTGAGAGTGGGGAGAGAGGCAGCAAAGATGGAAATGGAGACAAATGGAGAGAGATGGAGTGACATCAGGGGAAGCAACTGCTGAGTCTCCTATCTTCCCAGAGGGAGGTTGAACTGTGAATGAGGACCACCTTGGACCACTTCAGCTCCCAGGGAATCTGATTCTTGATAGTGACAGCATCCTCTACTGGGCTCTAGAGTGCTGGGGCAGAGTCCCAATAATTCCAGCCTGGGGAAGTGTCCCCTCTTCCTCAGTTACTCCGTACTTTTTTTTTTTTTTTAATTTTTTTTAAATTTTTTGTGAGGAAGACCAGCCCTGAGCTAACATCCGTCACCAATCCTCCTCTTTTTGCTGAGGAAGACTGGCCCTGGGCTAACATCTGTGCTGTCTTTCCTCTACTTTACATGGGACGCCACCACAGCGTGGCTGACGAGCAGTGCATCAGCGGTGCCCGGGATCCAAACCTGTGAACCCCAGGCTGCCAAGCGCGGACTAAACCGCTGCGCCACCGGGCGGCCCCTCTCCGTACTTCTTATCCCTTTCTCCTCCCTTATACCAGCCAGATGGGGCTGTTAGGTACAGATGTTCAGGTTGTGCACTGCATAGAGCAGACAGAGAGAAACTTTTATGGGAAGAATGTGGGTGGGTGTGGGGACTCCAGCCCTCCCAGCAGTACTGGAGGAGCCTCTCCAACACACACTCGCTGGCACACATGGCCTGGAGGCGGCTTCCAATCCTGATTCTTCCTAGACACGCCCTGAGGTCCCTTGTCTTGTGAGTTCTCTGAGGCTAAATTTCTGTCCCCACTCCCCAACTCTAACCCTGACAAGGTTAGAGAACCTAGAGATCCTCCAGCCAGACTCCCCTACACACCTGTGATGATAGTCCTGCCTCAGGCTTTTGCTTGTGCTGTTCTCTCAGCTTCCCCCTCCCCTCTCCCTTATACCTAATTCTGCTCTTCCTTCAGGCCTAGCAAGTCCCATCTCCTCCTTCCCTCCCGGCCCCGGGGCCACTCCTCTTCTGCATACCTCAGGTTCCTAGGTGCCTTCTTCCAGGCTGCCTGGGCAATAGCCCCTTGACCTTTAGTGAGACTGCTCCTTTGTCCTGTCATTGTGCCACCCCCATCCCCACCCCCAGGTCATGAGAGCCTGAGGGCAGGGACCATGTCATCTTTTTATCCCCAGCTCCCCTAACCATTTCTTATGTAGATTTGCTGATGAATTATTCACTGAATCAGCAAACATTAATACTGAGGACCTGATGCACAGCAGACAGCATGTTAGGGACCGTGTTCACAGTGGGGAACAAAACAGACTTGTGCTTGCAGCAGAAGCTCTTGATTCCCCAGACCACACTCAGCGCTCACTTCTACACGCCAAAGGCTGCCTGCGACCGATACCCGCGACTCTGCCACAGGCATGAGACACAGCGAGTGGGAAGTGCCCGAGAGCAAATGTCCACCACACAGCCCTCAGCCAGAGGCAGCACCGAGAGGATAATGGGCAGATGCTCTGGCTTCCTTGCCCCTTGATGGGATAACTCTAGGTGGGTTTCTTCATTATTGCCCGGAGGTCTAGGCGGATTAATCTCCAGTTGTGCTTTCCCTCCCTTCCCTTTGTGGAATCCCTTCAGAGTCTGCTTCTGGGAAAGCCCAACCTAGTTCCCTCCCTGAAGGAGTTTACAGCCAGGTCATGAGGATAATGACGTATTATTAATCCAGCTAATAATTCAGCTACCTAATGAGTTTACCCTTGCACATAGCGTGCTGCCTTGATCGATGACTTTGTTTATTCCTTTATTTATCTCCACATTTTCTTGAAGGGTTTGTGGAACAGTACTGAGCACTGACTAAGGTACTTTTGCACCATATCCTGACCACGACCTCCAAGGCATGTCAGAGCCCCATTTTATAGGTGAGATGAGGAAGTGAAGCCTCAAGGGGTAACATAGCTTGCCCAGGGTCACACAGGTGGTAAGAGGCAGAGACGGGATTCAAGCTCAGGTCTGCGTGATTCCAAAGCTCATGGGCCTGATGGGTCAGCATCCACCTCAATACAAGGCAATAAGTGGGAGGCACAATGAGTTTAGAATGTGATGGGGAGCAGGAAGGTTCCTGAAAGCTTCTCTAGGGAGGAGGCATTTAACCTGAGCCTTAATGGATAAGGGGGGTTTCAGGAGATGGAGAAGCCACTCCCCTGTGTGGGGTCTGCAGGGCCTTAAAGGAGTGACTTCCACGTGGAGGACAAGGATGGGCGCTCTGGAGGAGGCCGAGCGCCCCCCAGACAGAGTGAGCGGTGCTGAGGCCTGGACTACCTCTGCTGAGCAAAACTCATTAGATTCCCTCTGAAGTCCCAGTCCCCTAAGAGCTCAAGGGACATTCCAGAAGCATAAAATGTGGATGTCCTGCTTAACAAAGCCACTTGCTGCTGCCGGCTGCAGGCCACGCCTGTGGTCATCAGAAATCCGAAAGATCTTTAACCCCATCCCGTTTGCTCATATGCCGGTCGTGTTCCTCGCTGGGTACTGACTGGGCGGTCAGCTCCCAGCACCCTGGCCTGCCCCACATCCCCCAGTCTCCTCAAGGTTCCCAGCCGCACACGGGGGACCCACCACCGCCGTGACCAGCCCTCTCACCTCTCCAACTTCTGGCAGATGCAGCACCCACGTTTCATGACAGGTGAGCCAGGCTTCAGGAGTCACTGCTTGGCTCCCAGAGACATAAATAGCAATAAGGGGAACTGTATTTAGCGAGCTCCACCTAGACGTGTAACTCAGTAGATTCCAGCTTGGGTACAACTGTCAGCACATTTTCTGAATCATCTGGATGCCGACGCACCCTGAGCTGCCCCGACTGATTCTCCTCCCCATTCATTCCCCTCCTCGGCTGTCTCCTGCGTGGCACAGGGCAGGGAGAGGGCATCTCACTGGCACCAGGCTATGAGCAAATCTGAGGAGTGGAAGGGCCAGCTCACTCTCTCTCTCGCTCTCTCGCTCTCTCTCCTTCTAAGCCAGCAGGTCCTGGCCTACCAAGGATGATGACTGTGTCCCTCCCAGTCCAGGGCTGCAAGTCCCGTCCACAGGGAAGCCCTGCTTTATTACCTTCATGGAGTCGCGACAGAACTGTTCGAGAGCTTCCCATTGCTCTTAAAATAAAATCCCAGCTCCCTGCCCCAGCCACATGTGATCTGGCCCCATCTGCCTCATCTAGAGCTCTTTCTCTCTCAATGTCCCAGCTGTGCTGCCCCCCTTCTGTACCTTGACTCTGCCAGCCTTTCCCCACCTCGGGACTTTCGCCCACACTCTTCCTTCTACCTGGAAGGCTCTTACCTCCTGCTCTTCCCATGGCTGCCTCCTCCTCATCCTTCAGCTCCCAGTGTAAGTATCACCTCCTCAGGGAGGCCTTCCCAACTGAAAAGAAGCCCCCTCACTGTTTTCTATGAAGCTCTTATTGGCACCTTCATACCCTCACTGCAGCTTATAATTGTATATTTCCTTGTTAATTCATTCACTTGTTCCGCAAATATTTATTGAGAACCTACTCTCTGCCAGACACCGTTCTAGGTGCTGGGGATACAGCAGTGAATGAAACAGGCCCCTGCCCCCATGGAACTGACATTCTAGTGGGAGTCCCAGACAATACACAAAAAGGTGAAAATAAATATATGATACAGTGATTACATAATATCAGACTGAGTAAATTCTAGAGAGAGAAAATAAAGCCGGGGGATGGGGGAGAGAACTGAGACAGGATGGCCGAAGAAGGCTCTGAGGAGATGCTGTCTGAGCAGAGGCCAGAGTAAAGGCCTTTATTTGCTTGTTGTCTCTCTGTGCTGCTGGACTCTTAGCTCCAGGAAGGTCCCAAGAGTGCTTTACTCCCCACTCGATCCCCAGTGCCTGGCACATCGCAGGCAGTCAGTGAAGTCTTATGGCGTGAAGGAACAGACAAACCAGACCTCCTCCTGCTGTAGCACAAGTGTCTTTCCTTGGCTTCCTCCTTAGCAGATCCCAGGCACAGCTGGTCCCCATTCTTTGATGATAATTCTCAATAGACGAGAAGGCCATTTGTCACTCGCCCTCAGGCCTCCTCTCTCCAGGGAGACCAGAGGTCCTCACCCAGCAGTGATGGATAGAGTGTGCTCTGACTGGCAGGCCCAGCTGGGAGCTCTCAAAGTCCTTCCCTGCACAGGGACAAATGGACACAAATAGCGAGACCAAGTTGAGCAGGAGACTCCAAATACCAAAGAGATATGGCTTCCTGCTGGATAGGTGGGCCCTGTGTTAAGTGACCCAACTGGGGAAGTGGTGCCATGGAGAATGAGGGGCGGAATCGAGCCTGAAGACCTGGAGTCTTGCCTCTCCTACTAACTAGACCTGTGGCCTTGGGTAAGCTGCTTCACTTCTCTGGGCCTCGGTCTATCCATCTGAGCAATGGGAATGCCAATCTTTGCTTTGATGACCTATAAGCATAGATGTGCTTTGGAAGGTCAAAAGTGTTCAGATAAACAGGATTATTCTAAATTGCAAGTTAATTGCACAAGGGCTTGGAAGAATGGTTGTGTAAAGTGAGGTAAAGCTGCATTTGTTGTCTTTGTTATGAAAATTCTATTTATGCCTGTAATTCCGTGGGCGCCTGTGAGCCGAAATTCAGAGCACGCACGCGCGTGTGCTCCAAGATTCAACACTCTGCTTCCTCCCTTAGGTCTGCCGTTCGGCACATTCCTGAGTCTTTGTCTCTGATAATTCCTCAGGTGACTGAGAGAGCTTAGCACGTCTGAGAGGGGAGGAATCTTTGGGAACATCTAGTGCTACCTTCTTTATTACACAGTGGAGAAACTGAGGTCCAAAGAGGGGAGGTGACTTGCCTAAGGCCACACAGAAAGTCAGCAGGGGGGCCTGGACTGTATCCCCGATGTCCATGACTCCCAGATGGGACCAGAGGCAGGGAGGGGATGGAGGGCAGAGGCTTTCCCGCAACTCTGGCGACATCTGGATGCTCTCCTCAGGCAGGATAGTACCTCTCTGTGTCTGTTTCCTCATCTGAAAATGGAGATTATGTGGTTGTTGGGAGGGTTCAATAAGATACCATCTGTAAAGAGCCCAGACAGTGCTTCTTCTAGGACAGGCTACCTGCGTGTTGGCTGCTACTGTCCTGAACACAACAGCAGGCACCAATGCAGCCACACAGCCACTCTGATCATCAGGAGCCCTGCTCTCCCAGTTAGGAAGTATTTTTAATGTCATCCTTGGTTATATTCATCACTCCCAGGTTCCTAGTCCCTTAGGCAGCACAGCAGCCTCTGTGAGCCCACAGGACTTCCCAAAGGAGACGGAGAGGACAGAAATCTTGCCCAGCTGGATCTCGAGTAAAGCCGCCTATACACCTGTCTTGGTCCAGTCCTCACCCCTCCTCTGAGCTGTGTTCTAGCCCAGTGCCATTCAGAGTGGTCTGTGGACCCAAGATCCAGGAGTTGAGAGTCAGTGTTTAGAAACTTACAGTCATTTTGGCATTGCTGTGACCGCCACGCCCACGGTTGGTGGACTCCCCTGCTGAACAGGGCGTAGCCTAGTGTGGGTGTCGTCAGAGTCTTGTAGTGAGTCCCACGTGGGTGACCTGCATGCCAGTCATGCTCAGTTAGGACCTTGTGTCTGTCTGTGATGGACTGGAAAGCAAACAAAACAAAACTGGCCCTTCCCCACAGACAGTGTGAGAAGCCGTGGTCCAGGCTTCCTTCAATGAAACAGACTCCTCAGCCTGCTTCCAGGCCCTCCCCAACCGGGCCTGTGTGCACCCCTCCTTCCAGACTGCCCTCCACCCTGAATTCTCCCTCCCTTTGCTGTCTCCTCCACATGGACGTCTTCCCCTTGCTCTCCCACCTATTGAAATCCTATCCCTCCTCCTAGATCCTAAATCAAATCCCTTCTCTCCCCCAGGCCCTCTGGGCAGATCGACCCCTTCCCTCCCAGCACTTTCACCTCCAGCAAGCCATCTCTCATTCTGTCTTGGAGGACCCAGGGCTGTCGCACTCGAGTGTGCCTGACTTTGATCAATCCCTGGCTGGACAGATCAGGCCCTCCCACCCTTTTTAAACCCCACCCAGTCTGGGCCTTACATCTAATCATTCTCAAACAATGTCAGCCAAGCTGATCCAAAGCACAGGTATGTCAGTCGGCTCCAGGTACTGCTTTTGCCAAAAGAAAAAGTGGCTCAGATGTGGATCCCTTTCACTGGGACAATCATGGCGTAAATCCTGCAGGACAAGCGGAGGAGCCGGTGTGTCTGCTGGTGGAAACAGCCATCCACCAGGCCCCTGAGGTGCAGCATTAACTCCCAGGATGAGTGGCTGGGGCGGGAGGTTCCAGGTCCATCCTGCCTCTGGCCCACAGCCTCTGGCTGACTCCCAACGTGACTCTCTAGGCTGCCCTGGTTCCAATTACCCCTACTTGCGTTGCCTCTCCCTGGTGCCTAAGAACCCACCAGTGAGCTGCTGGGGCAGCTTCAACACAACCCGCACCTCCCTCTCTCCTCCTTCCCACCTGATGAGAAAGACACTGGGCTCCATCATGAACAGGGCAACAGGTGAGCCAGGCCTGAGTTCAAAAATGCTCTGTGGGCCCACGAGGGGACCAGGCCTCTTCAGGGCCTCCACTTTCACTGCCTCCTTTTTGTTTCTTGCATTTTTCCCATGGGAGTTTGGCCACAGTGCTACACAGGAAGTTCCTGAAGGACAGAGACCCTGAGCATCACTTGACTGCTTCCCCATGAGCATCTATTGCCTTGCTGGGCCCTCAAGTGGCTGTTCAAGAGTGAGCAGAGGAAGGGAAAAAAATTACTCTAAATTACAGCAAGCAATTCCTCAGTTAGACCTATGGAAGAACTTTCTGACTGTGAGAAGGAATTAAATACAGACTTCTAAAGGCAGAAATTGTCTTAGAAATGGGATTTTCACCCCCCCCCCCCCAACACTTTTAGCTGCTTAGTCTTTTGTCCTGATGTGAGAATTCAGCAGAAAACTCAGCAGCTCTGGAGCTGTGGAAATGGGGTGTTCCAGAGTCCCTGTCATGGCCCCAACCCCCACCCCAGGCATGGGACCCCTTTGGACTCCATGGGTCACTGTTTGACTCATCTGGGCTAGTCTTGTCATTTTGCCAAGCAGGACACTGAGGCCTGGAAGGATGGTACCTGCTCAAGGCCCATGACGAGCCAGAGAGAGATTCTTTCCACCAGACCAGACTTCACTGTTTGAAGAAAGTCGGAGGGAAGTGGAATGATGGGAACTGGTAGAGAATGTTGCTGAATGAGTTAAATCCTCATGGGAAACAGGCTGGGACCCCATGACCTTCCTGTGTCCTTTCCCTCAGAGCTCACATCTGGGGGTCCCACTCCCACACTGTGGAGCTTCCACAAATTCCTTTTGATCCCCAACCTCCCCTCCTCCCCACCCTCAGCCCAGGGTTTGCTCAGGAGCTTTGAAAGGGAGGTGAGGGACAGGCCACGCTGGGGAGGGAGCAGGGCCAAGGCAGCGGCCCCCTGGCGGGTCTGTGGTGTCTTTGCCCGCTGCCTTTGAAAGGCTCTTCCAAAGAGGTAATTCCTTTGTGCACAGATGTGATTTATGAGGTTTTCTAGGCAAATTGTGGAGATAAATGGTCTTTGGGGCTGGAAAGCTTCAAAGGCAGTGATGCAGGCAGATCAGAGGGAGCTGGGCAGCCAGGAGCTGGGCCCTCATTAAAAGCCTGTTGGGGAGGCGTGGGGGTTGAGCAGAGCTGAGGACAGACTAGCTCTGGCCGGCCCCTGGGTCCATTGCTCAAGTGTATGAGGCAGAAGTGTTGACCCCATTGCTCAAGTGTATGAGGCAGAAGTGCTGGGGTTGTTGAGATGCATTTATCCCAGAGCTGGATGCAGCCTAGGACAGGGGTTTTGAGGGTGGAGGGGGTAATGCATGAGCTCCGACGTGGATTCCAGAAGGGCCGGGAATGACGGTGTGGGTGCTCCTGCAGGGAGCCCATGGACTCTGCACCAGCCTCTGCTCAGTGGCCCAGAGAACTTGCAGGGAGCCTGGAAGCTCCCTCTCCTGCCTCTCCCTTCCTGCTCTGGGCCTCGATGTCCTCCTCTGTACAAGGAGAGCACAGTCGACTACAACACTCCAGCTCTGCCATGCCTCCCGGCAGACACTCTGGTTCGAGACCCTGTTGTCAAATGTTCCCGTTTGAGAAACAGGCCAGAAGGCACACAGGCTGTGAGGTGGTGGGCAAGGGACCTAACCACACCTAACCTTGGTTCCTTCCTCCGTAGAATGGGGAGAATTAGAGCCACCCTGAGGAGTCGTGGCTTGAGTGGAACAAGTCCTAATGGAATAAAGTACCTAATGGAATGGAATAAAGTGCCTAATAACTAGCTTTCTTTCCCACCACCTGTCCATGTGAGATTGTGACATTCTACACCCAGAGCAGTCCCGGTGGAGTTGATCAATTTGACCATCACACCTTCCGGTCTCCTCTCTCCAAAAGCAGGTTAACACACGCACACACCCTCATCCTAATCTGGCTCCCAGGTCTGCTAGTTGCCACTCAGACATTAACGGGTAACTGGGAATTAGTGGCTGACAATGCCTCATGGTGTGACTACACCCCCCCGCACACCCTCCTGCACAAACACGGGATGGCGTGCATTTTAATAGGGGATTCCTGCAGACCCTGGGGAATGGAGTCCTCGTGTTGGAATGCTGGGCAGACTCAGCGATATCTTGAAGCAAGGGCCCAGTGCTGGTTTCCAGATCATCCATCCACAGAGATGCAGGGCTCTGATAAAGCAGAGTTACTGGTCTCCCCACTCCCTCTTGATATTTTGATGGCGTTACATCTGGTCATAATGAACTTGGTTGCCTGGAGCGGTGGTCGAGGCTGTGGTGATGGAGGTGAGGAAGGTAATGAGCCAAAGAGACCGACTCTGCTCAGGGCATTTAATGTACCCACTGGCTTCGTTCCCTCCTCCTGCCCTGCTGCCCCGAGACCCTGCCAGCTCCCAGCCTCCTGACCCCTGACCTGATGGTGGGGCACTCTTCCTAGTTGAAGCTCTCCCAGCAGAGCTTCCCCAGCACCCTCCAGTCATCCCATGTTCTGACGGTCAGTGGTTCCCGTTCGCTTGTCTGTTTCTCAAACCAACTATGGGTTTCTTAGCCCCTAGAACATAGTGGGTCCTCAGTAATTCTTTGATAAGCAAATAAGTGAGCCTAACTCATCTCCCAAAAGCAGGTGTGGTGGGATGGAATAAGCCTTAGATTGACACGGCCAGCTAGTTTCAAATCTAGCTCTCCAGCACAATAGCTGTGTGACCACAGGCAAGGCACTTGGCCTCTCCCACACACTTTCCTGACCTATAAAATGTGGGGGGTTACAGGAGATGACCTCTAAAGCCTAGCAGTAAGAAAACCAGTCTCTCACTCTCAACTCTGCCTTTTACAATTGGGGTGATTTTGTCCTCAACAGGACATTTGTCAATATCTGGAAACATCTTTGGTTGTCACAACTCGAGGGGGCAGGTGCTACTGGCATCTAGTGGGTAGAGGCCAGAGATGCTGCTAAACATCTTACAATGCATAGGACAGCCCCCTACTACAAAGAATTTTCTGGCCCTAAATGTCAATCATGCGAAGGTTGAGAAACCTGATTTTGTCACTTCCTGTCTCTGTACCTCAGTTTTCTCAGTTGAAAAATGGGATAATAATCCCCCCTCACATGGTTTGCCTCAAATCTCTTTGGAACAAGGCAAGGTAGGAATAAATGGCACAAGGTTAGTAAAAGGATTAAATGAAATAAGCCATGTGAGAACACAGCTGGTCCTTAGTCGGCTCCCAGGGTCAGGGGGGTTTCCTGCCTGTGTGTGTTTACTCCACCACCCCTGCTGCCCTGGGAGATGAGTGGGACACAGAGGTGCAGCTCGCCTCTCTTTGGAGGTTTAGGGAGACATAGATAGTGTGGTTAAATAACACAAAGTAAGTAACAAGCATAACAATAGATCACTAAGAGCTAATGATACATCATTATAATCCTGTGCTGTCAGCATCTCCTAGGCTTAGGGACTGTGTCAGGAGATTTGGACTTTAATCTGCAGCACCTTGGTCTGTTAATATTTAATTCTAACACTCCAAGTGGTGGAAAGATAGGGAACTGAGCGATGGCTCAGCTCACAGCCTGGGCAACCACCTCGAATTTTTCTTTTCCACGCGAGGACAGACACCTCCTACCCCATTCCTCTGGCCTGTTTCTCACACAGGGACATTTAGCAACACAGCGTAGAATCACACAATATCAGAATGGGAAGAACCCCAGCATTTACCTACTGGTGTTTCTTAACAAGGACACCACTGGCATTTGGAGAGCGTAGTTCTTCATCGTGTAGGACTGTCCCTGATCATCTGTGACAACATAATCCCCCTCCCCCCGTTTCCAGGTGCCTTCTTGGGGAAGGTGACCTACTCCAAGCAAGAACCACTGATCCAAAGCTGTCATTTTATAGATATGAAAACGGAGGCCCAGAGAGGGGAGGGGGCTGCCCAAGGTTGCACAGCGTTGGCTCTGACTCACCCTTCAATGCTCCCTCAGAATTGCAGCTTAGGTCTGAAAGAGTGGAGGTGCTCAGCCTCTGAGAATTTGCCTGTGCTTTTATTGGGGGAAGTCTGCTGACAAATGGCCTCGCTCACTGGGAAGTCACTTTATTTATCAGCTGGAATGGTTTCAGGCGGCTCCTGCTCCATCTCTGCCTCCATGCCTGCTACCTTGTAAACTCAGGAGCAATCCCATGACCCATCAGCTCCCTCTACTTCTTCTTGGGGTGGGTGGGGGCATGGGGAGCCAACTCGGGGGCCATGGGCTGCTCCTGGGAGGTGCTGTGACTGCATCAAGCGTTTCCATTGCCAAAGTGGGGCTGTGGGGGCCTTAGCCCAAGGCTCTAGTACAGGCAGGGTCAGTGGATTCCAGGTTCGTTTCTACCCCTTGACCTTCACTTCAGTGGCCACTCCTCCTCCTTGCTGAGTCTCAAAATTCCTATCTGTGGAATAGGAGGAACCATCCATCTCTCCCACCCCCACCTCGGGCTCAGCGTCCTCTTGCCCATCTCCCTGAGAGGACTAGTGAAAACTCCATCACCAGAAGGACACTGGTTCTCCCCTGCTGAGCTTTCTAAAAGGATCTATACTTGGGCCCCCGCCTCCCCAGGATAATTAAATCAGAATGTCCAGGGGTGAAACCCAGGCATGAGTGTTTTTTTTTTTTTTCCTTGGAAAGTGATTTACATTTAGTATGAAAAGCATAAGGAACCCCAGAAGAGTTGAAGCAATAGCCTATCATTTCTTTTTTTTTTTTTTCTTTCCATTTTTTTTTTATTGATGTCTTAGTTTATAACACTGTGGGGTTTTAGTTGTACATTTTTGTTTGTGCGTCACCTTGTGGATGTAACCCTTCACCCCTTGTGCCCCCCCACCCCCCTTCCCCTTGGTAACCACCAATCAGTTCTCTCTGTCCGTGTGTTCACTTATATTCCATATATGAGTGAGTTCATGCAGTGTCTGTCCTTCTCTCTCTGGCTTATTTCACTTAACATAATACCCTCTAGGTCCTTCCATGTTGTTGCAAATGGGACAATTGTGTCTTTTCTTATGGCTGAGTAGTATTCCATTGTATGTATATACCACATCTTCTTTAACCAATCATCAGTTGAGGGACACTTGGGTTGCTTCCACTTCTTGGCTATAGTGAATAATGCTGCAATGAACATAGGGGTGCATACGCCTCTTGTGATGGTTGATTTCACGTCCATTGGGTAGATGCCCAAGAGTGGTATTGCTGGATCATACGGTATTTCTATAGGCATGAGTGTTTTTTAAAACCTCCGGGTGATGCTAATGAGCCAGGCTAAGAACCACTGTCTGAGGAAGTGAGTCCCCGTGAGCAGCTGGGAGGGGGCTCTTTGGTCGTGGAGAAGGGCTGGCCAAGCACCCTCGTCAGCACGGCTGATGGCTCTTCCTATGCTCAGCTCGGGGCTGGATGCTGGGTGAGACTGTGTGCATGAGGGGAACAGGGGCAGCTATAAACAAGGACAGCCCCAGCTACAACCCACAGAGACTCCAAGGCTAATGGAGGAGATTGGACACCTGCTTGTATAGAAGTGGTGACGAGAAAATGGTCAGCCAAGTTATTGCTCCTAATAGGGAAAGTTAATAAAGGCATAGTTAGTTGTGCCTTTAACAGATGATCTGCAGGGACTCAGAAAGATACTTGTACACCAGTGTTCATAGCAGCATTATTCACAATAGCCAAAAGGTGGAAACAACCCAAGTGTCCATCAAGTGTCCACATGAATGGATAAACAAAATGTGGCATATTTATACAATGCAATATTATTCAGCCATAAAAGGTAATGAAGTACTGACACATGCTACAACATGGATGAACCTTGAAAACATTGTGCTAAGTGAAAGAAACCAGACACAAAAGACTCATATTGTATGATTTCACTTACGTGAAATATCTAGGATAGGCACATTCCTAGAGACAGAAAGTAGATTAGAGCTTACCAGAGGCTGGAGGGAGGAGGGAATGGGGAGTTAGTGCTCAATGGTTCCAGAGTTCCTGTTTGGGGTGATGGAAAAGTTTCGGAAATAGAGGTGATAGTTGTACAACACTGTGAATATAATTAATGCCACTGAATTAATTGTACACTGAAAAATGATTAAGATGGCAAAATGTATGTTATGTATATTTTATCACAGTAGAAAAAGTTCTAAATAAATAAATTATCTTAACTGAAGAGAATAAAATTATGAGAAATAGGGACAATCACGGAAAACTTGGGACCTATGAACACCATTCACACCATGGAATAAGGCATTTGTGAAAAATGAGCCTCTGCTTCCTCATCTTTTTGTGAATTATCCAAGATGTCTGTTTAAGCCCAGGCTGGTTGCCAACATCCCATGTCTGCTCTTCCATCAATAGCAGACCACACCCAGTAGGACAGCAGGGGTTAGGGGCTCAGACACCCAGTCACTACCCAGCTGTGTGACCTTGGACAAGTTATTTAACCTCAGTGAGCCTCTAGTTTCCTGATCTGCAAAATGGGGATAACAATAGGGTCTGTTGCAAATGGGTTGTTGTGATAATTAAGTGAGAAAAATTTACTTTATGCCTTTATTTCATGGCCTGGCATGTATTAACTGCTTGATCAACTGTAGTTACAAATTTAAAAGCATGTCTGTGGTGAGGGGCGTGAGGAAGCCACTGGCCTTCATGGGAAACCAGGAGCACACTAGTCCTGGCCCCAAAGTCTGAACAGGTCAGCAGGGACATGCACTGGCCTGGAAGGAGGGTGAGCCGGCCAGCTTAAAGGAACAGATCAAGCCAGAACACATGTCTGGGTGTCCCTTAAGCCCAGAGAAGATTCATCCACTTGAAAAACCAGCCAAAGCCAAATATAATTAGGAAGGAGCATCTGTGACAGAAAGAAGAAAAAGTGTGTGAGGTGGTGACATTCCAAGGCCAAACTGGAAAGAGTCTGCGATTACCTGTGAAAGAATGCAGAGTCCTGTTGTAATTTTAATGATGATAGTTTTTATTCGCCTTCAGCGGGGTGGATCGTTGACTCACTGCAGCTCTGCCTCATTTCTCTGCCATTGATGGGGAATGAGCTGTTTTTAAGTGGATTTTCTAGATAAGTGAAGCTTATCCCTTTACACTCTTTTTTTTTTTCATTTAATCACTCTGGGGCAGGGGAGGGGGGATGTCTATGGCATGGATTACACACTTCCCTGCTTCCTTAATCAGAATATTCTAAATGGAATGTAACCTCTTCCTGTCAGTTTGGATATGAGGGACCATTTCCCTCCTTTTTTTTTTTCTGCTGAGGAAGATTTGCCCTGAGCTAACATCTGTTGCCAATCTTCCTCTTTATTTTTTGTATGTGAGCTGCCACCACAGCATAGCCACTGACAGATGAGTGGTGTAGGTCCGTGCCTGGGAACAAAACCTGGGCTGCTGAAGCCCAAACTTAACCACTAGGCCACTGGGGCTGGCCCTGCCCCTATTTTAATGGCTCCGAGTTGCTTTGCCTTTTTAGCCTGCAAATGTTTCCTGTTTATTTCCATGGTTTCCTACTGTGACATACAGCTCTTGCTACTTCTTTTTAGGAGCCCCATAAAGCACACACACACACACATAGACACAAACATATACATGTGTGTATGCACACACACTCACACACCAATCTGTGGTTGGAGAAGCCAGACTGTCAGGCTTAACAGAACTATGTTTACATGTGCTTCTCAAATGCCCTGAACTGCCTTCTTATTGCCCTTTCACAGTGTGCCTTAAATGCTGCTCCAGCAGCTCTGTCCCCACTAGACTGTACACTCCAAGAGGGCAGGACGATTTCTGGCACTAACAAGAGCTTGGTAAATGTTCGTTGAAGGGACGAGTAGAGAATGAACTCACTCAAGCGTTAGCGCATCAGTTAGTGGTAAGTGAGTGGGTTTTGAATGCCTTCCCGGATGTCCCTTAGACACCTCAAACTCCATGATCACAATTAACCTCATTCTCCTTTCTCCAATATTTGCTCTTCTCCTTGTGTTTCTCATAAAGAATATGGAACCAGTATCCCCCCAGCAGCCTAAGTCAGAGCTGGGGTGACATCCTCCCTCCCTCCTCTTCGTTCCCTCAGCACTCTGTCAATCACCAAGTCCTTGCTGATTCTACCTCACAAACACAGCTGGAATTTGTCCCCTTCTCTCCATCCCAAATGCTGCTACCTTAGTCAAGGCCACCACTGTCTCTTTCCTATTATAACAGCCGGCCCCCCTGACTCCACTCCTGCTCTCTCTCTCTCTCCTGCCCACAAATCTGTTCTCACCAGAGCAATCTTTCTACAGCCACAGCCGATCATGTCAGTCCTCTGCTTAGAAGATGTGCAGAGCTTCCCGGCCCTTGTAGGAGGTCCACACCCCTGAACACGGCTCATAGAGCCCCTGGACCTGAGACCCTGCCCAGGAGTCTGCCTCACTCTGTACCTTGTTCTCCCTCAAAGTCTATACTCCAGACACACATGCCTTTTTTCATTTTCTCTCACAGGTCATGCTTTTTCCCACCTCCAGGCTTTTATACATATTATTTCCTCTGCCTTGATCCATTCCCCACCCTCACCCCTCCTTCAGGTGTCTTCTTTGAGGACATCTTCCCTAACCCCCAAGTCTGGGTTCAGACCTGCCTGTGTCCTTCTCCACTGCCCTGAATGACCCCTCATATCGCCCTTTCACAGTGTGCCTTAAATGCTGCTCCAGCGACTGCGTCCCCACTAGACTGTACACTCCAAAGAGGCAGGATGCTTTCTGGCACTAACAGGTGAATGTTTGTTGAAGGGATGGGTAAAAGAATGAAAGCACCCAAGTGTTAGTGCATGGACTTTGTGACAGTATTCCAGCTCCCTTATCAGAGGCAGAGTTTTGCTTCCTCCTGGGTTTTGGCTGTGCCACAGAGAATGGAGGTCACCTCTGATAAGCAAAGCATAACTGTATGCCCTGGGATGCACCAAGGACAAATTGGCTTTGGACTCCAACAGTTTATTACAGAGCCAAGGTCTGAGGGCAGTAACTATGGCCCTAACAATGAGGGGAATCCCTTGTTCCAGACCCTGGGGTTGTTCACAGTGATGAGCAGAGGACGTGGCTAGTCTCTGTAGTGTCCCTGCCCTTGTGCTCTGCAGCTGCCACCTTGTCCCCAATGGCACCCCTAAGTTTCTCTCCTTAGAACCATCATTCAGAAAGTGTCTCATTTACCTGCAGTGGAGACAGCCAGAGCCAGAAGACCTCGGCCTGCCCTTGACTATAACCTTGGGC
The DNA here is from genome assembly GCA_031878705.1 of Tapirus indicus. Taxonomy (NCBI): domain Eukaryota; kingdom Metazoa; phylum Chordata; class Mammalia; order Perissodactyla; family Tapiridae; genus Tapirus; species Tapirus indicus. The sequence continues at coordinate 56,711,879 of CM062918.1, read as the reverse complement.
AATCACTTAACCTCCCCGATCCTTTATTTCCCCATCTGTAAAATGGAGAAATAATAAAACCTAATTCACAGGGTTTTAAATGTCACGAGTGAGCATTTAAGATGTGGTTGTTCTTGTTATTACAATGTTAGTCATGTCATAGTACATCACACTTATGCAAATTCAACTACATGTGCTTGGCAACAAAAAGAGACAGAGAAATGGGACAGCAGGTAATTCTGCTAGTCTCTCCACTCACGGAGTATATGTCCCAGAGAGAGGGAGGGGTGGGAGACGCTGGACGGCTGGGTACTCAGTCACTGTCCCGTGAGCCTCTGTCAGTGTGAGTGGAGGTTGTAGCTGTAACTGGACTCAATTTTTTTTATTGAGATATAATTGGCATATAACATTATATTAGTTTCAGGTGTAAAATATAATGATTCAATATTTGTATACATTGCAAAATGATCACCACAATAAGTCTAGTTAACATCCATCACCATACACAGTTACAAAATGTTTTTTCTTATGATGAGAACTTTTAAGATTTCTTTTAGCAACTTTCAAATATACAATATAGTATTTTTAACTATAGTCACCATGCTGCACATTACATCCCCAGGATTTATTTATAACTTGTAAGTGTAAATTTGTACCTTTGGACCACCTTTGCCCATTTTGCCCATCCCCCACCCCTAGCTTCTGGCAACCACCAATCTGTTCTCTATAGTCATAAGTTTGGTTTTTGTTTCTTTTTTGGATTCCATATATAAGTGAGATTGTATGGTATTTGTCTTTCTCTGTCGGACTTATTCCCCTCAGCATAGTGCCCTCAAGGTCCATCCATGTTGTCACAAATGCCAAGACTTCCTTCTTTTTTTGTGGCTGAATAATATTCTATTGTATATATACACCACATCTTCTTTATCCACTCATCCACCGATGGACACAGGTTGCTTCTGTGTCTTGCTATTGTAAATAATGCCGCGATGAACATGGGGCTTTGCATGTATCTTTTCAGGTTAGTGTTTTCATTTCTTTTGGATAAATACCCAGAAGTGGAATTGCTGGATCATATGGTAGTTCTATTTTTAATCTTTTGAGGAACCTCCATACTGTTTTCCATAGTGGCTGCACCGATTTCCATTCCCACCAACAATACACAAGGGTTCCCTTTTCTCCACACCCTGCCAAGACTTATCTCTTTTTGATAATAGCCATTCTAACAGGTGTGAGGTTGTATCTCATTGTGGTTTTCATTTGCATTTCCCTGATGATTAATGATGTTGAGCACCTTTTCATGTACCTGTTGGCTGTCTGTATGTCTTCTTTGTAAAAATCTCTACTCTGAAACTCTGCCCATTTTTTATTTATTTTTTTGTTTTGTTTTGTTTTGTTTTGTGGGGAAGACCAGCCCTGAGCTAACATCTGTTGCCAATCCTCCCCTTTTTGCTGAGGAAGACTGGCCCTGGGCTAACATCTGTGCCCATCTTACTCCACTTTATATGGGACGCCACCACGGCATGGCTGACAGGCAATGCGTCGGCGGGCGCCCGGGATCCGAACTCGCAAACCCTGGGCTGCCAAGCGCGGACTAAACCGCTGCGCCACCGGGCGGCCCCTCTGCCCATTTTTTAATTGGATTGTTCAGTTTTTTGCTATTGAGTTGTATGAATTCTTTATGTATATTTTGAATATCAGCCCCTTATCAGATATATGATTTGAAAATATTTTCTCTCATTTGGTAGGCTGCCTTTTCATTTTGTTGACGGTTTCCTTTGCTGTGCAGGAGCTTTTCAGTTTGATATAGTCCCACTTGTTTATTTTTGCTTTTGTTGCTTTTGCTTTTGGTGTCAAATCCAAAAAATCACCACAGAGACCAATGTCAAGGAGCTTACAGCCTATGTTTTTTTCTAGGAGTTTTATGGTTTCAGATCTTACATTCCAGTCTTTAATCCATCTTGAGTTAATTTTTGTGTATGGTGTTATATAGGGCTCCAGTTTCATTCTTTTGTGTGTGGCTCTCCAATTTTCCCCACACCATTTATTGAAGAGAGTGTCCTTTCCCCATTGTATATTCTTGCGTCCTCTGTTGTAAATTAATTGACTGTCTATGCATGGGCTTATTTCTGGGCTTTCTTTTCTGTTCTATTGATCTGTGTGGCTGTTTTTATGCCAATACTACACTGTTTGGATTACAATAGCTTTGTAATTTGGTTGGAATCAGAAAGCATGATGCATCCAGCTTTGTTCATCTTTCTCAAAATTGCTTTGGCTATTGGATTTGATTTTTGCCTCCCTCACTGTAGTACCAGGTGGAAAATGCAGGGTGAGGCTCACTCATAATTTGGCAGCTCAGTTTGTAGGCATGAATATTTGGGGCACAGATGAAGAAATGAAGCAAGATAGGGTGATTGGGATTCCAGGCCTAGGATGGGTCCGTCTTCTACAGGATGACAGACAGGCTCCATGACATTGACTACTTGACCCTGGTCAGCAAGCGGGAGGTACATGCAGGGGGGTTGGTGGGAATCCCTCCATTAGCCCTTTAGTCCCCAAAGATCCCGTGTACTCACTGGCCTTCCTAGAACCTTGTGCTCTTGTACCTGCCCAACACTCGAGTGCCACTGTCTCTTTGCTCATACTAAGCTGCCCAATGACACCTTCCCCGATCTCACTCACCTGCCCCCTGTCCTCTCTGAGCGTCTAACCCCTAGAATCACTGGAGCACAAAGGTCAATTAATCATGTCCTCGGCCTAAAGACAGTAGGGTGACTGGTCATTCCAGTTTGCCCAGGACTGAGGGATTTCTGGGAATGTGAGTTTCAGTGCTGAAATCGGGAGAGTTGGTCACCATGACAGGCAGACAAGTGAGACATCTTTTACAGCCCACTTCAGATGCCTTCTCTTCTAGGAAGTCTTGCCTGAACTCTTTAGCTGGGAGCAATCTTTCTATCCATTGAACATCCCCTAGAACGTTATTTGTGGCTGTCCATGCCTGAACTCCACATCCACCCCTACTCCAGGATTCAAGTGAATGAGGCTATAGTTTGAGGACAGCTTGCTGTTGTGTGTCCTGAATGCACCTGGTGAGGGTCAGAGTGGGAGGTGGCAGCAGGCTGGATGACCTACCTGGGGCTCTACCATTCAGTCCCTGTCCACAGCCGTAGAGTGTGAATTTCTGCAAAGCTGGCTTCAGATATCGCTCTTTGAAACATTTAATTACATGGAAGGATCTTGAAGGCTGTCTGTCACCTCCCAGGGAAACATTTCTTTTTCCTCCTCCTTCTGAAGTTGGCTGCTTGGAAAGTAATGAAATTGAACTGAAGATGAAGCAACCAGGGACATAGGCGTTACTGGAAGGGAGAAGCCACAGGAGAGAGAGATGGGAAGGGTGACGGGGAGACGGAGCCAGGGGAGGAGCAGCGAGTTAGAAGACTGTTCATGGAGAGTGAGGTGCAAGAGGTGAGAAAACTAGTGAGTTTGGAGAAGAGAGGGAAAGAGGCGGGAAAGATGGAGACATGGGAGCTGGGCTGGGCTGGGGAGGCACCAAGAAGGGGAGTTGGGTCACAGAGACAGGGCCTGGCTGACGGGAACAGAGACAGTCAATCGAGAATTTAGCGAAGGCAGAGGGAGGTAAACAACTTCCAGTTCCAGAATTTCAATACCTTAGAGGGGGCTCTGGAAGGCATCGGTTGGAAGAGAATGGCCCTGAGAGGAGACAACCTTCTTAGCGTGTATAATTATTTGAGTGGCTTGGGGAAGAGCTGATGGAGGTCAGCACCAAAGCTGACAGTCTCCTCTCTTGCAGGCTGCGACAGCGACCACTGGGGCCCCCACTGCAGCAACCGGTGTCAGTGCCAGAACGGTGCCCTGTGCAACCCCATCACGGGCGCCTGCGTGTGCGCCGCCGGCTTCCGCGGCTGGCGCTGCGAGGAGCTCTGTGCGCCCGGCACCCACGGCAAGGGCTGCCAGCTGCCGTGCCAGTGCCGCCACGGCGCCAGCTGCGACCCCCGCACCGGCGAGTGCCTCTGCGCGCCCGGCTACACCGGCGTCTAGTGAGTAAAGCAGCCGCAGGCGCGGGGGCGGGGCGGGTCCAGCTGCCGTCTCCGCAGCTGCGCGCCCCACACGGGCCCCTTGCGAGCGGGAAGGGTGCTGCGTGCAGAAGAGGGGTCTGGATAGTCCCGGCTGTAAAATCTCCTCCGCTCCGACCACAGGAGCTGTGGAGGCTAAATGCCCAGGCCTCACACATGCGGGTCTCAGATCCCCGCCATCCGGCCCGGGGGTGACTGGTGCGACCTGAGACTATGCACGGATGGGCGCTCCCTCCCGTGGCCAGAGGAGCTCATTAAAGTCCTCCCAGGGGCCCTTCCTGGTCAGAGCCCCGGATCTTAACTTGGAATTCTCTTAACCCTGCTGCTCACCTGGGGCCTGACCCTTCCAGGCCGTTTGAGACAGAGTGGGGTGAGGGCCCTGGGCATCTATCATGCATAGATTTGGGGAGTGTACTGTGTCTGTTCCTCTCCCCTACCTTCTCCGGCCAGACTCCTAACAGCCCCTCCCTCTAGTTCCCTGGAAAGTCTGTACTGACTTCAAGCCTGCTTAGTTGAGGCCCCCTCAGAGGCAAGATTGACATTCTCCTCTCCACTCTATTGAAAACTCAGTGGCCTCCCTGACAGCCCTAGATCCTGAGGGGGCACCTGAGGACTCTGGCCACAGACTCATTCTTGATTGAGGGTGTTCCCTGCCTTGATGTCTGGCCAGCTCCAGCTAGAGGCCAGAGCCCAAGGCCGAGACCCCATGCAAATCTTCCCCTACACCTCTGCAGTGCCCAGTCCCTGTACATGAGCCTGTCATGGTAGCTGAGCACCTTCCAGAGTCTAGAAGGGAGGCATGCCCCTGTGCCCCCTCTCTCTGAATCTAGGCAGATTCTTGAAGGTCACATCCATGGCCACTTTTCAGTTTTGCCTTTGCTTATGCTGTTCCTTCTGCCTGGCATGCCCTTCCTCTCATTCTCCTGGTGAAACAAACTTCACCTTCAAGACTCAAGTGAAAGATCTCCCTCTTAGGGAAGCCTTCCTCAGCTTTTCCTCCCCAGAAGAACACTCTTCTTTACACTAAAAACCCTTAAGTCATCCCACAAGTACTGGCCCAAGCACACGACATTTCAGTTCATTATATCTGAGCCCTGCTTTCCCCTTCTGGCAGGAAGCAGGACTGCAACGCAGCTGACCCTGCACCTAATACAGTTCACTTTGACTGTGAACTCACTAATTCCTAGGGAATCCTGGAGCCTTGAGACTGGCAGCACTGGGGCCCTGCCACCTGATCTGAATGCTGCTGCATCTAACACCTCTGCTTCCCCATGCAGCTGCGAGGAGCTGTGCCCACCTGGGAGCCACGGGGCTCACTGTGAGCTACGCTGCCCCTGCCAGAATGGGGGCGCCTGTCACCACATCACTGGCGAGTGTACCTGCCCCCCAGGCTGGATGGTAGGTGGACCTGCAGGTTCTGGGTTGGGCACCAAAAGAGGTCTAAGGATCACTCACTCGCACAAACCTTGGAGGGCTAAATTCCTCTCCCTCTCTGAACACTCTCTCTCCTATTTATGGTCATGGGCATCATTAGACATTTCCAGTGGTGCCTTGGACACAGCTTTGAATCTCAGGTCTGCTATCTAAGTGCTGTGTGACCTGAGGCAAGTTATTTAACCTCTCTGAGCCTGTGGTCCCTCATGTGCAAAGGAGCTGAATTCTTCTCATAGATGGGCTCTGTCTTAGGCATAGGTATTCACTTGAGCTGCCATGGGCTCTGGGCCAGGTGGGGCAGAAAGAGCATGGTATAAGGAGTGGAGGAGGAGGGAAGACAGCAAGGTATGGATCACCTGCATTTATAGAACTTCAGACCCCCAGCCTCCACCCCTGCACTCACACACACATTCTGATTCTGTGGGCCCCAGAATCTGTATTTTAACAAGTGCTCCAGGTGATTCTGGTGCAGCCTCAACCAATTCAGGTCTCATATCTGGGAACCACCCTTGTGGAAAAGGGGGACGGGATTTATAACCTCACAGGCCTAAATTCAGGTCTCACGTCTCATGTTGACCCTGAGAAAAGCCCTCAGTAACTCTGGTCTCGGCTTCTCCATCTGCAAAACTGACATAACAGTTAGCCCTCCCCTTCATAGCTGCCATGCTTGGCAGAAGGCTTAGATGAGGCAGTGCATGTCCAAAGTGCCTTGCAAACTCTGAAGTGCTCTACAATTGCTTGTTTTGTATGTCCCTGGATGCCACAGACAATCCGCAAGCCTCCTTTTAGCCAACACACTCCACCTGTCAGTGCCCCTCCTCATCCTCCGCAGATCCAAGCTCCTCAGAAGCAGCGAGTCACTAAGTCTGCTGTTCTTGTTTCAGGGGAAGCTCAGTGACACAGCTGGCTGCCTCCCTCTGGAGCCTGAAGCTTTGCAAAGCCAGAGAGGACAGGGCTGCTGAGCAGGAGCAGGATATTTTGGGCGGCTGTGAACATCGAGGCCACGGGGGCAGGCAGGAAGGACGCCTGCAGGGCCCATTGATGCAGGCACAGATTTGCCAGAATTTTTTAGAGCAGGAGAGGACCTGCAGGATCATCTGGTCCAGCAGCATCCAAACCTGGCTGCACACCAGAGTCACGGGGGATGGGGGTGGGGGTTAAATACAGATTCCCAGGCTCCACCAGAGACTTCTGGAGCCCGGGATCTCTGTTTTTAATAAGCTCCCCAGATGATGCTGAGGTAGCCAACCTTGTTTTCAGGTCTGCATTCGGAAATAATTAATCGAGACCATAGGATTTCCTTCTGTGTTTCACAGAACCCTAGGGTTTTTTGGGGATGAGGGTGGGAGTGGGGAGCCTAATAATTAGGGCTCTGGCTAATGGCACATTAAAATGGCACATCTCCATTTTAATCTACTGTCTATCTTGAGGTTCTAGGTAAGATTTCACACAAAAACAGGGTCTCTCAGCTTTAAGAGGTTTGAACACCACTGACCTATCAATACCTTCCCGTCTCAGATGAGGAAGCTGAGGCCCTAAGTGACCTGCCCAAGGCCACACTGCTGGTTAAGACAGAGGTGGAGCTGGAATCCAGGTCCCCTGACTCCTGAATCCCAGCCCTTGGTGTCTGTCTGTCTGTCTGTCTCTTCTGAGGAAGACAAAGGGGCTGCTGCTGCCTCTCCACACCTGCCCATTTCTCCCACCCTGAACCACTCTCTGGAAAGGTCCTCTCATCTCCAGCCAGCTCCCAGAATTCCACTACCAGGGGCTGGGTCCTTGCAGGCCCAGCAGCAGGCAGCGGGATCGGATCAGGATGTGGTAGGGGAGAACAGGCCACAGGCAGGCCCTGTACCTGTGAAGGCCTTTCTGGAGAGACTGGTGGAGGCCGGTGGTCGAAGAGGGGGAAGGGAGGAAGCCAACACATGGAGGGATTTTTTTTCTCCCCAACACAGTAAGAGGTTTGTTCTTCCAGATGACAGGAAACTCTGTCAATAGAAGCCTTTAGACTTGGGGACTTTATGTTTTTAATTTTATTGTAGACAATTGCATTTCTATTTTTGACACAGTATTTAACTTGCAGATTTGTATGAATTATTAATACCCCTTGTGCATGCAGAGTCACAATGTAATGAAGCTGCAGCGCAGGCCTGAGGCCCGTCCCAGGGAAGGCTGGGGCTGAGGAGAGGGTGCTGGGCAGAAGGGTCCTCCCCTTATCATCCTCCATTGCCTCACTTGCCTGTTGGCCCCAGGGGGCTTCAACCACACTCGGAGATCTGAAGAATACCGTTGCTAACTCACGCAGGGCAGCTCCCCAAAGACCTGAGGCATAGTGCAGAGCCGGAGAGGAGCCAGGCTCCTCTGGCCCTCCAGGCCACTCCTCAGAGATTCCTGGCCCCCAGGCCGCGAGCGTGCCCACAGGACACTCCACTTGCCCAGCTGTGGTGAGTCCGTTCCAGGAGGGGCCTCTGCATTAATATTAATATTAATGAAGGGCCTGCTCTTTAAGGTGCTGTACTAGGTTCCTTCATATCTCTAACCTCACTTAATCTTTACAACCACCCGGGAGACTGGCGCTTACACTCCCATTTTATAGATGAGGAAACTGAGGCTCAGAATGATCACATGACTTGTCCTAGCTCAGCTATCTGGGCAGAGGTAGAACTGGGGTTTGAGCCCAAGTCATGACCATGAGTCCAGTGTTCTTCCCACCACACCAGGCGGCAGGCCTTCCAAGGAAGCTCAAGCCTGAGGAGGGGCCTGGGGATTCAGGAGCTGGGGTGCCTGTAGTTGGGGAAGACTGAGCCAGGGCTAACAGAGGTGCTTGCCCACCTGTCTGAAAAGTCTCAAAAATGCCTGATTTCCCCAGGAAATGTTGGAAGGAAGCATCCTATGCACCAGGCTTTCCTACTGGCCTCCTCAGGGGGCCCGGGTCACGTCTCAGAAGCTCTGCAGCCTATCAGGATGGATGGTGTGCATGGTGTGTGTGTAAGCACGTGAGGACCTCACAGTGCTCCATGATGGGGAGGTAGGAGGTGTAAGCACAGCCCCCCAAGATGGCTCAAAATGTTTTTTTAGGGTCAGAGTGACCTTGTCCAGCCCACGACTGCAGAGGACTGGCACAGACGGTGGCCAGAAAGACTCCTGTCTTCCCTCAAGAATACCTAGAGTTTGTGGGGTGCAGTGAGAAAGGCAGGCCCCTGCCATGCCTGGGGTACCTCCTCCACCTCCAGGAGGAAGAGGGACCCCTCCTCTGAGTAGCTTTTCCCTGCCCCTCTCCTCATACGCACTCTCATCTCACAGTCCTCGGCTGCTGCTCTGCCCCGTCAATCCCCCCTTCCCTGCCCCACTCCGAGCCCCCATCTCAGCCCCTCACTGCCTGACTTATGTGTGGAGGAGAAATCTGAGCTCAAAGGCCTCCCACTTAATTCATTACAAGGAAATTGGATGATAGTGAAAGATGACTCTGGTCCACAGGATTTTCCTGACTACACTAGCATCCTCAGGGTTGGCAGTTAGTGGTGGTTAATAATTGTGTGTTGAACTAATTGATTGATTAATTGTGGGAGAATCCTTGATCTCCATAAGAGAAATGATGCCTCTGGTGTGGGAGAGGCAGAAAGGACTGTCTCTGGTGTGGAGACAAGAGCAGGTTCAGATTTCTGTTTGAAAAAGACCTAAAATTCGTATGTATAATTTGAAAAGTTATCTAATACCACAAGGCTGATACTGGAGGGAGGGGAAAGTAGTCCCCTGCCCCACTTACAGATCCCACTCCCAAAAGGAAACCACGTTCAACACTTTTAGGTGTTTCTTCTGGCATTTCCCTCCGTATTTCCACATAACTGGTTTTACTGCCACTTCTGGACTTTTCCATCATACACATTTGTTGAATCTATTGACTCCCTCCCGTAGAATAAGATTCAGCTCTATCATTCACATGCATTCAAACACAAGCAACCCTTCCCCTGCCATCTCAGTGGTGTTTTATTACAATTTTTGGTGAAATCATTTTTAATGTGTATGTTGATATACCCACATAAGTGTTGTTACTAATTTATCCCTAAAACTCTCTGCAGAACTCTAAAACGCCTCTCAGTAAGGTCAGACACGTTGGAAGTCTCTCCATTCGGTTTTTGTTTCTGTTCTATTTTTGAGGCCGCACTCAGAACCCTGCCTGCTTCTGTCCCTCCTGCACGGCTGTCCTTCTAGGCCTTCCTTTCACTGCCATCCTCTGGTGCCTTCACTTCTCACTTCGGATTCCCTATTTCCAGGAACCCATGTCTTTCTTTTCTTGAATAATTCTTCTTGATGGAAAAAATCCTCCAGTAGCTTCCTGAGAAAGTGTTCAAGTAAAGTTAATTTTTGAGGCTATTCAGATGAAAATGTCTTTATTGAATCACCCACTTGAGTGTTAGTTTAGCTGGGTGTAGAATTCTAGATTGGAAAGGATTTTCCTCCAAATTTTTAAGGCATTGCTCCATTGTCTTCAAGTGTTGAGTTAAAAAGTCTAATACCTTTTGATTCTTGTTCTTTTGTATGTGAATTTCTAAAAACTTTGAGGTTCATTTCGTTATCCATAGAGATATAAAAATTTACGATGATAAGCCTTAATGGGGTCTTTTTTTTCACTTTTTATGCTGGATGCTCTATAGGCTGTTTCAATTCAGAAATCAGTGCTTTCCATCCTTCCATTCTGGGAAATTTTCTTGTGTTATATTTGTCATTCAATTTTCTCACCTCCTTTTTCTGTGTTCCACTGTCTGGAACCTCTGTTAATTAGATGTCAGAATGCCTGGACTGACCCTCTAATTTTCAACCCCTCTTTCTCCCCACAACCCCTCTCATTCTACTTGGTGGGTGATTTCTTTACCTTTATCTTCCAGCTCTTCTACTGCAATTTTTAAATTTTTCTGTCATCTTATTTTTAATTTTCAAGAACTCTTTAGTGTTCTCTGGATATCCCTTTTATGGCACTCTGTTCTATCATGGATATGGTGTCTTCATATAACTCCCTAAGAATATTCATTTTAATGGTAATAGAGGATCTTTCCCTCTGTTTTCTTTGCTCTCATCATAGTTCCTGTTTCCTCTTGTCTGTTTATTTGCTTTGGTCTTCTTTCATGTTAGAGCCTTCATGTCAGAGTCTTCTTCATGTCGGAGTCTTCTTCATGTTAGAAGTCTTCTTCATGTCAGAGTCTTCTTCATGTCAGAGTCTTCTTCATGTTAGAAGTCTTCTTCATGTCAGAGTCTTCTTCATGTCAGAGTCTTCTTCACGTCAGAGTCTTCTTCATGTCGGAGTCTTCTTCATGTTAGAAGTCTTCTTCACGTCAGAGTCTTCTTCATGTCAGAGTCTTCTTCATGTTAGAAGTCTTCTTCATGTCAGAGTCTTCTTCATGTTAGAAGTCTTCTTCATGTCAGAGTCTTCTTCATGTCAGAGTCTTCTTCACGTCAGAGTCTTCTTCATGTCAGAGTCTTCTTCATGTTAGAAGTCTTCTTCTTGTCAGTGTCTTCTTTCATGTTAGAGCCTATTGAAAATATCTGGTGATCTTTGGCCACCTGTTCATGTTTTACCAAAAGGCTCAGAAAAGCTGATTGGAAGCCAGGGGCAGGAGGAGATGCCAGGCTTGTTGACTGATGGGACCCTCAAATATCATGTCTGTAGCTCTTTCCTCCTGAGCTCTCAGTGTCCCCAGAAAGGAATCCTCCAGAATCCTGCCAGAGGGAGTATAGTCTGGTAATCAGCATTCTAGGAACTGAGCAGAGGAGGAGAGCAGAGGATCTGATGATCCAGCAGGCGGAGTTCCACGTGATCCCCATTCTCACAGCACCCCCACCTTCAGCTGTCCTTGGTATCCCTCTGTCCAAAGCCTGTGTGGTCAACCTCTCTAATAGTAACTGCCAGTCTTGGGAAGTCACCTGGATATTTGCAATAGGGGCAAAAATCTGAGGTCTAATTCTCTCTATTATAAACTTTCAAACAGTCCTCCTATTTCACCACACCTCCACCTTGGCCTTCAGAGGTTCCTGGTGTCTCGGATTCCTGAGCTTTTCCGTGGTTACAAAGCAAGCTGATGTCTTCCCACAGTCCCTTTGCAGGCACTTAGCATTGCTGAGAAAGTAGAACTTCAGCAGTTGCCGCTCATCCATCTGCTCTTCCACCTTCCAACACGTGACGTCTCTTGTCCTCTGTGGTCTCTTCTCCCATTCCTTTCCCCTCTACACTCATGTTAGCTGGGTTTGGGAAAGAAGTGGAGATAAATGTATGTTTCCAGACCACCACATTCAGTCACAGTCTTTGTTTCTCCTCAGCATTTCCTTGTGTACCATGTGGGAGCACTTAGCACCGGGTACTGTTCTTACCTGTTTTCTCATTTCTCTCCCCAGTAGAATGGGAGGATAGGAATCGAGCCATAGTCACGTTTGTGTATCCCTAGTGTCTAACACAGTACCTGGTGTACAACAGACACTCAGTAAATGTGTGCTGAATAATTGGATGAGCAAGTTGGCCTCAGTCTCCTCACCTGTAAAATGGGGCTTTGCAGCCATGATGTCCAGCTTTCTCTGCTTCTATGATTGGGGACAAAGTCCCGCTGAGGGATTGGGATGGTCCCTTGGGCTGTAGCAGCTGTGCCACTTCTAGGAGAGTGGGGCCTCCGGATTGCATCTCAGAAGCACCACCTATGCGTGTCTTCCCTCCTCTGTTTCAGGGAGCAGTGTGTGCCCAGCCCTGCCCACCAGGGACATTCGGTCAGAATTGCAGCCAGGACTGTCCTTGCCACCACGGAGGGCAGTGTGACCATGTGACTGGGCAGTGCCACTGCACAGCCGGATATATGGGGGACAGGTAAGGATGGGGTTAGCTATTGTCCTTGCCATTCGTATCGCTCATTTTCGCAGCAGCCTTGCGGAGAAAAGCCGAGGTTTACCAGCGCACAGCATTCTTCTACCAGCTTTCCCATTCCTTTCTCAGAAAGCATTGTGAGTCCTCCTGCTGGGGAGATTCATCAGCTCATGCTCCCCAACCCTTGGCCCTCCCCCAGCCCAGGGACCTAAGCCCTGAACTTGCATTGACTCACCTGGGGAAGGAGGCGAGCACCTACCACCCACTCTCTAGTTTCTGCCCTCCCGGAGGGAGGCAGTAGCACCAATAACCCAAAGAAGCTGCAAGTGCACACTCAGTTCACACATTCTGCACAGTTTCTTCTAGAGTGGATTTTTTTTCCTAATGTGAGTTCTGCCAAAAGGATACTGACATCAGTTTGCATCCTCTGAAGGCCTGGGGCCTGAGAGCAGACTGAACAAGGGCACCAATGTCCTGGAATCGAACCAACTTTGAAGAGTGGATAATCCACAAAACACATAACCGGGGAATTACTGGTTGTGCACATTTGCCACAGTAGGAAGAAGGATGATGCCATGATGATAGGATAGGAAGAGGGAGAAACCATAAGCGGTGTGTCTGATAGTGAGTGAGTTCAGAGCTGGAAGAGGACGTTTGCCCACAGGACCAGGTCAAGTCTCCTCCCTCTCACTCTCAACCACAGGGTCTCTTGGAGTAGAGAGGGGCAATAGAGAGGAGGCTGTCATGCCCCTTGCCCAGTTCTGTGGGATCCATGTCTCGTCTCAGCCCTGGATTTTGTTACTCTGCCTAGAAGGTGAGGGAGGGGAACATTTGTTCTCCATCCTCTGCCTCCCCTGCCCAGGTACCATCAGGAAGCAGGGATGGGGCTGAATCAACCAGTGAGGCCTCTGGCCTCTGACCAACATAACTGGGCTCCTCCACCTCTCACTGGAGTCAGCCCCAAATCCTTAGTGATGTCCAGAAAAGAGACTTTCCATTTTTACCTTTCAGCTAGCTTACCTCTAGCTGGAAGTCTTTTAAGCCAGATCTGATCTCTCTGTGAGCTTCCTAGGCACAGAACATGGGGTGTGGCATCTGGGGATCCACTCCTCCCTGCCCCCTGTCAGAGACTGGGTCTCTGGGGGAAGCAGGGGAGTGAGGACTAAAGCAGTGAACCCACCTTGCCATCCTCACCATCTCCCCCAATAAGGACACGCTCAGGATGAGCCACAGGGACAGGAGCCGGAAGACCCCGGAGCCAGAACAGGACCTCTTTGTTTCAGTCCGCTTGCATGTGAGAGGGTATACAGCCCACTTGTTGGAGATGAGCAGGCCCAGGTCTGCAAGTGGCTGGACTCAACACCAGTAGACCCTACCTCATTGGTGCTCTGGATTTTCACTGCCAAGATATACCAAATGGAAAAATAATCCTAATCCCTCTTCTTGTTGGGGGCTGGACCACGATCCTGGGGCAGAGAGAAATCCCAAAAGCCTCAGGGTCCTCTAGCAAGCTTTGCCAATTAACCACAGAGATTTCAATAGAAGGGCCGGGTAGCATTTGGGTTTCCCACCTAAACGGGCTGCCTGGTGTTTAATATTTTGTAAAATTGCCTCCATTAATTTTGTAGGTGACAGCTGCATTAACCCACCCCAAATCATGGCAAGCATATTAAAGTTGAGTGGGTGTAATAATGCGGGCCTCCACGGATAGGCAGAATCCAGCGCAAATTAAACACGAAATGTAACGAGGGCTTTGCAGCTCATTTTGTAATTTAATTGAGCAATGTATCTCGTTGTTAATGGCAATATCGGACACATTAGATTGATATGTTGCAAAGGAAGAATGTTTAAGTAGAAAACTAATTCCTGCTGTGATTACCCTTCTGTTCCACAGGCCCCGTTATTAGCGTGCTTTGTGTAAAATTCATTAGCAGTCGTTGCTTGATCTCTAAATAAATAAGTTGTTTAAATTGTGAGTAGGAAAAAAAAAGAGGCTGATTATGTAAATGGATTAGGTTGTCAATATTTCATTTCCAGATTCTTTTTCTGGGGCTACAGAGTCAGTCACTTCATAAATATGGCGGGGTGGGGAAGTGCCCTTCGGAGGGAGCTCACTGTCCAGGGCTCTGCCCAGTCCTGCTGGATGGGGGCGAGCAGGGATGTTCCAGGGAAAGGGAGGAGGAGTCAGGAAGTGTCTCTTGGCTTGAGTTTCTTCCCCTGCCATCTGAACATCCAAGGGGAGTCAAACTGAGTGACTTCTGGGGAAATCCATGCTGAGGCTGAGCAGGGGCTGGCAATTCAGACAGTGATGTTCCAGCTCTTCAACGCTCTGTAGCCCCCCTTCGGCCTCAGTCTTCCTCCTTACCTCCCCCATCCTACCTCCTCCTCTTCCCTGTCTTCCACCGGCCATTCCCTCTCTATCCCCCTCTTTCTTTCCTCTCTCTCCCTCCCTTTTCTGTTCTCTCTTTTCATGAGGCCTCGGACTGGCTAAAATGCAGCAAGATGATCTGGGGTCATCTCAGTCGCTTGCAGGTGGTATGAGCTTGGAAGAGTCACCTCACCTGTCTGCATCTCAGCCTCTTCAATTCCAAAGTGAGGGTGATGAGCAGTCTGCTGCTTCAGTGCCTAGGGAGCAGCTGGGAGCCCCTCTCTATCGGCACCCAGTGCTGTAGCCATCAGTGCTCCTCCATTCTGCCAGATTCCTCCTTTTGCCGCCATGGCTCTGAGAGGGGAGAGTGGGTGGCATTTTCCTGTGAGGGAAGTCCTCAAGGCTAGACCCCAGTCACCGTCCTCCTCTCCCTGTCATTGTGGGTACAGGCAACAAAGACAGAGAAGAGAGATAGAGACACCGCCCCCCCCCCCGACAGTGTAGAGTCACTGAGGCTCACGCCCGACACACTGGCTGCTGTCATCCCCTGGGCACTCGCTGGCTGGCCCTACCACACCACTGGGGTCTTGCCACTCACCCTCATGACAGGCAACCAAGGGCACCCAGACACATGTCTCCCTGCCCTGTGTGGAGAAGAACGCTGCTTCCAACTCAGGACTCTCCAAGATTTAATAAAGGAGCTAGGTCTGTGTGTTTTTTAAACATCTTTTATTCCCCCACCTCCAATTATTGTAGAAGATATATAGAAAACCTGAAAAATGGGAAAACATGACAATTAAAATACTTATAATTCCTCAAGTCTACTCCATTGTTAACATTTTGGAATTTTTCCCTTTGAGCTTTTTTTTTTTTTTTGCGCTGAGGAAGACTGGCCCTGGGCTAACATCCGTGCCCATCTTCCTCTACTTTATATGGGACCCCGCCACAGCATGGCTTGATATAGCAGTGCGTCTGTCCACGCCTGGGATCCGAGCCTGCAAAACCCCAGGCTGCTGAAGTGGAACACGTGAATTTAACCGCTGCACCACCGGGCTGGCCCACCCTTTGAGCTTTTTCATGCCAGAATCTGAGGCAGAAGGTCGGATGGGCTCTGTTATGAAAACTATAGAGAACAATATTGACAAGAGTAATAATAATAACTAACATTTCTTAATGAGCCCTTACCATGTGCGGGGCACCTTTCTAAATGTTTACACACATTATCTCATTTAATCCTCAAACGACCTGGTGAGGTTTCATTATTCTCATCCCATTTTATGATGACAATGTGGATGGCAGAGCTGTGAGGTCGGTCCTCCATTCTCTGCACTGTTGAAGCAGTGCTGGGACACAGATCATCCAAAACCCCTGAGTCCAGAGGCCATTTCTGTTTGTCTCTGGGACACAGGAGTCATTCACCTCTTTACCCCGTGTGCCTCCAGGTTTACCCCCTTAGCTTGTCAGGACCCAGTTGCTGTGACAATGAATTCACATCCCCTGGGCTGGGGTGATGGGCGTCTGGGCACATCCAGGAAGGCTGGTGGTCAGCAGTGGAGTCACAGCCACCCACACAGGATCCACAACTGATGGCTATGAAGTCAAATAACTATCAATATGCTGGGAGCTCCAGGTACCAGGCCCGAGCAGAGGCAGGACACGAAGAGGACCCACTCCTCCTCCTTGGGGGGCCCACTGGCCGACAGGAGAGGCTCAGCCCCTGTCCTGGAGGATTCTCCAGTCTGATGAAGGAAATTCCACACTGGGGAAGGAGACACATCTCTCAGTGTGATAAGGGAGACTCTATATCTGCCCAAAAGACTCAAAAACAGAAGCAATGAGAGGAAATGAAATTACCCCATTTCTTCAAATCTGAGAGGCCACCAATTGTAAGATGCATCATTATTTTATATACCGCTAAGAATGAAAAGCACCGGTAATGTGTTTATCAGTGACATGTCATCAGTTAAAAGACTTAACTGATTTCAGATGTGTTAAAGTATATTTTAAAAACACAAGATTTATTGTTTAATGGGTACGGAAGTTTCAGTTTGGGAAGATTAAAAGGATGGTGGTGATGGTTGCTCAACAGTATGAATGTACTTAATGCCACTGTACATTAAAAATGGTTAAATTGGTAAATTTCATATTATGTATATTCTACCACACTCAAAAAATTTAAAAATACGGTTTAGAATCAATGAAATATGATAGTACAAACTCCTTGCTGGGGGACTGGGGACACCTGGCATGAAGAGGGGAACCAACTGGGGTGACTAAACCTTCGAATACTTCTTGGAGGAGGAGAGGGAAGAGGGGAGGAGGCTGTGAGGGGGGTGTAGCACACCAGGCCCAGGCCTAGAGGCAGGGGGTGCATGCTGGATGGATCTGGAGAGGCAGGTAAGGGGGCCCAGCTGCAGCCTCAGCCACGCTCTGTTATCCCACAGGTGCCAAGAGGAATGCCCCTTTGGGACCTTCGGCTTCCAGTGCTCGCAGCGCTGTGACTGCCACAACGGGGGCCAGTGTTCGCCCACCACCGGTGCCTGCAAGTGTGAGCCTGGCTACAAGGGCCCCCGCTGCCAGGAGCGGCTGTGCCCCGAGGGCCTGCATGGCCCAGGCTGCACCTTGCCCTGCCCCTGTGATGCTGACAACACCATCAGGTATGAGCGGGGGACAGGTGAGCCCGGGGACAGGGGTGGGGTGGGCACAGGTAGAGAGGGGGCTTCTCAAGGTACAGACCCACACCTCCAGCCTGACCGTTCAGGCAGGACAGAGAAAGAGCTGGGAGCTCAGCACTCACCTTCGGTAACCACTTTGATGGAAAGAAGAGAAGGCCAAGGCCACACGGACAGAGTCAGGACCTGGGCCCAGGTCACCTGCCTCTGTCTACTGCACCGGGCTGCCAGCATTGAAAATGGGCCAGTCTGAGACCCCACATACAGGAGTAAGGAGGGAGCTTGGTGACCCTCAGGGGAGCAGGGTGGGAGAGGGGCCACACAGACCAGAGGGGCTGGGATGTCTGGGCTCAGGGTGCCATGGGCTCTGGGGCATTGTCCTGGAGAACATTTCCCCTCCACTCACTCCACATCTAACCAAGCCCTCCCCTTACCCCAAGGGGCCCAGAGACAGGAGCGTCAAGGCAGAAGCAAAAGCTTGAGCCACAGAAGGTCAATACTAGAAGGGACCTTAAAAAGCAGTATGGTTCACCCTGGGGCCTGTGCCAGCAGGCCCTGGCTAGGGTGGAGGAGCAGGATGGACAGAGGGCAGGCCCTTCGTCAGGGCCTTGGCTTAAGGCCAGCGTCTCCCTGCAGTCTGTGTCCTATGGAGACTGGGGACAGCTGAGCTGAAGCTGGCCCCACCCCTGGTTCCAGAGGAGCCTGAAGTGGAAGCAGAGAAGCCAGAGCTGCCCTGGGCCGCCTATCCCAGCTCCCTTCACTTCCCACTTCCTGCACCAGCTGGCACCGCCCTCTGGTCATAAATGAGGCTGTTGGTCCCAGATAAACGCCTCCACAGCCCTTTATGTAGCTGCCTCTTATCTGGGTGCTGAAGGGTGGGGGAGTCTCTCTTCTCCTGGGGGGCTTCGATAGCTTGGGGAGGACTGGCTGCTCTGGGCAGTGGGTGCTGCTGCTGTCTGCAGGCCAGATGGAGATGCCTCTGCTTTGTGGCCCTGTCGCTGGGACAGCCTGGACTTGGCCTCGACCCCTCTTCATTTTCAGCTTTTGAGTCTCCACAAAATCACTTGATCACTGCAAGCAAAGGCGTCTTAGCAAATGTTATGGCTTAGACGGAAACGGTCCTCGGTCCTCAGTGCCTGGAGCTGAGCAGCTGGGGTGGTAATGCCTGCAAGCGTGGAGGGTTGGGAAGGGGACTGTCAAGAGGGGGCCGGGGAGCCAATGGAGCTGGCCTGTATATGACCTGAGGCTTCATTCATTCTAACATATTTCTTCAAATACAAGACAACACCAGTAGTGAGGCACAACTTTATTTTATGTAGTCTAAAAAAAGGAAGCACTGTCAATGGAACCATGCTGTACCATTGATTGTATAGCACACCCAATATCAGAGGTGTGAAAATGTGGGGGAAAGTGTGTCTTAGAATCAATTAAATATATGTGGCTGGCCCTGCCGGGTCACAACATGTGCCTAAGTAACAGTGACCCAGAGCTGTGTGCAGAAAGCGCCACAGGAGACTGCTACGCTGGCCAGGGAAGGCTTCCTGGAGGAGCTGACATCTGGGCTGGGTCTGGAGGGCAGGGTGAGAGCGCTAAGGCTCTAAACACAGAGGTCCTACATGGCTGGCCAGGGGACTAGGCAGCTGCCTCAGACTGACTCAGGGGTGGGGGACAGCCCCCACCCCTGCTGGGAAGCCAAAGGAGGACCTTCTCAGGGACAGGAAGCAAGACTGCCATTGAGGTCCAACACGGAGAGGCCCCGTCACTGAGATCCAACCAACCCCCAAATTAAAGAGCTATTGTCTTCCTCCCGTGCCCAAGCAGCGTGCCCGGCATAATTTTTCCCTCCTCGGAAGGAGTCCTCGATGCATTATTAATCTGGAAGGACTCCCTCTTCTCCGTCGCTAATCGCAGCCCATCCAATATTGATGATTATTTGCTTTATTATCTTTAACACATGTCATGTTTCAGGGACTGGGAGGCAGTAGCGCTTCTTAGGAGGGGGGGCTCCAAGAGCGCCTGGCAGCCAGTCCCCCAGCTGGGCTCCTCAGTGTCTGCGTGACCGCCTCCTCGCAGGGAGCTGTGTCACAGCCCGGCTCCTTGAGGCAGGAGTGACCTGGCTTGACCGTCCCTGCAGCCTCAGCATTGCATGGTGCCTGGCACAGAGCAGGCCTTGAGTGAAAGAAATCACCAAATTCATCTTAAACAGCCCATTCCTCTAGGTGGTTCTGTCCCTGAGCTAATGTTCACCCTATTTCTTTTCTTTCTTTCTTTCTTTTTTTTTTTTTTTGATGAGCTAACATCTGTTGCCAATCTTCCTCTTTTTCTTTTTTCTCCCTAAAGCCCCAGTACATAGTTGTATATCCTAGTTGTAGGTCCTTCTAGTTCTTCTATGTGGGACGCCACCTCAGTATGGCTTGGTGAGCGGTGAATAGGTCCACGCCCAGGATCCAAACTAGCAAACCCCAGGCCGTCAAAGCAAACTGTGTGAACTTAACCACTATGCCCCCGGGCCTGCCCCCGCCCTATTTCTTTTTAAATATCTCACCCCTTTTTCTTGGCACACTGCTCCAGTTACTGAGCCTCCAACACTCTCACCAAGTTTTTTTTGGTCTAACTCAGGGTTTCTCAACCTCCCCACTCCTGACATTTGGGGCTGGATAATTCCTTGTTGTGGGGAGCTGTCCTGTTCAGCAGTATCCCTGGCCTCCTGTCTACCCACTAGATACCAGTAGCAACATCCCAGCCCCAAGTTCTGACAACCAACGCTGTTTCCTGGGTAGGGGAGGGAAATTGCCTGAGGTGGGGATCCTCTGGTCTAATTCTGGTCTCTCTCTCAAGCTGCACTCGGCTTTGTTCTCATGGACACAAAGAACAGCTCTCTCTCTCTGTGTGGACACGGGTCACTCCTCTCTTCCCAGGAGGCTTTGTCCCACTATAGAGCTTTCTTCTGGAATCCAAGAAAAGCAGAGGAATGACTCTAAGACTCCTAATCTCAAGGCAGTTAAGCTGCAGGTTCTGGGTAGGTCTGGGGCCTCTGAGTCCTACCCTCAGAACTACCTCTGTAGTCTGATATGTGCACTTTTCCTCTCTATGTCTGTTTCCCAATCTATCCATCACTTTCATCAGCCCAGTGAGGGTAAAAGTTCTGTTATAGCCTTTGAATGAAGTTTCCGCCCAACTGCCCAAGAGATGGAGCGTGGGCTCCCCAGAAGCTTAGCCTCATTTTCCCCCTGGCTTCTGCATGAGCTTACAACAGAGCCCCACAAAGACGGCTTGCAAGGCCTTGAGCATCTTTCCTAGGGAGACAAAGTACTCCCAACCCCCAACCAGAGAAAACCCGACTGATGTAGCCTCAGCCTCTCTCTGCTCTGTGCCCCTCTGGAGGGGCCACTTCAAAGGGTCGAATCCACTGCCCTGGGAAGGAAGGAAGTGGCTGGTGAGATTCCCCAACATTTTATTCCCCTTACAGACGCTTTGTAGCACACACAAAGAAACCATCCTCCTCCATGGAGGGGTAACCTTGAAAAAGAGAGTGCCTGTGTGTCAGGCCTCTTCTATGTCCCCTACACAATTGGATTGTCATAGACGAATTCCAGCAGCCATGATCGTGTATTACCTTTGAAAGATTTGATTTAGCCAACAGATGCAGCATCGATAGAAATCTCAGAGCGGCCAAAAGAAAGGCAGAAAAATCCACCTCGAAAAGATTCCTGTATTGTCCGGCTTTCAGCTTCTATTAACTTGTGATTAATCTGTGTCTGGGAAGATGGAAGAAGGGAGGGGATGGGAGCAGAGCAAACAGAAGCAGCCTAAACACCAGTGATGGTGGCTTTTGCCTGAACCTAACCAGCGGTCGCTTGCCCACCACCCAGTGGCTCTGCCACCGCCAGGGAGGAGAGGAGCAGGGAGCAGGGGACACCTGGGAGAGGGAGATGTGACGAAGGTGCCCAGAGCATGGTGATCGCAGTCCTCAGTCATAATCACTCAGTCGGCCATCATTCTTTGCCCCCTTTATGAAGGGATTTGGGGGGAAATGCGGGAGTGCTTAGAAGTCAACATTTGCTGGCTCACTGTGTCAAGTATGCTCTTTGCAGGGTGCTGTTCCCACCGGAGTGAGGACCTATAAAGGGAGAAGCTATTGATGGGAAGGGCCAAGGGTGCCTGAGACCCTTTAGAATCTCCAGGGCTGGGCAGAGCTGCAGCCAACACTGCCGGGTCATTTCCTGGCTCCCATCTTGCCAGTCTCCACGACTATGACTGAGCCAGTCCCTCTCGCCCTAAACCACAACCTCAGAGGGGGCCCCTGGAAAGTTGGAACTGAGAAAGGCCGTGCCTAGGGGCTTTGCTCGGAGTTCTGGGACAGAGAGTGGTGCCCCACAACTTCTGGCTGAGGGTCAGGGCCACCAAGTGGGGGCCCCCCACTTCATGGCACCCACGTAGGCCACTTTTCCCCTTACAGTGTGGGGCTTAGGGAGGAATTTTTCTGGAACCATAAAGGTCAGGAAGTCTTCAAACGCTCAACTCTTACACGCTTTCTTCTTTTACATACAATTTTTTTTGCTTTACATGTGTTTATAAATATAATAGATGCTTAGTTTGGGAAAGTTAGAGAATATGTAGAAATTTAAAGAAAAAACTCAGAATCACTCATAATTTCTCAACCCAGAGGTGAGCACAAAAACCATTTTTTTCATGGTTTTTGTAATGTAACATGTAATATGTTCATTCTCCACCCATGTCTGTATATATCTATATGACTTTTTTCATATTTTAGATCATAACTTTGTATACATTTTACTTATTTCACTTAACCTTATATCATTAAATAATTTGGAACACATTTTAGTGTTTCTCTAACATTTCTTCATGTTAATTGCCATCATTCGTTTAACAAGTACCCTGTTGTCAGAGGCGGCATAAGGCAGTGGGCAGAACACGGTCGGACAGGCCTGGATGTGTCCCAGGTCAGCTGCCGCTGACTTAGCTGTGTGACCTTGGGCAGGTCACATAACCTCTGAGTGCCGTCTGTAAAATAGAGGCTCCAGAATCACAGGCTTATTTGAAAATTAGAAATATATGTGTAAAGCGCCTAGTGCTTTAATAGCCCAGTCACATATTATTTATTATTATTTAAATCGCTTCCATTTTCCACTGTTATAAATAATGCTTCAGGGAACATCTCTGCACAAGTCTTTCTCCACAACTATGATTATTTCCTTAGGACAGATTCTTAGAAATGGAATTACAAGACCAAAGGGTCTGAATATTTTTAGGACTCCTGATACATAAACCCAAATTGTTTTCCAGAAACCGTTACCAACATTGAGCATTGTCCTTTTTTTTTCTTCTAAATCTTTACTGTTTTGCTATAGAAAAAGTGATATCCAGTTGTTATTTTGACTTCATGATTAATGAGACTAAACATGGTCCAAAATGACTATTAGCTACTTGTAGTTACTATTCAGGAACTGTCTGCTCCTATCCCTCCCTCATTTTCCATGAGAAAACCAGGGCTCCCAGAAGAGAAACGGCTTAGCTGGGCTTCATACAATTAGTTTGTTCATTAATTCATTCGCAAATATGTATCAAGCACCCCCAGTGTGTCCGGGACTCTGCTGGGCCCTGGGGTACAATACAGAGAGGAAATAGACAAAGGGCCCTCCCGTGTGGAGCTGCCACCTGGTGGGGAAGACAGATGAGAAACAAGTCAACAGACAGAAAATAGTTACACATAGTGACAGTACTATTTATTCCCAAATATTTAATTGGGCAATGAATATGAGCCAGGCACTGGGGATCCACCAATGACCCAGGGAGACAAAGCCCATGTCTTCGTGGAACTTAGCAGAACCAAGACTTGTACCCAGCCTCCTCCTGCCAGCCCAGAGCAATCTTCTTTCGACATATCCCTTGAGCTGGACTGCAGAGCAGGGAAGCAGGTGACACAGGGAATCTAAGAGGCTTGTCTTCACCATCCAGTATCTTCTCTGGAGTGTTAGTCTGGGCCCTCCCAGAAGCAGATGCCAACTGCAAGAGATTTACTAGGGAGACAACTGTGAGGGAAAATGGGGAGGGTGCTGGGGAGGCTGGGAGAGCATCAGGCCACAATGCAGGTCTGACCCGGGTGAAGAAGAGAGGGAAGGAAGGAAGGCTGTGTGGAAAGTCTTAAACTGCAGCATAGTTCTAAGAAAGTTTGGCGAGAGGGGGAGTCTTTAAGCCAAAGCCACCCATCAGAGGAGTCCCAGTTCTCCCAGGAACGCACCAACCTTAATATCCCTGCTGTGCTCTCACTGGGAGCAGCCCAGGGGAAAAGAGGCCTCTGAGCAAGTGTAGCGATGGATTTCAGACATAGCAGCTGGGGCCATTGGTCAATTACGCTCCCGCAGAAGCTCTTGAGAAACACATGGTCACCATACCCGTCATCCCCTCTGATCATGAGTTATTGGCTGTTGGATCAGACCTCTGCCAGCCAGAGGTTGCCCAGTCTCTAGAGGTCATGCCAGGTAGCCCTTGCCTCCAGCCAAACGGTGCTTTCTCTGGCCTAGACAGATAGGAGATGGAGACGAGCTCGCTCCCTCCTAAAGAGCCCTGGCAAAGCACAGATGGAGGGTGTCCTCTCCAGTGCAGACATTGCCAGAGAAGGGAGGCCACACCTGCCCTCAGCAAATGTTCACTGGTACCTACGATGTGCAGAGCCACTGGTCTCACTGCCACCCTCTTGTGCCTGCTCCTGCACTAGGCGTCTGCCTTGGCTGAGGGGTGAGTGAAGCTCTGGACCCCATCGTCCATAAGGCAGCCGGCTGAAGAGGTTGCCTTCTGCTTTGGCCTCTGTGTATTTGTCTTGTGAAGAGCACTTGACTGGGACTCAGGAGACCTGTGTTCTAGCCGTGATTTTGCCACTTCCTTGCTGTATGACTTAGGCAAGTCATATAACCACCATGAGCCTCAGTTTCTTGGGGCTAATAAGACCATGTGGCCTTGGCATCTTCTGACAAACAAACAAGGCATTGAGCAATTTGACCTCAGAGGCCCTTCGATCGTGCCACCCTGGGCAAACCAGACTTAGGGTGGGCAGAGGGTGGGACATGGCCGCATGCCTGACCAGACTGTCCTCTCATCCTTCTCTCATCTGTTCAGCTGCCACCCGGTAACTGGAGCCTGCACCTGCCAGCCGGGCTGGTCTGGCCATCACTGCAATGAGTCCTGCCCTTCTGGCTACTATGGCGATGGCTGCCAGCTGCCTTGCACCTGTCAGAACGGCGCTGACTGCCACAGCATCACTGGGAGCTGCACTTGTGCCCCAGGCTTCATGGTAAGATGGGAGGGGTCTCCCATGGCCTCTCTGTCCCCCACTCCCACACAGAAGAGGAGGGGGCAGTCCCTTCTACCTCTGGGAGGAATCGAGGAGTGTGGCCCAGTGCTGAGGGATGAAGAATGGGAGTGTCTCTGTGTCCCCCTCAGAGATGGAGTCCATGACTGGAGAGCCCCCAAGACTGTTCTCAAAGGGCCAGTTCTTCTGGGGTTTGTAATTGTAAAGGTAATAGAAGGAGGGGGTATTTCCATTGTCCGCTCACCCTGAAACACCCGTTGTCTTCTTTGAGCCCAGCTCCCCCCCGTCCATATCCTTATGCACACAACATTTTTACATCATAATAACCACCGTGCACATAGACAGTTCTGCATTCTGCATTTGCTGCTTGGGCTCCTCAATTATCATTTTAAATGGCTGCATGACATTGCAGGAGCTGATGTACCCCAGTTTACTCAGCCATTCCCTCCTTACTGAATATTGAGTTGTTTCCAACGTTCACAGCGCAGTGAGCATCTTCCCACAAACAGCTTTTCCCCTCGCATTGAATAATTTCCTTAGGGTGAATTCCCAGGGTCAGTAGGCATAATGTATTTATGGCTCTTGATGGATGTTGCCATATTACTTTCCTCGAGGGTTATATAAATCTCTACCGCCACCAGCCATGTATGAATGTACCTATTTCAAAACAACTTTGCTAACATTCTTTTTGTTTTTAATTTTTGCTAATTATATAGGTAGAAAATGGCTCCTCAATTGTGCTCTAATTTGCATTTCTCTGATTACTAGGGAGAGTAAACCTTTTCCCCACGTGTTTATTTACTATTTGTATTTCCTCATGAATTATGCTGGTCTTTATGAGGTTTGATTCTAGGGAACTTGACATTGGAGGTGGAATCCTGTTCGAAGGTGGGGTGTGCCCAGTGGGTCTGAGGACGCAAACACTCAGAGGTCCCCACTGGCCATATTTTTTATTGTGTTGTAGGAAGTGGTTTGTGTAGTAGAAAGGGTGGCCTTTGGAATCAGACCAGGGTCACATCCTGCTCACCAACTGTGTGACCTTGGGCTAGTGAGTTAACCTCTCAGGATCAGTTTCCTCACTGTGGAATGGAACACCAGCCTTGCAAAGTTGCTGTCAGGTGTAGAGATGGGGTATATAAAGTACCCTGCCTCAGCACTTCTCAGACTTCAGTGAACTTAGGAATCACCACTGGGCCTTGTTAAAGCAGATTCTGATCCAGTAGATCTGGGGAAGGGCCTGAGGTTCTGCATTTCTAACAAGCTCCCAGGTGACGCCAATGCTGCTGGTCAGTGGCCTCACTTTGAATAGGAAGGGGATGGTGCTCAGCTTGGGCTGCCCATTGGAATCACCTGGAGAGTCTTACGGACACTGATGCCTATGCCCACCTCCCAGAGATGCTGACACATTCGGTCTGGGTGTGGTCTGGGTGAGGCCAGTGTGTTGCCAAGGTGGAGATGCACTGATCTACAAGGAAGCCTGGGAGTGTGGGTTTGCCCAGTGACAATGTCTTTTGTGGGCAGGTTGCCCCTGGTCTATAGAATGAAACTCTGTTCAGCTCCGTCTTCCTCCTCTCTAATGCAGATAAAACTGGGTGAGAATGATGGCCAGTGGCATCTTTGAAAGAAAAAGAAGTCCGTTCCTCCTGCAGGTTGCCTCTCTAATTTACCTGTATCATGTGAGCTTTGTCCATAACTTCCATAGAAAAATGGAGTGCCCTAGGTTTTGGGTTTGGGTAGGAGAGAATAGTTGTTTGGGATTAAAGATCTCGCATAGCAAAGCAATCAGGTGACTGAAGCTGAAGTGAACTGACCACACCAGACTGCTAGTGGGGCATCCTGACCCCAGTCCCAGCTTGGCTACTAGGGTGGTTCTATGACTTTTGGCAAGTGGCTTCCCCTCTCAGGGTCCTAGTTCCTTCATCTGTAAATGGTGAGTGTGTGGGAGGAGGAGATGAATCAACTGATTTCTAAGATGTTCTACTATGCGTACTCCATGGATCAAGTCAGGAAACACACCCTTCTGGGGAAATGAGGGAAAGTAGGAGCAAGGATGTGTGTGTGTGTGTGTGTGTGTTGGTGGGGGAGAGAGGGCTCACTGAGGTTGTTATGGTCTGATAGCATACATTGTCTATGCGCCTGCTGAGAGTCCCACCTCCCTGTTCCCCCTTCTTCACTCCCAGCTGCCTACCTAGTCACTGCTCCTCAAAAGAAGGGGAAATCAGGGCCCTGGGAGGGCCTAGTGTCTATGTGCCCACTGCCCTGAGTCCAGGGCTCCAACACACTGGAGGCCAAGCCACTGCCTTTCTTCCTCTCATCTGGGATGCAACTGACTCCCTGCCTTTGAACTTTGGGGGACTTGGCGCTTGTGTGAAGTCCTGCCTGCTTGAGGCTCGGGGCTAAGACAGATTGTGAGCCAAGCTGCCCTCGTAAGATGCCGTGAATTCCCATCCATCTCCTCCTGCCCAGCCTCATTATGCCTGGAGAGTCTCTTCTGGGGCCCTGTCAGGTGTTGAACAGGAGCCTTGAGCAGGAGCCGCTCGAGGTGATTACAGAACAGTCAATTGTTCTCATCCAGCCTGACTCATTCGTACATGCACCAAGGGGGGAAATCATTACTGTTGCCCTCATTCCAGCTTCTGAATGAATGCGACTTCCTGCAATTAGCTGGCTCTGGTCAGAGTGGTTGGTTTGTGAATTTACGCGCCTGCCTTTTTCCTTGAAAGATATTTAGGATGGGCAATTAATTAGAGAATAATTAAAAGAGCCCTTTTCTGAGCGTTTGGAGACCTTGATCCTAGGCTCAGTAATCCTAGATGTGTCCCTTCACCTTGCTGAGTCTCAGTTTCCTCATCTGTAAGATGGGAGTCACATCAGTCCTGCCTGCTATTGGATATGCATAGCCAACGTGGTAATGGATGTGAGACCACATCCTCAGCTGTGCCCTCCTGCCAGAGCTCTCCCTGCCAAGGGCTCTTTAGGGAGGATATTGGGATAACTTTATGAAAGCAGAGTCTCTAAGGGCTGAGAATGGCCTCAGCCTCAACATAAATGTGAGGAGAGCTGATGAGGTGGTAGAGAACCACCCCTGGGAGCCCAGTGACATGCCTGCTTTAGCCAGGTGGTCCCCAACCCCTGAGGCCATGAGAATATGGGGCAGAAGCAAGTCCCACCTGGTATCTGGATGTGCTGGCCCTCACACCCTTTCTCCTTCCTTCCCAGGACACTGGATATTTACTCTGCCAAGGGGGCAGCTGGGGGTATGGAAAGGCTAATCAGACACCCATCCAGCCTTCAAAGAGCTTATGCCCAATAATAATCATATTCACCCCAGCAGCAAACACTTATTGAGTCCTTGCTGCATGCTTCATCTCTATTCCTCACAAGAGTGCTACAGAGGTGCATTTTCATGTTGCTCAATTTGAAAATGAGGAGCTGAAGTTCAGACATGATAAATGACTTGCCCAGGATCACAAAGCCAATAGTGGTGGGAGCCACTGAACTCTCGTATGTTAGATGATTGCCTTTATTGGCGGGTCACCATGTAACCACACAAATCTCAGTTCAAATCCTGGCCCTCCAATCCCCACCCTTCCTACTGGCAAGTCACTTGTCCTGCCTAAGCCTGAATTTCCTTATCTATTAAGAGGAGACTTTGCCGTGGGAGTGAGAAACTTCATATGGAAAGTTCATGGCTCAGTGCCTGGAACACAAAAGACACCTGGTAAAATGGTAGTAATTATTGGTGAACTATGAGAGTAGTGGGAGAATATTGCTTCCCCCAAGCCTAGCACTCCCCTCTCCCCCAAGGAGAGTGTCAGGGTGAACTACACCCAGGGGTTCCCATCGGAGCAGAGCAATCAATGAACATGCATAGCTCCTATTCCAGGCAGGTCCACCTAAGCACCAGTGGAGGCACCGTGGGGTGGACACACCTGTCAGTGTTTGGGGAAATGGACATAGGAATGGAGATAGGAAGAGAGTCTGGGCAGTTTACATGTTAGCTTTGCAGCAGCAATGGGATCTCTCAGCACATGCATTACCGAATTACATGGGGGCTCTTGGGTGGGGGGAAAGAGCCCTGGGCTGGAAGACAAGCAGCCAAGTTCCTAGCTCTGGCTCTGCTTACTTTGGGGACTTCTACTTCTCATCTATAAAATGGGAATGAAATTCTCTGCCCAATAGAAACAATGGTTTGGGAGCTAGTCCTTAAAACGAGAGTGCTTAAAATTGGGAGTGGCATTGTTTCAGGACCTTGGACAGCCCCCATGAGCCTCTGCCCCAAGGTTGCTCTTGCCTAGTTAGAACCCAGGGTCCTCACCCAGTCGGAACACCAGGGTGAACAGGGAGGGAGGAGGGCAGAGGGAGGGTCATGTGACAGGGGACTGGAGAGTCCTGGGAGTCCACATGAGGGGAGATCCGGGAAGTGAGGAGGGAGTAGCTGAATTGTGGTTGAGGACTAAGTGGAGTTGTCCATCCACTTGCAGGTTGGAGTCACATCACCCCTCTCCCTGGCTTCTCATTACCCACCAAATAAAGCTCAAACTCCAGTCCTTTGTAACCTGCACTTAAAACTAGTTAGTCCAGGGCCGGCCCTGGTGGCCTACTGGTTAAATTTGGTGCGCTCTGCTTCGGTGGCCCAGGTTCAGTTTCCGGGGGGAATCTATACCACTTGTCTGTCTGTGGCCATGCTGTGGCGGCGGCTCACATACAAAAAGAGGTAGATTGGCAACAGCTGTTATCTTAGGATGGATCTTTCTCAGCAAAAAAAATAAAACTAGTTAGTCCACCCTGACCTTTTCTCCTGCCACAATCCTATGCTGGGGCCACACATAACTCAGTTTTGCCCAAACACAGCATCTACACTGAGGCCTCTGCTTGTGCCTTTTCTCAAGCTTTTCTCTCTTCCTAGAATGCCCTCCCCACCATCCTTATCTCAGTCTACAAAAATCCTTCTCAGCCTTTCAGGCTAAGATCAAAGGCTGCCTCTTCCATGAAGCCTTCCCTGAATATTCCTCTCTTATATCTTCTCTATTCCCGTAGCACATGGCTCATGCTCAGAGTCTGTCTGCCTCCAACTCTGCACCTGCTACTGCACCCTCCATGCCTACCATGTGAACGTCTTGCTCAGTATACTCTCTTTGAAATGAATGAAATCCTTGGGAAGAGCAATGAATGCCTTTAAAGCAGAGGTTTAAAGGAAGGAAATTCATATTGTTTCTTGAAGGGCCTTGCCAGCAGGACTGGGGCTTGAATCTACCTGTTGGCTTCTCTACAGCTCAGATAAACAGCTGCAGTGGGACTGGAGAATCTGTCCCCCAACATTATCTCCCAGTTCTTTGGGCAAATAGTGTGAGCTTCTACCTTATGCAATACTGTGTAGTGGTTACTCAGAGACTCTGAAGCCAGATTCCCTGCCTTCAAGTACCAGCTTTGCTGCTTATTAGCTGTGTGACCTTGGGCAAGATACTTTATCTCTCTGTGCCTCTGTTTTCTCATATGTGAAAGGAGAATAATAATAAAGCCCATCAGATTGTTGGGTCAATTAAATTAGTTCATACATATAAAATAACTAGGATACCTGGCATATTAGTAATCTTTCAACAAGTGTTAGCTATTATTATCGTTGTTGTTGATGCTGCCACAGCTATTGCTGTTGTTGTTATTTACCCCAAGGGGCTGACTGGCCTCCCACATAAGAAGGCTGACTGGTCCTGGCCTGGGTACCCTGTCTGAGGGTACAGGTAGAAATGAGGACGAGAGGAAGAGAGCAGAATTAGTTGAAACTTCCTCCTGGCTGGGAGCTGCAGGGTTCCCGAAGGCTCTTGGGTTCCCAAGGGCAGCCACAGAACCGAGAATAGACTTTCTCATCACAGGGGAGAGAAGGCCATTTTCTCAGTTCCTCCACGCTCCTCTGCTGACCAGCTTTCTTTAATTAAGGCCTCACCTAGGTGGCCAGCCTGATGAAGCCTCCTCCACTGCTCCAGGACTAATTGCTGCCCTCTTGGCACCTGAAATGAACAGCCTGTGAGGTCACTGCCAGAACTGCAGAGACTTGACTTCCCAGACCTCCTTCCCACATGGAACCCGTGTGGTTAAGAGATAAGAGGCTCTCTGCTCATTCCTCAGCACAGATGCTCCCTTTCAACACCTGCCATAATAGGGACAGGGAGCAGGGAAGGTGGAGGAGGGGCCTGGTGTCCCCTCCCATGGGACTTGGGGCCAATATTTCTCCCCTGGTTGACAGAATTTCTATTACCTTAAAGGGCTCATCTATTTCTGCTGCAATTTTTTGAAACCCTGTCTGCCATTACGGAACCCTGCGTGCCAGCAAGGGGAGCGGGCACTCCATCACCCAAATGAACAAACTCTTTCCACATTTTTTCTCTCCTTTCTCCATGCTGTCGGTAGGTCATATGCAAACCTCAGTTGCTCTGGCCGGGGAAGGCGGGAGTGGGGTAAGAGTTATGAAAATCTAGATCAGTGGAGCAGTGAGTGAATTTTTCTCCAAGGCTTCCGATGTCCTTTAAGACGTCACCCTCCCACCCACCCCAAGCTGGGCAAAGTGCGTGTCTGCCTCTTGTGCCACTCCTGAGCTGGAACTAGGGAGCGAGGGCAGCTGTGGGGCCAGAAGATAATGTGGACTGAAAATTATAGCCATGTGACATGTATATAACATGTGTGCAGTCCCTGTTCTAATTGTTTTGTTCTTCATCAAACTGAGGTCTGCAGGCTATTAGGGTGAAGAGTAGAAAAGCAGCTTCTCATCTCCACCCCCACCATTGACTAACTTCCTAATTATTATAGTAGAAGATTTTCCTGGATGCTGCTCTGAGGATGAGGAATTCACCCTCTAGCTGTCATGCACGTGTGAGCAGAGGAGCACAGGTAGTACAAAATAGTAGAAATGGTCCAAAAATGTAAACACGTGCACACACACACTCCAGTACTCAAACCCCAGCTCCGCCATCACCTGCTGGGTGGCCTTGGTCCAGTAAGCTTCTCAAGCCTCAGATTTTCATCTATCAAACAGAGTAGATAATGGTACTATGTGATAGTGTTATACTTAGGAAGGAATTAGATAAAATATGTACAATGCTTAGAACAAAGCCTGGCATTTAGCCAATGCTCAGTAAATGACAGTTGAGGTTCCTTGTGTAGTTGTGTAGAGATGACACGCTGGAGGCAAAGGTCATGGACTTTGGAGTCAGACAGGCCTGGACTGGAATCTCCGGTCTGTCACTCAGTAGCTGTGCGACCTTAGGCAACACACTCAGCCTCTTTGATCTCCAGTTTCCCATCCATAGAACGGATTAATAATGCCTGCCCTGTGAGCACAAAATGGGAATTATTCTTCATAATGGCAGAGTTGGAAGAAATGCTCGGTGCTTCCCTAATGCAACCTCTCATTTTACCAAGAAAGAAACCAAGATCCAGAGAGGGAAAGTGACTTATCTCAGGTCACACAGCAAATCATTGGCAGAACTGGGATGGAAAGCATGTGACAGAACTCCCAAACCCATGGTTTTTCCACCTTCACCTCCATCTCCTGAGTTTGCTATCCCCAGAGCAGCCGAGTCTCACCTACTGATTTTTCCCAGGGCAGAGAGAGAAAAGGGGTGGGGGGAGGTCACCAGAGTGTTAAATCACATTGGCAATTAATCCACAGAGCAAAGTAGGGAAAATTGGTTTTATGTCACTAAGGCTGAGTCCAGCCTTCCCCCTCTGGGACACTGTGGTTTGTGGTTTTATTAGGGAAAACTGCTGACTCTTCTGTTCTAAAAAATAGACGTTCCCATGTCACACCACCCTCTCTCTGCCGTGCTCCTCGTGTCCTTATTTCAGCACCCTCATCTCTGGGGTCTGGAGCTGGGGCTCCAGTCTCTCCCTGCAGCAGCGGAAGCTGTTGGGGCAGGTCTGAGGTGTCCATGCTTTAAGCATGCCCAGTTTTCTTTTTGTCCAAGTCTCTCACTTTTGGGGAGTTTCTGCCCCTGCCTGCTCTCAGTCCTGGACCCCACCCCACAGATTCCAGAGGGGGAGGCCAGGGCCATGAGTCAGAGGAGCTTCCCTGAAATGTCTGGAAGGGATGACCGAGTGGGGATGCTGATGGCCCACACTGGGAGCACTGAGTGACTGAGGGGGCCCCAGGCCAGCCACTCTGCTCTTCATATGTTATTTTACTTCATCCTCACAACAACCCTGTAGGTAGGGGTGTTAGGATCCCCACTTTGCAGATGAGGAAACTGAGTCTCAGAGAGGTGAAGTGACCTTCCCTAGTTGGTAAGTGGCCACCTAGAGCTGAGCCTATGGCTGTTTGAACCCAAGCCTGTACTTGTAGCCACAAACCAGCATTCTCTGGAGAGGAGAGGGCTGTGGATACGTGGTAAATAAGCAGCTGTGAGACTCTCTGGCCTTTTCCTGGGAAAGTGGACGACCCTGGCAAACTCACTTCTCAGCGGGAGCCTAGTCACCTCCCACCCCTTGTCTTCTAGGGCAGGTAGGCCAGGACCCTCAGTCTCCCTCCCTTACTTTGGGGCAGGACTTTACAGTTTGCCAGCCATCTCACACCTGAGCTTGTTAGTCCTTACAGCTCTCCTGTGAGGAAAGCAGGGCAAGTATCATTAGCTGTATTTCACAGATGAGGAAACCGAAGTTCAGAGTGGTTACGTGTCTTGTCCAAGATGACGTGACTTGTGAGGACATCAAGCTGGGCCTAGACCCCAGAGCTTATAGCTATAAGGCCAAGCTTGCCTCAGGACAGCCGTGTGGGGAGGGGAGGTCAGTGCTGAGGAGAGGGCCAGCTGGGGCTCAGACCTGGGCTCCAACCCTGGCTCTGCCGCCTACTTGCTGTTTGACTTTGCCGAAGTCACTTTACCTCTCTGTGCCTTAACTTTATCTTGTGCAAAATGGGGCACAAACCCTGCTCCCTGTATCCTGGGGCTGGGGTATAGCTGAGATGAAACACATTGTCGGGAAGGACTGGAAGAAGGGCCATGGTGTGTGCCCCCCGAGGCATGAGAGGAGCAGTGGGCCCCGGCCCACAGACTAACCCCCCACCAAGGCTGTGGGTCTGGAACAAGGGAAGAACCCACTCACCTCCTGCTGCCCCTGCCCTCAAGCTCCAAGACCCCACCCAGCACGGCCCCTCCCTAGCTTTCTCCCCCTCAGTCATTAGACCAATAATCCCATCTGCAGGAGTAATTATGGACCCCAGCAGGGGAAGGGATTCCTGCCAGAAGACGTGATTATGTCTAGAAATGAAAGATGTTGCAGAAAAACGTCATGAATAAATTACTTCAAGGTGGGGCTAATAGGAAACTAACAATGGGGGTAAAAGCCAAAAACACTACTAAATAATTGCTCTCACCTCTCCTGAAAGTTCAGAGGAGCATTAATTCCCTGAGACAGGCACAGGGAAGCCAGACAGGGGCTACTCGGCCATGGGGAACAGATGACCCGGATGAGCAGGAAGGTGGAGGAAAATAGTGGGAGCGGAGCAGGCTGGGTCCTGAATGCCCGGGTGGGAACTTGTGCTGAATTCAGCAGGCAAGAGGGAGCCACTGCAGTCTTGAGCAGGGGAGTGCATGACAAAACAGTGCTGCACTTGCCCTCCATACCCTGTGCAGGGAGATGGCGACATCACAGTCTAAGAACCCAGCATGCAGTAGGTGCTCAATAGATGCTGGTTCCCTTCACTCCCCATGGTTCTTCAGTGGAGGCTGCTTGGTAGGGCGGGGAGAGCAGGGACTTTGAGTCAGGGAAACCTGAGTTTGCATCTCAGCCCTGCCACTCGCTAGCTGGGTGGTTTACAGTGGGTCCACCTCTGGAGGCTGACTCTGCTCACCTCGCATGTGGAGTCCCTTCCAGGATGGTTGTGAGGGTGAAACAGGACAAGCACTACAAAAGCGGCGCGGAGCGAGTGGGGAAATCTTAGTTTCTTTTCTTACATCTGCAGTGGGCCTAGGCTCTTATGGGCCACATGTAGTAATCAAAATGCCTAAAGCATTTACGGCACTTCCTCTGAGCCAGGCACCGTTCTGAGAACATTACACATATTAACTTATTTAATCTTCAGCACTACCCCTGGAGGAAAGTGCTACTATAATCCCCATTTTGCAGATAGGGAAACTGAGACACAGAGAGGTTCATAACTTGCCCAAAGTTTGTCAGTTATACCCCCAATAAAGCTGAAAAAAATAAAACAAGTGGCCCAAGGCCCTGTAGGTGTCAGAGCCAGGACCTGAGCCCAACAGTCAGGTTCCAGAGGCCATGGGCTTGGTGCAGCTTCTGCCACGTCTCTGTGACCTGCCTCTTCTTGGGCAAACCCAGAGTGGTCCTCGCTGCCTCCCAGCAGGATGAAACCTTCACTGAGGCCACAGGGGTGCTCTGGCCTAGAGAGCTGAATCTGGAAGTGGGTCAAACTAGAGGGCAGTCGGGCATCCGTCAGTTAGCTTGGGGAGGCGTCAGTTTCCCAGGTGGTGGTGTGGATGGAGCACCCAGTCATCACCAGAGCACCCATCTGGATCACAGTTCTTCCACTGCAAAATGCTCTCACATCCATCATCTCCTGTGTCCCCCAGCCCTCTGAGGTTGGACATCACTGTTGCCATTTTACACATGAGGAAGGAGGCTCCGTGAGGTTCCACAGCTCTGAGCGTCTCAGCCCTCCCCACTCTCCAGTCTAGGGCTGAGCCGCTCCCCAGGCAAATGCTGCCACCGTCCCTTCCTGTGGGGAGGTCTGAACTGAGCTCCCTTCAAACCTGCCCCCTGAGACCTCAGGGCCTTAGATGGGGAGCACATTCCAGGTCCACATTGTGTGTAGAGAAGCATTCTATGAAAACTTGGCTGAGAAACCTCCAGGAGCCAGGAAAATCCAGAGGAAAGCAGCTTTATAAAGACAATTTAACTTGGGTAAGGTGGGGGTGGGAGGGACGGGCAGTGTGGACAGCAGAGGCAGCCTTTCTCGTCTCCTCTCCTTTTTGTTCCCTGTAAAGCCTCTCAGGTTTCAACTTCTGGGCTTTGCATTCAGTCTATAATTGTTTTTTTTAATGGTTCCACAATCGATAAGCAATTGGATTTGCCTGACTCTGGGTGCTCAGTCTCTCTCAAACAAAGGAGTGGCCGGATGGCCGGAGGGTTCCTAAAATAGGCCAGAACACTGAGTCACTTGCCTGCTCTCGGGGACCCACCCTTGTCTTCGGGTCAAAGTTTGAAGCCAGGCATTCAGGGCCTCCCTGGCTGGGCCCAGTCTGACCTGAGCTCCTGTCCCACTGCTGCCTCTCAGCGCTGGTGCTCCCGCAAATGCCTGACCCTGGAGACCCACTCCCCCATGTACGGTCCCACCTCCATTCCTTTGCTCTGTCTGCCCCTTCCCTGGAATGGCCCTGCTCTCCATCCTCCAGGATGGCCAGATCCTGCCCATGCACCCGTCCAAGTTCAGCTCAGTTGCCGCCTCCACATAAAGCCTTCTTGCTTTCTCCCCATTGGGACATAACCTTTCCATAGCACACTGGCATGCCCACTCTGGTGACACATTATGGATGTTTCCGTCCTCTCTACTAAACAGAAAGCTGCTGGGGGGGCAGGTCTGTCTGATGCAACCCTGTGTCCCTACCCTTTTCCTCATCCTGGCACCCTGCTAACCCCAGCCCACTCCCAGGCTGGCACAGAGTATGATCAGTAAATATTCATTGATAAATGCACAGAAGCATCCCCTAAATCATGAAGGTGCCAAATCTTGCTTGGACCCTAGTAAACACCCCCCATCAGCCTCTGCAGGCCCCTCTGTCCCCCACAATCTGTTTCCCACTTGGGACACTGTCACTATCACTATATTCAGACTCTGCCTTTGCAGGCCACTGCCCTGGGCCCACACTACCAGCTGCCACCTCAGAGGAGCTGGGTTCTGCAGTGCACATATACACACACCCTCTCCTATATGTCCAAGCCCACAGCGTGGACCCAGCATGTCCATACCATGCACGCCATGTTCAAAGCCACCGTGATTGAATCACCCTTGAGGCTCTATGGCCAGCATCAGCCCAAATGTCCAACATGCTAAGCTTACCCCACAGCTGTCCCACCACTGGTACAGAACACACAACACCAAACTCCCCCCCTGTATGGACCACGCATGGGGGGACCCTAAAGCTACCATCCAAGTCAGGACACTGGACAACAAGCCTAAGTCCTATCGCTAACCTGCTCTTCTACACATGCACAACACAGTTGCACATCGAGTACACATAGGCCCACGTGTGTTATCCACATGACATACATCACACACACACACTCTCACCAAAAAAAGCCCGCGGACATCTGGAAGTAGGGAGGCACCCTGCCTGCACCCCTCCTGGGCTAGTCTCATCTTGTGCCCCTGGCCCCTGACATTCCAGTCACACACCCTCCGCTAAATGCTCATGAAAACCTCCCCTAATACCCAACATGGGCTTTCCCAGCAGTTTAGAGACAATACTTTTTGGCACTTTCTGAAACCACCAAGGAAATCATGAAACCTAATGCAGAGTGATTGGGGCCATATGCTGTCAGTGTTTGCCCAGAAACTCCTGAAGATTCCAGCCCGGCCTTTGCAGGGAAGCTGGTTCTGTTCTCAGAGGGAGCAGGGCCCAGAGGGCCTGCGAGAGATGCTCTGATCCTCTGTGGCCAGAATCATCCACACCCCGCAGCCCCTCAGGGAGCCAGGAGCTCTGGACCGCCCAGCCCCGAGGGAGCAGGGACGGAGAGGAGGCGGGAGTGGGAAGCGCAGCTGTGGTAGGGAGCTCCCTCCTCCTAACCAAGGGCGGAGACCTGGCTGTGTGTGCAGGGCTGACAGCATCCCCCATCATCAGCACCAGCAGCAGCAGCATCACTATCGTCATCCCTGTTGCTGGCTCTGTCTCCTTCGGAGCATATACATGATTTGATGGATGTCGACCACCTAACTCTTGCTCCCGCCGCCTGTTACTCCACCATCTTAGCTTTATTCCTTCAAGTCTTGAAACCCTTTCAACTTCAAGAGCCTCCTAAGAGAAGAAGCAAATGCCCCCTAAGAGTTCCCACCGTAAGCCCCAATTAGCCATTTCTGCCTCCACTGTCAACACACATTTAACAACAAATGTGTAGGAAAGCACCTGCTAGGGGGCCTGGCATATGGTGGGCGTGCAGGACATTGGGGTCCCCATCACTGCTGACCCTGTGGAGGGAGAGCTTGGGCTGTGGAGTCAGTCGGCCCCTTTCCCGCAGTGTGACTCGGGCCAGTTGACCACTCTGGCCTTGGTTTGGCCTCTCTCTGGGATGGTTCTCTCTCTAGGAAGGCAATCCACTCTCTGCAGGGCTGTCATCAGAACAAGAGGAGATAAGGGACAAAAAGTGCCTGGCACAGGTTGGCACCAAAGAGGCGGTTAAAAATCTGAGACTCCTGCCTCCTGTCTCCAGCACTGGGGATGGGTTGGCCTGTCTGTAGGCGGGGAGGGCGTGGACAGCAGTGAGGAGAGGCCTGCCCGCCCCTGCTCCCCACTCTGTGCAGGTACCCTATGCGCACGAACGTGTCCAGGGATTTTAGACTTGGGAGCCTCCTGAGAAGACACAAATTCCTCCCGAGTGCTGAGTAAGCCCTTATTAGCCAGCGATGCCTTCTCCGAACTCAGGAGAGACTCTCTGGAGAAGGAACAGTTGGAGAAGGGGAAGGGGCTACAGATAGGGCAAGGGCATCAATGGAGGGAAGAAACTTTGTTTTTCCAGGACAGCAGCTGGGTGTCCAGGAGGACCCCAGGTCATGCAGCCAGTGACACAGGCTGAACTTGACCCCAAATGTCCTTCCTTGACCACACTCGCTGCCTCTCAGTTCTCCCTGAATTGTCTTGGTATCTGTCTGGGAACTAATAGAAGGTGTCTGTGCTCCTCAAGGGGCCTCTTGAGGGATCAGAGTCATAGAGCATATTTGTGCAAGTTAGAAACTGGTACCTCTTTCTCAAGACATTCTCAAGACTGACGTCTGCCAGAAAACTGATGTAATATATACACAAACTATGACTGTCATGTGAGTGGCACCTCTAGAGTTGTGCAGTGCACAGCCTGTACAACTGTACAGGGCAGCCTCAGGTCACTGACAGCCTATTCATTTTGGACAGACATAGGGCTTCCAGGCCTAACCTTCAGCCCTTCTGCACCCATCCCCCATGGGAGCCACACAGACTGACTCGGCTGCTCGAGCCCTTGGCATTCCCTGCTTAGCACAGGGAGGCAGGGATGGGGATGAATGTGACAAGTGGCCTCCATCCCTCTCTCCATCTCATCTCTCTGGCCCTCTGCTCCTCATGCCTTATGCAGAGTTTCTTTTCCCCAACACGCATCTTTTGTCAGTTGCTGCTTTATCAGTGACACGCTAATTAGGTCCAGTGAGGTTTGCTCTGCATTGGCGAGGCCTCTGTGCCTGGCATTCGGTCCAGGCTGTTCTCTCTTTGCCTTGTGGGCCACGTGTCACTCTTTCTCCCTGGAAATTCACAAATGAGGGTCCCCACCTGGGAGTCCCACTTCTTGAGCCCTTGGAGCCAGGAGTGGGGGTGACTGAGAAGGGTGGGCAGGGGGAGAGCAGCAGCCCTGGGCTGGCATTCTGCTTGGCAGACCAGACGCTTGCCTTGCAAGGGGCTTTGTAAACAGTAAAGCACACTCCACTTGTGTGCTGCTGGCATTGGGGTGACGTTGGACACCCAAATCAGCCTGCATTGGTGGCCCTGAATCTCCAGGCATAGCAGGTGAGAGGGAAACAGGAGCACCTGGAGGACCGGGGAGGCCACTGAGGGCGGCCTGCAGAACATCTGGAAGGAGGGAGGGGACCAGCCCACGTACCTGTCGTGCCACAGCCTCATCTCATGGTTCACTCTCCACCGACCCATGAGGGTAGGGACAAGCTATCTTCCACTCACCGTGTGTCCCCTGGTAGCACAGTGTCTGACACACACTAGTGCTTAGAACACATCTCCAGAGTGACTGAATTAATTCAGTACATGTGCATTGAGCACCCACGGGGCGAGGCATTGTGCTGGGGCGGGGCCCAGGGTTGAATACAATAGACCCAGTCCTTACCCTCATGGAACTTACAGTCTAGTGAATGAGAGCTGATTTTTTAAAATTCATTACAATTGTGATAAGTGCCACAAAGGAGCAGGTGACAGGGAACCCTGCTCTGGAAGTGGGAGGGCAGGGGGAAAGTTAAGGAATATGGGAGCGGAAAGGGACCTTAGGTCACCTCTACTCTAGGGTAACGGTTAGGGAGACCCAGGGCCCATCACGGCACCTGGCCTGTGGTAGATGCTCTACAGACATTGGTCGCCTTGAACCAGTGCTTTTCCTCACTTAGATCCATGTGCTCTGACCCCAGGTCCGGGGTCCTTTCTTGCCTAAACCATCCCTACTCCTCCAACAAGACTTGTGGGGCCAGGGCGATGTCCCTGGTTGCCTGTCCCAGAGTCCTCCCTGCTGAGCTCCCATAGGCTGGCAGGAGCGTGCCCACCGCCTCAGATCTAGAGAACCCAGTTCCACCCCATTTACACTGCCTCCTACCCACAGAACATATGTAAGGGGACCCGGGGATGAACTTGCACAGTTGCGTCTCTCTTGTGTGTGAGCGAGAGTCAACCACTTTCCATCTTCCTCCTCCTTCCACTCCAAAAAATACTCATTAACCTCCTCTATTGCGAGGAAAACGGATGATCAACACAAGAAGCCCAGCTGTTGATTAATTTTCCCAAACAGGGCCAAACTACAAAGCAGCATATTGCAAGGGAGAAAATTCAATAAACAGCATTTGAAACAAATTTAATAGAACATATAACTCATTACCCACTGGGGTCTGGGCCTGTGCTGCCACTTTGTGCGAGGAGGTGGGCGGAAGGCGGAGGGGAGATTTGCATCTCTTTAGCGGGACCAGCTCTGGGGGTTCCATTCCGCCAGTAGCTCTTTCAGATTAAGTTCAAGATGTTAGTCGCCGAAGCTGCATCTATAATTAACAGGCCTGTGGATGAGAGGAAGAGTTCACACCCGTCCTCCAGGCACAGAATGAAGACTGTGCAGGCTTCCTGCAGCAGCAGCTGGAACCTCAGGGACCTGCCCTGTGGGAGGTAGAGGGCTCCATTTCCTGGACTGGGGGATGTGGACTGTGGAGGAGAGATGGGGACAGATAAGAATATAATAGCACCCAGACATCCACTTCCAGGTGTTGAGAAAGGGCCAGAGTATCTGGGCCTGAGCAGGTGGCCCTTCATCCAGGTCAGGGCCGTGTCCTCCAGAGGCTCTGTGCGTAGGTGGTGAGTGTACGATCAATATGAGCAGGGGCGGCATAGGCTATCCCAGGGTTTCACCGTATCTGAGCTGTTAGCATCCTGTGCTTGAACTGGGAGCCAGGAGATTCGAGTTCAAAATCCGTCTCTGCCTAGCATTGGCTGTGTGACCTTGGGCAAGTCATTTTCCCTCTCTTGGCCTCAGTTTCCTCACTGGTAAAACAAGGCAGCTGGACTAAGTGATTCCCAACATCCTTTCCAGCTCTGGCACAATGGGGTGTCCCCCTACTGTTAGGAGCTGGCATGTGGCCAGTCCCAGGCCATGCACAAGCAGGGTAGGTGGCAACCCAGCCAGTGTGATTCTTACAGGCCCAAAAGGGCTCCCCACCACTGGACCTGCATTCCCACCATTCATCACTCCTTTGGGCTAAGACCTTTACTGCAGGCAAGAAGATGCTCCGAGAGTCAGAGGTGAAGGGCCCTTAGAGACAACCCAGCCAGGGGTTCCCAGCCAGACACCTGCACAGGCTGCCGCAGGTTGCCAAGAGCAGTTCTGAACATTTCACAGGGCCTTCGGGCAATCTTCCATTACCTGTGATGAAGCTAACTGAAACACCGAGGGGTTTTGGTTTTTTGCTTTTAATTAGAATTAAATTAACTCTATGTGATGTCCCAGGTTAGCTTGCACTGGTTAGAAGCTCTGATTGGTTGTAGATGACATCATAGGAATTTCTAGGTCATGGTTGGTGGACAAGATGCTGCCACCAGATTCACATGGCATGCGGTCACTGGCCAAATTGCACCTGTTCAGTACGTGACTGGCCTAGACACCAGCACAGAGTGACAGCTGTGTCTTTCAAATGAGAGGCTTTGTAGAGGGAGGATACTAACAAGGGTTCTTGGTGGTGAAAAGTTGGGGCAACTGATTGCTTTCAACAGCCGCATGTAATTGATAAGGAAACCAAGGCCCATCTGTTACTGAGCATGAGCACGAGTCTCGCAGAAAAGGCTGTTTTTCAGCAATAAGATGCATAGGAACTCTGGATGGAGATCTTGGAGAACAGCTTCGATAAAGGGCCTTAGGGTCTCTGGCTGAGGGA
Organism: Tapirus indicus; assembly: GCA_031878705.1. Taxonomy (NCBI): domain Eukaryota; kingdom Metazoa; phylum Chordata; class Mammalia; order Perissodactyla; family Tapiridae; genus Tapirus; species Tapirus indicus. The sequence continues at coordinate 56,669,787 of CM062918.1, read as the reverse complement.
GTGGGAGGAGGTGCTAGGCTCTGTGAAGCAAGTGAGATGCCAGATGCAAACTCCCCAACTTCGCCTCTGGTCTGAGCTCACAGCCCTGGGCTCTCTCGTCCTGTCCTTTTCCTCAGAGTGTGAAAAGATCCCAGGCACTGGCTGAGGGAAGGGGGGTGGATAAGACACAGCCCCTGCAGTCCCCTGAGGAGTACTGGCCTGCAAGTCTTAGCTCTGCCTCTTGGGTCAACTCTGACTTTTGGGCTCCTTCTCATGAAGGGATGGATTTGATCATCTCAAATCCCATTCAGCTCGGAGAGTCTTGTCTCCCTTAGTGGACGCACTAGAGGCCAACAGAGTAATTTTCTGGCTGTACTTCCGACCCTCAGCCTGGCCAGGCAGGGTTTGGGCAGGGGGTGGCAGAGTGGAGTGTGGAACCATAGACTGGGATCTGGCCCGGCTTTCCCTTTTCTCAAGAGCTCCCAGGGAGGCCCAAAGTCAGTGTAATAGCATGGGACCCACCCTTAGACCAGATATATTCTGCCTCCTGCGTGTGATGGGAGCCACAGCACCCTGGCCCCTCCCACTGGGGCCCCTCATTCATTTGCGCAACATTATTTAGGGACTGCCTCTGCTCTGTGCCAGGTTACTGAGTGAGGGACACCGGGGCAACCCAGACACATGAGATCCCTGTGCTCATGATGCTTCTAGTCTAACTGGCGGAGACAGTCAATAAGTGGACAAATAAACACATCTAGATGCAGGCCTGAGTGTGCCTGTGTGGACACTGCCTGGGCGTTGCCCAAGGGCAGAGACTGGGTCTCAGGCTCCTGTGTGCCCCTGCAGCCCACTCCCAGGGCTGGCTCAGAGCTGGCCCCCAATCAGCAAACATTTGTTGAATTTCCCAGCATGAGCGAGAAAGCATATGGTAAGTGCCCAGTCGTGGTTCTGTCCACAGTAGAAGCCAGCGTGTACACACAAACATCTCATTTCAATTAAAAAACATTTATCGAGGACCCATTATGTACCAGCAGGGTTCCAAGCCTGAGAATCTAGACGTGAATAAAGTCAGATCCCTGTCTCCCTGAGCTCACAGCCCAGGGCAGAGGCAGGCACATGAGCCAGCCAGCCCCCCTGGCGTGCTAGGATGGTGGTGGCTGTGTGCACCCAGTTCCCATCAGGGCAGGGCTGGGGGGCTGGCGAGGTAGCACAGCAGGAGAGAATGATGAGGAAGGAGTCACAAATTTATACCCAAATCCACACAGATGGGTAAACAGATACCCCCAGAGACAAATGCACACAGAGACTCACAGGTATGTACACTGGCTACCTAAGCACGTGTAGACATAAGTACTGACCCCTGTGGACTCGGACCCAGGTCATCATGATTGAGGTCTGTTAGTGGTGCCCCAAATCTGGGGGCGGGGGTGTGGGTGAGAGAGTGGCCTGTGTGTTGGGGGTTGGGCCCTGGGTCACCCTGGGCATCACCAGACCTTGGCCAGGGGATGCCCTGGGGTGGGCGTAGCTGTTAGGCTAAACCTGAGAAGTTAGGCTGATTATTGGCTTGCTGTGTTTGTCAATCACCAGAGACGACCAATCAACTGCACACCAGGCCTGACCCTCAGATCAGAGGCCAGAGGTGGTAATTTGGCAAAAAGCTTAACTGTTAGTACTTGTGCTTGTCGAGGAGTTTAAACCCGGTCGGGTCAGGACAGTGCGGTGGAGGAATGAGTGCTCGAGTTAGCTGTACTAGGCTCACGTTCCTTCAGGGCAGAACTGCGCACTTTAGAAACTTCCCACTCCCCTCTTTGGATATTTTGCTATTAGGAGCTAATAAATGGGAAGTGTTTGGAACAGCTCCTGACATGGTGGCCCCTCAGTGAGTGGTCATTCTGTCCCCCAAGACCATGCCCTTGGTGTGTGGTGGTAAAAGTTCTGGCCTGTTCAGCTGTGAGGAGGGGAACCAGGGAGCCAGCTGGGAGGAGGTGGCAGGAGGGTGACCTGAGGACGTGGGTGAGGCTTCCTGCTCCCTGTGAGCACCAGCCCTCCTCTCCTGCCCAGGGCCTGGCGTTTGTTCATTGAGTGAGCGATGGATCCCTCCTCCAGGGCTGCCTTCTGCTGAAACCTTGGGGAGTTTTGTGTGTGCTTTCCATAAGAGATACTATTTCTTTGCAGTAATAATAGCTTTTGTAGTGCTTTCTACCTGCCAGACACTGTTCTGTCTGCTTCATGTATAATAACTAATTTAATCCTCTTAACAATCCTATGAAGTAAGGACATTATTATTCCCATTTTACAGACGGAGGACCTGAGTCCCCGAGTGGTTTAGTAAATTGTGCAAGGCCACGCAGTGAGTACGCAGAGGAAGCAGGATGGCACTACAATCTATTCTCCAACCACGGGGCTCTGCCATCTCTCTGGAAGGAAGATCTGGTTCTTCCTCCTTCACCCTCACTAATACACCACAGGGCCCTGGATAAGTCCCTGCCCCTCCCTGAGTCTCCATTTCCTTCTCTGGGGAGCAGAAAGTCCTCTGCACCTGGTGGCCTCCCAAAGACCTAGCTGACCGTCCACATCCCTGCACAGGCTGTGCTGGGAGAAAATGGCGCCCTGGCGCAGCATTCTGGGGAGCGGATGTTTCAAGCTGGGGGCTCTGCATCTTGGCCCCTGAAGCAGGGCCAGGGTGGCGAGTCCTCTCTGAGCCCCATCAGCAGACCCACAGTTGGGCTCATAGGTCCCTTGAGGCCTCCCAGGAGGACCAGGGCTGGGGTCACTAATGAGGATGCCAGGAGAGAAACCACTCTCTCTTAAAGTAAACTCATGCAGAGAAATCATAAACTGTGCATGCAATTTGCACCTGGGCCAAGGCCCTCAGAGCTGAAACATAGTCTTATGGGCTATTTATAGTCGTGGAGAAATTAGAGTTTTCTGGGTAACAGGAGGGCTGACAGACTCCGGCTGGCCAGGGCCTGGCAGGGGAAAGAGTGGGAACCGTGGAACCTCTGGTGCAGGACTCTGTGCTCCCCAATCTCTTCTCCCTGACCCAGCCTGTGCAAGCGGGACGGGAGGAGAAGAGGGCTGGAGAGGAGCCTCCCTTCACCAAGGGCGCATAATCTCGGGTCTCTCTGTGGCCCAAATGGGAGTGAGGCCAGCAGCCTGGGACCCTTATCATTGAGGCATGAGCTCCTCTACTTCAAGCCTGTCATTTCACAGATGCTGGAATTGAGGCTCAGAGAGGGGACGTAACCTATCCAGTGTCACACAGCTAGTGGGGCCCAGACGAGCTCTGGTTTCCTGGCCCAATCTCTGCAACAGAATTCCCACAGTAAGCCCAGGCAGAAGACCAGAGAAGCTGGCTGGAGACACTCCCTAGCGGGAGACAGTGGGAATTCAGCATCTAGTGACCACATGCTCCAGAGCAGACAGCTCCAGAGTGGGTTCTGGAGTGGGGAAGGCATGTCCTGGGGGACTCAGGGATGAAAGCCCAACTCCCTTACCTGGCATTCAAGGTTCCCAACCGCCCTTTTAAATATCTTCCTCACCCCTCCGTAGGCAAGCTCCTCCCTCCAGCTCCCCTAGAACATTCCCAGCTCTCATACTCCTCTGCACTCTTGTCCACACTCTTCCCATCTGGATTGCCTTTACCCTACTCTTCTCTGGTTAACTGAGTGCTCCACCCCTCAAGTCCTCTGAAGTCCCCATTCCTGGTCCCCCCTGCCCTGAGACTTGCCCTCGCTCTGAACTCCTTACTGGAACGACGAGCCTACCCAAGGAGGCCTGGTGTAGTGGATGCTGAGGTGTGCCACCAGATGCACAGTTCAGGATGAGGCACTGCTTCCCCCCAGCTGCACAGAACTTAGTGGTTCCCGGCTGAGTCCCTCTCCAGAAATTGCCCTCAGTCAAAGAACGCGAGAGGCAAGGGTTCAATTCTGTTCTGCCGTGACCTAATACAGACTCAGGGGTCAAGTTCCCTGGGGGCTTTGCCCATCCTGGCACTGTAGTCTGGAAGCCTGACTCCTTCCCCAACTGGTGAGGATCACTCTATTAGTTTCCTATCGCTGCTGTAACACATTAGCACAAATCTAGTGGCTTAGAACAACACAAATTTATTATCTTACAGTTCTGTGGTCGGAAGTCTGGCATGGGTCTCACAGGACTAAGGTCAAGGTGTCAGCAGGCTGTTCCTTTCTGGAGGTCCTGGGGGTGGGGGGGAATCTGTTTCCTGCTCATTCGGGTTGTTGGCAGAGTTCAGTGCCTAGGGTTGTAGGACCGAGCTCCCTGTTTTCTTGCTGGCTGTAAAATGAGGGTTGATCTTAGCTTCTAGAGGCCACTGCATTCCTTGGCTCGTGACCTCCTTTCTCCGTCTTCAAAGTCAGTGCAGGCAGGTGAAGGACTTCTCATGGCATCTCTCTCTGACCGGCCTTCTTTGGTCATCTTCCACATTTAAGGATTCGTGGAATTAGATGGGGCCCACCTGGATAATCCAAATACTCTCCCTATCTCAAGGTCCTTAATCACATCTGCAAAGTCCCTTTTGCCATGTAAGGTAACATATTCACAGGTTGCAGGGATTAGAACATGGACATCCTGGGTGGGGGGTGGAGGAGGGCATTATTCTGACTACCACAGCTACCCAGCGTGGGGCAGCCTCTGATCCAAAATCCACCTCCTCCTTTTCCAGGGAGAGGTCTGTGCAGTTCCCTGTGCAGCAGGGACCTACGGCCCCAACTGCTCATCCGTCTGTAGCTGTATCAACGGCGGCACCTGCTCCCCAGTAGATGGCTCCTGCACCTGCAAGGAAGGTAATGTGCCTTCTTCTCCAATCCCATCCCCCTCAGATGTGTACACCACCCAAGTGGGCTGCTGGCTGAGGGGTCTGGGCTGCTCCTGCCCCACCCACCCACCTGCAGGGTCGGAGCCTATATGTCAGGTTCCAGCTAAGGAAACCCATGCTAGGGACTTCAGCAGCAGAAGGTAAGACTAGCAACTGTGGGGAAGCTGCTACCACCCTAGGCGTGAGGGACGAAGGGAGGAAGTAGGGTTCCCAGAGCCTAGAGTGAGGGCTGCCCAGCAGGATTTGGGATGTGGAGAGGAGCTGCACTGTAGGCTGGAGCGTGGAGGAGACACAGCCACCATGAGAGGCCCTGCCCAAGGCAGAGAAAGAAGAGGAGATAATGGTGTCTCTCCTGCTCCCGCCCTCCAGTCTGTGAGCCAAGTCTCCCGCTGGCAAGGCATCTGGGATCCAGATAAGAGGGAGCCTGGGGGGCACAGCTGCAGGGGTTGGTCCCCTGTGCCACAGAGCAGAGCAGATGAAGGGGAGAAATGGATCTGAGGGCAAGCAGACCAGTGATCGGCCTCAGAATGGGAAACCAGCCTGTCCTGCAAACAGAGGGCCCTGAGATAAGCTGCCTGATTCCACCTCCGCTGGGGGATCCCAGGTGGGATCCCCTACCTACAGCAAAAACAGTGAGAACCGGGAGGCAGGAGACCCACCAGGTTCAAGCCCCAGCTCTCTTAACAGCTGTGCTGTGTTTCTGAGCAGCCTGTGTGTGGAACGTGTGTTCTAACCCAGTGGTCAGAGGGGTGAAGCTTAGGGTGGGATGCCTTGTACAGAGCTGGGCGTGGGGGGGCGGGGCAGGAAGCCCTGCTGGGCTTAGCTGGAGAGGCAATAGTCTTTTCCCTCCCCGCAGGGTGGCAGGGCGTCGACTGCTCCCATCCGTGCCCCAGTGGAACTTGGGGCCTGAACTGCAATGAGAGCTGCATCTGTGCCAATGGGGCGGCCTGCAGCCCCACAGATGGCTCCTGCTCCTGCACCTCCGGCTGGCTGGGGGACACCTGCGAACTGCCCTGCCCAGTGAGTGCCCAGGGCTGGGAAGGAAAGGCGGGCCTAGCATCCCTCATGCCCTTTCCCTGTGGTGACTGTCCACAGACGGGCACTGAGAAGAGCACTGGATGAGGTGGTCGGACACTTGGATTCAGGTCTCAGCCCTAGTCCTGACTTCTCCGCGGCCACTTTCCAACTTTGGGCTTCAGCCCTCTCATCTATAAAATACTTGGAAGATGTAGTGACGTGGCATGACTTTCCCCTCGCTACTCTAACTCATTAATTGACTCTGGCACTTGTACCTGAGCCCAAGTGCAGCTTCAGAATCCTTCATAACACAGAGCTACAGGACAGCCCTTACTAATCCATCAGAGCTGCCATTTCTTTTTGTGTGTGTGTGTGTGTGTGTGTGTGTGTGTGTGTGTGAGGAAGACCAGCCCTGAGCTAACATCTGTTGCCAATCTTCCTCTTTTTTGCTGAGGAAGACTGGCCCTGGGCTAACATCCGTGCCCATCTTCCTCCACTTTATATGGGACGCCGCCACAGCATGGCTGACAAGCAGTGCGTCCGCGGGCGCCCGGGATCCGAACCGGCGAACCCCGGGCTGCCAAGCGCGGACTAAACCGCTGCGCCACCGCGCGGCCTCATGAGCTGCCATTTCTTTTTTTTTGTGTGTGTGGGGAAGACCAGCCCTGAGCTAACATCCGTCACCAATCCTCCCCTTTTTCGCTGAGGAAGGCTGGCCCTGGGCTAACATCTGTGCCCATCTTCCTCCACTTTATATGGGACGCCTCCACGGCGTGGCTGACAGGCAGTGCGTCGGCGGGCGCCCGGGATCCGAACTTGCGAACCCCGGGCTGCCAAGCGCGGACTAAACCGCTGCGCCACCGGGCGGCCCCGAGCTGCCATTTCTTGATAGATAACTTCTAAGCTTCTTTCTAGTTCCAACAGTCTATAATTTTATGATCAGGGTGTGGGGGGGACTAAACCAAGCACTATCCAGCAATAACCACCCAGACTTCATCACTGGATCTTAGTCTAAGATACAAATAAGTTAAACTAATTGATGTGATATTGTTGAATGAGTCCTATAGTCCTTGGTTCAAATCCTGGCTTTCCCACATCCTAACTGTGTTACCTTGAGCATATTACTTCACCTCTCTAACCCTATTTCTCATCTTTAAATTGTGAATATAATGAACCATCTCACAGAGTTGTTATGAGGATTCAGAGTAATGAGTTATGCAAGGCTCTTGATACCTGATGAGCAGGCAACAAACGTTGGTCACCACCTTCTTCCCTAGTAACAAAGAATAAATCATAGTCACTCCTCACATATGATCGATGTATTATGATTTGCAAAGTGCATTTTCATTTACAGTTCTAATCAATGATCATTATAACCCTCTGAGTCTGACCATTGAGAAGTAGGGCAGAACCATCGCCTCCTCCTTCCAAGCTCCATACTGTTGTTAATGCAACCAAAGAATTATGTGGAGTGGCTTCATGGCCATGTTGATCCCCAGTTATAAAAAGTGCTCCCACTGTGCCCTAGCCCCAGTCTCTGTGCATCCCTGTGGGCCAGTGGCTCAGTTTTGTCATCAAAATCCAACAGAAGTGTGTAGACCTGGGTCTAGGTCTGGTCATTTCTCTCTCCCCTTTCTCTCCACAGGATGGCACATTTGGGCTGAACTGCAGTGAGCGCTGTGACTGCAGCCACGCTGATGGCTGCGATCCCATCACAGGCCACTGCTGCTGCTTGTCTGGATGGACAGGTAACCTCCCTCTGCCTCAGCACCACCCAGGCCCTATGGAGCTGGGTCCCTGGTATCCTCCTGCTTCTCCTGACTGTTCTCTCTCTCCTTTACTTCTTGCTCCCTGAATATGCACCTTTCCCTCCATTTCCTCTGGAGGCTCTGTTCAAAGGGGTAGGGGTACACCAGTAAAAAATTAGACAAAGGTATAGGTGCTTAATCTGTGTTTGCCGAGGATGTGGTGGAGAGGGGGACAAGGAACTTTCTCCTTAGCCCAGGCTCAGACTCCTGGTCCCTACGTGTGTCCTGTCAGCCTACCTCCTAAACACATGGCAAATCCATCCACTTCTCTCCATCCCACTGCCACCATCCTGGTCCAAAGAGCACCATTTCTTAGCTGGCACTACGTCAGCCTCTTGGCCTCCTCTCTTGCCCAGCTACATCCATTCTGCAGCTGGTGGCCAGAGTGAACTTTTCAAAACCTACATCCGTTCACATCAGCCCCTGCTCCGAATGCCTCACTGGCTTCCCATGGCACTCATATAAAATCCCAAATCCTTTTGGTGGCCCAGAGCCCACATGATCTGGCCCTGCCCAACTCCTCCACCTCTCTTTTGCCTCCTCCCATCATCATTCACTCCAGCCACGTGGGCCAACCACCTTCCTGACTCCAGGCCTTCGTGTGTGCATTCCCTCTGCCGGGATCACTCCTTCCTTTCCTCTTTACTTGATAATGCTTTCTCATCCACCAGATTTCAACCGAAAGCTTACTTCCTCTGTGAGGGCTCTCTTCCCCTGCTACAATCTACCTCCCCACTGGCCAAGACGATGTAAGAGCCCCTTTTATTAATTCTCATAATACTCTACACTTTTCCTTTTGGAGTACTTACCTCAGTTGTCACTGAACTCTGGTTTGAGTAACTATTTATTTATTATCTGCTTCCCCAACTTGACCATCAGCTCTATGGAGCCCATTCCCATGAACCGTATCTGCCTCGTTCGCCACTGTATCCACTGAGATCCAGATAACACAGTGGCTAAGAACATGGAGCTGGAACCAGACTGCCTGGGTTTGTAGCCTTGGGCAAGCCCTTTCACCTCTCAGGGCCTGAATTCTCCATCCATAAAAATGCAGGTAATTATAATCCTCCCAAACACAGGGTCATTTTGAAGTTTAAATGAGTTAATACCTGTACGTGCTAACAGTGCCTGGCACATAGGAAGTGCTCAGTAAATGTAAGTCATGAACACAGGAAGTGCTTAATAATGATATGCCGTGTGAATGAACCCAGTGCCAAGGTGGTGGACAGCAAGGAGAAAGAAATACAGGCATTGTTGGCAGTGCTGGTCCTCAGATAAATAATTCACACCATGTTGCTGAGCAGCCTCTGTTCTCCACAACCAGAAAGTTTCTGAGCAGCTGAGGGCCAGAGACATTGCTTCCTCTGTGGCATCTCTGGTCTGGCTCCCCTGCCCTGCCCCTTAGTACAGAGCGAGGCTCCACCCTGGTCACTGGCACCCCAGACTCTTAGCTGGAGCCAACTGGAAATCCACTTCAGTTTTTCATTGCCTTAATTTCTAGTGAGCCAAGATTTTAATAACATCTGGTGCTTAAAAATTCTGTCTTTGATGGACAACCTTTCAGCAAGACCTCTGCTGTTCTAAAGCTAATTTCCCCAAACAAGGTCCTGAAGTCATTTCAAAGGAGGGATTGATGTCCTGAGGTTTGTCGTGCAAATGGAGACCAAGGAGGGATAGGGAGGGATGGGTACAGGCCATCCTCCCCTCCTGCCCCCAGAAGTGTGTCCCAGCCCCTGGCATGTGGCTCGCATCTTGGCTTAACACCAGTTTTGCTCTGCCCTAAGGGTGTGCATGTCTTCTCCCCTTGCCCCCATAAGCTACAGGCTTCTTGATGACTGACATCATGTCTCACTCACCTTGCCCTGCACATAGTTGGTGCTTATTAAATGTCTATTGAAATAAATTGAAAGAAGCTGGCCTATAACCAGATATAGCTTTTCCCCTTGAAGTGAAGGAGACCTTAGAGATGATCTACTCCAACCTCCTCATACTGCAGACAAGGAAAGGGGGTTGCCCAAGGTCTCAGGACGTTAGTGCTAATAGGATGGGAGACACAGGATTGCCTTGTAAGGGGGAGCCATTTATTCATTCAGTTAGCGTTTACTGACTCCAGCAATCACCAAGTCTTTATTTGGCAGCTACCACGTACCCAGCACTGTGTCAGGCCCAGCAGTAAATGGCAAAATCCACTAACAGCAAATGTTCCTGAGCACGTATGTGTCAGACACTGTGCTGGGCAATGGAGATGCCAGGATGACCAAGATGGCATCCCTGTCCATTAGGAGCACCAAATAAGGAGGGTCCGAAGTGTCAGTAAGCCATCCATGGTCTCTGTCTTCAAATTACTAGTAAGGGAGACAGGACTCATATGTATGAAACATTCAAATAATAGGTAGAGAAAAAGCTATATGCCACTGACTATCAAAGAGATGCTTGAATTCCTGGGAGACATCTGGGAGGGCTTCCTGGAGAAGCAGGGCCCTAAGCAGACCCTGAAGGATATGGGCTGCTGAGTTGCTGCTGGCCTTGTGGCATGAACTAGAGGTCACAATATATGGATTCTTAGGCTAGCTTTACCCACCAACATAGATGTGTAGGGGCTCCTGAAAAATAAAGCAGGGAGATTCCCTAGGGGTAAGAAGGGAAGGGACCTCTACAGGGGATTATGATCCCCATTCAACCATAGGGAAAACAGGGCCTACAGAAGGTAACTGGTGAAGCTATACCTCTTCAGAAGCTGTAGTTGGAGAGTCTCCCACCAGGCCAAGGTCAGCCCCTTTGCTCACACCTGGAAAACTGGGGCACTCCATGCAGGGGACACCCTGGACCCTTCTCCCCACTTAGGTCCCAGTGTCTTAAGTTCCAGAGAGCTGTTAGGACATATAAGAACCTCAGACAGGAGCCCCACTCCCACAGAACCAGGCCTAGAATATAATAATCGCCAAATCCTAGAACCCAGTGGGCCCTTGCAGCTACCTGCCATGAGCATAATAACCTTATACCTGTGGTTCTCAGTCTCCAAGGAAGAGGACCCCTTTTTCACATGAAAACATTTTGAAGATTCCACACATGAGAGTGTATCCATTGATTGGAAGAAAACATAATAGCAACAGGCTGCCATGAATTCAGGGGTGCTTTTGCATGCATTGTGTTTCATTAATCACAGTAATATCTGCATACAGTTTTAGGAAAGAGCAGTGTTGATGTGTGACATGTATCTTGGTCAGCCTACAGCGTGCTGATGCACCCGTGGGATCAGAGGCCCCTGTCAGACAGTGGAGCCTGCCCTTAGTCCTGTGTGTCTCCCAAGAACTGCAGAGTCCCTCAGCCTGCAGTCTGATCCTGGGGTTTCGACAACTACAGCAAAACAGTTCCTTGGGGCAGATCACTGCTTTTGGTGTGTCTAGAGAAGGGGAAACTTGGAGATGCATCCAAAGCTATGAACAGCTTCGTGGTTCCCCCTTCCCCAGGCTCCCCTTCAGTCCATCCCTGCTGCTTGTCCAGGGTTCACCTTTTGAGCACCTGAAACTGCACAGGGAGAGACCTCCAGGAGGGGTGAAATGTGCCCACCAGATTCTCATTGGGGAAAGATCCCATTCCCTGGAGAGAAGCTCCCCCTCCCTCTGTGCAGAGGCCTCATTTGCTGGAGAGTGGCATCTGAAGCCCCCAGCTGCTGCACAATTGATATGTCACAGGGAGGGAGGCCCAGGTGGGAGCCAGGTGCCAAACCAGACTGAAGTACTAGAGAATGAGTAAAGCCTGTTGCGTCCCTCCCTCTCCATGTTCTCTCGGCTGTTCTGCGCCCCACTTTCCCCACCCGCCCAGGTGGGCTTGTACAATTCCAGCCTGCCGCTAAATTGGTCCCACTGCTCTCCTTCCACTGCTAGGGCTGGCTCTGTTCACTGGGGCCAAATGTCTTCCTCCCTCTTTCTTTCTCTTTTTCACAATCCCCGTCCTTATAACAAGGCAGACATGATTTTCTGGCTGATTCTGCTCCTCTCTGAGCCTCTGATATTCACCTTCCACAGCCAAGCCAGTCTCCTGGGCCCACACGGTCCATTCACCTAATGCAAGTCAGGCTGGAAGCTTTTCCTCACCCCCGAGCTGGGCCATTCAGCCTCAGGCCTTCTAAAATTCCTTCCTAGCCTTTGGGCTGTAATCACCCCAGAACATATTTCCTCTATCACGGCTCAAAAAGACGATGTAGGCCTTTCCTCCTCTTTCCTATTGAGAAATTCCATCCATTCCCCCATAGGCCACTGTTTGTCAAACTGAGGGTCATTAAGTCAATTTCTTGGGTCACAACTATCTTTTTTTTAAATAGAGTACATCACAGTGCAGAGAAAACAGAGTACATCACACGCAGTCACAGAAAACGTCATTTTGGAAAGTGTTGGTTTCTAGTATACTATGTGCACACATATGATATAAAATACATATTGCACTGAGGACTGTGGTCAAAAGAATCTGAAAAGACCCCACCCACTTTCTGGGCCCCCACCCCAGGGCTGGTTGGCTGAGACCCAGCAAGGACCAGTGGCTCCTGGACTTATATGGGTGGGCACGTAGCTCACTCCCACCTTGTGCAGCCTCCATAAAGGCACTCACTTGCCCCATTGTTGGTTTCTCCCAAGCCTAACTGTGGATACCAGCTAAGATGTCAAAACAAAAGAGGCCTTTCATGATCTGGTCCCTTCTTAGTCGCACAATCTCATTTCGTGCCATACCTCATTTTGTACTTTATGGTTCACCCACACTACGTTAGTTTTTCTTTCAAGGCATGATTCTCTCTCCTGCTTCCTGCTCTTTGCATATAGGGTTTCCTTTACCTAGTCAATTCCTCCTTGGGAATTGGGTACTTAAGACTCAGTTTGGGTATCACCTCTTCATGGAAGCCCTCCCTGACCAGCCAAGCCTCAGCTGGGGCTTTCTTCCACGTTCCCAGATGCACTGTGCTGGCCCCACGTCTTCATACTGCACAGTGGCCCCTTCCCATCAGTCTTCCTTTTGCTCTCATCCCTCTCACCACTGACCTGAGTCTGCCTCTGGCCCACAGGCATCCGCTGTGACAGCACGTGTCCACCTGGTCGCTGGGGCCCCAACTGCTCCGTCTCCTGCAGCTGCGAGAATGGTGGCTCCTGCTCCCCAGAGGATGGGAGCTGCGAATGTGCTCCTGGCTTCCGAGGATCCTTATGCCAGAGAAGTAAGGCTGAGCCCCCCATCTCGCAGACCTCGGGTGGCTCATCCTCCCCACCCCTTCCCAGTTGGAACTAGTCCTGGCCTGAGAGAGGCTGGGCTCTGAGTCAGCCACCATCGAATCTCTCTCTCTATTCCCCTGTTTCCCTGCCCTGGCTTTTCTGTCCCCAAGTTCAAGGCCCAGCCCAGCTCCTCAGTGGAAACAGGACCAGACCACAGCTCCTCTCTGCAGAAAGGGACGGGCCCTCCAAGGTGTGGGGCGGGTATGGCTCTCCCCATACTTTCAAGGAGCCTCCCTTCATCACTATGTGGGACCAGAGGGGTGGCCAGGCTGGCTGGGACCCCTTGAGCTGCTGACCATGTCTCCCCTTTACCCTCAGTCTGCCCCCCTGGGTTCTATGGCCATGGCTGTGCCCAGCCGTGCCCTCTCTGCGTACACAGCAGTGGGCCCTGCCACCACATCAGCGGCATCTGTGAGTGCCTCCCCGGATTCTCCGGAGCCCTCTGCAACCAAGGTACTGTCTCCAGAGGGAAGGCTGGGCCAGGGAGGTGAGGAGTCCTGGGAGGGAAGTGACAGGGAAAGAAGGGTTTTGGGATTCTCACCATACTCTGGAGGCAGTTCCTTGCCTCCTCGGGGCTTGGGCCTACCTTTCTAAGAATTGGGTACCACAGGGAGTGAGACAAAGCCATTATGCAGTTAAAGGAACAGACTCAGAGAGGTTGAATGACTTCTCCACTGTCTCACAGCTAGCAAGTGGCAGAGCTGAGAAACAAATTCTGACTCCAAAGCCCATGCTAAATGGATGAAAAATGAAATAAGCGTAGATGAGGTCCACAGAAGAAGTGGCCCCAAATGGCTTATGCTGAATGCCAAGTGGTAAAGGCAGAGAACACTGTGGGGGCTCAGAGGAGACAGTTCTGGCTTCAGCTGGAGATGGCAACTTCCCAGCCGTTTCCTCTCCCAGCACCACTAATCCCTCACCACACGCTCTCCTGTCTCAAAGGCAGACTCCTTCACAACACCAACTCCTGCCAACTTCCACCACTCAACAGGAGTTGAAAAGGGAGATAAAACTTATTTGCATTGGTGTGCTGCTAAACTGGCTCTCTGTGGTTTTGAGAAAAGCCCTGATCTGTAACATTTGCAGATTTCTGTGATATAAATATTCCCACTGTGCCTGATTCCAAGGTACCAATGGTTTAACACTGGTCACAAAATTCCTGAATATTCAACAACCAGTGCGAAGACAGAAGCTGGCTCCAGTGCACACCACTGCTTATTGCTGCCCCTGACTTAGTTGGGCCAAGGCAGTGTCGATGTGGGGGACGGCTCCATGTTGTGCAGGACTTTAGCTGGGCCTTAGCCTGAAAGGCAGAGAAGAAAGGTGTTCCACGTAGAGGAAATAGCCTGGGCAAAGCACAGGGGCCTGGACATGGGACTGTCTGGCAGTAGGGAATGGCTGAAGGATGTGGGGGCTGGAGATGGGAAAGGGGACTGAAAAGGTCATCTGGGGCCTGTGGGACAGCTCTCAACACAAGGTTGCAGAATTTGCACTCTAACCTATTAGAAGCAGAGGGATCTTAGACCAGGGTAAACTTAGAGCTAAAAGCAACTTCAAGTTCATCTGTGCAGGAATCTCATCTGGCCTCTGCTTGAATACTTCCACTGAGAGCTCACTACCTCCCAGGGGAACCGATTCTTTTGATGAATAATCACTGAGCTGGGCTATTTTTGTAAGTGTATACGGGCTGTTAATATGTATGAGCAGAAAGTTTACTCCATGATGCTTTGAGGTCATGAGAAGTTTGGGCCCCAAGGAAACATATGTGACAGTTTCATTTGCTTGCAGCCCTCCTAGGACAGTTTAATCATAATCTGACACATCGAGGTTTACTCGTTAAACGTCGGAGACCCAGCCGTCAATACAGATAGGCCGGGTCTAAATTGGGACCTAAGCAGCCCGAGGAGTAACTCTCAGATCTTGCGATGTCTGATTTATTGCCCGCTGGCCTAATGAGTATTTTCCACATATAGATCTAATAGAGTTTGCTATTAATGGCAACTGCCCTGGTTAAGTCTCAAACCTTGTAAAAAATTGAACTGACACTTTTTAATGACTGGCTTTCCAGCGAGTTACAAATTACAGACACTGCTTATGCAGAATCATTAAACATAGATTAAATATAACCAGATGTTTTCTTTTCACCAGCCCCCCCTTCTCTCCACTGCCCCTCTCTTTGCCTCACTCTTGATTCAGCTAAGAAGTCGACCAATTAATGTATTAGACTGATCGCATTAGCAGCTCTGTGGGTGAATTTGTCAGCCTTGTGTATGTGAGAAAGACTTCAAAGATAAGACTGTCTTGTTAGAGAAGCTCAGAATTGGTTTTAGGGGCGGGGGTGGGTGGAGCAGCTCTGGCACCCCACTTCCCAGAGAGGGCCAGGACTGGGGATGGGTTCCCCAAATCAAGCACCTTCCAGTGGCAGGGAAGAGGAGGCTGGGCTACATGCTTTTCAGGAAGCTGAAGCTGCAGCATGAGCTGCATACAGGTGAGAGGCGTGTCATCCTCCTGGCAGTGGACCTGCCCTGGAAGGAGCTAAGGTTTTTGCTAGAGGAAGCATAGCGGCCCAAGTCAGCCAGCCTGCTCATACCTATTACCCACAGCCCGGGGCCAGTGGATGAGGGTTACCATCCCTATTTCAAAGATGAGGAAACAAACAGAGGGGTGATGTGGTTTGCTCAAAGGCACTTAGCCAGTAAGCGGCAGAACTTCCTAGCTGTGTGACCTTGGGCAAGTTACTTAATCTCTCAGTGCCTCAGTTTCCTCATTTGTAAAGTAGAGTTAATAATAGGGAGTAATAATTAAAATATATAATATTGAGAGTATTACAAGGTTAATTGAACTAATATTTGTAAAGCACTTTGAACAGCGTCTGATGCATGTAAGCGCCATAGAAGTGTTTGTTGAATATATATATACAAAACTAGGGCCCAATCCCAAGGCTTTGGGCTGGAGATCTTGACACCATGCTGCCTTCCCTATTGTCCCAACCACTAATCATGTCCAGGAGAGGCACAGAGGGGACACAGATCCTAGGTACCAGGTGCCCACAATCTGGTTGGGGAAGGGCTGGCAATATGAGGCAGTGTAGCATAAAGGAGAGGGTGCCAGCCCAAGGTTTGAGAGATCTGGGCCCTGGGGAAGTTGCTTCCCTTCAAGAATCAACATTTTCCCATGATGCTGCATGTGGCTCAGCCAACTGAGGGCCTCAGGGATTCAAGGAATTCCTCCCCCATAACTAGAATGCAAGGAAGCCTTCTTCAAGGAGGTATAACTGGCTAGAACTGGGCTTTGAGGGGAGCTTGTTGAACAGAGAGGAGCTCGAAGGGACAGGAGTCACTGATCCCAGCAGAAACCACTGTAAGGTCACCGTTCCTGCGGCCTATTTTGGCCATTTTGGAACATTTCCTGAGTGTTTGTTATATGCCAGGCACTGTGCTGGGCACTCAGACACAACAAAGAACAAGAGAGCCAAGTTCCCTGCCCTCACAAAGCCTGTAGTCTAGAGGGAAAATTCTGAGTTCAGTCTTCCCAGCAGAACTTGGGAGTCAAGCGGGAGGAAAGGGGTGGCCAGTTTATTTCCACACATTCAGCCATCATGCTGTGAGTACCTGTGGTTCTCCAGGCATGGTGGGGGATATAGACATGGGTGGGACTCAGGCCTTGCCCGAGACAGGCTCACAAGTCATAGTAATGGAAGACCAGGGTAGAAACTAATAGACGGTTCTAGAAGCTCAAACAGGGACACAGCCCCCCAGGACAGAGAAGAGGGGTGAATCAGTTAGGATTAAGTTCAGCTATAAGTGACATAAAAATCCAAAATAACTGGCTTGAAAATGACAAGCATTATTTCCCTCACGCATTGAAAAAAAAGAAAAGATCCAGAAGTAGGCCATTGGGGAATGGTAGGGGAGCTTACAAAGATGTCAGGGACCCAGGCTCCTTCTATCTTATTATTCTGCCATCCTCAGGATATGGCTTCCACCTCTGATGAAATATAGCTGCTTGAGCTCCAGCCATTTTGTCCACAGTTCTTATCTATAATCTACGTTATCCTTCTAAAAGGAGGAATGGGCAAATAGAGTGATGCATTTCCTCTTACCATTGGCCAAAATGTAGTCACATGGCCATTTCCAGCTGTGCAGAAGCCCAAAAAATGAAGTCTTTATTCTAGGTGGCCATAAGCCCAACTAAAACTTGAGATTCTACTTCTAAGGGAGAAGACTTGATATTGAAGGAGTAGTGGTCTACTACAGAGGGATCATGGGGGAGGTAGCAATTGAGATGACTCTAGTAGGCAGGGTAGGATTTCCACATGGACATGAGCGTCAGGGAAGTTCTGGAAGGGAACAGCTGGAGTGAAGGCACAGAGGAGGAAAGACATGGAGTGTATTTGGAAAGTGGTGTGTGGTCCAGTGACTCATGTGTCTGGGTGAGGTAGGTTAAGTGCTGATCTCTAGGATCCAGATTTTATTCTGGGGCAATAGGCAGCCACTTGAGGATGTCTGAGTGGGGCACAGGAGTGCCATGAAGACAGCTCTGCTTTAGAGTGCTCAAGCTGTAGGAAGCAGGTGGAGGATGAATTGCAGGGGGGAATGTGAGGTAGGTAGTCAGTTAACACTCAGACCTAGTCCTAAAGGAGCTTGCAGCCTGGCTGAGGAAACCAGCCCTTCCTCCAGAGATCAAAATCCTACAAGTGACTCAAAGTGGAAATGCCATGGGAGCTCAGTGGAAGAGAGCATCTTCTGGACCCAGGAGGGGTCTCCTGAGGAGGGGGCTGAGCTGAGGCTTGAGGAACAGGTCATATTTGGAGAGACAGAGGAAACAGGTGGACAAGGATAGACATTCAGGGCTGGTCCTCTAACAGTTCCTCTGCAGACAGACCTGCTACCCTGCATTTGTCCCTCTCCTTCCAGCTATAAACATTCTCTGCCCTCGTGGCTATGGGATCAGTGATGCTGCAAAAGTGTGGTGATGGAAGGCAGAAGGCTGCAGAGCAGTGCAGGGAGCACTGGACTGTGAAAATGCAGAGGTGGGATTCCCAGCCTCACCACTTCAGTCTGTGAGACCTAAGTCAAGTGATTCTACCCCTTTGAGCCTCGGTCTCTTCCTCTATCGAAAGGGACCAATAATAGAGCCTCCCAAAAAATGCAGCTGTGGACACAAGAGGGGAACTCATTTATGTGCAAATGGAGAAGGGTGATGGGGGTGCCAACATGGGCAGTTCCCACCCAGGTCTGTGACCCTGGGGTGGTCACAGCTGTAGTCTGGGAACATTTAGGGGTGCAGCTATGGGTGGTGATCTGAGGAATACAGGTGGGAGGGCAGGTGCCAGGCTGTCCTGTGCCCACAGTGTGTGCTGGAGGACACTTTGGGCAGGACTGTGCCCAGCTCTGCTCCTGTGCCAACAATGGGACCTGCAGCCCCATCGATGGCTCCTGCCAGTGTTTCCCCGGATGGATTGGCAAGGACTGCTCACAGGGTAAGCTGCTGCCCCTTGGTAATGCCCCCCACCCAGGGTCAGGCCCTTCTCGCCCAGAAACTCTCTGCCCCTGGCACCTCCACCTCCTACGGCTGAAATCTCCTTCTGCAGAGAGAAATGTCCACCCGAGTCCCATTTAGCTATATAGCTAACATGATGAATTATTAGGATTGATCACTGGTATTATTAACTGCTGGTATTAAAGGTATTTTGCTGATAGTACCTTAATACTGAGAATTAATACTCCATCAGCACCTGAGCAAGGAGTAGCCCCTTTAGATGGGGAGGAAGAAGGGGGCAGGGACTGACATGCTGGAGTTTGGGAGTGGGGAAGTGAGGTGAGGCCAGAGCAGTCACCTCAAAGGGGTGAGGGTGTCCTCTGGGTGGTCCATGTGAATGATGTCCTGGGCATCATAAGCCTGGAGAGGGCATTGTAGGGGCTGTTCATGTAAGGTGTACCCAATCAGATGCAGAGGTAACAGAGGGCCCCTAATCTAAGGGCAGAGACCCATGCTCTGCCCTGTGGAGCTCCTTGGCTGATGGGTGAGGACCAGCCAGTACCCCTAGGGAGGTCCCAGTTAGATGACCTGGCCTGAGGGAATTTCCATTCTCATGGAGGAGACTCGGATGCCATCCTCAGGGAGCTCACCAGCCGAAAGAGGAGAGCCCCTCCCTGGGAAAGTCCCTGTCCTCATGGGGAAGTTAGCACACACAGTATTCACACCATAAACCGCAATGTTTACAGTTTATCACACACACACTCCAAATCAGTCCTAAGAGAGAAGGTTCAGGAGCCCTCAGAGCTGGGAGTGGGCAGAGGATCAGAGCTTAATGGGAATCCTGGGTGACTGAGCCAAGAAGTGAGTGGAGGAAATCTGGGAACAGTGTGTTCAGCCCCCTGTTAAGCCACAGGGGTGCATCCTGGCATCTTGGCTCTGATGTGCACTCCCCCTTCCTCTCCCTCCCTTCTATCTGCCCCTCTGTGCCTTGCCTCACCCTGTGCATCCCACCCACCTCCAGCTTGCCCATCTGGGTTCTGGGGCCCCGCCTGCTTCCACACGTGCAGCTGCCACAACGGGGCAAGCTGCAGCGCCGAGGATGGGGCCTGCCACTGCACCCCTGGCTGGACTGGACTCTTCTGCACGCAGCGTAAGCCCCGCCTCCCAGCCTCCCAGCTATTTGGAATCCCATGCTGCAGCCTGCTGGCTGCCACGGGCATTGTCTAGCCTCGACAGAGGAGGGAGGAGGTGGGCGCCAGGGCCAGAAGCTCCCCCCTCTAGGATTGGGGGACCTAGCTGGATTTAGGGGGTTGATAGGCCCAAATTCCTGGAAGGTCAGGGCTATAAGGTACCCCAGCAATCATCAAGACCAGACCCTCCTTAGGCAGTGGGGCCCAGAGTGGGGAGGAGTGAACCATCACAACACAGTAAGCAGACCCCAGCCTGGCCTCTGGTTTCAAGGCACCTGTGTCCAAAGGACTCCCCACCCCCACCCCTTCAGCATGAGAGTTCAGAGCGTGGAGATGGCTCAGCTGCAGATTCTCACTAGTCCTCACCCCATGCTCAGAGAAAGAGGCAGCAGAAGACGGGTTTGCTCCCAGCTGCACCTCCGCAGTTGCCCCCACCCTGTTTCTCCAGGCTGCCCAGCAGCATTTTACGGGAAGGACTGTGGGCGCGTGTGCCAGTGTCAGAATGGCGCCAGCTGTGACCACATCAGCGGCAAGTGCACCTGCCGCACAGGCTTCACCGGGCGACACTGCGAGCAGAGTAAGCTGTCCTGACCCCTGACCCTGGGTGTCAATGCCAGGCCTCAGCCTCCTGCAGGGGAAGCCTCCCCCTTCAAGGTCCACACATTCAGGGCTCTGCACTCCCTGCTCCCTTGATTTTTTGGAGCAACTCCCAAGGACAAAGGCTGAAGAAGGTCATGCCTACACCGGTGTTTGAAGAGTTTCTTCCTCCAGTTGGGGTGGCGATGGGGGATGTTGACGTACAGCAGAGGCCTGAGGGAGGCAGATCTTGTTTGATTCTTCTTTGAAGCCCTTATGGCACCCAGCTCAGGGCCTGGCACATGGAGGATGCTGTGTAAATATGTGTCAAGTAAGGAGGAAGTAGTGGTGGGTATCCCCCCTCAGGGCTGTAGGTGCTCTCTCTACCCCAAGTATCAAACCAAAGCACATCAGGAGCTACAGGGAAATAGGTTTCACCCAGGGAGGCAGAACTGGTTATCACAGCTGTCACACATGGGGTGGGAGGGGTGGAGAATGGATACATCTCACTGTCTACCCCAACTCTTCATGCTGCACAGGATGTGCCCCAGGAACCTTTGGCTATGGGTGTCAGCAGCTATGTGAGTGCATGAACAATGCCACCTGTGACCACGTCACCGGCACCTGTTATTGCAGCTCTGGATTCAAAGGAATCAGATGTGACCAAGGTAACACACAGGTGGCAGAGTACCCTGGTAGGGGGCTGTAGAAAGGGCCCCATGGAGGCAGGCTCTAGGGAGATTCCAACGGGAACTGGATTTTATAAGGACACTTTGTGACCTTCCTTTATTCACGTTTGGGGGCAGAGTGGAAGTGGGGTGGGCTACAGAGGTAGAGGCTCCAGGCGCTGGAGAGGCAGATGGAGCAGGCAGCCTCTCAGTCACGGCTTCCCCTTGCTCATCCTTGCCAAGTTTGCTGTGAGCCAAGCAAGGGTAAGCACAAGCTAGTGCTGTGGACAGGCCACCAGATGGAAGATCTGCCAAATTCTGATTCTGCCATTACCTGCTAGATATCCTCGGGTGGGTCATTTCCTTTTGCTGGGCCTGTTAATCCACATGCAAAGTAGAAAGAGTAGATTAATCTTTGTCTTCCACCACACCACAAGGTTGTACTGAGGGCCAAGGGGGCTCCCAAAGGGGCTCAACCTTGGCCCCCGCTCTACAGTCAGATGACACCCCATAGTGCAGTTGTGAGGACCAAGTTGAGATAATGTGAGTAAAGGACTCAGCACAGCGCCTGGCACATAAGTGAGCACTCAATAAATGGTTTTGTATACATAAAAACCCTTTGTAAAGTGCTGCAAACATGTGTAAGGTATTATTATATTGGTGGTGGTTCTAGGAGATGGAGGATGAGAATAGGCTCTCAATTATCCACATTACAGAAAAGGGGCCAAAAGACATTTCCATTGCATTCTGACGATATGTAATTGAGAATGATAATGCGGCACACTTAATTCCCTGGTGATGTTGGCTGGCTCTGCTCAGCCCACTGCTGACAGCCAAGGCAGGGCCTAGCAGCTGCAGGGCCAGCACAATGTCCCCCTGGGCTGAGCATCAGCAGGGAGGGGGTTAGCCCACACATACATCATCAAGAGGGGTTTTGTGGGCAGTAATTCTGGGCACACTAGCACAGTGCTCACAGCTTTCATTGCCAGTCATATGGTGCTCACAGTCCCCTGGGGAGGGTGGGATTACTGTCCCCATGTTACAAATGAGCAAACTGAGGACTCTGAGTTATACAGCTGGTTAAGAGAGAGAGGGGCTGAGTCCAATTCTTCCAGACTCCCGAGAAACCCGACTCTACCAATTACTGTGTGATCTTGGACAAGTTACCTAACCTTTCAGTGACTCAGTTTGTTCATCTGTGAAAGGGAAATAATTAAATAGTTCCTATTTTATAGGGCTGCTGGGAAGATCAAATGAGTTAATATCTGTAACTCATTTTTAGAACAGAGTAAAATAATCAATGTTCGTTATTATTTTGTTTCCCATCCACGGTCACATTTGTTCCTTGTCGTGACCTCAGGACTCCGTCCCCTTTAGGCAGTTGAAGAAACAGGCACAGTGAGGGTTGGGATCACACAGGGATTGAAGAATAGGGCCAAGACCAGAACCCAGGTCTCCTAACGTTAGAGGAGTCTAGGCCCAGGGCTGAGGAGATCTGAAGAGCAAGCAGGCCTGCCCCAGGCTCAGGCCCTCCCTCCGCCCGCAGCCGCCCTCATGATGGAGGAGCTGAATCCCTACACCAAGATCAGCCCAGCGCTGGGTGCAGAGCGGCACTCGGTGGGCGCTGTCACAGGCATCGTCCTCCTGTTGCTCCTCACTGTGGTGCTGCTGGGCCTGTTCGCCTGGCGCCGGAGGCGGCAGAAAGAAAAGGGCCGCGACCTGGCTCCCCGAGTCTCCTACACACCTGCCATGAGGATGACCAGCACTGACTACTCCCTCTCAGGTAAGGGCTATGCCCCCAGCATTCCCCCCCGCCCCCCCCCAAACAGGGAAAGCCACACAGTATCCTTGGGGACACACAGGGTTATTTTTGAAGGTGGGTAGTCATGTCTGCAGAGGTGGCAGCTGGGGCTGGATGCTCAGACTCCCCTAGAGAGACAATGAGGGTGGGGAGCAGGAGCCTTCTTGGGAAAGGTAGACGAGGTTCCACGGGGTGTCATTTCCTGGGCCCCCAGCTCTGGGTGCCTATGATTAGGAGCCTTCTTCCATTTCCTCAGAGCTTCCCATCCTTCTCACCAAGCTTTGGCCACAGGAGCACCCCTCACTAAGCAGTAACTGTCCTAAACTCTCCAGGGGAACCCCTCCTCAGCCTGATGCCTGTGCCACCTCAGGAAACTAGCCTTGAAGCCCAGTGTCCAGGCCCTGTTCCATTATTGCTTCCTTCATGAAGGCCTCAGAGCAACCCTCCCTCTCAGTTCCCAGACTGGGAGGGCCCTATAAGAACAGTGGAAGGGGATGATGCCTGACTTGGGGGAGTCTGAAAGTTTGGGCAATGTCCCTCTGGCCTGGCCTGCCAGAAACCAGTCTGTCACAAATGTGGTAACAACTCCTATGGGCATTCTATCTGGAAGTCTGAGTGTGGTGGGAGTAGGGCTGTTGGGCTGGATCCTTCCTCTCCCTTGAACCCTGGACTACTGCCTTAGAAATAAGAAAGGCTTTTTGCTTCATATTTAAACACAGGAGGTCAAAATGCCCTGAAACTGCCCATTGCCCTGGGCCACAAGAGGCTGGGTCTATGTGAGTGAGCACTAGGACGCCAGCTCTTTCCAGCTGGCTCCATAGCTCATGGCTGACCTGCAGCCTCCTGCACGTTGTGCTTAGAAAACCAAGATCATGTCAGCCCATTCTTGCTAAGTGTTGCCTACCATATGCCCAGCTCCATGCTCTGCACTGCAGGATAGACAGAGGGGGCCCAGGTGCAGACCCTGCCTTCCGAGTTCCTGGTTTGCATGCCCCTCTGGGTTTCAGCCAAAGCAGATATCCTCTGATGAAATCCCAAGTCCACAGCGAAGATTTGGGGATTTTCTTCTATGACTATAATGAGCAAGGTTGGCCAGGTTTTCTCATATCATTCCACTGAATTCCCCAGCTTTGTGGAGAGATCCTAGAATCCACAGGAGAGCAGGACTGGGGCCAAGAGGAGTGGGGTTCTCTTTATAGCCTCACTACTGGGATCTGATCCTGAGGGGAGGCAGAGGAGAGTCAGCACAGCCCTAAGTAGTGACTCAGGGACCTCTGAAACTGTCAACGCCAACACTCTTCATCCATGCTCCAGCTGCTGGTGCCACCCTCCACACTGGCAAGCCTAACCTGCATCCTGTGGGAGGGCCTCCATGAGGGAAGGGCAAACCAGGCTCTACAGATTTCTGTGGGGGCAGTGGATGCCAGGAAGCTTGAGGGACGGGGGACTTGGCTATCTCTCTTTACAGAGCACTCGCAAGCACTTTCCAAGCATTAGTATTGGGGAGTCTCATGCCAGGGACAGGAGTTTGATGGTATGTGGCACCTTGTTCTCTTCCCAGATTTGTCTCAAAGTAGCAGCCATGCCCAGTGCTTTTCCAATTCCAGCTACCACGCACTGGCGTGCGGGGGGCCTGCCACCAGCCAGGCCAGCACTCTGGACAGGAACAGCCCCACCAAGGTACCGGGCCCCTGACTCCCCAGCCCCCATCCACTGTCCTCCCATTCAGCCCTCACCTCTTCCCAGGAAGGAACTGTACCCCTCAACCTGGAGGGTGCCTGTGGAACCAACTGCCAATACATTAAATGCAGCCCTGTGACCCATGGGACATGTAAACACTCTGTGAAGCAGGTAACAGGGAGCCAGCAGATTACATGGAACCAAGTGCCGTGTAACCAACCCCAGCATCACTCAGTATAACATACACCCCCACACCCTATGTGTAACCAACTGGTACCAAGTCATATGATCATCCCATAATCATGTGTAGCCTCGTCACAAATAATCACGCACACCATGTAACCACTTTTGCCACATGTTGTTAACACATGTAATCAAAACACTATACTACCAACCACCCATCCCTGTAGAACGTTGCTAACACCATGTGTGCAACCAGCACATTAGAGAGTAACCACTATTACTTAGGTAACCACCTGATGTCCTTGTATCTGGACACACCACATCATCAATACATATAAGCATCCGTTACAATCAAAACCAACACAAGGGACATGGAACCCAAACATCAGCCATAGCCAGTGTTCTTGTTGACGGTGAGTCCTGTGAGTCTTCCCTCACAGCATAACCCCGGCTGATGGCAAGACGTCCTCTTACGGGCCCTGGGCAAGGATGTCTCAGAACACATGTGTAGTGTGCCAGGACCCATACTGGGCAGAGTGAGAGGTTCAGAAATGAAGGCCAGCCTCAAGGACCACAAGGTCTGACGGGCTCATGCTGCACACCTCCTGACACCTACCTAAGTATGTGCATGCACACACACGCACACGCACACGCACACACACACACACAAAGTAGCAGGACCATCACGGGGGCAATCCCAGGACTCCTGGCTTCCTCTCACATCCATCCTGAGCCAGGAACATGGACAGGAGCACTTTTCATCCTCCAGGCCTCTGCCCTAGGGCTCTGGGAATCCTTTCTGTCTGTCTGCCCCATGGACAATGTCCACCAGCCTGCAGACCTGGTGACAATGCAGCCCGAAGCCCCTAACAACAATAACACACTGTATAGCCCCAAGGGCAACAACTATTGTTTCATATATATGAAACATGGCCCCCCTCTCTTCAGGGGCTTTCAGCCTCAGATTTCCTATGAAATGGGAGTGCTGCATGCAGGATGCCTTGAGGCCCATATGCAAAGTCTTCGGCCATCAGCTCTGTACACAGACCCTCTGTAGCTTTGGCCACTCTTCCCATATATCTCCTCAGCTCAGACCCTCATTCCTATCTTCAGCTTTAGGCTTGTCTGAGGAGCTGGAAGCTGAAGGAAGGGATCTTCCCAGTAGGAAGCCCTTGATTAACTAGAACGACATTATCAAGGCTGCAGCAGGTTAGAGGCAAAGGATGCCAGAGAGGAGAGGCAAAGGCCCCTTGCGGCCATGTCATTCTTGGTCTCACTCTAACAGGAAAGTGCGAGCCACTCTCTTCCATTAAGGGGCGAGAACTACTGCAGAGTAGCCCATTTGGTGACCCTCTGGCTCACCTCACCCCAGGGGCCCAAAGTGGCTCTGTGTGGTCACGGACCCATCAGCCTGGCAGATAGAGCATGTGTAGCAGAGGCAGGCAGCTGTGATGACATGGAAAAGACATGGGTCTGGGAGCTGAGACCTGTAGACCCAGCTTTGCCACTGATTCCTTGTGTGACCATGGGCAGAGCCCACAGGCAGGACTCAGGTCCCCATCTGTGAAATGAGGACAACCATCCTTGCCTCCTATGAAGGCTATGAGAATGCAGGAGGAGGAAAGATCAGGACTCTCTCTCCTGAAGCTTTTCTTTGGTCACACGAAAGTAAGACTCTCACACTCAGCTCAGGTCGGGTAGCAGAGGTGACAGTGATGTTGCAGGCAGCCTCAGCACCTCCCTCTGTGCTGGAGATGGCCTCCTCTTGCAGCTAAGACACTAGCAAGCCCCCTCTCCTGCAGTTTAGCCTCACCCAGCTGACCTGCTTTCTCTGTTAGGGCCAGCTTGGCTCAGGCCAGTTCTTGGCTCTTGGGAGGCTCTGCCCCTGCCCCAAGGGCCTGGGAACCTTACAACTTCAGCCAGACAGCCTAGATGGGGGTATGTTCTGCTCCCACTGGCCTCAGCCACACCATGGTGGCCTGTCCTGGGACACCTAGCTCTCCCTTTCCCTCAACAATCTAGGACCTAGGTGTGTCAGGATCATCACAGGGGTGGGTGAATGAGGCAAAGTGAAGGCTGGGCAGGGGCACCTAGAGGGCACTAGGTATTAACTGGCTCTCCTACTCTCCAAACAGCTCAGTAACAAGTCCCTTGAAAGAGACACAGCAGGCTGGACCCCCTACAGCTATGTGAACGTGTTAGGTCAGTAGTGGTTTGAGTCTGGTCCCCTGCCATCATGTCCCACCCTGTTCTCCTCCCACATTGAGAGGGGCCCTGTCCCACCTCCAAGGGAGAGTTAGTAGATGAATCTCGAGCATGGTTTCCCTCAGGGAGAAGGGGTGTGGGGAGGAAGCCCAAGTCCCCATTTCAGCTCTCATAAGCAAATGAGGCCTAGGACCCCGTTCATTCCTATATTAGAAGATAGGGAGAGGATGGCTATGACCCAGGGACCACAAGGGAGACAGCTAGGGGCTGTCTCTGGGGATTGCAGATGGAAGCAAAAGATGCACTCACCATTTGGGATAAGGGACCCCTGCCTGACCCAGGCCCTATCAAGGTACCCCTTTCAAGGGTTTCTTCCCTCTGCCCCACTGCCTGGTGGGCACTAATCCCTGTGGATGGTGGGGGGTGGGGAATGAGGGGAAGCAGGCAGGTGGCCTCTGCTCTAGCAAATCCCTCTGGCCCTGCTGACCCCAGCCCCTTTGGATGCTACACATAGAGGCCCTAATTCCTTCCAGCCTGCCCTACCCTGACCCTCATGATCCCTCCCCTGCCATACCAGGGCCCTGGGAATAATGGCTCCTCCCTGTCATTCCTCTCACTAGACTCCCATTTCCAGATCAGTGCCCTGGAGGCCAGATACCCGCCCGAGGACTTCTACATTGAACTTAGACACCTCAGCCACCCTGCTGAGCCACACTCACCAGGTTAGACCCCCAGCCCTACCCTCTACCCCCCGGGCCCCTGAGGCTCTCATACCAGTCAAGACCCAGCACCTGCCCTACCCCTGATTCCTGCCACTTGACCCACCCACATTGGTCTCAGAACTCTCTGTTGAGTCCCCTCCCTCCCAACACGATTAGTCTACAAGCCCAACCCCTATCTAAAGAAGGAAACCGGTCTAGATCCCCCTATCACTCCTTTTGCTCCCATGATGGTCAGTGGATGTGAATGAACTATGACTGGTATGGGTGAAGGGGACACAAGATAACTGCACTCCCTGTAGGCCACAGAATACAACCCAAAACCACTGAGAAATGACTTGGGGATGGTGATACCTTTGGGATTCTCTGGATCCTGTGGGTGTGGATGACAGAGAGTTGTCTCTCTGGCCAAAAGCCCAGTGTCCCCCAGTCCCACCAGCGGCCCAGGCCAAGCTCTTCCAGATCATAGGGTAGGGTTGTTGAGCAGGGCTCTGGAGAGGTTGGGGCAAGATGTGTCACCAACATCCTATGTGCTCATGTATTAGACTCAAACCTGGTGGCTTGGGAAAGATGCAAAATGAAGACTTGCAAAGTCAGTCCTGCTATGGTATGTACTTCTGTAACTCCTACCCTGGAGGATGTGGGTAGGATTTACAGAAATAGATACCATAGGAATGAGGGCAATAAATGAACAGAAAATGTGGCCTCCCTACAAAGTGGCCCCTCTAGGGCAGGGCCTTAATACACTGGACAACCTGGGCCTGAGCTCAGGCTCTAGCTGGTTTCTAGAGTTCAAAGGAAATGTAACTCTACCAACCCCTGCAGGTCCCTGGGTCCAGCAGCACTAAGAAGAGCGAAGGTTCTGACTTCATCTGCCGGCTGAGCAGGCATGGGCTGCAAAAGTCCCTGGGCCTATACCCAGGAGGCTGTGCTCTTGGCTATGGGTCCCCTGGGCAGCGTCTAGGGCATTCAATAACCCTACCAAATACAACCACACACATACACTACCACCACCCTGTATCTCTTTCTACAT
Organism: Tapirus indicus; assembly: GCA_031878705.1. Classification (NCBI taxonomy): domain Eukaryota; kingdom Metazoa; phylum Chordata; class Mammalia; order Perissodactyla; family Tapiridae; genus Tapirus; species Tapirus indicus. Next base: position 56,641,355 of record CM062918.1, on the reverse strand, counting down.
GGGAGCATCCTCTGGGCTCAGTCTAGATTTCTCCCTGCTTTGAGATCTCACTTTTCAACCAGTGTAGCCAGAGCCACCCCACGCTGTTGTTTTTTGCTTACACTCAGGCAGGCTGGTGGCCACTGGGAGAGAATACTTGGGGAGATCTGGGCTCTAGTTGCAACTCAACTTCTCATTTGCTGGTATAGTCTCAGACAAGTCACTGCCTCTCTTTGGCCCTCTGTTTCCTGTTACATAAAAAGGGAAAAGTTAACAGCCTAGGCTCCCTGCCTCAGGGAGGGCAAAGGAAGCCCTTGTCTGGTATAAAGTGCTGAACTGATGCCAGGGATACAGACTGTTACAGTTGTGTTTCTGAAGGGCACAGGTATAGAAGAATAGCAAACTTGAGAAAAACTTGGACCTAGTTCTGCCCTATTACTCAGTAATGTGGGGAAGGCAGGCAGACAGGAGTAGACTCCTGCAAATTCAACTTGAGAACTCTATGTGGAGAAGGTATGGGGAGATATCTAAACAGCAACGGGCTGGTCTTTAGTGTCAGAAACTGGGAGAGTCAAGTGGAGCAAAACTGTATTTTAGTATGCACTGCTGCATGCCTTGCCTGGTATTGTGTCCTCAGTTAAAAGCCAAAAAAAAAAAAAGAATGGCTTTGACTCTGAGCCAGAGTCATTACTGTCTCAACCTAAAAATGTCAGACAATTTCTCTTCTGGGATCATCAGCAGCAAAGAGCCTGTGCTTGGTCCCTGAAGCTTTACGTCCTGCCTATGGCTGGGGCTAAGGACCGTGCATGGTGGGAGCCTAGCATAAACTATGACAGCCAAAAGGGAGAAAAGAAATTCTTGGGATTGAAAAACACTAGTAATACTTTTCAAAGACAACTCTCAATTATGTGCAAATGATCCACCCAAAAGAATGGGCAATGAAGAGAGCTGACTGTAGATGGGAATGACTGTGCATCCTGTAAAGATGACTAATCAAGAACCTCAGCCACCCGTCCACTTCCCTCTCTGGGTCCCCTCAGTCAAGCTTCAGATCCAGGAGAGGAGAACCAGACCCAGAGCTGAGAAGGTGAGAAACAGTCTTCAACCCCATTCCAAAATCCAACAGAACTGTAATTTGGAATGTTACACACCCTTCCCCCCCCAAGCTAAGAACTGGTTCTGATTTATTCCTTATCCTATACTTTTGGAGCCTGGAACTTCACCTACAGTGACTGCAGATGGCGTCAGAACTGCCTTTGATCACCTCCTGGAAGACATTCCCCTCAAAGTGAAGGTTAAAGAGGAGGAGTGCTACATATGCCAGGGGGGCTGTAGCTCACTGTTAATGCTTATGAGCCTTTTAAGAATTCCTGTATGGTCAAAATGATTTAGAGTAGATTAAACCCAGAATAATTTTCTAGCACTAAAAGACTGTTATCTGGGTAGTGGAGAAAGAAAAAAAAGCAAGAAAAAAAATGAAGCAACAACACATGCAGTCTAAGTAACCTCACTCACCCCCATATTTTTCTTTCCTTATACTATCTTTATGCAGGTGCTTGTGGAATGGATAGACGTCAAAACACATACATCATGGACAAAGGCTTCAAAGGTAGAGTATCCAATCCTGCCGTCCCATTAGAAAGGGCTTAGGAAGATAAAGAGTGCAGATCTGAAATGGCCAGGAATTCTTCCAGAGAGGAACTGCGCATCTCTTCCCCCACCCCCACAAAAAGTTAACAGACCACGGGACCTGGGGCTGCTGCCCAGGAGGAGCAATCATCATAACGGTGAATTCATCTTTCGATTTCAGTTGCACCTGCTTAGCAAACACTTGCGGGTTTTTTATAGAGGCCAACTAAATGTCTTCGGAAATATAGAACGTCATTATCCAACCAATTAGTACAAGTTAAATTGATTATAAAATCTGAAATAAAGTCAATCTACCTGCCCCAGAGGCCTCCTGTCATCGTGCTGGCGAGGAATGCCACCCTGCACCTGCTGGCTTTCTGGGGCACAAGGAGTGAAAATGATACCTAGTGTTGATGTTGTACGGCACTTCTCCCTCAAGAGATCACTGCTCCCGAGAGCGAGAGTGGGGAAGCCAGGACTAATACCTAACACATGGGAACTACAAGGCAGTTCATCCTTCTAGGAAGTCTACAGGTGAAGCCAAAGATGAAAGGCCAGGTCCCGCCCCTGAGCTTAGGCCCTAGCTTTAAATGAAAGAATGTGTGAAACAGGCAGCTTTGGAACTATCTCACTTATTAACTGTGACCTGAGACTGTGAGCTCTCCAAGGCCCACTTTACTCATCTGCAAGGTTGGGATAATTATGCCTGTCCTATTGTCTAACAAGGTTATCATGAGCATCCAATAAAATCACAGATGGGAAGTGTTTTTGCATATTGCAAAGGGTTGTACTAATGTAATGGAGCTGTCCTTTTGTCTCTGATGTCTATTTAAGAGTCTCAGCCAAACTGAAAAAGATATGACAGCAAAGGTCTCAATGGATATCCTAAATCTAGCAGTGCAGCAGAAACCCCTGGAAAGCTTGCTAAAAATACAGATGTTCACACCCCATCTCCCTATGATTCTGATGCAGATCTAGAGTTGGGCCCAGAAATCTACATTTGTGATGGGTACCTCAGGGTATCCTTATGCAGCATATCACCAACTAACACTTAGAAACCACTGGTCTAGACTGACCCAGATTTCCCAGATTACCGTTCTGGTCTTTCAGATTTAACCTTAGGTAACACCTGAGAGAGAATCATTTCCTAACCAAGGAGAGCTAGTCATCTATATAGCCTTTGGTGGTAATAGAAGCAGAGTGAGCTAGAGGTGGATAGTGGTGGTGAGTATTGTGTTCTAGCAAGAGAGCAGGAAGGGCAAGTCTCCACTAGCATGTGATAGGACATACACTGCCCAAAAGGACAATTTGAGGACAGGAGGTCACCCCCAGGCTCCTCGCCAGCCAAAGGACACTACTCCCTTGGTAATATCATTCTGGCAATTTTCTATGAGTTTTGACTTCAACCATCCAAATGAAGGCAAGCACCTACCGCAGGTGAGGCTAAAAACAGACAAGACAGCTCTACTATTTTATCACTGTGACCTGGGACCTCAGTTTCTTTCTCAAAGAGGCATGGGTATTGAGCAGAAAGATCTCTGAGGGCCTTTCCAGCTGAGAATATGTATGACTCAAGCGTGAATCAGCTCAGACAGGCCCAGACACCTCAATAAATTAGCACACAACTTTCCTATGCACTTTATTGTCCTACTCATTGTGATTAGGGTAGCAACGTTCAGACTCATGACCATAAATGTAAAACAAAGCTAAGGAGAACAGTGTCTCTGCCTCAGCGTCCTTCATTCCTGTTTGGTGGGATCATATATCTGAGCCTCTGAGTGCAGGGAAGGCCTTAGCAGGCTAGCAGCCAGATTTTGTTTCACCACTCTGGCTATAGTCATCCTTTATATTAGAGAGAAAAGAGGGCTGTATAGGCAAATATACCAGCAGGTGTTGCAGACCAATGCATCAGAACAACAGAATTGAAAATGAGGAAAATGGAATGTCACAGTTCAGAACTTTACAGAAATACTTATCAAAGACAGGGAATAAGCCCCACTGACTGAACTCCCAAATAAACATTTAATAAACTAGTTTGTGCCAGGAATGAAATTATTTCCTAAAACAACTGGACCAAACCAAATCAGAACCTTTAAGACTAAAGAGTCTAAGTGTTCTCTGAACTCAATGGGAAAGAGCCCTGGCCTGGGAGTTAAAATGTTTGAGTCCTAGTCCTAGTTCTTGCTATGTGCCACTGACTAGGTCACAGTGTTGTCTGAGTCTTGGTTTCTTCCTCTACTAGAAGGACAGGGTTGTACTAGCACCATCTCTAAGGCCCTTTCCAGCTCAGACATTCTAAAAGTCATAAGTTCAGTCAGTGCTCCCTCTTTCCCGTTACTTACTGAAGGCCATCCATTCAGGATAACTGAAGACTGTCATCCTGGAGGTGGCATGAGACCAGTCACACTGCTGTGCTAACCTCATTTTACCTCAACACCTTTCGTCTCCGCTTCCTCTTCTCCCCCTCAGCACAAGGAATCTGCAAAAAACTACCTCATGTTCAATTCCTTGTCTGTCAGGCTTTTCAAAGTGCTCTAGAAGAAATCCTCCCCGCTACTTTCCATCACCTTTATGATCCTGAAATCCTGGATCCCACTGTTGCTGCCATTTTCCCCACCTGTATGCTCCTTGGTAATCTAACTGCCAAGTCTCTCCTGGCAGTCACCTTGGGTTTCAAGGTAGGCTGAGAAGCAAGAGATTCATGTTCAGAGCCTGGGTTTTCCCCAACAGTGAAATATTGGCCTTAACTAGATGTTAGTGTGAACCTACAGGCCTGGGTAAGTTCAGATCTCACTCACAAGGTGGCCTTGGAAAGCCATTTCTCCTCTCTGGATTTGCTGCTTCCTTGATAAAGTGAAGATGTTTATTTTAGCTCATTTCAGAGGCCCCTTCTGCCTCTAATAGTATACAACTGTTTGTGATTTGGGGGCAGTAGGAACTAGATGACAGCAAATGCCAGGGCTCTATAGGGCTAAGCCTTTAGCACTGATACTAATTATAGGCCTTGGACACCTGGAGCTTGGGTAGCCTAGGTTGAAGCTTCCCCTTTCTTTGCAAAATGCCCTGAAGTGCAGGGACTGGCATGAGGGTGGGGCTATAAAAGGATGAGGAAGTGTCTTAGAGCAGCTAGTTATTCTTCCCCTTACCCCGCCCTCCCTCAGGGCAGGCAGGTAGATGACTCAGCTGGAGAAAAGAGCTTCCTGAAGTAGGGTTTTCCAGCTTGTCTTGCCCTTCTCCACCCTCCAGTTCCCAGAAATAGAATCTGGATTATTCCATAATTCAACACCCTTCCCCCACCACCTAAACACACACACACACACCTCCATCCTTTGTCTTTACCTCTGGCCCTTTTATGGAAGATACACCTTCTCCCTGAGACTAAACCCCTCCCCCCGCAACTTCTCTTTTATCCATTTAGGTGCATCCCCTGCTGCAGAGCCAACAATTTATTCCCCAAACCTTGAAAGCAGCCCTAACTTTTCTGGTGGAAATGAGAAGGGGAGCACTATTGGCTGGCTGAGGCTCTTTCAGGCGTTGAGCTCGAGTTTCAAGGCTCTCCCACTGCCATAAGTGAATCAGTCATGGGGTATCCACAAAAAGCCTAGAGCTTGGCCTTTCTCTCTCAGCAGGGTTTGGCCTCACAGATAAAAGGTTTTCCTTCTTGAGGGTAGATGAACCTGTTGCAGATGTAGTTTGCATTTAGAGATACAGAACAGGAGCACAGGTAACAAGATGTAAGGGAAAAACTCCTTGATTGGGTATCAGAGAGGACAGGGGTTGAGTCCTAACCGTTTATTAACATTAGGCAAACTTTGAGCTTCAGTTTCCTCATTTCTAAAGTAGTAACAATAGTCCTTCCTGCCCAGCCCCCTTCACAGATGTTACAGGTTTCAAATGACCTAACCCAAGTGAAGACTAGCTGTAAGTGCCACACAAAGTGAGCTATAGGTATTCCTCAAGTTTTAGAAAATATGCAACTGAGGCAGCTGCCAAGCAAAGTAAAAGGATGTGTCTGGGTGGGGAGAAGGAGAGGTGTGAGGACTTTTCACTCAGGAGATAGCCCTTCTTTAAGCAATACTAGTCCCCAGCTTACAAACAAGCAGCTCTGAGTCATACTGCCTTACTCCTTCACTGGTGAGTTCAGAGAACCCAAAGTGGGACTGATGGGCCATGCTAGGGTTCCTGGACTTCCCTCCACTCCCTTGTACTAAGTACTCACTAGAGGCATGTATGTGGCTCAGGGCAGGTCACGGTCCAGGACCCAGAGCCACCTTTCCCCATGGGAGCCTCACCAGCAGCTGGGCCAACCCAGCCTCCCTTTAGTCCTTGCTCGGGCTGGCTGGGACTGTTCATTGTCTAGCAAGAACGTTTTCTCCTCCTCCTCTCTCGGGTTCTATGCTAGAAAGAGGCCACAACGTAAGATTGGACCAAGACCAACATCCCTCTCCACTTGTGGGCTAAGTTGTGAGAGAAAATGCTCTGAGCTCGGTTCTAGAGCTTGCTCTGCTACTGACAGTGTAATACTGGGGAATTCACTTCCCCACGCTAAGCCTCAATTTCCTCATAAGCAGTAAAGGGGGAGAGGGGAGGCAGGAATAATAATAATTGCTCTACCTACACCACAGGATGTTGTGAACACTTGAAGGAACTAATGGGTCAATGTACTTTTGTACAAGATTAAGGAAATATTAACCTGCTAAAACAAACATCAACAACCCTAAAGAGTACTTGTGGCGGCACACATCTCAACTACTTCAGCCATGTGGAGTGTTCTGCTCTCACTGGAGCAAGGTACATCTAGTCACCCCTTGAGTTACATTATCACTTTTACTGTTTTATATTTCCATCAGTCTCACAAGTTGGAGGCAGAAAGCATAGATAAACAACAGCCCAAAGTAGAATTCATGCTGGTTCTAGGAAAAGATCATCCAAGAATCTCACCATCTGCTACCACTAATAGAAATTCAGAGCTGAGAGGCCACTTAGATCACTCTTGACTATCTAGCCCCAGCAATTCAGTGCTTGTTTCTAGATCCCCTGACTGGGAAAGCCTCATAGACAGACAACAGTCAGAGTTGCCAGATTACAGTCTACTGCTTTTTGCAGGCAAGTCCTGCCTCGTTTGGGAAAATCTACGGGAGGCAGTGATCTTCTCCAAGAGTGAAATGGCATAGAGGTTGAAGGAAGGGCTCCCCTTTCCTCCTGAGACTCCCAGTCACAAAGAGAACTTTCTTCCTCCAGTGGAACTACAGTTCCCTTGCTTCATATTTGCAAACTAATTTGCATCCTTTTGTACCCTAACGCCCTGAAGTCTTGGGGATGATGCACGCGAAAGGCAATAGGAGAGGAAGCATGAGTTCTCCTAGTACCAGAGAAGGATACTGCTAAAATAGGTTTCAGTTAGCATTCATGAGAATTGGGGTAAGTGACGCCCGAAGAGACACTGCAGACTTGCTAGAAAACAGGAACTTTCCAAAGGCTAGCTTGAGACTGAGGTGCTTTTTGAAACTTTATTACACTTCAGTCTGCCTCACTTCTGATCACGAGCTTCTGGAGAGCAGGGATGCTGCCAGAGTTTACTGCCAAAAGGTTACCATATTACTGACACCTGCGCCAAAAACACACACCTATTCTGCTGAACCTAAGCTTCTTAGTCATCAAGAAGAATTCAGAAGAAGAATGATATCACAGAAAACGCATAGGCCAAGCAGTCCCAAGGCATGGATAAGTCTTGGCACTGCCATTTATGAGCTGTGTGACCTTAGCCAAGTTACTTCATATCTCTGTGCCTTCATCCTATAAAATGCAAACTATCAACTATCCTTGCAGAATTTTGTAAAAGTTAAGTAACAGATGTGAAAGCATACTATGAATATCTTGAATTAATCCCTTTCTAGTGCTATACCTGACTACTAAAACCAAAAATGTTCCTCTCTCTTCAAAAACATAAGTTTCTTTAGAAAAAGAACTCTGCCTACTTAGGAAAGCACTCTTCAATATATTTAATAAGTAAATCTTGGATTATTGTAGGCTTTTACAATCCCAGGATCCTGAAGACACAAATGCAACTGTAGTCTGCTTCTGGTATTTAAATTAAATCTTATGTCCTTGCTTGTCCTAAGAAATCTCTCTTGCCTTGCAGATTACATGAAAGAATCCGTGTGCAGTTCTAGCACTTGTTCCTTGAATAGCAGTGAAAACCCTTATGCCACAATTAAGGACCCACCCATCCTCACCTGCAAACTTCCAGAAAGCAGCTATGTAGAAATGAAGTCGCCTGTGCACAGGGGGTCTCCGTACACAGATGTGCCATCCTTGTCGACATCTAATAAAAATATATATGAAGTTGGTAGGTGTCTCAAATAAGTAACTTAGTGAAATCAGGGCAACAGTGCAGCATCTTAAGTAAAAACAAGCCCTCTCCACTCACCCTGTTATGGAAACACACCCTTCTTTTGTTGCTTTTTAAGGAATCCAAGGTGAACTGTCTTTTCCAGAACTGCCCTCCTCTCTCATGCAGGCAATCAAATTCTTGTGCCAACTCTGCTTTAAAAAAACACCAGGACCAGTATGAAGCAGAATATTGGGGGTGGGGAGGGGGTACACACACATACCTTCAACTGATTGTTGATACAAATCCCAGTTTAAAAAAGAAAACAATCAAAACAGACATTGCAAGTTTCTAAATCACCCTCTTCTACCTTCTCCCAATTCAACCTATGTCCCTGGGCTCATTGATAAGGTCCCTCCCTCTAGGATATTCTAAATCTCTTGATTATGACCAGAGCTTGGGATTCTGACAGCACGCTCACTTAGGTTTTCCATCTTTTTAGCAAGCCTCAATACTAATCCTCATATATTTATCACAGATTTATAAATCCCTGGCTTCTCTTCCCGCCCAGTTACATAGAATTCTCTTCCCCAACAAGGCAACCGAAGCTAATCTGTCCTCTGAACTAATTTTTCACTATATTCCTTAGAGCCCACAGTCAGTGTGGTCCAGGAAGGCCGCGGTCATAACTCCAGCTATATCCAGAATCCATACGACCTGCCTAAGAACAGCCATATTCCTGGTCATTATGACCTCCTCCCAGTAAGACAGAGCCCTACCAGTGGGCTCTCCCAGGACAAGCACTCTTATGAGGGATAAGCTTCTCTCTTGCAATGTGCTCTGCTGAATATTCTCTGACTCTCTGAAAGAAGACAATCCCTTGACTTGAAATAATGGTACAGACTGACTCCAGCTGCGTGTTAGCTATTACTTTCACCTGGAACTAAAGAAGAACTTCCAAGGGGACTGGGGTAATTGTAATTGTTCAAAAGGTCTGTTCACAAAGGCAAATCCTATCACCCACCCACCCCCAACCCCAAATGCCCTGGATTATATGATCTTTTAAAACATTTAAGATACAGCTACTCATCAACATCAGCTAAATATAGCTAACATATATATTTATATATTTAATTACCTGAAACATGATGCTTTAGAAAGCATGCAGAATAGGTTTTACAAACCTTCCTTAGGGAAAAAGGGGACTGGGGAGGGTAAAGGATTACTTTAAAGCACCTGGAATGTATATGTACTTTTGGTTGCTGTTACCATCAATGCCTGTTTGATTACCTAAGATAATTAGTACATAGATACAAACTGTGCTAATATCAGTCCTAAAATACCTTTATGTCTGATCCATCAAATTACAACGACCAAGATTACAGAGTTTGGTATATAGTCTAATGCTGACAACTTCAATTTTTTAAAATAAGACTTTAATAAATAAATACAAATTAACTTTCCCTCTTCTGCCCCTAGTGGTAGGAGGGAAAAAAAAAGCTTCCAAAGTGTTAACAGCCTCTTTCACTCTATGACAATAATTTCTAGGCCGGCTTTACCAAATCTTGCCAATTCCAAGTTCAAGAATATTGCAAGTCAGTCCTGGCCTTGTCACATTTCCTTAGTCGATCCAACACCTGAGTCATTCCATGTGGAACAGAACTCTGAGATGATGCTTTAGGCAAGCAGTCATAGACTGGTAAGAATTAAGTATCCCTAAAAATGGCTATTTGGCTTCCCAAATTTATTTGGTTGGCATTCCTTGACTTAGAAGAGTACTTGCTTTCAAGCATTTCTTCATAAATCTTGAGTTTGCTGTAGTATGGAACCTAAAAGTATAGAGGAAATTAGACAAGAGTGGATATAGCAAGTTTAAGTTGCTTAAAGTACATTATGCTTTTTGATGGAAGTAAGTGAAATGATAAAGAATGGACTGTAATCACTTGCTGTAACATGATGTAAAAACTTTATAGTAAACCGTATATAAGGAGTGAAAGTACTTCTACCTTCTACCTTAAAACCACCACCTACTGAGATGGCCAACAATGTATTACAATGAGCTAATACTCCAGATCCCAGTATTTAGATGTGTCTAAACCTTCCACTACTAATAAACACAGGTAAACTAGGGCTCAGATGAGTCAAAATGGAGCCAACTCCCAAACCCTAAAGAGGACTTCCTCACAAGAATTAAAGACTAAAAGGGCAAACCGAGGAAACTAATGGCCAGTGGTATAGCCACTCCATTCTCTGATAACGGTCCAGCCAGTAAAAATACTTCCAAAAAGGTATACAAAAGAGGAACTAAATGACTGCAAAGCTGGAACAGCTGCTACAGGAAGTGTGGGAGTTCTGAAGCCCTTGATACAAATTGGAAGTCTGCCATGGAACCCATTAGTTTGGGCAATAACCGGCAAAAGCAAGAAAATAAATAAATGAGTAAACCCTCCCTCCCCCCACTTCACACAAGGCTTAAATAAATTTTATTGTTAGGGGAAAAGATATAATACATGAATGCTGCATGTGTGCATGGGAGCAAGTGATCAGAAATAGCAAATTTACTTTCCAAAAAAGCCTTATTAAAATATAAATACTAGAAAATTACTTTGTAGACCCAAGTAAATACTTCTCATACATATGTAGAAAGAAATATAGATAAGAGACTTACCTCAGTATTTCAGGGCAGCAAGTGCTCAATTATCTTTGTGAAGCAACGATCAAGAAGCACGGCAAAGTCAGATCAGCAAGGACAAACTTCATCTCAATCCCAGGTTTTATCTTCTTCCCTTACCCTGCATGTACAGTAACTGCTGCCTGGCAAACTGCAAACAAGCAGCATCACTCAAGTTTCAAGTTTCACCTCTTTTTTGCCAACTATTTTCTGGGCAAAATTCAGCATGAGGTGGCATGGTGGAACCGCTAAAGCAAATTCAAATCAACAGATTTGAGAGTTACTTGCCCTCTCTGAGCTCCTTTTTTATCCATGTATAAAAAAGAGAGAAGCAGAGAAGGGGTAAGAGAGCTCTAAAAACCCTTCAGCTCTAGCATTCTATGATTTTTAAAGAAATGTAATACAACTCAAATCGGGCAATACAGAGAAAGGAAAGGCAGAGGGTGTGATTGATCTATAGTGACAACAGCTGCCTTCACATATCTGAGTTACTGGTAAAAGACATTTCAATCTTACAGAGCAACTGTTAGGAACTTCTGTCTAGCACTGTCACAAATAGGTTCATGGTCAACCTAAACATGTGCACTGTGCATTTTATTGGCAACATGGGAAGATCTCTGTTCAACTATTTTACAGAAACTAAGTTTTCACTCCAAGTGATATCCATACAATTCAAATGAATAAAGAAAACACAATTATTGTACAATAGCATATGTGAGACTATGAAATGGCAATACTTTTTTAAACAACCCAGATTTGTAATATATTTGTTCACTGTGCAGAGGGATCACATCTTGTACAAAATAAAATGAATTTCTCAAACTAATTTAACAAGAATGCCTACTGTTGTGCTACAGACTGACACTGTGTCTATAATCTACTACACCTTAGGTTTAAAGGTAGAACTGGCCTACGTTTTGTGTGGTCACTTTAGACAGCCGGAAAAGTGAAAATTATCCCAATAGATGCTTGAAAATAAAGTGAAAACATTCTATCAAATTTATAACAAGAGAGTCTCTTCCTTTCAAGTAATGAATGGGAGCATCATATCCTTATTCATGTCCAAAAATTACTGAAAAATCTCATACACATTAGTATAAATAGAGAATTTCTCTGCTTTCAAAAAGATTTGGACTCAAAGACAACGATTACAGCTTATGCTCAGCTCCAGAGGCACAAAGGTACTTCCATGGAATGGAATAAAGGCAAGTGTACGGGCCACCTAATTTGCATGAAGTGTGATGAATAGCTTTCCACTAGAAGTTATCACCTAGTACAGTACTCTGGGTACATCTGTCTTAGGACCTTTTAAAACATAACCTTGTGACCCAACTGGTAAAGCAGCAGCAGGATTAATTCTATAATAAAATACAGCTGCTAAAAATAGCTTACTGTATGCACTCAATGGTATTGTTTAAAATTTCTCCTTCATACTTTCAAAGGTTTGTATGTAATCCTCATATTTAAATCAAACTAAAACCTTTCAACTTGTCAGTTCACAAGGCTTATGTGATACTCAAAAGTTATCCCATTTAATAAAATGCTTAACCAAGAATACATTTTGCTAGTCAGAGATTAAGACTCATTCAGAAAAGATCTTACTAACAGATAATTCTCCGAGATGTCAAAGTCTAGAGCTTGACATTTCAGTGAAAGACAAAACACAATCAAGAGTTATAAGGCTAAAAAAGGTATTTACTGAGAATGAGTGTAAGATTATGACTTTGAGGCTCAGAATACCACCCAATACCACAAATGATAACCAAAGGCTGCAGGTTGTGCACTCAATACAGAAGATTCAAGAATGATACATTCTATTCACATTCATCTAACCAGAGGGAAGACAGAAGAGGCCCATTTAATCAGTGTGTGACAACAGGAGATGGAAAATCTTTCTCAGAAGGGATGGATGGATACATAGGGATTCATTATACTATTACTTATACTTTTGTATAATAATTGTTATTTATATAATTTTATATAATTTTTAATGAAAAAAATTTTAACCTGAATGGTAATTCTCAGACTATAGCTCCCCAAGCTAAACTGGAATGAACCCTAGGATTAGTCCCCTCACTGTTTTAGATGGTCCTTCCCTATTGTTCTGACATGGGGTTGTAGGGGGGATAGATAGTGGAATGTAAATATGAACAAAGCACATTCCCTGCCCTGTGGATCTTACAATGTAGCAATTACAAAAGGACAGGGATAAACAGAGGGCCCTGGTGATTAGTGAGGTGCTGATTACACAATTTCTTCCCTGACTTGCAGAGGTAGAAAGACTAAGCAGTGATACAAACCAAACCCACAGAAGGTGGAAGCTCTGGTCTGCAGCTACAGTTTGTCAGATTCCCTCCTCATTCCACCACTTTCTGCCTCCCAAGCCATTGTCTAGCCCAGCAGATGTCCCTCCACAGCCTTGGGTAAGAGAAAGCATGGGGACCTGAGATCTTACAAAGTACTGTTACTTCGGCATCCACTTAAATGTAAACCAAAACCACTAACTGAGAATCCTAACATCCTCCTCCAGAGTTGGTTTAACATCAAAGACAGCCCATAGAAATAGAGTTGCTTCCTGGGGTTTCCCAGACTGTCCCATTTCAGGCATGACCTAATTCTACAGTATTCTTAGGCCCACATGATGAAGTGCTTTGGAAGAGAGGCCAGTAGTACAATGGTCAGCAACTTCTTAAAGATAAGACAAGGAACCGTACTACTACTTCCCCAGACAGATCTGAGAAAATGTTATGCTGAGACACTAGAGGTTGTCAGCAAGGGAATGGGTGCTAAAAGCATACACTTCTCATTGGGATGGGGATAAGAAGATCTGAGATTTTGTGGTTTGGAACAAGGTTAAATTCCACTGACTCAACCATAGGAAAGGAATCCTGTCGGCTACTAATTTTCACTACCATCACTGGTACTGGTAACAGTGTAGTTAACAGCCAATATACATGACATCTGTGCCAGGACCTATCAATTCTATGCTTAATAATGTTAAATAATTAAATTCAAATGTTTAGACTACTAATAGCTTACTAACAGCCAAATAATGCCATTTATATCATGTGTGTACACACATAAACCCAAACAGTTGGATTTAATCATTGGTTCTAGTGGATAGCTAGCTCTGTGGATTGAGCTACCTTCTTGTAGATTCCCATTAGAGATAATTTTAAAAAATTAAACACAAGATGCTTTTAAAAGTTCTCTCTCTCCCAGACATGAATATATTTTAAAGTATATAGTAAAAGCCAACAGGATTTTGCGTGTGTGTGTGTGAGGAAGATTAGCCCTGAGCTAACATCTGCTGCCAATCCTCTTTTTGCTGAGGAAGATTGGCCCTGGGCTAACATCCATGCCCATCTTCCTCTACTTTATATGGGACGCCACCACAGCATGGCTTGACAAGTGGTGCATCAGTCCGCACCCAGGATCCAAACCTGTGAACCCTGGGCTGCCAGAAGTGGAGTGTGCGAGCTTAACCGCTATGCCACCGGGCCCAGCCCCAGCAGCAGGATATTTTTTTATCAGTAAAAGCCAAAAACAAGCAGTTCTCAACTTACAGTTGACATAGCAGCCCATAAGTGCTTCTCCCCACTTAGCACATATGGTACTTTGATGCATATTGTTGAAACTGACAGTCATTTTGCAAATATTCTGAAAGCTTTCATCTTATTTAATGGAGTTAACATGGAAATAAAGATAACATTTTAATCAAGTTGTTATAAGACCAAAAACATCTTGAAAAGTGTACACCTGATTTTTACTTATCTTTAAATTTAAATTTGAGTTAGAATGTATAATAATTTGGCTCTAGTACGTAAGAGTTCACTCGTAGAATTACTGAATTAGAGCTGGGATGAACTCCAGAAATTATCTAATCCAGTCTCCTCATTAACTGGAAGAAGTGAGGCTCAGAAACAAAATAACGAGAAGAGCTATGACTAGAATCCAAGTCTTTGTCACCCAGTCCAGTGCTCTATTATACCTGCCACTTTCAATCTTTTAACTCACAGAGTTTAACACACTTTCTAATATATGCCTAGTATCAACATCCTTTCAAATATTCTTTCTCTATCCTCTAATTCGATTTTCAGGGAACTGGATACTTCAATAAAATTATCTCTCAGCCTAATGGTCTCCCTTATATAAGTTGTACTGACATTAGCATTTTGTATTATTTTATTGTTATCATCAGCCTCCTACAGTTTGGGGAAACACATTCCTTAAAACATTAGAATGACAACTCCAGTTTATCTGGCATATTGTATAGGTGAGTGGAAAAGATGACCTGTCAAATCCCAAAAAGGGGTGTGGCACCAGCCACTCCTGCCCCAACCAGGAGAACAAAAGTCAGCCCTTCCCTTCAGCATTAGTCTGACTGTCATGCTAACCCATTAAATGATATGGCGGAAGAGGCTCCTTTCATTGTCTTTGTTCATTCACTTTTTTTTTCACACAGGGAATGGGTGTCACGCACAGTCCTTATATAAATAAATTCGTATTTTGTTTTGAAATTTTTCAGGCTTATAATGTTTGTGAGACATCAAATAACCAATCTCCATTTTCCTCCTCTGATACGGAAATAAAAAAGCTCCATAAACTGAAACTTAACAGGTTAGAATAAGTTCTTAATTATCCACCCAGCCTTTGAATTATTCTGCTTCTGGTGTTGGCCAGAACTGTCTAAACAGTTTTTTTTCTTTAAGGTAGATGGAAGAGATTATCACAATAGCTCAAACCACTGAAAGCATTTCATTTTGCAAATACAAGTCCCTGAAGACAAAAATTAAGATGTTCACTTTCCCAATGATGAAATAAATACGACTAGCTCTGAAGGGCAATCCAAACCCTTAAGAAGTCTAATTTTTCTGCAGAACCCTTCAGAACTTACAAGACCTCTGGCATAAGTCAATGGCTAGCACCCCTCTTCTTAGAATTAGAATTTAGCATACTCAATGCAATGGCTAAAGATAACTTACTCTTACAAAGTAACTACTATTAAAGAGAAATAATAGCATTTGAGAACAATGACACACAAATTTAAATCAAGTCAAATGGCTAACTGACTTTTCAGGAGAATACAATAGGTTAAAATAAATAAATAAATAAAATAAATTCAGGGGCCAGCCCGGTGGCGCAGCAATTTAGTTCACACTTGGCAGCCCGGGGTTCGCGGGTTCGGATCCCAAGCGCCCACCAACGCACTGCTTGTCAGCCATGCTGTGGCAGCGTCCCATATAAAGTAGAGGAAGATGGGCATGAATGTTAGCCCAGGGCCAGTCTTCCTCAGCAAAAAGAGGAAGATTAGCAATGGATGTTAGCTCAGGGCTGGTCTTCCTCACAAAACAAAACAAAAACATTCAGAGTTAAAATAACTGAAAAGCAGGGTCAAGCAGCAGAATACTTCTGAACTACCTAGAGCCCTAAATTGCCATAATATTTAAAAACTTATTCTTACTTGAGATAGTTGGTCTCCTTAAGATAATATTCAGAATGAAGACACTTGTTGAAATGCAATCAAAGCCATTTTCTACTACTGCTTGGAATTCTCCCAAGATCCAACCATGCCCAAAATTCAAAGTTACTTTATTCATTTTCAATTCACTACCTAGTTTCTCCTTCTCTTAAATAATTTTGTAAAAACTTTACTACAAATTTTGAGTAAAATAGTGATGGTGCCTCTTCCTGGATCTGGTGACACTGTTATGTATGAAAGTACAGAGATTACTTCCCTCATGTTTTTGGTAATACTTCTCCCAAGAAAAGCATAATTGAACTACATGTCTAAAATCAAAGCTCAAGTCACACAATGATGCCTCCAATTCAATGTTTACTCTGTAACGCAAGGACCTATGCTTACTCATCAGAATCAAATATTCCATGGCTGCATCCAAAGCACTCAAAGAAAAAACGTAATCTGACAACAGAAAGAATAGTCCCCCTATAACTGTTTATTAGAATGTGAATATATTCCAAATCAATAAAAAAAAAAATCAAGTTACAGAGCATGCATAAAATACAAAGTAGCAATTTACAAATAGATAATAGTATCTTCATAACCAATACTCCGAAATAATAAAATGGCTACAGAAAAAAACCAAAATGATTGACCACAGCAATGCCTTCCGTGCGTGCACCCCACACGTCATGAGCACCGCAAAAGACAGAAGATTAACTATGAAACATAGTAATCTACGCAAGCCCACACACACATATATTTTGGGGATATTCCACCATCCTGAATAGTATCACTTCAGTTGACACAACTTTCAGAACACTGCAGAGTAAGTGCTTAATATTATCCACAAGAAAAAGTAAAACTAAATATTAGTGTGCACATTTCTGAATGAGAAACTAGTTGCTCCATTGATTTCAATAATGTAGTGGAAGAAAACTATTTCAGGTTTGTATAATGCCTAAATACATTCTATTTAAACTCAAGGTACTATTTTATCTTACCTACTAAAAGAATACATGCCTTTAAGTGGTACCACTTAAGCAGAAATTAACCTCTCACTGTATTCTTTAGACATACTTGAAACCAGATATTTAACTGGACTATATTCCATAATATACTGCAAAACTCAAAAATCAGCCTTGTTAAAATAATTATCCATGCCTGCTGGTGGATATAGTGATAAAACTAGGTTGCAATTCATTTACTGGAAGGTTTTAAGACAAAATTAACACTTTACAATTTGATACTAAGAGCATTAAACCAGTTATTGCCTGAGCAATAAAATGCCACATAATCTACTGCTGGGAAATTAGATAAATTAAATGACTTGGGCTGCCTGATCATTACAACAGAGGCACCTCAGATGGAATTCCACCGTTTTCTCCAGTTCCCAGCCTGCCAGACAGCATTGTTTAACATATGGTCCCATTACCATATTGCTACTGAAACCGTTGGTCTTTCATGTTTATTAAGACAATTCTTGTCCACAAAAAAGTGTCCCCCTCTCTAATCAACTTTAATGCTTACAAAAATTAAAAAACAAAATTTACTAAACTACATTACCCTATTAAGGCATTTTAGAAATTGACTTCCAGAATAATGGAAAATTTTCAAGTTCTCAAAATCCTGCTACATCTATAGGGCAATTCCTCAATCTGTGGAAATATATACTGCACTGAGAAAAGAGTGTATGAATTATAAACTGCTCATTATAAGCTGCTCTGTGGCAAAATGATAGCTTATTTCTTAAGTCTTCTTAGTTTGATTTGATCAAGACCAATAGGTCTGAGCTTCAAGTGATTAAGTTCTATCATCTCCTACAGTGACAGGCTTCCATGATGAAAAGTAAACAATAATTGAGGAATCCAAACATTCAGTTTATTAAACTAAGGCTAGTGAAGCCATAGCATGATAAAAAGCTGCAGTCATTTGGGACAAGTGGATGATTTTATAAAGCTAAAATCAAAAGACTTTAAGACATGGAAAAATTCATAAGTATGAGGAAATAATAAAACACAAAAGTGACCACAAGAATTACAAATATATTTAAATTTCAGACCTGGGAAATGGACTATACACAGCCTTCTAGGGGAGAAGAGAAATGCCTTAAATGTTCTGACAGCACTGCACCTTTGGCTTGTTTTCAGTGGTTGGTGGAACATGAATAGGAACCACATTGTTGCTTGGAGACATGTCATTTTCACGTCTGTCTGACATTTGCTTCTGGGAAACAATGCGGTATATCTCTGAGTGAAAAAAAGAAACAGCAACACTCAGTGTGAATAGACCCATCAGTAGCTGATATAAAAGATACACAGGGGTAAAAGGTACATTTGCAGAGACTGCAAATAAACTGAACAGACAATGCATAAATTGAAAGTTTTATTTTCAAACAGCTACTGATTAGAGTCAACCCACTATATTAACAATTTTCCTTAGGGTAAGAAGAGAAACAAAGGTTTCCCATTTCAGAGGGAAAGGTTCATCAGTCAATTAAAGAAATGATGCAGTTTATGGGCTTAGATCTAAATTAAACTATGAGAGTATTTTCAGTTTACCCTTGCCAAAAAAACCTACATACATTGACACTGTACCACAGAAAAATAAAAATACATTTGTACTCTCAGACACAGATATTTTTCTTGGCTAATAGGGAAGAGCATAGCTTTATAACATGCCAAAATTTCAAAGGACTCTTGGAAAAGGAGGGAAAGATAATGGTTATCAGTGCCTCCTGAACTAAAGTTAAATTGTAATTAAACAATTATTCAAAACTGAGAAATTAAGATTTTATATGACACTTACCAAAACTAATCGTTTAGCGTCTACCTCTTCCACTAAATGTAAACTATATAAGGACCAAAACTGTGTCTACCTTATTCAAAAGTGTATCTCCAGCACATAGCATATAGTAGGGGTTTGATAAGTTAACTAATTGCGTGAATAAATGTTATTAAATTCCTCTACAGCAAGTATCTTTTTTAACATATTTTATTTGGTCTTATATTGCATTGCCTAAAAGTAGTTCTCTCTGACTAGATTATAAACTCCTTACGAACGGAGAATGTATTTATTTCTTTGTTCTCCCAGTACTTCCTCCAAAAAAACAAAACCAAACAAACCCTCAAAAGGTAAGGGAATTCTAAAATTGGGACAAATTGACATGATATGCCTTCCATTATGATGTTCTGTGAAGGACACAATGTATTCCTATGAAGGACACCTATGTATTCCTGCCAAAAATGTTTAAAATGAATTTATCATAAGGAAGCAATGAGATGAATCCAGATTGAGGGATATTCTACAAGACAACTGGTTGAGACTCTTCAAAAAAGTTACTGTCATAAAATACATTTAAAAGATGGGGATAAATGTTCTAGATCTGTGCTGTCCCATACAGTAGCCACCTATTTAAATTAAATAAAATTTAAAATCCAATCCCTCCATCCACTAGCTATATTTCAAGTGCTTAATAACAACCTGTGGCCAGTGGCTACTCCATTTGATACTCCAGATATAAAACAATTCCATCAATGCAATGTGTGATTCTTGACCAGATCCTAGATTTAAAATGTAAAAACCAAGTCTATAAAGGACATTTTACTACACTTGGAAAAATATGAATATGAACTGCACATTAGATAAAACTATATAAACATAAATTTCTTGGATATGATATATGGTATTGTGATTATGTAGGAGAATGCCTTCTTCTTAGTAGATAAAATGCTCAAATATCCAGCAGTAAAGTGCCACAATGTCTACAATTTATTTTCCAAAGATTGAGCAAAGAGGAAAAAAGTATACATACACATGTAGAAATAAACCAAATGTGGCAAACTGATGATTCTAGATGAGGGGTATATGGGTGTTCACTGTATGTTTTTGTAATACTTGAAATTTTTAAAAATATAAATTTATGGGGTAAAAAAAGAGATAGCGGAATTGTATTTTCAAAATGCTCCAAAAACATATCAACCAACTGCAATGTTTGAACATCATTTGGATTCTAACTTGAACTGTAAAAAAAAAAAAGTTTGAGACAGGAAATTTTAATATTGTTTGGATAATAGACGGTAATAAGGAAGTACTGCCAATTTTTAAGTGGTTTTGTTATTATGGGTTTAAGTCCTAATCTTTTAGATACACATCATGAAATGTTTACAAATTAAATGATGTAATATCTGGGATTTGTTTCAAAATAATGGGGGAGGGAGTAGGTGGAGGAAAGACTGGCCATAAACTGATGGTTGTTGATGGCTATATGGAAGTTTATGATACTATCCTACTTTTCTTAAGTTGGAAACTTTCCATAACAAAAAGCTAAAGAAATGTATTAACTGAATTAAAACATTTTCTCCAAATTAAGAACTAATTTCCCTGAAGTTGAACAACAGCAAGCTAGTCAAAAGAACACATAAACTAACAAAAATGCTAACAGCCAGTGTACCTTTTAAGCTTTTTTTATGGTGGGGGCGAGGGGGGACATGCTAAAATTCATGTTTGAGAAGGCTGACAGTGGTTCAAAGCTGAAGAAGCATCAAGGGGAAAAATTAGATTACAATCCAGAAAGGCTACTGACTAGAATAAAAAAAAAGGATATGAGTCTTCATTTAGATTCTTTTCATTGAAAAGCGATGAGATCAGAGCGGGTGGGTCAAGGGTAAAGGGAAAGACAGTCATTCAATCAGGCTAAGGAACAAAGATAATCATCAACTTACTGTAAAACTATACCATTCATTCTTTATTCTTTATATTTTCTCTCTAATCCCAAACTGGATGACTTTTCTTTTTCAAGTAGAAACAATTAAATGTGACTGACCCTCTAAAAATTTTAACTTCTTTACCAGTTGTTTTTAAGATTAAGTTAGGAAAACCAAAACAAAAAATATTTTGAAGGTTCTTGCATGAAAAGCAAATACGGGAAGAGAGGAAAAGGCAGAGTTCTCAGAGAACATAGAAAAGTAAATAATTAAAGAGATCTCATTACAAAGCAAGAAATTTGAGCAGTGTTGTATAACTGTCTCCAAGTACTGTATACTGTTTTACAGAAATGGATTACTGCCATATTTGCTCCAGTCACCAAAAAGATGTCCGCTAATAAAAATGCCAACAAGGCAATAAAGAAAAAGGAAATGATCAGAAAATTAGGAGAAAATTTTTCTTTCAGGTAGAATAGGCACTAAGAGGCCACACAAATAATTTACTTAACATCTCTGGTGACTGGGTGCATCGCTTAAAAAAAACTTTGATAAGAAAATAGGAAGCAGGTACTTTCTAGCTGGTATCAGATGAGAGAAGGTTATTTAAGTGGGGGGAGGGGAACAGGACTAGTAACTTGCTCAAGCAGATGCAAATACTTTCCTCTTTCAAGGGCATGTTCTCCTTTAGAACTAAATGTATGTGATACACTAGTTCCTGTGCTGTTCCTTTTCAAGATGTCCAAAGGATAGGCAAGGTTAGAAAGAAAAGGAATTCTGCTTTATTATTCTTATATCAGGATCTCTTGTAGGAGGTCTAAATATAAGATAAAATATTAATATAAGATAGCTTTAAATATAACCAGGTAAAGTTAAATAAAAAAGAGATATGCCTGTTTCTACTCTAACGCAAGTATGGATCAATTTGCAAAGTAAATTCTAAGGAAATTAAATGCAACTATTCCAAACTGGGAACAAAAAGAGCTGAAATTCTTCAGTCCCTCCAAAAAATCATGAAAACAGCAGAGGCCTGAGTTATTCCACTGCAGCCCAGGTCAGAATTTGTTAGGTCTTCTTCAAACTCATTGCTCACCATGTAAGTTTCTCAAAAAGTCAAAAAAATGCTATGATTTGATATACTGACACATATTTAAAAGGTTGCCACATGCCAAAAACAAAGCTACTATACCTAATTAAAAGATTCTCACGACTCTAATAAATTAATGCCTGAAAACTCTAGCCCCACTTTTAAGAGTCAATATGCTAAGTGAATTAAAATTCTTTCAACCACAGAATTAAGATTAATTTAGTCTTCATATTAAAAAGACGGCTTGCACTTATTAATTACATGGAGAAACCTGGCAGGTATCACCTTAAACCAAGTGATCAAAATTAACATCACCAGTAATGACTAAGACAAACCGGTATCACAAGCCACATGACATGATGCCCTGAGAACACTTTTGTGGTGTTCCTGCTGAAAGTGCACAACCTGAATTTAATCATGAAGAAACATCAGACAAACCCAAATTGAGGGACACTACAAATTAACTGACCTGTACCCTTCAAAAAATGTCAATAAACAAAAGAAAGACTGAGGAACTGTTTCAGATTACAGGAAACTAAAGAGATAAAACAGCTGAATGCAATAATGTGATCTGATCCCAGACATTCTTTTGCTAATAAGGACATAATTGGAACAACTTACGAAATGTGAATAAGGTCAGTGGCTAAACATTCATGTGGTATTATTATCTGACTCTCTGATTTTGATAAATTGTACTATGGTTATGAAAGAGAAATGTCCTTATTTTTAGGAGAAACAGAGAAAGTACTTAGGTATAAGGGGCAACATGTCTGTCACTCTCAAATGGTGCAGAAAAAAATATATTTAGAGAGAGGAGGAAAAAAATAAAGCAGATGTGGTAAAATATCAACATTTGGGGAATGGGGTGAAGGGTATTTGCAAATTCTTTGTACTATTATTGCAACCTTTAAGACTGAAATTATCAAAATTCAAAGTTAAAAGAAAAAAACAGAGTATGGGAAGTATGGATTTAAAACATCCCTTAATGAACTTGAGGATGAAAGAAAACAAAGCTGCATTGAAATGCAGAGGTTGGGCAATCTATCAGGCTCACTCAATGTACCAGCTACCTACCCATAAAAAAAATACCATCAGCAAAATGATGTCATAGAGTTACTGTCAAATTCATGGGTGTCAAGAATGTCATGAGTCTATTCTAAAACAAGTAACACAACTTGGGAGTAATAATGTAGATAAATTTTCCAATACATTAATTTTGCATCTTAAAAATTAAAAAGATATTTTTTCTTCCAGCAACATCAAAATACAATGTAAATGCTCCCTTAATACTGTTAACATTTAAGGTAGAATTAAGCCTAATGCGATTACTAGTCTCTTTCCTGTTTTTTCTGTGCATTAATAGTCCCACTGGTACATAGAAGAAAAGTTCAGAACAAACATCCTGACACTTGCAAAACAACACAGATGTCTGCTGCCATATGCAGTGATCTCTGATCCCACAGATCAACACTGAGATTTATGCAGGAAGCTGAGGAAATAGTGAATATAGAGAGGAAAAGTGGTAGTAAATGAAGCTAAAGTCTTGTTTGCTTTCAAGCAACATTAATTAAGCAGTAACAAAAGTTTAATCTAGAGTGAATTTTAAGAAAAACAGCCAGGTGTTCTTCATCTTTAAGGACAAAACAGCTTAATGTCAAGTACATATCACTGCTTATTATTAGTTCACATTGAGTAGATCATAAGTTCAATGTCACAAAATGATACATACAATAATTAACTGCAGCTAGAAGAAAAGACCTGGCCTCATCTTCACTTAATATCACAATAAATGGGCTAGAAATTGAGATCAGAATAAATGAGCTAGCATTATAGCAGAGAAGATTTGACAGGACATAAAAAATATCTCAACAACAAAGATGACTAAAAAGTTTTTTCAAGTGAGGTTTGCAGAGGCCTTAAGAGACTCACAGACTCTCAAGATGACTTGTCTCACTCATTAAGACACTATGAATCCGAGGACCAGGGAGGTTCAGGGTCTTCAGTTACAGAGGGAGTGGAAGCCAAGTGATAAAAAGTAAAAAACTACAACTCTTGGATCTAAATTTTGTACTTTACATATTGACTCACTAAAATCCACATAAGTGGTTATAAAGAAAAAAAGCAGGATTTGCAGACATACTGTAAATAAAGTCAGGGTAAATATGAGTCTTCTTATCCCTGACGTTGACCTAGTCTGCATATCTACATTCCAAAATGCATGAACTTGGTTCCTTTCCCACTACTGATTTAAACTTTTCTATATGTAATCACTGGCTGATTTTCTCCACAGGTGACACCTTGCTTCTTCTACAATATATCACGGGAGGATTTTACTTATTGTTTTTTTCATTCAAATTTAAGACTATATTTTGCCCCAGTTGTTTCTACAACACATCAGAATCAAGAATGCCTTTTCTTTACTGAATTTCAAAAAGGCATTTATATCTTTCCAGTCAGGATTTCAATATTTATCTTATGAAAGTACATTTAAGCATTACTTTGTGCTGGTGACCATTAAGTATGGAATATGTGAACTTATGTAATAATAGAAGTGAACAAATTACTTTCAAAATATTTTTCCCACTATAAACCAGATGAATTAGGATGATTAAAGCTCAGCAAGCAAGAGTTTAACTAATTTTGTACTCTAAACAGCTCTTGCTATATAGTAGCTCTCAAATTATAGTCATTCTCAGATAGTGTGACATACAGTTTAGTTTCCTGATTAATTTATTTAAATTACCTTCCTAAAACTTCCAATTCCCACGGTATAATGTGAAAATGTAAGTCTTACCTGTCAGAATTGTCTGAAAAGCAGCTTCTACATTTGTAGAGTCTAGAGCAGATGTCTCAATGAATGACAAACCATTCTTTTCTGTGGGGAGACACAAAAACATTAGTCTTGTCAAATTTTAATACAAGGGATGTGATATACTCAAGCCTTCAAAAGGAAAACAATGGGCTGGTCCCATGGCCTAGTGGTTAAGTTCACACACTCTGCTTCAGTAGCCCAGGTTTGGTTCCCAGGCGCGGACCTACACCACTCCTCAGCAGCCATGCTGTGGCGGCAACCCACATACAAAAAAGAGTAAGATTGGCACAGACGTTAGCTCAGGGGGAATATTTCTCAAGCAAAAGGAAGAGGATTGGCCACAGATGTTAGCTCAGGGCAAATCTTCCTCAGCAAAAAAAAAAAAAACAAAAGACCTTTCTAAAACCTAGGACCTCCCCAATTTCTTGAGCAGTAAGGGCACCTTTTTACATACACTCCAGTAAATTAAAAGTAACAGAAATTTTTATTGGTTTCTTAATTAAAATAAATACTTGTTACATCTAAATATTACCACTAGCAACAAATGACACTACTCAAAATGTAGTAGACTTGTCAAATACCCAGGTATTTCCATCCCTTACTGTCCTTCTCCCCATCAACCATATAGCTCTGGTATGAATATGGATAGGTGTGTGTGATTCACTTAGAATTCTGTTAACTATATTATTTGAAATAAAGCTTCATCCCTGGGAAACTAAAAAATGGTTATAGAAAACCTTATTCACAGCATAATCATTAATGGAAGGTCACAACTTTCACTACCCAAGAATGGACAATGTTGCCTTCTGGTAGGCTGTCCCTACCAGACAGGTGCAAGAGATAGGCGGATGCTCTAAAGCCAAAGAAGTTCTAACTCCTAAGCAGCCACATCTCTGTTGGTCCTTGACACTCCCTGGACCACTACTTTTCAGACCCACACAGAGCAGGCTTGGTAAAACACAGAGACATAATGGAAAAAGAGACAGGAAGCACAGAATAAACTGATAGAGTTCTCTACCCCTTTCAGGGAGAGAAAAAAACGCCAGTACTTATAATCAGTTTTTGGCAGCAAAAACTCAAACTACTAGTGTTTTAATGACTCAAAGTTAAGCAAAGAGCCAGAGTCATCACACACTTTCAAAACAACAATCCTTGCTGAGCATTCATATTTACCTTTCTGAAACTATTGTAACCAATTACCCTCATTGGAACGGTTATCAAAACTGTAGTAACATTAAGAAATACAGAATCACTGTAATATCAAAGGATTTGTATCACTAACCTGCAAAAGCTCTTGCTTCATCTGTAGGAACTGCCCTGAGATGACGCAAATCGCTCTTATTGCCCACAAGCATGATAACAATGTTACTATCAGCATGATCTCTGAGTTCTTTCAGCCATCGCTCTACATTTTCATATGTGAGATGTTTAGCAATGTCATAAACCAATAAGGCACCTACAGCTCCACGATAGTACCTGATAACAGAAAAAATATGTAATTATTGGAAAACAACCACAAGATAGAAGGGAACGCCAGGAAGAACTAAATACATGGATTATGTATTTTTTAAAAAAAACACACTTACAAATAAATTTCAAAATCCTAATACTGGAATTCTTAAAAGGAAAGAAAAAACAACAGTACTTCGAATTTCAGATACCAAAAGTCAGCTAATTCACTTGATGGCAAGCCTATTTCACAGAACTTAAAAACTATGAGACTTACGCTGATGTTATAGCTCGGTATCGCTCTTGCCCTGCTGTGTCCCATATCTGTGCCTTTATTGTTTTCCCATCAACCTGGATGCTTCTTGTTGCAAACTCTACTCCAATGGTGCTCTTGCTTTCGAGATTAAACTCATTTCGAGTAAATCGAGACAGGAGATTACTCTTTCCAACACCAGAATCTCCGATAAGGACAACTGAAAAGACAAAGAACTGAATGTCATATAAATGAGGCAAACACATTCAGAATACCACCAGGATGGAAAGCAAAAAAAGACAGGGCATTTGACTTTTAAAAAGGGACTGGGGTGGGAGGGAGCTGAGTAGCTCATATTCTTGACCTGTTACCAATCGATAAAACCAATTTATTCTTTTTAACCTGTTTCTACCTGCATAATGACTACCACACATCACCTGCTTAGCACGGATAAAGTATCCTGTCTTACACATGCAATTTTAATCATGGGTCTACTAGGCACCGATGACAGGCTGATGCATTAATTAACCATCAATGCTATACCAACCTTCCTACCTTTGAAGGTAATAACTTGAAAGGTAAATCCTAAACCAAATGAACAATTTGTGATATTAAGATGTATCAGACATGAAAGCAACAAAGGATGCAGTTTCATCAAAGACGAGGTGTGACCCAGTCCCTGACCCAGATTATCAGGACTCACCTAGGCAAAAATGAAACACATTTAACATATGAGGCACTAGGTTTATAAACTTTGCCACCCAGGTCATAGAAACTACAGTGACTCTTTAATAACAGTTGCATTTATCAGACTGGCAGGAAGCTAGAGACCTCTCCAAAAACAAACACCCCACTAAATTTAACAGGGGACCTAGGAAGCTAATAATTCTGACTGACTTTGAGTCAAGGCCAAAGCAAGGAGGGCATATACTTTCACTTATGACTTCATGAATTTTTTTTTAAACAGGTTTTGATTAGATGAATTTATTTCCTATGATTACTATAAGAGTCAGCTTATTTACTAACTAAATACATGGGGATTCTTTTTCAACCAAGGCAATATTACACTTAGGAATTTCAAAAACAATGAGAAAACAAGTTAACTTGTTTTAAAGCATTTCTATCTGAATTTAAAGAACAAAATGAGTTCACAGGTTTACAGAATTTGAGCTCGATAACATTTTTTTCCTTTGTAAAAATTTTTCCATCTCTGGCATTTCAGAAATTATTATACTTATTTCTACTGTTAACTACTAATGCTTCTTCTTACTTCTTACTAGCTAATTGATTTAGACACCAGGACTCGAAAAACAAACATGCAAGAATAACACCAAGGAATAAGACCATGCCTTACTAAAGAGACTGGGATTTGGTGGTGGGGGCGGAGAGGGAAGTAAAAACTGCACTCTGGTCAGAGGGCAAAGAAAGTCCATGATGCATTACTTGCTTGCCACAAGACCAGATATAAGCTGGCCTCTGGACAATCTTGGAGGGAGTACATTATCAAACATATCTTTCTGGCTTCCTCTATCAGCTGATTCAGCAAGAAATCATCCAGGCGGCAGTGACTCCATGCAGCACAAGTAGTTATTTCTAGCTATACAGTCAGTTAGAGGTGTCAAAGGTATTATGGCAAACACAGATATTATAGTAAATGCTTTAATCTGGATATCAGAGAAGATGTTAAGGTCATGAAAGTAACATACAAACCCAATGCACTTCCAATTTTATAGGATGGTTGGTTGATATGTTAGTTTCCAAGGTCCACCATCCTGGATGTGAGGTCAAATCCCAGTTTCAATAATAGTCTACCCTCTTAATAGGATATACTCACAACAGCCTCTTAGTGCAAGAGGCTGGATGTTCTGTTGAGGAAATCTCTTTTGAATCATTTCTGGCCCCACACTATCACTGAGGTATAAAAGCCTCACTTGAAGTGGGAATAGGAAGGAAGGGAAAAACCAAAAAGTCGAATATTTCTACTTCATAGGCACTTAAATATCAGTCAGTCACTTAGTGTAAAGGCAAAGAGCAACACTTCTAGAATGAAGACGCCTTTGAAAATTAAATAACTCAAAGAACACTTTCTTGCTCCCACAATAACTCCAGCACTTTCAAGTTTTGGTTTCCTTCCTCTTGACCTCCACTTTTACTAATAACTATGTTCACATCTCCCATCCCCAAATCTTTATGCTGTCATAAGGATAGTTAGTGAGGGCATTTTTTTCCTCAATGTAACCAATTAATTTTAACATTATGTAAAATAGCACCCTTATCTGAAAATAGTTCAAGACTCATGAATGCTTCACACAATGTAAAATAGTTATCTCAACTAGACATGGACAAGGTTGCCAGAATTAAGACTAGCAACTTGTTAAAGGATTATACCTTAAATGACAACAGAAGATATTGGTTCTTTAAGAACAGTGTTGCCAAGGTGATGCTGAGAAATGACACAATAAGGAAAGCAGCTTCTATTCAGTTACCAAATGAGAAACCAAACCAAGAAGGGTTACATTTAGGCTCACTAAAAAATAAATAAACTAGAATGGATTAAATTACCTAAGCAAGAGAATTTATTGGCTATGATTTAAAAAAAACAAACCAAAAAACCAAAAGATCATGGACTCAAACTTAACTTCCAATCAAAATAGCTTCTCTCACTAAAATGACAATATTTAATTGCTTTTTAAAAATGTGACAAACTATATAATCACACCCTATAGTTCAAGAAAGGAATTTGCAGTGACTTTTCCATGTTTTCCATAACTAGTATCTTCCACTTTAAACATTTTATAACTACAGCCATCTATATAATATATATTTGTGTGTATAAATCAAATAACAGCATCTGTATATGAAACGTCTACAGCATTTCTAAAATAATCTGATATTTATTACCACTTCGTAAACCTCATCTGCTGAATCTTAGGTTATCATCTCCAATACCAAATACTAAATTTGGTTTATTATATATCAAATATTAGGCTACCAAATGCCATAAAAACAGAATAGACATATTAATTAAGCATTATTTAATAAAAATTTCCACCTCTTCAACCACATTTGATTTTTTACACTCTTGCAAACTAATGTATTGGACTAAAATTTAATTCAACAAATCACATAGTACATCAGACCTAAAAGTTATCACCTGAAGGAATAACTGATAATTTACATACTGGTTTTATAAATAAACTTGGAGATGTTTCTACTCTTTCAACTATATTCATTGTCCAGCATCACCAAGAGTCTTTAAAATAAAGTGCATTCAACAAGGCTGAAGTCTACTGAAGTTTTTCCAGATACTACTGAAGTTTTTCCAGATTCAGCAGAATCTGAGTTGCTCAACCAAAAGTTGTGAAAGAAAAACTACCAAGATGCAAGACAGCAAAGTTCCTACCACTGTTTCCACTGACAATCACCTGATGGTTAATTAGTACTGAACTTCAATGCAATTGAAAAGAAAATGGTGTAGATTATGTATCCAGATATTTTCAGAAAATGTGACTTTGATCAGTGTCTACCACAATATCTCTAAATAGGAACTTTAACTGGTGCTTACTTCACTTATGTGTCCCACAGGGCCTTAACCACATTGTGTGTAAATACTTGTAGAATTAAAGTTTTTAAAATAAAAAGTCAAGTTTTAAAAAATAAAATTAATTCTTCCCCACCAAAAGTTACTCACTGTTGAACTTAACTAAAGACTAATGTTCAAGAACAAAGATATAATTTAGAATAATTGTCCTGCTCTCCCTACATTACATTCCTACTTGGACCACTCCATCCTATACGAATCAAAATATCCTTTCATTTGCAACTGGTCAGATTTACAAACTAACTCCCAATTCCCTCAAACTGTTAAGTTTGCTAGGTAAGCCTTCTTCCAAGAAGAGAGCTCCAGCTCATCTTGGTGAATAAATCTCTGTAGAATGAAACCATTTTAAAATGAAATGACTGTTGCTTCGCTTTAAATTATGATAATGGTATAAATAAGAAACTGGCTAAACAATCAGCACTGAAGTAAAAAAAGTGACTCATATCCTCTAAGAGCTTTAAAAAAGTGGAAATCCTTCTCAGCAGAATTTTTTAAACACCCTATCTTAAACTGCAAAATGTACAAGAAAATGAACCCATGGAAATATAAAATACTTTAGAAGTTCCTAGTTCTAAGTTTCTTTACTAATACTTAAATGTTCTTACATTTATAAAGATTTGACGTTAAAAAAACTGACAAGAACCACAGTAACCTTGTTCACATTATTACCATTTACTGAGTCCTCACAGAAGCTAAAATTTTACAACCAGTCTCATTTACCTCTCACAACACTCCTGAGAGGTAGGTATTATTTCCTTTCTATAGATAGGGAACTGAGACTTAAAAAGTTAATTTTCCCAAGGTCACAAAGCAAATTTAAAACGTGAGTCGGGATTTGAATCCAGGCCTCAGTGATTTCAAAGCACTGTGCTCTCAATCATTGTTAGCAGGATGATCTAATCCCAAAGTTAAATTAAAATTCCTTAAACCAATCCAGGATATTCTTAGTGAAAAAAATAAACGGCTTCTATAACCAACATCAAGTTCCAAACCAAACAGGAGAAATACTCTGATAGTCTATCTTGTTCTAAATTACTTCAAAGGTAGCTAGCTGCCACCTGCCACTGTACCTTATTTAAAAAAAACAAATTTCCCTTTAATGACTAAACCCTAGTCTCCAGTGTCTCACTAAGCAATTTCACCTGACCTCAGATGCCTTCAGCAAACAGTATGCAAAGTAATCCATGTTTCCTTTTTCGTATTTGTAAAATGCATTAAGTACCCTCTCCTCTGTAAAGAACTTTTCACATGGGAGGTGCGGGTGGATACTGAAGGTACTCACCTTGTATAACAGAATATTCTAGCCCAGAGGAGTAAGCAGTGATAAGGATATATCATCACCTAAGATTTGACAAGTACTCCGAAAGCAAAGACATGTGTCCTGCTTCATTTAGTCAATCATTCTTAGGACCCAATGGCAAAATCAGAAAAAATCACCATGCTTAACACTCTTTTCAAACTCCACCCTCCACTGTAAAGCTTTAATAGCAATGGCTTCTTCCTCCCTGCTAATGATCTTTGTTCAGCATACTACTGATGGCTGCCTTCCTAATTCAGGAATAAAGAATATCAGAGTGAGAGCGCATTCACTGAACAAAAAAAGCATTTACTGTACTCTTTATCTTTGTGATTAAAAAAAAACTATTTGGATTCTTTCCACACTAACCAATAAGCAATTCTTTCTATGCACCCTCTATCCTCCAATATGTTTTGTTCAAGGGCACTACATGTTTCCCTATCTTATAATAAATATTTAATTTGACCCAAGAGCACAAAACTTACCCCCCCCACCCCCACCTTTCGGGAAAGGTATGTAGCCAACTAGGACTCTTCCTTTCCTGTTCTAAAAACACCAAAAGGTTGGATCCTCCCAGTGTTGCAGCAGGAAGCACCAGTCCATAGTGATAAACCAGGCTAGTATTTGTGCAGCGCACAACCTTTCCTGCTCAGGAACTGGGCCTTCAGGTCTGGCAAGGATAACAGCCACCACCCATCCGCAATCCTTTCTCGCGAACAGAATCAAGAGTTATCCCGGGCTAGCTGCCGCTGGGTGGGGAGGGTAGGAGAAAAAAGGCTAGATGGGAAGTCACATCAGTCGGCCGGGTCACTGCGACAAGTGCGCGCGGGGGTGATGGCCAATCCCTCTGGCCCTAGCCCCCACCCTCGGAGTTTCACAGGAGATGTGGGAGAGCTCTCAACTATGTGGGGAGGGAAGGTAGAGGAGAAAGATCTACCAACCCCGGGGGCAGTGCGAGAAGGTTACTGACCGCGAGCACGGTGGGGCGGGTGGGGGTGGGGGCCGCTGGCCCGCTCAGATTTTAGCCCGGGCCTGGCCCCCGGATGGAAGACGACGGCTAGCAGGGGCGTCCGTCCGAGGGGAGGGGCTCGCTCGAGGGGAAAGGGGGGCGGATAAGGAAAGGACCTGTATGGGAGTCTGCGCCCAGGGAAAGGTGGGGAGCGGAGGGAAGGGCCTGTCAGAGGGGCTCGGGAAGGGGGGAAGCCGGGAAGGGTGTATACTGAGGGGAGGGGCACCAGACCCCAAAAGACAGACGGTGGGAGGGGCGGCCCCTCCGAAGGGGCGCTAGAACCGGGAAAGGAAGAAGACGATTTGGGAGAAGGACACTCGATGAGGGGCCCTGAGGCTAGAGAAGGCCTACGGGGAGATCGCGAAGAGACCGGTATGTGGTGAGGACCCCTGTCCGAGGGGAGGAAAAGGGGCTGAGCTAAGAGACCTCAGGACAAACCGCAGCGAGAGGAAGGGCTGAGGAAGGCCGATTTCTGGGCAGGGGTGGCCCGCACGCGGGTCCCGCGGGAGTGTCCCGGGCCCCCGAACGGGGACTCGGTGGAGAATGGGCGAGCCCGTGGCCTCACCTTTGAAGAGGTAGTCGTACTCGTCGTCGCGGGTGCCCATTGCGCGGCCAAGGAGCGAAGGGGCGGGAGCAGCGGTGGTATCGGTGGGACCAGGGGGCGTCGCTGCAGGGGTAACCCGAGCACCGAGCTTCAGCTGCCGGACCGGGTAAAGAACCCCTCCCTGCCCCTACGCCACTTCCGGCAGGCCCCAGCCCCTTAGGGGAAGTACTTCCGGAGAGCGGCGCCCCGCCCCTTGAGCCCAGGAAGGGCGGTGCACGCAAGCATCGTGTGGGTCTTCGAATTCTCGCCGCCTCAAGAAGGCTCGTGGGGCCACTAAACCCTGGACTCCCTCGTGACAGCACTCTAGCGGCCGCTCACCACTGTTAGCGGCCTCTCCCTCAATCCTCGCGCCGCCACGCCGGGAAGCGGGCCGCTGGGGAGCGAATCAGCCCCGCCTCAGCGAGGTGGGTTTGTGGATGGGGGCGGGGTTCTCAAACGATTAGAGAGCCGAAGGCGGACTTCTGTGCGTGGTGGTTCCATGGTGTAATGGTTAGCACTCTGGACTCTGAATCCAGCGATCCGAGTTCAAATCTCGGTGGAACCTGCAGTCTTCGCTTTTTTTTCCTGGCCACACTTTCAATTCATTTATTCACTTAGCGATTGTTGTACAACTACGATATACATGGCCTTGAACTAAGTGGGGAGGGGATTTCACAAAATATAATCTTTGCCTGAGAAGAGCTCACAAATTACCGCTCTTCAATTCTGTACTGTTATCACCTAAATGGCTCCTAAGGAGCCTCTTCACTTCGCCCTGTTTTTTGATCTGGCCCTCAAACTTTATTCAAAAGCTTCATGAAACTTGATTTATTTGGCTAGAATTTTCAATCTCCAACTTTGTTTAAGGGCAGGCGCTTTTCACTCACTCCTTTTCTCCGGAAATCTCTCAAACTATCTCCAGATGTCATCCAGAGAACTTCGCCCACCCTCCTCATCAAGATTCAAGAACTTCTTGAGCCGTATTTGTCATCCTCTAAACGCGTTTACATAATTATTTCATTTAACACGCAGAGCAAAGGATGGCAATTTCTATTTTAACAGAAATGTAGATACTGAGACTCAAGTGATCTGCCAAAGATCACGCAGCCGGGCACCCCTGTATTTGAAGAGAATTTGTCATTCCAAAAAGCTTTTCCCATTTATTGTCGCACCCCCTACCACCAATATGCAAACCCGCAAATTAGGCTTTTGGGTAAGGGTGCCTGTAGTAAGCAGAATAATGGCTCCCCAAAGATGTCCACTTCCAAATCCCTGGGAACTGTGAATATGTTAGGTTACATGGCAAAAGGGAATTACGTTTGCAGATGGAATTAAGGTTGCAAATCAACTGACTTTAAAATAGAGTATCCTGGATTCTCCAGGTGGACCTAATGTTGTCACAAGGGACCTTAAAAGTGGGAAAGGGAGGTAGAGGAGTTCAGAGTCATGTGGTGTGAGAAGGCTTCAATCAGCCCTTGTGGCTTTGAAGATGGAGGAACCTAGGAATGCAGAGACTTCTAGAAGATGGAAGAGGCAAGGAAATGGATTCTTCCCTAAGGCCCCCAGAAGAAACAGTCCTGCTGACACCTTGATTTTAGCCCAGTGAAACCCAAGTCAGACTTATGACCTACAGAACTATAAAATAATAAATTTTGTTGTTTTAAGTCAACCAAGTTTATAGTAATTTGTTACAGCAGCATTGGAAAACTAATACAGTGCCATTTTCAGGGCTTTTTCTCACAGTATAAAGCAATCGAAAGTTTAAGGTCTAAATACTGCCTTGTGCAGGGGTGAGCATTATCCATGTTAGGGGAGATGCACAATATTACTCACACAGCTAAATATTGTGTGTACTACAGATTATGTATAAGACACAGTTCTAGCACTACTCAGGTGGGTAGACAAGATGGGCCCAAGAAAAGGGGACTATCAATAACTAGACAGTTCTGAAGGAGAAACTAATAAGAGTTCTGGTGATAAGTGTCACAGTTCAGAGAGACTGAGATAGTTATGAAGAACTCCATGGAGGAGGAGGAACTAGCATTGACCCCTGAAGGAAGAAGCAAGGAAGGAAGCTCACTTTCGTAAGTGGAGGAAATTAGATGATAAGAACACGATGAGCAAGGCCATCAATGCCAGAAGAATAATTATAACTTTTTCCCTTAAGTCATTGTTTCTCAATGTGTGTCCTGAGGTCAGTAGTGTTCCTCAAAAGAAGGATTGCATGGTCAAATAAATTGAGAACTACACACTGTCTCCCCACCTTAGAAGTTCCCTTAGCACACTGGCATTTTAAAGTCTAGATATTCCACTCTGAAGACATCTTTTTTTAACTGTGTTGAACACAGCATTTTCCCAGATTCACCAGCCCTGAGAACTCTTCCCAAGGAACACTTGTTAGCACCCCTCTGAACACTTTGGGGGAGCCATAAAAGATCTGTGGAGAAGTGATTAAGTAAACCTGGTCTTAGGACAAGTAAGCTGGCTGTGGACTGCAGGACTGGGGTGAAGAGACTGGAGTGTATCAGTTACAAGGCTACTGCAATCAACCGGGCACAAACTAATAGAAATGGGGTGTAGCTACGGGACTAGAGAAGAAAGAAAAAGCAAAGGCTGTTGTGGAAAAAATGGTGAATGGATTACACGGACAAAGAATTAGGGTTTTACATTCTTTGGGGAAAAGGGGTAGTAATTCCTTGATGTATCTCTTTTTAATCTCTCAAGAAATATAGGTATTTAATGTAAATTACTTAAATAATACAGAAGTATAGAGTAAATCCTTAAAGTCCTCCTCCTCTTCAATTCTTCCTCCAACACTAGAGATAACAGCTACGTTTTCTTTTAA
Source organism: Tapirus indicus (assembly GCA_031878705.1). NCBI lineage: Eukaryota > Metazoa > Chordata > Mammalia > Perissodactyla > Tapiridae > Tapirus > Tapirus indicus. The sequence continues at coordinate 56,605,645 of CM062918.1, read as the reverse complement.
TAAAATCACATTATATGGACTGTTTCTCATCTTGAAAAATCTTTCCACATCAGTCCATACGGATTTAACTCTCTTGCTGCATAGTTTTCCTTAACAAGGATGTACCATAGTTTGTACAACCATTCCCATTCTCTTACCCGTGGATATGGCAAATACTAGGGTCACTAAATTAAACGCTATTCTTAAGGTGTTTCTTCCTTGCCCACTTCCCCTTTAGAGGCTGGACAAGCCAAATATTCATTTTCCCAGCTACTCTGCAATATTTTATATACTAGTATAAAAATACACTAGCAATATATTTAATTTTTGCCCATCTGGTTTGCCCAGTAATTTCCACTTCTCTGATAACCAGTGGCTGTAAAAAATTTCTATGTTTATTAGCCATTTATATTTCTTCTGTGAGTTGCCTGTCAATATCCTTGTCCATTTTCTTGTTGGGTTATCTTTTCCTATTAATGTGGAAATCTCTTTATATATTCTACCTTTTAATCTTTGCCTGTTATATATGGCACAAATATTTTCTCTAAATAAATCACTTGATTTTTAAATTTTTTTAATGATGCTTTTTTCCATACAGAAGTTTCAAATTTTTATTTAATCAAATCTCTCTCAGTCATTTCTTCTATGGCTTCTGGCTGTTGCCTTTTGCATAAGAAGACTTCTCCACACCAACATTATTCAAAAAATTTTTTTTCTTTAAATATTTTTATAATTTTTTTCCCCATCTGGATTTTATTTATATTGAGGATGTTGTGAAGTAGGGATCTAAATTAATTATTTCCAAATGGATAGCCACATGTTTCAATATGTACTTGAATAGTCTGTCTTTTTCCCACTGATTTGAAATGCCTAATTTTTTATAAATGAATTTCACATATATAAAAGAGTCTGTTCTTGAATCTTTGCACCATACCTCTGGCAACCACAGAGGAACACTGCTCAGATGTCCTTTGGAGAGAGAGCCTATTGTGAGAAGTGTAGTTGGCTGACAGTCTCCAGCTGCCACACCTCCAAGATCCACTACAATGTTCACACTGAAGCCACGCTCCCTCTGGAATGTTCCCAGACAACGATTCAGCACAGTGGGGGTTCTAGAGCTGGACCAGTTCTGTACAAATTGGGGCTCTTCTAATGGGCAGTCTTTGCTCTTGAGCTCTCCATTGGCTTTGCCAAGATTTTCTTAGAATGCAATTGCAGTCTGAGGCTCTTCCTACTCAATTCTTCCTTTCTTCTCTCCTTGCATAGCTATTAGACCTGCTTTGTGGTCTGAAGGCCCTACTTCTCCCTTTTGTCCATCACAGGCGTTGCCCCCAAATGAATCTCTTACACTTTAAATTCATCTGGTATCTGTTTCCAGAGGACTTGACCCCAATATGGTCCCACTGGTCAAGTTTTTTATTCCTATGCCAATGTTACACTTTTACTTATTATAACTTTGTAGTCTATTTTGATGTCTCAGATGTGGTACTAAATGAGTAAATATTTGTATAGTGCTTAGAATAGTGCCTGACACATAGTAGGAACCACATGCATTTGATAAACAAAACTAAATATGGCAGTTCCCTCTCACTGTTTTTTCTTTCTAAACTTTGACTATTTTTAGGGACTCTCCTTTTCAGATGAACCTTAGAGTAAACTTCTTAAGTTTCAAAAAGATTCATATTGGGGTTTTGTTTAGAGTTTCATTACTAATCATTAAAAAAAGTTTTTTCAGAAATGAAATATAGAATTTGGACAGAATGTACAAAAATATGAGATTCTGCCTATGAAGATACAAAAAGAATCAGATCTGAGGTTTAACATCCATTTGGAAGAATGATCACAGAAAAATGGAAGTGAAGAGAAAAAGCAGAAAAAGAGCAAAAATGTTGACTTGAGTTTCAGGCATGTCTAATTTACACAGTTAGTAGGAAAACCAAAAGGAAATATCCAGCAAAAAGCCTGGAAATATAGATTTAGAAATGTCTTAGCCTTAGATATGTGGAAGAAACAAGATCTGGAATATATCCCATCCTGCACCGCTTGGGAGGCAACTTTACATGGTTGTTGAAAACAGAGTGGAGACTGATAGGTCTGTGTTTAACTCTAGCTCAGCCATTCACTTGCTGTATCTTAATAATCTACTTCATCCTGCTAAAGCACAGTTCCTTATCTGCAAAATGAAGACAAACGTGAAGATTGAAATAATATATTTACAGCTCTTGGCACCATGTCTGGCACATAGTAAATGTTCAGTTAATGCATTGGGTCTCAGTAGGGGGTCAATTTTGCCCCCAGGGAATTTGATAATGTCTTAAGACTTTTTTAGTGTACAACGGGGAGGTGCTACTGGCATGTAGTGGGTAGAGACCAGGGATGCTGCTAAACATCCTACAATACACAGGACACCTCCCCCACAACAAAGAATTATCTGGCCCCAAATATCAATAGTGCCAAGTTAGAGAACCATGAGTTAATAGTAAGGATTAGCCAGAGGCCAGGCTAGGGTTTATGATGGAGAGAGGGTAAGATGCCCAGGAACATCACCTCTCCATCCTAGCTCATTTTTGAAAGGCTGAATATACTCCCCAGGCCTCAGGAAGAATGCCCAGGACAAACATATCCCACAGTATCCCACAAAGCAGAGCCCAGGGATCCACCAGCCCAACACAAAATACTTTCATATGTGGTTCCTATTGTTAAGTAAACAGACCTCAGCGTTCTATTTCTTGACCCACAAGGATTTTTACAGTGTCAATCACTTTATTTGTTAACTCTACATATCAGTTTCATGCATTTTTTTGTAACGATGTTAGGTTTATTTCACAATGAAAAGAATTTTTGAGAGAAAAGTAAACAGACCTTATGAAGTAGTGAAATTTGTTTTCTGTGCTTTTTATCTTTTCTATTGAGTGTATTGTAAGATAGCAAATTGTACACAAGATCAGGAAATTTTCAACTTTGATTATCTGATTATAGTCACTAGAGAACCAACTAGTCTTAAAGAAGGAAACAGTAAAAAAAATATTTATTTATATATAAATACATTTAAATTTTAAATATATGTAAATGTATAAAATACATGTACATTACAAACAGATTATTATTTATACCCAAATGCTATGTAGCTCAATCATAGATTTTTTCCATATCATGAAATGTGAATCAGAATAACTTCTAAATTCAATTATAACAGTTTACTCTTCACATATTCTTAGCCTTCTAGATCATAAATCATATAGCATAGTCATCTTTCAAAAATTAAAAGGAAAGACATTATCAAGACAGTGAAAAGATAACTGAGTGGAGAAAATACTTACAAATCATATATCTGATAAGCGATTAATATCCAGAATCTATAAAGAACTCTTACAACTCAACAATAACAAAGAAACAAACAACCCAATTCAAAAATGGGCAGGGCCAGCCCTGGTGGCCTAGTGGTTAAGTTCAGTACACTCTGCCCCGGCGGCCCTGGTTTGGTTCCTGGGCACAGAGCTACACCACTCATCAGTGGCCACGCTGTAGTGGCAGTTCACGTACAAAAAGAGGAAGATTGGCACAGATGTTAGCTTAGGGCGAATCTTCCTTAGCAAAAAGAAAAAAAAATGGGCAAAGGACTTGAATAGACATTTCTACAAAGAAGGTATACAAATGGCCAATAGGCACATAAAAGATGCTCAACATCATTAGTCATTAGGGAAACGCAAATCAAAACCATATGATATACCACTTTGCACTCATTAGGATGGCTATTATTAAAAATCAAAACAAAACAGAAGATTGTTTAAGATTATTAAAAATCAAAGATTGAGATTATTAAAAATTAAGATTATACAAAAATTAAGATTATTAAAAATCAAAACAAATCAGAACAAAACAAGTGTTGGAGAAGATATGAAGAAATTGGAAACTTTGTACATTGCTGGTGAGGATGTTAAATGGTGCAGCTGCTGCATTAAACAGTTTGGTGGTTCTTTAAAGAGTTAAACGTACAATTGCTATATGACACAGCAATTCTACTCCTAGGTATATCCCCAAAGGAAGTGAAAGCAGGGACTCAAACAGATACATGTACACCAATGTTCATAGCAGCATTATTGACAATAGCCAAAAGATGGATACAACACAAGTTCCATCAATAGATGAATGGATAAACAAAATGTGGTATATACTAACAATGGAATATTATTCAGCCTTAAAAAGGAATGAAATTCTGATACATGATACAACATGGGTGAATCTTGAAAACATTATGCTAAGTGAGATAAACCAGGCACAAAAGGACGAATACTATATGATTCCACTTATATAAGGTACCTAGAATGTGTAAATTCTTAGGGAAAGTAGAAAGGGAATGGGGAGCTATTGTTTAATGGGTACAGAGTTTCTGTTTGGGATGATGAAAAAGTTCTGGAAATGGATAGTGATGATGGTTGCACAACATTGTGAACATACTTAATGCCACCAAACCACTTAAAATGGTAAATTTTATATGTATTTTAACACACAAAAAAAATCAAAAAGGAACTGGATTTCAGTTTTTAAAAAATGCATAAAAACAGGAAACAGAAGGTCAGGATAAAAGAGCAGATGGTGGCACGTGACTGGGATAGTCTGAATTCCTCAGTCTTCCCAGGATCCTTGTCATTCTGGGGCTGTTTGCCTCTTTCCTGACAGCCTCCCAGAATTCCTGTGGGCTGGCTGGCTTTCTAGACCAAAGTTAGCTTGTTCATCCTCATCCACACCCAGCCCAGAAATGACACTTTCTATAGCCTCTGAAATTCCACCATTACAGATTTCTTTGGATCAATACTGATTACCAGCCTCCTTTCTTCCCCATACTCCTACCCTGCACCTTTGTGTGTGGTTGTGTGTTTACTACTGCCTCCCAGAGGACTGAATTGGCTTTGGCACGGTGGGAGCCCACCAAGTCCATGCAATCTCCCATGTGGATATGAGTCATGCTCACTCAAAAGAGACAAAAAAACTAGCAGACCACCAGTCTCATTTTTGTTTCTCAGTTTATTTGGAAAAAAAAACTAGACCTTTTAGCAATTTAAAAATAAAAATACCACAATACTAAATTGGTCAGTGTGAGCACAAAGAAGGTAAAGGTGACACTGTCAGATGTAGAGCCAAAGCTTAGAACAGACAATAATTACGGGATGACCTAGTCAATCCACTCCTAGGTATTTATCTGAAAGACACGAAGGCACATATCCATACAAAAACCTGTACGTGAATATTTATAGCAGACTTATTTGTAACAGCAAAAATCTGGAAATAGCCCAAATGTCCATCAACAAGCGAATGGATAAGCAAATTTTGGTACACCCACAGTGGAATACTACTCAGCAATAAAAAGGAACGAACTACTGATAGACACAGCAAAGTGGGTGAATCTCAAAATAATCATGCTGAGTGAAAGAAGCCAGAGAAAAAAGAGTACGTATCGTATGATTCCATTTATATAAAATTCTACAAAATGTAAACTGACCTATAGTGACAGAAAGCAGATTAGGAGTCTAGAGACAGAGTGGAGAAGGGAGAGAGGGATTAAAAGGCATGAGGACACTTGCGGGGATGATGGATATGTTTGTAATCTTGATTGTGGTGATACTTCTACATATATTGTGTGTATACATATATCAAAACTCATCACATTTCACACTTCAAACATACAGGTTATTGCTTCTTTACAAAGAGAGAGCAAGAGCAAGAGAGAAAGAGAGAGCACAAAAACAGACAAAAGGTCCTCCATCTCTAACATTCTTGAATGCAAGGTTGGAATACACAGATGCTAAAAAAAAATTGCTTCCCTTGCACACAGTAATCACTAAGTCACCCACATGTTTCTTTTACAATATTTCTGAATAGTGTGCCTTTCCATTCCCACAGCCACTGGTTGTGTCTAAGCCCTTCTTCCCCATCGTTAGGTCACAACCTAGCCTTACCCTCAGTCCAACGTGCAGGTGGCTGCCAGAATAACCTTGACAAAGGACATCTCCAACCACATGCCTCCTATTCTCCAGAGCCGTCAATGGAAAATCTATATATGTACACTCGTGCCTGAAAACATAAGGTTACAAAATAAAATGTTAGCAGTGCTTACCCTGGGGAGTAGGATTACAGTTGATTTTTATTCTTTTGCTTATCTGTTTTCTATATTTTGCAGTAGTTTTTTGAACAAAAATATCCTTTTTGGTTTTGCTTGTTACAAAAGGAACAAATGCTCATTGTAAAATATTCAAACAATACGAACAATATGGGAGTATAGTAAAGTTGGAAAGTGAAGTTTGTTTCCTCTTTGTTGCCAACATTGCGGTTACCTCCCCAACATCCACCCCACCCCTCCTATCCAGGAAGCAGCTAGGCAGTTTGGGTGGGATTTATCTCTCCCCACAGCTCCAGGAGTGGCTTTTGGAATGGTCTAAATCAGCAGTTCTCAAGCCTAACATCCGAACCCTGATATCATAACAAACGTTTCATAACACTGCCTTACCATCCTGACTTATAAAATCGATAGATCTTATATTATGATATAATGCTATAAGTATAATATAAAGGAGAAATAATAAGAAAATAATTCATTATAAAATGATATGTATTTCAATATGTAAACGCTTGGACACAACTATAATAGAAGACATAATGAAATAGTTAGATGCTTGCACCTAATGGCAGAATCACCATTCATTCAACAAATAGTTTGTGAGCACTGTCCTGAGTTTACTGAGGATACAGACGGAAATCCCTGCCTCATGGAGCTTACATTCTAACAGCGTGGTGGGATATAGACAACAAACAATCAACATACTACAGAAGTAAATTATATGTTATATTAGAAGGTGATAAGTGTAGTTATTGGGAAAAAAATAGAACAGGGTAAGGAGAAACCAGAATTCAGAGCAGCAGGGAAGTGGGTAATGGTCAGGGCAGGCCTCACTAGAACGTAACATTTGAGCAAAGATTTGAAGGAGGTAAGGGAATGAATCGTGCAGCTATCTAGGGGGAAAGTATCCAGGCAGAGAGAATAGCCAGTGCAAAGGCCCTAAGGCAGAAGCTTGTCTGGTGATTTTGTGGCTGTAAGTGGACAGTGAGGTGGATTGGAGTAATCATATAAGAAAAAGCAGACGTAGGAGATGAGTCTGAGAGGTAACAGCCAGATCTTGCAGAGCCTCATAGGACATTGTAAGGCTTGTACTCTAAGTAAAATGGTGCAAGATTAGAAGGTTTTGAGCAGAGGAGTGACATGATCTGACCTACATTTTAAAAGGAAAAAAATCTGGTTCTGTTGAGAATAGATTGTAGGGTGGAAGAAGAGAGACCAGTTGGGAGGTTGTTACAAGAATCCAGGCAGGAAATGAACACAACAACTACAAATGCAGACTATAATATTCAGTACCGTATTTCATAGAATCTAAGATGTCACTGATCGTAGGAAACATCCTGATTTCAGAGATAAAATATGCAGTGTGGATTGCATTATGCAGTGTGGATTGCAATATGCCAGGCTGAACTGGTGACTCAAATACCACAGTGGTGCTGGTTGTTGAAAACATGATTTTCTGAAATAGTGAACAACTCTTGGTAAAGTTCCAAATGAAACAAAGTACTATTTTCTCTCAATTTATGCATAATTCTTACATCTTGAAGTTCAGTTTATATTAAGATCATGCAAAAATAGTTCATGTTTATATATAAAATGGAGTTAGCATCTAGATTCAGATCATTATAAAAAGGTTTTTTAAATCTACATTAATGTCAAGTGGGACACTAAAAGTCATGCAAGATGTGGGAAAATTCTGTAATGTGTTTGACTGTCCTATACATTATCAGAAATCTCATATTTCTGGCCCACATTCTCTAAATGCCCAATCACTGTGACGACAAAAATTGCTCCCTAAATTTACAAAAAGGTCCCTAGAATGTGAGGCCAGCATAGAGCATGAGTCAGGAACAGACATGTGACCATCCTATTATGGTTCAATCAGAGAGAAGGCCAGGACAGCTGTGTGACAAGTGAAGGCAGACACCGTGCCTTGGCCGGGCCTGAGTGAAGAAGCCCACAGCCCTGAATGTGCCAGCAATCCTCCTACCACCAGGGTAAGCCAGCCTTAGGATGAGGCTTTTAACCTTTTTTTTCAATGTAATATTTTTGTAAATTGTGGTAAAATATACATAAAATTTACCCACTTAACCATTTTTAAGTGTACATTCATGTTATTGTGCAACCAATCTCCAGAACTCTTTCCATCTTGCAAAAAGAAACTCTAGCCCCATTAAATCACAATTCTTTGTTCTCCCCTCCCTCAGTCCCTGACAACCACCATTCTACTTTCTGTCTCTATGAGTTTGACCACTCCAGGTACCTCATATAAGTGGAATCACACAGCGTTTTCCTTTGTGTCTGGCTTATTTCACTTAACACAATGTCCTCAGGAAGCTCTTACCTTTGAAGGCAAAGGGCAACACAGAGGAAAAGCTGGCAGCTGAATGACACTGTTGAACCCCTGCATCAACCCTTCACCAAAGCCCATGTTACCTCTGAGCATTTTGGTTACTTGGCCAATATATTCCGCTCATTACTCAGGCATATTTGTGTCTAATTTCCTATTACTTGCAACTGAAAACACAGTAACTGATACTCTCCCCTTCTTTCCTCAGATAGTACTAACAGTTTGGTATATATTCTTTCAGACTCCTAATATACAAATAAAGATGTATATTTTATTTTTACGTAAGTGCAATCCTATAATACTGTTAAACAACCTAATTTTTTTCTCTGACATCTTTCAGTGTTAATAAATATAGATCTAGCTTAAATTCTTTTGGAGCTCCATTGTATGGATGAACCGTAGTTTATTTAACCAATCTGCCATTGATAAACATTTAGGATCTTCTCAGTGTTTTGATACTATAAACACACTGTAGTGAACATCCTTCTGCACATGTATTTCCTTTGAATACATTTCTAGAAGAAATGCCTTCCCAATGGTTGTACCAGTTTCTAATTCTAACAGTTATTTATGAGAGTTCCTGATTCTGTATATTCTTAAAAATATGGAGTATTGTCCATCATCTTTGCTAATATAATTTATAAAAATAATATCTAACTTTTATTGTTATTAGGAGCTCTCTTTTGCAAGTGAAGTTGAGAATTTTTTAAATGCTTATTGGCCATTTCCATATCATTTTTTGTGAATTGCCTGTTCAAATCCTTTGTCCATTTGTCTACCAGGGTATTCATCATTTGCCTAATGATTCATAAATGCTCTTTATACAATTAGGGATATTAAATCCTTGTCAATCATATACATTGCAAATATTTCCCCCAGTATACTATTTGTATCTTAACTTTTTTAATGGAATCTTTCCATATAGAAGTTCTATTTTTACTTATTTATTTATTTGGTGAGGAAGATTCACCCTGAGGTAACAGCTGTTGCCAATCTTCCTTTTTTTTTTTTTTGCTTGAAGAAGATTAGCCCGGAGCCAACCTCTGTGCCAATCTTCCTCCATTCTGTATGTGGTATGCCTCCTCAGCATGGCCGAGGAGCTGAGCACGTCCACGCCCAAAATCTGAACCCGCAAAACCAGGCCGCCAAAGCAGAGCATGCAGAACTAGAACCACTCGGCCATGGGCGAGCCCCCAGATATTTTTTTAGCATTATTCTTTTCTTATATGAATATCCAGTTGTCCCTACATCATTTATTGAATAATCCATTTTTCCTCACTGTTTTGAAATGCCATCCTTATATCTTAAATCCCCACATTAAAACTTCATAGTACATGGATCTACTTTAGGGCTTTCTATTTTGTACTATTGAGTTTTTTCTCTATCCATGTGCCAGCTGCTTCTCATAATTCTTTTCTTTATTTCAAAATTTTCTTGGCTTACCTCACATTTGTGTTTTCCAGATGAACTTTAGAAAGAATTTGAAGAATTTAAACAATTTAAAGCATCCATTAGAATTTTGTTTGGAATTGTATTGCAATTATAGATTAATTTGTGAAGAAATGACATTTTGGATATTGAGTTTTCCCTTTGGTGAACATATATGTTTATTATTCAAGTTTTATTTTATGTATTTTAGTAAAATTTTATAGTTTTCTCTGAAAAAACCCTACAAATTTTAGATTGTTTATTCAGAGGTATTTCATAGCCTTTGCTATTAGTGGGAATCAATTCTTTTTCTAACTGGCATATATATTATTGTCTGTGTGTGTGTGTGTGTGTGTGTGTGTGTGTGTGCAGGTGTGTTTACATACATACCCATATAGTATATATCCCCTGAGCCACCTTAATGAACTAAAATTTTTTCTTCCTTCTTGGAGTTATGTCAATAGATAATAAAATAGTCTTTAAATAAATAATAATTTAAGAAAATCTCTCTCAAAAGTTATACCTTTTATTTATTTTTCTTGTCCTCTTGCATTAGATAGGCCTTCCAGAAAAACATTTAACAATGGAAGTAGTGACTGGCATCTTTGTCTTGTTTCCTTTTTTTTTAATAACAGTTTTATTGAGATATAATTCATGTACCATAAGATTCACCCTGTTAAAGTGTACAATTCAGTGTATGTACATGTAAAAGCTAAGGTGGATCCTAAGGGCACTAATAACGGGAGGCTGTCAGCTAACTACAGTCCTGCAGCTGACTGAGCATAGTACTTCCACAGTTGCCATATCTGTATTGTAGTCTCTTATGTATATATCACCTCACAAAGTTTAGAATATCCTCCTCTTCTTTAAATAATACTTTGTATCCCCCAAAGTGCCTAGCACAGCTTCTTGCCCGTGGTAGGACCCCCTTAAATATGTGAAGAATAAATTAATAAGTACCTACCCATTAATTTCAGGATTTTTAGATAGTTCTGGGCAGAAAAGTATATGACATAGTCCTTACCAGTGGTGTGCTGGAAAATGTTTAACAACTGGTTCTTGGGAGTACTGATTTCTAGTGTTTGTTGATTTGCGAGGTATATGTATTTCCACCATGTTTGATTTCAATACCCACATGATGTTAACTAGGATGCAAAATTCCTAAAAATTTAACGTGTCCTCTCAATCTGACACAAACCAGCTCCAGCACACCACTGGTCCTTATCTTCAAAGAGTTTTTTTGTGTTTTTTTCTTTCGTTTGGGTTTTTATTTCTTAAAAGATAAAATTAGAATAATGTTAAGTGAAATTTTAAAAAATTATTCACCCATAATTCGACTACTCTAACAGTTAACATAACACTTCATTTTCCCATATTCTCTCCCAGTCTTTGCTTTATGCATACATAATTTAACTAGTTGTAGTCATCCAATTTTTAAAAATGTTTTATTGTAGCAAATTTTAAACATATACAAAGTAGAATAAAGTAATGACCCCATGTACCATTACCCAGCCCCCCAAAACATTAACCTGTGGCCAAACCTGTCACATCTACATCACCAGCTACTTGCCCCCTACCCACATTTTTTGAAACAAATTCCAGACATCATATCCTTCCATCTGTAAATATTTCAGTAGTAACCATTCTATTTTTCACTTGTAGTCTAAGGAGACGACATAAATAATTCAACTGAAAAAAAAACATTTAAGTATGCTGATGTTGGCAGTGAGCACTGATTTGGGGGGCAAGGGAGGAGTGTCTAAAAGCTACAGTATCTGAAGAACTTTATTAATGAATCTTTTCATTTTTTCCCCATCCTTCTTTCTTCTTTTTGTGGTCAAGTGCAATAGAACCCAATTAAAATTCCATGTTATCATATACACACCAAATCACATGTAACATGGAAGAATCACAGAGTCTCCATGTATGAAAAATACCCATCAAAACAAAATTTATTTGATACAACTAAATCCTAAGGCAATTATTAGTCATCTTCTCCAATATTAGCAATTTTTAAGGATTACACTATAAACCCTCTTGGACATATTGTATTTTTTAAACTTTCCATCTGATTATCCATTGGTCCAACATTTCTTGGAAGACAGATTACTGTCTCTTTCCCTCATTTCATTAATTAACGCTACAATGTCATGCATGGTATCACCCCTCAGTCCTTGAGGGAAGAGGAGTATAGAGGAGGCAACACTGAAGCCCAGTCCCAAATAGAAATTTGGCAAACAAGAAATCCTCATTATTCTCACATTTACCGTATATGGCATTTGATATTCTAGTAAAGGAACTCACAGTGTAAACTCGGGGGCCAGAGACTGTCCTTATTAGTTTTATAACCCCCTTAGACTATTAGTGACAATTCTGGGCACACACACTGTTTCTTACCTGGGCTCTATCCTATAGATTTTATTGTACCAAATTTGCATATCAGAAAACCAAGATTCAAAGAGACGTACTCAAAATTAAACACTTAAATGTGGTGGAGCCAGGATCTGAACCCTAGTGAATCAGTTGGGGTTATTTGGTTGCAAGCAAAAGAAATTGGCTAAGATCAGCCAAAAAAAGGGACATTAATTAGAGGGATATTGAACAGCTCACAGAATGAATGGGAAGCTGGAGGAGATAGGCCCAGAACCAGAGCAATGGGGACGACCCATCCTATAGTCAGGAAAGTGTGAACACTATCCTTTTTCTTCATCCTTCTGTCATTTTGTTTAAGATTTGAAGTTAGCCCCAGGCTGTGGAAGAAGTAATTCCTCAAAAGGAATTCAGGATGCAGTTCTGAAGGGTGAAATGGATGCTGAGTGGCAAAAACAGAAGTTCTGTGGTAACATCTTGAATGCACTGTGCAGATCTCCCTTCAAGGAAGGACTTGTCGCCCCAGCTGTGGGAGTGTTGTTTCCTTCAGGAATTGCCTTTGCTGCAGAGAGCCGTGTCATCTGTGATTACACCCTTCCAGGGACAGCCCACATTATTGAAGTTGAGGTATAACGGCTCGGCCATTTCAGCTTACCACTGGGACAACTCTGTGGAGCCATTTTTGCTCCAGAGCTCCCTGTGGGCTTGATTGAGGCTGTTGTAGAGCCTGTAGCACAGCTCAGTTTTCCCCTGTACCCACTCCTGCTTCCTACCTCTACCTTCCATAGGTGTTGATTCCGAGAGATTTAAAAGAGTAAACATCCCGAATGCTAAACTCAGTCTCAGAGTCTGCCTCCTGGACATCTCCACTCACCAATTCTGTCTCCACAGTCCCCCATTCTTACCCCACCAAATGGAATTATGCTTCATTATGACTTCTTATTTTAAATTGTAGTACCCTTCTGCTTCTCCCAGGCAGGCATCTCTCCATGCTGAAGGTGAATGTGGACTTAAGATTTGTATTTTGCTATAAAACGGCACTAAACACAAACCAATTACTTCATCTGGTTTTGATGAACAAACAGATCGTCCCTAATACTAAGAAAAAATTGTCTGGGTGGACTTAACAAAAGATGGTGTGTCAGGGACAGCTTGAGCTAAGGGATTTTCAAGGGTGATTTTGACTATATCCAATTTTTACCTCATATGCTGACCTTAGAACCTCACCCAGGTGAGATACAACCTTCTTTACATTTGCTTGCATTGCAGTAATGCAACACTAACTTCGATCAAAAATTGTAAAAAAAAAAATAGTGAATAGAAGGAAGTACCGGGAAAAAATGGCAAAGTGAAAGAAGTTCTTATTAGAGTGCTTGCGGGTTTCCCTGTTCATAGGACTCTACAGCAGTGCTGTCCAATAGAAATGTAATGCTAGCCCAGTAGCCACATAAGTCATTTAAAATTTTCCAGTAGCCACATTTTTTAAAAAATAAAAAGAAACAGGTGAAGTTAATGACATAATTCATTTAACCCAATATATAACTAAAATATTGTCATTTCAACATGTAACCAGTATAACAATTATTAATGACATACTTGACATTTTTTTCATTTTTCCACTGTGTATTTTGCACTTACAATGCATCTCAAATTTGAACTGACCACATTTCAACTGCTCAGGGGTCACATGTGGCTAGTGACTTATTGGACAGTGCAGGTTTCAAATATATTCTCCGATAACAGAGAAATCTCTCATTTCTCTGGAAAGTTTGGTCTAATTGGGGAAAGATGTGGAAATATATGTAACTCTGCATCAAAAATTTACCTGCCAGAGCTGAGGAAGACTTCCAGCTGAGGAAGACTAAAACGTGGGCAACAATTTGCCTCTTGGCAGGATGGAAACCTAAACCCAACCCTGTGACGCACCTTTAGCAGAGAGAAGCAACATCTCTAGGGACACAACACGAATCAGTAACTTCCAGTTCCCCAACAAGCAGGTAATTATTAAGGTTTCTCAAGGATAATTCACAGTGCATTCCAATCAAGTCTGTAAATTATAGACAAGTCTATTCTTCAAGCCTGACTGCCTTCCGCCTCAGAGGAGAAACAGCAACAGCTAATAGATAAGGAGTGAAAAAAGTACCCAAGTGTTGAACCGTTGATTTAATTTAAAACAACAAACTCTACTTTTTACAGCAATATAAACAAATGGAAGTAGGAGCTCAATTTTTACTGCACTGAAATGAAATTGAAATATGGAACTGAAAACTACTTTAAGAAAAATGAGAGATTTTAAAACCTTCAACTCCATTCTACTATTTCCAGGGCTATATAATACCAAACAAAAGGACTAATTTATTCTTATACTTCAGGCAGATAACACACACACACACACAATTTTGCATCTGATGCAGAAATCTTGAACTAAAAATTCGACATAAAAACTCTTCCGTAATTAGTGAAACCTTCAGGGTCTTGGCAGCAGCAAACCGTGAAACTGACCTGTTAGAAACACCTTCAACATCCATGACACACAGAACTCCAGGGAAACAACCCAACTGCAGATAAGCCCAAAGTCAAAAATTACAAATCACATAAGAAAATAAATCCCTAAGAGGAAGATTAAAAGGGGGAGAGGCAGAAACAACAAACAGGAAAAAATGTACCTCCAAAACTCAAGATAGTAGAATAATCTAAAGAGATTTTAAAATAAGTTTCTTTAAACTTTTTAAGAAATAGATATCTTTTTTTTTTTTTTTTTGTGGGGAAGACCAGCCCTGAGCTAACATCCGTTGCCGATCCTCCCCTTTTTGCTGAGGAAGACTGGCCCTGGGCTAACATCCGTGCTCATCTTCCTCCACTTTATATGGGACGCCGCCACGGCATGGCTGACAGGCAGTTCGTCGGCGGGCGCCCGGGATCCGAACCCGCAAACCCCGGGCTGCCAAGCGCGAACTAAACCGCTGCGCCACCGGGCGGCCCCAAGAAATAGATATCTTATGGAAAACAGGACACTATATAAAAATACCAGTATGGTAGAAGAACCAATCAGAAATTTCAGAAACAAAAATGTAACCATTGTGAAAAACACTTAATGGACAGATTACACAGTATATTAGATATAGCTGTAAAGAAATTAATGAATTGGAAGCTAGAGTTAAAGAAATCATCCAAAATGTAGCACAAACAGATAAAGATTAAAAAAAAAAACCTTAAAAATAAATCAGGGACAGGAAGGATAAAATGAGAAGATCTTGCATACATCCAATAGGAGTTACAAATAAAGAATATGGGGGAGAGAGACAGTATTTGGGGAAATAGGGGTGAAATTTTAAAGATTTTGTTTTTTAAATTGAAGAAGCCCACCAGCAAAGCAGGAAAAAGAACACACCCTCAGTCAGACACACTGGAGTGAAACTGTAGGACATCAAAGTCAAAGAGAAAAATCTTAAAACTACCGGAGAGATGATAAAGCTTATCTTCAAAGGCATGACTATTTATTAGACTTATAGCAGACTTCTCATGAGCAACAATAGATGCCAGAAGACTGAAATGTCATCTCCAAAGTGCTGAGGGACAATGACTTAGGATATCAGACTCTTCTGCACTCTCACTCAAAACATTTCCAGACATACAAAGACTGAGAGTTTACTTCTTACAGGTTCTTGCTATCAAAGGATATGCTCAAGAAGAAAGAAATCAAACTCTGAAGGAAGGAGTGGGTGCCAAAAGCAACTGTGAGCAAAGGAACTGATAAACATATTGGTAAACCTGCAAATAGCTTAAAGAAAGAATAACTAGCTGATAACATATCAGGAATTAAAATTTAAAAAGAAAAGAGGCAAATATTCTGATAGATGCACACAGTTGTAAAATCACCCCACAGTACAAAAGTTACAAACACATAAACAAACGAAAAGATATAATTTTCCTTAATTCTTCATTTTAACAAAATTATTTTCTATCAAATTGTTCTTTAACATGTCTATAGCCAAATCACTAGGTATCCCCTATCTCCACTCCTATCTCCAAAGACCTTTAGTTATAAAGGAACAACAGGAATGAACAGTCTCATTTCAAAAGCCTAAATTTTAAACATCATTCTAGGTGCTGCATAAAGCATGTTATCTAGATACAGTCCCAACATTTTAGGAAAGAGGAGAAGAATTCCTTTCCACTCCCAGGTCAGATCTGGCTCTTCTCTTAATTCC
This sequence comes from Tapirus indicus, assembly GCA_031878705.1. Classification (NCBI taxonomy): domain Eukaryota; kingdom Metazoa; phylum Chordata; class Mammalia; order Perissodactyla; family Tapiridae; genus Tapirus; species Tapirus indicus. The sequence continues at coordinate 56,589,195 of CM062918.1, read as the reverse complement.
ATCTAATACACAGAGCAAATATCAGACCAGACATTATGACTACTAATCTCAGTAATAGTATCTGGCTTTAAAAGTCTTTGTTAGTAATATTGTGAGAGCCCTCAAGATAGGAATGATTTTCTGGGACCATTTTCTCCTATGGAATGTGGCATTCTCTATTTACTGTTATTCCCAAGAATAACAATAGAGAGTTTTCTAACCAAAATTCAGGAAGATATGGTTTCAAGAACATCTGTACTTTCCAACTTGAAATAGGAATAAAAATATTTTAACTGGTGATTTTAACTATGTTTACCTTTAAGATTATTAACTCAAAGATCTACATTTTTTAAAGAGGGATATCTTTGTGCAAACATCAGTTTCTGTGTTTCTGTCTCTGTGTATTAGGAATTGTGTTTGAATTAAATATATATATCTGTCTCTGTGCCTTGGTTTCTTTGTACAACTCCATGTCGTCATCTTAAGACAAATCAACCAAGGCTTTCTTTCTTGGTTCCTCTGTCTGCCTTTCCCTTTCTTGCCCTTTTTATGTCTCTTTCTTCTCTCATTTTCTTTCCTTATCCTATCTTCCCTCTATTTCTTTCCCTTAACTTTCCAATCTTGAAAAACATTTTTAAATAATTTGCTTGAGAAGTGATATAGAGGAAAGAGCACAGGCTTCAGATCAGACAGACTGGGATTCAAGTCCTAGTTCCTCACTTCCAAGCACTGTGGATCTTAAGCAAATTATTTTCCACTCTAAGCTTCAGTTTCCTCACCTGTGAAGAGGGGCAATGATGTCTACCCCAGAGTTATTGTCAGGATTATCTGTGATGAAGTACATGCAATAGCCAACATAAAGTATCCAATAAATACTGGTTCACCTTCTCATTCGAATAGAGTTTTATGATCTTTGTTCTTAATTTTGAAAGCGAATAAATGAAATGCTTTCTATTTTTCTCAAAAAATTGCTTTATACTTAGCAGACTTGAATTTGCTTTCTTCCATTAATAATTAGTGGGGTTTTTTATGGAAAACCACTTCCCACCCATCAGTGATTCCCAAATTGTGTTCCACAGAACACTAGTATCCTATTAGACATTGGGGCCGCCCGGTGGCGTAGCGGTTTCGTCCGCGCTTGGCAGCCCGGGGTTCGCGAGTTCGGATCCCAGGCGCCCGCCGACGCACTGCCTGTCAGCCATGCTGTGGTGGCGTCCCATATAAAGTGGAGGAAGATGGGCACGGATGTTAGCCCAGGGCCAGTCTTCCTCAGCAAAAAGGGGAGGATTAGCAACGGATGTTAGCTCAGGGCTGGTCTTCCTCACAAAAAAAAAAAAAGAGAGGTCAAATAAGTTTGCATACGATATCTTCTTCTTGTTGATTCATAGTGCACACTAGACTATTAAAAGCAACTCTTCGAGCAATTTCCATGAGCACCTTTAACTCTGTTTTCTATCATTAGTTAGTTGACCATACCCATTTTTCATGTAACATCTATTACCATCCTGGACAACATCCAAGCAACCCCTTTCAGAAAATGCTAATCTAGAGAGATGGATGCACTTCTATATACTTCAAACAATTTCCATACATATAAATTCTTTCAACAGACAGATAAGAGCTCACTAGCATCCAATTAAAGTATATTCTTTGGCAGGGGCCTAAAGAATTCTAATTCGGTGTTTTGGATTGTCTTGGTTTTCATTGTTTTATTCTATTTTCTTCAAAGGTGGCTATCAGTCAAAGGACACTAGCTGAGTATACCCACAGAGTACGGATCACAAAGACAAATCACACACACTCTTTCTTTAAACCTCAGTTTTAATATCCACTAATATAGGATACTAGAAGCTTCTTCACAGGCTTGCTGTGCAGATCCATTGAGATTACCCTGTGAAAGTGCAGTCTATACCAGAGCAGCATGGACTGGGTAAAAGATAATGCCCTTGGGATACTGTCGATTGTGGGAGTGGAAGTAAGGGAGGGAAATTTAATGGTTCTAAACAGAAATAATCATTGCAGGGCTGGCCTGGTGGCATAGTGGTTAAGTTTGCACACTCCACTTTGGCAGCCTGGGGTTCGTAGGTTCGAATCCCAAGTGTGGACCTGCATACTCAAGCCATGCTGAGGTGGCTTCCCACATACAAAATAGAGGAATAAGGGTACTGTTAGCTCAGGGCTAATCTTCCTCAGCAAAAAGAGGAAGATTGGCAAGGGATGTTAGCTCAGGGCCAATCTTCCTCACCAAAAAAAAAAAAAGAAAGAATCATCACTGCCCCACTGGGCAGTGGGAGCTGTTTGAACTCAGACCCAGCCAAGGTATGATTTTTCTTTCCAAAGGAATTTGAAGAGGACACAAAACACTCAGATTAGATGACCCAGGCCTGGAGATCTAGGCAAGTTGGAGGAAGGGAAGAAAACACACTACCACCTACTTCATAGGGTTGCATGAGGGCACGGTAAGCATACAATAAATGGTAGCTATCATTAGAGAGCAGTAGATACTGTACTGTTTGAAAATGATATATCTGAGTATATAATGAAAGGCAAAAATGCCCACTTATAGAACTAAATGCAAGCAAAATACCCTCAAAATTACCAGAAAGAAAAAAATCCAAAGAAAACACAGAGAATCTACTGAAAGATAGAAAAATAAAGATATGCCAAGGGAGCATAAAAATGGAAAACAAAATAAGATTACAGAACAAAAACTATACATAATAATTAAAATATAAACATGAATAGGATTAATTTACTGAAAGAAAAATACTCAAATTGATCAAACAAACTGAATCAGTCTAAAAAAACCATATCTAAAATCAGAAATTGATAAAACCTAATGTTGGTGACAGTGGAGCAAAGATGTCCTTAAATCCAGTGTTGGTGGGAAAACAAATGGGTATAACATTTCTGAAAGGAAGTTAGCCTGATTGTATCAAAATGTAAAATGTACATACCATTGTATTGAGCTAGTCCATTTCTGGAAATTAGCCTGAGGAGAAAATTGCACAAAAGCAAAAAGTCAAACTCAGGATGTTTATCATTGTGTAGTTTATGGTATCGAAAAATGCAAACAACCTGAATGCCCAACAATAGGAGACTGGTTGAGCAAATCATGGTTTATAAGTAGCCTGAATGGTTGGCAAGCATTAAGAATCATGGTGTTGGGGCCGGCTCAGTGGCATAGAGGTTAAGTTCGCATGCTCTGCTTTGGCGGCCCAGGGTTCGCAGGTTCGGATCCCGGGTGAGGAGCTATGCCCCGCTCATCAAGCCATGCTGTGGCAGGCATCCCATATACAAAGTGGAGGAAGATGGGCACGGATGTTAGCCCAGGGCCAATCTTTCTCAGCAAAAAGAGGAGGATTGGCAACAGATATTAGCTCAGGGCTAATCTTCCTCAAAAAAAAACACAAAAAACCATGGTGTTAGCCTACAGTTATTGACATGGAAATCTATCCATTGCATATTCTGAGTGAAAATAGCAATTACAGAATAACATGTAAATTATGATCCCACGTATGTGAAACTGTATGCATACATATACTTCCATGGGTATATACTGCATAGAAATGTCTAAAGGATGCTCACCAAAATTGTTCTGGGATTCTGGGGGCAACTTTTATTTCCTGATTTGTACTTTATCTTGGGTAAAAACGTTGGTCATGAGAACTCCATTTTTTGTGTGTGTGTGAGGAAGACCAGTCCTGAGCTAACATCCGTTGCCAATCCTCCTCTTTTTGCTGAGGAAGACTGGCCCTGGGCTAACATCCGTGCCCATCTTCCTCTACTTTATATGGGACGCCGCCACGCATGGCCGACAAGCAGTGCGTCGGCAGGCTCCTGGGATCCGAACTTGCCAACCCCGGGCTGGCAAGCACGAACTAAACTGCTGCGCCACCGGGTGGCCCTGAGAACCCCATTTTTGTGTGTCTAAAAACTTATAAGCCTTGAAAGCCGCTGGGCCAGCCTCACAAGATCCCAGATACTTAACATGCATCATTCCTTTCATTCTTCCAATGTTAAGCTTTAGGAAGGTGAAAACAAGCTTTAGGAAGGGGTGGCTATCAGGAAAGTCATGCCCAGACAGGCTTCCTGCCTGGAGAGACCAACAGGGACTAGTCATGAGTACCCAGCCACTGTCATCTCTAGGGCAGTATTGAAAGCAACTCTTAGGACCAGAGTTGAAGTTACTGAATGCAAGCCCTTCTCTATTTGTTTATGTGTTTGTTTATAAAAATTTCTTGGCTTCTATGTTGTCTATAATAGAGCAAGTAAAGGATTTTCCCCAAATTAGAGGTCTACAGTGACTAATTTCTGGGACTTCCTGAGGCTGCCCTGCATCGGGCAGCTGCACAGATGGCTGTCTAGCAGCTGATGGTTCTTGAGGAAGTGGCTCTGCCTGCAGCAGAGAGACATGGGGAGCCTAGGAGGAGCCTCCTAATGCTTTTATTTATTGTTTGACTCTCTTTTTTTTAAAAAGGAGCATCCATTACTTTTGTAAAAACAACCACGCTATTTTATAAAGGATAGAGTGGTCAGCAGGGGCAGAGTATGATTAGGACAAAGACAGGTTCACCGGATGTAGCAACAGGGAGGTTCATGCGTGACCTGGCCAAGAACAGTATCTGTGTGGTGGGGGTAGGGGTGGCTCTAAGAGAGAGGGGGAAGAGAGGAAGTGGAGGGAGTGAGTTTGGACAACTATTTCTGGATGTTTGGCCATGACAAGAAGGCAGGAGATAGAGCAATGAGTGACTGATGGGAGGAATGAGGAGGCAGAAAGAAGTATTTAATTTTTTGTTTGTTTTGTTTTTAAGATTGAAAAGGAACCTGTAGATAAGAAGTGGATGATTCAGCAGAGAAAGGGGATGCTCCATAATGGGAGCGTCTGGAAAGGAGGAAGGGAGTGAAAACCAGAGGACCAGGAAAGGAGTGGGCCTTAAACAGATTGAGGAATGTTGTAACTGGGGGGAAGGAGGAAAAGCCATGTAGAGATCAAATGGAGAGCTGCCTCTCCAATGATAACAGAGATTGAAGTAAAGATGGCCCTGCAGGGGCCAGTGCCACTATTTTTAAGAGGAAGCTATTGCTTTTACCATATAATTTTGAACTGGGAGCACTCACCCTGTTCAACCCTGAAATGGAAAAGCTGTCTGTGATGGAAGTGTTCATTATCTTGACTACGGTGGTTTCACAGGCATATACACATGTTAAAACTCATTAAATTGTATAGTTTAAATAGTGCAGTTTATGGTACATCAATTATACCTCAATAAAGCTGTAAAAAAAAACTTTTTGTAGTTTTAAACTGGCATGACTCAGTCAACAGGGGGCGTGGTTGTACTCAACAAGATGGGAAATGGTTTTCCTGAGTTTCAGTTCTATGGTTCTGTTTTTCCTGATCTTTTCTCAGATGACAGAACTCTTATTTACAGGCATTAAAAGAAAGCAATTAAATAATTATAGGCACAAAGATATAGGCAAATGGATATGCAAAGGTTAGATTAATACCCGGAGCTGCTGAAATACTCTCAGTGCCTGAGTAGCAAGCACTTACAGACTCAGCCAGAGAAAGGATGAGATAGCAGGACAAAAGCATTTCTTCACAGTTATGTGGGAGCTGTGTATGACATTCTCTGGTGGCAAAGATTACAGTTGCTGCCTTCCAGAGAACAGAGTTTTGTTACCCGTTTTTGTGAATAGGTCAATGCCAGGACCAGTATCACACTCTTGGCTGATTGGAGAGGTGAAGGGAATAGAACTGAGAAGAGGTTCTTTTGCACCACAAGCAGGTTTAGGACTTTCCTGCAGCCTGGGACAGAGTGAGCCCTGGCCCCTGACCCACAGGAGACATCATTGTCTCCTTTGTTAACTCCTCAGTGTAATGTTTTGGGGCAATTAGTTTCTTTTCTCTGGGTCTCCGTTTCCTCATCTGCAAAATCGAATCAATAGTCTTTGCCTTGCCTGCTTCTCAGAATAAAAGTGAAAGATTCCAATGAAAACACTGAAAAAGTAAAAGGAGCTATGAATCCTAATGCAACTGCAACAATTTGACAACACAGGAGGTTATCTACAGCTCCCTTGTTGGAGAGAAGGTTACACATCCCCTGGACCTCCTCTGCCTCTCCCAGATATTTGTGGCCAGTTTTGTTGATTGAGTACACCGATAAATGACTCCTTCCTCTCACCCAAAGCCCATCCACGTTACCTCTCATAAAAACACATAAGGTAGACATTATTGGCCCCATCTTACAGCTGTGTAAAAAGAGGCACAGAGACATTAAGTGTCTTTTCTTGGGTTACAGTTAATAACAGAAGAACTGGGATTTGAACTCAGGACTCAAACACCAATGTCTGGCCTCCTACTTTCTTTGCTATCTTTTAAAATACTAGTATCTTGAGCTGGCCTGGTTGCGTAGCAGTTGAGTTCACACATTCCACTTCAGTGGCCCGGGGTTCACAGGTTCAAATCCTGGGCACAGACCTACACCATGCTCATCAAGCCATGCTGTGGTGGCGTCCCACATACAAAACAGAGGAAGATTGGCACAGATGTTAGCTCAGGGCCAATCTTCCTCAGCAAAAAAAAAAAAGAAAAAGAAAAAGAAAAAACAAGAAAACCACTAGTATCTCTAGTATAGAAGTCATTAGTCACATATGACTATTTAAACTAAAATTAATTAAAATTAAACCAGATAAAAACTTCAGTTCCTCACTAGCCACATATCAAGAGCTCATTAGTTGTGTGTCATATTGGACAGCACAGATATAGAACATTTCCAACATCACAGAAAGTTCTAATGGACAGTGCTGCTAGCATATTACTGTCATGCATCAGGAAGATACAGTGAGACAGATGAAATACTTACCTTTACCTGGTTCTGCCCCTCTTTTATCTTTATCGTCTAATTCTGAATAGTCTCTCTAGTCCCCCTTCAGTGTCCCACCTAAGCACCCAGAGGGCATGCCTGGGGCTGGCCTGCTGGCTCTGCAAAGCACCCCGCATACACGGCAGACACCGGAACTGTGATGACAAAGACTGATGCCGACACTTTGCCCAAGCCCAGGAGACAGCAGCTCTGAAGCAATCTCAGCAACAGCATCAGGGTGGGAAGTGAACAGTCTGTTTCTGCAAATCTGCTGTATTTTTGCCAGATCTGTCAGGAGACAGAAGCAGAAAGGATAAAGGGAGAAAATAAGAAGTGAAGTGAGGGGAATAGAGCAGTGGGGCTAAAGACACCAGAGACTTGGTGATCAAACTGTCTTCTTCTAGTTCTTCCAGGCACAAAAGTTTAGCCTCCAAAACCATGAAGGAGAGAGACTTCATGTGCCATTCCTACAGTGGGAGGAAATTTGAGTCACTCACTCTCTTAAGACACCCGCCAAACATGAATTGATACAATCCTGTATCAAATTATGTGTTAAAACTACATCTTCCTGATGATGGAGACCCTAGAGTAAGTGCTGGAATGAGGTGTTGCTTAAAAAAAGGAAAGAAAAAACCTCACCTATTCCTGTCAACACCCACTCCTTTGACCTCACGCTGTACTAGATATTTAAAAGCCCCACATTCACCCTTCCCTGGAAGTCCTTTATACCCACAGGAGAGTAATTTGAGGACCAGTAAAGCTTTTGGCACTCTTTCTGACATCATACCATCTAGGCCACAAACTGTCCACCCCATCTAAATGTAACAAGTTTTACCTGCACTGCTTTTCTGGCTGTTTCTCCAGCTCTTTGTGTAATTTAGGAAGTAGCATCTTCAGAACATTATAAAACACTCCTTAAGTAATTTGGAGGTGCTCTTTTGCAAGGCCCTGGCTCACTCATGTATTATTTTAAAATACTGCTTCTGGATTCCTGGTCTTTAATTTGAAACTTTTGTAGCTGCTTCAGCCTTTCCTTCCCAGAGAGAGCCCTGTGGCCTTGCTCCAAACAACACTATACATCTTCCTCTAAGTATCCAGGTTTGTTTTGGTTTCCTACAGCTGAGCTGTCACTCTGAACTGCTGTAGGCAAAACCAGCTGGGAGGAAAACAGGAATGGGACCCTACAGCACCATACACAGGGCCAAGGAGCTTGGAAACCACCTGGAGGAGGAACCACCTGGGTGAAAAGTAGCAGGCCTCGCTGGGATTCCTGGCCCCACCTTACTGGGGCACAAATGACACTGGAAGCCTGTGCTTATAGTTTCTGAAGGGCCTGGCACTTTGCTCTGTTGTCCCTGTGACTCACATGATAATTTTTCAGGCCTTCAAACTGGGTCAACAAGCTTTGTTGGTCCAGAGAGCTCCCCTGGGAGGCCGCTGTAAGAAAAGCAGGCTGAATGGGGATGTTTGGCCAGGTGATTCTTTTTGCTGGCTTTTAGCCTGAGGAAATATTACCCGTATTCAGGCCAGGAATTTGGAGGATTAAAAGCTGCGTGGCATCTGGACTGGATCAACATTCATCAGCGTTATTAGTCAAGTGTTAACCACACTGCTAATGGTGGCTCTCACCATTCGAGAACCAAACAGATGACTTGGGAAGACCCTAAACCAAGATGTCTACCTCATATAGATAAGAAAGACAGCAAGCTTGTGCTATGAATCTAGTCAAAGAAGGTTCCATTAACTCTGTGAGTGTGACCTGATCAATTTATTTATTTATTAAGCAATGGAGTCATCCTGGGTTGATATTGCTCAAATCTGAGAAGTCACAGACCCCAAGGACATATCTGAAGATTTATAAACCCAAGTTTTTATAACTTATAATTAGAAGTTCCTCATAGCAGCATTATTCATAATGGCCAGAAAGTGGAAGCAAACCAACTGTCCATCAACTGATGAATGGATAAACAATGGGATACAATGGAAAAATATTCAGCCATAAAAAAAAGAATGAAATGCTGATACATGCTACAACATGGATGAACCTTGGAAACATGCTAAATGAAAAAAGCCAGACACAAAAGGCCACATACCATATGATTCCACAAAATGTCCAGAATAGGCAAATCCAAAGAGACAAAGTAGATCGGTTGCCAGGGGCTCGGGGGGAGAGGGGAATAGGTATTGACTGCTAATGGGCATGGGGATTTTGGGGGGAGTAATGAAAAAGTTCTGGAGTTATATAGTGATGATGGTTGTGAATCATCAACCTTGTGAATATACTAAAAACCACTGACTTGTACACTTTAAAAGGATGGATTTTATGGTATGTGAATTATATCTCAATTAAAAAAAAGAAGTTACATGATATTATTTTAGTTGATTACTGGGTACCAAGATAAATACTTTGTGTGGGACAATGAATCCTTGCATCCAGATTCACTTAATGAGGTGGCTAGCCAAGTGGTCCAGAAGGCGTTTATGTTAACTTTGCATGATCATAGAAGGATATCTAAAATTAAAAATATTCATAGATAACTTCTAGACCCCAAGAACTCATCAGTGGAACTCCCAAGGGTCCATGAACCCTGGTTTGAGAAACATTGGCCCAGATAATCTCCCAGGATTTGTTACCCTTTTACATGCTGTGTGATGAGGACTTTTCATAAGGTGCTTTCCAAAGACAAAGTCTGACCAGGGACACCTTAGGATTTATAAGTTCCTTGGCTAAGCTTTGGTAACATATGCAAATTATTCCATCTACACTCCAGGTAGTTGATTAAACATGTGATCTATGAGGATGGAAATGCATAAGCCCCATCATGAGATGAAAAAGGAATTTGATACCAGGTAATCTAATGTGGAAAATCCTCTGAGGAAGGCCTCCCGCTGGGGCATCACTTGGGTCATGGATTGACCACCCCTGATTTAAACACTGTGACCTTTCAAAAGGGTCCCTAGCAACAGACTGAAGATGGATGCTGCTAACTCAAATCAGCAAGGAAGACCAGTGGGCATTTATGTAAGCAAGGGGGCTTTCCTACATGGTCTGTTTGGGCATGGGGAAAAGTCAAGGAGTACAGGATGTGGTTCATGGCTGGCTTTTCTACATAGTTAGCTGGAAGGCCACTGTCTCAACTCTCTGATCTTTCGTTTCTTCACTTAGGAAAAATTAGAAACTATCCCACCTCTTGGGGTGGTTGTTCCAATAAGTTCAGGTCATCAAACTTTTACCAAGCACCTGTTCTTATGTATTAGACACTGAGCTGGTGTTGAGAGGAAACCCTGCCCTCAGGAGCCCACAGCCTGGTCGGGGAGACTATTGTACTAAGTGTTATGGAAAGAAATTTTATGTTTAAAGAACTTTGAAAATTATTGAATGCTATAAAATATATGGTAATAATGTATCTCGATTATCCAATATAAGTTAACAGTTGGTTTGATTCCTGGCTCTGGATATTTCTCTAATAAGAATACTTTTTTAGAATTAAACATTGGGGCACTTATTGAATATTATTTACCTGGGTATTGACTGAACTCACCATCTCCCATAATGACATTTTCATGTTGTGCCCACTATGTGTCTCATTATTTTGCAAGAAAATAGAAAAGCACAATGTTTCCACTTGTGTCACGAGTCAGCTGTAGAATAAACATCACTTGGCTAAAATCTCAGTCACTTTCTAGCAACCATTGTGTAAAATGCCAGTAGTGTAGTTGCCTCTCGTCTGAGAAGGGAAGAAGATGTCTTTGTGGATTCTTTCTCCTTTTCATAATCCATGTACCTGCAAACTGCTCTCCTAAGAAATCCAGGACCAGGAAGACAAAGTAGGAATTCTTCCACAAACAGAATACTAGACCTTACAGGCAGCAGCACCGCATCCCCACTGGTTTCCTGAGCTAGTGTTCAGCTGTCGTCTGCATATGAGCTGACATCCCCAAACTACACCATACAATCTGTGTGCCTGGGCAAAATGTGTTCTTCCCTATTCATAGGTGTCAGTCAAAGGAGTCATTTTCACAATACAATTCAGGGTCTCTTCTTGCATTGTGAATTTCAGGTTTGTAAATGATACACAACTGCTTATCCCAATATTTTCATCTTTGTTGTACATGACTTTTCTTTAGATGGCCTGTGGCAGAACCTTTTGCCTATGAGTGACATCAGAGAGAAAGGCACCAGATAACAAACGGGAGACTGAACACCTTCAAAAATCTACTGCAATTTTAAGAGCTCATCTCATCAGGCTTTCACACTCTACTAATGGGAGTGTAAATGGATATAACCTTTCTGCAATGCAATTTAGCATATCTATCAAGAATGTATTTTAAATTTATATTCTTTAACTCTTGTTTGTCAGGATCCCAAAAGGAAAGGGATTTCACCCAGGATGGTTCAAATGAAAAGACTTTAATGAAAGGACTACAGATGAGCAGAGCAGGTCAAGGGTGTAAACAAGGGATGTTGAGGCATCTAGAGTAGAACAACAGTGGGAAACTGTTACTATTCCTAGAGGTAAAGGGACAAAGGGAAGAAATAATCTATGGAATCCAGTAAGAGCTGGAACAGCTCTTGGAGGGACCACCAAGAAAGGAGGTTGGGCTGGAGGTAGGTAGGGGCATGCAGCCACTGCCTCAGAGCAGGAAGAGAGTGAGGAGATACCCCGACTTCTCTCTTCTTGCCCTCTGATCTCCTCCTGGTGCCACACACTGATTGAATCCCTGGAAAGCCAAAGGGCAAGGGATCCTGGAGATGCAATCTATAAAGACACAGAATACAATGAAGAAGAGCAGAGAAAGGGTGGGGAAATATGGAAAATAACCAGCACAATTCTATAATTCCATTTCAAGACTATATCCTAGGGACATAATCAAAGCTGGAAGAAAAGCATTATATACAAGGATGTTCTTCATAGAATTAAGTGTAATAGTGAAAAAAATGAAAACAAGCTAAATTTCCTATAATAGGAGAATAGATAGATTATAGTGTACCCATACTTTGGAATATCATTGTGCCATTATAAACATTTTTGAAGAATCTGTGATGATATACAGAAATGCTTACCATAAAATGTTAATTAAAAAAAAGGACACAAAACAATATATATAGTATTAACTCAATTCTATAAACACCTATATGCAAAGGGGAAAACACCTAAAAATGTTAACAATATTTCTTTTTGATGATGGGATTATATTTTTATTTTTTCTTCATAACTTCCATTGTTTTTTCTTTTCACAATAAGCATATACTTTTGTGATCAGAGAAAAAAGTCAGTGTCAAAAAGGAGAGTCTATCTTATTGAAATGGACTCTGTTCAGTTTAAAATATTAATAATGGACACAGCAATTGTTTAAGTAAATTAAAACCAGTGACATGAAGGGTGAACCTCAATCTGTGTCTATTTGATATCTGGACAAAAAGTGAAAGAAAAATCAGTCGATTTCTACACGATATCAAATATCTGGGTCTATTAGATGATTTTAATTTTTGACTATACTTTTTACTCTTCACTTGAATGATGGGGTATCATATTAATTCAGTTTTAGTTGTACTCATTCTTATCTTGCAACTGTGGAAAATCCAAGAAATTTCTATAACCCAAAAGTTGTTCTTCATATTGAAATAATAATATTCTTTCTTTTAAATTTTATAGTTTAGTGTTCAGTATCATTTTGAAACTATATTTTATTTTCTATGATTTAGCCAAGTAATACACAAATACATTATTGTTTTAAAGATTCAAACAATACAAAGAACATAAAAGTTTCCTTTGGCTATCTGCTCACTTGGTCTCCCTCTCCTAGGTAACCTCTTTTCAGTTTGTTTTGGAACTCTCAAGACATTTGTCTATCATTTACATGCATATATATGCATATAGAAATATATAGTTTTATTTTTATTTGCTAAGTAAATGGTGTTATAGTGTACATGTTTTTCTGCAACTTTTTTTTTTTCACATGTTGACACTCCACTTCATTCTTTTTCAACGGTTCACAGTTTTCCATGGTTTGGATATTCCACAGTTTATCTGATCACTCCTCCTGTTGATGGTTATTTAGGTTGTTTTTAGTTATCTGCAATTTCAGACAATGCTGCAGTGAAAAATTTTGTATATCCCTCTATGTGCATATATGTGAGCATTATTTCTCTAAGGGAGCTATTGAAAGATGGAATTTCTGGTTTGAAAGGTATGTGCTTTTAAATTTTTACTTGGTACTATTTAGCAGACTTCCAAAAAGCTTTATCAATTTACACTTCCAGTAAAAAGATGAAAAGACGCCAACCCTCACTAATAATCAGAAAAATGCAAATTAAAATAAAATAGGACACCATTTTTACCATTTAGGGCTCAGAAATTTTAAAAGATCAATAATGCAAAGTATGGAGGAGAATAGAGACATGTATCCTCACATAGAAGTTCTTTTTACAACCAGCATCTACACATTAACGAAGTTTCCTTGGAGACTTATTAAAAGTGATTTCGCTAGATTATTGTGATAAATAAACAAAGAACATTTTTGTTACGAAAGTGATGATTTTTATACATGCTAATTAGCAGCCTTGCCATTAACTTGTATTTATTACCCAGAGCATTTTTATCAGGTATTGTTTTGTAATTACTAATTCCTTTATTTACTGAGTAGATAAGAACTTCTCCATTTTAATAACCACATTTTGGTTTACAATTTATACAGCACTTTCTCAGAGGTTACTTCAACTGATCTCTGCTTCAGTGACAGTGTGAGATGCTATTTCAGATGAGAAAATTGAGGCTCAGAGAAGTTAAATGATTTTCCAGGGTCACACAGCCAGTTGTAAGTGGAAGGGCTCAGGTATTCTGACTCCCAGTTCCATTAGCTTCCCACTTGTAAATTGTTTTTAAAATAAAGGACAGTGGAAGTCCTCCTTGCCTCTTCTGTGGAGTTGAAGTCTTCCAAAAGGAACCACAGCGGGCAGCCTGGTGCAGTGGAAGATGCAATCGACTGGAAGCTGAGAACTGGCTTTTTAGCTCTACTCCGTGCTCCTCCCAGCTCGATGACCTTAGGCAAATCTTTTAGCCTCACTGGGCCTCAGTCACCTCTGGAAAAATAGACATGATGCTCACTTACTAATACAGAAAGCAGGGGTGATGCCGTGCAGTTCCTCCTAGTTGTGAGATTTTATTTAAGCCAAACTTAGACCAGTGCTCCTTCTCTGCGCATACATTTTATGAAATACCATTTTCTGCAATGGATTTATTCTCTGCAAATATGAACCCAGGAAGGAAAAACTTACCAAACAATGCTTTCTTTAATTGAAGTCTAAAAATGTTCCCTTATCTTTTTCTTTTCTTCTTTTTTTAAGCATTATTAGGTAAACCCTTTGCTGAAGGCTAGGGGAATCCCCAGGGAACAACAGCAAATGGTTTCAGGGAGCTTGCTGCACCTGAAAAGATGCTTTTCTGCCTGATCTCTTACTACTTGGCATGACTCCAATTCCACCTACATTTTTTGTTGCCTATTATTACAGATTTTTAAAGTGACTTATTTTCCCATCCTACTTCCAATAGTGTGAAAGCTTTAACCAGAGTTGTTCTTTATAGTTCCAACTTCCATAAGCTGAAGATTTTAAGAGCTGGAAGGAGTCCTAAGAGATCACTTGATCCTGTCCTCTATCTCTGAACAGATAAAATATTTTTCCACTTAACAGAGGAAGCATCCGATGCCCAGAAATCCTGTAACTTATTCAAGGTTTCACTACTAGCAAGTCTCCTCGCACAGTACATACTCCATTCTTACTGTATGACAATTTATTGGTGATCCTGGCTTTTCCAGAAAATCACAATGAAAGTCAAAATGAGTAAACCATATGATCATTGGTTGTTTTTATTTTATCACACATCATGAATTCTTCTAGTTCTAACCATGTTTTGATGCATTATTTATGAGAGCCATCTGGCCACAGGTTTGTGGAGAAAACTCTGGAATTTTAAATGTATGCTTCATTTTTCCAAGAAACACACTGCATAGCTTGGATCTGCCTTACCCACTTATCAGTGATGCATGGGGCAATCAGAGTTGCAAACTGCATTCTTTCTTTAAAAATTTGAGGTATAACCTACATACAGTAAAGTGCAAAAATCTTAAGTATACAACTCAAAATATTTTTACATGTGCATCCACCATGTAACCACTGCTCAGATCAAGATATAGAACATTACCAGCACCTCTGAACACCCCTTGTGCCCTGTACCAGTCACCACCCTCCAAGGGTAACCACAATTCTAACTTCTATCACCAGGAATTAGTTTTGAAGTTCAAAAAAATTCTGTTTTTGAACTTCATATTAATAGAATCATACAGTATGGACTGTCTTGTGTCTGCTTTCTTTCATTCAACATTATGTCTCCAAGATTGTTAACCACATTCTAAAAATGCAATTCACTTTCTAGCTCAAGTCCTCAGGGAATCTCTCAAAATTGAGTATATAATATGCCAGCTATACACAGGTATGACTAGCCTAAAAAAAAGGCAGTGGAGAAAAGAACTTTTTTAAACGACTAGAATAAAATAATCTATTCTGCTCTTGTCACTTTATACTCTTGCACCATCAATTTCCTTCTTCATCTCTGCTTTTAAATGGGCTCTGATCCACCCAAGTATTCTCTTTTCTTCTCCCATTAATGGATAAATAACTTATACTTTCTTTACTTACTTATATCCAGCATTCCCCATCAGTGCTCCACAATCATTGGTCTAAAAGCTGGAAATGCCTCAAGCTATCATCTGACACAGACCTCTCTTATCAGCAAGAAAAGCATTATTATTCCCTATTCAGCAGATATTTACTGAGCACACACAATCTTTAATATATTTTTCTAGGTATTATGGGAGGACTACAAAAATATCACAGGCATGAGCCCTACCCTCATGAGCTTCCAGCCTAGCAGAGAAGCAGAGTAGTACAGATGTCTACATAAAAGATCGTAATATGAGCTATAGTGTTAAATAACACCATTAACTTAAAGGAAAAAAGATGCTGTGTTAGATCAGAGGAAAAGGTAATTTCTGGCTGGGGTTGTGTCAAGGAAGCTTGACAGGAAGTATTTGTACTAGAAGGATTATTAAGATGTAGGATGCCACGGCTAGGAAGATTTAGTCATGCAGTGATGGGGAAGGCATTTCAGAGAGAGAATTGTAAGGACGAGGACATTGAATTGGGAAATCATGTAGCATGTACAGGGAGTGGGGATGGAGTTTGACCCAAGAGTAGGACAAGTGATGAAGAAACTGGGGCCCAAGGTGGTTGTGGATTACCCAAGGCCACAGCACTAGAGAGAACTAGAATAGGGACTGAATCCCAGGCATCTTCCTTCTTTAATGTTCTTCCCATAATCTGATCAAGTTCATATTTTTAGCTACTGCATGATTTCCTTACAATAGCCCACTATATGTTGTCCATTAATTAATTGGTTCAACAAACACTTATTGAATATCTATGACATGCCAGGCACAAATGGACACTGTGGTCTCCAAGGCTGATTTGGTATGTGTTATAAAATAATTTTTTCCAAGTTGGGAATAGGGCTAATATAATATTGGGCTAGGACAGATTTCCTTTCCCTTTAATTGCTAGAACTTTATTGAGTTATACTTCAGAGCAAATACTATAAGTAACAGAGAATTAAATAAACTACAAAAAAGGATCTCTGCATCATGTTTTTCTACATGACATCAATGCACTGACTCTTAGCATTGACTACACATGTGGTTTTTCCATAACTACTTTTACTCATGTTTGAGCAAGGGGCAATACGGGAGGATCTGAAACCTTTCGTTCTTGAGCGAAAGTTTAAAAACACTCCTAATATTCTACTACAAGGCTCACTTCCTTTTAGCTTATCAACCACCAAAATACATTTCCCCTTTATACTTGTTATGTTCAACGTAACTATGGAGACACAACAATTTCTTTGCAATTGACACACATGATTCTGGTTTAATGTACTCACTTCTGAGAAACATTAAAAAAAAATTGTGGTCACTATTAAACCTTTGAGCTACTTTGGCATTTCAATGGAAAGCCAATACATGTGTTATTAAAATTCATAAGTACCAGGAACTATGGATTCTTTAAATTAAAGCTTCGGTGCCAGAAAAAAAAGATAATTATTATTTGAACAAATTAGGCTATCAGATATTTTTATAAATTGTAGAGTATATAAAGTTAAGTGTTGAGAGTTCTATTTCTAGGCATATGGCAGGCAAGACATTCCGAGTGCCCTTCCCACTGGAAACAATAAAAAGGCTGAATTTAAAAAATAATTCTACACTTCTTAAAAGCACTGATGCATGTACTAGAAAGCAAGGAATTATTAATTCAAAGAGAAGTGAACTAGGAACCCAGATAGGGAAAGAGAGAGCATTGTCCATGTGTATAACACCGGGAGGCACCATTTACATTCTATTCACCTAAATGATGCCCCTGGAATTGCTCAATTCTATGGCCCTGAGGTTGCTTTTGCCTAAAGGCATTTGCTCAAGCTGGTGGACTTCAGCTTTGGCTTGAGGTGAGGGGAGCTGGGACAGAAGATAAAACCCACGGCTTAGAGAGTCCTGTAGGAGACCTCCCTCCCAATAAAGCTTGGACCCTTTAGGTGGGGATGAAAAACCTACGTACCCATTCATCCTCAGACAACTGCAAGGAAAATTCTGGTGGTACTTAGCAGAACCAAGAAACAAAAACTTCTATCTTTGAAAGATTGTAACCTCATGATAATCTACAGCCAAAATAGGTCCAAAAAAGCCTCAATCCATTAGTATAAGTTGAGTAGGCCCCAGGTACATGGAAGAAACAAATGCAGATCTTCTCAGGAGGAATGTACCTCAATAACCCACAAATTATTTTCTAAGAAAAATGAGCAGCTCACAGTACCAAACACTAAGCACCCAAAGAAATAAGTTACTATGGGTGAGAACCAGCAGAAACAATATCCAATAGCAACAACAGAAAACTCCCACAAAGACCTCAGGTATTTGAATTATCAGACACAAAAGATGAAATAACTGTGTCTTATTTTTTTAAAGAAATAAAATACAAAACAGAAAATACCTATTCAAAACAAGAAACTATAGAAAATAGCCTGGTAGATTAAAAAAAAAAACCTTCTAAAAATGAAAAACATAATAACTGAAATGAATAACACAATGGACAGGTTTAACAGCAGATTAGACACAAGTGAAGAGAAAATTAATAAACTAAAAGATATGACAATAGCAATTATCCAGCATACACTAACAAGAGACAAGGAGAAAGGGAACATGATAGTTAATAGATATAGAGAATAAAGTGAGACATTCTTTAACATACATCCATCTAATTGGAAGGAGAGGAAAGGAAAAATGGTGCAGAAGCAATATTTGAAGAGACAGCGGCAAAGAATTTTCTGGGACCAATCTGTTTCAAACATAGACTTAAGAAGACTACTGAATTCCAAGCAGAATTAAAAAACAAATAAAAAAAACTTCACTTTAACACAACAGTGAAACAGCAGAATACCAAAGACAATCTTAGAAGCAGACTGACTGCTGACTTCTCAGGGGAAAAAAATGACTGCCAACTTAGAATTTTACCCCCAGAAAAAATATCTTTCAAAAAGGAAGGTGAAAAAGTGACATTTTAGATAAACTAGGTGAGAGAGTTTGCTTCCATAAAAGGAAGGGTGTTCATAAAAGGAAATTCTAAAGAATGCACTTAAGAAAGAAAATGATGCCAGATGAAAAGTTTTAAAAACAAGAATAAATCAAGAACAAAGATAGTGGTAAATATGGGTAAGGCTGAACAAATCTCGACTGTATAGAATAACAAGAATCATGTCTTCTGGGGTTTAAAAAGAAAAGACAAAATACAAGAAAACGGTAAACATAAAACTTAGGAGGGAGTAAATGGAATTAAGTGTGTTAAGTGCTTGTGTTGCCTGGGAGAAGTGTAAAACTTTGATAAGTTAAGCACGTATGTTGTAATTTCAGTGCATCTTATATTTTAGCATGCATCAGAATCACCTGAAGAGCTTGTTATAACACAAGCCTGATTCAGGAGGTAGAGGGTGGGCCCAAGAATTTACATTTCTAACAAGCCCCCAGGTTGATACTGATGTTCAAGACCACACTTTAAATAGCACTGTTGATTAGCCATAAACAAAATGAAAACAAAAACTGAATATGAATTCCAAACTAGCAGAGGGGAAGAAAACTGAAATGAGGAAAAATAATTCAAAAGAAGGTGAAAAGGCAAATAAAAATAGGACAGGAGGAACAAGTAGAAAGCACAACACAAGATGGTAGGCACAAATTCAAATATATTAGTAATTACATTAGATACAAAAGGATTAAATGCTCTAATTCAAGGATAAAAACTGATATAAAAAATGAACTCAAAATGGATCATAGACCTAAATAAAACTTTCAGAAGAAAATACAAGGAAAAATATTTGTGACCTTGGGTTAGGCAAAGAATAATTAGATACAACAGCAAAGACATGATCCATAAAAGAAAAAGTGATAATTTGGACTTCATCAAAATGAAAATTTTTTGTTAAGAGAAAGAAAAGTCATAGACAGAGAGAAAATATTTGCAAATCACATATTTGACAAATGACTTATATCCAGAATACATTAAGAACTCTCAAAAGTCAACAGTAAGAAAATAAACAGCCCAATAAAATAATGGGCAAAAGATTTGAATATATATTTCACCAAAGAAGAGGCATGGATGGCAAATAAGCAATGAAAAGTTGTTCAACATCATTAGTCATTAGAGAAATGTAAATAAAACCATAATGAGATACTACTACACACCAGTTAGAATAGCTGAAATAAAACAATCTGACACCACCAAGAGCTGGTGAGAATAGGGAGCAACTGAAATCTCTCATACATTGCTGGTGGCAATACACAAAGGTACAGCCAATCTAGAAAATGGTTTGGCTTTTTTTTTGATAAAGTTAAACACAGAATCACCACAGACAAGCAATCTCACTCTTAGGTATTTACCAGAGTGAAATTAAAACTTAGATTTACTCAAAAACCTGAACACAAACGTTTATAGCAGCCTTATTTGTAATAACCCAAAACCGGAAACAGCCCAGATGTCCATCGACTGGGGAATGGATAAACTGTAGTACATCCATAAAATGGAATAGTACTCAGCAATAAAAAAGGAATAAACTCTTGTTACACACAAGAACATGGATGAATCTCAAAAGCATTTTGCTAAGTGAAAGAAGTCAAACTCAGGGGCCGGCCCGGTGGCGCAGCGGTTTAGTCCGCGCTTGGCAGCCCGGGGTTCACTGGTTCGCATCCTGGGCGCCCGCCGACGCACTGCCTGTCAGCCATGCCGTGGCGGCGTCCCATATAAAGTGGAGGAAGATGGGCACAGATGTTAGCCCAGGGCCAGTCTTCCTCAGCAAAAAGAGGAGGATTAGCAACGGATGTTAGCTCAGGGCTGGTCTTCCTCACCAAAAAAAAAAAAAAAAAAAAGTCGTCAAACTCAAAAGACTACATATTGTCTGATTCCATTTATATGACATTCTAGAAAAGGCAAAACTATAGGAATAGAGAACAGACTAGTGGTTTCCTGGGGTTAAGGGTGGGGTGAGGGTTTGATCACAACAGGGTTGCCACAGGGGAATTTCGAGGGGTTGTGTTCCGTATCTTGATTGTAGGAGTAGTTTTACCACCCTATGCATTTGTCAAAACCTATTGTTACGATATATCAAGTAACTTTTTTCTTTAATGACAAAGATTGTCAGACTGAGTAAAAATACAATAGAATCTATGACAGTCTCTGTTGGCCAAGGGCGAACTTTGCTCAAGAAAAAGTGAGTTCAGTTCTCATTCTGAAAACTCTTATGAGATTATGCACCAAACCTCATTAAAAATGAACAGCATTTCTATTTTTAGATTGCTAACATGTAGCAGGAAATAAACACCAATACATAACAGACTTAAATAAATACACTTTAATGTACCATAGTTTTGTGTATCTTACACAACTGCAAAAGGTATGGAGATTAAGAATCAAAGAGGTGGTTGACATTATATGTCTGAAACAGCAAGATGAGTCCTTGAATTTTTCACTTTTCATCCAACTGTTTTGCCATCAAAGAGCTAATTTAAGAAGTAATCTTATAAAATACAGTGTAATTAAGAAAAGTACGGTTAAGTTTTTTGGGTTTTTTTTTTTTTTTTTGAGACTTCTAATTCAGAGTTGTAAAGGGTGCTTGGTCTTCTGAACCAAGCCAGCAGCCTGAGAATGATATGAACCATAAATCTAGGGGTAAGCAAAGACAAGAGTTGAATTCCAGCTCCTTTACATTAATGGACTTTAAAATGAAAATAAAGTTAAAATTAAGCTTTTCCTCGATCAGTAAGAAACAATACGGAAATCATAGTGTGTGATGGATTATTCTTCCCTGCAAAGTGAATGACTACATGTGCTTTATAATGCATGTAATGCTTGGTACTCTTGCTGAAGACAGTAATAGCTGCTTCCCTTGCTGTCTTTTTCTGGCGGGAATCGTCAGCAACATGGAATACATTGTCAAATTTTTTGAGCAATGGTATTTCTTTTTAAATGTAAAGAGTCAAGCTCAGAGAGTCTAACTCAAACCAAATCATTTAGACCACAAGGTCCAGACTAATTTTCCCCGTTTCTCAAAATAACTGGAACTGAGTGCACACCAAATCTCCACTTTTCGTTGTGCCATGTAGACACCTCCACAAATGCAAGAGCTTCTTCACTTTTCAGGTTAAAATTAGGCCATCCTTCTCATCCTGTTACATAGGTGAACAATGACTTTTCACCAATTATGAAACAAAATAGATTAAGAGAAGACAATTTCATGAACTCCTCACAGGTTCAAGTGCTATATGAGGAAGGATTTAAGTGTGTTGCTAATTGCTTATTCAGTGCATGAGCTTCTAGTTAACTACTTAATGAAAATCTTAATTTATAGAATAATTCAACCAACCCCAGTCACCTAAGGTAAATTATTCCAATCAGCCAAGAACCCAGAAACTTCTACAGGAAGAAAAAAAAAAGACCAAAGGAAACTGACATCTTATATTGCCCTGGAACCACGCTTTTTTTGAGGCTTTAGTGTCACCTAATTATCATAAAATAGTGCTCCCAGTCACACAATTAAAGCTGTTAGATCATGAGACCACCAGCTGGCTGAACACTTTCGTGTGGTTAGGAAAACCATGTTACTGAACTGCTGGCCACTGGCTTATGACATTTATAAAAACCCTGGCAATTTACCCACAACTACTGAAAAAAAATTTTTTTTAACCTTTCTTCAAGTTTCCATATTAAAGATAATCTTACATGTGTAGGAATGGAGAAAAATGTGGAAAAGTTACTTTCATTAGTTTGACTTTGAGTGGATACACCGTGTTTACAAAATGTTTTGAAATGGTCGGATAAGTAGTACTAATGACAGCATATTATGCAGTTATCATGAGCCATGCAGCCTAGGCAGAATTTTCAGTCTATCAGGATGGCCCACATGTTAGTACTTATCATTTCAATTTCATATTGGAATCAAATTGAAAAAAAGAAAACTTTGATACCCAAGCAAGTCATCTGCAGCCAGTGTAATGAAGCCTCTTGCAAAAAAAAAAAAAAAAAAACACACAAAAACCAGAGATTAACACATTTTTGAGAAACAGGCTTTGGTTTCAGAGCGTTATTGCAGCTGTTTAATTCATTTGCTGATGCAGCTTAAGTATGTAGACATTTACAGCAAATTTTTAAAGAGTTTATGTGCCCTCAGTGATTTTACCATTTTTAAGAGAAATGAGAAACACTATGGTAGTTACCAAGTAGTAGCACTTTATTCTCAGAAGCTGAGTTTTAGTGACTAAAGCAGCACTTGTAGATAATAGGGTTATGTCTTAGTTGAAGTGCTGTAACTGAATGCTACAGCAAGTGAGAACTCTGATGTGGAGAGGGGATATGGGCACTTAAAGAATAACATTTTCCTAAAAAGTTGGTAGCTTTCCTTATAAGAAGCAACACATGAAGTCTAGCAGGCACGGTTTCATTTATTCCATTTTGATTGCCTAAGTTTCCAACTGGGCAGTATTCTATTTCAAGGCCATTCTGTTGCAAAACTTGCAGTGTGGTTGTAACATGGCTGTGTCTGTTGTAAACCAGAGAGGACAGAAAAAAAAAGAAGAAGAAGAGATGAGGGGAAAGAGTGCTCCATGTAACTTTTCACATGAAGGTCTTATAATAGGTAACATTTTTAAAACAAAAAATTCTAAGTTCTCTGATCTTCTATCCTGAATGAGCCCTGTTTTTACTAAAGATTAAGGTGGTTTCTGGAGAGATCCCAAAGTTTAAGACAAAATTGGATTAAAGACAATTAATCATCTAAATAAATGATTGTCATCTTTATAATATGAGAATTATGAAGACCAATGCAACAACAATGGTTGAGCATTATTTATTGAATACCAATAAGGTAAGTAGTCCTACGTGATTCTTTTTTGAGGTTTCAGGGTTTGAGATGGGGTTTAGGAATAAAAATGAGAGACCAAAAATTTATCATATAAAATAATTGTCTTGTGTTGAGGTTATATTTGGCTGATAGAAGAAAAGGAATATGTCTGTGGAATTTCTTTTGTAAATGCCTACTTGTGTGGCTATATATAGACACGTTAATGTTTTTGATAATAATAATAATTAACAATCACTCTATCCAAATATATAGGTTGTTATAAGCTATGTAAGAACTGGAACAACATATATTCACAAAATGAATGATAGGCAATGTGATGAAAGATCTAACTCTTTCAAACAATTACAGCCTTGATCATAAAATATTCAAAAGGAGATAATGATTAAGATGTAGTTGGGGTTGTACTTGGAGTAGAAGAGAGGTGGTTAATTGAAAATAAAAGGTCAGGGTTTTCCCCCCAGTATCTCCAAATCTAGACTAGTATTTGCTAGTATCTTAATAGCTTCTTAGTTGTCAACAAGAGCGAACAAACCAAACCAAATCAAAACAGTCCTTCCATGAGCTATCTCATGTCCAGGCCTTCTACTCTAGTCTTTGTCCTACACAAAAATTCCCCTTCCTGTTCTCTCTAAAGTTACATTTTTTTAAAGGACCTTACAGAAGTTTCTCAGAGGCATCTGCACAGTTCTTGAAAAATTTAGCATCATAACTTCTCATTCCAAAGAATTTAACTAGGCCAAAAAGAAAAATATTGAGTGAGGTTTCCTAGGCCCTGGATATGAAGTTTCCCTGGAACTATAAACTAACAATCATGGTTCAAAGGCACAGTCTTTCACAAACAAAATATACATCACAAGCATCTTTCCTGTTCCAATTCCAGAAAGTGACAGATCTCACTCTACATTTGCTTAACATCTGGAACAAACCTCGTTTCATAGACAGTGCACTCACTCAAGCCATAAATTTTTCTTACAATTCAAAGCAGTAGTAGTGACAAGAGCAAATTATTTTGGAAGATATTTTCTAACCCACTTTAGTTA
Source organism: Tapirus indicus (assembly GCA_031878705.1). NCBI lineage: Eukaryota > Metazoa > Chordata > Mammalia > Perissodactyla > Tapiridae > Tapirus > Tapirus indicus. The sequence goes on along the minus strand of CM062918.1, from coordinate 56,564,802 downwards.
GCATAGATGTGTCCAGTCTAAATGATATTCTTATTTACCCAAATCAGCTTCTGATCCAGTTATTCAAATTCTTTGAATTTCTTAGTTCTGAGGACTGAGGTGAGCATTAGCAATTCTTCCCCAAACTTTCATCTGCAACTATTTCTAATAGACTCTAACCCCCAAATGTGCATGTTTCAACTTCCTTGTTGCTTTGGAAACCCCTACATATCATAATTTAGAGTCTATTTTGCATTATTGTAGTTCCTTATAAATAGACTCATTGTGTTCTCATCTCTAGGCATGAAGATTTGTTTTATAATGATTGTTTTTATATTCTAAAATTTTGCTTTTCCTTAAACACATGCATTAGTTGAAATATTAATAAAGCTTCTGCATTAGATTTTGTAAATCCTATTAAATCTACATAGGCAAAGTGTTACACTTTGCACATGTTCTGTGCAAAAATAAAACCAAACCTAAGTAAGTAAAATAACAGGTCAAGTAAACAATTCAGCAGAGACTCTCCCAAAGCCACAACCACTTCTTACCCTAATTTATAGTTTCATTACTGACCACACTTTTATTCTGCTTACTTTTTTTAGTTTCTTCCTTAGATCTATCTGTTACATATGCTTTGGGATAGTAACACTAACCTCTACTGAATTCCTCCTCTGATGCAACTTGGCCAGTTTCACTTGAACTCTAGGTGCCCCATACGATACAAAAGGCAATGTCCTGAAGACCCAGGAATGTAATTGTCCTGATGAAATGATATTTCTGTTGTCTTTTCTCATCCTCTATCCTTTAACCTATCACCACTAACGTGAAGCTACTGTTAAATGACAATGACCATACTCACACAGTCAACTAAATACCCCTGCTTGTTTTGTTTTTTAATTTTTATTTATTTATTATTTTTTTGCTGAGGAAGACTTGCCCTGAGCTAACATCCGCTGCCAATCTTCCTCTTTTTTTTTTTTTTGTATGTGAGCTGCCACCACAGCATGGCCACTGACAGAAGAGTGGTGTAGGTCTGTGCCTGGAACGGAACCTGGGCTGCTGAAGAGGAGTGTGCTGAACTTAACCACTAGGCCACGGGGGCTGGCCCTGTTTTGGTTTTTTTGAATACCCTTTTTCTTTTTTTTTTTTTTTTGTGGGGAAGACCAGCCCTGAGCTAACATCCGTCGCCAATCCTCCCCTTTTTGCCGAGGAAGACCGGCCCTGGGCTAACATCGTGCCCATCTTCCTCCACTTTATATGGGACGCCGCCACGGCATGGCTGACAGGCAGCGCGTCGGCGGGTGCCCGGGATCCGAACTCGCGAACCCCGGGCTGCCAAGCGCGGACTAAACCGCTGCGCCACCAGGCGGCCCCTGAATACCCTTTTTCTTGGCTTCACAGGGTATAACAGTTTTAGAGCTGGGAAGTTGAGAGAATCCTTCCTTTATCATTTTCAGGGAAGGAAAGATGATTTCGTAATAATCTAATCTTTGACACATTTTCTTGTTTAAAACTTTATGAAAGTTTACTTAATGTCATTAGTCATTAGGGAAATGCAAACTGAAAGTACAATGAGATAACATTATACCATGTTAAGCCAATAAGAATAGCTTAAGAAAAAAAACTCCAAACAACCAAATAAACCAAAACCTGAGAATACCAAGTGGAACAACTGGAACTCGCACACTGCGTTATTGGTGGGAATGCAATATGGTGCAGCCTCTTTGAGAAACAGTTTGACAGTTCTTTATAAACAACTCTTATCACAATAAGACCCACCAACCCCCCTTCCTAGGCTTTTACTTAAGGAAAATGAAGGCATATGTCTACACAAAAACCTGTGTACAAATGTTTATAGAGGCTTTATCTATAATCACCCAAAATTGGAAACATCCCAAATGTCCCTCAAATGGAGAACAGATAAACAAACTGTAGTGCATCCATACAATGGAATACTATTCAGCAATAAAAAGGAACAGACCACCGATGTATGCAACGTGCAACATGGGCAAATCCCAAATGCATTATGCTAAGTGAAAAAAAACCTCAAAAAGCTATATATTATATGATTCTATTAATTTGTCATCCTGGAAAAGGCAGTATTAGGGGAATAAAAATCCAATCAGTGGTTGCCAAGGGCTAGGCTACAAAGAAACATAAGGGAACTTTTTGGGGTGATGGAAATGTTCTGTATCTTGATTGCGGTAGTGGTTCACAGGTGTGTACATTTGCCAAAACTCAACAAACTGTACACTTTAAAAGAATGAATTTTACTGTATGTAAATTTTATCTCAATAAACCTGACTTTAAAAAGTTACACAAAAATCTTTCTGAAAATGATGAAAACTATCCTTGCTCTTTGCACCTAGAGATTTGTATTCCCTCATATTTAATTACTGCAAAACTCTTCAAAGAGAATGTCGCCAAAACTTGATGAACTCCTAAAAGATTCCAGTATTGTTTTCATTACATGGAACTTAGTAGTAATGAAAATAGGGGAAGAAAATAAGGTACAATAAATCAGCCAAACAGTTATAACTAGAATGTCTGTACTCCAAGAGCCATTAAATTTTGACCAAATTTCTTGTGTAAGAGGAAATGACTTTGTTAATTGTCCTTTCACTACTTCCTGATAGTAAGATAAAGTTAAAAATGCTTTGCTTTTGTATGTAGATTTTCTGCAGTAATAATTCATTGAACAAAATTTAATTTTAAAATATTTTAAACATACAGAAAATTGAAAAAGAAACCCGTGTACCCATATAAGTTTAATAAATTCTATAATTTTGCCACATTTGTTTAGATGCTTCTTTAAAAAACAATACAATGCTACAATCGAAGCCCCAACTTCATCCCATTTCCCATGCTCCTTCTCTAGAGGTAGCTAGTCACTTTCCTGAAGTTGGTATGTATCCTTGTATTTTAGAGATTTGTTCATGTTGATAGATGTCAGTAGACTTCACTAATTTTAATTATTGTATAATATTATTGCGTGACTATAGCCATTTAGTTTTTGTCCAGTCATCATTACTATGAATAACAGCCCAACAAACATCCTCATAGTGTGTCCTTGGAAGAGTTTCTCTAGGTGCAGGGGTTTTCAAGCTTTTATGGCCAATACGCATGGTAAGAAATAATTTCACATTCAGTTCTGTACAGGCATACACAGCCTCCATAACTGTGAGTTCCACATCCATGGGTTCTGCATCCACGCATACGGAGGGCGGACTAAGGGACTTGAGCATCCGGGGATTTGGGTATCCACGGGGGTCCTAGAACTAATCCCCCACAGATACAAAGGAATGACTGTATGCATACGTTGTCAGGTTGAGTTGCCCGGGAAGTAGATCTGAAACAGAAATTTGTGTGTAGGACATTTATTGGGAAGTATCCCAGGATCAGCATGCCAGCCTTAGTGGTATAGTGGTTAAGATTTAGGGCTCTCATCGCAGTGGTTGGGTTCTCTCCCTGTCAGGGAGCCACATCACCTGTTTGTTGGTTGTCATAGTGTGGAGGCTTTGTGTTGCTGTGATGCTGAAACTATGCCGCCAGTATACCAGCAGGGTCACCCATGGTGGACAGGTTTCAGCAAAGCTTCCAGACTAGACAGACTAGGAAGGACATGGCTACCCACTTATGAAAAAATTGGCCATGAAAACCCTATGAGCAGCAGTGGAGCACTGCAAAAAGACTGGGCAGGGTTCAGCCCTTCTGTATACAGGGTTGCTACCTTATCAACCACCAAACGGCATGTGCATTTCCCTGATAATTAGGTAATGTTCAATTTTTAGTCTTGCAAAATAGAAATCTAGTCTTGCAAAATAAATCTTTTAATCTTCTAATCTTTTCTATAGCACCAAGCAGAGTGCATAGCATGTAACAGCACAAAGTAAAATATGTGTAGGTTGAAGGAGGGAATTCTATGCCTAGGCACATGGCATTGAAGATTTCACTTTTTTTGAGTCCCTGAGGCAGTGTGGTTTGGTAGAAGCCTGTTGGCCCAGGAACTGTGAGGCCTGGGCTCTGTTCTAGTCCAGCCACGTTATTTGGTAAATTCATCCACTTTTCTGATCCTCAGTTTCTTTATCTCCAAAATAAGGATTTTCCTATGTATCCAGTTTCATGCGGAGTTTTGAATACTGAGTTCTTGGAACTGATTGATATTTACATAACAGAAATCAAAGAACTGGGAATCTGGGGATCTAGATTCTAGTCCTGGTTCTCCTCCCACTATTGGATGTATACGACCTTGGACAAATCACAAGTAGGCAAATGGTCACTTTTTGGAAAATGAAATGGTCATTAGATGATCTCTAAGGTTCCTTCCTGCTCAAAAACCCTATGTTCTGGGTTAGAGAAACATAAAGTCAATTTATGAAAGTGTCCTTCTCATGAAATCATCAAGGCATGGATGGGTCAGATGATACAGTTTAAATTCATTCCTAACTGTCTGCCCCACCTCAATTGCTCTATAACCCAATCCATTCAGCCCTACCCTTATCCAACTGCCCTACATGTTACCTGAACTTCACCCTTGACATTTTCCTTTGCAACCCATGATCATTTTTATTACCTTTAGTATTTCAATTCTTGCCCCTAACCTTGTGACAAACAGAGCCTTTATGCTATGTGATCATCAGGAGACTTTGAAATGGAAGAATATGTTTCTTGTCTCTTTTCATAACTCTACTAATTCCCTGTTCCCTTTTAGCACAGAGTTTTGTTAAAAATGAGCTGTATCTATATACTCTCTTCAGTCTGACATCAAGGATTCCATGGCTCTCCTTTCTTCACTATACCATCCACTACCTTCCAGACAGCATTGCACAGGCAGGCAGGAGTTTGCCAGCACTGCCCTATTATGCCGTCTCTAAAAGCCTTTCTTCCATTTCAGTTCCAATACATTCAAATAAAAGCCTCATGTCAACTTCTTTTTGTTTCTTTTTTTAGTGTAATTTTAAACTCTGTAAGTTACTATTACAATATCTAAATTCTATTAAATCAATAAAGTGATGTTTATTAAATTAGAAACGCTGTTAAAATAATCACAGCCAAATATGAAAATGTGCAGAGTTACAAGCAGAGAATGTAGAGAAAGGATATCCGTTTCTAGGAGATAGTAAAATGAAGCTGACACTAAAGAGCCTAAAATAGCCTTAGGAGTGGTTTTGGAGATCTTTTTTGTTTTTAATTTGAATCTTTATTACTAAAAGTTTATTATTCTCCAAATCCCAAATAAGCTAATGGTTAGAGTTTTTCCCTTCTGGATTAACTTTGTCCTTAAAATAACTAGCTTGATATAACTAACCAATCCATCTCTTAGTCTGTATGCATATGTGTGTCTATGGACAGCAGAGGCTTAAATGTCTTCTCTCCATTAAGAGCCTCATGTTGTGAGTCTAAAAGTGTTCTGAATGAGAGACTGTCTCCACAATACCAGAGGGGCAGGGGAGAACAAGGCATAGGCCCTAATGCCCTGCTCCTCTTGGGTAACATCAAGACTGGACATTGATGAACTTTTCCACCAAGAAGAGGAAGAATGGAGAGGAGGAAGCTAGCAACCTCAAACTACCTCTGAACAACTGATCATATTTCTTCTTTAGAAGGATCAGCCTGGCAACAAAGGGAGGGATGGATGGAAGAGGGAAAGACAGGAAATAGGCAATCCAACTAGTTGACTGCTGCAAAGTTTCAGGTAAAAAAAAACCAAATGTGGGTTTGAACTAGGTCAGTGGGAATGGAGATGGAGAGGTGAGGTAGGATACAACTGATGTTAAGGAGGCGATATCAATTGGTTTTGATGATCGATTAAGTGTTAAGGAATGAGGGGAAAAGAGGACTTGACTACTCACAGGTTTTGACTTTTGTGATTGGTGCATGGTGAGTACTATTCAATAAATTAGAGACTATAGGAAAAACAGGTTTGGGGTAAGGAAAATGAGTTTACTTTAGAAAATTTTGAGTTTCAGATGCAGTTGGGACTGAGATGTCTGGAGGCTACTGAATATACAATCCTGAAGCAAAGAAAAGAGGTACAGACTAAAGATGTGTTTGTCTCCTAGTCTGATGGATTAAACAGAAAACAGAAGTATTTTATTTTTAAGCTTATTTTTTTTCAATTGCAGGTGTTTCCCCTTGCCAGCAGGGTTCCTTAAGCCTTGACAATAAAAAGGGTGTCCCTGTTGTCTACCCTGGCAGGATGCATGTCTGGGCCAATCAATAAAAAGAAAAGACTTTCAGTGTCTGATTTGTTCAGCTTCATGTTTCCCAAATATCCTAGCTGTAACAACAATGCTGAGTACACGAGAAAAGCTGACTCATATTTCCTGCAAGTCAGCACAGATAGCCATCCTTCCAAAATAATTTGAACCTTTGGCCACTCCCAGAGAGAGTCAAAGTGTTGGAACAATTTATGAGCATCTCTTTCATTTGTTGAGAACAATTCTAATACATCTGCTATAAAGATTCAGAGTGAAAAAAAAAAAAGCTTTCCTGCCTTATACCACCCTCATCCCCACATCCCAAACAATGATGCCCTCACCTTTCAGAGAAAGTCTAGGTTCTCTCAGGACTGGTTCAAATGTCATCTATTTGTCACCTTCAATCCTCACAATCAGAATTAATCATTCAACTCCCCCAGGCTCCCACAGCAATGAGTTTACCCATATAGTGTAGAACTTCTCATAGTCTGATTTTTATTAAAGTTACATGCCTGGGAACATACTTTGTGCCTCTAATACATACTTATCTTTGTTTTCCTTCTGTGCCCAGCATAATGCTTTGTGTATAAATACTGACTGACGTAATTTTGTTAAAAGTTATAAAGATACTGTCTTCCTATTTAAAGAAAATCAGGGAGCATATTTGACTATGGACACTGACAGTTAAAAAGACCCACTATATAAAAATAACTTTCTTTTGCAGATCATTTAAAACCTAAAAATTGAATTTAGAAGGAATTGTTGAGAGAGGTAAAAGAATTAACTTGAGGATGATGTTGAGAGGGGATAATTTTCAAATTTGTGAAAAAGTGCTGAGTCAAAGATATGACTCCCCAGTTGGTCGCCAAGAGGGTAGAGACAGCAGTGGCTCAGATTGCTGGAGCGCTCCTGTCCCTGGACACTCCTCTCAAGTATCAGGTTTAGAATTTGTCCTTTGCAATATGACAATATTATTCCTGCAAGTTGTTCAGATAATTTGTCTTTCAAAAGTATTTCATCAGATTTGTGTTTTTAAGAAATAAATTGATAATTTGTCAACACTGCTAATCAATTTCAGTTTGTGGATTAAATACATTGGAATGTCATTCTAACACTGTTTCACAATGAATAAAATTTGGCAACATGTGTTCTGCCTTGGGACACATTCAAAGAGTTTCTAAAGGACCATAAATCCCTGGTGGAAGGCTTTCTCACCCATCAGGAAGCCCCATGGCATAGATATCAAGAACCACTTTATAGAAGGCTCCAGGTTTTCATTTAAAGACTCAGGAAACTTCTGGTATAGCAATTAAGGTGAATAGATTTAACAGGTGGAAAAGATTAGGCCATACAACAGCTAGAGCTTCCGGTGCTTTAAACTGTTACTGGTTTCATAGTTTTCCTTCATGCGTCGTTCAAGCCACAGTATTTAAAAACAACTCCTAAGAAATAGCCACATAGAGTTCCAGGTGTAAAACATGATGTAATTTCAGAAATGGCATGGGGCCCACATTTCTAAGCCACATTTTTCTACCTGGCCCATGTCTGCATTGTTGGACTCCCTTGCCCAAATCACATTTAGGGTTTAAGTTTGTTTAACTATGATTATGGTGGCAGATACCTGGGATGTTGAGGACTCACGATGTGACTGTCAAGGGCTCTGAGGTACTTCAAGGTATTTCCTGAGCATGCAGTCAAATAGTGCTTATCGTTTGTCTACTGCTTTTTTTTTTTTTTATTGATGTCTTAGTTTATAACACTGTGGGGTTTTAGTTGTACATTTTTGTTTGTCCATCACCTTGTGGATGTAACCCTTCACCCCTTGTGCCCCCCCACCCCCCTTCCCCTTGGTAACCACCAATCAGTTCTCTCTGTCCGTGTGTTCACTTATATTCCATATATGAGTGAGTTCATGCAGTGTCTGTCCTTCTCTCTCTGGCTTATTTCACTTAACATAATACCCTCTAGGTCCTTCCATGTTGTTGCAAATGGGATAATTGTGTCTTTTCTTATGGCTGAGTAGTATTCCATTGTATGTATATACCACATCTTCTTTAACCAATCTTCAGTTGAGGGACACTTGGGTTGCTTCCACTTCTTGGCTATAGTGAATAATGCTGCAATGAACATAGGGGTGCATACGCCTCTTGTGATGGTTGATTTCATGTCCATTGGGTAGATGCCCAAGAGTGGTATTGCTGGATCATACGGTATTTCTATTTTTAATTTTTTGAGGACTCTCCATACTGTTTTCCATAGAGGCTGCACCAGTTTGCATTCCCACCAGCAGTGAATGAGGGTCCCCGTTTCTCCACAACCTCTCCAGCATTTGTTGTTTTTTGTGTTGGTGATTATAGCCATTCTAACCGGTGTAAGGTGATATCTCAGTGTAGTTTTGATTTGCATTTCCCTGATGATTAGTGATGTTGAACATCTTTTCATGTGTCTATTGGCCATCTGTATCTCTTCCTTGGAAAAATGTCTGTTCATCTCCTCTGCCCATTTTTTGATCGGGTTGTTTGTTTTTTTGTTGCTCAGTTGTATGAGATCTTTGTATATTACTGAGATTAATCCCTTGTCAGACAAACGATTTGCAAATATTTTCTCCCAGCTGGTGGGTTGTTTATTCATTTTGATCCTGGTTTCATTTGCCTTGTAGAAGCTCTTTAGTCTGATGAGGTCCCACTTGTTTATTTTTTCTTTTGTTTCCCTTGTCTGGGTAGACATGGAATCTGAAAGGATCCCTTTATGTCCAATCGCAATTAGTGTACTGCCTATATTTTCTTCCAGGAGTTTTATAGTTTCAGGTCTCACTTTCAGGTCTTTGATCCATTTTGAATTGATTTTTGTATATGGCGATAGGAGATGGTCTACTTTCATTCTTTTGCATGTTGCTGTCCAATTTTCCCAGCACCATTTATTGAAGAGACTTCCCTCTCTCCATTGTATGGTCTTTGCTCCTTTGTCGAAGATTAGCTGTCCATAGGTGTGTGGTTTTATTTCTGGGCTTTCAATTCTGTTCCATTGATCTGTGTGTCTATTCTTGTACCAGTACCATGCTGTTTTGATTACTGTAGCTTTATAGTATATTTTGAAATCAGGGATTGTGATGCCTCCAGCTTTGTTCTTTTTTTTCAGAATTGCTTTAGCTATTCGGGCTCTTTTGTTGCCCCATATGAATTTCAGTAGTTTTTGTTCTATATTATTGATATATGAGGGTTTAATGTTGCTATTTTATTGTTCATCTTCTGGTTCTTTTGCATTTCCTTTGTTTCTTGTCCCTTGTGTTTCGGACTGCAAATTCAATTTGGTATTTCTGCATGCTCATTCTCTTGGTTTTCTCTTTATTTGTCATGTGTGGTTCTCTTCTGGTTGTTTGTTTAGTGGTTACCGTGCGGTTTATATAAGCGATCTCCTGGATAAGAAAGTACATTTTCAGATGCCTCCTTTTTCCTGAGGCTGGGTCAGTTCAATCCCTTACCTCTTCCCCTCCTTATTTGTTATCTCTTTATTCCAGATTGTGTCATCAATGTATGTTTCCAGTGATGAGCTTGAATTAATTTTTGATGTTTTCCAACTGTATTTTGTTCTGGTTTAGTCTCCTTGCTTTTCTCCTTGTTGAAATCTTTGTATCCCCTTTCTCATTTGTTTTTTTTCAGGCCTAAGGGCCTTCTTGAGCATTTCTTGTAGTGGGGGTCTTGTGGTGACGAACTCTTTTAGCTTTTGTTTATCAGGGAGAGTTATTATTTCTCCATCGTATTTGAAGGATATTTTTGCTGGATAAAGTATTCTCGGCTGAAGGTTTTTGTCTTTCATGATTTTGAATATATCATTCCACTCTCTCCTAGCCTGTAGAGTTTCTGTCGAGAAATCAGCTGAGAGCCTGATGGGGTTTCCTTTGTATGTTATTTTGTTTTTTTGTTTAGCTGCCTTCAATATTATTTCCTTGTCACGGGTATTCTTCAAGTTTGCTACTATGTGGCGAGATGATTTTTTATTCCTGTTTATATATTTAGGTGATCTATTGATTTCATTCACTGTTATTTCCCTCTCGTTCCCTAGGTTGGGGAAGTTCTCAGCTATTATTTCTTTGAACAAACTCTCTGCTCCTTTTTCTCTTTCTTCTCCTTCTGGAATACCTATTATCCTTATGTTGCTTTTCCTCATTGAGTCTGATATTTCTCGAAGAATTTCTTCATTTCTTTTTAGTCTTAGCTCTCTCTCCTCTACCAGGAGCATTTCTGCATGGCTATCCTCAATAGTGCTAATTCGTTCCTCCATATTGTCGGTTCTGCTCTTTAAAGACTCCATTTTTTCCACTATCTCGTTGATTTTGTTTTTCATCTCCAATAATTCTGATTGGTTTTTCTTTAGGGTTTCAATCTCTTTTGTGACATAATCCCTGAATTCGTTGATTTGTTTCTGTGTGTTCTCTTGTATTTCGTTGAGCTTGTTTATGATAGCTATTTTGAATTCTCTCTCATTCAGGTTATCAAATTCTGTGCCTTCAGGGTTGGTTTCTGGGTGTTTGTCATTTTCCTTTTGGTCTGTAGGCCTGACATATTTTCGCAAGGATCCGACGGGGACGGCTTTATTTTTACCCCTCATGATTAAAGTTAGTCCTGCAGTTTCCCCCTGCTGCTGTCTACTGCTTTTTATTATGTTCTTTTAGAAAGTGTTTCCTTTGATTAAAAAAAAACTACTTCAAACCTTTTCAACTTTGGAACCTTTTTAGAATTCCATTCTGTAAACTATGCTTGCAACTATATATCTATATTTTAATTAATATTCTGTAATGTAGATGAAAATATCTGAATTTTTTTGGAAATTGAAAGAGCGCTTTTTGTTGCCACTCAAAATGTTTTGATACACCATGCTACTCTTCCAAGAAGAACTAAGGGCTGACGCCGTGGCCTAATGGTTAAGTTCGGTGCACTCAGTTTGGTTGCCCGGGTTCAGTTCCCAGGTGCAAACCTACACCACTTGTCAGCGGCCATGCTGTGGCGGCGACCCACATACAAAATAGAGGAAGATTGGCACAGATGTTAGCTCAGAGTCAATCTTCCTCAAGCAAAAAGAGGAAGATTAGCAACAGATGTTAGCTCAGGGTGAATCTTCCTCAGCAAAGAAAGAAAGAATTGACCTGATAGGTCTCACAACAATTAAAACCAATGAAAGGTTACATCTGTAGCCAATGCGGAAAGAATGCGAGGTTCTCAGTTGGACTTTCCATTTTTTTACAGCTTTATCAAGATATTATTGACATAGAGGACTATACTTGTTTAAAGTATGCAACTTGATAAGTTTGACATGTGTATACAGCCTGAAACTATCACTACAATCTAGATAGTGGACATATCCATCATCTGCATAAATTCCCCTGTGCCCCTTTATGCTATAACCCATCCCTTGCAATCACTGACTGGCCTATAGCCATGCCCTCACGTTGGGGATAAAAACACTGGATGATGTGGGCGGCAGGGAGGAAGGATCCAGCCTGGAAAAGAGATTTAGCTTTTCATATAATGGAGTTAGAATCCTGCATCTAGGATGTGCTTAAAAAACAAAAAAGTTATCGACTCAAGTATTTTCCAGTCAAAATCTTGATCTTTTGAACTTTATAACTTTATGGAATCCTAGGTTATTTGAAATATGGCAAAAACTTGCTTCCTTCTTTCTTGCCCTTTTCTAATCTATTCACAGGAGAGTGATTTTTAAAATTAAATTTACCCCAAGCTGGAATCACTTTTTTTTTTTTTTAAGATTCGCCCTGAGCTAACATCTGTTGCTAATCTTCCTCTTTTTTTTTTCCCCCTCCTTAAAGCCGCAATACATAGTTGTATATTCTAGTTGTAGGTTCTTCTAGTTCCTCTATGTGAGCTGCTGCCACAGCATGGCTACTGCCAGACAAGTGGTGTGGCTCTGCATCCAGGAACTGGGCCTGGGCCACCAAAGTGGAGCTCGCCAAACTTTAACTACGAGGCCATCAGGGCTGGCTCTGAAATCACTTATTTTTTAATGAAAATTAATAGCATTAAAAAGATATCCATTTAGAGTAGTTGTATATAAATGGAGGGGCAGGTTGTTTGGACCATTTTGGAGCATACATTTACAAGATTATACAGTACATTTTATGGTCATGGAACACAGTTCTTCAGTGCTAAAAATTAATTGATCCTATATTAGTACTGCTCATTAGTATGATGTGTTAGCCATCTGAGCTAAAAACTCACACTAATCCTTATTTCTTGGGTGTTAGTTTCTAAACTTACACGGTATGGTCCACTGAACCTTCAATGGGAGCAAATAATCTTACTGATCACCAAGGCCATTTGCCAATTTGAGGATGGGGGGATTCCCCAGATACCTTTAAAAAATACATGTCTTAGAAAGTAGAATAGGAGCTATTGTTTACGGGGTACAGAGTTTCAGTTTGGGATGATGAAAAAGTTCTGGAAATGGATAGTGGTGATGGTTGCACAACAACGTAAAGGTACTTAACGCCCCTAAACTATACACTTAAAAATAGTTAAAATCGTAAACTTTGTTATGTATATTTTACCACAATAAAATCATTTTTAAAAATTCATGTCTTGATAGCGAATTTCATTAGAAAATGCAGAGTTAAGCACTTAAAAATACATTTGGAACTACAGCATCAAGAAACTACACATTTATAACAGCTCATATTCTTTTCCCTAGTAGCATGTTGTGCAAAAATGAGTAAAAATGACTGATTTGGATTACTACTTGCAATCAATTAAAAAAACAATAAATGTACTTATCAACTAGCATTGATTAGGCAACTATACATGACATTAACATAACACACAAAACACAGAAACAAATTACATTATTTAACAAATTCAGTGAAAGTAGAATTTTTCTCTACAGTCTTATGTGATGCTCACATGTTTTTCAACGATAAGGAAACTGAAGATCAGAACATATAATTTGACCAACTTAGTGTTGAAGAGCCTCATCCCCAGGTTTGTTTGTGTTTGTTTGTTTTACGTTAAATCCAGTTCATTTGCCCATATATCGCCTGAAACATAGACACAGATGTCATATGGCAAACATCACTGTTCCCAACTCCTTTGCTCTGAGTCATTCCCTACTCCTCAATGGCTTTCAGCTGTAATTACAATAAAATTCAGTCTTGTTTCTATGTCTTCCTAGGCCTTGGGGAATGGGCTTTCACTCACCTCTCCAGTCTCTTGCCAGGCTCCTCCTTGTACCATGGATTCCCTAGTGCCATAGACTCCACTCAGTTCCAATAGTCAAGCGCCTTCCTACCACAAGTCCTTTGCACAGTCCTTCCCTCTTCCTTAAACAATTCCCCAGGGCATTTCTCATATTACTGGCTTCTTCTCATCCCTCAGATGGGCCTTTTCTGACCACCCTGTTTTTTCAAGCTATCCTGTTATTTGCTCAGAATTCTGTTCATAACCTTTATAGCATGTTTTCCCCCAAAATGCGAGAAGTATTTATTGTCCCTCTTTTTCCCACTAGACTTTCAGCTCCCTGTAGACAGACCTTTTCTGTTTCCCTCACCACTGTGTCCCCTCAGCTTTTGAGTTTCAGTGGGTGTTTGTTGACTCACTGAATGAATACAATGAAAGAAGTGGAGATAAGAAAGAGCTGTAAACTTCGTTAGTAAGAGATTAATGTCTATTCTGCAAAATTTAGGAAAGTTGACTTGAAACCAGATGGGTTTCAGGGTCCTATTTCTTCCTTCATTTGTCTGTGGAATAATATCTAACATTTACTGAGAACTTTCAAGCACTATGCTAAGCACTTCACATGTATTATAGAATTTAACCCTCAAAGCAACCCTGCAGCGGTAATCAACCTTTATTATCCTCATTTTTCAGAGGCAACTTGCCAACAGTCACTAATGGTGGAGCCATAGCCAGGTTTAAGTAGGCCATATCCCATTAATCCAATGTAATTTACACCCCTTCAGTCAACAATACGTGTTTTAGCAATGTACATTTCAGAGAACGCCCCCCCCTAAATTCCCCATTTTACCTGCCCTTCAGTATTTCGGGACCGAAACCTACTAGGTGGTTGCTGATTCCTCAGGGGGTTTCCTGTGGAATCTGAGCGCCCTTGATGGAGGAGCGGCGGCTCTGATAGACGTGCAGTGCTCTGGCTAGGCACCGTCAAGACCCCCAGGGCTGCAGAGGAAGAAGGCGGACACAGGTCAGTTGGCCCAAGCCGGATCCCTAACCCTCGGGGTGATAAAAAGGGAAGGGAAGGTGTGTCTCGCCCACGCCCGCCTCAGGCTCGGGATCTCCCGACCAGAGGGGAACCACGGCGCATTTCCCCAACTACACCGCACGTCACCAGTGAGCGCGGCTTAGCCCCGCCCGCCTTCTCCGCCCATCTTCCAGGGTCAGGCGCTAGGACCCCGCGATCCTCAACCGGACTCTGCCCCGCCCCCTCAGGTCGGGCCTGCCCCGTGATTGGCTCTTACGGGTCGCTATCCCCGCCCCTGCCCTTTCCGTCACTGCCAAGATGGCGCCGGTCTCAGCGGCGGCGGCCGCGGCGGCAAGAGCCCGAGAAGGAGGCGGAGGCAGCGGCGGCCGCGAGGGGAGGGGGAGTCCCGTCTGACTGAGACGGCAGGCCTGGGCGGGCGGGGGTGCCGCGCAGGGCGGAGCGCCGGGCTGGGGATGAGCTAAGCGGGCTCAGAGCGCCGCGGCATTCAGCCCCTCGTGTCCCGCCGCCGCTCGTGAGGCAACCGGGCACCGCTCTCTAAGCTCGACCCGCTGCTGGCGCGGGAGCCAGCCGTGAGGTGAGTGCGGGGGCGGCGACGCGGACAGCAGTGGCATGTGGAGATGTCACGGCCCGGAGCGGTGACAGCCGTGGGCGCGGGAGCGAGGCCAGCCGGGCTCGGGGAGGTGGCGCGGATGGCCGCGACCTCTGCCCGGGGGCTTCTCAGAGCCGGGCCGTGCTCCGCGGGCTCGGTCCACTCCGGGATGGCGCGGCAGTGCTGAGAGTAGTCCCCGCGCCTCTGCGTCGGACGCGTAGGGTCTCCGGTGTTTTCATTCCGGATTTTCTATTCCGGGCTGGCCTGGGCTCCTGTTGTTGGGAGGTGGGGGTGGGGGCGGAGGCGGTGAGAGGGGAGGTCTTGGAGCTGGGATTTTGACAAGCCGGTTACGTAAGACGGAGGTGGCCTCTCGGAATCCCACCTGCTCGATATTTTAAACACGCGGCAGCGGGAGCCTAGCGGGCCCCCAGAGGCCCGATTTTCCTCCTTGGGGTCTGCCTAGCCTACCCCGGCCAGCGTGAGCCGAATCAGCGTCCAAGTTGGCCGTTTTTTTTTTTTTTTCCCAGTCTTTTTGGGGGTGGGGGCGGTAAACGATTCCTGGTCGCCACCATTCCCTTGAAGTTTATCGCTTTCGGGGGGGAGGAGAAAAAAGAAAAAAGCTTGTGACCTGAAACTGGGTCGCGGCGACAGCTTTTCATTATCGTGCTTTTAAATGACAAATTTGCTGGAAGATTTTTCTTATTGTTCCAGTGTGCTTTTAATTCAAACGTAAGGTCACGCCTGGAGCCTTAGAGAAAGGTTTTTGTATTATAGGACAGTTATTTCTTGTTTGCGACAGCAGGACAGGCATCAGTCAACAGGCATGTATTTATTTGAGAAAACGCGTGTCAGCCAGCTAGAGACCCGTGAGGGCAGAAATTGTATTACTCCGTGAATATGTTATTCTTTAAAATGTATTATGCGTTAATGAACGTAATAGCCCAAGTGTAGAAGAAGCAAATTTACAAGATTACAAACTGTTGTTTGGTGTGTATATCTCTTTCTATTTTCTGCTTGCCCTCATCTACCTCTTCTTTCCTCTTGGGGGAAGGAGGCGGAGACACCTGTAAACAGCGTAGCCCAGGTTACACTAATCTATTTGTAGTACATTTCAGATTGTTGTAAAAAGTCTCGGGGGGGCCTAAGATTAGGTAATATGTAAGGATTCTTGGGCAAGTTGTTCATTTTATGTTTAGAGTAGATCTGGGATTCAGCTTTTGAAAACTTGAGTGTACCGAATTTCCGAGCTATTTGAACGCTGACCTTAAAATGAAACAAAAGATTGAATTTCGCTTCTTTTTTGGGAACTTTTGGCCAGAATTAAACATTTTGGGCAACTTTTACTTCATTTTCACAATCTCCCTTTGAACTGGAGATCTCAGTGGGAGTCCAGAATATATCCAGCATATATCCTCCTCCTCATCATGTACATCATTATGTACGCTATATGTTACATAATTTTCTTTTTCTGAATGGTTAAACAGATTCACTTCATTGTGGAATTTTATAGGAAGGTACTTGTTAGGAAAGTTAATTGATCTTGACACCAGTTCAATACTGGGGATAAATATGAGTAAATTTTGGCCTGAGTTTTAAATTTATGTACACAAATTTACACTTTTGAATGTTGGTGAAGCGATATAAATTTTCCATTTGTGCAAGAGAGCCAGGAAGCTGATGCTGATTTGTTCTGAACTTTTCCACGTGAATTACCACTGGCTTAAATACTTATTGATTCTTAAGCTCCTGGAGCTGTTGGCCTATTTATGGCAACTCGCATAATATTTGGCATAATTGGGAGGCTATACGAAGAAAGAGAGGACATGACATTTATTAGTTAATTCAAAAAATAATAAAAATCATGGCAGAATTAGAAATCTTATTGTTTTCTCATTGAGTGATATTAGTTATATTATCTTTTTTGTTTGCAGGATTTTTCTAAGCAGTCTACTTATTATGAAAACCTGGATTTAAGCACTGATACAAGCAGAGATGTTTGGTATATTACAAATCTTGTGCTATTCCTATTTAAATTGATGGTTCAGTATTCTTAGTGGAAAACAAAAGTGGCTCTAACGGGAAAATTGACTTTTTATTCTTGCCCTCTCTGATGTCAGAGACTTATCTTTGTGGGACTTTCCTCTTTGCTACCAGATGTGGAAGAAGAGAATGACTGAAGAAAAGTTGATAAAAATTCCTTCCTTTCTTGTTTGTTAAATGCCCCAGATTATTGATTATTGCTCAGTAGAATTTGTGGGTTGTGGGGAAGTCAAGCACTCCACACTTTATTACTGTGTATCATAGTTATCACTTTGAATTCTAAAACAGTGGTGTAGGACTTTATACATAAGAAAGGTTTAATTTATATTGTGTGTTAGTATACTAGTGAAAAATTTGTAACAGTCTAAATGCCGTATAATAGAGGAATAGTGAAATTACTGATAATTAATCCGTGTGGTGGATGCAGTTGTTAAAAGTCATATTTTAACATGTTAAAATTCATATTTAAAAAAAACATTTACTGACATGAGAAAATATAATGTTGAGAGTAAAATTAGAATATAAGGAAATATATATGTTATTATTTATAACATATCACCTATATATGACAAAATGATTGGCAGGAAATACATAAAATATTAAAAGATGTTATCTCTAGATGATAGGATTATAGGTAATTTTTATTTTAGTGTTTATACTTTGTTCTGTTTTCTGAATAGCATTACTCTAATAATCACAAAAATGACATTAAAATATTTTCAAGGATCGTAGGAGAAAATTCCACATAACCACTGCTCCAAACAGAGAAGCTATCTTATGATTTCATTATTAGAAAAACCAACTCAAAATGTGGTGCTTACACAATACGCAATAATGGAAAGAGCTAATGATTTAGGTGAAGGGATTCCCCTAGTTACAGGCACCAACCTGGTAATCGTTTTACACATGTGGATGCTCGTATTAATGCACATTATTGTTACTCTCCAAACTCTTCTGTTTTCATCTTACACCCAGACTGTTGTGTGTTGACATTGTCACCTATTGGTGGACTGCTTGACTCAGTCTTTTCCTCATCACCTCATCGGTCAGTAGCAGCGATTTTTGAATGTTCATGAGGTGCCAGGTACTTTGGTAGTCACTGAGGATACAAAGGTTAAAAAAACATGATTTCTGTCCTCAAACTCTGGTTGAGAACCCTTCCTTTTCTTCTTGGGCCATCAGTGCATACTGTGTTCTCTGCTTTTCCTGTTTCACTGCTCATGGCCTGGCACCTCAGGTGGTATCTTTTTCCTGGTTTTCATATCTTCTTTTAACTTTCTTTATAGGAAAATACATTCTGAGTTCCAGACAACCAATTTACAAATAAATTTTTGGAACATTACTTGTTTGGATGTTGGGGAATCTTATATTCAGAAGGGCTGCATGTATGTTCATCTGTAGCTGTTACTGTTATTTTTAAAGTGTGGGACAGTTTCTTGGTACCTTCTTCTTGCTTCCTTCTTGTAAAAAGCACAAAGAAGTAGAAAGCAACAGAGAGAGAACGAACTATCAAGAAAAAGAGAAAGATATCAAGGGAGTTTTCCTGCTAGTGCTATACTTTATTTTCACTGAGAATAGTGAGTCATCAAAATGTATAATGTATAGTAAGAGATACTGTTTCTGGTATGCTTTTAGTATCTCTTTTGATCCATGTAAAAATGCATTTTCCATATATATGTTAAACTATATATACATACATAAACTCACAGTTTAGCTGTTTTCATTTCCGAATAAAAGCTGAAATATGGAGATTGGAAATTTCTTAAATTTCTTTTTATTTCTGTTGTAATATTGTTTTATAGGTGAGACATTTTTCTTTTTGGAAAGTTTTAAAAATAAAGAAAATTACCAAGAAAGTAGTACACACACACACACCCATCATATGAAATGTTAACATTTTTTCATTTTTGCTTCAGATATAAATTTAATATAAAAGAACCATGTATATTATAGTTGTCACACTGAATTCTAAAAGCAGTGTAAAACTTTATACTGTACTTGAACATTGCTGATCAAGTTTAAGTCCCTTTTGTTCTCCCCAGTTTCATCCTCCCTCCCTCTCTCCTCATATCCCCTCCCAGAGCCAATTGTTATGATAAATTAGATGTGTATCCTTCCAGTTTACCTTTTAATAAACTATCTATATGAACAGTACATGGCATTGCTTTAGATGCTTTTGAGGAGTGTGGACTTTGGAGCCATACACTCCCTTGGTTTGAATCTTGACTCTGCTACTTAGTTTTGTGACCTTAGGCAAAAGTTTTAAATCTCTCCATGCCCCAGAGTCCTCATCTGTCAAAGAAGGATAATAGAAATGTCTACCTCGTAAGGTTGTTGTAAAAAGTAAATGAGTTTATTTATGTAAGGTGCTTAAAACTGTGCCTGGCACTTTTTTTCCAATGTGTTGCTAAATTTAAGCAATTTCTAATATAATTGTGTCATGGTATACATATTTTGAGACTTGCTTTTTCCATATCATTTTACTTGTTTCCCCCCTCAACCATTATTGGCACTGTAGGTCTGATTCATTCATTTTGATTGGTGTGTAGTGTTCCACTGAATGTGAATATACTGCAATTTATCATTTCCCCTATTGATGAGCATTTAGATTGTTTTCATTTTTTGTCTGTTATAAACAATGCCTCATGAACATCTTTATATCTCCTGAAGCAACATGCCAGAGTTTCTCCCTGTCATATACCTGATTGTCAAATTGCTATGTCTTAGGATATGAGCATTTCCTTTTACAGGATATTTATAGGATATTCACAATTTCTGTTTCTCCATATCCTTACCAGCAGTTAGTGTTGTCAGACTCTTGGATTTTTTCCAATCTGATTGATATGAATGGCATTTCATTTTGTTCTATTTTTATTTCCCTTTATCTTTTCTTATGTATGAGCATTTTTAGTCATCTCTTCAGTGATTTGCCTGTACCTATCCTGTACACATTTTCTATTGGGTTGTCTTTTTTTTACTGATTTGTTAGAGATTTGTTTGTTTCTTTGTTTTTAAATATAGTCAAGATAGTTACAAATGTTAGTGAAATTTGTTTTTATTTGTTTTTTGAACTTTCCAAATCTCTTGAACAATGACCATTATGGACCCAAGTTATTGTGAATTTTACACTATAGTATATTGTTATTAGTGAACTTTCCAATGTACTTTCTTAAAATATGTATAGTTAAATTTCTCTCCTTCTGAAATTATGAGGAAATGTTTCAGTAATGTACTGCAAATATATTTTACCTAAAACTATTTAAACTTTGTGGATTTCAAAAGCCACGTGGAATTTTATTAATATAATTAGTACCACAATTTTGCTTTAGTCCAAAATTTGAGTGGCCTCCTGCTTAGAGGAGAATTTCCTGGTCCTAAAGTGCTTACCAACTAAGGAATAAAAATGTACACATATGAAATGACTTTAGGCACTTACATGCACAGTATTATAAACTGTTCATCAATGTTGAAATTGTTTTGCACAGTACTAACTGTATTTCTATTTTTGTCCAATCCACTATACATGACTTAAAGGACTAAAATCAGTCTGGTTAAAGCAATAACTTTCCTATTATTATTATTTAATTTAAATAAACTTTAAATTTTAGAATAGTTTACGTTGACAGAAAAGCTGCAGGGAGTTGCCATATACCCTGCACCCAGTTTCCCCTGTTGTTAATATATGACATTTCTGTGTTACATTTGTCACAGCTAAGGAACCAGCATTGGAACATTACTATTAACTAAAGTCCATACTGTATTCTGATTTCATTAGTTTTTACTTAATATCCTTTTTTGGTTCCAGGATCCTATCCAGAATACCACAGCACACTTAGTCGTCATGTTTCCTTTGGCTCCTCTGGGCTGTGACAGCTTCTCGAATTTTCCTTGTTTTTGATGATCTTGACAGTTTTAAGGAGTATGGATCAGATATTTTGTAGAATGTCCTTCAATCTGGGTTCATTTGATGTTTTTCTCATAGTTAGACTGGGGCTATGGGTTTGGAGGAGAACGACCACAAAGGTAAAATGCCATTCTCATTACATTGTATCAAGGGTGCATACCATCAGTATGACTTATCCCTGATATTTTTAACCTCTCTCACCTGACTGAGGTAGTGTTTGCCAGGTTTATCTACTGTAAAGTTTTCCCATACTCTGCTTTTTGGAAGCAAGTCACTAAGTGTAGACCACTCTCAGTGGGTGGGAAGTTAAGCTCAAGCTCCTTGAGAGGGGAGTGTCTACAGTTATTTGAAATTCTTCTGTGAGGGAAAATTTTCTCTTTTCCATCATTTATTTATTCAGTTATTTACTGATATCAGTATGGACTCATGGATATTCATTTTATAACTTTGGGTTATAATCCTATACTAATTTATTTATTTTGTTGCTCAGATTGTTCCATTTCTTTCATGTTGGCACCTGTGACCAACAAGACATATCCCATTGTTTTGTTTTTTGAGCACTTCCTTACTTTCTGGCACTACAAGATGCTCCAGGCTGGTGGTGTATATTTCCTGCCCAGCCCTACAATCAACCATTTCTCCAAGGATTCTTGGTTACTTTTATTAGAGAATGACACTAGAAACCAAGATCTGAGCACTGGGTGTGCTCACTGCTGCTGGGATATTATTGCTTCTAGGCCCTCTCAGTGTACAGAAATATATGTATGCTTACTAACCCACATATACAAACATATAACTACTTTTGTATCTATCTGTATTTTTATGAAGCTAAACATGAGTTCATACTGATATCTTTGACTCTACTTAAGTACTACGTGATTCATTCTGGCTTTACCCCCTTGCTTATCTGTAACCTCCCTTTCCAAAAGTGAGAAACCTGGTTCTTACAATCAGCCATCCATTTACTTATTTGTTCAATCTTGTTATACATGTACAGTTTCATAATTTTTAACCTGTATCCCAATAAGAAATGATTTTACCAGCTAGAGTAGTTTTATGTACAGTTCCTTTTGTCTTTAGTCTTAGACTTTCCAGTTGAGACACTATTTTCCAAAGTTACTTAGGTCAGAACCTTTCAGAACCCTTTTTTCTCATCTTCCATATTTAATCTTAATTTTTATAAACTAGTCTGAGTTACATAATACACATAAAACTTATCAAAAATTTCCCTTTCTTAACTATGGAGCCTTAGCTCTGTATTTTTTATGGTTTTTGTGGCAAAAAAAAAAATCCCCTCTCTGAAAGTAACATTTCCTGAGGTTTAGTCAGAACAGTACTCCTTTATTTGGTTGTTAGTCAACACCTTTATGATTTAGACTGAGTTATTACAGCTTCAGATATTTTTACTAATATATGTTGAGAAATGCAGTTTAGTGGAGCATTAAGATCATTGCAAGTAAACAAATATATAATAATATTGAGTGTCCCAACTGTACCTGCAATTCTTATAGTAATTCTATATAAATTAGCTCATTTAATTTCCTCAAGAAGTCTGTGAGGTAAGTACTTTATTATTTTGTGCCTTTTAAAGAGGAGGAAATGAAGACACTAAGAGATTAAGCAACTTGTCCAAGGTCACATAGCTAGTATGGCAGAGCTGGAATTTGAATGCAGCCAGTCTGATTGTGAAGCCTGCACTGTCAATCACTTTGCTATATTCTCTCTAAATAAACAAGAAAATTTCAAAGAGTTATAAGAGTAATGAAGGAAATAAAATACGCTGATGTGAGAGACCAACTGAAAGAGGGTCCTCAGGGTACTTCTTAAGGAAGTCCTCTCTTAGGTGATGATATTTGACAGATGAGAAAGAGCTGGTTATGTGAAGAGCTGAGGAAAGAGGGATCCTTTTGGGAGAACATCAAATGCAAAGGCTTGCAGTGCAAAGGAGTTTGGGATGAGAACAGAAAGGCACCCAGAGTGGCTAGGTGTAGTGAGCAAGCCAGAAATAGTCCATAAGGGCCTGTAGCACTTACTGTGTGTGAGGTTCCATGTAATAAGTCATTTAGTGCTCAAAATAACCCATTATCTCAATTTTATAGATGAGAAAATTGATAGAGTAGTCTGCATTGGTTGAAATTTTTCTCCCATTTACTCTTTATCTGGCTGCAGTCTTACTTCTCATGACAATAATACTGTTGATCACTTTCTCAAAAAACTCTACCCCTTGACTTCCACCATGCTGCCCTCTTCTGTTTATCCTGTAGCTTCTCAATGTGTTGATCATTTCCTTTGAGGGCTTGCCTTCCTCTGCCTGTCCCATAAGAAGTGATGTTCCCAGGGTCGGCCAATTGCTCTTCTCAGTCCTCACATTTTCCCTAGTATGTCACAGTTATCCTTATGGTTTCAGTTACCTTGTATCTACCAATTACTCCCCAAGCCGTTTTTCCAGCATTAGTATCTTTCCAAAGCACCAGATTGTCTTATCTGTTTGCTTATCTTCACCTCATGCTCCATTTGTCCAAACTGAACTTACTTACCTAAAGTTTTTCTTTGATCTACTGTCTTTTCAAGACATCACGGACTACTATTGACTTCATCATCCAAGGAATTTAGGAGTCATTCATGATTCCTCCCTCTTACTCTTTTATTCCTCACATTCGTTCATTTACTGAATTCTGCTGGTTTTATCTCCTCAGTATTTTTTGAAGCAGTCACTTCCCTAGCATCCCTGTTTCAACCACTGCCTTATTAGGAATTACTTCCTTACCTTCTCACTGGTTTCCCTGTCTTCAGTTTTATCTCCCTGAGATTCATCTTCTCAGAATTGCCAGACTGGTATCTAAAACACAATTTGAAAATTCTTCATGGACTTCCTGTTGTCAACTGGATAAAGTCTAAACTCCTTAGCATGTCATTAAGACTCACCATGATTTGGCCTCTGACTGGTTCTCTGATGTTAACTCATAAATTTCTGCTTTCCATTTTCCACTCTAGCCATACAGAACGACTTTTTGATGATTCCCTGAATGTACATGCTATTTCTGAATTATTGACCAGTGCTTATATAGTCCTTCTGCTTAGAATGACTTCATTTTCTCCTTCTCTTTTCTTTTTGCCTGTCTAACTCCTTTGCATCCTTTAAGACTCAGCCTAGGCATTAACTCCTCCAGAAAGCCTTCTCAGACTCATACTCTTGTCTGGCTTATCAGGTGCCTCCTGAAATAATCAATTAGTAACTGTGTTATATCTCAAGCACCTAGAACAGTACCTAGCACAGAGAAGACACTAAGTAAGAATTTGTTGAATGAATTATTGTAGTATTTGAGAGGGAGTATAAAGTAGTTGGCTCAGGATCAAGACTGTCTGGGATTGAAACCTGGCTTTGATATTTGACTATCTTTGTTCTCTCTGTATCTCTCAGTTTCTTCCCTTATAAAATGGAGATAATGATGTCATCATAAGATTGTTTTGAAGCTTAAATTTGTTGATGCAAGTAAAGCACTTAGAACAGGGCCTGGCACTTAGTAAATGTTCAGTAAATAACCTATTATAGCTATTTTTGCCTTTAGAATAGAATCCTTACTATTCTAGAATAAGTAAATGAATGAACAAACCAATTAATCCTGGATTTTAAAAAGAAAGATTCCTAGCTTTTGAGAATATCATGGCAAGTTGACCATTAGACTTTCTCTCCAGTAGCTCCAACATTTGGTGTTCTGTGGCAAATTTGAGATTGGCATTAATGATGATTAGCATTTCTTAATTGTTCTACTTAATGATTTAAATTTCAGCACACTTTTCTTATTGATGGCACTGTTTAAACTCTAGGAATGCCCTTTATTCACTCTTAATCTTCACATAGCCTGTACTATAGCATTTATCCAGCCTTTCATATTATGGATTAAGGTATGAAAGTCGTACCTCTGCTAAGATTGTGCTTTTTATTAATTTGGGAGATAGACTGAAGCATGTTGTGGGGAAAGATTGAACAAGGGAGCAGAATGGAGAAATTGGAAAAATTCCCAACTACTTCTGAGCCAAACCTGCATACTATTTCTTCACTATTTGGTTTAGAATAAATTCTCAGCATATCAGGCATTCATAATCAAATGTAATTTCAGTAAACACATTCTAGAGGCAATATATAAAAGTCATTAACAATTATCAATGCTTCTGCCTTCTTCCATTATTGTAAACAATTGAGACCTGTTTACTTAAAATCTTTTTTATGGCAATCACAGTTCCATTTTTCATAAACCTTTCCTTTTACCCTAAATTCACTGTCTCTCATTTTTTCCTGAATACCAGAACTGTCTATATAATCTTGGCAAATTTAATAGAAGTACTGTTTGTTTTGTTTGTTTTTATCTCTGAACTTGCTGTTACATTTGTAGATTTTCCCAGTCTTGCTAAATTTTGATTATGTGAAACTAGTCAGTTTTTCTTATAAATGGAAGTTTGTCTTGTTTTAAATCTATAAATCAGTATAAATTATGGTATTCATTCTTCTTCACTATCCATTTGAAAATTGTTACTAAAGAAACTAGTTTTTGGTTTTTTTTTTAAGTCTGAGTTGCCAAAGGAAACTTACTAACAAACTAATGTCAAAGAAAAATGGGAAACCTAATATATCAATCTTGTTTTAGAAGCTAATGCCATGTCATGACTGTGCTGTTGGGAAATGCTTCTTTTTTTTTAAGGTCCCTGTCTTCTACCACTGAGTATTTTAGTTGAGGACACTGCAGTGTCATGTTTTTAAGAGAAATGGGTGTAGATGAATGGGGAAAACAATATAATGATATTTAGTGTTAGATAGGATTCGCGATTCTCATCAGATAAAACATACCCCCACCTCCTTTTTGGTCAAAATGGTAATTAAGTGGTATTTTTTCCCCTTAAAAATAATTTGTTCTAATAAGCTCTAAAATGTTGCCTATCCTTTAATCTCTCATTTTTTTCTGAAGTTTGAAATAGAATTTTATTCATACTGACTCACAACCATGCTAAAGTTGGATTTATAGGATGTTGTTTGAACCTGTTATGGTTGGTGAATATTTTTCATTTTCTTAAGCTGAGGAATGCCTGAAGATACCAGTGTAACAGCTGTTTTTTTAACAAGGTGAGTTTTTTTCCTCATATAATAAACCGACATTTTGATATTCCTACTTGACCTTTTCTTTTTTGAGGTTCTTAAAATCAAATTTCTTTTGTTTGTAAGTAATAGAAACCAAAATCAAACTAACTTTAAAAAAGGAAATTAATGTTAATGGCAAGAATACTAGGGATTTCACAGTACCTGAAATGGAAGTCCAGCCAGGCTTCGTGAAGGTGAGGGAACCAGGAACTGGAAACTCATCAGTAACTCAGGTAGCTATTTTCTCACCACCCTAGGGCAGCATGATCTCTCTGCTTCTCCCTACTTGTCCACTTCATTTTTCTCTCTCTGCATGTTGTCTTTTAGCACTGCACATGGCTGAACAAGTACTCTAACACTTAAATGCATACATTCGCTCATGGTTCTCTGATCCCATTCTAAACACCTGGGAGAAAATCCAGTCGAAGCATACGTCTATGTCTGGTCCAGTCAGCTATGGCGAATGGAACCAAGGTTTCATAGAACATTTCATGCCCCATTTTTATGGTAGGGGAGTGGATGCAGGGCATACAACTCTCAGAGAAGAGGTATGTAGGCTAAATAGATATCCTAAAAGATAGTGATTACAAAGGAATACTAAATAATGTGAAATAAAATTAAGATTTTTTTTTGAAATAAAAAAAGAGACCACTCATTGGCTGTATATAGCAGTAACGAACTTACATTATTTCATCCCCGATTCATAGGTGATCATTGTGAAAGCTGTAAAAATATCTCCCCTTTTCAAATAAAAACCAATGGAACTGATTTTTTTAGCTTCTGTATACAGAATTTGAAGTTTGAGTCATGCTATTTCATGAACACAAATAACTTACATTAATATCATTATTAATATATTATGTCATTCTCTATTCAACAAGCATTTACTGACTGCCTATTCTCTGATAGGGACTGTGCTAAAACAGATATTTACAGAGATAGAAATGTAACATTGCCTATTCTCAAAGAATTCGTAATCTGGTTGTGAAGAGTCAACGTTCAAAGAGATGATTACAGTATTGATATGAAAATCATAATAGAGACATGTATTGAATGCTCTTGAAGCATAATAAGAGAGAATGACAATCTGTCCTGAGGAAGAAGTTAGGGAAGGCTTCAAAGAGCAGGTCTCAGGTATTATGCAGGAGCTGGTCATTTGAACAGGGGCATTCTGGTAGAAAGAACTGAATTTGCAAAGCTGGTGTGGAGTTTGGTATGACTGAAGTGAATTTTTACACCATTCAGTTTAATGAAACTGAAACGAAAACTTATTTTATCATATCTGCCCGTCACATGATAGTGAATACTACTTTTTTCAAAGGAGGATTGTAGATTTTAGAATACTCGAATCATTTTGTTCTATAACTTTGATGTCACTTTTGAGAATGAGGTATCACTGATCATTTGCTTGCAGCCTCCTGTATCAAATTTTTCTAATAGTGATTGGTTGGTTGGTTAGTTTACTTCTATGGTGATTTTTCCTGTTCAAGCATAGACCTCAATGTGAAATTGCACTGAATTGCTCTAGCACTGAAAATACTAGAGCTTATGAAACATATGAAGATCACAGTTTTTATAAAGGTAAACAGTGAAAAACTACATAGTATAAGCCTATTGTAATTTTAAAAGATAAATCTCTAAAAATGATCTGTCAACACTGAAATTTTATAATTTTAGAGGAAAGAGCATACACATACACACTATTTTGTAAAATATTATCTTACATCAGTTTTTTTTCTCCTGTAGAATTGTATCTGCCTTTAAGCAAAACTAGTGTAAGCAGTTGGCAGAATGCTTTGTGCTTCATTACTCTGATCGGTTGATTAACACCTTTACTTCTTTTTTCAATTCCTTTATCCACTCATTCATGATTCCTTCACCACTCAAATCACAAATAAGCAACCAAGCAAACAGAAAAAAAACCCCAAAACCCAGAGCTACATAGTTGACTGTTCCGAGAAGTGACTGAGGCAGGTGAGAAGGAGAGAGAAAAGGGCAGTAGTTGTGGCCAGCTTTGTAGTGGTGGTGGTGAGGATGTGTGTGTTTCAAGCATGAGATTCATCTTCATATAGCAAGCTCAAAAATACCACCATTGTCACCCAGGTCACAAATTGTGACCCTTTCCACAAACCCATCAATCTGTCTCTTGTCACTTTTGTCCTTGAAATATGCTTTTGATACTGTGTAGGAAGGTGATGAGCAGAGAAAAGAAAAGGTTATATATCTTTTACTTCTTGCACCTTTTGTTTGGAATGATGTCTTTCTTTTCTGACTCCTCAAGCATAAATTGTGTGTCCTTCTTGTGCTTTCTATGATTACTCCTCTTATAGACTTATTTATCATAATTGCTTGTTTACTTGTCTGCCTTCTCTGTTCAACTCCTGTAAGGCAGGGCCATGTCTTATTTGTCTGTGCGTTCCCAGTGCCTAGTACAGAGCCTGGCACATGGTAGGGTTATCATTTTGGGGATTCTTGGTTGCAAACAACAGAAATTAACTCTGGTTAGCTGAAACAAAATAAAAGGATTTTATTACAAGGATATTACTTAGCTTGCAGAAATGTCTGTAAGACTGGAGAACCAGATCCTGAGAACAAGTAGGAAACCAACCAGTCAACCTCACAGCTAGACCATAGCCAAAGTTATGCCATAGAAATATCCTTTTCCTGTTTAAGACACTGTTGACTTTTCCCCAGGACTACAATTCTGACCAAAAAGGAGGTGGGGTATGTCTTTTCTGATGATCATTGCCAATCCTATCTAACAGTGAATATCATTATACCATTTTCCTCATTCATCTACATCCATTTCTCTTAAAAACATACCATTACTGGAACACTGCCACTGGGTGCTGTATGTCACTGCCCTAAGAATGAAGTTTAAACTGTCTTTGCAACTTTAGCTCTAGATTCAAATTCTGCATGAAAGCATTTAATTGACCAGTCTATGTGCCGGGTCCCTAAGTAGGGAAGCAAGTATCTGGCCTTTTTGGCTTCCATGGCTGGCTTCTAGGGCCCAGCGTCATTCCAAGACACACATAGTGTCAGATTCTCTAAACGTAGAAAGGGATTTCAGATGCTGGATAATAAAAAAAAATAAAACAGACACGTATCCTTTTCATTAGCATTCGATAAGTATTTATTAGATGAATGAGTGAGAGAATCAGAATCATAATTTGCTGTCTCTAAACCTTTACATCATCAAGCATTGAAGTGATTAGAGTGCCACTTCTGTAATTCAAAACAAAATCGATTCCAAACCATAAAATAGGCAAAGGTAAGTAAAATCATCAAAGTTCTGACTTTTTAAGATTATGATACCTCATTGTTAAATTATTTAAATAAAATTATTTGAATTAAATTTAAACTTTTTTTGGTGTCCCTTTTTTGCAGTACCCTGAGCACATGCTTATTTGCTTATCTGGCAATCTAGCACTGCATGGAGCCAGGATTTGAACTTGGCCAAACTGATACCAGAGCACTTAGCTACTATTTTTATAGTCTTCATATAATTGCATTCAGCAATGACTTAATTAAAACAAAAACAACAAACTAATATTTTAGACAGCTCAGTCAGAGGAATGTTTCTGCTTGCGAGAAAACAGTTTTTATTTCTAAGCCATCTTACCCATCAAATGTAAGTTCTTATTATAGCCACTTTGAGGCATTGTTTGGCATTATGTACCAAAGTTGAATATACATATAACTTAATATCCTAGCAGTTTTATTTGTAGGTATTTTTTAAAAATGCATGCACTTGCGCATCAAAAGACGTGTACCATAATTTATACATGACTTTGTAATTATTTATAGTAGCTTAACATTGGAAACAAGCCAAATATCTATTAATGGATAGAATGGATAAATAAAATTATGATATATTCTCAAAATGAAAGACTATACAGAAATGAAAGTGAACAAACTACTGCTACACGTATGAGTATGACTGAATCTCAAAAACATGTCGAGTGAAAAAGCTAGACCAAAAGAATACATACTGTATGAATCCTTCCATGTTCCATTTATATAAAGTCCAGAAACAGACAAAACTAATCTAGTGTTAGAAGGTAAGATAGTGGTTCTTTTTGGGAAGGTTGGAGGGGGTTTGGGAATTTCCTGTTACTGGTAATGTTCTATTTCTTGTCTTGGGAGGTATTTATAATGGGTGATGTGTTCACTTTGTGAAAATTCCTGGAGTTGTATGCTTTTCTATATGTATGTTATACTTTAATTAAAAATTAAAGAAAAAACCATACTTGTGTATGGATTAGCTTGGGGAGCATGGCTCAGTGAACCCCCTAAAGTTGTATGAAAGTTTTATCTGAATATCTGCATGTTTATTTTAAGGGAGAGAAGATCCATAGTACTAATCAGATTCTCAAAGGGGTTCGTGACCCAGAAAAGGTTAAGAACCCACATCACCAAAGCCTGCGTATTCAGAAAAATTATTGTTAAACATATTATTATGGAAAGCTTGTTTTTACAATAAGATAAATCCTTGCCTCTATGATCAGATGCTCTTGTTTTGGATCTCATCCCCTCACACTTTCTCAAGGCATTCGCTTCTACAGTCATCCTCGTATTCTGCTTTACCCTTATTTTCTCTCTCTACTGGATGATTGCCATTGGCATACTTCCCTTAATTTCATTTATTTTTTTAAAAAGTCCTCTCTTGATTCCATGTCTTCTACCAGTTACCACTCCATTTCCCTGCTCCCCTTCACATCAAAACTCCTATAAAAGGTTATGTATACTTCCTCACCTCCCATTCTCTCCTCAGCTCATTCCAGTTGGATTTTCCTTCCAATTAACACTTTACTAAAATGGATCTTCTCAAGGTCACAGTGATTTGAGTCTTGCTGAAACTGGTGGTTAAATATCTCTCTTTGGGAGGAAGTAGGATGAGAGCACCTCCAGTATCGAGAATTGATTTAATCGTATTTCATGGTACACTTTCATCATTGGCCTGTGCAGGGTCCTGCTTTAATTTTATTTTATCCTCCTCTGTTCTCCATCTTCACTGCCATTCCATTTCTCCCATAAGTATTCCCTTTAATTATGTTTAGCATATCATCCTGAGTATATCTTTGAAAACTATAGTGCTGTTTTGAATGTGTTTTTAATTTATATAAATGATATTTTGCTGTAGATTCCTTTCTGTTTCCTACTATTTTCATTCAACACTAAATTTTAAAAAATTTATCTATGTTGCTGTGTTTACATCTGTTTCATTGCTTCTCATTGCTACATGGTATTCAAATCATATCTGCTACATTTTAAAATTATTCATTTGTTTATGAACACCGATTTATTTATTCATTCATTCAACAAATATTGACCACATACTCTTCTCCAGGTGCAGTTCTAGGTGCTGGTTGTCTAGCGGTGACTAAAACAAAAAAATTCCTACCCTTGTTGAATTTGCAGTCTTATGGAAAGAGAGAGAGAGAAATAAAATGAGTAAGTATAATACGTAGTATGTTAGATAGTGAAAAGTAATGAGCTGAGAAAATTAAAAGAAGAAAAGAGAGAATATTAAGTTGGATATACGAGGTTGTTAAAATTTTAAATAGGGTGGTCATGGAAAGCCTCGCTGAGAAGGTGACTTTTTAGAAGGAACGACCTGAAGATGCAGCTGTCTTGGCACCTGAAGATGCAGCTGGTTTGGCTGGCATTGGGGAAGGCTATTCCAGGCAGAGAGCAGCAAGTGTAAAAGGCCCTGAGGCTGGAACATGCCTGCTTTGTTCAAGGATCAATAAGAAGGCTGGCATGTTACCTGTAAGAATGCTTTCTAAGAGTATTTTTAGTCTGTTAAACTTTGCCTCTTAGTATTATATTAGGACTGATTCCTGCCATCTTATTTTGTGTTTCCTATTTACCCTAGTTTCTTTTTTTCCCCTTCTTTCTGTTTTCCTATTTTCTAGGGATAAATAAAATTTTGGTACCAGTTTGAAAGTTATGTATTCTATTTTTATTCTTCTGGTGTTTACCTTTATGTAGTCAAATTCATATAAATTTATCGTTATCTGTCAATTTTTAAGTTTATTGAATAGATTAAGATTGAAGTTTATCTATATCTTCCCCTTGAACAAGACAGGTATCTTAGTAGGCTCTCACAGTCCTCTATTCTTCCCTCATCTCTACCCCTACCATGTTACAGTTCTGTAGCCTGTTGATGTTCAGAGTTATTATGGGAATACTTTCCTTGTTTTTCTCTTCCTCCTTCCTTCCCTCCCCTGACTCCCATTGTTTACTTAGCAGTAGTGAACCTTTAAGTTGTTTACTCACCCTTCCTTGCCTTATCTTATAGAGTCCTCTAGATTTATTTGTCTTCTTCTTATATTTTCTCTCATAGTGTCTCACGCTAAAATTCTATAAGTCTCTAAGGAAATGCAGTTTATAACCTTTAGACCAATAATTTGATTGTTTTTATTTAGCTGTTTTCTTGGTAAACCATCTGAGTACTTATTTTCCTAAGAATATCTTGATTTCACCCTTGCATTTAAATGAAAGTTTAGTAATATATAAAATTTCCTTTCTTTCAACATTTTAAAACTATTACTCCATTATGTTCTTACACCCAGTGTACTGATTAGAAGTCTGGAGTTAGTTTTTTTTTTTTTTTTTGGTGACAAGGATGTGAAGTCCTTTATCTATCTAGGAATTTAGAATTTTCTCCTTGAGATGTTCTTAGATTTCTCTCTAAGGTGTCCAGATATTTTTTCCTTACCTCTCATACCAAACTGACATCTTCTATCTTTAGTTCTTGGAAATTATTGGTCGTTATTTCTCAAGTATTTCCTCATCTCCATTTGTTTTTTCCTCACCTTCTGAAAGTCCTATTATTTAGATGTTGACTCCAATTTTTCTAGCCTCCATATTTTGAGGGGGAGTTTACAGAACTAAATCATTTATTTTTTCCTTTTAAATACACTTCATTTTTTAGGGCAGTTTTAGATTCACAGCAAAATTGAGCAGACGGTACAGAGACTTCCCATATACCCCTGCCTCCGTCCAGACACAGCCTCCCCACTCTCAACATCCCACACCACAGTGGTACATTTATTACAATCCATGAACCTACCCTGACACATGATTATCACCCAAAGTCCATAGTTTACATTAGAGTTCGCTCTTTGTGTGGTACAATCTGTGGGTTTTGACAAATGTATAATGATGTATCCACTATTATGGTATCATGCAGAATAATTTCACTGCCCTAAAAATCTGTGCTCAGCCTATTTATTCCCCCTCCCTAACCACTGACTGCCACTGATCTTTTTACTGCCTTCATAGTTTTGCCTTTTCCAGAATGTGATATGGTTGTAATCATACAGCGTGTAGCCTTTTCAGATTGACTTCTTTCACTTAGTAATATGTGTGTAAGGTTCTTCCATGTCTTTTCATGGCTTGATAGCTCATTTGTTTTTAGAACTGAATAATATTCCATTGTCTGGATGTACCACAGTTTATTTATCCATTCACCTACTGAAGGACATCTTAGTTCCTTCCAAGTTGTGGCAGTTATGAATAAAGCTGCTCTAAATATCCATGTGCAGGTTTTTTTGTGGGCATGTTTTCAACTCATTTGGGTAAATACAGCCATGCATCACTTAGTTGACGGGGATGTGTTCTGAGAATTGAGTCAGTAGGTGATTTTGTTGTGTGAACATCATAGAGTATACTTACACAAACCTAGATGGTGTAGCCTGCTACATACCTAGGCTGTATGGTACTAATTTTATGGGACCACTGTCGTATATGTGGTCCGTCATTGACTGAAATGTCATAATGTGGTGCATGACTGTACCAAGAAATGTGATTGATCATATGGTAAGAGTATGCCTAAGTTTTGTAAAAAAACCTGCCAAATTGTCTGCCAAAGTGATTGTGTGTTCTTGCATTCCCACCAGCAATGAATGAGAGTTCCTGTTGCTATACATCCTTTAGTGTTGTCAGTGTCCTGGATTTTGGCTGTTCTAATAGGGGTGTGGTGATATTTCATTGTTACTTTATTTTGCATTTCTCTAATGACATAATGTAGAGCATCTATTCATAGGCTTACTTGCCATCTGTATATCTTTTCTGGTGAGGTGTCTGTTTAGGACTTTTTGCCCATTTTTTAATAGAGTGGTTCATTTTCTTGTTATTGAGTTTCAGATGTTCTTTATATATTTTGGATAACAATCCTATTTAGATATATCTTTTGCAACTATTTTCTCCTAGTCTATGGGTTGTTTTCTCATTCTCTTAAGCCTCCATATTGTTTAATGTTTATAATATATATTTTCAATTTCTTTTTGCTTTCTTAACACCTCATTCTGATCATCTACTCATTGATTTTATTTTTGACTATATTAATTTTATTTAACCTATCTGACTTTTGTTTTTTATTTATTTTTTTTGTGAGGAAGACCAGCCCTGAGCTAACATCCGTTTCCAATCCCCCTCTTTTTGCTGAGGAAGACTGGCCCTGGGCTAACATCCATGCCCATCTCCCTCCACTGACAAGCAGTGCGTCAGCAGGCGTCCGGGATCCGAACCCGCGAACCCCGGGCTGCCAAGCGCGGACTAAACCGCTGCGCCACCAGGCAGCCCCACCTATCTGACTTGTAAAATGTCAGTTATTATATTTTTAACACATATCTCTAGTTGGTTCTTCATTATTCCTTATTATTTTCCTAATATCCTACTTTAGTTTCCTGAGGATGTTTCTTATGCTTATTTAAGAAATGTATTTGTTCTGAACCATAAAAGCTGTTCCTCTTGGATAGGTGGTTCTGTTCTTGGCCTTTTTGTTTCACCCTCTCCCTTGTACTCCTGCAGTGTTTGTTTTTTCTTTCCTGGAGCCCATATTCCCTTGAGAATATCAACTACCTTGACTGATAACATGTACAGGCAAAATTCTAAGTTCAGATTTGTGCCCTTCCTGGTGAATTTATAGAGTATAAGTGTGGGTAGAGAAGTGGGTTTAGGTTTAAAGGTGGAGATTTGCCAAAGAAATAGTTCTGTTTTGGCTATTGGATATACAGGTAGAGTTATCAAATAGGCATTTTGGATCTCAGTGGAGAATCATGGTTGGTAACATAAATTTGAAAGTGAGCAGCACTTAGTGGGACTAATAAATTTTCTTGGGAATAAGAAGAAAGGGAGGATCCTGGAGGTTGGTTTGATTGCTGAAAGTGAGTTAAGGGAGTTTAAAGAATAGTAGATATACTTTGTCTAGGGCTGGTTTTGGCCATCAGAATGTTTAGAAAGAGCAGCGTGTCATCTAGCCTCACTAAGCTGATCTGCTTATCTTTGTCGGTTCTGGGTCATTGTCTCAGGCTTCTATGGAATAGTCTATATGGTATAGTAGCAAGGGATCTGGGATAAGGAGTTGCAGGCCCTGCTCTGCTACTGATAAACTGCTACTTTGGGCAAGTCAAACTTGCCTTTCTACACTTGAATTTCCTCATCAACAAAATGATAAGATTGAAGCAAAAGGTTTTTAAGGTCCTTTTCTACTCTAAAATTCTGAGATGCGGTTGTAAAAAATCTAGCCCAACAGTTTGATTTTTTTAAAAAAATCTTGAGATGATCTCACCAAAATAGAATTAGTTGATAAGAGTACAATTAGTTTTAAGTAATTGCTGGATTACTTTTAAGAAAAATTGTTCTGAGGCCAGCCCTGGTCTCTTAGTGGTTAAGTTTGGCATGCTCTACTTTGGCCGCCTGGGCTCAGTTCCCAGGAGTGGACAAAAACCACTCGTCTATCAGGGGCCATGCTATGGCGGCAGCTCACATACAAAAATAGGAAGATTGGCAGCAGACATTAGCCCAGGGCGAATCTTCCTCAGCAAAAGAAAAAAAAGAAAAGTTGTTCTAATTCACTGTGCCATTAATAATTTTTTTTTCTTTTTTTTGATGAGGAAGACTGGCCCTGAGCTAGCATCTGCTGCCAATTTTCCTCTTTTTGCTGAGGAAGATTGGCCTTGAGCTAGCATCTGTACCAATCTTCCTCCACTTTGCATGTGGGACGCCTCCACAGCATGGCTTGACGAGTGGTACGTCAATCTGCGCCCGGGATTCAAACCCATGAATGCCAGGCCACTGAAGCAGAGCGTGCAAACCCAACGACTACGCCACTGGGCTGGCCCTCATTAGTAATTTTTAAGTGTGCTTATTTCCCTACAGCATCACCAGCATTGGGTTTAATTTTTTTGTTGTTCATGTTTGTTAATTTACTGGCTATGATGTAGTACCTCAAAGTTTAATTTCTTTAATTATTTGCCAGGCTAACAGTTCTTCCACGTGTTTTAGTATTTGGGTTTCCTTGCATATGAACTGTTTGTTTGTAGTCTTTGATCATTTAGTAACTCCTACAAATTGTAAAAAAAAATTATGTCAATCATTAAGTAGAAGAATAATAGAATCCTCAAAGTTGTTTTCAAGTATTAATTCTCAAAGTCCCTTTCAGATGCTTATTAACAAATGTGTTATTTATTACAATTTGTGAGGAAAAGTAGAAGGGGATTTTAAAAAAGGCTTAAAGTATATTTAAATAGATGGTGAAATAAAATAAGAAATTGAAATATTCAACATTAATCAAATGACAAAACTATAAATCTTGTATATCTACTTTTCAAGAAAGGTGATACTTTTCTGGGGCTGGCCTGGTGGTGCAGCAGTTTAGTTCGCGCTTTGGCAGCCCGGGGTTTGCGGGTTCAGATTCCGGGTGCCTGCCAATGCACTGCTTGTCAGCCATGCTGTGGCGGCGTCCCATATAAAGTAGAGGAAGATGGGCACAGATGTTAGCCCAGGGCCAGTCTTCCTCAGCAAAAAGAGGAGGATTGGCAACGGATGTTAGTTCAGGGCTGGTCTTCCTCACAAAAAAAACAGAAAGGTGATATTTTTTAATCAGTGGATCTCATTTTTGTTATATATTAATATAGCTGAATTTTATTTTGTTTATTTTGTGAGGAAGACTAGCCTTGAGCTAATATCCGTTGCCAGTCCTCCTCTTTGGGCTAACATCCATGCCCATCCTCCTCTACTTTATATATGACGCCGCCACAGGATGGCTTGACAAGCGGTGCGTCTGTCTGCACCGGGGATCCAAACCTTCGAACCCCAGGCCGCCAAAGCGGAATGCATGAACTTAACTGCTATGCCACTGGGCCGGCCCCTAATATAGCTGAATTTTAGATTGCTTGTCTTAAGTAAATGTGTTTTTAATCACCCCAATGAGTACTGTTTCGAGTAGCTTGTGTATGGCTGTGAAATAGAGAAGAAACACTAGATATTGTGTGTTTGAGAGAATCATTTGGGAAGATTCCAGGTGGCAACAATTCATTTTAGGTACCAGGTAGCAAATGCTTATGATAATTCAAAGAGGAAGTAAGAACTTTGCGACGTGGGAGTGGTATGCATAGGGAAATTAAGTAAAAAAAAAGATGATGCAAGAGACAAAATTTAAAATGAAACTTCCCTTTCACTCTAGACTGGTAAGCACCATATATTTGCATTTCATGTACAGTGCTGAGTATGTACAGATTTTCAGTACAAGAGTGGTAGTTGATTTTTGTTACTGTCAGTTTATGGGGAATCTGATTTCACTGTAGGAATGGTAAATCATGAGTTTCTTTATTTTAAAAGAATGTAAATAGCATTAAAAATTCTCCAGATATCATTTCCCCATTCCTTTTTAAGCATTTCTTGCTTTTCTCCTTCCCATTTCTGCATTGTTTTTTACTTTTACTCCTTTTATACTTTCCCTCTCCTCTTTTTTTTATTCCTTTTCTTGCTATATCTCTTTGTTCAACCTTTCCTTTTCTCTTATTTTTGGTCATCCATTCTTTTTCATACCTGCTAATTGCCCCATTCTCTTCAGCCAGTTTTTCTCCCACTTAGCTATTAACTTTTTTTGTCGTCAAAGCCCAGGTCCACTAATTAACACACAGGTTTCCCCAGGGAATTGCTTTCTTCTCTTCCATTTTTGAACTGAAATATGGTATGGTAGAACTCCAAATTAAAAGCCATAAGAGTTCAGTCATAAACTGATGTATTTGGTCTTAGGCAAGCTGTTTAACTTTTATGCCTATAAAAAGAATTGAAACTAAATCTCCAAGAACCCTCTTAGCTCTAAAATCCTATGAATCTGTGATGTCTTAACTTTCCCATTTTTCTACTGTGCTGACCTCATTCATTTAATAAATATTTACACACCTACCATGTGTTTATAACTCCTATAGTTTATGTGAGGGAATCAAAAGAAATAAAGACAGGATTCCTGGAAATAACTGTGTTATTTCCAGTCTTTTCCTGTTCTCTCCAGACCTGATCCATATTCTCAAGGGAATACTAGCTACTTTAGTTCCAACCTAATTTCTAGTTGAGGGGCAGAGTTGCCCCTTTTTTTGTTCTTATACATCTAGGAATCTCCATTGTAGTTGTTCTGTAGCATTATTTTATGTTGTCCACTTGATTCCTGTCTGGAATTTATCCATGATAGGAAATTTATCTCAGAACCAAGGAAATTGGTCTTCATTGTGATTTAGGAGTTGATCACTCTCTGTTCTTTTTATCTTTTGTGTGCATACCAATGTCTGTGCGTTCATATGTTTGTATAATTATCTTTGAATATAACGTTCCATATGGCTGAGCAAATGTGACCAACAAGTCTTTCCACACCATATATGCTTATACTTTTTTCTTTGGTTTGTTTCTGCACCTATTTTGTAAGGGAGGTGTTTCTTTTGGAGACATTTTTCTTTTCCTTTCATAGGCTGTATGTGCTCTCTGGTGAAAATATAGCACTTCACAGGGATTAGGGACAGTGGCAGGGAGGGTGGGAGAGGGCGGTGGGCGTACTTATAAAAGGTCAACACCTAGGGATCCTTGTAATGGTACTATTCTGTATCTTGACTTTGGTGATGAATACATGAAGCTGCACATGTGATAAAATTGCATAGAACTATGGGCCGGCCCTGTGGCCTAGTGGTTAAGTTCAGTGCACTCCACTTGAGCAGCCCAGGTTCGGTTCCCAGGTGCAGACCTACACCACTCATCAGCGGCCATGCTGTGGCGGCGACCCACATACAAAATAGAAAGATTGGCACAGATGTTAGCTCAGGAACAATCTTCCTCAGCCAAAAGAGGAAGATTGGCAACAGATGTTAGCTCAGGTGAATCTTCCTCAGCAAAAAAAAAGCATAGAACTAAATACACACACACACAAATGAATACAAGTAAAACTGGGGAAATCAGAATGTAATAGGTGAATTGCATCAATGTAAATATCCCAACTGTGATATTGCACCGTAGTTTTGCAAGATGTTACCATTGGGAGAAACTGGGTAAAAGGTATATCAGATCTCTGTTATTTCTTTCAACTGAATGTGAATCTACAGTTATCTCAAAATAAAAGGTTCAATTAAAAATACTAGCAGTTTAAAGAAGTCTGTGCTGAAAGATAATTTAACACATGTAGCTGCAGGAAGCACATAGACATATCACTCTGTGCGCATGACTTTCCGTTTACATCAAAGGATGCTCTACTAAATAGATTTTACTCATTTTTTATTCCAAGTTTGTTATGCATGTATGGAAAGTGAAGCAGTCGCTGTGCTGTGTTGTCTCCATTAGCGGAAAAAGAACTTTGCAAATGCTTAAGTGTTATTTTAGTCTCATCTTCTGAGTAAATAGAAAATCAGTTAATTCTAATAATGGGTCAATTTTTTCATGCAATTCATGGAATCAAAGGTTTTGGAAGTTCATTCTGTCAGAGATGAAATGTTTGATATTGTGAATGCTACTGTAAATTAATCGAAAATTTTCAACATTGAAGAAAACACTTTATTTTTTGAGTAATAAATACTAAGTTTAGTGGAGCATAGAGTCATGGTCAAAACAATGTTCTTACTATATTAAGAAACTCTATGTAGCAGGAAATGTATTTGGAATTGTTTGACACATTCATAGTTAATAACTGCATCTAAACAAGCCTGATATTCTACCAATAAAATAGGAGTTGTAATTTTCAAAACTTACAAGTATTTTTATATGCATAGAGTATTTCAACTAGTAAGTCTTTGTGATAATCTGATGCTGAATTTAAAAATGTTTCAGCAAGTCAGTATTTACATTGTCTCTTTGCTACCTGTCAGCAATAAGATTTTAGAAATATTTGAAAAAATATATATATAGCATGTCGTATTTACTGACTGAAATTTTTCAGTGAGTCTGAGGTGGAATTTTTAAAACACATATATCCATCTTGACCATTTTTAGCTGTCCAAAATGTAACAAGATTGTACTAATGTTATTTCTCATTCATTCTTTTCACCCTCCATTCCATTTCAAGACACTTTATCAAATCTTGACTCAAATAATTCTGGCGCTTACCCTCCTTTTCTCCCACTTCCCACAGACACACACATATAGGACTAACCAAATTAGGTAAATCTGGCATCTGTTGCTGCTGCTCTTTCCCTGTTATTAGTAGGTATTCCATGTTGGTTAAAGCTGTGGTTTCTTCCTCTTGATGTTCTTGTGATTACTGCATTTCAACTTGCTTTCCTGCAAAAGCTTTTGACTCTTACTGAAACTCATGTGTGTGTCTCTCCAGCATTTTAAAGCTAAATTACAATAAATTGGTACAACACAGTTGGACAGGCTATAATCCAAGACTTTGTCAGTGGCATCATCTTTCCAATTTGGTATTTAAAATTACTCACAACTACAACTTACTAAATTACTCAATTTTAAGAAAATATGATAATGGCATATTGAATCCCATAATGCAACATTGTTTTCTTGGTCAGAAGACCTGGATTCCTTGATGAGATCCCAGTCATATCTTGTTAAGGTTTTGCTATAAGTGATTCTATTTAAATAGTATTTTAAAAATTTATAATACAGGGAAAAACTTTCAGGTATTGACTTCTTTGAAACATGTGAGTCTATATTTAAATTGTCTTAAATGTGTATATTTTTCGTCTAGGAATGAGATACTATATACATAATGCCCCAGAAATAGGCGTGTTTTTGTTTCTCAGACTCCTTGCTTCTGCACATATTTACTCTTTTGTAACCTTACTTATTCTTTTGTTTCTGTCTTTTTCCCCTTAATCTGCCTTTTTCTTTTTTTAAGTGTGTGTCTGTTCTTGACTAAAATGTGTTTTCTGAAAGACCTGGTGTTTGAAAATTACTTACTGGCTCTTAACCATATGAAAACAACATATGCAATCATTTTTTTTAAAATTATCATTGTTAACAGAACTTTAAGTATCCACAGGCATCTAAGGGGGAAGTATTTGATTGGAATTAATTTAACCCCAATTCTTATTCTTTTCAGTACAGTATTGTCAAACTCTGAGGCTTGCAGAATTCACAAATTGAGATCTGGCATCATTTTCAGAGAGAGACCTTCAGTGATGTGTAAGTAGTTTTTGTTTTTCATTTTGATTTGTTTCTATTAGCTGTTTTCTGTATTAAACATAGTGAAATGTTAATTTACCAGATCTCTTAACAAGAATTTGGCATATATTCACAACAAAATGGTTATGAGTAACAAGTGATGCAAAATAACTTATTGAAAGAAGATATAAGATGTGCCCTGGGTCAGTATTAATTCAACACCATTTATTAGAGGCAGCATCCTCAAATATAAAGAATACTGGATTAAGGGACTAGAGTTCTTGCCCAGGCATTGCCACTAACTAGTTGGGTATCCTTAAGTAAGCCACCTTCTATGCTTCAGTTTCTTTGGCTATAAAATGAGGTATTAGACTATGACTAATAATAATCTCTCTCCCCTCCAAATTTCTATTATTCCTATCTTAACTTTTTTAAAAAAATAAATCAGGGGTTGATAATCTTTCAAAAGGGAGCTGTCAAATTGCACAGTTATGTTTTGATTTTTTGTTGTTGGTTTTTGCTTGAGAACAGGTATTCAGAGGGGAGATGGTTCCAAAGTAGACTAGGAAACAAGTAAGCCCCTCTTGCTCAAGAAATTAGCCCTACATAGTCAATCAATTTGGGTTAATAAAGCTTACTTTTAAAAAGTCAAGTTTGCTTTGAGTGGGTTAAACCTTTTTAAAAGAAATTCAACCTACTGTTAAATATGATGGACAAATAAGATGTCTTTCCTTTCAAAATCTTCATAGAATGCTGATGCTAAAAGAGCTCCAGTTTTCAAAGACATGCGGAAAAGGGACAATAAAGTTAGGATCACTTCTTTGCGTGGGGCTTTTGGGGAGAAAGTGGTAGGGAAACTTTGGACAGGGTGAAGGCAAGCACTTGAATCTGGAAGGGTGATAGTAGAAAAGATGGCTAGAGTGGAATAAAAGTACAGAAAGAGATGTGGAAAAATAGAACTAAACAAGAAACTCCTTGAAGACAGAGGCTATTACTTTCATCAATTGAGGTTCAGAAAATTGATTCTGAATTATAGAAAAAGACATTATGTTTGGTATTATATGAGTTGAGGAAAGTTATAAGTTGAACTACTCATTCATTTAACAAGTATTTTTTAAGCACCTACCGACCATACTTTGGGTACTAGCTGGGAATGCAAAAATGGAGTTCTGGTTATACTGTATATTTCTACTTGATGGAATATTATGTAGTCATTTAGTATAATTATGAAGATTACAGCAGTTTAGAAAAATGCTTATTAAATAAAAATGCAAATATTTATATTCTGTATTATACTGTGCACAAGAATTAGAAGAATGTTTTCTGTTCTCAAAGAAAACTAAGAAGTGTCAAATATAAACCACATTTACTGTTGTGAATGGGATTGTTGAATTTCTTTTTCTTTCTGCTATTTTGTACAAGTGATAAAGTTTAAATGAAAATCCACATAAATTTAAATTGTTTTGAAAAATATGATGAACATATTTTGACTAGAAAGAGACAATAGTGTATCATTGAAGAAAAAAAAGAGTAAAACTGTATTTGAAGGACAGGAAATTACCTTGGTTGGAAGAAAAATGAGAGATGAAGTTTATGATCTTTTTTGATGTATTGCTGTATTCGGTTTGCCAATATTTTGTTGAGGATTTTTG
Source organism: Tapirus indicus (assembly GCA_031878705.1). Lineage (NCBI taxonomy): Eukaryota > Metazoa > Chordata > Mammalia > Perissodactyla > Tapiridae > Tapirus > Tapirus indicus. The sequence goes on along the minus strand of CM062918.1, from coordinate 56,521,682 downwards.
TGTCTATGTTCATCAGCGATATTGGCCTGTAGTTTTCCTTCCTTGTATTGTCCTTGTCTGGCTTTGGTATCAGCATGATGTCGGCCTCATAGAATGTGTTGGGAAGTATTCCATCTTCCTCTATTTTTTGGAATAGTTTGAGAAGGATAGGTGCTAAATCTTCTTTGAACGTTTGATAAAATTCTCCAGGGAAGCCATCTGGTCCTGGGCTTTTATTTTTTGGGAGGTTTTTGATTACTGTTTCAATCTCTTTACTTGTGATTGGTCTGTTCAGATTCTCTATTTCTTCTTGATTCAGTTTTGGGAGGTTGTACGCGTCCAAGAATTTGTCCATTTCCTCTAGGTTGTCCAATTTGTTGGCGTAAAGTTTTTCATAGTAGTCCCTAATAATCCCTTGTATTTCTGTGGTGTCTGTTGTAATTTCTCCTCTTTCATTTCTAATTTTATTTATTTGAGTCTTTTCCCTTTTTTTCTTAGTGAGTCTGGCTAAGGGTTTGTCAATTTTATTTATCTTCTCAAAGAACCAGCTCTTTGTTTCATTGATCCTTTCTACTGTTTTTTTGGTTTCAATTTCATTTATTTCTGCTCTGATTTTTATTATTTCCCTCCTTCTACTGATTCGGGGCTTTGTCTGTTCTTCTTTTTCCAACTCTGTTAGGTGCAATTTAAGGTTATTTATTTGGGATTTTTCTTGTTTGTTAAGGTGAGCTTGTATTGCTATGAATTTCCCTCTCAGGACTGCTTTTGCTGCATCCCATATGAGTTGGTATGGTGTATTTTCCTTTTCATTTGTCTCCAGATAGCTTTTGATTTCTCCTTTAATTTCATCAACGACCCATTGGTTGTTCAGTAGCATGTTGTTTAGTCTCCACATCTTTGTCCCTTTCCTAGTTTTTTCCTTGCAGTTGATTTCTAGTTTCACAGCATTATGATCAGAAAAGATGCTTGTAATGATTTCAGTCTTCTTAAATTTATAGAGGTTTGCCTTGTTTCCTAATATATGGTCTATCCTTGAGAATGTTCCATGTGCACTTGAGAAGAATGTGTACTCTGCTTTTTTTGGGTGGAGTGCTCTGTATATATCTATTAAGTCCATTGCGTCTAGTTTTTCGTTTAAGTCCATTATTTCCTTATTGACTTTTTGTCTGGATGATCTATCCATTGATGTAAGGGGGGTGTTAAGATCCCCTACTATTATTGTGTTATTGTTAATATCTCCTTTAAGGTTTTTTAGCAGTTGTTTTATGTACTTTGGTGCTCCTGTGTTGGGTGCATAGATATTTATAAGTGTTAGGTCTTCTTGGTGAAGTATCCCTTTTATCATTATATATTGCCCTTCTTTGTCTCTCATTACCTTTTTTATCTTAAAGTCTACTTTGTCTGATATAAGTATGGCTACTCCTGCTTTCTTCTGTTTGCCATTAGCTTGGAGTATTGTTTTCCATCCTTTTATTTTTAGTCTGTGTTTGTCTTTAGAGCTGAGATGTGTTTCCTGGAGGCAGCAGATTGTTGGATCTTGGTTTTTAATCCATCCTGCCACTCTGTGTCTTTTGATTGGAGAATTCAATCCATTTACATTTAGAGTGATTATTGATATATGAGGGTTTAATGTTGCTATTTTATTGTTCATCTTCTGGTTCTTTTGCATTTCCTTTGTTTCTTGTCCCTTGTGTTTCGGACTGCAAATTCAATTTGGTATTTCTGCATGCTCATTCTCTTGGTTTTCTCTTTATTTGTCATGTGTGGTTCTCTTCTGGTTGTTTGTTTAGTGGTTACCATGAGGTTTATATAAGCGATCTCCTGGATAAGAAAGTACGTTTTCAGATGCCTCCTTTTTCCTGAGGCTGGGTCAGTTCAATCCCTTACCTCTTCCCCTCCTTATTTGTTATCTCTTTATTCCAGATTGTGTCATGAATGTGTGTTTCCAGTGATGAGCTTGAATTAATTTTTGATGTTTTCCAACTGTATTTTGTTCTGGTTTAGTCTCCTTGCTTTTCTCCTTGTTGAAATCTTTGTATCCCCTTTCTCATTTGTTTTTTTTCAGGCCTAAGGGCCTTCTTGAGCATTTCTTGTAGTGGGGGTCTTGTGGTGACGAACTCTCTTAGCTTTTGTTTATCAGGGAGAGTTATTATTTCTCCATCGTATTTGAAGGATATTTTTGCTGGATAAAGTATTCTCGGCTGAAGGTTTTTGTCTTTCATGATTTTGAATATATCATTCCAGTCTCTCCTAGCCTGTAGAGTTTCTGTTGAGAAATCAGCTGAGAGCCTGATGGGGTTTCCTTTGTATGTTATTTTGGTTTTTTGTTTAGCTGCCTTCAATATTATTTCCTTGTCACGGGTATTCTTCAAGTTGGCTACTATGTGGCGAGATGATTTTTTATTCCTGTTTATATATTTAGGTGATCTATTGATTTCATTCACTGTTATTTCCCTGTCGTTCCCTAGGTTGGGGAAGTTCTCAGCTATTATTTCTTTGAACAAACTCTCTGCTCCTTTTTCTCTTTCTTCTCCTTCTGGAATACCTATTATCCTTATGTTGCTTTTTCTCATTGAGTCTGATATTTCTCGAAGAATTTCTTCATTTCTTTTTAGTCTTAGCTCTCTCTCCTCCTCTACCAGGAGCATTTCTGCGTGGCTATCCTCAATAGTGCTAATTCGTTCCTCCATATTGTCAGTTCTGCTCTTTAAAGACTCCATTTTTTCCACTATCTCGTTGATTTTGTTTTTCATCTCCAATAATTCTGATTGGTTTTTCTTTAGGGTTTCAATCTCTTTTGTGACATAATCCCTGAATTCGTTGATTTGTTTCTGTGTGTTCTCTTGTATTTCGTTGAGCTTGTTTATGATAGCTATTTTGAATTCTCTCTCATTCAGGTTATCAAATTCTGTGCCTTCAGGGTTGGTTTCTGGGTGTTTGTCATTTTCCTTTTGGTCTGTAGGCCTGACATATTTTCGCAAGGATCTGACGGGGACGGCTTTATTTTTACCCCTCGTGATTAAAGTTAGTCCTGCAGTTTCCCCCTGCTGCCACTAGATGGAGATCGCGAGCGGTTTGCTCTGAGGCGGCTGCAGCCCCCGGAGGGATTATGCTGAAACGCCGGGTGTGTGGGGGGAGGAGTCCTCTCTTTCTCCTGCTTGACCCGGGGGTTTCCTTTCTGGCTCTCTTAGGGTGTTTGCTACACCCCCTAAGCAGTCCGTCGTCGCTTCCCAGTGGGGATCTCGCGACAGTCTGTGAGAGCACCTGGATGGCGATAGTTTTCCCCGCTGTGGGCCGCCCCTCCCCCCTCTGTCCGCGAACCGCGCTGTTTTTGCCGATCGATTGGGGAGGGGGAGTACAACCTCCTACCTCTCCTCCCGTCCTCCTGGGCTTCCCGCGCCTCCACCATCCGATGTATGGCAGCAGGGGTTTCTCAGAAGTCCTTCGTAGTGTTTGATTGAGCTCTGTTGAAATGTGAATGATGTTTTCGTTGTGTCGTAGGGGGCAGAGATTCAAAGAGGGAATCTCACTCCGCCATGATGCTGACGTCACTCTCGAGAGATGAAGTTTAGAAAAGATGGGAATGAGGATTTCTAGTTTAGTTTTGATAATGTAAGAAAAGAGGACCTAGATTAGGTTCTTAACTGTGAAATTAGGTTCAAAAAAAAGAAAATTTCTTCTAGCTTATTAAGTGAACTGGAGTGAGGGGCAGTTGAACTGATCCATTGTGTTATTGACCATTTTCATATTTGTCTTGAGTTTGTGACTGTTTATCAGGCCCTACCTGAAAGATTCTTGCTCCTTTTACCAATTCAGTAGTAGTTTATAATTTAGTAAAACTTTTATGTTCAGATTTTTTGTTTTTCATTAATCTTTAAAATATTACCTCTGATTTCTGCTCTTGCCTTCTCTTGTTCTTAGAATTAGCCTAGGTAGCAAATGCTTATTAACTACTTTGACCACCTAATGAAGTGATAGAAGAAGTAAAAAAGATTCTGAATTGATTGGGCAGAGATTGAAAGGGAGAAAAACAAATCAGTTTCCATTAGTTGCTGAACTGGGTAAGAGCTTTCTTGTAATGATTTCTCAGCTTAGTTCTCATGAACCTGTTAGGAATAGAGAACACATTCTTCTTGTTTTCTGTTCTCAAAGAAAATAGATGTAATTTGAAGTGAAATACTAGCTAAGCAGGTATCTGAAATTTTAAGAAGATGCCTATAAACATTTTATGAGCTAACTCTAAGTTATCCATATCATGTTGAACAAACAAGAATTAAAAAACAATAATTGGTTAATGATGTAGTATTCTTATTACTTCAGCTTGAGTAAAGTTATTTCAGGGTTTTATATTGCTGTGATTATTTAGAGAACTGTTGGATCAAATGCTTGTGTTGTGTGGTCCCCAGTTTCCAAAAATGAATTTAAAGAAATTACCTCCCCCCCAAAAGAAAAGAAATTCACCTCCTAATTGTTTAGAGGTTTTTGCTCTGATGTACTACACTAAAAGTCCAAATTTTGTATGTGATTAGGACTGCTTTTCTCAAATGCTATTTCCAAGTAATTTTTTTGGTTTTTAGTGACAAAGATTGGCCCTGAGCTAACATCTGTTGCCAAGCTTCCTCTTTTTGCTGAGGAAGATTGGCCCTGAGCTAACATCTGTGCCCATTTTCCTCTATTTTGTATGTGGGATGCTGCCACAGCATGGCTTGATGAGTGGTGCATAGGTCCATGCCTGGGATCCGAACCTGTGAACCCTGGGCCGCTGAAGTGGAGCACACGAACTTAACCACTATGCCACCAGGCCGGCCCCCGAAGTAATTTTTGATGGCTCTTGCCAACACAAGGCATTTTGCCCTAATAGATATTTAGTATTTTCCATGAGGATTGTAAATTTTACATGCCAGTGGAAGTCTCTTGGTTTAAAGGAATTATTAGGAAATATTATTGATTATTCATTTCAATATTAAAGACTTTCAATATTTTCTTTGCCTTGAATTTTTAAGTGTCTTCCCCCAGCTTTTAAACCTTGAACTTACTTTAAAAACAGTTGATTTAGGGCCTGCCCGGTGGCGCAGCGGTTTAGTCCACACTTGGCAGCCCGGGGTTCGCGAGTTCGGATCCCGAGCGCCCGCTGACGTCACTGCCTGTCAGCCATGCCGTGGCGGCGTCCCATATAAAGTGGAGGAAGATGGGCACGGATGTTAGCCCAGGGCCAGTCTTCCTCAGCAAAAAGGGGAAGATTGGCAACAGATGTTAGCTCAGGGCTGGTCTTGCCCACAAAAAAAAAAAACAAAAAATAGTTGATTTAAATTGAAAGGTAGAGGAGTATTTTTAGTATTATAGACTCTTCCCGAGTGACTTAAAGAGCATTTAGATGTTTCAGGAAGTCACCTGGAATGTTGCCAGCTATGTTCTTGGCATTATATACTTTGTCAACTGTGCCTTAAAATATTTTGCCTACCTTCTTAATCACTCCCCGCCCCCAAAGAATAAATGGAAGACAACAGTAACAACAAGGCGAGAGAACTGGAGTGATATATAATTTACTTTTCTGTCAATGAATGTAAGAGGATGCTGTCACCACTTTAAAATTGATTGTTGTTTTCTTATATATATTGATGAAGAACAATAACTTTTCCCTTTTAGTAGTTATTTACTGTATTCAATTGTGAATGAGATCAAATCATTAAAATTGTGAACCAGGAAAATCTAACAAAAATGAATTTTTCATACAAATTTCTCCAAATATCTGCTTATTAGTATAATAGCTGTTTATTTGTAATGGTTAAGGTAGTAGCTTTCAAAAGAACTTATTAAATATATATATGTTTTCATGATGGAATTGTTTCCATTCTCTTTCCCTTCTTTCTGCATAGCAAGACATAAAACTGTATTTATTGTATGCAGTAGTGTATATGCTTTAGTTTAAATAACGTGAAGTTTTAGAGTCTAGGAAAAAGGAGGATATTTAAATCTCTTCATTATGATGAAAGGAAAGTGCTCTACCAAGGTAATTTTGAAGACTTGTATCTATCAAGAGCTTATAATTTAAAATTCATGCACACATAAAAGCACATAAACGGTTAATAGAGGCTGGTTATGTAACTTTTGACCCAGTAATTCTACTTAGCAAATTTATCCTGAAGAACTAATAAAAGTTGTAGCCAGAAATTTATGTTCAAGGTTATTCGTCATAGCATTTAAAAAATATTAGCAAAATAAATAGAAATAATAAATGATCAACAATAAGGACATAGATCTGTAATGGTGTGGCCATAAAGTAAAATACTATGCAGGCGTTAAAAATTATTTTCAAAGACTATTTAATGAAGTGAAGGAAAAAGTTATATAAATACAAAAGTGCTTTAAAAAGTGCCTTTTTTCTCCTACTCTTTAAAAATGAATAGATAGTCAACTGGGTAAAACTGCTTGGTTTTTTGTGGAGCACCTGTTATATGCAGTCAGCTGAGAGTGACTATTCAACATTTAACAGTCTCGTCAGGAGAACAGGTTAGTCCTCTCTCTCTATTGTCAGTCTAGGAGGCATTTCTGAAAAGTTTAAGCAGAAATCTTGTGTGTAAGGGAATTGCTGCATAGGAGTCACATATATCTAAATAAAACAAGTAGGAACATTTGATTCTTCTTTAGGCTTGTTTTCTAAGCAAATAGAGGGAATATTTACAGAGTATATTTTAGCAATGGATACAGATTCCAAAAAATGTGGCATGAATTCTGAAAACTTGGCATTAGCGATATAGAAAATCAAATGAGTTTTGGGATTATGATGAAAATGGTGATTATTATTATTATAAACAAGTATATTACATAAGAATTTCTTTGCCCTCAGGTATTTTATAGTCCACCAAGGAAGGTTGTTTACTTTAAACTAGTATTTTCTGAGGGATTTTTCTAATTTTTAAGTGGGAAAATAGACTTATTCAAATAGACTTGGGAAATCCTGGGGTAAGCAAAGTTAATCAGGTACCTGTATCAGAGGACTGCTGAGGCTTTGATATTTTTATATATATTGTAAATACATACAGAGGAGGCATGTAGTGTATATACCTAATTTATTTGTCCGTGGAATCCTTTCTTTGCCTTTATTGGAAGTAAGTCCAACATGAGACACATGTTGGGAAATTTCTCTTTTAGATTTAGATTAAATTTTTTTCCTATAACTGTTATGTAAGTAATAATGTAACTGTGGTGGAGTATTCTCCTGGTTAAACAAGCAAATAAGGTTTAAGTGATACTAGACAACTGAAGGAGATTTTGCTATTAAAATGTTTGCAAATGCATGGTAGATTCTACTTTGTGTATTTTTTCCTTGAATTTGTTATAAGCACGCATTACTATTATAATCTCTGCCCTACTTTTATTATTTGAAGTTCTTCTGTTTGTTGTATCTGCTGAGACTCATTCAGGGTGGATTTTTCTTTGTGTGTTTTTTTAGCTTTGGAATAAGAGGTCATCTTCAGCTGGGCTTTATCTGTGGAAAACCTGGGTTGAGGGTGTACTCTCTAGCACTGTTTTGCATTTGCTTCCCCAGGGGTATCACTAGCCTGGGAACACTTTTATTGTTAATATATCAATTTGGAGCTTCTTGTGACCATGCAGATGGCTTAAGGTCAAACCTCAAATCCAAGTGTGAGTAGGCCTATTATTATGAATTCTCAGACTTTTTCCCCCCCAATATAGGGCCCAGATTGAGGCAAACTTTATTTTCTCCCTGTACCAGTGGATGGATTTTTAAAATCTATTCTTTAACTGGGGATGTAGTCCTTTGAGGCTCTTGGCTTTATACAGGTGTCTCAGTTCCAATTCCCTATCTTTTGTGGTCCGAAGGTCTTGTTTCCTGTCTCTGTAATGTCTTTTAAAACACAAACCCCTTGATTACTGAGGAGATCAACAAACTTCCCCCACCCAGTATCAGCTTGTACACTGCATTTTGGCCTTTGGTCTCCTCAATGTTTTTGGGCCCTGAGAATTTCCCTTACATTCCTACAAGTTAACCTGTGCATGTAGAAGGATGTGTTTTTTTTGTTGTTGTTGCTGTTGTCTATTAGATAATCTAGGCTTCCTTATTGCCAAAAATGGCAATTCATGCATTACTTTTATAATCAGAAAATAATGCTAAATATATTCCCATTTTTTAAAAAGGCGTACTTTTTACATATGAAAGTGAAATGTATAACACTAATGTGTTTATCTGGGAGGTAATGCTCTTTTTGTAGTTTTTTGTTCTTATTTGCACATAAACCTCTTGTATTTATTTGGTTTATTATAGGAGATTACTAGTCTTTTACTTTCCTTTTAGATGTAACCTTCTGTAATGGAAGATGATTGAAGATAAGGGGCCTCGTGTTGCTGACTACTTTGTTGTAGCAGGATTAACTGATGTTTCAAAGCCTCTTGAAGAAGAAATTCACTTCAATGATGCCTGTCATAAAGTAGCTAAACCAAAAGAACCTATCACAGATGTTTCAGTTGTTATTAAATCTCTTGGGGAGGAAGTGCCACGGGATTATATGTGTATTGATGTTACACCAACTGGATTGTCAGCTGATCTCAATAATGGAAGTCTTGTGGGGCCACAGATTTACCTTTGCTATAGAAGAGGAAGAGATAAGCCTCCACTTACAGATCTGGGGTAAGTTTTTTTTTAAAAGAATTATTGTTATTGATCCAGATAATATGCCTTGCAGATTTTGATGTTAATGTCATTCATTAATAGACATATGGCAGCTTTAGAAAAATAAACACGTTTATGTTCAGAATCCTGAATTCTCTTTCTGTGTTCCTTATACCTTTTCAGTGTCCCTTTGTCCTACAGGTTCCCGGCACTTTCATCTTGTCTGAGTTTCTTTCTATTAAAGATAAGGGAGAGAATTTGAAAAACACTTATAGAAAAGTACCAGAAAATTAATGTATTATCCTAATTATAAAATTTTCAATTATTTTTAAAGTACAAGAAAAGATGGCTTTTAAGTGTCAGTTGTAATGATCATTATAGATGAATGCTTAAGTCTGTATGCATCAAACAAGAATCTTGGGGTAAATTAGTGTTTTACTTAGGGTGCTATGTTGAACTTGAGGCTCCTTTTTTATATAACAGCTTTATTATGATATAATTCACATACCATACAATTCACCCACTTAAAGTGTACAATTCAGAAGTTTTTAGTATGTTTATAGAGTTGTGCAGCCATCACCACAATAAATTTTAGAACATTTTTATCAGGTTGAAAAGAAACGCTGTACTCACTATAGTCACTATCCACTTGTCCCTAACCCCTTCAGCTCTAGGCAATCGCCAGTCTACTTTCTGTCTCTTTGGATTTGCCTATTCTAGACATTTTATATAAATGGAATCATACTATATATGGTTTTTTTGTGACTGGCTTCTTTCACTTAGCATCATGTTTTCAAGGTTTATGCTTGTTGCAGTGCTTGTCAGTACTTTATTCCTTTACATAGCTGAATAATATTCCATCCTATGGATATACCACAATTAATTTATTTGTTCATCAGTTGATGGACATGTGGGTTGTTTCCACTTTTTGGCCATTATGAATAATGCTGCTGGAAATATTCGTGTACAAGTTTTTGTATGGACATATGTTTTCATTACTCTTGTTTATATACTTAGGAATGGAATTGCTGGGTCATATGGTAACCCTGTGTTTAACCTTTTGAGGAACTGCCAGACTGTTTTCCAAATCAGCTGCACCACTTTGCATTCCCACTGGCAGTGTATGAAGGTTCCAGTTTCTCCACATTCTTGCCAACATTTTGTGTTGTCATTTTGATTATAGCTGGCCCAGTGGGTGCAAAGTGGTATCTCATTGTGGTCTTGATTTGTACTCATCTCATGGCTAATGATGTTGAGCATCTTTTCATGTGCTTATTGGCCATCTGTATATCTTTGGAGAAATGTCTATTCAGAATCCTTTACCCATTTTTTAATTGTGTTGTTTTTACATTGTTGAACTCTGAGAGTTCTTTACATATTCTAGATGCAAGTCCCTTATCAGATATATGATTTACAAATGTTTCCTCCCATTCTGTGGGCCATCCTTTCACTTTCTTTATGGTATACTTTGAAGCTGAAAAGTTTTTAATTTTGATGTAGTCTGACTTACCTGTTTTTTTCTTTTGTTGCTTGTGTTTTGGTGGTGTATCTCAGAAGGCTTTCACTAATCCAAGATCATGAAGATTTATGCCTAAGTTTTTATCTGAGAGTTTTATAATTTCAGGCTTTACATTTAGGTCTTTGATCCATTTTGAGTTAATTTTTGTATATATGGTTGAGGAAGGGTTCCAACCTCACTCTCTTGCATATGGATATCCAGTTGTCCCAGCACCATCTGTTGAAGAGAATATTTTTTCCCCATTTTCCAAAATTAATTGGCCCTAAATGTATGGATTTTTTTTCTGGACCCTCAATTCTGTTCCATTTGTCTGCATGTCTATCTTTATGCAGTACTAAACAGTTTTGATTACTGTAGCTTTGTAGTAAGTTTTTATGTTGGGGAGTGTTAGTCTTCCAACTTTGTTCTTCCTTTTCAAGATTGTTTTGCCTATTCTGGGTCCCTTGAATTTCCATATGAATTTTAGGATCGGTTGTCAATTTTTGCAACGATTGGAGTTCTTTTTAAAAGAGGAATGCATGTACATATATTTTACATATATACATAAAAGAGAAATATATAAATGTAAAAGATATATGGAGCAAAAGAGGAACAAAATTTTAAAGGTAGAAAAATAAAATTCCCAGTGAAAAATTGAAAGAAAAAGGCCAAAGGAAGGCTAGGAGTAGCTCTGATAATGTCTTCAAAATAGATGAAGAGTTTATAAGCCTTTTTGTTTCCATTGCTCTGTTGCAAAAGAGGATTGGCTTCGTTTGTATTTTGGAAGATACCCATATCTTTACTGATGTCACCAGAAGTGGCTATAAGAGTCCCACCTCCTAATATACTAAGTCAAAGTGGATGGTCGTGTTTACTAATGCCTGAGGGGAGACCAAATGAATTGGAAGAGCTCCTGAAGTTTCTTCTACTTTAAAAATTCTATCATCTAATGTTTGATATCAAAAATTTATATTAAAAGTAAGTCTTTATTCTGCTAAGTCATGAATTAATTGCAGTAATTTTAAAGTGGCTTCAGAACAGCTACTATATTGCTTCATATAAAGTTTACATATTTACTAAATGGCTTGGGAAGTAAGCCAGCTGTTAGATCTTGTTTTCAAAAGATTAGTTAAGTTGCTCCTGTGACCACTGACTATTGTCAGAATTCTAGCTTGTGGATAAAATGAAGGGAATGTTGCAGATTCTTGTTAGAATTAGGAGTTCCCTAGTTTAGAGATGAGGAATTTTCCAAGCATAGTAAAGATTCTCCAACAGGAAAGGACTTGAGCTGGAATGAATAAATACGTTTGTGATTGTAGAGGATATGACCTCATTCTTGCCTTGAAAAAGCTTGCAATTTAGTTAGACAAGGAAAGTTACCTAACAATATAAAAATGGAAAATAGCAATACAAGTAATATATACAACATCACAATACCTGATTAAAGAAAACTAAGTATCTTATGTATCAAATGTATTTATATTCCATATCTTTTCAGAGCGGGAGGTAATAAATGGTGGTTTGTTGTTCTGTGTGTATTTTTGTTTTCTTGTTTTCAATTGAGCATCTATTTAACAGGCACTATTTTGGAGACCTTACTTATAGTGTCATCTAATTCTCTAAAAGTCCTATGAATTAGCTTTTTGAATTTTATAGCTGAGTAGTATAAGGCTTAGAGAGGTTAAGTAACCTCCTAAGATAATACAGTTAGTAACAGGTGGTAGGAATATGAATTCTGATGTGTCTAACTTCTCTCTGCTACAGTGCTTTTTTTGAGATTAAAAAATAAAATAAAAGAGAAAAGCAAGATCAAAAGGAGGAGGAGGAGTAAGCAATTAAACTAACATTTAGATAAACGTAGTTGCAGTGATTAAGCATCAAATTTAGCTTTAAATTTTCAAAATGAAATGTTGAGGAAAAAAATTTTTTTTAGATTTGCTGACAGCCAGGACAAAAAGGGAAATTAAAAATTGTATTAGAAAGAAATAATTTGGCCAACTTATAGCACTAAATTTTATTAGTATAATGGGATTTTATAAAAAGGAATCTGATTGATGTTGGGGACATTATCTGTTACAACAATTTTTATAGCAAATGCAGAAACATTTAATACAGTAGAGCTTTAACATTTTTTTTGACTAATGCTAAGGACTTGGCATTAAAGTACAAATCAGTGAATTCTGTGAGGGAATAAACTAGTATTCTTTGTGTCCCTAAGACATTGTAGTATTTAGAAGACAAGGAATGGATGCCTGGCCCGCCCTTTATTAAAAGCCTATGATTTTACCACAATAAAGAAGAAGAAGAAAAAAGCCTGTGTCTTTTACCCATACTTTTGATTAAAGATAGATTTGAGGTTATTTTCTCTTTTGAAAGCCTAAAACTACCTCATAAACCTGAGGGAAGTATTTGAAGTAAAAGTGTGCAAGCAGGTTCTATACTGTCTGGCAGTGAGTCTTCTGTAAAATTTTAACTTTGGCCAAAATACGAAGTTGCTTTTTCTAAAGAAGATGCTTGGCTTTAGAGACATACATCCGTACATATATAAATAAATCTATTAAATGGAGCACTAAAACAAGTGCATTTGCACTTAATCATTGCCATTCTGTGGTTTATGTCAACAAACACAAAGGTTAATCTGAAATTTCCTTACATTATTTTAACTTTTGGTAGGGAAAATAGTTATCCTTTCATTTTATATGGGACTGTGCAATTCAAACTTGCAGTGAGATTGGAATATTTGCTACATTTAGTGATCAGTTCATGATACCTGACAATATTAGCGTTAATATTTGAGGGTGTTTGGTATTTGTATATTTATTTTTATTTTTTTTAGGGTTTTATATGACTGGAAAGAAAGATTAAAACAAGGGTGTGAAATTATTCAGAGTACTCCCTATGGACGCCCTGCAAATATTAGCGGCAGTACCTCATCACAAAGAATTTATATCACTTACCGAAGAGCCTCTGAAAACATGACTCAGAATACGTTGGCTGTCACAGACATATGTATTATTATACCCAGTAAAGGAGAAAGTCCGCCACACACATTCTGCAAAGTTGACAAGAATCTCAATAACAGTATGGTAAGTGACTCTTTTGCACTGATAGAATTAGCCACTGATGAAAAGAGCATGATTTAAAATAAATCTTTGTTTGGAAAACAGCATAGCACAATTACTCAATTAAAAAATATGTTTTTAAAGATGTTGGATATTTTATTTTTAGGAAGGTACTTTAGTTGTGCTTTCAAAAGGAGCTATACAAGAAGATTTCCTTTTTTATTAAAAAAAATAATTTTTTCTCCCTTACTGCAAAAGTAATGCACTAGCCAAGGCTAACCCTTCCACTTGTGCTCTAGATTCCAAATACTTACCTATTTGAGAACATGGCTTCAGCACTTCTCCCTACTCTTGTGAACCATCAGTTTTTCTCTCTATTGGATTATTTCCTCCAGCATGCAAAGCATGTTGCAATATCTCCCATCTTTATAAAACTTCTTGACCCCTATATCTTCCTTCATCTATTACCCCATTTCACTGTTCTCCGTTACAATAAAACATCTCAGAAGAGTTAACTATATTCTGTCCTCTTCCTCACTTTGACTCTTTCCTGTTAGGCTTTTGTCTCCATCATTCCACCAAGATTGCTCTTGTTGTTGAATCCAATGATCAGTTCTTCATCTTAATTTTTCAGTAAGTTTTGACATAGAAGATCACTTCTTTCTTGAAACAGTGGCAGGAAGAGAAGATGTATTCTCTTCCTGTATATTCTCTTGCTTTTTCCTTCTCACACCCTTTCTGCCTTTGCTAATTCCTTTCCATCTCCCTAATCTCTCTACACAATGGACTGCCCCAGGGTTCAGTACTCAGACCATTTACCTTTATCATCTAAACTTACTCCCTTGGTGATCTAACCTTTTAAATACAGGCTATGTGTGGATGACTTCTAAATTTATGTGTGTAGCCTGGACCTCTCTAAGTCATCATCTCTTCTTGGATATCTTATCAAATAGATGATCTCAAATTTAACATGTCCAAAACTGAACTCCTGATGTGCCTCTCCAAACCTGCTTATCCCCATAGTCTTCCTCCTCTAGTAGGTGGAAATTCCACTCTTCTCGCTATTTAGACTGCCTATCTTGAACTTGACCACTTCTCACATTCTCCGTTGCCACAACTTTGGTCCAAGCCATAATGATCTCTTAACAGGATTATGGCAGTAGTCTCCTAATTCAAGAATCAGGCAAACTTTTGTATAAGGGGCTAAATAATAAGTTAGGTTTTGCAGGTCGTAGATAGTCTCTGTTACATATATATATATATTTTAAACAACTCTTTAAAAATGTAAAAACCAATCTTAGCTCCAGTGTACAAAAACGGGTCTCAGGTCAAATGCAGGCCATAGTTTGCCAGAACCCCAGTCTAACTGATCACTGCTTCCTACAACTTATTCTTTACGTAGCAGCAAGAGTGGTCCTTTTAAAACATAAATTAGATCATATCATTCCTCTGCTTACAAGCTTTAATGGCTTCCCATCTCACTCCTAGTGAAAGCTGAAGTCCTTCCACTGGCCTTAAGGCCATGCATGATCTGTAATTGTCTTTGTTCTTTTATTGCCGTTTTAAATTTTAAAAACAAATGTGTACTCAAAAAAAAAAAAAAATTGAGGAGGGGAGCAAATTGTAGATCTAAGAAGTAAAAGTGAAAGTTCTTGTTTCTACTTCCATCTTTTATAATCCTTTGCCAGGATCAACAATTTGGCTTGTGTTATTACAGACCTTCTTGTGGAATATATACAGTATGGGTAAATTAATCCTTTATTTTTCAAAAATTGGAAATTTCTATATATTCTAATATAAGCTTTTTTTTCACTATCCATCTTTATCAGTTAATATAACTCTCTGCTTAATTCTTTTAATGATTGTATAGTATTCCAGAAAATACAAATGAATGATGAATACAAGTTATTTGCAGTTTTTCTCCATTACTAATATGGCTGCTTTGATCAATTCTGTGCCTTTTTCTTTTTTTTTTTTTAATCCCAATCACTTATTTTGTTTTTTTGTGGGGGGGGAAGACCAGCCCTGAGCTAACATCTGTTGCCAATCCTCTTTTTGCTGAGGAAGACTGGCCCTGGGCCAACATCCGTGCCCGTCTTCCTCCACTTTATATGGGACGCCGCCACAGCATGGCTGACAAGCAGTGCGTCAGCAGGCACCTGGGATCCAAACCTGCAAACCCCGGGCTGCCAAGCGCAAACTAAACCGCTGCACCACCGGGCGCCCCTGTGCCTTTTTCTTTGTATATTTATTGGAGTGTCTCTGAAAGAATAAATAATTGTAAGTGGAATTGATGGGTCTATGGATATGCTGTATATTTTGAAAAGTCTTGACAGATTGCCCTGAAAAGGTTGTAGCAGTTTATACTCCCAGCAGCCATACTGTATGAGAATGCAATTTCCCAGGTCACACATCTCACCAACACTGGTTGTTATCAATCCTTTTTTAATTGTTGACTATCTAATAAGCAAGAAATAGTTCTAATTTTAATTTGCATTTCTTTGATTATTATGGAGATTGAGTGTCTTTTAATATATAACAGCTTTGAATGGCTGAATATTACTGCATTAAGTGGATGTACCACTATTTATTTATTCTATTTTCTATTGTAAAACATTTAGATTCTCATTTTTTTATATTACAAGCAAAGCTGTTATGAACATAGTTACAACTAAATCTTCCATAAAATAAGTTACATTTATTGAGCTTGCATGTGCTACACACTATTCTAAGTATTTTACATCCATTAATTCAGTTAATCCTCAAACTACCCTGCATGATATTTTCCCCCCATTTTACAGAGAAGGAAATTTGAGAGTTAGAAAGGTTGCTGCTTGGCCAAAGTTATACCTTCAAGAGCAGTCGAACTAAGGTTCAAACCCAGACTGTAGAACTCCAGAACCAAACTCCTAAATACTGTACTTCACTTATTCATTATTTCCTTTTGATATGTCCTGGAATTTCTGGATCAAAGCATATATTTACTTTTAAGATTTTTATCCAGAAAGGTTTAACCAATTTATGTTCCTGCCAACAAAGTATGAAAGCATTGATTTTTTTAAATAACTTTGTCAACGATTGGATTTTTAATCACAAATTTAATTTCTTAATGATCCTAGAGCAAATATGTACATTGTCTTGTTATAACTATGTTAATTAACACTTTGCTAAAATCTAAAAGATTTTTACACATCTCATCATTTATTAAGTTTTCATGGGAAGTTGATTTTTAAAACTATTATTTATCCTCTCTTCTCCTAAGCTAGCAACATGAGAAACACTGAAGGTTTAGATAAAGCTAGAAGAGGAAGAACTGGAGTGTATTGACATGTGGCTGGATACAGTGCATGTTTTGGACTGTGAAAATGTTTTTAACCCCCTCAGTAAGATAGTAAAATGGATCTGTATTGTGTAGTGGTTAAGAGGAGTATAGCCTGGTAGTTTAGAGCACAGACTCTGGAGCCAGAGTACCTGGATGTGAATCCTCTCTCTGACACTTACTGACTGTGCGACCTTGGGCAAGTAACTTAACCTCTCTGTGTCTCAATTTCATGACTGTAAAATGAGGATGATAATAGCATCTACCTTATAAGCTACTGAGATGATTAAATGAATTTAGAACCATGTCCCAGCACATATAAGAAAGCACTTTGTATGTGTTATCTTATCTATAAGCATCTTTCACTTCCATATTTTCTTTAAGAAAAATCTGCAATTTTAAGGTAGTAGCAGTATTTGTTTAAAATGTTTAAATAGGTAATTCAAAAAATGGGTATTACAGAATCTAAATTGTATCCTAAAAGAATTACCTGCAGCTGTGTGACCTCTAATTAGATGACCATTTTTTGTCAACAGTCATACATATACAAAATATCCTATTCTTTCATGCCGTCCTCGTGTATTATTTTGATTTGGCGATGCATGTGACAGTTGGAGAGATTATGGTGGAGGAAGATCATAGTAACAGAATTTTACAGGCCTTATGTGGTACTGATAGTGATGGCAAGAAAGGTTTTTGAACTTTTCCATGATATGATGTCCAGCTTAACAGCATTTCAGATTTGCTTTGGTATTTTAGCGAGACTATACAGGCTCACAGATACTTGCCATTTTCCCATTGGTGAATTTTCCATTTATTTTGTGGATGTGTTGGTTTTGGATTGAAAGTAAATTAACAATATCATTAGAACCATTTCTAGGTCTTACTAGTAATCAAGGTGTTCAAGGTAGACTTATACTGCGTTGAAACTAAGACCAGAGATATGAGTTTCTGTTTTTCCTTATCTTGAAACATTGGTCCCAGTATTGTCAGAGAGCATTTATTCTCTACTAAAAGAATAGAAAGGCAATGTAACATAGTATGAACAGAATGGACTCCAGCTAAACTGCTGAATTTGAATTCCGGATGTGTCTTGGACAAGTTCCTTGACTCTGTGTCTCAGTTTTCTCGTTCATGAAATAGAGATAAAGTAGCACTTTATTTCAAAGGCTTTTTGTAAAGATTTAATGAATTAATATTTATAAAAAACTTAGGATAGTGCCTGGCACATAGTAAGTACTATGTAAATTACTAATTACTCCTTTGGTTAACTCTGCTTAATCAGTCCCTTTTATGTGTATTTAATGTCTGGGAAACAGCTTTTCTTTATTTTTTTTTTTTCAGTTTTATTGAGATATATTGACATACAACAAGGAAGAGCTTTTTAAATTTTATTTTTGCCCAGTGTTTAAGCTCCTTTTAAGTTCTTTTAGAAACATTACAAGAATAAAAACCTCTAAAATGTTTATTTTCTTATTCTTAGATCTAGTATCAGTCCTGAATATAGAGAAACTTCCCTGATCTTTGTAGTAGATGTCTTTTTTAAGCAATGTGTTGTGGTTTATATCTATTAACAATCTGTGTTTCCATTGACTATAAGGTAGTAAAAGCAAATTTAGATCTTTGGAGTAGATGTACAATAACTTCTCTTTCAGAAAAACTAATATAGACATGCAATGTAGGAAACTTATTTTCATATCTGTCTAATGTATATATAAAGAATCAGAAAGTGGTTGGGATTAAATTATTGATGTGTTGATAATTCCCAGCAATATAGCTATATGGCTTACTCTTGTTTTGGAATATTAGGTAGCTTGAATGAAAGCCATCTACTAGGTTTCTAAACCAGGGAAAACAAAAAACTACCTAATGGGCTTGAGAAAATATGTGTTGAATCTTTCCTCGAGCTCCTATATGATTTTTATACCAGGCTTACAGCTTTGACCTCAAGAAATACCCACCTCAGTCTGCACCCCCAAGAAGCTAATGGAAAGAGTTTTCAAGAATTATTAGTTTTTAAACTTTGAACCATAAGCCTTAAGTGATTTGGACTTTGATTTAGAATAGAATCATAATATTTTAGAGCTGGAAGAGAACTTAGAAGTGGTCATATGGTCCAAAAATGCAAAAATTTGTAGTTAAGGATACTTAGTCCAGGTGTTTTGATTCACACAGCAAATCCTTAGCAAATTTGGGACTATCTTCTCAGGTTTTGACTCATTGAGAGTATTTTTTTAATATTCTATCTAAATGGCTCTTGTTTTACCAACTTTCAAGAATGTCACTATTTGATTTAGCAAGTTCATTTAGAAAAGTAGTTATTAACAAAGCAAGTAATTAAATCATGTGCCTAATTCCTGAAAAAAATGCATCTGAAAGTATCTTTTTGCCATGGTAAACCACCATATGGATATTTTATAGGTTAAACATTTAAAGTATTTTTAGAATAATGGCTCCTCCTACTTTCTTTTTTGCTGAACCTTGTATGTGAAAATATTTGGAAAATCCTCTTGTAGTTTTGATACCCATGGTTCTTTTCCTCCAGAGCCCTGTAACTTTTACTGTTATCTCAAAGTCACTCTTTTTCATTTTAGAATATTCCTTTTACTTTCTTCCATATCCAAATGGTCATATAGTTCCCTTTTTATCATCACAAAGGTTATCATTAAAGTTTTTTTGTTATCTTTACCAGTTTGGCTTATTGGGAACTGGAGTTGAGACTTTTCAATAGAAGCCCCTTTATTTATAAGTTTTTTACCTACCTGATAAACTAAAAGTCCAGTTTGCCTACATTCATAATATCCACTTGACTTTTATACATTCATTCTTTTGATGCAAAAATATTAAAACATTTATAAAAACAAAATCCCAACACAGCAATGAGCATAGTTGAATGTTCTAAGCCCGACTTAACGTATTAATCTGCTGAAGACACGTAAAAGATGTTTAAGAAAGCAAGGAAAATTTCTAGATGGGGAGCCAACTTATTGCATCATTATTCATAATAGCCAAAAGAAAGGGAAACAACCTAAGTGTCTGTCAGTAGGGTAATGGATAAAATAAACTATGGTGCATTCATTAATGGAATTCTACCCAGTAGTTCAGATGAAGAAATTAGATCTGTATCAACTTCACTGATTCTCAAAAACATATTGATGAGTACAAATGCAAGCCATAAAAGCATATATTTAGCATATCACCATTTATGTAAAATTAAAAAGCACACAAAACAATAATATATCATATAGATGTGTATATTTGTGTAGTAGAAATTTTTTAAATGCATGTGAATGAAATGCAGTAGCTTCAGGCTAGTAGTTAACTCCGGAGGACAGAAAGGAATGGAAGATGGATGAGGCTTTAGCTGAACCTGTAACTTTTTATTTCTTTATAAGTTAAAATACCTGAAGCAAATTTGGTAAATTGTTAACATCTTTAAATCTAGGTGATGAGCAAATGGGCGTTTATTATAGTAGGCACTTACTATTTAAAAAGTATTTCTTAAAGTAAGTTTATTTTCTCTATATATTTGTCTTCAATGCTATGAATCTGTCCTCTTGTACTGGTTCATGCAGGCACTTCTCTGTCCTATACACACAAACACATCCTCTCACATTCATTCATTTAGCAAAATTTGTCAAGCATTTCTACATAACAGGCACTGGTTTTGGTGCTACAGATACAGCAGTGAACAAAACAAAGCCCTTATTGTTATAGAACTTACATTCTAGTCGTGAGAGGCAGATAATAAATAAGAAAATATACAATATGCTAAATGGTGGTAAGTGCTGTGGAGGAAAAAAAAACAAGCAAGATAGAGGTGATAGGGAGGACTGGACAGGATAGAGGGAAGCTTGTTATTGTATATAAGGCAGTAAAAGAAGGGCTCTCTAGTAAAGTGACGTTTGAGTTGAGACCTAAAGGAGATGAGGAAGTGTGCTCTGTGAATATATCAGTCATCACCTAATGTCAAGTGGTGACGTCTCCCAAGTTATATCTTCATTTCAGACCTCTCACTTTACCTCCATTTGATTCTTCACTTGGATATCTAATAAATGTTTCCAACTTAATATGTCTAAAACTGAACGCCTTTTCTTCACCCCAGTATCTGCTTTACCCACAGTCTTCCCCATCTCAGTTGCAGCTGGGACTAGAAGTTTGAGACTCCTTTGAGAGTAGCTGTTATTTAAAACCATGAGACTGAATATATGAGATCATTTAGTGCAAGTAAAGAAAAGAAGATATCACATTTAATGGTCAAGAAAATAGAGAGGATGCCACAAGGGACACAGGAGTGGCCAGAGATTTGGTGAGGAGGGACCAGGAGAGTGTGATGCCTCAGAAGCCAAGAAAAGAAAATCTTTCAGGAAGGGAGTCGTTAGTGGTAATCAAAATCTGCTGAAAGGCTGAGTAAGATGAAGAGTAGGAATCAACTGTTAGATTTGGCATCATTGAAGTTGTTAAGGTGTTCTTTAAAGGAATGGTGGGATAAAACCTGGTTTGGAATGGATTCAGGAGAGAATGGGAGATAAAGAAATGGATATGGCAAATTATAACTCTTTGAGTTTTGGTATAAAGAGTTGCAGAAAAATCTGGCACTATCTGAAAGGGGTTGTGGAATCAAAGGGATGGTATACACATGAGTAGATATTTCTTAGTTTATCATTTCTGCCTGAAGTTTGAACTTAGAATAAAATCTGAATTGATGTGGCTTAGTTTTATTTTGAAGGGTCAAGTTTTCCTCATGTTATTGCTCTTGTAAGAGAAAAGAATATTAAATTTTACTTCTGAAAGAAAAGTGGGCAATAACGCTAATAAAATGCTCACAAAACAACCAGCTGAAAATAGCTAACAGAGAGAAATCTGTTACTACATCTTAGATAATATATACTAGAGAGATCAGAGAGATTCCATTTTGTTAAGTTACTACCTTTTAAAATTAAATGACATTTCCTTTTTTTTTAATTCAGTGGGGATCAGCAGTGTACTTATGTTATAAAAAATCGGTGGCAAAGACCAACACTATATCTTATAAAGCTGGTAAGTATAATTTTTATGGAATTCTTAATATATAAATGTATTATAGGGGCCAGTAAGAGTAAAGAAAAAAAAATAAAACCTGTCTTACTATGTGTTAGTGTCAGGACTGAGGCTACAACCCATGTCTTTTGATTCTGTTTCGTCTTCATCCTTACGTTTATGGATGCTTAATGGAAGATTAATTTTAAAAGAAGGCAGGGTTTTTTAAACATTAGGTTTAAATAAATAACTAATAAGTAGATATAGTTCTCTTTGTTTTTAAATCAGAAAAAGTGGAAAGAATATTTATTTTTCTTTTAAATTGTTTCTTTAATATTTATATTAAATTTAGTCAAATCTGTAGTTCATATGTAATTATGTTTCATAATAATCTGAAATATTGTAAACTAATTTGTGATTTTATAATGCAGAGTTGAAATTTTCAACTGTCGGAAACCTCAAAATATCACACATACTGATCTTCTTTACAAGAGAGCAGTTTCAGCCTTTTAACAAATATGTTTTTAAAATTAGTGTCCTAGACTCTGACCTTTCTCTTCTACCTTTGATTTTCTAGGACCTACGGTTCATCACTATTTCTGTACTTAAAGGCTATACTGTCACCTCATGAGAAAGTAGTGAACAGTTCATTGTAGATCCTCATGGGAGCTTCTGGCTGGCTAGCATATAATTAGAGAATTTTAGAACTGCCTTGGACCTTAGTATATCTAGTTTATCTCACTTTATAGATGAGAAAACCAGAGTCCTATAGGTATGTGATTTGTCCAAAGTTACGCAGATATTAGTGGCAGACCAACCACTTGTATTCCTAGTTTATCATTTTTGTCTTTAAGGTCATGTCTAGTGATGGTTTCCACTTGACTTTAAGGGTTCAAGGTCAGGGAATCTATTTTCTATTTCTAGTCCCACAAAATCCAGTACAAGACTCTGCTCGGAGGATGTGTTCAATAGAAGATTCCTGGATTACTTTCTAGACTAGTCTATTTAACATAAACTCATAGGCCACTTGAAACTATCTTCATATTATCTGGGATTATTCAGAAGCTGAGTTTGAGTTGATAGTATTCTGAAGACGTTGTAAATATGTGACTCATATTTTTATTAGTATTTTTCTAGTATTTATGCTAGAAGTTACATATATACTCCTATAGGATATCTTTTTTAATGTTTAAAACCCCCCTGAGGGAAAGTTATCGAGAGCTGATGAAGTAGATGTATGCAGGTAACCATACTGAAAATTTCAGAACAATAATATATTCATATGCTTTAAGGTAGCATGACCACAAACTGAATTTTTAAGAGCACATGTGTATTTGTGCATGTTTCTTTAGGATAATCTTTTCTTGTTTGCCTTACTTAGCCTTTGTGGATGAAGCTTGATAAATATTAAGCAGTTAATATGAGTAGTTATAATGTTTGAGGATTAAAATCTATATGAATCCTACTGAAGCATTCAGAGTTATTTGATGAACATATATGTAATGTTTTGGTCTTCCTAATATATGAAATAATAAGGCATTTTAGCATCAGTCAAATTATGAGCACCTAAATTCAAGAGATGATGACCTAATATCTATTATTGTTTTTACAGGTCTAATTTGTAGATACCCTCAAGAAGATTATGAGTCATTCTCACTCCCAGAATCTGTTCCCCTGTTTTGTTTACCAATGGGTGCAACTATTGAATGTTGGCCACCAAATAGCAAATACCCTCTCCCTGTATTTTCTACATTTGTGTTAACTGGAGCCTCAGCTGAAAAGGTACTACATGTTTTAACAAATGATATCTGCAAATTTCTCGTACATTCAAATCTTAAGTTTTATGTAATGCAAGGAACAGTAGAAAAAAAAAGCTGTTTAATTGGATCTCTTATATATACCTCTTCCATTTGGTTAAAATAACTATATCCAGAGACATAGAAAAAAAGAATTTTCATTCTGTCCCACATACCCAAATGTTTTTTTTGTGTGCGAATATGGTGAAAGATTGTTTTCATCATCAAATAATGATCCTTCATTGCTTCATTTTCTGTGATACAGAAGCTTTGAAAGTAATACAAAAGACATTGTTAAATATTTAATGCTATTTAGAATCATAGACTATTATAGTTGGCAGGGACCTTGGAAATCATCTTGTCTAACATCCTCATTTTATAGGTTGGGAAATTGAGGTCCAGAGAAATTCAGTGAATTGCCTAAAGTTGGAATTTGTATTTCTTTTTTTTTTTTTTTTTTTTTTGTGGGGAAGACCAGCCCTGAGCTAACATCCGTTGCCAATCCTCCCCTTTTTGCTGAGGAAGACCGGCCCTGGGCTAACATCCGTGCTCATCTTCCTCCACTTTATATGGGACGCCACCACGGCATGGCTGACAGGCAGTTCGTCGGCGGGCGCCCGGGATCCGAACTCGCGAACCCCGGGCTGCCAAGCACGAACTAAACCGCTGCACCACCGGGTGGCCCCGGAATTTGTATTTCTTTATTAAAGTTTTGTCCCACTGTCTACTAAATAATTATTTTCAATTATTTTCTTATAGAGAATTTTGATAAAATTGCTTTCACTCTTTATAAAACAAATGCAATTTAATTAAAACTTTTTTTCCATAAAAGGAGATGTGAAAGTAGCACTGTGTAGTGCTTTTTTTGTTTGTTTGTTTTTTCCCATGTACTTCAAGAAAACAAGAGTGATGTCTGTTTACCACTGTGTTCCTGGTACCTGGCACCTTGGCTAGCTCATAGGCATACAGTGGCTCATAATGGCCTGGCTTGTATTGGCTCAGCATTAAATATTTAAATAATGATGTGATTTGAATAAATGATATAAGGTGAATTTATTAAAGGTATTACTTGTTTTCCAGGTCTATGGTGCTGCTATTCAGTTTTATGAACCGTACTCTGAGGAGAATCTCACAGAAAAACAGAGACTTCTTTTGGGTTTAGCTTCATCGGCAGATGGGAAGTCTGATAGTTTCAAAACAATTCACACTAATAAATGCATCTGTCTTCTTTCTCACTGGCCTTTTTTTGATGCATTCAGGAAGTTTCTGACTTTTCTGTATCGTTATTCCATCTCTGGACCTCATGTCCTTCCAATTGAGAAGTAAGTTAGAAGCCTTCTTGGTTCAAAATTTGGCAGGTCTTTCCATTAAGTGTGGTGTATTTGTACTGGTAATAGAGTAAATTTTGTATGGAAACTAGATTTCTCAAGAGTTATTTGAAAAAAAGGTTTGGTTGCTTCAGTCAGGTAATATTTCTCTATTATACTTTTAAAATCATGTTATTTTAAATAATTTTATCTCTAACAAAATGAAATAAATATTTCATTTTTTGATGCGCTTGTGAAGTTTGGAGGTCCTAATTAGAATTTTTTTTTTTACTAGTTTTGTAATTCTTATTTTACATAATTTGGGTTTATTATGAACCTTTCAGAATATTCCGTACTATTTTTGCGTATCATGAATTTAAAGGAAAAATTAGGTAAATTTATTCTGTTTTTTTTAATTTTAATGATTTACTTTCAGATCACTAAAACTGAATAATTGTTTCATGTGGTAAGATCTGATGCAAATGAGATGTAAATATCTCCATTGTCTATTTGACTGTTGTTTATTTTATACCATCTATCACTTAAGCTCTTTTGTGTTCTTGGGCAGAATTCTGACTCTAATGACAATTGGAAAGTGATAGAATTATCATAAGAACATTCAGTGTGCAATATTACTCTTTAATTTTTCCTTGCACTTTTCTACTCTCGGTATTCTAATCCAGCAATTCTCAAACTTTTTGGTCTCAGGATTTATACTGTTAAAAAAATGAGGACCCCAAAGAGCTTTTCTTTATGTGTTTTATCTATCAGTATTTTCTATAATAGAAATTCAAACTGAGAACTTTAAAAGTATTTATTAATTTATTTTAAAAAGTAGTAAACCCATTACATGTTAACAGAAATATCTTTTTTTGAAAAATAACTGTTTTCCAAAACAAAAAAAAATTAGAGTGATGTTGTTTTACATTTTTGCAAATCTCTAATGTCTGACTTAAATTGAACACAACAGGTTCTCATATGTGCTTCTGCATTCAATCTGTTGCAATATGTTATTTGGGTTGAAGTATAGGAAAAAAAACCTGGCCTCACACAGATATGTAGGTGGAAGAGGGAGGGCATTTGAATAGCCTTTTCAGAAAATTGTGGATTTTCTTTTTTGACACTGCACCAAAACTTGGCAAGTGGAGCTTATTATAAGATATTTGCAATGTGAAATCTAAAACTTTAGTGATGACTTTCTTTCTCTGTTACATTAAAATCTATTGGTCTGTCTCACTCTGAGTAGAACTTCTCCACATGCATGATTTTGTAGCATTGTACATTAGTCATTTGGAAAATACTGGTTCACTGAGTTAGCAAAGATACATTTGATCATCAATATAAAAAAATCGCATTTGTTGATATTACCCCATCAGAAAAATTTCTGAGTATTGAGAAATTGTCAAGTTCATGGTGGTGAAATTCTAATTTTCGCTTGAAAGCTTGAATTTAACTATTGGCAGCAAGTGCTATGAGTTATTTTTCTAAAGCAGTAGGCTCACTTCATTCATTTTTATATAGAAAATATCTGCTGATTATCCAACATTGGATAACCTTAATTTGTCACTGTTCTTTCAAGGAAAAATGGCACGTTGTAGGGGAAGAAAAACCCTAGCTAATTCACTCACAACTCAGTTGCACAAGTGCTTTTCCTCAAGACAACCTTCATACTTCTATATGCAGCATAAGTGCTTTATGCATACTTCCCGCCCCCCCTTTTTCTTGAGGAAGACCGACTCTGAGCTAACATCCATTACCAATCTTCCTCTTTTTGCTGAGGAAGATTAGCCCAGAGCTAATGTCTGTGCCTGTCTACCTCTATTTTGTATGTGGGTTGCCGCCACAGCATGGCTTGATGAGTGGTGCATAGGTCTGCGCTTGGGATCTGAACCTGTGAACCCCGGGCAGCCGAAGCAGAGCGCATGAACTTAACTGCTACACCACTGGGCCAGCCCCCATACTTCCCCTTTTATCACACAAAGCATTTTAAAAAGTGTACACTGCACGGTCAAAATTTAATAAAATTAATAATGTTGACTGCTTCATCAAAGACATTCTTAAGTGAAACTGAATACAACTACTAATATAGTTTGGTGCCACTGCCTTGATTTATAGTAAGGTGCCGACAGTTTTATCCACAATGCTTTTGTACCATCAGTGCAAATATCAACACAGTGAAAAAGGCAAATGATGTCTTAGTATTATTATAAAAATAGTTTTGACCTTGCAGATCCTGCCTGAATGTCTTGGGGATCTTTAGGTGTTCGTGGATCACACTTTGTTTTCTGCTATTCTGACTACTTCAGATAATTCAAGCAGATGTGTGTCCTCTGGAACTCATTCCCCTTATCTTTTTTTTCTTGAATTGTGAGTACCTCAATATTAGAACTTGGTAGTATATGCCTTTTTTATAATTCCCGTCATGTCTGGCAGTGTCTTTCTTATACATGGCAAGCAGTCAAAATATGTTTGTAAACTTAATAAGTTTCTCCTGTAATGTTCTCTGTCCAGTTGAAATTAACTCAATTCTGAAATGAACATGATTTTGAAATATGTTTAAAAGA
Organism: Tapirus indicus; assembly: GCA_031878705.1. NCBI lineage: Eukaryota > Metazoa > Chordata > Mammalia > Perissodactyla > Tapiridae > Tapirus > Tapirus indicus. The sequence goes on along the minus strand of CM062918.1, from coordinate 56,494,506 downwards.
AAAGTAGTGCAGAAATAAAATAACTTATTCCTAAAAAAAAGAATTTTCACTAGTACCTTTTTTCTTTTCCATAGTGTTCAAGAAACAATTCATCAGTCTAGCTTTTTGTCCATTTTCTTCTGGGAAGAAAACCATAATATCAATAATAGAATTTTTAACCTATTGTTAATAGAAAGTATATTGTTCATCTTTTAGAAACAGTTAATTTTTCTGAAGCAATCTAAACGGTTGTTTCACTTTTAAAATATGAGCAATTGTCTAAAAGGTATATTACAAATGTAAGAATTAGCTCCTTTCGTAATGTCCACATCTCTGATGTGTTGTATATTATCTACTTAGGGAGAGGTAAAAGTTAAAATGGCTTTTGAGACATTGATAGCATAAACATTGTTGAATGTGAGCAACTATTGATATGAAAAGTTACTGGATTTAGGTAGAAGCAACTTTAACAGGACAAATGATTTTTGATTGTTGTTTGTTCACTTATTTTGTTTAGCAGCAGGGATTTTGAAATTATAGGTACACAAAGCTTTTGACTCAACTTGGACTTGTGGTGACATGTGGACCTTGATAGCATATGGTATTCACTTTGGAATCAATTGGGTTTTTTTGTTTGTTTGTTTTTAAGGCATATTTCTCATTTTATGCATAAAGTTCCTTTTCCGTCGCCTCAGAGACCACGGATTTTAGTTCAGGTAAGATTTTCTTGATATAAGTGCCCTGTTGAATGATTATTGGTTCTGTCAAAGTGTAATGTAAGAATAACAATTTTAAATGGAGAAAAAATCAAATGAGATAGAAAGAGAACTAGATGCTATTTCATGTTGGAGTTTGAGCCCGTATTGTTTTATTAATTGCCTCCCAGCAGACATCTAATGTTTCCCCTTAGATAAAGGGTTGAAGAGTTAAAAAGTAGACAGCAGTAGACATTTTGAACATACAAATAGGGACTTCTTCCCCTAAATTTGTTCTAGGTGTTTGAAGGTTTGTCTGTGCCTTTGGCATTTATTCCTTGAGTGTATTAGAATAAATATAAGGGAAAGTTGTGTGTTTTCATCTATCCTAGGAAGGGATGCTCATATCTTTGTGACATGGGGAAGTTTAAAATGAACATAAATTATTTTCCCAGTTGACTGTATCTTTCTTCTTGTTTCATTTCTTTTTTGTTTGTGCTCTTCGTATGTAGGTTGTCTCCTTATTTAATCATCATTTATGAAGTGATTTATGTAAAGAAAATACTTTAATGTATTATCACCATATGTGCTTTACTGTATTTATCACATCCCTTAATGGAGTATCATTCAAAATTAGAAATCATTTGGTAAATAGATATTTACAAATTTGTGGAACTCTGCATAAATTTGAAAAGGTAGATTAAAATAGTTGCATTATTATAGTGATATAGATAAAATGTCTAGTAAAATACCATTTTGATAAGCTTTACAATCAGTCTGCATATCCACATATCATCCTTGTCTTACTTCTTGGTATTTAGTGTCAGAATATATATAGCAAACTCAGTTTGAATACACATAAAAGATTTGTTTTATAGCCGAAGTCAGTGAGTATTTTCTGTTGAGGACCAAACCGTAAATATTTTAGATTTATTTAGTTAGTTGAAACTATTATCCCTGTCGAAACTATTCAGCTCTGCTTTTATTGAACAAAAGCAGCTATAGATAATACGTCCACAGATAAGCACAGCTGTGTTCCAGTAAAACTTTATTTATAAAAATAGGTGGCCTGTGGATTTGCTCTGGAGGCCATAGGTTTGCTTTCCCTGGTTTTATGGTATTAAGTGAATAATTTAGTCTTTCATTACAAATTTGTTAAATGACATAAGAGAAACATTGAGGAACAGAAGAAAAGAGATAGTATTCAGAGTAAGAAGAGAGTAGTTAGAAGGGGTCAGTGGTCAGGACATATTTTTCAGGATCTTAAGTGATATAAACAGTTCCTATACTGGTGAATGGGTATATTGAAACTTGATGGGCATCATTATTAGTCTATATGTTTTTACCAAAAAGTGGTGTTTTAAAGTTCATCTTTATATTTAAAATACTTTATTTTAAATCTTTTTTCAGTTATCACCACATGATAATCTGATTCTCAGTCAGCCTGTTTCTTCACCTCTTCCCCTAAGGCAAGTAAAACTGCCCTTCTATTTATGTTTCTCTAAATCTAGTGTGAGCTAAAGCAACATTCAAATATTTTCTCTCTTTCCTAGGTAAAATTTCAAATGTTGAAGGAAATATTTCTCATTTAACGGTTTCTTATCTAAATTCATTTTACTTAATATTTAGGTTGAAGTTCTTAAAGAAAGAAAAAAGAAAAACTTTTACAATAGTGTTTGGTATTTTGTGTATCCATTTATCATCATCAAGTACTTACTATTACATAAAGAGGTATATATGTATGTAGATTGTGAAAACAATTATTTTTAGCTCTAAATATCCTCTGAAGAACATTCAAATGCAATTAATTTTAAATTTAACCCCCAAATAAAGAGATGCAAATATTAAACCATGGAATAGAACAATGTATTTCATCACCTTAAAAGTTCACAGAAATTATGAAATATGTTTTTTCTAAAGTATCATTTCTTGTGATTTAATTAGCTGTGTAATTTTTCTAGTGGAGAAATCGTTACAATATAATTAAGTTATTTTATAGCACATACCTAAGGGAGACAAGCTGCCATCTTTGACATTAATTTTGTAAGAATTGCGGATTATTTCATCACTAGGTTTCAACCCACAGTGACCAGTGTTTTTTTAACCTTTGAGCTGAAGATAAACTAGAAATACTGACTGAGCTGTGTAAAAATGATTCTAAATTACCCAAGAGGCCTTTTTTTTTTCAAATTTTTTGGTAATGGCTTTATTCATAAATAATTCACATACTGTACAATTCACCCAATTAAACTGTACAGTTCGCTGTTATATTCACAGAGTTCTGCAACTATCATTATAATCAATTTTAGAATGTTTTCATTTCTCTAAAAAGAAGCCCTGTATCCTTTAGCAGTTACTCTCCCTCATTCCTCTCATCCCTCTACACACAAACACACACACACACACACACCTCCTCAGCCCTAGGCAACCACTAGTCTACTTTCTGTCTCTACAGATTTGCCTATTCTGAACATTTTACGTAAATAGAATCATGTAATATGTGGCCTTTTGTGTTTGGCTTCTTTCGCTTAGCATAATGTTTCCAAGGTTCATCCATGTTGTAGCGTGTATAGGTACACAAAGCTTTTGACTCAACTTGGACTTGTGGTGACATGTGGACCTTACATCAATACTTCCTTACTTTTTGTTTCCAACAAATATTCCAGTATATGGATATACCACATTTTATTTATCCATTCATCAGTTGGTGGACATTTGGGTTGTTTCTAGTTTTTGTCTAATATTAATAATGCTGCTATGAACATGCACAAGTTTTTGGGGGACATATGTTTTCATTTCTCCAAGAGACTTTTGTTATTAGTTTTGTTTTACTTGAAAAAAGTTAATTCAGGGGCTGGCCCCATGGTGTAGTGGTTAAGTTCAGTGTACTTTGCTTCAGTGGCCCAAGTTCAGATCCTGCACGCAGACGTATATCACTCATCAGTCATGCTGTGGTGGCAACCCACAAAGTGGAGGAAGATTGGCACAAGTGTTAGCTCAGATCTAATCTTCCTCAGCCAAAAAAAAAAAAAGTTAATCCAGTGAAGCTAATGGTTTAGCATTATATAGACAAAATACTGGTTGGCTTCGTGATTTGCATTTTCAACCCAGTATTTTGTGACCATACAGAATGTCTAAGTTTTGGTTATTAATTTGCTTTGTATATGGATATCATCACTTGTTAGCTCTTGATTTCATATTACTATTATCATTACAATAGTCAAATAATCTATTTGTGAATCCAAATTTTAATATGTATGTTTACCTTAAGGAAGGTGGGCCTGTATGTCATGTAATATTTCTGATAATTACAGTGGAAGATGTTATGTTAAAAAAACTTCCATTAAAGGATTTGCTTTCAACCAAAGCATCCCTTTTGTAAATTGAATTCTTTATTTGGACATTATCTACATAGAAGATCTTTTTATATAAAACGAAGCAGATGACTTTTCATTTTCCATATTGAATACAATACAGAAGAATCAAATGATTTTGAAATCTCATAAAACTTCAATGTTTTCATAGTGTGTTTCTGAGGCAGTATTTTCCCTATGTAAGAGCAGCTATCACATCTAAATTTGAATATATAATACAAATTCTGCCCTAATCACGAACTTTTTCCCATTATTTTAGATAATTAGGTGTTTGGATCATTATTTTTTTAATTATATGTTTTTGTTTGGATTGACAGTGGTGGCAAGTTTTCAACACTACTTCAGAATTTAGGCCCTGAAAATGCTGTGACGCTACTGGTGTTTGCAGTAACAGAACATAAGATTCTCATCCATTCCTTACGGCCTTCTGTTCTTACTAGTGTGACAGAAGCATTAGTGTCTGTGAGTTTCTTATTGGCAATCAATGTCATTTTAAACTTAATTCATTCATATAATTTAAAGATATTTTAATGCTTAACTAAAATTCAGAGAGTAATGAATTTTTATTTTATGAAAACAATTTTAATTTTCCTACTATTGACATGAGTAATAATTATTTGATTCATTATCAAGTGTTAGACTTTAGCTATAGATATTTAAAAGACAATTTTTTGTGTGTGCTGATAAGTTATACTTCAATGTCAGCTAAATATTCTCCCATCTTTTGTTTATTCAAGATGATTTTCCCTTTCCACTGGCCATGCCCCTATGTTCCTCTATGCCCGCTGGCTTTAGCAGATGTCCTGAGTGCACCATGTCCATTCATAGTAGGAATTGATTCAAGATACTTTGATCTCTATGACCCTCCACCAGATGTTAGTTGTGTTGACCTAGATACCAACACCATTTCTCAGTAAGTACATTTTATTGATTCCTGCATCCAATAATTTAGAGTTTCATAGTGTATGTATGTAATTGTATATTTTGTGAGTGCTAATTAGAATTCTTTTGAGCTATATTGTTTTTGTATTTGGTGTTATTACCATCTTTGAATCAGCTCTTAACTATATACTTTAGTGGGATAGATTTAGGATATTAGAGAAGGTTTTATTGGAAAGAAAATATACCTTTAATCCTCAGATCTTTAAATATTTGAGAAACATTCTAATCTTATGCTTACTTAGAAATTTAGCAGAAGGGAGATTGAGGTTAGAAATAGCAAAATTTAGGGGCCGGCCCGGTGGCGTAGTGGTTAAGTTCTCACGCTCTGCTTCGGTGGCCCGGGGTTTTGCAGGTTCGGATCCCGGGCTCAGACAGACGCACTGCTTGTCAAGTCACACTATGGCGGCGTCCCATATAAAGTGGAGGAAGATACACACGGATGTTAGCCCAGGGCCAGTCTTCCTCTGCAAAAAAAACAAACAGGAGGATTGGCAACAGATGTTAGCTCAGGGCTAGTCTTCCTCACACACACACACAGACAAAAAAATGGCAAAAGTTTATTTCCCTTTAGTCAGATGAGAATGGGTGAAATCACAAATTGAATTGAAATGCTATTCCTTGATTAATATTTCAATCTTATTTCTAGTTTTATGTAATACTCTTGGAATAATAATACTGCATAGCAAAATTAATATGTTTTAAATTTTTTAAATAACTTTTGAATTATACATAATTTGATCACTTTTATATTCAAGGAATGTAAGGATTTTGTAAGTTTCCCTCTCTTTTTATTGGAATAATATTTAAGTTGTAGCTACTGGAGCTGTATGTTTTATAGCTTTTTTTATAATTCAGTGTTTCTCTTGTATCCTTTATTTTCAGTTTAATCATACTTAAACTATTCAGGGAAGAGGAAATTGATGCAGTGATCACACTGCCTCCACAGGACATACTTAAAATAACTATAAGTTAGTCTATCAGTAAAGTCCAAATCTAGTGTACCTTTTACAACTTAAATATGCATATACGAAGTAGGTTTTTCTCTATTTTTTAATAAGCATATTTCATATTAAAGCCTTATGATTTAATTCTGAAATCTTGCATTAATTCTAGTCCTGTCATATGTCAAAACCTCAATTGCCTAAACCATTAGAAAAGTTTAGCAAAAAAATAATTTTCTGTTATAAAGCATGCATTTTGTCAAAAAGCTTTTATTTAGAGAAAGCCTAACCAAGAAAATATGGGATGTACTTTGTGCATAAAAGCCATTTTATATATAGGATCAATAGAGTCAGATTCTTTACCAAGAATATTTAGTTCTTTAAATATTAAAGTAGTATCTTTTTTCTTTGCCAGTTAATGTTACATTTTTAAAAATTGAAAATTAAGGGTGGTAAATGAGTAAACACTGTATTTATTATGGTAATAAATTACATTTTCCCTCTTTTTATACATTCCCTCAATTTGTTATAAGAATTTTTTTCTTATTATTTTATCTTTCTGGTTTTTTTTTTTTTTTTTTTTTTGTGAGCCCTGAGCTAACATCCGTTGCTACTCTTCCTCTTTTTGCTGAGGAAGACTGGCCCTGGGCTAACATCCGTGCCCATCTTCCTCTACTTTATATGGGACGCCGCCACCACATGGCTGACAAGCAGTGTGTTGGCCGGCGCCCGGGATCCGAACCCGCGAATCCCGGGCTGCCAAGCACGAACTAAACCGCTGCGCCACCGGGCGGCCCCTTATCTTTCTGTTTTGATCACAAATGAGTTAAAGAATCAAAGAAACATGAATTTGTACTTATCAGTAGTCTTCCTTCTTGACGTTATCACTCTTCCAAACCTATGGGAGAACTAAACCAGTGAACTAACAGCTCTCTACTTTCCTTCATCTAAAATTTCTGGTGCCTCACCCTGAAAGTTGGAAAAAAAACACAAATCCTAGTATGGAATTTTTGGTTTCCTTTTCCCTCTCTTCGTCTTAGATACATATAATACAGAGTATGTTATGAATGTCAAGAAATTTCTGAAGAAAGGGAAATGAATGTCTGATATTTGCTAGGCATAAAGCTGTATGCATAGCCTAAATTAACTCATATTATCCTCTGTATTTTGTGAGGTAGTTTTTATTAATCCCTCTGACAGATAAGGAAACCAAAGCTTAGATTTTTAAGTAACTTATCAAAAGGCACATAGCTTAAACTGCTAGAACTGGATTTTGAAACCATCACTGTCTGACTCCAAAACTAATGCTTCTGCCACTAATTATTGGCTAACTCTTTATGTAATAGTAATCTTGTAAATGGAAGTCACCATGAATAAAAATGCAGAAGGCTATCACAGATCCAAAGTTAGGTACTAGATAAAACTCCTACCCAGCCAAGTTTTAGAGTAAAGATATCAAGGGCAAGAGGAGGAAATTATGTGAGTAAATAACAGTAATTAGATATAATGAAATGATACCAAGATATTGTTCATTCATTTATGCTACAGACATATCCTGAATGCCCTTTCTTGCTAGGCACTGGGAATGAAAAGGCAAACCAAGGGGCCAGCCCAGTGGCATAGTGGTTAAGTTTGCATGCTCTACTTCGGCGGCCCGGAGTTTGTGGGTTTGGATCCCAGGCATGGACCTACACACCACTCATCAAGCCTTCCTGTGGCAGCATCCCACATACAAAATAGAGGAAGATTGGCACAGATGTTAGCTCAGGGACAATCTTCCTCAAGCAAAAAGAGGAGGATTGGCAACAGATGTTAGCTCAGAGCCAATCTTCCTCACCAAAAAACAAAAGGCAAACCAAGTACACTCCTTTCTCTTGAGTTGCTCGTGATCTAGTCTAGTAAGGCAGTCATGCACACAGTGAATGATGAGGCATGGTGGGAGTGCTGTGTTGTGAAGTTGTATCAAGAAAAGAACATAAAAAGTGTTTCTACATTGTGTTCTCACTGTAATACAGGATTCCATGCTGCTGGTCACATTATAAATGAAATAAAACCTTCAAAGCAGGACATCTGCAATTTGACCCTGCCCTATCTAAATTTTTATTCTCCTTTGTGGAAAGATAGGGTAGATTCCAAGACAGTTGTTCTTTGTCAGCTTAAGCTTTCCCATCCAGTCTCTTTCCTTTGTTTAGTTTTCAAAGTGATATTTGCCCTTTTTGTTCTGTGGGAAGTTTAGGAAACATTAAAAAAAAGTTCAGCGAGTTCCACTGCACACCTGTGCTATGTTGTTGTTGTTGACGGTTAGAACAGGAGTGATTTACTTCTCCTTTTTCTCCACATTTTTCAAGTTTTCAAAAATGAGTATTCATTGCTTTTGAAATAGAAAAAAGATTTAATAAATAAAGAATGGAATCAACAAAGCTATAGTTAAGTCCAAAAGCTTCGTAGTACTTTATCACCATGCTCTTTTCTTCTCCTATGCCATATATTAAAGAGCAACTGTGTTGTAATAGTTCTAATAAAGGAGATTATAGGAGTGTGTGTGGAAACAAAGATACCACTTGGAAGCATATATCCTCTTTTTTTGTTATGAAAGTATTTGGGAATGTAGTGTTTTTTTTCCTGAAAGAACAAAAATAAATTTTACTTATACTTTTAGGATACTAAGAAACTAAATAGTTAAAGACACCAAAGTATTTTGATAAGCTTTATGGATCATAAGTTCATTGAAAGTTTTCTATAATGCTTCTGTAGTTTTCTACAAATCTTCTCAGAGTAGGATTTTCCCGATATTTATGTGTCTAATGACTCTTAAATGGGGTTAAGTGGAATGACCACCACATTAAATTTTGTAGTGATTAGCATGATTCCAATGCAAATGGAATTTACTCAGTACCAACATAATTATAAATTTTTGAGCTATATTTAATACAAGATTTTACTCTCATCTAAATTAATTTTTAAATATTAAACATCCCAATTTACCCCTGTAGTATTTTTCTTCTAACTAGCATATTTTGTATATGTTTTTTGTTCAATGTGTTTTCTCTTTTCCTTTTTTATATGTAACAGGTATATATCCCCCCCCACAAAATCCATTTAACAAATATATTATTGTTGTCATTTAATCTCAGAACTGGTGACAAGAAAAATGTAGCCTGGAAGATACTTCCAAAGAAACCATGTAAAAATCTGATGAACACACTGAATAATTTGCACCAGCAATTGGCAAAATGTAAGTGTACAACTTAATTAAAAGAAGTAATTTAATGTGAGAAAAGGATTCCAATTTTTTTGCCTACTTGTAAAAGGATGGTGTTTATTTTGTCTAAATGAACGGTTTTACAATCTAAAAGCAAATGAACATTAAAGCAAAATTTGTTAGAAACTGAATGGGACATTTATAAAATTATATATTTTACATCTGTCACATTTTCGTAGAAGCATTTTAGAATAATAAAATTCAAAAAGAGGTTAAGGTGGTTGTTTTCTTTAATTTTACCATCACTTAAATATCCTGGAAAAAATAAGGATTTCCACTTGTATATTTCCTTCATACAAAGAATAGAAAATTAGTTTTGAAAATCTAAGACAGATGGTTTAAATTACGTTAGAAAATGTTGATGATTTCAGCAGGGTGAGAGCTAGGTCATATGCTTTTCACCTTCAGTGGATCTTAATGCTGTGCTTACTTCAAATAATTTGAAAAAAGAAGCTCGCCAAAAGCATTAGGAAATTAATCAAAATGAAAATTGATTAGGGTATGGAATATTTCAGTAAAAAACTTATATAAGAATATATTTTGGCAGTTATCCAGAATTACTGATAAGAAGTATTAAACATTCATTTATTTAATCCTCTTGGTATTTTATAACAATGGTCCATTCAGAGTCCATAATTTAATACTTGTATGAAAAATGGTCAGTAATGGTGTAGCAGCATTTGAGGTTCTCATTTATGTATTAGGTGCAAATAAACACAGGAGGTGGCCTACATCCTTGAGGGTTCAAGATGCTTATAGTATAGTTGGAAATAGATATGGAAAAAGACTGTTTACAAAGTATACTTCACAACAAGTAGATAATTCAGAAGTGGCTCATAAGTATGGGGATATGAAAAAAATGACATCGAATAGAACAAACTTTTATCTTATGGATCGAATAAATTATGTACGGTGTATATTTAAGCTACCTAGTTAATTGCTTTCTAAGAGTGCATGCACTTCTTTTCAATAGCTGAGAAGTCCAGCAGCTTTTGTAGCAATATTTAAATATTATTAAAATCTGTGAAATAGCCCATCCAGCTCTACTGAAGGGCAGAATCTCAAAGCTTAAAACTATGGTCTTTTAAACAATACTGATAGTTAAGGGTTTTATAACACTTTACAGCTTCAAAGCACTTTCACACGTTTATTTATCTTTACAATTACAAGGATAATAACATTGAGGGAGGTAAAGTAGCTTGTCAGAGATCATGCAGTTAATAAGAATGAAGCTAGGATTAAAACCTAGGCCTTCTGTTCTAATGCCCTTGTTCTTTCTAGTACTTTTCTTTTTTAGACAATAAGAACTCCAAAGAAAACTCTCTAAGATGATTAATTATTCCTCATATTTTAAAAAGTTTTTAAATTTTGAAGCAATCACAAACTTTTTTTCCCCTCACCCTTTGAGAATAGATACTCCCTCAACTCTGAATGGAATGTTTTCCCTACCAATAAATACATTCTCCTACATCACTACAATATAACTATGAAATTTGAGAAATTAACATTGAACATTACTGCCATCTTTATCCTCAGACCAGATTCAAGTTTTACCAATTACCTTAATAATGTTCATTATAGCAAAATAATCTGTTTCCAAATTAGATGTTGTATATAGTTTCAAGTCTCTTTGGTCTTCTTTTCTCTAAACAGTTCCTTGATTTTTTCTTCATTTTCTTGACATTTTTGCTGAGTGTACTTACTTTTGTAGAATGGTGTGTGACGTGGGTTTGTCTGAGTGTCCTCATGATAAATACAGGTCATGCATATTTGGCAGGAATATTGCAGAAGTGATGCTGAATTCCTTTCATTACATCCTTATCAGATCACACAGTATTTCAATTTGTCCCATTATTGATAAAGATGTTCGTTTTGACTACTTGATTAAGGTGGTGTCTACCGGGCTTCTCTACTACAAATTTACTCTTTTACTAGCTAATGGCTTTAGCATTGAATGGTTCAGGAAGAGAAAGAGTTGTTTTTCATGTTTTAATTCCTGTGTGTTCCTCTTGTAGGCACTTATATTTATAAAAAGAAAAAAGGGAGGAAGGGAGACTACTTCATTTAACCCTGTGTCCAGTTGATATGGTTGTTATGATTTTCATTTATTAGTTTGTAAGTAGTTATTCCAGAACATGAACATTTTTTCTGTTGGTAGTCAGATAAACAGGGATAATTTTATGTTTAATTTGAGTGAAATGTATTCAGCAGAGCCTAAAAAATGATATGGCAAGCTTTGCTAGGATTTACATATTATAAAGTTAGGTAAACAAAGAATTGAGGTAGCTTGAGCTGTTTTGAAAACACACAAAATTATTTTTTTCTTTCAGTTTTATTGAAATGTAATTGACAAACAGGACTGTATAAGTTTAAGGTATACAGCATAATGACTTGACTTACGTATACAACAAACTTATGTTGATACCATTATGAACTTTAGTTTTGACAATTTGGAGAAAACACTAACGCTGTATTTCTTCACAGTGCAGCAGAGACCAAGAGAAGATGGACTAATGGACTTAGCAATGAATGACTATGATTTTAATTCTGGAAAGAGGTTGCACATGATAGATTTGGAAATCCAAGAGGCATTTTTGTGTTTCATGGCCTCTATTTTAAAAGGTTATAGATCGTACTTAAGACCAATAACTCAGGCCCCATCTGAGACAGCCACAGATGCAACCTCTCTTTTTGCCCTGCAAGGTAAGTGATTGTATAGTTTTACAGCTTTCATATTATTAAGCTTAGTCTTGTGATGATTCAGTTGCTTTCTGGGTTAATAGCTCATATTTATCAAAATGTGTATTTCAGGAGTATATGAATATCAACTCTGTTGGTAAACCATTTCCATGGGACTAGTTATTTCTCAGGCACAGTAGATATAACACCGTTAGCAAAATATGCAAAAGAAACTACAGAAAAGTGCAGAGTTCCTAACCAGGTACTACAGCACTCTGTTGTGTCACAGGTGTGTTGAGATATTGATGCTTTTAGCCTTCAGGGCAGCCAGGCAATGTGGGGGATGCAAGGAACCCGTGGAATAGTCACCTCCAGGCTTGAGCAGCCTCATTTGTTTTACTCCAGTATGCTTTACAAATATCATTTTCTGTGTGTGCCACAAAGTAAAAAAGGTTGGGAAGCCCTGGAGTGCAGTTTGTGTCGTAATACGTATTTACTTTCTTTTGTAATATTTTAACATTTGAATGAAAAATTCAGTTAATAAGCATATGTTGAGAGCCTTCAAATGCTAGGTATTGGGTATATAGTGGTATGCAAAAGATACATGATTGCTTCTCCCATGGAGCATATGGTCAAGAAGATAAGCAATTTGAAAATAATACGAATGAACACTTCAGATCACAGAAGGCCCTTCTGAGGAGTTCACATCTGAGCTATGATCTAAAGGATGAGTAGAAATTAGTCAGGCAAAGGGAAAGTAGAAGAATGTTTTAGCCAGAGAGTACAGTTGTTGAAAAGTCCCTGAGACTGGAAAGAGTTTGAGTTCATGGGCCCAAAGAAAGCCCAAGTGTAGTGTAACTAAGCATAGTGAGCAAGGTGGAGCATGAAATCAGGAAATAAACTTTTACTCTGTTTCAATAAGTAAAACACAAACATAAATGAATACTAGAGGGGCTGTAACTGCTGCTTTGAAAAAACTACATACATATATGGAGAGAGAGAGCATGCCATGTGCACATATTGTGCATCACATTTGGGGAGATAATAGCAATTTTTAAAGTGTTTTAAAATTTACTAGTTTATGTGTAATCTTCAAGGTAGCAAGGGGACAACAGACAATTCTGGATGAGGATTTGAAAGATCTGCATTCAAGTTCTTTCCTGTTGCTGTCTTTGTCAGGTCACTTCCCCTCACAAGGGTCTTAGTTTTTTTTCCTGCAAAATGGTGGGGTGTAGGGGGTATAGATGACGTTGTTGATCCTTCTAGCTCAAACATTCTATGAATCCATAAATGATATTATATATTCTGACATTACAAATTTATGTTGAACAGCTTTCTTAAGAAGCCGGGACCGGTCACATCAAAAATTCTATAACATGATGACCAAAACACAAATGTTTATTCGCTTCATTGAGGAATGTTCTTTTGTCAGTGATAAAGATGCAAGCCTGGCATTTTTTGATGATTGTGTAGATAAAGTAAGTAATATAATAATATGTCTACAGTGCCCTAACTTATTTTGTGTGACTGTTATAAATGTTATGAGTTAGTTTCTATTTATAACTTTCACCAGCTTTTAACAAAATCTCAAATTAATTCCATTTTATCATTTACCCTTTATTATGAAAGTTTTGGTGGCCTACTAGGTATTATAAAGCACAGCTTCTTAGGAGTACCTTGAGGGATTTTACTAAATTGTGAGTTTTATTTTAGCAATCATGTCCATAACCCTGCCTGCCCACTTACAGACTGTGGGAGTTTTGTCCAAGCCTGTGGACCTCTAACATAAGCATCCTTAATTTTCACCTCTCGTTTTTGTCTAAAGTGGATTGTCACATGCTGAGAGTGGGTGTAGAGCATGATGAATATTTCACCTGGATATTTCTACACTTTGGGAGTGAGTTTGTAGCATAAATTAAGTGGATTAATTCTACTATTTTAATTTCATGTGAAACCTTCCCTTCCCCTTCAGTCCTAATATCATTAGGTGGGCTAGAGCAAGATGAGTATCCATGCTGGAGAAAGAGGAGGTTGGGGAACAGTGACCCAGAGAGGGGTGTCAAAACCTGAATGGGGTGAGGAAGGAGGAGCAACCTAGTATGGAGTGTTGGAGCCCACACCAGGTGAGAAGAGCATCCGTGCAAGAAGTAGCCTAGCATGGGAATCAGAAAATGAGCAGAACAGAGAGTGTCCGTGCTGGGGGACAGACTGCTGCAGGTCAGAACTTAAACAGGATGAGAAGAGCATCCATGTAGAGATGAGGACAGCATGGAGTGTCAGAGTCTGAGCAGGGTGAGACTATCCCCATTGGGTAGGGGCAGCAAATGGGGTGTCAGGGTTTGGTCTAGATGAAGGAGATGCCAGCTTGGTGGGGGCAGGGAGTTGGTCTGGAAGTTGTCAAAGCCAAATTAGGGTGAAAAAGTCATATGCGTGGGGGGGAGGGTGGTGGTGGAGGTGGGAGAATGTTATATATGGCAGAATTGATCAAATAAATAAATATACTAAAGATAATAAAGCTTCTCATTGTCAGAAAAGGGATTTACAAATAACAGAAAAGGAGAAAACCTGAACTAACCCTGTAGTATTGGAATTGGAGAGTAGAATGGAATTGGAGGTTTGTTATGATATCATTGGTTTTCAATATGTATAGATAGATATAGAAATAAATATAGATGTAAGTGTGTGTGTCTATGTGTATACACACGTATATTCCCTACCTCTGTACTCTGAGAAGACCTGGAAGTAGCCATACCCCAATAGCAATGAGTACACCTAATACACAGATTTCGACTTCTAAATGCCATTCTCCACTAAAAGGAATCAGGACTCCTTGGAGAAATTATTAGTCCCAAGGGTAGGGCAAGGAAAGTACAGATGAGCCCTAAAGTAGTTTGTGCTAGAAAATAAGGAATTGCTCCAAGAATGATGGAGACGTGGTTAAAAAAAAAAGCAACACATACACACAAACATAAGCCACTTTGAAGGGAATCCCACTGGCTACATCTGGGACAATTTGAACATCAAATGTTTGTAACAGATTATAACCCATTGAATAAAATAGAAAACTCTGTCTGCACAAATATTAATCAATCAAGAGTCTAATGAGAAACAGGATTTTACATAATGTCAAAGTAACTCTTGCAATTAATCTCAAAAGATTAAAGGGAAAAAAGTTATTTGTACTTGAAGTTACTTGTACTTGAAACTTTTCTATAAATTTGTGAATGCAAATACAGTATTCGTGGTTTTATGCCCATGATAGTAGAAAAAAGGAAGAAAGCAAATCTTTGTCATATATTTTCTCAATAATTTATGCTTGTAAGGTTACTTAAGGAAGTCTATCCCTTTCAAATTTATGTGACTCTGAAAGAAAATCAGTGGGGTTTTTTTTTTTTTTTTTGGCACTACAGCCAAAATACAACTTATCCCTCAATATTCACAAATTGGCTCAGTTCTGAGTTTGACGTGAAGATGTCCTTTACTAATTATTAAGTAAGTACCAAATGTATCTTATAAAAATGAGAAATGAGTCTCACTATGTAAGGCGTAGTAGGAATAACACTACATTGGGAATCGGGAGAAGTTTAATCCCAGCTCTTATACTTGTGACTTTAGTCAAGTCATTTAGTCTTTCTATGTTGTTTTCTTATCTATGTTTAAAAAAATATTGTGAGGAGAAATCATTATAACTGCATATCTCACAGTGTTCGAGTAGTGCTGTATGAACTAAAAAGTAGAAAACATTATGAGTATTTTTATATTTTGCTGGCTTTTATTTGAGTTTATAAATTAGTGGTTCACTTTACCATTTCCTGACATAGAAATGTTCAAGTTTTGAATGACTTACACATACGAAGAGTAGGAACATGTTCAGAGTCTTGTGTAGCGTCTCCCCTCTCCTTCAGTTTAGAACGGTTGAGGGATGGCTGATGTAGAGAAATACTGTTTCCGATGCTGATGAAGAATTAACAAGCTAAGGTGCCCAGAAATAACCACCATAGTCCTTGAAATGCTTTAGAATAGGGAGAAGATGGATATAGGCCATTACCTGCTTGGAACACATAATTCATTTTCTCATAGAAACACTGATATAAATGGGGAGTACCTGTAGCTGAAATGGTACAGGGCTACAGTGTTGTGCTAGAAATATGTATTAATTTTTTTTGGTGGAATGATAACTCTAATCACCATTTAGGATATCTTTTTAAAAATCAAAACTTATTGAAATATTATATACAAATAATAAATGTACCTTTGAAGTGTACAGTTTGACAAGCTTCGGCAAATACAGATTTCCATGTAACCATGACACCAAAATATAGAACATTTCCATCACCCCAGAAAGGACATTGCTTTGGGGGGATTTATTTTCTACATTTTGAATAAACTTTTTACAAATAGACTTTTAGAACTCTACCTTTTTGTAAGTTGAGCTCTGCCTATATAGAGCTTTGAATCCTGTTTATTTTGAGAAATAAATATCGTAGTTCCTTGTTTTGTCTTCATTACAGCATTGTACCAGTAACTTCATTTTCAATATTTTAACCAAATTTTTAAGTTTGCCTTATTTGGTGCTTATAAAGTTAAATATTAATGGAAAGAATAAATAAATAGAAAGTGTGTTTTATTTTATTTATTTTTTTTTATTTATTTTTTTGTGAGGAAGACCAGCCCTGAGCTAACATCTGTTGCTAATCCTCCTCTTTTTGCTGAGGAAGACTGGCCCTGGGCCAACATCTGTGCCCATCTTCCTCCACTTTATATGGGACGCTGCCACAGCATGGCTGACAGGCAGTGCGTTGGCGGGCGCCCGGGATCCGAACCGGCGAACCCCGGGCTGCCAAGCGCGGACGAAACCGCTACGCCACCGGGCGGCCCCTAGAAAGTGTGTTTTAAATAGAAAATGTGTGAAATAAATAGAAAGATGTTCTTTAAAAAATAATGTCTCAAAATCCTTGTTTACAGGAGTAATTGTGTTGGTTTTGTATATAAAAATGATATTTCTGACTAGCACTATGCACTTTGAAAGTTTTTCCTGTGTGGTGCTGGGATTCTACTGGTCATCCAGATATACTTGCTGAGCTTCCCTTGTGAACAGGGGCATACATTTGTGTAACAATTGTTCCCTGTGCCAAGCTAACTGAATCATAAGGGACCAAATTAGTGACCAGAGTTTTGCTAAGAGCATGCTTTAGCCAATAAATTTATTAATCCACATGGAAACACTGAATTAGTTGTAGGAATCCACTTAACAGTGCAGAAGAGAAAGATCTTACATTGTTCCCCTTTATTTTTTACTCATTTTATGTATCTTGTTCACAAGTTTGTGTTTCAACTAAGAACTTATATTGTAGTATCACATGGTTTGGAAAATACTCAGTAATATTGTAAGACTTACAATTTTGCTAGCTACCTAGAGCATCATGTTCTGTGGAGGATATTTTAGTACTGATAATTACTCTATTATATTGTCTAGGATTTTCTGAAAGTAGGTCACCTGCTATTTACTTAATAGGAGTCAATGCAGGACATGATTGGAGAATAATTGGCTAAAGAATATTAATTCTGAGAAGTCTTAATAAAGAAACAATCCCATTAAATGTGTAACCATTGTTTCTAGGCAGACTATTTTCCTAAAATGCTATTTAACTATTCAAAGTCTAATTCCAACAAAAGATCACTTATGTATATAATGGATTAATGTTATACTTAAAGATTTTAATGCCTACTAAGAAAATCAAAACTGAAAAGTAACTCTCTAAAACATAGTTATTTGTATTTGTTTTATTATAATTCAAGAAGCTCTTTTATTAGAGAAAAATACAAAATGTCACAAAATACAAAATACAAATAACTTTCATATATAGAGGTTAATTGTATTCCTAGTATTATTAAGCAAAGCTCTCTGAAATAGTAAATAGTTATACAGTGTTGTTACTACGTTTCATATTTTTGAAAATTATTTTATTGGGGTCATATTGGCTTACAACATTGTGTAAATTTCAGGTGTACATAACTGTATTTCAGTTTCTGTGTATACTGTATTGTGTTCACCACCAACAGTCCAGTTTTTATCTGTCACCATACATATGTGCTACCTTTCATATTTTAATACCACAATTTAAGTGCACTCAACGTAGCAAGTCCGTGCTTGCTTTTAATCTGCAAATGTTTTCTGAATATCAGTAATACCTTAAAAATAATCATTTATGTGGGGTTATTCCTTAGTTGAGTGACTTGGAGCTTAATTTTTTAAGAGAACAGAGCCTTTTACCTCTAGCAGTTTAGCTATGGAAAATAAACAATATTAGATATGCATTAACTGCCTAAGCCAATCCATGACTAAGATTGAACAGAAATTAGACATATTCCTCTTTTGATCTTAGTGGATCCAAACAAAACGTTTGACTAACTTTAAAAAACTGCAGTAGGGGGCCAGCCAGTGGCGTAGGAGTTAAGTTTGCAAACTTTGCTTCGGCAGCCTGGGGTTCATGTGTTTAGATCCTGGGCGCAAACCTATGCACCGCTTATCAAGCCATGCTGTGGCAGGCGTCCCATAAATAAAATAGAGGAAGACGGGCACAGATGTTAGCCCAGGGCCAATCTTCCTCAACAAAAAGAAGAGGATTGGCAACCGATGTTAGCTCAGGGCTAATCATCCTCACCAAAAGAAAAAAAAAGCTGGAGTAGGTAATGCTGAATAGGAACAAGTAAAACAATAGATGAGAATTAATTGAGTTTCATCTATGACTAATTTAAGAACGATGTGTTCTTGTTCTTTGTATGATTATATTTTAAATCCTTACAATCTGTTCTTGTAGGATGGATCTTAACTAAGGGCAGTTTTGTGTAGCAAATAATCTGGTAAGATTTTTCTTGGTCTCCCAAGCGTTCCTCTGCAGTGTTTTCTGAGCATAATAATGTCCTGTGAAAATATATGAAGAGGATATGAAAATTATTTTAATTTTATCCTGCCGTGGGTGTTGGATTTCTTTTTCTCCCAGTTGAAACAGATGTCCCTGTGCTTTCCAAAAGACGAAAATGTCCAACTGATAAATGTAAGATTTATTGCATGGCTCTTTTTGCAATGATGTGTGCAAAATGAGATTTTATTGGTATACAAATTAAGGAAAATATCTTTTACCAAGTTACTGAATCTACAGTACAAAATTTTAATATTTTGATAGACTTGACAATACTAAGAATTAGAGCAGTTGTCCTTGACCATGGGTTTTTTTCTGTATGAACAGTGTGGTTGGAGAGTGGGAAATAGGTACAGGTCTGGAGAGGGAGAAGCTGTTAAAAAAGAGGGAGAAGCTGTTAAATAAATAAATAAAAATTTAAAAACACCTGGTGCTCATAGACAAGCAGTTCTCTTATAATGTTCCATCATGGAGATGGGAATAGTTTCCAGCTTCCTTTCCAGTGACCTTGGGCATTTGTTTTAACCTTTTTATTGTGGTGCATCACTTCTCTTTCATTATCATTGCTGCCCTTACAATTAGATTAACACCATTTCATCTGCATAAAGATGTTCAAGTATAGAGCTTCTCATTTGTTTTTGGTTTGCCCTTGGCCACCATATCCTACTAGGGAACCTAGGATTTTGAGTTATTATTGACATGTTTCTAGTGTTGTTTTTAAAAAAATATTTTTAGGTTTGCTAATAATGGATTAGATGTTCTCTAAGTTTAATTTTTAACACTTTCATTAAATGACTAAAGTAGCAGGAAGTGTGGAAAATAAAAGGGAGCAAATACTCTGTAAGCCCATTGCCCTAACTAATATCCATTTTACATTTACTTCCAATGTTTTTACATAATTGTAATATAGTTTTCTAATTTTTTACATGATCGGATCTTATAAGCATTTTTAATATTGCTACCAAATCTTTTAAAAGTAAATTTTCATTTTAACCACAGTAAAACATAGTTTTAGAAGTTAAATAATTTTATAAGACTTATGTCCCATTCCTTCCCAACCCTAGTTGGTACTCCCCAGAGGTAACCACTTTCTCTTTCAGCTATTTCTTCAGTCATTTACCTTAAGATTGCCAAAAATATAAGATTGTTTTTATTGCTGCTTATTGTTTTATATATTACCTATTAACGTCATATCTACCACAGCCACAATTCTTCCAGTGTAGTTATAACACAAGTTTTGGTCAAATACTTGTTCAATGTTAATATTAATTATCACTATGTTAAGAATTGCAGCTAGGCCATGTATATACTATAATTAAATTTCCTTTTATGTATGGATTTTGTTTTCCCTGAAGTTAATAATTGCTATATTTTTGTTTTGTGTCTACTTTAATTCATCTCCAAACTCTTCTACAATTTTTCCAACCTATAGGTACTCGATCCATTTGATTTTTCACTTCTTGGAAGAGCTTTCCATCTTCATGTTCCAATCTGAACTGATTGTTAGTTTCTAGTCTGTCATCCTGGGATTTTCCTTTACAATGGGAATTATGTTGACCTCTCTCAGGAGTTGGGTCCCCTGATTTCTGGCTTCAATAACTTCTTTCTTGGTTTATTTCCTTGTTATAGTGGAGCACATCTTCCAGTAGCTCAGTGAGAAAGAGTACATGGGAGATACATTTTTTGATGTCCTGCCTATCTGAAAATTTCTGTATTCTCCCCTAATACTTGATTGCTATTTGGTTGGATGTAAAATTTTGAAGTCATTACTGCATTGTCTTCTAGCTTCAAATGTTGTTGAGAATAACATCTAGTCTAATACCGTCTTGATTTCTGATCTTTTGTGCCTGATCTCTTTTTCTTTCCGGAAGCTTTTAAGATATCTCCAGTGTTCTAAAATTTTGTAAGGATATGCCTGGTATAGTCCTTCTTTTCTTCATTGATTTGAATACGTGTAGGCCCTTTTAATCTGTGGAGTCATTTCCTTCAGGTTATGGGGAATTTTCTTGCATTTTTTTAAATTTAATTTTCTTTCCTTTGTTTTCTCTGTTCTCTTTTTCTGAAATGTACTATTATTTGGATATTGGCCCTCCTGGCCTGATCCCCTTAATTTTTGTTATCTTTTTCAGTTCCCTTTTCTGTCTCTTTGTCTTTCATTTCCACTTGTTGGGAGATTTCTTCAATTTTATCTTCCAACCTTCATAGTAAACTTTTTATTTCTGCTATCATTTGTAATTTCCATAACCTCCTTTTCATTCTCTGAATGCTCTTTTTTATAGCATCTTCTTGTTTCATGGATGTAGACTGATTCATTTTAGTTATTTAAAGGTTTTTTTCCCCTGCATTCTCTGCTTCTTCTGAGTACCTTTTAATATTGGTTTCTTTTTTTCTCTTTTAAGTTATTGGTTTTCCTTGAGTGATCTTTGGTTGGTATTCATTTTCAAGAAGGAGGCACAAAGAATTCATTGGAGCTCTTTCTGGGGAGCTAGGGCTTGGAGCTTCCTTAGGTATGAGATTGATGATCATAAGGGAACTCAGCTATTCCATTAGAGTCCATGATTGATCAGTGTCTGTGATTCTTTTCTTTTAGGCTGCTTGGTTTCCCCAGGAGGTAGCTCTAGTTTCTAGCCTGGGGAGTATAAGCCTGACTGCCACTTTTCTCAGAACTGAGTGGGGAAGGCAACAGGTTTTCCCTTTGTTGTAACCTGTAGGCTTTTACTCACTTCACCTGTTTTTATTAACCTCCTTCACCTCCCCGAGCCCTGCCTGGTATCCTCAAGTTTAAAGTCCCTCCGGTTCACTCAGAAAGACCCAATCTAGTCTTCTGCCACATTGGGGAGAGATAATGGCCTAACTGTACTGGGTTGGACCAGGAATCTGGGAGTCCTTAAATATGGGTTTTTAGCTAATTCTCCTGCTTCAACCCCACCTGCACTCCCATCTTCAAGGCCATCTAGCATTTTTCATTCCTGACCTTTCTGGGGATCTACAGAGCAAAATGACTTGCTTTTTGTCCTCTTTCCCCTCCAGTGCCAGATGTGGCTTTCAACTTTCTCACATCAGTCTGCTTTGCAGCTTCTAAAATGTTTTGAACTCCAGCTCTACAGTTATTCCTTCTCCAGTTCTTGTTGTCTTTGTACGGTTTTTTTTTTTTTAAATCCCCTTACTCTCATTTTGGTGAGATTTCAGGAGGGATTGAAGGTAAATTGTGTTTAATTTGTCTTGTTCAACCAGAAGTCTGCATAATCTTTACTATTTTCATTTTTAATGATTGTATATTTCATCCATTTATCATACTTTTATCATTTACCTATTTTTTGACATGTAGATGATTTCCAGTTTATTGCTGTTGCAGTCCTGCAAGAAACATCTTTCACACTCAAAGCTTTTTTTCGTGTTAGATTATTTTCTTAGCATAAGAGTAAGGTGAAAATATTTAAACACATCTTGCTTTCTAAAAAAGACTACCAATTTTGAGTACCAGCAGGATATGTGATTATCCTTTACTATATTTTTTACTATATTTATTATATAATTTTATATCATTACTGTATTTATTGTATCATTGTTAGTTTCACTGGATAAATGTCTTTTTGACAGGCTAAAAAGAAAGGTAACTTCTTTTTTACTGATTAACTTTTAAATATCCTTCAACAGAATTGAAATAAGTGCTTATTCTAATAGCAATAGATTCTGCCTCGTTTAAATTTTTATTCTGAGCATTTATTACTCTTGTAATTTTTTAAAAGCAAATAAAAATAATACGTATTCATTATTTTCTAATTGCAAAATAAATAACAATATAAAGAAGAAAATTAATTGCCAGTAACACCACTACCCAGAGGTCACATTTTGATAAGTGTATGTGGGCGTGTGAGAGATAGAATGCACACGAATATGTGTAACACACATATACACTCTTTTAAAAAAAAATAGCATCATACTATATATATATGACTTAGCCTGATTTTTTTCATTTATCACTATTTTGTGATCATTTTCTGTTGTCTTTAATTAGAATTCTGAAATATGCAGTAATTGTCTAGTTCACTGTATGGATATACCATTTAAACCATTCTTTAATCCTGGAGATTACAGCATGTATGCTGTGAAATTATAACCAACAATTTATGTAAGAAGACTCTGGATGTACCAGCTCTTTTTAAGAGTTAGAAAAATTTCAAAGCTATCTCTGTCCTTTTTTGATATACTCTGCCCTAAATCCTTATCTTAAAGATTTAATTTGTTAATAATTCTTGCTCTCCCATGTATTCGTCACTGGTGTATGATATTAGTTCTATGTAACCTATTGAAGTTGTGTGGGTTATATTTTGTCATATATGTGACATCTGTTGGTTTTTTTAAAAAAATTAATGTCAATGTTGTGCTCTTTAGTTGATGAGCTCCTTTTGGGCATTTTAAACTCTGTGAAGTTTTCATTTTTTATGAATATTACTTTGCCATTGAGTATCTAGGGGAAATAGTACTACTAAAGTGCTTTTAATATTGATGTGACTAGAGTTTAACTCAAATGTTCTTCTACATATACTGGAGGAGCTTAGGGAAATTTGTTATATTTAGTATAAATCAGAGATCAAACCCAGAATTCTTAACACATACACACACGTGTGTATGCATTTTAAAAAATATTTCTTGAACGCAGTCTCATGATTCAAAATGCAAAATAATATAAAAAGGTATACTTTGGGAAATCTGAGTCTTATCCCATCCCATTTATCTCCCCTTCCCCATATAGGCAATTACTTAGTATTCTTCTCATATTTCCTTAGGTGAATACAAGCAAAAGATGAATATGTGTTTTTATTTTTCCCTTTTTCTTACTCAAAAGATTGTATACTGTATACAATGTTCTGTACCTTTTTATCTTCACTTAATTATTTTGGAGAGCTTTCTATAGTGATACATAGAGAACTTGTTTGGGTTTTTTTTTTTTTCAGTGAGGAAGATTAGCCCTGAGCTAACATCCGTTGCCAATCCTCCTCTTTTTGTTGAGGAAGATTGGCCCTGGGCTAACATCTGTGCCCATCTTCCTCTATTTTATTTATGGGATGCCTGCCACAGCATGGCTCATAGGTCCACACGTAGGATCCAAACCTGCAAACCCCAGGCCACCGAAGCTGAGCACGTGAACTTAACCACTACACCACCGGGCAGGCCCCTCTTTTTTTTTTTTTTTAATAGTTCTTTAGTGTCCACTTGTATAAGTGATTTATTTAACTATTCCCCTATAGATGAACACTTGGCTAATCAATGTAGTTTTTTTAATGTATATTTTTAAAACTCCTTCAGGTGGACATGGACAAGAGTGGTGAAATGCGACTTATAGAACTGGATGAATCTTTCAAAAGTGAACATACTGTCTTTGTAACACCTCCTGAGATCCCCCATCTACCCAACGGTGAAGAACCCCCTTTACAGTACAGGTATTCAAGAGGCAGAATGTTTGAGATTGAAAGAGAGAAGCAATCCATCATCTGTGACGTAGCTTTCTAAGGACTGTGGTATTTTCAAAATCCAAACTTTACAGATCCCTAATTTTTAGGTGGTAAGCAAGCTTATCCCACATCCATTATTAAGTTTTGAGGTTTAAAAAGAAAAAGATTATAATTTTGTGTAATACAGACTTGAGAAGCTCTCTATATCTGTATAAGTATCTGTTCTCATAAATGTTGATTAAATTCAGTTAGGGCCCCACGCCATCAAAATGCAATACTTTTATTATAGAATTTTGATTTTTGTTTATCACTGAAGCTGGTTTCCTCACTTCTGTCCCCTCCCCCAACACACATTCATTAATGTAACTTTGGTTTACAAACAGCTTAAATCAAATTTAGAGTCAATATTTGTGCCCTTGATTTGGATGATATAGTATTTTTAGGCGATTAATTTTTCTGTAAGTTCTATTTTAAGTCATGGAAATTCGGAACTATTGGAACTAATCTTGTTAATTGTTAATTTAGGAAATTTGGTCAGACACTGTTCAAAGTGCTTGGTACATAGACTTGAATGATGCATTGTTTCTGCCTTCAAGTCTAGTGGGAAAGAGAAAAGTTCTGAGTGCAGTGAAATAAGGATTATGATGAAGGTAGATTTCTTGTACATCTGTCTATCTGTATGTATATTATACATATACATTTGTTATATACTAGAAGTAGTTTCTAGTATACATTTATTTTTTCTTAAAATGATATTTCCTTTTCGATTTTAAATTTTTTTATTCTCCAATAATATTTCTTACTTTAAAGATTTTAATACCATTTCACATCTATCATTCATTAAGTCACAGTTTATTTTCATTTAAAAAGGATTTTTCAGGACATCCTCACTTATAATTTGGATCAAATTCTTCCTTTTACGGATGAGAAAGTAGTGTTAACAGATGTTTGTGAATGTTGATTTCATAGGCCACTTGATTCCTGCCCTTACTTTTCTTTCATTGATGATGTTGCTCATATCTCTTTTTAAAAATCTGTCTTTTGTCAAAGATATTTAAAATATTTCTCCTAATTTCTCTCTTTCTGTCTTCTTTTTCTTTCTAAACAAGATGTCATTTCATTGATCTCTTTTGTACGTTATACTTCGAAGACTTCTTTTCATATGTTTGGCTGATATAGTTTTGTTTTTCTTTTTGTGGTTTGGTTTTAACTTTTTGATTTAAATTTTACTTTTAGATTTAGTCCTTTAATAAGAAATTTACTTAGCGTAAAATATTCCTATTTTTTAAAGAATCTGTCATTTTTTTTTCTTGACACTACCAATATAATTTTAGTATAATCATACCCATCATAGAAAAACAACTTAAAATAAATGTCTTTAATGAACACAGTGGGTCCTGTTAATGAGATGACTTATATACTTACATTGTATAAAATGATAAGCCAGTAAGGTTCCATAAGATACACAGAATGGTCTTATCACACCATGTACACACAATGATTTTTTTTAAGGGACATGGTTTTCTTGAACTTCTTGGCTATTTTATTCCTACTTAACATTCAGTCATTACCAATATTTTCTTATTGTACTGAATTTGCCTATAGTAATGTATAATAGAGTTTACCATCTTTTATTATACTTAATTTTATACTTAGTTTTCTTCTTATACTTAGTTTTCTTCTTAGTTAATTATATGCCTTTAAGAATATTATAAAATAGGTGAAGTTTGCTGCTTGGAGGTTTCTGTTCTTTTCAATATGTCTTTGTCTTAGCTACTGCTACCTTTTAAATGCCCAAAACACCTTGCTCTGGCACCCAAATTAAGCCCACTTCCTCATAAAGCCACTCATTCTAATCTTTTCTTCTTCTCCAACTTCCTCAATTTTTCTTTCTCATAAGTGAGGTCCTGAACCTGCTTAGCTAACCTGATAAACCAATTCATGATAATATGAGAGCTTGTCCTGGTGTGCTAATGTGCTATTTGATTCTTTTTAAGGGGGAGGTTCTACAGTACTATGTTAATCCTCAGCAATGATATTAATGCCTGTCCTGTTTGAAAGAGTATTGATTTGGTGGGCCCTTTACCAGCTCCCAGATTATCTGATAACATTTGTTATGTATTTATATGAATACTAACTTACAAAGTTTGCTTGAGTTCCTTTGGAGTTTGATGTCAAGTTCAGCAAAATTTAAACATATTTCACTTTTCCTTCTCCAAAATATATATTTGAGTCTGTATTTGGCTGTTATAATAAGAAAAGTACATTAACATGAATATTTGTTGAGTATATATCATAGGCTGATGGAGAAAGATAACTAAAATAAATTCTAAGTGAAGAAGTTATTGGTCATAATTTTTTTAGCTTGTAACCAGTATGATCATCTATGTGTGCTTGAGAATTTTTTTCTTTTCAAAAACAGCTATAATGGATTTCCAGTTCTTAGAAACAATTTATTTGAGAGACCTGAAGGATTTCTACAAACACGAAAGAGCAAATTGCCTTCAAAATCAAGTAGTCCTAGTAGCCCTTCTCCCATGTTCAGAAGAACAAAACAGGTGCTTTGATAATTTTGCATTCTTCATGTAATCAAATATTAGAACAAAAATAAATATGACACATCCTCCCTTAATATACTTTACTACCCCATATATAACTATTACTAAATCGTTATGCTCCCCTGTAGTATTCTGAAGATAATTTAGATTAATTTGACTTCAAAAAATTAACTAGTTCTCTTGTCCTAGGACTTTATTTTACATATGTGTAATACAAATTCAAGCAGAGGCTTGAATATATATTAATTCTAGACAGATTTTGTTAGGGAAACATTATAGAAGCATGTGACTCGTACTTGTTCAGCATTCAGTTGAATGAGAATGCTTACGTGTGTAAATTTATTAATGAGATCCTT
The DNA here is from genome assembly GCA_031878705.1 of Tapirus indicus. Lineage (NCBI taxonomy): Eukaryota > Metazoa > Chordata > Mammalia > Perissodactyla > Tapiridae > Tapirus > Tapirus indicus. The sequence continues at coordinate 56,467,341 of CM062918.1, read as the reverse complement.
ACATTTTTTTCTAGGAAATTAAATCAGCCCATAAAATTGCCAAGAGATATTCTTCCATTCCTCAGATGTGGTCTAGGTGTCTATTGCGTCACTGTTACGGACTGTGGTTTATTTGTCTCCCAGCTTATGTGAAAGTATGTCATTCAAAAGTCAGGGCTCTGACAACAGCATATGATGTGCTTAAAAAAATGCAGTCAAAGAAGATGGATCCACCTGATGAGGTAACAATTATTCTTTAAAATGCATTATTTTATTCTAGATGCATGTACATGGATATTTTGTTTCTGTACACTCTGGAACTTACTGTGTTTCAGGTGTGCTACCGCATTCTTATGCAGCTCTGTGGACAGTATGATCAGCCAGTGCTTGCAGTTCGAGTGCTTTTTGAAATGCAGAAAGCTGGTATTGACCCAAATGCCATTACTTATGGTTATTATAATAAGGTAATTACTTCGATTTAATGGAGAAAGAGTATTAGTTTTGTGATTATACAACCTTAATTTAATGGCAGAAATAATTGATGCAGGGGTTATTTGGCATTTATTTTAGAGTATCTAAAATATATTTTGTAGCTCAAGTATGATTTTTTGTTCTATATTATGTTATACAATCTAGTTATTCTGTAGCTTGACTCTAAAGCCAGTGTGCGTTCATTTATAAAAATTATTTTACTAATGATTTTATTTCATTGAATGAATAGGCTGTTTTGGAAAGTACCTGGCCTTCAAGAAGTCGTAGTGGCTATTTTCTTTGGACAAAAGTAAGAAATGTTGTTTTAGGAGTGGCACAGTTCAAAAGAGCTTTAAAGAAACATGCACACTTATCACAAACAACTCTCTCAGGTAAAGGTTTTTAAGGGATCTATGTATTTTACTTTTTCTTTAAAATTAATTGACTAGTTAGTTTACATTTTTTTAGAAATTTTAAGTAGTTTCAAAATATTGAATATTTTCTAGTTTTTATTGCCATTAAGCAAATTCTAATTTTAGAGTATTCATCCCATTTAAAAAACACCAAATTCCACTTTTTTTCCCGTAACTCTTAAATTATCAACTTTTGGTGGTCTTGTTTTTAGTATTCATTAATAATTCACAGTAGGTTTCTTTGTTGTAGTTGTATTTTGCTAATCATGTGGCACTTTTCATGTTCAGTATTAGTAGATTATTAGCTTGAGCAACAAACTAATGTGTATTTTTGGTATCTCCCTGAGTAGTAAAATGCTGTCAAATTGTGTTCTTAAGCAGATGGCAGTGACCTGGATGCTGTTAGTCATGGCAGCATGGATAGTGGTCATGGGACACACACTGTGGAGCAGGCATCTTTTAATACGGGTTTAATCAAAGTATATGCTACTGATGATAGATCTAGTACAGGTTTGTGTGTGCTTATGTATACATTTATTACAGTACATTTTAAAAACTAGATTTGGTAGCCTGTCTTATTTAGATTTCAGTTTTCAATGATGTATGTAACTGTCACTTTTTAATTTTATATGTTTAGGCACTTGATTTGATATTGTATTTAATAACTATATGCAATTTTGTTCATTCTTTATTTGGATAGAAATAAAAGTTTAAGAGAGTTTATTCAAATATTTAGTCCTTGATAATCCAATTAACTCTGGATACCACACAGATCTCTTTATCACATCATTTTCTTAGAATAAATTCTTCCTTGTAATTATGAAAATATTATTAGAGTTTAAAAAAAGAAACTTTTAGCTTTGATCTGAATTAATAGTACCATGTCAACATCAATTTCCTGGTTTTAACAATGTACTGTGTTCCATGTAATATATTATCATTGGGGGAAGCTGGGTGAAGGGTACACAGGAATTCTCTGTACTGTATTATTTTTGCAACTTCTTGTGAGTCAAACTATATTACAATAGGAAGTTATAATAAAAAATTTAAAATATATATAACACTTGTAGTATTAGCACTGAAGGTGGCATTGATTTCATTAAAATATAAGATTTGTACATAAGCTTTCTCTAAGTATTGTTTTTGTCTTTTTCTTTTTCTTTTTTTAAGATTGGCCCTGAGCTAGCATCTGTTGCCAATCTTCCCTTTTTTTTTCTTCCCAAAGCCCCAGTTCATAGCTGTGTATCATAGTTGTAGAGTTATAGTTCTACTATGTGGAACACTGCCTCAGCATGGCTTGATGAGCTGTGAGTATGTCCACACCCAGCATCCGAACCGGTGAACCCTGGGCCGCCGAAGCGGAGTGCGCAAACTTAACCACTATGCCACCAGTCCAGCCCCTCTAAGTATTATTAAAACTGACACACTTAAAAAATAAGTTACCTGAATAATTCTGTCCCTTTCATGATTACACTTAAAAAATTACACAACTTTTGAATATAGTATAAGAGCCACCTCTTAACAGACAGAAACTTTAAAAATGCAAGCATTATAGTAAAATATGAAGGCTTCTATCTCTGCATATGGTAACATTATTTTGGTCTGTCTTGTTTTATGACTACTTTTAACAGTAATAAATGTAAGCTAATTGTGTTGAAATGTATTTCCATAATTGTTCTTCCTTGCCTGATTTTATTTCTTGATCATGCAAAGTGAATTTAAGCAGAGTTATAGTAGTCATCTTCAGGCATTATCTCTTAAAAATGAAGAAATCTATCTTTTTTTTAAACTATGGCCTTTAAAAAGACTATCTTAAAGCTGTGCAGAACCTAACAAAAGCATGAATTTCATTAAGATTATCTTCACATTTTTAAATTTCTAGTTTCTTTGGAAATAGAGCTAAAAGTTTGATTAGAAAAAATGCAAACTCAAAATTATAACAAAGATGTTAAAGTAAATACCTAGTGAAACTTCATACAATTTCTTTAGATAGTTCTTTACAAGTTTATAAAACCATTTCATATATAACCTCTCATATATTTGTAATAACCTTGTGTGTTATAAATCTGGGAACTTGAGATCCAAACAGAAAGGTTAAGTGGTTTACTTAAAATCACGTCTCCTAAGATAGAGAACTAGGATTCAAAACCTTGTGTTTGATGCTAATCTAGTGAAAACAATTTGCTGGAAATTACAGAGAGCCTCTTTAACAGAACAATGTCTAAGAAGTTTTCTTTTATCAATGCAACTTTTGCTTTTCTTAACAATAACTTTAATGCTAGGTTTTTTTTTCTCATTCTCTTGTATTTGTACTCATGTGCAATTCAATAATTATTCAATTGAATTTTCAGAAAAATTAATTACCTATTAAGTAAACCTGGGGGTGTTTTTCGTGAAATCATGTAGACATTCAGCTCCAGTGATATGTGTGTGAATTGTTCTGAGTTCCCGTTTTCTTCTCCATTGCTTAGCTGGAACTCAGACTTCCACCTAGAAAGGTCATGGACTTGTATAAAGAATGCCTGGTTTGTGTGTCTTTTGGAGGCTACATAGTAGTGTGAATGTACGTAGTTACTTTTGACTGCAGTGTGGAGCCAAAAATAAATTATTTCGAGATCCCTTTCTTACATTAATAGAGATGGGGAGGAGCTAATAAAATAATGCTTTCAGTTGGAACCTATCCAGAAAAATTTCTATAAGTAAATCCAAACACTAATGTGTTGCACCTAATGCTAGTTGTCCTCACTAAAGTTTATGATAAAGAGCATGGGTTGTTTTTTTTTTCCCTAGGTGGCCAGTCTGATCTTGGATATAATTCATTATCTAAGGATGAAGTTAGAAGAGGGCATGCATCTACTGAAGACATTCAAGAAGAAAAAGATAAGAAAGGGAGTGATTCTAGTTCCTGTAGGTATTAAGTTGATATTATATAAAATTGCAAACTTATATTAATAGAAAATACAACTGACTTTAAGTATAAAAGTATTAATTTTATTTTCCACTTTCCCATTATAACTCCTCTTTCATCCCATTATAAGCCCTCTCCACCATCTAATATTCCAATATACAAATACTTCATGTGTGAAATGTATATCGTCTCAGTGGCAATACACCCTTCAATCAAATACTACTCTTGTAGTAGAAATATATATTCCTTCAAGCAGTGACTCTTTTCCGAGGTTTAGCAATATTTTTATTTAATGCTTTTGTTAATGGCCTGTGACTTATATTTTTCCCCTTGCCTCTCCCATCAAAGGCAGTGTTTCACAACCAAAGAAATATAAAATGTATGCATGAACCTCATGCATGACCAGTATTTAGTGATTTGATCCACACTTTGAGTTCTCAAATAAGTGGAATCACTTATTTGTGATTGAGAAATAAGTATAGAGGTGTTCAATATTTTCTTACCACCTATTTCCAGGTAGAAATATTTAGAACTAAAAGCTGCTTCTCGTTATGCCTCCTGTGATGTATATAGATTTCATTTTAATCTTTACAGTGTCGGAGAGTGAGAGTGCAAAAGGAAGTGCTGATTGTCTTCCCAAGCTCAATTTTCAAAGTTCTTCCAGTATAGTTCGCCTCAGTGGTGCAAATAACAACAGTGCTGATAAAATCTCAGGAGAAAGCACAGGTGAGTTGAATAGTATACCTCTGTTACGTGTAAAATAACTTGTATTTGTATTTCTAGTGAATGTTTTTTTTTAAAAAGCCTTAATTCTCCAGGCTTATTTTTTTATATATTTGTGCAGCCTCTAACGGTATAGCTTAGTAGCTTGAAGTCTATATTTTATAATATACTTTGTTCAAGCTTTTATTATAACAAAGTATAGGGGCAAACCTATAAGCTATATACTATCTTTTGAGTTTGGACTGTTGGGATATTTTGGAAAGGGGAAGTGAAAGCAGGTGAGATGATCAGTCTGAGGGTACCATACAACTAGCCAGTTTTTAAATGAAGCATATAGTTTCTTAGTCTTCATATTCCTATTTTTTCAGAGGCAAAAGGATAGTCCTTCAGATAGTTTAGATAATATCTAATATTTTTTCCTTTTAAAGTGCTTTTTGTATATCGTTTTATATTTATTAGTACAGCAATGCTTATATTAGTGAGAGGGGATATTAGCACCATTTTAAAGATGAGAGAACGGCATAATCTGACAGTTGTCAGATGACATAAGTTATCAACTAGTTAATGGAAAGGTCCATGTAGGATGTGGATTAATACTTGGTCTTAGAAATTTTTTACCAGACCAATTTGTAGGGATTAGATGGATATATGATTCAGAGTTTCTAGTGTTAATAGTCTGATTACATAATTACATTGTTTTATTTTTGTATTAGCTCAATTCTGCATTGTGTTGTAATCTAAAAAATATTGAAGGACTTGTGCTCTCAAGGCTGAAATCTCTCTGTTTGTAAATGGCCTTGCTGCAATGGTGTTTGTTTTTCTGCAGCATGGTTAGATATGCCTAGCTCCAGGGTGGGCGGATTATGGCCCGTGGGCCAAATTGTGCCTGCAGCCTGTTTTTGTACAGGCCCACAAGCTAAGAATGGTTTTTGCATTTTTAAATGGTTGGGAAAAAGTCAAAAGAAGGATAGTATTTTGTGACAAATGAAAATTATATGAAATTCATACTTCAGTGTTCATAAACAAAAGTTTGTTGGGATACAACCGCACTCATTCATTGACATATTATCTATGGCTGCTTTTGCACTACATGGGCAGAGTTGTGTAGTGCCACAGAGACTGGACTGCAAAGAATAAAATATTTACTGTCTGACCCTTGACAGAAAAAGTTTGCAGACCCCTGGCTCTAGCTATCAAAAAAAAAAAGTTAGGGGCCAGCCCAGTGGCGTAGTGGTTAAGTTCGCACGTTTTGCTGCAGCGGCCCGGGGTTCACAGGCTCAGATCCCAGGCGCAGACTTACACACTGCTTGTCAAGCCATGCTATGGCAGGTGTCCCACATAAAGTAGAGGAAGATGGGCACAGATGTTAGCTCATGGCCAGACTTCCTCAGCAAAAAGAGGGGGATTGGCAGCAAATGTTAGCTAAGGGCTAATCTTCCTCACACACAAAAAAGAAAAAGTTAAATGACCTGTAACTGTCTTACTTTGCATTTCTTTGTTAGATAATTGTTATAATTTAAACATTAAAAAATTTTTTGTTGGTATCATGGAGTTGCTTCATAACCATTTATTTAGTCTTTCCTAATTATAACCCTTAATAACTTACCTTTGGTAGTCTTTGCTTTATTGTTCTTTCATTACTGTCTATTCATGCTTCTTTTTTCTTAAGATCTACTTTTATGAACTTTCTATTTTAATATGATTGTAAATTTCACCGTCCTTTGATCCTGACATTTTGTCAGAATGATCAGCATCCGACTCGTCATCTGGCTTTTGGTTACCCTCTATGCTTAACGAGTCATTTTAAAAGCCTATAGTAGATTTCCTAGGTGTGAATTAGAGTTATTGGTTTATCCATAAGATTTTTGGCTTGAAGATTTTCTCATCTGTTAAGTACTATATGTTTATCACTACTGCCAAAGACTCTATATGGGATTTATAGGAATATTTATTTTTCAATAACTTTTTTTATATGCTAGCATATGCAAGGGTTCAAAGCATGAACCCTATGTTTTGCAATACAATATGTGGATATTTTATTTACATTATTATTTACCCTTTTTATATAAATAACTGACAGCTTCTAAAACATATGGGAATGGAATAACCAAAGAGATGTTTTGGATGTTGAAATAAAATTATCACCCAATAGTTACTTCAGATTATCTTGAGAATTTAACATTTTGATAAGTATATATTGAGTTACTGAGAGTTCAACCACAAGAAAATTTATTCTGAAAAGAAATATACTCTGAAATGTGGAAACATACCCTGAAATGTTGTTGTAAGCCTAATTCTGGTTTTAGTATGTTTTAACATTTTATCTTTAGCTACCATATTTAGCTATGTCCTATAATATATTATGTTATATTCTGGGTTGATCTGTTGGTGGCATTTGTTTCCCAGCAGACAATATTCATTCAGTAATTATTTTTTGAGCTCCTACTATATGCTATCATATGCCAGGTGCTACTGGGGATATAATAAGGAACGAAAAATAAACATGGTCCCTGCCTGCATAGAGAAAGCAGGTGAGAGGGATGGGAAGACATTAATCAAATAATCAAGTAAATGTAAAAATACTCTGAGATTAAATACTGTGAAGAAGGGCTGTAAGTTGCTATGAGAACATAAAATAGAGAGACGTGTCCTAGGCTTGGGGGAACATTGTTCAGGGAAGGCTTCCTTGAGAATAGAGTCATGCGTCACTTAACGACAGGGATATGTTCTGAGAAATGCTTTGTTAGGCAATTTCATCGTCATGTGAACATCGTAGAGTGTACTGAAAGGGAACATCCAAAATGTGTCTCTTTAACTTGAGGATTGTTTTAGGCTGATTGTTTTTAAGAAACAAAAGACTCAGACGTTTTCCTTGTTACCTCCCCCTTAACTGCCTGAAAAATTCAGATAAACCTGTCTCAGGAAGTGAGCTATCACCTTAGCATAATGTGAACTAGGTGATAGACAGGGAGGAACCTAGAAAAGCCTGTTTGTTGGGTTCCCTTCTGTGTTCTTCTGTTTCTGTGTGGCCAAACACTTGTTTTCCAAATGTTTGCTCCTTTTCACCTACCTGTGAATTGCTTTCCTTCCCTTTGAAGTCCCTGACTCTCCCTACTCCCAACAGCTTCTTTTGTCTTTAGCTGAGGATGGTATTTAAAGTGAGGGCTTCGGCCATTTTGGTGAGTTACTCAGTTTTCCTGAGTTTCTCCTATGTATACATGTTATTAAACTTCTGTTTGTTTTTCTCTTGTTAATCTGTCTCATGTCAGTTTAATTCTTAGACCAGCCAGAAGAACCCAGAAGGGTAGAGAAAAATTTTCTTCCTCCCCTATGGTACTTCCTCCCCTAGATGGTATAGGCTACTACACACAAAGGTATAGCCTACTATGCACCTAGGCATCATGGTACTAGTCTTAGGGGACCACCATCGTATATGAGGTCCGTCGTTGACCGAAACATCATTATGCAGCGCATGGCTGTATGGTTTTTGAACTTAGATCTGAAGAGTGAGTAGAAAACAAATGAGGATAGGGGTTGCAAAGGAGGAATTGAGAAGGGAGCATTTCAAGCAGAGGGAAGCAATATGTAAAAGGCTGTGTGGTAGGAAAGGATTATAGCATGTTCAAAGGTCTGAAAAAGGGCTAGTATATCCGCGAGGAATTCTTTCAGCTTTAAGTCTCAGAAAATATCATTAACAGTGGCTTAAACAGGGGCCGACCTGGTGGTGTAGCAGTTAAGTTCGTGCATTCTGCTTCGGTGACTCGGGGTTTGCCAGTTTGGATCCTGCGTGTGGACCTACTCACTGCTCATCAAGCCAGGCTGGGGCGGCGTCTCATACAGAAGAGCTACAACTCTACAACTATGATACACAACTATGTACTGGGGCTTTGGGGAGAAAAAGGAAAAGAGAGGAAGGTTGGCAACAGATGTTGGCGCAGGGCCAATCTTCCTCAAAAAAAAAAGTCATTAAAACAGTGGCTTAAACGAGTTGAGGCTTTGGGGTTTTCTTCCTCAAATAAGAAATTCAAAGGTAAACAATTGTTTAAGACATTGGTTCAGGAGCTTTGCCATCAGTTCTCTGGACCTAACCATGATTATAAGATGGCCAATGACAACTTCAGGCACCACCTATCTGTGCAAGGCAGAAAGAATGGGAAAGGAGAGCACCAGTCACATCTATACCCTTTTACCAAGGAAGCAAAAGTTTTTCCAGCAACCCTTAAAAGCTGCCACTTTAATAGCACTGGCCAGAATTATGTCATAGAGCCACCTGGCCCAAGGAAGTTAAGTAGTTTACTGCCTCTGTGTTAGAGGTATGCAGCATCCAGCCTAGTCTGGTGGAATTCAGCGTGTGTCTAAACTTAAGATGAGATGAACTTTTCTATTAATGGCCAGATGGTAAATATTTTAGGCCTTATAGGCCACATACAGTCTCTGTCGTGTATTCTTCTTTGTGGGTATGTGATTTTTACAACCCTTTAAAACTGTAAAAACCATTTGAGACTGTACAAAAACAATCCACAGGCCACACTGGGCTCAGAGGTGTAGTTAGCCAACCCCTGGTATAGTTTGATAACCAGCTTTATTTGTCCTTAGGTCAATACATAGCATTGTTCTGACTTTGCAAAGGAACCCTTGCACATCTATTAAAATGCAATCCCTGAGTATTATTTAAGGTTATAAGATTCCTCCAAATCTTTGATAATATTTAACCTGTCAAGCAGAATTGCCCAGAATTTCAGAAGAAAGTATATTCTTGGTGTCTTATGTCCTTAATCATAAGCTGATATAGGAAAAAAAGGAAACTTTACCTCTCTGCTATGCTGTTTTCCTTGTTAATGATATATGCTTATTAAATATTATTAGTTTGTAGGCTGTTATGGTCTCTAGTATTCCCTTTTATTATCTCTTATCCTGTTACCTGAAGGCATCACATGACAGGAAAAAAGGCACATTTTTAGTAATTGCCTGGTTATAGAAAGCTGATTTTGTTGGGTAAGCATGTGAAAAGAATAGTTGACAACATACCTAGACTAATGCTTTAGAAGACTCCCACATAATAAGGACAATTAAAGTGATCAGAAATCTAGATTTCTGCTTTCAGCATTGGTTACCTAAGTAATTGGGTAAAAAGCAGTGAACAGTGTTTCTGAATAGAAAGTGGCCATTCACATTTGAGTGGTATAAACTTGCAATCAATATGTAAAGCACAGGTGAAATTACTTAGCCACATATATACTCATAAGGATGTGGAGTTTTTAAAATAATTTAAAACTGCTTTTTATTTGATTTGGTTTAGTGTCTTGGGTTTTGTTTTCCATTTATATAGGCAGAAGACTCAGAATCTCAGGGTCATCTAGCACAACCACAATTGTATAACCATTTTTATTTAATCAATTTAGTGAAATTAATATAAATTTATTATTAAATATATCAAGGGCAAATATTAATTTATAAGTTTTAAAAAGCAGTGCATTCTGATGTTCAGGCCCTTTATAGTTGTCAGATCTGGATTTCAATCTAGTTCTGTCACTTAAGGACTGGGTAACTTTGGGCTAGATAATTAATCTCTCTGAGTGTCAGTTTTTTCTCAATCCATAAGGATGTTGGAATGATTATGGTAGATAATGTGAGTAAAGTGCCTAGTATAGGGTCTGTCAAATAGCAGGCACTCAATGAGTTGTCAACTATTCTTTTCACATGCTTACCCAACTATTTTCATTACTAGTATTTTAAATATTTAAGACAATGTATATTTGCACATTACATTTTTCATGGCCGAAAACATTTTTCTTGTTTTTCAGAAAGTACATCTGAGCTGCTTTTAATATCATCTTTCGAAGATACAAATGAAACAGGAAACATTCCAAGTCGGTGCTTCAGAAAAGGACATAAAAGTGACAGTGAACCTAATTTGCAGCAGCAAATGTCCTGGGGAAATAGAAACTGCAAACTTAGTGGAGGAGTACTGATGGGACTTATGCTCAATAGACTTAACCAGGAAGCAAATCCTGGTGATATGGTTGAAAAATTAGGAGCTGATGCAAAAATTCTTTCAAATGTTATCTCAAAAAGCACAAGACCAAATAGTCTTGACATTGGAAAACCACCTTTAAGATCAAAAAGAGACAGTTTAGAAAAGGAATCTAGTGACGATGATACACCTTTTGATGGTTCTAACTGTTTGGCAGATAAAGTGGATTCTCCTGTTATTTTTGACTTAGAAGACTTAGACAATGAAACAGATGGCTCAAAAGTGGGATATGTTGCTACACAAAATCCCAAGAGGATTCAACGTATGAGCAGCAGCTTTTCAGCAAAACCTTTTGAAAAAACTGATGTTGCAGCAGGGTTTGATCCCCTCTCTCTTTTGGTTGCTGAGACTGAACAGCAGCAAAAAGAGGAGGAGGAAGAGGAGGAAGATGATAGCAAAAGCATTTCAACACCATCTGCTAGGCGTGATTTAGCTGAAGAAATTGAGATGTATATGAATAACATGAGCAGTCCTTTGACAAGTCGTACACCAAGCATTGATTTACAACGGGCATGTGATGATAAATTAACCAATAAGAAAAGTCCAACATTAGTCAAGGCATGCAGAAGATCTAGCCTGCCTCCTAATTCTCCTAGACCAGTGAGACTTACCAAATCTAAAAGTTATACAAAAAGTGAGGACAGACCAAGGAATAGACTCTGGTCTTCTCCAGCCTTCTCACCTACTTGCCCATTTAGGGAAGAATCTCAAGGTGCATTAACCCATTCATCACCTTCATTTAATTTAGATACACTACTAGTACCTAAACTAGATGTTTTAAGGAACAGTATGTTCACTGCTGGAAAAGGAGTTGCAGAGAAAGCAAGCAAATGGTATTCAAGATTCACCACGTATACCACATCATCTAAGGTAAGTTTTCTCTACTTTTCTCTTTACCTTCCTTCACCACCAAAAGTCCCCTACTTGCAAAGATGTCTGTTTTTACCATCCTTAAAACACAGCTTTACAAGAAGGACTCCTGGGATATGTACAGTTTGTAAGTATCAGAATTTGACCTTGAATAATAACTTGAAAGGAAAAAAAATTCACTAACTAAGGTTATGTTTATAGTTCAGTTTTGAAAGATAGTGATTTGTAGCTGGAGTAAAAATTAGTGTTATGTGAAAACATTTACTGGGCTTCATTATTTCCTTCAAAAATGCAGATTTTTTTCAGACACAATGTCTAGGATGCCTTCAGAAATTACCAGCCAGGCATAGGATTTCTCCTCCTGGTTAGGATAGAATAGCTTGTGATAGACCTACATAACTCTCAAGAGCAAAAAGCTAGACAAAATATAGGAAGTATCTGTTTAAAGTCATCAGAGAACTGCTAAAGCAACTAGAAAGTAGAGGGGCAAGATTCTAGAGAGAGAATTGCAGAGGTGAGCTAAAGTTCTAAAGCTACTTTTTCCCTGAAGGTGTTTGTTTATTTGGAGCACAGAGCAAGAGATTGCAAATCCAGGCTTTGTCTTATTGAGGATTGTGGAGTGGTGAGGGGGCCAGCAGAGTTTTAGGGGTCTTGTGGAGCTGGAGAGACAAAATTGGAGACTTTGGGGGTCCTCAAACACACGAGTTTTTCCATTCAAGACATTTTCCAAATACTGATACTGCATGAGACAGAAGACTAAAAGGATAAGCAGAAAATCTGACATAATTCTCAGCAGTTTCATGGTGCTGGAATACAAGAGCCAGAGTTCATGAGCTTCTGGGGTCGGGGGTTGGGAGGCAGGGGGTTGATGAACACACCAAACCCTTAGTTGAAAGTCCTGCAGAGGTATGCCTTAGAAGCACTGGCAAACCAGAGGTAGACTGAGCCTGACCAAAACTGCAGCATAGATTTGACTTAACTCGGTCTATGCTTAGATTAAAATCTGTCTAACAGAGGATAGAGTGTACCCTTTCTGAAGGAATAGAACATGATCTGGAGTCCTTACAATTTTTTTATGTAAAATGTCTATCATTCAATTAAAAATAGCTGTACCAAGAGACAGAACCATACTAAAAACAAAAGAACAACAGATGATGGAAACAGACCTTCAGGTGATCCTATTAAACATTTGAATTAACAAGGGGCTTTGAAATAATTATAATATGTTCAAGAAAATAGAGGAAAAGGTGAAAAAAATACCTGCAAAGATGGAAAATTTCACCAGATAATTATCTATTTTAAAAAATCAAGTATAAATCCTAGAACTGAAAAAGATATGAAATTAAGAATACAGTAGTTGGATTTAACAGCAGACAAAACACAGAAAAAGAGAGGTTAGTAAACTAGATGGGAAGTCAGTAGAAAATATCCACACTGAAGCACAGACATGAAAAAAGTTGGATGATATAGAAAAGAATGTGGGGTTCAGTGAAAATGCCTAATATTGATGTAATTGAGTTTCAGAAGAAAAAGAGAGAATGGGCTAGAAGGAACATTTAAAAAGCTAATTGCCAAGAATTTTCCAAAAGTGATAAAAGATATCAATGCACATATTTAACAATATCTACAAATGTCAAGCAGAATAAATACAAAGAAAACCATACTTAGGCACCTAATGTTAAAATAGATGAAAATGAAATACAAAGAGAAAATCTTAAATGGAGCTAAAGAAAAGAGATATATTACCTTTAAAGGAGGTAAGAAACTGACAGTTGGTTCTTCTGAGCAAAAACTATGATGTCAGAAGACACTGGAAAGATACCTTTAGGGTGCTGAAAGAAAATGACTGCCCACCTATTTTTTTATGCCCATCAAAAATATTATTTAAAAATTAGGATGAGAGTTCTTACCATAAGACCACTACAACCCACCCCTCCCATTGATTACAACTAAAAACTCCAGACAGAATACAAAAAACAAGTATGTAAGGATTCTGGAAAATGAAAGCAGGCAGATTGTGGGGAGAGACCCACACAGAGGTGAATTTCCCATTTCTTTTCTCATGCATCTTTGTCCCAAGAGCAGGTCCCAGTCACAGTATGCATATGTGTATGCAACCCTGGCAGCTAACACTTCAAGAGAAAACCCTGTTTTCTAGACAGAGGAACCAGAGAAGGGGGCCTCCGTGGGCTGAAGAGCTTGAGGGAAATCTGAGAGAAGGGGATTCCCTAATTCCCTAATTCTGAGCCCACACAAGTCTCAGCCTAACCATTGAGCTACACCTATATGAGATAGATGCAAACCAGCATAGACAAGGCTGAGAGAACTGAATGAGAATTAAATCACCACTTACAAAAATTCAGACACAAATTGCAATCTGAACATAACTCAGTTGACTGCCTGCTAAAACAGAAATTTTTGGTGTTCTTCAAGAGATTATAATGGTACCCGGCCTACACAACTTTCACAGTGTCCAAAATAAAATCCAAAATTACTTGATATATAAAGAACTAAGAAAATGTGACCAATTCTCAAGGGAAAGACAACCCTGAGATGACCCAGATGTTGGAATTATCAGACAGAAACTTCAAAGCAGCTATTGTAACTACATTCCCTGAGGTAAAGAAAAGCACATTTGAAATAAAAGAAAGGAATTCTCAGCAAGAAATAGAAACTATTAAAAAAAAAAACAAATTTTATAAATGAAAAATACACTCTGAAATAAACTCATTGGATGGGTTCAGTAGTAGAATCAAGATGACAGGAGTCAGTGAACTTGAAGACTGAGGAATAGAAATTATCTGATTGGAAGAACAGAGAGAAAAGACTTTTTATAAAAATGAACAGAGCCTCAGAGACTTGTGTGACAATATCAAAAAGTATAATAAAAAATTGGAGTTCCAGAAGAATTGGAGAAAGAGATTGTGGTAGAAAAGATATTTGAAGAAATAATGGCTGAAACTTTCCAAATTTGGTAAAAAAAAAAAAAAAAAAAATTTAGGTTCGGATACAAGAGACCCAAAAAACTATAGACAGGATAAACTCAAAGAAAACCACATAAGAAACTGCTAAAAACCAAAGATATCCATCTGCTAATAAGAAAATGACTGCTGGGGAGAAAAAAAAAGAATAGAAAATACCTTGAAAGCTGTTCAATGACACATTTCCTACAGAGGAATAAGGATTTGAATGACCATGTATTTTTCCTCATAATCCAGGGAGGAAATAATACAGTGGAACAACACCTTTAACATGTTGAAAGAAAAGACCTATCAACCCAGAATTTTATATCCAGTGAAAATATTCTTCGGGGTGAAGGTGAAATAAAAACATTTTCAGATAAATGAAAAGAATTCATGGCCTCAGACCTGCTCTATAAAATATGCTAAAGGAAGTTCTTTAGGCAGAAGAAAAATAATACCAGAAAGAAACTTTGATCTTCAGGAATGAAGTAAGAGCAGAATAGATGGTAAATAGCTGGTTAATATAAAAGACTACTTTTTACCTCTTAAGTTTCTTAAAATACTTAGAGTTGTCCAAAACAAAAATTATAACATTAATTCATGGGCTTTTCAATATATAGTGGTAAAGGGACTCACCTCACTGACATTCATTGTAGTTATGTTATGTATGAAATGGTACAATATTAACTTAAGTAACATTAAGTAAGGTTGTAAATGATTAGGTATGTTATATCGTATGCCCTTAAAAAGTACGAGATGTAGGGGCCGCCCGGTGGCGCAGCGGTTTAGTTCGCGGTTGGCAGCCCGGGGTTCACGAGTTCGGATCCCAGGCGCCCGCCGACGCACTGCCTGTCAGCCATGCCATGGTGGCGTCCCATATAAAGTGGAGGAAGATGGGTACGGATGTTAGCCCAGGGCCGGTCTTCCTCAGCAAAAAGGGGAGGATTGGCAACAGATGTTAGCTCAGGGCTAGTCTTCCTCCCCGCCCCAAAAAAAGAAAAGAAAAAGAATAGAATGTAAACATAAATAAGTTTTTTTTTTTTTAAAGAATAAAATGTAATTCTAGTGGTATCATTCTGGACTGGGATTTGCAGGGAGGAAAATTAGCAATAAATGAAGATTTAAAGTCAGCAAGACTATCTTACTAACAGGTATCTACTTTGATCTAACTAAAAAATGCTGTCCTAAAAATTGATCTCCAGCACATTTGTCCAAGTTAGTATGCCCTTATAAAACGGGTTTTTCCTTCTAGAAGTTGTAATGTTGATTAACTGATCACCTGAGTAGTTAACTGATCATCTGAGTAGTTTAGGTATTCCTTTGCCTTAAGAAGTGACTTTTTAAATAATTAACTTTAAATATGAAGGAAATTAAGCTTATAATTATGTCCTTAGGATCAAAGTTCTGATCGTACCAGTCTTTCTTCAGTGGGAGCCCAGGATTCTGAATCTACCTCTTTAACAGATGAAGATGTCTGCCACGAGTTGGAAGGACCCACTTCCTCCCAAGAAAGCAGTGCCACTTCAGGGACTAAGGGAATTGATTTCAGCAGAACAAGCCTGGAAAGTTCTGCCTCCTTAGAAGGTTTGTCCAAACAGTTCTGTCACACTGCATTTGATTTGTGGTACCTTTATTTTTTTTGTCCTTTGTGTTTTAATTTCGTAAAAGATTTGCACTTCAAAGTCAAAACAATAGAACCAAAGCACCTTCAGAGAAGTCTAGCTTCCATCCCCATCCCTTCATCTTGTTTTTTCCCTGTCCCTAGATGTAACCATTTTTATTCATTTTGGTTTATCCTTCCATTGTTAACATTTTTAAAAATATAGGGGTGTGTGTATGTTTTCTTATTACCTCCTGTCTTCTTACTGAAAAGGTAACATATTGTAAAAAGTTTCCCACTCCTTGCTTTTTTCACTTAACAGTGTATCCTGAAGATCATTCCAAATCATCACACAGCCATGTCCCTCATTCATTTTTACAATTACATAGTTCATCATGTGTGGATGTGTCATAGTTTATTTTAACCACTTCCCTTTGGATGGATATTATGATTCCAGTCTTTGACTATTATAAATAATGCTATGATGTATATATGTCATATTATATTTTTGCCAGGGTATCTTTGGAATGTACTTCAGAATTCTTCCTTGAAGTGATATTGCCAAGTTCCCTTCTTCAGGGGTATACTATTTTGCATTCACACTGGCAGTATGTAAGAGTACAGTCATGCATTGCTTAATGACAGGGATACGTTCCAAGAAATGCATCATTAGGCAATTTCATCCTTGTGCGAACATCGTAGAGCATGCTTACACAAACCTAGATGGTACAGCCTACTACACACCTAGGCTATATGGTACTAATCTTATGGGACCACCATCATATATGTGGTCCATCATTGACTGAAATGTTGTTATGTGGCGCATGACTGTAACTATTTCCCCACAGCCTTGTTGACAAAGTATGTTGGCAAACTTGGATTTTTGCCATCTGATAGGTGAGGAATGCATTTCAGTTTAGTTTTCATTTATATTTCTCTTATAAATGAAGTTGAGTATCTGTTTATATGCTTAAGGACCATTTGCGTGTCTTTTTCTGTGGACTGTCCTTTGCCTACATTTTGCTTATTGGTCCTTTTTTTTTTTTTTTCAAGTTTTAATAGCTCTTCTTTATATTAAGGAATCTATCTTTTGTCTCTTATGTAAGTGGCAAATACTTTTTCCAAGTCTGTCAAGTTTATTTTGTTTTGTTTTTGCCAAACAAAAGTTTTTAATTTTATGTCATCAAATTTATCATTCTTTCCTTTATTGCTTCTGGATTTTGAGTCATTAGGAAAGATTTCCTCTTCCCTAGGTTCACCAGTGTTTTCTTCTGATACTTGGTTTCCCTTTTAACATTTTCTGGGGTCAGCAAACTTCTTCTGTAAAGGACTGTATCATAAATATTTTAGGTTTTGTGGTCCACATACATCTCTCACATATTCTTTTTTGTATTTTTTTTAACAATGCTTTAAGATTGTAAAAACCATTCTTAACTCATGGCCATACAAAAATAGATTTCACTCCTGATTTAGATATTTAATCCATTTGAAATTTATCCTGGTATATGATGTGAGGAATGGATGCAATATAATATTTTTTATTTGCACCTTTGCTATTTAAAAAATTTTTTATTGTGGAAATCTTCAAACATACACAAAAGTAGAAGGAATAACACAATGAACCCCATACCCATCACCCAACTTCAACAGTTGCCAACAAATAGCCACTCTTGTTTCATCTTTTCCTCTCTCTTCTTTGCTACCAACATTTTTTCCTTACCCACTGGATTATTTTAAAGTAAATCCCAGACAGCATATAATTTTATTCATGAATACTTCAATATGTATCTCTAAACTATAAGGACTTTAATGTTATATATTTTTTAACTTATATGAAAGTTATTTAATTTATTTAATAAATATATTTTTTATATTACTATATGTTATACATATAATGTGAACACTTTTGTGTATGTAAATACATTTCACAAATTGAACACACCTGAATAACCAGCACTCAGATCAAGAAACAACATCAACAGCATCCAGAACCTCCTCTCACACCCACGTGTAGTCCCTACTCCCTTCACAGATAGACATTATCTTAACTTCTAACACTGTCTGTTAGCATGGCCAGTTTTGACCATTTTATGGACTCATACAGTACGTATCTTTTGTGAAGCATTCATTTTTTGAAAATATACCATTATTACATTTTTAAAAATGTGAAGTATTTATCATATAATATATCAAATATTTATTTAGTTTAAATTTTCACATTATCTCATAAAGCTCTTTTTATAGGTAGTTTGTTCAAATTGGGATTTAAAGAAGGTCCACTTGTTGCATTTGGTTGATATGTCTGTTAGCTCCCTTTTATCCTTGTTCCCTTTTTTCCCCCCTGTCATATATTCATGAAGAAATCAGGTGATTAGCCCCCCTCCCTCCTTTTTTTTTTTTTAACATACAGGAACGGTTTGTTGCACTAAGCACATAAAACCTCACAACCTGATTCATATTTATTAAAATGTGTATGTATTCTGTGCTGTAGATTAATTAGATACAAAAGGTAGGCTGCCCACAGAAGATTGAATTAGTCAAGGCTAATAGAAGGTATGAGAAAGCGGTTTTGAACTAGTTTTAGCAGAGAAGGATTATGGAAGGTTACTGGGGAAGCATCAAGGACAGAACTGCAGTTACCACCAGCTCTAAGCATCTTCAAGGATCATGTGAAGCCAGCTCTCTCCCTGCCGCTCTCCATCTCTGTGCAGCAGGGCCGAGGGCCATTGGTAACTCTGGAGCTACATTTTTTTTTCCTTGTCATTTGCTGAAGCAGTCAGGTCATTAGTCTGGATTATGCTGATTGCATCCACATAGTGGTGGTGAACTTGTTTTCCTATCCTCTATTTCTTGTGAACTGGTAGTTTATGCCTTTACTTTTTTTGACCTTTATATTTATAAAAATTCCAGTGTTCATTCATAAACTTTAGTTAACTACTAGAAAAAAATATAGAGAGAAGATATAGATTACCTTCAGTTTTACTAACAAGATATAGCCACTGTCAACAATTGATTTGACCACAGAACTCCTCTTACTTTTTGCTGCTGTTGTTTCAATACCTACCAATGTCCCATTGCTCTTAAGAATATACTTGGAAACTCTTCCCTAGAGCTTAAGAGCAAGATTACTGTACCAGATCTTAAAAGATCCTTATAAGGCAGAGAATTGCCAGTAAGTTTTTTCATGATTTGAAATAAGATTAACTGTTTTATACTTTTTAGACCTTAGAACTAACCACTTTCTTGCATTTTAAGCATGGAAAAATAGAAACAGCAAAATAGTAATTACAAACAACTAGAATGCCTTCTAGCCTGTGCATACAAAGTGCTTAATAAGTGAGTAATGCATGAACACACCTAGCATGTGGGAACCAGTAGAATTGGAGCACATTTCCTTAGGTTTGTACTCAATACAAAAATGCATGCATCAAGAAACATTATTCATTATTCATTTGTTTTTTCTTAAATTACCTTTAATATTTTGAGTAGGACAGTTTGACATTTTATCAAAGAATTTATGAAAGTGAAAGATTCTGATATCCTTTCTCATTAATTTTAATGGTTTTGCTCTTTGTTTTTTAATAATGAACAGGATCCCTGTCAAAGTTTGCCTTACCTGGGAAATCAGATGTGGCATCTTCCTACAACACGAGTAATACAAATATCTTCCAGAACTATGCCATGGAGGTACAATTTTAATCAAAACAGCATCTTCATGTACTGCTTTATAAAATTTCCATTTCCTCTTTGTATTGATAGTCTTGAGTAAAGTAATAAAAAGTTGAATATATAGCATCTGAAAATTTCAGAATATATATTGCATCTGATAAACTTCACATGCAGTTTTGGGATATCAAGTATTTCAGATTATTGAAGTCATGCTACTTTACATCTGTTTAGAACAGTTCCATGCTTCCTTTGAGATTTATCAATATACAAAAGCATTTTCATTTTCAATATTTATGTTTATCCCTTGTTATATGTAAGTTCTCTTGGAGTTTTTATTTCTCATCTTAAACACAACCAATTTTTCTATGCAAACACTTTTTTTGATGAGGTTACAGGGAGAGTTTTAGTATTTGGTCAACTTTTTCCATCATGTTTTTCATTCTTTGTATCAGTTTGTTGTAGATATCTGCTGGATATGCTGCTGTATCCCATTTTCTTACAGTGAAAAAGTTATACTTTTACATTTTAAAAAATTTAGCTAATTTTTGTGTAAATATTGCTTTCAAATACATTTTTGCTAGTTCATGCTAATTTGCATAAATTTGGAAAATAAATTTGCATACAGCTGGAAAATAAATGATGAGCACTGATGTTGCAATTTACAAAGTTTCTGATGGCTTCAAACATTTCTATATTTTATTAATGTAATGACAGTATTGACATTTATCTACAGCAGTGCTTTTTAAACTGTCTATAATGACAGACCAGGGTTTTTTGTTGTTTTAATTTCCAAATGGTCATGGTTGATACTCTTGTTAAATATGTTGAATACACACTTATGTTGCAGCAATGACAAATTACTTTAAAGGTTTCTAAATCCTCTTCTCAATTTCTTTCTTTATCTTATCACAAACCAGTAAGAGTTTGTGGAGCAGCACCTGTCTGGTGACCACACTTTGAGTAGCACAGATATATAATATGTAATTACAAATACCTATTTTGGGTATTAACAAATTAATGCTTAGGTATACTTTTCCATTAATAAAACCATGGCAGGTTTTATTAAAATTCTCACTTAAATACAGCTTTTTCTTTCAGGCAAAAATTTTGGAATAAGTTTACCTGAAATAGTTAAAGATGAGTATATTATATAATGCACTGAATATAATCCATTTTTTTGTTCATAACTTCTGAGTCTTTTCTGAGTTTTAGTTTTCCAATAGGTTTATGAATTGAAATGGTTTTTAATTCATAATATACACTGACAGGCTCACTTTATAATGAACTGTTTTCTCCCATAGGTTCTCATCTCAAGTTGCTCTCGGTGTAGAACTTGTGATTGTCTTGTCCATGATGAGGAAATCATGGCTGGTTGGACAGCAGATGATTCAAATCTCAATACTACATGCCCGTTTTGTGGCAGTCTTTTCTTGCCCTTTCTGAATATTGAAATAAGAGATTTAAGACGACCTGGAAGGTAATGATTATAGGGGTTTTTTCCCTTTATGTTTAAGGATCATGTTTCCTAGAATATTGCTTTTCTCAAAAAGCTTCTTTGATTCACATTACAGATACTTTTTGAAGTCAAGCCCATCTACAGAACATATGCATTTTCCATCCTCCTTTTCAAGTCAGACAAGACAGTCTTGTATCTCAACATCAGCCTCTGGTCTTGACACATCTGTTATCTCTGTTCAAGGGACTTTTGATCTAAATAGGTAATTGTGGTTATGTGGAACTATATTTTAATGACATGTTACACCTGTTTCAGATAATGACAGAAAAATTAGCTGACCATTTTAAGGTTTAAATTTCTACATATAATAGATTCATAATCTTAAATTCTTACACCTAATTAAAACAGTATTAAAATTCTCTAATAACCTCAATGTTTAAAGTTATAGTTAATGTTTTATGAATCCCAGAGTTTAAGCTGTATAATTCATATATGATAATGTTTACTAGTATTTTAAATGTAAAAATTCTGTAAAACACTTGAAGTTTATAATGAACATCTTTCTCTTATCTCTATGCCTTCAGGAATTAAATCAGTACTAACTTCTACTTTATAATATTTAATTAGGAATTAGGAATATTTAATCATCTAAGGAAACATTTGGAGCTGATAGAGGAACTATAAAATTAAACTTATATAGCAAGCCTATTAGAAGTAAATCTACTCTTAAAGTGTAAAGCAAATGCAGAAATCGACTCCATTTTGGAGAAGTGCCAAATACACCATATATATAGCTGGGTAGATGAAGCCATATTGGTAACTACATGTGCAGAAGAAAATGCCTCCACAGTACTAACAGGCTAATGTGACCTCTTTAATCCAGAATGCTTATCTGTGTGTGCACCTTCTGTCATCATAGGTCTATTGTAGCCCTTTCTTTGACTATCTCCCACTAGCCTGTGACTCCTGAAGGAATAGGGTGCCTATTTTCTCTGCCTTGTATCCTCTGTGCCTAGTGTGGTTTCTGCTGTATAAAAGTTGTCCACTAAAGGTTTTGAATAAATGAATGACTCTTGAATATTTAAAGTTCACTGGATAAAAAGGAAATTTAATATAACCAGACTACATAAAAACATATCCTATTTCCTAGCTGAAGCCTGAGTAACATCTTTCCTTTGATTTACTTTGCTGTGTCCAGCTCTGATTCTAAAGAGAACATGGTCTTTCTAGACGAAATAAATTAAATCTAGACAATGATATGCTTTTTCTTTTTTAATGCCCAAGCAAATCGAAACTGCTGGAAAGTTCATGTGCCCGAAGTATTCAGATCCCTGCTGACAGATCAAAAACAGCTGTATCAAAATGTCCAATATTGCCAATGGCCAGGAGTGTTAGTACTTATGGTCCCTTGGATAAGGAAAACACTGGAGGGCAGAAGCTCATTCCTACCGGCAGCCTGCCAGCTACTTTACAAGGAGCTACAGTATGTATTTTGGTGTTTTTTTAAATTTAGACTTTGATAATTTACCTATGATTTTGTTCCCCTTGTCCTAAACAGCCTTATTAGCTTTGATTTTATTATTGTCAAGAAGAGTCTCTTGTCCCATGATACAGTTCTAGTACCTTTCTATTATATGGAAATCATTGAGAGGAATTTTTTTTAAGTCATTTAGTATCATCAATTTGTATTTGTCATTTATGGTTTTTATTTATTCAACAGGATTCTTTAGGGTTAGAATGGCATCTGCCAAGTCCAGATCCTATCACTGTTCCATATCTTAGTCCTTTAGTGGTGTGGAAGGAACTTGAAAGCTTATTGGAAAATGAAGGTGATCATGCAATAACAGTGGCAGATTTTGTGGACCATCATCCAATTGTTTTTTGGAACCTGGTGTGGTATTTTAGACGTCTTGACTTACCCAGTAACTTACCTGGATTGATTCTGTCTTCTGAGCATTGTAACAAATATTCAAAGGTATGAGAGTAAAAATTAACTAAAAGGCAATGCTACTGTCACCATTGTAATGTTTGCATATTCCTAATGACAAAGTAATTTTTATGTTAACCATCTGAATCATTAGATCAATAAAATTGCTTTAGTTGCATTTACAAATAATTTTTCTTCTTATAGTCTAGTAGTAAGATAAAGTCATGTTTTTTAGCCTTCTTGTAAAATTTACACAAAATGGTCTTAAATTTTTGTTGTAACATCAAGAATCAGGAGCCAGCCTGGTGGTGTAGTGGTTAAGTTTGCGCTTTGGCAGACTGGGGTTTGCAAGTTCAGATCCTGGGCACGGGCTAACGCACTGCTTGTCAGCCATGCTGTGGCAGCGTCCCAGGTAAAATAGAGGAAGATGGGCATGGATGTTAGCCCAGGGCCAGTCTTCCTCACCGAAAAATGAGGAGGATTGGCAACAGATGTTAGCTCAGGGCTGGTCTTCCTCACACACACACACAAAAAGAATAAAGTGTAAATGACTCTTAGGAGAAGAGTTTGTCAGTTGGCCCCACTCAAGTCTCATACCTGCTTTAGAAACGAGCCTTACACTTTTTTAGGAGGATATCCATAATTCATATTGCAGTCATGTGCTACCATTCTCTTCATTCCTTTACTCTGAATTCTTGTTTAACCTTTGAGGTAATTAGTTATATGCTCACTTGTATTTTTGATTTGTTGTTCTATAAAAGTGTTTTTACTTTTTCATGTTATCACCACCACTAAATTGCAAAGTCTCTAAATTCAGGAACTTTGCTTCTCCCTTCTCATTCTTCGTATCTTCTCATTCTTCCTATCTTCTCATTCTTCATTCTTCGTATCTGTGATTGTGCTCA
Source organism: Tapirus indicus (assembly GCA_031878705.1). NCBI lineage: Eukaryota > Metazoa > Chordata > Mammalia > Perissodactyla > Tapiridae > Tapirus > Tapirus indicus. The sequence continues at coordinate 56,443,423 of CM062918.1, read as the reverse complement.
TTCGGTCCATGATAAATGAGTGACCAAGAGGTTGACTCAGTCAGAGTTATCTGGGCTAGGGTCTTAGACTGATGTAGAATGGGCCTCCTGGGTTAATCTTTCTGGGGACCCTCAACCATAAGCTGGTCAAGATTAGCCCTTCATGGTACACTTCCTCACTGATCTCCATACTTTGTTCTATCTGCTACTTTAGAGATCATTAGCTTCTTAACTCAGCCCATCTTCTCAGTAGATATAAAATGCCTACAAACCAGTCATTTTCTGTTCTTTTTTCTCTCTTGCATACATACATTCTAAAAAATATTTATGAAGATCTTTATAAAATATTTACAAAACATTATCATGTAAGATCATTAATAAATAATTGTTTATTCTTCAACACAGATTCCCCGCCACTGTATGTCTGAAGATAGTAAATATGTTTTAATACAAATGTTATGGGACAATATGAAATTACATCAGGATCCAGGACAGCCCTTGTACATCCTCTGGAATGCCCACAGTAAGTGCTGTTGTAGAATGCTGACTTCATTCATATGAGAGTAATCTCTACTTGCTTTAACTAGCCTAAACTAATATATAACTGACTTTTACTTTACTATACCACTTTTTGTCTTACAGGTCAAAATCGTACTCTTTTGTTTGAGAGTGAGTGTTAAGTTTGAATTTTTAGTGCTACATTCTATGGAAGTCATGGTTGTTTTCGGTTTTTTTGTTTTTGTTTTTTTAAGGGGTGCTGTGTATGTGCTGGAGGGGTTTTGTTTTGTAGAGTTCCGCTATCAGCACATTGCTTGTCTCAATTTCTTCTTTTTACTTATTTTTTATTTGTTTCCATCCCAGGCTGCTGATCTAGAATTTCCTTCAGGGGCTGTATTAAGCAAAGCAGTATTTTTAGTTATTGTCTATTTGAGGCTGCAAAAAACTTTAGGCCTGTTTTTTTATCATTATTTGTCTTATTTTTTCCTTTTTCTTTCCTCATTCTTAGATTTCTATTCCTTTATCTATTGCCCTTAATTTATTTTTAGTGCTTTGTAACTTCTTTAATAGCTATCAGTTGCTGCTTAATTACATTCTCCTTTCTACCTAGGACATTTTCCTTTATCTGCTCTTTTATTCTTTTACAGCCCAAAAGTATCCAATGGTCCATTTATTACAAAAGGGTGATAATTCATTTAACCAGGAGCTATTGAAAAATATGGTAAAAAGCATTAAAATGAATGATGTCTATGGACCAATGAGTCAGATTTTAGAGACACTGAATAAATGTCCTCATTTTAAAAGACAGAGGTAAGTCATTCTCTTAAATGAACATGTTGTTCCTGGAAGCAGATTAATATTGTTTGTTTAGTAATTTGTTAGAATACCTCATGCTTATGTTAGCATTAAAATTTTTGTAGAGAATATATAGACTCTTATCGATAGTAATATTTTCTCCACTCCTTTTCTTCCCTAGGAGTTTATATAGAGAAATACTATTTCTCTCACTTGTGGCACTGGGAAGAGAAAACATTGATATAGGTAATTCAGTATAATATATAACATGTAATATTTATATATCATGATACAGTTTTCAAAATTTTTTTATATTTGTAGTCTTTATTATTAATATTAAATTATGTTAATATATTAGAATTGTTTGATTTTTTGGTGTAATGTAAAAGATATGTTGGTCATATTAATAATAATGATAAATAATAAAAGCTAACATTTTTTGAGGGCTTACTGTGTGCATTATACTGTAGCAAGTACTTTCCATGTATTGCCTCATATAATTCTCCCAAAAGCATAGGTTCTCTTATCATTTCCATATTATTATTGAGGTGACTGAGAATCCAAGAAGTTTAGTAACTTAAACCCAGATTTCACAATAAGTAACAGAGCCATATTTAAACCAAGCAGTCTTAATTTCCAATCCAGTGCTTTTAACTATTGTGTCATATCACTAATGACATTAAGCTGTTTCAGAAAGGATGTAAGATAGCTAATTATGTATTTTAGGAGGTCCCAGACTTTTTTGGTTGATCATCTCCTTCTCCCAGTTATTGTGCTTAGCCTCCTTTAAGTTTCCACTACCAAGTCCCAAGAAAGGACAGAAATAACCCCTGGTAGACAAAGAAAAGAAAATTGGTGGCTATCAGGCATTGAGAGACTCAAGCATAGTTTTGGCATTCTGAGAATTTATAATGGGAATAAATTAATAAAAATGATAATTGATACATATAATTCATCTGACTTGAGTGGTTTCTGACTTGGGTGCCCTACTTAAGCCTACTCACCAGTTAATGAGAGAATATGTAATAGGACCTATTTCTTTTAGGTGATTGTATACTGTCTTAACAGAAACATATCTAATTCTTTAGCACTAGTCAACACTTCAGTTGACTTTTAAAGTGCCCATGACATTTGCCATAGCCATTTATTAGTGTCATCACACTCAAAATGATGATGTATAAGAAGCTTATTCACTATTACAGGTTGCTCAATCAGACCACAGGGAGCATGCATAGAGACCAAGGGCTCTCCCTGTGGTGCTGGCTTCCCAACAAGTTCACTGAAGGATGGGAGGGAGAGCAAGAGTTAGTGAGTGAAGTAGAAGGCTAAGAGCAGCCATCCCTAACTGGGTGTCTCAAGTGGTTATCAGGTGCCATCTGACCATAGGTGACTTGTGCCACTGGGAATTGTCAGCCTTGATGCCAAGAGAGAGATTGTAGAATTTGGCAACAAAGATATGTATGAGTGAAATGGTAAGCATCTTACAAAATGGAATTATTAGATGGGTGTGATATTTTAAATAAAACCAACACTTAAAGGACAAAGAGACTAATTTAGTTAGAAAGAAAATAACTCCTCATTTAGAACATAGGAGTAGGAAATTGGCCTTTCACTAAAATGGCCTTTAAAAATTTAGCTATAAATCTAAGCCCAATAGAGATCAGTGTTTAGTATCCTTGTTTGAAAAACAAAGTATGACCCAGAGAAATATAACCAGAGAACATTGTAGTCAGAAGTCACATTAAATTATTGATTACCCAGATGAAACAAAGTTGGAAAAATCTGGAAAATTTCCAATAGAAAAGTAAAACTTTTTAGAATTAAGGAATATTTGATGGAGAAGGCTAAAGGAAATGTAACTGTGTTTAACCTGTAATTTTGTTTGTAAACAAATACTTATGAATGTGTTGAACTGCCCTTTCCATTAAAAAGAGGAAAAGAATAGATGGGTTCAAACTGCAACCAGAAGCCTTTGAGCAAAATGTTGTGAATATTTATTTTTTTACCTTAATGGTTGTGAAACACTGGAGACTATTAAAAATAAGAAACTTGAGGAGTGACGTCAGCATCATGGCGGAGTGAGATTCCCTCTTTGAATCTCTGCCCCCTACGACACAACGAAAACATCATTCACATTCCAACAGAGCTCAATCAAACACTACGAAGGACTTCTGAGAAACCCCTGCTGCCATACATCGGACGGTGGAGGCGCGGGAAGCCCAGGAGGATGGGAGGAGAGGTAGGAGGTTGTACTCCCCCTCCCCAATCGATCGGCAAAAACAGCGCGGTTCGCGGACAGAGCGGGGAGGGGCAGCCCACAGCGGGGAAAACTATCGCCATCCAGGTGCTCTCACAGACTGTCGCGAGATCCCCACTGGGAAGCGACGACGGACTGCTTAGGGGGTGTAGCAAACACCCTAAGAGAGCCAGAAAGGAAACCCCTGGGTCAAGCAGGAGAAAGAGAGGACCCCTCCCCCCACACACCCGGCGTTTCAGCATAGTCCCTCCGGGGGCTGCAGCCGCCTCAGAGCAAACCGCTCGCGATCTCCATCTAGTGGCAGCAGGGGGAAACTGCAGGACTAACTTTAATCATGAGGGGTAAAAATAAAGCCGTCCCCGTCGGATCCTTGCGAAAATATGTCAGGGCTACAGACCAAAAGGAAAATGACAAACACCCAGAAACCAACCCTGAAGGCACAGAATTTGATAACCTGAATGAGAGAGAATTCAAAATAGCTATCATAAACAAGCTCAACGAAATACAAGAGAACACACAGAAACAAATCAACGAATTCAGGGATTATGTCACAAAAGAGATTGAAACCCTAAAGAAAAACCAATCAGAATTATTAGAGATGAAAAACAAAATCAACGAGATAGTGGAAAAAATGGAGTCTTTAAAGAGCAGAACTGACAATATGGAGGAACGAATTAGCACTATTGAGGATAGCCACGCAGAAATGCTCCTGGTAGAGGAGGAGAGAGAGCTAAGACTAAAAAGAAATGAAGAAATTCTTCGAGAAATATCAGACTCAATGAGAAAAAGCAACATAAGGGTAATAGGTATTCCAGAAGGAGAAGAAAGAGAAAAAGGAGCAGAGAGTTTGTTCAAAGAAATAATAGCTGAGAACTTCCCCAACCTAGGGAACGAGAGGGAAATAACAGTGAATGAAATCAATAGATCACCTAAATATATAAACAGGAATAAAAAAATCATCTCGCCACATAGTAGCCAACTTGAAGAATACCCGTGACAAGGAAATAATATTGAAGGCAGCTAAACAAAAAAACAAAATAGCATACAAAGGAAACCCCATCAGGCTCTCAGCTGATTTCTCAACAGAAACTCTACAGGCTAGGAGAGACTGGAATGATATATTCAAAATCATGAAAGACAAAAACCTTCAGCCGAGAATACTTTATCCAGCAAAAATATCCTTCAAATACGATGGAGAAATAATAACTCTCCCTGATAAACAAAAGCTAAGAGAGTTCGTCACCACAAGACCCCCACTACAAGAAATGCTCAAGAAGGCCCTTAGGCCTGAAAAAAAACAAATGAGAAAGGGGATACAAAGATTTCAACAAGGAGAAAAGCAAGGAGACTAAACCAGAACAAAATACAGTTGGATAACATCAAAAATTAATTCAAGCTCATCACTGGAAACACACATTCATGACACAATCTGGAATAAAGAGATAACAAATAAGGAGGGGAAGAGGTAAGGGATTGAATCGACCCAGCCTCAGGAAAAAGGAGGCATCTGAAAACGTACTTTCTTATCCAGGAGATCGCTTATATAAACCTCACGGTAACCACTAAACAAACAACCAGAAGAGAACCACACATGACAAATAAAGAGAAAACCAAGAGAATGAGCATGCAGAAATACCAAATTGAATTTGCAGTCCGAAACACAAGGGACAAGAAACGAAGGAAATGCAAAAGAACCAGAAGATGAACAATAAAATAGCAACATTAAACCCTCATATATCAATAATCACTCTAAATGTAAATGGATTGAATTCTCCAATCAAAAGACACAGAGTGGCAGGATGGATTAAAAACCAAGATCCAACAATCTGCTGCCTCCAGGAAACACATCTCAACTCTAAAGACAAACACAGACTCAAAATAAAAGGATGGAAAACAATACTCCCAGCTAATGGCAAACAAAAGAAAGCAGGAGTAGCCATACTTATATCAGACAAAGTAGACTTCAAGATAAAAAAGGTAATGAGAGACAAAGAAGGGCAATATATAATGATAAAAGGGATGCTTCACCAAGAAGACCTAACACTTATAAATATCTATGCACCCAACACAGGAGCACCAAAGTACATAAAACAACTGCTAAAAAACCTTAAAGGAGATATTAACAATAACACAATAATAGTAGGGGATCTTAACACCCCCCTTACATGAATGGATAGATCATCCAGACAAAAAGTCAATAAGGAAATAATGGACTTACACGAAAAACTAGACGCAATGGACTTAATAGATATATACAGAGCACTCCACCCAAAAAAAGCAGAGTACACATTCTTCTCAAGTGCACATGGAACATTCTCAAGGATAGACCATATATTAGGAAACAAGGCAAACCTCTATAAATTTAAGAAGATTGAAATCATTACAAGCATCTTTTCTGATCATAATGCTGTGAAACTAGAAATCAACTGCAAGGAAAAAACTAGGAAAGGGACAAAGATGTGGAGACTAAACAACATGCTACTGAACAACCAATGGGTCATTGATGAAATTAAAGGAGAAATCAAAAGCTATCTGGAGACAAAAGGAAAATACACCATACCAACTCATATGGGATGCAGCAAAAGCAGTCCTGAGAGGGAAATTCATAGCAATACAAGCTCACCTTAACAAACAAGAAAAATCCCAAATAAATAACCTTAAATTGCACCTAACAGAGTTGGAAAAAGAAGAACAGACAAAGCCCCGAATCAGTAGAAGGAGGGAAATAATAAAAATCAGAGCAGAAATAAATGAAATTGAAACCAAAAAAACAGTAGAAAGGATCAATGAAACAAAGAGCTGGTTCTTTGAGAAGATAAATAAAATTGACAAACCCTTAGCCAGACTCACTAAGAAAAAAAGGGAAAAGACTCAAATAAATAAAATTAGAAATGAAAGAGGAGAAATTACAACAGACACCACAGAAATACAAGGGATTATTAGGGACTACTATGAAAAACTTTACGCCAACAAATTGGACAACCTAGAGGAAATGGACAAATTCTTGGATGCATACAACCTCCCAAAAACTGAATCAAGAAGAAATAGAGAATCTGAACAGACCAATCACAAGTAAAGAGATTGAAACAGTCATCAAAAACCTCCCAAAAAATAAAAGCCCAGGACCAGATGGCTTCCCTGGAGAATTTTATCAAACGTTCAAAGAAGATTTAGCACCTATCCTTCTCAAACTATTCCAAAAAATAGAGGAAGATGGAATACTTCCCAACACATTCTATGAGGCCGACATCATGCTGATACCAAAGCCAGACAAGGACAATACAAGGAAGGAAAACTACAGGCCAATATCGCTGATGAACATAGACGCAAAAATCCTCAACAAAATATTGGCAAACCGAATACAGCAATACATCAAAAAGATCATACACCACGATCAAGTGGGATTTATACCAGGGACACAGGGATGGTTCAACATCCGCAAATCAATCAACGTGATACACCACATTAACAAAATGAAGAATTAAAAACCACATGATCATCTCAATCGATGCAGAGAAGGCATTCGACAAGATCCAGCATCCATTTATGATAAAAACTCTCAACAAAATGGGTATAGAAGGAAAGTACCTCAACATAATAAGGGCCATATATGACAAACCTACAGCAAACATCCTACTCAACGGGGAAAAACTGAAAGCCATTCCTTTGAGGACAGGAACAAGACAAGGGTGCCCACTCTCACCGCTCTTATTCAACATAGTACTGGAAGTTCTGGCCAGAGCAATTAGGCAAGAAAAAGGAATAAAAGGACTCCAAATAGGCAATGAAGAAGTGAAACTCTCACTATTTGCAGACGACATGATCCTATACATAGAAAACCCCAAAAATTCCATCGGAAAGCTACTGGAAACAATCAACAACTACAGTAAAGTGGCAGGGTATAAAATCAACTTACAAAAATCAATTGCATTTCTATACACTAACGATGAAAAAACAGAAAGAGAACTCAAAAAGACAATCCCATTTACAATTGCAACAAAGAGAATAAAATATCTGGGAATAAATTTAACCAAGGAGGTCAAAGACCTATACAATGAAAACTGTAAGACACTATTGAAAGAAATCGAGGAGGACATAAAGAAATGGAAAAATATTCCATGCACATGGATTGGAAGAATAAATATAGTTAAAATGTCCATTCTACCTAAAGCAATCTACAGATTCAGTGCAATCCCAATCAGAATCCCAATGTCATTCTTCACGGTAATAGAACAAAAACTACTGAAATTCGTATGGGGCAACAAAAGAGCCCGAATAGCTAAAGCAATTCTGAAAAAAAAGAACAAAGCTGGAGGCATCACAATCCCTGATTTCAAAATATACTATAAAGCTACAGTAATCAAAATAGCATGGTACTGGTACAAGAATAGACACACAGATCAATGGAACAGAATTGAAAGCCCAGAAATAAAACCACACATCTATGGACAGCTAATCTTCGACAAAGGAGCAAAGAACATACAATGGAGAGAGGGAAGTCTCTTCAATAAATGGTGCTGGGAAAATTGGACAGCAACATGCAAAAGAATGAAAGTAGACCATCTCCTATCGCCATATACAAAAATCAATTCAAAATGGATCAAAGACCTGAAAGTGAGACCTGAAACTATAAAACTCCTGGAAGAAAACATAGGCAGTACACTAATTGTGATTGGACATAAAGGGATCCTTTCAGATTCCATGTCTACCCAGACAAGGGAAACAAAAGGAAAAATAAACAAGTGGGACCTCATCAGACTAAAGAGCTTCTACAAGGCAAATGAAACCAGGATCAAAATGAATAAACAACCCACCAGCTGGGAGAAAATATTTGCAAATCGTTTGTCCGACAAGGGATTAATCTCAGTAATATACAAAGATCTCATACAACTGAGCAACAAAAAAACAAACAACCCGATCAAAAAATGGGCAGAGGAGATGAACAGACATTTTTCCAAGGAAGAGATACAGATGGCCAATAGACACATGAAAAGATGTTCAACATCACTAATCATCAGGGAAATGCAAATGAGAACTATGCTAAGATATCACCTTACACCCATTAAATGTCTATAATCACTAAGACAAAAAACAACAAATGCTGGAGAGGTGGTGGAGAAACGGGGACCCTCATTCACTGCTGGTGGGAATGCAAACTGGTGCAGCCTCTATGGAAAGCAGTATGGAGAGTCCTCAAAAAATTAAAAATAGAAATACCGTATGATCCAGCAATCCCACTCTTGGGCATCTACCCAATGGACGTGAAATCAACCATCACAAGAGGCGTATGCACCCCTATGTTCATTGCAGCATTATTCACTATAGCCAAGAAGTGGAAGCAACCCAAGTGTCCCTCAACTGAAGATTGGTTAAAGAAGATGTGGTATATACATACAATGGAATACTACTCAGCCATAAGAAAAGACACAATTGTCCCATTTGCAACAACATGGAAGGACCTAGAGGGTATTATGTTAAATGAAATAAGCCAGAGAGAGAAGGACAGACACTGCATGAACTCACTCATATATGGAATATAAGTGAACACACGGACAGAGAGAACTGATTGGTGGTTACCAAGGGGAAGGGGGGTGGTGGGGGCACAAGGGCTGAAGGGATGCATCCACATGGTGATGGACAAACAATAATGTACAACTAAAACCTCACAATGTTATAAACTAAGACATCAATAAAAAAAAAAGTGAAAAAAAAAATAAGAAACTTGACAAATGATTCTAATGTTCAACTGGAAAAATAATCATGCATGAATAGCCAGGAATCAAAAATACATGGTAAAGGGGCTGGCCCAGTGGCGTAGTGATTAAGTTCACACACTCTGCTTCAGCAGCCCAGGGTTTGCAGGTTTGGATCCTGGGCACGGACGTACACACCACTTATCAAGCCATACTGTGGCAGGCGTCCCACATATAAAGTAGAGGAAGATGGGCATGGATGTTAGCCCGGGGCCAGTCTTCCTCAGCAAAAAAGAGGAGGATGATTGGGAACAGATGTTAGCTCAGGGCTAATCTTCCTCACACACACAAAAAATAATAATAATTTTGACCATCTTCTGTCTAGTTGTTCTATCCAGACCAGATGGTGGATTCTACCAAATGTTTAAAGGATTAACACCAACTGTTATGGACTGCATGTTTGTGTACTCTGCCCAAATTCATGTGTTGAAGCCCTAATGTGATGGTATTTGGAAGTAGGGCCTTTGGGAAGTAATTATATCATGAGAGTGGAGCCCCCATAATGGGGTTAGTATCTGTATAAGAAGAAGAGAGCTATCCCTTTTTCTCAGCCATGTGAGGATACAGGGAGAAGACAGCTGTCTGTGAATCAGGAAGAGTGTTCTCACCAGTTACCAGATCTGCAGGTACCTTGATCTTGGACTTCCCAGCCTCCAGAACTGTGAGCAATAAATATTTATCATTTAAGCCACCCAGTCTATGATATTCTGTTATAGCAGCCTAAACTAAGATACTAATCTTTCGCAAACTCTTACAAAAAAATAGAATAAAAAGGAATACTTCCTAACTCATTCTGTGTGGCTAATATTATCCTGACCAAATCCAGACAAAGACTTCACAAGAAAAGAAAACTACAGAGTGATATTAATATTGCTTATTCATATAGACACAAAAATCCTCAACAAAATACTAGCAAACCAAATCCAGCAACATATAGAAAGGATTATATACCATGACCAAGTGGGATTTATCCCAGGAATGCAAGGTTGGTTCAACATACAAAACTTAATATAATATACCATATTAATAGAATAGAAAACAAAACTACATAACATCTCAATAGATGCAGAAAAAGCATTTGACAAAATTCAACAAACTAGGAATAGAAAGGAACATCCCCAACCTGATAAAGGGCATTTATGAAAAGTCCACAATTAACACCATACTCAATGGCGAAAAATGGAAATGTTTCACCTTAAGATCAGGAACAAGGCAAGGATGCCTGCTTTCACCACTTCTGTTCAACATTGTACTGGAAGTTCTGTCCAGAGCAGCTAGGCAAGAAAAAGAAATAAAAAGCATCCAAATTGGAAAGGAAGAAGTAAAACTATCTCTAGTCATAGATGACAAGATCTTATATATAGAAAACCCTAGAGATTCCACATCAAAAAACCCCCAGACTATTAGAGATAATAAATGAGTTCAGCAAGGTTGCAGGATATAAGCTCAAGATACAAAAATCAGTTGTATTTTCTTTAACTAGCAATGAATAATCCAAAAGTGAAATTAAGAAAGCAATTCCATTTACAATAGCATCAAAAAGAATAAAACACTTAAGAATTTGTCTTAACCAAGAAGTTGAAAAACTTGTACCGTGAAAACTACAAAACAATGCTAAAAGAAAGAAGACATAAATAAATGGAAACACATCCCATGTTCATAAATTGGAAAACTAATATTCTTAGGCTATCAGTACTACCCAATGCAATCCCTGTCAAAATCCCAATGATATTTTGTGCAGAAATAGAAAAACCCACCCTAAAATTTATATGGAATCTTGAGAGACCACAAGAATCCAAAAGAATCTTCAAAGAGAACAAAGCTGGAGGATTCACACTGATTTCAAAACTTACTAGAAAGCTACAGTAATCAAAACAGCATGGTACTGGCATAAAGACAGACATATAGACCAATGGAATAGAATAGCCCAGAAATAAACCCTCTCAGATATGGTCAAATGATTTTTGACAAGGATGCCAAGACCATTCAAGGGGTTAAAGGACAGTCTTTTCAACAAATGGTGCTGGGAAAACTGGATATCCACATGCAAAAGAATGAAATTGGACCTTTATACAAAAATTAACTCAAAATGGATTGAAGACCTAAATGTGAGGCCTAAAACGCTACAAAGAAACATGGGACAAAAGCTACATGACATTGGATTTGGCGGTGATTTCTTGGATATGACACCAAAGGCACAGGTAACAAAAAAATAGACAAATTGGACTTCATAAAAATTATCAATTTTTGTGCATCAAAAGGCAATATCAATGGCATAAAAAGGCAACCCACAGAATGGGATAAAATATTTACAAATCATATATCTGATAAGAGATTCATATTCAGAATATACAGAGAATTCCTAAAAACAACGAAAAAAGAAGCCAATTCAAAATGGGTAAAGGACTTAAACAGACATTTTTCCAAAGAAGATATGCAAATGGACAAGAAGCACATGAAAAGATGCTCAGCTTCACTAATTATTAGGGAAATGCAGATCAAAACTACAATGGGATACCACCTCACACTATTAGGATGGTTACTATTTTAAAAACCCAGAAAATAACAAGTGTTGGCGAGGATATGGAGAAATTGGAACCCTTGTGCACTGTTAGTGGGAATGTAAAATGGTACAGGTAGAAAACAGTATGGCAGTTCCCTCAAAAATTAAAAATAGAATTTCCATATGATTCAGCAATTCCACTTCTGGGTATATACCCAAAAGAATTGAAAGCAGGGCTTTGAAGAGATATTTGTATGCCCATGTTCATAGCAGCATTATTCGTGATAGCTAAAATGTGGAAGCAACCAAAGTGTCCAATGAAAGATGAGTGAATAAGCAAAATGTGGTATACATGTACAAAGGAATATTATTTAGCATTAATGAGGAAGGAAATTCTGACATATGCTACAACATGTATGAACCTTGAAGACATTATGTTAAGTGAAATAAGCCAGTCACAAAAAGACAAATACTGTATGATTCCACTTATGAGGTACTTAGAGTAGTCAAATTCATAGAGACAGAAGTAGAATGGTAGTTGCCAGGGGCTGGAAGGAGGGGAGAATGGGGAATTATTGTATAGTTGGTATACAGTTTCAGTTTTACAAGATAAAAAGAGTTAATGGAGGGGGCTGGCCCAGTGGCGCAGTGGTTTAGACTGCGCTTGGCAGCCCGGGGTTCGCAGATTCCGATCCCGGGCGCCTGCCGACGCACTGCTTGTCAGCCATGCTGTGGTGGCGTCCCATATAAAGTGGAGGAAGATGGGCACGGATGTTAGCCAAGGGCCAGCAGCAAACAAGAGGAGGATTAGCAACGGATGTTAGCCCAGGGCCAGTCTTCCTCGGCAAAAAAGAGTAGGATTAGCAACGGATGTTAGCCCAGGGCCAGTCTTCCTCAGCAAAAAGAAGATTAGCGATGGATGTTGGCTCAGGGCTGGTCTTCCTCACACACAAAAAATATATATAAAAAATTTAAAAAAAAAAGAGTTAACGGAGATGGATGGCAGTGATGGTGCACAACATTATGAGTGTAGGTAATACCACTGAACTGTATAGTTAGAAATGGTTACGCTGGTAAATTTTATGTTATATATATTTTACCACAATTTAAAAATTTGGGAGAAAAAGAATTTTTAAAAGTTAGCATCTTAAAACTTGAAATTTCATTGATCTGTGTAATCTATCTCTAAAATGCTATGGATTATAAGGTCTCCTTTCCAGCTCTGAAATTCTGTGGTCCTTTACTTGAGAGAAATGACCTAGGAATTCCTTCTTGGCCTCTAATTTTGCAGATCTGTAGTATTAACAAAACTTGATTATTGTTAACATCAAATATAAATTTCTTTATGCCTTTATTTATGAATTTTTGCAGATGCATTTGATAAAGAATACAAGATGGCATACGATCGTCTCACACCTAGTCAAGTCAAGAGTACACACAACTGTGACAGACCACCAAGTACAGGAGTGATGGAATGTCGAAAAACCTTTGGAGAACCTTATCTTTAAGATGTATGTCTGTGTATACTTTCACTTTGTATTGTATAGTCACTGTATAAAATAACACTTCTAGATTCTAAACTTTTTCTTCAATTTTTGAAAATGCATTTGTAAATGGTTCAGAAAGCCTAGATAGCTTATGTACAGAATGTTTTAAGAAGAGAATAGTGACAGTGGGGAGAGAACCACTTTGTTTCCCATTTCTTTTCCTTTTCTTCTTCTGTAACAAGTAATTAAGTATTTTTGTGATGAGGAAATCCCTAAACAAAATTAGTTCTCATAAAATAAGACAACTGCTTTATGGTTTCTCTTGGAAGAGACATTGAAAAATCATGTATGGAACTTAAATGTAAGATCAAACTATCTCCTGTTTTCATAGACTGTTCAAATGTTTTGACCATGAAGTTGTATTATACATATTTTAAATTGTTTATAGTAAGTTGATATTTTTTTAATTTTTAAACTTAATATAGCAAACTTAGATGAACTTAAACTTATGAAGCAAGCAATTAAGTGCTTATTTTCCTTGTCTGCTGCTATTTGAAGTAATTAGTACAGCTGCAGATCTCTCTCTATATATATATCTATCTATATTTTTTTTATTACTTGGGAGGATGATTCAAAAATGTCAGTGCTAGTGTCAGTGTCGTCCTAGGACTGCATGTTAGTGCTCCTGAGCCTGACTGCAGTGAGCGTGTCACGGCAAGGGTGTGCGCTCCTCAGACTGACTCACCAAGCCTGTGGGAGGAGAGCCAGAGGTTTCAGGTCTGCTTCTGGAAAATCAGGTTCAACATACCATGATCCCCAGATGTTCCCTACTGCTAATAGGTATATACAGTGCAGAGGGAAAAGAGCTTACAAAGCCAAATATCAATTTAAATTTTAATATTCTACATGCACACTTATGTTGGGAAATATGTCAGTTTACTCTGTTCCAAATTTTACCCTTATTTTAATATCTAAAATATTGGGTATGATGCAAATTATACTATATTTGTCTGGAATATGATCTACTGGAGTATTCTGTTAATATTATATATATATATATATAAATATTCAAAATATTTTTTCAAAAGTAGAAAAATAATAACTCTTTAAAAATATAGCCAGATAGAATTTCCCATATTGAGGAGCTTGCTTTTTCAATAAGCCTTCAGAATCTGAAGTTTATGGAATCTAAAATCCAAAACTATCCAGAAATCAGACAATAAATTGAATGTTTAAGCACCATGGACATTAAATAGACTCTAAAAAAATATTTTTGTCCCATTGTTTCTAATATCACTTTCTTTGGGTAATTTCTGATAAAAAGTATCCTTTGGCTGTTAGAATTATTTATGGATTTTCAGTATGTATTTCTGTATGTTGGCACACATTGTCATTAATGAAGGAATTCTCTAGCCAATTTCAAAGAAGAAAAAAATGGATGGTACCAAATTAGGAGTATAGAGCCAGCGGAGTCCAGGACACTTGGACTGGAGCTCTCTGGAAGTCCTGAGACAGAATCAGTTCAGCTGCAGGAAAAACCACCTTTTGAGTTCACACCATTGACTAGCACCAAGCTGAAACATTTCACAGCTTTCTACTCTGGGAAGTAATGGGGAGAGTTTAAAAATGTAAAATTTTAGTTCAGTTAGTTTGGGGCTGAACTTTCTTACTTGAAAAATCTGGTGCTATGCACATATATCTGCCTCTCCTTTGTAAATACCACTCTGATCTGAACCTTCTTTACTGTTTAGATCCAAGCTTCACATTCTGATTGAGTCTTATGTTCTCTGAATCATTCAAAAGTTGTCAAATGAGAGAAGCATTTGATATGTAAGTAATTAGTACTTACAATTACTTACATAGTGTAGGTGAGGCTTTTGGCATTGGTGGCAAACATCCCTCCAAAAAGGATTCTGGGGTTCTATTCTGATTTTTTGTTATCATTTCTTTTTCCCTTATAAAAACAGCTTTCACTATTGTTTACCTTTTTTTTAAATCACAAGCAATATGTAAGAATAATAGTTTATTGTTTTCAAATATCTAAGCAAAAAAAGTGAGGTAAAGCCCATTCTTTATGGTTCAAACTCATTTGAAAAAGTGAATGTCGTTTTTAGCTCCTCTCCCCACACCAAGTTTTGTTTCTGCTTTTGGTTGGGTTTTGCTTCCCCTACTTTTAATCCCCAGGGAATATTATTTGCACAAATTTAGTCTTTAAAAATAAAGCCTAAAACATGAATAGAAAGTGGTAAACCCTGCTCAAAAGAAAATTAAAATATAGATCATCCTTTAAAATAACTCTATACAAACTTTTCTTCAGTTTTCTTTCTGTTGATCATGCATTTTGGAGAATTATGGCCAATCATGTTGGAGAGAGATACCCTTTTACTATATTATCTCTTATTTTCTTACTCTTAATTTTGTTTATACATTTAATAGTTGAAAATAAACCATGCTGTGTCCTGGTATAACTTGTTTACTGCTTCTTCCCATTGTGTTTTGAATGTTACACGTTTGTATTTTATATATTTCAATATTCAACTTTTTCCTCCTATTGTCAGAGGGGGAATTATGCAGCCTGTTCATATTCTGATTTTTGTCTTTTTTTTCTGATTTTTTGGGGGGTTTTTTGCTTTAAATCCTAAAACCACCAGCTTATTTTATTATAAGCTTTTCTGATAAGTCTTTCCATTTTTATATATAGAGAAATGGCCCATGAACATGGTCATTCAGCATTTTAGGTGATAAATACTTATTTTACTTTATGCTGGTAATTATTATGATACTTTAGTGCAACTAGCAAGTGTTAGCCTGCTGTATATAGAATTTATGTTGTATTTCTAAATACTTTGTAAGTATATGGTAAGAAAATACCCATTTGTACGGTAATGTGCGATAGCCCAGGTTTATTTTTATTTCTCCCACTAGAACTTGAAACCTGCTATTAGGCACTTTATGGCAGGAAGGAAAAGAGCAGCTTGCCTCTTTGAGAGGCCTCTCGGCCCGGCTTCGTGCTAGAGTTAGCCTGCTCTGCCCTTTCTGTTTGGATACAAGACTGAGTTCTATTTCAGAATTGATCCTCTAACAGCTGCATACCAGTTTACCTTAATATCCTCAGTATTTGATATCTTCTTCTTATCCCTTCATACTACCCTCTTCCTCTGGCCTCAAAGTAAGTACACTTGCTGGCTTAATTATTTTTGTTTACAAAATCAGCAGTACACAAACTAATATAGGAATTTCTGTCTCTGATTCAAAAATTCTGTGTACATGTGCTTATTCTCTGAGATGGTAACAGACTCTTCTGATCAAGTTACTGCAGCCTTTCCACAGTTGCTATTCAGTAGATGGCTCCCTCCCTTTGTATTTTAAAGATTTTCTTTTCAAACGTAGTAGTGTGATAAAACCACTGGAGCAACTGATGGAATTTTCTATAATGAAATTCTCCAGGGTTTGCCTGCTCATCACAGTGAAGGGCCTGAAGACCAGAAGTGTGCCTTTGGTTGTGTAGGTAGCCTTAGGCCGGGGTGTCCTGCCCAGCTCTAGTGACCCCCCAGGGATGGACAGCCTTGATCATGAGCCCTCTCTTTGCACCTTTCATAGCAACCAATCCCAAAACACATTGCAGGCTGTACCTGCAGGGGGACCCTCCCACAAAAAAGGGGTCAGAACCAAGGGTATTCTTTGGCACATAAGGCCATCCAGTTCTTCAAATGTATCTACCAGGCTGTGCCCTAAATATTAAATTCCAATTTCTGCCCCCTTTGGTACTCAATCTTTAAATAAATTATAATTATGATATAGAGAGTGTTTAAAAGGCCAAGCCTATAATTTGATAAAAACTTTTTCAGATCTATTGAAGAGAATACAGTATAATGTTCAAAATGGATAGTAACCATTTGAACATATACCAATTTTCAAAAATTTAGAATGCATCCTTTTTTTCTAGTACTATATAGAATCTTAACCCATTAAATTAGGAAGAGTATCACATTTTTAGAAATTTGGCCCAAACCTATTACCAGGGCCATCAAGGAAATGCAATCTCAAGGGGGATAAAGGAGAAGTCATCTATGCCAGCCACTGTCTTCCAATTCAGATACCCATGTGGGACAGTTCAGACTTTCTAGGCTGAATGAATGACCTAGAGTTTGTCCCATGTAACTATACAGATGATTTTGCCTATCAAATGTCACCATTGTCTTGACATTTTAAGATGGTACTTTACCTCTAAGACAATATAACTTTAATAAATTATAGTAGATTTGTAAGTGTATGACAAAAATTTTAATTTCCAAGCATAACAAATTGATCATTCCATCTCCCTGAAATCTCCCCTTTCTCCCCCACCCAGTAAATTCCTACTCATCCATCAAGACCCAGCTTTCATTATATGTACTTTTTTTTTTTTTTTTTTTTGTGGGGAAGACCAGCCCTGAGCTAACATCTGTTGCCAATCTTCCCCTTTTTGCCGAGGAAGACTGGCCCTGGGCTAACATCCGTGCCCATCTTCCTCCACTTTATATGGGATGCCACCACGGCATGGCTGACAGGCAGTGCGTCGGCGGGCGCCCGGGATCCGAACTCGCGAACCCTGGGCTGCCAAGCGCGGACTAAACCGCTGCGCCACCAGGCGGCCCCTCATTATATGTACTTGACCCTTTCTGTCATAGTGTGAAATGATCGGAACTTCCTTTCTAGGCAAAGAGAAATGCCAGAAATTCAGCAAACTAATCGGGAAAAGAATGTTAGATCATTAGGGTTGATTTTAATCATTAAATGGCTGTCCAGCACTTTATCATTCAGAACATTTCACTGTCCATCTCTCCTCACTCAGTAATTCAGATCCTGGGCTATCAGTGAGGAGGTGACATCCCCATGGCTAGCTGGAATTGGCTGCAGAGACCAGGTTGGCGCCCAGAGTTTTGGTATCGGGATCTCTCTCCCATAGGCATTGTTTTCTCCTCCTGTTCTTAGGCCATGGCATATGGAGACCAGGCAGTGCAGTAGCATCAGGAATGAGGATAGCTAATTTAAAAATCGGGAATTTGAACATGATTTCATATTCTTCATCAGTCTTCTCTTGAGCATTCTGACCAAGCAACCTAAAGATGTGGATGAACCCATCCATGTTTATAAAATAAAATATCATTGGGACTCACAATTTATTAAAATTTAATCAAAAGTCATTTCCAAAGAATGTGAATCCTGGGATAGTGAGGCCATTAAATAAATTAACCAGCCCATCTTAAAAGATACCTTATGGACTGAAGTACTTTGAACACAGCCCTTCAACACCAAAATGTTTGATTTTTTTTTTTCACATCACATCTGTCCTGCTATTTTCTAGTCTTCAATGAATCCTCTCTCGTGTTTGCAATTAAAGCCATATTTACCATCATAATCTACAGTCACCTGAGCTCCGAAACCAGGGACATAGAACTGTTTCATTTCTCATGTGTTCCTTAACTTGATGCTTGTAAAAGCAGCAAGGAGTGGTATTTAGTATAGAAGCACTTCAAATTCCACATGAAATATTTAACCACACAATTTTTAAAAACACAAGTGTCCTTTACACTAGCTACCTTGGAAGTAGTAACACTTTTTCTCACCATGCTGTCACTGTGTTAAGCATTTTTGGAATTTTCCCTTTGTAATTGCCTTAACATCCACTTGTAAACCACACAAGAAATCAGTCTTCTTGCTTTATAGTCCTGTCTAGGTTGACATACAGAAGCAGCATTGCCCCAGTGATCTCTTACTTTATAAACCAGATTTGGCTCTACTGACTTTGGACTCTTTTTAAAATTACTTTCCTTCTCACTCACTAGTAGCACCTGTAACTGTTGGGTGAGAATATGCTGGAGACAGGACAGCTTTGTTAGAATGTCTAATCCCTCAAGGTGACCACTTGATGGAGACAACACTAACTTGGATTTTCTAATAAGTACATATTTTTAAATAGCCCTTAGAGTAGTTTTCCTTCCCTAATATCCGTGCCTTCCAATTCAAGGGCAAATTATAAATTTTAGTTTCTTGGGCTACTTAATTTCACTTTTCAGAAATGCAACAATAAGCTAATGTGGCCCTTCTTTTAAGCTATAAAATATTGGTACACACTTTAGTGGACTATGATGTGTAATAATAATTGATTCCTCTTATACTTCTTTTTTTCCTATAGCCTTAGCTCCTTAAACTCACCAATAACTGAACCTGTAATGATTACAAACCTGATAGAGCCTCATGTTGTGAAAAGAAAAAGAAGAGACAGCAAATTGCAGGGTGTGCTTGGGGCAGGGGCCAGGAGGGTGAGAGGTAGACCACATCTGCATCTTTTGGATCAGTGGCCCTTCAGGAACAATCAGGGAACTGTGAGCATGGGAGCTTATCTTATTGCTACGATGCCTGGCCCAGCCCTCCTCCCCAGTTATCTCTCATTCAGAAAACCCTCTGACTCCAGGAATCCTTCTACTGGCCTCCATGTGATAGCTGTCTGCACCAGTCAGGGGTCGGAACTCCATCCCTCCAGAGGTGAGATTCTTCTTCCACAATAAGCTGGAGGTGTTCCCAAGCATAAACTTCAGTCCTGGATCACATCCTGGATTCACATCAGAGGCTCTCGGCCACTCAGTTCACTCTTCTGGATCATATTCATTCTTTCAATAATGTAACAAGACGTACAACGACTTCTGGCATGGTTTTCTGATCCATGTCCATTTTGAGCAACAGTGACTCTGATTCAGACAGAAACAGGACAGGATATGATTCGATCTTCTAACATCACACTGATGATCAGGAATACAAAGTAGAGGAGGAACATTGTGAAGCCCAGGATCTTGTTCATTCTCCATTTGCATGATGCAATTGAAGAGATCACAAACACGAGCATAAGAAAAAGCAAAACAATTGCACAAAACAAGCCATTGCTGCTGACTGGAACAGGCTGTAATCCATTGATAAGAGAGAAAAGAAACCAAGGAACCGGGAGGCTGCAAGATTGAAGAAATGATGTGAATATTCTTAATGTTTATAATAATCCCATATACTTAAACAGTATTTTACCATTTACAAAGCACTTATTTTTCCACACACACACACACAAATGTATGAACAGAACAGAAAATATTAGCCCCATTTCACAGGTGAGGAAACTAAGGTTCAGGGAAAGTAAATTACATGCCCAAAGACTCCCAGCTAATAACTGGGAGAGCCTAGATTAAAACTGAAGTCTTCTGGGTCTGAGTTTTTTTCTTCATGCCTCATGACTTCTGTATGACTAACCCAGATTGGTTGATGTGTGACTCTTCTACATTTTTATGGTAAGGCCTAGCTCAGGATAACATTTCTTTAAATTATTTAGTGATCAGGGCTCTCCTATGCCCTTTTACCTGCCCCCACCCCTAAACAAATTCAAATTACAGAAACCAAAGCCACCACCCAAATCCAGGACATAATTTCAGGAAATGAAAGTAGCGCAGGTAATCTGCTCCGACAAAGTTGAGAGGAGGGGGTAAGGGAGGATGTGGCATTTGCTTGTTTACACAAAATGCTTTTAGAGCCTCTGAGCTGGCAGGGGCCCAAATGCAAAGGAGCAGGAATATCAGGAAATGAGATTGAGTCATTGCTCCTTCCAGCCCCACCTCTGCCACCTGGGAGGTCAGCGAGCAGAGCATTTGACTGTATTTGGTAATGGAATTTAATGGACTTCATTTTTCAATTCATCTATAAATTTCAGTCAGTTACTTTTCAGGCAGCATTTTAGTTCTGTTATCCCATCTGGCTGTGATGAATGAAAGGAGAGTACTTTGTTGCCTTGTAGAAACTAATAATATAAATGTTCTTTTATTCCATGTATAATGAATGAAGCAGAAAACCAGTGAATAGAGCCAACACAGTGTTTTCCTGTCATACGTAATATGCCTTAGAAAGCAACTTTGCCACTCACCCCACGGTGATATCAAATATGTTACTGCCCACAGAGCTTGACACAGCCATGTCTCCTAGGCCTTTCCGAGCAACAATCACACTGGTGATGAGGTCAGGAATTGACGTGCCTGCTGCTAGGATTGTCAAACCCATAATCTCTTCAGAAATCCCTATTGTTTCACCAACCTGGTAAACAGTAACAGTAATGAGAAACCATGGCAACAGCAGGTAAAAAATCTGAGGTTCTTCAAAGCACCAACCACATACTACTTTGTGCAAACCCAATGCCTTCCATGGAGCTCAGCACACTTCCTTGGCCTGAGTGAGGCAGGGTGATGGCGGAACTGATAGTTGGAAAGATGGGCCATAGAGAGAAAGAACAGGGCCCCTGCTCGAGGCTTCAGGGAATAACGCTGCTCTTTTCTAAATTGGACTGAAAGTTTATTTATGATACCACCTCTCACTGTCATTCCAACTACAACACCTCTGCCTTCCCCAAAGAACTGCCCCTCCAAAGATCTGTTCATGTCGCCCATTTCCATTTCCAGAACCATGGACCCCTGCTATGTGCCAGGAACTTAGAGACTGGAGAAAGAAGTATGAGCAGTCCCTCCTCTCCGCCTAGTGAAAGAGAAAAGCTTGTAAACAACAATTACAGCTCTGTGCTAAGTCCAGTATTTCAGGTAGAATAGAAAAGCCATGGGCACTCAGAGGAAGACCGATTAAATGCCAGAGAGGAGGCAAAACTGAGCTGGCTCTGGCAAGTGTATACGATTTCCCCAGGTGGAGAGAGGTGGGGATGCTTGACAGATAAAACAGAGAACGAGGCTAATAAGAAATGGTCAGCTGGATGCAGATTGTGCAGGGCCTTCTGTGTCATGCTACAATGTGAACTTAAGACAGAAGAGCCACACTTGAATAGCACTACATTCGCTAGAATAAAAAATCTACTTTTAAACCTTGACAAACAGTGTAGAAACTGTACTTGATCCTCACTCTTCCCTGGGTACTGGAAATTCACCCTGAAGGAAAAAAGTGTCCTTGAGATCTGCTGCTGCAGGATTTAGTTCCTGCTGTTCACTCACCTGGTGAGCCCACCACACCATGAGGTATGAGAACATGGCTATCCATGTGATGGATCCCAGGAAGGTGATCACAAAAAACTTCCTAGACTCCTGTTTGAAAGTTTGAAAAGGAAGAGAAATAAGTTGCAGAGGCCCTTCTAAGGGAGCCCCAGAATCAGTGACGAGATCTGCTGGAGGAGTGCTGCAGAGGATCTGGAGATGTTTGAGCTGAGATCTCTGTCTCCAGTGCGAACCTTGAGATGCCTGGGACAGGATGAGGTTGGTGGCCCATAGGGGAATCCGGCCAGTGGGGTGTTCAGCGGTCACCAACCTGAAGAGAGCTATTTGCTTGCCCTAGAACCAGACCATTTTAGGGATTTCGTTTGGCTTCTGCAGCCTCTCCCCGCTCCGCCCCTCTCCAGACTCAGAGACAGAATATGGTCTGCCTTTGGGTGGAGTATGTAAGACCTTTCCCTATAAATAAGAATGCTGGGGGGAAATGGCACGTGTCACCCTGGGTTTTCACAATATCCCTGTGAAATATGGAGGATGTGTAGAGGCATCATTCCCATATTAAAATCAAGGAACAGATAGGAATCAAGGAAGGCCTGGTTTACATTGCTTACAGTGGTGGAAATAAGCACATTCTAGGGCATCCCAAGTCCATCAGTATGTCCCCCTAGGTGCACGGTCCCCTCCAGAGCTGCAAATTCCATCCCAGATCCTCTCTGTGGTTGAGCCCCGCCAAGCTGGTTTGTCCTGTCCTCTCCCTCCTCTTGAGTGAGAATGCCTAGAGACCACACAGCCTCTCTGGGGATGGACCACTGGGATACGGCTGGGCACACTCACCAGCCTCCGGACATCAGGCACCGTCAGCCACAGCGGGAGCACAATGGGCAGGAGGAAGAGGTAAATAGCCTGCTTCTGCCTGGTCTCAGGCCACTCCAGGGACAAAGGTTCCTCATTTTCCTCCTCCTCCTCCTCCTCCTCCTCTTCCTCCTCCTCCTCCTCTTCTTCCTCCTCATCTTCACCGTCACCTCCATCACCTCCCCCTTCATCATCTGTACCTTTCGTATCACTTTTGGCTTCACTTTGATTTTCAGCATTGAATTCCTCTTCAGCTTCACCTTCATCACCTTTCATTTCCCCATCTTCTCCTGCTTGGATTTCACCTTCACTTTCATTATCTCCTTTGCCTCCTGCTTCGGTTTCACCTTCATCGTCTGCTTTTCCTTCTGCTTCAGTTTCACCTTCACGTTCTAGTTGAGTTTCACCTCCACTTTGCTCTCCCTTTTCACCTTCACCAGGAGCTGCAGCCTCTTCACCCATTGTTTCCCCTGTGCTCTCGGCTCCAGCCGCATCTCCTTCCTGCAGTCCAAAGCCAACAGATTAATGTGTAATCACTGCTGTGCTTGTTGTCCTTCCCAGTTCCTCCTCATTTTTTGTTGTTGTTGTTCTTCTCAGAATGTATCTAAAAACTTGAGTATGAGGAGAAAACTAGTGCAATCATTCAGCAAAATTCTCTTCACAACATTCCTACCCAGTGGTTGTCTGGTCTTGATGTGATCACTTCCAGGGATGGAGAACTCAGCATCTAAAGCAGCTTCTGTCATCTTTGACAACTCTGCTTACTTTGAAGTCCATGAACCTTACTTTGAAGGTTCTACCCCCATGTATAGGTTTTACTCTTTGGAGCCACACAGAACAAGGCTAATCACAGACAGCTCTCTTTCCTGAGTTAAAGATTCCCAGGTCCTTCTATCATTTCCCCATGCTATGACCTAGAGCCCCCTCCCTATCTTGGTGAACTCATCCTAGTTAGCTTGTATCCTGTGAGGAGGCTTCAAAAACTGAACAGAGAACACCGCACAGAGTTGAATAGGATCATCACCTTCCTTGTCTTAGATACTATGCTTTCATTAATGTTGCCTAATATGGTATGATATCTTTTGGTGGTTACATCACATTGCTGAGTCGACTAAAACTCCTAAACTGTTATATTACCTTACATGTATAAAATAATGATGATGATAATACCTATTTATTGAGAGTTTTTATGTGCCAGGCACCATGCTAAGTGGTTTAATAATAATAATTGCAGCTAGCACTTACTATGTTTCATTAGTTGATTAATTTATAATATAGATAGCATTAAACCCATCTGATT
This sequence comes from Tapirus indicus, assembly GCA_031878705.1. Lineage (NCBI taxonomy): Eukaryota > Metazoa > Chordata > Mammalia > Perissodactyla > Tapiridae > Tapirus > Tapirus indicus. The sequence goes on along the minus strand of CM062918.1, from coordinate 56,418,997 downwards.
GATGGAGAGTACAGAGTAGTTAAATAACTTGCCCATGGTCCACACAGTTTATAAGTGATGAAGCTGGGATTTGAATATGGATAGTCCAACTCTTGGCCTCTTAACCACCAAGCTACCCTGCTTTGCAAATGCCAGGGCTGAATGAGATCTTTCCCAAACCTGGTAGCCTGTGGAGCTTATTAGAAGTACAGATTTCCTCACACCACTGGACTAACTGAATTAGTATCTCCGAGATTGGAAGCGAGGAATCTATTTTAACATTCTCACAAGTGCTCTTAATAGACCCATCTGCAGACCAGTGTTTGGGAACCTTGGATTGACACCATGCACTCTAAAAGCCATTGATTCTGAGGGGCCTCAGATTAGGCTCCCAACTAACCCATAACAACGTGCTGGTCCAATACCTTCAGCAAATGACCTGGGCTGTGTGCTCATGGAGTATGTTGTCTGTAACAGATTTCCTGACACAGCCAACCCCTAAGAGATGCTCAGTGTCTCAACTCTGCTGCATATTAAAATCACCTGGAGGCTCTAAAAACATTCATGCCCAAGGACCCACCCCAGATTCTCTGACATAATTGGTTGAGGGTGGGGCATGGGCATTTTTAAAAGCTTCCCCAAATTATTCTAATATGCAACCAGGGTTGAGAACCCCTGATGAAGAAGTCAAATATTAATATCTCTGAGCCCTGTGCTTTGAATTGAGAATGAAGAGTGAGAAAATTTTAGTCTATAATAATTCCTGCCCTCCCTCCCCCACCCTATCAGGAGAGAAGACTTCTTGGAGGAGATAAGTCATTTAAACGGATAGGTATGGGAGTATCTGCCCAGGCTGCACCCCCTTCTCGGAGAACTGTAACCCCTAATAGCCTCTGAACGGGTCGCTCCCTTCTTCTATGTTTGAGTCAGAGCACCCCCACCTCTCCCTGCCACAGCTGATTGGACACAGGCAGGATCCCTGACCCATGACCTGGTTTGAACAGATTCTCTCTTTTCTGAGACTGGAAGCCAGTCACTGGTTGATCCGCCTGTGGACTAGAGGACTGTGGTAGTGGTCAGGGCTGTGTACTAATAAGGAAGCAAATGGAGCCAGGCTGCCTGGAGAGGTCGAGTGATGGAGCCTGCACACAGAGAAGGAGATGTGAGGGAGAGCAGGATGTGGAGTGAGAAGCCACCAGGGTCACAGATACCCTCTCACGCCTAGGTGCAGCTCCTGGTGAGACCAGGCTTCACGTCGTGCCCTGAGATTGCAGGAGATCCCTCTGTATCCTCTAATCCCTTTTACTTAAGCCAGCTGTAATGGACCTACTCAGGACACTCATGATACCATGAAGATGTCTTAGGATGAGATATAATTGAGTGCTTCTGGGTGTCGAATAGAAAAAACAAACAGGCATGGAACTTGCAAACTGAATGCTTATTTACTGTCACTCAACCCTCATTGAGAACAGCTGTGTGCCAGGCATTGCGTTTCTCTCTGGGGGAGACAGAGATGGCTCAGACTTGGAGCCTGCCTTCAGGAACCTCACCACCTAGCAGGGGAACTAGAGAGAGACTCACACATAGAGTATAAGGAAGGCAGCGAAAAGAGCCTGAGAGAGGGACAAAGTGCCATGGGCATTGAGACTGGGGGAATCAGGGAAGCTTCATAGCAAAGGAGGCATTTACACTGGCCTGGAGGGGCGGGTAAGATTAGGACATATGAAGATGGAGGGAAAAAAGGCATTCTAGGGGGAGGAAACCATGTGGGCCAAGGCCTGGGGGTAGAAAAGCATGGAGACAAGAAGTCCAGTTTGGCAGGAGCAGGGTGGAAGAAGAGGCTGTGAGGCTGTAAAGACAGCACTGTGATAACTGCATGAGGCTGAGGTGCCCCAGAAGGTTCCAAGGCCCTTACGCAGCAACCCCTGTCACCCCCCCACCCCCACATTTCCAGCTGCCTGGTCTCAGTGTCCCCTAGTTGCTAACAGACCCCCTAACAGTTATTCCTTATGTTCTTACAGCATGTGACAGTTGGCAACCCATTCTCATATATATTATCTCACTCATACTAAGGTGTTAGGTGAATTAACTGGCCCCTGGGGCATTTGATCTTCAGAGAAAGGACAATGCTTATCCAAGGGGAATGAACCTCAAATAGCACTTCAGACCTTCAAGAAGGAAGGATTTTTGGTCAGCACGTCCTTCCCTGGGCCTCTCAAGTTCCTCCACCTGGGAAGAGGCTTATGCCTACCTGACTGCTAGGATCCTCCTCCTCATCTCCCTTGACGTCTGGAGCAGGGGCTGGTGTGACCGTGACCGCAGGGAGCTTGGCCGGCTCCTCCTCTTTAAAGGATAAACATGGGATAGGTCAGAGAGTGTGCCAGGTTCTGAGGGCAGCTGGCAGAGACTGGTGTAAGTGGCTACAGGGCTATTGGACTTGTCCACTTCAGGGTCTCAGGTTTGTGTGGGGAATTTCTCATAGATAGGAAAAGTAAAATGATGTGAATTGTTATTGCCCTGTCCACAGAGATGTCTGCAGATGAGAGGACAGCTGGGAAGTGGCCATCCTTGCTCCCCCTGTATTCACAGACATTTTTATCCTGGCCAGTGTGGCCAAGGATGCTGTGAACACCTTGGGCAACTGGAGCAGGGAGAGGACAAAGCCCCAGCCCTCAGGGTCTGATGCTTCCCCCTACCAACTGCATGGAGAGGATCCTGATGATTTTAAAGGCAGCAGAGAGGAAGCCTTCGAATAGGATTGCAGGGAAGGGAGACTTGGAAAGTCTGGAGAGCTGGGTTTAGGTACAAGCTCTCTCACTTTTTGGCTGTGTGGCTTTGGGCAAATCACTTCAACTCTCTGAGTCTCAGTTTCCTTATCTATAGAATGGGAACAATGACTGCTGCTCTGCTTCCCCCCAAGGGTTGCTAGGTGCATGAGGCAGGCCTGGTGTGCTACGAGCCCACAGGGCAGTAGCTGTCTCACTACCCCTGTCCCAGCTGCCACACGGATCCTGGACTTCTGTGTCACCAGATCCCTAGTGGCCTTCCCTCACTGGAGTTGCTGGTCTCAGACCAATCCCTAGCAGCACTGTCCTTGTGTAGCAATGACAGGAAGAAGAAATAGAGTCCAATAGAGTCTCATTTGGGACAAGACTTAGCAAAAAAGAAGTGAGAATTCAACAACCCCCACCTGGCCTTGCCTACCCCCTCTGCGGAGAGTGTGGAGGGAGTTGCACTGGGGCGCCCTCGGGGCAGGCCAGCAGCCATGTCAGGGGAGGACCACACTGGGAGCAGGAGGCCGGAGGACAGCAGAGTGCAGGGCAGCACCAGGTCATCACTCCCACGGACTGGCCCAGAGAGGCCGAGAGGCATGCCTCAGTCCCTGGCCGACAGGAGGGAGGAAGGTGGCAGGAGAACCCGGTGGTCTCACCATTCTCTCACCTTCTGGTTTGCTCTCTGCTTTGGCCTGAGGCTTGGCTTTGGCCTCCTCATTCAAGCTCTCCTCCTCCTTGTCCTTGGAGGGGTGGTCTGCAAATGAGAAAAGAAACACATCTTATCTGGGACCACAGTGTCCCTGCCACACCCTTCAGTTAGGCTGGTCAGCTGACAGCCAGAGCTGCTGAAGTGGGTGGGAAGAGGCTGGCCTGGGAGTTGGATGTCTGGATTCTGGTCCTACTTGGCTTGCTCATGGTGCCCAATTTCCAAACTTTTGTCTTAAATTCCCTGCACTGTCACTAACTGGCTGTGACCTTGGGCAAGTCACTTTCCCTCTCTAGGCCTATTTCTCTTCTGGTAAAATGACATGGTTGGACTCAGAGGCAATAAATGGATTTATTTCCTTTATGAGCTCAAGTGATGGCTGCTTGAGTGCTGAACTGAGAATTCTAATCCAAGCCCCACCTTGTCTGACCCCAGACACCTGGAGCCCAAGCAAGGCCTCCTTCCAGAACCCCATGCACATGTTTTGCTGGAGGCCCACCGAGCATTGTGCACAGAATGGTGCTGCCCTGATTTCTAGGCAAGAAAAGTGAGGACAACTCTCTTTCAATGTGACTATGTTCCGGGCAACACGCAGGGTGGTTTCCATGTGGACTTTCAAGGTGGGAGGGGCAGGGGCTCATAAGGGCCCTCCTCACAGCTGTGCAGTCCAGGAGGGTGAGGACAATGGCACAAGTGATAGAACAAAGTGGTGCCATGGGTTCGATTCTGGATTCGAGGCTGTGCCCTGTGAGCACTGGGTGACCTTGGGAAGACTGTGTACCCTCTCCAAGCCTCACTGTCCCCTCTCTACAAAGGCAACACCATGATATACTCAGAGCACTGATATGGGGGTCCATGAGACAAAATAAATAATAATACTTTAATTGCTGCAATTAAATATTGTTATGTTGGCTCAGAATCTGGAGCCAGACAGCCTGGGTTTGAATCCTCGTTCTGCCACTTGCTAGCCATGGACCTAACTGGGTGATTCCTTAACCTCTCTGTACCTCAGATTCTTCATCTGTAAAATCTTACAGAGTTGTTGAAGGAATAAATGAATTTAAATGTGAAGGTGCTTAAAACAGTGCCTGGCAGCTAGAAGACACCATGTAAGTTTTAGCTGTGATAACAACGATGAATTGACAACAGTAGTTGAGAGCAGCCATCCGACCCAGGAAACGACTCTGCAGTGATGAGGCCCAGCCTTCCAGGGGTTCTCAGAAGGGAACCTGAAGATCCTCTAGTCCATAATACAGACAGGCTGAGAAGTGCTCTCTGGAAAGCTGGGTGGATCAGACTCTGCCTGGGTCCAAGATGGGCAGGAAACATAAATGGGTCTGGAATTTCCTCCTCTAAACCTGTCTCCTAAACTCTCAGAGTTGGTTCAGCAGCAGCCACTTCTGACAATAGGCTCCATCCTGCAGAGCCACCACTGTGGCATGTGTGGGCCCTCAAAGTGTCCCAGTGGACCTGCCCAGGAGGTCTTCATCAGAACTGAGATGTCAGGAGGCGAACATTCCACTGCCCCCTTCATCCAGACAACTCCAGCGCCCCCTTGGCATTGGCCGAGCACTGCAGTCTTCTGTTGAGCAACATGTAGCTGTTATCAAAGGAGGGTTCCCCTGGTTCCAGTCCTAGTGCTGAGAATATTTGCTGACCGTTGCCTGGAGAGGCTGGCAAGAAAACCAAGTTCTCCTCTTTCCTTCTCATTCCTCATCACACACCCTAACCTCTCATTTCCCATACTTCCGAGGAAAGCAGGTCAGTGGCAGGGCCTCCCTTTGTTTTTCTCTGTCTCTGTTTCTCTCTATGTGTCTGTGCCTCTGTCTCTCTCATACACACACACACACACACATCCAAGTGAAATCACCAGAAGAGGCATGGGATCCTGGAGAGTTAAAGCCCCTTCACAGGGTAAGTGAAGGTTCAGACCACAGATCAGTTCTGTGGAAAGAGCTGGGACACCTGGAAAGACAACTCCTGTGTGGTCCCAGCCCCTCCCGGATGGAATCTTGGGTGTAGAATCAGGGTTGGCTTCTCTGAGCAGGACTGCACCCCAGAGCATATCAGCAATCATTCACTGTGAGGGCCGTTCCATGCCTACCACACATGCACACAATGTACCAAGCATGCTTGTTCTCCTTGGGATGACTGTCACTGGCTCCCCCAGCGCTTGTTTCCTCACATGGCCTCTCAGCTCTCAGCGCAGCCGGATCATCTCCTTAGTATCAATCTCCTCTGACCTCGGCCTGACCTGACCATACATAATCCTGTTAGGACAAGTAGGCCAGCTGGCGGCTGTTAGCTGTGGAAGTGGCCCAGGCAGGGGACCCTGCGGTCCCATTCAGGACAAGGTCTTTATCTTTAGGACTTCACTCCAGTCAGTGGTTCCACAAGGAGTAGCCAAGCATAACCCAGAGATGCAGCTTCCTTCACTGTGCCCAGGCTCCCACTTCTGCACCAGAGCCCCAGAGATGGAGGAGCCCAAGGACAGCAGGAGCCTACATGGGAGGGGTGATTTAGGGGCCTGAGAAGCATGTTGGGGGCAGCTCTCTGGGGAAGGGGCCAGAAGGCATGACTTGGTAAGGTACATGGCAAGAACCTCAGTTGCCCCCACTTGTCATTTGTCAAGTTGGACATCAGCCCCCACTGCACCTTGGACCCTCACCACCCCCAGAAGTGGTCCTGGCAGCTCCCAGGCTATTCTTTGGGATTCCTGGCAGGGGGAGGGGTTGGCAGGCTTCCTAAGACTCCAGAGTCAAATACAGAGTGAAGGGGGGTGCCACTCAGAGATTCTGGGCTGCGGAGCCCTACACACGGTGCCCCCAGAAGCGGTCCTGGCCACTGAGGCAAGCTGCCTGGCTGGAGACTTCGTGGGACACTGGGGCTGACTTGTGGGTGGTGGGCTTTGCAGGGAAGTCACTGAGGGCAGCCCCCACATGGACCAGTGCAGGGCACATGGCATTCATGGCCTCACTAACTACAGGTGAACCCTTTCATTTTACAGGAGGGGACACAGAGGTAGAGAGGTGTGGGACATGAATACCTAAGGACCCTAGCTCCCTGGGGCCCTCTCCTGGTGAGTCCTGTGTCTTCATCTCTCCTCTGTCTCCCAGGCTGTCTGCCTTTCCCACCCACTCTCCTCTGTTAACTCTCTCTTCCCACTCCTGCCCTCACCCCACCCACTGCTCTCAGTTTTGGAGGTCCCAGTTCTTGTCCAGCTGCAGGAGGGAAGGAGTGGACAGGGAGACCACACAGGCTGGGGAGGCCTTGCTTACCTTCCCCCAGAGGGTCCAGGCTGTGGAGGATGAGCCGGTAGATGGTGCTGCGGATGTTGCTGTTGTGCAGAGAGGCTGAGCTGCTCCCTCGGGTCAGCACAGACGGGAGCTGAGCAGGGGAGAACCAGGCCTCAGTGGGCCCCTGCCCGAGCCAGGGGAGGAGCCACATAAGGGCCTCACTAACCCTGCCTCCCTCCCACAGAGGTCAGGGTGAAAGCACAGGAGGTTTATCCTGACTTGCCCTCTTCCTTCACCTCAACCAGGAGAGTTACACTGCTTTCCTTCTCAGCCTTCCCTCTACTCTTCCATTACTGGCTAATTCTACATACTAAATAATCCCAAGGTCTCAACAGGGAGCAGACAATGTGTACAAAGGATACCACATTACCAAAGGTTTGTCCATCCCCACAAGTACACCCTCATAGAAACACACACTCACCCACACACCACACAGCAAGACCCACTGCGCATGGGTACAGCCCCTTACAGTCCACAAAGCATCATCATGCTTTATCATTGCCCCGCCCCCAGAGATAAGTAAGGCTGTCACCCCTTCTACAGAAAAGGAAATGAAAACTCAGTAAGGCTAGGTGGCTTATCCAAAGTCATGTTGGGAGTAAATAAGAGTTTAAGACTAGCACTCAGGTCTTCTGATTCCTAATCCAGTTCTTTTTTTTCTACCCATGTGCTCAAGAGACCTTCACAGGCACACACATACACACATCTATATGTGCAGACACACAGATGTGACACACATTTATTCATAGTGACACACTTGGAAACATCATCTGATCTAGAAAGGAACATCCAAAGAGGAATGCTTGCTCAGTCCCTCCCTCCCTCTCCCCACCCCCATCCCTCTGAATCTGATCTCTTCTGCCATCTAGTGGCTGTGGTAACACAGCACTTCACAACAGGCCTCAGGATTTTCTTTGGATTGGCCAGGTTTCATTCAGGCCCCAGGGTCTCTAGGTCTCTAAGGTCCCCATAATTCTTCCTAAATTTCCCATAGGCCAAAGGCAGCTAAGACACAGTTTTTCAGAAATCTCAGACTCCCCTGCCCCTACTGCCCCTCCTAAGTTTCCCTTAGTTCTGGGGCAGTCCAAAGCCACAGGTAATTAGGCTTTTAGATCAGTCATAGAATGTTGGGACTAGAGTTCATCTAGTCCAGTCATTTTACAGATGCAGAATCTCAGGGCCAAGGCTACACAGCAAGCTAGTGGCAGACCGAGCAGTGAATTCTGGACTTAGCTCTCACACTAGCACCTCCTCCAAGGCCACCTGGAGGTCAGAGCCAGGGAAGCCAGCGCTCCCAGGAGCTTCCCAGGCCTGAGCCCAGCCCAGAACCCCAGCATCAGGGCCACAGTGCCCCACGTCTATGACCATCTTCTGAGACCCTGCAGTGTCCCCTCTGGGCTGACTCCACATGGCACCCACCTTTAGCTTCCTGTTTTCCTGTTGTTCATCCACAGCAACTGCCCCATGGCCCAGCTGCAAACAGGGACAGGAGTCACGAGATGTTTGGAGAGAACCTGCTCTTTCTCACTACATCCCTCTCTCTCCAGGGAGCCCTCAGGTTGGAACATAGAAACACACCCGGAGATAACCTGGTCTCAGAAAATGTTTTAACATATCCAAACCTGCAGCCTGGCCTTCCCCAGTCTGGCTTCAGCCTGCACACAGTATTCCCAGTCAAATGTGTCCACTCGCCATGGTCCAGTAACACCAGCTGTCTTTCAGTCCCTCAGATGCGCCATCCTCTTTACCCACCTTGAAACCCTCATCACGAGGTCCCTCCTCCCCGTTTGGAATGCTCTTTCCCTCACTCCCCATGTTTCAGGTCTCCACTTACATGTCACTGTCCTCTGGGAAGCTAAGGTGCCCTTCTAAGTCTCTTTTACAGACTCCCATTCTTCTCCTTCATAGCACTCTCCCCAATTTATTTGTACGTTTGTTTGTTAACATACAAATAACTTGACTGTCCCACTAGCATCCTGAAGACAGACTGCCTATTTCATTCACCACTGTGTGTCCAGCATGAAAATACTGCTGACATTTAGCAAGCTTTCAATAAACATTTGTTAAATGGATGAAAAAAATGAAGGAACTATCCTCTAAATAGAACTAATCTATTCCAACTCCTGGTCCCTTGTTCATACCTTTTCCCTCTGCCTAAAATGCCTTCTCCATTCCTCTATGTCTACCAATTTTTTAGAAAATTCAGGGTTATTCTTATATAAAGCTTTACCAAATGGCCCTTTTCACCCCAACCCTCACTCCAGCTCAGTATGATACCAATCTCCTCGAAAGCTGTATAACAACAGTGAGCACATTGTGTGATACCAAAATCTGGTTCTGTAATCAAATAAGGGCTAGTGTCCTGGGGAAGCCATAGGGCAACCAGCTGGGAAATGGGACAGCCCTAGAAAACCCAAGATGAAGAATCATTAAGCCCACAGTGTTTACTGTCTGGACCACTAGCTTGCCACTTTGCATTTACTGCCTTATAATACCATTTGAACTTTTAAAAAAATCATTGTTTAACTTTTCACATGTATGAGTTGTCTACTCAGCTAGGCTCCACATTTTTTTGAACTTATGATACAGTCATCTCTGTTCCCCTAACTTGTGACATAGTGTCTTGTACACAGTAAGTGCTCATTAAAGGTCAGCTGAATGAGTCGATACTCCCAAGTGGCCTTTCTTCAGGCAGCAGGGTCCCTAATGGCTGCCCCCAGTAATTGTCTTTACCTTCCCCTTGCTCCCTTCCACAGCCGGAACTAGAACTGGACTTGCTATACTCCCTTCTCTGTTCAGCTCAGAAAATATAGAAAATGCTGCCCGATCCACGGCTACCCACCCATCCATCCACCCAATTTGTTTATTCATTCAGTTCTTATTTCCCAAGCACCTCTGTTTACATGGCACTGTGCTAGTGCTGCAGAGACCAAAGGTGTTTAGGACATGGATTCTATGTTCAGAAAGGAATTGAGACCAATGATAACAAACACATGACCAAGCAGACATGGTTCAAGAAATGAGAGGCGTAGATAAAGGTGCTGTGTTGGGATGGACAAGGCTTCCCGAAGTAGGTAGAATCTGGGTAAGCTTTGAAGGATGGAGGAGGTTTGAATCCTTGGACACACGTTGTTGAACAAATGAACAAACAAATATACAAATGAATGAAACAGAGCAGATATAACCAATTTGAACACAAAGGGAGCACTGTGGATTTTCTGAACAAACCCCCTGCCTCTTTCATGACACACCTGTTAAATCTACTGGGATACAAGAGGCTACAGCACCAACCCCCACTGGCCCAGCCACCTCGCTATTTTTCATGTCCCACCATCACCCAGCGAGTTCTTGGAGGCAAAAAATTATGAGGGGCCAGGCTACTCTTTGGGATGGCTGGTTCTGTCCACAAAGGGGCAGGAGAGACTCACTTTTGCTCTGTGGTGCACACACCTAATGATTTCTCTATCCTTCAGATTTATTCAAGCCAAAATACTTCTCTATAGGTTCGTTGTTCATTGCACATATCAATATCTTCTAACCTCGGTGCGCACTTCTAACTTTCTGAAGCCCTTCACATGCATTTTCTCACTCAATACTACTAACTCTGAGGTAGACAAGGTTAATATTATTACTGCTATTTTGAAAGATGAGAAAACTGAGATGCAGAAAGATTCTGTGACTTGCACACACTCACAAAGATGGTGAAAGAACCCTGGTCTCCTAATCTCCATTCAGAGTTTTGTTTTTGTTTTTCTTTTTCACTAAATCACATTTCTTTTCCCAAGCATAAATAAGGAAATGAAGTCAAATCTATATTCCCTAGTGGCTCTGTTTCAAATTATTGACATTTCAGGTAAATGGACATGAGTGTCTGTCTACACTCGGGTGTGGCTGATGGGTCCACTTATGGGAGGTGGTACCAGCAAGGAGGTGCTTTCAGAATATGCCCTTATTACAAACACATTTCCACATCCACCTCTCACACCACACCATCCTCCCTCCTCTTTCTTCAGCCTCATCACCCACCTTCTCCTTCTCCTCATGAAAATTAGCAAAGGGGCTAAGGAAACCAAAGAAGATGTCTTCATGCCAGCCAAGCCCCCAGCACCTGTGATGCATCTTGCTGAGGGTGAGCAATGGGATCCCCTGCAGCCATTCATGGGAACCTGGGGTGGCAAACGTGGCAGCCCCTCAGGGGGCTTCTCCTAACCTCCAATTTCTATTTTCCACTGATGCAGCAGTTAATCACTGACCTCACCTTCTAGCCCATGCATGACACATTTCCTGAACCACACATTTTAGTCTGTGGGCTTTTTTTAACATCCTTTCAAATATTTACTGAATTTCTGGTCCGAGTCCTGCCTTCACCCAGGTCACACTCCAGTAGGGGACTCTTCACTTTAGCCCTTCACTGAGTACACTCTTGCACTCTGATCCACTCATTTGTCTAGGCTGCAAACCCAAGAGTCTACCCCAATCCCTCCCTCACAGCCCACATCCAATAAGCTGTCAGACCTAGTTCCTGAAAGTCCTCAAATTTGGCTTCATCTCTCCCTTCTCCTGCCTACAGTCCTGCAACAGCCTCCTGACTCCTGATCTGTTCCTCTTCTGGTTCAGTCTCTACCCCTCAACTAGAGTGATTTTCTGAGCAAAGCACATCATGTCCCTCCCCGACATCCTCAGGAGGGAGTCCAGACTCCTTAGCTGAGCACACACCAGCCTCCTGCTTACCTCCAGTCCAGCGCTGACCAAGAGAAATAGAATGAAGCCACATATGTAATTTTAATTATTTTAGTAGCCACATTTTTTTTAAAGTAAAAGAAACAGGTGAAATTAATTTTAATAATATACTTTATTTAGCCAAATATATCAAAAATATTATAATTCAACATGTTAATTTTTATTTTATTTAATGTTTTATTTATTTAATGTCTTATTTAATGTTTATAATTAATATAAAATATTAATGAGCTATTTTACCTTTTTTTTCATACTAACCTTTAAAACCCAGTGTGCATTTTATACTATGGCACATCTCAATCCAGCCTAGCCCCATTTCAAGAGCTCAGTAGCCACACGTGGCTAGTGGCCACCATATTGGACAGTGCCGCTGTAGTCTCTTCACATTCCTTCATTCTTCTGGCCTTTACACATGCCTAGGAGACTCCCTACCCCTCCTTCAGTCAGCCAACCCCTGCTTGTCCACCAAGATTCTGCTAAGCATCACCTCCCCTAGGAAGCCTTCCCCGACTCTCTGGTCTGTTGAGATGTCCACTCTCTGCAGTACTAAATCCCTCGGCACTTAACCTGTATTGTTACACATGATATGGTAACTATTAGTTTCAGTTGTCTGTCTTTCCCACCAAGGAGGATTGACCATGGAGCTGATGACACTTAAGCTTCCTGGCCCATCTCCCCCACTACACAAACCTTTTCCAAGGCCTTGTACTTGATTTTGTAGGAATGGTTTTATATTCTTTTTCTTAAAAGAGTGTCAGGCCCCATAAAACCTAGATCAACTCCCACTTCTCTGCTAGGGTGAGCTCCTTGAGGGCTGGAATGGTGCCTTTTTCTCACTTTATCCCCATACCATAAACAGGCCTCACACAAGGGATTCAACAAATGTTTGCCAAATGAATGAACATTGGAGTTCTTTAGGGCTTAATCCTAGTCTCACTTTCTCTCTCTCCCCGTCTCTCTCTCTCTCAGAGTAGCATCAGCTAGTCCTTGATTTTAATTTCCATACATTTGTTGGTGATTCACAAATTTCTAGTTTGTGATCTTGTTCCTGAGCTTCAGGCCCATCTGGGCAACTGCCTCCTACACATATCCACTTGGAGGTGATATAGGCACCCAAATTCACCGTTCCAGAGTGGGAACACTTGAGTCTCCCTAAATCTGTTCTTCCTCAAGTCTTCCCTCTCTCACTGGGTGGCACTACCATCCACCCTGCTGCTCAATCCAAAAACCTGGCAGCATCCTTGACTTCTGCTCTCTCACCCTCCACATCCACTTCATCACCGATCCAGATGATTCTGTCTTCAAAACATCTCTCAAAGATATATATATGCTGGATGCCCACTACAGCCTACTAAGTGGACTCCCTGCTTCCACCCTTGCACACCTACAATTCATTCTCTACACAGCAGTTAGGGAGTGACCTTTTAAATATGGCTCTTCATTATATCATCCAGTTGAACTCCAAATAAAATTCAAACTCAGTATCTGATCCACAGGGCCCTGCACGCAGCAGCTCCCACCCTCCTCTCCAGCGTTATCCTGTATCTCTCTCCCCTTACTCACAAACCACACTGGCCTCCAATTCTTTCTTCTAATGCACCAAGCTCTTTTCAGGCTCCAAGCCTTTGCAAATGCTGTTTTCTCTTCAGGAATTCTTCCCCACAGAGCATGGAGTGATTTCCCTTCTCATTTTGCAGATCTCTATTTGAACTTCTCTTCCTCCAAGAGGCCTCCCCTGTTCTCCCTTGCTAAAGGGGCCCACTACCTACAGTCACTCTCCATCACATGCACCGCTTATTCTTTCATGGCGCTTGTCACACTCTGAAATTATCTTCCTAATTTATTTTACTTGTTTATCATCCATATGCCCATTCCCCCACACTAAAAAATCTTCTGTTTGTTTTATATTTACAATATATACAGGTGGCAGAGCATCTAGAAATCATGCTGTTCTTTGTAGAACACCATGAATATCTAATTTCATATTTAATCCCATCATATACACTAGGAGAAAATATTGATGTGTTGTATGAATGTATGTAAAATCTCAGCTATAAGAATACACACACCCATGAAAACAACAAGCTGTTGGGCCAGGCATGATCAGATGTGTGAGTTTTTCTGTTAATATTTGTTTGTTTCGTATGTATTCATTTTGTCACCACTAGCAGGTGAAAGCTTAAGAAAATTTTATGAGAAAAAGAAGCCTTAAATTGTGAATTCTATTCTTACAATCTTTTCCTGATAACTAGGGAGAAGCTGACAATTATTCAAAGAGATAAAGGAGGGAAGCCCTCAGCCCAGGCAAGGATGGGCTCTTTGCGAACACAGTAGATTCCCTGCAGTCTAGGATGGGTGGGGTCCCCAGGGGCAGGAGGGGACCTGTGGCTGCTTCCTCCCCACAGCCCTTCTATCTCCACAGCAGGCAGCTGGCTGTGCAGGCCACTGTTGGGAGCCCTTGGAATAAATGTCAATCCTGACAAGAAAGGGGAGGACCAGCCCCTGAGGAGGCACCAGCTTTGTCTCCTTGGGAGTCCTGTTGGTTAGTTTAATAAATAAAAAATCCTGCCAGGAAAGAGTGGCAGACTTTTCTCTGGAGTTTCACATTCTGAAGTATTCTTGAGGGCAGAATGTGGGTATGGGGTTTCCGAAGGGGCCCAGAACAGGCTCATTCCTCCACTTGCATTCCTTTTCACCACTGGTGCCCCATGGGGCTGTCTTGCCAATCAGCATCTCATGCAGATGGCTGGTCATTCCTGGCTAAACTCATAGCTCTCTCTATAAAGAAGGCCCCTGGTGCTTCAGATACAGGTAGATAAGGCTTTTCAGCCAGGCTAGCACCTCAGCTTTGCTGTTTGTTGGCTTTCTGTGAATATGCATGGTCAAGGCAGGCCAGATAACATATCATTTTTGGCCAGAACAAATACACTGAGAGCTTCAAAATCAGGGATAATGTTTCAGTGAGAGCTAAGTTAGACTGTGTTGATAACCATACAAACATTTACCATTTCCTTATTGAGGTCATAAAAGGCATCCTCAAACATTTGACAATGTTGTCTGAAATAATTTTAGCTTTGATTTTTTTTTTTTTTTTTTTTTGCAGCCAACGCAATAGAGAGACTCTAAAATAGTTACTATGCATCTATATCCAATTCTACAATCTTTTTTTTTCCTGGAAATACTCAAGTGAATTCTGACTAGAATCACTCCCAAAAAACCTTTATCCTGTTTCTAGATTATCAGAGCAGAATGAAAAGTAAAGTGAAAGGTCCTCCAGCTCAGAAACTCTACAGATATCAGCTGGGTGAATATTCAGTAAAAAAATGAATCATTCTCTGCTGATCATTCATCTCCAAGTTGTTCAGGTAGGAGAACACCTGCAGGTATGTTGCTCTCAGTAAAATACCATATGGCCATTCCCATTTGTTTATTTATTGTCTGTAGCTGCTTTCACGCTGCAACAACAGAGTTGAGTAGTTGTGATAGAGACTGTATGGCCTGCAAAGCCTAAAGTATTTACTGTCTGGCCCTTTGCAGTAAAAGTCTGCTAACCCATCTACTAGTTCATCCCATTCACTTCACAGATGAGCAATCTAAGGCCTGGCTGAAAAGCAAAGTGACTTTGTAGCACTTTGCATACTGTCCCCTTTATTACAGTTACTCCTGTCTATGTCTGCCCCTTCTACTAGAAGGGACACAATCTTTTATTTCCCATGCTGCTTTTCATTTACGTGCTTAGTAATAAAGGTTTGTTGAATTGCATTGACTTGCCTGGGGTAACAGAGATATTGAGCAGTGGAGCCTGGGTTAAAACCCAGAATACAGATTCATGAACCAGTGGTAAGGACCACCAACTAGCTGTGTAACTAGCTGAGTTAATTATCCTCTCTGAGCCTCAGTTTCCTCATCTGCAAAATGGGAATAACAATCTACCCTTGTAGGGTTTTTATAAAAAATTGTTGAGATAATGTATGTATGGAATAGGCCCTCCATAAGTACGGATTCCCTCCCCTACCCCCTTCCTCTCTCTAATCTGGAGTCCCTGAACTGTTAGGGTTCCCTGAGGAAATTGAACCAAATATTCATGGACCTTCTGCTAGGAAAGAGGCCCTGGGCTTGGCCCTTTGGGAGATACAAAAGTTGTTTCCCCACTTAGCGGCAACGATGAGCCTGATGTTGTGGCCATCCTCTCCACACCTCACCCCAGGCTGTCAACAGAGGAAGGGGAAGGGTGTCTTTCCTGTTTCTATTTCTCTCCAAAAAGGAGCTGGCTCACACTGCCTTCCACTTCTTTTCCAGCTGTTTAGGCCTTACGAGCAGCTATAGATCTGACCTCGCCTCCCCAGCCTTCCTTCTTGTCTCCTTACCACTCTGTCTGGCCTTGCCCCACTTCTCTCTGACGTCCTCATCCTTGAGACAGGGCTGATTGAATAAGCCCAGTTTCCCTGGCCCCCTGCCTTCCCGAGGTGATGCTCAAAGAAGGGACCCATTAGTTAGGGAGAGGTGTGCATCAATAAGTTAGTATGAGAGAGTGAGAGAGGAGGCATGTTCATTTTCATAGTTAAAGTAAAATAATTTACAGGGGTGAGTCTACACTCTTGCATAAACCACAAAAACGAATATCAACACAGTTTGCTAGGGATTTTCAGAGACTTGCTTCATGAATTCAAAACAGAATGGCTTGCCCTCATCCGTCAGTGAAGTGCAGGATAATTTATCTCCTCTAACCAGGTCACAGGCCTCGGCAGCCAAACACAAACATAAAGATACGAACAAAGGCAGTTCTTTCTTGCTCTGGCTATAAGAAACCTGTGGTGAAACTCCAAATCCAGATGTTTTTAAAAACAATTTCAAAATAGCTATAGTTCTTGAGTTATCTGGACTAATTTTTAGAAGGCAGTTGTTAGTGCTGGAAAGTTCTAACTATAGGTGTTTAATTTTAAATAAATATAGATTTACTTTCAAGTATAGCCAGCTTTTTTTTTTTCAATAATGCTGTTAATTAAAATTCATATGGGATCTGTTTCAACAAACCGGTAAGACCAAAGCTGTAGTCACCACCGCTCTCACTGGTTGGCAAAGAGCTGCTACTAAAGCCCTTGAAGAGTCTCTTAAGTAGGTTACAAATTTTCTTTTGAAATCATGATTATCCTTCACTTGCTTGGAAAGTGATGATCTAGCTCTGGCAAAATGGAAAATTCAGAATTTGTGTATTTTAAATAAAAACAGAATTACTACAAAGAACTGGGAGGCAAATCAGAGGCATTTGAAAACTGCTGGCCTGATTTATACCAAGGCACTAGATGCTTTTCTCAGAGGAGACTACCAGGCTTCCTGGCCACCCCCAGCAAGGCCTGCCCTGAGAACTCCATTAGGAGGTAGGCCTCTGGTTCCTCATATTAAATGAGTAATGCTCTGAGCATCCCTTTATTTTTTAAGCCTCTGGCTTCATGGGGCAGTAGCCTGGTGGGAGATAGCACTGAATGGGGAGTTGGGACACTGGGTTCCCATTCCAGTTCTGATATCTGCTGGATGTATGACCTTGAGCAGGACATTTCTCCTTTTGGGGCCATCTGCAAATAAGGCAATTGGAATTCAGTTGACCAGGTCAGACAAATAACCACTGTGGAGGGCCTGCCAGAACTGAACTCACTTGGACAATGAATATTAGAGCTAGACAGGATCTTTTGGTGATTAGTTGGACTCTGTCTTTTTTCCCAGAGAAGGGAAGGGACCCATCCAAGGTCACACAGTTAGAGGCAGAACTGGATTAGAACCCAGGTTTCCTGACTCTCAGTTCCGTGCTCTAGCCAGAACACCACATTATCTCAAAAATCCTAAAGGAAATACATTTCATCTCCCTTGCATCGTGTATCTCCCAGACATGTTGCTGAGTTTGGTCTCCATCCTGCTCACTCATCAAAACTGCTCTGGATTAAGTAGCTAAATCCTCCCGCTCTTTGCATGCAAAATTCTGCTTGCACCATTGGCTTCTCTGAGATCTGAAACAGGCAGACTGTTAGCCAACGTTTGCCCAAACTCACCCTTTAGGAGCATGAAAGAAATGGGGTCTGTGTTCCCTACGGTACCCTCACTTTGGAGTCTCAAGGAAAAAAAACTTTGAGATGAATTTTCAGAGATCACATCCCCAATTTAACCTCATCTTCCAGGTTACTGAGTCATGCAATTAATTTAGCAGGAAAGTCCCTCATGGGGGCAGAGAAATTCTTATAAAGAAACATTTGGGCCAGGAGAAAGCCTCAGGGTTGGAGCTTCTGGTATCTGGTCTCTACTTGGCATAGAGAGAAGGCTCCGCCCCAGGGCTGGCTTGTCAGGGGATGAGTGGAGCTCCCATCTTCTCCAACATTTTGAAAACAAAACAAAACAAAAAACCTCTCCCTTACCAAACCGCATCCAAGCCACCAGCCCCTCCAAGTCTGGAATGTGAACAAACAGGATTAAATGAAAGTGAGGGTGCTAGATAAACCCTAAACACCATGCACATGGAAGAGATTATCATTTTTCCCTGCCTGATATCTCCTTGGACATTCTCCAAATCCCAGCTCAAATGTCATTTTGAAAGACCCAGTCAGACCAACCCAGGTTCAAATCCTGGCTCCACCGCCTATTTCCTGTGTGACTTTGAACAAATGGTTTAACTTCATTAGGCCTCAGTTTCTTTCCCTGCCAATGGGGGATCATAATAATAACCATTTTATAGGGTGACTGGGGGTTGAGCCAAGGTCACTCTTGCAAAAGTCCCAGCATAGTGGGACTTTTTTTAGGGTGACTGTGGGTTGAGCCAAGGTCACTCTTACAATAGTCCCAGCACAGTGCCTGGCAGGTAACAGGATTCTGCAAATGTTGAATGAGTAACAAGGGAATCAGAGCACCCATCTCTTGAGTTCTGACCCAGCACTTTCCACTCTTCAGTCCTGGCTTCCCCCTATCCTTTTGCCCCAAAGGGGCTAGAGAAGCCTGAGCCAGCCCGTCCTTACCTTGCTGAGGTCCCCTAGGGCCATGACCTTGGCCACTGGCCTCCTGCTGAGCTGCTCCTTCACCCAGACCTCGAGCTGCTTGTTCCACTTCATGGTGAACACATAGAGGGCATAGGCAAGCAGCAGCAGCAGGCTCTCCCAGCAAGCAATGAAGCTATCCAGGAAGAAAAGGATGAGCATTATCAGGTCAAGGATGTAGAAGGAGACGTCACGGAACAAGGGCCACCAGGTGAGGTTGAGGATCTCCCTGGAGAATAGGGCACAGGTGCCAATGACAAACAGGATGTTGAACACAGCAGAGCCCACGATGGTGCCGATGCCCACATTGCTGTGGGAGATGAAGACACCGATGAGGGAGGTGAAGAGCTCAGGGGCAGAGCCTCCAGCAGCCATGAACGTGGCACCTGCCACATCCTCAGAGATCTGCAGCTTGTCTGTGATGATGCCCAGGGCTGGGACAAAGTATTCGTCACACACAATGGCCAAGGCCACAAAAACATACATCATGCCAAAGATGTGTAGGACCACCCAGCCCTGCCGCCGT
This sequence comes from Tapirus indicus, assembly GCA_031878705.1. Lineage (NCBI taxonomy): Eukaryota > Metazoa > Chordata > Mammalia > Perissodactyla > Tapiridae > Tapirus > Tapirus indicus. Next base: position 56,399,960 of record CM062918.1, on the reverse strand, counting down.
TCCTCCACACTGAACAGGTCTGGGGGGTACTCTCCCTTGCGGGGAAGGTCTGGCCAGCCAGGAGGCAGTGCTGAGGAACTGGGACTGGGAACCTCTGGGATCACAGCCGTTGTCAGGCTGGGGGAGGGGGCAGTGGGCACGGCTGGGGCTGGCTCCACAACCACACAGTGATGGACCTGGGTGGTTGGATTTGCCCTGACCCTGGGGGTTGCTGAGGTGCTGGATGCTGTGGAAGGTTTCTTTGCCAGCCCCCAGAAGGTGGGTGAGGATATTTCGATGGTTGGTGCACTGGTTCTGGACGAGGGATTCCTAAAACTCCAGGCAGCAGGAGAGGCTTTGGTTTCTGCTGGGCTGCTGCCTGTCATGGTGCTTAGCATCACCTGCTCCTCAGAGATGGCTGCAGTGTGCTCCAGGACTGTTCCCTGGGGAGTCGCCAGGTTGTTCTTTCCCAGTAATCCCCGGCGGCTGGTTGAGCTGTTATTGTCCACTCTTCTGGGGGTAGTCATTGTGTTCTTTTCCACCATACTCCTTGGAGAAGTCAAGATGTTTGTTTCTACATCATTTATCAGGAAAGTTGGGGTGTTATTGATTATTCCCTTGAGAGTAGTTGGGGTGGTTTCCTCCTCTATTCTCTTAGGGGGGTTGGTCTCCAACATTTTGTTGGTTGCCATAGTTTCACTGTCTTTCACTGTTGCTCTGGAGGCGATCCCATGGCTCCTTGTCATTGTCATGAGTGTGGATGGGGGATAATTGCCTCCTATTCTACCAAGGGGAGATGGGGTATATTTCTTCACCTTTCCCCTGGCTTGAGTTGGGCGGTAGCTCTCCATTTCTCCCCTGGGTGGTGTTGGGGTGTAATTCTTTACTGTTGGTCTGCGTGAAGTTGGGGTGTAGTGATTCAATACTCCACTGGGTGTGGTTGTGATGTTTTCCTTCACTCTTTCTGTACCTGCTGCTGTTGGGCTATAGTTATTCTTGGGTACTGTTGAAGTGATGTTGGCTGTTCTTCTGGGAGTGTTGAGGGTGTTCTCCATTGTTATGCCATGCCTTGCTTCATCCCTGCCCACTGTGGCTTGGGGCACCAGTGTCTCACCCTCCATTTCAGAGCTAGTTCTTGGAGGGTCACTGCTCACCATCATCATCTCATTGTTGGGGAGATCCCGGCTGGCCAGTTTTCTAGAGTGTTGGGAAGAGACTGCTGCCCACAGTGAGGGGAGGCCTCGGGGGCTCCTCAGGTGCTGGTAGGTGAAACTGATGATCAACATTCCCAATAGGAAGAGGAGGCGACTCCAATGAAGCCGCTTTGGCCGGAGTAACCGCCTTTCCTGCACCCCCATCCTGATCAGTTTCCCCATAATGGCCACTTATGCCTGGTTACAGAAGGCCTCTCATTCTGTCCATGGAAAGATGGGGGCTGTTCTGGGACTCAGGTTGGTGATCAGTGAAGATTTCTCCATGAAGTCCGGCCAGAGGGTATCCACAAACCTAGAGGAAAAAAAAAAAGAGGTTATCTGCCCCTAAGAGGAGAGCTGGGATCCACCAAACCCTTATCTGGAAAAGAGTGACAATTCACACAAGGCCTTGGTGGTGGGAGGTAGTTGTTTCTGCTGGATCAAAACGATCCCCGCCCGCTGCTCCAGAGAGCAATGCCCAATCTTGGGGAAAAGAGCAGCCAGAGGTCCTCTGCTGTGTAGGCAGGCCGGCAGCCCAGATACCTGAGCTGGGTCTTGGATGCTGTGTGGAGTCCACCCAGCCCTCCCTGGGATCCCTACTAGAGGTCTTCCAGCACTCCTCAGGTCCAAATCGGAGTTGCTGGCAGCTCAGTTATCCACAGTTGGTGCCCCAGGCCACAGATCTCACCTTATCAAAGGCAGGAGGGAAGTAAGGAGACATGATTTTAAGCTTTAGACAAAAAGAGGCAGCAATGGAAGGCAGTGCTAGGCACATCAAGGCTCCACGTGTTTATTTTGGACTGAGTTAAAATGATTCCACCATATCACCCAGAGGACAAAGCTTAAAAGTTAATGTCATGGAGTTTCCCAGACAGTGTGGTGTGGTGGGAGGAAGACGGGGAATGGAGTCAAAGGCCTGGATTCCCAGCTCTGTTGCTTACCAGCTATGTCACCCTGGACAGGCTGAGCCTCGATGCCTCATCTGTGAAATGGGCACAATCACATGGGTTGATTATGCAGAGATGATCTCTGGAAAGACATCTGGAGAAGGGAAACTGAGGGTCAGGGTCAGAGGGAGACTTTTCAGTATGTCCTAATGTTCAGTTTAACTTTAACCTTTTGATCAGGTGCATGTTATGATATTTTAAATCTAAATTAAATTTAATTTATAGAAATATCAATAGTAATAACAATACCAATCTATGTAAATAGTAGTAACAATACCTATGTCATGGGAATGCTGGGAAAGTAAAAACACATAAGGTCTGTGAAAAGCATTGTACAGAATCAAGTGCTACGTAAGGGTTAAGTTTACATAAGGATGCAGGAGGGAAGGACATGAAAGGCCCTCAAAGAACCCTCAATTTTAAAAAAGATTGAGGCCCAACCCAAGTAAATGTTTATTAAATCTCTAATCAATGTCCACAGATTATTATAAAACAATAACTAGAAATGATCAGTTTTGCATATGAAGTAATATATTAGAAGGAAGCTCAATAACCCATAGAATCTTAGGTCGTTAAAGGTAGAAGGAATTACAGACACTGTTTAGTGCAGCTCCCCATTTGAGACGTGAAGAAACTGAGGTCCAGAGAGGAGAAGTGACTTGCTCACTGTCACACAACTAGTGAGTCCCAGTGCAGATGAGGCCTCTAACACCCTAGTCTTTCCAGTATACCACACTAATTACAGACGTAAATGCAATTGTCTTATAAAGCAAAAAAGGGACAAGCAAAAGGAGAAGTATGGAATAAATGAATTTCCCTCTTTGTCCTTGATTCCCATAATTGTCTTTCTACCGTCTACCCACAGCTCCCCTGTCCCTTGCCATAAACTCAACATTTTGAATCTCCTAAAGAAACTTTGGAGGGTCTCTCTCTTTCTGCTGTGCCTGTGTTATGTACGAGCTGAGCTGGCACCCCAGCTGATCCCTCCTACCTAATCACATCGTTTACCTTCAAACCTGGACATCTGGGTGTCTTCTCAGCTCTGGAAACTTGTCAGAATCCAGGGTCTTGAAGAGTGGGTCTGAAGGTGGACAGCAGGGAGCACCTCATTCTCCTGTCCCCAGCTCCCCTATGGAATCCTAATTCAAGGCAGGGTCAGGTGTGAAGGGCATGTCAGGGGGAGAATATCTAATCCCTGCTAATACCCGCCTCTAAGCAGCTTATTAGGGCATTGTACAAGTTCTGGGTCCCAGTGCCTCTGCCAGAGCCTGAGAGGGTGCACCTTCCACCAGGGGCACAGATGAATTCTCTGTGGGCCCCTGCAGTCAGGGGGGAAACTGGGGGAACTTCTCAAACTTGTTTCTAAGCTCAGGGAATGGGAGGTGGTCCATGCTTAGGGAGAAGGAAGATTTGGAAAGATTCAGAAAGTGCTGTGTGGGAACCAAGAGAAAGTGCCTGGGGCTTAAAAGATCAGAGGACCTCAGTTAGCACCAGGCTCTGTTTGCTACCGTGTGATTCTAAATGTGATTTAAATGTAAATGTGGAGATAATAATGCCTGGCCTACCTATCGTAAGATGGATGTGAGAATCAAAATTAAAAATGAGGAATATCTGCTCAATTTTGCTGTGAACCTAAAACTGCTCTAAGAAATAAAGTCTATTTTTAAAAAATGAAGGAATGTGGGGAAAATACAAACTTTAAAGCATTTCACACAGGAAAAATATTTTATTAGGCCTAAGGGAAATCCTTGAGGAACAGGGCATTGACAGATCTCCCCAGCGCAGGCTGGGACATCCCAAGATACCCAGCGCACAGAGGGAGCTGATGGAAGTGGGAGTGGAGTGAGGCAATGGGGGTCTCATGATCCTACCCATTGACCTGGAAACCATCTCAACCATTTACTTACTGATTGCTCCTTTCTCCTCTCCCTGTTGCCCCCAAGGTACGGGGATAGCATGCTGCTTTGACTACTTTCATGTGAAATAGCAGGGAATCCCTCACAGCCTCACCCCTGCCCTACTTCACCCTGAGTGGCCTGTAACAGTAAGAAGATACCTAGCTCCCTCTACTGAAGCACACACTGGTGCCCACCCCGAAGAACTATCTTCATCTCTGGGTGTCCTGGGGTCACTCCTGATGTTGGAAGCCTGGGTAGAGGGGCTGCCCTCTGCTGGTTACCAAATCCTTGCCTTTAGACTGCTGCAGGCAGAACCAGAAGATCTAGTTACTTCCCTTCTCACACCAACTATCTAACACAGTCTCAGTCTGTGGAAAGGATGGAAAGATGGAAAAAAGAACCCAATTCATGGGGTAGAATTATGAGTGACCTCTTTTTTTCTAGAATAATTCCTCTGTGTTTACAATGTTATTTGTGCAATATAGAAAATTCAGGGGAAAAGCAAATCCCAGAAAAGAGATTCCTTTCTTGGGGCTGGCCCCATGGTGTAGTGGTTAAGTTCGCGTGCTCCACTTTGGCAGCCCGGGTTCTCAGATTCGGATCGCAGGCGCAAACCTGTGCACTGCTCATCAAGCCATGCTGTGGCAGGTGTCCCACATAAAGTAGAGGAAGATGGGCAAAGATGTTAGCTCAGGGCTAACCTTCCTCACCAAAAAAAAAAAAAGAAAGAGAGAGAGATTCCTTTCTCTCATACACTCATAACTGTTGCCAAGGAGTTCTTTCTAGTGTCTAACCTAAATCTCAACTGCTGGGAGTGACACTGGTTCCTTCTGTCTTGTTCTCAAGGGGTTGTGGCACATTTTGAAATTCAACAGGCTGCAGAAAAGTTTGCAGCTCAACGAAGAGTGGAAGCATCATCTGTACTAGCAGTGTGAGTTTGGGCGAGTTATTTAACTTCTCAGTGGCTGTAAACATCTTGTCCTTTAAAATGAGGGTGATAGTGACACTACCTGCTTGGCAGGCTTGTTGTGAGGATTAAGTAAATTAATATGTAAAACATATTAACAATGCCTGGTGCTGTTATTGTTGTTATTATTATTCTGCTTTTGGAGATCACAGTCACACTATGTTGGGGGGCAGCACGTCCCCATTCATTCCATTGTGACAACGCTCTACTGTGTGTCTATTAGTGTGATCACCTGATTAATGTCCATCCCTTACTAGCCGGTGAGCTTCAAGAGGACAGGTAACTTGCCTGTTTTATTCATGCTGAATCCCCAGAGCCCAGAACAGTGTCTGGCACCCAATAAATATATTTGTTGACGGACTGAAGAAGTATGTCCCAGTGAGGAGATGCTCAGAGATGGGACACCTGACCTAAACATGGGAGTGGGAGAGGGGGGCACCCACTCACAGAGTCTCATGGCCTTTCACAGAGCAAACTGCCGGAGAAAGACCAGCATCACCGAGGGGAAGCTGATGCTTTGTTCTACGAGGTCGTCTCATGTTATACTCTCCCTGGAACAGGGTGACAAGGCAGGTGAGGCAGATCTGGCTCTGAACCTCACAATAATATCAGGGGCTGAGGAAGTCAGGGCTTAGAGGCTGGGCAGATATCGACCCTACAGTTGCACAGTGGAAAGCAGACAAGGTTTGGCAGGGGTTATGAAATCAAATGCCTTCAGGGCCTGCGTAGATAAAATTAAGCTAAATCAGCTCTATTCAAAGTCAATGGAGAGTAATGAGGGCTGTGTCTGGATCAAGAATGAATGACTCATCAATAGGCATTCCAATGTAAAACAATTTTAAAATATTAAAGGGCAAACAAAATGGGTCTGAACGCGACTTACAGGTACTACTTTACAACATCTAATAAAGTAACAAGCCTGACCAGGAGCAAGACGCCTAAGGTCTCTCATCCTCAGGTTCCTCATTTATAAAACCAGGAAAGAAGAGCTTCCTTGTGGGGTTGCTATAAGAGGTACCGTGGGAACCTGTGGAAGAGTACTTGTATCTGTCAGATGCTGAACTGCCCAAGGTCACAGCCTAAGACCTTTTGTTTATATTATATTATTTATAGGATTAAAAAATGGCTATACAGTTGTCACTGGTGGGAATGAACAGAATAAATCCCAAAACATTCCACGACACTTCATCTCTCCAGGCCAGTGGCCGGAGCCATATCTGAGGCAGGGAGCTGCAGAGGGTGACGCTTCAGGATGGCAGCAGTTCACAGACAGGGTTTTGGCCTCACAGTCAGGTACCCATCCCCAGGGGCCCAGGGCCTAGAGGAGAAGTCAGACAGGCGCCAGCAGAGGACTTCAGTGTGGCCTCACAGGAATTCACACAGTACCAGTACGATTAACAACTCTCCCCTAAGTAAGTGAGAAACAGCCCACTAGGTAAAACTCACCGTGTCAAATCTGATTTTACAAAGGAATAGCAAGTGAAGCACGAGTGAGTTTTGTGGGGTTTTTTTTGTTTTGTTTTTTTTTTTTTGGCTTACCAGTGGACAAAGACTAAAAAATGTAATATCCAGTGCTGGCAAAGATACTGGTGAGAGAGAGTATAAACCCGGTACAGTGGCACAAGTGACCTTGTTAAACTGTAAGTCAGATCATGTCCCTTCTACACCCCAAACTTTCCAGTGGCTTCCCACCCCAGTCAGAGGAAAAGCCCCTATAATCATCTACAAGGCCCATTTCAACATTGCTTGTAAGAGCAAAAACTGAAATCTATCTAAATATCAATGGAAAACTGGTTACATAAATGATGTCACATCTTTCCAGTAGTCAATTTTATAGCAGTTCAAAGGAATGAAGATGATGCCCAAGATAGATTAATAAATTAATAATAATAAAAGCAAGATGCAAAACAGTATATATAAGATTATGCATTTAGGTAAAAAGTATTATGTAACTAATACTATTATATATTTGTGTATATATGCATATATTCATATATAAATACTCACACATGTACATACAAATATGTAGAGGCAATTTTGTAAAGAATAAGTAAGAATGGCTGTGCTTTTGTCACCAGTAGATATAGAATGAACAAAACCAATCAAACAAAAAATCCCTGGTACTTCATCTCTCAAGGCCAGTGTTTAGAACCATATTTGAGGCAAGGAGATACATATGGTTACTTCTAGGAAGGGAAACACTTATTTTTCACTTTATATATTTTGAAACTGTTTAAATTTTTTCCCAAAGAAATGAATTACTTTTATAATTTTTTTAAAAAACTAGTTTTGTTTTGCTTTATCTGCTTTTTCATCGAAAGATGCTACCAAAGTTTTGAGAGGGTGAGGAGTGAGCCTGGCAAAGCTGATGCAGGCCCAGATCATGAAGGGCCTTTAAAAATTTAGAGTTTAGGGGCCAGCCTGGTGGCCTAGTGGTTAAGTTTGGCTCACTTCACTTTGGTGGCCTGGGTTCGGTTCCCGGGTGTGGACCTACACCACTCGTCAGAGGCCATGCTGTGGCAGTGACCCACATACAAAATAGAGGAAGACTGGCAACAGATGGTAGCTCTGGGCCAATCTTCCTCAGTGGGGGAAAAATTTTAGAGTTTATAACAATTTTCAAAGGAGAGGGTGTCTCGAATAAAGAAGTTTAGTTCTATTTTTTTAGACAAATGTAGTATCTATCAAATTTTCTCTGCTTTCCTCTTTGACTTTTTTCTAATAACCTCTCTTCTTTCTCTCCTATCTTCTTTCCACAAATGTACATCTCATGTCACATGCCAGACCCTGGGAATCCAGAGGGGATAAAGCTCACCGCTATTTACAGAGCAGAGATGAAGTTAATTGAAATTGGAATTGTAAAAAATCTTTTCTATGTTCAGTGAATCTTGTCATTATTTTAGATAAAGAAGCTTTGTGGTTTTCTCAAATGCTTTGGAAAAGACTGAAGGACGATGGAGAGCAATTAAAAGACAGGGGTCACAGTATCTTCATCAAATTATATTGCAAGGGAAAAAAGACATGGAGGAAGAAATCTATAGATTAAAAGAATCTTCAGAGATATATTAACAGATTGCAATGTCTGGATCTTACTTGGATCCTCATTCAAACAACCAAAGTGTAAAAAAGTAAAATTTATGATATTTATGAGACAACTGGGTATTTGAAAGCTGAGTATTTGATGATATTAGAGATTTATTGTTAATCATTTTAAATTTGAAAATGGTATTGTAATTATCATTTCTTTTAAGTTTCTTTCTGTCAAAAGAATGAGAAGACAAGCCACAGGCTGGGAGAAAATATTTGCAGAACACATATCTGATAAAGAACTGTTATCTAAAATATACAAACAACACTTAAAACTTAATAAGAAAATGAACAACCTGATTAAAAAATGGGCAAAAGACTTGAACAGACACTTCACGAAAGAAGATATACAGATGGCAAGTAAGCATATGAAAAGATGTTCAACATCATATGTCATTAGGGAAGTGTAAATTAAAACAACAACGAGATACCACTCTACGCCTATTAGAACGGCCAAAAGCCAGAACAATGACAACACCAAATGCTGTGAGGGTGGAGAGCAGCAGGAACTCTCATTCATTGCTGTTGGGAATGCAAAATGGTACAGCAATTTCAAAAGATAGTTTGGCAGTCTCTTACAAAACTAATCATACTCTTACCATATGATCCAGCAATCTCTTTCTTTGGTATTTGTTCAAATGAATTGAAAAACGTATGTCCACACAAAAACTTGCACAATGATGTTTATAGCAGCCATATTCATAATTGCCAAAAGTTGGAAACAACCATGATGTCCTTCAGTAAACTGTGGTACATCCAGACTGTGGAATATTATTTTTCACTAACAAAAAATGAGCTATCAAGCCAGACATGGAGGAACCTTAAATGCATATCACTAAGCAAAAGAAGCCAATCTGAAAAAGCTACACACTGTATGATTTCAAGTATACGACATTCTGGAAGGCAAAACTATGGAGACAAAAAAAAGATTAGTGGTGGCCGAGAGTCAGGGAAGAGGGAGGGATAAAAAGGCAGAACCCAGATTTTTAGAGCAGTGAAACTATTCTGTATGATACTACAATGGTGGATACCTGTCATTTTACATTTGTCAAAACCTATGAAATGTACAGCACCAACAGTGAACCCTAAGGTAAACTATGGACTTGGGGTGATAATGATGTGTCAATGTAGGTTCATGGATTGTAACAAATGTTATCACTCTGGTGCAGGATGTTGATAGTGGGGAAGGCCCTGTGTGTGTTTGTGTGTGTGTGTGTGTGTGTGTGTGTGTGTGTGTGTGTGTGTACAGAGTATATGGGAACTCTCTGTACTTTCCACTCCATTTTGCTGTGAACCTAAAAATGCTCTAAAAATAAAGTTTATTAATTTAAAAAAGTCTTCTCTTTTAGAGATACATACTGAAATATTTATGGACAGAATGTTATGCTATCTGGGATATGCATCAAAATAATATGTTGGGGGGAAGTGGGTAAGGGAATAAATGAAACAAGATTGAGAACTAAGTTGACAGTAGAAGCTGAATGAAGGGTACATGGGGATTTATTACTCTATTTCCCCTATCTTTGTTTATGTTTGAAAATTTCCAGTAAAAACATTTTTTTTTAAGAAGAGAGAAGGGTCACATCTACGATTTCTTTGGACTTCCACTTTGGTGAAAATAGTGGAATGGGGTTGGGTGATGGGGAAAAGAGGATAGCCTGGAGCTTGGAAGTATGATTTGGGAGTGGACAAGAGGAGGCAGAAAGGAAGACACACGGCAAGGAACAGCACGGGAGAGTGAGAATGGAGGTAAGAACAGAAAAGGGATGTGAGCTCACTGCTTCCTCTCCTTCCCCTTTTCTTCACTCATTTACTCCTTACTCTTCATCTCTGTAGATGAAAAATCATCTTGGGAACTTAACAATGAAGATTCCCAGGAACCAATCCATGAAATTTCAATTCAGTCAGCATGGCCTAGGAATCTAGAATTTTAACACGTGCCCTAGGAGAACTGGATATCTGAACTTCCCTGTGAGCCCGAGTACCTGACCCCTGTGAGTGGCTTAGTATTTCTGTCACTAACCTTTATTCTGCCAGACTAGAGACCTAACCATTCAGCCTTTCAAAGCCTCTGTGATAGCAGTCCACGGTTTCAAAGTAGAAAAAAAATAAAGGGGATAATAGATTATGCAAAGGAAGTTGTTTAGTGATTTCCTTTAATGTGTATGTGGAAACATACAAATGCTGAGGGTCTCTTGAGTAGGAAAAAGAAATTCATTAGTCAGCTATGGCTTGAATATCCTTTAAGACCTTCTAACTCCTGGTGCCGATGTTCTCTTGATTTTATATTTACTGAACAACCTTCTGATTTTTAATGAGATTCTAATAAGAATTAAAAAATAAATAAAAGCACTTACCAGTTGCCCTAAGTGATATGGTCCTCTTGGTAGTTCTACCTTTTATCCTCAATTTTAACGAATTGCCCTTTTGCTTCCCTAGTCTCCTGAAAGCCTGTATTCAAAAGAACTAGGTCACCAAGATCTGATCACCCATCAGCAAACTAATAAACTTAAGCTTTAGGACTGGGTAAGGGAAAGAGTCAGCCCATGGAGCTGAGCTGGAACTACCAGGAGAACAGTGACCCTACAGCTGAGTCATCACCACATTAGGGGTAGCTAGACAACTCCCTTGCCCACACATTCTTGGCCACATCCCTCCCCCTAGGGGAAGAATTACAAATTATGACTAAGCAATCAGGATGCAGCCTTACTTGCCAGTTCAAGCATAACAAGATCTTGAGATAGACTAGCCAAGTTGAAGAAAGAAGTTCTGAAAAAAAAGGGCAGTCTGCAGGCCCCTGGGCCCTGATGCTAGCAGGGACATTCCCAGGGACTGACTCGGCATCCTCTGCCACCTCGGATATAAGGAGGAGACAGGAAAGAACAAGAAGCAACTGGAGCCTGCACTTTCCCACAGAATAAGCTGTGAAAAGTCGGACAGTCTCCCTGACCCACCCCCTACCTCACCCCATTCCACCAACTAAAAGAAAAAGAGGGGCAAAGGCCTAAGGCCTTCTCGAGGCCTTTCTGTTGCCACTTGTAACCCATGTGGTAGAACATGGTTCTTTGAACCACAACTACCCAGAGCCTTCTGGCATCCACTCCAGTCTACCTCTAGCTGGCATTTCCTTGCTCCCTACATGGTTAGAAAGAAAGTCACTTCTTGACTCCTCAAGGACCTCGCTGAGACACAGGCCGCTGCGGGATACCAGGTGGCCAGAGGTGAGGCAGGTGAGGGGCCATGACGCCTCACAGGAAAGCCTGAGTGCCAATCCCTCAGCAATGCACCTCGGCCGGGTGGGGAACTAACTGAACCCTCCCTCAAAGGAGGGGTGCTGGGATCAAGTGAGCATTCGGGCTGAGGAGACCAAGAGGAAAAGTCCTGAAGTGCAAATTGGCTCAGGTCAGCTAAGAAAAATATACTGCGTGCTTCGTATGGGCACTCCTCAGGCAGGAACTGTACTTTCAAGAGTATGAAGAGGATTCTGTCAGCTGGCTCAGAGGCTGAAGAGTGCCGGGGAAGCGGGCCAGTTATCAGCGAGGGTTAGGCTGGGGCCGCAACGGGCCCAGGTGAGCGAGGAGGGAAGTGTGAAGGGGTCCCGGAGTTACCGGAACGAGGGCGAGGGGGGCAGGGGGCCAGAGGGAAATGAGGGAAGAGCCCGAGAATGGAGACGGAGGGAAGGAGCGAAGCGGCGGACACAGCTGGGGCTCAGCGAAGTTGGGGACTTGTAGAGAGACGGGTCGCCGCGGATACAGCGCTGCGGACAAAGGCGCTGAGAAGGGAGCGCCCCCTAGCGTCCCCGCCGAGCCAGAGCCCCGCCCCCGCCCGGCGCCGGCTTCCCTTGTTTCGCGCGGCCGTATAGTTCCGGCCGGGGCGCGCGGCCGGAAAGTTTACGCGGACGGACTGTGCCGGCGATGGGCGCGGGGTGAGTGGAGAAGGCCGGGGGCCCTGGACTGTCCTTCGTTGCTTGTTGGAGCTGCAGGAGAAGGGGTCGGGGTGGGGAACGACGCAAGGCCAGCACCCGGCCTTCCCGCCGCCCCAGCGGTCGCCCCGCGCCGTCTCTGCGGCGCTAGTTCCGGGGCCCTGCCTCCGGCCTCTCCCCGCTCTGTGGCTGCGGGTGTCCGGCTCCGCGTCAACACCAGGATTTCGGCCCCCTGCCCAGGCCTCTCCGCCCCCTCTTCCCATAAGAGACTTCCAGATCTCAATTTTTCTTTTTTTGACTGATTTTAAGGTAAAAATGCACCCCCAGTTGCAGTCCAAATGCAGGAGTTCTGTATTCCCAGGCTGGCAGTTGAGAGCTGAAGTTGTGTCTGTGCACCCGGGAGGACTCTGAGGGCAAGGGAAGTCAGGCTGGCAGGGAAACCTCGGGGTGGGTGAGGACCCTAGAAATGAGAGCTCGGGCTTTGAGAGTGAAACTGCTGAGAATCAGTTCTTTATGAATGAGCTAATTGTCACCTTCAGGGAAGAATTGTCAATGTGTGGTGATGGAGACTTGCCATTAAGGCGAGATCAGGTGGCTAGGGTCTATTCTCAGCAGTACGTTGTTCTTAAAAAAGAGGCCCCCTAGTTGTCTTAAGCATTGCATGTAAACAGTACGTATGGGAAAGGGGTGGGGTGGGGAACTTGAGAAATTGATCATGTTCTCACAAAATTGCTGAACTGTGGTGGGCAGGGATTTTACTTTATTTTTTTTAGGCCTAGACTGCTTGAGTGAACCATCCTTCAAGAACATTCAGTTCTCTCTCTTCTGTGCTTACAACCGGAGTACTAAATTCGTTTCCCATGACTTTGCTACTGTTAGGAGGTGTGTTTGGGGGTGGACACAAATGCATCAGTCAGGAGAAAGAGCCAGCTCTAGAGGTGTCTGCAGAGAAGGCAAGACTGTCAGCTGTGGTCACCTATTCCAGTGTTACAGCAGATGTCATGGGCTGGAAGTGCTTTTTTATACCTGACCTCGATCTGTGTATCCTGTTTCCCATTCTTCTAACAGGCGAGGGCAGCTCCTCATGATCCCCAACTTTCAATAACATGAAGGCCTCTGTGTGTGAATGGGGCTACCGTGGGACCTGGATAAACTCTATAGGCGGGCAGAGGCCTGAGTCCCTGGTGTCTGCTTGAATGAGGAGAGAAGGAAATGTGTTTTTGGTGTCCAGAGTTAAAATTCATCAAGTATTTTGCCAAATGATTAATGTTGTATCTGGTGATCAGGGGTAGTTCATTAGTCACTATCAAATATTTTGTCAAGCACATACTCTGTGCCAGTTACTGTGATAGGTTCTGAGGAAACATTGGTGAGTTTATGGTCTAATGTAGTGTAGTTGAACCAATATTGTACAGGACCTCACTTTTTGAACAACGCAGCTGAGACCCAGGAAGAAAATGAAAAAACTGAGTAGATGAAATAGCACCAAGTTGATACACCAAAGTTCATGCATTTGACACTGCAAAAAATCCACAGGCTCTCAGTGCCTGTTAACTTTGACTTTGGACACAGTTTTAACAAGCTTGATTGCCTGGCTTTCAAGCCCATAGTAGCCAAGCAGCAGCAAATGAGAAAGAGGGAGGATGATTACAGAGGGTTACTGAGGAAAATGGAGTGCAAGCTGATGGTCTAAAAATTAGTTATAAAGAAGAGGCACCAAAACAAGGCACAGCAGCTTGGATCCCTTGAATTCAAGACATTGTTTCCGTGTATATTCTGTACAACATTTGTTCTATGGGACCTTAACAGTAATTATGTGGAGAAGGGTTAAATGGGAAATACAAGGTTAGCAAATTAAACTGGATTCTTTGCTGTAGAATTTTTTAGCATCTTTAATAAGGCCTGAATTCATTTTTCTTGGAGCATCCCTCCAGAACAGTGTTCTGCAGCACACGCTTGAGGGAGTGCTGGTATAAAGTAAAACATCAGGGCAGCAGTGTGCTGGGCAGTATTGGTGTTTGGAGTGGTGATGCCCACTTGTCATAAAAGAGTGAATTATGTTTAGCACACAGCGTTCAATGAGGCAGAAAAGAAGGATACACATTTTAGTTTCTTCTATCAAAATGGTTAAACATTTTGTAATTCCAAGTCTGGAAAAGTAATTTATATCTCTTTAATCTTTACTGATGTTGGATACATGAGGCATTACTGTATTTGAAATGTATCTCAGGCCATTATGTGGTAAAAAGGCTTTTCATACTTGACTTGAGTCCCTGACCCCCATTTATAACATTGTTTCCATGAACCAATATGTTCTGAGTTCCCAACAGCCTGTTTACAAATGGAATTTTAGAATATCACCCATTTGCCGTTGGACACTGTACTAAAATGAGTAGTCTACCACTGTTAAGTGTTTTTTGAAGGAAGTTCTAAAAAAGAAATTGGTGAACATTAAATTTCTAACCTGTTTATGGCCATCCAGAGTCTTCCCTAATTGTACAAATACAATATGATTTTTATGAAGTTGTAATCAGCATATATATACAATGCTGTGACCTGCTTTTCTCAGTTACTAATACAGTATTTAAATATTTCTGATATTTACATGTGTCATTTATTTATAGTTATGTGATATTTCGTGTGTCAATAGACTATAGTTTGCTTAATAATAGAGTGGCAGCAAGCTTGGTCTGTATATCTGTGAACTTTTATCTTATTTTTGAGCACAGAAATGTTTTCTTCTAATTCTCAATTCATAATTTTAAAGAACTCTTTGTTTTCTCCATTTTGTATACATTTTGACTTTTATACATAATTTCATGAGATAATGCCAGCTGTCATGCAGTATTCTTTAATTTTGTTCTTTTCCTTCACAGAGTTCTGTTGCCTGGTTTATGTACAATGAGTACTACTGAGGCTAGCAGTTGGTTGCTTTTGACTTGCTTAATGATTTCCAGCTTTGTCTAATTTGGATTATGACTTTACTAGCCCTTTTATCATTGTAGTTTGCATTCATTTTAACCAAAAAAAAAGGGCACTAAGCAACAAGATAATTAACAAACGCTTGCACAAATACTGCTGTATTGATTAACATAGTGATGGTGCCCAAAAAGACTGGTTGATTGTCAAAAAGCACCGGCATGTAACAACTAGAAATGTTCTTTAATAAATTAAGTGTTGGAGAGGTGATGTAGGAGTGTTATATTAAGTTGTATAAAATTTGAAAGTTTGAAAGTCAAGGCTACCTGAATTTAATTTTTTTTAATAAAAACCCTTAATGTGGTCCTTGATGTGTGGCCACTTAGGGGGTGATTCTAGGGGTAGTCCTCACAGTGAACTAAGCTGCTTGCTTCCCTCCCACTGAATTCTCTGCAAATTTGCCCTTACCTCAAATTAAATAGGGTTTGCCTTCAATCATTTCTGGAAAATTTGGTTAAAATTATGGTGAAAAAATACTTTTTTCTCTCCATGACATGTGAGACCTAATTATATTTACTTTCTACAGCATTTCTCTATTTATAGCTGTCTGTCTGCATTCTGATTGGGAACACTGGGATCATTTTCATCATGCCAACGGTGGTGGTAATGGACGTATCCCTTTCCATGACCCGACCTGTGTCTATCGAGGGGTCCGAGGAATATCAGCGCAAGCACCTAGCAGCGCATGGTTTGACGATGCTCTTTGAGCACATGGCCACAAATTACAAGCTTGAGTTTACAGCCCTGGTGGTTTTTTCATCACTGTGGGAGCTGATGGTTCCCTTCACAAGAGATTATAACACACTACAGGTACAAAAAGGAATGAGTTATTGTGTATACAGGACCCAAATTTATAGGGAGGAAAACCGTGTTATCATATTGCCCTGAATATTTAGAACTTGATATTATGTAATGATAAGTCTAAGAGTATAATATCTGAGTATAGCTTTAAAACAAGGATTCACAACCAGTAGGCCTATGCCTTTGATAGAGCTGTGAGTTAGAGCTGTGAGTTGTTGCCTTATTTTCTTCTCTTGATTTTCTGGAATTTTCCATGGAAAGGGGAGCATGTCAGGATATAGTACCCCATTCCCTAAAGTTCAGGGTCTTTAAGTTCACCACTTTACTCTTCTACTTTCCTATAAAACTTGAGGAGATGAAAAATAGTCGTTCCTTATAAAAACCTTTGTTCTAGCATAATTCAAATTTATATTTCGTCTCTAACAAATAGCCTTCGATTTACAGATGCCAAGAAATTATTATTTATAAACCTCAGTTGATAGGTGTTATTTTCCAAAGATGCTGTCTCTGATATACCAGAGAATTTACTTTCTGACAACATCTAAGTCATTAACATTTCCAGCAGTGCCTAGCACAGTGCCTTGCCCATAGTGAGCAGTCAGTAAGTGTCTGTGGAATTAAACTGAACAGTTTAATAATTGCTATGCAGTTTAGAAATCCAGGATCAATGTAGTTTGATTTTTTTTTTAAATATAAGTAATAAAATTTTTTTGAAATCATTCTTTTTATTATATCACATTTTTTAAAGTGATTCAGAAGTTTTTTTTTAAATTGCACTGGATTTCTTAAAAGTGAATAAACTAAGGATTTTGGGTGGTTAGCAGTTCTGAAATTTAGAGAATTGCTGTATAAGTAGCACAGAGTAATGGTTAAAACCAGGAATCCTGGAGTCAGACTGACTGGGTCCGAATCCAGACTCTGCCACCTCTAGACATAAGACCTGGGAAAGTTACCTAATCATTCCATACCTTAGTTTCCTCATTTTAAAAATAGGTCAATAATCTGTACCTTATAGGGTGTCGTGATGATCAAATGCGTGTAAAATGCCTACAATGGTGTTTAGGGTATAGTTAGTAGTCAATAAATTTTGTCATTATTTTTGTGATGTGTTTAAAAGTTCTTCATTTTAATTATTTCCTTCAAGGTCCACTCATAAAGATGTGAACTTGGTGGACTGTTCACTCTCCCCTGCTAAGAGGACGGAATAAAGGGAAGCTCTTTTAATTATCCTTTATAGTTGAGGAAGTCTGCTCTACCGTTTTTCTTAAGAACCTATGCTTTTGGGCTCTCAGAAACACGTGTTCCCTGTGTAACATTCATACTTTGAACAGTTTGTGTTGTTTTCTAATAACAAATTAAAACAATAAATAATATGAGCAATTTTATCTTTTATTCAATCAGGAAGCACTAAGTAATATGGATGATTATGATAAAACCTGCTTGGAGTCTGCATTAGTTGGTGTTTGCAATATTGTTCAGCAAGAATGGGGTGGTGCAATTCCTTGCCAGGTAATGATCAATTCTTTTTCATTGCCCTAAGTTAAAAACATTAACCGCTGAGATGCTTTGATTTTCTTCAGGCTCTGACACAGCCTGCATTGTAATTTCCACAAACTACATTATACACTATTGGTATCTTTTTAAAAGAAGGCACTAAATCAACACTAATATGCTCAGAAAGCAGTACAATTATGCCTTAAGGAAAGCGTCCTCTTAATAAATTGACTTATTGCAAACTAATGTTGTTTGTAGAAAGCACAGAGGGCTCACAGTGAAACTTTAGAACTAACACTCCCTGGAAGGGGTGATTATAATTTTGAGTAATAGAACTGTAAACGTTAGTTCAGTGTAGTCTGTCTTCATTATCTCAGTGTAGCATTCATTTAGCAAACTTTTAGCCATCTCAACTATCTGGGTTGTCTAAAAAGTGAGGAGTATGCATGTCATAAAATCTGTTGCCTTTTACTTAAAGTCTACAGTAGGTCCACATTAGTGTCAAATCAGAGCAAAGTAGTAACAAAAAGAGAATGGAAAGTTTGTCATAAACAGGTACTTTGAGATGTGGTAGCGTATTTTAAAGGAGAAAACAGAAAAATTGCTAAAGGGAAAATTCTAATAGTCTACAACAGGAGTCAGCAAACTCTTTCTGTATTTTAGACTTTGAAGGTGTCTAAGGCAACTTCTCAACTCTGCTGTGATAGCAGGAAAGCAGCTATAGGTAATAAGTAAATATATGGGCATGGTTATGTTCCAGTAAAACTTTATTTACAAAAACAGGCAATAAGCCATAGTTTGCCAGCCCCTGGTGTATGATTTTTTATTATAGGGTCAAACACAGAATTCCTCAGTAGTGTCAGTGGCATTACTGGTATTGATTTTTCAATTAAAAATAAGATTGTGGTTACCTAGGGGTAAGAGAAGGGTAGGGGTTGACTCAAATGAAGCACTAGGGAATATGGGAAGTGATGGAACTGGTCTTTATCTTGATTGTAGGAGTGGTTATGTCACTGAATGCAGTTGTCAGAACTCAGAACTGTATACTAAAAAGGGTGAATTTTATTGCATGTAAATTATATCTTAATAAACCCAACTTTTTTTTAAGTTGTTTTTTCTTACTGTAAACCACCTTGTTTTGTAGAGTATGAACTCATGGGTTAATGAAGACCCTGAGCTACTACTGAAAGGTTAAATCAGGTCACTTTTGTGGACATTTGCTTAAAAAGCCAGTAAATGCCTTTTGATCAATTTCTTTTCAGAAATAAAAATGTTTGGTACCTTCATAAATATGTACATACAGAATATCTAATTTCCTAACAATATACTGAATAAATGAAATTTTGTTGTCAGTATCTTTTGAACTGGAAGCTAGCAGGTAGCACAGTTTCATTTGCTACTTTGGCGATTTTAGAGAAAAAACTCAGAAAATATGTAAGAGCTGGACCTTGTGCACCATGTAGACTTCTGCCTTTTTCCGCTTTTTCTTCCTTTACAAAAAGGAAGAATCTGCATTTGAGATATACTGTACCCCAAGGGCAAGGAGCTGAGCCTGAATCCATTTGGACTTGCTTGATGAATTGTGGGTTGGACAGGGTCCAAAATACTGTACTAGAGGTGGAAGTTATTAGAGGTTGTTTCTATAATCAATTACTATCAAATGCATTTATTTTAATGTGGAATTTTTTTAACTAATCTTTTCGACAGCTGGACTATGTTTTCATTATCTGAATAAAGTCTGTCTCATTTTGACATTACATGAAATATTTCATTATCACACAGCATCTGAAAAAGTTAGTGGCAGAAGTAAATCATTGTATAGCAATTGTTGATACCCAGAAGAGGAAATTGCCTTGTAGTCAATTGACTATCTTCCCAAAAGATGACATCTCTCCAGGGGACCTCTATTAAGCATTCTTGGGCTTTAGAAGTAAGTGCCAATCTTGGTACTTCACATGGTGCTACCACCTAATACTGCCTTAATGGCCTGTTATTATCAAGTTACTAGGCTAGGCTAGGGAGAGTGAAAATAATCCTCCCCCAGAATGCTTGTAAAGCCCACCCCCCACAGCATTGCTTTGAAGCAATGAGGAAAGGTAAATGATTTGTAACTATCATCTAATGTTGGTATATTTTGAAAGCTTTTTCAAATTGCAGGATTGATTAAGAATGCATTTTAAAGATCTTGTACATTTCGGGTTAAATGGCTTTTATAAATACGTTCTAAAAGCAGTTGTCATTTTAGTTGACCAGGGGTAGAGTTTGTCATCTTTGAAAATAAAGTGTCAAGGTGCAGACTTCTGTGCTGGTACTTTCTAGGGACACATAAAATAGGTCCTCATGCCATTTTTGACATGAGTGCCTTAGGTGCCAACTCCTTATGTAAGAAATAGGGTTCTAGTTTTTTTTGTATGAGGAAGACCATCTCTGAGCTAACAACCATTGCCAATCCTCCTCTTTTTTGCTGAGGAAGACTGGCCCTGGGCTCACATCTGTGCCCATCTTCCTCTACCTTATATGGGACGTTGCCACAGCATGGCTGACAAGCAGTGCGTCGGCCTGCACCCAGGATCCAAACCTGCGAACCCCGGGCTGCCAAAGTGCAAACTAAACTGCTGCGCCACCAGGCCAGCCCCAGAAATAGGGTTCTAGTTTTAATACAATTAAGTAAAAATTGGTTATGAATGTTTTTGTCCTTTTTTTTAAGTGTTCATAGGTAGGTGCCTTTTTTTTAGGTTTAATTAGATAAAATACAGTAAAATGCATAGCTCTTGAGTACACAGTTCACTGAGATTTGACAAACGCGTACATCTATGTAACCACTACTCCAATTAAGATATAGAGCATTTCCATTACCCAGTTTCCTCACGCCCCTTTCTAGTCAATATCCTCACACACCCCACAGCTCCTGTTTGATTTATCTTAACTTTGTTTTATCTATTGCAGAACTTTATATAAGTAGAATCATACAGTGTGTACTCTTTTGTGTCTGTCATCTTTCACTTGACAAAATGTTTTTGAGATTTATTAACATGGTTGCTTGTGTCCCTGCAGCAGCAGGTTTTTGAGTATAAATGCAATTAGAGAGAAGTGAAAAATTGCTAAGTGAGACTGTTTTAAATGTTACTTCATGAACAAACCTCTCACTTTTTGCAAACAGGTTGTTCTGGTGACGGACGGCTGTCTTGGCATTGGCAGAGGGTCCCTGCGGCATTCCCTAGCTACTCACAGTCAACGAAGTGAGAGCAACCGGTTTCCACTGCCTTTTCCTTTCCCATCTAAGTTATACATCATGTGCATGGCAAATTTGGAGGAGGTAATGCTTTTTACTAAGTCTTTTGTCGTTAAATTAGATACATTTTAGCACTCAGTTTATTTTTCATTATATTCCATTAATATTATATTACATATACTATGACACTGAACTCCATTGGTTTCAGCTCAGGCTGGTCACTAACTATATTTGAAAAGACTCTGGGTCTCAGATGCTCTTTGAAAGTTCAGAGTGTTGCCCCATCTCGGGGAACATAGCTGGAGTTTTTATCCATCCTGCTTCCCACAAAGACTCATCAGATGCTGAAGAGTTGAATGTTCTTTTTGATATTAGATATTTCCTTCATTTAGGAATTCTCATATCCATTCCGCCAGAAATGTTGACAGAAGTGTGCTTTGATTTTTTGGTAAAGTAACATTACTCCAATGCATGTTTTATGAAACTCTGCTTCCTGGTTTTCCCACTTTTTTGAAAAAGTTAGTTAACCTTTTTCACCTCAGTTTTTCTATCTGCAAGATGTAGATAATGATGTTTCTTATCAAAAGATGTTACAAACAGTTTAGAGGGAAGATACTGTATAAATACCAACTGTGGTCACCTCTGAGAATCTTTGCAAAACTACTTCTGAATGAAATAGCTTTACTGGTGTCATTTTATATAACATTCCTCTTTGGTAACCTTGAGTCAAAATTGTTACAGTTATTTTCCTTCTCACATTGTTAAAAAAATCATCTTTGTTGTTTATTGCCTGTGTTATTGTGATGGGTTTGAGCTTGGTGTACTGATAATAATCAGCCATTTTGTGCCACTTCAAAAGGGTTATCTGTCTTGCTTTGTAGCTTCAGAGCACTGATTCCTTGGATTGCCTTGAACGTCTCATAGATTTAAACAATGGTGAAGGGCAGATTTTTACTATTGATGGCCCTTTGTGCTTGAAAAATGTACAGTCTATGTTTGGGTAAGTATATACTTAGAGCTTTTTTGCCTTCTTACAATCTATTATTATCATTTGGTATCCAGCGATAATATCTATTTTACTCTTTCTAATTGTGTCATTTCATTTTCCCCAAGTTGCACATTTTTCAGATAAAATAATTGGTAGTAGTAATTTTTTCTAAAGTTCATTCCCTTTTAAATTAAGCATAACTAAATCTATAATGCCTATAGATATTGACGTCCTTACTATGAATCAGCAATTTCAAAGATTAACTTGCTTTTGGGCTTTTCAGAATTGAAATTCCCTCACCAAAAATGTCAGATTTTGTTCTGTTTCACAAAGGTCAGCTCTTCGTTTTGGAGTCAGCTTAAAGGGAAAACAAACTTTGCATCTTGAAAAAATTACTTTTATATGTGTCGTATTATTCTTCCTATAACAATTCATCATCATATTCTAGAAAACTGATAGATCTGGCATATACGCCTTTCCATGCTGTTCTCAAGTGTGGCCACCTAACCGCTGATGTGCAAGTCTTCCCCAGGCCAGAACCTTTTGTTGTAGATGAGGAAATCGATCCTATCCCTAAAGTCATTAACACAGGTAACTTTTTTAACTTCCTTCTAAGTTCTTCTGTTATCCTTCCTTTCTTCTAACTGCTGATTTTTATTCTCTGTCCAGGAGGGTTGAAAAGAAATGTAAATTCTGATACTAGGGTGCTGTTGTCATCAGTGTACATTTTGGATGGGAGGATCTATTGCGTTAAGGAGTGGCAGGTAGTGATCTTTCATGGTGAGGTCCTGAGTTAATCTCCAATCCTAGATAATTATAACCACAAATTACTAGAGTTGGAAATCATGGCCAGATTCACTAGCATTGAAATCCTTGAGGTAATTCTTAATAGAGATATAAGGATTGATTAGCATCACTTAAGGTCTTATATAAAAGGCTAGCTTCTAGGCTGGACTCTTCCTGTGTGATCCTGAAAAAGTCACTTCCTCTAGTCTTTACTGGCTAGGTGAGTGGAATCAAATGGTCTGTAAGGTCTCAGCTCTAATATACTGTACCCCTCTAGTCCTACTGCTTGTATTACGACTAAAAGAAAGTGACGTGCTATGGCTTTTACCTGGTTCATGTTGCTGGTGCTATGCTTAGCTGAGATTGGCAAAGTGAAGGGTCAAAAGTAAGAAGGAGTAGTAGAGAGAACAGAGTTGTCTCCTGTGGTGGAAGGACTCCTTGAGTGGTGGGTACATGTTAAACTGTCACTGTTTCAGTCACCATTGCAGCCTCAGTAACTAGCATAATGTCTGATGCTTAATAGATGTTCACTAGATCATTGTTGAATTAACAAATGATTAAAATTAAGTGCACAGTAAATGTTAATTTCGTTTTTGGGTTTGCAGATTGTAAGGAGTTTTAGAGTGAAGGGCTGTGCACAGGCTTTTTATTTTTTTGTGCGTTTCGCTCCTGCTGTCTGAAGTAGGGCGTCCATCTCTTTCATTATGACTAGACAGCAGTGTAGTAAGCTGTGCCAAATGTTGTGTTGCCTTCCAGTTAGATTCCTCTTCCCTCCCATGCTTTTCTGATGAGTAACTTTGAATAGGTCTTTTCTTTCCCATATAAACTTTTAGTCCAAGATCTTTGTTAAAGCTTTTAACCACTTTAAACTTTAAACATTTAAACCACTTTAAAATACAAGCCTTTTTCTACCCAGATGAAAAGTATATAACTGCTTATGCTGTTTCATTTGTTACTCAGCTAAAGAAGGTAATGACAGCAAATCTCCAGAGAATCAGATTTCTTGACATATTAAAAGTACAAACTACTCACCAAGATCCTGATTTTTAAAAATTGTTTTGAGAATATGAGTGTGTATATGCTTAGAAAAAAGACTGAAAAGCAATTCAATAAAATATTAATAAAGGTTTTCTTTGATGATGAATAATGAGTGACTTTGTTTTTCTTCTGTACAACTTTTCATGTTTTCCAAGTTTTTATACTATTTATATAGTCAGAAAAAAAACTTTAAAAAAGTACTTTGGGTTACAACTTTTATTTTTTATTTATTTTAGGTTTTCAACAAATACTTTTGGTCTTTAATAAGGCTTCTATAAAGCAAAGAAATTGTCATATTTAGACTGCTACTTTGGTTTTGTAGAGAATATATTTCTTTATCAGGGAAACATTTTTAATGCAATAGTGTTACCCTACAAGGACAGCTGCTTGGAGTCGTTGTGGAAGTGTTTGACTACGATGCTACCTGGTGACCTGAACA
Source organism: Tapirus indicus (assembly GCA_031878705.1). Taxonomy (NCBI): domain Eukaryota; kingdom Metazoa; phylum Chordata; class Mammalia; order Perissodactyla; family Tapiridae; genus Tapirus; species Tapirus indicus. Next base: position 56,376,210 of record CM062918.1, on the reverse strand, counting down.
TCCCTAACTGTACAGAGGGATTTGACTTTTAAGCTTTTTTGCCTTAGCTGGGGGCCTAGCCTCGTAAAAATAAAGTCTAGCTGATTTGTCATGTAACTTAAATTCATTAAATAAAAGACAATTATCTTTATTTCCTGAGCTACTTAAAATGCAAATTATTAGTCATTCAGAGAAATTTCTTTTTTTTGCTGAGGAAGATTCACCCTGAGCTAACATCGCTGCCAGTCTTCCTCTTTCTGTATGTGAGCCGCCGCCACAGCATGGCCACTGACAGATGAGTGGTGTAGGTCCACGCCCAGGAACCGAACCTGGGCTGCCAAAGTGGAGCACGCCGAATTTAACCAGTAGCCCACTGGGGCTGGTCCCAGAGAAACTTCTAATAACCTTCTTAATCTTCACATTTGAAGTCCCCACCTAAACATTGTATTTATGAAACCTAGTATGTAGAAAATAATGAACTTTCCCAGCATGAATTAATTCTATGTTGATTCCTTCCTTTTAGATTTGGAAATAGTGGGATTTATTGATATAGGTGATATTTCAAGTCCCCCAGTTCTGTCCAGACATCTGGTCCTCCCTATAGCACTTAACAAAGGTGAGTTCTCTTCCTATTCATATGGAGCATCTTATTATTCATATGAAGTATCTTATTATCTGAAGTTATTCTTCAATGTTAGATAGTAGGATAGCCCATTTTGCAGAATTTGGGGGAAAAGAAGAGTGATTGGATTGAATTTTTTTAAAATGGAATGTTGCCTAATATGCTAGAAAACTAATCCTGCTACTTTACACTGTGGAAAGCATTTTGATACATTTATTGTATGTTGCTTTGTTGATTTATAGTGGAAATCCTCTTTAGAGATGAGAATGCTTAATCTCTTATCCAGGGCTCTGCCTCTCCTGGTAGGAGCATGCTGAGGAAGCCAGGGTAGTTCTTAGAGGATTGCCTGATAAATGTGGAAGTCAAATACAGCTTCATAAGGGGAGGGACCACATCTGTTTCTACCAGTGCCTAGCACATAGTAAATACTCAATAAATACTGTTGAATGAGTGGATAAATCCAGGCCCTTGTGCGGCCTCATCCCTGCAGAATATACCTCTCCAGGAACTATAAAGTCATGTCTCCCAAATTCAGCATCTCTCTGTAAAATGTTAGTCTCTAGCACTTTAAACTTCTCTTTTCTCTGTTCTAGGATGACTACCCACCTACTTTCTCCAAGAAGTATATGTAGTCAGTCAGGTTTCCACTCGCTGAGTTATGATCACATTCCATTTATGCCCGGTTATCTCAGTTGGAGTGTTGGGTATTCCATAACCCTCAGTCACACATTCACAGATATGTTGATCTTGACATGTTCCCACAGATGACTTACTGTGATCATTGTGTTTATAATTTACCTTACTGTTCTTGATATTGATAACAACCGAGTTTCCCTTATTTCTAAGGTCCTGGGGGAATTCTACATGCCCATATAAACTTCCATGAAAGAAAGTGGGCAAAATGAATAGTTTGTGAAGGGGAAGGATGGAAAGGGAAGTATGGGAAGGCAGAATGAGGCTTTGTTTTAAGGGCTGTTGAATGTCAAGCTAAACTGGGCAAGTTCTTCCTGTTGAATTAGAAACTCTTTGAATGAAATCAAACAGACAGATAGTTCCAGAGGGAAGTTAATTGTAGGAAGATTCATCTGTCAGCAGAGTGTATAAGAGAACCTGGAGTTGGAGAGTCAGGTCAAGAAGGTGATGGAGTAATCACAGTTCACCTTTGGGGGCTCCCATCCTGTGCTGCCTGAAGATTGTCAGCTGAGAACACTCTTGACGTCTGAATCTGTGGTTCTGTTTAGATGGTGCCTGAAAGCCCCAGAGAGCATCTATCTGAGTGTCCTAGTGGAAACTGGGAAAGCTGATGTTTTTGTGTAGCAGCTTTACTGAAATAATTCACATACCATACGCTTCACCCATTTAAAGTGTACAACTCAGTAGTTTTTAGTGTATTTACAGAGTTGCACAACCATCACCACAGTCAACTTTAGAATCCAAATTTTAGAATTTTTACCACTCCCAAAAGAAGCCATTTAGCTGTCAACCCCTAGCCCCCCATTTCCCTCAGCCCAGGTAACCACTAATGTCCTTTCTGTCTCTATAAATTTGCCTATTCTAGATGTTTTATATAAATGGAATTCATATAATGTGAAAACTGATTTTTATGTGGATGTTGGAAAATCAGAATATGAGTTTTTCTTACTTGTTATAATATTCCCTGATAACTCTATATACTTTCCTTCCAAGGCTAGAAACAGCCAAGAGTATAATTGGGGTTTGAGGGTTTTTGTAGCGAATCTCAGCCTGACCTGTTTTCTTTTCATAGAAGGTGATGAGGTGGGTACTGGCATAACTGATGACAACGAAGATGAAAATTCAGCCAATCAGATTGCAGGCAAAATACCCAACTTTTGTGTCCTGCTCCATGGCAGCCTAAAAGTGGAAGGAATGGTGGCAATAGTTCAATTAGGGTAAGAAACTTTGTTTACCTTTGGTTGAGTGAAAGGGAGAATCAATGTATAGAGTGAAGTATTTCCCAGACTTTTCTGAAAGAAATAGAAGGGTCCTTGTCACCTTTTTCCTCTCCTTGCCATACCCTTCCCACTTCCCGTCACCTTCTAAACTGCTTTTTAAATCATCCCCTAGAACAAGTGCAGAGTGAGCTTTTTCATTATATTGGTTTTATATTATATCCTTTCTCAGTTTTCCTATTTTTCTATCCTGCCTAGGAAACCTGGGTTCAGTTACAGCAATGCTACTACCTTGCTATAGGATCTTCTGCAGTGTTCGCAGACTCCTCAGCTATAAAATGAGGGGGTAGAACTAAATGCAAACAGATGCTGATAACATTGATTGAACATTTTGTGCCAGGCACTCCTCTAGGTACTTTGCATGTGCTAACACATTTAATCCTTCGCAACAACACTATACAGGAGGTGTCGATATCGTCCTCATTCTCTAGATGAAACTGAGACTTAGAGAGGTCAAGGAACTTGCTCAAGGTCACACAGCTAGTAAATGAAAGAGCCAGGATTCTTACCCATGCATTCTGACTCCAGAGCCCATGCTCGTAACCACTCTGCTGTATTCCTTCCCTATGAGGAAGGCCCTGGTAGCCTTCACATTTGCTGCAGTCTTGAAATTTGCAAAACCGTCTGCTTCCCTTTCTATAATACCTATTGTTAGGAAAGAAGAGGTGACTGATCATCTCCTGGCCATCACCTGGGGTTGACAAGTATGGAAGATCAAGAGGTTAGGAGTACTCAGAGGAAGCATGGCTCCATTTCTGCTTGAGTTAAAATTAGCTGGCCCAAAAAGAAGACTGCCATTTTATTAGGTATTAGTTTGCTGTATTTCTTGGTACCCAGGCTACTTGTACTGGCTCTGAATATGAGAATCACCTGGAGCCCTTTGAGAGATGGGGATAGAGCTAGGTGATAGCTTTGTGCCCTGTTGTTAGAAGGGCTTCTCTGTGTTGGTGCTGCTGTGAATGACTCAGGAGGGCAGCCGAACAGACCTACAGGTGGCAACCCTTACTCCTCACCACCCCTGTAGCTACTTACTGCCATTGTGATTTTTTTTTCTTCTAAGACTGCCTTTGATTTCCATATCTACATAATTTTTCCTGAATAATAATACATGTCCCAGAGGAATGGTAATATTAAGGGACAGCAGTATGCATTTTCAGGTTTAGGGTTTGGCTTTAGTAAAAGTGATGCACCTGATTTCAAAGCTAAAGCCCATGTCTCTCAAGAGAAAAACACAGGCTAGACTTAAATTTAACTTGACAGTCCCAGGCTTGATGTTCCTCTGATCTTCCATCTTCTCTCCATCTAGTCCTGAATGGCATGGAATGCTCTACTCCCAAGCTGACAGCAAGAAGAAATCAAACCTCATGATGTCTCTCTTTGAGCCTGGCCCAGAACCTCTCCCATGGCTAGGGAAAATGGCACAGTTGGGTCCTATTTCAGGTATCACCCAGATCAGGTTTTATTTATCTTGCCTTTGTTTTCTCTTTGCTATTCTGAATGGCTCTGGCTGCAGTCGGAGAGCTGTGTGATCTCCCTTGTGGGTGTGCTGTGGTCTCTGATGCAGGATACGTACGTGGAGAACCCCAAGAGAGTTTGATATTTGAACTTTTAACTTTACGGCTCAGGGGAAATCAACATTTAGGTTGCTTTAAGTAAATATAAATACTCTAACTGCTTAGAGTGAAATGCTACTCCGCATAAACACTTTTTTTTCTTAGTATACTGTTTTCAAGCCAGATAACCCCTAGCAAGTCCTAGATAATTTAATCCCCTTCCTTCTTGAAACTGTTTTCCCTTAGCTTTCCTAAGAGTGCATTCTCCTGGTACTTATCTTTTTCTTTGGCAACTTTTCTTTTCCTTGTTGTCTTGTCTTTTCTTCCTTTTGTCTCATGATTCCCAGGATGTTGTTCTTTGCCTTCTTCTCTTGGGTTGTTTTCTCTCATGGTTATTTCATCAGCCATTATAGCTTCAGACTCCCCCAGATCTATTATTTTTATCCTGCTTAATCTCTCCCTGGAAATTCCATATCGTGTTTCCAGTTGGACCTCTCCACCTGGGTGTTCTGCCACAGTCCCAAGCTCAGCATGTTTGTTACAGAAATAAATCATTGTCTCTTACCCCATCCCCTTTAAACTGTCCCGTCTTCTGATTGTCCTGCTCCTCCTAATTGAGGCCTTTATCCTTCTAGGTACTCAGGCTCCAACTGTAGAGTCATCCTTGACTCATTTGGGCCCATTTCATGTTCAGGGACATCTACCAAATAACCTGTTCTGTGCCAGGTCTAGGGGATAAAAGAGTTGACAGGAGTTGCTCAGGTCTGGTGGAAAGTGGAATAATAAACACAGACTGGCACAGGATCAGAGTTGGCCTTAAGGAGGGGATGATCAGCTCACCTAGAGGACTCAGGAAAATCCTCACAGAGGAGAGACATCCTGGGAGCATCCTGGACAAATGGAACACCTATAGAAAAGGAAGGAGCTGGAGCACAAAGTGTCGGGGGGTGGGGGGTGAGGTTAGAGGTAGCAGTCGCTAGAGCAGGGCAGACCTCGTCTGAAATGTGACGAACTGAGACTTTATTCTGCAGATACTGGGAAGCTGCTGAAGGGAAGTGGTATGATCAGATCCTTCTGGCTGTAATGAGAACAGTAGAAATACCAGTTAGGAGATTTTGTATTCTAGGTATTGGTGCCCCCTGAAGTTGTGCAGTATGGCTGAAATCCAAGTGAGAGATAATACATTGGCGTTTAGAAAAATAACTGTGAGGTGTGGATTTGAAAAAGTAAGGGCATCCTGCAGTTAGAAGTCTACTGGGACAGTCCTAGAGATGTGAAGATGAGAGCCTGGACAGGGGCAATGTCTGGGGATAGAGAGGATGAGGTCTATGCAAAAGATATTTAGGAGGTAGCATCCACAGTGTTTAGATATGAGAATAAAAGAAAGCAAAGAGTTGAGAATGATCCCAGGTTTCCGACCGGGACTGCAGGGTGAAAGGTGGTACTGTTGATTGAAACAGAGAACAGAGGAGGAGGAGGAGATTTGAAGAGAACATCTTTTGTACGTGTTGAGTTTATGCCCGTGAGATTTAGGTGGAAGTGCCTAGAGACAATTCCTGTGAGAGTCTGGAGTTCAGGAGAGAGGGCAGAGTTGGAAATAAAATTTTTAGTTATAAGCATATCACTGACAGTTAAAATGGTGAGAATGAAGGAGATTGCTTAGGGCAGTAGTTCTCAAAGTTGAGGTTTTGTGTACAAAAATAAACCTGGAGAACTTGTTTCAAAATTCTGTTTCCTGTGTCCCACCTACAAAGATTCTGATTCAGTAGGTCTGGATTCAAGCCCAAGAACTTACAGTTTTAATATTTCTCAAGTGATTACAATCCAGGTGATCCATAACCACACTTTAAGAAGCCCTAGCCTCAGGAAAGTGTATAGGTTAAGGAAAAAAGAGCCAAGGAGCATACCCCTAGCAAGGACCAACTACTAGGGGCAGTAAGAAGGGTGCTAGTAAAGAAAATTAGAAGGAATAGGTGGATGAAAGAGGAAAAGTAGAAGAAAGTGATGTCGCAGAAGCCACGAGAATAAAGAGACTCAAGAAGGAAGTACAGTGTCTCATATACATGTGCATGCATGTCAGTTAAGGTCTGAAGGATGCCTTTTGCCATTGAAGCCTAAAGAAGATTTTGACTGGACATTGGCCCTAGAGACTAGGCCAAAGGTCAGCAGACTTTTCCAATAAAGAGCCAGATAGTAAATATTTTAGACTTTGCAGGCCAATATGGTCTCTGTCATAACTACTAAACTCTGCCATTGTAGCACAATATGTAAATGAGTGAGGGTAACTGTATTCCAATAAAATTTTGTTTATGGACACCAAAATTTGAATTTTATATAATTTTCATTTGTCAGGAAATATTATTCTTTTGATTTTCCCCCCCAACCATTTAAAAATATAGAAACCATTCTTTTTTTTGTGAGGAAGACCAGCCCTGAGCTAACATCCGTTGCTAATCCTCCTCTTTTTGCTGAGGAAGACTGGCCCTGGGCTAACATCCGTGCCCATCTTCCTCTACTTTATATGGGACGCCGCCACAGCATGGCTGGCAAGCAGTGCGTCAGCGGGCCCCGGGATCCGAACTGGCGAACCCCGGACTGCCAAGTGCGGACTAAACCGCTGCGCCACCAGGCGGCCCCTAGAAACCATTCTTAACTCAAAAACAGGCAGCAGACCATAGTTTGCCAACTCTTGAGCTAGGTTCTAGGGGCTTGGGTTTTAAAACTCATACAGAGGCAGAAGACATGACTTTGGTTCCAAACAACACCGAGAACTGAAATCTCTGAGTAAAGCTGGAAATGTGGAAGATCTACCCTCAGTGAGAGGATGACAAGAAAAATTTTACCCATTGTTTCTACCTGCTTCTCTAGATACAAAGAAATTAAAAAGTCTGAGAAATTGAAGCCCAAGTCTTGCACCATGCAGATTGACACTACCCATTCTGAAGTGGGGGCCTCCAAAACCAGATAATGTAAAAACTGGTTCTGAAGCAATAAATCCCATGGAGCATCCTCCAGAAGCTAATATAATGATTCTGTAGGAATACCTCTACAACCCAGGGCAAAAGGACTTCTATAGAAAAAAGCAAATCTCCACTGAAGATGAGATGAGGTCATGATTTGAGAAAGTTTTTAAATCACGTGAGGGTTTTATCTCCTTTGAAGGAAGGCCAACAGGTAGATAAGCACCTTAAGAACTTAATCTGAAAGATACTGTAGAATGAGTGTTTTAAATGATTAAAGAGTTTTAGGAAGGAATAGAAAGCAAGAGGAAAGTAGAGGACACTATAAATCAAGAGTCATTTGATCTTGACAGGAGATTATTGGTGGCTTTATAAGAGTAGCTTCAGTGGATGGTTAGCCAGAAGACAGGTTGAGGAATGAATTAGAGATGAGGAAATGAAGATGACAAGTTTGGCCACAAAGAGGAGACAAATAGGGCAGTAATTGGAGGAGAACACGGGGCAGACGAAGTTGTGTGTTTGTGTGTGTGTGTGTTAGGATTGAGAGATTCCTCACTTCCTTCATTTATTCTCTCTCACGCGTTCCTACATTCATTCTGCCTTTTCGTTCTCACTGCTGTTGCCTTGTTCTGGCTTTCTTTACCTTTCGCTTAGATCAGCAGTCAGCACATGATAGCCTGCAGGCCAAACTAGCCCACTGCTTGTTTATTGTAAAGTTTTATTATACAGTCACTCTCATTCATTTATGTATTATCAATGGCTGCTTTCCTGCTTCAATGGCAGAGCTGAGTAGGTACAAGAGAGACCATATAACCCACAAAGCCTAAAATATTTACTGTCTGGGCCTTTACAGAAGAAGTCTGCTGACCCCTGACCTAGATTGTTGTGATGGTTTTCACCACAGATGCTTGTCCATAGTCTAAGATAGTAGCAGTCAGATTCCTTTCTGACCTGCCTTCCAACCTAGCAATGCTTGGCTTGTTACTCTATTCTTCATTCAGATTGAACAGCTGTTTACTCTGTGCTGTATTCATGGGTTTTTTTCCTTCCTCTGGGTCTGTTCTTCTCAATGAGGATAATAAGAGCTAACATTTTATTGAGCTTAACTTTATGCCAGGCACTGTGCTAGACACAATGAAGTGTATTGTCTCATTTAATTCTCACAACAGTCTTATCAGGTTGAGATTGCCATTATTACCAAGTAATAATTGGTAATAAAACCTACCTTAGAGGGTTGTTGAGAGAATTGATTGAGGGAATGTGTGTAAAGTGCCTGACACACAGTAGACACATAATAATGGTAGATCCTGCTGTTTCTATGTTTTTTTAATCAAAGCAAAGCATGTAAAATAGTACTGTTGTTTATGCCTATCCCTCCTACTCCTAATTCTGTTCCTAGAGACAACTTTCAACTTTCAATTGTTTCTTTTGGTATTTACTTACATTTCTAAATAATATAAGTATATAGCTATTTCTAGACTTTTTTTTCATTTTAAATATCATTTTTTGACTTTTTTAAGGATGACTACTTAGCTCTCTTACCATCACTATACCCACCCACCCGCCCGAGAAGCACATTTTTCCCTTCCTCTATCCTTCCAGTGTGGTTATAGTGTTCTTTTTGGTTAAATCAGTATTCTGTCCTTGTTGGATGATGTAAATGTTATTTCATCTAAGCCATGTGGTATACCAAGTTACATTTCCTTTGTTCCCTGCCCCAGTTATTACTTTCTTTCTTTCTTTTTTGCTGAGGAAGATTCACCCTGAGCTAACATCCATTGCCAGTCTTCCTCTTTTTGTATGTGAGCTGCCACCACAGCATGGCCACTGACAAGTGGTGTATGTCCGCGCCTGGGAACCAGACCCAGGCCGCTGAAGCAGGACACACTGAACTTAACCACTAGGCTGGCCCGTCTCTTTTTTATTATTATTATTTTTTTTTTCCTTTTTTCTACCAGGCACGATACATGTATTCTGACTAACTTCAATTAAAAGGAAGGCTCTGTTGGAAAGACACTTAGGTTCCTCAGAGACTCCAGGAAAGAGCTGGGCAGCCAGGCTGTGGGGGTAGCCAGCAGCAGATGAGTGCAGCCCTCACTCCAGGCTCTCTCATGGCCTTCATCTACTTTCTTTTTTTCTGTCTTTGCTGTTTTTTGTGTACCTATCACTAATTCCTACCTAAGTCAAATACATTCTTCCTTTTTTTTTCTTAGAGTCGTCTCCCTTCTTGTTTCATGAGCAGACTGGTTGTTCTCTAGACCTGTTGCATGCTTGCCATCCTGAATCTTCCCTTCACACCTCTCTTGTGGATCTTCTGATTCATGAATCCTCCTGAGAAAGGGATACATGGAAAGTAAATGTTTGGCATCTTGCGTTTGGAAATGTCTGTATTTCATCCCTTACACTTGATTGATACATTTGGCTGAATATTGAGTTCTAAGTTGGGAATCATTTTCCCTTAGACATTTGAAGCATTGCTCTGTCATCTCTTCTGGCTTCCAGTGTTGCTACTGAGAGTCTAGTGTCATGCTGACTTCCCAAATCTGTATTTCCTCTGTATTCCTTGAGGCTCTTCGTGTCCCTGGTGTTCTGGATTTTCAGAATGATGTACCTACTTCTTCATTCATTGTGCTGGGCAGACAGTGGGCCCTTCCATCTGGAAATTCATGTTCTTCAGTCCTGGGAACATGAATTATGTCTTTTATTTTCTTCTCTGTATTCTCTGTTCTCCCTTTCTAGAACATATATTTATTATTTGTATGTGTATGTGTAATTTTCTTGGCTTCTACCCATTTTACCATTTTTCCATTTTTCTTTTTGTTCTACCTTCTGTACAGTATCTTCAACTTTATCTTGCAACTGTTTTTTATTTCTGCTATCATATTTCTTATTTCTAAGAGCTTCTTGTTCTTTTTTCCATAAATGCAGTATTTCCTCTCTGCTAAGCCACATATAAGCTCCAAACAGAGATGGTACAAGATAGGCTATGATTAGATGTTGAAATGTTTGGTACTGATACTGAGTGCTATAGGATAAAAGGATCTAGGGAATTCACTGTCTGCCAGAAAAACTTGGGACAACTTCATGGAGAAGGTAGGATGGGATCTGGACCTGGAATGTAAGTAATTTGGGTAGGTGAGGAAGGCAGTGTTGAGAGGTGGAAAAGGTGTTGGCTTTGGAACCAGGCCCAGCTGAGTCACTGTGACACCTGTGAAGGTCCAACCTCTCTGAGCCTCAGTTACCTCATCTTTAATGGGAATATCTACCCTCTAGGGTTGCTGTCAGGAGAGAAATTGTATATGTAAAGTGTTTGGCACATAGTTGGAATTTAATGTTCTTTATTCTGTAAATTTCTTGAGGCCAGAAAAATATCTTCTCTAGCTGCAGTTCCTAGCAGAGTGCTTGCCACATGGTGAGCTCTTAATGTAGATAATGAATGAATAAGTGAGTGAGGGAATAAAGGAATGAGGAAAGGAGAGCATTCCAGGAATAGTGGCCTGGAAATAAGCATGAATAGTGGAATAGTGGAAGTTGGAAATAAGCATGTTGTTGGGATCTTGGCCTGACTAAAAAGGTTTGTATATTGACAAGTATTCATGGAAATATGTCTGCAAAACTGAGCCAATACTCTTTGGAGGAGGCAGGAGGAGGTAGTGTGGGGCCAGTATAAGTCATTTAAATTAATGACCAAATCAGAAAGTTAGAGAAACTGGGCTAATTCGAGTTTTCAACATGAACATTTGAGCAAGGGATTTAAGCTCCCTGAACTTGTTGGGAAAATGATTCCTGCTCTGTCGGCCCCAGAAGGTGGTAATAATAAGGATAAAAGGAGCCAGTAGATGTAAGTATACTTTGTAAATTTGTGGCAAAGTTTCGGTGACTCAGGAAGCAGGTAGAAGAACAGACACCCTTGTTTATCCATATGGCTATAAAACCAATATGGCTTTAAATCTTTGGAAGCAATAAACTAATAAGCCATAAGGTGGGGTATGTTTCACCAAAAAAAGAATTTCTTCCCTTGTCCTTTTCCTTAATTTAGCTATATATAATTTTCATTTTTGATTTTCTCAATGCCTAGACCTATGCAGTCTAATCCAGTAGCTGCTAGCCACATGAGGCTAATTAAATTTAATTAAAATAAATAAAATTTAAAATTCAGTTCCTCATTCACACTGGCCACACGTCAAGTGTTCCGTGGTCACATGGTCTAGTGGCTGCCATTGCATCATCACAGCAAGTGCTGTTGGAGAGCACTGGGCTAGACCGTATAGAAGTGCAGTATGTATGTGTATATATTTTTTAAATATGTACTTTAGTATTATTGTATGTATTAGTTTTATTCTCTCTGACCTTAATTTATAAAGCAGATAAATGAAGCGTGTTTCTCTAAAAACATTAAGCTGTTTTTCACTGACATGGGCCTCAGTTGATTGTTTGGTCTCCTGCGTCGCAGGCTCTCTATTGAGAAAAGCTTCCCCAACCTGACTGAAGTTAATGGATTTTCTTAATTAGGGAAGTAACAGGATGTAGAAGATTGAATGATTCAAAGAGCTTCTAGCCTAATTGGAAATGTAATTGATTGTGTTTTGCCAGATGTCATTTCAAGAATGTCTTTTTCTTTTAAGATGCTAAAGAAAATCCTTATGGTGAGGATGACAATAAGAGCCCATTCCCCTTGCAGCCCAAAAACAAACGCAGTTATGCCCAGAATGTGACTGTCTGGATCAAACCCAGTGGCCTGCAGGTAACATTACCATTTGCGTTGCTCTCCACCGGGGACAGGAGGAGGGATGCTGGCAGGCAGGCAGACATTTTATTTGATTTTCCTTTCCTTTGATACTTAGTAATTCATTTACTTCTAATGATTGTCATTATTTCCAAAAAGGATTTGAGGTGGCCTACAGTAAAACACCTATATAGCAAAATCATTTTTTACAAAATTTAGAGCAATACAAAACCTAGAGGAAGAGGGAAGACAGGAACCTAAGGTAAAATGGTAATTGTATTTGGCTCTGAGCTTCCTGCTACCAAGGTCAAAAAAGAAACATGTAGGGTTGTATGGTTTTTCTTGGCTGATAAAAGGAAGCATATCAATTCTTCTAGAGAGACACATTTTCCTGGCATTGAATTTTAATGTAAAATTTTTAACATGGTGAGGCATTGAATAACATAATGGGTATTTAACAATTTTGAGAAAGATTTTAAAATCTTCATGTGATTATTTCTTCCATTCTCACAGTAGAACCCATGCCATAGCATTTCACTATAATTCCACAAAAACACTTCCATGGGAAGCTACGCTTATGCTATTACCAAGGTATGCTGTTTTCACACAAGGCAGTCGGGGACATTTCTCCTTCCATTGACTTAAAGTCATTTATACCTATTTTTAAAAATCGCTTTTTGAGCCTTTTTTCCCATTTGAGCACCATTTTTTTTTCTTTGTTCCTCCAGTGAGTCCAGTGTAAGTGAGAAGAGGCAGTCAGGCACCTGACAGCAGAAGTAGCTTCTGCTGATGGCGTAGTCTCTTCTAGCCTCCTTTCCACGGAGACTGTACACATCCTGCCATGGCTATAGGGGCAGGGGTCTCTTCTCTTTGTTGGAAAACCAGGTTCTCCCTCTTTCCTGCCATCCTTGACCCCAGCACTTCCCTGTCAGAAGAATAGCTGAATTTTCCTAAAATTATTTTTTAAATTTTGTTTTAGTCTTGGTATTTTTTTTATTATGGTGAAATATACATAACATAATATTTACCATTCCAACCATTTTAAAGTATACAATTCAGTGGCATTTAGTACAATCACAATGTTATACAACCATCACCACTATCTAGTTTCAGAACATTTCTTCACTCCAGAAAGAAACCCTATACCTTAAGTAAGTCACTCTACATTCACATCTTCCCCCAGCCGTTGGCAACCATGCATCTGCTTTCTGTCTCTGTGGATTTGCCTATTGTGAATATTTAATATACATGGCATCATATAATATGTGGCCTTTTGTGTTTGCCTTCTCTCACAATGTTTTCAACATTCAGTCATGTTGTATCATGTATCAGTACTTCATCCCTTTTTATGGCTGAATAATATTCCATTGTATAAATATGCCACATTTTGTTTATCCATTCATTCAGTTGATGAACATTTGGAATTTTTCCACCTTTTGGCTGTTGCAAATGCTGCTATGAAAATTCGTCAAATTTGCTTTTTTCTTTTGTTGCCATGCTGTTGTTATCATTATTAAGAAATCATTGCCAAATCCAAGGCTGTGAAGATTTAACCCTATGTTTCCTTCTAAGAGTTTTATAGTTTTAGCTCTTACATTTAGGTCTCTGATCCATTCTTAGTTTATTTTTTGTATATGGTGTGAAGTAAGGGTCCAACTTTTTTGCATGTGGCTATCCAGTTGTCCTAGCACCATTTGTTGAAGAAACTATTCTTTCCCCCATTGAATGGTCTTGGCACCCTTGTCAAAAAGTTGCTGGCCATAGATATATGGGTTGACTGGGTGTGTTTGTGAGACAAGTTCATTTCTGTCACCAAGGAATTTATTATGATCAAGTATTTTGAAGGAGGGAAGTGCTTTACTAATGTTAAACAGAACGGTGACACTAACTCAGAAGGGATCCTCATCTCGACACTATAGCTCTGTTCTCATTTTCATTTCTCAAAACATTTAAAGCCATCTTTTTGTATTCTTTCCCCTTTTACCACAGAGTTCTAATGTTGAATTCTTTTTACCCTTGACAGACAGACGTACAGAAGATTTTAAGAAATGCAAGGAAACTACCTGAAAAAACCCAGACGTTCTATAAGGTGAGACTATCAGAATTATAGTGGAGGAGGGTGCACCCTGGGATGTGTGCCAAAAATAGATGGTTCACAATAGTTAAGAGTGTGGGGTAGCAGAGCGAACATGGACAGGGGTTAGAAATGTATGGCTTGTGCCTCAGTTTTTTATCAGTAAAGTCAGTAGAAGTGATAGGTCCATTGCTGCCCTAAAATCCAAGAATTGGAAGTGTTTAAATGGCCCCGTTCTGTGCAGAAGGGCTTCTCTTTGTTGGTGCTGCTGTGAAAGGCTGAGGGAAGTTGCTGACAGGGCTGTGGGTCATACCCCTTTACCCTGCTCACCACTCCCATAATGGTATCGTCTACCCCCAAGCTACCAGTGTGACTTCCTGGGATGGTGATTGCCCAGAACATTCTTACTGTACCAGAGAAGCTGCTTCCAGGAATGACTTCTAAAATTGCACATTTATGAATTGCAAAAGGATGGCCCTCCAGCTAATCCAGAACCATTGGTGGAGAAAATAAAGTTACAAGGGGTAGGGGGACTGGGGGAGGCATTTAAACTCACTCCTTGTTTCTCCCCTGTCCTTCTGGTGTTTGACTGAAATTAAATTAAGTGGCAGTGTGAGGTATGCTGTGTTGTCAATTGTGTCCTAGCTTGCTAATTTTAAAATATGGTACACACAGGCAGCCCCAGGCTAGCATCTCTTCCGGAGAATATACATGCTACTTTGTCTGGGTGTTATCTCATTACCTTTATGTCACTGTTGTCTTCAAACCTAATTATGTAGCGAGCTGGTAAAATCAAGCAAAAGCAACTTTAATCAGAGTTCCACCAGAGAGCTGCTCAGCCCACCATGCCCCCCTAACTGAAGCCCATAATTCACACAGGCCCTTGATGACCACTCCTTGGCTGTAGGCCATATCTCCCTGCGGAGCTTTCTACACACGACCATCAGCTGTCTATTCAAGATGGCACACTTGTACTTTGGCCTTCTTCTGAACTTTTCCCTTGTTAACAGATGATAGTAAAGAGGTGGTCAGAAAGCCCATTTCCCTTCTGGTTTTATATAACCCTACCTATCAGAGCTAGAAAGGGCCTCTACCAGGCGACTGCAATGGGCAAGGAAGAGGTTAGCCTTCTCATTTTGTAAATGAGGCCACTGAGACCAGGGAGAGCTTGCCCAGATCACACTGCTCAGTGGTTGATGAGGCACTTCATATTTCTCTGCCTCCACCGTCAACCTTTCTTTTTGTGGCAGTCTTTCGGGTCAGACTTCCTGACTCCTTCAGAGCTTCCTCCAAACATGTTCATTGTCATTCAGTCTGAGGCCCAGCCAGAGAGTCACCAGAGGGTTAAGAACCCTCTGAAGTTTGGGGCAAGCTTTTTCCATACCTGAGTAACAGGAAAAATAATCCTCCTTAGAGTTATGAGTAAATGAAATGACGTGTGCAAAGTGCCTCACCATGTTTGGTGTGCTTATTAACTGTGGTGTGACGACCTCTGTTTCAGACAGCTATCTTCCTTACCTAGCTTTCTGATCACCTGTAGAGGAACTGCTTCCCAGTCATGTCATCATACTCCCTTGTTATTGGCATCTCTGTACAAGCATTTGTTCTTATATAAAAATGCTCACTTAAGTTTGGGCATCAAGGAGAACTTATTCTAAGCTGAGTATTTAGAAAGTATGTGAGGGGGAAAATGCACTTCAGGAACATTGGTGTTTATCTTGCTTTAGGAGCTGAACCGTTTACGAAAAGCTGCCCTGGCCTTTGGTTTCCTGGACCTGCTCAAAGGGGTGGCTGACATGCTGGAAAGGGAATGCACACTGCTGCCTGACACAGCCCACCCAGATGCTGCATTCCAGCTGACCCATGCTGCCCAGCAGCTCAAGCTGGCCAGTACTGGCACCTCCGAGTATGCTGGCTATGACCACAACATCACACCTTTGCAGACAGACTTCTCTGGGAGCAGCACTGAAAGAATGTGAAGCTGACTTTGGGAGCCTTCCTTTTTTCATTTCTAGTGAAAATGATTTAGGGTAAGAACCTTTCCACTCTGTTCATCTCTGCAAGAGCCACCCAAAGACCTCCCTGAGGCTGCCTCAGAAGTACCACTTACTTGGTTTGAATGACTCTGCTAGTCTGAGAAAGGTTCCGAAGGGTGGTTGGCTGCTTGGGCTTTCTGGGGTTCAGAGTCTTTAAGCCCAAAAGACAGCTGTTGCTCCCACGATGGGCACATCTCCTGAGAAGCTTGAAGGACTGATGAGCACAGAGCTGTCCCCACCTTCCCCAGGAAACATAACCAGCAAGGGTTCTCTGGCTTCCTGAAAGACATCTTCTCCTCTCTCCTGACTCAACCATAAGGACATTTTCAAGCTTCTGTCCTTGGAACGAGCAACCCAGAATGTCTGGGGGTTGCTAAGTACAAGCCCAACACCACTAAGTTTTAGAACTTGAGCAAAAACTTGGTGGTAACCCTTAGGTGCTTTTGGTATGTCTTGAGACAGACTTTTAAAAAGCAACCATAGGGGCCGCCCGGTGGCGCAGCGGTTTAGTCCGCGCTTGGCAGCCCGGGGTTCGCGAGTTCGGATCCCGGGCGCCCACCGACGCACTGCCTGTCAGCCACGCCGTGGCGGCGTCCCATATAAAGTGGAGGAAGATGGGCACGGATGTTAGCCCAGGGCCAGTCTTCCTCAGCAAAAAGGGGAGGATTGGTGACGGATGTTAGCTCAGGGCTGGTCTTCCTCACAAAAAAAAATAAATAAAATTTCTTTAAAAAAAATAAAAAGCAACCATAAATGTATAAAATGATTCCCATTTCTTGAAGGTTTTTTTTTAATGAAAATAAAATATTTGATTTTCTATAAAATGATTTCACTGGGAAACTAATGAGTCTTTGTTTTTTGGTCTGTCCTATCACTTGAATATAATTTCAACTTCCTAAGTGGCACAGATTCATAAATCATGAGGGTTCTTTGGGCTCCATATTGACTTCCGTGTTTCTGACACTGGTTAGGCCTCATTGCCTAAGCCAGATTCCATCCAGGCAGATTCTGACAGGTCATTATGGACAGTCATGGTTCCAATTCATCAGCTAGCTTCATGACCTTGGGCAAGTCGTAACTTCTCCAAGCTTTATTTACATCATCAATGCTTTTCAAATTGCTCTGTGGACCTCCTAAAGTATTACTCCCTCAGGCTTCAACCCAAGCAACCATTTTTGGTTTAACATGCTGAACTGCTATATAATATTTGTCTGAACAAAGAACTTTATCACTAACAATTTGAAAACCATTAGACTAAATGATCTTTAAACACAAGTTATTAGGATTTTGACTGTAAATGTTTAATAGAAATACACAATCTTTTGCTTTCTCAGACAGCAATAAAGAGATTTATAACAATCACTAAGAATACAAGATTCTGCCACAAAGATGCAGCATAATCTACTGCAAAGCGGATCTACCCAATTACACATAGAAAGTCAGTTGAAAGAACATAAGAAGTTAATAGAAACAAGTGTTGACAGAAGTTACAGACATGCAAAATATCCTTCAGTGCAATGAACTTGTAAAAAATCGGCCAGCCTACGCTAATCAGATGTTTTTATGTCAAACGAGTTTCCATCTTGGGCTCAGAGAAACAGCATGACTCATTGAGTCCCCTTTCCCCCAGGAACAATGGGAATGGCAAAACAGAGCCATCATGTCTCAAATTCATCTATACAAGCGTTACTTCTAGCACTTATTTTACTTGGTTCACTTGGAATGTATTAGAGGAGATGCATGTTTTTGACAATGGCCAAACTTCATATTGTCTAGATTTTTTTCAGTTCCTCTGTTGGTGGGTTTCCTGCCAGGAATCTTTATTAAAGGACTAGCTGGTGGTCCTCCAGCCAGAGTTCTCTGTTTTCACTGTCCTACAGCAGACAGGTGAAACAACAGCAGAATAAAAGCAGGTGTTTTTGAGGTGTATTCAAAAACAGCCAATCCCACCCCTCACTCTGACAGGTACACAAGAAAATGGACTCAGCCAATGCAGGGGAACGAAAGTTGAGTTTTTTTATGTTTGTGCACAGCCTAAGACAGTTTTGTAGGTGTGTTCAGTCTGGCCTACTGTAATGTTTCCAGTTTGCCATTGGCTGCATTGCCAGCAGCTGTCTTACTGCCAGTTTGACCCTTCTGACCCCTGTAGCCATTTGGGTCAGAATTCATAATCTCATTGTTTTCTAACTAACATTTCATCTTTTGTGTTGAAAATAGTTCTAATTTAGCTAGGAATGAAGTAAGTGATCATGGTCTTCCAAGGTTCTGACTGGTTTCTCTCAAATCACTCTGTGCCTCTCCAGGGCCCACCCAGGGAAGCACTGCTGTTAACAGATGTTGTTAGGCCAAAAGATTCAGAGGAAATTCATGTTCTCTAGCCCCACTCAGACTCAGAAATGTTTTATCAATGATTTCAAAAAACCAGTGCCACTCCACTTAACAAGTAACCCCTGGGGTACCAAATATATTAGGTCCTGCATGAGTCACATTCACAGCCTCCTATAAAGCAACACAGTCTTGCTTTTTTTCCACAAGCAATAGCTGAAAAGAACAAATCCCAGCTATAAGAATGGCCAGTACCTGGGAGGGTCAGGGCACTGAAGAATTATCTCTGGCCTGTGTGAAACAGACTGACTGGACACAGAGTGGGTGGAGTTACAGCTGAGTCTTTTGCCGTCACTAACAGAATATATAGGAACGAACCAGTCATCAGATATTAGGAATCCATGTCATGCAAGTACTACACTAAGATAATACGGTAAATTCAGGAATGTTACTGGGGAAATGGGAAGATAGCCTCGCTGAGAATTTAATCGTTTAACTTTTTAAAAAAACTTTTACATCAGTACAAGAAGGTAAAACTGTAAGAATTATAGATTAGGCTCAAACTGGCGAGAAGTCATCTAAATCTCTCCTTTTAGTGAGTCTTTTTCTTTTTTTGTCCATAGCGCCGCCTGCGCTGTTTATAAAGGTGACGGAAATTTATGTATAAACCTGAAAAAGAAAAAAGGCCGATTAGAAATGAGAATCTTTGTCTTTGTTTAAGACCAGAAGCTCTTGGGGCAGGGACAGTCTCTAGGTATTTGTTTTTCATATCCCAAAGCACTGTGCTTATTGCAGCTGCTCAGGAAGTACAACTTAGAACAAATTACTAACAACGCACTCGAGACAACTCAATTTTTTCCCAGTGGGTTTACAATTTAATTTTCTCCCATATTCTATTACGAAAATTTTCAAACATACAAAAAAGATTAAATCGTTGTACAGTAAGCACCACCTAGATTTAAACTTTAACTTTTTATTGTCTTTATCACGTACTGATTCCCATCTCATTTTTTATGTATTTCAGTGTAAATTCCAGACATCAGTATACTTTACCCCTAAATATTTCATTGATTAGAGTTCCATGTTTTTGTCCCTTTCTTTCTTTTAAGGTAAGGTTTACATAAAACGAAATACACAAACCTAAGTATAGAAATAACCCAATTTTTAATTTAAGGCTACGCAATAACATGTATTTAGCGAAAGTCCTCAAGTATGAGACGCTTTCCTAGGAAGCATGATTCAGTGAATTAGAAAACACAGGATTTCAGAGTGAAAAAATCTCAGTCCTAGTTGACCACTGACTAGTGCTCTGGCTCAGCCTCCCCTCCGTTTCCTCATTGTACAAGAGGGTTAAAAACACTTATTTTACACACTTATTGTGAGAGAATTTGTATGTTTGAAAAAGCACTTTGATCCATATGTAAATGTCACTGGTTGTTATACTGCTTCTAAATTATGAAAATTTAGGATTTATTTCATTCTGAAGAATAAGAACAATTACATGTTCATTGTAAGGAAACTAAATATGAGTATACAACCTTGTAAATTAGAGTGTGCAACAACATAAACAACACAAAGAAAGCCACTAGGGTTAGTGCACATTAACCTACTTCTACCCTCCTAACTTTTTTAGTGAAATATTTCAGGGGTTTTTCCAATACTTATTCCTCTTTAACACTTTCAGTACGCCCACCTCATGGAGCCCAGTTACAGTAATACTAGATTTATACAGTAACAGAGGTAAAGAGCTCTTTTAATGAGTGCATTTCCCAATTTGAAGCTTACTCCCTTCAAGGGCCAAACATTTTAATATTTTTGGCTAGAAATCTTTCTGAAACGGGTTCTATCCTTTCTGAAATAGAAAAGAAGAAATGGAATAAAATTTAACCTTTGGAAAATGACCTACACCCATAATATATAGTGTTTAACTGTGCTTCTGCCATGTGCTGATACCTTGAGGGGATCCTAAAGGGTGTAGGTCTCTTCTCCCCGAGCACTAGATGACCAAGACCACTGGGCTTTCCGGCTTCTTAGGTTTTCTTTTTGTGGTTTTCCTCTCACTGTCTGGGGTAGCCAGCCTCCAGGATGGTCCCTAATGATCCCTACCTCCTGGTATTTCATACCCCTGTGAAGTTCTCTCCGGTACTAGGTTGGTCTGTGAAACCAACGGAAGATGGCAAAAGTGACAGTATGTCACTTCTGAGATTACATTATAAAAGGCCATGTGGATGTGATAGAGGTGCTAATTATACAGTGGCAATCATATTACAACATATAAATGTATCAAGTGAACATGTTGTATAACCTTAAATTTACACAAAGTTATATTTCAAATATATTTCAATAAAAAATAAATAGATAAATTTTTAAAAAGGCAGTGCAGTGTGGCTTCAGGCTCTCTCTCAGATTACTTGCTCCGGAGGAAGCCATGGGCGGCCATATGGAGAAGTACTGTGGCAAGAAACTGAAACCTCCCGTCCACAGCTACAGGAGTCAGCCTGGAGCGGATTCTTCAGCCACGGGCAAGTCTGCAGAAACTGTAGCCTCAGCCGAGCTGACAGCTTGACTGAAACCTCATGAGGGACCCTGAGCCAGGGCCACCCAGCTAGGCTGCTTCCCGACCCTCAGAAACCATGTGAGATAATAAACGTTTGTTGTTTTAAGCTGCTAAGTTTTGGGGTAATTTGTTAGACAGCAATAGATAACTAATATACTATCTGCTGTCACATCCTTCTGTTGCTACGAGACCAGACAGCTCTACTTATTTAGGGCCACAGCAAGACTTTTTGTGAACTAAAGCAGGGAGAAGTACATAAATTATATTAAAATGTGTGAGAACTTTCTCTAAAGTAAACAGTAGTTATAGTTAGGAAGGCTTTTAAATCTCTCATATTTGCAATAATTTAGGTTTACTTCTTTTTGTCTTCTTTTAGTTCTTAGTTTTTATGAATTAAGGCAAGAATTTATGATTTAATATAAAAGTAAATTAATAAATAAGCAACCAGGGTTTACATGAGGAGTGGGGGGCTCTCCCATCACTAGGTAGAGGCTTTACGACATCTCTTGGCTGCTCAGAGGCCTTTATTGCCTTCCTCCTTTCCTGCTGCCAGTCGTATTACCACCTTTTTAAACTCTGGATAAGGAACGTGCTACTGAAATTAGTAAAAGTAATTAGTAAAAACTCATTAGTGAATAAGCTTCTTATTCTATTTTAAAAGAGCTTCTTACATTGTCTTAAACATGAAATATCTTATGGTCACTTCCTAATGACCAAGAGCAGCTCAAGAAGATAACCACTGGAGATTTGGGAAGAAATATTTCCATACATAGCATATTCTCCTAGTGGGTCTGTTTTGCAAAGTAATCTTTCTCTAATTCTATACTACTCTTTTGGAAATAAGAAATCCGAACAAGGACTTTTAAAACTTTGAATCATTTAACTCTACCCTCTAAGAAGTGACAGGAAAAAGTCTATTACAGAGCCAATACTTACCTAAAAATAACATTATAACATAAATCTGAAGAAAAAAGGAAAATCTAACTTTGATTTTCACTGGATACGGCAGTGTGAAACTGAATCTTCCTGTTTCATTGAATACTGGAATGGACTGGATCACTGAGACAGCTGGAAGCAGAAACAAGAACTTGTTAGAAGCAAATGAAATACCATCGCATCTAGTGACAGAACCTTCTAACCTCAAAGTTTCTGTTCTGGGTTTGTTCAAATTGCTTCCGCCCTCTTTTGTACAGAGAGCTCATGACTCTTCACTTTTTTTCCCTCTAGTTTTCCTAAGAGACAAGGCTCCAAGCTGACGACAGAAGACGAATGAGAACAGTTTGATAGCACTGGGCTTCAGTTTCCTCGTCTATAAAATGGAGAGAAAAATCCCTACCTGACTCACTTACTAGGTGTTTGTCAGAATAAAATGAAGTCATCAGTATGAACTTGCTTTGGAAAATTTAAAATACCATATAAATAGGAAGTATGCAATATATGACTGCCCAGGTTCCAAAACTGACAAAACGAGCTACTTCTCTGGAATGGTCTGGGTATCAGGAATATTAGGGAAGGAAGCCACTAGATAAAAATTCTTGAAACGTACAACACCCATATATCAGACTAAGGCTGGCAGAGGGAGGAAGAAGGGTCTAGGCTGTCAGCTTTGCTATCCCTTGGAGCTAAGCTATAAAACCTAAAGTTCCTGAAAGTACCTTCTGCCAAACATCCCAGAGGATATAAGGGAATCCACACAGTGTAACGAAGCCACCTGAGCACCTTCCAATCCATGTCGACGCAAGAAAGCATGTAGAAGGGGTACCTATTGAAAATAAAGAATTCGGATGTTAAAAGCCATTTCAGGTTCTGAATGCAACACTAAAACACCATTCAAGAAGAATCACTTCACAATCAGACACACATGGCCTCTTCAGAACAGAATTATAATCCTGGGCTATCTACCCACAAATTTCCATCATGCTGCTCACCAGTCTTCAAAGGACGTGAACTCTCTTTAATGGCAGACTACATTTAGGTCTCAAAAGAACCCTCTTTGGAATAGTTCAGTATATGGAATGAATGCTCAGAAGCTTTTTGGCTTTATTCCTAGTTCTGATCTATGTTCCAAGTAGGTAAGGATGACAGACACTGTGACAGATACTTTATCTCTGGATAACTGAATGTTATCAAAATGAAAGTATACAAAAGACCTCTATCTAGAACCAGATACACTCTATCTAAAGAGATACCCAAAAAAAGAAATTTGTTTCTTCCCAAACAGTGAAAGTTAGTATTAAGCACCTATAATCTCTTTCACCTTTGTATTAAGTAGATTAGAGGGTATCCTGGGTGCCATGGGATACAGACCACAGTTAAGACACAATCTAGGGCTACTACTGCCTGTTCTCCCTCTAAACTGTTAACTTTGCCAAAATATCACCAAACCTAGAGCTGAGGAGTCAATTTGCAAAACCCTTGCTCCACTTGACTGAAAAGGGAAGAAATATGGAATGTGTATGGTCTGGTAGAGAAGAATATATCTACTTTGATTGAATCTTTTTTTTTTAAGATTTTTTTTTTTATTGACAACTGAGAATGGAAGAAGCAGATAAGAGGGTGATTGAAACTTCAGTAATCTTGCAGTAAAAGATTCATTTCTATTATCCCTTCCAGAAGGCTGGTCTTCACTAGTTCCATTTGGAACTAGTGGATTGCTCCTACAACCTCATGGTTCTTCAGCTCTTTCAAGAATTTTTCCTTGTGAATGAGTCCTCTCTTTCCAACAAGACAGCAAGATCCTGAAGGGTAGGATGGGTCTTTCATTTCTCTGATCTCTCCCTCTGCTCCCTAGCGCCCAGGCTGGTACTATGATCCAATGACTGCTTGAAAAAAACTCTTCCTCCCCTTTGCAGAGCACAAAGATGCAGGTAGAACTCTCCACACATGGAATCTTAATCCCAAATCAAATGGGACTCTGGATAAGACAGCAACTCCCTCAAGAATAGAACTGCTCCAGAGACGGAGAAGCATTCCAACACCATCCTGGCATTTCTACCCACCTGAAAATTTCAATTGTGCTCCACACATAAAACACAAAGAAAACCACAGCTTTGTTTTGCATTTCTTCCATGGTGCCAAAGATGATAAACAAAATGAAATTTCTTCCAAGAAGCTATTAAAAGGACCAAAAAGAGAGAAAAATTTTAAAAATATAGTAAAAAAAATACACACACATATATGTAAATGTGTTATCTGAAACCTAACCCCAGTAAATTCAAGGTAAACAGAAAAAGACTGAGCTCAACTAGCCTAATCCTCTGCTTCAGTTTTGGAACAAGTTCAAGTGCCCAAACCTGTCTTTCTGAACAGAAGTGTGTGTGTGTAAATATATCATCATAAATAGTATATTTTTAAAAATACACATACACATTCAAACACAGTTTAAAGGCCACTGCCAAATGAACATCTGTGTCTGCATGACCCAAGTTAAGAAACAGAACATCACCAGTGTGGCAGCCCCATAAGTAATTACTATCTTGTATTAACCACTCTATTGCTTTTCTGTTTAGGTTTAATGCTGATGTGTGTATACTGTATATGATTTCATTTTGCCTATCTTTAAACCGTCTGAAATCATGCTGCATGTATTGTTCTGTGACTTGCTTCTTACTCGATGTTACTTTCCCAAGATTCATCCAGGTTGATGCACGTGGCCCTGCCCAGCTCCAGGAGGCTTCACGCACTGTATTCTACATGAACGGCCCTCCCTGGAGCCGTGCGATGTGATGATGCTGAACCTGTCCCTTTCATCTTGCCCTAGAAATTCTACCCTAATTGTTATTTGTACTAGTCCTTGATATACAAAATATTATTTCATATTAGTGAGTCACTCATTATCCCCTTTTATTTTTTAAACTAAACAAAACAGCCTCTTTCCAAGGACAGAAAAACTAGAAATAACAAGGCTATTGTATTAACAGCCTTTACCATGCAACTGATATAATTAGAATGCCAGAATACAATTAGAGTTCGTATACCAGAAAAGTGTAGAACTATAAAAACAGTACTCCAGAATAGGCTAGCCAACAATCACCTGGTTCCCCGAGTCGGGTGAGTGGTATTTAACAGTACGTAATCGCAGAGCTAGGAAACAGGGCAAGGAGGCTGAAAGACTTTGACGCCCCATTTCTGATAGCAATCTTCCAAATATTAGGAAACAACATAGATGTATTGCAGGGGGAGAAAAATCCCCACATGAGTCAGAAGAACCACCTTCACAAATGGAAGAAAGTCCAAAGTGAAGACTTCTTAGGCATTATACTGCCTTCATCTACCCAACGTGGGAGGAGACCAAGCACATCTCTATCTAAGAAGATCAAAGGTAGATTTTTCTGCTCCTGCCTGAGAATCAAGTTTCCCTAGTTTTAAAGCTCTTTTTATAACTTCATGATTTCATGAAGATGTTATAAACAATGAAATAGACCTGAAATGACAAAAGTCTACTTTGGAAAATATCCCTGAGGCTTAAAGTTTTCCTCCTTGTTCAGATAAAACAGTGCTTTTCCTGTGCAAAGCTATTTTTACTAATTGAGACTTTTCAGCAAATTGTAGCAAATCTACTAAATAAACATTGAAATCTTTCATTCCCCAACCTTGAGCTCAACTATTCAATACCTGGATAAGAGAAGGCATCACTGGTGACTTAGTGACTCCAATTGCTGCATTGATAGTTTCCACAACCGACAGCATCTGGCAGAAATACATCATGTCAGCCATGGTGTGGAATGTGTCATAGAAGGACTCTATGGAACAAATACACATCAAGGGTAAATCAACTGGTAAATCCCAACAGAATTACTTCTCAAACTAGATAACTCCTCACATGAAAGGAATTTTAGGAAAGGTATAATAAGCATCCAGACACATTCAAGTTTACTATCCAACTAAGCTGGTGGGAAGCAGGCCTGTGGGGTCACTAACAGTAAACTCTACTGGTTACCAGAAAGTTAACACATAAACCCTGTGTAACCTTCTAATTTTAAAAGGCAAGAAAAAAAGCATAGTTAGACTTCATTCAGTTATTATATGCTGAAAAGTCTACATATAGGCACACTGATAATTCTTCTCAGATCCATTATCTCATTTAATTTAAAGCTAAAACTATATCACATATGTTGAATGCAACCTAGCCATGTAAAATCTCAAAAATTGTACAATTATAAGTAAATGCAGAGGTGCAAAAGTACTGAATAAAATTAATTTTCAAAAGCCTTGTGTTTATATATTTAATCCTAATCAATCTTATTCTGAGAATCTATCCTAACTAAAAAAAATCTAAAACAAAAAAGAAAAAGCTTTAGAAACAAGATCGCTCTCTGAAACATTATTTCTAGACGTCTAAGAGTAGGGAAAGTTTGAGTAAACTGTAGTATACCTACTTCGTGGGACATTACATAAGCATTTTAAATGACAGTTATTGCTTATATGAGGTCAGCAAATGTGGTATCAATTCTGAGTGACCCATAATATCCTTTACTTTTCATACTGAGCCTCACTTGACATCTTGCACTCCCACATGCCTCTCTGCAGTGTTTCTCAACCAGGGCACCACTGACATTGCAGAAAGTTTAGGATTCTTGGCTCCCTGCCTATTAAATAGAAGTACTAGCACCCCTGAGGATCTGGCAGAGGTAGCCAACAAAGACGACACCGCAGGAGCCCCAAAAGAGAGCGGTTTAAATATCAGATGAACAAAAGGGGCCCTTGCAAAAACTGAAAAAATGCTCTACTATTTTTGCAAAAATGATCCACTTTACAACCCTGCTACAAAATCAAATGTGAAATGAAGAATGGTATATAATGTTATTGTACAATTTGCCAGAAAAATTCTACCAGTAAGTTCAAAATTTGACTAATTTTCTTTGAAGAATTAATGCAAAATCACAATTTAAATTTTGCTATAAGTAAGATAAAAAATTTATTTTTATAATTTTAAATGTCTCTTTTCAAGACAAAAATCCCAATCAAATCTTTTTGCCACCATTTACAATGAAATCTCAGGAATTTCAGGGGATTTAAGGGAATTCACTTTAAGTGGCATTTTTCCTGGACAACTCATCTGAAAAATGAGGACCTCCTATACTTTGAAATAGAAAATTGTGACTTAAGATTTGGCATATGGTAAACAAAAATTAGGTCTTGCTGCTCTGCCTCTGATCTTATAGGAAATTCATCCTTGTTTCAATTCAGGAATAGAAATCTGACTTCTAAAATGACAGTTATGAAGAATATTAATAACATTAAAATGCTTATAATATTGTTTTAAAAACAAGACGCAAAATTGTATGTACAGTATAATCACTATTTTTAACTATAGGAGAAAAAAAGACTAAAAGGAAATGTATGGAAACATTAACAGTGATGGACAATGGCTTATTCACCTCTTCCTTTCCCTCACATCTCCCCGGTTTTCCTCCGTTTTCCAAACTTTCTTAAATCCATGCATTTACTTTTATGATTTGAAAAAAAAAGTCTTAAAAGTACTAAGAGGCACTCGTATGTTAAGAGAATATGGATCTAAATAGTGGCAGTATACATCAAAATCCTTAATAACAATATGTCCTTTAATCTCACAATTCCACTTCAGGAATTGTTCCTAAGGAAGTTATGTGGGTTCAGAAAGATATACACAAATGTGCCAAGAATCTGTTGCTCTCATGGATGGAATTCTGGAGAGTTTCTTGTTTTGTTTTATTTAAGTCTTTATTTTCCGATTTTTCTGTTATTAACACTTTTTTTTTTTTTTTTTTTTTTTTTGTGGGGAAGACCAGCCCTGAGCTAACATCCATTTTGTAATTAGAAAAAAATAAAAATTTAATAAAGAAGTATTCCTTAATAGAGAGCTAGACAAACTCAAACAAGCCCAAGAGTCTGCTGCTGTTTCTTTAGCGTAAGAAGTTTAACAAGTAAATGTTCACATGAAAAAACAAGTACATGTGCGGAATTTCCCATTCATCAAAATCTTTTATTCAAAAGGAGAAAACTGCAAAAGGCAAACTATGACCCTGGGTACCAGGCCCCAGGTCCTTATTACATCTTTGAGGACTGATAAGGGAAGAATTAAGCCAGCAGCACCATTCCAGTACATGGTTAGGAAGGGGCTCAGAGCCAAAACAGAAATGACAAATCCAGGCAGCTTACTTTAAACACACGACCCAAATAACCTAGCAGCTTTTGCACTGGATCACCTAACAGCCAGCATGTTGCACAGGAACACTCAGAATCAATCCAACTATGTTAGGTTAATCAAATTTTTCATGTATTTGAATGCCCCTGTTCATTCCATGGGACTTGTGATAAATCCTTACTAGTAAAAGCTACAGGTCTGAGAATAACTGTCTGAGACTTCCTTTGTTTCTTTAAATAACTCATCTATAGACCTCTGGTCACACAAGACTGTAAGACACTAGGCATTTGGGAAGTTTTTCACTAGCCTGCTACTGTGCTCTGCAGAACTCCAAGGTGTTAAGAAGGCTGGAAAAACAACGTGCACTTCTTTCAAAAGACTCTAGAGCTAACTACAACTCACCTCTAGAAACCTCAGATGGGAAAATTTAGGACTGAAGACTAAAAGCCTATAGGATTTTTTTCTCTTTTTAAATAGAACTCATATTTTCCATTATACTCATATTTTTCCTCATATTTACAAAATAAGGAAAAAATTTTAAATTATCCATTCAAGCCATCTGAAAATGGTACATTTCCTTCCAATCTTTTTGCACATATTGGTTCAGTTTTTTCTCTTTTTATATTGGTGTGATCAAACTGGAAGAACAAACTTACATGTTACTTTTCTACCCTTTTGTAAGTATTTTTCCATGTTATTACAAACTCTTTAAACTCTTTATATTTGCTTCACAACATTCCACAGAGTGAATATTTTAAACCAATCCCTCATCGATGGACATCTAGGAAGTTTCTAATCTGTCACTAATATAAATAATGCCATAATGTATATCTTTTAGAAAAAGCTTTTCTTGAGGTTTCAATTTTCTCTTTAGAACATATTGCCAGAAGTGACAAGCCAAGGTCAAGGATATGAACAGTTAAGGTTCTTGATGTACCTTGTCAAATGATTTACAAATGAGTTGTACTTATGTCCTCTCCCAGTAGCCACTGGGGTATTCATTATATTTAGCCTATGTCCTCTTGAATTAGGTATCTTTTATAACCTTGCAAAACTGATAAATAAAAAATAATATTTTATTCTTCATTTCCTCCATCATTGCTGAGTTAAACATTTTGCTGTATGTTGAATTAGCTTTATTTCCTTTTATGAACTGCCTATAATGACCTTTGTTTATATATCTACTGGGTGGAGTTTTCACATTTTTAAATCAATTTGCACAAGGTTCTTCACACGTCAAAAAAAAAAAATAAAAACTCTTGCTGATATCTATTGCAATTTTCCATCAACCCTCCATTGCCATGCTGCTTACCTAAATATACCTTTAATCCTGTCTTTTTTTATTTATTATTTTTTTTGTGAGGAAGACCAGCCCTGAGCTAACATCCGTCGCCAATCCTCCTCTTTTTGCTGAGGAAGACTGGCCCTGGGCTAACATCTGTGCCCGTCTTTCCTCCACTTTATATGGGACGCCGCCACAGCATGGCTGACCAGCAGTGCGTCCGCGGGCTCCCGGGATCCGAACTCGTGAACCCTGGGCTGTCAAGCGCGAACTAAGCCGCTGCGCCACCAGGCTGGCCCCTTTAATGCTGTCTTGACTGGGATGTTTTTAAATATACAGGAATTTAAGTATTTTATGTAGTCAAATATATTGAGCTTTTTCTTTATGATTTCTTCTAACATTTTTAAGCTTAGAAAGTCCTAACCCTCCACACGAGATTTTTATAAACATTTATGTATATCTTCTACTATGATTTAACTTTTTGATATACGACTCTTAAATCCTTTGGGGAAATTTATTTTTGTACAGTGTGAGAAGAGTCAAACAGATTCCTTGCCTCCCTCATACACTCAAACCTAACCAACTTTCCTTAAAAATATTATTAGATTTCCCATCCAATAAAAAATTATTGGATAATATTGCCCTTTCCATTGACTCATGATTCTTTTTTTATCATATATATAATTTGGATACATATAATGTAAGAACTATTTCTGGGCCACCTAATCTGCTCTATTGAGTAGTCTATTCTTATACTACTGCTATATACTATGTTAGTTATCATTCTTTCACATCAGGTAGAGAAAGTCCTCTCCCATTACTCTTTCTTCCCCCAAATTTTATTATCTCTTTATTGTTCACGATAAAATTTCAGAATACTTTAAATCACATTCTCAAAAATTTTCCATTCTCATTTACTTTGGCCAGAATTCTGTTAAACATACAAATTAATGTAGCAAGAACTAACATCTTTGTGACAGTCTTTTCATTCAGTTTTAGAACAGTCCATTTGAGAATCTATTTAGGCTCCAAAGAGATGAGATCCCTTTTGGACTTGCATAATTTTGACATGGAAGTATCATAACACCAATTTATTTAGTTAAAAATGAATTATCAACAAGGCCAGCCCAGTGGTGTAGCATTAAGTTTGTGTACTCTGCTTCGGTGGCCCGGGGTTCACCAGTTCAGATCCTGAGCACAGACCTACACACCACTCATCAAGCCATGCTGAGGTGGCATCCCACATACAGCAACTAGAAGGATGTACAACTATGACATACATCTACTGGGGCTTTAGGGAGTAAAAAGGAAAAAAGGAAGAAGATTGGCAACCGATGTTAGCTCAGGGCCAATCTTCCTCAAAAAATAAAAGAATTATCAAGTAGCAAATAGGAAAGGGATGCTGGCCCAAGACGTGCCCCTGGCGAGCTGTGTGGGACATGGACCATTTCTTCACCTTTCTCTAAGCCTGTTTCCTCACCTGTTAAATGGCCAGAATATCTAATCTGCTTGTTTCACAAGGCCATGGGAAATAAGAGATGTGAAAGCAAATAAAAGGCATGAAGTGTTACATAAATATTAGCGGGGGAGGGGAGGTATTATAAATATGAAAGGCAGAGAGTGTTACCTTTGGTGAGTAGTGGGCCAAACTACGGAAAAAAGAAAATAAGCCTTGAAATTTTGTACTTGCCTTTTCCGAAGATAAAGAACCGCACAGTCATATTGACAAATATCCAGGAGAATCCCAAGAACTGCACAAGATTATACATGAATAGGTATCCTTTCTTCAAGCTTGCAAGAGCTGAAAAGCAAAGCAAGGCAGGAAGCTGTTAAAAGCAGTAGTCACAGCAGCAGAGGGGTAGACGGGGCAAACCCAGATGACTTCACCCCTCTTTCCTACTTGGGTGTGCTATAAGCTCCCACAAAAATACCTGGCCCAGGTCTGCACCAGCCTGGGCTCCTGGTCCCACAGAGAAACAGATAAGGAAAAATTATGAGGAACATTCTACTCCAAGGTATGTCTTCAGTCATCTTTCCCTTCACACTCTTGAAGGATAAGTACACAGACAATAAATCCAAGAAGAAAAAAGAAAAATTGCCACTGGCAAAGAATAACTGACCAGCTTAGGAGGCATTAGAAAAGGGAAATAAAGTTACAATCAGGTCCTGCTCTTGTCATCTTAATATAATCTACAGTTTCTTCTTTTCTGGAATTTTTTAAGGTCATGCAGGTCAGCCTAGCTCAAAGAGATAGAAAGAGTAATGAAAAAGAATCCTGATATTTGATCATATATTCCTCAACCAAGCATTAACTGAACACCTACAACATGCAGGGTACTGTGAGGGGCATTATTGGGATCTAAAGATGGTTAAGACATGACGCTGCCCTCAAAGAGTTTACAATCTAAAAACCATAATACAAGATGGAGAGTGACAGGTAACATCTTGTGAAAATTCAAGGTGAGAAAATGACATTAGGCTGAGGAAGTAGGAATCAGGCCAGTCTGCATGGATGAGATGGTATCTGATCTGGGCTTTGAAAAATGGGTAGAATGAAGATATAACCAAAGGAGGAAAGTTACAAACTGAGAGGCAGGAGGAGGGACATTAATTTTGTCTGCCACCTAAGGTTTGTGAAGACAGCCAATTACAGAGTTAAGGAAAGAGTAAGGAGCTTAGACAGAGTCATGGTTGAGTCCAAGGAGCAGGGTAAAGGAAAGGATAATTCTC
Organism: Tapirus indicus; assembly: GCA_031878705.1. Taxonomy (NCBI): domain Eukaryota; kingdom Metazoa; phylum Chordata; class Mammalia; order Perissodactyla; family Tapiridae; genus Tapirus; species Tapirus indicus. Next base: position 56,344,270 of record CM062918.1, on the reverse strand, counting down.
AAGAGAAGAACTAGGGAGTTCAGATTTTGCTCCTACATAGGCTACAGATATTCTACATACACACTTCATTGATGCTTAAATAATTATGGTAAATAGTGTGGCCAATCAAAGGAAACCATATCCTAAGGGGCCAAAAAAAGTCAGACTTTTAACAACACTTAATTAAAATTTTTTCTTCAACTAAAAAACTCCAAAAATTTATTACACTTCCCCATCATAAAGAACTTCTTTTATCAGGAAACTACAAATTTAGATAAAAGAGTTAAAGCTTTATCTAACATCCTAAAAATCCATATATATATATGAATTTTTACATGGTTTTGAAGTTTATCCCTCTAAAACACTAAAAAATTATTTAAATCTCAAGGTAGCCTTTTTATGTTGCTGTTATTCTTTACCTCCACTAATCCTCTCCCCTACTTTGCTTTTCTAAAAGAATATTCCTTTAAATTAGTAGTTATTCAAATCTTTTTTTAAAGCAATGAAATTGCCTTTTCAAAGGAAACTTTATTGAGAATCCCAAAACAAAAAACACCAAAGCAGAGCTGCTCTGATTGAAGTGGACCTGGTTGCTTGGCCTATCCCTGCAAAGCACCTCTGGGAACTCCTGGAGTAGCACAGAACAGAGTTGGAGAATCACTGCTCTAAAACTTTCCACTTCCCAACTTATGGTGTGCCAAATAAGGACCACTAAAACCTGAAAAAATTCAATATAGGTCAAAGAGGAACGCTTATTTTATTCTGCTTTTCAGTGTTAGTCTTATAAACTTTCATGGTTCTTCCTCTAGAATGTAAGCTCTTAGAGCACAGGTGCTGTGACGAATTCATCGGCTTCACACCTCAAGGGCCTAGTACAATTCTTTCCATATAGCACGAACTTAATAGATAGCTGCTGAATTTAATCTATATCAGCCAGAAGATAACACACTTACAGAGCTTCTTGCTTATAAGTGAGGTTGGACAGATAGAAATAGAAATGGATTTTTTAAGGTGACAACCACATTTATCTGTGGCACAGCCCTTGAGATCTCTGTTGGGAGACAAACAGCAGGCTGGAAGGAGTGCAGTCTTGGGCCTCCACCGTATTTTCACATGTCTCTGCAGGACTCACTGGCACCTAACATGAGGCCAGTCCAGGACACTCAGGTTCCTCCATCCTGCTCTATTAGCCCTGGTGTGCTCAGATGGTGTTAGCCCCAGACAGAAGGGAAACGTTAAAAGCAAGGCTTCAGATGCAGATGTGCACAGCTTAAGCACGGGACATTAATGATTTCTCATCAATTCACACAATATTAGCTCTCTGCCACATCGCACTCATCTATACCTCCACTTGAGCACAAGTTAACTGGTAGATACCACAGCAGCAGGGGCAACTTACTTTCAGGAGAGCCTTGGCTTTCCATTCTGAGTTTATTTAGGCGTTCTTCTTCCTAGAATTTGCACAGAAGTTTTTCAAGAACACAAGTTAGAATTCTCAGATGCTTGCAGAAGTCCACATGCTGGATAACTGATGTGACTCCCTCAAAGTCACCTCTTCCAATTATGTCTACGCTTTATTGGGGAAAAAGTCCTAGCTCATAATGCCAAAAAGTCTAACTCCTCCTTACTGGGTAGCACTAGCATCATAGAATGCCCACCCAGTGCTCACAGAATTAAACCAATCAGCTGGCTACCAAACTACAAAGTGGGTAGTCTTGGAATCTTAGAGCTGGAAAAGACATCCAGAAGATTTGTCACAGTCATAGAAACAAAAGAGAAAGTGAAGGCAGGAAATAGATTCCTTTTTTATTTATTTATTTTTTTTGTGGGGAAGACCAGCCCTGAGCTAACATCCATTGCTAATCTTCCTCTTTTTGCTGAGGAAGACTGGCCCTGGGCTAACATCCGTGCCCATCTTCCTCCACTTTATATGGGACGCCGCCACAGCATGGCTGACAGGCAATGTGTCGTCAGGCGCCCGGGATCCGAACCGGCGAACCCCGGGCTGCCAAGCGTGACCTAAACCACTGCGCCACCGGGCCGGCCCCCCTTTTTTATTTTTTAAGACCTCTAGATTTTTAGTATAATTTTTCCAGAAGCTAAAATCATGAATCCAATGGTATGAACTCATATTAGGGTAATATAGATACAGATGGACATATAGAAATATTTATAGATATGTATATGCATAGGCTAGTGTGCACACATATAGTTCCTTGTTCTGTCAGCTGAGAGGGAAGGCCTAGAAGCAATGACACTCCAGCAGCAATGAGCATACCTAGAGTCCAGATTTGGCTTCCACTACCATTCTCCAGTAAAAAGAAAAGAACCCCTTTAAGAATGGCTGATTCTAGGGCTGGAGCAGGGAATATACAAGATTAGCCTGGAGCAATTTACAGTGCAAGAAATTAAGAAAGTGCTCCCCCCTACAAAAAAAAGCCCCACAATGATGGAGCTTTGTCAAAAGGTCACAAGAGCCAACTGAAAGAGCTTCCAGTGGCCAAAGCAGGAATAATTTGAGCAACAAAACAAATGACATAGTATTGGATTATAACCCAAACCATAAAATAAAAATTCACGAGTCCAGACTGATATAAATATATGATTAAATAAATAAACAGGAGAAAACAGACAAATCTCCCATGCAGAATAATTCCAACTGAAGTATGTAGATATTCCACCCTAAGGATGGAAAGCATAACTCCTCACTCCTTAAGCATGGGCTATGCATAGTGACTTCCTTCCAAAGAATATACATAAGGAAAGGGGGGGAGTAATACTACAGTGGAGAAACCTGACAAATATTACCTCAGGTGGATAATCAAGATTAATATCAACAGTGACGAGTCGTGTTGATAGTATGCACTCTTGATATGACATGAGAATGAAACTTCTGTGGTCTTTTCCCCCAAAACCCATCACTCTAATCATGAGAAAAACATCAAACAAATCCCAACTGCAGGACAGGCTACAAAATACGTGACCAGTACTTCTATAAAACCATGTCTCCAGGTCTTGAACTGACTTTGTAACTTTGTTCTTAATCTATCAGACCCTGATAGGTATCTGAGGTGGCCCAAATAGCTTGCACTCCTCATGATTTCTGTCTAGATCCTAGGGTCCTTACTGACCTTGGCTCTGAGCTCCATTTCCGCATCAGACTCGTCCAGCCAGCGATCAAAGTCAGGGGCCAAAAACAGTGGGCGCTTCTCCTGCTTGGTGAGTCTCTCCCACCACTGACTCACCTTCTTCTGTACCGTAATGTTTACCTGCCTCTGGGTCAGTTTGTAAACCGGCTAAGAGAGAAAGTGAGAATGTGAGAATGCCCTCTCCTTCCCACCCCCCCACACTCTTTCACCTGAAACTGCACCAAGCCAGTGTGCTATACAGAGAAGGTCCATGGTATGCTTATCCCTATACAGAGAAGCTGCATGGTATGCTTATCCCTCTTCCTTCTCTGTTCCTACAAGTCCTGCTGCAAAGAGAAAATCTGGACCAAGGGCTAGTATAGAGAAGAACTGGTAAGAACAGCACGGTCTTTCTCTGATTCCCCAATGAATGACACAGGAGGAAATCAGGATGCGAAAGGCAGATAGTTCCTGGTTATCCTAGAGGAAACTAGCATGACTCTCCTGCCAGATCTACGTCATGCAAGGTACTACATCCAGTCACTCTCGCAAGTGCATCCTCACCTTCCAAATCCTCTCATGAAGACGACTAAAAGCAAATGGTCAATGGTCCCTGGCAGAGCAAGCCCTTGTTTTAGAAAGGCCTAACCAAGGCCAGAACAGTACTGGATCAGTTACACCTTTTTCACAAGGGTCAGCCTAGGGAGTCTTCCCAACTAAACTTAAATTCTTAGAGGATCTTCCAGTTCACTATTCCTCCACATGGCCTTTCCCTTTGCCTCCAAAGCAAGACCCATGACAGGTCCTCTACCCCTTAAAACACTGCTGACTATCAAATCAACCAAAACGACTGAGCCCTCTTGCAGAAAGAGACCAACATGCTCAAGCTCCCTGAGATAAGAGCACAATTTCAGAAACTGAAATACACCATCTGTTGGATTCTCTCCCCTCCTGTTAAGAGAAGCTTCCTCAAGCTCTGAGAGAAGGGAAACTTCAGTTATACTGCCGGCTTTCTTTCTAAAGATCAGCTGCCTCAGCCTTTTCTGATTTCTATTGCCCAGTGGCAAAGTCACATGAAAGTAACCCTCTGGCATGGGCTTCACCTACCCTATGTAACTCTACCCTCCATAGGTGCCATATTCCTCTGTCATCAGTAAAAACTGGAGACTATCAGAGCTGGAAAGGATCACTAGAGATCACTTAGTCCAATCCTTCACTTACCACATGAGAAGACTGGAACTCAAAGAAGTGAAGAGACTTGCTCACTCTGCCAATAAACGGCAGAGCCCAGATTCACCTCAGGTTCCTGACGTTTCCATTCTTCTGCTGCTAAAACCTGGGCTCTGCTCCAGATAAAGGAACTACATTCTCCTTTGGTTTTTATCTTCTCCTTTCCCACAACCCCTGCTGCCCATTTCACTAAACTACTAGTATTTATTTCCTAAAATGGAAAGGAAGTAAGAAAGGAAAGAACATACCTCTGGCTTCACAAGGTCTAGGAACTCCAGGTGAAATTCATAGACATTGTCTCCTTTGGCACCATGTCCCTGAGCTAAACAGAAAGAAAGGTGGGTTACTCTGAACTTGAGCAGAACAAGGCCATCCAAAAGCATGGTGCAGGTCTTTCGGAATTATACAAATATTAATGGGTCCTGCCAAAATGAGTATGGGCTTATGAATAGAGCTACTCAATAGGCAGACAAGCTAAATCCTGGACAAGTTTATCTCCATATGTCCTTCTGATGATCAGTTCCAGAGTATTTAATCTTCCAATGTGGACTTGATGATACCCAGTACAAATAAGAGGCAGGAAAAAGAATAGAGAAGGCAAAACCAAAGGTATCCCATAGATATAAATTTAACTTTCACATTTACTTTGGCACAGAATCATGAACAGAGAAAAATCAGGTGGATGTATTATTTTGACTGCAGTTAAGAAAAGCTGAAGGGTACATGGAAATGCTGGATTGTCTCAAAGAAAGCCCTGAATCAAAAACCTCCCAACTAGAGACAGAAAATGGAGAAGTTGACTTCTCCTTTAGCACATCCCAAATGGAAGAAAAAAGAGAAATAAAATTTTCTCAGCTCATTTCTAAGAAAGGACAAATGGAACTGAGAGGAAAGTCCCTGAGTTGACCATTACGCCATCCCTGTGCCTTGACATGGCTCCTTTCCCCAAACCAAGCAGGCATAAGGCCTAGGTGCCAGAGACTGCTGGACACCCATTCCCCTCTAACTCTCTGACTTGTCTGTCACTTGGTTCCCTCCTGGGATTCTCTCTCCTCATCTGGCCATATGTGGTATAACTAGCCTAGTGGTTGCTTTAGGTGGCTATTTTTCTCTAAGACCATAAATTCCTTAAAGTAGGACAGTCTACAAGCTCCAAGTAGCAAGATACACTTTTATCACTTTAACTTCCTTTTTTTTTTTTGTGAGGAAGACCAGCCCTGAGCTAACATCCATTGCCAATCCTCCTCTTTTTGCTGAGGAAGACTGGCCCTGGGCTAACATCCGTGCCCATCTTCCTCTACTTTATATGGGACGCCGCCACGGCATGGCTGACAGGCAGTGCGCCACCAGGCTCCCGGAATCCGAACCCGCGAACCCCAGGCTGCCAAGCGGGAACTAAACCTCTGCGCCACTGGGCCGGCCCCTAACTTCCTTTCAAATGTATAACTTCCCAAAAGTCTGAGCTGCTACCACACTCCTCTCATCTTGAAAGACAGATACAAAAGCCAGGCTGTGCTTTCAATACAAGTATATTAAGGTAGACAGAATCTCACATAAAGCAGAAACTCTTCACTATCCCATAACCCGTCACTTACTAATGACATTCCAAGGAACCTGAAGAGATACAGAGTAAGGAGAATACCACCCTATTGGGTGACAATGAATCCAGAGCTACCCTCTCAGGCACAGTAGCAAATCTGCTGACTGAGGAGAAAGGAGATGGAGGCAGATTCACAGAATCAGACTGTCAGAGCTGGAAAGGCTTTAGGTATGTATCATCTAGGGTGCAGTGTTTTTCTTTTTCTTTTTTTTTTTTTTTTTGGTGAGGAAGATCAGCCCTGAGCTAACATCCGTTGCTAATCTTCCTCTTTTTGCTGAGGAAGACTGGCCCTGAGCTAACATCCGTGCCCATCTTCCTCTACTTTATATGGGACACTGCCACGGCATGGCTGACAAGCAGTACAGCAGCAGGCACCCGGGATCCAAAACTGCGAATCCCAGGCTGCCAAACGCGAACTAAACTGCTGCACCACTGGGCCGGCCCCTGCAGTGTTTCTTAAACTGGTGTGTAAGTGTAATATCAGGGAGCCACAAAGTCTCATTAAGAAAATTTCTATTTTTTGTTTTCATTATAACCTTAAAAAAAAAAGCAGCAGCATATTCTGGATCATCTAGACTAGATCATCATCTAGTACTTTATAATCAAGTACTGCCACACAAGTTGAGTGGCTGCGTTTGCATCTGTGTTCACGGCTGCAATGGAGCCTAGTATCACTTAAAGTGACCATATTTAAACTCTTAACATGTTTCTCCATCTGGGGTCCATGGCCCCGGAAGATCCTGAGGATATATTCTCAGGTGTCCATGGGTCCAAAGTTTGAGTAACACAGATTATAACGCAATACCCTCATTTTTAGGTCCAGAGAAGTCAATAAGTTGTCTGAGGTAGTAGCAAAATAAGAGCTAGAAGACGGAGCTCCTGATTTCTAGCCCAGGATTCTTTTTTGCTATATCTCCTGCCTCTGCAAGGGGAACAGGATTTTAAACAAATTCTTTGACTTTTCTAATCATATATTTCAAAACAATCTAGACCCCAAGAGTATCAGAGAGGTGAGCACCAATAGAAAGTAAATAAACCAAACAGACAGAAATAAAAAGAAACCACCACCACGCCTCCTTAACTGTGGAGAGCTGAGAGCATTTGCCAGGATACTGACCTTTGAAATGCAGCACGTTTTCAGTGATGCTGATGGCAGGATTCTGTGAAAAGAGACCAAGGATTCGAGAAAGGCATTTTAATGAGGAGAAAAACAAAATTAAAACCAGGGGCTTACTTCCCTCCATCTTTCCCCCTAGAGGAACTCGACCTCCTACCCTGTGCCTCCCCAGAGAATATACGTAGTCCTTTATTCACATCTCTGTGTATGGTTTCTGTGTGTCTATCTGTACCCATCTGAGGGTGCAGGTTCCTGCAAGAAGGACCCTAAACTGCTCTAACTGTGCAAAACAATCAGATACTGAGTCAGTCCATTCTGAAAATAGCAAATGGCTCAACGTGCTAGGTGAGGTGCTATGGGGGAGGACACAGATCTCTAAGACTCAGTCCCTGAGCTGTGGAGGCAGAGAATTTAGTGGAACAGATGAGTCATTTCCTGTGAGTAGATATCAAATAGTATCAAGTAGCACACACTCAAGACCAAAAGAGTAGTAAAAACAGTAAGTGTTACCGGCATTAAGAAAAGAGCGCACACAATGGGAATAGAATGGTTGGGGAAAGCATCACCAAAAGCGAGATCTGTACTGCAACATGAAGAATAAATTAATTCCAATAGGTAGAGGGAAGGGCTGAGGATTACAGGTGGTTGGATGAATATGCAACATGCAGGACCTTAACCTCAGGGTCCACACTCTACCCCCATCCAAACCAAGACTGGAAGAGATCAAAATGCTCCAAATTGTTCCGTTATTCCCAGAAGTTGCTACCTGCCTGTCCCAGCATAATTTAGAGTGAAACTATTTAACCCTTTTCTCAGTGGATGAGAAACAACTCACCTCCCACCTCCCAGCTCCAAGCTGATAAGAAAGAACAGTATGTTTCCAGCGCCATAACTAGTTCATTTATTTCTCTCCTGTCGGCTCAGCTCTCTGTGCTCTATCATGCATCAAAGGAAACCAACGAGAGATAGAAGGTTGGAGAGGGGGAGCAGTGGGAGCCTAGATGCTCTATTCATAGGAAAAGGGGAAGAACGAAGGCTGGAGGGGTAGCATTTGAGCCAACCTTGAAGTTAAGAACTTTCCCAGTGGGAGTACAGACTTCAGGCTGAGAAGCTCATCCACAGGGGCAAAAAATCTAGATGATCCCTGTGGCAGGAAGAGGGAGTTAGGGAACCCCATCAAAAAAGCCTACACTTCCAGGGGTACGGTTCACCAGCAAGGGAAACAGGGTTTTGATGTAAATGTTATCATAAAAGCTCAGGTTCTGGGATGTCTTAATGGTTAACTTCCTCCTTAGGTCACTTCTTGCCCAACTCTGTGTGTTCTCCATACCCTAATTCACTTGGAAGTAAAAAAGCAGTTTTGGGGGCCCAGTTTACTCTCCTCAGACAGACAGATGTGTGCAACCAAGGTGTAAGTCTCTAGCACAAGCCCAGTAGTCCACCAAGCATTTCTGTGAGCCAGATTTCAGGTGCTAATTCAGCAATCACGGGACAGCTCCTGTCCAGCAGTGCACTGGGCATGTCAGGTTCAGCTTCTCCAAAGCTGGTGGTAGTTGAGGAATATATTTCAGTAAAAAAAAAAAAAAAGTTTATGCCAGAAAGAAGCTCAAAACTGGGAAGGAAGAGACTCTGAAGCAATAAAAAAATTAATATCTATATTTATAAGTGAGATTGACCTATAACTGCCCTTTCTTATATTTGCCTCATAAAATAAACTGGAGAGTGTTCCCCCTCTCTCTTCTCTGGAAATGTTAGTGGAAGTCTGGGATGGTAGCCAGCCTTCAGGATGGCCCCCAGTGATCTTCTCCCCATGGAATTTACACTCTTGCGTAGTCCCCTCCCAAATGATGTCAGGGATGATCTGTGTAACCAACAGAACACAGTGGAAACAACGATGTGACTTCTGAAGTCAGGTCATAAAAGGCATTGCAGCTTCCATCTAGGGCTCCTGGACCCCTCACTCTGGGCAAAGTCAGACACCAAGGCATGAGAACACTCAAGCAGTTCCATGCAGAGGCCTACGTGGAGAACTAACTTGTGGACACCAACTTGCCAACAGGTGAGTGAGACATCCTTGAAGTTGATACTCCAGGCCATCATATGGCCTCAACCACAACTGACATCTGACTACAACCTCATGAGAGATCTGAAGCCACAACAACCCAACTGAGTCCTTCCAGAAGGACTCACAGAAACAGAGAGAGAATAAATGATTGTTGTTTTAAACCACTACATTGTTGGGTGATGTGTTATGCAACAATAGACAACTAATAAAACTGGAATTACAGGGGCCGCCCGGTGGCGCAGCGGTTTAGTCTGCGCTTGGCAGCCCAGGGTTCGCAAGTTCGGATCCCAGGCGCCCGCCGACGCACTGCTCGTCAGCCATGCCGTGGCGGCGTCCCATATAAAGTGGAGGAAGATGGGCACGGATGTTAGCCCAGGGCCAGTCTTCCTCAGCAAAAAGGGGAGGATTAGCAACGGATGTTAGCTCAGGGCTGGTCTTCCTCACAAAAAAAAAAAAAAAAACTGGAATTACGGGCCAGCCCGGTGGCACAGTGGTTAAGTTCTCGAACTCTGCTTCGGCGGCCGAGGTTCACGAGTTTGGATCACAGGCACGGACCTACGCATTGCTTATCAAGCCATGCTGTGGCAGGCGTCCCACATAAATCAGAGGAAGATGAGCACAGACGTTAGCCCAGGCCCAATCTTCCTCAGCAAAAAGAGGAGGATTGGCAATGGATGTTAGCTCAGGGCTAATCTTCCTCACCAAAAAACAAAACAAAACAAAACAAACCTGGAATTACTTCTCTAAATATTTGGTAGAATTCCCCAGTGAAGCCATTTGGACCTGGAAATTTCCTTGTGGGAAGATTTTTGATTACTGATTCAATTTATTTAATGATTGTGGTGCTATTCAGGTTTTCTATCTCTTTGATAGAAACTATCTTTATTTCCTAAGAATTTTTCCATTTTATCTGATGAAAGTTTGTTTAATATTCTCCTAGCTTTTTAATGTCTGTGGCTTCTGTGGTTAAGCCTTCTTTTTCATTACTGATATGGTTTGTTTCTTAATCTTATCAAGAGATCTTTCCATTTTAATTGTCTTTTCAAGGACTAATTTTTAGCTTTATTGATTCTATCTCTGCTTTCTATTTTTGCTCTAATCTTTATTTCCTTCCTTCAACTTTTTTTGGGAGAATTTGCTATTTTTTCCCCTAACTTCTTGAAATGGATTCATAGGACTTTAATATTCAGACTTTATTCTTTTCTTTAAATTAATTAATGCTTTAAAATACAAGCATTTAAGAATATAAATTTCCTGCCAACTCCTACTTTGGTTGCATCTCTCAAGCTTTGAATGCAGCATTTTTATTATCATTCTGTCTAAAACATTTTCTAATTTCCATTATCACTTTTTTCTTGAAACATGGATTATTGAGAAGTGTTTCTTAACTTCCAAGCATATGAGATTTTCTAGTTATTTTATGTTGTTAATTTCTACCTCAATTGCACTGTGATCAGAGAACATTCTCCACATGATTTTAATTCCTTCAAATTTGTAGAAACTCTCTTTAGAAAGCAGTAAACAGTCAACTTTTATAAATGCTCTGAGTGAACTTGAAAACAATGTGTATTCTGGAGTTGTAAGATGCCGTGTTCTATATACGTCCATTAGGTTTACTGTTAATTACTTGTTCACATAATCTATATCTTTACTGAATTTTGTCTTCTTATTCTCTCAATTATTGAGAAATCACATTATTGTAAACTTATCTATTTCTCCTTGTACTTCTGTTAATTTACATATTATCAAGGCCATATTACTAGGTACATATAATTTTGATATTGTTACATCTTCCCAGTGAATTGTAACCTCTATCATCATCAACTGACCTTTTTATTTCTAAAAATACATTTTTGCCTAAAACTCTTATCTGATATCAGCACAGCTATACCACAAGGATCTGCATTTGCTTCTGCCAGGTACCTAGCAGCCTACCAGTTGAAACCACTTTAAACTAAATTCATGGCTTTGAGGGCTTTTGGATCTTGAAAATTGTGTAAATTTAGGCTGCATAATCTTTTGAGAGCCAACTAATGGTTTTAACTCCTCAAGGACTTTTTCCTCTACTTTGCTCAGTGCTAAGGCATCTGGGGATAGGGAGATGGGATAGATTTACTTCTAGCTCATCCTTCCCCTAAGTGTATAGTCCACTGAAGTACAGTTTATGGGGAGAAGGGTTTCCTATTACATACTGCAGCTCTGGTGGGCTTCGATCTTTCTTCTCTCCCTTGCACCATCAGGCTGTCAAAACCAAAGTTCAAGTTTACTCCATTGAGCAAATATTCTCAAGGCAAAAGCAGTTTCAATGTTCAGCTTACCTCTCTGACTTCCCACTTTAACTTCTAGCTTGTTAACTTTTTGATGATTTGAGCATTTTTATTCAATCCTTTTAGTTGTTTTTAACAGAAGGGTTGATCTGCACAACCCAGCCCATCTTTTACTAGAGACAGAATTGTGCCTTTGCTTGTGAAAAGAGGAGTGGATAGGGAAAAGGGTAAAAGGTTGCTTTGAAGTCAGATGGACCTGAGTTCAAATCCTAGTTATATCACTTTTTATTTCTATCATTCACTTTCAAATCCACAGCAACTGTCATCACTTTTAAAACAACAATAAAACCACTTATTTCACAAAATTGTTGTGAGAATTAAATTGTAATAACATACAAAGAGTCTGGCAACTAGTAAGCACTCATATTCTGGTTGCTTTTCTTCCTGACTAGAATGCTCTTCTAAGCTTCTACTGAACACTATTCATCTTTCAGAGTCCACATCAAATGTTAATCCTAATCCCTCTTCCCTCCTACTCACCTCCAAGATCAGAATTAAAAGCTTTCTTACTACTCTGTCTAATACTTATCACACTGTTCTGTAATTATTGTTTATTGGTTTATCTGCCCCTCTAGACTTGAGTTTCTAGATGGCAGGGACTGTATCTTATTCATCTCTGAATCCCTAATGCCTCAATAACTGTTTAGTGAATTGAAATTAAATCAATTCACCCTATTTGCATCATTTCAGACAGAACTGCGGAGTTCAATGAACTATCTGCTACCTAATCCTTTAGACAAAGGTTTCCTTTCTCATTCAAATTGTTAGTATTTATCTCTGTGCGTGTGTGTGTGTGTGTGTGTGTGTGTGATTAGTATATGCACAGGAAAGAGTTAATATAGCTGCTGTGAGGCTGCTGTCTTTAATGGGGCCTGTTTCCAAGATGAGTTCTTGGCTGGAATTTGGGAACTTGGCTTTCCTCAATCCCCTAACCGATATAGCTGGTTCACTGTGCCTAGACTGTGCCTACAAACAATGTGATTTATGGTGAACACCAACTCTCCTTCTGGGAGTCTAGAATTTTGATACATGCTTGGCAGAGGGTACCTAAATAACCAGGCTCCAATCAAACCATGGGTGCTGAATCTCTAATGGGCTTCCCGGGGCAGAAACATTACACACAAATAACTGCATTTTTTCTTGCTGGAGAAAAGAGCACACTCAAGTGTATCCCCTCACAGGAGGGAAAGAGGATGAGAAGGCCTGTGCATGGACTTCTTCGGAATCCACCTGTGTTTTTTTTTTCCTTTGCTGATCCTGTCATATATCCTTTTACTGTAACAAACCTTAGTCTGAGTACAACTATATGCTGAGTCCCATGAACCCTTCTAGTGAATCACCAAACATGTAGGTGGGTGTTGGGGACCTCCCCATAACAATGCCTATTTTTTTTTTTTTTTTTGTGGGGAAGACCAGCCCTGAGCTAACATCTGTTGCCAATCCTCCCCTTTTTGCTGAGGAAGACTGGCCCTGGTCTAACATCCGTGCCCATCTTCCTCCACTTTATATGGGACGCCACCACGGCATGGCTGACAGGCAGTGCGTCGGTGGGCGCCCGGGATCCGAACCCACAAACCCCGGGCTGCCAAGCGCGGACCAAACCGCTGCACCACCGGGCGGCCCCACAATGCCTATTTTTAATGTGAATCTTCTCATCTCAACATTTTATTTTGAAAAATTTTAAATCTACAAATTGGAAAAAATAGTACAATGAATACTCAATGCCTTCCATCAACTGACTATATTTAATCACATTTGCTTTTTACATGCACTTTTCTGAATCATTTCACAATAGGTTGCAGACATCATGACACTTGACCCCTAAATATTTCAGTATGCTTCTTCTATGAATAAGGATATTCTCTTACATAATTACCAGTTTTTCACACCTAAGAACAATAATTCTGTGTCACCTAAGAAACAGTCTATATTCAGACAATTGTCTGAAAAATGCTTAATTGTTTCAGTTACCTATTACAATGCAAGAAACCACCTCAAAACTCGGTGGCTTAAAACAACCACTTTATTGTCTTAAATGATTATGCAAGTTGACTGAGCTCAGCTGGACTGTTCTTCTGCTCCACGTGATGTTGACTGGGGCTACAGTATATTGGGCTGGAACATCCAAGATGGGTCACTCACATGGACTCACAGTTGATGCTGGCTGTCATTTGGGAGCTCAGCTGGCACTCTTGGCCAGAGTATCTATATGTGACCTCTCCATGTGGTTTGGGTTTCTCACAGCAGGGTTGCTGAGTTCTGAGAAGGAACGTCTCAAAAGCAAGTGTTCCAAGAGAGAGGAAGAAACAGCTAGTAGTTCTCTAGGTTAGGTCTGGAACTGGAAACAGCATCATTGTGCAGCATTCTATTTGTTAAGCTGCCACAAGGCCTGCCCAGATTCAAAGGAAAAGGGAATAAGCTTTACTTCTTGATGGAGCTTTTGATGTGGCTATCTTTAAACCACTACATTCATCCTTTTACAAAAAAAGTCCAGAATCCAATCAAGGTCCATACATTCCATTTGACTATCATGTCTCTCTTAGTCTAGTACAGACTTCTACTTTTATTCAATTTTTTTTTTTTTTTTTTGCTGATGAAGATTTGCCCTGAGCTAACATCTGTGCCAATCTTCCTCTATTTTGTAGGTGGGTAGCCGCCACAGCACAGCCACTGACAAGTGGTGTAGGTCCACATCTGGGAACTGAACCTGGGCCGCCAAAGCAGAGCATGCTGAACATAACCACTAGGCCATGGGGCCGGCCCTCTACTTTCTTTTTTATGTATGTATACATAAAAAAGGTGGGCCCTCTACTTTTTTATTTATTTATTTGTGTGTGTGTGTGTGTAAGACTGGCCCTGAGCTAACATCCATTATCAATCCTCTTTTTGCTGAGGAAGATTAGCTCTGAGCTAACATCTGTACCCATCTCCCTCCATTTTATATGTGGGATGCTGACACAGCATGGTTTGATGAGCAGTGCATAGGTCCGCACCCAGGATCTGAAGTGGCCTGCCGAAGCAGAACATGCAAACTTAACCCCTACGCCACCAGGCCAGCCCCCTACTTTTATTTTTTTTAATCCAAGCCAGTTGTCCTGGAAAAAATGTATCATATTCTAGATTTGTCTGGACATTCCTTCATATTAACCATTTTTGACAAGACTATTTCATAGATGATATGGGTACTTCTTATGGCATCATAAAAGGAGGCCCACACTGTCAGACGGTGATCATTTAATTAAGAGAAAGTGACTGCCAGCACTCTCCACTGCAGAGGTACACTTTTCCTTCTGTAATAAGTGAGTAATCTAACAGTGTAATCTCATGTTCCCTAACAACACTCTTTCCTCCAAAGGTATTGTCATCCATTATTAATCCTTGCCTGATTCAATTTTACACTGGAGGCTGCACAATCACTTTAACTCAATCATTCCTTCTTCATTTTCTAGCTGACATTCTTCTGCAAAGAAGAGTTGTCCCTTTTTCTCTCCACTCCCTCTTTTTTTTTTAATTGAAATTTTTATTGAGATAATTGTAAATTCACATGCAGTTATAAGAAATGATACGGAGACAGCTCCTGTATTCTTTGTCCATTTTCCCCCAATGGTAACATTTTACAAAACTATAGTATAATATCACAATCAAGATATTGACATCGATACAATCCATCTATCTTATTCAGATTTTCCTACTTTGAATGATATTTGTGTGTCTGTGTGAGTTCTATATAATTTTATTACATATGTAGGTTCATCTATTCACCATCATAGTCAAGATACTGAACAGGGTCAGATCCCTGGTGGTGCCCTTTTATAACCACACCCCCTCCTGCCTCCCTCCCCCAGCACCACCATTCTTCTTTAATTTTTTTTTGACTATCACTATGGACTCAGGGATTTTCTCTTTTAAGAAGCCTTAGTTCAAGGAGCCTTATTTCCTTTAGTGGGGAATGGTAACTTAGAAGCCATGATCTGGGCACACTGAGGTATACTCAAGGCTCATTCTACTGTCTACCTAGGAATTTTTGAAATCACGCTGTCATATTGAAATTTCCAACTCAAATTTACTATTACAGGGCTTCTCTTTATCTTCTGTTATTTAATATTTGTATCTCTTATGGTGAAAATCTTGGATCCTAATAATGCTAACACATTTACTTATTTGTTTGATCCTAAAAACGTTTCAGAATTATATCAATATTTTTATTAACAATAAACCTACTAAGCAAAGTATAACATTTGCAATTCTTTTTGTCTTTAGAATATTTTCTACTACAGAACCAGAGTACTGTGTTCAAATGTTACTTGCATTAACTTATTTATCTATATGGTTATGTTATCAACTTGATAAACAGGTCCTTTTGATTCTGTTTGTATTTAATTTCAAGATTAGCCATTTTATTCTTTTTTATTGAATTTTATTTTTGAATGTTTAAAATATTCACATCATTCAAAAGTCAAACTTTACAGAAACGTATTCTCAGAAGTCCTACTCCCAAATCCATCCCCCCTCTACCACATTCCTACTCACCACCTATAGGTAACCATTTTAGTAGCTTCTGGTTTATATTTCCTCTGTATGTGTGTGTATGTGTTTTTCAAAAATAAGTAAATATATTCAGATATTATTTCCCCTTCTTTCTATACAAAAGGTAGCATATATTATACATTCTTACCCACCTTACTTTTTTCATCTAAATCAATCCTTATCAGTTCATAGAGATCTCACTCATTCTTTTTACAGCTGCGTAATACTCAACTGGGTGTATGTACCAGTACATATCCCCTTTAATTCTTCTTCTTGGGTCCAAATTCTACTTATACTTAAAAACACAGCTCAAGCCCACATCCTTTAGAAAGAAAGCCTTCTTTGCCACAGTGATCTCTCTCTTCTCTGAACTCCAAGAACACTGTACCACTGATTTCTCTGCTCATCCCCTCCCATCAGCAAAAAACAACTTCTTCAAAAGTTATCTACAATTGTCACTTTTTCCTCACCATAAATTTACTCTTAAATCCACCCTGATCTAACCTCCATTCCCAACACTCCATTGAAACTGTTATTATCAACACCATCTCCTCCATGTTGCCAAATCCAATGGATACATAATCTCATTTTATTCAACCTCTAAGCAGCACTGGACACAGCTGACCACACTCCACTGAAATGCTCCTCTCTCCTGGCTTCCAGGACACCACAGGACACTGTCCTGGATTTTATGTCTCATGGGCTACTCCTTCTCAATCTCCTATTCCGGTTCTTTCTCCTCTGCTCAACCTGTCTGAGTGCCTCAGGACTCAACTCTGGGCTGCTTCTTTATCAGTTTTTAATATCTATCAGTTTTCTGTCATAAATTGGCATCTTAAGGACCAAATTGAGCCCACAATATTTTATATGGCCTGCAGAGAATTTTTTTGTTTTATTTAGTTATTAATTTTTAATTTGAATTCACCAAGTACTTTCCATCTAGGGATTTTGTGGTAGCTGTCCCCTCTCCCTGTGATATTCAGTCCCCATAACTTTGCATGGCTTCTTAACATTTAGATCTCTGCTCAAATGGCATCTCTTCTAAGAGACCTTCCCTGACTACCCAATCTGAAGCAGTTCTCGTGATTCCTTCTCATATGTTTTTTCTTGTTTTACTTTCTTCATAACATGCATTATTATCTGAAACTATTCGATGAATTTATCTACTTTTATTGTCAGTCTTCCACCACCACCACCGGCCTCAGTATACAAGCTTCATGAGAGCAGGGACCTTGTCTGCCCTGCTCATGCCCAAGTCCTGGAGTCTGAAAGACTGCCAAGCACACAGTAACCATTTATATATATTTGTTGAATAAGTCCAGTGTAAAACTATGAGGCTTTTTCATTTAAAAAAAATCTGGATTTCCAGCTTCTCTTTCAAAAATTAGAAGAATTAGATGCCAACCTCAGATCTGCATTCTTGAATGACAATAGCTACCACTTAAGATAAACCCTATCCTGTCCAATTAACCACTTTCCTCACTCAGCTCATTTCAATAAAATTTATTGAGCACTCACTATATGCCAGAGATCTTTCAGTGTTTCACCTTATTAGCTCACACACACACAAAAACCCTATAAAATAGGTACTATTATTATAATAATTTTACAGATGAGGAAACAGAGGCTTACAGAGGTTATATAACTTGCCTAAGATTACAAAATCGGCCAGAGGCAAAACCACGATTCAAACCAAGACGAATGACTCCCAGACTCCCAATCACTACAACATATTTGGGCATTTGAGTTGGTAATCTCTGACCTATACTCTCTTCTTGGGTGATCTCATCCTGTCTCAGGGGTTTAAATATTATAATTTATTAATTGACAACCCCAAAATTTGCTATAATTTCATCAATTCTAAAATGCACATTTTTTTTTTACATTTAATAGCTCTAAAATCAGGATATACATTACAACTGATAGCAGCACCTTACATTTGCTTTGGCAAAGCGGCAACCATGACATGGCTGTCACTGCCTGAACATGTGTGAGCTTGGCTGTTATTCCAGATGGCATGACAGCTGCAACTCGATATTTCAGTCAACAAACTACTTAAAGGCCACTTGAGGAAGGAGTACAAGTCCTGGTTCTTGTCTGGAAACATCTTGTTGACGTCTTCTGGTAAGATCAAGAAAGTGCCAGCATCGGGGCCGCCCGGTGGCGCAGCAGTTTCGTCCGCGCTTGGCAGCCCGGGGTTTGCGGGTTCGGATCCCGGTCGCCAGCCGACGCACTGCTTGTCAGCCATGCCGTGGCGGCGTCCCATATAAAGTGGAGGAAGATGGGCACATATGTTAGCCCAGGGCCAGTCTTCCTCAGCAAAAAAAAGAGGAGGATTGGCAACGGATGTTAGCTCAGGGCTGGTCTTCCTCACACACAAAAAAAGAAAGGGCCAGCATCAAAACTTACAAATAGGTATTGGCTTGAAAAATGGCTTGAAAAAAATTAATGCCAGAGATAAAAGTAGAGCACTCTTTCAGAAATGCTGCATTACTAGTGCTCTTAATGGCACAGAGGATAATACTACAGAGAAACAGGGACAGACATCTCTGAGTCGAAAAGTGATTCAGAAGAGTGGATTCTGAAATACTAAGATGGTTTAGGAATACTTTCACCAATTTATTTTGCTTATATTTTCATTTTTATGTGTACAGAAGAATCAGATAGATAGATTTATGATTTCCTAAAACTGTTTTGAGAAAGAAAATAAGCAACCCCTCTCATCTAAAACCGATCTGACATTCACAGTTAGATCTCAAAATTATTACAAGCTAGTCTAAAGCCCATTGTAGGGCCACTTTGTTCTCCTATTGAACATAATCTCAAAGAATACCAACCAATCTCAGGCGACTCTGAGACCATGATAAAATGGCACAAAATAAGGTCATCTCATAATTTTGTCTAAGAACAGGTCACTATGCATCCACAAAATACCTATCATAGAACTGTCCCCGCTTTCTGACAGCATCCAAACTAAAATAGATTCCTCACTTCCGTGGACCCTCTCTAATCAACCAAAGCCCAAATCCTATAGTGAGTTCTTTCTAACATCCTCTTACTGAGACACCCCAAGGTTCCCCATAGTGCGTGTTCTCCCTCACTGAAACAAGCAATAAACCCAACTTGTTAAAACAAGGTGTGTTTCTGGTGGTCTTTGGCTGGAGGAAACTGACAGTTTAAATAAGTCTAAAAGAGCTCTTTCAATAAGTAAAAAAAATATATTCCAAGTGATAAAAGAGTACGTATCATAGTTTAATTAGCAGGATTTTTTTTCTTCATGGTACATAAAATAATGGTGCCTCTTACAATCAATAAAGTCTAAGACTTCATGAAATTCTATCTTCAGCCCAGACTACTACCCTGAACTCTGCATTCGTATAGTCATGTGACCGCTTCACATCTCGACATGGAAATTGTTTAAACAAGAGTCCCACACTAACATGTCCGAAAGGGGACTCTTGATTTTGGCCCCTAAACTGTTTCTCCAGTCTGAATCACTTCCGTAAACTGTATCATCATCTATTCCCTGCGGAAGCCAAAATTCTAAGATTAGTTGTTGATTCTTTCCTTCTCCCCCTTCCCGCACTAGCCCCGACATATGCAATCCATCAAGGCCTGAAAGCTCTGTCCACGACTCTCTACCTCCACTGTCACCCCTAGACTGAGCCACATTCTCTTTCACCCACATTACTATAATAACGTTCCTAAATGGTGTTCCAGATTTCGCTTTTGCCCCTCTACAATCCACATAGATGCCACAATAATTTTTTAAAACACAAATCCTATAATGTCACTCCTTTGATTAAAACTCTTCAATAGTTTCCCATTGCTCTTACAATAAAATTCAAACTCTTTACAAGGCCCTACATGACCTACATCTTGCAAACTCTTCCAACTTCCTCTAACTTATTCCTCACTACACTCGAAACATATAATATCTTTCCTGTTCCTGGAACCTCCCCAAGCCCTCGCCTGCCTGAGTCTGTGCACTAGCAGGAAAGTTCTTCCCCCAGCTCTCTTCAGAACTCATTTTATCCTTCAAGTTTCGCTTAGCTCAGATAGCACCTCCTCAATGGAGCTTTCCCTGACCACTCTATTTAAAATACCTCTACCAATTACTTTCTTGCCCTCATAGTATTTACCTTGGTCATTATTTTATTTATTAATTTATCTTAGTCTATCTCCCTCAACCTGAAGTTAGTATCTTTATATGTGTTGCTCACCAGTGAACCCCCTAGTACCTAGCCCTGTGCCAGGACCCATGTGGGAGCTCAATAGTTACCAAATTACTTAATTAATTTACTGCATTATCAGTGTTTTTGTACTGTGGTTTTGAACAGCTTAGACTTCTTTAATCTTTATTATGAAATATTTCAGGCAATCAGCCACACAGAGAAAAATATAGCAAACACCACTGTACCTATCATCCATTAGCATTTTGCTTTACTTGCTTCAGTTTGGTTTTTTTTTAAAGAAATAAAACAGGGGCCTGCCTGGTGGTGTAGCGATTAAGTTCGTGCGCTCTGCCTCAGCAGCCGGCGGGTTCACAGGTTCGCATCCTGGGTGCGGACCAACGCACCACTTGTCAAGCCATGCTGTGGCAGCATCCCATATAAAGTAGAGGAAGATGGGCATGGATGTTAGCCCAGGGCCAATCTTCCTCAGCAAAAAGAGGAGGATTGGCAACAGACGTTAGCTCAGGGCTAATCTTCCTCACAGAAAGAAAAAGAAGGAAAGAAAACAGATATGGGTACTGTTAATAGAATTACTCAATTGCATTGCCCTCTCTCCCTCAAACACATCCCATCCTCGCAGAACTGCAGTTTATCATTCCCACTGTAGTTCTTACAAGATTCACTTACAACGTGTTGGGTATTCATTACAATATAAAGTATGATTTTAAATGTTACATAAATGGTTTCATACTGCCTATATAATTCTTTGATTTGCTTTTTATTTTATATTTCTATACTTCATCTCTATAGATACAGATGGTTCTGTTTCATTTATTTTAGCTGTTGTACAGCATGCCATTGTGTAAATATACCACAATTTATCCATTCTTCTGTTGATAAGAATTGAGGTTGTTTTCAAATTTTTTGCTGCATTGACCATGCTGTCTCCTTGTTCATATATGGAAAAGCTCCTCCGAGGAGGAAAACTTCCAATTCATAAGGATAGACACATCTTCAGTTTGACTAGATAGTGCCAAACTGTTCCCTAAACCAGTTGTACCAATTAATGCTCCCACCAACTGCATAAAAATGTCCCATTGCTGAACATCCTCACCAACAGTTGATAATGTCAGACTTTTCACTTTTCACAATCTAATGTGAGACATTAGCCTATCATTTTAATTTACATGTCCCTGATTACAAGTGAGGTCAAGCATCTTTTTCAGAATTATTGGCCCTTCTTGTTTCCTCTTACTGTAAACTGTTATTATATTATCTGTCCCTTTTTCCACTGGGTAATATGTCTTTTTCTTATTGATCTGTAGGTGATTCTTTATATATTCAAGATGCTAGTCATTTGTCAGTGACATGTGCCACAAATATCTGCTTCAAGCTTGTCTTAAATTTGTCAGTCTTTTTCTTTAGGGTTTATTTTGTGTTTTGCTTAATACATTCTTCCCTGTTTCAATACCATAAAGATAGCCTCCTATATTTTCTTTTAGTAGTTTTGCTTTATGCATTTAGGTCATTAACTCACCTGGAATTGACTTTTGTGAATGGCATAGGCAAGATCTTATTTTATCTTTTTGTCATTTGGATTACCAATTGTCCCAGTGCAATTTCCCGAATGGTTCATCCTTTCCCCTATTAATTTGTAAAGCCACCACTGTTGTACAATAAGTTTTTACATACGGGTGAGTCCACTAAAGGACTCTATTCTCTATTGCTCTTTGTGATTCTCTCTCTTGTCTAAGGTTTAATACCACAATAATAACCCCTTACACTTGAATAGCACACTAGAATTCACACAGCACTTTCAAATCCATTATCCAATTCAAACTTCAAAACAATCCCGTGCATTAGGTGTTATTATTCACATTTATTTGGATGAAGAGACTGAGGCTCATAAAGATTAAGTGAATTATCCATGGCCACCAGACAGCACGTAGAGGAGCAAGGACTCAATCTCATGTCTTCAGTTGACGCTCTTTCCACCAGATTCTCTATTAGGTAAGGACAAGAACAGTATCTTTCAAACAGCTCCCAAACAGAGCTATGTACTTTGTCCACATACAACTAAAACAAACAAGCACAAATCTTGATAAATGAACCAATGCTTTAACAACTATGGATATTGGCACAAATCTGTCCATTATGCTTATCTTGAAAATAAACTCTATTCTGAAAGTGACCCTGCCCTAGCCTCCCTGGACTCCAGCTAGGCTCTTTGCTACTGCTCACCTCAAACACAGACAATGCTGCCATTCAAATCTTTATTGGGCACCATTCCTCCTCATATCAGTAGTGGTTTCTCATCAGCTACTAGCCTTGCTGCTGCAAAGACAGAATCGAGATGTGAAAACCAGAAGGTTCTCTGCATCTCCAGAAGGAAGAGGAGCAGAGCTGATGTACCCAAACTGGAATTCAACACTAAAATTCACTTACACATAAGCTGTGAAACACTCTACAGAAAACAGGGGGCGATAAAGAGCTGTCCAACAACCCAGCACCTAGCTTAATGAGAGACAAGAGTAGGTACTCCACAATGGTTTTCATTGAACAAATAAATGAATTGCTTCATCCTGAGCCAGAATCCTCAGTTTCACAGACCCTGCATAGAGCAATTAATTGAGAAATTTTTTAAAAAAAGAGCAGCCCCTGACATTCAGAAGCTGGCCTGTCACTCACAGCTAAGGCATGTTATACTCCTGTTGGACATAATCTCACAGAATATCAACCTCAGACAAGGTTACTCTGAAACCTCGATAAAATGAGACAAAGGCCACTTCATAATTTTGTGTAACCGCAGACAAAAACATGGCCAGTACGCCACCCACAAAATACCAAACACTCTTCCTCTCTTTACCAAAATAAATGGCTGCTACTTCTCTACCAATTATAGTTTTATTCTCGTGCTAGTCTTTCCTCCCCAGATAAGATTTATTCAGATACCAACCTTACAAGTGCCCCCATTTTCAGCATTAATCTAAAGCAAATCCCCGCTTCCTTAGAGCGTCCCCCAATCACCAAAGTCCAAATCCTATAATCAGTTCTTCCTAACACACTTTTAATGAAGGTGTTAATAACCTCCCTTGCTGAAATGAGTAATAAACTCAACTTATTTAACTAGAGGTGCGTTCCTGACAGTCTGGCTGTAGGGCATTGACACGGTACAAGTCAGACAATCTAAAAGTCTACGCCTTCAAACTGAGAAAGACAAGTACCGTATGATTTCACTCATATGTGAAAGATAAACAAACACATAGATACAGAGAAACAGAGGGGGGAGGGCAAAAGGGGTAAAGGCATGTGGTGATGGATGGCAACTAAGCTTTTGGTGATGAACACTATGTAGTCTATACAGAAGTCAAAACATAACGATGTACACCTGAAATTTATATAATGTTAAACCGATGTTACCTCAATAAAAAATAAATAAATAAAAGTCTATGCCTTTCTCTTTCTGGAAAGTTCTCCCAATCTCAGTTTGACAAGAATACTTCATCTTATTTCCGGAAGTCATCTCTAACTAAATGAAAGAGAGGTAACAGATTCCTTTAACACAAGGGACCTGGTTCAATATTCAACTCCAATTCTACCAATAAACATACTAAAAACGCATGTTTTTTATAAAAATGTGTTTTTAGTATGTTTATATATGATAATATGCCCTTCTAGACAGTATGCCCTTGGAAAGCCAAATCTGTCTGACTCATCTTTGTAAATCTGTACTGTCTCACATGTGGTAGAAGATTTCTTTTATGAATGGTATTAACATGTTGCTTTTAAACTAATGGTAGTTGAAATGGATGCCTCAGAATTACAGATGCAAAATCTCAGAAAAAACAAAAACTCAATTAGGAAAAAAAGACCTTCCCCCCCCCAAAAAAAAGGATTTCTCTTTCCAAAAGAAAATCCCATCTTTACATTTCTTTATTTTAACTATATTTCAAACATATACCTTCATATTTTTAAATATACCAAATATGATTAACACATGTGTTCATGTTTCTTTTAGCTCTTTCAGGAAAAATATAAGTATAACGCATTCTTTCATTTGTCCAACTAATTTCCATTTCTTTCCACCACCACCACCCTATTCCCCCTAAAAACACCTTTTCTGTTTATAGCTTCAGAAGTATCCCCAAATATTATATTCTTATTACATGATAGACATCTAGAGAGGGCAGGGCCTGAGTTTAATTGGTCTACGTAGCAATTTAACTAAATAATTAAAGAGACTGAAATAACACATGTTCTGTACTTTTCTGATTGATTGCTAGAAGAACCCTCTCTAGATTAAGACTTTGATCCCCATCTACAAAGATTTGGTTTTTTCCTTTTTTGTTAAAACACCCTGGAGAGGAGTGGAGGGAGACAGCACAGAATATCTATTCCTCTTCTGATTCAAAAGTATAATTCAGCCTGGTTTAACACATTAAATGATACACCATGCAATGTCACAGTCTATTTAAAGGCATTCTGGCCAGTATTTTCTTTATCTTTCAATGGGAAAACAGGTTTATATTCCAGAAGCAAAGATTAAATTCAAGAAATTCAAGTCCATACTCAAAGAGCCACACTCTTTCTAAGACAATATGCCAGAGAGGCTGACAGGTCCAAACAAAACACCTGACTCAGAGGCAGAGGGAGGTAAGTGGAGTAAAAGTGGTTACAAAGTGCCACAGATGTCAAAGAGAGTAGGGAGTAAGCATAACTGTAGAAAGAATATTCCAGACTGAAAACTCCAGTTCCACAAAGACTGCAATCCTGGATGATTCGGACAGAGCCATGGGGGTACACGGGTCCTGAGACCTCTACCATTTCGGAGACCTCAGCCTGTTTACATAAGGGGCCAATGAGATGAAACAGAAATGTTCACTGTAACTTAATTTTTAAGTTCTCTATGCAACTTGGCAAACCTGAGCTCACAGCCTTCATAACGGAGGGGAAAAATCGCTTCTTCGAGGTCTTCTCGACTTAAGTTAAAATGAACAAGAATGATTTCCATCACTGAACGGTTGGGAGGTGGGTGTGGACCCTCTGAAGTAGCGGAGGACCTTGTGAAGATCCGAGGGGAGTGACTGGACCTCTCAGGCCAGCGCTAGACGGCCAGCCACGGCCCAGCAAGCCACAGTCACACTGCACCCGCGACCCAACGAGCTCGTCCCACGCCTCGGAAGGGCCTCAGCAAACCTGAACTCCAACGACCAGTCCTCCAGGGCTGGCCTTGGGCTCCATCAGGCCGCAGACTGGGAACAAAGACGAGGCCCGCACGGGACTCACGCAGCCCCCGAAGGTACCTGCAGCCCTTAGGCCCCTGGTCGGCGGGTGTGACTCGATGAAGGCCAGCCCCTGCCCGGGCCTGGACGCCGTGAGTGCATCGCGTCGCGGATCCCGCGTGCGCACTGCTGGCTCTCCCGCACGCACCCGGACAAAGGGGGCGAGGGTCCCGGTGGGTCCCAGGAGCCGCGACCCCGCGCGCATCTCGCCGCCCGGCCCCGGCCTTTACCTGCACGTCACTCAGCTCCACGCGCAGATACAGCTCGCGGTGTCGCTGAGCCCAGTAGACGTGCGGCGTCAGCACCTGATTCTCCATAGCCACACGGCCCGGGGCGAGACTCAGCTCGCTGCACCTCGCTGCCTCAGGTAGCGCGCGGCTGGAGCGAGCCAAATGCAGGCCGCAAACGTCCGCACTCCTGACGGCCGGCAGCCCGCAGCCTCGAGAAGCGCCAAGCTCGGAGGACCGCGCCTGCGCAGTGACCAGCGAGGGCGGTGGCGTGGGCTCTCGGCCGCGGCGCCCGCCAGACGGGGGCGGGGCGGGAAGGAGCGCCCGAGAGCATGTGCCGCGGCAGCTTGCCTCGGCCGCCTCGGGAGCTGGGATTAGCAGGTGCACCGCGCTTCCCTCTCCTCTTCTCTGAGCTTAAAAATAAGCTTAAAGATAAAAAATGCAGGAAACTCATAAGGAACCGATCAGCATGGAGAAAGGGCTTGGGACTGGTGTATCT
Source organism: Tapirus indicus (assembly GCA_031878705.1). Lineage (NCBI taxonomy): Eukaryota > Metazoa > Chordata > Mammalia > Perissodactyla > Tapiridae > Tapirus > Tapirus indicus. Next base: position 56,318,114 of record CM062918.1, on the reverse strand, counting down.
GGAAGGTTTCGCCCATTCTATCACTCGTTGATTCAACACTTAGTGAGTGCCCCCTGCCGTCCTGAAACCCTCGGTCTATTAAAAGACACAAGTAATTACAGACACAATGGGAAGCGATGTGGGAAGAGGATGGAAGAGCGTTCTAAGAGGCCGGAGATTTCCGGCGCTATCCCATAGAACTTTACGCGATGGTGGAAATAGTCCATTATGCGCTGTCCTATACGGTGGCCACGCCACGTGAGGTTTTTGAGTACTTGAAACGTGGCTAGTGAGATTGAGAAAATGAATTTTTAATTTTATTTACTACTAATTGAATAGCTACATATTAGTGGCTATCCTATTGTCTCTCTTAAAATAGGAAACCCAAACTAGAGACAACACTAATTTGTCTAATTTCAACTACATTGCCTGTAACCACTTTCATCCCCAAGTCTGCCGCAGGGATGAATTTAATAGGAAGCAACATTACTATGAAAACCCGAAGTCTGAGACAAAATTGGAACTTATAATTCAGTTCTGTTAGCACCCATTTATTTAGCAAAGTGCTGAGCACAGGGATCCAGAGTTAAAGAGAAATGATGCCAGTTCTCAGGAAACGTTTAGTTTGGGGTGGGGGGATCATGTAAAATAAAGAGGATTTTAATATGGGGGATGTGCTGAGCTCACAAAGAGGCAGGAAGGTAGGAACTTAGGGTTGTAGGAATCGTGGGTGGACATTTGAGAGTGAATCCTTGAGAGCTGGACAGTGAAATGTGAGGAGGAATTTGATAGAGGAAGAAACAGAGGTAGGGCAGTGGAAGCACAGGGCAGGAGTCCAAAGGTGGAGATGTGAAAGGTTCTGTGGACTGGGGGTTGAGGACATGGAGGAGCAAGGTCTCCCTGGATCTGGAAAGCAGATACGGGGCAGATTAGGAAGATTTGTTTGCTTCGATGAGGTGTTTGGACTTTATCCCAAAGACACATGAGAACCAAGGAAGTTTGCTAAACTGGAGATTAGCAAAATCAAATATGTACTTTGCAGGCCCACCTGTGGGTGAGGAGGAATTGGTAGTAGGCAAACCACTTGGAGATGATGCAATCTGCCAGATATGAGATAAAGTAGTAACTGTGATAGCATTGAGTTTTAAAAATGAAACATTTTTTGAAATTATAAAAGTATTTTTATTGCATTGCCTTTACTACAATGCAGATGCAATATACAGCACTTTTTTAAAAAACTGAGCTATAGCTTCATATAGGAAATGGGCAAATTTTTAATGTTCAGCTAAAGAGAACTTTTACATACATTTATACTTGTGTAATTAATTACCATCCGGATCGAGATCTGAAACATTTCCAGCATTCCCAAATGTTCTCTCACGTCAGTATACATTTGCCTCCCATCCCTCCTCTCAATAATTACCATTCTGACTTCTATTACCAGAGAGTAGCTTTTCTCTGTTCTTGAATTTCATATAAATGGAATCTACAGTATGTACATTTTTGTGTCTGGCTTCTTTCATTTAACACAATGTATCTGAGATTTATCTGTGTTGTTGTGTCAGTCGGTAATTCATTCTTTTTTGGGTTTTGTTTGTTTTTGCAGTGTAGTATTTAATCGTATGAATATACCACAAATTATTTATCCATTCTCCTGATGGACATTTGCATTGTTTCATTTTTAGCTTTTTTTTTTTTGCTGAGGAAGATTCACCCTGAGCTAACATCTGTTGCCAATCCTCCTCTTTTTGCTTGAGGAGCTAACATCTGTGCCCATCTTCCTCTATTTTGTAAGTGAGCTGCCGCCACAACTTGGCTGCCAATGAGTGGTATAGGTCCATGCCTGGGCCACCAAAGCAGAGTGCACCAAACTTAACCACTAGTCCATGGGACTAGCCCCCTCGTTTTTTAGCTATTATAAATAAAGCTGCAGTGAACATTTATGTATCTGTCTTTTGGTAGATATATGTGCTTAATGCTCCTGGGTAAAAACCAGAAGTGGAATTACTAGGCCATAGGGTTGCGCCTTAATAGATACTGCTAAGCAGTTTTACAAAGTGTTTTGATCAATTTACACTCTCACAAGCAATATTTGAAAGTTCTAGTTGTTCTATATCTTTGGTATTTTCAGTCTTTTTAATTTTAGCCATTCTGGTGGGTGTGTAATAAAACATAAAATAATTTTAATATAGCATATTTGAAACCTGAGGCTTATCAGCTGATCTCTAGCCAAGATGAAAGCTATTGATAAGCAAGGAGATTGAATCTTGACATTTTTGCCTCAGATGGTCCATAAGAAAGGTCCAGTGGAAGGGGGCCTAGCCAGCCTGGTTTGACCACCACTAACCTACTGGATGACTTCTCTGGGCCTGAGTTTCCATATCTCTCAAATGAGGGAGTTAGACTCAGTTCCCTCCAATGTTCTTATCAGCTATTTCTAAATTTTCCTGCAAAGAGGCCAGCTATTGTGGACCCCTCTCTCCAAGGGAAATCCAGTAAGAAAAAAAATTGAAATGGAGAGGGGAAAGAGTAGCATCTAGGTGAACTATAAAACTAAAAGATGGCAGAGGGGATAAAAAGGCGGAACCAAGTAGCACTGTCAAACTGAAGTAGGTAGGACTGAGGGTTTTATGATAATACTAGTCAAATGAAAATGCAAATTAAGCACTGCCTTTGAGTCCTACCTGCTAGATGCAGCCTTCCCAGTCCCATCTGGCCCAGAGCCATCTCTCCCTTCTCCACCACAGGAAGCACTGGCTGAGTGCTTGCTGTGGCTGAAGCATGTGCTCAGTGCTTAAGGCTGTCTTCCTGCATTTAGCAAGTGATCATACACATTCTTCTTGTTCACCTTTTAAGAGAATCTTCTATTCCTGGAAGAAGTTTTAGAAAGTGAGCTGTATTCAGCTGTTTCGTGCCTCCCCCAGTGTCACCCAGCCAGATATCTATAACAAACATCAGGTTTCTCTATCTGACAGCACAAAGCTGAGAGTGGAGAGGGAGACTGACTGATCAGCCTAGGCATCTACTGGGGAATTGTGTGCACCCAGCTCATATCCCTGTAACCTAACTATGCAAGGAGGGTGGGCATTGCAGCCAGTCATTGTCAGAAAAACCTTCCCCTTAGCTTGTCAGTCTACAGTTCAGAAGAATGTGCAGAGATGTCCCCACCTCAGGCTCCACCTTCCTTTGGAATGAAAAGTGGCCTTTCCACCCTATTCAATTTGACCTGGCTGATAATTCCTGGCTCTCTGCGCTGCCTATGTGGTTGCCAGGTTAAGACAATTGATAAGGGGCCAGCCCGGTGGTGTAGTGGTTAAGTTCACATGCTCTGCTTTGGGAGCTGGCCTGGGGTTCACAGGTGGGGATCCTGGGCCCAGAGCTACACATCGTTCATCAAGCCATGCTGTGGCGGCGTCCCATATACAAAAAATAGAGGAAGATGGGCACAGATGTTAGCTCAGGGCTCATCTTCCTCAGCAAAAAGAGGAGGATTGGCAACAGATGTTAGCTTACGGCCAATCTTCCTCACCAAAAAAGAAAAAGGACAGTTGGTAAGCACACTAGCATTTGTGTAAAAATAGTGATAGTGGAGTAGTGGGAGGAATAATATATCTATATAAGTGCATTGGTTTATATTTCATAAAATATTATTGGAAAGTATATACGAGAAACTAATAACATCAGTTTCTTGTGGAGAAGGAAACTGGGTGACCAGAAGACCAGGATAGGAGAATTTTTTTTTACTATATACCCTTTTATACTTCAAAATTTTTGAATTAAGTGACAGCATTACTTATGCAAAAACTTAAATATGAAAAAGGAAATCAGCAGAAAAGACCCTTTTTTTTTTGGTTATTGCAACTTGGTTTGTACTATGCCCCCAAAAGTTCAAAATATGAGGGAAGTGGAAAAGCAAACTCTAGCCCACCACAGCCTGTAATCATCCACTATATGCATTATATGCTAATGATCTGTTTCCTCAACTGGATTATTAATCTCCCTAGAACACAGATTTCCTTCTTTTGGTATCCTGTAGCATCTAGCACAATTTGTTTCAGAAAGTAAATGCTTAAAATGTAGTTGTTAATGATAATGCCTGGTGCTACAAAAGTTTTAGTGAAATTGGCACATACATGCTGAATGTAGCTAAGGGCAATATGAATTCATGGAATCATTTTGGAAGGCAATTTTGCAATATTTCACAAGAAAAATGGAGATGTTTATGCTGATTGGCCGAGTAACTCCCCTTTGGGGATTTTATTCTAAGAAAGTAATTTTAAGGAAGGAAGATGTATATATAAAGATGTTCATGGTGTTATATGGTGAAACATTGGAAATTACACAAGGAGAATGACCAAATGAGTTGTAGGATAAGTCAGTTGAAAAACTATACAGCTGTGCAAAAGAGTGAATTAGAAACTAGCAATACTGAAAATGTTTATGATAAAAAATACAAAAATTCTGATGATAACTTTATATAGCGGTAAGATACTGGGAAGTAACTTGTGTTTTTTGTTTTCCTCCTTTATAACCCTTGATCCTTCCCAATTTAGGGAGCTAGCATGAGGTGACCATTACTTTCTGGGAGTTGTAATGGTGGGAACAGAAAACAGGCATCAAATTCTTCTCGCTCGCTCTCTCTTTTTTTTTTTTTTGTGAGGGAGATTTGCCCAAGCTAATATCTGTGCCAATCTTTCCTCTATTTTGTATGTGGGTCACCACCATGGCATGGCTTGATGAATGATATAGGTCTGCCCCTGGGATCCAAACCTGTGAACCCAGGCCACCAAAGTAGAGTGTGCCGTACTTAACCGCTAAGCCACCAGACCGGCCCCCAAATTCTTCTCTTTTAAGCCCAGCTGCACATGTAAGAGAAAATATTTGGAATACTATGCAGACTAAATAAAAATTTTCCCAGCTGAGTAAGGAAGAGAAAGTCAGAAAGGAAGTAAGGAAGAAGGAGCCTGAGTCTTGCCCTCACCTCCCCTTAAGGGCTTCTCCAAAGCTGAGGGGGATAGTAGATCTCTCACTCCTATGATAAAAAGGGAAAGAAAAAAACCTGTGCTCGTGCCCAGGCATTAGTGCAAGGCCTTAGAGAAACAGGCCCTTAGTTTAGCAGCAGTGAGTGGAGATGGAGGTTGAGGGTTGGCAAGAGAAGGCTGAGGCTTCATTAGTGTGGTTGTAGGTGTAGGTGCATTTGAGAGGGCCAGCAGCTGGGGTGAAGAGGAACCGAGAGTGTGGCTGACAACTGGAGACTGACAAATAACATATCTCATTGGGTACATCACAATGGGGAAGGCCTCACCTGAGGATTAACTCGTGTATTTGTTTCCTAAGGCTGCCATAACAAAGTACCACAAACCAGGTGGCTTAAAACAACAGAAATTTATTCTCTCACAGTTCTGGAGGGTAGAAATCCAAAATCAAGGTGTTGGTAGGCCATGCTTCCTTGAAAGGCTCTAGAAAAGTATCTTTCCTTACCTCTTCCTAGATTCTGGTGGTCGTTGGCAATCCTTGGTGTCCTTTGGTTTATAGAAGCATCACTCCAATCTCTGCCTCTGTTGTCACATGGCCTTCTCTGTGAGTGTCTCTGTGTCCCTATGTCTCCACATGGCCTTCTTATAAGGATACGAGTCATTAGATTTAGGGCCCATTCTAATTTAATACGATCTCATCCTAACTAATTACATCTGCAAAGACCTTATTTCCAAATAAGGTCATGTTATGAGGTTCTGGGTGGACATGGATTTGGGGTAGACACTATTCAAACCAGTACAGCTGAGAGAAAGGACATCTTAAGGGGTCCTGGTATGGACCAGGGACTGGCCATCATCTCCTCCACCAGGGAGGATCCTGAATTGAATGACTGGGTTTGCCGAAATGAATCAAGATTACACTTTTTACTGTTAAGTAAAAAGGGTCAAATAAATACAGGTTGGGTTGAATTACAGAAAAACTAAGGAAATTAAATGTACATACCTATCTGTATGTGGCTTGAAAATGTTGCTCCTGCTACATCTGTAAAATATGTATACAAAACAAAAAAGTTATGGTAGGGTAGTGGGATTATTGGTGGATCTTCCTTTAATAATGTCAGAAAGTTGTGTCTACGCTAAATTCAAGTTGGAAGAATGATGCTTGTTGTTGGGTGGAGGTGGTACAGATAGTGCCATCCAACAAGACTTTTGGGCACGCCCCTCCGGGAAGCCAGGGTTCGCAGAGTTTCTCTTCCTTTGATCTGGGTCATGCTCTAAATCCAGGAAGATATTAGTACATGTTGCAGGTTGATTTTGCAAGTTCTATTTGGGAGTTGCCAATAAGTAACCGTGTGATTTTGGGCAGGTCATGCTCCCTCTCTGGGCCTTGGTTGTCCTCTGTGAAATAAAAGAGTTAGGCTCAATCATCTCTAAAATCACTCCCAATTCCTTGATTCTATGATTCTTTGATTTTAAGTGTAAATATATATATATATGTGTAAATATATATATAGTATGTATGTGTGAATATATTTCGGAGGCCTGGGGCCAGAGCTAGAATGGTCTTTCCCAGGGAAATGGCCCCAGCCCTAATGCTAGATCTCTGGGACATATTCAGGGCACATGTTTACCTTAGCCGCCTCCGCCTTCTTTTCCTACCTTCTCAGAGGAAAGGTTTTTGTTGTTACCTTCACCATCATCACCACCATTAATAAATAGAATTAATAAATGGAATGCTTATTGCACACCAGGCTAAGCACTTTAAATGCATTATTTCATTCACTCATTTCCACAATGTTACTGTACTCATTTTACAGATGAGAGAAATAAATCTTAGAAAGGCCCCATATTACACTCTTAGTAAGGAGAGGAGCTAGGATGTGAACTCAGGTCTGTCTGACCACAGGAGTTCACGCTCTTACCCGAGTACCTGAGGGAAAGTACCACTGCCTAAAGATGATGGACTGTTAGATGCAGAAGGACCGTTAGACAGGTTGGTCTCTGATGAGGCCCAGTGTGGAAAGGTATCAGGTTCTCTAAAACATGAGCCCAGAACTGGACAAAGCCCTGGTTACCTCAAGTAGGCACTGACTCCAGGATGCAGCCCAGGTTTCCCCAGGAAGATTCTCACCTGGCCTTACCACCCTAGCTTTCACTCACACTTATTCGCCTGCTGTCCATTATGCCAGGATAGGACTGTTTCATTATGCTTTGTGATTTGTTTCAGTCTACAGAGGGATGGATTTGTACCAGCCCTGCCATGCTATTTATTCAGACCTCATGAGGCAGATAACTTGCCTTTTCCTGAAGAATTCCTAGAGTGCAAGGCAGCATAAAGCTAAGTAGGCTTTGTCAAGCACACACACAAGTTTGGCAAGGCCCAGGCTGGACTGATTCAGCCACTAAAGATACAATGAGCCACTTTAGATTCTGACGGTTTATTACTTACTTATACAGCAAAAGGAAGAACGCATCAAGGTGCCAACTGCCAGTGGTCCTTGTCCCTCACACCAAAAAGGAGGATACTGAAACAAAAGGGGCCAGAAACCTGCAATGTGGTTGTGGGTTATCTGCTTGCTGAAGAGCCAGTTCTAGTCTGCAGCTAAGAGGTTATTATATTCTGCAGCTCTATTCTGAGGGCAGTGGGGCAGAAAGCCCCACACCTCATCAGAACCTGGGAGGAGATGAGAAGCTATCTCAGGACAGCTTCCCAGGGGAGATTGCCTCGAGGTTCTCATAAGCCTCCTGTCCTCTCCTGTTCTGGAAAGATCACAAGCATTCTGCTAAGACCCACATAAGCTTTAGTTCAAGCCGTTGCCTGTGAGGCCTATGTGGATACATGCAAGGTTGCCAGGGTGCATGCTGGAGATGTTTCATTACAGCTTTCTCAGGGTTTGAGGCTTTTTGAGCCTGCCATAGAGAGAGGAAAATAAGACTGAAAAACAAATCTGAATTCAAATCTAGTTCAATCCATAATTAGCCATGTGACTTAGGCAAGTCCTTAACCTCTACGGGGCTTGCTTTTTCACATCCATAAAATTATATATTTTTTGTTTGCTTCTGGAGAGGTCTTTTTCCTCTTATTAGAATGTAAACTGCACAAAGACAGGGATTTTGCCCACTTTGTTCACTATTGTAGCCCCAGTGCTTGAACAGTGACAGGCACATGGCAGAGATTCAATAAACACTTGTTGGATGAATGAAATGAAGTGCAAGATATTTCATCGTATTTTGTTAGTATGTCCATGTTCATTCAAAACCTTAAAACCTACTGTTTTTTTCATTTGCAGAAAATTCATAGAGGAGTCCCAGTGAAAATGACTGTACCTTTCTTTTAGGAAAGCTCAACTAAAAAAAGCCTGAGGGAAGACTCAATCTCAGAGTGAAAAATTCCATACTGAGGAATGGAACATGGCACCCAAATGGATCTTTATTAGTGCAATTATAATAAATCTTAATGACACCTCTGGCACATGGTTTCTTGTAACAACAGGAATAGGGGAGGCTCAGCCTTTCCACTGTTTTGTTCTATGCCTACCACTTTCCCACTCATATCCCCAGCCTCCCTTTTTCTCTTTTTCTCAGCCAATGTATGGTGCAGACCAGGAAAGAAATTGCAGGTCAAGGGACCTGCCTCTGGTTCTGATTACAGCATCACTTCCCTGCTCTGGGCCCCAGTTTCTTCATCTTCACATGGTTTTCCTTAATTGCAGCTAAGTGATGTGTTATTATATCTCCTTTACAGATAAAGAAAGGATGGAGTGACATACTGAAGATCACTAATTAGTACTAGCGCCAAGCTCTCTGACTCCAAGTTCAGGTTGCTTTCCACCACAACAATGAGACGCTCAGAAGACCCCCAAGGCCCTGATGCGTTCCCTCTCTATGTCATCTCCATGAAGGGGCAGAGACTTTTGCCTGGCTTTCTCCCTGCTCTAATTTCAGCGTCGACAACTCGGCCTGGCACATAGCAGGCACTCGATATATATTTGTTGAATGAAGAAAATGGATGAGGAGAGACGCGCCGCAATTCGTCCTGTGACTTCGAGCAAGTCACTGCCCCTTTCCGATTTCATCTCTTGTCCCCCACCCCCGCCCAGTCTCCTTCCCGCGCCTCGTGCGCTCCTCCGGCCACTAGACGGCACTGTCGTAACGGACCCCGCCCAGCAGGGAGCGGCGCCCTTCTTGGCCCCGCGGAGCTTTTGCAGGTTGGAGGGCGGGTCGCGAGAAACCGGAAGTGCCGGAGCCGCCGCCGCCGTCACCGCCGCCTCCAAGTGCCGTGCTTGCCGCCCGGGTTGCCACCGGCGTCGTCGCCGAGGGAGCCGCTGCAGCCGGGTCGGGAGTGGAGGTGGCGCGGCATGAAGCGGCGCAGGCCCGCTCCGTAGCGCGCGCGTCAGGACAGTCCGGGCGGGGCCGGGGGGGAAGGTGCAGTATCCGCTCCCTCTCCTTCTCCTTCGCCCGCGAGGCCTGGGCCCTCGGCCGCCGGGCCCTCTGCGTCTCACGGAGGAACTGCCCGGCGCGTTCTCCCGGCTAGCCCGCTCTGCGGTTTTCCCCGGCGCGCCGCCCCGCGCGGGCCAGAGCCGGCGGCGGGGCCCCACTTGCCGGAAGAGGAAGCCGAGGCTCTGAGATTCCGAGTCAACCAACGTTCACTGGGCGCCCACTGCGCGCTGGGTGCTGGCCTCCGGACTTTCACGTCCGTTATCTTAATTGAGCCTCGCTGGGGTTGGGAGCCGGGTATTGTCCGGGCTTACAGATGAGGAAACGGAAGCCCACAGAGGCGAAGGGATTTGCCTGAAGTCCAGCGGTGGCAGATCGGATTCGAACTGAGATTTTATGGTTTCCCAGCTGGTGTTCTTTTCTTTCTACTGCCTCACTCTAGGTCGATTCCCTCCTTGCTCACTGGCCCCCCTCTCATTCTATTTCACCCGCCCGGGGCAGGATAGATACTTTCCTTTTTGAGACCTCTCTCTTCACGCGCTTCTCCTAAGACTTGGCCACCGCCGCCCCCCCCCATCCCGCTCCTCAACATTCTCTGCTGCGCCTCTCCTCTTCCTCATTCCTAGTTTTCAAGATCTTTGCCCGCTTTGTGATAATGAACCTTTCAACTAGCTGTGGACCCTAAAGAGTTGAAATAGCTAGGCTTCAGTGAGGCTTGTGTTTAAGTGGACGACTGTTTGACCCTTGGATTAAAAATTAGGGAATGACGTCTGAGTGGGTCCAAATTCAAGAGTCCTGAAGCTATTTTCTAACCCACCATGCTCTTCTCTGAGTGAGAGGCTTAGTGTATGGGAAGGTGTCTTGACATCTTAGTCCATTTTTGCCGTGCTGGGGTGACTTCACTCTTTTCCCTCCGTTTACCACTGAGCTTTTCTCACGTCTCTCTCCATCACTTAGTTGGGCTATGAGAGCCCAGAATTAAAGCTGATAACAAAGGAACGGGTGAAATCACAGATCCTCCTTGTTTTTTTCTTTTACTAAGCCAGAATCTCAACAAATTTGACACTTCCTTTTCCAGAAAAGTTAGCTAATTCGATTATTTTCATATTATACGTGGAAAGGAAAGAAGCAAAAGTTGAATGCACTTAAAATGGATAGTACCTTCTTTATCTTGTGAAAATCTTAAATTATCAAATGCAAGTTCTCTTCCCACAAAATGGCCAGCTCTATGATTCTTATTAGTTACTCTACTGAGTCTGTTCTGTCTCCAACCAGCTCAATATGTATTATGTAAAATAATGCAGATGTATTATTATGTAAAAAATAGAGAAACAGGACCAGGCACATAGAAATAAATTTTATTAATCATCTGTCATTTTTGAGGATTTGCTATAGCCATGAATAACCTTTCATCTGTATGCCTTTTATACTTTTTAAAGTTCTTCCATAATTTTCCTTTTAATATATGTCTGGACGTCAGGATTTACACTATTTTTAAGATATTCTTTTGAGTAAATTGGGCTATACTTTTCTAAAATAAAATAATTTTGTAATTTTAATAATTTAAAGAGCAGATACAAAATAGTTCAGACATTATATATTACACCAAAAAATATTTCTGTATCAGTTTTAAGTACTATTTAAGACTTTAGATTTAATCTTTTTGGCCACATATGATCCATTTTAATAATGTTCAGCAGCCTTATATCTTATTTCATTGTCCTGGTGAGCAGGATTGGATGGTGAGAAAAGGGAAGACTCCTGTGAGAAGAGAGCAGGCTGAGCGGAGGGATCTATGCTTGAAGTTGAGGCACTTGAAAAAGATCTCTTTGAATGTGGAAGAGATCTGAGCAGATGAAAATACAATCAGGTAGGCACCAGGGAAGGGACTTAAGTGAAGAAGTAGGTGGGGCAGTGAAATATATGCACTATGTTGAGAATGTTTGCTGACCCTATTTTCTAATTTTTGAAATTAGAACACCCAGGTCACATATTTTGAGAACGTATTTGTATGTAAAATATTATGGAAATCTGAAAATTAAATCATTTAGTTACACATACGTGTAAATTACTAAAATTATATAACATCAGGTCTATCCTGGAAAATGCAGGATATGCATTTACCATAAATTTAGAGTAGTACAGTATCATTTGAACTGTAAAATTTGTGTGTATAGAGAAGTAGTGAGTCCAGGGACCTAGTACAATTTAGGAATACCAGATAATTTTGCTTAAGTGCAAGCGAATGCAACTTTTACATAGGAGAGATGTCAAGATAATGGTGACTCAAGAAGCTGGGCAGTAAGGCTTGGGAAATCTGTCTGCTAGGCTTCCCTTTTCTATTCCCTTGCCCTATTCTTTTAAGCAGTAGTTTGGAGATGAAGTCCCAGATTAAACATAAGGAGAATTAAGGATGAGCCCAGTTTGTGTAGCTTCTTTCACTTGTCCTTCACTCCATTAGAAATAAACTACATCCATTGACATATTTGATAGAAAATACGGCCTCCACTGGCTTTTAAATGAGCAAACAACCACCACTGTCATATACTGCCACTTAATATCAGTATGCTGAATACCAGTTGAGCTAAATGACTTTCTCTGCTGAGCTGTTTGGATTTTAATCATTGGAGATAAATGCCCAGTTGTTATAATATTACAAGTTATATATTTGATGTAACTCTTGAGTGGGTTTTCTGGCCCCTTTTGCTACTGTTATATTGAAAATGGTAATATAGTTCACTGTAGGAAAAAAAGAGACACAGTATCCTGGCCACACGTGATTTTGCATGCCATAATGCACGCCTGATGGACTAATTCACAACTCTCACCTCCTAGTTACTTTTTCTCTGTGGTTGGTAGTGCTTACCACAAACTTCTGTTAACCTGTGAAACTGAGCTTTGAAAAGAGATGTTAAATATACAGCCATGTATTGATTGTTGTTCTAGAAGTAGTTAATAATTGTTATATGAAATTGGTTATTTAAGGGCAATTTAGTTTATCTCCCACATCCACATGTTTTTGACATTTACTAGTTCAAAAAGAGCAGGTTGCCCCAGAATTTTTGCTTATGTTACTTCTTTTTCGTAGTGTCATGAATAATGCATGTCAGAATGTCACACAATGGCTTATGATGACACTTCTTGTTATTTTCTCTGATACTTTGCTCCTGTAACATTTAAATATTGAAATAGATAAAGGAAAAATACGTCCTTTTCTGGATTTGTAAAATGAAAAGAAACATTAATAGATGAAATAGTAACACTTTTGGTGTTGAACTGGTATACGGGGTTCAGACTTTTATCAAAATATTGATAGGACAAACATTAAATGCTTTCTGCATCAACTACTTCAACTAATTAAAGCCAGTTGAAGATAGTATTTTTTTCCTCTTATTAATCATGAAAGTAAAAGTTGTATGATCTGTATTAATGGTCACATAAATTTTTTATAGTATGGAGTCACCACAGGTGATCATAAGATAAGTGACGTCTAGGCAAGAGCAGAAGACAAAAATGTACCAGCCAGTTAGGTGTTTTGTTGTTTGGAGTTCCGTTTAAAAGGAAACAGTATTTATATTATCTTGGGTCAGTGCCCTAGGAAGGTTATTACAAGTGCATTGTTTGTAACAATTTTATTACCATTCTAATTGGTCATGATTATTTCTGTTAGCTAAAGAAGTCCACATTTATCAAATGTGTTGCTTTTTTAAGTGCAAAAACACTTAATTCCCTTGGCACATTTAACTTCACTATTGACATACTCTTGGATGGAGCATGGCAGCCAGCTGGCATATGGCCTGTTTCCTTCCAGTGTGGGAAAGAAGAAAGGAATTTTGGCAAGAGATACCTAAGGAGAGCCTTTTATAAAAGTTCCCAAAGGGATTTATAGTCACTGTGAAATAGACATGACCTCAATTTTTAAAAAATCTCATTTTTAAACTGAACACAGAGAAGGGGGAGCTGTTGCTTTTCTTCCAAGGTTTCATTGCAACTATGCTGAAAAGCAATTTTTTTTGCCTTTTTTGTGGGGAGGGGGCCCTACAGAGTGTCATTCTGATTAATATAAAGAGAAGACGGGCCTGTGAACAACCTCATGTGCCTTGTTTTTCTAGGAAAATGCAACATGGCAGCAGCGATGGAAACAGAACAGCTGGGTGTTGAGATCTTCGAAACTGCAGAGTGTGAGGAGAATATTGAATCACAGGATCGGCCTAAATTGGAGCCGTTTTATGTTGAGCGATATTCCTGGAGTCAGCTTAAAAAGCTGCTTGCTGATACCAGAAAATATCATGGCTACATGATGGCTAAGGCACCACATGATTTTATGTTTGTGAAGAGGAATGATCCGGATGGGCCTCATTCGGACCGGATCTATTACCTTGGTGAGTATCGAGTCATAGTTTCTGAGAGGAAATGCTTTCTTAATTCAAACTTAGAGGCTAGATACTATTGGCACTCAAATTTTGGTGAATAAATAAACGAATCAGTAACAGTTCCATTAAAGGAAAAAAAAAACTGATTTGAAGAACTTCAGTTTTGGTGCTGAATTAATTTTGGTTTGTCCCATTAACTTTATTTTTACTTGCAGGTAACAAATCATGAACTGATTATGATGTTACTTTCAAGGTCAAAGTTAAAGATGCCAGAAATTACTTCTTCCTAAAGCTAGTTCACATGCCTTTCCTTAGGAATGGTCAGATTAGGAAGACAAACAAATCATTAGTTTGTTCCTACTCTCAACAGCTGCTGCTTTCATTTTCTTTAAACCAAGGCTGGTTTTGTTTTTTTGGTGAGGAAGATTGTCCCTGAGCTAACATCTGTGCCAGTCTTCCTCTGTTTTGTATGTGGGATGCCACCACAGCATGGCTTCATGACCAGTGCGTAGGTCCGTGCCTGGGATCCAAACCTGTGAACCCTGGGCCACTGAAGCGGAGTGCATGAACTTAACCACTACACCACCGGGCCAGCCCCAACCAAGGCTGGTTTTGGTCTCTTCTTCCTGAGCCCATTCACTCTAGATTTAAGGTCTGTCTAAATTAAATATATTATGCCAGCAATCTACTTTTTTTTGTTTATAAAATTTTTAAAAAGAGGTTTCCTCTCCTCCTTGAAAGCTGTTTCATGAATGTGTGCGTGTGTGTATATATGTATATTTTTTAGAGATAGTCTCTGCATAAGCCCACATCAGTAATTATAGATTCATTGTTTTTTAACAACTCCAGAGTATTCCATTTATAGTTGTGTCATATTTTACTTAACCAGACCTCTAATAATGAGCATTTCGATTTTTCTCTTTTGCTATTACAAAAGATGAGGCAGTAAATGTCACTGTATTAGATCATTTTGTACATGTGTGAATTTACTTACAGGACTAATTCTAAAAGTGGAATTGCTGGGACAAAAGGTGTATATATCCTGAATTTTGATTGGTATTGACAAATTGCCCCTCCAGTGAGATTATAGAATTTATATTCCTATCAGCATTGTCTCAGAGTATCTCTTTCTCCACACCTGTACCCATAGTGAGTAATCAGATGTTTTTATCTTTCCAACTCTGATTAGTGAACAGCAGTCTCTCATTGTAGTTGTTTATTATTTTTAATTTTAATTGTTTTTAGTTTAATTTTTGATTATTTTTAATTGAGGTATAATTGACATATAACATTATATTAGTTTCAGCTATACAACATAGTGGTTTGATATTTGTATACCTAGCAAAATGATTACCACAATAAGTCTAATTAACATCTGTCACCTTTCATAGTTAACAAAAAAAATTTTTTTTTCTTGTGAGAAGAGCTTTTAAGATCTACTCTCTTAGCAACTTTCAAATATGCAATATAGTATTAACTATAGTCACCATGCTGTACAATACATCCCCATATCTCATTGTAGTTTTAATTCTTATTTCTCTTGTGAGTGAGGTTGAGCATCTTTTCACATATTTAAAACATTTGTGTTTCCTTTTCTATGACTTACCTGTTTATAATCATTGTCTATTTTTTATTGGGTTGTGGGTGTTTTTCTTATTGATTTAAAGCATTTTTTTGTATAATGAGGGAATTAACCCATTGTGGTATTTTTCCCTGAGGTTTAATTTATTTATCTTTTGCTATGTAAAAATTTGTGAAGTTTTTTTTGGTAGTTTAATTTTTACTTTTTTGTAGTTTTGCATCATATCTAGAAAGGCTTTTCCAACTGCAAGATTATATTTTTTTAAATCTTTATATATTTTGGACTGTTTTGTTCCATTCATCTGTCTGTCAAATCGAGTGCCAATACTATGCTGCTGCTGCTATTATTATTATTATTATCATAGCTCTATGTGTTTTACTGTTTGATAGCACTAGTTACCCTTTATCACTCTTTTTCATACTTTTCTTGACTATTTTTATTTGCTCGTTTTTCTATGAGAACTTAAAAGTAGCTTGAATAACTCCTTCCTCCCAATCCTATCTATCCTGTTTTACGATTACGTTCTATTTATAGGTGAAGTTAGGGAAAATTGACAGTCTTTAAAATGTTGAGCTTTTCAAGAAGCTATATGCCTTTTCATTTGTTCAAGTCTTTTATATCCATCTGAATTTTAATTTTTTTCTCCACAAAAATCCATTTTTTAAGAAATGTTAGTATTCTTTGATCATCAATAAATACCAGTGTGTCATCAGCAAAGGAACAATGGGAAAAGCCCATTTTGTGCTTATATAGTACAGGTGTGTGTTTATGTAGAATGGCTTAGAAATTTTTATTGGTCATGGATGAAGCCAAGGAAGACATTATGGAAAGAAGCAGTTTCAAGAGGGGCAACTGAATGATTGTGGGAAATGAATCTCATTTGAGAATAGATGAGAACCAGTTTTTTTATATTTGAGGGCTGAAGGCCCTTAGAAGGAGAAGGCTTAAGGAGGATATGATCACATTTTGTAAAATTAGAATGGTATGGATAGGTGATTGCAATCTTAAGAATTCTATGACAAAGTAACTCTGGAATATACAGAATAAATTTAAGACAAAATCAAGTGCTGAAGTAAATGTCAGCTGATATCTGACTTTCTACTCCAAAAGGCAACACAAACTAAGAAAGGTTTAAGAAAAGTTTAGGAAAATAAAGGGATTAAGGACGATGTGGATATTTGGGGGCTCATCCCCAACCTTTGCAAGGGTTTGCAACCCATGCCCTTCCACAGACTACCTTCTGTGCCGTTATCAAAACACTAGATAGGATCTGTTCCATCTGAGAGAGAGTTTCTTGTTCTTCCTGTGTGATTTGTTTTCTCCTTCCTTCCCTCGTCCCTAACTTTTTTGGAAGTGATTCTGTTCTAGAACCTTTTAAGTAGAAGGGCTTTGTTTTACTTTGGGTTTTCTTTGGTTCACATCTTCATAACCAGAGTGTGTTTCTATTACTTCTCTTTTACATGTAGCTCATTCTACACTGCTGTGGATCTTCCCATTCATTTACTACATGATTTCACAGAATAGACCTGGCATCTACTTAGTGTAGACCTCTTTTGTTCACCCTTCCCCAATAAAGGACAAAGAGATTTTTAGCAAATCAGATATCAGATTCTGTGTTGTTTTAAAATGAATGTACTTTCATTTGAAACTTATTAGTGATTACAGTTATAGAACATTTATGGTAAAGAAAAACTAGAATTCAGTTAGACCTATGTATATTTCTAAAAAAGTACTTCAAATCATTCAGGAAAAGAGGAAACTTAGTAATCTGAAGTTGTCACAGAGCACCCCCACTTGGAATCTCATGAGTCTATTGTCAACTTGTAAGAGACTAACAATTTTCAAAAAAACTAAAACTGATACTTGTCCTTACATCATCTTATATAATTTTATGTTTGTTTTGGGAGGGACTAAGATCTGAATATCAAAATGAAACCTGAGCATTTTTCTTTGAAGCCTGGGTTTTACTGAAGAAAATTTCCATGGTATATGTCATGTGCATCTCCTACTCGTTAATATTCATTATAGATCACAGAGCGCAAAATTTTGTGGTATATAGAAGGCATTATGTACTTAATACTATGATTGCAGTAGATTGCTATTTTTAGAAATAATTAAAAAATGATTGTTTTCTCTTATAGCTATGTCTGGTGAGAACAGAGAAAATACACTGTTTTATTCTGAAATTCCCAAAACCATTAATAGAGCAGCAGTCTTAATGCTGTCTTGGAAACCTCTTTTGGATCTTTTTCAGGTAGGATCAAACATTGTTATTCCTGTGTTTGGCATAGGTTTTCAGATACTGCATTTATTTACAGGCAGAAATTCAATTGATGTTTTATATTTGAAGTTGATGTGAATCAAAAGGAATTAAAACGTTTTTATGTTTTTGCATGTTTGACCCTTAAATTCCATTTAATTCTCTATCTAAAACTAAGAGATATTACAGTACAGATTTTTTAAACTACTTTCTCCCTGTTTAACCACCTTTCTCCTCTATAAACTTGCTAGTTATGTAGTTCTCACATTTTTTGGGGAGGAGTTATTCACATAAAAGAAATAATATATAATTCCAGAAAGCTTTTTATTTAAATCTTTAAATTGAATGTGTAGTTCTAATACTTAGTACTCACTTAAGGGTTAAGTAAAGGTGTACTAAGCTCAGTTTTTGTTGCTAAATAATATAATTTATGAAAAATCAAAGCTTAGGGTTTTTTTCCCCAATATTTTATCTTAGACAAAATGCAAGTAGCTGAAAATCAATCTAAGAATAAGGTGATAGTTTGGGTATGATTATTTGCCCTTTTGGTCCTCATTTATTATTTTTACATTGAATATTTCCTTATTGAACAGCATGTTTGGGCTAAATGAACTAAAATGTGCTATTTCTCTTAGGAATTAAAAAAAAATAACTTGTATGACAACTAATAGTTTTGACTGCAACTATTTATCATGGATGTTGTTTTTTATACTGTATGGTTGTGACTTTTCTTTTTTTTTTCTGGGGAAGACCAGCCCTGAGCTAACATCTGTTGCCAATCCTCCCCTTTTTGCTGAGGAAGACTGGCCCTGGGCTAACATCCGTGCCCATCTTGCTCCACTTTTTATATGGGATGCCGCCACCGCATGGCTGACAAGCAGTGTGTCGGCGGGCGCCCGGGATCCGAACCCGCGAACCCCGGGCTGCCAAGCGCGAACTAAACCGCTGTGCCACCGGGCGGCCCCTGTGACTTTTCTTTAAAGCAAAAAATTCCTAATTCTAGGAACAGTGTGTAAAACTGAAATAATGGTAGCTTTCTCATGGAACAGTTTGCAAATTAATGAGTCAAAGTTCTTATTTTTAAAAAAATGTTATTGTGGAAAATTTCAAACCATACAAAAGTAGAATCACATGTGAAACAGTTTCAACAGTTATCAAATCTTGGCCATCAGTGTTCATTGTAGCCCTCCCAATCCCCCCTCCCAATCCCAACTCTCTCTTCTTGGATTATTTTGAGGCAAATCCCAGCTGTCATTTCACTCCCAAATAAATCAGTTTGTATATCTAAAGGAAAGTATACAAATACTTTTTTATTTGTTTTTGCTGCGGAAGATTCGCCCTGAGCTAACATCTATTGCCAATCGTCCTCTTTTTTCTGTGTGAGCTGCTGCCACAGCCTGGCCACTGACAGATGAGTGGTGTGATTCTTTGCCGGGGAAACAAACCCGGGCCGCTGAAGTGAGCATGCCAAACTTTAACCACTAGGCTATTGGGGCTGGCCCTAAAGGACAAATTCTTTTTAGACATTACCACAATATCATTATCATACCTTAAAAAATTATTGATCATTTCTTCATATGAAATATTCAGTGTGTTCAAATTTACCTGATTTTTAAATAAATTTTCTCCTTTTTTATACTTGATTTGTTCAAATCGAGATCTAAATAAGGTCCATATATTACACTTGATTGATAGGTCTTAAATGTCTCTTTTAATCTGTTGGTTTCCCCTCCATCCATTTTTTTTCCACACTGCAGTTCATCTGTTGAAGAAGGAGAGTCTGTTTTGCTGAGTATATACCCATGGTGTGATTTGATACATTCTCCAGTCCCCTGTATTTTCTGTAAATATAAATCGGTAGTTAGATCTAGAAGCTTGATCAGACCCAGGTTTGCTTTTTATTTTCAAGAATACTTCATAGGTCAAAAGAATTGAAAGCAGAGTCTCATAGAGATATTTGCACACCCATGTTTATACCAGCAATATTCACAGTAGCCAAAAGGTGGAAGCAACCCAAGTGTCCATGGACAGATGAATGGATAAATACAATGTGGTATATACATACAATGAAATATTATTCAGCCTTAAAAAGGGAGGAAATTCTGATGCTCCAGCATCAATGAACTGTGAAGACATTATGATAAGTGAAATAAGCCAGTCATAAAAGGACAAATACTGTATGATTCCACTTATATGAGGTACCTGAAGTAGTTAAATTCATAGAGACCGAAAGTAGGGTGGTAGTTGCCAGGGGCTGGAAGAAGGGGAAAAAAGGAAGTTGTTTAATGGGTATAGAGTTTCAGTTTTGCAAAATGAAAAAGTTCTGCAGATGCATTACACAACGTTGTGACTATACTTAACACTACTGACCTGTACACTTAAAAATAGTTAAGATGGTAAATTTCATGTTATATATATTTTACCACAATTAACAAAGAAAAGGATACTTCATAGGTAATGTATGCTTCCATCAAGAGGCATATAGAGCCTTATGTCTCTTCTTGTGATGATAGCACACTTTGATTATTGCCTAGATCCATTAATTTAACAAGAGTTGTAAAACTGATATTTATCATTCCTTCTTCCTTTATTGAAATACTTCTATAAAGAAAAACTGCTGTTTGACAACTATTCAGTTATCCTGAGGTCCACTTCACAATGGAAAGGCAGGATAATGTTTGATTCTTTCCCTTTATTTACCATTTTTCAAATAATGTGTTTCCTGCAGTCCTCCATAGGTTATCAATTAGAGTTTTTTGGAGATTTTTTTGGTATCTTTATGAACTTACAGAATAAACCTGTTTGATATCTTTTGATCCATTGACAGTTATTATTCTCATTATATAAGTTGTCTTATTTTTGGTTGGTAGAATACCCTTCAACTTGACATGTCAAATCCTTTTGACATGACCCTGGTAATAGTTGATAGGACTCTAGCTTTCTGGTGTGATGAAGATGTTCCACGCTCATCTTACACATTGCCTATCCTATTCAGCCATTTCTCCAAGGAGCTCT
Source organism: Tapirus indicus (assembly GCA_031878705.1). Taxonomy (NCBI): domain Eukaryota; kingdom Metazoa; phylum Chordata; class Mammalia; order Perissodactyla; family Tapiridae; genus Tapirus; species Tapirus indicus. The sequence continues at coordinate 56,297,492 of CM062918.1, read as the reverse complement.
GGTTCCTTTAGGGGAAAGTGGTATTAAGAGACCATGATCTGGGCACTAGGGATGCTCTTATTACTGAGTTGGTAATTGTTTCTAGGTCTTTTTATTGGGCAAACTAGGGAATACATATAGTGTGTGTATGTATTTGAACTGTAGGTATTAATATGCATTCATATCAATTCAGATAAAATATAATGTCAGACTGATATATCCAATTCAAACTCTGCACTACAGGATTTTTTTTTTAACCTCGTGTATCTTACATATGAATCTCTTTTCTCTGATTTCAAAACTCCCAGTCTAAACAACATAATTACTCATTTGCTTTGCCCCATACTTCACACATAACAGTTTCAAAATAACAAATGAATCAACGCTATGATTACTTACAGCAGTAACTTGGAATTGTTCTCTATGTCGTTATGTGACCAGTTCTATACAATTAGATGCATCTGCTTCATTTTGTTTTCAAGTATTAAGAATTCCTTTATTTTTAATTTAATTGTATTTTATAAAATAATTAATATGATTCCAAAGTCAAATCCACAAAAGAAAGTATATTCAGAGAAGCTCCCTATCTCCTCCATCCTATTTCCCTCCCTCTCATTCTAGATAGCCTTTCTGCTTTTAATGGCTCATCTTTCCTTTATAAAAAATACAAGTGAGTACATAGATATTCATATCCCCCCTTAGATAAGTAGTAACATACGATATACATTTTCTCCACCTTGCAATTTTCAGATAACAATGTATCCTTCAGATCACTCCATGGGAATATGTACTTAATCTTTATTTCTTTTTACATCTGAGTTGTGTTGTGCAGACAAATCATATTCAACCTGTTCCCTCTCGATGGACATTTCAGTTATTTTCAGCCTTTCTATTACAAAATAGTACTGCAATGAAATGGCTTGGGCATACAACTTTTTACATTTTTGCCAGTATGTCTTTAAGCTAAATTCTTAGAAATGAAATCACTGGACCAAAAGGTATTTGCTTTTGCAGTTTTTGCTAGATATTACCAAATTTTCCTCCATAGGAACTGTGACATTTTGAATTCTCACCAACAAGGTATAAGCGTGTCTGTTTTCCCACAGACTCTCCTGCACGGTATATAGTCAAATATTTGGATTTTTGCCAGTCTGATAGATGGAATTGGTATCCCAGTGTGATTTAATTTGCATTTCTGTTATAGGCAAAGTTGATCATCTTTTCATATAGTTAAAAGCTGTTGCATTTCTTTCTCTGTAAATTGACTATTCATATCTCTAACCCATTTTTCTATGGGGGTGAATGGTCTTTTTCTTCATTTTTAGGAGCCTTTTACTGGGGATATTAACCCTTTGTCTGTGATATAATTTGCAAATATTTTTCCCGGGTTGTCATTTGTATTTTTGCTTTTTTTGTGGCGTGTGTGTTTGTGTTTTGGCCATGTGAAAGATTTTTATGTAATAAAATTTATCAATCTTTCTGTATTGCTTCCGGATTTTATTGCTTCTAGAATTTGTGTCTTCTGTCATAGGTAGGACAGTTTTCACTATACTCAAGTATAAAAGAATTCACTCATGTTTTCTAGTACTTACATGTTTCTTTTTTTTTTTTTTTTTTTTTTTGTGATGAAGACCAGCCCTTAGCTAACAACCGTCGCCAATCCTCCTCTTTTTGCTGAGGAAGACTGGCCCTGGGCTAACATCGTGCCCATCTTCCTCTACTTTATATGGGACGCCGCCACAGCATGGCTGACGAGCAGTGCATTGGCGGGCGCCCGGGATCCGAACCTGCGAACCCCGGGCTGCCAAGCGCGGACTAAACCGCTGTGCCACCGGGCGGCCCCTATGTGTTTCATTTTTTAAAGCTTTATTGAGGTATAATTGACATAATAAACTGCAAATATTAAAGTGTACAGTTTGACAGATTTGGACATATGTATGTACTTGTGAAACCATTACCTCAGTCATTAGCCCCGAAAGTTTCCTTGTACCCCTTTCTAACTCCCCCACCCACCCATCCCCAGCAACCATTGTACCAGTCTTGCACAATCTGTCTTAAGATTTATCTCTAAGTATGTCACATATTTTATCCTATTGTAAATGTTATTGTTTTCTAATTTCAATTTCTGGTTGTTCATTGCTAGTTTTTAGAAATACACTTGATTTTATATAGTGATCTTATATCCTGCAACCTTGCTTAAACTCATTTATTCCATTAGTTTTTTTGTAGCTTCCATTGGATTTTTCTATATAAACAGTTATATTGTCTGTAAACACTAGAGTTTTACTTCTTCCTTTCCAATATGGTTACCTTTTATTTCTTTTTCTTGACTTACTGTACTGGCTCATTTCTCCATACAATGTCGAATAGAAGTGGTGAAAATAGATGTTCTTGTCGTCTTCCTAATCTTAGGAGGAGTCATTCAGTCCTTTACCAGTAGGTCTATCAACTGCAGGTTTTTCATAAATGTCTTTTATTAGGCTGGGGAAGTTCCCTTCTATTTCTAGTTTGCTTAGAGTTTTTATCAGGAACAGATATTGAATTTTGTCAACTATTTTTTTCTGTGTTGAGATCATAAGGTTTTTTTCTTTTTTAATTTGTTAATATGGCAAAACATTGCTTGATTGTTGAATGTCAAACCAACTTTGCATTCTGGGGAAAAGCCCACTTGGTTGTAACTTATTTCCTTTTAAATATTGGTTAATATTAACTTGGTTATTAATTATTATCCTCTTAAATTTGCTAAACTTTTGTTTAGATTTTGTATGTCTATGTTCATGAGAGATATTGGCCTGTAGAATTCTTTTCTTGTAATTTCCATGTCTGATTTTGGTAATAGTGTTATGCTGGTCACAGAATAAATTGGAAGTTTTTTTCCCTCTTTTTAATTTTCTAGAAGAATTTTTTTGGTAGAATTCGTGAGTGAAGCCATCTGGACCTGTAATTTTCTTTGGGGAAAGGTTTTTAACTACGTATTTAATTTCTTTGTTAGATATAGCGCTCTTCAGGTTATCTGTTTGTTTTTGAGTGAGCTTTGGTTGTTTGTGTCTTTTAAGGAATGTTTCCATTTCATCTGATTTATTGAATTTATTGGCATAAGATAAGGTTCATGATATTCCCAAATCTTTTTAATGTCTGTAGAATCTGGTGATGTCCCTCTCTCATTCCTGATATTTTATGAAATTTGTGTCTTCTCTTATTTGTTTTTTTTCTGATCAGTCTGGCTAAGGGTTTATCAATTTGGCTTCATTGATTTTTCTCTGTTGTTTTCTTTTTTCTATTTCATTGTTTTATGCTCTGATCTTTATTATTTCCTTTCTTCTGCTTACTTTATATTTCATTTATTCTTCTTTTTCTAGTTGCACAGGTGGTAGCTGAGCTCACTAGTTGCAGACCTTTCTTTTTTTCTTATATAGGCATAGTGTTATAAATTTCCCTTTAAGTACCACATTAGCTGCAGCCCATACATTGTGATATGTTGCATTTCCATTTTCATTTAGTCCAAAATACTTTCTATTTTCCCTATAATCCTTTAGTTATTTAGAAGTCTACTATTTAGTTTCCAGTTATTTGAGGATTTTTCAGAGATTTGATTTATAATTTAATTCCATGGTGATCAGAGAGCATACTTTGTGTGATTTGAATCTTTTCCAATTTATTGAGTCTTTTTTTATGGCCCAGAATATGGCCCATCTTGGTAAATGCTCTCTGTTTACTTGAAAAGGATATGTGTTCTGTTGTTGTTGAGTCTATAAATGACCATTAAATCAAATTGGCTTGTTGTATTGTTCAAGTCTTCTATGGCTTTACTGATTTTCTGTTTGTTCTGTCAGTTATCAAGAGAGAATGTTGAAATCTCCAACTGTAGTTGTAGATTTGACTGTTTCTCCTTGTAGTTCCATTAGCTTTTGCTTTATATATTTTCAAGCTATGTTATTAGGTGCATAAGTGAATAGGATTGTTACATCGTCCTGATAAGTCAACCCCTTTATTGCTATGAAATGAGCTTCTTTGTTTCTAGCAATGTTCTTTACTCTGAAATTTTCTTTAATATTAATATAGTCATTCCAGCTTTCTTTTGATTAGTGTTAGCATGGATTATGCTTTTTCATTCTTTTATTTTTTTTTTACCAATTTTGTTGAGGTATAATTCACATCCCATACAAGTCACTCATTCAGAGTATACAATTCAATGATTTTTAGTGTAGTCACAGAGTTGTCCAACTATCATCACAGTCTAATTTTGGAACACTTTGTCATCCCAAAAAGAAACCCATTAGCAGTCACTCCTCATCCCCCTACCCTCCCTACTCCCAGGCCTAGGCAACCGCTAGTCTACTTTGAGTCTCTATAGATTTGCCTAGTCTGGACATTTCACATAAATGGAATCATATAATATGTGGGGCTTCATAACTGGTGTCTTTCGCTTAGCACAATGTTCGGGATTTATCCACATTGTAGCAGATAACAATACTTTATTTGTTTTTATGACAATAATATTCCATTGTATGACTACTACATTTTATTTATCCATCAGTTTATGGATATTTGGGTTGTTTCAGCTTTTGGGGCTTTATAAATCATGCTGCTTTTAACATTCATATGCTAGATTTTGTGTAGCTCTGTGTTTTCAATTCTCTTGGGTTTATATCTAGTAGTGGAATTGCTGGGTCATGTGGTAACTCTATGTTTAAGTTTTTAAGGAACTACTAAATTGCTTTCCACAGTAGCTACACCATTTTACATTCCCACCAGCAATGTATGAGGGTTCTAATTTCCTGTGTCCTCACCAACACTTGTTATTATCCATCATTTTTATTATAGCCCTCCCAGTGGGTGTGAAGTGGTATCTCACTGTCGTTTGATTTGCATTTCCCTAATGACCAGTGATACTGAGCATTTTTTTCATGTGTTTATTGGTTATTTGTGTATCTTTGAAGAAATGTCTGTGCAAGTCCTTTGCCCATTTTTTGTTTGTTGTTGTTGTTTTGTTGAGGAAGATGGGCTCTGAGCTAACATCCGTGCCCATCTTCCTCTATTTTGTATGTGAGATGCTGCCACAGCATGGCTTGATGAGCAGTGCATAGGTCCGCGCCCAGGTTCCAAACCTGTGAACCCCAGGCCACCAAAGCAGAGTGCGCGAACTTAACCACTACACCACCGGACTGGCCCCTCCCTTGCCCATTTTTGACTGGGTCTTTTTAATGTTGAGTTGTAAGAGTTCTTTATATATTCCAGATACTAGACCCTTATTAGATATGTAACTTGCAAATATTTTCTCCCATTCTATAGTTGTCTTTTTGCTTTTTTCTTTAATTACAGTAGTCATTAATTTATTAGTATAAAATTAGCCATAATTATCTTTGGCAACTATTTAGTACTCTAATCATTAATTTAGATCTATACGTTTAAGCAGTTACTTCATGGAGGATAAGACATTTTTATGACTTCCTCTTTCTTCTATTCATCATTTACCTTAATCCAAAGTTCTTATAGTTTCATTTAAAAAAAAATTGTGCTGAGCCAGCCCTGGTGGCCTAGTGGTTAAAGTTCAGCACACTCTGCTTCAGCGTCCTGGGTTTGGTTCCCGGGCATGGAACCACACCACTCGTCTGTCAGTAGCCATGCTGTGATGGCAGCTCACATAGAAGAAGTAGAAGGACTTACAGTTAGAATATACAACTGTGTACTGGAGCTTTGGGGAGGAAAAAAAATTGTACTGAAATGCACATAATGTAAAATTTACCATCTTAACATTTTTAAGTGTATATCAGTAGCATTCAGTACATTCACATTGTTGTGCAGCCATCACCACCATCCAGCCACAGAACTCTTTTCATCTTGCAAAACTGTTAACTCTGTACCCATTAAACAGTTACTTCCCAGCACCCCTCTACCCAACCCTTGGCAACTACCATTCTACTTTCTGTTCCTATGAGTATGACTACTCTAGGTACCTCATATAAGTGAAATTTTATAGTATTTGTCCTTTTGTGACTGGCTTATTTCACTTAGCATACTATGCTTAAGGTTCATCCATGTTGTAGCATGTGTCAGAATGTCCTTTTTAAAGCTGAATAATATTCCATTGTATTTATACCACATTTTGTTTATCCGTTCATCTATTAATAGACACTTGGGTTTCTTCCACCTTTTAGCTATTTTAAATAATACTGCTATGAACTTGGGTATACACATATCTTTTTGTATCCCTGCTTTCGATTCTTTTAGGTATATGCCCAGAAGTAGAATTGCTGGGTCATATGATAATTCTATTTTTATATTTTTGAGGAGCCGCCATGCTATTTTCCACACGGACTGCACCATTTTACATTCCTACTAGCATTGTACAAGAATTCCAATTTCTTCACATCCTTGTCAACACTTACTATTTTCCGACTTTTTATTTGTTTATTTTTTTATTTGGTGAGGAAGATTTGCCCTCAGCTAACGTCCATTGCCAATCCTCCTCTTTTTGCTGAGGAGGATCGGCCCTGGGCCAACATCTGTACCCATCTTCCTCTACTTTATATGGGACGCCGCCACAGCATGGCTTGACAAGCAGCATGTTGGTCCGCGCCTGGGATCCGAACCTGTGAACCCCAGGCCGCTGAAGCGGAGCATGCGAACTTAGCCTCTGCACCACCAGGCCGGCCCCTATTTTCTGCCTTTTTGATAGTAGCCATCCTAATGAGTATGAGGTGGTATCTCATTGTGGTTTTGATTTGCATTTCCCTATTGATTAATAATATTGAGCATCTTTTCGTGTGCTCATTGGCCATTTGTTTATTTTTCTTTAGAAAAATGACTATTCGAGTCCTTTGCCCATTTTTTAATCAGGTTATTTGTCTTTTACTTTCTTGATAGTGTCCTGTTGCTTGAATAGGGACCACCAAAAAGATATGTCCAAGTTGTAAAGGTGTCTGTGAATGTGACCATGTTTAAAAATAGGGTCTTTGCAGATGTAATTAAAGATCTCAAGATGAGATACTCCTGGATTTAGGGCCCTAAATACAGTGATTGGTGTTCTTATAAGAGAAAGGAGAGGGAGTTTTGAGACAGACAGAGGGTAAAGGCTATGTGAAAACATGGACAGAGATTAGAGTTACGTTGCCATAAGCCAAAAACCCCCTGGAACCGCCAGAAGCTGGAAGAGGCACCAGAAGCCTAGAGCCTTTGGAGGAAGCTTGGCCCTGCTGACTCCTTAATTTGAGGCTTGCTCTCCTCCAGAATTGTGAGAGAATAAATTTCTATTGTTTTCAGCCACCAAGTTTGTGGTGATTTGTTATAGCAGCCATAGGAAACTAATACAAGTCCTTTCATGCACAAGATTTTATATTGTCGAAGGTCAATTGATCTGTTTTTTCTTTGATTGCTTGTGCCTTTGGTGTCATAGCTAAGAAACTATTGCTTAATCCAAGGTCATATCATTTATATTTTCTTATATAAATGTTTTATAATTTTAGTTCCAGCATTTAGGTCTGTGATCCATTTTGAGTTAATTTTTGTATGTAGTGTGAGATAAGGGTACAGTTATTTCTTTTACATGTGGAATGCAGTTGTCCTAGCACCATTTGTTGAAAGGCTATTCTTTTCTCATGAAATGTTCTTAGCACCCTTGTTGAAAATCATTTGAGCATAAATATATGGATTTATTTCTGGACTCTCAATTCTATTCCAATGGCCTGTATGTCTATCCATATGCTAGTACCATGCTGTCTTGACTCATGTAGCTTTGTACTAACTTCTGAAATTGGAAAATGTGAGTCCTCCATTGTTCTTCTTTTTCAAAGTTGTTTTGGAATTCCATATGAATATTATTATTATCAGGTCGCTTATCCGTGTCTGGAAAAAAGGCAGTTGGAACTTTGATAGGCATTCTGTTGAATCTCTGGATCAATTTGGGGGTCGGTTGCCATCTTTATAATCTTAAATCATCCAATCCATGGGCATGGGATGTCTTTCCATTTATTTAGATCTTTAATTTCTTTCAACAACGTTTTACAGTGTTCTGTATACAAGTCTTGCACTTCTTTGATTAAATTTATTCCTAAGTTTTTGTTCTTTTTTATGATAAATGGAGTTGTTTTCTTAATTTCGTTTTCAGACTGTTCATTGCTAGTGTATGCAGAAATGCAACTGGTATTTGCATATTGATTTTGTATCCTGCAACTTTGCTGAACTCATTTATTAGCTCTAATAGTTTTTTTTTTCCTTCCGGTTTTATTGAGATATAATTGACATACAGCACTATATATGTGTAAGGTGTACAGCATAATGATTTGACTTATATATCATTGTAATGTAATCATTACATTACAATCGTTGTGAAACGATTACCACAGTATGCGTGTTTCTTATTCATTTGTTTGAGCTCATCAGTGAAGTATTTGCCCCTTGTCTGGTTTCTTTGCGGTGAACATCTTCTCCCAGGTTATCATTTAGCTTTTATTTTTGCTGTTGCTGCTGTGCATTTTTGAGGAGCATGTTTTTTATTTTTATTTTACTTTGTGCTTTTTTATTATTATTATTGACGTCTTAATAGTTTATAACATTGTGAAATTTTAGTTGTACGTTATTGTTTGTCAGTCACTATATAAATGCCTCCCTTCACCCCTTGTGCCCACTCCCCACCCCTCTTGCCCCTGGTAACCACCAAACTGTTCTCTCTGTCCATGTGTTAGTTCATTTTCCACATGTGAGTGAAATCATGCAGTGTCTCTCTTTCTCTCTCTGGCTTATTTCGCTTAACATAATACCCTCCAGGTCCATCCATGTTGTTGCAAATGGGACAATTCTGTCTTTTTTTATGGCTGAGTAGTATTCCATCGTGTGTGTGTGTGTACACACACACACACACACATACACCACTTCTTTATCCAGTCATCAGTTGAGGGACACTTGGGTTGCTTCCACTTCTTGGCTATAGTGAATAATGCTGCAGTGAACATGGGGGTGCATAAGTCTCTTTGGATTGTTGATTTCAGGTTCGTTGGATAGGTACCCAGTAGTGGGATAGCTGGATCATAAGGTATTTCTATTTTCAATTTTTTGAGGAATCTCCATACTGTTTTCTCTAGAGGCTGCACCAGTTTGCGTTCCCACCAGCAGTGAATGAGGGTTCCCATTTCTTCACAACCTCTCCAACATTTGTTGTTTTTTTGTCTTGGTGATTACAGCCATTCTAACAGGTGTAAGGTGATATCTTAGTGTAGTTTTGATTTGCATTTCGCTGATGATTAGTGATGTTGAACATCTTTTCATGTGCCTCTTGGCCATCTGTATATCTTTCTTGGGAAAGTGTCTGTTCCTATCCTCTGCCCGTTTTTTGATCGGGTTGTTTGTTTTTTTGTTGTGCTGTTGGCTCTAATAGTTTTTTTGGGTAGATATTTTAGGGTTTTCTATATTTAATATCATGTTATCTTTGAATAGTTTTCCTTCTTCCTTTCCAACCCAGATGCTTTTTATTTCTTTTTCTTGCCTCATTGTCCTGGCCAGAACCTCTAGTACAATGTTGAGTAGTAGTGGTGACATACTTTCTATTTCCTGATCCTGAGGGGAAAACTTTGTTTTTCATTATAAAGAATTATATTAGCTATGGATTTTCCATAGATGCCCTTTATCAGATTGAGAAATTTCCCTTCTATTTCTAGTTTGTTGAATTTTTTTTTATCAAGAAAGAGTGTTGGACCATACCAACTCATATGGGATGCAGCAAAAGCAGTCCTGAGAGGGAAATTCATAGCAATACAAGCTCACCTTAACAAACAAGAAAAATCCCAAATAAATAACCTTAAATTGCACCTAACAGAGTTGGAAAAAGAACAGACAGCCCCGAATCAGCAGGAGGGAAATAATAAAAATCAGAGCAGAAATAAATGAAATTGAAACCACAAAAACAGTAGAAAGGATCAATGAAACAAAGAGCTGGTTCTTTGAGAAGATAAATAAAATTGACAAACCCTTAGCCAGACTCACTAAGAAAAAAAGGGAGAAGACTCAAATAAATAAAATTAGAAATGAAAGAGGAGAAATTACAACAGACACCACAGAAATACAAGGGATTATTAGGGACTACTATGAAAAACTTTACGCCAACAAATTGGACAACCTAGAGGAAATGGACAAATTCTTGGACGCGTACAACCTCCCAAAACTGAATCAAGAAGAAATAGAGAATCTGAACAGACCAATCACAAGTAAAGAGATTGAAACAGTCATCAAAAACCTCCCAAAAAATAAAAGCCCAGGACCAGATGGCTTCCCTGGAGAATTTTATCAAACGTTCAAAGAAGATTTAACACCTGTCCTTCTCAAACTATTCCAAAAAATAGAGGAAGATGGAATACTTCCCAACACATTCTATGAGGCCGACATCATGCTGATACCAAAGCCAGACAAGGACAATACAAGGAAGGAAAACTACAGGCCAATATCGCTGATGAACATAGACGCAAAAATCCTCAACAAAATATTGGCAAACCGAATACAGCAATACATCAAAAAGATCATACACCACGATCAAGTGGGATTTATACCAGGGACACAGGGATGGTTCAACATCCGCAAATCAATCAACGTGATACACCACATTAACAAAATGAAGAATAAAAACCACATGATCATCTCAATCGATGCAGAGAAGGCATTCGACAAGATCCAGCATCCATTTATGATAAAAACTCTCAACAAAATGGGCATAGAAGGAAAGTACCTTAACATAATAAGGGCCATATATGACAAACCTACAGCAAACATCCTACTCAATGGGGAAAAACTGAAAGCCATTCCTTTGAGGACAGGAACAAGACAAGGGTGCCCACTCTCACCGCTCTTATTCAACATAGTACTGGAAGTTCTGGCCAGAGCAATTAGGCAAGAAAAAGGAATAAAAGGACTCCAAATAGGCAATGAAGAAGTGAAACTCTCACTATTTGCAGACGACATGATCCTATACATAGAAAACCCCAAAAATTCCATCGGAAAGCTACTGGAAACAATCAACAACTACAGTAAAGTGGCAGGGTATAAAATCAACTTACAAAAATCAATTGCATTTCTATACACTAACGATGAAAAAACAGAAAGAGAACTCAAAAAGACAATCCCATTTACAATTGCAACAAAGAGAATAAAATATCTGGGAATAAATTTAACCAAGGAGGTCAAAGACCTATACAATGAAAGCTATAAAACACTATTGAAAGAAATCGAGGAGGACATAAAGAAATGGAAAAATATTCCATGCACATGGATTGGAAGAATAAATATAGTTAAAATGTCCTTTCTACCTAAAGCAATCTACAGATTCAATGCAATCCCAATCAGAATCCCAATGTCATTCTTCACGGTAATAGAACAAAAACTACTGAAATTCGTATGGGGCAACAAAAGAGCCCGAATAGCTAAAGCAATTCTGAAAAAAAAGAACAAAGCTGGAGGCATCACAATCCCTGATTTCAAAATATACTATAAAGCTACAGTAATCAAAACAGCATGGTACTGGTACAAGAATAGACACACAGATCAATGGAACAGAATTGAAAGCCCAGAAATAAAACCACACACCTATGGACAGCTAATCTTCGACAAAGGAGCAAAGAACATACAATGGAGAGAGGGAAGTCTCTTCAATAAATGGTGCTGGGAAAATTGAACAGCAACATGCAAAAGAATGAAAGTAGACCATCTCCTATCGCCATATACAAAAATCAATTCAAAATGGATCAAAGACCTGAAAGTGAGACCTGAAACTATGAAACTCCTGGAAGAAAATCTAGGCAGTACACTAATTGCGATTGGACATAAAGGGATCCTTTCAGATTCCATGTCTACCCAGACAAGGGAAACAAAAGGAAAAATAAACAAGTGGGACCTCATCAGACTAAAGAGCTTCTACAAGGCAAATGAAACCAGGATCAAAATGAATAAACAACCCACCAGCTGGGAGAAAATATTTGCAAATCGTTTGTCTGACAAGGGATTAATCTCAGTAATATACAAAGATCTCATACAACTGAGCAACAAAAAAACAAACAACCCGATCAAAAAATGGGCAGAGGATATGAACAGAAATTTTTTCAAGGAAGAGATACAGATGGCCAACAGACACATGAAAAGATGTTTAACATCACTAATCATCAGGGAAATGCAAATCAAAACTACACTGAGATATCACCTTACACCGGTTAGAATGGCTATAATCACAAAGACAAATAACAACAAGTGCTGGAGAGGTTGTGGAGAAACGGGGACCCTCATTCACTGCTGGTGGGAATGCAAACTGGTGCAGCCTCTATGGAAAACAGTATGGAGAGTCCTCAAAAAATTAAAAATAGAAATACCGTATGATCCAGCAATCCCACTCTTGGGCATCTACCCAATGGACGTGAAATCAACCATCACAAGAGGCATATGCACCCCTATGTTCATTGCAGCATTATTCACTATAGCCAAGAAGTGGAAGCAACCCAAGTGTCCCTCCACTGAAGATTGGTTAAAGAAGATGTGGTATATACATACAATGGAATACTACTCAGCCATAAGAAAAGACACAATTGTCCCATTTGCAACAACATGGAAGGACCTGGAGGGTATTATGTTAAGTGAAATAAGCCAGAGAGAGAAGGACAGACACTGCATGAACTCACTCATATATGGAATATAAGTGAACACACGGACAGAGAGAACTGATTGGTGGTTACCAAGGGGAAGGGGGGTGGGGGGGCACAAGGGGTGAAGGGTTACATCCACAAGGTGATGGACAAACAAAAATGTACAACTAAAACCCCACAGTGTTATAAACTAAGACATCAATAAAAAATAAAAAAAATTAAAAAAAGAAAGAGTGTTGGTTTTTGTCAAATGATTTTTCTGTGTCTATTGGGAAGATAGGGTTTTTTTTCATTATTTTATTAATATGGTATATTACATTGGTTGCTTTTTATATGTTGAACCAAGCTTATGTTCCTGGGATAAATCCCAATTGGTCATGTACAATCCTTTTAATATGCTGCTGTATTCAGTTTGCCAGTATTTTATTAAGAATTTTTGCATCTGTAGTCATAGGGGATATTGGTCTATAGTTTTATTTCCTTGTGATATCTTTGTCTGGTTTTGGTATCAGGGCAATACTGACCTCATCAAATGAGTTAGAAAATGTTTCCTCCTGTTCTCTTTTTTTGGAAGAATTGGAGAAGGATGGGTCTTTGTGTGTGTGAGGAAGACCAGCCCTGAGCTAACATCCACTGCCAGTCCTCTTCTCTCTTTTTTTTTTTGCTGAGGAAGACTGGCCCCAGGCTAACATCCGTGCCCATCTTCCTCTACTTTATATGGGACACTGCCACAGCATGGCTGACAAGCAGTGCATCGCTGATGCCCGGGATCTGAACCTGCGAACCCCCAGCTACCAAAGTGTGAACTAAACCGCTGTGGCACCGGGCCAGCCCCAGAGAAGGATGGGTCTGAATTCTTATTTAAACATTTGGAAGAATTCTTCAGTAAAGCCATCTAGCCCTGGGCTTTGATTTGTGGGAAGTTTTTTAATTACTAACTGAAGCTCTTTACTCATAGATCTATTCAGATTTTCTATTTCTTCTTGAGTCAGTTTTGGTGGTTTGTATGTTTCTAGGAATTTAACCATTTCATCTACATTGTCTAATTTGTTGGCATAGAATCGTTCATGCTATTCCCTTATAGTCCTTTTTATCCCTATAATATTGTTAGTAGCAACCCTCTTTCATTCTTGATTTTAGTAAATTGAGTCTTCTCTCTTTTTGTTTTTTTGATCATTCTAGCTAAATTTGTCAAATTTGTTGATCTTTTCAAACAGCCAAGTTTTCATTTCGTTGAGCTTTATTGTTTTTCTGTTCTCTATTTTGCTTATTTCCAATCTAATTTATATTATTTCCTTACTTCTGCTTGCTTTGGATTCAGTTTGCTTTTTTCCCCCATTGTCTTAAGGTGGAAAGTTATGTTATTGATTTGAGATCTCTTTTTTAATACAGGCATTCATAGTTTTATATGTTTCCCTCTGAGCACTGCTTTTGCTGCATCCCTTAAGTTTTAGTATATTGTGTTTTCTTTTGTCTCAGTATTTTCTGATTTCCTTTGTGATTTTTTTCTTTGACCCATTGGCTTCCCACTGCTTATGCCAACATCTGGAAACTGTGAAGGCAGTTAGCCTGGACAACTGTAACGCTCACCTCAGTTGGTTTCCATTTCTCGGGGATCAAGGGATCACTGGCCTTTGTCATCTGATGTCCAGTGTCTTGAAAAACTTATTTCATATATTTTGTCCATTTTCTCACTTGTTTCAGATGGGAGATTAAATCTGGTCCTTTGTTACTTCATCTTGTGTAGAAGTGGAAGTTGGTTTCATTTTTAACATTTAAATCTCTGACCCATTTGGAACATGTGAGAAGTGGATCCAGTGTTATCTTTTTGCATATGGCTATGCAGTAATTCTAACTGATTTAAAATTTAAATCAGTAATCACTGATTTTAAAAGTCTCATCTTTTCCCTACCATGTTTTCTTATTAGTTTCTATATTCAGCATTCTATTTTGGATTTTCTATTCTGTACCATTGTTCATTCTGTTTATTCATGTTTTGATTTTTTAATACCTGGCAAAGCTAACCTTGTTCCCCATAATTGATCTTTTTTAGGGTTATTTTTTCATCTTACTTGTTATTCTTTTAAATAAATTTTATAATCACAAAGTTATAAATACAGAGTTCTTTTGTGAAAGTTAATTTCTTAGCTTTGAAATTTCTTGTGTTCTGATTATTAAGCATAAAGACATATTAAGTACCAACCAAGTCTGGTGACATTAAAGGAGAATAAGAGGGGAGAAATTAAAATATAATCGTATACTCAGAATTGCTCTTGGCTTCAATGGAAACAGTCTTAAGAGATATTTAAAACAAAAAGATCAGAATTGGGGCCAGCCCAGTGGCGTAGTGGTTTGTGCGCTCCGCTTCGGTGGCCCTGAGTACACAGGTTTGGATCCTGGGTGTGGACCTCCACACTGCTCATCAAGCCATGCTGTGGCAGTGTCCCACATACAAAAAAATAGAGGAAGATTGGCACAGATATTAGCTCAGGGCCAATCTTCCTCACCAAAAAAAAAGATCAGAGTTAATAAAACTATATGTTCATTGATTTTGCTAGTTTTTTTTTCTATTAGAGCCTAACAGACACATGTACCAATGTATATATATGTAATTAAACATTAATTTATAAAAATTATACAATGAATACAAAAAACTAGGTAGGTTTTTAGCAGGATTCCAAGGTTGTCTCATTTTTTAACCTCACTTAACATTATTTTAGGTTTGCAAGTATACACCTGTATTTGCCATCCTTGAACAGTGTTTACTTTCAGTGTGCTGGCTTAATTCTAGAGTGATATATTCCTGCCAATAAACTTATCTAGACTTTTTTTTTAAAGTATTATTCCTTGATAGCAGAACCCATGTCTGCTTCCCTTATTTATCATACTGAAATAAAGTGTAAAGAGCTCTTAGTGAGGGAAGATGTGGATGTAATTTTTTTAAGTTAGCACTTATTAGATTTGTTTTCCTTATGTTCCTTTTAAAATTTTATACACAATTATCAAATAATATTTCTAGCTTGGGAAAACCCCTCATCATCATCAGTCATTAGTTACAAATATTCTTTGAGAGAGATTTTAATAGACGCTGTAGGTAGGAAAACAAAATGACACAGATTCTGCTCTTAAGTTGTTTTTTAATCTATTTCTATTCAGAAATACTGAAAAAAATGAAAAACAATACCATAGCCAAATGAGTGTATATGAGTATAAATGAGTACACGATAGTGGATCAGTAAACTTTCCTGGCTAAGGCTGAAGTAGAACTAGGATTTGGGGATGTCAGTAAAACATATGGATGGAAAGAAAAATAGCCTTTCAAGGAGGGAAAATAGAACAGACAAAAGCCGAAAGGCAGAGCATCACATATTGGGTTTTAAGGCAGTGATGTTACCAGCCTGACCTAGGATTTTATTAGAGGAGTATTAGTAGATGTAATGGGAAGGTACTAATGACAGCTGATATCTGAGAACTTACTCTGTGCCAGTCATTGTGCCGTAAACACTTTACATATTTTTATCTAAGTTAATCTTCACAAAGCTGAAGTAAATGATTTATTACTGTTTTGAAAGTAAGGAAAATTGCTTTTGAAGAAATTCAGCTACTTGCCCAAAGTCAGACTTATGGTGAGGGTCAAAGCCTAGATTCAAACCACTTGATTCCAAAGTCTGTGCTTTTTGATTGTGTGCAAAACTGCTAAATTACATTTAGGTTGTAGAAGATCTTGATCGCCAAGTCAAGGTGATGAGACTTAATTCTTGTTCTTTAATGTATGCAGTAACCACCTAGAGACCTTTTACCAAGCAGTCTTGCAGCAGACTTCCTAAAATTAATCTGCTTAAAGTTCTGGCAAATTTGGGGGTCACTCAAAATGTAGACTCAATAATATTCAGATGCTAGGCTTTAGTGCTAGAAGCAAAAAGCAAGCTTTCAAAAGACTGGAATAGGTGACTTCTCTTTCCTTTTGCATTAGGCAACACTGGACTATGGAATGTATTCTCGAGAAGAAGAACTATTAAGAGAAAGAAAACGCATTGGTACAGTTGGAATTGCTTCTTATGATTATCACCAAGGAAGTGGAACATTTCTGTTTCAAGCTGGTAGTGGAATTTATCACGTAAAAGATGGAGGACCACAAGGATTTACTGTAAGATGGTGTTACTACTTGTTAAATCTGTTTTTGAGTCCTAAAGGTTATTTGCACCCAAATCAGAAAGATAATTAAACAAACCAGAAAATTCTGTTTACCTGCCAACTAAGAAATTTAGAAGTAAAGAAAACAAGAAATATGGGTATTAATTTCCCATTTTAAGAGTCAATAATTTTTCCAGTGACATTAATATACAATTTTTAAAATGCTAAAATAAAAGCACTTGATATATGGGAAGATATAGTAAAGGACATCAATGCCCATTTTCTGAGTAAGCGCTGAGGGGGATTTTGGAAGACACTGTTGTCACAAGACACATTTTGGTTCCCTTAAAAGCTTAATTCATCTTGATAAATGGTTTTAATGTTTGGTTTTATTCCAGGCAATTCTTTATGTGCTATTAGAACTATTCTTTTGATAGAATTGTGATGATCCTGGTTTTCACTGCATTTTTATGAGCAAACTATTTTATATTGGTAAAATTAATTTGAAATATTTATTATATAAAATATTCAATAAATACATGTTTAATAAAAGTATTTAACAAAGAATTACTCCGTTAGACAGGTTTGGGCAACAAAATTTATGAAGTGCTATTATATTGTCTTTATTTCCTCTCCTATTACCCTTAGCTTTCCAATTATAGTAAAAAAAAAAAAAAAATGGGTCCTTCCTTATAAGTTAAGGCATATGAAAGTATATTTTTCTGGGAAGCAGTTATCATAGTTGACATTTTACTTGGGATTATCATTCGTTTCATAAGAAGGGTGCTGGCAAAGGAATATGTATGTTATCAACCTGATACTTGCCTTAAAATGTTGTTTACTTTTCCAGCAACAACCCTTACGGCCCAATTTAGTGGAGACTAGTTGTCCCAACATTCGGATGGATCCAAAACTATGCCCAGCTGATCCAGACTGGATTGCTTTTATACATAGCAATGATATTTGGATATCCAACATTGTAACCAGAGAAGAAAGGAGGCTCACCTATGTGCACAATGGTAATGCACAGTTCTTCAAATCTACTTTCCTGGAAAGTGTTTTTAAAATTTAGTTTGCTCTTGCTTACATTTTGAAATTGAAGCAAGCCGAGTGATCTTTATATTTTAAATTCAAATCTTTAAAATTAAAAAAAAGTACAGAGGATAAGTGATATGTACCACCTGTGTAATCCTGCCTTGTTTTAATGTTCATTTTCAGACAGCACAAGAACAGCACCTCTGACATGATTATTCTTTTAGCCTATGATGACTGCCAGAATTTCCTCAAAACTGTTCTCATTAAAATAAAATTTTAATTAAAAAAATTCATCTTCTTTTTGGGGAACAAGCAGAAAAACCTAATACATATTATAAGAGCTACCTGAAAATTTATCTTCCTTTTTTGGAAAGCCTACTTAGTTATTTTATCATAATGGGAAAAACAATTCTTTGTAGAACTGTATGTATTGTGGAAATATTTAATTTTTATTGAAGTGACTATAATAATACTAAGCACAGAAAAGATGTGGATGTTTTTCTCTAAAGCTTTCATACAAATGAAAGATGGGAAATAGTGTATTGCTTTTTCTTTGAACACATGAAACAGAGCTTAAGATTAAACTCTATAATGAAGGATGATCATTCTAAAAATTCATTTGTCCAACCTTTGCTTAATCTAATGTTCACAAAGCTGATTTATTGGGCATCTTCCTTAATAAATTATTTTAGAATACAGTAGTATATTGACAGCAGACATTTTTTCATCAGTAGGATAATCAGTGTTGTAGAAGAAGCCTTTTCCTGAACAATTTACATTGATAGAAAGAGCA
The DNA here is from genome assembly GCA_031878705.1 of Tapirus indicus. Lineage (NCBI taxonomy): Eukaryota > Metazoa > Chordata > Mammalia > Perissodactyla > Tapiridae > Tapirus > Tapirus indicus. The sequence continues at coordinate 56,278,937 of CM062918.1, read as the reverse complement.
CTGAATTAGGAGTCAAGAAATCTGTTCTAACTAGTCAACCAACAAAAATACATTAAGTTCCTCTGTGCCAGGCAATGTGGCAGGAACTAAGAATACAGAATTGAATAAGACATAGTCCTGTCCCTCAAGGAAACTGTGTAAACAAATAAAACAGAATGATAAGAAGCAACCATAGGGTGTTACGGGATTGCCAGTGAGGGGCAGTGGTCAGGAAAGGCTTCCCAGAAGAGATGACACCTAAACTGATCTGAAATATGACTACACATTAGCCACTACACTCAAGGCGAGGGGACTGCATGAGAATGGTCTTGATGCAGAAGGTACCATGATGTGTATGAAGAGTTAGAAGCAGTCTGATGGTCCTAAAGCATAAGGTGAGTCAAGAAGTAGGGAAGGATAAGGCTGGCAGATAAGAAGAGCCAGGACAAGGGTAGTATCTCACATGAATGAACATGGTCTTTATCGTGATGTAGGGCTCCACTGAAAATTTTTTAGCAGTTAAGTGGTGTGGTCAGAGTCACACTGTAGATAAATTATTCTGGGTACTGTGTGAAAGTTATATTTGAGAAGCTCAAGACTAGAGACAGGGACGGCAAAGCTTAAATGTTGGAATTATCTAGGTTTTATGGCCTAAAACTAGAGCATAGGATAGAGAAAAGGGGATGGAGTAGGGAAAATTTTAAGTAAAAAGTACATGTTTTGGTGTTTAATGGATCTCCATTTGGAGTCAGGGAATCAGAATAGCTACCAATGACAGCAGAAAGATTAGGTAGGTAGTTAATAAATCTGGATTGGAAATCCTAGCCATTTGTTCATGCTTTTGACAAACACTGAACACTCACCATTTCCTACTTATTGTAATTGAGGCTGGGACGGCAAAGCTCTGACAATAACTGTTAAAATTAAGGCATTTTTTAGTTTATTTTTTTCTTCTATAGACTTGTTTTCCGTTCAGGATTATTATGAAGACTGGCAGAATTTAAAATAGAAAGCACTGAAACCCTGCAGGGTGCTATAGTAGTGTTTTTATTATTTTTTTCTGTGCATGTAGGTATGTGGTATTGTTATTATTTTCGGGATTAGTGTAGTAGTTAAAAATATAATTTAGAATCAGACTGTCTGGCTTTGAGTCTCAGATCTGCCATTTTTTTAACTCTGTGATTTTGAGATTAAGTTATTAACCTATCTCTTTGTTTCCATATCTGTAAAAAAGGTTAATAGCATGTCATTATAGAGTTGTTATGAGGTTTTAATGAGTTAATATTTGTGAAGTGTTTAGGGCAGTGTCTGAAACATAGTAAATGTATGTGTTTGTTTAGATAAAAAGGTAGAGAGTGAGCATCATCTCTCTTATTCTGTTTGTTCACAATAGATTTCCAAGTAAAAGTCTGCTTTTAGATGGGTTTAGTCAATCAGTGTGTGCATGTGTTTATTCTCTACCTAGAATGATAAGAGGAATTTAAAAGTAATATAAGGGGCCGCCCGGTGGCTCAGCGGTTTCGTCCGTGCTTGGCAGCCCGGGGTTTGCGAGTTCAGATCCCAGGCGCCTGCCGACGCACTGCTTGTCAGCCGTGCCGTGGTGGCGTCCCATATAAAGTGGAGGAAGATGGGCACGGATGTTAGCCCAGGGCCAGTCTTCCTCAGCAAGGGGAGGATTGGCAACAGATGTTAGCTCAGGGCTGGTCTTCCCCACAAAAAATAAATTAATTAATTAATTAAAAGTAATATAATACCAGCCTCTGCTCTCAAATGACAAATCTTAGTGGGAGAACAAGATGATACTGTGTATTCATTTAATAAATAACTCTTAATAGCTGAAGTCTGAGATAAGTGATAGGGAGATACAAATGAGGGGCACCTATTCTCATATCTAAAGGAGAACAAAATATAAACCAGTATAGGGGTATAACTTTGGGGTAGTTGAAAGACCCAAGAAAACTCAGAACTGGTTTGGGCTATATCATTAATTCCAGAATTTAGAAAACTGAAAACTGAACTTAGTTTTCATTAGCTTGCTGCTAAAACTCATTTGGTGGCAAAACCTGACCTGAACTGACCTGAAGATATTTATAATCATAATCCTACTTAGTGTGCTTATTCATAAGTTTGCTGCAGGAATATTGGTGTATTTGGTTACAGGGTGTTTGATTACCCTGCTGGAGATGTTCACAATTATATAGTAGATGTATAATATATGAATAATTCCCCAAATTCTGAGTTCCAAACACTTCTGGACTCAGGATTTTTGGGTGAGGGATTATTGGTTCATACTGCACGTCTGTTTCAGGCAATATATAGAAAATACAGATAAGCAAAAATAATACATTGAAACTTGCATGTAAAATTAAAATCACTGTGAGGTAATTCCTACACACCCATCAGACTGGCTGAAGTGAAAAAGATTAGGAACACCAAATATTGGAGAGAAACACTCATACGTTGCTAATGAGAATATAAAATAATACAAATACTTTGGAAAACTGTGGGGCACTTTCTTATGAAGTTAAATGTATATTTATCATACTACCCAGCCATTCCACTCCTAGATCTTTTTTCAAGAGGAATGAAAACATACATCCACAAAGATTCTTGTACAAGAATGATCATAGAATCTTTAATCATAATAGCCAAAAACTGGAAGCAGCCCCAATGTCCATTAACGGGATAAAAGAGCTATGGTATACACTGGAATACCACACAGCAATAAATAAGAATGAATTACTGATACATGTAACAACATTGATGAATCTCAAAAAAGCAGACAGACACAAAGTATTTACTGTATGATGTCATTTATATGAAATTCTAGAATGTGAAAACTCACCTATGGTGATAGAAAGCAGATCAGTGGTTGCTTCTGGAGTGGGAATGGACATTGACTGAGAAGGGACATGAGAAAACATTCTAGAGTGTTAGGAATATTCTGTGTCTTGACAGGGTGTTGTTATACAAGCATATGAGTTTTTCAAAAATGAACAGTATACTAAAGATTTTATATATTATAAAGCAATTTTTTTAAAGGCTTGTCTTATAGTCTTACTATTTGGAGAGAACCACATTTTGGTTTATATCCCAATACTTTTTAAAATATATATTTGTGTAACATTTTTATAAATGGAATCACAGTGTACATGCCATTTAGTAATATCCTTTTTTTTTAAATTCAAGTATATTGTAAACATTTCCCACGTCATGAAATCTTACATAGTTATGGCTTTGTGGCTTTTTGATTTTTGTTTTTAGAGCAAGAGTTCCCTTCAGACTATTTGCTGGAAACCTAAGTGTAAAACAGATAAAAGCTGAGCTGCTCTTGTTGAATGGGAGGAAGGAGAGGGAGGAAGAATGGTGAATTACATGATCTGTAAAGCCCGTTCTAGGTCTAAAGATGAATTCTCTGTGTAGGAGAGTTCCAAGTCATCATGACCCTTTACATGTATTCTTTTTTCCATGATCCTAGCTAAATAGGAAAATAATACGGGGGCCGCCCGGTGGCGCAGCGGTTTTGTCCGCGCTTGGCAGCCCGGGGTTCGTGAGTTCAGATCCCGGGCGCCCACCGATGCACTGCTCGTCAGCCACGCCGTGGCGGCGTCCCATATAAAGTAGAGGAAGATGGGCATGGATGTTAGCCCAGGGCCAGTCTTCCTCAGCAAAAACAGGGGGATTGGCGACGGATGTTAGCTCAGGGCTGGTCTTCCTCACACACAAAAAAGTAATAATAAATAGGAAAATAATAACTAACGTTTATGGAGCACATCCTATGGTTCAGGCTTTGTTCTACGTGCTTTATGTGCATTAACTCATTTAATCCTCATAACAGCCTTGTAAGGTAGGTTCTTACTCCCATTTACAAATGGAACTGGCAGTGGAAGGAGATTGGCTATTTGCCCAAGGTAATCAGTTAGTGAATGATGGCATCCAGATTTGAATTCAGTCCATTTGGCTCCAGAGTTCACCACTATATTACAGCTGCCTTTCAAAAGAAATTGAATCATTCTGCTTTGTACCTGTAAAACGATAGAGAACTTCCTGTGATAATTTTGCCTTTTGTGTTTGTCTAGAGCTAGCCAACATGGAAGAGGATCCCAGATCAGCTGGAGTTGCTACCTTTGTTCTTCAAGAAGAATTTGATAGATATTCTGGCTATTGGTGGTGTCCAGAAGCTGAAACAAGTAAGGGGGTTCAAAATAATATAGGTCAATTAAAGTATTATGAGATTCAACTACCAATTAGTTAACTGCACATATTCTTAATTCTGAATAGTAGATTCTGAAGTGATGAAGATTGGATCCTACCAGTAGTTATTCAGAATATATAGGCTATATCCCACCATAATGAATTCTAATAAAAGCAGTTGTACTGTGTTCAGTACCTTGGTCCTTCAACTCCCCTTGCCAATTTTTCTTTAGAAACTAGTCTTAGTAATGTTAGTGGCAAAATAAAAAATACCACACCTTAATGAGTTGCTGTAAAAAGGATGATTACAGAGTCTGCTTGAACAGGTGGCCAAATTAGTATATGAATGGACCAGAAAATAGGGCACAAATTCCTCCTTTTTCCTGGTGAATTCACAAATATTTTACTGCCTGAGAAACAGCTCTCTAAAGCAGTGGCTTTCAGACTTTTTGACCATGATCCAGTTAATAATTTGCTTTACATTCTAGCCTAATACATTGTGTATATACTGTATACATAAAACTGAAAACAAATTTTGTGAAGCAATACTTATCCTTATGTGTAATGCACTCTGATGTTGTGTATTTTCTGTTTGTTGTTGTAGTTGTGGGGTTTTTTTTTTGTGACGAAGACTAGCCCTGAGCTAACATCCATTGCCAATCCTCCTCTTTTTGCTGAGGAAGACTGGCCCTGGGCTAACATTGTTGCCCATCTTCCTCTACTTTATATTGGACCCCGCCACAGCATGGCTTGACAAGCTGTGCATTGGTCCACACCCGGGATCCAAACCCACAAACCCCAGGCTGCCAAAGCAGAGTGCATGAACTTAACCACTATGCCACTGGGCTGGCCCCTGTTTGTTGTATTTTTTAATGCTGGTTAAGACCCATTAATAGATTTCATGACCCACTAGTGGATTGCAGCTAGCATTCTGAACACTCCTCTAATGGACCATAAAAAATATTTATTTTTAAGCCATGTCTTAGATTTGGACATTTTAAGATGTAAAATGTTTCACCATCACTGTATTTGTTAGAACAAGATTTTGACATGAATTAGAGAAACCATTCAAAAAAACTGGACTCTATTTAAATAGCATTTATTTTGTTATAGGAAATATTTAAATGTAATAATTCATTTTTCAACAAGGAATGCATTTTAAGTTATGCAAGGACCGAAGTCCTTCACAAGTGTTTCGCCTGTTTTAGTTGTGTGTATATATATACATAATTATCTTCAATTTTTGCGCTTCAAAAGGAGTAACCTTTAACCACAGTGGCTTAACAGTAAGCTTGCTACTGCAAAGACTAGTGATATTTTCATACATAAAAGGCAGCATATTTTGTACACAAATTATTTTTCACTCTGGGAAATAGGACACTAGAGGGAATGGTCAGTTATGATCACTTTCTGGAATAATTCTTCTAAATTTTCAATATTTCAATTCCTTTTAAGCTCCTAGTGGCAGCAAGATTCTTAGAATTCTTTATGAAGAAAATGATGAATCTGAGGTGGAAATTATTCATGTTACATCTCCTATGTTGGAAACAAGGAGGGCGGATTCATTCCGTTATCCTAAAACAGGTACTATATTCCATTGGCATTTATATTCAGTCATTTCTAATTTCCAAACAAAATTCTCTCTGCAGTCATCAAAAGTGTGGTCTACATTGGTCATTTACAGCCTTAGGAAGGATACATTGTTCATTAAGTGTCACTGAAGTAGATTTTTTTAAATTACAGACTGATCCTTTTTATTTATTTATTTATTTATTTATTTTTTTTGTGAGGAAGACCAGCCCTGAGCTGCCATCCATTGCCAATCCTCCTCTTTTTGCTGAGGAAGACTGGCCCTGGGCTAACATCCGTGCCCATCTTCCTCCACTTTATATGGGACGCCGCCACGGCATGGCTGACAGGCAGTGCGTCGGCGGGCGCCGGGGATCTGAACTCACGAACCCCGGGCTGCCAAACGCGAACTAAACCGCTGTGCCACCGGGTGGCCCCCAGACTGATCCTTTTTAATTATTTTCAAAGGTGGGGAAGTGTACAAAACTGATTATTTCAAGGAATGAATAAAAAAGTGTCTTTGCTAAGAAATAAAGAGTTTTAGAGGATTATGTTGTTAATAAATTAGTAGGGTTTTTTTTCCCATTTTGCTCTTTACAGCATTTCAATTGTAGAGTGATACAGAATTTCTCATTTCATAGTGACTATTGATGTTTTTCAGCTTCTTTTTTTTGATACTCATTAAAAATTTGAGATGGAGTTCTAAGATTCTTATGCAGTAAAGCCCTGACTGTATACAATATTCCTCACTTAACTAAAGTGTAAAGAGGATTGATCTGGCAAAATTAGTTTGAATGATTTTGGATATGCGTTACTATTCACTTACGTCTCTTTCTAAAGGCACGGCAAATCCAAAAGTCACTTTTAAGATGTCGGAAATAATGATTGATGCTGAAGGAAGGGTAAGTATAAATGTTGTGTTGACTTTTTGTGTCATTTGACTAGTCTAGTCAGTTTAGTAGAGATCTTAGATACACTTTTTTATTTTTTGGACTTGTTGAACTTGCTGAGACATCTGTGGATCATGATTTCAGGCTGACCTAATTTTCTACTTTGAAAACTTTCCGCTGGTTCCCAAGATAGTAATATGGGGATATGCATATTTACTACTCCTTTCCAATAGTTTTTCCTCTTTGCCTTTGTTAATTCTTCAGAGGAATATTAAAAGAATAGTGGTCATTGACTGGTGGGTTACCTTCTGTGTTGGATAGATGTCTATGGTAGATTAAATATCCCACATTGCTCTTGTTACTGCTGCTTTCCATCTGGACATACTTGTAAGCTCACATACTTGTAAGCTGAATGCACATAAGATTAATTAAAAAGCAGTCTTCTCTGCTAGGTTTTTTTTAGCAGCTTTATTGAGCTGTAATTCACATACAATACAATTTGCTCATTTAAATTTTAAAATATAAGTATATTCACAGAGTTGTGCAACCATCAACATAGCCAATTTTAGAACATTTTCATCACCTCAGAAAGAAATCCCCATCCCTTAATCGTTAACCCCCAACCTCCCCATACCCCCAAGGCCTGGGCAACAACTAATCTACTTCCTGTCTATAGATTTGCCTATTCTGGACATTTTATATAAATGGAATCATACAGTATCTAGTCTGGGGTCTTTCACTTAGCATGATGTTTTCAAGCTCCATTCATGTTGCACTATGTATCAGCACTTCATTTTTATCGCCTGAAAATATTCTGTTGTATGGATTTTATTTATCCACTCAACAGTTATGTGTGACATCTGGGTTGTTTCCACCTTTTGGCTATTAGGAATAATGCTACTGTGAATGTATGTGTACAAGTTTTTGTGTGGGCATGCATTTTCATTTTTCCTGGTTAGATACCTAGGAGTGAAATTAGTGGGTCATATGATAACTCTATGTTTAACCTTTTGAGGAACTGCCAAACTATTTTCCAAAGTGGTTGTACTATTTTATATTCCCACCAACAGTGTATGAGGTTTCCAATTTCTCCACATCCTCATCAAAACTTGTTATTGTTTGTCTTATTTATTATAATCATCCTAGTGGGTTTGAAGTTGTGTCTCATTATGGTTTTGATTTACGTTTTCTTGATGGCTAATGATATTGAATATCTTTTTCATGTGCTTATTGGCCATTTGTATATCTTCTTTGGAGAACTGCCTATTCAGATCCTGTGCCCATTTTTTAAAATTTATTTTTTAAAAAGTGTGTCGGCTAACACTTCAAGTGCTGAAGAGCCACGTGTAGCTAGTGGATCCTGTATTCGACTGTGCAAATACAGAACACTGCTATTCATTGCAAAAGATTTCACTGCACAGTTCTGATTAAAGTGCAAATAACATAGAGTTTTTTTTCAGATTTCTCTGTCTCCAGAGCCTATGGCTTATCAATTAGTATGGGTAACAAACCAGATATATAAATAATTTAAATAAATAATAAATTCAATTAGTAGTAAAAAAAAAAAAATTATGTCGGCTAGACTTTTAAAGGAAAAAAGTTTGCTTCTCCAGGGCCATTTCACTAATATATTACACAAATAATATTTTAGGCTAAAATATAGGGAACTAGGGACTATTATTTTTCTTAAATACTCCAGTCTAAAGTAATTACAACTTGCTTTTACCAGTTATTATCGAGGGTTCTATTAGTATAAACTCATGGGAAAAGACTTTTAGACTGTACTAATTCTTGTGGTTAGGCATAAAAAGCACCAGAATAGATAACCCACAACATATTGCTGGTTTTGCTATATCCTCTGTGCCTTTTTAAATACCTAAGTCTAAAAAAGTATCATGCTGTTAAAGTTAATGATTTAAGTAGACTAGTAAGCTAGTTATTTATCTAAGTCTTCTATAACTAGATTCCTTTTTTCTTTTTTAATAGATTATAGATGTCATAGATAAGGAACTAATTCAGCCTTTTGAGATTCTCTTTGAAGGAGTTGAATATATTGCCAGAGCTGGATGGACTCCAGAGGGAAAATAGTGCGTATGTTAAATTGTCACTTCTTTACAAATGATTTAGGATCCAGAACTTTAGAAATGTCTATGCTATTAGGTTTGCCTTTCAGTTGGAGCTACCTTCACATGTAAATTTGCAGTGTGGTTATTTCTGCACAAAGAATTTTTCCTGAACTAGATGGACTTGTGGATTTGTAATCCTATAAGCATAGGTACATTGCATTTTAATTCTGTCTCTTACTTAGCCAGTCATGGTTTCACAGTGTTATTTGTGGTTGAATTGTATGACTTTAAGGCTCACATGTAAGTGTATTTTTTTATTATGTAATTTAAGGAGGAATATTTGTAGAGCCTTATATAAAGATGATCACATATAGTTTCTGTGTCTAATGTAGACAACAGGAATTTCACAAGACTGGCATTTGTTGACACTAAAGGGAGAAAACAATTTCAAAGGCCATCTGTGGTTTGGAAATGTAAAGAAAACCACTTTTAAAAACTCTATTCAAGCCTAACTTTTAAAAATAAGTGTAGAATAAGCTAATACGTTTAATTAGCCATTTGTAAGTGATAATTTAACATATACTAAAGCAGTTCTTTCACTGTGATTATAGAAATAACTGATGGGTACTAGGGGAGAGAGTAGGGAATGTTTATTTTCTGAGAGCTTACTTTATTTTTGGTGCTTTTCTTTTATTTGTTTGAATAGTGCTTGGTCCATCCTATTAGATCGCTCCCAGACTCGCCTACAGATAGTCTTGATCTCGCCTGAATTATTTATCCCAGTAGAAGATGATGCCATGGAAAGACAGAGACTCATTGAGTCAGTGCCTGACTCTGTGACGCCGCTAATTATCTATGAAGAAACAACAGACATCTGGATAAATGTATGCATGTTTTCCTGTACTTGGTTAAATATTTTCTCAGAATGCTAAGGCAAATGTTTTATAGCAAACTATTTAAATGAATTTTTTAAGTTCAAAGAAACCATGAATGTTATTTGCTTAGTTTGAACATTTCAAATTGGAATGATGGTTCTAGAATGGAGTGGTTTGTAGATAGACAGTAGATGCCATTGAAATGACATCTCCCTGGCTGCAGATTGCCCTTGTTCTGGACACATCAGATACTGAAAACACAGCCTCATCTGTGCCTCTGAGAGGACCCCAAGAGTCCTGTCTAGAAAAGACTCTCTCTTTTGAGTTGGTAAACTATACTGAAATATACCAGTTTGGGATTGAATTTTGCATTTTCCAATTTGGTGAAGAAAAAGATATGAAATAAATAAAACTCAGCTCAGACTGAGTATAGACTTCATGTGATTCACCTAAAGCAGATGAACATCTGTTTTCTCTTCAACTGTTAGAATATTTCTCCTTGGAAAAGAAAAGTAAAAAAATTTTTTCCTCATCATTTCTGTAATAAGATTTAGATCATTAAAGAAATCTCATGCCATGTTCCAAAGGATTACAGAAATGGTGAGTAAAAAAAAGCTTTTGGTCATATATTTTTCTTTTTTCTCCATTTGGAAACATTTATTTCTCAATGGATGAAGCTTTGACTAAAGTAAGATAAATCTGAAAGGCCCAGGCAAATCTATAACTGTCAATATACCATACCCCCTAGCACTGACAGTTATTTATATTTCAGAGTTTGTTTATCAAGTAATTCTTCTTTCTCTAGTTTAATTGAATTGTTTATGTAGTTATTTTCATTAACGTGTATAGTAAATTAAGCTATTCATTTTACAGATCCATGACATCTTTCATGTTTTTCCCCAAAGTCATGAAGATGAAATTGAATTTATTTTTGCCTCTGAATGCAAAACAGGTTTCCGTCATTTATATAAAATCACATCCATTTTAAAGGAGAGCAAATACAAACGATCCAGTGGTGGGCTGCCTGCTCCAAGTAAGAAATCCTTTTTTATTTAAAAAAGAAAAAATGTTGGGGGCAGAAGGTGGGAGGGACAGGATAGTTTAATGTCTCTTTTGTGTACTTTATAAGCATTAATACTTGCTTTATTAAACTTAGTATATAAGTTAAACTAAAATATAAATACATGTGTGTGTAAAAACATAGGTCAAAGTTCTTGATAGATATATAATAAACTGTTAATAATGGGTAATCTGTAGGTAGTGAGATTACTTATTTTTACTTTCTACTTTTGCCTTGACTGTAATTTTTAGTTTATTTAAAGTGAGCCCATATCATTTTTAGATTAAAAGAGCTATTTTTACAATGTTACATGGGGGGCCAGCCTGGTGGCGTAGTGATTACGTTCACACGCTCTGTGGCCCAGAGTTTGCAGGTTTAGATCCCGGGCACAGACCCACACACTGCTTATCAAGCCATGCTGTGGCAGGCGTCCCACATATAAAGTAGAGAAAGATGGGCACAGATGTTAGCTCAGGGCCAATCTTCCTCAGCAAAAAGAGGAGGATTGGCAACAGATCTTAGCTCAGGGCTAATCTTCTTCACCAAAAAAAAAAAAGTTACATAGTTATTAGATATTATTATATAATACTAGATTTTTTTATACTGTCTACATCTACGCTGAAGTTAATTTATAGTTATAGCTCTTGAGATTGTTATAATTATGTTGCCCAAAGTGAAATTAAATATTGTGTCAGCTGAAGTTAATTCTCTTTAAAAAGTGATGGTTTTCCTTTTGGGAAATGTAATACAGAATGGATGTGTAAGCCTAGAAAAAAATGAAATGGTACATCAAATACTTCTGCTGTGTTTTTTTAAAATTGAGTTATGGTTTTCTACTTGAATAATGCAGAGTTTGTTTTAGAATAGTAGGCACTTTATGATGTTATGTTACATTCTTAACTGCTATTTGTAGCTTAACTCAACATCGCCATTTTTAAAAAATTGTGGTAAAATATATGTAACACAATTTACCATTTTGACCATTTTTAAGTACACAGATTAGTGGCATTAAGTATATTCATATTGTTATGCAACCATCACCACCATCCATCTCTAGAACTTTTCGTCTTCCAAAACTGAAACTACCCAATAAATAATACCCAGTTTAGTGGAAAATAAATAATAACTCCTCGTTCCTCCTTCCTCTTGGCACCTGGCAACCACTCTCTGTCTCTGAATTTGACTACTCTGGATACCTCATTTAAGTAGAATCATACAGTATTTTGTCCTTTTTTGACTGGCTTATTTCACTTAGCATAATGTCCTCAAGGTTCATCCATATTGTAGCTTGTGTCAGAATGTCCTTCCTTTTTAAGGCTGAATAATGTTCCATTATATGTATATAGCACATTGTGTTTATCCATTTGTCTGTCCGTTGACACTTGGGTTGCTTCCACCTTTTGGCTATTGTGAGTAGTGCTGCTGTGAACATGGGTGTACAAATATCTGTTTGAGACTCTGCTTTCAGTTCTTTTGGGTATATACCCAGAAGTGAAATGCTGGATCATATGGTCATTCTATTTTGAATTTTTTGAGGGAGCGCCATACTCTTTTCCATAGTGGCTGCACCATTTTACATTCCCATTAGCAGTGCACAAGGGTTCCAGTTTTTTCACATCCTTGCCAACACTTGTTATTTTCTTTTTTTTTAAATAATAGCCATCTTAGTGGGTGTGAAGTGGTATGTCATTGTGGTTTTGATTTGCTTTTCCCTAATGACTAGTAACATTGTGCATCTTTTTGTGTGCTTATTAGCCACTTGTATGTCTTTGGAGAAATGTCTATTCAAATTCTTCATTGTTTCATTTGCTTAAAGTCTGGTATAAAGTGCTGAATTATAACTATCTTTATCTTTAGGTGATTTCAAGTGTCCTGTCAAAGAGGAACTAGCAATTACCAGTGGTGAATGGGAAGTTCTTGGCCGGCATGGATCTAATGTATGTTCTTTTATTCTACTGATAGTTTGATCAAGATCTGCTGTGTGTCAGTGATTTGAAAATACTAAGTTAGGGCCTAAAAGAATGCAAGTTATTAGAAGGGAAGAATTTTAGTTTAAATTTATAAATCTCACCCATTTTATACCCCTGTGTTAGATGTGTTCTGGTTACTTAAGGTCACTATTTTCAAATATCATGTTGCTACTTAATAAGGAAAGGGCTGGTCCATACTTCTCAAGTCTAGCAGAAATTGTGAGTTAGGATATAGTTTGAAAATTATTTTTAAATCTCTTATAGACTACTCTTGTTATTTCTACATTAGAAATTGCATTTACCACTTCTGGGGTGGTGATTCTCTTTCATTCACTTGTTTATCTCATTTCACAAATTTAGTTTCATCCACCTCCTTCCAGGAATGATGGACATTTATACAGAGTGTAGATTGATAAGGAAAAGGAGGGAAATCCACCCTCTGCTTCACTCTCAGCATGTGGCTTTCTGTAGCAATTCAATGACTTCTAAATTTTTTCCTTTGGCCTTTCATAGTACCTTGTATTTGTTTCAGTGTTCAGTTAGGTCGTCAGTTTCATGAGATCTCTAAGAACTCCATCCTTTATATGTGTGATACATACAGTTAAGTTGATATATGCTGCCAGGATTTAGTGAAGGCCTGTGCTTTCCTCAAATTGATTTGGAGATTTATTGAAGGATTATGTATACTGGCTACTATAGAAGTCACTTGTAGTCCCCAAAGTGATTAAGGAGAAAGAATGAAGATCCAGGTCCCAGGTTTGTTTTTGTTGGTAAAAACTTCAGGGGCCGGCCCAGTGGCGCAGCGGTTTAGTTTGCACTTGGCAGCCCGGGGTTCGTGGGTTCGGATCCCGGGCGCCTGCCAACACACTGCTTGTCAGCCATGCTGTGGTGGCGTCCCATATAAAGTAGAGGAAGATGGGCACAGATGTTAGCCCAGGGCCAGTCTTCCTCAGCGAAAAGAGGAGGATTAGCAACGGATGTTAGCTCAGGGCTGGTCTTCCTCACAAAAAAAAAAAAAACTTCAGAATACTATAGGCGACCATTTTTTTTTTTTGCTGTAACATTGGTTTATAACATAAATTTCAGGTGTACATCATTATATTTCTGTGTAGATTATATCATATTCACCACCCAAAGACTAGTTACCATCCATCACCATACACATGTACATAGGCGACCTTTAAAGTCTAATTTCCACTGAGAATCTCACATGGTCTTCTGGTTATATATCCAAATATATTTTTTTCTGTTTAGGGACTTTGGATGTTATTGTCACCTGAGAAAAATCTTGTTCTGGAATTCTAAGTTCTGACAACAAAAAATTATACTAGTGTAAACTTCATGCTGTGTAATGGTTGGATAATACTGAGGGAACCCCCAAAATTGTATTTATACAGATCTGAACCTTATTTGGGTAACCTAAATGTCTACTACTTGCCATTAAGTGCATCAATTTTCTTCTTTGTTTATGTCATGCTTGTTTATGTCTTGCTTTCTTAACTCTTCTATTTTCCTTCTGTCCTTGCTTTATTTTTTAAGTTACCTTTTTCTTCTCTACTTTTTTTTTTTCCTGAGGAAGATTAGCCCTGAGCTAACATCTGTACCAGTCTTCCTCTATTTTGTATGTGGGTCACCACCACAGCATGGCTGACAAGTGGTGTAGGTCCGCGCCCAGGATCTGAACCCACGAACCCAGGCTGCCGAAGTGGAACATGCTGAACTTAACCACTAGGCCACAGGGCCAGCCCCCTCTTTCCTACTTTTGCCAGTGACCTTGTTCCCACCCAAAATTTCTAATGGCAGTAATTGGGTAAAGGTTTGAGACTTTTAAGCCCGTGTGCCCCTTACTGTTGAGGAATGGTTCTCAAAATGTGGTCCTTGGACCAGCAGCAAAGCATCAGCATCCACTGGGAACTTTTTATAAATGCAAATTCTTGGGCCCACCCCAGCCTCCTGAATCAGAAACTTTGGAGATGGGACCCAGCAATCTGTTTAACAAACCTCTCAGGTGATTGTGATACTTCTGTTGTATAAAGTAGTTTACATGAAACAAAGAAAAGAACCATTATAGCTGGGGGTGACAAATTAACCAGTTACTTCTTCAATTTTTGAAAGGCCTGACTCCCAGCTGCTAGGTCAGGAGCAGAACCAGTCCTCCAATCTCTTCTCTTTATCTATGTGTTTGTTTGTTGTTTTTGATTTATCTTCCACATGAGTGAAATCATACGGTGTTTGGCTTTCTCCATCTGACGATATAGTCTATGCAGAAGTCGAAATATAATGATGTACACCTAAAATTTATATAATGTTATAAACCAGTGTTACCTCAATAAAAAAATAAATTCAAAAAGAACATTTAAAAAAAAAAGCAGAACCAGTCCTAACCTTTTGCGCAGATTAACACATCCCTGTGAAGCTTCATGAATGTTTGCTCTGCTGGTTCCTATGGCTTGTATCCTTTCTGTATGTCACATGGGCCTACTTAATCTCAACTGTGTTTATTTCTGTATATATGTATGCTAAAAGATGTTTAATGATGAAGAAGAAGCTTCTTGGAGAAAATGTGGCATTTAAAAACACTTGCTTTTAAAAACGTATCTGTTTTCTTTGATGTGTAAAAAAATGTTAATTTTATTAAACATTGTTTGAGTAGGCTCGTAGAAGATTTTTAAAAGGAACAAAAAAGCCATTTATTTAGAATCTGTCTGTAATTTGGGAAGAATATTAAGTGAATTCAGCTGTGAGTTTACTTGCATTTTTTTTTTTTTGAGTTCTGAATGAAGACTGAGAATATCTTCTCCATGCTTATTTGCAGATTATAGCAGTATTAAAACTTGTGATTGCGTTCAGTTATTCCCCAACCAATAGATAAAACACTTTTGCAAATTTATACAAAAGACCAAAAAAGTACTGCCTAAGATAATACTGCACTAACTGAGAAATATCCAGGATGTTAAAATTAGACTCTTTTAAGTGCGCATGAATAGTCGACCTAAGCTGCAGTATAGGATTCTTTTTCCCCTGTAAAAGACTGTCGTTTTAATGAAATAATTCTCGTATTTTAAGGAAAGCACACATTCTTACCATATAGGAAATAGCGTGCAACTCAGGTATCCTTTTTCCTTCTGGACAGGATCTATTCTTAGCTATAAGTCATAAACAAAACTGACTCAGGTTTATTAACATTTGTGGCAGAGTTTTTAAAAAGAGGCACAAGTTGGGGCCAGCCCAGTGGCGTGGCAGTTAGGTTCGCACGCTCCACTTCTGGCGGCCCAGGGTTCACAGGTTCGGATCCCAGGCGCAGACCAATGCACCGCTTGTCAAGCCATGCTTGCGGTGGTGTCCCATATAAAGATGGGCACAGATGTTAGCTCAGGACTAATCTTCCTCACACACACACACACACACACACACACACACACACACAAAGGCACAAGTCAAAGGATAACTCAAATGATTCTGGATTAAATTTGGGGATTGATTTATATAAAATTGTGGATTGAATTACTGGCCTTGCCAAGGTCATGCTAGCACTGATTTTTTGTTGTTGTTGTTTTGGCAGATCCAGGTTGATGAAGTGAGAAAGCTGGTATATTTTGAAGGCACTAAAGACTCTCCTTTAGAACATCACCTGTATGTGGTCAGTTATGTAAATCCTGGAGAGGTGACAAGGCTGACTGACCGTGGCTATTCCCACTCTTGCTGCATCAGCCGGGTATTAAGTCTCTGTTTGAAAAGTATTTCCTGTCGTATAAAAAACCTTCTGCTCATGTAATACTCCTTTTGAGTAATGTGAAAATTGGTGAAATTTGCAAACTGCAGAAGTCTGATTCTCTTAGAAAAAATTTTTAACTTCAACATTGTGTATGTACATAATGGTCAGATTCTTATCATGCTCCTGCTATAGCGTCAGTGCAGATATAGCAGCAGATAACCTTTTTCACTTTTCCCTAGGGAAAAAGTAATTATTTGTTCTTTCTCTAGTATTGTGACTTCTTTATAAGTAAATATAGTAACCAGAAGAATCCACACTGCGTGTCGCTTTACAAGCTATCAAGTCCTGAAGACGACCCAACTTGCAAAACAAAGGAATTTTGGGCCACCATTTTGGATTCAGCAGGTACTTATTTCCCTGAACCTCATCTTAAGTAGGATGAGTACATTAGTGCACTAAACCTGTGTCATATGTCCACATTTCCTGGACAGAATCTTCCCATCTCTCACCACTGCCTGTCCCCGAGCTGCTGGGTTCCTGATTGATCCCACCCCGCCTATCAACTACTGAATAAGATGAGTTACCTCCCACTCTAGGCAGGAGCAGGTCTGGAAGGCCTTTTAGAAAATAAGGTTTTTTTCTTTTTGAAAATAAAAAAATAGTCAAGATATCAACTCAGAAATGATTTATTCACACTTTTGGATGATTTTCCAGATAAACAAATGAACTTGAAGATAATGTATACTGAACTAGTAAGACTATTAAGAGCAGGGAAGCTGCAGCTTTAGAGAATAACCAGCTGGTAGCTTTCTTAAACTTTTAAAGCACTTGCAGTGGCCATCTTAATAAAAGAACACTCATTTGGTGTGGGAGTAAGGATCACTGTGAATTATATATTTTTTAAATGCTTGATTTCTTAAACATAAAGAATGGACTAATTTTATGTATTTTTTAATCTCCTTTATCCCCAAATCCTTTTTCCTGTTAAGTATTTTCACTCATTAATATCTGCTAAGGGATTAAGAAATCAGTGCAAAACCACAGGGTATAAGTATGTTCTAATGTCCACAAGCAGAATTTGTAATATGGTGATGATCTCTACTTAGACTGAAACATCATCCAGTGTACACAGACTTTGGATAGGTCTGTATAGCTTTGGTAAACCAGAGACTGATCATGACTTTCTTCTTTTCTGGGTTCTGGTTAGGCTTATATAATCTCTAATGATCAGAAACAAATGTTTATTGAGCACCTGCCGTGAGCAAGTTAAATGACTATGTTAAATTTGTGCTTCCAATTTCTAGTCAGGTATAAGGCTTAGCTATCAGTAAGTTACACCAAACCAAGCACAAAGTATTTGTATAGTTCTGCATGTAAATACCTCCTAAATTCCAAGGATTGTCACAGTACTGTGGGTTTGCTTCTGGAATAGATAATTTGATATGTTCATTAGATTTCCTTTTTCTTTTTTTTGATAAGGAAGATTGTCCCTGAGCTAACATCTGTGCCAATCCTCCTCTATTCTGTATATGGGACACCACCACAGCATGGCTTGATGAGCGTTGTGTAGGTCCACACCTGGGATCCGAACCCACAAACCCTGGGCCACTGAAGTGGAGTGCGCAAACTTAACCACTATGCCACTGGGCCAACCCCTAGATTTTCTTTTTCAAAGATATATGTTCTTGCTTAATTTCTTGCTTATCATCTGAAAGGGAGACGGTTAGTTATTGGTGTGTAGGGTTGTGGGTTTATGGTATCTTTTCCTTGCTCTCAGATTGTAGAGCTCCTGGAGGAACTCCTTTTACAGACTCTGTATGTTACCTCCCTGCAGGTCCTCTTCCTGACTATACCCCTCCTGAAATTTTCTCTTTTGAAAGTACTACTGGATTTACTTTGTATGGGATGCTGTACAAACCTCATGATCTACAACCTGGAAAGAAATACCCCACTGTGTTGTTCATATATGGTGGTCCTCAGGTGGGCATATTTATATAGATATATATATATGCATATATATTTTTTTAAGGTTATTTGTGTCTTAAATGTCTAGACAATTGTTTAAGTTAAGATTTGAGCATTGTTGGGCCTCTGTTGTCATTGACTCTGGCTTATATTCTAATTATCCTGTTTAGGAGTTCAGGAAGCTGGGTTTTGTTAGATAGTTAATTTGTAAATCAATGTCGATTTCTTAGTTTACAGTGAGGACTGTAACTGTCGTGGCGAATGGAATATTCATGTCAGTAGGTAAATGTGTTGTTTTCTGTGTAGAGAAACTTTTTGGGTAATGAAATTAAATAATTAAATGTCTTGGTTTTCAGAAAGCCTTGGTAGCCTAATGAATTCCCCCTCTTCATTCTAAGACTATATCTCTCAAGCAAACTGGAATAGAATCTTTTCTTTTATCAGCTAGTTAAGGCAACTGCTTACTACTGTTCAGCCCTGTAAGAAGTTTACACCTTGATTTTCCTTTTTCTGGATTAAATATTAGCATGTGAGTATTAAGTAAATTTATTAACTATCAGTAAAATATTTTGGATAGGTGAATTGGTTAATCGGTAATTTTTAAAAATATTTATTCTTGATTATATATCTTACATTGAGCCCTTGAAGAAATTAGAATATAATTACACTGTTTTTATAATGCAACTCTTGGATTCAGTAAATATCCTCTATTCCTAGTTATTCAGTATCTGGAAAGATATCTAGATGCCAATTCTTCCAAAAAATAAAATAAAAGTAAAATAACTATATAAGCCATAAAATCTCAGCAATGATGGTGATATATCAAGTTAAATCACTTTGCCATCATTAAGTGTGTTTTACAAACAAAACATGATTCACTTTTGTGTTATAGTCATCTACACATAAATCATGAAAGAGTTAAATTAGATGTCTTTTAAAAACTTGAAGCCAAATCTTTGTAAACGTTAAAAAAAGGCTTAATACAAAGAAATTCAAGAGAAAATTACAGGACACACTCAGAAGCTTTACATGTTTGTTATATTGTTTTCATATTAAGGCTAAGTAAGAAGGGCGTTTCTTCTTCCCAATGAAGAAATGGTGTATGAGATATATGAAAAATACACTATTAAAACTAGCTAGTTACCTAGATTTTAAGACTAAAGGACTCTTTATATTAGTAATTAAGTTTAAAAAGTCTAAGCCACATTAAATGATACTCAGTATCACTAGTCATTAGGGAAATGAAAATCAAAACTACAATGAGATACTGTTTCACACCCGTTAGGATAGCTATTATCAAAAAAAATGAAAATAACAAATGTTGGTGAGGATATGGAGAAATTGAAACTCCAATGCATTGCTGATAGTAATGTAAAATGGTGCAGCTGCTATGGAAAACAATATGGCACTTCTTTAAAAAGTTAAACACAGAATTACAATCTGATCCAGAGGTTCCATTTCTGGGTATATACTCAAAACAATTAAAAGCAGAGACTTGAACAGATACTTGCACACCAGTGTTCATTGCACCATTATTTACAACAGCAAAAGTTGGAAGCAACCCAAATGTCCATTGACAGATGAATGGGTAAACAAAATGTGGTATGTAATGGGATATTATGCAGCCTTCAAAAAGGAAGAAATGAGAGCTAGCCCTGATGGCCTAGTGGTTAAAGTTCAACGTGTTCCACTTCAGTGGCCCAGGTTTGGTTCCCGGGTGCAGAACCATACCATTCATCTGTCAGTAGCCATGCTGTGGCGGCAGCTCACGTAGAAGAACTAGAAGGACTTACAACTAGAATATATACAACTATGTACTGGGGCTTTGTGGAGGGAAAAAAAAGAGGAAAATTGGCGCCAGATGTTAGCTCAGGGCAAATCTTTCCCAGCAAAAAAAAAAAAGAAAGGAGGAGATTCTGACACATGCTACAACATGGATGAACCTTGAGGACATTATGCTAAGTGAAGTAAGCTAAAAACGAAAGGACAACTATTGTATTATTCCACTTGTATGAGGTACCCAGAATAAGCAAATTTGTAGAAACAGGAAGTAGAATAGAGGTTGCTAGGGACAGGGGTAGGGATAGGGAGTTATTGTTTAATAGATATGGAGTTTCTGTTTAGGATGATGAAAAAGTCCTGGAAATGGATACTGGTGATGGTTGTACCCAACAGTGTGAATGTACTTAATGCCACTGAATTGTACACTTAAAATGGTTGAAATGGTACATTTTATGTTATGGATATTTTACCATAATAAAGTCTTAGCCAATGCAACTAAAACAATATTATTTAATTATTTGGAGTACTTTATGAATGCAACTATACATTTTTGCACTTATAGAAACAGTTTCTTAAAATATTCTTTGGAAGCATTCAAATTTGATGAGGCCCTGAGAGAATGTCGTGTTCAGTGTGCAGGGGCATTTCCCCATGAGACTTTGCATAATAGAATGCCTCTTGCACTTCAACCCACTGAGCGATCATTCATCCTCTTGTTTGATGACTCCATTTGGGTTAGTTATGAAGAGGCTCCTTAATGTAAGACCAGGTCTTTCTAATAGCACACAATAGCCTTGTGAAATTTGATTAAATCTTATAAGTGGTCCAAACCATGTTCTTTCTTGGTGTATATTCAGGTCAAAGTGGGAACCTATTGAACAGCAACAGTGTCACAATTCATAACAGGAAGTGAATTACTTTGTCACTAAATGCAGCAATGTCTGTAGTCGGACAAAAGTGAAATCCAAGAAAAGCAACAAATATTTCCCATTAAAGTCATCAAGGCTTAGTTCCTTAAATTCTTCATTGATAACAGCTGTATGTTTAAAAATGTCTATTTAATAAATTCTTATGTGTCAGACACTGTTCTGCAAGTGTAAATGCCCAAGAGAGCAGGCTAAGTGATAGCAGGACACAGATTCTGAAGAACTGATACTGAAGGAGGTTTTTGAATTCTCAGTGCCAAAGGGCATTATGTTTAAGTACCTTCTTCCAGAAGTAGCAGGCCTCTAGGCTGCAAAGGCAGAAACACTGGCTCTGGGGGGAAATGTTCATATCAGGCAACTAAGGCTATCTTCTGTGTATGACAACAGGCAAAGAAGTGAGGTAGTTTTCTTTAAATGCTCATATTTGTGTTTTCCTATGCCTAGTACTTCTTTCAGTTCCCTGCCTTTTAAAGAAGGACCTTTGCCCACCAAACGCCTCCTCCCAAGGTCAGAAGGGAAAACACCATTCTCCTATCTCTATTTTTCATTCATTTATTCAGAAAATAGTTATTGAGTTCCTGTTATGTACCAGGTACTATTCTAGGCAATGATACCACAGTGAACAAGTCAGACTAATGTCTCACCCTCGTGGAGCTTAGTGAGGAAAGTAATAAACAAGTAGACATATAGATGATATGACTTCATGTAATGGAAGTGCTATGAATAATTGTTGGGAAAGAGGATGGCAAAGTGACTAAAATGGGAGTTCTGATAGGAAGGTCAAGGAAGGTCTCTGATGAGATGAGAAGGACTGAGCCTCATTGAAGATCTGAGAGAAGAGCATTCAGATGGAGGGAACAGTAAATGTCAAGGTCTTGGGGCTAGAATCAACTTGTTATAGTTGATAATGTGATTAGAGTACAGTGTGCAAGGGAGAAATGGTATGAGATGAGATCAGAGAAATAGCCAAGAGCCAGATAATGTAGGGTCTCAAAGGTAATGGTAAGGAATGTAGATCTTATTCTGATTTAAACTCCATACCATTGGAGGGAGCTAAGCTATAAAGTCATATCTGATTTACATTTTTAAAACCACTCTGCTACCATGTAGAAAGACTAAAGAAGAATAAGAATAGAAGCAGGAAAACCAGATTAGCAGTTGTTACAGTGGTACTAAACACCCAAAAGTTCAAAAAGAAATGATTCTCCGTGCCCCTCCCCCACCCCATCTAGCCCAATAAATGTTCAGTAGACATTTATTAAGTGAAGATGGTATCGATTCTTACTTAAGTCCTGGCTGACTTGGTTTTCCAGTTGGTTTCAGCCAGAGAAAACTTCTTTCTCATTTTTATCAGAACTTTTTTTGTTGTTTAATATCTCTCTTAGTGTCCACCAAACCTTGAACTTCTGTAACTTTCTGTCCACTAATTAAAGTCCTCTTTTTACTAGCTAATTTATTTCTGGTGAGGCATTAAACTGCATTTAATTTTTCAGTCATTTTGAAATATAGTTTCTGGGGCAATGAAGTGATTTAAGAATTATCCTACCTTTTGCACCAATTTGTGTAACAGGAAAAAGAGAACTGGACTGGTCACAGTGTTTCATTAAAATACTAAATTTTCCTGCTACTGGTTGGAGATAATTTTTCCTCCCTACTCATCTTTTCTGGGATTATCTTGTTTATCTTTGTCTCCATCATTTGAATCACACAATTCAGGATAGAAGTAATTGTTTTAGTAACTTTTTCTGTGGGGTAGGTTAAATCTCTTGTCTTATATGTAATTAATGTCTAGGCTATAATTTTAAAGTCTGTAGTTGCTCAGTAATTGCCCTGAACCTTGAGTGTGAAGTTAAAAAAGAAAAGAAGCAACATAAACATCAAAAGATTTAAGTTAATTTGAAAATAAATCAGGGAGAGAGAAAATGGGGAGTTGCTAATCAACGGACATAAAGTCTCAATTATAAAAGATGAGTAAGTTCTAGAGATCTGCTGTACAGCATTGTCCTATAATTAATGATGCTGTATTGTACACTTAATTTTGTTAAGAGAGTAGATCTCATGTTAAGTGTTCTTGCCACAAGAAAGTAAAATTTCAAAGGCAAAATAACATAAAAAATTTAAGCTTTCTGCTTTTTGCAGTGTCCTGCCTCTCTCATGTATTTGTATGCTACTATATAATAAATTTCACTGAAGTTGTGTTTCTTCCTCAGGTGCAGTTGGTGAATAATCGGTTTAAAGGAGTCAAGTATTTCCGCTTGAATACCCTAGCCTCTCTGGGTTATGTGGTTGTAGTGATAGACAACAGGGGATCCTGTCACCGAGGGCTTAAATTTGAAGGCGCCTTTAAATATAAAATGGTGTGTGAGCATACAAACGTTTTTCTTTTAAAGGCATTTACATTTTCTGGTGCATTGTTTGGTGTGAAACCCCAAAGAGAGAGTTGGGGAAAAGGGCTGTGAGTGAGAGTGTGTGTGTGTGTGCGTCCGTGCGCGTGCACGCATGGGTGTGTGTTAGAGTTTGGGGGTGGGAGGTAAGATGCAATTTGGTGTTCACTAGGCTAACTCATGTCTACCTGTATATAACTTTGGGAAGCAACATAGAACCACTTTTACATAGAAATACCCTCTCTCTGTTTTGTATGTCCAGTTTAGCCAGAGGGCAGCACCATTTAGTTTTCACCATCCTGTACACTGTTGAGAGGAATAATTGAGATTTGTTCTGTCCTCTGTGAAGAGAGAAACCACTGGTTAGTGCCTTCCTTGTGACAAGCCTCTTTCTCTCTACAGGAAGCTTTAAATGCTACCTTTTAGAGATGCCCCATGTCCTTTCTGCTGCTTTGGGAAATGATGAGAATCCGATGTTCCTTTTGCACAGTAAGGCAGTTACTGTGTTTGCCAGTGTATTGGACATGCTGAGTAAGACATGGGGATTTTCTCCCACAGCCAGTTCTTTGACCTTATGTTGTATTCTCATGTAAGTTTTTTTGTTTTTATTTTTGTTTTTGGCTCAGTGAAGTGAAATTGTGTGCACTGGCAGGCCTAGTAATACAGACAGGGTGGTGGTGGTAGGAATTAGGAGTTAATAGGACTTGAAAGAAGTAGTATATTCAGTTCCTAGAGGAAGATGATGGGGAGAAAGGAGGATAAGGCCTCCAGAGTGATTCCTTCTGGTTTACTGCATTAAGTTTTAAAAAGGAGAGGTAAAATTGGTCAACCACTTAAGGGGCTAATTTTTTATCTTTGGGTATAGGAAGGCTTGTTACAAGGAAGATGCTGACCTCTTAGCAGAAAACAGAACAAATGAAAATGGGAAATACCCATAAAGCAAGGGACACTTTGGGTTGCAGTAGGAAAGAACTTTATAACTACGGGGTGTCTAAACTCTAGGACAGGCTAGCAACAGAAACTGTAGGCCCCTATCTAAGTAGAGTTAAAATTTTTGGGGGGCAACAGAATCTCAATTGATAATGAATTCTAATCTGAAAAAACAACAGGTATTTTTAGTAAAAATATTTGTCAGCTTTAAAAGCACTCTTATAATGAAACTCTTATTCATCAGAAACAGTGAAATGTTCTTCTTTTTTTGACAGGGTCAAATAGAAATTGACGATCAGGTGGAAGGACTCCAGTATCTAGCTTCTCAATATGATTTCATTGACTTAGATCGTGTGGGCATCCATGGCTGGTCCTATGGAGGATACCTGTCTCTGATGGCATTAATGCAGAGGTCAGATATCTTCAGGGTATGTGATTTCCTATTGTACTCCTTTTTTGCAATTAGGGTAGAATTTTCTTTAAATTAAGGATATGGGTAAATGCTGATTTTCTGAAGGTTTACAGAGTTGGTAGTGTTATGGAATGTTAGAGTTTGTATGTTTAATAGCCATGTGAGGGAATAGATATTTCTTGTCAACTTATGATGTCCATGTGAGATATATATTTACATATCTCTATATATCTATATATAGAAAAAACACTTACCAACTTGACCAGTTATTGGCTATTTATAGAAACATGCCAAAGATCCTGGGAGATAAAGATGCTAAGAATTGTTAAGGAAGTAGGAATGATGAGTAGTGTTTTTCTTTTTTTAATAGTTCAATAACATGATTTTCTTTTACAGTGAAAAATAATATTTATTTCTAAGAATAAAAACGATAGAGTTTTTGTTCTTGCATGTATATTCAGATAATCTGTTTATAATAACTACAAAATGAACTCTGAAAACTGCCATAATTTTCCCAGGCTTGCAGCTGTCAAGAAAGTAATTAGAATATTTAAATATAAAACTGTGTATGGGAACCTTAAAATGAGGCAAATGTTTAGTGCTTAAATATGTTTCATTCATTGTTGTAAATTCTGTACTGCCAACAGAGGCTAAAAGAAAATGACTGCTTTTCCTATATAAAGCTGACACTTCTCACACATTTTTTTCCCGGTAGCAGGAATGAGTTTACACTGAGGCATTCATATATTCTAGTTCAGTCTCCCCTTTTAGCAAAGGGGCCCATGTTTATATTTCAGCTGGCCTGGGTTATAAGTTTGCTGTGCGGCATGCCTGTGGAACACGAAGCTGACTGACTCACAAAGGATCAAATTCTTGGCCTTGGCACTCCACTTTGATTCTCTGAGTTGCCTGAGACCATGTATGCCCCAGTTGTGGGGCTAAAGCCTTAGGATAATTTTAGTCTGTAAATTTGCAGTTACAAATTCTCATTGCTAGCCATTCTTTTTTGGACCACACTTGACTGTCACTGTTGTCTTATGTAGGTGGCTATTGCTGGGGCCCCAGTCACTCTGTGGATCTTCTATGATACAGGCTACACAGAACGTTATATGGGTCACCCTGACCAGAATGAACAGGGCTATTACTTAGGATCTGTGGCCATGCAAGCAGAAAAGTTTCCCTCTGAGTAAGTGCAAGCTTTAAAATTAAGATGATAAATTTAGAATTGTATTTTTTAAAAATTTTGTGTGTGTGTGAGGAAGACCAGCCCTGAGCTAACATCCGTTGCCAATCCTCCTCTTTTTTTTTTCCTGAGGAAGATTGGCCCTGGGCTAACATCCGTGCCCATCTTCCTCTACTTTATATGGGATGCCACCACAGCATGGCTGAGAAGCAGTGCGTCACCTGGCACCCGGGATCCCAACCCACGAACCCTGGGCTGCCAAAGTGCAAACTTAACCGCTGTGCCACTGGGCCAGCCCCTAAAATTGTATTTTTAAAAATTGTCTTTAATAATCATGAAAACTACAAATACTGCAAAACCGAGTCTAATATTTTATAGAATACTAGAAGAGCATGGCTGTTTCTCACAGCTAAATTATAGGCCAGTTCATATAATTTGGTCTTTTTACAGGTTGTATTTGAAGCAATTGCTTGTGCTGAAAGAGGTTTAAGTACACAGCTGTTTCAAGGTGGAAAAATTCTGTTTCTGCTTAAATATATTTTACAAGTAATGTTTATGATTTTTCTTTTTCTAGGGACATGCTATAATTATTGATGTGTGCTAATATCTTAATAGGAAGTTGAGCACATTATCTTTTTATTTAATCTTTCATTACATGTAGCATCTGGCTAATATATTACAAATTTAATATTGAAAATGTTGAATCCTTATTCTAACATTACAGTATAAGAAAGTTAATACAGTTAATTGTGATTAGTTTAAAGGCATTAAGTGGTTTTCCCAAATACTCTATTTTGCCTAATCCTCTGATATTTCCATTTCTCCAGACCAAATCGTTTACTGCTCTTACATGGGTTCTTGGATGAGAATGTCCATTTTGCACACACCAGTATATTACTGAGTTTTTTAGTGAGGGCTGGAAAGCCATATGATTTACAGGTGAGTTCTACATTTGCTAATTAAATTAAGTAGTGATTAGGGATTAATTACTTTGAGATATAATAAACTATGGAGTGAGGCTGAATTTTCAGCTATGGTCACTCTCTGCTTAAGGGAACTAAAGTAACAGACATAGTTAGTAGTGCCTCTAGTTGGATAAAAATTAAGATTCTGTTGAAGTCAGGCTGAAAACTGGCCTATCGGATTACGTGACTTGTGTATCTGTATCTGCTTTCAGTTTGTAATCATGGAAAAGATGACAGGAGTCCACTCACTATCCTCCTTTGCTTTTCTTCTTCCCCATGGAAGGGTGAGGAAATGTTACTTGATTTCATTGTTATAAGGATTTTTAGGACCTGATTACACCGTCTTTTGATTTTACTTTATATTGACATTGGAGCAGAAACTAGCAAGTTACCCACTTTCATTGCTCCATTACTCAAAAGGTTTTGAGAGAAATTGTTTCTCTTTTCTTCCTCCTTTCTACTCCTTATACAGCTTATGTGCTCATAAGAAATGAAAAATATTACTTTTTCCTTTTTTATGTTTCAGTTGACATTTATGTAGGTAAAGTATGAAATATTTGTCTATAGCAGCAGTTTTCGACCGTTTTGGTCTCAGGACGGACCCCTTTACATACCAAAGAGCTTTCATTTATATGAATTATGTCTATCAATATTTCTCATGTAAAATATTAAAATTTTTAAATATTTATTTAATTAAAAAAAACAGTAATAAACTATGACATGTTAACACAAACGGGGGAAAAACTCTTTTCCAAAACAAAAAAAAATTACTGAGAAAAGTAGGTTTGTTTTATACATATTTTTGTAAATCCCTTTAATGTCTGGCTTAATAAGGAAGACACTTGGATTCTCATATTTACTTCCACATGCAATCTGTTGTGAAATGTTTTGGCTAAAGTATATGAAGAAAATTTGGTGTCGTAAAGTATGTAGTTAAGAAATGGGAGGAATATTTTAGCCTTTTCAGATAATTGTGGATATTCTTCTTTGATACTGCACCAGAACTGGGCAAATGGTAGTTTTTCTAAAGGTTAGTTTTAGTGTAGAATCTGAAGCTGTATATATAAGCTTTTCATACTCTGTTACATTAAAATCTATTGGATCTTTTACTTCAAATGGGTCTTTTACTCATGCATTGGTCATCTGGAAAATATTGGTTCACTGTGTTATGCCAGTCTTCTAAATTTTGACTCATTTCATTATACAATATTTTAAAAATCACATATATTAATATTACCACTGATCTCATCAGAAAAATCTCTTAAGTATTGGGAAGCTTATGAGCTGGTAGTGGTAGATGCAAGTTTTCCAAACAATTTTCACTTAAAAGCTCAAAATTTTTCATTGGCAACAAAATTGTCAATGTTGTTCTTGAAGTGACCAGCTCACTTCATTCATTTTTGAGAAAATATTTGCCAGATACCCAAATCTGAAATCACCATAGTTGTCAGTTATTCTTTGAAGTTAAAAATGAAATTCCACTTTAAAAGTGGCAGTTCATTCATGGGGGGAGAAGGCCTAGTTCCTTATCTGACTGTTTTGCTAGTAGCTGCGTCATGCAGCTGGCAATATGTTTATTCAAAACGGATTTATTTAAAATGGATGCCTTAGCAATCAAATGCTTATGCCAGACATCTACAGAACACGCTTCAACATGGATGAACCTTGAAGGCATTATGCTAAGTGAAATAAGCCCATCACCAAAGGACAAACACTGTATGATTCCACTCATATGAGGGACCTAGAATGGGCAAATTCATAGACACAGAAGGTAGAATAGAGATTACGGGGGCTGAGGGGACAGGAGATTGGGGAGTTAGTGTTTAGTGGGTATAGAGTTTCAGTTTGGGATGATGAAAAGTTCTAGAGATGGATGATGGTGATGTTTGAACAATGAGGTGAATGTACTGAATGCCACTGAATTGTACATTTAAAAAGAGTTAAAAAAATAAAAGTAGTTAAAGTGGTAAATTTTATGTTATGGATATTTTACCACAATAAAACAAACAAAAAGTGGCAGTTCAGCTTGCAACTTAGTTGCACAAGTGCTTTCCTCGAGACGTCCTGTGGCAGAAGTGCCTTATGCATTCTTCCCATTTCATCACAGAATATTAAAAAAGACATCTACCCAAGGATTGCAATTTGATAAAATTCTAATTTGTACAGCTACTTAAGTGAAATTGACATTTTTCTTTTTTACTCCAAGTGTGTGGTGGTGCAGAATACTGTGACTTCTGGTACAATTTGATGTCACTGCCTTGTTCATGCTAAGGCATCAGCATTTCTACCCACCATTGCTTTTGCATTATCAGTGCAAATGCCAACAGTGAATAAACGCAAATAATGTCTTAGTATTGTTCTGAAAGTAATTTTGACTTTGTGTATCCTTTGAAAGGGTTTCTGAGGACCCCAGAAGTCTGCAGACCACAGCTGGAGAACCATTGGTCTACAGATAAATCCTTCTGTAAGCCTAGTGGTATATAGGGAATGATAAAAAGAGGAGAGGGGCCTTTAGAGAGGATGTATGTGTATAATATCTTGGGGAGGCTGTGCTCCATATTATTAATCCTTTTGAAAACCTCTGGAAAGCTTTGGAAGGAGATGTATTATTAAATTCTTATTTTTTGTTGTTAAGATCTATCCTCAGGAGAGACACAGCATAAGAGTTCCTGAATCTGGAGAACATTATGAACTGCATCTTTTGCACTACCTTCAAGAAAACCTTGGATCACGTATTGCTGCTCTGAAAGTGATATAATTTTGACCTATGTAGAACTCTGGTGTACACTGGCTGTTTAACCAAATGAGGAGGTTTAATCAATAGAGAACACAGAATTGATCATCACATTTTGATACCTGCTATGTAACATCTACTTCTGAAAGTATATTTGGTGCCATGCAGGCGTCTACAGCTTGTGGATAGTAATCTAATACCTTAATCATACACACAAAAAATTGAATGACACATATTTCTGAGGGACCCAGCAATACCATGAGAATTACTGAAAGAAATAAGACATAAGCACCATGTATCCATACTACCTTATTTTCACTTTTAATAGCATTATAAACCTCATGGACTTAATTAGTGTATTTTTACAGTATACTATGGAGTTTGTTAAAATATGATGATATTAGATTGGTTTGGTTCAATCCCAGAATCTCTGACTAGTTACAGATTTGATAGCACTTAAATGTAATTGAATAGCTTATGCTTCATTGCTTGGGGTGTATCCAGCATGTTATGAACTAATCACTATTAAACCTATGACTTAACCAGTCATTAAATGATTTTTCAAGGATAACTTAGTGGCCTCCTAAAGACACTTATTTTGTTTCATTCAAGCTCTGACCAGTTTTTAGCCAATTTAAACTGTATCTAGTATAAATAGTTCTCTTTGATGATATGACAGAGTGGGTTTTTCCTTTTGCATAAAGGCGAGTAACTGTATATGTAGCATGGAGTTAATTAGTCTTATAATATTGATAATTACAGGCAGAAAAATTTTAATCAAATGATTAGAGCTTAAATATTTGCAGGCAATTTCTTTTCCTTTAGGAAAAGAAAAAGTACACATTCACTTGTGTTCTTTAGAATATTTAGTGCCAGTTTCCATTGGGTATTTCCTTATTAAAAGTTCCAGAGTTTTAGGCCAATGGAAGGGAATTGTGGAGTGGGGGAGACCAGGGGGTGGAGAATGACAGGGAGAGGAGAAGGCCAGGGTCTGCTTAAGAACTAAGCAGAAGTATAATTTGACCAAAAATATTCATGAAAAACTTTGGAAAGTGAAATTTAAAATCCTAGAATATTAGTTAAGGAAAGCAGAATTAAGAAATCACTCCCTTGCCAACACAGTTACAGACTAACATTATTCAGGGGAGGAAAAGTTCCTTAGAGTTACTTTTATAATTCTAATTTTTTGTTATTTTTAATTTTGGAAACCTTAAAAATTTATTCTTTATCCTTTTTAAATTATTTGAGCATAAGTTAGTTATTGTGAGCTTGAAATAAAGAGATTTCCAGACAACCTCTATACCACAAGCTGATCCCTGGCAAGCCATGGCTCTGTTTTTCAGTGTTCAAAGCTTATAAGCAATGTCTTGAATGGCCATGACATTTTCCTGGTTTAGCCCTAGCACTTGACTATTACGGGAGCTCATAGGCTTTCAGGTGCTGATTGGGATCTGTCCTTGTAGAGTCTTGAGGTGCTAGATAGGTCACATTGGAGCCAGTGGCACCTATGAGTTTGACTGTTTTTATCACAAGCCTCAGTGTTCGCAAAGTTGTTACCAGTACTTTTAAACAACGCTCCAAGAAACATTGCTCTTTTTCTTTCTCACCACTACACAGAGAGTAGATTTCTCCCATAGAGAGCACAGCCTCCATTAGTAAGGATGGTGACTGTGTGTCAGAGGTGGTCTTCATCATTGAGGGCCAGGTGGGAAGTGAGGGAAGAACAGAAATGGCAGGGTGTTCTGGTGGTTCTGTCCTTGGGAAGGAAATTGGGTTTTGCTGTTTATGTATTTATACTGTATAATAGGTACCACACTTTTCCTTATTTTCTGTATATGTATTGATTTTCTTGTTTATGATATTTTCCCATGCCGAGATTTGTTTATATTTTTTTCAATGTTAAATTAAATTGATTTGGGTAACTTTTCTTCCCCAAGAAAGTATTTTCCCCCATGACTTAAGTATGTATCTGACTGTTGAAGGTGGTTTTTGTTTGTGAACTAGTTGACCTCCAAGGATCTATCCTTATATAATATGCAAAGTAGAAATGGTATACAGTGGCTTTTAGACAGCTACTCATTTGAAACTTCTTATCCATTAAGGCTGTTTCTTCAAAATAGCATCTCTTATTTTACCAAAACAACCTTAAAGAACCTCATGTACTCTTGAATTCACAGGTATTTTCCTTTTGCATCTTGCCTTTTCCTTTCCTCTGTTATATCACAAGGAATGCTTCTGTTATAATTCCCAGTCACTTAAATGCCATTCTCCTTCTATAGGGGGAAAAAATACCTGACTGAATTCACTTGCAGAAAGACAGCTTGACTGAATTGATTTTTAAAACTGATATGGAAAACAGGATAGTCAATTCAAGCAATCAGTAGAAATCTTACTATAACTATTTGTACCCCATCTATGGGTAACAACTTAAAAGGCAAGAGTATATAAAAGTAGCAGCAGTTTTGGTGACAGCCAAAAAGCACCAGGTTCAACATCAAACGGGGTTTTTGTGGGCTTGATAAATGGGTGCACTTGAGCAACCATCAACAGGTATAGTTGCTTGTGCATTGCTGAGCAGCAGGATTCAAAATCTAAGATTTATCTGGGATGCTTACTATAGAAATGAAGTCTTGAAACCCTTAGAAATTTGGATTTGGTTGACTTGGGTGGTAACCAGGAATCTGCATTTCTAACAAGCTTTCCAGGTGATTCTAAAGCAAGTCATTTGTGGGCTACTTTGAGAAACTCTTGTATGAAAAATGGAGTTGGATTAAGAAAATAATAGGTGATTTTTACACTGGACTGATTTACAAGAACCTAAAACAATAGTCAAGACAGCTGCTCATCTCTGATAATTATTGGCCCCTTCTCACTCTGAAAGAAGCAGAAGGTATTGTTAACTATGTATCCACTTTGTCTGGAGATTCATTTTGGAATGAAGGTTTTTCCCTCTATGCCATTCCTGGCTCGTCTCCAAAGCCACAGAAGGATGAAGTCACAGTGCATGCATTATCTTTTAAAAGAATGAGATATAGATACTGACACTTTTTTTTTTTTACTGGTTTTATTCCTTACAGAAGGTGTATCCCACCTCTCTGTAACATCGTTCTCTCTTGAGGTGGAATGATTCCTATAAGATCTCTCATTGTTATAGAATCATAAATTTCTCAAGCTGTTATATCTTTGATATAATCTAATGTTCTCATTTGTTAGAGGAGGAACCTACATATGAAGAGAGGAGAAAATATACCCATGGCCACACAGCCAGTTAGTGTTCAGTTGGTACTAGACTCCATCCAGATGTCTTGACTCATGGTAGTTAAATGATATGTAGAAAAGGCAAATTTTTAAAGAAGTATTTATTAATATATTCTTATGAAACATTTTAAAGATAACATAAAATGGTTAATTTTTCCATTCTAAAGTAAATGCTAAGCATGCTTATTAATGAAGCAGTACTTCTAATTAGTATATGACATTCTCAAGTTAATTAGAATTGTTACACTAAATGTGTCTTCCTTGGTACAGTGGGGGATTTGGGGACTGGGATATAGAGTAGAGTGCTTGCTTAAGCCTGAGAGCCCAATTTCTAGCTATTTGAAGTAAGAAAGGAGACATGGCCATATCTAGAGTAAGATACGTAAGGTGAGTCCATTCTGAGCAGACATAAAGGAATAAAGAAACTTTCCTGACTCCCACCTTCCCAACCCCACCCAGCCTCACCTATTCATCTTGGAGCCTAAAATGTGGAGACATGTTAGTGCAAGGTGCTGGCTCCTGCTTTTCTTACTTTGTCAAGAGACAGCTGTAGGTAATCATTTCAGAAGTCCCTCACAGAGAGAGAAAAAGTAGTGTTTGTATGTTTGTTTTTAAATAACCCAGATACAAATTTATGTTGTATTCAGCACAATTGGAGTTCAGGTCTTTAATTTTAGAACATAAAGTGCCTGCTGTTTTAAGCATTGACTTGTATAAAAAGAATTGCATGTCTCACTCCAGTAAGTTTATGGGTTTTCTCATTTTCAGCTACATGGCTTTTAATCATGTAAAGTGAAATATTAGTTTTGTTGCATTTTATTACAGGTTCTTTGTTGCAATAAAGATGCTGCTAAAATTAATTGATGTAAATATTCCTTTTTCCCCCAGTCCCCATTTGTACAATCTTGCCTTGATTAGTGGCAACTGTGGAGTGATTAATAAACATGAACAAGGTCACGTGCTTACAGTGGAGAAGGGAGACTACAAGGTGATTACATGGGGTTTCTAGTGTAAACACTCAACAAAAATACGTCTAAACCCGAAGGGAGGTGTGCAGAGAACTGCTTTGTACCTGTAAGTGGTTCCCAACAACCAGCAGTTGGTACTGCAAGGGCAGTTTGGAGCTGGTGTTAGCATGCCCTCCCTGAGCAGCTGGGAGTTTCTTGAGAATGCCGCTTGGAATGGATAGTGGTTTCTGCACATTCCCCAGGAAATTTCAAGGGAGTCAGTGTAGTACTTTTTTCAGAGGTTTCTTTGACAATTCTCTGGTCTTTTGAAGCTATACTAGAGAAAGGGTGGGGGAAAAGCAGATGAACCCATCTAAAATTAGTAAATTTGGGTTTGTCTGATAATCCTTCCAGAATCTGGAATTAATCTGGAGTCATAACCCTCTGAAGTTGTATGCAAAATATTGCATGAATGAGGGGAGGTGCATTCTGGGGAGAAGGGCTTTGGCTTTATCAGATTCTCAGAGGGATAATGATCCAAAGAAAAGAACCACTGCTGTATTATGTACTAGGGTCTTAAACTTTTAATTTGTGTACAAAAATTATTAGAAATAAAGATGGCAGGGTAATGCTATAGATCAGTGCTTCCTAACCTTTTCACTTCATGACACATAAAAAAAGACTTGTGTGACACTGGGATAAACAGGTACACTGGGTTAACCTGTTGAGGCTGCTTGCAGCCAGAAGTGAGCAGCCAGGCCCACCCAACCTCTACAGAGATTAATATCTCAGCATTTGTATAATCCATTTATGGCACTCTGGTTGGGAAACTTTTATAGACTATCTTGGTCTCTAATTCAGCCTGGATTTTTGCTAATCAAAAATTAGCTTTCAACCTGGCCATAAGACTGTGCTGGAGGTGCAGACCTCCCAGTGGCTCTAGGGCTCCAGTGCTCCAGAGTCATAGCAGAGCAAGTGCTATGGCCTTGAAGCCTTTGGACTTCCCTTTGGCCTAACCTCACCCACTCAGTGGTTATGAGGAAACAGTGATTGATCCCTTGGTGCTTTTTGCGGGGAGCAGAGTTGAAACAGCTGCAGTATGAGAATCTCATAACTATAACTTGGTTTTGGGCTTGGAGTGGTTTGGGGAATTACTAGGATTTAAATTTTCATCAGCCTAGTTCTGCCTGCATATCTGGTGCCCCGGCCCTGCCTCCCTGGAAAAGGTTGAGCTCCCATCGAAGTGGATTAGGTGGGATTCAGCTCTGACACAGGCGATGAGATTGAGATTGTGCTCCTTACTGAAAAGATAACTCTAAATTGGCTCCCAAACTTGAGTTCTTGAAATAGAAGTTTGGGGAAACAATTAGCCAGGACATTATCCTTAGCCAGTTCCAGGAATTCTGCCACCCCCACCCCCCATCTTCACTAGAAAAGCACCCTGCAGAAATGGCATAGTTTATTTTAACATTCTACTCACAGGCGACAATTCTTGGCCAGGTAGGTTCTGGAAACCACACTGCTCTTCTATAAAATGAACTCTTCATGTTGATTTGGTTTCTGGGCACATACATGGTCAGAGTTGCATCCCTAAGCATGCATGTGAATGCTGCTGTCTGTGGCTCAGCTGGGTATTGAAGGATGTATTGCCTCGCCAGTTAGTTGCTTTGCATTGTCTCAGCTGTCCATTCCTCCTCATTCCTATTGCTGCTGCTGCCTCAGGCTAGGACCTGTAATGTCCTGCTGGGTAACAGCAGCAGCTCTCTAACTAGCCTGAGTTGGAGGTGAAGATTAAGAATACCAAGTGACTTCAAAGAAGCAGTTCTCAACTTTCATTCAGCAAATATTTAGTAACAACATATGCCAGGCCTGTGTTAGGCCAGGAGACAACAAAGATGAAGAGGGCACAGCCCCTGCCCTCAATAGGTTCTCAAGATCAACTTCACCTCCCACCTCACTAGCACACCCAGCAGAACACTGCCACTGTTAAAGGCACAATAAATTCTCACTTTCTTGCTCCAGTTCCTAATCAAAGCTGTGCCTGACATTCAAGGCCCTGTGTCACCTGACCTATCCTCACTCTCTGGCACCGAGGTTCTTCACTCACAACCCTCCTGAGGGTTTCCTCTTTCAATTAGAACACAAGCTTTGAAGTCAGACCCAGGTTTCTCTTGTCACCACACAGAGCTTAGATGGGAATCTCCCCACCTGAGATAAGAGATATGACAAAATGTCACGAACCTTGGCCTTGGAGCCTGACTATGACCTTTGCCTCTGCTACTTGCTAGCTTTATGGGCTTGGGCATGTTTACACAACATTCTGACCCTCAGTTTCCTTAGGTATGAAATAGGAATAATGACAGAACCCTCCTCAACAGATGATTGTGAGGATTAAATTCATTTGATATACTATAAAGCATTTGGTGCCTGGTGTGCAATAAAAGTGCTCAATAAAGGTTATCTCAGATTTAGCACTTAATTTTATAACATACTGTTTGCCACTGGGTTTGTTTTTCTGGTTGGATTCCAGACTCTGTGCAAGCAGACACTGTATTACACTTGGTGAATTCTCCCCATCACATCTACTACAGTCAGATATGTAGGAGTCGCTTATTAGATACTTGAGTACCAACAAATTTCCAAATGAGGAAAATATTTTGACCTCCCCCATTTAGGGTTGTCTAATTGATAGATTATAGGTTTCTAAGCACCCATCTACCAATTCACTTCTGGGATTGCAAAAGTAACCAAATCCTCCCTAATTAAAGCTTTTAGGACTCCTTTGAAATGTCATTGGAATTTTTTTTCTTTGTCCCCCACTGAGGCTTTAGGTCTGGAGGAGTGCTGCTTCTCAGCCCTGGTTACTATCACAGTTGCCTGGGGAGCTTTTAAAAACCTGAATGTCTGAGTCCCTCGGAGGATCAATTACATCAACATCGGGGGTGGGGAGGAGGCCTGCCATCTTTTAATTTTTTTTATAAGCTCCCTAGGTGATCCTAATGTGTAACCAGAGTAAAGAGCCTCTGAGGTAGAGCAATGGAAGATTCTATTCACAGAATGTTAGAGCCAGAACAGATTCTTAGAAATCATTTCATCTACTGCTTTACTTTACAGATGAGAAGCTGAGGCCCAGAGCCAGGAAGTGATTATACCTTAGCCATCCCAGCTGCTTAAAGGGAGTCTGCACTGGAGCCCAGGTCTTCCTGCTCTGTCGTCACCTCCCGGAGCAATGTTCTCCCAAACCAGAGCTCAGCAGAGGAATTTGCCAAAATGAGGAAGCTGAACTGCTGCCAGGATGGCCCGGGCAGAGGTGGAGGGAGTAGAGGAAACCACAGGGTCCCAGGCCTTCCAACCCTTATTTCATCCAGAGCAGCTTAGCTTTTTACTTATGTATGATTGGGGAAACATTTTCTGCAGCTTAAAAGAAGAGTTCAAAACTCAGTGACCCCCTCCCTCCTTTTACAGATGGGGAAACTGAGGCCCAGAGAAGACTGCAAAGCCATACAGCTGTCAAGTGGCAGAGCTGGTACCAAAAGTCAGGTGGACTAAACTCCCTGAGGTACAGGCTGGTGAAGTGACTTCCCCAAAGGCACAAAACTAGTTGGTGGCTGAGCAGAGACACTTGAATGCAGTCTCTAGACTCCTACTAAATTTCCTAAAATCTAAGATGTCACCGTTTGTAAGATCCTGATATCAGAAATATAAAAATGTGAATAAGAATGTATCTTCGAATCAAGGAAATACGGTATTTGCCTGAAATCTGATTTCCTTTGGGGACCCTGAGCTCATGCTGAGAAAGCATGTACTGGGTGAGTCTTGGATGTGAATCTCCCAGAGAAAGAAGGGGGAGCATGGGAAAGACTAGAGAATTTGGAATCCGATAGACTTGGGTTCAAGTCCAGCAGCTGTGATCTTGAGCAAGCCCTTTGCTTCTCTAACCTGGGACTCGACAGTGGTGTTCTAATACCTCTGTCAGAGAGTTGCAATGAGGCCAAACTGTTGAGCACAGGCCTGGCCTGGGATGGAGGCTTGGCGGTGATTTATGAAGTTGAAGTTGGGAAGAAGATAGATGCTGGGTGGGGAGAGGAACATGACTCAGCCCCAGGGATCTTGGGAGAAGAGCAGGTTCTGGGACATGAGCAAGGAGGGTGGGTACAGAAGCCTCCCAGGGAGGCGACTGGACTCCGCCGTGGCCTCAGGTGCTTCCCACCTGTCTGACCTGAGGGCTGATCTTCCAGGATTGCCCATTATTAGGATGAAGCTATCATTATCTGTCAGGCATTTCTTAGGGATAACATGTTTTACCTGTAAGCAGGTGACACATTTCCCTCTGAATACCAACTGCTAACATTTGTATGGCGAGTGTCCCACCACTTACAGAATATTTCCTCATGACAGCATCATGTTCAAGTTGATCTTCACAATAAGCTAGGAGACATCAGTTAGGTGGTATTATTATTCCCTCCATGGGTTTGTTTTTTGTGGGGTTTTTCCCCCAGAGAAAGAACTTAGAGCTCATAGAGGTTGTATGCCTTGCCCGAGGTCACAGTGCAGAAGCGGAATGCTAATCCTGGCTTCACTCATCCGTTAGCAAGCAACATGAATTGAGCAGCTGCCATGGGCCTGGCTCATGCTAAGGGATCCAGGGATCTGGGGATGCTCAGAGGAGCAGGACACATTGTCTACTCTCAAAGCGGTCTCAGCCCAGAAGTGGAGGCAGACTTGTAAACAAAAGAGGGTCAGCACAAAGAGATAAATGTTGAATGCTGTGTGAGCCCCCAGGAAGCAGAGCAGGACAGCAGTTAGGAGTGACCCAGAGAACCTGCTGTCTTGTTTCCCACCGAACCACTTCCTATTGTGTGACTTTGGGCAAGTTACTTAACCTCTCTGTGCTTCAGCTTCCTCTTCTATGGCATAGAACTAATGATGGTACTACTTGATGGAGTTGCAGTAAGCTTCGATATGAGAAAACACATGCAAACCTCCTAGTGTCTGGCACACTCATCAAACATGAGCTATGAGTTTCTCTGGGCAATGGAAAAGAGGATGGTCAGGGAAGGCCACACAGAGGAAGTAGCATTTGGATTAAGTGTTAAGGAGTGAGTTTCCCCAGGTGGGAGGAAGTCATTCCAGGCAAAGAGAATACTTTACACACAGACACGAAGGGATAAATGGGGGGTGGGGGGGTGGCACAATGGGAGGCAGGAACCTGGGTATGTGGGGGGATGACGGGAAAAGGTGGGAGTGCTAGGGATGGAGTGTGAAGGGCCTTGAATAAGGGGAGCTAAGGGGGTTGTGCCCTGCTCTTCTGCTTGCTTCACCTCCACAGGTTTAGTTCATCTGAGAGACCAGAGAAACCAGGAGAGGGCGGGTCAGGGGACAGATGTGCTTTGATGAGGAAAGTGAGGAGGAAAGAGGCTGGTGGGTAGGACAGGCCTGGGGGAGGACCGTGGCCCCCAGGTGCTGTGGGAGGACACAGTCTCCAGCAGGAGGGGTGCAGCTTCCGAAGAGGGGTGGACAGTGGGACCTGTGTCACCTACCTTTCAGTTCTGCTGAAGGCAGTGCGCCCATCCTGCCGTGGTCAGTGCGTCCAGCTGCAGGCAGAGCATTCGGAGACCCTGGGAGAAAGCAGGTCTCAGCCCACTGTGTGGGATGTGCAGGGGCCCTCACACAGGGCCACCAGAAAGGAGCCATCCCAATCCCAGGGGCCTGCGGCGGGCTGGCCTTGAGCAGAGGTGGGTGTGGAGGAGCAGCGGTTCCAGACAGGGACTAGCTGTTGGGCACAGCAAGGTGGTGACGGGAAGGGGGCAGATGGAACAGTGTCTGCCTAGAGCGCTGAGGAGGGAAGGGTCAGGGCAGGGTGCATGAGTCTGAAGGATACGGAGACCTGCGTCACCTTTTCTTTTTCGGTTTTAATTTTATCATGTTACACAGGCACCTAGGTTAAGAAGTCAAGTTCTAAAAAAAATCTCTAAATAACATGTTTATAATGTTACTCTGTGACTTTTTTCAGTTTTTATGCATTATCTAGTGGCATCCCACTGTGAAAGATTAGAATTTAGCTGTTTTCCCTCCCATTTCCACCAAACACACACACTTCCCATACCCCTCATCATTTCAATATACAGTAGTTCTATTGTAATTTTACCTAGACCAATATTCAGTGTTTACATCATTATAACTATGTAAATATATTCAGAGATGAGTCATGTAACATACTTTAAATCATTTTCATTGAAGCAGAACTTTCTGTTTTACCTAGTTAATTTTTTTTTGGTGAGAAAGATTCAGTCTGAGTTAATATCTGTGCCAATCTTCGTCTATTTTGTATGTGGGTCGCAGCCTCGTGTGGCTGACGAGTGGTGTAGGTCTGCATGCAGGATCTGAACCTGGGAACCCAGGACGCCGAAGCAGAGCGCGCCGAACTTAACCACTACACCCATAGGGCCAGCCCCCGATGATTATCTCCTTTTAGTGCATATATTTGTTAGTAATTCAATCCCAAACTCATCAACCTTTCCATCAATTTTTCTGTTTTGTTTAATTGCTAGTATTTCTAA
The DNA here is from genome assembly GCA_031878705.1 of Tapirus indicus. NCBI lineage: Eukaryota > Metazoa > Chordata > Mammalia > Perissodactyla > Tapiridae > Tapirus > Tapirus indicus. The sequence continues at coordinate 56,238,573 of CM062918.1, read as the reverse complement.
TGTTTACCTGCAATATATATTTTTTGCCAATATACAACATTTCAGATATTTAATGAGTAAATAGGATTTGATTGACTAGTTTGAGCATAGCCATCATTTGTAGTGTCAACTCTTTAGGGAAATGGGTTCTGGTTTCCAGGCAATTGATCTAAATGTCCGGTAGGCATGATCACCCGTATAATGCCAGTTTCTGCCCTCAAGGAGCTTCCAGTGTCGACTGAGACAAATTAATTATGTAAATGAAGAAATCACAGTATGAGGCAGAAATAATCCAGTGCCTGTTGAGTGTTACAGACAGATGAGAACTGGATGGACACCTTGAAGGGGCTGGGACTTGAGATGAGTTTTATGGGATTGTATTTTTTTTCTATTGTAGTAAAATATACGTAACATAAAATTTACCATTTTAGCCATTTTTAAGTGTACAGTTCAGTGACATTAAGTGCATTCACATCGTTGTGCAACCACCACCACTATTTATCTCCAGAACTTTTTCATCATCCCAAACTGAAGATCGTATGTATTTTCTAAGTTACATTTGCTACTTCTGATTACAAAAATAATATGTCTTCAATGTAGACAATTTGGAAAAAACATAGAAAAGCACAAAGAGGAAAATTCAAATATCCCACAATTCCACAAATTGGTCACTGATTTGATGATAAGAAAGGGGTGGAAAGGCATATCGATTTTGAATATGAAGGGTAAAGATATTGTAAACATGTCTATCTTTTGTATCTTCCTTAAAAGGGGATGAATGGGGGAGGCAGTGAGTGGGTCTAATGGTGAAACTAACCCAGTAAAGACTCCAGTGGTTCTGATTATCTAATACTACATAACAAACCACCCCAAACTAAGTGGTGTAAAGTAACGACAACCATTTGTTATTCTTACTCTCTCTCACAGTGCGGGGGTTCACTGGTCTCAGGGCTGGGACTAGACATCAGGAAGGCTTCCTTACTTACACATCTGGCTCCGGGGCTGGAATAGCTGGGCTCCTCCAGCATCTCCGTCTCCATGTGGTCTCTCCAGCATGATGGTTTCAAGGTGGCCAGACTTCTCACATGATGGCTCAGGGCTCCAAAGGCGCACGTCCTCCAGAGAAAGCCAGGTGGGAGCTGTATATTCTTTCAGGACCTCAGAAGCCATCAGCACCACCTCCACCACATTCCATCCTTCAGAAATGAGTCAGTAAGGCCAAGGGGAGGGAAACAGACTCTACTTCTTGAAGGGAGGAAGGTCAAAGAACCTGTACACAGATTTTTTAATCATTACAGTGGATTCTGTTAGCTATTCTAGGATGATATGAGCGCCACAGACCCCCACCGCTGGTCCTACTGAGCAAGTGGTCCATGAATTCTTGATTTAAAATCATAGAGCCTTCTAAGATCTTAGCGATTACTCAGGTAAGTACTTCCTGACATTTTCTGATGCTCAAACCCCTGTCACAGTAATACACCATCTTAAGAACTCCCTCAGTGATATAAAACTTTCATCATTTTTGGATGGCATATGATAAAGGAGTAACTTAAAAAAAATTCATTTAAAAAACATTTATTGGGATCTTTACTGGATGCTGTGCGTTGTGCTAGATGCCAGGAAAACAAGAGTGAGCAAGATCCACATGGTCCCCCCTTGCAAGGAGATTATTGTCAAGCAGTAGAGACAGACAATTTAATAGGAATATTATAATAGAGCGTGTTAGGTACGCTGATGGGAGAAGTACCAGCTCACAGAATAATGTCTCCAGTTCTGATCTCTCTGTTCAGATCAAAATGACATTTCCAGGGCTTTAACATTTTCACTTGGATGCTATGCAGGCACCTCACACTCAACATGTTTAAAAAGCTAATGATCTTCCCTCTCCTCTGTCTAGCTCTCCCCCATGTTCCTTTGTTTAATAGCATCCCACCCACCTGGTCAAACCAATAGAAACTGCAGTCTTCTAGCCTTTTCCCGAACTCTTGACCCGTCCCCACAATGTTACTTCGTAGAAGTGTCTCAAAGAAGTTATTTTAAGAAAACAAAAATGTATAACAGTATATTGTCAGTTGAAGGCAATTTTAACATACTTAATTAAATTGATGATTTAAAAAACCCTGTTCCCCATTTAAGAAGTGATGCGTGCTGACTTTACTTGCAAAAAAAGCATGATTTGTCAACAAACAAGACTATATATCAAATTTGGGGACCAAATGTATATTGAAATTGAACCATATGCTATAGAGTCAAAAATAGACAAAAATTGCCTTCATGATATGATTGCATTTGTGCTAAAATTTAAAAAAAACTTCAAAATTTTTGAGTTTTATTTCTGAAATGTGAAATAGATTTTAGGATATGTCAGGAAGTACTTCTCTACACATAACACTGTAGATACAATTGGTCTGCTCTTTTGGTAAACAAAAAACCAAATTAGATCAAATGATCATTAGATTTCATGTTTTAAACATTGGTTTTTGATGTATTAGTAACTAATGACTTTTGGGTAGAAGACTATAACCTTCTTTTCTGATGAGGATCAACTTGAGGCAAATTTGCAAAATTGTCATTTTCTCCTCCGTCAGATTTTTGTAGTGTAGCTCTCAGTGCTCCTCATACTTCCTTGTCATGTATTTTTCATGGTCCAACATGGCTATAAATTAAACAATATATAAATAACTAAGATTGAAAGCAATTTAAGCTGTTTAATAATAAAAACGATGACAGTGGCTAATGATGTTCACTTGAGCGTGTCCATCGGCCCTCCACAGCCCCCCACCATGAACACCCCATACACACTTGGAAGCATTCCATGGGGCCAGCTGAAAGGGGAAAAGAATAGAATATTTTATTGATTGATTTTAAAGAAGAGTAATTAAGACAAGTGCCATATCCACTTTTAATGATGTGAACTCTTTGCAACTTCTAGTTAAAAATGTACATCATACCCTAGCCCTCTAATTTTTCTCCATGATGAAGCTGAGGCCCAAGGAGAGGAAGAAGGTTGCCCAAGGTCACCTAGCAAGTCTGTAACAGAGGCAGGACAAGGACCATGGCTCTCATTCCTTATACTGAATTTGGCCGGCCTGAGCCTGTCACACCTCTCACCTACTCCCCACCTAGAGGCTGTGTTCTGTTATGAATACAGAGAAATTAATTGGATTTTTGTGTGTGGCTTGTGGAATCAGTGACACTCTTTATATGGCAACACTTTGTTCGTTCATTTACTCATTCAATTGACTGTTAAATCATCAACTGCTTTCTAGGCAACATGTGAGGCCTGCCCCATTTAGCCCCAGCCTTTCTGTTGGGCTTCATCTCCCACTCCTGCCCTCCTGGTTAATAGTTCATGCCTCCTACATTCTGCTTGCACTGGTATTTGTTTCCTCCAGAAGCCTTCCCCGCCTCCCCCACAAGTCTGGCCTGGGTGCCCCTCCTCCCTGTTCCCCATCACAGCCTGTATCACACAGTATTACGGTTGTCTGTCTCCCTCACTAAACGCCATGTACTTGTTCACCACTGGGCTCCCAGTGCCCAGAGCAGGCCCTGACCCACAACAGGTGGCCCATGAATATTTGTGCAGTTAATTATTGGATCTGCCATTTCCTCTGCTCTCACACCACAGGGCCTTTGCAGAGGGTGTTTCTTCCCCCACCATGTGTTCTACAGTCCTTAAATTGTCAAAATCCAGGTCAAACATCTACAGCAATCAACAGCTCTGTGAAGACTTCTTCCTCAACATCCCTCCATGATACACAGTTAGTCCCTCCCTCTCTTGCTCCCATTCTCCCTGCCACCCCACACCACTTAGGACACTATTGTTCCTGTGGGCAGTGACTTGTATATTTTATCCTGGTCCCCTGGCACCTACACAGTGCCACATACTGATCTAGTTGCTTAGAATTCAGAAGTGAACTTAGCAGGCAAAAATTCCTGTCCTCATGAAGCCCATCTGGTTGGGTGGACAGACTATAAACAAAATAGGTAAAATATAGAGCATGTTAGAAAGAAGGGGGATAGGAAGAGTGGGGGAAGTTCTGAGGACGGGAGGGGTGGGGGGACAGAGTTCCAGACTTGCACTAGGCAGGCAAAGGTCGAGAGGCTGGAGGGAGGAGTCTGGCCCCACTGAAGTGACAGCAAGGAGACTAGTGTGGCTGGAGAGGCGATGAGCAGAGGGAATGGTGTAGGGGGTGAGGTCAGAGAGGTACAACAGGCCTCCAGATCAGATAGGCCTTCTCCTCGTAATAAGGACTTTTGCTCTGAGATGGGAGACACTGGTTCACATTTTAACAGGACCACTCTTGATGCTGTATTGAGAAAAGACTGAAGGGGGACAAGGACAGAAACAAGGAGGCCCGTGGGGAACCACTGCAACAATCCCGGTGAGAGATGATGGTGCTTGGGTCAAGGCAGTAGCAGGAAGGTGGAATGTGAAGGATGTGAAAGTGAAGAGTCAAGGATGACTCCAATGTTTTTGACCTGAGAAACAGGAAGGATGGAACTGCTAGGAACTGAGATGGGGGAGACTGTGGGAGGAGCAGGTTTAATAGGGAAGATCAGAGCTCAGTTTTGGACATGTTAAATTTCAGATGCCTATTAGCCAATGGAAACATTGAGCAGGTAGCTGGATACATAAATCTGGGGTTCAAGGGACATGGTCCAAGCTGGGCGTATAAATTTGGGCATCTTCAGCATAGAGATGTCATGTAAAGCCTTGATGACCAGATGAGATCAGCAAGAGAAGCAAATGGGAGTGATCAGCTAAGTCAAATGCTGCTGCTGGGCCTGGCAGTGAAGGAATAAATGCCAGATCCCGTTAGCTCTGCAAAGTGCAGGCCATTATAAGGGTTAACTAGCAACCCCAGATGGGTAAGACACCTATCTGGTACCGAGACAAAATGGCCTTAAGTCATGGGAACACTGGAGGCACACGGAATGAAGAACCATGGCATCTTGGCCTTGGAAGGGACCTTCAACGGGTCATTTAATCTGTACTTCTCTCTCTACCCTAGCCTGACCATTGAATCCCTGGCTTTAGAACAAGAAATATTTCTGGGCCAACCAGTCTGGCTAGGACAGAGAAAGCACAATTGAAGAATGAGTGAGAAATGACCCTTTGGAGTCAGAAAACCAGGGTTTGGGTCCTGCATCTGCAGCTCCCTGGCCTCATGTCCTTAGGCAAGTCACTTCACCTGCTTCAGCCTCAGTTTCCCTGTGTGGAATGGGAGCAATCCAACCTTCCTTGTCTCTCCCAGGGTTGCAGAGAGGTCTGACTGTGGCAGTGCTTGGAGTAGAGTAACTGCTCTGCCTGGTTGGTTATTGCAAGAGCAAGAGAAGGAGGCCAAGAGAAGCCTTCAGCTTGGAATGGTGATGGAAATGGGGACGAGGAAGGAACTGTCATGTCCTCAGTGGATCTGTTGGTGCAGCGTGTGCGGAAGCTAACCAGGATTCAGGCCGGGACCTGGGCTGGAATGGACTGGGCTCAGGTGGCAAGATGGGACCATCGGGACAGAGACGGAGGCCTTGAATTTGCCTTCATTGAGCCTGGAACCGAGATGGAGGAGACCCTGAGGCAGCGACAAGGAAAAGAATCGGAGACACAGAGGCAGAAAGACACCCGGAGACCCAGAGACACGGAGACTAAGAGACAGACCCAGAAACAAGCGGCCCAATAGGGGCCCAAGGCGACCCGGAGAGGGCGAGACACTGGGGCGCAGACCCCAGCAGAGCAGAGCCCCCGCGCGGCGCAGGGTCACGGTGCGCGGGCTCGGGGTCCCCGGAGGGGCCCGGGTGGCCGCACTCGCAGAGCGCCCCCGCCCCGGCTGCTCGCCCAAGATGGCGATGGAGGGGCGGGCGAGGCGGCGGCAGCCCCGGCCCCCGCGCCGGCCCCCGCTCGGGCCCGGGCCCCCGAGGCCGCGCCCCCGCCCGCGGCGCCGCGCCTCCCCGGGCCACTGACGCCCGGCGCGCCCTCCCCCGGCGGCGGCGGCCGAGGCGCGGGGAGGCGGCGGCGGCGGCGGCGGCCCGGGCCCGGCCCCATGGCGCGCGGGGACGCTGGCCGCGGCGGCGGGCTCATCGCGCTGACCTTCTGCCTGCTGGCCGCGCGCGGTAAGGGCGGGCGCCGCGGCGGCGGCGGGAGCGGCTGCGGTGTGTCGGTGCGCCCGCGCCCCGGGCTGCGCTGAGCTGTGGGGCTGGCGGGCGTCCCGGGTCCCGAGCGGGTGCGGGGCCGTGGGGCGCAGGCTGCACGTCCCTGTGCCTGTGATGCTTGCTCCCGGGGGTCTGCGAGCTGGGGCCGGGGGCGTTTACGGCGCTACTAGTCCGCAGGGGGTGTGTGCCCTTGGTTAGCGGAGTCTGGAGTGAGTGAGTGAGTGAATGAGTGAGTGAGTGTGTGTGTGCAGAGGGTGGGGAGGGGGGCTTCTGCGGGCGTCCGTGACTGCAGTGCGTGCCGCGGGCGCGGCGTGGCATCGCGGGGCCGGGGCTGCGCTGTCGTTGACTGGTGCGGGGCGGGCTCTGGCTGGCCCGCGCGTCTCTGGGTTGAGAGTGTGTGTGAAAGAGGAGGGTGTGGGGGTGTGTGTCTGCACCTCCATCTGTGTCGAGACCGTGTGTAATTGTGTTTATGGGGCTGAGCTAATATTTGGCCGTGGCTTTTGGGGAGTGTCCTTGCCGGTGGTGGGGGGACAGAGCAGGAGATTCCGGATTGACTGGGGGCAGTGATGATAAAACACTCAACTTTGCCCAGTGGGTGTGGTCTCTGAGGCTGGTTGGGGCGGAGGGCGGGGAGCGTTGCTCCCCCAAACCTGTGGCCCGGAGTGGGCTGGGGGAGGGGGCAGGAAACCAGTTGCTTTCGTGGACGTGTCCAACACTCGCTCTCGGGATGGACGCGTGTCACTCCTGCCCCACCCCCAGGGGCAGATCAGGGAAGCGCTGACGAGGTCAGCAAGGCGTCCTAGAGACCCCCACCTCAGTGCGAGGTAGGGGTGGGGGTAAGAGTCAGAGTTGGCCACGCTGGAGAAAGGGCTGGGGATGGGGTGCCAGAGTCACAAGTCTCTACGCCTAGGTCTCCTTCTTCCACCCCCAGCCCTCTCGCTTCTGTCCTGTGTGTGCGTTTGGGGGGCGGCCCGTAGGGAAGGTAGGTGGTAGGGCTGGTGAGGGGGATGGGCTGCCCGCTTTGTTCGCCTAGTTCTTGCCTTCCCTGCCGAGGAGGGAGCTGAGGATGTGTCCGGGGCGAGTCGGGGAGGGACTTGGAGGAGGGGGTGGAGAGGGGGATTTCTCTCCAGCTGCTGCGGCTTTCCAGAGAGACTCAGCCAGGCCACGTGGGAGGGAGGCAGGGACGGCGGAGGGGGGAAGGAGCCTCCGCCTGGCCCGCCCCAGGCCCATCTCCAGGAAACCCAAACAGCGGGTGGGAAAGTGCCGGGAGCTTCATGGACCCCTTCTCTCCTTGAGAAGACACGCCCCTTTCCAGCCCGGACTGCGGACCCGGCTGGAGGCCGCCTGGGGGCAGGGTCTGGGAGGCTGGGCTCGGGATGTGGGGGGCCCCGGGTTGTCAGGTGAAGAGGGCGGGGAAGTGTCAGAGAGGCATCTGTCCTCCTGGAGCCCAGGAGATTAAGGAATAGTTGTGCCCACCCTCTTTCTCTTTTCCAAGAGCTCCGGAAACGGGCTCAGGGTTACCCAGCAAAGAGGGATCAGGGCTGGGAACTGCACTCGAGCGCTGTCGACTACTGGTGGGGCCTCCCTCCCTCAAGGGGCTCAGTTTGCCTCGGAAACCTGGCCTCTCCGTGCTCCGAGTGCACAAGGCAGGGTCAGGTCCAAAGTAGGGCTCCCTTGGCAACAGTGTGCTCGTGGCTAAAGCAACTACTCTACTGACCCTCAGTCCTAAATCCTTTGAGTGTGCAAAGCTCAATGGCCTGGGGACACTCCTATAAGGAGTTCTGACTAGTCACCCTGATCTGGACAGAGGTCATTCATTCATTCAACAAATATTTACTGAGCACCCATTTTGGTTAGCATGTGCCTGGTGCCTGGAATATAGTAAATAAGGAGGCAGACCTGGTCCCTGGTGCAAAGCTTTGCATCTGGTGGAGGGAAAGGTCTGACAGGTACCTGGAAAGGTCAGGAAAGGCTTCCTTCAGGAAGTGATGAATAGCAGAGCTCAATGCAGAGTGTGAGTTAGCCCTGTAGAAGGGAGTAATGATGGGGAAAGTTCCAGGGAGAATAGAATGTGCAGACACTCAGAGGTGACTTCCTTTAGGCCACTGAATGAAGGTAAATCTGGCTGGAGTTTAGACCACAAGGGATGACAGCAGGACATATTGGGGAGAGATGGGACAGGGCCCATGGAGTGTGAAGAGTGAAAGCTGAAGACCGGGGCTGGACCCAGCTCATGAAGGGCCTTGTAAGCCCCACCAAGATTTCTGGCCTGAGAGCCCACGTGAGCCCTTGGTGGGTTGTAAGATCAGCTTTGCATCAACTCACTCCAGCCAGCGTAGAGAATCGATTGGGCAGGGCTGGAGGCAGGAAGCTCCAGCTTCTTGGAAGTCTGTCATAGTAATCCAGAAGGGAGGATGGTGGCAAATAGCGCAGTGGCACCCACCCCTCGCCCCCTGCCTCTCACCTCTCACCGCCTACCCCACCCCACCCCCACCCCGTAGTCGCAGGGTGTCCAGAGTAGCTGGATTCTAGGGATATTTAAGAAGTAGAATCAGTAGGACTGGAGGACAGATTGAATTTGTAGGGGGTGAGGGAGAGGGAAGTCAGAAATAATAGACACTTTAGCAACCTCAACATGGCAGAATGAAGGGCTGGTGTTGGGGTCAGGATGGTGACTGTCCCTCTCTCCCCTAACACTGCTCTTGAGTCGGGGATTGGGACTGGGGAGACGTTTTATAGGAATGGGACTCCTTTCTGGGGGAAGTGGTGGAATGCTGGGTGCGCTGTTTTCACCACATGCAAGAAGTGGGGCTCTCCCTTCCACCCCATCAAAATTTGGGGGTTGGGGAATCCAGAGGTCAGTAATAGGAGGTCTCTAAGAACACGCAAATTGCTTTCTCCTCATCTGGAACACCCCCCCCCCAACCCCACCAACCTGGAGGCTCAGAGGCATTCCTCAGTTGGGGCATTGGGATGGCGCTCTCTGACCCCATCTCGGAGGTTAGGAAGCAGGTCAAACATAGTTTCTCTTAATAGTGAATCTTATCCAGAGGTTATCTAAACCTTCATTCATCTGTATGTACTTTCATGGCCCAATTAATCACACGTTGTGTGTAAATTAGCATTTCCTTTCTTTTCTCCTAAAGTTACCTCTTTCAAGTTAAACGATCGCACAATTAGAGTGTCATAGAATGTCAACTCTCAAGGGAATTTAGAATTAATTTTAGTGTGAACCCATTTTATGGATGAGAAAACTGAGTGACTTCCCAAAGTTACTTGGATAGGGACTGAGTTGGGGCTGGAATGGGTCTCCTGGCTCTTGAAACAGCCACACTTTCCTGGGATTGGGTACACTCATACCCAAATTCAGTCTCTCTGTACCCCTGCCCCCCTCACATGAGAAGTTATCAACTTGGGGCTTAGCCCCCTCAGTTGGCATGTGTGGGCTCTGGAATCCACTCTCCTCCACCCATCCCCACCCGCTGCCTCCTGTTCGGCCGTCACTGTTTCTGAGGGGCAGCAACCTGACTTGATACAGCATCCCAGATATAGAACAGATGTCATTGCCAGGCGGGCCGGGGGCTCCCAGCTTCCTGGGGTAAGAGTGGCTCTGATGGGGGAGGACCCCAGCTCCAGCCTGGTCAGAGGGGTGTGATGGGAGCTGGAGGGTAAGGAAAACCAGAGAGAGGACGTTCTGGGCCTGATGTGCAGAGAATGGAGTCCTTGTCTCATGGGCTACCTGGGCTGCTGAGGCTGAGGCAGCCCCTGGATTTGAGGGGCTGTGGGGTCACTGGGGTCAGGGAAGCAGAGGCTCAGTAAGCTCTCTCTCAGGCGCAGACCTGAGCATGCAAGCTGATGCAGAGCCAGGACCTCTGGATGGTTTGATAAGGGGCTCGTTACCTTGTCACATAGTTTGGAGGGCAGAGCTCCAGCAAGTGAGCAGAGCGTACATGGAGACAGAGGTGGGCACAGGAGGAAGATATTTTTAATCCTATGAGAACAGATGAGGTAGTGCACTCCCCAGTGCTGGTAATGTTTAAGTACAGAGTTTCTTTCAGTGTGAATTTGCTGTTCTGTCTCTGTGCTTTCTAAGCATTTTGTTAGGTGTCTACTAGGCGCCACGTAGGATGCTGGGCAGTTTCCACATATGTTATTCACATCATCCCCAGTTCTGCAGGGAGTTCCTGTAATTTTTACAGATAAGGAAATTAAGGCCTGGAAAAGCATGAGTGACTCTGTGTCTTATCTTTTTGAGTGTGTCTCCGCATGTCCACTCATCTCTTGAAGGAATATTTATCGAGCACCTACTGTGTGCCAGGCACTGCTTTAGGTACTGGAGATTTAGAAAGCTGACTAGGACATAATCCTGAGCTTGTTGCCTAGTTGGGGAGAAAAGCAAATAAAAAATCTAAAGTGATAACTGCAATGACTGAGGTGCCCAGGGTGTGATGGGGCAGAAAACAGAGAGGCGTCTGTCAGACCCCAGGATGGCACAATTATTGTAGGGAGAGGGAGAGGCATAAACAACACATGGAAAGCAGTGTGCTTTCAGAGAACTGATGTGGTTTGGTCTGGTGGGACAGAGGGTCATGGGGAACAGGAGATGGGCAGATCGAGCTGAGTGTGGCTTTGCTGTCAAGTTGGCTGAGGCTGAGCCACTCTCCTCGGGGACTGCCGATGAAGGGAGCTCTGCAGCCTTCCCTGTGTCCCAGGCAACGGTCCCAAGCTATCCTGCCAGCTGTAGGTGGGAGGGGCTTAGTGTGTCGTAAGGGAGGTAGCCAAAGTGGGGGGGCGGGGAGGGAGGTTTCTGGAAGGAACTGACTTGTGTCTCCTGGGAGAGTGGTAATGGTGTCATGGAGAATTGTCCCTACACTGCAAACAAGTTGTACATCTGTTGGGCTCTGAAATTCAGCAGTCACAAGGCATTGACGTTTTGGGCGAATTCTTGGCTTAATGAAGGAGGCGTCTCAGCTTCGTCCCCTTCCCTCCCACCTGCCTCTTTCCTGAGAGTTCGCTGAAAAATGGCACCCTGGCTTACACCAGGCCCCACTAATCCCACGAAACAGCATTGAGCTGGCCCTGGGGCTCAGCAGCCAATCTCTTTTCTGTCTGGGTTCTAATTGGCCTCATAAAATCTAATTTATCCTGTAAGTGGGTAAAATAATGTGTCAGAAAAAGGAGATTGAGAGATGGCCCTGGGGCTCCCAAGCAGAGAAGCTGTGTCTCTGGTGGAGTCTCACCGAGGAGACTGGGGAGAAGGGATTGTGGGAGAGGGAAGCCCCCTCGAGGCAGAAAGCTGCCAGGCGGCAAGTGTCCACTATGTCCGCCCCAGTCCTGAGAGGGACGGCTGAGAAATACTCATGGGAGGGGCTCTGGGGTCAGCCATGGCAGTGGGCTGGGGGTGGCAGGAAAGTGGTGGCCACGAAGCCACTGGACAAACAACGCCCTCTCCCCAGAGCCTCACTTTTTCGAAAAGATTTGGTGGTGTAGGAACCATGTTTATATTAAAACAAACATAGCTGTGTAATGCAGCAGAATGCAAAATGTGCCAAAGGTTTAAAAATAAAAAACATTTCAGGCAGTCAGCAAGCCTCCTGAGTGTGCTCTCCTCTGCTGCTGGCAGAATTTTGGTGAAAATGAGAAATGTGGAGACTCTTCATTTTAAGACTGGGGAAACTGAGGCCGAAAGGAGGAAAGTAGCAGACCCAAGGTCATAAACAAATGATGGATCCAGGACTCTGCTCCAGGCCGAGGCTTGTCCCACTACATCCTGTTGTCTGTCTAGGCAAGAGGAAGGATGGGTAAGGGACCGCTAAGTGGCTATGTGATGTGAGACTCAGGAAAAACGTCAGCTGGGGAAGGAGGGGCAGCTTCATGGAGGGCTGGCGCCCGGGCTGAGCCCTAAGGAGGCATGTCCTGGGCTCAGAAGTTGGATTGGGCACTGAGGCAGACAGAACTCTCTTATTTGGGAGCAACTGTCTCCTCAATGCTGGGTTCATCCTCAGAAGGTCAAAGAAGGACAGTCCCCTCTTCTGTGTCTCAGTTTCCCCAACTATAAAACGGGGAATCTCAGGCTTTGCAGGCATTTCCAGCAACACAGTCTCCTGCATAGCCCTGTGCTCTCTAAGGGGGACCCCCAGTTCTCTCCACATCTACATCCCTGTTGGGTTCTTATTCTGCCTTATTGTGTGCTGGGCTCCTCAGAGGTGGGGAAGCCAGACATCTGCTGATCCATGAATATTCAGGAAGGGAATCAGAGCCTCCTCTGGGCTCCCCAGCCAGCCTCCGGCCCCTCTGGCCATCATCCTGCCCGCCAGAGCCCAGGCTGCTGACATACCCAGCAGCTGCTAGGGCCCCAACTGTTCGCATTGTTTGCTCCTCACGGCGGGGGATTTTTCCAAACCCCTGACATGCTTTGGGGGGCGGGGAGGCTACTGGAGGGCTCAGGGATTCATGTCATGTGGGGCTTTTCTCCCCTGAAACTCAGACTGACTGCTCAGCGGCTGGAATGGGGCATTTGGAAGCCGCTGGGCTGAAAGCCCGGGCTGGCCTTCTCCCTACCCTTGTTTGAATCACAGAATCTAGGGCCTCGGAGATAGAAGGGACGAGATGTTATGAACAGCGGTTCGCATTTGTACAGCCTTTCACGGTGTCTGTAAAGAGTGAGCCTAGTCCTTGAGTGGTGTCCGTTTGGCTCTGGACTGGAGCCCTGACATACAGCATCTTGTTTAATCCTCACAGGCTTGCTAGTATCATCTTCATTTTACAGATGTGGAAACTGAGGCTCAGAGAGGTTAAGGGGCTTGTCACACAGCTGGTCGGTGGAGCAGGGAGACTGGAACCTTGATCTTCTGCCCCAAGGTCAAATGCTCTTTCCTCCACAGCACACGGCCTACAGTGGTGGGAGTGCCAGTTTGGTTTCCCAGTTAGAATGGAAACTGGGTGAGGGCAGGGCTGCCTTCTCCTCCCTGCACCCGCTGGTAATGCTGAACCCAGCTGTGTAGCTGGAGGTGTCAGTAGAGCCTTTCTGATGAATTGAGAAAGGCAGAGGCCCTGTTCAGGCCCCGTCTGTCTGTCCATCCTTCACACTGCAGTGTCAGAGCCCTGGCTTCTGCCCTGGCCTCCTTATCTCAGCAGTCAGGACTTCTCTTTGCTCCTCGGTCTTGTTCTCTTTTGAGGGTGGTGGGAAGGGAGCCTGGGGACAGACAGGAATTCTAAGTGTGGGCATATATGTGTCCAGGGGTTGACGAGTGTGGCAGAAACTGGGGTGCATGTGTTCAGGAGTGGACGGTTGTATACAGTTCGTGTACAGTGTGTCCAGATGGTGTTCTATGTTTTCTCAGGATTAGATGTGTCTGGTTCACTGAATAATCCTAAAATCATAGAATCTCAGACATTGCCTGCTACATTTGCATAAACTGAGGCTGAGAAGGAGAAGTGACTGGCCCAAGGTCACACAGCTAGACTGTGACGGAGCCGGGCGTAGGACTGAGGGTTGCCTGATTCTGGAGCTGTTGTGCTTTCTGCATGCCCCCACATGGCTCTATCAGCCTGGACCTGCCTCATAATAAATATGGGTCATTGTCCCCACCTCTGTCCCTGGTTCATGCTCAGGCACGCCATTCTGCCTTGAAGGAAGGAGTTGGGCCAGAGGATAAGAAGGGACCTTGGGCCTTGAAGCTTTCAAGGGGTAAGGAGGCAGCAGGTCAATCTTCTGGAAGACACAACCGGGAGAACCAACCATTTCTCTATGACTAATGGTTACTGGGTGCTGCTGAAATGTTGGTTAAAATCATCAACATTGTGGGGCCAGCCCAGTGGCGCAGCGGTTTAGTCCACACTTGGCAGCGCAGGGTTCGCGGGTCCGGATCCCAGGCACCTGCCGACGCACTCCCTGTCAGCCATGCCATGGCGGCGTCCCCTATAAAGTAGAGGAAGATGGGCACAGATGTTAGCCCAGGGCCAGTCTTCCTCAGCAAAAAGAGGAGGATGGGCAATGGATGTTAGCTCAGGGCTGGTCTTCCTCACAAAAAAAAAAAGAAAAAAAATCATCAACATTGTCCTTCGTGTGTTTTTGCCCTGACCCTGGGATGGCATTCCCTTCCTCCATTGTTCCTCTACTCTTCCCTTTGTGGCAATGTTGGAGCTGCAGGCTCTTCTGGGGCCTCTGGAGAGAAAACAGCCCTGCACAGGGTGAGGAGACTGGTTTCTGGGTCTGGCTTGCCACATGGCCTTGGGGAAATTAGCCGCAGGAAGCAATGCTTAGCCATTCCAGTCACTGGGGCAGACGGTCACTGGGGCAGATGAGGCAGCTGGCCCCCAGGCCTCCATGCCCCAGGCGCCGCATGAGCCAGAGGAGCCCCTCTTGGGCTTGCTCTGAATCCAGTGTGAGTCTGGCACCTGTGTGATGGGCATGGAGCACTGAGTTTGCCCAGTGGGTCTGCTCACTTTGTCCATTGTGGGGCAGGGGGAGGGAGGGAAGGTCTGACTTCCCTTCATCCAGGTGGCTCCACAAACCAGCTGGGATTTATTTTTATTTTGTTTATTCAAGATATATATACACACACACACACACACATGCACTTTCTCACACTCACAATATATTTTCAATGATTCTTGGATACAGTATTTTTCTAGCCTACCGTATATTTTGGTTGGGTAATAGCGGTCAAAACCATCTGTAAGGTTTCAGAGGAGGAAATGACATTACTGAGCCCCATTCTGTGCCAGGCCAGGCACCGTGACATACTCCTTTCCCACACATCCTCTCATTTAATGCTCACAACAGCCCTATGAGGAAGGAATTCCTGTGTCATTTTTATTGAGATACAGTTCACGTACCACAAAATTCACCTTTTAAAGTGTACAAATTAGTGGTTTTTAGTATATTCACAAGATTGTGCAACCATCACCAATATCTAATTCTAGAACATTTTGATCATCCCAAAAGAGAAACCTCATATCCCTTAACCATCACTCCTAATTCTTCCCTCTCTCCAGTGCCAGGCAACCATTAATCTACTCTCTGTCTCTGTGGATTTGCCTATTCTGGACATTTCATAGAAATGAGATCATACAATATGTGCATTTTGTGACAGGCTCCTCTCATGTAGCATAAAGTATTCAGGGTTCATCTATGCTGTAGCACGTATCAGCATTCCATTCCTATTGATGGTTGAGTAATATATTTGTCCATTCATCAGGTGATGGGCATTTGGGTTGTTTCCACTTTTTGCCTGTTTTGAATAGTGTTGCTATGAACTGTGTGTTTTTGTGGATGAGGAACTTGAGCAGCCAAGGGAGACGGGCACGGAGAAGGGCAGCAGTTTGCCCAAGCTCACAGTAAGGGACAGAGCCAGGTCTTTCCATGAGACCTCTGTCTCCACAATTTGCCTCAGCCCCTGGGTGGGTGACTCAGGAGCTGGGGTCTGTGGGAGGTGGGAGGACACACACTGATGGTCCTGGTGCCCCCTCCTCTACGCAGGGGAGCTGCCGTTGCCCCAGGAGACGACTGTGGAGCTGAGCTGTGGAGCAGGGCCACTGCGGGTGATCCTGGGCCCAGAGCAGGCTGCGCTGCTGGATTGCAGTCTGGGTGCTGCCGCTACTGGACCCCCGACCAGTGTCACGTGGAGCAAGGACGGAGGTGCCCTGCCAGAGCACAACTCCCTGCGCCTGCTACCCAATGGCTCCCTGTGGCTGTCCCAGTCACTAGCACCTGATGGCAGTGACAAGGCAGCCCCTAGGGCCTCGGAGGTCATTGAGGGCAGCTATTCCTGCCTGGCCCATGGCCCTCTCGGAGTGGTGGCCAGCCAGGCTGCGGTGGTCAAGCTTGCCAGTAAGTGCCAGCATCTGGGGGCTGAGCTGAGACCCACGAGACCTGGGGTGTGGGAAACAGGATCTGTGGCTAGTTACTTGCCCAAAGGCCTATCTCTTGAGCCCACTCCCCCTTTCCCTGCCTCCTGTCCTGCTCAGTAGGTCCCTTCCTGGTATTGTCTGCCTCACTGCTCAGTAGTCCCTCTTCTCCTCTCCTCTCTTCTTCCTCCTTTTCTTGCCCTTTGAGTTCGAGAGTCTAGAGTTGCTCTCTCCTCCAGGAAGCCTGCTGGAGAGACTTGTAAGAGTGTCAGGGGCACAAAGGTGCCTCTTCAGGGAGCTCCCCACTCTTGCAGCAGGTGGAGTGTGTGGAGTCATGCCCCATTGTCCAGCCCACCCCCTGGGGGCTCTCAGGAGGCACAGATCACCATGAAATAATTTTCAGGCCATAAGAAACGTGCATCTCACCGCAGTCTGACCATCATGATGATGTTAGGCCAGGGGACTTGGGAATTCATCCTGCCTGTAGCATCTGACCAGCAATCACCACTTCTTATCATCTGGCTGCCTCTCTCTGACTATGTCTCCATTGGTCTGAATTTGCTCTGCTCGTGTTTCTATTACCCGTGTTTCCCTGTGTCCGTGTGTCTGTGTGTGTTTCACTGTCTCTGCTCGCTGTGGCCTCTCTCCCTCGTGTTCTTCTCCTGTCCCTGCCCCTGTCTCACTGTCCTCATCCCCAGCACTCGCAGGCTTCTCTCTGCACCCGGAGTCTCAGACAGTGGAGGAGAACGGGACAGCTCGATTTGAGTGCCACATTGAAGGGCTGCCAGCACCCGTCATTACTTGGGAGAAGGACCAGGTGACAGTGCCTGAAGAGCCTCGGTGAGTGCCCTGTAGGGGAGTGGGGAGTGGGTCCCAGTGGGCAAGCCAGAGAGGGCTCTGGGATTCTTAGAGTCGGGGTAGCTCCATGTGCCCACACTGACTAGGAGCCAACCACCACCTGACTCTCAGCTCATTTCTGGTCCTAAAGAGAAGTTGGGCAAGAATTTGTTGCTCCCTGGGAGGAAAGCCACCCACCGAGCTATGGCGCTTGGGTAGGGAGTAGTGATAGAGTCCTTCAGAGCAAATCTAGTTCAACCACTAGCTTTAGTGAGAAGGAGGGCCAGAGAGGAGCTATGTTTTATCCAAGGCCACATGGTGAGTCATTAGCAGAATATTCGTTGTTCATTCAGGGCCTGGAGGTTTTCTCTTTGCAAGATTCCTCTGGAGTTTCTACCCTCGACGCATACCTTCTCTTCCTCTCTCGGTTCCATCCAGTGGGGTACAGCATCTGATATATGGGGCAAGGAAGTCCTTTCTGTTTCACTCTCCTCTCTTCCCATAAAGGCAGTGAGTAGGTGGAACAATCCCAGGGAAGAGTTTATAGGGCGGAAGAGAAGCAGGGGCTACGCTCAGGACTTGATCCCCGTTGTGACCTCCCGGGAAGGCCCAGATGTACATGCCGCGTGACCAGAAAGACGAGGCTCCTTTGCATCTGTGGTCTCTGAATTGGTCTCATGACTCAGTTGTCACCCCATGGATTCTTACATCTTTGGAAGTGTGGCTCCGAAGGCCTTTCCCAGCCACCCTACAGTCCTGTCCCTACATCTCTCTAGCTGTAGTTACCAGCTCGCTCTCTCCTTCCCTCCTGGTGGAGGCGGGGTTCCAAAACGCTGGTTTCCAGATCTCCCTGCCCTGGGACTAACCCGTCTTGAGTGTGTTGAGTTGTCCCAGCTCCTCTGACTTTTGCCCATGTCTAGGTAGGGGTGAAGGTGTAGGAGAAACTTCTGGGTAGAGAAGCCACAAGACACATCCCTGCAACAGTTGTGATGGAGGAAGAAGGATGAGAGGTCAAGATATAAATGATCCTGTTGACTTTGGCCAACTTTTGGTTTGCCCCGTTGGTCCTTAGCAAATCACTTCACACTCAGCTTCATTCTCCCCATCTATGAAGTTAAAGGGGGAAAAAAAAGAAAGAGTTGGATTAGATCATGGTTTCCCAAAGTTTGTTTTTTGTAGAACGTTAGTCCCTAAAGATACTTCATGAAAAAAGTATTCTGTGGTCAAAGATCAGGAACTGCCTATAACTCTCCCTCTTGGAGTTGACAAGGCCCTGACAAGTCCTGTATTGAAAACCTGTTTGACTTGTTTAACCAAGCACTTCCTAGACTCACTTGCCCAGAGCCCTTCTTGCTACAACCCTGTGAACATCCCATGAATGAGCATTCTAGGGAGTGGACCTTCGGAATGCTGACCCAGACTTTCTAGCACTGATGTTTTCAGTTCTGTGCCTTCCTAAATGCAGGGCCTCTCACCACTGTTTGGGGGGTGCTTCCTGGGAGTTGCTGGTGAGAGCCCACTTGGCAGCCCCCAGGGAGGGTGGGAGAGAGCAGAAAAGTCTGCCTGCAGTGAAAGTCATTCCAAGCACCACTTACTGAGAGCTATGTTTTCTCATTTAGTCCTTCTCATCATCGTTCAAGGTAGGAGTTTCTTGTTTTTCATATTTTCCTCCATTTACTTTTAGTTTATATTCCTAGTAGATGGATTTTCCAAATTCATATAAACAAAAAAGAAGAGGCAAAAATTAATCATCGTCCTTTCACTCATAGAAAGCCACTATTAGTTCTGATGTCTGTTCTCTGGGACTTTTTCCCCCTATATGTTTATAAATATTCTCTTAAAAATTTTGGATTATACTGTACATGTCGGATTTTTTTGTTCCATCACCTTTTTCTCAAAACAAAAATGGGATTATAGTGCAACTTTTACTTTTTTTCCCTTCACACATGAGGAATATCCTTCCAGATCTGTACATATGGTTGTGGCAGATATTATTATCTGGATTGTTAAGTGAGGGAACTGAGGATCTGAGACAGACAGAAGTAATTTGTCCCAGGTCACACAGCTAGTGCCCAGAGCGTGGGACACTGGAGCCCTGGTGTGGATGGCACGCAAGCCTCGTGATTTGGTGGTTGGAGTGGGGAAGCTGCAGGATCTGTAGAAGTTCCTGCTGCAGAAGGGGTTAGAGATTGGGTGATCCAACTGTGGCTCAGAGCAGAGAAGTTACTTCCTCAAAGTTTCTTAGCAAAAGGTGGATTCAGACCTCGCCTCTCAAAATCTAGTTCAGGCATCATTCCATGAAGCCACAGGCCTCTCCCAAGAGGCTGGAGCTGCCAGTTCCTGAGCTCTGGGAGTGTTTGCCCCAAGTCCTCTGAAAAGTGATCCTCATCTATAAATAAGCCAGGCTCACATGTCCCAGCACATTGTGTGGGGGGAATAAAGAAATGTCTCCAACAGCAACTTGATTATGCCCAAGGTATGTATTTTTACACTTGCCCAGATATAGTACATGTACAAATATGCTATTCATAAACTCGGCCTAGTGGTTGGAAGGAGACCATATGCCTGAGTGTAAGCTGTGCACATGTGCAGTTAATAAACATACTCTGTCAGGGTATACGTGCATATTTTTGGAACTGATGTTGAAGACTAGACCTTGAGGCAATTCCCTGGTACTTATACTAATTTCTAATGATAGGGGATAATTTTTCTTTCATGGGAACCAGTAATCAATGAGAGCAATGTTTTCCAAATCCCAGGCATTCACAAACCCCCTTACTAACTTTGGCCATTCCTAAACCATTTATACAAACACTTACTTAATACATTTCTTTAAATCAACTCTCTCTTTTGTAACTTTAACACATACTAAAAAGGAACATTATCCCACTGCAGTAAAATGGAAAACCAGCAACACTTACCATAAATAGAAGGTAGCCATAAAAATGAATACATAACCACTGGAATAAGAAATGTGTGTCTGGATCCACTTGATATCACTTTGTTATCACCATTCACTCACACTTGAAAAACATGGCATTAATGGACTTAAATAATGTAGGCTCCCTAGTCCAGTCTTCTGCCCTACCCATCTCCCAGTGTCCATTGTGTCTGTCAACCTCATGTGACCCTCGGCTAGTGTTCCTTTCCCCTGGGTGGATCTCTGAAGGGCTTAGGATGGGGGCTTCTTGGCCCTTAGGAAATTCAGAGCAGCTGTGTTATTTCTTCTGTGTTCTTGAATCCCTGGGTCCAAGTGGCCTTTTGGGGATGGAGGCAGCAGGCTCGGGCTCAGGCTTGGAGAGAGAATGGTCCCTTCCTTTTGGGTAGAGGTTGCTTTTCATTCTATAATTCTATTGTGTTTTATTTGAAATTTGAATTAATTTAAAAATGATAAAATATACCAACTTAAAGGGGAAAAAGTCACTTACCACCTGAACACAGACAGCTGTTACCATTTTGAGTATTCCTTCCCAGTCTTTAAATATGTGTACAGTTTATACCATTGTAAACATGTGTTTAGAGTTTGTGATTCATAAATAGTGTTTGTGTCCATTATCTAATGTGAGTTCATAACACATTAAAAGGATGAGAGTTGTGAAGTAGGCAAGACAGGAATTACTTAGCCCATTTTTCAGATGAGAAACCCAAGGCCCAGACATGGGATATCACTTGCTAAAATCACATATGTTGGAACCAGTTCTCTCCATTACGCCACAGCTGCTTCTATGTTAGAACCCGGAATTACAAAACAAAATGTAAAAGGGCACCTGCTTTCTTCAATTTAAAATTTTTAAAGTTTTATATTTCTAAACTAATAAATATTCACTGTAAAAAAATTTTTTTAAACACAACAAATAAGAGTCCCAGTAACTCCACTCCCAGAGAAAACCTCCACGAATGACGTGAGTTTTACCACCCTTGACTTTTTCTGCGCATATCCTAACATATCATTTATCTACTTTCCAAAAATAGAATTGCTTCATAAACACTGTTTTGTGACTTTTTTTCCACTAACCAATATATCTTGGACATCCTTCCAAGGACAGAACTTCTAAAAACATATTTTAACAAAACAGAAAAGATTTTAGATGAACACTAAAAGTGGTTCCATCTTGCTTCTGTTGGCTGCAGCAACAGCACCACATCCAAAGAAAGGTATCCCTTCCTTCCTTCCTTCTCTCCACAGACATAATTAAGGAAATGTTACTTGTCAAGGGAGCTATTAGCTCTTGGGTACCTGGAGCACAATTTCCCCGGAAAGACCCCGAAACTTTGGGGTTAGGAAGTGTGGGCAGCTCCTGGCGGAAACCCTCCAGTCATAGTCAACTAGCTAGACTGAAGGAGGAGGCACAGGCTTGGAGGCAGAGTGTATGAGGTGGAGGAGCCCTGGATGGGGATGGGGGCCTTTTTCCAGATGGGTCCTGCTTGTCCTTTCCCATCAAATTTTCCATGGCAGTAGGCTGGGTCCTGGCCCAGGATTTTACCTCCAGCCAGCCTTTGCCTCCTTGTCCCTTCTCCCCTGCTGCCCCCAGCACTGATGTGGGAGCTCTTGGAGCAGAGGGTAGGGCGCTGGGGCGGAGGTGGTTTTGCCTGCGCGGTCAGGGAGGGGGTGATGCAGGTTTATGTTTTTTCTCTAAGTCTTTGGGCCACAGCAGGTTCCCAGGCTCAAATTCTCTCCCAACACCCTTAAGCTAGTTCTCCTCTCCTGTGTTTAGATTTTTCTCATACCCTGTTTCCCACGAGCCAAAGGATCTTCATCAAGTGCACAGCTGCCCATTCCCTCTCTGACCTTAGCCCAGCCTACATCCAGGGGCCAGCACCGTTTGCTCTGTTGAGAAACTAGAACTGTCAACCTGGAGCTGACCCTGTAGGAACCACAGTTGGAGGGTTCAGGAGGACCCACTGACCCCCTGCTTGGGCCAGAGCCCACTTGGCTCCCCACTACCCCAGCCCCCAAGGACACTTCTCTGCCCCGGACTGCACTGTCTCTCAAGCAAGGTCTCTGGGCCTTTCTAGCCTGAGCCACTTTCCAGCCCTCTCACCAAGAGGGCAGAGAACACCACCCTCATCCATCCTGCCCCTCCTCAGTACTGTACATGTTGACTCAGGCTTGCGGGGGACCACGTCCCTTCCATTGGCATTCTCAGCCATCTAATGGCTGCTGAGACAGGCAAGTGGGAATAACATGGGGTTTGGCACCAGAACACCTGGGTTCAAGTTTTAACTCTGCTCCAACCGTGAGACCCCGGGAAAATACCCTACTCCCTCCAAGTCTTAGTTTTGTCACCAATAAAATGAAGGTGTGATCCCCTCTATCTTGGGTTTGTTTCGAGGGTCAGATGAGATAGTGTGAACAAAAGGGATTTTCTCGGGGGCAGAGAAAGTAATACAGGCAGGGGGTAAACAAATTCAAACTGTATAGAAGACTATCTAAAAAAAAGCAAGCCTTCTTCCACTGTCAGCTCCCAAGATCCCAGGTTCCCTCCCCAGAGACAACTGCCATTACCAGGGACATTCAGGGCAAGCATATAAGTGTACGTGTCCCCCCACACACTGTTCTGCACTGGACACATTTTGGAGATCATCCTATATCCACACACATGGAACTGCCTCCTTTTAAACAGCTGCCTAGTATTCCATTGTATGAATGTAGCCAAACCGATTTAGCTAGTTCCCACCCCACAGATGGACTCTTGGATTGTTTCCAGCCTTTTGCTATTACAGTGCTGGAGTGAACATCACCAAGCATACGTTTTTGTGTACATGCATGAGAGTATCTGTGGGATAGAGTCCTCAGAGTGGCATTGCTGGGTCAAAAGGCACAGGCAGGTTTGATTTTTTAAGATATCACCAGCTTGCCCTTGAAAGGAGGTGTGTTGACTGGCATGGCCACCCACAAGACAGGAGTGCAATCCCCCCATTCCTTCATCCACATAGGGTGTGATTAAACCTTTTCACCTTTGCCAACCTGATAGGTAAACATGGTATCTTATAGTTTTAGCTTGCATTTTAAAATTATGAGTGAGGCTTGAAAGTGAGACACTGTAGGTATTTCAGGCTGGAGCGGGAGGTGGGCCCCGGACAGTTCGGGCACGACACCCTCCCTGCGGAGCTCCTTCCCACCTCACAGGTGCCCTCTCCCCCTTCCCAAGGCTCATCACTCTTCCCAATGGGGTCCTCCAGATCCTGGACGTTCAGGAGAGTGACGCAGGCTCCTACCGCTGCGTGGCCACCAACTCAGCCCACCAGCGCTTCAGCCAGGAGGCCCTACTCAGTGTGGCCAGCAGAGGTAAGGGGGCTGGCTGGGCGGGGAAACCTGGGAGAGCTGGGAGGGGCCTCAAGAGGTCCAAGCCCTGCCTTCAGATAGGTGACGGGGTATTAGTCCCATCAGACAAGTAAGGCAATGAAGCTCAGGGAAGGCAGTGCCACCCAGCAAGTCAGAGAAGGAGCTGGGGCTGGAAGCCAAGGCTCCTTCCCAGTCAGGGCTCTCTTCCTGCAGAGGCTGTGTGTTCCCTTGGGTTGGATGGAGCATCCAGGGCTGGGGACAGGGGCGAAGAAGTGAGGATCTTTGGAGGGTGTCAGTGCCCTGAAGCCCTGGTCCCCGCCCTCCTGTGTGCCCTGAGGGCTTTGGGCACTGGGGGATTCACGCATCGCTGCTTGCTGTGCACTACAAATCTCGCTCCCTGTGGTGTGGTGCTCCTGTCTTCTCCATTTCTCTGAAAAGCTCCTGCCCCAGTGTGATGCAGTAGGAAGAGCACTGGCTTTGGGGTCGGAAAGACCTGGTTTGAATCCTGGCTTCTCAATTCACCATCTGTGTGACCCTGGGCTCGTTATCAAATGTCCAGCTCAGGGAGGTTGTTTGAATAGCTGAGATAAGAGTGGAAAGTGTCTGGCGCGTAGCAGGTGCCCAACAGATCTTACTTCAGGCCTCCCCCATGCGCTTCTCACTTGCCTCCCTTTGCCATGGCATCTCCCCCCACCCTACCCTTGCCCCTCCCAACATCTCTTCCCATCCCCCCCACCTTCTTGGGGGCTTAGCTCCTGAGCCACTCTCCCTCCTGTGCCCAGGGTCTCTGCCTCCACCTGCTGGACAAATCGGGTATTCACCATGCTGACCCAGGGGGCCAGGGTCACACCGAGAACGTGGCAGGAAATCAGTGCTCAGGGAGATGCCAAGCTGGCAGAAACTCGAGCCCACCCCCTGCCTTTCCCATATAGGAACCTGAGGCCCTTTGGAGAAGGCACTCTCCTAAGGTCGCACAGCACGTTAATGTCAGGGCTAAAACTGGAAATTATGACTGTTGACTCTGAGTCCAGACTCCAAGACTACCCATGACCCTGACCATCCTCTACCTGGAGGGTGGGTTCGATTTGGCAAGGAAGACCAGGGATGGTGTGTCGGAGGCCAGGTTATTCCTCTCCTGGCTCCAAGAGAAAGAGCACTGAGTTCCAGTCAGCTCTGCTGAACTATATGGCTGCTTACCCCATGTATCTGATGGAACCCTGGCTGCTCCTGCCCCATCTGCCTCACCAGGTGACTGTGAGCACCGGATGAGGGACTGCATGTGAAGACACCTAATGGTACAGCTG
Source organism: Tapirus indicus (assembly GCA_031878705.1). Taxonomy (NCBI): domain Eukaryota; kingdom Metazoa; phylum Chordata; class Mammalia; order Perissodactyla; family Tapiridae; genus Tapirus; species Tapirus indicus. The sequence continues at coordinate 56,214,168 of CM062918.1, read as the reverse complement.
CCTACTGGCCTGCTCTCTCACCAGGGTCCCTGGCATCCACCAGGGGGCAGGACGTGGTCATTGTGGCAGCCCCTGAGAACACCACCGTGGTGTCTGGCCAGAGTGTGGTGATGGAATGTGTGGCCTCGGCTGACCCCACCCCTTTCGTGTCCTGGGTCCGACAGGGTAAGTGGAGGGAGGGGACCTGAGGGCATGGGAAAGGAAGGGTGTGGCATCTCATGTGTCCCCAAGTCAGGCAGCCATAAGGGTGACCACTCCATGGTCACTGACCTTTGGTGTGGTGGGAACTCCTCTCCCAGGGCTGAGTGTGGGTGGGGGAACCTGGACAAACTTAATCATCAATCTGAGTACCCCTTTTCTGTTACAAAGCACTTTGAGTCTGCCCCTCACAAAATCGTCATTGAGGCCTTCGTAGAGTGGGTGCTGGGCTAGGTTCTGCACCTTACTTACTTCCATTCCTCACGACTGTGTTGCAAGTGCATGTGTGAGAGCTGGGAAGGTGCCCCGCAGCCAGCCAGTTGGGTGGAACCAGGACCCCACTGCAGTCTGTTTAACTATGGAGCCCCCTCTTGGTCCACCCAGTGCGCTGCTGCCTCTGTGTATGTGGCTTCATGCTGGGCACAGTGAATTAAATACCCAGATGAGAGAGACAGGAACCCTCGGAACTCATAGTCTGGTGAGGGAGACAAAACACACGCCCGTGAAGAGAGGCTTGAGGGTATCAGGCAACAAGTGATAAGTGCCAAGTGGGACTGCGTTACAGGAGATGCTATCAGGGTAACGAGCGCACTGGGCCAACTGTCACCTTGCAGTCTCCTGAGCACTCACAGCCATTCTGCTGCTGGGGCCTCCCAGAGCCCTTTGAGGAGAGTGGGGGCCAGGACTATTATTCCCAGTGGGCAGATGAGGAAACTGAGGCTCAGAGAGGCTCTAAAGCCAGGACAAAAACTTTAGAGCCTGTTTTCTTTCTGGTACATCACTCCCTACTGTCCTGTATGGAAGAAAAACAAGGATTCTTTTTGTTTCCGTTTGTTGATAAGGAGTGACTTGTCCCAAGTTGATGGCAGAAATAAGTCTTAAACTCACCTCTCTTTACCCTGGCTCAGTCTATTACCCTATACTGCCTCCTTTTTGTAAGTTTGTATCTCACATTCAAGAGTATATAATGAATACATATAGTTTAAAGAAAAATAGTCAACCACACAACTATGCATCCCCCACCAAGCTGATTAGATAGAACAGTGCTGGTATCTTTGCGCCTCCCTGACCTGCATGACCTCGTTGGACTTGTGACACTTGCACAGTTAGGGGGATCCATGGGCCAGCAGGACCCTCAGACTATTATTGAGGTAAGCTGTGGTGTCACCTAGAAGTTCTAATATCAATGTTGCTCAAATCCTGACCATGTATCAGGATGACTCATGGAGCTTGTTAAAATTGCAGACTCCCTCCCTTCACACTTGGAGAGTTATGACCCAGGAATGTTAATGCTTAACAAGTGCCCTAGGTCCTTGCTACTGAAAGTGTGGTCTTTGGACCTACCTCCTGGGCCTAGTTAGAAATGCAGACTCTGAGGCCTGCGAATCTGAACAAGGTCCCCTGCGATTCTGTGATTCACGTGCACAGTAAGGATGTGAGAACTGTCCTCCCAGAGGATCCTGACACCTGCGCTTCTAGGAACTCACTTGGAGAAACTCTGCAAATAGCACTTTTGGGCAGAGACTGGGAAGAGAAAGGCTGGGAAAGGACTTCATTCCTGAACCCGGGCACGTTTCTTTTCCAGGAACTTACTCCACTAAGTCAGGGAAAGGGCATGGCTTTCTTGTTTTGTTTTGTTTTCTGATTGCAAAAGTTGTACATGTTCATTGTAGAAAACTAGGGAAAAGCAGAAACAGAAAACATCCCACTACTCAGAGATTAAGATTGTTAACATATGAGTGTGTTTTCTTCCAGATTTTTTTATGTACATGTACATTCTTCCCCGAAATTGAGAGCATGATGTCTTTACAGTTCCAAGTTCTATTTTCATTCAACAGTGTATCATAAGCATTTCCCCATCTTTAAAACTTTTTCAAAAAATGATTTTAATGACTCTATGATATTCCATCGTTTGAATGTAATCTGCAAGTTCCTACTGTGGAATTTTCAAGTCCATTCCAGTGGTCCACTATTACAGTTAGCATTGCAGTGACTGGACCTGTTCACATCTCCCCAGGACAGGTGACCACAAGTGGAATCCCTGGCTTCAAGGTCAAAGTGGAGCCCCTGTATACCCCTATTAGCATTTACGCTTTCTCCAGCATTGCAACTTATTGTTTTTAAAAACTTTCCCAGTTTGATAGGTGAAAATTAGCTTCTGTGTTTTGATGTGCATTTCTTTGATTATGGGAAGTTGAACACTTTTTCGTGCTTCTTGGCCATTTGCGTTTCTTCTCTGGGTTTTCTGCTCATGTCCAGAAGCCAAGGGCTTTTAAAAAGGTTTTCATTTCAGATCAGGATAAAAGTCTCTGCACATATTCAAGTCTTTGGTTCTGGTCAGACCTTTCCAGCCATATGTTCATCACAGTACTGGGCTAAGACCATACGGGAGGAGTGTGTCCTTCAGAGAAATGAGTTTAATAATAATGGTGGTAGTAATAACTGACTAGTGTACTGAGCACCTAAATGTGCCTGCATTGTGCCAGGCGTCCTCACAAACCTTATTGATTCCTCCCTCATAGCAGCCCGACCAGCTAGGGACTATCTCCCCATTTTACAGATCGAGATACTAGGGCTCAGAGAGAGTCACGGGTCTAGCAAGGGGAGGAACTGAGATCTAACCAGGGACTGTTGTGTTCTCTTAACCCTTGTGTAGAGGGGCCCCTTGGTCCGGAGAGTGGAAGGAGGGGCGTCCTCAGCGCCCCCCTCCAGCGCTCTCCCTTTCCTCCCCCAGACGGGAAGCCCATCTCCACGGATGTCATCGTCCTGGGCCGCACCAACCTGCTGATCGCCAGCGCGCTGCCCCGGCACTCTGGCGTCTACGTCTGCCGCGCCAACAAGCCCCGCACGCGCGACTTCGCCACCGCGGCTGCCGAGCTCCGCGTGCTGGGTGAGGCGGGGTGACGGGAGAGGTGGGGCGGAGGACCCGGAGGACGTGTGGGGGAGACTGGATTCGGGCGGGTTAGCTGGGGCTGAGGGAGGAATAGGGAGAGGGGAAGTGGACAAGTGGGTGTGTTAGAGGCACTGAAGAGATGATCCTGGATGAAAAAGGGATAGGGCCAGGAGGTCGAGCTCATGGGGAGGAGTCCTACACTGGGGTGAGGGCATTGGAGGAGACAGACCAGGTAGCTGGAGGAGGAGAAGTGGTGGAAAGAGATTGGAGGATGGGGTGGGGAGAGTTAAGTCTGGGAGAGGAGAGGGTGACTAGGGCTTGGCTTGGGTGATTGGGGGGGTAAGAGGGATGGTCTGCGTGGGACCTAGGTAATGGGGAAAGGGTGAGACTGAGGTTAATGAGGGAGATAGTGGAGTGATCCGGGTGGTTCTAAGAAAACTGGGGGACAGGTTTGCTCAGGGCTGCGATAACTGTGGAGGGGGTCAGTCTGATAGGTGTGGGAGACACTGGAAAGTAGCCGGGGAGGAGGTGGTCAATGAGGGACTGGGGTTAGATCCAGGAGGAACGAGGGTATTTAGGGGATGCCAAGAACGCCTGGGGACCATTCTGGGCGAGGAAGAGAATGGTCAGCGTGGGGCTGGGGTGACTGCGGGAGAAGAAGAGCGGGAGCCCCGCTGCACTATTTTGGGGGAGGGGGGAGTCAGGGAGAGGTTAGAGTGAGTGGAGGGCATGCGGGAGTCGGTCGGGCCACTTGGGGGAGGCAGGGCCCCTAGTGGCGGGAGCGTGCGGTCAGCGTCCCCCTCCCCGCCCCCAGCGGCCCCTGCCATCTCGCAGGCGCCCGAGGCGCTGTCGCGGACGCGGGCCAGCACGGCGCGCTTCGTGTGCCGCGCGTCCGGGGAGCCGCGGCCCGCGCTGCGCTGGCTGCACGACGGGGCGCCGCTGCGGCCTAACGGGCGCGTCAAGGTGCAGGGCGGCGGCGGCAGCCTGGTCATCACGCAGATCGGCCTGCAGGACGCCGGCTACTACCAGTGCGTGGCTGAGAACGGCGCGGGCACAGCGTGCGCCGCCGCGCCGCTGGCCGTAGTGGTGCGCGAGGGGCTGCCCAGCGCCCCCACCCGGGTCACCGCCACGCCGCTGAGCAGCTCCGCCGTGCTCGTGGCCTGGGAGCGGCCCGAGCTGCACAGCGAGCAGATCATTGGCTTCTCCCTCCACTACCAGAAGGCACGGGGTATGTCTGCTGGGGGCTCGAGATGCCCCAGCAAAGGCCCACGCGGGGATGCCGTGAGGAGGGTACAAGTTGCATGACTGAAGGTTGCCTGGTGGGTACCTTTGGGGTTAGGATGGGATGGGGTAGGAGTCCCCAGGAGAGACCCACATAGATAAGGGTTGGGACTGGTGGGGGGTCAGTGTGTGTGGCACATTTTCCTCTCAGCCATAGTTCGTTATGAGAGAGGAGAGAGGGTGCTTCTCCTCCCAGGGAAAATGCCTTGGCATTCTTGGAGCCGGCTCATAACTGTAGCAGGAGTCACTTCACTTAGACGCTAGAAAGAACTTCCTAACCAGTGGAGGAATTAATACAGTGAGACTAGAAGCCAGGAGAGTTTATACTCTCCAACTCAGATTATCTGGGATAATTTAGCTATAATTCAACTATTCCAGAGACTGGGACAATATGAAGCCTCCCTAGACAGCCTCTAGCTGTCGGGCCTTTGGGGGTGGCCCTGTGACAGTCTCCTCGTCCCTTTTGTCACTGCCCCAGGCATGGACAACGTGGAATACCAGTTTGCAGTGAACAACGATACCACAGAGCTACAGGTTCGGGACCTGGAACCCAACACGGATTATGAGTTCTACGTGGTGGCCTACTCCCAGCTGGGGGCCAGCCGCACCTCCACCCCAGCGCTGGTCCACACACCAGATGATGGTAGGGCCTCTGAACCTGCAATGGGCACCTTGGGACCCAGAGAATTCCCTGGGGGTGGTAGCACACTTCTCTCTACTAGTGTAAGCCAAGGCACTTTTACCTGCCTCATGTCATTTTTTTGTGCCCAATAAGCGGGTGGACAAGGGTTCTTCTCCCCAGTTTACAGTTGGGAAAACTGAGGCCCAGAAAATGAGAGTGACTTGCCCAAGGTCAGTAGTACAGCTGGGACTTGAGCCCAGGTCTCGTGATTCCCGATGTCTTATGGCCCTTCCCCCTGACACCAACGTACCATCCAGTCAGGCAGGGGCCAGTGACGTTAACCCATTGGATGTGGAAGATTGTGCCCCAAACTTTTTCAGGATAGGAAGGATGTCCCCTCATCTCCAGCTTGGGGCTCCCCTGAGAGGCTCCCTTTCCTCCCTCAGATCCTGGTCCTGGGCCTACTTCTGACTTGCTGTGTGACCTGGGCAAGTCTCTGACCGCTCCTGGGCCTCACCTTCCACGTCGGTGGAGCAGAGCTCACGCTGATGTTCTTCTGTCTCAGTCCCCAGCGCAGCACCCCAGCTCTCCCTGTCCAGCCCCAACCCCTTGGACATCAGGGTGGCGTGGCTGCCCCTGCCTCCCAGTCTGAGCAATGGGCAGGTGGTGAAGTACAAGATAGAGTACGGTTTGGGAAGGGAAGGTGAGTGGGGGCAGGGTGCGGGCTCCACCTGGCAGGGACCTCTCCACATGATGGTTGTCAGAGCAGCTGGGGACCTGAGCAGAGTTGGGGGGTTCCTGAGGAAATTAGGCAGCCCCATGGAGCAGGGAAAGGTGAACCTGGGAAAGGGGAATGTGGGCTAGGGGTAGGGATGGCAGGGGTGAAAAGGGAAGGCAAAGAGGGCTAGCTCAAGACAGGGGGAGGCCTGGGCTCCAGCCCCACCTCCTCTACAGCCACAGCATGTGACACTGTAGAGTCCCTGCCTCAGTGTCCTTATCTGTGAAATGAGGCAGGGAGCCTAGATGAATCCCTGGGGTTCCCTCCAGCTCAAAAAAGCCGATGAGGGATAGGGAGGTGGAGGGTGTGCTTGTGGAATTGGGAGAAATGGTGCACTGGGGAAGATATGTTAGGGCAGATGTTGGTAATCTAGGGGAGGGTGTCTAAAAGGGTTAAGAGTTAGGAGAAGGCAAGTGGCTGTGGGGCCAGAGTGAAGATGAGGAGGGAGGGGAGGCTGAGGAAGGGCTCTGGAAGGCGGGCGGTACCTGGTACCTTGAGCCAACCCCTTGTGCCTTCACTCTGATGTGTGGGGGGATGGTCATTGACAGCTCATGGGGAAGTGGGGAGAGCGTGCCTTGATTCTCCCCACTCTGAGACAAGGCAGATGGCCTGTGTCAGCCAGGGGTGGAGGCCCAGGAGTTAGGCTGGGAGCCACGGAGTCTGTCCAGACGCCGAGGGGTCAGTGCTGAGAGGGCCTTGGGCTCCAATGGGCACTGAGGCACCGGGATCTGAGGTGGAAGGGTTGGTCTAGGGAAGTTTAAGGGTCACGGTCCTCAGGTGGCCACCCAGCAGCCGGTCTTTTCTGTCCCAGCAGACCAGATTTTCTCCACCGAGGTGCCAGGGAATGAGACACAGCTTACACTGAACTCGCTTCAGCCCAACAAGGTGTATCGAGTACGGATTTTGGCTGGCACAGGGGCTGGCTATGGGGTCCCCTCCCAGTGGATGCAGCACAGGACACCCAATATGCACAACCAGAGCCACGGTATGGGGTTGGAGGGGACAGGACAGGGCAGTGTCCGTGACTGTGTGGGTGTATATGTGCCCTTGGAACCCAGACCCAACTGCCCCTCCATCAGAGACCTTCCATGGCTCCCCCTGCTTGACGGGTGAGGGAGGATGGGGCTAGAGGTGAAGCCCTTTGCAGACGCACCTGGGCTCACCCTTGTCCTCTGTGTGACCTTGGACAAACCATTCACAACTCAAAGGCTTCATTTTCTGCCAGGCGCGGCGTGAGGATTAATAACGTATTATAAACAAGGTGTTTAGTACGTAATAAGAACTTATTAAATAGTAGCTGCTTTCATGATTATGATCACTGTTGGTTTTGTGGAGAGGCCCAGTAGTAGAGTGATTGAATGCAGACAAAACCTGGCGCACATACCATGTGTGTGACTTCGGGCAAGTTATTTAACTTCTCCGAGCCTCAGTTTTCTTATCTGTAAAATAGGGATAATAGTGTTTTCGTTATTTTATGGGATTATGAGAATAAAGTTAAAATACATGTACAAGGTGCTTAGAATGGCATCTGACACAGAGTAAGCCCCCCCACTCTTAAGCTCCAAGTAGGACTCCTCACTCCAATGGCTCCATCCCTCCTTCCCGGCCTCAGCATCCATGCATTCACTCCTTCAGGAGAATCGTAGAGCCCGACTCTATGCCAGGTACTGTCAGCTGTGCCCCACAGTGCTCCTTGCTAACTTCTCTGCAAGTGCGCAGGACACATCCCTGCGTTCCCAGCACTCTGGGCTTATAGACTAGTGAGTTCACCTCTAGGCGCCACCCAGGCCTGGCATTTAGGGTGGTGGCTGAGTGGTGATGCACTGGGAGAAGGCTGGCAAGGCTCTCACTCAATGCCATCTTCCTGCTTTTTGCTTCCTCCTGCCTCTTCCCCCTCTCCCATCCCTGGCCTCCTCCTCCACATTCCCCATTCTCTTCCTTCTCCTTCCCATCCTGCTCCTCTGGCCCTAGTCCCTTTTGCCCCTGCAGAGTTGAAGGTACGGGCAAGGATGGAGTCCCTGGTCGTGTCATGGCAGCCACCCCCTCACCCTGCCCAGATCTCTGGCTACAAACTGTACTGGCGGGAGGTGGGGGCCGAGGAGGAAGCCGATGGTGAGAGCCCCCCAGGGGGCCGTGGAGACCAGGCTTGGGATGTGGGGCCTGTCCGGCTCAAGAAGAAAGTGAAGCAGTATGAGCTGACCCAGCTAGGTGAGGTGGGCTCGGGGGAGGGAGTGAGATGGACGTAACTACATTGGGGGTGTGGACAAGCTGGATGTGGGAGTCAGAGATGGAATTCTCTCTGGGGATGAGAGAGTGACCCTAGAGGTCCCTCTAGCCAGTGAGTGACCTCCATGACCTTCCCTAGTCCCTGGCCGGCTGTATGAAGTGAAGCTTGTGGCATTCAACAAACATGAGGACGGCTATGCAGCAGTGTGGAAGGGCAAAACGGAGAAGGCTCCCACACCAGGTGAGGGGCTCAGTTGAGGGGTCTGTGTGTGGCCTCCTTTCCCTTTCCTCTGAGCCAGCTGTGATGGTCAGGCCATCCGGTAGTCTCAGCCATCCCCAAACCCATTCTCCTAGGCTCAGGGGTCCTCTTCTAGCTCCAGACAGCCTCTGTCGTAGAAAGAAGCTCCAGTTAGTGTACTGTCTGTAGGCCTGCTACTGTATTTTCATTATGCATGGGCAGTGCTAACGTGGAAGCATTGGACAGAGGGAAACCTCATGGTTGATCAGTGACTCCTGACCCCAAGTTTAACCTTTAAACAATTTTTAAAACACATCCATCTACATCACACTGTCTATCAGATTATCCCTCCACTCTAGGCGGGGAGAGTATCCTGTGTGGCCCACCAGGAAACTGAGGCTCAGAGAAGTGAAGGGATTCGTCCAAGGTCGCACGGAGCCTAGACTAGAACCAGGACTACTGGCTCCCAGGAGAAATGTTTCCACTGCAGGACCCTGGCCTTGTGCTGGACGCCTCAGTTGCCCATCATGACACTCCCTCACTCCTGACTTCCCAGGCTGATTTTTAATCATGTGGTTTAGTGGAAGGAGCACTCAACCAGGAGCCAAGAAACCTTGGTTCTAAATGCAGTTTGTTCCTTCAGCAAATCTTTTACTGAATGTCTACTATGTGCCAGCTCTGTTCTGGAAATTTAGTGATGAACAACACAAATAAGGTACCTGCTCTCATGGAGTTTATTTTATTTTATGTTTATGTGATAAACACTTGTCATCCTGTAGTACTTACTATATATGTCTTAGTTCAGGATGCTATAACAAAAATACCATAGACTGGGTGGCTTAAACAGCCAACATTCATTTCTCACAGTTCTAGAGGCTGGGAAGTCCAAGATCAAGGTGCCAGCAGAGTTAGTGTCTGGTGAGAACCCCCTTCCTGGTTCATAGACCATAGTCCAGCTTCTCTCTGTGTCCTCACATGGCAGAAAGGAGGCTGGAGAGCATTCTGGGATCTCTTCTGTAAGGGCACTGTTATGGACTGAAAGTTTGTGTCCCCCCCAAATTCATATGTTGAAATCCTACCCTCCAATGTGATGTGTTAGGAGGTAGTTAGGATTAGATGAGGTCATGAGGGTGGAGCCCTCTTTAATGGGATTACTGCCCTTATAGGAGTCCCCAGAGCGCTTGCTTGCTCGCTCTTCTCCACCATGTGACCAGTCAGTGAGAAGCGGGCAGTCTGCAACTTGGAAGAGGGCTCTCTCCAGAACTTGACCATACTGGCACCCTGATCTCAGACTCCAGCCTCCAGAACTGTGAGAAATAAATGTTTGTTTATAAGCCACCGTGTGTACGGTACTTTGTCATAGCAGCCCGAATGGGTAAAACCAGGTACTAATCCCATTCATGAGAGCTCCACCATATGTTCAGATTTCAACATATGAACTTTGGGGGGGACACAAACATTCATCCACAACAATATGCCAGACACTTTTCTATATACTTTACAAATGTTAACTAACTTAATCCTCATAACAACCCTATGAGATAAGCACTATTATCAGCCCCACTGACAGAATAGGGAATGGAGGCATAGAGAGGTTAAGTAACTTCTCCATGGTCACACAGCTAGTAAGTAGCAGAGCTGGAATTTGAACCAAAGCAGCCTGACTCCGGAATCCATGCTCTTAGTTGCCCTGATTTGCTGCCTCTCTTTATTAAATTCTTACATACTAGTGTTCCACAGTCTGCTATATGTAGGACCTTGGGAAAAATCACTTAAATTCTTGGGAGCCTCAGTTTCCTCATCTGTGAAGTGAGAATGATGCTACTCAACTCACAGGATCAAAAGAGAGAGGGTGAAAGAAAGTGCCCTGGGAACTGTAAACCACTATACATATTTAGGGATGAGTGTCCTCCCTCCCTTCCCACACTCTAATTTTCACCTTCCAGACCTGCCCATCCAGAGGGGGCCACCGTTGCCCCCCGCCCATGTCCACGCGGAATCAAACAGCTCCACATCCATTTGGCTTCGGTGGAAAAAGCCAGACTTCACCACAGTCAAGATTGTCAACTACACTGTGCGCTTCAGCCCCTGGGGGCTCAGGAATGCCTCCCTGGTCACCTATTACACCAGGTGGGGAAGAGGGGCTAACGCTGCGATGGGGAGGGGGAGGAAGGCAGCAGATAGTGATGAGGAGAGGGACCCTGGGGGTTCAGGAACATTTCATGGCTCACCTGTTCCACTGGGGGTACATTGAGGGTCTGATGAGCTGTTGTGACAGATGGAAAAGGGAAGTCCATCCGACCCCACCCGCTCACAACAGAGCCTTGTACTTAACCCTTGGGAACGTGTTGGAGGACAGACTGACCTACTTGTTCAACCTCGGAGGGCTCCCAATATGTTGGGCAAGAGACAGCCCAGCTGCTGTCCTAAGAGGGCCCCCAGTTGGATGGGGAGACAGGAAGTCAAGGAAAAGGCATATCAGAGATGGTTCCTCGGGTGGAGAATGACTTGGATTAATCCGGGAAGGTTTCCTGGAGGAGGGGGCCTGGCTTGGAAATTGAAATGATACCCTGGGAGCAACGTACATCCAGACCCCTCTGTAGGTCCTCTGGGTGGTGTTAGTGGCCCCCATTGCAGGGAGCAGATCCCCTTCCCAGGGTAGAGCCTGGGGCTGTGGCTGTGGGTAGGGGAGTAGATGTGGAGGGGCCTGCCCTGCTAGAGGGTGTGCTTGAGGGCCCTAGTCATGTTTCTTGCCTCGGCAGCTCTGGAGAAGACATCCTCATTGGCGGGCTGAAGCCATTCACCAAATACGAGTTTGCCGTACAGTCCCACGGCGTGGACATGGATGGGCCTTTTGGCTCCGTGGTGGAGCGCTCCACCCTGCCCGACCGTGAGTGGCCCTTTGGCCCTCTGGCCACCAATCTATCTTTTACCCAACTCCTTCTGGCCCCAGCAGCCCTCTTTTCTAAAACGTCCCTCAGAACCCTTTAAGTGTCTGTCATTTGTTTTGCATTTACATAGGCCAGTCCTGTGCTGGTCTTAACCATTTACTCGTAAACATAATGACGTTAAGATTTAGAGTGGCTTCTTTTAAGAGGCTGTGCCAAGACCTCGCTGAGCTGGTGAGGAGGAGCCGGGTCAGGGAAGCAGGCATCCTGGATTCTGCGTTTGGGCCCCCATCCTGCCCCTGACACACGGAGAGACTTGGGCAGGTCCCTTCCCCAGGGCCCATGTCCAGGGCCTCCTGGGGCCTCCATGTCCTAGTCTGTAAAAAGAAAGGATGGGACCATTCTCTGCAAATCTGTGACTCTGGAACCCTCTAGAAATGGCATTCTTAGACCAATGAACGTTTATTCTTACAGCAGAGGTTCCTTTGGTTCTGCCGGCCCTAAGACTGTTCACCTTCCATGGACAGAAGACCTTTGTCCCAGGATCTGAAACAGGAAGCTGTGTGTGGTGGGGTGTGGAGGCCCTCTGCTCTCACGCATTTGCTTTTAAAACATTGCTTGCAAATCGCTTCTCACCCCCCTGACCTCAGTTATTATGGTCTTAAACCGCATGCGGAGTGTAGGGAGACCTGATGTGTCCTCAAAAGAGACTTTATGACGTTGGATCCCCAGCAGAACTGACCACACAACAGAGGGGGGGTGTTTTCTCCTTTTGCAGGTGGGGAGACGAGCCTGAAAAGCAGATAGTCACCTAGTGTCAGAGAGGGTTCTGGCAGCCTATGATGCTGTGGCCGTTCCACCTTAGAGCCCTGGGTTCCCATCCCACCTTCTGTCAGGCCTTGAAGACCTGAGCCCCCAGCCTCTGTCCCTTCTCAACTCACCAGCCACCTTGTGTCCCTACTTCTCACCCTTCCTCTTTTGCCCCCACCACCCAGGATGAGCTGCTTCTCTAAAAACAAAATGTCTTCTAAGGTGGTACTTCTCCCACTGGGGCTTCCGTAGCCCTGGAGGCCCTGTGACACGGGCAGACACAGACAAAGGCTGCTCAGGGCATCAGCCAAGTTGACTTGAAGATTTGGGGTGGAAGGAAAGTTAGGAACCTTAAATGATAAATAATTTTAATCACTATTTTATATTAAACTTTACCCTGAAATAGACGGCAAACTTAGTAGAAGAGTTTAAAATAAAATGTAAGCCTTCCAAAAATTTTTGAGCTCTGCCCCCAGGTCCCTAGAACACCAGACAATATCCTCAACCCCTAGAAGTATTTGGGTGTGGAAGTAAGAAGCTCTGCTCTAAGGAGTGGAGAAGAGTTTCTGGAAGGGGAGGAATGGGGGTGAAGCCCCCCTTCCCAACTGTTTTCCAGAAATTCCCCAGTTAGAGACCAGACCTCATTTTGCTTTGTGGTTTGTGGTTTGTTCCAGTGAAGGAGGAAGAAGGGAGGCCGTGTCCTCATGCCCTGTCTTCCAGCTGCCCCCAGAGCCAGGGCTCTCAGTGACCTGGCCTCTCTCCATCTCCTCCATTGCACCCCAGGGCCCTCGACACCCCCATCCGACCTGCGCCTGAGCCCCCTGACGCCGTCAACTGTTCGGCTGCACTGGTGCCCCCCCACGGAGCCCAATGGCGAGATTGTGGAGTATCTGATCCTCTACAGCAACAACCACACCCAGCCCGAGCACCAGTGGACCCTGCTCACCACAGAGGGTGAGAGCTCCCAGCGCAGGGCATCTGAGCAAGAACCTTCCCAACCTCTCCCCACTTCCCAACCTCTCCAGTGGCTGAGTTAGTAGGGAGAGTGCTGCTAAGGTTTGTTCTAGGGGTTTCTAGGAGGAGCAGGCAGAAGCTACTGCCTGAGGGGAAGCAGCAGACTTTCTCAGTCCTGCTTCCCAGCCTATCCCTGCCCTGCATCCTACCCCCACCCAATCCACCAACCCTGCTCTCCCTGCTCCCTCTGTCCCCCAGGAAACATCTTCAGTGCTGAGGTGCACGGGCTCGAGAGCGACACTAGGTACTTCTTCAAGATGGGGGCGCGCACAGAGGTGGGGCCTGGGCCCTTCTCTGGCCTGCAGGATGTGATCACCCTCCAGGAGAAGCTCTCAGGTAACAGGGCAGGAAGGGAAGAGTGGGGGCCATCCTGGGGCAGCCCGAGGCCTCCAGAGGCTCCTGGGGTTGACTTCTAATCTCAGAGTCATCTCTTCCAAGGCCCTGCCTCTGGGCATGACTACACCTTCATTGTTTTGGACAGCTGCCCTCCTGGTTTGGTGAGGAGAGGACAATTTGATGGGGAAATAGGTGTGGTTCAGTGGTGATTCATTTAAGAGGTCAGATTTATGGGAGACTGGCTTGGTTTCTTTGGGAGATTGCTTTGATTGGAGGATTGGCTTGGAGAGGTGATGAGCTTTATGGGGTGGAGGTGTGCAGCAGGACTGACTACGTAATTTGCAGGGCCTAGTGTGAAATGAAAATGTGGAGCCCCTTATTAAAAAATGAGGAAGAATTTCAAGATGGTGACAGCAGAGCATTAAACCAAGCACGGAGCCCTTCTAGACATGGGCCCCGTGTGACTGCCTTGTTGCACACCCATGAAACCAGCCTCGGTAGGCAGGCAAGAGGTGTGTTTCACTGAAAGGCCAGGTTGAGGGGGAGGGACCACAACTTCCAGATGTCCGGTGGGGAGGACAGTTGGAGAGAGAGGTAGTGGTGGTCCCTGTGAGGCTGTGGGACCCCCCTCTCCTTGCATCACAAGATTTCAAGGGTCCAAAGGATGAGACTCAGGCTATTGGTCTCCTGAGGAAGCCACAAGACGTCCTGATCTATGAACCCTGGGCTTCTCCTGTCCTTGACTTGTTCTGTCCCCTCTCTCCCTCCCTCACCAGACTCCCTGGATGTGCACTCAGTAACGGGCATCATCGTGGGCGTCTGCCTGGGCCTCCTCTGCCTCCTGGCTTGCATGTGTGCTGGCCTGCGCCGCGGCCCCCACAGGTGGGCAGAGGAGCCAGTCTGACCACAGAGGAGAGATTTCCAGGAGGGCTGCAGAGATGAGAGAGCAAGGGAAGTGGCCATGACTTGCCATAGGCACCCCCAGGAGCCCCATTAAAGTTAGGACTCTGGGATGAAGGAGGTGGGGTGGGTTTAGGGAAGCCCTCAACCTACCCCCTCAGGGAGGGCAGGCAGAGGCAGAGCTGCCTTTCTGCCCCTTCCTCTGTAGCTGCCAGCATCTTGGAAAGAGGGACCCCAAATCTCTAGGTGTCTGGAGCCAAGGGAGGAAGGGTCCCATTTGCAGCCATGGTTGTTTTGAACAGAGTTCCTTCCTCATTGCACAGACCAGGAAACAAAGTCCCAGGGATGGGCAGGAACCTGCCCAGGGACATAGGCTGGACTAGATCCCAGTCCCGCCCCCACCCCTCACTCTTTGACCACTGTGCCTGTTCCCCATCTTCCCTTCCAGGGAGGCCCTCCCGGGCCTGTCCTCCACGGCTACCACTGGGAACCCCGCGCTGTACTCCCGAGCCCGCCTTGGCTCCCCTAGTCCCCCAGCTACCCATGAACTGGAGTCCCTTGTGCACCCTCGTCCCCAAGACTGGTCCCCACCGCCCTCAGACATCGAGGACAGAGCTGAAGTGCACAGCCTTATGGGTGGTGGTGTTTCAGACTGCCGGGGTCACTCCAAGAGAAAGGTGAGCTTGGAGCTTGGGTAGGTCAAGAAGGCCCACGCTGCGGCTCATTCCCAAATGGGACACCAGGGGGCGCGAGAGCACAGCATGTGACCCTGTGAGAGTCAACTCTCCCCCCTCCCCTTCCCCAGGCCAGCTGCAGAAGAAAAGGCACTCTCTCTCCCTCCTCCGTGAAAGGGTTGGCAGGGCAGGGAAGCAGATGGGCCTCCATCTCGGGCAGAATAGGTCAGCCTGGTTCTCACGGAAGGAGGGGAGGACCCCCACAGGCTGTTTGCAGGTGACTCAGGGTGACCAGAACACCCAGATCCCTCCTCATCCTGGAAGATGGGGAGACCTCTAAGACCCAGGCCCCCCCAGTAAAGGGCAAAGAGGCTGGTCAGCTTGGCTGTGGCCAAGTGGGACCAGCACCCAGGTAAGGTGGGCCCCCGTAGGTCAGGTCCCCTCCATGCTGGCAGTGGTGGCTCATCCCGCCCTTCTCTGACTGGCCTGCTCAAACTCCTGAGTCCTTCCTCACCCTTTCCCTGCTTCTGTGGTGGAGGAGACCCTGCCTGGCTTGGAAACCTCTGAGCTTTTCCAGAGCATCTAGTATTAGGCTCTTCTGCAGGAAGACTTCTCCATCCTCAAATTTACCCCCAGACTCTCAGCTCATTCTGTGCTCCTCCCCACAGCCTTGGGGAGAGAGAAAGCAAGGGGGCCAGGAGCCTGCGGAGGGGGTTGCACCCACTGCCCTCTCTCATGCTTCCTTCTCCTAGCCATTCCCTCAGAGCTCCTGCTTCTTTCCTTCTGCAGATCTCCTGGGCTCAGCCAGGTGGGCCAAGCTGGGCAGGTTCCTGGGTAGGCTGTGAGCTGCCCCAGGCAGGCCCCATGCCCTCTCTGACCCGGGCCCTGCTGCCCCCTGCTGGAACTGGGCAGACGCTGTTGCTGCAGGCTCTGGTGTATGATGCCATAAAGGTCAGTGTCCTGGGAGGAAGGGAGAGAAGGGTCCCCATGCTTGTGAAGAGCAAGTAGTGAGTTCTCTGGAGACCCCTGATGGTAACTTCCCTGGGGATAGACGTCTAGCCAGGAGACCCCTGGAGCCTCTAAAGGTGAGTGGGGTGAGGCCAGTTTGCAGGCCTCCATGTTTCACCTGGGTTGGAGACAGACCCTCCTCTACCTAGATCTAAGTGAGTCACAACAGAATTACCATGGACCCGAGGGTGGGCCCTGCCTGAGTGCATGTAGCCCTTCCTCCTCTTCACTGAGGCCCTGGCTGGATCTGGTACTTCTGGAACTCCCGGGCAAGGGCAAGGGGGTAGAATTCCATTTTCCCTGCCTTCCCATGGGTCTGATTACCATCTCTTGTAGGACAGTCACTATGCTTCCTTTACCAACTCCCATGTGATGTACACTCTGGGGGCCGGTCAGTCTCTCTCCACCCCAAGTGTGTTGGTCATTCTTCTGATGATCACTCTCAGTGATCATCACCTTGTCTTTGTGGTCTCTGCTCTGACCAGGGCAACGGGAGGAAGAAGCCGCCCCCAGCCTGCAGGAACCAGGTGGAGGCTGAAGTCATTGTCCATTCTGACTTCAGTGCATCGGCAGGGAACCCTGACCTCCACCTCCAAGACCTGGAACCTGAGGATCCGCTGCCTTCAGGGGCTCCTGACCTGACTTCGGGTGTTGTGGATCTAGGGCAAGGGGCAGACTGGCTGGACAGGGAGCTGGGAGGGTGTGGGCAGGCAACCGCTGGGCCAGACAGACTTACCTGCCTGCCAGAGGCAGCCAGTGCTTCTTGCCCATGCCCGGACCTCCAGCCCAGTGAGGCTCTGGAGGAGGCCCCTGGGAACAGCTGCCAGCCAAAGGCCCCCTGCCCTCTAGGAGCCAGCCCAGGCCTGCCCAGAGCCCCAGTCTCCTCTGCTTAGCTCCCCCAGAGGGTTCAGTTTGGGGCAGGCTGGTATGGATCACGGGACATGACATGTGTGGCCACGCATGTACATGTGTGTGCCTGCAGATACTGAACATCATCAAGCCATTTGGAGCTCCTAGGGTGTTCTGCCTGGGGGGAGAGGAAGAAATGGATTATTCACTCCCCCCATACTCTGTGACACATGTGATACGTGAGAGATGTGTGAGGCACAGCTGTACATGATGTACACACGTGTGAAGCACATGTGTGTGTGCTGGTCGGTGAGCTGGAAAACCTTAGTCCAGGCAGTGGTCACTGTGGTCTAATTGATCCTCCAGGTCAGGACAGTGCCCCAGAGTGGTCCGTCCCCAGGCCTGTGGGCCCCCCACCTCCATCACCCAGCCTTTTATTACACACTCTGCGAGTGTCTCCAATGCCCTGTCTACAAGACAGCCCCAGCCCACTTTCCCGTCTGGCTGGGCTGAGTGCAAGTAGGCTCTGAATGTCTGAGTTTTAGTTGTATCATGTTCCATCTCCCATCTCCCCATTGCCCAAATTGAGAGGGTGACTCTGGCTCCCCTCGGAGCAACTCTGCATTTCACTTTGTGATTTGGGAAGTGCCTGGTTTTGAAAGTCTGCTTTCTCTTGCTCTCCCCTCCTCCCCTCCCCTTCACTACTCTAGTGGTCTGTCTCCCAGTCTGCTTGTTTTCCCAATTCCAGAGCCTGTCTCCTCCCTGATGATCTTTCCTGTCCTCCCCGCTGTTTATTTGTCTCTGCTGTCTCTCACACCTCTCCCACACTGTCCTGTGGTCCTCCTGCCTGGGTTCAGTCCCTGCGTCCCTCCCTAACAACATGGCTACCTCACGTCTGCTTCCAGGAGGCTGGAGCGTGGCTCCTGTGTCCGCAGTTCACTTCACCATTATCTTCCTGCCCCCTCTTCTCTCTGTGCCTCCTCTGCCCCCTCCCCAGCAGACTGCCCACCCCGAGTGCAGGTTTGGAGAAGACCTTCCAGGTTCCCTTGCATCTTTCTCCCTGGGATTGAGATAGGAGTGTTCTCCTTGGAAGTGACGAATCCAAGTCACAAAAGGGGATTTTTGAGACAAGGGAAAGGGGAATGTGACCCAGAGGCTCAGGATAAAATTACTCCTTCCCTTCTGTGCAGGGAGGCAGGTTTGCTGGATGGAGGGGGTTTGGGACCTTCCTTCCCAGCTGAAGCTAACCTGGGGTTGGGGGAGGGGGAAGTGGGAATTAGGGGTGCCTCAGCCCAGCCCCTTCCCACTCTGTGCTCCTTGAACATGAGCTGATGGGGTGGGGGTGAGAGGAATCTCATCCTCTGGGTGCTGGAAGGGAGGTCTTTGCACAGGAAAAGGGTCGTTGGCTCATTTCATTTTGTTTTTTCTTTAAATTCAATCCTGAAGTCATTTTCTGTTGACCTGCCACACAGGGAAAAGCTTGACTTCTATTTCCTGTGTGGAGAAAACAATGTCATTTATTTGATATTGCACCTCAGCCTTTCCTAGGAGCATAGAATGTGGGGTCTTTTCTCCCTAAATGCCACCTTTTTAACTGATCAGCACATCAAGGGTTAACTCTGGCTTCTGGGCTAAATTAGAAATAACCAGTCTATCTTTCCTTTTTTTTTTTTTTCTTAATGGTGAACTGTCTCTCAGTGGAGTTGCAGCTTCCTCAGACCCTTTCAGCATCTGTGTTTATTACACTCGGGTGTCACTCACTTTTGACATCTGCACCTACATCTCCTCCCCTCCCCCTCCTTCAACCAGTCTAAGATAACACTAAAGATTATTAATGTTGGTTTTGTATCTCGTTAAGGACGGAATTGTCACTTGTCTTCTTCTGTAGCATTCAGCGTTGCTGTGGCTAACACCACTGTATATGTTTCATCATTGCTCTGAAGGTCAAAAGCCTCATTTTATTTTTCTGGTTTGATTTTTTTTTTCTAAAGGAAAAAAACTGCCCTGAATTAAATGGCTGTTTTAATAGTAGGCTCTTAGCATTACACCACATAGTCATTTTTCATGTTCTTGTTTAACAGGCACTGAGGTTCTGGTTTAAATTAAATAGCTGCAAATGAGACAATTTATAACCCATTAGGTTGGGTGGAAAATTGTTTCTCAAAAGCAGATAAGTAATAAATCTGGTATCTGCCTATAACTCACAGTTGATAAGAAAGTGGCCATTACTCACTAGCATTATATGTGATTTGGGCTCTGAGTAATTTGGAAGTGTTAGGTTTGTGTCTTTGTAGCAGTATTTTTATTAGAAAAGAGTCTATTGGCCTTTTACAGGGTATTAATCCTTTTGTCACCTACCATCGATGCCTTAAGTTTTTTGAGTCTCATTTAAAAACCTCCCTTTTCTTGATGCATGACAAATGTAATCAGTACCTGACATTTATTTGTCTGTATTTAGTTTATGCTATATTATTTAATTATTTTTTTTCTCCTTAAAAATATGATATTCTTTAGTGTTAAGCCAAGGCATTGATCATGTATCTGTCCCTATAATGGATTAATAAACTATTTTCCAAAAATGTGGAATTCTCTTTGGGAACCCATGACTAGAATTTCCTTGGCCTTTCTGCCCTAGAGAATATATTTCCTACCAGGATGGGAAATGGTTTCTAAGGGTAGAGAGCAGGTGGTCATGGGAAAGGACTGGACCATCTTCGTCCCTTAATAGGAACTTAGGAAAAACACTTAAACTTAGGAAAGATGATTTCTTTGATGGCACTCTTTTAGGTTCTCTGGGGATCTCTCGCCATCTGGACACACCGTTTTTGAACTTTCTTGGGTGTAGGGGAGGATTGAATGAACAACTCTAGAGATTTGGGCTCAACATCTATTCTTGTGTATAACTCTGGTCTCCAAAATTGTGCATGGCTGCACGTTCACACATATGGGCACTGTACCTGCAAGCTCAGAGACCCACATGTGCACACTCACCTTCACAAACACCCTTGTGTCCATTAACTCAAACCTAGGCACACAGTCACACAAAACTCCACACTCGTACCCCACACAGGTCTCAAGATCAGAGTTGGCAGCTGTTCTGCCAAGAAGTTTACAGAGCCTGGACCGTGCATGCTTTTCTACTGGAGGGAACCAAGAGCCAGAGGCTGCCCTGCCCGGGACCACCCCCCAAGTGGCTGGTGGGCCAGACCAGAGTTAATTGACAGATCATAGGGAGAGATACTGCACATTTTGCATGCAAAAGAATAGCCATTATTTGCATATCACTCTCAGACCAAGGGTTGTGATAAAGAAGAATTAAACACTTGTCAAAATGAATTTAAAATGACAGCAACTCAGGACACCAATTTGACCTCTCCTGATCTAGGACAAGCTGAGAAGGGGTTGTTGAGAATTCAAGCCCTGCAGGTGGGAGTTCCAGGACTTTGGGCAGCGGGAGGGCCCCCCTTCCCTCCCTTTCCTATGGCCAGTAGAGGCCCTTCCTGCCCTTCCTCACAAGGAAATCGGTTTGGAGCTTTGGCATGCTGGGGTCCCCTGACCCTGAATTTCTCCATTGCCTCTCACTGCTCACTCATATGTCTCAAGTCCTGCTTCGCAGGCTCATCTTCCAATTGCTACTACAGAGAAAGGAGTCCCTGGGCTGTACAAACACCATTATTAGTAAGCTTATCTGATTTCTGGAGGACTGCACTTCTTTACTCATCTGCACCAAAGTTAGTTTTATGTATAGTTAACACTCCTGATCCCAAGATCCCAGAGTTGGTATCAAAAGAGAGACCTAGTTATTCCTCTGCCATCCCAGGCCAACACCAGAGGAGCAAATAGCTGAGTGAGGCAGAGACAACCACCTTTAAATCTCCTGCTCCCAGAACTTAGTAGATGCTCAATTATTTCGAGGGACTAGCCCATCACGCTGGATAGAAGCAATAGAAGATCATTTACTAATGAGATGCCCACATTGGAGATCTTTGAGGGCTAGCCTGGATACGTACCTCCAAAGAGGCATGCCTGTCTTCCTTAACGTTCTCACCTGGGACCTGGTTGTCTCTTTACATGAAACATCGAGAGTCTTCTTTGTAGCATAGAAATGTTATTGGGAATTTTAACTTTCAATGTGCTTTTCCAGTTACCAGGTCATTTGTCAGGACCTGTGTCATTTAAAGGTCTCTAGGGGTGAATGGAGAGAAATGATTGTCTTTATCTTTCAGATGAACTCAGAGTGACTGGCCTGGGTTGGCTGGGCTAGACAGCAGGCAGAACTGGAGTCAGAACTGGGGATACTTTAACGTTCTCATTGTTCTGTCGGGGCTGCTCTCCCTGGGCCCTGGAGGAAGATGCCTTTCTACCGCTCTTACCTCCCGTCCACCCAAGCACCAGAACTCTTCAGTCTAGAGAGGCCGGTCTTGCAGCTAAACGTCGTAGCCTTTGGGTGGAAGGACCAGAAACCCATGGAAAACCGAATCTTTGACAACTTTGTGCAGCTTTTAGGGAATTATCTCGAAAATACAGACTTGGACACAGTGGAGGAGGGCGTAGCAGAAAGAGTGGCTACCCCCAGCTTTGCGTGTTTCTCTGCAGCCCGGACCCACTCCACAGTCCGCTGGGTCTCCACTTCCCCAGTCCCCGAGGCCGGGGCTGGCCGGTGGGGAGGGTTACGGGCTGCAGCCCGGGACGGCGCCGGCCGCTCCAGCCGCAGTTCAAAGCGCAGGGGGCGCGTCCGCTGCGCAGCCGGGAATGTCCGGCCGCTTAAAGCGCTCGCCGGCTCTTTTGTTCCCCAGACCGGGCCTCCGGGGAGAGGGGGCTGGGGGAGGGGACCGGGAGGGGAGGGAAGGGGGGCGGCGGGCGGAGGGAGGAGGGCGGGGCGGGCGCGGGCAGTGCGAATGCGGAGCGCGCACCCCAGGCAAGGCTGACAGATCGCCGGGGAGGGTGCAAGATGGCGCAAGCGGCGCTCCCCCTGCGCCCCCGGCGCTCCTAGGCAGGCATGTGGCCCCAGCCCCCCGCTGCCCGGGCTCGGCCCCGGCCGGAGCTCCGGCCCCGGCCCCGGCGCCGGCCCCGCGGGACCCTGTGAGCCGCGAGAGGCCCCGGAGCCGCGCGTCGCCGAGCCCAGCGGACCGAGAGTCCCATGGCTGCCCCGCGCGCCGCGCCCCCGCGCCGCCCGCCCGCCCCGCGCCGGCCCCGGCTCTTGCTGCCGCTGCTGCTGCCGCTGTTGCTGCCCGCGCCGAGCGATGGTGAGCGAGGGCGCCCGCGACCCGGGGCTGCGGACAGAGCCCGGGGAAGGGCGAGAAGGGAAGAGGCGGGCACGAGGGGCGGACCTGGGGAGAGCGGCGCGGACCTGCAGGCGGACCCCGGGCGGGAGGGATTTGCCGGAGAAGGGGAGCTGAGCGGGACGGGGCGGAGCCGGGGAGAGGGCACCGAGGCCGGGCTGCTGGGGGCGACAGGGGGATGCTGAGAATCCCCTGGAGAGAGGCCGGGGCTCAGTCCGCTGCGGCTCCAGGACTCAGGGCAGGACCCGGCGCCCGGACCGAGGGGCAAGGAGTGCGGCAAATCAGGAGCCAGGCGGGCGAGCTGGAGTTGGGGAGAGGGGGAGACGAGCTAGGGGAGACCGCAGGGCTGAGTCCTGTCCGGGAGGGGCGAGCTGGGGTGCGCGGAGCCCGGCGGTGGGCACAGAGTAGCCGGAGGCGGCCGAAGCAGGAGACAGCAGACCGGGGGACGGAGGCCGGGACCGAGAGGGCTGCGCTGGGCAGAGGGCACGTCCTGGGTTTGGAGCTGGAGTGCGCGAGAGAGACCGAAGAAGAGGAGGAGGAAGATTCCCGGCGGGCCGCGCGTGAGGAGGGGGAGACCCGAGAGACACTCCGCGAGCTGAGGAGAGGGAAGAGAAACCTCCCGAGAGCGAGCGAGGGGCAGGAATGCCCACGTGCCTGCCCTTCCCTGGAGTGTGCACCCGCAGAGCGTCCCTGCCCCCGGGCTCGGGGGTCTGCCGCTCTGCTGCCCAGAGCTCCGTCACCACCATCCTGTACCCTCAATGGCTGTAATGGGCTGTAATGGAGAGGGGCGCAAATCTAGTCCTATCCCCTCCCACCCCGAGTTCTCAGCAGACACTTGTCGGGGCCGTGTTCTCTCTCCTCCCAGCTCCGGAGAAGCAGGATATCGCGTCAGCTTCAAGGAGAAACTTTATCCTCCACTTGCTATACTGTAACGGGGTTGGGTTGGCGGCTGAGGCAGCTGAAACGCAGGACATGGGGAAGATGGGTAGGGGTTTGAAGGAGTGTGACCCTCAAATGTCTTAAAATATTACATATCCATGAGGGTGAGGGGAAACGCCCATAACCCCAGCCTCCCACCTCCTTTCCCTCCACCCACTTCCCCATCTCCCCCAACCAGGGAGGGCGCTGGTCTGTTGGAGAGGGGCCAGCTTCTCCTGGGATCGCTAGTTCCGTGGACATGTGAGGAGGGGTCTGTGGCTGCCCTTTCAGCCCAGGTGGGTTCATTCCTCCTGGAGTGAAGTTGTAACTCCTCTGGTTAGTTGCTCCTTGGAGAAGTTGGTGACTTGGCATCATGCCTGGGATTGGAGCACTTGTCCTTCCTGTCAGGCTTCCCCAATTGCCTGATCACTCGCCTCCCCTTCTCTTCTTTCCCCTCCTCCTCTTCCAGCTCATTTCTCTTCTGCAGGAGCTGAGAGGTTACTGGGAGTAAACTTTCTAGGAACCTCTTGCTTCCTGAATTTTGGGAAATCTGAGTTGACGTTTGGTACCCCTCATCTCTCCTTATGACAGAGGCAAAACAACCAGAACCCAGAGCATCGTAGGGGAGGGGCAGTGGAGCTGGGCCATAGCCCAGCCTGTACCTGGTACTGGGCCCACACACCCTGCTCCCTGACAGGCATTCGACCAGGCCTCAGATGGCTTTGCCAGGAAAAAGAAGCAATGATTTGTTACTATCTCACTTTATTTGTTTAGAACTTTTAACTTTTCATAGTGCCTCTGAATCTGTTAATCATTTCAACTACCCTATGACACAAGCCGTATTGTTCCTGATTTAAACCGATGAGGAACCGGAAGCCAGGACAGGTTGAATACTTCACCCAAGGTCACACCCTGAAAGCCTGTGAGGCTTCAGTGCTTAACCAGAGTGACCACAGAAGTGGCAGCAGCTGTGCTGGAATCTGTCTTGCTTTTGGATCCCAGATTTGCCACTATTAACTGTGAGACACTGGACAAGTTGGTTAATACCTCTGGGCTCCAGTTTCCTTATCTGTAAAAGGGGGAATGATACAAATAATGTCTACCTCTCTAAGGTGGTCTGCTGATTAAATAAATACTGCATGGGACAGCACTTTGTAATGCATAAAGTTCTGTATATAGTAGAGATTCCTGTTAACATTACAGAAAGAAGGGGATGGGGTGCATAGGTCTAGGGAACTTGGAACCACTGTGTGTGCAGTTCTTCCTGTCTGCTCATTCCATACTAACCTCTCCTTTTCCTCTCATCTCCCCTGCCTGATGCAGGTCTTGACCACTCTGCTGAACTGGCATTTGCTGTGGAGCCAAGTGATGATGTTGCAGTCCCTGGGCAGCCTGTAGTGCTGGGCTGTAGGGTGGAGGGGACCCCTCCAGTGCGAATCACCTGGAGGAAGAACGGGGTGGAGCTGCTGGAGAGTACCCACTCCACCGTGCTGTCCAATGGGTCCTTGATGATCCATCACTTCCAGCTGGATCTGGGAGGCAGCCTTTCAGACGAGGGTGACTATGAGTGTGTGGCTCAGAACCGCTTTGGGCTGGTGGTCAGCCGGAAGGCTCGCATCCAGGCTGCAAGTAAGTGGACGCCCCTTACTTTCTTCCCAGACTGGGGATCCAGGGTCAGGCTAGAGCATGTGGGACAGGCGCCAATTCCATTTTATGCAGCCTTCTGGAGGACTAGTTTCTTAGCACTGGTCAGTTGAGAGGTGCTTGGCAGTAGCAATTGGTGGTGGTGGGATTATATCATATACTCATTTAAATGATTAGAGTGTGATTTGACAAGAATGTAGCCAAATGCTGTTGGGGGAAGAGAGAAAGAGAAATTAAAAGAGAGAGCATGTTTTATCCAACTCTTGGGTCAGCGCGTTTTGGTTTCCATATGCCTATATATTGTGAGCATCCCAGTCCATTGGGTACGATTCTTGTGTTTAAAGATAAACAATTGTCATACTTGATGGGTAATTTAAGAGAATTTTGAAGGGTAATTTTGGCTACGTGCAATTTTTAATTATGTGCTGACTTTCAAACCTTTTGAGTAAGAGAAAACCTCACGATGCTAGTAATAACGTTCTGAAGGCTGTCAAAAATTTGCTGTACAAAAAATATGATAGAATAATTTCAGGGTTATTGCAATAATGACATTATTTCCACTCACCTCATGCTGATGTGCTTTTTTGTTAAATTTCAGCTTTATTGAGGTATAATTGATAAGAAAATTTTAATATATTTAAAGTGTACATTGGGGTGACTTGACATCTGATGTGCTTTTTTGAATGGGAGAGAAAAGCCTAGGCAGAGTGTTTCAGCTCTAGAATTGTGCTTTGCTTGCGCTGATGGACCACCAATTGTGGGATGAAATGATGGCTGTGCTTGACTGCCCTGTCCTGCAAAACTTCTGTTGTTGTTGTGTAATCTGTGCACATTTGTGGCAGTGTGTTACATAAAACAAAATCATCTATGTATCTTGGGGAGGTGGCAGGGTGTGGGGAGGGTGGGTGTCATGATTGAGAACCACTGCTCTTGAGAAAGGGCAAAAGTTTTGGCAAGTGGAAAATGTTCTCCATCCTCTATCTCTATACTTCGGGGGTGGGTGTCCCTTAAAAAGGCTGCTGTAACTTTGGTTGGTAATAATTCTAGCTAATACTTATTAAGCACTTGCTGCATGCTGGGCACCCTGCCTAGTGCTTCACATGAATTTTCTCAGTTGGTCATCACAATGACCCAGGGAGATAGGCAGTTATCATCTCCCCTTTTACAGATGAGAAAACTGAGACTTAGAGGGATTCAGTGACATTCTGGTAAACAGCCAGGACTGCAGTCTAGGCAGTGTGAACCTGACACCCTCCTGCTTAACTCCTATGGCGCTCTGCCTCTTCCCTGTCTGGTCGCTGACAAGTTTCTTCCTGGCTCTGAGGGCATTTGCACAGTTACTCTGAACGGCTGGTGAGTGATGAATCGTTCTGAGGCCGGAGCCCTCTCGTTGAGTTTAAGATGCCCCTTTGTTCTAAAGAAGGCTGATCCAGGCCCCCATATGGAGCTCTCTGGGAGGCAGCCCTGGACCTTGAGACCGAATCACTTCTGGCTCAGTGACGCCTCATCTCCCGGCCCTCCCGGCAGTGTAGGGGAAGGCTGGTGCAGCCTCGGAGCAGATGGCTGGGTGTAAGGAAGAGAAGTGTGGACAGAGGGTGGGGACCCCAAGAAGATTTGCAGGTGGGAGAAATGAGACTTCTCAGGGAGATGACTCCCATACCCTCCCTGGCCTGTGTGAACATTGAGGGATAGATGGCCCCTGCATCACCAGCCTAGAATCGTTGGCCATAAATCCCCAGGTCTTTATATATAGCTAATTGTAAACATGCTTTTCGGTAAATGGTAATACCTTTAAGATGTTTGGTTTCCTTAAACTCCTAACAATATAAGAAATTGAGTTGTGGGCTCTGGCTGGTGGAAGGGCCAGTGCGTGAGGTCAGCTTGGTTAATCCTTTGGGGTCCTGGGGACAGCTGGGGGCTTTGCCTCCAAACACTGGCAGTCTGATGTGGGCTCTCTCTCCCCCACAAGGCTTGTGGCCCCATGGGGGAATGCTTGGATACCAAGCAACCACGTGGCTGGATCTCCTTTTCTCATTTCACAGGCTGATGTCCCTAGAAATCTCCAAAGCTGATTAGCTGCCTGGGTTTCCTTTTTTAGTACTAATGCCCTGCCTATGTGCCCGCAGGCACTGCAGATGTTGTGTGACATGGGAGGGTGCCTTGCTGGAAAAGGTGTGAGGAGCCCTCCAGAGCCCCCTTTTTCTCCTGCCTGCTCCACAGGGGCTGATGGGGCAGGGGCATGCTAGGTGCCTCTCACAGACACACAGTCTACCCCATGGACTAACCCAGTGAGGCAGATAGAGATCCAGATCTGCTGGGGCATCGGAGCTCTGGGCCAGAGGCCGATGGATAGGAATGCCCCCTCTTCCATCCCAGTGGTTTCAGATGCTGTCATTGAAAGCTGGCCTAATCAGGGTGGGCTAAGTTACAGGCTAATTCCTTGGGTGCTTCAGTTCCAAGTGTTTCCTTTTTAGGGTGGAGCGGCTCAGGGTATTAAGAGTACTCTTGCTCCCAGCATGTCTGGTTTTGCTGCCTTGGTTTCTATGTGCTTATAGTTTGGGGGCTGAAAATTGAGACACTTGTTAATGATGAGACCCTGGACCAGTTAACCTCTCCATGGCCAAGTTTCCTCACCTGTGAAATGTGCATATAATCCTATCTTGTGGGATGGTTGCAAGGACTAACACACCCCCTACTTTGCCTGGCACATAGGAGGTGCTCAGGAATGGGAGCCAACACTTTATTCTTCATTTAAAGGCAGTTTCACTGACAGTGCCAGCAAAAGCAAACTGCCTGAGTGTGCTCCCAGCCCCCAGCTTTCCCCTCACTGGGATTCAGTTAGGGAGTACTCCAGGGAAATCTATCAGGGAATGGAATTATTGGAGCCAAAGTGCAACTTGTTCTGTTTTAACTCCTTCCTGGGAGGACCTGGGGATTCTCCCAAGCCTCTGGGCATCAGCTGAAGCTGAGTTGGCCTGTGAGACCTTCTGCCATCCCTCTGGAGGTGCTCCTGGAAGGGCACGAGGGTCACCTGATCCAGTGGGAACATGTGCATTAACTCATACCTGTTGAGGTCTGTGTGCCTGGATGACTCCAAAAAGGGATGGGCTAGCTTCAAGGATGGGGGGTGATTGGGGGACCCACCTTTAACTCCCCTCAGGCAGAAGCCCTCAGTTTCTGGCCTCAGTTCTTGGTCTCAGGCCTCATGGGAACCTGGAGTGAAGAGCTATATGATCCAGAGCAGGACTTCTCAAACTTTACCGGGCCAGTGGATTACCTGAGGATCTTGATAAAATTCAGATTTGAATCAGTAGGTCCAGGCCAAGCCCTGGGGTTCTGCATGTCTGACAAGAGCCCAGGTGATGCCGATGCTGCTGGCCCACAGGTGCTAGAGGAGAGGCCACGCCCATGTCATAATTGCTAGTGTGGGATCTGTGGGCAGCATAGTGAAGTCTACAGAACATGGGCTTCAGGGCCACACACAGGTGGGTTTGAACCCCAGCTCCGCCACTCACTGATCACGTGTCCTTAGCCTGAGTTACTTAACTCTCTTGAGCCTTTGTGCCCTCATCTGAAAAAATGGGCATAATCCCATCAGCCTATCAGGGCTGTTGGAGGATTAAATGATGATGGATGAAAAACACCTGGCATAGAGCTTGGCCTCTGGGAAATGCTCATTAAGTATTATTGTCAGTGCTAGGGATTGACCACTAATTCACGATGAGGTCCAGCCTGTCTTGACGCTGGCTGGGTTCTCAAAGAGCCAGAATTGCCTCCCTCCAGCCTGACTGGGGGTGCCCGATGGTGGTTATGAGGGTGGGCTGTGGAGGCAAACAGACCCCAGCTGGGTGGACTTGGGCAAGTCACTTAACCTCTCTGAGTCTCAGTTTCCTCATCTTTAAAATGGGGGAAATACTTACCAAGGAGGAATGTTGTGAGGATTACCTGTGACAATGTGTGTAAAGAACTTAGCCCTGGGTGGGGCATATAGAAAGTGTTCCTTAAATATTAAGTATTATTATTCTAAGGAAGTAATAGAAGTGAGAAATGTGAAGTTCTAAGCTCTTTTAGTTGTAGTGATTCCAGAAAGGCCCCTGGTGAGCCCAGACTCCTAGAAAGAGGCAGAGGGGTATGGTGAGAGGGGAGAAAGTTCACTTCTAGTCCCCTGCTGTCTCCATCTCAGTAAGTCACCGACTTCTCAGGCCCTCAGTTACCCACTTCTAAAGTCCGAATCGTTCTCAGCTTGTCTGAGGGAGGGCAGTTTAACCAGCTACTCGGGAATCTTCTTTCAGCAGCAAGATCCATGGTTTTGTGGATCTGGGGGCAGGGTCTGGGCATAGGTGTGTGGAAGTGGGTCTGGGTGGGGGGTCGAGAGAACTATGGGCTGGAACTGCTTGGGAGTATAGCTTGTGTGGGGGACTCTGGATTTAGGGGGCCCCGGAGGACCTCAGTGTAGGGCAGTGGGTTATGGAAGGAAGTGGTTCCTGGCGCAGTGGCTAGTAACTCTGGAGGCCTTTGTCACTTGGAGGTTATATGCTCAGGCCTGGTGTGTGAAACCCAAGCAGCTCAGCTAAGGTAGCCCTGAGGAAGTCTCCCCCACTGCCCCTCAAACACACTCATCCTCCTACCCGTGAGGGCAGGAAGCAGGTGCTGCAGCTGAAGTGTCACTGGTATGGGTGAGTGGCTGTGCCTAGGCCTGTTTTCATGCCAGGCAGCTCACCTGTACGTATGCTGTGGCACAGAAGTAGGTACAAATGGGCGAGGGTCAGGCCTTTTTACCTGCCAGTCAGTACTCCACAGACCAACCTCTTCTGACACTCCTGAGAAGCTGTAAGGTATGATGGAAAAGCCCTTACCTGGACACCAGAAGTCCTGTGTGGCTCTGAACAAGTCACTCACCCACTCTGGGCTTTGCTTTTCTCATTGTAAATTGGGTGGTTGGACCGAGGTTCGTCTCTGTTCTATGGTATTAAGCCTTCCTTGCCAACCAGCTAGTCCTTGGGACAAGCCTGCCTTCGCTGGGCCTTTTCCCAGCCTAT
The DNA here is from genome assembly GCA_031878705.1 of Tapirus indicus. Classification (NCBI taxonomy): domain Eukaryota; kingdom Metazoa; phylum Chordata; class Mammalia; order Perissodactyla; family Tapiridae; genus Tapirus; species Tapirus indicus. The sequence continues at coordinate 56,184,570 of CM062918.1, read as the reverse complement.
TTTTGCCGCTGCTCCTCCCTTACCCGATCCTCCCCAAAGACCACTTAGTTTGCAGTAATTTCTTCTTCCCCTTTCTCAGGCTGGGAGGATTTGTTGTCTGTGGCATTCGGGCTCAGCCTTCCTCTTGGCGATGGCTGCTTGCATTGTTAAGTAACTGTTTCGTGGCGGGATATTCCATCTGTCTCCTTCATAGATTTTAAGCTCCTAAAGGGCTTCTCTTTCTTTTGTATTTCTCACATCCCCTGCCTGTGGAGCCTGGTAAAAACTAAATGAACATGTGGCCTTCCGGGTGCAAAGCTCTGTCTCTCTCGTTTCTCTCTGCTTCTTTTGCTTTCTGTCTCTCTCTCTGTCTCTCCCCACCTCGTAATTGATAGCATAGCTCAAAGGAACAGAAGCTTGTGAGCAGGGAGGATCCGCGGGGGAATATAACACACCCGGGGCAGGGTCATGGGGTGGCTGCTGCTGCGTGTTTATCTCTAGAGGAACTAAGACTCTCTCTTCCTCACCAGATGGGGTGTGAATCAGAGACCAAACTGCTCGGTACTCCTCCTGCCTGGGTCTTGGGGTCTCCTGCTTTGGACTTTATTCCCTGGCTGGATGTGGCCTGTGTCGCCAGGCCCACTGGCCCCAACTGGGCAGGGAGGGCTGCCCCTCACCCCCCAGCAGGACTTGAGTGTTGGAGTTGAACGTTTCTGGTTCCCACACCTTGGCTCCACTGTCGCAGGCAGCCAGCTGGTCCCTTGAACACAATGTGCAAATCTTCTCTGTTCCTGTTCCCGGCATTGTCCGTGGCCGGGCGCCTTGGCTGGGAATGTGGGCTGGTGAATAGGAGAGGCATTTGCAGCCTGCAAATGAAACAGGCCCCCAGCCCCCCTTAACCCCCTGTCCCCTCCCCACCCCCAGGGAGAAAGGACTTTTTCACTCCTGGCCTTCTTGTATTGCCTTTCCCTCTTCTCTCCAGAGTCCCTGCAGGCGTGTGTGCATGTGTACGTGTGTGTGTGTGTGTGTGTGTGTGTATAAGAGAGAGTTTTCACAGCAGCTTGAAGGCTGTTCTACACAGCCTTCAATAAAAGTAGAATGGAACAGAAGGACACCCAGGATGGAAAACCAAATAGCTCACTGCTGTCTTTGTTTAAACTGGACTGAGTGATTCCAAAAATGTCTGCCCTGTGTAACTAACCTATGGCACCCTGAGATTCTCTGGCTATAGCCTTGTTGCAACAAGGAATGTAGCGACCAGCAGTATGTGTGTGTGTGTTGCCACGTGGACTTCTGTGGGTACCTGGGCATACAGATGTGTGCTTGAGGATATGCATGGGCCCCAGGATTGGGGTCCAGCTCTCCTCAAAGGGCTTTCCTGTGGGAATCCTTCTTCCCTTGAGCAGTAGGCCAGGCTAGAGAGCTCGAGTGGACAGACTGGTGCAGGACGAGAGGCAGTGGTAGATGATTGTATTAGGTCCTGCAAGGGCTGATACTTACCCAGCCAGCTTAAGTGAGAGGGAGAGGCAAACCCTAGGTCATTGGTGGAGGGTGGGGCTTACCTTATGGGCATGTGGGCATGGCCGTAGTACCTCTGGGAGTTTAGGCCATAGTTTTCTTACTCATTGGGCAGATGCCAACAATCTGGCTGCAGTCCGAGCCTGCTGGCCTGTGCTTCTCTATTCCCTGCCAAAGGATGGTCTTTCATTTCTGAGTGCCCCTGCCCCCAACTTTGTTCAACCTATTCCAAGAAGCACTAACCCTTCGTGATTGCCCTTAAATGTAAGGGAGGGGCAGGAGAGAGGGTCATTTCTATGGACGGGAGCAGTCCCAGTGGCTTCCTGAGGAAAGGTGCCTAGATGGGCGATATTGGTACCCAGTGAAGGTGGGAAAGCAGAGGTTGAGCCAAGGCCTGAAGAGGGGCAAGGAAGAGGAGCTCCTGGCCAGACCCCAGACCCCAGGGAGATGGAGGGGGTGGGACGTGTGGGCTTAATATGGCCAGCCAGTTACCTGATCAGGCAGAGGGAGGAAAATTTGATGCAAAGGGCTCACATCCCAGCCTCTCCTCTCCATCTCTTCTCTGGATCTTGGTTCAATGCTCCTCCAGCTTTGACACCCACATGCACACTGCCCCCCACCTCTGCCCTCCTGTGAGACCACGTTTACCGTCTTTGTCTTTATCATCGCTCAGCCCTCGTTTCTCCTGTCCTGTCCTACCTACCGCTCTCCTTTCTCTAGTTCCTCTTTCTCTTTATTATTCTGTCCTTCCTCCTGCCTTTTTCCAGTTGTGGCAATTCCAGTGTCAACCATCCTCTGCTGTGCTTGGAGGGAGATCCCTCTGTTTCAGGAGCAAAAGTAGGTGAGCTCAGGTAGGGGCACAGAGCAAAGAGATAGGAAGAGGAGGGACTGAGAGGATGAGGTTCCAAGAGGACCCCAAAGCAAAGGGTCCATGGCCTCCCCAACAAGTCGGAGTCTCCCTGGGGGCAGACCTTCACTGAGAAGAATCCGAGAACACTGGCCCCTGCTTGGGGCCTGTCTCTGAGCCTGGACACTGACCACAGTGGGTGGTGGGGTCAGCCCTGGGCTGCTCTCTGGAATGCTGGTGTTGGGTTGCAGTGCAGATGCTAGCAGTGATAATGGGCAGGAACTGGACTTTCTGGTCTGGCTGCTGCCCCCAAGGCCATTGGAATGTGAGGGGGAGACTAGCAAGAGGCCCCAGGGACTTGGGGTGGGCAGATGGAGACCAGACCACCTAAATGGAGAGGAGGGGGCAGACCACCATGAGAGAGAACCAAGTTGTAGCCCTTTCACTGAGTTGCAGGCTGCAGCAAAAGAATCCTAAAATTCCCAGCCCATCTGGGACCTTGGAGGTCTTCTCAGACTCCAGGTAGGATCACAGGCAGCCAGGGCTTGGAGAGAAACAACCTTCTCATTTTACAGACTTGAAAACAGGCCCCCAGGGGGTAACCTGCCCAAGGACAGGGCTGGTCCTCCAGCCTGGGCAGGTAGCCTCACCTTCCCCTCCCTCACTGCTTTCTGATTGGGAAGGGTGGGATCTTATTCTATCGCCCCAGGGCAGACTGACACACCTATTTCTGTTTTTCTTGTGTCCTGCCCTGCCCCAGGCTTTGTCTGTGGTTGTGGTTCTGGATGTGAGTGTTAACCAGCAGACCTTGGGTGTGGGCTCCTGACGTCCATGGCATATTACAGAGGGCCTCTGAGTTTCCAGAGCACACTGGAAACTGAGCTGAGTGGTCTGAGGACTACCTATGTGCTAGCACTGGGTGCACTAACTAGTAGTAGTAGAAGCAGTCCTAGTAATATGGGGCTGCACTGTCTTAAGCTCTTTATGTGTTAATTTACTCAATTCCACAACAATTCAATTAATAGATATTTCTAGTCCTATTTTACAGATGAGTAAACAGAAGCCCAGAATGGTTCATTAACTTGCCCAAGGGTACCCAGTAAGTAGGGAAGCTGGGATTTAAACTCAGCTTCTTTCTGCCTGACCCAAAGTTCAGTGGCCTGAGTGTCCTTCGAGGGGGCTACAGTCCTTTGAGAACATAATCAGTATTAATGCCTCTGTAGAGCCTGGGACCTGAGCACATGCAGGGTGGGAGTGGGGGAGTGTGGGGAGCAGAGAACAGCTTAGAACCCTGGCCAAAGTGGGAGCCACTTCTGGGTGGGCCAGGCTGGGCTACAGGCCCTCCACCCCCAGCCGCTGCTGGAGGCTCGGAGAATCTGGAGGGCCAGTTAGGCTGGGATGCTCTCCTCTGCCTAGAGAAGTCTTGCCCTACCTGTGGGGCAGGGCAGAGGAAAGGAAGTTGGGAGGGTGCTGGGCTGCTGGAGGTGGAAGTGGGAGGGCTTCTTCCCTTGGAGGAAAGACAAGTTTCCCTCCCCCCTGGGGCTCCCTCAGCTCCCTTTCCCTTTCTTGTTTCCGCATAATGACGCTGATTGCTCCACATCTGTCATAATTACTCTTTGTTCGAAAATTCAGAACAAATCACAGGAGAGGAACTGGTGTGGCTGGAGAAGGATCCTTCTCCCCAGGGGTCCTGTTAGGGGGGAAGGGGTAGTAGGGAAGAGCCATAATCAGCCTGGAGGAGCCAGGCTGCTGATTGTCCTTGTGCCTGGGCAAGGTGGCTTAAGGCCTCATGGAGTTAAGTGGCCCCCCACCCCAGGCCACAGTCCCTGCCTGCTGTGGTGGCTGGGAGATTCTGTCCCCATCCCACCCTGGGGGAGGAGTTTGCATTGGGTCCCCTGCTCTCTTGGTCCCACTGAACAATGGGCTGGACAGCAGGCTGCATGGTAACCGGAGCAGCACAGCAGGGAGGGGCAGGCTGTGCCTGCTGGAAGGGTGTGGCCCCAAGCACAGCGCAAGGGGCCTTACTGTCGAGGAGGATTGGTGCAGTTGTGGCTGGGGTCCCTGGAACAGGGTGGGCATTGGGTCTCCAGGGTGAGAACCAGGAATGGGGACTGTTACTTCCAGAAAGCACCAAACGAGACCCTCTTGGGATCCAGCAGCAGCCCTGGATGCTCAGTGCTTCTTCACACTCACTCCCTAGCAACCTGGTGAGGGTCCTGGTTCCTGCCCCCATCCCCAGCCTGAAGGCCCTTGATTTGGGGGACTGATAATTCCTGGGGCATGTGCCCCGGCATGTGGCCCTGCCTGCCATGGGCACACCTCCATGTTCCCCTCCCAACCTAGTCCCTTCCCACCTGGGATTATGCTGCAAAAACTCTGCACACGTTTGTGGGGAGAAATCAAGGGCAACCTAGAATCCATCCCCAAATCCACCCTGTAATAAACCCGACCTGCTCTTGCCACGGGACCGTTGTGGGACTACAAACACCTTCAAGGAGCTGGAGCCAACTCAAGATGCAGGTAGACTTGCCCTGAGGACTAGCTCTGGGTTCAAGCTTCCTCCTTCCCTTAACACTTTTGGGCCTCAGTTTGTCTTTGTGGGAAATAAGAGGGAGCACTGCACTGCCTGTCTCTTGAAGGGGAGAGGATGAGTAGAGTCCAGGCAATTGTAGAGTGTGGGGTCCTGCCCCCATCCACCAATGGAGGCATCCTTTATTCAGGCTGCAGTGGTCATTGCTGGGGGGAGGACTGAGTCTTGGAGACAGGACCCCACTGGAGGTGCCTGACTTGGACTGGCTTGGAGGGACCACCTCCTCTGGCCCCACCATTATTGACTGAGTGTCCTGGGAGGAGTGTGGACTTGACCCATCATCATCCTCCTTACTCCTATGCCCTCCCTGGCTCCCACTTCAGCAAGAAGCTGCTTTTAAAATGTAAATAGTCACTTCAGCCCTGTGTGACTTTGGACCCATCATTTCACCTTCCTGGGCCTCGGTTTCCTTATAGGTGGAAGGTCACGGTGTGGAGAGAACCAGACTAAAAGATTCTGCAAGTCCCTTCCCACTTCCAAAATTCGGAGACACTGACTCATTTTCTTTCTTGAACACGGTTTCCCCCTCCCTAACTCCTCTCCACCTCTCTCCAGGCTCTCTCTAGCTCTCTCCTCCATCTCCCTCTCTCACTTCTCCCTCGAGCCCTCCTGGAGCGCTGGGCTTGGCCTCCTCCTTTTTCAAATGTCAGGATCAAAGTTTTGCAGAAAAGCTCTCTTGTCATTCTCACCCTCTCTCGCTCCCCCAACTTGGTCGCCCCCCTCCACGCTCCCGCCAGCGCACGTGTCCAAATCGGCCTGCCGAGTCCGTGGGGGCTCGCAGGGCCTGGCTCAGGCGGAGGTTTGCGATGCGCTCTCCGGTCCAGCGCGCTCCAGGAGCCCGCGAAGCCGGTCCCGCCCCCGCGCCAAGCGCAGGGGGAAGAGAGTGGCTCTGGAGGAGCCCAGCTCTGAAAACGACCCCTCGCGGCGGGGGAGGAGGGACGTCCCCCACCCCCAGCACAAAGAGGGGCTGCTTCTTGCAGAGTCAGTGTGCATTCAATTGACCCCGCTCTGCCGCGCGGTCGCTGGGCTGTCAAGTCACGGCGCCCCAGTGTGTCCGTGTGAGAGCGTGAGTCAGAACCTGTGTGCAAGTGTGTGAGTGTGAGTATATGTTGTCTGTGAGTGTGTGTGTGTCTTCGCTTCCTGGAGCTCCCGGCATCCAGGACACGGTGTCTTGGGGTCACCACTCCACTGGGCTGCCCTGACCAGGGTGGGAAGGGACATAACTGGCCCCACCAACTGGGAGCCTGGAACTGGCCTTGCGGGGTGAAATGGAGCAGGAGAGTAGATGGAGATCTCGGGTTCCCAGCCCCCTTCCTCACAATTGGCTTGGGGTGTAGGCCAGGGATTTCTGACAAGGAGCTAGAGCCAAAGTTTGTGGACACGCCTTTGAAGGGACCAGCTCTAGGAGAGAAAGGAAGCAGAAAGGGTCCTAGAGCCTTTGTAGAACAGTAGACCTGAACACAGGGTGGGTGCTTGGCACCCTGACAGTGCTGAGGGTGCTCCCACCCCAGGGGCAGATGGGAATGGGGAAGGGGGAGCTTTCCAGGTTTTGCCGATTTGCCCAACCCCGCTGTCCCCTCTCCTCCAGCCTCCTGCCCGTGTTTCTCATACCACTGCTGTGGAAACTGAGGCCCAGAGAGAGGGCCTGGCCCCAAGTCCTGAGTGTAAAGAGCTAGGACAGAAAGGGTCCAGATAACTCTTTCCAACGTGCTGATTGGCCAAAAGGGACTCCGGCTCTAACTTCAGAGCCAGGATCTAGAGAACTGAAACCCTGTGTTTAGCTTATGATAAACAATTCTTGGATCTTTTTCTGCCATCTTCACATCTGGACTGTTTTTTCCTCACTCCTTTTGGGTTATTTTGGATTTGCCTCTTACATCCTGGCTTATATGGAATGTCACCCTCTTGCTGCAATAATTCCTTTCACTCTAACCTTTGAGGTCTCTTAAAATTGTATTCCAAACCTATAGCATCTTAGAGAAGCCCTATCTAATTTAGTCCTGCTGCAGACTGGAATAGAATATTCTGGACTCCATTATGTTAGATCATCAGTAATGATATTACATAGAATGAGCGTCAGAACTGACCTTGTGTGATATTCTTGCTCTCCTGTATTTCTGATTTTTCTTCTCAAGTCAGTCATTTTCCCATCGAACTGTGACAAAAATCAAGATTATTACATGCAAGCTGTAAGTGTAATGTTGATGGGATCAAGGCTTTCCTGAAATAAAGTGATATAGCTTTTATTACATCAGTTAAGGAAGAATTCACTGGACTGTATGCTCAGCTTTGCTTTTTAGGGTCGGGGGAATCAGAAGACACAGTCCATTCTGGAACAAGAAGTATATTGCTTGTCCTTCCCACTGGTCTGCAAACTCCATGAGGGGAGTGGCTAGCTCCTCTGTGCATCTTCAGTGCTGAGCAGAGCTTGGGCCTACAGTTGGTGCCTGGTGAGGGTGAAAGATGGGGAGCCGTGGGTATATGAAGTGGGAGGGTAGGAATACTTCCTGCCTGCTGTGGGTCACTCACCCTCTGGAGTTCAACAGCCTGGGTTTGAGGGCAGATGAAGCTGAGTCCAAATATTACTCCCCAAGGGCCTACATGGGTGGTTTCACCTAAGCCATTCTCTGCAGGCTTCTGAGTCCCTACTGTCAGGAGCTGAGAGTGGTCATGCATGTCTACATCTAACTGTATGCCAAATCTGTCCCAGCCTCTTCTGGTCTTAAAGGGCACCACTGTCTCACTATTCTGTTCCCTTCTAAGGTCCCACTGCTGGCCGTTTAGGAGAGGATGAGGATTAGACTGAGCCACACGTGCCACTACCAGGTGCTGAGTGGGAAGGGCTTGGCCTGGTGAGTTCAGACCTCAGTCTGCCACCCCAGGAGAGGTGGCTACTGGTACCCCATCACCTCAGGGTGGGACACCTTCCCAAAGCTAGAGAAAGTCCTCAGATGCCAGACCACTGGCCTCACCCTCAAAATAGTTAATAGGCCAGGTTTCATGCTGAGAGGTGTCCCTCTGCCCTCCCACTTCTTGTGCATCCTCTTTGGAAGGACCGTTCCTGCATGTACATGCCTACCTTCCTGTTATCTTGAAGAGTCATAACCATGATAGCAAAGCATCCTGGGAATGCATGTTGCTGTGGGAATGGATAAGGGGAGGAAAAAAAAATACTCTCTTTATTATATTCCTTATCTTCCTATTAGAATACTCACCCACAGAGCATTATTTTTAAAGTTACTTATGGTCTTGGGTTTGAGGAAAGAAGAGACATGAGGAGAAATAGGCTTCCTTTAAAAGCACTTTTTCAGTTAAAAGTATTGAATCTCTAATTTGGGCCGGGAGGCTCCTCTTGCTTTTTGAATAGTGGATCATTTTCCAAAGTATAATTTATCTGCGGATTAGACATTCAGGTAGTCTTGCTGAAATCTGGGCAAACTATAAAGACACACATGTAGTAATATATAGGAACAATTATATTTGTAGTTTCTGTTTGAATGGTCATTTTATTAGTCTTTCAAAATGAAGCTTAGCGGCCAGTATAGCATTCAAATGGTCTTTGATCTGCTACTAACTGGCTGTTGTTTCCTTGGATATGTCCTTTTTCCCCCTAGATCAGAGGACTTGAAGCGTCATTCTTTAGAGTCTTTGGGTCCTTGATAGAGGGGGCGCAGGGGCTGGAGATGGAGGAAAGAGGGGGGACCGACTGGTGGGTTTCCAGGCCTCTCACATCTACCCCATCTGTAGCAGCTCTGCTTTATCTTTTTGTGTTGTTTTGGAAACTCTAAAGCAGCTAACTAGGCAGAACAACTAACTAGGCAAATCAACTAACTAGGCAGACTGGCCTAAGCAGGGGGATAGTCCAGCAGCAGCAGAAGCTGTGATGCCAAGCAGGCTTAAGGTTCTAGAGCCTTAGACAGAAGAAATATGACTCTAAGATGAAGATTTAGGAGAATTATGAAGAAAAACATTGTGATCCCAGCTGAAGTTATGACCAGGGTTAGAGTAAACCTTGATTCAGGATTGGGTCAGAAAACCAATGAGCTATACTTAGATTTTTCTCTCCTTTAAAAGCATGCTTTTCATGTATCGCTGTTACAACTAGTGCTTGGTAATGTTAACAGTCAGAGCAAGGAACAATTTTGGCTGCTGTTCAGTCTCTCAACAACTGCTGTCCATTCTTTAATTTTACTCTCAAATAAATGGATGGATGGCTGGGTAGATGGATGTTCCTGTTTAAGAGTTTACCTTTAAGAGTGCTGCCTACAAAGTGTTTATAATCTAGTTGTGGTGACATGGACATTAGAAAAAATTGCAGCCTCAGAAAGCGCTCTGTGATATGCATCAAATAAGTGGTGCTAACCAAGGGCCACTGGTTCAGCCCAACAGCCTACTGTTGATCTGAGCAGCAGACCAGACCTTTTTATCATTTGATAAGCCTGATAGAACATTGGAATAGTCTAAGGCAAAAATAGTCTAAGAGCCCATCAGAAGAGATTAGGAAGTCTGTGCTTCCAGGAAAAGGATATGTGGAATTGAAGGATATTAAAGCAGCTCAGTTCTCAAATCAACACATCTCAAAGAGCATCTCTCCTTTACCTACCTCCCTCTGAGCTAAGTACTCTGAGAGATAGAAAGATAAGAACTTCCTGATCTTGAAGGATGTAATCTCCTCCCCCCTCCACACCAAAACAACCTTATTTGGTGGTGATGGTGAAGAGAAGGCAGCCTGATAGAGCACAAAGAATCTGTTGAATGCATCAGCAGCAGCATTATCAGCTGGTCCATCTACATTGTGGTTTCCTTTAGTTCTGATTTCTAAGCTGGGCCACCTCATATCCCTATACATGAAAAAAAGTGAAATGCCTCAGGCTAGTCCGGTTTTCTGATAATGGGTCAGTTTCCACAGGCATGTGGTTGGAACTCCATTGTTACCTATCAGCGCACCATTCTCATCGGGACCTTCTTTGGATCAAAACAGTGGCTTCAGTGCTTCAGGCGTTACATCTAAATTCTGAGGACTGGCTTTGCAGACCCTCTGTAATTTGGACCTCCCTTTTCCAACCACTTCCCTCTTCTCCTGAGTCCTCCAGTCCCTTCATCAGTCTGGTCTCCCCACAGTTCCCCATCCTCCTTCCCCTTCTTTCCTGAGTCTTTCTCTCCTGCCTTCTCTGCTCATATCTCTCCCAGCCATTTTCTGAACTTCTCCAGCTCTTTCAGTTGGTGGCACATTGTTGGGCAATGAGTTACCCTATATAAATCCCCCACTCCTTCTCCAATTGTTTCATGTGTTCCCAAGGAAATCTAATTAGGCCGTTGAATGCAGGGCCGTGCCTGTTTTTCTGAGTCAAGGACAGAACTGGGCGACCACAGTAGGTGCCCCTAAGAATCTGCTGGTGGAGAAGGCTCAGTGAGGAGCCCGGTGATGGGGGTGGTAGGGGAGCCCCGGAGCAGTTGTGTGCCCGCCAGTCTTGCACAGAACGGGGAGAACTTCTTCCCCTGGGAGACAGGAACTGCTTCCTCAGTTTCCCTCTGGAAGCCAGGCCCAGCTGGGGAATTTGCACCGCTGGGGGGAGGGGGTGGCGGGAAATGGTGCCTCGCTCGCCCCAGCGACATCAAACCCTCGTTTGGCGTGCGAGGACAATGGCTGTCTTATTTTCTCCATTCGCCGTGCACAATGCCGGATTCTCTCATTCACCCGCGGCGGTGCGAGCGAGGTAATTAGCCAGCGCCATTCAGCGCGGACACTATTGCTATGCGGGGGGGCGAGGACGCCCGCGTCGGCGGGGATTAGCCGCGGGTCGGGGTGTGCAGCTGCGGCCACTTCAAAGGGGCCGGGCTGGCCGAGGCGGCTGTGGGAACCGCGCTGCCCCCTCGGGAGCCGCCCCGCCGGCTCGGCCGGGCCGCTGCGGATGGGACCGCTGGCTCTCCCCGGCCCGGGCCCTCGCCGGCCGCGCGCTCCGCCAGGGCAGGCCCGGAGCTGCTTGCGCCCCGAGCTCCCCATCACACTCCCACTCTCATCAGGACCTCAAGTGCTTTTTTCTTTTGAGTCCCGGGAGTCAAAGGGCAGAGAGGGGAAGGAGGGAGAGGAGCGAGGGGGATGGGAGCTTGACACAAAGCGCTGACCTCTGAGGAGTGGAGCAGATGGTCCCACTTACTCCTGCCGCCGAGCGAGCGGCTCTCAGGGCCCCAGGCTCCGGGCCCTGACCCCGTCCGCCATCCGAATGCCTGAACTGGGGCCCCGCGGGGGCTGGGCTCCCACATGCTCCTCCACCCGCACGGATGCCGGCTCTGCGCCTCCTGGCTTTGGAGTGAGACTGCCTGGACCAGCCCCGCCTCCAGCAGGGCTGGGAGGGGTGGGGCTGTGGGGGTGCTGGGCTGAGGATCTGACGTTGTCGGATGCTGGAGCCTTAGGGAAGGTCAGGATTCTCAAGAACCTGCCAGGCCAGGGGTTCCCAGTCCTAGCTATGCGTATGAGACACCCTGGTGAGCTTTAATAGAAATACAGATTCCTGAGCCCCACGCCAGACCAAGGGATCTGAATCTCCGGCAGTAGAGTCCAGAAATCGGTATTGTTACCCAGCACCCTAAGTTATTCTGATACACAGTCAAGTTTGAGAACCGGGACCTAGTCCAACTCCTTCCTCTTCCTTGAAGAAGCTGAGACTCAGGTAGAGGAAGTAATTTGCCCAAGGATAGACATTGTGGCAGGGTGGGGACTTGAGTGGAAGAGAAGATGATGGGGAATGACCCCCAAGACCATATGACCTTTAAAGTCAGCATTCAGGAAACAGTTTATGAGGACTTATTTACCTAGTATTTGTTCTAGACGCTGGAGGCACAAGGGTAAATTAGACTGTTCTCTGCTCATAAGGGACTCAGGCTAGTTGGTGGATTAATGTGTGAACAACTGACTCTAATAAAGTCTGATAAGGGCTGGGAGAGAGGCGCAGGCAACATATTTGAGGCCTGAATTAATTCTGCCTCCTTTAGGAAATGTGAAGGATGGGGGTACTCATAGAGAAAGGAGCAAAAGAGTTCCAGGCAGAGGGGACAGCAGAAGTAAAGAAATATAAGCAGGAATATCTATGATATGTCCAGGGAAGGGAAACTTGTCTCACATGGTCAGAGTACAAATGACATGAAGACAGAATTAGCTGGCATTTGAGGCTGGAAAGATGAAGCAGGACCTAATAATGAAGACCTTGAATGCCATCCTAAGGAGAATACCTTGATTCAAGGCAATGGAGAACCACCAGAGAGGTGTTTAAGGATCATGTTGGATATTCAGGAAGATAATTATGGCTTCAAGATGGAGGAAGAAGAGGAGGGAAAGAGGAAGGTGGGAAGGCTGGAGGAGGGAAGCTATTACAGAAACAGTTGAGAGTGATAAGAGCCTAAGCCAAGGAAAAGGGAGGATAGACCAGGATTTGGTGACCAGTTGGTTTATGGGAGAGAAGGAGAAGGATGGGACAGTGACCCCTTGGTTTGTTTATAGCTTGGCCAGTTGGTGCCTGATGAGGCTGTTAATAAGAGACATGGGAAGAGGAAGAGGTTAGGAGTGGGTGTGGTGATTCCTTTGAATTTATGGGAAAGCTTTTGAAAGCCCTTCCTAGGGCTTTAAGAGACCTCCAGCAACTAGAGGGCAGCAGTGGAGTTCCCCCAAATAAGTCTTTTTCCAAGAGTTGGCAGCCCCATACCGACCAAGAAACTCCATGATCCTCCCATGGAATGTAGCCTTCCCTCTTCCCCCAAACAGGTAAGGCTTATTCTAAAGAGTTGTTGGGGTGGAGGGCTTGCTGGCCTTAATCTATTATGGTTCAATGTTGAGCCACCAGGGATTCTGTAGAGCCATGAGATGTAAATGCAGCATCAGATCAAGGTTCAAGAATAGGAGAGGGTCCTTTCATGGCTGGAGAGGGACCGCTTTACCCAGTGTTATCCTAGAATCTTAAAGTTGGTATGGACCTTAGAGATTATCTTGTCTGTCCTGCCTCACTCCCATTTTACCGATGAGAAAACCAAGGTTGGAATTGAAAGGTCACATAGGGCGTCTGTGAAAGAGCCAGGCCCAATCCCAGGTCGCCTCTCCATTACCTAACCCCTACTGCATTAGTCCTTACGAATCCTAATAAATGGCACTGGAAATTTTAGGGGAAGTATCTGTTTTTGTTGAGTGGTCCTCATGGTCATATGAAAGCAATTTACTTAATAGCTCCAGCCTGGGCCCCCTAACCAGACGCCCTTCCGGGAGGTGAGGGAGATCCGGTGTCCTGAGCAGAACGACGGAAGTTAAGGATGTTGTGGGCCTGGGCAGGTTTACATAAGGAAGATTGGTGACCCTGACACGGGCAGAGACATGCAGTCTGGGGAGAGGGGCTCTGCTAGGCCTGGACATTTTCAAGTTTAAGACAGAGAGGGATTCCCAAGTCAGCTCTGAAGCCCTGACCATACACCCTTGGCTGGGTCTTAGAAGCAGATGTGCCTCAAAGGCTGCAGCTGGATGAGACTTTATAACTGGTCCAGCTCAACTCCCCCATTTTACAGAGGAGGAAACAGAGGCCCAGAGAGGGGCTTTGGCTTTATCAAGATCACACATCCAGTTATTAAAAGGACTGAGTCCTCCCTTTAGTACTTCCACCTCCCCCTCCCTCCCACTCACCCCACAGAAGCCACTAGCATTTCACAGTGCTTTGCCCTCCCCTGCCCAAAACCAGGAAAATAAATTACTCCTCTATTTTATAAGGCCCCACAGGTGACAGCAGTAGCCCTGCGGCTCAGATTTCCTGGATTGCGGAGTTGGAAGTGCTCAAGAAGTTACTCTGGGATGAGCACTTGGGTTATTTACCTGTGTTGCTAGAACTTAGGAAATGTGTGTGGGCTCAGTGACCATTAGTGGGTTGATGACACCACCTTATCATGGTGCTTATCTGCATTAATTACACTCTATGAAACCCACCCCTAAACCCTGGGGGAGTTCAGTTAAAGTAAGCCTGCCGTGCCGTGGGTGTCTCTGAATGTGAGTAGGGACAGTGCTTGTAAGGGTCTAGGATGTTGTGTGCCTCTGTGTTTTTCAGTGTGAGTGTCCTTGGGTATCATCGGTCATGTTTGAGCAGCATTTGAATATGTGTCCCCCCCATCCAGGGCAGCTGTGGGGCAAAGAAAGAGCACTGGATTTGGGGGTAGACCGCTCTAAGTTCAAACGCTCGCCTTAACGCCGTTAACTGGCTGTGTGACTTTGGCCAAGTTACTTAAACTCTCTGAGCCTCATAAGGACTAGTAATCCCTACTTCTCAGAATTCTACCGATGTACGTAATATCTAACTTTTGACTACTGATGACTTCCGCGGGTCTCTGTGTCTCAGGGCCATGCTACTATGAGAGTACCTAAGATCCTGGCTCTGGTGCTTTACCCCTTCTGGTATTTCTTAGGAGCTTAGGTGAGAACATCTCAAGACAGGGCCTGTGGGATGGAGTGAATTTGCTCCTGGGGTGCCAGAACATCCTTCCTGACACATTAGCAGTTGGTAACTATTTATTGAATGGATGCTTAGAGTCGACCCAGTGGGTCTCCTGGGTAACTAGGACAGATGACTGTTTCCCAAACCAAAAACCAGGGCACATCTTCTGACTCATTGTCTGATATGTGGGATGAAAACAGGGCAAGATATTTGAATTTGGGACTGCTTTTGAAAACCTAGCAATGTGATGGGTAGGGTAGTCACATGGGGTGGGTGGTGCTTCTCTCCCTGAATGTGTAAGGGGCCACCACTGAAAGCAGTGGGGCACACCCACCCAGTGGCACATCCCCTATGCCTATGCGGCAGGCGCACTGCCTATGTCCCGCAGCATATACGCCCCCAGGCCCACTTCACACCCTCCACAGAAGGCTGGTAAGTGCAGGGGGGAGGAGCTTATGGCTTGATCTGGAGGAAGAACTGGGGCCCCCGAATTATGGGTTGAGTAATTAAAAGTAGGACTTTGAGAGGTTTTATTCTCTTTGGGTTGTAAAAGCCCAGCCCAGAGTCTTCGGAGAGCCCCAGATTGCCTCCCCTGCAGCCGTGCCTTGGACCTTACAGTCCATTGGAATCAAAGACCAGGCCATAAAGGTTCGATGCTCCCTAGTCCTACAGCGGGCCAACAGCGATGCAGGGACTTTCCCAAGCTGAGTCCGGCCCCCCACAGCCCCTCACCTCTCCCCCATCCAGGCCCCCATTTGTCAGAGGTGGCTGCTGGGAGGGAGGGTAGGGACATGGATTTATGGCTGCTGACTTGAAAGACAAAGTTGCCTTTTGTGTTAGAATTGGGGCCAGGGGAGTGGTGAGCTGGTGGTGGAGTGGGAGGATGGGAGGGAGGAGCTGGGGTTCAGGAGCCCAAGGCAGGGGGTGAGGGGCTTGAGGAAACCGAGGAGGCAAACAAAGGGATCCAGAGGCTTCTCAGAGCAGGGTCACCAGGCAAAGGCCCAGATGAATCAGTCATCCCCAGGGAAGCTGTGCAGCTCCCCTAAACCATCACAGTCCTCTGGGCCTATGTGTCAGTGCCAGATATCGTCCACCCACATCCATCCAACACCTAAAACCCACACAGCCCCCTCCCCTCCTACTCAAAACATACTCTTTGGAATCAGAACCTTAATTCAACTCTCAGACTTCCCTTTGGAGGCCCAGGGAAGTAAATACAGTTCATACTTTCCCTCCTGCAAATGACCATAGCCAATCAACCTGGGGGTTCTTCTCCAGCAGAGCCAAAGTCAGGGTAAGGTGGGGACCCAGATAATGGGGAGACAGGGACAGAGTGTTGGGGAGGGTTAGCCTGGGCCAGAGAATGCTGATGACAAAACCAATACCCCACTGGGGACTGTGGGCAAGTTCCCAGCCTCCCCAGGACTCCAGAGTTCTCTGCCATCCCCTCCCTCCTTCCCACAGACGTTTAGAAATAGGACATTTATAAGTGCTTTGAGGAGGTTAAAGAGCATGCGAGATGGGCCTTGGCTGGCCTCCTCACCCTCCAGGGGCCACTCTGCCCTGGCCATGCCCAACCAGTGGCTCTGCACAGTGGGTCTGGGTGGAGGCCAGAGTAGCCATTGGGTGCCTAAGTTCAGCAGGTGCTTTAATTATACCTTGGAGAGCCACATCCATCCACCAGAATGAGCCTGGCCAATAAAGGCATGAGTTTATGGGCTTCATAAACATTTTACTAGAGAAATCAAGGCCTCAATTACCCAATGGCCTCTTCCAACTGACAGTTCGTCTGTTGCGGCCTCTGTGAAGCCCCCAGGCAGAAGTGAGATAGAAGAAGCCAAGGACTGGCTGCCCCCCACCCTGCCCGCCCCCACTGGCCCCCTCACCATTCAGGCCTTGCAAATCCCATCTTTACTCACTTCTCCAGAGGGCTTGGGGCTCAACCACTAACTCTCTGAGCCTTAGCCTCTCTGAGGGAAGATCGCTACCCACTTGGAGAAGACAGCCACCCTCTCTCCCTGCACCCACCAGCCATGCTCTTCCATAACCCTCTCAACTCCCTTTTAACTCAAGATCCTACGATTTTCCCTCAAAAATAGGTAGCAAGTATTTACTCTTTGCCAAGGACTGTGCTAAGCCCTTTACAAATATATCTCACTGAATCCCCCTAGTGCTGCAGTTCTGGCAACATGAGCTATTATCATCCCTATTTTATGTGAGAAAATAGAGGTTCTAAGAGATTAAGTAACTTGCCCAAGGTCACACAGCCAATAGTGGTGGTATTGAGTTTTGAACCCAGTTCTGTATGATTCCAGAATATCACTTACCATTAACCTCTTCACTGGTGTATAACAAGTATTTCCCCACTAGGAGCAGAAATCTTGCCATTGAGGCCTTCTCTGCCATGCAATGTGACAGCCCTAGGATGTGATCAAATGTGGGCCTTGTCAGTGGTCTCTGAGTCCATATGGCCAAGAGGGGAGGGAGCCAGCAGGGACAAGGCGAGGCTAATGATAAAGATGAAGAGGAAAGAGGGGCTGTCTGTGGGGCAGCAAGATGGAGGCAGCAAGAGAGAAGGCAGCTGAAGATCTGATACCTGGCCTTGGGTCTGGATCAGCACTGTCCAATAGAATTTCCTGTGATGATGGAAGTTTTCTATTGGTGCTGTCCCATAATGGACCCAGTAGCCACTTGTGGCTGCTGAGCACTTGAAAGGTGGCTAGTGAGTCAGAGGATCTGAATTTTTAAATTTTATTTAATTTTAATTTAAATGACCACATGGCTAGTGGTTACCATATCGGATAGCACAGGAGTGCTCACTAGAGCTGATGGCTGAAATCTGCACAAAGTCCTCTTGTGATATAAGGCCCTGGAGGCTTAGACCATCCCCAGGGGGCTCTGGCACTTCTAGATGCCACATTGTAAGGGGGCCTTGCCCACCCAGAGCTTCGCTAAAGGAGGGTCTTCGGGCTCAAGGCATCTGAACATCATTTCACATCACAAGTGGCTGAAGGGCTCAAGGGTGTTTCCCCTCAAAAGATGTTTCTCAGAGAACAACACAGACCTCAAGTATTTGAAGGGCTGTTATGTAAAGAACAAAACTGTTTGTGTCTTCTAGAACACTGTCCAGTAGAAATATGATGTGAGCTACCACAGGTAATTTTAAATTTTCTAGTAGTCACATTTACAAACAAAGTGACAAAGAAACAGGTAAAGTTAGTTTTAATAATAGATTTTATTTTACTTAATCTAACCAAAATATTATCATTCCAACATATAATCATTATTTTTAAATTATTAATAAGATTTTTGCATTTTTTGGACTGTCTTTAAAATTCAAAATACTATCCTTTAATTGTAATCAATATTGAAAATTATTAATTACTACTATTAATTAAAATTTTCCATTTTTATTGTGGTAAAATACATACAACATAAAATTTACCATCTTAACCATTTTAAGTGTACAGTTCAGCGGCATTAGGTACATTCATATTATTGTGCAACCGTCACTACCATCCATCTCCAGAACTCTTTTCATCTTGCAAAAGTGAACTCTATTCCCATTGAACAACAACTCTCCATTTCCCCCCTCCCCCAGCGCCTGGCAACCACCATTCTACTTTCTGTCTCTATGAGTTTGACTACTCTAGGTTCCTCATATAAGTGGAATCACAGTATTTGTCTTTTTGTGACTGGCTTATTTCACTTAACATAATGTCCTCAAAGTTCATCCATGTTGTAGCATATGTCAGAATTTCCTTCATTTTTACAACTGAATAATATTCCATTGTATGTATATACCACATTTTGTTTATCCATTTATCTATCAATGGACACTTAGGTTGCTTCCAAGTTTTAGCTATTGTGAAGAATGCTGCTATAAACATGGGTGTACAAATGTCTCTTCAAGACCCTGCTTTTAATTCTTTTGGGTTTATACCCAGAAGAGGGATTGCTGGATTATATGGTCATTCTATTTTTAATTTTTTGAGGAACTGCCATACTGTTTCCACAGCAGCTATGCCATTTTACATTCCCACCAACAGGGTTCCAATTTCTCCTCATGCTTGCCAACACTTGTTATCGTCTGTTGTTTTTTTGATAGTAGCCATCCTAATGGGTGTGAGGTGGTACCTCACTGCAGTTTTGGTTTGCATTTCCCTGATGCTTAGTGTCTTGTTATTTTATACTAAGTCTTTGAAATTCAGTGTGTATTTTACACTCACAGCCCATCTCAATTTGGACTGGTCACATTTCAAGTGCTTAATAGCTGGCTACTATATTGGAAAATGTGATTCTCGAGGAGGAAGTTGGGGGCAGTGGGTAGAATCGTGTGGGATTCAGACATCTCTAGTGTAAGGAAAAACATTCCAATCACTGGAGCTGCCTGAGGAAGGGCTGGGCATCCAGGGTGTGCCGTCCTTGGCTGGGATGGATACAGGAAGGGCCTGGCCTGGATGGCCTTCGGAAGAGTCTCTGGTTCGTGGTTGTTCCTCCTGAGTGGCTGTGTGATTGGGGGCAGTCGGTGCCTTAGACCCCCGGTGCCGCTGGCTTCTGCAGAGGCTGTTTTGAACTCTCCATCCCAACATGCCCACTGATCTTTTTGTCATCACACACCGGATAGAAGTCTGGCTGTAGCCAAGGGGCAGGAGGCTGGGCCTGGGGGACGCTGCCAGCTTCCTTCCCAGCACTCTGCCTTGACCCTTCGCTGCCCCCCAGCGCCCCCCTGGAGGCTGTCTAATCAGATCCAGGCCTGACCTCGCCAGAGGTCCTGGACCAGGAGGAAAGTCCCCCTCCCCTCCCCAAGCCCCTCTAGATCTGGCTCTCAGGAGACCCCTCCCCTTGGGTGATTTATAGGGGTATCCAGGAGCCATTTCCTGCCTGTTTCTGCTCCCTTCCAGCCCAGTGGATTGCTGGTCTCTCTCTCTGTCCCTAGCTTTCCCCACAACCAGGCTGTACCCATGGTGGGAGCAGGGAGGGGCTGGGAGATTCCTTCTCACATTGCTTGAGGACAAAGGTGCTTTTTTCTTCCTTTCTCCACAACTGCCCCCACGCAGGCCTTTGTCCTCCTGTCACTCTCTCTGGCCCTCACACTGGAAGGGCCTCCAACCACTGCCCATTACCCCCTCCGATCACCCAGCTTGAAGTGAGGGACCCCAAACTGTCCCTACCTGAATATTAAGAAGGGACAGGTGTTAGCAAGAATATAAAGCATCTACAACCACAGGCCACAGTACCACCTTCATGTCCACCAGCCACAGACACAATACCACAGACACCGGCCACAAACAGTGTCTCCAGCCACAACAGTAACCTATGTACCCCATCATGAGCTACACAGTGGCCTCCAGGATCACTTGTTCAGGGCTCAGGTACTCAGAGGTCCAGCCTTCAGCCCCATGTACCCATTCTTGCCCAGGGACCCTCTCCCCAGAGAGACACGATGAGGGACAGCTTCCCCCGGCTCTGGGGCCTGCTAGTACAAGCCAAGGCAAAACAGACTAGTAAACAACCCATGTCCCACCTAAGAAATTGGAGGAGCCCTATGTGACCCTGAGAAACTTTCTCCTCTGACTTCCTAAGGAAAAAATGCTGAACTAGGAGTGTGTGGAAGATTCCAAGAGACCCCAGCTAAGCTGAGTATAGAGACAGGCCTGTTCATGAAGGTGGCAGGAGTCAGAGCTGGAAGGGCCCTGAAGAGTACCTGTTCACCCCTTCATTTACAGATGAGAGGACCGGTGCTCTGACACTGCCTGCCCAGGTCTCATGGCAATCCCCTGGACATCTGAGGGATATGCAGGGCTGACCCAAGGATAGGTAGGAGTGTGAGGAAGGGGAGGGAAGAAGGAGCCTCAGATGAAGAGGATCACACCCTCCTATTGCACCCACCTTCCCTGTGTAGGCAGCTGGGCTCCGAGGGGTGGGATTGAAGAACCATCTCTGGGCTCATTATCCTCCCTGCAACTTGCACCAACTCCCAACCAGTGAGAAAGGGCTGGTCCAACATGCAGTCCACTCTGGGGTCACCTGCCCTTGGAGAGTGAAAAACTTGCTGGAGAACTAAGGGACACTCCAGCAGAGGGCTTGGGGCATGGAACTTCTGATTTGGGGCTGGTAGAGCCACCAAGTGGGCGTGGGCCTGGGCCTCAGTTTCCCCTTACTAAAATGAATGGGTTGGAAACTATTAAGACATCAATAAAAATGAAAATTAAAAAAATAAATAAAATAAAATGAATGGGTTGGCTTTAGATTAGTGGTTTCCAAGCACTTTTAAAGGCAAAGCTACCCTTCAAATGAAATGTTTGGCAGAACTGCAGTTAAGTAAAGCTGATAGAGAAGTACTGTGAGGTGTTGCTCTGATAGAAGGGGATTAGGAAGCCTTGGGTGGGGAGGGGGCTCAGCTGCATCCAGGGGGCCCCAGGGGACCCTAAGAGTCCTGCAGTGCACTGTGAGAGGATCAGACTGGCTCCTTACCTACCAGCCCTTCCTGCTCAGCATTCCTCTCCAGCATCACCAAACCCTGCTGTTGTCGGTGTTTAATTTTGGGGGAGGAGGTAGAGGCCAGACTCTATCCCCAACCCCCTGATGAGAAGCAGCCCTCTCCCTGTATCTCTCCTCAGGCCAGCTCCTAGCTCTAGGCACCTCCAGGGAGCCCAGGATGGGGGCTAGAAACACAAAAGGATTCGGTTCCTTAATGAGGAGGCATCTGTAGTCAGCAGAGCCATTAGTCCCCGCCCTAGGTCCCTGGGGGGCTTCAAGCTCCTCTCCAGCTGGAGTGAGGAGGGGGCAGGCAGCTCCCCAGCTTCGGAATAGGCAGGGCCCCGGGTGCACAGACAGCTGACCCGGGAGCCTGGGTGCCCTCTCCGGTCCCTGGGCCCACATCCAGTCCTGCCCTCCTGGAGGTTGAGGCCTGGAGGCAGTAGAGGGGCCCCAGCAGTGCCTCAGCCCCCTCCCCCAAGCCCCTGGGCTGACCTGCAGGCCCTTGGCCAAATATAGCCTTTGGCCTGAGACAGGGCAGGCTGACCTCATGGTGTTCCCTGGGGATCATTTCACCAAGCCTGATGGGGACACCAGCTGGGGCACTTGCCCCCACCTAGGGCCCTGAGATACCCTTTGTAAGGGCTAAACCTACATAGGGACCCGCATAATTGATTACCTACACAGTACCAGAATCACACACCAGCCATAGGAGCTTAGGGATACAGACCCCATTGACATCCAGCCGTGGACACTCACACCACATACACGGAGACAGCCACATCCTCCTGGCAAACACAGCCCCGCACACATGTGCAAGGAGGCACTCACACCCATCAGCCACACTCCCAGGAGGCCCTGAGAGGGGAGGAGGCAGGGCGGGGGATTTTTATGCATGTTTATATTTAATGAACCACATGCAAATGAGACGGAGAACATGCCACAAAAGAGTCAGCCCCCAGAGACTCTGGGAAGAAGGGCACAAAGGCTCGGCCTTTCGGGGCTGCCCTGGCGTCCAGAACAGGCCAGAGGATTGAGGGGGCCTGAGATGGGGTGTGGCCACCCACACGAGGGAGCCAGGAGCAGGAACCAGGACAAGCTCCAGTGTTCCTGCCGCTGTGGGGGGAGGGCTCCTTCTGGGAGGGGACAACTGTCCCAGTTGATGGAGTGCTGGAGGGGAGGGGCTGCCTGCCTGGACAGATGGTGAGCTGCCTTCCCGCACTTGAAGCAAAGTGGATTTTAATGAAATCGCAGCCCTGGTGCTGAAGCTGGCAACTCTCGTGGGAGGGGCCCCTTCCCTGGGCTTTACAGGTTGGAGTTTGGGGATGGGTGGGAATGAGGGTGGGCAGGAACACTTAACCAGCCTAAAATGGGTGGGGGGGGGGGTACACCACAGCCCCTTTGCACTGGCCTCTGCAGAACAGAGTTCAGGCTGTTAGTTCAGATCCCCAAAAGGTGGGGAGGGGGCCCCTGAATATTTATGACACATTCACATGTAGATTGGTAGGTCTGACAGTCTTCTGAGAGGCTTGTCACCTTGGATGGATACACCACCCTCTTGGGGTACATCAAGAGGCTGCAGAAGAACTGGGGGTAGGAGGGTGATGAGGAGGGCAAAAAAAGCCACTGGGCACTGGTAACCAGGGTCTAAAGACCAGCATCCCTACTGAGTGACACTGGACTTCCCCTCTCTGGGCCTCAGTTTCCTATTCTGTAAAATGTGCAACATAATACTTAGGCCTTG
Organism: Tapirus indicus; assembly: GCA_031878705.1. Taxonomy (NCBI): domain Eukaryota; kingdom Metazoa; phylum Chordata; class Mammalia; order Perissodactyla; family Tapiridae; genus Tapirus; species Tapirus indicus. The sequence continues at coordinate 56,161,951 of CM062918.1, read as the reverse complement.
CATGCCTTACGGAGAGTTTATAAAAATAAATCCAAAAGCAGCTGAAAAAGTGGGGAGCAGGGCTTTCTCTGACTGGCCTTTGTGGGTTGGCAGCCCAAGATTTCCTTGTTAGAGGTTTGTCGTTCAAGAATTTGTCTAGACCTTTCTCAAAGTGTCCCAGCCCAGCCTATACCATCCCTTAGGGGGAGATGTTTCCCACAGTGGAGGCAGGGTAAGCTCTGACATGTTCCCCAAACTGTTGCCCTGTGTCTGCCAGCTCCAGAAAGACCCCTGCCCTTGATGGGATGAGCTCCAGGGCTCCGGGACACCAGCCTGTGACCCCAACACCCCCTCTCCCCCTGCACCTCTATAGGGTGCCTTTCCCATATCCATTTTCCTTTCTTTCTCCAGCCATGTCAGACTTCCATGTGCATCCCCAGGCCACCGTGGGTGAGGAGGGCGGTGTGGCCCGTTTCCAGTGCCAAATCCATGGGCTTCCCAAACCCCTGATCACGTGGGAGAAGAACAGAGTCCCCATTGACACGGACAATGAGAGGTGAGCCACGTGTGGGAAAGATGGAGGGTGGATGGAGAGGCGGACCCAGTGTCTGAGCTGTGGAGAAGGACTACCCGTGGCCCTGGGAGCTGAAGCCGGTGCCCATAGGCACCTGCGACAGTGGTGTTTCTGCACCTGTGTTAAGGCTGAGTATCCATGTGGCTTGCCGGGCCCAGATTGGACACTCATGACTGTGTCCATGAGAAGGACTGTGTGTGATTATTGTCAAGGCTGGAATTGCAGGTGCATCTACCTGTGAGAGTCCCAATGCATGTCTGTGATGACGATGGTGACATGGGGACAGTGCCCAGGTACGGGGCTGTTTCTGTGATGCTCAGTGTCCCTGTGGCCAATGGTGCCGGTGGCTATGCTAGTGGTCAACTGTGCCCCCCTCAATAGGTACACATTGCTGCCCAAGGGGGTCCTGCAGATCACAGGACTTCGGACTGAGGACAGTGGTGTCTTCTACTGCGTGGCCTCGAACATTGCCAGTGTCCGGGTCAGCCACGGGGCCAGGCTCACCGTGTCAGGTAAGGGTCCTTTGCCCTGCCTGGTTCTTCCCCCAACCCACCTCTTGACTTCTCTCCACCCTCAAATCAATCCCCCTTCTACTGACTCCTGGAGATTTGTCAGCCAAGTGTGTACAGAGCATCTTCTAAGCACAAAGCTCTGTGCTCCTCACTGAAGGGTTCAGAAGGAATTCAAAGTGCACTCTCTTGCTCAGTTCTACCTGGGGAAGCCCATCCTCTGCTTATCCCCGGGGGTTCCCATTGCTAGAGGCCCTGCAGGGTCTGGAGTGGACGGATGGATGTGAGCGACATCCTGGGGCCCCTGTCATCTCCTCTGCCCACAGGACCTGGTTTCTGGGCTGGAGCGTCTTTCCCACCCGCTGTGTCCTGGTTGTGGGTGGGGTGAGGAGGTAGGTGGGAAGGGTCCCAGCTGAAGTGAAGAAAGGTGGCATCTTCCTCCCAGGCACGGGCTCTGGGGCCTACAAGGAGCCGATGATCCTCGTGGGGCCTGAGAACCTCACCCTGACGGTGCACCAGACCGCCGTGCTGGAGTGTGTCGCCACGGGCAACCCGCGCCCCATTGTGTCCTGGAGCCGCCTGGGTGAGCCTCATCCCGCAGCCCTGCCTCTCCCACCCCAACCCACCCCCTGGGAGGGCCGGTCTCATCACCCAGCTCTGAGGAGGACTTTGAATCCTGTTTGTTCTCCGTGGGGGTCTGTTCTCTCTCAGGCCTGGGGAGGGGGTAAGTTTCCCTCTCCTTGGCAGGACCAGGGAAGTCTGCCTGCCCACTACATTCTCCCTCCCCCTGCACTGATGGCTTAGCTCCCTGGGTTACCTCGGTCCTGTCCTGGCCGTCCTACACCAGCTCCCCTCCTCCATGCTCCCCTCACCCTCCAGAACCCCTCTGCAGCTCTTAGCACCCCTAGTCTCTTTCCCCTCCCGCACCTCCCTGCTCTCTGTACCCTGGCCATACTCCCCAGCTGTGCAATCCCAAACCCCTCAAAATCTCAGCCAGTTGTCAAACCCTTACTCTGGGCCCCCCAGTCTCTAACTTGGCCCCCTAAATCCCCCAGCCCAAATCCCTGGGCAGCTGAAGGAGAGAAATGAAAGGGTGCAGATGGGCCCACATTGTCTGAGCAGAAAGGTCAGGGGGGGAAGGAGAGTCTGGAGGGGCTGGGGTGGGGTGGGCATTCACAAGGAGACTGCACCACATTGTAGCAGCTGAGTGATCGCGGAAGGAGGGGGCAGCAGGCGGGATAATGGAGTAGATTTCACCACTTCAGGGACTGAATGGGGAGCTGTCTCCTTGCATTCTGACTGTGCTAATCTGATCCTGGGGTGGGGGGAGGGCCGGGTCCCTGGGAGAAGCTGGGAAGAGTGGCCTCACCATTAGGAGTAGCCTATAGGCACTGCAAGGACCATCTGGTCCAAAATTTCCCAAAGCGTGATCTGCAGGGGGGAAAGAATGGCCTGGTGGTCTAACAAGTTTGGGAAACAGTCAACCAGATCCCTTTGCTCAGAACATCTCAGAGCCTTTATATTAATGGGCATTGTGACAGTCCTGGAATGGAATGGATATTTGACCATGGGACTTTGTTCAAGAGAGACAAACCAGGCTGGGAAATGTCCATCTAAACCAAACCCCTTACTTCCCTGATTGAGAAACTGAGGGGAAGGGACATGAAGGTCGCCAGTGAGTCAGGGACGATGCTAAGATTAGGACCTGGGTCTCTGTTGCTAGGCGAGAGTTTTCTGTGCTGCTCCTGCCACCTCCGTCATGGTGATGCTGCAGAGAGAAGGTGCAGAGTCAAAGGTTGGGGCTCCCTGGAAGGCTGGTGGGACTGTGAACAGTCTGGAATGTTCCTGCACTTCTCTGCTCCCACATCTATCTCCCTGACCTCCCCTCACTCCTCCTTCCCCTTCCTCCTCAGATGGCCGCCCCATTGGGGTGGAGGGCATCCAGGTGCTGGGCACAGGGAACCTCATCATCTCAGACGTGACCGTCCAGCACTCAGGCATCTACGTCTGTGCGGCCAACAGGCCCGGCACCCGGGTGAGGAGAACGGCTCAGGGCCGGCTGGTGGTGCAAGGTACGGACCCCCCATCACCAGCAGAGGAAGGGAAGGGCCTTCCACACTGCCCTCTCCTCCTGCCCCATTCCTTGCCTCCTCAACATCCCTGGCCCAAGCCCTGTGTCCTGTGCTCACCCAGTTTCCTGTACCTGCCCGAATCCTATCCCCTGCCCCTGCCCAGGCCCCCAGGCCAGGCCAAAGGTGGCAGCTCTCTCCTCTCTCCCCCACGATGGTGTATGGGAGGACATTCTTGGTCATCTGGCCCCTGTGTGCTCCTCCAGGTGCCACCGCCACCCTTCTCCCCACCCCTGGAGTTATTTCCACTTTATAATCTCAGCTGGTTTCCCTGCCTGTGTCACTCACACATGTCCCTCCCACCACGTGCTGTTCTCCTTCACACGTGTGGCAGTGCCACACTCACAGCTGCCTGCGTGCTCTGTGTGTGTGTCATTTCACACACTCACACACGCAGAGCTGGCCTCCGCTCCCACGGTGTGCAGGGCCTCTGCAGCTGACCCAGTCATTCTGTCCATCTCATGCCCTGGGCTCAACTGCCCGCATCAGCGGGGCTCAGGTTCCCATTCTCAGGGGTTTCTGTGGCTGTTCCCTCCCGGAGAGCTGGAGAGGGGATGGGAGAGAGTGGAGTTAGGAACTTAAATGCCGTTTGTTTAGCATTCCATATGTCATTAATCTGCCCAAATGAAAGTGATGGAGCATTTCATTTCTTGGGTGTTAATGGAGGCTTGAGACCTGGGATTCGAGAAGAGTAGAATTGAATGTAGGGGTGGGGGAGCCCATACTGAGGGCTCATCCATCTCCCCGTCATTACCGCCTTAGAGGTGCAGCCAAACCTATTAGCACATTTATTTATTTAACAATTTCCTGAACAGGGAGCTCAGCTGATTGCTTTCGGATACAAATGTCAGTCTTTTAAATAGTTATTAAAATGGAGACCTCTCTTGGGTCTGCCTCTCTGGGGTGGAGGGAGGTGTGGCCTGCCACCATCTCCTGGAGCCTGGGCCAGGGTGGAAGGTGGAGGGTGGAGATTACCCGCCCTGCCCCACCGAGGATTCTCCAAGGAGTGGACGTGTGTCGCCTGCAGATCTCCAGCCCCCTCTCCTCTTCCCCTTTCCCCCTCCCTTCACTCACAGCTGTCTCATCTCCCTCCAGCTGACCCTCACAACTCCTCATGCTTCTCTGTGCCCCCCAACCCAGCCCCAGCAGAGTTTGTCCAGCACCCCCAGTCCATCTCCAGGCCAGCTGGGACCACAGCCATGTTCACCTGCCAAGCCCAGGGTGAGCCGCCCCCTCACGTCACGTGGTTGAAGAATGGACAGGTGCTGGGGCCAGGAGGCCACGTCAGGCTCAAGAATAACAACAGGCACGTGTGGTGGGTGCTGGAGTGAGGCCTAGGAAGAGGTGGGAAGGGGGCCTGGAAGGAGTGGCCTGGGCAGGCTGTGCACCTCACGCCAGGGAAGAGCACTAAATTGGGAGTCTGGAGACTTGGTTTTGAGTCCCTGGTCTGCCACAAAACTTGCTGAGAGACCTCAGACAAGTCATCTGCCTTCTGGAGGGGCTCTGTTTCTCCATCTCTCAAATGGGGAGATCTGGCTACCCTCCAGGAGTGCTCTGAGAGGAGGGGGGGATCTGAGGCTCTCCCTCCCCCTGCAGCACCCTGACCATTTCTGGAATCGGCCCTGAAGACGAGGCCATCTACCAGTGCGTGGCTGAGAACAGTGCTGGCTCCTCGCAGGCCAGCGCGAGGCTGACCGTGCTCTGGGCTGAGGGGCTGCCCGGACCCCCCCTCAATGTGCAGGCGGTCTCTGTGTCATCCACTGAAGTCCGCGTGTCCTGGAACGAGCCCCTGGTCAACACCCAGGAGATCATCGGCTATGTCCTGCACATCAGGAAGGCCGCTGGTGGGTGGGGGCTGGGAGGGCCAGGCTGGCCCTGCAGCCCCTTCCTCTTCTCCGCTGTTTCTCATCCCTCTCAATCCTGCATGTCCTGACCCCATATCTTCCATCTTTCTCCCTGCTGCACCCTGGCTGCCTTCATTTCACCAATGCCCCTTACATGCCCCTGCCCTACCCTTTGCCTCCCCAGACCCGCCAGAGCTGGAGTATCAGGAAGCAGTTAGCAAGAGCACCTTTCAGCACCTGGTGAGCGACCTCGAGCCCTCCACTGCCTACAGCTTCTACATCAAGGCCTACACACCAAGGGGGGCCAGCTCAGCTTCCACCCCCACGCTGGCCAGCACCCTGGGCGAAGGTGAGGCCTGGGTGTGCAGCACAAAACCTCAGACACTCAGGGTATTAGAGCGGATCCACCATGCACACTTGTTCAGGTTGTGCACTGCACAAGATGGCTGGCCCTGAAGCTGAGTGGGTGATGGGTCTACTTGGAGGAAGGGGTGTCCTTTTCTAATTCCTGTAAAGGTGTTGTTGGAGCAAGCAGAGGCCCTGGGTCAAAGGCCAGAGAGCTGTCAAGCTCCTGGGGGTCTGGGTCACAGATGGAAGGTGAAGGTAGAGCTGCAAGTCCTTACATCTTGGCCTCCTTCTCCACCCGCAGCCCCCGCCCCACCCCCGCTGTCAGTGCGGGTCCTCGGCAGCTCCTCCCTGCAGCTGCTGTGGGAGCCCTGGCCCCGGCTGGCCCAGCACGAGGGCGGCTTCAAGCTGTTTTACCGCCCAGCAAGCAAGGCCTCCTTCACCGGCCCCATCCTGCTGCCTGGAACTGTCTCCTCCTACAACCTCAGCCGGCTCGGTGAGGCGGACACAGTCGGGCTTGGGGAGCTGGGCAGGGGTGCAGAGGTCACTTCTATTTCCCCCACTGGACAGAGCCACCCGGCAGGGGCTGGGGCAGTCACTCAGCCACCCTGCCTTTTCCCCAGACCCTACTGCAGTGTATGAGGTGAAGCTGCTTGCCTACAACCAGCATGGGGATGGCAATGCCACAGTCCGCTTCGTGTCTTTGAGGGGAGCATCTGAGAGGACAGGTGAGGGGTGGGGATCGTCTGTGGGGCTAGGGGCTGAGGGAGGAGGGGAGCAGGGATCCAGGGAAGGTAGGAAGGTAGAACAGTGCACACGGCCCTTGAGAACATAGGCTTAGACCTGAGTTTGAAGTTTTGCTGTGCAACATTCTAGGCTGTGTGACCTTGGGCAACTTATATAACCTCTCTGAGCCCCACTTTTCTCCTCTATAAAACAGGGATAATAGTACCTACTTTCTAGAGCTGTGGCAAGGATGAAATGGTCCATGTAAAGTGTTATTGCCAGTGTCTGAGACAAAGATAGTGCTCAATAACTGGTAAAAAGAATCAAAAAGTTTGGGCTGGGGTCCCATAGGCAAGGGCAAAGGTTATATGAACTTGAGGGTAGGAGCAGCTGAGGGAGAAAGAGCCCCCAACGTCTGGGTGTCTGGGGGTGCTTCAGGCCAGGAGAGCCACAGCCCCCAACCTCCTGCTAACCACCCCCCCCAGCCCTGAGCCCACCATGTGACTGCCGGAAGGAGGAAGCCACCAACCAGACGTCCACCACAGGCATCGTCATTGGCATCCACATCGGGGTCACCTGCATCATCTTCTGTGTCCTCTTCCTCCTGTTCGGCCAAAGGGGCAGGTGGGTCCTGGGCCAGGGAGAGGGGCTGGGCTGGCATGGGGTGGGGTGCTGCAGAGGGGAGGAGAGTTTGGGGCTCACTGTCTATCCTTTGGTTCTTGTTCCCTTCCCCACCACTGCCCCTAACTCTCGGCTCACCCCTTAGGGTCCTCTTGTGTAAGGATGTGGAAAACCAGCTCTCCCCTCCTCAGGGCCCCCGGAGCCAGGGCGACCCTGCTGTCCTGGCACTGAATGGGGCGGGGCGGGGAGAGCGGGGCCAGCTGGGCCGAGACGAGAAACATGTGGGCGTGAAGGAACTGGAGCAGCTGTTCCCTCTGGCTGGGGCAGCGGGGCGGCCGGAGCCCAGACCTAACCCCAGGCCCACGGTGAGTGCCCTGACCTCCTGCTCCAGGCTCCAACCACCTCCCGGTTCCGCCCTCTCTTCACCTTGGTCACAGGCCTTGGCCATCAGCCTTCGCCAAGGTGCAAAGCTCAGGGCCGGTGCTTCTGTCTGTGGCCCTGAGTCAGGCAGGGAGGCCTGGAGATCCTAAGCCCTGAGTAGGATTGGATCCAGAGTCTGACCCTCTGGCCTCCATGCTGACACCTGTGTGACTGGTCCTTTCCCCACAGGATCCTGTGGCCCCCGCCCTGTGTGAGGAGACTCAGTTCTCCATGCTGCCACTTCAGGGGTTCGCCCTTCTGGAGGAGATGACGTCGGAGGCCCCCTTCGCAGGCCCTGTGGCTGCCCCGCTACCCCAGGATGTAGGCCCCGGCCTCCTTAGTGAGGGACAGGCTACCTGGCCTTCCACAGCACCAGCTGCCCATCCAGCTCACTTGGGACAGTAGCTGGTGTCTGGCAGCCTCTGGACAGGGCAACCCCCATTCTCAGGTCAAAGGCAAGATTTCTCCTGTCATGTGGGATTCGGATGGGGGCTTCCCAGCATTTCTGTCCTGACTGCCCCTCAGGTTGTCAAGACCTAACGTAGCCTCGGCAGGGAATCCCCCAAAGACCTGGAGGGGTCCCTGCAGGAGTCCCTCCCTTGGGCTAATGCCCCCCTCACCTCTGCCTGGTATCCACATGACTTGGAACTGAACTAATGTTTTCCTTTAAAAAAAGCAAACTTAAAAAAAAAAAGAGAGAGAGAGAGAGAGAGGAAGATGAATTAGACTCCAAAAATATGCCCCTGCTGTGGCTGGGCCCTGACATGGTCATCTGCCACCAACCTTGTTTGCTCAGGACGGATTGTGCTGTTTTGGCTCTCAGCACCTACCTCAGCCGGAATGAATGTCTTTTGGGGAGTGGGGCCGTGGCCTCAGCCCCTACCCCGCAGAGCCCCGAATGCACTCCTACCTCAAGCCCCTTTCAGGGCCACCCCTTCTCCCTCCCCACTTTGTTGTCCAGAGTTTAAAAAAAAAAAAAAAGACAAAAAAAAGCACTTCCCCATTTCCAGGTGTGGAAGAAAACGTCTACCTCAAGGCTCGCTGGCTCCCCGGGCCTGTGCTGTGTCACTGGACCCTCCCTCCTGGCTCCTCCTGCCCAAAGCCCCCATCTCTCCCTCAGAGAGGAGGCTGGAGGCTGTGTCGCCAAGGGTGGGCCTCTTGGGGCCTACAGAAATAAAGGTGAAATTGGTCAAAGAAAATGTGAAAAAAAGCCAAAAATGAGGAAAATTTGTTCCTTGAAATATAAATTGTTGCTCCAAACTAGCTGCCTCTCAGCACGCTGTTGGTACTCCATCTTGTCATCTCGGCTCGACTGCCCACTTCCATTTTGACCCTCTCAGCCAACTCATCCTTGACTGGGATTCCTGATGGCCCTCTCTCCGGCGGGGCCTTGGGGGGGGTGGGCCATCACCCCGCAGGCTGCCTCCTGTCCTGCCCAGACACGGAGCCGCTGGAGCAGGCTGGCCCCTGGAATGTTCTGTGTGTGTGACGGGTGTGTGTGTGCATGGGGGGCCCCCAGCAGAGGCGCCCCAGCTCTCTGTCCCACGGGACACAGCCAGCTTGAGCCACTCCCTGGACAGTGGAATGACCACTGGCAGCAGATGTGGCCGGAAACTATTTTTATACAAGGTGTGTTTAAGGATTTATGTTCTTGTGACTTCTTATTTCTCTTTTCTGTTGTGTTGTTTTTTGAAATACTTAGTTAAAGAAAAAGAAAAAAAAAAAAACCAAGGAAACAAATACTTATTTTTGGTTACACTCAGAAACATTTTTTAAATAGCAGAAAAGACTTTTTTTTGAAGGAGAAAAAGATGTGTATTCCTTAAGTATAAGATTAGACCATAAAGTCTCTGACCCCGACCCTCTAGGGACCCCCACCCCAAACTTTAGTTAATTAGCTGAAGAAGGTAGACTTTGGGTGTTTTCCTAGAAGACTGGAGTCGTATCCATGTGGACTTGGGGAAGGGCAGTTGGTCCCTTCTCCCAAATGCAGGGCCCATGTCGAGGGCTCCTCAAACCTCCTGGGCAGTGCCCCCTCGGTCCCCGCAGCAGCTTCTCTGCACTCCCCTTCATCCTGGAGCCCCCTCTCCTGTGGGAAGGGTGGGTCTAGAGAGGGAGGGGGCACCACCTGGCCTGACTTGGCCTGACTTTTGTCACACTCTACTCATTTTGACTGAATAAAAGTCCTGTTGCCAAAGTGAACCTCGAGTCTTTTGGTGGCTGTGTCAGGTCTTGGGGGAGGGAGTGGGAGAGCTCGGATTAGGGAGCCAGAGTAGGGGGCCAGGCAGACCCTCACAGGGTCAGAGCCCAGAAGGACAACAGCAGACCCCTATGTACCACTTACAGGCACCATGCGTGCTGGGTCTTCTCCACAGGCGGGGAGGTTCCCTGGCTCCTCACAACCTTGCTGGGAGGTAGATATTCTACTCATCATCATCTCCAATTTACAGATGATGAAACCAAGAAGAGATAAGAGAAATGAAGGAATGATCCACAATCTTCCACAGCCAGTTACGGCAGGATGAGAGTTTGTATCCAGCCCAGGCCGCCCGGTCTCAGGGTCTGCATTCCAGCCACTGCTCTGTGCCTTCTTAGGTGGCTGTGAGGGATCTGAGACCAGTCCTATGGCTCTATAAAGACAGTCCACAAGCACTGAGCCAGGTGCCAGGCAGGGTTATGTGCTTTTCATGCATTGTCTACAAGAAAGGACTGTTTTCCTCCCCATCCTAAAATTGAGGAAACTGGGGCTCTGACTGAGTGATTCACACCGGCACACAGCCAGAACCCCTGGCCAGGCCTCTCCATTCCTCCCTGTCCTCTCAGTCCAGGCTCCTGAAGCCAGGTGTCTGGGACTGCCAAGGCTTAGGATAGGCCAAGAGATACTTGGCTTAAAGGCAGTTGTGCTGATAAAGATCTGGAGGTCACAGTGGGCCTGAAGCTCAGTAAGAGGCAATGGTGTAATGCAACTGCTTAGAATGTCAGTGTCCTCTCTGCTGCTGAAATGGAGAGCCAGGACTCACCCCTGGGAAGCTCTGCAGGTCTGGAGGGCTGGGTTCTGTACCCAGAGGCACCTTTTGAGAGGAACAAACCAGAATAGTGGTTTGCAAACTGGGTTATCTGGCTATGGCTAGGCACGTGGGGGGACTCCACTCTCCCTACCCACCCTCACCCACAGTAGCTCCTTTTAGCTCTCTCATAGGTTGGACTCCATGAGATTTCACTTGAGAACAGGGTTATGCTCCTAAAAGAACATTTGAGAGCCCCTGGCCTGGCCCTCTGGAAGAGGCCTGCAAGGGCCGTTGGGGCCGAGGTCAGGTCAGAAGTGGTGATGGTGCTGTGGATGCTGAACTGAGAAGAAAAGCCTGAGGCCGTCGTGGTACCTGTCCTGCGTCCAGGGGAGTGGTTTATTTGCCCCGATTTTCCCAGAGGAAAGAACTGAGCCCAAGTAGAGATATAATACGTCACCTTTCTTTACAAAGAACTTTGCAACACGGGAATTCCTCAACAACTCCAACCATCTAAGGGCTGCCTGGGAGGGTGGTGGATTTGTCATCTGTTCAAGCATACCCTGCAGGGGGTGGGAGAGTAGGCCAGGTCACCTCCAGGGCCCCTGTCTCCTCCAAGAGTCTCAGATGCTAGTCCCTCCCCCAGGGAAGAAACCACCTAATATGACCCATGTAGATGTGTGCAAATTGTACACAAATCCCATGCAAACATCGGCGGGGCCTGTTTTAACAAGGCCCTGAACGAGGCTAAGGCAGAGGGAGAAGCAGGGTTCCAGTTAGGAAGTTCAGCAGCAATGGTATCAAAGCTGAGTGGCCCAGCTGGAATCTGGGTCCTGAGATCTCAGATAGTCCAGAGATGTCAGGCAGAAGACCAGCCCCCCCCACACACACATTATCTTTGGGCAGAAATCAGCAGCAGCCAGGCCTTACAATCTCCAGTTATCCTAATGCCCTGTACAAACCACCCCACAACTTAGTCGTTGAACCTAACACTTATTTTGCTCACAAATCTGCAGTTTGGGCTGGGCTCAGCAGGGCAGCTTGAAGCCCGAGGGCTGGATCATCTGACGGCTCAGTGGTCACATGTCTGGTGGCGGACGCCGGCTGTGGGCCCCAGCACCCACATGTGGCCTCTTCATGTGGCCTGGGCTTCCTCACAGTATGGTGGCTGGGTTCCAAGGACAAGCTCCTGAGTGAGAGAGCCAGGGGGAAACGGCATCATTTTGAACCCAGCCCTGAACGTCACACAGTCACTTCTGCCATATTCTTTCTATTCATTAGAAGCAAGTCACTAAGGCTCACCAAATGCCAGGGGAGGGGAATTAGATTCCACTTTTTGATGGGAGTCCAGTCAAAGTTGTGGATGTGTTTTAAAACTGTCACAGGACCACTCCGGAGGGACAAGTGGAGAGGCTGGGTGAGCAGGAAAGATCTGCCCCAGAAGCCCTGGGGGTGTGATGGGGGAGTGGACACAGCCTGAAGGGGCTGCTGCTGGGGCCGCGGGGGTGACAGGAGAGCTCCCGACTCCCACGTCAGGCTCTTTTTGGGGGGTCTCATCCCATCATTAATGAAGATCGGTCTGGGGGTCCAGTCCTGAGGCTATGGGTAGGGGGACCAGGCCCCTGTGAACACCTGGAAAGGGGCTTCTCCGCTGTCTGCTCCCTCTCCTCGTGCAGTGAGGAGTCAGGGGCCAAGGGGAACTGGTGTGAGCCTGAGACCCCCACCACTGGGCTGGTAGACTCCAGACTGACGGCGCTGGAAAGGACCACTGACCCCCACATGAGACAGACAGGCAACTGAGAGCCTGTGAGGGCAGGAGCTGCTCAAGTCACAGGGAAGTTATAGGCAGAACTAGGGCTGGCACCCAGGACAGCCATCTCGGGCCCTTTCCACTGAGCCCAGCCAGGCCACAGTCAGACCCTTGGAACTGGGCTGAGCTCCAGAGCCCAGAGGGGAGGGAGAGGGACAAGACTGGGGGGCGGGGGGGGGGGTGTAAATTTGGTGGGCAGGTAGGCTATTACCTGGAAATTGGGGGTGGGGCAGTGAGGGGAGTCATGGGGGTGGGGGGCTGTGAATCTGGGTTGGAAACAGGAAATAGGGTAGTGGGAACAACCAAGGATAGGGGCCTGTCCTGAACTCTGGGTTCAGGCTAGAGTCAGGGAGGGGGACATCTAGACCCACCCCCCACCCACAAAGAGGTATTACAGGGATTGATTAGAGAGCTCTGTTGATCCTCGGGCCCTCACAGAGCCACCTGGGGCAGGGAGTGGGGAGAGGAGAGGCTGAGAGAAGGGTTGAGTGAGGAGCCAGGCTGAACAGGGAGGGAAGGCGCTTGCTCCTTGGGCTCAAGAGGGATGTAGAGTGGACTTGGAGTCCCAAGGACGCTGATGCCCTGTTAGTCACTCTGTGCCCTGTGCCCACTACCACAATGCAGGGTCTGGCCCTGGCCATCACTCCAAAACACCCACAGCCTGGCCTGCCCCTGCTCCTCACGGTTTCTTCTCACCTCTGTGCCTCTGTCTGTCACCAGGTCTCTCCCCTGCATGCCCATGATGTCCTGTGCTGCTAGGTCCCTGCATTATCTCCTTGCCTCATAATCCGGCTCCCAACTATATAGACTTGTGTCCCCAGCGCCCATTTAGTAACTGTTTGTTGAATGAAGGCATGCAGGGCGTCTAACTGTCGTGAAGCTACAAAGGAAAACCCTTGGTCCGATCCCTGGCTAGTATGGTATTGTCCTGGGTTAAGCAATGGGGGAATCTTGTGCCTGAAAGCATGCGGTCCTCTCTCTTGTGGCCACCAAGTCCCAGTTATTGGGGCTGAGGCTGGGATGGGGAGGACCGGGGCCCTGGAGGAGTGGGGAACAATGAGGATTTCCCTTCCACGCCCCGCTCTGGTGCCGTCTCATGGAGGACCTTCTCCAACTCCAGCTGGTGGCTCAGTTGGCCACATACTTCAACACTTTGCCACCTGGGAGCTCGCCCAGAGCTCATGCCCTGTCGTTGAGAGTGTTGAGCTCTGTCTCCTAGTGAGAAGCATGGCGTCCCCTGGAGCTAAGAAAGTGGTGCCCCTGGTCCATGGTGTGGACATTAGAATCTGACTGATGTGATTTGAACCCCGAACTCTGCCATTTCCAAGTTGTATAACTATGAGCAAATGATTAACTTCTTTAGGCCTCAGTTTCCTCATCTGTAAGATTGGAATAATGTGCCCCTACCTCAAAGGGTTGTTGACCCAGCTGGCTTTTTTGCAGAAATTGATCCTAAAATTCACATGGCAGATGCAAGGAACTCTGAATAGCAAAATAATCTTGAGAATAAAGAAGAAGGCAGCTGGAGGACTCACACTTCCTGATTTCAAAGCTCACTGCAAAGCTACAGTAATGAAGATAGTGTGGTGCTGGCATAAGGACAGGCATGTAGACTACGGAATAGAATTGAGAGTCCAGGAATAAACCCTCACATTTATGCTCAGTCGATTTTCAACAAGGATGCCAAGACCATTCATGAGGAAAGAAGAGGCTTTTCAACAAATGGTGCTGAGACAACTGGAAATGCACATGCAAAAGAATGAGTCTGGACCCCTTCCTCACACCATGCAAAAAAATGAACTCAAAATGGGTCACAAACCTAAATGTAAAAGCGAAAACATAGACATACATTTTTGTGACCTTGGATTAGGCAACAATTTCTTTGATATGACACCAAAAGCACAGGCAACAAAAGAAAAAAATAAATTGAACATCATCAACATTAAAGTTTTTTTGCTTCAGATGACATCATCAAGAAAATGCAAAGACAACCACAGAATGGGGGAAAATATTTGCAAATCGTATCTCTGATAAGGGACTTGTATCTAGAATATATAAAGAACTCTTATAACTCAATAAGAACAACTCAATAATAAAAAGACAAGGAACACAATTGAAAAAGGGGCAAAGGATCTGAATAGACATCTCTCCAAAGAAGACATAGAAATGGCCAATAAGCACATGAAAGAAATAAAAGGTAAAACCACAGTGAGATACCACCTTACTCCCACTAGGACGGCTAGAATCAAAAAGTCAGATAATATCAAGTGTGTTAGGATGTAGGGAAATGGGAACCCTCACACACTGCGGGTGGGAGTGTAGAGTGGTATAGCTGCTGTGAAAGACATTCTGTCAGTTCCTCAAAGGGCTGGACATATAGTTACTATATGATCTAGCAGTTCCACTCCTAGATGTATACACAAGAAAAATGAAAGCGTATGTTTACACAAAAACTTGAACACCAATGTTCATAGGTGCATTACCCATAATAGAAAAAAAGTGGAAACAACTGAAACATCCATCAGCTGATGAGTGGATAAACAAGATGTGGTATATTCATATAATAGGATATTATTTAGCAGTATCGCAGATGAACACTGAAAACATTATGCTAAGTGAAAGAAGCCAGTCCCAAAGGGCCATATATTGTATGATTCCATTTATATGAAATGTCCAAAATAGGCAAATCTATAGAGACAGGAAATAGGTTAGTGGTTGCCTAGGGCTGGGGGCTCGGGGTTGGAGGGAGATGAGGAGTGACTGTTAATGGGCACAGGGTTTCTTTTGGGGTGATGAAAATGTTCTAAAATTGATTGTGGTGACGGTTGCACAATCCCGTGAATATACTAAAAACTATTGAATTGCACACTTTAATAGGTGAATTGTATGGTATGTGGATTACATCTTGATAAAGCTGTCATTAGAAAAAAAGTTACTGAGAGGACTCAATGAGCTCATAACAACAGAAGTGCACAGTTTAAGTGTTCAAACGATCCCATTGTTATTAGCAGAGAAACTGGAGTAGGCGGGGCAGAGTGACCCAAAGAGGAGGGTGGGGGGCAGGATAAAGAAGAAAGCAAGCTTGAAGGGACCTCTGCACCTGTCCTGGCCTTCCTGGAGCGGAGGGAGCCTCCGGATGCAGCATCCCAGCCTGGAAGCTCTGCGCTCCTGGGAGAACGGCTGTGACTGGAGGGTTTTGCTGCCACCCTGTGGAATTAGCAAAGATTACAGCTATGGGGACTAAGGCCTCATCCCTACCCACCTCTGATTGCAGCTAGCAGTTAAGATGTGCTCAGCCCCATCCAAGAGAGACAGACCCAGCCCCCAGTGAGCTGACAGCATAGGCTTGGACAAAAATAACTGCAATTTATCCAAATACTTCACTGGACGAGTACCAGCAACAAGCTGTGGAAACAGAAGAAAATGTGATTCATTTAAGTCTGAGATTAAGGAAGGCTTTGAAGAGGAGTGGAGAAGGGGGAAAAGGCACCTGAGGCCCTAGACACAGCAGGAGCAAAGGCTTGGAGGTGTGAAAGTGCATGTGAGATCACTGAACAGCCAGGAGGCTGTCATTTGCTGCACGGGGCCTGGCACTTAGTCGATACTTAATAAATGTATGAATGTATGACTGTATAAGTGTATGACTTCCAGAGCATACGCTTTTTGCATGGTTGCTATGTCTGAGAAAAGCCCTACATGGCTTTCTAGGTGTAAAGAGAACCAGCGAGAGGATCAAATAGTCTGTAGCTTCCTCAGAGACGGGAAAGAGCCACTGCGGAGTCCTTAGTGCCGCAAGGATAATGATAGTTTCGTTGTTACTTCGTGTGGCGTTTTATAGAACACCTCCACATCACCTCATCTGAGTCTTCTCATGGCCCTGTAGTGGGTGGGGCTGGACTTACTCCCATCCTCCCAATTAACAGATGAGGAAACTGAGGCCCAGAGAAGTGAGGGGGTGGAGCTGGGGCTTGAACCCAGGCCTCCTTGTTCTAAGCCCATGCTGTCTGCTGACTTGTTATCTGTGTATTGAGGAGAAATGGGTAGGAGAACTTGGGGGCGAGGTCTAAATTGGCTAAGGTGGAGATTTTCTTTGTGACTATTGAGGAGAGACCCAGGAATGTCAGACCCTGGAGTAGGATGTTTGAGGTGGCTGGGCATGTCCTAAAATGCAGGTTGGATCAGGAACCTGCCATGGCTGCCCATTACTCCCAGAGCAGTCCAATGTCTTTAGCCTGGCATTCAAGGCCCCTCACAAGAGGCAGTGTATCCCAGTGGTTAAGAGCACAGGCTCAGGTTTGGAATCCCCACTCAGCCTGTCTGGCTGTGTGACCTAGTGGATATCCCTTAACTCCTGGTGCCATTGTTTCCTCCTCTATGAACTATGGATAAGTATGGCACCTACCTCATAGGTTGTTGTGAGCAGTAAACAAGTCAGTTGTGTAAAGTACTAAGGCCCTTGCTTGCTATCATTACTATTAATCAGAGCAGAGCCTAATTTTCTACTCCTGTCATTGACTCCAATCCTCCAAGTTGGGCTCCTGGCTTCTCCAGAACACTCCACGCACAGTGGTGCCTCCAGGCCTTTCTGCAATCTGTTCCGTCAGCCTGGAATGATACCGTTCCACTGTCCCTTCTTTCCAGATCCTTCCAAACATTGCCTCCTCCCTGATTCTCTCCAGCTAGAGCCACTTCTCTGGCCTGTGCCCTTCCTCTGCACCTTGCTTACCTTCTCTTACAGAACTATTTCCTTCTGGAGCATAATATGCACAAGATGGACGTCTGTCGTCCCTGCTTGGAGAACTTAGGATGGTATCTTATCTCTTTATGACCCACCAAGTGCTGCCAGGAGGGGCCCTGAATACTCAATAAATGTTTGTGGAAAGAGCAAGAAGCAAAGAGGGAGGGAGGGAAAGAGGGAGAAAGAAAAGATGAAGAGAAAGGTGAGAGATGAAAGGTGAACTAGAGATGAAGCGGAGAGAGACTAGGAGAAACCAGCCCGGCTCCATTTACCTTCTAACAACTTTGGGGAAAAGAACGTGGAGACGGAGACTTTGGGTAATCTGCAACTCTTCCTTGGGTCTTATTTGCATTCCTTGAGCCGTGGCATTGAAACAGACTTTGAAAACCTCAAAGTGGCTCTGGACTTGCTATTTAGCCCTCTGAAGCTCAATTTCCTCATCTGTAATAGAGATAATAATGGCACTTATCTAATTGGGTTGTTATGAGGATCAAATAAGAAAATAACTGGAAAATCCTCGGCACCTGGTCCATAGTAAGCACTCAATAAATGCTCTGTATTATGATGGTGATGGTCCGGTGATTCTAAGAATTCCAGACATGTCGGAATTAAGGGCTGCGCACTGCTGGGAGGGGAGGTGCTTCCTGAGCTTGGAGAGAGGCCTATTGTCCTAGATCCCAGCCCAGTGGTCTCAGAGAGGTCACACAGCAGTTTTCTCCCCGACCTTCCCACCCCCCCAACAAGATACACAATAAAGACTCCTGATTGCTTGATTAAAGGAAGCGGATACACAATTAATTTCAATTTTAGACCCACCACCCCCACCTTTCAAAAAGAATTGCACACCCTATTCCAATTTACACACTGAACAAACATGGAATTTTCCAGCGGGTTCTGAAGCCTTTGAAGTGACCAGACCAGACTATTGATTTATTTCCAAGTAACCTCTCTCTTTGAACCCAGAAGGGTCAAGGTTAATTATATAATAAAACACACTGTGCCCAGCTGGCCCTCTAAGGGCACAGGGAGCCCCCAGACCTTTCCGAGCCTGTGAGCGGTGGATCGTATTTCTGATCCCTTCCCTGCATTCATTTCCTTCATCAGGGCCCATTAAGAGGAAGAAAAAAACCCCGACCCCCTCATTTCCTCCCTGAGAGATAAATTTTAATTTGCCGGAGACCAACAAAGGGGATCTAAGCCATGTTTCCAGGCTGCACGGCGGTTAAAAAATCTTACTGGGAGCAACTATTCTGTGGCTGGCTGGGAAACAGGGTGGGGGTGGGGGTGGTGGAGGGAAGCAAAGGGGTGCAGACCCCCGAGGCTGCCTCTCCCACACAGTGGGGAGGAAGCCTCAAGGGACTGGCTCTGCGGATGCTTCCAGCGTGGCCGGGTCCCCATGAAGCTTCCTTGCTGGCTGAAGTGAGTTAATGCACTGGCCTCGCTTCTCCTGTGAGCTCTCAGTCAGCCCTCAACAGCCACACGAGGGGGCACTATGGTAATTCCACTCTCCCAGAGGACGAAAGAGGCTCCGAGTGGTAACAAACCTGGTTCTAGTAATCACAGGTAGGATGTGGCAGGACCAGGATTGGAACCCAAGCTTTTGTTTTCCTTGTAAAATAATGGATTCTCTTCTCCTCCCACACATCTCCCACCCCAGGGAAACAACATTGTAAATGTTCTTTTTATTTCCATCATTAAAAGAAAAAAGATTCAAAACTGTTATCTACAGTCCATTATCAAATGTCTCCAATTGTGCCAGCACTGTAGAGGATCCATCCAAGACTCACCCCCTCTCTTGGCTGTAACGTCTTTCCTCTCCTCCAAGCCCCAGCCTCCCGTGTTTTTCCTGACATTGACATTTCTGAAGGGACAAGGTCAGTTGTCCTGCAGAGTGACCCACAGTGTGGATTTGTCTCGTGTTTCCTCCTGACTAGTTAGAGAGTCAGATAATATTTTTGCCATAAACAGTTCACATGTGATGCTGTGTCCCTTTTACCACATCACATCTGGAGGCCCATACTGCCAGCTGCTTTTAGCGAGGGGCCCAGGATTTTCAGCTCAAAGGCCGATGCTTGTTCTCAGCCTCCTGGAGGCTTCCTGCATGGAGGGAAGGAGTGTAAATGGTTCTACATGGGGGCGCCGTTAGCCTTAGCTACCGGAGGAGCAGGCTCTCGGGGACTCTTCCACGCCCCCAGATTGCAGCCTAGCACCTGGGGAGGAGGTCCACCCAACACAGCCTGAGATGCTTTCCCCAGTTTTTCTAGCTGGAGCATTCCTATGTTTGCATCAAGGCCCAACGCCTACGTCTCCACCTCCACAGGGCCTTCGTGACTCTAGGGCAGAATTTCTGCTCCCTCCTCTGTTTCCACAACCCCACATTTCTGCCTTGTTGCATGATTTGTCTCAATGTGGCTGAGGTCACTGTGGAGCTTACTGTCCCTGTATGTCCAGGGCCCAGCCCAGTGCCCACCATAGAAGGTTCTCCATCCATATTTGCCAAATAAGTTGAAACCCAAATAAAACCAGTCTGCTTTGTGGTCAATCTCAGTTTTACATTTGAAAGAAAAGTCCAGCATCCAAAAACGAATTGGAAAGCTGTTTGTCTTTGCTGAATAGCCTGGGAGAGATGCCAGAGGGTGAATTACATTACATGTCATCCACCAAAGTGTCCTAAATAGTCTCTGTGTCCATCTTCCTCCCTATCGTCTCAGGGCTCCTCCTTTACCTCCAAACCTTTTTCTGTCCCCAACTACAGTCTATCCTGGATTTTCTCTCAGTCCTGCCCAAATCCCTCCTCCCTCTGGATTAATTTGACTCTTCAAGTAGCTCTATGCCTTAAAATTTTTTTTAAATTAATTTAACTCAAACAAATTATACACAAAAACATTCTCCTTTAAAAAAAAAAAAAAGTAAAATGTTTTGTAAGTCCCCTCTCAACCCCTCCAAGCTGAGTCCCTTCCCAGGGGTAATCGCTGTTGTCAGCTGACGGTACCCTTCCAGGCCTTTTTCTATGTGATTATAGACTTCCATTAGCACCTAAGTCAAATACAAGGTAGACTAAATAATGCCATTTATATTTTCAAAATGTTTCCAATTTCCAGTGCTGCAATGGACATTCTTGCACTGTCTCCCCGTGCTCATCGGCGTGTGTTTCTGCAGAATGGAAACAAGAGCATTTGCCAGGTCCTCGGGCACGTGCGTTGTGAATCTAACCGAGCCCGCCCAACGATGCCCCTGCATGACTGTGCGTCCTCCCTCTCCACCAGCAGTCTATAAGAGGACCGGGACTGTTTTCCTCTTGCAAGAGCAGCTTCCTTTTCTCCCAAGGTTGCTCTGAGGATCAAAGAGAGGATCCCGGGAGCTTTGCCCATAGGTAAACACCGAGTTCGATCCCAACAAGCCCCGTCCATCGATCTTAGCTGATTTAGAAATGATTTAATCTCTAGATATTTCGGTTGTTTTCCAGTTGGAATTTATCCTCCTCTGTTTTCTGACCTGGCCTCTTTCTCCAGTTTCTCCCTGTCCCTGGTGTGTCCGTCCATCTCCCTGATCCCCTTTCCCACCCACCTGCTTCTCTGACCCTCCAGTTCTCCCCAGCCAGGCTGGACAGTGGCCCTGGGAGCCAGGGCTAGGAGTGCACCTGCAGCACCCAGGCCAAGGCCTCACTCAAGTCCCCACCCTTTGCTCCCGCCCAAAGCGGGCACAGGATGCAGGCCTGACGGGCAACACGGGCTCACCCAGGGATCCCGCCTGCCTCAGCCAGCACGTGTCACAGCGACCTTGTGAATGTCGTGCCTGGCGCGTGTATTATTTATTCAAGAACATTAGCTAAATGCTTAAAAAAGCTGAATCACAAAGCAACAAGTAATGGCCCAAAAATGAAATGGTCATGTAATAAAAATAAAACATGCACAAAAATACTTAGCATGGAAACATTTTAAATTAAAAATAAAACATTGTCTCTTTCAACATTCTGACAGCTCTCTTAACTGAGATCCTCTTTTTTTCCTTTTGTTTTGATTCAGATCAATGAAGTGGGCCAGCGCCTCCCTTATACAGCACAGACTAGAAGCCAAGCACCCGGGTTAACACATTTAACACTAAATCTATACTATTATCCCATGCCTGCTTCACAGATGAAGTGACTGAGGCACAGAGAAGTTAAGTAACTTGCTGGAGATCACACAGCTAAGAAGTGGAAAAGCTGGGATCAGAACCCAGGCGATGTCACTCCAGGGCTTGGGTAGTAGCCACTGTACACACTGCCTTTCAGCTTTAATGTGGGCATACCACCTCCGCCATTAGGCACATACGTTTGTTTTCCAAAGCACTACTCTTTTTTGGAGGGGAGGAAGATTAGCCCTGAGCTAACATCCGTGCCCATCTTCCTCTACTTTATGTGGGACGCCTGCCACAGCCTGGCTTGACGAGTGGTGCATCAGTCCATGCCTGGGATCTGAACCCGCGAACGCTGGCCTGCTGAAGCAGAGCGTGCAGACTTAACCACTATGCTACCGGCAGGCCCCTGCAAAGCACTGTTCTTATTCTGTTATTTCACTTTTATCCTTCGATGAGTTTATGAAGGAAGGGAAGACCCAACTTAGAGATGGGGAAACTGAGGCTCAGAGAGAGATCGCTCAGTGTCAAAGAATAATAGGGACAGAATTCATCTCAAGAGGAAATGGGAAGGAAAAGAAGGGCCATGTCCACAATTTAATGTTCTTATCAGAGTGTACAGTGTCAGTCCAACCCCTTTTAAATTAAGATGTAAAAGGGGGGCCGGCCCGGTGGCAAAGCGGTTAAGTTTGTGCGCTCTGCTTCGGCAGGCCGGGGTTCACAGGTTTGGATCCCGGGCAGGGACCGATGTACCGCTTGTCATACTGTGGCAGCGTCCCACATAAAGTAGAGGAAGATGGGCACGGATGTTAGCCTGGGCCAGTCTTCCTCAGCGAAAAGAGGAGGATCAGCAACTGATGTTAGCTCAGGGCTGGTCTTCCTCGTGGGCGCACACACACACACACACACACAAAGATGTAAAAAGAAAAACTCCCCAGGCCTGTCCCTACTCACCTCTTTATTCATCACCCCTTCCCTACCTGCCTCCCTTCTCTTTGTGTCTTTCTTTCCTTATCTCCCTCTTCTAGTCAGGCATCCATTCATCCTTTAAGAAACATTTCTCGAGCCCAGGAGGTGCAGGCTCTGGGGTAAACGCCAGGGATACAGACTGGTTGCTGGAGTTCTCCCCCGGGGGGGCCAACACCGAGTCAGCTCCTGTCATCCTCTGTCAGTCTGTCCACGCTTCTCACTTCTGCTCTCCCCTTCCCTGTCCCAGTCAGTGACAAGAGCCCCTTTTTTGCCCACCTCTGTCACTCTGGAGGAGATACTGGGGAATGATTATGATGCATGAAATATTAGTGAATGGGAACCAGCAGTGGAGACCCAGAGCAGCACATCTGCAGAGGAAAGCCAGCAGCCCGTGCCTGCTGTCTGCTCTTGAAAACCAGGCTGTGCCCCGCAGAGTCAGCCCACACAGAGGGGCTGACACATCAGGGCCAGCAGGATGCCCCATACCCAGCCTCACAGACAGGCTCCAAGAAATAGTAGTTGGTGACTCGGGGCAGGGACGTGGGTAGGTGCCCAGACTTGGTGGTGCTGCATAGCATGCAGCACTGGGATGAGTGTGTTTGTGCACATGGGTGTGTGCATGTGCTTGTGCATGCATGTGTGAGTGAGTAATGTGTGCTTGCGAATGTGTGTGAATGAGTGTGGGCGTGCGGCAGGATGTCTGGCCTGGCCATCTTGGCGTGACCACGCAGCCCTGCTTTGGCCCTGCTGCGTCTTTCATCCCCACAGGGAGCAGTATCTCCGTGGGGCCTAGTGGGATCAGCTGTGTAACTGGAGGCAGGGGCAGTTCTGATCACAGGCAGTGCTGTTGGTTTCTGTCACGCTCTTATCGCCCCTCTCCTGAGCCCAGAGCTTAGCATCATAAAATGTCAGGGCCTGGAGGGAAATCTGGAGATTATCTAACTCACCCTCCCCTGATAAATGGGGAGGCCAAGGCCAGAGAGGGTGCTCACGGTTGGAGGTCACCCAGCCCGCCAGCGGCAGAGCCAGGGCGAGCACCCACATCTCCCCACCCACTTTGACGGTCTTGCCACAACCCCACTGCCCAGACTTTTGTCTGCCCCACAGTCTGCAAATAATAGACCAATGGTTCCCAGGCTGGGGCTGAGGACACTCGGCACTGGAGAAGGTGGTCTGGAAGGGGGGAACTACTCCAATATGTCCACGGCTGGGCTTTCCCCACCACCCTCTCCTCCTTGGGCTGGCATTAGACCCTCTCTGGGAGGGTGTTCTGCTCTCCTTGATACTGGCTCAACACAAAGTTGACATAAGGGAAGCCATATTGTAGAAAAGAAAATGTATTATAACTGAATTATCTCTGATTACCTAGCCCAGACATGCTCTGTGGGATTGTGGCCCCTCCCAGCTGCTATAAGTTGATAACCTTGTTCTCGTGAGTTCCTTAGGAATGTGATGACCCCCGGGCAGAGAATCTAGGCTGATAGCCATCATCAATGGCAACTGAAAGATCAGGGTCCAGGGTGTTGCTCCAGTTTCTGATGCATATCAAGTAAAACAAAAGACTCAGGAACTAAGACTAGATGGATGCCCCCCCACCAGGAGACCAGCCCCTATATAACTGGCCTGTAGTGTTTGTTTTGTAAGATGGTTCTGTGAGACATTAGTCGGTCATCTTCCCTCTCGCTAGGAAGATCGTGCCCTTTGTGCAGTAATATCCTTGTGCTGATCAGACCTCTACTTGGGGGTCAAATATGCTTTTGATTAATTACAAATGGGAAATGACTAAATTCTTATTTGATAAATGCAGTGGCAAAACTCTTTCAGTATGTGGGGTTCATGAGAAGAAACAGTAAATTGTGTCTTTGATGAAAGCCTTGGGAATGTTTGTGGAATGAAGGAAGCAAGGATGACAGTATGAGAAGAGTCCTGGGAGAGATTGAACTTGAGTGGTTTTTGGTCTCTTCATCAAAAGCAAGGGTCAGAAAGTCCCCTGTGTCACCTCAGGAGGTAAATTACCTTTGAGGAAATGAAGAAGCTTCTCTGTGACAGGGAAGGGGCTCTCCTAGACAACAACACGATTGTTCTGGAAAGGGGGTGTAATTAGAATTCCTATGTGTTCTGGAGACCACCCTAGGGCTGCCCATAGAAAGGGATCTTATGGGGGGGGACGCTCAAAGGAGAGGCAGCCAGCACATGCTAGGATCCCAGGGAGGGCTGGGGGGGGTGGTGATTCTGGGCTGTGAGATGACATCCCCCGGAACAGTGCTGATTCAGGCCCTGAGGAAACAGAGAGAAGCAAGTGTCTGGAGCTACCTTCTCGGCTCTGCACACACTGAACACCAGAGAGGGATCCATCCCTTCACCCCCTGAAGACACCCAAAGAGAGGTGCCATCACTGAATGGAGGTCCCCATCCTTAGCAACCTTGAGGTGCTGTTTGCACAGTGACATGGCATGGCCAGAGCAGGGACTGCCTGGGCAGTGGGGCTTTGGTGTGGAAGGCACAAGTTACCTCAAGCCTCCAGAGAGTAGAGCAAATGCGGGGTGTGTGTGTGTGTGCGTGTGTGTCTGAGCTGGATTCTTGTCTTATTTGCCTCCACCTTTATGGAGCCGGTTACACCTGTTACTGAAGACACAGGGAGGGGCCCTGCAGGAAGCCTCTGCGTTACTGTCTAGTTTGAGAAGATTAGAGCAATGTTCTATTTTGCATATCTGCCTCTCACCACACCCTGTGAGGCAAGCGGGGAGACACTTACCTCCATTTTCTCACAGAGGACTGACTCCGCTTGAGACCATTTAATGGGAGGTTGTCTTCCTCTGCTGTCCCTTCCACATTTCCTGGGACTCACTATTTCCACGGCCCTGGCCAACTGCTACGGAAGGATAAGACTGAGACTGCTGGGAGGAGCTTCTAGTCTGGTAGGAAAGCCAACACACAAGAATAAGGATAACACCCAGCAGAACATGAGAAACTAGGTGTGGTGACTTAAAATATCACTGATAGGGGTTTAGAAAGGGCAAGTCCAGGTCTTTTCCTTTTCCAAATGAATTTTAAAATCAGCTTGTTGTGTGCCACAAAAATTCCTCTTGAAACAATAGAAAAACCACAAAGAAAGTAAACAGAAGAGTATATTGAAGATATAGGCAGAAATTAGTGAGAAAAAAAAGATATGCTAGAAAGGATCATCAAAGTCCAAACTTGGGTTTTTGAAAAAGAAAACTAATAATATTGACAACTTCTGACAAGATTTATCAGATTAAAAAAAAAAAAAAGAAGGCATAAATATTGGGAATGAAAAAAGGGACATAACCACAGATACAGCAGAGACCTAAATGATAGAGAATATAATGAACAACTGTGCGTCAATAGACTTTAAAACTGCAGAAAATGTACATATTCAAAACATATATGTAGCTTAGAAAAACTGACTTTGGAAGAAATAGGACACCAGAATGTCCTATAACTAGTAAAGACATGAGTCATTAGCAAAGCCTCAGGCCCTGATGGTGTCCCTGGCAAACATTCATGGAACAGATCAGTCCAATTGGATACAAAAATCTCTTTCAGAGGTTACAAAAAAGAGGAAATACTTCCAGGCTCATGTTATGAGTTTCTCTATCCTTGATAACAAAACAAGGCAAGGACAGTACAATAAAGTAATATTTTTACAGCCCAATCCCACTAGAGAATTTAAATATAAAAGTCTAATCACAATATTAGCAAACTGAGTCCAACAATGTTTAAAAATGTAACATGGTCAAGTTGGGTTTTGCAATGGACTGAATGTTTGTGTCCTTCTCTCCCAAAGTCATATGTTAAAATCTTAATTCCAGTGTGGTGGTATTAGGAGGTGGGGCCTTTGGGAGGTAATTAGGTCATGAGGGTGGAGCCCTCATGAATGGGATTAGTGCCCTTCTAAGAAGAGGCCAGAGTACTTGATTTTTTTTTTTTTTTTGTCTGCTTGAGGAAGATTATCCCTGAGCTAACATCTGTGTCAATCTTCCTTTATTTTGTATGTGAGACGCCACCACAGCATGGCTTGATGAGCAGTGTGTATGTCCACGCCCAGGATCCAAACTCGCAAACCTGGGCCACCGAAGTGGAGTGCATGAACTTAACCACTGTGCCACAGGCTGACCCCTGATTTTTTCTTTGCACCATATGAAGATACAAAAAGTCAGCCATTTGCAACCTAGAGGAGGGCCCTTACCAGAACCGACCATGCTGGCACCCTGATTTCAGACTTCCCAGAACTGTGAGAAATAAATTTCTGTTGTTTAAGCCACCCAGTCTATGGTATTTTGTTATAGGAGCCTGAGCTAACTAAGGCAAGATTATTCTAGAAATGTGAGATTGGCTCAACATTTGGAAATGAATTGATGCCATTCACCACATTAACAATCTAAAAGAGAAAAACCGTAGGATCATCTTAATAGATGCAGTAAAAGCTCTTAGTAAACTGAGAATGTAAGCAAACATTCTTTACCTGATAAAAGGTATCTAATACTTACAAGAAACATCATGCTCAATGGAGAAGCATTTAAAGCATTTCTTTTAAAATCAGGCATAAAAAAAGACGTCCGTTATCATTTCTACTTATATTATATAATATCAACATTGTGTATGCTAACTGCTCAATAATATACGAAAAAATAAATATAAATATTAGAAAGAAATGAAAAAAATCCCAGATAATACGATTGTGTAGATAGAAAACTCAAAATAATCTCCACACACAAATTATGAGAGTTAATGAGACTCAAGTAAGGTTGCCAGATATAAGATCCTATACAAGAATCAGTTGCATTTCTATACTATAGCAATGTTACAGTTAGGAAATGCAATTTAAAAGCTAACAAAAGGTATAAGATCTTTTGTAGAAAATTTTAACACTTTATTGAAAGATAATAAAGAAGACCTAAACATGGAGAGGCAATCATGTCCGTGAATAAGATGAAGATTCAATTCTCCCTAATTAATCTACATACTTAACTCAGATCCAATAGGGATTTTCATGGAAATTGACAAGGCAATTCTAAACATTTTTTTGAAGAAGAAAGAATAGCCAAGTTACTCCTGAAAAGAAAACCAGCTAGAGGGATTAAGCTTAAGAGAGTTCAAGTTTTATTATAAACCCATAGTAATTAGGATGTGTGATATGAGCTCAGGGATAAATAAATTAGACCCATGGAGCAGAATAGAGAGCTCAGAATATATATGGCATTGCTTGTGGTGATGGTTTCACAAGTGTATACTTATCTCCAAACTTATCAAGTTGTGTACATTAAATATGTACAGCTTTTTGCATGTCAATCATACCTCAATAGAGTGGTTAAAAAAAAAAAGAGAGCGCCCAGGAGCATTCCCATGCATATAAGGAAAGCTGATGTATGTCAGAATTGTCATCTCAGATTAGTGGGGAAAGGAGACATTGGTCAATAAACAGTGCTGGACGACTGTCAGTCATTTGGTGGGAAAATAAATATGGGTCCACACTTCACACTATACACAAAAATTCAGTTCCAGATGAATCAAGGACTTAAATCCTTACGTTATGAAAAACATGACTTAAAAAGATACCAAACTTCTTTAATAACTTTAGGTAGTGAATTATTCATTAAACAAAACACAAAAAAAGCACAAATCAGAATAAAAAAAATCAATCTGACAACATTAAAATTATGAGAAGAGTGGAAAGAGAAGCCATAAACTTGAATAAGGTAATTGCACCATATAACCAACAAGAGATTACTATTTAAAGTCTCTAGAGTCTAGAGGCTGTGTAAAAACCTCCCATAATCACTAACAAAATGATTCACAACCTGGAAAGAAATGGGCAGAAGACAAGTACAAGCATTTCACAGAAAAGAAACCACGAAGGGCCAAAAAAACTTTGAAAATATGTTCAACCTCATTAGTAATCAGAGAAATGTACATTAAGACATGTATGTATTGTAAGATATCATTTCATGACTACCAGATAGGCAAAAATTAAAGTCTGAGCACACCAAGGGCCAGTAAGGAAAAGAAGGAAGGGGAATAGACATAGGCCATTGGTGGAAGTGTAAATGGGCACACTCATCTTGAGGAAAAATGACCATACCTACCTGTCTTAAAAACCTGCAATCCCATTTCACACTTTAGGAAAAGAGTACTGCACATGCTCACCAAGAGGAACGTCCTTCTAATAATCAAAATCTGGGGGGAATAAAACTGAATCTCTATGAAAGGAGAATGAATCATACTTTGCAATGCTATAGAGCTGTGCTGTCCAAAACTATCGTTAACCACAAACGCCTGTGGAACTCTTAAAATGCAGCGAGCACCAATGGGTATATATCCAGTAAAAGAACACCTGATTTAAAAGATTTAACACGAAAAAGCCATATGTAAAATACCTTAATCTTTTAATGATAGTATTTTGGATAAATTGTATCAAAATTATCCTCACAAGGTTTTCCTTTTCGTTTTTCATTGGTGTCTGAAAACTCTTAAAATCGCCTCTACTCGTGCATAACATCGAAAATAAACAGTTTACAGACTCGCAGCGCATAAAACGGGTGTTAATAACCAACGTGTTAAGATTGACGAATAGCGGCCGTCTTAAGAAATAAACACGTGCAAACCGAAAAACGTATGTATGCAAAAGCAAGAACGCTCATAGTCTTATTTTCCAACCAGATTAAGTAGCCTTGCTGAAACAAGGCCTCAAAAAATTGGGTTAAGACTCAGAGTTGTTCCTCTCCACGGAAATCTTTAGTAAAAGGCGAAAGATTTATACGATCTGAAGAGAAACCAGAGTATGATGTTGTCTTGCGCACTCATAGTGCGGGTAAAAGAAACTCCTATTGCACTGATGGTGGCTAGCTAACAGCAAGGTCCAGATATTTGGATAAAAATTTTCAGACAACTATATAAACAAAAGTTTAAATTTCAGCAAATATAAGTGGAAGACAATTTAAAATTTTGCCGTTTTAACTCGTACTGTGTGCTGTGCACTGTGGGTATGCAAATAAAGCGAGTCACCGCCCTTTCGATTCGGGGAATATCTTAGTATTCACAGGATGCCCCTGCGTCACCGTTAGGGGGCGAAGAGGAGGACTGGCTGGCTGGGAGCTAAACGCCGTCCTGATCGGGGTGAAAACTCGAGTTTTATCTGTATTTTCTATTTGTACATCTGAGTTTGATTTCTTTTAAAAAAAGACTTTGCTATTTGTTAAACTGAAAACGAAAAAATTACCAAACAAGTGATTGCCACAAAGTTCAGGACGGTGGTTCCTCCCTTCGGTGGGGATTGAGGGGTGTGTCTGCGGAAAGGCACACGGGGGTTTATAAAATCTGACAATTTCCTTTTTCTTAAGCTGCGTAGTGGCCGCACCCGTGTTTTGTTTGTTTGTTTGCTGTGTTTTTGTTTTTCAACCGTGTTCCTCCAGGATGTACACTTGAATATTCTGCGTTTTTGTCTGCCATTTGAGAAAAATTGCTGGCAATATCCTGTTTAAAATTGGAGCTTGCGCGCTCAGTGTTAGGTTTCCTGCCCCACCTGACGCTACTGTTGGGGATGAAATCGTGTATTCCAGTTTCAGCCCTCGTGTATCCTTATCCTTTGCTTTTGAAATGTGGTATTCTCTCCTCTGCGGCGCTCAGCTGCCCGCGCTGACCAGCCTGGGCGGACTCCTCCCTAACAATTGTGGTAACCCAACAACCTTGGGAAAGGAAACTGCAGCTTTTTTTTGTTTGGGTTTTTTTTCTAGCTGCTTGTGTAGACATTCCGCTTCCAAACTTTGAACCTTCTCTGAACTGGCACATTTGTTTTTCATTTTGCTGGTTCTTTTCCTAACAAGTCAATCGTGTTTGACATATACTTGCTTTAAATTTGTCTGATACGTTTTAAAAACAGCTTTGTTAGATATCATTCACTTGCCATACAATTCACCCATTTAAAGTGTGCAATTCAGTGGTATTTAGTATATTCAGAGTTGTGCAATCATCACCACAGTTTAATTTTAGGACATTTTCGTCACCCCAAAAAGAAACTGTACCTACTAGCAATTACTCCCCATCCCCCCATTCCCCAGCCCCTGCTAACCATTAACCCAGTTTCTGTACCTAAAATGCCTTTTCTGGACATTTCATACAAATGGAAGCATACAACCTGTTGTGGCTGGCTTCTTTCACTTAGCATAATGTTTGAGAGATTCACCCACACATACATTTGTTTTAACCCTTTTGCATTCTTGCTCTGTTTCACAATGTAATGGGAAGTTAGAGACCCGTGAAGATACAAAGTTCCCACGCTGTGGTAATAGCTACACCTCACAGAGCTTGGCCCGGGGCTAAGGAGTGACCCCTCGAGCTCTTTCCCCATTGGAACTTGGGAGATAGTGTTTCCCTGCTCCTAGGTTGTAGGGGGCATTGGTCTTCTGGACTTTGCTTCATTCCGGAAGGGTCCTGGGCAGCTTTCACTGGTTAGAGAACCACAAGGAAGGTCAACTTTTGTTTTCAGCCATTCTAGGCTCCATACAGTCATGGAGTTTCCAGGACTTCTGAAGCCAAAACATGGACTCACCCCTCATTGTAAATGTGGGGTTTGAGAGGCTGGTACAGTTTCATTGATTTTGGTGTGGCTGACACTTCCATTTCTGGCAACAGCTCACACTAATATTTAATATAAGAAATAACCTAAACAACAAAATACAAAATATAAAAACCTTTGTTGGAAGTTTCGATTGAAACTGCTTTGAACCTACAGATTAAATTGGGAAGAATTTCCCATCTTTATGACATTGAGTCTACCATTCTATGACCTCCATTTGTATTTTTCATTTATTTACGTCCTTCTATAAAGCGATACAATTGACTCCGTAGTGGTCTTTTTTTTTTTACACCTAATATCCTAAGAATATTTTCTGCTATTATAAATGATAGATTTTTTTAAATCAAAATTTTAATTGATTAATTCAAACTTACTATTTGTCTAAAAACGGTTTATTTTTGTGTTATCAGTCCTATATCCAACAACCTGCTGAACTATAGTTTTTTTCTTAATTTTTATTGATGTCTTAGTTTATAACATTGTGCGGTTTTAGTTGTACGTTATTATTTGTCCGTCACTATATGAATTCATCCCTTCACCCCTTGTGTCCACCCCCCATCCCTCTTCCCCCTGGTAACCCCACCAATCAGTTCTCTCTGTCCATGTGTTAGTTTATATTCCACATATGAGTAAAATCATGCGGTGTCTCTCCTCTCTCTGGCTTATTTCACTTAACATAATACCCTCTAGGTCCATCCATGTTGTTGGAAATGGGACAATTCTGTCTTTTTTTATGGCTGAGTAGGATTCCATTGTATATATATATATACCACATCTTCTTTATCCAATCATCAGTCGAGGGACACTTGGGTTGCTTCCACTTCTTGGCTATAGTGAATAATGCTGCAGTGAACATAGGGGTGCATAAGCCTCTTGGGATGGTTGATTTCGTGTCCGCTGGGTAGATGCCCAAGAGTAGGATTGCTGGATCATAAGGTATTTCTATTTTTAATTTTTTGAGGACTCTCCATACTGTTTTCCATAGAGGCTGCACCAGTTTGCATTCCCACCAGCGGTGAATGAGGGTTCCCGTTACTCCACAACCTCTCCAACATTTGCTGTTTTTGTCTTGGTGATTATAGCCATTCTAACGGGTGTAAGGTGATATCTTAGCATAGTTTTGATTTGCATTTCCCTGATGATTAGTGATGTTGAACATCTTTTCATGTGTCTGTTGGCCATCTGTATATCTTCCCTGGAAAAATGTCTGTTCATATCCTCTGCCCATTTTTTTGATCAGGTTGTTTTTTTATTGTTCAGTTGTGTGACTTCTTTATATATTATGGAGATTAGTCCCTTGTGGGATATATGATTTGTGAATATTTTCTCCCAGGTGGTGAGTTGTCTATTCATTTTGATCCTGGTTTCATTTGCCTTGTAGAAGCTCTGTAGTCTGATGAAGTCCCACTTGTTTATTTTTTCTTTTGTTTCCCTTGTCCAAGTAGACATGGAATCAGAAAGGATCCTTTACGACCAATGTCTATTAGTGTACTGCCTATATTTTCTTCCAGGAGTTTTATAGTTTCAGGTCTCACTTTCAGGTCCTTATTCCATTTTGAATTGATTTTTGTGTATGGCGATAGAAGATGGTCTACTTTCATTCTTTTGCATGTGGCTGTCCAATTTTCCCAGCACCATTTATTGAAGAGACTTCCCTTTCTCCATTGTATGTTCTTCGCTCTTTTGTCAAAGATTAGCTGTCTCTAGGTGTGTGGTTTGGATTATAGTTTTAATTCTAAAGGATTATCTAAATCAGTACTGTCCAATGGAAATATAATGTGAGCCACACACGTAACTAAATTTCCTAGTAGCCACATTAATAAAATAAACATAACCAGGTAAAATTAATTATATTTTATTTGTCATATATTTTATTTAATCCAGTATATCCAAAATATTAATGTCAATATATAATCAATATGAAAATTATTAATGAGATGTTTTACTTTTTTATTTTTCATACATAGTCTTCAAAATCCAGTGTGTGTTTTATACCACAGTACATCTCAATTCAGACTGGCCACATTTCAAGTGCTCAATAGCCACATGTGGCCAGTGGCTACCATATTGGACAGAGCAGTTCTAGATCCTTTAGGATCTTCTATGAAGATAATCATATTGACTGAGAATAATGATAATTTTGCTTTTCTTTTTCTAACCCTTGTAACCCCCCCCTTCCTTGTTTTACTTTGCTGGCAAGGACCTGTAGTGCAAAACCCAATGGAAGTGTTGATACTTACTGGTTGTTCTTGTCTTCTTTTTGACTCTAAAGGGAAAGTTTACAACATTTTCTGTTACGTATGGTGTGTGCTAGAGGTTTTGGGTTGGTATCTTCATTAGATTAGGCAAATTCCCTTCTATTTCTAGTATAATAAGATAGATAAATATTGAATGGTTATTTGAGTTTATCAAATGCTTTTTCTGTGTTCATAGGATTATTATCAAATGTTTTTTCTCTAATCTCTTCCAGTGGGGAATCTACATTAGGAGATTAGTGTCAAATCATCCTTGCCTCTTCTTGTAGATTGTTCTCTGGTTTCCATTCATTGTGGCCAGATCCTAGGTACCACAGCTACAAGAGACAGCTTTTAGCATAGGAACACCTAACCCTTTCACATTTTGCAGTGGAGAGACACTCTTCCTGTAGAGAAGGTGGACAAGGCCTGTAGGTCTCAGCTCTTGTCCCCAAGTTTACCTTCTTTCTGGAACTCCTTGCTCATTTCTGCTGCAACCTCTATGCTGGCCACAAAGAGGTGCTGCTTCCCTTTAGTGCTCAGTTCCAGCTGCCAGGTTACGGTCAAGGAGTCCAACATTTTGCTCTCATACCTCCTAAAAGAATTTTGAAAATTTATGTTCCTCTTGCACATCTAATTAATTAATTTATTTATTAAATTGGTGAGGAAGACCAGCCCTGAGCTAACATCCGTTGCCAATCCTCCTCTTTTTTTGCTGAGGAAGACTGGCCCTGGGCTAACATCCGTGGCCCATCTTCCTCTACTTTATAAGGGACGCCGCCACAGCATGGCTTGACAAGCGGTACATCTGCCTGTGCCCGGGATCTGGATTTGCAAACCCCGGGGCTGCCAGAAGCTGAGTGAGTGAACTTAACTGCTACACCACTGGGCTGGCCCCTCCTCTTGCACATTTTAAAGATCATATGTACAGTTTTCATAAGGTAACACGATTTCATACGTTTAAATAGATGCAAAGGATGACACTTTGTGCATTGTAAATATTGATACTCCAAGCTGTTATATCACTTTAAAATGTAATCAATGGAAGCTAAATACCCAAGAGGTCTGATGCCCACCATCATAATTTTCTAAAAAGTTAAAAAATTTTACATAATTCCTTTTTTTCTTGAACTTGTTTTTCCATTTCCATTTCTTCAAGAATTTAAAACAAATATAATATTTTTATACCTGAAAGTGTTTTGATTATCCAATCATATTTTTCTGATAAAATAAGTATAGTAGTTGAATTTTAAAACTTTTCCCACATCTTTTGAATTTAAAATTCCATGCATTAATATTTTTCTTCTGGATTGACTTATCATTACAATTATTATTAGTAGACACTTCATCAATACAACATAAATATGTTGTAATATTACATATTTTGATAATTATTAAACATAAAAGTGTCATTTTATTGGAACTACATCTCCTAATTAGATGGATGCATATTGCTTATTGCTAAAAGAGATAGGGTTTAGTTCCAATGCTTTTTTTTTTAACTTTTATAGCTGTAATGTAAGAAACTTGTTCCCATAGATCAGTAGCCGGAAGAAGTTTCAACAATGTCACTCACTGCCGTATAATGAACCATCAGGTGACATCTGGATTGAGTCCTCCTTAAATTCTGTTGAAAGAAAGGATTTGGAAATCCTAATTGACAAAAGAATTTGTTGTCCAGACTCATTTGCTTTCTCAAAATGGATGCAAATATTTTAAATTGACATTTGTTGGGAGCCCTGAAGGTTTTCACGTCCTCCAGCAATGCACTTGGGTGAGGTTTACGGTGGAAGACAGAAGAAGCTTTACTTTGTGAAGTGGGAGAAGGGCAATAGGTGAAAGGGAGGAGGGAAAGGAGTCCTCAGTAGATCTCCCAAAGTCAAATGCCCACCCTGGCCACCTCTCCTTTACTCCTGGGCCCAGCCCAGCCTCCCTGTGGAAGTGAGGTGGTTCAGTGACTCCTGCTTTGATGTGGTGGATTTGGGGAGCTTCTTGGCTGAGGTTAACAATGATGGAAATGATTGTGTGCTGTGCTGTCCAAAATGGCAGCCGCCACTCACATGTGACTACTGAGCACTTGAAATGTGACTAGTGCATCTGAGAAACTGAATTTTTTATTTTATTTAATTTTAATTAATTAAGTGTAAATAGCCAATATGGCTTGTGGCTACTATATTGGACAGTGCAGAACTAGGGATTCAGCAATGTCCTGGCTTGGTTTTCCACTCAACCAAGGGACTGGACTGTTGGGTTTTCTCTCATGGAGGAGAGGAGATGGGAATCTAGTCCCTTCTTTTCTGCAGTTGGGTCAAAGCATTCCTCCTCCCTAGCTGCCACCCTCATCACCTGCCCCTCCTCCATACTCCAGTACAGAGGACCCCAAAGGCGAATCTTGAGACATCTGAGAGCAAAATCTTAAAGCAAGGTGAAGAATTCTTGGTCCTGAAAGGCAACATGCATGGTGGTCCCAGATCCACCCCTCTGACCTGGTGATTTGCACCACTCTGAGCATCCATGTCCCCTGGGTTTAAATGAATCCTTTTGTCCTGGCTGTCAGCCTCGGAGAGAAACAACCTAAGAAGGAGACAGAGGGCAGGAGTTATTGTCCAAGGAGCTACAAGCAAACTGAACCTGCAGGTGGGGACAAAAGCAGTTCAGGGTGCTCTGGGTCCATGAATGGTGAAGAGAACATATAGAGTGGCTTCCCATGTGGGGTGGTAATGAGGATGAAAAGGTAGTAAAGGTGAGATAAAGGTGGCTGTGATGGTTAATTTTATGTGTCAGCTTGACTGGGCTAAGGGATACCCAGATGGCTGGTAAAACACTACTTCTGGGTGTGTCTGTGAGGGTGTTTCTGGAAGAGATTAGACCTTGAATCAGTACAGTGAGTAAAAAGATCACCCTCACCAATGTGGTGAGCATCATTCAATCCATGGAGGGCCTAAACAGAACAAAAGGGCAAATTTACTCGCTCTGCTTGAGCTGGAACATCCATCTTCTCCTGTTCTTGGACTTCGGCACTCCTGGTTCTTGGGCCTCGGGCCTTGGGCCTTGGACGGGGACTCGAAATATTACCTGTGCATTGGGTTCTCGTTGTCTCTCAGGACAGAAATCAAGAGAGACAACAAATGGGAGTATAGAAAAGTAAAAGTTTATTAGCTTGTGCACAAGGGAGGCACAAGGGAGCCGGTGCAGAAAGGAAAGGGGCAGGTAACCGGCTCGTTAGGGAGCAGGATTGCAGGGCTTTTTATGAGGCAAAGGCTGGGGAGGAGCGCCTTGTCAAGGCACGTCGAGGCGGGGTTTTTCTTGCACTTGTGCTGTTGTTCGACAGGCCACCACATGCATTGCATGTATCATTTGAGCATGCTAGCTCTCCACCCCTGGGTGTGATTTTTACTATGGTAATGGGGCAAAGGTCACCTTCAGTCAACTCCTGGGTGCTAGGGTGCATATGTAAGCCCGGGAAAGTCCCAAGGCTGCAGAATGTGGATCTCGGTGGGCTCTATCTGATTCTCCTAGCTTGCTGATTGGTTAGGGGCCTTATCTTGTTAGGTCAAGGGCCTTGCTGAGGACCCTATCTCCTTAGGCTGTTTCCGGTCTCAACACCATTGGCTCCCCTGGTTCTCAGGTCTTTGGGTTGGGCTGGAACCACACCACTGGCTTTCCTGGGCCTCCAACTTGCAGACAGCAGATCATAGGGGCTCTCAGCCTCTGTGATTGTGTAAGCCAATCCCTCATAATAAATCTCTTTCTATATACCTATAGGTATCCTATTGATTCTGTTTCTCTGGAGAACCCTAATACAGTGGCCCTTCTGTTATATTCTCTGAGGAAGGAAGGAAGAGGGAAAAAAGAAAGAAGAGGAAGAAAATGATTACCAGGGAGTGGGGTTAGTGCCCGGCTCAGTGGGCTAGCGAAGGGATTGCAGCAAGGAAGGAGCAAGGGAGAGCATGTTGCCGAGATCCTAGAGTCCGGTACCCATAGGTATTTGGTAAGCCCACTGCATATTCAGAACCCTTTGGTGCAGAAAAGTTACAAACTTTTTCTAAAATAAGTAGCATCAAACGCTAACGAATCATACTAAGGCAAGGAAAATTATCTAGAATGGAGCAGCAACTCCAACAAATAATGGCTCATAGAAAGGAAAGAGCTGATAAGAAAGTGCATTGTCTTTTATTTAAATAAGATTAGTTCTGCCAAAGCAAAGCCTAAAGTCTGCGGAAAAATGTGAAACATCTCAATAAATATTTATATTACTTACATCTAGAAATTATAGTATTTTGGGCCTGTTGGGTTAAATAAACTATACTATCCAAAATCAATTTCACCCATTTCTCTTACTTTTTTCTCCTATAAAATTAAAAATCCCATCTCTACGTTATACTTTTATTGGACAGTGCCTAAATGAAAACCAGCTAAGTGGTACTGGGAAGGGGTCAAAATGAGTGAATCAGAGAAAGAGTCCACAAAAAACGTTAAACATAAAACACCACCCAAAAAAGCACATATTTGCATTGAAGCTCAAACGCAGCAGAATACGTGAACCGCATGGCAGCACCCACAAAATGGGTTAAGCTGAAATATCTCACTATCGGGACATACACCAACTGACAATGTAAAAACAAGAGAACGCTCAACTGCAACGCGAAAATTAATACTACCTCAAAGCAGCATTACCCAAAACTCTTTTTAAACCAACTGAATTAGTCTTGTAACAACAAGACCTCAAAAAATTTAGTGAAGACTCAGAATTGTTTCTCTCCACGGAAATCTTTAGTAAAAGGCGAAAGATTTATACGCTTTGAAGAGAAACCAGAGTATATCTTCTAAACTGCCTAACTCTTTTTTCAGGTAACTATAACTCCTAGTGCACTGATGGTGGTTATTTCTCACTAGAGTTAATACCTGTAGAAGTTTATTTAAGGATTCTGAAAACAACATTCTCATACTTAGAAAAGTCGAATAAGAAAGAAATTTTTTGTACTTGAAAACAATTATTCTGTTTGCAGTGTATTATGGTGTATTATGGGTATGCAAATGAGACCTGAAGACTCGTCCTTTGAACTCCGGAAATTTCTTAGCATTCACACTGGGCTCTGCAGGCGCATTTAAGGGGCGAAGCTGAGGCTTGGCTGCCTGGGATCTAAACTCCCTTCTGATCAACCAGAGATATTCTGATTTTACCTATTTGTACTTTGGGACTTTGAGTATGATTTGTTTCTAAAAAAGAGTTTTCTGATAGTTGGGGTGGGGGACAGGCAGTGAGGATAGCAAGGTAATGGTTAATACAAAATTCAGGATGTAGTTACCCGTGGTGGGGAGTGAGGGATGTGACCGAGGAAGGGCACTCAGGGTTTCAAAGGTGTTTGCAATATCCTTTTTCTTAAACTGGGAGGGAGGCATCAGGGTTTCATTTTATTACTTTTTAAAATTATATTTATATATAATATCATATATCATATTCATGAACACTGTAAATCTTCCCCTTCATTGAGGTCTGCTTTTATGTGTTTCAATATAGTTTTAAAATTTTACCATAAAGGTTTTTTGTTAGATTTACCATACTCCTAATATCTTGTAGTTTTTGTGGATAGTACAGATTTTTAAAATTACAATTTATAATTGCTTATTGCTGGTATATAGTAATGCAGTTGAGTTTTATTTTATTGCTCTTGCATTCAGCAATCTTAAATTCTTTGGTTCTAACAGATTGTCTGTAGATTCCATTGGATGTCGTATGCACATTCCGTTCCAAGTCATACCTTTCATTATTTCTTTTTCTTGGTTTACTTAAGTGTTTGGGAACTCTGATAGAGACATTGAACTGAAGCTATGATAATGGATATATTTTTCTTACTCTGATTGAGCTTTCACTGGCCCACCATGATGTGTGAAGTTTGCTGTAAACAGGCAGGGCTTCATGGGCAAGCGGTCTGTGTAGGCGCATAGGGCCCAGTGCTCATAAGGCCCCAGCTCTACTGTTGCTTTCATGAAATTCTTAATAATTTTTTGCACAAAGGTCTTGTATTTTCATTTTCAGTGGGCCTTGAGAAATTTCTGATGGAAACTCTTTTGATTAAGCTAGTTCCATTCTATTCCTAGTTTGCTGCGATTTTTTTTTCTTAGAGTATGGGTGAGTACTGATATGACAATAAATATTCTCTTTTAATTTATTAGTGTCGAAAATTACATTCATGGATTTTCTATGATAAATCATCCCTGCATTCATAGCCTAAACTCATTTGGCAATGAGGTATTTTAAAATAGATTTTATTTTTTAGAAAAGTTTTAAATTTATAGAAAAATTGTGAAGATAATGCTGAGAGTTCCAGTATCCCCCACATCCAGTTGCCCCCATCATTAACATATTATTGTTACTATGGTACATTTGTTAGAGTCGAGGAATCAATAGTCCATAGTTCATTCAGATTTCCTTAGTTTTTATCTAAGGTCTGTTTTCTATTCAAGGATCTCATCCAGGATACTACATTATATTTAGCTGTCATGTCTCCTTGGGTTTTCTAGGCTGTGAGTTTCTTAGATTTCCTTGTTTTGATGATCTTGACAGTTTGGAGGTATATTGGTCAGATATTTTGTAGAATATCCCTCTATTGTCATGTTTTTCTCATGATGAGATGGGTAATGTATTTTTGAGATGAAGATCACACGGGTATACTGCCATTGTCATCACCTCATTTCAAGGGTACATACATCAACATGATTTATCACTACTGATATGATGGCCTTGATCACCTCCAGAGAGGGGAGAGAGGATGGAAGTTGAATCAATCACCAATGGCCAATGACTTAATCAATCATACCTAAGTAGTGAAACCTCCATGAAAACCCAAAAAGGATGGGGTTCAGAGAGCTTCAGGGTTGGTAAACATGTGGAGATGTGGGGAGAGTGGTGCACCGAGAGAAAGCATGGAAGCTCCACACCCCTTCCCACATATCTTGCCCTATGCATCTCTTCTGTCTGGCTGTTCCTGAGTTATATCCTTTTGTAATAAACTGGTAATTTAGTGAGTAAACTGTTTTCCTGAATTCTATGAGCTGCTTTGGCAAATTAATCAAACCCAAGGAGGAG
Source organism: Tapirus indicus (assembly GCA_031878705.1). Classification (NCBI taxonomy): domain Eukaryota; kingdom Metazoa; phylum Chordata; class Mammalia; order Perissodactyla; family Tapiridae; genus Tapirus; species Tapirus indicus. The sequence continues at coordinate 56,122,246 of CM062918.1, read as the reverse complement.
GTTGTGGGAACCTTTGATTTATAGCTGTTGGTCAGAAAAACAGATGACAACCTGGACTTGAGATTGTAACAAAATAATTATGAGGCATGCAAAGAAACAGGAAAGTATGATCCATACACTGGGAAAAAAGCAGGCAACAGAAACTACCTGTGAAAGTAACCAGATGTTGGATTTAACAAAGCCTTCAAAGTAGACACTGTAAATATGTTCAAGAAACTAAAGTAAACAATGATTAAAGAAGTAAAGGAAGGTATGAGGACAATGTTATATCAAATAGGGAATATCAATAAAGAGATAGAAATTATTTAATAAGAAACAAATGGAAATGCTGGAGTGGAAAAGCACAATAACTGAAATGAAAAATTCACTAGAGGTGCTCAACAGTAGATATAAACTGGCAGAAGAAAGAACAAGCAAACTTGAAGCTAGATCAATAGAGATTATGTAATCCAAAGGACAGAGAGGAAAACAATGAAGAAAAGTTAGCAGAGCCTCAGAGAAATATGGGACACCACTAAACACATCAACATATGTGTAATGGGAGTACCAGGAGAGAAGAGAGAAAGGAGCAGAAAAAATATTTGAAGAAATAATAGCTGAAAACTTCCCAAATTATAGAACAACAATCATTGACACATCCAGGAAGCCCAATGGACTCCAAGTAGAATATATTCAAAGAGATCCACAGACACATCATAGTAAAACTGCCGACAGCCAAAGACAAGGAGGGAATCTTGAAAGCAGTAAGAGAAAAACAATTGTCACTTACAAGGGAACTCAAATAAAATTACTAGCTGACTTTTCAGCAGAAATAGTGGAGGCCAGACGGAGGTGGGATAACATATTCAAAATACTCAAAGAAAAAAACTGCCAACCAGAATCCTATATTCAGTTAAATCATTTTTCAAAAATGATAGCAAATTCCTGGATAAACAAAAACTGAGAGAATTTGTTGCTAGCAGACCTCCCTTACAAGAAATACTAAAGGAAGGGCCAGCCCCGGTGGCCTAGTGGGTAAGTTCAGCGTGCTCTGCTTCAGTGGCCTGGGTTCAGTTCCCAGGTGCAGACCTATACCACTCGTCTGTCAGTGATCATGCTGTGGTGGTGGCTCACATACAAAAAGAGGAAGATTGGCAGCAGATGTTAGCTCAGGGTGAATGTTCCTCCACAAAAAAAAAGAAAGAAAGAAAGAAAAGAAAAGAAATACTAAAGGAAGTTCATTAGGCTGAAAGCATGTAACCTCAGATGGTAATTTGAGTCCATGCAAAAAAACAAAAAGCACCAATAAATATGTAATTACCAGGTAGTTATGTAATTATAAAAGACAGAATAAATGTATATTTGTTCTCCTTTTTTCTCTTAACTGATTTAAAAAGCAATTGTATAAGACAATATGTATATAATGTATTATTGGACCTATAATGTAGAAATGTACTATATTTACCAATAACAGCACATAGAGTTTGTGTGAAGCAAAGCTGTACTGGGCTAAAGAAATGTCTCCAGATGGTAACTCAAATCTGCAAAAATAAATAAAGAGAACCAGAAGTGACAAATAAGAAAAGTAATATAACAAAAGTGATAAATATTAATAGTAATTATAGGAATATATTTTTGAGTTTGTAACATTTAAAGATGTAATCTAACAATAATACTACAAAAAGGGATAAAGAAGTAGAGCTATACAGGAGTAACATTTCTATATCTCACAGGAATTAAGTTAGTATAAATTTGAAGTTGATTCTAAATTAAGGTGTATATGGTAAGCCCTAGAGCAATAACTAAGGAAATTACTAAAAAAAATCATTAAAGAAGTTAAAATGCTACATTATAAAATATTCGTTTAATGCAAAAGAGAGCAGTAAAGGAGGAATAGAGGAACATAAGAGATATGAGACACATAGAAAACAAAAAGTAAAATGGCATATACATGTTCAACTATATCAACGATAACATTAAATGTGAATGGAGTAAACAATTCAAGCAAAAGGCAGAGATTGTCAGACTTGATTAAAAAAACAAACAAGATCCATCTATACACTGTCTACAGGAGACACACTGGATTCAAACACACAAAGAGATTGAAAGTAAAAGGACGAAAAAAGATATGTTATGCAAACAGCAAACACAAGAACGCTGGAGTGACAATACTGATATCAGACAAAATATGCTTTAAAACAAAAAAATGTTACTAAAGATAAAGAAGGACATTTTATAATTTTTAAAAGATATAATAGTTATAAATATATGCACCTAATAAGAGAGCACCAAAATACATGAAGCAAAAACTAACAGAAAAGAATGGAGTAATAGACAATCCTGCAATAATACTTAGAGACTTCAGCACCCACTTTCAGTAATGGATAGAACAACTAGACAGACAACTGACAAGGAAATATAAGACTTTTGAAAATACTATAAACCAACTAGACCTAAGAGACATCTGTAAAACACTCAACCCAACAACAGCAGAATATATATTCTCCTCAAGTGCACATGGAACATTCTCCAGGATAGGCATATGCTAGGCCATAAAACAAACTACAACAAATTTAAAAGGACAGAAGTAATACAAAGTGGGTTCTCTGCCCACAATGAAATTAAATTAGAAATCAATAACAGAAAGAAATTTGAGAAACTCACAAATAGGTAGGAATTAAATAAACACGCCTACATAACCAATGTGTCAAAAAAGTAATAAACAGAAAAATTAGAAAATACTTTGAAATGAATGAGAATGAAGATACAACATATCAAAACTTATGAGATGCAGCTAAAGCAGTACTTAGAGGAAAACTTATAGGTGTAAATGCTTACATTAAGAAAGAAGAAAGATTTCAAAACAATAAACTAAACTTTCACCTTAAGACAGTTGAAAAAGAAGAGCAAACTAAGCCTGAAGCAGGAAAGGAAATAAAGATTGGAGCAGAATTTGATGAAATAGAGAATAGAAAATAATAGAGCAAATAATGATGGGGCTGGCCCGGTGGCGCAGCGGTTTAGTCCGCGCTTGGCAGTCCGGGGTTCGCTGGTTCGGATCCCGGGTGCCCGCCGACATACTGCCTGTCAGCCATGCGGTGGCGGCATCCCATATAAAGTGGAGAAAGATGGGCACGGATGTTAGCCCAGGGCCAGTCTTTCTCAGCAAAAAGAGGAGGATTAGCAACGGATGTTAGCTCAGGGCTGGTCTTCCTCACCAAAAAAAAAAAAAAAATAGAGCAAATAATGAAACCAAAAGCTGGTTCTTCGAAAGCATCAACAAAATTGACATACCTTTAGCTAGATTGACCAAGAAAAAAGAAGACTCAAATATCTAGAATCATAAATGAAAGAAGGGACATTACTACCTACCTTACAGAGATAAAAAGAATTATAAAAAATAAAAATAATATAAATATGAACAATTGTATTTCAACAAATTAGATAACTTAGGCAAAATAGACAAATTCTAAGACTCAAGCTATCAAAACTGACTCAGGAATAGATTGTCTGAATAGACCCATAGCAAGTGAAGAGATTGAATTAGTAACTAAAAAGAACTACCCACAACGAAAAGCCCAGGCTCACTTGGCTTCATCACTGAATTTTATGAAACACTTAAAGAAGAATTAATGCCAATTCTTCACAAACTCTTCCAAAAAATAGAATAGAAGTGAACACTTCCCAACTTATTCTGTGAAGCCAGTATTACCCTGATATCAAAACCAAAGACCTCATAAGAAAAGAAATCTATAGACCAACATCTTTATGAATATAGATGCAAAAATCCTCAATAAAATACTAGTAAACCAAATCCAGCAACATATAAAAGATCATCCCAGGGGCCAGCCTGGTGGTGTAGTGGTTAAGTTTGCATGTTCTGCTTCAGCGGCCCAGGGTTTGCAGGTTTGGATCCTGGGTGCGGACCTATGCACTGCTCATTAAGCCATGCTGTGGCAGTGGCCCATATACAAAACAGAGGAAGATGGGCACAGATGGTAACTCAGGGCCAATCTTCCTCACCAAAAAAAAAAAAAAAGATCATCCCAATAGATGCAGAAAAAGCATTTGTCAAATCCAACACTCTTACATGGTAAAAGCACTCAACAAACTAGGAACAGAAGGGAACTTCCTCATCCTGACAAAGGTCATATCTGAAAAACCCACAGTTAACATCATACTGAAAAAAGCATCCATACTTTCCTGGTAAGATCAGGAACAAGATTAGATGTCTGCTGTCACCACTTCTATTCATCATTGTTCTGGAGGTTCCAGCCAGGACAATTAGGCAAGAAAAATAAATAAAAAGCATCTAGATTGGAGAGAAAGAAGTAAAACTATCTCTACTCATACATGATGTGATCTAATATATAGAAAACTCTAAAAAAAAAATCTACAAAGGACTATTAGAACTAGTAAACAAGTTCAGTAAGTTTGTGGGATACAAGATCGATATACAAAAATCAATTGTATCTCTATACACTTGCAATGAACAATCTGAAAATGAAATTAAGAAAATGAATCACAACAAAAAAATGAAGAACACAATCAAAAAATGGGCAGAGGGGGTCAACTCTGTGGCCTGGGTGGTTAAGTTTGGTGTGCTCTGCTTCGGCAGCCCAGGTTTGGTTCCCAGGTGTGGACCTACACCACTCATCAGTGGCCATGCTGTGGCAGTGACCCACATACAAAATAGAGGAAGACTGGCACAGATGTTAGCTTGGGGTGAATCTTCCTCAAACAAAAAGAGGAAGATTTGCAACAGATGTTAGCTCAGGGCGAATCTTCATCAGCAACAAACAAACAAGAAATGGGCAGAGGATATGAACAGACATTTTTCCAAAAAAGATGGCCAATATGCACATGAAAAGATGTTCAACATCACTAATTATTAGGGAAATGCAAATCAAAACTACAGTGAGATATCACCTCACACCTGTCAGAATGGCTATAATTAACAAGTCAAGAAATAATAAGTGTTGGAGAGGATGTGGAGAAAAGGGGACCCTCATACACTGCTGGTGGGAATGCAAACTGGTGCAGCCATTATGGAAAACAGTATGGAGATTTCTCAAAAAATTAAAAATAGAAATACCATATGATCTAGCTATTCCACTACTTGGTATTTATCCAAAGAACATGAAATCAGTCATTCAAAAAGATATATGCACCCCTATGTTCATCACAGCATCATTCACAACAGCCAAGATGTGGAAGAAACCCAAGTGCCCATCAAGGGATGAATGGATAAAGAAAATGTGGTATATATATATACACAATGAAATACTAAGCCATAAAAAAGACAAAATTGTGCCATTTGTGACAACATGGATGGACCTTGAGGGTATTATGCTAAGCAAACTAAGTCAGAGAAAGACAAATACCATATGATTTCATTCTTATGTGGAAGATAAACAAACAAATACATAGATAAGGAGAACAGATTGGTGGTTACCAGAGGGGAAGGGGGTGGGGAGAGGGCAAAATGGGTAAAGGGGCACATATGTATGGTGACAGATAAAAACTAGATTTTTGGTGGTGAACACAATGCAGTCTACACAGAAATTGAAATGTAATAATGTACACCTGAAGTTTACACAATGTTATAAGCCAATATAACCTCAATAAAATAATTAAAAAGAAAATGATTCCATGAAAAAGAATGAAGTTCTTTGGAATAAATTTAACTAAAGTACAAAACTTATACTCAGAAAACTACAAAACATTATTGAAAATAATTAAAGAATATTTAAATAAATGGAAAAACATCCCATGCTCATGTCGTGGAAAACTTGTTAAGATGGCAATACTTTCCAAATTGATCTACAGATTCAACACAATCAGAATCCTAGCTGACTTCTTTGTAGAAATTGATAAGCTGATTGTAAGATTCATATAGAATTGCAAGAGACTCATAATAGCCAAAACAACCTATAAAAAGAACAAAGTAGAACTCACTTCTTGATTTCAAAATTTACGACAAAGCAATGGTAATCAAGATAGTGTGATACTGGCATAAAGGCAGACATATAGATCAATGGAATAGAATTGAGTCTAGAAATAAACCCATGTGTCTATGGTCAACAGATTTCTAACAAGGGTGCTGAGCATTCCGTGGGGAGAGAACAGTCTTTACAACAAATGGTGCTGGGACAACTGGATGTCCACATTTAAAAGAATGAAGTTGAACTTTTACCTCACACCATATGCAAAAATGAACTCAAAACAGATCAAAGATCTAAATGAAGAGCTAAAACTATAAAACTCTCAGCAGAAAACGTGGAGGCAAATCTTCCTGACCTTGGATTTGGCAATGGATTCTTAGATATGACGCCAAAAGCATGAGCAACAAAGGAAAAAATAGATAAATTGGACTTCATCAAAACTGAAAACATTTGTGCTTCAATGACACTATCAAGAAAGTGAAAGACAACCCACAGAATGTGAGATAATATGTGCAAATCATGTATCTGACAAGGGAACTGTATCTAGAATACAAAAAGAACTCTGACAACTAAATAGCCAAAGACAAATAATCCAATTAAAAAAATGGGCAAAGGATCTGAATAGATATCTCTCCAAGGAAGATATACAAATGGCCAATGAGCACATAAAAAGATGCTCAATGTCATCAATCATCAGGGAAATGGAAATTAAAACCACACTGAGATACCACTTCACAACTACTAGCATGACTAGAATTAAAAAGTCAGATCGAGGCCAGTCCAGTGGCCTCATGGTCAAGTTTCTGCGCTCCTCTTCGGCAGCCCGGGGTCCACAGGTTCAGATGCTGGGTGCAGACCTAGGCACCGCTTATCAAGCCATGCTGTGGCAGGCGTCCCACATATAAAGTAGAGGAAGATGGGCACAGACGTTAGCCCGGGGCCAATCTTCCTCAGCAAAAAGAGGAGGATTGGCAACAGATGTTAGTGTAGGGCTAATGTTCCTAACCAAAAAAAAAAAAAAAAATCAGATAGTAACAGGTGTTGTTGAGTGTGTGGAGAAATAGAACCCTCATCATTGCTGGTGGGAGTGTCAAATGGTACAGCCACTTTTGAAAATAGTTTGCAGTTTCTCATTCAATTAAACATACAGCTACCATAAGACTCACCAATTCTACTCTAAGTGTATTCTCAAGAGAAATCAAAACATATGTCCACACAAAAACTTGTACACAAATGTCTACAGCAGCATTACTCATAATAACCAAAAGGTAGAAACAACGCAAATGGTCATTCACTGATGAATGGATAAACAAAATGTGGTATATCCATACAATGGAATATCATTCAGCCATAGAAAGGAATGAAGTACTGATACATGCTACAATATGGATGGACCTTGAAAACATTATACTAAGTGAAAGAAGAAGTCACAAAAAGACCACATATTATATAATTCCATGTATATGAAATGTCCAGAATAGGCAGATCTAAAGAGACAGAAAGCAGATTAGCAGCTGTTTAGGGCTGGGGTAGATGGGAACATAGGATGGTGATAGCCTAAGTGTACAGGGTTTCTTTTTGATGTGATGAAAAAGTTTTAAAATTGACTGCAGTGATGGTTGCACATATCTGTGAATACACTGAAAATTATTAAGTTATACACTTTAAATGGGTGAATTGTATGGGCTATGGATTATGTGTCAATAAAGCTATTTTTAAAAAATTAAAAAAGGAAATCAGCACAGTGACATGGAACTAGATAACCCAGCTTGCTCTCTAGAACTCCCAGACCCTGAGGGTGGCATCCTCAGGGGCCTTTCTAATGCCCCCTGAGATGTGAGTATTTTCACTATGATTCTCATTTCACGTGTGAGAAAAACATATGCAGAGAAGCAAATTTCATATATTCATCCAACAAACAATGCTTGAGGCCAAGGAGGTGGTCTTGTCTAAGGGCCCACAGTGAAGAAGAGATGGAATGAAGGATGGTTCCTACCTCCTACCCCACTGTTGTGAGCTCTGCCTTTTTGGGCCTGAGCTTCAGTAGCCATGTTCCACTCCTGGAATGAGGCCCCCAAGACTTTGGGGGGAACTAGGGGCCTTGTCTGAGAGCCTTATGGCTTTTTGGTGCTTCTGGACCAATCCAGGCCTCACAGCAATCAGAGGTTTCATGTGGACTTCTGGGAGCAGCCCGCCCTGGAAAGCTCTGTGGTGTCTGGGGTCTAGTCTTGCTCTTCCTCCCAAAGTCATACAAATAATCCAGTGGCATGGACTGCCTCTCCTCTGAGCCAGGGCCCAGCTCAGCCTGGATGTGGAACGAGAGGAAGTTCCTCCCTTAGAGGATCCTGAGGTGTGGGGGTGTGGGCAGCGTAGTGAGGGGCTTCTTGGTCTACAAATTCAGCAATGACCTGTGCTTCGATTTCCATGTGACCATGAGGCCAAACTGTGGGATTTTGTCTCATGGGGTTCTGAGTAGGGAGAAAGGATAGGAGTCTAGTCCCTTCCCTCCTCCAGAGTTGGGTCAGTGTTCCCCTCTGCCCTCCCCCATTACTTGTCTCGCCGGGCTCCATCTCAGAGAAGGCCCCAAAGGAGGATCTTGGGACATCTTGTCTGAGATGCCAGAGACTTAAGCAATGCAGAGAATTCCGGAGGCTGAAAGGCAGAGGAAAGGTCTTTCGGTTTTCGGATCTGGATGTGAATCCAGATTCACCCCGTCCGGCTGTGGGACCTTGCGCAAACTTTGCAGCAGTGTAAACCTCAGGTTCCCTGGGTGTTGAATGGCTCCTTCTGCGCAGCCAGTTTTGGAGGAAAACGATTCAAGACAGAGGCAGTAGGTAGTAGCAATTCCCCAGGCGAGCCAAGCTGGCCCAGCCCGCCGAGCTGGCACAAAGACAAGTCCAAGGGCGGGTCAAAAGGGCGCCTGGGTCAGTTTTGACTGTGAGAATGCCACGCAGCAGCGTGGGTGACTGCGCCTGGGTGCACACATCGCATCTGGGGACTATTCCGGTCGGGATGGGCGGGCACAACCTGCGCCGGGGAGGGGACGGGAGCGGGAAGGGGCGGGCCCTCGGCTGGGTTGGGAGGAGCGTGCAGCAGCGTGGAGAGCGCGGCGGCCGGGAGGGGAGGTAGGCCGGGGCGCGCGGCGGGGCGCGGAGTCCGTCCGGCGGGCACCGCGAGCGGACGTGCGCGGCTGGCGGAAAGCAGGCAGCGCCGAGGGCAGCTGGGCGAGCGCCGGGGCTTCGGCGGCCACGGCCGAGGGCGGGACAGGAAGGCACGGGCGGCGCCGCAGCCTCGCCCGGCGCGCGGACGGGGCTCTGCCCGCGGTCCCTCCTGGGGCGTCCCCCGCCCCGCGCCGGTGCAGAGGATACGTGTCAGCACGTTCCCGCAGTTGTCGTCTCAGCCCTTGTCACAGCCCCTCTCCCAGGCTTGTCATCCCTTCGGCCCCATTATCCCCAGGCCCAACCCCCGCGCTGACCCGCGCGCGGTCCTGGCCAGGTCCCTCTCCTCCACCTGCCCCTCTCCCCGGGCAGCGAGGGCCCCGGCCCGGACCGCCGCAGAAGACACTCGTCAGCACGTTCTCATCCCTGTCATCTCATCCCTCTGCCTAGCTCCACCCCAGGACTGGGAACTCGGTCCCATTTGGCCCATTGTCCCAGGGCCCGGCCCCGCGCCGACCGCAGGTTCGGCCCTCGCCGCTGACTGGCGCATGTCCCCCGGCAACGCGCGGAGACCCGGGATGCAGCCCGCAGGCAGGGCGGCCGTCAGAGAGGCGGCGGACCGCGACGTGCTGGCCGCAGACCTCCGGTGCAGCCTCTTCGCCTCGGCCCTGCAGAGCTACAAGCGCGACTCCGTGCTGCGGCCCTTCCCCGCGTCCTATGCCCGCCACGACTGCAAAGACTTTGAGGCCCTGGTGAGTGCACTATTCCCCGGAGCTGTCCACTGCGTCCCAGGACACGTAGCCTGTGGAACCCGCCTTAGTAAACATGCCAGCTCCAAGACTTTCTGTTCCCGGCCTGGCATTGGGGACGGTTTCCCTGAGCTAAGAACACTCCCGACACCCTAATGTTGACATTTCCAAGGCACTTGGTGACTGCTTCCTCGCGTTAATGACAACTGATTCCCAGGACTGCAGTGAGGAAGTCAGTAGTTGCATAGGCCTCCACAAAATTTCCAGGCGTGGCCAGCAATAGGGTGTTGATTGAAATCAGCTGATTCTGCTCAATAGGAAGTTATCCATCCCTTTGCAAATAGTTAGACATCAAAAGTCACCAAAGCCACCCACAGCTCGATGGTCGGATGAGGTAACATATGGGCAGTACTTTTACAAGTTGTGACATACAGGACACGTGTAAGCTGTGGTTTCTCTGATGGTTCACACAGCACTTAATTTCTTGCAGAGTTCACCTCAGGGTCAGCAGTCCAGTCAGATATCAGTTATCTTTTTACATAATCCAAATGTTTGGAAATACCTAGAAAAATATAACTTACCAAAATTGATTTTGTAAGAAATAGAAAAGTGAAATAGCCTGTAATCATTAAAGACAGTAATTTAGTAGTCAAAGATTTTCCCTCAAAGAAAACTCTAGGCCTAGCTGGTTCCATTGGTGAGTTCTACCCCTCACTGAGGGAATAAGTAATTTCAGTTTTGCACAAATTCTTTCAGAGTATTGAAAAAGAGGCTAGTATAACCTAGATACTAAATCTGATAAGGATGATACAAGAAAAGGAAATTATGGGCCAGTGTCACTCTTGAGTATAAATGTAGAAATCCTCTATAAAATATTAGGATCCTGAATCTAGCAATGTATAAAAAGAATAATTTTTCATTAACAAGTTGGGTTTATCCCAGGAATGCAAAATTAGTTCAACATTAGAAAATCAATTAATGTTATGAATCACATTAACAGATTAAAGGAGATATTAGAATCAAGAGACGTTTAGAGTGATCTCTGATGAGGTGGTCAGTGTTGGGTTCCCTCTTTGCTATCATTCCCAAGAGGTAAAGGTACAAAGGCCCAGCCTTCTGGCCCCCACCTGGTCCATTGCAGCCCAGGTTAGGGATGTGTTGAGGGCACCTCAGACCTTGACCACCATGCCCAGGCATTTCAGGGTACAGGGAGTGGGAGGTCGAAGAAAGAGGCCAGCCAACTGACTTCCCCTGTGGTTCTGCAAATTCAGATACTCAGTTTTGTGGGTTTGTAATATCAAAGCCTTGGGGATGAAACTTCCTTCGGTTTTGTCAACAGATATTTGTGGAGCTCCTGCTGTGATCTAGGTGCTGAGGATACAGAATTACAGACCCAAGGAGAGGTTAACAGTGTGCGCAGCTATACCATGGGGTAAGCTCTATGCGTACAACATGGAAGCCCAGAGCAGGGACCCCAGCCCTTGGCAGTGGGCTGAGGTCAGGGAACACTAACCAGGGGCAGTGGCTGATGCCATGCTAAGTCCTTAGGGACGTGGAGGATTTCAAGGAGCAGAGAGGTATTCTAGGAGTAGCAGGATGGGCAGAAAGCCAGGAGCTCACGGAGAGGGACAAGTCTGTACCTTAGTGTGGCTGTCATGGGGAGCAGGAAGAGATGAGGCCAACTGGAGCTTGCAGGATTGGGCATGTCCTGCCAAGATGTATAGATTTTATGCTTGGGCAGGGGAGGGCATTGGTGAGAGCTAAGATGCATTTCTGAAAGACCCCTGTGGTGGTAGGGTGAGAGAGGGATCTGTTCAGGAGAAATAGACAGAGGAGTAGAGATTGGGGTCAGAGTCACTAAACTCACCAGAGATGGTGCCCCATAATGCACTTTATTAATTTTTGCCAAGAAATATCCAAGTGGACTAGAATGCTCAGTGAACTTGCTTTCTGCTGGAAGGTCTTTTTGGCAAACAGAATTGGGTTTGTTTGATGAATATGGGATAAATGCAAAGGAAGTTGGAATTGTTTTTATTTGTTCATGCTTTTTTGGTGAGGAAGAGTGACCCTGAGTGTTGCCAATCTTCCTCTTTTTGCTGAGGAAGATTGGCCCTGAGCTAACATCTGTGCCCATCTTTCTCTACTTTATATGTGGGATGCTGCCACAGCATGGCTTGATGAGCAGTGTGTACGTCGCACCTGGGATCCGAACCCATGAACCCCAAGCTGCCAAAGCAGAGGGAGTGAACTTAACCACAATGCCACTGGGCTGGCCCCTGTTGATGCTTTTTAAAAGTTTATTTTTAATTACACAAGTAATGTTTGCATATATTCTTATTATAAAAAATTCAAATGATACCAATAAAGTAAAAGTGCCCCTGATAGAGCTCACCCTGTCCCACATCCCTCCCCATGGTTATCAGTGCTCTCAGTTTGCTTCCTCCCATAGCTGTAATCCCTTGGGAGAGCATCAGCACTTCAGATAGCCCCAAATAGCCACCTGCTCTATAGGGACAGACTGTCCTTTGCATAGGGTTCATTGTGCCAGTCCTAGGCAGTGCACACTTTCTTTCAAGGGCTGCTGGAGAAACACGGACCAATTCTTACCATCCCATTCTGTAGCCATATTCCTTATTGGGCACCATTGTTGGGTGCCCAGGCCGCACAGATTCTTGGCTGTCTGTAGGCATGGTTTTAATGAGCAATCTTCCAGGAGAAGGTGCTCACCAGGCAGGACCTGGCATGACCTCTGGAGGCATGCACAGGTTCTCAGATAAACACACGTTAGGTTTCGTTTTGCTACATGTCACATGTAACAGAAAAGATGCAGAGAACTTGACATCTGGACTTGTATTTGACTCAAAGGTTGACTTTTAAAAGGGAATCAGGTCTGGACTTGCGCTTGATCATTTTATGGTTACTTGAAGAGGGAAGGTATGGAGCTGTTAAAAAGTTTCTCATTTCATTTGTGTAGCTAAAAGCACTTGGAAGTCATTGTGAAACATTGTATTATTTTCAGCCATTTTTAATTAATTTTCTCCACACTCAGAGATGTCATACACACCTGTAACAAATGTTGCAGTTTCCAAAAATCAAAGCCCCAAATCATCTCCCAGGTGCCTTGTTTTGAGGACATTTCTATTCTGAGTCAGCTCTTCGATTTTACACGGGCAGTTCTTTGTATTCCCAGTGCCTGGCCTGGAAGGTGCTTATCAGATATTGGAGGAATCAGTTGGGTATGTGCTGATTGCCCAGGCTGAGATGAGAGTTTCTGACCTTATTCCTTGGGACAAGGGTTGGCTAAGCTCTTATCAGGTCAGAGAATCTGTAGCATTCTTGGGAAGTCCTATAACCCTGATCATTGGCCCCCAAATTTCAGGTTGAACTACCCCGTGCACAGTTCACATTCCTGAGCCTTTTGACACAGAATCTTGTCACTGGTGTCATAACTGTAAAATTTTTTGTTTTGTTTTTCCCCTAGAAAACACCATGCCTTGGTTCTCCATTAGCCTGCAGACCCTTTCTGGGGGTGGGAGGTGGGTGGGAATGGCTCCTTGGTATTAATTCAACCCCTTGCCACCCAGTGTGCTTGAGGACCAGCAGCATCAGCATCACCTAGGAGCTTGTTAGAAATGCAGAATGTCGGGCACCATCCCAGATGTACCCAATCAAGATTTGCATTTTAACAAGATCTCCGGCATTTGTGTGCACACTGCAGTCTGAGAAGCACTGCATCTAGCCTACCCTGTTCCCATCCACTATTTTGGGGGCCAAACTGCTCTATTGACTTTCCTGGTTTTGGTCTCTGTCTTGTACTATCTAGACAAGCTGACTCCTCAATGTCTGGGTTAGAACGTGAATAAGCTTCTCTCTGTCCTGACACCAGGGCATGCCTGCCCTCTCCATGTCATCTACCTCTTTGTCCAGGCAAATGCTCCTTCATCCTTTAAGACACAGCTGGAACCTCATCTTATTCTGTGTCCCCCCTCCCAGCAGTTAGGAGTCCTTCCTCTGGGTTCCTTCACAATTTTAACAAATTTGCTCTTATAAATAATGCTATGTGTTCTACATTAATCAGTGTTTATATCTCTAGTTGTTTTCTTGAGATAAATTCCAAAAGGTGAAATTGCTGGCTCAAAGGCTAACACATCTTTCTAAGGAAGGCTTTTGATGCTTATTTCCAGATTGGAAATTGAATGTTGACATTTCCTGGGGGAGATCAGAGATCATTCTTTACAAGGCTCTCAACCTTGGCTTGCATTGGAATCACCTGGGAAGCCTTAAAAACTATTGATGTCACAGGCCGGCCCCATGGCCTAGTGGTTAAGTTCCATGCGCTCTGCTTCAGTGGTCAGGGTTTGGTCCTACACCACTCGTTGGCAGCCATGCTGTGGTGGCAACCCACATACAAAATAGAGGAAGATTGGCTCAGATGTTAGCTCAGGACAAATCTTCCTCAAGCAAAAAGAGGAAGATTGGCAACAGATATTAGCTCAGGGCAACTCTTCCTCAGCAAAAAAAAAAAAAAAGTATTAAAAAATTTGGCATATTAGGAAAAAAAAATGTCTGGGCCCCACTCCTAGAGACTTTGATTTAATCAGTCTGAGGTGGAGCCTGTGCATTGGGATTTTTTTGCTCATTTGCAGAGAATATGTAGTTTTAAAATTTTCCTATTAATTGATCATTTTCATGGGCACCCACCTATGGGTGACAAGGAAATGATAACAGATTTTGTTTAGTCAATAAGTGTCCATTTAGGTACGTACTTGATATCTCAAGGTAAAATTCTCAGTTTCTCAGATTACCTTTTTATTTCCCTGCTCTCAAAGATGGTATCTGAAGAATGGGGGGAAAAGTATACAGATATAAAAAGATATGGATAAAGATGTAAAAAGTTATGGACAGACATAGATATAATGTAATGTGACCATTAGTGGGTATGTGGCTAGAAAGATGTCTCAGCCTATGGGATGGTGATGTGGAGGAGCAGGGGTGGGATCATGCTTCCAGTATAAGCCACCTCCTCCCTTACCAATCATCCCAGAAATGCAGGCCTCTCTTCAGATTGGGGAGCAGTAGAGAGGGAGATTTGATTAGTAATAATAATACAGTCGCTAACACTTACACAATACTAATCACGCTTCTTGGCACTCTTCTGAGCCGATTCTATGTGTAACTCATTTAATCTTCCTAACAGTTCAGGAACATAGGTTCTATTATTATCTCTTTCACCATCAGCTCATCAGTGCTGGTGGCAGACCACCAGGTGATGCCAGTATGTAGCCAGGGGGAAGACCACTCCTTTCTAGGGTCCCCATGATGACTCTTTTTGTGGTGAGAACTCTTGTAAAGTAGACTCTCACCCCTAATCTGTTATAGTAAATCTGGATTTTCATACCTTAGGTTTGTGCAAAGCAAGGTGTACCTGTATATAATTGCAGTGTCCACCTTTCCCGCCTTCACCTCAGCAGCCCACCAGCTCCACCCATCCCGCCCACCCCACTGTTCCAGGTGTCACTCTGTTTGTCTGGTCCCTTTGGCTGGTGAATTGGCGGTCCCTTTGGTTCATTTCCTTCCAGTGCCTCCACCCACATCTAGTAATTATGACCTCTGGCATTTTCCTAGACAAGGATTCCTTTCAGATATTCTTTCTTGCCTGCTGCCAGCCCTTCTAGGACAACATTGCTTCACATCTGAACCTGAGTATCCCCACCTTTTCCTGGTGATAAGAATCACCTGTGGCAACTGCTGTAAACAGAGATTCCTGGGCCGCTGCCTCAGGAGGTTGTGATCTGGGTGGTTGCAGAGTGTCCACTGCACTGTCCTGTCACTTCTGACCCAAAGCAAGGAGGTTGAGTTGTCTCCTTCCAGGGTCGTTGGTCCTCTCTCTCCTCTGCTTGTCCCCGGCTGGTTCCCTGCCCTTGGTCTCTCAGTCACTCAAACCACCTCTTTCCTAGAGACTTCCTTTCTCAAGCCCCCGTGACTGCCCAGCACTGCCCCCGATGCAGGCCTCACCCAGGCCACCCCAACCACTTCTCCAGCTGAGTCCTTCCCTGTTCCCCAGAGCAGAGGCTGCAGAAGTGTGATCTGTGGGCTGACAGGTTTTGTTTGTCCTCTAGCCTTTTAGAAATTGGGAAATGAAAAAACAAAACAAAACCAAAAAAACCCCCAGCTTACCGATTTCTTTTTAAAACAAGAAAAAAAATCTGAGGCTCTGCAGCCTGGGTGGAGGTCACAATTGGGCAGAAACAAGCTGGAACTGGAACTAGGGGGTTGGTGGCTGGGCCCTTTGCTGGGCCTGGGGTCTCCAGTTCTACACAGTCCTTACCACTCTTTCCTAGACTCCCCCCTTACTCACTTTCATCACCTCTCTGGCCCTGGGGGCATTTGAACCTGGGACCACCTTTTGGGACAGGCGCTGTTCACATCTCTGCCTCTTGGCCGTGCTATTTCCCACTAGGAGTGCTCCCTCTCTGCCTCTTAAAATTCTCCCCATCACTCCAGGTCCCACTCCCATCCTACCTGCTCTGTAAACCTTTCCCTCTGCCTCCCACCTACAACCCCCAGAAATGTTTCCCTTCCTCCTGAACGTTTATTCTCCTCAATCCAGTTGTTGGTAAATGCCTTCCACTCTCATGAACCATGGTTTGTAACTCTTGTCTAGATGGAGGGTTTTCTGTCTCCTGAGCCTGCTCCATACTACATATTATGTACATCTTTCTCCCTTCCTTTGACAGGGCTTAGGCACAGCCAGTAGCTATCTTAGTTGTATGTATTATTTGGGGGCATAGGAGACTCTGGAAACATACCTGAAGCTGCCCGAGCAGCCTCTTAAAGTTCTGCTAGAATCGCTCCTTTGGGTTAAAATATTTAGTCCATTATAAACTTCTCCGTTGATTTGGTAGGAGAGAATCACAGAGAATGGACTCTGGAGTCAGGCCACCTGGTGTCCCTGCCCTGTCACCAAATAGCTCTGCGACCCTAGGCAAGGTGCTTAACCTCTCCAAGCCTCAGTTTCCTCCCCTTTAAAATAGGCTGTTGTGGGGCCGGCCCAGTGGCATGGTGGTTAAGTTCATGCACTCCGCTTTGGCGGCCTGGGGTGTGGACCGATGCACCGCTTGTCAAGTCATGCTGTGGTGGCGTCCCATATAAAGGAGAGGAAGATGGGCTCGGATGTTAGCCCAGGGCCAGTCCTCCTCAGCAAAAAGAGGAGGATTGGCAACAGATGTTAGCTCAGGCCTAATCTTCCTCACACACACACACACACACACACACACACACACAAATAGGCTATTGTGATGATAAAATGAGATGACAACGCATGCACAGCCTTTAGCCCAGTGCATGGTATGTGATAAGGCCTTAATAAACAGTAGCTGTTACTATCTCATTCTGAACTTCATGCCAGGTTCTATGCTGGCTGCTGGGGCTCCAGGATTCATAAGATGTGATTGGCCCTCAGGAAGTGTTTGTCCCAATCAGATTTGAGGTAGTCCCAGAGAGTCAACTACCATGTGGGATTCGGCGTAGAGCACAGGGGAGCACAGAGGTCGTGGGTGGTCAGGGACAGGGGAGCTGACTTTAGGCGGGCCTTGAAGACTGAGTGGTATGTTGTGCTGGGCAGCTGCAGAAGCACAGAGGAGCAGAGACATAGGGCAGTTGAGGAACAGCATAGGAACCAATGGGAAGTTTGTGGCAGGAGGTGCTGTTAGAGAGGCCAGACCAGATTCTGAAGGACCTTGTTAAGGGGATGGTTTCTAGATTTAGCAAACAAAAATACAGGCCACTTAGTTAAATTTGAATTTCAGATAAGCAACAAATAATTTTTAAAATTAAAAGAAAGGAATTAAAAAAAATATTGCTTGGTTTATACTGATACTAAAAACATTTATTTTGTTGTTTATCTGAAATTCAAATATAACTGGGCAGACTCTATTTTATCTGGCAATCCTACTTGTGTGCCTGGTCCCCAAAAGGCCCTACTAAAATCCAGACAGATTTTGGTCACAAGAGGAAGAATCCTATGAACTTGTTGGAGCAGATTTATTTTTCAGAGTAGCTTGAAAAGTGAAATGGGACATGAGGGAGGTCAGTTGAGGGGTTAAAGAGTGGGCACAAAGAGGGCAGCCCGGCAGGACACACAGGGGCCCTGTCTGGGCAGGCAGCAGTGGGAGGGCCTGAGCCCTGGAGCTCAGGTGAGGCCTGGGGTCCAGCTCAGAGCTGGGAGGGGTATCTCCCACTTCCCCAGACTAAGCCCCTGAAAGGGACCTGGCTTAGCTGACCGGCCTTTTGTGGGGCTCCCTGCGCCCAGATCTGGGCTGCTGGCAAGCGCTGCAGCTCACAGGTGGGATTTGAGAACAGGAGTCATGGGAACGGTAATCGTGGGAGAGAAGACTCAGCTCCGGCTCTGGGATAACAGGTGTGGACCAGGAGTAGAAAAGAAGGAAAGAGGAGGCCAAGGTGAGCCACAGAGTGCTGGGGGTGTCCTCTGGACTCTGCAGGCATCAGGCCATGTGAGTGGCCACCTGAGGGTAAACCACTGGGAACGCATCTTCAGGTACCCGCAGTGGCTCCCTGTTGCCTATAGAACAAAGCCCAGAGTCCCCAAGGCAGGTACGAGGCCCTTCACAGGCTGATCTCAAGTCATCTTTTCACCCCTGTTCCTCCTGGCAACCCCTCCGCTACACTCTAGGCTCCAGCGTCACAGAACCACCTGCAGTTAATGACGACGACAACCGCGGCAGTTCAACTAACACTAGAGTACAGTACTGAATACCTTCCTGGTGCTCTGAGACTCTACTGCTTAACTTGATTAACCTTCACAGGGATTCCGTGAACTGGCTGCTACTAATATCCCAATTATGTGTTGGAGGAAACTGAGACACAGAGGTCACACAACTCACCCAGGTCACACGGTGTGAGGAGGGGATGTGAGAGCCCAGGTGTGGACCTGGGCTGCCTGGGAGGAGAGCCTGCACAGGTCACCACGTCGCCACCCACTTCCCTGACTACACGCTGCACTTTCATGCTGCTGTGGCTTCGCATGTCAAACCGGATCACACAGCACCTCCTCTGTGAAGTCCTGCCACCACCTGCCCCCCAGCCCCTAACCAATAGGAGTCCCAAATTTTCCCCTTAGTAGTTTGTATCTGTCTTTGTTATGACAGTGAATAGGTTTAAGTCATAATTATTCACCTTTCTGCTTCCCCAGTGTGTAATACCAACACTTGTGGAGCATTTACACATCCACACATCCATGTTTTTTTTTTTTAATTGGATCCTCACTGATGCTCCATGAGGCATGTAAAGAGAGTTTTATTAGAAGCCTGAGGCTATTGATTGAATCTTTGGAAATAGAGACAGGAATGAAGCGGCCCTGAAATGTTTCTAATTTTCACTACAGAATTAAGAAATAAAACCCCTAAGGTCAGCAACAGTCAACTTTCTAGAGAAATAGAAAAAGAACCACTGGTATTCATGAAGTGTGACCTACATCCCTAACCGAGGGGCGCGTGCGCGTGCACGTGTATTGTCCAGGGAGAAATATAAGCAAGAAAAGAAATGGACAGGTATAGACCAGGCTCTGAGATTCTACTACCTTCTTTAATCTCCCTGACAACCCAACATGGAGGTAGTGGGTTCCCGTGGTAGAGGGTAGAGCGAGGCTCAGCAGGCCCAGTGCCTTGCCTGAGGAGCAGGGATTCAAATCGAGATCTGTCTGCTGTGTCCTCTCCATCCAGGAAGGAGGAGAATTAAAAAAACATGGGACAGTCTTTGGCTTCCAGGTGTCCTGGCCATCCTGAGGAGAGAGTATCAGGGCTGAGTGCTTTAGGGGTTTAGAGGAGAGAGGGGTGCCTGGGTTGGTAGAGGTGGAGGAAGGGGCATTCCAGGGGACTGAGTGAGCAAAGCTTGGAGGTGGTACAACCCATGGCGTGTTCACAGATGACAGCAGTCTGCAGTGTCTTAAATGGCATGCCGGAGAGATTTGGTTTCTAGTCAGTTGCAATTTCTGAGCAAAAGCTACAGATACCTTGTAGCTATCTGTTAGTCCAGGTCCTCAGTCCCTTATCAGAAATCCTGGCACCAAATGTGTTTCAGAATTCAGATTTTACTAAAGTAATGTGCTGCAATGACACAACTAGACTGTCGGACTCAGATACCTGTCGCAGGCCACCCCAGGAACCGGCCTAAATCCGAAGGCTCGAGGACAGATCACAGGGAGCAGCAGGGCAGCATGAGGCATTTTCTTTCTGCGGAAGTCCTCGCACAGTCCAGCAGAGGTCCAGGAGCTAGTCTTTGCCTCCCAAGAGTGACGGCTCAGGTGTGAGGAGACGAGAGTCACGTCGGGCAGGTGCGGGCGTTGTTCTGGCCTAATGAAGCCCCACGTTCTCTCTTGTAAGGCAGATCTTTCTTGTAAGAATGCCATAGCCATGGCTGCCAGAGTCCTCACAAAAAGTCACCACACTCAGGAAGCCCCAAACCATGGACTCCCCACTCACAGCTTCTTCCAGCCCAGATGCGGTTTTCCATTCTGGGTCATTTTTCCCATAAGCAGTGTTGTCTGGTTATGTACGTAGTTGCCACGCTACCTCATCCCGTCTCTTGGGGAGCAGTTAACAGGTTAATGAAGGTCATTTTCTCATGGTTATGGCTTTGTTAACCCTTTACTCACAAGTGTATATTCTGTGTATTTGGTAACACCACCAGCGAGGTGAGCCCTTCATCAGACATTGGAATTCCTGCAGCAAAATGCATCAGTGGTAACACGAAGTGGGATAAATAAAGATTAAATGAACCTCACATCAGCTCAGGTCAGGTTTTGTACCAAATGAGTTACAAAACAGGCTTTCAGTGTTGGGAGCTGTGGCTTTGAGTATTATTTGGAAAGGGGATTGTTGACCTGTGTGTTTCTCAGGAAATTCCCAGTCACGAAAGAAGTGCAGGTCGCCTGCCTCACCACTAGAGGGCCCCTGGTTATTGTTTTGTCCAGGATCCTTGCTAATTGAGGTTTTTCCTCACTTCAGCTTGCAGATGCCAGCAAGTTGCCCAACCTGAAAGAACTTCTTCAGTCTTCTGGAGACAAAGACAAACGGGCCTGGGACCTGGTGAGCTGGATTTTATCCTCAAAGGTCCTGACAATCCACAGTGCAGGGAAGTCAGAGGTGAGACTTTGGTCTGTAGGATCACAGATTCCTAGGGCTAAATGGATCTGGGACCTGCTTGTGCACCAGGATGACCTGGGCAGCTTGTTGAAAATGCAGATTCCTGGACCTTGCCCCCAGAGATTCTAATTCTGTGTCTGGAGTGGGGCCAGGAACTTGCACACTGGCAGTGCAAAGCTGCGTTCTCCCTCTTCCTAGCTGTGTGACCTTGAGCAGGTTACTGGGTGCATTTCAGTATCTCAGTTTCCTCATCTGTAAAATGGGGATAATAATATACTTCCATCAGGGAACTGGGTGTGAGAATTGAATTAATGTTAGCACTTAGAACAATGCCTAAGGGCATATGCTGAGGGTTCAGTAAATGTTGGGTATCACAAGCGCCCCAGGTAATTCTGATAAGGATGGACCCTTGACCACACCTTAAGAAACTTTGACTTAGTCCAGTTGTCAGGAAACAGAGAGGCAGAGCCCGAAGTAGTGGAAAACCTTAGGCTCTGGGTTCAAATCCCACTTCCTTCCATTTTTGAATCTCCTTTTTCCCATTTGCAAATTGAGAATATTAACAGTTACCTCAGAGGGCAGCTATGATAGAATGTATGTCACCCCCAGTACAGTTTCTGGCACAGGCCAGACAGGCCATAATTTGGTTTCCCTTGCCTGGCTGGGATTTTCCAGGGACAGGCTGGGATGACAAGGACCAGAGGGTAGGACTGGCAGATCCCTGATCTGGTGTTCTTTCCTCTGAGTGGCAGCAAGTATTTATCTCTACTGTTCTCCACTTAATTAATCAATTTTAATTCAAGAGCATTCAATTTTTTTTAAATTTTCATTTTTATTGATGTCTTAATAGTTTATAACACTGTGGGGTTTTAGCTGTACATTATTTTTTGTCTGTCACCATGTGGATGCATCCCTTCACCCCTTGTGCCCACCCCCCACCCCCCTTCCCCTTGGTAACCACCAACCAGTTCTCTCTGTCCGTGTGTTCATTTATATTCCACATATGAGTGAAATCACGTGGTGTCTCTCCTTCTCTCTTTGGCTTATTTCACTTAACATAATACCCTCTAGGTCCATCCATGTTGTTGCAAATGGGACAATTCTGTCTTTTCTTATGACTGAGTAGGATTCCATTGTATGTATATACCACATCTTCTTTATCCAATCATCAGTCCAGGGACACTTGGGTTGCTTCTGCTTCTTGGCTATAGTGAATAACGCTGCAGTGAACACAGGGGTACATAAGCCTCTTGTGATGGTTGATTTCATGTCCGCTGGGTAGATGCCCAAGAGTGGGATTGGTGGATCATAAGGTATTTCTATTTTTAATTTTTTGAGGAATCTCCATACTGTTTTCCATAGAGGCTGCACCAGTTTGCATTCCCACCAGCGGTGAATGAGGGTTCGCGTTTCTCCACCACCTCTCCAGCATTTGTTGTTTTTTGTCTTAGTGATTATAGCCATTTAATGGGTGTAAGGTGATATCTTAGCATAGTTCTCATTTGCATTTCCCTGATGATTAGTGATGTTGAACATCTTTTCATGTGTCTATTGGCCATCTGGATCTCTTCCTTGGAAAAATGTCTGTTCATATCCTCTGCCCATTTTTTGATTGGGTTGTTTATTTTTTTGTTGCTCAGTTGTGTCAGTTCTTTATATATTACGGAGATTAATCCCTTGTCGGATAAACGATTTGGGAATATTTTCTGCCAGGTGGTGGGTTGTCTATTCATTTTGATCCTGGTTTCATTTGCCTTGTAGAAGCTCTGTAGTCTGATGAAGTCCCACTTGTTTATTTTTTCTTTTGTTTCCTTGTCCGAGTAGACATGGAATTGGAGAGGATCCTTTACGACCAATGTCCATTAGTGTACTGCCTATATTTTCTTCCAGGAGTTTTATAGTTTCAGGTCTCACTTTCAGGTACTTAATCCATTTTGAGTTGATTTTTGTGTATGGTGATAGAAGATGGTCTACTTTCTTTTGCATGTGGCTGTCCAATTTTCCCAGCACCATTTATTGAAGAGACTTCCCTTTCTCCATTGTATGTTCTTCACTCCTTTGTCGAAGATTAGCTGTCCATAGGTGTGTGCTTTTATTTCTGGGCTTTCAATTCTGTTCCATTGATCTGTGTGTCTATTTTTGTACCAGTCCCATGCTGTTTTGATTACTATAGCTCTATAGTATATTTTGAAATCAGGGATTGTGATGCCTCCAGTTTTGTTCTTTTTTTTCAGAATTGCTTTAGCTATTCGGGGTTTTGCCCCATACAAATTTCAGTATTGTTTATTCTATTTCCGTGAAGAATGACATTGGGATTCTGATTGGGATTGCATTGAATCTGTAGATTGCTTTAGGTAGAATGGACATTTTAACTATGTTTATTCTTCCAATCCACGTGCATGGAATATTTTTCCATTTCTTTATGTCTTCCTCGATTTCTTTCAATAGTGTTTTATAGTTTTCATTGTATAGGTCTTTCACCTCCTTGGTTAAATTTATTCCCAGATATTTTATTCTTTTTGTTGCAGTTGTAAATGGGATTGTCTTTTTGAGTTCTCTTTCTGTTAGTTCATCATTAGCGTATGGAAATGCAACTGATTTTTGTAAGTTAATTCTATACCCTGCCACTTTGCTGTAGTTGTTGATTGTTTCTAGTAGTTTTCCAATGGATTTTTTTTGGGTTTTCTATGTATAAGATCATGTCATCTGCAAATAGTGAGAGTTTCACTTCTTCATTGCCTATTTGGAGTCCTTTTATTCCTTTTTCTTGCCTGATTGCTCTGGCCAAAACCTCCAGTACTGTGTTGAATAAGAGTGGTGAGAGTGGGCACCCTTGTCTTGTTCCTGTCCTCAGAGGAATGGCTTTCAGTTTTTCCCTGTTGAGTAGGATGTTTGCTGTAGGTTTGTCACATATGGCCCTTATTATGTAGAGGTACTTTCCTTCTATACCCATTTTGTTGAGAGTTTTTATCATAAATGGATGTTGGATCTTGTCGAATGCCTTCTCTGCATCGATTGAGATGATCATGTGGTTTTTATTCTTCATTTTGTTAATGTGGTGTATTACGTTGATTGATTTGCAGATGTTGACTATCCCTGTGTCCCTGGTATAAATCCCACTTGATCATGGTGTATGATCTTTTGGATGTATTGCTGTACTCGGTTTGCCAATATTTTGTTGAGGATTTTTGCATCTATGTTCATCAGCGATATTGGCCTGTAGTTTTCCTTCTTTGTATTGTCCTTGTCTGGCTTTGGTATCAGGGTGATGTTGGCCTTGTAGAATGTGTTAGGAAGTATTCCATCTTCCTCTATTTTTTGCAAGAGTTTGAGAAGAATAGGTATTAAATCTTCTTTGAATGTTTGGTAAAATTCTCCAGGGAAGCCATCTGGTCCTGGACTTTTATTTTTTGGGAGGTTTTTGATTACTGTTTCAATCTCTTTACTTGTGATTGGTCTGTTCAGATTCTCTATTTCTTCTTGATTCAGTTTTGGGAGGTTGTATGCATCCAAGAATTTGTCCATTTCCTCAAGAGCATTCAATTTTACAAGCTCTTGCTAAAGTCAAAAATCCTCCTTAGATGGCATAGAATTTGGTATCTAGGATTCTGGGGTCTAGGGACATCCATCTGTGTTGGATGATACAATAACATAAAGAGCCATGGAGTGGGAGTCAGGAGACCTATACCAGGTCCAGGCTGGGCTGCCATCTCCTAGATGATCACTGGGTTTCACTTTTGTCATCTGTTAAATTGAGATTCATTCATTCATTCATACCTCATATGTGCGTTAAGTGCCTATTAGATAAAGTAGATAAGGCAATGGTTCCTTGACTTTTGATTATGGACCAGTTAAATTCCATTAGGACATGGAGTTTTGGCACCCAGGATTATCAGCTTTTTATTGTGCCCAAGTAAGGACATTAGCATACCATGTATCATCATTTTATAAAAGGATGTTTTCATACAAAAAAGGAGGATAGTCCTGACCTCAGAATAAAGGACAGTTTTTCCAAAGAAAGGTTCAGGACCACCTTACATCAGTATACATATATCTGTTATTGCCCTTATTCTTCTCCTTTAGTCATAACCCAGAGAAAACTTCACCACAGACTGACTTTGGTCTGTGACTTACTGTTTGAAAATCACTGAAACGATATAGTCTCTGCCCTGTAGAGGATTGTTGCCCTTTAGGAAGGAGCTTACCCTTCTGTATCTATCAGGTTTTGCTGCATAACAAACCATCCTCCCAACCTAGTGGCTTCAAACAACATTGATTGTTTCCTATGATTCCATGGCTTGGTTGGGTGGTTCTTCTGGGTGGGGCTGGCTTGCCTAGGGCTGGATGGTCTGGGGTGGCCTCACTTATGTGCTTGGGGCTTCAGCTGGGATGGCTGCAGTGGTTGGGGCTTTCCTCTATGAGGCTCTCATCCTACTGAAGACTGTCAGGGCGTGTTCACGTGGCTGTGAAGGGTGAAGGGTTCCCAGCAGCAGACAAGGAAGGGCAAGCCCTTTCCAAGTGTCCATTTGCCTTGTGTTTACCAACGTCCCAGTGGCCAAGGCACATCACATGGCCAAGCCCAGATTCAAGGGGCAGAGAAATAGATTCCACCTCTTGATGGAATCTAGGTGGAATTCCTGCAAAGTCACATTGCAGAGGGGTGAACGGACAGGGATGGGAGGAAAAGTTTGTGACCATTTTTGCAATTGATCACAGCTTTCTGCCTCCTGACATTATTGTAAAGATGGAATGTAGGAAATAGACATGAAAGTGTTGTGAAAATTAGAAGTGATCTTTAGTTAGAAGGAGCAATTCATGCTTCTCAGTTAGCCTACTGTAGGGAAAACATTATTAGAGGAAAGCAGTCTTGAGCTATAAGCTCTGAGCTTCTTTATAAATTGATGTCTTTATTCTCCTGAAACCAATTGTCCTCATGACCAGAGCCATAGGAGTTAAACCCAAAGCTTTAGGAGGCCATTTTGGCAGCACATTTTACCAGCTTCCCAAGTAAAATTGCAACTCCCTACATGTTTTCAAGTTTGAAAAGATCCAAAAGCTGACTGGTGCCCCTCCCACACCTGTCCCTGTGCCGGACTTCCTGTTTGAAATTGAGTACTGCGACCCAGCGAACGCCAAATTTTATGAGACCAAAGGAGAACGAGACCTAATCTACGCCTTCCATGGGAGCCGCCTAGAAAACTTCCATTCCATCATCCACAATGGCCTGCACTGCCACCTCAACAAGGTGGGGCCTGAACCTGCTGACATGGGGCGGTGGGGCGGGGGGGGGGGGTCAGAACCCTGGGGAGTTTGCTGGTGGGGGTGGGGGCGTAGGTCCACTAAGGCTTTGCCACTCAAAGTGCAGCAGCAGCAGCTGGGAACCTGTGAAAATGCAGAATCCTGGGCCCACCCTAGACCTTCTGCATCAGAACCTGCATTTTAACAAAATCTCCAGCTGATTGATTACAGTTTGAGAAGCATTGATTTAAAGATGGTTCCTAACCTTGGCTGCACATTTAGAATCACTTGGGAAGCTTTTAAAAATCCCAATGCCTGGTTATGTCCCAGACCGGTTAAATCAGAATCTCTGCGAGAGGGGCCCAGACAGCAGCATGCTTTGAAAGCTCACCAGGTGATCCCAGTGTGTGGCCTGCTCTCGGTACTCAACTCAGTCCCTGGACCAGTGGCATTCGCATCACCCGGAAGCATGTTGAAAATGTGGAATCTCAGGCCCATCCCAGACCACCTGATCAGAAATCACACTTTAACAAGCTCCCCTGGTGACTCATATGTACAGTGAAGTTTGAGAAACGGTTCCCTAGGGAACACACCAATAGAGTCAGCCCTTGAGAAATTCAGACTTGTGCCCAGGAGAGGTCCTTTCCTTCCCTCCTTGAGCTCCTTTCCTACCTTTTTAAGGAGTCAACAGTGTCAACCACCCATTCTCTGCTGGCACTTATTTTGCCCCTCAGTGAGGTGTAAAAGGAAGCATACAGACAGGAGCCAAAAAGACCACCTTGGCAGCTCTGCAGGCCTGGGAAAATTTACTTAACCTCTCTGAGCCTCAGTGTTCTTATCTGTAAATAGGATGCCATTACCCACCTTCTGGTGTGCGGAGAGGATTGAAACAATTCATGTATGCAAAGGGCTCTTCCCGTATTAGGCACCAAGGACACAGTCGCTACTTTTATAGGTTGATGGAGAGAGAATCTGGGGGGGTGGGAGGAGCTGCAGGCTTTTCCCCAGTTATGGCAGCATCTTTCTTGTCTGAGGAGCTGGCTCCATGAGCCACGGGCTCCGTAGCAGCCCCAAGGCTAGGAAGACCTTCCCAACACTGCTGCATCTGGTTAGCGCAGTTGGGTTTTGCTGAGGATGACGGGCTTGTTTACACTGGCTCTCAACTTATTATTACGGCCAGGCTACTGGAATCCAGGGACGACGTCCACTTCACACCAGAGCTGGCTGGAGAAGCTGCCTGCAGATTATAGTCCTGTACACCAGACCATTACTTCAGTGCCCCAGGGAGTTTGCTGCTTAGAAGCATCTCATAAGAGTCCTTTGGTAAAGGGGATGCTCTTCCGGCCTCCTCTGTCTGAGTTTTCAGTGAGGGGCTTGCTTGAGGGAGCCCACCTGCCAGTTGAAGCTATGAGATTATTTTCATGGTAGAGATATCCCAAGTTTCCCACTCTTGTGCACCTCTGCTTCCGGCAGCCTTGCCTGAGGTTCTCGAATCTAGGGAAGGGCGTATACATGGCAGGCATAAGTGGAGAATGGATGTCGGGGTCAGATCAGAGGATACCCAGTGTCCTTGGAAAAGGTCTGTGTCAGCTTTTGAGAGATGGAGACACTGCCTAACCTGGCAAGGGGCTTCCCAATGGTCGAGCAAAGGCTTATTTCATTTCCCCTAAGCTTCATTTAACCAGCTTAGAACTGTGGAAGCTTGGTGTCACTGAATAGGCCATTTCTCAATTTCCAAGCGTTGGATGTTCAGTGAGCTGTTTGAGTCCACTCATTGTCTTTTAAAAAAATATTTTTAATTTTTCTTTTTGCTGAGGAAGATTCGCCCTGAGCTAACATCTGTTGCCAATCTTCCTCTTTTTTTGCTTGAGGAAGATTAGCTCTGAGCTAACATCTGTGCCAATCTTCTATTTTTTTGTATGTGGGTCACCGCCACAGTATGGCTGACAAGTGGTGTAGGTCCATGCCCGGAATACGAACCCACAAACCCAGGCTGCTGAAGCAGAGCACACTGAACTAAACCATTGCACCACGGGGCCATCCCCCCACTCATCATCTTGAGATACTGATACTGTGGCCCAAGAATAGCAATTGAATTTCAACTTGAATGTCAAATTCCATTCATTGGTAGCAGCCACCTGGAATGTTGAGAAGGATTCTGAGTCAGTGTGAATGAATGCCATGATTGATATTTTATGTTGGCCATCATGGTTGATTATTGATGTCTACCATGGGCAAAGGATGTGTTTGGTATGCCTGCTGTAGCCTCAACTTGCAGATATTTCACCTGAGATCCTTTTCTTCACCTGGCATACTTCCTCATGGAGGGCATCAAGTTAGTACCTACCACCAGGGAGCTGCCTCCCAGGTTTTTGGACATTTTCTTGGTCAACACCAACATAAAGAGTACAACCTACCCTGCCCCTCTTAGAGACCTTCCTTGCTGGGTTACAGTTTCTGGTCTGGGAGATTCATTTCTAAGTAATGACTCAGATTACCTCCCCCTCAGGTGTGATCTCCCTCCCTGTACATAAGGGTGTGACTTTGCTTCTGCAAACCCATCAGTGTAACCATGCTTAATGCATTCATGTAACAGGAATTACTATATATACTATGACACAAGGGCCTATGATGGAGTGTCCACCCCTCTCATGTGCCAGGTGTCCTGCTAGATGCTTTATGCACGTTATCTCATTGAATCCTCCTCCACAACCTTCTGAAGGAGATACTATTATCACCGTTTTGTAGATGTAGAAACTGAGACCCAGAGAGTTTAGATAACTTGCCAGCTTGTTGGAGGCATAGGCAGGATTCAAACTCAGGTCTGTTTGGACTCTTATACCTATGGTTTTCTCACTCAACCTTAACCATAGGAACTACTAGTTTGCCAGTCAGTTTGCCGCTAGTCAGACACATCCACAACCAGTTGAATTGTCATCAGATAGGAATGTGTTTAGTAATAACCCTCTGATGATATGATAGGATTATTTGACTGTATACCTTTGCTGGGAAAAAAAGAAGCTTGAAAATTTTGTGTTTACAACTCTGTTGAAGAAAGACCTGTGTCATCTTGCTGTGCCAACTCTTCATTCACCGGCCCTGTTTGTTTTCTCTTGACCTCTGCCATTCCAGACATCTTTGTTTGGGGAAGGGACCTACCTCACCAGTGACTTGAGCCTGGCCCTTATTTATAGCCCCCATGGCCATGGGTGGCAGCGCAGCCTCCTCGGCCCCATCCTCAGCTGCGTGGCCGTGTGCGAGGTCATTGACCATCCAGATGTCAAGTGCCAAACGAAGAAGAAGGGTGAGTGAACACTTGACCTGGACCTGGGCTGTGCAGGCTCTTGCCATTGGCCCAGCTGTTGGGTGGAGCACCCATTGCATGCCAAGGGATGGGACTGGGTCCAAAGCAATGTAGAACAGCGGCCTGCCTTCAAAGAGTGAGCAGTCTCCTTAGGGGTTGAACACACAATGGAAAAGATATCACATACTACAAGGTGGTGGGTAAAGAGTGCCAGGTGAGGGGGCTGATGAGGTCCACGGGGGCAGCTCAGAGGAGGGAGAAATCATGGTGGGTCCGAGT
Source organism: Tapirus indicus (assembly GCA_031878705.1). NCBI lineage: Eukaryota > Metazoa > Chordata > Mammalia > Perissodactyla > Tapiridae > Tapirus > Tapirus indicus. The sequence goes on along the minus strand of CM062918.1, from coordinate 56,092,432 downwards.
GCTCAGGGAAAGCTTTGGGAAGGAGGTGACATTTGATAGATGCAAGCGAGTATGTGAGGCTGGAGCACAGGCTCCTTGAGGGCAGGAACTGGGTCTCATTTAATCTTGGGCACCTGATGTCAGCAGGGAGCCTGGAACATACTTGATATTCAGTAAATATTTGCTAGACTGAAGCTAAAGATGTGTCCAGATCCTGTCCCTCTGGGCTACTCTGGTGCGTACCAGAGCCCTTGGAGGATGTGAGGGGCAACTGAGGCATGGGGAGTAAATCCCAGGCTCTCCAGGGAGCAGGTGACTAGCTGGCCACCTCAGTCCACTCCTCTGATGTCCCTTAGATTCTTTACCATGTGCCTCCTGCTGTTTTGCCCTCAGAGGCAGAAGAGTCACAGAGCTGTCATTCCGGTCTCCAGAACCGGCCTCCTGGTTCCACGGAGACAAGGAGAATTGAGAAAACTGTCCGTTCCTGGCCTCTAATGTAAAACAACTGGAATCCTGAGGAACGGGCCCAGGTCTGACGTCACCCTCCCAAACCAGACAGCATGAATATTTGCATTTATAATTGTTAGGAAGTTTGCAAGCCGTGACGTTAGACATCAAAACAAAACTTTGCAACGCCTGCTGTCACACAGCTTTGGCCTTTTTTTTTTTTTGGTAAAGCATTTTCATGTTGTGAAAAGTTTTTGTTTTTTTAAACAAGTCTTGGTACAAAGGGTGGAAGATAAGTGTTCTAAGTGTTCTATGAAGCTCGAATCCAGAGTGGTTAATTTAAAATGCCTGCTAAGTTGTTAAAAGAAAACTTCACAGCTAAGTTGCCTAGATTCAAATCTGTTCCATCATTCAGTAGCTGTGTGGGGCCTTTGGCATAGTTATTTAATCTCTCTATACTTCAGTTTCCTCACCTGTAAAACATGGATAATAATAGTACTTAGCTTGCATGGTTGCTTTGAGAATTAAATTTATTAATATAGAAGTTAGAATAGTGACAGGCACACAGCACTATAATGTGGTGGTGGTGGTGTTACTATTAAATTGTTCTATATGTAGTAGTTGAAAAATTTAATGACATTAAATATCCACAGACTTTGAAAAAATAAATAAATAAAATAAAACGCCTGCTAAGAGACTTGTTTCCGATCCAGTCCTGTTCCTGGTTCCCAGTCCCAGATTCTTGTTTTGTTCTGTCCATCAATCTGCTTCTTCCCTCGGCTTTCCCCGCTCGGTTTTTTTCCCCTTGTATCCCTTTGATTTTCCTATTCATTTTTTCCACCTCCTGCTTTTTAGTGCTGCTTCACATACACAAACAAGCCATTCCTCAGCCTGCTGGGGCTTCTCCACCCTCAGGACCAGGAGGCTTGACCCATTTCTATTCATCATTTGCTTCTTTTATTTTTGTGTTTCCCCCACCCTTTACTCTCCTTATTCAGATTCCAAGGAGATAGATCGCAGAAGAGCGAGAATCAAACATAGTGAAGGGGGAGATATCCCTCCAAAGTACTTTGTGGTCACCAATAACCAGCTCCTGCGGGTGAAGTACCTGCTCGTGTACTCACAGAAGCAGCCCAAGAGGTAAGAAGGACGGTCCCCACGTGCGATCCAGAACAACTGCAGGTTGCACAGTATTGGGTTCTTAGTAATCAGCACCTCTTTCCTCCAGCCTTAGACCTCAGTTGTGTATCAAGTACATAAAGCACTATGCTGGACACGGTGACGGGGAAGAATACAGATTGAATGAGATGTGCTCCTGGCCCTAAGGGGACTGTGTATTCTAGCAAAGAAGATAGATTTGTTAACACAAATAACAGGAGGGACTGACTGAAGCCAGATTGGCTGCTGCAGATCGTGAGGCCCCTTAGCCAGTGAGGCTCCTGACTGCAGTCTGAAAGCCACTGATTAGTTTCAGCTCTGAGGTTGGGGTTGTCTGCTGCCCAGCTCTGTCACCTCCCACCTTGGCCGCTGAACCACTGCCTGCTCCTCTCTGGACCTGAGATGCTTCATCTTTATCTCTAAAATGAGGGTGTTAAACCCAACAGCAAACGAGGCCTTTGGGCCCCTAAGAACCATGGTGGATGCCTCATCCCATCTCAGCAGTGAGGTTGTGGGGGATAAGTGTAGGGTTCTCTGGGGTTGGGGGTCACTTCGAGACCTTATCACATTGTTGGGGCCCATGGTAGAGCTTCTTGTGGCAGGTGAGCAGCAGGTAAGACAGGAAAAGGGACCACTTTTAATATTCCCCACTTCTGCTTGTATACGCCAGTGGTCTCCACACTTAGGATTTCATAAACCAGTAAAATCCACCCCTTTTCCCCCAAATTTGGGAAATTTGTGTAGCTTTCCTGAGTCTGGGGAACATTATCCTTTGGTTTAAAATCATCTGGCTTTTTCTACTTGAAAATTTCATTCCTTCCCACTTCTCCCTGGAGTGTCTCTTTAGTGCACACTTGGATGGTTTAAATCATCTCCCAGTGGGCCTAAGAGGATTTCCCCAGCTCAGATTGATATGTGTACGTGTCTAAAACTGAAAAGACTTTTGCTACATAACCTGCCACCTGCTGCCATCTGGGCAGACACCCTGAGCAAGGTCATTCTTCTAGAGACCAAAGTCCTACTTAAGAAAAGATGTGTTATAAAAGGTACAAGAGGAGCTGTAAAAGGGAAGCTCAGGGTGAGCTCATTGCATAGCTGTCTTTTTACATTTAGAAAATGTTCTGGTGAAAGGCATCGGTGCCAGAGCAAACAGCCCCAGATTTTTTAAGCAAAGGAGCACGCACGAAGCTTCATTTCATGGCTCACTTGCAGAGGATGAAATTCATCATTTCATCTTCTTTGAGCCAGAAGTTGTTGCATATACTTTAAAAAATGTTTTTCTCTTTTTGCTAGCATCATTCTTTTTTCCCTCTTAAGCAGGGCTTCAAGCCAGCTCTCCTGGTTTTCCAGCCATTGGTTTACGGTCATGATATCCCTCTATCTGCTGCTGCTGCTTATAGTGAGTGTCATCAACTCCTCAGCTTTCCAACACTTTTGGAATCGTGTGAAGAGATAATCTTTCTGAGCCTGGTGTGGGAGCCACCTCAACCATGTGCCTTATGATAACTTGTTCTGTACCTCCCATGCCCCTCATCCAGCCAGGTCAAGCCTGGGGGCCAGTTGGGGACCACAGACAATTTTCGTATGCCGTAATTTATCAGTTGCCTTTGATGATGTTCCCAGCCACACTCCAGTCAACGGGGGCCACTGGTCCCTCACTCTTAGGTTTCGGGGGAGCCCTCCTGTCTGCTCCTTCCTAAACAGTCCTAGGGAGTTGGCTTTTCTGCCAGGGCTAAAGGAAAGAGTCCTGGTGCATTTAAAAACAAAGTGTCCAAGCTGTCAGTGGTGTGTTTACAGTCCCTCCTGGCGGACGTTGACCCTTTCTCTAATGCTTTCTGGAAGGCGGAAAATGTGTAGTGGGGACTATAAATCACCAGGTGATTGCCTTGTTTTGACTTGAGACACCCAAGAGGAACAGTCATGTTTCTCGTAAAAATCGGTGGGATTGTTTTTGAATTCCACCAGCCTTTGTATGGGAGTGCAAAACATTTCACAGTTTTCTCAAGTCAACAAACAGCCTTCTGCTACAGCTGTAACCTCCCCGCCCAGGGATGAGAAAGGAAGGAGTCAGAGACCTGATAAAAAATATGAACTTAACAATGAGCAACTCAAGTTGGCTTTTTCTAAAAATTACCAACTGCTGATTACAGCTGAAATGGAACCAAATGTTAATTTTCTGATTTTTTTTTTTAAAAAAAATAGCTATTTGACAAATGTGTCTTTGTGAGCTGAGTAAGAGGGGAAATTTCTAAACCTCGAGCACGACTTGGGCAGTGTCCACAGCCTCTCTCCTGGCCATGTTTTAGAGAAAGGGATCTGAGCTTCAGGTCTGCCTCCTGTTCCCGTTCTCACGAAGCTGCCTTGACTGTGGCCTGCTGGCCACAAGCACCACGCCGTAGGCCCTCTGTGGGTTGCGGGCCTTCGAGCCAGAAGCCTGCCTCAGTGTGCTGCGGTTGCGCGTGGACCAAGCCTCTCTCACAGGGGTCAGGTCTCTGGGATTCAGCCTGGGCTTTAAATGTGCAGGAAGAGCCTCTGGCTGCCCAGAGAGCTGCGGTTCTACTTGCTGTATTCTCTGCCCCTTCTTCCTGCCCCCTTTCAGCCATAACAAAGCCCTGTCTGATTTGGGGAAAGAGATTTCTGTAAAGATGGGGGAAAGTCATTTTTCTATAATTTGCAAAGTTGTGAAAAAGCCACAATCATGGTTTTTACATTGAATGTTGGAACATTTCAAAAATAATAAATTGAATATTGGAACATTTCAAAAATAATAAAGGTATTTTCCTAATTACCAAGTAGCCTTTGTGACTGCTTTCAGCCTCAGCGTGAGTCTGCCGTGCATGCTCTGTCTTGCTGAAAATCTTATCCTCTCCTTCCTTGTTCAAGGTGGCCATTTGCTGGAGAGTCTATATCACCAGGATATCTAGTAGGTGCTGGATTTCTGGTCATCAGTATAACAAATATGAGCGCCTACTCTGTGCCGGGCACTAGAATTAGGAGCAGGACTAAGGTCAAAATGCCCCTGCCCTCACGGCGCTGACAGTCTGCAAGGTGGGCAGACGGACAAACATCCTCAGGAGTCAGGTTGGCATTATATGATGTTATAAAGGAGTTTTGGGAAATACTTGGCAAGGAGTCTTAACACAGTCTGGGGTCAGGAAGTACAGAAGTGACCCATGTAGGCACCTTGCATGTACTGATTTCTTTAATCCTCATGACAGATAAGGAATTGACATCCCAGAGAGTTTAATAGCTTGCCCAAGGTTATATGGCTAGGAAGTGGCAGAGCTGGGATTTGAAGCCAGCAGATTGGTTTCATAACCACCATGCCATACAGCCCCCCTGGGCTCCCAGAAAATGTGATGTTCAAGTGAAACCTGAAAGAGCCATTGGTGTTAGGCCAAGAAGTAGAGGAAGAGTGTTTCAGGCAGTGGGAACAGCACATGCAAAGACCTAGAGTGCACACTGGAGAAGCTAAAGGCAGGAGGGTCACAAAGGAAGAGGGTATGGTGAGTAATGGGGCTGGAGAGGTGGGCAGGGGCCAGGTCATGAAAGACCTTAAAAGCTCTGGGCTGGGGAAAGCCATTAGAAGGTTTTAAGCAAGGAAGTGATATGATCAGATTTGGTTTTCAGAAAAATCACTCTGACTGGTGGTTGGAAGGTGGATTTAGGATTATTTTGAGGATTAAAAGAACTGACACAACAGTGCCCAGCACAGAGCAAATAGCCAATATGTTTCAGCTGCAATTATTATTAGTTTTTAATGGTCCAGCAGAGGAGATGAGCATGCAGATAACACAGAGAGGCAAGGTCCAGGGAAATTGGAGGAAACCAAGACAGAAAAGTGTCATGGAAGCCAAAAAAGGCTTGATGATCTGTGTCAAATGCTGCTTAGCAATCAAGATTATACCTGTGAAATCTCTGTTGAACTTACGAGTTGGAGATCATTCATGAACTTGGTGGGAGCAGTGTCAGTAGAGTTCAGTGTATGGGATGTGGGCTAAGTCTGACTGTACAGATGTGAAATATTGTGCACGGTTTCCAGGGGTTCTCAGGCAATATTTATCTAAAACCTAGCCCTTTTTTCCTGAGGTTTCTGCCTGCTGCCCTGCTCTACCCCCAAAATAGGCAACATGATACCTTGTGACGGTGGGGCAGGCACTGAGCTTATGGTGGGGATGTGGGGATGGGTGAAGAACGGGCCTGTCCTCCAGGAGCTCCCAGGCCAATGGGGCGTCATCGGACAGGTACACTTTGATATGGTGGAAGGAAATCCCTGCAGTCTAGAGGGTTAGAGCAGGCAGGAGGGAAGACTAGGGCAGAGCTGCATTATGACTTTCATGGGCCCTGGGCAATTTTGCCTTCATGGACCCCTTCCTCAATTAAAAAATATTTAAAATTATATTTTATGACTGTGTTGGTATAAAGATGAATATTATATACTAAAATGTTTTCTTCCACTTAAAAGCGCATTTTTTTCCTTCTGATTTTAAAGGAAATTAAAACATTCTTGTAATGTGCACTTTAGGCCCTGTGCCTGCTGTGCCTAATGGATGAGTCAGCCTGGACCAGGGTAATGGGGGATAGTGTGAGTTCTCCGGGTACCTGGGAATGGAGAGGCAGGAAGGAGACACACCCAGAAGACTCACAGTTCTGTTTGGCACCAACTTGATGTCTACAGCAGACCCTGCAGGCCAACCAACTCCAAGAAAAGGCAGATTTGGGTGCTGGGGATTGGGAGCTCAGGGGGCTCACGACGCAGACACTTTTTCATGGAGGAGGAAGCAGGCTCCTTGCTGACGAGCTTGCTCTGGGCCAAAAGCTTCACCAAGCAGCTGATGGCAGAGGAGACCAGATAGTGGTTCATTTGGAGCCACCTCACATCGGAGCCCCAGTGGCCTTGGTCTTGTGAAAGCAACCCATCAGCCCTTTGTCATATTGCCACTGTCTGGGGGACAATTTTGAGAGAGGTGGCAAGTGGACCTCCTACAGGTTAGGTATCTGCTTCTGGGAAGTGCCAGGAATCCCCTGAGCTGTCAGCTTCCACCACAAAGGGAAGGGGTTTCACTCTGTGGACTCTTGCATGAGCATACATGTGTACATGAGAGACACATGGAGTAGGGATGTGGTGCCCCGTCATTTCTGATTAATTCATTTCATTGAACACTGATTGCCTACAAAACCAGGAGTGGGTGAGGAGTTTGTGATTTAAAGAGCCCAGTTCAGATCTTTTTCTTTAGAACATGGCCCCGTGCATCTGAGCCCATTCCGGCTGCTAAACCCCAGAGGTTTGTGTTGGCTTGGAATCAGCCGCACTCACCCTCCCTGTTGCCATGGTGATTCTTGGGGGTGGGTGGGGCTGGATTCAGCTCCTCACAAAAAACCCAAGACCATGCCCCTCCCCAAACCCCACCCGTCTCTCTCCCTACTCTCCTCCTCTCCACCCTGCCCCGCCTCTTGCGTTTTCCATCTCTTGGCCTTTGTTTGTTTTTGCTTTTGTCTGTCTCCCTCCTCTGGATGGGTTTCTGTTTGTTTCCAAACTGTCTGGGTCTGTGCACGAAGGAGACAGTGTTCTGGGCTGCCTCTAGCCCTGATCTGGTTAGAATGAGCCCCTCTCCTTCACATGAATCTCCAACCTGACATTTGGAACATCCGAAATACATCACGACATTCTGAAGCAAGATAGAAACCATCTCCACCCACTCCTGCTGGCACTCTTGTCCACCTGAAAAGGGTTTTTAGGAAATTTCCAGTGTTCCACGCAGTGTTCATATAGTGCAGCACTGAGAAGGGGAAACAGCATTTATTGAATACCTACTGTATACCAGCCACTGAACTAGGCTTTGCTTGTGTTAAAAATCTGGTGAAGGTGATGGTTCCAGCATTAAAATTCAACTGCAAGCTGCCTGTGGACAGACCCCAGATTGTCTTGGTACACCCAAGTGTCTAAGATATGGTGGATACTCAAGAAAAGTTTGTTGTGTGAATAAATGGGTGAAAGGATGCAAGAAACTTCCCTGCCATAGTAGAGGGTAATGATTGAATGTCAGCAAAGGTGGTTGAAGTCAGACTTGAGGAAAAATGCATTGGCAGGGGGCTGCCCAGTGACACAGCAGTTTAGTCCGCGCTTGGCAGCCCGGGGTTCACAGGTTCGGATCCCGGGCGCCTGCCGATGCACTGCTCGTCAGCCACGCCATGGCGGCGTCCCATATAAAGTAGAGGAAGATGGGCACGGATGTTAGCCCAGGGCCAGTCTTCCTCAGCAAAAAGAGGAGGATTGGTGACAGATGTTAGCTCAGGGCTGGTCTTCCTCACACACACAAAAAAAGAAAAAAACGCATTGGCAAGGCAGTGTGGCTGGGTGAGGGTTTCAGAGAAGGTTGTGGACATTTGTTGCTTGATTTCAGAGAGTCCCATTTGTTCTCTGTCACCAGAGGTAACTTTTGGGAGTAGTGGGGGAGGAGGCAGGACAGAGCCTTTTGCTTCACTGAAAAGGCTCAGAGTTAAAATGCAAATAGTCCTGAGAAAATTTAAACTATTGATTTGATGCTTATTCGTATGCACGCACGTGTAAATGACTGATGACAAAGCCTTTACTAAGTACAGGTTTTAGTAATGAGTTGGGGGGAGTGGCAGTGAGAGAGAAAGAAACTACTGGAGATTCAAGGGCAAGAGGAGCTTTGACCATGTGAGGGGTTGGGGGGAGAAGGGGAAGCCTGGGCCACTGGAGTCAAACTTCTCTCAATAGCCATTTGGCCCAAGGGAAGACTCCAGTGAAAACAGCGTGTGGTGCCTACAGGCCATTCCAGCTGTGGCACCATTGGTCAGTTCAATCAAACTGCCTGCAAGTAGGGCAGGAAGAAGACAAGGCCAGTCGGAATTCCTGGGAAGTATCAATTGCAGACCAGTTTAAAGATTTTGTTTTCCTGTTCTTAAACAAGTACCAGCTATGCCAAATGGGGCCATAACACATTACCTATCAGAGGTCTGTAGGGATTTAAAACTAGCACATCAATTATATTTTTAGAGGGCTCGAGAGTGCTTGAAAGGTATTTGTCTTCTTAGTTCTTTGACCATTAATTTCCTTTGGATGACATCTGTTCTTCTTGTCCAATGGACCCACAATCCATTCACCCTCCTGGTACCATATTCCAGTTTCCCTCTGGGGAACCAACCCCCTTTCCACTCTCATTGCATCTTGGTAAAGCTGACTGCCCCTCCCACCCACACACTCTGGGGGTGGAGCAGTGGCTCAGGCCCAAGCCAGTCGTCAAGTTGCATTTCCTCAGCCTCGGTGATTGGTTCAGATACAGGCATGTGACCCAATCAGAGTCTTCAAGGAGACTTCTGCTGGGGGCTGCTGGGAAGGAGAGCTTGCATTCCCACTGGTCCTCAATATGCGAGGGTGGCCCTGCTGCTGCCATCTTGCTGCCACTGTGAAGCTTCAGACTGACACCAACCCAGTGGAAAGCAGAGCCAAGAGAGGAAGAGAAACTGAGTCCTGATGATGTTGTTTGAGTACTGGATCCAGTTGTGCCTAAAGCCAGAATTCACTTATGTGACCAATAAATTCCTTTTTATTTAACAGAGTTTGAATTGGATCTTGTGGGGAACAAAGTGGGAAGGGATCCTTAACTGATACCTTGTGCCATCCTGGAATTTCATTATTTTTGGTGTAAATCCATTATTAAATACAGAGAGATGTAAATTCCAAATGAGTGAGTCAGCATTGATGAAGTTTGTCCTGACCCTTGGTCTATACCCACAAAGCACTCAAACTTGTGCAAAACGAGAGATGGGCAAAATACACACACAAAACACTATGTTCCGGGATCTTCTGTAGCCTGAGCATCAAGTTGCCTCCTTGGGTCAACTTGGACTCTTCTCCGGAAAGGCTTCCAGCCTAAAAAACCACAGGGCACTCTGAGGTCTGCCAGCAGCAATGGGTGGATATGACCAGGGCGGGGGTTATAAACAAAGCTGGAGGGGCCTGGCCCTGAGGAAGACCAGAGATTAGGTCTGCACCAGTAGAAGGAATGAGGGAGAAAGGCACTGCCATTTAGCAAGTGCCTCCTGCATGACAGGGGTATTGAAAGAATTATTTTATTTAATCCTCACAAAAAGGATCTGGGCTGGTGGTGTGGGGAGGCTGGAGTGGGCAACACCAGACCCAGGCGATGCAAAATGAGTTCCCTTCCCAGGTGAAGACCACTGGCTCTGCCATGTCTCATCAGTAGAGGTGCCTGGGGTGCTGGGAGTGGGACCATGGGAAGTCTCTCCTGATGCCCACGCTGCTAATGAGAGCTCTGGGCTCAGCTCTGTTCACCTTTCCGGCCCCGTCATCATCATTGCCCAGGAGGTGGGCTCAGAGGCACATATGGCACTGAATGTGGGGCAGGGAGGGCAACCCCTCCCATCCACCCCTGCTGCCTGCTCAGAGTTCGGGTCATCAGCCTGCTTTGATTAAGTTGACTTCTTCGACACCTCACACCCAGGGGCTGCCAGCAGCCAAGTGCCCCTGATTGTCTGAGATGTTCCCGACGTCAGAGAATAAACAGTCTCCCCTGTCCAGTCAGCTGTGCCAAGCAGCATTCCTGTCTCTCAGCCCCGCCCGGCTGGGTGGGGCTGCAGTCCTGTGTCTACCTCCAGCAGAGGCCTGGGGGACCTGGTGAGTGGGTGGAAGCGAGAGGAGAGGTCACTGTCTGTCTCCAGACTGCATAAGACATTCCCTCGCCTGAGTCCCCATTTCGCCCCAGGGCCAGGCACCTCAGCTTCAAGCCACTCCTGGTACAAACTCTGTGTTTGTAATAATGACTCTGTGACTTAAGAGGAGGCCCACACCAGGCCACTGTCCCTGGGGTAGGAGTCTCTTCACCCTTGCCAAGCGGCTGCCTGGGGAATTTGAGACTCTTACATTGTTCTAGCTAGATCTGAACTTCTCACACCCAAATGGCTCATTTTGCAGAGGTGAATGCAGGGAGTCAGGGGCAGAAGCAAGACTAGACCCTGGGCCTTTCATTGTTATCCACTGCCTTGGGATTGTGGATGCTGCGGCTAGGATGACGTGAGGGGCTGAGAGGGGCAGCCCATGCTTTTGGAGAGAAGCAGAGGTGTTTTCATCCTACGCCTGTTTTGGAAATCAGGCTTGCGGCCGAGCCATTTCCTGAGGAAGCAAGGCCTCTGGAAAAGCACTCTTCACCAGCCCCTCATAAATCATCCTGTCAGGAGTAGAGCTGGGGCAGCAGGACCTGAGTGGGGCTCTGCCACTGTCCAGAGTCCAGCGCCCAGCCTGGGCTTGGCCAGGCTATGGGAGGTGGCTGAGGTTGGAGGGCAGATTGCTTGGGAAGGGTAGCCCCCCCAGCACACGCCATCTGCCTCTCTGCCCTAGCACTCTGGCCTGGGACTGCGGGGGAGGAGAGAACGCAGCCTTTCTCAGCCAGTCTGCAAAAGGAATTCCTCTAGGAGCCCCCTCTGGCTGCAGACAGGAGGGGGAGGGAGGCAGACAGTGTGGGAGTCCAGGGCGGCCAGGGGTCTCTATGGACAGGTGTCTCACTCCCAGTCTGTCTCAGGCCTACAGCTTTGTCTTTGTCCAGCTGCGTGTGTCAGTGTGGATTTGTGTGACTGCTCCATGTTTGTATGTGTAGGCGGCTGCATTTCTGGTTCGAGCTGTGTTCCTTGGTGGGAAAGGGTGTACTTATGTGTCGGCCTGCCTATGAGTGTCTGTGGGCACACATGCTCACACGTGTGTGAGCATTTAAGTTGTTTCAGTGTAAACGTGTACGTGTCTTTCTAGCTGTAGGCATGTGTGTCTCTGGGAATATGGGCATATATTTGTCAATAGTACGTTGGTGAGACTCTGAAAGCATGTATGTCTTCTATTTACATTTGTGAGGAGCATTCATTCACTCATTAATGGATTCTTTCACACAGTGATTTGTTCATTTACTAACAGACATCTTTAAAGCACTTGCTCTGTGACTGGCCCCACACTGGGCACTGGGGGTGAGAGAGGTGTCCAGGGCAGCTCCTAACATTTGCAAGACCCAGGGCAACAGTACAAATGAAGTGTTTTTTGTGTGTGTGAGGAAGATTAGCCCTGAGCTAGCATCTGTTGCCAATCCTCCTCTTTTTGCTGAGGAAGACCGGCCCCGGGCTAACATCCGTGCCCATCTTCCTCTACTTTATATGGGACGCTGCCACGGCATGGCTTGACAAGTGGTACGTTGGTCCGTGCCCGGGGTCTGAACCTGTGAACCCTGGGCCACTGAAGCAGACCATTATGCCACCAGGCCAACCCCTGAATGAAGGCTTATATTCATATATGTAAATATTTTAATGTCATAAGTCAAAACAACAAACTTCTAAATAAAATACTCAATCCTAATGACCTTGAAGGCTGGGTTTGATTTTGAATTCCCAGCTCCTCTGAGTTCTGTGCAGGAACTCAGCCACACAAAGCCAGTGACCCCAGCCTCCTTTCCCATCCTGGCTCTGTCCCGTACCTCGAGGGCCCTACCACGCATGTGTTGCTCCTCACATGTGTCCAAACTCCATGCATGCACCCCACAAACAACTGCCCTTGGCCACCCTTTGGGTCTAGGGGTGCCCACATCATTGGCAAAGTCTGCCCAAATGGCTCCAACTGGGAAATAATGGAGTCCTATGTACCTGATGTGTAGTCCACGAGAGGGGCGTGGGCTCCCAGTGGGCCCATTCTCTTGGTCCCAGGGACTTCTCACTGTGTAGGGTGGAGTGTGGCCAGAGTAGAGCCAGAGTGTGGCCATCTAAAGGGTGGGCCCAGGGTAAGGGCCCTTTTTCCTGTTTCCTCATGGAATTTGCAATCTGGAAAAAGGAATCACAGCAAGTAGAGAGGTGAGAGCAATATAATATATGGGTATAAGCACCTGTGTATCTATGCCTCTGCGCTCTGCCTGTGTGGATGTCTACATGTGGGTTTCTCTGTTCATCTTTGTCTGTCTTGTCTCCTAGGGGGCAGAGCTTACAGCTTTTCTCCCAGCCTCCCCTTGCCTGGGTTGACTTAGGACTGTGAAACAGGCTGGGGTGGTGGGAGGGGCACTGATCTGGGTCTGAGCCGCTGTCCTATGCACAGCTTAGACTCACTCTGTGATCTGGCCTCAGTTTCCTCATCTAGAGAATGGAGGGGCTGGATTACCATGTCTTTAATTTACAGGCCTTGCTTGGTTTACAGAAGGAGTATGAATGATTTCCTGAGTTAATTACTTTCTAGAAGTCAAATTGAGGGATGCCTAATGTAGAGGCTTTGGGTTCAGACAGAGCTGAGTTTGAACCCCACTTCTGCCATATACGAGCCATGTCTCCTTTAGACTTACTGAATCTCCCTCAGAGTTGTGAGGATTAAATAGGATAATGTGTACAAAGCGTTGAGCACCATGCCAGGCTCACAATAGAAGTTCAGTAAATATTAGCTTCTGTCCTTATCTAGGGTCTTTCCAACTTTCGTACCTTACAAATTCTGAGTTTAGTAGACACATTGACTAATTGAAACCATTAGAACCACGTGTTTAGGGAGTTCTGGCCCTATGTTGGTTGGAGGGTAGGGACAACTGGGTGAGAAAAGCTGGCCCTTTCTTCAGTGCCGTCTAAAAAGCTGCCAGTTCAGATCTGTGTGTGAGCCGCTCCCTGCGTCTCGTTTTCCCATGTGGACCCTTGACTCTTTCTGTCTTGCGTAAAGCACTGTGAAACGCAGGTTCAACGCCCTCTTCTGACCTGATCCTGGCCCTGAGGCCCTCCCTGGTCCCGCAGTTTGATGTGCTAAGTAGGATCAGGCCACAGGGCAGAGCTGGGTCAGGTAAGGCCTCGGGCTCCCTGACATGTCTGGGCCTGCCTGACCAGCCCCAATACTGGGCCGATCCAGTCAGGCAGAGGGCACCTGTCACCTATGATTGATACTCCTGGGAGGGCATCGCTCTGCTCCTGGCAGAGGAGGCCTTAGGATCCTGGAGCACCGGGGAGACTGAGGAGACCTCCAGGACCCCTGTCTCCTCAAGGTCTCTAGAATGGCTGAGTTCCAGCAGGAGCAACGTAAAGAGAGTTGGGGAAGGGCAGCTGACAGCGCCTCTCAGCCAGAGCTGATGGGGGGGTGACCATCTCGGGAATCCCCTGGAGCCTGTGAAAACTGGCGGCTCTTGGGCTCTCCTGAAATATCGCTCACCCGAAGGGAATGAGGGAGGGGTCTAGGGCCTAGCCAGGGTTGCTGAGTTGGGTAATGCCCTGAATATGACCTCAGGGTGGCCAAGGCCCTGCGGGAGGCCCTCAAGGAGAGGGTCTACCCTTGAAGTCATGCTGGCCATCCCTCTGACACCCCACACACAAGGGTGACTGAGAACTGGTTTGATGATCTCCCAGCTCTGGGGATTACTAGGGAGGTGGGAACAACTTAACCTGCAAAAGGCTTTCTGGAGGTCATTGCGATCTCCCTCCACCTTCTCTGGGCTGCTATATTTGGGGACAGAACTAGGAATTTTCCTCTTGAAAAAAATTGAAAGTAAGGGAGCAAGCGGTGGGTTGAGGCCAAAGCCACGTGTTTAAGGAAATTTCTGCTTCATGTTGGCTAAGACAGGGAACGTCTGGTCAAAGAGCTGCTGACGGCCAGGGTCTCTGTAAGTAAACAGACCGCCTCCAAAGGCCACCCTGACCTCATTTCCCTCAGCAGTGTGAGAGGGGATGATATCACCAGAGCAGGGCCCCCTGGTCATGGAGTTTGTCAGTGAGCAGGACGGAGGCTCAGTGATTGCCAGCAGCCTGGGTGCTGCTGGCCAGTTATTGCAAACAGCTGCTCCCCATACAGGCGGCTCCGACACCCTCTTACACATGCTCATCTATGATGGGACTCCAGCCACATCCATGACCCCACAGCTGGGGTGTTCCTGGGAAAACGGGATTAACTGTGACGTTCCCAGCTTTCACGCAAGGCCTCTTCCTCAACCAAAGAGATGGGCCTCCTCTGGTCTATGGAGAGGGGCACCTAGGATGGGGCCAATTGCAAGGAGTGGGCCTGGAGGCACAGGCCCAAGTCCTGCCCCCGTGGAGAGCAGGCAGTGGCAACGTGCACCACAGCCTGTCTCCTGGGGCTGGGCAGCCAGGTCCAGTGGGGGAGTTTCTGTGAACAGAGGGCCCAGGTCAGGGGAGGTTGGGAGGTGGGGAGGGGAAGAAGCCACAAAGCCCTCTCTGTGTCTTCTGCACAGGCTCTTCTTGAGCACAGCAGTCACCAGGTGAGGCTTTTATGGGGTTTGAAAGCCCTGCAGCAAAGTTGCTGAGGAGCAGCTGCCAGCGGTTGGGCCAGACTCTGTAGCCTTCCCTACTTCACCTCCCGGCTGGGCAGTGGGGAGCAGTGAGCCTCCATGTAGACAGATAGGCCAGAAGCTTCTTGGAAGTGGGCTTTGGCCCTTCACTTCTTTGTGTCCCCCAGAATCCTGGGCTGATTTCACAGGAGGCTCATCAGTCACACAGACCCATCCACATTGCAACCAGCCCGCTCAATGCCCACCTGACCTCCTCCAGGCTGACTGAAAACCTCAGACTGGCCAGCAGGCTCACAGAAGACTCACTGCCTGCCTCATGTACAGCCTGACTGACCAATAGGCCAACCCACTAATTTAGTCTATTTCTTAAAAATATAGTCATTGAACACCTCGTTTGTGCCAGGTCTTATGCTGGGTGCAGGGGATACAGCAGTGAACAAGACAGACAAGATCCCTGCTCTTAGGGAGCTGACAATAAACAAACAAAACAATGACAGAGTGTAATATATATATTATGAAGGAAGTAAACAGGATTCTGCAGGAGAGAGTATCTAGCAGGTCCTATCCTTGATATAATGGTCAGGGAAGACATCCCTTACACATAACCTGAGACCTAGGGGATGAGAATGAGAAAAAAACCATCCAAAGAGCCTGTGGAAGAGCTTTCCAGATAGAGAGAAAAGCAGTGTCAAGGCCTTGAGTTGGGGAAGAGCTTGGCATAATCTTGGAATATCCAGAAGACCGATGTGACTGAAACACAGTGAGTGAGGGGAAGGTGGCATATACATGAGGGTGGAGAGGAGGGAAGGAGCAGACCAGATGGGGCCTTGTAAGTGACAGTAAGGAATTAAGTGGATGTGAGGGGAAGACCCTGAGGGCTCTAAGCAAAAGTGTGACACACCTTCAAGAAGAAATAGATAAACTGAATAGCCCTATATACACTAAAGAAATTGAATTTATAGTTAAAAATCTTCCCACAAAGAAAACTCCAGACTTACATGCCTCCACTGCTGAACTGTACCAAACATTTAAGGAAGAAAAAATACCAATTTTATATAAAATCTGCCAGAAAATTGAAAAGGAATACTTCACAACTCATTCTATGAGGCTAGCATTACTCTGATACCAAAACCAGACAAAAAAATTCCAAGAAAAGAAACCTACAAACCAATATCCCTTATGAACTTAAATACAAAAAAATTTAATCAAAATTCTAGCAAAGTAAATCCAACAATACATAAAAGGATAATTCTTCATGACCTAGTGGTTTTACTGAAAAATGCCAGGCTGGAGAAATGTTTGAAAATCAATTTATATAATTCACCATATTAACAAACTGAAAAAGAAAAAAACCATGTAATCACCTCAATACATGCAGGAAAAGGATCAGACAAAATCCAATATTCATTCTTTTCTTTTTTTTTTTTTGTGAGGAAGACCAGCCCTGAGCTAACATCCGTTGCTAATCTTCCTCTTTTTGCTGAGGAAGACTGGCCCTGGGCTAACATCGGTGCCCATCTTCCTCCACTTTATATGGGACGCCGCCACAGCATGACTGACAAGCGGTGCGTCCACGGGTGCCCAGGATCCGAACTCGCGAACCTCGGGCTGCCAAGCGCGGACTAAACAGCTGCACCCAATATTCATTCTTGATAAAAACTCTCAGTGAAGTAGGAAAAGAAGGGGAGTCCCTCAGCCTGGCATCTATGAAAAACCTGAGGCTAATATCACAGTTAATGGTTAAAGATTGAATATTTTCCCTCTAACACTGGGAATGAGGCAAGAATGTCTGTTTTGCCACCTCTATTCAACATTGTACTAGAGGTACTAGCCAGCACAATGCAGCAAGAAAAAGAAATAAAAGGCATACAGGTTGGAAAGGAAGAAGTAAAACTGTCTTTATTTACAAACGACATGATCATATACATAGAAAATCCTGAGTAATTTACTTAGGAAAAGTGACCAAAATGAATAGTGAGTTTAGCAAAGTTGCAGGAACCAGATCAATAAATGAAAATCAATTGTATATGAACAATGAATACTTGGAAATTGCATTATAAACACAATACCATTCACAATACTGTCAATAATATGAAATACTTAGGGATAGGGCTGACAAAAGCTGTGTAAGATTTGTACACTGTAAACTACAAAACAGCGCTAAGAGAAATGAAAGAAGACATAAATAAATGGAAAAAGGTACTGTGATCATGGACCAGAAGACTCAATATTTTCAAGGTGGCAATTCTCCCCAGATTGATATATATATAGATTCAAAATAATACCAATCAAAATCTCAACAGGTCTTTTTTTGTAGAAACCAACCAGCTGATTCCAAAATGTATATGGAAATGCAAAGGACCTTGGATAGCCAAAACAATTTCTAAAAGAATTATAAAGTTGGAGAAGTTTCCTTACTTGATTTCAGGACTTATTATAAAGCTACAGTAATTAAGACAGTGTGGTGTTGATGTAAAGATAAGCATATAGAGCAACAGAACAGAAAAGACAGTCCAGAAATAAAGCTACACACATATTGCCAATTAATTTTTGATAAGGGTGCCAAGTCATCTCTGAGGAAAAGATAATCTTTTCAACAAATGGTACTGGAACAACTGGATATCTGTGTGGAAAAAAAATGAACCACTGCCCTTATCTCACACTATACACAAAAAATTAATTCAAAATGGATCACAAACCTAAATGTAAGAGCAAAATCCATAAAACTTCTACGAGAAAATCTTCATAACCTTGGGTTGGGCAGAGTTCTTAGATATGACACAAAAAATGCTAACAATAAAATAAAAAGTTGTGGGGCTGGCTGGTGGCATGGTGGTTAAGTTTGCACACTCTGCTTTGGTGGCCCGGAGTTTGTGGGTTTGGATCCCAGGTGTGGACCTACATACCATTCATCAAGCCATGCTGTGGCAGCATCCCGCATACAAAATAGAGGAAGAGTGGCACAGATGTTAGCTCAGGGACAATATTCCTCCAAAGTCAATAAACTAGACTTTATTAAATATAAAACTTTTGTTCTCTAAAAGATACGATTAGGAAAATGAAAAGGCAGTCACCAATGGGAGAAAATATTTTCAAAACATATATCCAACAAAGGACTCATATCTAGAATGTATTTTTTAAAAACCTCTTTATATACCTAGAATGTATAAAGAACAAAGGATTTGTATTGAGGATATATTTTAAAAGTATATGCTCAATAAGAAGACAAAAAAAAAAATCAAAAAAATTTTTTTTTTTTTTTGCTGAGGAAGATTTGCCCCGAGCTAACATCTGTGCAAATCTTCCTCTATTTTGTATATGGGTAGCCATCACCACAGCATGATTGCTGACAAGTGGTGTAGGTCTCCACTCAGGAACTGAACCCGGACCGCGGAAGCGGAGCACACCAAAGTCAACCACTAGGCCATGGGGCCAGGCCCCCCAAATTTTTTAAATGAGCAAAAAGTTTGAATTTCTCCAAAGAAGGTATACAAATGGCAAATAAGCACATACAAAGATGCTCCTTGGTTATCAGAGAAATGTAAATTAAAATATAATGAGATTCCACTATATACCCACTAGAGATGCTAAAATTAAAAGACTGACCTTGCCAAGTGTTGGCAAGCATGTGGAACAACTATAACTCTTCTATACTGGTGGTGGGAATGTAAAATAGTATAAACACCTTAGAAAACAGTTTGGCAATTTCTCAAAAAGTTAAACTTACACCTACTGTATGACCCAGTCATTCCTCTCCTAGGTATTTACCCGAGAGAAATGACAGCATAAGTCCACACAAAGACCTATACATGAATGTAGCAGCTTTATATATAATAGCTAAAAACTAGAAACAACCCAAATGTCCATCATCAGGTGAATGGTTAAACAAACTCTGGTACATCCATGCAATGGAATACTACTCAACAGTGAAAAGAATTATTGATACAGTGAATAACATGGATGAATCTCAAAATCATTAAGTCATATAAAAAAAGAGTACATGCTATATTATTCCATATATATAAAATTCTAAAAATGCAAACTAGTCTATATGGATGGAAAGCAGATCAGTGGTTGCCTGGGGACGGGAGGTGGAGGAGGGTGGGTTGGATTTCAAATGAACACAAGGAAACTTTTTCGGGTGATAGATATGTTCCTTATCTTTATTGTACTGATGATTTCATGGGTGTATATGTATGCTAAAACTTATCCAATTGCACACTTTAGGTGTGCAGTTAATTGTACGTCAATTATATCTCAATAAAATTGTTCAAAAAACTACAGCCCTGATCTAGTTTGCTTTTTAAAAACATTTACTCAGGTTGCTGTGAGAAGGGCCTGTGCGGGGTAGGAGTAGAAGTTGGAAGTTGCTAGGAGGCTGGTGCAGTATCTGGGTGAGAGATGCTGGTGGCTGTGGAGACAGTGGAAATGGAGGGGAGTGGACAGATTCAAGAAATATTTTGAGACCTAAACAAAAACACTTGCTAGCGGCTGTATATAAGGCATGAGTAAAGGATGGCAACCATTTCTGACTTGAGTGCTGAGTGGCTGGGGATGCCTGGCAAGGAAGATTTGTGGGTCGTGGTTGGAGTGGAACAAGAGTTCTTTTTTCATCCACCTGTGAAGATGACTGAGCTCCATGAGAAGTGTCTGGGTGGGGATAAAATTTGGAAGGTATTGGCAAAGAAATGGCATTTTAAAGCCAAATGAATGGATGAGATCACATAGGGACAGAGACTAGACAAAGAAGTCTGAGAATGGAGCCTGGGGCATTCCAACACTTGGAGGCCCTGAAGGAGCCAGCGAAGCTCATCAGGAAGGAACCACTGGAGAAGTACCCAACTGTATTAATTTCCTAGGGCTGCTGTAACCAATTACCACAGAACGAGTGGCTTAAAACAACCAGAAATTTATTCTTTTACTGGATATCAGAAGTTCCAAATCAGATTTCTGGGCTGAAATCAAGGTGTCAACAGGGCCACACTCCTTCTGGAGGCTCTAGGGACATTCTGTTCTTTGACTTTTCCAGCTTCTGGCAGCTGTTGACATTCCTTGACTTGTGGCCACATCATTCCAATCTCCGACTCCATGGTCACATTACTTCCTCCTCTTCTGTCCAAGTCACATCTCTCTTTGCCTCACTCTTACAAGGACATGTGTTATAGGATTTTGGGTCCACCCGGATAATCTAGGATGATCTCCTTGTCTCAAGATCTTTAGTTTAATTACGCTCACAAAGACCTTTTTTCCAAATAAAGTCACATTCATAGGTTCTGGGGATTAGGATGTGGACATATTTTGGGGGGCCTCTATTCAACCCACTACATCAACTGACTGACAGACTAAAGTAGTGACTAATACAAGATGGCAGGACTTCCTGTGCCTGGGAAGAGAACTGAGGAAGTCAAGCATAGGGTACAGGAGCCCAGCCTGGAGTTATAGGATCCAGGCTGCTGCAGGCTTGAGCACGTGTGTGGTAGAGTCTTATGGAGAGGGGAAGTACTGCAGACAGGAGCCTCCCAGCCCGCCCAGTCCTGATTCAGCATCTGGCAGGGGCCATCCATACAGCAGCCAAAGTGATCTTTAGAATGCTGGTCTGTTCATATCACTCACCAGTGACTGTTCATATCACTCACCAGTAGACAAGTGGTGTAGGTCTGTGTCCAGGAACTGAACCCAGGCAGCTGAAGTGGAGTGCGCTGAACTTAACCACTAAGCTACCAGGGCTGGCCCAAGCTTCCCAAGCTTTTAAGCTGGGTGCCAAAATCCTCTCCTGGTCTACAAAGTCTGGGGGCCTGGCCCCAGCCCACCTCTGCAGCCTGGTCTCACATCTCCCTCCCCTGCTGTCTGCCTCCAGACGCACTGGCTGCCTCTCAGACCACCTTCCCTTTTGCCCTAGGGCCACAGCCTGTTGTTCTCTCTGCCTGGAAGGCTCTTCTTCAACCCTCCATGGAGTTAGCATCCACTAGTGCTTCAGATCTCAACCCGGATGTCCTTCTTCAGGGAATTCTCCTTGGGTCCCTGGTCCACGTCATATGAATGTGTGATATAATTTCTCATGGCTCCCTGTACTCACTTTTCATAGCACTATCAAAGTTTATAATTGTGTACGTACCTGTAATATTATTTTATTAGTGTTTATCTCCACCACTAGATAGTAAGTACCATGAGGAGAGGGTTTGTATGACTCTCCACACTACCCCAGGTACCTTGTCCAGTGTTAGGCAAACAGAAGGGGTATGTGGTGGTTTTAAAACATGTCTGCAAATTTTTTGACACTCTTCTCATCTGGAAATAGAGTCCAATTGTCTTCTCTTTAAATATGGGCTGGTCTAACAACTTGCCTCTAATTCACAGAAGGTGGCAGAAGTGATGCTGTGTGACATCTAAGGCTGGCCTGCTCTCTTTTTGGGTACTCCCTTTCAGAACCCAGCTGACATGTTGTGAGGATGCCCAGGCCACGTAGATAGGCCACAGAAAGGTGTTTCAGCCAAAAGTCCCACCGAAAACCTAGCCTACAACCAGCATCAACTGCCAGACATATCCTGAGGAAGGCTTTGAGATGACTCCAGCCTCAGCTGCCATCTGACTGCAACCACATGAGAGACCCTGAGCAAGAATGACCTAGGCTGAGCCCAGCTACTCCTAGAACCATGAGAGATAAAATAAATTATTGTTATTATCACACAAACCACTAAGTTTGGGGATGGTTTGTTCTGTAGCAGGAGATAGCTGGAACAGAGTCCAATAACTACTTATTGAGTGAATAAATGCAGAGAGGTCTGGTGGAAGGAATATTGCCTGTGCTTTAGCTCTGTACAAGTTGTGGTTGACAACTCTCAGTTTCTCCTTCTCCAAGAGGTCCCCGAGATCCTGGTAGCTCCAATTCAGAAACTCAAAGGTCTGTAGTCCTCATACCCCCCCAAGGCGAGAATTGTGGAAACTCTGCTCAGGGCAGAGCACATAGCATGGCCATCAAAAGTTAGCTCAGGGGCCGCCCGGTGGCGCAGCGGTTTAGTCCGCGCTTGGCAGCCCGGGGTTCGCGAGTTCGGATCCCGGGCGCCCGCGGACGCGCACTGCCTGTCAGCCATGCCGTGGCGGCGTCCCATATAAAGTGGAGGAAGATGGGCACGGATGTTAGCTCAGGGCCAGTCTTCCTCAGCAAAAAGGGGAAGATTGGCAACAGATGTTAGCTCAGGGCTGGTCTTCCCCACAAAAAAAAAAAAAAACCAAAAAAAAAAAAAAAAAGTTAGCTCAGAGAACCTCGGAGAACATTCATGTCATTGGGGTTCTTAATCTTGGGCATGGTTTCAGGAGAGCAAAAAATATACACTTTCTCTGTGTGTATGGGTATTTTCCTGGGGAGAGGGTCTCCAGGCTCTAATTTTTATCAGATTCTTAAAAGGTCTGTGTCCCAAAAGTATTAAGAACTACTGATTTAATCCTACTATCCCAATTTCTAGGTTAAGAAATTGAGGATACTTCATTTTCTGGTAATAAGGTGGGCTAGGTACCCCTAAATAAGCTTCCTTTTGAAAACAATTCTGGATAAAGGGAAAAAAAATCTTTTTAAAATGCACCAATGGCAAGAAAGTGAGGAATACTCAGGCCAAAAAATTCAAGAATCCAGAGAAGTTGAGCAATGAAACTGAATTTTGCTGTGAGGACATTCAAATTTTATTTATTTGTGAAAAAACATATAACATGAGATCTACCCTCTTAACAATTTTATAAGTGTACAGTACAGTATTGTTAACTATAAGCACAATGTTGTACATCAGATCTCCAGAATTCTTTCATCTTGCACAACTGAAACTTTACCAGTTTTATTTTTTTGTGTGTGTGTGTGAGGAAGACTAGCCCTGAGCTAACATGCGTTGCCAATCCTCTTCTTTTTTGCTGAGGAAGACTGGCCCTGGGCTAACATCCATGCCCATCTTCCTCTACTTTATATGGGACGCCGCCACAGCATGGCTGACAAGTGGTGCGCCAGTCCACACCCGGGATCTGAACTTACAAACCCCGGCCTGCTGATGCGGAGCACGTGAACTTAACTACTATGCCACAAGGCCGGCCCCTATCAGTTTTATTTTTTAACTCAGTAAACTGTACTTGAATTCTTATGGTCTCGTGGGCGTGGGGTGATTTGAGAGAAACCAGTAGTGTGCTAGTAACTGGCTCTCCAACAAAACAAAGCATCATGTTTTTACTGTTTGCTGATTTCCATGGTGTAAACACTCCCACCATGGCCAATTTCAAGTTATCAATGGCACTAAGAACTGGCATGCAAAATTCCTGGATATTTGGTTCTTCCGAGCTGGTAGGAGCCAGTGCCAGCACACTACTGAGAGAAGCTCAG
This sequence comes from Tapirus indicus, assembly GCA_031878705.1. NCBI lineage: Eukaryota > Metazoa > Chordata > Mammalia > Perissodactyla > Tapiridae > Tapirus > Tapirus indicus. The sequence continues at coordinate 56,069,209 of CM062918.1, read as the reverse complement.
GGCCCTTCTAAGGTGGGAAGTCTAATGAAATCTTCCCCACATGAGTGGGACTTCAGTGAATGAATGAACTAGATATAAGCACTACCACCTCCCAACAGACTGAAAAGAATACCTTTCTTAATTTCCCTATTCTTAGAAGAAAATAAAATATCTCCTGCAAATTCATAACCGTAAGCCACACCTATGTGGATTTGAAGCCCAGATTCACACTACTTAGGTGGTCTGAAAAATTTAAGTCAAGCATTTAATTTAAAGTGGACCCAGTCTGGTAATGCCATAAGCTCCTGGCAAATCAAATGCAAACCCTCCTGGAAAAACCCACCTTCACCCCCAAGCCTCAAGAATTCCCATAGATAAACTTCCAAAGAAATAAGTAGCTCCTAGGTGAAAATCACAAAACATTCAGGGAAATAACAGACAGTGGAAACAAATCTGCATAGCCTTCAGATGTTGGAATTATTAGACAAATAATATAAAATAACTATGTTTAAAATGCTGAAAGAGTAAGAGAGAAGCTTGAAAATTTGAGCAGAGAACAAGAGACTCTGATGAAGGATCAAGTACATTTGAACAAGAAATAAACAGAATATCCCTCTAGAAATTTAAAATATCATAACTAAATCTATAAATTCAATGGTTGCGTTTAACAGGAGATTAATGAATATATATATATATAGTTATATAATATATATTCATTAATGACATATATATGTATATAATGCACATATCAGACATAATAAAAGTAGAACTGGAAGATAGACCTGAAGAAATTCTCTAAAATGCTGCACAGAGAAATAAAAAGATGGAAAATATGAAAGATAGTTAAAGGACCTGGAGGACAGAGTGAGAAGATCTAAGGCACATGTAATCAGAGGTTCCAGAAGGAAAGGAGAGAGATTACGGGATAGAAGTAATATTTGAATAGTTAGTGGCTGAGACTCATCCAGACAACCATCAGTCCACACATTCAAGAATCTCAGTAAATCCTGAAAAGAATAAATAAAAAGAAATCCACAAATAGACACATCGTAGTGAAAACGCAGAATTCCAAAGACAGAGAAAGTATTAAGAGCAGATTGTTTTCAAAGTAGTGACAATTAGACTAGAATGACTGATTTCTTAATAGAAGACAGTGGAATTATATCTTCAATATGCTGGGAGAAAATGACTGTCGATCAAAAATTCTAAAACCAGTGAAAAAATATTTTAAAATTAGAAAAAATAATGACATGATGAGATGAACAAAAACTACATTTGCTACTAGCAGGCAGAAAGAAAGTGATCCCAGATGGAAGGAATGAAAGACAAGAAGGAATGTAGACCAAAGAAAGTGGTACATGTACGAGTAATTCTAAATAAATGTATAAACCATAATAATAATGTCTTGTAGGCTTAAAAAAACAAGATAAAATTCAAATACATAAAAACAACAATATATAAGGTAGGACAGGGGAGATTAGAATTAGTTCTAAGGTCCTTGTTTTATTTAAGAAAAAATTAAAGATACTGATTAACTTTAGACTTAGACAAATAAAATATGCATATTAAAATTTCTAGTGTAACCACTAAAAATAGCAAAAAAGGTATAATTTGCAAACTAGTAAAAGAGAAAAATTAAATAAGAAAAAGTAATCAAGAAAACAAGAAAGAATAGAAAAAGAAATCTAGAAAAGGTGGGGAAAATACAAAATAATAGGGTAGAAATAAATACATACATACACACATAAATATACAAATAAATAAATGTATGTTTATGTATGTATCAGTATTTTAATAAATGTAAATGGACTAAATGCTTCTGTTAAAAGAAAAAGATTGCCAGACTAGACAAAGCAAATGAATCCAGTTATAAGCTGTTCATAAGAGACATATCTAAAACATAATACAGGAAGGTTGAAAGTGAAAGGATAGAAAAATCTGTCAAACACTAAGCAAAGGAAATTGATATATCTATATTAATTTTAGTCAAAATAGACTTTAAGACAAAAAGCATTATGAGAGACAAAAGGGTCACTTCATACTGATAAAAGGTCCAATTCATCAGAAAGATAGAATAATCTTAAATTTATATACACCTAATAACATAACTTCAAAATAGACAAAGCAAAAGGAAAAAGCAAAGAAAGCAAAATAAAAATTCACAATACAGTGGGAGGTTAACATACCTCTCTCAATAACTGACAGATCAAGTCAACAATCAGTAAGGATTACGAAAATGAGGTCCACAGAGGGGAAGTGACACAGCTTTCTTCAACCTTCCACAAACATTGAATGTCTGCCATATTCCAGATACCACAATTACCTGTGTTGCCATTTAATCCTTAGGAAAAAAAATGCTTTTACTTTTATAGGTAGGAATGTTAGTCCCATTTTACAAATTGGGAGGCTGAGGCTCAGAGAGGTTAAACAACTTGGGGAAGATGCTCTTCCTTGGAAATCTTACGTGTCAAATCACATTCCCTAACACAGCCTTCAACCTTCTTACTCGTGGACAACCCTAATCCCCCTACACCTCCTCCTTGACTTCTTTAACTTCCTGGAGACCTCTGGTCCCAGTCTTTTTGCCTCCTCCCATCACACTTCCTTCTTCCCCAGCCTGGACCCCTGGAGGGTCATTTGAATCCCTCCCTCCCTGAATCAGTACCCCTGATTCCCTTACACCCTATCCTCCTGGGCTCAGCTCATCCCTGTATCACACCTAGAGTCTGCCCTTTCTGCTCCTGAGACTGGCTAGCCTGCTGAGACCTACTGAAGAAAGCTGCCCGTCTCAACAAATTCTCCTGGTTCCTGGATCCCATTCTCCCCATTAATTCTGGGATCTTGCTCCATCAGCTCTGCTCACTCCCATCTCTTGGCTCTTTCTACTCAGCCCAACAACTTGCTCAAGTCTCTTCCATTCTGAAAAGGATCCTCTCCTCCCCTTTCCAGCCACCATGTAACCACTCCACTCCCCTCCCCATCCAGACTTCTCCAACAAGTAATTAACACCGTTTCTACTTCCTCATCTCCCATCCTTCCTTCCTCATCCTTTGCAGGCTGGCTTCAGGCCCTACCACCCCACTGAAATGTCTATTTCTAAAACCACCAAGAACCTACTAATTACCAAGTATAGAAATATTTTTCAGTCTTTTTATAACCTGGGCTCCCACAGGCCTCAATAGCATTAAGATAAATAGAGCTACAAGAATAAAAATGAAACAATAAGCACCCAAATTCCACTTGTTCTTTGCATCCACCTGCTGAGGTGGATGAGGAGCCCCTTCAGCCTCTGCAAAGTCCACCTACGTACTTCTGAGTCCTCAGGCCATCGCTCCTAGGGTCTCACAAGTAGCCTGATCCAGGAGGGCATCTCCATGGCCCTATCTTTTCCTGCCTTGATTGAGACAAAGAGCCCTGAGGAATGCCATTGTGGAGAGGAAAATGCTTCATTCTGCTGTAAGAATTCCCAAAGCAGAATTACTTGCTCCTTGAAATCCTAGTTTTTTCATTACACTCTCTCCCTCCATAGGATTCAGACACGAGTCCAGGAGGCCAGAATAGGATGTGAATTTGAAAGCAGACTCAGAAGTGAACTCTGATTCTTCTTCTTCCCACTCCCCTGCCTCCCGCACGCACTCTGAGTCAAGTTCATAACACCTGAGTTCTTCCCTCCGTGAAGCAGGCCCTGCTGCTTGGCTACCTAACAATCACCCCCCTTCCTAACAGCCCCCCGACTTTGTTCAGGTATCCACACTCCTCTGAGAACTGCTTTAGGGAAATGTAGCCCCTTGGGGAGGGTCACCATTAGTCTACTGTCATCAAAGTGGTCCCAGTCCCCCCTGCTGGTGATTGTTTTAAGCATGGACTTCTTACTAAATGTCCCATTTCCATGAGGCTGAAAAACTGAAGCTCAAGTCCACTAAGTTCAAGCAATGTCTTCAAGGTAAAAGCTGATTTCATTGACCTCTGAATTCTAGCTTTTGTTTCTTTCTGGCCTGAGTATTCCTTACTTCATTGCCAGCTCATCAGTGCATTTAAGAAGATTCTTTTCTTTTATCTAGAATTTGGTGTTGTTTTAGGAAGTTGGTTAGTTAGGGTACCTGGACACTATACTACCAGAAGTGTTCCCAGTTTCCTAGTCTGTAAAATGAGGTGGTTGGACTAGATCAGTGATTCCTGACTTTTTTGGAATGTGAACTATACTACACACTTTGGTGTCCTGTCCAGATCCCCTTGGATTCCTTTTACCAGCTTTGTGCACCCATCCCTTCATTGAGCTTTGTTCAAGGATTGTCCTGGAGGCTTCTTGTCCCTTAGGAGAGCTGGAAGTGCTTGGCAGTTTATGCCCCACCCTCAACTGCAGGGCATCTGGCCTGTGGCCAGTGACTGACTGCTATGGGAGCACAAATGTCCAGCTACTTTGTCTTGAGTAGGACAAACTCAGAGGTGTATTTAATGCTTCTGAGCTCCCCACAGGATTAGGCCGAGTATGGGGTTTAACACAAGATTGCTCTTTCCTGGCTTCTCCTTCCCCTACTATCCTGCTTTCCCTTCTCCCTTACTGCTTTCTCCTGGAAACATTTCTTTACTAAGTCACTTACACATGAATCTTCATCTCAGGATTTGCTTCTGGGGGAACCTGACCTACAGCATGCATTCCTTTGAGAATCTGATGAATGTCGTGGACCTTGTCCCCAGAAAAATGCACATACACACATTCAAAATATTGTATATACCTTTTGCTCCCCCAAAGCCATCCATGGACCCAAGATTAAGAACTCTAGATAAAATGATCTCTGGGGTCCCTCCATAGCTAACTTTGCCATGTTTTCTGCCCTGAATGGGTTTCAGGAGTTTAGCTTTGAGTTTCTGAATTGGGGCTTCCACGAGTGTGGGATCCAATATCCTGTTAGTAAATTCCTTTTCTGTTTAAGCTAGTTGGTTTCTATTGCTCTCATCTGAGAATCTTGACAGAGACGCTGCCACATGCTTTATCTTCCGGCACCTGCTGATTCCTCGTGTCCCCCCCACACCATGCTGGGTTTGCTCACGCTGTCTTCTCTGCCCAGAGGGCCCTTCCTTTTCCTTTTTCTCCAACTGCCATTCGGTTTTAAACGCAACTCTGACAAGACCTCCTTCAAGAAGCCTTCCCTAAGAGCCACCCTCAGGATGATGCCCCGGTGGGGCCCCAGGAACAGGTGGCCCACACTAACCCATGCACGTTATTGTCACTGCATTGACCCCATTGTTTTACAGTGATCTGTTTGTGAGTCCATCTCCCCCTCTATGGGGTAAGTTCCTCAAAGGTAGGGACTGAGCTTCATTCTTTTCTGTACTCCCAGCACCTAGCTCGGGGCCTGGTACATAGTAGAAGCTAAAAACATGTGTAGGATAAATGCATGAAAACAGGTAATTTGTGCTGGAGGCAGGGTTTAATCCAGTTTTTCTGGCCTCAAAGCCTATGCATTTTCCCTCTTAGACACCAGGGGGTGGGGACAGACTTGTTGAGACTGAAGTTTTTTCCAGCTCAGTAGTTCCCTGGTTCCTCTGGCCCTGCTGAGGCTGCAAATGCCTCGCTGGAGGCCACAGCCCAGCCCAAGGGGCCCAGAGCCTCCCTGTGCCCACACTTAATGCACCCTCCTTTTATTGTGCCTACAATTGGAAAATGAACCTGGGCAAGATGGTGCTCCCCGAGGTGGGGGTTGTGGCCTCTGCTCTTCCTGGACTACCCTCTGGTGGGGCCCAGTCTGGCAGCTCTGCTGTCCCCTCCTCCTTCCTGCCCTCTTTGCTGGGCCCCATACTACATGCTCCCTGTACCTCCCTCCCTCTCCTTTCCTACCTCTGACCAGGAGCATGGGACATAGGGCTGTGAGCAAGCCTCAGAAGAAGAGTGTCTCCAGGGAGCGCCTGTTTTTCAACCATAGCTCACCTGAGGGAAACCAGCCACTCCTTCCCACAGCCGAAGTACAGAGTCCCCCACCCGCCCCCTGGTCTGTTTATTGCCCCAGTGATGAAGCTTGGAGAACCTGTTCTCTCCTTCGTCCAAGACCATGCTAACTCTGGGATATGGCACTGGGGGGCGGACGTTCTTGTCACTGTGAGAAGAAGTGTCACTTTCCACTCTCTTTCCTGGGGTGCCTGGCTCTCCTGCTGTTTTCTTCCTCTGGGCTGTGGAATCTTCTGCAGATCTTCTCTCCTCAGGATGAGGAAAGCAGATGTCACTCTCCCTACCAGGCCCCCAAACATCGTCTCCTCCTCCAGCACTGGGCAACTGGCTCTCTCTTTCTTTAATTCTCTAGTGACTGAAGCCCTTTACACCAACGTGCAGTGAGGGGGTGATGAGAGCAGGGTGACCTTAGCCCCCAGTCCCAGGGCCTGTGTCTGGGGAGGGGAGGCTGTCACTCGCCATGAGGCTGGGTCTCTCTGGGGAGGACCTGGCCCACCCAGCAGAGGAGTCACCAGGGCAGGTTTGTCGGGTCCTGGCCTGGGACAGTGTTGGTGGCTTAGTAGGCATTGGTCTGTGGTCAGGGCTGGTTTGGAAAGTCACAGAGCACACAGCAGGATCCCTCACCTGCCTTTTTGAAGTGCTTTCCCTCCACCCCATCAGTGGATTTCAGGCATCCATGGGATCATACTTTCAGGAAAATGGGTGGTGTGGTGCCCTTGCTCATCAAAGCAGCAGCCGGCACCTGTAAAGAGGCTTCTTAGAAAGTGCTTTCCCACCAGAGCAAGTGTTCTCAGCTATGGCTGCAAGTGAGAATCATCTGAGAGCTTTTAAAAAATACCAGTGTCCATGGGGCCAGCCCTGTGGCATAGCGGTTAAGTTCATGTGTTCTGCTTCAGTGGCCTGGGGTTCGCCGGTTTGGATCCTGGGTGCGGACATATTCACCGCTCATCAAGCCATGCTGAGGTGGCATCCCATATAGAAGAGCTACAACTCTACAACTATGATACACAACTATGTACTGGAGCTTTGGGGAGAAAAAAAAAAAAAGAGGAAGATTGGCAACAGATGTTAGCACAGGGCCAATATTCCTAAAAAAAATCTATATATCAATGTCCAGGCTGCATCCCACACCAATTAAATCAGTATCACTGAGGGCAGGCATGGCAGGGATGTGTTTTAAAGCTCCGCAGATGACCCCAATGTGCCACATTCGAGCTTCACTAGGACGTTGAAAAGACACCCACTGTTGTTATCCCCACTGTGCAGTCAGGGACATTGGGGCTCAGAGAGGTAAAGCCACTTGGCAGAGGTCAGAGGGCAAGTGGAAGGGGTGGGACTGGAGTCCCAGATAGAAGCAAGCAGGTGGCTCCCTGCTTGCCTTGGATCCAGGCTTCCTGTGGGACCATGAGGCCAGCCTGAGAGCTCATCTCCTTTGGCTGGGAAGACATTTCTGCCAGCTCTTTCTCCAAAGTGCTGGGCTGGGGCTCCTCCAAGCCCCAGAACATGGCCGAGGGGGGGTCACCTCCACTCACCCAGTCCCATGTTCCTCTCACTGGAAAGGCGTGCCCTTTGGTGAGGGAGAGGAAGCATTTTTGAGGTGAAATATTGTATAACAGCCAGGAACAGAAAATATTAAAAGCCCATGGGCGCCAACGAGTTTCACACCAGGGCCAAAAAGTCCAGAAAAGAGGAAAACGGCTCCTTGCAGTAGAGGCCCTGGGGCTGGCGGGATCAGCCAGGCTGTCCACACCCTGTATCTCAGGCTGCTTCCATCTTTAGGGTTAGAGCAAGTCTCACTTAGGCCAGAGGAAGGTCCTGGGGCAGTGACCCTAAGGGGAAAGACCCATGGGTGTATTAGGTATGGTTTACTCTACACTCCAAAGGAGGTGGTGGGCATAGGGGTGTGGGGCCATTGAGGGCGGAGTATCTTACTGGGAGCACGTGAGGCGAGGCCAGCCCAGTCCACACATAGGTTCTGAATGTTGCGGGTGCTGGGATGCCAAGGGAGTGAGACACGGTCCCTGTTCTCTGGGGGTTTTATCCTGAAGATGGGGCAGGCAAGAAAACAGACGATGTCAGTAGAATGTGATAAACGCTCTGCTGGAGGAGGGCACAGGGCTTGTAGAAGACAGAAGAGGGACAGTTAGCTCAGCCCTGGGCTGTGAGGAAGTTCCTGGAGGAGGAGGTACCTGGCTGAGTCTTGTTACAAATAGATACAATAAACAGAATAGATAGAATGTGCACAAAACCAGTGTGTGGGTAGATGCCCTTAGGAGCCTATCTCTGTGTGTTTGGAAAAAAAGACACTTACAGAGGCACCAGCAAATGGACTCATTCTCCCCATGGGGGCCCTGCCATCTCTCCCTTTCCCACTACCCATCACAAACACATTAAGGTACAGACACACATAGAGTCACAAACACACATAAACACACAGGTACAAGGCAGTGGAGAATGTAGCAGAACTCTTCTCAGCGAGAGCTGTTCCTGTAAGAGAAAAGTTTTCATAAGAACTGGGGGTAGACAATGAGGCCCCTGTGGCTGGGGATCTTCAGGGATGGGCTTCAGAGGCTGGGAAAGCTGCTCTGCTGAAAGCAGGAAGAAGAGTCTGGAGGAGGCATAAGGAGCAGCGGTGGAAGAGGAGGAGGAAGGAGCTGTAATCCTCTAACGCTCTCGTTTTGCTGTGGAGGAAACTGAGGTCCAGAGAGGGAAAGTGAAATGCCTAAAGTCACATTGCGCTTGGGGATCAGAGCTGAGTGTGGGCATTTACACATCAGGACACGCCCAGTCAGGCCTGCACGCTCCCACACAGCCACTAGCACTATGCACACACACACCGTTATGCACACAGCCACTCCACAGACACAGGCGCTATCCCCAGGTTGCTGTCATTTACACTTCAGGCTGCTCAGATGCCTCAGTAAGCTGGAGCAGCTGGTCATGCCTGCCTGCCCACTCCCCACTCCACTCCACCTATCATGGATCATGAGGCCCACAATGGGAAGTAGAGCATTCAGGAACCTGTGGCCATGCTGTCTATAGGTCTGCTCCGAGCATTCCCCGGAGGCTCCCTCAAGCGGGGCAGGAAGTTCACTCCAGAACTGACTCAGAGCTGCCTCAGTGTCAGGGGTCAGGGCTGGGCCTGCATCCTCAAGGGAAGAAGTCTCAGTGTTTCAGGGCAGAGCCAGAGGCCTCACCAGACCCAGAAGTGGGACTGCTGTTCCCTGGCTTCACATCTCAGTGAGATGCCAGGGAGCTTACTGGAGTGCAGAGAGAAGTCAAGATGTGGAAGAGAGACCCAGGCTCCTCCCTGGCTCTGCCCCTCCCTCCATGAATGGCCTTGGGTAAGCCCCTTCCCCTCTTTGAGATCTATGAATTTATGACATTGAGCCAAGTGCTGGGGACACAGAGATAAGTAAGACACAGTCCTCGCCCTTCAGGAGCTCAAGTGAGGGAAGACACAGCGTTCCCAGGTGGAGCAAAGAGCTCTTCAACTCAGGGTGGAGACAAGAGGGACATGATGAGGCTGGGGCTGGGGCAGCTCCGAGGGAGAAGAGAGGTATAGGCTGGAGTGTTCAGGGCATAACTGCGCATGTTTCAGGTATGAGGGTAAACCCTCAGGTCATGCTGGTAACCCTCATGGTGCCACCACACCCCAGAACCCCTTCTAGCTGAAACTGCCCACCCACAGCCCCTGTGCATGGGGGAAGCAGTACCACCATGGTGTTTGGCCAGGAGTGGCCACTGACTGGCTCAGGCTGAGCACCTGACCTAAACCCAGCCCATCTATAGGCCAGCAGATGACTGGGGAAGGGCTTCATGGGAAAGGCTTCACCCAATAGGGGTGGGCATGGGAACTACCTGAGCCAATCAGAATGATTCCCACTGGGATTTGAACTAAGAAAATGCAGGAGATGCACCTGTCAGGAGCAAGGGGCAAGAGGAGTTGCCACATAGAGAGAAGCAGACACACCATAGGAGAAATACCAGGCAACCTGTGAGAGAGGGACCTGCCCCAGAGTTACTGAGCCCAGCTCCTGACTTTGGCTATCTTTACCACAAGCCTCCTTTCTTCTCAGAATGGCCTGAGAGTTATCATTCTTGTTCCCTGAAGTGCAGAACCAGTTAAGGAGCCCCCTTATCTCCCTGGCATCCCAGAGAGCAACCAACTTTCCCCACCATCCTCTATGAGAGGCCACTGTGAGAAAATGGAAAGATCAGAGGACTGGAAATTAAGAGACCCAGCCTGGGTTTGAGCCTGAACCAAGTTCCTAAGCTTCCCCAATTGCCAGGTCTTGGCAGAAGTCTCAAATACCTTGCACAGTGTGCTTTTTCCTTCACTGATTGTGATCAGGCTAAAATGAAAATCAAGAGCAACTTTGATGGGTGAAATCAGCCAGAAAGGTAAAGGCAGCTGATGCCTTCTCAGGGCATTCTCCCTCTCTCTGAGGGAGGCTGATTAGTTGGGTGTAGAGGATTCCAAATCTCTCGGGCTTAGGAGTCTCCTCGGAGATGTGAGAGTCATTGGAGACCACCCAGGACTGTGCTTGACAGTCATGGCAGTCTCCTGGTGCAGTTCTTAGCAGACTCCTGTCTGAGTACTGGGGAGGGCAGAGGAGCTGTAAGGAGAAGCTAAAACAGCTGTTCCACCAGAAAGTCTGTGTCTTATTTGGGCATAAGCAGTCCTGTTTTGGGATCAGGCAAGAGAGACATTCATTCCTGCTATGCTACTGACTTTTGTGCATCAAAAAAGCTCTAGGGTCAATGCCTCAAAGAGCCTCAGTGTTAAAAAAAAAAAAAGTGTTAGTCAATGGAGAAAGGACAGGCTTGTCAACAAACAGTGCTGGAACAATTGGACATCCACATGCAAAAAAAAAAACAAACCTTGACCCATACTTTGTACCATATGCAAAAACCAGCTAAAAAATAAATCAAAGACCTAAAGGTAAAACCTAAAACTCCTGGAGAAAACAAAGAAGAAAATTTTTATGACCGTGGGTTAGGCCAAAATTTCTTAGATCCAACATCAAAAGCACAATCCATAAAGTAAAAAGTTGATAAGTTGGACTTCATCAAAATTAAGAACTTCTGCTCTTCAAAAGACACTGTTAAGAAGATGAAAAACGAACTACAGACTGGGAAAAACATATACCTGATAAAGGACTTGTATCTGGAATATATAAAGTACATGCAAAACTCAATAATAAGAAAACAATCCAATTACTAAGTAGGCAAAATATTTGAACAGACACTACACCAAAGAAGATATATGCATGGCAAATAAGAGTATGAAAAGATGCTCAACATCACTGGTCACTATAGAAATGCAGATTTGGGCCAGCCTGGTGGCGTAATGGTTAAGTTCGCGTGCTCCACTTTGGCGGCCCAGGGTTTACAGGTTCAGGTCCCAGGCATAGACCTACACTGCTCATCAAGCCATGCTGTGGCAGTGACCCACATACAAAGTAGAGGAAGATTGACACAGATGTTAGCTGAGGGCCAATCTTCCTTAACAACAACAAAAAAGAAGTGCAAATTAAAACCACAATGAGATCACACTACACATCCGTTAGAAGGGCTAAAAACAAACAAGCAATCAAATACGAACCTGTGACAGTATCAAGTGTTGATGAGAATGCTGGGCAACTGTTACTCTCATACATTGCTGGTAGGAATGGAAATGTACAATCCCACTGGAAAACAGTTTGACAGTTTCTTATAAGGTTAAACATATGTTTAACATATAACCCAGCAATCCCACTCCTAGGTATTTACCCCAAAGAAATGAAAAACATGTTTACACAGAATTCTGTACACAAATATTTATAGCTAAAATATAATTGCTAAAAACTGGAGACAATGTCTTTCAACTGGTGAATGGATAAATAAAATAAACTGTGGTATAGCAGTACAATGGAATACTACCCAGCAATAAGAAGGAATGAACTCCTGACACATGCAGCAACATGGATGACTATACTAAGTGAAGGAAAGCAGACTTAAAAGGCTCATACCAAAGGATTCCATTTCTATGACATTCTTGAAGAGGCAAAACTACAGGGAAAGAAAACAGGTCAGTGGTTGCCAGCAGCTGAGGATGGAGGGAGGGGTTGACTCCAAAGGGGACTTCTGAGGTGATGGAAATATTTTATATCTTGATTGTGATGGTGGCTACATGATTGTTTGCATTTGTCAAAAATCATAGAACTGTATGCTCAAAAGGGTGAATTTTACAGTATGAAAATTATGCTTCAATTTTTTTTTTTTTTTTTGTGGGGAAGACCAGCCCTGAGCTAATATCTGTTGCCAATCCTCCCCTTTTTGCTGAGGAAGACTGGCCCTGGGCTAACATCCGTGCCCATCTTCCTCTACTTTATATGGGATGCCACCACGGCATGGCTGACAGGCAGTGCAGAGGCAAACACCCGGATCCGAACCGGCGAACCCCGGGCTGCCAAGTGCGAACTTAACCACTGCGCCACCAGGCGGCCCCTATGCTTCAATTTTTTAAAGTGAGGGGTGGGATTCAAATTCCTTCTTCTCGTTCTTTGCCTAACGTCCTGTCCTCCAAGGTCTTGTTCTCCTGGGGAAAAAAACAGCCGATTCAAGCACCCTGAGCACTGCTTTCTTCCGGAAACAAAAGGCCAATCTGCTAAGAATGATCTCTGCAAGCCCCTGTGTCTGACTCTCTTCCTCTGTCCCACTCCTTCTGGCTAAGCCTGCTCACCAAGACCTTTCTAACTTCCATTTCCCCTTCCCTGCCTGGTCACCCTGGTCATCTGGAGTCACAAATCCTAAGGCCCAGGTGCTGTGTGGGTGAAAGATTCTGCTTGGTAAGAGAGAGGCTCCTCACATTCAAATTTCCACAGCTCTAGTCCATAAAACAGCCACGTGGCCAGGGAACATACAGCAAGAGAGGACATCTACTCCACATCTGCCTCACCTCATCCCCAAGCAAGGCTGCCCCCGTGACTGCCACAGGTTCTTCTGGACTGCCAGCACCTTGGTCAGAGCTGAAGCCATACCACACCCAGAGCCACCTGGGGCCTTTCAGGGGAGTCATGAAAAGAGGCCTCGGGTCCTGGGAAGCAAGCAGCAGAGTCTGGTAGATGCACCAGGGTGAGCTTGACGAAGAACCAGGGCAAACACATCATGTAGAGTGTAACTAGTCAGGGGAGGGGAGTGGGAACACTCTTGAGATGACCTCCTAGTAAGTGTGCACCCCCTAATCCTATGCAAAATCATGAATGTGGATATTCCTGAAAAATATAGGGGGCACTGTGGGGACACTATGACATCCACACATAGAATACAAACTCACTGGTTTGCGCTGTAAACACTACAATGTCACTGGGTGTGAGTAAACTACTAAAGTGTGGTGAAGACGCTCTAGTGGCTATGATCACACCATGGCAAGCATGGTGAGCATCATGGTGATGCAGCAGGAATCCCACAGTCAGCGGTGAAAACACTGGGGCCTCTGGGGGTGTGAACACATTGTGGCAAGCATGGTGAACACTGGAGATGCTACGTGTGAACATAAGACTGTGACTATGCTGAATACACTATAGGGACAGTGAGGTGACTCTTTTTTCATGCTCGAGGAGCATTCTGTGATGACCACAGTAAACATTATGCAAGGTGGAGGGCTCTACCAGCCATGTTTTGGGGTGTCTGCCAGGACAATGGCTCGTTCTCAGGGAATCTGCTCCTACCTACAGCCTGCGTGGAGTAAGCACACCCTCACACGACCAGGTGCTGATGTGCAGACTGCAGTGCATGCAGCAACCAGTGTGGCATGCATGGTTCTGAAGGTTTCTTTCTTTTTCTTCCATTTTCTAAGCTGGAGTTGTTATTATAGTTGTTCAGTTTTGCTCAACTCTTTTGGGATGTGTTGATATGGTTACAAGGTGGGGAGGAGTCATACATAGGTGGGTTTGTAACAGAACAAAAGGAGGGTGAACTCTGAGGTTGACACTGGTCAAAGATAAAGTGGTCTCTTGATATCAAGACTCAGATCCTGATATCAAGGTCAGTAGTTAGACATTTCAGGTTGACTCTTATTAGGAAAGGGGCGCTTGTGTTTGTGGTGGTGTTTTTAGTGGGTACATGTCATTTTTTACTTTCCAGCATCCATTTTTCCTCCTTCTGATGACAGCATCACAATTTTCCTTTGGGGAAGATCAGTCCATGTGATCCCAATGGGGACAATCTACCGCTGGCTCCAGAAGTGGGCTTAGCAGAGCTTTCCATCCCATGGTTACAGGGACTGGACCAGGAATGGGCCAAGGAGAGCCTTTCTCAGTACTTTTGCTGGCACAATTGGGAACGAGACACTCTCTTTCCACTGGAGATTTGAAATGTGCTAGGAGGGAGCCTGGAGTTTCTAGAAGATCCTAGATGGGAACAGCTTCTGGTCCAGTTATTGTTGCTGTGTAACAAACTACCCCAAGTCTTAGTGGCTTAAATGACAATAATTTTATTATATTTAATGGATTCTGTAGGTCAAGATTTCACATAGGACTTGAGTGGGCAATTCTGCTTTTTGTAACATTGATTGAGGCTACTCAGTGGCACTCATCTGGTAGATGGGCTGGTCTGGTCTGGAGGGTCCAAGACAGCTACACTTACATGTTTGGTGCCTGGTGGTGAGGGCTGGAAGGCTGGGCTCAGCTGGAATTACTGACCAGAACACCTATACCAGGCCTCTCCAGTATGGTGGTCTCAGGGTAGTTAGCCTTCTTATATGGCAGCTGGCTTTCCCCAAGGTGAATGTCCCAAGAGAGTCAGGTGGAAGCTACTTGACCTTTTCTGACCTATCCTTATAAGTCCACCTCATTCTTGGTTACAGGTAAGTCATAGGCCAGCTCAGATTCAAGGGGAGGGAAATTAGATTCTACCTCTTGATGGTAGAATGGTGCAGTCACATTGTACAAGAACATGTGCAATGAAAGCGATTGTTGCAGCCATCTTTGGAAAATACAGACTGCTATACCCTCATTGAGAATAAAGCCATCTCAGAGGAAGCAGTTGAGATATGGAAAGAGAACAGTCCTGATGATGTTGTCTGAGTACCTGGATCCAATTTTCCCCAGGACTTCAGTTATGAGAACCATCAGATTCCTTTTCTGCTTAAACCAATCTGAACTGTGCTTTTGTCACTTGCAACTGAAAAAGCTTGCACTCTTAGTGTGTGTATCAGTTGCCTATTGCAGCATAACAATCCACTCTAAAACTCAGAGGCTTACGATGATGATTTCTTATTTCTCATGATTCTGTGGATTGGCTGGGCCATTCCTCTGCTGCTCTTAACTGGGCTCACTCATGCAACTGCTGGGGTGGGAAGTTCAAGATGGCCTTATTCACATATCTGGCTGTTGGCTGGAGGCCTCAGTTCTCCTCCATGTGGTCTCTCATCCTCCAGTAGGATAGCTTGATTTCCTTATATGGTAGCCTCAGGACAGTGTTCCAACAGAGCAAAGGCAGCAAGGTCTCTAGCAGCCTAAATTCAGAATTTGTACAGTGTCGCTTCCATCATATTCCTTTGTTCAAAGCAAGTGATAAAGCCAGCCCAGGTCAAAGGAGTGAGTAAATAGACTCCACCTCACAATGGGATTAATCTACCACAGTATGACAGACAGCTGGATCATGTTAGATGGGAACATCTTTAGAATTAGTGTTTGTATAGGAAGCAGAGTGTGTGTGTGCCAGTCAAGCAAAGCCAGACTGTTCTAGGCATGTTCTCACTGAGAAGCCTACTGTTGGAGTGTGATTTCCATGGTGGCTCCTCTGAGCCTCAAGACAAGGTCTACACTGGACCTCTGGTACCCAGGGCAACTTTGAGTTGAAGTCTGAATGACTTCACCTCTCTGAGCCTCAGTTTTTCCTCTGTAAAATGGGTGTGATCATCCCTGTGACGAGATGATGACCATGAATGTGCTTTGTAAATTACAGAGTGCCATCCACATGTGACTGAAAGTTATTATCTGAGACCTGAGAAGGGATAATCAAGGTGGGCCTGGGTGGTCAGAGAGGCCAGGAGGGAGGAAACTGAAATGGGACTTAGAAAGATGAGGACATTCATACCGGAGGGGAGGGAAGGCTCTGTTTCAAGATGGGAAGCTGAGGAATAAACTATAAAGGCACAGATGTAGAACAGTGACAGACTGTACCCAGGACAGGGAGAACAAGGGCTCAGAGGGTGAGCCCTCCCATTACCCTTGACTCCAGGTCTCTGGGCTCCCAGGTACCGGGTCAGCAGCCCCTGATGGTCACTCAGAGCTGGAGTTGAGTCCTCCAGTCCCCAGGGATCATCAGCTGCCCATCCCTATGCAGGCCTGCAAAGCCTCCTCAGGCCACAGCGGGGTGACAATGGGAGCATGGGAGAGGGGGTCAGGCAGAGTGTTAGAGAAAAAACACGTTCCTCTGGAGCCACTAGCATCAGGTCAGACCTCTCCCAGTGTTCCCAAGCTCCCTTCCCCTCAGCAGGGTGGGGACCCCTGGCCATAGGCTTGGGTCACAGATGGCCTGGCTAAACTGGGCTCCAAACCCCCAATCCCCTGGACAGGAGTGGGGGTGATTGATGGGTTTCCAGTGTGTTCCAAGCAGGGGCTTGGAGCTGCTGCAGAGTAGCCTGGCCTGCAGAAGCCCCAAATGGCCACTCATGGCTGCGGCTGACCCATCCAGGCCAGGCCCTGGACAGTCTGGATCTGTGGCGGCCTCCCAAGCCCTGTCTATTCTGGGGTCCTGGCTGATGAGAGCAGCAGCCTCTCCCTCAAAGGAGTCCTGGGAGGAGAGGGTTGGGGTAGGCTCAGATTCCCCATCTAGCCCTAAGAAGCTCATAGCTCAGTTCCACTTGGGAACAGGAAAGGATTCTTTGACGGGGTCAGGGGAGATGAGCTAGAGGGACACAAATGGCAGGGCTGGAATCGGAACCCAGGGATTCTAGCTCACAGTCCCTCAGCCCTGTGCCAACCATTTCAACACCCACTGGCCACTTGGGACTAGGTAAGTGGGGGGACCTCTGTGTGTGCGCTGGGCCAAGCAAGGAGATGCAGGCAGGAATTGTGGCCTAATGGGCTCCACTTTGCCAAACACTCACCCCATAGGGTACCCTGCCTCCCACCACAGAAAGAAGAAAGGGGTGCAACTGGGAGGCAAGGGAGTCCTCTTTCATATACCCTGGGGTTCCATAGAGTGGAGGCCCTGGAGAGCAACTGCTTACCTGACGTTGACCTCTGGTCCTCTGGTTTACCTCCCCCCACTTTCCTCTCCTGTCTACCTCCCTCTCCTAATCCAGCCTCGGTGGTCACGTTGCTTCTCTAGCCTCCCTCTTGAACCCTGGCCAGACTCCTTGGGGCTGTCATTCCTTCTTTTCTCTCCTTCCTGCAGTGTTTGTTGTCAGCATCTCATCAAACCAAGCAAGAGCTGGTGGGGGCCTCAGAGCTCACTCAACCTCCTGTTGCACAGGTGGGGGACACTGAGGCCCAAGGTCACTTGGGTAGCTGCTTGTCCAGGGTCACACATCAGAATCAGCAACAGAGCCAGGACTAGGCTTTTGACTCCCAAGTTCCTATTTGTCTCTTGTCCTTTGACCTGGCTATTATGACTCAGCCTCTGGCTGGCTGGCTGTCTATCTGTCTGTCCTTGGACCAGCAGCATTCTTATGGGCTTCACTCAGTTCAGACTTTGCCTTAAAATCCACGGCTGAAGCTGTATCATGGCTTGGCTTTGATGACAAACCAGACCAGACTGGGGCTGGCTACAGGCTCTATGGGCCAAGAGCTGGGGGCTGGGAGCGAGACCAGGCTCCTGGAGAGAAAGCAAACCAGAGCTGTACCCCAGGTCTGCTTGGGGCTGTCACTGCTCCACATCCCTTCTCCACCCCCACCCACTCCACCAACAGCTCCTGTCCAGGGTGATTCTCAGAGAAACAGAGCTCCTAAACTCCTGCTTACACACACACACGTGCAGGTACTCACACACAAAGACACAGACATACACAGCATACACACACACACACGCACACCCACACGGCTCTCTGCGTGAGGGTCTGCACTGCTGCACTGTGGGATCATTTCTATGTGAGGCTCTTTCCTCTGAGTGTGAGGACATGTCTCCTCCTATGTGGCCTCCCAGTGCCCCACTTAGAGCCTGCCCCGTATAGAAGCTTAATGAGGGTATGTGGAAAGAGCGAGCTGATGCTGGTGGAGGGCCACAGGGGCCAGGCCTCCATCTCCAGGCCCTGGCATGAGGCAGAAAGCCCAGCCCAGGCAGGATGAGCCTGGGACATGAGGCAGGCCCCTGCAGCTCCTGCTGTGGTTGGGCTAGTACACCCCCTCCCCATCTTCTGCTTCCAAATGGGACTCTATCCTTGTGTGGTTCATGACCCCGCAGCATCAACATCACCTGCAAGCTTGTTAGAAATGCAAAGTCTTGGGTCTCACCTCAGACCAGCTGAATTAGAAACTCGGGGTGTGGGGCCCAGCAATCTGTGTTCTAACAAGCTCTCCAGGGGATTCGAATGCATGCTAAAATTATAGAACCCCTACCGAGACATAGGCAAACTCACACTGAGGGGAAAGTGGGGAAGTCCGGGCAGCTGCTTTTGCCACCTACGGGCAAGGCCGCTGTTCGTATGCTGGTGGGTGCCCATTCCCGAAGTCAGACACATACTCACACGCACGTATACGAGTGTCTGGCAGGGTCTCAGAGAGTCCACATGCATGGGCTCTGGGGTCCAATGGGCACAGACAGGCACCCAGATGGCAGTAGGTAGGGGCAGAGAAGAACTGTTCTCACCAGGTGACAGCCTGTGCCCTACAATTCCTTTGTCCCTTGTCCCTTCTGAGGTTCTCTGAGTGCTCCCTCAGAGGCCAGAGAAGATGAGTAGTTGTCCAACTCAGACAAGGCACCCCAGCTGAAAGGCCAAGTGGCCTGTGCGCCTAAGAGAGTTTGGAGCATGTGCTAAAACCAGCAAAGTTCTTTCTCTGCATGGGTGGGCCAGGGCCAGGGAAATGTGGGGGACCAGCAGGCAAAGCTTAGGCAAGAGCACACCATCCCGTGAGCCATGAAATGCTGCCCAGATGTAGAATTCCCCTTGGCCCCTTCCCTGGGCTGCTCCCAGTGCCCATGTCAGCCCCCACCGTCTCTCTGCTCTGCAGAGCCCTAGGCTGCCCACTTGGCCCATCACCAGGCCCTGCGGCATCTCCCCCTAAGGATCCGGAATGGAAATCCTGGCCTCTGGGAGCTGCAGGCGATGTGGGGAGGGGAGCGGGAGGCTGAGCTTCCTCATGCTCAGATCTGGTTTCGCTGCCGCTTCCCGTGGCACACTGCCATGGGCTGAGCCACCAGCTGTGCTATATAAGGCCCAGCGGCTGGACCGCTGAAGAGACGAAGACTTGGACCCCCAGCTGAGGACTCCCTCTCAGGACACGGTGAGCTCAATTCCTAGTCCCTTCACCCCATCCCTGCACCCCACTGCCCGCTCAGCTATTCCTATTCTCCCCTGAGCACTCCTCATCTCCCCTAGAGAAGACTCCCCTTTCTGCTTTGGAGTTCTCTCTATTCTTCCATTGACCCAATGTCCTCTCCCTCCCCCACCTGAGGTCAGGGACCCTCCAGTGGCCTCAGTCAGGGACTCTGTACCTCTGGACACCCTGCTTCTTTCCTGCGATCAGCCAGTCTGCTTTGTCCAAGAGTTCTGAGGGGCGTGGGATGGGGAACCTAACCAGCAGAGCATATGCTGAGGAAACTTCCGTGGGCTGCCAGATGGGAAATGGTTTTTCCACAAGGTGCCTCAGGCCACCTTGGCCTCCCAGACAGTCCTGGAGCGGTGTCAGACTGAATGCTGTGCAGGCCCGCGGAGCGCTCAGCTCCCTGCTCAGGGCCCAGGAGCTTGGGGTAAGGCACGCCGAGAGCTGGAGACCTTGGGGACCCCCATGTCTCTGTTCCCTGGGCTGTGAGACAGGTGGCGGGGGGAGGGTTAGCGGGCTTAGAACTAGATGGTCTGCAATGTGGGATTGGTCTGTTCTTCCCCTGGGACAGCCATGTAATTTTGACTCTTTTTTCCAGAAAGGAAGAACCTCCCCTTTTCCACCACACCCTGGATTTTGGAGGTTGAAGGGAACCAATTTTGAATCTCCAGGAACTGTTCAGATTCTGGGTTGGCCAGGGCTCTGGAGCAAGAGAAAAATGAGCCGGAGCCTGGGCCATGCTCCACAGGCCCTTGTCCTTGCTGCCAAGCCTGCTCTCCTGTCCCCGCTCCAGCAGCCCCTAGACAATGGTCAGCAGTTATTGGGGAGCCCTGGCCTCTCACAATAGTCCCCTCTGCTCTCCTTCAGTGGGCTCCTGGCTGTGTAACTCCCAGCCAGGCCCCAAACAGGCCAGAAATGTATTCCAGCTGCAGCCCGTGCACATCTGGGAAGGTGTTCACAGAGGTGGTGTGTCTGAAGCATCTGTACCCTCCACCTTTCTTGCCCTGTGAGGGGCCACTGTAGTCGGGGATGGCACTGCACGGCCTTAATATGTAGCCCCTTTGTGCAAGAGTGTGAGCCCCATCAAACGGTAGCAAAGCATGCCCCTAAGCCCAGGTCTTGGAAGTGATTAATGAGTCACCGAGAGGCTGCTGGGAGTGAGCCCAGGCCCCTCCTCACTGGCAAGGAAACTCCTTGCCCCTCTTCTCCCTTGTGCTCCATCTCCATGTGGGGTCCTGGTGCCAGAGCCCACAGTTTAAATCCAGGTCTGCCACATTTGAACTCAGATTCTGAGCCTCTGCATCTCCCAAGCTGCCTGGATTTGCAACTTGGGCAGGTGTCACCTCCCATAAGACTTCATTCTGTCTCCCCTTTCACCCTTGACAGCTTAAGAAATAGTTCTACTCAAGCCATAAGAGGTGACTTAGAAATGTGGAACCCGAAAAGCTTTGTTTCTTTGCAGGTCATTGAATCTGACAAAATTCCCAAGGGACTACGTTCCAGGGACGACTTGACTCTGCGAAGCACCCTCACCCATCTCCTGTCACGTTCCCCATGGGGCCTGGGGGAAAGATGGTGGGGACCAAGGCCTGGGTGTTCTTCTTGCTGGTCCTGGAGGTCACCTCTGTGTTGGGTACAGGCTAAGTATTTGCTATCTCCCAAATCCCCCACTTGCTATAGTGAAGTCATGTCTGGTCTGGGACCCAACTATGCATCTGCCTTAAGTCACAGCAATGACCTTAAGACCTGAGGCTGGTTTATAGACTTACTCATAATTTATACCCTGTTTGTTTTCCCAGAGGATTTGAGGCAGTTCCCAATACTAAAACTCACAGAACAGAATCTTTTTTTTTTTTTTTTTTTTTTTTTTTTGTGGGGAAGACCAGCCCTGAGCTAACATCCGTTGCCAATCCTCCCCTTTTTGCTGAGGAAGACTGGCCCTGGGCTAACATCCGTGCCCATCTTCCTCCACTTTATATGGGACGCCGCCTTGGCATGGCCGACAGGCAGTGCGTCTGCGGGCGCCCGGGATCCGAACTCGCGAACCCTGGGCTGCCAAGCGCGGACTAAACCGCTGCGCCACCGGGCGGCCCCAGAACAGAATCTTTTAAATGAGGAGAGGGATGAGTTGTTGTTCAGAGGAAGGAAAAAAAGCTAAGAGGGTTACCACCCTTGTGTGCTAAATTTAGCTCTGAGCTTCAAGGCAGCCAAAGCAAAAGGGAATCACAGGGATCACTGAGTTCTCAAAAGCAGGTTTGGGGTTTGGTCTGGTTTTAGTTTCATGAAAATTCTTCTTGCCTAAAGCTCAATTTCATTTAGACCCTGCAGCCAAATTTTACAGACACCAGAACCCCTTCTGGTCTCCTTGTTCTCTGACCCCATCCTCTGGGGACACTGAGTTCTCGAAGGAACAGGTAGAGAGAATTTTCTTGGTGGACTGCCCAAGGCATCTAAGCATCAGAGCTCTCAGCACTACCCTATATATTCTCTCCCACCTCCCCTTCCTCTCCTGATTTCTAACCACATACTCAGGTAAAGCAAAAAATGCTCAAAACCCTCTTTTAAAACTTCATGCATGGCAGACTTTGTGACCACAGATGCGGGAACAAAGGCTGTCTCAGCCTTTTGCCAAACACAGTGTGTGCCCACCTCCTGCCTTGCTCTTTCCATCCTGACAGCTGCTGTTTCTGAAGATAATTAACAGTCAACCATCTGAGGGGAAATCAGATTAGTTTGATTAAAAGAGCTCTTATCACCCCAATTAAGCAGCATAGAGAATTCTGATTAGGCTCCTCACATGAGAATTAATTGCCTTTCAAAGCATTTGCAGCCCTCTGCTCTTCTCTCTGCTTCTCATTCTGGAGCCCCAACCCAGCCTCAAGTGGGGTGGGGCTGGAAGCTGCCTGTGGCCTGAGGACCCTGTACCCAACCTCAGGCAGATCCCGCCACCCTGGGGTCAGGAAATTGAGGACCACTACCCCAATTAGGCCATATGAGACCTTCAGGGGAGGGTGGAGTCCCAAAGCCAAATTTTGCCAAAGGAAGGGAAATGGATGTCTATTGTCCAGGCATTGAGCTGAAAGGAGTTGCACTTATTCAGCAAATGGTATGTGCTAGAAATTGTTCTAAGTGGATTTTATGGATGACATTATCTAATCCCCACAATCCTCTGTGGCAGGAACTATCATTATCCTCATTTTATGATGAGGGAAGAGGGGCCAGATGAGTTCAGAATCTGGCCCCAGGTCACACAGTTAGGAAGTGGCAGAGCCTCTGGAGCTCATGCTCCCCACCCCCCTATACCTCAGAGATGTTTGTGTTACCGCATGGAATCCTCATGCCAACCGGACCACCCTGTGAGGTGGGAATTAATATCACCATTTTGTAGATGAGGCTCCATTCTGCCAAAAAGAACAGGCTCAGACACTAACGTAGGAGCCCCCGCCCACTGGCTGCTCAGCAGCATCTAGTGATCCATTTCTAGAATAAGAGCAAAAAGAGGACTGCCATTTGTTGAGCACACACTACATGCCAGGTCCATGCACCCTGAATATGCACCATGGCCCTATGCTGTAGTGATTATTAATGCAGCCCTACTTTATGGGGAAACAGATTTAGAGGAATAAAGCTTTTGTGAGATTGCACAGCCAGTAAGTGGCAGAGTGGGGATCTGAACCTATGTCCAGCGCTTATGCTCCATCTGCCACATCACACTGCTTCCTTGCATCTTAAAAGGCTGGTAGCAGGATCAGTTCTGGTCTCTCACTTCTCCTCCTGGCCCTCAGGGAGGCAGACGATGCTCATTCAGTCGGTGAGAAGAGTCCAGCCTGGGAAGAGGACCCTCAGCATCTTTGCCAAGCCTGCTGACCCCCTGGAAAGTGAGTTGTGGCTGGAGCAGGGAGGGGTCAGGAGTCTTTACTGAGCTTGGGTACAGTGTCAGGTTTCCATGGAAACCTATTTTACAAGGTCATTTTATTTGGCCTACATCTCTGTCCAGGCAGAGTCCTAGTATATAGGACAGCTCAGAATCCTGAAGCTGCCTGATATATTCCAGGAGTTGCTGGGGCCAGCACAGACTGGTAGGGAGAGAGGCAGGAAGATGAGGATGGAGAGATAGCAGGAGCCACCTCACCATCACCCTGAATGCCTGGCTAAAGGAGTTAAAGCTGGGAGTGGTGTGGGCAAGCCACGTGGAGAAAGCTCACTCTGACAGTGTTGGGGAGGGGCGGGGATTGGGTCAGGGGGAAGCTTGAGGTAGAGAGACCAGGCAGGAATTTACTGACATGGTACAGCCAGGCTGCTAACAGCTTTAATGGAGCCCTTGGCAGTGGGGGGTGCAGAAGGGTAAGTGATGGGAGAGATGCTGGAGAGGGAGATGCAACGGGGCCTGAGACCAGTGGGGGAGTGGGTGAGAGGTATGAGAGATGACTCCCAGGGGATGGGCAGGAAAGGGGAAGTGGGGCTCACCTGGGGCTCCAGGGCCTGGCTCCTCCTCAGTCTGGCTCTATCTCTCAGTTCCTGGCGAGTGGACAACGTGGTTCAACATCGACCACCCAGGTGGGAAGGGTGACTACGAGCGGCTGGATGCTATTCACTTCTACTATGGAGACCGTGTGTGTGCTCGTCCCCTGCGGCTCGAGGCTCGGACTACCAACTGGACGCCTGCAGGCCGCACTGGCCAGGTGGTCCATGGCAGTCCCCGTGAGGGCTTCTGGTGCCTCAACAGGGAGCAACCGCCCGGCCAGAACTGCTCCAATTACACTGTGCGCTTCCTCTGCCCGCCAGGTGAGCCTGAACAGCCCCCACACCCTACCTCCCACCAGCCCCAGCACATGGAGAGGCCAGGACCTGTCTCTGACACGGGAACGCTGGGTATCACACACATACACATGCTTCAACTCCCTAATAATAAGCTACTAGTGTCAAGAGAGCCATAATCTTCCCAAAGGTATTCTGTATTTATGGGCGCTCTCCATTCAATCTACTTCACTGAGAGCCTGTGGCCCGGTGGTGAAGACCACAGGCTCTGGAGTTGGGCTGCTTTGTCCACATCTCTTGCCTATCAGCTGAACTGTGTTGCAGTGTTGCTTAGGCAAATTTTCTGAAGCTCCCTGAGCCTCAAGTTTCCCACATGTAGAATGGGGTAATATCATAGGGGTTTTTATGAAGATTAAATAGGATAATGAATGTACAGGGCTTAACCCAGGTGAATGTGCACTAAGTGTTACTTTCTATTATAGCTCTTATGTGTCAGGCACTGTGCTAATTATGTACATTACTCAACCTTTACAACTGACAGGAGGAATCTCTATTTTGACAAGTCACTCCAGGTTCAGAGAGGTTAGGTAACTTCTCACAATTACACAGCTGCTAAATGGAGAGCTGGGATTTAAACCCATGTCTGTCTTTTCAGAGTCCAAGAATTCATGCTCTTTATGTCTTCTCTCCCCACACTGGATAATTACAGAGCCAACTGCAGGCCTGCTCACTTCTTGGATGGGTACCCTCCCCTCTTAGAATTCTGCCAGCACACACAGCCTGACCCTGCAGGCCCAGGTGGCAGTGGTGGTCATCTGGAGTGGGAGCTCAGGCTGTGCCAGGTCTCCTGGGTCAGGTCTGAGGCCCAGATTCTTGCACACAGGCGTCAGACCAGAGGTGAGGAGGGTGGGCAAAAGAGGGCTTGATGTCTGAGTCACTGAGGTCCCAGGCCCTGACTTCACAGGAAGACCTTCCACAGGAGCACACGGCTGTTTCCACACTGGTAGAGAGGGAGGATGGCGCTATGCCTGCACATCCTAAGTCCCAGTGCCTGGCCAACAAGTCCCTCTTGGGGTGACCCCCAGCCCACATGGTACCTTTGTGCAAGTGAGAGGGACCACGTCCTCAAAACTCTTGACTTCCACCTGTTGGAAAACTTACTGCAGTAAATACAAATATCAATGACATCTATGATGTAAACCCTGTCTCTGTGAGAAAAAACAGCCTCAGGTCAGATTTCCTGACAGAGTCCCCCTGGGAGGGAAGTCAGACCATCTGCTGATCCTGCTTTGCAGGGTCCCTGCGCCGAGATACAGAACGCATTTGGAGCCCATGGTCTCCCTGGAGCAAGTGTTCTGCTGCCTGTGGTCACACCGGGGTCCAGACACGCACACGTACCTGCTTGGCGGAGATGGTGTCACTGTGCAGTGAGGCCGCTGAGGAGGGCCGGCACTGCATGGACCAGGCCTGTTCAGGTACTACCCTTGCTCTTGGTACTTGGCAGGGCATGGGGCTGAGGCTGAGGCAGCCTAGAATAGGTTGGAAGGTCAGACTGAGACAAATTCAGTCATTCATTCAAGTAATAACTGAGCATCTATTTTGTGCTCTGATGGGGGGTGTAGAGGATAATGTGGGAGCACAGAGCAGGGTCAATTATCATAGCTTAGGGAAATCAAGGAAGTCTTCCTAGAGGAGGTGTCCTGAGCTAAGTCTTGAAGGATGAGTAGGAATTCGTCATGCAGGCTGATAATGAAAGATAACAAAGGCCTAAGGATGAGGAGAAGCAGGTGTAAGTCCACAGGCTGGGATGTGGCTGAAGGAGGGCCAGAATCCATATAAGCCATCCTGACGTGGCCCCTTCTTCCACAGCCTGTGACCTGACCTGCCCCATGGGCCAGGTGAATGCTGACTGCGATGCCTGCATGTGTCAGGACTTCATGCTGCGTGGGTCTGTCTCCCTCCCTGGGGGTGCCCCAGCCTCAGGGGCCACTGTCTATCTGCTGGCCAAGACGCCTAAACTACTGACCCGGACAGACAGCAGTGGGAGGTTCCGAGTCCCTGGCTTGTGCCCCGATGGCAAAAGCATCCTGAAGATCACAAAGGCCAAGTTTGCCCCCATTGTGCTCACAATGCCCAAGACTATCTTGAAGGCAGTGACCGTCAATGCCGAGTTCAAGAGGGCAGGTACTTAAATTCTCTGGGGTAGGACTGGGGAGAAAGGCTGGATTTTTAAATAAAGGGATTACAGTGCTAAGAGCTGGCTTCCCAGCTTACCCAGGATAAAACTCAAAATCCTTACCTTGGGCCACAAAGCCCAACATCATCTGGCCTCCCCCCATTACTTCTCTGCTCTCCTCTCCTGTTACCCTCCCCACTGAGTTACCCTACTCCAAGCACAGTGGCCTCCTATCTGTTCCTCAAACACACAGGCACACTCTTGCCTTAGGGCCTTTGCACTTGCTATGTGCTTTGCTTGGAGCGTTCTTCCCTCCAGATATTGGCACGGTTTGCTCCCTCAAATGTATGAGTTTTTACCCGGCCACCTTATCTGAAATAGTCAATTACAATACAGTGTGAGGCTTGGAGGTCATAGAGAGAGAGGCTGGGAGAATTCAGAAATGGTTCAGAATGGCCAGAAAATTCTGCTGGAGGCAGCAGAACAGAAATATTGCACTATTCAAAACAGCCAGCTCTGTCCCAATGGCAGTGCTTGGGAATCTTGACTGGCACAAGGTCCCCTTGGTTCTCCATTGCCCCACCCACATGCTGCTTGAGAGGCCATGGGAGCAGTTTCCAGGCTGAGTGGGTGGAGGAGACGAACTCCATTCTGGATCAGTTCCCTTATTAGGACCATTAGAGAGGGGCAGGGTGTGAAATTGTACAAAGAACCTGAAGGAACATGGCTCTGGAAAATCTGTCACAAAGGAAAACCCAAAACGCTATTTCTCAACTTCTGTCCCAGAGACCCCATACATCGTGATGAACCCCGAGACAAAAGCACGGAGAGCTGGGCAGAGCGTGGCCCTGTGCTGTAAGGCCATGGGGAAGCCCAGTCCAGACAAGTACTTCTGGTGAGTATTCTGCCAGCTGCCTGCCCAACTCTCCTCCTGGAAACCAGAGCGTTCTTGAGTTGGGTCTGGACTTATGATTCATAACAATAACCCACAGAATAAAGTTACAAGTAAGGCCCTGGTGCAGAGCCTGGAAGTTGGCACTTATCAGTGGGGACCAGCAGGGTTGAGGCCGCCTAGACAACCAGCAAGCCCTGTCGTTGTCCTCTAGAAGCTTGGGTCCCCACAGAGCAGCTCTGGTCTCGGGGTCCTGACTTGCATATCCTTGGGACGCAGAACAAGGTTCTTCAGCCCTGCTTCCCTCGACAAAGGCAAACAAGGTCAGAGTCGCCAGTGGCTGTGAGTGCTTTACCCATCGCAAACATTTTACAGCTGTTACCTTATTCGACCGTCCCAACAATTCTGTGTAGTCAGCGAGGAATCATCGCTCGTATTTATAGGCCAAGAAGCTGAAGCTCAGAGAGGTGAGATGATTTGTCCAAGGATCCACACCCAGTTAGTGGTGGCGCTGAGACTCAGAACCAAGTCCCTTGACTCCCAGACAGTCAGTGCTCTTGAATGAGCCAAGTCAAAGGTGGTGTTGGCATCTTCAGGGACCCATCCACCATCTGTCTCGCTGGCTGCTTGCTCCTGGCACTGTCCCTAAGGATACTTGTCCTCCCCCTGCCCCCTCAGGCTGTGCCTCTCCATCCTTTGCAGGTACCACAATGGCACGCTGCTGGATCCCTCTCTCTACAAGCACGAGAGCAAGCTGGTGCTGAGGAACCTGCAGCGGGACCAGGCTGGGGAGTACTTCTGCAAGGCCCAGAGTGACGCTGGGGCTGTGAAGTCCAAAGTCGCCCAGCTGACTGTCATAGGTAAGCCTGTCAGGGTCCCTGGAGGAACCCTGCCACAGGGCTGGGGAGCTCCCCAGTGGGGACAACTGAGCAGTAAAAACTTGGGCTTTTCTGTCCTGTACACAGTGCTGTGCCCTCTGGGACACAAAGATGGCATAGACCTCAATCCTACCCTCACAGGGCTGCCACTCCAGAGGGGTGAAGGGATGTAAATAAGAGACAAGTAAATATAGAGAAATGCAGCTAAAATAGGAGATAAGGGGCTGTGGACTCTATAGATGAGATCCAGAGACCTCTCAGGTGGTAGTGACCATGGATGGCTGCTTGAGGGAGCAGCATTTCAGTGGGGCTTAAATAGTGGTTCTCAGCCTTGACAGGCCATTGGGGTCACCTGTTGAGTTTTTTAAAAATACTAACACTGTGATCTTATCCCTAGAGATTTTGATATCATTTGTTTGGGATGTGTCCTGGGCATGCACAGTTTAACATCTCCCTCAGGTGATTCTAATTTGCAAGCAACGTTGTGAACCCCTGGTCTTAAAGAATAGCCAGGGACTGTGTATATGGAGGTTGGGTGTTCCAGATCACGGCACCAGTGTGAGCAAAGGTATAGAAGTGGGAAAACTAAGGGGGCTTTACAAGAAAGGGTGACCTGATTAGAGCTGGCTCCAAGAAGTGAGCTGGAGGGAGAGAGAGTCGAGGCCAAGGCCAATCAGGAACCTGTACTTTGAAAGTGAGGGGGAAGGAGGATATCTTAGTAATTGGCCTAAACAAAACCAAACAAAAGGCAGAGGAAGAGAAAATTTATTGGAAGGATTCTGGAATATCTCGCAGACTCCAAGAAAGTTGAGCAACAGACCTCAGGACAGACAGGACACAGGGCACTTGGAGGCCTGTCAGCAGTGGTTCCCAACCCATAATACCAACACGCCCTGTTTGTCACAGTTATTTTTAATACTTTACATTTTCAAAATATTTTTACTATTCTGAAGTTAAATTTATAGATAATAACTTAATTACATATAATTTCCAAATAGTATGGCCCTAACTATAACATAAAGGAGAAACTTTTAAAAATCATTTTAATACAAAATAGTATGTATTGCAATATGTAAATGTTTTGGCATAATGATACAAGAATGCCAACCAAGAAGTCAGACACGCACTGAAATCCAGTCACCATGAATATGACAGCTACAAATGCTGATGGATAAGGCTATCATTTTGGTGGTTTATATTCCTTAGGTAATGTTGTAGGTACATGGTTTTTCTGAGATAAGGAACAATTCTTGGTATTCTTCCAGGCTAAACAAAGTACAACCTTAGATTGATTGTAGTTGCATTCTTGAAAAATTCAACGTATGTTCAAAGCTATGTAAAAAATACTAGGCTCTGATCATTTTAAACAGGTTTTCCACCTACATGAATAGCTAGTGGGACATGTGAAAGTCATATAGGATGCAGAAAAATTCTTTATGCAGACCAGTGTCAGGCATTGCAAGACACAGAGCAGCAGTGCCCTCTGCCCACTATATGCCAGTAGCACTCTCAATTTTGGTGGTAATTTGAAACACCCTCACAAATTTTCAAGATTCCTCCAATGAAAACCACTACTCTAGTGGTCTCAGCAACCAATTCTGTTTTCCCATGTATTAAGTGAGATTAGTAATAGCTGTTCTATCTTCCTCAGAGGAGTTCTGTGAGAATTGGGATCATGGATATGCAAGTTCTTTGAAAACCATAAAACACTGCAGAGAGGTGAGACTGAGGGGCCCTTTGTGTAGGACGTGAACTTACATTTAATATCCACACCATTTCCCTCCACAGCCCCTGATGAGACTCCTTGCAACCCAACCCCTGAGAGTTACCTTATCCGGCTGCCCCATGATTGCTTCCAGAATGCCACCAACTCCTTCTACTATGATGTGGGCCATTGCCCTGTCAAGACCTGTGCTGGGCAGCAGGATAATGGGATCAGGTGCCGGGATGCTGTAGAGAACTGCTGTGGCATCTCCAAAACAGAGGAGAGGGAGATCCAGTGCAGGGGGTACACACTGCCCACCAAGGTGGCCACAGAGTGCAGCTGCCAGCGGTGTACAGAAACCCGGAGCATAGTGCGGGGCCGTGTCAGTGCCGCTGATAATGGAGAACCCATGCGCTTTGGCCACGTGTACATGGGGAGCAACCGTGTGAGCATGACTGGCTACAAGGGCACTTTTACTCTCCATGTCCCCCGGGACACTGAGAGGCTGGTGCTCACATTTGTGGACAGGCTGCAGAAGTTTGTCAATACCACCAAAGTGCTGCCCTTCAACAAGAAGGGAAGTGCGGTGTTCCATGAGATCAAGATGCTTCGGCGGAAAGAGCCCATCATCTTGGAGGCCACGGAGACCAACATCATTCCCCTGGGGGAGATGGATGGCGAAGACCCTATGGCTGAGCTAGAGATCCCATCCAAGAGTTTCTACAGGCAGAACGGGGAGCCCTACACAGGAAAAGTGAAGGCCAGTGTGACCTTCCTGGATCCCCGCAATATTTCCACAGCCACAGCTGCCCAGAGTGACCTGAACTTCATCAATGATGAAGGAGATACCTTCCCTCTTCGGACATATGGCATGTTTTCTGTGGACTTCACGGATGAGGCCACCTCAGAGTCACTTAATGTTGGCAAGGTGAAGGTCCACCTAGACTCGAACCAAGTCAAGATGCCAGAGCACGTGCCCACGATGAAACTCTGGTCGCTCAACCCAGACACAGGGTTGTGGGAGGAGGAAGATGACTTCAAATTTGAAAGCCAAAGGCGGAAGAGAAGGGAAGACAGAACCTTCTTGGTGGGCAACATGGAGATCCGCGAGAGGAGGCTCTTTAATCTGGATGTCCCTGAAAGCAGGAGGTGCTTTATCAAGGTGAGGGCCTACCGTAGTGAGAGGTTCTTGCCTAGCGAGCAGATCCAGGGGGTCGTGGTGTCTGCAATCAACTTGGAGCCCAGGACTGGCTTCTCATCCAACCCCAGGGCCTGGGGCCGCTTTGACAGCGTCATCACAGGTCCCAATGGGGCCTGTGTGCCTGCCTTCTGTGATGACCAGTCCCCTGATGCCTACTCTGCCTACGTCTTGGCAAGTCTGGCTGGGGAAGAACTGGAAGCAGTGGAGTCTTCTCCTAAATTCAACCCAAATGCAATTGGCGTCCCTCAGCCCTACCTCAACAAGCTCAAGTACCGTCGGACAGACCATGAGGACCCACGGGTTAAGAAGACAGCTTTCCAGATCAGCATGGCCAAGCCAAGGCCCAACTCAGCTGAGGAGAGCAATGGGCCCATCTATGCCTTTGAGAACCTCCAGGCATGTGAGGAGGCACCACCTAGTGCAGCCCACTTCCGTTTCTACCAGATTGAGGGGGATCGGTATGACTATAACACAGTCCCCTTCAACGAAGATGACCCCATGAGCTGGACTGAAGACTACCTGGCATGGTGGCCCAAGCCAATGGAGTTCAGGGCCTGCTACATCAAGGTGAAGATCGTGGGGCCACTGGAGGTGAATGTGCGATCCCGCAACATGGGGGGCACCCACCGGCAAACAGTGGGGAAGCTGTATGGAATCCGCGATGTGAAAAGCACGCGGGACAGGAACCAGCCCAATGTCTCAGCTGCCTGTTTGGAGTTCAAATGCAGTGGGATGCTCTATGATCAGGACCGTGTGGACCGCACACTGGTGAAGGTAATCCCCCAGGGCAGCTGCCATCGAGCTAGTGTAAACTCCATGCTGCATGAATACCTGGTCAACCACCTACCACTGGCAGTCAACAACGACACCAGTGAGTACACCATGCTGGCACCCCTGGATCCACTGGGCCACAACTATGGCATCTATACTGTCACTGACCAGGACCCTCGCACGGCTAAGGAGATTGCACTTGGCCGATGCTTTGATGGTACATCCGATGGCTCCTCCAGAGTCATGAAGAGCAACGTGGGAGTGGCCCTCACCTTTAACTGCATAGAGAGGCAGGTGGGCCGCCAGAGTGCCTTCCAGTACCTCCAAAGCACCCCGGCCTGGCCCCCCACCACGAGCACTGTTAGAGGAAGAGTGCCTTCAAGGAGGCAGCAGCGGTCAAGTAGGGCTGGCCAGCGCCAGCGCAGAGGGGTAGCCTCTCTGAGGTTTCCTGGGGCTGCTCAGCAGCCTCTGAACAACTAAGCCTTGTAGTACTTCTGCTCCACCTCACGTGACAGCCATTGTGAGACTGACGCATAAACTGTCACTCAGTTAATTTAAGCGCATCTGTTCTGGTGCAATTCGCTTGTTTGTTTCTTCATGCCTTTACTGTCTTTGTCCTGTGATACTGATTGGCACGTAGCCCTCAAAATGGCAAAATAAAGCCCCGTTGTCCTGTTCTTTAAAAGAAACACAAGAAATTGGCTATTGGCAAACTCTGTGGCTTTGACGGTTCTTCATTTAGTGCCATCAATGGAAACATCCTTCCTTTTCTTTTTGCATGGTTTTGCCCACCTCTACAGTAAAGATAATCTGATGTTGAAGATCAAATAACCAACATAAAGCATATTTCTTGGTCTTACTCCACAGGACGTAAGCAAGGCCTCCATCACAGTTCATATATATAAATGGTGGCAAAATAAAGGAATAAACTACAGTATTTTTACTTGAAATGTAAATAACATTGATTTCTTTGCTGAATCTGGAACTCTAGTGCACATTCAACGTTAAGCTATTGAATATAGGGTAATCAATTTCTCTACCTAATCTGGAAAGAACGTCTCCTCGCCCCCACAGCTGCACTAGGTTGCCAATTATATTAGCACGTTCCTCTTTACATTTGCCTTTGTTCTTGCTAGAAGCCCTGTGTAGTCCAGAGCAGATGTCAATAAATGCACATTTTGTACTTGATTTTGAGTCCGCTGTTCTGTCATTTAACCATTAAACTTAGCCAGCTACTCAGAGGAACAGAAAGGACTCTGGACAGTGGTCACAAGGTGACGTGAGGTGCAGCCCCCCACTAAGTTACAGGGCTGGGTAACTAGGCACACAATCCAGCAGTCAAGTGTGTTCTCGTGGATCATATTTTCCATTCGCAGAGAACAGCAGAGATTCCTGGAGTTGTGAGCATGTTCTGGGCTCCTGAGCAAAGCTAAAAACATGTCCCGATTTTTCTTTCTTTCTTTCCAATACTGGGAGCTTATACAATGGCTTGGCCCAAGGTCTGGCAAGCTGGCCAAATGGTCCTTCGGCAACCCCCCACAGCCTGTTGCTTTCTCCAGCTGGGCTGGCTGACTTCACTCAGAAATTATGGGCTTTTTCTTTTTTATTCCAAGCTCTTCTAAAGACGCCCAGCTTTTCCAGACACCAGATCTCCACTGGGTGTAACAGCCCCTGTCCCTTGAGTAAAACAATTGGTCCAAATGGACAGGGTTTTGTTTTTGGAAAAGGTGTTTGGTTTAAAATAGTAAATCAGAGGCCAGAGGATGGTGCCAGAGTGATCTTGGAGGCATGAATGGTCAGGGTGGTGGGGTGTGGAGTTGGGTAAGATGCACTGACTGCCCCTCTCCCAACCCCTCCAGAATCTGTCAGGAAAGAGGCCAAGGGGATTGTGGAGGAGAAGGCATCATTTAAAATCAGGACAAAAAGGTTTCCTTGAGCCCCTGGCTGGCCCAGTGCAGCTTCTTTTGGCCACCTCTGGCCTGGACTGGATTTGTACTCTCGGATCAGCATTTGCCCAGCTCCCAGAGGTTTGGTTCATAATCAATTAGAAATTTCTCTGGCTGAGCACCCCATCCCCATGACCTCTGGGAAAGGGAGCGAATGCAGGGCTGGGGCCTAGTGGCCTTGTAATTGCTCCTTGACCCACTTCCAGACTACATTTCCCAGGAAGCAGCTCTCACTGACTGCTTGTGGGAGCTTAACTGCCCCTGCCGAGAAATCAATGTTCAGCTTTCTGCAGCACAGATGCCTTGCTGCTTTAGGAGCAAGTGTGTCCTGCTTCAACCTGACCACCCAGTTCCCTTCAAACTTTCAGAGAGGGGGCGCTGGGAAAGGTGAACTGACTGGGCTCCCACCCCGCCCTTCCCTTTCTGGTCTCCACTGAGGGCCTGAATAAATGGACTGCAGCAGGCGGCAGCTGGTACCTCACTTTTTCTTCACTCACCAAACACTTATTGAGTGCCTACTCTATGCCAAGCCATGTGTGCAAGTAGATAGGCCTTTATTAGTATATAAAATATACTACACATAGTGGCACCAGACTTGGAGGGAGTGGTGGTCAGGGGAGGCTTCTTGGAGGAGGTGACATCTAATTTGTGGTCTGAATGATAGCTAGTTGCTGGCTCGCTGAAAGTGTGGCTGTCAGGAGAAAGGGGCGCAAGCAGAAAGAGCTTGTGCAAAACCAGGGGTGGAGGCTGGGAGGGGATGGCAGATACCTCTCTTTCAGACAAGGAAATACTGTTGAGCTCACAACACCTAATTTCTAAGCACCTTGTTTCCAAAGACAGATGTGCTCCCTGCTAACCATGTGCCTTTGGTCAAGTTGGTTACCCCTGGACCTCATTTTCCTCACCTATAAATGAAGGAGTTGGTTGTACACCTAAAGCAAATACAGTGTTATGTCAATTATATTTCAAAAATAAATAGTTTTTTTTTAATTAAGTCGGTCTAGATTAGAATCTAAATCATCTCTAAAGTACTTTCCATGATTTTCAGTGAGGCTAAGAGCACAGTTCCCAGGACTCCTTTGCTTCACCAAACCTCTGATGATTCACCGGGTGTTCCCTTCCTCTGTGGAGACTCTGCACACTGGATGGACAAAACGTTCACTTCAGAGAAGCTCTGGGGTTTCTGTCTCAGCCTGCTGTACACTGGCTGATCACCCGGTTACTGAGAGTAACTGTACGAGGATGGACACCAGACGGCAGAGAGGAAGGGCACAGGCAGGAAGACAGAGGGGCCAATCGGGCTGCTTCTGCTTCCAACCAAGGAAGTTTTCCAGATAGAATACTCTCTACAGCTTGGAAAGTTCTAACAGCTGGGTTGATAGAGAAAAATGTCACCAAGCTATCAGGACAAGAACGGAGTCTTGAAATGTTGAGAGGACTTAGACAAGCCAAATTGGAGGCAGTGCAGGGACAGGTGGAGTTTCAGGCAAAGAGATTGGCTAGAGTCAAGGGGTAGAGGTAGGACTACACATTGGCAGGCTTTTGGTTACAAGTAAAAGCGGTGCCAGGAAGGACTGGAACCAGGAACTGCGAAGCCATCAGAATCCAGGCCATCACTCTCTCTGGTCTTGATTCTCTCTCACGTTCGGTTGTTTTTACCTCTCTCAATCTCTAACTCAGTCTTGCTCTACATGCTCTATTTCTCAAACTGTCTCTCTGACTCTGTGTCTCTCTCCTCTTTCTAGGTCCCTCTCTCTCATCAGTCTATTTCTCAGTCTCTCCCTCTTACTGTGTGGTGTCCTCACTGCAGGAACCCTTAGTTTCTCTTTGCAGATCAGCTTTCTCTGCTCCCCTGGGTTCACAGAAGAGATGGCCATCTCCTCAAGGCAAAGAAAAGCCCTGTCCTAAGCCCAGATCCCTTGGAGACAGAATCTGATTGGCTCAGTTTGAATCGGGGTTCCATCTCTAGTTCAATTAACTGTGGCCACGGTGTGGGTAGGGCATAAAGTGGAGTCCTATTATATACTCATGGTTGCCAGGGAGGTAGGGGCAATTCCCAGAGAAAGGAAATCCTGGTGAGTTGAGGAGACACCCTAAAAGGTGAATACTTCAGAAGGACAGTGAGCAGATCATTGTGGCTTTACTGGGAGTTTAGGGTTTTTCACTTCCAAACACTGGAGGATTTAAAATACATCCAATGAGATCTGTGTGGTACCTGTTCTTTGAAATCTGTTGAGTCTTACTTCATGACATAGAACTTAGTCAGTTTTTGTAGTTTCCATGTGTGATTGAAAGAAAAAGTGTATTCTCTAATCATTGGGTGCAGGGCTCCATATAGGACCATTAACTCAAACTTGTTGATTGTTCAGTTCAGTTAATAAGGAATGTGTTGAAATTGTCCACTAGATGATGCACTTGTCAGTTTCTCCCTGTGATTCTTCATTTTTGGCTTTATGTATTTTGAGGCCATTTTAATGGATGCCCATTATGATTTTTCATGCCTTCTTGTGAGTTGACTCTTTTATCATTATGTAGTTATGTTCTTTTCTTCCTATTGTCTTAAAGCCTATTTTGTCTAATAATGTAGCTCCCAACTTTCTTTTGGTTAGTATTTGCTCAGTATATCTTTTTACTTTTAACCTTATGTGTCTTTTTAAAGATGCGTTTCTTTTAAACAGCATTATAGCTGGATTTTAGTTTATTTTATCCAGTCTAAACAATCTGTCTTTTAACTAGCAAGTCTAGGAAATACATATGGTGATTATAGTTATATTTAGACTGTTTTTACCATTTCACCTGGTGGGTTTTTTAAAATCACCTTTTCTCTTTATTGTCAGCTTTTGCATTGAATAATATTTTTCTTATTCCAGTTTTTTTTCTTATATTGACTTGGAAGTTTTATACTTTTTCTATTCTTTTAGAGCTTTCTCTTGAATTTTTATTCTACGTACTGATTTTAACAAAATCAAAGTTAAACAGTAACTTCACTCCTCAAACAATATTTTAGTTCTTTTTTTGTCCCTCAAAATAAACATTTTATTATCTTATACAATGTTTGTTTAGATTTATTTACATGTTTATCACCTCAGATCTTACTTTTAAGGTCATTTTTCTTCTTCCTGAAGAATATCTTTTAGAAATTATTTTAGTGAAAGCCTGTTGTTGGTAGAACTACCAAGTTTTTTAAATTGAAATATAATTCACATACCATAAAACTCACCATTTTAACCTGTACAATTTAACGGCTTTTAGTGTATTCACGAAGTTGTAAAAACTACCATCTCGGGGCCGCCCGGTGGCGCAGCGGTTTAGTCCGCGCTTGGCAGCCCAGGGTTCGCGAGTTCGGATCCCGAGTGCCTGACGACGCACTGCCTGTCAGCCATGCCATGGTGGCGTCCCATATAAAGTGGAGGAAGATGGGCACGGATGTTAGTCCAGGGCCAGTCTTCCTCGGCAAAAAGGGGGAGGATTGGCAACAGATGTTAGCTCAGGGCTGGTCTTCCCCACACAAAACAAAACAAAACAAAAAACTACCATCTCTTTCTAATTCCAGAACATTTTCATTCCAGGAAGAAACCTCATAGCTGTTAGCAGTCACGCCCTATCCCTTCTCCCCCAAGCCCCTGGCAACTACTTTGTCTTTATGGATTAACTTATTCTGAACATTTCACATAAATGCAATCATACAATACGAGGTCTTTTATGTCTGGCTTCTTTCACTTAGTATAAAGTTTTCAAGGTTCATCCATATTGTAACATGTATCTATATTCCATTACTTATGGCTGAATAGTATTCCATCGTATGGACATACCATATGGACATACCACATTTTATCTACTAATCAGTTGATGAACATTTGAGTTGTGTCCACTTTTAGCCTATTTTGAATAATTCTGGTATGAAAATTCATGTACAAATGTACAAGTTTTTGTATGAACATATCTTTTCAATTCTCTTTATTAGGTCCTGTAGTAACATCATGTTTAACTTTTAAGGAACTACCAAATAGTTTTCCACAGCAGCTGCCCCATTTTACATTCCCACCAGCACTGTATGAGGGTTCTAATTTCTCCTTGCCAACATCTGGTGTTCTCTGCTTTTTCAAGTTATAGCTATCTAGTGAGCGTGAAATGGTATCGCATTGTGGTTTTGATTTGCATTTCCCTAATGGCTAGTGATGTTGAGCATCTTTCTATATATTTATCGGTCATCTGTATCTCTTCTTTGGAGAAAAGTCTGTGCAACTCTTTTGCCCACCGTCTTAGTCCTTTCTGGCTGCGATAACAAAATTACCAAAGAGCAGGCAGTTTATAAACAACACAAATGTGTTTCTCACAGTTCTGGAGGGTGGGAAGTCCAAGATAGGTGCAGACAGATTTGGTGTCTGGTGAAAGTCTGCTTCCTGGTTCACAGATACATGGTGGAAAGGGCAAGGGAGTTCTCTGGGGCTTCTTTTATAAGGGCACTAATCCCATTTGTGAGGGCTCCACTCTCACGACCTAATCACCTCCCAAAGTCCCCACCTCTTAATACCATCACTTTGGGGATTAGTTTTCAACATATGAATTTCAGGGGGACACAAACATTCAATTTGTAGCACCCGTTTTAAAAATTGGGTTGTCTTTGTACTGTTAAGTTGTAAGACTTCTTTATATATTCTGAATTCTAAACCTTATCCATAATTGATTTGTAATTTTTTTTTCCATTCTATGGGTTGTCTTTTCACTTTCTTGATAGTGTCCTTTGAAGCTCACAAGTTTTTATTTTGATGGTCTTATTTATTTTTGGTTGCTTATGCTTTTGGTGTTATAGGTAAGAAACTGTTGCCTAATCCAAGGTCATGAACTTATACCTATATTTTCTTCTAAGAGTTTTATAGTTTTAGCATTTACATTTAGGTTTTTGATTCATTTTGAGTTAATTTATGTACATGTATATAGGTAGGGATCCAACTTCGTTTGTATGTGGCTATCCAGTTGACCCAGCACCAAAGAAGAATCTGGTGAAAAGATTCTTCTTTCCCATTGAATGGGCTTGACACACTTGTTGAAAATCAATTGACTGTAAACGTGAGAGTTTATTTCTGGACTCTCAATTCTGTTCTATTGCTCTGTATGCCTATTCTTATGACAGTACGCCTCTGTCTTGATTACAGTAGCTTTGTAGTAAGTTTTGAAATCAGGAAGTGTGAGTCCTCTAACTTTGTTCTATCAGTTTTTATTATCTGAAAATGTCTTTATTTTGTCCTAATGCTCAAAGATAGCTTTGCTACTACACAAATATTAATTCAATTTATTTATATAATTTTAACAATTATATTTTTCATCCTCAAAAGGTTTTCATTGTTATTCTTTTTCAAAACTATCTGGTCACTTTTGATAGCCTCCAATTGCTTAACTCATTTTAAAAACAATTCCCGAGTTTATTTTTGATTCTTTAAAACATTTATATGATAAATTTCTATTCTATGCAGTAACGTGAGTTGGCATGCATATTCCTGGAGAATTTTCTTAGTTTTTGTGAGCCAAACAGAGCAATAAAGAAATTCGACCAATTCCAAATGACTTCAGACTATATACTCTTCTTGTTGAGTTCTTGCATCCATTTTTCTGTTTCTTCCTTTTTTCCCAGGCTCTTAGAGAACCCTTTGGCTGTGGTTAATATGCCTGTTTCTAGTACCTCTCTCCTTTCTAATTTACTCCCTTGTGGGATAGGGATCCACATGACCAAATCAATATTTAAAATGAATAAATAGACTCAGAGATTCTGAAGCCCTAGATATATGCAAAGTACATGAACTTTGACATGCCAACTTTGCAACATCTACTTTGGTGACTCAGAAGCCTTTTCTCATCATTTCCTCGTTATTGGCTAATTTACCAATGGGTACTACTTTACACACAGCCCAGTGGGTGGTTGTGTATAAAAATATTACTTGCAAGTAATAAATGATTACAATTGTTACTGAAGTAAATATCACATTTATTATCTAATGTTATGGCTAATGCAAATTAAAAAGGACTTATAAACCAAAGGTCTATATTCTGTCTCTTTCATCTCCCTTTTTCAGTTTTTCATTTGAAATCAAGTGAGCTCCTTACAATGCTAAAGTATAATGGAGTAGGGTGAAGTTATCAACAAGCTGGCTAGGAAGCACAAGGGAGTTTTTACAGGTATAAAAGGAAAGCCATAAATTACAGCATTGTACAGTAAAAGAAGATGCTTATTATTTACTAAGCTATGGGTCAAAGAATCCATTTATTCTCCACATTAACCCTAGGAGGTCAAGAGCACCCTACTTTATAGTTGAAAAACTAGGCTTATGAAGTTAAGGAACTTGCCAGAAGTCACACAGTTGGTAAGTGACCCAGCTGGGATCCACACACCAGTCCTTCTACCCCTGACATGTGTACCCTTTAGAAAATACTAAACAAGCATTTCCTAGCACTGTCTTCAAGATTCAGTACACCAAAATTTCCACTGGATTAGCTTTAAGAACACTTCCCTTCCAACCCTCTCTACCCCATGGATTCAAAGAGGGGAGCTGTGGTGAGTTAGTGCCATCTGCTGACCATCTCTCTGAACATCACAGTGAAGGACTGTCCTCTAATTCTCCTTGGCTATCTGAGGTCATCACCAGACCAAAGGACAGGCCCAGGAGGATGGCAAGCAACCTCCCATAGACCCCTTGGTCTCCCTACAATACCAAGGCTAGGCAGTGATTCCCCGAGGGAGAAAGTAGTGGCAACTGCGGGGAGCCTAAAGAAGAGAACTTGAGAAATAAAGGCACAGGCTTTTACTACCACAATGGAAACTCACTTTATTCATTTCTGCAAATAAACCTTAGTATCCCTTCATTCTAGTATTCTAGCGATAAAAATAGATTCCTGAGCCCCACTCTAGACTATTTTATCAAAACCTTTAGGAGAGGGGCCTAGGTGTATTTTAACAAACACCCCAGGTCATTCTTAAGAGAAGGAAGGATGGGGGGGGGCAGTTCACTGCCTTAATGGAATGGCAGCTTTTTAGTCCCTGATGTGAGACTTCTGGGTAGGAAGTAGAGCTTCTGCAGACCCCTAAAATCTTACCAGCTTTTGGAGGAGGATATAGGGAAGTAATGGAAACAGTAGTGGAGATTAGGATGTGAGTCTTGGTTCTGCTATGACCTTGGGCAACTCACTTAAACCCTCTGTGTCTTGATTTTCTCAGCTGCAAAACCAGAATGCAGATAATAATAATACCTCACTGGGTTGCTGTGAGAGTCAGATGAGAAGGCGGATGTGGAAGCACTTTGTAAAGTTCTATACAATGTTAGTATTATTTTGAGTCTCATACTACCTATAGACATAAGCTCTTACTTTTTAATTTTTTAGTCCTTATCTTTTAAAATACAAATGTTGAGTTTCTGTTACGTGCCTGGCAGGATCAATGTCTGCTGAAGGATCAGTGTTCAGCCATGAAAAAGAAATGTCTTTATTCAGAAGATACAGTGATTCCCAACAGAATGATGGCTCTCTGGGAGGCTATACCAGAATCTCTGGTGGAGGAGAAGGTGAGATTTTTATGTTTATCAAAAGGAGTCTTGGGTTAAAAAAGAAAACATTGAGAAACACAGTTTTAAAATCAGGAAACCTGGGCTCTATTTCTCTCTCTGTTTTTGACTCATTATGTGACCTTGGTTAAGTCCCTGCCTTTTTATCGGTCCGTTTCCTCATCTGAAAAATCCACTGCTAAACTGGATGATTCGCTGACCTATAAAAATATTTTCCACTTAGCAACTCACGATGTTCAAAATCCTGGGAGGTAGAATCAAGTATAAAAGGAGAAAAAAAAGAGTTTTACATAAAATGGAGACATAAAGTTATGTGCCTTCAGCTATATAGTTCACAGAAGGTAAATAACAAGGAATCAGCTAATCAGAGGAAACTATTTGAGCTGGGAAATCGCACTTGAGTTCCTTTTTACAGCATTATTAACTAGTTATAAAAGAGCTGAAAGTAGGAGTGATGTGGAAGTATTTTGTTCCAAAGAGCTTATGTGACCACTCTCCTGATAGAAGATCCATTTTATCACAGGGAAAATCTCAAATGGCTCTGTGCTTCCAAATCCAGAACTTAAAGGGACGGCCTGATAGGAACCTGACCAGAGGTTATCCATGCAGTGCCAAGTGAGAGAGAAGGGTCCTAGTGTGCCTCTGGAACCCCATCACTCTTTGCCAAGATACCAAGCTCTGCTCCATCTCATGGCTACCTGGCCACACCCTGGAGCAAGGACACTGTCCCAACCTGTGAATTTCAGGCCAGGAAATGTACGCCCCATTGTAAAATGGAACATGCTCCTTTGTCAAACAGCCAAGTGGTTCCTAAAGAATGATCCTTTACATTTGAACCTTTTCCAACACAGATGTTATTTTATTTAAACTTGACACCCCTCTGTGCTCAAATACCAAATGGGAACTCTTGGTATATCCTCAGGGTACAAGTTCCCCAATTTGAACACCACTATAAGACTTACACCATCAAAGAACCTAGCACAAAATTAGTGTCCCAATCCATGCTTGGTAGGTGCTGATCCTAATAATCCAGGTATATTCTGACCCACAGAGCATAGTTTTGGGGTGATGCATTGAAACTACCAAATTCATGTTGCCTGTGATGAAACTATCATCAGTCTGATGCCAAAGCCACATGACCCTTGTTCACATTGCTGAGAAAAAGTTAAACTGAGTTGTGTACAGCTTCCTTTGTTTTGTACTTTCTAGGGCAAAGTCTGCACTCTGCTAATCAGGCATCTCCTGGGAGTTCCCTTTGGGACACTCAGTCAGTTGGATTAACTATTGTATAAGTTTGTAGAATTTATGTCTATTAACACTCACTTCTTTGTCAGTTATAATTTGCTCTGATTATATGTCAGATTTTCTGAAGACACCATCCCAGGTTTCTGCCAAGCAAAAGTATTGTTGGAAGATAAGTACTTAATCAAGTATTTACTGAATTTCTACTGTGTATTCAGCTGAAGTATATAATGAGATACCTACCTTCAAAGAGCTCATAGTCCAGTTGGGGATACAGGCTAAACACACAAATCATTAGCCCATAAATAAAATTAAATGCTCAATCATCCTGGGAATAATATAAGGATAAATTACACAACATTATAAGGATATTTCTATGTCATCATACCAGTAGCATGTATTTTTGTTTTACTTACTGTCTTATCTTTCCCCACTAAAACAGAAGCTCCATGAGAGAAACATTTTTTGGTTCAATGCTATTTCCTCAGTGCCTGGCATGTAATAGATGCTAAATAAACATTTGTTGACTGAATGAATGAGAAGTCAAGTTCTTAGAATAGACAGAGAAAGGGAAGGCTTCAAGGAGTGCCCCAGGTAAGCCTTGACTTAACTACGCTTTTATTCAGCTTGCTTTATAGCAATCTGTAGATTTTGGAAAACAACTTCTTTATTTCTATAATAAGAAGGAAATGTGCATATAATTGAAATAGAAGGTGGGGTGGGATGAAAGGAATTTAAATTGGGTGTTCGGGTCCATATGACCCACTTAGCTCTTTATTAAAATGAGAGGTTTGTTCTAGAATCAGTGGTTTTCAAACACTGTTTTAAAGCAGAATAACTTTTCAAACAAAAACCCCAATAAATAAAACAGATAAAAGCAGAGCTGCTCTGATTGACTTTGGGGTGGCCTGGAGGAGGAGACAGAGAAGGTCCATCCTCTTAATCCCCATACCCCGACTACAGAGCTATGGCTTCTGAGGATTCTAGGAACACAGTTTGAAAACACTGGATTGAAGGAACTTTAGAATCTTTCCACTCTCAAAATTCTATTAATGGAGGCAGCTGAGGAAGACCTGGGCTCCTTTCTGGTCTCCGCCACTTTAAGCTGAGGGAGTACCAGGAGTCGAGAGAGAGAGAAAAAAACAGAACACATGTGGCCTGGGCCAAGGCCAGTGACGCTTCTCATGGCCAGATCCAGGGAACTAGAAGGCACATTTCTCTGATCCAAGATTGATGAGCGCTAAATAACTTGTGGGACCTGGTCCTGACTCTGGCTTGATTCCTCCTCCCCGTCCCCCCAAACCCCATCCAAGCTCAGAACTAAAGGCATGCAAGCTAACCTGGCAACTTCTCTGTGTATCAGAATCTTATACACGAAGTAAACAGTCTAGCGCCAACCCAGATGGGAAAAGAGTCTGATTCATTGGTCACCATCCTCCACCTTGTACAGCTGGTCGATCTGTTTCAGCTGTCCATTGAGGAACCAGCCATTGCAAACAGAGGGCTCAAGCGTAACAGAAGAGAGTTTAATACCAGGGTGTGGTCAGGTTTAAGTGAACCGACAGAGGATTGTAAAGCACTCAGGGACTAGCAACAGCTGGAAGAGTTATCACCACTAGGCTTGAAAGAACAAGGAAAGAGAGCTGTCATTAAACAGTTGTTCGGGAAACTAAGTAAAAATACCACTTCTATGTTACAAGAGAGGAAACTAAGGATAAGGAACACAGGATGTGGAATCCGCAAGGAAGGAACTTATTGAATCTGAAGCGTCCAGCGGTAGCCGAGGGACTTTAAAGACTCCTTCTGGGGCCAAGACGCCGGTTTCACTTTGACCTTCCCTGCCACCAACCGAGAAAGATCGGAGGCTTAGAGCGACAAGTCGGACTACAACTCCCGCATACATTTCTCTACGTCTATCTCAAAACTTTTCAACACTAGAATAAAAGGACTTCCGGAAGA
This sequence comes from Tapirus indicus, assembly GCA_031878705.1. NCBI lineage: Eukaryota > Metazoa > Chordata > Mammalia > Perissodactyla > Tapiridae > Tapirus > Tapirus indicus. Next base: position 56,024,727 of record CM062918.1, on the reverse strand, counting down.
ACTGCGTGTCGGGACTTGTAGTTCCGCCGCTTTGGGCCGGCGGCCTGCCGTAGCTTGCTTATTGGCCCCCAGGTCACCGCCCCTTCCCCTCGTCGCACGTCTGTGTCTCACGCACGCACACGCGGCGAGTGCCCACGCCCCCTCCCTGGGCCTAAGACGCAGGCGCGCGCACGCTCCCCGGGCCTGGTAGGCGGGGGGAGGGGGCGAGGAGGGAGGAGGAGGAGGGAGAGGGAGAGGGAGGGGGAGGGAGAGGGGTTAGGTATCTATTGAGTAGACGGCAGTAGGGCACGAAGACCGCGAGGGCCTGGCTGCCAGGCGGGTGAACTCTGCACTGGGTCTAGGGCCGGCGGGAAGATCCGGAGCCAAGTCAGCGCGCCCTGCGAGTAGGACTCGGGCCGCTGAGACCCGGGGGGGGGCAGCAGGGAGCGAAGCTCCGGCCTAGGCCCCGCGGAGATGTCCGGCTGCGGCGCTTGTACTTGCGGCGCGGTCGCCGCGCGGCTCATCACCTCCTCGGTCGCCTCCGCGCAGAGAGGTAATGAAGTAGTCCCTCATCGGAGCCTTTCGCCCTCTAGTGTACCTGTCCCCGCCGACGGTGGGGACCTCGGGGAGGGCGAGAGCGAGGGTTTGAGGGGATGCGCGTTGCTTCACGCGGCACTCCCCACTTTCCCCCGTGGGATGGGGTTCTGCCAACCTCTGGAGCAGTTCTCTGAGATTTGAAGTAAACCTGTTGTGCTCTGCTCCCCCTTCCGCACGCCCTCAGGCCTCCTGACTTTCGGGCCGGAGTGTGGCCGCTTCGCAGAAACCCTAAAAGAGACAAAAGGCTCCTTTCGTTAAAAAGTGTCCCCAGACCCTACTCAGAGCTCCGCCGGGGACTGCCGCCTGCCCCGGCTGCGGCTCCTCGTCCGGAGCCCGGCCGGGGTCCCGTCGGGCCTGTCGGGGGTTCCACTGTTGGGGCCGCGGGGCGCCGAGCCGGCCGTCCCGGACGCAGGCCGCGCGAGACCCGCGGCGTCACGGTCACTGTGCGGCCGCCGCCACCGGGACGTAAATGGGGCTCACGGTACTTCCCGGCGCCGGGAGAGCCTCGGGCCCGCAGGAAGGCGGCGGGGAGACGGGGAATTCACGCAGAAACGGTTTTTGAAGTACTTAGGTGTCTCGGCAGTCGTTTGCCGGTTTTCCCAAGTTGACAGTCCGAGAGAGTTTCTTCGGGGTGGCGCTTGTTTACCTTTCCCTTCTGTTTATCAGGAGCCGTGAGAGTGGCAGTCCCAGCCAAGAGATTCCGGAAAAGAAACCATTTTTCTCCTCCCCAAATCTATGAATATCAGACCTGGAGACTAGATCCTGTTATAATCATTAGCTTCTCGACAAATTTGTTTTATTTTGGCTTGTCAGCTTATGACCTTTGGATAAATTTTGAAAAGCACCCCTTTTCTAATTTTTAGGTTAATTTTAAAATCCTTACTGTTTACTTAATGTCTGTTTTCCGACTGTTTATTTCACAAAGAGGGATTAAATGAAGTAATGTGGGCAGAAGCATTTTGTAAAATGATACGTAAAATGTAAAGCAGTGGATTTAGTCCCAAGTCATTGTTAAACCTGAAGAAATAGATGTCTCTATTCCAGGAATTTAAGTTGCAAACACTTGAGAGTGACAGATATTTAAATTCATTTATTTGACATATATTAGTTGAGGACCTAGTATGTGCCAGGCCCTGTTTTGGTGCTGGAGATGGAGTGGTGAACAAGTACCTCACCTTCAGGTTTAGATCTAGTGGAGTGGACAAAGACTAATATCATTTCTAGGAGTGGATAAAGTATGTGTGTGTTCTCTTTGGGTAGGGAAGCCTTCTTTGACAAAGTTCTTTATCTGTTCCAATCAATTTTTCCTGAAAACTATGAATCATAGGAAGTGTGTGGTTCTTTTTATTTTTTGAAAACAACCACTGTTTTAAAAATTAAATATATCATTAGGTAAATCAACACAAATTAGTGACTTATTTAGGAATTATTATCTATTTGTTTATCAGTTAATACAAGTTTGCCAGAGGTTTTCCAAAATACAGAACCATTGTTTTCACTGTAAAGGAGTAAATTAAACTTAAAATATGAGACTACCCAATATCATTAATGAATTCAATATTTTTACATGACAATGAAGCAGCAATAGTTTTCACATTGATTTAAGACTTTCCCAAGGCTTAATTACATAAAATATTTATTTTCCATAGTAGAAACTTTAAAAGTATACATATGTTCTACAAGAATGTAGAGATAGTTCCTTTAAGGACTTAAAAAGACTCCAGGAGGGTTTTTTTTTTATGTAGGATTCCTGGAAAGAGGAAGAGAGGCAGAAGAGAAAGAAATCAGAACTGAAGTTTAGCTAGTTTATTCTTCTTATAAACAGTAGAGTTAAGACTTCCAGCAACATAATGTAAACAAAAGAGTTTCATCAAAATAGTCTTCTAACAAGAAACCGTACAATGAATTAAGAATAAAAGGGGAAATATCAGAACTCTGAAGCACAGTGCTATTCTCTATTTTCATTGGTCTGTCATGTAGACTTTAAAAATTTTAAATAGTTTGAAAAATTATTTGGTAAATTGTCGTACTGGATAGTGGATCTATTTTCTTTTCCTGATGGGTATATGTATCCAATTTAATGTGATTTTCCTCACTATTCTTTTTGACTATGAAATCTATACTAAAGTAGAAACTTTAAATATTTTTTTCTAGCCAAATTGCTGGTATTTTCTCAATTTTGATGTATATTTTTAAAAATGTACTTTGCATATATAACAGTCAACTTGCATTCTAAACAAGTGCTTTCAGAAATGTTTAATTCCATTTAAAAAATTCTGAATGACGATACTTGGTCTGAATTTGGCTGTGAGAATTGTGGGATCACCTGTAACTCCCTTGATTTCTGGCTGCTTTCTCTCCTTGTCCATTGAAAGAGTGTCACTTCAGGAGGGTGTAAATGAAGATACAAAGATGCTCAGATATGTTGGCGTCCATAATTTTCATAATAGTTAACATAATGTGCCTACCTTAACAGTTTTTAGCTCGATTTTAATTTTCTCTCTCTCGCTCGCTTGCTCTCTCTCTGTAGTTAAATACAATACAAATTAAACAAGGCAAAGTGAATAAATGATAGAACATCTTTATTTCTGGAATTGCAAACTATTTCTTAATTAACATTTCTCCTTTAGTGACATATTCATCTTCAGACCAGCAGACTAGCCTTAGTGAAAACCCATCAAACATTTTTAAACTTGAGGAAAGTATCATAGGAGTGATGTTATTTTTCTTTATTAAGAGGTATTCAGGGGCCTGCCCAGTGGCGCAGCGGTTTAGTTGGCGCTTGGCAGCCAGGGGTTCCTGGGTTCGGATCCCGGGCGCCTGCCAATGCACTGCCTGTCAGCCATGCTGTGGCGGGGTCCCATATAAAGTGGAGGAAGATGGGCACAGATGTTAACTCAGGGCCAGTCTTCCTCAGCAAAAAAGAGGAGGATTGGCAACGGATGTTAGCTCAGGGCTGGTCTTCTACACACACACACAAACACACACTATTCAGAATTCATGAAGCAATAACTTGGGCATAAAAGGAAATTTTGAGACTAATAAAAGCAATAAGCATCTACTAAGTTGCCAGCATTGTTTGTGAGTTTTTGTTGAATTTTTTTTTCCATTTGTGTTAGAGGTTAGAGGCCAAGTGTTTAAGGGAGAACTTTGTAACTTGCTTTGCCATTTCAATTGTTATACACTTAAATATTGTCAATATAAATAGATAATTTTTAATCTTTCTTTAGTTCTCTCTGTTTCTAAGGTATAAATTAAAGATGAATTTATCTTTTAAATGGAATCATTTGCATGTTTTTGGAGAATGCTTAGTTCAAGATTGAATATAGGAAGTCAAATATTTAAAAGTTGAATAAATTACTCTCCTAGTTCTTAGCCTTAAAATCTATGTACCTTATTCTAATATTTCTTTTTAAAAGCAGCTGCTGTGAAACTCAGAAAGCTTTATCTGTATGACAAAAGTTTTGTAAATGGTTTAACTTTTAACTGTCTTCTGTCGTTACTGCCAAGTAGTCTTTCAAAATATACTTTACAGAAATACTTTCCTTTTTGGCTTTTAGAGGTTCTTCACCTGAGGTTCCAGGGACAGAATTCAGAGGTTCTGTGAACTTTGTTTTCACTAATCTCTTACTGAAATATAGTATTTCCTTCAACTATGAGTGTAGGCAACAAACCACAGTAGTGTTAGCAGTATCTGAATTTGTCACCAATCAGAATCACAGGTAGTCTCATATTACATTACAGTTATTTATATCTCAAAATATTGTTTATACTTTTCACTACTTTGATCATGATAGTTATTAAAAGAGCTGTTCTTATTTAATTTTGTTAGCAAAGAAGCATATTTTTAAAATATTTTGATAACTACTTCAGTAGAATGGTTTCCTTTGTTATGTATTTTATTCTATACATTTAAAAACATTCTGAGAAGGGATCTGTCCATAGGCTGTCCCGACTGCCAGAGGGGTTCATGGCACAAAAAGGATTAAAAACTCCTGATTTGTTTGCTGCAGTGATTTCTGTGAAGATATTATAGGTTTGGTGAGTGGTCATTTAAATTGTTTAGTACAGTGGATTAAAAAGTATGGTTCTGGACCAGCAACATCAGCATCACCTGGGAACTTGTTAGAAATGGCATTCTTGGGTCCCGCCTCAGACCTATTAAATCAGAACCAGGAAAGATCCCCTGCAATCTATGTTTTAAGAAGCTCTCCAGGTGATTCTGATGCACACTCAAGTTTGAGAACCACTGGCTTAGTATTTACGGCATCTTGTTGGTACAGCCCATAGATTATAGAATGTTAAAACAGCACTACAGTACCAAAATTAGGGCCAGCAAAGAAATTCTTAAATTTAGAAGTTTAAATGACATGAATATGTTTCTCAGATAGTATTTTCTGTGGTCACTATATGGTTGCATTGGTTTCATATGTTACTTGATAAGTTATTTAAGGTAAAGGACTTATTTTTCTTTCTGTTAAAGTAGACTTTAAAGGGATCATGTTCATAATTTTTATTTCCCTTAAATTCCCAAAGATAATTTTCTTTCAGCTTATTTTCTAATAATATTAGGTATTATAAATTGTTATTATATTATTATAAATTAGATATTATAAATTGTTAAACACTGTTTTAAAAGATATATTTTATTGTAAATGAGAAATAACATTTCAGGGTTAAGGTTTGTTCTAAACATGAGTACAAATAGCCTCACATAAAGTTTGTTATAATTGTAGTTTTCTTTGTGAATACATCATAGTGGTTCAATTAAAAAGTTGTTATTTGGAGCCAGCCCTGATGGCCTAGTGGTTAAAGTTCGGTGCTGTCATTGCTTTAGTGGCCCGGGTTCAGTTTCCAGTCGCAGAACCACACCACCAGTCTGTCAGTTGCCATGCTGTGGCAGTGGCTCACATAGAACTAGAATATACTACATAAACTACAACTAGAATATACAACCATGCGCTGGGGCTTTGGGGAGGGAGAAAATAAAAGAGGAAGGTTGGCAACAGATGTTAGCTCAGGGCAAATCTTTCCCTGCCAAAAAAAAAAAAGAAAAAGTTGTAATTGTTACATAGCTTATAATAAATTATTTTTTATTATGCTACCTTTCATATTAACTTATGAATGTTTTCAAACACACACAAACTAGAACAGTGAACTCTCAAATACCCAACACCCAGCCTCAATGTCCATTAACTTTCTGCATTCTTGATTTCATCTATCCCTCTCGAGACCTCATTACTTTTTCTAGACTTGGTTTTTAGATTGACATAGTCTTTAAATCATATTATGTCCATGCAAAAACATTAATGTTTTGCTTAAAATTCATGAACTACCTTAAATCTCATTCTAATGAGAGAGTAATGGCTATTGTCATTTACTGAACAAAATTGAGATGTTACACTTGAGAAAATTTGGAATGTCTTTTGAAAACATTACTTACAGGAAAAACATCAAATGTATTTTTTTTCTTATTAATATTCAAGTTTAATGGTGTTAAGCAAAATTTAACAGTCTATGGATTAGGGACTGAGTTGTCATAAACCTTAATCCTTTTTTGGTGTTCTTTGTGAATTTATATAGAGATGAGGAAATTAGGTTACTTTTATTTGTATCTTTCCTGAGAAGTGTTGTGGGTTTATTTTTGTACTTTGTGGAACTAGAGATGGCCTAGTAATAAATAACTGAAAAAACTAATTGTTCTAACAGTGTACACAAATGTGTTGGAAAATTGGAGTTAATAAAACCAATCAGTAATATAACTGAGCAATTGTTTTGAATTGTTTGAAGGATGTAATTTTAAACCAGTTTTTGCGTTTGGATGTAGTATATACATATGTGCATGATCTCTTAAAAGCCCTAACAGGTGTAGAAATAAAAAATTAAAGCCTGAGTTGAGAATTTTGCAGGGAATAAAATGAGGGAAGCAAAATCAGTTTCTTAAATTTATTTAAGTATTAACTTTACATGCTCCCTCCTTTTTTGTTTACTTTATTATCCCCTAACATCACTCTGGTAAACTGCTGGGAAACTTCCTTCTTGGCGATTCATTAATGTACTTTAGCCTGTGCAAGGTTCCAAGTAGTGTTACAGTACTGAAATCTGTGGAATTTTGTTAGAACCTAGGACCGTTCTATTTTCTTGTGTAGGGAGTACTTTTTTAAAGACCAGCTTGGGAAATGTTGCCTCACAGTATGTAGTATGGCTCTTTTGCCATTGACTATAATTTATTTGGGGGGTTATTTTGTATTTATATGAGAAAAACCAGGGGTTCAGCAAACAATGACCCCATGGACCAAATCCAACCACACCCATTTGTTTACATACTGTTTGCTTTTTTTTTTTGCAGGGAAGACTAGCCTTGAGCTAACATCTGTTGCCAATCCTCCTCTTTTTTGCTAAGGAAGGTTGGCCCTGGGCTAACATCTGTGCCCATCTTCCTCCACTTTATATGGGACGCTGCCACAGCATGGCTTGATAAGCGGTGTGTGGGTCCGCGCCCAGGATCCGGGCCTGTGAACCCTGGGCCGCCAAAGTGAAGTGCGCAAAAACTTTGCCAAATAAATCAGTGATTAACCTATATCCTTTTTAAGAATTTTAATGTCAAATGTGGCAAAAAGTTAAAATGTATGAAAGCAGGATGGTGGTTACACAGTATTTACTGAATTATATTTCTTTTTTCTATAGGATTGAAATATTTCATTAAAATGTGTGTTTTAATGAACAGAACATAACTTTATAAAGAACTTTTGAAGTTTGTTTCTATCGTTGCAGATATTTCCCCCATATAACCACAGAGACAGACAAGAGTTCAGGTCAATTGCTTATTCTCATTGGTAGAAATAATATCAGAAGAATGAGAATATAGGATGTAAAAGCCCTTTTTCTCCTTACTGATGAGGCAGATGTTGAACTACTTATCTCTCAAACTTTGGAAGAGCCACTCATTGTTATGACGTGGGTGGTCTTCCCTTACTTCCAAGGGACACACTAGGAAAGAAATGTCTTTCTTCACTTGGAATCTCAGAGGCCCGGATCTGGCCTGTTTTTGAGAGGGCTTTACTTCTGATGGTGTCACTATTTTCTCTACTACTGCTGTGAAAACTATAGCTTTTTCAACCTCCTCAATGCTTAAGGAATTGTTATTTTCAGGGGATTTATTCAAGGCATGTTAATATTTGATGAGTAGATGAATAAATTTCATTATATTTTCAGGTATTTCTTGTGGTCGCATTCACATACTGGTTTTAGGAAGGCTTGGGACCTTTGAAACTCAGACTCTACGAAGAGCTCCTTTTAGAAACTTTACAGAAACACCAGCATACTTTGCCTCAAAAGATGGGATAAGTAAAGATGGCTCTGGAGATGGAAATAAGGTATTTTATCTTTATTGGCATCTATACACATATTTGAGTTCCCTCCTTTAAACAATTAAGTATAATAATAGTACTCTGTATTCTGTTGGTTTATATGTTTTCTGTAGGAAATGGGAAATATATAAAATGATCTGAAGAATTTTATGTAATTTTGTATTGTATTTCAGTTTGAACCACAAAATAGTTTTACAAGCATTGCAATTAGTAGCCAGTAATTAAAATTTCTAACACCCCAAAGTAGTAAAGAAGCTTCATTAAATAATCTATGTAGTCAGTCTGTAGGATTGAATTAGGAATAGCCATCATTTCCTGCTTTCACACAACTCTTACAACTCATAATAGTATAAACCCCACTTAATCCTCTACCTAAAAATCTTGGTTCTCTGTATGACTTAATGTTGGGCTACTCTGTAGCCAGCAAGTAGATGATTGGTGATTGTATTGGGTCAGTGAATTATTATCAGTTTCTTTTATTATATGAATTTGACTAACACTTGAGTTAATATTATATGTGAGACAGAATGCCAGGTGCTTTCATATCCATACTTAATCCTAACGAGGACTCTCTGAAGTAGGTGAAATTATCTCCATTTTAGAGATGAGAAAAGTTAGATTCCAGAAAGAGTCACTACTAGCCGTGATAATAACTCTTGATTCACTTTCACTGAAGTGTAGTTTTTTTTTAACCTATAGTAACTTTTTTTCCTAGTACTTATTGAGTCATTGAAAGAAAGCTATTTAATATATACGCTGGCACATACCGTGTAAAGAAGAAATACAGATAAATATATTTGTTTACTAGAACTGGTGTTATTTTTGTGGTAAATATATCTTTTGACACCAGTGATGATAGAGATATAGATTATACTAAGAATTCCATTCTAGAAATTATAAAAATTATAAGATTTATTACAAACTATATTGTTAATATTTAAGTTACATATAAAATGATTGCCTGAAAGTGATAATTGGCACTCTCTTTTTTTCTCCTCCACAAACATTAGAAATCAGCGAGTGAGGGAAGCAGTAAGAAATCAGGCTCTGGGAATTCTGGGAAAGGTGGAAACCAGCTGCGCTGTCCTAAATGTGGTGACTTGTGCACACATGTAGAGACCTTTGTGTGTAAGTATTACTTCCTCTATTGTTGTTCTTTTTCCCTACCTTTTCTATAAATCGTTAACTGCATAGAAATGTATAAATTATATAACAGAGTTATTTTTTTTCCTCAACTTATATGATTCGCTCTTAGGTTCACCAGATAGTAAAAATCCCCAGGACTAGTAATACTTTGCACTGTGGTATAAGAGTTAATTTAAGAAAACTATTTGCTTTTTTATTTTGCTTACGTGTGTTTATTTCAAATTTGGATTTTGTGAGTTTTCACGTATATGACCATTAAGCTGTAGGAGAACCAAGGCTTATTTATTCTGTGTTTATTACTCCATTCTTCGAATACCTGATGAGCATCTCATATAGCTGGAGAGGTCAGTCATTCAAATATTAAGATATTTTTCCTCTCTGAATACTTATGAGAGTACTTCCCTCAATTCTAGGAAGTGTCTGATAATTATTCATGCATGATTCAGACACTAAGAGAAGGAAGAAATCAACTGTCTTGCTTTTGCTGTTAGTTTAGTAAGGCTCTCCGAAATGCAAAGATACTACTTCAGATCTTTTGTTTAATGAATCAAATAACTCATTACCTACATGATTAGAGTTCATGGTAATGACTAAAGAGTAAATTCCATTGCACTACCATGTCAGCCTTCCTATGTAGTCCAGGTATGAGCAGGTTGATGGTCAGGTTTGGCAGAAGTTTCAGTTTTTGATGATTAGCTGGAGAGGATTCTCTATATTCTAACCCAAACATTGAGACTTTAGTTACATTTTCACAGTTGTTTATGTTAATTGGCCATGTATGGAAAAGTATTACATGTAACATGTTTTTACAGTTTTGGAAAGACTTTTAAAGTAATTCCATTCTATAGCTAGAATGTTAGAAGTTCTCTTTGTGGTTTTGCCTAGTAAGAGATCAAAGAGAAGAGTCAGTCTGAGTGAATATTAATTTGATTTGCAATATAAAATGAAAATGGTAGAACTGGATGATATAATTTCTAAATAACATTTACTATTAATAAATTTGGTGTGATATAATAAAATTCTAAAAAGTCTGAGAATTGCTCAATTCATAAGGCAGTGTCGTATTTACAAATAATTTAATCAAGAAATCTTCCCCTTTTTTTCCAGAAAAAGATTTCAACCGTTATAGACCTAAAGAATAATTTCTTAAGAGTAAACCAGGAAAGAAACTAACATTTAAAAAATTCCAGTATATATAATTGTATTCTCACAATCTTATTTTTGTCGGGACAGAGAATATCCTTATTTTTATAAATGAAGAAGCTAAGGTTGAGCAAGTTTAAGTAACTCATCCAAGGTCACAGAGGAGTGAAGATTTGCTATTCATAAGTTCCTATCCCATAAATTTCTACCAACTGGAATTCTTGAGGGATAAACTAGTTCCTCTTGAGATTAAATTTATTTTTCTTTTATGCAGTGTTTTCAAAACTTGCCAAATTGTATTAATCACTGAGGGTGGTTGTTAAACATACTGATTCTCTCCTTCCCTAGAGATTAAAATTCTCCAAGTGTTGGATGGGCTCCTAGAATGTGTATGTTTAACAATGAGACCAAGTGTGGAAAACACTATACTGTAGTGTTATCTAATCAACTCAAGGCTGAAGTCTCTTTCCTCTGGGAATTCTACGTGGGGAGGGGGATGTGGGAGTAGAGAATGTGAAAGAAAAGAGTAAAAGAAGAGTACGTACTTATACATAATTTAGTAAGCAAAACATCCATTGAGTCAGATCTGCTAGGCTCAGAAAATACACAGATGAACATGACACTGTCCCTATCTGCTGGAGCTTTACTGTGTGGGAGTAACAGGCCCCAACGTTGAAATGAGGCCCTGCTCCCTTGGTTTGACTGATCCATAATAAAAGTCTCTGAATGCATCCCGAGGATCTTCTGTGTTACTCATTGAAAATTGACTCATCCTAGTTCTGAAGAGTTTTATTGGATTTGGGGTTATTCATTTTGTTTCAACCCACATTTCTTTAGTTATTAGTTCATAAACATCTTTCTATGTGCTTTTTGGTTACTTGTAGTTCTTTTGTGAATGACGTGTTTAGGTAATTGTCCACTTTTTTGTCAATTTTAATTATGTATTTTTAATTACCTAAGGAGTACATGTATTAATCTCCCTTTATTAAAAAAGTAGAACATTATCGATAAAGCTGAAGATATATTTCTGTAATATTTCTTCATCAAACATACGACTTCTATTTATTTTTCATTTTTATTGATGTCTTAATAGTTTATAACATTGTGGGGTTTTAGCTGTACATTATTTTTTGTCCGTCACCTTGTGGATGCATTCCTTCACCTCTTGTGCCCACCCCCCACCTCCCTTCCCCTTGGTAACCACCAACCAGTTCTCTCTGTCCGTGTATTAGTTTATATTCCACTTATGAGTGAAATCATGTGGTGTCTGTCCTTCTTTCTCTGGCTTATTTCACTTAACATAATACCCTCTAGGTCCATCCATGTTGTTGCAAATGGGACAATTCTGTCTTTTCTTATGGCTGACTAGTATTCCATTGTATATATATATATACCACATCTTTATCCAATCATCAGTCGAGGGACACTTGGGTTGCTTCCACTTCTTGGCTATAGTGAATAATGCTGCAGTGAACATAGGGGTGCATAAGCCTCTTGTGATGTTTGATTTCATGTCCATTGGGTAGATGCCCAAGAGTGGGATTGCTGGATCATAAGGTATTTCTATTTTTAATTTTTTGAGGAATCTCCATACTGTTTTCCATAGAGGCTGCACCAGTTTGCATTCCCACCAGCAATGAATGAGGGTTCCTGTTTCTTCACATCCTCTCCAACATTTGTTGTTTTTTGTCTTGGTGATTATAGCCATTCTGATGGGTGTAAGGTGATATCGTAGCGTAGTTTTGATTTGCATTTCCCTGATTAGTGATGTTGAACATCTTTTCATGTGTCTATTGGCCATCTGTATCTCTTCCTTGGAAAAATGTCTGTTCATATCCTCTGCCCATTTTTTGATCGGGTTGTTTGTTAAACATACGACTTTTAAAAAAGCATAAATTGTATCGTATTTTTCATGTTTTTGCAAATTGCTTTTTTTTCCCAACTTGGCAGTGTTTTGAGGGCTTTGTATGTAATCATAGTCACTTCTATCTAATTCTAGAATGTTTTCATCACCCCAGAGAGAAACCCTATACCCCTTAGCAGTCACTTTCTACTTCTTCCCCTCCCAGCCCTGGCAACCATTAACCTACGTGTTGTCTCCTTGGATTTGTCTCCTCTGGATTTTTCATATATGTAGAATTATACAATATGTGACATTTTGTGTCTGACTTCTTTCACTTAGCATGTTTTCAGGGTTCATCTGTGTTGTATTATGTATCAATACTTTATTGCTTTCATGGCTGGATAGTATTCCATTTGTTTATCCATTCATCAGTTGATTGACATTTCAGTTGTTTTTGCTTGTTGGCTATTATGAATAATGCTGCTATGAACATTGGTGTACAAGTTCTTGTATGTACATATGTTTTTACTTCTCTTGGGTATATGCTTAGGAATGGAATTGCTGGGTGAGAAGGTAACTCTATGTTTAGCTTTTTAAGGAACTGCCAAACTGTTTTCCACAGAGGCTGTACCATTTTACAACCGGACTAGCAATGTATAAGAGTTCCAATTTCTCCACAGCCTCTTCAACACTTATTATCTGTCTTTTTTAGTATAGCCATCATAGGAATGTGAAGTGGTATCTCATTGTGGTTTTGATTTACATTTCCCTAATGACTAAAGATGTTAAGCATCTTTTCTTGTGTTTATTGACCATTTGTATATCTTCTTTGGATAAAAGACTATTTAAATCCTTTGTCCATTTTTAAATTGGGTTATCTTTTTATTGTTGAGTTGTAAGAGTTCTTTATATATTCTGAATACTAGACCCTTATCCAAATACATGATTTACAAATATTTTCTCTCGTTCTATAGGTAGTGCTTTCCTTTTAAATTTTGTATAGCAGGAGTCAGCAAACTTTTAGTATAAAAGGCCAAGTAAAAATATTTTAGGCTTTGTGGGCCAAATGGTTTCTGTTGCAACTATTCTTCTTTGCTGTTATAGTGCAAAAGCAACCATAGGCGATGTAAATGAGTGAGGATGGCTATGTTCCAATAAAACTGTGTATATGGACACTGAAATTTGAATTTCGTGTAACTTTCATTGTCATTTTTTTCCGAAATGTAAAAGCTGTTCTTAGCTCACGGACCTTGCTATATACATTCCATCTTACAAGTATATTTTTAGTGATTTTTATGTTTTCTTATTGTGGTTTTACTCTTGCTTGACTTTGTTGAAATAAAATACCATTTTTATAGATACCATTATGAATGTATAGAAAATCATCAGATATTGAAATAGGAATAATATTGAAGAAATTTTTTATCATAAGGACTAATATAAAATATTATTTAGGATTTTTTTTGCCCATTTCAAAAATAATTTGTCAAACATTAATAGTCTCCCCACTTTTATTTAAGGTAGAGCCTTTAGTTATTTTTATTTTTCTGTATATAATACTTTTTTTTTTTTGGTGAGGAAGATTAGCCCTGAGCTAATATCTGCTGCCAGTCCCCCTCTTTTTGCTGAGGAAGATTGGCCCTGGGCTAACATCCGTGCCCATCTTCCTCTATTTTATATGTGGGATGCCTGCCACAGCATGGCTTGATAAGTGGTGCATATGTTCGCACCCAGGATCTGAACCTGCAAACCCTGGGCCACTGAAGGAGAGCATGCAAACCTAACTACTATGCCACTGGGCCGGCCCCTAAGAGTGTATTTTTGACTGGACTTGTGTTTAAGAACAGACACATAAGAATTAAATTGATTGAGTTAATAATTAAATTTATTTTTTAAATGTGGAATTATCTTTTTTTTTTTAATTTAGATTATTTTGTGAAGATTTAGGTGTGCTTGCCAGTGCAGTTTTTCTTGTAATCTATGGATAGATAGTTACAATATTCCCAAAGGAGAGAGATTCTCAATAGTATTTAAAATTCTTTTTCATTGCAGTTTTACCTGTCTAGTTAGATTACGCAAAATTAACACAAAAATGTATTATTACCTAGACCTACCAAGATGTAACTAATTCCTAGGAATCTTTTGCTCTGTTATTTGTTAATAGTCTGTAGGGAATTCTCTGTCATGCTGCTTTCTGAGGTTCCTGGTTACCATTAGTAGGGTTAGGCTGGGAGAAGGTAAGTCTACATCCTATAGCCGTGTTTTAAAAAGAAAGAGAAAAGAAGAAATCACCTTTGGTTTAACATAGGATATTCTGTAGCTGATGTGTTGGAATTGAAAAACCCTTTTTACCCTCACTTTTAACTGCCCTTGTGTTGTTTTCAAAAGCTGTATGATTATCTTTAAATTAAGTCAATATGACTGAGAATGTTATTTTGTTAGTTTTCTAGTGATTTTTGGGTCAAAGCAGTAGGCATTAGTGGAGTAGTCAAGATGAAAATAAGGAAGGTATGAAATAATTTTGCATATTTACTAAGTCAAGGTTTTAAAAATGCTCATAGATTTGAAAAGAACCTAAAGAATTTATTTTTTTTATATTTTTAGGGATTAAAATTGATTTCTCTCTTTCAACTTTTGTGTATGTTCAAAATTTTCATAATAAAATGTTGGGAAAATAGATTAATTTACTTGTACTTTTTTCACAGTTCATTCAAGTATTTCAATAAAATAAACAATTACTTAATATTCTTATAGTGGTGGTTTTTAAAATTAACTTTAATGAATGGGAAGTTGAAAGAATCTCAGCCAATCTTTTCTCTTAATGAACTATATCACAAAATGGAAGAACCTAGTGGAAATGAACAAAATGTTTACTGAACTCATCTATCTTAGGTGTAAACTAGGCTGTTTGTTGCAGCTAGTGGAGTGAACTACAAGCCTACTTTTTGTCAAGTACACGGTTTTCATTTATAGTAAGTCTTTAAGGTTAAACACTATTTGAATTATTTTTCTCTGCTGACCTTTTTTTTCTTTTTACAGCATCTACCCGTTTTGTGAAGTGTGAAAAATGTCATCATTTTTTTGTTGTGCTGTCTGAAGCAGACTCAAAGAAAAGCATAATTAAAGAACCTGAATCAGCAGCAGAAGCTGTAAAATTGGCATTCCAACAGAAACCACCTCCTCCTCCCAAGAAGGTATAGGTCTTAGCTCAGTCTTATAAGCATTTTATCTTGAAAAACATTTCGTTGTTCTCCTCTCCCCAGTTTATATTGGATCCTAATACTAGTATCTAAATAGGTATTATAAGTTTTTAATATGGACTACATCTGGCTAAACTGTTGATGTTTGATACTTGGAATTTAGATGTGGAGTCCATTGCTATTTTCCCATGTCATGATTACTGCATTCAGTAGCAATGCAAGATAGTTGAATGACTATTAAAATAGTGTTAATACTAAATTAATCTAAAATGATATGCTTAAAATAGAGCAACTGTGGATTTACTTTTGTTAGTTTGGGCCCTTAAATAACACCAGCCTATGATTTCCCCCCTTAAATTAGTCTACTTTATGGTAAAACAGCCTCAGTCTAACAATGGAAGCAAGTAATTTTTTCACGGCCAATGTGCCAGGGTTCTCTTGTATGACGCTGTGACTTTTGTGGTGTGGGCTCTTTCCAGGAGTCTCAGGCAGGTTGTGATTTGACTGTTACGAAACATGGCAGAGTGTACCACCAGCTCCACTGGGTACTTGGTGTGCGCTTTCTGAGAACGGGGAGCCCTGCTCCTGGGCTGTGTGCCCTCTCTTCTGGCCATGTCTCAGATGTTTGTATGCTTAGATTATTTCTCACCCTCTGCCTCAATGTAGCTTTCTTCTACTGTGTTTAGATACCTGTGCATTTGCCTTTACCTCCAGATGTGCTGTGGCAGATTTAATAATTCATGGGTATAATTTGTGAAGAATGAAGATTTTTAAAAACCATAATAAAAAGCATATGGCCAACAACTAATGAATTTGTCATGTAAAAATAAATAATGTAATGGAAAATATAGCTATTAAGCTTTATATTCTCCACTAATTTGTGTAGACTTTAGACATCTGAGTCAAAGTTCTAGAAAATAAATTGGCAATTTAACTATTTTCAGGAGTTAGTGGATATTACAGTTAATTTCTATTTACTAAAAGCTGAAAGAATTTACCCCAGGTTCCAAGCTGTTGGCAATATCCAAGTATCGAAAAGAGCTTTAGTTTCTACTAAGAGTAAAGCTTTTAGATTGCGATTTAGATAAGTGAATAACTTTAAAGTTAATATCTGAGAAAAAACTAAATGTTTGTGAGCATTAAAACACATAGATACTGGTAGTATAATGGCTTTTGATTATATAAAGCCTATTTTTGAAAAGGGTAGTTTTATAATGCATTATCTTTGTGAAGAATATTATTCATATGATTGAGAGAGGTGTAGAAAGGGTTTATTTTAATGATTACATTAGTGGTAATGCCTTTAGACCCATGATGGCGTGTGTAGGTATTCTAAGTGACTTTAATATTAACTTTTAAAAATTAGGATCAATGGCATTGTTTATAGAATAGAAACTGGCATAGCACTAGAAGAGGACAGTGATGCTTTGTTAAGCTAGAGAACAAGTGAATTGTGTTTTTGTTCTTTTAGGGTTAGGGGCCTCTGAATTACTGCTACATAATGTATCATGCCCTTGGCATTTTGTTTTTGATGAGAGTCTTTATTCAAATTTAAAACTGTAAGCAAATATGCTCAGTATATAACTTTTTAATGTGTATTTTTCTAATAGCTCATAGTAAATTATTCATACCTAATCATTTTTCAGATTTATAACTACCTCGACAAGTATGTTGTTGGCCAGTCATTTGCTAAGAAGGTACTTTCGGTTGCTGTGTACAATCATTATAAGAGAATATATAATAATATCCCAGCTAATCTGAGACAGCAAGCAGAGGTTGAGAAGCAGACATCATTAACACCTAGAGGTTAGTGTTTTGATAATTGACCAAAATAAAGATTACTATGCTTAGAGGTGATCTTTATTTGCAACTCCTTGCTTTCGTCTTAAAATGCTTTAGTATAGTGCAGCATTTTTTAAATTAGTTCATGTCCCATTAGTGGATCATGAAATCGTTTTGGTAGGTTGCCAACAGCATTTTTTAAAAAAAGTTAATAGGTGTGAATAGAAAATACCAGAGTACATTAACTTGTAGTTAAGTATTGTTTCTTGAAACTTTTGTTTTCAGTTATATGTGCATGGATTCTGAGTCACAGAATAAAATGTATTTCTTACCAAAGGTCTCAGTGAAAAATGTTTGAAAGTCACTGGGCTAGAGATTGAGACATTACCTTTGAATTGTAGACTTCACCACAACAGGTTTCCCCTGACCTGATCATTGCAATGCTCAGTACAACTCTTTTTTTTTTTTTGTGGGGAAGACCAGCCCTGAGCTAACATCTGTTGCCAATCTTCCCCTTTTTGCTGAGGAAGACTGGCCCTGGGCTAACATCCGTGCCCATCTTCCTCCACTTTTTTTTTTTTATATGGGACGCCGCCACAGCATGACAGACAGGCGGTGCGTCGGCGGGCGCCCGGGATCCGAACCTGCGAACCCCGGGCTGCCAAGCGCGGACTAAACCGCTGCGCCACCGGGCGGCCCCCTCAGTACAACTCTTGAGTTCTTCTCTTTTGGCTTCAGGATACAGAATTTCATTTGCCTAAGTCAGAGAGATATGGAGATGATAAATCTTATAGAACATATCCAGCACTCTTTCCTTTTTGAGCCCCAGCTACAGAGTGCAAGGTTAAGGACAAATTTGTAAGTGATTCAAAGTATGATAGATTCTAATACAGTCGTGTACCACATGATGACATTTTGGTCAACGATGGACCACATATACAATGGTGGTCCCGTAAGATTAGTAGAATATGGCCTAGGTGTGTAGTAGGCTATTCCATCTAGGTTTGTGCAAG
This sequence comes from Tapirus indicus, assembly GCA_031878705.1. Lineage (NCBI taxonomy): Eukaryota > Metazoa > Chordata > Mammalia > Perissodactyla > Tapiridae > Tapirus > Tapirus indicus. Next base: position 56,006,654 of record CM062918.1, on the reverse strand, counting down.
TACACTCTATGATGTTGGCACAACAACGAAATCGCCTAATGATGCATTTCTCAGAATGTATCCTCGTCGTTAAGTGATGCATGACTGTATACTGATACACTGTGTAATCTGAATTTACTGTGGACAATAATGTGTGTTATATTGATAGAATGCTTTTATTTTAAAAACTATGGTTAGAGTAAAATGTAAATATTTTAAGTTTTTTTTGTTGTTGGCCAGGGAGTCCTGATTTCTTACTTAGGCCTGCAGTCTATCCTTTTACAGTTTTAGTCATCATTTTACAATTTGAGGGTGTTCTGCTAAATATTTACATTTATAAAACTACAATATCTTTTGATTACTTTTAGTCGCTACTAAATATATAACTGATTGGCTCAAGGAAGACACTTGTTCACTAGTTGAACTTACTGCAAGATAGTTATGTGGTAGTATCGGTTACTTTATTTTTAGAAAGTGTAAGTCATAACTTAATGGAAGACTTGGAAATTCATTTTTATAAGGTCCAGATAGTCATGGAGCAAAATGATTTTTTCTGATTCCTTCAGTCAACAAATCAATAATTAAGCTGTTCTAAATGCTGGAAAAGCAAATGGTTAAATGGTATTTATAGTATGAGGGGTTTAAACTCTTAATGAAGACTTAAATTATTACTACACTTTTCTTAAAATAGATACCAACTTTGTATTTGACAAATGTGAATATTAGTAACTGGACAGCCATCATTAAGCATGTTTGAGTTTTTTTTTAATGTGGAAAGGATGTAGCACAGAGATCCTTTCATAATGTGAAAAGCTGAGAGAACATTAATGAACACATTCTTTAAATATATTTGGAAGAGGGCAAGAAGTGGGATACTCCTTGTTTGTTCCCCTAAATTAAACAAATATATAGTATTTTCATGTTGCCATTTTCATCCTCTTTCTTAGAGTTAGAAATAAGAAGACGGGAGGATGAGTACAGATTTACAAGTAAGTGACCTCTCCTCAGGTCCTCCTCTGTAATCATTCTTCCTTTTTGAGATTTACCTCAGTGAAGTGTGTCAGCAGTAGTAGTGGTAGACATGTATTTGCTTGTGTGTTACCAAGAAAGATGTTGTATATTATCTAAACATGTTTATCATACATGATATATATAACTTTGGGACAGTTTTTCATAGCTAATTTGTGTAGTTTGTATATATTGGTTTATTTCAGGTAATTTGGTTTTATCCTTTCTATAGTGATTCTTTAAAGCATAATTAGAGAAATAAAAGATACTATATATAGTTTTCCTCTGTAAATATAGACCTGCATATTAATAGGAGTTGTATTTTTAAAATCTGTACCATGCTATTGTGTATCATTTTTTTTTTTGCCATACATTTAGAGTTGGCCTGCTTATAAGTTACAGAAATTTTGGGGGAGGCAGATTATCTTCCAGCTACTCTGCCAGAAACCACACTGTTTATTTTTTGGTGTTTATGAAACTTAGTATAGCCTTGCATATGGTGAATAAGCCCCAACTCACTGTTTCCAGCCCTGGATTGTCCCTGTAAGTATCAGATGGTCTGATGGAGGGTGTGGAAGAACCATGGATAGTGGCCATTCTGATGTCTTGCTCCCATTCCTTTGGAGGTGGATATAGTTGCTACACAGAGGGTGAAGGTTCCAGGAGTATCATAAAAAGATTCACGTGGCCTTTTGTTTCGGTAATTAAAATAACAAACAAAAGAAAACAAATAATAGATAAATCACTATGAACACTTTCACTTATAAGTTTGATACTTTTACATTTGCCTTTGAACCAACCAGTATTATATATCTACTATTTGAATTGTACTATATATACAGGATGAGTCATGAGAATATAACTAGTTTACCAACTCTGGCGTGAGATTTATTACATGTAATAAAATTATATTATCTCTAGTTATTTTTAAATTGTATGGAAATAATGATTATACCATGCATGATAAAATTAAGAAATACAATAAGTGCAATAGAATTAGATTATATATAAGAATGTAAGATCTAAATAATAAATTTTAAGTGCATGTATAATTTATATTTTATAATGCAAAAATATAATCAAATATGCTATCAAAACTGTGTTCATAAATTTGGGCAGATAGCTAGTGAAGCTAGTATGAATTAGTAAAGAAAAGTGTATAGTGAATATATTGAAAGAAATATCATATAATATATGCAGTGATTTAATGTAATTTAAATGTTAACAAGTAACAGTATTTAAGAATTTAGGTAAAAGCAATTTGTAATTATGTTTATTGATTGACTTGGAAATTAATGTTTTGAAAGCTTAGATAGAATTTAATTTCATGTATAGTTTAGTCTTGTCCTATGTGGGGTTTTAGGTTCTAAACTTAGGGCATTAGGCCAAACTCATATATAATTAAAATATCCTTGAAAATTCCTTTGGAAATCACATGTTAGAGACCAACATACTACTCTTAATAAGACTGATGGTTTTTTTTCTCTATCATAGGAACATAATGTTTTTCTTAAGTTGAGCACCAGATGAAATAGTTGGCTTCTATTTAAGGGCTGTGTTATACAAATACTTAAACACTAGGAAAAATAGCAATAGCAAATTCTTCATTAACACTTATAAAATTATCTGTCAGGCACTGTTCTAAGTGTTACTTTTCTAAGTGTTTTACGTATATTTACTCATTTAATCTTCCCAAAACCTGTGAGACAGAAAGTGTTGTTTTCACCTCCATTTTACAGATGAGAAAACTGAAGCACACAAATTTTAAGTAATTTGTCCAGGGCCACACAGCTGATGAGCTCCATGCAACTAGCCACTGTGCTAGCCTGCACACTCATAATATTTCTCATTATACAGAGCTGTTTATGCAGTGAGAGATGTACAGGAACAGAGCCTAACTGAAAGAAAAGGAGAGTTAGCTCAAGTTTACTCTGGGTCATATTTTCATAAAGTGGAATGACAGACATCATCTGTTTTGTACTATTTAAATTATCTCTCTTTTTAATAACTTAAATCATTAAGTTAAATACATATATCATGTGACTCCACTGTAGTTAATATGCTTTTGGCAGTTTTGTTCAAATTATTCACCTAAATCATTTTTTCCCCATTGGGGAGACCTACATTTGAGCCAAGCCCCTTTTTATATTGTCACAATTCCTGACTAGATTTTGCTGAAATTAAAGAAAAATAGCAGAACAGCCCGGTGGTATAGCGGTTAAGTTAGCGCACTCTCCTTTGGTGACCCAGGGTTCGCCAGTTCGGATCCTGGGCGTGGACCTACACACTGCTCATCAAGCCATGCTGAGGTGGCATCTCACATAGAAGAACTAGAAGGACCTACAACTAGGATATACAACTATCTGCTGGGGCTTTGGGGAGAAAAAGGGGAAAAAAAAGTGGAAGATTGGCAACAGATGTTAGCTCAGGGCCAGTCTTCCTCAAAAAAAAAGCAGTTTTGCTAGGGGCAACTAGCTAACTGACCTCATATAGGAGACTGCATTTTTTTGCCTGTTGTGGATTGTAATCAGGCATAGCATTGTGAATTATTCACTAATCATTAACCCTCGAATGTAGCGTAATTTAATTAAATTTAAATGTTCATTGGATGCCTACTATTTTGGATGAATAGAATAACCCTTTACCTTAAGTGTGACCCTAAGATAGTTTGAAAATGACAGCCAGATGGTTAGGATTATAATATTAGTTATGTCTGCTGAGACTTATCTATTGATTTGATTAAAATAATAATGCATTGGAATGTAGTGATATTCTTAACCCGTTTATTAGAAACAACCTAAAAATAAATCCAGAAAATATAAGCAAGTATGATGTGAACACAGATACCTCAAATGCTGAGAACCAGGAGCAATATGGATGTTGACAAATCTGGTAATTGAAAAGACTATTGGAATTCTTTCTTTCAGCCAATAGAGATTGAGAATAAAGATTTTTTTTTAAGGAACCCATCTGATAAACTGATAGTTCAGCAAATATCAGTCCCTTCTGGTTAAGCATTGTGTCTCTAATAAAGGGACTGGAAAGATCCAGTTGAGACCCTATAAAATCAGAAATTCAGATAGGGCCAGGGATAGCGAGTCTTACCATATTTGGTTTCTCTGGTAGACTCACAGAATCATTTTTAGATGTGGAAGAGACTGTAGAGGTCATATGTCTCAGTATTTTCTCTGTATGGTAAGGAAGCAGGCCCAGTAAAGTTAAGTGACTTGTCACAGTCTTACAACTACACAGCAACAAAACTGAGACTAGAAACCAAGTTCCCTATTGCTCAGTTCAGTGTTTTTCCCTTTCTCTACAGCCCTGCTTCTTTTCATTTGTACGGAAAAAAAGAATATACCTTTGTTTATCTTTCAAAGTGCCTCCAAATCAATTGCATTTTATTCTTACACCTTCCAGCCATGTGTTTGAAATTGATAGGACAGGTATTGCCGTTTTATAGATTAGGAAGTGGAAACACAAAGTTTATATGACTTGCCCAAGATCATATAGCTATTTAAGGATAAAGGAAGGACCAAAGCTTAAAGATTTCTGACTCCTAGCCCTCTTCCCCTTCCGTTGTACTGCCTTCCCTTGAGTGAAAGGGCGTTCTTCACACAGATTTACATCAATAAGGAGGGTAAAAAGAATCCATTTCTTTTGCTTGAGGTTCCCTGAATAATCATTGTGTGTTGTCCATTTGTCACTAGATAATTTGAGATATTCTTTTTAGGTAAGACAGAATGTCAAAATATTTCGATTTTTCTAAATAAGTGCTTGATTTTAGATGTATGGTTTTATTGGGCATTTTTTTCAAGTAAAATCAAATGAAGCTCTAGTAATTCTTTTGGCATTTTTTCAGAATTGCTTCAGATTGCTGGAATTAGTCCACATGGTAATGCTTTAGGAGCGTCAATGCAGCAACAGGTAAATCAACAAATACCTCAGGAAAAACGAGGAGGTGAAGTATTGGATTCTTCCCATGATGACATAAAACTTGAAAAGAGTAATATTTTGCTGCTTGGACCAACTGGGTCAGGTAAACAACTTCCTGAAAAAATTTCCTACTCATTTTTTAAAATAGAATATAAATGATTCTGTAACCTGTGTCTTGTGATTGGGAGATTCTGGCTTTTGAGAAGAAAATCTAAGACCAGTCTTATGGATATAGTATCAGTATTTCTGCATAGGCTTCAAGATGAATCTAAAGCATTGATATTGCCCTTTAGGCCAATTCCTAACATCTTAACAGGAATAATAACAACATACCATTAGATCTGAATAATAGTAGAGAAAAAGATATAACAGTAATTTTTTATTATATACCATTCAAATTTAATTTATTTTGTATTTTTGTAGAGAAAATGTATGTCAACATATTTTTAGTAAACTTTTAGTTACTGTTTCTATTTGTAGGTAAAACTCTGCTGGCACAAACTCTAGCTAAATGCCTTGATGTCCCTTTTGCTATCTGTGACTGTACGACTTTGACTCAGGCTGGATATGTAGGTGAAGATATTGAATCTGTGATTGCCAAACTGCTCCAAGATGCCAATTATAATGTAGAAAAAGCACAACAAGGTATGTTTTCAGCATAGCTTATCTGTCCCCAGATGTAGTCTATTGGGGAAGCAGGCTAATATTAAGAGAGAATATAATTCTTATTTTGAGTCAAGGAGTAAAATTCTGTAATTATATAAAAGTAGCTATGTTAAACATTTTCTCGCATACTGAGGGCCACAAAGTTTGCTTTGCCTTATTGTCATAAGATGGCTACTAGGGTGAAAACAGGCCAAATTACTATTCCATTAGATCCTTAATAATATCATTATTTTTCCTGTTCTGACTCCTCTCCAGGCTCCTAAGGCTGAGGTGAGGTGGGGGAGGGGGCAAGGACAAGGGCGGGAGAGTACAGGATGAATCTAGAAACAGATTAGCCTTTTGACCTACAGGATGTCATAGATGCTGCATTTCTCCTTTCTCCATCTATCATCTGTCCTTTTTTACATGAAGAGCTTGACAGCTTCCTGTCCAAACTCTTTGAAGACAGGATTATAGGTGGGAAAGAGTAAGCTAAAGTTTTGCTAGTATTAGCGCTGCATATACCTCCTGCTTCTACACTATACCTCTGTCTCAGCTTCCTAGAATAAAGAACCTGAAAACATTAGTGTGATAGATAACTATTGTCAGAGAGAATTGGTTATCATACCCAAGTGATATTCTACAAAGTAGATTATAAAATATTTGCACAAAATGATGAATGGGAGAGATAGCAGTGTATTTTTATAATATTAAGCCATTGCATATTGTTAAGTGTGAAAGATTGAATAACCTTGTTCTCTAGCTACCTAGTCTTTTAAAGCTGAGGTTATTTTGTGTGTATCTTTTTCATATTATAAATAGAATCCTCCTTAAATTATAGGAATTGTCTTTCTGGATGAAGTAGATAAGATTGGCAGTGTGCCAGGCATTCATCAGTTACGGGATGTAGGTGGAGAAGGCGTTCAGCAAGTAAGCAGTTGAATATTTTGTTCAAGCCCACTAAAAGGAAGGGAATACATCAACCTCCCAAATATTGTACGTTTGGTTTCACATTTAATTAGATTCTATTTTGTTTATTTCTCCACCCCAAACTCCACATACCATTTTAAAGCATAAGTTCAGATCCTAAGAGAAAGCTTTTGGTAATTTGAAATACCAAATTACCTTTCTTAGGAAATTATAAATATTTTAAGGAACAGAAAAAAGTGAAATTTAATTTTTGTTGGTTTTATTTCTCAAAGACCCAATTAAACATTTTTAGAGGACTCTCAAAGGAAGTTCTGGTTCTAATTAGACATACGTGAACTGTGTACATGTATCTTATTTTTTTCACTTAGAAGATAGGATAAAATAGATCAAATAGTGTTTCATTTCTTGTAGAGTCATAGTTGAAGTCATAATGATGAACTTGACCTTTTACTGGTAACTAATTATGACATAAACTACAGGGTAAGGAAAATTGCTTTTCTTCTTTTGACCAAGATATAGAGAGATACAATCACACTTAAAAAATGTGCTGGATATTTTTTTTATAAAGGCATCTTAAAATAGAAGTATTTTGAATATTCTTACCATAGTTGGGTACCATCTTATAGAGGCATAATTCTACCTTTATGTCTTTACCATCAAAAACAACCTCTCAGGTTGACTGTTTTCTGAATGCATCAGGAGTCCTGTAACTATTCCAAATAAATTTATGAGTTATTAATATGATAGTACATTAGATTTTCATGTCAGTTGTAGAACGTGGGAGTTTTCTTTAGTTATGCTCATTGACCATAACCATATATTATTTTCCTCTTTGAATCCAGTTATCTAAAGTATAATAAATAATATACTTATATGATACTATAAATCATTCATTCTTTATTTAGGGCTTGTTAAAACTATTAGAAGGCACAATAGTCAATGTTCCAGAAAAGAATTCCCGCAAGCTACGTGGAGAAACAGTACAAGTTGATACAACAAACATCCTGTTTGTTGCATCTGGTGCTTTCAATGGTTTAGACAGAATCATCAGCAGGAGGAAAAATGAAAAGGTAAGTTTTTCTGAGGGGTTACTAGGATAGAGAGCATGACACTCAGTTTCTATTCTCATATCTGCTGGCTGCCAGTTGTGGATTTTTAAGAGTTAGGTTTTCTTAGAGCGTACGAGAAATATCTTCCTAGTTATTTTTTAATTTCAGAGTAGTAAATTGGAAGATTTCTAAATATCTATATATGGGCATTTTTAAAGTGTTTAACTTGATTTCAATTTTATGTTTCATCTAAGGAGTTCTTTTATTGTTTGAGGTAGCTACTGTATCAGTAGAATTTCTATTCATTCCTCTTGCCCAATTCACTGCAGCCCAATAAAGAGCTTGTCTCCATTGCCGCTGCCCATAGAGTCTATCATAAATCACCGCTGACATTCACAAATGGAGGGAAGCAGTTTGGGGGTTGGGGGTTGTGATCTCACCTAGTTTTATGGTTGCTTCTTAAGCATTCTTATAAGCTTTGATTATAACTGGAACCTATTTCTTTATATCCTCAAGGTACATGCCCAGTATCTATTTGTTGGTTGATTTTGTTTATTGATTAAAATAAAATGTAATGTCAACATAGTGGCATGAAGCCCAAAACACACCTGTATTTTCCATATTTTGTGTTTTATATAATAGCTAGCCACAAATGATCCCTTTTATATAACCTAATATTCTATCTAAATGAATATGTCATAGATCAAATCTTTGCTATATTGCTTGCTTTAAGTTTCCTTGGCCTTGAATGCGCTAGTAGAATATAGTACTAAAATATAGTACTATATTAAAGAAGCAATATAGTATTAGAAAAAATAATGCTGCTAGTGGGACAGTTGCCTGTGATAATTCCTTTGCGTAGCCTAGATGAGAAAACTCTTGTGCAAATATTAACTGAGACAGGTAATGCTATTATTCCTCAGTACCAGGCCTTACTCAGCATGGGTGAGGGTAGATTTTCATTTTTCATATTAGTTTATGTTTTTCTTACTTTTGAAATTCTGCATGAATTAGCCTAACAAACTAGAAAGAAGAAATTACTTCTTTCTTTGTATGTGTGTGTGTGTATGTAAGTGTGAGAGAGAGAAGGAGAGAAAGAGGAGATAACTTTATATTTGAAACTCTGTAACCAAAGGCAGGGACCATGTTCTGATATTTATTTATAATTAATATTTCCAGAAAGAATTTGAAGCTAGAAACATGTAGAAAGAACAGTTAAAAGTAATGTCAGAAAAGAGATCAGAAACATGTAGAAGGAATGTTAGGTCATAGTTCTGACTTAGTGGAAATTAAGTCACTACATTTAGCTTGAAACGTCTTAATGAAAAATAGGGAGAAATCATGGACTCTAGTTCTTATTACCTGAAAGAGGAAGTCTGTGAGGTCTTCAGGAGAGAAAAAGATTAAAAAGGATTTTGTCACATAGATCTTTATGAAAAGGAGACAGACATAAGAGAGTCTTCAACAGTGATTTTATAGAGGATTAAATATATCCATGAGACGATTATTTTTATCAACCCTCGTTGAAAGCCAGTGGTACAATATTAAATAATATATACCTATATTCCAACCATATCAAACTGCTTACAGTCATAAGTTTTATTCCTCTTGCCTTTGCTCATGCCCTCCCCTGCTTCAATCCAGTTGGCAAATATGTGTTCACCTTTTAAGACTCAATCTGTTAAATGATTAGGCAGTTCCTCTGTGAAGGCTTTCTTGATCACCTCCTGCCCTCCCTCCCCAATATGTGCCTCTTTTCCTCCTTTCCACTGCCAGCATTTCCTGTACAGTTGTCCTTCATTGCACCTATGATACTTTAATACCTTCATGTGTTCTCGCTCTAAATATGCCCCTTTCGGGTAAGGGCTATCTTCATGTTTTATCCCCAGTGTTTTATAGTAATGCTTAATAAATGTTTGTATATGTAATAATTATGTGTGTATATATATATTTATTACTATATATGCTTATATATATAATAAATGCTTAATAAATATTTACGTTATTGAATGAAAGGTATTTTGCTTTCTGATACACTAACTGTCCACGTACACAGCTTAGAGGATCAGAGGAATGGATTTTTAGTTTAGGCTCTTTTCTCACATATCACGTGTTTTTCTTATTTCTCTTGTACTTTTGACAAAAGCTGTATGACATATCAAAATTAAACTTTCTGATAATTGCCTGGAGTATAGTTCTTTTACATTGACTGAAGAAAGATATATACACCTTAAATACCCAACCTGTTGTAGCAAAGTTAGCATTCTTATTTACTATCGTCCTTATATGTTCTTTATAAAATCTAAGTTATTCTAACCCACAGGTTGAGGTGTGCAACCCCAAATCATGATTTTAAAAGAATGCTTAGCAGTGACTTAAGACACTTGTGGATAATTTCCTTATAAGGCTGCTTCTTCCATAGGCACTACTCCTATTTACAGTATTACAAAATTAACTTTGGTTACAAAATAATTACTGTCTCCATTTTCACAGTTTACATGTTTCGGAAACCACACTAATCTAGAGGTCTGAGAAAAACCCTGCAACATCATTGTCTAAGTTCTGAGGGACTTCCCGTCGTAGTTCTTACTTGTCTACTTTTGCTAGAATTCATTCTTTGAGAGTTGGCTATTATATAGTGGTTAGGTTCTCAGTTCTGAAGGCAGATAGACCTGAGTTCAAATCCTGACTTTACCACTTACAGCAAGGAGAGCTTGGTCAAGGTACTTAGCCTCTCTAAGCCCATCTTCTTCATTTGTAAAATGTGAATGATAATAGAACTTTCTTCTGTTGCAAAGGTTATATGAGATATGTATGCAGAGTACTTAGTACAATGCAACTTGGTTCTACTGTTTATAATGTCTGTCTTTTGTTTGGCAGTATCTTGGATTTGGAACACCATCTAATCTGGGAAAAGGCAGAAGGGCTGCTGCTGCTGCAGACCTTGCCAATCGAAGTGGAGAATCTAATACTCACCAAGACATTGAAGAAAAAGATCGATTATTACGTCATGTAGAAGCCAGAGATCTCATTGAATTTGGCATGATTCCTGAGTTTGTGGGACGGCTGCCTGTGGTAGTTCCTTTGCATAGCCTAGATGAGAAAACACTTGTACAAATACTAACTGAGCCACGTAATGCTGTTATTCCTCAGTACCAGGCCTTATTCAGCATGGATAAGGTTAGATTTTCATTTTTCATACTTAGTTAATTTATGGGGTTTTTTTGCTGTTGAAACTCTGGATAAATTAGCCTTACAAATTAAAAAGCAATCCTGCTCAGCCTATTCCTCACTAAATATGGATCTAGGAATCAGGGAAAGCACATTTTGTTATATTAGACATTTAGGAGTTGGCTTTATTTATTTATTTTTTCTTAATTAAATCATCATTGTAGCTTAAAGCCCAAGGATATATATAGAGAGAGAAATTATGCCAGCAGCCTACTCCCAACCCCGTAAGCCAGACACACAGGATTGTCCTTTCAGCTTTGATATTCTAAATGCTTTTGTTGTGACATACTTCTGTATATTTTTATATATTTTTGTCTAAAGTTTTATTAGCTCCCACATCTACTCTGCAGCCAGACACCTGGAGGTCACTCAAGCCCACACATCTAATCAGATAGCAGATGTTTCAGGTTTTATGAACTTAGTGTCTCTAAATATAAGCCTCCTACTCTCCATTGCCACTGCCACTGCCACTACCTCAAGTCAAGCTCCTTTCTCATTCTGCACCTTGACCCATGCATTTGGTTCCTAATTGGTCTCCCTGGCTCAATTCTGTCTCTGACCACCACCATCAAAATATCATTATCTTCCACTTTACTTCCAGAATGTATCGTTTTTAAATTATTGAGCACGGTGCCCAGCAAATAGATATTAAGTTCTTAAATATTTATTGCATGAATAAATACAAAGCTAATTATCTTACTCCCCTCCTTAAAATTCTTCAGTGGTCTCCTTGCCTTATTTAGATGCCCCCACTTTGGTGCTCCCTTAGCACCATGTGCATATACTATACTGTAAATGCTCGTTTGCTAATTTGTCACCACCCAGTAGACTAAGTTTCTTGAGGACAAAGATGGTGTCTTAATTCATCATTCAGTCTCTAATATATAAACACACTGGAGTTCACTAAATGTTGAATAAAGTCCTAGAAAGTCCATGTTAATCTAGAAAACCTCTTCAAGGACTAAGAACAGACTTGTGATTCATAATACTGATATCTTCTCATAGGTTAATTGATAGAAACAAGTGCTTCTTGAAGGCAAGGTTCTAAAGCACCATGAGATGATTTCCTCACTTAAATTTTACATTTTCTGGAGGTAGAAATTAATAATCAAAAGTTGTTTAATACCAAGATGTTGTGAAATCTGATGTTCCAAAGTATTTTGATGGTTTTTTTGGTATGCTAATGTCTCAATAATTTGAACTCTACTCTTGAAATTTGTGGAAATTTGGAGAGACTTGTCTAAAGTTTTACCTTTGTTCTATAGGATAAGCTGTTAGTAACACTTTTTGAATGCTTTTAGGAAGAAAATGATAGTCTAAAAATCCTTTAGTCTGAAAGGGGATAAAGTCAGTCAAGACATAAAGATTCTGACCCTGTGTTTCTAAGTATTAGTGAATCAATGTACTTAACCCTCTGGAACTTACTTCTTTGTAAACTAAGAACATTGGTCCCTTTTTGTTCTAGAAAGACCAGTAATGGTCGTAGACAGTTAATAGATCAAATGCTATATGGTTATATTAGGAAAATATCATCAAGTATTAGCTAAGTTCTTATTTCTTTTGAATGTGTTTGTAGTGTGAACTGAATGTTACTGAGGATGCTTTGAAAGCTATAGCCAGGTTGGCACTAGAACGAAAAACAGGTGCACGAGGCCTTCGGTCCATAATGGTAAGTTGGTGTTATTATACAAAAACTAGATTATTTCTTGGTCTGAGTTTTGAGAATATTAAGCTTCCGTGTTTTTCCTTTGGAAATATATCCAGAGAATTGGCCTAATGTTGTTTTTTGTGTGTGGGATTTTTTTTTTGGTCACAGTAGGTCATATTTTTCTTCTTTCTAAAAAGAAACTTTAAAGTGTTTGCAACAAAGGACACCCACATAATACAATTAATGAAACAGAGAAAATCAGGATTGTGGGAAGGAGAATTTCAAAAAATTCTACACGGGCCTTTTGACTAAGCCCCAGAGCACCTTCTCAGATCCATTGAAATCCTCATTCTTGTTTGTTTGAAATTAAGTTGCAGATACCATGACATTTTACTCCTAAATTCTTCAGTAAGGAATGAACTATTTTTTATTTTGTTACAAATCCTAGAGATCCAGCCTATTTTCGGCCACCACCCACTCTCTTCCTTAGAGTTCTCTCCCCTAACCCCGAGGGCTGGCTGTACAGTGGGTTACTGTTTTTCTACATGTTCCCAAAGCAAGCACATGTTCCTGTTCTCTTTTAAGGATTTCATTTCATTATTTTCATCTCAGGAGAACTTTTCGATTGAAACTACATATCCATCACAGACAGTTGGAGATTATACTCTCTAATGAAGGCCTGGACTTCAGGTGTTACTGATTAAGGACAGATTTATATACGTGCAAACTAGAAGAGTAGGTGATATAGTTGACATTTTTTAGGAAATTTGATGTACTCAACCAGTTTTTTCCTTAAGATGGAATATAATCCAGCCCCTACCTGTAGGCAAAATTAGTAAACAACGTTAGATCTACTGCTGCACTTGAGACAAATGCTTATTTGAAGTCATAGTTCAAGATTGAAGAGCTTGGTAGAGATAATTGAGGATTAAATCATTTTCAAAGTGAGGATTACCGATTGACATTCTTGGTCATAGAATATGCCAGGATTGCTTCTGAGTAACATCAGAATCCAAAAGTATAGTCTTTTTTTATGTGCATGGTGACCTAAGTAGGCAAAACTACAGACAAATAGCCTTCCTTTATAGAATGACTTCTCTCTGAATTTAGTTAGAAGCTGTTTTAATATGAAGAATATGAAAGCTTTTACACTGACTTTTTCAACACCTTGTTCTTGTGCCTAATAGGCACTCAATAATAGTAGTTGAGTTAATTAATTCAGTTGGTGACCCACAGAATACAAGTATTTTGTATGTAACTTTAGTTTTTTATGTAATTCACTACTTTTTATCTCTTTAGGAGAAGCTGTTACTAGAACCAATGTTTGAAGTCCCTAATTCTGATATTGTATGTGTGGAGGTTGACAAAGAAGTAGTAGAAGGAAAAAAGGAACCAGGATACATCCGGTAAAGTGTATTGTCAAGCTAGAATAGAGCTAAAACTTAAGATCAGCTCTTCATTGCTATGGTTTATTGGTCTGTCATAAAAATCCTTGATTCATAAGGAAAGCAGTGATCTCATAAATTTTCTGTAGAAAAATGTTCTAATTTTGGTTTATAAAATAATAGTATTTTGTGAGTCTTTTTTAAAATTGATCTCCAAAATTAGCTTCCACTTTTTTCCCCTAAGGAAGAAGTATCAAAAGAGACATAAAAGTAATCCAAATGAAGAAACTTAAATGAACTTTGCTAATTCTGTAATTTGTGGATGACTTTTTTCACGTCTTTCACAAGACCAAAACTTTGTTGACATAATTTTTCTCTCAGTTGTATCATAAATGGGTTGACAAATTTGACACATCTTTCACTGCTTTATTTATCTGTTCCAGGGGTCAGCAAACTTTCTTGTCAAGGGCTAGATAAATACTTTAGGCCCATACAGTATATTGCGGCTATTCAACACTACCCTCATAGCACGATAGCAGCCATAGACAATCTGTAAATGAATGAGCATGTCTGTGTTCCGTTAAATCTTTATTTACATAAACAGGCAATGGGCTTTATTTGGCCTGCAAGCTGTAGTTTACTGACTCCTGATCTATTCAATAATTATTTATTATACAGTACTTGACATTAATGTTACCTACCCCAAAATTAGGTTTCTGGTCTAACTAAGTTACAAAGTGTGTTATGTTTTACATTTGCTTATCTACTAAGATAATTTAGGCAGTGGATTGGTTTTGAAAAACCTTAGTTATTTGAAGAGACATAATCTTTTATTTTTATTGTTTAATGATAGGAGTGTAGGAGTTGTGGTGGTCTGATTGTAGTCTTGACTAATTTGAGTCAAGTCGGATTTGATCAGAAGCTGTCAATATATTTGCCATGGACATATGCTGAATGCCAAGCATTTGAGTTGACATAATAGATTCTACTTTTTTGCTGGAGAAATAGATTTTTTAAGCATTCACAACTGAAGCCTTATTGTCAGTTTATTTCAGTAACAAATTTGTTAGGCAAAATTACTTGCAACTCCTGGTTGTATGGTCTAAATGTTTCCCATATTTCACCACTAAGCAATCTTAATATTAAAAATATTCTTAATATTTTCTTTTTTTGTGTGGCTTTTTTAGCTAGGTGGATTAATTTATTATTTTAAGTCTAGAAATTGTATTTACCTCTCATTTTTATTAAAAAAGCAAAACAAAAACTGATGGCTTTTCATTGTAGGGCTCCAACGAAAGAATCCTCTGAAGAAGAGTATGACTCTGGAGTTGAAGAAGAAGGATGGCCTCGCCAAGCAGATGCTGCAAACAGCTAAACTGTCAGACCCTGTCCTGTATATAAAGCTTTTCCTTCTTTTGTTTAGGATTGTAACTGTCTCTACAGTCTGACATTAAAAGCATTGGATCTATCTTGGATATCATACATGGTCAGAAGGCTTTAGGATAAAAATCAGATCATGTATATTATGTAACATCACATTGATTTTTACAGAGGACATTATGTGGACTTTAATGACACAATGTTCAGAGATAAAATGTACATTATTTTGGTTCAGTTTTTTAAAAATATGCTTTAACAAAATTCTTAGGAGTTCTTTTAAGCAATGCAGGTGTTGCAATAACTGTGGATTTTACAATAATGTTACTCTACAAATGGGAAAATAAATTCTTTAAAATTGAAGATTGGGATACCATTCTTTAGTTTAACCTTTTTCTACCCATTTTTGTTTCCTGAAAATATTAGAATTTTATTAGTCTTAAAAATTGGAACAGGTAGTTTCCAAGTAGTAAAAATTTCATGGAAAAAGTACCCTGAAGAACCATATTTTGATGATTTGTTTACCTGTATTCTTAGTCTTATCTGCTAATGCATGACACTAACTTCCCAATTGGTACTATAAAAAAAGACCATTTTCTTGCTGACTTGTCTGATTTATTTGCCATCTTTGGTCCATTTTAGTACCATGAGTGAGCAGTTGGAATTGAAGTCTGCCTTAAATCTTCAGAAAAAGGCTACATTTAATTCTAAAGGTAGCATATAGCATCAGTCATAATAACAGCCATGTGCTGAATTAAATAAAATATCCTAATATTGTGCATTTACCTAAAGTACTCACCTAGGTTTTTTTGTTTTGTTTTTTGGTGCTGGATATTTGTCTAATTCTTTGGCTTCATAGAACATTAAAGAAAATCTGTGCTTTGCTATCAGCAGAAATGAATGTGTTCACACTAAAATATAAATTATTAACCTTCATTAAAAACTAAACAGTGGGAAATTTGGGGGGCTTAAAAATGGAAATTATTTTGATTTCATAAATATTAAAATATTTGGGTACTTATTAAGCTTTTTTCTTTCCTTCTATAATGTTGATACAAGTTTCTATACTGTTCATTCAATTCAACGTCATTTGAAATTGTTTAAATCAGAGTACATTTAAATATTTGTTTTCATTTTCTGGTTTATAGACTCTTGAGTTTTCCTTGTATCCCCTTTTTCTTAGGAAAAGACTCTTAAGCTTATTAGCAAATTCTAAATCCTGTTGGTGAAGAGTTAGGCTTTCTATGATGTAATAAGAGATGTGCTGGAGTAGGACCAGAAATGCACTTTTGCAGGGTATGTAAGCCTGGTTGCTATAGCATGGAACAGAAATAAATACCCTTCTTAGTCTCTAGTAATGGTTAAAGTTCTTCTCAGGAAGTCTTTCATATTATAACTGTTCATTATCTTTCCCTTATAGCATCATCATTTTCCTTTTTGTAGAGTGAAAATGGGAGTAGCTACTAAATATATTAAGAATAATCCTCCAGAAATGGACTGGGAGACATTTTAGTTACAACAACTTACATCTGGTTTTGGAAGTTGTTAATAAAGCATAATCAGTGTTTTTAAATCAAACACGACTGAGTATAACTACAATTTGTATCCTGAAACTTATGTTTTGGCATTTGAATAAAACAAAAGGACTAAGTGAAAGCCAGTGTGGTGGTGTGTCCATAATGCAGTGCCATTTTAACAAGGACACAGTTATCACGAGTTGCTTTATTCTAGTGATTGGTTAATACTTGGCACTTTCAGATCCCTCTAGTAAATTCTTCTTTTTTTTTGGTGAGGAAGATTAGCCCTGAGCTAACATCTGTTGCCAATCCTCCTCTTTTTGCTGAGGGAGCTTGGCCCTGGGCTAACATCTGTGCCCATCTTCCTCTACTTTATATGTGGGACGCTGCCACAGCATGGCTTGATATGCGGTACGTCGGTCCGTGCCTGGCATCCGAACCTGCGAACCCCAGGCCGCTGAAGCGGAGTGTGCAAACTTAACCACTACACCACTGGGCCAGCCCCTCTCTGATAAATTCTTATAGGTTCCACAAACAAAGAGTCTGTTTAATTAAAGTTTATGTTAGACATTTATTGAAAATCCTTACTTTAATGTCCTGCATGGGCCCCACACTAGGGACACAGACCAAGCTTTTCAAAAAGCTTACTAGTCTAGTAAGGGAAGCAAACAAACATCAGTGCATTATAATAATGGTGTGGTGGCACAAAAGGTGGTGGCCCAGATGGAGCTGATAGGAATTTGCCAGAAAGTAATGAAACTAAATCTAAATCTCAGAAATGTGAAATAATAACTAGGGAGCTTTAGGAATTGAGAAATAGGCAACAAGAAGTATGACTTCATATTACTGCTCTGAGGTGACCATTCAATATATTCTCTCCCCTCTATCCAACTAAAGACTTTGCCTCATATTTCATTGAGAAACCACCAGATGATGGAACTCATTTTCCCACCATCAAATCTATAAATCTGCTTCAGTACTCAACCTTTCTCTCCAGTTACAACTGAAGGATCGCTCTTACCAAAACTCAGTCACTCCACATTATGAGGGGATCCTGTCATCCCCCCTCGGTTCTCAAGGCCTTTAGTTCTTTTATTAGTATCTGTACTACATTATTCTCCTGAATCATTCGCAGCAGCGTCTAAATACTGCCTAGTACTTCCTGTCCTATAGCAAATCTCCCAAGCTTATTTTTCATTTGTCTTTCCTGCTACACCATAAGTTCCAGGAGGGTGGAGACTATGCCTGTTTTGTTAACCATAACCAGCACCTACCATAGTGCTTCTTATATTTGGTGCTCCATACATTATAAAACAAATAGAATATCTTGTATGCCTGGTTAAGTTGTAATTTTATGCACAGAGTAGTAGGGTATTATTAAAAAGGTTTTAAGCAGGAGAGTTGGACATCATTAGATGTGTGTTTTAGATTGTTGAGAAGGGAAGGCTCTGAGGAAAATGCAGGGAAGCATGACTAGAGGCCTACTCATGGACGTTTCTCCAGCACTTGCCCCTCGAACTTCCTCACTTTCCTGTTTTTCAGATCAGTTCTCATCAGCATACGAACAAAACTCCCTTGAACCCACATCTCCACGGTAAACCAAAGTTGGTCTTGCTGTTTCCAATTCTCTTCTAGGCTTTGATTCTGAGTGAGAAGCTGTTGGAAGGTTTTGCAGAGAGAAATGACATAATCTGACTTAAGTTTTAAACGATTGCTCTGCTTGCAGTGTAAGTGAATAAATAGACTATAGAGGAGCAAGGACTGAAGCAGGGACACTTAGGGCTAGTGTAATAAGCCTGCCAGAAGATGATGGATTGGGCTAAGGTGATTGCAGTGGAAGTAGATGAGTAGTGGGTAAGTATTTTTGCAAATCGGATGAAAAGTGGTATCCTATGGTCTTCAGTGGGGAAACGCAGTATTATAAAGATGTCATTATCCCTACATTAATTCATAAGTTTAATATTCTAATAAAATACCAATAAGTTTTTAAGTTGAAAATACACAAGTGGATTTTAAAGTTCATATGGAAAAATAAGAATGGTAAACAAGAAAATGATAATGTACACTCACATAGTGCTTACTCTATGTCACTCTGGTCATTTAATGCAATAACTATGAGGTAGATACTATTTATCAACTCTTCTTATAGATGAAGAAACTGAAGCCCAGAGTGGTTAAGTAGCTGTCCCAAGGTCAAACAACTAGTAAATAGAAGCCAGGATTTAATCTCAGGTAGACTGGTTCCAGAGACTCTCTACTTAACCAACACACTGAAAGAATGAGGAAGGGGCTGCCTCTTCTATTCAAAAAATATTATAAAGCTTTAAAAATTTAAGTGTATACCAGTGCATGAATGAACAGACAGACCAATGGAAAAAAGAATGTAAAGTCCAAAAGTAGATCCCAAATAAATATGAGAATTTAGTATTGGAAAAGGTGATATTTCAAATTAGTGAGGAAAAGAATATTCAATAAGTGGTATTGACAACTGTGTATCCATCTAGAAAATATAAAGTTATATCCATACCTTAGCCAATAAATTTTAAGATAAAAACTGAAGCCTTTAAATATTATGTACAGTATTATAAAGAGTATCTGAGAAGTATGAGAGGTC
Source organism: Tapirus indicus (assembly GCA_031878705.1). NCBI lineage: Eukaryota > Metazoa > Chordata > Mammalia > Perissodactyla > Tapiridae > Tapirus > Tapirus indicus. The sequence goes on along the minus strand of CM062918.1, from coordinate 55,987,338 downwards.
CCTTTGGAAATGGGGTAAGGCTCGGATTGCTTCTCATGGTAAAGAGCTAGACTCTTACCCAAGGACTCATCCCTTACTTGACTGCTCTGAAAAGTAAAGATCTAATCAGGTGATGCTGGAGCAATTAGACATCCAAAGCAGGGAGGCTGGGGGAACCTCCACCTAAGTCTCACACCTTATACAAAAATTAACTCAAAATACATCACAGACTTGAATGTAAACCTATAAAACTTTTAGAAAAAGCACAGGAGAAAATTTTTAGGATCTGAGGCTAAGTAAAGAGTTCTTAGACTTGACTCCAAAAACATGATCCTTAAAAGGAAAAACTAAGTTGGACTTCCTCAAAATTAAGAACTTTTGCTCTGCAAAAAAAAAAAAAAAAAAAAAACCTGTTAAGAGGATGAAAAGACAAGCTATAAACTGGGAGAAAATATTTGCAAACAACATATGAGACAAAGGACTAGTATCTAGAATATATAAAGAACTCTCAACTCTCAACAGTAAAAACCAAACAGTACAATTAGAAAATGGGCAAAAGACATGGTCAGACATTTCAATGAAGAGGATATACAGATGGCAAATAAGCATACGTAAAGATGTTCAACAGGGGCCGGCCCCGGGGGCGCAGAGATTTTAGTTCACCCTTTGGCAGCCCCGGGTTAGCAGGGTCAGCGGGGTCGGATCCCTGGTGCCCGCGGACGGACGCATTGCTCGTCAGTCATGCCGTGGTGGCATCCCATATAACCTAGAGGAGGATGGGTGCGGATGTTAGCCCGGGGCCAGTCTTCCTCAGCAAAAAGAGAAATACTGGCAAGGTTGTTAGATCAGGGCTGGTCTGCCTCACACACACACACACACACACACACACACACAAAAGATGTTCAACATAATTAGCCACTAAGTGCAAATTAAAGCCATTATGAAAAAAAAAAAAAACCAACCACAATGAGATATCACTACATTTGTATCAGGATATCTGAAACAAAAAATAGTCACAGCACAAAATACTGGTGAGGATGCAGAGAAACTGGGTCTCTCATATATTGCTGGTGGGAATGTAAGATGGTACAGCCACTCTGGAAAACAATTAAACATGCAACTGCCTATATGACCCAGCAGTTGCACTCCTGGGCATTTATTCCAGAGAAATGAAAGTTTATGTTCACACAAAAACCTGATTACAAATGTTTATAACAGCTTTATTTGTGATAGCCCCAAAGTGGAAACAACCCAAATAACCCTCAACAGGTGAATGATTAAAATATAGTTTCATTTTATCTACACTTTTTTGCACACTTTTAGTGCAATAGAAAGGTACAACAACCTGGATGAATCTCCAGAGGATTATGCTGAGAACAGTGAATCCCAAAAGGTTACGTACTGTATGATTCCTTTTATATAGCATGCTTGAAAGAACAAAACTTATGGGAATGGAGAACAAGTTAGTGGTTGCCAGAAGTTAAGGAAGGGGAGTGGGTGTGGCTATAAAAGGGCAAATGAGAAATCCTAGAAGCGATGGAAATAAATGTTCTGTATCTTGACTGTATCAATGTCAACATCCTGGTTGTGATATTTTACTAGTTTTGCAAGATATTACCATTGGGAGAAACTGGGTGAAGAGTTTACTCAGGATTTCCCTGTATTATTTTGCATAACTTCATATGAATCTACAATTACTCAATAAAGAGTTTCATTTTAAAAATCTAATCACGTGGCATGGGCTTTTCTTCCCCTCCTGTTTAAAACCCTCCAGTGGTTTCCCATTGTTCTTAAGATAGAGATCCTGGACTCTACGATCTTTGTCCACTTCCCAGGATCACCAGGCTCCCTTCAGGCTTTTTGTGCTGCATCCACACTGGCACTCTTTCAGTTCCCCCTACTCCTATCTACCAGGGAGCTTTTGCAAATGCTGTTCCCATCTGAATTGTGCTTCCCTCTCTTCTTCTTCTATTTAACTCCCACTTATAATTCAGACCTCAAACGAAGCCTCAAATCCTTAGGACAATTTTCCTCAACCTCTTTGACTAAGTCAAATTCTCCTATAAGCTCTTCTTGCCCCGTGTTTTCCTCCTTGGTGGTACTTAAATATTCACTGCTGCACTTTTACATTTGTTTGGATGGTTGCTTGATTAATGTGTTTTCTTGACTAGACGGGTAGCTCCACGAGGACAGGAACTGTTATCCGTTAGTCTCACTGTTTGCAAAGCAGCTAGCTCCGTTCCTACAACGCTCAGTTAGAACAGTATTCGTGAATTAGGACTTGAAGGAATCCCACCCATGCGCCGGGCTTTCTGGCCCGGCGCGTCATACCGGCGTTGCGTGTCGTGCTACGTCACTTCCTCCCGGAAGACACTCTTGGGGAACTACTCAGATTCCTGTCACTTCTGAGAATCCCTCTGTCGAGGCCATGGCTCTGCCGCCCTTCTTCGCCCCGGGTCGCCCGGGCCCGCCGGCCGTGCAGCCGCCGCCTCCCGCTCCTTTCGGCTGTCCGCCACCGCCGCTGCCCTCCCCGGCTTTCCCGCCGCCTCTTCCCCAGCGGCCCGGCCCCTTTCTGGGGGCCTCCGCCCCCTTCCTCCAGCCCCCGCTGGCTCTGCAGCCCCGGGCCCCCGGGGAAGCCTCCCGCGGCGGAGGCGGCGGCGGAGGCGCCTTCTACCCGGTGCCGCCACCGCCGCTGCCTCCGCCGCCGCCCCAGTGCCGGCCCTTCCCGGGGACCGATGCTGGCGAGCGCCCGCGGCCGCCGCCTCCAGGCCCGGGGCCGCCCTGGAGCCCGCGCTGGCCTGAGGTGCCGCCGCCTTCCGACGTGCTCGGGGACGCGGCCCTGCAGCGCTTGCGCGACCGGCAGTGGCTAGAGGCGGTGTTCGGAACCCCGCGGCGGTCGGGCTGCCAGGTGCCGTCGCGCGCACCCGCCGGGCCCAGCCTGGGCGAAGTGCGCGCTCAATTGCGCGAGGCTCTGCGCCTGGTGCGGCGGCTGCGCGACCTGGGCCAGGCCCTGCGCGAGGCCGAGGCCGACGGTACGGCCTGGGCACTGCTGCACGCCCAGGCCGCGCCGCTGCGCGCCCAACTGGCCGAGCGACTACAGCTGCTGACCCAGGCCGCCTACGTGGGCGAGGCACGGCGGAGGCTGGAGAGGGTCCGGCGCCGCCGGCTGCGGCTTCGCGAGAGGGCCCGAGAACGCGAGGCCGAGCGGGAGGCGGAGGCCGCGCGAGCAGCGGAGCGCGAGCAGGAGATTGACCGCTGGAGGGTCAAGTGCGTGCAGGAGGTGGAGGAGAAGAAGCGGGTAAGAGCAGCGGCTGCGCCCGGGGGTGGAGGTAGTGGTGTTGGAACCTGAAGGGGCTTGAGGCTTTGCGCTGCCATTTCCCAGGGCTAAGGCTCTTTTACCTCATCCGTAAAATAAAAAGATAGCTTGCCTCTCCGACCTCATATCTCCATATTGATTGCGTGTTTATGATGTACAGTGCACAACCCAAGTGCTGTAGATGCACTGCAACGTCCTATTAACACAAAGTAGGATTACACAGTATAGGAGATCCTGTCTCCTGCTCCAACCTTCTGGACACTTACTATCATTCAAGACCAATAAGCTTCTGGGTCCTTGTGTCTTGTACTGCTCTAGGTCATCTTCAGAATACAAAATTTGAGAACTTGGGGCCCTGCCTCAAGGAACATATACCCTAATTGACTGATGGGGCAATAGTGATTTCCGCAGGATTCCTTTGTTTACAAGTTTTAAACCACATAACAACAGATTCAACAATGGTGTTTTTGAGCACTTATATACTAGGCACTATGCTAAGTACACCAGATCTTGAATCCTTGTGACAGCCGTAAGAGGTAGGTGGTATTATCCCTTTTACAGATTAGGAAATTGAGACAGAGAGAGGTTAACTTCCCAACAGTGACCCAACCGGTTTGTGGCATTTCATTCCTGATTTGAGCCCCGGTTGTCTGATTCCAAAGCTGATATCAAGCTCTTAAGTAGGTGCCAGGGTGAAACTGCAATTTGGTCAAATAGTTCTTTGAGGCATTCTCATTAGTTTTGAGTACCTCTAGGCCCTTTCTCGCTCCCTCCACCCTTCACAACCAGCTGCTGTTTCCTGCCTTCTCCTCCTGTCTGCTACTGCCCTGGAGTCTGATATAACTCTCCTCTGAGTGTATTGATGGCAAGCTTTGTCTTCACACCCTGAGGAATACCAGTGCTTTAAAGGAGAATGTTTGGAGACAATGCCTTAATCTGAAGGAGTTTGAGTCAGTTCAGCAGACATTTAATGAGGGCCCATTATGTGCCAGGCCCAGTGCTGGGTGCTGGAGATAGAGATGAATAGAATGTAGTGCTTGTCCTTAGAGCCCTGTGGGGGATCCTGTGTGTACAGCATGGTGTGTGTTAGGATTTCAACTGTAGGTGCTATAGTTGCCCAGAGAAGGAGTATCTAATCTATTGGGGAAAGGTGTCAGGGAAGACTTCCCAGATGTTATAGTGACGCGTGCTGAGTCTTGAAAGGAATGTGAAAGCAACAAGTGCAGTTCCAGGCAGAGGGAGTAATACAAGCAGAAGAGTGAAACAGCATGGTGTATCTATAATGGTGGAATTACAGGCGCGTATTTCACAGCTGAGAAAGAAAGCTTTAGGCAAAAGGATGCTCCTTAACACCCACAGTGTCCCATGAGTAGTGGCTTAAAGAACCAGTTATTTAGTCTACATGTGAACCAACTTAACAAGAATAGGACGGGGTCTTTAGATGTTTGAAAGCTGTCATGTCAAAGAGATCCCTGGGCCTTTAGAGCAGTGGAGCACAACTGCGTAGGCTGTCACTGAGAGCATTTCCAATCCCTTTCCTTATGTTCCCTGCTAGTCTGAATCTTTGGCTCCAGGAATCTGCATTTTTTAACAAGAGAGCCCCAACTTAACATGGTAAGTTGGGTGCAGGTGTTCCTTGGACCACACTTTGAGAAGCTCTGAGGAAGAAACAAAGACCAGCACCCACGTGGAAGCTGCAGAGAGGATAATCCCTTGGCTGGACCAGTGTAGAAGGGAGTTGTGCACAGCCCAGGAAGCTGGGATGTAGATCCAGTAGATTCTTTCTTAACCCTGAAACTGTCTGATCCTTTGAAATCTCACTGCCAGCCAGCTGTTCTCTGCTGTACGGTTATTGGTAATATGCACTAGGTCTCGTGGGCTCTCTTTCTCCTCCAGGAGCAGGAACTTAAAGCTGCTGCTGATGGTGTCTTATCTGAAGTGAGGAAAAAACAAGCAGACACCAAAAGAATGGTGGACATTCTTCGGGCTTTGGAGAAATTGAGAAAACTCAGGAAAGAGGCTGCAGCGAGGAAAGGTACCCGTGGCTTTGCATTTCTACTTGCATTTCTTCCTCTGTTCCCCTGTTCCTTCCTTTTCTTTACCCTAGTGCCCCTCCTGTCCCGAATTTTTGAAGGAAAAATGCTTGCTACTTCATTATTTTCACCCAGTAGGGTAACTAAGCTTGTCAACAGTACCTCAGGCTTTTTGAAGCAGGAAGCCTCAGAAGATGTTTAGCCTTGGTAGCCAAGGCTGAAAAGAGAGGCGGTTATAGCAACCCACTGCACTGTCTTCCCATTGACTCATCATTCCTACCTTGGGCATTCTTGCCCACATTTTTCTGAGTGAGGCGGTGTGGCTGGTCAACTTTGCCCATGTGCCAAGGTGAAAGCTATCCTTACTTGGTGCTTCAGAAGATGTTGAAAACTTGGCATGCTCCTTCAGGAACATATCACACTTGAAACATTGATATTGGAAGAGGTATGAATGGTTGGACAGGGCAGGGAGTATCCTGCAGACTGCATGGATGTCCCCAGCTTGCCTGCATGTCACTTTTGGACTCAGAAAACCTCAGTAGTCTCCTCTTGCCTCTAGAGGGAGCACTGGTTTTCTAGAAGTTCCCCAATTATGCTTTCCATTTGTCTGTCTGGATCTTTGCTCTTGCCAGTCTGTTCATCCGAGGGCCCTTGGTCCCATCTTTGCCATTTTAAGCTCTCACTATCTTTCAAAGCTAAATACAGATGCAGCTTCTTCCATCCTTCCCTGATCTGGGCTGAGGTGACCTCCTGCTCCATCTTATTTGCACCAGGTTTGGACCACATGCTGCCTTATGTAGGAGGCTGTAGGCCATTGACATTCACCAGGGATATTTGAGAGTATACAAACAGCAAGTACCACGATAGCAAGTGATTTGCCCTCTGTGGTTTAAAATATGAATGAAACTGCAATTCAGACCCTTAATAAAGTTTTGTCGGGATGTGACCATTGTGCATTCCGTCAGGCTTATTCACTAGCTGAGTGATTAGCTTCTGCATCCAGCCTTCAGAGTGGCTGATTCAGATTCAGGCCTCAGAATCAAATGACCCCATAGGGCATTCATGAGCCAGAAGGGAGTTTGCATCTACTGTGTCTACCCATACCTCTTCCTTACAAGAATGCAAAACGTGAGGGCTACCATTAACATTCCCCTACTCCGTGTCCTCTGTGAGGTGAGTGGTCAGTGAACTTTTGCCAAGTGGAGTTACCAGCATAATTTCTCACTATTAGTCTTCCTCACTTTGGTCCAAAAGAAAGAGGAAATTTTAGAAGGAATTATGATCTATAAAAATAAGCAGCCTCTGTGGAGTTAACTGACTTGAATGTAAAATGATTTGGTAACTAGCAACTGGTTGCATTGCATACTTAAAATGAGCAGCTTTCTAAATTCTCTCTCCAAGATGTGTGCACCTCTAAGTAAGCACTGAGAGGACGAGGCTGGATATGTAAGCAGGGCCACGTCGCAAAGTGTCTTATGGGCCAGGCTAGACTTCTTACCTTCTCATCTATGCTTAAAGCTAAGGGGAACCATTGAAAGATTTTAAGCAGAGAGTGAAATGATGACAAAGATCGGTGCTGGTGGAGCAGAGAAAGGTTTGGAGCACCTAGGAGGGAGGGAGAAAAGGAGAGAGACTGATAAGACTGTTGTAGTCTGGGCAGGGATAGTATGGGGCTGTGAACTAAGGGTCATATGGTGAGTTCGAGAAAAGTAAACGGATTTAAGAGATAAGAATAAAGTAGAGAGCGTGTGTGTTTATGTGTGTATGTATGTGTGTACACATATAAATAAATAACTCAGGGAACTTAGCAGGTGGGAGCTGAAGGAAAAGTGCAGTCTCGGGGAGAAGGAGATAAGAGTACTGGCAGGGTAGAAAGGTGTAGTCAGAGAAGAGAATAATCGAGTTAAAGACTTCAGGGTTGCAGTGTTTTTCTGAGACCATGCCACAGTCCAAAGACTGGATGAGGCGCCCAGGTGTGAGTGGCTAAAGAGGAATAAAGGCAATTGGTCTCTAGGAGCTGCAGGAACTAGAGGAGTAAGTGGTAGAGGTGGAGGGAACCTAAACCGTGTCAGAACATGGGGTCAAGAGGAAGATTGGGTGAGGAATGCCAGTCCCCAGAGAATGTGTTAAGGTGATCAGGAGTGATCCATGAAAGGTTGAGGGAGATGTGGGTGGGTGGTGCAGGCCCAGCAGCCTGAGATGGGAGCAGGCCACAGCTCCTCATGGGGTCTGGAGACACTTAGGGCTGATGGAGTATCCATATATTTTCATAATACTGGCAGATTTTAATAGTTGCAATAGAGACTGTGTGGCCCACAGGGCTAAAATATTTACTGTCTGATCCTTTACAGAAAAAGTTTGCCAGTCCCTGGTCTAGGTAAAGAAATTAAACAAAACCGTGAAATTATTACAAAGCAACATAATGACAGCTTAAATTTCTCAGTGGGTAAGAATTTTATACGTATTTGGAAAATATTAGCCCAGCAACTTAGTAGAAGATGGATTTGAGTTATAGAGTTTCAGTCTCTGGGAGTGAGTGAATGGAAACCTGTTCAAGCAAAGCAGTTGTGAGAAAATAATCTGGAGAAATGTTAGCCTTGGAAGTGAAGATAGGAGAGTGAATTCTACAACCACTTAGCTGCCATGGTTGAAGAGAAAAGAATCAGACCTCCAGATTAAACAACTTCACAAGAGACAGAACTACTGAATTTAAGGAACCATTCCTTTATGCCAAAATTGAAAATTTAGTGCTCAAAGTTGGGAATATTGTACCTCACTGGTGGCAGCAAAAAAATGCCAAAACCTTGTTGAAAATCATTTATTGAAGAAATAAATATTTATTAATTACTTTCCCCTTCAAGTTTAGGTGCTGAGTATAGCTCTTTTAGGGAAAAGTTTAGTACCACATTTAGGTGGCCTTGAAAGTATCCATAAACATTTCCACTCTTGAGAATTTATCTCATAGAAATAATCCATAGGAAGGAAAAAGGTAATATGCCCAAGTGTATTCATTGTAGCATTATGTGAAAATAGGACATTTGGAACTGCTAAAGTGTCCAGGAGTAGGGAGCTTGTTAAGTAAATTATGGTACATTGCTTTGATGAAAAAGGATAAAGCCATTAAATAATTTAAAAGACTGGAAAAGAATGTAGAGAATTGACATGAAGATGCGGAAATTACACACATATTATGTTGAACTATGTGAAGTTCCTAATATATGGACAAAAATGACTGGAGGATCAACATGGGGAAATAAAAACAAAAATTAGGATTTTTTTCTTCCTTGCATCTGGTATTGCTAAATGCTTCTGTAATAAATACATTTTCCTTTAAAATGTTTAAGGACTAACAGGATGGATCACAGCCACATCACTCTAGGATGAATCACTTAGCAGCTGCAACAGCTTTTATGTGGCAAGGCCATTATGGTAATGCATGCACAGCTGCAATCTGCTCGAGTATTTATTAAATTTCAAAAATTTTTCCTTATGTAATTTTATGAAAAATTTCACACATGCATAAAAATAGAACATGTAAACAAAATACCCATCATCAACTATGATGCCATTATCACACCTAACAAAATTAGTAATAATTCTTTGATATAACCTAATAACTAGTCTATAATCAAATTTTCCCGTTGTGGCTCTACCTATGTTCACTATTCTATTAGCTGACCTCACAGTTAAATCAGGGTGACCAACCATCCCAGGTTTCCCAGGACACTGGCTTTCAGTGCTAACACCAGGCAAACTGAAACAGTTGGTCACCCTACTCTCAGCAGCAGACTGTGAGGTCAGTGTGGTTGGTTAAGTGTGTTTCTTCCTCACTATCCAAATGTGCCGTCCCAGAGCTTCAGACTCAGTCAGAAGGAGAATTGTTTACTGTTTGGGTCTAGGAGTCTGTGCTGTGGGAATTTCCCAATGAAGAAGTATAAGACAATTCCTCCCTTTAGTGAGCTCACTCTCCAACTGGAGAATCCAAACCATTAGAAATAAACAAAATCAAAGGTTAAGTGGTATACTGCAGAGAGAGGAGTTAGAGAAGGTCAGGGTAGGGTCAGATTAGTTGAAAACCCAAGATCAATCAAATTGAGCCTTGAAGATTGGTTAGAATTTATGAATTCTAAGCAAGTTCATACAGTAAGTAGTTCTTTGAGTCTGCTCATTAGAACACGGATTTTGGGATAAGAAAAAGTTGTATCTAAAATGCCACTTGGATGTCTTTGCCCAGGGGTCTGTCCTCCAGCCTCAGCAGATGAGACTTTTGAGCATCATCTTCAGCGACTGAGAAAACTCATTAAAAAACGCTCTGAACTGTATGAAGCTGAAGAGAGAGCCCTCAGAGTTATGTTGGAAGGAGAACAAGAGGAAGAGAGGAAAAGAGAATTAGAAAAGAAACAGAGGAAAGAAAAAGAGAAAATTTTACTTCAGAAGCGTGAAATTGAGTCCAAGTTATTTGGGGATCCAGGTAAGTTCCTCTGTAACCAGTGGAGAAAAGGAAAATCCTAGATTGAAAGAGGCGGTAGGCAACAAATGACACCTTCAGGATCTGAAATTCTAAACTTATATCCTGGAAATCATGGATAAAGATGAAACACATTTGATCGTATTGTCATAACCATAGGCTCGGTCACCTTGCCTAGAGAAATGCGCTCTAGATATCAAGCATGATGATGTGGTATTGTGCCTTTTCTTTTTCAGATGAGTTCCCACTCGCGCACCTCTTGCAGCCTTTCCGACAGTATTACCTCCAAGCTGAGCACTCCCTGCCTGCGCTCATCCAGATAAGGTCAGAGGGGCAGTCTCCATGTCTTTTTTCCTTGGGTAGCAAGAAGCAGTTGACAAAGTGCTTATGTTGTTGAGGTCTATTGCTATATCTCTCTTTTTAAGTTCCTTATGGGTTTATCTAAAATTTCCAAGTTTCAAGGGTGCCACGTAGGTCTTGTTTAGTCCTCTTTAATCCTCGAGAAGTAGAGGTCCCTATTTTAACAGGTCAAGAAAGTGGAACTGAAACAGGTGAAGAAATTGAAACCTGACTTTGTGTTATCCCATGCCGTAGCTGTTATGCTGACTAAAAGCATTGGCTTCCTTTTCCTCATTCTCTTCTATTGCTAAACAGACCAAGGAAAAGAAACCCTCCCTGTACACTTGCCTGTGGAGAGTGTTTAAGACCCATGCTAACTTGTGAGTTCTTACAGATCAGAGCCAAGAGAGCTAGGAACAAGGAGCCTCATCTTAATCTGCAGTTACCAATGGGCTGGGTAAAGTTTTCAGCTCTCTGGGTCTCACTTTCCTCACCTCTAAAATGAAGGTGGTAGACTAGAATGTGACCTTCAAACTTTAGCAGGAATACTCTTCCCAAATGCAGTCTTTTGAGAAATCAGTTTGTAAAACAGTTTGAATGAATGAATGGGTTCCACAGGCAGTTTAAATCCATTATTGACTGGAAGCACTTCCTTATTTCTGGACACCCCAAACAAAGCATTTACTTGGGGACTAGGGGTCTTTAAAGCCTGGTTTGAAAACCACTGAACTCAGTGATCGCTGAAGTTCCTTCCAGAGCTCCAACAATGCTCTTTAGCATACCAAGTTTATGTTCCGGGAAAAGTGTATTTCTGGCTAATTTACACGTTTTAGTTTTTAAACCTAAGTACAGTCGATTCTCATTCTTCACAGGAGCTTCTACGAGCTGCAGACACTACGTTAGAGAACACTGAACTGCTTCTCCTATAGGAAGTGCAGGGTTGGGTTCCTGTGAGGCTCTGGCCTCAACGTTTTCAGTGGCTGATCAGTGCATGACATTGTTTTATACATATTTCTTTCTAAAGACACCTTATTCAATAGATATTGTTGATTCGTTCAGGTTGAACTCATGGCTGATGGCACTGTAATTCTTGCCTGCACGGAGCTTATCTGACATGCGTATCACAGCCTTCCCACGCTAGCCAGCACTTCAGCACTGTACTTCGGGGCCATTTTAAGCAGCAAAATCACCAATGAAAAGCATAAAAATGTGAAAAACGTGGTACTAAATAGTCTGCAAAAAGGACCCTTGTTTACAGCATGAGAGCTGAAAACAAGAAGGCAGAGTGTCACCGTGTTCGACCTCAGTTGGGAACGTGCCTGTTGGTGACTCAGATTTTTCACTGCTCTGTGCAAGTCTGCAGGTGACCACAAAAGCACCATGAGTACTGATTTGGGGGCTACAAGTAAATTTTAGTGAATAGGCACATTTGCAAATAGGGAATCTGCAAATAATGAGGATCGACTGTATATTCATTATTTGGTTATCCATAAGATTATAAGTTCTTCTGAATTTTCTTCCCCTTTTTATGTACAATTAAGAAATATAGTCTTTTGTATAATTCCTAGGAATCAGGTTCTTTAGTTGACTAGTACATCAGTCTTTTGAAAGCTATCTTGAAATAGAATATTTAGTTGCTGAACATCTTGCTTGAAATAAAACAGAAATAAACAGTTGTTCTACAATGTTCTTATTAAGGCATGATTGGGATCAGTACCTGGTGCCATCTGATCATCCCAAAGGCAACTCCGTTCCCCAAGGATGGGTCCTTCCCCCGCTCCCCAGCAACGACATCTGGGCAACCGCCATTAAGCTGCATTAGTAAAGAGGCTCCAGGAGTGTGTTCCAGCCAAGACTCTTTCCTGCTTTAAATGTTAGTGATGCTGCCGTCTTCTTGTGCTGTAGACTAATCCACAACCTCTAACTCTGTGGCATTGCCCTACCCAGAAGTTACATTTTCCTTCTGTGCTCTGCCCTGGCCAGAGGTGCCTCTTGAATCAGGAGATTAATACGGTTCTTCAGGAAAGGATCTAGGTGAACTGGGGTTATTACCACAGGCAGTGGCCTTGGTTCAATGAATTTGCCTCTGTTTTGAGGGGCTTGGTCCAGAGTGACTTGTTAATTTAGTCTTACCTTCCTTGTGTGGTGATGGGTAAGTACAACTCGATACACTCAACACAGGTGTGCACTGGGTGGTTTAGCAGGCCTTGCCCAGTACTGAGTGGGAAGGCAAGCTTGATGCAAGACCTCCTTACCCTTCCTACAAAGAGCCCTCTAACTTCCAGGAAGAAAAGTCAAAAAATGCTTTATTTTTGATTTTGTGAATCCTGCTTCTGATGCAGCTTGAGAGGCTGCAGGCTGCGGGCCGGTTTGCCGGAGAAGCTTGTGGCCTGGTCTGGTAGTCATGTGGATACGTGGAAAACATAAAGAGTACCTGTCCTCAAATTGGATCGTGTTTAAAGGATGATGGCTGCATCTTCCCCGTGTTAGAAGGATCCTAATGAAAGCACCTGTCTTTTTAAGTTCCTGGAGGTCTAGTTGTTCAGAATCGCCAAGGATAGAAATTTACTTCCCTATGGGAGTGGGACCTTAACCTCACTCAGGCATTGTAGGGGCTGGTATAGCCATGGAATTTTCATAGGAACTCAAGCTTCCAAAAACATCCATGTAGTTAAACCTGGGGGAAGATCAGATAAAAATAATAAAATTTATTTTTTTATGTTCATTAATAAATGCTGTTGTGCCTGGAGATGATCAGTCATATTACATATCTGGTTTTTTTGTTGTTGTTGTTTTCTTTTGTTTTGCTTTGCTTTCTGTCATTTATTGTTATTTATATTTCCAAAAAGCTAAATAAATATCATTTTTATTTTTTAGTTTGAGCCTTTACCCCCAATTTGTTGCCTCCCAATTCACTGTACACACTTCCACATTGACGAAACACATTTTCACTCCAAAATTCAAATTTATTAAATAGGCATTTGCTACAGAAAGGTGAATCTCAAGCACTAAACTTTGCGGAATCTCACTCTGGATAAGCAGGAAAGGACTCCATCGCCTTTAGAAATGATTTCAGGTAGTTGGAAGCTCTTGGCTGCAAGATGCTAACACCTTTGTCCCTTTTCTGTTGTTTAATTTGCACTGTTAGATTTATATGTTTTGCATCACAGAACTAACAGCGTGTGAGGGCCAGCACTCCTCCAAAGCGTGTCTAAGCTCATAAACCTTAAAACCTGATGTGATTAGCCTCACATAATCCCACGGGCCTGTGTCCCCTTTTGTTGTAAATCTCTGCCATTTGCTCTCAGATGAGATGCAGAAAGAGTAGAAATAGAAGATGAATTGTACGATGTACGTTTGGTACAGCCTTGCCACGAAGAGGTCTGCATTGATGCGAGCAGGGAGTGTGGAGCAGGGACTCAGGAAAACTCAGGCAGCAGAACCCAAGAAGAAGAAGGCATTTAACATTTAACCCCAGGTGAAAAAAACATTCCCTCTTTCCTCTCATTCAGCTTCTGCAAAGTTTTAATAAAGTGAGCTTTATTTTTGTTGTTCGTTTGGTTTTTGTTTTGTAAGTTTTTCCTGGTTTATTGCCTTGTGTAGTGGTGGTGGCAGCAGCCACTGGTACTTTATGGGTTTAGAAAGAAAGACTTACAGTAGTGTCTTTAACAAATTGTACTTCTGAGAATATGAACAGTGTCTTTGTAATCTTATCCCAGAGTCTTTTTTTGTGTGTGTGAGGACGATTAGCCCTGAGCTAACATCCATTGCCAATCCTCTTTTTGCTGAGGAAGACTGGCCCTGGGCTAACATCTGTGCCCATCTTCCTCTACTTTATATGGGACGCTGCCACCGCATGGCTTGAGAAGTGGTGTGTTGGTCCGCGCCCGGGATCCAAACCTGCGAACCCCAGGCTGCTGAAGTGGAGTACATGAACTTAACTGCTACGCCACCAGGCTGGCCCCTGTTTTTTTTTTCAATGTGGAAAATTTCAAACATATTCAAAAGTAAAGAGAATAGTGTAACGATTTTTTCCATAAATTCATCATCCAGCTTCAAATAATTGTCAACTCATGGCCAATCTTCTTTCATCTGTACCCCTACAAGCCTGGATTATTTTGAAGCAAATCCCAGACATCATATTACTTCATCCATAAATATTTCAGTATGGAGCTCTAAAAGATATTTTAAAAATGTAACCATTATCACACCTAAAGAAATGAATGACTCCTTAATATCATCATATATCCAGTCAGTGTTCCAATATCCTTATCTCGTAAATGTTTGTTTTACAGTTTGTTCAAATCAAGGTCTAGATGCAATCTATGCATTATTGTTGGTTGATGTGTCTCTTAAGTTTCTGATAGTCTATAGATCTCTCTCCTGTGTACTCTTGCACTCTCCTCTTTCTCTCCCTTGCAATTTATTACTTGAAGAAATCAAGTCCTTTTTCCCTGAAGAGTTCCCAGTCTGGATTTTGCTAATTGCATCCTTATGATACCATGTTCCTCTGTTCCCATATTTTCTATAATTTAGTGGTTAGACAGAGCTGTCCTGTCCAGTATGGTAGCCATGTACGGCTCTTGGGCAGTTGAAATTGACAGTTTGAATTGAAATTGAGTTTGAATTGAGATGTACAATTGCACGTGTGGCTCACATATTTCTTTCGGACAGCACTCATTTAGAGGCTTGATCACATTTAGATTGGAATTTTCTGGCAAGAATATTTCATAGACCTAGTGTGTACTCCATTCAGGAGGACTGATGTCTGATTGTCTCTTTTTGTGATCTTAGCAGCCACTGATCATCAAGACCTAGATTCATTCATCTAGGGTTACAAAATAGTGATAGTTTAATTCTGCCATTCTTTCTTTAATTATTAGCTGGAATACTTCTAAAAAGAGAAACATTTCTCTTGTCAACTATTTGGTTACCCTGGGATACAATTTGTTTAGGAAAGGCAAAAGAAATATGTAATTTCCTTTGTTTACTAGTTTTCAAAATAATGAGCTGGTTACCTAGCATCCTTCAAAGATAACCAGTGAGTTTTGTTTTTAAGTGTCATTATGAACTTAGGTCTAAATATATTTGTCTTTCAACCCACGTTACTGTTTTCTTTATGGATTGCCTCACCTTTGACCAGTGGGAGCCTCTTTAACTCAGCTCCTGAGTTCCCACTCAATCCCAGTATTCTGTTCCAAGTTTATCTTGCACATTTCCTATCCCAGACCTGGAAGCAGTCATTTCTCCATGAACCCTGGTTCCTCTTCAGAGGAAAAGGTATCTTTAGACCACGATCTGCATGATAGGGGTGCTCATTGTTATTGTTGGTTATTGGTAGTTGGTTCTTATTCCTTTCAGTCAGAACTAGGAACTACAGTTCTGTTGAGCCTTCAAGCCCTTTTCTAAATCATGTCTTTTTTACACCTATACCTAAATTCTCTATATGCTGAACATTAATGAAAATAGGGAAATAAACTCATTCAAAGGCTAACCAGAAATGTGTTGATTCATCATGTCCTATATGCAAGAATATTGTGTATCTTATTTCCCAGTAGAGGAGATGCTGGACTTGTGAGAAACTCTAACAAAAGCATTTATTTTTAAGAAATTAGGTAAATACAGGGAAAACTCAAAAATGAAATAAAGAGATTAGTTATATGTTGAATACTAAGTATGTTCGGCCCAAGTGTCTGAGTTTATGACGTCAAAGAATTTGCTACAAGCCAACCAACTTAATCACCCTAAAACCATTCATGTTCCGGTGTCCACATGACTTTTGTGCAAGGATTTATCAAGAAGCTTAGCTGGGATTATACCATCTGTTGTAGCAATTCACTTCTACATGTTTTGTCCACAGGGAAGCAATCCTGGAAATTACAAGGTAAGTACAAAGTATATCTTGTTCCATTCAAATAAGTGTAATATATAATATATAGAAGGAATGTGAATGCTATGAAGTATTGGCATTAATATATTTTAGGGACTAGTGATTACATGAGGCATTTCCAACTAAATCTTTTTTTTTTTAAATGCTTGTAACCAATAAGCTTTTCCCATATAGTTAACTGTTTACTTTTGGGTGCACCCACACAGTAGTTCCTGACTTGCCACATCTGGCTATTCATGAAGAATTTGTTTCCAGTGCAGGTTCCATTTGCCTTTTGGAATGAACTGGGTTTCTCATAGTCTCTGAAGCAAAGATTGAAGTCTGAGGCAATTGGTGTTAGAGTACGTAACTAGGCAGAGCAGTAGACGCTTCTCAACCTTAGTAACTCAACGCTTGCAGGAATCTGGATCCCTGGATTTGAACTGTGTTCTTGGGAAATTATTTTTATTTATCATTTTCCAGGTACAATGTTAAGTTCTGGAGACATAAAAAGGAGCAAACAGACAGGATTCCTGCCCTCCTAGAGTTAAAGTCTAGAGTAGAGAAGTTTAATGATTATACAGATAATTAGAGTCAGTTATAATTGTGACAAGTGTTACAAAGAAAAAGTGCTTAGTCACAGATTTATATTTTTCATTGTTCAAATATTTATTAAGTGCTTTTTGGGGCTCAGATAATTTGGTAAGTACAAGGGCTATAATGGTGAGCAAAATACCAAATACTCCCTAATACTGGTTTTGAAGGAGATAGATATTAATCCAACAATCATAAAAAATGTACTGAGTGCTTTGAAAGAAACGTATGGTTTTATAAGATTAATTAGGCCTTCCCCCCCCCAAACTGAGTGTTCTGTAATGCATTTAGGTGAAATAATAGAAAATATCTATCATATAGTAAGGATAAGAACTATTATTTAGTGTACATATGTATATGCTAGGTTATAAAGTCAAATGTATTTCATGCTATGTGTCACAGTAAGAAAAAATTTTGAAAGCCACTGTCCTAGATGAACCTTTCCAAGTTTGGGGGTTGGGAAGAGCTTTTTTGAGGAAATAATATTTCAGCTGAACTCTGAAGAATGAACAGTTATTAACTAATGGGGAAGAGACAAGGAAAAAGAACATAGCAGATATCTGGAATGGCATGTGCAAAGGCCCTGTGTTGATCAAGAGACCAAGGCAATTGACGGCAGCATGGCTAGAGTAAGATGGGAGGTGACGGAGTAGGGGCCAGATACCGCAAGGCTTTGAAAGCCTTTGTCAGGAGTTTGATTTTTATTCTGACAGCAGCTGGGAACCACTGCAGGCTTTTAAGCAGGGGAATGGCTTAGTTTGCTGTTTTGAAATGATCACTTGTCCCAGTGTGTGGAACAGAATTACAATAATGGGGCATAAAAGAATCCATGGACACCAGCTGTCCAAGTGAGAGATAATGGGGGCTTGGATTCCCATGATAGCAGTGGAGGTAACATGAAATGGCTGGATTTAAGAGAGATTTAAGAGAGAAAATTTAGTAGGGATTTGAGATGGGTGGTGGTGAAGGAGAGGAAAGGGTGGGGGATGAGTCCCAGGCTTGTGCACCTTAAGACATTCCTTGAGACAAGGAATCCTGGGGGAGGAGGAGCAGTTTGGGGGAGGGGAAAACCAGGACTACACTTTGGATATGTTGAGTGTGAGGCACCCTCGAGACGTCTTGGAGGAGATGGCTTGTAGGCAGATGTGTTTATGAGTTTGACCTCAGAAGAGAACTGGGGAATTTAATGTGTGAGTCATTGGCACATAGATTATTGAAGCTATTGGCAAGGATGAAGTCATTTAGAGACCTTTAAAAAATAATACTAATGTCATTGCCTGGGCTCCACATAGACCAATTACTACAACCCCTACCCACCCCGCCACTCACCCCCAGGCTCAGATGCAGCCAAATGGGCACAGACCCATGGACTGGTATGGGAGAGGTCCTGGATTATGCAATTTGCTGAAGTGCACAGACTGGCTTTCCTAATATCCCTGCTCCTCCTCCCTCTCTCCACCCCTTCAGACCCCTTCAGGGCTTTCTCACTGCCTACGGAATGAAGTCAGCACTCAGCCTAAAGTTCGGGCCCTCTCCAGCTCTACCCCAGTGTACCCCTTCAATCTTATTGTAGACTCCTTCCCAGCACAAGCTATCTGCTTAAGTCAGGCAGCTTGTCCCCCCCACTCTGCCCTGCCTCTGCTCCCTGGCTCAAGTTGCTCCCTCCCTGGAGTTATGCTCTCCACCCCACCTTTTCCCTGCTCACAGGCTGTTTCCCCACCCTCCAGGGTACAGGTCAAGTCCCATCTTTCCTGAAGCTTCCCCAACTCCCTTAAGTGGGGAAGTTAACTTCCTCCCTTTCCTCTGAAGAATAGCATCACTTAATGATCTGTATGTCTCTTTTTGTATTTAATAGAGGTGACTGTCACTTTAGAATATGTTCTAACTAGATCATGTCTTACACTGTAGCCCTTGCTATTCTTAAGAGATGTGTTTCCAGAATCCTCAAACTCTTTAATTACTCCAGAAGCAAATGTAGGGCTGATGCAGATGCTGGGTCAGAGGTGAGGGAGGAGGAGGGCGGCCCTGTACCTGCTCAGTGAACAAGCAGTTCATACTTGGGTCTCAACAAAACTGTGGCCCTTCCCCATAGCTCAAAATTCTAATAATGGCTGAAAATGTGAATGATAAATCTAAGAATGCCAAAACTTGCTAACTTTCCTGTGTCCCCTACAACTCCCTATACCTCAAAGATGCCCTGTAAGAACAGGCTGATGAGGCAGGTAACTTACTGATCACACTGGGACCTGTCTGATCCTATAACATAATGAGCCGCTCCCAATGTGCTAGGAGACGGAGAAGCCTCTTGAGTCTTACATACGGTAAGACACTGACAAGAGTGGGCAGGCAGCAGAGATGAGAGGATTAAGAGATTTGCCCATCTGACCTCGTTTGACCTCTCTGCACTCCCTCTCAAGTTGTTCTCATGTGGGCGTGGGGATGGCCCCAGGGACCCCTAGCAGCAGGGCTTTGCGCCATCCTGGTAGGGATGACACTGCATTAAGCCAGAGGTATTCCCTGGTGCAGGCTACCTGGGAAGCCCTGATTGTTTGCAAAATGCCAGACTTTGGTCAGGAGTCTAGATTTAAATATGTATTGTAGGAAGTCATGAGCTTGAATTCTGTATAAATGAGTTTTGTTTTGTTTTTTTTCTAAGGCAACAGAATCTTTATTTAATGTGGTTTAAAATTTAAAAAGCCAAATCCCTGGCTATTGCAAATATTATTAAACTAACAGATACTACACTTGATCTTAGCCGAAAGGCCCAGAAGCTATGTGTGAATGAGTTTTTAATTCTTAGGTTTCAGCTTTAGTAGATACTGTTGACTAATACTTACTGACTTTCTCACCAACAGTGCCCGAGAGTTCCAGATGTTCCACATCCTCACCAACACTTGGTGTTGTCATGCTTTTTTATTTGAACCATTCCTCTGTGTGTGTGTGTGCACGTGCAGTGATATCTTATTGTTTTATTTTGTACTTCCCTAATGGCTAATGAGGTTACACAACTTATCATATGTTTATTGGCTATTTGGATATCCTCTTTTGTGAAGTACCTGTTAAAATCCTTTGCCTATTTTTGCACTGGGTCTTTTTTAAATTGATTTGTAGAAATTCTTTGTATATATTGGCTGAGAGTCGTTTGTCAGATATATGGGCTGCAAATGTGTTCTCCCACTCTATGATTTGTTTATTTTACTCTCTTAATGGTATCTTCTGATGAATGGAAGTTCTTAATTTTAATATAACCCAATTTATCAGTATTTTCCTGTATGGTTAGTCTTTTTTGTAACCTGTTTAGGAAATGTTTGCCTATTCCAAGGCCATGAATATATTCTCCTATCTTATCTCCAGGCTTTCTTTTACCTTTCACATTTAAATCTACAGTCTGCCTGGAATTGATTTTTGTGTATGATGTGAGGTAAAGGTCAAGATTTTTTTTTTCTGGGTAGATATCCAATTGATCCAGAACTATTCATCGAAAAAAGCCTTCACTTTCCTACTGCTCTGCAGGGCCAATTTTGTCATAAATTGAGGATCCATATGTGTGTGAATCTATTTCTGAACTTTCTTTTCTGTTCTATTGGTTGCTGTAAGTCCTCATGTCAGTACCACACTGTCTTATTTCCTGTAACTTCAAAGTAAGTCTTCATATCTGGTAGTATAAATCTTTCAACTGTGTTGCTTCTTCCTCAAGATTGTCATGGCTTTTCTTGCCCCTTGGCATTTCATTTAAATTTTAGAATTAGTTTGCCAATTTACACCAAAAAATGTGATGGAATTTTGATACATGGGATCTATAAATCAATTCAGGGAGAACTGGTATCTTTACAATATTGAATCTTATAATCCAGGAACATGTATGTTCCTTCATTTACTCTAATATTTTATAGTTTTCTGTGTAGAAGTCTTATACATCTTGTGTTAGATTGAGTCCTAGGTAGTTGATGCTAATATAAATGGTATCTTTTTAAAATTTCAATCTCTAATGAAATTTTTAAAAGATAACATTTACATGGTTGGTTGGTTGTATATAGAGATATAATTGATTTGTGTATATTGACCTTGTATCCAATGACCTTGCTAAATTAACTTACTAATTCTAAGGGTTTTATTCATAGATTCATTTGGATTTTCTACATATAACTACGTCATCTACAAATAATGGTGGTTTTATTTCTTTCTTTCCAATCCTCTATTTTTTCCCCTCTCTTTTTGCACAGGCTAGTACCTCCAATGCAATGTTAAACAGAAGAGATGATGGGGACATCCTTGTCTCATTTCCAGTCTTGGGGACATCTTTCAGTATTCCACCGTTAAATGGCATGTTTGCTTTAGAGGTTTCAGAGATATTCTTTATTAGGTTAAGGAAATTCCCTTCTATTCCTAAGTTGCTAAAAGGGTTTGTTGTTTCTTAAAATCATGAATGGCTATTGATTTTATCAAGTGCTTTTTCTACATCTATGGAGATAGATAATTATATAATTTTTCATTTTCATTCTATTGACATTTATTTTAATTCCCATTAATTGATTTTGGAATGTGAAGCCAATCTCTCATTCCTGAAATACATTCAACCTGGCAGTGTTGTATTTTTCTATCCATAATTATTTGTGCTAAGATTTTTGCATTTATGTTCATGAGAGACTGGCCTCTAATTTTCTTGTCAGGTTTGGTATGAATGTGATTCTGAAACCAAAACAAGTTAGGAATATTCCTTCTTTTCTGGAAGAGTTTGTGTAATTTGGTATTTCTTCCTTAAACATTTGGATGAAAACTCTTTTGAAAGAATGCTTTAGAACTAGTGTTGTAGACCACATTTTGGGACTTAAACATGAAATAGTTTGAACTCTCTTGTTTTTTATTCATTTCCTCCCTTATGCAGCACTGGCCACTTCAGCTTTTCCTTCCTGGCTGTGTGGGGTTCAGCTAAGTCACCACACAGGAGAGCACTGAGGCCATTTGAGGCCTGAGCCTGGTCCTCAGGACTACACTCTCTCCCTGCCACCAGACGGCCTGCCCCAGCCCTGCTCAGCCATCTCCACACTCCTCTGACAGAATGAATGCCCTTGATGGTGTCCCCTTCAAGGTGCCCAAGGGCTTTGTGTTAGGCAAAGAGCCCCTCCCTGGGCCAGAGCTCAGTGTCCCAGCCTGCAGGGAGCTTCTGCTGGGTTCTATGGTAAGTGTATCTCTCTGTCTATCTCTTTGTCCCTGAGTCTGTGGGTCTGAGGCCGAGCCTCATGCGGGTCTTCTTCCTTGATTTTAAAGGGCAGCCAGGCCTGCTGTGGTATATTCTAGGGAGTTTGGAAATAACCCCAGAGGAAAAGGTGTTTCATGAAGAAGGCTGGTGGCCTGGTGATGGGCATTATTTAGCTCAGTATAACCGGGAGGCTGCCTATATGGAATGACTGAGAGTCACTGCAAGGATGCTCCAACTCTTCTCATCAGCCTGCGGCCGTGTCTAAAATTCCGTTAGAATCACTCCTTTGGGCTAAGACACCATCTCCAGAATCCTCTGTTAAAATGCAAACAGTTACATGGGAGAAAGGAATTACTCTTCCACAGACCCAGAGCACATCTGCCCTGGAGGCACCCTTGAAGCACCCCATGCCCCATGGCTCACACACTGGGATATGCACCCAGTATACGTGGTGGAATCACATATGGCCTCAGGATAAACATGATTACTTAACTTCCTGGAGACTCAAGTTTACTTGAAGATTTAGGGGGAAACCTATTGCATTTATATTATAACACAGAGGTATCATGGGGTAGAATGCAAAACTTACATGAATTTTAAAAAAATGAAAGAACTAGATTGCAAACAACTGTTAAACTGGCATTGGGCCTCTTGGGACTGAGTCCTCAGACTCTTGTGTGCTCACTCTCCACTGTTTGCAGGGTACTTCAGAGAAAAGTTTGAGGATCTAGTTCAGCCCTCACTCATGTTGCATATGAGGAACCTGAGGCCCAGAAAAGGGAAATGATTTGTCCAAAGTTAGTGGCAGTGGCAGGACTAAAATCCAGGCCCTGACTCCCAACCATTTCGTATTAGCTAAGAGCAGAATTGGAACATGAGAGACACTGGCCTAGGTAATGAGAGACACTGGCTTAGGTAAAGGCAAAAGAGGCGTAGCAGGAATTCAGGAGCAGACAGCACAGTCCAAGGAGAGGCCTGGGGAGGGTTAGGTAGAGGGTCTTGGGGGGCTTGGGCACAGGAGCAGGACACTCGGTGTAATTTTGCTTCATCTGCAGACCCTGGAGTTGCACTGAGGCTCTTCAGGACCGAGGTTTCCAGAACTGAAATAAGCTTTGGAAAGCCCAGAGCAGTGTCCAGGGGCCCACGCTCTGTGGGCAGGAGCTCTCGCTCTCCCCAGGCAGCCGGTGCTGTGGGCTCTCACTCTGGCACGAGGCCTGTGTTCTTGGGAGGAGGAATTTGCTTTACTAAGCTCCAGTGGAGGAGAATTATCACAGCTCTTCCCTCTCTGCTGAGCTCAAGCCAAGCTGGGAAAAGGCTATTCTGAAGGTTGCTTCTCCTAGAAGCTGAAATGGGCACAATTCTGCCAAGTCCATGTCTAGTGTCCTCGTCTAAGGGCTGACCCTGGCTCTGCCTCCTACTCTCAGGGTGGGCATCTGTACTCCCTTGAATCTGTTTCCCTTCCTGAGCCTCCATTTCTTTTTCAGCTGGGCCAAACTAGCCAATAGAGAAGCATGAGACTCCAATATGATTTACAGCCTCTCCTGGTCAGTCCTCTGAGTTCACTGGGCTGTATTCCCAGTGTTTGGAATTTGAAATACATTTTCCCATAGCAACAATGTTATAGATGGTGGTTAGACTACCAGATGAACATATAGTGGCCTAAAGGGGAAAAAATTAATAAAAGCTACCATTTATTGAGTACATGCTGTCTATCAGCCCTGTGCTAGGTGTTCTTTATACATTTATTCTTCTCTCTCATTTTTATGACCTGTGTAGCAGGTGGGTATTCCTACCCCATGGCACAGGAAACCAAAGCTCCCACCCAAGTGATCCATAGGGTCACATGGCTTGTGAGTGACACAGCCAGGATTCCAACACTAGTCTGTCAGACCCCAAAGCCTGTGTTCACCCCTCCACCCCGCTGCCTTCCCAAGGAGCCCTTCCTTCCATATTTAAAGCCTTGGCAAGTCTGTGTTTTGTTGTTCCATAGTTTCTCTTGAATTAATTTCCTTTTCTTTCATTTAATATGTTGTAGAGAGAAAATACATTCACAGTTTAAAAATGAAAAAATTATATATAAAATGATATAGAACAGAGGTTGACACACATTTTCTGTAAAGGGCCAGATGGCAAAAAATCTGGCAATTACTCAACTCTGCTGTTATAGGGGAAAAGAGCAGTAGACTTTATGGAAAGGAGTAGGTGGGTATGGCTATATTCCAGTAATACTTTATTTACAAAAACAAGGTGGGGGGGGGTCAGTGAGGCCCCCAGGCAGTTTGCTACCCTGGTAGAATGAAAAGCCTCCCACTGACAGCTCCCCATCTGCCTTGTTCCCCACCTCCACCCCCTCACTGGTGGTATCTGTTAACTCATTTTTCATGTAACTTCCAGAGATTCTTATTTGCACATATACAAGCAAATATAGCTGTTTCCTCCTTTTTCACACCAAAGTAGCATTTTATATACACTGTTCTTCTTGATTTTTTCACTTCATATTTTTTAAGATCTTTCCATATCAGTACATAGAAAGCTTCTTCAGTTTTGTTTTTCACTGTGTAGTATTGCATTATATGAATACAGCATCCTTTATTCAATGAGTCCCCTCTTGGTGGACACTTAGGCTCTTCCTAGTCTCTGGCATCACAAACAATGCTGCAGGGAATGACTATATGCAAATATCCTTTTGAATTTGTTTAAGTATACTGCCAAGTTGCCCTCCATAGGGGTTATACTGATTCATATCCCAGGCAGCACCCTACAAGAGGCCTGTACCTCCCCAACAGCGTCATCAGACTTTGGATCTTTGCCCAGGGATAGGGGAATGATATCTCAGTGTAGTTTTAATTTGCCTTTCTCTTATCATGAGTGAGGTTGAGCAATTTCTCATGTGTTTGAGAGTCATCTGTGTTTCCTTTTCTGTGGACTATCCATATCTTTTGTCCATTTTCCTGTTGGGCTGTTGGTCTTTTTCTTATCTATTTCTAGCACTCGCTATACTGTAAAGTTAGCCTTTTGTCTGTGATGTAAGTGCTATTTCCTCCCCAGTTTGTCATTTGTCTTTGACCTTGCTTATGGAGTATATTTGCTATGCAGATTTTGCACATATGTGTGTGTGTGTGTGTATTCTTTTATGACCTCTGGATTGTGATTCAGAGTGAGAAAGGTTTTCCCCACTTGAGGTTATAAAAGATTTCTCTCCTGTTTTCTCCTAGTACTTTTATGGTTTCATATCATACATTTGAATTTTTGATCCTTTTGGAATTCATCCTTGTGTATAATGTGAGAATGGATCCAACTTTATTTTCTTCCAGCTAGCTAACACCATTTAATTGACTACTCCCTCTTTTTCCCATTTCTTGAGATGCCACCTTTATTTTTCAGTACAGTCCCATAGACATTACAGTCTATTCCTGGACTTTCTATTCTGTACCTTTAATCTATCTGTACCAGCACCAGAGTTTTAATTATTGACATTTTATAACTTTTTTTTTGCCGAGGAAGATTCACCCTGAGCTAACATCCACTGCCAATCTTCCTCTCTTTGTATGTGAATAGCCGCCACAGCATGGCCACTGAGAGACGACTGGTGTAGGTGTAAATATGCATCTGGGAACTGAACCCAGGACACCAGAGTGGAGTGCGCCAAATTTAACCACTAGGCCACTGGGGCTGGCCCTTTTTAACATATTTTAACAGCTAGTAGGGCCAATCCCCCTTACTTACCTTTTTAGTCCCCAGAGTTTTTCCGGCTATTCTTATTTATTTTCCATATAAACTTTAGAATGATCTTGCTTTGTCCCATAAATCACAAATGTTGATATTTTTATTTGGTCTTTTTATCTTTTTATCCCCTGAGTCCCTCTGGCTCTCCTTATCTCTTAGTCTCTTTCTCTCCAAGTTTGCCTCATCAGTTCTGAAGTTGTCTTTTTCCCTCCTCTGTCCTTCACAACCTGCCTATTTCACTCCAACCATTTATTTAACCATCTTTCTCTAACCATTTATTCTGCACACACTTACAAATGTCCACTCTGTGCCAGGACTGCCCTGGGCCCTGAGGATACAGAGAGTAATAAGACACAGTCCCTGATCTGTGTCAAGGAGCCACACTGGAAGAGCTACATTGTGCTCCTCCCCAACATAGGGTCATGTCAGGGGTGGGAGGGGACAGTGCCTGTGATCCAAGTGTGTGTGTCTGTCTTTCTGCCTCCCCTTTCCCTCACACATACCACTTCCTCTAGCCTCTCTCTTCCTTAATTGGGCATCACATAACATTGAAATTGTCTTTTTAAAATTTTTATATATTTGAATGGAGCTTTATATTTCTGGTTCTTAATTTTAAAGGTAGGCAACAGGAATATTTTATTTTTCCCTCAATCATAAATTCTGAAGTTAGATTATTTATATGGGCTCCTGATTGCTTTTATAGGTGGCCTGATACATAGTGGAGAAAGAACTACAGTCAGATGGACAGAAAAATCCCAGCTCAGCCACTCACCGCCAATCTGACATTGAACAAATTAAATTTTCTAAGCCTCATTCTCATAATCTGGAAATAGGAATAACACTAGAACCTACTAAAAGTAGAGTTCAACAAAGATTAGGGATTTTTACATTTCCTGGGCCCCAAAGTAACCATGGATGGCAGCAAAGGGGCTGGGGGCTGAGGTATTGCTCCCTATGGAGGTTTGTGTGCCTGGGCAGGCCTCCAAGGCCGACTGCTCAGTGGCCAATGATGCTGATCTCAAGTGTAAGCTTCTTTGCTAAGAACAAGTTTTATTGGAGAAATATTTTAAGCCACTGTTGTTCAATTACATACTGAACGGCAAAGGGACTTCAATACTAGATTTCACTACATTTCATTCTGTTAACCTATTCTTCACTTTGTCCTGCACGCAGAGTTTGTCATTAAATTGTTATTAATATCCGTCGACCCCAGCGCTAGCTAAAACTGAGGGTGAGGAGGGGCTGTGACAGGTGCCTAGGGCTCAGAATCGGAAGCCGTCCAGGCCTAGCAAATCTGGCGGAACAGGCTTCCCGGAGGCCAGAGGCTAAGGGTGTGCGCCCCTGGGCTCTGGTTTTTGCGACGCCGCCTCACATCGGCTTCTCTCCACAGCACGACTTCAGCCTGGAGCGGAGGACGCTCTTCTGGGTGGAGGTTGTCGTCCGGGGACCCTGCCCGTTCCAAAGCGATGCCCGAGGGACAGCGTCAGCCCCTCCTGCCTGGCATTTGCTGGTCAGCCCCGAACACGAGCTGGTGCCTGTGCCTGCCCCTGCCCCAGCCAAAGGCCCTGAGGCCGGACCCCAGGAGCCGCTCAAGGAGGAAGAGGAGGACCAGGACGAGGAAGAAGCCTCCTGTGCCAGTGAGGAAGAGCTGGGTCCCTGCAGTCCCCAGCCAGACTCCCCGGCGAGCCCCAGCACGGGCCATCGCGGGTGCTCGCTGGACGTGCTGCGCGGCGTGAGGTCGGAGCTGGCCGGGGCTCGGCGGCGGCTCTCCGAGGGCAGGCTGGCCGCCCGCCCCCGCGCCCTCCTGCACCGCATCCGCCACCGGGCGCTGAGCCTCTGCCCCAGCCCCGCGCCGCCCCCCAGCCCCGCACTCCCGCTCCCCAGCGCCCCCGCGTCGCCCCCGCGGCCCTCCACGGCCGGCGCCATGCCCTCGCTGAGGAGCCACAAGCCCACGGTTGCGGTAAGGAACCTGCCCGCTCTGCCAAGGCCGCAGCTCTGCAGCGAGGCCCCCATAGTCTGGGTCTCCGGCCCAATCGGCAGCCTCGGTCCCCTCCTCTCCGCGCTCCTCCTCCCTATCTTTCTTTACCTGCTCTCACTTCGCCCTGTACCATGCTGTCCTTCCTGTGGCCCTTTGCCTAGAATATTCCCTGCTTGGAGGCCCCCATTCCCTCTGTTTCTTACTGTGCCCGCTTTGAAGCCTCTATTAGGGCGCATGTCACGATAACTGTAATTATCCAGTATCTGTCACTTCCAGTGGAATGTGAATTCTTTTAGGGCAGGGATTGGATGTATTCATTTTTGTTTCCAGAGCACCCAGCAGCAGACTTGGCCCATATGAATGTCTGTTGAATTAATGAATGTGACTCAAATCTAGGGCTTCCCCCAGGGCAAGGCTTGCTGAAGGATGAATGAGCTGGAGGCTCCATCAAGGAGTGTTCACTGTATGGTTACTTCCTGCCAGACACTGGGTTGGAAGAGACGAGGTCAAAACCACAGGGCAAGGAGAGTTGGCCAAAGGGGTGTGGGACAAGGCAGGGGTGTGGGACAAAGCAGCGCTGTTTAGTGGAGGGATCAGGTGTTGAGAGAGAGGTGAGGATTTCTGCAGGCTGGGAAGGCTTCGGGACCAAGGACAGGAACCCAGAAGTGCGTGGGAGCAGAAGTGAACTTACCATGAAACCAATGAAGCTTAAGCCTCAGGCCCCTCATTTTGCCCCTTCCAAGGCCTTGTACCTAATTTTATATTCATAATTGTGTGTCTTTTTAAGAGGTCCAAACTGTTTAAGTAGCAAACTCCACAAAACCCGGATCTGGAACAGATGGGGAGGGGGGTATCAGGATTGGTAGCAGGAGGTGGAAGTTGGGCACAGATTTCTGCCCCCAACACTCCACAGTCAGGCCAGGAGATGCAACAGACTAAGGCCAGGGTGAGATTAAATCCTAAAGACAGACTCAAGGTCTGGCTTTTCCCACTCACTTGTGTGTGACCTCAGGCAAGTCACTGAACTGCGCTGAGCCATCCCTTCCCTACCTGTAAAGTGGGCCAACACCCCCTCACACAGTGTTGAGAGCAACACGAAGAAGAGGCTGTGTAAACTGGACAGGCCACGCCCACGTCAAGGACCAGGCATTGATACTAGGATGGCTCTTCCCTGGTCCAGATTAAATTTAACTCCAGCAATGACCCTGTGGGGCAGATGTTCTATAGAAGAGGAAACTGAGGCAGAGAGCACTTAAGAATCTTTTTCAAGGTCACAAGAGTAGGCTCAGATCCTAAGATTTGGATGTTTTCCACTCTGGGGGTAAAGGGCAGACCCCAGGGAGAGGTCATGGAAGGGAAACCCCTGAGAAGATGTGCATGGATGGGGAATTCATATGTCACGTACACACACTGTGCCCCAGGAGCCAGGGCAGCAGCTGGGCTCTCCTTGGGGAAGAGGAGACAGGGTGGTGTGTTCAGGGTTAGCAGATGGATGCTTCTTCATGGGGGATGGGTTAGGAGTGATGTTGACCAAATCAATTGAAATGCCCTCAAGCCACTCCCCTTCATCCAGGATCTGTATGGGTCTCCCCAGCACCACAGCTGTGCTCAGTCCCTACTCTGCTCCATGCCCTCCCTGCTGAACTCACGAAGGAGGGTCTGGCTGGGAAGATCTACCCCTGGTCCCCTCTCACTAAGGTGTGGGGTAAAGAACCCCGGGTTTGTGAGTAGGGTTCAGGTCCCAAATGTGTGTTGCTTATCAGGTCATTAACTTCTCTGAACCTTGATTTCAATATCTGTAAAATAGGATAATAGGATGGACCTATCATATTTCTCTTGCAGGGTTGCTCTGAACAATAAATGAAATATCATTTACTGGCAGTTTCTGTATGCCAGGCCCTTTGCTAATCACTTTTCTCACATTGTCTTATTTAAGCCTCTCAACAACCCTGTGAGGTATCTAGTATGATTGCCTCCGTATTACATATGAATACACTGAGTAAATGGTAGAGAGCTGGGGTTTGAACCCAGGTCTGCAGGACTCCAAGCTCTCCACAATATCAGCCCCTACACTCTATATAGAAGGTGTATGCAAAGGCATCCTCAGAAATGTCCTGCCCAGCCAGGTGTCACCTGCAGTGGTAACTAACACATCCAGCCTGTCTGTGTTTCAGTCCCTCAGCCCGTACACCAGCCTGCCCCCTCCTGGGGGTGCGCCCGAGCCTCTCAATGCCCACAGATCACACCCTGATTCTGCTGACCTGCTGTCTGCCCTGAGCCAGGAGGAGCAAGACCTCATCGGGCCAGTGGTCGCCCTGGGGTATCCCCTGCACAGGGCCATCGGGGCTCTGCAGAAGACAGGGCGGCAGAGCCTGAGCCAGGTGAGTGGGGGCCCAGAGTTCGGGGACTGTGGAGCTGGAGCCCGATGAGTGGCCATGTGGTTTTTATCTTTAAATTGAAGAAGTTTTGTTTCCTTCTCTTTAGAGGCGGAAACTCAGCCTGGCATTAGCTATCAAGCGTTGTGAGCAAGTTTCTAGACCCTAATGCTACCTTCTCCATAGGAGTTTATCAGGAATCCCCATGCCCACTTGCGGAGTCTCGATATTCTACTCCTGTCACAGTCTCTGCCCCAAATACAGGGGGTTGGAGCTTTGGGAAGCCAAGAATCTCTCCAGAGCTGCCCAATAGAACTTTCTGCAACAATAGAGATGTTTTATATCTGTGTTGTCCAATACAGTAGACACTAGACATATGTGGTTACTCGAAATGTGCTAAGTGTGACTGAGAAACTGAATTTTTAATTTTATTTAATTGTAATTAATTAAAATTAAAATAGCCACCTGTGGCTACTGGTTACCATATTGGATGGTACAGCTCTAACCACTTCCCTCAATGAACAGTTTATCCAAACCCACATCCATCTCTTTCTCTTTCCATCTACGCAGCCATCCATCTAGTCAACAGTATTTATTGGGCATTTCCTGGGTGTTTAGATGCAGCTAGGAGCTATGGGGGAAACCAAGGTACATAAAAACCAGTGTTGTAGGTTGGGTTCCCCAGGAAGCAGACTCAGATGGAGTTTGGCATGCAGGGTGTTAATTAAGGAGACCCTTGGGATCAACTCCTATGGGAGGGAGGGGACGAAGGCAGGCGTGGTAGAGGGAGAAGTTGAGCTTTATAGGCCCAATGACATCGTCAGCCAACCCCACAACTCTGGAGCATATAAGGCCCTTTAGAGTTGTCCTAAGTGGGGCCGAGATGGTCAGGCTTTTATACCCCTGCCTCAGTCAGTCACTGGATATAGGAAGAGGGGTAACGAGAGAAGTGGTTCTCTGCAGCTAAGGCAATCCCTGAAGGGGCTGACAGCTGAAGGGTGTCTACTAGCTCTCCTAGCATCTGGAGCGACAAGACCTTTAATGAAGGGGGATCTGGAAGGTACATCACAGAGTCTACCACAACGAGATTCTATTGTTAAAGACATCACTCTGTTGAAGGAAGGGTGGACACACATGATAACACTCAAAGGGTAGCACCCCAAGCTGCTCTAATATTTGGGACCAGGTCTTGACTTCATACAAGCCAAGAATGTGAGAGCACCTGCAGGAAAGTGAGAGCCCCCTAAGTGCCGAAAGAGAGGCGCTAGTGAGAGGTGCTAGCCTGGGAGCAGGAGGGATATGAGTGCTACAAGGCTGTTTCAGTTATCTCTTGCTGGGTAACAAACCGCCCCAAAACTTAGTGGCTTAATACAACAACCATTTATTTGCTCATGATTCTCTGGGTTGGCAGTTTGGGGTGGGCTCAGTTGGGTGGTTCTTTTGCTGGTTTCACCTGGGGTCTTGTGTGGGTGTAGTTTGGAGACTCACTTGGGGCTGAATGGTCTAAGATGGCCTTGCTCACAGTCCAGTGGTTGGTGATACTTGTCAACTGGGCCACATGTCTCCAGCATACTAGCCCACTTGATTCCAAGAGTGGAAGCTGGACGGTCTCTTGAGGCTGGGGCTGCAATTGTACATGGTCACTTCTGCCTCATTCTGTTGGCCAAAGCATGTCATAGACCAGCCCAGATTAAAAGGGGGGTGGAAATAGTCTTCCCCTCTTGATGGAAGAGACTGCAAAGAATTTATGGCCATTCTTAATTTACCACAAGGAGTTCACAAGAAAGGCTTCATAGAGGTGCCAAGGCTTGAGCTGGACTTCAAGTGTAGATAAGATCTGAATTTGAAGGAAGGAGAAGGGGTGATATTCCAGGCAAGAGGAACAGTGTGAGCAAAGGAGTGGAGGCAGCAAGGAAGTGTTTGGGAGGCCCTGATCTGACCAGTCTTGCTGGAGGAGAAGGTGCATGATGCAGACTGGTGGCAGAAAAGACAGGGAAGGGGAATTGAGGGTAGATTTAGGATACCTTGGAGGCTGGGCTGAGAATTTTATAAATGACCCAATAGCAAAAGGGTGGCATGGAAAGATTGTGAGCAAGGGCAGGAGGTGACATTGAATGCCACTGCATGAACCTCCCTTCCCCCACTTGAATGTCACATCCCCCTTTGCATTGTTTTCTAAACACCAGGCCTCTTTGTGGTTGCAAAGCTGGGCCACAGGTATTGAAAGGTCCCAGGGCAGTTGGCACTTATCCCTTTCTCCTGTCTCTACCCCACCGCTATCAGAGGGCTTGGACACCCTCTCCATAATCACTGATGACTGCCATATGTTGGGTTCCTGAGGTCCAGAGCCGCCAGCTCTTGGGCAAGGGAGTAACAGAAGGAGAGTGACTCTCAAACTGGAGCTGAAGCAGGATGTGCTGCTGCCAGGTTGAGGAGGTGGAGGCATGCACCTGGTCCCCTTCGCCACCCACTCCTGCTTCTGTTCTACTCTGGGCTCATCAGTCTGTGCCTTGTCCTGGAGGAAAACTTCCGACATGGTGACCCCCATGTAGCTAACATGACAGGAGGCAGGTTGCTAACATTTATTGAACACCTTCTTTGTGTCAGGCCCTCAGTCTGAGAGTATTCAATTAGGTCTTCTCAGTTCTGCAAGGTTGCTATTACTGTCCCCACTTTGCAGATGAGGAAACTGAGGCCAGGGAGGTTCATATAACCAGTCAATGGCAGAAGCAGTGTTGAGGCCAGGCTGGTTTGACTTTTTATTGCATGGTGCTTTTCTCTCATTTTCTGTGTGAAAACCTTCCAGGGCAGCACCTCAGGCCGATCTGAGATTTAAGAGTAGATCTAAAGTTTCCCCCACCTCAGCTGCTGCTGGAAGCCAGGACTTGGCCAAGAAGCTGGCCAGCAGGACTGTGGGGGCCCAGGCCCATGATGGAGGCTCTGATATGCCCCCTAGTCCCTCTAGGTCCTATGACAAGGCTGAGGTCTCAGGCTACCACTGTGGGGGCCTGAAGATTAGTTGGAGTTGGCATGAGGCACTGGCCTCCCTGTGAGTGGGCTAGAAGAAGCCCATTGCATCAGGAACACTGTGTTTCTAAACATAGACTGACCACCTGCCTGGCCCGCTGGATCTCTGGGCGTCCTTCTTCCCCCGTGGGCAGTCAGGGGCCAGGCCCTGAAGGGTGGGCCTGAGGGGCCATTGGATGACTTCATCTGTCTTCCCCACCAAGTTAGTATTCCCCTCTATTCTGTGAAGTTCCTCCCTTAACTGAACAACTCCTTTGGGTTCAGATTCCTTTTCCCTTTGAAAGATATATACCACAGTAAATCCTTTTTGGCCAGAGAGAAACGACAGATGGTCCAGGAGGGAAGGCATCAGGTGATGGAGACAGGGCACTGGGAAGAGCCAGGGAAAAAGGAGGAGATACAAAAGATAAGCTCTGTCCATCACTCCTTCCTTCCACAAGGATCAATGTGCCCACTGACCGCCTGCAGGACATGTAGGGGTGGCATGTGGGAGGGTCCATAGGCCCTGCCCAGCCTTGCTGTGGGACTCCAGGCACATCAGGGCCCCTCTTTGAGCCTTACTTTCCCTATTCACAGAATGGAAGGGGAATATGTGTTTGTAATCAATGACTTCTAGGGCCCCATCCTGGGGTCTGAAGGTGACATCCTCACCCACCCTGGGGCCTGAGGCAGGCCTGGTGGCTTCTACAGTCCCATAGGCCTAAAAGCTGACCAAGCAGCAGAATCTTTACAGATTCT
This sequence comes from Tapirus indicus, assembly GCA_031878705.1. NCBI lineage: Eukaryota > Metazoa > Chordata > Mammalia > Perissodactyla > Tapiridae > Tapirus > Tapirus indicus. The sequence continues at coordinate 55,953,696 of CM062918.1, read as the reverse complement.
GTAAATGCCCATTCCTGGGATCTGCTCTGGAGGGTTCCAGTCAGTGGATCTGGTGTGCGCCCAAGGGCCTATAATTTTAAAAATCTGCAGATGGTTCTGATATGCACCCTGGCATGGGGTCTACTGGAATGGACTGAGGTTGGCCATCCCTTGAATCAGTGCTTCTCAACCTTGGCTGCACATTAGAATCACCTGGAGAGCTATAAAAATCCCAGTGCCCAGGCTGCCCCCCAGATCACTTTATATCACAGCCTCTGGAGGCAGGCATCCATGGTTTATGGGTAGTACTTTTTTTTTTTTTAATGGGTAGTACTTTTAAAGCTCCCAGGTGGCTGCAGTCGGCACTAAGGCAGAGAACAGTTGCTGTGGATGAACCAAGAGGTGAAGGGAGCATCCCCTATCTGCCCTTGCCACTGCTCCTGTTTTCACCTTCGGGAACTCTGTCTACTTTCAGGCCAGCTCAAAGCCCTTCCTCTAGCAGCTGGTTCTCTGATGGACAAGACACTGGCTGAGAGGTCAGGTGAACTAGGCCCTAGACCTCGGATCCTGGGCAAGCCACCCACCCTGCCTGGACCTCAGTTTCCTCAACTGCGCAAGGAGGGCTTGGCTGGGTGGTTTTCAAAAGTGCTCAGAGCAAGATCTAGGTGTCCTGGGGTGGGAGCACTGGACTCCAGGATCCCCTGCCCCTGCCCCCAGTTCTCCCAGAGCAGCTCCAACCTTCCCATTGTTGTTGAAGCCTCCTGGTGTTTGGACAGTTCAGAAGCTAAAACAGTTTGAAAACCATTAGTCCATATGATCCATGCTTTCTGACCAGCTCTAAAGGTCTGCAGAAACCCAGCCTCTTTCTTCTCCACTTATACCCATAATGCTTATGGTCTGAGCCTTCATTTGGCACCGACTCCCTATAAATCCTACCTTGATTTGCCTGGCACTCATGTTTTCCTGTATCTGGTTTATCTCCCCCACTGAGCAGTGAGCTCCTTGAAGGTAGTTCTTAACTCATTTTATAAACAGTTCGAAACTCATACATTTATTGAGCTCCAGATGGAGCTCATACATTTATTGAGCTCCATCTGCCTGCCATGCTGGGTGCTGGGGACGCAGTGGTGAACAAGACTGACACAACCCTTCCCTCGTGGAACAAAAAGTTAGTGGATGAGAAAGAGCAATTACAAAGTTGTATGTGCTGTGATAGGGGCAGCATGGGGTGCTATGGGAGCATCAGGCACGGCACCCAGTGGAGACGGGGCCAGAGAGGCTCCCCAGGGAAGAGGAGTGAGGCTGGCCTTGGTCAAGGGAGCCAGATATGCTGAGACCTGGCAGCACTGAAGGGGAAGCTGAGGCGAATGACAGGGGCAGGAGCAGACCTTTGAGCCCTGGTCAGGAGGCAGCACTTTATCCTGAGGGCAAAAGCAGCCCCTGATGACAGCCGGGAGTGACTTGAACTGGTTTTCAGCTCTGTGGGGTCCTCCTCTGTCCCCCGCCCCTTTCCAGCACAGGTGCAGGACTGTGGCATAGTAGGGGCTCATGAGTCCTGGATGGCAGAGATGTATGTGTCTGGGGGTGGGGTGAGGAGTCACCTTCACACAGGTGGGTGCTCACCAGGCAGGGTGAGCAGGCTTGGGGGGGGTGGTGGTGAGTGAGACACCTGTTTCAGGCCTGTCCCAGTCCCCACTTAGGTTCTGGGAACACCTTAGCTCACCCTGACAGCCCTTTTCCTAAATCCCAGCCCCCAGTTTGGGACAGTTGGTGAGAACTTGCTGTCCACCTGTCCCCAGAGGAGGTCTCTGTCCCTCTTCTATTGGCTCACGGAGTCTCCTGGGCCATGTCATGTGTGGTGGGTTGCCTAGTCAGCCTGGCCTGAACTCAGGCCTCAATGAGGCCCGTGGGGTGCCTCCTCCACCCCATCTGCTGCCCCTGCCACTCTTCTTACCGCCCCTCCCTCTCTGCCCCTTTCCCGCCCAGTTTCTCAGCTACCTTAGCGCCTGTGACCGGCTGCTGCAGCAGGGCTATGAGGAGGACCTGGTGGAGGAGGCCATGGAAATGTTCCAGTTCTCTGAGAGCCAGGTCAGCAGGGCCACCTGCCTGGGCCCCAGGCAGGGGAGGGATGGGGTGCACACAGGAGCCTGGTATGCAGGGGTGCACTGGTGCCAGAGCCACCATGGGGGCTGTCAGGAGATATAGCCTGCTTGCTCAGCCCTGGGGAGAAGGAGAGAGCCCAGGGAGATGAAGCATGGGGAAGGTGAGGGGAAGAGGTGGGGAGGGAAACAGGAAGCAAGGCTTTTGTGTTATTTAACTGAATCAACACAACACATGTTACTGAATGCCTAGTCTTTGTCAAACACCCAGATAGGAGCCATGGGCAGCACAAAGATGCTTGAACTCTCTGTTCAGGAAGTTTGCCACCTACTGGCAACCCAGAATGCAGGCAGCTGTGGGCTCAGCAGTACATTCTAAGTGCCTGATGAATATGACCTGTCCACAATCAGCAGTTGGCCCAGGCTTAGCAGAGCAGCTCTTCACAGAAGCTGAGGGAGGGATGGAGGGTTGGGAGAAATGGTGAGGAGGAAGGAGCGGGGAGAAGCAGGGAAGTTTCAAGCACTGGAGCCAGAGGAGGAAGGAAGGGGGAGGCTGCACTGTGTGAAACCTGGGCAGGGTCTGGGCCCTGGGCAGAGACCCTGGGCTCTGCATCCTCTGGGCACCAGTATGCAGCCTTCCTCTTCCTGCCTCAGCGCCCGAGCACAGGAAGTCAGGAGTGAGCTGGAGTGGGGGAGTAAAGCCAGAATGGAGCCAGTGGCCAGGCTGGGGCCTCCTTCCTTAGCACAGGAAGGGAGATCCAAGCCCATGTCACCCCAGAGGGACAGGAGAAATGCAGGTGCTGCCTGGGATCAGGCTCACCTGGCCTGAGGGGAAACACAGCTTTCTGGGAGTAGATCCAGTGGGCACAAGGGAGGGGGCTGCCCAGGGCAGAGTCCCCAGCGTCCTCTCTGCCTCCCCTTCGTCAGGCAGGGGAGTTCCTGCGCCTCTGGGAACAGTTCAGCGACATGGGCTTCCAGCAGGACCGGATCAAGGAGGTGCTGCTGGTCCACAGCAACCGCCGCGAGCAAGCCCTGGAGGAGCTGGTGGCCTGTGCCCAGTGACCGCTGGGGCCTTCTGCAATGCCTGTGCCTCCCAGTGCCGTGCCGGACCTGGCGATCCATTCCATTAAGACCACATAAGAATGACAGAGTGATGCATGCTCATTGTAAAAATGCAAACAATGCTAGGGGTGGGAGGAAATACGCGGGGCGGGGGCAAAACTTTACCCATCTTAGGTTTTCAGCTGCGGCTCTTTAACAAAAAAACAGATTAACAAGAGAAAAAACAGTTTATTAATGCATGCAGCACATATTATGTGGGAGAAACCTCAATGAAAAGTAACTCAAAGCAGCAGTTTAGAACTCTGGCTTATATAGCTTCAACAAAGAACAGTCAATTTATAGAGAAATGACAGGACAAAAGGAAACAGTTTTAGATTTCCAAGGATGGCAAACAGTGGGAAGGTAACTGTACGGGAGGGGACTAATGGAGTAAGGTTTCTTTGCAGATGCCTCTGGTGCCTCTCGGGGCTGATAAGAATGTCTCCAGAAAAGGAGAATTTATATCCTGCTTTTGGACAGAAAAGGGAAGGGTAGAGACAGCATTTCCTGCGTTTGCTGCTTCCTAATTGCCTTTGCTCGAAGTAATTTTTATGTCAAAGAGGCATATTTTGGGGTGACATTCTTGTTTCTTTCATTACCGAAAGACTCAGCCGAAAGAGTTGAAAGTGGTTGCCTGTGGGGAGGGGCAGACGGGGGAGCATGGATGAGGAACTGTGTTTTTTCATACAAGCCTTGTATAACTACGTGTATTTGACTCCTTAAACTGTGTGCATTAGTAACTTTGATTTTAAGAAAATTCAAACAGATAAATAATGGGCAGTTCTTTGGGTCCTGTAGGCCCCTGGTCTTGGTGTGGAAAGAACACCTGTGCAGGTCAGAAGACCTAATTTCTGACTTTGGTTCTGCTGCTGACTAGCTCAAGGCCTCTTTGGGCTTCAGTTTCCCCAAGAAAAGTGGAGAGATTGGACCTGGCTGCTAGCCATAAGAATTCCCCAGGGAGTTTATTAAAGGTCCCGGGCCACACTCTTGGATAATCTGATTCAGAAAGACCAGCTTGGCAGCCCCTAAGAATCTGGTTTGGTTTTATAAGAAGTTCTCTGGGGATTCTTTTTTTAAATTTTTTTTCTTAATTGCTTTTTTTGTTGTTTTTGTTGACCCCCTTCACCCATTTCTCCCACCCCTCGACTCCTGCCTCTGGCAACAACTAATCTGTTCTCTGTATCTATGAGCTTGGTTTACATTTTCTTTAGATTCCATATATAAGAGAGATCATACGGTATTTGTCTTTCTCTGTCTGACTTATTTCACTTAGCATAATGCCCTTGAGGTCCATCCATGTTGTCGCGAATGGCAAGATTTCTTTCTCTTTTTTTTTTTGGTGAGGAAGGTTGGCCCTGACCTAACATCTGTTGCCAATCTTACTCTTTTTGCTTGAGGAAGATGATCCCTGAGCTAACATCTGTGTCTTCCTCTACTTTGTATATGGATGCCGCCACAGCATGGCTGGATGAGTGGTGTGTAGGTCCACACCCAGGATCTGAACCCATGAACCCCAGGCCACCAAAGCAGAGTGCATCAACTTAACCACTACGCCACTGAGCTGGCCCCAATTTCATTCTTTTTTATGGCTGAATAATATTCCATTGTATATATATATAGACCACAATTTCTTTATTCATTCACCAATCCATGGACACTTAGGTTGTTTTCATGTCTTAGCTATTGTAAATAATGCTTCAGTGAACATGGGGGTGAATATATCTTTTTGAGTTCGTGTTTTTCTTTGGATAAATACTCAGAAGTGGAATTGCTGGATCATATAGTTGTATTTTTAATTTTTTGAGGAACCTCCATACTATTTTCCATAGTGGCTGCACCAATTTACATTCCCACAAACAGTGCACAAGGGCTCGTTTTTCTCCACATCCTCGCCAACACTTGTTATTTCTTGTCTTTGTGATAATAGCCTTTCTAACAGGTGTGAGATGGTAGCTCCTTGTGGTTTTGATTTGCATTTCCCTGATGATTAGTGATGTTGAGCATCTTTTCATGTACCTGTTGGCCATCTGTATGTCTTCTTTGGAAAAATGTCTGTTCAGATCTTCTGCCCATTTTTTAATTGAATTGTTTGTTTTTTGCTATTGAGTTGTATGAGTTCTTTATATATTTTGGACATTAGCCCCTTATCAGATATATGATTTACAAATATTTTCTCCCATTCTGTAGGTTGCCTTTTCGTTCTGTTGATGGTTTCCTTTGCTGTGCAGAAGATTTTTAGTTTGATGTAGTCCCACGTTTATTTTTGCTTTTGTTGCTTTTGTTTTTGGTGTCAGATTAAAAAAATCATCACCAAGACTGATGTCAAGGAGGTTACTGCCTATGTTTTCTTCTAGGAGTTTTATGGTTTCAGGTCTTATGTTCCAGTCTTTAATCCATTTTGAGTTATTTTTTGTGTATGGTGTAAGATAGTAGTCCAGTCTCATTCTTTTGCATGTCCAGTTTTCCCAACACCATTTATTGAAGAGAATGTCCTTTCCCCATTGTATATTCTTGGCTCCTTTGTCATAAATCAATTGACCATATATGCGTGGGTTTATTTCTGGGCTCTCTATTCTGTTCCATTGATCTATGTGACTGTTTTCATGCCAATATCTCTGGGGATTCTTATTCAATGTAACGGGCCCATGGCCAGTGTGTATGACCCTGAGAGCCAGCCGATCTGGACCCCTTTCTGCTCTGACACTCTGTGGTCCTACGTCAGTCTTTCCTCATTTGAGGAGTAAGCAGGTTGGGATCAGAGTTGTCTCCAGTCACCCCAGGCCTACCCTTTGGAGGCCCCAGGGACTGAGGGCAGTTACTGGAGCTGCCCGTGACTCAGGCAGGCAGAGGTCAGAAGCCAAGAAGCTGGTGCCCCTGCCCTTCCCAGCTGGCCCTGTGCAAATACCTGTAGCAATTACCACAGAATCAAGACCTCTCAGCCCCCGCCCCCCGTCTCCTCCCAGGGGCAAACAGGGCTGGACCTGGAGCTGAGGCCTGTAAAAACACAAACAAAATCTTCCACATCTCTCACGGCTTTAACCCAGACACCTTGTCTGAAGGTGTAGTGAGGACTCCTGCAGGCCTGCACAGGCCTGGACAGCCAGTCTGGGACTGGAATCCAGGTCTCCTGAGGCCCACCCAGCCCCAGGGGGTTTCCCACTAAGCTTTGATGCCTGCCAACTGGAAATCACATTAAAAATATTCCTTGGGGGCCGGCCCAGTGGCGCAGCGGTTTAGTCTGCGCTTGGCAGCCCGGGGTTTGCAGGTTTGGATCCCGGGCACCTGCCGACGCACTGCTTGTCAGCCATGCTGTGGTGGCGTCCCATATAAAGTGGAGGAAGATGGGCATGGATGTTAGCCCAGGGCCAGTCTTCCTCAGCAAAAAGAGGAGGATTAGCAACGGATGTTAGCTCAGGGCTGGTCTTCCTCACACACACACAAAAACATATATATATTCTTTGGCCTTAAAACTTGCTTGAATAACTTGCAGGCAATGAAAACTTTTGAGAAAATCAGCAAGATGGCATAAAGTTGGTTAAAAATAAAACTGCACTTGGAAAAGGCAGTAAAATTCAAGTTTGAGTCTAAGACACAATGTTAAATCCAAAGCTATTTATGTTTTGATGAAGGTAATGTGGCCTCAGTCTGCCACTTTATTAAGTCCCCTTAATTAGAGGTGACCCCTAATCTTGGCAGACCCCACTCACATTGCTGGTCCTTCTCCCATGTCACTCCTCTCATCCTTCCCCTACCTGCCCCAACCCTTCCTATCCCTGGAAAACTATTGCTTGATTAAAAATGAGACATCAATGAGCACATTGTTAGTCTAAAATATTCTTTAGGAGTAGAATAGTGTGGTAGTTAAAGGCATGGACTCTGAAATCAGATCTGGGCTGAAACTACAGCCCTATCACTAACTGGCTGTGTGACCTTTGGAAAGTCACATAACCTCTCTGTGCCTTGGTTCCTTATCCATCAAATACAAACACTAAAACATCCCAATTTGAATGCCTGAACAGAACAGTGCGTGGGAAGCTTATGGCATGGCATCTCATAGCTATTTACTTATTTATACACATTAATACCCTGCCTTGTTCTATAGGCACTACTGCCTTTCCTCTCCTCCTCCTCCTCCTCACTGTTATGATTAACAAATCTCTAGCATTTATAATCAAACTCAGAAAACCTGGGAGAACCTCTCTCCTGGTGACTTAGCCCCTCTGGTCAGTAAGTAGGGTTTAAGAAAGTGGCCAAACCAGAGGATTCTGGGAGTGCCACCTGGGAGACAGATAATCTCTACAGTTAATACTAGGGTCAGGTGACTGCATTGGTGGCCCCTTAAAACAGCAGCAGCAGATACACTCAGCTCCCTGAAGGCAAGGTCTAGGCAAGATGACCCCTGGGGAGGCCAGAAGGATGGTGGAGTCGGAGCATCAGGTGGTGAACCCAGGCTGGCCCAGGGATGCAGAATGAAGCAAGTTCTGCCTCGGTTCCTGCTCTCACTTCTGTTCCCTATACTGTCTCCTCTTCTGTCCCCACCATGTTCCCTCAGAGGCTAAGAGCCAGCAGGTTGAAGAAGGCCTCCTGACTCTAACGAGGGGGTGGGGAGGGGAGTGTCTCATAAATAATTTCAGGCTGAAATCTCAAGTACTTTGTGTGTTCCCCCAGGGAAATGTGCACATTGCCCTCTATCCAACTGACCCTTCTGCCTCCTTCTTAGAAGGACCTTTGTGATTACATTGGGCCCACCTGGATAATCCAGGATAATCCCTCATCTCAGAATCCTTAATCACATCTGCAAAGTCCTTTTTACCATGTAAGGTAACATATTTCCAGGGACTAGGACATGGACGTCTTTTGGGGACCATTATTCAGCCTACCACAGAGGGGCAATGCTTTACCCAAAGTAATACATGACTAACGGTGGAATTTCAGACAGTCACATAAGGGAGTTTTATTGTGTTTTGCTTTACTCGTTATACAGGGACATTTCTATTTTGGAACAGAACGACAGCGGAGCAGGCCTTACACAGAGGTCAGGGTCTCAGGCAAGGCTGGGCCCTCACCGGGCTCAAGCCCGCACAGCTGGCTCTGCTCCTCTTTCACCTCTGGTAGCAGCCTCTGGAGCTCTTGCTTCCACTGGAGTCAACCGCCTGCAGCTGCCAACATTCTCCTGGCACCAGGAACGGCGCCAGCTTAGGGCTGCCGGAGCCCCTTCCACTCTGGGGATGGTGGAGGGGCACACACCCTCAGGTCACAGTTGGCCTCCAAAGATCAAGTGGAGAAGTCAGGAGCTTCCTCTTCCCAGACCCTAGTTCCCCCCACAGCCGCCTTCCTCCCACACTTCCTCCCACTCTGACCTCTGGCTGCCCTGTCCTGTCTTAGCTGGTGATTAGAGAATTCCTTTGTCAGCCCCTGCAGGGAACACTCTTTGCCTTTTAAAAGAGGATTTAGGGAGAGGGCAATGCTTAACTCATGAATAGTCACTCATAAATGATGGAGTTTTAGGCCCAGTTAAAGCTGGCAAAGGGAGGGTGTGGCCCTCCCAGCTCTTCATCCCATTTCACCGATCATTCTGTCTCTTGTAAGTTTCACCAAGAGGATGATTTGGGGCTTTAGGGAGCTCTGGAAAGAGTCTTTCCTAATGAGGGTTGGGGAGGTTTCCGGAGCCCCCTCCCTCAGTGTGGGACCTCTGGGTGCAACCTCTCCTCACTGCCTGATCCTAAGGGCCAGGCCTTTGTTCCCAGACACGCTGGGGTCAGAGGAATGGTGCGACAACCAGGACTCTCCCAGAAACTCTCTCTCCACACACCCCAACTGTCTTCAGGGGGAGTGAAACCCCTGCCACAGGCATTATCTGGAGGAGTCGTGGAGTGTGTATGCCCTCATGCTGGGGGCAAGGGTGATCCTGAGTGGGGCAAGATTTGATCGCTCAGCTTTACTCAAGGGCAGGGCCCACTCAACCACCAAATCCTTTGTTAAGCACTAGCCCTGTGCTTGTCCCTCTGAGAAGACACTGTCCCTGTGGTCCAGGCACTACAGCCCAGTTGATGAGCAAAACTACCACCAAAGGACCATTTCCTTACTAATTCTTCCACCCAACACACCTTTATTGCATACCAGCTGGGTGCCAGGCCCTACTGGGCCCAGGAGTTGGGGAAGGTGTGAAGAATGAGAAATGGCCTGTCCTGGGGCAGGAGGGTTCCCAGTGCTAGGCTGGGCAGTGCAGGTCAGCGTGGCAGCTGGCTGAGAGCAGGTCAGTGCCTGTGCTGGTGACGATGGCAGTGAAGGCAGAAGGACCCAATGATGGCCTCTGGAGGTGGCACTTTGCCAGCTCCTCCTCTGGAACTGGGTCCTAGCCAGCACCTCTGCTGAGTCCACTCCCAGCCCAGCGGTGGGGCACCCACCCCCGCCCCAGTCTCCCCCTCTCCTGGCGGGTGGCCTGCCTCCTGCCCATTCTCCTCCTGAACCTGTCCTTATAAGGCCACCCACTCAGGAGATGTGTGTTCTGTGTCCTCTGGGAAATTGCCCACACGACGTCATCTGCCGTTTTCCTGCTCAAGATTTTTAACCTATGATTTTATTTATTTATTTATTTTTTGCCGTTAAGAAAATGTTTTCAGGCCGAGCCGAGACATTAACTGGGTGCCCAGTAAGGGCAGAAGGATGGAAGCCAAGGGGCTGGGGAGCCAGGGACTCAGGACAGACCAGCCCCAGGGCATGGCTTAATCACAGAATCTGAATACCCTCAGCAGCCAAACAATTCCATGAACCTCAGCGGGCCTGAGCTGGGCACAAGGAGATGGAGGATGGGGTTGGGGGGAGGGTGTCAGGGGCTCCACCTTGGGGACAGAAAGCTCATAAGCCACCAATTCTGGTGCAGTGAGGTCAGCCTCCAGGCAGAGGTGAGACCCCTGCTGCAGCAGCTTGAGCCAGGCTGAGATCAGCCTCAGGCTGGCACAAGGCATCTTCTAGGAGGGGCACAGTTGAACTGGGCCTTGCAGGGTGGGCAGGAGTTCTTCACACGGAAAAGGAGAGGAAGGACATTCCAGGCAGCAGTCATCCAGGCATGAGACAACCTGGGATGGTGGGCTCCTCAGTGTGCCTGGAGCCTGAGGAGTCTGGACTTGATGCTGCGGCCAGGGAGCAAGAGAATCGACACAGTGGAGCCAACGGGGGTGACAGAAGGGAGACCAGAGTGGTCACTGCTGTTTCTGGCCACTCACCTAGGTAGGGGCCATTCCCCTTATTCTTAAGTGACACTGGGTGAACTTGGAGGAATTGCCTCACCCAGCTGTGGGCCATCTTAGTGTGTTGTCAGTCAAAGTGCCCTGTCTTCCTCTGACCAGGGGGTGGGCACTTGTCACCCACACAGGGCCAGGCCGACTCTGGTACTTAATGTTGGATCTTGAGGACACGCATTCTGGCTGCAGCCTCAGAGGGACTGTAAACACTTCCTGCTGCTGAGGACACTTGCAGCTGCTCAGCTCCTCTCCCTTCCCAGCCAGGTGCTCTGGCCTTCCCGGGGAGCCTGGAGCTACCCGAAGTCCTTCCAATAGAATCCTGTTCACCTGAACTTAGCCACAGGTGTTTTCTCACTGGCAACCAAAGCTCCCCACCGGATGCAGCGAGGGAAGACGAGTAAGGGCAGCGGCCAAACAGAACAGAGACCACATCCTGTCAGCCCTCGACCTGGAGAAAGATCTAAGACTGTAAAGCGGGATGAGGGAAGGATAGGCTGAGGCATGGGCTGCCAGGAGGCCTGCAAGTCCTGGCTCGCCCCGAGGGGGCGTATCTCCATCCGGGAGCTTACCCTGTGGTTCTATAACTGCCGAGGGGCTGCCTCATTCATTCCACTGTGAAGCCCTGGAGGCAGGGACTGAACTTGGTTTGTCTCTCTGCCCCCAGTGCTGGCACAACTTGTGGTTAGAGGAGGTGCTCAGAAGTGTTTGCTGAAAGAAGAGGAGGGAAACGAGGGAAACTCAGGCAAGTTCGCCTCTGAGAAGGGGCCCAGGCTGAAAGGTTTCCAAAGACGTTTCACTCAATTTCCAGGTGGGAGACTCACCAGAAAGTAAGGGAAGCTCTGGATACTTGGGATGACACTATCAGAGCAGTGACTTGAGGGGACAGAGGCAGCCAGCCCCCCAATCCTTAGTGCCTAGCCCCTCAGGGCCTGGAGGGACCACATGGCTGGGACTGGAGTGAATAAGAGATCCTGGTGTTAATCTGCACAAGGCCCCCTTGTGCCTCAGGGAAGGGACAGAGGTCCAAGATGGTTCATGACCCTGTGACTTGCTCCTTTGGTAAGCACATGGCCCCTTTTTGATGGCAGCATGGCTGAACAGAGACCAGCATGGGTCACTGTCTCTGAGCAGGCCAGAAGCAGTGACCATGCTCCTGTGATGGACCAGGCTGAGCTCTGAGGAGAGGGGTGGGTACTGTTGGTCAAGGAGCCACCAACCCTGTCTCTGTGATGAGAAGCTTTGCCCTGTCCACCCCAACCCCAGGCTATGAGGGGGCAGGTGGCCAAGGAGATAGCCTAGTGGCAATCCAGAGCTGTTCTCAGGGTTCAAGGTAGGTCACTGCTTCTGAAGCTAAAAGAAGTATTTTGAGCTCCCCAGGGGTGCAGGGCCTTTAGGTACAGGAGCTGGGGCCCAAGCATTGTAGGGATGACACCTTTTCAGTATCTGGTGAGAGGACTCACATCCCAGCCCCTCCACCTAACCTGGCCTATGTCCCTAAGATGGTGCAGGGTCAAGGGGTTATATTCTGGAGACAATGCATAACCAGGAAGAAAGGTGGGAGATGCTTTCAAGGCCAAAAGCCCCTCTCTGGGGCTCCCAACCACACCATGTAGTCATTAATTGCCTTCTCCATCTGAAGCCAGACCAACTGCTATTGGCAAGATAATCCACTGCCCTCACCTGAGGGTGGAGAGCTTTCTGGTTTATTGACACTTGCTGTGGGACTGGCACTGTCCTATGCTCCTTCTGTGTACTGTCTCACCTCCCAACAGCCCTCATGGACAGATGCCACCTGAGGCTCAGAGAGGTTAACAGCTGCCCAGGGTCACATGGTCAGACAGTGCTAGAGCTGGGTTAGAATCCAGAAAGTTTCCACTAGAAGCTGGAGCATCCCAGCTCTTCTCACCATGGGCCTGCACATATGTTCCCTCACCTGACCACACACGGTAAACGTGTACACCTCACAGGGGCTATCGTCTTCAATGACAGACGCAAAGTGGGGCTCAGGGAGGTAGTGCAACCAGCCCATCACCCCACAAATGGGTGGCGGGGCTGGGCCTGGGGTGAGGGTCTCCAGGGATCCCCCTATGTACCCTGCAGGACCCCTTGGTTAAACCTGGTAAAGGTCAGTTCTGGCCAGGGCAGTAGAGAACCAGGCCCTACCTAGAGGCCTAGGGGCTGCAGACCAGCCTGGTCCCTCAGTGGACGGGGTGCGTGGCAGAAGCTGTGCTCATGGAGCTCATACTTCTGGTCTGTTTCCATTCCCAGTCATTCCTCAGAGAGCTTCTAAAGGTCACTTTTTTCCCCTCAAATCCAAGTGGCTTGAGAGGCAAGGCCCTAGCTTCCGGGCACTGAGGCACCACCCCTTCTGGTAAGACGTTCCTCTGGTTCCCACCAGTGTGTAATCAGGCCCAGGCACTGAGATGGACATTTTTCAGTATCCTTTGCTGTGCCCAAAGCTAGCCATTCAGTGACAGATGCCCAGACAGATGAGGGCAAGAGGGGACAGGGCACATATCTCAGCAGGAAAGAGATGGCACACTCAGATGGGGTCATTAGAGGAGAGTTGAGGAAGGAGGCTATTTACAAAGGGTGGAAGGCCACCAGAGGGATGGTGCAAGGCTAGTGACAATGGGCTTTCACCATCCTAGGCCTGGAGGGTGAGGGGAGAGGTGGCCACCACAACCTGGAGACTGAGAGGGCTGGATGGAAAGGGCCACCTGACAGGAGCTGAGATTCTGGTCAGTAGAAGATAAAGTCAGCTTGAGGCCGCCTGCAGGGAGGGAGCTAGAAACAAACCCCCCTGATCTCCCACTCTTCCCCACCTCTCACCTTCTGCTGGTGTCCCCCATCAGGAGTCAGAGTCAAGGGAGCACAAAGGTATAACCCAAAATGGCAGCCTTTGGCACACATCTTGGCAGGAAAGATGCTCCACATAATCTATCTGCACGACAGCTCTGTGTACAAGTCTTCTCATCATCAACATTTTATAAAGAAACTGAGTTTGCCTAAGATGACACAGCTGGCAAGTGATGAAGCTGGAATGTGAACTCAGGTCCCCTGACGCCAAAGCCAATTCCTACCCGTTCTGTCCCTACTCCTTCTGTCATCCTGCCTCCTCACTAGGTGATAAGTGCATAGACTGCAGGACCGTGTGCGGCTCAGCCAAGGCATGCCTGCCTCACAGAAAGGGTCTCAATAAAGGAGGAGTGACAGAGGGGTGAAAAGGAGGGAAGGAGAAAGCAATATGGAAGGGGAGCATAACATATGCTGACCTATAGGTTCTCATTTCACTCTCATAACAACCCTCTGGGGCAGGAATTACCCTCCCTGTTTAGAGTTGATACCTTAATTTCAGCAAGGTTAAGGAACTCACCCATGGTCAGAGAGCAGTTACTGTCAGAGCCAGGGTTTGACTCCAAAACCAGCGGGCTGCCTGGCAGGCAGAGCTGGCCCTCTGAGAGCAGTACCTACAAGATCCCCAGTCCCTCATTTCACCCCAAATCCAATGCTACTTCCCTCTCTGAGCACCTGAAATGCCCTCTGCTAATCAGGATTGTGGGGTTAGGCATATCTATGGAAGGACCCCTGTTAGAATGAAAATATATTACTGGGAAGAGAAGCATATTGGGACAATGGCATCAGGCCATCCTTAGAGTTGTCAAAATTGTGTGTGTGTGTGAGAGAGAGAGAGATTTGAGGGCCCAGGTGACCAAATACCACCAGTAGAGATCAATTCCTTTGTATCTGTTGAATGAAAGCACAGTGCTAAAGAATGGGACACAAAAGGGGTGAGACTCACTGGAAAAAATAGAGATAAAGGTCTGGAATCAGGGAGCACAGGCCTGATGGGTCATTTTGGGGTACCTCCTTCATGGGTGTCCTGGAAGGCAGCACAAGAGATGCAGCATGGCATGATGGAAGAGGATTCTAGAGATGTGGGTTTTAGCTCAAGGTGGTCTACTTTGAGTCTCCAGGAGAGTTACTTGCCCTCCCTTTCCTCCCTGTAAAAACAAAGAGGTTGAACATGATGCTTACACCCTGCTCCAATCCCAGTGGCCATACAAAAGGCCCCCTTTACCTTTTGTTAGTTGCCAAGACACCAGAGAAAGGGGCTCCCTCTTTTTGTGCTTCCCCACTCCAGCTAGGGCAAAATTGTGAGGGTCGCAGAGGACACTGCTGGGATGAGTCCCAGAGACCCCCTCCACGGGGGTCCCGTGCCCATGATCAGTACGCTCAGAGGTGGCCTGTCTGCCCACAGCTGTGTCTCCCACCAGCACAGTTAACTTGCTTCTATTCCTGGGAAGTGACAGCAACTTAAGCAAAGCAATTAGGATGAAAAAGAGGCCCAGCTGCTTGGGGCCAAAGGAAAATAAACAGACCGGCCCTGTGTGTATTCCACAGCCAAGAGGAGCAATTCTTCATAGGAGGATTAGCACTTCCATTCCACTCTCCTCCCCTCCACTGAAGGCAGAGAACTGCCCCACGAGCTGCTGCTCTTCTCAGATCCCAGTCTTCCCAGGTGTACGCTGGACCCCACAACTCATCATCTCCTTATGAGAGTCTCCTCTAGTCACCTGCCCACCCCCACCCCCACCCCTGCCAGAAATGATACGCCTCTCCTCTGAAATCCAACAGCTTCTCTCTATAGTTTTTCCTTTGATTGATTGACCAATTAATTCATTTGTTCTTTCGACATCCATTGAGCACCATTCATTCATTCACTTATTAGATATTTATTAAGCCCCTACTATTGTCTAGTCACTGTTCTGTGTCCTGGTGATACAGCAGTGAACAGAAAAAATCTCTGCCCTCATGGAGCTCTAGGAGGAGAAAACAGACACTAAACAAGTGAACACACAGCATGGTAGATGGTGTTAGGTGCTATGGAGGAAAATAAAACAGGAAAAGGAAGTAGGGAATGCAGAGAAGAGGGAGGGAGGTTTGAAGTAGGGTGCTCAGGAAAGGCCTCAGAATGAAAGTGACATCTGAGCAAAGGCCTGCAGGAGGTGAGGAGTGAGCCAGGTGGCTAAGTGAGGGGTGTGCCCCACAGAGGGACACCATGCAAAGGCCCTGAGGTGGGAGTGTGCCCAGTGTCTTTGAAGAATAGCAATGAGGCCAGGGGGAGAGTGGTAAGAGATGAAGTCAGGGAGATATGGGGCAGGGGATCTTGAAGAGACTTTGGCTGTCACTGGAGTGAGATGAGGAGGGACCGAAGGGTCTAAGTGGAGAGCAACCAGGTCTGGCTGACATTTCATTAGGAAGGCTGTGGCTACTACACGAGCAGACGGAAGGGCGGGCCCTGGGGTGAGTGTGGGAAGGTCTGGCTTCTCCTTCTGCCTCTGTCAGGGAGACCATGTAAACAAAACAGGATAACTTCCAGGGAGAGGAAAGTCTGGGGTGCAGGACATCCAGAGTGAGCATCAAGGAGAAAGTTCACGGAAGACTGGAGAGAGCTCCAGAGAGTTGGGCTGCAGGGCTGTCACGGAGGTTAAGGAAAATGCTCCTTGCTGTGTTAAGCCATGTGTATGTATAGATCTCCCTGGAAGGACAGACGTCTCAGAGTGGGCCTCTGGGCTGGGCTAGAGAGATTTTAAACCCAGCCTTCTGGGCTTAGTAATCCCTAAGTGTCTCTGTAATTTGCCCCCCCTGCACCTGGTTTGTGCCCCCAAACACCTTCATGCAGTGGTCAAGTCTAGTGCCAGGGCATGAGAGGCTGAGAATCCCAAGTCCTGGTTCCAAGGTCTTGCTCTTCCACTTGACTGGCCATATGACTTTGGGTGACTCATTTCAGCTTTCTGCTGATTTCCTCGCCTGCAAACCAGGCATGGTGACCATCCTTGCCAAGGGTGGTGGGCTGTGGGAGGAACAGCGGAGCCTGACGTGTGAGGCCAGAGGAGAAGGTGGGCTGATTATGAAAAACCTCTTCCACACTTCGGGAGGGAGGGAGTATCTGTGAAAGTGCAAACACACCCCAGGGCCCTAACCAGTCATTAACACCCTGGTGAAGCCGCTATTAGTCTCCCAGCTAGATCCTAAGGGAAGAGAACCCAGGACAGTTAATTTTCCTATCGCAGGAGGAGGAGGGAAAGGGCTGGGTCCAGGGCAGCAGATGAACCCCAAGAAGGGGAGGTGCAGAGAGAAGGAAAATAGGGAGGGCAGTGTTAAGGACACTGGCAGAAACACTGTCCATCTCAGAATGACAGCCAAGCAGGGAGGCAGCAACAGGAAACAAGCATGTGGCCCTGGGTTCAAAGCCGGGCTCTGCTACTGGCTAGTTGTGCCTCTTCCAGGCTTGTGACCTTCGGGCATTTGGGGTTTTTTTCCTTTAAGAGGGGAGTTGAGGTGTTGCCGAGCTGCCTACTACTTAAAATTCTTACAAAGCTTCAATAAGTCAGCTGTGGGAAAGCTCTCTGAGAACAGTGTGTTATCATTATGCGCCAAAGATATCTCAGAAGGGGCTGCTCTGGATCAAGGAACGACCAAACCACACAGTCAGCTGCAAAAGCCGACGAACACAAAGCTCTATGGGTTGAGAGAGTAGATGAGCTGATGGATCTCCAGACTGCGAGTCTCAGGGTGCTCGGCACTGGTCAGGAGGAGTAAGGAGAGTGCTCTGCACCGTTAAGAAAAATTATCCATAACTTGGAAATAGGTAAAAGGAGGACTGCACATGCTTTCAATGTCATTCTGGGGCAGAGCTGAAGAGCTAAGTTATTTAATTCTCTGGGGCATTGTACCTTTGTTTTACAATTTACTGTTGATTACGGTCCTGACTTTGTGAAGTTACATGCTAATTTGTAGCTGCATGTGCAAGTATGTATGTGCACGTACGTGAAGATGCAACGGATTTTAGTCTGGTAGAGAACCACAAAAGTTATGGCATTATTGCCCTGTGAAACATTAACCAGCTTTATCTCTACCTTAGCAACCTTATTTCAGTATGTCTTTTCCAACTAAACATACAAATCTCCATCTCTCAAAAGCTCCTTAGAACCAGCTTTACCCTTCTTCTGGTTCCCTTATTAACGAGTTAAATCAATTTCTGACATGTGATAAAAATTATACTTTGATGGAATCTAAAAGCGAGGGGCTCTGCCATGCTTTGCTTGGGCCAGTCACTTGGCCTCCAAGCCTCATATAGTTCATCTGCCACAGGGAAAAGATACTCAACCCCCAGGACTGAGGTAGGGCTGGAGTGGGAAGACAGACATGAAAGTACTTTGCACATCATTCATAGGATGCAAAAGTCAGGATTTATTGTTGTGACTCATCAGATTAGGCTCCTCCAGGGCTAGAAGGTCCCGGGCTTCTGAGGACAGCATTCTCCAGGACTTGAGACATAGGTCAGGAGAAAAGGCAGTGAGGGGTAGCCCTGACACGAGGCTCCATGCGCAGGAGGTGCCATGCTCATGCTGCATTCTCTACTTGCGGTGGGGTCAGGGTTTCCCATGGGCCTCAGGTCCCGGAGAATGGAGACCACTCAGGACCACAGAGAACTGGGGAGGGCATTTGACCAGAAACCAGGGTGGGGATATTCTAAGGGAAGGACAAGAGTCCTCATCTAACACCAGGTCCCTACCTAGTGGCCTCTATAGCCTGGGTTCTTTCAAGATCTCATCATTTTATTCTGTAGGGGGGAAAGTGCCCCAGCTCAGCTGACAGCAATAGGATCCCTGCCCTGGCTCTCTGCATATAAGCATGGCTGCACACACACAGAGAATTATGTCAGTCAGGGGTCCAACGAGCAATGCAGGCAGCCAAGGTCAGGAATACCAACCCTGCACAGAGGAGGCTGGGTACAGAGGCAACAGGGAGCAAGTAAGAGGAAAGACATTCCAGGTCCAGGGAATGGCGGGAGCAGAGGCTAGGAGAGAATTAACGTGTAGAATGTGGGGGAGGGATACACCTGAGGAAGATGAGGCAGTCAGACCCGGCCAGGATTAGGCTCGTACCTTGAGTGACCTGAAGTCATGGAAGTTAACAGTCCACTGCCCCCGTGGTGATGGCAAAAAAGGCCGTGGGCAAGGGGCTTACAACTGGGTTCTCCCCTGTGGGTCCTATCCCATAAGGGGATGTGGGGAACCCTCCTCTTTCACTGATCTCACTTTAGGTCCAATTCAATTATTGTCTCTACAGGCTGGCCCAGCTTGATCCCCTCCCCAAATGCCTCCATCTACAGTTGCTCTGCCTTAAAGGCTGGACTCATGGACACTCTTCCCATCTGCTCCAGCTTTCCTCCTCTCACCTTCTCTTCTGAGCTCTCACTCTCTCTCCCATCTGAACCTTCCCTTTCAGCAGCTAATTACTTGGCCTGTCTTCTTTACGCAGTTGTATACTATCCTCCTCCTGGAGTTACATATTTTTCCTCTCCCTATTTTCCTTTTACCCTGATTTCTTTAGAACTTTATTACACTGTGGGTTTTTGGGAGGCTTTTTGCATGTTGTCTTCAGCCCTCTGTGGATCAAGACAAGTGTGTTGTAAACCTTTTGTTGTCCTGGGCTAGGCTCTAAGCTTTGTGAACCCATCTGGCAACTACAGCCACATCAGGCCTAGCACTGGACTGGGCACACAGTAGGTACCTAATTCTTGCCTACTGGTTGGCAGTTTGATTAACATCACTTAATCCACTCCTAGCCATGCTCAATTACTGGCCCATTCACACACAGGCCTGGATTATCAAAATCCTACTCCTCTACCTCTTCCAGTGACATTGTGACCCACCAGCTCTCAGCAGAACCTAAGTAATTTGAGGGCTCAGACCCCAGCATCATCGTTGCTCCCTGAGCTTCTTGGACATGTTCACACCACCAGAAGTCACAAGACCTGGATGTTTCAACCAGTGAGAAAGAAGTTCCCAACAGCTCCCAAGGCCAGCCTCATAGACTCAGCCACAGCTCAGCGAAGACCCGGGGCGTCGCCTGCTAAAGCCCAGCCCAGAGGTCACAGTTCTGGCGTGGTTGAGGCCACAGGCCCTGAGGCGCCAGGAGGCAGTCTCAGGAGAAAAGTCTGCAAGGATCCCGGCCGTGGGAAGCCGGCCTTCTCCCTGAGCAGCCGCCAGGTGCCGCCCTCGATGGCATAGAGCAGCGTGAACATGCGGTTGACGGTATAGACGATGTCGCCGCGCACCACCGCCGTGAAGAGCGCTCCCTTGCTGTTGACGAACTGGCCGGGCAGCGCTGTCCACTGGCCCGTGGCCAGGTTGAGGCAGTCGATGGCACAGTGTAGGAAGTCGTCGGAAGGTCCGTTGCGCACCACGTAGAGACTGTCGCCGTGGGCCACCATGCAGTGGCCGTAGCTCTGCGGGCGCCGCAGCTCGGCCACGGGCAGCCACGTGTCGGCTCGCACTGTGTACTCCACCACGGCCGTGGTGTCGGCCGGCCGCCACAAACACACGAAGAGGCGGCCGCGGGCCTGGGCACAGGGCACGCCTGCAGCCGGCTGCGGCAGGTCGGCCACGAAGCTCCAGCACTCCGCAGCCGGGTCGTAGCGCTCCACAGAGCTCATGGGCGTCCTCTGGAACTCGCCGCCAACGGCGTAGAGGTGGCCGTCGAAGCCGACCAGCGCCGTGTCGTAGCGTGGCTGGTGCGGGCTGGGAAACTCGCGCCACGTGCCGCCCTCGGGGTCGTAGCAGAAGCCCAGCTCCACCACCTCTTTGCTGGCGCCTCGCACGCCCCCCACGATGTACAGCTTGTTGCCCAGCGTGGCCACGCCTGCCAGCAGCGTGCTGGCCTCCAGGGGCAGCGCGGCCAGCGTGCGCCATGCGTCCTCCTCCTCGTCCAGGTAGCACATCGTGCGCGACGCATCCTCCAGAAAGCCCGGCGCGGGTGTGTGAGTGCTCAGAGCCACGTAGCTGCTGGGCCGCAGCGCCGCCACATATGCGCGGGCTTCGGGCAGCGTCAGATCGGCCGCCAGCTCGCGTGCGCCGTCGCGGATGAAGAGCGCAGCGCTGTGGAACACGTCGCGCAGGCCGAAGGCGGCGGCCGCGTCGCACAGCAACGCGCAGTTGTCCGACGTGAGGCTGTGCTCCAAAAAGCGCGCTAGCGCCGGCGCCTGCAGGAAGGCGGCGCACTCCACGGCCTGCAGCAGCTCGTCGTCCGCCGCCAGCGCCGGCCGCTCGCCGCGCAGCACCTGCAGCGTGGTGCGGAAGCCGCCCGGGCTCAGCGCGCCCAGGCGTACCTCGGCTGCGCGTGCCTCCCGCATGCCGGAGCGGAAGAGGCCGCGGAAGAAGCCGCAGTGCTCCACCAGCAGGGCCTGGTCGGCCTGGAAGAGCTGACTGCCCACCCACACCTGCACTGGGGCTTCCGGGCCCCGCGGCATGGCGGGCCAGAGGGGCGGAGGCCACCGCCGGGGGCCTGGATTCAGCGGCCACCGGCTCTGGGGCTCCCCCGTAGCGGAAAAAACTTCCCAGGGGATATAAATATCTCCCTGGCTAAAGATAGTGCGGCTCATGTGATGTGGTGGCCAGCAAGCTGGATGGCCGCAGGCCGGAGGGCATCCGGGGACCTACAGGGTCACTCACTTCCGTATGAGAAATAGCAATAATAGTGATCATATACTGAGCACCTACTGCATGCAGGGCACTGTGAGGGCTGCTTGCAAAGATACCCCATTTAATCTGCACTAAAGCAGCTGTATGCCCTTGTGCAAGTACCCTAACTCTGACCCTGTTTCCTCAAAATGGAGCCAATAATAACACCTATTTCGTGGTATTGGGACAATATCTGTAAAACGTTCGGAATGAGACAGAGAATTTACCTGACTTGTCCGAGGTCATTCATCTGGGAAGAAGCAAGGACAGGATTAATACTTAAGCCTTCCCCATCGGTTGGTGGAGCGTGGGCGTACGTGGGTGCTGGAGGGAGAGGCAGAGGTAGAGCAAATACAATGGGCCGGGCTGGGGTCCGGAGCAGGTTCTAATTTGGCCTGGCCCTCTGCCCCTGACTCTGGGCTAGTCCAATCTCTATTTGAGCCTGGATTTCCTCTTCCGTAAAAATGAGAGTGTAGCAGGTGAGCGTCCAATAGGCCCCAGAGTGTGGTCCCTCACTTGCAATGGGAATGGGAAGCTGATGGCTATTCTCCATTTCTGTCTCCCTACTGGTCCATTGCTGTGTAGCTCTAGACCTTGAGAAAAGGAAAGTGGGGCTGCTGAGGGGATCATTATGTCCGTGGATGGGAAGGAGAAGGATTTCTTGAAATAGTTAACACTTAAATTGCACTATATGTCAGGCACTTTTGTAAGCCCTTTAACTCCTATAATCCTTGCAACAATCCTATGAGTAGATACTATTATTTTCCCTCATTTAATAGATATTATCCATTTATTTCTTACAGCAACACTATGAGTGTTATTAATTTCATAGATGAGGAGGCTGAGGCATCAAGAGATTTAGTCACATGCCTGAGGTCACATGGCCAGAGTGGCAGAGCAAGGACAGGTGTGCCACCAGTCTGACTCTAGGGCATGTGCCTGAAACCACTGTGCTCTGCTGCCCCTCTGTGCTACAAATATTGATCAGTCACCTCGTGCCAGGAGGTCACTGTTGGAAGGAACTTCAGGCTGTTATGGTTCAACCCTTTCATTTACAGCGGAGGATCAAAAAGGGAGTTGTGCAGGGTCACGTAACTTGGGGCTGACAGCCCTAGGTCTCCTGCTGCCCACCTCAGGGGCGCGTGTCCCACTGCACAGAACTTTCCTGGGTGACCAGCTGAGACTCTGAGTTCCAAAATGTCAGATGGAAGGGAGCTTAGTGATTATCTTCTCCTGCCACCTCATTCTATAGGTGGGGAAACTGAGGCCCAGACTGGTGTAGGATGGTACAGTAGTTCCCCCTTATCCGAGGGGGTATCCGTTCCATGACCCCCACTGGATGCCTGAAACCGCAGATTGTACTGAACGCTGTATATACTATGTTTTCTTCTATACATTCATACCTATGATAAAGTTTAATTTATAAGTTAGGCACAGTAAGAGATTAACAACAATAGCTAATAATAAAATAGAACAATTATAACAATATACTGTAATAAAAGTTACTGTAGATCTTAGCAACCTCAGCATACAATTCTTTTTTTTAATTAAATTGAGATCTTTCACCTTTTCACTTAAAGGAAGCACTTTACAGCTTCTCTTTGGCGTATCCGAATTGCTAACATCACTACTCTTGCGCTTTGGGGCCATTATTAAGTGAAATAAGGGCAACTTGAACACAAGCACTGCGATACCATGACAGTCAATCTGATAATTGAGACGGCTACTAAGAGACTAACAGGTGGGTAGTGTGTACAGTGCGGATACACTGGACAAAGAAAGGGATGATTCATGGATGGGACAGAGCAGGAGGGTGTGAGATTTCATCATGCTACTCAGGACAGCATGCAATCTAAACTTATGAATTGTCTGTTGCTGGAATATTCCATTTAATATTTTCAGACTGTGGTTGACTGTGGGTATCTAAAACTGAGGAAACAGAAACCGTGGAAAAGGAGGGACTACTGTATCTGCCATTCAGGAGATGCAGGCCTTCTTCAGGAGGATGGAGTGACTCACAATGACAAAGCCGGAGTTGGGAGGGGGAATGGGAACTCCTGCCCCCTCCCGCCCACAAAACACACACATGCACAGATCCTCACGTATGAATCTGCAGACCCAACACGAATGTGCCTCTCCTGGCAGGGAACTCCCACCCAGTTCACTCCATCAGAGCAGGGCAGGGATGTGGGGACCACTTGTGTGAGCCTGGGAAGCTAGAGGCCTGGAGGAGGCAGCCAGAAATATCCTAGACACTCTGCCCCAGGGATCTGACAGGAAGAGGAGGAGGAGAGGGAGGGGGTGGGCAGGAGTCCTCATGAATACTATCCCAGGCTCTCTGCCAGCCTCTCTCCTTCCTTGAGGCCAGACATTGACTGAAAGCATGACAATCTCCCTCTTGGAGGAAAGTGGGCTCTGCAGTGCCCAGTCCTGATTGTGTCCTTGTTGGTGGCCTCAGGGGGAGGGAGAGGGTATCTGGCTGTTCCCATTTCACAGATGAGGAAAGAGAGGCCTAGAGATGAGATGGGATGGGATTTTCCTTGGTTACGAACAAAGGGAATGGATTGAACCCTGTCCACTGACCCCAGGCCCCCCTGCGCCTCCTCACCTGCACTAGCCTTGTCCTAGGGGAGGGAAAGAGCTGCTTTCTGCCAGGCTCAAGCTAAGGGGGAGGGTGTGGGAGGAGGTCACAGTTCCCTCCTAAATGGCCTGTTCCAGGCACCTAGTAACTGGCAGACACAAGAGATAGACCACTGCCCGGCCCTCTTGGAGAGCAGGAGTGGGAAGGAGAACAAACCTCTCATGGCTGAAGCTTGCTCCCAGTCCCAATTTTTCACAAGTCCAGCCCTGGCTTGAGTGGGTTGGGGCACTGGTGCACACACCCAGCTCCCACCTTCAGTAGCCAGGCAATGAGGACAGGGTCACCTAGGGTGGGGGGGTCATGGTTCTGAGGCTAGGCTGAGGATTGGCCCTTTGGCTCGGCCCCCAAGGCCCCAGTGGGGTGTTGTCTGCAGCTGGTGAGAGTTTCCTCCACCCGGACAGTGAGCATTCCTCTGGGACTTGGAGAGGACAAGGACCTATCCTGGCTGTGGGCAGCCCACGGAGTTCCCAGGCCCTGCCCGACCCCACACCAACTTCCCTCTCCACTTTGCACCCCCCACACTGTGTGAGGTTGGGGGTGGGGGAAGGAAAGGGGCTCTGTGTCAGACTCTGAGACTTTCTAGAGCACACACCCAGCCTTGTTCATCTCTTTATCTACAATGACTGGCACACAGTAAGGGGTCTGTTAAGTGGACTCCTGGGCCCTAATCTAAGTAGGAGTCTCCAGTCTGATGGAGGAGACACAAGCCCTGTCCCAGGAGAGCCTGCAGTCTGATAGAGGAGGCATAGCCCCTGCCCTGGGAGGATGCCCCAGCCTGATGGGGGATCCCTGGCCTTTGCCCACCCATGGCAGTGTTTCTGCAAACAGGGTAGTGAGGAGCTTGCCTGGACCTGAAGAACACTGGACTAGGAGTCAGGATTCCTGCTGGGCTCTGATGCTGGTACTACCACTGATTTACCCAACCTTTCCAGGCCTCAGTTCTTCATCTGTCAAGTGGAGCTTGGATCTGACTTATAAGGTTCTGTTCAGCTTTGACATCTGAATTTATCATTGAACAACCACAGAAGAGGTTGTCATATTTGCCTCTGGGAATGCAATGATATCACAAAGGGTCTCAAAAGCTTAGCTGTATGTGGAATGGCTCCTGGGGGGTGGGTGGCAAGTGTGGGACCTGGCATCTAGAAATCCTCTCAGGCCCTACCTGTCTAGACCTGTGCATGCCCCACTCCTTCACCCCAGAGACATCTATTGAGCACCTTCTGCAAGCCCACTGCTAGGCCTGGTGCCACATCCTCTGCCTTCTGTGTGCCTAAGGGCCCGAAGGTGGGGAGGGGTAGTAAGGAGAGTTGGGCTACTTGCCCTGGCAGAATAACCTCTCTTGACCTGAAGTGTCCAAACTTCTAGTCACTAAACAGTTGTGGCTTCTTGGTAGATGGATGAGAAGTGTGTGCTATTCATGTCCAGGGGGAGTAGATGGAACTATCATTTGCTTTTTTTGGGCCATGGGCTGAGCTCTGGGTGGGACACTTTCATGTTATCTCATATAATCCTTAATATTATCCTTATTTTAAACATGAGGCCCAGAAGGGCAAAGTAGTTTATTCCAGGGTCTGGCAGTAAGTGACTATTTCCAAAGGCCTTTCTGGTCCACAATGGGCACTTCTGGGTGCTGGACAAGCAGCCCACAGATGAGGAGACTGAGGATGGGGAGAGGGACTGGTTGCAGTTGTGAGGTCGGCATTGTTTTCCTCCTAAGCCTCATAGGAGGGGCAGACTTTGGGCACTTAGCAGTCACAGCTGAGGACCTGAGTTCAAGTAATCTCTGAACTAGAATGGAGTTAAGGGTCATCTCATCCCATCCTGCAAGGTATGATGGAGTCTCCTTACATACCTCCTTGAAGTGGTCACCCCCTTGGTTGCCTTCAATGTCAGGGGCTCACTTCCTCCAAAGACAGTCCCTTCTAACTGTGGACAGCTCAGATGGTTAGAGTTCACACTCACACGGAGCTAAAACCTGCCTCCGTGCAGCTCCCATCTACTGGTTGGTCTGAGTTTTAAAGACAAGGAAAGTACCTCCCACAGCATCCCACAAGCAGGGAAGTAGCAGAGCCCAAGTTTACACCCAGTTGGGCCTGTGGGGGTCCACAGCTCCCCTCTCTCCAGCAGTCCTCCAGTGAGGCTAGTTCTCTCCCCATAGACTCCATCCAGAACCAGTCTGTCCTCACAGGACTGGGGCCAGACCAGAGACGTGGCTGGAACTTGGCTCCCACTTTTTCTCCTCCTACAACTCAAAGGAAAACCCTTGGCCATTAGCTCTCTGAGCGATTTTAGCCAGACGGTGTAGTCTAAACAAATTCTTCCCAACACCTTAGAGTCTTAATAACACAGCTGGTTTACCACAATTTCCCAGAAACACAATTAGGCCGAGTCAGTATTCATGTCCTGTCCTGGAAAATAATTTTCCTTCTTGGTCGAGAAGTTATTACCATCAGGCTCTGACCCCAGACCCCCTGCCTGATGACCTGGGTTTCCATGGTTTCTTTTGCACGTGGGTGGGTAGATTAGCTGGGTGGTGGGGAGTCAGGGTTGGAGGGAGAAGGGCTGAAGTCAGAGGTCTCTGAGACTCCCATACCCTTCTCCACTCTAGCCTGGAACATATTCCAAAAGAGAGGCTCCACGGGGTTCTAGAAAGTACTCAGACATGGAACCCAGGGCTGATTCTGTCACTCTCTATTGGGCCTGAGTCACATCATGGAATTTTCCCCTTCCTTTAGTATTATAGATAGGGACACCAAAGCTCAAAGTATTGAAGTGACTCGCCCAAGGTCACCCAGTGAAAGAGTGGACACTAGATCCTAAGTGTCCAGATTCCCCATGTGGGCCCTTTGCCTTGTCTCCACCATGACCAGATTTACTCTGGGTCTCAAGGGGAATGATAAGTGACCCCTGCCAGGCTCATCTACCAAACCCAGGATCATAGGCAAGAGGGAGTGCCAGTTTTTAGAACAAATAAAATGCCCCATTTAGGCCACAAACACATCCTACTCATTAGCTCCCATCAGTGAGAAAACAGTAATCCAGGATGGGTTAGGTTTCTTGGAGCTGGACCCATTTTGGCCATGAAATGTTAGTAAGGAGATCCCCTCTCCTCCTCCCAGGAACCAGGGTTCTGCCTGGGTTCTGCAGTGATGCCTGAGAGTCCCCACAGTGCAGAGCAGGGTAATGTGGTTGAGAAGTTGTGTGCCAAGGCTGAGCTGGCTATGACCTGGAGAAAGGGCAAGGCTGGGTGTTGAGCCAGGCAGGCTTCCCGGAGGAGGAGGCCCGGCCACCTAGGAAGAACTAGGCGGGGCGTGGATTTTCTTGCTGGTGGGAAGAGCTTGAGTGGAGGTTCAGACAAGGCTGGAAACATCCTTCCCCGCTATGCCCCTACCCTGGGCCTCCCTCTCTCTGGTCCTTGTCCTTCCCTGCCAGGTCTGTGTGCGCTCCGGACGGTGACGACGCCCCAGCCCTCGAGGCCGAGCACGGCTGTGCGGGGTGAGCGCGCCCCGCGGGGGGCTCCCGCAGCCCTTACAAGGAGTTTGGCGGCGCTCGCGGCGGCCCCGCCCGCCGGGCTCCCCCGGCCCCTCCTCCCGCGGGTCGGGCTGGGCTGCGGGAACGCACAGGCTCTCGCGCGGGCCCCGGGCGCCGACACCGACGGGGCCGAGCCCGCGAGTGCCAGGGGAGCCCGCGACTCGCTCCCAGGGGCCTCGACGGGCAGCCACGCTGCTCGGGGCCCATCGGCCGAGGACCCGTGTCCCTCTCCGCAGCGTCGCCATGTCCTCGGTGTTTGGGAAACCCCGCGCGGGCAGCGGGCCGCAGAGCGCGCCCCTCGAGGTCAACCTGGCCATCCTGGGGCGCCGCGGGGTGGGCAAGTCTGGTGAGTCTGGCGGGGAGGGGGGTGAAGGGAAGGGGTTAGGCGGGGACCGGAGAGACGGGGAGCGGGCGGAAGGAACTGGGCGCTGTGGACCTACTTGCGGACAGGCTCTTCCACTGGCTTCAGGGTCTTCCTGCAGCCAGGTGGGTTGAGTGAGACGCCGTGATTTTCTTCTTTGCCTCAGTTTCTCTGTTGCTTGGCTCTCTGCTTTGTTCTCAGCCCCTGCATCTCTCATCTGGCTTCTATTCCTTGCCTGTCTTTCCTCTGTGTCTCCCCACTGTGTCTCTGTCCTCCGTGTCTGTGACCCCAGCTGTCTCTCCTCTTTGTCTCTCCCTTGCCGTCCACTGCCCTCCATCTCTCCTCCCTGGGACCAGCAGTCAGCCCTGGTGACCGACACCAGAGACCTGTTAGGCACTGATCCCCAGCCCAGGGTCCCTATAAACTTAGTCGCAGCCTTGCTACTCCTTGGCTCAGGCTGGGGGTGAAGGGAGGTGGTAGAAATCACTGGCCATTGGGATTTCCCAGGGAGGGGCCGCTCCCCACCCCAATTCCCTGGGATTTTGGAACAAAGTGTGCATTCTTATCAAATGGATTTGTTTCAAGCCAGACCACTCTCTTGACTTTCTGGAAACACATTGGACTATGGTCCCAGGTACCTGGGACTTGTCCTTGATGAACCAAGATCTTGGGCTTCCATTGAGATCACTTCTACCAACACTGAACTCTGCCTACACCACTTCTGACAGCTCTCACCCATCTGGAGCCCAGGGGGTTGGGGTGGGGGTGTCACATAGGCAGAGACCCAGAAAAGGGGCCACCCCTCCCCCTCCCCCTCACAGTCCCAGGCAGCTGCAGGTGGAAGGGCAGAGGGGGCTCCTCCACTGGCTGTGTTCCAGGTGCAGCCATTCGTGAATGGCCAACCTGGGCTCAGACAGCTATGGGTTTCCTTCCCACAGTGTTCTTTGAGACTTACTGGGGGCCTACTCTCTACTTTTGAAGCCAGCCCCCTGGCTCAGAGAGGGGACTCTGAATTACACTCTCCTACAGGAAAGATTTGCCCTCTTCCCTTTGAAATTCAAATTGTTATCCTGTAGCTCTGGCACTGGTACAATTTAGCCAGTGACTACATGAATGAAGGAATTTAAATTTTAAAATATGTATTCCCTGGGTGTTAGTTTGCAAACGGACACTGTTAAGAATCCTGGGAAAGAATTTTAAGGATTTTCTTAAAAATATAGCATTACTTTTTAAGAGTCCAGTATAATGGTTGGCTGGCCCTTGGCTTTATGTGGCCAAATTCTGAACAAAATCAGAGTTCTGTTAATGCATTCCACCTGGGGAGAACTCCATCTTAGAGCTTTACATTCTGCGGGACACCGTGATGAGTGTGGAGGCCCTAGACAGAGCCAAGACGTGAGCTATGGAGGACCGAGGACTTCAGTGTGTTTACCTGGGCCTCGGGGGTTCATACCCCTCCCAGGGATCACCCACTGATCAACTCAGTTCTTACTCTCTCTGGCTTGTAGCCAAAATTGGAATAAATGCCCCATGTTTCAGAATCTTCGTGACATGTCCAGGGTGAGGGATGTCTCCCTTCAGTTTGGGTCTCACCAGGCTGACCCTAAGGTAACTGGTCCTGACCCCTTAGTTGGGTCTTCAGAAACACCCCTGAGGCTTGCCTCTCATTGCTTTTTTTGCCATAAAAGAAAAAGTCCCAGGATGCAACTGGAGGGAAATTGTTCCCCATATTTCTGGTTTCTTCTGAGCCTCTCAAACCAACTCCTCAGCTCCCCAGCCTCATTCCCGGGAGAGCTGAGCTTGGTGTCAGCCAGGGGTCACAGAGGCTAGATAAGGCCTCCCTAAAATGAAAGGGACAGCTTCCAGGGGCCAGCGGCCAGACACGGCAGGAGAGATTGAGCCAATTTCTTTCTGCTTCTTGCAGCCCTGACTGTGAAGTTTCTGACCAGGAGGTTTATCAGCGAATATGACCCCAACTTGGGTAAGGAACCACTCCTCCCCATTCCCCCCACTGTGCTCTATTTAGGTCCCCCCTGCACACACACACACACACACACACACACGCACACGCGCACACACACACACACACACACACACACACACACACACACACCCATGGTGGGCCCAGATCAGACCAGGACCACAGATCTGGGGCAGAGGAGGGGAGCCACCAGGATGAGTCAGCTCATGGGGCAAAATGTTTTAAGTGCCAGAAATACACCCTTCCACTGCCCACCCCAGACAACTTGAGGTTGGCCCAATTAAGAGAACTAAAAGAGGCTGATTTGCCCTAAAATATGAGGCATGATGAGGCTTTTTAAAAAAATCAAACACAGCAGAACATCCACACCCATTAAGTGTTGTTCTTCAAGATGATCACTCAGTGTACCTTTCCAGAAAAGTTTGACAAGACATTTGAGAAATTCTCTAGTGGTACTGGCTTCAGAACCAGGTTTTGAACCACACAAGAAAACTAGTCTTGTTTTATAGCCATATTTTGATATGTTGGAAAAAAGGATGCTCTGGTGTCAGTCAGAGCTGAGTTTGAATCCTGGCTCTACCACTTATTGCCTGTGCAACCTTGAGGCAGTCACCTAAGCTCTCTGAGCTTCTGTTTCCTCATCTGTAAAATGGGCGTGCTTATCTCAGAGAATGATTGTGAGGATTAAAGAAATAATACATGTAAAAGGTCTAGCCTTGTACTTGACCCACAGTAGACACTCAATGCATGTTTGCTTCTTCCTTCCTTCTTCTTCCTCCTCAAATGGCTTCCCATCTATGGTGGCTGAGATTCCCTCAGATTAATCAGATAAGTGTTTCTAAAAATTATTTTAGCAGTAGTACTTTTTCCTCAGATAATCTCTTACATGGAACCCCAATATCTAAAACAAACAAAAACAATTTTATTGATATAAATGTAACTTAAAGCTCACATAACATTTGTAAACTGTCCACTGAGGAAAATAGGGTGTCTGGATGCTCTTAGCCTTTTGAAAATGGAGGCTGCAGTCTTGGATTATTTTCCCCACTCATAAGAATTGAATAAAGCATTGTGGGACCCCTGAGGGCCCTCCAAGGAAACCCCGGGCCCCGGGGCACAGATTGGAAACCTCCACAATACAGCATTTCCTGCAGCCGGCCTCTGATGGAATGCCACCTGGAGGAAAGAGCTCCTGAGACCCTTGGCACCCATCAGCCCCTCAGTTCAGACTGGAATGTCGAATCCCAGTGTCAGAGCAGGAAGTACCTCAAGGGCTATTTTGTCCAATAGTTTTTAGAGTTTTTTCCTTGAGTAGCAGAATCCCTTTTTTCAAGGAGAGATCTTAAGCAGAACCCCAGGATGTCCAACAGAGAAAGCAGAGGGGGTCCCCTGGTGAAGTCAAGGGTGCAGGACAGGCAACTCGCTGACAGCCCCTAAGGAGTTTGTTCCTCAAAGCTTGGTTTGAGCGCCTGTGCTTTGACACAGCCCCTCGGAGCTACAGTGGAGGAAATAGGCCTAAGGAGCAGGCTTCTGGGCCAAGGTCACACAGCAGATCTGAGGGGAGCCCATTTGATTAGCAGAGGTCAATGCCCACGGGAGTGGGACACAGGATGCGACTGTGTGCTGGCCGGGGGACGTGTTGGGAGGGGAATGAAGTCAGATAGCATGGGGGAATTGGAGACGGGGAGGCGGGAGGAGGCGAGAAGGAAAGGCACACAAGCAGGGGTGTCTGGGAAGAGAAAACGGGGATTCTCAAGGATGGTGTTTCAAAAGATGGAGTGTGCCTGGCTCAAATATTGCATAGGGCATACGTTACCAAAAATTATTTGCTGTTTTTCTGAAGTTCAAATTTAATTGGGCATCCTGTATTTTATCTGACAACCCGCCTCCAGGCTCCCTTCCTCCCTGCTCCCAGTCCATACCCCTCACTCAGCGTCCCCGCAGAGGAGCCTATTACAGTGGTGGTTTGAGCTTCCTGATTGAGTAACTTTGGAGTTCTGACCTGGTAGTGGAATGCATGGTCAGACTGTCTGGGGGTGGGCAGCAGCCCCGGAGTGGTTAGTCACCTCGGCCTTTGGTCTCTCACCCCACCCTGAGAGCCTATGAGTTGGAAAGATGACCAGACACTCTCCCCTCAGCCACTCTGGGAGGCCAGTGCTGCTTCTTGGAGGTTCTGTCCCTCTGTCTAAACATTCCAGCCACTATCCCATGGCTGGTTCCGGCAACAGGGGGGACTCTGGAACCAGAGCCTTTCCTTCTGTGGAGAAAGGTTTGAGCATCCAAGGGGAGAGTTAGCCATCAGGAGATGTAAATCAACTCTTTCCCCTTTTCAAAGGGAGCCTCCTGAGGGTGGGACCCTGTGTTATTTGTTCCCATTTCCAGCATGGAGCACAATTCTAGGCACAACACAGATGCTCTTAAACTTGAGATTGAGTTTTGGTTTTAGAATTACCCTTTAAAGAACAGATCCTATTATTATCCCCATTTTATAGGTAAAGAAACTGAGGCAGAGAGGGCTCAGTGATTTGCCTAAGATGGTAGAGAACCTCAGGTACAAAGGAAGATGAGACACCACTCCAGTTGCTCTCCACTCAGGGCAGCCTTCTGCTAGAGAGGGCCTGGAGTCAGAGGTCTGTGTGGCACTGGGCTCTCTCAGCCTCGGTTTCCCCATCTGGAAGATGTGACTCATAGACAGTGCTCTGTCTGCATAAGGGTTGTGCCTTGTTATGGGGGTGACTGTTGGAGCTGGAGGAGCAGAGATTCTGTGCCTGTGAAAGGGCTTTGCCTGTGCTGAGCTCTCCAGGAGGGGCGGGGGTCTCCGGGAGAACGTCCTTCCCTCACAGAGGGGCTGGGGGCCTCTCCTCTGGCTGGCCCAGGGCAGAGTGAGGGCTTCTTACCTCTCTTGCCCTCACCCTGCTCCAGCAAGGACATAGGCACCATTTCTGAGGTGTCCTCCTCCACACACTCTGACCAGAGCTCCTTTGATGCCTTTAAAAAAAATTATGATTACTGTTAATGAGAGGAAAGTACTTTGGGAAAAGAATCTTGTCTCAACATTAAAGTCCACAGAATACTATTTAGAACTAGGAGTTATGAGGCCCTTATATTTAAAGACACCAGAAGGCCCTGAGGGCAGGGACTTGGTGGTAGGAAGACAGGACATTACTGTGACTGAGAAAGGCACCCCACCTCACCCCCAGAGTCACCTCACTTGCAAAGAGGGAGGGCACGGGATAAGATGACCTCTGTGGCTTCTGCCAGCCTGCCCATGCATGTTCCACATCTGCAGCTGGTGTGGGAGCCTCTGCTCCTGCCCTGTACTCTGCCCACACGGAGCTGAAGAATCAGCTGGTCCACTGAGCAGTGGGAGCGAGGGGTCCCAATGGGAAGGCAGCCCAGCCTAGAAGACCTGAGTTCGAATTCCTTCTACTGACAGGGTGCTGCATGGCCATGGGCAAGTTCCCTTCTCCTCGGGGCCTCACCTCCCCGTCATCTCTCTCCAGTGGAGCTAACAGCAACCTCAAAAGGCTGTTGTGCTGTCAGGGACTGCAGGAGACCAAGGTTGGCCTAACATTTTTCCCTGGACAGGGCAGGGCATGAGGCCTGTTTGGGGATGGGGGGCTGTGGAGCACCTAAAAGGGGTGCCTCAGACAACTTTGGCAGGAAAATAAAGAAAAATCCGAATGAGATGTAGGCATCTAGGGGCAGCTCTTCTTGCACCAAATATAGTTAAATATTTGGGGCATATTTTCCATTAGATTTTTTTTTTTTTGTCTTTGAATAAGAGCAGCTATTTATCCAAGTCCCCAAAGCAGGCTGGGGACGGGAGCTGTCTGTGATCCCTGCTGGCTGCTAGTGGACCTGGCATGTGTCCAGGCCTGGCTTAGCTGCCAGTGGCTCTCAGAGAGAAGTGTTTGACTGTGAATTCAGCCAGGGTTGAGGGTATCTTCCCACAGTGGCTACTGCCAGGAAGGCAGAGAGGGCCCCAGTTCTGCCCAGAGGGGTCTTCTTTGGGGTCATTTGGAGCATGGGGGCAACCAGGGAAAGGTGAGGGCCAAGTGCACTCACACACGTGGGCCAGTGGCACAGGGAAAGTTGAGGGTAGGGAGAGGGGTTGCCAAAGTCACAGTGAGGTTCTCTTTGCATGGCTGGCCACTTGCTGCTTTCTCAGGTTTGAGTCATGAGAACTGAAAAAAAAAGTAAAAACTCATGAAATCCAAATAAGGTCAGTAGTTTACTTCATAGTATGGTACCAATGTCAATTTCCTGATTTTAATAGTTGTACTATGGTTATGTAAGGTGTCAACATTGGGAGGAACAGGGGGAAGGGTACACAGGAACTCTCTGTACTGTTTTGCAACTTCTACATGAGTTTAAAATTATTTCAAAATAAAAAGGAAAAAAAAATCACCTAGGAATGTGAACCTGCCCTGTAAACTTTGGAGCATTGTGTCCCCACTGTCGTAAGGCGTTTGTGGTGGGGCCATCCAGTCCTCACAGAGCCCTGTGAGATAGTGTAGGGACAAGCATTTAGCACAGTTCCTGGCACAGAATAAAAACTTGAAAACTGTTAGCCAATGTTATCATATTATCCCCATTTTAAAATGAGGAAACAGAGCCTCAAAGAGATGAAATGACCTGGCCAAGTCACACAGCTAAAAAGTAGCTGAAGTTGGGTTTGATTCCACATCTCCAACCTAAAACTTTTGATTACATTAGATTCCTCTGCTATTATTTTGACAAGGATTATTTGTAAAACATACTTGGGACTTCTAAACAGGGCCTGACCCCACTTCCTCCGTTATGTTGCATGCTTCTCTTTTCCCGTCCTTTCTCCTACTGGGGGCAGGAGGATTGTCCTTGGGGGCCCACTAGAGGGCAAGAGGGTGGAGAAGCTTGGAGTTTGGGAGGGAGAGGCTGGCAGTGCAGCTCCTGAGGCCTCTGCTGCTAACTGGGCCCATGGGCCACACACTCCATCCTGCAGGCTTGGTGGGTGGACCCAGAACACAAGCCCATCCCCCACAGCATGTTCTGTGAGTGACCTCTGATGCTCTGAGCCCTGACAGCTGGAGCAGCATCTTCTTGGTGGGTGATTCTGCCCATGTCCTCCATGTGGGTGAGAGCCAAGGCCTTTCCAGTGGTCCCAGCTCAGCCAGCCCTGGAGCAGGTCCCTCAGGGCTGCACAGGGGTCCAGCAGAGAGGGAAACTGGGACTCAGACCCAGTTCACCATCGAGTGGCCTGCCCTGCCTCTGACCTGGATGACCGTCTGTGTTGTAGAGGACACCTACAGCTCCGAGGAGACTGTGGACCACCAGCCTGTCCACCTGAGGGTCATGGACACTGCAGACCCGGTAACGTTACCCATTCCCCATGGAGAGCTAGAATCAGTGCAGCCTCCAGTCCTAGACCCAGAGTGGCAGCCTCAGATGGGAATTTGTAAACCGTTTAAGCTCCAATTTGCCAGGTGACCCTGAACGAGGCACTGACCTCTCTGGGCCTGAATCTCTTCATTTGCCAAATGAGAAGGGATGGGATGGGGCCTGGGGAGACCTGATGAGTGCTGGCGTTGGTTCCGACATCCTGTGCTCTGGGGCGTGATGCTTGTGCACACATGGAAACAGGTGCACACCCGTGTTTACGCAGAGGCTCCCCTGGACCTAGGTTCCCCCCAGTCCACACATCTCCCCTATGTTCTCACCACCGTCTGCCAAGGCTGGATGCCAGTTACTCTCAGAAGCCAAAGGGGCATCATGACCCAAAACCAGCAGTGCCCAGGGACAGCCAGGTCTCTGGAGGGACCATGTCAGAGTCTTGGCTCTGTGCCCAGAAGCCAAGGTCCCCAAGTCTCTGGCTGGGTGGTGGGAGGGAGGCCCATGAGACAATATCTCCTTTCACACAAAGCCAAATCCACACTCAAGCGCCCCTTTGAAAAGGGCTCTGCTGGGGAACAATATACAAAGGCCTGGGGAGTGGGGAGGTGGGACAGGCCTGCTCAGGTGAAGGCCTTTACCCCAACCTTTTATCTCTGACTGGGGCTTCCCTCCTTCACCCCAGGAGACCCCCAGGAACTGTGAGCGCTACCTGAACTGGGCCCACGCCTTCCTGGTGGTGTACAGCGTCGACAGCCGCCAGAGCTTCGAGGGCAGCAGCAGCTACCTGGAGCTGCTAGCTTTGCACGCGAAGGAGACGCAGCGTGGCTACCCTGCTCTGCTGCTGGGCAACAAACTGGACATGGCGCAGTACAGGTGAGCATGGGCGATTTGTCCCACATCTCCAGAGCTCACTTTCCTCATTTGTGAAGGCCAGGTGTCATCTTCAGGGATTATTTGGCAGCTAAGAACAGTTATCCCCTCAAATTTAGGTAAAAGGGGGTATGTTGTAAGAGTAGGTGGGCGTGGTCTTCCAGGCAGCCAGGGGCAGGAAGGGAAGGGCAACTGGGCTGCATAGGGGCTGGACCCTGAAAGTCAGAAGAGGGGCCACTCCTTCCATCCTCATAGGGCTCTGTGGTCTCTCTCAGCCTCACCCTTTCTCGCCTGAGTCTATGTGACTTTCCATTCCCACTCCCTGCAGCTGGCTGGTCATTCAATGCCCAAATCCAATTCTAGGGAGAGAGGCTCTAATTGGCCTCCTGGGTCAGGTGTCTGCTCTGGTCCAACCTGCTCTCCCTCACCCAAGCATGGCCCCCAGGCTCACTCCCACATTGGCTGTGCTGAGGGCAGGTTCTCTTAGAAAGGGTTGGACTTGAATCAGAGGTCACAGACTGGGCTAGAGGACAGATTACCACTGAACACTGCAGCCATATTTTGCTTGGCCGGCACAGTATTTTAAAAGACCTGGAATTGGAATGCTTTGAGGTGAGGCGTGCTCTCTCCAGCTGACCACAGGCCTCACCACTCCCTGTGGCTTGTCTCCACCCTCTCCATACATTCAAGTGGCCTGCCTGGCTCCTGAGGCGTTGGAGACTTTGATGCCTCTACTTGATGAGTCATCCCACTGGCCTTCTCCAACACTGACATTCAGCCTGTGTGGCCAGTCCACCTGCAAGGTGTGGCACCTTCCACCAGACTTCCACCTGACCCCCTACTCATGGCCAGTCACTTCTTGCTTCCCCAGGCCCCAAAGGTCCATTGACTGGTATTAGCAAGGAGGGGACCCTTGGTATAGAACAGGTCAGATGGGCAGTGGGAGAAGGGGGGTGCAGTCTCATGAAGGGGAGCCATGGTAGGGGCCTTCAAAGGTGGTCAAGCCCTCAGATCCAGACAAATCTATCTCAGGGAATGAGGGAAGTTGTGTGATCTCAAAGTCAGAAGGTGGTCTTTGAGGAATCAGAGAGCCCACAGAGCCTGGAAGAGGGATCAGAAGCCTGGATTGTGAATAAACCAGTTTTCAATAAGAGAAAAACTAGACTAGTGTTTTGATCTCAGTCTTTGCCATAGGGATTGTCTGAAAATGACTTGGGAGCAAATAACAAAGATTATGGGGCTAAAATGAACCAGCATCAGTTCTCTGAGAACAAGTCATGACAGTTTATCCCCACTTCCTTCTTCGATCAAGTCCCGAGGTTAGATCAGGATCCGATCAGCACAGGAAGTCTGACTTTTAGCCAAGCGTTGGTTGGTGTCTCCCATGATTATCTCTTAGCTAAAGGATAAAACGTGGGTTAGAGCAGTGGTTTCCATGCCATGGATAAAATTTTCACTGTTGTTTCGCTGCAACAAAATCAGAAAAAGGATAATGTTACATCCCATGTTACCTGTTCTCACACACACACACACACACACACACACACACACAAACACACACACACGTGGGGTCCTTGTTTCTGAAAGTTCATTATTCAAGTCCCACAATGACAAAGTTTCAGATTCAAGATGCTCAGAAATGCAAATAATACCAAACATTCTTTCAAAAGGGGTTCCTCAGGAGGCGGTGAGCTTACAGACGGGATGCTGGCCCTGGGTGGGGAGTGGGTTAGATGGCCCCTGACCCTTTTTGTCCCGGTCACTCTCTTTGTCTGATACTCTCCTGGGCAGCTAGCCCATCTCAGCCCCCTGCTCCTGCCAAATGAACCTTGGCTCAGAAACTTTTTCCCATTGGTACCCATCTAGTGCCCCTCTGATCTCACAGGCTGTGTCATTGTCCTCAGGAATGGCAGGTGGGACAGTCAGAAATGGGGAGTGGTCAGGAGGATTCAGCCATTGGAACCTTGGCCTCCAGATCTCAAGGATCCCCTGTCCCTTCCCTCTTCTGGGCATCTCACCTACCCAAGAGCCAGTCTTTTTCCCCTAGCCTTGAGTCCCATGGCTTTCAGGTAGGAAGTTTCCAGAGCCTTCCCAGTTACAAATATTTGATCCCACCATCACGGGAGGTGGTACAGGACCAAGCTGGGAAGAGGTGCTGCTCCCTCTCTCCTTTCCATGCCCCCCATGAAATGTCACCCTTTCTCTCTCTCATCCCTCCCCTGGGCAGGCAGAAAAGCCCCCCATGAGCCCTGAGAGCTCTGCCAACCACAGGCGTCCTGAGTTACCTCGGCCTCCATGCCTCTGTGGACACGGTGGCCTCACACCCTTTAGTCCAAACCACTGCCTTCTTCTAGAGCTGATCCCACAAGCCAAGGCTGAGGGTGGCTCATCTCCTGACCAAGGGACCCATGCTGGAGTAGAGGAGAAATGGGGCTGGGAGTGTCTGTCTTTCTCCGGCCACAGGCAGGGTCTAGGCAGGGACTTGAGGCCAGCTTCTCCCTTACCCTAAGCTTCGTTCCTAAATTCTGGCATCAGCCACCATTTCTTGACCACTGGCTATGCTCAAGATACTGTGTTAGGCACTCAACACAATTTGTCTTTCTTAATCCTCTTGACAACCCTGAGAAGCAAATGTCATTATCCCATTTTACTGATGAGAAAACTGAGCCTCAGAGATGAAGATGACCTAGGTCATCCGCCTAGTAAGTAGGGAGCCGAGTGTAGGCCCAGGCCTGCCTGACTTGGATGCATGCCCCTGATCCCACCTCGCCCTGCTTCCCCACCAGGCAGGTCACCAAGGCTGAGGGCACAGCCTTGGCAGGCAGGTTCGGGTGCCTGTTTTTTGAAGTCTCTGCCTGCCTGGACTTCGAGCACGTGCAGCACGTCTTCCATGAAGCAGTGCGGGAGGCACGGCGGGAGCTGGAGAAGAACTCCCTGGCCCGGCCCCTCTTCATCTCCGAGGAGAGGGCCCTGCCCCACCAGGCCCCGCTCACCGCCCGGCACGGGCTGGCCAGTTGCACCTTCAACACACTGTCAACTGTCAGCCTGAAGGAGATGCCCGCCGTGGCCCAGGCCAAGCTGGTTACTGTGAAGTCATCCCGGGCCCAGAGCAAGCGCAAGGCACCCACCCTGACCCTGTTGAAGGGCTTCAAGATCTTCTGAGGCTCCCTCAGGATCCCAGGCTCAGAGGCTGGGCCAGGCTGCAGGACAGGGACTGGCTTCTCACCACTGGCTTTCCTTCTGATGGAACAATAGCCCGCGCCCTCTGGTGTACAGCTGACCCTCCTCCAGCACCAAGCAGTGACCCTGACACCCAGTTCACTGTGTGAGCTGGAGGGACAGGCAGGAATGCTGCCCCTATTCCCTTGGGCTGTGGTTTCCATGGTAACCATTACATTCCCTGACCCTGGAGGGAAAGAGCCGCTGCAACAACCCAGAGACCTAGGGTCAGCCTTAAGCGGGAGGAAATTGCAGTGTCCATTGTGGTGCCATCACCCGTTCCTGCTCAAGCTACAGCCAGGCCAAATGTGGCCCCCAGCGGACAGCTCTGAGTGGACAGCTCTGGGCGGACAGCTCCAGGAGGCCCTGCACAAGTGTGGGCCTGAGAACATCCTGCAGGAGGGACAGCCCTGAGGTCCTGGTGCCACCTGGTGGATGGGACAGGCAGGGCAGCTGCAGGTTTTGGAGGGCCAGAGCCAGGCCCTCCTGTTGTCTTCTGACCTCACAGAAGCCCCAGGCAACAAACCCCACAGTTTATTCAAGTAAAATCTAGTTTAAATAATTCTACGAGACAGCATGTGAGAAGCAAAGAAGTCCCAGGAAGGGCTATTTCCAGGACTTTGCTTTTCAATGAGCGGGTGGGGGGGGGGGGTTGTGGGTTGTCCAATGTGGGGAGCCTCCAGAGTTTTTCACCAGGAGGCGGGGCCCCCTTATTTTTCCACCTTAAATTAAGGACTCTGTCCACAGACCCCTAGGACCAGCCTCAAGTTTAATGATCAAAACTGCATAACAAAGTTGTTCTCTCCAGTGACAATCACCCAGAACTCCAGGGAGCCCACAGCTGGCAGTATAGACATCAGGTGGGCACTATTAGCATGTTCCGGGCTCAGAGGTAGAAACATAGTATATCAGATTGTGGTCTGGTCTGGCAGGACTCAGTACCCTTGGCAATGGGTCTGAGTGTTTGAAGTCCACTTTTGTAAGATAGAACCTAAAGCATTTTTGGTTCATAAAGCAAATTCTGCACAAATTATTTGGGATTGCCACCACAGCTTATACCACAACACTGTGGCTCAGACATGGGATCAGGACACTCCCTTGGGATCCCATGGTTATCAAGCCAAGGGTTTCAGTGGCAGGGAATTCCATAGTTTTCTAATTTTGTTTACCACAGGGCCCCTGGCCCAAAGGAAGTCTTTCATGGACCCTCAGCAGATGAGCAAGTAAAAAGGAGGGACAGGAAGGGGACTCTGAGCCCACAATCCTGCTCCTTCGCGCTCAGCAGTTCCAGGAGCTTGGATTGAAAACAACAGCTCTAACCCAGCCTTCAGCCCCATTCTATAAGGGAGAAGCTGAGGTCAGAGGCAGGCTGTGACCTCCTCAAGACCACGAGGAGTCCTGGCCAGGCTTCCTGACCCACGGGCTGGCTATGGATTTCCCGCTTCTGCTCCAAGCCACTTGTGTGTAGACCACTGCCATTTGGACAAACTAGGCAATTCCAACTGCCCACTTCCAGAAGCATTTTAATAAAAAGGTTTTTTAATAACAGAATTTTAGTTTGGAGTTCATTCATTTTTATCTGCTAACAACATGGGGCACTGCTCTGGGCTTTCACTAGCTCTCGAATTCTTGTGGGTCTGGAAGAAGAACTGATGGCACATCTCTCTCTTCTGATTCAGTTTCCACCTGGGCCAAATTTGGCTTTTCTGAGAGCAAAGTCTCTCTTAGGATGCTCAGGTTGTTGCCATCTTTGGTTCCGGCCTCCTCCAAGTCTAGGTCTTCTGAAGTTTGTTTTTCTGGTGGCCGCATCTTTGGATTTCTGGGAGGAGAGAAAACATTGTTGAATGTGAGTTCCCTGAGCTGGGGTGTTGAGTGGTTGGGGCAGGACTGGGTCCCCCAAATAGGCTAGCTGGTTTGAGGGGAAAATCCAATAGGCAGTTCTCAGAACTGCTGGGGGAGAAACTCGAGATGGTTCGATGTTCTTTTGGCACAGAAACAGCTTATACTTGCCTATGCATCAGCTCACCAAATCCTCATCACCACCTATGAGCTCAGTTATTCCTGCTCCCCCTTACAGGTGAGGCGATGTGGCTCAAAGAGGCCAAAGAAGCACATACCTAGGACATGCATTTAAGTCTCCTGAGTCTGAGTTCTTTTCACCAAACCACATTTTCTCCTATCCCAGGGCTGTCATCCTACTTAGGGCAGGTCCTTGTCACCCCACCCCCAATCCCCAAACTACTGCAGCAAATTCCTCACTAATCTTGCTTCTAGGTGCTTACTTCTCCAAACCAGCCTACGCACACCAGTCATATTTCTAAAGCGCCAGTGTGCACACATCACTCAGCTCGAGCACCGTCAGTGGCTCCCCACTGCCCACTTTCTTAACCTGGCATTCAAGATCCAGCCCATCCAATAACTCCCTCTGAGGTGGTTTTACTCAAGGTACCCCTAGACTTCCTGGCCAGTCGAGGGACCCAGCTGTGGTTGGAGCTGACTGCCCTGAGACTCTCCTAGGGCTCAGTGTCAACTATTCCTGTGGACAGCCACCTTGTCTCTGAGTTGGCCGTGCTGAGGGGATGCTTCCTGACAGGGTGAGAGAGGCAAGGTTACCTTCTTAGAGGCTACACCTCTGCAGGGCCTTCTATATCCTGCATCCAGAATGATCTTGCTAAAACATAAACCTTTCATGTCCCTGTGCAAAGCCCTTCTCTGAATGCCCATGGGCTAGAACCTGAATCCCTCAGGAGGGCCCCCAGAACCTCTACACTCTGGGTCCTGCCCACCCCTTGTCCTTCCTGTCCCCACTGCCCTCCTCATACTGCACACCACAGCCACATGGGGCCCTCCTCTTCCCACTTCAAGCTTGGTGCATCCATACTGTCCCTTGGTCTGGAAAGCTTCCTCAGCCCACCCTCCCTCTCTCTTTTTGCCCCCAAAGCCCCGGATCCCACCTCTGTGTTCCCACAACACTCTATGTCCCACAATCACCATTGTCACCCTGAACTACAATCATTTCCCCACCAAACTAAATTCCATAAGGCCGGGGCTGAATCTCTCTTGTCCACTGCTGTGGCTCCCACTGTCAGCACAGAGCTTGGCACAGAGTAGGTGCTCAGCTCACATCTGTGGGATGAATGATGAATGGGGCCATAGCAGTTCATAACAACCAGCTGTCAACGTGAACAATGTGGGGTTCTTTCTATTTGACTTGATAGGGAACTGTGAGGAAGATTCATAGACGATATAAAATATACCATAGAAGGAAGAGCATGGAGGTTAGGCCAACCCTTCCATGCATCCTCAATGATCTTATTTTGTACAATGGGAACAAATAACTTGTGTCTGCCCCACCTTACAAGGCTGTCTTGAGAATCAAATGAGAGAATGTGAAGGCACTTTTAAAATTGTAAAACATCAGGGGCGGGCCCGGTGGTGTGGCAGTTAAGTTTGCATGCTCCGCTTCTGGCAGCCTGGGGTTTGCAGGTTCGGATCTCGGGCATGGACTGATGCACCACTTATCAAGCCATGCCGTGGCGGCGTCCCATATAAAGTGGAGGAAGATGGGCACGGATGTTAGCCCAGGGCCAGTCTTCCTCAGCAAAAAGAGGAGGATTGGCAATGGATGTTAGCTCAGGGCTAATCTTTCTCACAAAAAAATAAATAAATAAAATTGTAAAACATCACACAGATGTGAGGGAGGGATTCTCATTATTGCTGTTTTAAAGTTACTGATAGTGATGAGTGATGGGTAGATAGTCATTGTTGAATAAATGAATGATGAATGAATGAATGGGGATGAGTGAACCAAGCATTTATTGAGTGATTTCTAGGACCTTGAGGAAACAAAGTTGAGTCAGAAGTGGTCCCTGCCTTTAAAGAGCTCTCAAAAGTTAGCTCTGGAATCATCTAGAGAGTTTAACAAAATGCCACTGCCCAGTCCCACCCCAGACCCTTTGTGTCAGAATCTCCAAGGCGAGGCACAGCATTCTGTATTTTTAATATTTCCCCTCAGATGATTTTTTTGTGCATCCAGGGTGAAGGTGTATTGTCGTTATAAAAATGTTAAGATTACCCTGGGAGCCTCGACTGATCTCAGATCTCTATCTGTGCCCTGCATTTGGCCTTGGAGCAGGGAGAAGCTTTCCCCTGGAACAGCATCCCTAACTCTGCAATAGCCCCCATTGAGCACTCCCCACAATCCCAGGAGGAAGGAATTGGTTACTCCACCATTTATACAAGGAGACACTGGTTCAGAGGTATGGAGCGTCTTGCCCTGCTAGTGAGTGGCAGAGCTGGGATGTGACCCTAAGCTTGTGTGACTCCAGAGCCAGAGATCCTATCCTCTGAGACATACCAGCCCCTGCCCCACTTGCTGGCCAGGGCCAGGGAGTAGTAACGGGACAGTTGCCAGTTTTTCAACAGCTTAGGGTTCCTAAAGGACCCTGAAGGCTGCATTTTGCTGCCTCAAAGGTTAGACAGCCAGGGTCCCTAGATGATCCCTCTCCAGATTTCCCTTGGGAGGGCAGGGCCCCTCCCTCCAGAGACACCC
The DNA here is from genome assembly GCA_031878705.1 of Tapirus indicus. Taxonomy (NCBI): domain Eukaryota; kingdom Metazoa; phylum Chordata; class Mammalia; order Perissodactyla; family Tapiridae; genus Tapirus; species Tapirus indicus. The sequence goes on along the minus strand of CM062918.1, from coordinate 55,910,213 downwards.
CCTACCCCCAGCTCCTCACCTGTTTGCCTGGATGCTCCTTCCCAGGAGGACCATGCTTATCACCACCACCACGCCCATCAGAGCAAAGATGGAAGTATTCCAAGGAGTCGCTGGGGAGGGACACACAGACAGAGTCTTGAGGAGAAGCTGAGTGCCTCTCAGGCCCAACAGTTGGGGCTTGGACTCAGACTCAGCTCACAGCATCAGTTGTCCCCTGCTGTGGGCCAGGAGTTGTAGAGAGACTCTAATTACAGAGAAGATGAGCCCCCTACCCTGTGGGAACTCCAGTGTGGGGGAGGGGGAGACAATGTCTGCTCTGGAGAAGCCTTAATCTAATGGGGGACAGCACTGCAGTTGAACAATAGTGGGGAAGCAGGGGAGGTGGGTCAAGATAAACTTCACAATCTTCAGAGTTTTGCCAGGGACTGGCCCTGTGCAGTGCAAGGAAAGAAAGGAAGAGAGGAAGGGATGGAGGGAGAAAGGGAAGGAGGAAGGAACGGGTGGCAGTTAAATTGGAGTTGACAGTTACCCACACATAATACATACAATGGCTAATCTGAATTTGGATAATCAAGATTTGTCCACACTGTAACAAAATGAGGCAGGATCCAGCCTTAGAGCTTGTACATGTGCTGTTCCCCTCTCCCAGGAATGTTCTTCCCCCATATAATCTGCATGGCTAATTCCTTTACCTCCTGCAAGTCTTTATTCCACTGTCACCTTCTTAATGAGGCCTTCCTTGACCACATTACCTACCCTTACAAACTTCCTATTCCCTTTCTCTGCTTAATTTCTCTCCTTATTACTCACCACCAATGCACTATGCATTTTAGTTGTTTGTCTCGTTTGTTTTCTACTTCTTTCACTAGAATGTATGCTCCATGAGGGCAGAGGTTTTTGTTTTATTCACTCCTGAAACTCCAGTGCTGAGAACAGTGCCTGGCACACAGGAGGAACTTAATAAATATTTGTGAGTGATTTGGATGGATGAGGAAACGAATGACCAAGCCCTGAGAAAAGGAGAGTGTGGTTCAGCCAGACTTCTCTGGGTACTGAGACCCCCTCAGCTTCAGTCCTCGCCTTGGGGGAAATATGCAATCTGCCACGCACGAGGGGACCGTGGAGGAGGGGACCATGTCAGGGAACTTCAGCGACTCCACCCTCCAGCCGCCCCCTCCACCGCCACCAATCCCCTGCCACTTACCATCTTCTACCCGAAAAAACCAAAGCATTTCTTCCAGCAGCTCCTGAGGCACCACGGTATCAGCCGCATCTCGGGTAACCCCCTCACTGTGGTCCATGCCCCTGCTCCTGGTTGGCGTGCGTTTCTGACAACGAAGTCCTTAGGTTTCTTTGCCCAGCTGGCCCTCCTGGCCTCCCTAGGTTCCAGCCCCTGAGCAAAGTCCTGAAGATCCCTGGAAACAAAGAAGTCAGCATGACCGGATGTCCCACCCCAGTTTAACCTCCCTTCTCTGCCCAGTCCCAGCTCTCCTCTGGCCCAAATCTACGGGACCGAAACAGCCGGAACTCCGGAGCAGGCGGGGCCTGGAAAGGCACAGACCATAGAAGTGGGAGTCACTCAGATCTTTATTAAAACTCATCACTTGTGGGGAGGAGCGTTGACCTGGGAGTGAGGTGGACTGAGCCACTGACGGGATGTGGGACCCCTGCAGGGGACACCTCTCGTTTTTGCGGGTCCAACATCCCGGTCTAGCTTCTACAGCCCACATCACTCCTTCACCCCGGTTCCTTCTTGTGGTAGCCAATCACAGGCTCCTGTCTCCCACGTGACCAAGGCCGGGCCTATCACAGTCTCTCGCGGAGATTGGCACACCCCCCGCGACCCAGAGCTGAGAGTAGGGGGAGGGGCCAGACACAGGTCGCCGCCAGCTCCGCCGAGAGCTGAGCGCTCCCTTAACTCTGCCGCCATCCCTAAGCTTGATTGGTCGGTGCTGCCTTCAGCTCAGCAACCACCGCATAACTTCTTTTTTGGAGAAGTTCTCAGAGTTGTTTTCTGTCGTTTGCAATAGAAGAACCTGAACATGCTCCGTGGATAAAATCCCTTCTTTAATTTGAATCCTTTCCCTACAAAATAAAGCAGGTTAAGCTGTGTTTACTATACCTCACTCAGTCTCAAAACAGTCACAGATGTTGGCATATTCTTGTACTACCTGTATTAGTACTACTTAATATAAAATTTTCTACTACCCACGTTTATAACAAAGGTGAAATTAATTTTGACAACATATTTTGTTTAATCCAGTATATCCAAAATATTATCATTTCAGCGTATAATTAATATATTTTACTTTTTTTGTACTAAGTCTTTGAAATTGGGTGTAAATTTTACACTTACTGCCTATCTCAGTTACGACTAGCCACGTTTCAAGTGCTCAGTAGCCACTGAGGCTAGCGGCTACTGTATTAGCCCAGGTCTATGCCTCAGCCCAGGACCAGGCTGTGGCACCTGGTCCTTCCAGTTACTCTGGGCTCCTGGCATGAGGGCCACAGGCCTAGAGAGGTCAGCCTTGGGCTAACAGCCTAGGAGCTAGCCCCTCATCTCACTCTGCCTCTGGTTAATTTGTCTAGGCAAATTTCTCCCCTCTGGATCACTGGGTCCTCTGAAGAACAAAAGAGGAAATAATAAAGATAGAGGCAAAAATCAATGAAATAGAGGGGGGAAACAAAGATGAACAAAACCAAAAGCCAGTTTAAAAAAACATAATAATAAAATGAATCTCTGGCAAGATTGATCCAGAAAAAGAGAGATGATACAAATAAAGTATAGAACCGGTGGCGCAGCGGTTTAGTCCGCGCTTGGCAGCCCAGGGTTCGCAGGTTCGGATCCCGGGCGCCCGCCGACGCACTGCCTGTCAGCCATGCTGTGGCGGCATCCCATATAAAGTAGAGGAAGATGGGCACGGATGTTAGCCCAGGGCCAGTCTTCCTCAGCAAAAAGAGGAGGATTGGCAACGGATGTTAGCTCAGGGTTGGTCTTCCTCACAAAAATAAAATAAAATAAAATAAAGTATAGAACCAAAATGACTAGAGATTTTAAAATATAAAAGTGTATTTTGAACTATATGCTAATAAACTTGACAACCTAGATGAAATGGATAAAATTCTAGAAAAATATCAAAATGATACAAGGAAGAAACAAGCAACTTGAAGACAAATAATAATAAAAATATTGAAATGATGGCCCAAGACCTCTTCTCCAAAAAATAAAGCCCAGGCCTAGATGGCTTTAATCATGAGTTCTAATAAATTTTCAATAAGTAGCTAATTCTTATTTTAAACAAGTCCCAAAAAATAAAGAGCAACAATTGCACTGCTCATTTAACATTGGTTTCAGAACTAGCTGAGGACCACACAAGAAGAGAAAATGATAGGCCCATTCACTTATGAAAGTAGATGCAAAACTCCTAAATAGAGTATTAGTTAACCAAATTTAACAATGTATTAAGAAAATCATTATCAAGTACAATACCAGGAATGGAAGGACAGTTCGACATTAGAAACTATATAACGTAATTTACCACATTAACAGGCTAAAGGGGAAAAATCACATGACTGATACGTATGATAAAAACTCTCAGTAAACCTGGAGAAGAAGGAAATTTCAACTTGATGAAGGCAATATATAAAAATCTTACAGCAAACATTACATTTAATGGGGAAACTTTAAATGCATTCCTTTTAAGGTAAATGACAAGACAACAATTTGCTGGCTGAATTTGACCATTACAATTTAATATCGTCCTGGAGGAAAGAAAAGGGGAAAAAAAGAAGAAAAAGAAAAGGAAAGAAAAAGAAGTAAGTGTAAGATTTGATAGGAAAGAGTTAAAACTCATAATTTTCAGATGACAAGATCATCTACCTAGAAAAATGAACAATTAGAATTAATAGAAGCCTTCATTAAGGTTGCTGTATACAAGGTCAATAGCATTTCTTACACCATTAGTGAAACTGCAAAATTAAATAGAAATAAGGTATCATTTACAATAGCATCAAAGCCATAAAGCATCTAGATTAATTTATTCAAGAATACAAAATACCCCTATGGAGAAAATTTTAAAACTCTAGAACAAAAAAAAAAATACGTGATCTGAATAGATGGAGAGACATTTATGTTTTTAGATAGGATAAACTTATAAAGATATCAATTATCCCCAAGTTAATCTATACATTCAATGCAATTTCAATCAAAATTCCAGTTGGATTTTTTTTGAGGACCTTGCTATAGTTATTCTAACATTTATATAGAAAAAGTGAAAGTCCACAAATAGCTAAGTCAATCTTTAAAAAAAACGACTAAGAAGAGAGACTGGCCCCACCAGGTGTTGAGATATAGTAATAAAAAATATGGTTTTATGGGCTGGCCCGGTGGTGTAGCAGTTAAGTTGGCACATTCCCCTTCGGCGGCCTGGGGTTCCCCGGTTTGGATCCTGGGTGCGGACTACTCAGTGCTCATCAAGCCATGCTGAGGCGGCATCCCACATAGAAGTATATACAACTATGAAACACAACTGTGTACTGGGGCTTTGGGGAGAAAAAGAGAAAAAAGAGGAAGATTGGCAACAGATGTTAGCTCAGAGCCAATCCTCCTCATATATATATATGGTTTTAACACAAGACCAAATCACTACACTGAAGGATCAGAACAGAATTTCACAGAGACCTATTTACACATGGGTACTTGATATACAATAAAGGTAGCTCTACTAACCAGTAGGGAAAGGGGAATTGTCTAGTAGATGGAGTCAGGAAAGCTGGCTCACTGTATGCAGAAAAAGAAGACCGGATGCACGTCTAACAAACAGCACATATAGAAACAGACTCCAAAATGAAAGACCTAAATGTAAGAGGAAAAAATATAAAGTTAATAGAAGTGGGGTAGGACTTCTTAAACAAAACCATAAAAGCTCAAATCATTCAATAACAACAAAAAGCTGATGAATTTGATTATATAAAAAATAAGATTATCTGTTCGATGAAAAATACCATCAATAAAGTAACAAACATTTCCATTTGGGATAAGATACTTGTAGTACTTGAAACTGTAAAGAGACTGATTTCTAGAATATGCAAAGAATTCTTGCAAATGAACAAGAAAAAGACAGGAATCCTAATAATAAGTAAAGGATATAAACAGATAGTTTACAAAATAGGAAACTCAAAAGGCTAGCAAGCATGTGAAAAATGCTCAGTCTCCTTGGTAATCAGAAGAAGGAAAATTAAAACAAAAACGAGATACTACTTGACATCCATTAGATGGGCATAGTTTGAAAGCTGGATAACACCATGTGTTGGTGGGGTTCTGTGGCTATAGCCTTCTTTACTGACAGAGGGAGTGTAGACCAGGCCAGCCACCTAGAGAGCAAATTAGTCAAAGTGAGTGTACACACCCCATGATACAGCGGTTCTGCTCCCAGGTGTATATATACATATATCCCAAAGAAATTATCCCCAAGGATCACAAGGGGGCATGCCAGACCATTTATGAAAATTCAAAATGTATACACACAAAACAACAACACACACTATACAAAAGCACATTTAAAAAAAAGACACACATTAAATACATTAGAATAGTTAATCTCTAGGGGAAGAGGAAAAAAGGAACAAGAATGGAGATAAAAGTGATTAAAGAAATAAAACAGGAGAAGGGTCTTGAACAGACCAATCATGAAAACATGAGGTTAATACCAACAACAAAAGCCAAGAGAAAACCAGAGAGGCCCCGAGGTGATCTCGAGTCCCTCCTACTGTGACACTGCCTTCCGTGTAGCCTTTGGATGCTCAGCCAGGAACACTCGAAAACAACTGGACAGCAAACAGCCAAGCAGAAAAACGGGGTACTAGTAAAAGGACTGACATCGGCGTTTTCTCCAACTCTTAAATGCTCTGAGAAAACTGAAGAGACATCTACAGATTTTGAGGGAAAATATTTTGACACAAACATAATACTGAAGGAAGTTTTTCATATGTGATCATTCATGTGTCATTCGTGTGATCATTCAGGTGGAGACAGAAGTCAGGGAGAAAGAAGGACCTTTTTTAGATTTTCAAGGACTCAGATGCATACCACCTACTGACTCATTTGAGGGATATATAATACAGTGTATATATACTGAATAATGGGAAGACAGAGTTACAGGGGTGGCTAATCGATGTGATCTTGTGTTCCAGCCCCAACTGTCTGTCCAGAGAACTTGCTAAGAAGGGTTGTGACTTTCTGTCCAATCTCAGATGCAGGAGTGCCTGGATTAATTAGCAACATTGGCCATAGGTCCCTGTCGCATATGAAGACCCCCCCCAACACCCACAGAGAAAAGCGTGTAGAGGTCAAGATACCAATCACCAACTCCCTCTGGGGAAGTGGGATGAGGCCTAGACACATGGGACGTTCACTTTGAACACTTCTGTATTGTGTACATTTCTTGTGAGTACACAATACCTTCATGAAAACAATGCATGTAATGACAATGTTTTTAAGTATGTATTTTTGTATGTATACATTAAATATCTATTTTGTATATTTGTATGTATTTTTAAATATATGTATATATTGTATTTATACCTTTCGAGACAATAATGTCAATTTTGGATGTTTAATTAGTGGAACTAATCAAGAAGTCAGTTCTCCCCAACTTGATCTAAGATTCAATGCAATCCCAATCAAAATCGCAATGAGCTGTTTTATGGATATCAGCAAACTGATTCTAAGGTTTATATGGAGAGGCAAAAGACCCAGAATAGTCAACACAATGTTGAAGGAAAAGAACAAAAAGTCAGAGGACTGAGACTAGGCTGAGTTCAAGACTTACTATAAAGCTACAATAATCAAGACAGTTGCTACTGGAACTAATCAGATAAGTGTACACACTTGCATGTGGACTAATGTCCACAGTGGAATGTGTGTTTTAAATATGTATAATATTGTTACAATAAACATATATCACCAAATGAAAAAACAAAATGACAAAATGGATACAAGTCCAGAGCCAAGTCAGCCCTCTCTGACTATTAGGTGCCACAGAAACAGAGGACACATTTCCCTCAGAGCGCTTACCTACTTTGCTTCTAGAGTGAACATCTTATTAATATCCCTGCTTTTCAAAAATTAACTAAACTTCATGATTTATTTGGATTTCGCTTATTTTTTCATTAATGTCTTTTTCCTGATCCAGGATCCCATCCAGGATATCATATTGCATTTAGTTGTCATATCTCCTTAGGCCCCTCTGGGAGATCCCTGCATTTTAAATAGGGCTTAACAATCTGCCATTGGACTGTGATTCCTGCCCAAGACCCTGGGCTGCCCATCCCCATGGGAGGTTGAAGACACTCACCCTGGATCCCGGGTTCCTGGGGCCTGCCTTGATCTGCTGTTGGAAGCAGCACTGATTTCTGTGTCTTCCTCCTTCTCGTCTCACAGGAGCACCAGATGGTCTTTGCACCTGAGCTCTCCACACAGCTGTCACCTGGGGGGCAGTGCTGCATGGCCTGTGGCAGCCGGGCCCATCTGGTAGCTCTTCTCTTAGCACACACCCGGGCCTGGAGCCTTCTCCGTCACTCCGGGGTGACTGACCTCTTGAATGAGTGGCCTCAGATGGCAAACAGGCTCCACCTGACTTTCACAATCCGAAAGAACAAGAAGCCCAAGTTTTCCTTCTTATATGTTGTCCTCAAGTACAGAGAAAACATCCAGACCCTCTTGCCAGCCCAGGAGAAGAGACTGAGGAGGTCCCTGGGTCTGGGGGTTCCATCATTGCAGGGAGATAGGTGGCGTGCCCATTCCAGGCCTCTATTTCCTGGTGTTATCAATATTTAACCATGGAGCAGGCCTTTTACAGCCTGTGCTTTCTCACAGGGAAGGTCACAGCCTCATGTGAATTCGTCACAAGAAGCTATAAAATAAGACCTTTGGAGGGCTAGGGATAGGGGGAGGCAAGGCAAGTGAGACTGTGTGAGTGACCCAGAGAGGAGGAAGCAGGCCAGGTCGAACAGCATCGAGTAGAAAGGGCTTGGCAGGGAAGCAGGAGCAAGGTGCTCCCCATACCAGGGCAGACCCATTCAATTCTGATCATCAGTGGGCTCTGGACTTTTCCACCCACTGGCTCCTTGCATCTCCAACAACCTTGGAGTTGGCTCAGCAAGGAGTGGAGGTCCCATTTCACAAATGAGGAAACCGAGGTTAAGTGAGGTCAAGAGATAGTTGCAAGTTCCTCTGAGTAAGCACTGGTCAACAGTGTGGACAACAGCATGGTGCAGAGGAAAGGAGATCCAACAGGGAACCTAGGGGCCTGCGTGGAACTCCAGCTCTTCATCAATTAGTAACTCATTTATTCGTTCAATAAATATGACTTGAGCGCCTACTATGTGGATACACGGTAAACAAGACAGGTGAGGACGCTGCTCTCCTGAGGCTCACCTCTAGGGGGATAGACAGGCAACAAAGAAGTAAGCAAAAACATAAATAAAATAATGTCTGCTAGTGACAATTTCTGTGAATAATTTAAACAACAAAATGATATAGAAAGGGATGGGGTGGGGGAGCTATTATTGCTATACCAAAAACAGAATGATGAGGAGCTAACCATGGAAAGACCTGGGACAGCAAGTGCAAAGGCACTGAAGAAATAATGAGCCTAATGAGTTTGAGAAACAAAAAGAAGGACAATGTAGCTGAAGCACAGTGATGAGGGGAAGTGGCATAGTATAAAGTTGGAGGGTAGACAGAAGCAGATTGTGCAGGGCCTGGTAAAACAGGATAAGGAGTTTGGATATAATGAGAAGTCGTTGGAGGGTTTTAGGCAGGAAGTGACATGACCTGATTGACATTTATTTAAGATCACTTGGCCTACTGGGTGGAGAATGAATCTCAAGGGAGCAAGAGAGAAACTGGGAGACCTATTGGGAGGTTGTTGTATTCATCCAGAGATAGTGGTGGTTTGGACCAGGATAGCAGCCTTGGAGATGGTGAGAAGTGGTCAGATTCAGGGTGCATTTTGGAGAGAAAGGCAGCTGATAGGTTTCGAGAGAGGAATGCAACACTAATTCTCTTAAGTACAAAAGGAATTCAAAAGGAATTTATTATCGCATGTAACTGGGAAGAGCAGGGTGGAGCTGACCTTAGGGATAGCTGGAACCAGGAGCCTGAAGATCCTTAGCTCTTTCTCTCTCTAGCTCTCTCCATGCTTCTCTTTGGGTATCAGGCTCATTCCCACAGGCTGGCCATCTCCAGGAAGCTGGACCAGGATGCAGGAAATCCACGCTCCCACTCTTACAGCTGGAGAGAAAGGAGTCCCTTTTCTCAGATTCAGTTTGGCAATTCCTGAGAAAGGACTCTAATTTTCCTGGCCTGGGTCATACACCCCCGTTTATGGTCAGGGGGTGAGGTACCATGGATGGCCACCTCAAATTTTATGCCCATCAGGCAATCAAGAGAGAAAGGCTGTGAACTGGATAGCCACTCCAACATGGGTCCTAAAGTGACTCCTTGACCACAGTCCTCCTTGTCTGCCTTGGAAGAGTGTCATGGGCCCTTAAAGGGGATCACGTCCCCTTTAAGAGGAGCCTGCCCCACCCCAGGTGATTTGAGAAGTAGTGTGCTACTTCTGAGTCACTTTATCTTTTTTTTTTGCAATTTACGTAAACTCTTTTATTGAAGTATAACATACATACAGAGAAGTACACAAATATTAAGCTATGACTTAGTGAATTTTCACATGTGAACACACTTGTGTGCAGGAACACACATCATCCAGATCAAGAAATAGAACATGCCAGAACCCACAAGTCTTCTCATGTCCACTTCTGGTCACTATCCCCCACAAAGGCAAGTACTATCCTGACTTTTAATACCAGAGATTAGTTTTGCCTGTTTTTATACTTTATGTAAATGGAATCAATCAGTTTGAAATCCTTCGTGTCTGTCTTCTCTTGCTTAACATTATATTTGTGGTACTCATCCAAGTCGTTGTGTGTAACTGTGGTTCATTCATGTCTTCATTGTATTCCATTGTGTGACTACGCCACCATGTTTTAATCTATGGCTCATGTTTTTATAAGGAAAATTTCAACCCATCCACTTCTTTCCTCTGTCTGGAACACAGATACAATGGTGAAAAGGACATCTAAGGACACAGGTCATTAAATTACAACCCATGGACCAAATATGACCTGCAGCCTGTTTTTGTAAATAAAGTTTTATTGGAACATAGCCATGCCTATTTGCTTACCTAATGTCTACATCTGCTTTTGCACTACATTATTATAATTGAGCAGTTGTGACAATGATTTTATGGCCCACAAAGCCTAAAACATTCACTGTTTGGCCCTTTACAGAAAAAGTTTGTTGACCCAGGCAACAAGATAGAAGGAATCTGGGTCCCTGAATGACCTCTGAACAGAGCAGTCTACCTGCCCTGCGCCAGCTGTCCACCTCTGGAGTGTAACGTTTGACAGAAGTAAGCTTTAGACACTGTGTTTGGGATCTCTTTGTTACAGAAACAGCCTGTATTGTAACTAACACATACATTATTTGTGCTCAGTAACTGCTGAATAAGTGAATACCATGGCATCAGAAGAACTAAGTTCTAGTTCTGTCCACCCTTGCTTCAACCAGTCCTGTGACCTTGAGCTAGTCACTTGGACTTCAATTTCTTATCAAACTATATAAACTTCAAAGAGGAGTTAAAAGGAAAGTAATTTAGAAATTATTATCAGGAGGGGCCAATTGTGTAATGACAAAATCCAAGCCCTTTAAACTCAGACTTTCACCTGGGGCCAACCAGTTAGCTTTTTCTGCTAAAAAAGGTAAAAACCCAGTATGAAAGAGAACTCTTCTCCTAAGAATGATGGGTGGTGAAGGTTAAGGAAACACCCGCTGAGCTGTCCAGGGTCCTGACTCCTCACCTCAGAGCATTTTAATCTCAGCCCAGGATTAAGGTGCCAGGTAGGGTCCTGCCCAGAACTCCGGGGCCTAAGAGTAAGCATCTTCCTGCTTCTCAACCTCCTGCCTCCCCACACTGAAGATGTGACGCCTGCTAGGCTGACAGCCTGCAGAGGCTTCAAGGTGGTGGAGACTGCTCTGTAGTATTTCCAGGCCAGGCTGTTCTGCTTCTGAGGTGGGCCGGCCATTGTCAGCTGACTCCAGGAGGGGTGGACTAGCCCCTGGCTAGCTGTTTGTTCTTACTCTGATTTTTACAAGTATCACTTACACTCAGAAGACAATTTAATAATTCAGTTTGAACAATAATTCTGCCAAGTCCCTGAGAGTGGCACATTCTCTTCTCAGTAGAGAAAACTTCATGGAAAATAAAATGAAATCTAAAAGTATGATGTAAGGAAATGATAACAGACAAGAGCATATACAGATGTACAAAGATGTTCACTGAAACATTGTTTAAGGTGGTAAAAAAAAAACCCTAAATATCCAAGAACAGGGAGAAGTTAAATTATGGTACCAATGGAAAAACATATTTCTTCTAGGGGCCAATTTTCATATTAAACCCAGAGGAGGGAAACATAGTAGAATTAGTGAGGGTGTATTTGGAAAAGGTAGGGCAATTTAGTCCAAATTTATTGGTGTTAAGCACTGACTTGATGCCTCCATCTGTAATAGGGTGGTTGAGAAGAAGGATGAGTATCCAAAGGGAAGTCATCTTTATGCTGAAGTAAAATGATCTCAGTGATCAAATGATTTTTCAACAGACACATGTTTTGCTGGAAGCATTTCAGGAACATTTGAGAAGTATTGGAAGTTTGGACAGAAACTGGTGTGAAACAATGGAAGAAAGTATGTAGTTTCTCCAAGGAAGAACATTCTGCAGTCACCACTTTCATCTTAGCTACAGCATCTGAGACTTTCTATGTCATTGACCCTTATTTATAATCCTTAATTTTATGTCTTTGACCTCTTGCTCCTGGTTACAGTATAACCAAATGCCTTTTTCAGTCCCTGACTAAATCAAAGTCCAAGAGTAGAATAAAATCAAAGTCTATCAGCCTTTCATTTTAATTATATGAGGTACTTGAAGTTTAATTATTCCCCCACACAGCACTTTTTTAATAACTTCGTCTTGAAGATGGACTGCTTAATAATGTGTTTGAGGAATGTCAAACAATTTGGTAAGTAAGCATTGTGTGTTAATTTGTCTGAATTTTGTGGCTCCCACCTTTCACAAACAAGTAAGCATTCTTTGAGGGGACCTAAGTGGCCATACAGTTGCCCCCAGTGTTAAAGAAAACACTTCAGACAATTTAGTTAAGACTCATTAGTTAGTCAAAGTTTTATTACAATCTTGCTGTAAAGGGAAAGGCCTCTGACAGTCCCGGTTTAGAAATTCACTTTTGGTGAATGGTTAGATAATCATTGTTAGAGTAGACTTAAAAAAAAAAAAAGAAAAGAATGTTTGATTAAAAGGTCACTAAGACTCTTGACTGATATCATCTGAGTGGGTGGGTGACTAGTTTTCCAGAATAAGTCTTAATATTCTTAAATTTATCAGAAAATTTTCTGAACATTTTTACCAGGAATCATAATTTCTTTCCAGAAGGAAGTTGTGAATTAAATCATTCAAAAAGAAAAAAAGTTCTGTCTTCGATCAGATTTGGGACAATTTTTCTTTTAAATCCCCTCCCTTTGGCTCAGATAATTTTTAAAGACCTGTCTTGTTCCAAAAAAGGACTGTCTTTACATTAGTTAAATTTCTTGCCTAGTTGATCACTTTTTACATTTTTAAACAAATGGAGGCAAGCAGGCATACAAAATATACACAATCATTGTTGCCAGAAGTATTTGCATCCACATTGATTTTATTCCTTTAAACCAGCTTCCTATATTTGGGAGGAATTTCCAAATCAATATTGAATGGTGATTCAGCCTGGTGGTAACTATTTCACACAGTTTATGAGCCTGGATTATTTAAATGCTATTCTATGTGTCATGTTTTAATTCAGAGATGCAACAAGAAGCATCTACAAATGCACAGACCTCCCTGCTAAATGGTGAACAAAATTAGAGCCATAAGATTAGAAACAACTTTTGCCTGTGAATTTTGTAAAGCCCTAGGTTGAGTTTCTGTTCTTGCCACAGTGCCAGAAATGCTTTCTACTCACCTTATCAGTGTGTTTGCTCTGAGGCCAGGAACAAAATACCATCTAATTTACCTCACTGGGTTTAGTCATCAGTTTCCAAATCTCTTCTCCAGCTCCCTAAAGTTTGTCAATGTTTCTGGCCTGCCTAGAAAGGGCAGCCTTTACTACCTGTAAGGTTATGACTCCATAACTCATTTCCTTGGAGGGTTTTTAGCATCATTTGCATATATGAAGTACAGTCCTTGTTCCTTATCTGTGGGAAGGTTTAAACCTCAATAAAAGAAATTCATCTCTAAATTTGACCCTCCTGGCTGGTCTTGGTTACATATTTGGTTTTTTCAATTATACTTTGGTAGGAAAGAGAACCAATTCTTACTGAACTTATGCAAATCACTTCCCTGGAACGCAAAGACCCTCTGTATGTTTAAGACCCAAACTCTGTTCTGGATAGCGCTACAGAGAAAGTCAAGCGATGTGTGTATTTTCAACAGAATCTCCAGAGACTCTCAAGGGACCTATTTACAAATATGGCTTGACTATTTGCAAATTGACTATTACAGTTAGGATAAGGAAATTTTTTTAAGGAAAATTTTAATTTGCTTAGCTTAACCCATTTTAAAATGAATTGCATTTTTTTGGAGGCACCATCCTTAAATTTATCTGAGTATTTATTTGTTCATTTGGATTAAAATTTCCATTTAAGGGGCCGGCCCGGTGGCGCAGCAGTTAAGTTCGCGCTTGGCAGCCCGGGGTTCTCAGGTTCGGGTCCCGGTCGCCAGCCGACACACTGCTTGTCAGCCATGCTGTGGCGGCGTCCCATATAAAGTAGAGGAAGATGGGCACGGATGTTAGCCCAGGGCCAGTCTTCCTCAGCAAAAAGAGGAGGATTAGCAATGGATGTTAGCTCAGGGCTGGTCTTCCTCACCAAAAAAAAAAAAAAAAATTCCATTTAAGATTTTCTACAGGGTCTTGTCCTCATGGACAAGACATTTTACACATCCTGAATTCTAATGGAGTATGACAATGTGGGGAGGTTTTCCAAGGTATTTAGTCCCTGGCTCCGAAAACTGGGTGATCTGAAGTAAACAAGATTATTTCTTTCATGAATTGTGAGGGGTCATCTGAAATAACATACTAAGGGGAAGGATTCGCAAAGCTAATAATCAGAGAGATTTAGGGCACTAGTTCCTTTAACTGTGTGTTAAGAAAGAAAGTTCCTTTCAGTTTGAACATTTAAAGCCTGCTAAATTGAGGGTTAGAGATGGAATAAAAAGGCCTTTATCATATGCCCAGCAGAATACAGTACAGTAGAAAAATACCAACAATATTCCAAGACAAACACAATCCAAGTTCCATCACTGGTTTCATTCAGTCCTACATAATGAATTCTCCATAGGCAGATCTTGTGTCAGCTGTTCACATTTACAGAACTATCTGCCTCTAGATAAAAGAGCTCCAGAAATCCTGAGACCTAAGTGCTTTGGTACAGTCTGCCAGGCAAAGTCAACTCACACTAAGGGGCCTGAACACCTGAGTTAATCCCCTGCAGTATCAATGGTTAAAATTGCTAGTAAGCCGTCACACACTGCTGATAGGAGTGTAGAATGGTGCAGCCACTGTGGAAGACACCTTGGCAGTTCTTCTAAAAGTTAAACATGGAGTTTCCATATGACCCAGCAATTCCACTTCTAGGTCTATACCAAAGAAAATTGAAAACATATGTACGTGTATGTTCCTAGTAGCATTATTCATAATAGCCAACAAGTAGATAACTCAAATGTCCATCAACTGATGAATGAATAAGTAATGGACTATTATTCATCCATAAAAAGCAACAAAGTACTGATATATACTACAACACAGATGAACATTTAAAACTGTTATATAAATGAAAGAAGCCAGTCACAAAAGACCACATCTTGTATGAATATGTTTATATGAAATATCCAGAATAGGCAAATATATACAGACAGAAAGTAGATTAGTGGTTGCCTAGGAAAGATGGGGAATTGGGGAGGGGCAATGGCTAAGGGGAATGGGATTTATTCGGGGTGTAATGAAAATGTTCTAAAGTTGACTGAGGTAATTGATCCACAACTCTGTGAATATCCTAAAAGCCATTGACTTGTACACTTTAAATGTGTGAATTGTATGGTATGTGAATTACATCTTAATAAAACTGTTAAAAAATAACAGGAGTATCTGGTACAGTCCTTACCACCAAGATCGGAAGATTTTCCTTTGATATTTCTTCCAGAAGACATGATCTCTGATTTATAACATATACAAGGGCCTTTAGGCAAGTGTGAGGAGAGAGCAAAAACCACCTGTTGATGACAAGACTAGGTAGCTCTGCTTTAGTTTATCACAAAGGCAACTCTATCAGAATGGAGGTGAGTAGAATTCCCCTCTGGAGAGTAGGATGTAAGCAAATGGGCCTTTGCTTAGCTCTTAAAGACTTAATTGATCATCACTCCCAAAGGAAAGGATTCATTATAGACAATGCAGGTTTTGACAAATCTCCAGGGTATAACAATCTGTCTGTAAAATGTAAAGTGGGTACCACAATCACCTCCAACTGACAAAGTTATTACAATTCTGGGAAAAATCTTCTTAGAAGTAAATTTATTGACAGCCCTTATAAATGAACAGAAACATGCTACCACCCAACACAGGATATGTGATATCGCAGTAACACTTCACCTATAGAAACTAACAGAGTAGCTTGCACTTCTTTTTTGATTTGACAGCTTTCCCCATATTCTGAACCTGATAAATAGGGAAGCTTACTATTGAGGTAATGAAAAACTATGAAGTGTACCAATCACACGTAATTATTTCTAGCATCCCTCTTTATGAGTGCCACAGGAGGGTAGGAGGCTTTGGTGCTTTCTAGTGGCTGTCTAGGAAAGAGCAAAGATGGTTTGGGTAAAAAGACAGGATAACTGTTTTATCACTCCAAATGTGGGGATGAATTTCAGAGAAGAGGAGCATCAGAAAGGGCCTTCAGATAAGAATCCAGGTGTCCACAAACAAGAAATGACCACAACTTTAGCTTTACTTTATCATATAATAAAATAATTATTTTATTAACCGGAGTTTTACAATGCTTTGTCACACCACAACAGAAGGCAACCGGACAAACAGGAATTCCAGCTTCTCTAGAACCGAGGAATCCTTTGTCATTCTATTTGTTTGCTTACAGTTGTTTGCAGATTTTATATTTCCAAAACTTTTTTTAATAGTGTACATTTGGGAAGTTACAGCAAAATCCTTTTGTCATCTATGTAAAAAAGTATATAACAATTCATTTCACATTGAGGCAAGACTGTATACTCATGATCAGGCATATGATCGGTATATTAAGTTGGGTTATTAGTACTTCATTATAAACAAGCTTACCAATTATTTAATTAATTTTAATATATCTCAATACATTTATTTCTTAACCATGCATACTAAAAAGTGATAGGTACAACATTATTTAAAGCTTTAAATTTTAGCTTCAAAAACAAAATTAGTCTCATAAAGAATATTTTAAGACATTTTTTACTGCATGGATTTTATTCTTGTAATTTGAATATGATAAAAAAAGGATATTCCATACAGACAAGAGTACATAAAAACATACTTTTTAGAAGTTTTACTGAGATGTAATTTACACACCATACAATTCACTCATTTAACGTATGTGCAGTTCAGTGGCTTTTAGTATGCTCATAGAATGGCAGCCATCCCCAATCAACTTCAGAGCATGTCCATCACCCTGAAAAGAAACCCTGTGCCCATGAGTAGGCACCCCTCACTTCTCCCAATACCCACCCTGCCCTACTTTATGTCTCTATAGATTTGCCTATTTTGGACATTTCATTTAGGAATCATACATTTATCTGGTCTTTTGTGACTGGTTGTAAAAAATTTTGTGCAGTCTCTAAGTACTTGTATTCTTTCTGTCTCTTGTTTCTTTTAATTTCTTAAATTTTTTTCGGACAACCAAAAGTCATTTATTAATTACTTTAAATTAATATTTCTAAGCTCTTAAAGTTAATTAGTGATCTTGGAATTACAGTTTAAATTGACATTAAATACTAAATTAATCACTGTTGATATTAAATTTCACTCAGGTAATGCAAGAGGAGTAATTCTGTGGTTCCACATGATTTGCAACATTGCCTGAATTTTACATACTACACTAGTTATTATAATTAAATTTAGTGGAGACTCCATGTTTATGTCTATGTAGTCTTATATTCTTGGTGTAAATAATGATTACTTATATGGGGTATAAGACAAGCATAAGGAATTTAGAAAATTCCAATTAATTAGGCTTATCAGAATATAAATCCAAGCCTTACATGAGTTTAAATGTTATGTTGGCATTTTACCCACATTGTGATAAAATCAGACAGAGCCTTTTAAAAAATTGAAGTATACCATACACATAGAATCCATAAATCACAAATGTGCAGCTTGACGAATTTTCACAAACTGATCACACCTGTATAATCAGCCGCCAGATCAAGAAATGAAGCACGACCAGACACCTAGAACCCCTCCTGTGCCAATCACACCACCAAACCCCTCTAAGGGTAACAGCTATCTTGACTCTGATACCATGAATTCGTTTTGTGTGTTTTGAACTTTATGTAAGTGGAACCACATAGAAGGTACTCTTTCGTGTCTGGCTTCTTTCGCTCAATGTTATATTTGTGACATCTGTCCATGCTGTTGCATGTGGGTATAACTGGTTCATTCTCATTGCTGTATAGCATTCTATTTTGTGACTACTCTGCAAATTACTTATCTGTTCTATTGCTGACGGCTTTGGAGTTGTTTCCAGTTTGGGGCTATTATGAAGAGTACTGCTATGAACATTTGTGAACTTGTCTTTTGGTGAACACGTGTGCACTAGGAGCGGGATTGCTAGGTCACAGGATATGCTTATGTTCAGCCTTAGTAGATACTGCCAAACAGTTTTCCAGAGTGGCTGTCCCACCAATAGTGTATGAGAATTCCAGTTGTTCTACATCAACGTCAACATTTGGTATTATCTGTCTTTAGCATTCTGATAGTCACATGGTTATATCTCACTGTGGTTTTAATCTGCATTTCCTTGATGACTAATATGCTTATGGGCTTTTTGGATATCCTCTTTTGTGGAGTGTCCAATTCTTTTTCCCATTGGGTTATCTGCCTTTTTAAATTGATCTGTGGGAATTCTTTATATATTCTGGATTCAAGCCCTTTTTCAGATATATGCAATAGATTTCTTTTAAACTATATTCAACACAAACATATTTAACTTATCCAAGTATTTACCTTGATCAAGAGTATTAAATGCTGGGGCTGGCCTGGTGGCCTAGCAGTTAAGTTCCCCGCACTCCGCTTCGGCGGCCAGGGGTTCGCAGGTTCTGATCCAGGGCGCAGACCAAAGCACCGCTTGTCAAGCTATGCTGTGGCGGTGTCCTACATAAAGTAGAGGAGGATTGGCAACAGATGTTAGCTCAGGGCTAGCCTTCCTCACACACACACAAAAAAGTATTACATGCAATTGTAATTTTACATAATTCTCTTCTATTTGTTTAAGTATTAATGCAACTTTTAATATCTTGGTTAAAAAATCTTACACAGAAAGATATTTTAGGGCTGGCCTAATATCTATTTGAATATATTTCACTCCCCATATTGTCTTAGTAACCAGACACCTTCCATTAACTAAAACTCCATATTGTTCTCTTTTGAACATTTGTTTCTTTTTTCCTCCTTTTATTTTCCCAGGAGTTCTTGAGACCCTTATTCTAAATTTATGTAAATTCTTACCAGTTTCTAGACCAGTCAAATTATGCGCTCCATTAAATGTGAGAGGCTTTAGATCATGTTAATTTCCTTGTGGAGATGGGCAAAGGTACTTTATAAAAAAAATAACTCCTTCTCTTTGTTAATAATCTACAGCTCTTTTGCCTGGGGGATGGGGTGGGGAACAAAGCAAAGATTTTAATATTTGATCTCTTTAAGTCTATTTTGATATCTCCCTTGGTTTACTAGGTTCACTATCAACAGCAAAGGGAAACCTCCCTATCCCTAGGCTGCTTCTCCGTCCTGTACTACCACATCTGGCTTCCCTTCGTGGGACTCTGACATCCCTCAGATATCATGTGACCTCCCCTGTCTCTCTCCCAAGGACACCCAGTTCTGTGGGCCCACACTGCCACTTAAGCTCTCACCTGGGATGGAAAGATATCCCACGCTCCTCCTGGGGAAGAGTCTGTTGCATAGAACAACCTCCTTCATACTTGTGTATTTCATCTGTAAGAGCTGTGGGGGGTGAGGGAAGGTGGCCAGCGTGTCCCAGTCTGTCCCCAGTGGGTGGCCTTGCAGCCCCAGCCCTACTTTACAGAGCGGCTGGACAGATTAGGGAGTGACATCTCCTACTGAGACCACAAAGGGCAGTCACAACACAGACAGCCGAATCGGAGTCAGAAGCGCTGGAGCTTGTGAATTGTCTACCAGGCTCAGTGACAGGAAAGGTTGGTGAGCAGCGCCCCCTCGCGGACTTCTGATGCAACCACAGGCAGGAGATGGCAGCACGTATATACGGAATTTCTCACTAAAGGGCTGCATCCCAAGGCTTCACTGGGCAGCGCCCCTCGGTTCAGTTTCTGCCCCTGGCACTGGCCCAATGCCTGTATATGGCAGACTGTCCCCTAGTCACATGTGGTATTGCCTCCCAGGCCACATTCAAGAATTCTTATGAACTCAGGCATTGGTCACCTTACGCAGGCAGAGCTCTGTCCATTTTCCTCCTCATGCCCCTGCTCCATCCTTCCCAGAGCTCTGGCTGCTCCTCCTTTTTGACTCTCAACGCCAAAGGGCTAATTACACACACACACACACATACACACACACACATTTAATCTGTGGCAGGTCTCCCCACTCCTCAGAAATCATACACACATGGTTAGGGTTGGGGAGCAGGGAGAGGAGGAGAGGTTTCCTGCTTCCCCCCACTCCTGGATCAGCTCTCTCACCCCCTGTCATGGCGGCCAATCTCACACGCCAATTTTCTACCAAACATCTCCACTTGCTTGTCTCCTCACTTCTTGTTTCAAACATTCAAAGCTGAACGATTGTCATGGAAACCACCAAGCAGTTCTTCCTCTCTGTCAATGCCACTGGTCTTGTCTTGTCACTCAGACTCAGAACCTGGAGTAATTTCATTGATTCAATGTGCACACATACTCCATTCATCAGAGGAGAGAAATTTATGGAAACTGGAGTACCTGCCCAATTAGCATTATCTGGGTTCTGTTACAGCCCAATCCTCTAGGATACACTTTCTGGATGTCTTAATTTATTACTTAAAACTCCTTGCATTAGGGGTTGGCTTCCTCATCGTCACTGTGTGCTTTATAGTAGCATCAGCCATGGATTTATCTGGGCTCGGAAATGAACCCCCCTCCCCCACCATACAACCCTAATTTACGCCCAAGAGTTTCAGAAAGATTTCCATTTTAGTGTCCCGGGAAAACTCCAGCCATTACAATAATATCATGTTCAGTTTTTTTAAAAGAAATTTGCTGCAAATCAAAAGACCATCCCCTAGAAATTAGATGTCATTTTAATGGTCAATGGTCAACGGTAGGAGGCAGCTCTGTGGAGGAAAGAAAACAGATTGGCATCGGCCCCTCAGCCTGGGCAGTCGCTGTGTGGTCGGCAGAAGGCGCTGTGAGTGGACAAGGCAGCTCTAGGGGGCAGGGCAAGTGGAGAACTTGGGCTGCTGAAAATTAAATGTAGCATAATACAGGCTTTTTACCTCAAGAAATGACAAACACAAATATAAAGTCACACTTTAGACAGCGGCCAGATTCTAAGGTGAAAACCCAAATGACAGTTCAGGTTGTATTTATAGATCATGTTGTATGGAAAAAGACCATTTTTTAAATTTTAGAATCATATTCCACTCACCCTAAGAGAGGATACTGGAAGAAAACTTGACTGAAGGAATAGAAGTTTTGGGGTCCCATCTCGCTCTCCTTCTCATATATGATCAAATGAGCAGAATCACTGGAAGTACAGCCTCTTCTTTTCTCTTTGCCTCTCTCTTTTCTACTCAACACACAGGTGCCTTTGTCAATGTCTATGCAGACGTTAGACAACTTCCCTCAATAACTCCAAACTGTGTGAGAAGCAGAGGTCCCCACAGAGCATTAAGGGGGCACCTGGAGAAAGACATTAAATCCATGCAGGCAAGAGCTCAGCTTCAGGGAGGATGTCTGACCTTGGCATTGAAGAATGGATAGCATTTAGAGAGGAAGAGAGGTGGGGAGGGGAGTCTAGGAAGAACACCGTGAGCAAAGGCATGGAAGCAGGGATGTGCAGCGTGCATAGTTTAGGCAAAAGGACTGGTCTGGGGTGGCTGGGTGTAAGATTGTGTGATGGGGAAAGGTGGTGAGAGTAAGAGTAGAAGGAAATCTGGTCTCCTCTCTATGGCTGGGATGTGTGACCACACTCAAAGAGAAGGCCACCGCATGGGCCTCAGGAGTACAGAATCTAAGCACTAAAGATCCTCAGAGGTCTTCTGGGGACAGCTTCCCCTGCCCATTTTCCCTAAGAATCTCTATGGTATCCTGTGTGGGAGGGAACCCACAGATTCACCAGAGAGACTACGCAAGTAACTGAGCCTCAGTTTCCCCAGGTTCAAAATGGGAACATTGACTTGCCTAATGCATAGGGTTGCTGTGAAGGCCAAATGGTTAGGACCACAGGCTTTGGAGCTACATGGACTAGCTGTGAGGACCTTAACTTCATTGAGCCTCAGATTCTCTTCACTAAAACGGTTGCAATAATGTCTCCCTTGTATGGTTGATATGAGGATTAAGTGAACTAATGAACATAAAATGCTTAGCCAAAGCGTGATATAGTAAATACACAGTAAACATTAGTTATCATGTCTGAGAAAATGACACAGAATTATGTAAATAAATGAGATTTCATTATCCGAAAACACGATTGGTTTCCAGAAGAGTTCTTTTGGGAGATTGGCTAAATCGTGCAAATAATGCAACAAACATCACCGGGACGCTGGAACCATCAAATTTCCTTCCTCAGCTCCGAGTCAGACGGGCCACACCTCCAACAGGCAGGCCCCGCCCCCAGTCGCTGGCAGACCCCCGCCCCTCGGGCCTCCTCCTCGGCCCCGCCCCTCCGGCCTAGCACGCCGGCCCCCACCCCTGCGCGCCTGCGCAGAGTAGGCCGCGGTCGAGGCGATGAGGGTGCTGGTGCCGCGCTGCTGCGGGCCCCTGCCAGCCGGTGGCGGCGCGGGCCGGAGGCCGAGCCCCCAGTGGCGAGCGCTGGCCGGACTCGGCGGGTGCCCTGGTTGGGAGGACGACCGGGGCGCCCGAGTCCGCGAGAAGCCGCCCTGGAGGGTGCTGTTCTTCGGCACCGACCGGTTCGCCCGCGAGGCGCTGCGGGCGCTGCACGCCGCCAGGTACGGGACTGGGGCTCGGGGGGCCCGGCTGCTGAGGACGCCGCTGTCGAGCCTCTGCGGCCGACCCCGAGGGTTTGGCCTCCTCGTCCGGGAAAGCGCCGGCGCCGGAGGGGGGTGGGCCCAGATCTCGGCGTCTCCGGGAGCCCGGAAGGGGCGCCGCACCCGGCCGGTAGCCCTAGGGCGCCCGCCGGGTCCCGTCTGGTCTACACCCCCAACTCGGTGCCCTGTCTATCCGTTCTCCAAGCGCTACCGGGAGCCCCGCGGAGTCAAGCCCGTGCTGGCCGCTTTGCATACATCACCTCTGTCCAGTCCCACCATCTCCCTGCACATTTTGCGTGTAAGGAAACAGGAGCTCAGAGAGGTTAAGCTATTGCTCAAGGTCATCAGCTGAGGAGATTGAGACTAAAATGGGGTCTGACTTCAAAGTCCTCCCGTTTCCACTTCCACCTACTGCCTCCTATTCGTCTAAACTGTACCCTCCAATCCTTTGGGCTTCTTAGGAGGCCCATGCATCCCTCTGCACACTCATGTCTCGCACTCCTTTGCTCCCCATCTCCTCCCCAGTTTTCTGGGACTGAAATGAGCACGTAGTCCAAAAACGAACAGTTTCAAATGAATAAACTTATAAATCAGAACTCTTAGGTATACATTTAGTATTTTTAAAATTTAACAAGCCTTGTTTACTGGAAAAAAATTATTTGAGATCCAACCTGTCCTGAAAGTCCACAGTATGTGGTGGCTATCCCCATACATACTGCTCTGCCTCCTTTCCCCCAGCCTCCATTGTTTATTTCCCCACTCCGTTTTTTCCTGATGCAGCCCCCACACTCATTTCTGTCATCTCACTTGATCAAGTCTTCCCTGCAAAGACTTCACAGCAGCCCCTCATATTGACTCCCTCCTCAATCCCCTTGTGTCATATTCCTCCGTCCACACACTCCCCTCTGGAACACTCCCTTCACACATGTCCCCTTTGCAGACCCTCCCAGTTCACTCTCCACCTGCTGCCTTCCCCAAATTGCCTCCGGCATCTCTCACTGCATGTATCCTGACCCTTCTGCTGATGCTTCACTTGGAGCTCCATTACTCCTGCACTTTCTCTTTAGAGCCCTCCTATGTACTCCTTTTCTCATAACTCCTCAACCTGTGATGCAATACCTGCTAAATAAATAAGTGAACAGCCGCTGGGCACTGGAATACTATGCAGCAGGTAAAAAAATGAGGTAGTGCTACATAAACTGCCATAGAATGATGCCCGTGTATATATTTTTGTTTTTTAAAAATTTATTGTTTGAATAATACATGGCTATGGTACAAAATTCAAAAGATTCAAAGGATATACAGTAAAAAGTTAGTTCCTTCCTCCTCTGTCTCGCAGTTCCCAATTCCTCTCTTCAGAGACAGCCACTGTTTTCAGTTTCTTATTCTAGAAATGTTTGATGCATATACAAGCAAATGTATATTTAACCCATTGTTTTAAAAGACTCACATAATAGCTTTTAAACAGTCATGCATCACAACGTTTTGGTCAATGACGAACCGCATATACGATGATGGTCCCATAAGATTAGTACCATACAGCCTAGATGTGTAGTAGGCTGTACCATCTGGGTTTGTGTAACTCTGCTCTATGATGTTCACACAACAAGGAAATGGCCTAGCAACACATTTCTCAGAACGGATCCCCGTCCTCAAGTTATGCATGACTGTCGTGTTGTTAAGAAGAAAACAACAAAATGCAGAGCAGTATATATTATATCCCAATTGTGTGAAATGTCTGTACTGTATATGTTTCTGTATGCACAGGAAATTTCTAGAACCATGCTATCCAAAGAGTAGCCACTAGCCACACATGGCTCTTTAAATTTAAAATAATTAAAATTAAATAAAAACTCAGTCTTTCAGTTGCACTAGTTTTACTCATTTATCATTGAGTGCTTCATGAATTTAATCATAAAAATATTATAGAGGTATGTGAAGTAGTTTAGCTTTGAGTTGTTGTAACACTGTCATATTTTCTTTCAATCTTGCCAACTTAGGGAAAACAAAGAGGAAGAGTTAATCGAAAAATTGGAGGTGGTCACAGTGCCCTCCCCGTCACCCAAAGGACTGCCAGTGAAACAATATGCTGTCCAATCTCAGCTTCCAGTGTATGAGTGGCCAGATGTGGGATCTGGAGAATATGATGTTGGAGTGGTAGCTTCATTTGGCCGACTTTTGAGTGAGCCTCTTATTCTTAAATTTCCCTAGTAAGTTTTATTTATAAGGAAATACGGTATAGAGATCTTGGTCTTTATATATAGACCTGGTATCTAAAGTGCAATAACTTGAACGCTAATTCTGCTTTCTTTAATATTTTCTCTTAAAATAAAAAATTATATTAGTGGCATGAATTGTTAAAATGTATGATGCTCTTTATCACTGTCTGTGGGCTTTCACCCACCTCATTTAAATTCCAGGTACTGTATATGCTGACAGCTCCCAAATTTATCCCTCCAGTTCAGATCTCGCCCTGAACTCCAGGCCCCTGATACCCACTGCCTCCTCCACAGCTCCACCTGGATGTCTGATAGGCACCTTACATTTAACCTGTCCAAAACTACATCCTTGAACTTTTGCCCAAAACCTGTTCCTCCCAAAATCTTCATCTAGTAAATGGCAATTCCACGTTTCTAGTTGCTCGGACCCAAAACCTTAAAGTCATTCTTGATTCCTTCTCTCACACATGCATCCTGTCCATCAGGAAATCCTATTGGCTCTGCCTTCAAAATCTGTCTAGAATCTGACAGTATCTCATCACTTCCACTGTTGCTACTTCCACTACCATCTCTACTTCTGTCCTTGGCCCTCTCAGCCTTTTACCAACCCAGCAACCAAAGTGATCCTTTTAAAGCATAAGTCGGATCATGTCACTATGCTCAAAATTCTCTGGTGGTTTTCCATCTCACTCAGAATAAAAGTCAAAGTCCTTATATTGGCCTATATTGCACCTACCTACTTGGTTTGGTCCCCTGCTGGCTCTTTGGCCTCACCTCCTAGTACTATTCCTCAGGTTCACTCCACTGCAGCCACACTGGCCTCCCTGCTGTGCCTTGAACTTGCCAAGCATTTACTTTCCTCAAGATCTATGTACTGGGCCGGCCCCATGGCGTAGTGTTTAAGTTCAGCGCGTTCCTCTTTGGTGGCCCAAGTTCACAGGTTCGGATCCCAGGTGCAGACCTACATCACTCATCAGCCACACTGTGGCGGCAACCCACATATAAAGTAGAGGAAGATTGGCACAGATGTTAGGTCAGGGCTAATCTTCCTCAAGCAAAAAAATGAGGAAGATTGGCAACAGATGTTAGCTCAGGGCTAATCTTCCTCAGCAAGAAAAAACTTTGTATTTATTGTTCCCTCTACCTGGAAAGCTTTCTCCCATATATCTGCATGGCTTATTCCTTTACCTCCTCATATCTTGCCCAAGTGTCTTATTGGTAAAACCTTCTTTGACAACTATTAAAATTGTAATCTCCCATCCAATACTCCTTTCCCCTTCTCTGCTTTATTTTTCTCCATAGCCATTAGCACCATCTGACAAACTTTTTACATATTTTGTTTTTTATTATTTCCCACTCTTTGCACATAAGCTCCCTGAAGGCAGCATTTATTTTCTGTTTGGTTCACTGTTGCTTGTATCCCCAGCACTTGGAACAGTGCCAGCACACAGATTGTGCTCAGTAAATATTTGTTGGATGAATGGCCTGGGCTGAACAGTGGAACTTAGACTATAGAACTCTTTCATATACACACACTCTCAAGTCCATACTCATGCTGATGGAGACATCATTAAACTAATGACAGATTAGTAAATTATTTAAATTGCTCATTAATGGGTGATAGATGTATTGGGATAAATAGCAAAGGTGAATAGATCATTTGATGGGGATTCAAGAAGCTTGTTTTATGCATTCTATATGCAAACTAAGTGAAGTGAGGGTAATCATGTAACTAAACTATAAATACAATTCACATCATCCATGAGATGCACGATAGAGTTTGAGTGGTTCTTCTCACATAGTAAAAAATGCATTTTTTGTTTTTATTTAAAAACTCCCAGAAATCATGAGCTGTTGTGGAACATCTTTGGAACAATGTATAGTTGTTCTTGCTCTGTTTTTTTGTTTTGCTGAGGAAGATTCGCCCTGAGCTAACATCTGTGCCAGTTTTCCTCTATTTTGTATGTGGGTCGCCACCACAGCATGGCTGATGAGTGGTGTAGGTCCACGCCCAGGATCCGAACCCACAAACCCCAGGCTGCTGAAGTGGAGCACAGCAAACTTAACCACTACACCCAGGGCTGGCCCCCTCTTGCTCTGTTTTGAGTTTCATTGGTCTCTTATGGTAAGAGAGTGAACGTAGCTCTGGCTCTCTCTTCAGGTGGTTCAAGACTAGACTTAACTAGTTTTTCAGAATTTCTGGGAAGGTTTAATGATGAAAAGTAGCATATTAGTTAAGGGAGCAGTAACTAAATGGTAAAGCCCACTTGCATACTAATTTCTGCCTTTTCTAACTCAGTGGCATATTGAATGTCCATCCCAGTTGCCTCCCGAGGTGGCGTGGTCCAGCCCCTATAATCCACACTGTGCTTCACGGAGACACAGTTACTGGAGTAACGATTATGCAAATCAGACCTAAAAGGTAGAGCGTAATTCTTTTCTTGAGACTTCTTGTGATTTTGAATGTTGGTATGAGTCTGTTTGGGGAGGAAATGGATGAATGGATGGTGCTCACTAATTTCTCCAGTTCCAGAGTCCTTCCTTTGCTTTTGTAGCCTTTCTGTTTTTTCCTGCTTTCTAACATAAGCCATATGTGTTTTGGTATTTATGCAGTATCTTTAAAGCCCTTGTGAAATTTTTAACTTGTTAACTGAAATAAATTATATTATTAACAACTGGATTTCTGTAAAAGACATGTGTAAATGAGAGATGGATTTTTGTATATTAGTTATGAATCTTGGTTCTGCTGGCCTTGGTGTCTGTGGTCAAACTATGGTCAAATAATTTTTGGAATCTGAAGTAAGAGTATATTGTATGCCAATGTGTAACATAATTGTCATAAACATTTAATTTTTTTTTATTATACTTAGAATCTAAGAAACATTTAGAAGTGCTTCAGGAGTGTATTAAGCCTCTGCCTGTTATCACCTAATGTCCCCATAGAAAAGAATAATTCACAAGTTCACAAGAACAACTCGATATCTGGGATTTGCTTTAATTTACCTCAGAAAAAAAGAGGGAGGGGTAAATGAAACATGAGTGGCAAAACTTTGATTATTTTAAAATCTGGGTAATGTATATACGGAGATTCATTAGACTATTCACTCTGTTTTTGTGAATGTTTGTAATTTTTCATAATATTTTCTTAAAGCTCATAGGTTAAAAATAGAATTAACAGAACCACAAAGTTAATTATTCAAAATAAAGCATATTTCTAATAGAAGCTGATGGCCAATATTTACAGAGTTTGATGTAAAATGTAAGATTTTACAAATACACTTGTACCTACTTATAATCACCAATGATTATAATCCAGGCAAAACTTGTCCTTTGAGAAAGGAAATATGGAAAGAAATAATTAGGGATTTCCTAATTGTACTTCCTTGGAAAATAAATTCTTTGCTCTATGCTTTCATTATACAAATAGAGTTTTTTTCATACTATTTATTACCAATGGTAGAATTATCTGTAATTGCAATTGAATCCCTCATACGCAACTTTATACTTTTTTCCTTTAGGAAAAAATAAGTTTAAAATCTAAGTATAGGCCAGATTTTACTCTTCCTTCTTTCAAGCTGACATTTCTCCCTTGCTAATGGCTAACAGACAAATTCGTGGCCACAAATTCCTTGTGGTATGTAAACACTCATGTAGACAAACATTTTGATCATAAGAAATCGTCAGTAATCATCTTATTATTTGCTTTTCATTTTTTGGTAGGTTTGATGTAGGCCCAATTCTCAAACAGGAAACGGTTCCTGTGCCACCCAAGAGCACCGCAAAGGAATTGGAAGCAGTGCTGTCAAGACTGGGTGCCAACATGGTACAGTTCTCCAATGTCCTACTGTTTTTTATTCATTTAGTAGGTTTCCTAAGTGATTATGATGAAAAGGACAATTTTATGATGTGTAATTTTAAGCTTCCTTTTTAAGTGATTTCTATCCCTGGCTTCCTAAAAATTAGCTTGGCATTTGTGATCTCATGTAAATCTTTGAGAATTTGCAGAGTGGTTGCCTAAAGGCTTTCAAGCAAAACACATGATCTTATATAGCCTACTACATTTCACAGTGATGCCTTCTTTCTTCCCAGTTTCACTCTCCTCAGTCTCATAGACGTTCCTTTTGTCCCTGTCAAAATAAACCTACAGCATTTCCTAAATGACTCTTAGCTTTCCTCCCACTTCTGTGCCTGTGTTCCAAGCATTTGTATCCATATGCACTGGAATTCTGCTGACCCCCTAGCTATAAATGAACTCTGTAGCTTTAGGTAGCTTATATCTGCATACAGTAGGGTCTGAGTAAATGCTTAATGACCAAATTAATGATTTTCATTTGAACTAGTTAATTTTCTGTAGAGGAAACCTTTTCTGCCAACTCACCTTGGAAATGCTATCATAATAATGGCTGTCATTATTGAGCATTAGCTTGTGTGCCAGGACTGATGTTGATACTCTATTGACTTATTTTTTTACCTTCCCAACAAACCTTTGAGGTAGCTGTTGCTGTCAGCTGTTTTACAGATGATGACAGTGAAGGCCACAGACAAGTAAAGTAACTTTTCCACGATGACACAGCTAATAGGTGGTGGAACTGGGATTTGAACCCAGAACTGTGCAACTCTAGAGTACATTCTCCTTCTGTGAGGCTCCACTGCCTTCCCTCCTACGGGGTGAGAGTGTGGATAGCTAAGCATATGCTATCCTGATACCGAAAGTTTGCACAGCCAGGCAAAGCTCAGTGTTCTCTGGAAGCCAGTCAGTGACCTGTCCTCTGCAGAAAGCAACATCTCTACTGAAACTCCACCCAGTAGACACATCCTCATAGCTTAAGCCAATTTACTGCCTTACCTGCCACACAGCTCTTCTAAAGCTATAATTTCATGGTACTGAATTATAATGTATTTCTGCTTTTGTTCTTTTTATCTTGAATATATTGGGTTCTCCTTTTTTAGCTTATTTCAGTTTTGAAAAATTTGCCTGAGAGTTTGAACAACGGAAGGCAGCAGCCAACTGAGGGGGTGACACATGGTGAGTGAAGGCTGCAGGCTCTTACCTCTTTCCTAAGGTTCTGTTTGTCGTGATAGCATCTGAACACTCTGACTTCTTCACTTGCACATTTCCCTTAATTTTGACTAACGATTGAGTGCCCACTTGTATGTCCTTTTCCAAAGAATGGTTGGTAAGATCTTCTCCCTCTTAACATGTAGCCTTATGAAAGATTGGAAATTTTTTTCCTACTCTTTATATTGAAAAGTACGAAGCATACAGATAAGTTAAAAGACAGTGAATACCTGTCTAACCCAGAGTCAACAATTATTAATGTTTGGTCATATTTTCTTTATAAATATGTGGTTTATTTAGTATATATTTTTAAATTTCTGCTTAACCATTGGAAGTATGCATCATGACCTTTCATCCCTAAATACTTCAGCATGCATCTCTTAAGAAAAAAGAACAGTTCCCTAACCTGGAGGGTATTATGTTAAGCGAAATAAGCCAGACAGAGAAAGACAAACACTGCGTGATTACACTCATATGTGGAAGATAAACTAACACACACACAGAGAGAACAGTTTGGTGGTTACCAGGGGGAAGGGAGTTGGGGGGTGGGCACAAGGGGTGAAGGGACACATTTATATGGTGACTGACAAACAATAATGTACAACTAAAATTTCACAATGTGATAAACTATTATGACATCAATTAAAAAAAAGGAACAGTTCCCTAATAGCATCTAATATCCAGTCCATATTTAAATTTTCTTAATTGTCTAAAAACATTTTATAGCTGTATATTTTTTCAAACTAGGATCTAACTGTAATTAATTGTTATGTCTCTTTAGTCTCTTTAAACTAGAGTAATTCCTCCACTGTTTTTTTCCCTCCATATCATTGACTTTTTGAAGAGACCAGGCCAGTTGTCTGTTTCCTTCCAGTGTTGTTTAACTGGTCTTTCTAGCCTTTATATTTCCTGTAAATTGGAAGTTCTAAAGGCTTGACTGGATTCGGGCTTAAAGTTTTTGGAAAGAGTATTTCGTAGATGATAATTTAGTTTTAGGGATATTTGTTTCAGTTTGTTTTTAATTTTAAGGGTTGCTTTTTATTTTTATTTATGATCTAATTTTATTTCTTGAATATGTAAAACATTTACATGATTCAAAAGTTAAAACTATTTAAACGGATATACTCAAAGAAGTCTCCCCTCTGTCTCCTCCAGTCTTAGGATGTCACATCAGTAAGCCATAATACCAGGTTGCATC
This sequence comes from Tapirus indicus, assembly GCA_031878705.1. Lineage (NCBI taxonomy): Eukaryota > Metazoa > Chordata > Mammalia > Perissodactyla > Tapiridae > Tapirus > Tapirus indicus. Next base: position 55,879,104 of record CM062918.1, on the reverse strand, counting down.
AAGGCTAGTGAAGCTAGGTTTGATCACTTAGTTGATGTGGTGATCACCAGATCTTTCCAGTGTAAAGATGTATTTCTCCCTTTGCAATGGCAGGTGATCTGTGGTGTACTTTGGCACCATGCAAATATCCTGTTCCCTAACAACCTTTCACACAACGATTTTAGCAGGGATTGATGCTCCTTCCCTGAATTAATTATTTCTGCATTAAAGATTGCAGAATGGTGATTTTCCAATTCCTTCTACATTTAATAGTTGGCATTGTTCTGTGTAAAAGAGCTTTTCCTCATTAATTGGGGGTGAATTTAGTTTGTCCTAAAATGGCAGGATAAATGCTTAATCCTTTCTTTACTTACCAATTTTTAGAGTAAGAAGTTGGTGGCAAAATCACCTTCAATTGTGGTGGCAATTGAGTTTTTTAAATTATCATTTGACTCGTGGATTCCCATTTATTGTGTTTTACAGTTAATTACATTCATAATGCTTTATGCTGCTCAAGTTGTCCCAAATTTAGCCAGCGGGAGCCCCTTAAAGTTGGCTCCTGCATCTTTTTGACACTTCCCTACCCTAACTCATTTTTGAGTGCTTTCTTGCTTTCTATTATAGGATGTCCCAGGCTCACCTTGTAAATTCTCTGTCCCATGTTGGAATCAGCCATCTCTCCCTTGTTCATTTTAGTTGGGGGTGGTATTTAGAAACCATTTGGTACAACAATGTATTCTGAGATAAGGTGTCAGTGGACAAGGTTAGGCATTATATTTTTTAAATAATATTTGAGTTCATATTGTTACTGATTCAAATGTTAAATTACAGGGTTTTTCCTATGGTATTTTCTCTTACACTGAATATCTCTTTTTTTGTATTAATACTAATCTATTTATTTAATTGCTAAGCATAGTCTCAAAATTACAAACCAAATATTACTACAAACAGTAAAACTACTGAGTGAGATTTAAGATTTCTCTGTGGGTTTTTTTGTCCTTAGACTATATCCTGCTAAGAGTATGCAGTCAGAGTACTGTGTTCACAACTTACTGGAGACAATTATTTTTTCCACGTGGTTTTATCTAGTTTGATATATACTTAGGTTTATTTGTTTCAGTTTGTTTTTAATTTTCAGAGTTGCTTTTTTCCTCTTTATGATTAAATTTTATTTTTTGAATATGTAAAACATTTACATGATTCAAAAGTTAAAACTGTTTGAAAAGATGTACAAAGAAGTCTCACTTCCATCCCTGTCTCCTCTAATCCTGTTTCCCTCCTTCTATGGGTAACTATTTTTTATTAGTTTCTGATTTAGCCTTCCAGTTGTTTACTTTTATCAAAATTAGCAAAAACACATTTTTAAATTGATTTTTCCTACAGAAAGAGTACAGGTACAGAAGAAGGTAAAATATACACTCTTCTGTACCTTTCATTATTTACTCAACAGTGTATCCTGGAGATCATTTCCTATCAGTAAGAAGAGATTTTTCCGTGTTCTTTTTTATGGTGGCATAGTTCTCATTTGTGTGGATATATCATAAGTTATTCAACAGATTCCCCTATTTATGGGCATTTGGGTTGTTTCCAGTCTTTTGCTATTGCAAATAATACCATTATAAATAACTTTATGCATATGCTACCTCCTAATCAAATAGATAAGAAATTGTATTTTGGAGTAGTTTTAATTTATATTACTTCTGTGAGTGAGGTGGAGGATCTTTTTTTTTTTTTTTGGTGAGGAAGATTGGCCCTGAGCTAACATCTGTGCCCATCTTCCTACTTTATATGTGGGATGCCTGCCACAGCATGGCTTGATAAGCGGTGCATAGGTACATGCCCAGGATCCGAACCTGTGAACCCCAGGCCACTGAAGCGGAGCCTGTGACTTAACCACTACACCACTGGGCTGGTCCATGGAGGATCTTTTCATATGTTTAAGGACTATTTGCATTTCTTTTTTCTGGGAAGGGTCTATTATATCTTTTGCCCATTTTCCTATCAGATTTTTAGTCTTTTTCTTCTCAGTTTTTAGGAATACTTTATATAATGGATATAAACAAATCTATATAATAGATATAAAGTACTCCTAAATATCTTATATTACTATTATTATAATATTACATAGATATTTAATTATATATAGGTATATTTATATTATATATATTACATGTAATATCTATATAAATAGATATAGAGCACTGTAATACAAATTACAAATACTTTCAGTTTGTCATTTGTTTTTTGACTTGACATATGACATTCCTTTTTGTCTTGCAAAAGTTTGTTTTTATGTAGTCATATTTATCATTCTTTTCTTTAGTTGCCTCTGGATTTTGAATCATTGTAGAGTCATTTTTCTGCTTCCAGGTTACAAAGAAATTCACCCATGTTTTCTTCTAGTACTTGTATGACTTACTTATTTACTTTTACCTTATATCATGGAAAGTTTCAAACATACTCAAAAGTTGAGGAAATAATATAATGAATTCTCTTATATCTGTCATTCAGCATCAATAGTTATTCATTCATGGACATTGAACCTGATATTCATTCTTGCTATTGGCTTTATCTTGTAGCCCCTAAGATTTCTGCTGGTACCAGCTGTATAAAATGGGAGGAACAAACTTCAGAGCAAATATTCAGACTTTATCGTGCCATCGGAAATATAGTAAGTTGGAAGTCGGATTGCAGTTTTACCTAAGAGAGTGTGTGTGTGTGTGTGTGTGTGTGTGTATGTAATTCACTTTTGAAATCTTTTTATTTAGGAATGAATCGCATAAACTAAACCTAAAAATCCTGAAATTCATTTTCTAAAAAAGTAACTATTTTTTTAATGTGGTAAAATATACATAACATAAAATTTACCATTTTAACCACTTTTAAGTGTATAGTTCAGTGGCATTAAATAAATTCACACTGTTTTGTAACCATCACCACTATCCATTTCCAGAACTTTTTCATTATCCCAAACTGAAACTCTCTGCCCATTAAACAATAATTCCCATTCCCCCTCCCCATAGTCCCTGGTAAACTCTATTCTACTTTCTGTCTCTATGAATTTGCCTATTCTAAGTACCTCATATAAATGGAATCATACAGTATTTGTACGTTTGTGTCTGGCTTATCTCACTTAGCATGTCTTCAAGGTTCATCCATTTGTGCTATGTTTCAGTATGTAATTCCTTTTTAAGTTTGAATAATATTCCATTGTATGTATATACCACATTTCGTTTATCCATTCATCTGTTGATGGATGTTTGGGTTGTTTCCACCTTTTGGCTACTGTGTATAATGCTGGTATGAACATGGGTGTATAAATATCTGTTTGAGTTACTACTTTCAATTCTTATGTGTTGTCTGAAATTCATTTTAAAAATATTCTTCAAACTTTAAGTTTTTAGAATTTACAAATTGCTTTCAAATATATACTTTGCAGTTTCCCATAACCAAGTTTTATTATCCCATTTCATAGATGAAGGGAATGAAAATGAAGTGACTAACTTAGGAGTACCCAGTCACTAAATAATGAACTTAAATCTTCTAAGTCCTAATCCCATGGTTTTTCCAGTATGTCTTTCTGCCTCTGGCCAATTTTTTATCATTGAATTCTTAAATCCTTGATTTCCATATATGGTACACAAAACAGAGTTGTAATGTAACATCTTGTTAAAATATCCGAATTAAATTCTCAGTTCCTTTGACAAATTTATTGGCTTCTTTCTTTCATTTTGATAGCCTCTTGTGTTGTTTGAACTCTGAGTCACCTAGTGTGGGTTTTTAATGGACCATCTCTGTTATTAATGTTGGGTAAAATGGAGAACTACTGTTGAATATCGGTAGCATGCCAAGTTCTTCAGTGAGGATCACAACCTCATGTTGTGGGTATTATCCCGTTTTAAGTTAAGGAAATTGAGGCTTAAAGTAGATACTCAATGAATGGCTATTGAATGTTGTTCAAGGTTACACTGCTAATTAGTGAGAGTCAAGCTTTGAACCAGAACTGTGACTTCAAACCCTGTCCTTTTCCCACTGCAGCAGAATGGCTAGGGAAAACAACATGGACTTTAGAGCCAGACAGAGCTGGGTTCCATCTTATCTCTGCTACTTTCTAACTTTGTAGACTTGGGAAAAAGTTATTTAACCTCTAAGCTTTAGTTTGTTCGTTGGAAAATTAGGGCTGAGATAATGTATATAAAGCATCTAGTATAATATCTGGCACAGAGTAAGTACTCATTAAATGATACCTACTATTATTCATTCATTGATTAAACTAAATATTTATTAAAGGCCTATTCTCTGTCAGGCACTGTTTCTAGGTACTAGAGATACAGATGTTGCAGGCAGACAGACAACAAATAAGCAAATAAATAAGAAAAATATCAATGTGATAAGTTTCTTGATGAAAATTAAAATAGGATAATGTGATAGACTAACTGGAGGTTATTTTAGATTGGATAGATGGGGAAGGGCTCTCTGAACTCACATTTAAGCTGAGATCTGAAAGACAATAGGAACCAGCCATGCCAAGATCACAAAAAGAGCATTTCAGGCAGAGGGAGCAGCTAGTGTAAAACCCAAGGTAGGCTAATCCAGATAAAGACATCACAAGAAAAGAAAACTTCAAGTCAATATCCCATATGAGTATAGAGGCAAAAAAAATCTTCAAACAAAAAAAGGATTATACACCATGACCAAGTGGGATTTGTCCTATGAATGTAAGGTTGGCTCAACAAACAAAAATCAATCAATATAATACACCATATTAATAGAATAAAGGACAAAAGCCACAGTTGTCTCAATAGATGCAGAAAAAGCATTTGATGAAATCCAATACCCTTTCATGATAAAACTGCTCAACAAATTAAGAATAGAAGGGAACTTCCTCAACCTGATAAAGAACATCTACAAGAAAAACACAATTAACATCATATTTAATGGTGAAAGGCTGAAAACTTTCCCCCTAAAATCAAGAACAAGACAAAGATGTCTGCTCTCACCACTTCTATTCAACATTATACTGGCGGTTATAGCCAGGACAATTAGGCAGGAAAAAAGAAAATGTAACCAGATTGGAAAGGAAGAAGTAAAACTATCTCTGTTCACAGATGACATGATCTTACATAAAGAGAATCAGAAAGAATCCTAAAAAAAAAAAAAAAATTAGAGCTAATAAACCGTAAAGAAGACCTAAGTAAATGGAAAGACCTCCGTGGTCATGGATTAGAAGACTTAATATTGTTAAGATGGTACTATTCCTCTAACACAATTCTTATAAAAAATCCCAGTTGACTTCTTTGCAGAAATTGACAAGCTGATCCTAAAATTTGTATGGAATTGCAAGGGACCCAGAATAGCCAAAAAATCTTGACAAAGAAGAACAAAGTTGGAGGACTCACATTTCCTGATTTCAAAACTTACTACAAAGCTACAGTAATCAATCATGACAGTGTGGTACTGGCATAAAGATTAGACATATAGCTCAATAGGATAGAATTGAGAGTCCAGCAAAAACCTATACATTTATGGTCAATTGATTTTTGACAAGGGTGCCAAGACAATTTGATGGAGAAGGAATAGTCTTTTCAACACATGGTGCTTGGACAACTGGATACACACAATCAAAAGAATCAGTTTGGACCCCTACCACACACCATATACAAAAATTAACTCAAAATGGATCAGAGATCTAAATATAAGAGCTAAAACTATAAAACTCTTAGAAGAAAACATAGGGGTAAATCTTCATGACCTTGAGTTAGGCAATGGTTCTTAGATATGATGCCTAAAGCAGAAGCAACCAAACTGAAAAAAGAGAAATTAGACTTCAAAATTAAAAACCATTGGGTTTCAAAGAACACTATCAAAAAAGTGAAAAGGCAACCTATGAATGGAAGAAAATATTTGCAAATCATATGTCTGATAAGGGTCTAGTATCCAGAATTTATAAAAAACTCTTTACAGTAAAAAAAAAAACCAATCCGATTGGAAAATGGGCACAGCATCTGAACAGACATTTCTCTCAAGAAGATATACAAATGGCCAATAAGCACATGAAAAGATGATCAACTTCATTAGGGAAATGCAGATCAAAACTGCCCTGAGATGATACTACACACACATTAGGATGGCTATAATTTACAAAACAGACAACAACAAGTATTGACAAGGATAGGGGGAGAAATTTGGAACTCTCATACATTGGTGGTGGGAGTGTAAAGGAAACGGTTTGACATTTCCTCAAAAGGTTAAACACAGAGTTACATTACTCCATAATGATCCTTATCTTCTGCAATTCACTTTTCCTCTCCACTGAGAAAAGCTTATGCTATAACAGAATGAGCCAGAAGGTGACATTTGATTCCTAGAGCCACCATTTACTAACCAAGAGCAGTGCCCTTACCTTCTCTGAGCTTCTGCTTTTTTACCTCTAAAATGGGGTTAATGACCATGTCCACAACTGTCAAGATCAAAGGAGATAAACTGTGGATTTAAATCCATGCAAACATATGATTTTGACGGTAATGATGGTAGACACTGGAATAACTATTCTTGCCATCGTTTTCCATTCTGCAGTGCTCTGATGAAAAGGTGAAGATGAGCTTTACCTCCTCAAGAACAAGAACTGCATATTCTGATTATACACCTAGTATATTTATAACTCTCAGTAAATATAAATCTTTTTTTAGTCAGTAAACATGTTTCAAAAATATTTTTTTCTTTGAAAGAAAAAAGTTACACACATAATCATTTCATAACTTTTATTGGGAGCAGGTAAAGAAAAATGAATCAGCAAGTTATTGAAGAGAATATTGTACCAAAATATGACATATGTAAGGTGATGAACACCTATGAACTTTTCTTCAAATTTACTTAATTTTTTTGATTTAACGTTCAAATCTTTGCAACAGCCTAACTCTTCTAAAAATTATATGTTTTCTTTATGGTCTCTCAAAAAAGCACGGAGCTGAGAATGAGGAAACACAGATTCTGATTCTTGGCTCTGCCACTAACCAGCTGTGTCTAACCTTGGGAAAAAGGCAGCATTTCTCTAGGCCTCACTTTCCTCATTTATGAAATAGAAGATTGAACTACAGTCTGAAAATAAATTTATTTAATTCAGAAATTTGAGAGAACTTATTTCCTGGTGTGTGTTAACTTTTATTAACATATTTAAATCAAGTTCTAGGGTGTCAGATATATTGGAAATGTGTTATGTGATAAAGGTAGCATTTCACATTGTGGGGAAGGGGGAGATGGATTATCCAGTAAATAGCATTGGGACAACTCATTAGCCATTACAGCGCTACCTTTTAAAATCAAGATAAAATCTAGATGGATCAAGGATTTAAATTTGAAAAGCAAAACCACAAAGGACTGGAAAAAAGTACAGTTGAATAATTTTGTAATATTAATCTTAAAGTGTGGGGTAGGCCTTTTTATGTATGACATGAACCACTGAAGCCATGAGAGAAAAGACTGATAAATATTACCCCATAAAAATAAAAAACTTACACACAGAAAAAAAATTACTGCACCCAAGATTAAAAGTCAGCAAACTGGAAAAATATTCATAATACATCCAAGAATTAAAGGGCTAATTTCCTAAAGATATAAAAGGCTTTCGCAAATTAATAAGAAAGAGATGGACAACTCAGTTTTTTTTTTTTTAATGGGCAAAGGGCAATAAATAGGCAGTTTTCAGAGAAATAAAATGTGCAAGAAAATATATGGAATGGTCTTTGGCCTCACTAATAATAAACAGCAATAGGTAGTCTTTTTTTTTTTTTTTCTCTTATCAAGGCAGTTTAACAATAAAGTGTTGATGCTCTTAATCCAGGTAGTCCAATTAAAAAAAAAAAACTATTCTCCAGAAATATAAAAGTCCTCAAAGATATATCTACCAGGCTATTTATTACCACATTTAAAAATTTTATAATAGCAAGAAATTGAAAATATCTGAAATATCCATCATAAAGGTTGGTTACATAAATTATGATACAGTCATAAAATAGAATACTGTGCAGCGGATAAAAAGAGTGAAAGAGATAAGTATGTACTGATGAAGTGTTGTCCACGGTTTATGGATAAGTAAAAAGAGTTCCTTGTAAGACAATATATTCTAGATTTTTGTAATATTTATAGAAAAAATACAAGGAAATACACATCAAACTATTAACAGTGGTTACCTCTGGGGATGGGAGTACAGAATACTTTCTAAATTTTTTTAACATAACTACTGGAATGCCTGCATTTTTTATAATGAGCAAACATTTTTAGTTAGAAATATTAATAAAGATATAAACATTGATTTTAAAATCATGTTTAATTTTAAGATCTTATATATCCTAGAGACTGATATAGAGGATCATGTTTATGTTTTGTTCTGTGAGATTTAGAGACTTAAGTTCCCAATTCCTCTGTAATTGAGAGAAGTCAGACTGGGTTAATGCAAAATAGTAGTTGAAAAGGGTTTGGGGCCTGAGTGTATTTCTTTATCATACCTTCTCTAATTTTATTCGCAGATTCCGTTGCAGACACTCTGGATGGATAATACCATTAAACTTCTGGATTTGGTAGAAGTTAATAGTTCAGTCCTCACTGGTACTAACTTTTGAATAGCTGACATGGCAAATGTTTTCACTATAGTCTATTTGAAAATGTGTTTGTTTTACCATAGGTCACATTTACTAAAAATAAGGATTCTTTTAGTTTGTTTCAGTTCAATAATGATAATACTTTACATTCATTTATTGTCTTGCTCTTTGCAGTGTCCATTCACATGCATTTTCTCAATTATAAGAACCTGGGAAGTAGGCAGAGCAGTGTTACTAGCCCATTTTAAGCTCTGTGATTTCCTACATTAAGGTTTTCAAGGAATGCAAAATGACTTGGTTAATTTCATTCTGGTGAATATCATAATTAAGGTTTTTCAAGGAATGCAAAATGACTTGGTTAATTTCATTCTGGTGAATATCATAATGAAAATCTCCGGGCAACTCAGTGAGAATCTTAGGCCTGGGTTTAGCATTTCATGACATAGGTCCGTTCTAAGGCCCAACAGTGCCCTCCCAACATGGTGGACTGAAGGAGTGTGAGCTACAGAGGGAGCTGGTGTAGTTCAGAGGGTGTCAGAGTTCCCCAGGATCTAGGAATTGGGACTGGTTTGGTCATGGATTGGAAGGGCCAGCTTAGATCCTAAGCTTCCTGTATATCTCTCCAAAAGAGAGTTATTTCCCCCAAATGGTCAAAACTTCTAGATTCAGCATTTTAGATTGATCTCTGGGAGACTGATTAAAGGACTTGTAGCTTCTTAAGTGTATGGAAAGCTTCCCTCTGGGTTCAAGATACACACAGAGCACCATGGTTCCATCGTAGGTTTTGGATCACCAAGTCAGGGCATCAGCAGATGTGTCCTCTCCAATATTAGTACCGCCTCCCAAGATGTTTTTGATTTTTAAGAAGCACCATTAAACTGCATAACTATTTATTCTGTCTCTCATATCTTTTTTATTTTTCCCCCATTCTTTAGATCCAAAATTAACCGGACAAGCTGTTACTCCAGGATCAGTAATATACCACAAACACTCACAGATACTGCTGGTTTGTTGTAAGGTACCTTTTCCTTTAGTTTCAAATTATCATACTTGTTTTACTGAGTTTATGGTTTGTATCATTTATCATTTTTTGTTGGGACTTCACTCAACTGCCTGTCCATCAGATTGAGCCAATGGACAGTTTAATTTTCTTAAGAAATAGTAGAATCTCTAGTATAATTTTTTGAAAGTGATAAAGTTTTGCCAAGGCATTATTATTACTCAAACAATGAAAGAATATTCAGTAACTTTAGTGCTTTCTTAAAAGAAACTTGAATATTCTCAGTAATCCAGTGTAACTAATAAGCTCTTATTAATCTTTAATAAGTCTTGTTTAATTAAGTCATGTTGTTAATATGACTATCACAAAAGATAGTCATATCGAAGTGTCTACCTGAATTACTACTGTGTGTGTATCCTACTTACTTTTACTATTGAACAGTGGTTAGAGAGACTTCTTAACTATTTAAAATGACTTGGGAACCATTATTGTTTTATAACACAATGGTGTTGTCCTGAGAAGTGTTCCACAATCCTTCCATTTCCTGGGTGTTTTCCTTCATGTGGTGTTTATGTGTGATGTTCCATGCTCAAGAAAGTGTATTTAAAATGTGTGATAGATTGATCTGACCTACACAGGCTGTAGATACAGAACTCCTACATCAACCTCTCTTCATCTCTCTTTGACTTATTCTGAAACAGTGTTGGGTGCATATGTCTTGCTGTCGTTGTCTGTGTCTGTATATATCTGTATTGCAAATCTGGAGTTTGTTCTCATAGAAGAAGCTGGGGTTGTCTGAACATGTGAGCTTGAGTCCCACCAGCTGTGTCACCTCAGACAAATCACTCACCCTCTCTGGGCATCAGTTTTCTTTTCTAAAATCAGTTTTCTCTGGGGATGATTTTGGATCTGCCTGGTTTTTAGAATGGCTATATCTTGATGACCAGTAACAATAAGATACATGGACATACTCTGAAAACTGTAAAGCACCCTGCAAATATAACATACCTTCTTATTCTGCTCCCTTTGTGTTTAAATAGGTTTATATAGGTCTGCACATTTGTTATCACTCCTTTGGTAATAAACTTTTTAAGTCAAAGAATCATATATGTTACTTAGTACAGTGCTATTTACATCCAGGCATATAAAGATTTGTTGGTTTATTTGTTTTCGTGATAAAAGTTTGATAAACTAAAATTTACCACCAGTTTTGCCACCACTGCCTATTCACTATTTGTCTTTTGCCCTTTAGGATGGCTGGATTGGTGTTCGTTCGGTGATGCTCAAGAAAACACTAACAGCTACTGATTTCTACAATGGATATTTGCACCCCTGGTACCAGAAAAATTCCCAAGCTCAACCAAGCCAGTGCAGATTTCAGACTCTCAGACTTCCAACAAAGAAGCAGAAAAAAAAGTTGTTGCTATGCAACAGTGCATTAAATAGTTAGGAAGAAGATGGACAAGAACCTACTACATATTTGTAATTTATTAAAAGCCTTATTGACAAGGAATTACCTTGACTTTCAAAGAAGATGACACTGTTGGAGGAAGAGAAGATGATTGTCAAAAAGATGAATTACCTCACTTTCCATTTTTTGTTTAACAGTAGCTAAAAACAGCTTTTTGTATTTGAATAACAAAAGAAGTTTTAAATAAAATTTTTATTTATAATATCAAACTCAAGGAGATTGTATCTTTCCCTAAAAGCAAGTGCAGCTAACTGGTATGTGCATATATACTGAAGAGAGGTTCTTTTAAAAACTGCATCTATTAAATTTTTACCATGACTATGTTATCATTTCAGCAGTATTTAATCTACGTTTCTAATTTTCAACAAGTAGTAAAGTCAGCTCTTTAAATGTATCTACCATCTAGTTCTCATCAAGTATTAAACATAATATAATATTTAATACTCTGTCACATTGATCTGTACTATAAATTCACATTTTACATCTAGGTTTTCTTAAAATAGGAATATGCTAACATTCTTCAGCTTATTTGTGCAAAAGAAGTTATTGAGCATCTGATGTGTGCAAACCCATCATCTTTGTCTCCAAGAGAGTCAAGCACTTCTGGAGGAGGAAGGAGGTACAGTGCCCAGCTGTTGAATTTTTGAAAATCTTTATATCAGCTTTTCCTGCCTAGATTCTATCAGTTAAAACCTTCCTCTAATCATTAATTCATCCATTCAACATTTATTGATAGGGTGATCATATAATTGGTCATCTAAATTAGGACATATTCATGAGTAAAAGGAAGTATTTTAATAATTACTCCTGGACAACAGGCATAAACCAGGACTGCCCCAGGCAGACCAGGTTGTATGGACATCCTATTTATTGAACATTTGCTGTGTAACTAGCCTTTATACTGACTGCTGGAGATTCAAAGATTAAATAATATTTGGTATCTTCAATCTACTAGGGAGGCAAACATGTAAGCAAATATAATACTGTTATAGATGTCATAATGGCGGTATAATGGAAGCATTAAGTCTCCCTCAAGGGAGTCAATGGAGGCTTTCCAGAGGAAGTAAAGCTGAATCGGAGGTTCCAAATGACGGGTTCACTATGCAGACTAAGACCTGGAAGGGCATCCTAGCATGTGCAGAGGCATGGAGGCATAAAAGAACACTATCTTACAGGGATTTTGGTATGTGGTTCCTAAACTGGGTGGTGGGAGTATGATTGCCTTTTATTATCATTCTTTAAACCATAAATTTGCTATGCATTCTCTTTAATGTATGAACTAGTTGTATACTTAGCATACATATATATAGCTGGCTAGGAAAAAGCTAACATGGATCAAGGAAGAGAAACAACTGGTATGTTAAACACAGGAAAAAAGAGCATAGTGTTTTGAAGAAACTGGAAGAATTGATATGAATGGAATAGGATGATGGAGATGAGACTGGAAGAGCAACAGTGGAAGGCCAGATCATGGAGGGCTTTGAAAACCATGAGAATTTGGACCTTTGCCTTGTATGCAATAGACTTAATCAGGTAAGTGACATGACCAGATTTGCATTTTGGGAAGTTAACTTTGTTAGTGTGGCGGAGGGTAGGTTGGAGGTAAAACCTGGGGCAGAAGATCTGTTGGGAGATGAGAAATGTGAAGATCTGAACTACAGCAGCAGTTATGGGGATGGGGAAAAATGATTTAAGAGTTCTGCTGTGGAAGTGAGAATCTGGGTTATCAGTAGGGTATTATATCTTATAAAAATTTTGGCTCCACCACTGATAAGCTCTTTGATCTTCCAACAAGTCATTAACATAACTCAACTTAGTTTCCTCATATGTGAGATGGGCCTGAAGATAAAAAAAACAAACACTCCCAAAATAGTTTTGAGAATCAATGACTGTGTGAAAGTGCCTTTTTGTTGTTGTCTTTCAGTTAATACGCATTGAGCACTCACTCCCCACTCCAGGCACTAAGCTCATGTTCTGGAATTCAGAGAGAATGAGAATCAGTGCCTTCTGGGAGCTTATGGGTGTGCAGTAGAGGTGATTTCTGCAGGGGATCTAAGGAAGTGCCCACTCAGACACTGCCATGGGGAGTGGGGAACATTACTGAAGGCACAGCTTTTTGCTTATTAGTTCTGATCTCTTACTGCCTAGTAATTAATGGTCTCAGGTCTGCCACCCTATCTTCTGGGTGGAGACTCTGGTTCAGCCAATTATCATTGCCCTTGCTGAGCAGAATCCTTTTGTGCCAGAACACCTCTAGTCCTTGGCCAGACTGTGAGTCAAAGCCCACTCCAGTCCAATGATTTCACCTGCATAAAAAACACAGCCTAATGCTGAGTAGGAGGCTGTGGGTAAGGCTATGTGAGCTGTCAAGGGAAGCTGGTCATCATGACTGGCATGGTTGGTATACTTAGGACTATATGAAACACCTTTCATACATATGAAATCTTGAAGCAAGAGTGCAAGGCCCATCTTGTAGAGGGCAGTTTCCCATCCAAGGAGCCTCAAGCCCATCCTGGGACTGGAGGACAAACACTTGGTTTAGGAATACCATCTTCATTTTGGCAGCCCATGCTTTGAAAAAGTAAATGGTGCGCATCCTAGATAGGCCTCAGGAAACTATATGACCCACTCTTTGTTCAGGCCCCCTATAGAAACTACAATCCAGTATGACTGAGCAGTGTTTGTCATCTGAATCAGAATCACCTGGAGTGCTTGTTTAAAGTGTAGATTCCTGGGCCCTACTCCAGACCTCGAACCAGAATCTCTGGATATGGGACTCTGCATTTTATCAGACTCAACAAATAATTTTTATGCTAGAGTAGTAACAGCTCTAACTTTAGCTTAAGAGGTGCACGTGGTATCACGTGCTGGCCCTTAGGTCCAGGGTCCTCCCGGGAAGGGTGGAACACAGCCTATTCTGTGCTCTGGCTGAAAGGATGGATTTGCAAGCACTGATTTCTTATGCAAGATGCTTCTATTTTGGCTCTTGTCATTGCTGAAAAAACATCACACTCAAATCAGAATTCAGTTACTCATAACTAGTTGGGTGACCCAGGAACAAGTTACTTAAATTTTTTAAATTCTGACTTTTCAGTTCAAAAACATGGGTAATACCTACTTTGCAGAATAGAAATACATATAGAATATGCCCAGGGAAGTGCCTGGCACATAGTAGACACCAAATAAATGGTAGCTATTATTGTCACCACAGTCTAATACTGCTATAATGCCTTCTTTGGGCCTGCAAAAATATTTTCTCCTCTGGATGGCAGCAACATCTTGCTGAGATGCCTTTAGATCAACAGGCAGAAAAGAATTTTAGAATGGGAAAGGCTCTATGATTTAGTAACTCAAAATTTCATTTTAGAGGTGATGAAACAGGAGTCCAGCAACAACTAGCTAGTGACAATACTAGGATTAGAACTTGAAGACTACAGTAGAATTTGTTAAAAAAAGATTTTTCTCTTGATTTGGTTTGGGGGACAAAAGAAATGTTTCTGAGCATAAAATCAAGCTCTTGAGAACAGCTGCCAAAAGGATATTTATTGTTTTTATACTTTGTATTTAAGGCAGTACAACCTGTTTTCACCATTTTTCTTTATATTCATCAAACAATTTCAAGGTAAAGATATATGATTTTGAGAGGCAGAGTCTTGGATTCAACAGACATGGCGTGAGCCTGGCTTTGCCACTGACTGTGAACCTGAGCCGGTTACTCACCCTCTCTGAATTTTTTCCTTATCTGTGCAATGAAAGTTGTACCTATTTTGCAAGGATTGCCATGAAGAATAGAAATAATATACATAATTCACCTAGCACAGTGCCTGGAACACAGTAGGTCCTCAATACCATTATTATTAGCTAACATTTATTGAGTGCTAGCTGCGTTTCTAAGGACTGGCCCTGAACTATCTTTACAATAACCCTGAGGGCAAGGTACTGTTATTGATCCTCATTTTTCCAGAATGTTAAATAGCTAATAAGTGGTAGAGCTAGAGTTCACACTCCAGTAGCCTAACACCAGTCTGTGGCCTGAACCACTTTCCTGCACTGCGTGTATTTGCAAATGTTTGTATCCTTGATCAGGGAATTTAATGTGCTAGGGTTTGGTGCTCAGAAACAAAGAAACAGGAGCATATGTTAATTGAGTGCCCATTATATATAGGCACTATGCTAGGCAATTTCAAAAAGATTTTCTCATTTTAGTTACTATTTAATCACTGTCTTTATTACCTCTAAGAATTCATAAAGTCTTCTAGAACCCTACAGATAGAAGCTGCTTTATTTTGTAGTATAATAGTGCAGCTCTTGTTTCCCAGGATTCTTTTTTGTGTGTGTGAGGAAGACTAGCCCTGAGTTAACATCCGTTGCCAATCCTCCTCTATTTTGCTGAGGAAGACTGGCCCTGGGCTAACATCTGTGCCCGTCTTCCTCTACTTTATATGTGACGCCGCCACAGCATGGCTTGACAAGTGGTGCATCTGTCGCGCCCGGGATCCGAACCTGCGAACCCCGGGCCACCAAAGCGGAGTGTGTGAACTTAACCGCCAAGCCACCGGGCCGCCCCCCCCCCCCAGGATTCTTTATTGCAGCTCTTCTTTGAGAAGGTAGATTATTGCATTGTTATTTACAGAAGAAACACTAATGAGATGCTAGGTTGGCAGATGATACAAAAGATGTGGTGCCTTTGCTTAGGAACTCTTATTTTAAAAAGTTAATGATGGACAAATGAACATTAACTTATCCAAGAAGTTCAAATACTGTTTCCATAAAGGCAGTTTTGTGTGCAGGCTACTTTTTTAAAGTTTGATTGGAAGGGAGAGGCAGTGAAGGGATTATGAGAGAAGAGCAGCTTTGAGGAAAGGCTATTGTAAAGATTCTGTAATGTATCTTTCATAAATATATAGAATCTAAAATCTTAGACTTGGAAAGAACTTAGAGATCATTTAGTCTAACCATGGACTCATTTTACAAAGAAGGAAACCACACCTTGAAAGAGGAGATGTCCTGCTCAAGGATAGAACTCAAGTTTCTTAACTCCTGGATGATAATAAATTATTAATTACAAATAACTGCATATAACTTGTTTGATAGGACTTTAGGTAGCTAGCTATAGAACAGTCATGTCAGCATCTTTCTTAGGCAGTTCCACATTCCCCATGCTGGGTCTGACCCCTATAATCCAGTGTGGTATGTATTTGACACAGACTGGGTCTGGCAATAAGGAAATAGCATTCATTTTCAATCTTGGGGCTCAGCATAATTTGATATATAACACTGCAGCCAATTGTACCCTGGGAAGCTTTAAAACCATGGTATTCCAAGAATTGGTATTAGTGTGAAAAACCAAATGTTTTGTTCCTCTCGCTTTTTCACACATCCGTTGTTTCTGGGGGTAAAATAGGGGTGACTCGCTCTGGTGGGTCAAACGGAGGGATGCATTCTAAGTGCAGGGAAGAGCATATGCAAACTAGGTTTGAGACCTCATAGGGTGTTGGGGGTCCTTCAAGAGAGCCAGATCTGCTCTACCATGTCCACCTGGGACTTTAGCTTGAAGGCAGTGGGGAGCTATTGAAGGATTTAGAGAGGGTTTAATTTTTTTTATCACAAAATAATATATGAATACATTCTTATAAAAATTCAAATAGTAAATCTAGAGCCAAAATTCTCTTTCACCACCCCTTCTATTCTCCAGGTTCTCCTCAGAGGTAACCACTATTCTGCTTGGTGTGTATACATGCACAAGGGATATATCTAGGATTATCTTGCATGTGTGTTTTTTTTTTTTTTTTTTTTTTTTGTGGGGAAGACCAGCCCTGAGCTAACCTCCGTCGCCAATCCTCCTCTTTTTGCTGAGGAAGACTGGCCCTGGGCTAACATCGTGCCCATCTTCCTCTACTTTATATGGGACGCCGCCACAGCATGGCTGACAGACAGTGCGTCGGCGGGCGCCTGGGATCCGAACCCGCGAACCCCGGGCTGCCAAGCGCGGACTAAACCGCTGCGCCACCGGGCGGCCCCGCATGTGTGTTTTAAAACAAATATTATCCTGTCAAAAGATCAATTAGAGGGGTAGAGCTTGGATTTCGGCAGTTCTTAGAACCAGCTGTCCATCTGTTTACTTTGCTTGGTGTTCAGAGTATTTTGTGAACATTCCAGTTTTTAAGTGATTCTCACGCAGGGATTGGTGCTGTGGGAACCATCTGACAGACCCCAAACACGACAGCTGTAAACCCTCACAGCCATATCCACCAGGTCTGCCTGTACCATGGCCTGCCCTGGGTCAAAAGTTTGCTCCCTGCAGTTGCGCAATCACAGGACAGCTGGAATTTACAGATATTAAATGTTCCTTGTTCAGATTAGGGAATGGACAATGTATTTGCCATGTGTTATGGAACAACTGAGGATCCAAACATGACCACAGGGTCCTTTCTAGGGGAAACAAAACATTCATTCTTTTGGGTTTGATCTTTTACCCTGTAATAAAAGTATACATGTAACAAAACATATCGACATAGTGAAATTGTTTTTCATTATCAACAGTCAAGTTAAAAATTACTGTTACCAAACTAACAGAATAAGGACCTCTAATATATTTGGGCATACCCATAGCTTAAGTCTCATTAGGGTTGTTACTAAAGTGAGGTCTGGGGGTGTGGAATCTAAGGAATACAGTTTTAGGAATACACGTGGATAGATTTATTTATTCTCATTAATTCATTCAATATACATTTAGTACCTATTAAGAACCAGATCATGTGCTAAGGCACTGTTTGAATCACTGTTCCCTTTGCTCTAAATTAAAGCTCCTAGGAGAGAGAGATAAATAATGTAATCAGTACCCATAATGGGTTTGACATACAACCAGTGATTTGCCAGTTATTCTATTCATTAAACTATTCCATCATTAAACTAAACTCGAAATTCTGAAAGGGGTGATTTGGGGGGGAAAAAAAAGGTGAATGTGATACTGTTTGGAAATGCATTTGGGATTTGTCCAAATTCTAGACTGGGACACAAGGCTTCTGAGCAGGAGGGCAGAGGTCAATGACTGAAGATGCAGTTTACTCGAACTCTCCCTCGACCTTAATCCCATAAAACAGTTGCCTCGGTAAGGGCAATATCCAAAGGCCTTTAAACAGGGTACAAGCTTCCCCTAAAACAGATTAGGGAGAGGCACTTTCAACAGGACCCTGTTGCAGGATCACTAAAAAACTTCAAACAAGATTTATTATTCAACCTTATCATACATTCTTTCAGCAAGCCTGCATATCTTACTTAAAAAGAGAGTCGCGACATATAATGATTATAAATATATTGATATTTTCTATCCCTTTAAGGGAAAGTCATGAAGGAGCTGGAGACTCGGTGGGAGCTGTTCCCGGAAATCCCCCAGAACGTCAGCACAAGTCTGGAAAGGGAGGTGGGGGCGTTACAATGGAGGACTATGGCGGGCGTCTGTAGTTGTGCCAAAGGAAAAGAATCTTGCCAAGAAAAAGAGTATACGAAGCTTTGTTCACCAAAACCTGGAACCCCAAGAGGTCCCCTCAAAGCTTTACACGGCGCAGAGGGAACCTGCTTCCTCCAAGAGGAGCGAACTGAAGGCAGAGGCAGGTACCAAGGGGCCAGGCCCCCCCTCCTTCCACTCCCATAACCTCTCCCTCGGTGCTCACGTCAGACAGGTGACCTAGAGCCCACCCAGAGGCAATGCGGACCTCCTCCCCGCGCCCGCCGCCACCGCCAGGACCGACGCCGGCTCCGCATCCCGCAGGATGAAGCGAGAACACCAGGAGTCTCTCACCTGGACCTGCAGCCCGCCCCGTCGCCATGGAGACCGCCGGAGCCACGCAGCCCCGCCCCTTCCTCGCGACGTGGCCCAGCCCCCTCCAAACCCGGAAGCGCGAGACTGGCGCCCGCTGAGCTAACAATTCAGGAGGAGGGAGCGCGGCGGCCCCGGCTCGCTTGGCTGCGCGCCCCGCCCCTCGGAGGCCGGCCTTCCAGCGCGCCCCCACTGCCCTCTGCGCCTGCGGCTAGAGGGCTCTGGCTGGGGGTCCCCACCCGGGCCCAGCCGACCCCACGGCCCGCGCCTGTACTGGAGGGAAGAGCCGCCTTAGGGAGGAGGAAAAGGGACGTGAGGGTGCACACGGCAGGTGAGAAGTGGACGAGGCCCTGGGAAATGGGGGTGTGGATGTGTGATGTGTATGGAGTTTCAGATGGGTGTGTATGTACTGTACGTGGCTGCCTCTGTCGGTGTGACTTTGTGAGTGTGGACCCGAGTGGGCCGGTCCATGTGACCACGCACGTGATCTCATGTCCCTCTGTGTGTGTGTGTGTCTGAGGTCGAGTAGTCCATGGGGGTGGTCGGTGTGCCTGTGACCCTGCCTTTGTGTGGCTGTCATCGGTGGGACTGTGTGAGGGTGGGGGTCTATGTGTGGGTCGCCTGCGGGTGGTGGGAGGGGGGCTTGACCAGGGCATCCTCCTGTAATCCCATCCTGGGGCTACACAGCTGCAGCCCAGGAACGTTTTTCAGTAAACTTTTAAGAACTCTGTGCAGACGCCCGTTATTTTGGAGATTGCAGCTCAGCCTGAAAGTGACAGAGGTCTTTGTCATTGCTGGGTAGGGGTCAGGGGTGAGGCTTGTGAATGGGGGATGAGGAAAGTAGCAGGGCAAGAGTGTCTCACTTTTCCTCTTCTTTTCCTGGGGAGTTTTAAGTTCTGCATTTATGCTGCTGTTTTGTCTCCACCTACAATGTTCCAGCTCCTGTTGGCACAAAGATTCAAGAACTGAGAAGTAACTTAATAGTTGTGTGCAAATTTCCAAAAGCTTTTATACCAAGACAGAGCACAAGATGAGGTGTCACAGAAGAAATGTCAAGTAGGCAGCTTTTCCTCCCATGAGGTTTAGAAGATAATGGAATAAGTTCCTGAAGAAAAGAGGGATAAGTCTTCCTCTGAAGAGATCTAAAAAAAGGATAGCTATGTCCTGGTGTGGTGAGGTCTGGAGACTTGCATTAAAAAGCCAATTGCATTGCCTAGAGACTCCTAGGTCCTAATATTTTGTTATTGCTGGTATTAATAATAATCACAGATTGTCCATATGTGGATCAACTACAGACTGAGATACAGGATCAGAAACCTCTGACTAGTTCAGCTGGTTATGTGACTTAAACATTTGTAAAGGCGATTTCATTGACTATAAACTGGCAGGTTCTGTTGAAACCCTGAAGAATAAGTGCATATAATTCTTGGTGCACTCACAGCTGGCAGTTTTACTGTCGGGCTGAGAGGACTGGGTATGCAAAGCACTCCCCAAGGAGGGGTTTCCTTAGGCGAAATTAAGGCTAATCTCTGTGGCCCGTTGCCCACCAGCATGAACAGGTGCTTTTGTGAAGATGTGAACTGTAAGAGATCAAATCAGTGTTGAGCTCATGGTCCACATTCTTTCCAATTTAATGCTGACCAGTTTGGTCGCAATCTCACTTAACCTTTTTTGCCACATACAGAATGTTTCTCTTGTGACTTGGAAAAGTATATCCCGTTAGTGGATGAAAGAGAGCTAGGAGAACAAAATTCCTTTTCATACCGCTCACAGCTGCTTTCCCTTTGCAGCAGTGAGCTTTTTTTCACTTCAACATCAGTTGGTCAGATGCAACATTTGGTTTCTGTCTTACCTTTCATGTACTGCCAAATTAGCACAAATGTTAAAATCACTTGCCTCTACAAAAATTTAGTCACAGTTGGGTGGAATCTCTCCATCCAGCAAGATTAGTTATAAAATGTTATAACACTGGAGTGGTTGTGAATAATACGAGGACTGTGGTAAGGAACAGCTTTCTGTTTATTGCTATGGGAAGAAGTGGATGACAGTGAATTTGTATGCCTGTGTATGATATGTATATGTGTATTTGTGTGGTAGTTTGGTTTGTACATTGCAACTGATTCCAAACTATGAATAATTAATTTTATCCCAAGTTTGGTGAATCTAGAAGCAAACTTTCTGGCTTTAGTTAGCTAAGGTGTTTTATAAATCTATTGAATGGATTTTATTTCCTAAACATGTTTTTGATATTTCCACCCTTACAATACAGTAATTGTTATACAGTAATGCAGTACTAGAAAATGTCGCCATTAGGCAGTAGTTAGATGAAATAGGAATATTTCGAGTCTATCCAGGTAGAAAATGTTCCAGAATTAACTATAGGTGCTAGCTGCTTTCAATTGAAAGCAATAACCAGCTTAGAGAAAGGTTGTATAGTTCAAATGGCTTAGGTTTTTTAACATGTTAATATTTGTTAAGAGAAAATGGATATGCAAAGAGTGATTTTCTTTATTTCAGTGTGAATAATAACTTCATCTGCGCCCACTGATTTTCAGCGTAAGACTGGCTGATCATTTTCTTGGTATTTGAGAATGACTTATGATTTTAACAAACTGTTCTAAAAGTACCAGTCTAGCCTTGAGAGAAGAGACCATTATTACAATGTCAAGGTTGTAAATCAAGTTTAAGATTGGATGTCTACATTTACCATCTCCTTGGGGTTCAGTTTAGTAACCCCCCGAAGGTTAGAGGTAACAGTTGAGACTGCTGAGTGCCCTGTGTTCCTGAGGGAGCAGATCTGGAGAGCCGAGGAAGAAGAGTTTCATTGGGTTTAGAATCTCCTGCTCCTAGCCAGTCCAGAGAAACCCCTCTAAAAGGACAGTTCAGAGTCAGCCCAGGAGTTAAGTCCTAGAGTCTCGAACTCATCCTAGCCCTCCCAGGAAGTCCAGGCTTGCCCTAGCGTAGAGGTTAGGACGCAATGCAAGTATTTGAATCCTTCCCTTCCAGACCAGTGGGTGGAAGTTCCTCATTTGGCAATAAGAATCTGCAACAGGGAAGATAATTTCAGGTTCCTGTTATGACATAACCCAGAAGCCTGAGCAAAGAGGGGCAGCCTCTAGATTAAAGATAACTCAGCCAGTCCAAAGCTCATAGGTGCCCGGGTTAGAAGGGACTCTAGGATTGCCTAGTTCAGTCTCCTTAGGACATAGTATTCATTTAGTCAACAGATAATGCCTGCTGTGTGCCAAACACTGTTCTAGGCTTTGGGGAAACAGTGGTGAAACAGTCGTAGATGAGAAAACAAGCCCAAAGAGGATCTGTGACTTTTCCAACATCACAGAACTATAAAAGCTAAAAATCACTAATCTCACAACAAAAGACCACACATTTCTTCTAAAGGCACATGTTTTGTTTTGTTGCTAGTTATAGTGCCTTCAAGTCTATTCTGGTATCTTCTCATAGATCTTTCAGATGACATTATATCACTTTTAATCACATCAGTATGAACAGCAAGTTTTCATGTATTTTGCATTAAGAACGATTGATGGCATTTTGTGAATTGATCAGGAAGCAGGCTTACAATATTAGCCCCTTTCTCTAGTGTGGATTGTTCCCTATAATTCTGTCAGACAGGAACATCTTTATTGAAATGGATTCTTAAGATATTGTCAAAAGGTAGGTGATGGGACTGCAGTGTGGAGTCATTTAACTAGGACATGCAGTCTGGTGGCAGAAAAAACTGTCCTGCATCTGGTCCTAGTTCTGCAATAGCCATGGGATCTCGGGTAAGTCATTTAAATTTTCTAGAACAGATTCCTCTTCTGGAGGAACTAAGGGGGTTGGAATAATTCTCTCTCAGGGCCCCTTCCTGCTCTCTGATGATAGGATTTCACCAAATTGTTTTCTGTAGTTTAAGTATATACCGACAAGGTAAAATAGCCCATTCCCTCGGTTTTACCCTTTAAAGTATTGTAGGTATAACTAGACCAGACTCTACGTTTAGTTCTGATGTCAATATGAATTCTTGACATGAAACATCACTTGCTTTTATTTCAGGGTTAACCTCCGTTTCAGCTAATCATGGGAGAGATTAAAGTCTCTCCTGATTATAACTGGTTTAGAAGTACAGTTCCCCTTAAAAAGGTATGTATGGTTTTATTATACCTCTTATTTGCAAAATCTCGCATTATTTTTGTGTGTGATTTAGATGTTATGCTTTAGCAGTGCTTGGGAGTAAAGGTTATTGCCAAGTATCATGACTCTGGGGTGCAGAGCATAAAGTTCACCACTTCCCTGTCAAATACAGTCAACTTCTGAGACTCATTCAAGGGTAAAAGCAAGTATAACTATCCTCATTATTTTATCATTGCTTTTACATATTCAAGCAAGCAAGAATATGTGTACTCCTGTCTAGTTTGGTAGAAAGCTTCCAGCAACAGCAACTATCCAGTAAGTGCAATCAGATTCTATTATAAAGCGTTCTCCTGTTCCTCCGACTTAAGGTTTACAGTGAGTCACATTATAGATCCTTTGTTTGCAATGATATACTTACTCTGCAATAGTCATCTTCTGGAAACTTTATTTTCCTGGGATGTCCAAAAACCCCAAACACTTACGTTGAAGTTTGACTATTGACTCTGAGGCCCAAATTAATCTCAGATATTTGAGGATCACACTAGACAAAGGCTGTTCAAGTCAGAGAGTAATGTCTTTGTTGATCCTCTCGCAGAAGTATTAGAGTACTCTGATCTGAAGATCATCTAGGTCTCTGTTATAATCATTTTGTCAGGGTAGACAGCTGTAGAAGTATCATGCAAGTTTGATTTAATTACAAAATGACCCTCTGTATAGAACTTCGAGATACAATTCTCCAAGTGTAGACAGAATACCTGCTATATACCTGGCACTATTGTAGGAAGTCCCTAGATATCTTATTTAATTCTTTCAACAGTTTAACAAAGTGGGTAGTGGTGTGCCCATTTCACAGATGAGAAAACCAAGGTTCACAAGGTTAGAATGTTAAAGGTCACACAGCCTGGTGGAGTCTGGATTTAAATCAAATTATTCTGGCTTCAAAGCCAGAGGTACTTGGCTGCCTACCAAAGGGAACCCCCCCTCCCCCCGCTTCCTTCTTGCTACCTGGGAAACTACTGCCCAGGCTAAATGACAACTGGCTCTTGGGGTCCCTCTACCTTGCCCCATCCCCTCAAGTAACTCATATGAGCTTCTCCTAATGTACTCACTTGCTCAGCAAACTGATCACCAGACCCCAAACAACCCAAATTTATCTAAATATTCTTAGTAGTAGATATAGGAAGTAGTTTCATTGATGTAATTTTCTTCAGTTGTCAGATCACTTTGATCCACAAGTCATGATAAGTTTGCTTGAAATTTCATGGGGCTAGATTTTAAATTATCGAATGGATAGTGTGTCTTCTAAAGGAATTCTGACAAAATTGCCATTCAAAGAACTCTGAGAAAGTTGAAGCAATAACCTTTAAGGATTTGTGGCTTAAATTCAGAACATACTATGTCAGTTATATTTCAGTGAAACAGGGGGGAGGGAAAGAACATGCCGTTTTTGTTACTTTTCTTCCAAATTGGATTATTAAAATAATTTCCTAGAAAATTTTAGAGATCTGAATGTCTTATTCATATGAATTTTGTTACTACAAGATTGGGACTTCCTGTGTGCACTGTCAAAGGCCATTAAGAGATTTTTATCACAATCATAGCAAAAAGAAACATGAAAAGCAAAAATGTGAGTGGCAAAATACAGAGGGCAGAAGCACGAGCCCTGAGGTATTGTTGTGACCATCTGTGACCTGGGGAAGTCCCAGAGGGCATTGCCAGGGCCCTCTGGACTTTGCCTTGCCCTTTTTGTCTGCTCCAGTGACGTCAGTGACCCCAGTTACTGTGTTGCCACCCACAGTGACACTATGGGGCCCACAGCACTAGCCAGCTAGGAGCTCTCAGAAAATAACACCTGGAGACCTTGAGCCTTTTAATGTAAAAGAGGATAAATATTGATTTGTATTCGCAAAAGTTCAAGCAGTTAATGTACTTTTCCAAATACCACCAAAAGTCAGCCCAAGAAGACAAAAATTAAACTATCAGGTAGTGAATAATACTAATGCTAACACTCATTGAACACCCAATATCTGCCAAACTCTGCTGAACACTGGACTCGTCTCAGCTCATTTCATGCTCATCTTTTTCCCCTGTTGGGTCCAGAACCACTAAATTAGGAAGATTTCTGATGACTTCCTCCTCCCCGCCCCCTTTTCTCAAAAAAAGCCAGTTTTTCCCTGCGCCCACTCCCCACACCTGACTGAATGGTTTGAAACATTCTCTCAGGACAGTGACACCTACACTTGCCTCATCCCTCCTCTCTAGCAGGCTAGAGGCTTGCTGTAGGCCAGGTTCCTGAAGCATCTCCTGAGTGGTACCATCTCTACCCAGTTTCTCCCTGGAGCCTGGAGTCTGGTGTCCCCCTCGCCCCCTCTATTCATACTCTGACCCTGCTGCTCCCAGCCAGTCCTCTGGGTCAGCACTGGAGAATGACTCTGCAAATTGCCCTCCTCCTACACACACACACACACACACACACACACACACGAATGGGGAAGAAATAAGATGCCATGTGCAGAGTTTACTATTTAGTGGTAAACAAAATCGACCTCATATAATCATGGGTAGGAAGGAAAATTAAAAACTGAAAGAAAAAAGCAGCTCTTTGGAAGAGCATAAAGCAGTTCTGTGGAATATTTCCTTAGAACTAAAGAAGGAAAAGGAGTCCAAGGCAGTTTATTATACGTGCTGGTCTGGCTTGACCCCCAGGTTATCTTGTAACAAACAAGGCAGTGGTATTAAAATTGTCAGTGAAATTATAGCGTGAAGTAAAATATAAAAACCAAATCCATAAGGTTTTCCATTTTTTTTCTTATAACTTTCCCTCCAGATTATCGTGGATGATGATGATAGTAAGATATGGTCGCTCTATGATGCAGGCCCCAGAAATATCAGGTGTCCTCTCATATTTCTTCCCCCTGTCAGTGGAACCGCAGATGTGTTTTTCCGGCAGATTTTGGCTTTGACAGGATGGGGTTACCGGGTTATAGCTGTAAGTATTGATTCAATACTAAAATTCAGGTCCACATTTTGTATTTTTTTGTTCTTCTATAGTAATGGGCACATTTTTTATTGAGATAAGATACCGTTTTCCTGTTTTAAAATATGAAATGGGGGCCACCCGGTGGCGCAGCGGTTTAGTCCACGCTTGGCAGCCCGGGGTTCGCGAGTTCGGATCCCGGGCGCCCGCGGACGCACTGCCTGTCAGTCATGCCGTGGCGGCGTCCCATATAAAGTAGAGGAAGATGGGCACGATGTTAGCCCAGGGCCAGTCTTCCTCAGCAAAAAGGGGAGGATTGGCAACAGATGTTAGCTCAGGGCTGGTCTTCCCCACAAAAAAAATAAATAAATAAATAAATAAAATATGAAATGAAGCCTTTTGAAGGAAGGGAGTATGTGTACACAGAGATGCAGAGGGGACACACCTTTGTTGGAAGCCTTTTCTATGCCTGGCTTCTACCTGCATCCTTTCCTTTATTTCTCCTCACAAGTCTAAATGGTAGGAAGCATTGTCGTTGTTTATAAATGAGGGAACTGAAGTACAGGACTTTTTTTTTTTTTTTGAGGAAGATTCACCCTGAGCTAACATCTGTGCCAAGCTTCCTCTATTTTGTATGTGGGTTGCCACCACAGCATGGCTGATGAGTGGTGTAGGTCCATGCCTGGGATTCAAACCTGTGAACCCAGGCCACCAAAGCAGAGCATGCTGAACTTAACCACTATGCCACGGGGCCGGCCCCCAGGCCATTTTAGTGATCCCACGGGTTACACAGCCAGTAGGTGGGAGAGGGAGAACAAAGCTCAGTTTTCTGACTCCATTTCCAGGGGAGCTGAGCATGGAATATTAGACAGCAAAGGGATCTGCCAACATCTAGGTGACTGAAAGCTTGCTTTCATGGAAGTCTTTGACAATTGAGGTTCATCAGTTAGCTCATATCCTTAGCATTTGGTTAAGAAATTTTTGTTTCTAATTGTTATTTTATCTAAGTCTAGTTTTGCATTGGTCATTCTTGAATCTCCTTCTCTGGGAGAAAGGTGTGGGCAGGGAAGGCACTGTTGCCTGATGTTTTGGCATGCCTTGACTTGTCACCACAATGGAGGTTGGTCTTCTAACTTCCGAGGAAAGAGGGACTCTGGCTTTGGAGCTGGCACTTGTTTCTGTGTCCTGGAATATTAATATGTAAATGGTACTCCCTGTGGAAGTACTGCTGCTGTTATACATTTTATTTACTCTCTAAAGGAGAGAGAATGTGGGCCAGATCTCTTCTCTTGGAAAGTAACCAAAAATTCTACTGAGGTTACCACCAAGTGGAGCCACACAGAGTACATCCAATTCCTCTTCCTCCTGACAGCCCTTCTCTTTCTTCAAAAAACTAGTTATTGGAGCCACCTGCTGCCTTCCCCAAGTCTCTTCTCCTCTAGCTAAATTTCTGCAGATTCTTTAACCCTTCCTCCTATGGCATATCTGAGTCTCTGCAACATAATCCTCCCTTGTTCTAGGTTTTCAGTAATCCCTCTTCATGGAAAGCATTCCAGGAATGCGGGGTGGCATCTGCTGCCTAAAATGTGACAGTACCTTTCCTGGTGGCCACTGTTGGTCAGCCAGGAAGGGAGAAACTGAGTGGCCCCCAGGGGTCTGTTCCACTTGAGAGTGCTGTCGAAAGCTGACTGTGTTTATTGGTCTAAACTGGCAGGTCACGGTAGCCTTGCCTTCTGGCTGGGTATTTCTTCTTTGCCCTCCAGTTCCTTGATGTGGGCTTTCCCTATTTCATTAGCTAGATAATGAATCAAGGAAAGGCCAACAGTGTCTTCAAAATTACTTTATCCTTAAGATTTGAACAGAATGCCCAACCCCATGAGGTTTTGAAATTTACTGGGTATTTGTTAGTATCTAGCAGTTAAAATGCACAGATCCTTTTTTCATTTAAATTTTTATTGAAATAGTTGTAGATTCACATGCAGTTGTAAGAAATAATACAGAGAGAGATTCCTTTTATACTTTGTCCAGTTTCTCCCCCTGGTAACATTTTGCAAAACTATTGTACAATATCACAACCAGGATATTGACATTAATACAATCCACTGATCCTATTTAGATTTCCCAGTTTTACTTGTACTCAAGTGTGTGTGTGTGTGTGTGTGTGTGTGTGTGTGTGTGTGTGTATTAAGTTCTATATAGTTTTATCACCCATCTAGGAAACAAATATTTTTAAATTAAAGGCTTCTAAGAATATCATCTTTCTTTTAGGTTATCATCTGACTCAGATTCTCAAATTTTTCTCTCCTAGG
This sequence comes from Tapirus indicus, assembly GCA_031878705.1. Taxonomy (NCBI): domain Eukaryota; kingdom Metazoa; phylum Chordata; class Mammalia; order Perissodactyla; family Tapiridae; genus Tapirus; species Tapirus indicus. The sequence continues at coordinate 55,850,818 of CM062918.1, read as the reverse complement.
GAGGGTCTGTTCTCCATTCTCAGAATAGTGGAATCTTACCCAGAAATGGAATTTTAATAGTAAAAGTAACATCAAATCTGAAATTATCCCATAATTTACATGGCAGTATCTATTCCAATGATTTGTCAATAACAAAATGAATCTAAGTGCTTAAAACAAGCCTGTCAGGGGGGTTTTACATATATTAAAGAGAGGGAAATTCTTAGATGACAAGCCCGAGTCCCCTAGAAAGGAATTAGTGACTTGTATTTCTTTTTCCTTGTCATCATCAACATTAATAGGCTGCTTAGGGTCAAGCACCTGTCTTTTTGGGTCACAAATGAAAGTACAAAAATCAGGGGACCAGCCCCAGTGGCCTAGTAGTTAAGTTCGGTGAGCTCCACTTTGGCAGCCCACGTTCGCTTCCTGGGCGCAGACCTACACCACTCACCTGTCAGTGGCCATGCTGTGGTGGCGGCTCACATACCAAAAAAAGAGGAAGATGGGGGCTGGCCCGGAGGTGTAGTGGTTAGGTTCACACACTCTGCTTCAGCGACCCAGGCTTTGCAGGTTCAGTCGCAGATTTGGACCACTTGTCAAGCCATGCTGTGGCAACATCCCATATACAAAAAAATGAAGGAAGATTGGCACAGATGTTAGCTCAGGGCCAATCTTCCTCACCAAAAAAAGAGAAAAAAAAAGTACAAGAAATCAGATAGAATGACTAAGTCAGTTAAAAGAAGAGGAACAATTTTATTGAATACTTCCCTAAAGAAATGCTACCAAGGGGCTGGCCTGGTGGCATAGCAGTTGGGTTCGTGCGCTCTGCTTTGGTGGCCCAGGGTTTGCAGGTTCGGATCCCAGGCACAGACCATTGCACTGCTTGTCAGCCATGCTGTGACAGCATCCCGTATAAAGTAGAGGAAGATGGGCACGGATGTTAGCCCAGGGCCAATCTTCCTCAGCAAAAAGAGGAGGATTGGCAATGGAGGTTAGCTCAGGGCTAATCTTCCTCACAAAAAAAGAAATGCTACCAAAAAGAGAGGGAACTCTCCTTAGAATGAATTTTATTTCTAGTTCTCCTGAGCCATAATTCAGAATGAAATTGGATTTAGGGGAAAACAGTATTTCTTTACTTGGATGGATTCTGCTCTATTCACCCTTGAACCTCAGCGTTTCTCAGCTATTTGGAAAGGAAATTGATGTGAGTTAAAATTGTTATTCACATAGTATCACTAGAGTGTGCTTTCTTTTTGTTCTTTTTTAATTGGTCTGTTAGGCAAAATTTGAATTATGAAGTTTAGGAGAGGTTGAGAGCTAATTTTCACATATTTTGAATGAGGAACAGAGCTTGAACAAATGAGAAATGCTGTTATGTGAGTCCTAAGTTTTTCATATATATATATATATATATATGAGTTGCATTTTACTTTTGGTTTTAAAATAAATTAAAAATTATTGTTATTATTTCAGTTGCAGTATCCAGTTTATTGGGACCATCTTGAATTCTGTGATGGATTCAGAAAACTTTTAGACCATTTACAATTGGATAAAGTGAGTACCCTGAAACTAATTACTTACATGTGATTTTAATGCAACATTTACATTGTAAAGCCTAGTGTTGTCTCTTATTTTTTAATAACAGCCTTTTCAAGATAGAATTTAAATATCATACAATTTACCCTTTTAAAGTGTATAATTCCGTGGTTTTTAATATATTCACAGCTATGTGCAAGCATCACCACGGTCAATTTTAGAACATTTTTTCTCCTCAAAAAGAAACCCCATACTCACTAGCAGTCACTCTCCACCCTTCCTCCCCCAGCCCTGGCAACCTAATCTACTTTCTGTTTCTGTGGATTTGCCTATTCTGGATATTTTACATAAATGAAATCATACAATATGTGGTCTTTTGTGACTGGCTTTTTTCACTTAGCATATCGTTTTCAAGGTTCATCCATGTTGTACCATACATCAGTACTTCATTCCTTTTTATTGTCAAATAATATCCCATTTTATGGATATAGCACATTTTATTTATCCAATCATCAGTTGATGCACATTTGGATTGTTTCCATTGTTTAGCTATTATGAATAATGCTGCTGTGAACATTCATGTACAAGTTTTTCTGTAGACATGTTTTCAATTCTTTTGGGTATGCACCTAGCAGTGGAATTACTGAATCATAGTTTTCTCAAACATAAACTAATAAGTGGTTTTGTTTTCTAATGTAATCTGTGAATAATATTTTTTTAACTTGTATAATTTGTAGGCACAGTTGTGTTGTGTTCTTGACAGGGTGTATAAATTGCATTTAAATACAGTATTTCCTAAGTTTTTAACTGCTGTAGAACCCTCGTGTATCGCATAACGATGTTTCAGTCAACAGTAGACCACATAATATGACTGTGGTCCCATAAGATTAGTGCCGTGTAGCCTAGGTGTGTAGTAGGCTATACCATAGGTTTGTGTAAGTACACTCTGTGACGTTCACACAATGACAAAATCACCTAATGACACATTTATCAGAACATATTTCTGATAAGTGATGCATAACTATTACAGTCTAATGGCTAGTGATGGCATTATATTCTGTGGCTGGTGATCATTAAAACAACTTTCTTTTGATACTTGTGTTCAGGATTGATCATTGTTTTAGGATCCTCTTTGTGTTTGTTTACAATTAGGTTCATCTTTTTGGGGCTTCTTTGGGAGGCTTTTTGGCTCAGAAATTTGCCGAATATACTCACAAATCTCCCCGAGTCCATTCCCTCATCCTCTGCAATGCCTTCAGTGACACCTCTATCTTTAACCAAACTTGGACTGCAAACAGGTAAGAATGTAAACACTCAGCCAAAGTTCTTATTATTTTTGTGCAGTGGCATTTTGAAAATGTTGGTTTTGGGGTTACTTCTGTCTTCTGAAACTGCCCTGGCTTTTAAAATTAGAAACAGTCACCTTTGAAAAAGAAAAGAATTGAATGTACTCTAAATTCAGCTATTTTCATTACTCTAAACTATTGTTTAGCTTTGTTTAATATGTATTCATATGCTTTTACAGTTTCTCTTCAGTGCATATATAACTAATATTATGTTCTGCCTTTTCCATTTATTATTTTGTGTAAACAGTACTGTGTATTGACTGACAACAGTTTCTTTAGGCATTTGGCCTTTCCCAACTTATCATCATGTTCTACTGTAACTCTTTGTACTAATTACTTTTTTACTTCCCTTTCTGGGTTGTTTCCTTGAGATATGTTCCCAAAAGTGGAAAGACTAGAGCGTTTAGTCTGTCAGCAGACGTTCTGCACATCATGACACTTAATGTTAGTCTGCTTTTCAGAACGGTGGAAATGGTGGAATGCTTTGTGGAGCAACCAGTGGGGGACCTGCTTCCTCTGAGCCATCTCTGGGGTGATTTTATCATTTTAATTAGTTTGATAGGTATCTAATGGTACCTTAAAGCTGACTTAATGTGCATATCTTTCATTGCTAGCCGGGCTAGGCTCTACCATAAAGAAAAGCCCAGTGACTAAGCATACGGTGTGATCAGGTTGTTTTTCACAGTTTTCACATCTGCTTAAGATTACACTCTGAAATTTTAAAAAACTCTTCCTGGTATTATCTCAGTAGCCTACTCAGCATTCGTGCAGTAATTTCTTGTATATGTTAGCTACAATTACTTCATGTCCAGATGATGCACTAAAGCGCACTGATTATTTCTGATGATTTTTCATGTTGTTTTAATTGTCAGAAGCCAAGACTGCCCCCACTTTGTTTGTGTTTTTGCATATCAGCTACTTTTTATCAAATGTCTGAGTGCTTACTATGTGCACTGAGGCTACAGGAGTGAGCAAAGCCCATAGGGTCCACCCCTCACAGAGCATACCCAGGCATCAAGAAAACTGGGGGGGGCAGAATGGAGAATTTAGAAAGGTAACTGAAAGATGGCCGACTCGTCCTTGTGAGGAAAGCTCAACTTCCAACAAGCCATTCCATTGAGAATATGCATCAGAAGGTGGTCTGTACCTTTTATTTGTCATTTTCAGTATAGGTTTAGAGAAATTAGTGTTTATCCTATATAATGGCTCTCAACATTTGTAATTAATAGAATAAATATCAACTAAAAATCACATATAGAAATCCATAAAGATGGAATTGCCTTGAATTAGCCCAGTTGAATCTAACAGTAGCAAACTTTGGGAGGTACAATAACTCTTTCATTTTGCTATTTTGAAATATCAATTAATCAAAAGGTGATGTAAACCTGAAGGTTCATAATCTTAAGTTTTCAGTTTCCAAAGGAAATAGTTTAGCCATTGGAAATAAGGCCAATTAGGGGAAAAAAAATCTTGGGTTCATCAGAATGTCTACCTTGGTAAAGGTATTTTGAAATATTGCTTATAATTATTCCAAATCCTCAAATAAAAGTTTAATCATATTAAACTGTAACTCTTTGGGAGCTTGAGAAAGATGCTGAGCTCTTTGAAAGAAGGAACTAGGTCTTTTTTTCTCTAGATCCCAACTTCCTGGCTAATACAAAGCTTCAGTGTTGAATGAATATTTGCCATTTATGTGTAGTCTTTGAAATTTAAACCTTCAGGTCTTTGTTTTACAGCTTTTGGTTGATGCCATCGTTTATGCTCAAAAAAATAGTTCTTGGCAACTTTTCATCTGGCCCAGTGGACCCTATGATGGCTGATGCCATTGATTTCATGGTGGACAGGGTAAGGATCATAGCATTGGGGTGGGGACACCTTGTACTGGGAATTTTCATATCTGCTTGGTTCCTGAAAATATGTCTGTCTCACTGAGTGTGTATTAGAGGTGCTTGTTAAGCAGTCTTCCATATTAACTTTAATACATCCAAACAGATATTACTGCTGGTAAGTAATCAGAATCACTTGGGGGAACTTTTAAAAATAAAGATTCCAAGACCTCACACTAGACCATTGAACTGGCATCCCTGGGTGTGGGGTCTGGGAAACTGCATTTTTACTCCACTCTCCCTCCCCCACCCCTCCACCCCCACCCCACCTCCAGGTGAAGGTGATATAACGGGTCTGTAGACTTGCATTTAGGAACTACTGGGCTAGATGATCTTTCTGTGGTCTCTTCCAGCAGTAAGATCTCTTAAATGTTTATCTGTCACCTTTGAGCTGCAGGAATTGGACTGCTGGCCACAGGCACCTGGTTGAGGCAGGTCAGGTTGAGGGCTGTGGAGTACCAGCTTCCCAGAATAGAAAAATGCCACCACCCGAGAGGCCCAGTTTTACAGTTTCTCAAATACATTGTATTTCCTCATTGGTGACCTTTCCGGCCCCACCACACATAATACCACCTTTATAAGCACAAATATTATCTGTGGAATTAATGTAAATGTGAAAAACAAAATTAATTCAAAAACTTTACCTGTGTTTCTTCCTGCAGCTGGAAAGTTTGGGGCAGAGTGAACTGGCTTCAAGACTTACCCTAAATTGTCAAAATTCATATGTGGAACCTCATAAAATTCGGGACATCCCTGTAACCATTATGGATGTAAGCTTCCTTTCTAAATGTATATGTCCAGATCCTCTTCATAATTATTTTAGAATTTTTCAATGTGCCTCTTCAAATGCTGCCTTGGATTTTTTTTTGTTTTTTTTTTTTACCCCCCAGCTTTCTCAATTCCAAAACAATCAGCTTATTGCTTATCCTGAATTTTTCCTGGCAGGAATAACACCATTGAAATCAGAATAAATTTAAGCAAACATGGTAATCTTTATCCATTTTGGTGTATTTTTGCTATTCTCATCAATAGATATTGCACTTTAACTATTACACATCTGAGCAGCAGAAAGAAGGGGCTTCATCGGGGCAGAGAATTAAGAATTCCATAACGTCTAAGTAGCACAAAAGCTTGCTTCTTACTTTCTTGAGTTGTGGTAAAATATACATGACAAAATTTACCATTTTAGCCATTTTAAAGTGTATAGTTCAATGGCATTAAGTACATTTACAATGTTGTGCAACCATTACCATTATCCATTTCCAGAACTTTTTCATCATCCCAAACTGAAACTCTGTATGTTAAACAATAACTCCCCATTCCTGCCTCTTCCCAGCCCCTGGTAACCAACATTATACTTTCTGTCTCTGTGTATTTGGCTATTCTATATTCCTCATTTAGGTAGAATCATATAACAGTTGTCCTTTTGTGTCTGGTTTATTTCAGTTGGCATTATGTCTTCAGGGTTCACCCATGTTTTAGCATGTATTACAATGTCATTCCTTTTTAAGGCTGAATAATATACCGTTGTATGTATATACCACATTTTGTTTATCCATTCATCTGTTGATGGACATTTGGGTTGTTTCCACCTTTTGGCTATTGTGAATAACGCTGCTATGAGCATTGGTGTATCAATATCTCTTTGTGTCTCTACTTTCAGTTTTTTTGGGTGTATACCCAGAAGTAGAATTGCTGGGTCATATGGCAGTTCTATGTTTAACTTTTTTGAGGAACCATGATACCATCTTCCACAGTGGCTGCACCATTTCACATTCTTACCAGCACAAGGGTTTCAATTGTTCCATATCCTCACCAACACTTGTTATTTTCTGTTTTTTGATAATGGCCATCCTAATGGATGTAAAGCAGTATTCACTGTTTTGGCTTATTTTTTTAAAAATCATATAACTACTTTATTTTGCCTCTTAAGTGGATGTATTCCTAAATTCAAATAACATGGTATTTTTAAGAATTGACTTTTGTTCAGGAATTTATCCATTACAAGCGTATAAACAATAACTTCTTATCATTCTCCACTATAATTGCTACATTCCAACATTTACCATGACACAGAGCAAGCTTTTCAATACTCTTGGTGGAATATTTGGTCCCCACAATGTATTTGCTCTGCCTGCCCATCTTTCAAAGCTGTACTTACCCCTTAGGTACGTGATCACTAAAAACTGTCTACAAGCTTTAGCAAGTCAGAGATGCATTTAAAAAAATTTTTTTCTTTTTACTTTTTTTTTGTGTGTGTGGTGAGGAAGAGTGACCCTGAGCTAACATCTGTGCCAGTCTTCCTCTGTTTTGTATGTGGGACGCTGCCACAGCATGGCTTGACGAGCTTCGTGTAGGTCCATGCCTGGGATCCAAACCCCTGAACCCTGGGCCACAGAAGTGGAGCATGCGAACTTAACTACTACGCCACCAGGCTGGCCCCTTCTTTTTTTTTTTTAACTTTTAAATTACTTTTTGAAAAACTTTTTTGCATGTGTGTATGTATAAACATAAATTTGTATGGGCATTGAAAGAGGTCTAGATTCATACACTCCAGACTGCTACAGTGGCTCCCCCAGGAAAGGATCTGGACTTATCTCATACTCTTTACATTTTGGGGAGTATTTTTTTCACTGAGTACATACGACTTATGAAACTATTTTTAACTAATAATAAAATTTAAAAGTTCTTTTGGGATTTCATTATCTTTTTAAAATTAACTGGCCTTTTCAATAATGATTATTTACTATTAATATTGTTAATTTGGTTAGCTATGTTTGAGGAAAAACAAAATTTACAGTAGAATTTTTTCCCCCAAAGAATGCAAGAGACATTTGGCAGGAAAATCTGTACCTGACTGGGGCTGGCCCAGTGGCATAGTGGTTGAGTTCATGCGCTCCACTTCGGTAGCCCGAGGTTTGTGGGTTCAGATCCTGGGTGCAGACCTACACACTGCTCATCAAGCCATGCTGTGGCAGGCATCCCACATAAGAATAGAGGAAGATGGGCACAGATGTTAGCTCAGTGCCAATCTTCCTCAGCAAAAAGAGAGGGATTGGCAACAGATGTTAGCTCAGGGCTAATCTTCCTCACCAAAACAAACAAACAAAAATCTGTAGCTGACATCTTTCACTGGAGTTAGCATCACCAGGGATTAGCAGGAGTAGGTGGCATGGGCTGCACAGGGTTCTGTGGCGTCTCTTCAGGAGAAAGGAATGCTTGGGGTGGCACTTTACATGATGTGAAAAGAACATATTAAGATACTAGTAGGTTTCAGCCTTGTGTTTTTTTAAAGGTGTTTGACCAGAGTGCACTTTCAACTGAAGCTAAAGAAGAAATGTACAAACTGTATCCTAATGCCCGGAGGGCTCACCTTAAAACAGGAGGCAATTTCCCATACCTGTGCAGAAGTGCCGAGGTGAATCTTTATGTACAGGTAAGTCCCAGCCTGGAACCCAGAGCACTTTGAACCCAAAGTGTATGGTTTGAAACATAAAGCCTTTTTTTGATGGTGGAGTGGGAGAACTACAGAATTCTCTGTAGGAATGAGGTATTGACGCGATAAGGGTGGTTTACATTAATAATTTATAGGAGAATTCGGGCAAGTGTATTAGAGACACCGGGCGACTCTCTGCCCACCAGCCTCTTCTGAGAACAGCAGGCTCGCCTCCACACACTGAAATAGTCATGTGGTATGACGTGACCTTGCTGCCTGGACACAATAAATTCAGTCAGAGCAGGACTCCAGACCTCAGTGGGGTCAGTCTGAGTCCCATGAAATGACTTCTTGATCTATTTTTCATGCATTAAAAAAAAAACCTAAAAACTAACAAACACCACCTCTTCATCCTCTACCCCAAGGGATGTTAGAATAGCGGTGAGAAATGATTGCTTTGGCAATTTGGCAAGAAGTATCAAGAACCTTAAAAAAAACAGTCCCATTCTTTGATCCTGTCATCCACTTGTGGCAATGGACCTAAGGGAAGGATCCTAAATACAGAAAAACTTGATGCCCAGAGACATTCGTCACGGTGTTAGAGCAGCGGAGGACGAGAAGTCCCCGACTCGCAGCAGCAGAGGGGAAGGGTGAACACCTGCTGGTGGAGCAGGATGCTGCCATTTGAGATGAGCATGAAGAGTCTGTGGGAACGTGGAGAGGCTGGTTACGTGTTAAGTGAGGAATAAAGCTCCCAAATTGTGGTTTTAAAAAATCCTTTGACTTTTCCGTGTTTTCCAATTTTTCTCTAATTAGTATGTGTTACTCTGTGATTTTAGAAGTATAAGACATTTCTTTACCATGGTGACATTTGAAATAATGATTCTGCGTTCCTGCAGATACATTTGCTCCAATTCCACGGAACCAAATATGCGGCCATTGACCCGTCGATGGTCAGCGCCGAGGAACTCGAGGTGCAGAAAGGCAACCTCAGCATCGGTCAGGAGGAGCAGTAGCTGCGGCTTCGGCTGTTAAGATGAGTGATCCAGCGTGTTCTTGTACAATCAGTGACGTCAGCGCCCGCCAGTCGGCCTCTCTGTTGGGTTTGTCAGGTTCACCGATTATCACTGTGTTTGGAAGTAGGACTGATTGTCACCTTCGTGACCGGCGGCAGCTCTTCTAAGCCAGTGTAACTGTTCCCTCTTCCATTTTTTTAGCTTTTGAATTTGAAGAAGTACTTTTGAAGACTCCCATTTTAAGAATTGTGAAAATTTTACTACCAAAAGTCTTCACCACGGTGTTCTTAAGTGAATTTTAATTTCTGAGGTGTGGGTTTTTTTTCCTTTTCTTTCCTCTCTTTCTTTCTTTTTATGTTATTTGCTGTAAATGCTGCACATCCACACCATATTTCAGAAGGACGTTGGTTATTGTTATACTTTCTTGGTTATAACCGTTATCAGAGTGCCAAGGCTGTCACCCCACATTTGCTCTCCTGCAAATCAACTACTTCTACTTTCCAGTTAAGCAAATTGATTTCAGTTTTAGCTGTTTTCTTTCTAGCCACTACAGTCATTTGGAATAAAAATTCAATTTCAGTGAGTGGCTTTTGTGATTATTGTAGCTTCCCAACTGGGCTACAGAGACATAGGACTTTCTGAGAAGCAGACCATGGTGGTGTTTGCCAATTCGGTGTGACTTTAGGTCAGTTACTTAATCTCTCCAAAGCACAGTTTGCTCATTGTAAAATAACAGTAGCTATCGTTTATTGAGCTGCTACTATGTGCCTGGTACTTTTCATACCTTCTTTTTTCATCCTCAGGAAAATTTTAAACACACATAAAGTGGAGAAAATAGTATAATGAACTATGTCCCCACCACCTAGCTTCAAAAATTATCAACTCATGGGCTGGTCTGATGGCGTAGTGGTTCAGTTCACACGCTGCACCTTGGTGGCCCAGGGTTCCCGGGGTTCAGATCCTGGGTGCAGACCTACACCCTATTCATCAAGCCATGCTGTGGCAGCATCCCACATACAAAATAGAGGAAGATGGACACAGATGTTAGCTCAGAGACAATGTTCCTCACAAAAAAAAAAATTATCAAATCATGGACGGTCTTGTTTCATCTTGTACCCCACCCTCACTTCTTCCACACATACTCCCATCACTGGATTATTTTAAAGCAATTTCTGATACCATATCATTTCATCTGTAAATATTTTTCTAAGTACCTTCAAGAGATAAAATAACTGTAACGCCATTATCACACTTGAAAAAATTCACCAATAATTCCTTCATATCATCCAATATCCAGTCAATGTTCCCATTCATGATTATCTCACAAATGTCTTTTTATAGTTGAATTGTTCTAATCAGCTTCCATACAAAGTTCATACTCTGTATTTGATTGAAATGTCTCGTAAGTCTCTTTTAAACCGTAAATTCCTCCTCCCTCTATTTTTTTTCTTGCTGTTTATCAGTTGAAGAAACAGGCTCATACGCCCTATAGAATTCCCCACAGTCTGGATTTAGCTGATTGCAGCCTCGCGATGTCCTTGAATTTGTTTCTCTGTCCCTGGTATTTCCTGTAAACTGGTAGTTACATCTAGAGGTTTGATCAGGTTCAAGCTCAGTCTTTTGGGCGGAAACACTTCACAGGTGGAGCTGTGTGCTGCCTATTGTGTCACCTCGGGACGCACATGACGTCCGGTTGTCTCTCAGTTGTGAAGATTGCTCAGTGGGTTCAGGCGCTGTCAGCCTGATCCAGTCATTGGAAAATGCCCCCGATGGTTTGGCTGCCACTGCTGATCATTGAACGGATGCTCTGTTTCCTTAGGGGTTGCAGAACTGTGACGATACTCTAATTTGTGTCGTTCTTTCTGCATTTATTAACTAGAGTTCACTGATTAAAGAAAAAAACAACTTTCCCTCGTCCACTGTTTGGTTTCTCTGAGGTACAATTTAGACAAGAAAATCAGCATCGATGCTTCTTTCCCTGGAAGTTTTCAGAATATTGAGTTAACCATAATTTTCAGATTTCATCCCCACCACAACCCAGAATAAATGGATTTTACAGGTGAGGTCATGGAGAATGGGAGAGGTCAAGAGACTTGCTCAGTACCACACAGTAAGGGGCGGAGCTGGGATGCCAACTTGGGTCTGACTGTCCCTAAAGCCAGTGATCTTTCCACAAAGGCCACAGTGTCTCTCACTGCCTTGTGACTTGACAACTGTCTCGAGTTGTGGAAGCACTTGGTAAACCATGAAGGTAGGACTTGACACTTTTGATTTAGCATTGAGGCCTCGAGGCTGCCGTAGTTTCACTGAGTGTGTCCTGACTTCCCAGCTAACAGGGTGCTCCTGTGGGCAGGGCCATGCCACACGTGGTCAGTGGCCCCTGCCTTACCTGGTATGGTAATGAATTCTGGGACTGCCCTCCACTTTCTTTTCAAATTTTCCCTGTGTGAACCACACCCCCTAACAACTTTACTCCCTGGCTGTACACCCTGATGACTGCCATTTTCAGCTCTGATTGATTTGGAGTGCTGGGCTTGAATGCCTATTCAGGCCTATCTATTAGGCTAGCCTTCTACAGGTACCCCAGACTCTATCTGGCAAAAGCCACACCCATGTCCCCACTGCCCAAACCTGCTCCTTCTCTCCTAAACCCTATCATCTCAGTTTCTAGCATCACTGTTCCTCAGATTCCCGAGCTAGAAACTCAGCCATCTTGGACCCCCACCTCCATCCCTCCACTCCCATGTCTCAGTCTGAGGCAGATGTTGAGATGAAACTTTGGGTGCAAGATGTTTATTAAGGATCAAAGGAAGGAAGGTTGTGAAAGGAAGATGGACTGGGAAGAGGGAGAAGTTGAGCTGTGATGCAGGCCCGACCAAGCACTGGCTAACCGGTAAGGGAGCTCTGGAGCTAGTGCCCATTGGAGTAGTCTCATGGAGGGCTGAAATGGCCAGGCCCCTTTGCACACCAGGACCCTCACATCCCTCCTGCCCCTCCAGCTCATCTCTCCTCTTCCTTCCATGCTGTGTTCCAGCCACACCATTCCCCAAACAGATACGTCTCCACACCTCCATGCCATTGTGTAGACTGCTCTTTGCTTGGAACATGCTTTCCCCAGTTCTGCCTATGAGCTTCTCAGACCTTCCTCCCCCTTACCTTCCCCAAGGAAGAATAAATCCCATAGTTCTCTGCACACACCCGTTACAGCACCAGCTACATTATGTTACGTTATTGGTCTCCCCGCCCCTCCCCACCACAAGCTTCTGGAGGCCAGGAACCGTGGGCTACTCAGCTCTGCACCCCGGCTCCCAGCAGACTGCCTGGCACTCAGTAAATGTTGATGGGTGGTGGCGAGCTGAGTGGTTGTGGTTACACAGAACCAATCCACAACAGCTTGTTTGATTTGAAATTTTGCCATAGAACTCCCCCAAAAAGAAATGAGTATTGAATTTGAGAGATATATTTCAACATTTCAATTTTATTTCACTTAAGAACTTGCTTTTTTCTTTCATGAAAAATACAAAATTCATTTTGCAAAATTCATCCAGATAAATTATCGAAGTCCCATGTGGTACAAAATACTTTTGCAAATGGAATAGATGGAAGAGGAGGATTTTCCCCCCAACACAGCACATGTAGAGGAAGGGTGCCCCAAGGCATGGGGGCCGAGTGCTTTGGGGGCAGGAGGGTGGAGTCTGAATCCAATGTGAACTGTGAGGCCTCAGGCAAGACACACCTCTGAGATCATCAGGTTACTGCCCATAAAATGGGTTGGTTACAAAGCCTTTTTTTCCCCTAAGTTTTAGTTTTTGTGTGTTTTTTTTAAATTACTAGACTTTATTTTAAAAAAAAAGAGTTTAAAAAAACTGAGCAGATAGGGCAGTGTTCCCATATACCCCTCTCCCTGGCAGTTTCCCCATCTTAACTTGATTTAGTGTTAGTACAATGTTTGCAGGTTTATCTGTAGGATAAATCCCTAGACGTGGGATCACTTTGGTCAAAGGGTCAATGTATGTGTAATGCTGGTCGATGACGCCAAATTGCCTTTCAGAGGATCGTGAACTCCCACCAGCCTGTGTGAGAGCAGAAGCCCCTTTCGGCTCTAGTGGTTTTTATTCCGTCTCCTTCCCAAGACTCAGGCCCAAGGGGTAACTTGGTGGGGAGTTTTTCTAAGATGTGGGCTCCTAAACTGGCCACAGCCAGCTCTGCCACGTGCAGGAGAGCCCAAATTAGACAGAAACAGCTCTCGGGCAGAACTTCCAGGCCATCCTGCATGGATATTCTCCATGTTCCGTGAAACCGTGAGGCTTCCAGAGTCCCGATTTCCTGGAACCACACTCTCCTACCAGCGCGGCTGAGCCTCGCGACAACCTGTGCTTGCTGGCACCTAAAAGCAAAGCTCCAGACCAGCTGTGCCGTCCAATACGGTTGCCACTTGCCACAGGTGCCTATTTAAATGTCAAATAATTAAAATTAAATTAAAAACTCAGTTCCTCAGTCCCACTAGCCACATTTCAAGCGCTCAATAGTCACAGATGGCTAGTGGCAAATATATTGGAAAGTACAGATCTGGAACATTCCCATCATTGAAGAAAGTTCTACTGGATACTGCTGCTCCAGAGAGGTGACCCTTTGTATGGGGCTATTAAATATGAGAAGAATGACAACTAAATGCAAGGTGTGATCCTGGACCGGATCCTGGTCCAGAAAAAGGACATGAATGTCTCAACTGACAAAAATTGAATAAGGTCTGAAGATGAGTTAGTGGTATCGCATCAGTGTTAATTTTCTGGTTTTGAAAATTATATTGTGGTTATGTGAGACGTTAATATTGGGGGAAGCTGTATTGTGAAAAGTATTCGGAAATTGTACACTTCTGCAAGTTTTTTGTAAGTCTGAAATGATTTCAAAATAAAAAGTTTTAAAACTTTAAAAAATTATAAAAGAGGTAAAAATGAGAGTGTGCGCCTCCTCGAACTGTCTAAGTGTACAAATAAGCTTGTGAACAGAAACAGCTGTGGAGTACGTGCGGCATTCATAAAAGCCAGTGAATGAGTTAAGGGCAGTCCATTCTGTAAATGATGGATGAAGCCCTTTCCCCAGGTTGGGGAGACAGGAATGCCGAGTTTGGCACCTGACCTCACCACCTGATTAGCTGCTTATCCATCCAGAGCCCCAGTGTCCTCTCTGAAAAGATGCCCCTTGCACCTCAGGGGACTGCTGTGAGGCTCCGAGGAGACAGTGGAGATGAAAATGAGCTGAGAGCTGCAAAGGACCATATCTGTGGGAAGGGATTACCTGCAAAACCTGAAACAGGCCCCTGGAGCAATCCTTGTGAAAAAGATGACAAACATTTGCCCGCTGGTCCTGCATGACTGTATGTTTCAGTAGAAGCAGCTGGAGGCCTGTTAACAATGATTTTTAAAAAGCTCTTAAATGGTAGTCCTCTTCTGTTCAGTGGCCCCACTCTGAGGTCCCATCCGCCTGAAGGTCTGGCCCCTTCAGTTACATGGCTGTGCACCTCCTGGGCGCACTCAGGTCTGCATTTGCTTTCTTCCTGATGCTTTCTGCAAAGGACAAGAATCCCATGGCCTCACGTTGCCTAAGCTCTTCCTCACAGGGCTGGTTTTAGGTTTTAACTGTCTGCCAGAGCTTGTGTTAAATGAGGATGTGACAATAATATTTAAGAACATTTTGGAAAAGGAAAAAAGTCCCCAATTCATCCACTCTGAAATGACTCTTTTTCCACAATTGCCGCAGGCAAGATCGCCACCATGCGGGCGGGGACCTTTCCTTTCTCCCCCTAGTAACAAGCTATCAGTGTTTTTCCTGTTGCCACATGACTAACACAGGCTTCATTCCTATCGGTGACTGCCTAATACCCCATCCTGTGGTTGCCCTGGAATGCACCCTGCCCACGGACATGATGGTGTTTAAGGCTTTGTCATCATGAGCTGCTCTTCTTTTCAGTGAGGGATTAGCCCTAGAACCTTTTATCCCAATTGCCTGATGGTTCCACGGGATGCCCTGAATTCCAAACCAGGCTTTTGGGATTGACAGACTCAAATAGGTTGTGATAGCCTCAAAATTTTTATTTGACCAGATCTGACTGGTTCAACTCATATTAAGCCAGTTCTGGCCCATATGTCTTAATGTCTGTGAAAAAGAAGTCTGCAGGCTGTTCCAGCCTTATTCCAAACTGGGGGGAAAAAAATCAAAGTATAGAGGGCTGGAGAGAAAGAGATGATAACATCAGTGGCCTTGGGGCTATGAAGGTAATAGGGATCATCTGGGTCAACACCCGTTTGCACAGATGGGGAAACCAGAGCCAGGAGGCACTGTGATTTGCCCACGGTTCTGCCTGAGTTCCAGAAGGAGGTAGAGCCAGGACCGGAAATCTGGAAAGATTAAAGCCAGCATCTTGGCATTGTGGTCTGAGCAGCCCTTGGAGGGCCCTGCTGCATTCCAGTGGGGCCATGCAGCTCCGACCCTGGGGCCAGGCCCTGCCCTGAGTAGGAGCCAGGCAGAGGATGCTCTTACCAGCCAGGTCCCTCCTGCCAATGGCCACGAGGCCCTCGAACAGCACTTTGCTGGGGTTCTCACCGGCCGTGGTCACGCCATGCAGCCAGATGAGCAGCATCCGGTGGCTGTGCTCCCGGTAGCTCTTGGTGCCTGAGGACCATGAAAGGAGAGAGAGGGAGAAGGAGCCAACCTGGCCTGCCTTACCAGAGCCAGGTCGGAGCACGTGTCTATGCCACCTTGTACAGCCTCCTGAACACCAGGCCCTTCTCTGTGCTCCAGCCAAGCTCAACCCAGAGATGGGGAGGGAAGGGGAGGAGCAGCCTCAGATGGGATAGGGGGCAGGAGTTTTGTGTCAGGGACCCTAGAACCTCCCCAGCCCCAGGCTTTCTCCTGAGCATCCACCATACATCCTGTTGGTGTCACTCTGAAGAGAGAAAGCACTGGCATTCATTATGGTACCACGATGCACATGACTGTACGTTTCACCTCTTTGGCTGCTCATAAAATCTGTGCCTTGCAAGCTGGTGGCCCTATTTTATAGATGAGAAAATGGCTTAGAGACAGAGCTGGCCACATTCTTCCCCCTGCACCAGTGGTTCTCAACCATCAAATGCTCCTTGGAAACACCTGGGAAGCTTTAGAAACTACTGACATCTGGGTCCCCCCAACCAGAGATTTCGACGTACTTGGGTCTGGGTGCAGCCTAGGTACTGAGCGGTTTTAAAGCTTCCCAGGTGATTCCAATGAACAAGCATGTTTGGAAAATGAGTGTCCACACTCTTCAGTGTCAGTGTGGGGTTAACCTGTTAAACTCTGTTACCAGGTCTGCTCTCCCAGCTTCGGACACACATGCTCGGGCACAGTCGTTGGGTCCAGGTCAGTCTGTTCACTGGTCCTCTGACTTTCTGGCCCTCCTGGGCCCTCAGCAGGCACTTCCTCACAGTGCTGCCCTTGGTGTGGCAGTTTCATTTGACCCAGCTGTCTCAACACCATTTATTCACCAGCCCTTGCCCTCAGCCCCGTAATATACAAGTGCTCCTTTATCATCCTTGAAAGTTCTTATCTGTCATAGAGCTCACTTTTGGACTCCCTGCTCTATTCCACTAAGTGATCTACATATTGTTGTGTCAGATATCTCTCTATGTTAATTATTTTAGCTTTATAAACGGTTAAGTCTGGTTGGGTTAAACCCTCTTTACTTTTTTGCCCCCAGAATATTCATTTATGTAATCCCTGTTTATTCTTTCAGATGAACTGTAGAATCCTTTAGTCAAGTTTCAAAAACCTCCTATTCTCATTTGATTAAAATTGGATCAAAGTTTTAATCTAATTTGGGAAAGATCAATATCTACATGATACTTTCTCGAGCCGGGAATACAGACTGTCATTCCACTTACCCAAGTCTTCTTTTAAAGTTCAACTAATTTTTATTGTTTTATTCATATGTGTCATTCATATTTCTTTTTAAGATTTTCCAGATGAAACTATTATAAATGGAATATCTTTTAAAAAATACCTTTATATATTTTGCCCACTTATTGATGGGACATAGGAATACTACGGTGTTTGATATTTTATCATATATTTAGCCATTGCATTGAGTTATTTTATTCTAAGAATTTTTCATGATTCTTCAGGACTTCCTATGTATATAATTATAGCATCTGAAATTAATAAATCTCTCTCTTGCTTTCCAATATTTACACTCATTTCTATTTCTGTTTCATGCCTTAGTAGCAGGGCCAAAGTTTCCAAATAGATGTTAAACAGTGGCAACAGCAGCTCCTCTCGTTTTGACAGGGAGTGCCTTTAGTTTAGTGTGTGAACGATGGGTATCAGCTGGGCTGAATCATGAAGAATGTGAAGTTCACGGGTCAACGGGGAGGGAGAGACAGAGGTCACAGCCTGAGCCAAAGCCTGGAAGAGTGAAAGAGATCGCGGTGTACTGGAAATGGCACGTGGTTTGGCGTGGCTGGGCTGTGGGTTGCACAGAAAACTGAACCCACCTCAAGTGCCCCCACTCCTCCGCCCCCTGGCTGCTCTGGTGGGGGAGAGGCAAGGTGGTACCTGTCCACTGTTGCTCGATGGCACGAATGTGGGCCTCCGTGAACTCCCAGCAACATGCGAGCTTCTTCCACTCATGGGGCCGCAGGTACCTGGAGGCCAGTTGCCACAGCACCGAGCGGAGCTGCTGTGTTTCCCGCCGATGGTCCTGCTTAAAGGTCAAGCTCTTCCCAGAGGGGTCACTGGGGTCGCTGCACGAGAGGTGGTCCTGTGGGGCAGATCCCAAAAGTGCAACAGCCGTCTGGGGGAAACACCTGCCAGGCTCTCGCTTGTAAGCCTGGACCGGGAACTGGCGTCAGCGCAGGCCTGGGGCTTAGTGTCCACTCCTCTGGTTTCTGACTCTACGCCTTGTCATGACCTCTGGGACCCAAGCTGCTCACACTGTTCCTCCATCCGGAATTCCTTTTCTCACCTCCCTGTCCTTAACCCCACTGCCACAGTCAAAAGACCACCCATACGCCACCTCTACCAGGAAGCCTTCCCAATTCCTCCTTTTCTGTGTGTGTTTTTGTTTTTGTTTTTGTGAGGAAGACCAGCCCTGAGCTAACATCTGTTGCCAATCCTCCTCCTTTTGCTGAGGAAGACTGGCCCTGGGCTAACATCCGTGCCCATCTTCTTCTCCTTTATATGGGACGCCACCATGGCAAACTAAACCACTGTGCCACCGGGCCGGCCCCTTCTCTGTGTTCTGATAGCATGGGTGTCAGTAGAATGACTCAGAAGCTGTGGCTAAAATCAGGCAACCAAGAATCAGGCACTGGACTTGCTGCATCCCAACAAGTAGTGAAGGGTGGGGTTACAGAATTCTTTCTCTGCAAACCAGGTGATAAAATGAGAGGTTATAAAAGAATTATGTGATAGCATAAATTAAACCCAGAAGAGCCCAAGTAAGCCCCTCTAAAGGCAGTGGGTGCACAGTTCTAGTTGTTAAAAAGCTCAGGGTGAGAAAAGTCACCAGGGGGTCTGCAGCTCTGAATCTTACATCCTAGTCAACAGCGTCTGGTCAGTCACTGTGAGGTGATGAGCTGGGGACTTAGCTCTCGCCTGGGGTAGTAAAAACTGTTTCCCTAGAGCAGTGTTTTCAGCAGAGTCGATACATTGGGATCATCTGGGAGCATGAAGAATTACTGATGCTTGGCCCTCACCCCAGAGATTCTGATAGAATTGGTCTGGGGGTAGGGAGGGGGGATTTGTGATTCTAAGGTGCATCGCTGCCTTGGTGTTGAGAAGTTCTGAAGCCTAGGTGGTTTAGAACTAGGCACAGAGATGAATCAATTCATCAAACCCTTGATATTAGTATTTTGGGGTTACATTTAGGAGCAATCTGTTGTATGTAAAGGGGTTATAATGTTTGGGAGAATCTAGCATATCAGTGAAAGAGAATATCTCAAAAATTCCTATGGGAATTTGTTATTGATTGATTGATTTGGAAATAGTGATTTTTTTTATCTGAGAGGTGTAAGAAAATTTTACTAAGTTTGTAAACAATACTGGAATGTTTAAGACATTTGAGATTCACTTTTTGGTTTAATTTATTGGACTTTCTAGGATAATTTAAGAATTTAGAAAGCATTCGAAGTGCTTTTAAAAATCTATTAAATTTCATTTTGTTTAAAATGTTTAAGGTATGGGGCCAGCCCAGTGGCAGAGCTGTTAAGTTCACACGCTCTGCTTCTGGCGGCCCGGGGTTTGCAGATTCGGATCCTGGGCGCCAATCAACACATCGCTTGTCAAGCCATGCTGTGGCAGTGTCCCATAAAAAGCAGAGGAAGATGGGCACGGATGTTAGCCCAGGGCCAGTCTTCCTCAGCAAAAAGAGGAGGATTGGCAACAGATGTTAGCTCAGGGATAATCTTCCTCACAAAATAAAAATTTAGGGTAGTATAATTAACCAAGTTTTAACAGGGGACCAAAGATTAATCAAAAGCCTTCCTTGAAAGTGATTGTTAAAATTTACTAGTTGTATAAATAGAAAAAGATTTATAAAATGAATTTAAAACTTTAAGGAAAACTAGGTTTTAAAATTTGTAATTTAATATTAATTTTAAAACTGAAGTAAATGCAAAAATTATTTTCTGCATATGAAAACAACCCTCAAAAATATAATGAAACTCCCACCCCAGCCACAATTGCTGACAACTGGATCAGAAAATTCTTGGCCTTACATTCTGCCACTCCTTTTTCCCAAAGCAGACATCACTAATCAATCCCAGGACACTTTCCTTCTGGGCTCAGAAAGTTGCCTGAACACAGTGCCCCAAGCAGCAGTTCCAATCACCTGGAGATGGCAGCGAGATGGAACCAACTAGCCATCTCTTTATTCACACATGCATGCATGAATTCATTCATCTATCAACCAGGAGCGAGAGCAGTGTCCAGTAGTACCCCCACACCGGCATGACCTCAGTGTGGTTTGGATGCTCACCCATCTCCAGATGCTCACAAACAACCCTGGTGGTAGGTAAGGCAGGGATTATCACCCCCTTGGAAACTGAGGGGCCCCTGAATTGGTCAGGGCTGGGGTTCAAAGCCAGTTCCACATGGAGCCAAGGCCGCTCCCTTTCCAACATGAAGAGGCCAAGCTCAGGGTCACAGTACCTTCTCCCATCTGTAGAAACGATCAGCTTTTATGATCATGTCCACCAGGCTAACATGGTTGCTGCGGGCGGCCACTGCCAGGGCGGTTTTTCCTTGCTGCAAATAAGAAGGAAGGGAGAGAAGCCAGAGTTTCTACTAGGAGGGGTGTAGGGTAGCCTCTAGCACTGACTACAAACTCTCCTGACCAAAGAAAGTAGTTTCTGGCAGTCTGCACTCGAGAGCAGAAAGCCTTTCTGGGCATGTCAAGGGACGTGGAAAAGTCACAGGTAGAATAAGGCAATTAATAATAATACCAGCAACCATCTTGTGTGTTTCTTTAGAGTTTAGGAAACCTTAGAGCTTTGAAAGTCAGCTCGCATAACTCTTCAACATCACGTGTGAAACAGCTGTTACCAGCCCTATTTCTCAAATGAAACCAGAGCCCAGAGAAGGCGCTTGGGCTCATCATGTCACGTTTGCTTGCTTCCCCTCAGGCTCCCAGCCCTTTGCTCCAGGCCTCCTGCACAGTGGCCTCAACCACTCCCAGGGACCTGTGGGGCGATGGGAAGTTCTTCCTTGCATTTGGCCAGCTGCCCTGGGGCCCAGCTCAAAGCAGGGAGCTCCTGCCAGATCATACAAGCACCCTTCTCCCCGTGAGCCTGTGACCTCCTCAGCCTCATACTAAGTCTTCACTCTTCTCAGACCTCCACCCACCTGAGGAGGTTGCCACCCCAGAGGCACAATGAGCCAGGAAGCTTCCCCCAACCCTGTCCCACACGCAGGGAGTTGTGGAGTGGCGATGTGCTGCTCCTTCACTCCCTCTTCCCCTTCCCCAGCAGATGACTCAAGGAGTTCAAAGTCTGATGGAGGCCATGAAACAGAACACAACCATATCACAGGCCTAGACCAAGACAAGTGTTGAGGGACCTCAGAGGAGGTAGGGAAAGGTGGTAGAGAGGGAGGAAAGCTTCCTGCAGGAGGCTGCGTTTGAGCTGGTATATAAAGGATGGGAGGCCTTGAACACTCTGAGAGCAGAAGGCATTTGTAGCACAGTCTCTGGCAAAGAGGGAGCCATGGAAACTTGAAAGGGAGGTTGGTCGTGAGCAGAGGTACCTTATCTCTCAGATTTAAGTTAACCCCAGCGACGAGGAGCATCTCCGCTATGTCCTGCCAGGCATGCTCGGCGGCAAGGTGGAGGGGTGTCTGCTGCCTCTAGAGAAGAAGCCAAGGAGATGGGAGAAAAGAAAAGCATGTAGGGGTGGCCCCTGGCTCAAAGCCAGTATAGCACCAAGGTGGGTGCATTCCCAACTAGGCCTTAACAAAGTTACTCTAAGAAGTCATGGGGGAGGGGTAAGTTGGGTTTAATCATAAACATAACACTCACCAGAGAAAACTTGGTAAAAACAAAAAAAGTGGAAAGAACAAAAAAATACCACTCACTAGCCCACCTAAGTCAACCTCCGTAATGATCCTAGTATATTTCTTATAGCCTTTTCTTTAATGCAGAATGTTCTAGTTTGTTGGTTTTACATATTTGAGGTCATCAAGGAGATATACATTTTGCTTCTGTTTTTCTACTTAACACATTCCACATATACTCCATTTTTAATAGCTCCATAATAGTCTATGTCTGTACCATAATTTACCTGATTACTTCTCCATTATTAAATATTTGGGTCATTTTCAAATTGAAGACGGATAAACAATGCTGCAATGAATATCTTTGTGCATGAGCTTTTAATGTGTTTCTTGAGGCTCAATTTTCAGAAGTGCTAATACTGATCATTTTAAAGGTATATGACGGGGGCCGCCCGGTGGCGCAGCAGTTTAGTCCGCGCTTGGCAGCCCGGGGTTCGCAAGTTCGGATCCCGGGCGCCCGCCGACGCACTGCTTGTCAGCCATGCCGTGGCGGCGTCCCATATAAAGCAGAGGAAGATGGGCACGGATGTTAGCCCAGGGCCAGTCTTCCTCAGCAAAAAGAGGAGGATTGGCGACGGATGTTAGCTCAGGGCTGGTCTTCCTCACAAAAAAAAATAAATAAATAAAGGTATATGACGTATTCTGCCAAACTGCTGTCCACCGCTCGTGATGGCGTGTGCTGGCACTGAGTACGATATGGCTGTGGGTGGATTGTGGGGACGGGGATTTAAGAGGGCTCCGACTGATCACAACTTCAGGACTTGGAGGCCTCTTGTTACACAAGACTGCCCCAGTCACCGTGCCCTGGGAATCTTCCCTAAGGAAAAAAAAATCAATGAAAGGAAAAGGTTGAATGTAGGAAGAGGTTTACTGCTGTTATATATATCATGGCAAAAACTTTGAAACAACCAAAATGTTTAAAATAGGGGAATGGTTAATAAAATGATGCTACCTTCAACAAATATTTAAATGGCTTTTTACAAGCTAAAAAAGGAATTCCTCAACTGTGGGCCATGCTGGTAGACTGCAGCCAAGCCCTGCCAGCCTGGGAGGGTGCCCAGAGGCTCCCTAGGGCCCAGATGGTTCCTGCAGCCACTTACATTGTCCACGGCATCCAGGTCACTGCCAGCGTCAATGAGGAGCTGCACCAGGACAGGGAAGTTGTGCCTCACAGCAAGGTGCATAGGAGAGGCACCCTGCTGAGGGGGGAGACACAGGATCAATTGATGGGTTCCTCTCAGGACAGCCCCACTGCAGGTTGGGAATGGGGGTGGGAGTAGTCTGGGTTTGGCCCCTCTCCTTCTCAGATGGGTGGCCTGAGGCATTTACAGCCCTGAAGCCTGAATCCCTGGAGCCCAAAACTGATCCCCAAGGTGGGCAGGGACGAGAAGAGCCAAGTTTGAGACCTTGCTATGCCAGGAACTCACTATGTGACTTTGGGCAAATCATTTCCCTCCTCTGCTACTCTTTATCTGGCAAGTGATGTTTGCCAAGGTCCCTTCTAGCAACACCTTCATGTTCTCTAATATCTCATTGAATCCACATATGCACCTAGGAAGTATATAGGGATGGTATTCTTAGCATTTTCATCTTACAAACGGAAACTCTGAGGTTCAGAAAACTTAAGCAACTTGCCCAAGGACACATAGCTAATAGAGACCTTAAACTTCTATTCTTCTAGAAAGTATTATAAGACTTTCCACCCCCAGCACCTAGGTAGATGCCTGATAACTATTTATGTATGAAACGAATGAATGAGAGGTAGGCAGGACCAGAACAGAGATCTCACTCCAAGTCCAACAACACTCATCCAAGGCTCGCTCAAGGCTGAAAGGCTCCATCCCCAGTGGTCTCTGGTGACCCCTGACTACACAGCAAAGTGGAGATACTGCCACAGTATCCCCCCTCCGGGTGATACAGTGACACATACACACTGTGGAATAGTACAAAGCCAGTAAAATTGATGGTATAGAGCTATACTTATGGCAGAAAAACATCCTCACATATTGAGTATAAAAAGTTACAGAACAGAATACACACACACACACACACAACAGCAACAATAAGAATGTCCACTATTGCCATTATTAGCTTAGGCCAGGGGGAAAAAAGGCTTATCAATATTGGAAAAGAAGAATTTAATAATACCATTATTTGTAGGCAATGTGATTGTATAGCTAGACAGGTTAAAATAGTTATTAACCCCTCCTCCAAAAAAACCCTAGTAGAATTAATAAAAAAGTCATAAAGAGGGGCCAGCCCAGTGGCACAGCGGTTTAGTTCGCGCTTGGCAGCCCGGGGTTCGCAGGTTCGGATCCCGGGCGCCCGCTGACGCGCTGCTTGTCACCCATGCTGTGGCGGCGTCCCAGATAAAGTAGAGGAAGATGGGCACGGATGTTAGCCCAGGGCCAGTCTTCCTCAGCAAAAAGAGGAAGATTAGCAACGGATGTTAGCTCAGGGCTGGTCTTCCTCACAAAAAAAAAAAAAAAGAAAAAAAAAGTCATATAGAAGATAAAAACCCCCAAGTCAATAGCATTCCTATATTGAATGCCTACACGAAATGACATATAATTTTTAAAATGTATTCTATTCACAATGACAGCCAAAAAATATAAAGTCTATGAAACATATAATTGGAAATGGATATGACAAAGGCAAACCAAAAGCTATATAACGTCACTGAGGGATATAAAAGAAGACATAGAGAGATAGCAAGAAATCACATGTTCCTAGTGAAAAAATAAAATATTATAAAGATGATCATTTTCTCTTATATTATTTACAGGTTTAATGTAATCCCAAACCCAAATTTCAATAAATGCCAAAAAATATTCTGAAACACATCTAGAAAAAAATTTAAAACCCAGGTAAAACTAACAGAATTTAAACAGTGTCCTCAGAACATTGCCGGATAACTATGAAATCAAAATCAGGACAAAAGAAAGTCTGTTGTGAGAGTGAATGGGCAGAGCAAACCGGCTCAAATGCAGGACTGCGTGAGCCGATAGACTTGTCAGAGCTGTAATGGTGGCTTTCCGGGAAGTGGCAGCCTACTGAGATACAATAACCAAATACGCTAGATATGGCCTCGGTCGTCCTGGAAACAGGGCTGGAGAATGTGATGGGAAAGTGGAGTGGAAAGACAGCAAGTATTGCTTTTAATTATTTTACATTTTATTTATAAAAATCAAAAGAACCAAAAAGAACAAAAGGTATCTAGTGACAAGTCTTCTTCCCACCCCCGTCACCCATCTGCTCAGTTCTCCCCCCTCCCCAGCCCCACTGGTAACCTCTGTCACTGCTTTTACGAGTATCCTTCCAGAGATTTTTTTAAATGTATATACAAGCAAAATCTTTTTTTTAATTAAATTTTTATTTTGAGATCATTGTAGATTCACACGCAGTTAAGAAATAATACAGAGAGATCTGGTGTATCCTTTACCCAGTTTCCCCCAACGGTAACATCTTACAAACCACAGTACAATATCCCAACCAGGACACTGACTGATAATATCCACCACCTCATTCAGATTTCCCCAGTTCCACTTGTACTCAATTGTATGTGTGTGTTTAGTTCTACGCAATTTTATCACATGTGTACCTTCATGTATTTACTACATAGTCAAGATATAGAACAGTTCTATCACCACAAGGATCCCTTGTGTTGTCCTTTTATAACTACACCCTCTTCCCTCCTCTGCCCCAATCCCCATTCCCAACCCCCAGCAACCACTAATCTGTTCTCCACTTCTATTTTGTCATTTCAAGAATGTCATGTAAGTGGAACCATACAATATGTAACCTTCGGGACTGGCTTTTTTCACTCAACATAATTCCCTGGAGATCCATCCAAGGTTGTTGCATGTACCAATAGTTTCTTCCTTTTTATTGCTGAGTTGTATTCCATAGTATGGATATTCCACAGTTTGTTTTACCATTCACCTTTTGAAGGACATCTGGGTTGTTTCTAGTTTTTGGCTATTATGAATAAAGCTGCTATGAACATTCAAGCACAGGTTTTTGTATGAACATAAGTTTTCATTTCTCTGGGATAAATCCCCAAGAATGCAACTGCTGGGTCATATGGTAATTGCATGTTTAGTCTTATAAACAACTCCAAAACTGTTTTCCAGAGTGGCTGTATCATTTTACATTCCCAGCAACGTACGAGTAATCCGGTTTCTTCACCTCCTTGCTAGCATTTGCTGTTATTGCTATTTTTTATTTTAACTATTCTAGTAAGTGTAGAGTGATATCTCATTGTGGTTTTAATGTGCACTTCCCTAATGGCTAATAATGTTGAACATCTTTTCATATGCTTATTTGCCATCTGTATATCCTCTTCAGCAAAATGTCTCTTCATGTCTTTTGTCCATCATCTAAATGATTTTTTTTCCTACTGTTGAGCTTTGAGAGGAGTTCTTTATATTTTCTAGACACTAGCCTTTGTAAGATATGTGATTTGCAAATATTTTCTTTTGGTCTGTAGCTTGTTTTTTTATTCTCTTAAGAGGATCTATTGCAGAGCAAAAAGTTTTTAATTTGATGAGGTCCAATTTATCAAGTTTTTCCTTCCAAGGAGCGTGTTTTTGGTATCAAGTCTAAGAACTCTTTGCCTAGTCATAGATCTTGAAATTTTCCTCCTATATTTTTTTCTAAAAGTTTTATAGTTTTACATTTAAGTCAGTGATCCATTTTGAGTTAATTTTGTATAAAGTGTGAGGTTTCAGTCAAAGCTCTTTTTGTGCCTGCTGATGTCCAATTGTTCCAGCACCATCTGTTGAAAAGGCTAGCTAACCTTCCTCCACTGAATCGCTTTTGAACCTTTGTCAAAAATCAGTTGGGCATATTTGTGTGGGTCTCCCACCCTTTTGTTTTAGCACACTATTCATATTATTCTGCAGTTTTAAATAAACTATTTTAGAATATACTTAGTTTTACATAAAAGTTGCCAAGATAGTACAGAGTTCACATATGCCCCACACCCAGTTTCCTCTATTATTAACATCTTACATTAGTATGGTATATTTGTCATAATTAATGAACCAATGAGATAGCTTTTCAGACATTCATTGTTTTCGATGACCTTGACAGTTTTGAGGAGTACTTATCAGGTATTTTGTAGAATGTCTCTCAATTGGGATTTGTCTAACGTTTTTTTCTCATGATCAGACTGGGGTTATGGGTTTTGGGGAGGAAGAGCACAGAGGTAAAGTGTCACTTTCATCACACCGTATTAAGGGTACATACTGTCAACATGATTTATCACTGTTGGCGTTGGCCTTGATCACCTGGCTGAGGTAGTATCTGTCAGGTTTTTCCACTGTCAGGTTGCTCTTTTTTCCCTTTCCCACAATGTACTTTGTGAAAGGAAGTCACTATACATAGCCCACATTTAAGGAATCTGGAGTTATGCTCCACCTTGAGGTGGAGGTCGGAGCATCTACATAAATTATTTGGGATTCTTCTGCATGGGAGATTTGTTTATTCTCCTCCATTTATTTATTCAATCAATCATTTATTTATATCAGTATGGACCCATAGATATTTATTTCGTACTTTGGATTATAATCCAATACAACTTTACACATTTTGTGCTCATACTGTTCCAGTTTTGACGATTGGGAGCCAACTGACAGAGCCTCATCATTGTGTGTGGGTTTTTTTAATAGACTATTTTTTAGAGCAGTTTTAGCTTCACAGCAAAATTGAGAAGATAGAGATTTCCTATAGACCCCTACCCCAATACACTCGTAGCCTCCTTGTTGTCAACATCCCCACCAGAGTGGTACATTTATCACAACTGATGAACCTACACTGACGCATCATTAGAACCCCAAGTCCACAGTTTACATTAGGGTTCATTCTTGGTGTTACACATTCTATGCGTTTGGATAAATGTATAATAATATGTATCTACCATTACAGTATCATACAGAGTGTTTTCACTGCTCTAAAAATCCTCTCTGCTCTGCCTATTCATTCCCTTCCACCCAACCTCTGGCAACCACTGATCTTTTTACTGTCTCCATAGTATGGCCTTTTCCAGAACATCATATACTTGGAATCATACAGTATGTAGCCTTTTCCAATTGGCTTCTTTCATTTAGTAATATGCATTTACAGTTCCTCCATGTCTTTTCATGTCTTGATAGCTCATTTCTTTTTAGCACTGAATAATATTTCATTGCCTGGATGTACCACAGTTTATTTATCCGTTCACCTACTGAAGGACATTTTGGTTGCCTCCAAGTTTGAGCAATTATGAATAAAGCTGCTATAAACATCCATGCACAGGTTTTGGTGTGAATATAAGTTTTCAACTCCTTTGGGTAAATACCAAGGAGCTTGATTATTGGATCATATGGTATGAGTATGTTTCGTTTTGTAAGAAAGTGCCAAACCATCTTCCAAAGTAGCTGTACCATTTTGCATTCCCAGCAGCAATGAACGAGAGTTCCTGTTTCTCCACATCCTTGCCAGCATTTGGTGTTGTCAGTGTTCTGGCTTTTGGCCATTCTAGTAGGTGTGTACATCACTGTTTTTTATGGAGCACTTTTTTATTTTCACTACAAGATGCTCCAGACTCATGCTATATATTTCCTGCCCCAGTCCTAGAATCAGCCATTTCTCCAAGGAGCCCTAGTACCTTTTACTGGAGAATGTGCATCTTGCTTTTTTACATAACTGTATCTTTAAGATCCTTCCGTAGAAGTATACATTTTTTTAAAACTTCCTCATTCTTTTTTATATCTGTATAGTATTCAATTGCATGGATGGACTATACTTTATTAAATTGCCTCCTATTTAAATGTGGGTTCCAATCTTTTGTTATTACAAACAATACTGCAACAAAAATCTGTACATACATCATTCCACACGTGTGGAACTATATCTGTAGAATAAACTCCTAGATTTGTTGGGTCAAAGGGCACACGCATTTGCACTTTTTATACATCTTGCCAAATTGCTCTCTGTATGAATTGTACCAATTTATACTCGCTCCAGTAATATATGAGGGTGCCTATTTCCCCAGAACTTTGTCAACAAATTTGGCAAAACTTTTGGATATGTGCCAATCTAATGCATGAAGAATTTTATCTCCATGTAGTATTAATTCACCTTTCTCTTAAGAGTTTTCTGTATTTCCTTTTCTACCAAATGTTGCTCATATCCTTTGGCCATTTTTCTCTTGGGTTTGTTGTATTTTTTTTTTGTGGTGATTTGTAGGAACTCTATATATTAGAAAAACTCAGCCCTTTATCTTTCATTCTAGTTTGTCATTTGGCTTTTGACTTTGCTTGTAGTTTCTTTTGCCAGGCAAAATGTTTTTATTTTTATATAATCAAATTAATCAATGTCTTATAATAGGTGGATTTAGGCCAACTCCCCTACCCCACTTTTCTCTTTCAGAGTGCTCTTAGCTATTTTGAACTTTAATTGTTTGAGAAAAAAAAAGATAAATAGATAAAACACAACAGAAAACCTGTTGCTATGTGTGTGAGCCACAGCCACAGTAATTTGAAAGGACGAGGAGGGCAGGGCATCCCTACAAGAGACCAGGACTAGCCCCAGGCTGCAGGTATTGGCTCAGGAGGCTCTATAGCCTCCGACCAGCTGCAGGGGACCATCCATGCTGGAGGCTAGAGAAGTGTTGGGACCTCCTGGACCAACAGGTAGAGGTGGCTGGAGCTGGTGAATATTTACTTGGTATTCATTCACTCAGTGAGAATGTATTGAATGTCCACTATGTGCCAGGTACTGTTCTAGGTACCAGGGATCCAGCAGTGGACACAACAGACAAAACCCCTGTCATCAGCAGCAACAGCATGGAGTTTGCCTTCTACTGGGGAAAACTGACAATAAACAACAAAAACAAATTAACCTTTCAGTTAGTGCCAAATGCTAAGAAGAAAGCAAAAGTGTCCAGGATGGGGGAATGGATGGGAGTGCGCTCTTTTAGAAGAGTGAACAGAGGAAGAGATATTAGGATGGCGGACTGTGTTAATTATTTGGGTCAGCCCTCAACTGGGGCAGGAAAGAGCATGAAATCCCATATGAAACAGTTCATTGTAACAGAATGGTCTGTTAAGAGGCAGAACCCAACAAATTTAAGTATTTGCTTATTCAGTAAGTGTTGAGATAACTAGTTAGTAATTTCGGAAGGAAAAATACACATTGATCCCGATTTGATACAACAGATATTTAAAACTTGATTTTTTTTTTTTTTTGGTGAGGAAGACCAGCCCTGAGCTAACATCCGTTGCTAATCCTCCTCTTTTTGCTGAGGAAGACTGGCCCTGGGCTAACATCCATGCCCATCTTCCTCCACTTTATATGGGACGCCGCCACGGCATGGCTGACAGGCAGTGCGTCGGCGGGCGCCCGGGATCCGAACCAGCGAACCCCGGGCTGCCAAGCGCGGACTAAACCCCTGCGCCACTGGGCCGGCCCCAAAACTTGATTTTTAAAAGTTGATTTTTAAAAATCAATTTATGGAAAAATTAGAAGAAGACAAATTATTTTGAAATTATGGGCATGGAGATTCATTTTCCAAGCATAGAAACAATATAAGAAAAAGCAAAGAAAAAAAATCATCAGATTTAATTTCTTTGAGGAAAAAAGCACCTCTGTTTGTAAAAAGCACAGCCAGAGGAGAGAAGAGAGGGCCTTCACTTTTTAGATCTGTGTCTTTTTTTTTTTTTTTTTGTGGGGAAGACCAGCCCTGAGCTAACATCTGTTGCCAATCTTCCCCTTTTTGCTGAGGAAGACTGGCCCTGGGCTAACATCCGTGCTCATCTTCCTCTACTTTATATGGGACGCCGCCACGGCATGGCTGGCAGGCAGTGCGTCGGCGGGCGCCCGGGATCCGAACTCGCGAACCCCGGGCTGCCAAGCGCGGACTAAACCGCTGCGCCACCGGGCGGCCCCTAGATCTGTGTCTTTTGACACTATTACTATCAGCAGGTTACTTCTGATATTAAAAAAATGCAAATATAACAAATAAAAATAATATAAATAGGGGGCAAAACCAGTCAAAATGAAAACAGCCGACTAAGAAGAAATCTTTGTTGTCGACATTGGAGGCAGAGGGCTTATATATATTACATAAAGAGCACTTGCAAACTAATTTAAACATCATTTTAGATCCCTATATATAAATGAGCAAGCAATTTGAAGAGAGAATTCACTACAAATGGAAAAATGTTCACTTTCAATAATAATCAAAGGAATGCAAATTAAGACAATAACGAGGGAGAAAATGTAAATCATACAATGTTGGTGAGAGGACTAAGAAATGGCCAACCCATACACTGCTAGTGGCTCTGCATATCGGCACGAGACTTTTAGGAAGTGATTTGGTTTACATAACAAGAGCTAGAAAGATGTTCACAATATTTGATCTCCAATTTCCACCTCTGGGAATCTTTCCAAAAGAAAAGTTACACGCATAAAGCTGTGCTACTTGTATTGGCAAGTAAACTTGGTGCTTTACGGTAGCTGAAGAGGTAATAAATCATGGCACCTCCATTCAACAGACAAAAATGTCATCATCAATAGCTATCCAGGAACACGGAAATGCTCATGATTATCCGGGCCCAAAATTATATGTATATTATAGTTCTAACTACACTGAAGTAGGTAATTTTTTTAAAAGATTGGTATAGAGTAAATAAAAATGAATGTTTGTGCCTGGGTAGTAGAAATATGGATGATTTTGTTCTGTTTTCTAAAATTCCTTTTCTGTTTTATTACTTTAAGTTTCTAAAGTTTAACTTTATTGGTAGATTTAAATTAATATTTGAATATGCAGAGAGACATGTTCTTAGATGGGAAGACTAAATATTAAATTCATTTTAATTATCTCCAATTAATTTATAGTATTTTAGTGATTAATATAAATCTTAAATTGATTTTTTTTAATTGACAAAATTACTTTAAATTTCAACTGGAAGAATAAACATGAGAATATAAAAGGATAAAAGATTATACTAACAAGAGAAGAAAATTAAGGGAAAGCAGCCTTGATGACTTTAAAACAAATTAGAAGGCAACAATAATTAAATAGCATGGTACCAGCTCAAGATTAGACATAGAACTTATTGAAAGAGAATCACTCACCCAGAAATAGAGCCCACCCTATATCAAAATGTAAATACATGATAAAGGAAGGAATAAAAAAGCACTAAGAAATGTAAGAACTATTTAATAAATGCAACTGAGATAGAAATATAAAAATTTGGGGGAAAAACATCTGTTGAGTAATATATCACACCATATACAAAAATACATTTTAGAAGGATTAAAGAGAAACATCAAAAATTAAATCACAACTAGAAGATTACTAAACTAAAATTCAAAATTTGTGTCAAAAATACCATTAATTACATAAAAATTGACATCTTCAGTATGTGAAAAAATTGTAAGAGCAAACAATATATATGATGGTCCAAGAGTAATGATTTCATAGAAACTGGTTAAAAACAAAAGAACCCACCAATAGAGACAAGGGATCTGAAGAAATAACTCACAACAGAAGAACCTATACTAGAAAAATGAATTAATGGGAAAGGTACACGGTCAACAGTAATCAAAGAGATTCAAAGCAAAACAATAACAAAGAATCACTTAACTATAAAATTTATAAAAATATGAATACCTAATACTGGTGAAAGGCCATCCATAAATTACTGGGGGCTATGTGGTCTGACCTTTCTGGAAAGCAATTTAACAACTTACACCAAGAATCATAAAAATGTTTTTTAATACCTAATATTGGTGAAAGGTCACTCATAAATTACTGGGGGCTATGTGGTCTGACCTTTCTGGAAAGCAATTTGACAACTTACATCAAGAATCATAAAAATGTTATTGCCACCTGACCCAGAAATCCTGTTTGGAGAATTCATATATAATGCAAAAGAAATACAAAGTTATATGCCATAAAGATGTTCATGAAATCATTATTTATCGTGGCAAAGTCAGAACCAACTTAAATATCCAACAGTTGAGGAACTGTTAAGTAAAGTGTGATGTGGTCACTGGACCACATCTGACACTAAAAATACGTACTAGGAAAACTACATGGTAACATTTGATTTCTGGGCTGGGTAGACTCCACTGTACTGGAGTCAAGATTCTGGTGTCTTGATGGGTAAAAACAAGAAGGCTTCCCCCTTTCCAGAATTCTGCCTTAGCTTGGATTCTTTCTAGCTGGAGATCTACTCTACATATGAGGAAAAACTGGGAGAGAATAAAGAAAAGTCATCATTTTACTAGGGTGTTGGGATTTTTTTCACTCTTTTTCTCTATATTTCAATGAACTGTGTTATATTGTTTTTACAGTAATTTTAAATGTAGTACTTATTGCAGCTATAAGAAATGACCTCTTTCTAATTTAAACAACAGATAGTTCCTCATTTATATAATGGGAATAATAATAGTGCCTGTAGATAAGGAAACAGAGGCCCAGGGAGGTCAAAGCAGCTTGCCCAAAGTCATTCAGTTTGTGAGTGGCCTCAGAACCAGGTTGCCTGACACCAAAGTCCATGTCTTAACCACAAGATTATATGTTGCCTGTATGTGTACCACAATGTCACAAGAGAAAAATGAACAACCAAAAGGCTAGATCTGTAACATGAAAATCATTACTTAAGACCCAGTGCATAAATGAGTGGAGAACATGAGCAGATAATTCGCTTGGGAGGAAATGCAAACTTGGTTCTAATCCCGTTCCAGCTAGGAGCTTATTTGACTCTCCTACTGCCAGCTCCCCTGGTCCTGACCCCCACCCCAATCCCAGGGGCCTGAAGTGCCAGTCTCTCCCTGCTGTGCTTCATCAGTGAGGTCAGGGGAGACTTTGCAGCGGGGACCCCCTTCAGTGCAGGCCCCCACACTTACACGATCAGCCACGTTTGTGCAGCCTCCTCCATGGATGAGGGCCCGGGCCATGTCCTCAGAGCCACCAAGGGCTGCATAGTGGAGGCAGCTCTGCTTTTTCTAGAGGGAAAGAGGCATCAATGCAGAGTCCTAATGCAGAGTCTCACAGTGGGGTTTACAAAGCACTTTGGGATTTGTTATCCCATTTGAGTCTCACAACCCCCCTAGGACTATTATCCCCATTAAACCCTGAGGCTGGAGGAATCAACGACTTGCCCAGGCCTGGTGACTAGTACAAGGGGCTCACTATGGTCTCAGCCTTTTCCTCGCCTCCTGTCATAAACTCCGGAACGTAGGCCAAAGCCCGAACAATTCCTTAGCTGGTAAAGACATGCAGAGTATAGACTCTGAGGAGATGGTTTTCAAAGAGGGGAACAAATAAGATTTTCCAGTACAGGGCAAACCCCACCTGGCATGTACTGCCCAGCTGGAGCAGGTCTCAGCATGTCCAGCCAGGAGCCTGGCAGGGCCAGAGCAAGGGCTTCATTCCAGACCGGCCTTCTAAGTGCTCTCCTTCAGTCAGAGCCCACCCCTGGGCCAGCAACGACCTCACATGAGATCCCTCCCCATTCTGCCAGGCAGGCCCCAGAGGTGACCAACTGTCCCAGATTGCCCAGGACTGAGAGTTCCCTAGGATGCAGGACTTTCTATTTTAAAACCAGGATAGTACGGGGCAAACAGGGATGAGTTGGTCACCTTCCCAAAGTCCCGTCTGAGCTGAATGCACCGGGTGGGTGGGAACCAGTCCACCTCCCAGTGGGAAATGCAGTCACTGGGTTTGTAGAGACCCTGCTGCATGACGTTGTGAGGGGTGGGCGTGTTGAAAGGGAATGTGCCTCTGCCACAACCTTCAAGCCAAGGCTGGAACACAAGGCCCGGTGCAGTGGGCAGATCCAACCCCATCAATGACCACCAGCTGGACGCAACCTCCCAGTCTCTAAACCCCTATGCTGCTACCGCTGGGGAGGCAGCCTTGACGTGTCCCTTCTTCTGCCCCCTCCCAGGATCTAGTACTGTGCTGGGCACAGAGAAGGGACCTGCTGAC
The DNA here is from genome assembly GCA_031878705.1 of Tapirus indicus. Lineage (NCBI taxonomy): Eukaryota > Metazoa > Chordata > Mammalia > Perissodactyla > Tapiridae > Tapirus > Tapirus indicus. The sequence goes on along the minus strand of CM062918.1, from coordinate 55,816,052 downwards.
CAAAGAGCAACACCAAGCCGATGGAAGGACATAGTTGGGTGCCCTGGGGCAGCTACCTTTCCCCTCTGGGCCTTGGTGTCCCCCCACATCCCTGGGGCAGTAGTTCCCACATCTTCTAGGGGAGTTCTGCAAATTAAGTGTTTTGTGGCTTATGAAGCATTATTCACATTTAGGGGATTTTAACATTGATATTATTATTAAATTTACATCTGCCATTTTGCTATTTATTTTCTACATGTTTCCTGTCTCTTTTGTTCTGTTTCTCCCTGACTGCCTTCTTTTGTGATATAAATATTTTTTAGCAGACCATTTTAATTCCTGGTTTTTAACTATTTTCACTATTATTTATAGTTTATTATTAATATTATTTTTGCTTTATTATTTAAATTTAGAACAAATAGAGAATTCTGGACCCTGAAGCCCTTCAACCAGCCAAGAAAGACTCACTGATCTAAACATAAAAAGCAAAAACAAAACCACCAACTCCCTACCTAAAGAAAGGCCACAACCCCCTCTCTGGGACACAGAGGAGAATGTCTAAGGGCCGACTGAAGCAGCACAATGGTGAGGGGAGAAGAGGCCTGTCCCAGAGCCACACCGGGCTCCAGCTCTGAGGGCTGGACTGGCCCCTGTGTGGGTGGGGCAAACCTTGCAGGCCATGAGCTCTGGAGTCAGGAATAGGCTTTTCAGACTCAGCTTTGCTTCTTACCAGCTTGTGACCTGGGAAAGTCACCAACTCCCTCTAAGCTTCAATTTCCTCATCTGTAAAATGGGGAGAATTTCTCTGAGGTAACAGAAATCAAAAGGACCTGTGAACCATCAAGTGCCCAACAATAAGAAGACACAGACAGGTGGTGAGCTCCTATGATGTCTCCGGCACTGTGCTAGGTATTTAATCCTCACCACAATGTAAAAAGGTAAGTATACAGCATCTCCATTTCATAGTTGGGAAATGAGGCTCAGAGATGTTAAGTAACTTGCCCAAGGTCACAGAGCTCAGCAGTGGAGAAGCCAAGACCAGAACCTGAGCCTGCTGCCTCATGGCCTCTGTTCACACAACGTTCAGGAATCACTGTGGCTGCTACTGTTGACACAGTCATGGTTCAGCAGTGGAGGGCAGACAACAGTCATGGGAGGCCTGGCTACCTGGGTGAGGGCGTTCACGCTGCTCCCAGCCCCGAGGAGGAGCTGCACACAGTCGGGGTGGATCCCTTCAGCAGCCGCGTGCAGGGCAGTCAGACCTTCCTGAAACACATGAGGAGAGGGATGAGGACGGCCGGGAGGCTGAGGCCAGACCCTAGGGGAGAGGACATCCCTTGCACCATGGCTCCAAGAACCTCTGAGCTCTCCTCTGCCCTGCTACTGAGGACAACGACCTGGCTTACTTATGGTTGCCTGAGCCCTGAACCTGATTTTCTCACTTTGAGGGGCATGTGGAACATTCACGTTCTCCTCGCCCTCCAAGCCGCCTCACCCCCTGCTCTCTGTCTATTCCCTCCTACTCCAGGAAGCCTTCCCGGATCATCCTGGCCACAGCAACTTCTCCCTTCTTTGAGCACACACCATGGGTGTATTTCTTGGTAATTCCTCATGCCTAGTGCCCCCTAAGCCTGGAGTTTTGTGACGCTGCTTATCTTTTGCTGGTAGGTTGTTAGTCCGAAAACATGTCCTCAGCTCCCTGGCTTCAGGGCATCTCCCAGGGGAAAATCAGGCCACAACACGGGCTGTGGGTTCCTTGAAGGCAGGGAGCAAGCAAGCGTCATGTATCTCTGCATCCTCTGGGGGTGGCTCACCGCATTCTGCTCCTCTAGGTCCAGCCTGATGTCCACGAGTCGCTGCAGCACAGCCAGGTGGCCCCGGCCAGCAGCCAGGTGAAGGGCCGTGTTCCCCTCCTGCGGGGAGAGGGGCCAGTAGAATCACAGACCCTCGCAGGCCCTGGAGACCAGCTGGAGCTGCCCCTCATTTTATAGACATGGAAGCTGAGGCCCAGAGAGACATGTCCAGGGTCACAGAGCACGTCCATGATGAGCTACAGCCCTGGAGGCTGGGCCAATGCCACCCTGCCCGAGCACGGTGCCCAAAACGACAACCACAGGTACTTTCAAGGGCCAAGTCCTCGTCTCTCTTTCCTTACACTTCAAGGCAGACACATTACTTAAAAAAATAATAATAAATCCCTACTTCCCATGTTCCTGTCTACTTTTACTTATTTTTTGGGGGGGGGGTGAGGAAGACTGGCCCTGGGCTAACATCCGTGCCCATCTTCCTCTACTTTATATGGGACGCCGCCACAGCATGGCTTGACAAGCAGTGAGTAGGTCCGCACCCGGGATCCCAACCCGTGAACCCCAGGCCACCGAAGCGGAGTGTGCAAACTTAACTGCTACACCACCGGGCCACACCCCGTGTTCCTGTCTAAAGCCAGTCCCTCCTCAGGCACGCAGACCCATCCCCTCCCTCTGCTCAAAGCCACAGCTCCAGCACGTCTCCTCTGCGCTCAGGCATGTGGCCCAGTCACTCATCTCCTCCGTCTTTGCTCAAGATGTTCTCCTCGCACCGCAGAGTGCAGCCCACCCTGATCACACTATTTACAACTGCAACTCCTGGTCCTCATCCTGCTTGACTTTTCCTTTTTCCCCATAGCACCGCTCACCTAACACACACATACATTTGCTTGTATACTGGGCTTGCTGTTCATTGTCCGACTCTTTGCTAGAACATGAGCACCACAAGGCCGGGGTGGGGGGTTCTCTTTTGTTCTCTGATGTTTCCCCAAGTGCCTAGAATAGGGCCTGGGGCACAAGGCAGACACTCAATAGATATTTGTTCAGTGAGTAAATAATGTGATGGGGAGCTTGACATGTGTCTTCTGGAACTTGAGAGCCAGAAGACTGGTGGTTGCCTCACACTTGAGAAGTCTAAAGGTGACAGTGAAAAAAATACAAATAAAAAATAAAGGTGACAGTGACAGAGCCAAGAGAGATGGCCCCACTGGGCAGGGCAAAGGGCACAAAGTTCTTTGTATTAGAAGCAGCCCCCACTGAGGACAGCCTGCTTGGGGTTGTCCTTAAAGGGATCTTACTGCAGAGGAGAACTGGAGGGTGAAGGGGCCCCAGCAAAGAAGAGGACAGCTGGAAATGGACAGCCAGAGAAAATGTACATCCCTAACAAGGAACCACAGATGGAGGACCAGGGCAAGGACCCCTGAGGAACCTACAGAAGCACCCAGAAGGGAAGATCCAGCTTTGGCTATTCGTCAAGCCCCTGGGACATATTTAGTGGACCCAGTCATGAGACCCTCCAGCACAAGCTCTTTCCTCCACCCTGGCCTGTCTCAGTACCTCCCCGAGAAGGAATCAAGACCGTCACATTTAGACACAGACCCTTAAAGGGCCCAGTGAGGATGTGAACATACAGTATACCAAGCTAAAATAGTTAAGAACACAGCCCCATGAGAGACCCACACATCCATGAAACAGTTATGACTACCTTATGGGATTAAAGAGGAAAGATTTAAATTTCCTTTATGATCATCGTCATATTATATTAATAACTAAAAATTAAGTTTCAAATCTCCCCTCACCAGCTTCGCTCCGCTCCTCCCCCACCCTCTGCAGACACACGCAGTGACCTGGTTGGCTCGCTGCACAAGCAAGGACCAGGCTGTGGGAAATGTGGCCACAGCGTGAAGTCTCTGTTCAAGTAGACACGAAGGAAGTGGGTAACTGTGGGGGCCGACATGTGCCGTCAGAGAGCAGGGCCATGGAGACAGGGCGGGGCTTTCTTCTTCCTTCTGGGTTATAAATATCCACGTCCTGCCCTTTGAAGCTGCAGGTGGCATGGACCCCCTATCAAGGCACTCACACTCTGCCTGGGCAGGGTAGGGGGCTCAGAGGCAGGAGAGCTGGGCGGGAGGAGGCCTTGACCTCGGGCCTGGTGCCCACTCCCCTCCACCCATGGGGACACCTAGCCTCTCCACTACTGTGAGGCCCTAGCAGCATCTCCTTGACGTTCCCAGTGGAATTAATGACTCTCTGGGCTCTCAGAGCCTCCTGCCTACAGCACCTGTGGCATGACGTGTGTTGTCATCAGTTCTGACAGGTCTGTCCCCCTGTGCAGGCTGTGGGGTCCTCGCAGGAGTCAGACCTTCAGTGGCTAAAAGCTTTGAAAAACTTACTGTGCCCCCTCCCCAAACAAAATTCAAAATGAAAACACTCCTCATCTGAAAATACAAAACTTAACAGGGGCATGCAATTTGAAAAGCTTCGTCCTAGAATTTCTGATTGTAAAATTCTGGGAAAGTTCATCAAAGCTGGACTTTTCTTGTTTTCCGGTTTTGGAGCTCCTGCTCTCCTGAGGCCCTGAGGACAATCATTTTTGCCTCCTGGGTAGATGTGTCCTGGCAAGGACTGTCCTTTACCGCTCCCCACACTCCCAGTTCCTGGCCCCGTGTCTGGCACAGAGCACGACCCGCTCAGCCCATGTTTCTGAAATGAAGGAAATCAGCCTGAACTGATTCTCAGGACCTGACTCAGCCTCTCATCCCGAAAGGATGAGTGTGGACAGACGAATTGGATGCAGATCCTGAGGGCTCAGTGTGCCAGGAGGCAGCCTGGTGAGAGGAAGAAGCACAGGGCTAGGCATCAGGATGCTGGTTCCAAACCCAGCTGAACCTTTGTCTTGCTGTGTGACCTTGGCTAAAGTATCCCCTCTCTGGGCCTCAGTTTCCATATCTATAAAGTGAAAAGGTTGAACTGGCCCCTGATGAAGATGCCTTCCATTTCTAAGACCCTGTGGTGCATTTGTCTGTGAGCTCTCTGTCACTAGCTTATAAACAGAACTCCTTCTATCCTGGCCAAACACATTAATCAGAATATTAAAAATGGAGTTTGTCTCTTTGTTGGAAGCATTGTTTAGAATTTGCTGCAACTTATTTGCCTAACGATGCGCAACGGTCCAGTGACAAGAGTCATTTGCAGGGGAGTCCCCTCTAGTCCCCATCCCTCACCCCTTCCCAGATTGAAGAAATCCTGCTCGTAAACTCCCCACCCTGAAGGAACTGCTCCCTCCTCAATGCTCTCATCCTGCTTTTGCCATAACCATAGTGGATTACTAAAACACAAAGAAAGCAAATAATCAGCAGGTGTGTGGCTACCATCCCCCTAACTCTTCCCCACACCCCCCAACAACAGACATCCCCAGTGGAATCACAATCCCACTCAAACCCACTCCAGGCAGCACTACCAACCAATCAGATTTGCCCTCCTGGCTCCCCACATCGGATCATAGCTCTTTACTAGGACTCTGCTGTTGAGTTCCTTGAGGACAAAACTGTGTCCTGGGCATCTTTGTGCTCCTCGCCCATAGCACAGGGCTGGCCCATGGCGTGTGCTTGAAAAACGCCTGCTGGATGAACATCAGACACGCTCTGGTCTTTGGGAGGTAGCACGCTGGAGTCAGAAGTAGGCACAGGTGAGCTGCCAGTGCCCGCCCTGGTCAGGAGCCCAGAGCCTGGCCCTCCCCTGGGACCCACGGTCACAGTACCTTGTCTTTGACACTGTGGTCACAGCCAGAGCCCACAAGGAAGTCCAGAGCATCCAGCTGCCCGTGCTCAGCAGCCCGGTGAAACGCCGTCCTTCCCAGCTGACCGGGGAGGAGAAGAGGGTGAACCTTCCGCCCTCTGCCCACCTGGCCTCTGTTTCCCCTACTGCTCTGGGCTTGCAGTGACCTCTCCTGCCCCAAACGCTCTACACACCCTGCCTGGAAAGCCCAGACCCAATATCCCAACAAGACCCCACTGGTGGGTCCCTCCCCCACTGAAATCCTTCAGTGGCTCCCTGCTGCCTACTGAAGAAGGGTCAGATTCCTGAGGATGGGGATGGAGATCTCCGTGAGGGGCCTCAGCAGCCCCTCGGGCCCTCACTCCAAGATTCCAATCCATCGGAACTCACACACCTTGGGCCTTTCCCACCTCTAAAGCTCTAGCGATGCCCTCTCCTCCCTTTGGAATGCCCCCCACCTCTGCTTTCCAATCTTACCCACAAAATCCAGTTCATTCACCAAATGCCACCTCCTCCGGGAAGTGGAAAGCAATGGCTCTCTTCTCTATCCTGCCTAGTCCTTATCAGAACCCCTCTGAGGGAACTGACCATGTTCACCTATGTCCTGGTATTTGTGCCCTAATGCCCCTTCCAGACCAGCAGCTCCCTGAGACGGGGTCCTGTCTGCACTACTCATAGCTCAAAGGATGCACTCAAGGAATGGGCAGGAGTGGCCCCAGGAGCCCCTGGCCCAACGGGAAGGACAAAGAGCCTTGAGGCCACTCTCACCTTGTCAGCGTGGTCCAGGGCCACATCCTCCAGGTCCTCCATTATGAACGCCAGCACCAGCACGTGGCCTTTTTGGGCTGCGCAGTGCAGTAAGGTCAGGCCGTCCTGGAAACAAGCCCAGGGTGGTCCCTGCAGTCTGTGAAGGGAGGCCCTTCTCACACACTGGCTGTCTCCCCAACAGTGAGTGTTTGCGACGCGGAACACAGCTTCCCCATGGAAACGTTGCAAATGGAGATGGGCCCCTGGGATAACCGCAGGCACCCACTCGGCCTCACAGGGGCGGGTGGGAGTCGGGATGCCAGAGTTCAAATCCCAGCTCCAGCATTTATCAGCTCTGTGGTCTTGGGCTCGTTACTTCTACCTCGCTGAGCCTCCATTTTCTCACAGGTCAAATTAGGTTAACAATCCTTGAGAGGATTGGACGGCATCACCTACAGGAAACGTATTTTATAAACTGAAAATGAGTCGAGGATGTAAGGCGAGGCTGTATAGCATTCACAGTCCCAGAACATCCCCACGGAACACTGTTATGAAGGTTCTAGCATCTGCTTTCCTTGATAGAGCGGCAAATGAGGAAGGAGGTGGCTAAGTGCCCAGCGTCTGTCACTGGGGGTCATCTCCTAGCCTTCCGGGGAGGACTGAGAGCAGATGTGCTCTGCAGGGACTAGGAGATTAGTGGCCCGGGTGGGAGGAGGGGGAGGCAGGAAGAAGGTCTCTTGGCCCCAGAAGCAACATTTAAGGAAGGAGGTTTGCAAATCCTATATTCATAGCCCAGAGCTTCTACCCTGGCCTTGCATCACAGCTAGATTGTCTGGAGCACCGTTTTTCAAATAGCTGGCAACCATCAACGGGTCATAAAAATATGTAGGACAACGTTCTACATCTTGACAGTGGTTTGGGTTACATAGGAATAGCATCTGTCAAATCTCAGTGAGTATACACTTAATATTTGCATATTTCATTGTATGTAAAGAGATGAACTCTAGTTAATGACATGCATGCTGAAGTATTTAGAGGGAAGTGCATTGATGTCTGCAATTAATTTTGAAATGCATCCAAAATTTATTAAGAACTCTAAAAACTTATCAATAAGAAATTAAACAACCCAATTAAAAAATAATTTGGGGGATGAGCCCAGTGGCATAGCGGTTAAGTTCGCGTACTCGGCTTCGGTGGCCCGGGGTTTGCAGGTTCAGATCCCAGGCGCAGACCAACACACCGCTTGTCAAGCCATGCTGTGTCAGTGTCCCATATAAAGTAGAGGAAGATTGGCAACAGATGTTAGCTCAGGGCTAATCTTCCTCACACACACAAAAATAAGAATTTGGACACCAAAGAAGACATATGGAGGGCAAATAAGCACATGAAAACATATCTGATGTCATTAGTCATTACTGAAATGCAAATTAAAACCACAAAGAGGTTCTAATGATAGAGTACGGAAAGGGAAAAATGCTAACATTCCAGTGGAGAAACCTGGCCAACATCACTTTAACCAAGAGATCAAGGGTGATATTGTGATTCATAATAAGAAATATATATTTGGTCTTCATCCCTGTTTCTGACACAAAGCTCCTAAAACCCTAGTGGCAAGAGCAATAAAGGAATCTCTTGTCAGGTTAATGAAGGGACTGGGGAAGCCCTAAGTAACCTAAGGATGGGGGCTGATTGCCTGGGAAACCCATCCTGATTAGAGGGTTGGAACTTTCAGCCCCACCCCATGACCTCCAGGAAGTGGAGAGGGGCTGGAGGTTGAATCAATCACCAGTGGCCAAGGATTCAGTCAATCATGCCTAAAAAACCCAACAGGAGGGGGTTTGAAGAGGTTTCTGGTTGGTAAACTCGAAGGCATCCACGTGCCAGGCCCCAAACTCCACGGGGACAGAGGCTCCTGCTTTCGAGACCTCGCCCTATGTTTCTCTTCATCTGGCTATTGATTCCTAGCCTGTAATATCCTTTGTAAGAAACTGATAACTAGTAAGTAAACTGGTTTCCTGAGTTCTGAGAGCTGCTCTAGCAAATTAATCAAACCCAAGAAGTGGAGTCGTGGGAGCCTCTGATTTATAGCCAGTTGGTCAGAAGCACAGATAACAACCTGGATTTGAGATTAGCATCTGAGTGGGGGCAGTCTTGTGGAACTGAGCCCTTAACTTGTGAAATCTGACGCTATCTCCAGGTAGACAGTATCAGAATTGAGTTAAATTTGTGGGACACCCTGTCAATGTCCGTGGAGAATTGAGTTAACTGCTTGGTGACGTGGAAAAGAAACACACATCAGAATTGGTGTCAGAAGTGGATCAAGGTAACATCACTCGTGTTATCACTGGTGACAAGTCATGTTGGTATGATATGCCCCCTAATAAGAGGTGATGAGAAAGGCACTTGACTTCTGTGGTCTTATTCCCAAAATTCCAGAACCCCAACCTATCTAATCATGAGAAAAACATCAGACAAACCTCAGCGAAAAGACATTCTACAAAATACTTGACCACTACTCTTCAAAAGTGTCAAGGTCATGAGAATCAAGGAAAGACTAAGAAATTGTTTCAAGATTAGAAGAGAATAAGGAGACAAAATGACTAAATATTGTAGGATATTAATGGGAAAACTGGTGAAATTCTAATACAGTCTATAGTAAAATTTTAAATATCACCAATGCCTGGCAAGGTAGAGCCAGGTAAACAGCAGGGAAAAGAGAAAGCTTCAGGGTGGAAGCAGGAAGGGGGGAACGGATTGTGGGCCTGGCTCAAGGCTCATCTAAGATGTGATGAATACCCTCGGGGAAGATCTTCAACAGGGACTGAAGGGAAGACTATAATGACTGTTTACAAAGATGGCTGCAACCATTCCTCCCACCCTTGGAAGCACCCTAAGCAAGCAGACTGTGCTACTCTTCTCATCCAGAGGGGAAACTAATATTCCCCTCCCCCTGAATCTAAGCTGGCCTCTGATGGGCTCTGACCAGTAGAATGTGGTAGAAGTGCTACCATGTGACTTTCCAGCCTTGAACTCAAGAGACCTTGCCACTTCCACTCTTGCTTTTTTCATGTGCTGGGGTAGCCACCTAAGGAAGGCCAGCCTGGCCTCTGTGAAGATCAGCCACCACCTGGAGAAATAAGCAGCACCATCCCAGACATTCCCCACTCCCTGCAGAGGCCCCAGACATGAGACCCAGAGAGAGCCAGCACCCAGCCCAACCACCTGCTGACCGTGGTCTCATAAGTGAGCCCAGGCAAGACCAGAGGAACTGCCCAGCCAATGACAGAATTATGAAAAATAAGAAATCATTGTTACTTTAAACCACTAAGTTTTAGGGTGGTTTGCTACCAAAAATACAAAACTAAGCAGAGGGGATCTGCTTAAACAGAAGAGTCCATTTCTCAAAGCCCTGCCTTCCACACACACCCAAGACTCCACCTCTCTCATTCTAGAACACTGAGGCTCATTCATAGCTCTGTGTTTATAGCAAATTCCATCGAGACAGCTACTGGATTCCCCAGGGCCACTGAGCCTCTCCTAGGCCAAGCAGGCCAGGCAGGCAGGACTGGACTGGAGGACTCTCAACTTGAACTGAGGTGTCTTCATAGGGTACCCTCCTATGGCCCCTCACTCTCTCACTCCCACACTCTGGGCCCATAACTTAGGGGCGTCCTTCCCTGGGAGCTGTCAGACATTCCCACCACTGCCAACAAGATCCTGACAATGGCACAAGGCACACCTCTCATGTGCCATGGCCCTGCTTGGTGTCTGGAGAAGTCTATGGACTCCTTCTCAGAATAATGTTTATTTAAACACATAAAATAAATTATATAGGAAAATTTTTTAATCAAATACACAGGCTTACAAAGGTGTATTAGTTTCCTATTGCTCCTATAACAAATTACCATAAACTTGGTGGCTTAAAGCAACATAAATTTATTATCTCACAGTTCTGGGGTCAGAGCCTAAAATGGGTTGGCAGGGCTGCGCCTCTTCTGGAGGCTCTAGGGGAGAATCCCTTTCCTGGTCTCTCCAGCTTCTGGAGGCTTCCACATTCCTTGGCTCGTGGCCGCATCACTCCAACTTCTGCTTCCTTCATCACATCTCCTTCTCTAACTCTCCTGCCTCCCTCTTTCTCCTCCAAGAATCTTTGTGGGACCGTGTGAATAATCCAGGATAATCTCCCCGCCTCAAAGTCCTTAACTTAATCACATCTGCAGAGTCCCTTTTGCCCTGTTAGGTTCTGAGGTTCACAGGTTCTAAGGATTAGGACATGGACATCTTTGGGGGCCATTATTCTGCCCACAACGAAAGGAAACCAATTATATTGAAATAGAATTATCAAAAGTATTAAAAACCAAATTTTCAGTCTAGTCACATATGTGCTTTATTGATCCATTAAACAATAAGATCTAGTGAAGGATCTGGTAACTGCCATAATTTCTAAGTAACGATGAACATAAATAGTATTTTGATATAACTGCAGAAACTGTAATGTGATATGAAAATAGCTACATTTTCCATTAGTGATAAAGTCACAGGTAATACTAATACCACCCACACTCATCATTGAAAGAAATGCCAAATTTTCAAGTAGAAGTTAGTGAAAAAAAACAAAACGTACTTTTTCCCCATCTGAGTCCCTGGATTCCTGAATTCTCTCTAAGGACGACAGTTAAGAACCCCTGGCTGAAGGTATTTGGCCTAGAAATGTTTGCATTTTCATAAGGGCCACTGACCCCTGGAAGGTGAGACCCAGTGCAGGGATTCCAGGTACTCCGCTCGCTGGGGCCCTCCTCCCTCAAACCACAGCGCACACCAGTGAGCGGCGAGGCAGTGCCAGGTTCCCTAATGGGCCAGCACTGAGCCAGGTACTGTGCACACAGCACTGCACTTGCTTCTCCCTCAGCTCGGACGTGGGTCCTAGCATCTCCATTTTCAAATGGGAAAACTGGGGCTCAGGTGGTGAAGTAACTAGCCCAACGTCCCAGAGTTTGGTGAATGGTGCTTTCTTCCTTCCACCCCACCACACGGACCACAAGGGAGGCAGGGGCCAGCATGGGGGAGGAGTAGGCCTACCCCCTCTCATCTCATCTGCCTAAGACCCTCAGAGGGTGTTACTTTGATTCCTCTTGTATAAATAAGGAGGCTGGCCAGTGGTCTGGGGACTGTCCCCACACCACAGGGTGATAAAGGGTGGGGGGGGGGGCGTCAGCAGAAAGAGACTTTTGATGTTGATGGAAGAAGTACCCCAGGCCCTTCTCTCAGCCCCAGGGGAAGCAGTGAGGGTCCCAGCTTCACAGGGCTGAGTTCATCTGGGGCTTCCAGAGGGTTCTCAGAGGGCCAGGGCAAGCTGGGGAAGGCAGAGACACATGGCAGGCAGGATGGGGCAGAGATAGGGGCAGCAGTGGAGGTGGCGCAGACCTGTGCAGCTGGGGACAGGGGGAACAAAGTGGGCAGGGGCAGGGGGAACAGAGCAGGTGGGGCGGGGGGCTGCCAGCTAAGGCCTTACCTTGTTCTCACAGTGGATCTTGGCCCCAGAGTTGACCAGGATCTGGAGGATCTGTAAGTGGCCGAACCAGGCAGACAGGAGAAGCGCGTTCATCCCAAACTGGGGGAGAGGACACGGGGGAGGGGAGGAGAATGTGAGGAGGCGTGGCTGTGCCACCTGAGCCGTCTGTGCTGTAAAATCATACAACCATGAGGGACCATAAGTGCCACCCAGCCTAGGGAGCTCTGGGCTTTAGGAATTTAAAGTCCAGGAAATTTTTATTTATTTATTTATTTTTTGCTGAGAAAAATTTTTCCCTGAGCTAACATGTGTGCCAATCTTTCCCTATTTTCTATGTGGGTCACTGCCACAACATGGCTGCTGACAAGTGGTGTAGGTCCGTGCCTGGGAACCAAATCCAGGCTGCCAAAGCAGAGCACACGGAACTTAACCACTAGGCCAGGGGGCCGGCCATGGGAAATTTTTTTTAATAGAGGCTGATATACTATTGCAAACTTTTTTGGGGAGTGCTAAATAAAACTTTAAAATAAAACAGCTGCCATCTACTTTCACCATCATTTCATGAAGAAGAACCATTTTAACACAAAAAGTTTGGAAGGAGTCAGTCTCAGAATATACTCTTTCCAAATACAGCTTCATGAAAAATACACTACATGGTTCTTATTTTCTGCTTTTCTATGACTGGTGAAGACCTCATCCTGGACTGGCATTTGAGAATCAGCTGTCTGAATCTCCTACAGAACATCCTACAGGCAGATGGCTTAAGTCCACACAGGCGTAGGGATGGCACCTTGCCACCTCACGAGACATCCATTGCACTGTCACACACTGCTCACCGTTACAAAGTCCCTCCTTACACTGTACTGAAATCTGCATCCCAGTGACTTCCACCCCACCAGCCCTTTGGAGCAACTGAAAATATACCTAGGCCCTCTTCTGATGGCGGCCCAGCACCCATTTGCAGGACATTCTTCCTTAACCTCTATGAAATGCTCCAGGGTCACCAGAGCCCCTTCACTGCCCTCAGCCCTCGTGGGGTTCTGCATCTGAGGGCAGCCCTTGCCCTCACCTCTTCTGAGTCTTCCGTTCTCTATGGAGAGCGCCCCCAGGCCTCCAAAATCACCTTCTGGGATGCATCGACAGCCAGCCAACCCTCCTCCCCCACCCAAGGACAGTTTTTCACTGTGTCTCCTTGGGTGTGGTGGCATCAGGCAGGGTCTAAGCAGAACAGAGGCCCAGGGGATCCTCACCTCCTCTGGCCTAGAGGCTGTGCTGTCCTCCCTCAGTTTGGGGCACCCCAAAGTGTGTCTGTAAGTCAGGTGTTCACAGACCGGAACATATTTTCTCACAGAAACAGGGTCATGTATGGCAAGGTCCCCCAGCAAGGCCAAGAGCCTGTCATACATAGAATGAGCCCACAGTGTGGCCTTGTTCTGATGGGCCAAAGAATCCCCACAAGCATGAGAAGCAGGCCTGCAGTGGACAAATGCTCCCAAGCCCATCAGGGAGCAGAAATGCAGAGCCCACCTCAAGAAGAACTAAGAGGGGGCCAGCCCAGTGGCATAGTGGTTGGGTTCGCACACTCTGCTTCAGTGGCCCGGGGTTCAGATCCCAGGCGTGGACCTATGCAGTGCTCATCAAGCCATGCTGTGGTGGCATCCCACATACAAAATAGAGGAAGACTGGCACAGATGTTAGCTCAGGGCCAATCTTCCTCAACAAAAAGAAGAAGAAGAAGAAGAAGAAGAAGAAGAAGAACTAAGGGGTCAGTGTCCCCTTAACCTATCTCCACCCTCAGCAACATTCCAAGCTGCCTGGGGCCAACGGCAGGGGCCACAAGGACAGGGTTGGCCAGCTCCTAGTCCTGGATCAGCCTCAATTTCACAGTCTGAATCTCTAGCAGGAAGGGTGCCCCACCCAGCACCTGCACCGAACACCCTGGATCACAGCCAACTCCCCACTGGCTCCACAAAGAGCCTTTGTGAAGAGTGCCAGGAAAGGGGTCTGAGTGGCTGGCACCAGAATTCCTCTTAGGGAGGGAACTGGGTTTGGGTTTTACAAACCCAGCTTTGACAAGTGGTTGGGGTGAAAGGTGGAACCTGAAAGGTGAAACCGATCAGCAGGCACCTGAGCATCCAAAGAGAGTTTCATGGCTCTGCTTTAGAAAGGGCAGGAATTTGGGGACAGGAAGAGGGTGGTGCAGATAAGAAGCATTGAAAGGGGTGGGGCAGAGGCTGAGCCAAGACAAGGAAGCGGACAAGGCACTTTAAAGAACAGGAATGTCCAAGACAGGATTTTAGGATTTGTACGTTGTGTTCATTGTTTTCGTGTGTGATGTAAATCCCCTCCATCTCTTATTTTGCAAAGCCTGTCCCACACCGAAAGCTTTCTGTGAATGGGGTCTCTGTGGAAACTGGGCAGGACTGAGATCCACGTTAGGGGTAGTGTCAGGGTAGATGCAAGGACTGTTTGCAAAATTTTAAGAGGACAGCAAAAACTGAGCAGAAGCTAGAAGAGCCAGCAGTAACCACAAGAATTTAAGCCCTTCCTCCTGAAATCTTGGGGAAGGTGCTGGACATGCCACAGCACCTCAGATGGGGACTGGAGCTGGTCTCAGCTACAGCCAAAGAGGCCAGGAGACTCAGCAGTGGCTAGAGCTCAGCCCCTGGAAGAACATCAGTAACTGTGGGCTGGCTGGATGAGGGAAGGAATGAATAAGCACAGGGCAGGGTCCAGAGGGAGAAGCCCACAGGAGCCTGGGAATGAAAAGGGTCAAGTCTCAGGGCTAGGGGAGGAGAGTCATGGGAGCTACAGCCTCCTGCCAGTGGGAACCCCAAGGATACTTCACAGTCCTAGATCCAGGAACTGTCCAGGACGGAGCCCTTTGGCATATCACTAGAGACCTTCCCCCAACAACAGGATTTCCCTCTCCAGTATCTCCTCCACTCTCCTGTTACTAAAGTAGGCATGCCCACCAGCCTTCTTATTTTTCAAAATGTATTTATAACTGTTACAAAGGAAACAGAGAAGATTTATAAAAGGACTGTCTCTTAGTATTCTCCCTCATATCTTCCTTTCTCACTCAGTCCCTCAAGGAAGAAATAACAGAGCACAGTGGTGACAGTGGGGGTCTTTGTGGGCAAAGGGTGATGCAAGAGGTTCCAGTGTTTTATGGGGAAACAGAGACTAAGGATCTCAGATGTTCTCCTTCCAGACTCACCTCTAAATGAGGCCTAAGCAGGTACAAGGAGGAAATGGGGTGGGGGGTGGAGAGGTAGGTGTTGCTGCCCACTCACTCCCAGCCCCGCTTGTAGTCAAGCCCCCTCGAGCTGGGGCCTGAGAGCAGAGAGAAGCCAGGCCAAAGAAAAGTATTTCCATGGAAGCCAAGTCTCTGAAGGGAAGTTCATAATTTTTTTCAAAAAATTTAAATTCAGACTCTTTCATGTATCCCTGTCAAATGTCACTGTCAGATTCAGCCCTTTCCCCAAACTTGTAGAGATAATTTTGTAGACTCTGTTATTCTTCAGTGCTCTCTCTCAGCAATGTGCTTCCTGACAATTTGTTAAGTAAAATTGTTAGTCTTTATCCAGGTTGTTGGTTAAAAGGTTAGTCAGGACAGAGCCCTGTGGCATATCATAAGAGACCTCCCTCCTGATGACTTTACAAATAAAGCCTTTGTCAATGCACCCAATTTTCTGTTCTACAACTCATATCTCTCCCTGTTCACACAGTATCACGAGGGACTGAAAAGGCTCTCTGAGAACTGATCGCCCCCTTGAAAATGGGGCGATCTTAACGACTGTGCCAGGGAAAAATGGGATCAGCGCAGTGTCACTGGCCCCTGAAGACTGGACTCCCTGCCCACCCTGCACCTGTGCATGTGCAGGTCAGCAGCAACCTTGGCAATGACTCCTGGCTCACAGACTCAGAGAGAGCTCGGATGCTCCTCCACCACCCTGAGACAGACAGACAGACACATACACACAGAGGCACCTCCATGAGGGGTCCCGTACCGCATCCTCGTCGTCCACAGCAGCCCCATGCTCCAGGAGCAGCCGCACAGCTTGCTCGTGCCCCGCGCCCGCTGCCCAGTGCAGGGCCACCCTGCCCACCTGCCAGGATTGAGAGGAAACCTGTGAGGCGCCGGCTGGCTGCCTGGCGCGCCTCTCACACCCTCCCCACCTCCCGGCCAGGACAACTGGTCTGCAGGGTGGAAGGGCCTTTGCTGGCTCTCGTGACCACTAGGCAGGGGCCCCAGCCCCACTCTGGCCCCTCCACGTGGCAGCAGCTGAAATGAATGTAGTAAAACACATGACTAGATCCATCTGTCCCCCACCTAAAACTCTTCACAGCTTCCCACTGCTCTTGGGACAAACTCCTAACCCTGGGGCCCATGAGGTCCTGATGTCCCGGACTGCCCACCACTGCCCACCACTGCTTCTCAGAAATGCCAAACAACTTCCCCCTCTGTCTTTGATCCTGCCGCTCCCTCTGCTGGACAGCCACCTATGTCTGAGGATTATTCGCCAAGTCCCTGAGGGCCCCTGAGTGCCTGGGTGCTGTTTCCTCCTTCCCTCAGAGTGGGGCTGAAGGGGCCTGACTCCCTACCTCATTGTCACACGACCCTGGCAGTTCATCATGGTCTCTGACCCTTAGCACAGCTGATCAGACCTGGGGGAAGCCAGCATCCAACCCACGAACTCACTTCCCTCCGTAGTTTTTGGCTTGTGAGAGGAAAACAAAAGGAAACTAATGTTCTGTGTGGTCTCTCTGGGGACCAGCTATTCCTTCCCTCCTCTAGGCTTCTGCCCGTGCTGTCCCCACTGCCTGGAACACAGTCCTTCTTCACTGGCTCCTGCAAAAATACCACTTCCTTGGGAAGCCTTCCCTGACCCATGTAAGCAGGGTGGGCTCCCTCCAACCCCCACATGCTCTCAATTTATCACGGTGGGAATGAACTGCTAGTGAGATACTCTGTTATTAAACATTAGTCTGTCCTCCCCCACCAGACTATCAGCTTCCAGGGGGCAAGGACCACATCTGAAATGGGTTCTGCTCTGTCCCCAGCATCTAGCACACTGCTGGCAGAGTAAGCCCTTAATAAATACTTACTGAATGACTGAATCAATCAATGAGTGAATGAATGGATGAATGAACCTGGCCTTAGCATCCTATCATCCTGCAAGTCCATGCTTCCTTGCAAGTACTTGTCCAGGAGTTAAGACCAAGGCTCCAGTTGCCAATAACATGCTGTGTGACCTAAGGTGACTTGCTGCCCCCTCTGTGCTTGCCTCAATCTATAAATAGGACTAATGCTTCCTGCCCTGCTCACCTCTCCAGGGGTGAGTGAGGACCACCAGGAAACAGGTGGAGAGTGCTCTGAAAATCAAAATGCATCAGACACACCCCAGAATCCCTATTACTATTACTGAGCCCCAGGTGTACCCCTGTCGTGTCACCCCAGACAGAGCAGCCTCTGTTGTAGTCAGGAATCTTGCATCCAACCCTTTCAGCCTCCACTTACCTCCACCCAGACCAGCATCTCCTCTAAGACACTCCTGACAGCCAGAAGCCCCAGGGCGGGGAGAGGCTACCTCAGGTGGTACTCAGGCCTATCCCTGGTGTCCCCCCACCAGAAGGAATGGCTGTTCCCTGTCCCCTTCCCCAGCGGGCTGTGGACGACCCCACCTGTGGTCTTCCCTGAGGCCTGATCAGCGGGGCCAGGTCTGCCTCCCTGCCTGGACTTTGAGCCCCAGAGGGCAGGTCTGGGCCCACAGCAGGTTTACACGCTCAGTGGGCACAGCAGGCCCTCGGAGAACTGAGCTAAATTGCTGCCTCACGCATGCTCAGCCTCTCTTGGACTGGCCTCTCTTGATCCTGAATCCCTGGACTTCTGCCCACAGGCACCACTCCATCTTTGTCCTTCCAAGTGTCTGCCCCAACTGCCTGTCTGCCAGCCTCTGACTCCTGACCTTTGACCCCCTGCCCTCTTGACTCTAACCTTTGTTCCTTGGGTGTGCCTTTCCGATGGGTCACAGGGGTTAAGAGGATGAGCTCTGGAATTGCCGAGCTTGGCTCAGAATCCTGACCCTGACTCTGAGGGAGGCCTCAGAGACCTTGAGATGACGTGGACAACCTGAGCCATCCCCAGTTAACACACGCCAGCGCGCCTGCCTCAGGCTCAGGGTGGAGGTGTCACCACGGCACTATCCCTGCCCCGGCGTCCCCGAGTCAGAGGAGCCCCTTTACGCACGTGGTTTCTGGCCCTGACATTGACTCTCCTCCCGATCAGGTCCTTCATCCTCCCGACGTTGTTCCCGCGGGCGGCCTCATGGAGCTGCCTCTCCAGAGGAAGCACTGGGGGGAGAAAAAGGGATGCAGGATGAGGGCGGAGGGTCCCCCACACTGCGTAATGAGGAGCGAGGAACACCCCTCCCTGGCCCTGAACGTTTCCCGGGCAGGGGGTCTTCAGCTAGAACGGTGGGAAGGGGAGATGCCCGTCCTCCCTCCCCATGTTGGAGACTTCCCCAGACAGGCTGCTTTTCCTTCTAACTCACCACATGTCCACACGACCAGGACTCGGCAAAACCCTGAAGATGGAAGAGCATGGGTAGACCACCCACAGGAGCCAGGTGTGTGCCCCTCGCCCCGCAGAGGTGCCCCGTCATCCAGGTTCCATGTCCCTTCCCAAGAGCTGCTCTCGGGGCAGGGAATGGAATTCATTCCCACTGGAATGGTAATAGTCCCATCGCCTTTTCCTGGCTCTGTCAGTGTAGAAGGCAGCCAGGATTTACTGAGCCACCCACTGCGTCAGGCCCGAGCGAGGCCAGAGGCATGTTCACCCAGCTTCTACGCCCTCGTCCCTCCACCTCTTCTCCTCTCCTCATCCCCAAAGCCTAACCAGCTTTCTCCTCCCAGCTATGGGGCCCACTCTGATGTGCCTTCTCTGTGGTATCTCTCTGCACTCCTCTCACGCTTGTCACTGCATCTTTATCTCAGACAGTGTCAGCCTAGAGGGAACTTCAGAGCTCCTCCGCCAGCCCCTGCCATGAGCAGCGGTGGGCTCAGAGGGCTGGTGGCCAAGCCAGGAGGACCCAGGCCTAGTGACGTGGTCCAGGGCTCATCCCACCAAACCCCCATGCTGCCGTCATCCTGGTGGCTCTTGGCTTGTGAGGATGTCTGGTCTCCGTGGCTGGATGGCAAGCTACCTGGCCATACCTAACCCTTCCCGATCCACTCACAGCTTACAGCAGGCCCAAAGCTGGTCAGTGGTGTTCTGAGACCAATTCCAATGTGCGTGTGGAGCGGGGCGGGGCGGGGGGGGGGGTCTCCCCACACCAACAAGCAATGCTCCAACAGCAGCAGGGTGTCCTACAGTTCAACTCAATTCTGATACTATCTACCCAAAGACAGCATCAGATTCCACAGGTCAGTGTTCAGTCCTACAAGACTGCCCCCCACATACACTTCAGACGCCAGTTGCAAGCCCAGATTGTTACCTGTGCTTCTGACGGACTGGCTACAGATTGGCGGTTCCAACGACCCGCCCCTCCCCCAACTCAGAATACCAATTGCAAGTCCAGGTTGTTACCTGTACTTATGACCAACTGGCTATAAATCAGAGGTTCCCCATGACCCCCTCCTTGGGTTTCATTTATTTGCCACAGCAGCTCACACAACTCACAGAAACAGTTAACATACTGGGTCACTGGTCTATTATAAAAGGATATAACTCAGGAACAGCCAGATGGAAGAAATGCACAGTGCAACGTATAGAGAAAGGGTGCCGAGTTTCCATGCCCTCTCCTATAGCACCACTCTCCCTGCATCTCCATGTGTTCACCAACCCAGAAGCTCTCGCAACCCTGTCCTGTTGGATTTTTATGGAGGTTTCATTACATAGGCATGATTGATTAAACCATTGGCCATTGGCAATTGATTTAGCTTCCAGAGTTTTCTTTCCTTCCCGGAGGTCAGAGGTGGGACTGAAAGTTCCAACCAACTAACTAGATGATTGGATCCACTGGCAACCATTCCCCATCCTTACGTGCTTTCCAAAAGTCCTCTCATCAACATAGCAAAAGACACATTGCTCACTCTCAACACTTGGGAAATCCCAAGGGTTCTAGGAGCTGTGACCTGTGGATGAAGACCAAATACAACTTATAAACCACAATATCGCAGCTGGGCAAAGGGAGGAATCCGCAAAACTCAGCTCCCAGGAGTGACACTAACAATCCCCAGACTAACGGAAGCCCATCCCTTCTCCAGAAAGGCTTGGACACACTAGCACAAGGGACAAATATTTGCTGGCCCTTCACACAGCCATTACAGGGCAGGCAATCTTGTGGTTTTATTGCTGCCAATACCCACATACTGCATGTCTGGTCCAGTGTGGATGTCCAGACCCAGCCCCTCTGTGTATCCAGGGACAGGTGGCCAATGTCTTGGCAGGGAAGGCTAGGATGTGTTGAGGTGACAGGCAGGCCTGCCATCCATTTGTTTTTCCAGATAAATTCCACACAGCTTTCCAGATGTGAGAGAGGGTTTAGGCTTTCCATACAACCTGTGGATCTCAGAGCTGCTGCCCCAAGGCAATCACATAGCCCTGGGTTCAACTCTGGCTGAGCCACTTCCTGGCTGTGTGACTTAGTTACTTAATTATCCTGTGCCTCAGTTTCTTCACCTACAAAATGGAGAGGGTTACTGTAATGATTAGATTTAAGATATGAAAAGTCTCCAGCATGTTGTCTGGTAAATAGTGCCATCATCATCATTGTCACTATTATTCCTACAAGGCAAAGAGTCAGAGGATAAATTCTGGTGGCCAAAGACCTGCAGGTGGTGGAGCCTCCTTCTTTTAGGGTCCTCTGAGCCAGGGAAGCCCCAACCAAGGAAAGCACCCTCTCTACCCACCTCCCTGCATTGTTTTTCTCCATAGCACCCCTCACCATCAGCATATGCTATATTTACATATTTATTCGGTTTATTTTCTGCTTCCCCCTTGATAATATAAGCTCATGAGGGGAGAGATTTTTGTCTCATTTGTTAACTGCTGTATCCCCAAATTCAGGCCCTGGCACATATTTGTTGAATGAATGAGCGACACACAAATCACTAAATCTCTTCAGGGGCTTTGAACTATAAGATGCGGCCCCAATTAAGACTCATGGTTCCCCTGGAAAATCAAACCACAAGCTCAGGGAAATGGCAGGAAAGAGGCTCCATGGAAGGGGGGAAATACCACCTTCCAAGTGTGGTCCCCACTGATAGCTCCACCCTTGCCCACCCTCAAAGGAGAGGGCCCTTCTCAAAGTAACATAACAGGCTCTGGAAGAGCCCCTCTCAGATCCCAAACATCTCCAGGAGGCACTGTGTTCCGAGCCTTTCTTTCCTTAACCTCTTGGCTGAAAACCACCACAACCCAGGTTTGGGGAAAAGGGCTGGCACTTCAGGTGCAAGCTTAGAGAAGCTGGGGTTCTAGTACTGACTCTGCCACTTTCCAGCAGCAGGATCCTGGGCTAGTCACGTCCCCTTGGGCGTCTCAGTTTCCTCAGTTGTAAAATTGGGGGAGGGTGAAGAAAGGGATCTGCAGAGATCTCTTCTAGCTCAGACACCCTTCATCTTAGCTGAAGCCTAAGAAGTGGCCTAGTTTGTGTTGGCAAACAGCCAAGAGTACGAGTGGGCACAGCCAACCCTGCACAGAACCAGTGAAATCAAATCTAGTCTCATCTCTTCCATCCACCTCAACCCATGCTCCCTCTTTCTGGCCACAGCAAATACACACTGCACCTGGCCTCTAAGCCTTTGCCCATGCTGGGTCCACTGCCCAGAATTCCCTCCCACACACCCCGATGCTCCACTGCTGCACATTCTTTAAGGGCCCACTCAGGTGATCCTCTGCCCCAAGAACTCTGTACTGCTCTGAAATAGTTATCACCTTGATAGAGCCCCCACCCCATCCCCATCCCAATGAGGTCACAGCACAATCCTTCTCTCCCATCTCCCAGGAGTGCAGCCAAAGCCCCCCAGGCTGGCTGATGCCCACGTGGATGCTGCTGCCCGGCCTAAAGCCACTGGCACTGGGCACACTCCCTGAAGGAGGCTCTGAGGTGCCCTCATCCCACCTGCTGCATACCACAGTTCCTCTCCTCCGGGTTTCAATTTCCCCACCTGATATGGTTTCCACTCCTCATCCAACCCTGACATTGTGGGGGAGCTGTGGTCTTCAGGCACTTAATGGCTGTGTGTCCTTGGGCAACTTACTTAACCACCCTGTGCCTCAGCATTCTCTTCTGCAAAATGGAGATAACAGTAGGTCCTTCCCATAAGACGGCTGTGAAGATCAAATAACGTGCCTGTCCTGGCTAGGCCCACACACAAAGTAAGTACTCAATCAAGGCTCGCATTACCATCTCATTTCTAGCTAATGTCTCCTCCTCCGCAGCTCCCGGCTCTCCGAGCGAGGAGCGTCCCCGAGCCCCAGACGCGGGCCAATGTCCCCTCGGCACGGTGCGCGTTCCTCTGGGCGCCACAAAGAAGCCCGGGACGGAGGTGGCCACGCGGACCGCGCCGACCGCAGCCTTGGTCAGCCCCCTGGAGATGCAGGGGATCCTCTCGGCCTCTGCCCGCCCCCGCGCCCGGCCCCGCGGCGCCGCGGACTCACGGCCGTCGGTCTCCCACGCCAGCTCCTCCTCCATGCCGCCGCTCCGCAGCCCCTGCGCGCGCTTCTGCCCGGGCGCGAGCCGCGCGTCCGCCCAGGCGGGGCCCGGGGAGCTGAGGGGAGGGGGCGCCGAGCTGGGAGCGGCGAGGGGAGCCTCCCGGGAGCGCCGGGGTGCAGCGGCCGCTCCCCGGACCCCTCGTCCCCGCCTCGGCCCTTCGGTGTGACGAGGGCTCAGCTGCCGCGGCCTCCCCCTCATCCCGGACCAGGCTGCAGGTCCCTCCTCGGGCTCCCCCGACCTGCCCACGGCTCGGTGCCTTTCAGACCCGAGTCCAGCCGGTCGGGGCCACTCTGGGCTTCTCAGATACCCCTGGGCATCTCTCCCCAGAGAGCTGTCCCAGCCTCCGGGTCCCGGAGGTGCGTGCAAGGCCTCCCGCAGGCCCCACCCTTGGGACTCCAGAGTCTGGTCCAGCTGACCCCTGGGCTGAAAGTCAGACCCCAAGATTTGGGCAGGCTTTTAAGGAACAAAAACCCCAGCAAGCCTGCGACCATATGAAGAGGTGGTCAGATTTATTTGCGATCAGAAAAATACAAATTAAAATGACAATGAGATATCACCAATACCAATTAGACTGGCAAAAATTAGAAAACTGGATAATGCCAAATGTGGGTGGGGAACTTGGAGCTGTCACAGCCAGGTGCATTGCTGGTGGGAGTAGCCTGGGGCAGCCATTCTGGAAAACAGTCTGGCAGAAATGAGGGAAATTATACACAGCGAACTATGACCTAAAATCCAGCTCCTTTTCTTACAGTCTCACAAAGGGACATGTTAGGGGATGTTCGTTGCTGTGTTGTTGTTTTGCTGTTGCTGGGAGTTGGAGGTAACCTAAGTGCCCACATTTAGGGAGCGGATGGGTAAAATGTGGTACTATGCAACTACAGAAGGGAGGGACCAGGTGTATTCCCAGCAGCGTGGATTCAACCACCTAGTGCTGAGCAGGAGAAGTAAAAAAAAACTGAATGAGGGCCAGCCCTGGTGGCCTAGTGGTTACGTTCCATGTGCTCTGCTTCAGCAGCCCCGGTTCAATTCCCGGGCAGGGACCTACACCACTCATCTATCAGTGGCCATCCTGTGGTGGTGACTCACATACAAAAAGAGGAAGATTGGCAGCAGATGTTAGCTCAGGGTGAATCTTCCTCAGCAAAAAA
The DNA here is from genome assembly GCA_031878705.1 of Tapirus indicus. Lineage (NCBI taxonomy): Eukaryota > Metazoa > Chordata > Mammalia > Perissodactyla > Tapiridae > Tapirus > Tapirus indicus. The sequence continues at coordinate 55,792,363 of CM062918.1, read as the reverse complement.
AAAAAAAAAACTGAATGAGACGGATAACATGATACCAACAAAAATATTTAAGATGCATGCATACAAAACAGCACAGATTTGCAAAGGCACACAAACAAAAAGATGCATGTGAAACACATCTCAGTGGGTTGCACCTCAGACCCTTGGCGGATGCCCATGTCTTCCCTTCTTTGTCTTTTAGGCTTTAAGACATTTACAGCCTCTTTAGATTTGGAGATACGTAGTGGGGTCCCAGGCATCCCTACCCCAAAGCAAGAAGCCATTACCAGTTCTTCCAGGATCAGAGGAGGAAGAATATCTTTCAGTTATTAGTCCATGGGGAGTAGTTCAAGAAGTCTTCCTGGAAGAGAAGGTATTTGGGATAGCCTTTGAAAAATAACAATGATAATAGTTAATTAATGAGCCCCACGCCAAGCACTTTGTGTGGATTATCTCATTTTGTCCCCCCAAACCACCCTATGAAATGGGTATTATCATCATCTTTTTGTGGAGGAGGAACTGAAGCACAGAGAGAGTAAATAACTCTCTCTACCTCACATGGGTAAGTGGTGGAGCCGGGGTTCTAACCTAGGTGGTCTGATTCCAGAGCCGGAGCAGAGCATCTGGCAGGCGGACAGGACCCTGATGGGGTCAAAGCCACAGATAGCAGGTGTTGGTCATTCTCCAAGCCCTGGCCTCCTCGGTGGATGCAGAGGTGCCAGGAAGCAGTTGGCTGGCAGAGCTGCCCAGCTGCCATCCTTGATGTCCATGGCCCTGGGCCAGCAGAATGAAGTCGCTGCTGCTTTATTACCTTTTCCTGCAGCCACTGCTGCTTGGAGAGTGTCCACGTCTCCGCCCTTTCCCTGGGGAACCTGGAGGTGAAAGCCAAGTGACCGTGAGTCAGCATTAGAGACACCCTGGGGATGTGGGGTGACTGACAGAAGTCTGGCCCAGGCTAAGCCACACCCATCTGTGTTTCCAGGTAAGTGCAGAAGGTCCTATGGGCTTCACCTGGGACGCCTCCCCAGCCTTCAGTGCTCCCACATTCCGGCCCGGGATTTTTTACTCATTATCTCAGGTAATCCCCGTGACAATTCTGCAAAAAGACATTGCCATCCCCTTTTAATGGATGAGGAAACTGAGGCTGAGAGAGGTCCAGTGACTTGTAGGGGTCACAGCTGCATATGGTAGAGGCTGGATTCAAACTCACTACAGACTGGCCCATTCTTTCCAACCTGTTCCCATCCTTCAAGTTCAACTCCACAGCACTCCTCTCCTAGCGCCCAGCCTCCCAGGAAGGCTTCCTTGGTAGACTTTATAACTAGCTGGTGATCTAGGTCAGTCTCTTCCCCTCTGTGGGCCTCAGTCTTCCCATCTGTAAAACCAGTGGGTTGGAGGTAGGGTCTGTGAGCCCCCCAGCTCTGATGGCCGTAACACAATGACCTCTCTCAAGATCACTCTGAGAAGGGTTGAGGGCCCCTCACACTGGTGGCAGGTTTTTCCACAAGATGGCATTCCTGACTTTTCTTTTTTCTTACTCATATCTTGAGAAACTAAAGAGGTTCTTTTTTTGTTTTTGTTTTTGTTTACGAAATAGAACTGTGACTTGTGTTTTGCAATCTACCTAGTAGATTTCATGCTCCTTTGTTGTTTGGCTGACAGTCTGTTAGAAACGCAAAATCCCAGGCCCCACCCCAGACCTACTGCACCAGAACCTTCATTTCAACGAGATCCCTGGTGATTCCTGGCACATTAATATATGAGAAGCGCTGCTCTGGGCTGTCCACACCACTTCATTCCAATCTGGTTTTTTCAGGCTTTTATGTCTCTACTTTCCCCATTCAGTTCTAATCTCTTTGAGCTGCTATTTATTGAACACCAACTGTGTGCTAGCCATCGTGTCAGTGCTTTATCAGCATCATCTCATGTCCCTTCCCAACCTCCCTGGGAGGGGGATGCTGTTATCAACCTCATTTCCAGGGAGAAAACTGGGATGCACAGACAGGGAGTAACAGGCCTGAGGTCTCCCAGCCAGTAAGTGGCAGATTCAAATCCAGAGCATGTGTCCCCAAAGCCATTGTCCTTGGGTCCTAAACTGCACAGCTACTGTCATTGGAGGCAAGGCTGTGATGCCTGCTTCTGTGCATCCCCCACCGGGATTGGGCACAAGCCAGTCTCAGGAGACAGCCTACATCCCTGTCACCGCACAATGGCTGCCCCTCACAGCCCCCAAGGCCACTCGCTGGAAGTCTGGAGGGCTCTGCTGGCTTCTGTCCTCATGGAAGCCCGGTCTGCAGCATACTGCCTGCTCCCCCTTCCAAGGTGCCTTGGTACCCCACATCCCAAACTGGGATACCCATATCCTGGGGTACACAGTGATGGATAAGGGCCACAGGAAACCAGTCAGAACCTCAATTTTACATGATGCCTGTGGGGGGTGGAAAAGTTGCATTTTTATTAAAACAACCATGGTTATATCAGCAAGAGAGTAAGATACAAAGTCCAGTGGGTCACTTTGGACAAGGTTCCAGAGCTTTGGGTGTTTGCCCTGCTCTACTTTTGGGGGTATTTGGAGGGAAATATTCGGGGGAGCTAGACCCTGGCTCTGCCCTTTTCCTGTCCCTGACAGTATGCAGAGCCCATTGTCACCCTGCGCCTCCAGCCCTCACCTCACACACAGACACACACACACAGTCTCGTGATCCCAGGTCATTCTCAAAGCAGACAGTACCCAGCCTCACACACTGCTGCCTCCATCCCTTTGGCATTAGGGACTGTGGGGTCGAGGGACAAGAGGGATGTGTAATTCAGAGACCACCAGGGTTGACAGGGATGGAGAAAGGGCCTGAGAGAACAATGCTAGGGCTTGGAGTGGGGAACGTGGAGTGGCTTCAGGACCTGTGTGAGTGTGTGTGACAGAGGGACATCATTGACCTTAACATCGATTAGAAATAATGAAGAAGTATAAAAGTGAGGAAAAAGATGGACAACTTGGTTTGACTCTGGAAAAATGATGCCAATTATAGTCATGTATGAGCTGTACATGTCATTTTAGCCTATTCAACTTTGCAGCTTAGTAATGACACATATCATTTCAAATGTCTTCTTATTAATCCTCACAGATGAAAAAAATAATAAAATTAAATGTGTGAAACTTCCTCCAGCAAAATGTAATTTCCTCTGCCCTGCCTCAGGACCTTTGCACTTGCTTTTCCCTGTTGCTAGGAACAACTCTTCCTCACCCTTTTTCCATGGCTAGCTCCTTGTCATTTTTCTAGACTGGTCTAAGTGTCAATTTCCCAATGATAATTGTGCCACCCCTCCCTTCACTGTCCCTCTCACAGCAGCCTTTTCCTCCAGAGCACAGTCATAATTTGTAGTTCTGTGACACACAGATAACACTGGGTCCACCCAGTCCCACTCAGAGCTCATTGCCCTGTTATTTCATACTCAAAAGAAACATTATTCTGGTTCCAAGGCCTTAAAAATTATGTAAGTCATTATTTTTAAAGTGGCAAGAAATTCAGGAAAGTTCAGACGTGGCAAAACTTCCTAAAAACCATATTTCAACATCTCTTTCCCCAAAGGTCCATGCATCCCAATAGGGCCCCCACTTTCCCTCCCAAATCTCCTCGGCCTCTCTTCTCCTAACCAGACTCTCTCTCTTTGTAGCACCCGAGTGTCCTCTGCCCAGCCTCGTTATTCATATAGAATAATTTTGTCTGCTTACCCCTCCTGCCACTGGGCTCTCCCCCATCACCCCAAAAGCCCTATGGAGTGCCCACAGCAGCCAGTCATCCCTCAGAGGCCGCAAAGACTCATGGGTTAATGCTTTTGAATATGCCACATGAATATTTATTTGTTTACTTACTTGCTTGTTATTTACCTCCGCTGCTTCCCTTAGATAGACACTGTTCACCTTTAAATCACAGGGAGAGAAGGAGGGAGGGAGAATGAGAGGGACAGTGGAATTCAAGTCTCGATGGCACATGACAGCCCAAGCTGATGGAGCCCTGAACGTGTGGGTCTGAAGTTCCAGGTGCCCCAGACAACATCTGGAAGGAGTCCAGATCCCCCTGGATTTTATTCCTCGCTCTGACCTTGCTGGGTGTGAGGACTGCTCCATCTGGTGGCCTGTGACCGTAAGACCACCCAGTCCCAAAGGAGTGCTCAGAACGGTCCCCGGGGACCCAAGGTCTCGGCTGTGAGGCCTCCTGCTGGGGCAAAAGGATCAAGACAAGAGATAATTTTTTTTCTCCTAATATTCTATTTAGAAAAATTTCAAACCTACAGAAAAGTTGAAAGAATAGTACCATGTGTTAGTATTTTGCCATATTTGCTTTATCTAAGAGATATAAGTTTTGTAAAAAAATTTTACTATGGAAAATTTCAAATATACACAAAGATAGAGAGAATAATATAATGAACCCCACATACCTATCATCCAGCTTCAGCAATTAACAATCCATGGCTAACTTCCTCCTCCTGAATTATTTTGAAGCAAATTCATAAATATCGTTTTATGCATAAAGGTCAATCTGTATCTCTCTAAATAAAACTTCTTTTAAAAACATATCCACAATACCATTTTCACACCTAAAAATTAACAATAATTCCTTAATATCATCAAATATTCAGTCAGTGTTCAACTTTCCCCAATTGTCATAGGCGTGAATGTGTGTATACATGTGTGTATGTGTTCTGTAGTTTACTTGAATCAGAATCCCAGTAAGCTCCGTACATTAAATTTGGTTGATTTGTCTTTTAAGTCTCTTTTAATCTACAAGTTTCACTCCTCTTTCTGTCTCTCACACACACACAATTTATTTCGTGATATACTGGGTCATTTATCCTGTAGAGATTCCCACAGTCTAGATTTTGCTGATGACTTCCCCATGGTGTCGTTTAACGCATTCCTCTGCCTCCTGTGTTTCCTATAAATTGGTAGATTGATCAAAAGGCTTAGTATTGGAGAGGCTCCTTTCATGGAAGTGGTGTGTATTTCCATCAGAAAGCACATAACATCTTGTCTCTCTTTGTGTGATGTTAGCAGCCATTGATGATTTCTTGAATCCATGTAAGAAACCAGTGTGATATTGTGATTTATAATAAGAAATATATATTTGGTCTCTGTTCCCGGTCCTGAAACAGAGTTCCTAAAACCCTTGGAATCTCCTAAGGGTTGAGAGGGATAAGTTGTCTTTTGTTATACTAATGAGGTGATTTGAGAAGCCACTGGGTAACCGAAGGATAGGGGCTGGTTGCCTGGGGAACCTACCGTGATTAGAGGGTTGGAACTTTCAGTCCCGCTACACACCTCTGGGGAGGGTAGAGGGGCCGGAGGTTGAATCAGTCACCAATGATCAATTCACTCCTACGTTATGAAGCCTCCATAAAAACCCAAAAGGAGGGGTTCCGAGAGCTTCCAGATTGGGGAACATGTGGAGACTCAGGCAGAGTGGTGCCCCAGAGAGGACGTGGAAGCTCCACGCCCTTTCCCCACCCCTTGCCCTATGCATCTCTTCCATCTGGCTGTTCCTGGGTTATATCCTTATATAATAAACTGGTAATTTAAATGATAATTGCTATTGGGTTGGTCTTATTTCTAGGACATTTCAGTGGAGAGAGCAAGGAAATGTTTGTTCATTTGTTTGTTTTCTGATAAAATGCATCATGAGTTCATACTCATGATTGAGTATCAATTCAAATTCAAGACAACAGGGTTTTACCTAAAGTTATCAAAATTACTCTGTATCTTCTTTCTCCCACATTGGAAATCCCACTTCTCAGCAACCCCAACATAATTCCTCCTTCCCCTTACCCTATAATATACTCACAGCAGTCTCAGAATAACAGTTTCAACATAGTAACCAACAACGTGATTCCTGAAAACCATTTGAGTATTTTTAAAAGTTGGTCTTGTCGTTTGGATATATCCCACTAGGACCATATAGTCACATTACTGTTTTAAAGTTACTTGGAATAGTTCCTGTCTTTGTGGTTATGCTACCAACTCAACAGTTGTAGGTTTATTTGTTTCATTTTGCTTTTTAGATATTTTTTAATGTTAATTTTGTTTTAGAATTGTGTAAAATATTTACAAGTTTCAAAGTTAAGTCTCTGAGGATTGTCGTAGACCAGCAGCTTCCTCCTTGTTCTTGCTCTCCTTCACTCCATATTCAGCTTTTTTTGTGTGTGTGTGAGGAAGACCAGCCCTGAGCTAACATCCATCACCAATCCTCCTCTTTTTGCTGAGGAAGACTGGCCCTGGGCTAACATCCGTGCCCATCTTCCTCCACTTTATAGGGGACGCCGCCACAGCGTGGCTGACAGGCAGTGCATCGGCAGGCGCCCGGGATCCGAACCTGCGAACCCCGGGCTGCCAAGCGCAGACTAAACCGCCGTGCCACCGGGCGGCCCCCATATTCAGCTTTTATTCCCGACTGATGACGCGGCTGATGGGCAGTGGCCCCAGACCTCCACAGGTGCTCAGCCGCAGATTCAGAGGCATCCTCTGCGCAGAGGAGACAGCTTCCCATAACCTCCCGCAGCTTCCCCTGTAGTTCCATTTCAGCAGCTGGACAGACTTGGCTTCTCAGATTGACTGACTAGTGACTCCTTCTCTGATCCTCCACCTCCCCTCCCCCTCACTGTCTTCCCCAGCTCCTTCCACAACCATGCAAGGCGAACTACGGTAATGAACCTCCTCTCCGGCAACCTCAAAGCGATTCTGCTCCCCTACTGAATCCCGACTGACACCGTAACCTTTGTTGTTGTTGCTGCTCACCCTTATATTGATTGTCAGTCATACACGTGTATGTATAATATAGCATAACGTATACATTTTTTCCTCCCTTTCCTACAGTAGCATACTCCACACAATTTTCTCACCTTGCCTTTTTGGTAACAGCTTCGTTGAGATATGTCACATACCATACAATTCACTCATTTAAGTGCACAAGTCAATGGTTTTTAGTATTGTTCAGAGTTGTATCATCACCACTAAATTTTACAACATTTTCATCACCCAAAAAAAGAAACCCCGTACGCTTTAGCTCTCACCTCATCCCCCGTCTTCCCATCCATCCCCTCAGCCCCAGGCAACCAGTGATCTACTTTCCGTCTCTACAGATCTGCCTCTTCCAGACACCCACCTTGCTTTATTCACAGAACAACCCATCCCTGCGATCTCCGAGGTAGTGTGTCCAGCTCTGCCTCATTCCTTTTGCAGCCTGAGTCCTCCATGATGTGGCTTATTCAACCAGTTCCTGCTGATGGACATTTGACCTGTGTCCAGTCTTTTGCTATTACAATAGAGTTACAATGTATCATTTGGTGTTTGGGTCGTGTGTGTGGGTGTGTGTGTGAGGAAGATTGGCCCCGAGACAACATCCGAGCCCATCCGCCTCTACTTTATATGTGGGACGCCTGCCACAGCATGGCTTGATGAACGGTGTGTAAGTCCATGCCCGGGATCCAAACCTGTGAACCTCGGGCTGCTGCAACAGAGCATGCGAACTTAACCACTATGCCACTGGGCCAGCCCCTCATTTGGTGTTTTTTATGAGTGCATCTAAGGGATCTATTCCTAGAAGTGTGATTGCTGGGTCAAAGGGTAAGTGCACATGTGATTTTGCTAGCTATTGCCAAATCCCCTCCAGAGGGTCTGCACGATTTTGCACGCCCATCAGCAATGTATGTGAGTGCCTGTTTCCTCACAGTCTTCCCAACAGAACAGACTGTCAGACTTGGATTTTTGCCAATCTGAGAGGTAAGAAATAGTAACTCAGTGTAATTTTAATTTGTATTTCTATCATGACAAGTAAAGTTGGTTATCTTTTTCTATGTTTAAGAACTATTTTCATTTTTTTTCTGAGAACAATCTGTTCTTATCTCTAGCTCACTTTTCTTTATGATTGTTGGCCTTTTTTAAAGAAAATTTTGAAACAACTTTTATTTCTTGTCTTATTAATAAAGTAATGTTTGTTCATTACCAAAGGAAATGTAAAATACAGACAAGGAAAAAATACCCACAATTCATCTACCCAAAGATGCCACCGGGAATCACTTGCTATATATTATACTAGCCCCTTTCTCACGAAAGAAAAAAGATACACACACACAGCAGTAAAATATTTGCTGGTCTTGTGCCAGCACTTGGGAGCCAGAGGCTGAACTTGTCTCCTCTCTGCTTAGAGCATCAGCCCTGGAAGGGGAGAGAGGGCTGGAGAGCCTAGATGGGGGAGAGAGGGGGGTGGCAGCAGGTCCTGGCCAAGTGGGGTCAGGAGTGGCCAGTGGGCATTCCCTGGAGAGGTGCCTGTACTGGGTGGGCAGTTTGACTGTGGATGGGAAGGAGCACCCCTGCAGAACTGCTCACCCAAAGGGGAGGGGTGGGGTGGAGCAGCAGGAGCATGGGGCTAGAACCGAGCTCCAGTCCAGTTCTGTGCTGCCCAGCCGTGTGACCCTGGACAAGTCATCCCCCCCCCTTTATAGGGAAATAGGCCTGAATAGTCTGTTAGGTCCCTGCCCACAAAAGCATTATATTAAGAAGGGATGAATAATCTATTAGAGGGAGAAAGCATTGATTAACAACCCATAGGGAGTCAGGGCCCAATTATTTTTCAGGCCTCTGTGCACCTCCTAAAGTCACAAACCTTGGACCCCAACCCACACTTCCCAGCCGTTGTGTACCCATGTCTTCCTAAGCCCAGTCTCAGCTCTGCCACTCTCTAGCTGTGTGATTCTGGGCAAATCACTACATCTCAGTTTCTTCCCTCAATTTCTTCATCTGTGGATGATACTCTTTTACAGGGTCATTTCAGATTGCCTAGAGCAGGTGCCGGCACACAGTGAGTGCCCCGTTATGGTGGTGATCATAACCCTCCTGTTCTCCACCTGCCACCTGTACTACCCCATTGAATCTTCTTGACAACCCTGTGAGGCAAATGCTAGTAAATCTAAGCTCCATTTTACAGAAGTGGCAAGTTCAGAGAGGTTAGTAACTCGCCCGGGGACACACTGCAAGCAGGTGAGAGTTCAGGTGGAATCCAGATGTGCCTCTCTCCGGAGGGAAACTCAGTGGTCCCCATGGCGTCGCACCCTGTGCTGCCGCGGCCGCAGGCGAGGCCCAAAGATGTTTCTCGGACCAGCGTCCGCTGGGGCACCCCGAGAGTAGGGGGCGACTCTCTCGCCGGGAAGGAAAGCGATTTGGGGGAAAGCCTCAGAAAACAGGGCAAGCAGGTACCCTGATCTGCCACCTACGGAGGAGCCAGGCGAGAGAGGCACAGATTGGGCGGCTGCCCGGCTTCTGGATGCTGAGCCTCCTCCCGGAACTTCGCCGGGAGCGGGCGAAGCCGGCTCGGCCCGACTGCAGTTCCAGTTGTTGACACGCGGGGGAGCCAGAGCCAGCGAAGAGCCGCCGTCAGGAAATACCGTAATTCCCTCAGGTGCGCGCATTCGTAATCTGTCCCCACTTCGGGCACAACGGTGACGGAAGCCAGAGGGGCGAGAGCCTGGCTAGGTCGGCCGGTGAAGGAAGAGGCTCCGCGCGGAGAAACGGAGTGCACGCCCGCTCCGAATCTGTCCCAGCTGGGTCCTCCACTCCGGGCTTTCTGATGCTCTGTTTTCTGAGACTTTCCCCAAAATTGCGAGTGAAAGTCCTGAATGCCTCGCTAGAGACTTGGCCTGTGACCGAGGGGTGCGGGGGTAAGAGTTGCAGCGGGTAAATGTAGGGTTAATTGCCAGTTTAATTCCTACTCCCCTTCCTTCTCCCTTCGCTAAGGCCCTCCCAGAGAGCTGAGGCCTTTCTAAACCTGAGGGAAAGTAGAGAATAACTTTATTCACACAGCAAGTTTGGGAATTGATACGGGTTTCTGTCAGAGCAACGTGCATTTTAAAAAACTGCAGAATGTGGCAAATGCTTAACCTAAAAGAAGTTCTAAAGGCCTGATTTCTGAGAGGTGTTTGCCTGGAGAAGGGATGGCATGACCCGGCATTCCTGGGCTGGGAAGTGAGCAGCTTTGTGTGGTCTGGGCCCCAGAGCGCAGCAGGGTCCAGCCTTCTGTGAAAGCCCAGTCCACCTGGACCCTGGGGTCTGGGTCCCAGGCCTCTGTAAGGAGGCTGTCCAGCCATGGGCTGTGTCCACAGGAGTGCCCATGGCCCAGGGCTCTGCCAGCTCAGCCAGCGAGGCTGAGGGTGGGGGGATGGTCATCAGCTGGTGGGGAGATGATGGGGAAGCACGGCAAAGAGAAAGGGAAAGGGGAGTTAAGAGCTGGGAGGCTGGAGCTGAGCAAGACCTTCACTCTCCAGGCCTCAGTTTCCCCATCTGAAAGGTGGATATAATACTTCTACCTAATGCAAAGGGTAGTTGTGAGAATTCAATGAGTCAGTGTTCTAAAAAGTGCTTTGTAACCAGTGCAAAGGGTAGGCAGGAAACCTCCTCTGGGAGGCCTCCCTGATTGCCCCAGACCCCAAATGCAGCTCTTTCCTGGGGGCTCCCAGAGCCCATGGTCCAGCCTTTGGTGCCAGCCCTGGCCTCCATGGAGGTACCTGTTTGTTTTGCAGCTATCACCCCTATTACACGGCTCTCCCCGCTACAGTCCCTGCCAGACTGTGGACATTTCAGGGCAGGCACGGTGGCTGATTCATCCCTGTATTCATTCAAATACAATGCCTGATAATACTTGGCAAAGTGATACTAAAGTTCATCTCAAAAAATAAATACATGCAGGGCTGGCCTGGTGGTGTAGTGGTTAAGTTTGCGCGCTCCACTTCGGCAGCCCGGGGTTCACAGGCCCGGATCCCGGGCACAGACCTACACACTGCTTATCAAGCCATGCTGTGGCAGATGTCCCACATATAAAGTGGAGGAAGATGGGCACGGATGTTAGCCCAGGGCCAATCTTCCTCGGCAAAAAGAGGAGGATTGGCAACAGATGTTAGCTCAGGGCTAGTGTTCCTCACACACACATATATATATATATATATATATATATGTGTGTGTGTGTGTGTGTGTGTATATATTTATATATATATATGCAAACAGGCAGCAAAGTTATAAAAACAAAAGCAGTGGAGGGGAAAATGGGACCAGATATTGAAACAATTTGACAAGAGCTATCAGAATTTTTTTAAATGTACACATACTTTATGCTTAGCAACTCCATTTCTAAGAATCTACACCACAGAAATAATAGCAGTGACAGGGCAGAGATGAAGGGACAAGGATGTTGGCTGCCGTGTTGTCTGTAACTGTTGCAAAGAACTGGAACCAACCCAAGAGTCCATCACAAGAAGACAGTGAAATAAATGGAGGTGCAGCCATACAATGCAATGCTGAGCAGTTGTTAAAAAGAACTGAGTGGGTCTGTAAGCACAGTGGTGGGAAGAATCTCTAAGAGATAGCAAGATGCAGAACAGGAAGTACGGTATGAGTCTATTTCTTTAAAAACATTCTCCGACCACTGCCTTCAAGCCTTTATTTGTCAAATCTTCCTTCTCTGTCCCAGGAGGGCAATCTAGCAGACCCTTTGCTATGTAATCCCTTTAGGATATTAAAAGTCTGGTCCAACCCAATTTAAATTCCAAGCTCTTTGCATCTTCAAAATACATATTGCACTGGTACATACCAGGCTTGTCAGTTGAACTTATTTCTCACCACAGCCATCTGAAGTAAGTACTATAATTATCATCCCCATTTTACAGATGAGGAAATTGTGGTGTAGAGAGAGGTTAAACAATTTTCCCAGAGTCACACAGATCATAAATGGCAAAGCCAGAGTCTATGGCTCCAGAATCTACGCTCTTAACTACTGTATGTCACCCTAGGCTGGTAGGACCATGAATGGGACTTTTTCTTGTCTCAGGCTTTCAGGAGGCACAGTATATGTCATTAACTAGATATATTAGAATTAATTTAGCCATTCCCCTAACGATGGACAGATAGACTGTTTCCAGTCGTGTGCTCTCACAAACAGTGCTGCGAGGAACTCCTTCATTTGGGTCTGTTTGTATGCTTTGTAAACACGTCAGTGGGTTAGATTCATAGAAATGCAATTGCTGGGTCAACGGGTAAATTTAAATTTGGATAGTTGTTCCAGATACCTATGGCTGTATTACACACTACCCTGAAACTCAGTGCTTAAAACCACCATTCTATTCTATTCACAGTCTTGTGGCTCAGGAATTCAGGAAGGGCTCAGCTGGATGGTTCTTCTTGGATTCTCTTCCAAGTTAATTTCATCACTCACAATACTGGGCCTCAATGCCCCTTGACCTCTCTCTCCACATGGTGTCATATCCTCCAGGGCTTCCCCACGTGGTTTGTGCTTCTCACAGCACAGTGACGTCAGGTAATCACAGTTCACGTAAACTGGCAGTTGACTTGTAAGAGCTAGGAAGTGGAACCCCTTGGGCAAGTTAAGGGATACACTTGGAACTAGGACATTATCACTTTTGCTGTATTTTATTGATCAGAGAATGCACAGACCAGCCCAAATTCAAGGGAAGGGGACACAGACCCCACCTTTCTATGAGAGGACTATCAAAGAATTTATGGCCCCCTTTACTCCACCACAATAGCTATTTCCAAATTGCCCTCCAAAATGTTGGTCAGTTTATATTCCCACCAACAATGTAAGAGGCTGTCTGTCCCCACGCCCTCAACAACACTATACATTGTAAAACATTTTAATTGGTGCCAATCTGGCGGTTGAAAATTGTAGTTCATTGGTACTTTGTTATGCATTTCTTTAATTATGAGTGAATTTGAGCATCTTTTCCTGTATTTACTGTTCATTTAAAATTTTTTTTTCCTTGTGAATTGTCTGTTTATATACTTTGCCCATTTTTAAATTTGGTTGCCTTTTTCTATATTAATTTTTTAAATGTTCATATTAAGGAGATTAGCTCTTTATCTGACATTATGTTACAAATAGTTTTTCCAGTGTGTGGCCTTTTGAGTTGGTTTTTTGATAATTTTCTGCGTTCAGGTTTTTAGTTTTTATGCGTTCAAATGATTGATCTTGTAGCTTAAGACTTCTGGGTTTTGTGTGGTATGTTCCTTTTCTTTTTTAGAATTTTCCTGCTGGTTTCAAATGTTTATTTTTCCAGAGGAAGATTAGTATCATTTTCCAAGGCTCCCTCCCCAATCCTATTGGTGTTCGCACTGAAACAGCTTCCAGTTGATCGACCCCTTAGAGAAAATGCACACTTTACAGTTGGAGGGCAAGGCTGGCCGTCACTTTGTTTCGAGTCTTCTCTTCCGTAGGACTTCAAGTCTTACTGAGGGGGCGGCAGTGTCATCTCAGAGAGGCCCCAGGACCCTGGGCACCTGTCAGGGAGGGAGCCCAGCAAGGGCAGGCCTGGGGTCAGGCAGGCCCTGCACATCCCTGTCACTGGGAACCTGAGGGAGGCCTAGAACACAGCCCCAAGCCTGCAACTCCTGGACCTCTATTGCAGGGTGAGTTCAGGCCTCCTTGCAGGAAACATTCTTTGGAGGCCCAGGAGAGGGGCCAGATGTGCCCTCAAAGAGCTGATTCATGAGGTAGGAAATTTCACAGAGAGGAGTCTTGTTCAGGAGACCAAACACAGTAAGGCCTTTGCCAAGGACAATCCTGCTGGTCTTTCGTCACAGCCCTGGGGAGAGGCAGGGATCTGCTCCGGGAGCCACAGGTTCAGGGCTGCTCTGGGCACAGGCCTTCGGGTTTGCCTTCCTCCTCAGCCGGGCTCTGCTGGCTTCTTTCCAATCCTGGAGCCCCAGATAGCAGCATCCACCACCCCTTCCCTAGGCAGGGGCCAAAAAGGACCCAAAGGCTTTACCAGAGGTGCCCAGGGCGACTGAGTGGGCATTCACTTATTCAGAGATTATGTATTGAATGCCTGCTATGTGCCAGTCAGTGTTCTTGGGATACAGTAGAGAAGAGACCAGTAGAGCTTACAGATAGTAAAATAACCAAAGTGAATATGTCAATATGTTAGGAGATAAGTGCCACAGAAGAAAATAGGGCTAGGAAAGAGGAGGGAGTTGGGGGTGGGGGTGGCTGAGCTGGAGACTGAGCAGGGGAACTTCCATCTGCCCTCGAGCCTGGCTCATCGATGGGGAGCCCCTACAGGAGAGCCAGGAAGGAAAGGGAGGTGTTTATTCCCCTGGCTCCCTCCCAGCGGATCACAGCTCCTGTCAGGTGGTCCGACTATTCTCTCCTTCCTGGTTCCAGCAGCCACTTCTTCCCCTCTCCCTCAGGGCTGGGAGTAGTAGAGGTGCCCCACACTCCTGGGCGCTGTACATCCCACCCACCCCTTGTAAATCATCCTCAAATAATCCTAATTTGAGTGCTGTATTCTGCTGGAACACTGAGAAATACAGTGACATCTGAGCGGGCTGGAAGGCAGGAAGGTGGTTTGCCATGCAGACATCCAAGGGAAGAGGGTTCTGGGCAGAGGGAACTGCAGGTGCAAAGGCCAGGAGATGGGGGAGGGTATGCCTGATTTGTTGGAAGAAAAGCCAGAAAGCCAGAGCGGCTGGAGCAGAGTGAGGGAGGGGAGAGGAGTAGGAAATGGTATCAAAGAGGTGTATGTTGGGAGCTGGGGGCTTGGCTTTTGCTCTGAGTGAAGTGGCCACTTCGAACTGTGGGGTGACATGATCTTTCACACTATCGCTCTAGCTGCTGTGTTGAAAACAGAGGATGGGGGTCAAGGCGGGAAAATGAGAGGTCAGTGAGGGGGCTAGTGGAGTATCCCAGGTGAGGGACAATGGTGGCTCAGATGGCAGTGGGGAAGGAATGAGCCAATAGGATTTGCTAATGGATTGGATGTGGGGTGTGAGAGAGAGGAGGCAAGGGTGCTTCAAGGATTCTGGCCTGTTGGATTTGCAGGGCTACTAGGTTTCTAGTGGCTTCCCAGCATCCACCCAGCCTGTGCCTCATACCCTGTCCCTCTGGAGGTTTTGTGTGTGTGTGTGTGTGTGTGTGTGTGTGTGTCTCCAGCCCCTGAGGCTGTGCACTGCAGACTCATCTCTTCTCTGGCAGGACTAGACACGTGCCAGCCTCTGCCAGGAGGGGTCCTCGAACAAGTCAGAGCCCCCTCTGCTCGGGGCCGTCTCTCTGCTGGTCCTGGTCCAGAGTCAAGAGTGGATTCAGCCCCTCGGGGACTGGGAAGAGAGGCTAAGCCAGATCCCCAGAAGCAGCCCCAGTGACATGAATGTTGCCATATCAGTGACCTGCTTTCTGGGGCACTCTCAGACCCACACTCTTCAGCCCAGCTCCTGTGGGTCAGCCAGACCTGAATGTGACCTGCTTCCTCTTCCATCACTGGCTCGGCTGGCTTCCTCTCAGCCTTCAGTCCTCTGTGGGGGCATCTGAGGCCACGAGTGAAGAGCCCACTCAGGGGTGGCCCAACCGCGTTCCTCAGGGCCCTCGGCAGCCTCCTCCCCTCCTGCTGGGCATGGTCTTTCAGAATCCCAGTTTGGAGGGCCTCCTCCCACAGCATCCTGTGGGGTCACTTGGCTGGACTCTCACTGCCCTAGACCCTGAATTCAGGCTGCGAGCACCTTCCGGGCCAGCCAGGCCTGGTCTCCAGTGATAACAGCACCACCAGAGAGCACCTTCCCCAAGCCAAGCTGGCTCCATGCCAAGCTCTCCACAGGCCTGTCCTCACAGGCTCTCTGGGGTCTGTCAGCACAGAGGGCTGGTTATAAGAGTGGGTTCCGGGGTACAAGCTCCCCCACTCACCTTCATGTGACCCTGGGCAGTCACCTAACTTCTCCAAGCTTCCATTTCTTCAGGTGACCTCAGGGTGTCCCTCACACATTGGAGGCCCTTGTAAGGACTTTCTGAATAAGTTACTACATGCAATACGCTTCACACAGTGCCTGACCCACAGTAAATGCTCAATAAAAGTCAGCTATTTAAATCATCCCCATCTCCAGATGAAGAAACTGAGGTTCAGAGAGGAATGGAACTTATCCAAGGCCACAGGGCTAGGAATGGTGGAGCCAGGCTCCCCTGTGCCCTGCCCCATCAGTCTTCCCTCCCCCTGCATTTGTCCCCTTCTTTCCTGCCTCTGTGAGGCCAGCACAGAGTATGTGTGAGCCCACATATGGAGAAGCCAGGAGCTTGCACTCTGAGAACCCCTGAGGGGAGGAGAGGCTCCTGTCATCATGGGAGACACAGAGATGCATTAAACAGTCTCAGCCCTCAAGGGGCTGCGCATTCTGGTGCTGGGACCCATGGAACTCAGCATCCCTACCTACACAGAGGATTCTGGAAACCTCCAGGGATGGGTGGCCTGGGTTCCTGTACACAACTGGCTTGTTGAATCACAAAGGTCACCAGAAATGGTAACCATAAAATCTGAATATTTAAAGACAGTCCAAGTTTCAAACATTATGTCCCATTGTTGGAATAAAGCAACAAGAGCCCCAATGAATCCAATATTGTGGCACCTAAATGACCTCTCACAGCCAGATGGGTCACAAAAATCCTTATTACTTCACATGTCCTCAACTCAACTTGGTGAGATAGGGTCCCCATTAGCCGGGCACACGGATACCAGCTGCCCCAGCTTCATGGGTATATGCACGTCCACATAGACACTAACACCAGCCAAAGCTAAGGGTCACCCACTGTCGGGCCACTAATGACTCCATGGCTTGAGTGAGCACCACCCCTCCCACCCACCTACCCTCCCCCTCCCCCCCGCTTCTTAATGTCTGGAGGGACTTTTGAATCCTCAGAGAAAACAGTCTCTTGCCCTGCATACTTCTTGTCAGCATGAAGGGCAAGGCCTGCTCTAGGTGACACCAAGGTTGTAGCCAGGGTGTCTCTGACCAGGGCTGCTGCCCTCAGATAGGGCAGCTTCGCTCCCTTGGCTCAGTTTTGCAAACTTAGCATCTTGCTACAGACCTGCCTTTCACTTTGATTCCTGCCAGGACTTTTGGTTTTGGTTTCTGAGAGCAGAAACAAGTCCTACCCTTTCCTTCTGCTGCCCCCCCACACACACACACACCACTCTCCTTCCTCCTCCCTTGTCTCTGTCCTTCCTCCCCCCTCCCACCCTGGCAGGAAATGGCCCCTGGTCCCTGGCTCTGTGGGAAGGGGTAAGGGAAAGAAGAGAGGGGATAGAGAAGTGAAGAGAGTTACCAGAGACCTCACTCCATTTTCAAGGATGGGTGGCCACTCACAGTTGTGCAAATTGTGCACTACACAACTCTAGAGGGTGCAGTCACCTCAATATCACCAAAATTTGCATGGTTATTAGAGCAGTTTTCAGGCAGATAGTAGTAAAGCGTCCTGACAAGGGGCATCTTCTCCTGAATTGTCTTAAGTGCTCCTAGTGGGACGAAAGGGCTGAGTGCATTATGGCTCTGATCCCCCAGAAGCCCCAAGCCAGCCTGTGTCCCACAAGCCACCCCCTACTCCAGTCCCTGCACTCTAACCCATTTGTCCCTCATTGCTCAACTTCTCAGCTGGGCTAGAGCCCCAGTGAGAGACTCTGGTTCAAAAGAGGCAGGCCAATCACCTCTAGCACCATGGAACCCCAAGACAGTCACTTCCTTTCTGGGCCTCAGTTTCCCCATATGTGATATGTGGAGTGGACAAAATGATCTCTAAGGGGCCCTCCAGATTTAACATTTGAGTTTGTGCTGAGGGTGCCTGGAAGGCAGATGAGTTACAGTTGGGCACCTCGGCGACTCCTTTACCCTGAGGAAAGGAGGTTATGCTTCCCCTGACTGAAAGCCGGGCTCAGAGAGGATTCCTTTGTTGGAGGATGATGGTGGGAGCCCCATTAGGTCACCCAGAGTGGCTGTGTGACCCGGGACAGATTCTTTAGCCTCTCTAAACCTCAGTTTCCTCCCCCATGAAATAGGGGTGATAATACTCACCTTGCAGGTGGCTGTGAGGATTAAAGGGAATACCGTGTGCAAAGGAGCTGACACAGAAGAGACACTCAGAGGAGGGAAGAGGAAGGGGCCCTGCAGGACTCAGGGGAGCTAGACCCCGACCCAGGCTGGGCCTGTGGAGCACAGCAGCCCCACAAGGCTGGCTAGGCCTGAGCTCAGGCTCCAGGGCAGGAAACCTACCTGGTTTCCTCTGGGTGACAGGCCACCCCCTGTCCTTCCTCCCACTGTGGGCTCCCCGCCCCCCTGCCGGCTTTGCATGATTGCACTTTGGGGTGGATGCCTAGGGCCTACACAGCTCTGCAGGAACCCCTAAGAACACAAACCCCTTAGCCTTGCATGCAAGGCCCTCCTCTATCTGCCCCACTGACCCTGCCCCTCTCCAGCCACCTTGAGTTACCCAGTACCCCTAAACAAGCCATGCCCTGTCACATCTCCATGCCTTTGCCCACGCTGTATCCCTTCTGTGTCACACGCCCTTCCTTCTCCCCTCTCCCTGCCCCACAAGAGAGCTAAATCCCGCTCATTGTTCAGGGCCCAGCTCAAATGTCACCTTCCCTGGGAAGCCTTTCCCTGTCCTTCCAGTAAAGAAAATAATCACCCTTCCTGTTGGCTCCCTCAGCCCAGGACTCACAGTCAGGAGGGCTGTGGAGCTGAGTCAGGCACATCCCCACGGAGCCTCAGTGCCCTGATCTATAAAATGGAGGCAAATCACCTCTACCTAAGGGGGAGGCTGTTTGAAAAATTCAATAAAAAGGGACACATAAATCCCCTGAACACAATGTGGGCACACAGTCCATGCCGCATAAACCCTCGCTGAAACTTCAGAGCCAGCCAGCCAACTCGGCAAGGAGCGGGAAGGGCGTATCAGGCACGTTTCCATCGCTCCAGTCTACTCCAGCTCTTTTCAGTGAGTCCTTAGGTTCCCGCCCAGGGACACTGGCAGCCCGAAGCTCATTGGGAGATCACCAATGTTTGACAGGCTCCAAGCCCAATGACTGATCTAGCCCTTCCGGGAGCAAGTCGTCGGCCCCACCGCCCTCCTTGGGGGCTCCACCAGAGGAAGGCAGAGGCCAGGAGTCATTTTGGTGGATATGTCCGATTTCCACAGGCAGCCTTGTGTCAGCTGTGCCACCTGACCGCCCCACTGATGACTCAGGTCTACTCCCCACCCTTCCCCTTCAGGAAGAGGCCCTGTCATCATCACAGTTGTGCTACATAAAAATAGCTTCAGTTCACAAATACATGAACACCAGGCCTTTCCATTGAGGGAAGAGGAAGGCCGTGTCCCCACACACATTCTCCCGCGGCCGCACTTCAAAAGCGGATCCTCTGGGGTGGGGTCTTCACACTTCTCAGTGGATGGCTCTAGCAGCTGCTTCCTCCCCGCTGTGGTGCAGAAGGCTTTTCGCTGCTTTGCAATCAGCTTCTCACATTTTCTCACCAGAGACGTGGGGCAGAGCAGCTGAGGTTAGTGTACCCATCTCGCAGGTGCAGAAACCCAGACCAGGGAAGGTTTCACAGAGTAAGCTGGTGGTGGGGCTGAACTGTGGGCACCCGACTCCTCCTACCTGTTCTTTCTGCTCCAGCTTATGCCTCTTCCTTGGAAAATACTGTGGCCACAGTGAGGGCAAAGAGAAAAAGAGGATGTGAGGAAGGCTGGACAGAGCACAGATTTGAGGGGAGGACATTCATGCCTCAAACATTTGTCAAGCTCCTACTGTATGCCAGGCACTACACTAGGCACTAGGGATACAGCAGAGGGCACCAAACAGGTCCTCTTTCTGTCCCCGTAGAGCTTACGGTTGAATGGAATGAGAGCTAACATTTGTTGAGCATGCTCTTTATACCAGCTGCTTTCCTAAGCACTTTTGCATGGAATATATCATTTAATTCTCACCAACATCCCCATAAGATAGCACATTGGACATTTGTCATTTGTGTTGGCCACCGAGCATCTGAAAACCCTTCCTATGTGTGGAGAATTCTCCACTTGTGAAGAAAATCACAGCTTCCACTACTGAGGCTAAGAATGCCAGATACTCCCTTTCCCAGCCTCCCTTGCAGCTAAGGCCAGGCATGTGATCAGGCCTGGCCAATCAGTGCAACCACCCCAGACTCATGTGGAAGCAGTGAATGTACAGATCCATCATGGCAATCGGTTAAGCCAGTGACAACAGGAATCCCATCTGATTCCAGAGGCACCAGCAGCCATTCATAAGGGCAGAGACCTTCATTGCCTGCTGGTGGAGCCAGTGCCTGTGCCCAGTGGTGGTAGCTAGTGTTGTCCCTCCAGCTCTGCAGAAAGATTGAACATTGCTCCTTAGCTAGTGGAGAAAGGAGAAAATCTTGCCCTGCCTACATATGGGGGTCCCTGTTGCTTGCTCCCAGAGGAAGTAGGGGGTGGGGGTGGGCAGAACCTGGAAATGGCAGGGAGTCTGGGGCAGAGACAAGATTTTCTCTGAGGCCCTTAATCCTGAGCCCAGTGGCCTGGGCTGGGGTACAGGTGGGCACTGGGTGGTCTCAGAAGCCTCTGCATAATCATCCCTGCCTGAATCCCTCTAGAGCCCCTACCAATTCTCAGGCTGTCTCTTTCCTCCCACCCACCCTCCTTTCCATCCCACAGCTCCAGGTCTGGTTCTAGCCCCATGACCTCTGCCTGGACACCTCCTTCCTCAACCTCTCCTCTTTGCATCCACACACTACCTTCCTTCATCCTGGAGTCAGACCGAGCCTCTGGAACACAAGACTGATGGAGTCACACCCCTCCCTGAGCCCCTGTCGGAACATCCTAGCGCCCAAATGCATTTTCTTGGCACTCAAGGCCCTTCCAACCCCTCCGACCTACACATCAGTCCTCCATCCCAGAGCTCTGACCACAACCTCTCTGGTCAGTTGCCCCCTGCTCCATTGCCACCGTGCCCTGTCCTGATCCTTGCACCTACTTGCGCTGTATTTGCTCATGCTGTTCCCTCTGCTAGGAATGCCCTTCCCTGTCCCCTCCACTCTTCTCTCCAGTAAACTCTCATTCATCCTTAAAGCAGCTTCAAATGCCAACTCATCCATGAAGCTTCCCTCAACCCCACCTAGACTCCCGGTAATATTATTGTTGCCTTTATTTTGCCCATGAGATGTCCTGTGGCATTTTATGCGTGTGCAAGGTACTGCTGCCTGGATCAGCTACTTTGGCTTGAAGAAAGGTATGCCTGTGGGACCAGGAACCTGGGCTTTTGGTCAAATAGACCCAGGTTCAAATCTTGGCTTTGCCATTTACATGCCGGAACATTGTGAGCAAGTTGGTCAACTTCTCCAAGGCCCCATTTCTTCAGCCTCACTGGGCCCCCATGACAAACTGGTGGCTTCCCTGTCAGTCTGCCCTGTGTACTATGAGCAGCCCCTCCAGGCCCAACCTGGGGTGTGGGGGTCTTTGTTACCCATTGAAGCCCTGCTGGGTCCCCTTGTCTCAGCTCCTCCCCTTCAAATCCACTCTCCACTACGGAAACGTAAGCCAGGTCAGAGGCACAAAATGGGAGCCTGTGATCGGGCATCTCCCGGCACCAGGAAGAAGTACACAGGTGTGTCCCATATGTGTGCCTCAATGCCCACGGGTACGAATAGGTGGTTCTGTGTGTGTGCACACAGCTGTGTACAAACTTCAGGGGGTTCTGTATATGGGGGCACATATGCTTGTCTGTGTGTATATGTGTAGGTGCTGCGGTTGTCAACTCAGAGCAAAAAAGCTCACATTTCCTGTTAAGAATCAATTAGAGCGTTTTTTATAGAAGCCCCACATTTTCCTGGGAGTGTCGTCAGAGCTGGGAGAGGAAGGTGGGAAGGCAGAGCAGGAAGGATGGGAGCAGAGGGCAGGCCTCCTAGGTTCTTGTCCCACTCTGCTGCCAAGTCATTATCTAACCCTAAACAAGTCACTGTACTTCTCTGTGCCTCAGTTTCCCTTTCTTCAAAAGCAGGATGGTGGTTTAGACTAGGTGATCACTGAACTCCCCTCCCTCATTTTTGGAGACCCAGCTTGGTATCCCAAGTACTCTTCAGAGGGAGATACCACACACAGTCCAGACAGCCCACCCGGTGTGGCCCCTGCCCCACATCGATCTAACCCTTCCCAGGCCATCCTTGGAAACACCTAGACTCTTCCTTGTGGTTGTATGGGGGAGGGGACAGGGAGGAAGTTTCCAGTGGCGTAGGGCCTAGTGGCAGCCAGTCTCCCACCCTCATCAGCAACTTCCTCTTCACCCCCATCCCCACCCTGCCCTGCTCCCTCCCAGTTCCCACATCCTCAACCAGAAGAGAAACAAATTAGTTACTCAATAGGAAAAGACAGGAGTCCCTGCTCCTTCCCCACTCCCCATCTGCAGTGGAGGAAAGTAAGTCGGGGGGAAAGGCTGGGGTCACAATCAGAGCTGGCCCCCTCATTGTACAGATGAGAAAACCCAGGTGCAGAGGGGGCCAGTGACTTCCTCAAGGCACAAAGTGAGACTGTTGCAGTGCCAGGATTGAACCCAGCTCCCCGTAAGCCTTTCCACCTCATCAGGCTGCCCCTCTGTGAAGGAGGGTCCCTAACTAATTTGCATTTCCACTGAGGGTGGAACACAAGAACAGGAGCTGACATTGCAGCACGGGGACTTGGGGGTGGACGCCAGGAAGCACTTCCCCTGGGATTGGTAGACTCTAGGACAGGTGCCAAAGGAACACTCATTTCCTCCCAGGCATGCCTTTAGAGTAGGGTACCCTGGAAGGCAAGAGCTCCTTGTGGTTAGAAAGACGGCTGCTGGACAGACCAGGCTTCCTGCCTAAGTTATCCTGCACGGACAAGGGGCAGGATTCCAGGAGGAGGAAGAAAGCTACCATGGCTAGTCTCCATGCTCAGTACTCATACCTATGCCCATGACAGCTGGCAGGGGGGGGGAGGGGTGTGTGTGCGCGGGGAGGATCCCATTTTACAAATGAGGAAACTCAAGCCCAGAGAGGTTAAGTGTCTTTCCCAGGATTACACAGCTAGAAAGTAGTAGGACTTATGTGATATGACCCCACAATCTTTGTCTTTCCACTAAATAGTTTCCCAAAACATGGACCACAAGATGAATTTTAAAATGGTCCATAAGATGAGTTTAGATGACATGTGGGTGAACTGTTTTGGGTTTTTTTAACAATATAGTGATCCAAATGTAAATCAGGAAAAAATAAATCAGTTCCTCAAACTTGTGATTTCACAGATATTATTGCTTGGGACTAAGTTTTGAAAGGAATTGATTTAAAGAAAAATACTAAATGGATAATAGTTTAAGTAGCAAAAATCTGGAAAGTAATGCATGAATGGCTAAAGCTTTAGAAACAGTGCTTGAAACCTCCTGGTCAGAGGCAGAGAAATGGGCCTCTGTTGGCAAACACTGGGGTGACTCCATGTGCCCCCCTCCAGCCCAGTCATTCTGGGGGTGCAGCTCCTGCTCTTGTGTGTGTGTGTGTGTGCGGAGGGGGCAGTTCATCCTGGGTAACGCCAGCCCCAGGGAGATGTAGATGGAGGAGAGTGAGGGCAGAGCTGCTGGCTTCTTGGGAGGGAGGTGGGCAGGAGGAAGAGCAGGCCTGTGGGGGCTCAGACATGTGAGATGCAGCCCCTGGGCACCTGGAGTCAGCTCCGAGGAGAGCCAGCGCCCCGCGTGGGCGCCCCTTCCTCTCTCAGTTTTAGCTCCTCATTTGGGTTCCTACTCTCCTCTGTCCCTATCAGTTTCAGCCTTGCTCACTTTCTGAGGAGCCATCCGGACAGGAAGGAGACTGGGCCTCCCTGAGGAGGCAACTCCACTCCCGGGCCCTCACTCACGGGTCTCCAGGCCTGGCCTAGGGAACCAGGTCCATGCAGCTGAGCGTCAGGCCTGGCCACTGGCCGGCCTCACGGACCCAGGGGACTGAGGGAGGATGCAGAGCCCAGTGAGGGCCTGGCCGGCTGACCCTGCAGCCTGGGGTCAGCCCCACAGGGACAGGCCATCGGGGAAGTCAAGTGCACTCACTTCAAGGCCTGACACAAAGGAACCTCAGGGGCAGCATCTCCCCTGTCAGTAGGAAGCCCTGGGGTTGGGGGGGGTCTCCATTATCCTTCAGCTCCTTTACCACACTAGCCCTTGGGTCCGCCCAGCCCACCTTAATTGCTCATGGCCTATTCACTCACTCAAGATTTGAATTCTGAATGATCATGATGATATTCATCAACAAACATTTTTAGTGTTTCCCCCCAAAGCTCTGGGCTGAGTGCTCTTCACACAGGATTTTACTGAATCTTCACAACAACACTGGGGGTAGATCCTGTTATTATCCCCACTTAGCAGATGAGGAACTAAGTCTCTGAGAAGTGAACAGTCTTGCCCAAGGCCAGACGTAGGGCAGGGAAGAGCCAGGATTCAGTCTATCTAGTTCTGAAGCTGTGCTCCTTCTCCCAGCCGTGTGAAGGGAAGCTCACCATTGGAAAAGAAGGCCAGTCCTTCAGCCTAGGTTGGATCCCCAATTTAAATACAAGGCCCACTGGGAAAAGCCACCCTGAAGCCTTACCAGTTGCTTATACCTCAGCGTGAGTGAGTTGACGATCATTATGAGCTCGTTCCATACATGTTTTCTCATCATCCCATTTAGTCCAGGCCAACAAGAGCAGCTATCACTATGCCCATTTTACAGCTGAGGAAACTGAGACTCAGGAATGTGCGGTGATGGGTCCCCCAATGCCCTGGCCAGCACCACGACCAGCCCCTCTGTTGGGTCCACCACTTCATCACACTACCAGCCCCTCTCTCTCAGGACTTTCTCCCAGAGCATATTTTGATAGGAGGGAGGAGAGCCAGCGTGAGGAAGCAGGGCCCCAGAGAGGGAGAGTGTTGAAGGGGAGAAACAGACGACAAGGAGAGCGCAGAGACCACGAGACCACCAGGATACTCGCTGGCCATCCTGATTTCAAACCTCGTGTCCTTGTTGGACTTCCAGAGCTGCAGGCAGGAATGTAAGGGGCGCCCTTAGTGAAAGCAAGAGGCTGTCCTGCATCCTCTCCCCCAGCCTCCACCCCAGCCTCTTCTCTAGCCAAAAGACCCCTAGCTCCTTAGTGATGCCTCTTAGGACATGGCCTAATTATGGTGAGTATGCACGTGTGTGAAGAAAAGCACGCAGAGGCCTCAAGGTTGTTTTTCAGTTATGTTAAACGATGTAAATGCCTGTTGGGGAAAGATTTCTGCTAATACACTGTTAGAAACATTCAACTGGAGAGCTGTGGATTGCTCGCTGTCCGGTGATGGCGGGGAGTTGAATTTCACTTAAGTAAAATAACCAGATCAGCACTTAACTTTCTGATGTAACTGGAAAATAGTCCCTAAAATAACCAGGATCCATTTTTAAAATATGGATATCTCCTGAAACACTGCAGGGCAGGCCTAGATCAGGGCTCTTAACCTTTGTGTGAGTATGTGCCATAGCCCCCTTCGTCACCTGGTGAAGCCTACAGACCCCTTCTCAGAGTAACGTTCTTCAATACACAAAATAAAATAACATAGGCTTATAAAGGAAACCAACTAAATAAAAATGCAGTTTCAAACATTTTTGAAAAATAAATTTTTTAATATATAGTGCTTCCTAATTAATGCATGAAATATCAAGATCCAGCAATGTTGACATAACTACTGTAATGTTGACATAGTGATGAGTGTAAGCCATATGTTGAAATATCTGAAAAAACAATATGATTTGAATATATCTATAATTCTATCAGTGACACCATCACAGGTTCTGCTAATATTGCTGTGGTTTGTTGCCACAGCACTGAAGAGAAAAAATTCAGGTAAAGGTGAGTGAAAATAAGATGTATTTTTTTCTCTTTCAAATTTTTAAACCCCTTGAATTCTATCCTTAGATCTTTGGGTGGTCTCAGGGACCCCAGATTAAGAACTCCTGGTCTAGTTCTATCTTTTATTTTATAGCATGTATATGTAATTGTTTTAAAGGTAGTTTTCCAGATCTGATTAAATTTACAAATAAATAAAGTGCCTGGCAGGTAGTAGGTCTCAGTGACCGGGGGTCTCCTGGGGCTTCCACTGTGGTTACTCCACTTGGCGTTCTTCTGGGGAAAATGGAGCCTCTGTTTGCTCAGCAGAAAGTGGAGCTCCCAGGGCTACATGGAGGCAGCATGCCCCAGATGCCCACAGACTGGTTGGCCCTGAGCCAAGCCTTCCTCCACCAGGGTGGCCTTTGTGCCCCTCCTCACATTATGCCACACCGCAGGAGAGGGATCAAGTTAGGTCTGGGGATATTTTGACTGGCCCTCAGTCCTGGGGGGAGGGTGACTTCACAGCCCAGCCTTTGAGGCACCCTGAGGCCTCCTCACCCAGGGCCTTGAGCTGCCTGCATCCCGGGAATCCCCCGGAAGCCCTCAGGCGCCTGCTTCCTCTCTTGACTCATTTGTGGTCGCATGAGGAGCACAGTCACAAGCCAGTGTGACCAGGTCAGTGCTGACAGGCTCACAAGACACTCGGCTGGCCGGGAATCAGGCAGCAGACCTTGGCGGTGAACTGGGAGGCCCTCAGAGCCCAGAGAGCATACGGAAGCCTAGAGGAAATGTCCACTCCAGCCCCTCAAGCTTCAGGAGGGCCGACCAGAACTCAGGGTCCAACTCCCTAGAGCTCACCTCCCACTCCTCTGCAGCCTTCTCCCCACTGCCAGGCCACCCTTCCCCTGCTCCAACTGTCAATGCCCTGGGGACTCATGCCCTCCCCTCTAGCCAAGGTCTGCCATCCGACTCCCCCTGCTCCAGAACCTTTTCCCCTCATCCATTCTGCTTCCCTATCAAAACCTACCTGTTCTGTAGGTTCTGTCAGCTTCTGTCCTTCTCTGAGGCAACTGCCAGTTATCTGAGGTACATGGGATTGGAGTTAAAGACCTGCATTCAAGTGTTGGCTCTGATTATCTGTGAAGTCCTCTGCTTCTCTGAGCCTCATTCAATGTCCTCATCTATTGCATGGACATGTTTAAATTGCTGCCCTACCTTTCATAGCTGTTATGAGGATGAAAAACATTTTCAGATGTGAAATCACTTTATAAACTATAAAGCACTTTCATAGCTATAATATTAGACTCATGACTGAGAAGTTGATGGGTTCCCATTATCAGGGTCCTTCTGGAGAAATGACACAAAGGAATGGCTTTAGTGGTGGTGTTTCAGGCTGGGGGAGATCCATACAACCAGGGGGCCCTGCCACATATTCCCACCCACTCCCCTATCATATCCCACGCAAGACATGCTCTTGTAGCAGAGTCTGGTCTTGAATCTGGGTGGGAATTTGAAAGCTCTGGAGGAGTGACTCCCTCGAACCCAACACAGGAAACTCACCAAGCAGGTGCTGGGGTTGATGCAGATCTGCTTCTGCTATAGATGTGATTCACCCGTTTGTCTCAACTGTTCTTGAGCCAAGAGGGCGACAAAGGATGAAACATCTGTTTCTGAGGAGGAAAGCCAGGAGAGGTGCCCCACTCAGGAGCAGAGCCCGTGGCTCACAGGAGGGCAGTTCAACCATTCGTTGGCTTGAGGGCCTGGAATGTGACTTGCTAGGAATCATGCAGGTGTTAGCACCAGGAGGCCTGGATTCCAGACCCTGCTCTGCCCAAACTGTGTGCCTGTGCTTAGCTCATTGGTCATGTCTGGGCCTACATTTCTTGTCTGTAAAAGGCCTGTGATGATCCCCAACTCAGCAGGGTCTTCTGAGGATCCATGGGTTCACGAGACACAGACATGCCTACAGTTGGGAGGCAGGGTGAGGTGCCCACCTCCGTGCTGCCATCCAGCATTAGCACTTGTCTAGGCCTCCTATGTGTCTGTCTCCTCGTTGGGCTGCAAGAGAGAGCAGTGCCCCTCATCTTATTCTCATGTGCAGCTGGTGCACATTCACTGTGCACACTGGCTGAATGGAGGGAAGGGGGGCAGTGCACCTGTAATTATTATTCCAGAACACATTGCAGCAGGGCCAGAAGCCCAGAAAGGCCCCTTCCTCCCTGTGAGGCTATGATCACCTGTCTACATTTGTGTTGTTTCAGATATTTTATTTAGTTTCCTCCTCCAGGGTCACAGAAAACCTCAGCCCCAGCCCCCAGTTGCCCCAATGTCTGGGAATGTTTCATTCTCTCCATCTTTGGGGCTAGATGGTCTGGTTCAAATCCTAGCTCTGATGCTTACTAGCTATAATCTTGAGCAAGTCACTTAACTACTCACTGCCTCAGTTTCCTCATCTGTAAAATGGGAATAATAATTCAACCTACTGCTGGGTAGATGTATATTCAGCTTAACAAGACAACGTCAAATTGTTTTCTAAAGTGGTTGTGCCAATTTGTATTCCCAATAGCCATGTTTAAGAGATCTCATGGCCCATATCCTCTTCTACCTTTGTATTGTCAAACTTTTACCAGCCAAATGGATGTAAAATGGTATTTATTATGGTGCTTATTTGCATTCATCTGAATGCTAACGAGGCTGAGTATGTCTTCATATGTTTATTAGCCATATGCATTTTCCCTTTGGTGAAATGTCTATTCATAGCTTTTGTTAATTTTTCTATTGTATTGTTTAACTTTTTGTTAACTGGTTTCTCTCTATACTTATACATATATATGGGGGGGGGGGGGCGGGTGAAGAAGATTGGCCCTGAGCTAACATCTGTCGCCAGTCTTCCTCTTTTTGCTTGAGGAAGATTGGCCCTGAGCTAACATCTGTGCCAATCTTCCTCTATTTTGTATGTGGGACACACCACCACAGCATGGCTTGATGAGCGGTGTGTCAGGATCCAAACCTGCAAACTCCAGGCTGCTGAAGAGGAGCACACAAACTTAACCACGATGCCACCGGGCTGGCCTCTATATGTTCTTAATACTAATCCTTTGTTGGTTATAGAAAGTAATTATCTTCTCCTAGTTTGTAGCTTTGTCTTTTCACTTTATTCAAGGTGTCTTTTGATGAGCAGAAGTTCTTAATTTTAATGAAGTAGGGTACCAGAAAGGTATTCACCAAATATTTTTTCTAAAGGTTTTAATGTTTAACTTTTAAGTTCCTGATTCATCTGGAGTCGATTTTTGTGTGTGTGGTGTGAGGTAGGGATTTTTTTCTTTTCCATAGGGATAACTAAATTTTCTAGCTCCATTTCTTGAACAGTCCTAGAGCCAGGGGTAGGGAGGGGGTCTGATTGACCCAGAATTCCCTCTAAGCCTGACCAAGGACTTCCTGAGGGGGTCACATCCAAGGATAGTAGAGATGAAAGAAGCCACACTGCAGCTTTGCCCAAGCAGCCCCTGCCTGCATCTGAGCTCAGGATTAACTATTTATTAATAGATGTAACATATGGATATGGTAAATAATAAGAACAATTTAAATAGTACTGAAAAGTATCAAACGAAAAGTTAAATTCTCCCACCTCTGGAACCACTGCCCAGAGGTAACCACTTTAGTAGTGAATGATTTTTAGCTCTCGTGAATTCTCTTCCTGACTGCAAATAATATGCTTAATGCCTCTGTTTCTTGATTTATCAACCCTAGAATATCTCTAGTTATTCACTGCTGGAAAAGTTAGTTTCTTTACATCTGCCCCATCTCTCCTCTCTTCTCACCCCATTCCCAATATTTGATTTTTTAAAAATGAATGCTAGGGGCCAGCCCGGTGGCATAGCGGTTAAGTTCGCATGCTTCGCTTCAGTGGCCCGGGATTCACAGGTTTGGATCCTGGGCGCAGACCAACGCACTGCTTGCCAAGCCATGCTGTGGTGGCATCCCATATAAAGTAGAGGAAGATGGGCATGGATATTAGCCCAGGGCCAATCTTCCTCAGCAAAAAGAGGAGGATTGGCAACAGATGTTAGCTCAGGGCTAATTTTCCTCACACACACACAAAAAAATGAATGCTAGGGCCGGCCTGGTTGCATAGTGGTTAGGTTCACGCACTCTGCTTTGGCAGCCCAGGGGTCATGGGTTCGGATCCCGGGTGCAGACCTGCATACTGCTCAGCAGGCCATGCTGTGGCGGAGTCCCACATACAAAATGGAGGAGGATGGGCACAGATGTTAGCTCAGGACCAATCTTCCCCACCCCCCAAAAAAAGAATGCTAAATGTTATGCCAACTCCTGCAGCTGCTGCCACAGCTGTGTTTCAGGAAGCCCAGCCCTGTGAGGTTGCCTCCCCCCATCAGGAGGACGTCAGACAGGACACTTCCCATCACCCTGTTTCCTGATTCCAGTCATGAGCGCTGAGCTGGACAGAAGGAAAACAGCCTTTGGGTGTCTAGGACTCTTCCCAACAATGGTGCAAATGAAAGGCCTGGGCCCGTTTCCTGAGTGGGGGTGGAGAGCCCTGGGAAAGGGCGGGAGAAGGATGTTGCATGTGGATTCCACTTTGTTGATGCCCTGCCACAGGCTCCTGTGTGGCCTTGGGCAAGTCCCTTCCCTGGTCTCTCCATCTGTAAAATGCAGGTTATGAGGTCCCTCCCACCATAGACTTTCTATGCTGAGAATTAGAGTAGTGGCTCTAGGGAGGACTTTCTGATAGAGTAGAAAAGGCTCTCCTGAGAGACAATGATGATACATTGATGATACATGATAATACAATGATGATAAGAACAGCTGCTGCTTCCGGAGCACCTCCTCTGGGCCAGGCACTGCCCAGATATTTCACATGCATGATCCTATTTAATCCTCACAACTCTCAGCTGGGCATTATTCTCCTCATTTAACAGATGAGAAAACTGAGGATCAGAGAGGTTAGGCAACTTGTCAGAGGTCACAGGGCTGAAAGTTCTGTGCCACGAAACCAATCCATTGCCTTGTCCTGTTGAAGAACTTGGGTATTTGAAAATGCCAAAAAACTCCAGAGCCCCTCTGGGCTTCCAGAAATAGGTTGGAAGGCAGGAGCTTAACCCTTCCAGAACTCACGGAGACCCTATCTGCCAAACCCACTGCAGGGACTGACCCTGGCCCAGACCCAGTGGGCGATTCTAAGACCAGTTCCTTTCAGGGGGCCTTTTCATAGCCAGAGAAGAGCGGGGGTCTCTTTGGCCTGGGGAGACCTTTGCTTACCCGCAGCAAGGACCCCAAACAGTTCCGAATGGTTTGGGGGCTATTCCACTCCCCTAGCCCTCCCCAGAGGCAGCACTGTTCACACACCCCTCATCTCACTGACGAGCACACTCTTGGCCACACCACGTCCTGGGGACTCTGAAGACCCAGAGGCCTCAGCCTCAGCATGGCCTGGCACTGGCCACAGCTGGGGCAGGCCTGCTTCCCTTCAGACCCAAGGCCACAGGCTGGGAAGGAAACGAAGGTGGGAGGGGCCCAGAAACGCTGACTCGGCTGGAAGGCTGCCTAGCAGGGAGGAAGCACAGAAAGGCCCAGACCAGTGCTGTGGGCAAAGCCAGCAAACCACCCTGGCATATCTGCGGATTCAGGACCACAGGGGCCTCACCTTGGTCACCCAGCCCTGGCTTGTCCTGGGGGCAGGAGGGAGGCTCCTGACTGGGTCACACCGTAAGTGAGGGACTGAACCAGAACCTGGCCCTGGCTATCCAGACCATAGGGCTTTTTCCCTCACCAGCAGCCAAGGGGGTGGCTTGTGGGCAAAGAAATGCCCATATTTTAAGCCCCTTCCCTGAGAGTCCAGCCTGGGTCTCTATGCTTCTGAGCCCAACATCAACATATGAATGACACAAAGAGACACAAGCAAAACAAACAAAGCCTCTTTGTTTGTTAGGGGGGCGGGAGCCCCTCTAAACTGGGGCAAATCTGACAAAACCCCAGAGCCTAGGTCTTTGCTGCTGAACTTCCCGACATTGAGGCGTGCTGGGGACAGGTGTCTTGCATGCGCACAAGTGACTTGTCCACTCACTCTGCATGCTCTCCTGGTTGCACAAGGGGACTGTAAATTGTCCATCTAGGTCAGGCTTTCTTGACCTCAGTACCACTGACATTTGGGGCCTGATGTTGTTGGGGGCTGTCCCGTACATTGTAGGACATTTGGCGGCATCCCTGGCCTCCACCCACTTGATGCCAGTAGCACCCCAACCAGTTGTGACAAACAAAAATATCTCCAGACATTGCCAAATGTCCCTGGAGGGCACCATGGCCCCCGATGAGAACTGCTGCTCTAGATCCATTCTTCCCTTCTTCTCTGGCAATAAGGCTTGATTTTCAGGTGGGACACAGTCACCAGGATAAAAAACTAAGAAGCTGCAAGACCCCCTTCACAGCTAGGTATGTATGGCCATGTGACTGAGATCTGGCCTACGGGAGGCAGGCAGAAGTGCAACTTCCAGGAAGTGTCTTTAAAGGGAAGATGTGTGTGTGAGTCCTTACGATCCCTTCTCCCTTCCCCCTTGGTTAGAACACAAGTGTGGTGACTGGACAGAGTGGCTTGTGGGTCATGAAGTGGGAGTTGAGTGCTAAGAACTGTAGGAAAGGAGGAGGCCGGGTCCTGGGTGACCATGGAACTGGCATGGTAGAGAAGGACTCTACTGCTGGACTTGGCTCAGGGGAGAGAGAAATGAACTCATGTCACTGTTATCCTGGCCTCACTCCCCCAGGGCCCAGATTTCAGCCTCTGATGAACTCTCCTGATACCATGGCCTCTTGTCAATCAGTCAAAGCTAACCCTAAGTAACATATAAGATATAACTCACAAGTCAAACTTGTGGCTTCAACCACCCACCATCAGAATGCCTGTGACCTTCAGATTTGCCCCAGACCAGTTCTAGTAGCTCACCAGACCCTGCCACACAGTTGTCATGCTCTTCCCAACCTGCCTCTCCCCCGGTGCTTCCCATGGCAGGAAAGGGCGCCTCCATATCCCCAGCACCCCGGGAGGCATTTCTGATTTCCTTTCCTCCCACTCCGTCTCTCCCACAACCACAAAACCGCAAATCCCCTATTCTGCCTCCTAAAAAGAACCTACTCCTTCACTTCATCCCCAATGTCACTGTCCCAGCTCAGGCCCTCACCACTCCACACCTCCTAACTGGTCTCCTTGCCTCTGTCTTCAGCCCACGGCCTGTCCCTGCCCTCTTTAAAACCCTCCTGTGACTCCCCTTGGTCTCTAGGACAAAGTCCGAGATTTCTGGGTGAACATCATGACCCCTGCCTTCTGCCACCTCATCGCCCAGTGTCCTACCCCTCCCTCAGCACCTCCCCCTACAGGATACGACACAAAGAATTTGCCACAGCTTTAGAAACATGCTGTGATTCTGTTTTTGCACATGCTGTTCCCTCTGTCTCAAATGCCACCCCCGCACACCTGTCTGGTAAACTCTTACTCCTCCTTCAAGGCTCCGGTAACTGTCACCTCCTCCGTGAGGCTTTGTGTGACTCCCCCACCAAAGCAGCCTGTTGATGTCTGCTCTGTGCTGCTGCAGGACTTGCCTTGTCGAACTCAGTGCTTATCCCACCGCGTTCACTGAGTCAGGTGGCAGTGAGCATCTCAGGGAGAGAGCCCATTTCATTGTACTTGGAATCTGCAGCACCTAATGTAATATTGGCACAGAGTAGGTGCCCCCCACACAACATTGTTACGCATTTACTAAGCCTCTAGTCTGTGCCAGGCCCTGAGCTAGGTGCTTTGTCTAAATCATATCATTTTATCCTCAAAATCACTCTGCTGGGAGAGACGAGACTGAGATTCAGAAAGGCCGAGCAGCTGCTTCAGGAAGTCACACAGCTTGTGCACAGCAGTGTCCGAGACTGATTCTCCATCTGCCACACTTGGTTCTCCCTTGGGATGTGGCCTCACCTCATTGCCAACCCCAGACGTGGTCTCCAGGGAAGTACCAATCCCCAGAGCTAACCAGACCTGGGTGTGGAAATGCCCCTCCCCCTCCCCATTTTATATATATTTTTTATTTTTTTTTTTTTGTGGGGAAGACCAGCCCTGAGCTAACATCTGTTGCCAATCCTCCCCTTTTTGCTGAGGAAGACTGGCCCTGGGCTAACATCTGTGCCCATCTTCCTCCACTTTATATGGGACGCCACCACGGCATGGCTAACAGACAGTGTGTCTGCAGGCGCCCAGGATCCGAACTCGTGAACCCTGGGCTGCCAAGCACGGACTAAACCACTGCGCCACCGGGCGGCCCCTATATTTTTTTAATTTTTAATTTTATTTTTCACAAAACAGATGGGCAAGTTCAGGTCCTCCCTCTGAGCTGTTACTTAGTCCTCTCTAAAGCCAGCAGGAGGGACTGGTGGTCTCAATGATCCTTATCAGTCCCGATAGCCTGTGATTCCACGATTAGTTTCTCAGACAGCCGGTGGGCTGGTGAATTTTGTTGGAGAGGGCAGGACATCAGGGACACAGCTATGGGAGGCAGAGGATAGGGTCTTGCTGTGCTGCGAGCCAACCAGCCCCCACCCACGCCCCCTCCCCTGCATGACTTGACCTTAGAGGTCCAAAGGGAGAGAGAGACGTCCAAGAGGCTCCTTACTGGCCCTCGTATGGCCCTGACCAGTCTGCTGGTGGAGCGGGGGATAGATAAGCCTACGACTTGGGGTCCAGGCTGTGTGCTTCCTGCTGGGCCTACAAGGGTCCTGGCCCCTCTCTCGGCCTCAGTTTATACATCTTCCCTCCCGGGGACCACCTGATGTATCCTCCCAGGCTCCTCCTCCCCCCTCCTGCCAGTGGGACCCTCTGGAAAGCCCCACTCAGCGCTGACACAGGAAGGGGAGAGGGGAGGCTCGTGGGCGAGTTCCTGCGGAGGTTCAAGCTCAGCTGTAGCCGTTGGAGCCTGTCATTTCCCTTCCCCCGCCCACCCAGCTGGGAGGCTGAGAAGTTTCATCACAGTTGAGTTCTTGTCCTTATAAGGAAAGGGCCTCCCAATAAGCCTCTCACTTGGGCCGTGGCTGGCTGGTGGAGGGCTAGGCCAGACTCGAGGTCTCCTCCAGGTGCCAGGAAAGGTGGGGATGCCCCAAGTCAGTCAGAAGTCCCCTGGGCTGAGTGTCCATCTAAAGTCACAGACTCTCCAGAGAAAAAGTAGGAAGCAGTCGATTGTGGCCCCAGGCCAGGACCCTGGGGGTCAAATCCCAGGTCTTGATACTAACTTGTGGTCTCCCAGGCAATTTGTTTAAGCCTCAGTTTCCTAACCTGTAAATGAAGTGAACATACATCTTCCTCATGAGGCCACTGTGGTTACAATGAGAGACCAATATAAGCCCACCAAATAGTAGGTGCTGTGAGGCCAGGCCATTGGGGTTTATGAAACATTTCCTATGAGGCAGGCCATGGGCTAAGTGTTCCACAGCAACCCTGTGAAGAAAGGAGAATGAACCCATTCTACAGAGAGGAAAAACTGAGGCACAGTTTGCTTAAGGTCACTCATTCATGGCTGGGGTTTGAATCTAGATGTGTCTGCCTCCAAATCCAAAGTCATGTTTTTTCTACTTACCCTCCACTACTTCCTCCTAAAATTTTGTTTCTTTAATAAAATTATGACAACGGGGAGGAATTTCCACCGTCATCTCTCCATCCTCCATGTTCCCCCACAGAGCCTCCTCATAATGTTACAGAAACCTCCACTTGAGGGAGTTTATGTGGCCTTTTCTGACAGCCCTGTCTCATGTCTCATGTCAGGGACATGAGAGTAAGGCTTGGGAGGCAGGAAGAGAGGACTCGGAGGAGGGCACAAAACATGGTGGCTCCAGAAAGACAGAGGGAGCTTCCAGAGCCCAGGCTGAGGTCGGGGCAGAAGCATGGGCAATCTGGATGCTCCCTCCCCGACCAGGCCCTCCCCCTCTGCCTAGGTCCTGTCTGGAGGCAGCCACCTTGTGGTTTGCAAAACCCTGCATTGTAACTATTCCTCGACCTTCAGGCCACTGAGACATCGCAGCCTATATTCAAGAGGAAGGCTCCCTTTCTCTGCACAGGCCTCCAGCCCCCAGGACCAGAGGAGAGAAGGTTCTCACCACATCCCTGCCCTGTGGCTGGCTACCGACACCTTCCCAGCAGCTGCTCCCTTCAAGGCGGCCCTCCAGAGGGGACACCCTTATCCGTAAAGGGACTCCTCTCTCTTACCTTGTTCCTTCCTCACAGATAAGGGGCCTGTGAAGTGATTTGCCTGGGGGTCCCCCAGCTTCTGCAGGCCACTCACTCAATATGGCTGTCACACATCAGGCCAGTGGCAGGGGAATTCAGGAGGGACACAAGGGTCATAGCCACAGTTGACAGGCCAGGTCAGGTGCTTCCTGTTATGTTGGCCACTGGCCTGTCCAGCAGCCTCCACAGAGGAAGAAGGGAGCCAGCCTTTGGGGAGCCGGGGTATTGTAATTCCCGTTTTTGTGGGTCCTGAAACTGAGGCCCCCTGAGGCTAAGACTCACCGGGGCGCCTGGGTGGGACTTGAATCTTGGCAGCTCGACTTGGAGCTGTGCCCACTGGCCCAGGAGCTTCCAAAGAGCACTCAGTGAAGCCCTGGGGTCCCACTGGGATGGATCAGGTACAAGGCAGGGCCAGGCTCTGAGGCTAAAATAACAACTGGAGCTATTTTCAACCATCATAGGAAACACCTGTTCAGGCAAGAATCCTCAATGGAGACTAAATCTAGGGGGAAATTTTGATGAGGTGCATCATATTGTGCATGGTCTTAAAACATCTCCCAGATTGCTTATTAGTTACAAGAGAAAAAAATAAAACTGTACAGTAGGAAAAAAAATCGACACCTTGACTAGTCATCAAAATTAACATCACCAATGAGGGGCGGGCGGAGGTTGTGTGTCTCCAGATATGATGCCCTGAGACACCCAGTATCACCTACACAGTTTTCTGGCTAAGAATCCATAACCTCAGTCTGATTAGGAGAAAATCTCAGACAAACCCCAAATGAGGAATATTCTATTAAAAAAAGTGGGGGAGGACTGTATTATTCAAAAATGTCCACATCATGAAAGATAAAGAAAGACCGTGGAAACATTTCAGATTAAAGAAAACTAAAGAGATATGTACGCAATATATGATCCTACACTGGAGGAAAAATATGATAAAAAATATTATTGGCTATAAATGACAAAATGGGAATATGAACAGTAAGTATTATATCAGTGTTAAATTTACTGAAGTTGACCATTGTACTATAGTTAATGAGAGAATATACTTATTTTTAAGAAACACACACTGAAGGGGTAAGGGGCCATGATAACTATCCCATGATTCAGAAAAAAATTGTGTACATGTTAAAGAAAGTGCTCAAAAGATAAACCAATGGGTCAATCTGGGTAAAGAGTATGTGGGTTTTCTTTGTATTCTTCCTCTTGAAGCTTTTCTCTATGTTTGAAATTACTTCCAAATAAAGTTTTTAAAAATTGAAAAACATTGTTCCTTATGACAGCCCCCAGCCTGTAGAAATGTTGTGCGTGGAGGTGAAACTGGAGAGCCTGGCTGAG
Organism: Tapirus indicus; assembly: GCA_031878705.1. NCBI lineage: Eukaryota > Metazoa > Chordata > Mammalia > Perissodactyla > Tapiridae > Tapirus > Tapirus indicus. Next base: position 55,755,067 of record CM062918.1, on the reverse strand, counting down.
TTGAGCAAGGATGGAGTGCTGCCCAAGGGCAATGTCCCCCCAGCCTATGGGAAGGGAGCTAGAGAACAGGGTTTGGACTGGTGATGCCACTGATCAACAACCACCCACCCTCTGCATCCTCTGAGGCCAGCCCTGGAGCTGGTCCCCATACCAACAAGCAGGCTTGCGGCAGAGAAGTTCCATAAAAAGGGATTTATTGCCAAACTTCAAGAAAGACGCTTCATAAGCAGAAGACATGGAATGCCATCCTCCTCAAGGAGGCAGGCAAGGCAGCCCCTGCATATTCCTGATCCTCCTCCCCTCCCCTGGAAGCTGGCTTCCCCCTTGGGGCCCAGGCTGCCAAAACATGGGAACCCCAGAGGAACCAATGTCATTAGGCAACTGGTGGCCCCACAGCTACTTGCTTAGCCTGGTCACTTATCAGAGGAGGAAACTGAGGCTCTAGTCCCTGGAAGCAGGTGACTTGGCTAAAGCCCCAGTCAGCCCAGGCTGCTAGTGGGGGAAAGCTATTCCCCAAGGGAAGATGGCAAGGGGCCACATGACCGTGGGCACCTTATGACATTTTTGCACTGGAGACAGATGGAGGGACAGGCAGACTGTGCATGGGAGCCTACTCTATCCAAAGAGTGTGGTTTGGGATGCCACTGGAGGCTCACAAGCCATGACATTGCTGCTGACCCCCACCCCTGCCCAGTACAGGCTGCAGAGTGGACATCTGCCCCTCCTGATCCCTGGGCACTACCCTCAAGAACAAAGTGGAAGTACAGTAAGAAGGCATTGACCTGTGCTGGCAGGCCTCAGTGGGCACGACTGGCGGCTGGGGGTGGGGCAGTGGGCAGAAAGACCAGAGCATGTAGCTGTGACCCTCCCTCTCCTTCAGTAAACAAAAGTGCACATGCAGAAACCCTGAGCAGGCCTGTCAGAAGCTGTTCCCACTCCCACAGGCCCCAGGGAGAGTGGCTGTGCCCTCAGGGCCTCTGCACCTACAGGCTCTGCCGTCAGCAGGATGGAGACCGGATGTGCTCCTGGAGCCAGGGATAATGAGGGAGGGAGTGCTAGGGAGAGGCTCAGGGTGCAGGCATGGACCAGAAAAGGGACAGGAGAAAATGCTCCTTCCACTAGGAAGTTCAGGAGCAGTCCATCTGGGGCCTGAGCCAGAGGGATGAGTGGAAGAGGGGAGAGGGAAGTGGTTTCAGGTCCCAATATACCCCCACCAACATTTGAAGAAATGCCAGTGATATTGGACCTGTTTGGGTTGAGCAAGAACCAGAGACCCAGAAATAAATCTCCTCTGGGGAGGCACAGAAGTGGGGGTGGCTTCTCTTCTGAAGGTTAATTTATAATGAATTACATACAGGATTTTCTGATGTTGACACTGGGGCCATTCTGGGGTTCACCTCTACAGGAATGTGCAAGGCTGGACACAAGCTGGTCCCGGGGCAAGGACTAGACTAGGAAACCGTGAGTTCCTCTTCCACCCTGGAGTCCTCCAATCACAGCTCACCAGAAGGAAAGGCCTGCAGAATAGGAAACAGGCCCAGAGAGGCGCCACGTGGCAAATGCTTTCTCATGCAGATGCCTCTCACCTGCCTTCGGAGGCCCTAGCTGGGTTCCAGGTCTCATTCAGCCTGGACCCAAGGCCCAGGCAGCTGCTCGGAATAGGTGGGTGGGCAGGGTTGGTTACGGCTTGAAGCTGCCTCTGCCATGAGGCTCTCTGCCTGCGAATATCTGGACATGGAGGCTCAGCTGTGCTCTAGTCAGGAGGCAGGAATGTAAACTACTGGGGTAGGAAGCAGAGATGATGCCACCTCCAGAAACCCCAAGCACTGTGCCAAAACCTTGGGGCAGTTTGGAATCATGAAGGCACAGTGGTCCCAAGCGTGTGCTCCCAGCCCAAGCCCAGAGGCCGGGCCAGATAGACAGACAGTGGCCCTGGGTGGCACCTAGCTCCACTGGCCAGGACAGGGTGGAAAGGATACCAGGAGTCTTGGCAGGTCCTGGCCAAACCCCAACATGCCCGATGGCCCTTCCACAGCCTGAGCAGAAGCACATTTCTTGGCAGGGCTGAGCTTTGATGGACTGGGCCGCCAGGAGGAACCACGCCCTGGACCAGCAGGCCCTAGGGTGCACTTCTCCTGTAAAGGGTCACCAGCTCCTTCCGCTTCTCCTGTAGCCCGGGTGCTTCCTGGCTCAGCTCTCCCAGATCTCTGATTTCCTGCAGGACCTGGGTGGCCTGCCTCAGCTGCTCCACAGCCTGGCTGAGCAACGTTTCGGCATTCACAGGGGGCTGCTCACTGCCTAGGACCTTGTTTAACAGTTTTTCCGTCTGTTCTGAGGCCACCTTCACCTCCAGCTGGGCCCGATACAGCCGTTCCACAGGCTTCCGTGGACGCCGGGGCCCTTCCCCAAGCAGGTCGCCCAGGGAGGAGCAGCGGGGATGGAAGTGAGTTGGCGAGTCCCAGGGGGGCAGTGCTGCAGACGTTGTTGTGTCCTCTGGGGGAGTTTCTGGGGTGCCCAAGGCCTGGGATGGCTTCACGGGCTCAGGACTGTCATCCACACCATTCACTGAGACCTGTGCTGGGACTGAGGCAGAGGTCTCAGAGGTCCCAGGACTCTGGGCTGGCCCAGAAGCCCCCACCCTACTCATGGAGGCTCTCAGTTTCTCCGATAAGATCTTGGGTGGGGGTGTAGGGGGCTTCCCACCCTCCTTGGGCACAGCCTCGGAAGTCTCAGAACACAGTTCCTGGAGTGGTTCTGCATTCTCAGGGTCAGGGGGCTCCTCGGGGCTGGGGTTCTCCCAGCTCACCTTCAGCTTGTCAGGTAGGACCCTGTTGGGGGACTGCTCAGAGCCACTGTCCTCCCCCACTGGAGTCTCTGAGTCCTCTTGGCTCTCGGGGTGGGCCTCAGAGCTTGCTAAGACAGGGGTGGGGGCTCTCTCCCCTGCAGGGGTTTCCACTCTGTCACCAAGGCTGGTCATCTCGGGTGTTGAGAACGGCTTGACAGGAGGCATGGGGGGCTGGAGTGTCTCCCGGGGCTGGGCTGCACTGACATCATTGCTGGGGGCAAACACTGGTGGCCCGCTGTCAGGAACATCGAGGTCCAGGCGTGAAAGCCCATCAGAAGCTGCGTTGGCTACCTGGTGGGGGCGGTACGCAAGCGTCATCTTGGATGACTGGCCTCTGGGTCAGATATGCCCACCTACAAGGGTACTCAAGCCCTCCCATCCAGGTGGTCCAAGCCCCCAGTCCCCTACTCTCCACCCCCTCTGCCCTGGCTTCTCAGGTCACTTGATTAGAAGCTGAAGTGATTCTCTGATAAATCTTCTTCTCTCCCTCACTCGCACGGAATTCCCTGTTTTGGGATCACAGGCCAGGAAGTCAGAGCCCAGGTGTCGTCTTAGCGCCCCAGTCTGGCTTCTTCCAGCCAGTGAAAGAGGCGGCTCTTTTTAGTGGCAATTGCACTGGCCCGGGCAGCAGAAGACATGGTTCCAGCCCTGTTTCTGACCCCTTCCTGGCTGTATGGCCTTGGGTGGGTCCCTTCTCTGCAACCACCCACTCAGGGTGCCCACAACCTGTAGGGGACGGGACCCCCCTCAGTGGTAGGACTCCCAAGTTGTCTTGACCTTACTCACTTGTGCTTCCCCTCCCTTAAGACCTCTGTCTGGTCTGCTAGACCCTCACCCAGCCCCGCGGCCCAGATATCTCCAGCCTCTGCCTACCCAGCTGCTCAGCAGCCTGTGCCCACTCTCCTCACACCATCAGATGTGGCCCCAGACACAGGCAGCCCCAGACCACAGCTGACCGCAAGAGAAGAACAGCTGCACCAAGCAGGCAGCTGCTCCCCCCTGGCCCCAGGGACCCACAGGGACACCCAGTAGCCCCACGGTCATGGGGAGGCTCCCAGGGAGCCTCAGAGGCCCCGGAGCAGGGCTGGGCAGGAGGCGTCTCCCAAGGTCCCTCAGGTGGTGGGGTCCTAGCTGGGACCCTCATTCCCTTTTACATCCACACAAGTGATCTGGCTGACACATGTGCTCAGTCACTGGGATGTGAGCCCTTCTCTGAATTATTCTCAAAGGGTCTCTCCCTCCAAGGCTGGCCCCCCTGCAACTCCTCCTAGACCTCCCCCTTCAGCATTCCTTTCCTCTCTGGCTACTCTGGTCGCTCCCTCGGCAGGCCTTCTTCCCCCAGCTGACAGATGTGAACAGGCTGCCTCATCTCAAAAACAAGCACTCCAGCGACCTTGGTCCTTTCCCTTCTCCCTCTTGCCTCCCATGGTCCCCTTCCCTCTGGCACCCCCAGCTCTGTACCCCATGATAGCCCAAAGCTGACTCCTCTGAGAAAACATGCTGTAAGCATCACCACCTGCCTTTCCCTCAAGCCTGCCCTGTGACTAGTGGCTGCCAACCTGGCTGACGACCCCCAGGTCCTGTGCCCTTCTCTCCCCAGATGTGCCACTTGCCTCTCCGGCTTCCTCCTCCTTGGCTCCCTACAGATTATGTTGCTTTTTGATAATCATGCTAGTGGTATCAGTATCACAGTTGGAATAATAATTTTTACCACGCAGTCCCCAAATAAAGCATTCACTGAGGTTCTTTCCTGGCCTCCAAGATCTCTCCCCTCGACCATCCACCCCCATCAGCATCACTGGTCTGAAAAAGGGCTCCTCACTTACCCTCCTCTTCCCCAGACCTCCTCCCAAATTCGCTGTGCCCAGGGCCTCCATTCACCCAGTCTCCAGGCACCTCTGACAACCCTCCCTCTCTATCCAGTCTGCCTCCTCTAGCCCCATATTCAATCACAAGCTCAGGTAGCTCTTGCTTCCCAGTGTCTCTCCCACGGGTCCCTCCCTTTCATCCCCTCCAGGAGCCTGGAGGTCTCGCCTCTCCCTCTACTTCCCAGCCCCCTGCCTTTCCCTCCCTCAGCCCAACCCACTTTACCCAGGGCCTCAAACTGACCTCTGGAACACACCCTCCCATCCATCCTGTCCCCAGCTCCAGCATTCAAGTCTCCACAATTTCCTCCCCACAACCTCACCTTCCCAGACCACCTCCCAGTCAAAGGGATGTGGCACACCTTGAACCCTCCTGCCTCGTGCCTCAGTTCACGTCATTCCCTCCACCAGGAATCTCCCTCACACCAAGTCTGCCAATTGAAACCCTTTCTGTCCTTTAAGCGTCAACTCAAGTGTCAGTGGGTTCTCTGTGGCGCCTCCTGTCCCAGCCTCCCAGAACCCTCCTCTGTACAAAAATTAGACATAGCTCTGCTTGGAATAGGTCTTTTCTCCAGTTGGAAGCTGCACTCTGAGAGGCAGGGACTAGCCTCAAGGTCTCAGTTTCCCTCAGGCACCAAGCCTGGCTAAGGCCAGTGTGTGGACTCAACCAGTGAAGGAGGACATCTACACACTGAGCACATATAACACACGTGCCTCCACACACAGACACCCCCATTACCACTCAGGAGTCCTCAGGAGGAAGGCGGCCCCAAGCCTGGCTGCCACCCTAAGGAGCTGGGGTCCTGCAGTTGAGCTGCAGACTGCTCAACTGACCTCACCTGTTCAAGCTGGGGGCAAAGTCTTACCTCCTTCAGGTGGACTCTTGTAGGCGGCCGGCGCCGCTGGCCCCCACGCACCCGATCCCGTGTCACATGCTCCAGGGCACAGCTCTTGTCCACCTTTACCTGGGAAGGAGGAGGAACCAGGTCAGTCCTCACCAGGACTTGGGGAAAGGAGGAAATGCCCCGGTATTAAGCCGACTCAGAGGCAGGTCTGCACCCACACCTTCACTTGACAGGGTCAAGCACCCCACTGCTGCCTTCTCTTTGAGGCACCTCCCTGTGTCTGCTCTTCTCCCTGTCTCTACACTGCCTCTGCTGACTCTGCAGTCTGAGCCTCTCCCTCCCTTGGCAGCTGCCCTCTTTGCCTCAGTCTTCCTGCCTGAATATGGGCTATCAGCCCTTGCCCCTCCTCAGTCACAGCCCTGAGGCTGCCTTTGTGCTTGGCTGGGGGAGGGGAAGACAGCCCACGATCCCTGGTACCCGGCTTCCAGAATAGGCCTGCCCTGGCCCCAGTCACTCTCCCAGGACCCCTGGGCACAGCCCAGGAAAGAGCAAGCCCTCTGCTGGGCATATCTTCTCTCTGACGGTAAGGAAAGGGGGTCAGGAGTAGCAGGGAAACCACAGAGTAAGATTCACACGGGAAATCCAGACTCTGAACCCTGGAGCAGTCTGTCCCCGTGATGGAGAGTGGGGCTAAGATTCACCAGCCCCCAGATCAGGCTCAGGCCCACCTGGAGGCCCAACTGTCTCTGTTCCTCAGTGAAGGAACTGGCCCTGCTCCAACAAGACTGTGGGCTGAGGCCCAGTCCATGTTCCTGTGGCCTCCAACACCCACGATATGGTCCATCAGCCCTATCCCAGGAAATGGGGACACCTTTCCCAGCTGGTAAACAGCTGAGAATGACACAGTCACATAAGACATGACACAGGAGCCATGGCTGCAAGTCAGGGGACCTGGGTATTAAGAGGGGACTTGCTTGGGAAGATTCACTCCCCTCAGGTCTCAGCTTCTGCAACCCAAGAGGTCACTTCAGGTGGCCCCCAGGTCCATTTTATCCCAAATAGCTATGAATCCATGATGTCAAGACAAATCTTCCCTAGGAGATCTGTCTCCATGGGACACGTGCCTGCCCCAAGTCTGATTATGGCCACTGTTGCCCCCGTCACCACTACAGCACAAGGGGCTGAGTGGCCACTGCAGACAGATAGAGCGGCCAAGGGCTAGAGCCAGCCTGGCTTGGACTTCATGGCCAAACTGAAAAGTGAGCTTTCAGGCTCCCAGCTCACCCTTCAGACCTCTCTGGCCTGGGTCCACCTGCCGTTTCCAGCTGAGGCTGGGTTGGAAAGGATGCATGGCTGCAACCAGTTAAATTCTACCCCACCACTTACCTATGTTTTAATTTAAAACAAGTTATTTAATTTCCTTACACCTCAGTTTCTTCATCTGTAAAATGGGAACACTACCACCTCCTTTGAGGGGTATTGTTAGTATTAAATGGGGTAACAACAGCAGATGCCCAGTGTTTGTAGCAGTGACACAATCAAGGGGTTGTCTGGGTGAGGTGAGGCAGGGTCCTATCTGAGATCACACACTGTAGGAAAGGGAACATCGAGCCATCCACAGGACTGCACGCACCTCATCGAAAGCCTTGTTTTTGCCTCGGCTGATCCCTTCATTGAGGGCTTTGATCCAGGATTCCTTCTCCTCTCCACTGGGTGCTTGGAATTTGATGTCGCTGACCTGCAGGAGGCATGGGTGGGGTGGATGGCAGATGTTTTAACAGGGCTCACATTTGGGGTCTTAAGAAAACTTCCCACCCCAGATCCCAAAGTCTGCTCTGGCACCGCTGGTTAAGAGCAAATCAGAATGACCCCACAACAGGCCCCACACCAGGGCTTCAGGGCAAGGGAGTGGACAGATCCAGCAGAGAAGGTGCTCTCTCCCTGCACGCAGCTGCCAGAGATTTGGATTAGAGTCAGCCTTGCCCTGTGGAAAGATCTGGTCTCACTCCATGTGACTCCTCTAGGCCAGCTGCCTGACCCTGAGCTTCAGTTTTCTCTGTAAAGTAGAAGTCGTCCAGTCTACACCTACACCAGGCTGAGAACAATGACAGAGGTGACAGGCTTGAGGGGTGTCCATTGGTGAAGGCCCACTGGAACCAGGGCCACCCTCAGTTCCCCTGTGGGCCCCACGACCAGCCCTGGCCCCAGGTGAAAAAGTCCCAGGGTCTCCTTTCTGGCCTTGAATAATAGACTATAAGAGAGAAAGGGCATTGGGGGTCAAGTCATACCCCTCATCATACAGAGGACGACACAGAGGCTCACCAGATGGGATGGGACTTGGCCAAGGTGGCCTGAAGCAATCCTGTGACTCTTGATGCCACACCCCACCCCACCCCACAGGTCCCTTCCCATCTCAGGCAGGAGATCTGAGCTTCTATATTAGAATCAGAGGGCAGCTCAGAGAGCCCCCTTCCTGCCAGGCCCCAAGGTCAGACAGGAAATGGTAGAAGGAATGAGGACATGCAAACTGAGGGGCCACCTTGCATGGTGGACACAGCAGTAGGGCCTCTGAGCTATACAGACCACCACTTATAGCTGGCTGACCTTGAGCCTCAGTTTCCTCATCTGTAAAAGGAGAACACCACCAGACCTGCCTCACAGAGCTGTGAGGATCACTGATGTATCTAAAGTGTTGAATCTGGAGCTGGGCACAGAGTGACTGCTCAGTAGTAGGAACGATCACCACTGCCTTCCTTCTGGACAAAACAGTCCTGGTTTGCTCACCAGGAAACAAGGATAACACCGCCTACCATAAGCAATGCTGAGGGAATTAAAGTCGACTAAAGCCAGGACCTGGCACACTGTAGGTACTCGGTAAATAGCTACTGAATGAATGAGGCAGTAAATGAATGAGCTGGCCCAAGGTTCCTTCCCTTGCCCCGTTTTTGGGCCACTGCCCACTCTCTGACCTCAAGATGTCCTAGTTCTTTGGCTGGCGGTCACCAGCCTACCCATCCCCCACCCTGGTGTTAGATAGAGCCTTCCCTCCCGCCACTCTCCCAGTTATGTAACACCACAGTCTGCCTGGCCCCCTCAGCATCCTCGTTATATAACTTCCTCCTGGCTGGCTCCTCCTTCTCCTTACACGGGGCCCTGGGTCCCACCCACCTCCCATGCCAGGCACAGCCAAATGCTCATTTGCATGACCAGGGTAAATTCGATCCTGGCAGCAGATTTGCAGTTAAGTCAGAAACCCCAGGGCACCTTGGCAACTGCCTCTTAGCCCAGGCATCAGGGCTGCCAGGGGCTCAGGGAAGGACAGCACTGCATCCAGGCTCTTCAAGGGCCCACCCAACCCTGTGATGGGGGCTGCGAGAAAGGTAGGCCAGGGCCAGCCCCTCTGAGCCCAGCTGCTGCTCCTGCTCCCAGGCGCTGAGTTGATGGGGCCCCTGCCTAGTGCAGGACTTAGCATCCCAGAGAGCTTGAGAGGCATACACTTGAACTCAGCAACAGATGCAGCAAGAGTGGGGGAGAGAAAAAGCACTAGTCTGGGAGTCAAGTTCTAGTCCCACTACCCATAATGGCATCCTGCACAGGTCTCTTTGCCACTTGTGGCCTCAACTGGACAAGAAAAAACCACTAGACCCAACCCAAACTGTGGCCCTTCCCCATCGGCCAGCCCACCTGAGGCAGGCTGCAGGGAGGGTGTCGGCCAGAGGGCTCCCCTAGGAGAGGGATTACAGGGTTAAATGGGACCCAGCCCCACCCTAAGGAACCCTGTAATCCTGGCTGAATGAGCAGGCATTCCCCCAGGAGGATCAGAATAGGGACAAGTGGATACCAAGAAGTTGCTCCTCTTGCCCCATCCCCACGTCCTGAAGAGCCACAGGCTGGACAGGTCTCTCTCCAAGCCCTTCCAAGAAGCCTCAGGGGCACGGGCCCTGCTAGGAGTTTAGGAGCTAACAGGAATGGCCACAGAATAGGCCCACATGGCCTGGGAAAGGGGGGAGGACAAAATGGCAGAGAGGAAAAAAGTGGGAGGGGAGGGGGATAAAGGAGGCAGGAAAGAGGAAAGGGCCAAGCTGGCTGAGACCAGCAGAGCAGCAAGGCCCAGCAGAGGCCACCCTGCTTCCTGGCAGCGTCTGCCTGTGACCTCATGGCAGGGGTGTGGGGATGGGGAGGCAGGAGGGAAAGGGGCATGCAAGACACTGGAGTCTTTGTTTATTTGATTAGAGGGGAAAAAAAAGGCAGCCTCAGGACCAGACAGCCGGGGTCATGTGACCTCCGGCCAGCCGTGGGCCTCACTGAGGATGGGGAACACCCAGGGCGATAGGAAAGGAGGGTGAGAGGATGCGGGGACATAGTGCTCTGGGCGGTCCTCCATCTGCCCTCTGGAGAGCCCCTACTCTGTGTGCACTCCTGGGGTGGTGAGGGTCAGGGGCCCTGAGCTGGAACCAGGTGTGCTGTCCTCTCACTGCCCTGCAGTCCCCACCAACGGCTCCAGCCCCATCTCCCTGGACTGATTGCCTCTTCCCAGAGTCACCCAGAGCCAACCTGAACTCTGCAGGATTGGGGGATGGAAGGGAGGGTGTTGGCCAAAGCAGCTGGGAATGCAGCTGCACAAACAGGCCTCTCTGAAGGTGATGTTCCACCCTGAGTTGGGCCCGACCCACCCAGCCCACCACCAGCTGATTCTCAGAGCTGGGAAAAGGAGGTGGCCCACAGAACAGCACTGGCAGCGGACAGAGAAGCAAGGCCTCCCCACCCCACATCCACATAAGCTCCCCAAGAGACACACAGAGACCCAGACAGACGCATAGCAGGCGAATGCTCACCTGCACCTGAAGAGGAGTATACACATGCGCCAGGCACACAGGGCAGACCTTCCCGCACAACAGACTCTGCGTGTCTCTCAAACACACATACACAAATACAGCACCCACTCAGAGAGGAAGTGGGTCTCCAGGACAGGGTAGGGGCTCCAGGGCCTGAAAGACCAAAAATGTGGCTCTCCTCTTCTTCAAAGAGCCCTAAGCAACACATGTCAGGTGAAACCTGGGCCCAGCCCCATGAACCCTCATGACACTATAAACCTGCCCCTACCCTGGGGCACACCCAGGATCAGAGCTCCACAATTGCTTCTTTGCCCCCACCCACCGCAGAATTGGACAAAGGGTTAGTGAGTAAAGCATCATGGTCTCCTCCAGCGCCCAGAGCCCCGGGGACCACAGAGGACTGGGCTCCAGGTCCTTAAAGCTGGGGAAGAAACAGAACGGCCTCCAACAGGCCCAGACCAGACCTGCTCCCCAACCCGCAGCCTCTGTGACTCAGCCCCACTCTGCAAAGTTCCACATGACGTGCAGAGGTTGGGGCGAGGCGTGGCCCAGCTGCAGATGGATGCAAGCTGGCAAGAGGTGCCGTACACGCCAGCCCCAAATCTGCACTCCCTCCTTACATCTGTGAAACCACACCATGTGTCAACACCTACCCAATTCCCTGCCAGAGATACGTGGTGCAAACAGTGATCTTCATCTGAACACACAGCATGCCCCAGGAAAAGAACCTCTCAGGCAAGAGACTTTCTCCAGCTTCAGCCAAGAAAGGAAAGTGTGGGGGGAGGAAAGCTGGGGGTCTGCAGGTCTCTGAGCACTGAGTCCAGGATGGAGAACAGGAGGGATGGCCCACCCAGGAAGGCCTGGGATAAAGGGGAGGCCACACCTTCCCCTCCACCCCAGACTACATCAGGGTGTCAGAGGCCTGGTGGGGTGAAGATCTCATCCCCAGATTTCTTGCCTCAGCCCTGGTCCTCCTGTGTCCAGGGTATGGGAGAAAGCCAAGGGCCCCACCTCCCAAAGGCTACTTTCCAACTACAGCCTGGGAAGGAGGCCCCAGGGCCTGGAAGGTGAGAGGGAAGCAGAGCTCTCAGTAGAGCCCTGAATGCATCTCCTATCAACCAGAGGCCAGGGAGACTCCAAGACAAAATGAGCAAAAGGTCCAACCTGTGGCGGCTCCTGGGTTTGAGACTCAGCCACAGTCAACAGAGAACCTGCAGGCTGCATCCAGGGGCCCAGCTTGTCTGAGAGAGCCTTCCAGGGGTGATCTTCCCAAGCAGACCCTGGCAGGAGGGAGGTCAGGCAGCAGTGGGCATAGCCCTACCTTGTTCCCTGGGGATCGCAGCAGGATAAAGCGGTGTTTGCGCTTGAGGAGGGCACGAAGGTCCTGGCACTTCTCATAGCTGCCCAGCTCCACTGTCTCCACACACTTCTGCTCATCCTGGGGAGGGAAAGAGAGGTGACATGAACCAATGAGAGCTAGATGCACCCAGACCCTCAGACCCTGCCCCAGACCCTGATCCCACTCAGTGAGGGCATCACGTGGTCAGAGGGGGACCTCAGGCTGCCAATCAATCATCAAGATGCGGTATTCAGACCCTGGCAGTAGACGGTGCTCAGTCAGTCCTGGTTGGAGGCATGCCTTCAAGGCTCACCATCCACATGAGAAATAAGGTGGATAGCAGAACTGACTCAAATGTGACTAAGGCCAAAGGAGGAAACATGGGAAGCTGGAGAGGCTTAGAAAAGGGTGACGGGGGGTCCATGCAGGCCCAGAGGCCAGGCAGAGATTTGTGGAAGAGGTAGCCTGGAAGAGGGAGCAAGATGTCAAAAAATGAGAAAAAAAAGAAAAGGCTTTCCAGGAAGAGCCATAGAGGGAAGTGTGAACAAGGCACGAACATGCCCTGCCTTCACCACAGCGATCCTGAGTTGACTTCTCCACTTGGCATCTTCCTCTGCTGACTCTTGGCTTGGGGTGAGAGGCCACTCTCCATGGCCTGCACAACGGAGAGGGCAAGGGTTCCTTCAAAAACACTCCTCCTCAGCCTGCCACCCTGAGGCCTCATCACCAGAAGGGCCAGGACAGTGGCAAGCCTCTTCTAGGCCACCCCTGGACACGGGCTGGGCTGCCTTCCTGCCCGCCAGCCCTGGCACTTGAGTGTTTTCTCCACATGGGCTCTACCCACCAGGTGCCTCTCCAGCAAGCTGCCTGGGACAAGCTCCTCCTTCAATGGGGGTCAACTGGTTCCTCTTCCAGGAGAGACCCTGCTGGAACAACTTCCTGGAGACTCGCAGAAGTAGAAGCGGGCCCCGGGTCGGGGGCACTGGGCTGGGGAGTGGCCAAGAAGTTAAGGAAACTCTTGCCGTTAGACATCATGCAGACAGTCAGCAAGAGCACCCACTCAGGGACCGCCTCAGTGCTCTGCAGTTTTGGGTGGAATATCTGGAAGGCAGTGACTCGATTATTTGCAGAGGAAATGCCCCAATTTCTCTCCATGATAATCCACATATACTGAGAAACCCTGACACTTAGCGAGCACTTTTGCCTCCCTGATTCTCTTGAGCCTCTCAATCACCCTGAAAGCCTAGAGCCCCAGTATTTGCCTCATTTTATAGAGGAAGAGAATGAGGCCTGGAGGCGAAGTGATCTGCCCTAGGGGCACAGACCCAAATATAAGGGGCAGGGCCAAACTCAAACCTACATCCTCTGATCCCCAGGCCAGAGCTCTTTCCAGCACCCCACACTCCTCCCAGAGGCTCGGGCAGTGCCTTGGCAACAGGTTGCTCTGCATCATTGGTCCTCCAAGTGTGGCACTGGGGCAGCAGCAGCTGCCATCACCTGAGAACTTGTTAGAAATGCAAATTCTCAGGCCCCATCCCGACTGAATCATAATCTTAAGGGAATGGGCCTGGCAATCTGAGTTTTAACAAGCCCTCCAGGTGATTCTGATGTATGCAAAAGTTTGAGAACCTCTGCTCTACACCAGAGGTTCTCAACTTTGGTGGCACCTGGGAGCTTTAAAAAACCCAATGTCCAGGCAACATCCAATTACATCAGGATCCCTGAGGGGTGGAGCCCAGACATCAGTATTTTTCAAAGCAGATGACTATGCAGCTAAGGTGGATAACCACTGATCTACTCTCTCTTCAGCCCCTCAGGGAAAGGGGAACAGATGGCCAGGGTGGCCTGATCTTTCCCATTCAGATTCAATCAAGTGTGTTTTCCCATTTTTGCCTCCACACATCTCTTTCCAACCCCTAGTCTCCAATCCCTTCCAGGTTCCTCCACTCAACACAAGAGGTTGTAAAATCCACCTGCTGCAGGAAGCGCCCCACCCACCCCCAGGAGTCTGACCTTGGTGCTCTCTTCCTGCTCTGAGGTCCCCCATCCACAAAGCACCTGCCAAGCACAGGGACCATACTAGGTGCTAGGGATGCCCTGCCATGGGGAAGAACAGTCCTAACTCCCTGCTGGGCCATCTCTCTCTACCCTACGCTGCATGTGTCTGTTCTCCTTTCTGTTCCCCCATCAGCGCCCTACAAGGGGCAGCCCTCAAGAGAGACATATGTCGGACTAGTGTGCTGGACTGAATTCCTGACCCAGAGTGAGATCCCAGGAAGTCTCCTCCTACCTGGGCATCCACAGAAAGAAAGCTGCCTGGGGAAGGACCCCCCAGAGAGGGTAGCTCACCTGCCCCAGGAGCACGGGCCTCCCCCAACTAGACAACTACGCCCAAACATACCCTCCTCTCTCTGGGAACAAAAAGTCAGTCCATCTCCACCACCCAGCTCCCCACAGCTGCCTGTCCCGGGTCTCCTCTCCACCCGAAACGCTGAATCATCCAGCCCTTCTGCAGCTCAGAAAAACGGATAAACCAGAAGGCACTGGGCGGGGGCAGCATTTTTGGAATGCTCTCACTGACAGCAAAGAAAGAGCCAAGAGCCAAGAGCCACTCGCCTAGTTCCTTACATCAGAAAGAGGAATTGAACTAATAAGCGTTTCTCAATTCCTACTCCTAGGCCAAACTCTCCCACCCCCGACTGCTAAGTTCTTGAAACTGCATTGAGGTTTTCAATAGTGATTTTTTTTAAAGCTTGATTTAGATTTTTCATATTTAGGGGATGTGAAATCCTTCCTGCTTCCCAGCCATGGCCAGATGTGGAGAGGCAGCCCAGGACAAGTCTGGCAGCATCTGATGGGCTGACAGCTGGGGGCCTGTCACTCAACTCTTACAGCAGCTGGGACTGGAAGAAGCTGCAACAACCCCCTTTATTTATAAAAATATCCTCCTGCTGCCACCACAGCACATCCTAATTTGGTGACAGCAGCAGTATAGAACACCTGGGGGGGCTGTCTGCATAATTCATCCCCTTGCCCTCCTCCAGCAGCTTCTCTGACACCCCAACTTCTATGAGCCTGGGGACTTGGGCAGGGAAAGCAAGGTGCTCCTCAAAAGCGGCTCCTTTAAACACTGAGATCTGGTGGCCCAACCTTTCTTGGCCTGGGACAATTATGAATTTGCTAAGATATCCTGAGGCACACTGAGAGAGGCTGATTAGCAATGGGCAGGACTCCCCTTCTGCTGCCCCTAGGCCAGTTCCTCCCCAGGTATCCCATCGGTCAAAGGCACACGGCGATTGTCCATTTGCAGCAAATGGGGCCCCTGAGAGCCTCAACCCCAGCACACAAACAGCATCTACAAGTAAAAGCCCCCTCTCCTCCTTAGATCTTCACCCAGAGCACTTCACCGACTCTTACTCAACACACAACTGTAGCATCCTTGGTTGTCCAAGTTCCGAGCCTGTCGAAATGAGAAAGGGCACAAGTCTGAAGTGGGAGGATGTGAGGACTGTGAGAGGCACGAGGACAGCAGAAATGGCAACTGGCAGCTTGATGTTAAAGAAGAAAGAAAAGCTGAAAAGTACAGTCTGGCAGTGTGGAACAGTCTGATAATAAGTGATTCAGAGTCACCAAGGAGAGACTCAGTTTAGGCCGGCACCTTCTGTTAGAGAAGGCAGAGAATATTCAACATATTTCAGAGGATTTCCACCAAAAATATGTTTTAGAGTTTACTTGCTGGTTTCTCTGGGTGGAAAGAGCAAGGGTTTGGTTCTAGACCTGACTCCTTCATTCACTGAGATGCTGAACAGCATTGGGCCACCCTGGGCCTCAGTGTCCTCTTCTGTAGAAGGTGACATGATGACCACTCTCATGGGACTATTGCATCCATCATATAAGAGGTATGTAAGAGCTCCAAACAAGCATGAGCAATAATTATTATTTCTACTATCATTGCTGAATGGAGCAAACTTCAGTTTTCTGGAACATTCACATATGTAGAACCTAGCCGAAGGACAAGGAGTTGCAGTGTTGGTGTCCAGTTGAGGAGACACACACGTCCCTACGCACATACGCTTCAAAGAGCCCCTCATCCAGGAGCCCTAGACTTGGACCTAGACGTATCATCCCCACACCACAGACACCAAGAGAAGATCAGGCACTTTTAAAGGTTGCACAGCATGTCAAAAGTGGAGTAGGTCTTCCAGCCCGGTTCTGGGATCCTCCTGCTGGCCTGGGCTGCCCTCACTTTGCTCCCTGCCCCAGCACCCCCAACCTCAGGGCCAGGCAGGTCCTTACCTCATTCTCATAGACCAGGAGCTGGGCCTGGCAGAGGAGCAGATAGCGGTCTTTCCAGAACCCCAGGAGGCCTCCGCTGCTCTTCTTGATCCAGCCAGCCTTGTCTGCCGTCCGCGTTCCCTGAGCCTTCTCGCCCCCTTCCTTCACACCCTGTAAGACAGCACCAGGACACACCATGAGGGTTGCTGCTATGGACCACACAGTCCACAAGCCACACAAGGGATGTGTCCCTTTGCAGAGTACCTACTGATATCATCCCATGTGAGCATCCCCACAACCCCCAAGGCAGATATTCTTACTCCAATATCAGAAATAACAGTAATAACAGCAGCAACAATAATAATAATAGCAGCAGCCACCTTATATTGAGCCACCGTATTACATTTTACACACATCGTCTCATTTAACCCGTATAACCACCCTCCGAGACAGTAGTATCGTTATCCACAGGTCACAGCAAACTGAAGCTTGGAGAGGGGAGATGACTTGTCAGAGTCACACAGCTGGAGGGACAAAGCCAGAATTCAAACTGGGTCTCTGACCCTATGTTCTTCCTGCCGCACTGCTCTGCCACCCTTGTGTTCATTCAACCAGTCAACAAAAGTTGTAATGAGCACCTACAAGGTCACGGGTGCTGGAGTAGGCAGAGAAGAATAAAAATAACGCATCTCTGCCCTCATAGAGTTGGCAATGCGGGGAGGAGGAGCTGAACAAATAAACACCTGACATGACCACACTAACAAGCGTGAAATGCTATGAAGGCAACAGGGAAGGAGGAGTGAAGAGGGGGCAGTGAGAGGGGACAGTGGGGGACCTGGTTCAGGTTGGGGTGGCCCAGGAAGGCCTCCCAGAGTAGAGGACATTTAAGCAGGATCAGAGGATGGGAGGAGGCAGGCAGGCAGAGTGGTAATCTGCCTCTCCACCCACACCCTTCTAGAAAGCCCACTCTGCAGCCCCTGCTTCCTGCCCCAAAGAAGGAGGCTCCTCTGCCTTCATCCCTGCCCCAGGCCAGGACTTTGGGGCAACTATCTCACCTGGTGGAGGCTCCAAGGACTCTGCCTTCAACCACAAGCTGGCTCAGGAGGTAAACTCGAGCCCTTCTCTACAACATGGCAGCCACCCTGGAGCCTCCAGGCCAGCCACTGACATCTTGTGCCCCTCAATTACCTGCTTGGATAGCTGGATACCAGGTATATGCCTACCAGATGGGGCCAGATTCACCTCTGGTCCCCAGCACCCAGCACTGTTCCTTTACACATGATGGGTGCTCAAGAAATATCTGTGAAATGGAAATAAAAATACACCTAATTTGCTAACCACTTTGCTTCAGTGACTGGTACCCACAGTAGTGAGTGTGAAGAGGAGGGTGGAGGAGAGGGGGTCAAGAGCATGTCAGAATCTAGAGGATGCTAGAAGGAAATTAGCACTGCCTAATTTTGACCACTTTATAATTTACATAAAGCTCAAAAAAGGGGCCCCAGTTAAAAAGAGCACATCTCTCCCCAGGGATACCCTGTGGCCACAGCTGCCTTTGGAAGGACAAGCCCAGGCAGACAGAAGTGTGGTGAGCTGTCAGTGGCTGGGCAGGGCACTGCCTCCTTGCTCTCTGTCATGGAAGGGGAGCCCCAGCCTGGTTCTCACTGTGGCCTCCTCCCTCTCTGAACTGCACACTCTGGTGGCTGAGAGTCTGAGCTTTGAAGCCCAAGTCACACAGACCAGAGCCAAGTCACTGGATCTCTGTAAGCCTCAGTGTCTTCATCTATGAAATGGAGATATTAACAGGAGTTGCAAAGATTATAACTCCATGAGGGCAGGGATTTTTGTTTTGTTTACTGCTGTATGCCCAGTGCCTAGACAGTGTCTGACACCCAGTAGGTCCTCAATAAATGTTTGTTGCTGAATAAAGATACAGCATATAAAGCAGTGCCTCAACTCAGTAAATGGTAGCTGTCATTATTGTTACTGTTGTCATCACTACCGTCCCCTCTGGCTCTCAGGGACCCTCTCCCTGGTCCTGGTTCAGAATTCAGAACAGGGCCTTTCTGGGCTTAGCTGCTGGACCTCAATGCCCCAGGAGCTCCAGGATTATGGGATGCCCCCTCATGGTCTCTCCCTAACTTGCAGATGGCGAGAGAAATGGGGAAGTGGGATGGTCCCAAGTAATCTTCCCGGATGGAGAAATGAGGAAGCGGTAGGCTTTACCCACCAGTTATGAGCCACCCTGACCAGGGGAAGAGGAGACTTCAGGGCCTTTCGATGAGAAGGGGGAGGCTCTCGCAACCTCTCGTGCACCCCCTCCCCCCACCCCCGCCCGCATCACCAGAAACCCTGTGTTCAGCCCCATGGGCTGTGTGACCCGCAGGGGCCTCATCCTCTCAGTGATCCCTGCAGGCTGGCCCAGGCCCAAGGCTGGAAGTGAAGAAGTGGGAAATGGGAAACCCCACCCCACATTTCACACATCACACCCTCCATTAGCAGCTACAGCGCTGTTGGCCACCTCCTAGGCCTGCAGACTCTCGGTCTCTCTTCAACAAGGCAGTGGGGACTGTGGAACGTGAAACTGCTGCTGGATCTCCCACCTCTGAGCTCCCACCTCCTGCTTTTAAGGGGCCCACCCACCACCCCATGGGCTCTCACACCCCTTTCTAAACTCCCTCCACTTGTGACCTCCCCTGCCTGTCTCGCCCACTGCCTGATGTGAAAACTTCCTGACCACTAGAAGCTCCCAGGGGGCAAGGCTGGAGCCTTGTGCCTTGACCACTGTCCTCTCCGGCTGTAGCAGAGCAGTGCCCAGTGAATACCATGACTGAATTAGCTAGAGAAGCAAGTCCAGGTCCTTTAGGGATAGGTGGGACCAGGATGGGACTGAGGCAGAAGGCACTTTGGGATGGGATGAGTGACAACTGAGGGACTGGAGGTGGCATGAACCACAGCCCAGGGAAGAGTCTCCTTGTCAGGAATCAGCCACAGCAACAACCACCCGAGAGAGGCCTGGCTGGAGGTCAGAGTCCTGCTTGCCTGCCACGCTTCACCCAGCCCCTCTCTGCCCCTCAGACACTCTCCCACCAGGGGGCCTGGCTCTGCCCCAGGAAGTTTTAATAAGTGGCCCCTCCCCTTGGCAGGGCTCACAGGGGAGGTTTTGTCCTGCTCAGCCCAGTTTCTCGGCCTCCTCTCCTCTTATTGACCAGCTGACCACTGTTCTTCCTGTTTCACCCTCTCCTCTCCCATCCATCCTCACTCAGGCCCTACCCTGATCACTGTGAGCAGCTCCCAAGGCACCCCTGGGCCCCAGCCTGGCTCCCCTTGTCTGAGGAGGGAGGGTCTCTTGGTCATTCGTTAAAAAAGAAGAAAACAAATGCCAGGTCACCCCTACCCTGTGCACAGAGGGGAGCAGGTGGAAAGTCACAACACAGGCCATGACAGAGAGACAGAGACAAGCAGAAGAAACCTTGTTGGCACCTTATATCACAGGGAGCTTATGACAACGACCTTTACACTTTGACTAAACTAAATGATGCTCTGACCAAACTCTGCTAAGAACCCATGTCAGAGCCCTGTGATGAGGCAATCAGAGAGGAAACACAGGCTCTGCCCTGGGGAACTTCCAGTCTGATGGGGGCAACACAGACTCTGCACAAGGGAAGTCCCTGGTCTGGGGGTTGGGTGAGCATCCCCTGCTTGAGAGGACCCCAGGCTGTTGGGAGAGACATAGCACCTACCCAGAGGGATACCTCGGTCCCAGCTCTCTAGGGGGGTAAGGGTTTGGGGTGAGTTTGGGAAGCTCTTGTAGAGGTAGGGTTTGGGTAGGACTGTGAGGAGGGAAAGAGACACACACCTTGACCCAGGGGAGAAGGAAAGGCACAAAGGGTATCAAAGACCCTACACTCTCACCTCCCTCACTAGAGAAAGTGCACCCCAGAAAGGTCCGGAGATGAGCTCAAGGTTACAAAACCAGGGCTGGGACAGGACACTGCCATGCCTCTCTCTAGATGGGTAAGGGCAAATGGGAAGCCTGGAGCCACTGCAGACCAAGCCAGGGAAAGGCATGACTGAGAGGACATGGGGCAGAACCCCAGGGCAGAGACAGGAAAGCCTGGGTCCAGGATTTTCAACCTTACTTCAGTGGCAACAATACCTCACATTGAGATTTGCCGTTTTCAAAGCTTTTGCACATATACCATCACATTTCTGGATCGCCCATTTTATAGACGGGGAAACTGAGGACCTGAGAACACAAGTGGACAGATGCCCAGTGCCCACACTTGCACTTTGTCACCAACCCAACAGGGACTACCAACCCATTGCCCAGAGGAGGTCACTTGACTAAGGGGGCTTGGCACCACAGTGGCCAGGGCACGGGGAGAAAGCTCAAAGCTAGGGGGAGGGCTGAAAGAAGCCATGTGAGAGTGAGGTGATGAGGCCAGCCTGGGGTCACGGGGCAGAGCAAGTGACTGATCTAAGAGGTGTTTTAGAGAAACAAAGATGGATACTGAGGCCTAGAGAAACAAGGAGAAGTGATTGGGAGAAGAAATGGGAGGAAAAGAATTAGGGATGCCAAATGGGGAGGTAGGGGATAGGGAGCCCCTGGCTGTGTGGGGAGGAGGGGGGCAGGACCTTAGATGGCCGAGGTATGCAGGGAGCTTTTGGCATCTAGAGTCAGTAAGTGGCAATGTTAGAGACTCAGGACAAGAGGGAGTTCAAGGCTAGGCTAAGCTGGGCTGGGCTGGCCACAAGACAAACCATCCGCTCAGGAGGCCCCAGGAGAACTTCCCTTAATTGGGGGCCAGAGCAGATCAGGAGATGGAGTAATCCTGTCCCACATCCTCTGGGAGAAGGGGAGGGGCCACAGCCAGAGAGCACAGCCCTCATAACAGGGGCCTGGGGCAGGGGAGGGCAGCCCCACCCCTGTCAGCAAGAAACCACAGCAAATCATAGTGGCCTGACTTTGCCCCCCTACTTCCATCCACTTTGAGAGAAAGGGCCACAATCATGCTGTCAGGACCCAGAGAAGAGGCCAGGCCCTATATTTTATAGAAGAGGAAATGCAGGCTGAGAGGGGAAGTGACTTATCTACCATCCCACAGAAATGCAAGGCCTAGCCTGGAGGGAACCCAGACAGACAGCCCAGCTCCCCAGGAAATAGGTAGATGGGCACTGATGGGGACACAGGCAGACTGGTCCACTCAGGGCTCCTCAGCTGGCCAGGTTTGCCCCAAGAGTGAGGGCTTCATCTTTCCTCCCCACCCATCCAGGCAAAGACATATCCCCTTCCCTTGGGCTGGGAGGGGCAGAAGCTGAGACGCCCCTCAGAAGGCAAGAAGCAAAGTCCTCTAGACTCAGCAGGCCACTCTTCTAGTGTATTCATCCCACAGCATACATTAAGTGTTTGCTGTGTGCTTGGATGGTGGAGCTGCTGGGAGAAGTGAGTTTGCAAGTAAAGGGCAGGGATCACAGAGCGCCTGACCCCACCCCAGACCAAGAGGGTCCTGAGGGGGAAGAGGGAGGCTCAAGGGGCACTGCTGGTCCAGCTGCCCAGCTCCTCCAGGGAGTTAGCCCTCTTAGGGATGTAGGGAAGGTAGCGGCCAGGATCAGCCCCGACCTGGGTCTGACTCCAGGGCAGCAGAGAAGGCAGGGGAAAGGGGACTCACAGGGACTTACACGGGGGAGAAAAATGCAACTTCTCCAATCCTCCGACCATCAGACACAGTCAAAGCCTCAAGACTCCTTGAGACAGGGACTCCACAACGCAGACACCCGCCACCCCCACCCCCAGTCTGCCCCCTCAGGATCCGACCTGGCTGGTATGGGGAGTCAACGGTAACCGGGGTTCGAGGCCAGCAACCCAGGCCACTTTCAGCAAGTCATCAAACTGACCAGAGCCTCAGTCTCCCCGTCAGTCCAATGGGAACAATAAAACCACCATGCCCACAGCTGGTGAGAGAAACCAAAGAGACCATGAAGAAGAACGGGTCTCCGAAGCGGCGGACGCAGATCGCTACCCCCGCCTCTGCCTCATCCGCCCAGGCTGTGGGGGAGGGGGGGTGGGGCACGGGGGTAGGGGTGATGTCCGGAGACTGGCGGGAGAGGGGCTGGCTGGAACAAGGGCCTGAGCCCGGGACCCCAATCGCCTTGAGGGGCTCGAAGACCCCAGCCCAGGCCCCCCGCCTGGCCCGGCCCTCACCTCCTCCTCCATGGCGAGTCAGTTGAAGTCCGGCCGCTCGGCCGCTCGGCCGCTCACCCCCGGCGTCGCGCGGGCTCCGCCACCTCCATCCACGCCCGGCCGGGCGGCGGCTCTCTACATTCTGTCCCGCGGGCCACTGGGGCCCAAGAAACTTCGGGGGGCGGGGCCAGGGGCGGGGAGAGGCTTCCGGGGGCCGGGGGCGGGGCCTGGGGAGGGGAATAGCGGGGCCAGGAGGCCCGGGGCCGGGGCGGGAAACGGGGGGCGGGGCCGGAGCTGAGGGAGGAGCCTGGGCGGGGCCGGGCGTGGGTCTGGGGACTGGATGGAGGAGCCCGAGCCGGAGGAAAAGGGAGGGACAAGGCGGAGAGAGGTTTCCCCGACCAGCAGAGGAAAAGGGACTGGGTGGGGATACAGGGTGCTGGGGACTGGGCGGGGGGAGGGGGAGGGGGTTTCCGGCCAAAGGCGGAGGCGGGGGATGCGGGCGGGGCCAAAGGGCGGGGCCAGGGTGGGGCAGGACCGACCGAGACCCCGAGGCGCTGGCTGCTTGTACCTTTGAGGTCTTCGGACCCAAGTGGGCTGGGGTTCCCGGACTGAGTCAAGCCGCCCTGGACGGCCCAGAGATGGGGGTACCAAGAGGCTCCTCTTCTTTCCTCCTTGACGCCGGGGCAGTGGCGACGACTTGGTCCTCTTCTCCCTGGAACCTCCTGGCCGGCCGGGGCCTGGAGCTCTAGCCGGTGCGGAGAGTTATACAACGGGAAGACCTGGGGCTGGGAGTCTGGATTCCGGAGTCTCCTTGGGGGAGGGGTTCTGCCCCTGGCTCTCAGGGGTCCCCAAATGCAATGTTTTGCCCTCGCTGGGCATTGCTCAGAGCTGTCTCTCTCTCTGGTTCCTGTATCTGAGAGCCATCCCCCACGCCCCATCCCCCATGCAGCGGTGATGTAGTAGCCTCGACAACCTTGCTGGGGAGTGAAGTGTAGGGACTAGCAGAAAATGGTGTTAGTTACACCTCGTGCCCTCATTTTACACTTAGAGAAACAGAGGCCCAGAGAGAGAAAGTGACTGGCTACATCCCAGCCCTAGCACCGTCCCCCCTCCACCTCTTCCCCCTTAGTTCTCTGAGTCAATGCTGCCCCATACCTTAGCAGGAAGAATTAAGGGCGTGTGGGATCAATGGTGACCTCCTTTGGCTCTGGCTGCCATAGCAGCAGCAGCACCAGTTGACTGAGCTCCCCTTTCACTGCCTTCTCCTCGCCCTCAGGCTCCCAAGTCACTTTCCAGCATGGAAAAGGGCAGTCTGGGGCCCCAGGGCCAAGGGGGAAGAAAATGGAGGTGCAGTTTTTCCTCATGCCTGGGCCTGGGTTCTTTTATCTAAAGGGAGGAAGAAAATCCAGTCTGGGGATCTGGGAAAGTCAGTGTATGTGGCAACCTTTTGCCGCCAACACATGGTTTTATTCCCTCAGTGTGCAGAGCGGTGCAGCCGTTATACCCTGAGCCTGAAGACTCTGGAAACTCAGATTCCACCTGCAGGAGACCAGAGACCCTAGGGAATTCATGTTGTTGCACAGAAGCAGCTCATGGTGGGGATGGGGGTAAGGTCGTTTTGATATCTAGCCAGCTCTGTCACTTTTGAGAGTGAGTCACTGATAACCACCTTGGCCTCAGTTTCTCCATCCAGCCCATGCTGGTCCTCTGGTTGTTGCCTCCACACCACATGCATTCATTCAACACAAATACTTTATTTGCCTTGATTGTTTGTCAGGCCCTAAACTGATAGCTGGAAGATAATGGCAGGACCTGGGGTGCCTATCCTCTATCAGGAGAGAAAGGCATGTAAACAGATGAGAAAACCATGTGTTAAATGTAAGGGTAAATGCACAGAGGAAGGGCACCAAAACCAGGACAAAGGGGCAGGACAGGCATTCTAGGCAGAGGGGACAGTGTGAGCAATGGCATAGAGGCATGAAACAGTATAGTGTATGTGTGTAGGGAGGCCAGGCTGGAGAAGCAGACAGAGCTCAGTGTAGACAGGACCTTGAAGGCTGTGTTGAGGAGACTACATGTTAACCTCAGGGCAATGGAAGTCATTGAAAGCTTCCGGCTGTGGAAGTGATGGAGTCTGTTTTGCATGTGCACCTAACAGATGGAGTCTGTTTTGCATAAAGCATTTAATCCACAAAGTTTATTGAGTGCCTGTTAAGTGGAGTGCCTTCCAGTACTTCATCCTGGTATTTATCCATTCACTCAAAAGAATTTAAGAAGCCTCTGTTAATCTGCTCACCACACTAAACTCTTCACATGTATCTCATTTAATCCTCACAAAAGTAGGTACCTATCCATGAAGTAGATACAATTGTTATCCTCATTTTACAGATCAAGAATCTGAGGCTTAGAGAAGGACAAACACCACATGATTTCACTCATATGTGGAATATAAACGAACACAAGGACAGAGAGAACTGGTTGGTGGTTACCAAGGGGAAGGGGGGTGGGGGGTGGGCACAAGGGGTGAAGTGATGCATCCACATGGTGACGGACAAATAATAATGTACAACTAAAACCCCACAATGTTATAAGCGATTAAGACATCAATAAAAATGAAAGAAAAAGAATCTGAGGCTTGGACCTGTTTAAGGTCACTTGACTGGTAAGTGGTGGCACAAGGATTCAAACCTGGCCTAACTCCAGAGTCTGTGCTCTCTACTAAATGACCAGTTTTGAGGGCTGGCCTGGTGGCGCAGTGGTTTAGTTCACACTTTGGCAGCCCAAGGTTCATGGGCCGGACCCCAGGCGCCCGCTGATGCACAGCTTGTCAGCCATGCTGTGGTGGTGTCCCATATAAAGTAGAGGAAGATGGGCACAGATGTTAGCCCAGGGCCAGTCTTCCCCAGCAAAAAGAGGAGGATTGGCAATGGATGTTAGCTCAGGGCTGGTCTTCCTCACACAAAAAATAAATAAATAAAAAATAAGTGACCAGTTTTGAAACCATTGTGTGATCAGGCAACACAGATCCAGGTCCTGCTTGGAGAGCTAATGAACAGTAGGAGTACTATTGTAAATTCTTTAAGGGAAATAAACAGGGTAATAAAATAGTAACTGGGAAGCCCATTTTAGATATGGTGTGTGTGGTGGGGGGAAACCTTTCTGCAGAGTGGATATTTCAGCTGAGACCTGAAAGATGAGAAAAAGACAGCCACAAAAAGAGGTAGGGTGGAAGGGGGAAAGTATTACATGCAGAGGAAAGAGCAAGTGCAAAGACCTTGGCATAGGAAAGGGCTTTGATGTTCAAGGAACATCAAGGAGGCCAGTGTGACAGAAGCATAGTGAGTCAGGGAGAAAGTGGGAGACTTGAGATCACAGTGGAAGGAAGGGAGGGAGTTGGCCTCAGGCTATGGTAAGGACTGAGGGTTTTATTCTAAGAGGAATAGCCTAAGGAGGCACTGAGGGCTTTTAACTAGAGCAGTAGCAAAATCTCATTTATATGTTTGAAAAGATCCCACCTGCTACTGTTTGGAGAAAGGATTGTAGGGGGCCAGAGTGGAAGCCAGGAATCCAGTGAGATTAGGAGACTACTGCTATAATCCAGGAGAGAGATGACAGGCTGCTAGCTCTAGGGTGTGGGGTAGGGATGGAGGGAAGTAAATAGATTCAAAATACATTTTGGAAGCAGAAACAGTTTTCCATGGTGGATTGGATGTGGTAGGTTAAGAAGAAATTAAGGATATGGTGTAGGTTTTTAACTTGAGTCAAAAATGGTGGTGCCATTTACTGAGATGATGAAGACAGGAGAAAAACAGGTTTATATGGTATTGGAGAAGGAGATTAAAAGTTCTGTTTTGGAGAAAGTGAGTTTGACATACCTGTTAGGCATCCGTGTGGAGATATCAGGAGGACAAATGGAGATAGTCTGCAGTTCAGGGGAGGACAGGCTGGAGATATAATTTTGGGAATCGGCATGTAGCTGATAATTAAACCATGGGATTGGGAAAGATAGAAAAAAAGATAAAGCCCTCCCACACTGAGAGGTCTGGTTAAGGAAAAAGGGTTAGCAAAGGACACCTACGAGGAGCAGCCATTATGCAGGAAGAAACGAGGGGAGTGTGTTGTGGAAGTTCAGAAAAGAGAGGATTTCAAGGGGGGAGGATCACCTGTACCAGAGGTTCAGTAAAATGAGTGTCCGCTACGCAGTGGTGAAGCAATGCGAGGTGAAGTCGTGCCCTGGAAGCTGGAAGACCGTGAAACACCCTTTCAACTCCTCTACAAGACTGTCCTTGTAACCTTAGGGCTGTAAAGGCTGGCGGGCTAAAGCTTGGAGAGAGAGAACCGTAAGGTGGAGGGGAGGGGCTCTTTTAAGTATCAAATGAGATGAGATAACGCGGAAAATTCATTTTGTAAACCTGTGCTGATGTCGCTGTTGCTATTATGACCCGGGGCGTGGACTGAGACCACCAGTGAGAGAGAGAGCAGATGAGACGTAGGGAAAGAGTTCTCGAAGAGGAAATTTCATAATGAAGAAAACCCGTTCCTCCAGAGAGCTTGGGTCAAAACCAGGCTTTGGGTTAGGCGAGGAGATCGCAGAGCAGTGTTGCTCTTCACTCGGAATTGACCCCGCGGCGGCAGCAGTGAGCAGAGCACGGGGCAGATGCGAAGACTCCCTAAAGCCCAGACAGAGGAAGTCCGGCCCCACAAGTGAGAAGGCCCTCTGGTTCCGCCTGTCTCCTCCAGCTGCCAATCAGGATCCAGCTGACGGGCCACAGCGCTGGGGCGGGGAGGAGGGCGGAGCCTGAGGACCGTTAATCCATGCGGAGGCAGTATCTAGTTATTCGTTTGATCCCTTTCCCTGCAAGGAATCGCTGTTGTTCTTACAAAAACCTGGGTGGGAGTGCAACCACTTTGGAGAAAGCTCTGGCAGTTTCATATATAACTAAATATACACCTGCTCCATGCCCAGCAATTTCTCACCTAGGTGTTTATTCAAAGGAAATTAAAGCATAAATCCACAGAAAGACTAGATACCCATCAACAGGAACATGGATAAACCATAGTATACCCATACAATGGAATACTACTCAGCAATAAAAAGGAACAAACCATTGATACACCCAGCAACACGGGTGAATCTCAAAATCATTATGCTGAGTGAAAGAAGATGGTTCACACAAGAATATTGTATAATTCCATTTATGAGAAGTTCTAGAACAAGCTAAAATAATCTATGGTGAAAACAAAATCAGAACAGGGGTTGCCTGAGGATTGAAGATGCGGATTGACTGGAAAGGAGCATAGGGGAACTTTCTAGGTGATGTTAATATTCCTAGAACTTTGTGCAATGAAGGAAATGTCCTATATCTGTGCTGTCCAATAGAGTAGCCACTAGCCACATGTGGCTACTGAACACTTAAAGTGTGGCCAGTGCAACTGAAAAACTGAATTTTTATTTTCATTTAATTTTAATTACTTTAAATTTAAAATTAGCCCCATGTG
This sequence comes from Tapirus indicus, assembly GCA_031878705.1. Lineage (NCBI taxonomy): Eukaryota > Metazoa > Chordata > Mammalia > Perissodactyla > Tapiridae > Tapirus > Tapirus indicus. The sequence goes on along the minus strand of CM062918.1, from coordinate 55,727,383 downwards.
GCTAGTGCCTACCCTTTTGGATGGCACAGTTCCATATCCTCATAAAGGTTTGGGCTGCACAGGTATACACATTTGTCAAAACTCTTCTCTGTGTAAGGTTTGTGCATTTCACTGTATGTAAAGTTTACATTAAAAAGGTAAGCACAAACTCTAGTTAATGCTATGCATGTTGAAGTGTTTAGAAGTGAAATGTACTGTTATCTGCAACTTTGAAATGCATAACAAAAAGATGGATTGATGAATAGAGGGATGGATAGATAGACATGTGATAAAACAAATACAGCAAAATATTTATTGTAGAATTTTGGTGGTAGGTATATGGGTGTTCACTATAAAATTCTTTCAACCTTTCTGTATATGTTGGAATGTTTTCAGAATAAAATGTTGAGGATACCAGGGGCTGAGGGGAGAGAGGAATGGGGAGTTATTGTCTAATGGGTACAAAGTTTCTGTTTGGGATGATGAAAATTTTCTGGAAATAGAGAGTGGCGATGGTTATACAACATTTGAATGTACTTAACGGCAATGAATCGTACACTTAAAATTTACCATTTTGACTATTTTTATGTTATATATATTTTACAATTTTTAAAAAGTGTGAAAACCAAAAGAAAAAAAATGTTGGAGAAAAATCTATGTGGAAGTCTCTGTGCCTGCTCTAGAGGCAGTCTGGGGTACTGCACAGAGAGAATGGGCAGGGAACAGGCTGTGTGAGCGTGCTAGGCCCACTTGGAGCAGAGGGTAGCGGGAAGAGAGAATACAGGCTTTGGAAACAGACAGACCTGGGTTCATAATCCTGCTCTTTCACTTTCTAGCTGTATGACTGTATTTGTTTCTTATGGCTATTGCTGCTGTAACAAATTACCATAAATTTGGTGGCTTAAAACAACACAAATTTATTATCTCGCAGTTCTGGAGGTCTGAAATGTGTCTTACTGGGCTAAAATCAAGAACTGCGTTCCTGCTGGAGACTCTAGGGAAGGAACCCACTTTCTTGCCTTTTCCAGCTTCTGGAAGTCTTCTGTATTCTTTAGCTTGGCTTGTGACCCTCCCCTCCATCTTTAAAGCCTGCAGTAACATCCTCAAATCTCTCTCTCTCTTTCTTACACACACACACACACATCCCACTTTGCTTTCTTCATCACGTCTCCCTCTCTGACTCTCCTGCCTCCCTCTTTTCCTTATGAGAACCCTTGTGATTCCATTGGGCCCACCCAGACAATCCAGGATAATCTCCCCATCTGAAGATCCTTAATTTATCACATCTGCAAAGTCCCTTTTGCCATGTAAGGTAACATATTCACAAGTTCTGGGGATTAGAACATGGACATCTTAGGGAGGGCATTTTTCTGCTTACCACTGTGACTTCGAAAATTTTCCTTAATGTAATGACCAAGTCACTGGTACTCATATGTCAAGACAACACTGAAGAGGAAAAATACTTCTCATGATTTTTTCCTAACAGTTTTATTGAGATATAAGTCACATACCATAAAATTTACCCATTTGAAACAAACAATTCAGGGGCCAGCCTGGTGGCATATTGGTTAAGTTTGCATCTCTGCTTCAGTGGCCCGGGGTTCGCAGGTTCAGATCCCAGGCACGGACTGACGCACTGCTTGCCAAGCCATGTTGTGGCGGCGTCCCATATAAAGTAGAGGAAGAGGGGCACAGATGTTAGCCCAGGGCCAATCTTCCTCAGCAAAAAGAGGAGGATTGGCAACAGATGTTAGCTCAGGGCTGGTCTTCCTCACAAAAAAATTAAAAATAATAATAATAATAAAATAAAACAATTCAATGTTTTTTAGTATAGTCAGAGTTGTGCAATCATCACATTTTCATCTTTCTCCCATTTTTACATATGAGGAAACAAAGGCTTGAGACATTAAGGCAACTTGCTGAGGGTAACATCTAATGGACAGAGCTGGGGCATTACAGTGGCTGTCAGGAGCTGAGATTCCAGTCCAGGCGTGGACTACCCTCATGAAGACCAGTCACCTGGGAGCAGCGTGCTGTAGGAGTGAAATAGGCAGGCGCTTAGGCCGAGTTAGACTTGGGTTCAAGGCTTTGTTGTGCTATCTACAAGCTGTGTGACCTTTGGTAAAACCTCTTGGAGGCTTGGTTCCTCATTGGCAAAGTGAGAGCTATTTGGTAAATGAGGGGGCTGGACTCACCTGTAAGATCCCTTCTAGCTAGGTAATTCCAAGCTTCAATGAGGGGAAAAAAGATAACTAAAAAATAAATTCCCCAAGCATCCAGTGCAACAAGAGAGAGAATTCCCCGAAGACAGGGGCTCACCACCCTTCCTCTGTACTCTCTGAGCACCTGGCACAGGTCCGTGTTCCTCACTGATGGGCCTCAGACGGGTGGGAAAGACAAACGCGTAAAATGACCCTTACGAAGGCAGAGAAAGGTGGAAAGAGTTGGGGGGCGGGGGCAGCGGAATCGGCAGGTCTTGGGGTGGTCTGCCCAGAAGTGGGCAATGATCCTCTGAGTGGAAATAGGAGTGGGAGGGATCAGAGGTCACTTCTTCCAAGGTCAAGTTCAGCCGCTCTGTGAAGGCTAGAGGGGAGAGGGAGCGTGTTGGAGGAATGGTTATGAAAATAAATCTTCAGAGCCGCGCTGGGTGACACGACACCATGCGCAGCCCAGCTGCAGCCCCTCGTCCTCTCGACCACGACCACTCGTCCACGAGAATTGGTACGCTCGGCCTCCACAGTAGGCCTCCCCCCTCCCCAGCATGGGATTGGTACAGCCTAAGTTAGGGGAGTTGGACTCCAACGAAAGACCCGCCCTTTGTCACGCCCCTATCTCTGATTGGCGGGAGAATTTAAAGATCCGGCCGGTGATAGGGTGATTCTCTACTCCTTAGAATTTGAAAGTTCCTAGTGCCCGAACTTCCCTAGCAGGCCGATTCCATTCAGTTTGTTCGTCAGAGTGCCGGCGCAAGTGAGTGTCCAGAGAGACTGCTTCTTCAAGTGGTCCCTGCCGGGAGGGTGCAGACGAGTGGGTCAGACGGAGAGAGCACGGATTTCAGGGCCCAAGGGTTCCCCCGCGATTTCCCTAGCCAAATATTCTCTACCCCATCCCCACCTTGGAGATGGGAAGGGCCAGGGCTCCGGAATCGCACTAGCCCTGATCCCTGCCAGCCGTTGTGGCTTCTCCCAGCCTGTTTCCGCTTCTGTACACGGGAAATAACGAGACCTGCCTGGCTGCATATGAACCAGTGGACGTACCTGGAAGATAGAAGGCGCTTATTACATGTCAGTCTCCTGCTCATCTCCCCACGTGCGATTCCTCTGCTTCCTGGGGAGAGGACTCAGGTTTCCCGTGCCCGCCCTGGGTCTCTAGGAAGCAGGCTTCTTTTCTGTTCAGGGGCGCCTCTCTTCTGCGGCCCTTGCAGGACAGCCGAGGGTCCCCAATCCGGGGTGCATTTAACGCCGCTCTGGAAATTGTGTAGGACAGTAATTTCTAAGTGAATTTCCGGTTGGCGCGAGGGCCCTTTCACCGTCTCTCTGTGTTACCGGTGACAGCCTCCGCGACCCTGTGAGGCCTTGACCGGGCTCCCCGTCACGACCTCTATACCACCTATTATGTCCCCTGAGTCCCCGTGATCCCTGTGCTCCGGTCCTTTTGCAGACCTGCAGAGGGGGTGGCGATGCTGTTGGGCACGCAGGCAGCGGCAGCGGAATGCGAGGACGCGGAGTTGCGGTGCCGCGTGGCTGTGGAGGAGCTGAGCCCCGGCGGGCAGCCGCGAAGGCGCCAGGCCCTACGCGCCGCGGAGCTGAGCCTGGGTCGTAACGAGCGCCGCGAGTTGATGCTGCGGCTGCAGGCGCCCGGGCCCGCGGGGCGGCCGCGCTGCTTCTCCCTGCGCGCCGCGCGCCTCTTCACGCGCTTCGCGGCGGCCGGGCGCAGTACTCTGCGGCTCCCGGCCGACGGCGCTCCCCGGGCCGGCGCCGTGCAGCTGCTACTCTCCGACTGCCCCCCGGACCGCCTGCGCCGCTTCCTGCGCACGCTGCGCCTCAAGCTGGCAGCGGCCCCGGGTCCCCCGCCGGCCTCCGCGCGCACGCAGCTGCTTGGCCCGCGACCTCGCGACTTCGTCACCATCAGCCCGGTGCAGCCCGAAGAGCTTCGGCGGGTGGCGCCCACCCGGGTCCCGGACACCAAGCCAGTGAAGCGGCCCATGACGGAGCCCCGGGCGGGGGCCGAGCCCAGCACCGTGAGGACAGGAAAGGGGGGATGCCTTGGGGAGTTGATGTGCCACCTAAATGGAAGAGACTGGGGAGGCCCAAGTTTGGGGGGAAGATGGTGGCGGTATTTGAGGGGGCTGCTGGTTATCTCAGAGGAGAGGTCCATCGGTCTTCTGAGTATGACAGGGATGTGGGAACTGTGCATGTGTTTCTCATAGTGCAATCTCTGAGACTCGGTAAGCAAGAATAGGAAAAAGGGGCCACATTAAAAGAGAAAGCAGAGAAGGAGACTTCGGAAGAAAAACTAGGAATGTAGTCTCCCTGGAGAAGGAGAGGAGCTTTTGGAGAGAAGGAAGGGGTCAGCAGTGTCAGGGGCAGCCAACAGGTTCAATCAGATGGGGAGACAAAGTCTCCCCTGGTGGGTTTGACAGTGTTTGGAACTGAGGCAGATGGATTGCAGACCACAGCGGGTTGAGACTAAGCTGGTGAGAACATGGAGATGGGGCAAGAAAGGGCCCCCGCTAGGCAGGGTTTGCTTAGGTGTTTTGAGGTGAGAGAGACAGGTTTGTGACAGGAAGAGAAGTGAGAAGGAAGGATGGGTGAGAGGACCAGGAGAGTCAGGGAACCAGAGGAGAGAAGTGAGGGAGAATCCAGACTCACCCACTGGGGTCTTCAGGGCACCAGGGGTCAATGGAGACCCATCTTTGGTCCCTTCCTCAAGGAGAGCCCTGGACCCCAGTAGTTACTGGCAAGATCTCCAGGTGAACCAAGGCTGCCCAAGGGCTCCAAGGAGTGAAGCCAGAGGAGACACAAAGGGCCTAGCATTGCACCCAGGCCAAGAAGGGAGGGGCAATGCCTAGGGGGTGGGGGAAGCACTGAGACAGCCCTATCCCCCCAGGAAGCCCCAAGGTGGCCCCTGCCTGTGAAGAGGCTGAGCTTGCCCCCCACCAAACCCCAGCTTTCTGAGGAACAGGCTGCTGTGCTGAGGGTTGTCCTGAAAGGCCAGAGCATTTTCTTCACTGGGAGTGCAGGTAGGGGGGGCAGTGTGGGGGTGGGGAGAATGGTGGTGGGTTGGTTGGAGGAGAGGTGGCCCTGACTTTGCCTTCTGCCCAGGGACAGGAAAGTCTTATCTACTGAAGCGAATTCTGGGCTCACTGCCTCCCACAGGCACTGTGGCCACTGCCAGCACCGGGGTGGCAGCCTGCCACATCGGGGGTACTACCCTCCATGCCTTTGCAGGTAAGTGATAGCCCCTGAGACTTGTGCTAGGAGCTTGCAGGCCTGTGAGAAGGGAGGGAGGCAAGGTCAGGGTTGAGACAGGGCTGGGGTCTTAGCCCAGGCTGAATAGTGTCACTCACAGGCATTGGCTCAGGCCAGGCTCCCCTGGCCCAGTGTGTGGCCCTGGCCCAGCGGCCAGGTGTGCGGCAGGGCTGGCTGAACTGCCAGCGGCTAGTCATTGATGAGATCTCCATGGTGGAGGCAGACCTGTTTGACAAGCTGGAGGCCGTGGCCAGGTCAGTATGTGCAGTGTGGGCAGTAAGCGAGGGCTGGGTTCTGGTGATCTTCCACATGGAACCTGCCCACCCCAGCCCCTAAGGCAGCGCATACTCCTCTCCAGAGCTGTCCGGAAGCAGAACAAGCCATTTGGAGGGATCCAGCTCATCATCTGTGGGGACTTCCTGCAGCTGCCGCCTGTAACCAAGGGCTCCCAGCCCCCGCAGTTCTGCTTCCAGGTACCGCTCCCTCTCTAGCCCCAACCCCCCAGAGGGATCTGCTCTGCTCCCTGACACCCCCACCCTGCCCCCACCAGGCCAAGAGCTGGAGGAGGTGTGTCCCAGTGACCCTGGAGCTGACTGAGGTGTGGAGGCAGGCGGATCAGACCTTCATCTCTCTGCTGCAAGCTGTGAGGCTAGGCAGGTGGGCCTTGGTGAATAGAGAAGGGGCCACAGGATAAGGATCCAAGCATGGGTCAGAGAGGAGCACAGGGACCCAGAGAAGGGGGAGAAATTCTTCATGGCCCCATAGGAGATGGTCACTCTATAAGTGCTGGGACCCAGCCTCCCCTAGGGTTGGGTCCCTATCACCCAGCACAGGGCCTGGCACAGAGTAGGTCTCGGGGAAGTATGGGCAGATGGACATACACAAGAGGAATTCAGAGTTGTTAACACTCCCATTTCACAGATGCAGAAACTGGGGTTCAAAGAGGTGAAATCTTGGCGAGTAAGTAGCCGAGCTGGGATTTGAACCTAGATCTGACTCTAAAAACCAAGTTCCTTCCATGCTTAGAGCCTGTGGGGTCACTTGGTGGGGGCACAAAGATTGCAGACATGTTCCCACCCCAGCTAGGACAAAAGGTTGAAACACTACGACTACTCTAACGTGGGAGTGGATGGGAGGCCAGGAGGGTGGAAGACTTGGGCCAGAGCTGGACCTTGAAAGCCAGGTCAGACTGGGATGGATGGAGGAGGGGTGGTGGTGAGGGGCTTTCTATGCCTGAGGACAGGAGGCAGGGAGGAAGGTGCACAGCACACAGCAGCCATGCATGGGGACAAGAGGAAGGCTGAGTGGCAGAGCAGGGAGAGATGGTCCCAAGTTGTTCCCCCTCATCCCACTTGAGTTGCTGCTGCACCCAGGCTTCCCCTTGTGGAGGAGGGCTCAAGATGGGGGAGAACAGAAACACAGGCTAGGGTTTTTTCCCCCAAGGCAGCGGGCAAGGGGCTAGAAGATTGTGCCCTGGAGGCCAATCTGATCATAGGCTACCAATATTACAGGGTGTCAACATCAGTGCCTTGTCTAGGTCCTCTAAACCACTGTCCTGTGCTCACTCATTGCACCTAACTTCCTCAGAAGCACTGGGACAGGGGGCTGGCTAGCTCCTACCTTGGGGCAGACACAGGGAAGGGTGCTTGCCCATGGTCACAGCCAAGCACCACCTCCAATCTTATTCTCCATGTCTTAGGTCCAAGTGGAGAAGGGACAAGTTGACCAGCCTGGGGACCAGCAAATCTTGCCCTGGTGCCCCTTTTCAGTCCCCAGGCCTAATCCATGGCCTGCTGTTTGGGCCACACAGCCTACATGCCCTGCTTTTCCTAGTGTTCATGTGGGCTCTGCCCTGACAGCTCAGCCTCCACAGGTGCTCAGATGAAGTGACTCGCCAGCTCCGGGCCACAGCTGCCCACAAGGTGGGGCGAGATGGGATTGTGGCCACGAGGCTCTGCACCCACCAGGATGACGTGGCCCTTACGAATGAAAGGCGGCTGCAGGAGCTACCGGGTGAGCAGGGAGCTGGGACTGGCCAAGACAAGACCAGCTGGGAGGAGCCATCCAACAGGTGTGGCCCCTCAGGCAGCCCAGGCCCTTGGTCTCATTGGGATATCTAGGCCCCCAACCTCTGTGGCCATAAAGACCCTTACATTTGCAGATGTAATTGTGACTTTGAGAGATGTCACCTTGAATGGGTCAAGGTCACTCAGCTAGTAAATGCTGGAAGTGAGACTTGAACTCAGGCCTCTGATTCCAAAGCCCCAACTAGGCCTGAGCTGTCCCCACTACCTCCCTCCAGGCCCTGGTCTAATATGTGTTTTTGGAAACTGAGCCACAAGTCAGTGACTTGTAATCTGTTTGCCCAACTCACTTTTCCCAGGTGAGGTACACAGCTTTGAGGCCATGGACAGTGACCCTGAGCAAGCCCGGATCCTGGATGCCCAGTGTCCTGTTAGCCAGCTCCTTCAGCTAAAGCTGGGTGCCCAGGTGAGTCAGAAGCAGGACGTAGACCCTGGGAGCTTAGGCCTCCCCGATCCTTGCCCCTCTTTCTGCCCAGGCTGCTCCACAGCAAACCCTTCCCTCCTGTTCCCACCACCTTCCTGCCTTCAGCTTTCCACTGCCTCCCCTTCCTATGCCTGGAGCTCCAAGCAGCATTGCTCTGGACGTGTCCCTTTCCCTTGCTGAAGCTTGGTTTCCTCATCTCTAAAACAGGCAGTGAAATACCTACCCCACACGGTTGTTTTCTGTACTATACCCTATGATGTGACAGTCCTCCTTCCTTCCACAGTGTTGGGGTGGGCCAAATGGGAGTCTTTCCTCAGGTTCAAAAGGGCACCCAAGGGGAAATGCAGGCACAATGTGGTTAGAAGAGGGGTGGCAGGACCCTGGGGGATCTCCCTCAAGATTGTGGCCCACACGTACCCCATAGCAGACATGGTAACTTTCAAAGCGCTGTGATGTCTGTTACCTTATTGCTCTTTACCCCGTCTTTCTGAGACAAACTAAGCAAATGTCAATCCCCTTTGACACAAGTGAAAACAGACCTGGGGAAATAAAGCAACTTGCCACAGGGGTCACAGTCAGCAAGTGGCTGAGCTAAAGATTAGGATTCAGTGCCCTTCCGTGGCAGCCCCCAGCTCCCAAGAACCACTGCAACAACTGCTGGAGGTGAGGCCAGGCATCAGAATGGGCTGCTCTCCACGCCTCCAGTTCTCTTTCTCTTGCAGGTGATGCTGGTGAAGAACTTAGCGGTGTCCCGGGGCCTGGTGAATGGTGCCCGAGGGGTAGTTGTGGGATTCGAGGCTGAGGGGAGAGGTAAGTGGTGGGGGAGCAGTCCTACTGCTTGGGTTTGTAGCAGGGCCCCAGTTGACTGTGAGGAGAAGGCTAGGATGGAAAGGTATGGCCTCCTCACCTCTGAGCCCTGAAGCAGGGCTGAAAGGTCGGACTTCTTCCTCAGGACTGCCCCAGGTGCGGTTCCTGTGTGGAGTCACCGAGGTCATCCGTGCTGACCGCTGGACGGTGCAAGCCACTGGGGGCCAGCTCCTCAGCCGGCAGCAGCTGCCCCTCCAGCTGGCTTGGGCAATATCCATCCACAAGAGCCAGGTGAGCAGCCAGTGCAGGGGATAGGGGCAGGACAGGGCAGAGTGGGGACAGGATAGACCTGGGATATGTTGAAGGGGGTCTTAATGGCTTTTGGGGGGTTGAGCTTGCCCTGGATAGAAAGTTCCAGACCAGGTGTAGATTAAAGCTTTCTTTAGTGCATTTCCCATCCCACTTCCTCTCCCATTCCTGGACGCATGTATTTCCCCTCTGTCATCTCCTGCCCTGCCATTTTCTGAGCCACTACCAGATCCGTTAAATTTAATCCTTACAACAACTGTAAGAGGTATAGATGTAATAATCATTCCTGTTTTACAGAAGAGGAAACCAAGGCTCAGAAAGGTTAAGTAACTTGTCCAAGGTCACACAGCTAGTGAGAGGTAGAGCCAGGATTCATTTCCATGCCTGTCTGACCCAGGCCTGAGCTCTTTCCCCTCACCTTTACCCCTCTACTCTTATCCTGGATCTGTGTCTCCTGGACCCCCTCCTACTCAGACACCCATCTATTGTCAGCCTGTCCTTCTGCCTCGAGAATCTCTGGACTGGGTGAGGAGATCCAGGGACAGTAGCTGGGCTGGTGAAGGTGGGGTCAGGCTCTTGGGCACAAGGGATTTCAGGCTGAGCTGGCTCCAGCTCTGTCCCTCCATCCCCCAGGGCATGTCTCTGGATTGCGTGGAGATCTCTCTGGCCCGTGTGTTTGCCAGTGGCCAGGCCTATGTGGCCCTTTCCCGGGCCCGCAGCCTGCAGGGCCTGCGTGTACTGGACTTTGACCCCATGGTGGTTCGCTGTGATCCCCGTGTGCTGAGCTTCTATGCCAACCTGTGGCGGGGCAGGGGCCTCAGCCTGGTAAGAGGGAGTCACCCAATGGTGGGCCATGTGGCCATAGGCAACCTGGGAGCTAGGACGGAGGAAGGCCAAGGGACCCTCGGCTGGGAGTGGCAGAGCCTTTTCTGGCTCCACTGGGGGTAGGGGCAAGAGAAAGGAGATGCTGGCCCTCAGGCTGCAGCCCTGGGGGACAGCACAAGCCCATGACTGGGCTTCTCTGGCTCTGATCCAGGAGTCTCCAAATGATGATGAGGCAGCCTCAGACCAGGAGAATGTGGACCCGAACCTTTGAGCCTCAAAAAGAAGACAAAGGGTGGTCTCCCCCTTCTTCCCGCTTCCTAGTGGGCCAGGACCCCAAGGGATAACAGGGGGAGAGTGGTCACTGTCCCTTTCTCCCTTCACTAGGGGCTCCAAGCCTCCTGGCAGGGTTCAAGGGAGGGTGCTTCCCACCCATTTGGCAACTGTGACTTAGTTTCTCCCCTTGCCCTGGCTGAGCTGCTGCTAGGGTCAGGAGTAACCCTTTCCGTGCCAGTTGGGAATGGGCCTGTGGTGGTACCTGGTGTAAGAGGACAGAGCTCTCTGTGAGGGCTGGTCACAGAGCCACATGGTCATGAATGCTGCTCCTTTTGGGCTGCAGAGGGGAGGGACAGCAAAGACAGGTGCTCCAGGAGCAGGAACAGGCCGTAGGGATCCTGGGGGGGACTCAGGATGAGCACAGGCCCCAAACAGAGAAGAGAACCTGGGGGCACGTTCCCAGCTAGGCCCAGCCTAGCACAAGCCAGGATGAGCACCTTCCTGAGCCTACTGTGAGAACACGCACTGCGAACTGTGTGCCCATATCGTAAGCTGCTTTTTCAGAGAAGAAATCACGTTTGGGGGTATTAAATGGATGTTCTCAGATTGTGTTTATTTAGGACAAATAAACTTGAGACTCGTGTAAGGACTGTGAGTCTTCTGCTCTCTTTAAGAAGGCACCCCTGCCTGGGACCCCGGGCACCCGTTCCAGGGAGGCTGTGCCTGCACCCCCAACCGTGCGCTCAGAGGTGTTGACGCCCCGATGGCTGAGCACCCAGCACCCTTCTGTGAGATTTTGTTAGTATCACTGATGGTTGGAAAGCTGAGGTTGGTGACTCATGATGAAATAACAAGGCAAACCACCATCACCCAATAGTCAGACAAGGACACACTAGAGAATTCACGTGGTGGGGAACAGGTCTTTCACAACATCTGAAGAATGCTGGGGGTCTCTGGGGCCTCAGCTGAAACTTTCTCACTTTGGGTCTTGCTGGGGCTCCAGCTAATGGGAGGGCATCATCAACAAACTAGCTTCAGTTGATCAAAAATCCTGATGGAAAGTGCTCAGGGGTCCTCATAGGCTGGCTAAAACTGTTAGGGTTCCCTGCTTATGAGTGAAAAGGTACCAATTCTGGCTGGTAATTACGGGTTCTGGTGGAAGCATGCACTGGAAGTTACAGAGAGCAATCTACTTCAGTGTAAAATCCCCAGTGGTGGGAAGAGTTGAGAATAATAAAGTCATGCTGGTTGCTGGGGGACATGGAATTTGGGTACTTGAAGGAGTTTATCCTCATCTTCCCAAAGCCAGCAGGGGCCCCGGTGCACAGACTGGGTGCTCAGGGAGTGTCTGGTTAAATGGTGGAAACCATTGATGTAGGCACTTAGTGCTGTGGTAGTTCAAGAGGCTAGGGGACCTCAGACCTTCACTGTGGGCCTCATGGAGGAGGCAGGGCTACAGCCTGTGGAGAATTTGACTGACAGTCAAAGCTCAGGAGATAGACCTGGCTTTGCATCCGATTTTGCCACTCACCAGCTGTGTGATGTTAGGCATGTTATGCCACCTCTCTGAGAGGATTTCCTCACCTATAAAGTGCAGGTGGTAACTTCCTTTCCCATAGGGTTATTGGGAGAAAGGCCAGCCACATGGCAGGAACTTGATCAGTGGCTGTTATTAACATTTATGATTACTAATGATCACCACCATGATGTCTGTAGAACAGTCCTGTCCGGTTCCTATATTGGCTCCTTTAGCAGACAAGATGTAGAGGCTCAGAGGGGTGCCAGCCTGGCCCCTGGAAGACCCCTGCCTTTCTGACAGCACTCTTCCTGACCTTGAAGAGTAGATCGTTTTTCTGTGGCATCAACCCTTTTTTCTGCCCTGAACAGAAGACACTCTTAGGAGCAGAAGCCAAGCCCACTAGGGTGACCCCCAACAAGTGGGAGGCCATTCGAGGGTCAGGGTGTTCCCAATCTGCCCATACGACACAGCCCTCCTCCCGGGTCCAGCTGTGAGCACACGGGGGCCTGGCCCTCAAGGGGCTTACGGCCTGGCTGCACCTTGTGTTTTTCACTCCTTCCACTTAACACACAGTTAGGGGACCATCCAGTTCAGCACAGATAATATTGTCTTGTGTTTTCTAGCAGTTCTGCACCCTTTGGGGTTCTTGGGTAGAAACAGGAGAGACTGACTCAGGATAACTTGAACAGGAAAGGAAGGTAACGGAAGGCTAGTTCACTGAACTGATATGAAGCCCAGAAACCCAGGCTTGGAAATGAGTGGAACCAGGGAGGCTAGAACCATTGGCAGGAGTGGAGCTGGGAGCAGCTGGCCAGGAGGACCTCTGTGGTTCCCTCCCAGACACTGAGGAGCACAGCCACCAGGCTACTCTTCTGCCCCCTCACATCACTCAGCCCAGACGTAAAGGCGGGTGTGTGGCTGGCTGGGCTTGGTCTCCCGCAGGTCCTGCAGCCACTGGCAAAAGGCTGAATGTGCCACCAAAGTGCAAGAGGGACCAAGACTTCTGCCGGGAGATGAATCTCCCATCATCTCCCAGAGCCGGCTGTTGAGGACATCTGAGGGTCTCTCCTGAGACTCTCCTCTCTGATCCCACCCTCAACACACACACTGCTGAGACCTCCCCACCACCCCCAGACCTTTCCCCTCACCCAAGGACTGATTTCAACTTTCCCTGTCTCATATGGACTTGACCTGCCTAAAGATGTCTTCCTCACGAGAGATCGCCTGGGCACCACAAGGTCCTGTCCTTAGCAATCCCTTCTCATTGTGAAGATGCTCTCCAGAAGGCCCCTGGGGGAAGGGAAACATGTTTCCTATGAGGGGGAGCTCAGACATTTCTGCCTCTCATGCCAGATCATGACAGTGGATTGTCTTGTGAGGCAGATGTGCAAGAAACCTCACAGTTCTTTATTTTCTTGACATCTAATTTAATCTAACTTTAAACCTGTACCCCTGAGGGTATAGGGAAACCCCATCTCAGTGAGAATTGGGGGCTCCCCACCCCCAGGGTCATACAGGCAGGAAGTGGGACTTGCAGGAGCAGGCCTCTCATCTCCAGGGCCTCATGGTGGCTGCTGACACCCGCAGTGACGGGCATCCACAGGCCTTAACTCGGCCCGAGGCCAGGGTGGGGTGGAGGTGGGGCAGGGCCTTTCCGAGAGCCGCAGCCTCTCCGGGGACCTCACACCATGCCCTCTGGAACATGCCACCTCCCTGTGGTCCTCCCAGACCCTCTGATCACTTGCTCCTCCCCATTCTTGGGGACCCTCCTCTCTCTGCCTCTCCTTTCCCCCAGCATAGTCCCCTCAAGGAGCTGGATTTAGGAAGCAAAAGCCAGAAGACTGTGTCCTCAGGCAGCTTCTCGATTTGAAGCAAAGCACAAAGGCCTGGCAACCCCATTTAGAACATGGGGGCGGGGTGGACGGATAAGCATGGTCAGAACAAAGGAGAAAATATCGCCAGTAATCATCCTGTCATACTGAGATACAGGAGACTTCCTGCCCATCCTGTGTGTTCATTTGTTCATTAATTCATTCATTCCACAAATATTTATCGAGTGTCTCTAATAGGCCAGGTGCCTGTCTCCAGATGGTTATAGTGAAGCGGGGGAGACCGACTATAAACAAGCAAGCAAATAACAAGGGGGGTGTCTGTGCTGCTGCTCGGGGGCCCCTTGACTTCTGCTTCCTCCCTAGTTACCTAGTCACAGGGATTTTCCACTCTCCCCTCCGCTCTCCAGGAGAAAGGCTGGAGATGAGTTTGTCAGGCAGACAAGCTGGAGAAAGGCATTTAGGAAAGGGAACTGTGTACCGAGAACAAAGGCAGAGAAATGTGAAAGATGGAGCTCAGTGGGCCACTTTAAAGCAAGAGGAGATGGGTGTTGGGGGAGGCAGGCCTATCCCGGAGGGGACTCGGCACAGCATGAGAGCCCCCAGAGGGGGGTGAGGGTCCTGTGAGTCCCACTTTCTGCTGGCCCCCATTTGTCTCCCTCGCTTCAGGGAGGGAGGGTTGTGATCTGCCTTGGAGGGTAACGAGCAGTTTACAAGTATGTCTCTCCCAGAATGAGGTGGATCTCTTGGTATCAAGACACATGGCTTCGATGTCTTTGTGTCCCCACAGTACTCAGCATAATGACTTTAGAAAGGAGACACTTCATAAAATGTTTGAGAAATGAAAGAACTCCAGGACAGTGCCAGGTCCCCAGAGGGGTGGGATGTTTACTCTGATTGTGCAGAGTAGCTGAGGCCTGGGGAGCCAGGTAGTGGCAGCACTGGAACTAGAACCCTGTGCTCTCCCCTTGGTCTCCCTGGAGCTGTCTTAAAGGAGTAAGATGTGGGGAGGTGACCTGGAGGGGCTGAGATAGCAGACAGGTGGAGGGCCCACCTTCACCCTGCCCTCAGCGGGGTGGCCAGGGGACGTCTTAGCTAGGCATGACCTCATACTTCCTGAGGTCCTGGCATATTTTGCCCACCCACACAGGACCAATGGTCATACTCAGACCCCCCCAGTCCCAGAGCAGCCAGGCCCTCCTGCTTCCCAAGCACCACACACCACAGACCACTAGGTGGCGCCAAGTGGTCATTCAGTCTCTTCCCAGAGGCCTAGGAAGTCCTTTGTCTCCCAGTCTCTGCGCCCAGATGGGGCACATGGACACCTCAGGAGCAGGGGGCAAGTAAGTGTAGGTAGAGGGTTTCCTTTGTTGAGAAGCTGGCACTGAGTATCTGTTGAGTGCCTCCTGGTTTGTGTTCATTAGCTCTCTTGTTTGTTTTTCACAATAACCTTGAGAAGGCTGTGGGACATCATCCCCACCTTATGCAGAGAGAATACTAATAATGTCTTGAGAGGTTAGGTGACTTGGCTGAGGCCACATGGAGTCCTAGGGTTTTTGCAAAGTCAGCAGAGGGCTGATACTGGCTCCACCACTTCTGTGACCTTGGACATGCTGCGTAAATCCTCAGGCCTAGTTTCATCAATAGTAAAAAAATAGGGCTAAGAGCCAATCAACGGAGTTAGGTCAAGTAAAGAGCACGTGGTAAACCCTCTTTGTTAGGTCCTATAGGCCTTTATTACTCTTACCTGAAGTGGCCACCCTGCACCCCTCTCACCTCCCCCTCCTCCCTCCCCACCTCTTGAGTGGCCTGGAGAATAACAAAGAGAATTCACAGAAGCCCAGAGAAAATGAATGCTCTTTCAGAGTCTTCCCACCTGGAGGACCCAGGCTGTGCCCACCTACTAAGGGGAAGGGGAGAATGAGTCTTGTCCTCTCTCCTTCCCCAGCAAACATGAGGTCCCAGCCCTGGTCAGTGAGTGCATTTCTCATAGCTTCTCCCCTTCTTTCCACCATCCACCTTCTTACCAGTCTTCCACAACTCTGTGAGGGCGTGGAAGACCTAGCTTACAGAGGAAGAGACAGGCTCACAGAAGGTGGGTGGCTCAAGGTTGCACAGCTGTAAAAATGGCAGAGCCAGGAATGGGCGCCCAGGTGTCTGAGGCATTGAGGGCCTTCACAAAAAGGACAAGCAAGGGGTGCTTCCTTGCCCCTAGCTTTGTCCCAGAAACCCCACACTCAAGCCCCTATTTCTTGATGATTCCAAGAGCTTCACCTGCTGAGACATAAACGGCTGGGAGGGGCCAAGATGGAAGGGGAGGTGCTTGGAAGGAGACCCTGCATAGGGAAGTGAACCCAGGTGCCAGACAAGCCCTGCAAGGAGGAGGTGACAGCTAGCCCACCTCCCACCCCTCAGACTCTTACCCCATTGTCTCCAGCTCCCTCTTTCAGCCTCGCAGCCAGCCGCCTGGCAGATGCCCGCCCCGGGGGTGCCCCCTCACTTCTCCTCCCCCAGCTGGTGTTGGGTTCAGTAAGCAGAGCCCCAGCTTACCTGGGAAGGTGCGGAGTGAGGAGGGCATCCAGTTACAAGCTGGGACTGGAAGGGCAGGCAGGGGCAACCTGGGGGCAGGAGCAGGGGCTGGGAACTGATGGTGGGGGCAGGTCTCAGGGGAAGCCCCACCCCCACAGCAGGGGGCCCTATCTTCTGGGCTCCTTGCCTCCCTGAACTCCCTCTCCCCGCTCCTGGGGTTGTAGCAGAAAGACGATGGCATCCAGTCTCAGATGCCACTTGGTAGCTAACACATGTCAGTTCTTGAACTGGGTCTCAGTTGTCTCATCCTCAGAATGGGGGTAGGGCGGGAATTAGCCTGGTTTGACCCTGGGACTGTGCTTGGTAAACTGTGAAGGGCTGTGCACAACCCTGGGGAGGCTGTTCTCTCTTCCAGCTCCACTCCTTTTTCTCCACCACCCAGGGTGGCCTCCTCCCCCGCCCTCACCCTGGGCCCTGGCACAGCACTCCATGCCTATTTAAGGCAAATCTCCTGATCTCCTTTGAAATAACATTCACTCCTTGTTGTCGAGAAGACAAGCAGGGTCTGAGCTTAGGGAAAGGGGAGGGGAGCCCCAAATATCCCATCAGAGAGTGGGGGGCAGGGGAGATGGGGGGGTGAAGCAGGTATGGGAAGGTCCTTGTACCCTCCCCCACCCCTAGCCTCCCATTTGGTCCCCTCACTGCACAGGCTCTGGATAGGCTCAGACCCCTTTAGAGGGCCCAGGGCACTCCCAGAATGCTTCATGCAGCCCCTTGTGGGCAGCAGGGGTGGGAGGAAGAGGAATAATGCCAGTCCCAGGGCCTGGGGGTATATGCCTGGGTGAAGAACTGGCACAACTAGGGTGACCAGCAAGGGGAGTGGGAGGGTCTGGGATAAGATTGACATCTGATCTCACAGTCTGCCCAGTGTGAAGGATGAAACACAACTGCTATTGGCTTCTAAAATCTGAGGCTCAGAGAGGCCAAGGGACCTGCTCAGGGTCACAGAGCTAGTGAGCGGAAGGGTCTGAAATCCAGGCCTGGCCTGGCTCCAGATTTAAAGCTTTCTCCCCCTCCATGCCAGGTCTCCTTGTGCCTGGGGCTGTATGTGACACCTGACAGTGACTCTTATCAGGACCAGGCATCATTCAAAGCCCCTTGTACACACCTTTCCTCTGCCTGCATAGCTCTCAGGCAGGGGCCCTGGCTCCTTCCCTTCTGCCTCCCTCTTTTCTCCAGGCCCACCACACTGTCCTTCCCCTTCTCCTGGGTTCTTGGCTCAGGCCCCTGCCCTTCCGGCCTGGCCCCCAGAACTGTTCACCCTGGCTTGGCTCAGGCACTCAGAAACTTACAGCCAAAGGTGGCATGCCCCACACCCCTCCAGAAGAGCCCAGCTGGGGCACCTTCCCACTGCAGGACCCCTGTGGGGCCCTTCCCAGCAGCTCGGTTGTCCACCCCCGCAAGGCTGAGGCCCTCCCTCTCCTGCTTCCTTCTCTCCCCTCTTCCCAGTCTTTCTCCCAGGTGGCCACCTCCCCAGCCTCTCATCTCAGCGTGGCTAATCCCCCTGAGGTCCTCACATGACTGAGATGCCCTCTTTAGGGTTCAAAAGGAGAGGGTCAGGGATCCTTTACAGATCATGTTGCCTCCTCGGGACCAAGCACTCACTCCTCAGGCATGTGAGCCCCAGCAAGCCGGCCCCACCCCCTGTTGGTGTTGGGCTGGACTGGGGGTTGGGGGCCAGAGTAAGGAAGAAGCCCTAGCCTTGTCTTCCTCTGAGCACTTACAGCAGAAAGGGGCCATAGCGGTCAGCTGGTCCAATGGCATCATGAGCAAACTGGGGCTCAGGGAATGGGACGGGATGTCCTAGGGTCCCAGAGTGAGACAGAAGCCAAGCTGGGCCTTACTGAGACCCCTGATAACCTCAGGTGGGGGCTTGATCCCTGCGGGAGGAGGGTCTATTACAGGAGGAAACTCGACTCCACATTTAATGGGAATGTCCTTGAGCTTCTCAGGGTCTCTCTAGCTTGGCTGTACTGTTAACCTCTTGTGTCCCCTTGGGCAAGCCCCTTTGCCTCTTTGGGCCTCAGTTTCCTTGTATGAAACAGGTGGGTTGGGTAGATGATCTATGAGATCCCTTCCCGCTTAGACCTCCTCTACCTCCCATGGGCCCAGCCCCATCCCCCCAGCCATCTGTTTCCAGGCTCTTGCCCTGGCCTAGGCCTGCCTCATAGCCCCCTAAGATTGCTCCAACAGCTTCTGTACTGTCTCTGGCCTCCACCCTCTTCTTCCTCCACCCCACACATTGCCCAGGTAAACTCCTGAGGCTTAGGAACCTCCCATGACCCCCCATGACCTCCCTTGGAATGATCCCCCTCATCACCAGGCATTCAGCACATCCCTGCAATCGTGGACCCCAGGCTCAGTTTCCTCATCTACCAAGTGGCACTACAACCCCTCACTGGCAGGGCTATAGTGTCCACACTCAGAGGGGCACACGTGAGGAGGCTGGGAAAGGCTGGACGGCCTGACCAGCACTCCTGGCTTATCTGTGCTGAAAAGGCTGCCCATCCCACCCCTACTCTCCTTGATCCAAATTGGGAGGTCCTCCAAGGCTGGTTCAAGTCCTACCCTCTCCTGGAGAGGCCAGTCCCCCTCGACAGTCTCATCAGAGGTGACCTTGCCCATGTGGAGCTCCCACAGGGCTAGACTCCATTCACCTGCCTGCATCTGCCGCTCCTGCCATCCTGTGGGGAATGTTTAACTGACAGCTCCTAGAGAACAAGCTGTCAGGACACTTGCTGAGGGAACAGCTGGGTCTGTGGGCTACTGCCCATGGCCCCATCCTTCCCCCAGGACTGTGTTTTTGACACGGGATTATCTTTTGTTTGTTTGTTTGTTTTTGGTGGGGAAGATTGGCCCTGATCTAACATCTGTGCCAATCTTCCTCTATTTTTTTTATGTGGGACACTGCCACAGTGTGGCTTGACGAGTAGTGTGTAGGTCCAGGCCTGACATCCAAACCCATGAACCCCAGGCCACCAAAGCAGAGCGCACAAACTTAACCACTATGCCACCAGGCCAGCCCCTGACACAGGATTATCTTTGACTCTCAGAGACATCTTTACTGCCAAGTCCAAAAGAGCTCATAGTTGGGCCTCAAGGCAGACTCAGCTGGAGGTTTTAGACCCTGTCTTGCCCTGTTCCAATGACTGACCAAATGGACTCTCAGAAACCTTCCCCAAAGGCCCAGGAAGGAGTAGCTGGCAGGAAATGCAAGTTATTACAAGAGACAACTAAGGGAAGAGAAGCCAGAATCTAGATGCTTGGACATTTCCCACTCTAGGGTCTAAACACCCTCAGCCACTTACTAATTGTAGGACCTTGGGAAGGTTACCTAATATCTCCAAGCCTCAGTTTCCTCATCAGTCAAATGGGGACAATAATACCTATCTCATCCTGTGACAACAGAATTAAATAATGCGTGCAAAGTGCTTTGCTCATGGCCTGGCACCTCATAAATGCTCAAAAAATGGTAGCTGTAGTCCTTATTGAAGACGGATGGATTAAGGCCCCCAGCTGAGGGGAGGAGGGCTGTTGGGAAGGAAGGAGGCACTGAGTCACAAGTTGCTTAGCCAGAGGTAGGCAGGTGGTTAGTAGCTAGAATAAAAACACAAAGTCCCAAGCCTGGTGCTAAGCAGTCTACATACATTATTTCATTTAAACCTCTGTCTCTTCCTCTGTCAAAAGTAGGGGTTTGGAACACAAGCTTCCAAAGGCCTTTCCACTTCAGTGAGTATTTGTTTTCAGTTTACAAAGTACTTTTCACTTTACGGAGCCAAGCTGTAATTCTGCAAGTGTTCTTTTTTTTTTTTTTTTTTGGTGAGGAAGATTCGCTCTGAGCTAACATCCATTGGCAATCTTCCTCTTTTTTTTTCTTGAGGAAGATTAGCCCTGAACTAACATCTATGCCAGTCTTCCTCTACTTTGTATGTGGGATGCCTCCACAGCATGGCTGATGAGTGGAGCAGGTCCGCGCCCTGGATTTGAACCCACAAACCTGGGCCACCAAAGTGGAGTGCACAGAATTTTAACCACTCGGCCACAGGGCCAGCCCCCCTTTGCGAATGTTCTAATATTTGTCAATGGTCACACAACTAGCTCTGGGACTAGAACAGGGGGGATGGCTCCATCTCCGCCCAGAGCCTGGTGGCAGATGGCTCTGAGAAGGTTGGGCAAGACCTGAAGCCCCACCAAGGGCCTAGGGAGGAGCAGGGCCCTTGAAGGCGAAGACGTCATGGAAGCTTGGCTCTGGCCCCTGCCCAGCGTCCGGTTCTGTCGGGCTGTGCTGCAGCCCAGAGGCCTGGAACTCATCAGCCCCACCTGTCAGCCCTCCCTGGCCGGCACGCGGGGCCTTTGGTTATCACTAAGGAGAGTGCGGCCTCAGTCCAGGGGCCCAGTATCCCTTCCCTGCTGGGAACCTTAGGGCAGGGAGCCGTGTTCCCATCAGCCAAGCAGCCCCAATTTGACTGAGTTCTGTTATATGACAGGCACCCTGAAATACGCAAAGACCTCACTCATTCAATAAATAGTCAATGACCACCTACTGTGTGCCTGGCCCTGAGCTGGCTCCAGGGAATCTGACAAAAATCCCTGCCTACATTCTAGCAAAAGAAGCTGTAAAGGAAAGCAGAAATGTGATGGGAAATAGAGAGTGATTCACTTTATACAGGGCAGGCAGGGAAGGCCTCTGAGCTGAGGGAGGGAAGAACAGCTAGAAAGAGCATTCCAGACAGAGGAAAGGCCACACAAAGGCCCTGAGGTAGGAGAATTTGGAGTGTTTGGAGAGCGAAGACCAGTGTGAGGTGGGCACACAGCGAGCTCTTCCTCAACAAATTCCAGCTTAACAAACTAACAAATGATCGCAAGGATTTCTGCTGCCAGCTGAGATGGAGTAACAGGGACTGGATTTATACCCCCATCTAAAACAACTAAAATACTCAACAAAATATATGAAGCTATAGTTCTCAGATCACTGGATACCCGATAATGATAAATAGTGACTACTGAGAGTCAGGAAACAAATGAGGTGAGCCCTGTGAATGCCCCACCTTACTGCCTGAAGAAAGTTTCCAGACCAGAGCACAGCGAGAGGAAAGCAGGTGGAGTCTGTTCATCTCCCTGCACTGAAAAGATGAAACCAGACTCTGGGGACACAAGGCAGAGAAGCAAAAAGGAAAGACCTGCACACAGAGAGGACTGTGGGGCTCTAGGGAGGATACCTCTTACAGTAATTCAGCTCAGTGCCTGCATGTGAGGAAGCTACCAGAAGGCAGGGTAAGAACCACTCAAAAGGATTAGAGAGAACAATCCTTGGAGTTCACACAGGACTGGGGAGAGTGCCGCCTCCCACAAACCAGAGTGAAACCTCCCAAGTAATGGGGCATTGAGAAGAGCACTCAGAAGAGTTTTTGGCTCAGAAGTGGGTAAAAACTACCCACTGCTCTGGCTCCATCTAACAAAAGCAAGACTGAAAGGACCAAACTGTTTCCAAGTAACTTTTGCACCCCAGACCAAAGCTCAAGAATATTTATAAAAATACAAAAATATCCAGCACCCAACAAAATAGAATTCACAATGTCTTGCAACCAATAAAAATTAGCATGTACACAATGAAACAGGAAAATATGACCCATAATGAAAAGAAAAACCAATCAATTAAAACCTGTCTAGATGGGGCTGGCCTGGTGGTATAGTAGTTAAGTTTGTGTGCTCCACTTCAGTGACCCGGGTTCAGACCCTGGGTGCGGACTTACACACCACTCAACAAGCCATGCTGTGGCAGCGTCCCACATACAAAATAGAGGAAGATGGGCACAGTTGTTAGCTCAGGGCCAATCTTCCTCAAGCAAAAAGAGAAAGATTGGCAACAGATGTTAGCTCAGGGCTAATCGTCTTCACCAAAGGGGAGGAAAAAAAAAAACCTACCTAGAAATTAACCAGATAATAGAATTAGGAGACACAGACATTAAAAGTTATTCTAACTATATTCCATATGTACAAGAAGATAAAAGAAAGACTGACCATGTGAAGTAGATATATAGAAGATATTTTTTTAAAGACCCAAATTGAAATTCTAGAGCTGAAAACTAGAATGTCTGAGATAAAAATACACTAGATGGATTAATGGAACATTAAACATGGCAGAAAATTAGTGAATTTGAATACATAGTACTAGAAACTATCCAAAATAAAACAGAGAGAGAGAAAACTAAAAAAAATAATAACAACATGGCATCAGTGAGCTGTGAGACAACTTCAAGTGACCTCCTATATGTGTCATTGGAGTCCCCAAAGGAGGGGAGAGGATAGAAAAAAATATTTGAAGGATAAAAAAATAACTGAAAAATTTCCAAATTTGATGAAAGATGTAATACTTAATGAACCTCAAGTACAATAAACATAAAGAAACTAACCAAGCTCTCTGCTCCTCCCCATTCAACAGACAGCTGCATCTTCTTGTACAGTGTCAGCTCTGTCCCTGAGACATGATGGTGAAGGTCAGAATAAATAGATTTGGCTGTAATGGGTGCCTGGTCACCATGGCTTTTAACTCTGACAAAATTGATATTGTTATCATCAAGACCCCCTCACTGAACTCGACTACATGGTCTACATGTTCCAGTATGGTTCCACCCATGGCAAGTTCAGTGGCACAGTCAAGGCTAAGAATGAGCAGCTTGTCATCAATGGAAGGCTCCTCTCCCTCTTCCAGGAATGAGATCCCACCAACATCAAATGGGGTGAGGCTGGTGCTGAATATGTTGTGGAGTCCATTGGTGTCTTCACTACCTTAGAGAAGGCTGGGGCTCACTTGAAGAGTGGAGTCAAAAGGATCGTCATCTCTGCCACTTCTGCTGATATCCTCATGTTTGTGATGGGCAAGAACCATGAGAAGTGTGACAACTCCCTTAAGGTTGTCAGCAATGCCTCCTGCAGCACCAACTGCTTGGCCCCCTCTGGCCAAGGTCATCCATGGCAACTTTGGCATAGTGGAGGGACCCATCACGGCAGTCCATGCCATCACTGCCACCCAGAAAATGGTGGATGGCCCCTCTGGCAAGCTGTGGCGTGAGCGGCCATGGGGCTGTCCAGAACATCATTCCTGCTTCTATCGGTGCTGCTGAGGCTGTGGTCGAGGTCATCCCTGAGGTGAAATGGGAAGCTCACTGGCGTGGCCTTCCATGTCCCCACCCCCAATGTGTCAGTTGTAGATCTGACCTGCTATTTGGAGAAAGCTGCCAAATATGATGACATCAAGAAGGTGGTGGACCAGGCATCAATGATGCCTTAAAGGGCATCCTGGGGGCCAGCCCGGTGGCATAGTGGTTAAGTTTGTATGCTCTGCTTTGGCAGCCCAGGGTTTGCAGGTTTGATCCCGGGAGCAGACATATGCACTGCTCATCAAGCCATGCTGTGGCGGCATCCCACATACAAAATAGAGGAAGATGAGCACAGATGTTAGCTCAGAGTTAATATTCCTCAGCAAAACGAGGGCTGATCTTCCTCACCAAAAAAATAAAAGGGGGCAGTCATCCT
Source organism: Tapirus indicus (assembly GCA_031878705.1). Classification (NCBI taxonomy): domain Eukaryota; kingdom Metazoa; phylum Chordata; class Mammalia; order Perissodactyla; family Tapiridae; genus Tapirus; species Tapirus indicus. The sequence continues at coordinate 55,703,738 of CM062918.1, read as the reverse complement.
GGGCTACACTGAGGACCAGGTTGTCTCTGTGATTTTAACAGTGATACCCACTCTTCCACCTTCAATACTGAGCCTTGCATTGCCCTCAAAGACCACTTTGTCAAGCTCATTTCCTGGTATGACAATGAATTTGACTACAGCAACAGGGTGGTGGACCTTAGGGTCCACATGGCCTCTAAGGAGTAAGAGTCCCCTGGATCACCAACCCCAGCAAGAACATGAGAGGAAGAGAGAGGCCCTCAGCTGCTGGGGAGTCCTTGCCCCAATTTGACCTCCCAACATAATGAGAATCTCTTCTCCTTGACTTGGTTTCCATCCCAGACCCCCTGGAGAAGGGGAGGGGCTTAGGAAGCCCTGATTAAGGTCATATACCATCAATAAAAGTACACTGTATCCAGCCCAAAAAAGGGAAACTATACTAAAGTATATCATAAATTGCTTTTTAAAAGTGATAAAGAGAAAGATTTAAAAGCAGCCATAGAAAAAAGACACAATAAATACAAACAAAAATAAGGATAGGAGATTTTTTCTCAGAAACAATGCAAGTGGGAAGACAGTAAAGCCATGTCTTTAAAATACAGAAATAAAAAATTAATATCAACCTAAAATGTTTTACATAGGAAAAATATCTTTCAAAAATGAAAGTGAGGGTCTGGCCCTGTGGCCTAGTGGTTAAGTTCAGTGTGCTCTGCTTAGGCAGCCTGGGTTCAGTTCCCAGGGGTGGACCTACACCACTTGTTGTCGGCCATGCTGTGGCAGCAACCCACATACAAAATAGAGGAAGATTGGCACAGATGTCAGCTCAGGGTGAACCTCCCTCAAGCAAAAAGAGGAAGACTGGCAACAGATGTTAGCTCAGGGCAAATCTTCCTCAGCAAAAAAAAAAAAAAAGATAGAAAGAAAGTGAGACCACATGGGAAAAAAATTAGAAATCAATGACAAAAGGAAACTTTGAGAATTCACAAATATGTGGAAATTAAGCAACAACTCTGAAATAACCCATGGCACAAAGAAGAAAAATCACAAAGGAAGTAGAAAATACTTTGAAATAAATGAAAATGGAAACACAACACACCAAAACTTATGGGATGCAGTTAGAACAGTGGTTAGAGGAAAATTTATTGCCATTAATACCCATTTACAAAAGGAAGAAAGATCTCAAATTAATAACCTAACCTTCCACCTTAAGACACTGGAAAAGATAGAGCAAACTAAATCTAAAGCAAGCAGAGGTAAGAGAAATATAAAGATTAGAGTGTAAATTAATGAAATAGAGAATAGAAAAACAGAGAAAATCATAAACCAAAAACTGGTTTTCTGAAAAGACCAACAAAATTGACAAACCTTTAGTTAGAATGACCAAGAAAAAAAGAAAGAAGATTCAAATTATTAGAATCAGAAATGAAAGAGAGAACATTACTACTGACTTTACAAAAATAAAAAGAATTATAAAGGAATAGTATGAACAATTGTATGCTAATAAATTAGATAACAGATGAAATGGACAAATTCCTAGAAAGAAACAAACTCTCACAATTGACTCAAGAAGAAATAGACAATCTGTATACACCTATAACAAGTAAAGAGACTGAAGTCTTAATTTAAAAATTACCCACAGGCTCAGATGGATTCACTGATTAATTCTACCAAATATTTAAAGAAGAGTTAATACCAATTCTCCACAAACTCTTCAAGAAATAAAAGAGGAGGAAATACTTCTCAACTCATTCTATCAGGTCAGAATTACCCTGATGCCTAAATCAGACAAAGATATCACAAGAAAACTACAGACCAATACTCTTAGGGATATAGACACAAAAATCCTCAACAAAATACTAGCAAACCTAATCCAGCAACATGTAAGAAGAATTATACCATGACCAAGTGAGATTTATCCCAGGAATGCAAGGTTGGTTTAACATCCAAAAATCAATATAATATACCTTATCAATAGAATAAAAAAACTAAAAGCACATGATTATCCCAATAGATGCAAAAAAAAAAAACCATTTGACAAAATCCACAACCCATTCATAATTTAAAAAAACAAAACTAATTAGGAATAGAAGGAAATTTCCTCAAGCTGATAAAGAGCATTTACAAAAAACCCACAGCTAACATCATACTTAATAGTAAAAGACTTGATGCTTTCCCCCTAAGATCAGGAACAAGTCAAGGATATTTCCTCTCACTACTTCTATTTAACATTGTACTAGAGGTTCTAGTCAGGGCAATTAGGCAAAAAAACAGAAATAAAAGGCATCAAGATGGGGCCTGCCTGGTGGTATAGTGGTTAAGTTCACATGCTCTGCTTTGGTGGCCCGGGGTTCGCAGGTTCGGATCCTGGGCGCAGATCAATGTGCTGCTTGTCAATTCATGTTGTGGCGGCGTCCCACAGAGGAAGAGGAAAATGGGCACGGATGTTAGCCCAGGAAAAAAGAGGAGGATTGGCAACAGATGTTAGCTCAGGGCTGGTCTTCCTCACCAGAAAAAAAAGGCATCAAGATTGGAAAGGAGGAAGTAAAACTCTCTCTATTTGCACATGACATGATCTTGTATATAGAAGGTCCAATGAATCCACAAAAAGAAATACTATTAGAACTAATAAATGAGTTCAGCAAGGTTGCAGGATAAAAGATCAACATACACAAATCAATCGTATGTCTATGCACAAATCGACAATCTGAAAATAAAATTAAGAAAATAATTCCATATACAATAGCATGAAAAAGAATAAAATACTTAGGAATCACAAGAAAAGTGAAAAACATACTCAGGAAACATTTTTGAATGAAATTAAAGGAGATCTAAATAAATGGAAAAACATCTCATGTTCATGGATCAGGAGACAACATTGTTAGGATAGAATTACTCCCCACTTGATCTACAGATTCAATACAATTCTTATCAGAATCCCAGCTATCATCTTTGTAAAAATTGACAAGCTGATGCTAAAATTCATATGAAATGTCAAGGGACCTAGAATAGCCAAAACAATCTTCAAAAAGAAGAAGTTGGAGGATCCATACTTCCTGACTTCAAAACTTACTACAAAGCAACCAACACTAATTAAGACAGTGTGGCACTAGCATAAGGATAGACATATAGATCAGTGGAACAGAATTAAGAGTCCAGAAATAAACCCATGTGTCAATGGTCAATTGATTTTCAACAAGGGTGCAAAGACCATTCAATTGTGAAAGAATAGTCTTTCAACAAATAGTGTTGGGAGAACTGGATATTCACATGCAATAAAAATGAAGTTGGAACCCTTACCTCATTTCATATGCAAAAAGTAACTCAAAATAGATCAACTACCTAAATATAAGAGCTAAAATTATACAACTCTTAGAAGAAAACATGAGTAAATCTCAAATTAGGCAATGGATTCTTAGACATGACACCAAAAGCAAAAGAAAAAGTAGATAAAATGGACTTTATCAAAATTTAAAACTTTTGTGCTTCAAAGAACACTCTCAAGAAAGGGAAAAGGCAGCCCATAGAATCAGAGAAAGTGTTTGGAAAATTATAAATCTAATAAGGAACTTGTATATAGAATACATAAAGAACTCTTAGAAAACAATAATAAAAAGACAAGCCAATTAAAAATTAGGGAAAGGGGGGGCCGGCCCGGTGGCGCAGCGGTTTAGTCCGCGCTTGGCAACCCGGGGTTCGCAGTTCGGATCCCGGGCGCCCGCCGACGCACTGCCTGTCAGCCAGGCCGTGGCGGCCTCCCATATAAAGTGGAGGAAGATGGGCATGGATGTTAGCCCAGGGCCAGTCTTCCTCAGCAAAAAGAGGATTAGCAACAGATGTTAGCTCAGGGCTGCTCTTCCTCACCAAAAAAAAAAAAAAAATTAGGGAAAGGATTTGAATAGGTATTTCTTCAAAGAAGATATACAAATGGCCAATAAGCACATGAAAAGATGCTTGATGTCATTCATAAAAACTTTATGCCAATAAATTTGACAGCTTAGACGAAGTGGACAAAGTCCTTAATAAAAGACACAAAGTGTGAAAGCTAACTCAAGAAGAAACAGCCTAAATAGCCCTACCTCTATTAAAGAAAGTGAATTCATTGTAAGAAGGATAATCTTGTCAACAAATGATGCTGGAATAACTGGATATTCATACACATGCACAAAAGAAATTTGATTGCTTCCATGTCTACTTGGACAAGGAAAACAAAAGAAAAAATAAACAAGTGGGACTTCATCAGAGTACAGAGCTTCCACAAGGCAAATGAATCCAGGATCAAAATGAATAGACAACCCACGAGCTGGGAGAAAATATTTGCAAATCATATATCCGACAAGGGAATAATCTCCATAATATATAAAGAACTCACAACTGAACAACAAAAAAACAAACAACCCAATCAAAAAATGGGCAGAGGATATGAACACACATTTTTCCAAGGAAGATATACAAATGGCCAACAGACACATGAAAAGATGTTCAACATCACTAATCATCAGGGAAATGCAAATCAAAACTACACTAAGATATCACCTGACACCCGTTAGAATGGCTATACTCACCAAGACAAAAAAACAACAAATGTTGGAGAGGTTGTGGAGAAACAGGAACCCTTATTCACTGCTGGTGGGAATGCAAACTGGTGCAGCCTCTATGGAAAACAGTATGGAAATTCCTCAAAAAATTAAAAATAGAAATACCTTATGAGCAAGCAATCCCACTATTGGGCATCTACCCAACGGACACAAAATCAACCATCCCAAGAGGCTTATGCACTCCTATGTTCATTGCAGCATTATTCACTATAGCCAAGAAGTGGAAGCAACCCAAGTGTCCCTTGACATGATTCGATAAAGAAGATGTGGTATATATATACAATGGAATACTACTCAGGTATAAAAAAAAAACCAGAATTGTCCCATTTGCAACAACATGGATGGACCTGGAGGGTATTATGTTAAGTGAAATTAGCCAGAGTGAGAAGGACAAATACCGCATGATTTCACTCATATGTGGAATATAAACTAACACATGGACAGAGAGAACTGATTGGTGGTTACCAGGGGGAAGGGGGGTGGGGGGTGGGCACAAGGGGTGAAGGGATGCATCCATATGGTGACGGACAAATAATAATTTACAGCTAAACCCCACAATGTTGTAAACTATTAAGACATCAATAAAAATTTAAAAAAAAGAAATTTGATTGCTACCTCATATATATATATCAAAATCAACTCAAAATAGATGACAGAGCTAAAGGTAAAACTTAAAACTATAAAACTATAGATGCTTAATAGAATTTCTAAAATTAAAAAGACTAAACCAAGGGTTTGGTGAGGATATGAAGCAACTAGAATTTTCATACATTGCTGGTGGGAATGTAAAACAGTACAACCACTTTAGAAAACAGTTTGGCAGTTTTTTAAGAAGTTAAGCATAGTGTACACCTATCATTATGACCCAGCCATTGCACTCCTAAGTATTTTTCCAAAAGAAATAAAAGCATATATCCATATAAAGACTTATCCATGAATGTTCACAGTAGCTTTTAATTTGTAATAGCCAAAGCCCGGAAACAACCCAAATGTCCATCAACAGGTGAATGGTAAACAAATTGTTTACATCCATGTAATTGCTTACTACTCAGCAACAAAAAAGGATCTATTAAGATATACAATCACATGGATGAATCTCAAAATAATTATGCTGACTGAAAGACAAAAAAGAGTATGTATTGTTTGATTCCATTTATATAAAATTCTAGAAAATGCAAACTAATCTATAGTGACTGAAAGCAGTTGAGTGGTTGCCTGGGGTGTGTGTCAGGGAGGAGCTGGAGGGGGATTAAGAAGGGATGGGAGGAAACTTTTGTGGGTAACAGATAGGTTCATTATCTTAAATGTGATGATGATTTCACAAATGCATACCTATGTCAAAGCTATTCAAATTGCAAACTTTGTATTATGTGCCGTTTATTGTATGCCAATTACACCTCAATTAATCTGTTTAAAACACGATTATATGGAGGTATCTGTGATGTAGCATCTCTGCAGCTAACTTGCTATGTGACCCCAGGCATGCTGGGAAGCCTTTTTGAGACTCAGTTTCTTTTTCTGTAAAGGTCAGGAAGTAATAGAACCCATAAATGTTAGTTTAAGCCATAGAGTGATTTTATTGGACAGAAGCCTCAGAAAGTGATGGAACCCAGGGTCCCAGGAAGCCTTCTGTCTATCCCTGTCTTTGCTTCTCTGATCACTAGCTTTCCCTATTTTCCCAACTACATGGTAAAAAAGGAAATCCACCAGCTTCTGAGTTTTGCATGTTACAGGTAATTACTCAGAGAGATGCTTAATTGACCCCTGTCAATCCCAGGCCCAAACGTAAATTCTCAGGGTAAAATCTTATTGACTCACGTGGGTTAAGGACTCCACCATGCACCAGGGTTCTGGGGTCAGGGAGCAGAGCCACAGAGGATGAACCTGGCTGCTCTTGCATCCTACAGATGGAGGACAGGACAAGTGCCAGGAAAGTGCTTGGTAGACAGATCACAACAGGGGTGTCAGGAGATACTACCAAAATACTGGCCAGAATTCAGGAGACCTGTCCTGTTCTGTACTCAGAATCATGCCTCTCAATGAGGACAGCAGGTGTATATGTAAGGTTCAGGTGAGCAGCAGTGGGAGATCAGTGAGGGAGGAAATCACGTCCAATTGGGCAGTCTGGGAAGGCTTCACTGAAGAGGTGTCATTGGTATCAGGCCTGTGAGAAAAGTTATGCCCTGCATTTGCATAGCCTTTAAAGTTTACTAAATGCTTTCATCTCCTCTCTATGGAGTCTAGACCCATTGTCGCAACCTCTCCCCTGGGGTTAGCATTATTATACACTCCTTTGCACAGATGGGGAAACTGCCAGCTGGAGACACTGAGCGGCTTGCCCAAGTTCGCACAGCTTGGCAGGGCAAGATATGACCTCCAGTGTTTTGACTCCAGAGTCCTGACTTGTTCCCCGTCCAAGGCTAACTCCAAATGGAGCAGGGCAGGCTGGTGGGTGAGTGTTGGGCAGGGATTGAAAAGGGAAAGAAGCTCAGGTAGCATCTCGGATCTCAGACTCAAAATATGAACTCATTAGAATGTCAAAGAAACCTCAGGACCCATCCCAACCACCTGAGGATAACACTGACAACCAGCACCATGGATACGGCTGCTACCACACACACACACAGTACTGCATTTCATCTTCACCTACAATGTGAGGTGGGTACTGTTACCATTCCCATTTTACAGTTTGGGGAAACTGAGGCTCAGACAGTTTATTTATTGTCCCAGGGCACATAGCTGATACGTGGTGGATCCAGGCCGTCAGATGACAAATGAACTATAATCATCCTGCAAAGTTGTTTCTTCTTCTCAACCTACCCGTTTCTGCCAGCAGCACCTCCAAGCCCCCAGGCCTGAGCCCCCGCCATTTTTCCCTGCTTCAGTGTCTCAGGACAGAGCTGGAGGCTCAGGAATGTGGCAGGTAGGTGTCTGTGCTGAGGCGGTGGGAATCTGCCAACCACGGATTTAGTGTTGCTACTAACTTTTAATCCTGACTTTTGTGTGTGTGTGTGTGTAAGGAAGATTAGCCCTGAGCTAACATCTGTTGCCAATCCTCTATTTGCTGAGAAGATTGGCTCTGGGCTAACATCCGTGCGTATCTTCCCCTGCTTTATATGTGGGCGCCTGCCACAGCATGGTTTGATAAGTGGTGTGAGGGTCCATGCCTGGGATCTGAACGTGAACCCCGGTTTGCCGCAGCAAAGAGAACTTAACCACTATGCCACCAAGCAGGCCCCTTAGTCCCAACTTTTTAAGAGTTAAATCAATTGCCAGGTTGTATGCCCTGGAGGTTAAGAACAAGAAGTCTGAGATCAGAGGCCCTCTGGTTCTAGTCCAGTCCTGGCTTTCCTACTTTCCTGCTCTGTGATCCTGGGACAGCTTCTAAACCTCTCTGAACTGCAGCTCCCTCATCTGGAAAAGAGAGAACAACCCCAACCTCTTGGGTTAAAATATGAGGGGAGATGGGTTCTGCGGGAGGGGCAAGGCTCAGGTTGCTTTAGGCACCGCCACACCTGCCCCACCACGCTTACTCTACCCATCCCTCTAACTGAAACCAGTTTACTTCAAAACATTTAAAGCATATACTCAACTTTGTCAGATGGTCAAATCTTTTGGATGCCTGCTTCAGTTTGTCTGGAATGTTCTTCCAGGAAGTCCACGTGTGAGCCTCAGTGAGCCCCTATGCCCACAGCAGGCTGACAGCATGGTGAATTGAACTAACCGGTCTCTTCTCCCCCACCCCCTTCTTTCTGAGCCTTTCACATGCTGATGCGCATGTGGGCCTCCCCGAGTGCTGCCTTTGGTGGAGGGGGAGCAATGGAGCCTCCCAAACTTACTTTCTGCAGCTCCTACCAACATCTCCCCTCTGGGAAGGGCCACTGCCTGCCATTCGCCTTGGGCAGTCTTTTCCCTAATCGCGCCCCAGCCTCCCATTTCCAACCACCTGACAGATTTCCTACCAAATCTTGCTTTCTTCTCTGTCCTGCCCCTGGCACCCTCACCTAGGCCCTGGGCGTCACTGTCCCTCCCAGTCCCCTCCTACAAAGCTTTTGGAGGCCCAGTGCTTGCCCGTCTCTCCACCCCTAAGGCCCTGCAGTTGTCACCTCCTGATGACCCTTGGTCTAGTTTCCATCAGGGCCCACTGTGGATCCAGTTCTCCTCTTGCCTTGCTCCTGAGAGAGCTCCTCTCCGTTCACCTGACACTCCAGCCAACCAGGCCCTGCACACCCTGAGGTTTCCCACACCCATGTCTTTCCCTCTGCCTGGAATGCCCCCAACTACCCATCTTCAGGGACTGGCTTCAGTGCCGTGGACTCCCAGGGGCCTTCCCAGCTGGCCTGGCTGAAGGCTGCAAGTGGCCTCTCGTTCCCATTGGGAATAGTTCTTTGTGCCTGAGGCTGCTTCCTCACTGGTGCAGTAGGTGGCCATAAATACTTGTAGTTGGAAAGAATGATGCAACTCCTTCATTTTACAGCAGAGGCATATAGTTGAAGAGATGTGCTTGACCCACCACAGCAGCCAGGAGAGAGACTGAGGGGCTCTCCTGCAGGGCTCCCCCACAAGCTAGACTTTTTCTGCCATTCACTTTGGGAAGGAAGTCCTCCAGGGGCCAAGTGGGCCATGTTTCCCTGGGAAGACAACTCTCTAGAGCTCATGCTACAGACTCTGGCAGAGAGGTCAGATAGAGGCCTCTTGTCAGCCTCTCAACCACTGTCCCAGACTGCACCATCCATCCCAGAAGTCCCCAGTTTCCATTCTCTCTCTCTGAGCCTTCCCACAGGCATTCCATGATTCCTAGAACCACCACCTGGTCACTGCAGTTGACCTCAGTGAAGGGGCCTTAGGGATTACCCATCCAGGGGTCCACAAAGGCCTCAGGTTCTTAACCCCTCTAGCTGTGTGCACAACCCTTTGTGTTGGTGTGTGTAGATTTCTGGAAGGAGCAACCCGAGACACCACCTGAGTCTCAATGGGGGTCCAAGACCCAAATGAGATGCAGAACAATTTATCCGTCGAGCCCCTTATTATAAAGGTGATAATACATGTAAAGCCTTTACAACTGTACCTGGAATATTTTAAATGCTCTCTACAGCATGGGTTGGCCCACAGCCTGGTTTTGTAAATAAAGTTTTATTGGAACATAGCTACGCCCATGTTTTTGTATTGTCTATGGCCGCTTTCCTGCTACAGCTACAAGGGCAGAGTTGAGTAGTTGCAACACAGGTGTAACTGTATGGCTCACAAAGACCTCTAAGTGTTGGCTGCCATTATGATGATTACACAGATGAACAACAGTAGGCCCCAAGCCATACAGCTAGTAATCTGGGGCTTGAATCTATGTCTGTTCAAGGATTCTGTAACATACCTCTCTGCCTCTCTTTTTCACTCACTTTTAACACACAGTGCTCATTCATTCATTCAGCAAGGTTCAGGGATCTCCTGCTGTGTCCTCCAGGCTGAGCTATTGGGGGCAGGGGAAGGGCAGGGAGAAGCTGACTTGATGACTTTGCAGAATGACCTCACTCTGCCTCCAGGGCCCTAAGTGATTAGCCCTGTGCACCTTTGCCATCTCATTTGCTCCAGTCACATTGGCCTTCTTCTTGTCTGTCAAATACAGATTTTCTTCCTACCCCAGGACCTTTGCATTCGCTGGTTTAGCTGGCTCTTCCCTGTCATTCAGGTTCTAGCTCAGACATCACCACCCAATTAAGACTCTGAGCCCAAGTCACTTTTTTTTTTTTTGGTGAGGAAGATCGGCCCTGAGCTAACATCTGTTGCTAATCCTCCTCTTTTTGCTTAAGATTGTCCCTGAGCTAACATCTGTGTCCATCTTCTTCTATTTTGTATGTGGGATGCTGCCACAGCATGGCTTGATGAGCGGTGTGTAGGTCTGTGCCCGGGATCCGAACCTGTGAACCCCAGGCCACCAAAGTGGAGCGCGTGAACTTAACCACTGTGCCACTGGGCCAGCCCCCCAAGTCACTCTTTATAAGGCTTATATGGCACTTACCATCATGTGAAATACTGTTTGTTTACTTGTTTTTGGTTGGTCTCACTGAACAAAATGTGAGGTTTCTGTCTCATTCACTGCTGAAGCCCAGTGCCTAGAACAGTGCTGGACGTGGTGGGCATTCGTGGTACTTGATAACTGTTTATTAAATGAATGAAAGGGCTCCTGGACAGGGTGTCAGGCGATGTGGCTTCTCTTCCTGCTCTGTAAACCCACTCACTGAACCATGTTTCCCTTCTCTGGGCCTCAGTTGCCTCCTATGTAAGGTGGAAGGTGAGGGTTGGACGAGAAACCCCTAAACTTTTGGTTTGAACATTCTATGATTTGAAAGCAATGCCAAGGGTCTGCCATTGGTGAATTTGGTGGTAACAGGTTATATTAGACTGTGACCCTCAGTCCCAGCCCAGGCCCTGGGGACAGATGGGGAAGTCTCTACTGAGCAATGAGGGAAGGAAGATGCAGGGGGAGTAGGAAGAGGGGAGACCCAGAATCAGGCAGGCAGGGAAGGCTCTCTGAGCTGCCCGCCAGGGGCCAGGGAGGAAGTGCCCAGAAACAGGATGCAGATGAAGAAGAGGGAGCAACCCGCCTCTGAGGCATGGGATTTGGGTTGTGGGGAGGGCTTCTTTCACTTTTTACCCTCTGACCTTCAGATTGTTTGAAATTTGTGTAACAAGTATGCATTACTTTTGCAACTAGAAAAATTAAAATGCACATGCCCTTTGACCCACCAATTCCACTTCTAGGAATTTCCCCACAGATAGAGGCATGTGTGAAATGACCCACATACAAGGCTGTTCACGGCAGCCTTGTTTGAAATAGCAAAAGCCTGGAAACAATCTAAATGTCCATCAAAAGGGGACAGGCTAGATAAACCAGGGCACGTCCACAAAACGCAACAGTATAGAGCTGTTAAAGAGAACACAGCAAGTCTGTAAGTGCTGATGTGGAGTCATCTCCAAGATCTCTGCCAAGTAAAAGAAACAAGACACAGAACAATGTATACAGGATGCTACCGTTTATATGAAAAACTACACACAAATGTTTATAAATGCTCAGAATATCTCTGGAACTTGTACCAGTTGCTAGGGGATGGGGTTGGGAGACAGACTTAATGTTCAATATTCTTTTTATAAAATTGAGGTAAAATTCATAACATGAATCATTTTAAACATTTTAAAGTGTACAATTCAGTACATTTGGTGGTGTTCAACCATTACCTTGATCTAGTTCCACAACATTTTCATCACATCAAAAAGAACCCCCCATACCCCTCGGCAGTCACTCCGCATCTCCCCTCCCCCAGCCCCTGGCAACCGCTAATCTGCTTTCTGTCTTTATGGATTTGCTGATTCTGGATAGTTCATATAAATGGAATCAAACAATATGTGACCTTTTGTACCTGGCTTTTTTCACTTAGAATGTTTTTCAGGTTCGTCTATGTTGATCATTATCATGGATTTCCTTTCTTTTGGTGAGGATTGATTGACCTTGAGCTAACATCTGTGTCCATCTTCCTCTATTTTGTATGTGGGTTGCCACCACAGCATGGCTTGATGAGCAGTGCGTAGGTCCGTGCCCAGGGTCAGAACGCACGAACCCTGGGCCACCAAAGCGGAGTGAGAACTTAACCACTACGCCACCAGGCCAGCCCCAATTTTCAGGGATTTCTACATCCCATTGTATGGATATACCACATTTTGTTTATCCATTCATCAGTTGATGGACATCTGTGTTGTCTCCATCTTTTGGCCATTGTGAAGAGCATTGGTCTGGACACTCATGTACAGGTTTTTGTTTGAACAGCTGTTTTCAATTCTTTTGGGTACATATCTAGGTGTGGAATTGTAATTCTATGTTTATATGGTAAAACTATGTTTTATATGGTAAAAACATAAGGTAATTCTATGTTTAACTTTTTTAAGAACTGAAAACTGTTTTCAATATTCTTTTCTACTTTGTGAAATTCATACCACGAACACCAAGAGCAAACATTAGCTCTTCCAAAAAAAAAAAAGAAAAACAAAAAAGTGAAAGTGTACATTCACAAAGAAACAATAAAGTGTACTGTAAATGCAAGGGATTATTGTTAGATAAGAAATTAGCAAATATTTATCTAGATGATTTCTGGAAGAAAACTGCATTTTGGACTCAGACCTCAATTCAAATTTAACTCCTTTATTCCATTCTAGTTCCAGGAGTGGGGTACAGGGAGACCTGGGTTCAAATCCCGGTCCTGTCAGTTATAGCTGAGCCTCATTATACAAGTTACTTAACCTCTCTGCACCTCAAATGTAAAACAAGGAAAAATCACTTACCCGGCCAGTTGTGAGAGTTGAATGAGCTGAGCGACGTGTTATGCCAGGCTGGCCGCCTGGGTTGGCAGCCTTATACTAGCAGAGTGCGGGAGCCACCCTCTTCTCTCTTGGGGTCACTGCTCTCTACAGCCTTTTTCACATGAGCTGCTCTGATTCCCCACGTGCTCAAGGAACCCCTGGACACTTGGCCTGCGGAGCAGAGTCCCCTCCCATAATATTTCACCATCCTTAGTGTCCAAACAGTGCAGAAGAGGGGCCAACCAGGCTGTGAGGGGACAGGGAGCAGGGTCAGGTGTGGGGAAAGGGGCCTGCTGCCTGCCAAGGACTGCCCTAGACGGACAGGGAGTATGGGTTTGCTCTATGGAGCAATGGAATCCAGGGCCATATATATGGAGGAGTTGGGTGGAGGCGCAGGGAGACAGATTTGGGTTTAACTGGAGGAACAACTTAAATTTTTATTTTTATTTTATTTTTTTGAGGAAGATTGGCCCTGAGCTAACATCTGTTGCCAATCTTCCTCTCTTTTTCTTTTTTTTCTCCCCAAAGCCCCCAGTATGTAGTTGTATATCCTAGTTGTAGGTCTTTCCAGTTCTTGTATGTGGGACACGGCCTCAGCGTGGCTTGATGTGCATGAGTAGGTCCACGCCCAGGATCCGACCCTGCGAACCCTGGGACACCAAAGCAGAACGTGCAAACTTAACCGCTGTGCCACCAGGCCGGCTCCTAAATTTTTAATCAACAGGACATTATGCCAAGCACTGCTGTGTGATTCCATACAAACTATCCCCATTTCACAGATGAGAAAACCGAGGCTCAGAATCCTTAGTCACTTTGCCCAAAGTCACAAGGACAAATATAAAATGCAGCAAGGTTTGAACCCAGGCCTATCTCAGTCTAGAACCTGGAATCTTAGACTCTGTACTAAGAGGTCAATGGGCAAATACTACTTGACAGATGTTAATTATCACGAATCATTATCTGATAATGATATTGCTGTAAGCAGAGTTGGAGGCAGAGCAGTGCAAAGAGCAGTTTGGGGTGGCGGTCTGAGTCGCTTCTCCCCAAGTTCAGGCAGAGGCTGGAGGAGATCAAGTGTTTGATGCAGAAGGTTGGATTCAGGTCCTGGGGTTCTATTTGCTAGGGTACAAGGAGATTCCCAAGGTCTGCCCCCAAAATCTGTCTTTTTCAAAAGGCAATTCTGGTCTGCAGCCAAGTGTGAGGCCCACTGGCTTCGATGACCTCTAGGCCCCTTCTAACCCAGATTCTATGATCTGCAATGACCTAACACCCACCAAGGGGGAGCATTCCTTTGGGTTAGCATTGCCCTCTCTCCCTACTGCCTCCTCAAATCCCCAAGGCCTAATAGAGAACGAGTACACCTGCCCCCTTCCACTTATGAACAACAGGCTTTTTGGAAGGCAAAAGACTGAGAGATGGAAGGCACAGGAGTCTCACTGCCACCTTCAAAGGTGAGGGTAGAGCCAGCTCATCTTCTCTCCTCGCCCTGCCCCACCCACTCCATGCAGAGCCTCAGTCCCCAAAAGACTGTCACTTGCCCCACTGGACTCTGGTCAAGTGCAACCACTCCTACTTTCAGCCTCTCGTTCTTTTTCAGAAACTCTGCCCTGTGGGGCCCGCCTCCCAGGCATGCCAGGCAATTCTGCAGTTTGCCTCGCCTGGGGGGCCTCTCTGAGGCTCTGGGAGCCCAGCGACTCAGGCAGGGAAGCAGGCCAGAGAGGCACTCTCAGGGACCTTTGGTTCCCTGGGAAGAAGTCAAACCAGTAAAAGTTTAGCAAGCGCCATTTAATAGTTACCAGAACTTAAAACTCATCTTTTTTTTTAACACACAAACTTTTTGGAGAATAAAAGATCTTTTGAGGGCTCCATACGAAAAGATCTTTGATTAGTTTTGTTTTTTCTTAGAAAGAAAACTTCCAAGCCATCTGCCTTTGAAATTAAATAGAAAGTATGAAATGAACACAGTACCTTGCTGTGTGACCTTGGTTGAATTGATTTCAGCCTGTAAACCTCAGTTTCCCCAATTGCAAAGGCCACAGGCCCAGTGGTTGGGTAGGAATTGGTGGTGGGGCAGGGGTTCTGGCTGTTGAGGGGGAGGTGGAAGTTGGGAGCCCAGAGACCAGGCCAGGAACCTCTCACCTGCCCAGACACTCTTTTTAGGTTTGTGGGGTTCTTTTCTTTCTTTTCTTTTTCTTTTTGGTGAGAAAGATTGTCCCTGAACTAACATCTATGCCAATCTTCCTCTATTTTATATATGGGATGTCACCACAGCATGGCTTGATGAGCAGTGTGTGGGTCCCTGCCCAGGATCTGAACCCATGAACTTCAGGCTGCCAAAGCAGAGTGTGTGACCTTAACTGCTATGCCACTAGGCTGGCCCCCCTTTTAGGTTTCTGATTGTTATTTTTTAATCTTCTGATTCCCTTTAAGGTTCCTGGTACCTCCCTCTCTCTCCTATCTTGGGAGAGGAAAAAAGTAGTCATTGACATGTTAGTATAAAAATACTTCTCTCAGGGATTTTTCCATGGTAACTCAAACCTATCATTCATTCAGTATTCATTACTGAACCCCCCTACCAGGACTGGGCTGGGCACAGAGGATTCAAAGATGAAAAAAGTCACCATTCTTATCCTCAGGGTCCTCCCTTAATTTTCAGCCATGTGCGAACAGAAGAAATAACATCTTTTTGGGGGGGTGGGGGAGACACTACCTCTTGGGAAGACTGGATTTGAAGTGTTCTTGATTCTACTCCTTTGCTGATTTTATAATCACCCCATCTGTTGCCCTAGAGCTTTGAGGCCGTCAAAGGACTTTCAGAGCCAGGATCTCACTCAACACTCAAGAAAGCCTGGATAATACTCATGACAGCCTGAAAGGCATCTCTAGTTTTGCCATGAGAAAATAAAGCCTTAGAGATGAAACTTCCTGCCTGTGGTCACACAGGTTGCCATGGTCACCTGGACTCAAACCCAGGTCTTCCCGCACAGCTATTTTGGAAATACTGTTTGCCTTGAATTTGAACCTGTGATCTAGGTAACTATGGGGCCCAGAGTAAAGGAGGCAAGAGAAGGAGAGAGCTCAGGAACTTTGGGCTGAAATGACCCAGTCCCCAACCTTGACCCGCAGCACGCTGACCTTGACCTTCAAACTAGCAGTAGGACCATGGGTTATAATTACAACCACTAAGAGCTTACCATGAGCTCTTCCTTATCTTACATAACAACTCCCTGAAGTTGTGCACTCATATCCCCATTTGACAGATGAACTGATTGACACTAGCTGGTAACCTGTCCAAGGTCACAGAATCAGAATCCCATTGCGGGACTATTTCAGGCTTTTCCCACCATGCATGCCATCCACTGGTAGTTAGGCAAGTTACCCTAATACCTCTGAGCCTCAGTTTTCTAATCTATAACTAGGGAGAACAGAACAATGGGAGGATTATGTGAGACGGCATATTAACTTGCCTGGGGCAGGAAAGAGTAGGTACTTTATAAATGCCAGCATCCTGCCCCACTTCCTGAGACCTCTTGCACTCAAGTGGAGCTTAAACGTATAAGTGCCAAGAAAATACACCTCAGGTACGCCCCAGCCTTTGGGCCTCAAGATTACCCTCTTTACCTGTCTTCTTATTGCCCAGGCTTTCCTGGTGGTGGGGCAGCTGGGGTTAGAATGAGGGGCCTGCCCTGAAGTAGCCAGGCATACCCTCAGGATGCTGGGTCCCAGGGCAGTGTTTCTCAGGAGTGAGGCCAGCTGACTCTTTTCCCTACCCTAAGAATGAAACATCAAAGGATAATGTATGTACAGTACACTAAAGAGAAAGAGGCCCCAGGAATGGCCCGGTATCATTTCAACAAAGGTTGATTGAACACCTACTACTGCAAATGCCCACCACTCATCAAGCTCTCTGCTGGAGGCTAGGCGGCTGTAGAGATGGAAGGGGGAGGCTCCATTTCCTTAGATGGGTTTGTGGACACTTCTCAGAGTCAGAGATTTTCTCATCTGGTTGTTGAGACTGCAAGACAAGGTATTCCCAGGCTCAAGAGGATACAGAGAAGGCAATCAGAGAGCATCTGGGAAGGGGAGTGGGTGCTGGGAAGATCAGGAAGCTGGGGAAGAGGGGGTGGTTCCAGGCAAAGGGAACAGAAACAAGAAAGGCTCAGAGGACATAGAGCCTGGCACTGGGGGAGAAGGCGGCATTGAAGAGGTTGCTAGAGGCTGGGCTACTAGGTCACAGTTGGGGGAGGCAGAGATAAAGGTTCCCCCTCCAGGTGATCTGCCAGCATGTATACCCTGAACTCCTCTCTGTAGCCCCACTTGCATCACCCCCCCCCCCAATCGGCATTGGGCTGGGTGGGAGCTTTGCATTTATGCAATCTCCAAATCCCTTTGGAGTCAGAGATTTTCCCATTTCAGGGGCTGTGGAGGATACATGGAAGAATAAGATAGTTGCTGCTTTCCACGTGCTTATGGGCTGGTCACACTTAGAGGAAGCTCTCTGAGGCATTAAGAATTCTCACATAAGGTGTTTCTTACGAAGGCAAAAAAGAATAAAACTGGAAATAATGCAAATGTCTAACAACAAGAGATAAATTATAGAAATTATGGCACATCTAATGGGGACTAAGCCATCATTAAGAATTATGACTGAAGAATTTAAAAAGAAATGTTCATGATAAATTCAGGGGAAAAAAGGAGTATTTAAACTGTACGTTCAGCATAGATTGCAATTTTGTTTTTTAAAATATGCACGTACAAAAAGACTAGAAGGAAATATTAATAACCTCGCTCTCTAGATGGCAGATTGTTTTCTAAACTATTTTATAGCTTCCAACTATTCAACAATGAGCATGTATTGCTATTATCATCAGAAAAGTGATACATATTATTTAAGAAATAATCACCAGCTTTATGTCATGGAAAAATACAGTGATGGGGGTCATTGTGGACCCTGTGTCATTTGTCACCTCTTTGGGCTTCAGCTTCCTCATCTATAAAATGGAGACCCGAATGACAAGCCGAGAATCCTTTCCTCTGAAAAATTCAAACCAACTTCTAGAGGATACCTGAGTGTAGAAAACTGGCCAGGCTTCTCCTCCTGGAAAAAATGAGGGTGAAGCAGGATCTTGAGGGAAGGGAGGATTTGGATTGGTATTGGGGGGGAGGCAGGCGCAGAAAGAAAAAAGGGAGGAGGAGGAAGAGGAGAAAGAATATCACTGGGCAGAAGTTGGAGACATGCCTGATGGGAAGATCTATTCTCAGGGAGGGGGGATAATGTCAGATTGGACTGAGGCCTGTGAAGGATGCTCAGGATGTCTGCCAGTTTACAAGGTTGGCTCCATCTGGGAGGTGCCAGAGGTTGGAAATACCTAAAAACTGAGTAAAGTGAAGCACGGATCACAGAACGGCAGTGCCTGATTCCCATAGGAGGCAGTATCCTCATACTAGGGCCTGAACCAAGTGTTGGCAATGGGGGTGGTGGGAAACCAGGGGGCTTCTGGTCTTGCCACCAGCACAGTGGTTCCCAGGCACACAGTAGGTGCTCAACAATTATTTACTGAATGAATATATCATCGGTAAAGATATTGCCTATCTCTAGCCCTCAATTTACTCATCAGTGAAATGGTGGGTTAGGAAGGAGATTATCATTTGCTGGGGAGACTAAGTCACAGGAACATCGTATACTTCCACACTCGCTAATCATGTACGGTAATGCTGGCCCTATCTAGCAGGTCTGTCCGTTGAGGCTCTGAAGGGTTGAGTCACTGGTCCAAGGTCTGGGATCCCGATTCGTGACTGCAAACCCAGCTTTTCCCACTTCACCGACGCTGTGCGTCTCTTCCAACCTTAAGAGCCAGGTGCAATGACCTGGTTTGGCGGGGAAAGTCAGAACAGAAACTAGGTGCAGGGAGGCAGATCACAGATCTCGGCCGGGGTCCCTCAGGTCTCCCCTCACCTCTCGGGAGTGTTTTCCCAAGTCCCGATGAAGCCTCTGGCCGGGATCCCCAAGGGCGCAGCTCGAGTTCGGTGGCTGGGGCGCCGGGGAGGTGCCCAGTCCGTGGGCAGCTCCGCCGGGCTCGTGGCTGCTGCACTTTAAGCGCGACCCGAAGTGGGCGCGGGTCGCCTTCTTACAAGGTGGCGGCAGGGCCCGGCCCCTATCAGCGCCAGTTTTCAAAAGTCAGAGGAAAATCGACCTGGGGGCCGTGCCTTCAAGACCAGCGGAGGAGAGTCTCCGACGACCCCGCCCGAGCCTCGAGGCTGCTCTCCCCTCCCCCCGCCCTCGGGCTCTGAATAGAAAGAGGCGAAAAGGGGTGTGTGTGTGTGTGTGTGTGTGTGTGTGTGTGTTGTGGGGGTATTTGTGTGTGTGTGTGTGTGTGTGTTGTGGGGGTATTTGTGTGTGTGAGTGTGTTGTGGGGGTATTTAAGCCGAGGGAGGAGAGGACCCAAAGGCGGGTGTGGGGGGCGGTAAGGGAGAGAGAAGGCGAGTGGTCACTGGAGGTACCCCCTCCTGGGGGCTAATAACCATTTGGGTCCCAAAGACTCGTCTCCCAGACGTGGTCCTATTCAGTGACTGGGAGCGGGAAGGTTAGTTTGCGATATAAGTCCCACCCTCTGGGCTGGAAGCCTGAGGCCAGAGAGGGGAAGTGATTTCTTCAAGGTCACGTAGCAAAACGGCGCCCAGCCAGGGCCAAAGCCCAGGTGTCTAGCCCACCCCCCCGCTCCAGCCATCATCTCCAGAAGCCGGCCTCCAACAGCCCTGAGCTCGGGGGAGAGAGGAGAGCGCGGACGGGGTCTGGGCGGCTGGATTTGGGGGCGAAATGAGTTTTCCGAACACCCTATAACGCGGGATCACTGTACAAGAGGAGCCTACTTCCTGAAGCCGACGACCCAAGATGCCCGCTTCGGGCGCCCCTCGCGTGGAGCCACCGGGGCGGGGATGCCGAGGGACGAGGGGGCGCGGGGAGCCTGGCACTCAGCTCCACCTCTCGCGGGCTGAGACAGCGCAGTGCGCGCGGCCCCTTTAAGAAAGTTCGCTGGGCGAGTTCATCAAAGTTTAAAAACTTGTCGTGGAGAGGAGCAAGGGGAGAGAAGAGAGGGAGAGAGATGACGAGGAAGAGAGGGGGAAAGCCCCAGCCTGAGGCTGGCGGGCCGCGGCCCGGACCCGGGCGAGCCCGCAGTGGGCGGCGGGGATTGGCTGCGCGTTCCCCCGGAGACCGGGGGGAGGGCGGGGGAGGGGGACGGCCGGGCCCCAGCTGAGGCCGGTTCCGGCCCCCGCCCCCCGCCCCCGCCCGGCGCCCGCCCCCTCCCCCGGCGCCCGCCCCCCGCCGCCGCCGCCGCCGCCGCCGCCGCCGCCGCCGCCGCGGGCGCACTCGCCGGTCGCAGTGAAAAGGCGGAGGCGGCGGCCACTCCGGCTCGGCTCCGGTTCCCAGTGCCTCCCCCGCCGCACCCCCTCCCCACCTCCCGCACCCGCCAAACTTGATGTGACCCCAGCCCGACGCGGCTACTGCCCCTCTCACCGCCCCGCGCGCCCCCCACCGCCACCCCGCCCCTCACTCCCGGAGCGCACCGCTCACCGCGCCCCTTCCCACCTCCTCGCCGGGGCCGGGCGCCGCGCTCGCCCTCCGCGTTCCCTTTCCCTCGCCACCCCCACCCCACCCCCCGCACCATGAGCAACCTGAAGCCGGACGGCGAGCACAGCACCAGCACGGGCACCGGCACGGGCTCGGGCTCCGGCGGCACCCTGGAGGAGGAGGTGGGTCTGCGGCCCCGGGACTTGTCGGGTGAAGTGCACACGGAGGTGGGTGGGGGAGAGGGCGCGCGGGGCCGGTGTGGCAATTAGCCCCCGGCGCCTTCCCGCCGCTGCCCTTCGGCCGGGGAGGAGCAGCCCGCGTCCGGCGGGCGGGGGCGTGCGGCCTGGACTGCCCCGCCGGGTGTGCATTGTCTCCCCGCCCTCCCGGGCTCGGGGCGGGCCGCGCGCCGGCCGCCGTCCGTGCGTCCCGCGGTGGGCGAACGGCGCCGAGTCCGCCCCACGCCTGCCGTCCGCGCGTCCCGCGTTCTCCACTCCCGGCCCGGCTCGCTGCGGTCTTCCGAGGCGCTCGTCCCGCATGGCCGGGACTCCCGCCTGGGCTGAAGGAACTGAGCGGGATTAGCACGGCGGGCGGACGGCACCCTCACTCTCTTGCACTTTCCACCCTGACCCCTCCCCGTGACCTTGGAGGCCCGGGCCGGCCGCGCCGCACCTTGGTTCCCTAGAGTCGTAGTCATGGGGGTGGACGGCCTTTCCTCACAGCCCCAGAACCTGGGCTTGGGCGAAGAGGTCAGCGGCAGGAATTAAGAGTTGGGAAGGAGATGCCTAAAAGACACTCAGTTCCCGGTTCTCCTCCCTCCGATTTTGCCCTGGTAGCCAAGCCAGGACCACAAAGCTGGCCTGGGTGGGATTCTGCAAGGATGGGCGACATTATCTTGTCCACTGGCCATGTGTTAAGAGGACGGAGTATGAGACGGCTTCGTGGAATCACCAGCAGCTGGGTGGTTGGTTAACGGGATGGCGAAATCGGGGAGAGTGGGGGTGGGGTGGGGGGGTGGGTATTGAGTCTCAAGGCTATCAGCGAAGGAGACCAGGAGCTGGGCGGGCAGAGACAAAAACTGGAGTGGAAAGGGGTCAGGCTTCGCAGTTCCCTCGAAGGGCTTCTGGCCTCTGCTGTGTCACTCCAGGGCTAAAAGACCCTTCCTGCTGCGCCCTGGTACGCTCTTGCCCAGGAAACCAAGGACCAGTTATCCACTCTGAGCTCCCTTCCCCTTGGTTTAGGGGAGAAACCACAGAGCCCTGGTGGGGGGGGCTGGTGTTGCTACCTCCCTCCAATCCAGTGGCGGTGCGGCCGGCCGTGCTGTAGGTTTGGTGCAGAATGGCGGCAATGGCCCACTGCTGGGCTGGGCTCCGCACTGTGGGAGGGATGGTGGGAGGGTCACACTGCCAGCTCTTGCAGAGGCAGTGCTGCCTGCCTCAATCCACCAATGGCATGACATCTTAAGAATCTAGGTCTAGATCCCACTTTTTTAGGAGGGAGGAAGAGGGGAATATACAGCACTTCATTCTGAAGGGTGGCAAGGGAGGGCCTGACATCTGTCCACTAATGTGGTGTGGGGTCTAGTGTGATGTGGTGGTTTTGGTTCCTGAAGGCCTTGTCTTCCTTGGACCATGATGCTTCCTTGGTTTTGGAAACTTTAACCTACTCCTGCCTGGTTGTTCAGAATCTCCCCTGAGAATTGGGGGAGGGTAGCAGTGTTGCTGGTGTGTGGGGTCTCTGCTTGGCCTCCTGTGGGCTAAAATGGGGGGAGGGAAGCTGTCTCCTGTGAAGCCAGGCAAGGACCCAGAATGCCACTTCTGCTAGAGGGTTGACTTCACACTGCCCAAGGGGCTGGGCTGACCCTCAGACCCACCCCTCTGAAGTGGGGAGGGTGAACCATGTGGCCAGGCTAAAGTCTTTGAGAAAGCATTTGAGGTGTTGGTCACTTTTTTCTAAGTGCCTCTTCTGAGAGAGAGGGTGGAATCTTCCAGAGGTGGAATCCCTGCTATTCCTCCTTGGGAGCCGAGGTGGGCTGCAGCACTGTAGCGGATCAGGGAGTCAATGCAACTGGTGCTGGCAGAGGGGCCTGGTTGCCCATTTAACAGAGGTCTAAAACGAAGGGCTCTGGGGATCTGCTGGAGCTCAGCGTCTGCTCTGGTCGGGTAAGCACAAGCCCCCTTCCCCTCATTAGCCTTCTAAGCAGTGGACCAAGAGCTCTTCTGCCGGCATTCCATGTTGGATTGGTGGTTTGAGCTGGAACTGGACTCCTTCCTTTTAGTTTAGATGCCCCCCCAGGCAGTCACTTCTGCACCCCCAAAAGCCACCATCCAGGGAATGTGCATCACCAGTGGTGGTTTACCCTCATGGCTGACCCAGGCTGCCTCTTCCTGGTTGACTACTGGAGATTAATTAAAGCAAGCCTAGAAAACCAAGGACCTTACTTGCCCACCATAAGACCTCAATTCTTAATGGTGTCAGGTCGCTGGAGAAAGGTGTATTTTCATGGTTCCAGGAGAGGGAGGGTATCAATGGGGCCGTTTGTCTCAAACTGCTTTATGTGGCCTTGACTCGCCCTGCTTGCCTACCCTAATGCATGGGGGCTTCATCCATATCATAAGCATTAGGTTCCTTTTCTGGACCAGGGGTCAGGGATATAGGTGAAAGATCACAGACCTGGAGGTGAGAAGGACCCGCCAGGAAGTGATGGTATGTTAAATGCAATGATAAATAAAAGAAAGGGATATCAGCGTGTGATAAAATGGTGCTACTGGCAAGTGAGAGGTCAGCCCTTCCTGAGATGGGGCTGAGTAGGAGGTTGTTAGACCTGTGGGGGTGAAAAGAGCATTCCAAGAAGAGGGAAGAGCATGTGTAAGGGAGTCAATGGGGCGTGGATTGAAGAACCACTTGGCTTGTTTGGGTGACTACCAGGACTTTATTGTTTGCTATGTTGCAGCAATATTGGGGCCACATTATGAAGAGCCTGAGATTGAGCAAGCTTGGGGGGAAATTGGCGTTTTTCTGCCACTTGGGAGGGAGATGTGTTAGAAGCTTTGATAACCTTTGAAAGCTTAGGAGGGCAGTGAGGAATTTCGGGGATGGTCTGCCCGGAGAAGCTAAGTGTCCCTTTAGATCTAGAGGCTATACCCTCCCCCAGGGAGGTCATGACTGGTGCTGGAGCCCCAGAAGGTGAGATAATACAGCACATGAGCCTTCTCAGGGCAGGCTTGCCTCTGCTGCTGCTGAACTCCAGACCCAAGCATGTCCTGTTTCAGTGATTCTTGAGGGATGGCCAGATACATCCATTGGGGAGGG
Source organism: Tapirus indicus (assembly GCA_031878705.1). Taxonomy (NCBI): domain Eukaryota; kingdom Metazoa; phylum Chordata; class Mammalia; order Perissodactyla; family Tapiridae; genus Tapirus; species Tapirus indicus. Next base: position 55,679,939 of record CM062918.1, on the reverse strand, counting down.
GTATGTGTGGCTTGAAAGCATATTCTATTTTGAAAATGGAGACTTTACTTTCATAATACAAGGTAATACTAAGTTACAGTAATTATTTGTTGGGGGACCCCCTAAGGGGAGGGTAGTATTTGGAATCTTAGGTTGAGGGGCTTCAAGTTTCTAAGAGTTAAAGAAGTTTTAGCCAGCCTAATGGTAAGCTATACAAAGGCAGGGATTAATGGCAGCTAAGGGGGAGACAGCTTGACCTGAGGGTCTTGGGCCAGTGTAGCTGGGCCAAGGCAGCTCGTTGCAGGCCTGGTAGCCCAGGGTCCATCACATGTCCTCAAGAGGTCTCTGAGGGATGGGCCAGGGTTAGCACTCTAGGAGGGTGAAGGAATTCTGGGGTCCAGTGTGTGACTTGGGCACCTCTCCTTTTCTTTGCCATCAAAATCATTTGACAGAATCTGGGATGTCTTGGTGCTCTGTCTGCAGGGGTTTTTTTTGGTATGAGGGAAGGAGGGCATCTATGCTTTGGGGCTTTTACCTGGAGACAGGGCCCAGGCAGGTGGATCCAGGCAGATTCTGGTAGGTCAGGCTCCCCTCCTCCCTGGGAGTTGTTGTGGATGTGTCCCCTCTGCTCAAATAACCTAACAGAGAGGCTGTACTAATAATACTAAACACATATCTAGTATCTGTGCCAGGCATAGTTCTAAGCACTTTACCATTTTAACTCATTTAACTTTCACAATGGCACTATGAAGTCCATACATTATCATCACCATTTTATAAATGAGGAAACAGACACAGAGGTTAGATGACTTTCATGTAGCTAGTAAGTGGGTAAGTTGGGATATGAACCCAGAGTTTGCTCTTAACCATATACTATCCCTGCTGTTCTGTTTTATATTAGGGTTTTTGTTGAGACTTGGGGGCGGGGGAGGAAAGGTTCTAAACTAAAGTTTTTGAGGCCTGACCTTTGGGTGATGCCAGGGGCCCCTGCAGAAGCACAGTGACTGGCTCCAGGCTAGTTCCCTTTGGGCTGGTGGCATCTCAAAGCTGGGTGATGGGAGCTGTCAGCCCCTGCAGGAGGAGCTTTTCATCACAGATATTGTTTAGAATTGCCATCGTGTGGTGATCATTAAAACCAGACCAAGTCAGTTGTATTCTTTTTCAGTTCTCTACAGACAGTGCACCCCCTTGTAGCCTGTGTGAGGCTGACTGCCTTCACACCCCCCTTGGTACCCTGCTGCTTTGGGCATCTTAACTAAAGAAATGGTACTTGCTGTAAAGTGACTGCCTGTCATTTTGGGGGGCCATTCTTTTGAGTCTCCTTATCTCCTTCCCTGCATACTGGCAGCTTGGCTTGTTTGCCCCGCTAAGAACCAGCTTCTAAATCTTCATTCAACGTTGGGATGTTCTGACTTCTCATCCCATCTCCAGAGCCGGGCTGGTGAGTGCTGTTAAGTAGAGGCAAGACGTGAACTGCAGGTGCTGAGCTTTCCTCTCATGCTCTCCACCCATATGTCTCACTGGGCCACCAGGCAGTGCTGAAAGGCAGAGGAGAGGAGTCCATCCCGCCTACCCTGAGGGCTGAGCTCCTGGTCCAAGGCCACCCACCTTTGGTGACCCAGAGCTGAGCTAGAGTGCTAGGTTCTGGCACTGCCCGGTGGCCCCCAGTTGCTGCTCGGCTCTTGGTTTGGGGTAGCAGCAACATTTGGTGCCTCATCAGTTCCTCTGCCATCCCCTGACCATGGCTGCCTCAGGGGGTCCTCACGCCCCTGGCAAAGCCGTGAGGCGGTAGTGCAGAGCCCATCGCTAGGTATACTTCACAAACCGTGCTGCTGTGAGGTGGGAGTTGCAGACAACCCACGAAGCCTCATATTCCAGAACCCCATCTACTGCCTACCCAGGGACCAGCAGGGCCTCCTTGCATTCTGCCTTTTCCCCTATTCCATCCTTGGATGGAAAGAATAAGATTACCACTGAGATGTGCCAAGGCTACACAGGATCATTGGATCCTCCCTTCCTGAAGAGTCCACTGCTGGATCCATCAGTGCCAGGGGGTCCCCTGGAGTATAGCAGGGGCTGGGTGTAGTGGGAGGGTCTGCCTAGGCTCATCTGTCATGGCCTTTAGTTGTTTATGGCTGACTAAGCAGAGGCTCTTGGCTGTCACAAGCCATCAAGGCTGCCTGTATAGTTCTGGATGGGTCTTGGACCCCCAGGCAAAGGGGCAGGGCCTGACCTGGCCCAGACCATGGGATAAGTGTCTGGAGTGGACTAGCTCCTCTTCGTGGTTAGTCAACCTTCCCCTCCCCAAATGAGTCTTGGGCTTTTATTTGGGGAGATCAGGAGAGGTTGCTGGAATAGGACCTGAGACCATTTTTGAGAACCTTTTGGCTGTAAAGGCTATAAAGAACTTCTGCCCAGACTACTCCCTATTCTTGATGTGTGTTTGTGGCTATATCCAGTCACAGCTTTGGATGGAGGGATCCTAATGTGTTTGTGACAGGGGAGCTCCCAACCAGAATGTATGTCCTGGAAGCAGCTTCCATCCCTGAACAGGGACCCTCTCCCAACAGGAGCATTATGTTAGGAAACATCTCTTGTCAGACTTCCTCTGTCTCAGTCAAGTGGTGGGCAGGTGTGGTGGACTCAGCACTGTGTGTTCACCATGCTGTGTGTTCACGCTGGAATAATATCACGTGGTTTTAAAGGTTGGAGGTATTGATTTTAGAGCTGGGGGAGGGGTGTAAGATTCCCCTAGGCCAACGCCTTGAATCTGTGGGGTGGTGTGTGGCAGTGGTGACAGTGCAACCCTTGCCAGGCACAGGGGACAGGCAGTAGATCTGCATTGGCTGACCACACAGCACTAGGAGGGACATGGGAGGGGGATGGCACCGAAGGGAAGGGAGCCTCACCGGGGGAGGCTCCATGCTGGGGACCCTGTGAGCCTGCCACTCTGAGCTGCCTCTGAAAGCCTTGGTCCCTGGCTCTGTCTGGAACCAAGTGGAAGGCAGGCCCTGCCCCAACCTCCAGCCAGCCCGGAGCACCCAAGTCAGCACAGCGCAGTTCAGGCTGTTTGGTCTGGTTCCCGAAATGAGGTGTAGAGCAGCGCTCACAACAGGCTTTGACCAGGTGTGTCCCCAAGATGTTAGCCTTCTGTTCCTGGGGCTAGAAGTGGCTTGGAGTATGAGGTCTGAAGCCTTCTTAATTCACACTTTATACATGCCCAGCCCTGTCCCTCCTTTTAGAGAACTTATCACCCCAGCTTGGTTCCCTCCATCCTTCCACACACAGAGTCAGAACTATAGGACACACTGCAGGCTATAGGGGAAGAGCCCCAACTTTCCAGGCAACTTGGACTTGACTCCCAGCTCTGCCACTGGCTGGGCCAGGCACCTAATCCCTGAGCTGGTGTCCTGATCTGGAAAAGAGGCCAGTACCACTCTGCCTGTTACATCAAAGGATGGTCAGGCTCACATGCTGATGGTCGGTGTGGAAGACCTGGAAACTACAAAGTGCTGCCCAGAGTGGGGCCTTAGAGCCAAGCCCTGGTAATGTGATTTGGGGCTGGAATTAGCAGGGACAGGCAGAACATTGTGGAACAGCCCCTAAGCCTGGGACTTCTCCACACCAGGTCAGTCTGTGATGACGCTGGAGGTGTCCTAGGTGGGGGTTGCCTTGAGGGAAGCTTGGCTGCGTCCCAGCCTGGGAGCTGAGCAGCCCAGAGCTCCTTGGAGGAAGCATGGGAAGCACCGGGGTTCTGGGACCATGTGTCTCGGTTCATAGCCACTGTCTGGCTGTATCTGCTTGCTCTTTTTCCCTGTGTCCTTGTTCAGCCCTTATAAGTCCTGGGTCTGCGGGCCATGTCGCCACATTCCATCCACCTCTCGTCAAGTGGCCCCACTCAAAGCGACTTCTCTCCCTTGGGAGGGGTAAGAGTGACCTGCCAGTGCCCAGCCTAAGCATGGGACCCAGGCAGAACCCAACCCCCACCCCATCCCCTACACACAGACACAGAAGAAAAACTCTGGCCACTGAGATCTCTGAGGGGGAGCGTGGGGCTGCTCTGAGGTTTCTGTTTGCCAACCCCAATATTACCCCAGCAGAGACCCCTCTCAAACCCCCAGGCCCAGCTTGGCTCAGGGCCTGGCTTCTAACATCCTGCTTTCTCACCCTCTCATTCTCTGTCCCCTTCTTCACCACTTTCTTGGCCTTCTTCTTCTTCTTTTCTTTTTTTTTTTTTTCGGTTGTTTTGTTTTGTATTGTATTGTTTTGCTGAGGAGGATTCGCCCTGAGCTAACATCTGCCACCAATCTTCCTCTTTTTGTATGTGAGCTGCCACCACAGCATGACCACTGGAGACAAGTGGTGTAGGTCCACACCTGGGAAGCAAACCCAGGCCACCAAAATGGAGCATGCTAAACTTAACCACTAGGCCACCGGGGCTGGCCCTCTTTGCCTTCTTGTGGGCAGAAGGAAAGCATTTAAGCTCTGAGCAGATGGAGGACAGTGCCCAAGTCACTTTCTCCCACTTCCCTGGTATCTTAGAAGGTAGACTAGTGTGAGGGACCCTGGGGCTAGTCCACCCTTCCTCTTTATAGGTGAGGCAGCAGAGGAAGGCCATGGAGCTACCTGCCTGGCTGCTGGCCAGGCTGGAACTTCAGCCCAGGCTCCCTGACAGTTGGTTTGAAACTCTATTTCTTTTATTCCCAAGTCTGGTCAGCAGGTGTTTGCTGAGCAGGAGGCTGAGCCTGAGTCTGGTGTTTTGGTTCTCAGTGGGGCCTCTTCCCCTTGGAGAAGCCAAAGCAGATCTGGATGTGATGATGGCTGGTACAAGTTTAAAAAGGGCATTCAGTATCTTTATAACAGGAAAGCCGTAAGTTTTGAAATACAGGCTGCAGCTTATAAACTCCCGTGATCTGGCTGGTGGGGGGTTAGTGAGACACTGAGATGGGGTGGCTTAGACTTCTGTTCAGGCTCAGGGCTTCCTGGGGCTTCATGTGCCCAGCTGTCCTGTCTAAGGTGTATGAGGGGCCCTGCTGTAGCCCCCCCTCCCCCCGAGTCAGTGAGGTACAAGGCTGCTCCCACTCAGCCACAGGGAATTGGTAGTCTGTCTGTCAGTCTTCCCTTTGACCTCCCTGTAACTAACTGTTTAGAACTAATCATGGGATCATCCAGTGGGACCTCCAAACCCCATTCAACACTCAGAGAGGGGCTGTTTTTTGCCCTCTTAGCTCGAAAGCTGAAGGCGACTTGTTCTGGGCACCTAAGGCTGACCCCACTAGGGTCTGAGTGGGTTGGTGGTGTGAGATCAAAGTCTGCAAAAGAGCAGTGACTCCTGAGCTGGGCACCTGGGAACACTGGGGCTCCTTCTGACATGCTAAGTGACCGCGAGCAGCTCACTGGACCCCTGGGCCTTGGTTTCCTCATCTGAAAATAAGGTTTCTTCCAGCTCAAATATTCTGCATTTCGATTGCTACAAAGGGCTGGGAGCTGGGGAAGGATGTGGGAGGGGCTTATCAGAGACTTGTGTTTCCCTTTTTGGATTTCCCTCCTCCCCCCACCCGCTTCCCTAAGTGATGTTTCCCATCCAGATGACACCAGGAGAGCTGCATTAGGCAGCGAGTAGGTGGGGACTCGAAATAAGCACATTACTTGAACATTCTGATGGAGTGGACAGTTGAAACAGTTTTTCCTTTTCAGATGGAACTCTAACTCAGAGATGCTAAAGGATTGCTGCGAAGAATCAATTTTCAAATATCATTTTTATCTCTTTGGTAGGATGTTTCTATTGCCCAGAGTCGAGTATTCTGAGTATGCCTTTCCCAGCCTTGTGAGGCAGGGATCACCTAGAAGGCAGGCGTCTGTCTTCTGAGGGAGCGTGTTCCTGGTGGACCCTGGGATTTATTTGGGGGATGGGAGGGGGAGTGGCCCTGATGTTTTCCCACCTCAGCATCCTTTCTGGAGGAAGGTCTGTCCTCCAGGTGGGCGGTCCCTGAAGTCCAGGGTGCTGTCCTGGAGATTGCTGGGCTGGAATTTGAGGAAGGCTATGGTCGTCCTTCACAGTTAAAGGACAAGAGGGTTTAATATCCATGGGCATCCCACTGTTTTTGAAAGCAGTGTTTACGCTTTCCTTCTCTAATAAAAGCTGACTTAACGGAGCCTGTCCACTCAGCCACAATACTCTGCTGCCGCCCGTAACTGAGAAGTTGAGTGTTTAATGCTTTTAACTCAAGTATGAAGGACTTTTGTGTCAAAAAGGGTGGGGCAATTTGGAGCTACAGAGCCCTTGGCATCGGGCCTGTCCCTCCCCTTGCAGAGGAGAGCACACACCTGGTGAGGGCACAGGGGCCAGGCCCCAGCCTGAGTGTGGGGTCTTCCTCACTGGGGAGAGAGGGCCCCATGGCAGTGGCCCCCGCTGACCCCACTGCCTGAGTCTGTCCCACACAGAGGCTCTGCCCTGCTGCCTTCCTCTTTGTAGAACATCCACCCCCTCCGCCTCCCCCGACAGCCCTCTTCTCTTAGCTCCTGCCGGGTCCCCGTGTGTGTCCTGGGGAGGAGGGAGAACTCTGAGCAGCCACTGTCGAGGGAGCTGGCCTGGCTCGGAGGCCCCTGAATGGCAGATCTACCCATGGGGAGTGTGCAGGGCCGAGAGAGATGTCCCCCTGGGCTGACAAAAGAGGATGAGTCCTGCCTAGAAGCCTTTTCCACAGAAGCCTGAATTTGTGCTGTTAGGCCAATGCCCTGGGTGTCACCATCACCTTGCTCCTCAAGGCTTTTGTTTGATTTTATTTCTTCTGAAGATCTTTACACAGATGTCAGTTTGACTGAGGGAAGAACATCACTGATATGTAGATATGAGTGAGTTCATCAAAGCCCCTTCTGCCTACTTCTTTTCTCCGTAAGAAGTGAGCTCTTACCTCTGGGTGGAGGAAAGCCTCCATGTTGGCCTGTGGTCCACACCTTTCCCAAAGAAAAGGGCTGGGCGACCCGGTGAGCCTGGGTCCTCCGTCGTGTTGGGATTAGAAAGTGTGGTCAAGGGACTCCTTCTAGACCTTTTTTATGAGAGGGAGCATTCCCTCCCCAGGGGCTTCAAGAATAAGGCTGGGGTGGGGCCGCCTGGTGGCGCAGCGGTTTAGTTTGCGCTTGGCAGCCCGGGGTTCGCGGGTTCGGATCCTGGGCGCCTGCCGATGTGCTGCTCGTCAGCCATGCTGTGGCGGCGTCCCATATAAAGTAGAGGAGGATTGGCACGGATGTTAGCCCAGGGCCAGTCTTCCTCAGCAAAAAGAGGAGGACTAGCAATGGATATTAGCTCAGAGCTGGCCTTCCTCACACACACAAAAAAGAATAAGGCTGGGGAGGGACTACTTCCTGTGCCTCTCGAGTGCTGCCCTTCTCTACCTCTCCCTAGGGTCCCTGTGCTGAGTTAGGACTCTAGTACTGGGAGTGGGATTCGGGGGCCTCCAAGAGGAGGTGAGGAGCAGTCAAGAGGCAGTTGGGAGCCGCAGGCACTCTAGGTCCCGCACTAGCTGGAGGGAAAGAGCCCAGGAACTCACAGCCAAGACCTAGACAACCCCAGGAAGTCTGCCGACCACTGATAGCCTGTGGTGTGGACTTAGCAGAAGAGTTTGGACCTGCCCCCACCCCCTCGCTCTCAGCAACTCTGGGGAAGATGGGCAGCAGGATTTGCCTAAGGGAAGAGCAGCCTCAGGAGCCCCCAGTGCCTTGCTGGATGGGAATGTTTTTGCCAAGGGCCAGTTGGTTCCCTAGGTAGGGCTGGCGCTGGCTGAGACCCCCAGCAAGGCCAGGTCTGCTCCTGACCATCATGAAAGCCACACAGCCATGTCTGTGATGTCCGCGTGGGGACACCTCTCTGGCTAAGTTCCTTGTCCATGTTGAATTTGGTGCTTCCAGCGGGCTCCACCAAAAGAGCTGTTCCTTGAAATGTTTCTTTCACTGACTTCTAAGGATTCTCCATCCAGTCTCCACTTCTCCCCAATACCCTCTCTACCCCATTCCCAACTCACCTTCCCACTGTACTAAGAACATGGTGTGGTCTAGCACCATCTGCCCGTACTTGCCCTGAAGATGGCCATTTTTAAAGAGCTTTGGTTGCTTTCCACGTCTCAGAACAGGAAGGAGATAATCCCTTGGATGGTCTGGGGAGGAAGGGTGAGCGTATGGAAGGAGAAGGGCCCAGGTAAATGAGTTTGGTGCCTCCTAGCAGCCTGGGGATCGTGTGAACCACCCTTTTGCTTTCTTCAAATAGGGGAAACATTTTTTTGTGTTGAATTCTTATAATAAACTGATAGAATAATCAGGACATGGGTTCTTTGATTGATCTTTCCATCTTGGCATCAACCAGCTATTGGCTCCTGAATCCTTGTCTGCACTCAGCCTCTTTGCTGAATGTCATGCCCTGTTGCCGTGAGGCTGACACCAGCAAGTGGCTTGGGAGAAGTGGTCTCCAATGCTGGCCTGGGACACAGGACTAGTTGGCCAGGCCTTGGAGAAGCAACTGTTTGTGTCTGTCCCTGCCATCCCTAAAGGATTCTGACTGCCAACAGCTGGCTCTGTCACCTTCCTATTCTGAGCCTCAGTTTCTTCATCTGTAAAATGAGGGTGTTGAACTAGCTGATCTCCATGGTACCTTCCACCTCGGACAGTACCTCCCGGGAAGAGAAAACCTAAAGAATCCAGTGACCGCCTAAGGTCGTCTCGCCTGTGTTGCCAGCTCTAGTCTGACCTGGACCCGATCCAGCCTCACTAGGTAACCTTATAAATAAATGGCTCGTGGTGCCTGCTAGGTGAGGTTTCTGTGCAGGTAAACACTGTGATTACAGGAGCCCTGAGTGGACAAGCATTTTGTTGAACCTCTCGTGTGTCCCGGGCAGGGTAAGGTGAGCTCTCATCCTGGAGGTAGATGGCATCTGCATTGTACAGATAAAGAAACTGAGATTCAGAGAGATGAAACAGTTTCCCCAAGCCAGGCATAAAGCTGAGATGCGAAGTCCAGTTTAACTAAAGCCTGTTCTCTTTCCCATTTATGGTGTCCCTCTGCCATGCTGGGCCACATTTCTCTCTGGCTGTGAACTTCTTGGGAGGGATGGAGGTGTGTAAACTTGGGAAGAGGGTTGGTGCTGAAATGTTGAGGCCTAACTCGAGGCATCTCAGAGGAGAGGAGTTTTGAGACTTGGCTCCTGTCTCTGGGGTTTTATAGAGTCCAGGTGAGGGGCTAAGCTGAGACTGGTGGGAACAATATAAGGCAGGAGGTCCTAAGGGCCTTGTAGGACTTCAGAGGAGGGAAAGGGGAGTGAGAAGTAGAGGGACCTGAAGGATGAGTGCCCTTCAGTTAAAGAATGAGGAAGGGGCAGGCTGAGGGGCAGCAGGATCAGCTGCTTTGAGACGGGTCGTGCAGGCGCTTGTGGGGGCCCTGGAGTTGATGGGGCGGGGGCAGGACCTGATGGAGTGGGAAGCAGGAGGTGGGTGGTTGGGCTCTGGAACCTCTTGTCCTCTCAACACGTAGCTGACCAGCCTGCCAAGCTCATGCTTCCCTCCACCTCTGGTTTGCCAGTTTCTTCTTCTTCTGCCCCCCTTCCCTTAACTTTGCTGTCATGCTAAACACGTGTCTAGGGAAGGGACTGGCTACTGAATGGATATGTGGCAACACTAACAGCCATGGGGCTAACAAGGCCACCCAGGTGCCAGTCCCTTTGTCCCCACAGCCAGATGGAGTGCTGGTGGCACAGACGGCTGAGTCAGGGTACCTGGGTCTTACCTAGCTCTGCTCCTTGGTAAACCAAGCTGCGCGAGCATTTTCTGGGCCTCAGTTTCCCAGTCTGCACAAGGGAATAGGCAGAGGGCACGTCATCTACCGGGGTGGCGAAGGTCAGGTCAGAACCAAGGAGGGTATTCAGGTCAGGCTTCCTGTGCCTTGGCCTCCCGGACTTCACTCCCTGCAAAGGGTCTGTGACCTGACAGACGAGGACTCACCACCTAATCCATAACTTCCTTGACCTCAGATTGTTTCCTGAGAGGTGGCCAGGCACAGGATGGGAGCTATATCATAGCCTTTTGGACCTAAAAGATGGAAACCAGAGGAAAAGGATCATCTGCCCAGAGGGAAGGCTGGAAACAAGGATCTGAACTGGGAATGAGAGAAAGATCCCCTGTACTCATCCCTCACTCCCACCCCAAGCAGGAAACTTTGTGCTGAGAACTTGCTATTTAAGGGGGCCTCTGGGGAGGTCTGGCCAGAGAGAAGCCATTTGAGGAAAGGTTTAAAATTAGCCCTGGTGAAATGCGTGGCCCCTGGGGAGAACTGAGGCCGAGGTTTCTATGGGGCGGTTCTGGCTCTGCATCTTTGACCCAAACTACATCCTCCCATCCCGGGAGGAGGGAATAGTACTGATCCAGGTCCACCCAGCAGGGCCCTGGCCGGCTTGCACTCCTTCAGTCCTCCTCCAGGGGTGGGCTGGGTGCCCAAGTCCTGGCACCCGAAAGCAAGTATCATCTCTACCTGCCAGGATGAGTAGTCAGGAGACCTGGGTTCTGAGTCCCAGGTCTGCTGCCTTTAAAGAAGAAGGTATATGACCTGAGCAAGTCACTTCTGTTTGGGTGTTTACATGTAAATTAAAGGCCCTTCCATCAAAAGGCAGAGGGGTGTAGAGGATGGTTGTCCTCTGGGGTCCAGGAGCTTGGTTTAGCCCACCCTGGAGCCTGGGCTGTCCAGTTTCTCTCGGGTGCATCTGGGAACAGGGCAGCACTTGAGAGCTTGTGTATACAGGGATACTGTATACACAAGAGCTGTTTTGAGCTGCTGAGGGCTCTGAAATGCACAGAACCTTCACCCCAGGCCTGGGAGCAGAGGCGTGTCTGGCAAGGGACAGGCATGACCAAAGGGGGAAGATGTGCCTAAATGGCAAAGGATTCTGCTGGATATGCTTCTTGATGAAAACTCACGTGAGAGAAGAAGCTCGTCCTTTCCCAGTCTTTATCAGCCTTGGGCTGGGCGTCATCCTTGTGTGGGTGGGCGTGGTGACACTGGTTACCAGCAGCTATCAGGGCTGGTGTCCTTTGCCTTTTCTGGCTCCGTTGTTGAGATCTGTGTGTTCATTGGTCTGTGTGTCTGTCTGTCTGTCTGTGTTGAGTGTAACTTTGCCTGGCTGCCCCAGGTTCCTGATTCAAGCCGTTGTCTCTAAAAAGGCTGTTGCTGGATTCAGCAGGCCATCGCTAGAGTGTGGAGGAAGTTCTTTGCCTCTGGAGAAGGGGCTGTGGCCCACTGTAAGGCATCTAATGCTTTCAAGAATGGCCACATGGGGTGGGCTGAGGCACATGAAATTTTTTGTAAGTGGCAGTGATGAGTTGAGAAGGCCTGTGCTTGGGCTTAGTGGTATGAGATGTGACTCAAAACAGGAGTCAAATGTGTAGGGAAGCTCTGTTCATTCACATTTTTTATTACTCAGGAAGCCACAGTTTCAAGATGTATGTTTAATGGATCTACACTGTGGAAAATCCTCCCTTCCCCATTATAATTACTGGCTGATCTGGCCTTGCTAGTTTAGCATCGGGTGCCAGCAGTGGTGAATTAGGAAAGTGTTTCTGCCAACCCTCTCATGGGCCTCACCTGCAGTTCAGGAGGTCAGGTTTGGCTGGAGTCACAGGATGGACACCTAGTGTCTAGACCTAGCTTCACCACCGACTTGTAACCATGTTGAGGGCAAGGCTTGTAACCTACAGCGTCATCTGCCTCACTTGAAGCTGGCAGGATCCTACATTCTCTGCCATTAAAGAGCCTACATGTAGTGTAGGAAGCACTAGGAGATGGATGTGAAAGTGCTGGGCCCTCTGTTGAAATTGCTGCAGGGCGTAGTGTGGCATTGGACTGCTGTTCCGTGTACATCTTTGCCTCTCCCCGTAGACCATACAGAGCCTCTCATCCAGGGGTCCATGGGTATCTTCTGAAAAATATACACATTTTTACGTGTGCATTTTTGGGGGGTGAGACACCGTAGCTTTCTTCAGGTCTCAGAGGGGTCCTTCATCTGAAAAAGGATCCTTGATCTGTGTACTTGTTAAACAGGGTGCTCTCCTCCTCAGCTGTTCAGCAGCAGACAGTCTGCAGAGACGCTCAGCAGGTGCTTGTTGTGACACCTGCAGGATGAACCTAGAGAAAGGAAAGTGTACAGAAAGGGCTTTGAAAAGTTAAATGCTATGTGGCTCTGAGTGTTCATGTGCCTCGGCCTCCTTTGGAGGCCCAGGACATACTAAATTCCCCATTAAACTCTGGAAAGATTCCAGTTCCTTCCTGAAGGGAGAGCTGTCATCCCTGTCTGTCAGCCTGGCCCTGACCGCTGTGGTTTCTGTCCCCAGGTCCGGACACTGTTTGTCAGTGGGCTCCCTGTGGACATTAAGCCCAGAGAACTCTACCTGCTCTTCAGGCCGTTCAAGGTGAGTCTGGACCCAGCCACCCATGGGCTGAGCCTACAACAGAGGAGAAGCATCAGGAATGAACCTCTGACCGGGATTGGGCAGCGGGAAGACATAGGACAGTGTATCAGAAACTGATTGCAGACCTGGCTCTCTGTCCTGGTTCTGCTAATTCACATGTTGCTTTCCGTCGATTGCTTAGTCCTTCTGAGCCTCTTGTTTCCTCATCTGTAAAGTGGAGACAGTAGAGAATCTCAGTAGACTTTGCCGAATAAGGAATCATTGAGATTCAGTGTAGCCTTTTCAATTTGCAGATGAGAAAACTTAAAAAGGTAAGGTCTGTACTTCAGGATTACAAGCTAGTGGAGCAAACAGGAATTTATACATGAAATGATGACGGCTACCGCATGATGCGCACCCATGTGCTAGACCACGTGATACAAAACGCAGGGACGGAGGGCGCTCACCAGTGGTGGAGGTCAGAGTGGGTCGACTTGGGGGTGGGGAGAAGAATGTGAGAATGATTCAGGCTAGCACTGGGGAAAGGGGGGGCTGCTGTTGGGGGTGGCTGGGATAGCACAGCAAAGGCTTCTGACCTTCCTCCTTAATGACCACCTCTCTCCGCAGGGGTATGAAGGGTCTCTGATCAAGCTCACATCGAGACAGGTAATTTCTCTCCAAGGTGTTTCTTCCTCCCAGCCCAGACCAGCTGCTGAGCTTGGAATTGAGCCTGTTGCTTTCTCCACAATCTTGAGGCATTTGGCAGCTGCGACCTGCTCCCTGTATCTGTTTCTGTCCTGGGCTGATGAAAGAGTGGCTTCCATAAGTCCTCTTTCCTTACCAGTCAGCCCCTGGTCCTCTGTCTCTGGCTCTTGAGAAGCCACAGCCTGGCCCCGAGGCTGAGGACCGTAGAGGTGGTGGCTGTGCTCTGGCTCCTGATACCGGGGCCCAGAGCCTTCCGGCGGCCTTTTGGGGTCTGGACAAAATGGCAAAATGAAGTTGGAGACGTTTACAGCCTGTTGCCCCTTGATTGAACCTGGAACCTTCCCATGCCCTTGATACATTGTGTTTCTTGCTGGAGAAAACGCTGGAACTTACTCTTAATTACCTGCATGCATTTAAAAAAAGACTTAACTGAAAGGGTGATATTTAATGCAGTGGGATAAAGCTCTGTTGGCATCATTTCCCACATGTGGTACCTGGGTGGGAGACACTTAGTGTACAAGAACCTCTACCGTTCCAGCGAACGTAGGGAGGATGACAGGCAAGAGTTGGTTTTTTTGTTGGGGGAGATGGAATGCTGAGAGAGATGCAAGGGTGTTCTCTCTCTTTCCTACTAGCCTGTTGGTTTTGTGATCTTTGACAGCCGGGCAGGAGCAGAAGCGGCCAAGAATGCGTTGAACGTGAGTAGATGGAGAACAGGTCTTTCTCTAACCCACAGACCTCCAGGCAGTGGGTATCTCTGTTCTGTCTTGTGCAAACCTTCCCCCACTCCACGCCCAAGGAAAGTGCCCACAAATGTACTTTATTTCCCAGCCATCCTGGGGCAGAGTCCTTGGCTGCATTGTCTGTGCCAAATGCTACAACCCACACGGCCCGACCAGTGTGTCCTCTGTTTTGGCCCCCATGTGGGCAAGTCTTTCAGGCAAGATAATTTCTGGGGCCCTATGGTACCCACTGCAGTACACAGTCTGGGTCCTACAGAGTAAAGTCTTTCCTTTCCTTTCCTTCCGGTGTAGGGCATTCGCTTTGATCCTGAGAACCCGCAGACCCTGAGGCTAGAATTTGCCAAAGCCAACACCAAGATGGCCAAGAACAAGCTAATGGCTACACCAAATCCCACCAACGCTCATCCCGCCCTAGGAGCACACTTCATCGCACGGGAGCCCTGTGAGTGGCGCTCACAGCTGCCATCTGCTGCCCTGTACTTGGCCCGGGCTGGGGGCCCCCAGTGGAGTTGCATACGGAGGGCAGACATTGAGATTCTCACTTAGGGGATCAGTCCTGCCTGCCCCCTCTTCCAGGAGGCTTCTTGCATCCACAGTCATCTATCTCTGCAGGTTCCACGCTTCCTTCCTCCCCTGCAGCCTTTGCTGGACCTCAGACACACTGAGCTCCGGAGCTGTTGCATTGCCCAACTTCTCTAAAGCCTTCTCTGATTTCTCTTGGTTGAGGTGGGTGGAGGCCCGTCTGAGCGTTTCTCAGAGCAGACAGGATGCTCACCATGCCAGGCCAAGTTAACATGACTCCTTTCCCTGGTCTTGGGGTCCTTGAGGGGAGTCTAGCCTGAGTGGGGAACTTATGCTTCAACCGTAGTGCTGGGTCCCCTTCTCTGTTTGGAATGGGGTGGCGGAAGGGGAGACCACTGTTCTGATGATGGGGGCTGTTGTCACCTTTTATAGATGACCTGATGGGGGCTGCTCTGATCCCCGCATCCCCAGAGGCCTGGGCCCCCTACCCTCTATACACCACAGAGCTGACCCCAGCCATCTCACATGCTGCATTCACCTACCCAGCTGCCACTGCTGCCGCCGCCGCCGCCCTGCACGCTCAGGTAAGCTCTCCCTCCGGGGGAGAAGCAGGAAGAGGAAGGATGAAGGCTCTAAGCTGGCCAGACTTCGTATCTCCCTGGCCACTCGTGTCTGCAAGGCTGCAACAGAGCTTCTGGCTTCCACATCGGTACCCTTAGGGTTTGGGATCTGACAGGGCGTGGGGAGAGGACAAGCCATGAGGCCACATTGAGGATACGAGCAGAATGTTGAGAGAGAGCTGTGAACACCTGCCGGCAGGCACCGTACTGCATTCTGCTTCTGGCGACAGAACCATGTTTCGAATCCCAACCTGAGTATGGTCTCTTGAGCCATGCCACCTGCCCCTGCCTCCTCCTGCCTTTATGAACTTCGGAAAGCTCTTAAAGATTTCTATGCCCCAATTTTCTACTCATCGGGAAAATGAGAATATTATTACCTGCCTCAGGGTGGTTGTGAGAATTGTGTGTGCAGATACGTGAAGTACTAGAACTGTACCTGGAACATGCTGAGTCCTCAGTGAGTGTCTGCTCTTGTTTTTGTGAAGCCTGGACAGTCTCCACTGTGAACCTGTGCTGGGGTGGGAGAGGGAACAAGCACTTCTGGGGAAGAGCTAGGGAGGGAGAGCCGGGCCAGGAGGGCTCTGTGCTTGCCAGGTGCCATGCCAGGTTCCCGAGAGGCAGGTGGTCAGATACCAGCCCACGTCACTGAGAGGCAGGACAGGTGTATGGACAGGGCACCACCGGGCAGCCACAGCAGGGCTGAGGAGCAGTGGTGAGCCCACCTCAGCCTCTGATCAGCGAAGTGACTGAGAGCTGAGCCTCGGGAAGAGTGACAAGGCTAGGGTGTGCTGTGCTGTTGAGAGGGAGAGAACAGAAGTCACCTGGCTGGGGAGACGGAAGGGGCCGAGGAGGAAAAGGATATGAGAAGCCAGGAAGGGAGAGTTCACAGGAACCAGAAGCTGAGGTGGGAGGAGTCGGGTGCTCTGCCCGAGGGCTCCGTGCGTGTCCGTCTCAGGTCCTCTGGGGGCTTAGTGACATCTGGGTTCATCCAGTTCCAAGGTGGAAAGTTCAGATTCCCAGGCTACTACCCTAGAAACCGTTCCCCCCCAGCAGGGAACGTTCCTGGGCTGCAGCACCCTGCACCCCTGTACAGAGGACAGAGTGTGGTTAGACTTGGTGCTGTTCCCCAGCTGCGCGCCACAGACAGCTGGGAAATTGGTCAGGGGAAGAAGGTGGTAAAGAGCTTCCCCTGGAGGAAAATGGGTATTTACCGCAAACCAGGTTCTGTGATGGACACAAAGTAGTCAGCAGGAAAGGCAGTGCCGGTCCCCTGTCCTGGCCGAGTGTGGGAGGCAGTGCTCCCAGCCACGCGGAGTGTTTAATTGCAGAGCCCTGCGAGGCCTTGCTGGTGCTGGTTTCCTTGCCTCTGATCCCAGCTTTACCACCAATTAGCTACCTGAGCTTTAGCAGGTGACCTCACCTCTGGGCCTCCGTGTCCTCATCTGTAAATGAGAGGCTAGACCAGATCGGGTGGGGAGGTTCTACCCCACCTGCTCTGAGATGCTAGGCTGTGATGATAGTAAGGCAGAGGCTGGGAGCCAGGGACAGTTAGTATGTCAAATTAACGAGGAGAGGTGTCTCTGCCCTTTACGGGGCGGCCCCCCCCAGCTGGCTGGGAGTTGCGCACGGCTACCCGCCCCTGAGCCCCATACCACAGGGCTGGTGCCATCCTGTAGTCTTCTTTTCCAGCTTCCTTCTACCTTACCCACCACCTGTGGCTGTCCAACTCCAGTCCAGCTGCCTTGGTCCAAATCCTGGCTCTCTCTTTCAACACCTGTGTGACCTTGGGCAAATTACTTAGGCATTCTGTGTCTTGGTTTCTTTGTGGAATGGTGATAACTCATACTTACTTTATAGGGTTGTTGTTAGCATATTAGCATAATGGAAGTGCTATAGAAGTGCTGATTATCATGATTATTATTTAATGTCATTATTGTCTAGTTCCTGGGTCCTCTCTGAGGCTGGAGACCTCATTGTGCCTGAGGTCCTGTCTTCTGACTTCCCTGGGAAGGGGATGAAGGCCACCTCAAAGGACAGTGGCATTTTTCAGGAGGCGGACTAAAGACCGGAGTGGACCAGGTAGTAACTGGTTCTGTCCCTGCTACTCAAGCTCTCTAGAAAGCCACTTCCTCCTCAACAATGAAACTGTTAGGACCAAATGTGGTAATAGGCACGAAAACATTTTCCAAGCATTTTTCCACCATCTCTTCCTTCCAAGAGCCCCCTCCCTGCCCCCTGACAGCGCTGCCCCAGAGGTGGAGGCTGAAAATACCTAAGTAAAGGAAGTAGACACATGCTCCTAAGGAGAGTATTCTGAACCCAGAGGACCAACAGAAAAACAATTTTTCTGTGCCTGGGAGCAAGGAGGTGACTTGGAGAGAAAGTGGAAGCTCATGGACAAAAGGGGATGAAAAGTAGTCCTTTCTTTCTCTACCCCAACATGTACACCCCGACTGCACGCCCTTTGCCAGTAGCTCAGCCAGAACCAAGGCACCCACGTGTGGCCCCAGGGACCAGACCTGCAGGAAGGGGTTTGTAGATGGTTCAGTCCCGCACTGTCGTCGCACGAGGCCATCTTGCTCGACATTCTGATCCGCTTGATAGAGTCTGAGTCTTCTCCTTTAAGAGGAGAGGCATGCAAGAGGTGTGGATGGCAGGGGCACACTGAGGTCTGGCACATCGAGATGGCCTAAAAGCAGGGATTCTCTGGGTATCCTGCATCCCAGGTTCCCCCCAGACTGGACTTCCATTTTCCATTTCGACCTGAGGCTATGGGGTCTTTCACTGTGGCTCCTTTCCCCCCTAAACTGGCTCAGCCACTTGCTGGTGACTTTAAAGTTACATGAACTCCCTTGCCTCACTTTTCTTATCTGTATAATGGAGAGGGTAATAGTATCACCTGCATGGGGTTTTGTGAGGATTAAATGAACTGAGTACATGAAAACTCCATAGAGCAGCATCTGGCACATGGTGAGTGCTTCATAACCATTAGTTACTAGAGGGCGGCATTTATGGGAAAAAACAGGCAGGTTTTTTTCTCTTTTTCCTTTAGGCTATCATCCTGCTCCCCAGAAAATCGCTACTTTTAGTCCTCAGACTGGGTGGGTAGTTGGGTACGGGTGTATAAGTAAATCCAGAGATAGGACTCTTTTACAAAAATTACCATACACATTTAGTCTTTTTAAAACTTAAATATTAGGACATTTTTCCATGTCAGTAAATGTAGATCTGCATTCTGGATGCCTGGCTAGCCCACCATTGGACAAGTGTGTGTAGCTCCCTATGGAAGGGCAGTTAGGCTGTTTACCCAATTTTTTGCTACTGATAGGCTGTGCTGCATGGACACCCTTATTTCCACCTCTCTGGACACCTGTTCTGCTTGTTTTCGTTATCCTAAATTCCTGGAACTATTACAAGGTCAAAGTATAGACTGGCTAGTCTGGGTTAAGTAAGACTGGGTATTGTTTTAATTGACTTTCCTTTTGTTTGTTTGTATTTTGTTTTTGGGTTTTTTTGCTGAGGAAATCCTCAGCAAAAAAGTCGGTGTGGAAGATTGCTGTTGCCAATCCTCCTCTTTCTGCTTGAGGAAGATTTGCCACCAGCTAACATCTGTGCCAGTCCTCCTCTATTTTGTATATGGGTTGCCATCCCAGCATGGCTGACAAGTGGTGTAGGTCTGCGCCTGGGATCTGAACCTGCAAACCCAGGCTGCCGAAGCAGAGTGCGCTGAACTTAACTGCTACGCCACGGGGCCTGCCCTTCAGTTGACTCCCTGATGAGTGAGGTGTCCGTGTTTATTGGCTATTCACATTTCTTCTCGTGCAGACTCATTCCTGTGCCCCCCTCTCGGCACATCTTCATTAATCAGTCCCAAGATCTGAGAGGGGACTGAATTCATGCCCCTCTGTGTCTTGATGCTGCCCCTTTTGGAGCCTGGTCATTCTAGATGCTCAGGGGCCTGTCCCCGTGGGGTGGCCTCTCAGGACTCTCAAACTCCCTGTGAACAACTGGACGCCCTGAGAAGGAACTGACCGCTCGCTCCCTGAAGCACTGACCCTGACCCCTGGACCTGGGGGTCTCTTGTTCTGAGCTGGAGCAGGAAGGGACCCTGCTTCATTAGAGCACCCAGACCGCTGGCCTGTGCCAGGTGTCTGAGGGAGTGGAAACATAGTCCCTTGACTACGTTCTGTCTGCTTCAGTGACACGGCCATCCCGAGCTCAGAAATGGGATCTTTCCTCCCCAAGGAGGCAGTGGCTCGTCTCAGACTGGAGGGAAAGCTGCTGCTTTAGAGGCCAAGTCCCAGCACCTAGTGGAGAGAGTGTGGGACCAGATGAGGCAGGCTCACTGAGGGAGCCCTTAAGCAGCCGCTGGAGGCCTCCAGAGTCCCTCCCACTCTCATCCGATGTTCTCCCCTCCTCTCACCCAGCCCTGCAGGGCACCCAGGCCCCCCTCCCCCCGCCACACACACACTTCCTGTTACAGGGCTGCTCCAGCTGGAGGCTGTGTGGAGGGCGGTGGTCACGGCCCACTGGGGAGTCCCCGAGCTGGACTGGGCCACAGGCTTGTCTGGTAGCAATGGTGCTGGTTTCTTTGTTGTCTTTCTCTTGTGGAATGGGCTCTAGTGTCCAGCCAGGCTTCCAGCTGAGAGGGCATCCCACAGTTCAGCAAAGGGTAGGAGAGGCTTCCTCCCACTCAGCTGTCAGCCAGGAAAGGAAGGAACCGCTTCCAGATGTTTAGGAGGCTGGAGAGAAGATACAGCGGCCTCTGAGGCTGGAGAGAACATACAGCGGCCTCTGAGTCTGGACAGCTCAAAGGCAAAAAGAAGCTCTTGGGGGCTGGCCCAGTGGCATAGTGGTTAAGTTCGTGCATTCTGCTTCGGCAGCCTGGACACCACTCATCAAGCCATGCTGCATCAGCGTCCCACATACAAAATAGAGGAAGATTGGCACAGATGTTAGCTCAGGGACGATCTTCCCCACCAAAAAAAAAAAGAGAGAGAGAGACTCTTGACCTTTTCTCTGTGCTGTGGAGCTTAATCAAAGTGTTTCTAGCAGCCTGGGGCCAGCTGTGTCCTGGTGACAGCAGTGCCACAGGGAAGATCCTGGCGTTGGTCAGGTGGCCTAGGACTGGGTCCTGCTGTATGCCAAGTGTCCTGGCACCTTAGAGTAACCAGCCCCTAGCTTCTGCTGAGCGTGTGGTGGTCAGAGTTCTGGGCTATACACAACAGCACCTAGAATTTGGAGGGGGCACAGGAGCAAGTTCTCAGGAAGCTTCCATCAGCCCCCACATGACCTGGCACTGCTCGATACCTTTTCTGCTTACAGAGGCAGGATTCCGGGCAGCCAAGTAGGTAACTGGGTCCGACTGCTGCTGCTTCAAGGGAGTTGTCTGTATGCCTAGCTGTCCTCATTTTCTACATCGGCTCTCATGTGCCTTCCCTTCCTTTCCTAAGGGGACCCCAGGCTCCCCTCTCTGGGTACTCTTTCCCCTATCTCACTCGGAGTCTTGTGATGCCCTGCCCCCACCCTCCCAGGCAGCCATGGGTCAGGCTGGGGCAGACATGCTGTCTGCAACTGGGGCAGGCGGCCTCCCTGCAATCTTGGCTTGGCACCCAGCACAGCTCACCGTCCAGGCGACTGGTCCATGGGGAAGAGGGTGCATGTCATTTCCTGATCTGTCTCTGGGAATCCTGCTTTGGGGCTACTGCTTGCTCTGTGGGGCCTTCTGGCAAGTGCCGGGGTTTAGGTAGCTCCCAGGCCCCAGCCAGAGGGCTCAGCTGGTAGGTTACAAATCTCTAGACTTAGGAGGCTTGTAATGGAGGGAACAAGAGGGACGGAGGGGTTGAAACGGGAGGAAGCGTCGACTGGGTCTCATCCTTGGCTTCCTTGGAGAATCATGAAAGGACAGGAGCAATGTCTGGGAGTTCTACCCCTTGGAGACCCCACCGACTTTGGTTTCTAATGTGTTTTACATTCTGTCTTATCTGATCCTCATGACCACCCCATGACTTAATCATCTCTATCTTATAGCTGGATGAGGACACTGAGGCTCAAAGAAGCCAAGCAAAAATTTATTAGGTTCATTCTCCTAATGTTAGAAATTCTGCACTCTCCCAGGAGAGGGGGAAGGGCAGATTGTTGGCACCAGTGCCCCCAGCTGCCAAGACTCCAGTGGCACAGCCTGGCACATTCGAGTCGGGCTTAGTGGAATGTAAAACACCTTCGTAACCATTGTCTCATTTGAACCTCGACCCTGCGGAGGAGGCAGGTCACGTGGTGCTCTCCCATTTTCAGGATGAAGAAACTGATGCCTAGAGGTGAGTAAGTGACCCGACATCTGCTGGTCAGTGACACAACCAGGACTCCAACAGGGACACTGCAGGCCATGTTTACCCAGCTCCCCCATCGGAGAAGGGACTGCACAGCCTGCTCCTGATGTTGGCTTCTCTTGCAGGTGCGCTGGTACCCTTCCTCTGATACCACCCAGCAAGGATGGAAATATCGTCAGTTCTGTTAGTTCTTCAGTAAGTGCTGGCCCAGAGGTCCAGGATGAAGAGTGTCTTAGTCCCTGGCTTGGTGCAGGGCCGTGGCTCCTCCCTCCGCCTGAGCTGTGTGCTGGGGCACTCTGGCTGTTTCTCCCCTTCTCCTTCCACCCTGTCACCCCTGCCATCCGTCTGCAGCCTCCTCACAAGGGGAAGGCCTGGGTTCAGCTCCAGTCCCACGCCTCTGCTCATGGCCACCTCTCTCCCCTCCCTCCAGGTCTTGTCACCGCAGCTTGAAGCCCCTGCCCTGCCGGGGAGGAAGCCACCCTGAGCTTCCACTGCCCCCGGGCGGCCTGTGGAGAGCAGCTGCTTCCCTCCAAAGACTGTGAATTTTAAGCCTGACTCAGTGGACTGCTTCCCATTTTCCTTTGTCTCCTCTTCCTCATCGCTGTCCTGCCCCAAAGCCCCTCTCCAAGGCCTCACCGGAGGACTCGGGGGCCTTCTTACTGGGACACCCAGACCCTGCTCGGAGGCCTCACTGGGACTGAGCAAGGCCTGACCTCCAGTCCAAACTTGGTTCCGTAGCTCCACCTCAGAGAAACGAGGCATTTAATTTTGCATGTTTTCTGGCATGAATTAAGACACTTAAACTGTGTATATGTGAGTGTACAGTTTGTTCTCACATTGTGTCGCCATAGCAACAGGTCCTGGCCACTGATGGTTCATCACTCCTGGTCCCTCTCTCCACGCCCCTCCCCTCCACCCGCCCTGCTTCAGGGAGGACCGAGCCTTGCAGCCGGTCCGCCCGGCACCCCCCGCCACCCCCACACACGTCCAGGCTGAATAGCAACGACCACCAACCAAGATAGAGTGTTTTCTTTTTCATTTCAAATCAGGGTCCTCCGCTTCCTCCTCCTCAGATGGGCCAACAACTGTCAGGAAAATCCTTTCCCTGCCGTTCTGCTCACCTCTTCACGGTGCACCCCACCCCTGCCATTGCTCCTCATTCTTTCCAAACTTCGAAACCAACCAAAAAGTGAAAGTATTTTTGTACCCTGTGTAACAAAATATTTATGCATCATAAAGGATTTCTCGTGTGTGTGCAATTAATTATTAAAGAGACCTTGTTCGCCCTGTCAGATAAGTTTAATGTTTAGTTTGAGGCATGAAGAAGAAAAGGGTTTCCATTCTCCAGCAATGAGCCTTTGTGTCAGGCGTTAGTTTAAGAAAAATGAAGGAAAAATTGTGCAATTTTTTGTTTCGTGAGCACGTCAGTGCATTGCCGTCTGCCGCAGTGGTGGCTGTCTTGCCGTGTTCAGACTTGGGAGACGAGGTGGCTGTTGTAATTGCTGATCCTGTGAGAATGTGAAACTGGGTAATATATGAAATGCAAAATAAAAAATCATCCAAGTCACTGCTCTCTGACCTCTGCTTCCACGGGATGTCCACTGCCGTTGGGAGGGCGCGACCAGAGGACAGACATTGGGAGTTAGGAGGGGAGGGAAGTGAGGTGGGCCCAGGCCTTAAAGCTCAGGCAGCCTCTCCCTCTTTCGCTCTTTCGTGTCACTAAAGTCTGGAGGGGAGGTGACTTGCCGAGGGCCATACAGCGGAGGCCATGTCTGTCAGCCCTCCCTGTGTTGAATTTATTCACCTCTTCATTATCTGAGTTCTGAGGATGGGGTGGAGATTTCCTGCACCCAGAGTAAGCACCCCAATGGGACCTTCGTTTCCTCCGCTGCTGTTAGGCAGTTGTCCTAAGCTTTGTGGCCTGTGGCCTTTCGGGCCCTCCAGTAGAGAAGGACTGTGGTGTGGGAGGTTAGGCTCCTCTGCGTGGCGTCCTTGGTGTATGTCTTGTGAGGCTGTGCTGGAGGGACGGAGAGGACCCAGGAGTCTGGCCCAGAAAGGGTTAAGCTCTCCCACCCTGAAGTTCCCACTGCAGCTCTGATTCCTGAGGTTTTGCTGGGAGCCAGAGCAAATGGGCATGGAGGTCAGGGGAACGGTGCGGTGCCAAGAACCTGGGCTGCACTGGACCCAGTTAGGACGCCGCAGCCGGCCCTGATTCTTCTCTCTTACGATTGGGGCCTCAGTCTCCTCGTCTGTGAAGTAGTGGTTTGAAATCCTTTCCACCTCCTTCTGGAGAGTTGGAGCACTGACCTGATGGCTTTGCTGTTTGTCTTTTCCATCAGTGCACACACACCCTCTCCTCCCGCCATGCCCTTCACACCTTGACTGCTGTGCCTGGAAAGGGAGGGCAAGACAGGCCTCAGAGCCTCCCTCTCACTGGGGCTGGCCCTGGTCACTTCCTCACCTGCACCTTGGTGACCCTGCTGTCCTTCTCCACTCCCTGCCTCACGCCTTCTGAATCCCAGTCCTTGCACTGGGCCACTTAGGTCTAAGGTGTTGTGCTGACGAGTGTGTCAGCTGTTAAAGGCTCAGGGATGTCACATGAGCCCCAGCTGGTACCTGCGTGTGAAGAGAGGACACAGAGCTTCCAGGTGATGTGAGGGAGGAGTCCAGCCAGGTATAGGCCCTGTTGATAACTCTGGGTGGCAGGTGGGTGGGTTACCTGAACCCCAGAGGGAGGCTCTGGGAGGAGGGGAGTTGGTGGCTGTGTTCACGCCAGCAAGGGGTCGGTGGGTGATGCTTTCCTGCCTTGTGCCCCTCTCCTCACTGCAGTATTTGGACCAGCGAGGCACTTGCCAAGCAAGCAAGGCCTTCCCAGCTGGCAGCCCCTTCCAGTGCAGGTGGGGAAGCTGCTCTGAGCCCCACCACCCCCACCCAGGGCCGAGCCGATGCTTGACCTACTTCAGCTGTGTCAGGAGCCACTGGGTCTTCCTGAGGTGGTGAATTATTTAGTTGGGGCGCCTGGGCCTTTCTGAGAGGGGCTAAGAAAGCTGCTCCATAATTTAAAGGCCCCTGCTCCTCTGGCTTCCCTGGCGGGGGGGGGTCTCCACGCTTTACTGAGCAGGTTCTAGGTCTGAGAGGAGGAGAGGAGCTGGGAAGGGGAGGGAGGCCCTGAGGCCATCCCAGAGGGGGCTTTCCAGCTGGATTAGGGCCTTTTCTCAGGGTGAGGCCTCCACAGAAAGGCCTTAGTGGACAGTTGTGCACGGGCTGAACTTGTGGAATTGATGAGCGTTGAATAGTTAAAGGGCTTCCTGACCAGGACACAGGAAGGCTGGGGTCAGAAGCAGCCAGGTCCTGACTCCTCATCCTGTGCTCTTTCCAGAAAGATTACAGGTGAAAGCCCTCTTTCCTTTCTGAAGGGAGTTTAGGCATCTGGGAATAACCAGGGTTCTTTTGCTCAGGGGTCCCCTCCCAGCAGCACTGAAGTCCCCCCCATGGCAGAGGAGGCCATCTTCACAGGTGCTCACGCCTCCCACCCCCATTGCACACAAATGAGGCTGGTGCTACACGGATGCTTGCTGAGGCACTGGGGAGCCCGAGTGCCGCTCCCCCCCCCGCCAGCCACCCCTCCGTGACCTGGCCTGAAGCCAGCTCTGTGTTTCCTGGGACAAAGATGATGCTTGTCTCCCCAACTGGGCCATCCTTGGGCGCTGCTACCTGGCCAGCATTTTTAGGGATGTGACTTTTATCTTGGAACCTTCATAGGAGAACAGGTTCCACCACCTTTGGAACTTCCAGGCTGTGTGGCCTGACATTGTGCTTCTTGGGAATCAGTGTAGCATAAAGGCTCAGGCTCCATGGGGGCCTGGAGGTCCCAGGAGGGACCAGGCTTACCTGTTCCTCGCCCTTTCCACCTGGCTCTGCCTGTCATGTGTGAGCCTGGCATAGCTCCATTTCCTGGGGTCTTGAATAAAACGTTTTTGATCTTGAGGAGCTTTCTGTCAGAATGCAAATATCCCTGAGAAACAGGGCAAAGCCCTTCTCAGTTGGATTAGGGAAAGTACCTGGAAGGGAAAGGTGAAAATGGGAGAAAAAAGACTCTCCTGCAAAGTATCAGGAGGAGGGAGCAAAAACCTCTCCACGTAGGGGGGCTAGCCTGGTGGTGTGGTGGTGAAGTTTGCACTCTTCACTTCGGCGGCCCAGAGTTTGTGGGTTTGGATCCCGAGCACCAACCTATACACCACTTATCAAGCCGTGCTGTGGCGGCGTCCCACATACAAAATAGAGGAAGATGAGCACAGATGTTAGCTCAAGACCAATCTTCCTCAGCAAAAAGAGGAGGATTGGCAACGGATGTTAGCTCAGGGCTACTCTTCCTCACCAACCCCCACCCTTCCCCCCGCATAAAACCTCTCCAGGTAGCTGCAGCCTACTCTGCCTCCGTCCATCCATGCAAGTCCTCCCCCTGGGTGGGCCACCCCCAGGAGAGCAGGCCCTGATCCCTGACCTGTTTCCTCAGGAACAGAGGAGGGGCTATAAGAGCTGAAGGCCCACCCCTGTGAGAGGGGAAGAGGCTGGGCAGATCACTGCCCTGGCAGTATTCCAGGATGACAGGAAAGGGGCATAAGCTCCTGAGGCCTGGGCCTTCTTGACCATCACCCAGCCCACCCACACCCTCTCATCAGTGTGGACGACATCCACGGGCTCCCCTGCCCTCTGGCTTCTAGTTGGATTGGGTGAGTGGGAGCCCCTGCAGGAGTTTGGAGGGAGGTCAGTGGGTGAGGTCAGGTGCCCCTGGCCATTATCTTCATGACCTTAGAGCAAACCACTTCACCTGGTTTTCTGAAGGGCCCTTGACCTTCAGAATCAGAATGTTAGCATTGAGTGTTTAGTCCAGTCCCCTCTCCCATTTAACAGATGAGGAGGTTGAAGCACAGAAGTGAAGTGTTTTGCTCTAAGGTCATGAAGACTGGCCAAGGTGTACTCCACTCATGTCTCCTGACTCCCAGTCCAGTGCTTCTTCTACCACCCCATGTGCCATTCCAGAACCACACATATACCCTTTAGCACACGGGCAGAGAGGCAGCAGACACAGGACAGGCCACAGGCTTGGAAGCCTCTCCCTGCAGTTCCAGAAGCCAGGACTAGAATTCAGGTTTCCTGTCATGCCTCACTCTGGCCTGATCACTTCCTGGACTACTGGGTGCTGCTCCCTGATGAAGGGACAAAGAAGCCCTCAGTAACCTATCGAGCTTCAGCCCAGCCCTGTGCAGTCTCTCTGGCCTGGTAACCTATGGGGTAGAGTTGTTGGATTTAGAGGACCCATCCAGCCTCAACTTATGCAAGAACCAAGACGGTGTATCTCCATTTCTGCCTGTGGTAGAGAAAATGCAACACAATTTAGTAGGAGGCATCTAAGAGACAAGGAGTGGCTATATCATTCCATGAAAGCCCATCTCTTTCCCTCTACATATGTATATATTTCTTTACTCATCTGTACCTTTCACAGAGTTATTGTGAGGGTTGATGATAACACAGGAACGTGCCTAATACACAGTAGGTACTCAGTAAATGTTTGCTATAGTTATCTTAAAAAGAACACATTTTCATGTTTCTCTCATCCTTAACAAGAAATGAAACTGAGTTGATTCTAATTTATGCAGTCCTTGGTTATTTTCCTAGTAGGATCAATAGTCCTCAAAAGCTTTTTAACCCCTCATTCTACCTGGAGGAGAAGTGGAGGAAGGAGAGGGCAGGGCCCAGGAATTGTGGAGAACATCTACAAGCCCGAGAGCCAGGCTTTGGCACTTTGGCACCTTGCATCTAACTCTTAGCTTTTTTTTTTTTGCTGAGGAAGATTCGCCCTGAGCCAACATCTGTGCCCATCTTCCTCTATTTTGTATGTGGGTTGCTGCCACAGCATGGCCACCAATGAGTGGTGTAGGTCCACGCCTGGGAACCGAACCCAGGCCACTGAAGTGGAGTGTCCCAAACTTAACCATTAGGCCACGGGGCTGGCCCCATAACTCTAGCCTTTTGATCAAACCGTTTGGGATTTCGGAGTTCTGGCAATTGTTGCAGTAGTAATAGTAACACATTCATATACTGCTTTATGGTTTACAGGATGTGTTCACATATGCCATCGCCAGTGAGCCTCATAAAGCCCTATGAGATAAGCAAGAAAGGCATCATTATTCACTTTTTGCAGCTATGGAAACTGAAGTTTTAAAAAAAGCAGACAGCAGAAGCCTCAAGACCCTGTATCCCATCCAGAGTTAGATGATTCTCTGGAACTCGGGATCACAGGGTCCCGCAAAGGGCAGGGCTCCTGGGAGACTGGCATAGCCTCATGGGGCCTGGAGAAGCCCTATGTGGGCAGGAAGAAGAGCCAGTGGTTACCCAAACCTCTCTAGTAACCTGCTTAATTAAGAAAGACTAAACGAAAAACAGGCCACAACCATTAGATTACATGGGAGGGAGAAAACCTCACCTGGACAAGGGCGAGCAGAGCTCAGAAAACTCTTAAGGTAAACTCGTTTCCTAATTTGACCAGAGCAGGTTTATACGTGTGCCAGTATCAACTACCTATATCTGAGTTTATCTCTTGTTAGCGTTTGTGAGCAACTACAGCTTCATGATGCTGCCTGAATGAGTAGTTTCATTAATCCAGATGAATTACTCGAGTTTGCTGTTTTCAATAACTTAACACCACGGGGCTCGGAGAGAGTTAAGTCCACAGGCTGTAGCCACGAAGCACTCCTGTCTCTGACCTTCCGTTGCCCTGGGTCGTGGTCTGGGGAACAGCTATCTCCATTTCGTGGACAGGAAGTTCAACTTTGGAGAGGTGCCAGAGGAGCCTCCTCCTATTTGGCCACCAGGAGCCGAGGCACTGAGCCTGGACTCTTGTCACCCGAGGGGAAGGACCACACCCGCCTGCCCATTCATTCTCTCTTCAGTCATTCTTCCTTTCAGCAAACATCTGTTCAGTGTCTGCTCCCTACTGGAGCCGTGCTTGGTGCCGAGGTGGAGGATAAAGCAGAGTTGCTGTTCTTGGGGCACATCCTGGGGCCTGGGGGTTTGGGCTGTGAGCTACTTAAGTGGATAATAACCCGGAAGGGGAGAATTTAGAAGTTGGTGGTTCCAAGTGACTCAGTTTCCCTTTTTCCCCCTGGATGCCATCCTACTGCCCTCTTCCCCCCAAGTCCAGATCCTCCCCTGGGGCCATGTTATTGTGGTTCTGTGCTTGGCTTCTCAGAACAGCTATGTGGGTAGCTCAGAGGTAGGCACGGAGGGAGGTGCCCCATTTCCCACCCCAAGGCAACTCTTCAACTGCCAGAGCAGGATGCTCAGATTCTAGCCCCCGGTGAAGGCGGCCTCTCGTAACAAAGGCTTCTCAGCTGTGCCTGTTTCTCTCTCCAGACCCAGTTCTCACTCCTGGAACCACGAGTGTGGAAACTAGCTTAGGTATCAGGGAATAGATGGAGAGAGAAGCACCATAAAAGGGGAGCGAGGAGGGAGCAATAGCTACCAGAGCAATGATCTCCACTAGGATTTTCCCCACAGACCATACTCCCAAATATTTCTTTGCATATACTTTCCATGAACATATATACTTAAATCTCTCCTATCTATAGCTGCCAGATGAATCATGCCAAAATACCACTTTCACAGTTTCAAAGAAATTTCTTTCATGGTTTTCTAGAGTCTATGGGCTGATGGCCAGAGTCAGGCATTCAGGATCCACCCTGCTTTGGCTTCTGGGCCCTTCTTTCCTGTGCATTCAAGTCAAGACATTTGCTGATCACTGTGCAGGCTCTGAGATACTCACAGGGAGAGGTTTTTCCAATGAAATTGAGCATTGCCTTCATCCTCAAGGCAGCAAGGGGACCTCAGTGTGACCTCACTCCAGGTCTCGTTTCTGGATGGATCTCTAGGTATGCTCTGTGACTCCAGCAAGTCCCTTTCTCTCTCTTTGGCGCCTTCCCTGTCCTGCCTCCCCTGCATCCTCCATTGCCCCCTTGTCCTATGTCCACCCATGTTTACATCTCAAGTGTCTTGTCTTGGCCTGGTGGTGCCCAAGGTGAGGTCTGCTCACCCAAGACAGCACTACTCAGGTGGGCTCTAATGGGACCTCCCTCTTCCTAGGGGCTGCGTGGGTGGAGTGAGGCTGGGGTGACCTCTCGTGGTCAAAAATGCTCACAAGCCTCACACATTTTTCCCTTTTGACCTTCCAAGAGGAACTCTGCCTGGGGCTACTCCAGGATCCATTTGTTCTGGACTGTCTGGCACCCCTGTTCCGGCTAATGCTCTCAGAGGCAGAGCTGGCAGTCTATCGCAAACATGTATGTATTTACAACTGGCACTGGGGGTACGAAAGTGAATATTACACCCCAAGAAATTTGATTCAACCACGTCAGTTCACAAATGGAGAAGCCTTGGCCTAAGAGGCAAAAAAATGTGCCCAAGTTCATTTGGTTACGCAGGATTGACATCAAATTCAGGTGCCCTGACTCACGGTTTCATAGAAGATCGAGTCAGTTACCTGTATGCTCTTCCACCTCATTGATTAAATTTCTATGTGTGTATGTGATATGCCAGGAATGGCACTGAGTTTGATAACCACAGTTGATATTTTCAGAGCTTACATGTCTAATTTCTCATATCTGGGAGACTTTTTACCCACTGGAATGGCAGGGGTAGAGCTCCCTAAGAGTTCAAATTTGTACTGTTCCATTTCGGGGCGCTATTCCCAGATGCCACTGTACAATTAGCACTTCAGGCGTTGATCTCTTCAGTGTAAACCTGTGGTCCCTGCCCAGACTAGAAGTTCCCTAGGGCATAGGTCATCACCCACCAGCATAGTCTAGGGCACCTGGTGGTACCTAACACATGCCTGCTAACTGGCTACTTCACTATTTTTTATTTTTACTTTTGGTGAGGAAGATTAACCCTGAACTAACATCCGTTGCCAATCCTCTTTTTGCTGAGGAAGACTGGCCCTGGGCTAACATCCGTGCCCATCTTCCTCTACTTTATATGGGACGCCGCCACAGCATGGCTTGACAAGCGGTACGTCTGTCCACTCCCAGGATCCGAACCAGCGAACCCCGGGCTGCTGAATCGAAGCACGCGAACTTAACCACTACGCCACCTGGCCAGCCCCACTGGCTACTTCACTTTTGAGACATATTGTAAGCAAGTCCTCATGGGAATGTGTCCTCATGGGAATGCAATCTTGACGGAGGTCCCACCCTGTGAAAGCAGTCGGAGCTATCCGAAGGTGCAACGGCTGCCTTCATAGACAATGACTTTCTTGTCCCCAAAGGTCTTCAAGCATATGCTGGACGATGCTTAGTGGGGAAACTCTAGAGGTGAGTCAAACATCGGATGACTGGCTGGGCCCTGTCCTGATATTTTTTGACCTAGCTCTCCATCGCCAAATGCCCACCTTAGTCAAGAGTTGCAAACTCCCAGTAGCGGGTGATGGGACTGAGGGAGGAGGCCTGGGTGACTGGGTGGCAGGAGAGCTCATGCTCATGCCCCACTGAAAGGTGCAGTGGCTTCTCCTCAGCCCCAGCCAGCTGCTGCTGCTCAGCGGGATGGAGGCCCCATGTGGTTCCACGTTTTGATTGTCAACAGAAACTGGACATTAAGATTTTAATGTGAAAATTCATGATTTTGGATGTTGGCAACTAACCCCCAAATTTAAAACTATTGCTTGGCCCATGCACTATCGGGTTTGCAATTGAAAGATTCCTTCTAGTTTTCAGTTTGTGCAGTGTCTGGGGACAAAAACTGCCCCCAACCGTGTGTATGGCCCCCTCCTCTCCCTCCTTTGTTAGTTTCTTTTTCTACAGAAGCAACTTGGGCCATCTTCCCCTCGACCACATGAATCTCGGATCTCCCCGATGAGGAACCAGAGTTCGACTTCGTTGTGACACTGTATCGGCCATGCCTCCAGAGGCCACCAGGGGGCAGGGTCGGGGTGCAGAAAACTATTGGTTTCGGCGGGCGGAGGAGTGAGGATTGTGATCACCCTGCGCCAAAGCTGCATATCCGTCTTGTATCCAGGTTTGCAGGTTCAGAAAGGCATCTGAGGTTGTTCCCAAGCGTGCAGTGTGGCTCACCATTCCCTGCCTCACCTCCCAGTGGGTGTCATCGCTTCACCACTGGATCACGAGAGCAACTTTCTACCTGGACTTCCGGACCCTGGCTTCCCCCCACCCCCCACCCACCACACACATACACACACCATCTCCCATGCCTCCCAGCCACCCAGCAGTCACTGATGTTGGGTTGATCTGCCGAAACCCGCTTTCCACTGAACTTTTCAAGAGCCTTCAATGGCTCATCATCATTCACGGCTTTTGAGGAGTGGAGTGTCAAGACGCTGATCCTGGTGAAGTGAGGGAGAGTAGGATGGGAGGAGCTTTTCTATCATCTCAGTTATAATCATAAGGGAGGAGATTGAAGCACACAGAGAAAAGTGACCAATTCAGCCATCAAGCAGAACTCATATATTTCCTGACTTTTTGCTAGGTAGTATGGGAGATATGGAAACTTGAAGATGTGGTGCCCATCCTCAAAGAGACTATGGCTTGTTAGGAAAACATGATACACACATATAAAGAGGTAATTAAATCCCCATAGCTTCCAAATGGATAGTGCAGGCAGTAATGACAGCAGGAACTCAGGGAGAGGTCCCTGGATCTAAAGGGTCAGGGAAGGCTTCACAAAGGCCTCAGTGGTCTTCACACTTGGACTTGTATACCCCTAGAGGTACAAAATGACTTTTCTAAGGGTAGGTGGCAGGGTTATGTTGAAGGGGATCAATTTCCAGAACATCATCTTCAATAAGGACTATTCTATGCCTGACAATGCCTCTCCTCCCTTCATGTTCACAATTTCTTGTCTCCCACTTACAAAAGACAGGTGTGGTAACCACTGGTGCTCCTCACCCATGTTCCCTGTTCTCCTCCTTCCAGGTACTATCCCACCTTTTAGAAGTTAGATGTGGACTTGTGACTTACTTTGGCAGTGAAATGTGAGCGAAAATATGTCTCTTCTGGGTGGAAACATTTAAGAGCCAGTGTATGAGTCTCCTTGTTACCTTTTCTCTGCCATGGTGACCGATGGTATTTCAGATGGTGGGGTCTGGATCCCTGAGTGATGATGGCATGGATCAGAACCCCCAACTGAACTGCGATGGACATGTATTGTGAGTTGGGGGTGCTGGAGGAGAAAAGAACCTTTGTTGTCTTAAGCAACTGAGATTTTGAGGTTGCTTGTTACTACATCATAACTTAGCCTATACTATACAAAGGACTTAGCTCTCACCCATCCTAAATCTTACTTTCGTATGTTGTC
The DNA here is from genome assembly GCA_031878705.1 of Tapirus indicus. NCBI lineage: Eukaryota > Metazoa > Chordata > Mammalia > Perissodactyla > Tapiridae > Tapirus > Tapirus indicus. Next base: position 55,647,254 of record CM062918.1, on the reverse strand, counting down.
TTGGTGTGTAAAATTCTCTGGGGCTCCCAACAAAGAAACAATTTAACATAGTGATTTCAATATTGAGAAAGTGAATGACTCAAAATGACTGGGTAATAAATCCTTTTGTAAATCAAAGATTTCCCCGTAATTTGCTTTCAACAATTGAAGGAGGTGAAACAAATTCAGTTGTCACCTGCTCGATGATGAGGTGGTATTGAGTGACTCTGCCAGAACTTCTTCCATTCCCGTGTACTTATTTATATGAACAAGATTTCTCAGCATTAACATCCATAAAAAGGAAATGTGGAAATAGAATTGATGCTGATGGCTTCTCATTCCAGCATGTATATGTCTATCTTAATATGCATTGTATTTCCTATAAAATTTTACTTCTTATGTTTTAACAATTTTCTATCAACATTTGCAATATATTTATGTTGTCTTGACAAACAGTGAACTAACAATACTTGTAATAAGTCAATCCAGAAGAAAATTTTAAACTCTAGAGCTTTATGGTCACAAAAAATAAGAAAAAAATACAATTTTAATTTATGCATATATATATTTCATGGCAGAGAAGTATGGTTTGTTGATCAATAAAAAATTTTCAAGCATAAACTATATATTATATTAGGATAGCATTATGTGGGGGAAGTGGAAAGAAAGTATGAGTTCAAGGAGAAAAAGCAATGATGTAAATTTTCCTGTTAAAGAAGAGCTTGCTGGGGCTGGTCCAGTGGTGTAGTAGTTAAATTCACACACTCTGCTTCAGTGGCCCGGGGTTCACGGGTTTGGATCCTGGGTGCAGACTTACACACAGTTCATCAAGCCATGCTGTGGCGGCATCCCACATACAAAATAGAGGAAGATGGGCACAGATGTTAGCTCAGGGCCAATCTTCCTCACCAAAAAAATAAAAATTTCAAGAGAAGACATAGTTTTTAAAAACCAGTTTTGCTGAGGCGTACATAATTTAAAATTTTGTTTAGGGCGTGCATGAGCTATATTACTGAAAGACTACTGCCTTGAGGGATGGGCTGGATTTGGCTTGGTAGAGGAGGAGGAGGAGAAAGGAATTCTGGGTAGGAAGAAGAGAGAAAAGCAGAAACAGGGCACATTCAGGGAACTGTGAGTGAACCAGTTCATGGAGGGAAGTAACTGGAGATAAACTGGAAAGGTACATTGGGGTCAGACTTACAGTTACTAGGCTAAGGCATTTCTGCTTCTTATTAATTTTAATTATGCAAGTTATGAATGATCATAATCTCCTTGTTAAAAATTAAAACTTTATGAATAGGCTTGGGATCATCTCCTTTTCTGGTCTCTTCCTCACCTCCCCAGAGGTGGTCTTGATTTTCAGTTTGGTGTTAGCATTTTCAGATGGGTTTCCATGTAGTCACACGCACCTGTTGCAGGTCTCTTCACGAGAGAACACCTAGGCTAAGGAGTTTTGACTTTATCACAGGGTCATTAGCAACTGCTGTCTTAGGAGCATATGGCATCAATGTTAGTCATGTCTTCTGATTTTTCAAAAGACTAGAAATTGGGATTTTTAAATCTTTCAGTATTGGCTCAAAACTTTCTTAAGCACTATGCTAGCCAAACAAGGCATGTGTCAGCAGGATGCATCTGGCCTGTGGGCTGCTAGTTTGTGATCTCTGCTGTAAGTCTTCTTGCCTGAAGGCAGTGCACTGGACTGTCATATAATCTCTTGGCATGCCACTTGGCACTAAGATCTATGTGGTGATGAAGGATTCTGGTCTTAGGGAGATGCTTTGGGAACGGTTGACTTCATTCCCCATGTCCAGTTCCCACCCACTTTCCAACATCCAGCTGGTAATAGAGCTCTGCCAGGAAGCTGGGAGCTTAGCAGAAGGTTCCAGAAGCATCCTCATAATCCAGGCAGTCAGCCAATCTAGATTCATAGAAGCCAACACTCCTCCAGGGAGTTGGACCTAAAGCCTCCAGTGTCCTCTTAGGCATTGGGGCGGGTTCTTGTGCCTCTCCCAGGACAGAGTCCAGTGGGAACACAGACTGGTGACTGTTTCTCAAAGGGCTTTGTCCAGTGACTAAAGTCAAGCAAGGCAGTCAGACACAAATGAAAACACACACACACACACACACACACACACTGTCCCTAGCACTTCCAAGACCTTTTCCCACGCAGTCCTAGGGTGGCCGGAAGGACAGCTGGTCGTGGGAATGGACCTGAGGCCCCCTCCCCCAGTGGAAGCTCCACCCTGCTCCATTTACTCCTCACTGTGCAACCCGGACCCCTCCACCCGCTTATTACTTCCAGGGAAGGAAATAGCTGAACAATGTGGCAGATCAGAGAGTGGGCACTGGGCCCAGGGCACAGGACTGGTCCTTGGCAGGCTGTGGGCTCCGACCCCTGGCTGCCCTACTCCCACTGCACACCCCTCCCTCTCTGTTGGTTTCCCCAAAGGTTGGCCTTCCTCAGACCTTTCTCCCTACTTTCTCGCCGTCCCTGTGAAACTTCAGATGGATGACAACTCTTTCTAGGTTTGCCCCTTTCCTACTGTGTGGTAGCCAGTGGTGTCTACACTCCCACTTGGGTAAAATTCCTAGTACGAGGGGCTGAAGCCAAGCTTTGACAGAGATTTTGGCCAGTGGGGGTGGGCAGGAAGAAAGGGTCATTTTTTTTTCTAAAATTTTATCCAGAGGTGAAAGCAAGTCCTGAGAATGGAGACAGTACTGGAACAAGAGCACCAGAGCCCTGAAGTCTCATTCTCTCTTCTGGACAGAGCCATGTTGGCCTGGGCAGAAAGGGACAGAAGTGCTCACAGGTCTGTGGGGCCATTCTCAGAGGAACAGAAAGGAATCACTAGTCATTTCCAGTTTCTTGGGATTGGGAAGTTGGTGGGAATCACTACTTTTGTTTTTCCTGTTGGTCTAAAAGAATGTTCTGCCTGGGCCCAGAACCTCAAGCCCCAGGCGGTACTGCCCCTTGCTCGCTCTCAGTTCTAGTGATTTCAACTGCCTTGCTTTCCGCCAGGCATTTCCTGCCCTGGGAGCCAAGGGGCAGGGTTCCTCATAAATCTTTGCCACCTCTAAAAGCCAGTCTCCTCTCTCCTCCCCGGATCCTGACTCAGGGAGTGGGTAGTGGAATGGAGGTTCACTGGATAGGTGACAACAGGCCAGTCCTCATACCCTTCTGCCACACTCAACGTGGTTCCAGGATGAGATGAGTCCTGAATCCAGTCTCTTTCCCCTGATGTTTGGTTTCACCCCTTAAGTGATTTCTGCCCCTGTGAAGGTAGACCATACACTAATGGGCACTTGGAAACCTAAAAAGTCTTGAGAGTGGGAAAGAGCCCTCAAGAGCCCACTCCCAACCTCAAATTTTAGGTGAGAAACTGAGGCACAAAGAGCACATGTGCCTTGCCCAAGATCAACCACCAGTAAAAGGGAGAGAATTGGGACTCTCAGGTTTTCTGACTCTTAGGCTTTCTTTCTTTCTGTAACCTACAATTTTCAAAGGCAGCTTTGGCATAACCCTGGGAGGGAACAGAAGAAAAAATGCCAGTCTCTTGGTATCCTGATCTTCTTGCTTGGGCCTTTCAGAACCTTTATTTTTACCTCCTTTTTCAGTATCTCGGGCTCTATTTCTACCTTGAAAAAGTGGTATTTGAACTGTTTTTGTTCTTAGCAAAGAAGCTGATACTAATTCTTCTACACTCCTGCACTCAGAGGCTGAGCAACCCACTTTGCACTAATTATGCCGTCTGCGTTTGCTTCCTAGTTGTTTCATACATGTAAGTCATGTCTCTCCAACTATACTGTAAGCCTTTGTGCTTCACAAAATTTTCATTGAATTTTACCACCATAAAAAAATATTCATTGAGTGCCTACTATGGCCCAGGATCTTTGCTTCCCACTCTCATGGAGCTTTCAGACTAAAAGGCATAAGACACCATGAACAAGGAAATAACTGACTAAATAAATGTGCTCATTGCCGTGAAGGAAATGCCCAGGGTATAGTGATGCTCCCAAGGGCTCTCTGAGGAGGTGGTGCTGTAGGTGAGATTAAGGCTGGGGAGCCAGCCTCATGAAGATCAGCGGGTAGCATGGTCCAGCCCAAGGGAATACCAGAAATCAATGCCCTGAGGCACAAAGCAGCTTGTCATATTTGTGACCCTGAAAAGGAGCCAGAGTTGCTGCAGGAAGGAGAGGTGGAAGGGATGCAATGGAGGGTAGAAGGGCTCAGATCCTGCAGGGTCTCGTGTGCAGGAGAGGTGAGGAATTTGGATTTTATTACAAGTGAGCTAGGAAGCCGCTGGAGGGTTTAAAGTACAGTAATGACATGATCTATATTTTTATTTATTCGTTCATTCATTCACTTATATAAATAGATTTATGCTAGTTTATTTTTTCCCAGGCAGGAACAGGCTAATTTCTGGCACATGGTACCCTGTGTTTGGGCTTAAGGTGATTTTTTTCCTAGTTTTATTGAGATATAGTTGACATACAAGTTTAGGGTGTACAGCATAATGATTTGACTTACATACATCATGAAATGATTACCACAATAAGTTTAGTTAACATCCGTCATCTCATATAGATACAAAAAAACCCCATAAACAACAACAAAAACCAACAAAAAATATATCTTTTTCTTGTGATGAGAACTCAGGATTTACTCTCTTAACAACTTTCATATATATCATACAGCAGCATTATCATGTTGTACATTACATCCCTAGTACTTATTTATCTTATAACTGGAAGTTTGTGCCTTTTGACCACATTCATCTCCTTCCCCTCCCCCTTCCCCCATATATATATATATATATATATATATATATATATGTATGTGTGTATATATATATATATGTATGTATATATATCTATATTAAAAATATATATATATATTTTTTTTTTGGTGAGGAAGACTGGCCCTGGGCTAACATCTGTGCCCATTTTCCTCCACTTTGTATGTGGGACACTGCCACAGCAGGGTCTGATGAGCGGTGCATTGGTCCACGCCTGGGATTCGAACCTGTGAATCCTGGGCTGCTAAAGTGGAGCGCACAAACTTAACCACCACACCACTTGGCTGGCCCCTTAAAAATACTTAAAATATTAATTACTCTAACTGTTTTGAGGGGAATGGATTGGAAGAAGTCAAGAAAAGAGACAATTAGGAGGACAATTAGGAGGCTGCAGTAATCTGAGCAAAAGATAGTGGTGGATTGGATCAGAGTGGAAGAGATGCAGAATAAATATACCCCTTTTGGAGGCAGAAATGATGGGACTTGTTATAATGAGTTGGATGACAATGGGGGAGTGGGGGAAAGAGGGGAATTGTAACAACCCCCAGGTGCCTGCCTGAGCAACCCGATGGTGATGGGGCCATTTGTGGAGATGGGAAAGACGGGGAAGCCATGGGAAGGATGAGGTTGGAGGGGGCAGGGGGAATCGAGGGTTTGGGCATGTGAGGTTAGAGCCATTTAATAGAGATGTCAGGCTGGCCTTGTCAGATGTCATGTCAAGTGGCCTATATGTCTATAGCTTAAAAGAGGATTCTAGGCTGGAGACATGGATTTGGGAGCCATCAGACTACCATCAGGATGATATTTAAATTCATGGGAAAGAATGAGATCATCTAAGGATATAGAGAAGAGGCTCCAGGACTGGCTCCTAGGGAAATTCAACATTTGGAGGGCAACTAGAGTTGGTGAAACTGCACAAGGACATTGAGTAGAAGTGTCCCGAGAGCCACGCAGGAGAGGACAGTGTCATGGAAAAGAAGAAAGGAGAGTGTCCCAAGAGGGAAGGAGTGGTCAACTCTTAAGCATTCCCGAAGTCAAGTAATAGGACAGAAAGCCGACTCTGGATTTGGTCACTTAGAGACCAGAGGTGGCCTAGACAAGAGCAGCCTCTGTGGAGTGATGGGGTGGATGTCAGATCGGTGTGGATCGAGACTTGTTGTTGCTGCTATTATTATTATTTAATTTTATTATGGGAAATGTCAAACATTCAAGTTAAAAGCATCATTCAACAATCATCAACTCATAGCAACTGGTTTCATCCAGACCCTCTCCCCCACTTTGATTCTTTTGAAGCTAATCTCAGGCATATCATTTCTTTTCTTTCTTTTTTTTGTGAGGAAGACCAGCCCTGAGCTAACATCCATTGCCAATCCTCCTCTTTTTTGCTGAGGAAGACTGGCCCTGGGCTAACATCCGTGCCCATCTTCCTCTACTTTATATGGGACGCCGCTACAGCATGGCTTGACAGGACGTGCATCGGTCTGCGCCGAGATCCGAACCAGGGAACCCCGGGCGCCGAAGCGGAATGCAGAAACTTAACCGCTACGCCACAGGGCCGGCCCCCTATATATATGATTTTTAATTGACGATTTTATTGAGATAATTGCAGAGTCAGATGCAGTTGTAAGAAATAATACAGAGAGATCCCTTATATGCTTTGTCCAGTTCCTGCCGAACATTTTGCAAAACTAACTATAGTATAACATCACAACCAGGACATCGACACCTATCTTATTCAGGTTATCCCAGTTTTTCTTGTACTCATTGTGTGTGGGCCTTTGTGTGTTTAGTTCTAGGCAATTTTAGCACATGTGTAGGTTCCTGTTTCCACCACCACTGTCAAGATGCTGAACAGTTCCATCACCATAGGGATCCCTCAGTGTTGCCTTTTATAACCACACCCACCTCCTTCCCACCTTTCTTCACCCCATCCCAAACCCCTGGCAACCACTAATCTGTCCTCTATTTCTAAAATGTCATTTCAAAAATGTTATATAAATAGAATCATACATAATTCCCAGGAGATTCATCCAAGTTGTTACATGTATCAATCAATAGTTTAGTCCTGGGGCTGGCCCGGTGGCATAGTGGTTAAGTTCGCACACTCAGCTTCTGGCAGCCTGGGATCCGCAGGTTTGGATTCCAGGCGTGGACCGATACACCACTTGTCAAGCCATCTGTGGCAGCGTCCCATATAAAGTAGGAAAGACGGGCACGGATGTTAGCCCAGGGCCAGTCTTTCTCAGCAAAAAGAGGAGGATTGGCAACAGATGTTAGCTCAGGGCTAATCTTCCTCACAAAAAAGAAAAAAAAAGTTTAGTCCTTTTTATTGCTGAGTTGTATTCCATGGTATGGATGTACCACAGTTTGTTTAACTATTCACCTGCTTAAGGACATCTGGACTGATTCCAATTTTTGGCTATTATCGATAAAGAACTGTATACAAGTTTTTATGTGAACATAAATTTTCATTTCTCTGGGATAAATGCCCAGGAGTGCAATTCCTGGGTCATCTGGTAGTGGCATGGTTAGTTTTCTAAGAAACTGCCAAACTGTTTTCCAGAATGGCAGTGTTATTATTTTTTACGGATTGGAGAGCATGTTTATGTCCTGAAGGGAAAGATTAGATTGTAGGAGCCAGGTTCTTGAAAAGGAGAGGATGGGCCCCATAGCTCCTGTGGAGGGATTAGTTGGTCTTTTGTAAGGGAGGCGGGCACTTCTCAGAGTACCAGGAGTGGGGAGATGCAGGGGGGAGTAGAGAGGAAGATAGGTTTGCAGGTTGTGTTAGGAATGAGAGGGAGCTCCCCTTTGCTTCCATTTCCTCAGTAACATAAGAAGCCAGGGCAATATGTACATACATCAAATCATCATGTTGTACACCTAAAACTAATACAGTGTTATATGTCAATTTTATCTCAATAAAACTGGAAAAAAAGAACTTCAGAGTCTAGGTCATCAGCTAAGTTGAGAGGAGTAGAGGTTTTGCAGAGAGAGAATAGGTATAGAAGTCATCTCAGAGAGTGGAAAAGCAATCTTATTAGAGACATGTAGTAGGAATTCCCAGGCAGTGTGGAGAGCCCGTCTGAGTGAGGATCATGAACATGAATGAAGATAACCTGCCTGGCAGTGTGAGTTTGCTCTAGCAAAAGCACTCAGAAGGCAGAAGGTAGATTTATCCAGAGCAGGGGTTTTGCCAGGCAAGTACCAAGGGAGGAGATGGGCCAACAGAGTGGTTATAGTGATGGATGATGGAAATGAAGCTAAAAAAGAAGGAACGTGGAAACTGGGGCTAAAGAATAGTGAAAAATTAGTGAGGTCAAAGGATTGGAGCACATGATGAGGGTCAAAGAATTGTTGAGGGAGGCTCAATGAAGGAAAAGTTTGTGGTTGGAGAGTCTACCTATTGGAGGTGGTATGGTTTTTGGTGAAAACAAAGTTGAAGGTGTGGCTACAGAGTGGGTAGCTGCTGTGGAGTGTGGAAAATATCACTGGAGATGAGGAGGTCGAGGAAGTGAAAGGATGTTGGAGAGGCCATCACATGGATGTTGAACTCATCAAATATAACAAAATTTTGGGTGTGGAGAGAGGCAGTGAACCAAGAGCTAAATGATGGGCAGCAACCAGGAGGTTGATTGATGACGTCAACCAAGATGGTATGTCTAGATGGTGAAGCTTCAAAGGAACAGGGGTTTTGTAGGAGGGAGGGGAAGCACTGGTTTAGAAATGGCATTGAGGGTGAGAGAGAAATATACTTACCCACTTCCTGACCCTGAGGTACACAAGAATGAGAGGAAAATAGCATTCATCTAAGAGGGCTGCTAAAGAACCAGTGTCCTTAGGGGAGAGCCAGGTTTCAGGTAAGGCAAAGAGGTGAAGGCAGCATCCTGAGAAGAGGCTGAGGATATGGAAGAATTTGCTAGTCACAGGTTGCAGAGAGCACAGGGGAAGGGTGTGGCTGGGGGCAGGGAGCTGGGAGCCTGTCGGGCATATTGCCAGTGTGAGGACAAGCATGGAGGTGATAATGGGTGAGAGGGAGCACAAACTTGTAGTGATGACTAAGGGAAATACGGATAGGGGAATGATAGTATACAGCACTGTCCAGAACGTTCTGTGTTGATGGGAAATCTGTACTGTGCAATACTGTAACCACTCATCACGTGTGGCTATTAAGCACATGAAATTTGGCTAATGGGACTGAGGCACTGAATTTTTAACTTTATTTCATTTTAATTAATTTAAATTTAAAGCCACATGTGGCTAATGGCTATCATATTGGATAGCACAGGCTAGAGGAAGGCGGCTTTCCATTTTTGTGACTTTTCCATTTGCTAGCCAGGAGGTTATCACGGTGATCACTCCTTCAAATCGCCAGCTGTGGCAGAGACCTTCTCACTCCTCCACCATGTGAATCCAGACAAAGCATGGGATCGGGCAACTCTGGGTCCACATTCCAAATCTACCACTTACTAGCTTTGAATTAGAGCAAATGAATTAATTTGCCTGGTATATACAGGCCCTCAATAAATATTAGTTGGCAAAAATTTCCCTGAGGTTTAATTCTTTTCATCTGAAAAATGGAAGTGGGGAGCTGTTGTAAAAATTAGTGCTTTAGCATGATGCTCATATGTCACTATTACTGACATAGTGAGTTCTCAATATTTGCTGATTGATTGGTCAAAAACCATCCTTCAGGCCAAAAGGTTACTTGTCCAGGGATGTGCTGGCAGAAATGAGCCATCCCAGCTCCCTTTGAGAGCCAGGAGAATTGCCCAGGTCTCTCGGACTATGAGATGGGGTGGATCAGGGCTGGGTTTAATTGTTCTATGTACTAAAGTAAGAATATACCTGGCTTGAACTTGGGAGAGCAGGTAGGTATAGCCAAGGGGACCAGGTGGAGGATCTAAAGTGAGCCAAAGTATGGGATTGCTTAAATACCTAGTGATAATCTGGGCAGTTCTGGTATCATTTACCACTTCAATTTTTGCTGAAAAAGCCTTAGTTTGGCAGCTTCAACCTTTCTTCCATCCCTGCATCCCCAATATCTAAAAACCAAAAGATATCGTTTGTGAAGTAGAGTAGTGGTGGTCCTGAGATGGTTCTAATGTGGGACATTTGTGATTTGGGGCTATTATGAAATGGGGGTTATAGTGACCTCTGATCTGGAGTGATTGGTTTTTTGAAATCATTCTTTTAAAAAAAATTTTTATTGATGTTTTAATAGTTCATAACATTGTGGGGTTTTTGTTGTACATTATTATTTGTCCGTCACCATATGGATGCCCATATGTGCCCACCCCCCCACCCTCCCTTCCCCCTGGTAACCACCAACCAGTTCTCTCTGTCCTTGTGTTAGTTTATATTCCACATATGAGTGAAATCGTGTGGTGTTTGTCCTTCTCTCTCTGGCTTATTTCACTTAACATAATACCCTCTAGGTCCATCCATGTTGTTGCAAATGGGATGATCTGGAGTAATTGTGATCCCCCTTTCTGCGAAGCCATCCCTAATTACTTTCTCTGTGGTCTCCCTCAGATTGAGCACTTACTTACCTCATATTGTGATGCCCTCTCTGTGTCTCTCCTTCTGACCAGATTGTGACACCCAAAGCAGGAACTTTGCATAGTTGATCAGTGAGTATTCCTGGACTCTAGCACATGTCTGGAGTACATGGTAAGAAGCTACTCAATAATTATTTGTTGAATAAATGAATGAATGGGATTTGAGGTGACAGCACTCTGCTGTGATCTAAGATAACGTAACCTCTCTTGTTTGCACTCTGGATTGACTGTGAACAGAGTCGGGAGCTTTGATGATTGTGTAGAAGTGCCTGTGACGGTGGCCTGCAATGACTGTGATCTGAGGGGTCTGTGCACTAGTGATTGTGACCTGTTGTCACTGATCTGTGATAAAGACCAGCAGGGTTAGTGAACAGAGGTGACTTCATTATTGTGATCTAAAGTGACTGTGAAGAAGTCGGTGATGGTACTTTCCATCACCGCTCTCAGGTGACTGTTATCCTGACCCACAGAGATTTGGCTTCAGATGACCACCAGCCAGGGTCAGGCCATGACAATTGACCTGAGATATGTCTTTAAGGTGCAGAGACTGTTGATCTCAGCTGACAGCTGAGGTTGTTGATCTGCATTATGAGCTGAGGTAGCTGAGATCTGTGGGCCTGGGCTCAGTCTGGGAATGGAGCTAATATGTGTGTAGTCCCCTTAGTTTTCTGATTTTGTTTTGTTTAATAAAATATCCTCCCAGGGCCTACAAACGACACAGCACTGCTCGGCCCCTCACAAACAAGGAGTAGGGACGAGGATCAGGTTGGGTCAATGCTCAGAAAACACTACTTGAAATACAAAGCATCTTCTGGGTCTTGAAGCCACGGCCACGAGCACATTCACCCCTTCACCGCTCCACATTCGCAGCCCCATCCCGTCCTCCCCACCTCAGCTACCGCCCCTAGTGCGCCGGCGCGGAGGCGGTGAGGCGGGGAGGTTCTTTGCCCTTTGTTGTGGGCCCCAGTTTCCCAGGACACCGCGCGGCGCTGGGGTGGGGCTATGCAGATGAGGCACTCGGGGGCGGGGCGGTTGCGGCGGCGTCGGCGGCGGCCGGGGAGGGTCAGTTGGAGGCAGGCGCTCGCTGAGGCAGGAGGAGGGCTCTGGGCCCGCGGCCTGACAGGGACTTAGCCCGCAGAGATCGGCCCCGCGCGCGCGACCCTACACTCACCCACTCATCCACCTACCCACTCCCTGCGCCGCCTCCTCCCACCCTGAGCAGAGCCGCCGAGGATGATAAACACCCAGGACAGGTAACGGCCCGGCCCAGGCTCCCCGCCCCCATCCCCCCTCCGTCTGCTCCGGAGGGCCTCCCCCGCAACACCCAGCGGGTCCCCGCGTGCTCATCGGGGCCCCATCTGCCCCGCACTGGGTCCCTTCTCCGCTTCAGCCACCCCAGTCTGAGCCCCAGCCCCGCAACTGGGCCTCCTTCCGTCCTTTAGCCCCCTTCCTCCAGCCCGGCCCATCCCCCTCATCCGGGCCTCCTCCTCCGGTAAAGCCCGCAAAAACCCGGAGCCAACCTTCCAGTCAAGTCCCCATTTCCCTTCGGCCCCGTGGAACGGTGCCCCATTCCCCAAACTGGGCTTTCTTCCTCATCAAGACTCTCCAAATTGTTTCCTATCTTCCCCGAATCTTTCTTCCTCCCCCTTTAAGTCACTTAACCCATCCCTTTGAATCCCTTCCCTAATTCAAACTGCACCCTCTAACCAGACCCCTCTCTTATCACTGCCGCCCCCTCCCCGCCAAGTCAGGCTCCATCCTTCAGGTCTCAACTGTACCCTTTACCCCCACTCACCACCCTCCCCCGCTCTCCTCAGGCCTAATAGTCTTTACAGTGATGTCCAGCTCTCCGCTCGGTCTCCCACTCCAGCTTGTCTTTTCCCTCCCCTCCTCCCTTGACACCCCTTTCCCAGTTAGGCCCCATTTTCCCTGTCTCCCAACCTCATTCCTTTTATTTTTCAAATACTTTGGACTTGACTCCCATCCTCCATCCTATTCCCATAATGGGGTTCCTCCCAACACTCTTCTACACACTCCTACACTTTAAACACTTTCTCTCAACTGGAACTCATCTTTACTTACTCCTCCCATCTTAACTGAACCCTATCTTTAGATCATTAGATCACAGAACTCAGCCCACCCTGCTTCTACTGAAGGCCAACCTTCTTTCCCTGTACCCCCGGTGCCTTCAAATCCGACTCCATACTCTGGACACTGAGCCTTTGCAAGTTTCCTCCCTCAAAACCTGACCCCAGCCTTCCCCTATTAATTGGAGAGAAAGGCTGCACATCTTTCTGAAACTGAGCACTAGTGGTTTTCTAAACTTGTATCACATTTACTTCCCCCTTGCCAAACTAGGCAGAATTCATTATTTCAATTTTCCTCTCTCCACCTCTCCTCTTTTTCTCCAAGGCAGCCCTTGTCATCCATCTCTCCCTCAAACATATCCCATATTTCTGCCCCCAACGCTTCTTTGAAACTTTTTCATAATTCCCTGATTCCCCACAATTTTTTACCCCAGTTGTTTCTTATATATCAGAATGGCTTCATTTACGATTTGGGTCTAATTCTCTTCCTCATTTTTTCCCTAGACTTGTTGCTGCCCCTGCCAAAATGAGTCTGAAGCTCATTAGTTCCCCACACCAGACCCTTTGTCCCCAGAGTTGGCCTTATGGCCTCTGCCCCTCACTTGGGCCTCACTGTTTTGCAAGTAGATTGAGTCCCTGCAGATCGTCCTTAAATTGTGCCATGATCTATCCAAAACTAGACTTTAGTTCCTCTTACAAACATAGCCTTCTTCATTGCTTTTCTTCACATAGTTCCTCTCAGAGTTGGGTTCCCTTCTCACAGAAATGGTCTCTAACTTGCCATTTCCCAGTCCTTTAGCAGCTCCATCCTTAAATATTCCAGCTGGGTTTTCAGCTTTTCTCGTATCTCAGTGTTTCTCAACTCTGGCTGCACATTTGAAAAAATCAATCCCTTTACCCCACCTTCAAAGATCTGGTGTAATTGGCCTAGGGTGGGGCCTGGTTATTGGTATATATTTTTAAAGCTCCCCGGGGAATTCTTTCTTACGTGCAGACAGGGTTGAGAAACACTGCCTCCCCCCACCCCCCAGAAGACCCTTCCCATCATATTCCTTTAGTGGGTGTCAGCCTTTACTCTACTGAAAAGGGCTTTTTCTTCAGGGATTTCTTAGTCTTTCTCTTCTAGGTACTATCCAAAAATACCCGAGATACCTGCAACAGCCTCTTAAATTCTCCTACCTCAAGTTACATAGTTCTCAGCTATTAGCTATTTTCTTCCCTTAATTCTCAGACTTTTATTTAGCTCCCACACTCCCATTTCTTCCCTACTTGCAGAAAGAAAATTCACTCCTTATTTCCTGTTTTATGGTTCTCTTTGATCCATTATCCCCACCTCCCAAGCCCTTTTTACCTACAATCCCATTCTGTTGTTATATTTTCCTTTTCCCAGACTCTCCATGTCCATTTCCCTTTGCAGTCCCCTCTTTTATTCCATATTCTCTAACCCAGCCCCTCTGGAACTGAGAAGGTGGAGGTGGATGTATACTTGGATGGTGCTGAATGCAAAAGTTGTTACTTGTGGTAAAGAAGGCTGTGTATGTTGAAGGTAGACAACAGGTATGAGAGAGCTCAGGATGAAGTGCAGGGGTGGAGGGAAGCAGAGGAACCTATAGGAAAACCCATGAAAGGGGTATGTGAGATGGATTTTCTTTCCTATTACTTATGTTTATATCTCCTCAGTGGGGTTTGGAAGGTGGTGTGGTCTCAGCATGCATTTTCTGGAGTCCTCCAGACTGAACTGGTCTGAGTGCCAAATCCTTTGCCCACTGAGCCCTGAGAGTTGAGCACTTGGGACCAACACATAAGGGTCTTCACCGCCTGTGAGGTTGAGAGACCCGAGTTCTACTTCTGGCTTAGCCAGTGTGCTTACATGTAAAAAGAGGGGGTTGGGTTCGCTTTACTTAAAGATTCCTTCCAGCTTCCTAAGTGGCAAAACAGGCTTGCTTGTCTCCAGGGCCCTTGCTTAGTGTGTTGGTAATTTGAGGGGTTTGGCTGTATGAAAGGCAGGTGGAGGGAGGAGCCAGCTAGCCTGCCAGGGCCTGGGCTGGAGCAAGGACTTGGATCAGGCTCCTCCACTTTGGCCTGGGGGTGGGGTGGTGTGTGCAGGGTGTCTGGTTTCTTTGAGTTACAGCAATCCTGTTTCCATCGCATGTTTCCCAGCCTCCTCTGGCCTGCCCCTAACTTTTTAAAGGAATCCTGGTGGAGCCCTAACTAGGGATCCGGATAAGAGCCGGATGTTCTTCCCAGTCAGTGTTCTTGGTGTTTTGTATCTGCTGAGGGAGTAGCTGGCTGGGAGTTGAGCGTGCATTGGGTGGGGGATGGGCTTTCCAGCTTCCCTGGCTCCAGTGAAATACTCAAGAGGTGGAGGCTTGGTTTCCTGGAAGAAAGACTTGCAGAGGAGCTAACAGTATGTTTTGAAAACAAGGCTCTTCCTTTCCAGTTTTGTTCTGATTAGTACCTCCAAAATGTCAAAATTCCTGATGGTAGGGGAGAGAAGGAGACACAAATAGAAACCACTTTTATTATGGTTTTTTGAACATGAGGTTTAAATTTAAGGAAATTAAGCTTCTTCATCTTTCTCTCCCTGGATTTGTTGGGGAAGGAAGACAGTCTCTGTATAGGGCTTGCTTAGTACCTTGTGACAGTACAGTATGTGGGGAAGACCTCACTGTGGCTTGATATCCATATTATAATCAGTTTGTGTCTGATGGGCTTTGAGAAAAAGCATTTGGTTCTACAGGTGGTTTTTCTGGGGGATGGGCAGGGCACCAGAGCACATCAGAGCTACCCTGAGCATCTTCACTGAATGGTTCCCTGAATAATGGAATTTCTGTCTCTCTCCCAAAGAATTTGGTTTTGGTTATTCCTATTTATTGGCACTATGGCTTGTTGGGGGTGGGGTGGTAGGGAGAGCAAGTTTTCCTGTGATGTGCCTTCAAGGTAATCCCACGGAGACAAAGAGACTCCTACTGTAGTCAGGAATCCCCCTAAACTGGAGGTATGCTTCAGAAAGCAGTGTGGACTAATAATAGTTAATTCCTCACTCTGCCAGGAAATTCAAATTTAGCCTCAGAGCTGCTCAGAAATATAAAAAAGGGGACTGAGGAATGGGGTAGAGGGATGTTACATATGTGCATTTCTAGGGGAAAAAAAGAGTAATTCATCCCTTTTTGAAACAGTACGTGGTGTTGATTCAAGTTGTTGCCATGATTTGGAAGGCTGTGAAGCCTCATTGAAAGCTATAGACCAGAGATGGCCAAGTAGGTGAGCAAGAATTTAGTTACTCTAAGTGAACAAAACAGGTAGTTTCTTGTTAGCAACAAAAGAATTAAAAGGCTTTGCTCAAGATAAGTCTTATGAAAATTTCCTAGGCCTTTGATACTATATAAACAATGAAGTAATTCTATCCTGGGAAGAAAAGCTGGAATTGGGTGATGAGCTTACTATAAAAACTAGATTGAGGTACTTAAAATGTAAAGTTAAGGTCTTATTTTAAAGCATGATTACCTAGCTATCCACCCACTTCTGGCAGCATATGTGGTGCCCACCTTTGGTGGAAGATGTACCAATATCAGCTGTGTAATAAGATAAGCAAACCTCAGAGGCACAGATATTCTAGCTGCCACCATAAGTGTGTTTATTGTGGAGAATCAACCAAAACCCAGTTTTGCTTTCAGTCTGTGATTCAGAATGGTGATGTCATTTTCTTTATAATCATGCTTAGCAAGTAGACTCCCTTTGGCACACAGAACAGCCCTAGTGAAATGACTTATGCCTGGCATCTGACCAGGGCTCCTTTCTCATATGGGAAGGGAATTGGCAGCTGGAAATCACCCTCTACGGTCATACTAGACTGGAGGTGGCCATCACCTCCCACCTTTCTTCCTATTTCTTTTTGAGCTAAGTGTGATGGCAGCCCTGGATTGGTCCCTCTTTGCATAGGGATGAGTCAGTCATCAGAGACCTTCCTAGTCTCAGTAAAAGCAGCTTATGTGAGGGAAGTCAGAGCACCCTAGAGAGTGTTGTATGAGGCAGGGCCTGAGACAGGAATAGGTCAGAAGAGGTTGAAAAAGGGGGATGAGGTAGAATGCTTGGGAATGTGGTTTTTATGTCTTTTCACTTGATACCACAAGACAGGTCATACTAAGGCCCTCCTCTGACCAGGTAATGGAAACAGAGAGAAAGGGTGCTGACCTGAATAAGCTCAGGTCACTGATTCAAGTGAAATATGATCAAAAGTATATCAAGGAGAATATGAATTCAAGTATTTGTTAGATGTAGCTGAATGCAAGTTAGCCACAGAATTACTTTTACATTAAATCTCTATGTAGCAAGCTATACCCTGCTTTGAGCAAACTAAATTACAAAAATCAAATCTGAGGGGCCGGCCTGGTGGCGCAGCAGTTAGGTTCGCGTGCTCCACTTCGGTGGCCCGGGGTTCACAGGTTCGGGTCCTGGGCGCGGACCGACGTACCACTTGTCAAGCCATGCTGTGGCGGCGTCCCATATAAAGTAGAGGAAGATGGGCATGGATGTTAGCCCAGGGCCAGTCTTCCTCAGCAAAAAGAGGAGGATTGGCAATGGATGTTAGCTCAGGGCTAATCTTCCTCACACACACACACACAAAAAATCAAAACTGACATAAAGTCTACTGGAAGTGATTCTTTAACAGGAGATCCTTTATTAAGAGATGTGAGGTTACTTCCTTTAAATAGTAAGCTCCCTAGAGATTTAAAAATAGGATTGAATTATAAAAATTTGATTTACCAGTAACATTACCCAGGAATACATCTGCTACAGACACTGCCTGTCTGTAGCCAGTGAATGAAATTATAACCTGCTAAGGACATTTCAGACAAATTTCACAGAACGGTTTAAATTAGAGGCAGCAGGATGTGATATGTCGGTGGCACTCATGTGCATCCTGAGGAATGTTTCCAAGGGCATGTCTGATAACAACTGGGAAAATAAAAGGCACTAACTGATTGGCTCTAATCTCTCATCTCTCTTCCGAATTAACTTGGATACCTCACCCTCATTTCCAGCATGGTGTACTTTTTTCTTCTCCTTCAAAAGCAGGACCAGCCTAGCTGATGTTTGGGTTTAGTCTGATACATTTGATTCTCCTTAATCAGCCTGATAATTTCAGCCTCTAAACTGAGCTTCTTAAATCACCCTTTTGGTGGTAGAGATTAAACCATGCCTGCCCCCCAGTGGAGAGTAAGCAGGAATGGAAAAAGCTGGGGATTGGAGCCAGTAGAAACACACTGAACTGAATATGAAACCTAACCTGGTTTGGATCTCGTGACAGGAAGACTTGTGTTTAGAAGCCACTTCCTCTGTGCTTAAGTTCCTCTAGTATTCTCTGTTCACTGTTGAGGTTGGTGGCATATTTTGCCATAATACCATTTTGAACACTAAAGCCAATACAAGAAGAGAAAGCCGTTGCTGGGCAATTTCATGCCCCTTAACTTCTCTGACCACCCGTGTATGTACCCATCTCCCTTCCCTTCTCACTTCAGAAATAACAATTAGGTTTTCTGAAAGAGAAGCAATTTTCCATTCAGAGCAAGTAACTAAAAACAGATGCATTATGATGGATGATGAAGATAATTATGGATTGTGATCTACTATCTACCAAGTTTATCCCAAACCCCAGCTGTTTCTCTTAGGGACCTGGAACTGGATCCCAGGGTGGGGGCCTGAAGCACTCTTCCACCCCCTCTCACACACACACTTGCTTTTTCGTGTAGACTTTCAGGGGGAGGAGGAAAGAGTTTCCAGGATCCTTGTATGTGAGAGTGGGGAAGTAAATGATTTGTTACCATGGAATAGACTTCTTGCATTTATTTGAAAAGGAGTGAGATCAGTACACCAGAAATATCAGGAGCTCTTGGATTAGTGCTGGCCACAGGGCTGGCTCTAGGCATTACTTCTAGGAAGACAAAGGGGATTCTGGATCTAAAAAAAAGAAAATCCACCTTATTCTGATCTTTTCAGTGGGTTGGCTCCATTGTTTCTGCCATTTCCAAGTAAAAATTAGCTTAGAATCAAGATAGTGGTTGAACGTAGCTCTCCCATCAAAAGACTGTTGAGAAATCATTTTTCTGGAAGTAGGAGTCTGAATTTAAGTGAGTTAGCACCAGAATTCTAGAACTGCAAGTGCTTTGGTGATCTGGTTGTTTTGTGAACCCACAGTTCTCCTAGTATACAAGGCTATATCTCATCTATCTACCTCAGATGAGGTTTGCTCAGTTCTTGGGTAGTTTCACTGACCAATACAAGCAAGCCAACTTTCTCCAGTGGCCCAGCCTTCTTGGTGCTCCAGCAGGAACCTCAACAGAGGTCCGAAGTGGTCACTAGGGACTGGGGAGGGAATCATATCATGTGGGGCGTGTGTGTGCCTTTGCTTGGGGAAACCGTCACCCTTGGCTTATTTTTTCCTGGCCTGGGCACTCTATTCTATCCCTTAACACATTGGAAGGGGGATGATAACAGCTCATTGTCCCTCCCTAGAAAATAAAAAAGTCCCATCTTTGAAAACAGTCAGTAGTATAGTCCTCTGTCATGCCCCTTCTGCTAGTAGCTGTTGGTGAGGCTGAGAATGGTGGTGGTGGTGGGGGGGGGTTGAGGATGCCCTGAGGCTTTCCAGAGGAGGCAGGAGGTGGTGCACGTGGTTATCACTCTCAGGCGCTGATGCTGCTCCAGGCCTACTGACACTTGCCCTGGGAACTCCATCTCCCAGTGAAATTTCCCAGTGTAATTTCAGGCCCCTGGTTGAACTCCTTGAGAGAAAGAGGAGCTGAGCTAGAGCAGCGATGGGTTTGGCCTTCCTGTCTCAGCTGGAATGCTCATACAGGTCTCTTAGTACTGAGGGTCTTAGTGGGCTGCCCCTTTGGTTATTGTACCATTGCCATGTTAGGTGTGAGTTCAGTTCTGTCACTCTGAGCCTAAGTGGAGAACTCAAATCTGGCATGCCATGTCATAGTAAAGCAAAGGACACTGTGAAGAATGGTGCTTTGCATCATTTTACAACTAGCTTTTAGGGAAAAAAGCCTTGATTTATAGCATTTGCTGATTTCTGTGGTGTCAATACTACCGCCATGGCTTACTGAAGCTACCAACATGACATCACTAAACACACAGTTGGGAAGAGATGTGCACAGTCTTATGAGCTGGCTCCAGCACATCAGTGCACCACCCTCCCATATATGTTATCCGTTGCATTCCAGCTGCCCCAAGGCTGGTGTGTTGGGTTTGTGGGACAGACCTATTGCTGAGTCATTGTGTACATGCACAGACAATTTATCTCTTCCTTGTTTCACTTGCCCTTGGCCTGTGAAGTGAGCCACATCTCAGCCTAAAGAGCCACTAAATTGGATTCAGGAAGGCAGTGGAGCAGATTTGGAGCCCTGTTGGGTCCACCCTCCCCAAAATCATGCTGGCATTAAGGGCACACACCTGGAGGTAACAGGGAGCTCCTTTAGGAGCTTTTCATCCTCTGTAATCCATCTGATTATTGGCTTCCTTACTCAGGTCCCAGCATGCATACCTCCTCCCAGCAAAGCTCCAACCCCCCCAGTATACGCCCACCTGAGTGTCCATTCAGATCACATCAGTATTACCTGAACTCCCATGCCCAGGTCATGTTCTAGCAAAGAAGGGCACGGAAGCCCAGCATTTGGTGGCAGACCATGGACAAACTCAGATACCACAATACTCTGTACTATAGTGCACCTCCTCTCTGGGAGCCAGATGCCTGGATTTAATTCAGTTCTTGACTCTAGAGGGATCTGGGTAAGTGATTTCTTGTCCAGTTCCTTGTTTAGGTCAGGGAGGAAGCCATCGTTGGAAAAGTGGTCTTGGGAGTTCCCCAGGGACTCGGTACCCAGCCCTCGTGACTTCCTGAGGCCCATAAACCTCTCCAGCCTGAAATGATTGTGTAGGCTTTGTGATTCAGCCACACAGGTGTTGAGGCACTGTTGGGGTAAGGAAGGGTGTTGGTTGGGGGTACAGGGCTTTAGGCCTAGCAGGCAGGCCAGGATATGGTTCCTCCCAAGGTCTTCCAGTGCCACAGAGATTTGTTTGATGTTTGACAGGTACTCCTCTGGTCAGACATATCCAGCTGGACTCCCTCAGCCCTTCTGGGACTCCCTATGCCTCTGTAGGATGATGGGTTCCCACCTTTAAGAGAGCAGTAGTAGTTCTGAAAGCTGAAGCAGAAAGGACTGGGGCAGTGGGGTAGCCTTAGAGCACTTGTTTAGGGGTTAGGGTGGGATGTTGAGTTAAATCTTCAAGTCTTGGTGTTTACTGTCTCACCTTCTCTGTCTCTTGCAGTAGCATTTTGCCTTTGAGTAACTGTCCCCAGCTCCAGTGCTGCAGGCACATTGTTCCAGGGCCTCTGTGGTGCTCCTGATGCCCCTCACCCACTGTCGAAGATCCCCGGTGGGCGAGGGGGCGGCAGGGATCCTTCTCTCTCAGCTCTAATATATAAGGTAAGGAGGACTCGGGGGTGGAAGGCTTGGAGCAGAGTGTCCTCAGATTCCCCTGAGCTGTTGCTTAAGGGCAGTAATCACTTGCTTTAGTTTTCTCTTAGGCCAGGCCAGTAGGGGGATTGGGAAGGACTCTTTTCAACTGAGACTGCTATGTGGCTTTTGGAGACAACTAGAAGGAAGCTATCAGCACCAAGCAAACACTCTGTCATCTTCTCAGCTTGGTGGTCAGCACTTTAGGGTCCTGAGTGGGAGGGAGAATGGTGAATGGGAGGGGTGTGAGAGCTCTTTCTGGTGCTGCTCCTCAGTTTCTCTTGAGAAATACCAAGGGCCAGGAGGAACAGTTTTCCCATTGTCCTTGACCCTTGGGCATTCTGATTTCTCTCCCTTACCAGCCTGATGGGGGTGGGGCGGGGTAGTGTGGAGGTGGGTGGAAAGGAGAAGGGGGCCTTGCATCTCAATCACCTATCACCCTGGTAGCATAGGGCACAGCCTAGGAACTTTAGAGAACCCTGGGAATCTATCCCGAGAGTGATCTGGGCTGGGGCAGGCAGCCAGCCCTTTGCTGCCTTTTAATCTCTGTGATTGAGCACCAGAAGATGGTTTAACTTCTCCCTAAGGCTGGCGTTGAAGGGTAGCAGGGTGGCTGAGTTCTGGTCTCTTGAGATTGTGCCCAGGGGAGACAACACAGACCCTGCAGTCCTCCTGGAAGCAAGCTTTGAGTCAGGGAGACCTGGTCTGAATCTCAACTCTGCCATTTATTACCTGTGGAACCTTGGGTCAGTTGCTTAATTGTTCTGGGTCCCAAGTATCTCAGATTTAAAATGAGGATATTAATGCCTACCTCAAGTGCTTGTTTTGATGACTGGAAAATGAGAAAGCACCCATGGCACTTAGTGGACACTTGGTAAATATTTCCCTTTCCATCACACTGGTTTTTAGTTGACATCAACTGGCCTTAGTGCCTGATGAGTGATGGCTCCATTTAGCCTGCATGCAGTTCTACATTTTCAGTGTGCCCTCTATCCCATGCCACCTTGAGATTGGCCCAAGGAGATTCCCAGCACCACCTAGGTTAGGGAGTCTGTGACATGGCCAGAAGTTGTAGTGATCTGGTCCTCTGATCTGATCTCCTCCCAGGACGAGAAGCTCACTGTGACCCAGGACCTCCCTGTGAACGATGGAAAACCTCACATCGTCCACTTCCAGTATGAGGTCACCGAGGTGAAGGTCTCTTCCTGGGATGCAGTCCTATCCAGCCAGAGTCTGTTTATAGAAATCCCAGATGGATTATTAGCTGATGGGAGTAAAGAAGGGTAAGGAGCAAGTGCTGGGGAAGGGGAAGGAGCAAACGGGGAAGGAGGACCCATTCCAGAAAAGGGCATACACTTACTGGGGCTAACAGATGAGTAGGGAGTCTGCCTTCTCCCCTAGCTCTAGGCTTCCCAAGCAGATACCATTTTATTAACCTGTTATTTTTAGCCAATAAAACAGGCCTGTTCTAGGTTATAATTAAAGCAGATCATTATCACATTAACTAAATCCCTGTCATTAATGGTCCCATGGTTCACTCTTCTCAGCAGACATTAAATCCTGCTTGAGCCACCATACAATGGTGCAGTTCAAAAGGCCAGGAAGCTCAGAGATACAGTGGGATTTCATTGGATTGGGCAAGGCCTATAAGCAGCCAGGTGTGTAAGAAACAGTCCTGAGGATGGAGTTCTCTTGAGTGGCCCCAGCCTCTTCAGGAAATCCTTTTAGGTAGTGTTAGGGCCCAGATTCCCTCTCAGTGGCAGGTGGTCATTATAAAACTTGGCAACTTTGGAAGATCCCTGAAAAACTGGATTCTCTTCCTAGGCCCCAACTGTCATGTGAACTGCATTAAATTGGTGTTAATTTCAGATGAAGACTCCTATTCCAGGAAGAGATAATTCAATGATGTTTTTCTTTGGGATTGTGGCTTTTTTTCTTCTAAATTCAGGGCTCCTGGGGTCTTGAAGTAAGAACCTTCTCCCTGGAGCCTCCCTATTTATAATGCTGGCCGTAAGCCTCAGAAAAGCCCTTTTTTGGCATGGGTGGGAAGTCTAGAAAAGTGGTAGTGGGCCTGAGTGTTTTCTTTGCTTCTTGCAGATTGTTAGCACTGCTAGAATTTGCTGAAGAGAAGATGAAAGTGAACTACGTCTTCATCTGCTTCAGGAAGGGCCGGGAAGACAGAGGTGAGGGGTCAAAGCAGCCTGAGACCTACTGGCCAGAGAGTGGGAAACTGGGGAGGGGAAAAGGGGACTCCTCAACATTGGGAGGAGGGGCTCTTGAGCTTGCCATACAAACTCTGGGGAATCACGGGGGTGGGAGTGCCCATATGTCGTTTAGTAAAGGCTTAGTGCCTATTTATTCCATCTTTGTCTTGGGTTTTCCCTCCATTTGAGCCTACCCTTGTGTTTCTTATCAGAATCCTTTTTACACTCTTATCTTCTGCAGCTCCACTCCTGAAGACCTTCAGCTTCTTGGGCTTTGAGATTGTACGTCCAGGCCATCCCTGTGTCCCCTCTCGGCCAGATGTGATGTTCATGGTTTACTCCTTGGACCAGAACTTGTCCGATGAGGACTAACGGTCATAGAGGATGCTTTGCCCAAGAGCCACAGTGGGGGAAGAGGGGAAGTTAGGCAGCCCTGGGACAGAGGAGGGGGCTCCTGGCTGTCTAGGAAAGGACGCTGAGGGGCTCAGGGTGAGGGTTGCCTATTGTGTTCTCGGAGTTGACTCGTTGAAATTGTTTTCCATAAAGAACAGTATAAACATATTATTCACATGTAATCACCAATAGTAAATGAAGATGTTTATGAACTGGCATTAGAAGCTTTTTAAACTGCGCTGTGTGATGTGCTCTATCTAGCCTAGGGGAGGACATTGCCTAGAGGGGGAGGGACTGTCTGGGTCCAGGGGCAAGGCCTGGAGGGCTGTTGGGCAGCACTGTCAGGCTCAGGTTCCCCTGCTGTTGGGCTTTTTTTTTTTTGTTTTTAAGACTGTGTATTTTCTTTCCTTGCTTCCTGTCACCCCAAGGGTTCCTGAGTATAGGCTTTTCCGCTCCTGGGCAGTGTCCATGAGTTGTTTTTTTGACACTCCACCAGGGCTTCTCTGCATTTGTGTCTGGCCTGGTGAAAAACAGGTCAGACCCCTCCTTTAGAGCTTAGTGTTATTCTGGCATTTGGTTAAGCTGGCTTAATCTGTTTAATGTTATCAATACATTTTAAATAGGGGCATTGATGTTCACTCCCATCACCAGGGCTTTTTTTGGGGTGCCTGGGCCTTAAAAAGAAGTAGCCAAACTCCAGTTCTCAAATCAAAGCCAGAAGTTCTTGCTCCTGGCTAAGGCCCAAGCCCCAAGGTGTCTCCTTCCTAGGGACACAAAGAGCAGAGAGGAAGAAGAATAGCAACTCAGGGCCTGGGGGTTTTGGGGGAATCTGTTCTTAGGGACTGGATGCCTCTGCCTGGCTGAGTATAGTGCTAACTGTCCCCCCGCCATGGGTTCTGAGTAGTGCCTGAGACCCTGCTCCACAGGGCTTAGGGGTGGGATTGGGGCTGTAGAAGTGGCCTGCCCTTGTTCTAACAGGGGGAAGAAGAGGGAGAGATCCTAGATTGGGTGAGGGGGGGAGGGGGGGAGGGGGGGAGTGTCAGGGAGGCAAGTGTGTTGTGTTATTGTGTCAATAAACTGATTTCAAATTGTGGTTGGTGTGCTCTTTATTCCTGTACCAGGATCAGCTTCCTACTACTACTCTTTTAAGTCTTGAGCCTAACCTAGGAGGGGTGTGACACATGCTTCTCAGGAAAAAAGCTGCAGTGCATCAGGACAGATCAACTGGCCGAGGTCTCTGGGGCCACATTACAATGCAAAATGTGGGGTTGCTAGGAGTCTGCAATACGCTGCCAGAGCCCCCTAGAGAGGC
Organism: Tapirus indicus; assembly: GCA_031878705.1. NCBI lineage: Eukaryota > Metazoa > Chordata > Mammalia > Perissodactyla > Tapiridae > Tapirus > Tapirus indicus. The sequence continues at coordinate 55,622,400 of CM062918.1, read as the reverse complement.
AGGTCTGTACACATCAGCTTCATCCAGAATAAAGGCTATATTCAGGATCCAAGCTGTTCTTAGTCCTTCCTTTTGTATAGAAGGCAGGGTCCTGAAACTGGGTTTTGGCTTTCGCATGGAGCTGCCTGACATTCCCGTTCCTGGAGGTGTCTGAAGGAAGCAGCACATACCTTCCCTAGGAAGATGATAGTTTTCCCCTTTTGGAGCCCAGTGCCCTAAGGTATGGCTGCCATTCCCCTTGCACCACCAGTCTAATGAATAAGCTCTCAGTGGCACTAGAGGGGGCTAAAATCCTCTTCATTTACGTTCTTTTTTAATTTCTCACCGGCTTACCAGCAATGTTTTTCCTTTTGCTTCTGTTTTCCCAAGTAAAGTGCTGGGTGTGTTCTTCCACCTCCTACAGCTTTGGAACTATCTACTGTTGAGCTGTGGCTGTCCTTAGTTTCTCTGAGTCTTTGGCCCATTTTCACATTGTTCCATGTGGAGATTACTCGTGTTTTCATGCTGGGCCAAGTTGTTACCCTTGGACTCTACCTGGTATTCATTAGAAGACGTGAACTCAACACCTCCACCCCTCACATATTAGTAGAAGGTTTGAGCCTAGAGACAGTCAAGTGAAATAAGAAGGGCTTGAAGATGTCCTCCACTGAGCAGATAACCCCTAGAGGCAGCATAAAGGCAGTGACTGAAAAATGGTCACTACAGTGAAATATTTACCACAGAGATCCACATGGATGCTGACAATGGCCAAGTTAACGTAGGCAGTTTAGGATCCAGATGTTAAAGTGAAACCAAAGGAATCTACAAGACAAAACTCAGTCCTCTAATTGTCCTCAAAGCTAGTGGAGTGGACAGGAAACACACCTGAAATTCTGCTGCCATCTGCTGGTGGGTCCTCTTTAATACAGTCAGTTGGTAGGGACTGAACTGGAAACCGAGGTTAAGATTTCTCTTTCAAAAGGAAAAGCTTTTGCTAGATAAGACCACTGACAGGAAAGAAACATGGTACCCCAAAGCTGCAATCCAATTAAAAAAGCAACTTAGAAGGTGGAATATTTTGGGAGGTGGTGGAGTAGGATTGGGGAGATAGGTCAAAGGCAAACTAAGTCTAAATTTAAGAACAGGGACATTAAAAACTTTATTCAATAAATACAACAAATAATTTAAAAATATACTTCAATTCCAAAGTCAATTAAGAAAAAGAAGAGAAGGGGGGAAAAAGGGGGAAGGAGGAAATCAGAGGAAAAGGAGAATGTTCAAGAGGCTGAACAATAGTTTGGCTGGGCTGTGTTTCAGAATGTACCACCCTCTGAAATTCTGATTAAATGCTCTTGACCCATAAACCCTTAGCCCTTGTTCTGAGGGGGCAAGCCATAGGAATCCACCAGTTAGGAATGATTCTCTGGGCTCTGGATCAGAGTACTTTGGAGGAGTCTGGGGGCAGTGTTAGGGGGTAGTTTCTCCATTCATTGCTCAAAACCATCCACTCTAACTCCTAGGCAGGTTTAAGTAGTGCAAATTCTTAGGCAGAGAGCTCCCAGCTGCATAGTTTCACAGGTGTCTCCAAAGCCAGGGCCTCTGGGAGACAGGTCCCAGAGTACCCAGGGGTCCAAAGCCACTTCGGTGAATAGGATCTAAGGAGAAAGACAGGATAGGCCAGGGCACAGGATAAAGCTCCTGGATAAGCCAGTGGCCAAGCCGGAAAACACTGCTGGGCAGAAAGGGCTGCAGGGCAGTTAGTCTTGACACTGGATTCAACAGCTTGCCATAAGCCAGGGAAGGTGGAGCTGAGGATGCATATGGAGCTGGACCAGGAAGATCAGGAAAGCTGAGAGAGAATGGAAAAGTGGAGAGGAGGGAGGCAGCTCAGCAGCAAACTCCAGGAGAAATAACCAGCAGCCCTCACAGATTTGTGATTGTCTCTTAAAAAGATTTATTTTCTCTTCTTGCCTGAATGTACAAAGGCAAAAAGAGTACAGTTTGTATATATATATATTTATATATATATATATAAAAAAACAAGGAACTTGGTAATGTACATTTTACAGAAGGGAAGAATCAGGAAGACTGAAATTAAATCCAACAGAGCAACGCCAATGGAACAAAAGCTATGAACAGCAACACTGCCCCTCCAGCCCGGGCCTCCAGCTCGCCCCAACCTGCTCCCAATGAGGGGCTGAGCACCAAGGCAAGCGGGTGGGCTGGGGCAGGAGGGGCTGGGGACGGGGCCTGGGAGGGGCTTGATCCCAGGAGGGGCCCATGGCAGAGGATCGTCAGAAAGCTTCCTGGGATGACCTATTAATAAAACAAATGACAAAGGCCCAGAATCATGGTGCCAACTAGCTGCCCAGTTGAATCTTGGGGGCATCAGAGTAGACATTGAGATGGTGATAGGGTATATGGGATAATAAGTGATATGGGTGACCTCAAAGCCCGTATACAATAACTCTCTAGCCCTTCTGCAGTCTTACCCTCCCACTCCCGAACCAAGTCCTCCCACCCCAACTTGGAGCCTGGAAAGAAGGGATTCAAGAATCACCATTTCATTTCATGGGGTGCCCTCTTAACCCTTCTTTCTGCATGTGGTCCTTTGACCTTGAGATGTGTGGAGAGGGTGAGGTAAGAGAAGGAAATTTCATACATGTACACCTACATGTACATGCAGGGAAAGGAGATGAAGGGAACTGGCACACCTTAAATGAGGAAGAAGCAGATGGAAATCTTAAAAAGCAGCTCTCCAAGCCTTGGCTGTCCTACCTGGGGACGAGGCTGTTTCCCTCTAGCTTCTCTCTGGGGAGCCCCGATGAGCAATGTCTATGTAGAGGCCTGGGGTGGCTCAGAGAGAGTCTTGGTCTGGTGGTCTGGGCCCCTATCAGCAAGCTTTTCTAGCCTTTGCTCGTGGGGTGGGGTGTGGGTGTGGGAATCCTTGCTGAGTGTCTCACCCCTCTGACCAGGTCATGCATGCCACAGGTACCCCCAACGCTGTTTCCTCCTCATGTAGACAGGCTGGAGGTGGACAGCAAATCTTCCACTCAGCACTCATCAAGGATTTCTATTTCTTCTATTCCTGCTGCTGCTGCTTTGTGTTATTTCAGGGAGGGAAGATTGGATCTTCCTGGCAAGGATCGGGGACCAGGAAGATCAGGGATCAGGAAAAGGCAGTGCTGTCCTGCCACTGTTGCTTTCACCTCTCTTTTGGGCAGCTCAGCTCCTACTCTTCAAGGGAGACTTGCATATAAGGATCAAGGAGTCAAATGTTTCGTAAGGAAAAGAAAAAAAGAAAAAGCTGTTCCCTTCTGCAGAACCCAAGGCTGCCCTGCTAATACAGAAGTTCCTCTTCTCTGTGTTACAGAACAAAGCGGAAAGGGCAGGAATGCAAGGCCATGCCTGCCCAATGGGAAAGAAAATTACTCCAAACAGTTTCTTTACAATATGTACAGAGCCCGCTGTAAACCAGCGCCACAGATACAAAACACACAACAATATTTAAAAACAAACAGGAACAGAGATGGGCCCTTGGCTCCACTCTACAGGAGCCTGGGAGGGCATAATCAGACTGAAATTCAGAGTCATCCTCTTGGTGGGGATGACTCAGGTTAGGTGGGTGAAGGTGTCCACACCAACTACTTCCACAGATGAAAGGAAAGTCACTGCTCAGAGTACTGCCCGCCAGGGCAGCAGGAGGCAGAGGATATGATGGGGGAAAGGGATGCTGCTTGGGGGCCTGCTAAGAGGTCTAAAACAGTGGGGGTTTTTTGGGAGGGCTCAGAACCCAACTTGAACAAAAACAAGGACATGAAAACCTAGAGGAAAGGTCTATAGGTCAGAGGGGCTGCTCTTGAGCAAATGATCCTAAGCCTATCTGGAGGAGGGCTCCAGGGATCTTGGGAAGCAGCCTAACTGTGCATTGTGCTTACTGTCCTCCACCTCCAGGCCCCAAACTGAGTCAGAGCCAAGCCCCTGCTCTATATTGGTAACTTTTGGCACTCTGGTCACGAATACCCCTCTCTAGCCTAGGATGGTGTCTGTCAGTCTTATCTCTCTCTCTCAATCCAGAAGGTCAAGGAAAGATAGGAGAGGAGGAGAGAGAACAAAGGGATGACACCTCAAAAGCAAAATAAGAGCTAAAGCTCCCCACACCTTGGGGAAGAAGTGACTCCAATAAAGTTGTCACTCTCCCAGTACAAAGAGCATAAAGCCTGGACTGGGACACAGCATTTCTAATGAGAGCAGAGAAACGTGCTGCCTCAAAGCACATCTCCACTGAGTACACTCTGTGGCTCTGAGGAGTAATGGCTTGGATGTGTTATCCCATGGTCTAAGGAACACATAACCTCCCGTGGTTAATGGCCCCTAAAACAAAACGTGTGATACAAACAAACACGGCTTATATTGGCACATATGGGGTTACAGATTGAGCTATATAAAATCATGTACTTGTATACAGAGGAACTGGGTTGTATATATTTGTGGCCCTAAATGAGGAGGATACTCAGATGGCTGAAGGGACAGGACATCTCTAAGAACTGCTGGGTGCTACCAGGGTCTGCCTCCTAGGCCTTGCCCTAAGGTGACCTGGCAGATTCCAAAGCTCCCCACGCTGAGGGGAATACTATTTTACCTGCCTGAGTCTTAAGAGCCAAGCATTAGAAAAGAAGAGGAGAGATCAGCATGGGGATCCCCCTGGGAAAGGCACCAAGGGGTCAGGAGAGAAGAGAGAAAAGGGCAAGGAGTTGGGGGCTAAGAAGCAGCAGGACTTAGGGGATGCAGATTCTATTTCACAGACTCCATTCATGCTCCAGCTCCAGCTTACTCCCAGTATCCCTGGGGAGCCCTGTGCTGGTGTTGGGACCCCTGGCCCTCTGCCTGACAGGCAGCCCAAGGCCATGGTGGGGCAAATGCCTTGGTCTTCCTTTACAGGGCAGGCTCTGAGCATTTATATGTGCTCATGTGAGAGGGGAGAAGTCTTCATATTTGAAGATTTTGTTTTCACAATTACGAGAGAAAACAGCCCCCAATTTCTTTCCTGAGATTCTAATTCCTCCATGTGCTGCCAGTTCCCAGGGCCCAAACCACTGGGGAGATGCAGGATTTGGTGATGGTGGTTATGATGGTGAGAGGGGTATGGCTGCTGTGCTGTCTTCAGACCTTACCCAGTGCTTGGGGAGGGGGGGTTCCTCCCTGGGGGCACGGGGTGGCGGGGGGGATGTGGTACTACTCCGGCAGCTGACCAGGGACTTGGGGACCAGAGCAGTGACTTCTCTGGGCTGAGGCCATGTTCCCCTGGTTGCTCCCCGTGCCTTCATCTCCACAGAGGCCACAACGGTCATGACTGTGGCCGAGAGAATAAATATTTTTGCCAAGTACCAGCTCTCCAGCTCCTGAGGAAGAGGGAAGGTCGGGGAGTCCGGGGGTCTGGTGGAGGTGAGAGAGCCAAGGGTCTGCCTTCGGTCATGGTGGGAACGGCAAACAGGATGATCAACACCATTTAACTGATGTCTAAATGGCACCTCCAGCACCTCCTTGGGTGAGCCAGTCCGGGCCTGTGAAGCTGACTTTATCCGGGCACTTGGTGTTCTGCAAGGGAAACATGGACAAATGACCAGGCACTAAGCTGGCTGGCAAAACAACCACAAGGTGGCGCTCCAAGAAAACAAACTGCAGGGCCGCTGGTATTGTTCCCTAGGGGACATACGTGTTCCACAGCTCCTCTCAGATGCACATGGCTTCATAGGAGACTTGCACAAGAGGCTTGGCCAGGGTTCCACCATTTCCAGAACCCTGACCCCACCTAGGCTCCACAGGGATTCTGTGATCCAGGTATCAACTATCCCTGCTCTGTGAGTTGCCCCAAATTACAAAGTTACTTACCAATCTCACCTCCGGGGTGGTGGGTAGAGTGAGGGAGTTGAGCCTTGCTGGCTGGCAACAATGGCTGTAGAAGAAAGCCCTGAGTGAGAAAGAGAACACGTTAGCAGAGCACTCCCAGAACACTCCGATAAACACTTTCTCTTTACCAGCTGGGTGGGCACTGGGAGGAGTCTCTCCTTAAATTCCTAGCTACACTGAGTTTTGAGGTGCTGACAGAAAAGAATCCGATACTTGGCCAGATACAGTGGCTCAGGTTAGATAGCAAGGCTCTATTTTTTTTTCCCTAAGTAAAGCTCTATTTCTCAGCTGCTTGTTTCCCTTTGGCTGTGGGAACACCTGTTCCTTATTCTTCTGAGTATCAAAGCCAATTTTCTGGAGGAGTCTGAGAGTCCCCAAGCTCCAAAGGAGGAAATAAATGTCATTTGCTTTAATGACTATCAGCAGGAGGCTAGGATTCTGGGCAGATTAGAAGCTCAAAAAAGGATTCTTGCTGGGGGCCCCTTTCTGTAGGCAAGGCTACTGGGATGGAGTCAAAAAGACAGGTGGGGAAAAGAGGCTTACCTGCTGCATAGGGTAAGTTGTACTGTGCTGGGAGCAATGAGTACCCCAAGTGGTGGTGGTGGTGGTGTGTGGACATCAGGCGCTGAGAAGGGGAGGTGCGGGGCCGGTCGACACTTCTTTCACCTCCAGCTGCTCCCCCGATGCTGCTACAGCTGCCACCACCCCCAACTACCCCACAGCCTCCCCGATCTCTCTCCTGAGAAGTTTTATCACTTATCTGGAAAGGAAAGCAGACATAAAAGCCCTACCTAGACACACATGAGAGCAAGATGCCCAGAGCCCACATTATGACTCCTGAGAGGGGCACCTAAGCATCAAGGAGGTGCCTGGTGGAGCCAATGTCAAGTCAGCCAGGCTGTACTGTGGTTAGGACCTGAACTTGCCCATCTTCTCCCAGACCCGGGATCTGGCCTTATTGGTCTTTGGTGACAGCCAGTGTCACTGCACTTCCTTACCGTGGGGGACTTGCTCTTGTAGTGACTGGCATGCTGCTGCAAGATATCCAGGGCTTTGGACTCTGAGCTGGATTTACAACTGACACTGGGGCTGGCTCGTGCCTTGTCAGCATCTTCGCCCCCTGAGACCTTGCTGCCATATGGGGAGAAAGAGTAGCTGGAAGGCAGGTAGGAACCTGGGGAGGGAGAAATAAAGCAGTCAGAGAGATGGGAGAGGTGGAAGAAACTGCCTTAGTGAGCTTGGCTAGGTAGGCATCAGCTTTCCTAGGCACAAGCTGAGATATTTTCTACCACAGTGTCTTCAGGCTGAGACTATTAGTTTGCCCTTTCTTTACTAGAGGCAAAACTAGCTAAGGGATATTAGGAACATGGCCCTCAGTTGCTGGGGAGTCAACTTCCCTAGAGCCCCAGTCTCAGAGATCTATCTTGGAGAGGTGATATAGTAAAGTGGAAAGATCATAGGATTTGAAGTCAGACGGCCTCTGAGACTTACCAGCTGGGTAGCACTGAGCAAATTAACAACCTTTTTTGTGTGTGTCTGAGGAAGATTAGCCCTGAGCTAACATCTGTTGCCAATTCTCCTCTTTTTGCTGAGGAAGATTGGCCCTGGGCTAACATCCCTGCCCATCCTCCTCTACTTTCATATGTGGGTCGCATGCCACAGCATGGCTTGATAAGTGGTGCATAGGTCTGCGCCTGGGATCTGAACCTATGAACCCCGAACAGCCGAAGTGGAGCGTGCAAACTTAACCACTATGCCACCGGGCTGGTCCCTTAACAACCTTTTTTTGAGCTTCAGTTTCCTCATCATCAAACTGAAGATAACAATACTTATTTCATAGGGTTACGAGGAGGAGTAAATAAGATAATACGCAAAAATCACCTAGCACAGTGCCTGGCCCAGAGGAGACAGTCATCAAATGGAACTACAGTCAAGCGTTGCTTAACGAGGGGGATACGTTCTGAGAAATGCATCGTTAGGCAATTTCGTCGTCATGTGAACATCATAGAGTGTACTTACACAAACCTAGATGGTGTAGCCTACTACACACCTAGGCTAAATGGTACTAATCTGATGGAACCACTGTTGTATATGTGGTCCATCATTGATGGAAACTTCGTTATGCAGTAAATGACTGTATTATTTTTATACGGATTGGATGGGGGTAACAGGGAGAAAGGAACACCATAGGGTAAGACAATTTCAATCTCTGTTTGAAAAGCTTACTTGTCCTATTTAGAGTTTGCCTTATAATGTTACACCAGAATATGAAGACTATTTAGACTGTTCTTCTATAGGGAGTTGGGAGCTCTAAGGAGTGAAAGAATTGTTCCACCCCAGAAGCATCCCACATGGCCCCTCAGGCAACAGAAATCAGTGAATGGAGTTGAATAAGAGCATTTTCTTCTAACAAGTTAAAAAACACTTAAACCCCTGCTTTGTGCCTCTCTCCCTAAGAACTCATGGATGGCAGTGTAAAGAGCTTTCCCAAACTGAACCCTTCCAGATGGACTTCCCCTCAATCTGACTTCAAACTAGTCTTCCATTCTTTGCCTTCTGACCTTACAGCTGAACATGATCTTGCAAATGAATACATGCATTGTCTTGGTTTGAATGTTATTTGTTCCATGTGTCTCTCCTACTACAATTAAGTTATAAGCTCCTTGAGGGGAGGGAACTAGTCTTTATTTCTTTTGTATGCCCCACAATGCCTAGCACGTTGCAAAATGTAGAATATGTGTTTAAAAAAATCCCAACTGAGGAAAGATGGCAGTGGTAGACAGGGAGTTTTACCCTTAGTTATCCATGAAAACTGACTGTAGAGGCAACCCTCTAGCTGGAGCAAGGGAGGGAGAGGTGGTCCCACAGATTGTAATTAGGGGTCATTCAAGGAGCTCGGGGTTAGAGTGTCCACTTCACAGAATGTCACATTCAAAAAAGGGCTGTCATCTACCTGAGCCTCAGTAAGCCTTAGGGCTGAGCAAGAAAACTCTGGGTTTGAAATCTGTGCTTCATTTCCCTTCCCAGTTAATGGAACACCAGCTGGAACGAGGGTGCTGTACCTGGGTAGTTCTGCATCATCACAGCAGGCATGCCCCGGTAGCTGGGGTGGTTGGGGTCATAGGACTGGCTGTAGGAGTAGCCGTGCATGTAGGGGATGTAAGACTGGTGCTGGGTGAGGGGGGAGGACACAGGCACATGGACACTTGGTCGGGGCTCCTTGCTCCCAAGGCGGGATTCCTCAGACGTGGGCAGCTTGCAGTCACTACTTGTGCTTTCCTTCCCATCCTCCTTGGGGACAGAGTCCTTACTCCGATTCCTTTCCTCCTTCAATTTGCGGTCTCGCTCCTCTTTCCACCGCTCATCCTCTGACTTGATGTCTGAGTACTTGGCAGGATAAACATATGTCCACATCCGGGGCTCTGCTTCCTACAACAATCACAGAATGAGCACTGAGTGTTGTACAGATAAGGGCGAGATTTCAAGGCCAAAGTCCCAGTAGAAACACCAGAGCAGATAATATTAGACACATGGGGCAGAGTATGATCTTGGCCTCTATTGATCTTCGTTTACAATCAGCCCTAGTCCCTCCTGCTTAAAAAGCCTGCCCTCTCCCTGCCCCAAAGGAAACAAGATGTGGGGAAAGAAAAGAAAAATCCATCAGTGGGTCTTCTCCAGGAGATAACAGCATTCTGGGGAAACGACTCTAAGAATAGAAGAGGCTGCTCCCTTTCCAAGGATTTTTAGGTTGTTTCAGTTCTCCAGAGCAAGCTCAGGGGTAGAAAGCTGTAAGTGGTGCCCAGCTCAGAGGAGGGAGGTTTATCTAGGGCACCAAGAGGGAAGGGAAGACTTTCTGAGTCTCATGAGCAGAACAAGATGCGAGACCAAGTTCTTAGTTCTAACTCTGCTACTTATAGTCATTTTGAAACGGACTCAGTCTGAGTAGTGGTATTTTCAGCCTACTCTAAAAAATGGAGAGATCACCATTAACTCATTCCATAGGAACCAAACAGTAGGAGCAACACTGGATTAGGAATCAAGATACCTGGGTTCTAGTTCTGGCTCTGTTAGTGAAGTCTCAAGTAATCCTAGACAAATCAAACTAACTTAACCGGGCCTCTCTTCTCAAATAGGAAAAACACCTTTCACTGATATAAAAGTGCTTCTTTTTTTTTTTTTTTGGTGAGGAACATTGGCCCTAAGCTAAACATCTGTTGCCAATCTTCCTTTTTTGCTTGAGGAAGATTGTCTCTGAGCTAACATCTGTGCCCATCTTCCTCTATTTTGTATGTGGGATGCTGCCACAGCATGGCTTGATGAGTGGTGTGTAGGTCCATGCCCGGGATCTGAACTTGTGAACCCCAGGCTGCTGAAGTGGAGCCTGTGAACTTAACCACTATGCCACTGGGCTGGCCCCCTAAAAGTGCTTTTAAAAAAACATTAAAATGATTTACAAAGGTAAAGAATCCCTAAAATTACAGATTTCTCCTGCTAATCTATATTCTGTTGACCCCCTACATAGGGACAGCCCTGATTAATGAGGAAGAAAGAAAGACTATCAAACAGTATTTGTATTTCCTCCCAGAACAGTTACCTGTCGGTACCAGAGTATTGGATCCACCTCTGCCTGTCGGCCACACTCAACACCTGTCTTAGTCTCTGAAGCCTCCTTGCCTAGGTGGCTGGCCTCACTCAGCTTCACTTTAAGTCCTTCTGGGGCCTGGCTGGGGAGTTTGGAAGAGTCATCTAACTTGGGAATAATGACCGATTTGGCAGGGTCAGCCCCTGGCTCCTTGGCTTTACCAGGTCCTGACTTCACCAGGTCTGTCAGGCTGGGGGCCTTGGTGAGAGTTGGTGGAATCGACGGCTTTTGCTTCCATTCTTCCTTGAGTGCTGCCTCCCGCTCCTTCAGGCCCATCTCTGCTTTCTTATCCACTCCCCGCTGTTGCTGCTCCAAGCTCTGCCGTTTCTGCTGTTCTTCATACTGCTGCCGGTACGCTGTGTTAGTGCTCAGGAGGTGGGTGTGGTAACTCTGGTCACTATAGCCATAGGGGGGCACATAGGCATATTGGTTGTAGTATAGTGACTGCATATACATGTTGGGACGTTGCTGGATGACAGAGGGCTGCTGACTAGAACTGCTCAGCTCTGGTTTCTTTTCCTCACAGACATCATTCTTCACTTTCCCCTCTATACTCTCAGATTCCTCATCCTTTTTTGTCTTCAGGGCCTGGCTCTCCACTGCTGCCTGGCTGCTGGGGTTCAGAGCCCCTGGGCTGGACTGTGCGTAACTTGGAGAGTAGTAACTCTCAAAGCCTTGGTAATATGGTGAGTCTTTGCTTTGTGGCTGAGGGGGGAAAAGAGTTTTCTTAGCTCCTTCCTTAACCAACTGCTCAGGGTCCTTTGACTTGACACTGTCCACTTTGCCCTCCCCATCCTCCCCAGCATCAGAGATGTCGGAGTATGCAGGACTGTTGGTTTTGACTGAGCTGGCTTCAGCTCCATTCTGGGTCACTACATGTAAAGGAGTCATGGGCTGGGTAGGGGTGGTGCTATCTAGGCGGCTACTGCCCCCAATTGAAGGACTGGGAGCATTGTCTGTGAAGCTGTAGATCTTGTCAGCTTCGGCCTTGATGCTAGCCAGTCGGCTTTGGTGGGGGTCTGATGAGCCATTTAGGAGCCCCTCCATTTTCATTCCATCTCCTGATGATTCCTTGAACGGGCTTTTGCCTTCTTCTGCTCGACACACCTTCCCAGGGGTCAGAGGACTTTCAAGTTCCTTTGAAGACTCCTTCTTTTTTTTGTCTTTCTTTTTCTTGTCCTTGGCTGGGGTCAAGGCAGGGTTGACTGTGAAAGGTTCTCCCATTACAGTGGGCTTGGGCTGAATGGGTTTGAGTTGGGGGCTGTTGGGCATGGCTTGGACCACTGTGGTGGTCAAGCCTGAGGAGGAGCCTGGGCTTGCTGCTGTGAAGGTGGCTGTCTGGAAGGTGTAGATTTGCTGTGGGGGGATGGCAGGGGCAATGGGCCTGGCTGACTTTAAGCTCTTGGAAGGAATCTTTTCAGGTTTCAAACTAGAGGGTTTTCTACATTTTTCTTTTTCCATACACTTCCTTTCCAAAGAATCAAAGGCATCATTGCTTGTTTCATCCATTACTGAGGGTCCATCATCAGAGCCATCATTGGATAAGGCCCCGAGGTCTGTGTCCCCTTCCCCACTCAACTTTTTCTTACAGAGGCCTTTTGTGCTGAATTTGCTTGAAGGAGAAGGGCTATGTGGCTCTATGAGCCGAACTTTGGGGGTAGCTGAGCGGGCAGGGGACAAGGAACCTTTTTGTGAGACAGACGCACCATTGCAGCTCCCGAGGTCTGCATGGAGGGTGGGCTCCTCTCCATACTCACTGTCTCCATCTGCTTCCGGCTTGCTGTCATCATCTGTATGGGCATGAGCTTGGTGGTACTTAAGTCCATTGATGTGCTTGTACTTTTTGTTGCAGTTTGGGTGGGGACAGTCAATCAGGACTGGGGAGGGACAATTTCTGTCTAGAACAGTGGGTTCCACCTTGGTCCCAGGAAGGGGGCCAGTGGCTGAGCCCATGGAATTTGTACGGACACGTTTGCTCCCTTTGGAGTCCTCTGAGCTAGAATTCAGCTCCATGTCTGAAAGGGGTTTGTTTTTCCGCTTATTAGCTGAGGAAGGACTGGCTTTGACATCCTCAGAGGTGCTACTGGCAGGTGTGCGATGCTCTGAAGAATTTTGGCTGCCCCGACGGCCTTTGCTATTGGCTCCTGCTCGGGTTTTGCTGCTGCTGCTGGCCCCTTTGCTGTCAGAGGCTGTGGCTGTCTCATTGACAGGTGTGTTACTGTTGGGACGCATGCGTTTGCCTCTACCTCGACCATTGCGCATTTCCAAGTCACTGGTGGGGGAGTCACAGAACCTTGGCAAAGGACAAACACAACAGGATATTATTGAGAAGAGAAAACATCTTAAAACCATTTTAGCTGCAGGATCCAGAAGAACTGTCCAGATGGTAACTATCATTTTCAATGAATATGATTTGTTAAGGAAACTCCTAAAAGCGTGGGAGCTGCATTAAGTGGTGAGCTCCTAGGATGTTATCTGGATGCTAGTTGTAAATTATTCCCCAACATTTGGGTTCCCCAAACCCTGGCAAACTAGAAACTAATATTAGGAACAAGCTGTAGGCTGCCATTCACTGAAATGTCAATCTTTAGGCTTAAATAGGATCTTCTCCCAATTCCTACCCAACCCATCAACAGCTAATTCGTTTATTCTTCTTGAATGTCAGATGAATATAGTGCCTTCCCTTGTCTCTACACCATAATGTCCTTTAAAAGCTGGGTGTCTTAAAAGCTATCCAACTCTAGCAGGATAAAGGTAAAGGTCACTCACTGGTGACTCATTGGTCACTCAGGGTGGTTCAGACTAATACAAACTAAAAATCTGTAGAGTGCTTACCTGGGGGGTGCCCAATCATGCCGTGTGCAATCAAGAAGGGTACCTACATATGTCTTGTTCCTCCATGTTACATTGACCACCAACATCCCTGGAAGACAAGATGATTCAGATATAGACAAGAGAAAACCTATTGGCCACCAAGAAGAGTATCTTCCATTTAAGTAGCATTCTGGCTCCTGTAGGAGGGTTTAGGGAGTGCTCTGGGTCCCAGTGGGGCAAATAGGATTGGGCCAGAGTAGTTCTATGTGAACTGCCTACAACACTACTGGGGCCCCTTAGGATGGGCAACAGTTGCAAAGATTTCATGGTCTAGTTAAAGCACATTTTCTTAACTTAAAAAAAATTATTCAGGAGGCCGGCCCTGTGGCCAAGTGGTTAAGTTTGGTGCACTGCTTCTGCAGCCTGGGTTCAGTTCCTGGGCACAGGCCTACACCATTCATCGGCAGCCATGCTGTGGCGGTGACTCACATACAAAATAAAGGAAGACTGGCACAGATGTCAGCTCAGGGCAAATCTTCCTCAAGCAAAAAGAGGAGGATTGGCAACAGATGTTAGCCCAGGGCAAATCTTCCTCAGCAAAAAACCAAAACAAAACAAAAAACAAAAAAACAAAACAGAAACAAATGAAAAAAAAAAAAAAAAACCAATGCAGTATTTCAAACATACTGCAAAAAAAAAAAAAAAAGGAGAATCTAACAAAAACTCATGTACCCATCACCTAGTTGAATGGATTTATATGATTTTGTACCATACTTGCATCAGATTTCTTTTTTAAAGAATAAAACATCACAGTTGGAAAGCATTGTTTACAACATTTTCAGACTTTCCATTGATGGGATCATGCTGGGGTTGTAACTTACCTTTCTCACTTAACATTACAAATTTGAGATTTATCTGTGTTGACATGAAAAGCTTAATACATTTATTTTAACTGTACTCAAGTATATCACTGTAGATTTGACCACAATTTATACATTTTACTGTTGACAGACATTTAGGTTTTTTGCACATTTTCACTCTTAAATGACATCATAATAAACATTCCTGACATGTTCATTTTATTTAAAAATGCTTTTGAATAGATAAGTCATACTCCAAAATTCGAAAGATAGCAAAAAAACACAAAGAAACCCCAATATAAAATGAATGTCCCTCCTGTCACTGTTCTTCAGCCTTCCAGTTCCCCTACTCAGAAACATCCATGAATATTCCTGTATTCCTCCAGACATATTTTATACATTTATAAGCAAATATGTTTATATATTCTTCCTCAAATGGGAGCAGTATACACACAATGTTCTGCATATTTTTCTGCATTTTTTTCATGTAACTGTATGTTTTGGATCATTCCATGTAAGTACACATAGAACTACTTCATTCTTTTCAATGGCTGTATTTGAATGATTTCAAATCATACCATAATTTATTTAGTCAGTCCCATTGATGGACATTTAGGTTGTTTCACTCTTCTGCTGACACAAATAATGCTGAATAAATAACCCTGCACAAATGTTTTATCTTACTTATACAAATATGTCTGTTAGATAAATTCCTGTAAGCAAAACTGCAAATCACAGAGCACTTGTATTTGGATTTTTGATAAATACTGCCGAATAGCCCTCAAAGAGGAGGTACTAATTTATATATGTAACAGTAGTGCATGAGAACAGCTGTTGTCCTTTCTCTTTGGCAACATAGTGTCCTCAACTTTTTGATATTTGCCAGTCTGACAGAAGAAAAATGGTCTTTTATGTAGCTTTAACTTAATGTTTCTTATTATGAGTTTGTACATCATTTCATTACAAGACATCATTACAAGATATTTGTATTTTCTTTCTACTGAACTGTCCTTATCTTTTGCTCATTTTTCTACTGAATTATAGTCTTTTTCTTATTTGTGACTCTTAACATACTAGAGTAAGCCCTTTGTCTGTAATATGAATCAGGTATTTCTTCCTGGTTTGTCCTTTGCTAACAGTGGTTAATGCTACGTAGAAATTATTTACTTTTATATTGTTGTATTTACCAATCTTTTATAGCTTCAGAGGTTTCTGTCATATTTCAAAAGGCTTTCCCCATTCCATCAGTTTATTAACAATTTTTTCTTACAGTTTCTTTTGGTATTTTAAGGTTTGATTTTTTATATTTAAATCTTTGATTCATCTGGAATCCAACTTGGTATAAAAATGTCTGACATGGACTTAACTTTTTAATTTTGTTTTTGTGGCTTACCCTCCAAGGCATTTTTGGTTAGTTTTACATTTTAATGAAGTCAAATATATTATGGTTTTCCTTTATGGTTTGTGCTCTTTTTGTCTTATCACAAGGTCATAAACATTGTACCATGAGATATTTTAAAGGTATCTGTACCAAACTAAGAATGGTTTTTACATTTTTAATGGTACAAAAAAATGAAAAGGACAATATTTTATGCCATGTGAAATTATATGAAATTCAAATATCACTGCCCATGAATAAAGTTTTATTGGAACATAGCCACTTATTTATTTATGCATTATCTATGCCTGATTTCATGCCACAAGGCAGAGTTAAGTATGCATCAGAGACTGAATGGCCTGCAAAGCCTAAAATATTTACTGTCTGGCCCTTTACAGAAAAAGGTCGCCAATCCCTGTTTTAGATTTTTCTTTTCTAATATAAGCATTTAATGGTATAAATTTCCCTCATAGCCTACCTTAGCTTCATCCCACAAGTTTTGATGTTTTCATTATCATTTAAGTCAAAACATTTTCTTGTTTCCCTGGTGATTTTTTTTCTGATCCTGGGGTTATTTGTCAAATTTTCAAATACCTGGGGATTTTCCAGATATCTTTTTGCTATTGATTTCTAATATAATTCTACTGTGGCTAATGAATGTACTCTATATGATTTCAATCCTTTTACATTTATTGAGAATTAACTTATGGTCCAATATGTGTTCTATCTTGAAAACATTCCATGTACACCTGAAAAGAATATTTTAAAATATGTATTTTGCAGTTGTTGGGTGTTCTATAAATGACAGGTCAAGTTAATTGACAATGTTACTCAAATCTTCTATATCCCTACTAATTTTCTGCCTTCTTCCTTTTATTAATTACTTGCTCCCTATTCTTGCTTACTGGAACTCCTATTAATACAGAAATTGGACCTTCTAGACTAATCCCTCTTTCTTATCATTCCATCCTTGTTTTCCATTTCTTGGTCTTTTGGTTCTACACTCTAAGGGATTTCCTTCATCTTCTAAGTTATATACTGAATTTTTCATTTTTACTATTGTATTTTTAATTTAAAAAAAAAAGCATCCTGTTCTTATTTCATGGATGCAATATCTTATCTCTCTGAAGATGTTTAATTATAATATTTTTTGAAATCTGTTTCTGCTCTTTTCCTCTGAGCTCTCTTTTTGTTTGTTTTGGTCTATATCCTTGTTTTTCAAGTTTTCCTCAAAAGTTTGGTAATCCTTGGATCTGTTCATTTAAGGGAAAGGTATTAAAAATTGGAGCAGAAGCATTATATGTAGGCCATTCCATTAAGCCATGATTATGAATACTGGTAGGGATCTTCTCCTTCCTTCCAGGGCTTGTCAAATCCCCCAGAGAGGACCTCTTCAATTTCTGCCCCTTTCTCCATATGTTCTATGGACTTTCACTTAGTCCTCAGTACAGCAGCCTACCTTCCTCTATGCCGAGTGTCCCTGAGTCCAGAGGGGCTCTGGTTGAAACTCTCCAGAGAATAAACATCAGTTTTCTGCTGTAGTGGCAGAGGGGCAGCTGTATGGCTGTGTAGGATGAGGATAATAGTGTATACCTTTTGCTTCTTGTATAGACTTTCAGCCAGTCTTCCTGTTTCCCATATTCCCTGTGTTCAGAGGTACTCTATTTCCGGTTCTTTAATTTTTCTAGAAATCTGTGGTACAAACTCCTTATTTCCTGACTCTCTATCCTCCCAACTTCAGGTAAAAACCAAACAACTAAAAAATGAAATTTTTGTTTTTTCAGGTCTGGTAAATCAGCACTAGTTTCCAAAGTTCTATTGATTATACCTATCTGCAGTAGTCTTGTCTGTTTTATTTAACTTGTGAGTTTGTACTTTAAAAACAAAATACCTTTACCAACATTTGAATGGATTATAAAAGGGGAAGGTGGGAGGTAAACATGTATGTTCAATCTACCATGTTTAACCAGAGTACTGGATTTACTTTTATTTACCTGTTTGGTATACTTGGCATGTACAACCTATCTAAACAGTTAAGTTTCTAATTAGAATTTCTCTAATTCAGGAAAATTATCACCTATTATATATTCACTTATTGTCTCTCTGCCATTCTTTCATTCTTTTTTTTTTCTAGGACTCATATTTGATGTGTGTCAGAGACTCTCAAGCCATTATCTGTATATTTAAGTTCATCTCATATATTTTTTCTCTTTGTGCTTGATTCTCCCAATTTATAATTTTTCTTTGACTACATGCAGTTTAGTCTTTATCTAAGGTATTGAGTTAAAAAAAATTTCAATGATTACAATATATAATTATATTTCAATGACTATTTCTAATTTCCAAGATTTTAAGCTGGTTAATTTTTCATATGTACATGACATTATTTAATTTCTGGCTGCTTGGTTCATAGTTTTATTTTTAATAGACATTATTATTCTGTTTCTCTTTAAGAATTCTAAATATACTTATTACAGTCTTGACTGTACTGTATATTAATTTCATTAGGTGCGCATTCAATTCTTCATGGTTAGTTTTTTAAATTTTTAAAATTTGAGATAATTGTAGATTCACATACAGTTGTAAGAAATAATACAGAGATCTTACCTGCCCTTCAGTCAGTTTCCCCCAATAGTAACATCTTGCAAAACTATAGTATAATATCTCTGCAAGGAATCTGACATTGATACAATGAAGATACAAAATGTTTCCATCAATGCAAGGATACCTCATGTTGCCCTTTTATAGCTACACTGCTTCCCTCCCACTCTCACTTCTCCTTAATTCCTGGCAACCACTAATCTGTTCTCCATTTCTATAATTTTATCATTTCAAGAATGTTATATAAAAGGAATCATACAATATATAACCTTTTGGGACTGTCTTTTTTCCACTAGTATAATTCTCTGGAGACTCATCCAGATTGTTGCATATATCAATGGTTTAGCCCTTTTCATTGGTGACTGGTATTCCATGGTATGGCTGCACCACAGTTTGTTTCACCATTCACCTGCTGAAAGACATCTGGGTTATTTTCAGTTTTCGGCTATTATGAATAAAGCTGCTATAAACATTTCCATAGATGTTTTTGTGTGAACGTAAGTTTTCTTCTCTCAGAGATAAATACTCAGGAGCGCAATTACTGGGTCATATTGTAGTTGCATGTTTAGTTTTTTAAAGAAACTGCCAAACTGTTTTTCAGAGTGGCTGTACACTTTTATATTCTTACCAGCAATGCAGGAGAGCCAGTTTCATTGCATTCTTGCCAGCAGTTGGTGTTAACTCTGGTTTTTTAATCTTAGCCATTTTACTAGTTGTGTAGTAATGTCTCATATTGTAGTTTTAATTTGCATCTCCCTAAGTGGCTAATGATGTTGAACATCTTTTCGTGTGCTTATTTGCCATCCATATATCTCTTTGGTGAAATGTCTGTTCATGTCTTTAGCCGATTTTTTGATTGGATTGTTTTCTACTGTTAAGATTTGAGAGTTCTTTATAAATTCTAGATACTAGTCCTTTGTTGGATATACTCTCCTAGTCTGTAGCTTGTCTTTTCATCATCTTAACAGAGTCTTTCACAGAACAAACATTTTTAATTTTGATGAAATCCAATTTACCAATTTTCCCTTTTATGGATTGTGTTTTTAGTGTCAAGTCTGAAAACTCTGCCTAGTCCTACTCTGTCTACTGAAGATTTTCTTCTAGGTATTTTTCTAAAAGTTTTATGTTTAAGTCCTTGATCCATTTTGAGTCAACTTTTGTATGAGGTTCCTTTTTTCCTTTTTGGCCTATGATGTCCACTTGTTCCAATACCACTTGTTGAAAAGGCTATTTTTCATCCTAAGAATTGCTTTTGCATCTTTGCCAAAATCAGTTGGGTGTATCTGTGAGTCTAATTCTGGATTCTCTGTTCTGTTCCACTCGTCTAAGTGTCTATCCTTCTGCCAGTATCACAGTCTTGATTATTACTGGCTATATAATAAGTCTCGAAATCAGGCAGTCTGATTCCTCCCACTTTGTTGTTCTTTTTCAAAACTGCTTTAGCTCCTTTGGTCATTCCATCTAAATTTTAGAATACTCTTGTCTATATCTACAAAATATCTTGCTGGAATTTTGACAGGAATTACATTAAACCTGCATATCAACTTGGGAAAAATTGTTTACTATGTACTTCCCATTTATTTAGATCTTCTTTGATTTCTTTCATCAGCATTGTGTAGTTTCAGTATATAAATCTTGTAGATATTTTGTTAGATTTATACCTAAGTATTTCATTTTTTTAAGCTATTATAAATGGTATTGTATTTTGAATTTCAGTGTCCATGTGTTCAAAGCTAGTATATAGTAGACATACAATTGATTTTTGTATGTATATCTTATATTCTATGACTTAGCTAAACTCACTTATTAGTTCTAGGAGTTTTTGGTATATTCTTTGGATTTACTATGTAGCCAATCACGTAATGTGCAAATAAGTACAGTTGTATTTCTTCCTTTCTGATCTGTATGTCTTTTATTTCCTCTTGTTGTCTCATTGCACTAGCTAGAACTTCTAGCACTATGCTGACTAAGAGTGGTGAGAGTGGAGCAGACATCCTTGACTTGTTCTCGATCTTAGGAGGGAAGCATTTAGTCTTTTGTCATTAAGTACCCATGTCCAGGATATATGAGGCAAAAAGAAAACCCAGGAAACTCACCACCATGTTGTTCCTCAAGTCTTGAGGTCCCTAGCCAGTCTCTCTTTTTTCCTCCACTTTTCAGTCTTGTTATATTTGTCTTATATATAATGTACAGTTTTTAGTGGTATTTAGTGGGAGGAATAGGGAAAAGTATGTCTACTCCATTTTCCCCAAGGTGGAAGTCCTTGTTAATTTTTATTGGTTACCTTTCTTAGCATTAGATTTCTATTACATAAAATTTTGGTTTGCACACTCTTTTTGATTGGGATGTTTTTGCTACTAATTTCCCCTCTTCTCTGTTTAATAATTTTGCAATTTCTTCCATCTAGTCTCCTAAGAACCTAGTCTGAATAGGATATCATAGTTCTAATCATTGAATCAACAGGCAGCTTGACATACTTCTTTACAACATCTTAGGTTTCCCTACTCCCCCACTCAATTAGCTTTTTTTTTTTTCCTTTTTTTTTTGTGAGGAAGATGAGCCCTGAGCTAACATCTGTTGCCAATCCTCCCCTTTTTGCTGAGGAAGATTGGCCCTGGGCTAACAGCTGTGCCCATCTTCCTCTATTTTATATGTGGGACGCCTGCCACAGCATGGCTCGATAAGTGGTGCGTCGGTCCGTGCCCAGGATCCAAACCTGTGAACCCCAGGCTGCCGAAGCAGAAGCATGCTAACTCAACCACTATACCACCCCTCAATTAGCTTTTTAAAGCCTGCTTTCATGAGGCTGTTGAGGGCTGGCATCTCCCCTGGCTTCAAGCTCTACCTCCTCACGGGGCATTTTCAGTGTCTAGTTACCACTCAGGAACTCACCTCTCAGGAGCGATTCTCTGTCCCCAGATCTGGAGATCAGCGGGCCCACAGCTTCAACCTCACTCAGTGACTTACACCTCTTCTATTTTTGGTTCATGGAGATGGTTATTTTGTTTCTGAGCCTGAACATATTCTTTGATTTTCACTTAAAAAATTTTTTTTTTGCTTGCTACATGTTTGAAACAGAGAGGATATGTCAAAAGTTTGAACACTGTTAAGTCATCTTACTGATTGGAAGTCCCAAGTTACATTTTTTATGTAATGTATCTAGAGAATAAGTCTGAGGACCCTAGAATTAGCCTTTTGTTTGTCTTTGGTCATACAGTAATAAAATACTATTTTATTCAGCACTCCCAGGGCCTATCTGTAGCAACACACCTATATTCATTTTCTTCTTTGACGTAGAATGCTGCTTAAAGAGTCAGAAAACCTTAGTTCAAGTCCTTGCTCTGTTACAGTGTAACCTTGGACAAGAAACTTAACCTCTATCAATCTCAGATTTTTAATCAATACTATAAGATTAAAACAAATAAATAAGATTATTAAATTAGATAACTAGCCCATAGTAGGCTTTCAATAAATACAAAGAGAGTACTTAGACAAAACCATGGAGTATCAGCACTTGAGTGCTGAAACTCTTGGGTATGGCTTTAAATAAAACCTTATTTAGCTCCTGTTCTGTTTGGAATGAGATTTATGATGCTCTATCATAAAACCAGATCAGACAAGGGAGCTTAAAAAAAAAAAAAGGATCATCCTACCATAAAGACTCAAACTAATAAAATTAGGGCAGGAAAGAACTTTGGTTTAGGCAATTAGATTCTAATTAAACACTTATTGAACATCTATTATGTGCTAGGTGTTTTCATACTCATTATCTTATTGAATATTCACAGCCTTAAATCACTTTTTGAGCAAGCCAGACCATAAATAGAAAGCACAATCCTATCAACAATCCTGTCACATAGGGATTGTTAAATCTACTTTGCAAATAAGGAAATGAAAGCCCAGATAGGTTAAGTAATTTACCAAAGGTCTCATTATTTATTAGTGGTCAGATCTTTAAGGTATTATACAGCTATCTCTAATGGATTCTGATTCTTTTTACACAGTTTCCTTAAAATGTCCGTTTATCCTCATCTTAAATAAAAGACATCCAGGATTGCAAGAGAGCTTCCAGAGGGGAAAAGGACAGGCTTCCTATCCCTTTCTAGGGCCCTGGCATCTTAAGGAAAAAGGCAAACCTTCTAAGAAAGTATTCAGGCTAAATTCTCTCTGGCTCTTAGCAAAGTGAATTTCAAATGGATGTCTCCTCCCAGTGATGGGTTGCTCTGATTACTACACAACCAATTTGAATAGGAACAGAGTCCATTTATTTCTAGACAAGGTAAGACTTAGAGATAGGCACCCATTAATAAGGGCAGATGAGCACAGCTGTATACAGACAGCAGTATACAATTAGCAGACGAATGTTATTCCTACTCTTGAAACAGCTACGCAGGAACACGTTATATATCTGTCTTCTTCCTCTGGTATAATCTGCAAACCTTAGCAATAACGAATGAGCTGAAAAAAAGACAGGTCAGACAGAGTGCTGGGAATGGGAGAGGGGAAGATGAAAAATTCTAATACGGAAAAACAAAATGGAGGCTTGTTTAAATGTCAAAGCAAACACATTTTTCTGAAGTGTAACTCTTCCTACAAGGTTCCGAGTTGAGACAGCTGGGAGAATAAGAGGACAGGAAGGAGAAAGCTGAAAATAACACTTAACAGACCTAGTTTCTCTATCAGGGACTAGCTTTAGGGCAGCAAGCAGGCTGAAAAGAAAGAGAAAATTTGGTTTTCATTTTAGAAAGCTTCCTATTTTGAATAAGTGTTCACAAAATAAGGAAAGGTTTGACATGTTTGAAAATAATAATAATGCTAAAAACAGTAGTAATAAATAGTTTTGTGTTTCTCTAGGTGGTTATTTTCATATTTACCAAGGGTGTTAGAGACACAATCTCATTAAATATCATTAAGTTTTCGAGTGCTGAGTATTCTCCCTTAATGGTGATTAACACTGGAGCAGAGGAAAGGGGCAATGACTTGGGTATGAGGCAGCAGTTGGCTTCCCACAGGTCTCAGGAGGAATGCAATGTTGAGACAAAACCCAATCCCAAAGCAGCACTGCTTTACTTCAGAGGACAATTCAAAACCTCAAAACATGAGGCTGGCCCGGTGGCATAGCGGTTAAGTTCGCACGCTCTGCTTTGGCGGCCTGGGGTTCGCAGTTTTGGATCCCTGGCATGGACGGATGCACTGCTTGTCAGCCATGCTGTGGTGGCGTCCCATAGAAAGTAGAGGAAGATGGGCAGGATGTTAGCCCAGGGCCAGTCTTCCTCAGCAAAAAGAGGAGGATTGGCAACGGATGTTAGCTTAGGGCTAATCTTCCTCACAAAAAACCAACAACCCCCCCCCCCAAAACCCCCTCAAAACAGTAGTTTTGATCGAGACTGATCTAAGTACAATAGTGGAAAGAGTCAATTTTACCTCCAGGGCCCTCAATTTTACTATTTCCACTAGTACACACCTTGTCTCGGGGATCTGGTACTTTCACGCTCAGGTGACCACTCTCTTTGAATCACTTCCTTCACTTGGTTTCCAGGACAAAGACATCACACCCCCTGGTCTTCCTCTTATCTTTCTGGTCACTCCTCAATGTCTTTTATGTTTCTTCTGCATGTCTAACTGATGACTCTTAAACTTCTACCTCCAGTTCCAGCCTTTCCTCTGAACTCCAGATTTATATATCGAACTGCAAATTTGACATTTCCTTTTGATGTCTAAATAGAGATCTCCAAGTTAACATGCCCCAAACTGAGCTCCTGATAGCTACTCTCCCCTATGACACTCTCCCGCAATGCCCCCCCCCACCCCCGCAATTTGCTCTGTTTTCCCTATTTCAGGTAATGGCATCTCCATCTTTTGAGGTGCTTAGGTCAAAAACCTTGGGAGTTTTACTTGACTCCTCTTGTACTCTCATTCCCCACATGACAGTCAACAAATCTTGTTGGCTCAATCTTCAAAATATATCCAGATTTTGACCATATCTTACTACCTCCACTTCTCCAACTCCAAGCACTCCTTGAATTATTGCAACAGCCTCCTAACTTACTTCCATCCGTATCCCTCTCTGACCTATTCTCAACACAGGTGCCAGAGAGATCTTGTTAAAACCTAAGCCATATCCTATCATTCCTCTGCTCAAAACTTTCCAAAGGCTTCTTTCCACCTCACCCAGATTAAAGACCTAAATTCTTGTTGTGATCTTCAAGGACTCACATGATGTTGGCCTGCTTACCCCTCTGATCAACATTATCTTCTACTACTCTGCCTCTCACGCTGATCGAGTACAGAGACCTACTTGTTCCTTGAATATGAGAGGCATGTTCTCATCTCAGGGCCTTTGAACTTGCCATTCCATCTACCTCTAACATCCTCTCAACATCCCCCATATTCTCAAAGCTTACTCTCCATTCACTTCTTTCAAATCTTTTCTCAAAAGTCATCTTGTGAGGCCATCCTTAATTCCCACCCTCTCACTTATATACTCCCTAGTTCCCTTTCTTACCTTTTCCCCCCATTCCAATGTATTTATCTATGTAACACAGAAGAAATTTTATTTATCTTGTTTATTGTCTGTTCAGTCCTATTAGAATGTAAACTCTATGAAGGCAAAGATTTTTGTCAGTTTTTTTCACTGCTGGAGCCATAACTACTAGAAATATATTTGCCATATAGTAGGTGCTCAATAAATATATGTTGAATGAATGAATACTCCTTATTTCTCTCCAGAAACTCTCTGTTAAAGGAAAGAAACACTTGCAAGTAGTTTCCCATCTTTATACATAAAGGAGCTAAAGAGTCTTACTAGTGTTTCAACAGAATAATGGTTTATTTTGTGGGTTGAGTAAGTACCCACTTAACCCAACTGAGTCAGTAACTGGCTGTATAACTATGGGCAAGCTACTTTATCCTCCTGGGTTTCAATTTCCTCATCTGTAAAATGAGAGCATGGGACTAGATGACCTTCAAGCCTAAAATTCTGTGACTCGATGAAAGGCTGTGAAACTCAAGCACTTAGAAGTATAAATGATAAAATGCTGTTCCCATGGAGTTCTAACAACAATCAAAGACTTAAGCTAAAGAAAATATACGGCATGAAGCATAAGGCATGTCATTTCAGACATTATTTACCTGGTAGAAAAATATTTGACCTGAGTGGGAGTATAAATTGGTAAAAGTACTCTGGAAAACTATTTCTACCAAAGCTCACGTATTTTTCTTTTTTTTAATTGATTTTTAAATTTTATTGATGTCTTAATAGTTTATAACATTGTGCGGGTTTAGTTGTACATTATTATTTGTCCGTCACCATATGCATGCATCCCTTCACCCCTTGTGCCTATCCCCCACCCCCCTTCCCCTGGTAACCACCAACCAGTTCTCTCTGTCTGTTAGTTTATATTCCACATATGAGTGAAATCATGCAGTGTTTGTCCTTCTCTCTCTGGCTTATTTCACTTAACATAATACCCTCTAGGTCCATCCATCTTGTTGCAAATGGGACAATTCTATCTTTTTTTATGGCTGAGTAGGATTCCATTGTACCACATCTTCTTTATTCAATCATCAGTCGAGGGACACTTGGGTTGCTTCCACTTCTTGGCTATAGTGAATAATGCTGCAATAAACATAGGGGTGCATAAGCCTCTTAGGACGGTTGATCATGTCCGTTGGACAGATGCCCAATAGTGGGATTGCTTGCTCATAAGGTATTTCTATTTTAAATTTTTTGAGGAATCTCCATACTGTTTTCCATAGAGGCTGCACCAGTGTGCATTCCCACCAGCAGTGAATGAGCGTTCCCATTTCTCCACCACCTTTCCAACATTTGTTGTTTTTGTCTTGTGATTATAGTCATTCTAACGGGTGTAAGGTGATATCTTAGCATTGTTTTGGTTTGCATTTCCCTGATGATTAGTGATGCTGAACATCTTTTCATGTGCTTGTTGGCCATCTGTATCTCTTCCTTGGAAAAATGTCTGTTCATATCCTCTGCCCATTTTTTGATCAGGTTGTTTGTTTTTTTGTTGTTCAGTTGTGTGACTTCTTTATATATTATATAGATTAATCCCTTGTTGGATATATGATTTGCAAATATTTTCTCCCAGCTGGTGGGTTGTCTGTTCATTTTGATCCTGGTTTCATTTGCCTTGCAGAAGCTCTTTAGTCTGATGAAGTCCCACTCGTTTATTTTTTCTTTTGTTTCCCTCATCCGAGTAGACATGGAATCCGAAAGGATCCCTTTCTGACTGATGTCAATTAGTGAACTGCCTATGTTTTCCTCCAGGAGTTTTATAGTTTCAGGTCTCACTTTCAAGTCCTTAATCCATTTTGAGTTGATTTTTGTGTATAGTGATAGAAGATGGTCTACTTTCATTTTTTTGCATGTGGCTGTCCAATTTTCCCAGCACGATTTATTGAAGAGACTTCCCTTCTCCATTGTATGTTCTTCGCTCCTCTATCAAAGATTAGCTGTCCATAGGTGTGTGGTTTTATTTCTGGGCTTTTGATTCTGTTCCATTGGTCTGTGTGTCTATTCTTGTACCAGTACCATGCTGTTTTGATCACTATAGCTCTATAGTATATTTTGAAACCAGGGATTGTGATGCCTCCAGCTTTGTTCTTTTTTGGGGGGGATTGTTTTAGCTATTCGGGGTCTTTTGTTGCCCCATACGAATTTCAGTATTTTTTGTTCTATTTCCGTGAAGCATGTCATTGGGATTCTGACTGGGATTGCATTGAATCTGTAGATTGCTTTAGGCAGTATGGGCATTTAAACTATGTTTATTCTTCAAATCCATGTGCATGGAATGTTTTTCCATTTCTTTATGTCTTCATTGATTTCTTTCAATAGTGTCTTATAGTTTTCAGTGTATAGGTCTTTCACCTCCTTCGTTAAATTTATTCCCAGATATTTTCTTCTTTTTGTTGCAATTGTCAGTGGAATTGTCTTTTTAGTTCTCATTCTATTAGTTCATCATTAGCATATAGAAATGCAACTGATTTTTGTAAGTTGATATTATACCCTGCCACTTTACTGTAGTTGTTGATTATTTCTAGTAGTTTTCCAATGGCTTTTTTGGGGTTTTCTATGTATAAGATCATGTTGTCTGCAAATAGTGAGAGTTTCGCTTCTTCACTGCCTATCTGCAGTCATTTTATTCCTTTTTCTGACCTAATTGCTCTGGCCAAAACCTCCAGTACTATGTTGAATAAGAGTGGCAAGAGTGGGCACCCTTGTCATGTTCCTGTCCTCAAAGGAATGGCTTTCAGTTTTTCCCTGTTGAGTAGGATGTTAGCTGTAGGTTTGTCGTATATGGCCCTTATTATGTTGACGTACTTTCCTTCTATACCGATTTTATTGAGAGTTTTTATCATAAATGGATGTTGGATCTTGTCGAATGCCTTCTCTGCATCGACTGACATGATCATGAGGTTCTTATTCTTCATTTTGTTATTGTGGTGTATCGCACTGACTGATTTGTGGATGCTGAACCATCCCTGTGTCCTTGGTATAAATCCCACTTGATCATGGTGTATGATCTTTTGGATGTATCACTGTACTCGCTTTGCCAATATTTTGTTGAGGATTTTTGTGTCTATGTTCATCAGTGATATTGGCTTGTAGTTTTCCTTCTTTGTGTTGCCCTTGTCTGGCTTTGGTATCAGGGTGGTCTTGGCCTTGTAGAATGTGTTAGGAAGTGTTCCATCTTCCTCTATGTTTTGGAATAGTTTGAGAACGATAGATATTAAATCTTCTTTGAATGTTTGGTAAAATTCTCCAGGGAAACCATCTGGTCCTGGACTTTTATTTTTTGGGAGATTTTAGATTACTGTTTCAATCTCTTTACTTGTCATGGTCCATTCAGATTCTCTATTTCTTCTTGATTCAGTTTTGGGAGGTTGTATGGGTCCAAGAATTTATCCATTTCCTCTAGGTTGTCCAATTTGTTGGCATATAATTTTTCATAGTATTCTCTAATCCTTTGTATTTCTGTGGTATCCATTGTAGTTTCTCCTGTTTTGTTTCTAGTTCTATTTATTTGAGTCTTCTCCTTTTTTTTCTTAGTGAGCCTGGCTAAGGGTTTGTCGATTTTGTTCATCTTCTCAAAGAACCAGCTCTTCGTTTCATTGGTCCTTTCTACTGTTTTTTTGGTTTCTATTTCATTTCTTCCTGCTCTGATTTTTATTATTTCCCTGCTGCTGATTCGGGGCTTTGTCTGTTCTTCTTTGTCTAATTCTGTTAGGTGCAGTTTAAGGTTATTTATTTGGGATTTTTCTTGTTTGTTAAGTTGGGCTTGTATTGCTATGAATTTCCCTCACGGGACCACTTTTGCTGCATCCCATATGAGTTGGTATGGTGTATTTTCATTTTCATTTGTCTCCAGATAGTTTTTGATTTCTCCTTTAATTTCATCAATGATCCATTGGTTGTTCAGTAGCATGTTGTTTAGTCTCCATACCTTTGTCCATTTCCCAGTTTTGTTCTTGCAGTTGATATCTAGTTTCATAGCATAATGATCAGAAAAGATGCTTGTAATGATTACAGTCTTAAATTTATAGAGGTTTGCCTTGTTTCCTAATATATGGTCTATCCTTGAGAATGTTCCATGTGCGCTTGAGAAGAATGTGTAATCTGCTGTTTTTGGGTGGAGTGCTCTGTATATATCGATTATGTCCATCTCGTCTAGTTTTTCATTTAAGTCCACTATTTCCTCATTGACTTTTTGTCTGGATGATCTATCCATTCATGTAAGTGGGGTGTTAAGATCCTCTACTATTATTGCATTGTTGTTAATATCTCCTTTTAGGTTTTTAAATAGTTGTTTTATGTACTTTGGTGCTCCTGTGTTGGGTACATAGATATTTATGAGTGATATGTCTTCTTGGTGAAGTGTCCCTTTTATCATTATATATTACCCCTTTGTCTCTCATTACCTTTTTTATCTTGATGTCTACTTTGTCTCATATAAGTATGGCAACTCCTACTTTCTTTTGTTTGCCATTAGCTTGGAGTATTGTCTACCATCCTTTCAATTTGAGGCTATTTTTGCCTTTAGAGCGGAGATGTGTTTCCTGGAGGCAGCAAATTGTTGGATCTTGGTTTTTAATCCACCCCGTGACTCTGTGTCTTTTGAATGGAGAATTCAATCCATTTACATTTAGAGTGATTATTGATAGATGAGGTTTTAATGTTGCTATTTTATAGTTCATTTTGTGGTTCTTTTGCATTTCTTTCGTTTCTTGTCCCATGTGTTACAGACTGCCAATTCACCTTAGTTTTCTCTTTATTTATCATATGTGGTTCTACTCTGGTTATTTGTTTAGTGGTTACCATGAGGTTTATATAAAAAAATATCGTGGATGAGACAGTCCATTTTCTGATGCCTTTTGTTTCCTTAGACTAAGTTGATTCAATCCCTGTCCTCTTCCCCTTCTAATTTGTTGCTGTAACTACTTATTCCCTCTTGTGTGGTGAATGTGTGTTTACAATGATGAGTTTAAATTCATTTTTGATGTTTTCCAACTGCAAATTTTCTGGTTTAGTCTCCTTGTTTTTCTCTTTGCTCAAAACTTTGTATCCCCTTTCTCTTTTATTTTTTTTCAGGCCTAAGGGCCTTCTTGAGCATTTCTTGTAGTGAGGGTCTTGTGGTGATGAACTCCCTTAGCTTTTGTTCATCAGGGAGAGTTATTTCTCCATCATATTTGAAGGATTTTTCGCAGGATAAGGTATTCTTGGCTGAAGGTTTTTCTTTCAGGATTTTTTTTTTTTTTTTGTGGGGAAGACAAGCCCTGAGCTAACATCTGTTGCCAATCCTCCCCTTTTTGCTGAGGAAGACTGGCCCTGAGCTAACATCGTGCCCATCTTCCTCCACTTTATATGGGACGCCGCCACAGCATGGCTGACAGGCAGTGCGTCGGCGGGCGCTCGGGATCCGAACTCGCGAACCCCGGGCTGCCAAGCGCAGACTAAACCGCTGCGCCACCGGGCGGCCCCCTCTTTCAGGATTTTGAATATATTATTCCAGTCTCCCCTAGCCTGTAGAGTTTCTGTCGAGAAATCAGTGAGAGCCTGATGGGGTTTCCTTTGTATGTTATTTTGTTTTTTGGTTTAGCTGACCTTAATATTTTTCCTTTGTCATTTACTCTTGCCAGCATTGCTACTATATGCTGTGGAGTTGGTCTTTTCCCGTTTATATATTTAGGTGATCTATTGACTTCATTTACTGTTATTTCCAACTCTTTCCCCAGGTTTGGGAAGTTCTCATCTATTACTTCTTTGAACAAACTCTCTGCTCCTTTTTCCCTTTCTTCTCCTTCTGGAATACCTATTATCCTTATGTTACTTTTCCTAATTGAGTCTGATATTTCTTGAAGAATTTCTTCACTTCTTTTTAGTCTTAGTTCTCTCTCCTCCTCTATCTGGAGCGTTTCTGCATGGCTATCCTCGATAATGATAATTCTTTCCTCCATGTTGTCAGTTCTGCTTTTTAAAGATTCCAGGTTTTCCTTTATCTCATCCATTGTGTTTTTCATCTCCAATATTTCTGATTGGTTTTTCTTTATGGTTTCAATCTCTTTTGTGAAGAAATTCCTGAATTCGTTGAATTGTCTGTGTTCTCTTGTAATTCGTTGAGTTTTTTTATGATAGCTTTTTGAATTCTCTGTTGTTTAGGTTATAGATTTCTGTGCCTTCAGGGTTGGTTTCTGGGTGTTTGTCATTTTCCTCTTGGTCTGGACACCTAATACTTTTGCATAGAGCTGGCTGATTTTCCTTTGCTATTTCTCATCTTGAGAATATCTGGTCCTTCAGTTTCCACTTGCCACCACTGGGTGGAGGTCACGAGCTGTGTGTTCTGAGTCCGCTGCAGTCCCTGGAAGGATTGTGCTGAAGCTCAGGGCATGTGGGGGGAGGGGCTCTCTCTTTCACCTGCCCCTCCCAGGGAGGCTTCCTTCCTCCCTAGCTATCTGCTCTCCTGGGGCACCTGGATGTTGAATGCACCCCTGCCACAGTTTGTTGTTGCTTCCCGGTAGGAATGTCTCAACAGTCTGTGAGAGCACATGGAAGGCAACAGCTTTCCCACAGAGGGCGACCCCTTGCCCCCTCTGTGAGCCGTGCTGTCTTTGCCAATCAAATGGGGAGGGGGAGTAAATCTCCTTACCTCTCCTCAAGTCCTTTGGGGCTTTCCGCGCCTCCACCATCAGATGTACTGTGGTGTGGGTCTCTTAGAAGTCCTTTGTAGTGTTTGATTGACTTCTGTTGGTATCCGAATGATGTTTTTGTTGCGTCTTAGGAGGCAGAGATTCAAAGAGGGAATCTCACTCTGCCATGATGCTGACATCACTCCTCATGTATTTTTCTAAGGGGATCTTGTAAAGCTAAACAAACATCTACCACATGACCCAGCAATTCTTAGAAATAAGAGCTAATATCCAACAAAAGACATATAAAAGAAAGTTGCCAGCAGCTTCACTCATAATAGCCCCAAACTGGAAACAACTCAAGTATCCATAAAAAGTAGAATTGCCAAATAAATTGTGGTATACTTCATGATACTATACAGCACTGAAGAATGAAGTGTTAGACACTATAGCATGGATGAATCTCACACACATGATGTTAAATGAAAGAAATTAGAGAAAAGAGTACATACCTTGTGATGACATTTCAAGATAAGAAAACTCATCTATGATGATAAAAATCACAACAGTGGTACTTTTTGGGGTGGTATTGACTGGAGAGGGCATGAGAGAACCTTCTAGGGATAGTGGGAATGTTCTAATTCTGGATCTAGGTAGTGGTCACATAGCTATACACATAAAAATTCATCAAACCATGTACTTGTGCATTTTATTTATGTTACACTTCAATAAAAATATTAAAGTGGTTTACAGTAGGCAGTGGTTCTCTCTCAGTAGTATTCTACTCTATCCAAGAGTTAAAAACTCTCTGGAATATAGTGACCAACTCAATAAATAAACTTCCACAGAGAAAGTCCATCTCCCAAGATTAGTCAACCATTATTGGGCATCATCATGTGCCAGTGGATTGTGTTGGGCACAAAGTGCAAAAAATGTATATAATGCTTTATTTATTAGCAACACTGCTCCAGACAGTTTTACAGCTAATTTTAAGAAATAAGCTTGAGATATTTAAATTGTCGAATCTCTAAAATTTTCTACTTTACTATGCCTAGAGAAGGAAATAGCCTCTCATATACTGCTGATGGGTGTATAAAATTGGTTCAACCCCTGGTGGCAATCTGGCATTATCTTTCAAAAAGCACAAACTCTGACCCAACAAATCCACTTGTAGGTAGTTACCAATAAATATTCTCAGTGTAAAAAACGAACAAGCTATTTGCTATAGCAGTGTCTAATAGCAGAAGATGGGAAACAAACTAAATGTTCTTCAATGAGGGACC
This sequence comes from Tapirus indicus, assembly GCA_031878705.1. Classification (NCBI taxonomy): domain Eukaryota; kingdom Metazoa; phylum Chordata; class Mammalia; order Perissodactyla; family Tapiridae; genus Tapirus; species Tapirus indicus. The sequence continues at coordinate 55,589,790 of CM062918.1, read as the reverse complement.
AATTAAATACATTTCCAGATATACACACAATGGAATACTATGCAGCTACTAAAAAGAATGAAGCAAATATAAAAAAATGATATGGAACAAATTCTAAGGTATACATGTAAGTGAAAAAAAGTAAGGTACAGAACAGTAACTATAGTATGCTACCATTTGTGTTAAAAAAAGTGTTTAAATATGCATTTATAAGTGCTTAGAAGGTCTCTGGCAGGATAAATAAACGAGTAACAATGTTCTTCTCCAGGGAGGGAAACTGGGTGGCTGGAATTCAGGCGAGGGAAACTTGTTTTTCATTGTATAGTCATTTTACCTTTGAATTTTGCACCATATGCATGTATTATCTATTCAACTAAATAAAGATAAAAATAGTTATTAATTTTGGTAGGAATATTTCAAAAATGTTTTTAAAATTTTCCTTTCAGGAAAGAGTGCAGGCAATATTGAACTTGAAAAGGGGATACAGGTAGCAAGATAGACACCATCTCTGAAACCTTGTCTCATTTCCCCTAAATAGGCAACTTCTCTTTATTTAATTCAGAGTATCAGAGTGATTGTTGCAGTTTTAAAATATGTCCAGAAATTGTTTGATATTCCTCCCTTCAAAAAGGTGAGGCCTAATTTCCATCACATTGAGTTGTACTTAGCAACTTGCTTCTAATAAACAGAATGTGGTAGAAGTGACGTGCATGACTTCTCAGACTAGGTGATAAAAGGCATTGTGTTCCTCCTTGCTTTTTCTCTTGGATTACTTCTCTTGGGGAAGCCAGCTGCTGTGTTGTGAGGACACTCAAGCAGCCCACCCTATGCAGAGGTCCATGAGTCCAGAAACTGAGTCCTTCTGCTAACAGCCATGTGAGTGAGCCAACTTGGAAGCAGATCCTCCAGGCTCAAATAAGCTTTCAGATGATGGCAGCTGACATCTTGACTGCAACCTCATGGGAGACCTTGAGACAGAACCAGCCATGTAAGCCACTCCTGAATCTCTGACCCACAGAAACTATATGAGAAAATAAATATTTATTGTTTTAGACTGCTATTTTTCGGGGGTAATTTGTTACATAACAATAGATAACCTGGAGCAGTGTCTTATCCTAAGTAACAAAGAATTCATTTAACTTATTTATTCCTTCCTGGAGCAAATATTTACTGAGTCTCTATTATTTGCCAGGCATTGTGCTAAGCACTGAAGTTACAAAAAACAGCTAAGAAGATACCAAGGTCCATTCCTAGGCTGGGAGCAAATATTTATTAAGAGCCTACTTTGTGGAATGCCCTGGACTAGGTACAGGAGAACAAAGATAAATAAGGCCAGCTGCCTGCTCTCAACACAAGGGACTGAAAAAGAAAGGGTAGGGGGAAGAGGTCACATGTGACTGAATACTCCAGTAGTTTTTGAGTTTTCAAATGGAAACATCAGCATTTGCCTACATGCTGCTTTTAAACCTTGTTTCAATCCTGGTTGATGCTGACAGCTATTCCCTGAATAAAGGGCAGGTTAGCATGCATATGTGCTTTCCATCTTTTTTTCTTTCATCATTCATTCATTCACCTACTCTGGGATAGACATTGTTCTAAAGTGATGGGATACAGTAATGCACAAAACGGACAGTCCTTGCCTTTATGCAAGTGGTGGGAGACAGACAATAAATAAACGAATGAGTAAATATATGTTAGATAGTGGTGAGCTCTATGGAGAAAAATAAAGCAGGAGCAGAGAAATAAAGAATGTGAGGATGGGGATGTTGTTATTGTATAAAGGGTGGTCAAGAAAAGCCTCATTGAGAAAGTGACATTCAAGCAGAGAAACCTGAGAGAAGTGAGGGGGGAGCCATGTGGAAATTAGAAGGAAGAACATTTTAGGCAGAGAGAAAAACCGGTACAAAGGCCCTGTAGTGGTAATGTGCCTGGCATGTTCTGAGGAACAGCAAAGTGGATAGTGAGGCTATGCTGGAGTGAGGGGAAGAGTGGGTAGAAATGAGGCCAGAGAGACAAGGGTCGGCCAGATCATGTAGACTAGGGGTTGACAGACTTTTATTTTTATTTTTTATTGATGTCTTAATAGTTTATAACATTGTGGGCTTTTAGTTGTACATTATTGTTTGTCTGTCACCATGTGGATGCAACCCTTCACCCCTTGTGCCCACCCCCCACCCCCCTTCCCCTTGGTAACGACCAATCAGTTCTGTCTGTCTGTGTGTTCATTTATATTCCACATATGAGTGAATTCATGCAGTGTCTGTCCTTCTCTCTCTGGCTTATTTCACTCTAGGTCCATCCTAGAGTGAAATAATAGCCTCTAGGGTTCATCCTATAATACCCATAATACCCTCTAGGTCCATCCATGTTGTTGCAAATGGGACATTTCTGTCTTTTCTTATGGCTGAGTAGTATTCCATTGTATGTATATACCACATCTTCTTTAACCAATCATCAGTCAAGGGACACTTGGGTTGCTTCCACTTCTTGGCTATAGTGAATAATGCTGCAATGAACACAGGGGTGCATAAGCCTCTTGTGATGGTTGATTTCATGTCCATGGGGTAGATGCCCAAGAGTGGGATTGCTGGATCATACAGTATTTCTATTTTTAATTTTTTGAGGAATCTCCATACTATTTTCCATAGAGGCTGCACCAGTTTGCATTCCCACCAGCAGTGAATGAGGGTTCCTGTTTCTCCACAACCTCTCCAGCATTTGTTGCTTTTTGTCTTGGTGATTATAGCCATTCTAACGGGTGTCAGGTGATATCTTAGTGTAGTTTTGATTTGCATTTCCCTGATGATTAGTGATGGACAGACTTTTATGTAAGGGACACAAACAGGCAGTGGACTGGATTTGGTACCTGGGCTGTAGTTTGCGGACCCCTGATATAGACCATCTCACTCCTTCCAGGGCAAATGATGGAGGCCAGAGGGAAACAGTGTATTGGCCCAGGGTTTGGCCTTTGAATGCATTCTCTCACTGAAACAAAGCTATAAATGAGAGCTAACCGAAATACCTCTATTGATGTTAGGCACTCAAAATTTGTTTGTTGAACAGATAAAATGAAAAAGCAGCTTATCTGGCACCCAAAATAACAATTATTTAACTGTTTCTACAGAAAAATGATTTGAAAATTAACTTTGGAACACAAGCCATTCATAAGTTGAGGACTCTTCATATACAGAGGATATTTTAATCTTTTTCTTGATGACTCAAGGATATTATTCTGGATATAATTATCCCATGGTGTGGTAAAGAGATGTCCCTTTAAAGGTTACTGAGATGTTATGGGTTAATGACCCTCTACTAATTGTGACCAAACTGCTCTGTTGAGTTTTTGTGTCTTGCTTTTCCGTCTCTTCTCTGGTTATCAGCAGTCGCTTTTTCTTGTCATTAATATGTCTACCTTTTGCAGCAGTAGTCTTTCCCTTATCACCAACCTTTGTATCACATCCAACTTCCTTCTTGTAATCCACTCTAGATGAGGGAATCAGGGAGTCAATGTTAATGTAGCTCTATCAACGGGCCCTATAGGTCCTCTTATCTGACTTCATGACTATATACATTCTACATCTGTTAATTCCATGGTTTTCTTTTTTTTTTTTTTTATTGATGTCTTAGTTTATAACACTGTGGGGTTTTAGTTGTACATTTTTGTTTGTCCGTCACCTTGTGGATGTAACCCTTCACCCCTTGTGCCCTCCCCACCCCCCTTCCCCTTGGTAACCACCAATCAGTTCTCTCTGTCCGTGTGTTCACTTATAGTCCATATATGAGTGAGTTCATGCAGTGTCTGTCCTTCTCTCTCTGGCTTATTTCACTTAACATAATACCCTCTAGGTCCCTCCATGTTGTTGCAAATGGGACAATTGTGTCTTTTCTTATGGCTGAGTAGTATTCCATTGTATGTATATACCACATCTTCTTTAACCAATCTTCAGTTGAGGGACACTTGGGTTGCTTCCACTTCTTGGCTATAGTGAATAATGCTGCAATGAACATAGGGGTGCATACACCTCTTGTGATGGTTGATTTCATGTCCATTGGGTAGATGCCCAAGAGTGGGATTGCTGGATCATATGGTATTCCTATTTTTAATTTTTTGAGGACTCTCTATACTGTTTTCCATAGAGGCTGCACCAGTTTGCATCCCCACCAGCAGTGAATGAGGGTCCCCATTTCTCCACAACCTCTCCAGCATTTGTTGTTTTTTGTGTTGGTGATTATAGCCATTCTAACCGGTGTAAGGTGATATCTCAGTGTAGTTTTGATTTGCATTTCCCTGATGATAGTGATGTTGAACATCTTTTCATGTGTCTATTGGCCATCTGTATCTCTTCCTTGGAAAAATGTCTGTTCATATCCTCTGCCCATTTTTTGATCGGGTTGTTTGTTTTTTTGTTGCTCAGTTGTATGAGATCTTTGTATATTACTGAGATTAATCCCTTGTCGGACAAACGATTTGCAAATATTTTCTCCCAGCTGGTGGGTTGTTTATTCATTTTGATCCTGGTTTCATTTGCCTTGTAGAAGCTCTTTAGTCTGATGAGGTCCCACTTGTTTATTTTTTCGTTTGTTTCCCTTGTCTGGGTAGACATGGAATCTGAAAGGATCCCTTTATGTCCAATCGCAATTAGTGTACTGCCTATATTTTCTTCCAGGAGTTTTATAGTTTCAGGTCTCACTTTCAGGTCTTTGATCCATTTTGAATTGATTTTTGTATATGGCGATAGGAGATGCTCTACTTTCATTCTTTTGCATGTTGCTGTCCAATTTTCCCAGCACCATTTATTGAAGAGACTTCCCTCTCTCCATTGTATGTTCTTTGCTCCTTTGTCGAAGATTAGCTGTCCATAGGTGTGTGGTTTTATTTCTGGGCTTTCAATTCTGTTCCATTGATCTGTGTGTCTATTCTTGTACCAGTACCATGCTGTTTTGATTACTGTAGCTTTATAGTATATTTTGAAATCAGGGATTGTGATGCCTCCAGCTTTGTTCTTTTTTTTCAGAATTGCTTTAGCTATTCGGGCTCTTTTGTTTCCCCATACAAATTTCAGTAGTTTTTGTTCTATTACCGTGAAGAATGACATTGGGATTCTGATTGGGATTGCATTGAATCTGTAGATTGCTTTAGGTAGAATGGACATTTTAACTATATTTATTCTTCCAATCCATGTGCATGGAATATTTTTCCATTTCTTTATGTCCTCCTCGATTTCTTTCAATAGTGTCTTATAGTTTTCACTGTATAGGTCTTTGACCTCCTTGGTTAAATTTATTCCCAGATATTTTATTCTCTTTGTTGCAATTGTAAATGGGATTGTCTTTTTGAGTTCTCTTTCTGTTTTTTCATCGTTAGTGTATAGAAATGCAATTGATTTTTGTAAGTTGATTTTATACCCTGCCACTTTACTGTAGTTGTTGATTGTTTCTAGTAGCTTTCCGATGGAATTTTTGGGGTTTTCTATGTATAGGATCATGTCGTCTGCAAATAGTGAGAGTTTCACTTCTTCATTGCCTATTTGGAGTCCTTTTATTCCTTTTTCTTGCCTAATTGCTCTGGCCAGAACTTCCAGTACTATGTTGAATAAGAGCGGTGAGAGTGGGCACCCTTGTCTTGTTCCTGTCCTCAAAGGAATGGCTTTCAGTTTTTCCCCGTTGAGTAGGATGTTTGCTGTAGGTTTGTCATATATGGCCCTTATTATGTTGAGGTACTTTCCTTCTATACCCATTTTGTTGAGAGTTTTTATCATAAATGGATGCTGGATCTTGTCGAATGCCTTCTCTGCATCGATTGAGATGATCATGTGGTTTTTATTCTTCATTTTGTTAATGTGGTGTATCACGTTGATTGATTTGCGGATGTTGAACCATCCCTGTGTCCCTGGTATAAATCCCACTTGATCGTGGTGTATGATCTTTTTGATGTATTGCTGTATTCGGTTTGCCAATATTTTGTTGAGGATTTTTGCGTCTATGTTCATCAGCGATATTGGCCTGTAGTTTTCCTTCCTTGTATTGTCCTTGTCTGGCTTTGGTATCAGCATGATGTCGGCCTCATAGAATGTGTTGGGAAGTATTCCGTCTTCCTCTATTTTTTGGAATAGTTTGAGAAGGATAGGTGCTAAATCTTCTTTGAACGTTTGATAAAATTCTCCAGGGAAGCCATCTGGTCCTGGGCTTTTATTTTTGGGGAGGTTTTTGATTACTGTTTCAATCTCTTTACTTGTGATTGGTCTGTTCAGATTCTCTATTTCTTCTTGATTCAGTTCTGGGAGGTTGTACGCGTCCAAGAATTTGTCCATTTCCTCTAGGTTGTCCAATTTGTTGGCGTAAAGTTTTTCATAGTATTCCCTAATAATCCCTTGTATTTCTGTGGTGTCTGTTGTAATTTCTCCTCTTTCATTTCTAATTTTATTTATTTGAGTCTTCTCCCTTTTTTTCTTAGTGAGTCTGGCTAAGGGTTTGTCAATTTTATTTATCTTCTCAAAGAACCAGCTCTTTGTTTCATTGATCCTTTCTACTGTTTTTTTGGTTTCAATTTCATTTATTTCTGCTCTGATTTTTATTATTTCCCTCCTTCTACTGATTCGGGGCTTTGTCTGTTCTTCTTTTTCCACCTCTGTTAGGTGCAATTTAAGGTTATTTATTTGGGATTTTTCTTGTTTGTTAAGGTGAGCTTGTATTGCTATGAATTTCCCTCTCAGGACTGCTTTTGCTGCATCCCATATGAGTTGGTATGGTGTATTTTCCTTTTCATTTGTCTCCAGATAGCTTTTGATTTCTCCTTTAATTTCATCAACGACCCATTGGTTGTTCAGTAGCATGTTGTTTAGTCTCCACATCTTTGTCCCTTTCCTAGTTTTTTCCTTGCAGTTGATTTCTAGTTTCACAGCATTATGATCAGAAAAGATGCTTGTAATGATTTCAATCTTCTTAAATTTATAGAGGTTTGCCTTGTTTCCTAATATATGGTCTATCCTTGAGAATGTTCCATGTGCGCTTGAGAAGAATGTGTACTCTGCTTTTTTTGGGTGGAGTGCTCTGTATATATCTATTAAGTCCATTGCGTCTAGTTTTTCGTGTAAGTCCATTATTTCCTTATTGACTTTTTGTCTGGATGATCTATCTATTGATGTAAGGGGGGTGTTAAGATCCCCTACTATTATTGTGTTATTGTTAATATCTCCTTTAAGGTTTTTTAGCAGTTGTTTTATGTACTTTGGTGCTCCTGTGTTGGGTGCATAGATATTTATAAGTGTTATGTCTTCTTGGTCAAGTATCCCTTTTATCATTATATATTGCCCTTCTTTGTCTCTCATTACCTTTTTTATCTTGAAGTCTACTTTGTCTGATATAAGTATGGCTACTCCTGCTTTCTTTTGTTTGCCATTAGCTTGGAGTATTGTTTTCCATCCTTTTATTTTGAGTCTGTGTTTGTCTTTAGAGCTGAGATGTGTTTCCTGGAGGCAGCAGATTGTTGGATCTTGGTTTTTAATCCATCCTGCCACTCTGTGTCTTTTGATTGGAGAATTCAATCCATTTACATTTAGAGTGATTATTGATATATGAGGGTTTAATGTTGCTATTTTATTGTTCATCTTCTGGTTCTTTTGCATTTCCTTTGTTTCTTGTCCCTTGTGTTTTGGACTGCAAATTCAATTTGGTATTTCTGCATGCTCATTCTCTTGGTTTTCTCTTTATTTGTCATGTGTGGTTCTCTTCTGGTTGTTTGTTTAGTGGTTACCGTGCGGTTTATATAAGCGATCTCCTGGATAAGAAAGTACATTTTCAGATGCCTCCTTTTTCCTGAGGCTGGGTCAGTTCAATCCCTTACCTCTTCCCCTCCTTATTTGTTATCTCTTTATTCCAGATTGTGTCATGAATGTATGTTTCCAGTGATGAGCTTGAATTAATTTTTGATGTTTTCCAACTGTAGTTTGTTCTGGTTTAGTCTCCTTGCTTTTCTCCTTGTTGAAATCTTTGTATCCCCTTTCTCATTTGTTTTTTTTCAGGCCTAAGGGCCTTCTTGAGCATTTCTTGTAGTGGGGGTCTTGTGGTGACGAACTCTCTTAGCTTTTGTTTATCAGGGAGAGTTATTATTTCTCCATCGTATTTGAAGGATATTTTTGCTGGATAAAGTATTCTCGGCTGAAGGTTTTTGTCTTTCATGATTTGGAATATATCATTCCAGTCTCTCCTAGCCTGTAGAGTTTCTGTCGAGAAATCAGCTGAGAGCCTGATGGCGTTTCCTTTGTATGTTATTTTGGTTTTTTGTTTAGCTGCCTTCAATATTATTTCCTTGTCATGGGTATTCTTCAAGTTTGCTACTATGTGGCGAGATGATTGTTTATTCCTGTTTATATATTTAGGTGATCTATTGATTTCATTCACTGTTATTTCTCTCTCGTTCCCTAGGTTGGGGAAGTTCTCAGCTATTATTTCTTTGAACAAACTCTCTGCTCCTTTTTCTCTTTCTTCTCCTTCTGGAATACCTATTATCCTTATGTTGCTTTTTCTCATTGAGTCTGATATTTCTCGAAGAATTTCTTCATTTCTTTTTAGTCTTAGCTCTCTCTCCTCCTCTACCAGGAGCATTTCTGTGTGGCTATCCTCAATAGTGCTAATTCGTTCCTCCATATTGTCAGTTCTGCTCTTTAAAGACTCCATTTTTTCCACTATCTCGTTGATTTTGTTTTTCATCTCCAATAATTCTGATTGGTTTTTCTTTAGGGTTTCAATCTCTTTTGTGACATAATCCCTGAATTCGTTGATTTGTTTCTGTGTGTTCTCTTGTATTTCATTGAGCTTGTTTATGATAGCTATTTTGAATTCTCTGTCATTCAGGTTATCAAATTCTGTGCCTTCAGGGTTGGTTTCTGGGTGTTTGTCATTTTCCTTTTGGTCTGTAGCCCTGACATATTTTCTCAAGGATCCGACGGGGACGGCTTTATTTTTACCCCTCATGATTAAAGTTAGTCCTGCAGTTTCCCCCTGCTGCCACTAGATGGAGATCGCGAGCGGTTTGCTCTGAGGTGGCTGCAGCCCCCCGAGGGACTATGCTGAAACGCCGGGTGTGTGGGGGGAGGAGTCCTCTCTTTCTCCTGCTTGACCTGGGGGTTTCCTTTCTGGCTCTCTTAGTGTGTTTGCTACACCCCCTAAGCAGTCCGTTGTCGCTTCCCAGTGGGGATCTCGCGACAGTCTGTGAGAGCACCTGGATGGCGATAGTTTTCCCCGCTGTGGGCCGCCCCTCCCCCCTCTGTCCACGAACCGCGCTGTTTTTGCCGATCGATTGGGGAGGGGGAGTACAACCTCCTACCTCTCCTCCCGTCCTCCTGGGCTTCCCGCGCCTCCACCGTCCGATGTATGGCAGCAGGGGTTTCTCAGAAGTCCTTCGTAGTGTTTGATTGAGCTCTGTTGGAATGTGAATGATGTTTTCATTGTGTCGTAGGGGGCAGAGATTCAAAGAGGGAATCTCACTCCGCCATGATGCTGACGTCACTCTCCAATTCCATGGTTTTCTTAACAGTCTGTTATATTTGGAACTCAAAGTCCATGGGGAAAAATTCTATAGCTAGTAGCCAAAGGAATCAGTCAGCGAGACAAAATCGTTTTTGGTAACTTTCTACAACTAATTTGTCAGTGAGCTTTGAATGCAGTGTGTAAGTATGTGTGATCAATGTTCAATAAATTTTAAAAAATGGAATACTTGTTTTTATTCCTCTTTTAAGTATATTATTTTTACCAATGGGTAATGAGGGTCTCAGTACAGGTGTCAAGAATGCCTAGACAGGGCTACAAATTGAAACATACATCTTTAAGGCTTTTCTAGACAGAAAAACTAAAAAGCATTGCTTACGGTGGTGGTTTTCAAAGTGTGGTTTGGGGACCCTTGGAAGTCCCAATGACAGTTTCAAGGGGTCTGCAAAGTCAAAACTATTTTCATAATAATACTAAGACAAAGCTGCTTTTCTGTTTTCATTCTCTCATGAGTGTACATAAGAGTTTCCCAGAGGCTGCATGAAATGTGATATTTCAACAAATTGAATAGAGAAGTATATATTGGAATCCAGCTTGTCTTCTATTAAGCCAGACACTAAAAAGATTTGTAAAAATGTAAAACAATGCTGTTCTTCTCAATAAATATTTTTGTTTTAGAAACTATAGTTATATTTTATAAATATATGTTATGTTAATATATAATAGGTTTATTATCATTATTTTAAAATGGATTTCTAAATACATATTTTAACAGTTTCTCAGTTCTAATTCTTATTATGGCAAATATCAATAGATATAAACAAAAGCTCTTAGAGGTCCTTAATAATTTTTAAGAGTGAATAGGAGTTCGGAGACCAGAAAGTTTTAGAATTGCTGACTTAAGGCACTATTTTACTTCTGCCTTTTTACAGAGATGTTAACTAAGCTGCTCCTACCTTTATGCTGGGAGACAGAAAGTTGGGGACCAGCCAGTTCTACCTCTGCTGTCAGTTTTGCCTTCTGGGGATCTACCTGCTCAGCTGGAATTCTCCTAAGTTAGAGAATTATGGACCCTGAAGAGAGGCAACTGATGATCTGTAAAGGAAGCAGGGAACTTTGGGCATAGCCAGGAGGAATCATGGGCTGAAAAACGAGGAAGCAGAGCTGGTTTTCTGTGACATCTGGATAGGAGCCAGTCACCATGGCCTGTCCATTCTGCCTTTGAACTTTCTCTGAATAATGTCTTCCTCTCCATCCCCACCACAACCACCAGAGTCCAAGACCTCATTAACTCACTTGTAAGACTATTCTAACAGCCTTTGAATTGTGCTCTCTAACTCCAGCTTTTAATTCTTTCTGTCAATCCAGCTAGTAAACCACTGTCAGATTAATCTACCTCAAATACTGCTTTCATGCAATTAGCCAGCAAATATATATTACTTATTATACCCCATCAATATGCTGAGTGCTATTGGAGATTTAGAACTTTCACTGAACTGAAAGTTTCACTCTACTTGGGGTGAGGTAAATGAATACACACAAAATCATTAGTAAAAAAAAAAAAAAGAAAAACATGTTACATCCTATGGTATAACTACAGAGTGTGATACATTAGAAAAGGAAGAATAGGTAGGATTTTGTAAATCTTAAGGGGATCTGGGACGAGCATGGCGCACATAAGGAAGAGTGAAACCATGTGATGATGAGCTGAGGCTACGTGTCAGAGAGCAGGAAGAAGACCTGGAAGAAGCTAATCCAATACTCGATGCTAAATAAATACTTGTTAATTGTGCCTGATTGGTGTACTAATGCATTAAAAGAAGTTATAGATAGAAAATAAGACAAAAACTTTTGGCTAGTGTGCTAGGTTGCTTAATTTACCCTCCCCCAATAGCTGTTGCTCATCTACAGCTTTCTAAACATGGTAAAAATGAAGGTTATGGTTTTCAGATTTTTTATTATTCAATTACTTGATTCATTTTACACAATTTGCATGCCCCTTCTCCCCCTCCCCTTAGCCATTCTTTATATTTAATGTACACATTTTTGTTTGTATATATTAATACAAAACGTATATTATTGTTTTGATTTCATGTATTTTAATTTACATATATAGTATTATGTTATAGATCTCATTTTTTTTTTCAGCTTGGCACTATGTTGTTAAGAATCATCCATATTGCTCTATTATATCTAACCCATAAGGTTATTTGTAATGTCCATACCTATTATTTAATAATCAGTATTTAATGAGTTCCTATCAGTAGTTAGGGGCAATGGAGATACAAGCCACGGTCCCTATCCTAGCCTCATGTATCTTACAATCCAGCTGGAACAGATAAACACACAAAAAGATAAGTTATCAGGCACAGTTGACAAAGACAGAGTAAAGTTTGGTTGAATGGCTGAGTGAACTACAGCTTACCATATCATGACATATTTAGTAAAAAAGGACAGCTAGGAAGGATGCGGCATCTAGATTCAAATGAATTGATATGGTGAAGTTGTAAAATAACATTTTATACATTTCTAGACTTTTGTCTAGATGGTGTTAGAACAACCATACTGTCTTTTATAACTCAGGTTTTCTTCAACATTAATAAAGAGTAAAGAGGTAATTTGATGGCTCCTCTACCAATTATATTGCTTTTTAGCCGCCAGTCTTGGACAGTGGGAAATCCTGGACACTGCAAGAAATTAAAATCACGGAGAACTCAAACCCCAATCGTTTCTCATTCAATCTACAAAGAGCTATTCATTCAAAGCAATGTGCTATTTGTGTGTGTCTGCAGGTGGACGAGTGGGGTTGAATAATTTTCAGCCTCTGCTTCCAGGAAGCTTATAATCTAGAATGAAATAAAAGGAACACAACTCAACATAAAGCAGAAGACATTATTACCAGCAATGGTTACCACTACTAATCCAAAAGATCACAGGAATGCATAGGGTAGGTAATGAATATTCTAACCAGCCTAAGGAAATAAGGAGTTCTTTAAAGACTAGTAATAAGCTTTTAAAGATTGGCTTAAAATAAAATTATTGTTGGACATACATATAGTAGCTACCCAAGACTCTGTCATTTCAGGCATCTGGACCAGATGGACGCCCTGTCTAGGAACAGCCATAGTGGGCATTCTGTGCAGACTTTCAGTATCTTAGGTAATATGGTATAATGATAGAGACATGTGAACTGAGCTCTAAGATTTCATGTTGTGAGGTTTTTCCTGTTTTTTTTTTTTTTTTTTAATTCTGAATAACCAACCTTCTAGTACACAGAGAGCTGGGGATACTGGTGACAGCAATGGTTAATGAGAGAGTAAGGTGAGAGAGTTAACACATAACATGCAAAGACAAATAAAACAGCTTTTACTTCCTCCCCAAGAGGGGAGTATCTGAAAAAAACTACATCATTGGCATCTGGAGAAGACTTGTGAGAAACTTCTAACCAGGCCTTCTCCGTCAGCTATCATTGCCAGAGCAGCTTACAAACGTTTAGGTCATCTTATGCCCTTGCTATGTGAAGGAGGCTTTCTCCTTGTATAATCCTCCTGACAGCTCCTGTCACAATCTTTCCCCTCCAATGCTAGTGATGAACTGGCTGGGGAACCCCCACACTGAACAGAAGCTGAGTGATGGCTCACTGCTCCTAATTAACCCCTCATAATAGCAGGTACCTATTACAGTTTCCTGGTCTCCTAGTTAAAAATAACTAGCCTGCAGAAGAGCTGCTGTAGTCTGCTCAGCTGCCTTACCCAGAGTTGCCCTTTCAAGAAAAGCTGAAAACGAACTGAGCTCTATAATTTAGCCAAAAGTCATCTCTTTCAGTTCTCAATTATGTGACATCCGCTGATTGTGTCATTAATAGGGCTCTTTATACATGCTGTTTGGTGGTATAGTTATTTGCATATACTTATTTGAAGTTACTTCAGTTATAAGATTTCCTGAAAATGAGCTCCCATATACAAAGCAAATGTGAAAAAACTCCACAAATCTTAGGAAACAAAGTTGCCTATTTGGCATTACATTGCAAAACTGTGACAAGAGTATAAATTTCTTTCATTCCAGCCAATTTGCAAGTAAACAGGACTACCCTTAGCTAAAGTTGTTTAAGATGTTGTTTGACTTAGCAAAGGTTTACATTTCTAATGTAACCAAATCCATCAATCTTTTTCTTCCATTATTTTTATGCTTAGCCTTTTCATCTAGAAATTTGGATATTTTCTTATATATTATTTTAATTGAGTGGCTTTACAAAAATCAAACATGTACCTCTTTAATAAATCTTGAATTTAAATATATACGTATGTATATTTATATACATGTACACATAACATGTACACATAACATATAAACTTATTTTTTCTATTTTAGAAATTATTTTTATTTTTTTAAGGTATAATTGACAAGTAAAATTACAACATATTTAAAGTGTACAACGTGATGATTTGAGATATGTATACATTTATACAAACTTACTTTAGATAGATGGATAGTTTGAGAAGGGTCTCTAAATCAACTTTTTTCCCTCCCAGAGGGTTTCCCCAATACCTCTTACTAAAAAAATCCTGCCATTTCCATTGGTTTGCTTATAAATTAGGGCCTGTTTCTGGACTGCCAAATTGGTTCTACTGGGTCATTACCAAACAGTATTTTTATAGTTTTAAAAAATTAGTGTTAAATAAATGGCAAAGGATTTCCCCCTTACCCTAACACACACACTGTACACCAAACGAGTATTCTTCTTCACAATCATGTTAACCATTCTCAGTCTTAGCTGAAGATGTACACTCTGCAAGATTTTTCCTCAAGGTTCTATGTCTCCCTTTCTAACATTCTGTGTAATGGTCTCTCCCTCTACCTATGCCCAACTCCCCAGCTTCCTACTTTTCAGGAGGTTGAGATGCTGAAGACAAGTTACTAGAGTGGGGTAGAGGGGATCTCTTTCCCTTTAACATTTCTGATCCACTGGTTGTCCTGCCCTAGTACAGGTATCTTTCGCCTACAGATTTCTATACCTCCTCTAAACTTAACTTATCTTCAATCCTCTAAGCCCCAAGGCTCCTAGATACAAATTTTACATTGTCTATTATGACTGGACTTATTTGATTTAGAAATTAATGATATACTTTACCTAATTTATCTGATATCCCAGAATGTATCCCTATGCCTGTTATATTATTTCTATTTCTAAATAAATGTTCTGATTTTAAAAATAATATTAATATCTATACTTTGACATTGTAACTGTTGTTGCCTCAAGGTAGGTAAGCTAGTGGACAGGGGAAGAAGACTTACTTTCTACTGTCTACCCTTCTTGTCTCTTTTGCATGCTATGCCACTTCACGTATGCATACAAAAAATAAAAACTAACCCCTGCTGCCCCACCCCCCTCAAATCCCAGTGATGCTGTATTAGAAGAGAGACCATCTACATTTTTTTCTTTTCCCTGCATAAATACTTACCTGGTACTCAGTAACTACTGAACAGAATAAATAACTCTAATGCTGGTTTAACCCATCAGGCAGGGTTTGGATAGGTACCAGATCTCATCTCTGGCTGATAAGCTGACAGCAGAATAGGAATTCAACTAACTTACTCTTCCTTCTTTCAAAGATAAGAATCTCGGTTACATTCTGATTCTCTATCCAGCGTGGTTCACCAAATTTCCAGCAGCACAGTGTGTGTGTGTGTGTGTGTGTGTGTGTGTGTGTGTGTGTGTGTGTGTGTGTGTGTGTGTGTGTTGGGTTCAGGGAAGAAGTGTTAGTAAGCCCAAGTGTGTGTGTGTGTTGGGTTCAGGGAAGAAGTGTTAGTAAGCTCAAGTGTGTGTGTGTGTTGGGTTCAGGGAAGAAGTGTTAGTAAGCCCAAGTGACAGCATCCTATACAGCAATAATGAGTTTATGTTATTAAAATGTAGTGTAAAGATTTAGAATATTTTTTTAAATCACAAGTACAACTAAACTGAGTCCTATATGTCTGATGCTCCATTTAAAGTTACAACAATTCTACTTTTTCAAAATTCATCTAAGAGTTAACATTGACTTGTAAAAATCAAACCCATCATATATATTTTACTTCACTAGGCTCACATTTAAAAGTAAATGTACGAATTTGTCCAACCAAAGCTAGAATCAGTTGAAATTCTTGCCTTTTATTTACGTTTTGCTGCCAGATGAAATTTGTTGTAGATTTTGCAATAAGCATCCATCTTTCTCTTCTACCTATGAGATGAACGATCAGTAGCATCCTAGACCTTAGCTGTAATCACACACTGAATCTGCCCACTTAATTAAGATTTAGACTTGAATATAATCCCACTAAAATTGTGGAAGAGGTTTCCCAAGTCCTAATGATACAAAAAGTAAAAATGCTTAGTCCCAGACACAATGGGCTAAATCCTTTGTTGCTTTCTCTGATTTTCTTTTCTGCAGGGGTAGGTGTACAGTATTTCTGTTAAGCCTTGATGGCTTTCAAGATAATAGTTACCATTTATTGTCTTTAAGAGTCTTCCATATATTATCTCATATTTAATCCTCTCAACAACCCCCAAAGTATTATCATTCCCATTTTACAGATGAACAAATGGTAGCTTAGAGCAATCTGTCCCAATGTTACCATAGCTAAATAAGATGTAAGGCCAGGATCCAAATCAGTCTGACTCCAAACTAAAGCTTGTATTTTTAACTATGCTGTCTTGCAGGATGAGGATACACTTTCCTGGCTCTCAGCAGCTCACATTTCCAGGTATAAAACACTAAATGGTCCATGTATTGCAGTTGAAAATAAAATTGTGGACTAGAGTGAAAGACATCAACATTTGTCAGTTTATTTTTGGCTGAGGAGCAGATTATTGATTTTATATTTTACCTCTCTCTTCCAGAAAAGCAGCAGAAGCAGCCATAAAGCTGCACACTGGTGGCAAAGGGAAAGATACAGAGCAGAAAAGGCAAGAAGCAAAAAAGATAATGTCAAAGTAAGTAAAAGGCAGCAAGAGGATAGAAAAAGGAAAAGGAGTAGGGGACAGAAACTCAAAAGTCCAAAGCTGCAAGGTTATTATGAAATACATAATGTGTTTCCTTTGTCTGTGACTATTTTATTGATGATACGAGAAACAAAGCTCAGTTCTTGAAGAGCTGGAAAATTTCAGAAGTATCTTTTTTAAGCCATAAAAAAAAAGGATATAACTTAACTAAATCAATCATCATACATTCTTAACATGGAATAACGTGTGGTTATATAAAATGTTATAGGAGACCATTTAATGTTATAGGAGAATGTTCATGATACATTCCTCTGTAAACAAAGAAGATTACAAACATACAGAGAAGAGTACCAATTTTTTAAAAATAAAACAACAAAAATGTATGTATAATACAACAGAATCATAACAGTAGTTATCTCTGGGTGATTTATGATTTTCTTCTTTGTGATTTATGATTTTTTTCTTTGTTTCCCAAATTTTCAATAGTAAAAAGTTATTACTTTCTTTTTTGGAACCATCACTACTATTTATTTGCAAAACTTTTTCATCACCTGAAACAGAAACTCTGTAACCATTAAGCAATAATTCTCTATTCCCTCTGCCCCCTAGCTCCTAGCAACTCTATTCTACTTTCTGTCTATAAGTTTGCCTATTCTAGATAATGCATATAAGTGGAATCATACAATATTTGTTCTTTTGTGTCTGGCTGATTTCACTTAGCATAATGTTTTCAAGGTTTATCCACATTAAGCATGTATCAGAATTTCTTTTTTTTTTTAAATTGCTGAATAACATTCCATTTTAAGTACAAACTACATTTTGTTTATCCATTCATCTGTTGATGGACACTGGGTTGTTTCCATCTTTTGGCTATTGTGAATAACGTTGCTATGAATATTTGTGTACAAGTTTTGTGTGAAGACCTGTTTTCAATTCTTTTGGGTATATACCTAGGAGTAGAATTGCTAGATCATATGTTAATTCAATGTTTAACTTTTTGAGGAACCAAACTGTTTTCCACAATGGCTGCAACACTTTACATTTCCACCTGCAATCCACAAGGGTTCTAATTTCTCCATATCCTCTCCAATACTTGTTATTTTCCAGTTTTTTGATTACAGCCATCCTAGGAGGTGTGAAGTGGTATCTCATTCTGGTTTTGATTTGAACTTTCCCTTATGATTAATAATGCTGAGCAGCTTTTCACATGCTTATTGGTCATTCGTATATCTTCTCTGCAAAATGTTTGGTCAAGTCCTTTGTTCAGTTTTGAATTGGGGTGTTTGGCTTTTTTGTTGTTGACTTGTAGGATTTCTTTCTATGTTCTAGATATTAATCCCTAATCAGATAAATGATTTGCAAATATTTTCTCCCATTCTGTGAGTTCTCTTTTTCACTCTCTTGATAGCATCTCTTGATGAACAAAAGTTTTTAATTTTGATGAAGTCCAATTTATCTATTTTTTTCTTTTGTTGCCTGTGCTTTTGGTGTCATATCCAAGAAAGCAGGCATTACTATTTTTTGGCGATGAAGATTGTCCCTGAGCCAACATCTGTGCCAATCTTCCTCTATTTTGTATGTGGGATGCCTTCACAGCATGGTTTGATGAGCAGTGTGTAGGTCTGTGCCGGGGATCTGAACCTGCAAACCCTGGGCCACCGAAGTGGAGTGTGAGAACTTAACCACTATGCCACTGGGCCAGCCCCCAGGCATTACTTTTTAAATCAATAAAAAAATGTAATGTTTAAAAAACATTAGAGAAAAAATAGTTGCTAGTGGCGGGGTAGGAAATGGAGGAGGTGATATAGTTTATTACCTCTCATACTGAATTCAAAGCACAGTATAATACAGCTTAAAACAAAGACTGTTTTAAGCACCCACATTCTTCCTCTTACTAGAATGTGACCTAGTAGAGGATCTCTTGGTCCAAAGATATGTATAAAAACTTTTCTACTTCAAACTTTCAATTTATCAACTTTTATAACAAAAACAAAGCTACCCACTGGATCAAGAGCTCATCAATTTTGCCCACCATCTACAGATGGCACATCAGATCATTTGCACGGTGTCCACCTTCGACTGAAAAATTAGGAGACTTAGCAATAGCCCTTTGTACCAAACCATTTTATACATTCTATGCAATTTACAATTGCCCCCTAAGACACATCTCAAAGCAGAAGTTCTGGTAAAGGGATTTATTCCTGGGTGTGTAAGTACCCGTTCGATCATCTGTTATTTTTTTTTTTTTTTTTTGTGGGGAAGACCAGCCCTGAGCTAACATCTGTTGCCAATCCTCCCCTTTTTGCTGAGGAAGACTGGCCCTGGGCTAACATCCGTGCCCATCTTCCTCTACTTTATATGGGACGCCGCCACAGCATGGCTGACAGGCAGTGCGTCGGCGGGCGCCAGGGATCCGAACTCGCGAACCCCGGGCTGCCAAGCGCGGACTAAACCGCTGCGCCACCGGGCGGCCCCGATCATCTGTTATTTTTAAAAGACCCTATTCCTTTTACTTTGTTGTTGTTTTTTTTTTTAAAAAAAGCTTGTAAACTAAAAAAAGATTCCCTTGGAAGCTGTATTTCCTTAGTTTGGTTAGAAAAATAAAAAGTGCTAAGCCTAATGTCCAGAGCTAATGGGAATGGTTAACAATAAACACTAATGGTTGTTGCTGACACTCTTTACCCTGGTGCCAAATTATGGTTCAGTTTAGTCCTGTTCTTTTTTTGCCAAGGAAGATACACTATGAGCTAACATCCGCTGTCAATCTTCCTCTTTTTTTTTTTTTGCTAAGCAAGATTCGCTCTGAGCTAACGTGTGCCAATCTTCCTCTATTTTGTATGTGGGTTGCCGCCACAACATGGCTGATGAGTGGTGTAGGTCCACACCCAGGATCGGAACCCAAGAACCCAGGCCACCAAACTGGAGCATACCAAACTTAACTACTACACCCTGGCGCCAGCCCCCAATCTTCCTCTTTTTATATGTGAGCTGCCACCACAGCATGGCCACTGACAGATGAGCAGGTAGGTCCTCACCTGGGAACCAAACTTGGGCTGCCAAGGTGGAGTGCACCAAACTCAATCACTAGGCCACTGGGGCTGGCCCTAGTCTGGTTCTTTAGAAGTTGAATATGCCTTCAGCTGTGCTCTTCTCTTTGCTTTCCTAGCAAAGTCCTCTTCACTCTCCTCAAACCTCTTATATGAGCCAAAGGTCCTTTTAGCCACTACTCAATGATCAAGGACCTGTTAATGGGCTTTGTATAGTTCCAATTTCTTTCTAAAGGAGAATGGCAGACATGTCTGTCTACTGATGTTAGCAGTGAGGGCAAGAGGGAGGAGGATGCATCTGTAACAAATACCTCAACTCTCAGTCAATACTAAGTTTCAGGTTTTACAGTCCTCTTTAGAGAAAGGGGTGGAAGAAGAGATCATATGAAAGTAAATAAGTCACAGTTTCTGGAAACTTGTAAGAAGAGCTGCATCCTGGCCTGGAGCAGTATAGTGCAGGAAATTGGCTAGGACTGAGAGAGAAGGGAGAGTTACAAGAGGATGTGTGTGAGGAAGGCTGGTTTGGAACTCTGGGTAATACTGTCTCTGTGGAAGCCCCAACTGGGGGAATGTAGGAATTGTTTACTTCCCAAAGCTGATCTCTGGTATGTTATTGTCTAATGTTTAACCTTGCCATGTGATTAGAGATTATGCAAATTCTGAGCGCTGTTTCTTCCAGAACAAAATTTCAAACCAGAGATATAGGGAAAGGG
Source organism: Tapirus indicus (assembly GCA_031878705.1). Classification (NCBI taxonomy): domain Eukaryota; kingdom Metazoa; phylum Chordata; class Mammalia; order Perissodactyla; family Tapiridae; genus Tapirus; species Tapirus indicus. Next base: position 55,569,586 of record CM062918.1, on the reverse strand, counting down.
TGAATATAATCAGAAATTCACAAGAGTGAGGAGCCTTCAGAAGTGAAAAGACTAGGGAAAATTAGGACCATCTGTGGTTCATCTACTAGCTAAGATTTTTTTCCTAAATTGGTTTTTATCTGAAAACTGTTTTTCTTTTTTATAGGTTTGCCATGTAGTAATATTAGGAACTTTGGTAAAGAGTGCCAGATTTCAGGGAGAACTCTAGTTGCAAATTTGTCTACTGCAGTGAAAATTATTAGAGACAATGCTTTGCTATGATAAATTCTCATGTCCTACCAAACCTCATGAAGGCAGAATCTCAAATCAGCTTAACAGCAACATCTCCAGGTTTTTTATCTCACTTATCCTGGCAATCCATTCATCCACAAGTCATGAATTTGACTGTAAAGAAGGATCATGTCATGTTTTCCAAAACCAGAACCTCAAAGGCAGAAATGCGGTTATTATTCCTTTAGAGAGGATGCTTCCAAAGAGAATCTATACTCCCCAGGAGCCCTTTGTTAACATTCTAAGTATAAATCTGTGAGGTTATCCAATAAAGCAGTTTGGAATAAAGTCTTCTGCAGAAATGTTTGAAGCCTATAGAGTAGTGGTTCCCAAACTCTGCTGCATATTGGATGCACAAGGAAATCTTTAAAAAATACTGACACCTGTAGTGGTTAAGTTTGTGCATTCCGCTTTGGCGGCCCGGGGTTCACCAGTTCGGATCCTGGGCACGGACCTACTCACTGCTCATCAAGTCATGCTGAGGTGGCGCCTCACATAGAAGAGCTACAACTCTACAACTGTGTACTGGGGCTTTGGGGAGAAAAAAAGAAAAAGAGGAAGATTGGCAACAGATGTTAGTGCAGGTCCACTCTTCCTCAAAAAAAAAAAAAAAAAACTGACACCTGGCTCCCACCTACAGACATTCTTATTTAATTTAACTGCATGAGACCTGGGCATCAGGATTTTTTATATCCCTGACCCCACATTCTAATGTGCAGCAAAATCTGGGAACCATTGCCACACAAAATGGTGTCTTCAAATTTTTTTGCCTTCCGTTCTGGGATTGACAGGAAACAAAAATCCTAAACCCCTATTTCTGGGATCTTTTGAGACTGAATGAGCCAAAGAAAGTACAAAGATAACACCCTTCATCCTGGAACCATTTTCACATGACCATAGTATTTTCTCTCCATAGAATTTCAGGCAAAAGTATAATAGAGAGCCAGCTGAAACCACTATCAAGCAAGTACCAATTTGGGGAGTGGTTTAGGCAGATCTGGTAATGCTAAAACTATAAGCAGGAAAAGAACTGGTATAGGGGAGAGATGAAAGGCTAAAGTGGAACATCTACCAAATATAAACCACTCCACCCCCAGACTATGGCGACTGGGAGGCTGGGGAGGAACGTTAAAGATCTGATACAGTTCCTCTTCCCCTCTACAAGTTCCTGCACCATGGAAACTTTGCTTAAATGCAACAAAGGCTGGTTCACCCTACCCTTAAATTGCACATCCTCCCTTTCCTCTTGCTGAGGTAACCACACATTGTACCCACAGTGAGAGCTGGCTCAGCAGAGGTCATCATGTCCTTGGTTGTCCAGTTGGAGTCCTTGTCTGAAAACCAATGGCAATAAGAAGGGTGTATAATCTTGATGGGACAACTTTGAGAAAATAATTGCCTGGGGTTGAGATGGAATCACAGTTGTCTAGTTTTACTGCTTTATGACCAGGCAGGAAGAACCGGGGTAAGAACATGGCTAAGGACTGGCCTATATGAGGCACTTTCCCTTTCAGTCTTCTTCAGCTAGAAGCTGAAAGATGCAGCTAACTGCTTAAGCCTCTTTTTCTTTCTGGTAACCTCACTTGGCATTTTCAGGGTTCATTAACAGAGCAGAACTGAACCACATTGTTGCTTTCAGTGCCAAGGAAAGGGGAAACAGTAGAGAGAGGAACAGTTGGGATCAGAGAGTGGATGCTCTTTTGCCCAGACTGGCTTTGGGAAGCAATGCTTCTCATTATTGTGTACAGTTCTAGATTTCCCTCCTCTAACTTGTGACAATATTATTCTCACGTTTTTGATAGCCTGTTATAGGTTGAATTGTGTCGCCCCCAAAAAGACATAATGAAGTCCTAACCCCGAGTATCTCAAAATGTGATCTTATTTGGAAATAAGGTCTTTATAGAGGGAATCAAGTTAAAATGAGGTCATTTAAGTGGCTCTAATCCAATATGACTGGTGTCCTAATAAAAAGGGGAAATTAGACACAGTGACTGACACACACAGAGGGAAGAAGATGTGAAGGCATATAGGGAGAAGAACCATGTGATGAGTGGTCTACAAAACAAGGGATGCCAAGGATTGCTGGCAAATACCGGAACCTAGAAGAGGCAAAGAAGAATTCTCTCCTCAAAACATGAGAGAAAGCACAGCCCTGCCAACACCTTGATTTCTGACTTCTAGCCTCCAGAACTGTGAGACAATAAATTTAATGTTTCAAGACACTTAGTTTTTGGTATTTTGTTACATCCGCTTTAGGAAATTATACAGCTCCAAAAGCAGACCTGGTGTTGATTAAATCAGTCAGATTATACCTTAACTAGCTTCAGTGAATTACTGCTGCTAGCCAAGGAGATCACAGCCTAGGTCAGTGGTTCTCAAACAGGGTAGGTGGAGAATAGTGGTAATGGCAGCAAATCATAATTTCTTGGGGCGCTGTTTCACAATAAACATGCCCAAGCTCCATCCTGACTCTGATTCAGAATATGAGGAGTAGGGGATAGCTAATATATATTTTAAACAAGTTCCCCAAGTGATATCACTGACTTGCTCTGATCCCACTCCACCACCCCCAACTGAGTAACACTAGCTTAAATAAAAGGATAAAACTTTGGGTCTTCCCCAAATTGATGTGTAGATTCAATGTAACCCTAATCAAAATCTCATCAGGTTTTTTTCATAAAAATTCACAAGCTGATTCTAAAATTTATATGGAAATGCAAAAGGTCAAGAATAGGCAGGGCAATCTTGAAGAAGTACAATAAAGCTAGAGGACTTACACTACTAGATGTCAATACTTATAGTTATTAAGACAGTGTAGTACAGATATAAGACTAGACAAATAGATGAATGGAATAGAACAGAGAACCCAGAAATAAACCCACACACATGTCACTTGACTTATAACAAATATGACACTACGGTGCAGTGGGGGAAAGGATGGTCTTAAAAAATAAGGTGCTGGGTCAATTAGGTATCCATATAAAAAAAAATAGAATCTTGACTCCCAACTCACACCGTAAACAAAAATCAACTTCAGATAGATTGTAGATTTAAATATGAAAAGAAAAACAATGAAGTTCTTGGAAAAAAAAACATAGGAGAGTATCCTTATTATCCTGAGAAAGGCAAAATTTTCTTAAACAGGACATAAAAAGTATCAACTAGACTTTAAGACAAAAAAAGATAAATTAGACTTTATAAAAATGAAGAACTTCTAGTCATGAAAAGGTACCATTAAGAGAAAAGGCAAGATACAAAATAGAAGATATTTGTAATACACATCTCTGATAAAGGACTCATAACCAGAATATACAAAGAACGCCTACAAATCAGTAAGAAAAAAACATACAACCCAAAAGTGGTTAAAAGATCTGAACATGTACTTCATAAAAGATTTCCAAATGGCCAATAAGCACATGAAAAGATGCTCAATTTCATGAATCATAATGGAAATGCAAATAAATACCACAATGAGATACCACCAAACACCAACCAGAATGGCTAAAATGAAAAAGACAAAATGAAAAGGTCAAGTGTTGGCAAGGATGCAGAGCAACCAGGATTCTAACTGGAAGCAGGAGTATAAATTGGTTCAGAAACTGGCAATATCTATTAAAGCTGATCATGTGTATACTTTATGAACCAGGAATTCCATTCCTAAGTATATATTGAATAGGAATGTGTACACATATTCCTCAAAAGACATGTACAAGAATTTTTGCAGCAACAGTTTTCACAATAGCCCCAAACTGCAAACAACCCAAATGCCCATCAACAACTGAATAAGTAGCATTATATTCACATAAGGAAATACTTTAAAATACTGAGAATAAACAAAGTATAACTACTTGCAACATGAATGAATTTCACTGGCATAATGCTGAACAGCTAGACATAAAAAAGTGCATACTGTAATGATTCTATTTATATAATGTTCAAAATGGTTAACACTAATCTATGATGTTGGCAGCCAGAATTGACTTTCTTGGGGGGGAGGTTAGCTATTGGAAGGGAGGTATGAAGGGGCTTCTGGACCTCTGGTAATATTGCACTTCTTCATCTAGGTGCTGGTACCACAAAATGTGTTCATTTTGAAAATTCAATTACCTGCATGCTTATGATTTGTGCACATATTTATATTATTGTTCAATAAGACCTATTAACGTAAAAACAAAAACAAAACCTTTGGGTGTGTGACTCCTGTAGATCTGTGCCAGGATCAGCTGAGACACAGGCTAGCTCCATACTTGAGGCAGTCTGCCCAACCTGAACGCTGCAGCAGACCAGTCTAGTATCTAATGCAACAGCACATGGGGGGGCGGGGAGGGTCCACTTCCTTCATCTGTTCTTTCTCTATACTGATACTTGATTTTAGGAGATTTTTTTTATAGTAAAGTAATTCTAAGGAGCAAGCTATAAGCTGAAAAGCAGAAAGGAGCTTGGTCAATAGAAAGATGCCCAGTATTTCAAGTGCATTGAATGATATGGAAAATCTTCAAAAGATGGGGACGATTAGAGTCAAATAAGAAGGCAAGTTATTCACTGAATTAGTTGAGGGTTAAAAGTTTCATTTGATTATGAGTTCAATGGGGGTAGAAAATTACTTGATAGCAGTCTTTTAGGCTTTTTTCAGACATCCTAAAGAGAAAATAGAGTACAACTCGTGTGAGGGGTGACTACTCAATTTCTCACCATAGTCTTTTTGTCATAGAGCTTGTTGCTATGGAGAAGGCCATGAAGGCAGCAACTAAGAGAAATAAAGGATCTGGCAGGAGTAAGCAAAGGGATAGTCGATTAAACAAAAATTCCTTGAGCAATTACCAAGTAGCAGGGCCTATAAATGATATACTTTCCATTTTTTCCTAACTCCTACCCCCCTAAAAGTACATGGGCCTGGTTTGCCACTATAATTTAAACTCAAATACAGAGAAGCCTGAATGGGCCTAACAAAGCCTAAGTCTGGCAGACAAAACATAAGGCCATTTAGCAATGCTGCTTCATGCCAGGGGGAATCAGCTACCTACCCACCCTTATCCTGGGGAAATTATCTCCAGCTGCCTAAATTACAAAGTTGATGCCCTATGATTTCTTTGTTCTATAAAGCCTGAGGGAGATGGGATAATGAAGTATCAAAAGAGGTGGAGAACAGCTCCTTGTTTCATAGAGTAGTCAGAGAGAGAAGGGAGAGAGTTAGTTCTCACTGGTATCATCATTAAGAGGCAGCAGTAGCGACCTGGGAGCAAAGCTCTGCCTGAACTGGTCTGAAACCACTGCTGTGGGGAAAAAGGCTAGTTGCCAAGTCTGTTAATAGCTTCTGCCCATCATTGTTACAGCAGCTTTATCAACAGTGCAGCGCCAGGACCTGTTTTTAGCAGTGTAAGCACTGAGACCGGAGGGTTCGACAACATCTTCCAGCAGATCTCGTCACAACCAATGACTAACAAAGACAATTCCCTCTTCTGCCCGACACAAATGATCACAGAATTGTAAGTATCAGAGCTGGAAGGACCACAGAGATTCGTAGTCTAACCTCCTTATTTTACAAATGAGGAAACAAAGGCCCAAACAAGTTAAATGCCCTTATCAACAGGGCAAGAAAACACAAAGGCTCTCAAAGGGGGCTCCCCCCCCCCACCACCACCTTGGAATCATATGCCAAAGCTAAATTAGCTGGGGCTCTGTGATTAGCTTCAGTTTATACAGAACTATATTTATTGCCAAGGTATCACTTACCTGGGTTCACACATAAGTATCAGGAAATAAATTATTTGTTAAAGGATGGCATTAGTAACAAAATAGGTCTGTCTTTGAGCCCATCTGAGAGGGTTTTGTTACTGAAATATCAAAAGAATCTCATTTGAAACAACCTTACCTATCTGGCGAGCCCGCAGCCTGGCCAACTGTACTGCCTGACTGTGCTTTCCTGGGGGTAGGGGAGAGGGGGTGAGAGTGCACAAAAGGACATCTCTCTCCCTTGGAGATTAGTTTATTTTGCAATTTGCAAAATGAAACTCAAAAGTCTATAACTGAAATTTTTCCTTAGGGCTTCAGGATTTAAATATATGACAGTGGACAGATAACATAATCCACAAGAGTATATAAACATGTAACTGCCCTAAGCATCCCCTGTGAGAAAACTGCTAGGTGGGAAGAATGTGTTGGCTGTTGTCTGGGTGGGGGAGGGGTGGGAGAAAGTAAGTACATATTGATTTCCCTAATGTTTCCTTTGTGTGGCTGCTGTTGCCATGTGGTGGTCTGTTGCTATGAAGATTTGTGGGCCCAGACAATGGCTGCTAGGCTCTTTATGACTGTGCTATTGGTAGAGCCGTTTCTGCAGAAGTCAGGCTAGTGAGCAACTGGCTAGGCAGTGGTTAAAGCTTGGTCAATGTGCACCAACTCTCTCCAGATAAGTGCTGCCTGAGGCAAGACTGAAGGTGAAGGAGTGATAAAAATAGCCAAGGAAAAAGAAAAACCAGTAGCAGAGAACCATCTTAACTTTCCAGTATAAATATCTAAAACTAGATATTTCATGGTTCACACGCATACTTTCCTACATCAGAATCACACAGAATAAACCAAGAGTAACTACCAAGGTTACTATTTCCACGAAAGAAGATTAATGGACAACCCCCTCCTTTCAGTGAGAAGGATAAAGACCTATAGCCAGGATCTGCAATCAGATGAGGATGAAGAACCATTGAGGCAGGTTCTCAGTGGAGCTACCACAGCCAAACTAACTTCCTGCTAAGCAAAACCACCGCCTATTATTCTGATAATGAGAAAACTGCAACCCAAGGACCAAAGCACAGGGCTCAACCACAGAGTTTTAAGCACAGCCAAATGTTCTCCCAGGTTATAGGAGCCAGAGTACACAGAAGTCACCTTGGATCTGTATATGTCGGCTATTTACGATCGTCTTCATCCTCCCACACAATTACGCTTCTTTCCATCTCAGAGTATATATATATATACACTTTTATTAGAGTATATATAATTTAAAGATAATCTAGCCCCTATGCTGTCCAAAATGGTAAACTACTAGGTACATGTGACTATTAAAACTTAAAATTTAAAATTCATTTCCTCAGTTCCACATGTCACATTTCAGGCGCTCAATATCACAAGTGACCAGATTATCATTTTGGACAGCATATTTCCTTCACAAAAATTTCCACTGGACAGTGCAGATTTAGCCCAAGCCCCTACAAATTAAAAATCAAAGGCCAGGAGAAGAGACCCAAGATCACACAGCTAGCTAAAGGTACAATCTGTTCTAGAATCCAACTCTCCTGACTCTAGTTCAGAGATATTTGTTCTGTACACTATGCCTTTAAGGCACTATTATGTCTTGAAACAGTTCCAGGCACTCCTAGTTGTTGGAATAAAAATGTGTACCCTGATGTGGAGATGGGGATGATAGCCTTTCTATGTTTAATTGTGCATGTCTATGACAAAACTTTTTACAAGTGCAAAAGTTGAAAACTCCCTCCTCCTCACCAAATCATAAAGCTAGAATTCAGCTTCAGAAGATAGGCCAACCTTATCATATAGCTTTTCATATCCACTGGCACACAAGGGAGTTGTACTCACTTCAGCTTCAAAAACATGGTCTTATTATAGCACTACAACTTCTGTCTTTCTGATATTCTCTGGTAAAAGAAGATCAGACTAATTTCAGAGACGTTATAAGAGGGATTTCTACATGGAGTGGGAGGGTGACCCTAGATAAATGATTATCAAAGCTTTTTTATAGCAGCAGAATCCTTTTCAAATACAATTTTACAAAGGAGCCTAACATATAAATCACCCAAGAGTAGAGCGGCTCTGAGTTGCATCAGGTGCGGTAGCAGAGGTAGGCCCACTTGACACCTTTCACTCCTATGACTGCTTCCGAGGTTCCTCCATGCTCAAGTTCCTCAGAATATAGCTTCAAACCATTTCCTTTGAAAATAGCTGAAGGTTCTATCCCTGACTTTTATAATTTCAAAAGATTGGTGGTAGGAGCCACTGTTAAAAAAGAAAGCAAGTACAAAATTACAATTACAAAATCTCTCATTATTTTTAGTCAATACATAGCAAATGAACCTAAGAGAGGTTACCAAAAAATAACCATTTTTACCTACATGCCTGAAACACATAGGTACAAGGCACAGTCAATTTTACTAGTCAAATATTTACTGATTATTTTACTTTTTGTGTAAAGACTAAACTAGTCCTTGGGGAAATAATATACAAAATGCAATTCCTGGCCTCAGCCATCTTATAGTCTAATAAAGGAGAAAAGACACATAGGAATTCTAAGTGAAAACAAACAAGAACTAGCTTTCATTTATGTCATTGTAGTCCGAGAAGGAGAGGTGAAAGAGGGTGGCACAGAAAAAATGTTTAAAGTAATCGCTGAAGACTCCCAAAATTTGAAAAAAGATAAATTTATAGATTCAAGAAGCTAAGTGAACCCCCAAACAAGATAAACCCAAAAACTCCATGTCAGACACATCATACATCATAATCAAAATGCTGAAAATGACAGAAAAACTTTGAAAGCAACCAGGGGAAAATGACATATCACTTACAGGGGAACAACGATTTAAGTGATTGTGTATTTCTCAGAAACTATGGAGGCTAAAAGGAAATGGAACATTTTAAAAGTGCTAAAAGAAATGTAAACCTAGATTTCTGTATTCAGAAAAAAATATCTTTTAGGAATAAAGGTGAAATAGAGAATAGCCAATGAACCTACTCTAAAAGAATTACTAAAGGAGATTCTTCAGACAGAAAGGAAACAATACAGGGACTCTAGGAACATCAAGAATGAAGGAAGAGCAACAGAAATGTTAAGTATCTGGGTAAATATAATAAACTATTGTCTTGAGTTCTTTAAAGTATACATGATGATTGAAAGGGAAAAATTTTTTTAAGTTATCTGATTGGATTTTCAACGTATTAGATGTAATACATGAGACCACAAGTTTGCAAAGTTTTTCAGTAAAAGACCAGATAGTAATATTTTTGGCTTTGCAGGCCATATGGTCTCTGCTGCAATACTCTACTCTGCCACTTCAGTGCAAAGGTGGCTGAAAATACATGAAATGAGTATGGCTATGTTCCAATAAAACTTTACTTATGGACAATGAAAGTTGGATTTCACGTAATTTTCATGTCTCACAATATTCTTGTTTTTGTATGGCCCATAGACTCATATTAAAAAGCTGTGAGGTGAGATGAAGAACGAAGAGTCAGAGATAACTAGAGAGGTTGGAGCCTAAAAAACTGATAGGATGGTAATGTAGGTGATGAAGGTAAGTGTAATGAAGAGAAATAGAGAAAAAGGAAAGAGAAGCAAAATTTTAGGAGAAAAAAGTTTATTTTTTTCAGACATTTTGAATTTAAGAAATCAGCTTCTGGTAATATTCAAGTCAGCATTATGAAATGGGATTAGGCAAAAGGTCAAGTCTAGAGATAAAAGTTTTGGTGATTGTTCATACAAGGGAAACAGATGAACCCATGAATATATAAGACTGCACTTTCTAAAAGAAGGTATTGAAGTAACTTTTGGGAGTTATGATGTAGGCAAGATATGCAGAGAAGAGTGGCCGAGTCTGCTAATTGCTTCCCTTTCTTCCTTAGTCTGAGCCTCTATTTTATGTGAGGAAGCAATGTATCCACCTAAAAAACTACACTTCCTTGCCTTCCTGGCAGAAGGTCTAGCCAATGAGATGTAGGCAGAAGTCTTAGGATGTGGCTTCTGGGAAAAGCTTGTCAAAGGGAAACAGGCTCGGGGGGAGGCAGATACTGTTTTACACTTCTCCTTCCTTTTCAAGCCTGGAAAGCAAATGTGATAGCTAGAGCTATCACGTTAGCAATTTCACAATAAAGAAGTAACTTTACGGAGCCTGGAACATTGATTACTTTGTGAAGCTATCACACCAGCTCTAGGCTGCCTACCTTCAGAATTCTCAGAATAAATCATTATTACTTCATCTTCTGTTCCTTGCAGCCAAATCCCATTCTTAACTCAATGTTTCCTCAACTTTCCCCATTATGGCACACAGAGTAAGTGAAAAAATATACCGTGGATAAGGCTGCTTGTCTGGGAGAAAGGGAGTGGGGTACCAGCTGCCACAGGCCCCAGCTAGAGGCCCACAAGACAGAATTGACCAATATTTCAGCATCCTAAAACCCATCCGGAATTTCTGACCTAATGAATACAAGGAAGAAGAGGGATTGACACAAAATAAAGTGAATAACCAGTTAGAAAGAGAAATGAGGAGATTTAGGGAAGTGCAGTATGACAAAGACAAGAGAGGAGAGTTTCAAGAATAAAGAAATAGTAGAACTTCTAAAAGTCTAGTATGAGAAATATTTCAGTCAAATGGTGGCAGAAGAAATCTGATGGCAAGATGCTATATGATACCGGGGAGGTAAAAAGAGATTGGAAACAGCAAGAGCAAGTAGTGAAGAAAAGCGGAGAGGTCAGTAGTTCAAAGGGGTATAGCAAGGACGAGGAAAACATTTTCAATGTAAAGAAGTGTTGCAGAGAGAAAGAGCTTAAATAGAAGAGGAAAGAACGAAGATGAAGAAGAGTAGATAAAATTCATCATATAAAGTCTCAAAGAATCTTCAAATAAGGAGAGAAAAAAGAAATAAGAAAATAAGAAAAATACATTTTAAGAAAGAGGAGGGAAGCTAGGGGGATTTAGGTGGGTGGCTTTGATCCTAGTTGTTTAAAAGCATGAAGAGAGAATGAATTAGGCTAATGAATCTTGAGAATGAAGAAGCATTGGGGACTGTGAATGTAATAGGGAGATGAAGGGATTGCTAAGGAGTATTGCAAGCTCAGCTTGTGTCAGCTAGCATATACTTGCATCAAAAACAGCTGGGTTTTGTGAATTCTTCCACTTGTCAGGCTAGGATCAGGAGATGAAAAATAGGAGGTAGAGATTTCCTGAATTTGAGACTGGCAAGTTGAGCAGTTTCATTTTTCTAATGAAACAAATCTATATATAACAAGTATATAATGAAATTTCATCATTGGTATTAATATTTTTCCATTTTCATTCTCATGATTGGTATATGAAACCATTCCTTTTCAAGATGCCATATTCAACTAGTACTGGATCCATGCTTATTCCAATGTTAAGCTCATAGATTCTTATAATTTAAAAGCTGGTCCTTATTGGTCACCTAGTTCAACTCTACTTAAGAGATGAGGTAACTAAGGCCCAAAGAAGTTAAGGAACTTGCTCAAGGTCACAATGATAAGTGGCAGAGGTATAGCAGTCTCCTGATTTCCACCCCAGTGCTCTTTCTATCATACCACACATTCTCCCAGAAAGCACATTTGCCAAAGTAAAATACATCACTAGTGATGGCTTTCCACTTAGTGCTGTGGTCTAAAAAGGAGAGCTGACAGCATCTCCTGGAATTCTTATCTAAAGTCAGCCTTGCCTTTCTTTAAAACATCATAGAAGCCAGTAAGCAACTGTGCTTCAGCAAAAGTATATGGTCTGCCTTAAGGCTTCTTATACATTGTTTCCATGACCCTGGGTTAAGATAAATCTTGTGAACCAGGAATAGACTTGGGACCTGTTATTTGATTTGAAGTGAAGTGGGACAAGTGGGATCAGACCTCTGCATAAGTGCTAAGAATAAGTCTCAAAAAAGCCAAGGAAAACATTCCAGGTTACACTTGGGTCCTCTTAGTACTCCTAAGTTTGAGCCTAGTTGAGGAGGATCTTTGCAGTGCTGGCTGAATTATGAACAGTCTAAAAAGAGATGTAATCTGCAGGAATTTAAAAATGCCTCCAAGGCAAGGTTTACAGTGAGAGATAGGGAAGAAAGAAGCAACATTGCAAGACAGGTAAGTGAAGAATTGAGGCCATGACCCCTATACCTGTTCTCAGCAAGGTGGCTCAGTTCTATAAGGATCTCAGGGTCCCTCATTCCCCTCAGAGGCCAAGCATTCACAGCTTCTCTCTAAGCTGTAAGGGTTTTTCTGTTTGAAGACAGTAGTTTGCTGGGCAAAGAGACAGAGAGAAGTACAGAGAGCCTGTAGGAGACAAAAAGCCTAGAAGTCTAGAAGGATTTTTTTTAAAGTATCTGTATATAGTTCTTATTATTAACTTGAGGAATGACTCAGTATACTAGATCTTATAGATCTGCAGAGAATGATCTTTGTAGGAAATCTCTGTTACCTGAAGATGAAAAGGAATGTGAACCAACTCTGATGCCAATTCAGACCTTTGCCAACTGACAGCTCAGGTGAATGTCCTCTGGGATGGCCAGAAAGCAAAGAAAAGTAGAGTATATAATTGCAGAACAGTTCCCTTTCCCTTGGGATGAAAGAAAAAGAATGAAAAGTGGTACTAAGCCCTGAAACACAATATGGTAAGTGGGAGAAAATACGGCATTAAAAGTAGGAGAACTGAAAATCTTACAGATTTAAATAAATGAGAGTGACCTCAAACCTGGTGAAAGTAGTATTCTGAGTTTCAGAGGTATAGAATTTTGGAAAGTATTTGACATGATTTCCAAGTTCAAACAATATTATAGTATCTATTAGATACATATTAACATAGATCCAGAAATGACAATGACATAGATGCAAGCATTCATTCATTCAAATAAATATTTTTGAAGGCCAACTATAGGTGCCAGGTGTTAAGTGTTGGTGACAGAAGGATGAGCAAAACAGAGTCCCTGAGCTCACAGAACTTCTAAAACAGTGGAAGAGGTAGACATTAATAGAAAAATATAATTATATACAAAATCACAAATTGTGATGAGTGCTGTGAAATAAAGTACAGGGTGCATTAAAACTGTGTAACAGGGGAATTTGGTTAATAGGCTACCAATGACAACCAGAGAGCCTTCCAGAGCAAATAATTCACACACACAAAAAAGTTTTAATATCCCCCTGGCAGGGAGGGAGAACAGGGATCCTGAGATAAAAAGATATCCATTTTTCTCCGGAGAGTGAAAGGCTTAGCCTCACTCCCTCACAAAGTTTTCATCAGGTTCACATACACGAAATGCATCTTGCCCTTGGAGAAAAGTCACCATCATAAAGATAGGTAGAATAAACAGGCAGGAAATTGACGTCTTCTATCTTTAATATACTGAGGCAACAGGCCCTGAAGGTTGCTTGGTGGCAGAGAGCTGTGGTCTGGATATGTTTATCATTCCAACAGACTCTCTGGCTCTTCAGACGTTTGGCTATAGGCAGATGACATTTTAAAAATGTCATGATAACCACTTGTGATTTCCAGACTGTATACTGTACACACATATCCAGAGTCAACCTCTAGGGTCAACCTCTCTTTCCACTGTCTTGGCATCAGTTTCTATCACAATAGGATTTTTTTTTTCATTATCATCTCGGGCACACAATAAAACCTCACACCAACATTATTCTGAAGGCTGAAGCTTTACTATACTGTTAATGACAACAGAGTCAAGAACACAGAATTCTTAACCTGTATCACATCAGTGCCTAGTGCATGGTAGACTTTAAATAAATACTGAATCACAACAAAATATTCAGAGGAACAGACTTTTATCAGAATGACCAGAATGAAATGCCTGGATTTCCACAGGCAAATTGACAAGGTAGCTTAAGATAATCAGAGATAATGAGCTGTGCTCCTCTGGGCCCCTAAACTCCTCAGAGTGGGGAATGCTTTGAAAATCTGGTTACTGATGCAGAGACCTGATGGGACTCTGAGGCCCAGCCTCTCTAACCACACGTATTTTGACAAGGACTTGGATTCTTTATAAAAAGAATGTACATGCTGAAATAAAATTGCCACAGATGATACCAAGGGATCTGAAATACCTGGTTAAGTCCCTTTGCACACCTATTCTATTTTTTCAGGGTTATAAACTTCTAAAACAGAAGAGATTCTGTTCTCAGAGGCAAATGGAATATATAAGAAGTCTGGAATGGTAGCCTTGGGCAGCAGCACCCTACAGTGAGCCAACTGTTTAGTGGATGCCTGAAAACAAGACCATGTAAACATTTCCCTCCTGCCTAGGCCTATAAAATCTGTACTAAGTGACAGATGCATGAAGTGGTGTGGGTGGCTGGGCAATGAGGCAATGAGGTGCTGGCTGCACCTCCAGGTGTTAAAAAAAGGCAAGAGTTGCATATTCAATGAGCTAACACTAAGTCAATTTAAGAGTGACTGTTTTCCATTTCCTTGACTCCCATAGCTGCCCTTTTATTACTTTTTCTCTTCAAGACTGACCCCAAAGTTCACTTATATTCAAATTCTCCCATATAAAATGATAGAGAGGGTTATAGAGAGTATAGACACAGTTGGAATTGCTTGGCCAGCACCTATCAAATGACTGCTTAAGTACCCAGGCCAACACTGTTGAATAGCTATGAAGGGGAGATAATTAATTTAAAAAACTGGCAATCTCTAGAAGCTGGGTGATTTTATTAATAAGTTTGCTGTAATCCTTTGGGTAGGTTAACACCATCAGACTATGGTCACTTGAGACTCCTAAAAAATATTTGGTATTATTTACAACAATAAGCCCCTGTTGGCAGAAGCAGGTTGAGAAGGGATGGAAAAGCACACATAGCACTTACCATCTTCTGTTTCCTGCCACACGATGCCCTCGAGGTTGACGCTTGTCCCAGGTTCACAGGGCCCCAGGCACTCGGGCTCTGTGGCAAGAGCCACATCACATGTGTTGACCCCAACTGATCGGGTACGAACCATGATCTGCTCACAGGGGGATGAGATGTCATTACTGACCACTGGTACCAAAAGGTGCAGCGGCAGCACCGCTGGTGTGGAGACAGGGGACTCCATCTGTGGGGGAAGAGAAAGTAGTAGCTGAGTTGCAGGGAGACCATTTAGAGGAAATACCTTCTCTGTATTTAATCTAGTCCTACAGCCTTTCCTGCCAGAGTGCGGAGGGCTCTAAATATAACACTTTGGTCCTTCTTTTCAAGTTCTAGTTCATGCTACCACTACAAATCTAGTGGTTTAGATGAGCGCACCCTGTGCTAGGAGCAGCTCTATTTCTAATTAACAATCTTCCTCACAAACTGTGCTTGGCTGAAAGTGTATAAAAAAATCTTGTCTCATTTAAAAATCTTTATTGAAAGAGAATCAGGGCCAGACTTCAAGAGCAACAGAGCACACAGATTGATGAGAAAGAAAAGGCCTAGCTTCTGAGGCATGTTCTATTGCCACCACTATGCTTCCCACCAATCTATCATTCAACAATAATACACGAATCAGATATAAAACAGAAGAATACAGGTGGGGATAAAGAGGGGGAGAACTATCCAGAACCTAGGAATGCCACTTCAAGAAAACTGGAGCTTTAATTCATCTTTAGTTAGAAAGAAATCTACTTAAAAGTTATAGGAGGGCTGGAAGCAACTTGATGCGGGTTTCTAACAGTCAGAGATTATAACTTCAATTGGTTAATAAGAAAGGCATTTTATAAATCTAACATTAAATTTATCTATAAGAAACAGGAGGTGCTGTTACTATCCAGAAGCCAATCCCCAGCAGTCTGCAGACGAAACTGATAATACACACACAGATAGAAATAGTTGAACACAAGGATCAGCAATCTACCACCAAAACTAGAACCTCTCACAAGAATGCAATTACCTAGATTCCAAGAAGAATGCAACACATTTAGAGTTACAAGAAAAGTTGTAATAAAGAGAGCAATAATCCCTTAACTCTTTAAATCCCAGCATTTATCCTGAGTCTATAGTGAACATAGTGTTTTGCATATGCAAAGGCACTCAATACACACACTGACTGATCTTCCCTGAAGATTAAATATGACACCAATCAGAAGACCTAGAAAACGACAGTCAAGGATTGGGACCCTCTTCACCTTGTGAAAGACTTTTTGATCCAGATTCAATGTACTCCTTCAATAGACCTACATTCAGAGAGAGCCACACACTGCACCCATAATCCAAGCTGCTGGACAGCTCTGCAAAGAACTCTAGTTCTGGAATAGTTTACTACTACATGACTACTGCTCTGCCTATAATCCACCTCCCTCCTCTTAACACACACACGCCCCCACACCCACCCTTCTGGCCTCAAATACTACTCTAGAAGCTGAGATGTGGGTATCGCATTCATTCTCTGCAGTTTGGCTTAGAAGTCACTGCTATTTGCGGATCATCACTGTCAGAGTCCATAGAATGCTAAAACACTGATTAATTCTTGTCCCTGAAAAGCTGCCAAAACATTATCCTCATCTGCTTTTTGTTACAAACACCTACCCTGTAGTTCCCTAACTCCACCTTTTTCATAAAATGAAATTAAAGTGGAAGCCTGTATAATGAATCTTCTCCGTTATGGTAAATGCCAAAAGGCATTTTTGCTGTCTTGAAAATCAGGCATTTATAATTTAATTTGGCAACCTTCTTGGGATGCAGTAGATCCTTGAAAATTTCCATGCACAGATTTGAAGGTAAAAACAATACACAGAAAAAGTAAACTGGACTCCCTATATGCCTGTGCAGTGCTGGAATCTGGCTCTAATCAGTAAGCTCTTTCAGGAATGCTATAAGAAGGTGGCTCTTAACCATTGGAAAGAAAGTTTCCTGGAGATTTTACCCTTCAGAGTTACTAGAAAGGGGAAATTAGAGACAGAGTATATGGATCATCTTTACTCTTGGCCTTACTTCTATTCCTCTGTTCTTTCTCTTGGGGAAGAACTGACACTGAAGCAGTTTTGCAGTATGTGCATTTCCTTTGCTTACAATCTCTTCCCTTTTCTATACCTTTCTTCTATTAGCAAGAGAAATTTCTGCAAGGTCCTCTTGCCTGGACACAGAGATTGGCTTAAACCTTCTAGGTTACTCCTGTGACTTTCTGATTGCCTTGCTTGAGCATGTCCTGTTGCCAACCTGTTCCAATTCTGAGGTAGCAATCCCAAGCAGAGAAGGAGGTAAGTCCCGCTAGGTTATTCAGTGCTACTGGGAGGCCAGGGAGAAGATAAGCTACTAACATTCTAGATAAAGGCAAGCACCCAATTCTGTACTGACAGAATTCGAAAACAACATCTAAGATGTAAGTAGGAAAACACCACTGTTGCATTCAAGCAGTCTGCCAAATTAAACCCTGCTACAGAACATCTGAAGGGAAGAAATTTAGCTGAACTGATTACTAAGAATAACAGAACTAACATATATGAGGAGCTGATTAATATGTGTATACATCAAACTACCCTTACTGATCAGAGTTACTAAGAGTTTAGGATCTCTGTTTGTATGAGGATGATTTTATTTACTTAGTTAATTAAGAGAGATTTTGGGGGGTGGGGAGAAGTGAACAAATCCACCTATGGGTTTGGAACTATTCAGTTTCCTTCTACTTTGATACAGAAATCTAAGGAGAAATCACAAAGTGGCCCAATAATGTTTAATTACAGCTCTAGCTCTGCTAATTACTGTTTGGTCACATCTATAATCTACATTAAGCCATAATGTATAATAAGCAGCTCTGTGATATTCATCTAACAACCTAGATGGCTTTATGGGATTTCATATTCTCCTATTTATTGGGACAAACATAGCTTCATTTATCACTTTCCAGGAGAGGATAAAAATCAGAAAAGGACTCATTTTGCCATCTTTCCCATATACCTAGGATATAAGAGCAGAGACTGTCAGGAGATTGGTGCCAGCAGGGAAAATAAGGAAGAGGAATATAAAAATATATAAGTTAAGATCTAACTCAACAACTATGACAACAATAAAAGCTGGGCCAATTCTCAGTCTCTGAAAGGCTAAGAAGTGCCACCGTGGTTCCTGGGGCTCGCCAAATAGGGAAGGAAACAACAAAACAAAACAAAACCTGAAAAGAGACTGACAGAGGATTTAAAGATGGAAATCTCTAAAGTTTCCCAACAGTTCATGTTCTTTATCTTTTAATGATACTTCTTTTCAATTCACCTTTAGATATTAGTCTTAATAGCACCTATTAGGGATCTGAGTGCTGATAGGCAGGTGACACAGAAATGAGGACTGGAGAGAATAAAGAAAGGCCAGAGCCATTATTCACCCAGCAAGAAGTAATTATACACTGACTTCAGCTGCCTCCCCCACGAGAGGCACTAATGGAGGAAAAATTTCAAGGCTGCAACATAATTATTGGGGTAGAAAATACAGTGAAGAAATATTTGGGACAGACCCTCCGCTCTCCCCTTCACAAATATAAGTCTGATATCTTCACCTTCACAGTCAGGGAGAAAGGAAGCTGTTTCTACTGATAATTGCAGTAGCTCTAAAAACTCCCTTTTATCCAAGAATGAAAGATAATTGGAGATAATGGTTAGATGAGAGTTCAGAATTATTGGATACGATTATGTAGACAGTAGAATGTCACCAAATATACTAAATACTATATTAATAAGATGTTCTCTTTCTTCAGTAATTCCAAAGGTCCTTCAAGATTTTACAGGACTCAGTATCAGCAATACTAACAGTAAAATAGTTTCCTGATTCACGGACAAACACAGAAGTATGCCCCCTGTCAGTGTGTTATATAAAACTTGATTTGCTCACGAAGTTTTTACTGTGGGTTATTAAAAAGAAGAGCAGGCATTTTTTAATTTTTATTTTTTGTGAGGAAGATTAGCTCTGAGCTAACATCCGTTGCCAATCCTCCTCTTTTTGCTGAGGTAGATTGGCCTTGGGCTAACAGCTGTGCCCATCTTCCTCTACTTTATACGTGGGTCGCCTGCCACAGCGTGGCTTGATAAGTGGTGTGTTGGTCCATGCCTGGGATCTCAACCTGCGAACCCTGGGCTACTGAAGCAGAGTGCGTGAACTTTAACCACTACTCCACCAGGCCGGCCCCAGCAGGTATTTTTTTTTTTGAATCTCATTTATCAATTTATTATGTTACTTGTTTGTCTCCCAAATTAAAATACAAAGGGAAAAAATCCTCAGTTACTTGAACTGCCTCCTGTGGACTGGGATTTTGAGACAAAATAAGTTTATTTTTTTTAATAATTAAGGATTATTTCTGCTTATTCTGAAATATCAGTGATTCCTTGTTGCAGGAGGCTGGCAGGTAAAAATCATGGAATAACTGAGGATGGAAGGAGAAATCTGAATTCCTGCTTTCCACAAAGCTCTTGTCAGAATGCAAGAGAATTTTCCCAGTAAGTCTGAAAACAACACAACATTTAACTATTAGTGAAGGAGGAAATCAGCCCCTTTTCAAACACTAAGTACTCTTTGACCCTGCCTCTCCATTTAAAAAAAAGAAAGAAAAAAGATGCTGCTGGTCCACTGAGCTTCCAGATTTCACTTACGCTGCTTTGAAAAAGGATTTAATTGTAACTTTGGTTAATTTCCAAGACATCGTGTAGCAGAAGGCAAGAAGGGGAAAGAGAAAAAGATAGTAGCTGGCACCATAACCAGACATCAAACAGTTCTTAGAAGCTAAATATTCTATTATTCACAGAAGACTGACTTTAGCACTCAATTTTAACCAATCAGCACCTGGTCAAGGTCAGCAGTGAAGGCTGTTCCAGTGTGTACTAGAAAATGCAAGTGCAGTGAACACATAATTTGAAGACTACATACTAGCCACAGGGAGTTCTCCTACAATGATCCTTATACAGTCTCAGACTCAGACCCTAAAGAGCTCTTCTAGTGAAGAGGAGATAACAGATCAAACAATCCTAGTACTCAAGCCTGTCTACATTCTCAGTGTGTGGGAATGGATAAATTATGCTGAAAATTTAACAAAGGAGAAAAAGCTCATAAATGAAAATAAAAGGCACAACACAAACCACATGGCAGTGGCAAAGGTTTCTGCTAAGTGAAGTATCTATTCTGCTCTTCTATGTCTTCTCATTCTACAATCTCCTGCCTGCTTGAAATTCACATTTTCCTTCAGCAAAGCTATTAACTTTGCAGCTGATGAGTGATGATAGGGACATAAGTACTACCTTTGAAACTTGACTATTCTTTTTCCACAGAAGGTTTATGATCCCTCCCATTCCTGTATTGTTCCAAGGGAAGCACTAGAATTAGCTTCTCAAGAATAAAGAATCTGAGAAAAATTCATTCTTTGGCTGCAACTACTTCCTTTGCCAAACATACTTCTTATCTCCTTTGATATCCTCATTTCCTAAAAAGTCAGGGCTGGAGCTTGTCATCTCTACTCCATTCTCTCACCTCTTAGGATACAAAAACAAACAAACAAACAATAACCCACAAACCAAATAAGGTGAACACAATAGAAGGCTAAAGCCTTTCTTTGAATCATTCAGAATCACAGGTATCAGAAGAAAATTCTCAATTTAACTTATAACATGGATGGACCATACTGTACTAAAGAATCTAATCATGATTTCTATTGACAGTCCTGTGAGAAAACAGAATTCTAAACTGAGACATCACAAACCATATCTTGCTCTGCAGTAGCTTGGGAAGTAGAAATGGGAATGATTCTCCTTGCTTTTCTTAAACTTTCTGGTTTCAGGAAAACTTTACAGTCTTAAAAATTGAGAACCTTAATGTATGTAGGCTATATCAATTGACCTTTACTGTATTTGAAATTGAAACTGAAAGATTTTAATAGGTACTAATTAACTTACTTAAAACAACTAGTAATTTTGAAATGACAAAATTAGAGACAGAGAATAGATTAGTAGTGGCCAGGGGTAAGGTTTGGTGAGAGGCAGACGGGAGGTGGGTGTTGTTAGGAAAGGGCAACACAAGGGATTCTTGTAGTGATTTAACTGTGTGGCAAATACCCAAAACTACACATGTGATAAAACTGCATAGAACTACATATACACACACAAATGAGTACAAGTAAAATGGGGGAAATCTGAGCAAGATAGATGGATTGTGTCAATGTCAATATCCCTGTTGTGATACTGTACTATAGCTTTGAAAGGTGTTACCACTGGGGGAAACTAGGTAAAGGGTATATGAGATCTCTCTGATTTATTTATTACAACTACAATTATCTCAAAATAAAAAGATTAATAAAAAATTGAGAACCCCAAAGAGCTTTTACTTATGTGGATTATATCTATTGATATTCACCATACTACAATTTAAAGAGAAAATATTTAAGATGCATTAACTTGTTCAAAATAACATTTAAAAACCTATTATGTATTAACACATATTTTAAGTAAAAATAGCTATAATTTTTCAAAAGAAAGGAAAAAAGAGAAGAGTGGCATTGATTTACATTTTGCAAATCTCTTCAATGTCTGGTTTAATAGAAGACAGCTAGATTCTCATGTCTGCTTCTGCATTCAATCTGTTGGTGAAATGTTTTGGTTAAGTATTTAAGAAAACCGGCCTCACACAGATTATAGCCTTTTCAGATAATTGTGGATATTCTTCTTTGATATGACACCCAAACTCAACAAGTGATAGTTCTTAAACTTTAGTGGCAATGTGGAACCTAAAACTGTATCAATGTACTTTTTGTACTCCATTACTATCCATTGGTCTATCTTGCATTTTGTTTCTTTTACCCATGCATGATTTTTTAACATCACACATTAGTCGTTTGGAAAATATTGGTTCACTGAATTATACCTCTTTCAAATACTGACACATTTCATTAATATCAAAAAGTCATATTCCTTAATATTGCCTCTGAGCTCATCAGAAAAGTCTTTAAGTATTGGTAAGCTGTCAAACTCAGAGGGGGGCAGGCACAAATTTTCCAAAATTATGTTTGCTTGAAAGCTCAAATTTTATAATTAACAACAAATATTGTCAGTTGTTTTCCTTGGATTAATAGGCTCATTTCAATCACTTTCAAGAAAATGTCTGCCAAATACCCAAGTCTGAATAACTATAATCCGTCAATTGTTCTTTCAAGTAAAAATGGCATTCCACGAAAACACTGGTTAGTTCAGCTCGCAACTCAGTTGCACAAGTGCCTTTCCTAGAGACAAACATTGTACTTTGGCATGAGCAGAATGGCTCTATGTGTACTTCCCATTTTGTCACATAGAATATAAAATGACATATACAGTTCTCAAAGGTCAAGATTTAATAAACTAATAATTTTTACCACTTTATTAAAGTAAAACTGGCTTTATAAAAATTTTAATCTTTTACTGTGAGGGCATAGCAATGAAGAATGTGATGGCTACTAGTACAATTAGGTGCCACTGATTTGACTTGTGCCAAGATGCCAGCCATTTTACCCACCATTGCTTTTGCACCATCAGTGCAAGTGTCAACACGGTAAAAAGGGCAAATAATGTTGTATTATCATAAAAATTGTTTTGTTTTGTTTTCTTGCTGAGGAAAATTCACCCTGAGCTAACATCTGTTGCCAATCTTCTTCTATTTTGTATGTGAGCCACCATCACAGCATGGCCACTGATAGATGAGTGGTGTAGGTCCACACCCAGGAATTAAACCTGGGCCACTGAAACAAAGTGCACCAAACTTAACCACTAGGCCACCAGGGCTGGCCCTGAAAATACTTTTGACCTAACAGAACCTCTGAAAAAGTCTGAGAGACACCTAGGGGTCTGAGGGTTATATTTTGAGAACTAATCAAGTTTCATGATCTGGGATTAGGGAAGTGATCAGTTTTCCCAGAAGCATATGCCCATCTGAATACTAAACAAAACTGGGATTCCAGTAGCAAGGAAGTTGAGGAAGATTGCCTGTTTAGTAGGCAAACAAGAGTGTCTGCCACAACATGGCAGTCTGGAAGGAAGGGTGAAGGAAGAAGAGATACTAAGCCAGGGAAAATTATTAGCAAGGGTGGAGTAGGAGAGAATGCTCCTAAGATCCACAGACTAAGGATTTTATAAGTAAGGGATGTTTACAAGTTAGGTATTAATAAATTTCAGCAATTAAGTAATAAGTGAGTATTTTAAAAATTTGGGAGAATGAGGGCTTAGTTAATTGTTTAGAAAATGGACAAATGAATTATGGTAATTAACTACTGACAAAATTGACCTTTACCCTTTTGGAAGGAGGGGGAATCAGTCTCTCTAGTGCCTATTTGTTGTCAAACTGCCAAGAATAAGACTTCTCTGAAATTATAACTTAGTGGATCAGAAATTAAACATGCCAAAAGAAATCTTAAAATGGGTCCTTAATTAACCAGGAGCCATCATTTCGTATGGAAGTCTTCTTGGTCTTTGCTATTTAAGCTAAAAGGACAGAGTTAAAACTTCAAAGTGATATTAAGGGTGTTGAACTGTATGGATTAACTCCTGATTATGGACACCTCAGCACTGTTGAACCAAGTGGGAAATGCTCATCTGCTTAGGTAGGCTCCATTGCCCAAGTGTCTCCTAGGTGATTTTGTGTTCTAGAGGTCACAGAATGTCCACCGATTTTTGTATACCTTCCTCATAACACTCATGGATTTGACAGGAAACAATGGGTAATTCTGACGAGAGGTCCTTTAGATAAAAGAAAGCACTGTAAGCAGCAAAGCTGATTTGGGTTCCTAGAGAGAATGTTTTTACTATAGCATCACATTTTATATCAGGTGTATATTCCTAAAAGAATACACACAGACAAAATCAAGCATCATAGTGTGGAACAAACTTAAAAGATCATCTAACTAACCACTCAAGGGTGAAATCTTTTCTATAATAGGTAATCAGAAACCTCCTATTTGAACTCCATCCCCATATACCTATGTGGGTGGAGAAAATAACCCTTACTTTACTAGGATGGTTTAAAAGATTAAATTCATTAACATATGTCAAGTGCCGAACAGTGTGCCTACAGAATTCTGGCAACCTCAAATGATAGCCATTATTAGCCATTCTAAGAGTCAACTCACTCCTGAAAGCTCATATTGAATTTCATATCCATTA
This sequence comes from Tapirus indicus, assembly GCA_031878705.1. Classification (NCBI taxonomy): domain Eukaryota; kingdom Metazoa; phylum Chordata; class Mammalia; order Perissodactyla; family Tapiridae; genus Tapirus; species Tapirus indicus. The sequence continues at coordinate 55,545,478 of CM062918.1, read as the reverse complement.
AAACTCCCTAGATCTTTTCTATTCAAACTTTGAAAAGATTCTCTTCCATCCCTGACTCCCCGTTTCCTTTCCCAGAAGCAACCAATGTAATGCATACGTATTTGCTTGTTTATATGTACCTTCCCTTTGTTCTTTTTACACAAATGAGTGTACCTTATATCTGGTACCTTATTTGTTCATGTAACAAAAATGTAGGCAACTGTTTTAAACTTTAGATGCTCATCTTCCTAAAAGACAGACTGGCTGAAATCTCAGCTCTATTACGTAATAGCTGGATGACCAGACACACTATGCAATCTTTCCGAGCCTCAGTTTCCTCTTCTGTAAAATAAAAACATCAAAGGTACCTATATTTCATACAGTCATGGTAGCAATTAACTGAACATAAAGTGCTTAGTGTACAATGCCCGACATAGTAAAAGTTCAATAAATATTAGCCAATAATAATAATAATGACAATGATGATGATAGTAATAATAACAATATCTTGTTAATTTAATTCCATTTTTCAGTCTCTTAAGACATTCTCAGTCTCTATTCAGACATTCAGTGCTTGAGCTATCCGTCTGTAGTGGTTCATGAAAGTCAGTTTTGACTTTTCATCATGCTTTCTCTTCCTTCTTCTGGTAGAGAAATTTGTCTTTCCTGTGAAAAATCCATTCCCCTAACTTCATTCCACTCTAGAAGTGGGCCCAACTCTACCCAAACTACATGGAATACGTTCTCCACAGGCTATAGAGATTCTTTCTTCCTCTGGTCCCTTAAGCTGGAAGTACTAATTAAATCTGGAGCTGCCAGTGGCCATTTCTTCTAACACATGAAGAAGGCAGGTCTGAGAATAAAGCCAATTCAGGGAAAAGTAGAATAGGGGGATGAGCAAAGACAGATCCTGATGACAGTGAATCCCTGCCTGAAACTAATAAACTCTATTTGTGAAATCTACAAATTCCTTGTTTTCTTAAACTAGCTTGAGTCAGGTTTCCATCACGACTGAAAAAGTCCTGATTACTATATATCACCCACAAATTTATATGCATATTTTCTATGTAGCCATGGAAGTTATAATAAAAATGATGAACAAGACTGGCCCAAAGGCAGAGTCTTGTGGTACACCACATCCATCCTAGCTGACAAACATCTAGTAATCAATACTCTTTAAATATAGCTCTTCTGCCAGCTATAAAGTCACCCAGCTGTACCATCATCCAGTTCGTATTTCATCGATATGTCATCAAGAATAGCATAGAAGGCTTTTTCAAATACCTTGCAGAAATCAAGGCACTCCAATCTACCCACCCAACAACTCTACTGGGAAGAGACAGAGAGAGAAAGTTTGAGTGCCTTGCTTTAGAACTTAATTTGGTTTCTAATAAGCATTCCTTTTTCTGGATTCCTTTCTTCATTCAGAAACATTAAATACTTACTATGGTCTAAGCACTGTACTATGGCAAGTCATGAATCTTAATACAATCCCTGTCCCTAGGTCTGGTGGGGTAAACAAATGTGAATAAGTAATTAAAGCAATGTCATAAAGGATGCAAAAGAGGTAAGTACAAAAGGTGCAAAATCACTTGTGTCCACCTAGGAGAGAGGCAGATGACATTTCAGTCGAGTCTTAAGGAATAAGTTCAACAGAAAGATAAGGAAAATTAAGTCATTTTAGTCAAATGCAACACCAAATACATGGCCTGAGAGGGAACCACAATAGTTTGGCATGGAGGGGTTGGAGGGAGTGGTGGGAGATTACATGTCATGGTAAAGAAAGTCACTGTGGAGTTTTAAGCAGGAAAGTGATATGATCCAATATGCTTCTAAAATTTTTACTTTGGCTTTGAGGGAGATTAATTAGAAGGCAAGGATACCAGGTAGAAGCCCACCATAGTAGTCCAAGTAAGATACAATGATGGCTTGAACCAAGGTGGTAGTAGTTGTAATGGAAAGAAAGGAATGGGTTAGAGGTGGAATCAATAGGACTTTGTGAATGACTCAATATCAAAGAGGCAAGAAAAATCTGGGCCGGCTGCAAGGTTTCTGGAGCCATTATCTCAGACAGGAGATACAAGAAAACAACAGCAACAATAACAAATTGTTGGTGAGATAGAATCAGAAAACAAGTTAAACTTTGGACAGGAGTTAGTAGGCAGCTGGATATACAGGACTGGAACTCAAGAGAAAGGTCAGGGCAGTAGGTAATACAAGCCCTGAGATTCTTCGGGTGAGACAGCCCAAGGATGGAGAGAAAAAAAGAGAGCTGGGGAGAGAAAGTTAGGAATATTAACATTTAAAGGATTAAATCCAGGAAGAAAAGACCACAAAGAATCTAAAAATGATAATAACCATAATGATAGAAGCAAATTTTAATTTATTGCTTACTGTGTGTGTGCCAAGCACTTTTCAAAGTATTTTATATGTATTCCTTAAAACAACCTTCTGCAGTAATTAATATGGTATCTTCTTTTAAAGATGAATATACTAAGGTTAAACGGGTTAGGTAACTTAGCCTAGGTCGCACAGCAACTAAGCGATAAAACTGGGATTCCAACTCGGGCAATTTGGCTCCAGAACCCAGGCAGTAATAAAGAAGTGAGAACCAAAACCGAATGGAGTTGCAGAAGTCAAGGGAAAATGGAGTTTCAAGAAGAAAATGGGCTGGTGTTAAATAACCTTAGCAAGAAGTTGAAATTGCAGGAAAGGGTAAGGCACAGAAGGTAAACTGCACTAGGTAAAGGAAAGCATAAAGAGGTGAATGGAAGATAATGAGAATTTATTGTGCATCCAGTGTGTGCCAGGAGTTCTACACATGTTATTTAGAGCCTCGGGAAGGTTAATTGATTTGTCCATAATGACCCAGTTATTAAGTGGCAGGGCCAAGATTTGAACCAAAGTATGCCTGACTCTGAAGCTTATGCTCTTTTCCATTATACAATACTACTCCAAAGAAGCTTAGGCATAATCAGGAAGGAGAGTGCAAGAAGCTCACAAACTATCCGTTTAACATTTTGTTCTAGGATTTTCCTGAACATCAATGTTAAGTTTAATGGTCTATAATTTTGAAAATTCAGACATCTGCCTGTCTGCAGTCTTCTGGTCCTTTCTCATTTACCAGGATTCCCTAGACAACAGGATCTCTGACTAAGTGTGCAAACTCTTTCAATATTTTCCAATATGATCCATGTGGATTTAGACAACTGAACTCTGTCAAAATCTGAGGTGCTTTGTGAAAGAGGAAAGAGGGTACTTGCTACTTAGTAGTCCTCTGCTAAAGCAAACTCATCTTTTGTAAAAAGCACAAAGGTTGTTCAAGAGTTTGTATCTATTTTTAGATTTACACATTAGTTTTGGTAAATCCTTAGTTTTATATATTGATTTTTGCTTAAAGTGTATCATAACATGATTCTGATATTTCAGTACAAATACCTTCTGAAGGGGAACTGAAACACCTGTCATAACGTAGTGAAGCCTTGTTAAACTGTATTTTACTTTTCAACAACTACTCCTTAGCTCAGCTCTTCTAAAACAGACCAACAAACCCCCAAATACCAAATAACAATACTTTATGAAATTTAGAATTTTATAGAACATACTTAACATATGGGGCTCAGAAAATGCTATAGAAATACAAAGTGGCAATTCACCTTTCAAGGGACAGAAAAGTTAACTTTCTTAAATATCGTAACCTAGAAAGACACCAGAGCATTCTGATATTGGAAAGAACTCGGTCCTTAAAAATCTCTAACCAAGGTACAGCATCAGGCAAACCCAACAATGTAAGAGTCACCGTATTCTAGTTAACAGATTTTTACTGCCTTCATTACTAAACATAGTCCTTATTCTAATACTCACAAATCCATTCAACAGAGCAATAAAATGGAGAATCACACAACTCCAAAAGGCTCAGAAAAACAGACATCGTGTATTTCTAGAGTCAATACAAAGTTTATATCCTTGCTTGCAAAACCTTATTTTAGATTAGGAGACAAAATGATAAATAAAGATGACCAAAGGGCTGCAAATACACTGTCCATGGAGTGACTACCAGGGGGAATAGGGAAGACTTCATACTGGAGTGGACCTAAAGGATAAATAAGTAGGAGTTTGCCAAGAAAAGAAGAAAGTGTACTCCAAGTAGAAGGAACAGCCTGTTCAAAGGTGCAGAGGCATGAACAAACACAATATATTCAAAGAAACACAAGTTGTTTGGTTTGGTTGGAGTAAAGAGTATAGGGAGAGCAAAATTTGGACTTAACTTTGCAGGTATTATGAAATTATTGAGAGGGGCCGGCCCAGCGGCATAGTGGTTCAGCTTATGTGCTCCGCTTCGGCGGCCTGGGGTTTGCAGGTTTGGATCCCAGGCGCAGACCTATGCACCGCTCAACAAGCCATCCTGTGGCAGGTGTCCCAAGTATAAAGTAGAAGAAGATGGGCACAGATGTTAGCCCAGAGCCAATCTTCCTCAGCAAAAAGAAGAGGATTGGCAACAGATGTTAGCTTAGGGCTAATCTTCCTCACACACACAAAAACAGAAAGGAAGAAACTACTGAGGAATTAAAGCAAGGGAGTGATGTTATCAGATTTGTATATTCAAAGATAAAATTAATAGAAGGAAGGGAGTAGACTGAAAAAGATTGAAAAGGAGGACTCCTAGCCAGATGCTAGTTGCAATCAACCCAGTAAGTCACAAGTAGGGGGATAACAGGAAGGACTCAAGAGAAACTCAGGATGTATAAGCCATTCGACTTCACGATGTATCGGTCATGTAGGTAATCAGTAAAGGAGTCAGGTATGATTAGAATTTCTGATTCAGATGGCTGGGAGATGATTCATTCCACACATATTTACTAGGCACCTAATACATGCCTAGCATTCAAGGTGATGATGATGTGCTATAAACAAAACAGACCAAAATCCCAGTCTCTGGAGTTTAAATTCAACTGGATGGTAGTCCATTACTGAAAGAAAAAGAAAAAAGAGGAGGAACAGGTTTTAGTTTTGATTTGGAGAGAGGCTGGAGAAAGATGAATGAGATTACTTTTTTTTTTTTTTTTTCACTTTGCTTAGTTGCCAGTACTCTAGGAAAAGAAGACAGGAAGTATATTAGAAGAAATATGTAGGTCTTCAGCACACAATCTGAAGGAGTCCTCTGAGTATTTTTAAGGACTTCAGAACAACATATAAATACAAATGAAAACATAATATAACTTTCCACCTATCTGACTGATAAAGATGACCCAGTGGAACAATATCCAAGTTGGTAAAAGTATAGGGAAAAAACAGGCACTCTCATGCAGTATTAGTTGGTAGGAATATGAATTGGTAGAAACTCTGGGGAGGGCAATTTGGCAACATGTATCAAAATGTAAAATGCACATACTGTTTTGTGCAAAAATTCTCTTTCTAGAATTTATATCAAGAAGATAACAGGACAGGTGCACAAAGATGTATGATGTGACAGTTTGCTTCAGTGTTTTTTTTTTTTTTGACTTTTTAAAAATTGATGTCATAATAGTTTATAACATTGTAAAATTTTAGTTATACATTATTGTTTGTCAGTCACCACATAAATGTGTCCCTTCACCCCTTGTGCCCAACCCCCACCCCCCTTCCGCCTGGTAACCATCAAACTGTTCTCTCTGTCCGTGTGTTCGTTTATCTTCCACATATGAGTGAAATCACGCGGTGTTTTTCTTTCTCTGTCTGGCTTATTTCCCTTAATACCCTCCAGGTCCATCCACGTTGTTGCAAACGGGATAATTTTGTCTTTTTTATGGCTGAGTAATATTCCATTGTACCTATATACAACATCTTCCTTACCCAGTCATCCGTCGAGGGACACCTGTGTTGCTTCAACTTCTTGGCTATAGTGAATAATGCTGCAATGAACATGCGGGTGCATAAGCCTCTTTGGATTGTTGATTTCAAGTTCTTTGGATAAATACCCGATAGTGGGATAGCTGGATCATAAGGTATCTCTATTTTTAATATTTTGAGGAATCTCCAGACTGTTTTCCATAGAGGCTGCACCAGTTTGCATTCCTATGAGCAGTGAATGAGGGTTCCCTTTCCTCCACAACCTCTCCAGCATTTGTTATTTTTTGTCTTGGTGATTATAGCCATTCTAACAGGTATAAGGTGATATCTTAGCATACTTTTGATTTGCATTTCCCTGATAATTAGTGATGTTGAACATCTTTTCATGTGCCTATTGGCCATCTGTATATCTTCCTTGGAAAAATGTCTGTTCATATCCTCTGCCCATTTTTTGATCAGGTTGTTTTTTTGTTGTTCAGTTGTGTGACTTCTTTATATATTACATAGATTAATCCCTTGTTGGATATATGACTTGCAAATATTTTCTCCCAGCTGGTGGGCTGTCTTTTCATTTTGATCCTGGTTTCATTTGCCTTGCAGAAGCTCTTTAGTCTGATGAAGTCCCAATTGTTTAGTTTTTCTTTTGTTTCCCTTGTCTGAGTAGACATGGAATTCGAAAAGATCCTTCTATGACCCATGTCAAAGACTATACTGCCTATATTTTCGTCCAGGAGTTTTATAGTTTCAGGTCTTACCTTCAAGTCTTTGATCCATTTTGAGTTATTTTTTGTGTATGGCCGAAGAAAATAGTCTGCTTTCATTCTTTTGCATGTGGCTGTCCAGTTTCCCTAGCAACATTTACTGAAGAGACTTTCCTCTCTCCGTTGTATGTTCTTAGCTCCTTTGTCAAAGACTAGCTGTCTGTAGATGTGTGGTTTTATTTCTGGGCTCTCAATTCTGTTCCACTGATCTGTGTGTATGTTTTTTTTTTTTTACCAGTACCATGCTGTTTTAATTATGATAGCTTTGTAGCATATTTGTAGTATATATGATGCCTCCAGTTTTGCTCTTTATTCTCAGGATGGCTTTAGCTATTTGGGGTCTTTTGTTGCCCCATATGAATTTTAGGATTCTTTGTTCTATTTCTGTGAAGCGTGTCATTGGGATTCTGACTGGGATTGCTTTAGGTAGTATGGACATTTTAATGATGTTTATTCTACCAATCCATGTGCATGGGATAGCTTTCCATTTCTTTATGTCATCTTTGATTTCTTTCAGTAATGTCTTATAGTTTTCATTGTATAGGGCTTTCATCTCCTTGCTTAAATTTATTCCTAGATATTTTACTCTTTGAGTTACGATCGTGAATGGGATTGTCTTTTTTTTTTTATTGATGTCTTAGTAGTTTATAACACTGTGGGGTTTTAGTTGTACATTTTTGTTTGTCCGTCACCATGTGGATGTAACCCTTCACCCCTTGTGCCCACCCCCCACCCCCCTTCCCCTTGGTAACCACCAATCAGCTCTCTCTGTCCATGTGTTCATTTATATTCCATAGATGAGTGAGTTCATGCAGTGTCTGGCTTTCTCTCTCTGGCTTATTTCACTTAACATAATACCCTCTAGGTCCATCCATGTTGTTGCAAACGGGACAATTGTGTCTTTTCTTATGGCTGAGTAGTATTCCATTGTATGTATATACCATATCTTCTTTAACCAATCATCAGTCGGGGATTGTCTTCTTGAGTTCTCTTTCTGTTAGTTTGTTATTAGAGTATAGAAATGCAACTAATTTTTATAACTTGATTTTGTACCCTGCAACTCTGCTGTTGTTATTGATTATTTCTAATAGTTTTCCAATGGATTCTTTAAGGTTTTCTATATACAAAATCATGCCATCTGCAAACAGCAAGAGTTTCACTTCTTCGTTACCTATTTGGATTCCTTTTATTCCTTTTTCTTGCTTAACTGGTCTGGCCAAAACCTCCAGTACTATGTTGAATAAGAGTGGCGAGAGTGGGCACCCTTGTCTTGTTCCTGTTCTCAGAGGAATGGCTTTCAGGTTTTCCCTGTTGAGTATGATGTTGGCTGTGGTTTTGTCATATATGGCCTTTATTACGTTGAGGTACTTTCCTTCTATACCCATTTTGTTGAGAGTTTTTATCATAAATGGATGTTGGATCTTGTCAAATGCTTTCTCTGCATCTATTGAGATGATCAAGTGGTTTTTATTCTTCATTTTGTTAATGTGGTGTATCACATTGATTGATTTGTGGATGCTGAACCATCCCTGTGTCCCTGGTATAAATCCCACTTGATCATGGTATATGATCTTTTTATTGTATTGCTGTATTTGGTTTGCCAATATTTTGTTAAGGATTTCTGCATCTATGTTCATCAGCGATATTGGCCTATAATTTTCCTTCTTTGTATTGTCATTGTCTGGCTTTAGTTTCAGGGTGATGATGGCCTCATAGAATGTGTTAGGAAGTGTTCCATCTTCCTCTATTTTTTGGAATAGTTTGAGAAGGATAGGTATTAAATCTTTGACTGGTAAAATCTCCAGAGAAGGCATCTGGTCCTGGACTTTTATTTTTGGGGAGGTTTTTTGATTATTGTTTCAATCTTTTTACTTGCGATTGGTCTATTCAGATTCTCTATTTCTTCTTGATTCAGTTTTAGGAGGTTGTATGAGTCTAAGAATTTATCAATTTCTTCTAGATTGTCCAATTTTTTGGCTTATAGATTTTCATAGTATTCTCTTATAACCCTTTGTATTTTTGTGGTATTCATTGTAATTCCTCCTCTTTCACTTATAATTTTATTTGAGCCTTCTCTCTTTTCTTAGTGAGTCTGGCTAAGGGTTTGTCAATTTTGTTTATCTTCTCAAAGAACCAGCTTTTTTCACTGATCTTTTCTACTGTTTTATTGGTTTCAATTTCATTTATTTCTGCTCTAATATTTATTATTCCCCCCCCCCCCCGCCAACTGCTGACTTGGGCTTTGTTGTTCTATTTCTAATTCTGTTAGGTGTAGTTTAAGGTTTCTTATTTGGGATTTTTCTTGCTTGTTAAGGTGGACCCATATTACACTATGAGTTTCTCTCTTGGGACCGCTTTTGCTGCAACCCATGTGAGTTGGTATGGTGTATTTTTTTTGTGTGTGTGTGGGGAAGACCAGCCCTGAGCTAACATCTGTTGCCATTCCTCCCCTTTTTGCGGAGGAAGACTGGCCCTGGGCTAACATCGTGCCCATCTTCCTCCACTTTATATGGGACGCCGCCACGGCGTGGCTGACAGGCAGTGCATCGGCGGGCGCCCGGGATCCGAACTCGCGAACCCCGGGCTGCCAAGCGCGGACTAAACCGCTGCGCCACCGGGCGGCCCCGGTATGGTGTATTTTCATTTACATTTGTCTCCAGATAGTTTTGATTTCTCTTTTAATTTCTTCAGTGAGTAATTGTTCTTGGTTGTTTAGTACCATGTTGTTTAATCTCCACATCTTTGTCACTTTCCCAGATTTTTTCTTGTAGTTTATTTCTAGTTTCATAGCATTATGGTTGGAGAAGATGCTTGTTATGATTTTGATCTTCTTAAATTTATAGAGGCTTGCCTTGTTTCCCAACATATGGTCTATCCTTGTGAATGTTCCATGCGTGCTTGAGAAGAATGTGTAATCTGCTGTGTTTGGATGAAGCCCTTTCTATACATCTATTAAGTCCATCTCATCTAGTTTTTCATTTAAGTCCGCTATTTCCTTATTGACTTTCTGTCTGATATATCCATTGATGTAAGTGGTGTGTTAAGATCCTCTATTATTATACTGTTGTTGTTAATATCTCCTTTTAGGTTTGTTAATAGTTGCTTTATGTACTTTGGTGCTCCCGTGTTGGGTGCATAGATATAAGTCATACGTCTTCTTGGTGGAGTGTCCCTTTTATCATTATATATTGCCCCTCTTTGTCTTTCATTACCTGTTTTATCTTCAAGTTTGCTTTGTCTGATATAAGTATGGCAACACTTGCTTTCTTTTGTTTGCCATTAGCTTGGAGTATTGTTTTCCATCCTTTCACTCTGAGCCTGTGTTTGTCTTTAGAGCTGTGTTTCCTGGAAGCAGCATATTGTTGGATCTTATTTTTTAATATCCCGCCACTCTGTGTCTTTAGACTGGAGAATTCAATCCATTTACATTTAGAGTGATTACTGATACATGAGGGCTTGATGTTGCTATTTTTTTTTTTTTTTTTGTGAGGAGGACTAGCCCTGAGCTAACATCCATTGCCAACCCTCCTCTTTTTGTTGAGGAAGACTGGCCCTGGGCTAACATCCATGCCCATCTGCCTCTACTTTATATGGGACGCCGCCATGGCCTGGCTGACAAGCAGTGCGTTGGCGGGCACCCGGGATCCGAACCCATGAACCCCGGACTGCCAAGTGCGAACTAAACTGCTGTGCCACTGGGCAGCACCCTTAATGTTGCTATTTTATACTCATTTTCCAGTTCTTTGCATTTCCTTTGTTTCGTGTACCATGTATTTCGGACCACCAATTCAGTTTGGTAGTTCCGTACAATGGGTTTCTTTTTATTTATTATATGTGCCTCTGTTCTTGATTATTTGTTTAGTGGTCACCATGAGGTTTGTATAAAAAATCTCACAGATGAGATAGTCCATGTCCTGATGGCCTCTTATTTCCTTAGACTAAGTTGATTCCATCCCTTCCTCTTCCCCTTCTAAGTTATTATTGTCACAATTTATTCCATCTTGTGTTGTGAGTCTGTGTTTAAAATGATGAGGTTATACATATTCTTGGTGTTTTCCTTCCCTTCGTTTTTGGTGTTACAATTGTTTGCTAACCTATTCTGATAGCTGCAATTTTTCTGATTTTGTCTACCTATTTTTCTCCTTGCTCAAAGCTTTGCATCCCTTTTCTCTCTTTTTTTTTTCCCCAGGCATGAGGGCCTTCTTGAGCATTTCTTATAGTGGGGGTCTTGTGGCAATGAACTCTCTTAGCTTTTGTTTATCTGGGATGGTTATTATTTCTCTGTCATATCTGAAGGGTATTTTTGCTGGATAGAGTATTCTTGGTGAAAGTTTTTGTCTTTCAGAATTTTGAATATATTATTCCACTCTCTCCTAGTCTGTAAAGTTCCTGCCGAGAAATTAGCTGAAAGCCTCATAGGACTTCCCTTGTACATTATTTATTTTTGTCGTGCTGCCCTTAATATTTATTCTTTATTATTGACTTTTGCCAGCTTCACTGTCTTGGAGAGGATCTTTTCATGTTGATATAGTTAGGAGATCTATTGACTTCATTCACTTGTATTTCCAGAGCCTTCCCCAGGTTTGGGAAGTTCTCAGCTATTATTTCTTTGAACAAGCTCTCTGCTCCTTTTTCTCTCTCTTCTCCCTCTGGAATACCTATAACCCTTACGTTGCATTTCCTAATTGAGTTGGATATTTCTCAGAGGATTTCTTCATTTCTTTTTGGTCTTAGTTCTCTCTCCTCCTCCATTTGGAGCATTTCTGCATTCCTATCCTCAGTGTTGCTAATTCTTTCCTCCATATTGCCAGCTCTGTTCTTTGATTCCACATTTGTCTTTATCTCCTCCATTGTGTTTTTCATCTCCATTTCTCATTGGTTTGTCTTTATAGTTTCAATCTCTTGTGTGAAGAAATTCCTGATTTCACTGAACTGTCTATCTGTATTTCCTTCTAGTTCATTGAGCTTTTTCATCATAGCTATTTTGAATTCTCTATCGTTTACGTTATAATTTCTGTGCCTTCACAGATTTCTGGGTGCTTGTCATTTTCCTTCTGGTCTGAAGATTTAATATATTTCTGCATAGTGCTTGAGGCTGTGGGCTTATTTTTCCTCATTCTAAAGATAATAGTTGCAGCTTCCACCTGCCTCCACTGGGTGGGGATCAAGAGCTGTGTATTCTGAGCCCACTGCAATCTGGGACGCATTGGCTGACTGGCTGTGCTCGTGCTCCAGGCGGGGGGAGGGGTCTTTGTTTCCCCTACCTGATCCCAGGGACTTCCCGCTCTTCCCTCACTATCTGCTCTCCTAGGGTGCTAGCTTGATGAAGACTCCCCTGTAACAGTTCAGTCCCCTCCATATAGGAATTTCCCACAGGCTATGAGAGAAGTTGGAAAGTGACAGTTTTCCTGTGGAGGGCTGCCCCTCCTCCCCTCCTCAGCCACACAGTCCTGGTCCCAGGGTCACTGTTGTTTGGGAAGGAAAGGAGTTCTCCTTACCTCCCTCCACTTCCTCTGTGGGTACCAGCACCTCCACCCTCAGATGTAAGGCTGTGTGGATCTCTCTGATGTCTTTTGTGTTGTTTGCGTGTCTTCTGTTGGTATTTGAATGTCCTTTTTTTTCTTTGTGAAAATTAGCTCTGAGCTAACATCCATTGCCAATCCTCCTCTTTTTGCTGAGGAAGATTGGCCCTGGGTTAACATCCATGCCCATCTTCCTCTACTTTATATGGGATGCCACCACAGCATGGCTTGACAAATGGCGCATCAGTCCACGCCTGGGATCCAAACCTGTGAACCCCGGGCCGCTGAAGTGGAGCATGCGAACTTAACTGCTAGGCCACCGGGCTGGCCCCTTGAATGTCCTTTTTTTGTATCTTTGTGGGGAGAGTCTTAGGGGGAAAGCTCACTTCACCATAATGCTGACATCACCCAAGATCTGCTTCAGTGTTGTTTTCAACAGCCAAACAAACAAAAAAAAACCCAGAAACAATCTAAATGTCCATCATAGCACAGATCTCTATCTACCATGAAAGACAAATATCCACAGCATATTTCTGAGTGCAAAAAAAGGTTGTAATACAGCATATACTAGATTAGCGCATTAACTTTAAATTGATCTCTATATAAGTATATATGATTCTTATACAATATGTAGATCAGAAGTTAGAAACAGAAGTTGAAATTTGGAAGGATGTTCCTGCAGTCATCTTTGGGCAGCGAGAATCTGGATGATTTTTAGTTTCTCTTTTATATTTTTCAGTATTTATCTTTTTCATTATATTGAGAATTTATTCTTCTAGTTTTCAAAAAAGCTATTTTTTATTTTAAAGGAAAAGGGAGAGATGTTTACATATGTGAAGGTTTAGATTTATTATAACAAAAGGGACTTAGGTTGATGAGGAAATGGGCAGGTAGGTGAATATTGTAAGAACAGTGGGGCATATAAGTAGAAGTGGGAGGCAGAATGGTAAGGACATTAAGTCAGTACATCCATTGCACAGGTCACTGGGCCATAGGACTGGGCCAAAACAATTAGGTGGTTCCTAAGAGCTGAGGATAGGGGCAGTACTACACGAACATTTCTATGACCTTTGTAAGGCAGATATTCATAACCTAGGGACTACCTGTATATATTTGATTCTAGTTGTTGAGAACTGAGTGGCATCTTCCACGCATGTACAAATATACAAAATCTTTGTTGAGAAATAAACAAGAATCCCAAACTCCTCTATGTGGCAACCAGAATCCTACCTGGAACAGGGCCAGAAAAAGTCATGTCTCTAGCACTTCTGAGAAAACTGTGGCTACTGCTTATCAAATTAAAATGCAAAGCAGCTCACTCCAGTGTCACCGGGAACTGTCAGAAAGGGATTATGATTTCTACCCCAGGGATGCAGGTCAGCTAAACAATACCCATCTTCTTGTGCTGAGAAGGAGGAGAAAGATTAGGCCTGTTTCCAAATAGCAGTCCCGCCTGCTTGTTACCGTGGTAACCTCCCTTTCCTGAACTGCTCTCATTTGTCTTGCTCTGCCTGACCTTCATGTTGCTGAGGAGGAAAAGGTGCCCGTCTGCCAGCTAAGCACTCAAGCTGAGGGCACCGAGCAAGAAAAAGAGGCACTCAAAGTCCCTCTCATTCTAGACTCTAAGCAGCGACCTTATAGTGATTGGAGTCCTGAAAGAGATTTCTGATGGCCCTTGTCATTCCATCCTTCCTCCCCTGCTCTCAGGGCCACCTCACTTCTCTGATATACCCTTTTAGTGTGAGGAATCTAAGTCAGAGTCAAGTGGGTAGGTGAGAAGTCACAGAGAAAAAACAAGTCATGACAAGCTAAAGGATAGAGGTAATAAAATATTAACTCAAAAATGCCTGAGACAATTATCAGTACAGTGGTTAAGTACAGCTTTTAGTTTCCTCTCTCTTCAGGATTCACGTCATATGTTCAGTCAGTGGAAGTGTGAGGGCAATTTAAGGTACCTGGGACAGGGCTGGCGCAAGTACCCAAATACTTAGTGCTTTTTATTGTATTTCTTCAAGCCCTGGATACATAAAATTCAATCATTCAACAAACAGTTTTTTATTTTTATTTTTAGTTGAGGAAGATTCACCCTGAGCTAACATCTGTTGCCCATCGTCCTCTTTTTGTATGTGAGCTGCTGCCACAGCACGGCCACTGACAGGTGAGTGGTGTAGGTCCATGCCTGGGAACTGAACCTGCGCTGCCAAGCAGAGTGCACCAGACTTAACCACTAGGCCACCAGGGCTGGCCCAACAAATAGTTACTGAGTACCCCCTATGTGCAGGCCCTCTGCTATACACTGGGTATGGAGAGGTAAAGGAAAAAGACTGGTAAATAAATATAAATTAGAAATCTATTAAGGAACAAACAGGGCAAGTGATAAGAGAACAATGTGAGCTACATAGGGTAGTCAGGGATGGTATCTCTGAAGAGGCTGGATTTAAGCTGAGACCTGAAAGATGGGAAGACATGAAGAACCTACAGATAAGCAATGCAGGCAGAGGGAACAGCATATGCAAATCTCTAAGGCAGCAAAGAGCCTGGCATGTACTTGAGGTCCATATTTCATTTCATATTACTAGACACACCCATGGAAAAATGAGTCTGCTGACTCTAGAAGCTTAGGAGGCCCTGTGAATGGGCAACATTAGAACAGCTAGCCAAATATTATCTACTAAGTTCACAGATGACTGAGTTATTAAGATGTCAATCATGAAATGCTACAGTCTATGGATGGAACTCTTATCCAATAGTTTAGAAAAATAAGAGCTACAATACTGGGGTCAGTTCTCTACCAGTAGCAGTCACTTTCATTCCAAAAGATATGCTGTATAAGAGTAGGGCTGATTTCCATTAGTTTATCTTAAATGACATCCTCAAACCCATCACAGACCTACTTAAACTGATTTATGCTGGAGTAATGAGCTTACAAAGGAGGTAGCAGGGCCAGGTTTTAGTCCCTGTTTTCCACCATTTAGCTGTATAACCTTAAGCAAGTCACTTCACTTCTCCAAACTTAAACCTTATGAAATGTAGTAGCTGGACATTACGATCTTTAAGGAGATTGTATTAGGACTCTTTCAGTTACAAGTGACAGAAAACCACAGCCAAACTGGCTTGAACAAAAAGGGAATTTAGTGGCTCTCATACAACTAAAAAAGTTCAAATCAGGCATGGCCTGATGTGGGGCTCAAATGATGGCATGGAGGCTTAGTTTCTATCCCATCCCTCTCTTGGTGCTGTTTTCTCTGGTCCAGCTTCATTTTCAGACAGGCTCTCCTCCTGGGTGGCAAGGTAGCTGCAGCTGTTAAGCTTTATGAGCTCTTAACTGCAAGCCCAGTTGAAAGACAGGTTCTTTTCTAACCACTAACAAAAATCCTGAAATTCATTCTGATTGGACCAACTTCTGGAGTTTAAGAGCTGACATCCCTTAAAATCTTGATAATCTTTATATTTCGTAAATATTTGAGCATATTCCCTCCAAGTCTTTGTCTTTTGAGGTTTCAGTTTTAAAAACTGTAGTGCATACGTAGTTTTTCTCTGCCCAGCATCTCTCTTTCCTATAGGAAAACTGCCCTCCTCCCAGTCCTTGTATTCCTAGTAAGATGGGCAATCACAGTGCAGTTGCCTGGCTCTGGAGTGGGTTCAGCATCAATTTATTTCTTTTAAAATAAGCTAGTGATAGAATATTTATTTTGCTTTTTAGCAGGTGGAGCCATGCTTCATCCTTAATATGCCTGCTCATGATATAAAACCCTTTGAACCTCTCCTGCTCTTAGAAGTATGACACTTTTGCATCCCTCTCAAACAAGAGTACTTGAATAATAGCCAAGGAATTCCACCACAAAAGTATTAATATGGCCAGATAGCAAGCACCAATTCTTCTTATCCACTCAATTCTACTACAGGAATGAGTTATGGTTGGATCACCAGAACATTCTGGATTATTCTTGAATATAGGAACTTTCTTGAAGACCAATTGGAATTTTCAGATTGCAAACAGCCAGATTATCAGAATTTCACTGTATCACGAACATTTTTGTTGTCAATTAGCTATTAAAATTTTAAACGTTTGAATAGAATTCTTTTGAACAAATAAACCATAATTTATTTGACCGATCCCCTATAGGTGGATATTTAGGTTGTTCCAATTTTAACTTGTATAAACAAGGCTGAGAGGAATAGCTTAACAGCTAAATCTCTTGTACCTGTTTCACTATTTTCACAAGGTAAAGTCCTACCTATGAGATTAGTGAGTAAAAGGTATGTATATTTTAAGGCTTTTTTTTTAATTGGTTTTTTTTTTTGTGGGGAAGACCAGCCCTGAGCTAACATCTGTTGCCATTCCTCCCCTTTTTGCCGAGGAAGACTGGCCCTGGGCTAACATCCATGCCCATCTTCCTCTACTTTATATGGGATGCCACCACGGCATGGCTGACAGGCAGTGCGTCGGCGGGCGCCCGGGATCCGAACTCGCGAACTCCGGGCTGCCAAGCACGGACTAAACCGCTGCGCCACCGGGCGGCCCCTATATTAAGGCTTTTTGAAACACACTATTCCACAAACTTTCAGGCTTTCTAGAGCTAAAAGAAAGAAAAAAAAGTCTATAGTATTGCCTACATTTCCAGGGTAATTTATTTACCCCTTTCAGGACCTTTTTCTGGTATTACCAAGAATGTTCAAAGAATTCTAATTTTGAACTTGTCCTTATCCCCAAAGGATGATAACATTTTGTTTGTTTTTAATGTCTTCCTGACTAGAACCCTGTAAACTGACATTTATAGCCACTGCTCTTATCTTTACTTAAGTAGGCGTACATTAATTTCTGAATTCTTTTCCTGGGTTACAAATGACTACTCAAAACCCAGATATATATAATATGTAACTTATAACATACAACATACAATATGCACTGTATATATAGTTAGGTTTATCTCATGTCCCTCCCACTCCCCCTTGATGTGCACGACCTTATATTTATCCATAGGTAATATTCAAACAGTTCTGGCCCAAGAGCTTGAATACTGGGCAGAGTCTGAGTTTCTCTTAAGCCAGGACAATAAAAGGCTAGAATTCTTAGAGTACAGGTTGGGAGTTGAGATTTCTAATCAGCAAATAATTGGCAGACAGGAAAGATTTAAGTTCATAAATTAAATGAAGGCCATACACAGTATGTGTTTTTTCTTCCTCTCTCCAACTTCTCTTGGCAGCTCTTTGACTTTCTAGTAAAATAGAATAATGTTTTAGCTTTTACCATAACCAGTAGGGTCAACCATACCATTTAATTCTTTACAGCATCTATCAGTTTCAGTCACTTATCTGTGAATACCATCAAGAGCTTTTTAAAAGGACAGAGTTTTTCCTGCCAAATCTCTATAATGAACAAACCTCTTAAGTTTCTGGGTCTGTTTCCAATGTGTAAAATTTCTTAACCATTTTTATTTATAATTTTAACCTTGTAGAAAAGAAAATCTCACATAAAAGAATATCCATAATCCATAGATTTGGATTATTCCAAAGAAAATTCAATAGATGTGGATTTTAGGAAGTAGTAGAGGAGGGTTTTGGTTGAAGAATGCACTAGATAAGGGAAGAAAGACTTCTTCGAACAGAAGGGTGAAGTAAGTAGGAGGAGATAACGATTAAGAGAAATGGACTTTGAAGATAGCCAACTTGGGTTCAAATAGACCCTCCACTATTGACTGTGCAACTTTAGGCAAGTCATTTAACTTCTTTAAGCCACAGTTTTCCCATTAGTAAGATGGAAATCATACTAGTACATATGTCACAGAACTATTGTGAGAATTAAATGAAATATCATATAAAAAGCAGTTAGCATTGGTGCCTGGTACATATCCTGATAAATGTTAAATGCTGCTGCTGCAGTTTCTGTTATTATTAAACGTGCCCTAGGGATCCTCCAAAGGGGCTTCATCCACTGACCTGTACCTCAGAACAAAGATTAGAGGTTCGTAAGCCAGATATCAGCAGCTCTTTTCAGGCTAAGAGCAGGTCAGGAGTTGGCTACTAAATCAATTTAATAAATCAAATGAGTTTTTCTCCTTTTGAGATTTTCAAGCCCATCCTTATTTTAGGTTGGAACATGTGCACACAAGGTGAATGCATCTTCCATAATTCTTGTACTACTCTACACTGGGCTCCATCAGAAGAGTTAAAATGGAACTTACTAGTGTTCATCTGAGCAAGCCAGGAACAAACCCATCAGAGAAAGTCTCAAAATCACATTTTGACATCTAGTTAAACCACTTGCCCCTATGTCAGTAGCTGACACATTGTCCTTATTGACTATTAAGACTGAGAAAGAGGTTGCCACAATCTTCAGTAGTCTGTACATCTTTCCCCTTCTTGTAGAACAAACTGGGTAACCCACCAGTACAGTCTCCCCAAGCAGCTAAAACTTGTCAGCAGGTGACAAGTTGGTAATAATCCTATCATTCTCTAAGGAGTTAGAGAGAAAGCACTTAATCTCCACTTCAATGAGGCATTTGGCTAATCACTTGCCTGAGAAGGAACCTTTGGAAAAACACATGGGTGGGGCAGCTTCTAATAAGGGAAAATGCCTACAGCACACTTTAGCTGTCTTTAAAAAGATCAGGGAGGTTTCCCTCAGTCTGCTCCTCTCCTGCCCTCTATAACATGTGGACCTTAACTGCAAAGGAAGCTTTCCTGGCTCCTATTACTCAGTTTTCTAGCACCCTCAAGATTTCTAGACATTAGCTGTGGTCACTTAAGCTCTCTTGGCCTCGGTTTCCTTATGAGATTAATAAAATGCTAGGATTTTAGTCTCTCTTTTAAATTCTAATCCTGCCTAAATCCTAAATGGTATGACTGTCAGTGGGGTAGCTATCCTTATCAGCACTGCTATTAACTTGAGTTTTATTACAAGTGTATCCATCAAAATGAAAACCTCTACATTCAGACAAGCACTTTCAGTACAGCCAACTAGGAACCTCTTTAAAATGGTATGAATGAGATAAAGGCAGCACCTAAACCACAGTGGCTTTGGACTGACATCAGGCTAGGGTCCAAGTATGACAAGTATTGGAAGAATCACAATTTTTTTTTTTTTTTTTTTTTTTTTTGGTGAGGAAGACCAGCCCTGAGCTAACATTCGTTGCTAATCCTCCTCTTTTTGCTGAGGAAGACTGGCCCTGGGCTAACATCTGTGCCTATCTTCCTCCACTTTATATGGGACGCCGCCACAGCATGGCTGACAAGCAGTGCGTCGGCGGGTGCCTGGGATCCGAACCGGTGAACCCCGGGCTGCCAAGCGCGGACTAAACCGCTGCGCCACTGGGCCGGCCCCAAGAATCACAATTTTTGAGCTCCACAGAGATATATTTGAGCTCCATAGAGATATATGTATTTCAAATATAAGAAGTGGTGAAATAGTTCAGATGCATTTATCCTTCAGGCAATGAGATATCTTCTTTCAATCTACGAAATATTAAAATGGCCTATTTTGGTATGGTTTTCACATCTCCAGCGTTCCAGAGCCTACTTCTAAAGATATTCTTTTTTTTTCTTTATAGATTTTGCTCAGGTTGTTAGAAGAGATTCTGTGGATTTCCAGCCTCAAAGCTGGATTGATCTGATTGAGTAAAAGATTAGAGTGAGACAGCAGGTACACACATGCAAGAACTAGCAAGAAACTAAATAAACCAAGTCACAACTGCCACAGGGGAGGAAGAGACCAGTACAGAAGAGAAACGTTACTTCGGTATTTCTCACAAATACATGTGGCAGAAATACATACTTTACAACTTCACTGTTTACCTCATGTCCTCAATCAACATCCAATTAATTTCACTGGTCTAAAGAGAAACTCCTATTAAAATTTCACTGTGCACACCATTCTGTTAAGGTAACACCAACAGACTCAAAGCAGATCTTTCTGATCTCCTTCAAACTAAGGTTTTGCCTAAGAGTAAATCAAAGAATTCTTTTCTAATCTCCTGCAGAAAGAGAAAAAACTAAAGTCACATTCCAAGAAGTTCCCATTTCATATACAGTATTTCAAGCCATGTGGCAAAGTACCAAGTTATTTCATTACCATCCTAATAAGACTAAACTTCCCATTCAGAGGGAAAGTCTATATTCACATATATTTAGAAGGATGTTATCTTAGTACATTGTCCTTGTTTCACAGCACTCAGAGGAAGCAATACTTTGTATCTTATAAACTGTGGGGTGACCCCTGAGAATTTTTAAACTCCCATCCCTGTATTCCTTTTTGGGTTTGTTTCTTTTAAAAAATGAGATTAAGAAAAAGAAAAGACAGACTTTGGTACACAACATACTGATAGATGCTCACATTGTCCTTAATCACTTACTGGCCACATTTAAGACAGTATTATGCACCTACCATACTGGCAAAATTTTTAAAGTTTGACAATACCAAGTACTAATTAAGCAAAGCTGGTGGAAGCATAAAGTATTGGTACAACCACTTTCATAAACTGGCCTTACCTGGTAAAGTAGAACATGTGCACACCCTACCACCTAGCAACTCTACTCCTAGGTTTGTACCCTAGAGAAACCCTCGTACAATACAAAAACAATATTCATAACAGCAATGTTTGTAATAGCAAAAATGCTAGAAAGAACCCAAATGTCCATCAACAGACTGACGATACATATTTTCATACGGAACACTAAAAGTAGTGAAAACAAATTAACTACATTGCACATATCAACATGGACAAAGAAAAGCAAATCACAAAAAAAGGCACGACATTGTGATTCCATTTAAATCAAGAACAAAATCAGGCGAAACTAAGGAAGACTGCTTAGTGATACAATGGAAAAAATATAAAGATAAGCAGGTGAATAGTCAGTATAACAAGCCAGTGGTAGGTAAAGAGGAAGCAGAGGGTACAACGAGGAAAGGGTCACACAGTAGGTTCTTAAACCTAAAGTTTCGTTAATGCTTTACTTCTTAAGGTGGGTAATGGGTTCAGGTGTTCTTTTTATTGTTATTCTTTAAACTGTATAGGACATATTTCACAGTTTAAAACTAAGAGAAAGAAACAAATTATACCCAGAGGCAAAATATTGCTTATTGCTAGGGCCTACACATCGCCGACAAGGAAACACGTCAAGCTTTCTTGATGACCTGTTTAGGTAGTAAAGAGATTCTACTAACTACATTAGTTTTCAGAAAAATTAAGCTAGAGAGTCCACTTCCAGAGTATCTCAGAGGTATAATTTTCCTTTGCAGTGCTTATTTTATGCAAAATGACTTTTTGTAATGCCTCCCTCCCACAATAAACTGGAAATTTCATGAAGGAGAGTATTCAATACTGGCAAGTAGTCAATAAATGTTTTTTGAATGAATGAATAAATGACTTTGAGAATCTAATTAAGTTGGGATAACTTTTACTAGTCTTTCCACAAATGTAGGAAAATACACAATTTTCCAGAAACTCAACGTTTCATCCTTGTCATTAGGTTTTCTGAACCATTGTTGCAGAACTTAGTAGTTACTTCAGCATTTATGCAACAAAGTTTACTAAGGTCCTACTACAAGCAGGCACTGTGCTGGTGCTGAAAATATGGCACTGACAGGATTGATGCAGTCTCATTTACCTATATAATACCCACTCCATGTATAAAGGAAAATGGTAAGATAGGATTTCCCCCCCAATCTCTTAGGACACTGAAATGTGTACAAAGCCAAGGCTGAGATTTCAACAACTGGTGAGTGGCAAGATCCACTTTGGAGAACAATGGGCTGCTATTTCTTTCAGCTGCTCTAAACGATGAACTAATTCTTTTAGCCTTTGCCATCCTTGTGAATAAAATTATATGATTCTTTGTTCTGCAGAGTAGCCTCTCCTAAAATATTGAATAAACAGCAAAGCACTGTCCTGGAACCTCAGGCAGAGACAATTGCTCATAGGAAGAAAAGCTATAAAGGAAAGAAATTATTATCTGGAAGACAAACATCTCTATTCTGGAGACAGAAGAGCCATAGGTTGCCACATTATAGCTCTCTCTCTGCCTACAGTTTATGGGAAGGTTAAAATTAGAGACAACAATGAAAAAGCATTAAATTGTGGTTCTAACAAATTTAAGAACTATTTTGTTTCACTAAATCAAGATTTTTGGGGCCTTTTGTTCTGTTTCAATAGTCATCATTCTACCTAGCATTCCTTTATAGGCCACAGTAGAAAATGCTGCTAACACCTATTATCAGCTCAAGTTATTCCTGACTCTGTTCTCCTTCCTCCTCCTTCCTTAAGCCAATCTAAAAGTTAAGAAATCAAAGATGAGGAGAAGTAGTGTATTAGGTAGGACATGAAGGGGACAACCAGCACCCCTCAAAATGAACTTTTGTTTCTATGGTCTTCTTAGGGAATTAACCTCCTCCTGAAAATTTAACAAGATCATCAGTAATTTGACTTCACAAAGCATATTTCTTTTTGTACATTATCTCAATTAAAAATATGCATTTCAAAATTTCTTAGATTCAGTCTCCTTCTCTGTGAATCGCTGTTTATGGGACAAGAATTTAGCACTCAGAATGTTGGAGTAATTCAGTCATGCCTGAATCTACGGAGTATGGTTGGCACAGGAGTCAATGAGGCCAAAGGCAAATGATCATTAACTAAGGATACTGAATACCCAACTGGGTGCTAAGTAGCTACACTGGAAACTAGTCAAGAAGATTTAGAAATAAAACTTATTTATTACTATACTGAAAGGGAATTTTTTAACCAAAAAACTGGGAAACTTAACATAGTAAAAAGCATTCACAATTTGCTACAGAATTGAAAACATAAAGCAGAACTATACATCAGATTCAAGTTATCACCTAAAGACAACAGCAGCAAACATATACCTAGGGCTACCACAAGCATAAGGCCTTTGTGAATTAGAGAGAAACTGCCTTCTTCTGGGCTAATGAGGTTTAAGGTATTGTGAGTCAAGCTCAGGCTGGATTTCAACCCTTCATTAAACCTCCTTCAGGAGAAGACCCTCCTGAAGGACACACTCTGTTCAACTGAAGGTGACTGCCCTACATATGTGATTCTCTCCTCTCTCTTCCAAAACCTCATTAAAATGAAAAAAAAAGTAAACAGAAAAATAGGCATAAATCCTTGAGGACAAAGAGAGCAAGAGAGAAAAGAATAGCAGACTGGAGATGTCAAAAACATTTTGGAAACTAGAAAGCAGATAGATAAATGTTAACCTAGCAGACCAAAGGAAGCTGAAACCTAAGCCTGTAAGGTGGAAGTGAAGGAACAATGCTAGGAAACATTCAAAACCCAGAAAAAGCTCAGTGGTGTTAGGTACTTCTGAAAGGAGGGTAGGGCTCAAACAGAAAGATCATCTCAAAACAAAGTCTTTAAAAGATACAACCAGACCTCTAGACCATCTCCACCACCCAATGCAGCCTCCTCACCTCCCCACTCTCTCTACCCCTCACGATTCTAGCAGAAGTCTGAAGGTATACTCTCTGGGTAGGATGAACAGACAGGCTCTGTACTCACCACAACTGAGAACAGGGGGTAAAGTACAACAATGAGAGCAACAGTGAAACATAAAACCCTTTTCCCTCCACTGGACTCGGTGAAGCAGGAAAAGACTGGCTGCTTCCTTTGAGGGAAAAATGACTTGCCTAAGACAAAAGACCTACAGATGCTGGCAGTTAGGTGATCCCCACCTAAACAGTCAATCACCCCTACAGTAAAGCCCACCAATTGACAAGCCCCACCAATGAAAACAGAGCTTCTAAAAAAGGACTAGAGTGTCTCACTTTTAAAGACAAGTGGATAATCAAGAATGACAAGACATTTGATAAAAATCCTCTAATATGAGTCTAACCTAAACAATGAATGAACCGTAGCAAATAGAGACAATGCAGGGATCAGAAAAACATTTTTTTTAATTATCATATCAGACATAAAATATTGCATCCATGGAACAAGAACAAGAGATTTTTTAAAAGCATTTGGAGTATAAGAAGGAGATTGTAAAAATTAAAAAAAAAGTATATATAATAGGAAGTTGGAGAATAAAGCTGAAGAAATCTCCTAGAAAAAAAACCAAAATGATGCAAAATAATAAGAAATTGAGAAGAGCAGTACAGTAGGGATGAAATGCAACTAACAGAGTTGTAGAAAGAAAGAATAAAGAAAAAGGAAAAGGAAATTTATTTAAAAAAAAAAGGAAAAAAAGAAGTCCAGATATAAATTTCTAGATTGAAAGGGCTGTCTAGAACTTAGCTTCCAGAAGTATAGATGAAAAGAAACCCACACCAAAGCACAACATAATAAAATTTTAGAATAACAAAAACCAAAAAAAGATAACATAATAGATAAAATTATTAGGTCAAACATATGAAACTAACAGTATTTGGTCTACAAAAATGTAGGCCAAAACCTGTTAACTGATAGCAATTTTTCATAGGTCAATCTAATATTTCCAATCTCGAATTTAATATCTAGACAAACTTTTTGGACTTGTAAGGTCTCAAAAAATTTACCTCCCATACTCCCTTTCTCAGAAAGCTACTACTGGAGGATGCGTTCCAGCATCACAAGAAAATAAACTGAAAAAGAGGAAGACATGGCATCCAGAAAGGATAGGATCCAACACAGAAGAAAATTCCAAGGATAAATCCTAGGACAAAAGCTATGTAGCTGGTCTAGAAAGCCACATTTAGAGAAAGAGTGCTCAAGGATAACGTCTCTAAGAGGAAAAAAACTGAAAAAAATATCAAATGTGTTTGTAACATATCAAGAAGAGATTTTCAGTTCTGTTGAAGACTTTGGAGATGAATTACTGATGGATTCATAAAACTCTAAGCAAACAAACAAAAATCCAGGGAAAACAAAAGTCTGAAAGAAAGGGAGCATAAGGGAGGTAGTGTGCACATGATGAGATGGGGAGCAGTAAGAGAGTTAAATCTCATCTTTCATTGTAGTAAATTAATAGATAATTTACTAAATTTGAAATATTAAAACAAATAGCAGAATAAGCATTTGAACTATGGAAGTAAAATACCAGAAGAAATAACTAAAAGACTTGAAAGTGTTGCCTATAGGGAGTAAGAAACTTGAGTGTGAAGGGATAGGGCATGGGACTGTTCTATTATAAGCCAAGTTGTACTTTCAACTTTTAAAACTATACACATATACTACTTTAAGAAGCAGATAGATGACTCAAGGCAGTATGCCAAATTAAATATAATCTCATTAAATAACCTGCATGTAAAGCCCTTAGTTACAATAAGCTAACCCTTTTGGAAAGCTGTCTAAATTAATCACTTCAAAATTACACATCAAGAGATCCCATATAAAACACCAATCAAATTAATTTGAGTGACCTATATAAATATACTTAAGAGTTTGGATATTTAAAACTTGATTGATGGGATTTTTCCTTAGATGAATTTGATATGACTCGCTGATGAATCCATGATAAAATGCACGTTGCTGAGCTGATTTCTGGAACTATGTTATTTTATTCTCAATTCTGGCTTTTTTTTGCGGGGGGAGGGGAACGAAGACAAAAACTAAATACCATCAGAGAATACAAAATTCAATACCTTAGTTGCATCTTTTCTTGGGCAATATTTCCTTCTAAGAATCGACTATAAAATTGATTACCATTCAAACTGGAAAGAATTTTACATTCTAAAAACAAGTCAATGTGTTTATAGGTATGCAAGGTCTTTGTTAGATAATCTTCCTAAAAATTAACCACTGCTTCTGGTACAGGGTAGTTTCATGAAGCTGCAGATTTTCTTTCTGTCCAAGAATGAAAAATCTCCCTTTGTACAAGGTGCCTTACAGGTTCTTTCAAACCAGATTAGAGCCAATATTTACTTTAAAAATTTTATTTAAGGTTACGTTTGCACAATAAATACCATTTGTGGCAAAAAAGATTCTAGAATACAGGAAGGTATAAAGAAAGTAAAAAGCACGGGTGAGCGCGTTCCCAAGGAAAATGATTGTAAATATATATACGTATTTTTTTGGTGAGGAAGATTGGCTCTTGAGCTAACATCTGTTGCCAACCTTCCTCTTTTTGCTTGAGGAAGATTGGCCCTGAGCTAACACCTGTGCCAATCTTCCTCTATTTTTCGTATGTGGGTCGCTGCCACAGCATGGCCTGATGAGTGGTGTAGGTCTGTGCCAGGATCCAAACCTGCGAACCCTGGGCCGCTGAAGTGGAGTGCATTGAACTCAACCATTATGCCACTGGGCTGGGCCCTAAATATTTTTATATTTATCTTTAAAAGAAAAAGAAAACTGGGATACCAAATATACTTCTTTTAAATCAGTTTTTTCACTTTCACACGAACATTTTCCTCTGCCATTGAGAATATAGTTTTTGATGGCTGCATAATTTTCCATATACAGACATATATACTGGAATTTATCTAACTTGCTTCTTATAATTAGAATTTTGGGTTGCTTGCATTTTTTCTTTTTGCATCCTTGTCCATAAGTCATTGCAAAATGTTTCTAATTACTTCCTTGTGATAAACTCCTACAAGTGGAATTGTAGGGTATAAACATTTTCAATACATATTCTTTTTTTGTTTTTTATTGATGTCTTAGTTTATAACACTGTGGGGTTTTAGTTGTACATTTTTGTTTGTCCGTCACCTTGTGGATGTAACCCTTCACCCCTTGTGCCCCCCCACCCCCCTTCCCCTTGGTAACCACCAATCAGTTCTCTCTGTCCGTGTGTTCACTTATAGTCCATATATGAGTGAGTTCATGCAGTGTCTGTCCTTCTCTCTCTGGCTTATTTCACTTAACATAATACCCTCTAGGTCCTTCCATGTTGTTGCAAATGGGACAATTGTGTCTTTTCTTATGGCTGAGTAGTATTCCATTGTATGTATATACCACATCTTCTTTAACCAATCTTCAGTTGAGGGACACTTGGGTTGCTTCCACTTCTTGGCTATAGTGAATAATGCTGCAATGAACATAGGGGTGCATACGCCTCTTGTGATGGTTGATTTCACGTCCATTTGGTAGATGCCCAAGAGTGGGATTGCTGGATCATACGGTATTTCTATTTTTAATTTTTTGAGGACTCTCCATACTGTTTTCCATAGAGGCTGCACCAGTTTGCATTCCCACCAGCAGTGAATGAGGGTCCCCGTTTCTCCACAACCTCTCCAGCATTTGTTGTTATTTGTCTTTGTGATTATAGCCATTCTAACCGGTGTAAGGTGATATCTTAGTGTAGTTTTGATTTGCATTTCCCTGATGATTAGTGATGTTGAACATCTTTTCATGTGTCTATTGGCCATCTGTATCTCTTCCTTGGAAAAATGTCTATTCATATCCTCTGCCCATTTTTTGATCGGGTTGTTTGTTTTTTTGTTGCTCAGTTGTATGAGATCTTTATATATTACTGAGATTAATCCCTTGTCGGACAAACGATTTGCAAATATTTTCTCCCAGCTGGTGGGTTGTTTATTCATTTTGATCCTGGTTTCATTTGCCTTGTAGAAGCTCTTTAGTCTGATGAGGTCCCACTTGTTTATTTTTTCGTTTGTTTCCCTTGTCTGGGTAGACATGGAATCTGAAAGGATCCCTTTATGTCCAATCGCAATTAGTGTACTGCCTATATTTTCTTCCAGGAGTTTTATAGTTTCAGGTCTCACTTTCAGGTCTTTGATCCATTTTGAATTGATTTTTGTATATGGCGATAGGAGATGGTCTACTTTCATTCTTTTGCATGTTGCTGTCCAATTTTCCCAGCACCCTTTATTGAAGAGACTTCCCTCTCTCCATTGTATGTTCTTTGCTCCTTTGTCGAAGATTAGCTGTCCATAGGTGTGTGGTTTTATTTCTGGGCTTTCAATTCTGTTCCATTGATCTGTGTGTCTATTCTTGTACCAGTACCATGCTGTTTTGATTACTGTAGCTTTATAGTATATTTTGAAATCAGGGATTGTGATGCCTCCAGCTTTGTTCTTTTTTTTCAGAATTGCTTTAGCTATTCGGGCTCTTTTGTTGCCCCATACGAATTTCAGTAGTTTTTGTTCTATTACCGTGAAGAATGACATTGGGATTCTGATTGGGATTGCATTGAATCTGTAGATTGCTTTAGGTAGAATGGACATTTTAACTATATTTATTCTTCCAATCCATGTGCATGGAATATTTTTCCATTTCTTTATGTCCTCCTCGATTTCTTTCAATAGTGTCTTATAGTTTTCACTGTATAGGTCTTTGACCTCCTTGGTTAAATTTATTCCCAGGTATTTTATTCTCTTTGTTGCAATTGTAAATGGGATTGTCTTTTTGAGTTCTCTTTCTGTTTTTTCATCGTTAGTGTATAGAAATGCAATTGATTTTTGTAAGTTGATTTTATACCCTGCCACTTTACTGTAGTTGTTGATTGTTTCTAGTAGCTTTCCGATGGAATTTTTGGGGTTTTCTATGTATAGGATCATGTCGTCTGCAAATAGTGTCAATACATATTCTTAAACTGTATTTCCACAGTATCTTCCACAGGAGGAAAATAAAAAACACCAGTAAAGCTAACTCCATAGTTGTATTAGTTTCCTATCGCTGCTGCAACGTATTACCACAAATTTAGAGGCTTAAAACAACATAAATTTATTATAGTTCTGGAGGTTGGAAGTCTGAAATGGTTCTCACTGGGCTAAAATTAAGATGTTGGCAGGGCTGCGTTTCTTTGTCAAGGCTCTAGGGGAAAATCTGTTTTCTTGCTTTTTCCAGCTTTTAGAGGCTGCCTGCATTCCTTGGCTCATGACCTCTTCCTCCATCTTCCAAGCCAGCTGTATAGCATCTTTAACTCTCTCTCTTGACCCTTACTTTCCTTCCTCCTTCTTTCCCTGATAAAGACCCTTGTGATTACGTTGGGCTCACCTGGATAATCCAGGCTAGTCTCTCCACATCAAAATTCTTAATCACCTATCTATAAAAGCCCTTTTGCTATGTAAGGTAACATATTCACAGGCTCCAGAGAATAAGACATTAATAAGTAGGGATTAATAAGTAGGATTATTCTGCCTATTACAGTAGGTAAATACAAAACACAGTATAAATGTACTTTTTGTTTGTAACTCTTTTTGTTTTACTTACCTGATTTAAAAGACAGCTATATAAAGCAATATTTATAATCTGTGTTGATGGGTACATGTTTAAAGATGTCATTTGCATGACAATAACAGCACAAAGGAGAGAGGACGAAAACAGCTATATAGGAAGAAAGTTTTTGCAATCTACTGAAATCAAACTGGCATTAATCCAAACTAGATTACTATAAATTAAGATGTTAATTGTAATGCCTGGGGCAACTACTAAAAAAATAACTCAAAATATTATTTTTAAAAAAACAAGGGAATTAAAGTGGTATACTAGAACATACTTATTTAACACAAAAGAAAATTGCCGTGGAGGAATAGAGGAACAAAAAAAGTATAAGACATACAGAAGGGGCCGGCCCGGTGGCGCAGTGGTTTAGTTCATGCCTGGCAGCCCGGTGTTCGCAGGTTCGGATCCGGGCGCCCGCTGACACACTGCTTGTCAGCCGTGCTGTGGCGGCGTCCCATACAAAGTAGAGGAAGATGGGCACGGATGTTAGCCCAGGGCCAGTCTTCCTCAGCAAAAAGAGGAGAATTGGCAACAGATGTTAGCTCAGGGCTGGTCTCCCTCACACACACACAAAAAAAGACATACAGAAAATAAATAGCAAAATGGCAGACACAAATCTTATCAGTAATTACATTAAATATAAGTGAATTAAATATTCCACTTAAAGAATGAGAGGAAGTAACCCCAGAGTCTATAAGATGACTAAAATAGACAAATGACAAGACTTACAAACCTTCTTCTGGGTTTGTAAGGGAGGTTTCAGAGAAAAAGAAGAGACAATGATCTGCATGTAGCGAGAAAGAAAAACGAAGACACCAACCTCACTTTTAGGTCCAGTGGTATGAGGAACGTGAGAGAGAGGACAGATACCACTTGAGAGGACTGCAGTGAAATAGGATCTTTCGGGGATGTTTAGGATCTTTTCTGATATAAAGAAATTTTAAATTTTTACTGAGTAAAAATTTATCAGTCTTTTCCTTTATGTTTCTTCCCTTTGCATTCATGCTTAGAAAGTCATTTGTATCCTCAGAGCAGATAATAAATATTCATTTATATTTGTTTCATATACAAGATTCTTAAATTAGGCCCTCAGTTCACTTTCACCTTACTGTAGACTCTGCTGTATAAAACTCTCTCTCTCATTTTTCTTTCATAGAATCAGAAGGTAAGGAGAGCAAAGGAGACAATGATGTATCCTAGAAGGAGCACTAAATTAAAAGGCAGTAGTACTGACACTTAATCCAAGCTCCACTATGAAGTCATTGGGTGGCAGCTTGATCTCTTAACCTGCCTCCCTTTTCCCCAAATGCCACAGTTCAACTCCATATTATCTCTGGTCTATGGCTATAGGTCATTGCAATATCTCCCAATTGGCCAAGCTGACAGTAGTCTCTCCTTTTTCCAATCCATCCACCACAAAGGCTAGAATTATAGTCCTAAAAAACAAACCTGAAAACAAAGGATTCACATCTATAGTTTATATAAATCATTCCTACAAACTATTAAGAAAACAAACAATTCAACAGAAAAATGAGTAAAGGATACGAACAAGCAATACACAGAAGAAATACAAATGACCAATAGATATATATTTTAAAATAACATTCAACCACACTAATAATTAGGAAGGCACAAATGAAAATGACAAAGCATCTCTCCCATCAAATTAGCATAATTATACAGAATGATAAACACTCAGTTTGGGTGGAGATGTGGAGAAACAGAAACTTGCAAATTAAAATCTTATTTATATTAAGGAGTTTCATACTTAATAATAGGGAAATCCAAACTCCCTAATACAATTTTAGGCCTTTCACAATCTGGCCGTGGCTATTCTTTCTTTTCTCTTCTCCATACTCTACCCACCCTGAGCTTTACCTGCACATCACAAAGAAAAAGCATGGAACATGTCCAATTTTTCATCCCCCAGCAATCAAGGACATGCTGTTCTGAAATGATCCTTTCCCTTCGTCTTCTCAATGCAAACGCCGTATTTCAAGATATAATTCAAATACCCTCTTCCATGATGTCTCAAATTTAGTTGTCCTCTCCTTTGTGTT
This sequence comes from Tapirus indicus, assembly GCA_031878705.1. Classification (NCBI taxonomy): domain Eukaryota; kingdom Metazoa; phylum Chordata; class Mammalia; order Perissodactyla; family Tapiridae; genus Tapirus; species Tapirus indicus. Next base: position 55,514,210 of record CM062918.1, on the reverse strand, counting down.
CTCATAGCACTTTAAAACTCAAGAGCCCTTAACACTCTTCCACTGGCAGTTGATAATTGTCTTTCTCACAGATTGAGGAGGGAGGCTCTTGAAATCCTAGTCTTACTTATTTTTGTTTTTACAGCACTGAGCACATAGTTGGTGCTCTATAAAAACTGAATTAGTAACCTTTCATCTAGCACCTAAAGCTAACAGCAAGGCTTTTTTCATTTCCCAAAGTCTAGAAAGTCCAGTATTTAATATTACCTTAAAATTACACTTCTTCAACACACCACTGTTCAAAACACCAAAACCAACTACCTTATACTGGTAATCTAGGTTTTATTATTGATTATTTACAAGGCCAAAAAAGCTAATTGTTGCTTTTATCAACATATGGTCTTGGCAGGTTAATTAGAAATTTTAAAAATGCGGTTAGAAAGAAGCAATCGTATGCAAGGCAGTTGACTTCATGTTGATAGACTGAAGTTGGCCAGGGTGAGATTATTTACGCCATGGAAATTGGTGAACACTACAAACAAGCCCTGCTTCCTCCTCCAAGCTGGTTAAACATTAACTAGAACACCACTGGGCAAAAGTATATTTATTCTAGTAGGACAGCACTGTGACTAGCTGATGAGTAAACAGTTGTTCAAGTCTTTCTTCTTCAAGAAGCTTTCTGGTCTAGTCTAAACTTCATGTATTTTCCCCTAATTTAGATCTCCTAAAGCACTTATATCTATATCACCAAGTTTTACTTACATTCACACAATAAATACTTACTGAGTACTTGTGGTACTGTCCATATTGATGATCAACTGTTTTATCCACTCATCTTCTTTTTGCCTTTAAGCTTCTTGCAAGAGGAGTGGGTTCTCAATAAGTTCTTAATAGATAATGATTGGAGTAGCAGACATTGTGGTTGATGCCCAACATCAATTTCACCTGAGACAATCAGTCTAAGACAATCATTGAAATCCCAGAAAATCTTTCTCAATTGTCTAAATTTCCTCTCAAGACATTCAGACCCATCAAGTATTCTATTTCCTCTTGTCTTCTGGAGACTTCAAACCTTCTCCAATCTGGACTGGCTGCCCTCTTGGTGCTGGCGGACTATTGTTTATCTGAAATCCCCTAGCCTTTCTTGTTACTGGATTTCCTGTTTTCTCTACCACATGTCTTCCTCTCTGCTGATTTATACCCTTATTTTGTGGAGAACATCTTCCAGTAGCTTCCTAGAATGGTGTATGGGAAGTAAATTTTTTGAGATATTGCAAGTTTATTCTAGCTTTCAGACAAGATTGATAGTTTGGCCAACTAAAGAAAAAAATTCTAGGCCCCATTCTTGAATACAGTTCCTGACAATGATGTGTACTGACTTCTTTTTAACTTTTAGTGTAAAAATTTGATGATGAATTCTGAATTGACATAGGAACTGAGAAGTACATGACTATAGAAGTCTACATCAGAATTTATAATACATTGAAATTATTATTATTTTTTTGGGGGGGGGAAGACCAGCCCTGAGCTAACATCCGTTGCTAGTCTTCCTCTTTTTGCTGAGGAAGACTGGCCCTGGGCTAACATCCGTGCCCATCTTCCTCTACTTTATATGGGATGCCGCCACAGCATGGCTGACAAGCAGTGCGTCAGCGGGCGCCTGGGATCCGAACCAGCGAACCCCGGGCTGCCAAGCGCAAACTAAACCACTGCACCACTGCGGCTGGCCCTACATTGAAATTATTAAGAAATTTCTTGGCTACTCTGAGCTAGCCTAGAGACAGTGTTAAAGAAAGCCTCATGAAATTGGCGGCAAGTAGGCACTAAATAAACAGTAGTTACTGTTAGTAACAAAAACCATATTTATATCTGCAAGTTCTGATATAAGTGAAGTAGATAAATTCAACCTAAAAGAAGCCAAACTAGGCTTTTGGTTTCTCAAGCTTCCTAATCCTGATTAGTCCCCAATTTTATTAATTTCTCAAATACATCAAGTAATTCTTTTTGTATGTATGTTCTCTAAGTTGGGTAAAACTGGCTTGCTTGGTTGGAATGCAGATTAAACTCCAAATATTGGCAAAGTTCAAGTGGCTATATCATTAAGTTTACCTTGCTAAAATTTCAAAACCTTCTTTTTGTAAACACACAGTCCTACACACACCTATACTGCCCAGGATTTCAGTAATTTATAGCACACAAGAACCCTGAATAAGAAAGGGGAATACAACATCAAGAGAAAAAGATGTCAACCTCCCTGAGGAAACAAAAGAACTTCCTTCATGGTTGCTATTCCCACTCTATCTCCAAAAGATTCACATTACCAGAAATTTCATAAGCGCAAAATGCTATATATTGAGTCAAATCTCTTTGATTATAGGCAATCTCTGCTTCTCTCTTCTTCATCCTTCCCCTCCCCACACCCAACCTCTAGGTGTCAGTCTTCAAAACACTGACGTTCAAAGAAAAATCTCGTCTTTTCTCCTTTACTGAAAAACTGTGTAAGTAAGGGACGATCTTGTCTTCCCTTGGTTCCCTGATGTCCTGTTGCTCATCCAGCACTCTCAAACACAATAGTCAAGGCTCAGTACTAATTTACTAGTATTAGTTTCTAATACCATTCTCTAACAAAAGGAATCAGGGCTGCTTGGAGAAATGGCTGATCCTAGGACTGAGGCAGGAAATATACAATATGAGCCTACTGCATCTTATAGTGCCAGAAAGCAAGGAAGTGTTCAAACAATAATGCACACAAGCGCATATGCATGGGGGCACACATGCATGCACACATACGTACACACACACACAGTAATGATAATATGTCAAAGGAATGCGGAAGCCAATTGAAAGGGCTTCCAATGGCCAAAGCTGGAACAATTGAGGAACAAAATAAGTAAAGCAGTATTGGATTATAACCCAAAATATAAAACAAATATCCATGTGTCCATACTGACATAAATAAATGATTGGATAAATGAATAAATGGGAGAGAAGAGACAAATCTCTCATGCAGAAGAATTCCAAATAATTTATGTAGATACTCTGCCCTCAAGGTGGGGGAGCATAACTCCCCACTCCTTAGACTGTGGACTACACAGTCACTTCCCTCCAGAGAGTACAATATGGAAAGGGGAGAAAAAGAAGAGTAATTTTACAGTAAAGAACCTCACAAATGCTACCTCAGCCAGGTGATCAAGGCCAACATTAATAGTCATAAATCATATTGATAGTAAGTATGTTCGATATGTGATGAAAATGGCTATCTTCCCAATAACCCATAACCCCAGTATCATGAGAAAAACATAAGACAAATTCCCAAAGTGGGGCATCCTACAAAATTCCTCAAAACTGTCAAGGTCATCAAAAACAAGGAAAGTCTGAGAAACTGCCACAGCCAAGAGGAGCCTAAAGAGACATGACAACTAAATGTAATGTGGTATCCTAGATGGAATTCTGGAACAGAAAAGGGAAAGTAAGTTAATCTAAATAAGATATAGACTTTAGTTTAATAACAATAATAATATGCCAATACTGGTTCATTAATTGTAACAAATGTATCATACTAATAATACAGGATGTTAATAATAGGGAAAACTGGGTGCAGGGTATATGGGAATTCTCTATACTACCTTTTCAACTTTTCTATAAATCTAAAACTGTTCTAAAAAATAAAGTCTATTAAAAAGAAAAAACAATAATGATCCCCGCTGCCAGGTCAGGTGATCTGACTAAATCAGGGTGGGTGAAGGAATTTAATAAATTAGAGTTCACAAAGAAACACACATTGCACACTTCCCCCACCTTAGGAAAAAATTTGGAACCTGTCATGCAGGCACATAGTATCAGATCAGTTGTCTAATCATAAGACATTTAAGTTTCAAGTAACTACATCTTTTTATATCAGAATCAAGCACCCTAACAGATACACAGCTAGCAACAAACAACGGATGATCTGACAAGAGATCTGTGGTGGAGGGTGGTTGAAAGTCAAAAATTCAGATAATAATTTCAATAGACTAGCTTGGCTTGAAAGTAAAAGTGAATAAAAATCTTTGGAATCTATCATACCCTAAGAGAGAACTAACTACTAAAAAAGTCAAATCAAATCCACTAATATTGAGTCTTAGCTATGTGTAAGGCATTAGCCCGAGGCCAGTACTACTCTAAGTGTGGTTTCCAGATTGGGAGCATCAGCACTTTCTGCGAGCTTATTAAAAATGCAAACGGGCCTCACCCCAGATTTACTGAATCAGAATCTCTGGGAATTCAACCTACAAGTTCTGTGTTTTAACATGCTTTCCAGGTGCTTCTCATGCGCGATAAAGTTTGAGTATCACTGTGGTAAGCAGCGTGATCCCTCTGTGAATGTGGCAAACGCATACAGTGGACAAGTAAGCAGATGGAGAATTCATGTCCCACAGCAACCCACCTGCCACACGATTACCAAGCAGCACAGGTAAAGCAAGCAGTCAACCCTCCTCTACCAGAAACAGTAGAAACATAATGGTTAGATCCTCTGAGCTCTTTGTAGCAATTTCGAAGACAAGCAAAAGGGAAAAGAAGTCAGAGGAGGCTGAAAATGTCAGCCAGGAGGGAGACATACATAATAGCAGGTGTAGTATATATTCTACCCAGTGACCTGAAATGGACTAAGTGTTGCAATCCAGTTCTCTTAACATCTCCAGGTTCTTGTTTTCCATGGAAACCTGTGCATTTGGTTTTGATTCTTCTGCACTTTGACACTGCCATTTCCGTCTCGTTTTCGCCTATTTAAAAATAAAAAGCACTTTCTATATCACCAACAAAAGCAATTCAGCAGGATTCATTTCTATATACTGTGCTGCCACACATAAGCCCCATTAATGAATAGCACAAGGGACTTAGGGCTTGGCTTGCTAAAATGATTAGTGTCAGGAGAAATCTAGCTCTGCAAGCTGCTGCTTTTAGAAAAATGCATTTAACTGCAGCCACAGGTCCCTCCCTCCTCTTGCTTCAAAATCAGATGTTCACACATCCCTAGCAGCAAGATGAAGACCTTAGAGAGAGGGCCCTGACAGCAAACCACAGAGGTTGCAGACACATCTCATTTTAATTGCATCAGCAACTGCTAATAATTAATGAAAGAGAGAAAGAGGGAGGGAGCATCAGGGCAAAGAGAAAAAGAAACTTGAGCAACCATGTGGAAATACTTCCCTCACCCTAATGAGAGCAGGTTATTTATGGCAGCTGCAGAGAGCATCAAATCCTTGCATCTGAACTCCCAGGCCACTTCCCAGGCAGCAACAGAGCTACATAGTCTAGATTTCCTCTCGCTTACAGTTTTATATCTCCCATATTCCTCCCTGTAGCCACCAACAAAGATGAGGGAGGAAGAAAGCCAACAGATCAAGTGGGTGATTTAGCTGTTAAGTCCCTTGGGCAGATTCTATGCTTCGCACAATACTGGGATATGAGGATCAGTAAATACTAAATACTAACAGCAGTGATTCATCAGAAGCATGCACACTCTAGGCCTAAGGCATGGTGGGGCAGTAACTCCATCAATAAACCTCTGCAGTTTCCTTCTTTTTCAAGCTGTATCCTTATCCTATCATAGAAGAGAAAGGCAGTAAGACAAAAACTGCCAACAAAAACCTCTCAGAGAGAAAGTGAATTCTCAGATGTGGCTTTGGGTGCCAAAAAAACTTCAGCATGAAAGAAAACAAAAGCTCAAACAGCCATTTAATGCCAAGATTCCAGCTGTCATCTCCTCAGTGAACAGGGAACCCTAAATCACATCAGTGAAGATTGGTGTTTTTTAGGGGGTGAGGGTGGGAGCTGATGAAAAATTAGATGGTCTTGACTAATTCATACAAGAAGTTTCTAAATAGAATAATGTTCAGGTGCCTTCATTTCCCTCCTCACTCACTATTCAACCACAAGGACCAGAGGTCCCAGGTTTTCTGCAACAACCCTGAATGAAAAATTATATCCCACTGTGTCTGGATTTGAGGTTGCAAGAAAAAATGATCATTTGATATACGGCTTATCCCAAAGCCCCTCACACAGATCTTGACAGAACATGGTAAACCAACATACGCAGGGAAAATGCAATGTCAAAAAGACAAGTGTAAAGTAGGCAGGAGACAGATCCCTGAGGCCACGGTCCAAAAGCATTGAAAATTGGACTTTAATCAACTTGGCCTATGCCTTTCTCTACTACAGCATTACTTGCACTGCTTATTAAAAATACAGAAGATTATGATTCAATGAAAAGTATTCCAAGGTACTTCCCAGCTGACCACTATTAGAAAAAAAAAAAATCAAAGTACTTAGAAGTCCTATCAGATCTGGTTTTTACCTACCTTCCTGTCTCACAACCACTCTCCCCCTTCACTTTAAACTCTTCCATTATTCTACAAATATTTATTGAGTGCCTGCTACATGCTAGCACTGTTGTAGATACTATGGACCACACAGGACTGTCACGTAATGATTGTTCAATTATGTCTTGTAGAAGAGCTCCTGGCTGAGGAGGCAGGAGGAAGCTGAAATCCAGATCATGCTTTGCTAGCTAAGCTGCATGTTCTAGTGTGGGGCTGCAACCTCTCGGAAAGGAGACTTTTTTCCTAATTTGCTGAAAGAAGCCCCATGGCCTAAGAGAGGCCCTAGGTACCGTGACAAACAAGTCAGACAACACCCCTATTCTCATGGAACTTATATCCCATTGTTGGGGAGACACATGAAACCAAAATAAATTATATAGTATGTGAGACAGTGCTAAGTGTTAAGGAGAAAATAAAGCAGGGAATAGTGGATAGAAAGTTTGTATAGGCATGTAATTTTAGAGTATTCAGGGGAGCATTCACTGAGAAGTTAGAACCTTATCAAACCCATTCTCCCTTTCAGGCCATTGCACTTGCCTTACTCTCTGCCTAAACTCTTCCTGGTGCACCCCCTACCTGCCATTTTTGAATGGCTAGCTTTTCATCTTTCAATTTCAGCCTGTCACCTCCTCAAAGGGGCCTTCCTTGGCTACTCTAAGTAAAATAGCTACCCAATATCCCTAGGCATTCCTAACCAAAAGAAGACTCAACTACATAGACTAGACATTTGAATTCTCTTCTATTTCCTGGCTTAACCTCTGGCATTTAGCTTCTTCATCTGCAAAACAGATGAAAATACTACCTACCTTATAGGGTTGCTGTGAAGATTAATTACAACCACCACCACAATAATATAGCGATAAAAATGATAATAGCAGCTATTACTTATATAGCACTTACCATGTACCAGGCATTATTCTATGTGTTCTATATTTATTAACCCATTTAACTAATACATTTAAAGTGCTCAGCACTGTATTTAGCACATAGTAAATAAATGTTCGCTGTCATTCTCATCACCATCATCAGTGGCAGCGTTACAAGCTATTCTACTGAAGGATCTAAGCACTCTGCCTGACTTTCTGCTCCACTGAAGGATCTATGCCCCAAAGTTTCTTATTTTGTCTTCTAGGATTAACAGTCCATAGAAGGAATTTATGTATCAACTTCAGCACTCACTCTGTGCAAAGTGATCTCTCATTCCTGGCAGTAGCATGGTCTTTAAAAAAGAAAAAGACATAAGACTGTCCTTATGGATCATATGCTTTAAAAGTCTTTAGACGACAAGTAGTAAGGTAGTGTGGAACTAAAAGTCAAAATCCCTGGATTCACTGATTCACAGAATGTTAGAGGTTATCCAGATTAATCTCTCATTTTACAGATGAATAAAATGAGGTTCAGAGAAAGGAAGTTATCTGCCAACTTGCCTAGCTCCTTATAGTTGGTTCATTACAGACCTAGTACCAGAATCTAAATCTCTCATCTCCTAATCCAGCACTTTTCCCATTACTCCATAGAACCACCAGTTCAAAGTGGCCACTTGCAAAATAAGGGAACTAAACTTGTTCATCATAGAGGTCTCTCCTCAATCTGTTCTAATTCTGTAATTCTAATAGAGATGAAACCAAGAAAGAGATAAATACAGTCCAAAACAAATTTTTAATTTTGGGAAATCTCAGGCTTTTTAAATTATTTTTTTATTGATGTCTTAATAGTTTATAACATTGTGGGGTTTTAGTTGTACATTATTGTTTGTCTGTCACCATGTGGATGCATCCCTTCACCCATTGTGCCCACCCCCCACCCCTCTTCCCCTTGGTAACCACCAATCAGTTCTTTCTGTCCGTGTGTTCATTTATATTCCATATATGAGTGAATTCATGCAGTGTCTGTCCCTCTCTCTCTGGCTTATTTCACTTAACAGAATACCCTCTAGGTCCATCCATGTTGTTGCAAATGGGACAATTCTGTCTTTTCTTATGGCTGAGTAGTATTCCATTGTATGTATATACCACATCTTCTTTAACCAATCATCAGTCAAGGGACACTTGGGTTGCTTCCACTTCTTGGCTATAGTGAATAATGCTGCAATGAACATAGGGGTGCATAAGCCTCTTGTGGTGGTTGTGGAAATCTCAGGCTTTTAACACTAGGATAAGTATTTGACTGTATGGGTGTGATATTCAAAAGCTGTAGTGAAATAATCTCTCCATTTTTGGGGAAACACCCATCAGTGCAAAATTCCAAGAGTTAAATATAAATTCTAAGGCTGTGTTAAAGTAAACTTGATTCTGCCCATAGTGGAAAGAAGGATAAAATACTGGGATAGAATTCTAGTTTTGCCATTATTTTTAGGACTTCAGACAAATCACTTTTCCTCTTTAGAACTCAGTTCCTGTACATGGAAAATGGGAGGATTAGGCTAATTATTTCTAAGGTGCTTTTCAACATTAACAATCTAGGATTTGAGGCCAAATACTGAATAGAACAATACATCATTTTAGGATTAGCAACATGATTTTCCTTCTAAACAAGCTCTAGCAAGATCAGCTTCTATCAGTTTGAAAAATGAAGGAAAAAAGAGAGAAAGCAACAGCTTGAATTATTAATTACTAAGGCTTAACTATGATTTACAACAAATAAGTACAACAATTAACCAATGAATGGATATCTTTTTCAGTAGCTATTTAGTCATGAAAATGATAACCTGGCACAGTGCTTGGCACATAGCAAATTCTCAAAAATCTGTTGAATGAATATGTAAATTAATAAATGAATTAACCAAGTAGATAGAAGTTTATTTTTTCAGACAGGTCAATCTGATCAAAGAGAACTTTTGTCAGCATGGAAGTGAACTTAGAGTTTGGCTCTATAAAGAATAAATATGTCAAAGAATAAATATACAGTTGTATGTAAACAAAAGTGCTAACTAATCTACAAGGTGATTGTATTAATTTCCTGTGGCTGCTACAACAAATTACCACAAACTTAGTGGCTTAAAACAACGTAAATTTATTCTCACAGTTATGGAGGCCAGAGTTCAAAATCAGTTTTACTGGGCTAAAATCAAGTGTCAGCAGGGCCAAGTTCCCTCTGAAAGATCCAGGACAGAATCTACTCCTTGACTCTTCCAGCTTCTGGTGGCTGCCAGCATTCCTTGGTTTGTGGCTGCATCACTCCAATCTTCAAGGCCAGCATCTTCAAATCTCTCTCGACTCCACCTTCACATCATTTTCTCTTCTGTGTATTCAAATCTCCCTCTGCATCTCTTGTAAGGACACACGTGATTGCATTTCGAGGCCACCTAGATAATTAAGGATAATCTCCCTGTCTCAAGATCCTTAATCACATCTGCAAAGGCATTTTTTTTCCATATAAGGTAACACTCACAGGTTCCAGGATTAAGATGCAGCCACCTCTTGGGGGAACCATTTTTCGCCTACCATGGTAGAATATGAAAAATGGCTAAAAGAGTGGTAACTAGAGTCTAAAGAGATAAGTCTTAAAGTAGAGTTTAGGAGGGAAGAAATATGGTTTGGCAGAAAAGAAGGGGAAAGGTGACTGAAGAAGAAGGGCAAATGTGAGGTAGAAAGAATGGCAGATACCAGAGGTAGAAATGGGTGAGTTGTACATTAAAAAAAAGCAAATATTTATTTATTTTGGGGGGACTAGAGTAGAAAGTTTCAGCAGGGAGCAGTACAAAATAAAATTAGTTATACAGGGGTTTTTTTTTTGCAAAGGGCTGTGGTTACCAATTGTGTATGAGGTGCCCTGGGGCAGCATAACAAACTCAGAAAGGCACGGCTGAATATTTTAAATTTTTGAGGGAAACACAGTAATGCTCAACATCTGTAGGACACCACAGAAACTACACCAAACTCACCACACAAACTACAAGGTAGTTCATAGTTTCAACATCAACTCACTCTATATGCCTTTTGATGATGTCATATCTTTGCAAAACTGGGATTTCAAAAGTTGTGATAAAAAGCAAGTACATGAAAATCAATGTGGGAAGGGAAACGAGGGTGGTGGTGTCCAATCTGATTCCAAAGGTTGAGAAGTTGTGCAGTTCCCAACAGGTGCACACATCTCACTAAGAAATTGTGGTTATTTAAGAATGAAATAAAATCATTTTCTTTTAATTTATGGGTAGTATTTTTACAAATGACTACTATATTGTTAGAATGTAAATACTTATTAAGTTGTTTATACCTAATACTTAATAAATAGAACGATTATATATGTCTTTTGACCTACATGTTCTGTGAAAAAATTATTGAGACACTAAGAACACTGACAACGAAAAAAGTTTAGGAACCTCTGACATACAGCCCTATGATTACATTTGAACGTCTGAAGTAGGGTGAGACACACAGTACCTAGGACAGTGATAAACACTAATAAATGTTTGTGAAAATGAAGTTACAAATGATCTTAACATCCAGGATCAGGAAATTTAATTTGATATTAAAGAGGAATGAGATGTTGTTAGCAAAAGGATCTTCTTAAATTCCACCTTCTCCAATAAGTGGGTATCTTTTAGATGTACTGTCCTACTAAAAATCATAAATATCTATTTTCTCTTGAATACAGTTACATTAAAAAAAAATGAATTGAATACCAGTGCAGACCACACAAAAGTTGCAGGATGATATATGGAAAGAAGCCATCTTCAGAGAGTGTCACACAAGACTGCTTTCCTCATGTTAAACTAACCTTAATAACCAAGTTTGATGATTTTATATAAATATGGGCTAATTTTACTTGTCCCACAAAATGTAACATGAAAATAACAGGAGTTAACTCATTTTAGTAACATTAGTATCTCAAAAGATTTTAGGATTAAACACACGCTCCTTTTGGATCCCTCACTAAAGACAGCCTAGAATCCGTGCATTAACACCACAGATATCAAAAGATAATCAGAGGCTTAAAGAAAAGTGGAAATCCAGAACCTTGGTTCCACTACCCAGACTCATTCACTAACACACATTAACAAATGTTGATGCTATTATTCTTTAAGAATCTTGACTGATTAGAACTTGACTTCTGAGCAAGGCCACTGTGAACTGTTTTCCTGGTATCTGTTGCTTTGAGACACAAATTTACCCCAAGCCATCTCAAACGCCTTTTATAGAAATATTTAACCAATAAAGTTGAGGAGAGAAAAGGATATAATGGGAAGTAGTGTGGTTAAAACTGTGGAATATAAAGTCAGACTACCTGGATTTTAATCCTGGTTCTACAAATCACCAACTAGCGCAAGCTTCTTAACTTTCTAAGACTTACTATGCTCATATATAAAATGGGAATAAGAAATATTTCCTACCTCATAGAGATGTTGTGAGATGTGTTCTGATCATTCAGTGCCAGGCACACAGTACAAGATCAATAAATTAAAGCTTAAAAAAATACACCAGAAAGAAAAAGAAAAGTCAAGAACGTTCTGTGTCCATTTACTGCATTTGCTTTTTAGCGTGGAAAAGACAACATAGAAAGTTAACTAGCTGACTAATGCTGCCTCCTTCTTGACTCTCAATGATATACAAAGAAATAATGGTTTATCAATACATTCTATTTCTCCAGCATTAGCCAAAGGTTAAACAACAAATTCCTGTTCAGAGAGAGAAGTATCAAGATAGCACAATTACTGTTGATGCCTTTTCACAAGGAAACTCATTGTGAAAGCAAAAAAGGAACTCTATACCCACAGTCTGGGGAGTGGGCAGAAATGGCAGAGCCAACACACTTTGTTACACATTCAGCAGAAGTACCCTCTACCTGCTTAAATTTTCTAAGCTTTCAGCATTTATAAGAAAAGATGCTCCTGGGGGAAAGGCCATGTGGGGATTGATAAAAGATTGTCCCCAGGAGCTTTTCACAAGTTATCTCAAACATAAGGTAGGATTACTGCCACCACTTTACTTGTTCATTTATTCCACAAATATTTATCAAGCATCCTCTATATCTCAGGCATTTTCCTACAGTTACTGGGAACACAGGAAACAAAACAGATGAGGTCCCAGCTCTCATGGTGCCCTTCCATTGTAGAAAAGGGAGGGAGACCATAACAAACAAAACAAGAAAATACCAAGAAGAGATAAGTGCCAAAATGGAAACCAAACATGATGATATGATATGGACTATCTGGGAGGTTACTTTAGATTAGGTGGTTAGGAGAAGCCTCACTGAGGAGACATTTACATTGAAACCTAAACAACTAGCAAGGGTTAGTCTGTGTTCAGGCTAGGGTGGGGGAAGAAGGCTAGGAAAAAAGGTCCCAAAGTACGAATGAGCTTCATATGTTTGAGAAATAGAAAGAGGCCAGCATGGCTAGAGCACCGAGAGGTGGTAAGAGTGGTAGAGAGAAAGTCTGATAGAAAAGCTATGTCACATTAAAGCCTCATAGAGGTTCAGGACTTAGCTAAAGTCATACAACTTGCTCCTGGCAAAGCTAGAATGTAACTGCATAGAAGTCTGACCCCCAAGTCCAAGATCTTTCCAGGATACCACAGTTAACCTATCTTATTCATCATTATGAATGGAACCTAGCTCAGTGCTTTAAACATTGTAGCTGTTTAGTAACTGTTTCTTGAAAAAAAGGAAAAAGCCTAAACACCTTCACATACCATTTTTTAATCTCTGTTCTGGTCCGAAAAATGTCAACTGTCCATCCAAACACTTCTAAACAGTCTCACTGAAGATTACTAGGATCTAGAGTTGTGATTCTCAATCTTGGCCATGTACTGGGATCACCTGGGAAACTGAAAAATATTGATGCCTGGGTCCCCTATCCCCAGAAATTATGATTTATGTGGTCTGAGATGAAAGGGGATTAGGATTTTTAAAAGCTCCCCAAGTTATTCTAATCTGCAGCCCAAGTTGAGCACCAACGCTCTAGGGGTTACCAAATTTAAAGCCACATGAACATTCAAAAAATTTCATCAAGTGCTGCTGGGCATCAGGTCCATGGCAAAGTGATAAGGAAAAATAAGGCCCTGGGTCGAGGAGGATTTACTGGAGTGAGGGGAAACAACTTAAATAGGTGGTTAAATAAAATATCTTGCTATACATGGATATGATATTAAGGAATTATTGTATAGTATAATAATGGTATTTGGTTATATAACCAAATGTCCTAATTTTTTGGAGATGCATGTTGAAGTATTTAGGAGAGAAATATCATAATGTCTCAAACTTCCAAAGTGTTCAACAAAACAAATAAATAAAATACACATATATAGACAAAGCAAATATGGCAAAACTTTAACAATTGTTGAATCTAGGTGGTGAGTGATCATTTTACTTCTCTTTTCTGTATATTTAAAATTGTTCATAAAAAAGGTTGGGGGAGGGAAAATATCCTGCCACAATATAGTCAGTCCATTATGTTTGAAAAGCTGTCTTGGTAATTTTTTTAGATGGAATGCCAGGCTCTTGAAAGGATGAGTCAGTTCACACTATCGCAATTGAAAGCATAAAATAAAAGCCTGCTTTTAAAATATCTTAAAAATATTTAAAGTCTGTTTATAAATATCTTCTCTTAATTCTACTTAGCCAGATCCGTTTTAGCCCTTTATTTCCTTATAACAGCATAATAGGTGAAAGTTACAAGCTCTATAGAATCTATGATGTTTCACTCTTTCTGGGAATCAGATTTCCCAAAGCTTATCACTCAGGGTCTCTGTACTATCAGCAGCTTCAGGCTGCCTGCCATGAAATAGTCTTCACCTCTGAATGACACTACGAGATACCACTCATGACCTGGAAGAGGATGGTGGCCTCCAGCAGAACTGAGTTACATACTACTAAGCTGTAATACAATCTCTCTCCACTAGCTCTGCAAGCAGCTCAGAATTAGTGAACTGCAGTTAGGGTCACCCAAGGTAAAGCTGGAGAGTAGGCAACACTGTCTCTACCACTCCCTCCACTGGCAGCTTAGGACCCTCCAATTCTAAACCTTTTCCCATCTCTTCTGTAACTGTTACTTTTTACTCACATTTAATCTTAAGCCATGAGTAAACTAAATAAATTAATCCTAATTAAATATGTTTAGCTAGCTGAACTTTTAAGAAATGGCAAGAATTTCTGGCTCTTAGCAGTCTCTTCAAATCACACCATGGCCACCTATTCTGATATATATTACCTACATACAAATTTGGGAGTACCCACATATATAGAGTCTCATCTGAAGTTCCTATAAAACCAAGTTCACTTTTCAGAGAGTTCAAATGTCAGCCACTGACTGATCATGCTTACTTCTTTCTCTACGGGTACTCCAGGAGACTCAATTAAAATACATCAATAGAAAAGTGCCTGAATAAATATATAGGTCAGTGTCAAGTGGGTACTTACTGCCCTCCTTACCTTAACCAAAACTCATGACGAATTTTAAGGGACACAAAAAAGAAACTCAGCTTAATACTAAGGATGCTTATTCTAGTATCCGTCCTATCTTGATTCTCCTAAAGCTATTATTATAAAGTTGCATGTACCACATCTTTAAACTAAAAAAAAAAGACCTCATGACAAAGTCAATTAGGACCTACAACTGTATGGCTGGTAATAAGCTGAAGTGACAGTTTTTACTTGTTTTCCAAACCATTGGAAGCACACCTACAATAAAAACGTCTTTTTAAGGAAGAACAAGCAGGTAGCAAGAATGAGATGACAGTGGAGAGAAAACAAATACTTCATCCTGAATTTAGATTTGCATTGAAAATCAGCAGGAGGGAAAGAGATCTTTTTTCGTTTTTCCTGTTTTAGACACGTACTAAACCTACTTGGTTTAGCCTATCAGTCTATAGCCCTCACCAAAGAAAAAATGACCAGTATGAAATGAATTTTTCACAATGCCTTTTATCCCCATAAACACTGTTACACTACGGATTTTGCCATCATTCTGAACTGCCTCACCTCCAGGATATTAAATGACAAAATCCCTCTGACTATAACCCCCACCCCTTCTCTCTAGGCCCTTGGTGCTATGATTCTTGCTTTGAGCAACTGGAGAACTCTAGTACTTTGATCTCTTGGTCATATTCCAGGTTCACCCTGATCCTCACCAACACTTTCCTTGCACTCAGTCTGTCCTCAAGATCAACCATTTAAATTAGAACCTCACTATGGTGGATTTCATAGACCACAATTAATTCTGGAAAAAAAAATTAGGAGACTAATAAATGTCTGACAACTTTTTATTTAGTCAAAAAAGAATAGTAAAAAAAATTCAAACACCATCATCTATCATCATAATTTCATAAAAGGGTATTTAAATGCCAAAAGTAGAAAAGCCAATCTCAAAATAAAGGACAGTGCCTTCCAGCAAGAAAAGAAAAAAAAAAAAAAAGAAAAAATTAAATTTTTCAAATGTAAAATATTTTTAATTTTCAGATTTAAAAAGTTTTCTTTATAATATTTTCTTCTGTGTTATTATTTTCTTTACATAAGGAAGTCAAATTGGAAAGTTATATTCAGTAGTGTCACCAGAATTGAAGTTTGAATATCAATTCAGAATTTTCAGAGTGAAAAGAAAGCAGTTAAGGGACATTAGTCTCTGCCCTTCAGGAGTACTAGGACTTTTCCCTGAAGGGCTGGGATGGCAGACTAGGTCTGGAAAAGGCTGCAGGGCCCTTCTCCATCACTCAACATGAAGATGACAAAATATACCAGAAAGAGAATTTGAAGACCACTAAGAAACAGACATGGATACCTTGTGTTAGAATACATCTTTTGGAAACTCTTCTTAGAAGATATTTTCTCCACTTTAGTACTGGTTCTTCATTTTTCCTCTCCTTTAAGAAATCTGCCCCTATCTACACCAACCTCTTCCAGGCATCTACAATCACTGACTGGACTAGGAGGGCATAGGAGGATGGGAGGTATTGAAGACCCAACCCAGAGGAGGACCACTAAGTGATCTGAGTTAAACTAATTTTTGAAATTTGAAACAAGAGATGGAGAGTGAGTCAGATCCATGGTTCTCAACTTGTTTGACTGTAACATACAGTGAAAATTACATTTTATTTCACCATCTCTCACTTGGATTATTATATTTCTCTCCCAAATGGTCTCCTTGCTTCCACCCTTGACAAGCTTTGGTCTATTCTCAAAACAGCAGCTAGAGGGATCCTATTAAAAACTAAATGGCGAGACTTTCACTTCCAGCCAAGATAGAGTAACAGAGATCAGATTTACGCTCCTGCCTCAAACAAGGGAAAAAAACAATAAAAATAAATGAAACGCTTTTCAAGACACCAGACATTAGGAAATGAAAATAGTGATCCCTGAGAGATGAGAAACAAATGAGGTAAGCTCTGTAATTGCCCCAGCTTACTGCCTGAGAGAATTTCCAGGTAGCTGTGTGGGGAGGGGAAACTCAAACAAAACCCAGCAGTTTCCTAGAGTTCAGAAGATAGAGCTGGAAGTTTGGAGAGGTCAAAACAGCTCTAGTTTGCAGGGCAGAGTACAAGAAGGAAAGTGCTGTACAAATTCTGGAGATCTGCAAAGGGTCCCCTTCAAGTTATCAGCTGAGTACTAGTCAGAACATGTGTGTGAGGAAACTACCCAGTGCCAGGAAGAGAACCACCGAAAAGAATTAAGAGGGAAAAATATGCGTAGCTCACACAGGACAGGGAATAGTGCCTGTTCCCACCACCAGTACCTGTCCTATATGATTCACAGAGCATCAGACAGGATACACATGAAGGTTTGGCTTTAGTAGTGGAGAAAATCAGGCCCACTTGAACGCTGCTTTGGTCCTACTTAAGGAAGCTTAAAGGGATAACCTAATTCTGAGAAATCTAACCATGGGGCTGGCCCAGTGGTATAGTGGTTAAGTTTGTGCATTCTGCTTCGGCGGCCCAGGGTTTGCTGGTTTGGATCCTGGACATGGACCTACTCACCACTCATCAAGCCATGCTGAGGCGGCGTCCCATATAGAAGAACTATAACTCTACAACTATGATACACAACTATGTACTAGGGCTCTGGGGAGAAAAAAGAAAAAGAGGAAGACTGGCAACAGATGTTAGTGCAGGGCCAATTTCCCTCAAAAAAAAAAAAAGAGAAATCTAACTACAACTCTGAACAAAACTCAAGAATACTTAAAGTAATAAAAAACATATCCAGCACAATGTCTGGTAGCCAAAAAAAAATTCCCAGGCACGCAAAGAAGCAGGAAAATACGACCAATAATGAGAAGAAAAATTAATCTACCAAAATCAACCCAGAAATGACACAGACAGAACAAACAAGGACAGTAATATAATCATTATAATAATCCATATATTAAAGAGGCTTGAGGAAAGATTAAACATGCTAAGTAAAGCTTTGGAAATACAAAAGAATATCTAAATAAAACTTCCAGAGATGCAAATTATACTGTCTGAGGTGAAACAGAGACTGTTAGAGATTAATGGCAGATTAGGCACTGCAGAAGAAAGCTTGGTGAACTTGAAAACACAGCAACAGAAACTATCCAAAATGAAACAGAGAGAAAGAAAGCTAAAAAAAGACAACTTCAGGTGGAATAATAAGCATGTAATTCAAGTCTGCAAAGAAGGGAAGAAAAATATTTGAATAATAGCTTAAAAATTTCCAAAATTGATGAAACAAATTCACAGAAACAGGAATCACAACAAAACCCAAGCACAAGAAGCATGAAGAAAACTACGTCAAGGCACATCACAATCAACCTGATTAAAACAAGTGATAGAAAGAAAAATTTTATTTTATTTATTTATTTATTGTGTGTGAGGAAGATCAGCCCTGAGCTAACATCGGTGCCTATCTTCCTCTACTTTATATGGGATGCCGCCACAGCATGGCTGACAAGCAGTGAGTCTGCCGGCACCTGGGATCCAAACCCTGGGCTGCCACAGTGCGAACTTAGCCTCTGCGCCACCAGGCCGGCCCTGAAACAAAAATTTTAAAGCAGACTCGCATACAGAGGAACAAATATCTGACCACAGATTTGTCAAAAACAATGCAAGCCTTGAAAGACACAAACTGCCAAAGCTCACTCAAGCAGAAAGAGATAACCTGAACAGTCCTGCATCTATTAAAGAAATTGAATTTTCAGTTAAAAGCATTCCCACTATTTCCCCAACCCTCTACCCTCTAGAAAATTCTAGCCCAGATAGCTTCTCTGGCAAATCCTACTAAACATTCAAAGAAAAAATGATACCAATTCTGCACAACTCTTTCACAAAATTGAAGAGGTGGGAATACTTCCTTACACATTCTGTGAGGCCAGAATTACTCTGGTACCCAAATCAAAGACATTATATGAAAGCATTAGATTAATATCCCTTTGATTACAGATGTAAAAATTCTTTAAAAATTAGCAAATCAAATCCAAGAATATTTAAAAAGATTACTACATCATGATCAAGTGAGTTTTATCCCAGGAACACAAGGCTGTCTGAACATCTGAAATTCAATCAACGTAATTCATACCACTAACAGACTAAAACAGTAACAGACTAAAAAAAATTTAAAGAACATAATCATCTCAGTAAATGCAGAAAGAGTATTTGGCAAAATCTAACATCCATTCCTGATAAAATGCTCAGCAAACTAGGAACTGAAAGGAATCTTCTCAGTCTGATAAAGGGCATCTATGAAAAACCTACAGACAACATCATTTTTTTTTTAAATAGCATTTTGGTTTTTGGTGAGGAAGATTAGCCCTGAGCTAAGATCTGTTGCCAATCCTCCTCTTTTCACTGAGGAAGACTGGCCCTAGGCTAACATCCATGCCCATCTTCCTCTACTTTATATGTGTGATGCCTGCCACAGCATGGCTTGATGAGTAGTGTGTGGGTTCATGCCTGGGATCCAAACCTGTGAACCCCGGGCCGCCAAAGTGGAGTGTGCAAACTTAACCACTATGCCACGAGCTGGCCCCACGCATGTTATTTTGAAAAATATTCCCTACTTAAAACACAGCAATCCTTTTCTTTTCCTCTCCCTTCCAACTACTGACATTTCTAAATGAGTAATCTAGATTTGCTACTGCCACTTTCTAACCACCCACTTTTCCTAAATCCTTTATGCCAACTCTTTAAATTGAGGGTTAAGTACCCTTGGAGGTAAAAACAGTGGGCTAGATTAAGTTTGGCTTAATTATGCCAAAGAAGAAAAGTTGGATCTTTACCATACACCATATACAAAAATTAACTCAAAATGGATCAAAGACCTAAACATAAAAGCTAAAACTAAAAAAACTCTTTGAAGAAAACAAAGGGGACATTGGGTTTGGCAACGATTTCTTGGCTATGACACCAAAAGCACAGGCAACAAAAGATAAAATAGATAAATTGGACTTCATCAAAATTAAAAACTTTTACGTATCAAGAGATGAAAAGACAACATATAGAACGGGAGAAAATATTTGCAGATCACAGATCTAAGACATTAATATCCAGAATATATAAAGAACTCCTACAACTCAACAACAAAAAACCCAACCCAGTACAAAAATGGGCAAAAGATTTGAATGGACATTTTTCCATAGAAAAGATGCTCAACATCCCTAGTCATTAGGGAAATACAAATCAAAACCATAAGATACCACTTCACACCCATTAGGACAGCTATTATACAAAACAAAACCCAAAAAACAGACAATAACAAATGTTGATGAGGATATGGAGAAATTGGAACCCTTGTGCACTGCTGGCAGAAATATAAAAAATGGTGCAGCCACTATAGAAAACAATACAGCAATTCCAAAAAAAAATTGAACATAGAATTACCATGAGTCAGTAATTCCACTTCTAGGTATATACCCAGAAGAATTTAAAGCAGGAACTCAAGCAAATATTTGCACACATATGTTCACAGCACCATTATTCACAGCAGCCAAAAGGTGGAAGCAACCTAAGTGTCCATCAAAAGATAAACGCAAAAACAAAATGTGGTATATACATACAATGAAATGTTATTCAGCCTTAAAAAGGAAGTAAATTCTGACACATGCCACAACATGGATGAACCTTGAAGACATTATGGTAAGTAAAATAAGCCAGTTACAACAAGACAAATATTGTACGGTTCCACTTATATGAGGTACCTAGAGTAGTCAAATTCAGAGACAGAAAGTAGAATTGTAGTCGCCAGGGGGAGGGGAAGAAAGGAATGGGGAGTTGTTTAATGGATATAGTTTCAGTTTTTCAAGATGAAAAGAGTTCTGGAGACTGGCTGCACAACAACGTGAATGTACTTAACACTACTGATCTGTACACTTAAAAATGGTTAGGACGATAACTTTTATATTATGTATGTTTTACAATTTTTTTTTTTTTTAAGTTTCTGGAATCAGATTACCTGGCTTTGAATCTTGGCTCTGCCACTTCCTAGCTATGTGACCTTGGGCAAATTACCTAACTGCTTTGTGCCTGATTTCCTCAGCCACAGATGAGATGACATTAAGAGTACCTACATCATTAACTTGTTGTGATGATTAAATTAGTAAAGTAAACCATTCACAACAGTCCTAGCACACAATGAGTACTGTTTTTAAGTGTTTGTTATTATTATTAGATTCACAGTTTTGAAAACATTATTTAATGTGGAACTCAGACCTACAGGCAAAACTGAGTTTCTCCTATGTAAAATTGAATAAAACAATTCATGTGTTTGGATTCAAGGTTTCCAGGTGAACTCTTGATATAAAGCACCACTACCACTTACACAAATTGAGGAAAGATTTCTATAACATTTTATTTTTTCAAAGACTTCATTTATAATTTTAAATATTTCATGTCAAGTAGTTTGTTTTAGTAGATGTGCAGATCAAATAATGTTCTAGGAATTTCTCTTCAGGGATTCTAACCAGTACTACTAACTGGGCACATTTGCTAATGTCTATTGATTCATCATCTGTAATGAAAAGCAAGGATTTAATAGCCATCTGGTGTAGTGTTGTTTCTATGGCATCTGATGCTTCACAATTTCCACAAGTAAAATTACTCAAAAGTGGCACCTTTTCTTCACTGATTTCAAACATAATATTGACCATTTCTAAGCAAGATGGTAAAACAAACAATTCTGCAATTGTGGAAGGCTACCACCTTTGTCTCCTATTTTGTGTTTGTACATGCTGAAAAAATTCAAATCTTCTTCTGTGAAAATGGGATGTTTTGTGGTGAGAGATCAGTGTAGTTTGCTTGGAACCATTTTTTTGGAATCCTCTTCCTTGCAAATAAGACAATTAGGGTGGGGAAGAAAATCACTGGGGAATACATATCTAAACTTAAGATAATCCTCATCAGAGGATCATTGACTGAATAATTAATTACGAAATAACTTTTTTTCCTGCTACTTGGTTTGTGGGATGAATCTGATGACTTTCCAGCTTTAATCAAGTAGTCTATAAGGGTCTTAGAAAAAACATACTTCCTATATACCCCTTCTCCTTTTTCTACCTCATTTTTCTCCAAAGCCCTGTTCACTCTTAACAGATAGATAGGCAGACAGAGAGACAGACTTTCATGCTTAATGTTTATTGTATATTTCTCCCACTAGAATGTAATAAAAAAATTTTTTTGGACTGTTTTGTTCACTGGTGTATCCTAAGTACCAAAAGAGCGCCTGGTACCTGGTATGCAGGCACTCACTAAATATTTGTCCAATGAATGAATTGGGAAACAGCATCAAAAATGGCCAGAAATAATGTCATTATTCTCCAACGTAACCAGTTTCAGAAAGCGTTTCTTTTGGGCCAGGGCCAAATTTTATTATTCGTTAGAGGATGAGGCCCTCTTTCTAAATTTTCAAAAGCCCAGAGGGCAAAACAGCCTTGTTTACCATCTGCCCTGCCAATTCTACATATAACTATTACTGCAACTGTATTCATCCACTTCATATTCATGGTTCACACTTCAATTATGTCATCCTAACATGCATGCAGAGGCCTATAAAGATAAGGCATTCAAATATCCAGAAAACTAAACAAGCCAAAATTCCAGATTATGTGCATCCTATCCTTACAGCCTAAAGTTGAATAAGATAAGTGCAATATCAACGCCATGATTCTCTATGTATAAAATCCTGGGAAATCTAAGACAAAAACACACAAAACAAAAAACTGCTAGAAGTTAAGAACTAAATCATTTTGATATAAGGTCATATACAAAAATCAACTGCATTTTTATATACTAGCAACAAAGAAATGGAAAATGAAACTTTTAAAAATATGATTTACAACAGCATCAAAAAACATGAAAAATTAAAATCACAATGAGATACTACTTCACACCCACTATGATGCTATAATGAAAGAGACAAACAATATCAAGTTTTGGCAAGGATTTACAGAAACTAGAACTCTCATACATTGCTGGTAAGAGTGTAAAATGGTGCAACCACTTAGGAAAATAGTTTGCCAGTTTCTTATAAAGTTAAATATAAATTTACCACACGACCTGGTAATTCTACTCTTAGGTATTTATCCCAGAAAAATGAAACCTTATGTCAATAAAAAGCAATGTATACACAGGTATTCACAGCTTTATTTATAAAAGTCTAACACTAGAAATAACCCAAATTTCCTTCAATCAGTGAATAAACAAATTGTGTTATATCCATACAACGAAATAGTATTCAACAATAAAAAGAAACTGATGAGTGATGTCAGCATCATGGCAGAGTGAGCTTTCCCCTTAGACTCTCCCCACCTAAGATACAAAAAAAGACATTCATATACCAACAGAGGACATTCACACAACACAAAAGATGTCTGAGAGACCCATGCAGCCCTACATTTGGAGGTGGAGGTGCTGGAACCCCTGGAGGAAGTGGAAGGAGGTAAGGAGAACACATCTCTCTCTTGAAAGACAGTGACCCTGGATCCAGGATGGCACGGCTCATGGGGTGGGGGGGCAGGGGGCCCTCTCTGGGAAAACCATAGCTCTCCAAGTTCCCTCACAGCCCGTGGGAAACTCCCACATGGAGGGGACCGAACTGTTGTGGGGGTGTTTTCATCAAGCTAGCACCCCAGGAGAGCAGATAGCAAGGGAAGAGCAAGAAGCCCCTGGAATTGGGCAGGTGAAAGAAAGAGTCCCTGCCCCCACCTGGTGCTTCAGCTCAGCCAGTCAGCCAGAGCACCCGTGGATCGTAGCAGGCTCAGAATACACAGCTCTTGGAGAGTAAAGTCAGCATCATGGCAGAGTGAAATTCCCTCTTTGAATCTCTGCCCTCTAAGACACAACAAAAACATCATTCGCATACCAACAGAGGTCAAGCAAACACTACAAAGGACTTCTAAGAGGCCCACATTGTGGTACATGTGATGGTGGAGGCGTGGGAAGCCCCAAAGGACTTGAGGAGAGGTAAGGAGATTTACTCCCCCTCCCCATTCAATCGGAAAAGACAGAGAGTGTGAGTCACAGACAGAGAGCGGGGAGGGCCAGCCCTCTGAGGGAAAGCTGTCGCCCTCCAGGTGCTCTCACAGACTGTTGAGACATCCCCACTGGGAAGCGCCGGCGAACTGTTGTGGGGGTGCAGTCAACATCCAGGCACCCCAAGAAAGCAGATAGCGAAGGAGGAAGGAAGCCCCGGAATCAGGCAGGTGAAAGAGAGAGCCCCTCCCCACAGGATACACAGCTTTTGACACCCATCCAGTGGCAGTAGGTGGAACCTGCAACCAGCTATTATAAGGAAAAAAAAAAAACATACCCTCAAAGAGCATGCAAAAACATATTAAATCTCCAGACCAGAAGGAAAATGACAAGCATCCAGAAATCAATACTGAAGGCACAGAAATTTATAATCTAAATGACAAAGAATTCAAAGCAGCTCTCATTTAAAAACTCAACGAGGGGCCGCCCGGTGGCAGAGTGGTTTAGTCCACACTTTGGCAGCCTGAGGTTCCTGGGTTCGGATCCCATGCGCCAACTGACCCACTGCTCGTCAGCCATGCTGTGGTGGCGTCCCATATCAAGTGGAGGGAGATAGGCACAGATGTTAGCCCAGGGCCAGTCTTCCTCAGCAAAAAGAGGAGGATCGGCAATGGATGTTAGCTCAGGGCTGGTCTTTGTCACCAAAAAAAAAAAACCTCAACGAGTTACAAGAAAATACAGATAGACAGTTCAATGAAATCAGGAATTTCTTCACAAAAGAGACTGAAACTACGAAGAAAACCCAATCAGAAATGTTGGAAATGAAAAACACAATGGAGGAGATAAAGACAAATCTGGAATCTTTAAAAACAGAGCTGAAAATATGGAGGAAAGAATTAGCAATACTGAGGATAGGAATGCAGAAATGCTCCAGATGGAAGAGGAGAGAGAACTAAGACCAAAAAGAAATGAAAAAAATCCTCTGAGAAATATCCAATTCAATTAGGAAATGCAACATAAGGATTATAGGCATTCCAGAGAGAGAAGAGGGGAAACAGGAGCAGAGAGCTTGTTGAAAGAAATAATAGCTGAGAACTTCCCAAACCTGGGGAAGGAGCTGGAAATACAAGTGAATGAAGTCAGTAGATCTCCTAACTATATCAATATAAAAAGACCCTCTCCAGGGATATAGCAGTAAAGCTGGCAAAAGTCAATGACAAAGAAAAAATATTAAGGGCAGCAAGACAAAAATAAATAACATACAAAGGAATTTCTATCAGGCTTTCAGAGGATTTCTCAGCAGAAACCTTACAGGCTAGGAGAGAGTGGAATAATATTCAAAATCCTGAACAACAAAAATTTTCAGTCAAGAATACTCTATCCAGCGAAAACACCCTTTGGATATGATGGAGAAATAATAACTGTTCCAGATAAACAAAAGCCAAGGGAGGTTCACTGCCACAACACCCCCACTATAAGAAATGCTCAAGAAGGCCCTCATGCCTGAAAAAAAAAAAAAAAATAGAGAGGGGAGACAAAGCCTTGAGCAAGGAAAAAATATGTAGACAAAGTCAGAAAGATTGCAGCTCTCTATCAGAATAGGTTAGCAAACACTTAATTACAACATCTAAGATAGAGGGAAGGAAAACACCAAAAATAAATATAACCTCATCACTTTAAACACAAATTCATAACACAAGATGGAATAAGTTGTGACAATAATAACTTAGAAGGGGAAGAGGAAAGGGATGGAGTCAACTCAGTCTAAGGAAATAAGAGGCGATCAGAAAATGGACTATCTCATCTATGAGATTTTTTATACAAACCTCATGGTAACCACTAAACAAATAATCAGAACAGAGACACATATGATAAATAAAGAGAAAACCAAGAAAACCATCATACAAACTACCAAACTGAATTGGTAGTCTGAAACAAATGGGACGAGAAATAAAGGAAATGCAAGAGAACTGGAATATGAGTGATAAAATAGCAACATTAAGCCCTCATATATCAATAATCACTCTAAATGTACATGGACTGAATTCTCCAATCAAAAGACAGAGAGTGGTGGGATGGATTAAAAAGCAAGACCCAACTATAGCAAAGTTACAGGGTACAAAATCAACCTACAAAAATCAGTTGCATTTCTATACTCTAATAATGAACTAACAGAAAGAGAACTGAAGAAGACAATCGCACTTACAATCACAACAAAAGAATAAAATATCTAGGAATAAATTGAACCAAGGAGATGAAAGACCTATACAATGAAAACTATAAGACATTATTGAAAGAAATCAATGATGACATAAAGAAATGGAAAGATATTCCATGCACATGGATTGGAAGAATAAAGCTATTTAAAATGTCCATACTACCTAAAGCAATCTACAGATTGAATGCAATCCCAGAGTCCCAATGATATTCTCCATAGAAATAGAACAAAGAACACTAAAATTCCTGTGAGGCAACAAAAGCAATCCTGACAAAAAAGAACAAAGCTGGAGGCATCACAATCCCCGACTTCCAAATATACTACAAAGCTATAATAATTAAAATTAGTATGGTACTGGTACAAAAACATACACACAGATCAATGGAACAGAATTGAGAGCCCAGAAATAAAACCACACATCTACGGACAGCTAATCTTTGACACAGAAGCTAAGAACACACAATGGAGAGAGGAAAGTCTCTTCAATAAATGGTGCTGGGGAAACTAGATAGCCACATGCAAAAGAATGAAAGTAGACTATTTTCTTTCGCCATACAGAAAAAATAACTCAAAATGGATCAAAGACTTGAAGGTAAGACCTGAAACTATAAAACTCCTGGACGAAAACATAGGCAGTACACTCTTTGACATGGGTCATAGAAGGATCTTTTCGAATTCCATGTCTACTCGGATGAGGGAAACAAAAGAAAAAATAAACGAGTGGGACTTCATCAGACTAAAGAGCTTCTGCAAGGCAAATGAAACCAGGATCAAAATGAAAAGACAACCCACCAGCTGGGAGGAAATATTTGCAAATCATATATCCAACAAGGGATTAATCTATATAATATATAAAGAAGTCACACAACTCAACAACCAAAAAACAACCTGATCAAAAAATGGGCAGAGGATATGAACAGACATTTTTCCAAGGAAGATGTACAGATGGTCAATAGGCACATGAACATTAGTTGACATCACTAATTATCAGGGAAATGCAAACCAAAACTATGCTAAGATATCACCCTATACCTGTTAGAATGGCTATAATCACCAAGACAAAAAATAACAAATGTTGGAGAGGTTGTGGAGGAAAGGGAACCCTCATTCACTGCTGGTAGGAATGCAAACTGGTGCAGCGTCTATGGAAAACAGTATGGAGATTCCTCAAAAAATTTAAAATAGAGATACCTTAGGTTCCAGCTATCCCACTGCTGGGTATTTATCCAAACATCCTGAAATCAACAATCCAACGAGGTTTATGCACCTCTGTGTTCACTGCAGCATTATTCACTATAGCCAAGAAGTGGAAGTAACCCAAGTGTCCCTTGATAGGTGATTGGATAAAAAACATGTGGTATATATATACAATGGAATACTACTCAGCCATAAAAAAAAAGACAAAATCGTCTGATTTGCAACAACATGGATGGACCTGGAGGGTATTAAGGGAAATAAGCCAGACACAGAAAGAGAAACAGCGCATGATTTCACTCATATGTGGAAGATAAACTAACACACGGGCAGAGAGAACAGTTTGGTGGTTACCAGGGGGAAGGGGGTTGGAGGGTGGGCACAAGGGGAGAAGGGACACATTTTTATGGTGACTGACAAAGAATAATGTACAACTAAAATTTCACAATGTTATAAATTATTATGACATCAATTATAAAAACAAAAAAACAACAAAAAAAGCAACTGCTAATACATGCAAGAACATGAACAATTTTCAAAGATCTTATTATACTAAGAGAAAGAAGCTGGACACAAAAACGTACACACTGTTTGATTCCTTTTATGCAAAATCCCAGAACAGGCAAAACTAATCTGTAGTGTTAGAAATCACATTAGTGGTTGGTTGCAGTGGGGTTGGGGGAGGAGGCTGACTGCAAAGGGACATAAAGGAACTTTTTGGGGAAATTAAAATGTTCTACATCTTGGTTTGAGTAGTGGTTAAAAAGATGCATACATTTGTCAAAAATCATCAATCTGTACACTTAAAATGTGTGATTTTGGGGGGCTGGCTTGGTGGCATAGTGGTTAAGTTCGTGCTCTGCTTCGGCAGCCCAGGATTCGCAGGTTCAAATCCCGGGCGCGAACCTACACACCGTTCATCAGCCATGTGTGGCAGCATCCCACATACAAAATAGAGGAAGATGGGCACAGATGTTAGCTCAGGGCTAATCTTCCTCAGTAAAAGGAGGAGGACTGGCAAGGGATGTTAGCTCAGAGCCAATCTTCCTCACCAAAAAAAGTGTGATTTTTATTGTATGGATATTATACTGCAATAAACTGATTTTTAAAAATCCTGATTATCTGGATTCTCTTCTCACCATACCAACCCCTCACCCACACTCCCTTTTATCAAGCAGATCTGGCTACAAAAGAAGGGGCTAAAAATACCTCTAGGAGAGACACAAAGGCTTCAAGAAAGAAGTGGGTTTCTAGTCTCATTTAATTTTCTAATTTAATTCATTTAAAAGTCTAGTCTCATTTAATCCTGAAAAGTAGCCAATCTTAATCTCTTTCACCTGCTCAACAGAATGGCAGAAACCACAGGTACGTAGTTCTCTCATAATAAGAGAAATCACAGCTTTCTGCAATTCTTCAACATCTAGGGGCCACACAACACGTACAACTTGATAGGCCAAACAGCAGAGGGGAAAGCACTGACTGGCAATCTGGAAGCTGAAAATCAAATGCCCTTTAACAACCAATGTACCTGCCCTGTATTCCTAGCTCAGGGCTTTTGTACTAGATCAGTAAGGAGTTTGTTTGCTGACAGCTTAGGGGATATACCAGAAAGGATTAGTCCTGGCACTGCTGCTGAGAAAACTCTGGGCAAAGTCTGACCCATGGCCTTGGAAAGGAGTATCAGATGAGGCTGTGGAAGGAAACAAGTCTTCATCATAACTAATAAAGAATGCTGCCTGCTGTTTCAACATAAAGGAAAACCAGTCTGAAAAGAGAACTTCCAACCACAGCATCATTCGTCTGGTTGACAAAAATTACCTTAAGCACATTTTGCATGAATCTGGATACCAAAAACCAGTGAATGTATAAAGCACATCAAATTATATTGCAACAGGCCCCAAAGTCCTTTCAAATTCTCTGATTTTGTCGGACTTTGAGTTTAATGAATATCACTTGAAATAAACAGGTCCAGAACTCAAGTTGAAAACCTTTCTGCTTCATTGAATTTTTTTTCTTTTTAACATGAATGAGATTCAGTCAATGAGCATTTATGAAGCAACTACTTGGAACCAGGTGCTGTGTTAAGTAATATAGAGCCTAAGATAAAGATGACACAACACTTCCCCTCAGTAAGATCTTACAGTCTAGGTGGAAAAGAGAGAATTAGATCATATAGTATGGTGTGATAAATGCTATGTCACAAATATATATGAGGTCTTGGGAAACAAGGACTTCCCAGAATAAAACTTTTACTGATTCTTGAAGTAGAACTAGAAGTTATTTGATCAAAAATGACAGAGAAAGGTCTTCTATGCAGAGAAAAAAGTATATACAAAGGCAAAATAACATGAAACAATAGGAGGTATGAAACCCCATGGCATGTCTAGGGAACTGCAAGTACTTTGGTATGGCTGAAATAAAGGAGGTGTGGTATAAGATGAAGCTAGGAAAAAGCACACTGGGATGGGATCCTGAAGGGCTGTTTGTCTTAAAATTAAGGAACCAAAATTTAATCCAGAATGTTATAGGAAATAATTAAAGGATTTTAAGTAGCAGTCTGATATCATGCTGTTATTTTTTTTTCCCAAGGCAAACATTAAATGAGCTTTATTTGAGTAAAGGGAATAAGTAAAACTTGTGAGAAACATTTTTATGAGCTGATATCTTGGCTTTGATGACCCAGGGAAAGACATTCTTGCTTGTACAGGGGTAACTCATTTTGCTTTTATGAAATCAAAGTTAGAAATCTTAATGGGTTTTAATAACCCTAAATGTCAGGTTGAATTTAAGTTTGGACAATTTCAGATAACACCTCTTTATAATTTCATGCTGTTATTTTAGAAAGATAACCTGGCAGCAAAGAAGAGAATGGTCTGGAGAGATGCTAAACCAGAAGCAGGGAGACCAACTGGGAAGGAACTGGGATGATGCAGGTAATAAGTGATACGATCCAAATAAGGCAGAGAAGTGGGGATGGACAGGAGGAAAGAGGATATTTTTAAGAGGAATCATTCATAGGACTTGTGACTTCTGGATAAGTGAAAAGGACAGAGTCTAGGACAATTCTCTGTTTCAGCTTCAGCAATTGAACGGATGGTGCATTAAGCATAGCCAAGATATGGAATATCAATAGACAATCAGGTTTAGATAGAAAGATAACATTTAAACATGCTGATTAAAATATAATGAGTATTGGACTGTCGTACAGTGAACTTTGAAAGGTGACAATATTTAAATTCTATTTCAGTATTACAGGGCTGAAGCTCCATTTGATGATGGGAGAAAATAACATAGAGAAATCTTAAGTCAGGAAGGAAATTCGAGAAAAAAATGTATTAAATCCCATAGTGGAACCTGGAAGAGGTTATCATTTCTGACTCCCTCTCTCACAATGACCTACCTGCAAAACAATTCTAACAAATTCAGGCAAAATTATATTTTTAGTTTTGCCCAAGAGTTCTACAAATATTGTATGGCAAGTTCAAAGTTTGAGAAAGACTGGTTTTAAATCATTTTCTAAGCTTCCCTACTCTGATACAGCATAGAAAAATACATACTAAGGAGTAAGTTTTGTGTTCCCTTTCTCAGAAGGACCTACTTAACTGAAGAGAAGAAAAGTCTCAGTTCAGTAAACAGTAGGACCCAAAAAGCAAGGGCAAAGAGAAGAGTTTCCTCCTGGATAATAAATCCCTTTCCATAAAATCAGTTATAGACACAGTGCAATTCATTTATAATGTTTTACTCTGCCAATTATTCTCCTCTCAGGGATATGCAACTGTTTTTCACTTTTCCACATATCCTATTTGGTGGAGAAGAGGAAGGGGACTAAAATGGATTTTGTTTTTGCTTCTAGGCTCAAGTTTATTTATCTACATTTTAAAAACCTACCTGTTTTCTTAAAGATTAATAGCCTATTCTAGATTACTAAACACAAAGCATCAACTGACAAAAAAAAGGGATAGTTAATATCACCGTTCCCTTAGAGTCTCTTTTGACCGGACCTTCCTCTCTCTCTCCAGCCTTCAAATTCTGACAAAGTCCTACCTATTCCTACCTCTCCAAGAACACATGCTTAAGGCAAAAAGAGAAGAGGACTAGGGTAGATGAAAGAAAAGAATCTTTTTTCTAATGTATTATTGAGGCATAGGAGAGATGCAGAGCTAGCATCATAAACCAGCTGGTAATAAAAAATCCTCACTTTACAGACAAAATTTTTAAAAATTTTCTAGCCTCTGCCTATAGCTAAACTTACTAATAATCTCTATGATAAACCAGTCTATGAACTAAAGCAAAAGCCTCAAATATCTTGGTGAAGAAGAATCACCAAAATTTTCCAAATTTTAAAATGCCAAGATGGTAATATCTTCTGTTATATGCTGACAGTCAAATCTCTTAGCTTAGAGATCTAACAGTAGATCTCAACATACTGTTTGAACACCTCAACACTAGAAATATTTCTGAGGGAAATCTAACTCATCCGAAAATTTTTTTCACCTCCCAATCTAACAAGAAAAGGAGATTAACCTAACCAGAATACTACTCTAGAGTATGCATTCTCAATGAGGGAGATATCACCTTTGAGGATGCAAGAAAAACCCCCATGAGATACTGTGATGGTTTGTGTTCCAGCAAAGGACAACAGTACACAAACAGATATACAGTATACTTCTAATATTAAAATTTCATGAAGGGAAGGCAATGAAGGAAAAAAATGTCTAAAAAGGCTCCTTAGGAAACAATAACGAAGAAAAAGGTTGAGAAACACTGTTCAGGATCAGGGGTCCACAAACCTTTTCTGCAAAGGGTAAATAGTAAATATGTTAGATTCTGAAGGCTGTACAGGCTATCACTATTCAACTTTGCCATTGTAGCATGAAAGCAGTCATAGATGATACATAAAGGAAAGAGCATGGCTGTGTTTCAATAAAACTTTATTTATAGACAATAAAATTTGAATTTCATATAATTTTTGCATCATAAAATACTGTTCTTCTTTTGATGTTTTCCAATCATTTAAAAATGAAAAAATCAACCCAAATGTCTATCAACTGACAAATGGATAAATAAAATGTGGTACATCCATACAATGGAATATTATCTGGCAATAAAAAGGAATGAAGTATTGAATCATGCTACAACATGGATGACTCTTGAAAATATTATGCTTAGTGGAAGAAGCTAATCACAAAGACCACATATTTATTGTATAATTCCATTTATATGAAATGTCCAGAATAGGTAAATTTATAGCAACAGAAAGTAGATTAGTGGTTACCTGTGGATAGGGCAGGGGGGTGGTTTGGAAGAAGTGTGGGTTGACTGATAAAGGGTACCAGGTTTCTTTTTGGGGTGATAAAAATGTTCTAAAACTAGATAATGGTGAACTATTCAACTCTGTGAATATACTAAAAAAGCATTGAACTGCATGCTTTAAATGGGTGAAATTTATGGTATGTGAATTATATCTCAATAAAGCTATTTCAAAAAAAGGTTAAAATCACTCTTTAGCTCATAGAGTGTACAAAAACAGGAGGTGGCCCTGATTTGGCCTGCAGTCTGTCGTTTGCCAACCCCTGTTCTAGATATATCAATTCAGCAAATATGATCTTAAGGGAGGGAAATATAAACTAGCACCTTAGGAGTCAGACACTCTAATTAAAAGAGGAAAGATTTTTCACAGCCCTGTAGGAAAAGCAAAAGCTACTCATAGACAATAAGCCATTAGAACTGCTATCCAGGTTACCAAGCACATTCAATAAACTAAACCAGATACTCAAACTTTAGAGTGTGTCAGAATCATCATGGTAGGGACTGTTAAAACAGACAAATAGGGCCTGGCCCGGTGGCATAGTAGTTAAGTTCAAGCGCTCTACTTCAGCGGCCTGGAGTTCAAGGATTCCAGGTGCAGACCTACACCCTGCTCATCAAGCCATGCTGTGGCGGCATCCCACATACAAAATAGAGGAAGATTGGCACAGATGTTAGCTTAGTGACAAATCTTCTTCAAGCAAAAAGAGGAAGACTGGCAACAGATGTTAGCTCAGGACCAATCCTTCTCACCAAAAACAAACAGACAGACAGATGGATGGGCCTCATCCTTAGAGTTTCCAAGAGGTTAGGACTGGGATGGAGATGAAAACCTGCATTTGTAACAGCTTTCCCTATTATGTTGATGCTGCTGATCTGGGGATCACACTCTTGAGAACCACTGATCTAAATTAATAGACTGTAACTAGTGAAATATTTACTGTTGTCATATTTGAGTCATATATCAGATATCAACATTTAATGAAAAGTGAAGATATACCCTCTCTTATTCACTCCAGTGGGTCTTGGTCTTTGGCTCCTAAAGCAGTATAGCAAACATTTTCTTTCAATCTGCAATGTGGCTGTATGTAATCATAAAACCTCCTCCTCCTTCCTTAAAACTGAAGCTGACTATTCAGAAACCATCAGAGCTCTAGGTGCATTTTTTTGGACACAGGTACACAGACAAAGCTCTCAGTGTTTCCCAGAGGCTCACTAACACCATTCTCAAAGAAAGTCCAGGCGGTGAAAAGAGGTGAAACAAAAACCATCTAGACCAATGAACCACAACTGAATAGAGTTTACTTAGAGCACTTGATATGACTTTACAGAAACAAGAACCTAGGGACAAGACCCTTGGAGCTGGGAAGTTCTGTCAAATACCCTGCAGCTTTCCACCTTCCTCCACCACCATAAATTGGTTAAAGCATAACAGGGCTTGGCCTTGTTGATAGTGGTTAAGTTTGCACGCTCTGCTTCGGTGGCCTAGGGTTCGCAGGTTTGGATCCTAGGCGCGGACTTAGGCACTGCTCATCAAGCCATGCTGTGGCAGGTGCCCCACGTATAAAATTGAGGAAGATAGGCACAGATGTTAGCCCAGGGCCAATCTTCCTCAGCAAAAAGAGAAGGAATGGCAACAGACGTTAGCTCAGGGCTAATCTTCCTCAAAAAAAAAAAAAAAAGCATAACAGAAAAATTCCAAATACTTTATGTAGATACTCTGCCCTCAAGAAGGGAGAGCACTTGACTCCCCACTCCTAAGTTGCGGGCTACACATGGTGACTTCCCTCCAAAAAGTACAGTATAGACAGGGGAGGAAAGAGTAACTTTACAGTGAAAAAACCTGACAAACACTATCTCAGCCAGGTGAACAAAGTCAACATCAACAGTAATAAATCACATAAATAGTACGTACCTTTGATGCAATGGGATGAAAATGCTACCTTACCTCTGTGGTCCTTCTTCCAAAACCTGTAACTCCAGTCTGATTACAAGGAAAATATCAGATAAATACCAACCGAGGGGCATTCTACAAAATAACTGACCACTGCACTTCAAAACTGTCAAGGTCATCAAAAACAAGGAAAATCTGAGACACTGTCAAGACCAAGAAGAGGTTGAGGAAACATGATAACTAAATGTAATGTGGTCTCCTGGATGTGATCTTAGAACAGAAAAAGGACGTTTGGCAAAAACTAACAATCTGAATCAAGTATGAAAGTTAATTAATAATAACATCTTAATATTGGTTTAGTAATAGGTTCAGTAATAGCAGCAAATGTACCATACTAATTAGCCAGATGTAGAGGAAAATCTGAGCATGGGATATATGGGAATTCTGTACTATCATCTCAATTTTTCTGTAAATCTAAAACTGTTCTAAAAGATAGTCTATCGGGGGGAAAAAAAAAGCATAACAGCACAATTCCAGGCTAGAGCTAGTGAACTGTTAGAAATCACTATACCCCAAAACAAACTACATCTGACCAAGGTATCTTAAATTTTTTTCAAAAAAACAAAACAAACATACCAGGCCAGCTACATAATACTTAACATCCATGGTAACTCTGAGTTAAAGAAAATCTGAATTCTTCTCTCAATTCCTTTCAAAGAACACTTGAAGGATAGAATTTATTAAAATGTATAGAGCCCTTTTAAAAAAATGTATAGAGCCCAATCACATGCCAGACACTGGAGATGCAGAGATGAATAAGAGTCCCTGTCCCTAACAAATAGCTCATAGATGGGGATGGGGAACGTTGGAGAGGGTAGGGAATCAGATGTAAAAACAAAACTACAAAAGCATAAGACAAATCAGTGCTAGAAAAAGTCTGCAAAATAATCACGGGAGCAAAGAAAAAGGACACTCATTGGCAATCTACTTGCTGGAGAAGAACAGGCCTCAGTTAAGCTTTACTTTTATCTGGACAAATTCAATTATGAAAATACATTTACAAAATGAAGTGAAAGAAAGCTCCAATATGCTCCACAAAGCTTAGGATACATACCTGATAGACAAACAGATAACTGGTTATTGAGAGATTTTAAGGAGCATGAATTTCAAAAGTATAATCACAAATCAAACGGTTTTTTAAAAGTTAAAAAAAAAAAGAATAGTTACATCTCCCTGCCCCTTAAAAAAGAAATTGTTGATAGCCTTCACAGAATTTGAAAAAAAGAAATTCTGCAAAAATAAATGTCTATATATTCTTCACAGGCAGACTTGTAACACTTCCAGTTATACACAGCCATGAGAATTACTAATGGTGAAGGCACACATTTTACTGGCCTACTTAAATATACAATCCTAACATCCCACCTTTCTTTTTCCTAACATCCACTCTTCCTTTTTTCCTTCCTGTTTTTGCCCAGTATGAAGCAGGGGTATCTAAATATCAAAAGTTCTCAGTGACAATAATTAACAATTACATTTTTCTGACTGATTTGTAGCTTTCTAAACATTTCTTCTTTCTACCCAAATTCTACCCACTATAAGTCCCACTTTCTCTATAAACCTGTCTCCAAATACTCTTCCACTGATTTTTCCTGTCTTTATATCACTTATAATCTGTTATATAAACTATCACATCTCTGTGTAACATAGATCTAGTATTTCATGATTTTTGTTTCTGAATAAGATGTGCACTTCTTTAATATGTACTGTGGTTTCTACTCTTAAAATTCAACTACTTACTATATCATTCATGGTTCGTGGTTGCTTATAGAAACTAATTTTGGCTGATTTAAGCAAAAGATGAAAGGTTTGTGGGTGACTCCTAGAACTCCCAAGAAGTCTGGAGAATTAGGCTCAGAAAACAAGCAGGCACAGGAAGGGGCTACACAATCAGAATCACTTATGAAATCATACCACATAATCAGTCTGGTAAGGACACTGCTGCGTCCACCACTGAACCACACTGATGCCACTGGAAATTGGATGGTACTGTCACCACCACCACTATAAACAAGTGTCCACTGTCCGTTGGCATCAGGGACTGAAAATATCAGGGATGATATATCTGGTTGGTGAAGCTTGGGTCAAGGTCTCAAATCCTCATTGCTAACACAGCTGGTAAAGTATGCATCTGGCATTTTCTGATTTTACAGTAGACATTGGACTTATAAAGTGAGGAATTCTCCCAAAGGGGAGGGACTCAGATAATTGATAGCAAAAACAAAAATAAATGTTTATTGTATGTATTGAATTATTCCATCTTCCAAAGTACTAAAGGCATATCTATGTAAAATACTGCATTCTAAATAAAAGCACAGTATTTAGAAGTAAACAAAAATTATCTTTAATCAAAATAACACGAGTAGTAAAAAAAGAAGTAATAGCAATTATTTTTATATATGGATGGTGATATTCGACCTTTCTCAGTAACTTAAATCTAAATACTGTCATCTAGTCAAAGTAACAGCAGTTACTACATTCAAATAGAAGCAGAGGGATGAACAATTCTGTACTAAAATGGAGAAGACAGATTTGGTGAAGAAAAAACTCTAGTAGCTCTCACAATTTTATCCATCATTTGAAAAGACTTGCATGTCAGACACTGGGGCTACATACAGAAGCTTAGAGTTTAATAACAGAAAACAGACATGAAAACAAAGGAATGGAATAAAACACTGTGGAAGTTAAATACTGCCATGAGGGGTTCAAAGGAAAGATGCCAGGGTGGAGGTGGGGTGCAATGACAGAAAGTCAGAAAAGGCTTTGTTGAAGAGGTGTTCTTAAGCATCTTGAATGATAAGATGAATAGCACAGGAAAAAAGGCAAAGGGAGGAAGAAGAACAAAATTAAAATACCACCCTAATATAAGATAGCCCTATTCCATTTATGACTCCTAATAATATTTTAGAAGAGGAGTGAAAATAAAAGTTTAGATGAATGCATATGAAAAACAAAAGAGGAGATGTCAGTCAAGATGGATCACTGGGATTTATTTTGTTAAAAGCAAATGCAAAATATGGGTACGGTAGACTGCAAAAAAAAAGTTGCACATTATTCCCCTCCCTGAACCCACCCACTTGCAATTCTCTCAACAAGAGATGGAATTCTACTTCATTACCACTTGAATCTGTGCTGCCTGGCCTCATGACTTGCTTTCTCCAACAAAAACTGGAGGAAGCAAAGTAGTGCCAATTCTCTGCTTGAGCTTCAAGAGGCCTGGCACACATCCCATAGTTCCTCTTGGGGAAGGAGACCACCATGTGCATTATCCTTATATAGCCTGGTAGAGAATGAAAACCTACATGGAGAAGGTGGCTCAGTTGTGCCAACCAAGGTAAGCCAAGTCTGGCCCAGATCACCAGAACCATGTAGCAGAGCCCAGCCTAAACTAACCCTCAGAATTAAAAAACAGCTACGTAAATAGTGGTTGTTTTAAGCCATTAAGTTGGAGTGCCTGTTTATAGCAAAAGCTAACTGAGGTAATGGGTAACTTGAGGTAATGGGTTTAGAGAATACGTAGAGAGACAGGTTTCTAAATTAAAAGGTGTAGAGGCTGGCCCAGTGGCATAGTGGTTAAGTTTGCGCACTCCACTTCAGCAGCCCAGGGTTCACAGGTTTGGATCCCAGGCGTGGACCTACACACTACCTATCGAGCCATGCTTAGACAGTGTCCCACATAAAGTAAAGGAAGATTGGCATGGGTGTTAGCGCAGGGCCAATCGTCCTCAGCAAAAAGAGGAGGATTGGAAGCGGATGTTAGCTCAGGGCTAATCTTACACACACAAACACACACACACACACACACACACACACACACGGTGTATATTCACCATCATGGAATTTCTAAAGTAGAGAACTGATAAATAAGAATTTGCAGATTTCCTCATCAGTAATATTTCAGAAAATGTCCATAGGCCCTGCAACATTAAAAAAAAGGGGTGAGAGGTGCTCTGAAAAGTATAAATGTTCAATTGTTCATCAACAGGAGAATAGTTAAGTAAATTGTGGTATATTCTCACAATGCACTACCTTAGAGCAATGAGAGTGAACAAACTACAACCACATGCAATTATGATATGACTCTCAGAGGCTCAAAAGTATAAGACTCCCTACATATAAAAACTAAAAGCAGGCAAAACTAACATATGGTGTCAGAAGTCAGCATAGTGGTTAGCCTGAGAGGGCTTGAGACTAGAAGGCAGCATAAGGCAAGTTTCCAGGGGCTACTAATGTTCTGTTCCTTGATCTCGGTGTTGGTTACATAGATATGTTCAAATTGTGAAAATTTATTGAGCTGTAAGCTTATAACAAAGTGGACATTTTGTATGTATAACAAAACGTTTTTAAAAGTATATATTATTCTATATAATTGATAATTATCACCTTTATTTACTGCTTATATTGTTATACTCCCAAAATGTTATTAAAAACTTCAAACTTACACAAAAATAGAAAGAATAGTATATATTGCTGTATTTTTTTGTGTGAGGAAGACCAGCCCTGAGCTAACATCCGTTGCAATACTTCCTCTTTTTGCTGAGGAAGACTGGCCCTGGGCTAACATCCGTGCCCATCTTCCCCTGCTTTATATGGGATGCCGCCACAGCATGGCTGACAAGCAGTGCGTAGGCAGGCACCCAGGATCTGAACTGGCGAACCCCGGGCTGCCAAGTGCGAACTAAACCGCTGAGCCACTGGGCCGGCCCCTATATTGCTGTATTTTGATTGACATCTCTACTGACCTATCTTTCAGCTCAACACTTCTTAGTTAAAATACACAGCTATTTTGTTTTTTACCCCTAATCCACCCCTTCCTAGTGTGAACATCACCACCTATCAAACCTAAACAATTCTAGGAGAAAAATCAGGAAAACAGAAACAAGCATGGTTTAAGTGCATGTGTATATGACATCTCCTGTAGTCCTCACTAGAATCAGAGTCTGTCACCCTACTTGATATTTTCCTGAAGCAGTCAACTGATATATGCAGGCTGGGAAGTGGGTTTCAGGCAGCTCATTTACACACAATCAAAAGTAGTTTCTCCTTTAAAACTGAACAATCCAGAATACAAAGAATCTGGCTAGAGTTCACAGGCAGATGGTAAGAAAGACTGAGGAGAGGCAAGAGGACAGTGATTGAAAAAACTGAGTATATAAGCATTCTGTCCTAGAGCACGTATCTGGGGAGATCTTCCTCAGGATAATCCCATTGGCCAAATTCAAAACAACCAATTGCATCTACATATTTCATTTACATATATTCACTCAATATTCATATACATATTCACATATATCCTGAGTTTTATTATTACCGTTCCTTGAGTTTTTCTTCTTTATTCACTGAAACACTCATGTACTTTAGGGTGAAGAAATATGGGACAGCACTGAGAAGACCTGCTTAAACCACCAACATAGGTGCAAACACTTATACAGCATCTAATGATGTAGTCTATAGCATCATGTTTTTCTATTGCCATTATTCTAGGGAAAAAGTGAGCCAATAATGTCACACTTGTGAAGTTGCATAGGTCCCAGTAATTCTCTCCTTTTGTGTTTTGGATTGGATGAGAACAGAAAACAATCTCTCCACCTGTTAAGCCTAGAACCAACACAAGATCCTAGACGTTAGTAAATGAAGAGATACATCATGTTCTTAGGTGGTAAGCCAATATTATATAATGATAATGCAATAGTTTATTACAGTATTATAAAGAACATTTCTCCCTCAGATTAAACCTATAAAGTCAATGTAATTCCAATCTATAGCTGAATTGGAGTTTGGGACAATTATAACAAAACATTTTTAAAACTAGTCTAGAAAGAAGGAATATGAGGACAACTTGGCCTTTGTTACAATAGCCTAACTCTTACATGGCACTTACTATGTTACATAGCATTAAAAGTGCTTTACATATATTAATGCATTTAACCCTCACAATAACCCTATAATGTATGTAATATTATAATCCTCATTTTATAGATGATACTGAGGTCCACAGACTTTAAATAACTACCATTAAGTCATTTAGCTGTTAATGGTGGAACTAGCATTC
Organism: Tapirus indicus; assembly: GCA_031878705.1. NCBI lineage: Eukaryota > Metazoa > Chordata > Mammalia > Perissodactyla > Tapiridae > Tapirus > Tapirus indicus. Next base: position 55,473,796 of record CM062918.1, on the reverse strand, counting down.
AACCAGTCTAATTCCTATTAACTATCATGCTATGCCTCCTCCTAGAAATTACAACGTCTCATAGGCCCACAACAGATCATTAAAAGTGTGATATGGGAGCCAGCCCAGTGGCATAGTGGTTAAGTTCGTGCTCCGCTTCTGTGGTGGCCCAGGGTTTGCAGGTTCAGATCTCGGGCGCAGACCTACGCACTGCTCATCAAGCCATGCTGTGGCAGCGTCCCACATACAAGATAGAGGAAGATGGGCACAGATGTTAGCTCAGGGCTAATCTTCCTCAGCAAAAAGAGGAAGACTGGCAGTGGATGTTAGCTCAGGGCCAATCTTCCTCACACACACACAAAAAAGTGTGATATGATGATGTAATAGATGACTGGACTGACTAGAAAGAGACCCAATTATATATAACAATTTAGATTATGATGAAAAATGGCATCTCAAATCAATGAAAAACTATGAATAATATTCAGTAAATGATTAGAGGACAACTGACTACCCAACTGGGTTTTAAAAAAAAAGAATATTACAGTCCTATAGCATACCAAAATAAATATCAGATGGTTTAAAAAACTAAAACCCAAAATATTTAAAGAAAAAAAATATAGGTTAATATTTTCTAATCTTGGGGTGAGGAAGTTCTTTTTAAATTAGACATGAAATTCAAGAGTCATAAACAAGACCAACAGATTTTATTAAACACAAACTTCCCTAAGACCAAAAACACATAAGTAAAAGATGTCAATTCCCCCCATAGTGCAATTCTTATCAAAATCCTAGCAAGGTTTTTTGTAGATATAGATAAGCTAATTCTAAAATTTATATGAAAAGGCATTGGCCTAACAATAACTAAAACAATCTTGACAAAGAAAAATAAAGTGGGAGGAGTTGCTCTACTGTATTTTAAGACTTATTAAATAGCTACAGTAATCAAGATAATGTGGTACGGGCAGAGTGACAGACATATAGATAAATGGAACAGAGCAGAGAAGCCAGAAATACCAGTATGCCCAAATGATTTTTGACAAAGGTGCAAAAGCAATTCAATGGAGGAAGGATAGCTTTTTCAACAAATGGTGGTGGAGCAATTGGAAAGGCACACGCACAAAATGAACCTCAACCTAAACCTCACACCTTTTATAAAAATTAACAGAAAATGGATCATGGACTTAAGTGTAAAACATAAAACAATGAAACTTTTAGAAGAAACATAGGAGAAAATCTTCAGAATCTAGGGCTAGGCAAAGAGTTCCCAAGACACGACACAAAAAACATGATCTATATAGGAAAAATTGATAATTGGACCTCGTTAAAACTAAAAATGTTTGCTCTGTGAAAGCTGATGTAAAGAGAATGAAAAGATAAGCTACAGATTGGGAGAAATATTGGCAACCATATATCTCACAAAGGACTGGATCCAGAATATATAAAGAACTCCAAAAACAACAGTAAACAAACAATTAGAGAATGGACAAAAGACATTCAGAGACATTTCACTGAAGAGGACTTACAGATGACAAACAAGTACATGAAAAGATCTTCAACACTGTTAGTCATTAGGGAAATGCAAACTAAAACCACAATGAGATACAACTACACACATATCAGAATGGCTAAAATAAAAAATAGTAACACTAAACTGGCAAGGATGCAAAGAAAATGGATCTCTCAGGCGTTGCTGGTAGGAATATAAAATGGTACGGCCACTCTGGAAAATAATGTGGCAGTTTCTTTTTTTCAGTTTCCTAGTCTTTTAAAATTTTTTTTATTTTTATTTTTTATCGAGGTCATATTGGCTTATACCATTGTGGAATTTCAGGTGTACATTATATATCAATTTCTGTATAAACTGCACCGTTCTCACCAACAATAGTCTAGATTTTATCTGTCACCATACATATGTGACCCTTTACCCCTTTCCTCCACCCCTCCCCCCTTCCCCTCTGGTAATCACTAATCTGTTCTCTATATCCATGTGTTTATTTTTCACATATGAGTGAAATCATATGGTGTTTGTCTTTCTCTGTCTGGCTTATTTCTCTTTACAGAATGCCCTCCAGGTCCATCCATGTTGTTGCAAACAGGACAATTTTATCTTTTTTTATGGCTGAGAGGTATTCCATTGTACATATATATACCACATCTTCTTTATCCATTCATCCCTGGATGGGCACTTGGGTTGCTTCCACGTCTTGGCTATTGTGAATAATGCTGCAATGAACAGAAGGGTGCAGGAGCCTCTTTGTACTATTGATTTCACATTCTTACGATGAACACTCAATAGTGGGAGAGCTGGATCATATGGTATTTCTTTAATTTTTTGTGAGGAAGACTAGCCCTGAGCTAACATCCGTTGCCAAACCTCCTCTTTCTCGCTGAAGAAGACTGGCCCTGGGCTAAGATCTGTGCCCATCTTCCTCTACTTTATTTGGGACTTTGGCACAGCATGGCTCAACAAGTGTTGCGTCTGTCTGTGCCTGGGATCCGAACCTGTGAACCCTGGGCTGCCAAGTGCGGACTAAACCGCTGCGCCACCGGGCGGCCCCCGTATTTCTATTTTTTATTTTTTGAGAAATCTCCAACTGTTTTCCATACTGGCTGTACCAGTTTGCATTCCCACCAGCAGTGTAGGATGGTTTCCTTCTCTTCACATCCTCTCCAACACTATTTCTCATCTTGTTAATTATAGCCATTCTGACGGGTGTGAGGTGATATCTCATTGTAGTTTTGATTTGCATTTCCCTAATAATTAGTGATGTTGAACATCTTTTCATGAGCCTGTTGGCCATCTGTATATTGTCTTTGGAAAAAAAATCTCTTCATATCTTCTGCCTATTTTTTGATCAGGTTACTTGTCTTTTTATTGGTGAGTTGTATGAGTTCTTTATATATTTTGGCAATTAACCCCTTGTTGGATATATGATTTGCAAATATTTCTCCCATCTGGTGGGTTATCTTTACATTTTGTTCATGGTTTCCTTTGTCTTGCAGAAGCCTTTTAGTCTGATGTAGTCCCATTTGTTTACTTTTTCTTTTGTTTCTCTTGCCTGAGTACACATGGTATTTGGAAAGATGCTATTAAAATCAAGGTTCAAGAGTGTACTGCCTATATTTTCTTCTAGGAGTTTTATGGTTTCAGGTTTTGCATTCTTTAATCCATTTTGAGTTAATTTTTATGTATGGTGTAAGATAACAGTCTTTCATTCTTTTGCACATGGCTGTCCAGTTTCCCCAACACCATTTATTGAAGAGACTTTCCTTTCTCCATTGTATGTTGTTGGCTCCTCTCTCAAAGATTAGCTGTCCATAGATGTGTGGTTTTATTTCTGTGCTCTCAATTCTGTTCCAATGATCTGCATGTCTGTTTTTGTGCCAGTACCATGCTGTTTTGATTACTATAACTTTGTAGTATATTTGGAAGTCAGGGATCGTGATGCTTCCAGCTCTGTTCTTTTTCCTCAGGATTGCTTTGGCTATTCAGGGTCTTTTGTTGTTCCATAAATTTTAGGGTTCTTTGTTCTATTTCTGTGAAGAATGTCATTGGGATTCTGACTGGGATTGCACTGAATCTGTAGACTGCTTTAGTTAATATGGACATCTTAACTATCTTTATTCTTCCAATCCATGAGCATGGAATATCTTTTCATTTCTTTATGTTTTCTTCAATTTCTTTCAATAACGTCTTATAGTTTTCAGTATACAGATCTTTCATCTCCCCGGTTAAATTAATTCCTAGATATTTTATTCTTTTTGTTGTGATTGTAAATGGCATTATACTGTTGAGTTCTCTTTCTGCTAGTTCGTTACTAGTGTATAGAAATGCAAGTGATTTTTGTAAGCTGCAACTTTGCTGTAGCTGTTGATTATTTCTAACAGTTTTCTGGTGGATTCTTTAGGGTTTTCAATATATTGAATCTTGTCATCTGGCAACAGCAAGAGTTTTATATCTTCCTTTCCAATTTCAATACCTTTTCTTTCTTTTTCTTGCCTAACTACTCTGGCCAAAACCTCCAGTACTATGTTGAATACTAGTGTTGAGAGTGGATGTCCTTGTCTTGTTCCTGTTCTCAAAGGGATGGCTTTCAGGTTTTCACGGTTCTGTATGACGTTGGCTGTGGGTTTGTCATATATGGCCTTTATTATGTTGAGGTACTTTCCTTCTATACCCATTTCATTGAGAGTTTTTATCATAAATGGATGTTGGATCTTGTCAAATGCTTTCTCTGCATCTATTGAGATGAGCATGTGGTTTTTATTCCTCATTTTGTTAATGCGGTGTATCACATTGATTTGTAGATGATGAACCATCCCCGCATCCCTGGTATAAATCCCACTTGATCATGGTGTACGATCCTTTTAATGTATTGCTGTATTCAATTTGCCAATATTTTGTTGAGGATTTTTCCATCTACGTTCATCAGTGATATTGGCCTGTAACTTTCCTTGTGTCGTCCTTGTCTGCTTTTGGTACCAGGTTGATGTCAGCCACACAGAATGAGTTAGGAAATGTTCTGCCGTCTTTAGTTTTTTGGAAAAGTTTGAGAAAGATAGGTATTAAATCTTCTTTGAATGTTTGGTAAAATTCTCCAGAGAAGCCATCTGGTCCTGGACTTTTAGTTTTTGGGAGGTTTTTGATTACTGTTTCAATCTCTTTACTTGTGATTGGTCTATTCAGATTCTCTATTTCTTCTTGATTCAGTTTTGGGAGGTTGTATGAGTCTAAGAATTTATCCTTTTTTCTAGGTTGTCCAATTTCTTGGCATCTAGTTTTTCATAGTATTCTCTTATAATCCTTTGTATTTGTGTGGTATCCATTGTAATTCCTCCTCTTTCATTTCTAATTTTATTTATTTGAAACCTCTCTTTTTTTTTCTTAGTGATCCGGGCTAAGGGTTTGTCAAATTTTTTTATCTTCTCAAAGAACCAGCTGTTAGTTTCATTAATCCCTTATATTGCCTTTTTTGGGGTCTCTATTTCATTTATTTCTGCTCTAATATTTATTATTTCCCTCCTTCTGCCAACGTTGGGCTTTGTTCTTCTTTTTCTAGTTCTGTTAGGCATAGCTGAAGATTACTTATTTGAGATTTTTCTTTTGTTGAGGTAGGCCTATATTGCTATAAATTTCCCTCTTAGCACCACTTTTGCTGCATCCCTTAAGAGTTGGTATGTTGTGTTTCATTTTCATTTGTTTCCAGGTATTTTTTTATTTCTCCTTTGATCGAATGGTTGTCAGTAGCATGTTGTTTAGTCTCTACATATTTGTGACTTTCCCAGCCTTTTTCTTGTAACTGAGTTCTAGTTTCACAGCATTGTGGTCGGAAAAGATGCTTGATATGATTCCAGTCTTAAATTTATTGAGGCTTGCCTTGTTTCCCCATATACAGTCTGTCTTTGAGAATGTTTCAGGTGCACTTGAGAAGAATGTATATTCTGCTGTTTTGGGATGGAATGTTCTATATAAATCTTTTAAGTCCATCTGGTCTAGTATTTCATTTACGGCCACTGTTTCATTGTTGACTTTCTGTCTGGATGATCTATGGATTGATGTAAGTGGGGTATTGAGGTCCCCTACTATTATTGTGTTGCTGTCAATTTCTCCCTTTAGGTCCATTAATGTTGCTTTATATACTTTGGTGCTCCTGTTAGGTGTGTATATATTCATTAGTGTTATGTCCTCTTGGTTGAATGTCCCTTTTATCATTATATGCTGCCCCTCTTTTTCTCTCATTGCCCTTTTTATCTTGAAGTCTGCTTTGTCTGATATAAGTACAGCAACACTTGCTTTCTTTTGCTTCTCATTTGCTTGGAGTATCATCTTCCATTCCTTCACTCTGAGTCTATGTTTGTCTTTTTTTTTGTTTTGCCGCTCTTAATATTTTACCTTTTTCATTGACTTTTGTGAGCTTTGCTACTATAAGCCATGGAGTTGGTCTTTTCCTGTTTATATATTTAGGTGATCTATTGACTTCATCCACTATTATTTCCAACTCTTTCTCCAGGTTTGGGAAGTTCTCAGCTATTATTTCTTTGAACAAACTCTCTGCTCCTTTTTCCCTTTCTTCTCCTTCTGGAATACCTATTATCCTTATGTTACTTTTCCTAATTGAGTCTGATAATTCTCGAAGAATTTCTTCATTTCTTTTTAGTCTTAGTTCTCTCTCCTCCTCTATCTGGAGCGTTTCTGCATGGCTATCCTCGATAATGATAATTCTTTCCTCCATATTGTCAGTTCTGCTTTTTAAAGATTCCAGGTTTTCCTTTATCTTGTCTATTGTGTTTTTCATCTCCAATATCTCTGATTGGTTTTTCTTTATGGTTTCTATCTCTTTTGTGAAGAAATTCCTGAATTGGTTGAATTGTCTGTGTTCTCTTGTAATTCGTTGAGTTTTTTAATGATAGCTATTTTGAATTCTCTGTTGTTTAGGTTATAGATTTCTGTGCCTTCAGAGTTGGCTTCTGGGTGTTTGTCATTTTCCTCTTGGTCTGGACACCTAAGATACTTTTGCATAGAGCCAGCTGATTTTCCTTTGCTATTTCTCATCTTGAGACTATCTGGTCCTGCAGTTTCCACTTGCCACCACTGGGTGGAGGTCACCAGCTACATATTCTGAGCCCACTGCAGTACCCTTAGGGATTGTGCTGAAGCACAGGGCATGTTGGGGGAGGGGCTCTTTCTCCTGCCCATCCCAGGGGGCTTCCTTCCTCCTCCACTATCTGCTTTCCTGGGGCACCTGGACGTTGACTGTACCCCCACAACAGTTCATTGTTGCTTCCTGGTGGGAATCTCTCGACAATCTGAGACAGCACCTGGAGGGTCATAGCTTTCCTGCAGAGGGCTGCCCCTCCCCCCTCTGTCTGAGCCGTGCTGTCTTTGCTGGTGGAATGGGGAGGGGGAGTAAATCTTACCTTTCCTCAAGTCCTTTGGGGCTTCCCACGCCTCCACTGTCAGATGTACCACAGCATGGGTCTCTTAGAAGTCCTTTGTAGTGTTTGATTGACCTACGTTGGTATGTGAATGATGTTTTTGTTGTGTCTTAGGAGGCAGAGATTCAAAGAGGGAATCTCACTCCGCCACGATGCTCCTATGTTTGTCTTTAGAGCTGAGATGTGTTTCCTGGAAGTAGCACCTTACTGGGTCATGTTTTTTAATCCATCTACCCCCTCTGTGTCTTTTGATTGGAGAATTCAATCCATTTACATTTAGGGTGGTTATTGATATATGAGGGCTTAACACAGCCATTTCATCTTGTTTTCCAGTTGTTCTATACTTCCATTGTTTCTTTTTGCCTGTATTTCTGACCGCCATTTCAGTTTATGGTTTTCTGTAATGCTTTTCTCAGTTTTCTCTTTGTTTATGAATTGTAGCTTTGCTCTGATTTTTTTAGTGGTTACCATGAGCTTTGTAGAAAAGATCTCATAGATGAGATAGTCTGTTTTCTGATAGTCTCATCTCCATTAGCCTAAGCAGGTTCCAACCCTTCCCTCTTCCCCTTGAGTTACTGTTGTCACCAATTGTTTTTTTCCGTGTTGTGAGTTTGGGACTAAATAGAAGTGTTATTTTTGATGCTTTCCTTCCCTTTATCTTTTATGTTATAATTAAGTGTTTACTGACATATTCTGATATACAGCTGCAATTTTCTAACTCTGTTTATCTCCTTGCTCAAGGTTTTGTAAAGCTTTGCCTTTTTGTTACAGGTAGGAGGCCTGCCTTCATCATTTCTTGGAAGGGAGATCTAGTGGCAATGAACTCCCCCAGTTTTTGTTTTTCTGGGAAAGCTTTTATTTCTCCATCATATCTGAAGGATTATTTCACCAGATACAGTATTCTTGCCTGAAAGTTTTTGTCTTTTATGATTCTGAATATATCATTCCATTCTCCCCTAGCCTGTAGGGTTTCTGCTGAGAAATCTGCTGAAGGCCTGACAGGGGTTCCTTTGTAGGTTATTTTCTTCTGCCTTGCTGCCCTTAATATTTTTTTCTTTGTCATTGACTTTTGCCAGTTTTAATAGTATATGCCATGGAGAAGGTCTTTTTGCATTGATGTAACAAGGAGTCCTATTGGCTTCATATACTTCTAAGTCCAGTTCCTTCCCCAGGTTTGGGAAGTTCTGAGCTATTATTGTTTTGTACAAGCTCTCTGCTCCTTTCTCCCTCTGGAATACCTATAATCTTTATGTTGCTTTTCCTAATTGAGTTGGACATTCCTCGAAGAATTTCTTCATTTAAAAAAAATCTTAGTTCTCTCTCCTCCTCCACCTGAAGCATTTCTATATTTCTAGCCTCTAAATCACTAGTTCTGTCCTCCATAAGGTCAGCTCTATTTTTTATGGAGTCTAGATTTTTTTATCTCATTAATTGTGTTCTTCATATCCAGAATTTGTTTGGTTTTTCTTGGGTTTTTTTTAGAGTTTGAATCTCTTTGGTGAAGTATTCTTTCTGCTCATTAATTTTATTCCTGAGCTCAATGAACTGTCTTTCTGACTTTTCTTGTAACTCATTGAGTTTCTTCATGATAACTATTTTGAATTCCCTGTCATTTAGATTGTAAATTTCTGTGAGTTCACGATTGGCATCTGGAGACTTGTCATTTTCCTTCTGCTCTGAAGTGTTAATGTAGTTCTTCATGGTGTTTGATGGAGTGATCCTTTGCTGGTGCATTTGTGGTAGTATCAGGTGGCAGATTCCACCTACCACTGTGGTGGTGGGGGGGGGCAGGAACTGTTTTCTGATCTGGCCCCATCTACTGGAAGCTGTGCTGGTAGGGCTTCTCTGCATTTGCACGCTGGCCACAGCCACTTGGCAGTTCATGCACACACGCGCAGGTGGGGGCCTCTGTGCTCTGCCAGTGGGTCGCTTTGGTGTGGGACCACAGCTTGGGTGGGGACCAGCCGAGCTGGTGTGCTACATGGAAAAGGAGGGGTGCTTTCTTTTGTGTGCACTAGCGCTGTGCTTGCAGGCAGCTCGGCCCCTCCTTGGTGGGGGCTCCTTTGTGGGGGCTGAGCTGCACCAGTTGGTGGGGAGCCTTCCCATAGGTGGGGCTGCTGTGGCACAAAGGGCGCTCCTGTGGGCCAGGCTGCCCCACCTCCTCTTGGCTGGCTGCTGTGTGAGGACTCACGATGTAGATCACTGTCGCTGGGAGGGGGAGGAGTGCGCTCACCTAGTTCCACTGCCTCCTGGGGATCCAATCCACCTACCTTCAGATGCACGGCTGCTGGATCTCTCAGACGTCCTGTTGTGCTGTGCAGGGAATCCTCTGCTAGTTAATGAATGTCCGTTTAGTTGTAACTTAAAGGAGAGAGACAAAGGGAACAACTCACTCCGCCATGATGCTTACGTCACTCCAGCAGTTTCTTAAAACGCTAAACACAGAATTACCATATGACCCAGCAACTGCAATCTTGGGCATTTATCCCAGAGAAGTGAAAACTTATGTTTACACAAAAACCTGTATATGAATGTTCATAGCAATTTTTTTCATAATAGCCAAAAACTGGAAACGGCCCAAATGTCCTTCAACAGGTGACTGGTTAAACAAACTTTGGCACATACACACCCATACCATAAAAACTCAGCAATAAAAAGAAATGAACTATTGATACATACAACAACTTGGATCAATCTCCAGAGAATTATGCTGACTGAAAAAAGCCAATTCCAAAAGGTTACATACTGTAGGATTACATTTAAGTAAAATTTTTGATATGACAATTTTAGAAATGGAGAACAGATCAGTGGTTCCCTGGGATTCACCACGTGGGGGATGTGTGTTGCAGAGAGGGAGGTGGCTAAGGTATAAAAGGACAACACCAGGGATCCCTTTGGTGATGGAACTGTTCAGAATCTTGACAGTGGTGGTGGTAGATAGACAAACTTACACGTCATAGGATTGTACAGAACTACACACACACACATCTCACACACACACACACAAAAGAAAACAAGTAAAACTGGGCAAATCTAAATAAGATTGGTGAACTGTATCAATGTCAATATCCTGGTTGTGATATTATACTATAGTTTTACAAAATGTTACTATTGGGGGGAAACTGGTAAAGTATACAAGGAATCTTTGTATTATTTCTTACAATTGCATGTGGCTCTACAATTATCTTAATAAAAATGTCAGTTAAAAACAAGCAAAGACAAATGACAGAGAAGAAAAGAGCTGCAATAAATATAGTAGACAAAACCACACCAAAACTAAAATAAAGGGAGTGACGTCAGCATCATGGCGGAGTGAGATTCCCTCTTTGAATCTCTGCCCCCTAAGACACAATGAAAACATCATTTGCATTCCAAGAGAGCTCAATTAAACACTACAAAGGACTTCTAAGAAACCCCTGCTGCCATACCTCGGACGGTGGAGGCACGGGAAGCCCAAAAGGACACCAGGAGAGGTAGAAGTTGTACTCCCCCTCCCCAATCGATCGGCAAAGACAGCGCGGCTCACAGACAGAGAGGGGAGGGGTGGCCCACAGCAGGGGGGAAAATTATCGCCCTCCAGGTGCTCTCACAGACTGTCAAGAGATCCCCAGCAGGAAGCGATGACAGACTGTTTAGGGGGTGTAGCAAACAAACACCCTAAGAGAGCCAGAAAGGAAACCCCCGGGTCGAGCAGGAGAAAGAGAGAACCCCTCCCCCCACACACCCCCTTTTCAGCATAATCCCTCCGGGGCCTGCAGCGGGCTCAGAGCATACCGCTCGCGATCTCCATCCAGTGGCAGCAGGTGGAAACTGCAGGACCAACTTCAACACGAGAGGAAAAAATAAAGCGGTCGGATCCTTGCGACAATGTTATGGCTACAGACCAAAAGGAAAATGACAAACACCCAGAAACCAACCCTGAAGGCACAGAATTCGATAACCTGAATGAGAGAGAATTCAAAATAGCTATCATAAACAAACTCAACGAAATACAAGAGAACACACAGAAACAAATCAACGAATTCAGGGATTTCGTCACAAAAGAGATTGAAACCATAAAGAAAAACCAATCAGAATTATTGGAAATGAAACACAAAATGAACGAGATAGTGGAAAAAATGGAGTCTTTAAAGAGCAGAACTGACAATATGGAGGAACGAATTATCATTATCGAGGATAGCCACGCAGAAACGCTCCAGATAGAGGAGGAGAGAGAGCTAAGGCTAAAAGAAATGAAGAAATTCTTCGAGAAATATCAGACTCAATGAGGAAAAGCAACATAAGGATAATAGGCATTCCAGAAAGAGAAGAAAGAGAAAAAGGAGCAGAGAGTTTGTTCAAAGAAATAATAGCTGAGAACTTCCCCAACCTAGGGAACGAGAGGGAAATAACAGTGAATGAAATCAATAGATCACCTAAATATATAAACAGGAATAAAAAATCATCTCGCCACATAGTAGCAAACTTGAAAAATATCCGTGACAAGGAAATAACATTAAGGGCAGCTAAACAAAAAAACAAAATAACATACAAAGGAAACCCCATCAGGCTCTCAGCTGATTTCTCGACGGAAACTCTACAGGCTAGGAGAGACTGCAATGATATATTCCAAATCATGAAAGACAAAAACCTTCAGCCGAGAATACTTTATCCAGCAAAAATATCCTTCAAATACGATGGAGAAATAATAACTCTCCCCGATAAACAAAAGCTAAGAGAGTTTGTCACCACAAGACCCCCACTACAAGAAATGCTCAAGAAGGCCCTTAGGCCTGAAAAAAAAACAAATGAGAAAGGGGATACAAAGATTTCAGCAAGGAGAAAAGCAAGGAGACTAAACCAGAACAAACTACAGTTGGATAACATCAAAAATTAATTCAAGCTCATCACTGGAAACACATACTCATGACACAAGATGGAATAAATAGAGATAACAAACAAGGAGGGGAAGAGGTAAGGGATTGAACTGACCCAGCCTCAGGAAAAAGGAGGCATCTGAAAATGTACTATCTTATCCAGGAGATCGCTTATATAAACCTCACGGTAACCACTAAACAAATAACCAGAAGAGAACCACACATGACAAATAAAGAGAAAACCAAGAGAATGAGCATGCAGAAATACCAAATTGAATTTGCAGTCCGAAACACAAGCGACAAGAAACGAAGAAAATGCAAAAGAACCAGAAGATGAACAATAAAATAGCAACATTAAACCCTCATATATCAATAATCACTCTAAATGTAAATGGATTGAATTCTCCAATCAAAAGACACAGAGTGGCAGGATGGATTAAAAACCAAGATCCAACAATCTGCTGCCTCCAGGAAACACATCTCAGCTCTAAAGACAAACACAGACTCAAAATAAAAGGATGGAAAACAATACTCCAAGCTAATGGCAAACAAAAGAAAGCAGGAGTAGCCATACTTATATCAGACAAAGTAGACTTCAAGATAAAAAAGGTAATGAGAGACAAAGAAGGGCAATATATAATGATAAAAGGGACACTTCACCAAGAAGACATAACAATCATAAATACCTATGCACCCAACACAGGAGCACCAAAGTACATAAAACAACTGCTAAAAAACCTTAAAGGAGATATTAACAATAACACAATAATAGTAGGGGATCTTAATACCCCCCTTACATCAATGGATAGACCATCCAGACAAAAAGTCAATAAGGAAATAATGGACTTACACGAAAAACTAGACGCAATGGACTTAATAGATATATACAGAGCACTCCACCCAAAAAGAGCAGAGTACACATTCTTCTCAAATGCACATGGAACATTCTCAAGGATAGACCATATATTAGGAAACAAGGCAAACCTCTATAAATTTAAGAAGACTGAAACCATTACAAGCATCTTTTCTGATCATAACGCTGTGAAACTAGATATCAACTGCAAGGAAAAAACTAGGAAAGGGACAAAGATGTGGAGACTAAACAACATGCTACTGAACAACCAATGGGTCGTTGATGAAATTAAAGGAGAAATCAAAACTAAAATAAAGGATTTTCTAAAAGACTTAAACCCACAAGGAAGGGAAGAAGAGTAGACAACAGTAACATTTTGGAATCTAAAAAGCAAATGAAGGAATGGTAACTGACTAAGCAGACTTAAGAATGCTGAATACTAAACTTACAATAGGAAAATTTCCAACTATACCAATCAACAGCACAGAATCTTCTCCTCACAAGCTGAGGAACTGGTAGCACCAAATAACTCAAGCTGGGTGGGGGGGCTCGTGATTTTAGTACGAGTAAGACTGACTGAAAAGTCTTCAAGAAGCAGTCATATTCTTAGTCCCTTTGTTACTCAGATATCCTCCCCAACTCAGGAGATTAGAGGTTTATTCTCTGGAGAGGGTCAAATAGAGGATCTCTGGACTAAGGTACTCCAGGCATAGGGGACGACATGAGCACCATAACTAAAATAAGGGGATTAAATGTGGACTTAAGCATACTGAATTCCAAAGGCCAAGGCTCCAGTCCTCTTTTTTTCACTTGGTGCACAGAAAGCTGGCAGTCAGTCCTTACCTTCTAGGAGGATTAGAGGAGGCTTTTCTAAGGAATCTGGTAAATCCATTAGGAAAGACCTAAAGACACTAACACCTAGGGTTTGCCAACTTAACAGCCATCTCACTGTGAAGTTCACCATAAATACGCCCTGCTGATGCATTCAGAGCTTCCAATCAATCTTTCAATACCCCATCTTAAAGATATTTAAAACATGAGCAGACAACCAAGGACTACCAGATATCTGAGGAAGGCCTCTAACATAAAAGATAGAGATCAAAACGAGCATTTCATAAATGAGTCAAGTCAGGCTCATATCAGCTAAAAATGAGATTAGTATTCACCACACTGCACAGCCCATCCACATGTTTAACAAATATTTAATGGGCCAGGTACTATTAAAGGTGCTTGGTAAACAAACCAAACCAAACAAAAAAATTTATTCCCTAGTAGAACTTACATTCTAGCAAATAGAAGCAGACAAACAATAACATAATAATTAAGTACACACTTAGTAAATTAGAAGGAGATCAGTGCTTTGAGAAAAAGTAATGGAGCAAGGTAAAGGAGTGGATGGCGGGGCACTGAAGAGGCAAATTTAAAATAGGGTGACATTTGAGTAAAAACTTGAAGGAGATGAAGAAATTGACAATGCTGCTACCTGTGAAAAGACAATTCTAGAAGCTGAAATTTTCAGTGTGAGAGCTCTAAGACAAGAGAAGCATGCCTGAGATGTTCAAGGAACAGCAGAGTCCAACATGGCCAGAGAGGAGTGAGAAAGGGAGAAAACAGGAAACAAGGCCACAGAGGTATGGAAGGGAGGAGCACACATCACATAGGGCCTTATAGGCCACTGGCTTTTTCTCTGAATGAAATGAAGAGCAAATGAGGAAGGGAGTGATACTGACTGGATAAGTTTTAAAAGAATAACTATGGCTGGTGTGTTGAGACTGCGTGGAAGCAAGGGACACCAATTAGGAGAGACAGAATGGAGTCTCTCAGAATTTTAGAACTGACAGGGGCCTTGGAAATAATTTTTTCCAAGTCTTTCATTTTAGAGATAAGGAAACTGAGGCCCAAGAAGTTAAGTGAGTTCTCCAAAGTCATATATGAAGTCTGGAATTATCTACTTTGCGTTTGTGTAGCCTTTTCAATGCTTTCAGGTTTATCATCTCAATTTTGTGCTCAACAAGCCTCTGGGCAGTTCATAGGGTAACTGACAGCTGACATTTATTTACAAGACAGTTGACCAAAATTATGGACCAGGTTTAGCATATTCTCTCTCAATACTCAATATAAAGCCATTAACTGTCTACACAGGGAGTGAGTCTGCAATCGTGCCCATAATATCACAAAGTGCTAAATAACCTAATTAATTCAGATCTTCAAGTAACAGAAATGACTAATTTTTACATGATCTAATCCTATGGTTCTACAGCAAAGCCAAGGCTACCAAATGTCAGCCATGTGTATTAGGTGGCATGATGTCCATTACAAATTAGGAAAAAGAATCAGTAATTCTCAGGTAAATGGGAAACAGCGATTTTGTTCCCATAATACTGTGTGCTCAGGACGCTTCCTCTCCCCCTCTTTCCCACCCAGTCTCATTCTGCTAGGTCTTTCTCAGATTAGAAAGCAGCTGATAAACAACTAATTCCCATAGGAGAGTTGCCGATAATAGCACAAGGTATTATCACTCTCCAGGGGTATGTGTACTTTAAAAGGAAACTCAAAACCTTCAAATCTCAAAGGAACTGCAGTCAAGTTAGCAGGGAATATTATTTTGAAGAAGACATTCTAGCATTTTGTCAAATCATACTAAATAAATTCAAACTCAACAACTGTTTATTGATGATCTACTATACTGTCAATTCCAAAGATAAAACATGTTTCTTGTCCTTAAGATGCTCCACCCTGTGGAAGACAACACAGAAAATACTAGCTTTTGTTTTACTGAATGTCTGCTGTGCAATTAGGCACTGAGCTAACTGCTTTTCATGAGTAATATGTATGAAACATCATACTTAGTTCAGTGCTTAGCAAATAATAAGTGTTCAATATATTGTGGCCATAATTATTACCTTCATAATTGCACTTAATCTTTACTTCTGCTCTATGAAGTAGTTATTAGCTTTACTTTAAGAAAAAGAAACTGAGGCTCAGAGAGGCTAAGTAATATGCTCAAGGTCATATACCTATTAAGAGCCAGGATTCAAAGTAAAATCTGTATGATTCTATAACTTATGCTATTAATACTTATACAATATTCAAAATTTCCATAATATTAATAGAAAGATGTTTAATTTCAGCTGGAAGTCTGATGAGTTGGCTAACAAGTATATGCTATAAAGGGGAAATGACATTTAAGCTGGATCCTGAATGACCATTAATTTACTAAGTGAGAAAGAAAGGAGGTGAGAATAGAGTTGGTTCAGGTAAAAAATGATGAGGGTCTGAAAGAAGTAGTGGCAACAAGTATAGAGAAGAGCAAAGGTAACAGGAGATATTTAGGAGATAGTCTCTCAAAGGTCTGTGAGCAGTGAGGAAAAGGTGTCAAGGATGACTCAGAAGTTTCTAGTTTGGGTGAATGGAAGGAACTATTCCCACTACTGAAACTGACAAGCACGGAGAGAGGTGGGCTTTAGGGACAAATCATGATTTTGCTGTGGACATTGTGAGTTTGAAGTATATTTGGGACAACCAAGCAATGAAATCTATTAGGCAGCTGGAAACCATGGTCAAACTTAGGAAAGAGGTCAGGGCAGAGGACAAAGATTTGGGAGTCACTGCTGTGACTACAGTAGTTTGGAAAAATGAAAGTATAACAGATTGACACATTGTAGCACTCGTGCTATCTACATATAAAGCCAGTCTTGACACTGAGACCATACTGAATTCTGAAAATAAACAGAGCCTTATTACATACCCACAAATCAACATACGTCCAACACCGATGGACAGAAAGCATGAATGAAGGAGGCAAAGAGAAGAAAACAGAATGCCCAAAGTTATACAGTATAAGTGGTAGAATGGACATTAGAATCCAGGTGCTCTCAATCTTGTATGCTTTACATTCCATAGGTTTCTCCAACCTCCTCTCCCTGACACACACACCAAACCATCCCCTGCCCCCCGCAACACTCACTCTCAAGGACTATCTTGTTATGAAAAAAATAAAAATACTATTAAATCTCAAACAAGCATATAAATGTTTCCTTCAAAACTCCATATTAGTAAAGAGCATCTCTGAAAAAACCCACAGTTAACATTATACTTAATAGTAAAAGACTGACCATTTTCCCCTAAAATCAGCAACAAGCCAAGGATGTCAGCTCTTGCTACTTCTATTCAACATTGTACTGGAGGTTATAGCCAGGGCAATTAGGCAAGAAAAAAGAAAAAAAGACATCCATACTGAAAAGAAAGTAAAAATATCTCTATCTGCTGATGACATGATCTTGTATACAGAAAATGTTAAAGAATTCATTAAAAAAAATATTAGAGCTGGGGCTGGCCCAGTGGCATCGCAGTTAAGTTCACGTGCTCTACTTTGGCGGCTCGGGGTTTGCAGGTTTGGATCCTGGGCATGGACTGACACACCACTTGTCAAGCCATGCTGTGGCAGCGTCCCATATAAAGTAGAGGAAGATGGGCACGGATGCTAGCTCAGGGCTAATCTTCCTCACACACACACACACACACACACACACACCACAAAAACTATCAGAGCTAATAAACAAGTTCAGCAAGGATGCAAGATACAAAATTAATAAATACAAATCAATTATATTCCTATGCAAAGCAATAAATAACCCAAATATAAAATTGAGTAAAACAATTCCACTTATAATAGCATCTAAAGGAATAAAATACTTAAGAATTAAAAAAAAGAAGTGCAAGACTTGTACTCTGAAAACCACAAAACATCACTGAAAGAAATTAAAGAAGACCTAAATAAATGGAAAGAGATACCATGTTCACGCATTGGAAAACTTAAAACTGTTACGATTGCAATACAGACAAATGCTGCATGACATGTGAGTCAATGACCAACCACATATATGACAGTGGGGCCAGAAGATTAGTACCATATAGCCTAGGTGTGTAGTAGGCTATACCATCTAGGTTTATTGTTGTGTACACAACAATAAAATCACTTAACAACTCATTTCTCAGAACATCTCCCTGTTAAGCGATGCATGACTGTACTCTCCAAACTGTGTGACAGATTCAACACAATCTCTATCAAAATTCTAGTTAGCTTTTTGGCAGAAACTGACAAATGCAAGGAACTTAGAATAGCCAAAACAATCTTGAAAAGAAGAACACAGAAAACTCACAATTCCTGATTTCAAAACTTACTACAAAATTATAGTAATCAAGAAGGTAATACTGGCATATTGATGCAGATCATATTGATGTAGATCAGTGGAACAGAACTGAGAACCCAAATAAAAACCCATACAACTGATTATCTACAACAATGTCAAGACAATCCTATGGGGAAAGAACAGTCTTTTCAACAAGTGATGCTAGGAAAACTGGGTATCCACATGTAAAAGAAGGAAGATGAACCCCTACCTCATACGATGTACAAAAATTAACTCAAAATAGTTCAAAGATCTAAACATAAGAGCTAAAATGATAAAACTTTTAGAAAAAAGCATAGATGTAAATCTTCGTGAACTTACCTTAGATTAGGCAATGGTTTTTTAGATATGACACCAAAAGCACAAGCAACTAAAGGAAAAATAGATAAACTGGACTTCATCAAAACTTAAAACTTCTATGCTTCAAAGGGCACTATCAAGAAAGTGAAAAGACAACCCATAGAAATTTACATAGAATATAAAATGGTGCAGTCCCTCCTGGAAAAAGTTTGGCAGTTCCTCTAAAAGTTAAACAGAGCTATCATATCACCCAGCAATTCCGCTCATGGGTACATTCCCAAAAGAACTGAATACATGTCCACCACACAAAAACTTGTACATGAACGTTCATAGCAACATTATTCATAATAGCCAAAAAGTGGAAACAATCCAAATGTCTATGTTCATAGCAACATTATTCATAATAGCCGAAGTGGAAACAACCCAATTGATAAATAAACAAATGTGGCATATTCATATAATGGAATATTATTCCGCTATAAAAAGGAATGGAGTACTGATACATGCTACAACATGGATGAACCTTGAAACCATTATGCTAAGTGAAAAAAGTCAGACACAAAAAGGTCACATAATGGTACGATTTCATTTATATGAAATGTCCTGAACAGGTAAATCCATAGAGACAGAAAGTAGACTAGTGGCTGACAGGGGCTGGGGGAAAGGGAGAATGATGGTGTGTGTGTGTGTGTATGACTGCTAATGGGTCCAAAGGCTTCTTTCTGGGGTCATGAAAATATTCAGGAATTAAATAATGGTGATGGTTGTACAATTTTGTAAATATACTATAAAACCACTGTATTGTACACTTAAAAAAAGGAAATGTGAATATCTTAATTTTCAAAAACTTGTACACAGGAAAAAAAATCCCCACACATAACCTGTTTAGCTCACCTCTTCCTCCAAAATTCTCCATCTGTCAGTCATTAATGGGTTCTGGAAACAGATTATTTTCTACTTTTTTGACAATAAATAAAGAAAGGTAAGAACATTAAAGCCATCTGGTCAGCATGCAAAAAGCAGAAATTCTGCCCAGAGCTTAGGCCACCAGACATCATTTCTCAACCCTCCATTCTTATGAAATTTAAGTTAATCACATGGAAGATTTTCAGATTTTCTTAAATTCTTAAGTTAGGCTCTTGGTCAAAGCCTACTATCAGGTAGTCAAATCCTTATTTGATTTCTTTAAATCAAAGTGCTGATGATAGTTTCAAAGATTAGTCTCAGAGCTGCTACAGTAATTATTTTGACTGGAAGCTCCCTCTCCCCAATTATATGGAGAGAGTCCATGTTAAATGAAAAGAAAATCTACAATAATGACCTATCAGTATAGAATGCATACTTTCAGAGAATATAAATTAAAATATACCCAGCTAGTATTCCATTTCTGTCCTGTCAAAAGGTCCTAAGAGTATATTAATGAAAGTCTCTTTTGGGAATGGTTCCACCTGATATTGCAAATATCAGAGAGTACTTTTAGACACCAGTCACTTGTAGTCCTTGCCTCATTTTAACATTAAGGAGGAAAAATAAATAAGTCCAAAATACACCTTCCTACTAGGACAAGATTTGCATTTTCTTTACCACAAACTTTTAAGAGTTAAACAAAAACCTAAACATCTATGTAAACATCTAATAAGCAGAAGCTCCAGACTAGTCAATATAAATTCAGATAGAAATTTATATAGAAAAAGAAGTAGACTGGTTTCTGTGCAGTTGCCTTAACTAAAATGTTACTCCAGAGGACATGAAAAAGTTTTGTGGGTCGGTTTGTCTCAAGATTCCATGAAAGACAGCCCTTTCCTTTTTATACAACAAGAAATCTCAGACTTTCTTGACCATTGATAAGCATATCAATGAAAGCAAATCATTATGTTAATTGACACCACAAATACCTCTTTCCAAAAAGGGGAAAGCAGGTCAACACTTAGCTTTCAAAAATAACAAAGCCATTCCCCTCTACATATTCAATCACCACCACTAATTCAAAAAACAAACACTCAGACTTCTAAAGAGAAGCACAGATGAAGATAAAAGACAAGTTATAAAAGACAAGTTATAAAAACTTAAATATAGAAGATAGAGTTTCATACTCCAGGGTGAGATTTCATCAAATGTAATAAAATCTAGCCAAGCAGGGCCAGATCAGGTCAGTTCTCAAATGGGAAAATTAAAGATGCTTAAGGGAACAGGGGTGAGATTCATGAGGTATATATAAATCATGCCCAAGCCAGTCTCAAACCAATAATCTCAGGCAGTTCCACAACATTAAAACAATTCATCTGTTAAGAAAACGAATATAGTAGAATTAAATGATTTTTCTGTTCTTCCTTTTACCTTCCTGCATTTTCCAAATTCTTTATAATAAAGCATTTACTTTTATGATATTTAAAACTTTTTTTAAAAAGCATTAATGGTAGGTTTCAATGGCCGAAAGCTGAAACTTCACTAGCAGAAAATAATCGCAAAGAAACATAAGACCAAGTGGACAGGTTGCTATAATTCACAAGGGCAAGACATTCCCACTTGCCAACTAGACAGTTTGCCCTGAGGGCATCAGAGATAACCACGCTTGTACTTTGCCCCAATCTTCTCTCTGACAAAACAGACTTTTGTCTACAGTCACCAGATGCCTCAGTAAATGCCTTAGCCAACTGCTAGAGGCTCAGAGCCTAGATAACACAGCTGAAGCTGGGTACTCCTATACAGGAATTAAGAAACAATCCCCAGCCCACAACTCTATTGAGCAAGCTTTGGCAGCTGCCAGGGCCAATAAAGAATAATGAAGGGACAGGGGTCCAGAGGCATAGCTGCACCTCCTTCCCTTACCAATGCTCTCCTTTTGTCCTCCGAGGGTTCTCTCTGCTGCCAATTTCAGGTCTTACTGGTCTCTTTGGTTTAGCTACCACGGCTGTCTATCCTCTTTAAAAAACCATGCTGACAATGATGGGATTTTAGTAAAACTTAAAACACTTCCAAATAAACTAAGGGTACCTTGCTTAGGGCACTTTCATAAAAGTTCTGAGCCTTGATTCTACCTAGTTAAAGCCCTTCTGGCTTTCGTCTTGGCAGATCAGAATATTAATAGGCTGTTGTAGAAGAGTTGTAAAACACTCAATATCCAACCATTTCCTGTACCTTGAAATGTTAATACTAAGGAGGGAAAAGGGAAAAAAAATAAAATGAAACAAGAAAAGGAAGGGAAAAAAACCCTTCCCTCAGGGCAATGCCCAGACCCCAGAGACCAGGTCCAAACTCCCTCCCTGCTCTATTTCCAGTCACACTACAACCAAAGCCAAGAACAATCCTTCCACTTACAGAGCCTTCCACACATTTCCTTCCTCGGCCAACTCTGGAGCCAGGATGAGAGACTCTGCTGGCACATGCCAGTTCTTGTTTATGAGCTGGTTACCACCTCAAAGGCTGCTTGGCCCAAGGCCTGCCCTCTCTTTACAGGATCTTTCAAACTTCAAAATGGGATCTTTTCTTGGACTCCTCTCAAGAAACTGAGGTGGGTTACTTAACCTGCTGCTTCCAGCTTGGGTCCTATCCAAGGACTTCTCTGGGGACTATATTCTCAGGGAGCAGTCAACGTCATCCAATATGGAAGGACACCCTACCTACCCATACAAAGTAGAGAAAAAGTGAAAGATTTTAGATTAAAGGTAAAAGCAAACACTTTCAGAAATACCTTCAGTGACCATCAAGAAAGGGGTTATAACAAGGGGTTAATCTCCACAATATATAAAGAACTCACACAACTTAACAACAAAAAAAACAAACCACCTGATCAAAAAATAGGCAGAGGATACGAACAGATATTTTTCCAAGAAAGATATACAGATGGCCAATAGGCACATGAAAAGATGTTCAACATCACTAATCATCAGGGAAATGCAAATCAAAACTACACTAAGATATCACCTTACACCCTTTAGAATGGCTATAATCACCAAGACAAAAAATAACAAATGTTGGCTAGGTTGTGGAGAAACGGGAACCCTCATTCACTGCTGGTGGGAATGCAAACTGGTGCAGCCTCTATGGAAAACAGTATGGAGAAAAATATTTTAAAAATTTAAAATAGAAAAAAATTAAAAATAGAAATACTGTATGATCCAGCTATCCCACTACTGGGTATTTATCCAAGGATCCTGAAATCAACAATCCAAAGAGGCTTGTGCACCCCTATGTTCACTGCAGCATTATTCACTATAGCCAAGAAGTGGAAGCAACCCAAGTGTCCCTCGACGGATGACTGGATAAAGAAGATGTGGTATATATATACAATGGAATACTACTCAGCCATAAAAAAGACAAAATCATCCCATTTGCAACAACACGGATGGACCTGGAGGGTATTATGTTAAGCAAAATAAGCCAGTCAGAGAAAGACAAACACCGCATGATTTCACTCATATGTGGAAGATAAACTCACACACGGGCAGAGAGAACAGTTTGGTGGTTACCAGGGGGAAGGCAGTTGGGGGGTGGGCACAAGGGGTGAAGGGACACATTTATATGGTGACTGACAAACAATAATGTACAACTAAAATTTCACAATGTTATAAACTATTATGGCATCAATAAAAAAAGGGGTCATAAGAGTTGATATGAACAAAATCAGGTGATCCTCTTCTTTAGTGTCACAGTACAGCAAGGGTGGAAAGGAAGATACCTGTTTTGCTGATAATTCAACTCTGTCCTGTACCCAGAGCTTATTTCTGAAATGTCATAATAGAAATTTTCCTAGGTTGAATTCCATACTCTATTGGCTAGGAGTTGAAAAGAGACATTTGGAAGCCAGATTTTCAGACTATTTTTTGCTACCTTTCCACCCTACCATGGCCCACTTTCTGCCTTTAATTCCACCTCACCTTTTAGGGATTGAGGAAGAAGAGTGCAAACCAAGACATACTTAGATGTAGTTATGGGTTAGAGCCTGGTTCTCTACTGCCTTTTGTGAAAAAAAGGATTTTAAAAAAACTTTTTGTGGAAATATTCACAACAGAAAACTACATATATCATATATGTACAACTCACTGCATTTTCATAAACATACACAGCCATGTAAGAAACAGTATTTTAGCAAACAGTTCTCAAATGGATATTTTGTCTTCTAGGAAACATTTAGCAATGTCTGGAGACATTTTTGGTTGTCTCAACTTTGGGGGAACACTCCTGGCATTGAGTGGGTAAAGGCAGGGAGGTTACTAAACATCCTACAACATACAGGATCACCCCACAACAAAGAATTATCCCAAATGCCAATGGTGTTTTTGTTGAAAAATCCTAGATTACAACAACCCAGAAACCCTCCTTATACTTTTCTCCAGAAAGGATTTTTACCACTAAAATACAAAACTCTTTTGCTCTAGCAGAAAAACTGCTGTTGCATCACGCCAGCAGGAGGTGGGACAGAGCCTCAATGATCACAGATGAAAAAACTCACCTGCTTGGAAAAACAGGAGAGGCTACAAGGAAGAGAAAACAGAACAAACATTTGTAGTTGCTGGCCTACAACTACTAGATGACCATATACTATGCACTTATAGTATACCTTTAATCCATACAAAATTTAAGGAAAATGAGATTCAGAGAGGTAATGTGCAAGATTCCACATCTATTAAGCGGCAGTGTTGGGATTCAAACACAGGTCTAATTACAAAATCTATGATTTCATTTTAATTCCATTATGGAAGTTGAGAATGATTTGGAAGAGGCAATGAAAAGCAGGAAAAATATGGGAAGTGATTGTAGTAAAAAGCAAAGATCACTCTTTCATTTTTCACAAGTAGCATGGGAAAGGGACTTTTCCTTAAAGCATGACTCAGTGAAGAAACCAAATCTAACTACAGAACGAAGCAAGTTCTATAATCCTTTTCAGAGGATTTTAAAATGTTTTTGTAGACATGTGTTCCCAGTTGTAGTTTTGTATGCTCTCCATTACACAAGGAAGCACTTCCTAATATGTCATCTAAGTTAGCTACCTTCTTGGTGCTCCTTAGGAATCCATCCTGGGCCCCCTTCTTTTCATCTCTTTCAACAGACACATTCTCCCTGGGTAAGTTCACCCACTTCTATATCCTCAATTACCATTTATTTGTTCACATTAATAACTCCTACATCTTTGGATTTCCAGTTTTCTTCCATGACCTCCAGACCTTATTGAACACTTCCACTTGGGTGTTCATTCATTTAACTCTCCTCCAAATTAACTACTATTCATCCTTCAGATATTTACTCAAACTTCTTTGTGACTATTTTCTCTGACCTCCACCCTGATATGCATGTGATTATTTGATTCCATTCTGTCTCTTCTACTAGACCATACACCCATTGGACTTATTATTCAGTAGCCTGCAAGATGAAGTTTGGAAATTGTTCTGAAAGATGTGGAAACATAAAAGCAGGATAAATGCAATGATAAGGAACTATCCCTAAGATAGGATCAATGTGAGAACATTTAAGACAACATAATTTTTCCCAAGTGAGCACCACACTAAAATCTAAGTTTCCTTTAAAAGTACTGTTTGTTTCTTGGGAGGTATTATCTAGACCAAAGACATCATCTCTTGCTATCAAGTCCTAAACTATCCTAATCCCAAATTCCTAGCCAAAACCATCCCTAAAGGGTGATAAGCCAGTCATTTGCTATTTTTCTTGCCAACAGCCAGTAAATAGGTGGGAGGGAAAGTACTAAGATTTGTTTGTTCTTGTTAAAAATAAAAATAAACCAACCAAGTTTATATTCAAGCACTCATTCCCCCCATCACAAAGCCCAACCCTACTACCTCTTCACTGCCACTACCTTACAAACATACCTCTCAAGATGCTCCCAGTTCATTTCAACAAGCTTTCACCAGTACCAAAGCTCTTTGGGGACAAGGAAATTGGAAGGATTAAAGTGGGATTTGCCTGGCTCTTTTCTCCTGTTTTTGGTTATTAGATAAGAAATGGAGGATATAATGTGACTAGGGAATAAAAACAAATGAAAAATTTGAAAATTTTAGTCAGATATGAAAATGTCATTGAGGTATTATTTTCCAACTATCTTCCCAGACTCTTCTCTGCTCTGAATGCCACTTCAGGTCACTAATCCAGCAGAAGCTAGGGACGGTCCTATCTAATTTGGCTTCTAAACAACAGTCAACCTTTTCTTCTGTGTGTAATATTTGAGGACACCTACCTGCTTAGTTCTAAGGGAATGATTAGAGGTTTGGGAAGTGACATTATTTTAAGCCTGTAAGTCTGCCCTATCCCATCCCTTCCCACCCACTTTGAAAAGAAGCTCCATTTTACAAAGGCTGAGGGGCAAAAACCTAGGGCTTCCCAAATCAATAAGCTTAGAATTTCCGTTTCTAAGAGCTTTGCCCTGGCCAAACTGCTTCCCAGGGAGAGGCAAACAGTACTTTTATACTTCTTCAGTGATGTTGTATTGGCCTACACCCAGAATCATTTTTACTTAGCTCTTCAACATGAAAACTTCTGTCTCTCCATCCTACAGGGCAATTGCAATGTTCTGTCCAACAGCTGCCACCAGCACACAGATAAAGGCATAGCATTGGCACCAAGTCTTCAAATAAGGTATACTTATTTATAGCAGTGTCATCTTTAAGCAGTAGCTAATAGCAAATTCAAACTAGGGGTAAAACCTCATTGTCAACAGTACAGTGGTTTTCTTGATACAACCAATGCTGTGCCCAGACTGTAATGAATACCCAAGGTAGAATATATAAAAATCACTACTTTTTTCTGGTTAATTATTTTCAATTGGGGAAGAGGAGAAAAGCCCTCTCTAAATCTGCATAACTAAATATATTCCATCTGGTTAAGACAGGACCAATAACAAAAGTAAAAGTGAGTCTCAGCAATAACAAAAAATAATTAAAACAACAACAGGATTTTTAAAAAGCCTGGTTTAGATTCTTGCTGAAAGCCAGAGAAGGACAGAAAGTGAAGAGTAGCTCAAAGGAGTTACTAAAGGCACTGGGCCTAAGAAAGAGAGACTAGACTAGACTAAACATCAGGGATATTTATGTTGGTAAGAAAACAGCTCTATTGTTCAGTTTGCCTATAGGATGGTTCTTGTTTAACTCAAAGGTTAAGACCTGAGGTTACCATATAGGAACAGCCTTATTTCTTCGGTGACCAAGGGAATCTAAAGAGAAGGAATGTGTGCATATAGTGAGGAACATGAAAGTTAGAAGTGAAAAGCAAAAATGCTACAAAAGAATAATCATTATATTTAGATAGATTCAATCCTTGGACCTGTAAATTTCTGCTACAGAGAGAATCTAGACTCCAAGATTTCCACTACTGTCATAAAATACCTTTGTACACTAAACAGATAACTGGATAAACATAATCAAATCAACTATATGTGGCTGGCAAAAAAAAAAGAAAAAAAAATATTTTGAATGGTTTGGGCCTCATAGTTATTCCACTCATTGAGTACACATACTGGAGGGATCCAGAGATGGAAGACTTGAACTGGCTGCTCACTTACCTGGTTTCTATTCCCATGTGCCTCTCATAGTGTAAGCACTTCACCAGGGTTAGGGTAATTTCAAATATATATTTTTCATTAATACAGTCCTTAAACAGAAGCCAGCTTTTACATGAGACTGCAACTGAGGAAATAATGGTTTGTTTCAATGCTGGAGAAAAAACTATTTGTGTTGAATTTATGAAGCCAATATGTCAATCTCCAACATGGCGTCATCCTACGTAATTTTTAAGAGTACTTTCTGACCGAGTGCTTCATATCCTGACTTTAGAACCTGATCCTTGTAAGAGATGGGAAAGGACAGGAAAGATACCAGAAGCAAACAAAAATGAAAGAACTCCTCAGCCTCTTTCTAAAATTGTAATAAGCAATCAGCTTGCTTGATTTCAAGTGCCTACATTCTCAATCCAAGCACATTTGTATAAGCAAAACGAAAAATGCCTTATGGCATATTTTATCTAAAAGACACTCTACCAGATGTTTAGGAATCTGCATGCCGATAGTTAAGATCTAGTCTAATGTGGTGTATATAAATGTATAGTCACTTTGTATGATGACTTCTTCCTCCATTTGCCAATTTTTTCTCCTCCTATTTAATGGTATATGCATCTGAGATACTCCAAAACCTGAAAAGATCCATCTAAAGTACATATTAATGTTAAATTCTGAGAGCATAGGTAATAAATGTACCAGTACTAAAAACTATATTCTAAATTTTATTATATGAGAATTTATGGTTATATAATTATAATTTTGTCCAAAATATGACATTCCATAATGTTTTTAACTATGAGTTTGCAGCATATTCAAGTATGTGTTTATCTCTGATAACAATTAGCTTTCTAATTACTACTCTTCCTTAGGTATGAGACTTAAAATCCCAGCAGGTAATTACTTTATACTGAAAAACATTTAATTCTCTTCTTGACTTCAAAGAAATAGTATGTGTTAAAATAAAAAACAAAGAACTTAGAGAAGGGCCTTCTACTATTTCTGTGAGGCGACCCTCTCTCTTTTGAAAACAGCATGTTTAATTTGAATGTGTCCAGAAGCAGGCTCAGGAATAAAGTCTTTATTGGATAGCTGCATTATTTTATTTTGGGGTGTCATGGATTTCAAGAAATTAAGTACACCTATTGTCCATTATAAACAGAAATACATTCACAAATCAGTGAGAAAAGAAACTGCAATAAATTTAGATTATCTAAACCTGTTTTCTGCTCCCTCCTAATTTACATTGAAAAAATATCACAAGTTGCCTATATATTGCAAATGTATCTAGTCATAAGAATTTTGCTCAAATTTGTCTAAAAAATTCTGAAACGATAATTTAAAATTGAATCAGTAGCACTGATATGGATGCTCTGCCTTAAAGGCTATAACTATCAGAAATTCAATAATTAATTCTAATTAAGGGGATAATGAGAAGTCAGATTCACTATAGCTGCATTCCTAAATGACTGACCCCAACACAATGACTGAGCAATGAAAAAGGAGAGTTGCAGGAGAAAATTAAGCATGCTGTAAAACACTTGAGGATCACACGATATCTAAGTGCAGTGCATAGCTCCATCTGGAAATGGCAAGGAGCAAGGCCAACTTTAAGAATTCCATGGCTAAGGGAGTAACAGGGATTCCCAGAGGCTGTGTAGTGAAGCTAAAGTCCTATCCACAATGGTAGTGGTTTTTAACCAAGAGGTACATTAAAAGCACCTGTTGAAGTTTTAAAAAAATAGGTACCTGCTTGGGGTGCCCAACCCTACAGATTTTACTTCAGTAGGGCACTTTTACTTTGTAAAAGCTCCAGAAGTGATTCTGTTATGCACCTCCAGTTGAGAAGCTTCAGCACCAAGAGACTCTTCGGCCTTAATGTTAATTTCTCTAACCTCATGCTACATTGGTTGGTGTGAGTATGATGAATATGTACACCTCCTTTCTACAGTATTCTCTGTACCTTTCACTAAAGTTTGATTCAGTGCAGAGCTAAGTACTTGACTTCTGAAGAAACATATCAACTAGGAAATATCAACTCTGAGCTGAGTGGGCTGGGTACCAGTTTATAAAAAACTTTTTACATGAGTGATAATAAATGAAGAGAACCCATTACTAAACAACAACAGAGGCCAAGAGAAAACATACAGATGGCCAAAAGGCACATGAAAAGATGCTCTACATCACTAATCATCAGGGAAATGTAAATCAAAACCACAATGAGATATCACCTTACACCTGTTAGAATGGATATTATCAAAAAGACAAGAAATAACAAGTGTTGGCGAGGACATGGAGAAAAGGGAACCCTTGTGAACTGTTGGTGGGAATGTAAATTAGTGCAGCCACTATAGAAAACAGTTTGGAAGATCCTCAAAAAATTAAAAACAGAACTACCATATGATCCAGCAATTCCACTTCTGGGTATTTATCCGAAGAAAATGAAAACACTAATTCAAAAAGATATATGCACCCCCGTGTTCACTGCAGCATTATTTACAATAGCCAAGACATGGAAACAACCTAAATATCCATGGATGGATGAGTGAATAAAGAAAATGTGACAGATACACTCAATGGAATATTTTTCAGCCATAAAAAAGAATGGAATCCCGCCATTTGCAAAACAAGGATGGATCCTGAGGGCATTATGCTAAGCGAAATAAGTCAGACAGAAAAAAGATAAATACCATATAATCTCACTTACATGTGGAATCTAAAAACAAAACAAAAAACAAACAAAAAAACCAACCTCATGGATCTAGAGAACAGATTGGTGGTTGCCTGAGGCTGGGGGCAAAGGGGATCAAAAGGGGATCAAAAGGTACAAATTTCCAGTTATAAAATGAATGTCACGGGGATGTAATGTACAGCATGGTGACTATAATTAATAATACTGTATTGCCTATTTGAAAGCTAGGAGAGTGAATCTTGAAAGTTCTCATGACAAGAAAAAAAATTTCTAATTATGTATGGTGACAAACGTTAATTGAAATTATTGAGGTGATCATTTTGCAATATATACAAATCATTATGCTGTATACTTGAAACTAATATAACGTTATGCCAATTATGCCTCAAAAAAAAAAAGGCCAAAAAAGGATTTAACAGCCAGGTCTGGCTCATCTAAACAGAATCTAGTATTTGCCACTACGGCTGGAACCCAGTGGTCTCAAATGTAAAAAGCAATTAGGGCATTTTTCAGACACACAGTCAAATTGTACTCTCTCAATGGATAAGACTTCAAGTTGAAAACTGACCAATTCCAAAAGTCTAAGAACTGCCTTTTTATTTCCTGCAGCTAGTGACAAATTCACAAAAAGTATCTCAAACTTCATTCTTCTCCTGACTGTTCAGACTACTTGTGGGAGATCTAATCCCTTCAAAAGGCTAAAATCTGCACTTTTCAAAGATTAACAGAGGGAAAAAAAAAAACCTTCCTAAACTAAAACAATCATGTTATATTCATTTTAATCCTTAGAAAAATAATTCAGAAGGCCTGCATATATACCAAAGAAATTTACTTTAATGGGAAATAGCTAAGCAAGAGCCATGGTTCTTCAACCTGAGATCAGCCCTGTACCAAAAGGAGTCCAACAAACCCTTCTAAACTAACCAATCAATCTAACAATAAAACCCCAAACTCAGTGGCTCCAAATGCTCTGAATCAATCTCTCCTTGAGCCTTCCTGGAAATCAATAGGAGTTAGAATATTAGCTATCGTAAACTCAATATTTTCCAAAACTTCTTCAGGCTTAACTCTTCAAAGTCTCTAAGGATATCCTTTCTCTTTAATTTCAGGATGACTTTGCACCTCATAGCTAATAACATTATATAGCAACAGCTAACATTTATTGAGTACTTACTATATGCTAGGCTCTGTGCTGAGTGCTTAACCTTCTTTACCTCATCTAATCCTCACAATAACCCTATGATGTCAGTACTATTATTCATTTCCACATTAGACATGAGAAAAGTGAGGCTTAGAAAAGTTAAATAATTTGAATATCTCTTCTGTTCTCAAAGTCCCAAACCCTTAAATATTCCTTCCAATTTTAGGTTCTTGTCAGTTTGGACAAGAACTCAGGGAAAAAAATCATACCTACTGTCCCAAGTTACTTTTTTACCCCTTAAAGTTTTTGGTGAATTTGATCTTCACTATTAAAAGGGAAGGTTGCTCTACAATAGTGGATCTCAAACTCCAGTGTGTATCACGATCAATGGGAGAGCTAATGCTCAAACAGAAATTGCTGGGCCTCAACCCTAGAGTTTCTGATCTGGAGACCTGGGATGGGGCCTGATATTCGAATTTTTAACAAGTTCCCAGATGCTGCTGCATCTGCTTTATAAGAAGGTAAAAGGAAGCAATCCCCTCTCACCTTAGCTATCACCTTCTCATGTGAAAACACTTCTCTACAGAGTACTTCCAACAAGAGAGACACTTAGGATTTAAAAACACCTCCAGGGTCTGAAAGCTAAAAGACTTCTTCCTCACTTCACAAAGGCTCCAATGTCACCAATGACATTAAGGAAGTGGAAATCCAGAAAAAGGAAAATTAAGGACAGAACGATTGTAAATTTTGCTCAAGAACCTCTTACCATCCACATTTTACTTCTTCAGCCTGAAAAGTGTTTCCTTTGGATCTCCCAGGGCAAGAGAAATGCCAAAAGAAAAAGGAAGTAGGTTATTTTGTAATACTGAAAAAAGGAGGACAGGCTCTGAAAATATAATAGAATTTTGCCCTACAAACAGAACATTTCAAAATGCTATAAATTCCTCCTGTCTCTCCTTCGTCACACTATCCTCCATCTCAAAAGAGCTATTCTTCTTACCCAAGACTGACCCAAAGTCTATACTTTCTTAGATAGCTTAAACATTGATTATGCCAATGTCATCTAGGATGAATGACTTCAGGGAATGCGGTTTGTTAAAAATGTCTCCTCAGCCAACCAGGGAAGCTTCTTTCTGGGGTGGGTGCTCTCAACCATGACTAAACTGTACTGAGAGAAATATATTTTAAAATATTAATATGGTCTGGCACCTTCCTGATGCTAATCCTGCCAGGCCCATTCCAATGGCACAACTGGGAAATTAACTGAAGAGAAAAGCAATCTTCCCTCTGCTCTCTACTTTCAGATGTTCCTCTACTACAGCTTTGCCATGCACAGACTCATTCTATACACATACACAGAGACAGAACATGCGCAAATAACTCTCAGCAGGAACCAAAAATCAAAGCCTAACCCCACGATTTTTAAGTGAGCAAGTCCAATTTCCTTCTTTGTAGCCCTGACACATGCTGGCTGGGAGCCGTCTGGATTTTTTCTGCCTTGTTCCTGCACCAGAAGGTTCTGCACTGCAGGTCAGGGGATGATAAGGAAATGAAGAGTGTAATTTCCAAGGCCTCTGAACACGGCCCTGTCAGCAGCTCTGGAGGGTTACTCAAGCATAGCTTGAAGAGTGAAAACCACAGAGAGGAGGGCTCAGACAGACATCAGTGGCAGGATTTCAGCTGTGTATGTTACTGCCACCTCCAACCTAAAAGCCCAAGTCCTGCTGCCTCCCTGGATGAGCTCTGCTGGTAAAAGCTCTTATACCCAAATGGCAAAAATACAAGTTCACACTGGGGGAGGAAGATTAAGGACTAGGACTTAGATTTTCCATGCACTCTTGTGTAGAAACAAAAACACTCAGTGCTCTTCTAGCATACCGTGAGATCGCACATGCTGGCAAACCCACAGTAACATCTATCCAACATACCCAACACCCCACACCAGGGATATGGCCAGAAAGGAAACTGAATTCATATGAAATCTGAAATTCAACAGGACACTTCAATATCCTTTGGAGCCAATTTTTGGTCTCCTAACCCCCCCCCCCCCCAAAACACCACTATAAATACCAGGGGCTTCAGAACACATCACCAACATGCAAATTTCCCAGCCTAGGTTTGGAACTTCTGAGCATAGTGCTGAAAGTCTTAGCCAACATGTATATCTATTAATACTGGCTTCCTGTATAGGTAGAATGTTGTTATATTTCGGCCCATTATTGCCTAGGGCAGACTCAGAGACATATTTCAAATCAAATCATATTTTTCTTTTTTCCTAATATTTATTGAATGCTTCCTATGTGCCAAGCACTTTTCTATGTGTTTTACAGGGATTAACAAATTTAATCTCACAACAACCCTATGTAGGAACTATTGTTTTCCTCGTCGTGCAGATGAGAAAACTGAGGTAGAACAGTTAAGTAACTTGCTCAAGATCACTCAGTTCATAAGTGGCAAAGCTGGGATACAAACCCAGGTAGTCTGGCTCCAGAGTTTATACTCTTAACCACTAAGTTATACATAAGAGCTGATGTGAAATTTAAGTTTAGAAGGCTGGTGTTTTACATCAGAAGTGGCTCCCAATGCCTGCCTTACAAAGAAAATTCACAATGGTTCTCAAACATTAAAGTACATTAGCAACTATCTGGAGAGTCTGTAAATACAGATTTCTGGGCTCCTACCTCTAAAACTTATATAGCAGATCTGAGGTAGGGTTTAAGAATCTGCATTTTTGGCACTCAGGTGATGTGATGCACATGGTTTTAAAGGCCACACTTTCAGGAACTCTGTTCTAGATGGCAAACTTGAAGCTCTTCAAAGAACAGAAACCGTCTCTGCTTTATTCACCAGTGTATATATACCCAGCACCAAGCACAATACCTGGAATCTAAAATGTACTCAACATTCTGAATGAATGAAAGGTGATAATGGTTTCCAACAGTATATCATCTCTTTACAAAACAATTAATATCCACAATACATTTAAGGTCTGCCTATTAGTGATTGTCCAAGAAGCTCCAGGGCAGGGACTTCTTTACTTACCTGCAATTGCTGAATAAAAAGGGAACTAGCAATGCTTCCATGATTACAATGAAAATTTGACTGAATGCAATATTCCAGAACACACACACCACCCCCCAGTTTAAAAGTAACTTTCCTTCTTTATATATAATAGGATAGGTTCAGTGCCAGCTGTAAATGGTTGTTCTTTGCAAACATCATCACCTTACCAAAAAAACCTAAACTCAAAGATCCTTTGTTTATTGAGTGTCTACAATGTTAAAGTCAGTATGAAAAACAAATGAAAGCAGTCTTAAGAGTATCTGGGCATTTATACCCAATGTTTCTGAGGTAGTCTTGAAAGTGGGAAAATAGAGAATTCCTCATAACAGTTAAACAATTGTTAAAAATCCTGGAGTAACAATATGCCATTAGAACTTGGTAACCAAAAACCTGGTTTCTATGATTGGCTTCCCCACTGACTACCTGTGGGATCCGAGGCAAGTCACATGACCTCTCTGGTCTTAGTTTCCTCTTCTATAAAATGAGGAGATTGGACAAGATAATTTTTCTCTGGGCCCTCCTTGAATTATAACACTCAGATGGAAAACAGAGCAGCTGATGAAAAATAAATTAAGCTCAGGCTCTGCTGTAGTTAGAGAATGCATCTCCATCCCACATAAATATCAACTTCTTTTAAATTTTTTCCATGAAGGAAAATGCTTGAGGGCAGTTGGCTTCAGGAAGCAAGGCTGACTGCTATGCCATCAGTAGCTGAGAAACAACAGCTAGTGAAGGAGGAAGGTGTTAAGAGAGAAAGCCTTGGATCAGAAGGAATAAAAGAGACCTGACCTTGGTTGGGCAATGAGGGATTGCAACACAAGAGAATTCAGCTGTAAGGCATAAACTAGGGCAGGAAAACAAAACCAAGGGCAAAGGAAGATGCTCTTAGAACACAGGATATGATAGCAAGCATGATCAGAAGGCGAAAGAGCAAAGAGCACACTTTATCATTTTCTTTGTATCCTAAACTAATGGGGGAAGTGGTAAATATATGCAGCTTTCTGAGAGCAGCAGAAGCTGAGACACAAACATGGGGAAAGCAGAGTGCAGAGTGTTCCTACCTTGCAAGATCAAAAGCAGCAGCTAAAAAGAGGCGAGGTGAACTTCTGGTTGCAAACTTCTAGATCCTCTAGCCACTAGAGCCTACTGGTTACTATATAGATTTGGAAAAAAAAGTCTCACCTTAAACTCCTGGTTTAAGCCCTGACTCTGACCCGAGTCGGCATGGATACATACATCTTTGCCTTCTGCAGTTGGTAAATTCTTTTTTCCTTGCTTGTCAGAGTGGCAATGCAATCACTAAGCTTGGGACATTCAGACAGGCACACTCCCTCCTCCCTACCTCCCCTTCCATCTCTAACTTAACAACCTATCAATCAAACCAAAGGCAAGGGAACAGGCAGGAGCCAGAAGGCTCTGTCTTGTTTATTCCTCAACACTCCCTCCCCCATCTCTTCAGCTGGCAGGAAGTATGAGGCAGGAGTGTTCAATAACATTCAGGCCAGCAGCAGTTGCTAAGAGCCATCTCTGGTCTCTCCTTAGAACTCGGGGAAACAGCACAGTGAGCCCTGCCAGAGAGAGGTGTGGTGGAGCAAAAGTGGGATTCCATGAAGGGAAATCCACATCTTTGGCTGACAGAAAATTCCCTCAACGATAGTCTGAGATACCTACCTTGATAAGAGAGAAGGTCCTGAGGTAGATAATTTGAATATTCAAATCTCCCTCATTAGCTAGTAGTAGACATGTGACAATTCTATCCTACACCACAAACTTCATTTGTCTTCTCTCCTTTTTCCAAGGGGGTAGGGGTGAGGAGACGCCAGTCAAGACACTTTCCAAATTTTGAGTTTTCACTCTTCATGACAGTTCCCAGGTCTGAGTATGTAGTTCTTAGATTATATCAAAACATCTGTTTTGCTCCTTTGGTTCTGCTGGTTGTCCCCACATGGAAGGAACATTCCAAACCAGTTAAGCCACAGGCAAGTCCATATCTCAGAGAGAAAAATCTTAAAGAAATTTTCAAAGACTTAGCTTATAAGCTATAGTACTAATCATCAAACAATGACTGAACATCTATTATGCCCCAAACCCTAGGGTCCTTGTTTCTCAAAAGCTGCTCCACTGCAAGATTCCTAGCCTTCTTTCCTTTAACTTGTGTCATCCCCTCCTCCCATTCCAGAAATGCCCTCTCCCTGCACAGAGTGTTTTCATATCCTAGCAACTTCCAAACATTTATTTAAATAATTATTTATTTCAATGGTCAAAGGCTTTAGGGGAAAGGCACCCCTAGAACCAGACTGTTCAAAATAGTTGAGGGAGCAGGGAAAGGAATTGAGAAAGCAGGTTCTTGCTTACAGTAACATCAAACTGCACAGCAAATTTTTTGCTTCTAATAGTACTTCCCAGCAATTTTATCTTTCTTCCAAAAACAAGCACAGTCTCTCTCCCTTTTCTCTCTCATTCCACTGCCCTACTCTCACTCTCCTTGGGAGACAAAGCTTACAGCACAACTACATTATTAATGGGCAAACCTCCCTGGCCAAGGTGTATTCTTAACTTGAATATACTGCATCTTTCAGCCCAATTATAATCTGAAGGGCAGCCACCCAAGCAGTCCTTGCACCTATAAGAGAAAATGGGTTCCATTTGCTTCTCTGTTGGAGACTATCATGGACATTTAGACTTAAATCCAACATGAAGCTAAGCATCATTAATCCTTTCACCCACAGACTACTACTGGGTTTAGAAGATTGCAACATGAGTCAAGAGTTCTAAACAGAAAGGAAAATGAAGGCCACTCTCAGAAGTGGCCACTTTTCAGCATAGGAAGAACAATGATTATGAACATGGATATACAGCAAGAGTTTACTCAAGCCAGATGTAGGGAACAGTCTAATGGGTCTGGAACAGGAGCAAGAACTCCTGGTACTCCCACGCCTCTTTAAAACAGTATTATCCATCTGGACCCCAGAGAAAATGGTAAATCCCAGGCAGCACTGGATGAGCCATGCCAGTAAACAGCTGGAACTTGACTCTGATGAGGTGGACTACAGCATCTGCCATCTAAATACAGGCAGCCTCTCTGGCAGCTGCCACTGGTAAAAGGGAATGAACCATTGCGTTATTTGTAGAAGAAAATCCACAGCCCTGTTACTGGGGAAGCCCAGATGTTGCTAAGAGCTACAGATGTGCCAGAGGCAAGACTAAAATACCTACAGCAAAGAAAGTGCAAGTTACCACTAGAATCCAGGCACTGAGAGGGCACCACCACCGAAACATAGACATCCAGCCTCTATTTATTAACACTTACATATGGAAATAGGTATTCCCTGTTGCAGCTGATGTAATTAGAGAGAAATCAATTTATACTGCATCTGCTGGGATCAGCTGAAAGCAGAGAGTGAACAGAACACAGAGTGGAAAATCAAGAGCCAATGAACAGCTTATTACCAGGCCAGCTGCTTTGCAGGAAATTGTAAGCTGCTGAAGTTTAAGGCAGCCTGAGCTGACCCTAGACTCACATCTACTCTGCTTCAGCCCTGCAAGCTCCATTTCCTGGGACATGAACTAAGATCATCTTCCCAGAGGAGGAGAGTCCCTCATGGGGCTGCAGGCACCTGTCCTTCCAAGTGAAGCAGAAGGCAAGGTATCATTACACTGTTTGGCATCTATTAAACACCAGGAGGCTTTGACTCCCAATATTTGGGAGAGATACCTGGTCAAGTACTATAACTTTAGTGGCCAAAGAATCTCTTTCAAGGCCAATCTTTCATACCCACAACATTATCTCATAAGGCCTGATTAAGTACCTCTTAATACAGTCAATATCTCCTGCCCCCTGGTTTACCTGCCCCAAATTGTGCCCTTTTGCTCCTTGGTAGCCACCAATAGAATACTTGGTAGATATCACACCATGAAACTTATTTAACCCTTTTCTCTTTCACAGACCCAGCAGAACCATTTATCACATTAAGAACAGTACTCAACCGAAAGCCTGTCAAGTTGATCAACTTGTTATTCAGTTTATCAATGACTCTGAGGATGAAAAGCCAGACAAGCTGGGAACCACACAAAGTTTGATGCCAGCCTCTAGCAACAAGTGTCTTAGGTGGGACAAGGACAAATGGGAGGTTCTCAACTTGATTTATAGGAAATTCATTCTACCAAGTAGCCACCCCCAACAACAGACATTCTTCTCCAAAATGTCCAGGCCTGCTGTTCATGAATCTGTCCCCTAATTTGGAACAAAACCATATTATCATTACCAGCTGCTCTGACCTGGTAATTGGTCATTACCCACAAACTAATGAGCCTCCCACGAGTGCACATAGCATTTGGTGGTTAGTCCAGGGCAGTTCTGACTGGCAGTGGGCAGCCAGATCTGGCCACCTCTTACCTTTTCAGACTTGACTTTCTTTAGAGGGCGACACTCATTCTCCCCTTCCTCTGGCTCCGGTTTAGCTCCCAAAGGATTGAGCGCTGCCCCAGGCTCAATAGCTATACTCCCAAGTGGCTCCACAGCGCCTGTATCCACCCCTGCACTTCCATCGTACTGACCACCCCGTCCTCCCAAGGGAACTGGCTGGAGGACCCCAGGATCCTTTTCTGAACAAGTCCCCACTCCTTCGCTTCTCTCCTTCTTGCTCTTAGATGAGCTGTTTTCCTTCTCCTTTTTGGAGCCGGCTACACTGCGGGATGCCTTAGCCGCCTTCTCTGAGCCCTTGGGAGCAATAGCAGCAACCAGGCTTCCTGCATTGGCACCATCTCCTGAGCGTCCCTGTACCTCTTTCTTGCTAGCTGCCCCCTCACTTGGAGTGAACAGGGAAGTCCCTGGAGTGGGTTTGCTAGCGTCTTTGCCACTCTTATTCCTTTTGGATTTTGATTTGCCTTCCTTCCCTTGAGGACCTGGCACTGGGGTCACAAACTTGATGTTGTCTGGTAGTGTGGCCACAGCATTGGGAGCCGGTATCCCCACCTCCTTTGAGCCTGACATTTCCAGTTTCTGCTGGTCCTTTTCCAGATCGGCGTCCAGGTCAATGATGAGATTCCCTACTCCAATGTCCCATTCATCCCCACTGTCGTATGTCTCAACCGGGTTTGCATCCACTCCTTTCCCTCCGGAGGCTCCACTGCTCAAGGACATCTTAGAGTCAACGTCCCACCTCAAGATTCAAGGCTCTTCCTTGCCCCCAGCTTTCCTATTTTCAGCTTCAGCTATGTTCTCAGACCTGCCACATTGGTCAGTACATGCCCAGTGGACAACATCATTGCTGGAAAAAGAAAATTTAAAGAGCTGTTAAAGGAAACAATACAGGCAAGGAGACAGCCTGAAATAAACTCCCACACAAAACAGACCCTTCCTAGGGGGCTATCACATGACAATGGACAAGACAAACAGGTTCAGTTGTATTTCTAACCAAGTCACATTCGACCAAGGGAAAAGTTAATTCTCACTCCATCTCCCCAGGGAAGAATACAATATTTCCAACTGCCCAGAGATTCTGTGCTAAGTCTTAACTAGAAATCCTCTAGTTTCCCATTCCCAAGAGACTTATGTCTACTATCACGGCCAGCTGGCAATCCTCCCTCAATCAGTACAGGCGCTGGCACATCTCAGATTCAAGTTCTAGCACAACTTTACTCACACCCCCTTTCTCCTTGCTTCTTCTTGAATTATCAGAGACTCAAAACATGGTCCAGCAAATGTTTTAAAAGCCCTCTACTAACAGGACTTGTCTGTACTAATAATACAGATTCCTTATTATTCTACCGTTGGGGGAAAAGGTCTAATTATGGGCAAGTAAGAATAAAAGGGAAAAGCAGGCAGAACTGGGAAAAATACAAATCAGGATGGGGGCAAAAACTGTAACTAGAGGAAACAATCCTCAGAGAGGACTCAACCAATCAGCTTAAGTTGAGTTAAATCAGTCTTATTAAACTCCAGGTTTCAAATTATGTCTAAATAGCAGAATTCAACACGGCCTTTCCCACTTCCCACTAAAATGCCTAGGAAGACACCAAAAAAAAAGAGAAAAAATTTACCGTATCAATAACTGAACACTACTAAAAGAAACCTAACACGAGAATGTGGAATAACTCTCCACATTCTCATATACGATTAATGGCACCGTACTGACAAAATACCAGGGCCTCACCACATGAAATAGAGATTGGCTAAAAAGGGCGGGTGGTAAAAAAGGCAGTTTATATCTCTCCTGCATCCTGCCTAATGAGACTTGGGGATTACACCACCTAGAAAATCTTGCAGCCAACATATACCATCCAGGTATTACTTTATGACAAAGCAAAGGAATTCTGTTCCTGCTCACTCCCCTGACCACCATCTTTCTATATCCATTTAGAAAAAAAGTCTCATAAGATAACAGAGCAGAAAGAGCCAGTGGTGACACAATGAATCCTACAAAGTGGATTTCTAACAGGTAAATGCTAGAGATAGGATAGAGACAAGACAAATTGTATTTATTCACCTACTCTCTTCAAGACAGTGTCAAAGAACCAGGATGCAGTTCCAAGAGAAGATGTCATCCTAGGAGAACAGAGCTGTACCAAGTGAATGCACGCTAGCAACTGGAATTTAACAGAGAAAGGTGTGCACACTGATCTGCCATTTTAGCTATAGATCTGAGTAGAAAATACATCCTTTACTCAAGCAGAGAGTTCAGTGCCAACAGCAACCAACCACTGCTGGCATCAAGTCTACATAGATCTTACTTCATAAAAGGATGAGCAAAAAATGTGTGTGGGGGAAAGCATGATGTAGGAACTATGAAAAAAATGCCACCCATAAGGTAAAGGAAACACAACGTTTGAAGAGTCAGAGAAATGATACCTCTGAAAATGATCTAGATTTCTGAAGAAATTTTTAGTAAAATGTTTGGAATTCTCAACACTACATAATGAGACTTGGCCTCCATGAAATAGTAGTGTAGTACATATTTATTCATTCATTCAAAAAAATTTGTATTAATTGCCTATGTGCCAGACACTAAACTAGGTGCTGGGAATACAGCAGAGAATAAGAAGTGAATAAGGCAGTGGAACATGGTACTGAAAATAATTCTATAATGAGGGGCAGAGGGCATTTCTAGAAAAGGAAATGCCAACTGAATCTGCACTAGAGAATTATTAAAGCATAGTTCTTCCCAACATCATAATTTATCACCTCTGCAATCTTTGCCATTGTGGCTAGGTTTAGAGCATAACCCACATTCATCTAAGGTTTACCCACTCTCCTCCAGAGCTACTATCATCAGTATGTAACTTAACCATTAAAACC
Source organism: Tapirus indicus (assembly GCA_031878705.1). Lineage (NCBI taxonomy): Eukaryota > Metazoa > Chordata > Mammalia > Perissodactyla > Tapiridae > Tapirus > Tapirus indicus. Next base: position 55,432,984 of record CM062918.1, on the reverse strand, counting down.
ACCACATGTTTGTTTATCCTTGGAAAAGCAATAAAACTTTCAAAAGGCCTTCCTCTAAAAACAAAAACAAAAAACCTTCCTCTAGAAAATAAGATGGTAATGGAAGAGAGACTCTGGAGAAGCATATAAAGGAAAGAATATAGAGTACTTGTACATAAAAATGTTAGTGCTCATTGAGAGCCTCTGACAGTTCTCACCCCACTGAATTAGCTGACCTGTCATATGGATCAGGATAAACAAAGTATGCCAGTAAGGAAGAGACAGCATTAAGAAGATAGGCTGAAATGAAAACATATGAACTTAGGCAAAAGGACAAAAGGATATGATACTTTAAAAAAAGGATGCAAGTACATGAAAAATGCAATACCAATTAAAATTCATACAGAAATGAGAAAAGCACAGAACTGAAATCGTGGAAAATGAGTCAGTAAATTTTAAGAAAACTTGAGATTTTTTTCAGAATGCAAAGGAAAAGAACAGCAAAAAGAAAATAAAGAGGGAAAGTGAGAGAGAGAAAGCATTTAAGAACAGTGAAAGGAAAACTGAAGAGACTAGAACAAATGGGAGGAAAGCAACCCATCAAGACATAATAAATGAATAACATCTTGAACTGAAAAAGATCTTGCACGCAGATTGAAAGGTTCACTTTTTCAGTAAAATCAATTTAAAAAGCCAAACTTGCACATATTCTGGCAAAATTTTAAATTACAAAGGACAAAAATTGGGCCAACCTCAGACTGCTCTGCCATGTTAAATGTTAAAAGAGAATGAAAAATTTACAGAATTTTGAAGAGAAAAGGTTGTTGGTCAAGAGTCTTACACTGAGTCAAATTGTTTGTCATGTGTAAAAGCAATAGATTTTCAGTTATGTAAGAGCACATAATATATCTATCTTGTTAAAAACTATCCAAAGCACTAAAATCAGTTCAGTGTAGCATAAATTTGAATAATTCTTATAAACACAAATACCAACTGGATTTTGTAATCTGAAGAGTAAACTCAATGCAGATATTAAAAATTATTCATGAAAAAGATGAGGCAAAATCAACACTTAAAATAAATGTAGAACCTCAAAAAGTTCAGCCTTAACACCAGTAAGGAAAGACACTTCCTCAAATTCCCTTTGTCCCAATTCTATATGTCATGGCAAATTGCTTTGTTTTTTTCTAGTAAGCAAGAAATATTACCATACGTTTTTTAAAAATTGTGCTTCTTCTCAAAAGGGAGTTGAAAATGAAAAAAACATCTGATGGTCTGGACTCTCTTCCAGGTTCCAGACCTTAAGTGAGATGTTCATTAATAGAGGGATGTCCAGAAGAGTATAATAAAAGACCAAGAAGCCATTTCATAAGAGGAAAAGTCTTAGAAACTGGTATTCTTTAGTCTGGTTAGCTTCAAATATACAATAGTTGCAATGTGGAAGACAGGAACTTACGCTGAGGGTAGAAACAGGACCAATGAGTAGAAGTTACAGAAAGACAGATGTTTAACTCAGGAAAAAATTTAATAACTTGAGATTTCCAACAATGGCCTACAATGCTTCATGAAGCCATATCTTTATCACTGAAAGTATTGTTCAGAAAAAGCATAATCACCTGTCAAGCAAATTACATAATGAATTCCTTTATATGTGGTAGGGGGTAGTCTGGACACGCCTCGAGCCTTTTTCAAATCTATAATTCTATTAATGTACCTATCAAAAAGTGCTTTCCCTACTAGAAAACTACCCAGAATTTCTGAATGAGCAGATGCAAACAAAGACAACATCCTGAGAACTGATCTTTAGTGGTCCCGATGTTTTTGAGTGCCACTATCCCCTATTTTTGAGAGTTTAGAAGTTTCCATAAGTACAACTTTTCAACCAAGTGACTTTTCAGAAATCCAGCTTTCCAAACCCAGCAGGCTTCACGGCAACTTTGGTGGTACATTTCCAAAGATACACTGTAAAACTGCCAAGGATTCTTTAATCAGCCTGGCTGCAGCAGCCAAACCACTTCCCATCTGCTCCCTACAGCATCCCTGGCTTTATACAGTTAATAATCAACTCTCTGACAGGTTATTGCAGGGATGTTTTACCCCAGGAGGTAGGGTAACTAACATGCTAGCTGGAAATGAAAAGCACTGACCTCTTGCTTCCATGGCAGAGAAAGTGCAGTATCAGGAGAACCAATACCTTACAGAGACCACAAGGCATTTTCAACCTGCAAAAGCTTCTGTAAATATTTTCTTCTCTCTCCTCTCCTGCCTAATTGCACTCCACTTCTCTATTTAGGACCATGATTCACATGACTCTGGAAATACTTGTTAGTACCATTTGTGCTGTGTTCCAGCACCTGATCACCAAAGAACTCCTCTCTGCATGGATATAGCTAAGGGACCAAGATAGGTCGTGACAATCATTCCCCATACCCTGTACCTATAACAACACAAGTTCAAATCCCAGTTTCCTCTCTGGAGCCCAACTCCATCTCCCAGACTCCCAGCCCACACACTGGTTTGTAATCACACATTTCAAGTCATTAATTGCTTTTTTTTAGAGCACAAGCCAGAGATCACATCACTCCCCTACCTCAGGAATGAACAAGGCCTCTCTTCAAGAAGGGTAAGAATGAGAAAAAGTCTTCATGTTAGGTCTCTGCCCCTGCCCAGAGGACATAAGCAGTAACTGACCCTACTTATGACCAAAGATATTAACAGTACTTCTCTTTCCACCCAGATAAAGATCTGTATCTATCCTAGAGGGCTTCAAAGGAGAGCATCGCTTTAACTGCCAACTACTCACAGATAATCTGGTCTAAGTAGCAAATTTTCCAATGCTGTTCTACTGTAAATCTATCTGTCCTCCCCTCTTCTTATGGGTTTTGGATCAATCTTTTTATAGGCTTTGACCTGAGCAAGTGACAGTTGCGTATGAGTGTGTATAATCTGCTTGGGACTACACAGGTCATACACATTTGGATGTGAGGGTGGTCTGTCTGACTAGCTTTGTAGTTCCCTCCAAAAGCTGTATGGACAAAGAAAACAAATGTTATACTCAATTCTAGGAAGATTGCATGGTGTAGGAAAAAGAACACTGAACTTAGAATCAAGAGATGTGATTTCTGGACTCAGATTTCCACTGACCCTAGCTAGGTTGCTAACCAAGTTGCTTCATTAAATATTGATTTTCTCATTATAAAATGGAGGATCCATCACGGTTCTAAGTATATTATGAGAATACAAATCTGAAAAATATAAGACAACTCAAAAATATAAAATGACTCAAATATTCTCATAACGTTCTGGTGTCTGAACTTAAAAGAAGACTGTTTCACAGTTACACCTTATATAGAGTATCTATTTTAAAAAAAGTAGAAATGTTTTTAAGAAATTTTTACAAATTAAATTAAAGGTAGTACTGATATCCATTTAAGTTCTATGAAAGAAAATGGCAATTCTTTCTTCTTCCATGAACTCAGCGGTCTGGGTTTTCTCCTTAGGCTACTTCTACCTCAGATGTGGCTCATAAAACCCTACACTGTAGTAACTGACAGGAAGGCTCCATCTTGCTTCAAAAATCCCTCAGGACCAAGGTACCAATCTCAAGGCTCATAGTTTTAACATCTGGACTATTTATTTTACCAACTGTTCCAATGCACCAGATTGTTGACCCTCCTAACAGGAAAGGCCTTCATATCTAAATTGTCTGAGGTTCACAGGGTTTGATGCCCCAAGGAACTGTCAATAAACCAATGGGATAGAACGAAGTTACTAGAAGAAAACCATATTATACCATCTTCCCTGAATTCCAGCTGCTATCCTGAAATCACATAGTACTTAGCCTCAGGTGAGGCTAGTACAACATGTAAACCATCCTCAGTGACTCTGAGCTTTACCCAGCTGGAAGAACAGGCATCTCCCTCTCTACCTGCCACACTTCATAGGAGCTCACTAATCAACTGAATTTCCAACTACGGCTCCAACAAGAAACAATCAACTTTCCTTTGGGTCTCTCCCTTAATTTATTACATTAATTACTGTAACAAAGGAACTGTGTCATCTCCTCAAGTACCACAGCTCTCAGTTTATATCCCCAGTGGGGATCAGATAAAGACAGACCAACAGTGCCAATTTGAGAAGATGGATCCAATTCAACAGGGCTCATCTGACCATGTGTCACCTAAGGACAGAAGAATAAAAGTGTAGCATCTCTCAGTCCCTGAGTGTTTTATATGTTGCATCTCATGAATAGTTTTATGGTCCTCACAGGCTGCTATTCTCAGACAAAGATTATGAGGCTTGACTTGTTTCATTTCACATAAGCAACTGACACTTTCACCAGGACATAGCTATTCAACAGGGCTCAGGTTTAGAGCCTTGGTATTTGTCGATACTGCTCTGTGCCAGCACACAGCTCACAATAGGCAAAACAGCATAGTGAATATGTAAATAATTCAGTCCCAACCCATAGGGATTCATGTGGTGGAACTGGTCCACAGAGAAAATACTTACCAAGGCCTATGTGTAAGTAGGCCAAGAAGCAGAAGGCAAAAATCCTCTAAAGCTCCACCATTCCCTCTCCCCTAATAATTGAAGGCATATGTAGCCCTTTATAAATTTAGTTCTTATCCTCAGAGGTAAACTTTCTGTGCTAAAGAGAAAGAGGTGATGTCAAATTCTCAGGGATAAAGTGAATAGTGGAGATAGCTTAGGAATTAGGAGATTTAAGATATTGGCCCTCCACACAGAACTGTTGTGTCAAAGCTTTTCTGTATCTCAATCTCCTCATCTCTAAAACAAGGAATAATATCGGTCAAGTTCACAGGCACGAGGGAAAGGAAAAAAACCTAAGCATTTTTCAGGAAATACGAGGAATTACCTTCACTTTTTATATTAGAGACCTCACCTCTCTTCCTAATGTCTTACATAAGAACTACTATCTTACAGTAACTCTCAAGAGTAGACAAAGAAAACTTCTCTATCAAAAGATATTATCTACACTACTAGACTATCCATAAAAAATGGTGGAATCCGGGGCCAGCCCGGTGGCATAGTGGTTAAGTTTGGCGTGGTCTGCTTCAGCGGCCCAGGTTCGCGGGTTTAGATCCTGGGCATGGACCTACACTGCTCATCAAGCCATGCTGTGGTGACAACCCACATACAAAATAGAGGAAGACTGGCACAGATGTTAGCTCAGGGAAAATCTTCCTCAAGCAAAAAGAGGAAGATTGGCAACAGATGTTAGCTGAGGGTGAATCTTTCTCACCAAGGAAAGAAAAAAAAATGGTGGAATCCACATGCACATCCTTAAGGATATCTAAGTCATGTCTACTTCTCTAGCCTTGTCTCATGGCCACATTGTCCTCTGCATCCCACTCCCACCTTACTGCCTCATGGCATTTACTTGAAAGACATACCCCATGCACACCCTACCTCACAATGTGTGTGATGATTTAACATTTGTTTCCTCCAGTAGACTGCAAGCACCCTGGGGGAAGGGGCTATGTCTCTTTTGCTCACCACTGTATCCTATGAACAGTGTTTGGTTCAGAGTTAGAAATAAATTTTTTAGTCAATAAATGAGTGAATGAACACTGCTTTCCTCAATGGGCAGAATCATAACAGTGCCCAGGCTGCCAATTTTCCTCTCTGTTCTTACCTCAGCTTGATTTGTCACTAGTTATACACTGTCTCAATTACCTGACAGTCTTCAAATTTATTACAACAGAGTATGGATTCCTCTCTCTAGGATAAAGGATGCAGATTCACTTAGAGTCTAGGGGGAAGGTTAGAAAACAGAGCAATGCCCACATTACTTAAAATGCCTAACTGCTCCAGAGTATTCTCAGCCTTCAAACAGTTTCATCCATGTAGTTGCTACCTAAAATAGGGCTAGTCCACAAATCAGGTGTTCTGGACATAACCAGGTCGTGAGAGCCATCATGTATATACTTACATGTATGATAAGTTTGATCAGACTTAAACCACTCAGCTGTCACATTTTAAACACTGTCAAAGGTGACATAAGTCAGAAAAGTGGTCATGTCTGGGAGGGGGATACTGAATGGGAAGAAGCATGAGGGAACCTTGTGGGGTGCTGGAAATGTTTTATATCTTGAACTGGAAGGAGGTTATATGGCTGTACACATATGTAAAAATTAAGTTGTACACTTAAGATTAATGTACCTAATGTACTTTATTACATGCACATTATTCTTCCAAAAAAAAAAAGGAAAATAGTAAATGCCTACGAACAAGAGAACTGCATTATTGGATCATGGTCCTAGTCCTAAAGTAGCAATTTCTGTGATCACAGTAAAAGGGAATCATGCCATCAGTCTTCATAAGTTAGGATATTTAAGGGGACAGAAAGAAAGGAAGGAAAGAAAAGAAAAAGAAAGACAGAAAGAAACAAAATGAAAGAAGGCAGGCAGACAGAAAGAAATTACTTAAGGATTACCCTATGTTTGACTATATTGTGAGGAGATTTACAAGATCTGTTGGAGAGTCTGAAAGAATTAATTAGTGACAGGGACACCACAACAAAACAAAAAAATAAGATAAGTAATGATATTAAATCCTAGAAAAAAACAAAAGTTGTACAAGAAAACGTAATAGCAGGATACTAGTAACGGCTCCATAGAAAACACTATTTACTTATCACAATAAATAATGAATACTGATCTAACCAAAAATTGTGACATAACTACATTAGGAAGATTTGATAAGAAGGGGAGGGCTATAGGGGAACATATTTATTATTTAGAAATATAGGAGTAAATACAAGAAAAAGACTAAAAAGTTTAAAGCAGTTGCCTATTGGGAATGAGAGTTGGTGATGGGAAGTGGTAAATAGTGGATTATTGCTTTTCATTAAAAGCCCTGGTACTATTGATTTTAATATAAACTTCATGGGAAGACAAAAACAAAAAAGTATATGCACTAATTTTATAAAATACATTGTAAAATAATTTTACAAAAAGTTAAGGATATACTCCCCAAAATATTCCTGGATTCCTTTAATAGGTATTATAAAATGTATCAACCCAATAATTAATCAAAAATCTTATAGGAGCTAGGAGGATGAGCAGCAGAAGTAAGGTAGTGTGACTATGATTATAAAGGCAACATGAGGGATCTCTGTGGTGATGGATCTGTTCTGTATCTTAACTGGTGATGACAAAATTGCATGGAACTAAATACATACACTCATAAGTGGGTACAAGTAAAACTGGGGAAATCTGAACAAGACAGGTGAATTGTATCAATGTCAATAACTGGTTGTGATATTGTACTATAGTTTTGCAAGATGTTACCACTGGCAGAAACTGGGTAGAGAGTACAAGGGATCCCTCTGTATTATTCTTACAACTGCACGAGACTCTACAATTATCTTAAAATAAAAAGTTTAATTAAAAAAAACCCACAAAAACCTTCCTGAGCTTATTTTTATTTTTACTTTCTACTACCTCTAGGGTAAACACATTTTATTATTTACTATTGATGAGTAACCCAATAATTAAGCTAAATTCATTTCTAACTTGAAAGGGTGCTCTCTATCTAATATAGGATCCTAAGAACTGGTGAACAAGTCTATATGTTCTTTTCATCACTTGATAGGGTTTGATATTTCCTGTCTTTAAAAGCTGAAGATTTTTTTTTTATATGTCTTTACTAAAGTCTTTACCTCCTTTGGTCACCAGCTCTGATACATATTTCTTGGGGATCAATAGAATACACAGGATCACAAACATAGACAAACCTTGGTTTTGCATAGAGGGAAGTTCATTTTTATCTTTATTTAGTTCTGATTCTCTTCCTAATGATGCCCAGCATTTCCCTGGCAGCACACTGAGCTAATTTTTCTAGGAATAGCTTACCAAGATTCCTAGTTTCCTTTGGGGGCTACCATCGTTAGCTAGAAGTTACTCATGTTAAGAAAGTGGTTGGACTTTCTGCCTCTTTTTAAATATAATACTTGTCTACACTGAAGCTCATCTTCTGTTTTTTATCCCATATACATAGCCAAGATAGTCCTGAAGTATAATCTTAAACAATTTGGGAACCTAAATACCTGCAAGTGCTTAATGTCATGGGAAAATCTGAATATGTTACGTAAAATATTTATTAAAATGTCAAATAACATGAGTATCATTGCTTAACTCTTCCACCTAAGAGAACTTATTATCAAGATGGTTTTTAAAGGCAATGTCATGAGGAACCAGCACAGTGCAATGGAAAAAACAAAACAAGGGAGAAAGCAGAAAAGTTAATTTCACTCTCTCCCCTAGATGTGTAACAATCTCGGACAAGTCACTGCACTTATTTGAGCCTCAGTTATTTCACCTGTAAAAAGGGAAGATAATAAACCATAAACACTGTAATATTCTCAGTAGAAACTGTAGCAGCACCCTTACATCAAACTCATTAATATTCCTACAGCAAAATGAATAAATTTACTTGATACAGAACCAAAAAAAAAAAAAAAGGCTACAAATAGCCTCTTATTAGTTGAAGTCATGTTTGTGCCAACCTTACAAAAAACTTGCAGTTGTCAGAGCTTTGGGGTTTTACAACTGCAGAGAAGGAACTGTGGACCTACAGAAGTGTTTACTGTCAGAAAGTCAGTTTACTAATGCACAACAAAACATTTTCTCCGACTCCAAAAGTAAAGTTTTAAATAGCCTTTGGCTTGACTTTACCAAAAGTCTTTTCAAACTAAACAGTGTCCACTGGTAACAACTCTCTCTACACACAAATGTTAATGATTTGTCATACATGAATCTTTTTTTGAGGAAGATTGGCCCTGTGCTAACATCTGTTGCCAATATTCCTCTTTTTCTTTTTTCTTCCCAAAGCCCCAGTATATAGTTATATATCATACTTGTAGAGTTGTAGCTCTTCTATATGAGACGCCACCCCAGCATGGCTTGATGAGCAGTGAGTAGATCTGCGCCCAGGATCCGAGCCAGCAAACCCCGGGGCCACCAAAGCGGAATGCATGAACTTACTGCTACGCCACTGGGTCAGCCCCCTATATGTGACTTCTTATGTAAACTAACCCATCTCCCTGGCCCCAATAAGTTACATGAATGGTACCAAGTCATCTCAATCTTGAATTCACATTTTACCAATCTTTCAATATAGTTTTTAGTTCCTCCACCTCCAAATACTTCTTAGGGACAGAATCACATCTGAAATCTACACCAGTTCCTTAGTATAATGACCATTGCATTACAAGTTGAAGTGATATACTTTCACTAAGGGTTCCACAGTTTATTCTTGAATTCTTTCTAAATTCTTGGCTTAAAATTCTTCATTCTAAATTCTTTATAAATTTGGTCTCATCAAGCTTATTGATTTGATCAAGAAAAGCCTAGGCAGCTAGAAAAAACATGTGTTGGAAATACTAAATATGTGTTAACATTTCTGGGATAATTCCTGAGACTTCTTTACATTTTTCTGTACTTTCTGTGCTTTAAAAAAGATTGATTCATGTTCTAATCAGAGAAAAAAATAGTTAAGCATCTCTTATCTTTTGACCTAGAAGCTTTAATTTGCTTGGGAAGAGGGAAAAACAGAAGTGGAAATTCTCCAATGTTTTCATCCCTGAATGGATCTTTCACACCATGATCAAGTAGTCTTACCAATTTCCTAGCTGCCTTTCCATTTTTAACATGTCTTCTTAAAAAAACAAAAACAAATATAAAACTCGTACCATCAGTTGTGCAAAGAGGCTTATCGAATTCATCTTTTTTTCTTTCACCTAATTTCTAGGCGGCACTCAACCATCATCACTTTATGGGCTTCTCTGGCCTTGATTGAAAATATTTCTAATTTAAAAAAAAAATGCTTTTCTTCTCTCCACAGCCTCTAAGACTATGCCAAATAACCATCTGTTTTGTATGGTCCTTTTGATCCCTTGCTTTTAACATGAACTTCTAATAAAATGATTTTTAAGTCTTTAAACTTCCAGGGGGCTATTTGCTTTTTAAAATCTTTCTTTCCACTTTTCCTAATGTACATACCTGATCACAGCTCAATTTCTTAAAACTGAATTTCCATATGATAGATTTTGTTCTTCCTCTCCCTGAAGAATGCTGAGCTTAATCAAGATATGATTACTGTTAAATAGAGTTGACCTACAAAAATCTTCATCAATTCTTGTTTGTTCCTCAAAGTAAAATCCAGGTTATTTCTTTGCTAAACTGCCAAATGTTAAGAAGTAGTTTGTCTTACTCAAAATCAGATCTCCACATTTGCTCTCAATGAAGTATTTAACTAATCTATGTATAAATAAATAAACCCCACACTATTATTATCTGGCATAATTTTGCAGCTTCTCCAATCTCCTTTAACATTTTCAACTCAGTCACATTATTTTGATTAGGACCATGACATTTTTATTTAAGCAAGGATTTTAATCCTTATAAAAATGTAATCCCTTGCTGCCTCTATCAGTCCTATGAAGTGTATAAATTAGAAGCACCACATTTCAATGATTAAGTCTCCTTCCATCAAGTATCTAAGATGTGAATTAAATCATTATACCATTATTTTGCCTACCAAGAAAACAGAAAAAAAAATTATATAAGGATGACAGAAATGGCTCTAATCATGTTTATGTAACACTTTTAAATAAATCTAATACTCCAGATCACATATTCAGGTAAAACATATTACAGATTTGTTGTTGGAAGAAAATGTCACTTCACTGTCATGTCACCTACCCCAACGTGACCTTGTTAAAACTGAATTCCTTTCTTATAGAAAGGCTCCATAAGAAAAACAATATTGCCAGACACTGCCCTGTACTTCCCTCTCTGTCAGATAGTATTATGGAACTCATCTGAAATCCACATTGCCAGGATTTCTAGCTCTGCTAGGACTGGAAGGGCCTACTAATACAAACCACAGAAACATTACTACTGAAAACACAGTTTTCATTAACAAACTAAGCTATGTTAAAGCACTTTTACTAATAAAGCAATACAATTCGATCAGTTAAACTGAGATCCTTTCAACCACTAAAGAAGAAAACAACATACGCTTAAATTCAACAGCTGCTGGCTTTAAAGTTCACAATATCAGTAATATGTTATTGTACTACTCAAGCATATGTAGTGAGAATGTACGACTTCAAGTTTGATATAGAGCAAATCCTTACAGAGAAAAGCAATGTGAAATGTGCCTAGAAGCTCACCTAACATTAGGACTATATCTGCCTAAAAGTAACAGATTTTTCTCAGCATGGACACAAGTTCATTAAGAACTTTTTTTTTTTTTTTTTTTTTGTGGGCAAGACCAGCCCTGAGCTAACATCCATTGCCAATCCTCCTCTTTTTGCTGAGGAAGACTGGCCCTGGGTTAACATCCGTGCCCATCTTCCTCTACTTTATATGGGACGCCGCCACGGCATGGCTGACAAGCAGTGCATCAGCAGAGCGCCCGGGATCCGAACCCACGAACCCCGGGCTGCCAAGCGCGAACTAAACCGCTGCGCCACTGGGCCGGCCCCTCATTAAGAACTTTTATCCTAAAATTATATATCAAAAAGAGCACATTTTTACAGAATGGCAAATAGGTCTCCTTGTGCACTGCAACTGCGCAAGCTGATGGTATAAATAACTAAAAATAGTGTGTCCAGGTATCCTGTACCTCAGCTACCTCACATAGCATACAGTATAACAGGCTGAGAGCTTGCCCAAGGACAGAAATAAGACATTCCATCTCTTATACATTAGGTAGGAATTTTAGCTTCCAGTCAATTACCAAAACAGCAGTCTGGCCTAAGGGATTTGTTTCCTGTGAGCTTCATGTAAGGAAAAAAAGGAAGAGGTAACAGGAGAAATCATGAAGATGTAGAAGGGTTAGGAAAGGGCAAGCAAGGAAATAATAAGAAAATTTACAATACACAAGTCAAACAAGAGAGCATCTAGACATTATAAGACATCCTCATCCTCAGGCTAATGAATTAGGTACTGAGACTTCCAGAACATACCTAGCTATGTGTCGAGAGGAAGTCAAAATACCGCAAACCCGAAAATTCAATTTTTAAGCTGGAAGCAGAGTGCATACTCCTTGAAAGCTTATTTTTAAAAAGCTACCCCAAACAAAGTTGCTGAGGCCTCACCAGGAAGAAGGAAGGTCACGATATTGGGCTTTTCCCTTTGAAGAAGGAGATAACTCAGAGGCCTAACTTACCCATTACTCTAGGCACCCAAGGCTCAGTCAGCAGAAGAGTAAATCCCATCCTCTACAAGGCCTCCAGTTCTACTCCTGGTGTCTTCCAGACATGACTGACTGCAATTTTCACCATGATTAACTTCCAGGAACGGCAGCCAGAGAAGCAGCCAGGAGAAAAGAACATAACGAGTAGCTATTTCCCCCTCAATGTCAGCTGGACTCTTTGGAACAACTGCAGACACTACCTCTTTCTCTGTGCTGGGCAGAAGAGCATTCAGCAACCTCAGGGAAATGCCTAACAACCCAGTAACACACTGGCATCAATCACATTTCTCAAAGATGCCTATCTGACCATCTTACTGAAAGCTGCAACTCTCCCACCTCCACCTCCTATCCCTCCTCCACACTCCTAATCTCCCTTACTCTGCTCTACTTTTCCCCCACATCATTTATCACCCTCTTTTTTGTGTGTGTGTAAGGAAGACCAGCCCTGAGCTAACATCCGTTGCCAATCCTCCTCTTTTTTTTTTGCTGAGGGAGACTGGCCCTGGGCTAACATCCGTGCCCATCTGCCTCTACTTTATATAGGACGCTGCCACAGCATGGCTGACAAGCAGCGTGTTGGCCCGCGTCCGGGATCTGAACCTATGAACCCGGGACTGCCAAAGCACGAACTAAACCGCTGTACCACCGGGCCGGCCCCTTACCCTCTTAATACTATATTATTATTTATTATGCTTATTTCTACTTCCTTCTTTTAAAAGATAAGATCCATGAGGTTGGGCTTTTTGGTTTATTTTGTGCACTGAGATATCTTAGGCAGCTAGAACAGAATCTCACATACAGTAGAAACCCAATAAATATTTATGGGATAAAAGAAGAAAATAAGAAAAACCAAAAAAGACCTCCCAGAGGTCAGCAACACCTAGGGGGCCCAACAATGCCTATATTCCTCTAAAAGAACCAGTCTGGTTCCTGTGACTGACCTACATTGCCTCCACCCATCATATACTACCCCTTTTCCCTCCCCAAGTCTTCCATCAGCTAGGATATATGGAACAACAGTACCGCTGCAGGCAATAAAGTCAACAAATGCTTGTCCTTGAGTCTGAAGGATTTCTGAAGGCTTTCATAATCTGCGCCTTGTTCCTAGGTTATTCAGTATGGGATAAAATGTGTTGAATGAAAGTTACCTTAGCAATGAAAAGAAGCCTGAAAAAAAAATCACAGTAAGTTTCTGTTTTCAAAAATCAAATTTCAATTCAATTCAGCAAGCATTAATTAAGCATAAAGTTATATTCAAAGCACCGGGCTAGAAGCCATGGGGAAGAGAAGACACAGGTCTCTTATGGATGGCGTTTAGAATGAGGGAGGGAAAAAATATATTCACAAATAATTATAATTAGAGACAATGTGTGATAAAGTGCTATAATAGAGATCCTAGCAAGGAGTTAAAGAGATACAGAAGAAGATGAAATCAATTCTGGAACTAGGTGGGTGGGAGGAATAGGGTTAAGAAAGGCTTCAGGAAGGAGATGAAATTTTTTGCTAGGTTGAAGGAAGGGTCGGATTAGCAGTTGAATGCCTTGGAGCAGGGAAGGGCACTCCATTAAAAAAGAAAAAAAACACTAAGATGTTAAGACTGAAAAATGCAGAGTAAGCTGAAGGAATTGCTACTAAAAGGAGTGAGAAATAAATGAAATAAGGCTGAGGAAGGCCAGGGTTGGTCAGGTTATAGAAGATTCTGAGTGCTGGCCTATGCAGGCAATAAGGAGCCATTGAAGGTTTTTCAGCAAGAAGTGAAATGATGAGAACTGTATTTTTAAAAGTCTGCACTGGGGTTCCTTGTTACCCACTCTTCTAGAGCCAAATTCTTTCTTTTCAGAGCACTTCAGTTCATAATTGTACATTCATTAGTTGATTGTAGGTCTCCCCCACTAGACTTGTAAGTCCTGAAAGGGCGGGGGCCCTGTCTGGCCTGACACATAAGTGCTCAATAAGCATTAGCTAAATGCATAAATAAAAATTATAATACTATTGCAGCAGTCTGCAGTATGGAATACAGAAAGAGGCATTAACCATGAGATTACTGCAATAATATATAGAGGAAGGCCTGAACTAGGTCAGGTGAAAAAGTGAAGAGAAATGGGAAGATATCTAGAATGATCCAAATTTAGTGAATGATTAGATGAGGTGGTGAATAAGAAAAAAGAACCAAATATGAGTCCAGAGTTTTGTGCCATGGCAACTGGAAGAATTATAATGCTTAGGGGGAAAAAGGGTAGGCAGGTTTCAGAAAATACTGCTCAAAGTACATTCAAAGGGAGATGTCAAGCAGAAAAAAATTTCCCCCCTCCCTCTATACCTTTCAGATTCATAAACCTCATAAACTTCATAATTCCAATTTCTCTTCCTATAGTTCCATTTCTGACACCATTCTTTAAGACTCTGCTCTAGAAGTATCTGTTTCAGAACAAAGATAAATGCTGAGCTTTACACCAAACCTCAGAATTTGTAACTGAAGTTTACAAGTTACATTCCTGAACATTCATTTCTGCTCACATGAATGAAAGTTCACCCCAACCAAACCCAAAGTGCTCCACCTAGGAATGTTACTAGGAACACTGCTGGTAACATAACAAAAGCCCACTGGCTGTACTTTGTACATAGACTAGAGGAGACACTGCTGCTTTCCTCTACAAATACTGAACTACATACAGCCTAAGAAATTACAGGTACCAGCATGCAATGTGGTACACCGGCATGCAATGTGGGCCAACTGCAAGGACCTAGATTTCACTCATGGTGTGGTTTGATTTCAAAGGGTTGCATGGCACTTACTCTGGCCACTTTTCAATTCAACACCCTGTGCTTCACTTGATACTTTTTACAAAACCTACTTATATTTCTAATATAAATCTTTCTAAAATCTCACATTCAAGTAGATCACTTCCCAAAATAACCTTTAAATTACCTGAAAATTAGTAATGTGCTACAGATGGCTGGGAATAAAGCAAAGCACTCCCAGGACTTTTTGAGTCCAAAATAAACAATAGTTCTGCCCACCAAATTTTTCTGTTACAGACTGATGGATGTTTTAAGCACAAATTTAAAAACAGCAAACGCTTCATCCAATGTTCAAAGGTAGATTGAACATATTAACCAAAAAAAAAAAAAGACTAAAAGACCATCATCCTCTTAACATTCAATAAATAGCTGCTATTGGAAGTCCCAAATCCAAGAACTGGGAAATGCTGATAAAAATCCTAACTTGGGGAATTAACAACTAAGTTATGCAATTTTATTCCTTTAAACTGCTTGAAAGCAAAGATTTTCTAACACTATGGTCAATTTCAAAATTCCTACAGTCACCCACCAGCTTTCAATCCTTCAGTCCCTTGTAGGGGGTATTTTAGAGATCATCCTTGTTAGTCATACTTTACCAAATGTCACCAATTTAGCATTTTCAGCATTAAAAATAACAATTTTATTTTCCAAACAAAACACAGTGGGCAACTCATATTCGATCCCAAGAAGTTAACACAAAGCAGGTTTTCCACTGACGGGTCAAAAATAGAAAAATGTCCAACCCACCTCCACAATCAGGCCCATTGGCTCAAAGATTTCAGATATAACAGATTTAAAGATCGTAGATCTCTGACTGAATGTACAAAATTACTTTTTACTGCTATCAGGCAAATCCTTCCAGGTATGATTTCCTTCTCACAAGCTGAGGTTCTTTTTCTGTAGCCTTCTGATTCGCATTCCTATAGCTTGAACAGACTAGAAAAAGATATATTTGACAAGCTAGTGAACCTGCAGAATGAGGGTATAAGACCCTCCAAAAGAAGATGGCCTAGTAAAAAAAGCACAGCATAAGGTTTACAAACATACCAAAGAGGAGAGTCAAGCCCCAGAGAGCTAAGGCTGCACTCATTAGCCCTTCTGAATACTGACTGTAGTTTTTTTGAATACTGACTATATTTTTGACACAGTAATAAAAAAACTGCTCACATATGTCAACTATTTTTGTCCCATTCTTCCATCACTATCTTGATATCATAAAGTCTACAGCTAAATGGAACCTTAGGGATGATTTTGTCTAATGTGCTCATTTTACAGATAAGGAAACTGAAAACAGAAGGGTGACAAGCACAAGGTCACACAGCTAGTTAGAGGCATAATAGTGATCAGAACCTGGGTTTTATGACTCCCAATTCTATGCTTTTCCCTCTATGCTTTGAAAAGCTATATTAGTAAAGAAAATGTATAATACTATAAAATCAGATAATAACTTAACTGTAACTCTAAGCCACAGAAAAATAAAGTTCATCCACATGAAGAGAACAAAGGGTTAGAACAGGAAGTACCCCAAATCCAACAGAAAGCAGCAGCATTTGTTTACAGTATATGGGTTTCTTAAGGGTACAACCTCGCACATATTTTCTGAGCCATTTTATTAATTACCACCTGCTAGGATGTGTCCTGTACTTCTATCAAATGCACCTCCTTAAGAGGATGCCACAATGACCCCTGCGCAAAGGTATGAAAAGTGATAACTTCTGGCATAGATAACTGATAGTACAAAAGGAATCCACACATGTGGTGCGAACAAACAAGAAGAAAGGACTTAAGTGGAAGGGGTGGAGATATTGCTGGGAGCAAGTAATCTTGAAAATGGGATAAGAATAAAAATCCAAGAGAGTAAAGTTGGCCAGACACTAATGACCAGAGAGCACAATAAAAAGAAGGCAGTTTCAGAGCTTGCCTGGAGTCAGACAGCTCTCTTTCTGCAAAAGAAAGAAGGAAAAAATTCTGACAGAAACAAGAGAAAGATCGTAGGTTTGCTCCTGAGTGATGGACTAGATATGACCTAATAGGTATTTGCCATCTCTTATTTCTGGGACTCTGATCCAAGAACAAACAGCAAGAGAACCATGAAAAATCAGCCCTGTTGGATCTGGAGTTCTGCCTTGACAAGATATAAAGCTCATTCATAGATCTGACTGTGCTCATGAGACTGCAGTTCAACTCCTGCTGCTAGAGCAAGGGGAGGGGGAAGGAGGATAGAAAGGGGTGAGTGGGAAGGAGGTGGAAGATCTGGGTTGTGACTATAATAGCCACAGTAATTAGAGTGTTTCCAAGCTGCTAGAGAATTCTTCAGAGCAGAGAACTAGGATGGGAAATGGGGGAGGGGAAAAAGCATGAGGAAGCAAACTTCTGAGAATGCTAGTAAAGTATATGGTGGTTTGTGAACAATTTAAAACAAACAACTGTGATGGCTTCATATGGGAAAATAAAGAAGTTTATACTCTTTCCCAGAAGTGAATACTATACAAATAACTGCTAGGCTCCCACCTAAAGCCGGGTTACAAACAAAGTTTAAGCAGATTCTCGCAAATGTCCCTGTCTTTGCAGTGGTCCACCAGCCCTGGCCTCAGAGTCACACCATTTGCCTCTCTTTCCCCTATATCTGTCTGTCTATCTTTCTGTCTGTCTATCTATCTAAATCTCTGTCTCTCTGACAAACAGATCAGAACCTTCATTCCACTTGAAAAAGGGATTTCTGAACTCTAAAACGGTTAACATCACTTATTTCCCTTCAATCAACTGTTAATTAACACCCTGTGAATTCATTAGATTGCGTGTGTGTTTCAATAGAAGGAGCACACAGGCCTGTTGGCCTAATACAGAAAATGATTGGAGAGCACTAAAAAAGTCAGAAAATAAACAAGTTACTTGCTTATAAATTTTAGGCTCTATGGCACTGCCTACTACAGTGGCATGAACATGTGAAAGAAAAATAAAATCATATTAATAGAAGATGACGATAACCTATAAGAAAAATCCAGGAATTTGCAGAAAAACCTCAAAACAGAAAGTCCTCCTCCAAGTTATAGGAAACGCTATATTTGTTTTCTGTTTTTGTTTTTTTTTTTTTAGTGAGGAAGATTAGCCCTGAGTTAACCTCCGTTGCCAATCCTCCTCTTTTTCCTAAGGAAGACTGGCGCTGAGCTAACATCTGTGCCCATCTTCCTCTATTTCACATGTGGGATGCCTGCCACAGCATGTCTTGACAAGTGGTGCACAGGTCTGCGCCCAGGATCCATACCTGTGAACCCTGGGCCGCCGAAGCAGAGCACCCGCAAATTTCACCACTAGGCCATGGGGCTGGCTCCCTATACTTGTTTTTAAGATAAATATTTATTTGAGATATTTCCTTAACATGATTTGGCCCTCTGGTGATGATTTGATTCTAACAAGTGATATTAATCTCAATGCCAGAGAAAAGTTATACAGGTGCTGGGAGAAACTGAAAATGGAATAAAACAAAAAACTGAAGAGATGCAAACTTCATGTGGAGAATTAGATTCACAAAATAAAAACACATGGAAAGTTCTTAGTAAGGCATGTCAGGTGGACCTAATGCAAAAAGTCAATTACATCCTTTGCATAAAACCTGCTGGGTATCCTCCCAGTGGGCTAAATCTTTTTCACCACACTGAAAGCAAAGAGTTTTCTCCTTCCCATTTCCCCCTAATAAATAAGTACTAGAAACACTGAATTACCACTATTTCCTTCCCATTCATAGGGCATAAAGCCAGAACTCACAGAAATACAATAGGGCTGTCTAGGACCATGTCTAAGACAAGCTACTCAGTAACCTAAAAGAAACTCATCTCACTAACAAACCAGTATCAGGCATTAAGAAATGTGAAACCAAGAGCAATTTCACATATATGAACTGAACCTAAGCCACGGAAGACCAAGTATTTTCTTGTCACTGTGGCATGTGATTCTTTAACCACCTGCTCAATAATCCCTCTTCAGCTGCACAGCTGCTGCCAATTCCACATGCCCAGCTAGGCAGGTGCTTTGGTGAATTACCTGTTCCCTAGTGAAAAGAGTCCTTCACTGACACTTAGTGGGCCCAGAACCTGCCAATCAGCATCACCTATCTTCATTTTGTCTGTCACAGCCAACTTTTATGAGTGGTATCATGAAGGCATATTTAGTACACTATGTGATTTTGTATTTTGTGGGGTTTTTGTTGTTGTTTGGTTTTAAAGGGAACTGATTTTTAAAAATCAAGTGGAAGTGCGAAAGCAGCTGCTGAAAAGAAAACTTGCCACACAACATAAGGCTGCCTTATCTCAGAGTGGCCCCATCTGTCTGGCAGTATTCCCATCCATGACCAGTTTTCCACAGGGGAAATAACAATTGCTTAGCTACCTTTGGAGCAGGAGAAAGTGGCAGTAGAAGGTGCTACAGTACTTGGCAGTAATGAGAGAGAGAGCAGAGTGAGAACTTCTGGAGACCACACATCATTCCTGCACTTCTTAAGTCTTCATGGCTGAGCCCAGGCAGTAGTGTTCAGAGTCAAATAAATAAGGAGTGGCACTTTCACTTGATAGAGCAATCAGTAAACCCCTCAACAAATTATCCTGTTTCAGTCATTTAGCTGCTATATGCTAACTGCAACATAATTACTACCAGGAGCCAAAATTATGTTTCCATATCCTCACACAAAATAAGAACTAATCTGTCCAGCTGTCTAGACCTCTCCCAAGGAAACATTTTATACCAAGAAGCCAGGGGGAAAAACCCAAAGTGCTCTCTGAAAGACGGTCACAATCAGAAGACTCAAGACTCCTTGTGGCAAGGGCCCAACTCTGAAACCACCAAATCTAATCAGGGCAAATTTAATCTGAGGCTTCTGCCTTCACTGTCACCTGACAATATTCAGAAATGAATGCCAACAGGCCAAGAGCAAAAAGCTTTGTAGTCAGTTTAGCTGAGGCTTTACTCAGAGACCTAGGACATAGAGTTGGAAATAGTCTAAAGACAGACAACATCTCTATAAGACCTTAAGACAGTTCCATTATCAAGAAATATAAAGGTCAAAACAACCTGTTCCCTCCTAACAAAGCCCAACACCTAAGTGGCAACCCATCATTTTAAGAAACTCATTGAAATAAAGGGATGAGGCAGACAACATAGTCAGACTCAGTGCCTCACAAAGACCTTGACCAAAACCAAAAGCTAACGTTCCTATTCAACAATACCCCACAGAAAATAGTTGGCTATTGTGTACACAGTGTATTGTGCACAACTGCCCTCTCACAATGAGTTTGATTTCTAATCTCTTTTTAAAGAAAAGTTTTCTTTAATGTCCTAAATGGAAACCTCATTTCTAGTGCCAAATAATTCTTTACCCAACTAATAGTACCTAAATATTATTTGGGCACTTCTATGAAATATATACAAGGATAGGGTTCCTTCTAGCTTGTTCTCATCCTTCTCTCATTAATAACCCCCAAGACCTCAAATGATTTTTTTTAACGTTCATCTCTTTAGCAAATTTCTTCCTAATACAGAGGCAGATATAGACTTTCCACACAATGAGCAAGTCACCTCCTTTCATCAGAATTAAAATAAAGACTAAAAGGAAAGTTGTTTTGTTTCCAGAGCCCTTGCCCAGCTAGGCAAATTCTGTGGCTTTTTTTTGTGCAATTATTACTGACCAGGAAGTCACTGTTCAAAAGGTACTTGGTCCTCAACTCCCTATCTTAACCCTGCACAGGTTTTTAGTGGTATTCCTAAACAAATAAACAAAAATCATTGTATGAGTGTCCCACGTCTATAAAAAGAATTAAATATGATGGTTCAAACAAAAGTAGAAACCTCCCCTTGGAGTCTTCTTCCTTAAAGGTCTGACACAAACATCAGGGCTGAGTCTCCCAGACACTATTCCTCTACAACTTAGTACAGGATAGCCAAAGAGGCAAGCACAACATGGCTGGCATCCCCTATTCTTCTGAAAAATGTGTGCCAATGAGCTCTTCATTGTTCCTCACTCAAAAAGAAGAGCCTTTCTGTCTGGCCTCCTCCAATGGCAAGCCCTAGTCTGGAAAAGGAAGAAAATGGCACTGAGGAGCCTGGGAGATGGAGCATATCCAAAGCTCTCAGACAAGACTTGAACCTATGACCTTCACTGTGTACACAATAGGCGGGTGAGAGGGACCGGTTTATCTCTGCAGCAGCAGTTCTCAGCCTTAGGGTAGCACTCCCGATAAAATGACATGACTATTGTGTGTGGCAGCAGAACAGTCATCTCCTCACAACAGCCTAAACCAGCACTCCCTCCCCCAAGACAAAGCAGCAGGGGTGAAATTAACTCAAGGCTGCAGAGCAAAGCCTAATACAGAAAAGAGAGGCCTGTGGGGGACTGGGGACTCTCCTCAACCCTAGGGCTCTGGACACATGGCTGGAAACAGACAAGCTTTCTCCCCCATCTTTCCCACTCTCATTTAGGTAGGAAGCTGTTTCTTACAGAATTTAATCATCTGTGATTTGTTCAGAAATATTCCCCCTAAAGGGCTCTGATCTCTCCACCCTGTGTGAGCCTAATTCCTAGAAGCTGAAATGACTGTTTGCTGCTGCCTGTTTCACAAACACACATTAATTGGTCAGATGTGTCTCCTCCTCCTCAACCCCAGAGGGAGGAAGGAGAATCTGAGCAAACCACAGAGATGATCCAACCGTAATTACACATAAAGGGAAAAGAGGGCAGCATGGGTTTTCCAAACAGGACAGGGTCACAAACCCTCCTGGGGGGACAAGGATAGCAGTTAAGGGCCAGGCCCAGGGATCCCTCCATCTTGAAGAAAAGGACAAGAGTAAATGTGACCTGAAGACTGGAAGGAGCACACACCCACAACCTACTTACTGTACACTCCCAGCCACCTTGCTCCCCCCTCCTGTGCTGTGCGCACGTCCTGCTCCCAACCCTTTGCTCTGAACCCCCCTAACTCCCTGACTGGCCCCAGTCGCCCTGGGCCCCCTCAAAACCAGACTCGCCTCTGAAACTCTCTGGCCTGTCCCCACAACCCGGCCAGACCCTAAATTCCCCCTCGGGCACCCCTACCCTCAGCCTGAACCAGCCCTGGCCACGCTTTGAACTTCACCCCGCGCCCCTCGACGCCCCCTCCCCCAACCACGCAACGACCCCCCCCCCCATACACACCTTCCCCTCGCTCCGCCCCGGCCCCCCAACCCCCACTTCCTCAGTCAGGCGCCGCTGCCCCTGGCCCCCCTCAGCCCCGACCCCCCTCAGCGCCGCCGCCTCCGTTCTCCCCGAGCCCTGGCTCCACACAAAGCTCCGGACTTACCGCGCGGCCGGTCCCGGGAGCCGCCACCTCTGCCCGCCCGGGGCCCCGGGCCGTAGAGCCGCCTCTGCTACGGGGCCCAGGCCTCCATCCGTTCCTGCTGCCCCTCCCCCCTCCCCACCCCGCCTCGGCTCCGGCTCTCCGCCCCCTCCCCGCGCCGCTCCGCCCCGCCCGGCCGGTGCCGCTGTGTCCGGGGCCGCGGGTCCCTCAGCCGCCGCCACTGCCACTGCCGCCGCCGCCGCCGCCGCCGCCGCGATCCGGGACAACCAGGGCCGCCCGGAAGACCCGGACACTGGATTACCAGGCCCTCGGATCTGGATCCCGGGCTGGTGTGTAGTCTGGAGCGGGAGAGCGCAGGGGAAACCCGGAACCTGGATGAAGGAGCCAAATCCGGTCTCGGAATGCGCGGTCACACGGAGCCCGGATTAGAGAGCCGTAGCTCTGGGAATGCTGGAAAACCCGGCGAGCCGGTTAAAACAGAGATAAACTCGAAGAAACCTGGATTGGAGAGCTCGAACCTAACGCTCTCTCCTCGTGGAAAGAACTCTCGCTGGACCAGACTTCCTCGCAGAGAGGTCTCTGGGGAAGTATCGTACCTTAAATACTGAAGACAGCAATTCTGTTAGGTGTCCTTCAACGGTGGGGAGAGGAAAGGGCCCTAAGGGGCTGAACGTGTGAACATCCACAAAGAACAGAAGAGCAAGCACAGCTCAGGATGGTTTCATCCGTTTTATCCCTTGGTTCAGCAAACTATCAACCCCCTAATTTTTTTATCCTTTATTCTCCAGTTTCTTTTTTTTAGGATTACCACTTGTTTTCCTCTCCAAAGTAACCATTTTTAATCCTTCTATATCCCTTTTCACCTCACCATCCAATATCACCAGATCTTGTTGCTTTTTATTATCTAAAAGTCCTATTCTGTCCTTCTCCAACCCACCATTCTATTTCTAACGACTGTAACTTTTATCTTATGTATTATGTAACTTTTATCTTTTATCATTCATCTCTGATTGCCCAGCACATTATCCAGTACACAGTAGGCATTCAGTCCATGTTTATTTAAGTGAACCTTACCCACCTCTCACTTGTGAAACATACTCTTCATGACCTCCTCCCTAAAACTTCCATCTCCTTCCACAGAAAACAGAAATTTATCTTAATTCTCAAGGCTCCCCATGCCTTAGCCCCAATTTGTCCTTCTTGTATCCTTGACCATCTTAGCTCTGCAGTTTTTATCTTTCCTTTCTTCCCTTATCCTGAGGCATCCTTCAACAGTGCCACTCAAGATAGTATGTGACTTGGGGATAGAGCCAGGTCATAGATCCCTTTCCTCTCCATCTCCACACACACAAAAAGGTGATGGGGAGGGGTGGGGCCGGTGCCGGGGTTGATGGCTAAAGATGAACACTAAACCTGTCTAGCCTAGGAAGACTAATCTCCCTTTGGTCCACCAATATTCAACTTGTTCTGGGACAGTACAAGGACAGAACTGATCCCAGGTGACAGCAAACTTCCAATCTGTACTGGGCGATGTTACAAGTGAGGATTCAGCTACTTAACAGGTAGAGAAAGAGTAGGGTTTAGTGTTTTAGACTTAGGTGTGACTTAAATTAAGGGTTACTACTTGAGTAATCATCTCCTACTGAAGAGCGTGACTCTACCATTGGAGAGGACTGGGCTGCAAAAATAGGGAACAAAGGAAAGTAAACATTCCTACAGTGAACCCCAATTTTTAGTCAAAGAAAATTCTCAAGCCTGGAAGAAACACTAAAAATTTTCAGGTGATTGATGTCCTGTACAGTAAAAGAATCTTAAATTTTGACTCCCTGTTCCTCTAAACGAGGGGTTGGCAAATTATGGCCCACAGATCGAATCAGGCTCATTGCCTGTTTTGGTATATCCCATGAGCTAAGAATGGTTTTTACATTTTTAGAGGGCTGAAAAATAATCAAAAGAATATTTTGTGATGTGAAAATTGTATGAAATTCAAATTTCAGTGTCCATAAAATTTTATTGGCTCATAGCCGTGCTCATTCATTTATGTGTCTATGGATTCATTTGTACTACAACAGCAGAATTGAATACCTGTAACAGAGACTGGCCTAATAAAGCCTAAAATATTTGCTCTCTGGCCCTTTAAAAGTGTGTTGACCCCTGCTCCAAACAAGTACTGTCCAATAGAACTTTTGCAATGATGGAAATGTTCTACATTTGTGCTAATTTGGAAGTCGCTAGCCACATGTGGCTATTTGAGCACTTGAAATATGGTTAATGTGATTGAAGAACTGAACTCTTAATTTCATTTAAATAGCCACGTGGCTAGTGGCTACCATATTAGACAGTGCAGCTCTAGACTCTTCTCAAATCTTCCGTACTGACATTTTTTGCCCCTTGTCCCAACATCTCACACTCCCTTCTGTGACACACTCCTTCATGGATTCTCAGTCCTACCCCCCACCCCTCTCCAGCCCTATTTACCTGACTCCAAGCTAGGGTACAACATTTATTAGGTTTTCTTTCTGGACTCTCCACTGTCATAGTTGAAATCTGAAATCTGGTCAGTTTACCAAGTTTCACCCCATGAATTAATCCACATTATGTGCACACACATAAATAGACAGACATTTACACAAGCTTCTTTGTGTCCGCAGATGGCACTGTGGCTATGTTCTTTCTTCTCTGCATGAGAGAAGTAGAAAAGTCCTCCACGTGCTGGATCCCTTATTGCTGTTGGAGCCTGTGATATGGATCACCTCCTTCCAAACACATTCATAGAAGCTGAGAACAGCAGATGTATGCTTGTATTTGAATCTCAAGGAAAAAAAAATCCTTCATCACAGGACTTTTTTTCCACCCCTCAGGCCTAATAAACTGATGTTAGCTGATTTCTCTAGTTTAAAAGTTGCTTGCTTTTTTACTGGCCTTTTCTAGCTGGGCAACAGAACAACTCCCATACTGTCTTGATCTTGGCTAAGAGCTCAAGCAAAGGCATTAAAAAAAAAATTTACCAAACTAAATAAAATCCAGATAGATGGGCTTTAGTAGAGACAGTAGTTAAAATGGAAAGAGATTAAGTGTTATAACTCATAAAAACCATAGCTTTGTAATTATTTGTAAAAATAATCTTTAAAGTCTAAATTTTTCACACCTACTCCCTAGGAGAAAATGAGTTTCTACAAACTTCCAACTTAAAAAGAAAAGAAGGGACACCTAGTCCTCTTTTGCCAGATTAGCTATATAGCAAGCAAAAAAAACCCCTTACTCCATTCCAAACATCTAACTACAAGGCCAAAGCCTCCTAAATCCTGACAGAGAAAGTCTCCAGTTTCATATATATCTCTGAGTTTATATAATTCAGACCAGGTCCTGCCTAGAAAAACAAAAACAAAAACGCTGAATCTTTTAGCTACTATACATATTGAGAGCCACTGAACCCAACCATCCAAAAGGGGGCGCAGATATTTATGCTGCAAAAGAAAACCAACTCAGAAATGTGAAACTTCCCTCAAGCCAAGCTATCCCAGAGTTACAGGGTCAGTGCAAACTGTTGTAATGTACTGAAAGGCTATTCCTGGGCGAGTTTGTACTCAGGCTGCTAAGATTTTCCACTAGGCCTTAAATTATGCTATTCATCACTGAGCAACTGAGGGCCATCTACCCCCAAGTCTCTCCCACACTTCCTCCTCCGTGTCTCTGCAAATAAAAGAGAGACCTTATACCACTAACACGTGAACTAAAGACAGGCTTTCACAGTCTAACCATGAAAAGGAGAAGTTTCCAAGTTACTCTGCCATTTACTCATGTGGCTCCAGCTGCATATTTTGGATGCTAAAGTGGGTTCTTGTAAACTTGTAAAGTTCTTGTAAACTTTCTTATCACAGCACACAAAATGGTTGCATAATCTGAACTCTTGCAGCTCCTGATGTTTTCCTTTAGGCATGCACACACAACCTATCCAGGTGGAAAACTCAATCCAGACTCCTCTGTGCTCAGGCTATCGTTCAAAGAAAAAGGCAGATAAATTTTTGGTTTTTTGCTCCCTAGACTCTTCACCTCCTGCCTTTCAGTTTTATTTTGGTATTAAGAAAACCAGACAATTCCAGCACAGAATTCAAGGTACTACTGCTTGGTAAACTATTAACTGCACAGTGAACCCAGTGTGGCTTCATTAATGCTACTAAGGTCTGCAGGAAGCCAGAAAGAGATTTTTTTTCCCCTAAAGAAGTGCCATTAGCTGTTCTTTCCATTTTCTCTACAGAAGTTGAACAGGAAAAGAAAGAGAATATTGCATGTTTGCATCACCAGAACAAGAATCGGGTGGGTTTTCCCTGGGAATCCAGAGTGATCAGGCCCCGCAAAACCAGTGCCTAGAGCTATGCAACAAGCAGGGTTCACAGTTGAGTGAACATCAATGCATAATGAGTGGAGGCATTTCAATGCAAATAAACGCTGAATATGAAGGATTAAAGAAAGGGGAAATTAATCTTTTTCATAACACGGGGCACTTTTTTCCTCTTACTCGCGCTCTCTTTTTTAAGTCATGCACATAACTGCTGGAGGAAATCCAACTTCCCCAGTGTGGTGGTGCTGCTTTATAAAAAGCAGAACATACACATTTGAGACCATGAATTTCCTGAGGATGCCAGCAACTGAGATTCTGACAGCTCTTCTGAGCAGCCTCAGAAAAAAAGTGGTTCACTAAGGGGGGCTAGACTGACTTATAAAAATCTCATTTCAAACTAACCTCCTACTTTTCCAAAGCTTAAAGCTTCCTGGGGTGTGGACGGTTTAATGTTTTGGTTTCAGCATTTGGGGATATTTGGATGCATTTACTGAAGGGGTTTTATTTTTCAGTTTGTTTCTAATTGCCCCATCCAAGTGTTGCTTCTGTAATACCAACAAAATAAATAGGGCAGTTTCATGCTGCTTTAGCAGGTAGCTCCATCTCCTCCCAGTCTGATCCTCTTATGTCCTAATGTCTCAACTCAAAGAACAAAGTGGCAGCACCTCTTCATCTTCAGGTTATCCTTTCCAAAAAGAAAAATCTGCCAATGAAGGTTATTTGGCTTTTGAAGACTGTTCACTTCAAGAGATGTTGGACTGGAGCAGAAAACTTGTTAAAGCCTTTTTGTCCCATCACAGGTTTGCATTAAACACAGGATTCCTCAAACATCCTAATACTCTACCAGGCTATCACTTGGAAAATAAGCTTTAAAATTCAGGTGGTCCGTCAAAAAATTGTTAACCTAGATTAAGCATTTTCCTAACCACAAATGCAAGCCTCAGAGAAGAAGTAATTTCTCTTCTGATACCATTCTGACAAAAATGTCAAAGACATAGAATTTTTAACATAGGTTTTTATAAATAATGTATTCAAAGATTTTGACCCACCACATAAAGTAAGAATCCCACTCTTCAAGAAAAATATACAGATTTTGGTAGGAGTTTAAATTTTGAGAGATTCAAGCCTGATGCCAAGCCTTTAGATTTCTACTGCTTCAATTCCAAAGGACCAGTGGATAGCAATTTTAGTACACAAAACTCCACTATGCTGTATAGTTCCTTTTCTCCTGGGTCAGACAGCTTTATTCTGCTTCATTAACCCCTTCTTTGCTCCTTGATGGATCTTGGAATCCAGTTTCCCTGTAAGGGAGAAAAAGAAGCCTTTATTTTTTATATTTGCAATGCAAATCTTGTATGGCCTCCCAGGTCTTCTGGTTACTGTGTTCCTGTCACATTCAATTATCTTGGTTCAGGACTCAGACACTTTCAAACTTCAGAGTTTCATTCTGTAAGAATGAGGAAGCAGTGGAAACACCATATAGAGACACACAAATGCACGCACACCAACACAATGAGTATTCAACTAAAGAATCTAAGAAGTCAATATTTTTAATTTTGTAGCTGCTAGAAAAGAAATATCATGTTTTCCAGGGTGTCTGATGCTAAGGCAAGTGTTTTTAAGAATATACACAAATAATAAAGGAAGGTATTTCACACAGTGGGAAACCTATTCCTCTGACCTGTTGACTGGCTGAGCACAATGCATGAACCTCCCTCACAGTGAGAAAAGCAGTTCAACTCACCCCTTTGCTGCCTCAGACTTAATAGGGGGAGTGACCTGAAACAGTGGAGTAGAATCCACATGAATGCTTTACTGACAAAGGGCCCCTATCACCAGCTAAGAAGGGCAAAGGTCACAGGCTGTATGACTCTTCTAAGTGTTAAAGTTAGAAAACAAGCAACCTTCCTGTCTCAGGTGACCCTAATGAGAGGTACTTCACCCTAATGATATGGTCTGTGACCTCTGACTCCTCAGATCTACCAGGGTAGTTTGGTTCAGTGGTAGCAGCCTTAAGAGTCATACATCTCATGAAGAGAATCTTAACAGAGTTCCTGTCTGTCTGGCCTGAGAAAAAGCTTGGAGGTTGCTTTCTTCCACAAAAAGTCTCATTTAAGGCAATAGCCATACTGATGCTGGAAACAGAAACAGTTCAGTTCAACCTCAGCACTTAAAAACAGAAAAATAAATAAAACAAAACAAGGAGCCTCCCTTTAAGGACAGCCAGGTATACTACAGGCCCACACCTACACCCACTGCCGCTCATATGTTGTCATTTTCATTTGTTGCAGCAATCAGGTGTGAGAGAAAGAGCACTGGAGTAGAAGTCAGGAGACCCAGGTTCTAGTCCACCCTTGCCTGGTATTAACTAGCTGTACAACCTGGGTCAAGTTATTCAGTCTCTCTGGACTTCAATATCCTCATTTGTCCCACTAAGATAAGAATACATGTCTTAACTACTGCACAAGGAGATTGTGAAAAAAAAATAACCTCAACCTAACAAGTTTCCCTGTTTTCTTAAATTTTTCTTTTCTTTCTAACCTACCTCTGGAATAATGTTACCTCCTTTTCTGGGCTTCCTCAGAAACCATCACTAAGTGGCACCCTGAATGCTGTCCATAACAGTCACAATGGTGTTGATTTTAATTTTGGCTTTAGAGCACCAATATTCCCATGGATTTAGGAGTTCTTTCATCCTCCAGGCTGCCTGGCTAGAAATCCAAACATGTGCCAGCAATCTGGCAAGGAGCCCTATTCCAAGGCAAGTTTGCCTTTGTATCCCTAACACTGCCATAGTGACTGCCAAATGGTAGTTGCTCAATAAATATTTTCATCAAGTGAATTAAGCAAATAAGGTAGACACACTACAAATTTCAAAACCTTTACATTATAGGGACTACTAAGTTACCAAAAAGAGTAGATATCAGATAAACATAAGAGTACCCATTGTAAAGGTGGTGGTATCCAGAGGTACAAAGAAGTAATGTGTCTCATTCAGCTTTCTAGGACAAGCTAGGACAGAATTTAGAATTCCACTTAGCACTCCAG
Source organism: Tapirus indicus (assembly GCA_031878705.1). Classification (NCBI taxonomy): domain Eukaryota; kingdom Metazoa; phylum Chordata; class Mammalia; order Perissodactyla; family Tapiridae; genus Tapirus; species Tapirus indicus. Next base: position 55,403,260 of record CM062918.1, on the reverse strand, counting down.
ACTTCTAGTTCTCTGGACTGAATAAGTTAGAAGACACAGGTCCCAGTTTTAGTCCTGAGACTATCCAGTTGTATAACCTAAGGAAGTCACCTAATCACCCTTGTCCTCAACTTTTTCAATGCTATGAGATAATTACACTACAAAGTACTGAAGGTCCCTTTCAGCTCTGTGATACTGTACCCTAAAATGAAATGTAAATTGGAATAATTTGTTTCTGAGGCAACCTGATAAAGTGAAAAGAACAGGAAACCTAGAGGCAGAAAGACGAGCAAAATACAACTTCTGTAAACTGGTTTACTCAACTGTAAAATGAAAGGAGGAAAAAATTCCGACTAACTTACAAAGTTGTTGAGAGGCTTTAGCTAACATTAAGTGCTTCCTATATAGCAAGCACTGTACTAAGTATTTTACATACACTACATCATTTAATCAAATAACTAATTAAAATAATATACATATGTTAAAGCGCTTCATAAACTCAATGTTCTCTGAAAAAGTAAGAGTAGTCGTATTATTTATGCTGATTGGGAGTTGTGTTTCTTAGTTGTCGTCTCAGTTTTACTTTTAATTTACCATATAACTCTAGGCAAGTCTTTTAATTGTATTTATTTTAGATTCCTCATATTAATAAAAACAGAGACACCTTCATCACACTCTCAAAGCTTTACTGTATAAGAATATTCCAAGAATAATTTTCAGAAAACTCCAGTCTGACTGTGAAAGCCCTCAAGTGAGAACAGCTCAGGTAAGATCAACTCATCTGAGCAAAGCACTCAATGTTAGGCAAACTCATCACTGGTTTCAATGATGATGTCATAAAATGGAAAACTAATAAGAGGAAGGAGATATAGACAAAGAAGGATTTCCAGGTAATTCCCAAGGATTCAGAAATTCTTTCAACCCCTAGGCTGCCTAAGAAAACCATACATGTGTACCAGCAATCAGTGAGCTCCTTACAAGTAAGGACTTTGCCTCCCTAACATCTATCACAGTGACTGCTAATAATGGCAATTCTTGGGCCAGCTGTGAGCAGGCAATGAAGACAAGGGGCTGAGACTTCTTGCATGAAGAAGCAATCATCATAGCTGTCCTCAGATTGCAGGAACTCTGAATTCTGAGTTCTAGTTCAGCCTGATCTTTCAGGACTTGGGATCTGGAGAGTTAACTACAGTAATATACAGTACACTCTCTTAAAAGCAGTGATAATGCTTAGTTTCTGTATTTCCTCAATATTTTTACATTTAGTACCTACAGCATTTCAGTGTTAAACCACATCCTCAATCATGGTGCCTAAAAGAAAATCAAATGCATGTGCAGCAGATGGGTGAGAAGTTAAAAGGGGAAAAAGTATTTGTCATCAATCGATATAACTCTCATAGGGATTTTCACATGCTTTGCATAAGATATAAGGCAGTATTTGCATGAGTTTATAGAGCATGTAGTTCATTTAAAGTAAAAAGATTTCCTTTATCTCTTTGAGCATTCAACCTATATATTCTACCATACTTAATGTTTTTGCATTTCCTAATTTGAGCACACAGCCAAGTGATATATTGCCTATTGCTCTTTTCTAAATTATTTCAATTTCAAGAAACACAATTATCCCCAGCTCAGGCAAGCTCAAGTTTACGTGTCCAAAAACATAAATCAAAATATATACCTTCAATTTAAGGCATATATATACATATATACATGTGATATAACATGTAAATGGGTTGTATTCTAAAACTTTATTTGCAACTCAGAAGTTTGGAACTTGGAATATATTTCTTATAGAACTAATCTATAAAAAGTGGCTAGGTTCCTAAGCCATCTCACACAAAAAAAATTATTTAAGCCATAGGGCTGTAATTGGAGTATTAATATTATTAATAATACACAACCACTTCATGTAACAATATATCTAAAAGAAAATGTGAAGCATTCCAAATTAAGAGCAAATTATGTACCTTTCCCTGTGGCAGTGGGATTAAAGACTTTTCTAGCTGTAAACTACTGGAGGTAGGTGGCCCCCATAGCCTAAGGAAAAGAAGTTCTGGCCGAGTATAAGGTGTTTAGAGATGGTAATGAGGAATGAAGGATAAAAGAATAAGGAGTTATAGGGAATGGAAACTTCATAACTTCATACCAGACTAAATCCTCAGGTAGGTTGGCTCCCTCCCAAAAGAAACTTTTTTCTGAGATACAACCTATTCGTTCCTTTTTTTTTTTTTTTTTTTTTAATTTTCACTACCTACTGTTTCTGACCACTGTTTTACTTGTCTGGTCTACCATGGAAGAAGTTGCAGTCTCATAATTTCTCGCCAGCCCTGCTGTCCCTGAAACGTGCATACAGCTCATTTTGGCTTTTTAAAGCTTTTAACTAACAGAAACAACGGGGAAAAGACAGATTATTAAAGCTTTCTCCTAAAAGCATCACTTCTCCCACCCCTATTAAACCTGATAGAGGTAAATCAAGGTGGGTCTCTGGGTAGACAAAGTACTGAAGTAAAACATGTCAGAGAAATATCTAAACTCTGTTTACACAGAACATTTTCTCACAGGAGCTTAAGCAGCAGATGAAAACCAAGACAGGGGAGGAAGCTAAGAAAAGGTAACTGAGACTAAAAATCAAGTAGCAATGGGTCTGGGAGAAAAGACCTACCACATCTTCCTCCCACCACCAGTGTCACTATCAGTGCCTAGAGTAAGGTAAGAATGGAACAGAGTAGGAAGGAGTAGATTCCACAAGCAAAAAAGAGGGAAAAGCAAAGGAAGATTTAAGTCCTCAATAGTGTAGAGAAAAGAAAAATAATTTCCAGGGCCACTTGGTTACTAGCTGGGGTACAGTCTTAAGTAAATGATTTGTAAGTCAAGGGCAACTTATGTTCAGATTTTCTGATTTGTAGGAATCTCAGGAATATATGTCTCATATATCATGAGGGTTGCCTGAATTTTTTAGTGAACATACATTAATCTAAATTCATACTCCAAGCATTTCATTTTGTGATCAAAAACAGTTACTCAAAGTGTAGTCAGCTGACCAGCAGCATTAGTATCACATGGGAGAGAGCCCAGGAACCTGTGTTTCGACAGCTCTCTCTGTGATTTTCATCTACATTACAGTTTAAGAAGTACTTCTCTCTGAACAGATTTATAAAAAGGCTAGTTGGTCTCCAAGGTACAGGGTGAGAGTTGTGCACAGCTGAAGACAATGCATGCCCCAGAATCATCCATTCACACAATGGGAAAGCAATGTTACAGAGGCGCGAAACAGTAATTGACATGAACAAATGGGAGAGTTGTTGATGTTTTTAAAAGGAAGTTAGGTAGGGAGGACACCACTACATGTTTCTTCAGATTGCTTTGAAATAGAAAAGGCTGCTGTAGGACTAAACAGAGGAAGAGAAATTGGGAGTTGAAGAACAGTTGGAAGTTGAAAGAGTCAAGTCAACAAGCACTTCCTAAGAAGTAAATATGCAGAGGGTACTATAATCACAAATACATAAAAGCAAAAGTTACAGAAAAAGAAATCATCAAGAAGTTTCAAAAAGTGGATAGAAAGCAAGAGGGGAAGGCAGAGCTCTAGGAACAAAGGGAATCAAGGGAATTGTGGTAAGTGGTGCTGCCAAAATAGACACTTAAAAAGTTGTCTTATTCTTGGATTGAATATTGAGGAACGACGGACAAATGACAAAGTTGCCACTGGCATTGGCTTCCTACCTCCTTTAAGGAATAGAAAGTGGAGCAAAGCATACTCTTTTGGCTGACAAATTGGATTTTAAATGTAATGGGGTCCTAAATGAAGTTTAGAGTGATTCATTAGCATGCCAATAATTGTGGATTGAGGTACACTTTGGAAAGGCTACACTGTAGTTAACCTAACATTAAAGTAATCAATAAATATAATTATATTAATCCTTCAACATTTGAGATGCCATAGAAAGAGGTAAAAAGAGAAAATTTTAAAAAGTTGAACAAATGAGATGCAAGACAAAAAGGAAAAAAGAAAATTAGGCCATCAGAGCCTTCAACTTACAGATTTTTGGATTTCCTTTAATAGGAAACTTCACAATCATTTCCTGTGGATTTGTGCAGATGAAAACAAATGGAGAATCAGATTCTTGACTCATGTCTGGATACTGCGAAATATAAAAATAAAAACTTCAGGATAGTTGGGACAAATTTTGAATTTTAAGGAGATCAAAGGATGTCCCAGATTTCACCTTAACATTCTGACGATAGTACTCTCCATTTCACACTCAGGTAAAGAGGATTATGCTCAACAAGCAAGAACAAACATTCACCTTTCCCCAGGTCTTAGCACAGCATTCTTATACAGTCTTTTGCCTGCTATTTCTAACTTCCTATAATGGGAACAACTTCTTTAAAAAAGGATATCTGACATCCTCCCAGAAGAATCAGAACTGACTGTTCTTTTAACACAAGTGACTGTGAGTTGGGAGATTCAGGGGTCTCCTTCAGGAACATTGGGCATCCCCTAGGTTCAATTCAAGGAAACACTGCAAGACTTAAGAAAAATAGAACATTTGTGGAAATTCTGCCAGAAACAGTCAACACAGAGCCCTTCTCTCACTAAAGGGAAGGAAGATGATTCATTCTGAAAGGTATGAACATGCAAAAGCCGTTTTGCTGGATGCATTCCAAACTTACCAAGGGTGAAAAGGTAACTGGTAGAGCAATTCTGAAAATTATTTAGAAGCCTCCTTTGGATCTCTTATCACAAAACAAATCTATGTGAATACTTAGGACTTTTATTCCTTCTGTGAAGACAGACACAGAACCTACAGTAAGACTACGTTGGCCACACAATTACAATTTAAGGAACAACAAGGGTTTGGCAGAAAGTGCTCTCTAGCAATGCCCAACTGATTTGGCATTTCATTATTTCCTATCTTGGAATGTCTTGTGTTTAGCATGTTTGACAAATATGACTCACAGGCTGACTATGACTATAGGTCAGATTTCATTACAAGAGGAGACTTTCTCCTAGTAACTACCATCAAAAGTATGAAATTATTTTCCACTCTTATTCATCTGCTAAGATGTGTCCTCTAAAGATATAAGGTTCTAAAGCAAATATGGAGGTTTCTGTAAAATAAATAAGAAAATGCAAATTTCTCTGTAACTAGTGCAAGTATAAACAATTAAACTTCTTTACTGACCACTCTGTCCTAGGTGGTTAAGTAATGCTGTGAAGAAAACAGAAGAAATTTTTAGCAGCTTTCAGTTCTGCACACATACCATAGCTTTCAGTGTGGGACAGGTGTGACATGTACTTGGATAAAACAGCTTAATATCAAGTATCAGCCACAATTATATTCACAGGTAGGGTAAAAATGTTCATGGTAGAGAAGAAAAACTAAAGATGAGAGGGTAAACCCTCTTCTTTCCTTATCCCCTGGATCTTTAGAACAAAGAGAAGCAGAGTCCAGCTGTTACTGTGAGGTGCTTTGGCATGAATAAAACCAGAGGCTGCTATCAAGATCTTTAAACCTAATTCTAAAGAGGCAAAAACAGCAGCAGTCACAATTAAGATCTCAAATTTTTCTGCTCTCTCTTCTCTGTGTCTTAGAGAGTGTCAAGCCAGAGGACAGCGCTGCCAGAACTTCCCAGCTCTGCTTTTCCAAAACTGCAAGCCATTTCAACCATTCTCTCCTCTTCTTGCACATCAATAAATGTTTTCTCTCTACTGGATCATTCCCACTAACAAACATACTTTGTGTAATGTCTTCCATAAAACAAAAACTCTTCAGATCCCACATTCTCCTCCAGCTACTTCCCCATTTCTCAGTTTTCCTTCATAACAAAATTCATTAAAAGAATTATCTACACTCCCTGCCTCAAATTCCTCTCCTTCTACTTTTTCTTGAATTCACTATAAACAGGCTCTCAGTCCCATCGCTCCACCAAAACTATTCTTGTAAAGGTCATCACTCACTTCCATGTTACTAAATCAAATAGTCGATTCTCAGTTCTCATCCTAATTTATCTATTTGTAGAACTTGACAGAATGTTTCTCTCCCTCCTTTTTGAACACATTCCTCACTTGGCTTCCAAGATACCATTCTCTTCCTAGTTTTGCTCCTTTACTGACTGCTCCTTACCTCCCCATCATTTAAATGTTGGAGTGTTTCAGAGGTCAGGTCTCAGACCTCTTTTCTCCCTACATTCCCAACCTTGGTGATTTCCTTCAGTCTCAGAGTTAAAAAATAAGGTCCTGGATTTGTAACTATGTGCAATGATGGATGTTAACTAAACTTATCGTAGTAATCATTTCACAACACATACACATATCAAATCATTATGTGGTATACCTTAAACTAATACAGTGTTATATGTCAATTATATCTCAATAAAACTAGAAAAAAATAAGGTCCTGGAAATGCAAATCAAAACCACAATGAAGGGCTGGCCCTGCGGCGTAGTGGTTAAGTTCAGTGTGCTCTGCTTTGGCAGCCTGATCACAGGTTTGGATCTCAGGGGAGGACCTACATCACTCTTCATACAAAATAAGAGGAAAGATTGGTGCAGATGTTAGCTCAGGGCCAATCTTCCTCATCAAAAAAAAAAAAAGAGATACCACTTCATACTCACTAGGATAGCTATCATAAAACAAAAACAAAAAACATGGAAAATAACAAGTGTTGGTAAGGATGTGAAGAAATTGGATCTGTCATGCATTGCTGGTGCAAACGTAAAATGGTGCAGCTGCTATAGAAAACAGTTTGGTGGTTCTTCAAAAAGTTAAACATAGAATTACCATATGATCTAGCAATTCCACTTCCAGGTATATACCCAAAAGAATTGAAAGCAGGGACTCAAACAGATACTTGTATACCCATGTTCATAGCAGCATTATTCACAATCGCCAATAGTTTCCACAATCCAAATGTCTATCAATAGGTGAATGGATAAACAAAATGTGGTATATACATACAATGGAACATTATTCAGCCTTAAAAAGGACTGAAATTCTGATACATGCTACAACATGGATGAACCCTGAAAAATTATGCTACTTGAAATAAACCAGACACAAAAAGACAAATACTGTATGATTCTAGTTATATGAGGTATTTAGAATAGGCAAATTCATAGAGACAGAAAATAGAATAGAGGTTACCAGGGGCTGGAGGGAAGAGAAAGAAGGAGTTATTATTTAATGGGTACAGAGTTTCTATTTGGGATGATGAAAAAATTCTGGAGATGGACAGTGGTGATAGATGCACAACATTGTGAATGTACTTAATGCCACTGAATTGTACACTTAAAAATGGTTAAAATGGCAAGTTTAATGTTATGTATATTTTACCACAATAAAAATAAAATTAAAAAAAATCAAGGTCTTGGATTTCCTTCCCAAACCTGCTCCTCTCTTATTCATACCATTTTAAAATACATAAATAGCTACTCTATCCCTCCAGTTGTTCAGGCCAAAAACCTCACGACCAACCCATGGGGAAATCGTGTCAACTCTACCTTCAAAAGATATCCAATGTCTCACCACTTCTTAAGACCTCCATGACTACTTCCCTCGTCATAATGTTTCCTTGGATTACCACAATAACCTCCTAACTAGTCTGTTTCTGTCCTTAACCTCCCTCTTGCCTATTCTCAACACAGCAGCCAGAGCTATTTTTTTTAAAAAGTATCAGACCATGTCACTCTTCTGTTTAAAACTCTCCAGTGGCTTTTCATCACAGTCAGAATAAAAGCCTAACTCCTCACCATGACCTATAGGTCCCTAGACAATTTGGCCCCCCATTTCTTTTCTGATGCCTTTTCCTACTACTCTCCCCCCACTTTCACTCCACTGCAGCCACACTGGCTTCCTTGTTGTTCCTGCCTCAGGGTCTTTGCACTCTTCCCTCTTCCTGGAATGCTTTCTCCCCCATATAACTACATGGCTTCCTCTCTCTCTTTCTTCAGGACTTTAAATGTCAACTTTGTTGTGAGTCTTCCCTGATCATTCTGTTTAACATCGGAGCACCAATCTCCTCACACACCTGGCACTCTTAATTCCCCTCTCCTGCTTTACTTATTTTTTTTCTATAGCACTTACTATGATCTGATACTATATAATTTACTTAAGTTTTTTAATTTGCCCTCCCTTTACTAGGAGGAAAGCCCTATGGAGGCAGGGATTTTTGTCTGGTTTTGTTTAGCACCTAGAATCATGCCTGGCACATAGCAGGCAACCAATAAATATTTGTTGAATGAAATAACAATGAATTTACCAACTTGTGCAATGAGGTTATCTCAATCATACTGAATACGCACATGTTGGGAACTGGACACTCTTAGTACTATAAAGTTGGGTATAAGCAGGTGCTACTCTGTAATCTGTTATCCCTCAAGGTAAATTAGAATTTTTGTGTTGTGGCAAGTGGCCAATAGGCCCTATGTTTAATAAAAACTACCCTGACATATATTAACAGAGTAAGCAAATGTTAAATAATGGCAAAAATGATGGATAAATGAAATTATAGAACAAGAGGTTCCTTGGACCCATTCATGCTTCACAATAAAGATAAACATTAAAATCAACTTTCCCAAGTGACTCTAAATCCAAGTTTCACGTGAATATCCCTTTTCCCAAGCTCTATCACTGAACTTTAGAAGGCTTACAAGAAACAGAGCTAAAGAGCAAAGCAGCCTACAAGGAACAAAGAAAAGTAAGGCCTATGTGTTGGGGGAAGAGATTATTTTTCAGGGTAAAATGCATTAAAGCAAAGTCAGCCTGGCAGAGCCTCGGTATCTCCAAAAAAGCATAATCTCTGCAACCGGGGCCTGGACACTACAGCACAGTAAACACTAACAAGTATATACCACATTTTGTTTATCCATTCACCTCTCTTTTTGGTCTGAGAGTCAAAAAACTAGAATGCAGCTGACCCAGAGAAACACTAAATTAAGAGAAGGGAGGCTGGTATTTGTGAAGAATGTGGATCAACTCTGGATGTCATATCCACTCTAGAGAGGATGCTAGATTAAGGGTCACTGAGATTGCACAATAGAAAGGTTAGGGAATGCGGGTTATAAGATCAAGCAACTCAAAGCAACCATTCACATTCAGTAACAGACTCCTCAGGAAGTTGCCGCTGTTCTCACCTTACGACAACATGACTCCTATCACCTGGTTTCCAGCCTGATGAGCAGGGAAAGTGGGCCTACTCTTCTTTCATGCCTCATAAGTTTCATAGCTGTCTAACATAACAGGTAATTAATTACTAAACAGCCATTTTCTTCTCCTCTCCAGAGGGAAATTGTTCACCAGTCATCTAGAAAACATTTCTTTTGCCATTTTCATAAGAGAAAAAAAGGTTTAGTAGTTTTTGGCAACCACTACTGATTCAGAGCCAAGTGGGCATTTTCATCAACTCTGCAAGCTTTCATTTAGTCCTTATACTGAAATGATCAGTAACTCCTAAACGATGATACTCTTCACAACAAATTCCCAGATGACCTATAAATCTTATACCTTTCTCCAGAGGACTAACAGCTAAAGCAAACAGTTAAGAAGGAACTCATTGACAAAGAACATATATTTTGTAGGTGTTCTTGGTTTGAATTTTGAGGAACTAGATAGGACACAAAATCAGGCTCTGAAATCTAGTTAGCTGAAAACCAGCTCCAAGAAGATTGAGGTGATAATACTCAGAAAGAGAGAAGGAAATGAGTCTGATAAAAAGGCCACAGGCACAAGAGATCCAAAGAAGCATATCCTGAAAGCAACTGTGTTCTCTGATAAATAGTTCTCATTTACATTTTCCTTCAAAGCAATTCAAGGTGTTCACAGAAAAACTACCACCTGAGGCTCCACTATACTGGAGGATAAAAGTTTTCTCACATCAGAGTAACATATTGATCATGATACTTTGACCAGATGACTACTGTATATTTGACTGGAGTTGGATAAAGATCACGCCAGCTGGAACAAAATGGGGTAGCTGAACTCCCGTGTTCCAGTACCCAATTCAAATCATGTGTCCAGTATCAAAGACAGGGGGTTACAAGTCAGTGCTACAGAGACAATTCCTATTTGCTCCAGGTGAGAAGAATAAGGGATGAGTGATATGCAGTTTATGGGTCTTATAGCCATTTGTGGAAGATGATCTGGTTGAAGCCACATAGCATTGGTTTCCTGGTCCCATCCTACTCACATTAAAATTTCCACTGTGGCTTTCTGTGCCATTTGAAATCCTATGCTGGAACCTCCACACACACAAGAACCCAAGCAAATACATTTTCTCTAAAATTAACGTCATAGATTTTCTCCCCTGACTCTTCAAGACCTACATGTGAATCACCCATTCATGACAATTATTTTTGGTCTTAATTTTCATATAGCAGGCTTTCACTCTGACTTAAATTAGTGAGAACCAAAAGAAAATTGCTCTTAAAGATACTACATTGTAAGGTCCTTAACCTTTGAAGTCTACTCTGGGACTAATACCCAAGAATTCTAAGACTCCTCCTATGTTAAGGACTCTGCCAATTTTAGATTTTATCTCCTAATGGCTGACTCAACTGAGAATAACTATTCTGAGGCAGAGCTCAGAGAATCCTTTGACATCAGTTGACATATCAAGGTAAGATCATTATCAAGCAATACGGCGCTATTAACATCAACAATACCCCTTTATCAAATAACATTTGTCTTTTAGAACAAAATAGATTAAAATATTTTAAACTGTCCAAATGAAAAATCATAGAAAAACTGATTTTTGTATGGTGATCACATACTACAGAATGTCTCTCTTTTACTGCTACAATAAAGGTTTCCTTTACCACAGCTCATTTATTTTAAAAAGTCATTTACCTTAAAAGAAAATTCTCTTCTTTTGTATACCCCATCTGGACTAATGGTACTACCATTCACCCACTCACCACAGCCAGAAACCCAACTTTATCCTAGACTTCTTTCTCTCACCCTTCAAATCATCAAATAGCCAAGACTTACAGACTTTACCTCCTAATTATTTCAATCATCTGTTCCTTTCTGTCCAACTCAACTGCCAGAGCATTGTTGTAGTCTTTCATCATGCCTCACCTGGGCAATCATGATAATTTCCTAAATCATCTCCTTGTTTTCAGGCCTGCCCCATCCATCCTTCCTACTGCTGCCAGGACAATCTTTCTAAAATGTACATTTCATTTAGGCAACTTAGGCAACTTAGATGTGTGCTTTCAGAATACAATTCAAATCCCTTCACATGACATTTAAAGCTTTTCATATATCAACCATTGCCTGCCTCTCCATTTATTGTCACCATCATTTATTGAGCACCTACTATGTAGCATATAGCAGCCTATATGCTAGGACACTGGAGATAAAAAGGTGAATAAGATATAGACAACGACCTAAAGGAACTACATGTGAACATATAATTACAAAAAACAAAGTAAAAAATGTAATAATAGAAATACAAACACAGTAGCCCAGAGAAGGAAGTGATTAATCCTGTCAGGGAGGAAATGGGCTGAGGTCAGGGAAGACTCTACAGAAAGTGACATCTGAGCTGTTTTAAAGGATGAATAGGAACTCTCCTAGTGGACAAGAGCATGGAGACATGATATAGGTTGGTATATTGAGAAAGATATAAATTCTGCTTTCTTCAGGACTCACCATTTTTAGAAGCTTCCTTAACCCTCCCCACCCTGCCTCCAGCCAAGCTGAGTTAGGAGTTAGGTCCCCTCCTTTGTGTATTCCTTTGTTCATATGATAATTATAATGGTTGGGTTTTCTTTTCTCAGTCTCTTCTAGTAGACTTAAAGATCTAGAGGGAGGGGCTGTCCCAGTGGCATAGCGGTTGAGTTCGCATGCTCTGCTTTGGTGGCCCGGGGTTCAGATCCTGGGTGCGGACCTATACACCGCTTGTCAAGCCATGCTGTGGCAGCAACCTACATACAGAGTGGGGGAAGATTGGCATGGATGTTAGCTCAGGGACAATCTTCCTCAAGAGGAAAAAAAAGGGGGGGGAAGATTGGCAACAAATGTTAGCCCAGGGCCAATCTTCCTCATCAAAAAAAAAAAGATCTAAAGATCTAAAGGGAATGGAATATCTTGTTAAAACTCTGGATCCTTAGTCTTTAGCACAGTGCCTGGCACATGACAGATGGTCAATAAATACTTGCTGAATGTCTGATTATATAATATTCTGAGCACTAAAATCTTAAATTAGAAGATAATTTGCCACCTGGTTCATACAGTAGACTGGATGACAAACCAGGAAGGCTTGAACAGATTGCAAGAAGATGGCAAGTCTACAACAGATTCCTTCTACATCAAGCAGACACTTTCTTCTAAGTCTAGATTACTTACGGGTAAAATAAAGATGTCACGTTAACTGATTGATTTTATCTACATAAAACCTCTTGAGTCTGTCCCCATCTTGTCTAATTCCTTTGGCATTATCCTAGAACAGATTTTTTAAAACATCTCTACCCTGGATGACAAATGCCTTCTCACTAGTCTTCCCACATTCAGTCTCTTCATTGCAATCCATCTTCCACATTTCTGCCAGATTGGTTTTCCTCAGGCAATGCTCTGAACACCTCCAAACCCTCCCCCCCATCCCACAACAGACTACAGAAAAAGTCTTACCTCTGTAGCCTATCATTCAAAGTTATCTACTATCTGACCACAACATACCTTTCCATTTTTGTTTCCTGCTTGTTCCTCTTCACCCATACTCTTCTCTCAACAAACTGGTTTGCTATTACTCTCCATACAGGCCCATAACTTTCCACCTCACATTACTCCCTCTCCTTGGAATATGCTTTCCTACCATCTAATTAGAAAGACTTGAAGAGCAATCCCAATTCCACCACTTACTGACTAACAGTATGCAAATTATTTTAACTCTCTCAGTCTTAAGATCTCTCACATCTGAAAAAATGATAATGATACCTTGCTTGGAGTTGTTGTAAGGATTAGAAAATAACATACATAATAGGCCTGCCACATAATTAATTGATCAAAAAATGATAGATTTTACTATTACTATCCTTCAAGGCTAATTCAAAAGCCATCTTTTTTTTTGTTTGTTTTGGGGAAGATTGGCCCAGTGCTAACAACTGTTGCCAATATTCCTCTTTTTCCTTTTTAATCCCCAAAGCCCCAGTGCATAGTTGTGTATCATAGTTGTAGAGTTATAGCTCTTCTATATGGGATGCCACCTCAGCATGGCTTGATGAGCAGTGAGTAGGTCCATGCCCAGGATCCGAACGGGTGAACCCCAGGCCCCCGAAGTGGAGCATGCGAACTTAACCTCCACGCCACTGGGCTGGACCCCCAAAGGCCATCTTCTTAATAAAGTCTTTTGGGATCCCTCCCAGCAACCCTTCCCTCCTTTAAATTCCTCAGAGGCAGTCTTTACTTCTCTTAAGACAGTTACCTTTGCTTTTTATTAGTGGTCTGTCAAACATTCTGAGGACAGAATCCATGGCTGATTCCTCTTTTTGTTTCTTTTAGTGTCTAAAACAGTGTCTGATTTATGATAGGCATTTATTGATGAATAAATAATTAAGAAAATCCTAAGAATTACATGTCCATTTTCACATGAAAAGCTAAACATTAATGAATTTACATAAATGCATAGAAAAGTGTTATTATTCCCCTCCTCTCTTCAGGATAAGTACAACAGAAAGCTTAATGCTTCCTGGATTATTAAAAAATGTACATGGATTATATATAGAAAACCCTAAAGAATCCACCAGAAAACTAATAGAATAATCAACAACTACAGCAAAGTTGCAGCATACAAAATCAACTTACAAAAATCAGTTGCATTTCTATACACTAATAATGAACTAGCAGAAAGAGAAGTCAAGAATACAATCTCATTTACAATCACAACAAAAAAGAATAAAATATCTAGAAATTAATTTAACCAAGGAGGTGAAGACCTATACACTGAAAACTGTAAGACATTATTCAAAGAAATTGAAGACGACATAAAGAAATGGAAAGATATTCCATGCTCATGGATTGGAAGAATAAATCTAGTTAAAATGTCCATATTACCTAAAGCAATCTAGAGAGTCAGTGCAATCCCAACCAGAATCCCAACAGCATTCTTCATGGAAATAGAACAAAGAATCCTAAAATTTATATGGAACAACAAAAGACCCCAAATAGCCAAAGCAATCCCAAGAAAAAAGAACAAAGCTGGAGGCATCATAATCCCTGACTTCAAAATATAATACAAAGTTATAGATACCAAAACAGCATGGTACTGGCACAAAAATAGACACACAGATCATTGGAACAGAATTGGGAGTCCAGAAATAAAACATATCTATGGACAGCTAATCCTTGACAAAGGAGCCAAGAACATACAACGGAGAAAGGCAAGTCTCTTCAATAAATGGCGTTGGGAAAACTGGACAGCCACGTGCAAAAGAATGAAAGTTGACTATTATCTTACACCATACATAAAAATTAACTCAAAATGGATTAAAGACTTGAAGGTAAGACCTGAAACCATAAAAATCCTAGAAGAAAATATAGGCAGTACATTCTTTGACATCAGTCTTAGCAGCATCTTTCCAAATACCATGTCTACTCAGGCAAGGGAAACAAAAGAAAAATAAACAAATGGGACTACATCAGACTAAAAAGCTTCTGCAAGGCAAAGGAAACCATGAACAAAATGTAAAGGCAACCCATGAACTGGGAGAAAATATTTGCAAATGATAAATCTGATGAGGCGTTAATTTTCAAAATATATAAAGAACTCATAAACTCAACAACAAAAAGACAAACAACCTAATCAAAAAATGGGCAGAGGATATGAACATTTTTCCAAAGAAGATAAACAGATGGCCAAAAGGCTCATGAAAAGATGTTCAATATCACTAACTATTAGGGAAATACAAATCAAAACTACAGTGAGATATCACCTTAGACTGTCAGAATGGCTATAATTAACACGACAAAAAATAATAAAAGTTGTAAAGGATGTGGAGAAAAGGGAACCCTCATACACTGCTGGTGGGAATGCAAACTGGTACAGCTACTATGGAAAACAGCATGGAGATTTCTCAAAAATTAAAAATAGAACTATCATACCATCCAGCTATCCCACTACTGGGTATTTATCCAAAGAATATGAAATCAACAATACAAAGAGATCTATGCAGCCCTATGCTCACTGCAGCATTATTCACAGTAGCCAAGGCGTGGAAGCAACCCAAGTGCCCAATAAGTGATGAACAAATACAGCAGATGTGGTATACATATATATATATACAATGGAATACTACTCAGCTACAAAAAAGACAAAATCGTCCCATTTGCAACAATATGGATGGCCCTTGAGGGTATTATGTTAAGAGAAATAAGACATAGACATATGTCTTATTAATAAGCAAAATAAGACAGAGAAAGACAAACATCGTATGCTTTCACTCATACGTGGAAGATAAACACATGGATAAGGAGAACAGATTAGTGGTTACCAGAGCGGAAAGGGTTGGCGGGGGGAGGAAAGGGGCACATATGTATGGTGATGGATAAAAACTAGACTGCAAGATGCAATCTATACAGAAACTGATATATAATAATGTACACCCGAAATTACACAATGTTATAAACCAATATGACCTCGGTAAAATAATTTTTTAAAAACGTACATGGTTATCCTCAACTCATCAAGTGGGCACTTGATACCTAGGTTGCAAACAACTCTGAAGACAGTCTGGGGGCCAGCCTGGTGGCATGGTGGTGACGTTTGCGCACTCTGCTTCTGGCAGCCCGGGGTTCACAGGTTTGGATCCCAGGTGCAGACCAGCGCACCACTTGTCAAGCCATGCTGTGGCAGTGTTCCACATAAAGTAGAGGAAGATGGGCACAGATGTTAGCCCAGGGCCGGTCTTCCTCAGCAAAAAGAGGAGGATTGGCAACGGATGTTAGCTCAGGGCTGCTCTTCCTCACACACACACACAAAAAGACAGTCTGTTCAGACCTAGACTTCATGAGAACTCTGAAAATACATTCCCTGTCTCCCTCAAGTAAGCTGTGATTTTAATAACTGCCTAGGGTTACTCTAGTTGTTGCAGACATCCAGTTCCCCTCTTTGTTGGGTCTCTGTTGGCCATATACAACATAAATTTTAGGTCTATCAATTGGCAGGTTTTCTCAGTACGAAAGAGAGGACATTTTCACATATTTTAAGAGACTTGGGGACTCTGCATTTTTCAAGGCCAATGCCTGGTTTGAAAGTTGACTGTTACTTCCTTCATTCTCTAATTTTTCACCTCTCAGACTTACAGACAATCCATTGGTGATAGAAGCTGATGATTTCCACACATGAAGTGATATACGCAATCTTCCTGAAGATCTGCATCACTTGGACATTCTTGTAGATGAAGGAACAAGTTAATACTCTCTTCTCCACTGGAAGACTGCAATTCTATTGCTGATGTCAATTATATAGGCACCTAGCAGTAGAACTGCTTCAGCATAATTCCTTAAAGATAGGGTCTTGGCTATTTTAAAGGCCATAAGATCAAATGAACTAAAGGGTCAGTAAAGCTGGCAGGAGAGGAATGGATTCAGTACAGAAGATACAGAATAATCAATGACATTGGAGATTTCAGACAAATCAGATTTTCTATTGAAGGCAGAGATATAAATAGTACAAACACAACACAGACGTAGAAACAAAAGCCACCAACTCAACTTTTTGTTTGAAAACTTGTTAGGTCTAGAGAACTGTTCAAACCACAGCTGCTAATGGTTATGGATTTGGCAATCAGAATGTCTTTGTTAAAAAAAAAAGTTCTAACTGCCTTACTATTGAGGTTACAAACCACAGCCTTGATGCATTGTTGCAGTCAACATCCTCCCTGCTGTTTTTGAGAGCTTACATCTGCTGCTGGCAGATAAAACGCTGGCAAACAGCATGGGCTCCTTCCAGGGGAATACAGGAGGAGTTTTAACTAGATGGCTCTCATATTCCTTTCTCTCCTGAGTTAAGCCCACAGCCTTTTCTGTATCACTCCTACCTTGTCTAGGTTGATCCCCTGCCATTACTCAGGAGGGTTGAGGGTCTAATGGGATTTTTTTTCTGGCACAAATCAGCCATGCCAGCCATATGACTCTTAGAAGATAAAAGGAAGACGAGTTCTTAGCTTAGGGGAAAGCATTTTAAGCACATATTTTTAAAGCCACTTATAGTGCAGTGCACTTGATTTTAAACAACCACTAATAAAACCTTTTCAATTTTTTTTTAAGGAACTAAATGGTCACACTATGCCAAAAATAATGAGGACTTAGTATATTTTAACTTATCAAAAAAAGGCCAAGAATGCGAGGTCAGGAAGTAAATTACTGAGTTACTGAGTTTCTTCAGAGAAGGAAAAAGTTAGGAACAAGATGGAGAAGTAAAATGTGGTCCAAGTCACATGGGAGATTAGTTTCAGTTGAAATAAAAATTACTAGATTCACACTGGTTTTCAAAGAATACGCAGTTCAGCTGGGTGATGAGAAATGAGTGTGGAAATGCAGAAAGAAGACATATGTCAGGAAACTGTATCCTAGATGGTTCTCTGTCAGTGAGCTGGCCTACAAGGATAAAAGAAAACCAAACATACCGGGACTAGCACTTCCTCAACTGTATATACTACAAGATACCAGTTCTGCAGTATGTAAGTAGGTAGTGGAAGGAGCGGGGGTACATTTCATAGTCAAAAAGTTTTGGGAACACTGGTGATATATCCACCAGATATATCAGAGAGTCATAATGCACACTAGCATATTAAGGGCCCTGAGAAGACCTGCAGTAAACAAGCAAATTTGTTTAATCCAAATATATTTTCCAAATGTATCTGTCCACAGAACCCTTTTTTTTTTTTTTTTCAGAGAACTCCTATGCCATGGAATAGTTTGGGAAATGCTAGTCTAAAACTATTATTCCTAAATTCTCAACTCATTCTTGCAGAAACCAGAATAAGGTTGGTAAAACAGACTAGGCAATCACATTTCTTACATCACAGAATTCTAGCTCAAACAGAGACAAGTTGATTACCAAGGATGCTTGAGACATTTTCCAAAAGCCAGCCAAATACCAAAGCTATAACTTTTAAAAGTGGTAAGATCCTTACCCAATAAATAATCCCCAAAGAGGGCTAATAACCATTCTAATACATTCAGGTGCTACCCTCAAACACAGAAAAGACAATGGGGAAAAGCTGACAACAGGGAAAATGGGGATGAGATTCCTGTGTTTGGTGAAGCCTAGTGGCTTCTGGCATTTTGGGATATTCTGTCATACATCAGGGAAATTCATAAGGAGAGTTGCCAGGACTTCCAGCTGGGAACATATGGGAGGATTCCAACACTTCTATGTGTTGCCCTCAGCATCCTTAGCATAAAAGACAGAATATAAACTCAAGGAAGAGTATCATGCTGACCTGAAAGAGAGGGATCCTTGAGAAACCAAAAAGATCTGTTTAGTTAATTAGATTTCTAATTCCCTTAAGCCTTGTGGTATTCCATAGACTAGGATTATAGTCTTCTACACTTCTCTACACAAATCAGTGGCAGAAAAAAGATTGGCTGTCTAGTGACTGAAATCATTTGACCTTGTATCAGGTGGTGGTTTGCTTGATTGACAAACGAGAAAATAAAGGAAGGCCCCTAGCCAAAAACCACCACCCACACTGACAGATGCTCCTGGGTTCTCTTTTGGAATGCAAATATCCTAAGAAGAAAGTATAATACATTAAATCATACTTAGCTGTTAATGACTGTGAGAGTCTCTAAAACTGTAAAACCTGCACCAATGTAAGGAATTTTTATAATTATTACTTCTAGACTTAAAGAAAGGGAGAAGAGGAGAGGAAAGAAGACATTGAAAAAATGGGCAAAAAGTCCACAGAGGGATTAAACAAGGGTATGGAAAACAAAGGGTCTCCAGGTGTCTATGGTTTCGCCTAGGTGTGGATCAGGTACTAAGGGCAGAACAAAGGCTAGTAGTCAAAATTCATGCCAAAATGCATACATTGTATACATATTCATAAAGTAATCAGAGAAGGCAATCCACAAGTAAATGAAAGACAGAAAACCAGGGAGATAATAACTATTGACTAAAATCTGTGAGAAAAGGATAGAGGGTGAGATAAGAATAGTTTTTTTTAAAAGCAGACAGTAATAACAGTAATGAAAGGCAAATAAGTCTAGAAAACAAAAAATTTACTGAGAAGAATAAGCTGAAGAACATTTTCTTAAGCACAGTGGTGGAAGCCCTATTGACCAAAGTAACTGTTCAAAGAACAGGAAAACTATATTGTTAGGTAAGATTCTTACCCTGAAGCATGGACTTCAAGGATGGACTTTTCCATTATGGATTTCTGTTAGTCTGAGTCTAAACATAAGGCTCTCTGAATTGCAAGAGTTTTCCAATTAAGCTAAAGTCCTTTGGCGCCCTCTGCTGTTCAAAAAGGTACTTTAGTTATGTCAGTTCAGTCTTTAGTGATCAAAATAAATAAAAATACATACATACGTACATACAAACACACACACACAAAACTGGCATGGTTCAAGCAATCAGAGTGCAAACACACTTGCCTATCATGAATTCCCTGGCCTGGATCAAACATTCCCAAAGAAGTAATAACAAATCCTACATCCCCACCACCTAATGGAAATAATTCAAGGGATTATGGAGGGTTTCTTTACCAAAAGCAGCAAAGTTTTATTAAGGGATGAAGACCCTATACTCGTTAGCTGGATTGTGGCAACAGCTTTTTATGTAGAAATGTATATGTACGAGTCCTCCATATACCAGAAACCAAATCATCACTAAGTTTTTTCTGTTTTTGCCTTGGTCTTTTCTCTCTCCAGTATTTCCTTATTAAAAGACTCTCCTCACATTTCTAAATTCAGTTGCTAACACCTTACTATCTCCAGGATGTTCTGTGTTGAAGGATCTACAGGTCAGCTATAGTGGCAAACCAAGCATCTGTCCAAGATAATTATTCTTTACTCACCTGATCCTTAAATTGCTTCTGAGACAAGCAGTCGATTAGGTCCACGCAGCCCAGAAGACAACCTGATGGATAGTCGTTGGGAAATTCCACATCTGAATCAAGAATAACAGAATGATTGGATAAATTTCTTTCTTTGTGACCCTGGAACTCATGAATCTGTTTTCAATTCTGAACAAATCACTTTCTCTATTATCTATTAGTAGATATAAGGAAAACAATGAGGTTTTTATTTGGCACAACTGTTTGTATTTTAGCAAAAAATTTAGTGAGTGGCTGGCGTGGTCCACTATCCACATCCTAAGCTATAGAAAATTACCCTCACACCACTGAAGTTCAAGGATCCCACAACTTCACACCAAACAAATCAATTCCACTATACTCAACTGGGTCAGACTGGAGTTTGGTGGTGATGGCCTTTGGAAACAAGCTACAGGTGTCAAGAGAAAAAACCATAAAAATGTAGTAAAAACCATAAGAATGTCAGAACACAAATTTAAAACAAGCCAGTCAGATCAGTCAAAACAGAAATGCGGTTTTAAGGAAACATGAACTTTTGAGTCACAAAACTTGGTTTCTTAAAAACTTTTAAAGGTAGTTCTGTAATTATCCTCTCATTCTACCTTGAAAACAACTGTATGAGCTGGATAAAAGGAAGGAAAACAAGACACCCAAGGGTCAGAAGTGTTTTTTAGTATACAAATTTAGTGTGTTTTGGGTGATTCCCAAAATACACTGCTTCAGTCACCCACCTTTGATCTGTCCAATCTGACAGCAGATATCTACTTGGGTCACTCTCAACAAAAAATTTTTATTTGTAATTGTTCTTCCCAATCTAAAGATCCCAGACTTTATAGCAGTCATTTTATTCTCATATTAAAAAAAATGGAGAAAATTTTCTCAGATAAAATTAAGACTAGTTGGTTGATTTTTAGTGTTGGGAACTGATATTTTTATTTGCACTGTTTGGTAAATCAATGCTTTGAACAGCTGTCTATGATTTGCCACTAAACAAACACAAAGTTTAAAGTCCCTTTCAGCCAAAAATAGCCATAAGAAGAAGGAAGTGAAAGATGAAGGTCAATGACTTCTCTCTATAAAGTAAGACTGAATGGAGAATATATGGCTGTTACCTTTCCCACGAAGAAGACGATATGTAGTCTGGAGTTCTGAGACTTCTTGAGGGGAGGGTCTTTTGGCTGTGGATGCTATCCAAAGTCGTCCTCTGTGAGGGGTGTACCAGCTTCTGCCCTCCACCCTTAAACAAATACAAATTTAGGATCTAAATTCTAGTGTCCTGGAGGATCTCATAACATACAACAAATTATCCAGTTGAAACAAGAGATCTATAGATAATACCTCACCAAGAGGGATATTTTCTGTGAAAAACATTTCTCTCACAATACCGTTCACCTGAGTACGAATCCTGTTCTCTAGTTTTTCCTATCATCAGAACAAAGACAATTCATCTCCCTCAGCTCCTATTTTTCACCTCATCTCTACAACTCAGACTTGGAGTTTTCACTAGCCTTGGGACTTCTACAATCCAAATCTTACATTTTCAAGGCATCCAAGTTGTCCCACAAAAATGGAAATCCTTGCTTTTCTTTGAGTCAAAGGTTAACCTTTTCCTGGAAGGTTAATTGTTAATTGTTCTCCAACCTGACAGAAAAATCCTCACCCACACATAACTTCCCAAGACTAGTACTTTTATAATTATTTAATAGAATTTAAGTAAATAAAAATGCTTATCATCTTTAGCCTTTAAATTGCATCCACATTCATTTATACTTTTTAAGTATTTTATAAAGGGTTATGTTCTTGGTAGATAATTAAACTTATTAACTAGTTTGAAAGAATCTTTAAGTGGAATAAAAGAATGCATCTAACAGAACATAATTACTTGCTACTCTCCGAGGATTACAAAAAGATGTTTCTCTTTCAGTTCCCACCAAATGAAATCAAGTATCTTGTTAACATACTCCTATTATACTATTCTTACAACGGGAAACAGGGAATTTCTCATATACTGAGTTTTCCAATATAGATGAATTGGAAGGGTGCCAGGCACATATTAGGTGCACAATAAATGAAGAACGCATCAATATATTTCTGCCCTCTACACCAAATAACCTGAAGGGTTACTGGGAAAATGGTCTCACAAATGTGGCAGAACCACCCACTTTATTTCTGTGGGATTAGTGAGTGTGGGCTTGATGCTGCTCATCCTGTTCTTTTCAGTGAGAAAATTTGAATAACACAGATCCAAAATAGGAAGAGAGAAATGTAAACATTCTGATTTCCTCAGCAGAAAGCAAGCTGTTTCGTTTTCTACTGTGGAAAAGGAAGACACCTAAACTGCAGGGAGCTGAATGAGAGCAGACATCTGAGGGCCTACTTGCCCTGGAGCAGAAGCAGATTCACATGCACTTGTTCTAATGGTACTATGCACATGGACTATGAAACAATTAGGAGCAAAATCAAAAAGCCCGGGGGCCAGCCCCATGGCCTGGTGGTTAAGTTCGGCCACTCCACTTCGGCAGCCCAGGTTCACAGGTTCGGATCCTGGGCACGGACCTACACCACTCATCAGTGACAATGCTGTGGCGCAACCCACATACAGATAGAGGAAGATTGACAACAGATGTTAGCTCAGGGCAAATCTTCCTCAGCAAAAAAAAAAAAAAAAAAAAAGCCTGACCTTAAAGAGGGGAGAAAAATGGTAATGCACCTTTAATGAAGGAAGAAAATCACAGCCAATCATGAAAACATCAAAGTAGAAATGATTGTTCCTAAATGCTGATGATAAATTTTCTTTCAGGAAAGCAATGAGTGAAGCTTACCTAGTAAAAGTGGAAAAAGCACTTTAAAACTTGAACTCTACTTCCATCTTTGCCACAAACTAGCTTTGTAATTCAGACCAAGCTACTTTACCTTTGCCTGCCTAAGTGCCCTCATTTGTCCAAGACTGTAATAATTCTACCCTCATCTATTTCATAGAGCTACTGCTTTGACAACTGTAATATTCTATTTAAATAGAAGGTATTATTACCGTTATGAGTTAGGACACTGCCAGGCATATAAAATTCTAATAGATAAAAGAAGAAGGAAAAAAAGAGATATCTGTATCCTCACATTCATTGCAGCATTATTAATGAGCCAAGACACAGAAACAACCTATGCGTCCAGTGATAGATGAATGTATAAAGAAAATGCGGTATATATACAATGGAGTATTATTCATCCATAAAAATGAAGGAAATCCTGCCATTTGCAACAACATGGATAGACCTTGAGGGCACTGTGCTAAATGAAATAAGTCAGAGAAAGACAAATACTGTACGATCTCACTTATATGCAGAATCTGAAAAAAAAAAAAAAAGACTCATGGATACAGAGAACAAATTGGGAGTGCCAGAGGGAAATGCGTGAAGGTAGTCAAAAGGTACAAACTTCCGGTTATGAGATGAATAAGTCCTGGGGATGTAATGTACAGCATAGTGACTATAGTTAACAATACTGTATTTTTTATTTGAAAGTTGCTAAGAGAGATCTTAAAAGTTCTCATCACAAGAAACAAAAAATTTGTTATTATGTGGGGTGATGGATGTTAACTAATTTTATTGTGGCAACCATTTTGCAATATATACATATATATCAAATTATTATGTTGTACACATTAAACTAATACAATGTTACATGTCTACTGTATCTCAATAAAATGGAAAAAAGGAAAAAATGAATATATTATAATGATAAGTAAAAGAAGAAAAACACAAACATAAATATATACTAGGATCTCACTATTAACAATTTGCACAGGAAAAAGAACATAAATAGACACTCCAAAATGCTAACAGTAGCTATTTCTAGGTGATGGGAGTATAGGTGACCTTTCTTTTTCTAGCTACTTTTCTGTATTTTCCATTTACAAAAAAAGGAAAAACAATTTTTAAAAATTGAATTGAAAAGAAACATATGAAACCATGGAACAGTAACCTATTACCATCATTAACAGGTACAAGGACTCTATAATACATCTTATCCCTCACTACTTCCCCCACTTTTTGTAGAAAAGGAATTTGTTGTAAAATAGTTTCTCAATATGGTTACTCAGATTAATAGACAGACCTATAGATAGAAAAATAAAAGCACAGTCAGGCTGGTGTCTTAAAAAAATAATAAATAGGCATAAAGATTTTGAATTTCAAACAGGATCAAACCATTAAGGTTGCTGAGTGCTACATTACAAAGGGAAAGCCAAGAGAAGTTTTGTCAATAGATTTCCTTCCAAACAGTATTCTATTCTTTGCTTTCACTAGGATCCTTAGTCTTTCTAACTTCAGTTTTTTTTAAGCTATTCAGTAAAAATTCTACTGCCAAGTTCCATGTACTGAAGAGTATTATAAATCATCACTAGATTGGGGAAAATGAATTCCAATCCATAATTCTAAATCAAGTTTATGTTACTGTAAAATCTTCCACTGCCAAGATTCATTTCCATCCTTACCTTTTAATCCCTCTGACAAGCAGAGAAGCCCAGGGCTGATGCATAGAGAGGCACCAGCCACCATCGAAGCCTTCCTGAAATTCTTGATCCTGGATTCGCAACTGGTGGCGATGTGAGTTGAACTCTAGTTTCGATCCTGCTGAATGGAAAGCTTTCTTCTGTGAGGCTGCACCTGTCTGGTCTATCCACTATATGAGAAAGAAACCAAACATACAGCTCTATCTGACAAGGAAAGAATCTGGGGTAGGTACACAAAATGAGATGAATACTAATAATGAAGAAATCATACTGGGAACACTTTCTTAGAAATACTTAATCTTTGTCTGAATAAGGCCAAAAAAGGCGGAGAAGGTATAAATTCAGTAGCAGTCCCAGGTATGATAACAAGATCCCATCATAAAGGGTAGTTAGAATGTTGAAATCTCCATACATAGCTTCCTAATTCCAGCAACAGCACAACTACCAGACCAAATAATAGGTCTGTAATTATTTCCAGTTTATACTTATTAATAATTCATACTGGATTCTGAACAATTTCCCAACATAATTCTATCAGCCAAATGAGGGTTCAACATTTTGGTCCACACATTCTTCAAGTGCTTAGGGTCAGGGTCACATGCTGGTACATGACAAAACCAAACAGATACTGTCAGGGGCAGGAGTTCTGACTATGGATGCATAAAATATTCTCTTACCCTGAAATGAACAACTTGTCCCCTAAAAGAGAGGATGGAACACTACCGAAAGAAAACTCCCATCATGTAAAGAGAATAGAAAATTACAGGGTACAGGTAATTACACGAGACCGAAGAGTCCTGGCAGTAGTTCAGTCCAAGAATGACAAGGTTAATGTTCCTTCCAGAGCAAGAAAACTGAGTACTCCAAAATTAAAAAAAGAAAAAGAGGCTCTATTAGAAGGATGAGGTTTGGGGTTAGCTGTCTTAATTTCTTGACTTTTTATTTAACAATTTATAGGGGAAAAAAATGCTAGAGTGGTAGTCTAGAGACTCTAAGCAATCATTTAACCCCTAAAGGTTTCAGTTTTCTCAACTGTAAAATGAGGGGGATGGACTAAATGAATCTCTAAGAATCTTTCTGTAATAAAATTTTATCACTCTAATCAATTTTGTCATATCTTAAAAAAACCACAAACATATATTATTAACTATGTGAAAAGCACATAAAGGAGACTTACATAAATATAAAAAAGATATGGTTCTTGCCTTCAAGGTACTTACAATCCTAGTAGAAGGCAGACACATAAATAACTATGCAAAACATAAGGCAGAATTGAGTAAATACTACCTAGGGATATAAGTCCTTAAGTGGGAACACAGAGGAAAAACTGATCCATTACAGGGGAAATAAATGATTTCATTAAAATGTTGGTATCTGAACAATCCTGAGGCCCAAATTCTCTGTTCTATCTCTACTACAGTTCTTGTTTATATTATCTGTTTCTCTATTCCCACAGCCACTTTCCTAAATTAATCTCTTATTATCTTTTAATAATACTATCATAGAGCCTGCTAACTGGTTTCCTCATCTACATTTTTAGTCTTTAAACAACTCCTTACTGCCCCACTAAAGCTACAATACTACTTTGGGCCCTCATCATCTCCCCATTGTGCTACTGCAATAACCTTCTTAGCAATTTCCCTGCTATCTAGTCTTACTCCTCCCTCCAATCCACTCTCTACATAGGCATGGAAGTCATGCCAATCTTCTGCTAAAATTCTTCAAGGACTCTTCTTTACCTACTTTAGGATAAAACCAAACTCCTTAGCATGAGACATAAGGGCTTTCATGATAAGATGTTGCCTCCTGTACTAGGTTGAGTAATACCCCCCCCCCAAAATTTATGTACACCCAGAACCTGTTAAAGTGACCTTATTTGGGAATAGAGTTTTTGCAAATGTAATCAAGTTAAGATAAGGTCATACTGGATTAGGGTGGACCCCAAATCCAATGACTAATGTCCCTATAAAAGGAGAGAACACACAGAGACAAAGACACACAGGGAAGAAGGCCACATGAAGACAGAAGCAGAGATTAGAGTGAGGAAGCTACAAACCAAGGGATGCCTGGGCCCTCCTCTTTCAGAAACTGAAAGAGGAAAGGGAGCATTCTCCCTTAGAGCCTTTGGAGGGAGTGTGGCCCTGCCAACATCTTGATTTCGGTGTTGAGAACTGTGAGAGAATAAATTTCTGTTGTCTTAAACCACCCAGTTGTGCTACTTTGTTATGGCTGCCCTAGGAAACAAATATGTCTACTAGTCCATTTTAACTTCTAACAATACTTAATTACTTGTAGTTCTCCCAAATCTACAATGCTCTCAAGCTGAGCCTTTGTACGTGTTGTACCTTCTACCTGGAATCCCCTCCCTAGATTTGACTGTTTGGAAATTCCTATTCATCCCTTACCTCTCCTCTCAAACACTATCTCTTTTGTGACTCTGGCGAGTTTATGAACACTCTCCTCAAGTCCTACTATACTCATGACGTGTCTATCATAGCAATTATCTTAAGGAATTGAAATGATTTGCATTCAAACACATCTTCCCGCTAATCTTGAAGTTCTTAAGGACAGGATCTGGGCCTTTACCTTTTAATTTCCCAGCACCTGGCAAAGAACCTGGTATGTATACAGTGCTGAATGAATATCTCCAGTTAAGCTGTCTAAAGCACAGCTCTGACTGCATCTTTGCTGAAGAACCTTCTGTGGTTCACATTTATTTACAAAATAAAAATGGGAAAACTTCTTAGCTAAACATTTAAGCTCTTTAGTGATCTGGTTCTACCTACCTAACCCTACTCTATTTCTCATGATAAACCCTTTTATAAGTACTACCTAGGTAGCCTAAATTCACTATTTCATATATATATATATATACACACACATATATATATATCTCCCATGCTTTCATGCACTTGTGCCTTATTCTTCCAGTTCATTCTGCCTGGAATGTTTTTTCCCCACCATCCCCAAACAGCCATTTTTTTTTGATATTTACTTTTAATGAATACCAGCTTCCCTATAAAAGCTTCTTTTATTCTCCTCAACTGGAAGTAGTCTCTCCCTCCTCTGGGTTTCCACTGTACTTAATTCATGTCTCTATTAGCATTAGAGCTGCTTATGTAATCTTTTCCCCTACTAGTTTGAGATCTTTGAGGATAGAAGCAGTGACTGGTGTCTGGCTTTCTACTGTGCTTGTACATAGTAGATGCTCAATGTACTTGATGGAAAAATGAATGATGATAATGAATAAGTGAATTAATGTATTAATTTAAAACACCACTCTATGGGACTACCCACAGTCTATAAAAAATAAAGAACATTAACAAAAGGACCATGGGACTATAGTCTAAATCTCTATAGTACTTAACAAAACCCTCTCTTGGGAAATACACAGAAGATAATACAGGTCAACTTGTCAAAAGTGCTGCAAAAAAAACCTGGAAAATATTGGTCCAGAGAATAAGGTTGGTGGATGTGCTGAGACAGCAGATTTGTACCTAAAGCCTATGAAATAGGCACACCTGAAAGGAGAAATATCTGGGCCCAAACTTCTCTCATTATCAGTTAGAGCAAAGGTCCACTAACCTGGGGAGGAGGGGATTGGTACAGGTTGGGATTCACCAGAACTCCCAAAGGCTCTTCAGAAGATCTATCCAATTTGGTCAGTGGTTGGTTCAAGGTTCCATCGGCAATGGCCTGTATTGTCTCATCTAGTCTGTGATAATAAACCAGAGGATGCAATAACTGGCAATGTTCTATGCTCAGAATATCCTTACTTACCACCAACACAAAACCCTTCAACAGTAATAAAATGTGAAATTCAAAGGGGGATCCATGGACGACCTTCCCTGATCCCGCCACCAACTTCCTTTTCTTCACTCCAAGGAATATGAGTTCGTAAACTCATAGTAAACCCTAAACTCATTCCTTAGTAAACCCTAAGGAATATGAGTTAGTAAAAGTTAGAGAACACTAAGAAAATAGGTAGGGCACACTACAATCATTCATCTGTTTAACCAGATTATTAAAAATGCCAAGATTAGAAAAGTTGCCTAGAAATAGTCTGACCCACAGAAAAGTATTCTATTTACTTAACATATTCAGTTATTCCTCTGCCCATTCAGAAGTCCCTTTCTACTCCTCCTTGCTGATCTGAATTCCATCCTTGTTTCAAGGCCCAGAAGTTCTAAGGAGGCCCCCTACTGCCCCAGCACAAAAGTGCTTACTCCTTTCTCTGAAGTCCTGTAGCACCAACTATTTAAACAGTTATCAGATACATCCCATGTTATCCTGTGCCTATGGTGTCTGCTTTGAATATTTGCCTCTAAACCTATAAAAGAATGTGATGATTTTCATTTAAAGATTGTGGAACTAATCCTACTGGTTAGCAAGAGACCCTAGATCCTGCAGGAACCATATCTTATTTTATTCTATAGCTCTATATTACTTGCTGCTGTACTCCATGCCCCTGCCGGATGCCTGACAAACATTTGTAGACGATAATAATTCTGAGGCACAACATAAGAAAAGCTTCTACTAACAGGGAAGGCTGAACTTGACCTTGAGTACAATTAAAGAGATACTTGTTAAGAACCTCTTATATGCAAGGCAACTTAGAAGGTGTGGAGGACATAGTTCCTGCCTTTGAGAAGCTTTGAATCTAGTGGCAGGTTTAAGATATCTATAAAGAAAATGAACAAAACATGGGAGGATGTAATTATTACTATGAGACAGGCACAATCCATCTGGTGGTTGTTATCCCATCATCCCATGTGCTGTACCAAGTAGGCTCAAGGGAGAGGTAGATATCTGAAAAGCAAAGATTGGGGGAGGGATTTCCAAACCAAGGGAAGAGCAGAAACAAAGGTATGAAGCTGAAAAAAAAAAAAAGAAGTAGAAGGGGCCGGCCCAGTGGCATAGTGGTTGGGGCCGGCGTGTTCCGCTTTGGCAGATCATGGGTGCGGGTTCAGATCATGGGTGCGGACCTACACCACTCATCAAGCCATGCTGTGGTAGTGTCCCACATACAAAACAGAGGAAGATGGGCACAGATGTTAGCTCAGGGCCACACTTCCTCAAGCAAAAAGAGGAAGATGAGTAACAGGTGTTAGCTGAGGGCCAATCTTCCTCACCAAAAAAAAAATGTACAAGAATTTGAGGGAAGAGACAAGTCTACAGTAGGGTGAGGACAGCGGGATCTGAAGGAGGGAAATAGATTTGAGACACAGTACAGTGGAAAGTATATCCAGAACTCTAGAATCTATAAAAGAAATAATACTAATAGCTAATCAATACATTTTTAGAACATTCAGACTTACTAGCATACAACCAAAGCAAAGAAATGTGAATAAAAATTATGATGAAATACTATTTTTCATGTGTCAGAATGGAAATATTTTTTAAAACTGTTGAGAAAGGGATGAAGAAACTAGCATCTTGATATCTGGTATGGAGCTGATAAGCCAAAAAGGATGTAGAATTTAAATTTTGAGATACTGTTCAATTTCACTTCTAAAAGGCTGTACCATTTTTTAACATAAAATGAACATAAAAATGATTATAAAAACAATACACGTTTATTATGGAAAAACTGGAAAATACAAATTAATAGAAAGAAAATAAAAAATTCCTAAACCCATCACCCAGAAGTAATTTTATTTTTTCTTTATCTCTGTGTATCATATATATAATAAGTGAAAACAAATAATTATTTTGAAGCTAGTGGTAGCATTTCTTTTAGGGAGAGCATAACCTTTATTTAGGAAAATTCTAAGATGGATTTACCAGGTATGAGAGAAAATGGCCAAGGACTGGGCCTTGTGGGAAGCACTACAGTGTGCATCAATATCCAGTTCTCCATGTGTAAGCAAGTGAGAGATGTGTTTTCCAAAGCAGAAAACAGGGAGTGAGAGCTCCAGGTGCTTTCTTTTCAGTGGTGTGCTAAAGCCAATATGCATATCTCTTCTCAATTCTACATCCAGTGACTTCATGTTGGTAACTTAAAATTGGCCATAATGAGAATTTTTTTTCAATAGGCTTTATTTAATTTATTTTTTTCTGAGGAAGATTCTCCCTGAGCTAACATCTGTGCCAATCTTCCTCTACTTTTCGTATGTGGGTCACCGCCACAGCATGGCTGATGAGTGGTATAGGTCCACACCCAGGATCTGAATTTGCAAATCCAGGCTGCCGAAGCACAGCACACTGAACTTAACCACTATGCCATGGGGCCAGCCCCAATAGACTTTGTTTTTTAGAGCAGTTTTAGGTTCAGAGCAAAATTGAATGGAAGGTACAGAGATTTCCCATATACTTCCTGCCCCGGCACATGCATAACCTCCTCCATTATCAACCAATCCTCACTAGAGTAGTATGATTGTTACAATTAATCAAACTACACTGACAAATCATTACCACTCCAAATCCACAGTTTACATTATGGTTCATTTTGGTGTTGAGGCTGTACCATTTTAATACTCCCACTCACAATAAGAGAGTATATTCATTTTCCTACACTTGCAGATTATACAATATTTTATATATATTTTTATTTCAGCCAATTTAATGATACATTATGTCTTAAAATTTGCATCTGCCTGATAACTAGTTGAGCATCTTTTCAAATGTTTATTGGCTATTTATTGTAAATTGTCTGTTCTTAGCCTTTGCCCATTTTTCTACCGGATATTTTTGTCTTTTTCTTTTAATTTGCAAGAGGTCTTTATATAGTATGGATATTGCTCCTTTGTTAAAAACATTTAAAATATTTTCTCTCAGTTTGGTACTATCTTTTTTACTTTATTTAAAATATCTTATGTCTTTTTGACTTCTGGGTTTTTTTCTTGCTTAGAAAGAGCTTTATCATACCAAGACTATAACCATATTCTCCTACATTTCTATATTTCTTTCTGATCCTTTTATTTCTTTTACATTTAACTTTTTAGTCAAACTTATTGCAGTATGGTTTGAAGTAGAGATCTAATGTAGATTTTTTCCAAGCTGGTGGCCAACCATCCCATCATATATTTAATCCTTTCCTCACTGTATAGAAATGTTGCCTTTATCAATTACTAAATTTACACACATACAGACACAAACCCATGCACACATATACACACAATGCAGACACATAGGTCTCTTTCTGGATTCCATTACATTTCATTGATCTATTCTTGTGCCCAAACTGTACTTCATTGTTTTAAAAAGTTTTTAAAATAAAAGTACAGTAATTATCTAGTAGGACAAGTTCCTCTCACTGTTCATTTTCAAAATTTTCTTAGCTACTCTTACATGTTTCTATTCCAAATGAATATATTATCTTTAACATCAACAAAAATAACAGATCCATCAAAAGGGGCAAATCCTTTATAGTCAAACTGCCCCCTTCTTTCAGACCCTTTCTGGTGCTGCCCACTTACTTGCTGTGATACTCGGCTAGTGGATTTTCATCTTCCACGATCTTCCTGCCTGCAAAGTCAATAATGATCTTCTTAGAGAGCCGAGAAGCATGTCGAAATTCTCTCAGCTCCTCCTCTCGCCTCTGCAGGGTCTCTCGCTCAATTTTGGACAACCACTGGTTAGAATCACTGGCAAAGTAATCTGATTCATCATCAATGACTTGGGTCCTTCGAATGCTAAGAAAAAAAAATAACACATGACAATTAGGTCACTTTTTGACAAAGAGGGACTAGATTACTGGGAAACTGTTTCAAGGCAGCTCAGTATTCTGCAGTCCTGAAGGTTATTATCTCAAATATAGATGCCCAAGAATGTTCCAAAATCAAGTCAAACTCTGCCTGGTTCCCAGCTTCTGCATATATCTTATCCCCACTGCAGGCTCAGCTCATCTCCCAGAACCAATCTCACCCTCAGGCAGGAAAAGATACAGCACCATAACCACTGTCCCTTTACCTTTCTTACTAGTCCAGTCCTCACCTTCTGATAACTGGGCTTCCACCTGGTTTTGCTGCATCTGAGTTCATGTCTTGGCAGCTTACTCAATATCCTAGTCCCTCTACAATTGGGACCTAGTCTATCCTTGCTAGGCCCAATTGCTGCCCTTTCCCTTAGAAACTGGAGTTCTATCCTGGACTCTGAGACCTGTGGCTTACTCTTAGGATATCCTATTACTCTACTACCATATGTCAGTTTCCACCCCTGCCCCCAAACCCATCTCCAGTCCCTCACTAATACACTAGGACCAAGTTCCAAGATATGACAATAATGCCTATTTCTAAGATCATACCGACAAAGAAACTGAGAACTAGAAGGAATCTTGATGATCCAACTCTCTCATTCTACAGATAATGAACCTGGGGCTCACAGAAGTTAAGTGACTACCCCAAAGTAGTCCCAAATTTGCATAATTACAAATTAGTGATATACACAGGCATAGGCAAATACTGAAAGCAGATTCATATATTGATTTCAATTTTTCAGGACTTAGCTGGAATTATAAAAGTTTTAAAGTAGACTGAAGAGCAAGTAGCTTAAGAGGGCTCAGGAGAAAATTGGTCCTATACATGAACCTAATGAAACTGGTACCCTTGAACACACCAGCAAAGGGCAATAACAACAGGGAGAGACCCTTTTCCAGTTTTTATTTATCAAGAAATGTACTCTATTTCTAATTATATTTCTATATTTACTGAGTAGGGCTAAAAGCGATATTTAAAGGATTAACAGTGAATCTGAGTTACAAACCTTGTGATAAGCTTACTTAAAGAAAAGCTTTCAAAGTTATATCTCGTGTATTCATAGCAAAGGGTTTGGAAGTAGTAGGTGTGTCTAACCGAAGGATTATATTGCCAGGAATAGACTCCCAGGTCAGTTACAATAAGAGATTCAGGGTCTCTCTAAGGATCCTTACAGATTCTCACGTGGGCATTTGAGAATGAGTGTATAAGTCCTATTCAAATATTTTTTTACCACTAATTGGTTTTCAATACAAATTTTGTCCAAAAGAAGAAAAAAATAAAAGGGAAAGAAATAAAATAAAAAACTAACAAAACCATAAATCTGTCTCCTAAAGAGAAGTCAGTGGGCTAAACGACAGAAGTGTAGGAGTATAAAAGCCAATTCAGGGACATTTTAATATATTGATTATTGGATCAGAAAACAGATTTAGTGTCAAAGGGAAGGGAAAGAGTAATGCATGTCTTCCCATGATATATTCTTATAGATTCTCAAGAGCTCAGCACAGCAGTCTGCACATGGCAGACATTCTAATATACGTTGACTAAATGAAGCGAAACAAGTGAGGAATTCTGTCAACACGAATCGACTTTCTGGGAGGTATACTAGTATTTGCCAAGAATCAAAAAACGTTGCAGGGTAGGATCCTCTTGGTGGGAGCCTATCTTCTTCAAACGTGGATTCAAAAACAAGAGGTAAGACTCCTATGTAGAGTATCTGGCTCTTCTTTTGCTGTAAACTCTTTCATCCTCCATCCCAAGAACGTATCAAGTGCCAAAATAATGTTTTAATGGCCAGAATCCGTGGATTAGTCTATTTCTTAGCATTACTTAGTCTAACCACATCATACCTAGTTCTGTCAAACTCTAACAGTTTGTCTTTATGCTTGATAGCCTTCTCCAGACCAGACTTCATTCGCAATTCTTGATGAGGAAGAAGGTCCTTGGGAGAGAAGTCCACCTTTCCAGAATTCTCCGTTCCTGAAATTCAACGAGGAAATCAAATGGCGTCAGCCTATAATACAAATTAGTTGTATCACTGTGCAGCAAAGAACAAAACATCAAAAGATCTGGCTCTGTACCTGATGGCCGACAGCCTTCATTTCAATGGAAAACAAACAAGTACACAGGCTGGGCTTTACT
Source organism: Tapirus indicus (assembly GCA_031878705.1). Classification (NCBI taxonomy): domain Eukaryota; kingdom Metazoa; phylum Chordata; class Mammalia; order Perissodactyla; family Tapiridae; genus Tapirus; species Tapirus indicus. The sequence goes on along the minus strand of CM062918.1, from coordinate 55,368,898 downwards.
TGTCAAGCATCAGCAGTGCTTGACACATAACAGGTTCTCAAAAAACATCAGGATCCATTTCTTCCCTTATGGAAATCAGGATCGCTAAGAGTGTCAAACTATTTAACAACACAATATAAAAATGTCCTTTGGTCATAAAGGGATCCTTTCGGATTTCATGTCTACTTGGACAAAGGAAACTAAAGAAAAAAATAAACAAGTGGGACTTCATCAGACTACAGAGCTTCCACAAGGCAAATGAAACCAGGATCAAAATGAATAGATAACCCACCACCTGGGAGAAAATATTAGCAAATTGTATATCCGACAAGGGACTAATCTCCATAATATATAAAGAACTCACACAACTGAACAACAAAAAAACAAACAACTGGATCAAAAATGGGCAGAGGATATGAACAGACATTTTTCCAAGGAAGATATACAGATGGCCAATAGGCACATGAAAAGATGTTCAACATCACTAATCATCAGGGAAATGCAAATCAAAACTACGCTAAGATATCACCTTACACCCATTAGAATGGCTATAATCACCAAGACAAAAAGCAACAAATGTTGGAGAGGTTGTGGAGAAACGGGAAGCCTAATTCACTGCTGGTGGGAATGCAAACTGGTGCAGCGTCTATGGAAAAGAGTATGGAGATTCCTCAAAAAATTAAAAACAGAAATACCTTATGATCCAGCAATCCCACTCTTGGGCATCTACCCAACGGACAAGAAATCAACCATCACAAGAGGCTTACGCACCCCTATGTTCATTGCAGCATTATTCACTATAGCCAAGAAGTGGAAGCAACCCAAGTGTCCCTCAACTGATGATTGGATAAAGAAGATGTGGCATATATATACAATGGAATGTTACACAGCCATAAAAAAAGACAGAATTGTCCCATTTGCAACAACATGGATGGACCTAGAGGGTATTATGTTAAGTGAAATTAGCCAGAGAGAGAAGGACAAACACCACATGATTTCACTCATATGTGGAATATAAACGAACACACAGACTGAGAGAACTGGTTGGTGGTTACCAAGGGGAAGGGAGGAGGGGGGTGGGCACAAGGGGTGAAGGGATGCATCCACATGGTGATGGACAAATAATAATGTACAACAAAAACCCCACAATGTTATAAACTATTAAGACATCAATAAAAATTTTAAAAATATAGAAAAATGTCTTATAAATGAAAAACTTTATTGAGTAGGGCTGAACATCACCTTTAAACATACTTTTATATATCAAAACCAAAAACTAAATAATGAAAGAAAAAAAGAAGAAATTGCAGGAAAGGGATAGAAATGAATAATGAGAATTTATTAGATGCTAAGGCACTGAATACATATTATATTATTTAATTCTCACAATAACCCTGTAACATAGTTTGTATTATCTTTGTTTTACAGATAAAGAAACTGAAGTTCAGAGATGATAATAAATTTACTGAGTTCACTCAGTTAGAAATTAGAAGGTAGAAATGAAATTTAAACTTAGGTCTGTCTAACTCTAAAGCCCACATTCATTCCTCAGCCCATACATTATCTCCCTTGTGACAGCATACCATAAATGTATATATCCCAGAAAGAGCACCATAAATTATGATAAAACCAAGATCTAAAATGTGTTAGGAAAACAATTAGGTTATAATGATGGCTGACCTTTCTCTTTACCTAAAACTCCAGGCCTGTTTAAAGTCCTGTCAAATCTTTCTTTCAAATCTTTCAAAAACAAAGGGAGAGATTCTTTTGTTCTGAATATAAGAAAAGAACTTAGAACTACCTCTTCTCATAATAGTGACCTTAAAGAAATCCTATCTGAAAAAATATGAAGATATGTTTAACCTCATTAATAATAAAAAGAAATTACAACTATAAAAATAAAATTTGGAATGTCAAAACTCAATAGTGACAGGTTTTTTAGGGTACAATATTAATATTGTTGTAGATTGGTACAATATTTGGTTAAAGTACTATGGCAAATACTTCTTAAGTGTCAAAAATGATCACATTCTTTTTGTGTGTGTGTGTGAGGAAGACCAGCCCTGAGCTAACATCCGTCGCCAATCCTCCTTTTTTTGCTAAGGAAGACTGGCCCTGGGCTAACATCCGTGCCCATCTTCCTCTACTTTATATGGGACTCTGCGACAGCATAGCTGACGAGCAGTGCGTCCGCAGGCGCCCAGGATTGGAACCTGTGAACCCCAGGCTGCCAAGCGCGGACTAAACCGCTGCGCCACCGGGCGGCCCCCCAAAATGATCATATTCTTTGACTCAGTAATATCATTCTTAGGAATTCATCCCAAAGAAATGAATCAAAAGATATATTAACAAAAGTGACTGATATGCAGTATTATTTGCGGAGAGTCAAAACTGCTAGTAACTGGGAAATAGGTAATCAAATTATAATAAATCAAGTTAATAAACTATTTCCCAGTCACTAAAAACAATACATATGAAAAATAATATAGCAACATAGAAACTAATAATAAAATATTAATTAAAAAAGGGAAAAATAAAATTCTATACATACTATCATCGTAACTTTATAATACCAACCAATCTATCTATATAAAAAAAAAACTATGAACTAAAGCAGAAACAAAATATTTGCATAAGTGGAAAGTAATGAGTAAATTGTTATTCCTTTAAAAATGTCCTTAACTATTTTTATCATGTGTTTTTCAACAATAAAAGACTTATAAAAGAGTTGCAAAAAAAGTAGAGTTCCTGTGTAACATCAGATTCCCTTAATGTTACTATCTTATCTTACATAACCATAGTACAATTATCAAAAGCAAGAAATTAACATTAGTACACTACTATTAACTAAATTACAGACTTTATTTGGATTTCAACATTTTTTCCATTAATGTTATTTTTCTGTTCTGGGATCTAATTCAGGATCCTACATGACAGTTTGGCATGTCTCCTTAGTCTCTTCCAACCTGTGACAATTCTTCAGTCTTTCTTTATCTTTCATGACCTTGCAAATCTATTCTTAAACTTTCACCCAACCATTTTAGCATCCATTCGTGGATCTTGCCTATAGCAATTGTTACTACTATGGTGTTCAAATGGTGATTTTCTATTACCCTCATTCCTTCACTTTATTAATTAGAATTCTTCTATAAGAAAGAGTTGTCCCTTCTCTCCTATTTATTAATTCATTCAGTTAATTCAGGATATTACTTTGATTCTTCTTTGGGTTACAATCCAATATTGTTATTACTAGTTTTTTTGCTCAGTGTTATGTGGTTTTAACAATAACTTTAAAAAATAATAAATGCTTGCAGAATAAACGAGTGAATAAACTGTGTACCAGGATACAAGAAAGAGAAACAATCACAGATACAACACAGTGTATCCATCACTACAGCGATCCAATCAGAAGATTGCTGCCTACCTGACATTAGCTTCTTCAGCAGTTTCTGGCTCTTGTTTGAGTCACGCTGTAAAATATCCTGTTCTTCACGAGTACATACCTATAAAGTAATGAGTAAGACACATGATCCAATAGTTAAATTATATTGTTTACTTGATATACCTAAAAAGTAATCTCAAATTACACATTAGACATGGCAATAAAACAATGAGACTGTTGGTGCTTTTTTTATCCAAACATACCAAAAAAATATATATCCAAATGAGTTTTGCCCTAGTCTCTTTCCATTTCTTCCTTCTTTTAATGAAACATACAAAAAACTGATCTCACTGCAAGTGTCCCTGAATGAATTTCTAGTTTTTTTAAAAATCTAACCTACTTTCAAAGGACAAAGATTTGCCATCATTGAGAATACAGGAAAAAATATACAAGACTTTTAAACTTTTTTTTTTTTGCTGGGCAGGATTCATTGAGCTAACATCTGTTGCCAATCTTTACTCTTTTTTTTTTTTTCTTCTCCCCAAAGCCCCAAGCATGGTTGTATATCCAGTTGTAAATCCTTCTAGTTCTTCTATGTGAGCTGCCACCACATCATGGCAACTGACAGACGGGTGGTGTGGTTCCCCAACTGGGAAGCAAACCTGGGTCACCAAAGCAGAGAGCATGGAACTTTAACCACTAGGCCATCAGGGCTGGCTCCATACAAGACTTTTTTTAAAAAGCTTTTCAGTTCTAATCGTGAAATCCAAGTTTTACAAGAGAAATTATAAGCAGATGTCTCATTAGAAAGAACCAGAAAAAGAAGCAAATTACAGTGCCATCAGTGAAAAGTAGTCTAGCTTTTATGCTATATATATTTTATTTCTTTGCCTTTGAACATTACTTACTTATAAAATAATAAATATATTAAGCAAAGTTCTGTTTATTATAAAATCACTGCAAGGAAGTCTAAGGGGTTACTTAAAAACAAGTTCTCACTGAGCTTATAAAATTGCAAGAAGGGACCTAATAGAAAACAATGCACCTCCTAGCAGTTGCCTCAGTGGCATACAAAGTTCCTGCCAGCAGCTGTAGGTGTTTCTCTAGAGAAAGCCTCATATGGGAAGACATTTACTGCCGTTTTATAAACATTTTTCGTGGTAGACACTACATTTTTCGGGTCATCCATTGTCTATCAGCTTATTCTCTGAGTATATTGAAAAATTAAAGGTCCCATCAGAGAAGGGAAAACAAAGCTATATAAAATGGATGCCTTCACCAGTACCAAATGCCATTGCTTCTGCCAGCCAGCTCAGCTGGCAGAGTAAGCTTTCTAAACAACTCATAAGGGTGTTTGTAAGAGAGTCATTACTGCTACACTCTTGAGGCCATTCTCTCACACAATGCAGAGCTATAAAAGGAGGTGTCACAGAAACAGAAGCTATAATGACCTGAGGATTATGTCACAATGGCTCTGTTCCCCTAGAGATATGAGCCACATCTGAAGATTTTGACAAAAAAATTTTGACATTTCAGGCCTTAAAGTTTTCTTGAATTGAAGTTAATCTGTTACAAGACTTGGATCTCTCAACAATGTATGCTCTCAAAACCCTTCTCACTAACCAACCCCAGTACTAGCACATAACCTCGGTTTTTGACTAATCAAATTCCTGCTACTAGAGTTTACTGGACACCTTAGAGAAGAAATTTACTTAAAAAAGAGAAATTACTAGGAATGTGAATGTCCCTATGTATTAAACCAAAGCATAGTAAAATAAAATAGAAAAGAAACAATTTACCAGAGTACCACAGAATAAGCAGGGGCCAGAACCCTCCTGCTCACAGACAACACGCCCACAGATCAGACAGTTATTGATCAGCTTGTGCTTCTGGCCCAGGCAATCACAAGGGTGGCGACCAGGGATCAGGACTGCAAGCCTGTCCTGCCCCTCTTTTGTGTACAAACTGACAAACTTCGTCTTCTTCTTTAAGGAGTTGCTGTTCTCTTGTGCCTAATTGTAAAAAGATATCAGAATAACATCAAATAATTAATGACAACGAAAATAGTCAAGGAGGGAAAACCTCAGTTCTGTTCAATAACAACTTATATAACACCCAGGAACCATGAAAGAAGGAAGGGAGCGGCAGAAATACAAATTAGTTATAATCAAAGGTCTGAGGAAAGGTTATGGCTCTAGAAAAACTAGCTAATATACCTTGCCTTTTCTGCTAGTAGCTTTCAACCCTGTATTACAGCTGGTGAAAGGTAAATGTAGCAGTAAAAGCTGTTTATGTGACATATTTAAGCATAGCTAAATTGGAGACCATAAGAAACAAAAATGTCTCTAAAAGCAGATGATATTCACAGATCTGGAAAGATGAACAATCAGTAAAATAAGAAAAAATCAATAAAAAATTGACTCAGTATGAAAAAGATAGATAATATAATAGAAAAATGGGCAAAAGACCTAAACAGGAACTTCAGAAAAGAAGATAGCCAAACAGCCAACAGACATGAAAAGGTGCTTAACTTCACTAATCATCAAGATAACGCAAAATAAAGCCACAAAGTAATACCACTCCACACCAACCAGAATGGCTAAATTGAAAAAGACAGAAAATACAGAGTGTTGGCAAGAATACAGAGCAATTAGAGGTCTTGTACACTGTTGGTGGGAGTGTAAACTCGTATCTACTAAAGCTGAACATATGCACATCCTGTGACCCAGCAGTTCAACTCCTGAATTTATACTCAACTGAAATGTGTAAATATGTTCATCAAAACACATATACAAGAATATTCATTGCAGCATTGGAATTGGAAACTACCCATGTGTTCAACAGTAGGTTGATATATTTACTTAATAGAATCCTATGTAGCAATGAGAATGAAAAAGCATAGGTATACAAAACAATATGGATAATTCTCATAAACCACGCTAATTGAAAGAAGCCAGACACAAAAGAGTATATACTATTTAGCTCCATTTATACAAAGTTCATAAGTAGGCAAAACTAATCTATGGTGTTGGAAGTCAAGAAGCTGTTTTCCCTTGGAAGAGTTGTCATTTTTGGGCACATTGGGAGGTGTTTCAAGGCAGTTTTCACAATCTATAGTTACTTTTAAAAACATTCTTTGTCTTTTCTACTTCTCCTTTGAACCACTAAAACATAAACTCTAGGAGAGCAAGAAAACCTAACGTGTCTTGCTTATTGCTATCTAATGCCTAAATCAGTTCTTGACACACAGCAGACATGCAATAAAAATTTCTAAATAACCAAATGAACTGCCTGTGGAAGTTGATGATAGATTACCTACAGGTCCAAAAATGGAACTGTAAGTACAGTTTGATTATCATTACTCGTGGTTCCAGATCTGCGAATTCACCTACTTGCTAAAATTTATTTGTAACCCCCAAATCAATACTCTAGGTGCTTCCACAATCATTCATGGACATGCACAGAGTGAAAAAAAATTTGAGTCACCAATGCACACATTTCCAGCTAAGGTCAAGCAAGTTATGATTTGCCTTCTTGTTTCAGCTCTCATACCGTAAACAAGTGTCTTTTTTTTAGTCTATTTAGTGCCAGTTTTTTGCATGTTTGTTGGTGATCTCCCCATTTAAAATGGCCTCCAAAACATAGTGCTGAAGTGCTGCCTAATGTTTCTAAGCACAAGAAGGCTGTATGTTCCATAGAAAATGGGTATGTTTGATAAGCTTTCTTCAGGCATGAGTTATAGTGCTGTTGGCCATGAGTTCAATGTTAATGAATCAACAATATATATATATTAAATAAAGTATCTTTAAACAGAAATACACATAAAATAAGGTTATGTATTGATTGGTTTATGGAAATGTTGTGACCAGAGACTTGCAGAAACCTAATCCTCTATTTCCACTAGGAGCAATGGTTCAGTATTCACTAGTTCAGTATACACTGAGGCTTTAATGAGAAATTACTACATAGGGGATAAATGATTTTTTTCAAACTTATTTTCCAAGTTTGCTTAATGAATACAAAACACTTAAGGACAAAATATAGACTCAGAAACAGGTTGTTGTGGGATAAATTGCTCTTAAAGCATTAAGAGATATACAATTAAATGTTAAATCATTGTTAATTTGTAGATCTTTCCCTACTCAGGTCTGAAGCACAGCTTTTATTTTACCTTGTGAACCCTAGTTAATAGCAAGCATCAAGGCACCTTTTTCATTAAGGGCCACTAATATAAGTAGTGAAATACTTTGTCCAAATAAGATTGGCATCTATTGCACTAAAAAGCTAGGTTGTAGCAGTAGGAATATCACATAGGCAATGCAGGCTTCTTTAATGCGGATTGGTAAATGAGTGAGTTGACCAGATTAGAGCAACATAGGATTGAATGAATTAAAAGATTAAAGAATTACAAAAAAGAACTACTTAAAAGTATTGGCATATACAGATTAAAAAATATTTATCAATAACTTCAAAACATTTAAAAATGGAACTAGAATTTTTTAAATAGCAGCTTTAGGAAACCAACTCAAAGGAGAAAACAAATAATAGTTTTCATCAACTTTCTCTAATAACTTTCTTTAACATCACCTAGATGTTAAAAAGTAATTAAAAGTTTACTACTGTATTTTACGCTATTTCATAATTATTTTAAAAATTGTGAAATAAGGCATTAAGTTTTTCATCTATTATTTCATCATTCTGACTAGAAAGTATTTTCTTTATGCTTCCATTCTACTTTTACCTTATTAAGATTCTATACACTTGCAATCACCACTTATAAGATATATATTCACACACATATGTAAAATACATCTACTTAAAAAACAAGTATTTTAACTGATAAGAGTAATAGAAAAAAATTACTCAAAATAATGTTCAGATGGATTACAGACCTAAATGTGAAAATCAAAACTTTTAAATGATTAGAAGAAAATTTAAGAGAATATCTTTTTGACTTTGGGATGGGAAAAATGCCTTAAGGCTTAAGCTATAAAAAGCATAAAACAAAGGAAAAGATCAATATATTTTACTACATCAAAATAAAAAATTCCTGTGAGTCAAAAGATACCACAAAGGACAAAACACGGGCTAGTAGATATCTACAATGTAAATAACAAAGGAGTAATACATAGAATACATAAAGAACTCCTATAAATCAATCTGAAAAAGGCCACCAACTCAATAGAAAAACAGGTCAAGGATCTGAATTTGTAGTTCAGGATAACCCAAAATGCCAAAAAAACCTCGAAACCAAAAACAAATCAACAAACCCTCCAAAATGACACTCAGCCTCTTTTAGAATTCATGGGTATGCAAAGTCAAATAAGATATCATTGCTCACACTTAAGATGGGCAAAACTTTAAAAGCCTGGCAATATTATGCATTGGAAAAGAAGGAGAAAAGAGAAATCTCTTCCCAAGGAGGATAAAATTGGTATAACCACTTTAGAAATCAATTTGATAGTTTCAATAAAAGAAAAATTAACATAGCCTATAACCCTGCAATTCTAATAACAGGTAAATAACCCCTAGAGAAACTCTCAAATGTACACAATGTTCACTGCAGTACTATTTATAATAGTAAACTATTATAAACATCATAAGTGTACATTTATGAACTAATAAGTGGAGAAATTAAATCAGTGGAATATCATATAGGAGTTAAGAGAAACAAACCAAATCTATGAGTCAGCATGGACAGCTCTCAAAAATAGTTTTAAAAAAATTTTGCAAAATGACAGTTATACTATTTATCTGCATTTCAAAAATCACAAAAAACTATACTATATATTGTTAATAGACTCCTATACATATATGAAAAAATAGACTATTAGGATTCATACCAAATTCATGATAATTATCATCTGTTGGGTAGGAGGAAATGGGACCGTGTATCTCAACTTCTCAATTATTGACAGTTTGTTGTGGAGGCTGTTCTATAGTCAGTAAAATGTTCTGCAGCATCCTTGGCCTCTACCCACTAGATGCCAGTAGCACCCCTTGCCCCCATATTGTGACAGCCAAAAATGTCTCCAGACATATTCCCTGGTGGGCAAAATTGAGAACCACTGGGTATAGGGAAGAAAGAGGATTTCAACTTTCTCTGTAAGGTCTCACCTATTTTATTAAAAAAAAAAAAGATGAAGCAGATATTAAAAAATGGTATCAATTTTCAATTCTGGTTGGTGAGCATATGGGTCTTTGTTACATTATTCATTATTCCGCTCTGTTTTTTCCATCTAAAAAAACCTATTCATGAATTACCATATGATCCAGCAATCCCACTTCTGGGTATATACCCAAAAGAACTGAAAGTGGGATCCTGAAGAGATATTTGCACACCTGTGTTCATGGTAGCACTATTCACAGTAGCTAACAGGTGGAAGCAATCCAAATATACACTGAGGGATAAATGGATCAACAAAAAGTGCTATATAGGGGTTGGCCCAGTGGCATAGCGGTTAAGTTCGCTTGCCCTGCTTCAGCAGCCCGGGCTTCGCAGGTTTGGATCCCGGGCGCAGACTGGTGCACTATTTGTCAAGCCATGCTGTGGCAGTGTCCCATATAAAGTAAAGGAAGATGGGCACGGGTGTTAGCCCAGGGCCAAGATTCCTCAGCAAAAAGAGGAGGATTGGCAACAGACATTAGCTCAGCGCTAATCTTCCTCAGATGTGCGCGCGCGCACACACACGCACACACAAAATAGTGGTATTTACATAAAATGGAATATTATTTAGCCTTAAAAAGGAAGGAAATTCTGACATATGCTACAACATAAATGAAGGATATTATGCTAAGTGAAATAAGCCAGTTACAAAAAGACAAATACTGTATAATTCCACTTATATCAGGTATTTAAAGTATTCACAGAAACAGAAAGTAAAATGGTGGTTGATGAGGGGAAAACAGAGAGCAGTTTAACGGTTATAGAGTTTCAGTTTTGCAAAACAAAAAAGTTCTGGAGATCTGTTGCACAACAATTATGAATACACTTTTTTTTTAATTTTTGAGGAAGATTGGCCCTGAGCTAACATCTGTTGCCAATCTTCCTTTTTCTTTTTTCTCCCCAAAGTCCCAGTACATAGCTGTATATCCTAGTTGTAGGTCCTTCTAGTTCTTCTATGTGGGATACTGCCTCAGCATGGCTTGATGAGTGGTGAGGAGGTCCGCGCCCAGGATCTGAACTGGTGAACCTTGGGCCACCCAGGCAGAATGCACGAACTTAACTGCTACGACATAGGGCTGGCCCCATGAATACACTTTTAACACTTCTGAACTATACACTAAAAAATGGTTAAGATGGTAAAAAAAAAAACTTATCAAATTGTAAATCCTAAATATGTGCAGTTTATTATATGTCAATTATACTCCAATAAAGCTGTTTTTTAAAAAGGCTATTCATGTTCATTGTAAAAATAAAAACAGAAAATACAAGAGTATAAAGAAGAAAAATTAAAACACTTATTGTCATATCATCTGAAGAAATACCATTTTAACATTTTTGTTTTAGCCTTTCTATGTATGCATGTGTATCAAAGTGTGTTTATGTGTGTAGAAAACATATAAGTATTTTTTAAACACATAAAATCAGACATATATATCTTTGATTCATGCTTTTTTTTCACTCACTATTCTATGATGAACATTTCCCCAAATTATATTTTTTGGAAAACAATTTTATTAGCTGCATGTATTCAATCAAACAAGAAAACCATAGTTCATTTAAATTTTCCCTTACTGCTAAACAATCAGGTTGTTCAAATTTTTAATATTATAAATAACATTGTACAGAACATAAGTGTCTTGTGTGTATTTCTGATTACTTTCTTAAGTTAGACTTTTAAGTCATATTAGTAAGTCAAAGGTACATGAACATTTCCATGGTTCTTGATGTATGCTGCCAAACTGTCCCCTTAAAAAAATTTACATTGCCAACAGTAGTATATAGGAGGTTCCTGTTTAAATACAACTTCATCATCACTGAGTATTCTCTTTCTAAAATCTTTGACAATTTGATAGGCAATATCTCAGGGATTTAACATGTATTTATTTGATTACTAGTATAGTAACCAATCATCTTGGTTTGCCCAGGACTTAGGGGAATCCTGTCTACAGGACTTTCAGTGCTAAAACCTGGAAAGCCCTGGGCAGTTAGGGTGACAAATTGGTTACCTTAATTACTAGTAAGGTTAAACATCTTTTTTTTTAAAACATCTTTTAATGTTTATTGGTCACTTGTGAGTTTTCTTTTGCTTGTGATGGTCTTTGCTCATTTTGTTCCGATTGATAAAAGACTTTAGTTTCTATTTTTTTTTTCTTTAACTTAATATTATTTTGCAAACACTTTTCCATGTTTTTTTGCATGGTCATCACACTCAGAATTTTTTGATCACTACTCTTCCATCTTAGCATAATTAACTATTCCCTTCTGTTGGGAAATTTAGCTTGTCAAATTGCCCTGATTATAAATATTGCTGCTTATCTCACAGGGCTATTTTGATAACCAAGAGAGAACATGAAAAAGCTCTAAAAGCTAAATGATGATGATGATGGTGGTGGTGGTCGTGGTGGATGGCCCAAAATAGGAACACTCTTAATAACTAGAACTGTGCATTCTTGTAGTATAAACTCACAAAAAATGTTGAAATTGAAGCTCCAGTGCACTTCATTAAATATTTTCCATCATCTCTCTCTCTCTCAATCTCATCTCTAAGCAAAAGCATCTATAACACTTGTTTAACCGGCTGCCAAAAAAAAATTTACCATATAGAAAGTAATATGTTATCGTTATCACTTTCTCTCCATAAAATTCATGCATTTGTTGAAAAATTGCCATTCTAGACCAACTTGCACACTATGCTCTCTGAAATGTATCGGTCATTTCCTCTTCCTCATATAGCCAGAAAAAGCTTCATGCTACAAGCACTCACCTTGGCCAAATCAAAAGGTGTTTTGACCTCTATTGTTGTATCAGGTTCAGCAAATGCAGGAACTTCCTGTCTGTTTCTCCCTTTCCGCCTACTCCTCTTCAGCTGGTCTCCTGATTTCTGCCCATCTAAAATTTCTTTAAAGAAAAAAAAAAAAAAATATATATATATATATGTGTGTACATAGATAGATTGATAATAGCAGGATTCATTGGTGAACTAATTGCTAAAAAAGAAAAGGTGATGCTTAACATTTAGAGTCAAGATTTGAAGCCAGGTTTCTAAATTATCTTTTCCTTTCAAACCAGAATTAAATTTAAACCATAATTTTCAAGATTGTAGTCAATGATAAAGACTACTGGCTAGGATTAAGAAGTTAAATTAAAATCTGATATTTTAGAATGTATAATAATAATGACTTATTTAGTTTGGTGCTCATCTTTTGTAACATTTAATCAAATAGTTACTTCTAAATGCTATTCATACTAAAATTGGTCAACCTTTACTTTCATCCAGGTATGCACATAACTGAAAAGTGTTTCTTTAATCCATGTACAAATTTTTCAAATGATTCCGAAGCCACATCTGTATCTGCAAACAGGTATTTTTGTGATATTTTCTAAGCTGAAAAAGTCAGAACTAGAACAATATTCATTACAGATTGAGTAGAACTCAACTAAAAATATGTATACATATGATTCTACTTAAGTTAGCTGTGAGGAAATACAGGGTGACAGAAACTATACCAGAAACTATAAACCAGTCCATTTACCAATATTTCAATCGTTACTTAATTACATTAACTTAACTTACCATCTTTTTTGAGGGACTGCTGCAGAACATCAGAAATCAACTCCTGATCATTCTTTTGCCATTTGGTTATAAGCTCTTCTATAAATTGACCTTTTTTGCCCTCATTTCCCTGAAGGAGGTCAGTAACATATTCACGTATCTCTTCAGCACTCTCAATTGACAAAACATACCTTAGGAAGCAAAGATATAAGTTGTTGAAACAAGGCTAGCTTAGACCATGTTTTTCAACAGTCATAACAGAGATCAAGGCTGTAAAAACCACTCATTTATCCATTAGAGGGTTTACTTTGAGCCAAGTTCTATGCCAGATATTAGGGATATAAATTTGATTAGGATAAAGACCTTGACCTCAAGTAGTTCATAATCTAACCTTCACAAAACCTCCTTGTATTTCTAGAATCAACTCAGTGTTTGAGGAAAGGCTTATAGGGCTGTCCTTAACATAGGAATACTTTCTAAAACTACACATCTGCAGTCATTATATGTTCCTACAAACAATACAAGTTACTTAATCTCTATATTGCAAAACCTAAAATTTTTCTACTTTTTTGCTAAAAATTTGAATATATCCTACAATCTAACCAGTTATTGATTCACCATTCTTAAAAATTATAAATCAAGACTATCACATCACAGTAAGCAGATCTATTTTAAGGAAATATTATAAAGGGTTCCTAAAACTGAAATGGGGTGAGAGTACAAGTCAGTACCACTTTCTAGGAATCAATCAGCCAACACATTTGAAGTGCCTTAAAAATAATCCAATAATTCCACTGGATTATATTAATCCAGTAATTCCATTGAACTCTATATGCAATAAGAGACACAGGAAAATTTACACAAAAAAATTAACTGCATCATTATTTGAATTAGTGAGAAACTGGAAGCTATTTAAAACATCCATTCATGGGGAAGTGGTAATTGAATTCAAGTTTTTGGACTTTACAAAATGTAATATGCCACCACTAAAAGTGAAATTTTTGAATAATTATTATTGACCTGAGAAAATGCTCTCATATAATGGTAAGTGAAATAGCTAAACTGTATAGCATACAATCCCAACTGCTATAAGAAGAATGTGTATATCCATACACTTATGTGTAGAAAAAAGGCTAGAAGGTTATACACCAAAATGACTACCGAGTGGTAGGATTAAAGAGACTTTTGGTTTATTTTTATTTTCTCTTTTCCCCTACAATAAATATGTTTTGAAAATGTATTACAATAGGCATAGGGAAAAACACTGAGAGAGAAATGATGGTTATCTCTGGGTTGTAGTATTACAGTAATTTTGCTCTCCTCACATCATTAGTGAAGAAAGAAGTGAAAAAAATTACTTATGAATGAAGATATCAGACCTTGAAAGCATTATAAGATCTGAAGAAACTGTAATTCAGACACACTGGTATGGGGTACAAGAAAATTTATTATAATAATGCTATATCCTTTAAATTTAAAAAATCATGTGATTGTTCCATCATTGGTAGCATATGTACTGGGTTCTTTTCCTAAGGTGGTGGTGGATTTATAGAGTTATGATCTATAGGTGAACAAACCTGTGCTTTTGGGCCTCATTAAGAGCATCTTTTTTTGGGTTTTTTTTTGTGAGGAAGACCAGCCCTGAGCTAACATCCGTTGCTAATCCTCCTCTTTTTGCTGAGGAAGACTGGCCCTGGGCTAACATCCGTGCCCACCTTCCTCTACTTTATATGGGACGCCGCCACGGCATGGCTGACAAGCAGTGCGTCGGCGGGCGCCTGGGATCAGAACCGGCGAACCCCGGGCTGCCAAGCGCGGACGAAACCGCTACGCCACCGGGCGGCCCCTCTTTTAATCCATCATAGATTTACAAAATAGACAAAATCGTTATTCAGGACTTTTACAGTTTAATCAACTTAATCGTCAAATTTACCAACCCCCATCGAAAGGCTAATTGCTGTCAAGGACTCATAGAGATGCAAAAAACCTCAAGGATTATTTAACTCTGGAGTATTCAAATCACCAGGAAAGTATTTAAAGAGTTCCAGAAACACTTGAATAAATGTCATTTTAACTATTTAGCAAAGTATAATAAAGAACAACATACATCCAAATATATTATATACCCAATCTTATTGAAATAGAATCAACCAAAACATTAACCAAGGCAGAAATTGTGGAACAAAGTTTATTTTGCTAACTCTTTGTACAGATCTTAATGTCTCATAAATGTGTCATTGATTAGGAAGGTAATAGCTCTGTGCTGTCTTTTTAAAAAATTCAGGCCACTCATGTCAAATTGTTCAAGTTAGCACACTACTATAGTTCACCTGGGTAATTCCCAATTAAATATCAGGAAAGGCACAGTAAATGCTTTCATCATGGCATCAAAGCCTGTTGTGCAATAACTAGTGAAAACCTAATAAGTGGTTCAAATAGCAAGATATTATAGGTAGCTTTAGTGCTTATTTTAAGCTTTGAACAATTCTTGTCTAACATACTTATGATTTAAAAAATGCAAGCAGGTGTTCCGCCATACTTAGTACTTCGACTTTAAAACAAATTTCTCATCACTCTTCTTTCAAAGGTGTGGATAAGTTTGAGTAAAATCTAAGGCTGCAAAATGAGCTGTTCAACTACAATCTAAGAGGATTAGAATTTTCCTGGTACTGTGTAAGCAGACAAAACACAATTGGATTCTGAGACTGAGAAGACTGCATCTATCCATACTCCACTGTTGATTCATCAAAAAAACCCTCAATCTTTTTTTTTTTTTTTACTAACTGAATGACTTTTTTCTGTTTGGTATATTGCAAAGTCTCATTATTTCATTTGACAGCATTCCACTGCTTTAAAAAATGTTTGAAAACTACTTAAGCTGATCTTGCCTTCAAACAAGGGTAAAGCCAAACCACACAATTTGGCTGGGTTTTTTTTTTTTTTTTTTTGATAGTCTATTCCAATGTTCAAAAAAAAAAAAATTCTTTAAAATAGGCTCTCTCAACTCTCTCCTTGACAACAAGTCTATTTTCCCCCAAACGCACAAATTCACCTTACTTCCTACAAAAGTCCTAGAATTGCAATTTAGGTTTCAGCATCAATGAACAAGGAATCAAATCAAGAAACACTTTCAGGTTCCTTGATCAGGTCCAGTTTTTGAAGAAGTTTTTCCCTCCGGCTCAACACTGCACCTCCACCTTACCCATCCTTCAGTTCTCAGGGAAGTCATCCCTTGCAGTAAACCTTCTGGGTTTCTCAAATCTTAATGAGTCCTTTACTCCGTGCTCCCAAAACACCCTGCACTTCCCTCACCTCAGCACTCTTCAACCAAGCAGAACCCAATTGTCTCAATGGTCTTGGATGCCCCAGCACCTGGCATGCAGTAGAGCAACAAACATTTGTTCAAAAAATCAATTGAAAGCAGATATTAAATCATGTCACTATCTCCATTTCATAAGAATCACAAAGTATTAAAGATAAGTTCTGCTAATTTTTCATTTTATAGATGAGGAAACTAAGGTACAGAGAGGGAAACTAAGTTGCCCACGGTTCCAAAACTGGTAAATGACAACAAAAATAGAACCTGGGAGTTCTGAGTCAGGAGCTATTTGCACCGTACCACGCCGCCCCATTTAAATTCCCGGTCCTATTTGACACAACCCGGATCGGGCAAACTAAAATGTTCAAAATAAAGAATTTCTGGGAAGACAATTTGGCTTCCCCTTCTCTCCAGGGTCTATAAGGAAACTGGCTCCCGGGACAGTCTTACAAGTCTAATTATCAGGGATTTGACGTTTTCCCAGGGAAAGAAGGTCCTAACGGTCGACTGTAGAGCCTGACACCTTATTCCAGAAGCTAGACCTATAAAGCCAGAGGTCAAAATTCGGCGGCTAGAGACCAACAGCAGTCCTTTTATCACATTTCTTCACTTTTATCAACTTTTTAGTCCTCCCCGCTTCCCTGTTCGCTCAGCCAGTGCACATCCCAGAGCTCCTGCCCGCCTGGAACCCAAACCGGTCTCACTTCATGATCTCCTCGCTGACATCCAGGCCGAAAGTTTTCCGCAACTGCTGGGTGCACCAGCCCACCAGCTGCTCCCGGGACGCCGCCCCAGCCACCGCCATTTTCCCCAGCCGGAACCAGCTGGGCTGTGAAAGCTTCGCGTCCTGCGCCGGACTAGTCCCCTTCGCAACACCGACCTCGCTCGCGCGGGTTCCGCCAGCCTGCACCACTCCGCGCAGTTGCGCCGCCTTCAGCATGGATCCCTCCCCACCCCGTGCGGCCTCCTTCTTCTTGCCACTTCCTGACGTGTTGACGCTTGTATCAGAGCTCCGATTGCGCGTGATTTTTCTGCATCGTCAGATTTAGGGCTCGAGATCTGGAATTTCTGCTAAGAAGATAATATAAATACCTATAAAAACTGCAGGTTAGGAAAAAAAAAAGGAACAATACCCCGTAACCTGAGGTGCTAGCTTTTAAATTGTTCTGGTTTTATGTAAAATATTTAAAATAGCGCTTGGAAGCTAGAGTAAGCGCTGTAAGGATTTGCTCTGGTAAGAGTGGTTTTATTAATATCCCCTGTGCTCTAATACTAGATTCACTCTGCTAAAGCCTCTTTCTTTTTAGTTTTCTGAGCCAGGTCTGTTCCAGCAGGGCCAAGACAACTCAGTAAGCTCGAGAGGGAAAAAACTTGAATAAAACAGGTGCTATGAAGGCCTTACACATTAATTCTTGTAGTGATTTTTAAGAAGTTAAAGATATTTCAACCCAAGATGACCAGATTTAAGGGTCTTTTGCTACTCCCTACTCCATTGGGATGACGGACTGGGGAAAATTTAGCCAGACTTTTCGGAAGAGCATAATGACTTTTAATATTTTTCATCAGTAAATTTAATTGGCTGACTTTGTGTAATATTTATTGGTTCTTTATTCCCAATAGGCTATTTAGACTACATAATTATGTTAATTAGATGCTGTTTCACCTTTTTATGCTAATGTTTTTATTGACATAGTCAAAATCATATAGTGTATTGAGTTTAGATTGTTATTAATTTGGAAAATATATGATTTTCCAGCTTAAAAAAAATACTCCGTGAATGTTCATTAATTGGGTACATTCATTAAGTGGGTACACTTTTTGTTTCTTCAAAAAAATCCACTACATTTAATACTAATTTTAAGTATCTAAATTGTTTACCTGTTTCTGTATCTTTTCAGTTCCCATAACTAAAATGTTAACTTCTTGAAGACAGACTATGACTTGTTTTTTTGTATAATAGGACTTAGTACATCATGCATATTATGATATTACTAGATCCTCAAGAATAAAAGTGTTCTTTTTCATAAAGCATGTTAATGATTGTAATCTCCAGTTTGTAATGTAATGTAATGCCATTTACAATCATTATAATTTATTAAATGCATTTCTGCCTAAGCAAAGCAAGCAAACCTATTTAACATGACTTGATATTATTTTGTATAAATTTAGGCAGAAATGCCATTCATACATACAACTTTTCTTAATGCCCTAGTCTTTGGAAATTTTCAAGTTCACACCACACAACTGTCTGTATTTTATTTAACCTTCAAGGCAAAGCACTTCTGCAAAGCAAACATTTAAATGAATTTTTACTAGGCATCGCTGCCTTTTTCCCAATTTTTTACTCTCACGTACATCCTTTCCTATCATAATTGGTATTAAAAAGACAAGCATGCAAAGAAACAGCTATAGTAATATGTAGACTGCCCCTGTGTGCAAAGGTATACATACTTGCAATTCTTTCTAGCAATTGACTTGGCATGTGGACTAGGAGGAAAGACTGGCAGATCCTATATGCAGTTCTAATCTCTGCAGGGATCTGGGATATGATTTCTAATTAAGTAATTCAGGCCTTTGTAGAAGCCACTTTAACTGAAAAGGAAATCATGTGCATTGAAGGATCATTGTGTATTGAGAGGGACATGATGACAGAGAACAAAGGAATACCCTGGGGCTTGTTGATTTTTCTGGTAGGAATTTGGCTGTAATCTTAGACTCTAAGGTTTAGACAAAGCTCTGGGTAATTTCCAATACATTTCCTTCTATTATAATATTAATTTCACTTGTTTTCTAGATTCTTTAATTCTAAAACACAAAGCAGTTGTTGATTCTGTTAAAGTACTGAGTGGCCTATTTTCCAAAAGTTTAAGCATAATTAATTGGAAAGAATCAATGCTGTGCTTACACTTGCACGGTTGTCTTTCAAGTGAGCATTTAACAAAATACATCCCAAGGCAAGCTCATCTGATCATGTTTTATGCATGGTATTCTGAGAGTGAAAATCACTCCCCAAGGGTATTTGGGGGGGGGGGATGAGGAAGATTCGCCCTGAGCTAACATCTGTGCCAATCTTCCTCTATTTTGTATGTGAGACGCAGCCACAGTATGGCTTGAAGAGCAGTGCGTAGGTCCAAGACCGGGATCGGCGCAGTGAAACCCCGGTCCTCTGAAGCAGAGCTCGCGAACTTAACCACTACGCCTCCGGGCCAGCCCTCCCCAGGGATATTGTTAGTAATTAGAAGATAGGTATAGGGATAGAAAACAGTTAAGAGCTCCTATTCTAGAGTTCTGCTCACTGTGTGCCAGGGATATACCCGTAGCACGTTTGGCATATTTTTTAAGGAACTCTGAGACCGTACAGGTCTTGGGAAGGTTTTATTAATTTTTCTTTTTATGTTTATATGTATATACAATTAACCCAGTTTTTTCTTTAGTTTCACACCGTCCTAAAAACATAGAAAAGTCCTGTAAATACTGTTTGCTTCCTTTTCTCTCATTTCATAGAATTGTTTTAGTTATGGACGCTGCAGAGAGTTCAAGCCTGTGGCATTAAAGGAAAGGGCTCTTGGGGCCTAGCAGTTAGGTTCGCGGGCTCCGCTTCGGTGGCCCGGGGTTCGCAAGTTCCATCCCAGGTGCGCGCAGACGCACCTCCTGTCAAGCCATGTTGTGGCGGCGTCACATATAAAGTAGAGGAAGATGGGCACGGATGTTAGCCCAGGGCCAATCTTCCCCAGCAAAAAAGAGGAGGATTGGCGACGGATGTTAGCTCAGGGCTGGTCTTCCTCACACACACACAAAGGAAAGTTCTCTTTATTTTGATTTGCATCAAAAAGTCTGCTTCATTTCAGGTTTCACTTCCAGGAGTCAATCATTATGGATTTAACCTTGGTAACTTTTGAAGAAATGTTTTAATTCGCTGTCTCCTCGGTTTTCCTGTCTAAGCAGGCCCATTTCCCTAGTTCAGAATCTTAGCACCCACACATAGGACACCCCAAGAAAGCGCCCTGGCACCGCCCACCTGGGGCGGGTACGAATCACAAGCTTCTGTGAGTTGATGGACGGGTCAGTACTGCGCCAAGCCTCGCCGCTGTCATCACTGGACACTGGCGATTGGTTACGGGGGAACGGCGTGGAACCAATGGGAGCGGCGGCCCCGGAGAGGCCGTGGAGCGCGCGGGAAAGAGACCAATTTAAACCGTGGCGGGAGATTCGTTTTCGGGTCCTTGTCCAGTGAAAAACCCTCGGCTGAAAAATCAATTGGTTGGTCTCATCTCCTCGCGTTTGAACATGGTGCGGACTAAAGCAGACAGTGTTCCAGGCACCTACAGAAAAGGTGAGGCAGTCGTGCACGGTAGCGGAGGGCAGGGGGTTCTCCGGGCAGCCCGGCCGCCGGGCGGGAGAGGCCGGGGCTGTCAATGGCCTAGTTCGCTAAACTGGTTTAGCCGGCAGGAAGCAGCGGCCCGGCCCCTTAACCAGAGGAAGAAGCGGCGGGGACAGAGGAAGGTTATCCTGCTGTTCTGGATCGCAGGGCTCTCCTCTCCAAGCGCCTTGGATGGGGACTGTGGTGAGAACGTGGCTACGAGACTCTGTCGGAACCTTCCTGCCCCCTTCTTCTAAACGCCCTCCTTTGCCTCTCTCCGCAGTAGTGGCTTCGCGAGCCCCCAGGAAGGTGCTTGGTTCCTCCACCTCTGCCACTAATTCCCCGTCGCTTTCGTCGCGGAAAGGTAAAAAGCGCCTCTGCAAGCTCCTGGAGGAATCCTCTCAAAAGGGGATCAGGCTTGGCACCACAGTTCTCCTGACCTGCGAACCCCCTGACCCACCGTGGAATTTATTTTCCTGAGATCCTCAAGCCCGAATTTCTTCCTTGCCCTTAATATAATGAGGGGGTCTTGGCCTCTTGCCGAGCTCGGGTAGACGTGTGGGTCGCATGGAAAGGAATCTCAAGCTTAGATAGAGGTTAGGGACAGATACAGTTTATCTTCAAACCTATTTTTCTTTTCTGGTTTAGCGTTTATATTTTTCTTAATATTGACAGATGGCTTTTTCTTGTAAGAAGCTATTTAAGCACCCCTTTACTAGATTAAGAATTAGGACAATAGCTGACAGTGCTAATCACGTTACCTTAATTCTTAGTGTAAATGTTTTTGTTTTCATTTCTGTATGTTTTTCTTTTTCTTTCCTTCCTTCCCTTTCTCTTTCTTTTCTTCTTTCCTTCCCTTTTTCTTTGGAGTGTGGTGTCTGTGTGTGTTTTCCAACTTTGCAGCTCCTAATTCTCCCTTTGGGACATTAGGAAGGAAAAACCAGGTTAGGCAAATAGCTTCACACTGCACCTTCTGTGCAAGGAGAGGTTGAGAACATACCGTGCCAAATGGTGCCTCATTTCTTTCAGAAGGAAATGGAGCAGTTAGGAAGATTAATTCCATAAGGTCTAATTAAGAACATACAAGGGAGCACTGTTAAGGACTTCATGGGTTTTTAAGTTAACTCAAACTTCCCTCTATTTAAAACATTTCATTAGAAAATATTTACTATTTCAATCTCTTTAGATAAAAAGGAATAGTAGTTTAAAAATTTTGAAAGCAGATTAATTTATTGGGACTATCTTATACCCAATACCACTAGACTAAATTCCAATTAGGGCCATATCCCATTGTCTGGTCTACTGTTGAATCACCAGAGCCAACTGAATAGATCCTTAATGAACACGTGTTGGACAAATGCATGCATTAAGGCGTTTTCAGATCTTTACTTTTAATCAGTAACCACAACTGTATGAAATTGGAAATATCCTCATTTTAAAGATGAAGAAATTTAAGCTCGGTTACATACCTTGGTAAAGGTCACACAACTAAATCAGCAGAGCTGGGTTTGAATCCTGTGCTGAACTCTCTGTTGCTGCTATACACTTTCTAGTAGTGAAAGCATTCTCATAAGGTTCCTTTGGGGAAATTATGAACCAAAGGATCATTATTTTTTAAAGGCTGTTTGTACTTTTTAAAAAGTACAAGCAGGGGCCGCCCGGTGGCGCAGCGGTTTAGTTCGCGCTTGGCAGCCCAGGGTTCGCGAGTTCGGATCCCGGGCACCCGCGGACACACTGCCTGTTAGCCACGCCGTGGCGGCGTCCCATATAAAATGGAGGAAGATGGGCACGGATGTTAGCCCAGAGCTAGTCTTCCTCAGCAAAAAGGGGAGGATTGGCAACAGATGTTAGCTCAGGGCTGGTCTTCCCCACAAAAAAAAAAAATAAATAAAATAAAAAGTACAAGCAATATAACTTCAGACAGTATATATAGGAGCAACTTTTATGTTTTCTTTAAGTGCTAGAGTTTGTGACAAATGTGTTTAATAATTTGCTCCTCTTGGTATTCTAATCATTACTTTATAAAGGGGCAGGAATTTCCCCTCAATTTTTCCTTTATATTACTGTTTTAAAATAATCAGGAATTGGATTTACCTTGTGAACTGAAAAGGAGCCAAGTGCTTTGAAAAGGGGAACCTATTTTTGTGGAAACTTTCACATTACTGTACGTATCCTTGTTTTGCCTTCTATATGTGCTTTAACTAAATGACCTTATTAAGTAAAAATTTGGCAGTTTATACTACCTGGTGCTACATTATATTAGGAAAAATTGTGTCAAACTTTAGTAGGATAGTACATAAGGCTATTTGAATAGCTCTGCTTATGGACAAAATATGAAAAATATTTTACAGTTGTAAAAATTTTTTTAATGCTATTTTTCTAGGCTAAAAGATAATAACTATAATAATGTATAATATACTATTGACTGAATACAGCTTTATCATGTCACATTTTCTAATTCTTTATTTTAAGATGGATGTAATACCTTTTAATACTCTTTAGAGTTGATGTTAAAGAATTGTTTCCCTTTAAGGAATGGCGACTAGATTCTTAGTTCTTATTTAGTTCCATCTGTCTATATTTTATAGCTGAGAATAAGTATGCAGGAGGGAATCCAGTTTGCGTGCGCCCAACTCCCAAGTGGCAAAAAGGAATCGGAGAATTCTTCAGGTTGTCCCCTAGAGATTCTGGAAAAGAGAATTGGATTCCTGAAGAGGCAGGAAGCAGTGGCTTAGGAAAAGCAAAGAGAAAGTAAGTTTTTATATTCTGAAATATAAAGAAAATACTTGTATTCTTGAAAATAAAAGACAATAGAATGTTGAGTAATTTTAAGGTTTCTCTTTGAGCAGATAAAATACAAACCAGAGGTTTTTTAAACTTGTGCTAATCTTATTATAAGTCACTCCCAAATTTCAAACATCAATGAAAGGTATTATTTTTACTCATTCCAGTCACTCAAAGAGGATCATGTTCCCATTTAGATGATAAGTGCTCCATTATTAACCATGAATTTCCTGTCTTTATTCTTTAATTTTTACTGTCTATTTTCTATAGCTTTTTTTTTCAAAAAGCAATTTCCATGTTGGTTTATCTAGCTTGAATTCCATTAACCCTGTACCTCAAAAGAAATACTAATTCAACCTCCACAAGAAATATATAACCAATGTAGAAAAGTTGTAAAGTACAGAAATCCCCATCACTTAGACAAAATCAAAACTAACACCATGGTGTATTTTCTTTACAAGTTCTCTATAAATACATAAGAATACTTCAAAACAAAACTAGGTGAGGATAAAACTGCACAAATACAGAGTTCAGTGTGCAAACTTTTTAAGATAAATCATGTTTTTTAAGCTTTTAATGTCAGTAAAATGCTTATGATAAATGTTAAGAAAAATTCTTGATACAAAAGTACAATCTTTATTGTGTAAAAGACATGTATATAAATATGCCAAATGTCTGTATAAAGTATACCAAATATCAATAGTGATTATCTTTGGGTAAAAATCTCTCATACTCACTCAGTGTTACCAACTCTCAACAACAAACATACTTTTAAAAATCAGGAAGGGACTGGCTTGGTGGTGCAGTGGTTAAGTTTGGCACCCTCCACTTCATAGGCCCAGGTTTGCAGGTTTGGATCCAGGCACAGACCTACAGCACTCATCAAGCCATGCTGTGGTGGCATCCCACAGGCAAAATAGAGGAAGATGGGTTAGCTCAGGGCCACTCTTCCTCAAATAAAAAAGGAAGATTGGCAACTGGCCCTGAGCTAACGCCAGTTGCCAATCTTCCTCACACACACACAAAAACAGCCCCACGCAAAGAATCAGGAAAAAAAATGTCACTTATAATAATGCCAAAGACAATGGAAACCTTTTTCTTTTTTTAAAATAAATTTGGTCCAGGCTCTCTAACCAACTTTCAAATGTTTTGTTTCAAAAGCAAATTATTTGACTGGGGGCCAGGCATGGTGAGCACAGGTGGGCGGGTAATGCCATGTAACTGCCATTATGATGCCTCCTGATTTAAGACCCTGCTAGCTACCTCCCCTGCACCAGCTAGAAGCCCGTGATCTTCCAGCACACCAAGCAGTGGGCCTGACCCAAGGCACAGTGACACCAGGGGCAAGGAGATGGTGGCCAGCCTCAGTATGCGGCTGCTGCTTCTAATGCTGCTTCTACCCACACAGATTTATTCATTCGTTCCTTTAACCAGCACGCCAGAGCAAACATTGGAAACCACAACAGTCAGCTGTGCCATGAAATTAACAGCCAGTCTCCTTGTGGTCTTCCTTGCCCTTCTGCATCTCTACTGTTAAGAGACTTAGGCCAAGAAACATCTACAGTTCACCAACCCATATTCTAAAGCCCAATCCATATGGCATCTAGAAGATCAGTGTGGCAAGGAAAAAACAGGTCTTCATCATATCTACCAATTACTAATCTGTTAACACAGAAGATGTTAAGAGTCTCAAATTGGACTGGTTTAAAGAGCATCTGAAGGATTTGAATGCCAATATTAAATCTGCTGGAGTTTCATGTACAAGATTGAAGAGAGAGACAACGTAGAAAATTAGTGATGTGATTAAATGTAGCTTAAGAAATATGGATACTTGAAACTCTGCCTTGAAAAGAAGAATAATTTCACCTTGATCTAGAGAAAAAGGATGAGCTGTGGAATGGAGATTCAGTTTTCACTTTGGTTCATTAAATCTAGAAGGCCTTAAAACGAGTAGGTAATATAAAAAGCTTCCATGATTCTATTTATATGTACATTGGAAGGAACCACCAGGTGTTACTGTAAATCCTCTGTATTGTTTCAGCAGTCCTAATTTAATGCTGATATACTCTACGTAAAGTTTTACATTGTTAAGTTTTCACTGTTCTCTTGGGAACTTAACTCTTTCCTCTGGGGCTTTGGATATGGTGTTGCATTTGACTTAATGTAGTAACTGACATGTGCCAGGGCAGTGATGGGCTGGAATCTACTACAAATCCAAGCACGAGTAATTCTTGCATTTACACTTAAAAGTCAAATGACAGGTATTTCCTATCACACATTCCCATCCAACAAGAGTGCCAGATTCATTTAGCTAACTTGGATCACTTAACTTGATTCCGAGATTAGAAGTGCATTGATTTCAACCAATCTTAAAATACTGCTTTTTATTTTTGCATATGTTGAATAATTTTTACAACCTAAAAATTGATCTGCTTTGAAGGCATATTTGACAAATCTTGAAATTAAGAGGCAAATATATGAAGGAGGCAAAAATAATGTATATTAAGTATTTGGGAAGTGAAGACTGGAAACTTGCCTGCATTAAATTCACAGCACTTTTGTGCTCATTCTGTAAATATTAAAAAAAACTTTATGAATCAGAATAGCTACATTTGGAACATTTTCTATATCAGTCAATATTTTTAGATAGTTAGAACCTGTCCTAAACCTAAGTGGACTTGATTTTGGAAAGTAAAACTTTTAAAACTGCCTTGATGTACAGAAATCTTTTTAGAAATAGACATTCCATGAAATATTTGGCTCAGAAATCTTTATGTTCACACACTGATGCTTAGATGCTACAGTATCCAATATGGCCATAGTACTCTTAAGTCTTAAGCCAATATCTGCCATCTTTAGAAACTTACACAGGAACAACCAGATCCAACAGATCTCAAGTTATATGTGATCTATGTGTGTGAATGAACACTCTCTTTTGCTTCATATCTGAACACTGTACATCTGTTTTGGGTTGTACATTGTGTTTGGAATTGATTTGCATTGAACACTAAATAAAAATAAATGGCTGAAGCCATTTATTTGTCAAAGTAGTTGACATATAAAATGATGTTTATGCATATAAAATCTTAAGAATTATTCAATACTGTTCATAAGGTCATTTAACAAATGGTTATTGAGTGCCTACTATCCATCTGATGAGATATTTGAAAGGAATGTCAAACTCTGGAGCAGTAACTAAATTTTAGACTTCGTTGCTATATCACTATTATGATTTCTGGTTTCAATAAAAAACAACCAAGGGGATATATTTTGGATAGAGCCTTTTAATAGACTTGCTTTCATGATCCCACAGGTCTCTTTTAGTTCCCTCTCATTGTCTGGCACCATTCTTCCTTGTTCTTTCTCTTTCTCATATGAATAAGCTAATAGTTGATATTAGCTCTAGGATATATTACAGTCCTCTTGAATTATTTGTGACTTCCATTAAGGAAACAAAATATTTGGCAATATAGCCAAATATGGCTATACCATTGATCATCATAGCAATAAAACCTATATTATAGACTTTGCATCATATGGAAAAGATTGCACATATATTCTCATAAAGAACTTTGATTCATGGTATAATAAAATCTGTGACATAAAACCAGGTAATAGAGGTTTACATTATTCCTTTAGGTCCCTTTCTTAGATTTGTCTTTAAAAGAGTTGTAATTACTCCTCTACTGATAGTAAATCTATTGATTTATTTATAAGTCCTTCTTATAAACTGAGAGTTTACTACTTGCTATAGATTTACTATTGATAGTAAGTAGTAAACTCTCAGTTTATAAGAAGGACTTCTGCTATAAACTCCGTAATTCACAATCTGAAATATGGCTACTCCTGTGGCTTTATTTTTCTTACAAAGGCAGAGTAAACTCCTATCCGTTGTGTGGGAGAGAGTCAGAATCAAGAAAGACTACCCACTTAAAACCGTGAAAAGAACTGTGATACCTGAAGTAAATCAGGTTCTTGCAAAAAGGAAGTTTGGGTCATGATAGTGTTTATTTGTTAACTTGATTTAATGTCCAGGAAAATACAGTGAAGATCTCTCAGTAATCTAATACTGGGTGAGTCAATGATAATCTTATACCAAGTCAGTATACCTTCCTTTTAGCTTCTTTCTTTCACTGCCTAGCTCTATGACCACTCTGGGTTAAGGATCTAATTTGAAAACTGATTATTTTAGAATAGATCTTACAAATCTTCATTAGCTCTAAAAAAAAAGATCAGATTTATGAGTAAGTTTTTAATTGACTTTTTCTCTATAAAAAGTGTAATGAGTACAAAATGGCTTTAGGATAATGTAAGTTATTTTTCAAAAGCTATGACTACCATATGCCAACTTAAACAATTTTGGGGTTTTTCTAATCAGGTAATACATTCATCAGGTAATACATTCTATGTTTTTTCTGCTCAAGTGGATTGGTTAATTTGTTTGCTTTTCTATTATCACAAAGTTCTTGCTGAAGGATTATACTCTGTTTATCAATCCACTTAATATGTTGAAAGAAGATGCTATAGAAATAGAGAGTCCCTTATTAATAAAAATGGCAACATATTCTAAAGGAGAAACACTGATTCAGCAAATTAACAGGCAAAATAAATTGTTAAAAATTTTGTTGCTCTAGTAATTTGTAGGTGTTGTCAATTAATGGAGTTTAATTTTTTCTCATTTCTAGTCACTTGACCAGACCACTACACTGTTAATTAATGTTCCTGATTTATACAAGTTTGTAAATATTTTTGCTTTGTCTTTTAAATATTTGATATGAGTGACTATTGAAGTTCTCTATTCTTTCCACAGAGCACGTCCTTTGCCACCTGATGACACAGATGATGAAAAAGAATAGAACTTTCTTATTCATCCTTGACTAATGTCTCCTGTTTACTCTGGTATTCTAGGATGTAAATTTGCATAAATGTATTTGTTCCAATTAGCTTTGTTCAATAGGCATTTAATTTAAAAAGGGAGGCTTACAGTTAGTTATTCAAAAGCAAATGGCTATGATATTGGTGAGTTTGTGAGGTTAATTATGGTTACTTAGCTTAGTGCTCAATATAATGCAGTATTTGGTTTCTTTTACCTGTTATTAAGCTTCTTGTTCTTGCTAAAAACAAATCATTGCATGCTGTTCTAATTATGAATCTGCTCTATTTGAGATTTGTTTAGATCTTTGTGTTGCCATTTTTATTGGCATTTGATTATTGGAATGGTGCCATATTTTTGTTCCTTTTCTTTGCTTTAAAAAGCAGAGTTAGGGGCCAGCCTGGTGGTGGAGTGGTTAAGTTTGTGGGCTCTGCTTCAGCAGCCTGGGATTTGCAGGTTCGGATCCCAGGCGTGGACCTACGCACTGCTTATCAAGCCATGCTGTAGCTGGCGTCCCACATATAAAATAGAGGAGGATGGGCATAGATGTTAGCTCAGGGCCAATATTCCTCGGGAAAAAGAGGAGGATTGGCAATGGATGTTAGCTAAGGGCTAATCTTCCTCACCAAAAACAAGCAGAGTTAGATTTTTGCACATTAAAAAAATTCAGTATTAATTAAACTGAACCCATACCCTTTTTAAGAAAGGGGGCCAATGATGCAATGTTGAAAAAATCTGGATGACTATCTATCTTCTCCTTAGAAAAATTTAAGGGCAATTTGATCTTGATAGTTTAAATGGTTGATAAAGCTTCTAACAACAACAACAAAAAGATAAAATACTAGCATAGAATCATGCAGGAAGATTCCATAAACTACATTAAAAGAGAGGAATTTTCCTAGAATATGCATTTGATTCAGTATCATAAAATATTACCCTTTGGGCCTATACTTTTAAAGTTGGAAATCAGTAAAACATGAAAAGCAAATCATGCCATAAACCCAGAGCTATGTCCAAAGTCCTTAGAGCTACCATTATATTTTTCAAGATAACCAGGGGTATAAATGAAGAAGTGGGTATAATATTGCTTAGTAATTGATATTCTTGCTTCCTCATCACATTTTATGTTCACTGACATCCTGTTGTCAAAATTAACCATCTTTAACAGTTATATTTTTCTGAAGTTTGTTTTTAATAAATGAATACTTACTTATTTTCAAAATAGACTATCCATTTGTGTGCTTCCTAAGATTATATTCTACTAGGTATTTCTATTTTATTTCTTCCCAATGCAAATCAGTGCATTGACCTGATTTTATCAACGTTCAAACTGAGTCCTAATGATTATAGATTATATTTTTTGCTTTGTCTTTTAGAGGTGGATATCAAACAGAATGTTCCTGAATTTCAAGCAGAGTTTTTATCCTAAGAACTTCCTTGATAATTAGGCTTCTTATTAAAGAGTAGCTCAAACCAACTCTATTAAAGTCAAGTTCTGATGGGTCTGAAAGCTGCTTTGCTATTATCCATTAACAGAGAGAAATTTTGGTGGTGTGTCCAATGAAGTCTAATTTTGATACGTAATTGTTTCTAACAAATTTGATCTGAAGAACCTACACTGTTTTCAAATATACAAAATTTATGATATCTCACTTTTATTAGACCAGAGGTCCCATGTAATCTGGTTCCTTGTCAAAGCTTTCCTCAAATGTAGATTGGCAATTTAGACTCTTCTAAACATGAGGCAAGTACAGACTCCTTGTTTCCACTGAAACTGAATCAAAAACAAAATTTATACATTAAAAAGATAATTAAACTAAGTTTGTAATTTTTTGTGTGTGTAGGGAAGACCAGCCCTGAGCTAACATCCGTTGCCAATCCTCCCCTTTTTGCTGAGGAAGACTGGCCCTGGGCTAACATCCGTGCCCATCTTCCTCCACTTTATATGGGACGCCGCCACGGCCTGGCTGACAGGCTGTGCGTCTGCGGGTGCCCAGGATCCGAACTCTCGAACCCGGGGCTGCCAAGGGCGAACTAAACCGCTGCGCCACCGGGTGGCCCCTAAGTTTGTAATTTTATACCCTTCTGTACAAATTAATCTGGTTTTCCTCTCTGAATAGATTATTCAAATTATTAATGCTAGTGTCAAATTACTGACCAAACAATGATTAAAACTACTTTTTCTGGAATTTTTGAATGCTAGAACATTGTGAAGATCATATGTATTTGTGTTTACATAGTTTCACAATGGAAGAGCAATACTATAGAGAGAATTATAAAGTGTGCTCAAAGAGTTATTTATAAGATGACAAATGCTTATCGTTTTTTTAAAAAGCAGAAAACTGCTTTTGTGAACCTTCCCCATATATATATATATACACCGCTTACAAATCTAACTTACTTAGATTTCTTCAGGCTAACTCACTTTTGGAAAAATTAAAGGTTCAGTTGGGCCTTGGTCCAATTAACATTATTATAATGGTTGAGGATATAATCCTTTGAGGATAGTATATGGAGGTAAGAGAGATCCTCACTGAATCAAAATTAGGAGGAATGTTAGAAGTCATTTTGTTCAACCCAAGCCAGTTACAGCTGTTCATTAGATGGACTGTTTTATTAGTTGGCTACTCTAATTGTGAAAAATGTTGAGTTAAAAATTTGAATTTTTCTAACTCCCCTCCTCCTTTTCTTGGTTACGTCCTTGAAATAACACAGAATAAAGTATTCCTTCTGTGTGACAACTTTCAAGTATTTAAAGGTAGCTGTTACATTTTTAGCCTTCTCTTCCTAAGACCAAACATTCTATTGTTTATGTCATGTGTACTGAGTTTCTCTAAGCCCCTTGTGTAAGGGGTTATGTCTTTTGTATTGTATATTGCTTAGGCACATAAACGGTAAATGTGGCTATGTTTCTTCTAACTGATCTCAAGTATTCATTCATTGTTAGACTCTAGTTTTGGTATCTTTTATATTTGGAGATGCCAATAGAACTCTAAGATTATTTGAATATGAATTAGGAATATTTGAATATTAATTATTGAGTTACAGAGTGTTAGGTTTCCCAAAAATAAACATCCCTAGAAACATTAGATACCATTCTTTCCTAAATGATTACAAGGGGCAATAAAAAATTTGAAAAAAGCTTTCAAGAGACTGGAAAAAAGGCTAGAGGTTCTATCTTGATCTGCTAGATGAAGGTACTGTACTGACTTTGTAGGCTATTTGAGATCTACCCCAGATCTGAGAGCACTGTTCTAGTTACGGTTCATATTAGGAATATGGATTCCTATAGTATTGCTCACAAAATCCTAAAAGTGTAGTTAAACCTGCATAGCTAGTTTTAGGTGTGGATTGTGCTATACATCTTTTTTGTGTGCGTGTGAGAAAGACCAGCCCTGAGCTAACATCCGTTGCTAATCCTCCTCTTTTTGCTGAGGAAGACTGGCCCTGGGCTAACATCCGTGCCCATCTTCCTCTACTTTATATGGGACGCTGCCACAGCATGCAGTGCGTCGGCTGGCGACTGGGATCCGACCCTGCGAACCCCGGGCTGCCAAAGCACAAACTTAGCTGCGCCACTCGGCCGGCCCCTGTGCTATACATCTTTAAAGGCCTCCAAGCAATAAACATGTTGAAAATGAAAGAATTATAGAGGTCATGTGACCATTTAGGAGTCAAGCCAGTTATTCATACACCTGTACAAAAGTGACTAAATAAGTTTTTAAAAACTGTAGGAAGAGAGGATGTAAATGAATGCTGTTTTACTCATTTCTTTAGGCAATGGGAAAAATAAATGATGCATAGGACTTTGCACTTCTATGTTGGCTTAAACTATCACATTTAATCTTAACTATTAATTTTACCCAATAAACATTTCTTTCCATAGAATACATTTACCATGATCATGTTTTAAATTTTTTAGAGACATCTAAGTCCACCATAGTTTTAGATAAGTCATTGCTAATTGGGCTCATAGTTTTATTTATTTTTCTAATTTAAAAATTTTTGATAGTTAAACCTGTTGGCAATTGAAATACCAAGCTAAATTTTGTCATAGTACCAGGTTTATCACTTGTCACTTATAGCCAGGTTTTTTTTTTTTTTTTGGTGAGGAGGATTGGCCCTGAGCTAACATCTGTTACCAATCTTCCTCTTTTTGCTTAAGAAAGATTGTCCCTGAGCTAACATCTGTGCCAATCTTCCTCTATTTTGTATATGCGATGCCGCCACAGTATGGCTTGATGAGTGGTGTGTATGTCCCTGCCGGGATCTGAACCTGCGAACTCCCGGCCGCCAAAGCGGAGCTCCAGAACTTAACCACTATGCCACCGGGCCAGCCCCAAGCAGGTTTTTTTAAGAACAATTAATTACTGAATGTGTCCAGATTCCATTTGAATTGTGGGTATGTATATACTCCCACATGTATGCATGTCCAATGGCAAGGGGCAGAATGTTTTAGACTTACTAAACAACCTGCTACTGACATTTGAATATGAAGTGATTTCGGAAAGGTTTTGCTGAACTTACTGTCCAGGGTGAATCAATTTAATGCCGTCTCATGTGTACAGGAAACCAACAGACCTGCTGTTTCTTTTAAATTACCAAAGCTCATTTCCTCTGCCCCAGCAGTCCAATATCGGTGACTAAGAGGTTATCATAACCAATAAAATTGGAGCCAGCAGTGGCAAGTACATTCACTGCCATGGAATGGAGAACAAATTCAGGAGCTACTCTTAAGCTTTACTGCTTTTAATCAGACCTTTGCAAGACAGGAAAGTCAAGCCAAGATTTTTACTCACTTTTCTCTGAATGCCCAGCTACATTTCTCTTAATATTTAACTGCCATAATAATAAGGGTCATTCTTCTAAAGAGAGGATTAATTATATTGCTGGTTTTTACTCTAACAAGTAGTTTTCCGATATTTTCAAAGTCCAGATTACCCGACATAAGAATAAATGAGGTCTCTTATTAACAGTTTTCTTGTCCACGGTGTAGGTATGAAAATTTATTCTGAGTGGAGAATTAAATGTCTTCCTCCTCAATCTTGATTACCGGCTTCCTTTGGTCTTTTCTCATTGCTTTTTTTTAAAGATTAAAATCACTGTACTTGATTTACAGCGAATCTTTGTTTTGCCCTTACATTTAGCTAGGTTATTTCCAGATCATACACAAACATGTGCAATCCTACAAAAGAGAAGATAGATGAAGGCAAAACTTTTCTCACCGTTCGGTTTCAGGGGCTGTCACAGGAGAATGGAGTGCAAGAAAAAGCTTTCATAGCATTGAAGGAGACTTTTAAAGCCCAGTTGAAACATAACTGAAAATCCGCAAGAGGGAGATGCTTGCTAAACCGCCAGAAAATAACTCCTACAGAGACCAGAGGGAGTCTAGGAGGAGCCAATGGGTCTGCCTGGGACTCAGGGCGGGAGGGAGCAAGTGTATATAGTGGTTGGGGGCTGGTGGGGAAGTACAGCTGAAGGGAAAAGCAGGATGGGCTTCGTGACTCTGGCAGCGAAGCGTGTGCTCCGTCTAAGACCAAAAGTAGAAGGTAAGAAGGTACCGCCAAAGAAGAGCACACGCTCCCAGCTACCTCCCGCTAGTCCCCGAAGAAATGGGGGTGGTTGTCTTTGAAGGCACTTCCGCTTAGCAACCCCACGCGGTTGCTAAGGAGGGGCAGTAGCGGGGATGACCCGGAAGTGGTCGTGTCCATCTCGCTCTGCTTGCTTTAAGTTTGTCCTATCGGGAGCGCCAGAATGCTCTGTGCCGGGCCGAGGGCGGGGCAACTGCTAGTGGTTCCGGTTCGGCTCCTGCCGCCCCTCGGCCCCTTGCCTTCCCACTCCCCTCCCGCACCTCTCCTCCCTCCCATTCCTGGGAAAGAGAGAAGCCACCGCTGCGGGTGGGTAGAGAAGCGCTTGGCGCCTCCGGGAGGGTACTGCGCCCGCCCCATTTGAGCCCCGGAGTACGGCTGGACGAGGTACTCTCTCCGGCTTCGACGGGGTCCGAGAGGCTGGAGCCTGAGGGGGTGTGTGTGTCTGGGCGCTGGTTGGGGCCCCTTCTCCGGGTCTGGGAGGGGGACGCCGAGATCCTGGGTGGGGCTCAGGCCGGCGTGTGTCTGTGGACGGTTGCGGGGGTGGAATGGAGGGGCTGGGAGACACCGCTGGCGGAGAGTTTCGGGTGGCCGGGTCGAGATTGCGGAGGAGGCGCCCCCTCGGATGCAGAAGACTTCGGCCGGTGTGGACGGGGAGTTTGCCACCTGGAGGGCTCGCCCTGAAAGGGGGAGCATCCTTCTGGGTCAAAAGGAGAGCATGGACCTCGGCTGGGTGGCTGGGGAATCCCATACCTCCGTTCCCTGCTTCCCCTGCCCACCACGCTGGGACAGAGCTGCGTTTCGAGGGTTGTGGGTGTTGTGAGTCGGCTGGGCACCGCGGGGAGCCGCCCTTGGCAGAGCTAGGGCAGAAGAGTATGTAAGGAGACCTCCCTCCGCCCAACTTCCGTGCGCTTCCCCCACTTCTTCCTTTATTGCTCTCTTGCCCCAGCGTCGTACGACAGCGGTACCCCCTAAGTGGGCAGGCATCACAGCGTAAAAGAAAGAGGATGGAACTGGGGTTGTTGCCCCTAAATGATATTTCAAATGTTTGGAAAGTGCCAGAATGGC
The DNA here is from genome assembly GCA_031878705.1 of Tapirus indicus. Taxonomy (NCBI): domain Eukaryota; kingdom Metazoa; phylum Chordata; class Mammalia; order Perissodactyla; family Tapiridae; genus Tapirus; species Tapirus indicus. Next base: position 55,333,826 of record CM062918.1, on the reverse strand, counting down.
ATATTCAACCAAGTCTCCCAGCTCGATATTAAATCTGGTATAAGTTATCTTAGAAAAGTGCAATTCTGAAAAGCATCCAACTGTAGGCTAGTCCGGCATAGCCTTGTTTGGTAGATATGCGTGTTTATAAAAAATAGACTGGGGGCACCGTATAGGTATAGAGGTCTAGGCGAGACATGTTGAGGCAAGCCTTTTCCAGCCTCTTTCTTACCTGCCAGTAAGCCTGCCCTAGTTTAAATGAAGCAGAAAGATCCTCTTCGTTTATATTTCAATCAGTGACTGGATGGTAGGTACTGTGTGGTGATAGATGTCTCAGAATAGATATGTGAACGTTCAGAGAGACATTCTCTTCTTTTGAGCCTGTCTCTTAATCCTTTAAGGAGATAATTGTGGTCAAGTGGAGGTATTGGCTTTGAGATCGGTAAATCGGGGATTGAACCTAGACTGCTACTGGCTAGTTGTTGACCTTGGGCAAGTCGTGGAACCTACCAGAGATTCAGTTTCTTCATAAGTAAAATGAGTTAAAATTCTTACTCGTGTTGTAAGGGGGTAATGTATTTAACATAACAGCCCACTTTAAATGGAAGCACCTTCTGATCGAAAGATGAATTATCATCATTAATCTTTGTGGAATGAGGTCTGAGATAGGAAGGGAACTGGATAATATTATTCCCAAACATGTGTACAACAAGACTTTCAGTGGCTTCTAGAAATTGATCATAAGTAGCATGAAATTCAGTCAGTTTCTTTAAACTCTTAAAAATAAAGCAGAATACGTGCATTTGTTGAAATGACCAGTAGTGTTTCAAAGGTTTTTCTAAGATTTCTGATGTGTATAGTATGGATTGATAAGAAAGACATTTAAAAAGTAATGTATGTTAATCTTAACATCTCATGTCTCTTAAGAGAAGCAAAATTTGGGCATAAAATAGAAACTGGTTGTAATTTTAAGATTAAAATCAACATCAGTATTGTGACTCATCTTGAATAGAGTTAAACTATAGCAAAACTTACATGTATATAAGAATTCTTATAACATTCTGTAAAATAAATGAAAATGGGATGGATTTCTGCCTTTAAATCATTTATGATGAGAATATAGAAATAAATATCAGAAACACGAAGTTTTTATATTCGTTTTGTAGATTTAAAATGATACAGTTATGGGGCCGCCCGGTGGCGCAGCGGTTTAGTCTGCGCTTGGCAACCCGAGGTTCGCAAGTTCGGATCCCGGGCGCCTGCCGACGCACTGCTTGTCAGCCACGCCGTGGAGGCGTCCCATATAAAGTAGAGGAAGATGAGCACGGATGTTAGCCCAGGGCCAGTCTTCCTCAGCAAAAAGGGGAGGATTGGCGACGGATGTTAGCTCGGGGCTGATCTTCCCCACAAAAAAAATAAATAAATAAATAAAATAAAATGATACAGTTATATGTAGCCTATTATATGTCAGATTTTCAGCTAACATAGTTTGCTTGTTGATGTAACTTGTAGTTAGTAATTTTTAATTTTTAAATGCACTTTATACTCAAAGTATAAAAATCAAATAACTTGCTTTTATGATAGTATTTTTGTGTGAAAAGTGGGTACAAAGTTTGTAATTCAGTATCACTTTTTAGAGAGGTTTATAGATTTTGCATACTTTTGAGAGAAATTTTCAAATATATTTCTTCCCCGTATCTCTATTTTTTAAACAGGGTTGAACCTTTTTTTTTTGATAAAACTCTTCAACTAGGGGGGCCGCCCAGTGGCGCAGCGGTTTAGTCCGCGCTTGGCAGCCCGGGGTTCGCAGGTTCGGATCCCGGGCGCCCACCGATGCACTGCCTGTCAGCCAAGCTGTGGTGGTGTCCCATATAAAGTAGAGGAAGATGGGCACGGATGTTAGCCCAGGGCCAGTCTTCCTCAGCAAAAAGAGGATTAGCAACGGATGTTAGCTCAGGGCTGGTCTTCCTCACAAAAAAAAAAAACCTCTTCAACTATATTGCGTGCTTCTTGAGGTAGAAATAACTATTTAAAATTTTTTTCACCACTGCAGCTACATAATAGGCACCAAATAAATATTAGTTAAATTGGTAGATGGATGAATATATTTAAAATGATTAATAATACTGTTTTTTTAAAAATAGTTGAAATTATGTTTTTGCTACAATTGTAGATTTTTTTGTCAGGTTATTCAACTTTCTGAATGGCTTTTATGAGAGTGTAAAGTCCTTAGTATAAATATATATATAAGCTTTTAGGTATGCTTTCCTGGATCATTATTTTTCATCATCTTTCGAATCTTAAAGTTGAGGCCATATTATCTTATTTTGGTAAAGCCATCAGAAGCTCCCATTTTTTTCCTCTACATTCTCATAAAACTTTAGTAAACCTTTATTTTGGCAAAAGAGATAGGATACTAGCTGTTAGAGTAAAAAGATCTATCTGAATTGTAGGCAGCAATGGAGACTGTTAGAGAGAATACTTTCTTTAATGACCTTTTCCACTCAAGCGAAGTATGTGGCCATTCCAAGGATCTTTGCAGTTGTCAGTTATGGAATTTGCTTGTCAGGAAATCTAAAAATGACTAAACCTTCCTTTAATATCCATCTCTTCAATGACCTCAGAAAGTTTTAGGAAGGATTGGGAAGGTTTATATACCATATACTAGAATCATATAATGAACAAAGTACAGTTAATTTTATTAGTGCTGCCAAGTCAGGAATGAAAGAGTTACTGTGCAAATGTTTTAAAAATGCCAGACTGACTCAAACCAAATGAGTATTCTTCCAGAGTTTGTTTCTATTTTAAAGCATATTTCTTTTTGGAGATACAATTTGGTCTCTAATAAGGATAAATAATCATTTTATCCAGAGAAAAAGGCTAATATAGACAGATTCTAGTATCACCAGTCTTGATAGAAACTGCTTCAATGGGTTCAGGTAAGTGGAAGTAGATTTTCATGAAAGAACTTTAGAATTTGTGGAACGATAGTTTTTCTCTTTTAACATCTAACTTGTCTCTACTCATTTCTGTCTAATATAGAAACTTTGAAAATCTGGGAGAAAAAGAATGAATTTACTTTAGAACTACCATTTCAAGTTTTGTAGATTACTTATTTGGAGTGCTAAATCAGATTTTGACATTATTGGGATTGTGTTCAAGATGGACTCAGGAAAAAAAATTAGAGAGATGCCATCTGTTTCAGATTCCTTTTTCCCTCACCCCTTCATGTTTTGTGGGTTTGAATTCATCAGATTATTTTTCAAAAATGAAAATCCTCAGTAGATTTAGGTTATATAATTTCAGCTATATCAGTGAACATGTAACTAAAAGAACTTATATTTTTATGTTGAGTTATACAGAAAGATCGCAGACACTAGTTAAAAGTGATTGTTATTTCAAACTATCTGAACATCAGGTAGCTTCATGCATCTTTGTCATCATTCACTTAATAAACCATTCTTGTCAGTAGTGCTTACCATAGTCTGTTGGTGGAAGTTGCTAAAAAAAAAAAAGGATTATGGAGATATAGAATAAATCTTTTTTTTCCTTTAATGTCACAACCAGAAGAGAAGCTTCTGCTGAGGGTTTTTAATTTAGTAGTAAGTCCACTTAAAGTTACTCTTTCAGTACTGAGTTTTGCCTTACCTTATGCCAATTGCTAGAGTTTTCATCTGAATGGTACTATACAGTTCATAGGGCACATACTTGTCACTTTTCACTTTGGATCTTAAGAAATCCTGAGGACAGGCGTTTGGGTTTACTGAGCTGGAAAAGACCATAACTTGTTAAGGTTACGGTTGTTGGCACCTAGTATGGATCAGGAAGATCTAGGCATCTTTGAGAAACTATAAAGTAGAACTAGTGTGGTATCACAGGAATGGCCTGAAGAGAGAGCCATCTGGATGGAAGAGAGCCATGCTTTGTCTGCAGCGGGAATGTTCTGGTGATGTAGGAAGACAGATGGAATACCCCTATACTGCTGTAGTGTCTTCCTCACCCAGAAGCTCCAGGTGGGCAGTGTAGCTATGGCAGGGGCTGGGGTGTCATGGATGGGAATTGTTCTTCAATAATTGCCACCCATCACAATGGAGGCATAGACATACTGGGGATAGGGATATTTTCTTGGATTCTGCCTGGGCCAGAGAAGCTGAATGAGCAGGTAGCCATTGCCCTTGCCATCAAAGAGGACTTGTACAACACCTCTGGGTGCTGGGTAAGCCTGTCAAAATGCTATTGTTTGACGTCTCCATCAAAATGCCACAGAAATTTTCTAAGGAACAATAGCATTGGACCCCCATTGATTTCTGTAGTTGACACATTCTAACTCTTGAAGCTAGAAAAAGGGGCGTTGAGGACTTTTGGGCTTCCCTGAATGAAAGTACCATACATTTATGTCCCTCTTTTTTTTTTTTTTTCATTTATGTCCCTCTTTATAAATACACTTTAATTTGTCTGTTGGCATTAATGAATGATGTGAAAAGTTTTAAGTTGGTGGGTTTTTTTTTGTGCTTGAGTGTCCATGATAATCACTGGGTCTCATTTTAGTTCTTCAGGCTAAATTGCTAACCATAGCTGAGGTCAAGCAGCTTCCCAACTGAATTTCTTCTTCATTTCCTAGAGGTCCCTCTCTGATGTAGGTGCTAGTGAGCAGGGATATGACCAATGCCAGGAAAAAGGCAAGAGGATTAAAGTTAATTAATTTTTTTAATTTACATTTATTTAAATTTGGTTTTATTTAAAGTTGATTTTTTTCACTTTACTAGAATTTCTGTAGTCTAAAGTACCAATATCTACTCTTTTAGATTGTGGGTACCTAGTTTTTTTTTTTAATTAAAACGTTCTTTTTTGAACAGTTTTAGATTTACAGAATAATTGAGCAGGTAGTTCCATATCTCTCCATTACCACATAACTCCTCTTTCCCCTTTTCCCCTATTATTAACATCTTGAATTAGTGTGGTATGTTAGTTACAATTAATGAACCAATATTGATACATTTTTAACTATAGTCCATAGTTTTTTTAAGGTTCACTCTTTGTGTGGTTCAGTTCTATGGGTTTTAACAAATGCATGATAACATGTATCTACCATTATAGTTTCATACAGAATAGTTTTACCACCCTAAAAATCCCATGTTGTACCTATTCATCCCTCCACTCCTTCCCCCAGAATCCCCGGCAACCACTGACCTTTTTACTATCCCTATGGTTTTGCCTCTTCCAAAATTTATATTGGACTTATATAGTATATAGCCTTTTTAGACTGGTTTCTTTCACTTAGCAATATGCATTTAAGTTTCCTCCATGTCTTTTTGTGCTTGATAGCTCATTTCCTTTCATTGCTGAGTAATTTTTCATTATGTGGATGTATCCCAGTTTGTTTATCCCTTCACCTATTGAAGGTGATCTTGGTTGCTTCCATTTTTTTGGCAATTATGAATAAAGCTGCTATAGACATGCATGTGTAGGGTTTTGTGTGGACATAAGCTTTCACTTCCTTTGGGTAAATGCCTAGGAGTGTGATTGCTGGATCATATGGTAAGATTGTGTTTAATTTTTTAAGAAACTGCTGAACTGTCTTCCAAAGTGGTTATACCATTTTGTGTTCCCATCAGCAGTGAATGAGCATTCCTGTTGCTCCACATCCTTGCCAGAATTTGGTATTGTCAGTTTTTTGTACTGTAGCCTTTGTAATAGGTGTTTTAATTTGCAATTCCCTAATGACATACAATGTTGAGCACCTTTTTACATGTTATTTGCCATCTATAGTCATGTGTCGCTTAACAACAGGGATTCATTCTGAGAAATGCGTCATTAGGCAATTTTGTAATTGTACGAATACCATAGAGTGTACTGAAGGGGAATAAAATTTGCCGCCCCAAAATGTGTCTCTGTAACGTGATTATTTTAGACTGATTATTTTTATTTGTTATTTTTGGTGAGGAAGATTAGCCCTGAACTAAAATCTGTTGCCAGTTCTCCTCTTTTTTTCTGAGGAAGATTGGCCCTCGGCTAACATCTGTGTCCATCTTCCTGTACTTTATATATGGGATGCCTGCCACAGCATGGCTTGATAAGCGGTGCGTAGGTCCAGGCCTGTGATCTGAACCTGCGAACTCTGATATGCTGAAGCAGAGAGTGCAAAGTTAACTACTACGCCACCGGGCTGGCCCCCTTGGCTGATTATTTTTAAGAAACAAAAGACTCAGAAAATTTTTCTTGTTACCTCCCCTTTAACTGCCTAAAAGAATTCAGATAAAAAAACCCTGTCTCAGGAAGTGAGCTGTCACCTTAGCATAGCATGAACTAGGTGGTAGACAGAGAGAAACCTAGAAAAGCCTGTTTGTTGGGCTCCCCTCTGTGTTCTGTTTCTGTGTAGCCAAACACTTGTTTTCCAAATGTTTGTTCCTTTTCACCTGCCTGTGAATTGCCTTCCTTCCCTTTGAAATCCCTGACTCTCCCCACCCCCAACATCTTCTTTTGTCTTTAGCTGAAGATGGAGATTAAGGTGAGGTCTTTGGCCATTTTGGCTAGTTACTTGGTTTTGCTGAGTTTTTCCCAGCAAAACATGTTATTAAACTTTTGTTTTTCTCCTGTTAATCTGTCTCATGTCAAGTTAATTCTTAGAATAGCCAGAAAAACCTAGAAGGGTAGAGGAAAATTTTTTCTCCCCTACAGTACTTTCATAAACCTAGATGGTATAGCTTACTACACTCATAGGCTGTGTGGTACTAATCTTATGGGACCGCTGTCATAAATGTGGTCTGTCATTGACCGAAACGTTGTTATGCAGTGCATGTCTATATGTATCTTCTTTGATGAGGGGTCTCTTTAGATCTTTTGCCTGTTATTAAATTGGGTTGTTTGTTTTCTTATTGGGGAGTTTTAAGTGTTCTTTGTATATTTTGAATCTTTTATCAGATTTTTTTTGGTGAGGGAGATTGGCCCTGAGCTAACATCCGTGCCCGTCCTCCTCTGTTTTGTATGTGGGATGCCACCACAGCATGGCTTGACAAGTGGTGTGTAGGTCCACACCTAGGATCTGAACCTGCGAACCCCAGGCCACCAAAGCAGAGAGCATGAACTTAACCCTACACCACTGGTCTGGCCCCCAGATGTTTTTTGCAAATATTTTCTTCCAATCTGTGGCTTGTCTCTTTATTCTAACAGTGCCTTTCATAGAACAAAAGTTGATTTTATTTTATTTTTTTATTTATTTATTTTTTTTGTGGGGAAGACCAGCCCTGAGCTAACATCTGTCACCAATCCTCCCCTTTTTTGCTGAGGAAGGCTGGCCCTGGGCTAACATCTGTGCCCATCTTCCTCCACTTTATATGGGACGCCGCCACAGCGTGGCTGACAGGCAGTGCGTCAGCGGGCGCCCGGGATCCGAACTCGCGAACCCCGGGCTGCCAAGCACGGACTAAACTGCTGCGCCACCCGGCGGCCCCCAAAAGTTGTTAATTTTAATAAAGTCCAACTTATCAAGTTTTTCTTTCATCACGCATACTTTTGGGGTTTTATCTAAAAACTCATTGTCAAATCCAAGGCCACATAGATTTTGTCCTATGTTATCTTCAAGCATTTTTATAGTTTTGCATTTTATATTTACATGAGTCCTAAGATCCATTTTGAGTTAATTTTTGTGAAAGGTTTAAGAACTGTGTATTCGTATTTTTGCACAAGGGTGTCCAATTGTTTTGAAAAATACTTCCTATTCTAAAAATGTTAATGTATTTTTTTTAAAAGACTTTATTTTAATTTTAGAGCAGTTTTAGGTTCATAGCAGAATTAAGAGGAAGGTACAGAGATTTCCCATGTACCTTCTGCCCCCACATGCATAGCCTTCCCCATTATCAACATCCCCAGCCAGAGTGGCACATTTATTACACTTCACGAACCTACGTTGACACATCATAATCACCAAAGTCCATGGTTTAACTTAGGGTTCATTCTTTGTGTTGTATATTCTCTGGGTTTGGAAAAATGTACAATAACATTTATCCATCATTATAATATCATACAGAGTATTTTCACTGCCCTAAAATCCTCTGTGCTCTGCCAATTCATCCCTCTCTCCCACCCCAACCCTGGGGCATTTTTCTTTTTTAGAAACTAAAATGAATAAAATAATTTATGAGGATGGTTTTGAAAAGAGATTTTCCTAACATCCTCAGATGTAATTAGAAGCGTTGTTCAGAGTCTTGAGTTTCCCTTTCAGAAAGATTGCTATTAGGTCATTAGGTTTTAATTGATAGGTGCTTAATTCTTTGTTTGAGATATGTAATTGGGCATTAGGAACTGTGAGCTATATGTGGTACTGGTCGTATGACAGTTGCAGGTAGTAAAGGGGCTTGATAGGAGATCGAAGTTCAGAATTTTTGAACTATCATAAAGTTAAAGTCCTTTGCCGCTTGTATTTTGTTGTTGCACAGGGTTTCAGCTATACAGATTTCTTGGCTGCCTTCTCTAGTGTTTGCTTCTTCCTATTACGCTTGTTGAAGACTATCCAGAACCTTGAGCTGGCAAAAATTGAGTAGGAAGAGATGTCATGGGTACTGCTGTAGTTGCCTGATTATTTACAATTGTGACTCAAAGTGGGAATATCTATTCTAAAAGTAATAAAATGCTATCCTGAGACACTATTTCTCGCATAGCCTAAGTTGTAATTGTTAGCTAGAATCCTCTTTCAGTTGCCTCTATAACTGTCCTGTCCTGGACTTCTGGGACACCTTCTCTTTTCCAAAATTATTTTCTTAATTAGTATTGTGACATCCAGATATTTTGGTCATCTAATGTATGATGCAAAAATTGTTTAATAATTCCATGTTTGGATTTTGCTTTTTCACCTAGTTAAATAACAACAGACACAAGGAACAATCTGTTTGTGTGAAAGCACTTAGGTTTTTCCAGAGACAGATGCTCTCCAAATCAATCAGTATGTAAGCTCACTTTATCTTTAATGGGATCCATCTGGTTAATGCTGTGTTGCTTGCGTTTCATAGATTATGGAATCATAAACCTAGAAAAACATGGAGATGGTCTAGACTCTTTGATTTTACAGCTGAGACTACTTAAGTGCAGAGAGGCTAAGTGCCTTGCTCAAGATTGTATAGCTAATAAGTCAGACTGGAACCTATGTCTCCTGACTCCCAGTCCAGTCCTGTTTCTAATATAATACACTAATTCATTCATTTTAGTTAATAAAGAAATTATGATTTTGTAAGAATTTTTCAGGAAGTTTAAATGGACTATTAAACTATGGTATTAGAATTCAAATGAATTCCTAGTTAATTTCTGAAGTGTTATTTCTTTAAGTACCAGATGTCATTGGATCTTTAGTTAGAACAAATTTGTTATTTTTCACATTCTAAATAGAAATTGGCTAATTCAAAAATAATGAAGATATTATAGCCTATAGTTAGCAAGCATGCATTTAGCTGCGTTAAAATGAATCTTAATGTATGTTTTTGCACAATGGAGATAATCTGTTAATATTTAATGTTTTAAAGCAACAGTGGAATTCTTTATGCGGTAGTGTATTTATAAAACTAGAGTGGAGTGTTATGTAAAAACTAAAAGTATGGATTAATTTAATATGCATCTGGTGAATTCAGGGCTTGAAGGATACACATCTGTTGAGAAAACATCATAGAGCTATTCAGAGCTTCAGCATCTTCAAATATGTCTGCTTTGATTCTCTTTCACTGTTTTGAAAGTCTTTAATGGGTTTAGAAAAGGCCATTTGCTCTAAGGAAGCAACTGTGAAGCCATTTATGATGCTGTTAATCATTTTATTATCCTCCATAGCATTTTGATACGTTAGTATTTTTCTTTCCAATTTATTTATTGGAGAAGGAAGGAGTTAAATGACTCACCATAACAAAATGAGTTTGTTGCAGAACTGTATTAAAAAAGAGAGTATAGTTTCTTGAATTGGACAGATTAGAAATACTTGAAAACTCTGAATTCTAATTTGAATTCGCAATCAATGAAGAAATAACCACAGAGTTCCTACTGTGTATTTATCAGTACTAGTGCTGTAGGAATATAGAAATTGAAGATAAGATCATCGACCAGTTGGAGAAACAAGAGTTAAAATGAAAGGTAGAGAGTAATACAGTCTGATATGTAACTAAGTGCAAACTTGATGATGTCATCTGGGAACACAATAGGAGTTTGGAGGGGAGGAAATTCATTGAATGTTAATAATTCTGATAGGAAGGGGATTGAAGGTAAAGTAATGGATCTCAACTCTGGCTGCTCGTTAGAATCACTTGGGGAAACTTTTTCCAGGATCAGTTGAATCAGAATCTCAGGGGTGGCACATCCATAGTTTTTAAAAGCTTACCCAGGTGATTGTAATGTGCAGGCAGTGTTGAGAACCACAGGCTTAAAGGATGGATATGATATGGGCTGATAAGAAAGTGTTTTGGGGCAGCAAAGTTAAGCAGGGAGGGAGAATTCGGCACAGCCTATGAAAAGACTAATCCAGTCAAAGCAGTATGTGCTGGTTAGGGGGTAGGGAGAAATAAGTTTAAGGAGGCAGAATGGGGTCGTATTTTAGAGCAGTACTTCTCAAAGTGTGGTTCCTCAACCAGCACCATCAGCATCACCTGGAAATTTATTACAAATGCAAATTCTGAGTCTCTGCTCCAGACTTACTGAATTGGAAACGCTAGGGATGGGGTCCAAAGATCAGTCTTAACAAGTGTTCCAGATGATTCTGATGTACAGTGAAGTTTGAGAACAGCTGTTAATACAGGATAATGAAAATCAGGAAGAGGAAGTTAGATTTGATGTCTTAAGAAGGGACCCATTGAAAGTTTTTTAAGCTGGAGAGTAACAGAATGTATTTGTATGTAGCAAGGTAAATCTGATGGTGATGTGCAGAATCCTTTGGACTACTAAAAGGTAGGAATGAAGGAAGCCAGTTGAGGAGATACAGACATAATCTAGTGGACATCATCTAGCAGCAGTGAGGGCCTGTTCTATGGAAAGTATTAGTGGAAACATAGAATAGTAATACTAGTGTTGGCAATTTATCAAGTTTCTCTATAGGCAGTATGCTAAATGCTATGGACACATTATCACATTTCATTCTCACAGCAAGCCACTGAGGTGTGGCTATTATTTCCATTTTACAGATCAAGCAATGAGTCAAAGTAAAGGAAGCTTACTTCCCAAGTTCACTCTGCTGGTGACAGTGCCTGACAACACGTCAAGCTCAAGTATCTCTACCTCTAAAAGCCTCTTTTGAAGAAATAGCTAATAATATCTGGAGACCAAATCATAAAGAAGACTGACTCAGGAAAGTTTAATCCTAGGTGACAGCAAGGAGAAGTCACTGTCAGAAGGGAAATAGTGCTTACAGTGGGTAACAGGGCAAGTCATTTAGCCCATTTGAAACTATTTTGTAAAAGTGATTGTGAGAAATAACCAGTGAAATTTTTGTAGTGTGCCTTTTAGGTAAAAAGTTTGAGGTTACTCATGATAGCTGAGTTTCTGGGTTTTGTTTGGCCTTTTTGCTCATGGTGACTAAATTAGAGGAGCCACCTCATCCAGCTTTTAAGAAATGTCTTTTAGATTTTAGAGTAATTAAGTCTGTGAGTAAATAATGCCTGAGAAGCTTTCTATAATACCACTCTTCCCTCTCTAGACAAATATTGTGATTTAGGGAAAGGTCAGGAGCATCTTAATCTTAAGACAGTTTTTAAGAAGTATTTCAGTGTTATTTTGTTTTAGTTGAGAGCAGTAAGTAGTGAAATAAGTTGACATATTTGGGTAATTGTTTTCATAAGATGTTATCAGTTCTGTTCTTGTACCCTCTTATTTATTGAGGTAAAATTCACATAACATAAAATTAACCCTTTTAAAGTACACAATTTGGTGGCATTTGGTACATTCATGATGTTGTGCAACTATAAACTTTATCTAGTTCCAAAACATTTTCATCATCCCCAAAAGAAAAACCCTAAACCTATTAAGCAGTTATCTCTGTTCCTCCCTCTCCGCAACCCCTGGAAAACACTAATCTGCTTTCTATCTCTATGGATTTACCTATTCTGGATATTTCATATAAATGGAATCATATAACATGTGACCTTTTGTGTCTGCATCTTTCATCTAGCATACTGTTTTTTAGGTCCATCCATGTTGTAGCATGTTATCAGTACTTCATTTCTTTTTTATGGCTGAATAATATTCCACTGTCTGGATATACCACATTTGTTTATCCATTCATCAATTGATAGACTTTCTTGGTTGTTTCCACCTTTTGGGTATTGTGAATAGTGTTCCTGAGAACACTGATGTACAGGTTTTCGTTTGAATACCTGTTTTCATTTCTTTTGGGTACGTACCTGGGAGTGGAATAGCTGGGTCATATGGTAATTCTGCATTTTTTTGGAACCGCCACCTGTTTTCCACAGTGGCTGTGCTGTTTTACATTCTCACCAGCAATGTTCAAGGGTTCTGATTTTCTGCATTTTCACTGATGTTTGTTATTTTGTGCCTTTTTTAAAAAAATTACAGCCATGCTAGTGAGTGTAAGTGGTATCTCATTGTGATTTTGATTTACCATTTCCCTAATGACTAATGACATTGAGCATCTTTTCTTGTGCTTATTGCCCATTTGTGTATCTTTTTTGGTGAAATGTCCTTTGCCTTTTTTGTTTTGTAGAGAGTTTTTTACTTTATTTGTTTAATTGGTTAGATTTCGCATTTTAAGTAGATATTCATTAAAGGTAGCTCTCACCTCAAGCTGCCATATTTCCTAAGTGATTTCTGCGCAGATTCACACAATAGTTCCTTCTCTTCCTATACTTTTTAAAAAAGATTGTGGCAAAATATACATAACATAAAATTTACTATTTTAACCATTTTTAAGTGTACAGTTCTGTGACATTAAGTATATTCACATTACTGTGCAACCATCACCACTGTCTCCAGACTTCTTTATCTTCCCCAACTGAAATGCTGTTGAACATAGATGTGCAAATATCTGTTCTAGTCCCTGCTTTATTTTTTTGCTTATATACCCAGACATGGAACTGCCGGATCATATGGTAATTCTATGTTTAACTCTTTTGAGGAATCAACCATACTATTTTCTATAGCTGCTGTATCATTTTATATTCCGTCAGCAATGTGCAAGGATTACAATTTCCCCACATCCTCACCAACACTTATTTTCTGTCTTTTGATGATAGCCATGCTTGTAGGTGTGAAGTGGTTCTTGTGGTTTTGATTTGCATTTCCCTAGTCACTAGTGATGTTGAACATCTTTTCCTGTACTTATTGGCCATTTGTATATCTTCTTCTAACAGTTTTATAGTTTCAGCTTTTATGTTTGGGTCTTTGATCCATTTTGAGTTATACAGTGTGTGGTTAAGGTCCAACTTTATTCTTTTGCATGTAGGTATCCAATTGTCCCAGTACCATTTGTTAAAGAGACTGTTCTTTCCCCACTGAATGGTCTTGGCATTCCTGTTGAAAATCAGTTGGTCATAGATGTATGGGTTTATTCTGGACTCTCAGTTGTAGTCCATTGATCTGTTTGTCTTTATGCCAGTACCACACTGTTTTGATTACTGTAGCTTTGTGTTAATTTTGAAATCAGGAAGTGTGAGCCCTCCAGTTTTGTTTTTCAAGATTTTCTAAGATTGTATTTTGGCTACTTGTTGTCCCTTGCAATTGCATTTGAATTTTTAAGTTTTTTTAGTGGTTGCCCTATGGTTTGCATTATACATTTACAACTAATCTAAGTCCACTTCCAAATAACACTGTACTACTTCATGGTTTGTGCAGATACCTTATAACAGGATTTCCAATTCCTCCCTCGTGTCCCCTATAACATTTCTGTGATTCATTTCACTTATCCATAAGCTGAAATAACCTAATACATTGTTGCTATTCTTATTTTGAACCAATAGTTATCTATTAGATCAATTAAGAAAATGATTTCATTTTACCTTCATTTATTCCCTCTCTAATGCTCTTTATCTAGATCCAGTTTTTTACGTATATCATCTGTCTTCTCTCTGAAGAACTTCTTTTGACATTTCATGCAAGGCAGGTCTACTGGTGACAAATTCCCTCTGTTCTTGTTTGTCTGAGAAAGTCTTTATTTCTCTTTTGCTATTTAAGGATAATTTCAGTGGATACAGAATTCTAGGTTAGTGTTTTTTTCTTTTTCTTTCATCACTTTGAATAGTTCATCCTACTCTCTCCTTGCTTGTAGGATTTGTAAAAAGAAATAATATCTCCAGCAATGGGCTTATGCTTCTGGGCTTTTGCTTCCAGTAAGCTGTGATTCTCCCTATCATCCTCTCTCTCTCTTTTTTTTTTTCTTTGTGGGGAAGATTAGCCCTGAGCTAACATCTGTTGCCAATCCTATTTTTGTTGAGGAAGATTGGCCCTGGACTAACATCCATGCCATCTTCCTCTGCTTTATATGGGACGCCACCACAACATGGCTTGACAAGTGGTGCGTTGCTCCACGCCTGGGACCCGAACCTGCGAACCCTAGACTGCCAGAAGCTTAGCGCGTGAACTTAACTGCTATGCCTCCGGGCCGGCCCCTCTCTCCAGTTTTCAGGACAGTGATTTACGTTGTGACCTCAATTCTCTGATGGATCTGAGAAGAGTTCTTGTTTTTCAGTTTTCTTGTTGTGAGGACAGGAACCAGATTTCCGTGGTTTTTATGTGTCAGAGCAGAAACTGATAATCTCTATATGAATTTTAGGAACAGCTTTTCCATTTCTACAAAAAAGGCCCTTGGGATTTTGACAGGGAGTGCATTTCATCTGTAGGTCGCTTTGAGTTTTATTGCCATTTTAACAATATTAAATCTTCTAATCCATGGACAGTGGGATGTCCTTCCATTTATTTTGGTCTTCTTTCATTTCTTTCAGTGTTTTTTTGTAGTTTTCAGTGCACAATTTTTACATCTCTTTAGATAAATTTATTCCTAAGTACATTCTTTTTGATGCTATTATAAATGGAATTGTTTTCTTAATTTCATTTTCACACTAATCATTGATAGTGTATAGAAATACAACTGATTTTTGAATTTATTAGCTCTCATAATTTTTGAGTGTGTATTCTTTAGATTTTCCTTATGTAGGATCATGTTATCTGTGAATAGAGATAATTTTATTCTGTCTTTTTTCCAATTTGGGTGGCTTTTATTTCTTTTTTTTTTTTTTTGCCTAATTGCTCTGGATAGAACTTCCAGTATGGTGTTGAATAGAAGTGGCATACCAGAGCATCCTGGTCCTGTTCCTGATCTCAGAGGGAAAGCTTTCACTCTTTCACCACAGGGTATGTTAACTGTGGGTTTTTCATAAAATCCTTTTATCATGTTGAAGAAGTTCTTTTCTGTTTATAGTTTGTGTTTTTATAATGATAAGAGTGTTGGATTTTGTCAAATGCTTTTCCTTGCATCAATAGAGATGATCATATGGTTTTTCCTCTTCATTCTGTTAATGTGGTATATTATATTGATTGATTTTCCTAGTTGACCTACTTAGGATAAATCTCAGTTTGTCTTAATGTAATCCTCTCAATATGCTATTGGATTGGGTTTGCTAGTATTTTGTTGAGGATTTTTGCATCTGTATTTGTAAGGGATATTGATCTGTAATTTTCTTGTCTTGTGATATTTTTACCTGGTTTTGGTATCAAGGTAATCCTGGCTTCACAGAATGAGTTAGGAAGTGTTCTGTCCTCTTCTGGATTTTGGGAGATTTGAGAAGGATTAATTATTCTTTAAATGTTTGGTAGAATTTACCAGTGAAACCAAGCAGTCCTAGGCTTTTCTTTTGGGGAAAGTTTTTGAATATTGATTCTTTTTACTTGTTACAAGTTTGTTCAGATTTTCTGTTTCTTCTGCAATCAGTTCGGTAACTTTGTGTGTTTATAGGACCATATCCATTTCATCTAGGTTATCTGATTTGTTGGTGTACAGTTGTTCATAGTATTCTCTTCTAATCCTTTTTATTTTTAAGGTCTGTAGAATTGTCCCCGCTTTCATCTCTGAATTTAGTAATTTGAGTCTTCTTTTTTTTTTCTTGGTTAGTCTAGCTAAAAGTTTGTCAGTTTTGTTGATCTTTTCAAAGAACCATTTTTTGGTTTTGTTGATTCTTTCTGTGTTTCCTTATTCTCTGTTTTATCTTCACTCTAATCTTTATTATTTCCTTCCTTCCTTCTGTTAACTTTGGATTTAGCTTGCTCTTCTTATTCTGGTTCTTTAAGGTGTAAACTTAGGATGTTGATTTGGGATCTTTTTGTTTAGTGTAGACATTTATACCTATAAATTTACTCTTAGCACTGCTTTTGCTGTATCCCATAAGTTTTGGTATGTTGTTTTCATTTTAATTTGTCTCAAGGTATTTTTCTAATATCCCTTGTGATTTCTTCTTTGAACTGTTGGTTGTTTAAGAGTATGTTTTTCAACTTTTTACATATTTGTGAGTTTTCCATTTTTTCGTCTCTTGATATTTAGTTTCATTTTGTTATAAAAGATACTACGTTGTGTGATTTCAGTCCTGTAAAATTATTGGGACTTGTTTTGTGGTCTAACCTTTTATCTCTCCTGGAGAATGTTCCATGTACACTTGAGAAAAATATGTATTCTGCATTTGTTTTGTGGAGTGTTCTATATGTCTGTTAGGTCTGGTTGGTTTATAGTGTTGTGTAAATACTCTCTTTCCTTATTGATCTTCTGTCTGCTTTGTTCTGTCTATTGAAAGTAGAGTGTTGAAATCTCCAACTGTTAATGTAGAACTGTCAATTTCTCCCTTCAATTTTGTCAATTTTTGCTTCATATATTTTGGGACTCTGTTGTTAGGTGTGTTTATGTTTATAATTGCTTCTTGATGGATTGACCCTTTTATCATTGTAATGATTTGTCTCTTGTAACAACTTTTGTCTTAAACTCTATTTTGTTTGATATTGGTATAGCCAGGCCATTCCTCTTTTGGTTACTATTTGCGTGGAGTGTCTTTTTTCATCCTTTTACTTTTAAACTATTGTGTCTTTGGTTATAAATGGAGTGTTGTATAGATAGGATGTAGTTGGATTCTTTTTAATCCATTATACCAATCTCTTTTTTTTTTTTTTTGCGAGGAAGACCAGCCCTGAGCTAACATCCACTGCCGATCCTTCTCTTTTTGCTGAGGAAGACTGGCCCTGGGCTAACATCTGTGCCCATCTTCCTCCACTTTATATGACGCCGCCACGGCATGGCTGACAAGCAGTGTGTCGGCAGGTGCCCAGGATCCGAACCTGCAAACCCCAGGCTGCCAAGCGCGAACTTAACCGCTGTGCCACCGGGCGGCCCCCAATCTCTATCTTTTAATTGGAGAATTTAATTCATTTACATTTAAAGTCACTTATAAGGAAGGACTTCTGTTTAGCTATTTGTTTTCTCTGTCTTATATCTTGTTTCTCAAGTCCTCCATCACTGCCTTCTTTTGTGATTAGCTGATTTTGTCTAGTGTACTGTTTTGTTCTCTTCTTGTTTCTTTTTCTGTATATTTTAAAGTTTTATTTCTTAGTGTTACTCTGGGAATTACAGTTAACATCTCAAGCTATGACAATCAAGTTTGAACTATGACAATCAAGTGTGAACTAATACCAGCTTAGTTTCAGTAGTACTCAAACACTTTGCTCCTATCAACTCTGTCCCCCATGTTGTTATTGTCAAAAATATCTTTATACATTGTGTTCCCATTAACATAGATATTTAGTTATAAACATATATTTATTATTATTATTTTATGCATTTTTCTTTGAAATCATATAAGCCAAAAAGAGGAATTACAAACCATTATTGCAGTAATACTGGATTGTATATGTTCTCATGTAGCTATCTTTACTCTTGTTCTTATTTCTTTATACTACTTTGAGTTACTATCTACTGTCCTTTCATTTCAGCCTAAAGAACTCTCTTGTAAATTTCTTATAAAGCAGATCTACTAGTGACAAACATCCTCACCTTTTGTTTTTCTGGGAATGTCTTAATTTTTCATTTTTGAAGGAAAATTTTGCTGAATATAGAATTCTTGGTTGATGATTTCAATACTTGAAATACATCATCCCACTGCTTTCTGGCCTCCATGATTTCTGTTGAGAAATTGGCTGATAATTTTATGGAGGATCCTTTGTAGGTGATGAGTTGCTTCTCTCTTGCTGCTTTCAAGATTCTTTGGGTTTTGGCAGTTTGACTGTAGTATGTCTTGGTGTTGATGCCTTTGAGTTCATGCTGCTTGGAGTTAGCTGAGGCTGCTTGGATGTGTAGCTTCATGATTTTCATCAAATTTGAGAAGTAAACCACTGTTATTTCAATATTGAAATTCAGTATTCAATGCAAATGTTCAATTTTGAAATATTCTTTCTCCTCCTTTCTCTCCTTTCCCTCTAAGACTCCCATTATGTATTATAGTGGTATACTGGATGGTTGTCTCACAGGTTCCTTAGGTTCTGTTTATTTTTCTTCATTCATTTCCTCTTCCTCAGACTGGATAATCTTAATTGACCTATCTTCAGGTTTGTTGAGTCTGTCTTTTTCCTGCTCAAATCTTCTGTTGAACCCATTTAGTTAATTTTTTATTTCAGTTATTACACTTTTTAGCTCCAAAATTTCAATTTGACTCATTTTTATAATTCCTATTTCTTTATTGATATTCTCTACTTGGTGTGAGGTACTGTTTTCTTAGTTCTTTGTGGTTTCCTTTGCCTGGGCTTCTTCAGAGACAGATTCTATATTAATTTCTTTTTTTTTTTTTTTCTGTGAATGGGCCATACTTTCTTGTTTCTTTGCATGCCTCATAATTTTGTGTTGAAAACTGGACATTTTAAATATTATGTGTCAAATCTAGACATCAGATTCCTCCCATCCCCAGGGTTTTTGTTGCTGTTGGTTGTGAGTTGTTATTGTTTGTTTAGTTTCTTCTCTAAACTATTCTTGTCAAGTATGTATTCTTTGTTACGTGTGGTCATTGCAGTCTGTGTTCCATTAGCTTAGTAGTCAGCTAGTGTTTTGACCAAGTTTTCTTGAACACCTGGAGCCCAGAAAAGAAAAAATTGAAGAAAAAGAAAACAATACTCTCCTAGTTTTGACTGCATGGTTCTGTATTTGAGTACTCCTTCAACACTGACCCAGGCTGTTTACAACCCTACCTTAGCCTTCACTTCGTGTTTGTGTGGGTCTTCTTAGGCCCTTCTTAGGCCATTTCTGTACATGTGTTCAGCCCTGGGCATCTGTGTGGCCTTCTAAAATTCCTTCTTACATATGACAGCTACAAAGCCCATTTATCCCCACATATCTCCTGTCTCAATCTCTCCCTTCCCAGGCTTCTAGCTCTGTCTATGTCTTATCCTTCCCTTGCTCCAGGCTGCTTGCCCTGTGAATTCTCCAAGTCAGGCCAAAGAAAGGCAGAGTCCTTATGCTAGTTCTTGAGGAAGCTGCCAGTCAGGTGAAAATATTCAACCACGATTCTTTGAGACTAGGGTTTGTACTGCTCCCTTGGAACTATCAGCCTGCACCAGGAGCACAACTGCCGTCCTCACTTGCTCCTACTGAACTTGGGAGTGGGGAATGGTCGGCAGGTGATTTAAAACTCTACAGCACTCTTTTATTGCAGTGTAGAGCTTCTTTCTTTGCTAAGTCTTCCCTTGGTTGTTAAGTTTGTGATTAGATTCCAGAGTTCTACAAAAGTCAATTCTGACCTTTTTTGCCAGCTAATTTTGCGGAGGGGATGGAGCCTTGGAGTTCCCTACTCTGCTATTTTTCGTGATGTCCTTCTTCTGCTCCCCTCCTTTATTTTATTATTATTTTTTTTTAGTTTTCCTACTAAATCTTTTTGAAGCATTAACTTAATTTTTTACAATATTTTTTCAAGAACTACAGCTTATATATAGAGTCATGTATAGTTCAAAGACAAAAGGTAAAAGTGAACATTGTGTCCTCATCACTCAAGAAACAGAACATTAACAGTACCTTAGAAGGTTCTATGTGCCCCTTCCTTTTTCCTGACCTAGAAGAAACCACTATCCTGAATTTTGTGTTAAATAGCTATGCAAATTAGCAGTAAAATGTCATGCATAACTAGAAGAAAAACCAGTCAATAGAAACAGACCTAGAATTGCTGAGATGATAGAATTAATACACAAAGACTTTAAAAACAGTTATAGAAAAGTTCAAAGATTAAAGGCAAATGTGAAAATACTGAGAAGAGAAATGGATATAAGATATAAGAAAGAACCAGTTGAAACTTTCTGAGCTGGAAAGTACCTGAATTTAATACTTTTAATTCAGCATTTTCAGTTTTTAGTAGGCAGGTTTTCAGAGTAATCTGCTATATTTCCAGAAAATAAAACATAAGCCACCACCCCACCCCAGCAAGCTTTTTTTTCACAATTCCCAAATCTTGCTGTTAACCAGTTTCATCAGTTTACTTATCATTAACTTTACCCAGTGTCATAAGGTTTTAAAACTGGAAACAAAATTTCATCTTAGTTTTAATTCACCAAGCGAAGAATGTCAGTAATACTGTTTTTTCAGATAATAAAAGATAAAAATGCTAAGATCCAAAAAACAGGAACATAACAAAGATGATTGTTGAATGAAGGAAGGACTAATATGATTAAAGTAGGAGCTAAATATTTACTATAGAAATATTTGAGAATGATTAAACACAAATCATGTTGCATGAAGTATATCCACATTTTTTACTGTATTTCTATATTCAATTTAAATTTTAATGTAACAATTTTCATATATTTTGACTTAATGTATTTTAATTAATACATGATAAATAGTAAGTAACATTTTATATTTCTTTCCTATATATAGTTAGCCTTATCTATTTTTCTTGAACTACATACTTTTAATCATTTCATAGGCCAGGCTGTATTGTATGTGTCCTTCATGTTAGGACAGTACTGACAGGATAAACCTCTTTATGTACTCAGCTATGATTAAACTAAGGTTTACATCCTTGATATTAAAATACCAGCTCATAGTTAGTAAACATACTTTAAATCTTAAGTTACCGCACTTACTGGTACTGATTTCAGAGCCATTTGGGTTTGTCTTTATGTGGACCAGGTTAGGACAATGAATTCTTTTTCTTTGGTTAAAAAATTTGTTCTAGGGCCATTTGTTCTGGTAGCGCAGCGGTTTAGTTTGTGCTTGGCAGCCCGGGGTTTGCTGGTTCAGATCCCAGGCCCCTGCTGACACACCGCTCGTCAGCCATGCTGTGGCGGCGTCCCTTATGAAGTAGAGGAAGATGGGCATGGATTTTAGCCCAGGGCCAGTCTTCCTCAGCAAAAAGGAGAATTAGCAACAGATGTTAGCTCAGGGCTGGTCTTCCTCAGGAAAAAAACAATTGTTCTAATTCTTTTCTTCAAACATTTTATGACTTATTTTTGAATTTCTCAATTTATGAGAAATGTAACTTTGAGAAAGTTAAAATAAGAAGTGATAACTTGGGTCACTGGCTTATCTATGATTAGAATTCAGAATTTTTAGCCCTTAGTTCAATTCTTATATTCATTTCCTCTATGTGAGACATTCTTCCCTGGTCACAAGAGTGTGTTCCTTTGGTTTTCTTGCGTTGGTTTTCTTTTGGTACAAAAATATATTAAGGTGTTCAGTTGGTTATTCAGAATCATCAAGTATTATTTATTTGGAGGGAGCTAAACATTGAGTCCACTTAATCCTTAATATTAAAATTAAATTGATTCTCCACATTGTCATGCAGGATGACCAATTGCAGAGTTGGGAGGATTTATTGTATTTTATTTTACTTTATTGTACTTCTATTTTATTTTATTGAGGTCAAATTGGTTTAAAAAATTGTAATTTCAAGTATACATTATTGTATGTCAGTTTCTGTATAGAATGCATTGTGCTCACCACCAATAGTCTAGTCTTTATCTGTCACCATACATAGGTACCACTTTACCCCTTTTGCCCACCCCCTCCCCCCTTCCGCTCTGATAACCACTAATCTGTTCTTTATCGATGTGTTTCACTCTTCCATATATCAGTGGAATCATATGGTGTTTTGTCTTTCTCTGGCTGGCTTATTTCGCTTAATATAATACCCTCAAGATCTATCCATGTTGTTGCAAGTGGGACGATTTTGTCTTTTATTTGTGGCTGAGTAGTATTCCATTGTATATCTAAATACATACCACATCTTTGTATCCATTCATCAATTGAAGGGCACTTGGGTTGCTTCCATGTCTTGGCTACTGTGAATAGTGCTGCAGTGAACATAGGGATGCATAGATCTCTTTATATTGTTGATTTCACGTTCTTTGGATAAATACCCAGTAGTGGGATAGCTGGATAGTATGGTATTTCTATTTTTAATTTTTGAGAAAGCTTCATTCTGTTTACCATAGTGGCTGCACCCGTTTGTATTCCCACCAGCAGTATATGCGGGTTCCCTTTTCTTCACATCCTCTCCAACACTTAGCCATTCTCATGGGTATGAGGTGATAACTCATTGTAGTTTTGATTTGCATTTCCCTAATAATTAGTGACATTGAACATCTCTTCATGTGCCTGTTGACCACCTGTATATCTTCTTTGGAAAATGTCTGTTCATATCTTCTGCCCATTTTTTGATGTGGTTATTTGTCTTTTTGCTGTTGAGTTGTGTGAGTTCTTTATGTATTTTGGAAATTGATCCCTTGTCAGATATATTATTCGCAAATATTTTGTCCCAGTTGGTTGGTTGTCTTTTTGTTTTGTTCATGATTTCCTTTGCCTTGCAGAAGCTTTTTAGTCTGATGTAGTCCCATTTGTTTATTTTTTCTTTTGTTTCCCTTGCCTGAGTAGACATGGTATTCAAAAAGATGCTGCTAAGACTTAGGTCAAAGAGTGTATTGCCTGTATTTTCTTCTAGGAGTTTTACAGTTTCGGGTCTTACATTCAAGTCTTTAATCCATTTTGAGTTAATTTTTGTGTATGGTATAAGATAATGGTCTACTTTTGTTCTTTGCACATGGCTGTCCAGTTTTCCCAACACCATTTATTGAAGAGACTTGCCTTTCTCCATTGTATGTTCTTGGCTCCTTTGTCAAAGATTAGCTGTCCATAGATGTGTGGTTTTATTTCTGGGCTCTCAATTCTGTTCCATTGATCTATGTGCCTGTTTTTGTACCAGTACCATGCTGCTTTGATTACTATAGTTGAGTAGTATATTATGAAGTCAGGGATTGTGATGCCTCTAGCTTTGTTCATTTTTTTCATAATTGCATTGGCTATTCAAGGCCTTTTCATCATTTCACATAAATTTTAGGATTCTTTGTTCTATTTCCATGAAGAATGTCATTGGGATTCTGATTGGGATTGCATTGAATCTGTAGATTGCTTTAGGCAATATAGACATTTTAACTATGATTATTCTACCAATCCATAAGCATGGAATATCTTTCCATTTCTTTATGTCTTCTTCAATTTCTTTCAATAATGTCTTATAGTTTTCCATGTTTAGGTCTTTCACCTCCTTGGTTAAATTAATTCCTAGACATTTATTCTTTTTGTTGTGATTGTAAATGGGATCGTATTGTTGAGTTCTCTTTCTACTAGTTCGTTATTAGCATATAGAAATGCAACTGATTTTTGAAAGTTGATTTTCTACCCTGCAACTTTGCTGTAGTTGTTGATTATTTCTAATATTTTATGGTGGATTCTTTAAGGTTTTCTATATATAGAATCATGTCCTCGGCAAACAGCAAGAGTTTTACTTCTTCCTTTCCAGTTTGGATACCTTTTATTTCTTTTTCTTCCCTAATTGCTCTGGCCAAAACCTCCAGTACTATGTTGAAAAAGAGTGGCAAGAGTGGGCACTCTTGTTCACAGAGGGATGGCTTTCAGTTTTTCCCTGTTGAGTATGATGTTGGCTGTGGGTTTGTCATATCTGGCCTTTATTATGTTGAGATACTTTCCTTCTATACCCATTTTATTGAGAGTTTTTATCGTAAATGGATGTTGGATCTTGTCAGGTGCTTTCTCTGCATCTATTGAGATGATCGTGTGGTTTTTATTCTTCATTTTGTTAATGTGGTATATCACATTGTTTCATTTCTGGATGCTGAACCATCCCTGTATCCCTGGTATAAATCCCACTTGATCATGGTGTATGATCCTTTTAATTTATTGCTGTATTCAATTTGCCAATATCTAGTTGAGGATTTTTGCATCTATGTTCATCAGTGATATTGGCCTGTAGTTTTCCTTCTTTGTGTTGTCCTTGTCTGGTTTTGGTATCAGGGTGATGTTGGCCTCATAGAATGAGTTAGGAAGTGTTCCATCTTCTTCAATTTTTTGGAATAGTTTGAGAAGGATAGGTATTAATTCTTCTTTGAATGTTGGGTAGAATTCTCCAGAGAAGCCATCTGGTCTTCGACTTTTGTTTTTTGAGAGGTTTTTGATTACTGTTTCAACCTCTTTACTTGTGGTTAGTCTATTCAGATTGTCTATTCTTGATTCAGTTTTGGGAAGTTGTATGAGTTTGAGAATTTTTCCATTTCTTCTGGGTTGTCCTGTTTGTTGGTATATAGTTTTTCATAGTATTCTCTTATAATACTTTGTATTTTTGTAGCATCTGTTGTAATTTCTCCTTTTTCACTTCTAATTTTATTTATTTATGCCTTCTCTCTTTTTTTCTTAGTGAGTCTCACTAAGGGTTTGTCAATTTTGTTTATTTTTTCAAAGAACCAGCTCTTAGTTTCATTGATCCTTTCTATTGTTTTTTGTTAGTCTCTATTTCATTTATTTCTACTCTAATATTTATTAATTTCCCTCCTTCTGCTGACTTTGGGCTTTGTTTGTTCATCTTTTTCTAGTTCTGTTATGTCTAGTTTAAGATTACTTATTTGAGAGTTTCTTCTTCGTTGTTGGGCCTGTATTGCTAAAAATTTCCCTCATAGCACCACTTTTGCTGCATCCCTTAAGAGTTTGTGTGGTGTCTTTTCATTTACATTTGTCTCCAGGTATTTTTTGATTTCTCCTTTTATCCAGTGGTAGTTCAGTAGCATGTTGTTTAGTCCTCACATATTTGTGACTTTCCCATCCTTTTTCTTGTAGTTGATTTCTCGTTTCATAGCATTGTGGTTGGAAAAGATGCTTGATATGATTTCAATATTAAATTTATTGAAGCTTGCCTTGTTTCCCCATATATGGTCTATCTTTGAGAATGTTCCATGTACACTTGAGAAGAATGTGTATTCTGCTGTTTTTGGATCCAGTGTTCACTATATATCTGTTAAGTCCATCTGGTCTAGTATTTCATTTAAGGACACTTTTTCCTTGTTGACTTTCTGTCTGGATCATGTATCCATTTATATAAGTAGGGTGTTGAGGTCCCCTACTATTACTGTGTTGCTGTCAATTTTTCCCTTCAGGTCTGTTAATAGTTGCTTTATATACTTTGGTGCTCCCTTGTTAAGGTGTATATATCTTCATTAGTGTTATTTCCTCTTGGTGGAATGTCCCTTTTATCATTATATACTGCACCTCTCTGTCTTTCATTGTCTTTTTTATCTTGAAGTCTATCTTATGTAAGTATGGCTACACCTGCCTTCCTTTGCTTGCCATTTGCTTGGAGTATCATCTTCCGTCACTTCACTCTGAGCCTGTGTTTGTCTTCAGAGCTGAGATGTGTTTCCTGGAGGTAGCATGTTGTTCAGTCTTATTTTTCGTGTGTGTGAGGAAGATTAACCCTGAGCTAACATTTGTTGCCAGTCCTCTTTTTGCTGAGGAAGAATGGCCTGGGCTAACATCTGTGCCCATCTTCCTCTACTTTTTTTATATGTGGGACGCCTCCCACAGTATGGCTTGATAAGTAGTGCATAGGTCCACACCTGGGATCCAAGCCTGCAATCCCTGGGCTGCTGAAGCAGAGCATGCACACTAACCACTACTCCACTGGGCCAGCCCCCAGTTTTATTTTTTAATCCATCTAGCCTGTCTGTGTCTTCTGATTGGAGAATTCAATCCATTTACATTCACAATAATTATTGATATGTGAGGGCTTAATACTGACATTTTATGTCTTGTTTTATAGTTGTTCTGTATTTCCATTTTTTCTTTTTCCTTGTATTTCTGACTGCCATTTCATGTGGGGGTTTTCTCAGTTTTCTCTTTTTTTATGATTTGTGGCTCTGCTCTTACTTTTTGTTTAGTGGTTACCGTGAGGTTTGTATAAAAGATCTTATAGATAGTCCATTCTCTGATAGCCTCTTATTTCCTTTAGCCTAAGCAAGTTCCATCCCTTTCCTTTTCCCCTTCTGAGTTATTGTTTTCACAAATTATTCTTTTTTGTGTTGTGCGTTTGTGACTAAACTGAAGTCTTTATAGTTATTTTTGATGCTTTCCTTCCCTTTTTCTTCTATGTTATAATTTAAATGTTTACTGACCTCTTCTGATGTAAAGTTGCAATTTTCTGATCCTCTTTATCTCCTTGCTCAATGTTTTGTAAACCTTTGACTTTTTGTTACAGGTAAGAGGGCTTCCTTTATCATTTCTTGTAAGGCAGGTCTAGTGGCAATGAACTCCCTCAGCTTTTGTTTATCTGGGAATGCTTTTATTTCTCCATCATAATTTGAAGGATAGTTTTGCTGGATAGAGTTTTCTTGGCTGAAAGTTTTTGTTTTTTAGTATTCTGAATATATCATTCCATTCTCCTTTAGCCTGTAAGGTTTCTGCTGAGAAATTTGCTGAAAGCCTGATTGGGGTTCCTTTGTAGGTTATTTTCTTCTGCCTTGCTGCCCTTAATATTTTTTCTTTGTCATTGATTATTTGCCAGTTTTAATAGTATATGCCTTGGAGAGGGTCTTTTTGCATTGATGTAATGAGGAGTTCTGTTGGCTTCATATACTTGTAAGTCCAGTTCCTTCCCTAGGTTTCTGAAGTTCTCAGCTTTTATTTCTTTGATCAAGCTCTCTGCTCCTTTCTCCCTCTGTTCTGCCTCTGGAATACATATAATCTTTTTTGTTTGTTTGTTTTTTGTTTTTGTTATAATCCACAGAATTTATTCAGATCTCAGTAGTTTTACATGCACTCATTTGTGTGTGTGTGTGTGTGTGCATGTGTGTAATTCTACGCAACTTTGTCACATGTGTAGACTGGTGTAACTGCTACTACAATCAAGATACAGAACTGTTTCATCACCAAAAGACTCCCTTGTGCTACCCCTTTAGGAACACACCATGCCCTCTCCCTCATCTGTTACTCCTGACAACCACTAATCTATTCTTTGTCTCCATAATTTTGTTATTTCAAGAATGTTATATAAATGCAATAATATGGCATGTAATTTCTTGCACTTGGCTTTTTTCACTCAGCATAATTCTCTTGAGATCCATCCAACTTGTTGCCTGTATCAATAGTTTTTTTCTTTTTTTATTGTTGAGTAGTGTTCCATGGTATGGATGGACCACAGTTTGTTTAAGCATTCACTTGATGGACATTTGGGTCGTTTCCAGTTTTTGGCTATTGCAAACAAAGCTTCTTTGAAATCTGGGTACAGGTTTTTGTGTGAACAGAACATAAGTCTTAATTTCTCTGGGATAAATGCCCAAGAGTGCAATTGCTGGGTCATGTGGTAAGCGCATGTTAACTTTTATAAGAAGCTGCCAAACTTTTCGAGAGGGACTGTACCATTTTACATTCCCACCAGCAATGTATGACTGGATCGGTTCTCCTCCTCCTGGACAGCATTTGCTGTTGTCACTATTTTTTTATTTTAGCCATTATGACAGGTGTGTAGTGATATCTCATTGTAGTTTTAATTTGCATTTCCCTAATTAATGGCTAATGATGTTGCTCATCTTTTCATGTGCTTATTTGTCATCTGTATATCTTTTTCAGTGAAATGTCTATTGTCTTTTGCTGATTTTCTTTTTCTTTCCATTTTTTTTTTATTGATGTCTTAGTTTATAACACTGTGGGGTTTTAGTTGTACATTTTTGTTTATCCGTCACCTTGTGGATGTAACCCTTCACCCCTTGTGCCCACCCCACCCCCCTTCCCCTAACCACCAATCAGTTCTCTCTGTCCGTGTGTTCACTTATATTCCATATATGAGTGAGTTCATGCAGTGTCTGTCCTTCTCTCTCTGGCTAATTTCACTTAACATAATACCCTCTAGGTCCTCCCATGTTGTTGCAAATGGGACAATTGTGTCTTTTCTTATGGCTGAGTAGTATTCCATTGTATGTATATCCCACATCTTCTTTAACCAATCATCAGTCGAGGGACACTTGGGTTGCTTCCACTTCTTGGCTATAGTGAATAATGCTGCAATGAACATAGGGGTGCATACGCCTCTTGTGATGGTTGATTTCACGTCCATTGGGTAGATGCCCAAGAGTGGTATTGCTGGATCATACGGTATTTCTATTTTTAATTTTTTGAGGACTCTCCATACTGTTTTCCATAGAGGCTGCACCAGTTTGCATTCCCACCAGCAGTGAATGAGGGTCCCCGTTTCTCCACAACCTCTCCAGCATTTGTTATTATTTGTCTTTGTGATTATAGCCATTCTAACCGGTGTAAGGTGATATCTCAGTGTAGTTTTGATTTGCATTTCCCTGATGATTAGTGATGTTGAACATCTTTTCATGTGTCTATTGGCCATCTGGATCTCTTCCTTGGAAAAATGTCTGTTCATATCCTCTGCCCATTTTTTGATCAGGTTGTTTGTTTTTTTGTTGCTCAGTTGTATGAGATCTTTATATATTACTGAGATTAATCCCTTGTCGGACAAACGATTTGCAAATATTTTCTCCCAGGTGGTGGGTTGTTTATTCATTTTGATCCTGGTTTCATTTGCCTTGTAGAAGCTCTTTAGTCTGATGAGGTCCCACTTGTTTATTTTTTCTTTTGTTTCCCTTGTCTGGGTAGACATGGAATCTGAAAGGATCCCTTTATGTCCAATCGCAATTAGTGTACTGCCTATATTTTCTTCCAGGAGTTTTATAGTTTCAGGTCTCACTTTCAGGTCTTTGATCCATTTTGAATTGATTTTTGTATATGGCGATAGGAGATGGTCTACTTTCATTCTTTTGCATGTGGCTGTCCAATTTTCCCAGCACCGTTTATTGAAGAGACTTCCCTCTCTCCATTGTATGGTCTTTGCTCCTTTGTCGAAGATTAGCTGTCCATAGGTGTGTGTGGTTTTATTTCTGGGCTTTCAATTCTGTTCCATTGATCTGTGTGTCTATTCTTGTACCAGTACCATGCTGTTTTGATTACTGTAGCTTTATAGTATATTTTGAAATCAGGGATTGTGATGCCTCCAGCTTTGTTCTTTTTTTTCAGAATTGCTTTAGCTATTCGGGCTCTTTTGTTGCCCCATACGAATTTCAGTAGTTTTTGTTCTATTACCGTGAAGAATGACATTGGGATTCTGATTGGGATTGCATTGAATCTGTAGATTGCTTTAGGTAGAATGGACATTTTAACTATATTTATTCTTCCAATCCATGTGCATGGAATATTTTTCCATTTCTTTATGTCCTCCTCGATTTCTTTCAATAGTGTCTTATAGTTTTCATTGTATAGGTCTTTGACCTCCTTGGTTAAATTCATTCCCAGGTATTTTATTCTCTTTGTTGCAATTGTAAATGGGATTGTCTTTTTGAGTTCTCTTTCTGTTTTTTCATCGTTAGTGTATAGAAATGCAATTGATTTTTGTAAGTTGATTTTATACCCTGCCACTTTACTGTAGTTGTTGATTGTTTCTAGTAGTTTTCCGATGGAATTTTTTGGGTTTTCTATGTATAGGATCACGTCGTCTGCAAATAGTGAGAGTTTCACTTCTGCATTGCCTATTTGGAGTCCTTTTATTCCTTTTTCTTGCCTAATTGCTCTGGCCAGCACTTCCAGTACTATGTTGAATAAGAGCGGTGAGAGTGGGCACCCTTGTCTTGTTCCTGTCCTCAAAGGAATGGCTTTCAGTTTTTCCCCGTTGAGTAGGATGTTTGCTGTAGGTTTGTCATATATGGCCCTTATTATGTTGAGGTACTTTGCTTCTATACCCATTTTGTTGAGAGTTTTTATCATAAATGGATGCTGGATCTTGTCGAATGCCTTCTCTGCATCAATTGAGATGATCATGTGGTTTTTATTCTTCATTTTGTTAATGTGGTGTATCACGTTGATTGATTTGCGGATGTTGAACCATCCCTGTGTCCCTGGTATAAATCCCACTTGATCGTGGTGTATGATCTCTTTGATGTATTGCTATATTCGGTTTGCCAATATTTTGTTGAGGATTTTTGCGTCTATAGTTCATCAGTGATATTGGCCTGTAGTTTTCCTTCTTTGTATTGTCCTTGTCTGGCTTTGGTATCAGCATGATGTCGGCCTCATAGAATGTGTTGGGAAGTATTCCATCTTCCTCTATTTTTTGGAATAGTTTGAGAAGGATAGGTGCTAAATCTTCTTTGAACGTTTGATAAAATTCTCCAGGGAAGCCATCTGGTCCTGGGCTTTTATTTTTGGGGAGGTTTTTGATTACTGTTTCAATCTCTTTACTTGTGATTGGTCTGTTCAGATTCTCTATTTCTTCTTGATTCAGTTTTGGGAGGTTGTACGCGTCCAAGAATTTGTCCATTTCCTCTAGGTTGTCCAATTTGTTGGCGTAAAGTTTTTCATAGTATTCCCTAATAATCCCTTGTATTTCTGTGGTGTCTGTTGTAATTTCTCCTCTTTCATTTCTAATTTTATTTATTTGAGTCTTCTCCCTTTTTTTCTTAGTGAGTCTGGCTAAGGGTTTGTCAAGTTTATTTATCTTCTCAAAGAACCAGCTCTTTGTTTCATTGATCCTTTCTACTGTTTTTTTGGTTTCAATTTCATTTATTTCTGCTCTGATTTTTATTGTTTCCCTCCTTCTGCTGATTTGGGGCTTTGTCTGTTCTTCTTTTTCCAACTCTGTTAGGTGCAATTTAAGGTTATTTATTTGGGATTTTTCTTGTTTGTTAAGGTGAGCTTGTATTGCTATGAATTTCCCTCTCAGGACTGCTTTTGCTGCATCCCATATGAGTTGGTATGGTGTATTTTCCTTTTCATTTGTCTCCAGATAGCTTTTGATTTCTCCTTTAATTTCATCAATGACCCATTGGTTGTTCAGTAGCATGTTGTTTAGTCTCCACATCTTTGTCCCTTTCCTAGTTTTTTCCTTGCAGTTGATTTCTAGTTTCACAGCATTATGATCAGAAAAGATGCTTGTAACGATTTCAATCTTCTTAAATTTATAGAGGTTTGCCTTGTTTCCTAATATATGGTCTATCCTTGAGAATGTTCCACGTGCACTTGAGAAGAATGTGTACTCTGCTTTTTTTGGGTGGAGTGCTCTGTATATCTCTATTAAATCCATTGCGTCTAGTTTCTCGTGTAAGTCCATTATTTCCTTATTGACTTTTTGTCTGGATGATCTATCTATTGATGTAAGGGGGGTATTAAGATCCCCTACTATTATTGTGTTATTGTTAATATCTCCTTTAAGGTTTTTTAGCAGTTGTTTTATGTACTTTGGTGCTCCTGTGTTGGGTGCATAGATATTTATAAGTGTTATGTCTTCTTGGTGAAGTGTCCCTTTTATCATTATATATTGCCCTTCTTTGTCTCTCATTACCTTTTTTATCTTGAAGTCTACTTTGTCTGATATAAGTATGGCTACTCCTGCTTTCTTTTGTTTGCCATTAGCTTGGAGTATTGTTTTCCATCCTTTTATTTTGAGTCTGTGTTTGTCTTTAGAGCTGAGATGTGTTTCCTGGAGGCAGCAGATTGTTGGATCTTGGTTTTTAATCCATCTTGCCACTCTGTGTCTTTTGATTGGAGAATTCAATCCATTTACATTTAGAGTGATTATTGATATGTGAGGGTTTAATGTTGCTATTTTATTGTTCATCTTCTGGTTCTTTTGCATTTCCTTCATTTCTTGTCCCTTGTGTTTCAGACTGCAAATTCAATTTGGTATTTCTGCATGCTCATTCTCTTGGTTTTCTCTTTATTTGTCATGTGTGGTTCTCGTCTGGTTGTTTGTTTAGTGGTTACCGTGCGGTTTATATAAGCGATCTCCTGGATAAGATAGTACATTTTCAGATGCCTCCTTTTTCCTGAGGCTGGGTCGATTCAATCCCTTACCTCTTCCCCTCCTTATTTGTTATCTCTTTATTCCAGATTGTGTCATGAATGTGTGTTTCCAGTGATGAGCTTGAATTAATTTTTGATGTTTTCCAACTGTATTTTGTTCTGGTTTAGTCTCCTTGCTTTTCTCCTTACTGAAATCTTTGTATCCCCTTTCTCATTTGTTTTTTTTCAGGCCTAAGGGCCTTCTTGAGCATTTCTTGTAGTGGGGGTCTTGTGGTGACGAACTCTCTTAGCTTTTGTTTATCAGGGAGAGTTATTGTTTCTCCATCGTATTTGAAGGATATTTTTGCTGGATAAAGTATTCTGGCTGAAGGTTTTTGTCTTTCATGATTTTGAATATATCATTGCAGTCTCTCCTAGCCTGTAGAGTTTCCGTCGAGAAATCAGCTGAGAGCCTGATGGGGTTTCCTTTGTATGTTATTTTGTTTTTTTGTTTAGCTGCCTTCAATATTATTTCCTTGTCACGGGTATTCTTCAAGTTTGCTATTATGTGGCGAGATGATTGTTTATTCCTGTTTATATATTTAGGTGATCTATTGATTTCATTCACTGTTATTTCCCTCTCGTTCCCTAGGTTGGGGAAGTTCTCAGCTATTATTTCTTTGAACAAACTCTCTGCTCCTTTTTCTCTTTCTTCTCCTTCTGGAATACCTATTATCCTTATGTTGCTTTTCCTCATTGAGTCTGATATTTCTCGAAGAATTTCTTCATTTCTTTTTAGTCTTAGCTCTCTCTCCTCCTCTACTAGGAGCGTTTCTGCGTGGCTGTCCTCAATAGTGCTAATTCGTTCCTCCATATTGTCAGTTCTGCTCTTTAAAGACTCCATTTTTTCCACTATCTCGTTGATTTTGTTTTTCATCTCCAATAATTCTGATTGGTTTTTCTTTAGGGTTTCAGTCTCTTTTGTGACATAATCCCTGAATTCGTTGATTTGTTTCTGTGTGTTCTCTTGTATTTCGTTGAGTTTGTTTATGATAGCTATTTTGAATTCTCTGTCATTCAGGTTATCAAATTCTGTGCCTTCAGGGTTGGTTTCTGGGTGTTTGTCATTTTCCTTTTGGTCTGTAGCCCTGGCAAATTGTCGCAGGGATCCGACGGGGACATCCTTATTTTTTCCCCTCATGATAATTTGGTCCTGCAGTTTCCCCCTGCTGCCACTAGATGGAGATCGCGAGCGGTTTGCTCTGAGGCGGCTTCAGCCTCCAGAGGGATTATCCTGAAACACCGGGTGTGTGGGGGGAGGGGTCCTCTCTTTCTCCTGCTTGATCCGCGGGTTTCCTTTCTGGCTCTCTTAGGGTGTTTGCTACACCCCCTAAACCGTCTGTCGTCGCTTACCTGTGGGTGTCTTGCGACAGTCTGTGAGAGCCCCTGGATGGCGATTGTTTTCCCCGCTGTGGGCCGCCCCTCCCCCCTCTGTCTGGGAACCGCGCTGTCTTTGCCGATCGATTGGGGAGGGGGAGTACAACCTCCTACCTCTCCTCCCGTCCTCCTGGGCTTCCCGCGCCTCCACCGTCCTATGTATGGCAGCAGGGGTTTCTCAGAAGTCCTTTGTAGTGTTTCACTGAGCTCTGTTGGAATGTGAATGATGTTTTCGTTGTGTCGTAGGGGGCAGAGATTCAAAGAGGGAGTCTCACTCCGCCATGATGCTGATGTCCACTGAATTTCTTTTTGATAACTATTTTGAATTCTCTGTCATTTAGCTTGTAAATTACTGTGAGTTCCGGATTTGTATCTGGAGACTTGTCATTTTCCTTCTGCTCTGAAGTGTTAATGTAGTTCTTCATGGTGTTTGATGAAGTGATCCTTTCCTGGTGCACTTGTTGTAGTGTCAGGTCAGATTCTACCTGCCACAGCTGGGGTGGGGGGCAGGAACTGTGTTTCTGATCCCACCCCATCTGCTGGAATTTGTGCCAGTAGAGCTTCTCTGCCTTTGTGCATTGGCAGGTCACACATGGGTGCACAGGCTGGGGCCTCTGGTTCTCTTCCGGCAGGTTGCTCTGGTGCAGGACCCCTGTGTTCAGCAAGGTACTGGCTGAGCTGGTGTGCTGGGTGGGAGGGGAGGGGCACTTTTTTTCTCATTTGCTGGCTCTGCACTCGCCAGAGTCTTGGTTGAGCTGCTCCTTTTGATGGGGGCTCCATCGTGGGAGCTGACCCACTACCCAGTGGGGAGTATTCCCACAGGTGGGGCCTCTGTCGCACAGTGGGAGTTCCCATGGGCTGGGCTACAAATCTGAAAGCATTCGCACTGACCAAGCTGCCCCTTCCATCTCTTACAGTTACAGTGGCCACTGTGTTAGGACCCACGACCTAGATTGCCGCTACCTGGGGGTTGGTGCTGCGCTCACTGAGTTCCAATGCCTCCCAGGGATCCATTCCCCCCACCTTCAGATGCATGGCTGCATGGATCTCTCAGAAGTCCTATTGTGCTGTGCAGGGAATCCTCTGCTGGTTAATGAATGTCCGTTTAGTTGTAACTTAAAGGGGAGAGACAAAGGAAACAACTCACTCCGTCACGATGCTGATGTCGCTCCTCCTCCTCTGAGGTATTCCTTGGGTCCTCCAGCTCCAGCTCCCATGGCTGGGAGAATTTAATTTTATGTTTGAGTAGAGTTTCCAGAAAGCTCAGACCTTTCTTTGACTGGAGAATAGTCTGTGGTGTGCCCAATAAGAAGTAACGTTACGTATGCTGTGCACAAATGTTTTGGTTTTTAAATAATTCAATACTTCTGTTGGAAGGTGGTTAACTATGGAACTTTAATTTTTTAAGGACTACATTATGTGTAACTTTAGCATACATATGATTGCTAGTTTTATAATATTCTGAATCCAATGCAATTTAATTGGAATATCATAATCAGATATAAAACATAAAATATTATTAACTTTGACATAATGTGTACTTCTAACCTTTCTTTGTGATGGCAGTTTCATTAAATTCTTGAGTTAAGGTTTCCTTTCAAATGTCATTTTTTATTTCAACAGCATTAGTAACACATTCTATTATTGTCAACTGTTTAGAAAGGTAAAACATTCATTATAAATTTGCAAAATTTTAACAAAGTATGAGTCCTTGTAATTTTATCTCCATTTAAAAGTTTGGCAGTTTGATGTGTATTTTTTTAAATTCTATTTCCTGATATATGCTAACATATATATTTTTTAAATTCTCTTGTTACAAGATACACTATGTACTAGTTACTATTTTCCTATTCAAAACACTTTTTTTCTTAGTATCTCAGTATTTTGTCACTATTTTGAAGATATGGACAAAGTGTTTAGTTTGATTCTTTTTTCCAAATAATTTATGTGATTATTTTATATGTGAGCATTGTAAAAGATATTTGAACAATATAGGAGAGTTATAAAGAACAAAATAAAACCACATGTAATACCTCTTCGAGAGTATTATTATTAGCAGTTAAACTTTCTTTTTTTCAACTTGTTCTGTGAGTCTATGAGATATATATAAAATACATATTTTAAATAAAATTTGAATTATACAATTTAGTATTCTTTTTTCGGTTAACATGGAGAAAATTATTCCGTATCATCAGATAGTTACTTAATGGCGATATAACACATAAATTATTTAACTACACTCTGTTGTTGGTTTTTAGGTTTTTTTCAGATATTTGCTGCTATAAATTCTGAAAGAAACCTTTTGATCATTTTCTTAGGAGACTTCCTTAGAGTTTAATGGATGTACATTATTATTTATTCCTTAAGCTTTGATAAATGCACATTTTACCAGATAGTCTTCCATAGAGGTTGTGCAGCCCCCTCAGCAAGGCTTTAGAGTGTATTTCTCTGGACTTGGCCAACATTGGGCATCATGATTTTCTTTCATCTTTACGAATTTTATAGATGAAAAATGTTGCACTTTTGTATAACATCTTTAATGTTTATACTACAACACAGTGCTGTGCACCTTTGGATATTATATACCTTTGATAGCTAAATGTAAAGCTAAATGTGAAATTAAATAAAATTTATATAAAAACATACAATTTGAGCCATATCAATATTGTATTAATTTCTGAAATGTTAGTGAAGAAAATTGCGAAAGGGTTGCTTTTTCTAGTTTGCATTGTTGTGTGTATAATTAGTAGAGTCTGCTGAAATGTCCACTTTGACTTTTGATGTGGTACAGCTATTGTGTGGCCCTGAAGGTTGTTGGGTTATAGTTTAAGAATCATCTCCACCCATGGCTGAAAAACATCTATGGAAAAGATGGTTTGCTAATAAAATTATTGGTGGTATCAGAATCATAGAGGCAATGGCAAACCTAACAAAGAGCAAATTGCTTTAGAGGCCTTTATATTGGACATTTTAATTACTGACTCTTCCCATTTGTTTATATTAGGAATGTTCCCAAAGGACTCCTAGCAAGAAGTTATTTTTTTTTTTGACTTGGTTTATTGTCTGTATTTGAACACATAGCATTTCTTTTTTCCTTTTCTTTAATGTTTTTGAATTATTACAATTCATAAGTTAAGAAAGACTTTATTCAGGGTGATCTTCAAACTAGTCTGCCCTTTCTAAAACATAAGGCAATGTCCTATTGAGGAGCAGTGATCATTTTTAGAACACAAGTCACATGTCTTTACCCACTGCTCCTGGATCTGCTGTATTTGACCTAAGTATGAAATGAGGTTGCTCTTTTTATCCCTCTGTAGTTGTGCACCCATAGGAACTCTTGGAGTTTTGTTTATCTGGAAACTTCGTATATACACAACTGAGAATCAGTTGTAGGCTAGGAAGTCTGTATTCTAAAAGTCTCAGTCCTAAAACTCATGTATTTTTCTTAAGAATATACTTTTGAAGCTTCCAGGATCATAGTCATCTGACTTTACTAAGTCACCTAACTTTACGAACTGGTTTGGTTGTAACTCATAGCAAATTAAAGGAGGGAGTTTACAAACCAGGGAAGGAAGGTGCTGCTAAAGCTGAACACATCAACAACTGTAAGAAGTGACTTCTGATACAAAACAAAGAAAAAATTATAGTCTTAGAACTTTGTCGCCTAGGGCCCTTTAGTATAGTAGCATTTGGTCTTACGCACTTCATTGGTGCTGGATTATATTATTTTTCATAGACAAATACAGTAGTTGTTCTCAGTCATCAAAAAGGGTAGATTCACATAATGTCATGTGTTTGGTTACCTAAGCATCCATGTTTGAGAATGTGCTCTAAAATTATTCTCTCTTCCCTTTTTCTCTTCGTTTCCAACGTTTATATATCATTTCTTTTTCTTATTGAATTGGCTAGGACCAGTTGGTTAAATTATTTTTATAGTGGCTTCTATTTAATTATAAAGTATGTATGTCTTAAACTTAGTTTTAGGGTTTAAAAGGATAAACTTTAATTTTCTAGCAAATTCATCTATTTAAGACCTAATTTCCTAATGATTAGACTGATGGAATTATTATACTTAAAGATATTTGCATCTGTGCACAGGTTCAGTTTGGCATATATACCTGCATATATATGTTTTAGAAGTATTTGGTTAGACAGAATTGTGGTTGGTAGAGGCATGAGTAGGTTAGAAGGTGTGACAGGGTAAAGGCTAATTATGGAAGAGTAGAAAGGTTAGGTAGGTATGAGTGATCGTTGGGGAAGAGAAAACAATTAATCTGAAGATCAATATGCTAATAATTTTATTCTTAGAATAGTCATTAAAAGGAAGTTTTTCATTTTCTATTTTAATGTCACATTTTCCCTAGGCATTTTGTAATTATCAGATATTGTTGTTTAGTCTTTAAGAGTGAAGATTTTATGTAACTGATTGAAGTGATATGATTATTAACAAGCAATATAAAGGGAAAAGGGGCAAGTGAAACCAGTTATCTTTTGAGTAACAGCATTTTTGCTGTTCTAGAATTATAAAGCATTGTTTTAGACACGGACTTTTATGCAGCCAAATGTATAAAATTATGTATTTCACTACATTGTCTTGATAATTGAATTTGGTTCAGGCTCATGGGAATCCTGTGGGCGGGTGTATGTTTGACTTCTGAGCAAGCTACTAGAGGAGGGTTGGTTTTAATTAATGCTTCACAAAGCAATGCTAAAATATGGGATTTTGGGTGTTTTTTTAATTTGCTGCTTTGTAGTGGGCGTACTAGTTGTTTCTTTTCCCATTGTGCCTTTTTTTCCCTTTAAAGAAAAACATCATTCTTACTTATTGCCTTTAATATTTCAAAGTGAAACTGATATGCATGTCTCTTATTTTAGTGTAATGGTATTGAATACAGTAAGCAGCACTTTTTCTCCTTTGAGGCGATGGGAGGCTATTTTCTCTACTTCTCTCAAACATTGTCTTTTTAGTGTTTTCACTGGGTCTTCAATTGAGGGGCTGTTTCCCAGTCAGAAACTACTACTATTGCAAATAAACCCAGAAAACTGAATGAAGTTTTGTGAATTTGTTATGAAGTCACAGGAAGGAAAGGAGAAGTTTCTGGGTTTGTTTGCATTAGTAATAAATATAAATAAGCCAGAACAAATTGAAGTTCTTTTCAGGATTCTGTTTGATGTGGAGGTGCAAGAAGAGGAGAAACCTCTTCGCTCTCTGTGTGGATATGAGGAGAGTTATGGTTCTACAGGTTATGGTTCTCATTTTCTTTACATACTTACCTTCTCCTGCTGCTTTGAAGCTGTTTACAGGAAGAACAGGGATGAGGAGAAAGAGCACTCTGTGAGTGCCCTACATCTCTAATCACTTTTGTTGTTTTTCTGTGGTGGTCATTCTTATTTTACCAATAAAGAAATTGAGGCATAGTCAAAGGTTACTATTTCCCTAGGTTCTCTG
Source organism: Tapirus indicus (assembly GCA_031878705.1). Lineage (NCBI taxonomy): Eukaryota > Metazoa > Chordata > Mammalia > Perissodactyla > Tapiridae > Tapirus > Tapirus indicus. The sequence continues at coordinate 55,294,857 of CM062918.1, read as the reverse complement.
TCTATTGCTTTAGCATTGAACCCTTTTGTGAGTTGGTTTGTTTTCTTCACCTTTGAGCTTTGAAACCATCCTAACTTCCTTCTTTACAGGGGAGGTGCATTGAAATAGTAGTTATTCACCTGTTGGTGATTTCAGCCTGATTCCCTTCATTGGCAGATTGCAGTATTGGGACTGCATTGGTTTTGATCATAAAATACACTTCTTGCTGATTTTTGACAGTCACAAAGTGTGGGATGTCTTTCTATAGCTTTGAAATAAAAACTGCTGCATGACAGACATTATAGTAACAGTTTCTGAAGTATGGCTGCCCATAGAAATTACCAACATCCTGAAACAATTACATGAGAAAATGGCTGATAAGATTGAGTTAAGTAGTATATTTATATGAATAATTTTTCAGCCAAGGGTGCAAAAAGGAAGCTACCCAGGTTAAAATGGTGATGGTATTCATTTTATTGCATAAGTAATATAATGAAAATAATTAAAAATGAAAAGGAAAATGAGAATGTCACCATCCTAACACAAATCTTTTTTATTTCCATTCTTACCTGCATTTTTGTTTATAAGTATACTTAACTTTTATTATTTGGTAATAATATCATAAATACATATTTTAGTCTATAAAGCCATATTTTAAGAATTAGGGATATTGGGAAAGTTTTAGGGGTCTTAGAAATGGGTGGCAAAATCTGGAAAGTAATAATTCCTTATATGTAGTTATTTGATGAAAGACATCTCTTAGAAAGGAACTTTGAAGGGGTGAAGGAGGAGAAGAATAAGGAAATGAAATGTATAAGGAAGGTTTAATTTCAGGACCACTGGTGTAACATAATCTTACATTTATTATTGGTTAATAATGGGTGTGTCCATTTACTTATTTCCAGTAATATGGGAAACTGTCTTTAAAGGAAAAAAAGGTCTTCCAGTGATTAAACACCTAAAACTGATGGATTTCTTTAAGAAAAATAACTTAAAATCATGGCTGAGCTGGCAAAAAAGTAAGATAAACAAAAAGGGGGCCCAAATTCAGAGAGGTTTGCAAGCACCTAATGACCGCTGCCCCAAGGGCATCTGCTGGTTCAATTCTGAACATCATAGTAATTTTCAGTTTTTAAGAGGTACACATGGGACTCAGGAGACAAAGAGTAGAAGCCATGCATTATATGAAGTCACGCCAGAGATCCACCTTCCTAAAATCAGAACCTACAAAATCATAACCTTTCCATTGGGAAAGGAAGAAGCAGAAAAAAATTACCCTAGCAAAGAGAGACAAAAAAATTTATTCTTCTCAGCCTTGGTAATGAATAGAGGGAGAAAGGAGTTTTCCCTGAATATTTATAATTAGAAACATGCCATCGTAGAGGTTTGGGACCCCACTATCTGTGTGATTTCAAAAAAATCTCTAAGCTGGACTCATTTTGAGTGATTATAGCTTGGTATTGTGCCCAGGCAAAGACAGAAGTGAATCCAAATTTTTTTGGAGGAATATCCTCTTAAAGCCCTCAAAGAATTGCCAAAGATACTGTTCCACAGAGTGTGAGCTCCCTGTAAAAAAACCACAAAGCACATGAGGAAATAGGTCACCATGAGCAAAACAAAACTTCAAAATCAGACCCACAAAGACTTCAGGTATTGTTATTACTGGATATTGAATATAAAAATAAATGTCTTTAATATATCTAAAGAAACAAATGGGAGAATTGAAAGTGTGACTCAGAAACAAGAGATTGTCAAAAATAATTAGAATCCAGAAAGAAAAAATATAATAATTAAAATAATAAATCCAAGGGCAGGTTTAACAACATATTAGATTGAAAAGAGAATTAGTAATGTAGAAGACAGATTTCAAGAAATAATTAGGAATGCTGTACAGGGAGATAAAAGAGATAGAAAATATCAATATAAGGTTAATACATGGAAGAAGGACTGAAAAGGTCTGATGTACATCTGTGGCAAACAGATTAATGGCTTTCCAAAGATGTCTACATCATGATCCCCAGAACCTGTGAATACATTCCTTACATGGCAAAAAGAACTTGGCAGATGTGATTAAATGAAGGATCTTGTGATGGGGAGATTATCCTGGATTATCGGTGAGCCTAGTGTAATCACAGGAGTCCTTATAAGGGAAAACAGTAGGCAGGAGAGCCAGAGAGAGATTTGAAGCTGCTACATTCTTGGCTATGAAAATGGAAGAAGGAACCATGAGCTGAGGCATACAGATGGTCTCTAGAGACTGAAAAAGACTATGGATTCTCCCCTAGAGCCTCCACAAGCAGTGCAGCCCTGTCAACACCTTGGATTTAGCCTAGTGAGACCCAGTTTGGACTTCTGACCTCCAGAACTGTAAGATAACAAATTTGTGTTGTTTTAGGCCACTGAGATACTGGTAATTTGTTACAGGAGCAATAGAAAACTAATACAAGATCTAATTAAAATTTCACTTATAGACAGATGAGAGAAGGGTAAGACATACTTAACTTTAAACTTTAAATGTTTATTTAAAAATTTCTTGAGTGGCTCTTGAAAGAATAAAAGTTGAACTAGAAGGCAAATGGAATGGGAGAGGGGAAACTCAAATAATATGGAAAAAGAGAAAGAAAGAAACAAAAGGGTAGGACAAAGAAATGGTAGAAATAAGGCCAAATGTATCAGTAATCATCATAAATATAAATAAATGCTCTAGTTAAAAGACAAAGATTGTCAGACTGTATGTAAAAATGTAACCCAACTATGTGGTTTTTAAGAGAGTGAAATATTAGAGGCAAGTTGAAGGTAAAAGGATGGAAAATGTTATACCTGGCGAAATATTAACCAAAAGAAATTGGTGTAATTAATAAAATAAAATAGACTTCAGGGCAAGGAGCACTACTAGAAATAGTATCAGTGTTTCAGATGAGAATTGCTTTTTGCTGCTAGGTAGAGATGGAAATAACAGTGGCTTACAGAAGATAGACATTTATTTTTCTCCCACATAAAGGAGTCTAGAGAGTGACATCCTAGGGCTGATTATGGAGGTTTCCTTTTATCATCAAGGTCTTAGGATACTTCTGTGAGTGGTTTCTGTACTACCATCTTTAACTTGTGGCCAACCTTACGGTCCAAGATGGTGGCTCCTTGGAGCACCAACTCTCACAGATTGCATGTAGGAGGAAGGATAGGGGATGTGTGTGGAGTTCATGCAAGCTTTAGGCCATCTCTTAAAGAGATTCATGGAAGTTCCACCTAACAACTTCATTGGTCTTTCACTGCAAGGCAATTATGAAATGTATTTTAGGGGAGCACATTGCTGCCCAGAAGAAAATTGGATTTTTCTTACTGAGGAAAAAGGAGGAGAAACTCGATATTGGGGGAGGCCACCAGTAGTCTCTGCCATATCATATAATGATAAAAGGTTCTGCTTACCAGGAAGTTACTAGAATTCTAACGTTATTTGTACCAAGTAACACAGGTTTAAAATAAACCAAAAATAACAACTACAAGGAGAAATACACATCACCATAATAATAGTTTTTAACACAAAAACAAAAAATTTAGTAAGGAGACAGAAGATTTAACAACACAATGAACAAGCTTGAGTAACTGGATGAACATAGAACATTGTATTCAAATTTTAAAGAATCAGTACCACCGAGTTGCTACTATATGCGTATTTTAGTACTTTGTGAAATCCAGAATTTCTGATAATGAAACATACTCAATCTTAAAACGTACCCCTGAAAATCTCAACAAACTTCGGAGAATATGTGCCAGACGGACCACCTTCTCTAATGACAATGCAAGCTAAATTAGGACTCTAACTTAAAAAATGTTTGAAAATTAAAAAAAACGCTTCTGAATAACTCTGAGGTTGCAGAAGAAATTATTATGGAGGTTTAATAATAAAACTCAATGATAATGAAAATATAACATCAAAATTTGTGCATGAAGCTTGGTGGTTCTTGGGCATAGCACATAGTTTCAGTATTTTCTAGTTGTTGAGGGCAGAGGTAATTAAGAGAGGAAAAGAACCTCAGAAGTTGAGAACTGTCAGTGGCTCCTCAGGCCTTGACATTAGCATACAAAGCCTTGTGTAGGTTGACCTCTGACAGTTGTTGTTAACTGACAAATTGTTAGATGTCTCTTGTCTATGCTTCCTTATACTCCCAAATACCTCTTGCACATTTGTAAGAGCCCTAATCATATTGTGGGGTTTTTTTGGTGAGGAAGATTAGCCCTGAGCTAACATCTGTTGCCTGTCCTCTTTTTGCTGAGGAAGATTGTTCCTGGGCTAACATCCATGCCCATCTTCCTCTACTTTCTATGTGGCTCGTGTGCCACAGCATGGCTTGATTAGCAGCACATAGGTCTGCCTGGGATTCGAACCTGCAACCCCCAGGCCCCCAAAGCGGAGCGAGCAAACTTAACCACTATGCCACCGGCTGGCCCCATCATATTCTTTTAAAACCACTAAAAGCTATGTTTTGTGTTTGTGTTTCCAGGGTCTGTCTTAGTACTTGGTATGTAGAAAGCAGTCAATAAATACTTGTTAATAAATCGGCTCTTGCCATCCATATTTTGATTGTGTTGTGTAGGAAGGAATGATTATGGAAATTTATCTAAGATTTTGTATAGCACAGGGTTTAAAAAAATTCTGCATTGTATACTCAGAAATATATGGTTAAAATATGTTTTGGGAAGGTTCAATACAGTTTGAAAAGGTTCTTTTTGTCTTCCTGCCATTTCATGTCATTGGCTGGAACAGAAGGGTTCAGGAGTAAAGATGGTGAAATGAGAAATGAACTACTGCAATGGATTTAATAAGGGCAAAATAAGAGGTAGGCCAGTGGTTCTTCCTTAATTCATCATATCAGAGTTCAGTCTGAAAGTGGAATCACTAGGATATACGTGTGTATTAGGGATTTGACTGTGCAATTCTGGGAGCTGGTTAAACAGTCAGTAAGTCTTTGAGTCTGTTGCTAGAGCTTGTAGTTCACAGGCAGGTAGTTGATAAGAGAAGATGGAAAATTGGAAGCCATGGGCACAAGCTAGAACTGAAAAAGACAGACTGGAATGCTTATCAGTTGCCACTACCTTTAAGCTTGTTGATGTAGGTATCCTGCAGGAGAAGCTGGGCATTCTTATTCAAGGAGCTAAACACACACTTGGCCCAGGAGAAGGAGAAGCTGAAGATGGATCCAAGGGAAGTGTGAATCATTACAGGCCTGGGCTATTCCACACACTAACAAAGTGAGCTCGCAGATAAGCGACAACCTGTGTGAGTTATAGAAGCACCTGTCTCAACCTTCTGAGCATAAAAACCAAAATGTCTGCTGCTTCACTTCCACCTTCCAGATGTTGCCTGAACATCTTTTGTGGCCCACCCTAACCAGAAACATATAGGGAAGGGAATTCTGGGAAATGTTTATTTTAGCTAAGTCGACACATTACAAAAGCCATTGCATACATTTAGGGATGTGAATATACACTCAGTAAAATTTTCAGTACTTTCTTATCACAGTGATTTTCCAATTTCAATGCAAAAGAATCATTTGGAGAACTTGTTAAAATGCAGATGTATGAGCACTGCACCAAGATTCCAGTTAAGTGGGTCAGGAGTTGGGGGCCAGAAATACTTATTTTTGTAAAGAATAACAAATGCATGGAATTTTTTTGCCACATTTAGAGAAGCATTGATAACAAGTAATATATTAATGTTTCTTAATCCTAGCTGCATATTTAAAAAAATACCAGTGTCCTGCCCATCCTCATCTTATTAAATCAGGTTATTAAGGGAGGTGTGGATCCTGGTTTTGTGTAGTTTGTGTTTTATTAGTGATTCTGCTGCACAGCCACAACTGAGAACAACTGTTTTATAGCAATGAGTTCAAAGGAAATACTCAAATAAGAAGAATAGGGACCTAGTAAGAGGCTTTGAGATTGGTCCATATTTATTTTGCATAGTGATGTTTGATGAATTAGTGAAGATTGTATTTGATCAAAGTAACCTCTCAAAGCAGGTGAGTAGAGCCAAAAGTCTCACTGGGTGAAACTTTGTCCTGTTCCATCAAAACTAGGAAACTATGTCAGAATTTTTCTGACACAAACTGATTATCTGCTATTGATGTTTCAGCCTTTTAGCTTTTATTCAACTTTAAGTTTTAGACGTGGGAGGCTTAATTGTAATTAACAGATCTGATTTTAATAGCAGTGCGAGTGCAAAGTGAAGATTAAGGTTAGCCTGTTAAGCAATTTACAGATTCACACTTCTAATTTAATTTCAGGTGCTGGTTTTCAGTAAACTATGGAATTGTATTCAATGTTATAGGGAATTTCTTAGAAATATCTACATATACGCTACCACTGTTAAAAAAATGAAATATTCTGACAGAAAAAAGTCCAAGATGTATTAAGTTACCAAAAAGGGGGCAAATTCTGGAACTTTAAATTTGTGTAGTATTATCCCATTTCTTTTTTTCACTTTAAAAACTACATTTTAAACAATGTTATATGGATAATTGATTTTCAACAAGGGTGCTGAGATCATTCAATGGGGGAAAGGACGTTTTTTCAACAAATGATGGGAAACCTGGATATCCATATACAAAAGAATGAAGTTGGATTCTTACTTTACACTGTATACAAAAATTAGCTCAAAATGGATCAAAGATGTAAACTTGAGAGCTGAAATTAAAACTCATAGAAGAAAACATTGGGGAAAATATTCATGACGTTGGATTTGGCAATTTTATAGATATGACACTAATACCACAAGCAACCATAGAAAAAATAGATAAATTGGGCTTCATCAAAATTAAGAACTTTGTGCATCAATGGATACTATCAAGAGTGTGAAAGGACAACCTACAAATGGAAAAAAATTTTGCAAGTCATATATCTGATAAGGGATTAATATGTAGAATATGTACGTAACTCAACAACAAAAAACCCAGTTCAAAAATGGGCAAAGAACTTGAATAGACATTTCTCCAAAGAAGATATACAAATAAGCACATGAAAGGATGCTCAACATTGTTAGTCATTAGGGAAATGCAAATCAAAACCACAATAAAGTACCACTTCATACCCATTAGTATGGTTATTATCCAAAAAAAAGCAAGTGTTGGTGAGGATGTGGAGAAATTGGAAACCTTCTGCCTTGCTGGTGGGAATATAAAATAGTACAGCCACTGTGGGAAACAGTTTGGTGGTTTCTCAAAAGGTTAAACATAACAACTACCATATGACCCAGCAGTTCCATCCCTAGGTATATATCCAAAAGAATTGAAATCAAGAGTCTTGAACAGATATTTGTACATTAATGTTCATAGCAGCATTATTCATAGTAGAGCCAAAAGGTGGAAGCAAGCCAAGCGTCCGTTGACAGATGAATTAATAAACAAAATGTGGTGTATACATGTAGTATATATGCTTTCTAGTTTGTTGTATCTATATCAATTACTTTTAACCTTCTATTTTCATCTTGAAAAAATTTTTTAAATGTATCAATTGAGACACATGTACTATATATAATACCTAATGGTCAGCTATTCAGTAGAATTTTGTATAGAAATATCTTTATGTCAAAGATGTGTAGCAATATGCTCTATACTTTTTTAAAAATGCTTTTTGCACACCCACAAAATGAAGGGGATAGTCTTGGTCATTCAGTTACTGCAGTTTTGTCATATTTATTAGCCATTCTGAAATTCTTTCATCAACTAAACCTGAAAAGAAAATTGGTTTTTAGTTTCATTTCTTGTCTGATATCTTCTGTACTATTGAAAATATTTATGGCCATCAAGTTCTAGATACAGTATTAATGTGGAAAACATGATGATTTCCATCACAGTTCAACAAATTGTTTTGTTCAAGCACAGACTGCATCTTTTTCTTTTTGTTGTAAGTACAGACTGCAACACATGTCCCAACAAGCTTCTGCATGCTCTTTGACACTGGCTATGAGGACAGGACTAGTCTTTTTTAAAACCTGGATAAAAAAACTATTCAAAATATAATTTCCTGTGAAAGTAGAGTGTTTGTAAAGAACTGCAGATTAGCTCTTGTCCTAAAAAGCATAGGAGAAGATGGGGCAGTACTGATACAAATAATAATTATTAATAATTTCACCTATTTTAAACTTGTGTGTAACAAGAAGTTTTAAGTTATTATGGTGACATGTAAGCATTTTTCTTCATTTAATATGGTAGTAATTGAGTGAGGGACATGATCATTTTAATTAGTGTTGCAACAACAGTCAGAAAAGTATTTTCATAAGATTCTTATGTGTCTTCTGAAAGCAGCATAGATTACAGATTCAAACTAGCCTTGGAATTTAGCTTCTCACTAGCTGTTTTCCCTTGGGAAATTAACTATCTAAGTAATTTTCACTTTGATTTCCTATGATATGGGGGGATGATCTGTCTTGTGATGTCTCCCAGGAACTAAAAGGAAGGAATTAACCCAATGATTGATTTACTGTTTTAGCTGTTTGAATAGCCAGGTTGTATAAATTCTGAAGTTTTTAGTGCTCTTATAATTTCTTATAACGTATTTCTTTTAAAGCTTTTATAACACAGATTTTAAAAAATCAACCCATTGAAACAAAGAAAGCCTAGAATGCCTAGATTTAGGTAGCAGGATTAATTTCTGTTTAAATGAAGATTATGAAGAACCTTTAAGCTTTTTAAACTCGTTTTATTTTGAACATTTACTGTGCTTAAGGTATATGGGGCATGATTAAGAAGAAATGGGTTTTTGCCCTTAAGAGGCTTTCAGTATATGGGAGAACTGGACTTGTACATGATGGTTCTTTTTTTTCCTTGATCATTTGAAAATATACTACTGATATCCCTAATATTGTAGGGAATAGAATAGGTTCTTTCTCTGATTATAGAACCTGTGACTATTATAAATCTTTTACTCTATAGGAATTCTGAGCCTATTCGGTGACATAGATAAGTATTGAGTGCAGGTTGCATTTGTAGGTTCCAGTAGACTTCCTAGCCTTAAAACAAATAAGAAAGAAGGGAACAAAGAAAGGAAGTGTGTAGAGTGTGGATTATGGGTTTTGTGTATATTGTGGCTTTGTTGTTTTATAATTTTTTTGTAATTAGAATATGGAGTGAAATGAAGGGATGGGATCTGGTTAATTGAGGGTATTTGTTAAGTAACGTAGTTCCCCCTTATCCACGGTTTTGCTTTGCATGGCTTCAGTTACCCGCACGTGGTTAGACATGGTCTGAAGATATTAAATGGAAAATTCCAGAAATAAACAATTCATAAGTTTTAAATTGTGCACAATTCTGAGTATCATGATGAAATCTTGTGCTGTCCCGCTCCATCTAGCCCAGGACATGAATCATCCTTTTGTCCAGCGTATCCACACTGTATATGCTACCTGCCTGTTAGTCAGTTAGTAGCTGTCCAGGTTTATCCGATCGACTGTTGCTGTATGGCAGCTCTTGTGTTCAAGTAACCCTTATTTTCCTTAATAATAGCCCCAAAGCATAAGAGTAGCGATGCTGGTGATTTGGAAATGCCAAAGAGAAGTGTAAAGTGCTTTCTTTAAGTGAAAAGTTGAAAGTTTTTGACTTAAAAGGAAAGAAAAAAAATCATATGCTGAGGTTGCTAAGATATACGGTAACTTTTATTACAGTATATTGTTAGAATTGTTCTATTTTATTGGTTATTGTTAATCTCCTACTGTGACTAATTTATAAATTAAATTTTATCATAAGTATGTGTAAGAAAAAGCATAGTGTCTATATGGTTTGGTACTGTCTGTGGTTTCAGGCATCCACTGGGGGTCTTGGAACATATCTCCTGTGGATAAGGGGGACTACTATAAATTTCAGTTAATTGAAGACAATCAATTCAGTTAAACATTTACTCACTCTACTCTGTTTTGGGCACAGTGCTTGATACTACAGGTACATAAGACAGCAGTTCCTGATTCCATAGAGTTCTGTAGTATAGGCAGAAAATAGCCACAGTCAATTAGTATAGTGATAGATGGATGTATAAACTAGGGATCATATTCATTCATGTGTCATAAATTTATTGAGCAACTACTATGTGTTAGGCCCAGTGTTGGCACTGGGAGTACAATGACTCCCAGTCATTTGTTTGTACATTTGATTTGCTTGTACATTGAGCTTACAGGCAGGTTTTAAGTAGGTTTTATTTTGTCAGTATCGTTAAGTTTTTGAAATGAAGTAGATAAGACAAGAAACAGCAGGAGTAAGTTGACTCTCTACACTGGAGGAACTCAAATCAGAATGTAGTTTGTGTGACAATCTAATATGCCCTTGATCAACCGAAAAGGTTGAAATTCTAATTTTTCCTATCAATATTGGAGAGATTCTTTATTACTAAGCTTGTGATAGGATTTTTTTTAAGTAATAATTAGGTGAAAAGTTACTTTAAGGCTTAAAAATTCAAATCCTCAATCACAAAGTAAGTATTTATGGAGGAAACCTACTAGTTCTTTGGAAGGTAGGTAGGGATGAGGCAATCAATGGAGAGAACTGAATCTGATAATTATTTGGGACTGTCATCAAGGCTGCCTGTTGGTGTTCTGTAGCCTGTTATGCTGACTATTCCTGTATTACCAAACTGCAGTTATCAAAGCCTTTATTTAAAAATTAAAAAATAATTGTGAGAAAAATGAGGATTCAGGATACTTGTGACTCTATGCCAATGAGAGGTGTTTGTGGCTCTTCAATACTGGCTTCATCATGACAGTTTTATTATTTTCCTTGAGTAGAGAAGAAAAGCCATTTGCTCAGCGAAAGCTAGTATGTTTTTGATTTTTAGCATAAGTTGGCGTGAAAAAAATTTTAGTGCAGTGGAAAATGGAAAACCCTTTTACCAGGTACTGAAAGATATTTTTCCTATTAGCTTGTGTTTGTTTACCCTTCTGACATAAGATGTGTTCTGAAATAGTAGGTAGAAGTATTTGAAACAAATGTTTTCTTTTGTAGATTGTCTTAACAGAGCAATTCTTGTAAAATAAGCCAATAGTCTCAATCTTTGGATTAAATCTTTTGGAAATATCATTAAGGAAACCAAAGATAGAAATAATATTGATCTTTAGGCTTACCCTAAATTAGAGAAAACCAGGTAATTCTAGGAGTGAGCTTTTTGGTGATGATAAGTGTAATACTATCATCTGTTAAAGTAGATAAAAGATTTCAGTAGTTCAAACTTTTTTGGTATCATTGTCTTAGTTTTAAATTAAAAGCTTCTGTTTCCAGCTCCTTGAATGGGATGCTCTTAGAAAATAGTCTCTTGTGTTTTACCCCTGAGATGTACCTGTACATGCTTCTGTATTCCCTTCTTCCCAAGTAATTTTAGCTCATGTTTAAAGCTGAGTATATAATCTCTGAAAATAAAGATGAATTTCTTAGTCCTATAATAGCTATTATACTAAAATTTAGAAGTTGGTAAATTGGTATAAATGGTGTTTATCAGAAGAACTGGTTTTAGTGTGTGTAAGTCAATATATTTATCAGTTGATAATTTTTATGTAACTTTTTAAAATTAAAGAATCTTGCTTTACAGTAAAAGTATTTTCTTTTTGCAATCTGTATCTTAAAACACAGTAAAAGTAACTGAAAACCAAGGTGCAGATGTTTTCATTCATGTTGAATGAAGTGAGGTGTGGTGTGATATGATGAAACATGGCGTGATGTGGGTAAGAGGTTTGGAATCAGGCATATCTGAGTTTGAGTTTTCTGTCTGCTGTTTCTTAGCTGTGGTAGTGTTAGGCAAATTACTTAACATCTGTAAACTTTATTTCTCCCATGGGTAAAGTGAGAATAATAATAATACCTATCCCATAGGTTAGTTGTTAAATAAGATATCCCCGGTGAAGTGTCTTGTATAGTACCCAGTATGCAGTAGGCACTCAAAAGATGCTCTTATTACTGTAAAAAACAAATTCAGAGCTGTGAATTAAGCCCTAAAGTTGTGGTAGTTAAAAATAGTTATAATTAAGGAGCTTTAAAAACATTTATTTAAAGTAGTTGTGAATCTGGTTCTCCCTGATTTTAATTAATTTCCCATAGAAATGGTTAGGTAATCTATTATGATTCTAGGACTATAGAGTTTTTCTTGGTATGAGGTAACCCATTATGAGAATGATGTAGTACTAACAGCTGTCAGGATATGTGAATTGTCTTTTAGGCTTGTACTCCCTGCTTTGACCTCCTCCACATGATGGAATTCAGTTATCTTTACTGAAAATAATGAAAGATGAAGCTTAAAGCTGATTACATACACTTGTAGAATTCAAATAAAAGCCTGCTGTGCTGCTTCTAAGTGTTATAACTATAGCCATATCCCAGTAAAGGTAGAATATCGTTAAAGACCACTTGAATGAATGTGCTAATCTCCTTAAAATAAATACTTTTGGGGGGCCGCCCGGTGGCGCAGCGGTTTAGTCCGTGCTTGGCAGCCCGGGGTTCGCAGGTTCGGATCCCGGGCGCCCGCCGATGCACTGCCTGTCAGCCATGCCGTGTCAGCGTCCCATATAAAGTAGAGGAAGATGGGCACTATGTTAGCCCAGGGCCAGTCTTCGTCGGCAAAAAGAGGAGGATTGGACGGATGTTAGCTCAGGGCTGGTCTTCCTCACAAAAAAATATATATATATATAAAAAAAATAAATACTTTTGTTTTATTACAACATAGCTGTAGAGAATGATTACAGGAAAAACAGTATCCACTGTTCCAGAAATCACAAAAATTGAAAAGACCAAGAGTTCCGTATTAAATTTTATATTAATCAAGTTCTCGTGGTTCAGACACTTTTACGTGTTCAAAAGCTACCCTAGTCTAACACATTGCAGAGCATTGGACTGTATAATAATAAATTTTACCTTACATGTTAATTCAGCAGCATCCTCTTGACAAAAGTCAAGTGTATTTATACATGAAAATGCACTATTTCCTAAAAGAATAAATTTTCTTGTGATAATCTGTGCATTTGTTGCAAAGTCAGTGATGAATCTTAAGAAGCATTGAGGAAATTGGATGGGGTTCATTTATAATCTCAGGCTACAAGAATAGGCTGTTTTAGGGCAACCATATGCTTCTCTTCCTATAGGTTTTGGTAATCAGTGTAATGTTTATAAAAGCACAGTGGTGTAAGTCACAGGCTCTTGAGTCAGGCTGCCAAGTATCCTGGCTCCACTTCTGCCTGGTTTTGTGATCTTAGGCACCTTACTTGGTTTTCTCATCTGTGAAATGAGGATAATAGTAAGAATATTACTATCTCGTAAGGCTGTGGAAGGATTTAATGAATTAATAAATTTAAAGCACTTAAAAAGTGCCTGGCACATAAGGGCTCAATAAATTTTAGATGTGGTAGCTGTTGCTGTTCTCCAGTGTGACAGATGTGAACTATTGCGAGTTTTTCATTATGTCCTATGAAGTGTATGCAGAGAATAATAAAAACTACTGGGAAAGAGTGGCTTTGTATTAGGAATACTAGAATGACTCTATTCCTTTTGCACTACCATGTAAGGTATAAAATGAGAGAATAAGCAGATAATGACCCTTTGGAGGAAATAAGGAAATAAATATAACTTTAAACATTCTAATCAGATGGGTGAAATTGTTTATATGTTTAGCCAATGATTAGCAAATAATTCTTTGAGACAGGGCAAAAGTTAAATAAAAATAGGATAGTACTTGTATTTAATTTTGTAGCAGATTTTCAACAGCAGCTTTTCAGGTTACCAATAAATACTGTGGAACAGTGAAGACTCATTCATGACAAAAGCAGGAAGATAAAAGTGTAATCATTTTATATTGCCATGATTAACGCGGAGCACCGTCTTAAACTTTAAGAGTAACTGAGTTTAAAAACTTGGTTTGCATGTACCAAGTGAGAGTATAGTATGTGCCTGAGATGAAAAAGGCTTAACTAACTGTTGGCACCTTGGGGTGAAAGAACCAGATTTCTTTGTGGCTAGTTCATGCATAAAAGTAAGAAAGAAAAACCTGCATGTGGGGATACTCATGTTATAAGCTTTTATGCTCCATGAGAGGAGACAAACATGTTATAGAATAAGGATTTCAGAAAGTGAAAGATATTTACCGTTAGGGTAATTGAGTTGAGAAAAAAGAATAAAAATACAATGACATATTATAGTGTCTAGCAGGCACTCTTGTGAGATTTGTTACTGCCTTGTGTAGCTTATAAATAAGTTAGTGGGAAATACAGGAAGAGAATTTAGGCTTTATGTACAGAATCGTTATAACCCCAACTCCCCCTCCTCTTTCCCTACCCTATTGACTGCCTTGCTTGCTCAGGGAAAGTTTAATGATACGATCATTTCATAATGGGAAAGCTTTACCAATATTAGTGTTAAGTCTTTTGACTAGATGCTTTTAATTGAAATTTGCAGTGCCTGTGGACTTAATCTAGCTCAATATCAGAAGCAGCTGCATTCATCATCGGCCCATGGACTTGTGGTAATTTTATATGATATAGTCTTTTTCCTTTATAAATGCATCTGTTCATCACATAATTGCTTGCATTTTCTAATGTGGAATAACCTTTTGTTTGGAATGCTTAGAATAATACATTAAATTGTTCTCATTTGGATTTGAAATTGAAAAATGGGAATTTTCCCTTGAGTAAGAAACAGAAATGAATTAAATTTATCTAGTTAACAATACTAACCATGATATTCTGAACTTCTCTGTAGAAAGCATTATCATTACTTCAGACTCTCACTTTTCATATTGACTTGTTTTTATTGCTGGAGTGAACAAGGTACTTTTTAGTTTAAACGGGGTACTTTTTTCATGTTTTGTGGGTTCCCATCCTTGTTTTTGGCACCATAGATTATTTATGCTAAAGACTTTAAAAGCTGTATTTTGAGCTTAACAACTTTAGAGCAGAGGTTGCAAACTAATGCCTTGGACATTGTTTAAAATTCTAAAAAATTAATTGCCAACATATAAAAACTGGGAGATTTTATTGAAATTTCAGTGCTTAGCAATTCTTGAAAAATCAGAGCTGGCAACACTGGGTCTGTATTCTTATGTGGCAAAACTCAGCAGGAGCTGAGAGGTAGCTGTGCTTTGGATGGGATGTCCACTATTCGCTTTACGCTATGCGCCTTTGCAGTAGCCATCACTCATTACATTCGGTATCTGGTCCTTCTCAGCATTGCAATTTATGTATCAATGAGTTTGTTTTTTGATGTGTGCCTGTTTCAGTGGAGTTATCTGGAGAATCATAAAAAGCCCTGGTCTGCTTAGGCCATCAAGCAATTTTGTTTTTTTAAGCCTTTAGACAAGTAGAATTTTCCTTTTATGATTTTAATTATTTCAAGAGAAAGGTATTACATTTTATGCCTGTAACATAAATACAAGGAGGTAAGCATGATAAATTAAGCTAACTTTGTTTGTTTTTTTTGTGTGTGTGAGGAAGACCAGCCCTTAGCTAACATCTGTCACCAATCCTCCCCTTTTTGCTGAGGAAGACTGGCCCTGAGCTAACATCGTGCCCATCTTCCTCTACTTTATATGGGACGCCGCCATGGCGTGGCTGACAAGCAGTGCGTCGGCAGGCGCCCAGGATCCGAACTCACAAACCCCGGGCTGCCAAGCGCTGACTAAACCGCTGCGCCACCAGGCGGCCCCAAATTAAGCTAACTTTGAAACAAACATAATTTAAAATCCAAACAAGTATGCTTTCTTAAAGTAATCACCTCAAGAGACCAGTTATTCTAAAAGTGCTATTCAAAACATTTTTGGAAAAAAAAAATGATGGCATATTTTTTTTTGAGTATTCTCAGGGATGTCAGATTTTTATCCTTTGTGAGTAGATACATTTTAGTAGTACTTGAAAGGTATGTATAATTTGTCAAGAAAATCAAATGTGACAAATTTTATGAAGTAGCAAGAAGTCAGTCATATTTTACCCATCTTCACAGTAAATTTGAACATTTGTTCAAAGTAGATAGTTCTCCAGGAAAGAAGATATTATAAATACAGGTTTATACCCATTAGCCTTCAACCTTAATACCCCCTGCACCCACCCCCCGCCAAAAGACTAAGTATAATGAATTAACAACAATGACAATACTAAAGCAAAAGTAAAGAAGAAAACTTCATCAGTGTGTTGAAAATAGGTAACAACTTTAATTTAATGCCACAAATTTCTAGGAATGTCTTCCAGGAACAATATACTTTGGACCAGATTGAAAGAAATTCAGTTGCAATTATCCTTTTCAAGAGGAATTGTATGATATGTGAATTATATCTCAATAAAGCTGTTTAAAAGAACCGCAAATGAGACCCTATGGAAAAATTTTTGCCATAAAAAGGGACATAGTATTCAAATGATGAAGAACATCAGTGTGGGAAATGGAAGAAATTTTAAGTCGCTCAAGGGAGGGAGAATTAGGCTGGCTTCTCGCAAAAAAATTGTGGACGTATTTAAAAATCACCACACACTTTTGTTTTTTATTGTTTCAGGAGGAAGTTGTGAGGCCAGTGCACTTTTGACTCAATGGGGCTGAATGGGTGAGTAAGTGAGTGTGGAGTCTTTTGGCTAAGTATGGCAGATGGGAGAGAGCTCAGCTTTGGATTCCTGGCTGGGTTGGACTGTGTGACTTAGTAAGTATAGCCTCTCTGAGCTTCAGTTTCCTCGTCTATGGCAAGGAATAATTGTCTTTTATCAAGGCAGGTAAGGTGAGGTTAACTTCGCTGAATAGGTCACAGAGCACCCAGAGTCAATTACTTTTAAACTGTAAATTGTCTTTTATAAACTTAAGTCCCTTAAGTATAAATGTCACTCCCCTGCTTTAAATGCTTAAATGGCTTCTCATTGCACCATCAGTGACCTATAAAATCCTGAAAGATGGCTTCCTGCTACCTCTTCACTTGGCACACTGTAATCTCCAGCCTTGCTGATCTTCTTTCACCAAGAGCCTTTCTCTACAGGCTGTTCCTGTCTGGAGGCTCTGTTCCTAGCTCTTGACAATGTTGGCTCCTTCTCATCCTTGAGGACACTGTTTAAATGTGGCTTCTAATAAAGGTCTTAATCACTTTCTATCTAAGACTCTCCCTTTTGACTTCCCCATAATCTTTATTTCAGCAGGTCTTTGTTTTCTTTGTAGCGTGGTGCAAATTTGTAGTTGTTTTATTCATTTGATTGTTTGTTTATAGTGCCGCCTCTAGACTACAAGCACTGTGAGCACAGGAGCTATATATATATGTTGAGTTCACCATTATACCCAGTGACTATCCTAGTTTTAGACACAGGAGGCACTCACTAAGAGTTTGTTGATTTAATTGAGAACTCCACTTTAAATAAATATAGGTGCTTGTATTTTTCCTTTTCAATACCTGGACATGAAGCAAATTCCTTCAGTAATTGCTGTAATTTTTTTTTTTTGCTGGGAAAGATTCACTCTAAGCTAACATCTGTTGGCAATCTTCCTGTCTTTTTTTTTTCTCCCCAAAGCCCCTGTACATAGTTGTATACTTTAGTTGTAAGTCCTTCTAATTCTTCTCTGTGAGCCGTTGCCGCAGCATGGCTACTGACAAATGAGTGGTGTGCTTCTATTCCTGGGAACCAAACCCTGGCCACCAAAGTGGAGCATGCCGAATTTTAAACACTAGGCCATCAAGGCTTGCTCTGTAATTCTTTAAGGTTCTTTTATGTAGAGATAATATTTAAAGACACGTGTGTGCATTTTTTTAAGACTTTAGTTTTTAGAGCAGTTTTAGGGTCACATCAAAATTAAGAGGAAGGTACAGAGATTTCCCATATACCCCCTGCCCCCACACATGCATAGTCTCCCCCATTATCAACATCCTCCACCAGAGTGGTACATTTGTTACAATTGATGAACCTACATTGACACATCATAGTCACCCAGAGCCTATAGTTGACATTAGGGTTCATCCTTGGTGTTATACATTCTATGCGTTTGGACAAGTGTATAATGACATGTATCCACCATTATAGTATTATACAGAGTAGTTTCACTGCCCTAAAAATCCTCTGTGCTCCACCTATTTATCCTTCCACACCCTCCCCCTGGCAACCACTAATCTCTTACTGTCTCCATAGTTTTGCCTTTGCCAAAATGTCATATAGTTGGAATATACAGTACGTAGTATTTTCAGATTGGATTTTTTCACTTGGTCACGTGCATTTAAGTTTCTTTTATGTCTTCGTGGCTTTGATAGCTCATTTCTTTTTACTGTTGAATAATATTTCATTTTTGGATATACCACAGCTTGTTTATCCATTCACCTACTGAAGGACGTTAGAGCCCTTAGCATGTTAATAACAGTTGTTTTAAATTCCTGATCTGATAATTTCATCATCCTTGCCATGCCTTGTTCTGATACTTGCTCTGTCTCTTCAAATTGTGTTTTTTGCCTTTTGGTAAGCCTTGTAATTTTTTCTTGATAGCCAGATATGATGTACCCGGTAAAAGGAACTGCTGTAAATAGGCCTTTAGTAATAAGGTAGTGAGGTATGAGGAGAGGGGAAGCGTTGTATAGTCCTATGATTAGATATCAGTCTTTTAGTAAGCCTGTTCCTCTGGACTGTCAGCTTCACAAGTGTTTCTCAGGTTTTTTTTCTCCCCCCTTAGGTGGGACAGGATGGCTAGAGTAGTTTGGAATTGGGTATTTCCCTTCTACCATGTAGAAGACTAGAGGGGGCTGGAGTCCTTTTCCCAGGTCAGTTAGGCTCTGATAAATACCCCAGCAGGTTAAGCTCTGGGTAACTAGTTTCTCCAGAGGGCAGGCCTTAAGAACAGAGTCCTCTGACATATTTCAAAATGGTTCATTTTCCCCTCCCTCTGCTGGAAGCACAGGGGATTTTTTCTTCGATATTTACTGTGGGAACCTGGTTGAGCTCCTGGAGGTAAATCTCACAAAATTGTGGGGCCCCTCATATGACTAGGTCCCCCTGGAACATTTAACTCTTAGAATTGTCCACGCTTAGTCTCCAGAAATTCATCAATTACAGATCAGGTTTTCCTACACCAGCATTGGTTCCCCCTGAGTGTTCTGAGTCTCTGCTCCAGTAAGTTGTGACTCCCTGTTTTCACTTGTCTCTTTCCAATCTTGGGGGCAGTGGTTAGCCCCATGTTCTACCCTCTCTTATGGATGCAAGAAGAGTTGATTTTTCAGTTTCTTAATCTTTTTACTTGATAGAGTGGTGACTTCCAAGCTCCTTACATGTGAAACTGGAAACCAGAAGTCCCTTGTATATCTTTTTCTTTCTTTTTTTTAAAAATCATTCTTTAAATCTTTTTTCCCTCCAGTGAAAGATGGTAAGTTTCAGGTATGTCCTTTTTCTTATAGGAGAAGGTAAATCAAATGGAGGGGAGTAAATTGGTGTCAAGGCTGAGAAAAATGCAGATTTCTAGCCTTGGTCTTCTACCTCACCAACTGTGTACCTATGTTAAATAGGCTGTTTCGGCCTGGCCTAGCAAAATACATAGGAGCTACATATTGATTATGCCCGAGAAGCTCCCAGATAAAAATACTTAGAATTGAATTTTTAACAAAACCAGTGTCTTGGTTGTTAGTTTTTATCTTCTGATGCTCTATTATGCCATCTAAGATGAGTAAAAATTTGGATCATACTTTTCTAATGACCAGTGCCTTTTCTACAGTAATAACACATTGAATATAATTAAGATATAATTGTCATGGTACTTGGAATTATTATGTTTTTCCTTTTCTTCAGAATGTTGGCAGGAATTATGATCTCTTGCATTTGTTTTTTTCAACCTTGTTAAATCTGTTCTTTGTTTGAAAACCAAGGTTGAAAACTTATTCATTCATTTCTGTATTTCTTTATTCATTAAATATTTGAGAACCTACTATGCTGGGCCCCGCGAATAAAATGGTGAATGAGACAGGTCCTGCCTTCACAGAGCTAATGCACAAGTGAACAAGCAATTACAGTGCACTGTGATCAGTGCTATGGTGGGGTGCTAAAAGTCATAAGAGGGGCACATAACAGAATTGAGGAGTCATGAAAAGTTTTCCAGAGAAAGAGACATTTAAGGTAAAAGCTGAAAAGGAACATAAGTTAACCTAAAGAGCAGAGATAAAAGAGGTATCCAGGCTGAGTGCCCTTTGGAGGAAATGAAGTTTGGTGTTCATTAATGTAAACTGTAACGTAAGGGGAGGATTTAACCAAAATGAAACTGGAGAGGTAAAGCAAGTGCCAGATTGGAAAGAACTTTAAGCCATTGGAAGAGCCCTGGAAGCCACTGAAGGCCTTTGAGTTGGAAGATGACATGATCAGACTTGCTTTGTAGAAAGTTCCCTCTGGCTACGATGGTGCACAAATTAGAATGGAGAGGTAAGGGAGTTATTAGAATGGAGGGGTAAGGGAGTTGAGAGGAGAAACCTGGAAGCAAGGAAATCAGTTAAGAGATTCTCTTCCATCCTGGGGGGAGAATGGTTTCTTTGCCAAGGTGCTACTAATGAAGATGGAGAGAAGCTTATTGATTTGAGTGTTATTTAAGAGCTAAAATTGATGGTTCCTTTGTGTCCTGTTTAGGTTGCTGGGTAGGTGGTTAGTGGTATTGTTCATTGAGATAAGAACCCAAGAGAAGAAAGGAGGTTTGAGATTTTTCTTGGGGAGGAGAGGGGTGGTAGAAGGAGGAGCTAAGAGAAGATGAGTTTCACTGGGACTGTTGAATTTGAGGTGTCCGAATTTTCCATATTTAAGTAGAGAAATTGAGTATGCCCCTGAATATATAGATCTCAACTTCAGGAGAAAGGTGATAGTTGGAAAAGTAAATTAGGATTCATCAGCATGTAAATGAACATATGACATGAGTGCCTAGAACAATGCAGCAGTGCCTGGAAACAGTGTCTGTTACATGATAGATGTTTAATAAATATTTGTTGAATGAATGCATGACCAGAAGCAATGGGAGTTGTCTTGAGTGAGAAGAGAGACAGGCTTGGGCCAGTATTCGGAGGACATGAAACAATTCAAGGACAGGCCGAGTAAGAAGGAGCAGCCAGAGAGAGAGGAGAAATATCAGAGAGAGTGACAGCATGAACTCAGAGGAGAAAGAATATTTTAAGAAAGAACGAAAGATCAACAGTATCAGGAGATCAGGAAGATATGAAAAATGTTCCTTGGATTTAGCCTCAAGGATGTAAAGGTTTACCTGAGGAGGAGAATGATAGCAATGGTTTGCGGGGATGGGATTAAAAACCCTATTCCGGAGTGTTGAGGAATGAGGAAAGAGAAACAGTGAGTGAGGACAACTCTTCAGCTTGGTTGTGAGGGGCCTGTGGGAGAGAGGATGGTAGCTGGACAGGAAATAATGATCAAGGGATGAATGTTGTTTCTTGGGTTTTAATGGGAAGGTTTTGAACATGTTTAAATGCTCGTTGTAGGAAGTTAGCATAGAGGAAGATAATAAAATTATAGGTGAGAGAGATAATAATACTGAAGTTTATAAGTGATTTGCCTTGGGCTGGAGGGCCACCTCTCCCATATGAGACAGGAAGAAGGTGAAGTAAAGATAGGTAGCTTTGCAGGTATGTTTTGCTGGTTTGGTGTTAGAAAATCGAGGGAATTTTCATCTTATGGTTTTTTGTTTCCTTTAACTGACAAAATAAAAATTTTAATAACTAAAGTAGTACGTGCTTACTTAAAATTATTTATAATGCAGAAGTGTAAAATAGAAATGTGAAGTTTCATTCTTTGCCCTTTAATCCTGCTTCTCAGAGATTAACTAGCGTTCAGTTTCTAATGTATCCTATTGAATTTCTTTTTAAGTAAATTCAAACTATATCCACATAAGGGAGATTGCAAAAGGATTTTAAATATTAACTTTTTTGTTTTTTTGTGGTTTTCTTTTTAGTGGCATCATACTATAGTGCAACAGGCATTTTTTACCTAATAATGTATTTGGCTCTCTTTCCAGAGCTAGCACATATAGATCTACCTTTTTTCTTTTCAGTAGCTATATACCATTCCACAGAATGGGTATGCAATTTAATATGGGTATATATAGAATGGGTTTTACATACCCATACCATTACATACCCATATATAGTATGGGTATGTAATTCTCCTAGCCATGGACATTTAAGTTGACTCTAGTTTCTTGCTATTAAAAAAATACTCAGTGGATGTTCTTATAAGTTTAGTAGGGTCAAATCATACTCAGGATTTGATTCTACAGTTATCACATGAGGTTAATACCATGCATAGTTCAGACGTACTTTTCAGAAACATGTATACTGCCTTCAATAAATCCACTGTGGTCAATTTTTCCTCCAACACTGAATCAACATTAGTTGAGCACCAGCTGAAGTTTTAGTGCTCTGGGGATATATTGTATGAAAAATGTGTCTCTTCAAACAATAAAATTACATTCCTTGTTGTGAGATTCACATTCAGTGAGAGCCCATATGAATGTAGTAGGAGGGAACGAGATTCATTCCTCTGATTTATTGCATTCTGAGCCAATCCTTTATTGAATGGGATGGTAGGTGAGATTGGGCTTCACTGTTTTACTTTTTTTGGTGGGGGGGAAGAGCAATAAAATTTATTGTATATGATTTGACTTCCTTATATACTTTAGCATGCTTGTCATGAATTTCTGTACTTATGTATGGATTGTTCAAAATGGGATTTAAAAGTCAAAGGCATTGCAGCTAAATTTTATTTAAATTTTTAAATTGTGTAGTTATCCTCCAATAGTGTTATGCCAGCCCATATTTCTTCCAGTAGTGGATGTGACTTATATTTCTTGTGTGAAGTAGATCATCTGCTAAGGATAAGGAGGCAGGTAGCAGAAGGAATGTTTAGCACGGTTCAGGGTTCCAGTGAATTAGGAAACACATATTTATAATGGTATTAGTTGTGACATTTTTCTTTCTTTCTTTTTTTTTGGTGAGGAAGACCAGCCCTGAGCTAACATCCATTGCCAATCCTCCTCTTTTTGCTGAGGAAGACTGGCCCTGGGCTAACATCCGTGCCCATCTTCCTCCACTTTATATGGGACGCCACCACGGCATGGCTGACAAGCAGTGCGTCGGCCGGCTGCTGGGATCGAACCCGCCAACCCTGGGCTGCCAAAGCGCGAACTAAACTGCTGTGCCACCAGGCGGCCCCCTGTGACATTTTTCTTTACCAGTGCTCAGCAGAGCCTGGGTGTGGATAAAGAGAATGCCAATAGTTAGATACACACAGGATAGGGGCTTTGGCATAATAGTGATTAAACTGATAATTATGGAATCTAAGCAGGTTGGAGAAGAAACTGAAGACCAGAAGGGGCTGCTAGAGAGTTGAGGACCCTTGGAGGTTGATGAAATCACAGGACCAGTATAATGGAAGTAAATGAGTGAGGAAACTGGAAGGCAAATAAAATTAAAGTGTCACTGTGTTGTACTTCAACCTCTTTACTTATTTTTACTTGAAGAATGGGCAGCTCTTCTAAAAATCTATAGCAATAAACTGTTTTGCTACAATATGCAAACGTATTGAAAATGTATGGAAGAAACTAATTTATGAGAATGAGATTAGTTCTTTTCACTGAAAAAGTAACAAAGTGGAAGATGTAAACCCAAAGACATTCATTTCATTTTAATTTACTATTTCAGTTGTAGGATCCAGTGATGACTACAGATGTACAATAAAGAAACTATATTAAAAAAACAAGTATTACGGATTAAGTAGACAGTTTTCTGTGCCTTTTTGGGAAGCACAGTACAAAGAACATTTTTTTCCTCAACCATTTGAGAGTAAAATGCTGACAAGATTCCCCATAAACCCCAGTGTTTTAGTGTGTATTTCATATATTTCCAAGTATATCTAATCTTCAGACTCTAAGTTTTGCCAGTTGTCCCAATAATGTGCTTTATAGCAAAACATGCTAAGTATTTTAGGAAGAGGTACTTTAAGTAAATATCCTATTCTTAATCAGACTTTTAATTTACTCAGTTATATCTGTGTAAATTCCTGCTTTACTCTTTTTTTCAGTGGGTTGTAATATTTTACTATCATTTATTTTGATCTGATTTGACCAGTAGGAACCCCTAAAAATTAGCTCCTATGTTCTTTTGACATGTTCCCATCATTTATTGATCACTTCCTTACTTTCGTGTTTTAGGCTCATCTTGTACTCTGTTGCCTCAGCTCTGGAATCAACCATTTCTCCAAGGAACCCTCGTTTCTTTTACTTGAGAATGGTTTTTAAAACCAAGATCTGGGTGCCAGATATACTCAATGCTGTTGGGTGTTGTTCCTCTCAAGCCCTGTTAGTGGATAGAGCTAGTAATTATTTTATTGCTTATTTTATTGTTTATCTGTCATGCGCCACATAACGACATTTCGTCATCATCAGACTGCACATATGATAGTGGTCCCATAAGCTTAGTACCATGTAGCCTAGGTGTATAGTAGGCTATACCATCTAGGTTTGTGTAAGTATACTCTATGATGTTTGCACAACGGCATAATCATGTAATGATGCATTTCTTAGAACGTATCCCTGTCATTAAGCAACACATGACTGTGTGTATGTATGTATGTATATGTAAGATCATAGGTTTACACTGATACTTACAGTGCCAATCCAACACTGCACAGTTCATTCCAGTTTTTTCCCTTTCCATTTTTGTAACTCTTTTCCATTATGGTGAAAAACCTGACCATTATTGTCCTCAATATATTTACTTATTTGTTCAATCTGCCTGTATATAACTGATCTCCCATTGCCACCTCCACCCACTCCTCACTCCACTTGGGTTCTGACACTCATGCCAGACTACCTCTTCCACATGGATACCATCTTCATGTTGCCTGTGCTCTCAACACACCATGCTGGGTTGTACTTTCCATGCTTGGCCTGTGACCTCTATGCTGGGCTCCTCCCCCCCTTTCAGGGTCTGATACTCTGTACTGGGCACCCCATTCCTTCCCTACTCCATGAACCTATGCATTTTTTATTTTGAGGTACATATTTTGAAATACACAGAGTTTAAATGTACACCTTAATGAATTTTGATAAATGTATATATGCCTGTGGATATTCATCAGCCAAGAAAGTTCCCTTGTGTCCCCTTCCACTTAATCTCCACTTTTCTGTAGTCAAACACTTCTGATTTCTCTCACCTTGGATTAATTTTGCCTGTTCTTGAGGTTTATGTAATTGGAATAACGTATATGTCTTAATGATTGTAGCTTTAAAGTATGTCCTGAAATTAGGTGTGTTCTCCAACTGAAAAAAATTTTTTTTAAATTGTGATAAAAAAACACATAATATAAAATTTACTATCTTACCCATATTTAAGTGTGGAGTTCAGTAGTGTTAACTATGTTCATGTTGTTGTGGAACAGATCAGAATTTTTCATCTTGCAAAACTGAAATTCTATGTCCGTTGAACAACAACTCTCTATTTCCCCTCTTCCCAGCCCGTGGAACCACTGTTCTACTTTCTGTTTCCATGATTTTGACAACTCTAGATATCTCAGTGTAAGTGGAATCCTATAGTATTTGTCCTCATGTGTGTGGGTGTGTGTGTTTAAAAGATTAATTTGGCTATTCAAAGTTCTTTGCTTTTCCATATACACTTTTTAATCAGCTTGTTAATTTCTATAAAAATCCTGTAGTGATTTTGGTATACATTGCTTTAAATTTGTCAATTTGGGGAAAATTGACATTACAACCATATTGAGTCTTCCAGTCCATTAACACAGTAATCTCTCCATTTATTTAGATCTTCTTTAATTTCTCTAAGTAGGATATTGTAGTTGAGCAGAGGTTTTACAAATGTTTTATAAAATATATTTGTAAGTATTTTTAATTTCTTGGTGCTATTTTAGATGGAATTATTATTTTAATTAATAGACTTTATTTTTAGATTTTTAGGAATAGTTTTAGGTTTACAGAAAAATTGAACAGAGAGTTACCATGTACTCCCTCACAACTCCCCCTCGCCTTATTTTCTCCTATTAATACGCATTTCCTCCTTGCATTAGTGTGGTACTTATGTTACAGTTGATTAGTCAATATTGGTATATTATTATTAACTGAAGTCCATAGTTTACGTTAGGGTCTACTCCTTCTGTTGTATATTTTATGGATTTTGACAAGCACATAATGACATGTATCTACCATTACAGTATCATACAGAGTAGCTTCACTGCCCTGAAAATCCCCCGTGCTCCACCTTTTCATCCCTCTCTCCTATCCTTCCCCCTGAATCTCTAGCAACCACTGATCTTTTTACTGTCTCCATAGTTTTTCCTTTTCCGTGAATGTCCTATAGTTGGTATCATACAGTATAGAGCCTTTTCAGATTGGCTTCCTTCACTTAGCAATATGCATTAAAGATTCCTCTCTGTCTTTTTGTGGCTTGATACCTCATTTCTTTTCATGCTGAATAGTATTCCAGTGAGTGGCTATACCAAGCTTATTTTTCCATTCACCTATTAAAGGACATCTTGGTTGCTTCCATTTTTTTGATGATTTCAAATAAAGCTCCTATAAACATTCTCGTGAAGGTTTTTGTATGGTTTAAGTTGTCAATTCATTTGAATAAATACCAAGGATTTTTGGATCATGTGGTAAGAGTATTTTTACTTTTGTAAGAAACTGCCAGACTGTCTTCCAAACTGGCTGTACCATTTTGCATTCCCATCAGCAGTGAACAAGAGTTCCTGTTGCTCCACATCCTCACCAGCATTTGGTGGTGTCAGTGTTTGGGGTTTTCACCATTCTAATAGGTATGTACTGGTATCTCATTTTACTTTGCAATTCCCTAATGGCATATGATGTTGAGCATCTTTTCATATGCTTGTTTATGATCTGTCTGTCTTTGGTGAGGTATCTATTCAGATCATTTGCCCATTTTATTTAGGTTGTTTGTTTCTTATTGTTCAGTTTTAAGAGTTCTTTGTATATTTTGGATAACAGTCCTTTTTCAGATATGTATTTTGCAAATATTTCTCCTGGTTTGTAGCTTGTCTTTTCATTCTCTTAACAGTGACTTTTGCAGAGCAGAAGTTTTTAATTTTAATTAAGTCCAACTTACCAATTGTTTTTCATAGATCGCAATTTTGGTGGTATATCTAAGGAATCATTGCCAAACCCAGGGTCACTTAGATTTTCTCCTATAGTATAATCTGGTTTTACAGTTTTGTGTTTTACATTTAGATTCATTTTGAGTTAATTTTTATGACAGGTGTAAGGTCTGTGTCTAGATTCACTTTTTTGCATTTGATGGTCATTTGTTCCAACACAATTTGTCAAAAAGGCAATCCTCCAGTGAATTACCTTTGCTCCTTTGTCAAAAATCAGTTTGACTATATTTGTGTGGTCTATTTCTGGGCTTTCCATTCTGTTCCATTGATCTATTTATCTATTCTTTTGCTAATACCACGCTGTCTTGATTACTGTATCTTTATCAGAAGTCTTGAAGTTGAGTAATGCCAGTCGTCTGACTCTGTTCTTCTGTTTCAATGGTATGTTGACTATTCTGGGTCTTTTGCCTTTCTGTGTAAACCTTAGGATCAGTTTGTCAATATTCACAAAATAACTGGCTGAGACTATGTTTTTTAAATGGCAGTAAAAATTTTTTTCTAAGTGGGGAGATGTGAAAAAATGTGAGGTACTGAAGGACTGAAAATTGTCAGATGGGCTTGGTCTTGGTTCCAGTTCATGATGGTGACATAGGAGGCTCCTTGAACTCGCCTTCTCCCACTGGCACACCAAATCTACAGCTACACACAGAAGAAATCCTGCTGAAAGGAATCCAGAAACTAGCCGATCAACTACATGTTGGGCAAGGAAAAAACCCCCATCAAAATGGTTAGGAAAGGCTGAGACACACTCTCTCCATAAACACTATCCCTGGTATAGTAACATACAATCAAGAGGGAACTCACAGCTCTCAGCTTCTCCCTGAGGAGTGAAAGGTTTGGACTCAACATCTAGTGCCCCAACGTTTAAGACCTCCATCTGAGGAATTGGCCGCCAACACCTAGCTCTGAAAGGCAATGGAGCTTGTGTCCACAGGACCCTGAAGACTGTAGCAAACTGAAATAGTTCTTAATGGACCCTCCAGGACTTGCCATGGTTGTGCCCCCAGGGCTCAGTGCAGAGGCTAAAGACAGAAATGCCCATCTCCCAGTCTTTCCCTGAAAGAGGACTATTTGCATACTTTAAAAGCTGCTGCTTGTGGGTCAAACTTCTAATTTAGCACACATGTAGGGACAGCCCACAATTCTTGGAGACCTGAGAGGCTGGCAGGTGCCATTTCCATATTCTCCCTCTGGCCCTCTCCATGTCACCAGTGTTTCTTTGGAATGAGCTTGTACATTCATCTGGTGCCCTGGCTTTTGTGGATGCACCCCTTGCTTGCTTGGCTCTGATGGGCAGCAGGGCTTGTGTTTGCAGGTCCCACAGGACTGTAACAAAGAAACAATTCTTAACTGACTGTCCCCCCTGGCTCAGTGCAGAGGAAGCTGACTGAAAAGCCCAAATCCCACTTTCTCCTGAAAAAAGCTGCTGCCTGAGGGGCTGGCTTCTAGTCAGCCTGCATCTGGGTCCTGTCTGAGATCCTCTTTGGGACACTGATGGGTCTTGGCACATCCTCAATTACTGGGAGCCTCTGAGAACAAAGAAGGCAGCTTGGACAATCACAAAGATGTGAGAGACAATAAAAGCTAGAGCTTGGCTGAATAATAAGTTTTATCTATAGGAGACTACTCCATCAAGAGTGGGAGAAGTGGGGGCTGGCCCAGTGGCAGGGTGGTTAAGTTCGAGCACTCTGCTTCAGCGGCCCAGGGTTCACAGTTTTGGATCCTGGGTGCAGATCTTTGCATGGCTTATCAAGCCATGCTGTGGCAGGTGTCCCGCATATAGAGTAGAGGAAGATGGGCATGGATGTTAGCCCGGGGCTAATCTTCCTCACACAAAAAAAAGAAAAGTGGGAGAAGTGGCCCTTTTATTTAATACATAGCAACCATCACAGAGAGTCAAGAAAAATGAAGAAACAGGAATATTTTCCAAACAAAAGAACAAGATAAAACTCTAAAAACAGACCTTAATGAAACAGAGATAAGTGATTTACCTGATAAAGAGTTCAAAATAATGGTCATAAAGATGCTCACTGAGGTCAGGAGTCCTTTATCATTGAGGGAGAGAGAAAGTTTTCCAGACAAGTAAAACTGAAGGAGTTCATCACCACTAGATTAGCCTTACAAGAAGTGTTAAAGGGGCTTCTTCAAGCTGAAACTAAAGGGTGCTAATTAGTAATAGGAATACATATGAAAGTATAAATCTCACTGGTAATGGTAAATATATACTTAAATTTAGAATACTCTAATGTTCTAATGGTGGTGGGTAAGTAAATCTAGTATAAAGGTTAAAAGAGAGACATAGTAAAAATAACTATAACTACAATACTTTGTTAATGGATACACAAGTAAAAAGATGTAAATTGTGCCATCAGAAACATAAAATGTGGAGGGGAAAGAGTAAAATTATAGAGCTTTAGTATGCATTTTAACTTGTTATCGCCTTAAAGTAGCCTGTCGTAAATATAAAATGTTTTATATAAGCTTCATTGCAACCACAAAGCTAAACCTATAATAGATACGTGAAAGATAAAGAGAAAGGAATCTAGGCATACACTAAAGAAAATCATCAAGTCACAAAGGAAGAGACAAGGAGAACAAGAAAGGAACAAAGGAATTACAAAACAGCCAGAAAACAATCAACAAATTAGTAATGGTCCATACCTATCAATAATTACTTTAAATATAAATGAACTAAATTCTCAATCAAAAGACATAGAGTGGCTTAATGGGTAGAAAGACAAGACAAAGCTATGTGCTGCCTACAAAAGACACTTCTGCCTACGAGAGAGACATACATTGAAAGTGAAGAGATAGAAAAAGATCTTCCATGCAAATGGAAACCAAAACAAAGCAGTGGTAGTGATACTTACATCAGACAAAACAGACTAAGACAAAGACTGTAGTAAGAGACAACGTGATTATATAATAATGTTGTCAGTCTAACAAGAGGGTATGACTTTTGTAAATATTTACACAAAACAACATAGGATCACCTAAATATATAAAGTGAATATTAACAGACCTGAAGGGAGAAATAGACAGCAACACAATAGTAGCAGGGGACTTCAGTAGCTCACTTGCAATAGTGGATCATCCAATCAGAAAATCAATAAGGAAATGTTGGAATTAAAGTACACATTAGTCTAGATGGACATAATGGATATTTAAACAATGTTCTATGCAACAGCAGCAGAATACACATTCTTCTTAACTGCACACAGAACATTCTTCAGGATAGATCATATGTTAGGCCAGAAAACAAATCTTGATACATTTAAGATTAAAGTTGTATCAAGCATTTTTTCCAGCCAAAGTGGTATGAAACTAGAAATCAATTTCAAGAAGAAAACTGGAAAATTCAGAAATATGTGATGACAACACAACATGCTACTGAACAACCAATGGGTCAAAGAAGAAATCAACATAGTGTTGGAAGTCCTAGCCAGAGCAATTAGGCAAGAAAAGGAAATAAAAGACTTCCAAATTGGAAAGGAAGAAGTAAAATTGTCACTATTGCAGATGAGATGATATTATATATAGAATACTCTAAAGACACCCAAAAAACTGTTAGAACTAACCAACGAACTTTGTAAAGTTGCAGGATACAAGATCAATGTACAAATCAGTTGTATTTCCATACACTAATAATGAACCATTAGAAAGAGAACTTAAGAAAACAGTCCCGTTAACAGTTGGGTCAAAAAATAAAATACCTAGAAATAAATTTAATCAAGGAGGTAAAAGATCTGTTCACTGAAAACTCTAAGACATTTGGATTCGTTTTATTCCTTTTTCTTGCATAATTGCTCTGGCCAAAACCTCCAGTACTATGTTGAAGAAGAGTGGTGAGAGTGGGCACCCTTGTCTTATTCCCATTCTCAGAGGAATGGCTTTTAGATTTTCCCCATTAAGTATGATGTTGGCTGTGGGTTTGTCATATGTTGCCTTTATTATGTTGAGGTACTTTCCTTCTATACCCATTTTTATCATAAATGGATGTTGGATCTTGTCAAATGCTCTATCTGCATCTATTGAGATGATCATGTGGTTTTTATTCCTTGTTTTGTGAATGTGGTATATCTCATTGGTTGATTTACAGATGTTGAACCATGCCTGTATCCCTGGTATAAATCCCACTTGATCATGGTGTATGATCTTTTTAATGTATTGGCTGGTTTTGATTTGCCAGTATTTTGTTGAGGATTTTTGTATCTGTGTTCATCAGCAATATTGGCCTGTAATTTTCCTCCTTTATGTTGTCCTTTGGTATCAGGGTGATGTTGACCTCATAGAATGTATTAGGAAGTGTTCCATCTTCCTCTATTTTTGGAATAGTTTGAGAAGGATAAGTATTAAATCTTCTTTGAATGTTTGATGAAATTCTCCAGAGAAGCCATCTGGTCTTGGACTTTTATTTTGGGGGGGGGGGGGTTGATTACTGTTTCAATTTCTTTCCTTGTGATTGGTCCCTTCAGGTTTTCTATTTCTTCTTGATTCAGTTTTAGGAGGTTGTATGAGTCTGAGAATTTATCCATTTCTTTCAGATTGTCCAATTTGTTGGCATATTGTTTTGCATAGTATTCTCTTATAATACTTTGTATTTTTGTGGTATATGTTGTAATTTCTCCTCTTTCGTTTCTAATTTTGTTTATTTATGTCTTCTCTCTTTTTTTTCTTAGTCTAGCTAAGGGTTTGTCAATTTTATTTATCTTCTCAAAGAACCAGCTCTTTGTTTCATTGATCCTTCCTGCTCTTCTTTTGGTTTCAATTTCATTTATTTCTGCTCTTTTTATTATTTCCCTCCTTCTGCTGACTTGCGCTTTGTTGTTCTTTTTCTGATTCTGTTAGGAGTAGTTTAAGATTGCTTATTTAGGATTTTTCTCGTTTGTTAAGGTTGGCCTGTATTGCTTTGAGTTTTCCTCTCAGGACCACTTTTGCTGCATCCCATATGAGTTAATATGGTGTGTTTTCCTGTTCATATGTCTCCAGGTATTTTTTGATTTCTCCTTTAATTTCTTCAATGATCCTTTGGTTGTTCAGTAGCGTGTTGTTTAGTCTCCACATTTTTGTCACTTTCCATTTTTTTCTTGCAGTTGATTTCTAGTTTCATAGCATTATGGTCTGATAAGATGCTTGTTATGATTTCAGTCTTCTTAAATTCATGGAGGCTTGCCTTGTTTCCCAACATTTAGTCTATCCTTGAGAATGTTCCATGCGCTCTTGAGAAGAATGTGTGATCTGCTATGTTTGGATGGAGTCCTCTCTATATAGTCTGTTAAGTCCATCTTGTCTAGTTTTTCATTTAAGGCCATTTTTTCCTTATTGACTTTCTGTCTGGATGATCTAGACATTGATGTAAGTGGGGTGTTAAGATCCCCTACAATTGTTGTGTTGTTGTTAACATCTCATTTTAGGTTTATTAATAGTTGCTTTGTGTACTTTCATGTTGCTGTGTTGGGTGCATACCTATTTATAAGTGATATGTCTTCTTGGTGGAGTGTCCCTTTTTCATTATATACTGCCCCTCTTTGTCTCTCATTACCTGTTTTATCTTGAAGTCTGCTTTGTCTGATATGAGTGTGGCACACCTGCTTTCTTTTGTTTGACATTAGCTTGGAGTATTGTCTTCTGTCCTTTCACTCTGAGCCTGTTTTTCTCTTTAGAGCTGAGATGTGTTTCCTGGAGGGAGCGTATTGTTGGGTCTTGTTTTTTAATCCATCCCGCCACTCTCTTTGTCTTTTGAGTGGAGAATTCAATCTATTTACATTTAGAATGATTTTTCATATATGAAGGCTTAATGTTGCTATTTTATCACTCATTTTCTGGTTCTTCTGCATTTCCTTTGTTTTTCATCCTGTGTGTTTCAGACTACCAGTTCAGTTTGGTAATTCTGTATGATAGTTTTCTTAGTTTTCTCTTTATTTGTCATATGTGTCTCTGTTCTGATTATTTGTTTAGTGGTTACCATGAGGTTTCTATAAAAAACCTGATAGATGAGATAGTCTGTATTCTGATGGTCTCTTATTTTCTTAGACTAAGTTGATTCCATCCCTTACCTCCTCCCCTTCTAAGTTATTATCGATACAACTTATTCCATCTTGTGTTGTGAGTCTGTGTTTAAAGCGATGAAGTTATATTTATTTTTGGTGTTTTCCTTTCCTTTATCTCTAGATGTTGTAATTGAGTGTTTGCTAGCCTATTCTGATAGCTGCAATTTTCCTGATTTTGTCTACCTATTTTTCTCCTTGCTCAAAACTTTGTATCCCCTTTCTCTTTGCTTTTTCAGGCAGGAGGTCTTTCTCGAGCATTTCTTGTAGTGGGGGTCTTGTGGCAATGAACTCCCTTAGCTTTTGTTTCTCTGGGAAAGTTATTTCTCTGTCATATCTGAAGGATATTTTCTCTGGATAGAGTATTCTTGGCTGAAAGTCTTTGTTTTTCAGCATTTTGAATATATGATTCCACTCTCTCCTAGCCTGTAAAGTTTCTGCTGAGAAATCCACTGAGAGCCCAATAGGACTTCTTTTGTACATTATTTATTTATTTATTTTTTACTTACTGCCCTTAATATTTTTTCTTTATCATTTCCTTTTGCCAGCTTTACTACTGTATACCTTGGAGAGGGTCTTTTCATGTTGATATAGTTAGGAGACCTATTGACTTCATTCACTTGTATTTCCAGTTCCTTCCCCAGATTTGGGAAGTTCCCAGCTATTATTTCTTTGAACAAGCTCTCTGCTCCTTTTCCCCTCTCTTCTCCCTCTGGAATACCTATAATACTTAGATTGCATTTCCTAATTGAGTCTGATATTTCTCAGAGAATTTCTTTTTTTCTTTTACGTCTTAATTCTCTCTCCTCCTTCATCTGGATCATTTCTGCATTCGTATCCTCAGTATTGCTAATTCTTTCCTCCATATCGTCAGCTCTGTTCCTTAAAGATTCCAGATTTGTCTTTATCTCCTCCATTGTGTTTTTCATCTCCAACACTACTCATTGGTTTTTCTTTATAGTTTCAGTCTCTTTCATGAAGAAGTTGCTGATTTCATTGAACTGTCTATCTGTATTTTCTTGTAACTCCTTGAACTTTTTTATGATAGCTATTTTGAATTCTCTGTCATTTAGATTATAAATTTCTGTGCCTTCAGTATTGATTTATGGGTGCTTGTCAGTTTCCTTCTCGTCTGGCGATTTAATATATTTTTGCATACTTTTTGAGGGCGTGGGTTTGTTTTTCCTCATACTGATAATATCTGGTCGCAGCTTTCACCTGCTGCCACTGGGTGGGTGTCAAGAGCTGTGTATTCTGAGCCTGCTACGATCCGTGGTCGCTCTGGCTGACCAGCTAATCTGAAGCATCGTGCAGGGGGAGGGTTGCTTTTTTGCACCTGCCCAATCCTGGGGGCTTCTCGCTCTTTCCTCACTATCTGCTTTCCTGGGGTCCTAGCTTGATGAAGACACCCCTGCCACAGTTCAGTCCCCTCTGTGTGGGAGTTCCCACAGGCTGTGAGAGAGCTTAGAGAGCAACGGTTTTCCCTTGGAAGGCTGCCCCTCCCCTCTCTCTGAAAGCCATGCAGTCCTGGTCCAGGGTCATTGCCATTGGGCAGTTCTTCTTACCTCCTTCCACTTCCTCCAGGAGTTCCAGCACCTCTACCTTCAGATGTCAGACTGCATGAGTCTTTCAGACATCTTTTGTGTTGTGTGAATGTCCTCTTTTGGTATATGAATGTTCTTTTTGTTGTATCTTAGGCAGGGAGAGTCTAAGGGGAATGCTCACTCTGTCATGTTGCTGACATCAGCGTCCAGGAGTTTTATAGTAAGGAGACCGGGACAAGGAAAGGAAGTCCAAGGGATAAAATTAAAGTTCATTGAAGGAAAGTAAAAGTTCAGGTAACAACAGCTTCTGATTGGCTGAGCTGTGACATTCTCCATTTGCTGGGCTTGCTTCTGGGCAACAAGGAAGGAAGTGTTCCTTTCTTCTTCCCTAGTAGTAAAGTAGTTGTACTTCCTATTTGGGAGTGCAAGGTACTTCTCTTCCTGTTGGGGTCTGTAACTGATGACTTCCCATTTGGGGTAATTGATGAAGAATGGTAGAGTGTGATAGGTCCCTCTACAGGCCTTCTTGACTCTAATTTTAGTTGAGGTTTCCTTTATTAACTTTAACAATACAACGGAGAAAGGATAGTCTCTTCAATAAATGGTGATGGGAAAACTGGACTCATGTCTTACACCGTACACAAAAACCAACTCAAAATGGATTGCAGACTTTGATGTAAGACCTGAAACCATAAAACTCTTAGAAGAAGACGTATAGGGTAAGCACCTTGACGTTTGTCTTAGCAATGACTTTTTGTATTTGACAGCAAAAGCAAAAATAAACAAAGTGGAACTACATGAAACTAAAAAGCTTCTGCACAG
This sequence comes from Tapirus indicus, assembly GCA_031878705.1. NCBI lineage: Eukaryota > Metazoa > Chordata > Mammalia > Perissodactyla > Tapiridae > Tapirus > Tapirus indicus. Next base: position 55,259,347 of record CM062918.1, on the reverse strand, counting down.
CAAATGGAACCGTCAATAAATGAGAAGGCAGCCTACAGAATGGGAGAAAATATTTGCATGTCATATATCTCATCAGGAGTTAATATCTAAAATATATAAATAACTCCTGCAACTCAACAGGAAGAAAATAATCTGATTAAAATAATGGACAGATGAACTGAATAGACATTTTTCCAAAGAAGGCATACAAATGTCCATAGGTACTTGAAAAGGTGCTCAACATCACTAATCGTCTGGGAAATGTAATTCAAAACCATAGTGAGGTATCATCTTACACCTATTAGAATGGCTGTCATCAAAAAGACAAGAGATAAGTGTTGGTAAGGATATGGAGAAAAGAGAACCCTTGTGCATTGTTGGTGGGAATGTAAATTGGTGCAGCCACTATGCAAAACAGTATCGAGGTTCCTCAAAAAATTAAAAATAGAACTAAGATGTGATCCAGCAATTTCCACTTCTGGGTATTTATCAATAGGAAAGGAAATCACTATCTCAGAGGTATCTGCACCCCCATGTTATTTACAGCATTATTTACAGTAGCCAAGACGTGGAAACAACATAGGGGCCCAACAACAGGTAAATGAATAAACAGGACGTGTTATGTGTGTATGTGTGTGTATATATATATATATATATATATATATATATACACAATCACATGCTGGAATATTATTCATCCATAAAAATGTGGGAAATCCTGCCATCTGTGACAACATGGATGGACCTTGAGGGCATTATGCTCAGTGAAATAAGACTGAGACAAATACTGTATGATCGATCTCACTCACATGTGGAATCTAAAAAAACCAAACTCATAGAAACAGAGAACAGATTGGTATTGCCAAAGGTAAGAGTGGGGAAGGGGGGTTAAGAAATGGGTGAAGGTGGTTAAAAGGTACAAACTTCCAGTTATATGAGTCATGAGAATATAATGTATAGTCGTGTTGACTATACTTAACAATACTTTATCATATGTTTCAAAGTTTCTAAGAGAGTAGATCTTAAAAGTTCTCATTACAAGAAAAAGAATTGTATCTATGTTTGGTAATGGATGTTAACTAAATTTATTCTGGTAATCATTTCACAATATATACCAATGTCTAATCATTATGTTGGATACCTTAACTTAATACAATATTATAGTCAAGTATATATCAGTATAACTGGAAGAAATAATTGCCAGATGGGAATAGACTGAGCAGTAAGGAGTGGGGTGTTAAGAATGGATACATTAATAATTGGAATTTGCAAAAAAGAGAAATAGTAATAGTGCCAGGATCTGTAAACATTGTTTTTCCTTTTAATAATACTTCCATAATGTATTTTGGCTAAAATAAATCAATTTTGATCATTTGTTAGGTTAATTAAAGTGAGGTTCTTCCTGTGTCCTTTTTTTCTCCCCCCAAGCTAAAACGAGTTTATGGGCCTTTTATTTGTACTTAAATTGTCCTATAATTTTTTTTTTTACTGTGCTATAATTTTTGTTAGTTTTTTAGCACAGACACACAAGCACATGCAGATATTATTTTTACTGAATGTTTATGAATACCTTCTTTGGGTGTGACACTGCTCTTGAAATTTATTCTATGTTCTGAACAGCGGGTAGGAATTTCACATATTGTTGTAGGCGCTGTTTGTTGGCAACTCAGCATAAGGGCAATTTTGCTGGGAGCTCTGGGAAGAATTTTAACCCTCACCAAAAAACAGATATATGACAAGAAAGTCTTTTGCTAATGCCCTTTTATTTCTGTTTTGGACACTGGTGTGGGAAGTAATACCTGAACCTGATACTTCTGACCAAGAGGCTGCAAGCATTGAGATGAAAGCCAACATATGGTAGTTGAAGAGAGAGTCTGATCACTTTGGAGATTCTTTAAAGTTAAGCATACACTTACCATATGACCCAGCGGTCCTACCTATAAACAATTTCATCATAAGTTATATCAGAAGAGAGAGATTTAAAGCCTGACAATCTCTTATCTTGATTATCAGCAAAGCCCGAGTGTGTTTTGACTTTAAAATTTAAATATTTATGTGCCTCCTTTTTGACAATGCCAATATCTGAGAATCTGAAATAACAAACCATCTATCAGTGGTTTATTTTCACTTAACGGATTTGCAGCTGTAATTATTTAAATATTTTCTTTGATGGTTTTGTAGTATGACTTAATTTTTTTAGACTTCATTCAACTTCTCAAAATACTGTTACATAAAGCAATAAATTCACTTTAGTAATTTCATTCATAATAAAAGACCACGACTGTCTCTCCCACAAAGCATTAATTGCTGCCTTACAGAGAGTGACTTTGGGCCAGAGAAACTCTTAGTTTTGACCTATTTCTTTTATATGTTGTCTCAGGGTGGTAGTTACTAGAAACATAAATTTTTCCCATTTCAATGTGATGAAATGCTATAAGATATTTTCCAGAGTGGTCCATGAAGGAAAACTTTCGACTCACCACTGCTGAAAGATAGCTATATTCTTCAACTCTAACATAAACCAGGCAGATTTGGCATCAGTTCCCCACCCACAGTTGGATGAAATGGATTTGTTGATTTTACTATTTGCAATAAGTTTTTAATATGCTGGAGAGCTCTTATAATTTCACAGTCAAGAAATCTGTGTGTATAAATCTCTTTTTATTCAGTAGCTATGTGGGGCTTTATTGATAGAGTGATGCCTTCTGGGCAGGATAAAACCAATTCCTGAAATAAATTATAACTTTTGACTACAAAGAATATGTGGAGTGTCATACTTTTAAAAATATGTTATCTTTCCTCCAATTCAGGTATGCTTAAATTTATAGGAACTACTAGAATTAGGCTTCTTGAGGAACTTGCTGATATGATTCTAAAAATCTGCATATGTATTCATCTTAATGTTTACATGTTTAATAAGTAAGTTACAAGTGACTGCCAAATAGTTTATTCACCAGAAAAATAAACATCTACTTATTGTATTTATATAATTTCTCTCCTTTCTCCTTTTATTTTTTTAACTGTTAAAAAAAGAGGAGAAATAATATGAACATGTAGTTTGTCTTTTACTGCTGTCCTTAGAAGCCATTTTTTTAAAATAAAGTTAAAGTATAACTTAATGGTTACCTTGGGTATTCTGTTTGACCTGGTTCTTGAGCTAACTTTTTCATATGTTATCTGCAAGGAACTGTAGTTAAACCATTTAATATCCTGGTGAAATGGAAGTCCTAACTATCTTATGTCTTGACACTAATGAATTTTATTTATTTATTTTTGTGGAAGACTAGCCCTCAGCTAACATCCATTGCCAATCCTCTTTTTTGCTGAGGAAGATTGGCCCTGGGCTAACATCCGTGCCCATCTTCCTCTACTTTATATGGGACGTGGCCACATCGTGGTTTGACAAGCGGTGCATTTGTCTGTGCCAGTGACCCGAACCTGTGAACCCTGGGCCACGGAAGCAGAGCACGCAAACTTCACCGCTATGCCACCGGGCGGCCCCTTAACACTAATGAATTTAGATGAAATTTAATCTGGTACATGGGAGGTGGTAAATGGGGTGGTATAGACAGTGATGCTTCAAGTGTTAATGGTGAATTCATTATAAATGGTTTCCCAAAGAACATAAGATATGAGTGAGGCCTTAAATAAGACAGAAAAGTTGAGGCCATTTTAGGTAGAAGGGCTAAGAATGGATGCTCCTTGTGTTTATGTAGTAGCTTTTTAATACATGAATTTAAATAGGGAGTTGATATTGCAGGGAGTCAAATGACAAGCTAAAGAGTTTGTAATTGGGAAGTAGAAAATAGTTTTGAGCAGTCGGTGGTGATAAATAGAATTTTAAAAAATTTAATTGTTCGATTAGTTTGACTTCTTAAATGAGAGGTGTCGCATAAAGTAGTATTGAATATTATTCGTCTTTCATAATTAGATTAGATCCTGCTGATGTCCCATGTATAGATTAGATAATTGATGTTTTAAATGTGAGTTTTCGCCATGTTTGTGGGAGGTGAAGTGATTGTTCTCATCTACAAGAAGGTGTTGAAAACAACCTTTTCCAAGCTGACTGCGATTTTTGGCTTTCTGCAAGTTTCTAATCTGGCAAGTACTGTATGTTTTTCTGATACATACATGCAAGTATACATAGATAATGAGGGCTGTGTGTGATTACTCCACCTAATGTTACGTGAGTCTAAGTGCAATGGAGAAAGTTAATGACAAATATTATACACATAACCTCCACCTGTTAGAAAAATATGAAGAGCAATAGACAAGGTAGTACAGTTTTCCACATCTTTTAAATCAATCTGTTATACTAGTGATAATTTATGAAAATTTGGGAGTTAGTTGAATGCTCAAAATTGTCTGGATAAGCTAAGATACATTCCTGTCTTCAAAAGAAATTTATAATATAAGAGAAGAAAGTATAGTTTAACAGTTTCTCATACATAGACACACTCCCACCAGTTAATATGGGACTATCTAAATAAAACGTCTTAAATTTTATTTGCCTTGTCTTGCTAATATTGTTTGAGTGACTTTGGATAAACAACAAAGATAATCGGAGGGTATTAGATTGGAAATAAGAGACAGAATAGGGAGAAATATTAATTCATAATGTTGTTCATGTAGGAAATCCAGTAATTGCTGACCTCTTCTCATCACCCTAATTTTTTTCCTTAACAGAATATACATTATGAATGTATGTGTATTGTTTCCTGAATTCAGAGAAATGTATTTTATTATCTTTGTGGAAGTTAGGCTTCTGCAGTTTTAGTCATTATGCAGTTTTAATCGTGCAAAGAAAACAGAAAAGATGAAAAACCTTTTATTTTAACTACTATAATGAAGTAAACAGATTATATTCTCGGGTCATATGCCTATTTGTAGAGTCAGCTCACAGGTTTGTGTCTGTCCCTTTACTAGAGAATTAAAGGTGTCCATAAGAAGCTTACAATCTAGACATTTTTGCTTTATTATATACATGCAATAAGCAGTTGTAAGTAATAGCTAAGAAGTTGTTCTAATTCTCTTCTTCCTTATAATTTTAAGGAAAATACTTAATGAAAGTGAAACATAAGTATGTATTTCGTATGTGATTGGTGATAGAATTTTTTTGTTAAGGATACACGCCTGGATTATTAAATATAGCATCAAAATTATTTCATTGTAAACTTTTGTCTTGGGCTTAGTCCTGAGTTGGGACACTGGAGAATTCTGCTAGGGATGAGTTTTTTTTTAAGATTTTTTGTTTCTCTGCTTTATTTTCACTTTGTGATTTTGCAGAGGATCTGCTTCGGGCACTCTGTCATTGTATGCTCAGTCCACAATGAAAACTAGACCAAAAGTTGAGCTTTCCAAAGCCTTAGTCTAGGACTACTTAATACCATTAGGGTTTTAGAAAGTCCTTCAAAGAAGTAGTCTGTGTCAGTAACTTATCTTGGGTTGCGTGATTGCTGTCGGTGCTTGGTAAATGGTGGGGATGGAGGAGAGGGACAGTGAGTAGCCTCATGTCTGATAGGTTCTGTCCAAATTAAAAAGAAGAGCTTTTTAATTGTCCTCTATTTAACTTGGCTTAATCCCATTATATCTTTCTGTTAGTCAGTGATGAAAAAGCCAACAAATAGCTTTCTTTTGGGTCATTATGTACAGTAGGGGAAGGAAGAAAGCGTTTTATATTAAAGGCTTGTGTGTTCCCTTAGCTGCCATGATCTGCAGCCTACTGAGCTTATGTTACCAGATGAATAACTAGTCCAGATGGCTAAACTGTTGGAGGATGTAAAACCAGAACCCATTTCAGGAAGATATCCACTTTGCTCATTTTTGGATAAGATCCATTCTAATTAGTGGTAACTTTTTCAATTTGTTTTAATTTAAAATTTAATTTTTAACTGTATGTTTTCTTGATTTTTACCTAGGTTACAAAATATCCTTCTGTGCTTGAGACCTACAGACTACCTGTCTTACAAGAACTAATCAATGGTTTTTCATCTTCTGGAGATACATTAGAAACATAAATATGGTGCCAAAAGAACTCCTTACCCTTCTCTGACTACGGTTTATTTGGACATACTTTTCTATTGAAGAGAGGTATACAGACTGAGGCTACTCGTGCAGACTGTCGTTTAGGATCATGGACCATCCTAATAGGGAGAAGGATGAAAGACAACGAACAACTAAACCCATGGCACAAAGGAGTGCACACTGTTCCCGACCATCTGGCTCCTCAACATCCTCTGGGGTTCTTATGGTGGGACCGAACTTCAGGGTTGGCAAGAAGATAGGGTGTGGGAACTTCGGAGAGCTCAGATTAGGTAAGAACTTGGTTACATCGGCTTCCGCTAACACCAGCTATAATCAGCTTTGGTGTGTTTCAAGACAAGCAGTTTATAATTTTATGAGAAATTCTTTTCAGGAGGACCTGTTATAAGAACTAAAGAATTTGTGAAGGGGACTATAGTCATTATCAGTTTTAATAACAATTTAATAGCAATCCAAGGTTCATCTCTTAATGTGTGATAGGCTTTTAAATTTTCCACCAGTTTTGAGATTTTGTGCTTTAGGGAGATCTGCATACAGATATCAATAAAATGAAGATTCTAATTTGGTTGATCTAAGATGTAGAGCCCTAAATTCTGTCTTTTTAACAAACTCCCAGGTGATCTAGATACTGTTGGTCCTTGAACCACACTTTGAGAAGGGAGTAAGGCCCTTTTAAATTCAAACTCTACTTCTGTTAAGGGAAGAGTAAATCCATACTCATTAATACCCAGACTTAGTCTGCAAGGATATACATCCTGTTTAGAGAGGCTTTCCAACTGATACCGTGTTTGCATTTCTTTCTGGAAGTCCCAATGTCAGGATTGAGCTAGAACTCCAGGGAGAAATTATGCAATTTTATTTCTTAACCAAGGAAATGGATTTTTTATTTCAAGTGTGAATTTGTGGGTGAGGATGAATAATGATAAAATCAACCAGTTTGAAGATGTGAAATTGGGAAGAAGGTACACTGGGTATTTATAAACTTTTTTATGGCCCTCCCTACGTGAATGGGGAAGAGAAAATGAAAGATTTTAGTAAATGTGTGAATTTGGACATCAGCTTGGAGAATGTGAAGAGGTCTCCTTTTAGGCTAAAGTGTTTTCTTTTTCTTAATAGCCATTGAGGTTATGGATTATTATGAAGATCCATTGTAAGAGACTTTGGCCCTTGGGGGAATGGGAGTGTGGGAGCATAAGATGATTATTGTTTGTTACCTCTGCTACTTCTGATGATTCTGCAAAAGAAGATGGAAAAAATCTTACCTTTAATCCCCCATAGAGAGATTTGCAGAAAGATCACTACACTAGCTAGAGATCACTGGGTGCAGAATTGAATTTAGGGATGCTGAGAATGAATTTATTTTTACCAGTAGAAGGTTGGCAGCCTGAGATTTTAAGACCTGACTGGGATAATGAAAGGTTCTTTATATTTAGTGATGTGTTCATGTCCAGGTTATCAAAGCCAGCAGATGCTACTGAGAATAGCAGTGAGATGTGTAATTTCACACTGCTTGAATTCCTAGCAACTACTGAGTTGCTTGAGCAGCTAGTTTCGTGAATATTCAGTTACGTAATGTATTGACTTTACTCTAACAGCACAGTAGTACCTGAATTAAATAGATTGTGACATAAACATCCACAAAATTACTGCTGAGAAGCAATTTATAATGCATATAAACTCATGTGTTCCTAAAACATCATAAAATTGTTTAATTTCTATAAAAGTAAGTAAAAATCTTAGTGAAACCTGGCAATCTATTTTATTTAATTTCTTAAGTCTAGATTTGTATTATATGATCTTTAAGTTTACCTGGAAATGGAAAAATCTATTCAGTTAAAAAGGATAAATTTGTAGCCTATGTATATTTTCAGAATAGTAGAGTGTTGTGTTTTATTTCCTCACATGAATCTAGGATAATTTTGATAGTTCTCATTTTGACTTGTCTTGTAGTCAGTAGAAAGAACTTGTCTTTCTTTTCAAGTGGTTTTATTCCTGTGTGCTTATCAGGTTTTCATTAGCCCTGAGGCCATATTGTTATGGCATTGTATCCAGGAATACTTTTTATCAACAGAAACCAGAAAAGCTACTTTTGGAATCACTTGATGTCTTCCTAACAATAGGGTGTGCTGTATACCCCATTCCATTGTTCTCTTGCTCTGATATTAGTAAGTAGAAGGTTGTGCACACAACAGAAGATGTAAACTAGGAAATTCCAAACTCAAGACAGGTGCAGATAGGCCTCCACCAAGGCTACTGCCTACAAGGCCATTTCTTCTCCAGACTCATTGCTTAGTCTAGCCGCAATGTCTCTTCTGTCTCTCATACAGCCAAGTGCATTTCTGCTTCAGAGCTTTTATACTTACAGTTCCTTCTGCCTGTACAATTTTTCCCCAAAATTTTGCTTAGCTGGAGCTTCTCATCCTTGAGGCCTCAGCTTATATGTTACCGTCTCAGGGAAAACTATGACTTCTCCTCCTCCATTTAAAATAGTACATTTCTCCCCTAGCCACATTCTATCTCCTCAAACTGCTTTATTGTATTCATTCTGTTGATCACTATCTGAAATGATTTTATATATTTATCTGTTAATTGTCTCTCTTACTTGAATATGAGCCCCTTGGAGGACAGGGATTCTTTCTGTATTATTTAATGTTGTTATTTGTGGGATAGATGACCAGATGAATAGGAATAAGGGAGGAAAAAAACATGGGCTCCTGGCATGTGGGGGTGGTGGTGGTAGGTAGTGGCCTTAGTGTTTAGGTAGACCCCTGGATTACAGACAGAGAACTAAAAAAATAATGCAATGATTAGTACATTTTGGTTCTTTGCAGATCTGTTTCCACCCTGTAGGGGAGCAAGACAATTCCTCTACCCTCTGGATCCTTCTGGCTGGGGTACCAGTTAAATTGACATGAGACAGAATAACAGGAGACAATCAAACAAAGCTTTGTGACATGTATACATGGGAAAGACCCAGGAAAAACTGGGTAACTCAGGCAGAATGGCTGAGATTGTCACCTTAAATAGCATCTTCAGCTAAATATAAAGGAGGATTTTAGGGGTAGTGGTTTGGGACTTCAAAGAGGGGGAAGGCAATTCACATGGAAATGGGAAAGCAAATGTTTGGTAAACAAAACTTTGAAAAGAATGGGCTTAGCAAGGACCCTCCCAGTCTTTTGATACCCAGAGTTATCTGTGGTGATGGCCTGTCCTAGGGTCAGGCCTTCTATCTTAAATTTCTTTTAGGCAGTTAGTGAGGGGGAGGTCAAAGTTTCTTTCAGAGTCTTTTGTTCTTGAAAATAATCAAGGCAAAGAGACATACTTTGAGGTGCCCAATTCTGATTCTCCATAACCCCATCATCTATTTAACAAACATTTCTTGAATATTTACTATCTTGCTAGACTTTGGGAAAGATACAAAGAGTAACAAGGTGTAGTTTCTGTCCTTAGTATTATTTGATTAAGAGTAGGACAGAACTTACGCTGATGGGCCCAAGGAAAAAGGGCTCTCTAGCAGCAGGATGCGCAGACACTTGGTGTTGTGAAAGTGCCTAGCATATTATCAGAGCAGCAACTAGTTTTACATGACTGGGTTGTGGGGTGTGAAGTAATAGATGAGGCTATTAGGTAGGTTGTGAAGTGGTTTTTTTCATTTTTTCATTTTGTAAAGTGTTCACATGGTATCAAAGCATTTTGACTTTATCTTGTAGGCAATGGAGTAGAATCATCAAGGTTTTACAAAAGAAGAAGTGACATGATCTAGTTTGTATTCTAGAAAGATAATTCAGGTAGTTGTAAAATTAGATCAGATAGGAAAGAGATTGACATCTTGTGGATTTTGCTCTAATTGTTGTACTTGTCACACTGTATTATCTTATTCCCATCTCTCTAACTCAAGATATGCTTGATGATAATACTTTGCTTTATTAATCTTCATGTTCTCAACTTCTTTTACTGTGTATGTTTGTTTGGCTTTGTAGTCCACATCAGAAATGGCTAGGCCTGCCTTGGCTTTTAACTCTGAAAATGGCAGTGAAATGGAGAGGAAAGTATGAATTAGGGAGAAATTTCAGAAGTAGACTATAGGCAGGATTTGGTTAACAGTTATTTGAGGGGAAGGTTCAAAGATGACTGAATTTGCCAGCTTGGGGAGACTGAGTAAATGAGGAAACCTTTAATGGAGATAGGATATATAGGACTAGAGTAGGCAGTTGGGAAGGTAGGTAGAGTTTGTGAGTATATTGACTTTGAGGATTGTGCAGCACATATGCGGAAATGTGAATGTGAGAGTTAAGTTTAGGCTTGAGATAGGGATTAAGAAATCATCACTAAGTAGGTGTTGATGAATGTGCAATAATGGATGATGAGATGATGCCTGTGGAGCTTGCTATGAGTGGGAGAAAGAGGGTGCATTTAAGGGATGCTGAAAGAGCAGACCAGAGGTTGAAAGCCAAAAGAGAGGAGTTTCTAGAGGGGGTAGGGTGTTAAGCAAAGCATTGCTTCTTAAAGTTAAGCAGGGGGGAACTAATTAATTATTGCCTTTCGTCTTTCACTTTTGTTTATGTATTTCTGAGAAGTTTCCTTTTTTTCTCCCTTTTTTTAAGAAAATGACTACATGTATTTTGTAATCGGAAAGGCAAAAAATATCCTTTAAAGGAAAATTCTAAAAAAAGAAAATAACATGCTTATTGCCAAAAATTTATTTAAAATTCTACTTAGAAGTGTCTCCAAAAATAACCGTTAATTTTATTTAATTAGCTTAATTTTCCAGAATTTTAAAATGTTTATCAGGACATATTTTAGAAGTGCAATCACATTGTACTATAAACCTTCTTTTATCAGTTACTACAGCGTGAACTTTTCATCATTTCAACTTACATATAGATCATTCATTTTTAGTATCTGTAGTTATTCAGTAATTCATTTAGTCGGTCTTAATGTACATATAAATTGTTTCTGTTTTTTTTTTTATTTTTTTATTTTTTATTTATTTATTTTTTTGTGGGGAAGACCAGCCCTGAGCTAACATCCGTTGCCAATCCTCCTCTTTTTGCTGAGGAAGACTGGCCCTGGGCTAACATCCGTGCCCATCGTCCTCTACTTTATATGGGACGCCGCCACGGCATGGCTGACAAGCAGTGCCTCAGCGGGCGCCCGGGATCCGAACTCGCGAACCCCGGGCTGCCAAGCGCGGACTAAACCGCTGCGCCACCGGGCGGCCCCTGTTTCTGTTTTTTAATATTATAAATAATACTATACTGAACATCCTTGTAGACACTTGTAATACATCCTTGTAGTCCAGACTTAGCTGATTATTTTCTTTGGATAAATCCTGGAAATGTACTTTCTGAGTCAAAGGCTATACATACAGTCATGTGTCACTTAATAATGGGGACATGTCCTGTGAAATGCATCATGAGGTGATTTCATCATTATGCAATCATAGAGTGTGCTTACACAACCCTAGATAGTATACCCTACTACACACCTAAGCTATATGGTACTAATCTTATGGGACCACTGTCATCTATGCAATGCAGTCTGTCATTGACCAAGACGTCATTATGCAGTGCATGGCTGTATTTGCGATTTTGTTACACATTGTCGATTTGCTCTCCAGAAAGATAGTTTCCATTTACTTTGTATGTGTGTGTGGTGGGGGGGTTGTTTCCTTACCCCTTCAAAAACCTTGATGATTATTGAGAATCTTTTCATGTATGCTAGTCTGATAGAGGAAAATGGTATCTTGTTAAATATGTATGCATTCATGGTTGAAGTTAAACATCTTTACATGTTTATTTATATTCTTCTTTTAAGAGTTGCTTCTTTGTGGCCTTTGCCTATTTTTCAATGGAAAGATTATTTCTATGGAGTCTTAGCTGTGTATATTACCTCAGTAGAAAAGGGAATTTTGAAGATTTGGGAAAGATTGATTCATGAAGGCTGATCGTGCATAAAAGGTAGGAGGACACGATGGAGTAGAAACAGATCTGCAAGGTTTTTTTATTAATTGAAAAATATGGGGAATATTTTGAGGACTTTTTTATTTTTTTTAAGTTTTGAGTCTTCTGCTGAATCAGGCCTGGAAAGAATCCTGTAAACATTAAGACACAAATGATTCTATTTCTCCAGAATCAGGAAAGTATATATCCCTAGTCTACAAATAATAGCTTGTTTTCCTTCTTAGTTGCAAGACTAAGCAGATAGATGGTATTTCTTTTACATCCTAATAGGACGTAATACATTACGTAATACATTACGTCCTTTTTACGTCCAAATCATATCTAATAAGGGACAAGTATTCAGTGTATAGAAAGAACTGTTACAACTCTACAATAAAAAGACAAGAGAAATGCAGATCAAAACCACAATGAGATACCACATCATACCTACTAGGGTGGCTAGAATCAAACAGATAATAACAAGTGTTGGCTGATGAGGATATGTAGAAATCAGAGATCTCATATGCTGTCATTGGGAATATAAAATGGTACAGCCACTTTGGAAAACAGTCTGGCAGTTCCTCAAAAAGTTAAACATAAGAGTTACCATTTGTTACAGCAATTCCATTCCTTGATATATACTCAAGATATATGTTTAGTGTGTAAACATACTAAAACCCAGTGAATTGTACACTTTAAGTGGGTGAATTGTATGATATGTGAGATACATCTCAAAACCCGTTACCAGAAAAGTATATAGGCTTAGTCAAAATTGATACGCCAGCTTCCTAATATAATTATGTAGCTTCATACAGTATTATGTTAGACTTGTTTAAGAAGTAGTTTAATCACTTGGTATAGGTTAAAATGATTTTTCCCTCCTGTGAAACTACATTTAGAATTAGACTTGGAAAAATTTCAAATGTGGTCACATTTGAGAAATTTATTTTTCAATAAATTGATTAGAGATAAAACTATTTCATTTATGTTCAATCCTAAGTTATATGTTGTGAATCATGATTTTGTATTCTTATATGTATCTGTTTTACTGTTTTCATAATTACTTTTAATAACCCAGAGAGAGATTGTCTTATAATTTATTTTTTCCTACAAGGTTTGTAAGGTAATCTCCTGAAGAAAGGCAATTCTCAATAGAGATGGTGTTACTTTGATGTTTGTTCTTGTTCCCCACAAGGAAAGATTTTTGACTTTGAATGAGAATCTGATGGTCATAGGTTAAGAACTTCTCAGTTCTAGCCACTAAAGCAGCAAAAGTTTTACTAAAAAATGTTGCATTGCCGGGGCGGGCCGGGTGGTGTAGGGATTAAGTTCATGCACTTTGCTTCAGCGGCCTGGGGTTCACAGGTTCAGATCCTGGGCACGTACAGACGCACCGCTTGTCAAGCTATGCTGTTGTGGCGTCGCGTATAAATTAGAGGAAGATGGGCACGGATGTTAGCCCAGGGCCAATCTTCCTCAGCAAAAAGAGGAGGATCAGCAACTGATATTAGCTCAGGGCTAGTCTTCCTCACAAAAACAAAAAAAAAAGTTGCAATACCTAAAATTCTACAAATTAGAGTTTAGCAAGTCCATTGAATTGTTAAGCTTTCAGTTATTTATATTTTATTTGGAATTAAGTTTCTTCTTCTTTTTTTTTAATAGAGTAGAAACTGATTTATTGTTATGTCTTGATATGGTCTCTCCAAAGACCATGTTCTTCCATTATGAATTTGGAAGTGACCATCCTCAAAATGACAATAGTTTCTATTACATTAAGAAGGTAGGTCTCAGAATTCCTTATTTTCCTAAAAATGGCATTTGTGCATCTGAAACGGATTGCCCAAATTCATTTTTTTTGGACATTGTGATAAAAAACACAACATAAAATTTACCATCTTAACCATTTTTAAGTGTACAGTTCAGTAGTATTAAGTATGTTTTAGTTCATCTCTAGAACTTTTTCATCTTCCCCAACTGAAATTACCCTTTAAACAACATTCCCTTCTCCCTGTCCTCCAGCCTCTGGTAACCATCATTCTACTTTCTGTTCTGTGAATTTGACTACTTTAGATACCTCATAAAAGTAGAATTATATAGTATTTCCTTTTTTGTGTCTGGCTTATTTCACTTAACATAATGTCCCCAGATGCACCCATGTTGTAGCATATGATAGGATTTCCTTCTTTTTTAAGGCTGAATAATATTCCCTTGTATGTATATACCACATTTTGTTTATCTGTTCGTCTTCCATTCATCCATTGATGGACATTTGGGTTGCTTCCACCTCTTGGTTATTGTGAATGGAATTAAGATAGTAGCTTCTTAATGCTTAGTTTAAGATAGCAAGAGATTAGAGTTTTGATGTGGAGGAAGAAGCAGCAGTTCTGAAATAAGACAAAATATGAATCAAGGTAGACCTGAATAAGGCGACTACCTTTTTGCCCTGATTGTCCTTGCTGGCCAATGAGAGTAGTAGTCACCTCACACTTCCCAAAGACTTTTTCCTGAGAAAGACTGTCTTTTATGTGTTAACATGCTACTAGATAGAATGCAAAGTGGATTTGGTAAGTATACTGTCTTTACTCAAAAAGAAAAGACTTGAACACACTGAAACCTGTTTATTATGATTATGATTATGATTATTATTAACAATATGGTCCTCTGATGTAGTAAGACTTGTACTTTCTTATTTGTGGATCACTTCAGTGGAGACTGATCACTTCCTCATCCGTTGTATGGCTATATCCATTGTATGGATGTATCACATTTCGTTTATCCATTCATCAGGTGATGGACATTTTGTTTATTTCTACACATGAGTACTTTGTGACCCAGAAATTCCACTCTGCGTATGTGCCCCAGAAAATGCATATATGTATGCACGAAAAAATACGTTCAAGAATGTTCAGGGGCCGCCCGGTGGCGCAGCGGTTTAGTCCGCGCTTGGCAGCCCGGGGTTCGCGAGTTCGGATCCCAGGCGCCCGCGGACGCGCACCGCCTGTCAGCCACGCCGTGGCGGCGTCCCATATAAAGTGGAGGAAGATGGGCACGATGTTAGCCCAGGGCCAGTCTCCCTCAGCAAAAAGGGGAAGATTGGCAACAGATGTTAGCTCAGGGCTGCTCTTCCCCACCAAAAAGGAAAAAAAAAAAAAAAAAAAGAATGTTCATAGCAGAACATCTTTGTCATTATACAGACTAATAAACATGAACTAGAGAGAACTCCCCAATTAAAAAAAAAAATCATGAACTACTAATACATGCAACAAAATGGGTGAATTTCAGACATAATGTTGAGCAAAAGAAGCCAGACATAAAAGAGTGGTTATTGTATAATTCCATCCATAGATGTTCAAAATAGGCAAAACTAATTTCTTGCAGTTGCAGTCAAAGCAGATTACTTTGGATGGTGGTAGAAGAGGATTATTGATTGGAAGAGGCACAAGAAAGCCTACTGGAGTGCTGAAAATGTTCTCTCCCAGATGGTTACATATATGTATGGATATGTAAAAATTCACTGAGCTGTACATTTAACATTTGTGCACTTTACTTCATGTAAGTTATATCTCAATAAAAAAGAAAAATAAGTGTAAAAAAATGTTTAAGGCATATCATTTGTACAAGAGGATTAAAATTTGTTTTTAGATGTTAGTGGTCAGTGACCCTCTCACAGCTTTCCACTGTTCCTCAGGAAGAGCTGCTTCATCATCACTGGCTCTAAACAAAGCTGAAAAATTATGTATCAGACTCTTTAGGAAGTTGTCCAAATAATTAATAATAAAGCAAGACTTAAAAAAAAAGAAACTAAGTTAACATTGCTCCTATTAACATTAGTACTTTCATTAAGATGAGAAATGCATGGACACAGGACATAGGTGCATCACTGGGATCTGTGAAGTTTTCAGATACTATGGCTTCTCCAATCTGTACATTAGTTGAGTGCCTAATTTTACATATAAATATTCATCTACTTCTGCTACAGCATCATTAATGAAATCTGTATTTCCTCTTAAAACTTGCGTTATTGTCTAGAATGGAGGTCTATATTCTTTTTGGTAGGAAAATATTAGACTCTTTTTGCCTGATGATCAAGTTCAAGTCATTGACAATCCATGGTTTTAGTTCTTCTAGAATCAGTTGCTTTACCTTGAACTATGTTCACTATTATGTTTTTTCACTTTCCTTTTTACTTTTCAAAGGACTATTTGGACTTTTCTTCCTGAATGGCTGGAATGTCTCACTGGTACTATAACCTTCTCCATGTCCATGGGTCTCCATTTGGTTTTTTAGTTTTCCACATTTATATTGCAGTGGTCTTCAAATAGCAAGTAATCCATCTGTTCTGAAAGAATACTTCAAATCTATTAAGAGATCGTATTGAAATATTTACTGATGAAATGATAACATCTGGGATTTGCTTCAAAATAATTTTAGTTATTGAAATTGGGTAAGGTTACATGGGCGGATCATTATATAACTTTGAAATTTTGCATAATAAAATTGAAAAAAATAAAAGTAATTCAGTATTTTTCTGCTGCAGAGTTTCATGCTTTTTGGAGTGATTCATTCCATTTTTTTTTTCTTACCCTATAGTGTAGAAAGTTTTACACATTTGCTTAACAAAGCATAGGCCTCTGTAAGTACTTCACAGGCTCACCATCTTGAAATGGGGTATGGGTCTCTCTTTAATCCCGTTTATAAATGATATTCCCCACCCCCTTTTCCCTCTCTACTCAGCCTCACTCCAGACTTTCAGGTGCTAGAAAAATTCTTATTTTTCCTGTTAACAGATTGATCAGAATATCATGTTTAATAGTGTAGGAAAGTCATAGAAGCTAGTCCAATAACTGACCTAAGCTTTTCATCTCAAAATGAAATAATTGAAACTGCTTTTCCAGAAGGTTTTTATTAATGGCTTTTATCTTTTTCTACTATAACTCACAAGAAAAAGTAAATATTATGTTATGAGCCAATATATACACAATTTAATGTGTGTGTGTCTAAAGCAAAAGTTTCATAAAATAATACCCTAAGTGTGATGCCAGTGGTGTTAAGCAAGACTTAAGATTTTTTTATAATAAACTACTTTCTGATGTTGATAAGTAATCCCTTCCAAAAACTTGGCACAAGAGGAAATACTCCTTGCTTTTAACTGCTAACCATTTGGGAAATGTTTTTTACAGAGTGTACTAATATACTGGTAGAATTAAGTTAGTAAAAATGAAAACGACCTCTGGCTTTTTTCTTTAAAGTTGTGGTGCCCTTTATTATCTTCTTACCCCTAATCATACTGCCCAGTTAAAGAGAGACTTTCTGGATGGTAGAGACAATAGGCCAACCTGTCCTCTTTGCCCTAAATAGACATGGTAACCAGTCTGAGTTACATAAAAGTGGTTTCTTGTTTTAACTACTAATTGCCTCAAGTTCATTTGGCTGGATTTTTTTTTTTTTTTTTTTGCAAGTTCTAGGTAGTAATTGATAAATGTACTACTTTCACTTTAGGGCAAGAAAATGTGACAGCTGGAGATCTAACTAAACTGGGAACCCGAGGCTGTGTGTTCCTTTATCAGTGTGACTCTGAAAACTGAGACCTGCTGGTTCTTTGAAATAGTGCTGTGTCTGATGAAGCTTATGGTAAATGTCTCTGTAGGTGACTTACTGAAACAGGAAGTCTTCATGCAGTGGGTTTTATGGGCAGCATCACATCCAGGACTGCTGATTTAAAAGGGCTGAGTTTAGATGTAAAGCTCCCAAAATGAGTATGTAATGCAGTTTCTTCTCTTTTAACAATAAAAGAACCCACAGCCAGGAAGTGAGCTTGGGATGCATTGTGGATTTTGTGCAATAGCTGCTAATAAAAGCTTTGAGTACTTGGGGTTTTGCCATCTCATCGATGGTATTTTTCTGTCTGTTAAACTGCCTGCCTTTCTCACAGTTATTGATTTTTTTTTTTAAGCTGAAGCAGTCATTCATTTTTAAATGTGCAAGATTTTAACCCTCTGTCTTTGTAATTAAATTCTTCCAGAGCAAAATTTTCAGTACTGTATATCACTGAGGATAGTGGTTGAGTGATTGTCTAGCCTTCCACATGGCTGCTTTTTGCATCAGCCTGTTCAGTCTTAATGATGCCCCCTGGCAAAGGAATTCATTTGAGTGATGCTTAGTTCAAGAGAATTATCCAGTCATCTCCAGTGCCTCTTAGGAATAGGGATAATTGCTTTGTAAGAAGGTGACATGTGTTCAGTTCTTTTGGTGCCCCCAGAGAAAGTAAGCAAACACAAGCAAGCTAGCATTTTGTGATGTATCAGCCTTCATGTTTGGTGTTACATAGGCTGTCTGATTTATTATACTTCTGCAATTATATTCTTTTATACAGATATGAAAATGGAAGATAGGCATTTCATAATTTATCCGTTACTTTTAGGTTTAGTGAGAACTTGGAGGAAGGCATCTTGATAGAGTGGAATGATCATTGCCTACTCTCCTGATTTTATTTATGTTCTCCACTAATTAAGAACGTCATTTTTGATCCTTCTCTTTTCCTTATCCCTCATGTTTACATGTAATCTGAAGGTTGTTAGTTTTTTCTTTGAAATGCCTTAATTATAATTCTATTTTTTAAGTCATTTTCTTCCGGGAATTATTGCCTCATACCTGCAATAATATAGAAGTAATAAAAATTAGATTTATTTAGCACCTTGCAGTTTAGAAAGTACTTTCACATATTCTTACCCATGTAATCCTCATAACCACACTGTGTGTGGTAGATGTTATTCTTTAAATGTTCTGCTATAAAGACTTCCTATTCATCTTCTTTCTAGGTATTCTCCTCTCTTTTATTTTATACATTGGGGCCAGGTTAATATTTTTAAACAACTTTCATCATACTTTTTCTGTTAGCACAAGACCTTTGGTGGTTTCACAGCAAGCTGAATAAGGAAGTCAAAACCCGTGTATTTGCATTTAGGATTATCCATAATATAATTCTCAACTAGCTTTCTTTTTTAATTGCCCTAGAACTTTCTCAGAAAAACCTTCTCTATATATCGAGTCAATTTGGTTCACTTCAGCAAGTACTGTTACCTACTGTATATCAGATACTACGTTTGTTGCTAGGGATAAAAAGATGAGGTAAACATTCTTCTTGTCCTCAGTAAATTCACTGCCTGCTGAAGGTCAAAAAGATTTAGGCATAGCTAATTTTAATATATGTGGAAGTTCACGGAACTGGATGCTTCCTTAGTTTTATAAAATATATTTAGAAAAGAAATTTTTTTTTTTTAATTTGTTTTTTTGTGGGGAAGACCAGCCCTGAGCTAACATCCATTGCCAATCCTCCCCTTTTTGCTGAGGAAGACTGGCCCTGGGCTAACATCCGTGCCCATCTTCCTCCACTTTATATGGGATGCTGCCACGGCATGGCTGACAAGCTGTGCATCCACGGGCGCCCGGGATCCGAACTTGCGAACCCGGGGCTGCCAAGCGCAAACTAAACTGCTGCGCCACCGGGTGGCCCCTAGAAAAGAAATTTTTTAAAAGCATAAAATCACAACCAAAAAAATGGGAGATAAGGTGAAAACAGATGACAAATGTTAACAAAATTTTGGAAGCTGGAAAGAGAGAGTTAAGAGGTAACTGACTTAGCAGTCCAGAGAAAGCTGAATGACGAAAGGTAGGCTGGTTAGTTACATAAAAGGCACCAGATAGGCTCGAGAATTGGAGACATTAGGAACTGCAGAAAGTTGGGATCCAGAAGGAACTAAAAACAGAAAGCTTAGTTGCAAGTCTATGTAAGAAGCAGACAGGTTGCTAAACCCCTTCCTCCCTAGCATCACCTGGCAGCTACCCTTTCCCACCATCACAGGAGATGGAAGGTTCATGCTGTTGAAAGTGAACTGCACTGTGCAAACTGGGCTGCTTGGCTGAACACAGGCAAAATGAGAAAAATGTTACCCACTGATTGGTGAGACTCCTCAGACTCGAGAAGAAGCAGATCCCTAAGTACCTAGGATTTCTTTGAACTCTCAAACTTTTTCTTCAAAAGAAATCTATGCACAATTTCTATAATATAGTAAGTTTGTTTTATTATAAAAAATATTTTCCCCAAATCTTCAAAGAAAAGTGAGGATCCAGGACAGATGTGTCTTATTTGTCCTATAGCTTATGCCCTAGCATACCTCAGTGTACCCTTGGTTGTGCGTACCTCAGAGTAAGAAGCTGGCATTCAAGGTTATTCACACCCTGTCCCTATTGGATCTTTCTGGCTTTACTTCTCACCGTATTTCCCCATATACCTTGTGTTCTGTTCATTTTGGTCCACTTACAGTATATCAGAATTCTGTCATGTCTCCACCTCACTGTTCAAATTAGTATTTGTTACAAGAAATGCCCTTTATTCTTTCCTCTCCTCGTCCTTCAAGGCTTGTCTCAAGTGCCACTTGTGCCCAAATGCTTTACCCTCCCTCATCCAAGCTCCTCTACTGACTTGTTCATATTTCTCTTTTAACGCTCATCACATTATGTGATTTATTTAACAAACCTTTGAGCCACCATATGCAAGACCCTGTGTGAAGAGCTACAATACAGTCTGTGAAGGGTGAGAATGAGTGTTACTCATGTTAGATATCTGATATCTGCATATGACAGATATTGAATATTAAAATGCTTCCCCTACCTCTGGTCTCTTATTTTTCTAGTTAATCTTTTATACTTCCTCTCAAGTAGTTATTCAGAATCACAGATCTGGGTCGGCCTGGTGGCATAGCAGTTAAGTTTGCGTGTTACACTGACGGGCCTGGCTTCTCCAGTTCGGATCCTGGGCATAGACCTACTCACCACTCATCAAGCCATGCTGAGGCCCAGTCCCCCATAGAAGGACTCGAAGGACCTACAACTAGGATATACAACTATGTACTGAGCTTTGGGGAGAAAAAAGAAAAAGAGGAAGATTGGCAACAGATGTTAGCTCAGGGCCAGTCTTCCTCAAAAATATCACAGATCTGATAATATCAGTACCCTAATCAAAAACCTTTCATTTTAAACTTTAAGGTGCCCTTGAGGACTTTCCTACTGTGGACTCAACCTTACTTTTCTAGTCTCTTTTTCTGCCCTAACTACTCCTTGCCTATCCCTACCCCTACCTGATCCTCATGATGCAATTCATGGTCCATCTATCCCCAGACCTTCTACTGTCTCAGCCTATACTTACTACTCTCTCATTTTCTGTTTGTTTGCTCATGCAGTTTCTTCTCCCTGAAATGCCGTTCCCTCTTCTTCAGCTGTTAAAATCCTACTCATTTTTTAAGGCTCTGAGTGGGAGAAGGAAAGAAAAGAATTTCCTTCTTGAGACTACTGTAATTGCCTTCTCTTTTCTTGCCCACAGATCAGAATCCAGGTTTATTACTCTGCTTACACTTACAACAGCACCTCACTTCACT
The DNA here is from genome assembly GCA_031878705.1 of Tapirus indicus. Lineage (NCBI taxonomy): Eukaryota > Metazoa > Chordata > Mammalia > Perissodactyla > Tapiridae > Tapirus > Tapirus indicus. The sequence goes on along the minus strand of CM062918.1, from coordinate 55,237,950 downwards.
TTAAATGTTATATCTATTGAATTGAAGATCTGTTACTTTAAGCATATACTTCAAATATTAAGTCTTTAACAGTGAAGGCATGCTGTACTGTGAATGAATAAGGGGTGAATTTTGGTGTCTACTTCCCTACCCCACAGTAATTCTTATTTCTAAAATGAGGTGCAGAGTGGGGCAGAATGTCCAATTCAGCAAGACCCCTAAATGTATTTAACAATTTCAGACTTGACCATTTTCTTCTAAGTGATACTAAGTTCTTAGGGTTAGCCCTGTGCTAAAATTGGTTTTAGGTCACAATAACAGTACTTACACAGTGCCAGAGAGTGCTCCCCTGAAAAATCTGGTGTGGAAGTCTGTGGCCAAATTGGAGTTTTGTTTTGTTTTAATGTTTTTTTTTTTTTGAGGAAGATTGGCCCTGAGCTACCATCTGTTGCCAATCTTCCTCCTTTTTTCCTTTTTTCTCCCCAAAGCCCCAGTAGATAGTTGTATGTTGTACACCCATCTAGTTGCTTTATGGGGGGGGTGCCACCTCAGCATGGCTTGATAAGTGGGGATCCAAACCTGTGAACCGCAGGCCACTGAAGCAGAGTGTGCCAACTTAACCACTATGCCACTGGGCCAGGCCCCCAAATTAGAGTTTTAATCTCCCTGGGAATTGGCTCTTACTGCCTGTCTATTCCTCTCCCAGTTATTAATATCCTTTTCACAATTTCATGAAATATATTTTAAAAAATTTTCTTTGAGGGGAACATTAATCAGAAAAACTAACTTTTAGAAGCTTAATGGAATTAATATATATAGAAAAAATGCCTATTTTCTGCTTTTTCTCCTTTAAAAAGGAAGTTGTTCATCTTATAATGGTTTCTTAGGTGTTTATCTGGCAACCTGTAAGTCCTTTGTATTATGTAATTTGCAAACAAAAGTTATTCCTAAATTAGTATACGCTTTGACACATAAAGGTACTCAGCAACCTGATAGTAGTAGTAAAAGTATAATGGTGTAGTTGGCAAAGGGCTATCTGTTGTCTATAGCTTGGTAAAATAAGAACTTACATTGCAGGCAGCTTTTGTTCCCAAAATGAAGTGTTTTTTTAATTATAAAACTATATTAGATAAAAATCAGAAAATACTGAGAAACAATCATTTTAATACCTTAATATACATCTTTCTGTATCCTTTTCCATGCATACATATTCAGCTATGTATATATGTGTGTGTATATAGATATACATATAAATATAACATTTACCTCTATTATTTAAAAAGTAGTCATACTATACATACCAATAACTTAATCAGTCAAGGTGTGGGGTGTCTGAGATGTGCAGAACATGGTCTTAAAAACCATAAGGCATTGAAAGAACTGTTCGATAAAATCTCTACTCTCATGATATTTATAGTCTAGCTGATTAAGATAAGACAAATATGTAAGAAGCAACGTAAAGTCCAGTGCGATGGCTAAACTATATGGCATATACTAAACATTGAGGAGGAATTAAAATTAGCCTTAAGACTCAATGAGTGTTGGGAGGTGAAGGTAGCTAAGTACCCAGCATGTAATATGGGCTCACTAAGTCATAGTTGTTCCTCTCACCCTCATACTCCAAGTTTTTGCTCTAGATGTCTGGGAGAATATTGATTCCGTTTATACAAGTAGAGAAGTTGAGAGGAAAATCATTACTGTATCAGGAAGAACTTTGAGATGTTTAAGTGTTGTCCAGGTAGAGAGCTGTTTCCTGCATATAGTTAAACATACAGAGTTTGAGTTCTGGTGAAGGGTCAAAACAGCTTTGAGAGTCATACTTAGAGACAGTAGATGGGTTTTCCAAAAGGAGAGTAGGGCAGTAATTGATTTTATTTCACACTGTCCTTTATGCCGACTAAAGTTGATACTGAATACCATGACAAAAAACATAAAATCCCCATTTGTCAGTGAGTTAGAAGAATGAGGGTTTGTGTTTATTGTGCCAAGAGTTAAAATCTCTGTATCTTTGAAATTCTGGCATTTCTTCTTGGTTTGCCTCATGGCTTAGTAGTTGGGAAATATTAAATAACAAAACTGTGTGTGTGAGAGAGAAAAAGAGATTTGTTTTCTTTTTTAAAAAAAATTCTCATGTCTAATTTCAATTTCCAAATTCTCAAGCTGTTTTTGTTCTTGTCTTGCTGGATCTCATTATCTCTGTTTAGCTTTTCACTTATAAATCATGTTTCATATATGTGAACAGCATTGGGAATGTGACCTTTCTCATGACCCTATAAGCTAAAATTTTGTTTTGCGTTTCCCAGAATAAATGTCACTAAAACATATACATTCTGCTTTTCCCCTAGGTAAAAATCTCTACACCAATGAATATGTAGCTATCAAACTGGTGAGTAGAATCTATATTTGTGGTAATTATGTTTTGGTGCTCCCAACCCCCCCATATCTTTTTACAAGACATAGTTGTAAACATTCACAAAAATACTAGTTTTTTTTCCCTTGCATATGATCCCACATAGTCATTTTCCTTCAACCATAGTATTACAGTGGTGAATCGCTGTAATACTATATAACACTGTATAGTCAGATGATGCAAACGATAGTGTTGGCAGTGATGAATCAAAGAATAATTTAAAATAGCTGGAAGAAAACAAATCACCGAAAGACTAATAATTTCTGTGAACTTTGTACCTTTCACAGTGCTGTTTTAAAAGATAAAATCATTTGAAAGTTTTATTATTTTCTTTTTCTTGAACATAACTGATCCATTTTAAAAATGTAAGGTATTTATTAATATACTTAGTAGTAGAGAACCAAATCTGATCTTCTATAATCATTGCCTTAAAAAGCTGTCAGACATGAAAAGCACATCATGTAGTCAAATTTGAAGCAGAGTTCAACTGGTTATGTGAGTACTAATGTTATGAATAACTGAACTAGTCATTGAAAATAGCATCCTATTAAAAAAAGAGAATTAACTATTTAAAAAAATACTTTAAAATATTTATATATTTTTTAAAATATTTTCGAGGATTAATGATTTTAGAAGAAACAATTCTTATATTTAAAGGTGATATAAGGGCTGGTCTTCCTCACAAAAAAAAAAAAAAAAGGTGATACAAAACTATTTCTAGTCATATGAAATGTTTCATATGGCTAGTTTCTATGAAACCATACAAATGTTTGTCTTCCTAGTAAATTCTAGTAAGTTTCCCAGGATTTGCAGGTAGTTTGGGGGCTTTATCAGTTGGAAGACAGAGGAGTTCATGGTTGAAGGAAGGATCTTGTTATAACTGAATGCTGTTCTTTTTAAATAAATTGTACTTACCACATCCACACCTGCTCTGTGGTTGATCTCTTCCTCTCATTCAGCTTGTCAGTTTGTGGAGGAGTTAGGGTTGTCTGGTGAAGAACTGACAGTTATCAGATTGGTTTCCCTATGAAGAAGTTGACAGGGAGCCGGGCTTAGAGAAGGTAGTTGCTAGGGAACGAGTGTTTTCTTTTGTTTGTTGACTTGGAACTCTTGTTGGAGAAATGGGAGCAAGAAGAGAGGTAATGCATGTAACAATGCAGGCCAAATATTTTCTCAGATTGAATATCAAAGGATTAACCTTATTTTTTTAATTATAAGAATTTATTCTGTAAAAGTGTTCTCTAGTTCATCTCCTTTTTAACTTTTTCTGTTTTGTTACTTTGGTAAGTTGAAATAATTTTGATTCTTTGAGACTAGTAACAGGAAGAAGCAGACCCTAAAACACTTAAAAGTATTGCCTCAATATTTGTTATTTGTTATTGTCCCTTTATTTATCAAGACTTCTTTTGAGGCTTTCTGTTAGGGGCAAGTCTTTCTGTCTAGATTTCTCCTTCCAGGTTTATACTGGTCAACCTATTTAGATAAGCTTGTATAACATATTGTTGAATTGAATGACCATTGCATTTCTCTTATGTTTTATTAAACTTTTATTCTACTTTGTATGGCCAAGAGTTAAAGCTAAAAATAGACTTCATATTATCTATCATGGTGTGTCTCAGTACCTCAATTCTCTTTCAAATAAATCTTAAATAAAGGCTTTTTAGAGGATAACAATCTTCACTTGCTGTTGGTCTGTATTCTTCATGGGAGATAATGAGGGCAGTAATTGAGGTCTTTTCCTGTAACAGCAAAATTTGCCTTAAGCATTACAGTCCTACAAGTTAGCAGTGTGCTGTCTGTTTAGGATTTCAGGCAGGCATGTGTGTTCCAGAATAACCGTGATTCTGGCAAATAGCCAGCTCTCTATGGAAATGTAATCAGCACCTGGCACAGAAATACCAGGAAGCCCTGCTGGTACTGTTTCTGTTCTACTTTGTTTGGATCTTCATTGTGGTCTCTTGTTTCTTGGATTTCTAGGAACCTTTTAAAAAAATCATATATAATGTAAACAAAATAATGTCATGAGCCCCTCCTTTACCTCCATCACCAAGATTTCTAGGGTTCTTTTTAACAGATGTTTTCTAACCATTGTTAAAAAAAAAAAAAATTCTCTCCATGCTGCTAATCTTGCTGCCTTTCATAAGCTGTAGACTGAATGTTTGCAACGTCCTTTATCCTTAGTGCTTCCACAAGAGCACCTTGAAGCTCCAATTGGCTAAGCAGGCTACAACAGTATGCTGAAGGGGTTGGTTGAGGGGTGTAAGTCCTTCCGTCTGCAATAAAAAGCCCCACATGTCTGAATATATGTCATGTGTACATCCACTTTCAGCCCTGTAATTCTAAAGAGTTTTTGGTCTTTTTATCTGCTCAGTTACCTAAGATCAGATTGAAGATTTCCCATTAAAATTTCTAGTATGAAGTGTGAGAGTATTATGTTTGAAGAAGGATCTGTGGTTTTTTTAATTCATTGCTCCTTGTGGTTTGTCGGAATCCAAAGACTGTTACTCCAGAAAGAACAATCCTCTTTCTAGTGTTTTGATCAACCTCTGGTTCCATATTGATTTGTCAGCAATGTTTATGTTTGGTTCCTTGTGAATTATTAGTGATTTTGCTAAAGGACTAAGTCTATAATTGGCTGCTTTGATCGTGATATAGTAGAACATCTAAAACCAAATGAAGACTCTCAAGAACCCTCTCTCTCTGAAGAGACTAATGATTAAGGAAGTGACTCTACAATATAATTAGTCTTGTATACTTCTATTTTGACTACAAGAATCTTGAGAATCTTGAAATTCAACTCTGATGATTGCTGATTTTACAATCAAAGAAGGATATGAGTTCTTTCATAGAACTCCTTAGGGATATGAAATATTCCAGTCTGCCTGAATTGATTTAGATAAAACCTTCCTAGAAGCAGAGGGATAGACTAGATAACTTAAAGGAAACTTCTGAATTCTGTAATTTATGGATTCTATATCTTAAGAAAAACACAGAAAACGTCAAGTGGGTTCAGGAAGAGCCTTCAAAGATGATCAAAGGATTAAAAAACAGCACCAGTGAGGAAAGGTTAGAGGAATTGAAATTACTTCTCCTGAATAAAGGCAGTCTAAGAAATTATTGAATAGTTTTGTTATTTGAAGATAGCTATTATAGTATTCACAGGTTGTTGAGGGGCATTTTCTTTTGTTATTAAGGACAGAAGAGAAATAGGCTTAAGTTTCAGTAGTGGAGATTTAAATTACATATAAAGACTTTCCATACCATGAAGTTTGTTAAACACCAGCATGAATTATCAAGGGAAGCTGTAGAATCTCCTTCCTTTGAGCCTATCTTAAATATAGAACAAGTAACCAATGGGGGAAGGAAAGTCTTCAACAAATGTTGGGAAAACTGAATATCCACATACAATGAAGTTGGACCTTACCTTACATTATGTACAAAAATTAACTCAATGGAACAAAGACGTAAACAAAAGAGGTAAAACTATATTAGAAGAAAATTTAGGGGACGTTGGATTTGGCAGTGATTTCTTGGATATGACACAGAAAGCACAAGCAAGAAAAGATAGATAAGTTGAATTTTATCAACATTAAAAACTTTTCTGCACCAGAGAACTCTGAACAGAGTGAAAAGGCAACCCCTGGAATGGGAGAAAATATTCAAAAGTCATATATCTGATAAGAAATTGATATCTGGAATTTATCGTTTTAACCGTTTTTAAGTGTATAGTTCAGTGGCATTAAGTACATTCACATTGTTGTGCAACCGTCACTACCAACCATCTCCAAAACTTTTTCATCTTTCTCAACTGATATTCTGTACCCATTAAACACTAACTCCCCATTTCCCCCTCCCGCTAGCCCCTGGCAGCCATCATTCAGCTTTCTGTCTCTGAATTTGACTACTCTGGGTACCTCATATAAGTGGAATAATGCAGTATTTGTCTTTTTGTATCTAGCTTATTTTGCTTAGCATAATGTTCTCAATTGTTCATGTGTGTTGTAGCATGTGTAAGAATCTCCTTCCTTTTTACAACTGAATAATGTTCAGTCGTATGTATGAAACAAAATAACTATATTTTGTTTGTCCATTCATTTGTTGATAGTTACTTGGGTTGCTTCCACTTTTTGACCATTGTGAATAATGATGCTATAAACATGGGGGTACAAATATCAGTTTGAGTCACTGCTTTCAGTTCTTTTGGGTACATATCCAGAAGTGGAATTGCTGGATCATATGGTAATTCTATGTTTAATTTTTTTAGAAATTGCCGTACTGTTTTCCACAGTAGCTGCACCATTTTACATTCACACCAGCAATGCCCAAGGGTTCCAATTTCTCCACATCCTCACCAACACTTGTTATTTTCTGTGCATTTGGTAATAGCCATCCTTATGGGTATACAGATGTATCTTTTAGGGTAATGTTTGATTTTCTTGTTATCTAGTTGCTTAGTATACTGTCAGTTCAGGATAAATAACCAGCCAATTCTTGATATTTGGTGTAGAGCAAAGTGTGGTAGTTTGGCTGCTTTATCTCTGGGGTCTTTAGAAAACTCTATTTTTGAAAAATTGAACACCATATTGATTAAAGTTATGTATTTTAATTGCATTTATGATCTCTAATTCTCTTAAGTGTAAAAATAAATATACATAAGAATGTTCCTACAGCATTATTCACAATATTGAAAACAGTCCAGATGTCCAAAAATTATGGTGTGTGTGTACACACACACATACAGACAGACATACAGGGGAATGCTACAACCATTAAAAATAATATACAACTTTACTCATTGCTGTGGAAAGATGTCACCATCACATTGTTGAATTTAAAGGCACATTACAAAACAACGAATATAGTATGATGTATTTATTTAAAATATATTTTTGAGTCTATATTATATAAAAACGTATGTATAAATAAATATTTAAAAGGACATTCACCAAAATGTTAATAGTGCTTCTCTTTAAAATGATAGGATCTCAGATTATTTTTACTTTCTTCCTAGTTTTTATATATTTGAAATTTTCTTCCTGAGCATATATTATTTTTCAAAAAATAACAAAACTGTTTACCACCCAAAATTCAGAATAAAACAAGCAGGAAATACATGCTGGTATTTAAAGGTTTGGCATCTCGTTTCCTAGTAAGAAAATACATTTCAGGAGAATACTTCATGGTGAGGGCGCTATCCTTGGATGGTAGCTCATACAGAGTATTTTTATTTAAATATCCATGGAAGAGATTGTATTTAATTCAGCTTCATCTTCCCCAAGCTGTGCTTTCAAAGAGAAATTGTGGTAAGAAAATGCTATCATAGATGGATATCATCTCTAAAGTATTAAGTGGTCTTAGCCCTGGTTTACTCTGAAAACCTAAGAATGGAAAAAATCCTATTTGTCTAAATCTGATCACAATTTCTCTTCTTGGGTTTCAGGAACCAATAAAATCACGTGCTCCACAGCTTCATTTAGAGTACAGGTTTTATAAACAGCTCGGCAGTGCAGGTAAGTCAAGTCTGTTTTCTCCATTTACTTAGCATGTAGCTTAGCTGGAAGCCCTGAAATATGCACATTTTCTTGCTTACTTTACCCCTTTTACCAGACCATATATCTCTCCTGCTTACTGGATAGGTAAATAAACATAGTCAACCAAAAAGCTACTTGCTCTTTGGCTCCTGGAAGGACAGTTGAATTGATTAGGCATCTGTGAGTCCATGACTGTGCCCACTGACCAATCTTTGAATGCTTTCACCCACCTTCTGAAATATACATGGTATGGAGTTTTGCTTTTTGGTAGTTTATTCATTCTCTTTTCATTTCTTTATGTATACCAAAAAAAAAAAAAGAGAAGGAGTGGTGTTTTGCAAGCTATATTTTACCACATTGAGACTATATATCTCTTTTAAAGACATACTAAAATACACGTTCTGAAATACCATAGCATTGTCATTTTATCTATTATTCTCATTAATTTGGAAGACCTAGCTATATGATTGTAATAAGCTTGACCTTGGAGGACTTTTTAAAATTATATAATTTTTTAAAACTTGCCTATTTTTTACTTTTCTAAAAGTTCCCATTTCTGAAATATTGTACTGGCTTCCAGAAAAATATGTTTATTAAGCAAATGTTACCAGCCCTAAGGAGGTTGTACCTGTTAACTCTTGCAGAAGATGAACTTCAGCACTAGTTTCATTATTTGACGTTAGTAGCTACTCCTCTGCTTTATGCTTCTTCAGTGTGACAGTTTTATGCAACTGACTGAAACATGGTTTCTATTTCAAGTACCACTATTGAAGGTACTATTGAAGGAATTTGAGTTTCATGTCCTAGAATATATAGTATTATATAAGAGCCGCTAGGTGTTATTCAAGTCATTTTATACCCTGACCATGGCAATAATCATCCATAGTCATAACCTAGAGAGGCCAGGATAGGCATTTGTCTTTCACTGAACCTAAAATGAGTTCTTGCTCACAGTAGCCTCTTAGTATATATTTGTTCATTGATTGTGTCCTTAAATGTGTAGTGTTCCTGGCGTAGGATTTAAGATTGGCAATGGAGTTCACAGGATATATGTATAACTTGAGACTTGTTTTAACTTTAAAATTGGCTGTTATGTTCTTCCTGGTTTCATAAATTTCAGGGTAATAATTATCACAGATCACTTATGATAAACATGCTAGATCCAGCCCAACTTAAATGTTTGAATGGGCCTGAGGAAAGTGATCAGGCCAGTTTGCAGGATTCCTTCTGTAAGCCCTTCCAAATGCAGTCATGTACTGCATAATGAGGTTTGTGTCAACAACGGGCCGCATATATGATAGTGGTCTCTTAAGACCTTCCAGTAGGATAAGATGTGGAGGTAAAAGGCAGTGATATTGATGGTTCTTACCCTGTGTAGGCTTAGGCTAATGTGTGTGTTTATATCTTAGTTTTTAACAAAAAAGTTTAAAAAGTAAAAAAAAAATTTAATTTAAAAAATGGGAAAAAGCATATAGAATAAGGATGTAAAGAAAGAAAATATTTTTGTACAGTTGTACAATGTGTGTTATTACAAAAGAGTCAAAGTTAAAAAAAAATTTGTAAGTTTATGAAGTGAAAAAGTTATAGTAAGCTAAAGTTAATTTATTATTGAAAAAAAGAAAATTTTAAAAAATAAATTTAGTGTAGCCTAAGTGTACAGTGTTTATAAAGTCTACAGTAGTGTACAGTAGTGTCCTAGGCCTTCACATTCACTCACTGACTCACCCAGAGCAACTTCCAGTCCTGCAAGCTCCATTCATGGTAAGTGCCCTATACAGATGTACCATTTTTTTAATCTTTTATACCGTATTTTCACTGTACTTTTTCTGTTTAGATATGTTTAGATACAAAAACACTTACTATTGTGTTACAGTTGCCTGCAGTATTTGGTATAGTAACATGCTGTACAGGTTTGTAGCCTAGGAGCAATAGGCTGTACTATTTAGCCTAGGTGTGTAGTAGGCTATACCATCTAGGTTTGTGTGAATATACTCTATGATGTTCACACAGTGATGAAATCACCTGATGACACATATCTTAGAATGTATCCCCATCATTAAGTGACACATGACTATAGAACCCCCAGATCAGGCCAGTCATCCATTTTCAATATGGAGCCACAAAATCTCATGAACCTGTTATCTGGGAATAACATCTGCACTGCTGGGTTCATACTCTCCCCAAATACAGGGGAACATTGCAGATTCTTGAAGTTTTGGCATCCTCCATTCACTGAAAACAAGGATTAAATAGGGAGAGTGTTGGAGGAAAGGGAACTTAAAAATTGCCTTTCACTCAAGGCAGCAAGGAAAAACTGGAACCTCTGAGACTGGTGTGTCCATTGCAGTCAGTTGGAATAGGAAGGCTCTGTTGTAGTGGTCAAGTAAGCTCTTGGCTAATGGGTAGGTTGGCCATCATTAGTCTCCCTCCCAGTATCTCTTCTGACAATCATCTAAAAGTCACAAAGCCTTCTCGGTCTTACATGAAGTTCAATGGTGATTCCTGACGTCTTTTCTGCTCTTTGAGATTGTCCATTGCTCTTAAAGTAGCTGTCGTGGATGTTGTCTTCTTAATATTCTTGCCTGCAGCTAACAAGATAGCCACAAACTTTTCCAAGATAGGAAGAGCTTTAGGGATCTGTTAAAAATTTCCACCTAATAGAAGAATTGCTTCTAGGATTTTCTTAACAAGTGTCATTCGTCTCTGCTTGACTACTACTAGGCATAGAGTTTTCCACTCTTCAAGGTAATTCAGTGTTAGAAAGCCCAAGGTATTGGAAGTTCTTCATATTGGGGCAAAATTTGTCTTTTTTTACTTCCATGGAGCACAGTTGAGCCCTCTGTTACCAGCTCAAAGGCATTCATTACAACTGTTGTGTGCTGCCCCCTCTACCACTCACCTCCAAGTCTTCTTTTAAGCCACATGTCTTCAATTCCTTCTATCTTTTTATACAGTATGGTTTACAGATACTTCACTATCATTGCCCCACTAGCAAGCATGAATGTGTGTGCGTGCACACACGTGATGTTCCTCTTAAATGAGCTTCATAAAACAGCACCAGTAACTCTAGATATGGAGACAGTAGGATTGTTATTTTTCTTGATATGAACACAATATTTCTATTAATTTAGATTAGCTATTTTAACAGCCATTTTACATAGTTGACTTTTATGGAGTTTTATTCACCTGAAGCCTTTACATCTTTTTATATAAGCTGCCGTCAACCACTGCTTTCTGTATTTTGTGGTTATATAATTGATTTTGAGCACCTAAACCTCTAAATGACATCTTACTTTTATCCCATTATTACTAAATATTGGGATATTTTTCAAACCTAATTCTGTTACTAATGACTATATATTGACTGTTTTTTAATTGTAATTGCATATTTCTTCCCACCCCCTACAATAAGATTATAAGCTGCTGCTTTTTGAGAACAAGGCTTGTGCCATCTTTACCCTTGTGTCTCAGTTTTATTCTCAAGGCCCAACATAGTTTTTTCACATAGGGAGGAATTTTTTCACTTGGGAGGAATTTTGGTGATAGAACAAAGTTAGGAAGAATTGGTAAGCATGACTTTTTAGATTTTTGTCAAGCTGTTAATAAAAATATTCCCTAGAGATGGCCAAAAAAGGAAATTTATTTTGAAAGTAGATCAGTTGACAAGAAAGTAGACAAGATTTCACCATGTCTCATTTGTAATTGTGAGCATGAACACTCGAGCTTGTTTCTAATTTATAAGCACAAGCATCTCTCTCCCTATTTTTCTAGACTGAGTTCCCAGCTGCAAATGTGACTCATCAGTAGCTAATGTTTGAGCAGCCAGAGCACATATGCCACTCTCTGCAGAACCAAGGTGATGTGGCAGTGTAAATAAACAACCTTTCATGGCAAAGGCACACAATGACCAAAATAATGTAATCATCATTTTTGCTCACTAGTGCTTTGTCTATCATTATTTAGCATAGGCCGGTGATTTGCAAAATATTTGGGCATCATGACAAGGAATACTTAAAAAAAAAGCCCATTGTAACTTAGGTTTGTTCAAGGAATTAATCAGTGCTTATAAAACATAAGTGGATGAGGAGCCGGCCCAGTGGCGTAGCAGGTTGGTTCGTGCGCTCGTCTTCGTTGGCCCGGGGTTTCTCAGGTCTGGATCCCGAGCGCCGACAGACGCACCGCTTGTCAGCCATGCTGTGGCGGCGTCCCGTATAAAGTAGAGGAAGATGGGCACGGATGTTAGCCCAGGGCCAGTCTTCCTCAGAAAAAAAAAAGAGGAGAATTGGTAACAGATGTTAGCTCAGGGCTAGTCTTCCTCACAAAAAACCAAAAAAATATATAAGTGGATAAAATTTGGGGGGAGAAATGAGTGATTATGAATTTAAAGAATACTGCTATTGCTACTGTGACCAAAGCTTGAGACTTTAAATTTCTAAAGTAGGAACTTTTGTGTTGGCTTGGGACTATGACCGTTTCTTCCGTAAGTACCCAGGTCTTAATCGTTACCTTGGGTTTTTGATGCCCATGTTGCCCTGACCATATGATCGGGAAATCCATACCATTTCTCTACTCATGTGGAACTAGAACAAAAATGGTAGCACTGGATGATTGTGAACATGGTTTAACTTGTAGCTCTTCCTGATTGTGCCGTCTTTTCCTTGTTTAATTTCTAACTCCTTCCCTTCCGTTCCACTCTGTTCTCTAGTAGGCAGTCACACTTCAAGCTTTGTTTGCTGATTGTAGCTTTGCCATCTAGAATTTCAAGACCTGATTATTTACTATGAGGGTTGAAATCTCCAGATAATCAGGGAAGAAAGTAAAGGGGGCCTTGCAAATTATGGTTCAAATTATTGAGCCTGAGATGGCTGGAGAATTTCCAAACTTATTACAAAGAATAACAATGTTTTTTAAATGTGAAACTCTGCAACTTTTGTAATGGCTATGAAAAATTATATTCTTCTTTTCCTCACTGGTGGAAAGTCAGTTTTAGATTGTCTCCTGTGACTAAATCAAATACATTCTTGTCTTATTTTTGCTTCATTCCTTCTTATATCACTGTGTTTTGATTTTTCAAAGCAGAAAGGGCTTTGGCATTGAGGACAATTATGCTTTCCTTTTCAGATGTAGTTTCTATAGATTGTTCTGAGTACACAAGAGTAGGAGTCAGGGACTTAAAGATTGACTCTGGATTCCCTGGAACTTGCTTGCCTTCCTTGTGGCTTTAGTATTGTTTGGTACAATGTGCCAGCTTCATAAGAAAGAATAGCAGTATTTAATCATGGTAGTTAAGGCTGTAAGCCTTGCAATTAGCAGATGAAAGCACACTGTGAGTTGTAACCATCTTTCTTATTTTCTTCAGTCATCAGTGTTGTGTTAATTGTATTATAGACACCAGGGTAAGTCCCAAACTTATTTTCCTGATATGGGAATGTTTTTAGGTTTTCCTATGCTCTCAGGGTCCTTTTACTTAGGAGAGTATATACATTGTCAATTAAAAAATTTCCCAGCCCATAAATCTTTTATCTAGTACACCTCCCACTTTTGCTTGTATCCTAACAGAGAGGAACAGGACTTGGTGGATGACAGGTTTGAGGCAGAGATAGGCAAAACCAGTGACCTAAACAGATAGGAGGCCTAAACACAGGAGAGGGGGACGGTATGAGCATGAAGATATATATCTAGATTTGGGGCTGGCCACATGGTAAGGACTTGGCATATGTTTGGTAATTAAATAAAAGATGAATAAATCAAAACCAAGCATACAGCTGAAATGGCAAAAGGGAGGGAGAGAGAGGAAATGAGTCAGCAAGGGCAGGAACAAATGAAAGAGGCTGAGGGGGAGGGAGGAATAGGCAAATGGCAAGAAAACAGGACTCTAGATATAGAAATGAGAATGCAAATAGATAAAATATGGTGGAGGCCTCTGACTTAGCCAGAAGGAGCTATATAGTTGCCTCTATTACTATTCTCAGAGTTAACTGTTTCTTAGAATAGTGGTTTCCAACAGTAGCTTTGACATTTTTAATAAAAGTACTAGAGTAGGTTTTTCCCATCACTTCACTTGGCATTTTTGAAAGGCCTGACTGTGATACAAACAGACACTACAATGATCTCTTTTCTTCTGGAGCCTTCTTAATTGTATTGAGAGATCCTAAAGGTAGTAGAGGAACTCATCTTGCTGTGGTTAAACATAATTCCACTCAGCAACCTTCTGGGAAAAATTCTTGAGAGGTCTAGGAATAAATATATTATAACTGATCTAAGCATGAGCTGCCATGTCCTGGCTTTCCAGCAGCTATTCTAATCTGCTAATGACCATTCTGCTTTGGCTCTCTTGTAAAGGAGATACTAATCCTCAAATATAAAAAGACAGCAAGATACTTACTGAAATTTCACAAAAAGCCCAGGCAGAATCTCATTGGGCAGAGAAAGCAAGTGAATTTAAGTACCCAGCAGGCACTTTACATGGTTATTTCATTTTTCCCAGTTTTGAGCACAGGGAAGTTTTAGTAGCTTACCCGGGGTCACACAGTAGGCAAACCTGAGCTAGAAATGTGTTTGTCCCATGTTTTTGTACAGATTTTTGTCTTGTGTGTGTACATATACATATACCCAGCAGATGCCTGGGGCCTTCCACCCATTATCCATTACCTAATTATAATAGAGTAGTGGAAGATACTCATGAAAGTGTTTAATTGAAGAAAAGGCCCAGAATCCCCCCCCAGTGAAAGAGTCGGATTTTCTCTTTCACAGGGTGGCCCCAAATTTCATGCCTTAGAAGGCTGCCTTTTGTTACCTCCAAAACCTTTTATGGCCTTGGGTGATATAGGTTTTGAAACATTTCGTTCCAAAGTAAATTAATCATTTATGTTGAATATGTGTGCCCTGTATACAGCTGAGAAGCCTACCCTATGCAAGCCATTTTTACCCACTGAAACCTTTATGCTTTGAATAAAGAATAATTCATAGAGCTGATCGGGCTTTGCCGTTTTAACGTTTTTGGGAGGGAGTGGTTTTATATGTCATCAAAAAAGATAGGAGGTGCTGGTTGGTACCTCTAGGCAGCCGTTAAATTAACAGGAGCACATGTTTCTGCTTCAACAGAGGAGTAAAGCATAGGTCTGAAGAAAATCATAAGCAAGTGTGAAATTGACAAAACCCTCCTATAAAGTTGTGAACATCCTTAGGAGTACATTAGAAACAGGCTGGGCATACACAGGAAAATTAAAAATAAAAACATCTGAAGACATACTGGAACAATGGGAATTCTGCTTAAAATGGAAGTGAATCATATAACATGAGTAGTTGGAAACAAGTTAATGTGCTTCAACTTAGATGTCTGGTAGTTAGGAGTGCTTAAGAAATTTAGAAGAAACTTTTTGGTCTCCAGTCGGGTAGATAGTTTTCATAACAAGAGAAGAAAGGATGAAATAGTGAACTTGGTAAAAGAAAGTGAAATCTGGATCTTTGCTTGCCATGTTTAAGTTTTTCAGCAGTTTCTCTGCCAGAGGTATTATAGAGGGAGGAGACACATACCACTAAATTCAAGGAAAACTGATCTCGTTTACTAGTATAAATGGATAGGCTTGAAATTACATTTTGAGGACTGTGGAGATTTAGACACTTGCTGTCACTAATTATAGTTAGTGTGAATAAGGGGAGACAGCCAAGAATTGGAGCAAGGAGAAAAGTTTACCCCAAATTTTCTAACTCTTTCTGTGACTCAGCGTTAACCATGTGCCCTCACTGTGCCTCAGTTCCTTATTCATACAACAGGAAAACTTGTGTTTCTTTTTTTTTTTTTTAACAATACCTTAAAAAAAATTTTTTTTTCTTTTGAGAAAGATTGGCCCTGTGCATACATCTATTGCCAATCTTCCTCTTTTTTCTTCTTTTTTTCCCACCCCAAAGCCCCAGTAGGTAGTTGTATGTTATAGTTGTACATCCTTCTAGTTGCTCTATGTGGGATGCTGCCTCCTCATGGCTTGATGAGCAGTGAGTAGGTCCGCACCCAGGATCCGAACTGGCAAACCTCGGGCCGCTGAAGCGGAATGCGTGAACTTAACCACTACACCATGAGGCCAGCCCCAAACCTGTGTTTCTTACTGAGTTTGCAGACCTGTTAGGGTTGAATGAGGTAATGTCTATAAAGGCCTTGAATTCTTAAGGGAAAGGTGCTATGTAAACACAAGGCAGTATTGTTTTACATGAAACTAAAGATCTAACTTTCCTGTAGAAATGGAAATATCCTATTTACATCTCTCATATCTTTAAGAAAATAGCAGAATGAAGAGATAGCAGTTCATTTTTGAAGAATTTTTTGATGGATTCTCAAGCAATTGTGATTTAATATTTCCCACTCTTATCTCTGACTAAAAAGAGCAGAATTCCGACTATTGTGAACCCATCACATCTGAGATCTTGAGGGGGAGGGATTTGTTTCTTTCAGAGGAGCTGAATGTGATCAGGTTGAAATACAGTTAAGCTCACTTGAGCCTCATTGGTGAGAATGAACACTTTACTTCCACAACTCCATAGCCTTTCATGCCAGTTTGGGGGGACATTTGGCTACACCCATCTTGTAATACCTGGGAAAAGAACTGTAGAAAAAAAGATCAAATTGCCATACCTATTTTTTTTTAATCTTTTTTATTTTATTTATTTATTTTTTTAATATTTTTTATAACACTGTGGGGTTTTAGTTGTACATTTTTGTTTGTCCGTCACCTTGTGGATGTAACCCTTCACCCCTTGTGCCCCCCCCACCCCCCTTCCCCTTGGTAACCACCAATCTGTTCTCTCTGTCCGTGTGTTCACTTATATTCCATATATGAGTGAGTTCATGCAGTGTCTGTCCTTCCCTCTCTGGCTTATTTCACTTAACATAATACCCTCTAGGTCCTTCCGTGTTGTTGCAAATGGGACAATTGTGTCTTTTCTTATGGCTGAGTAGGATTCCATTGTATGTATATCCCACATCTTCTTTAACCAATCATCAGTCGAGGGACACTTGGGTTGCTTCCACTTCTTGGCTATAGTGAATAATGCTGCAATGAACATAGGGGTGCATACGCCTCTTGGGATGGTTGATTTCACGTCCATTGGGTAGATGCCCAAGAGTGGTATTGCTGGATCATACGGTATTTCTATTTTTAATTTTTTGAGGACTCTCCATACTGTTTTCCATAGAGGCTGCACCAGTTTGCATTCCCACCAGCAGTGAATGAGGGTCCCCGTTTCTCCACAACCTCTCCAGCATTTGTTGTTATTTGTCTTTGTGATTATAGCCATTCTAACCGGTGTAAGGTGATATCTCAGTGTAGTTTTGATTTGCATTTCCCTGATGATTAGTGATGTTGAACATCTTTTCATGTGTCTATTGGCCATCTGGATCTCTTCCTTGGAAAAATGTCTGTTCATATCCTCTGCCCATTTTTTGATCGGGTTGTTTGTTTTTTTGTTGCTCAGTTGTATGAGATCTTTGTATATTACTGAGATTAATCCCTTGTCGGAGAAACGATTTGCAAATATTTTCTCCCAGGTGGTGGGTTGTTTATTCATTTTGATCCTGGTTTCATTTGCCTTGTAGAAGCTCTTTAGTCTGATGAGGTCCCACTTGTTTATTTTTTCTTTTGTTTCCCTTGTCTGGGTAGACATGGAATCTGAAAGGATCCCTTTATGTCCAATCGCAATTAGTGTACTGCCTATATTTTCTTCCAGGAGTTTTATAGTTTCAGGTCTCACTTTCAGGTCTTTGATCCATTTTGAATTGATTTTTGTATATGGCGATAGGAGATGGTCTACTTTCATTCTTTTGCATGTGGCTGTCCAATTTTCCCAGCACCATTTATTGAAGAGACTTCCCTCTCTCCATTGTATGGTCTTTGCTCCTTTGTCGAAGATTAGCTGTCCATAGGTGTGTGTGGTTTTATTTCTGGGCTTTCAATTCTGTTCCATTGATCTGTGTGTCTATTCTTGTACCAGTACCATGCTGTTTTGATTACTGTAGCTTTATAGTATATTTTGAAATCAGGGATTGTGATGCCTCCAGCTTTGTTCTTTTTTTTCAGAATTGCTTTAGCTATTCGGGCTCTTTTGTTGCCCCATACGAATTTCAGTAGTTTTTGTTCTATTACCGTGAAGAATGACATTGGGATTCTGATTGGGATTGCATTGAATCTGTAGATTGCTTTAGGTAGAATGGACATTTTAACTATATTTATTCTTCCAATCCATGTGCATGGAATATTTTTCCATTTCTTTATGTCCTCCTCGATTTCTTTCAATAGTGTCTTATAGTTTTCATTGTATAGGTCTTTGACCTCCTTGGTTAAATTCATTCCCAGGTATTTTATTCTCTTTGTTGCAATTGTAAATGGGATTGTCTTTTTGAGTTCTCTTTCTGTTTTTTCATCGTTAGTGTATAGAAATGCAATTGATTTTTGTAAGTTGATTTTATACCCTGCCACTTTACTGTAGTTGTTGATTGTTTCTAGTAGTTTTCCGATGGAATTTTTTGGGTTTTCTATGTATAGGATCACGTCGTCTGCAAATAGTGAGAGTTTCACTTCTGCATTGCCTATTTGGAGTCCTTTTATTCCTTTTTCTTGCCTAATTGCTCTGGCCAGCACTTCCAGTACTATGTTGAATAAGAGCGGTGAGAGTGGGCACCCTTGTCTTGTTCCTGTCCTCAAAGGAATGGCTTTCAGTTTTTCCCCGTTGAGTAGGATGTTTGCTGTAGGTTTGTCATATATGGCCCTTATTATGTTGAGGTACTTTGCTTCTATACCCATTTTGTTGAGAGTTTTTATCATAAATGGATGCTGGATCTTGTCGAATGCCTTCTCTGCATCAATTGAGATGATCATGTGGTTTTTATTCTTCATTTTGTTAATGTGGTGTATCACGTTGATTGATTTGCGGATGTTGAACCATCCCTGTGTCCCTGGTATAAATCCCACTTGATCGTAGTGTATGATCTCTTTGATGTATTGCTATATTCGGTTTGCCAATATTTTGTTGAGGATTTTTGCGTCTATAGTTCATCAGTGATATTGGCCTGTAGTTTTCCTTGTTTGTATTGTCCTTGTCTGGCTTTGGTATCAGCATGATGTCGGCCTCATAGAATGTGTTGGGAAGTATTCCATCTTCCTCTATTTTTTGGAATAGTTTGAGAAGGATAGGTGCTAAATCTTCTTTGAACGTTTGATAAAATTCTCCAGGGAAGCCATCTGGTCCTGGGCTTTTATTTTTTGGGAGGTTTTTGATTACTGTTTCAATCTCTTTACTTGTGATTGGTCTGTTCAGATTCTCTATTTCTTCTTGATTCAGTTTTGGGAGGTTGTACGCGTCCAAGAATTTGTCCATTTCCTCTAGGTTGTCCAATTTGTTGGCGTAAAGTTTTTCATAGTATTCCCTAATAATCCCTTGTATTTCTGTGGTGTCTGTTGTAATTTCTCCTCTTTCATTTCTAATTTTATTTATTTGAGTCTTCTCCCTTTTTTTCTTAGTGAGTCTGGCTAAGGGTTTGTCAATTTTATTTATCTTCTCAAAGAACCAGCTCTTTGTTTCATTGATCCTTTCTACTGTTTTTTTGGTTTCAATTTCATTTATTTCTGCTCTGATTTTTATTATTTCCCTCCTTCTGCTGATTCGGGGCTTTGTCTGTTCTTCTTTTTCCAACTCTGTTAGGTGCAATTTAAGGTTATTTATTTGGGATTTTTCTTGTTTGTTAAGGTGAGCTTGTATTGCTATGAATTTCCCTCTCAGGACTGCTTTTGCTGCATCCCATATGAGTTGGTATGGTGTATTTTCCTTTTCATTTATCTCCAGATAGCTTTTGATTTCTCCTTTAATTTCATCAATGACCCATTGGTTGTTCAGTAGCATGTTGTTTAGTCTCCACATCTTTGTCCCTTTCCTAGTTTTTTCCTTGCAGTTGATTTCTAGTTTCACAGCATTATGATCAGAAAAGATGCTTGTAACGATTTCAATCTTCTTAAATTTATAGAGGTTTGCCTTGTTTCCTAATATATGGTCTATCCTTGAGAATGTTCCACGTGCACTTGAGAAGAATGTGTACTCTGCTTTTTTTGGGTGGAGTGCTCTGTATATCTCTATTAAATCCATTGCGTCTAGTTTCTCGTGTAAGTCCATTATTTCCTTATTGACTTTTTGTCTGGATGATCTATCTATTGATGTAAGGGGGGTATTAAGATCCCCTACTATTATTGTGTTATTGTTAATATCTCCTTTAAGGTTTTTTAGCAGTTGTTTTAGGTACTTTGGTGCTCCTGTGTTGGGTGCATAGATATTGTTATGTCTTCTTGGTGAAGTGTCCCTTTTATCATTATATATTGCCCTTCTTTGTCTCTCATTACCTTTTTTATCTTGAAGTCTACTTTGTCTGATATAAGTATGGCTACTCCTGCTTTCTTTTGTTTGCCATTAGCTTGGAGTATTGTTTTCCATCCTTTTATTTTGAGTCTGTGTTTGTCTTTAGAGCTGAGATGTGTTTCCTGGAGGCAGCAGATTGTTGGATCTTGGTTTTTAATCCATCTTGCCACTCTGTGTCTTTTGATTGGAGAATTCAATCCATTTACATTTAGAGTGATTATTGATATGTGAGGGTTTAATGTTGCTATTTTATTGTTCATCTTCTGGTTCTTTTGCATTTCCTTCATTTCTTGTCCCTTGTGTTTCAGACTGCAAATTCAATTTGGTATTTCTGCATGCTCATTCTCTTGGTTTTCTCTTTATTTGTCATGTGTGGTTCTCGTCTGGTTGTTTGTTTAGTGGTTACCGTGCGGTTTATATAAGCGATCTCCTGGATAAGATAGTACATTTTCAGATGCCTCCTTTTTCCTGAGGCTGGGTCGATTCAATCCCTTACCTCTTCCCCTCCTTATTTGTTATCTCTTTATTCCAGATTGTGTCATGAATGTGTGTTTCCAGTGATGAGCTTGAATTAATTTTTGATGTTTTCCAACTGTATTTTGTTCTGGTTTAGTCTCCTTGCTTTTCTCCTTACTGAAATCTTTGTATCCCCTTTCTCATTTGTTTTTTTTCAGGCCTAAGGGCCTTCTTGAGCATTTCTTGTAGTGGGGGTCTTGTGGTGACGAACTCTCTTAGCTTTTGTTTATCAGGGAGAGTTATTGTTTCTCCATCGTATTTGAAGGATATTTTTGCTGGATAAAGTATTCTGGCTGAAGGTTTTTGTCTTTCATGATTTTGAATATATCATTGCAGTCTCTCCTAGCCTGTAGAGTTTCCGTCGAGAAATCAGCTGAGAGCCTGATGGGGTTTCCTTTGTATGTTATTTTGTTTTTTTGTTTAGCTGCCTTCAATATTATTTCCTTGTCACGGGTATTCTTCAAGTTTGCTACTATGTGGCGAGATGATTGTTTATTCCTGTTTATATATTTAGGTGATCTATTGATTTCATTCACTGTTATTTCCCTCTCGTTCCCTAGGTTGGGGAAGTTCTCAGCTATTATTTCTTTGAACAAACTCTCTGCTCCTTTTTCTCTTTCTTCTCCTTCTGGAATACCTATTATCCTTATGTTGCTTTTCCTCATTGAGTCTGATATTTCTCGAAGAATTTCTTCATTTCTTTTTAGTCTTAGCTCTCTCTCCTCCTCTACTAGGAGCGTTTCTGCGTGGCTATCCTCAATAGTGCTAATTCGTTCCTCCATATTGTCAGTTCTGCTCTTTAAAGACTCCATTTTTTCCACTATCTCGTTGATTTTGTTTTTCATCTCCAATAATTCTGATTGGTTTTTCTTTAGGGTTTCAATCTCTTTTGTGACATAATCCCTGAATTCGTTGATTTGTTTCTGTGTGTTCTCTTGTATTTCGTTGAGTTTGTTTATGATAGCTATTTTGAATTCTCTGTCATTCAGGTTATCAAATTCTGTGCCTTCAGGGTTGGTTTCTGGGTGTTTGTCATTTTCCTTTTGGTCTGTAGCCCTGGCAAATTGTCGCAGGGATCCGACGGGGACATCCTTATTTTTTCCCCTCATGATAATTTGGTCCTGCAGTTTCCCCCTGCTGCCACTAGATGGAGATCGCGAGCGGTTTGCTCTGAGGCGGCTTCAGCCTCCAGAGGGATTATCCTGAAACACCGGGTGTGTGGGGGGAGGGGTCCTCTCTTTCTCCTGCTTGATCCGCGGGTTTCCTTTCTGGCTCTCTTAGGGTGTTTGCTACACCCCCTAAACCGTCTGTCGTCGCTTACCTGTGGGTGTCTTGCGACAGTCTGTGAGAGCCCCTGGATGGCGATTGTTTTCCCCGCTGTGGGCCGCCCCTCCCCCCTCTGTCTGGGAACCGCGCTGTCTTTGCCGATCGATTGGGGAGGGGGAGTACAACCTCCTACCTCTCCTCCCGTCCTCCTGGGCTTCCCGCGCCTCCACCGTCCGATGTATGGCAGCAGGGGTTTCTCAGAAGTCCTTCGTAGTGTTTGAGCTCTGTTGGAATGTGAGTGATGTTTTCGTTGTGTCGTAGGGGGCAGAGATTCAAAGAGGGAATCTCACTCCGCCATGATGCTGACGTCACTCTCTGCCATACCTATTTTTGTTCTGTAAAATTCAGTTGAAACTATTATGCAACGACAAGGCCAACTGGTTCAGTTAATGTTTGGTCCTTACCATAACTGGATTCATTTATGAATTCTCAAAGGCAGTGATATCACTAGTGCTGAACTACTGAAACATCACAAGTAAGGTTTATTACAGTGGTCTATGGGAATGTTAGTGACTATCAGTGCCTCCCAAAAAGGAAGGATACATATAAGTGGGCTACCTCCTGACTGCAGTGTGGAAGATGAGATTTCTTATGAAGCCAGATAATGTAAAGAAACAGATAATAAATATTTTAGGCTTTGTGGGCCATTGGTCTCTGTTGCAACTATTCAACTCTGTGTTTGTACCACAAAAACATCCATAAATAATATATAAACAAATGAGCTGTATTCCAATAAAGCTTTATTCATGGACACTGAAATTTGAATTTTATGTAATTTTCACATATTATGAAATACTCTTCTTAAATTTTTTTTTCAAATCTTTAAAAACCTAGAAACCATTCTTAGTTCTCTAATTATACAAAAGTAAGTGGGCCAGATATGACCATGGGCTGTAGTTTGCTTTCCCCTGCTCTAGCATGACAGTGACCAAAACTCCTTATTACTTTTTATTACTCCATTTAGTTTGTAGAATATGGAAATTACCTTGAAGAAGTATTTGCCAGCCTGAGGCACTATAATGAGAGGACTTACAAAGAGAGCCCTATTACTCTCACTCTGGACTTTTCACACTGTAATATGCTGCTAGATTGTGAGCTTTTTAAGAGCGAGAAGCATCCTTTATTCATTATAGTATTCCTTGCAAATCGCTTGATCCAAAGAATAGACTCCACAAATGTCTGTTAGACATGACTCCAGAGAAGATACACACATGGCCAACAGGCACATGAAAAGATGCTCAACATCATTAAGTATCAGGGAAATGCAAATCAAAACTACAATGAGATATCACCTCACACCTGTCAGAATGGCCATAATTAACAAGACAGGAAACAAGAAATGTTGGAGAGGATGTGGTGAGAAGGGAACTCTCATACACTGCTGGTGGGAGTGCAGACTGGTGCAGCCGCTATGGAAAACAGTATGGAGATTCCTCAAAAAATTAAGAGTAGAACTACCATACGATCCAGCTATTCCACTGCTGGGTATTTATCCAAAGAACACGAAAACACCAATACGTAAAGATACATGCACCCGTGTGTTCACTGCAGCATTGTTCATAATAGCCAAGACTTGGAAGCAGCCTAAGTGCCCATCAAGGGACAAATGGATAAATAAGATGTGGTATATATACACAATGGAATACTACTCAGCCATAAGAAACAGTGAGATCCAGCCATTTGTGACAACATGGATGGACATTGAGGGTATTATGCTAAGCGAAATAAGTCAGAGGGAGAAGGTCAAAAACCTTATGATGTCGCTCATAAGTAGAAGATAAAAGCAACAAAAAACAAACACATAGAGACAGATTGGATTGGTGGCTACAAGAGGAGAAGGGGGGAGGGGAGGAGGGCTAAAGGGATGATTAGGCACATGCGTGTGGTGATGGATTGTAATTAGTATTTGGGTGGTGAACCTGATGTAATCTATGCAGAAATAGAAGTATAATGATGTACACCTGAAATTTATACAATGTTATAAACCAATCTTACTGCAATAAAAAATAAATTACAAAAAAACAAATAAACCTTAGAAAAAAAGAATGTTTGTTAAATTGATGAAATCTTAGTATATAAACTCGAGCAGTATTTCACTGGCAGTGAGATCACCAACTTAAGTTGTAGCTTCTTTCTTTTGTGCATACATTTTCCTCTCCAAACTCTCAGGTTCTTCTTTCTTTCTTTGTGCAGCAATTCCTTATTAACCGTGTTAAGGAAACCGAATAGAGATATGAATGAATAATTCAAGATAGTAGAACAAAGTCCCCCAAATTATTTCTCCAAGGATTTGGCATACAGTCAGAGACATGTATATTCACTATTACCTATGAACTCAGAGCACCCAAGAACTCCATAGTGAGAAGTTCTAGAATTTAAGCCTTTTGAAGATAGGAATTATGTCTGGTTCTCATCAATATAGTGGCTATAGCATTGCAGATCTTCAGACATAAATGACCCATCAACAGCTAGACAATTATTTGACCCATCAACAGCTAGACAATTATTTGAATACAATCACATTGAACCAGTGGTCATATCTTGTCAACTTTTTGCTTGACTCCACTCTCAACAGTTACAGTTCAGAAAAGATAGCACTCTAGCTCTCTTATTCTGCTACTTAAAAAAGAGAGTAACTTTAGAGAAGGAATTTGCAATTACCTATGTGCAGCTTGCCCAAAGGAAAAGACACTTTTTCACATAAATTATTTTGTAAGTTCTAGAGAAAACTATCATCACTGAAGGTTTAGAAAAATATATAAAAGAAAGATTTAATCTCTCCACACACTATTACCGTGTGTATTTCCTTAGTCTTTTTTGTGGATATATTTTTCATTAAAATTTTTCTGATTTAAAGATAAGATGGGAATCTGTTTATCAAATGGGAAGGTGTAAATTTCAAACAGTGCTAAGGTTCTTTTACTTTTATTATCCAGTATGGATTTGAGAGATGAGATACTGAAGGGGTAAAATGAGTTAAATATCAAGTTGAATATTATGATTGAAAAACCATTGAAATATTGAAAATAGTTCTAGGAAGATAAAAAACAATAGCAAATAAGTTGCTGGGGCCCATCTGTGTGCCGGTTTGTCATATTTCCTGTATTGAGGCACTATCACTTTGGGGACTTGGTAGACTAATTTGAGTCTAGAGGCTTTGTTCAAAATCCTGAGATACCTCCCAGAACACCATATTTCAGTTCATTTGGCTGCTTGGATAACCTAATAATCAGTCAAATAACTAGGCCACCACCAGCTGTCACAGATCACACCCATCTACTAGTTTATAGGTATCTTATTTAAAATGCTAGGATTTCAAGGGTGGTAGTTTTTCTAAGGAAATCAACTGTTAAATACAGTGGAGTCACATGTGAGGTTAAGAGCTGAAGTTAGCACACAGGTGAAAATCACACATCATCAAAGTTAGCCTTGAAAACAATCCCTTAACTTACCCATAGAGTATAGTCTAACTGGATTTGTGTATATGATCATTTTCAGTAAATATATACTGCTTAGTATGGGTGTATAGTATATACAGTGGTGCAGAGTTTATGTAATAAGGCATACATCTGCAGAATATTTTATGGTAGTTTTTTATTTTCTTAAACTTTTTTTTGGCCAAGCATACGTTGTTAGATTTGAGCAAGTAGATTTGATTCTTCTGCCATTCCACATCACATTCTTCCTTTACTTTACTAATTTTTGTGAAAGGCTTGACCTAGTACTGTGTTAGCTGTTTACATCTCTGTTTTCTACCTGTAAGCTCCCTAAGGGCAGAGTCTATATCTTATTTATCTTTTATTTTCTCTCCTCTCCCTAAAGCATCTGGTGTAGTGTCTTGCACATAATGAGTATTTAGGAAATGATGGTTAAAGAGGAGGAAGATGAGCAGTTGTGTGTGTCTTGGTCGACACTGTTTTGTTTATAAATAACAGAATCTATTCCAATTAGCTTAGACCCAAAAGGAAGATTTACTGGAAGATCACTGGACATATCATGGCACCAAGGAGGGAAATATACAGGTCTCACTAGGGAGTGGAACAAAGCACTTGGAAAGCCTCTAGGAACCAAGATAAGTACTCTTTGTCCCTGGCTTTCTGTCCAACTCTTCAGGACTCGGACACTTTATTTGACTCTTCTGCTTAAGGTCTCCTGCCTCAGCTTCTGTTAGCTTTCTTCATTTTCTCTACATCACCAGCCCTCTCTGCTTCTCTTTGCATTTGGTGGAAAAAGGTCTTTCATGAAGCCCTTCGTCTTGATTTAAGCACCAGCAGAGATTGACTAGAGCCCTGTGTCCCAATTGCAAGTTCCTGAGAAAGACTGCCTGATTCAGCTTGGAACAGCTTTCCAGTCCTGGTCCAGGTACCTTTTTCAGAGGGTAAAGAATCATGTGGACTCCACCACTCAGCAGAGAGCAGGTTCTCTAAGAATGTGGCTTAAGAACTGAAAGAAAGCAGTTGATAGTGTGACAAGAGAATGGTGAGCTTATAGACCATACTTTTCTTTCTCTTCGTGTAACACTTGCTAAAAAACAAGACACTTTGCCTTAAGACATTTCAGCATCTTGAGATTCTCACAGTGGGGAGTAGAGCCTAACAACAACAACTGTGTGGTGTCCTGGCATAGAGCCAGAAAAAGAACTGCCTCTTTCACAACTAATTGTGCCTGTGTTTATTTACTGCACTCTTGTTGGAAAAGACTAATCTTAGGAGAAAAACCTGCTTTGGGCCTGTATTAAGAGAGGCAGATCTTACAAACAACCCGATCAAAAAATGGGCAGAAGATATGAACAGACATTTTTCCAAGGAAGAGATACAGATGGCCAATGGACACATGAAAAGATGTTCAACATCACTAATCATCAGGGAAATGCAAATCAAAACTACACTAAGATATCACCTTACACCGGTTAGAATGGCTATAATCACAAAGACAAATAACAAATGCTGGAGAGGTTGTGGAGAAACGGGGACCCTCATTCACTGCTGGTGGGAATGCAAACTGGTGCAGCCTCTATGGAAAACAGTATGGAGAGTCCTCAAAAAATTAAAAATAGAAATACCGTATGATCCAGCAATACCACTCTTGGGCATCTACCCAATGGACATGAAATCAACCATCCCAAGAGGTGTATGCACCCCTATGTTCATTGCAGCATTATTCACTATAGCCAAGAAGTGGAAGCAACCCAAGTGTCCCTCGACTGATGATTGGTTAAAGAAGATGTGGGATATACATACAATGGAATCCTACTCAGCCATAAGAAAAGACACAATTGTCCCATTTGCAACAACACGGAAGGACCTAGAGGGTATTATGTTAAGTGAAATAAGCCAGAGAGAGAAGGACAGACACTGCATGAACTCACTCATATATGGAATATAAGTGAACACACGGACAGAGAGAACTGATTGGTGGTTACCAAGGGGAAGGAGGGTGGGGGGGCACAAGGGGTGAAGGGTTACATCCACAAGGTGACGGACAAACAAAAATGTACAACTAAAACCCCACAGTGTAATTAACTATTAAGACATCAATAAAAAAAATGGTAAAAAAAAAATACACATATACACACATTCATGTGCCAGGCAATTCTTGTAAAAAAAATAATAAAATAAAATAAAATAAAAAAATAAATTGGGGCACCGGCCTGGTGGCGCAGCAGTTTAGTTCGCGAAAAAAAAGAGAGGCAGATCTTCTCATACTTTGAGGGGGTCTGGAATGATGCACTGAGGTTTAAAGCCACATTTGCCAAACTTTCACCCTCTAAAGGGCCTGCTGCTTTCAGCGTGAGTGGACTATTTGAAATAAGTAAACTCTAGGACAACAGTAGAAGCCTCTTGTTAAAAACAAACCAAAAAGTTAAAGTTCTGTCCTCTGGGTAAAGGTTGGGGAGGATGTTTGAAAATATCTGAGCCTTTGAATATACTTTGCAGAAGGAGCAGCACCAGTGTTTCTGTTCCTCTTAGGGAGCAGAACCTAAATATAAAAGTGTGCATGAGTTGGCAAGTCAATAGCAAGAACCTGAAATTGGTGTATGAAAGGCATCTCTGTCTTATGGTATATAAAATGAACTTCAGACAAGGAAAAGTGTGGTGTGGTCATCATCTTTTCCTTTTGAAGAGCGTGTGTGCATGTGTCTACCTACCTTATCCAGAAAACATTTTTAAAGGACATATAGGGCCAGCCCTGATGTCCTAATGGTTAAGTTTGGCGCACTCCACTTTGGTGACCCAGGTTCAGTTCCCAGGCGCAGACCTACACCACTCATCTGTCAGTGGCTATGCTGTGGCAGCGGCCCACATGCAAAAAGAAGGAGATTGGCAACAGATGTTAGCTCAGGGGGAATCTTCCTCAGCAGAAAAAAAAAGGACATATAAATGCTTCCATTGATGTTGCAGTGTAAGTTCAATGGGTGGCTAATGCTTAATGTTATGAAGAAGAAACAGAAAAAGTTGTTTCGTTTACTGGGCTTGGAAAGGTATAATTTACATACTCAGTACTAATAATTGCTAGTCTTGAATGGAGCTAATTTAGTGGTGATAGTATTGTGAATTTCTATCCGTTCTTCCGAGGATAAAACATCATGACCTTAACCTTTATTAACTAGCTACAGTACTTAGCCCAAAAAAAGCACGGATGTTTTTGAAGCCCAAAACTCAGTATACCTCTAGACTAGGATAAATCCTATGGTTATGTGTCCTTTGTGTGTATTTTCCATAGTTTAGAGCATTGGGACAACATTTCTCATATTATGGTTAACAGTATACTCTACAGTATAGTGAAATATAAGCAAAAAAAGTTCATATGTAATGCTGTAAGAGACTTGCTTATCTGTTAGAGCCAAACCTCATGTGACCCTTCTCTGCCCCTTAAAACTCTCAAATACCTCTAAAGTATTTGAGTAATTAGAGTAATTGAGTAAATAGAGTAATTATCTTTAATTACATACATAAAATTTGTTCCTTTTCCTCCTGCAAAAAAACCCAAAAAACAAAAAACCACCTCTGTTTTGAACATTTTGGTGGTGAAGACTTGTTGGGCCAATAATTTCTTTAATTGCAAATTGAGTGTATTATAGAAATTGTTTGGCCTGCATAAACCTCGCAGTAACACAAAGTACTAACACCTTTCAGTGCATTGTTTTACAAAGTGCAGAACTGCTAGAGATATTTGCTCAGTGTGGAGGCAGAATTTGTTACTTGAATTTTGTCCTCTTTTAAAGAACTTCATGAAAAATAGAAGACAAGCTTCCAAAAATAGACCCAAGTAATTTATGTGTAAGTGAACTGGGCTGGAGAGATGTGATTAAGTTCCAGAAAACTGGTATAGTGCTTATACAGGCAAAGGTTTGGAAAAGGTTGATCACTGAAGCCTGTCAGTGGGGGCTTGCTTATAAACCGACACAGACTCTAAAGTTTCTGATGCCGTTTTCTCCTTTAATTCTAGGTCATACTTTATTTTTCTTTCTTTTCTCATGCCTCTTTTATTGTGTACCTGCATGTTTCTCTTCCTTCCGTATCCTCACAGCCATTCTTCAGACATTAAGAGTAGCTTAGTGACTGCTTGTTTAAGGAGAGCAAAGGCAGGACAAGTTTTAGCCCAAACTAAGGGCTAGAGTAAGCTCAGTGACCATGATAGGACTGACCACAGCCCTCAGTCACTCCCCCTCCTAACTCATAGTTTGTCAAGGTTAATCATTAAGAAGAAAGGAAACATTTAGCATCCCCAAAGCTATGGAGTACTATGGAATGAAAGTCGTTGAAGTGAATTATTTCTGTGGGTTATAAGAAGGTGGAAGCACTTATGTACTGTCTTGTATTAAAGCTTAACTAATTCGTTTTCAATGTTCATGTTGTTGGTGAAAGAGAATATTTATGGTTAAGTTCCATTAACAGACTACAAAGATAGATAACTCTTCGCACCTACTATCAAAATAGTAATCCAGTTGCTGGCTAACCCCTTTCTATGTATAGAATATAACTTATCTATAAGCATGTTTAAGACAAAAACCAACCAAAAGGTCAGTTTTTAACATTTGTACCAATTATATTGTCATCTGCTTTCAACAGCTCCTAAGCAAGTAATTCATATTCCGCCCACCTAAAAGAAGTTTGTCAGCTCTGTACACCTCTACACTCTTTTGTGCTTTCAACAGTCTGATACACTTGTAACTTTTCCCTGCATTTTCTTCTTTCTTTATACTTCATACTGCTTTAATTCATCATTCTTTACCAGCCTGTAGCAATCTCTTACTAACAATTACTTTAGTCATAATGCAAGCAGATGAAGTTTTCACCAGCAAAAACATACTGAACATCAGCTGTGTCCATGGCACTATGCTGAGTAATTTGAGGATCACAGAGTTATAAATAATATGGTCTCTGCCGTTCAGGAGACTAGAGCCTCATTGGAAGGAAAATTTAATGTTTACTGAGCTTCCCGCATGTTTATTTTAAGGCACTGTTGTACTACTCTCAAGGAGCTCACTAATGTGTATAATTGCAATGCAAACTAAAACAGTAGAATTTTTTTTTTTCAGGCACATATAAAATGATATGGAAGTTCTGAAGGGAAAAATGGTTTCTAATTATGGGATACAGGGCAGGCTTTGTAGAGAGGGTCATAGCTATGGGGCTGAACTTTCAAAAAGGGGTATGATTTGCTTGGACATGTTCAAATAGAAGAGTAAAGAAAGCCTTCCAAGTAGAAAATAAGCTAAGGCTCAGAGGCAAGTATGTGTCTGTTCATGCATTTATTAAGGAAGTATTCATTGAACATCCCACTTGGGTTAAGTACTATTCTAAGCTAAGCCGTGGGGATACAGTGATGAACAAGAGTAGGCACTGCCCCTAATTTATATTCTGAAAAGGAAGACAACTTGGGATTGGCTCCATATGAGCAGAATAAGTAGTTCTGGAGAGTGTAGAGGAAGGAGAGAGTTGTGGGCTGGAGAAGGCTTCGTGGTCGAGGTCATGTAGATCGCTAAATATAGAACCTTTTTCCTGCCCCATTTTTGCACATAAGCCAGCCTCACTTATATCTTTCGTAACTCCTTACAAAGCTGAGCCACTAGCCATATGTGCCCATTGAGCACCTGAAATGTGACTAATCTGAATGTGCTGTAACTATAAAATACACACTGAATTTCAGAGATTTAGTACCCCCAAAAGGATTTAAAATATCTCAATAATTTTTAAATCGATTACATGTTGAGGTGATGATATTTTGGATATGAGTTAAATAAAATATGTTGTTAAATTTAATTTCACCTGTTTCTTTTTACTTTTAAAATGTGGCTTCTAGAAAATTTAAAATTAAATTCATGGTTCTCATTTGTGGCTTGCATTGTATTTCTGTTACGCAGTGCTGCTATAAGGCAATAGTGTATTCCTAGTGTGTACTTAGAAGAAAATAGTTCCTGTGAAAATATTATTAAAGATGTACTAAGGCCGATATCAGATAAAATCCTTATTTTTCCTCATCTTTATTCTTTTGATCTTCTTTTTATTTACTCAGATATCTCTGCCTTTTTAACTTTATTAATAACCTCTGCCATAATTTTTAGAGGCATTTGTTTAACCAGTTGGTGGTTCAAAATTAAAAGAAACTCCAGCTGAGAGCAGAATAGTCTTAGTTTTTCTCATTTCAGAGAGCTGTTACCTTGCCTTTGCCTCTGTTCTTTTAGCTACCTATATGTTGGCTGCTCCCTCAGCCTGCAGCATTCACTCTCCCCACTCCAGCCTAATCAGCTCTTAACCATCCTTCAAGGCTCAGCCTATGACCCCTGCTCTGTGAAGCCTTCCCCAGCTCCTTCAGTCAAGGTTAGATGCCCCTCTTTACTGTTCCCGTAGCACTCTATTCTCACTTGTGATGTTTGATGAATGGACAAACTGAACACCAGACACTTTGAACCTAATTGAATTTGAAACTGGAAGCAGGAACATTGCCGCACTTATTCCTCAGACTAACTGAAAATCAGCAAGATGAATGAGTTCACTTTGCTTCTTTGCAAGTCTTCATGCCTCCTCAGTGATCAGAATTATAAGGTCATCATGAGTGTTCCATCAGGTCACATCTCTTCTGACTGGAGAGAGATTTGGGTGAAGGCTCAAATGAGAAAAGAATGGCAGAATACAGCATCTGTTTCATTGACCAATTGTTCTGTGGCAAGCCACTTAACTTCTACTTTCCTATTCAGAAAATGAGGGTGACACTTGGTAGTTTACTCTCCCAGGGCTATTTTGATAAAGCTTAAGGAAGGGTATTACAATAGTAAGAGAGTTCAATACTAGGGGCCGCTCTGCTTCTGTGCTATGATTAGGCTGTGTGCCTTAGTGAGTTTTGTTTTGTTTTTTCAATCAGGAGACTTCTGGGAACAGTTTGTTAAATGGGCCCAAAGTTAATGAAAACATATGCTTATCTGCTTTTTATACTTTCTGTATTAATCTAAGCATATGCCAAGTTGCCTTCTGAATTCCTAAATGATGTGTTTAATTTATTAGGCTTCATTTAAGATTGACTTCTTGGTTGTATTAGGAAAATACCACTAATGCACTCCTGATGTCATCTTACTTGTGCTTTTGTAAGAGAAATTTTACTTTTTCTTTATTACTTGAGTTCGTAATCTGTCAACATCATCGGTATGTTTTGATTGTCCATTAGGTTCATATATAGACCATGTTTTACTGAATCTTTACAAAATTGGTTAGCCTCCTATCAAAGTAATGTGACCCAGTAGTACTTGCTGCCACTCTATATGTCCATGAACTTAGGGCACAGATAGGTACATGTAGTGTAGTAAAAAAGCCTGAGGCTTGAAGGCATAAGTTGAGGTTTCTGGTCTTGGCTGTACCACTTACTATATGACCTGAACAAGTCACTTCAGATCAATTACCTTACCTATAAAATGAGAATAGTAATATGTATACATATTTATTAGGGTTAAATGGGAGAACCTATATAAAAACACTTAATAAACTATAAAACAGTTTATGGCCAATAGACTTTGTTGATAGGAGTATGCTTTGAGTGGAATTTCCAAATTGTAGCATTGAACAAGTAATGAGGGAGGAAGGATTCTCCTGGGCTTGAAATATCAATGATAATTTGGATTAAAAGCTGGAGACTCCTCCAAACACTCTGTGGCTAAGTATAAGAGAAGAGATAACTTAGTGCTGGGGCTTTGGGAATAATGGGTCAGGGCAAGTTCTGAAAGCATTTTTAAATCCTCCCTGGGCCTGGATACTTAAGTAATAAGACTGTAGTACTAAATGTTGAAAATAGGCCCAGGACTAGAGGCAGGGACCAAAGAGGCTTTAGAACTCTGGCAATTTGGCAGTATATACTAAAGTGTTAAATATGCATGCCCCTTAACTCAGCATTTCCTCTTCAAGGAATTTACCCTCCAGGTACATTTGCATTTATGCCGAAAAACATAGGCACGAGGATTTTTTGCATTGTTGTATGCGTATTTGTCTAGACAATTTTATTTTCAAATGATAAGAGTTCAAGCTCACTTGAGAGAGAGAGGCTTGAGGGGCAGATTTCTTGGCTCACAGGACTGAGAATTCCAGCAATATTCTCACCTCAGGCCAGCCAGATCCAGACCAACACCGTCCCTGGTCCTCAGGTTATGTGGTATGTTGATTTATCGCTCTGTTTCTCTCAGCTCTACTTTCTCTGTGTTAGTTTCATTCTCAGATAGGTAGTCTACCTATTCTCATGTGGTGGTATCTGGCAGCTCCAGGCTAAGCTCCTGCCAGTCTAGCAATTGAGGGGGAAAAATTATTCCTCCTTCTCTATAGTTCCACAGAAGCCCTAGAGTTAACTCTCATTATACTGACGTGAGTTCCCCAGGGCAGGGGCATAGAATGCTGTGATCTTGAGTCATATCCTTGGGGTGGCAGTGGGAAACAGATTGACCCTGCTTTAACCACATGAAGTAACATTAAGGAAATAGTGCTTTCCCACTGGAAGAGTAAGGTATTTGTTATCAGAAGAAGGAAGAAAAGGATGCAGGCCAGGCAAAAGCAATAGTTGTTCACTTTAACAGCCTAATCAGCTCTTAACCATCCTTCAGGGCTCAGCCTATGACCCCTGCTCTGTGAAGCCTTCCCCAGCTCCTTCAGTCAAGGTTAGATGCCCCTCTTTACTGTTCCCGTAGCACTCTATTCTCACTATTTCTAATAAGAAATATATGGATACAACCTAAATGTCCATCAGTACAAGAACACTTAAACAAATATGGTACATCACAGGATGGGATACTATGTAGCTATTAAAATGAATGACGTATATCCATGTGTTGACAGGAAAAAATGTCCACTATATATTAAAAATGAAGTTGAGAAAAGTATTCTTAGTTACGTGTATATGTATTATCTGTTATGGATGTGAATACTTTTTCTTCATATATTTCTGTATTGCTTTTGGTTTGCTGTTATGTTTGATTGTTTAAAATGGGTATATATCATTTTTATAATTTAAAAAAGTAATGCCCCAGATGGCCCCTATTCCAGACCAGGGACTGGAATTGACAAAGCTCAAGAACTATAGAGAAATGGACATAAGATAGGAAAGCTGGAAAGATGGTATTCATGGAGCTGACATAAAAATAATGGGAACCAAGGGGGTGGATAGGACGGATTAAGCCGCCTGTGCAGCAGGGCAGGGGATTTATATCCTGGAAGAGTGACAGAGAATTGCTAGAAAAAGTAAATGTTAACCAAAAGGCAAGTGGTTTAGGAAAGGTGGGGTAGGGAGCACAGAGGATGACTTTGGTAACCAAATGAATGAAAGGGAAGAAGAACAGAGACAGAGAATGTAGGCAGCTTAGTGTAAGGAAGAGAGCAGTGAATCTAAAGTTGAGAGATCTGGTTGTGTTACCTGGGTACCCTGTTACCTAGGAAAGGTCACACAACATCTCTCAGGGTCTCTGTCTCATATGTAAAATAGAGTTATTGGTATTTCACCTTTTTTCTTCACAGGACGACTGTGAGATTCAAGTGAGATGGGAAAGGGCTACTTACGTAAAGTATAGATATAAAATTACCATATAATTCCAAGTTAGTCAGGACCGAAATATAGAATTTGTCTATAAATGTAGTGGGAGAAGAAAAGGGTAGGAAGATATCATCAGACTTCCTTTGTACATTATATGACTTAATGACTAAAATTTTGTTGGTCCTTTAATCTATTGGGATGGGCAGGTGCTTTTTTTTTTTTTTTTTGCTGAGGAAGATTCGTCCTGAGCTAACATCCACTGCCAATCTTCCTTTTTTATGTGTGAACCGCCACCACAGCATGGCCACTGACAGATGAGTGGTGTAGGTGACTGGTGAGTGGTGTAGATCTGCCCCTGGGCCTGGACCACTGAAGCAAATCATGCCAAACTTAACCACTAGGCCACAGGGCCTGGCCCGGCAGGTGCTTTTTTGAGAGATGGGAAGACATTTACATTTGTTTGTGTGTAGCTTTCAGTATTATTAACTTTTTTTAATATTGTTATTTTGTTATTTTTTAAATATCATTCTCATGAAATTCAAACAATAACTACTCAGAAATATCAATTGTGTTAGCATTTCCTGCACATTTAAAATCTGATTAATTTGTTTTGCTCTGTATATGTGTGCGTTTTAGCATTTTGAGGTAAGCATTTTGCCTTTCAAATAGAAAACTCAAGTGGCGTTTCACTGAGCTGTATTTATTTATTTATTCACTTAGTACTTATTCTGCCCTTATCTACTGTATGCTTGGACCAGTGCTAGGCACTGACATACAAACATAATTAACACATAGTAGTCACTGCCTTCAAACAGCCTTCCATTAGGAGGGAAGACAGACACGTGGACAAAGAAAGTGTAATAGGAGCAGGACAGGATTGTCAGGAATAGATTCCCTGTACTTTGAGTAACCTCATTTTTTTTTTTCTCATTCCTTCTAAATACTTACCAGAACTTTCTTGACTTTTTAGTTGTTATTGTCCAGGTGTGTGTTAAGAATTGGGTATCTCTTCTTAGCTTTTGAAACTCAGTCTCAGTAGATATTCTGTCTTTATAACTTAATCACAGGAACTGCAATACCAAGGAAAGTGGAAAATTTTCAGAGACTGGGTTTTTTATCCCATAAGTTTACTAGTTCTGAGCTGAGTTAGTCTTTTTGGAGAAAAAGACTATCCCCACCATCCCCATCCCCCCCCCCCCCCCCACAATACACAATACATTTTTTAAACGGTTTTTGTGTTAGATGCTATCTACTGCAGAAGAAATCTGTCCTATCTTTCCTGACTCCTTTGGATAAATCAAACTTGGAACCTGCCTTGAGGCTCAAGACCTTGGTAATTGTGTGTATGTAATAGAGAAACTATAAAAGCTCAGTGTCTGTGGCTCAGAGATGTGAGATTATTGTGGGTCAGCCCAGTGGTGTAGCTGTTAAGTTCACACTCTCCACTTCACGGCCCAGGGTTCACAGGTTCGGATCCCAGGCATGGACCGACACACTGCTTGTCAGGCCATGCTGTGGTGGTGTCCCATATAAAGTAGGGGAAGATGGGCATAAATGTTAGCCCAGGGCCAATCTTCCTCAGCAAAAAGAGGAGGATCAGCAACGGATGTTAGCTCAGGGCTAATCTTCCTCACAAAAAAGAAATATGAGATTATTCCTCTGCTCTTGCCTTTTCTCACCTTCTCTTCTCCCACCATACAAAATTTGAGCTCGTGTTAGCAGCATATGTCTAGCAAAATTCCATTTCCCAAGAGGGCTATGAACAAGATGATTGTAAAGCATTTATAGGACAAAGTAATCCTGATTCCTAATTCTGGATCTAGCTGTTTTTGTTATTAAACCAGCATTTTGAGTAGATTCATATGTTGAACTGGTTCATATTTTAAAGAGGCATTTTTCAGAGTCAGAGAAATGAGAGGGATTTTGTTCTCTTTTTAAAAGAGAAATATATTTTCTCATATATTTATAATGCATTGTTTTTATAGAGTTTTTTCCTGAATGTTAAAGGCTGTGCTTTCATTTTTTTTTTTTTCACTTTCCTATGGAATATCATCCTGTTTATCTGCCTATTCTTTCTGCTTTCTTGTTAAGTGGACTTGTTTAATATTATTATTACTTCTGATGATAATTCCCCATGTATTAGTAATTCCCTGATCTCTCACAAACAATAAAGAACATTCAGTAGTGCTAGAAGCCACTACCATTGGTGGAACCAAGGACAGTTTAATTTTGGAGAAAAACTATCGTATTTTCTTTAAAAATTAAAAAACAAACTGTATAAACAAAACAAAAGAAGGGAATTGAGGTCATTATGTCCTTATAGATTTTCTCCAGCCCTGACTTTAGAAGACAGTCATCAATGTCTACTTATTTTTTCATGGAAATATTAATATAGATTTTTTTATATCTAGATATTAATGTAGGTATGGGACTTACTGGAATTTGCTTCATAGCTAGGTAATTTAGTTTTTCAAAAAGAATGAAAGGCTAATTATTAGGCAATAATGTGATCAAATTACCAAAAGCTTCAAGGTGGTTCTATTTCAGTTCTCAGCCTGATGTGCATTTAAAAATATCTCTATTTAGAGTAATTACTGTTCATAATGCATTATGGAATCTTTTTAGGTAACAGCTTGGATGATAAAGAAGCCATTATCCTTGATTTGGTGTGTTTAAGCCAGGTTACATTTATGACAGATTGAAAATTAGCTGTAGTGTTATACACCGCATTTCCTGTTCTGTGCGGCTTGATCTGTGTGTGAACCAGATGTCCAGCAGGATTTATAAGAATATGTTACTGATGGATGGAAAAGCTGTTTTCATAGTACCCTGTGAAAATATACAA
Source organism: Tapirus indicus (assembly GCA_031878705.1). Taxonomy (NCBI): domain Eukaryota; kingdom Metazoa; phylum Chordata; class Mammalia; order Perissodactyla; family Tapiridae; genus Tapirus; species Tapirus indicus. The sequence goes on along the minus strand of CM062918.1, from coordinate 55,199,942 downwards.
GATAACACATGCAGTGCATATATAACCTTGCAGTTTTGGTTTATAAGAGATTTAACCTGTGGCTAAAGGAAATATAATGAAATCTATTAGAAATCCTTCAGAAGAGGAAAATTCGGGATTCACTTCTTTAATTTCCAGGCTTTTATGCAGTTGATCAGTTTAGGAAGGAGACCTTATTAGTGCTTTATTTTCGGAGCAGATGAGAGATTATAGAACTACCTCAGTTTCTGAAACACCATGGATCAAAGAATTCAGGGCATGTCTACCTTGCCCACCTCTCCCACTTCTTTCCCATTACCTCATAATTTCTTGTAGGAAGTACCTTGTTTTCCACATGTATAGCTTCTGTTGCATTTAAATTTCTTAAGCAATAAATTAGAGATGGCTTTGCAAAAGAAGAGTGAAATATAATATACAGGATTTCTCATTTAAGTGCAGCACAGGTGATAAATCATTACTGTACAGTAATCTTTGACCAAAGAGAGACTTTTTAGTGGGCCTTTGTCTCCGTCTTTCACCACCAGCACTGGCCACTTTATGGGCAGTCATGTGAGAAACTAGGCACAGAATGGAACTTATGTGGGCATTTTTCTATACGGATAGTTTGAATAAATTACAGCTACCATGACTACATCTTCCAAAGAGACTTTCATACTCAGCAACGCATTTTTAGTAATACCTAAGAAACTCTGTAAACAGACAAGTGTTTTAAATAGCCTTAAAATGATTCCCTTAAAAAGGTGTTGAGTCCAACTGTTCTGATGTGAAAGAATTTCTGAAAGAGACTGGTCTGTCAGTGTTTTCTGAGTCATCAAACATATTATTCATAAAACAAAGCAATACCCCTTATTTCTACCCTCTAGGTGCAATTTTTTGTTAGTACTAGGTACTAGGTACAGTTTCCCAGCTGAGGTTGCACTTCAAAATCACCTGTAGAGCCATGCTTACATCCACTCCTAGAAATTCTGGTTTAGTAGGTTTGAAGTAAAGTCGCTGTATCTGTTTTTCAAAATTTTAGAGATGTTTCTAATAGGCACACTTCCAGTTGAGTACCATTACCAGCTTACATTTGAATTTGTACCACACATATTCTATATAACATGGAGGCAAGTTTCATTCATACTGGCTCTATGGCTCTACAAAGAGGAACCTAGAAGGTAGCTGGAAGGAAATCCTAGCTATAGTCAGAATTTTGGATTTAAAAGGGAACCAGTCTAAACCCCTCCTCTTTACAGATGACAAAGCAGAGAGGTGAAGGAATGTTTGGAGTTGGTAGCAGAACCAAATACTAGATCTGAGACTCTGTCTTGAGCCCTTTCTATGCTAGCATCTTGGACCTAGGCCATCTTTGAGAAAAACTTCAAAGCTACTCAGTAATCTAGTTGTCTTGAGCATCCCAAAGCCTGCCAGGGTGTTGTGAGGTCTCAGGGTATTTCATAAAAAGAACAATATGCAACCAGCAGGAACTCCTCACATCTTTGAAGTTACTAGGTAGGAGTTATGAGTGACATAACTCATAGAAATTATAAACATCAGCCAGAAAGCTTTTGTGACTTCTTTGTAAACATGGAAATTTCAGACAAGAAATGCCTAGATTTAGTACTAAAGATTGTTGAGAACAAGATGATCATTTGTCTCATTTAAACTGATCCTTAAGTATTGGCAGCAAGTCTAGGATATTATGCCAATATTATATTTCTAAGCAGACCTGACTTTTAGCTTCAGAAGGAAGATATTGTGCCCGGGTTTGCAATTTAAATAACTAAAGGAATAATATGTTTATTAATTAGAATTAGATTTGGCTGTAAAAAAAAAAAAAACCACCCAAATAACGATAGTTCAGTCAAGGTAGAGACTGATTTTTCTTTTGAATTAAAAAAGTACAGAGGGGAGGGAAGTCCAACACTGGTGTGGTTACTTCACAGCCATCAGGGACTCAGGTCCTTCTCTTTTTTGTTCTGTCCATTCTTGGCACTATCTTATATCCTCAAGGTGTCTAGTGGTTCTAGATGATTCTGGAGTTTTCAGCCAATCTTCAAAGGGGCATCCCTCCAACTTCAGTCAGCTCTCTTGAAAGAGCTTTTCTAGAACCACCCCATCCAGTAATTTCTGCTTCCATCTCACTGGTCATTCCTATTATCAAGGGAGGCTGGAAAGTTATAACTGGGCAGGTTGCTATTCACAACAATTAGAAGTTCTATTTTTAAGAAAGGAGAGAATGGATATTGGGCAGGCAACCAACAGATCTGCCACAGTCTGTTTTGAAGAATATAATATTTATATTAGGGAAATCAAATTTTAGTGACATCAAAAACTGTTATATAGGATATAAATTTAAAAGATCCCCAAACTACAATCTACCATGTGTCTGATTAATAAAAACAATAAATCTCTACAATGATAGTATTCTGCTTTGGATTTCTCAGCAAGACTCATTGGGAACAGCTGTTAGGTTTTGTGTGTTTTAAATAAACTGAAGAATGAGTTCTTCAAAACAATGGAGGAAAAAAGACACTTCAGATTAAATCCTGTTTCCTTTTGTAGATAGAGAGACTCAAAACAACCTCAAGGACAATTTGATGGATATTTATGGAGCTAGCAGGACCAGAGTATACTATATTAGATGCTACAAGCTAGGGATGAACATATTAAAACAATTTGTTTAGTGTTTAGAAGGAACAAGATAGACTGATGCAGCATGTGAAATAGTTAAACACATAGCAATGAATTGTACCAACTCCAGATATATAACACCTGTTCTGGAGAGAAGGATGGGTACATTGGATTAAAGTTTTAATTAGATATTGTCTTAGTCCATTTGTGCTGCTATAACAAAATACCACAGACTGGATGGCTTATAAACACATAAATTTATTTCTCACAGTTCCAGAGACTGAAGGTCCAAGATCAGGGTGCCAGCATGGTTAGGTTCTGGTGAGAGTCCGCTTCTATGTTGCAGACTGCTGACTTCCTGCTGTGTCGTCACATAGTGGAGGGGGCTAGGGAGCTCTGTGGAGTCTCTTTTGTAAGGATACTAATCACGTCCCAAAACCCCCACCTCTTAAAACCATCACGTTGGACATTAGGTTTTCAACACAGGAATTTTGTGGGGACACAAACATTCAGATCATAACAGATATAATCACCTCTGCCTGTATCCTACCTGTACAAATAAAAAGAGAAGGAGAAGATGGAGAGAATTTTGTTATCTAAAAAACTTGTAGGCAGAAGCAAGCAGTTATCTGCAGCGTATACAACTGTAGACCATGGTATACATACGTGTGTACTATGGCAGTGTTTCTGCTCTATGAGACCAGATTTTTAAAATGTTCTGTAATCTTATTCGTATCCACTGTTTACATGGTGTCATTTAACACATATTTACCAAGTGCCTCATATTTACAGTACACTTTAGGGAGAAAATTCACTCACAAGTTGCCACTTAGGTGAGAAAGTCTAGATTTTGGCTTCTTAAAGATATGAATTTCAAATCTGGGGAAAACCCAGCCTTGTATTTTTTTTTTCCTTTTCCTTTCATAATTACTTATCAGTAACCAAACCCTGCCTGTTGACTTTGTTCTAGCTGATAGAAAACAGGAAACTACAGAGACTCCCTGTGAGAAGAGGGCCAGGCTGCACCCTCTGTGACCTCGCCCCTTCAGTCTGAGTTCTCCTTGGGGCAACAGTTGCAAACAGCTCTGTGCGGCTGGCAGTAAGCATAGGGAGTGCAAATGAAACCAGCTAATGCAGCAAGGTCTGTTAGCCTGGTCTTTGAGCTCAGTAAGCCATCTTTTGAACCTTTTATGATAGTATACTTTTGGACATCCTTGGGGGAGAATAGTTTGCACTCTGATTCAATAATGGATCAGGAACCATTCTCTATTTCATATAGCAGTGTAAATGCCTTTGGCACTCTGGTATTAAATAACTGCTTATTTGGATATATTATGCAATGACTTAGCCTTTCCCACCCATTATTAGTTCCCTTTGAAGCTATTGTGCTCAGTTTAAAGCTCTCTGGTGGGGACTATGGAAGAAAATGGAAATCTCACAAATTCTGCTTTCTATATCCACTCAGTGCTGATGCAGCTATCTCATATTTTGGTTTTGTGTCCCCCACTCTGCACCCCATTTCCCCTCTGCTTTCAGGTGAAGGTCTCCCACAGGTGTATTACTTTGGACCATGTGGGAAATACAATGCCATGGTGCTGGAGCTCCTCGGCCCTAGCTTGGAGGACTTGTTTGACCTCTGTGACCGAACTTTTACTTTGAAGACTGTGTTAATGATAGCCATCCAGTTGGTAAGTTGGCATTGCTATTCTGCAAGTGGATAGGTGGGTCCCCCAGCCACATCCTTGTGTCCCTTTTGGTGATGTACTAGCTGTAGTGACACCTAGTGAATGCATACTCACAGGGTTGATGGCATTCTAAGAAGCTGGCTGGAGCAAAAAGGGTTAACCCAGAGAAGTCACACTGCATCTGCTGTTTGCTCTATTTTAAGAATTTGCACCTTGGAGCAATACCCTTGCCCTTAACCGAAGTGGAAGCATATAATATAGATTAGGGAAAAAGAGGATCATTAGGTGAAGTTGTACAAATGCAAGTAATTTCTTCAATGTTTTATTTATAGGTTATAAACACATGCCTGTAAGGTTTTGTCATGTTCTCCCTCTCCCCTCACAGTTGCATTGGCGAAAAGATTGGAGATGTAACTCACTGCCCTAACAATCAGATTCCAAAGTTGTATGACCAAGAACCTGCCATAGTTCTCTGGCCTCCATTTCTCACAGAGAGTGACAGCTGAAGAGGCAGCTCTCTCAGCTCCTACCAAATTACACCCCAGTACCAGTTTAAGGAGCAGTTAAGACAGTTCCTTTGAGAAGTTTGTCAGCCCCTCGGGAAGAATCCAAATGTATCTTTATTGGTCTGAAATGGTGATGGTCTCACCCACTTTATGGTAAAAACTTGGAAATGTTAGAAAATTGACCTTGACTTTTGAGTCCACAATTCAAATGTCTGAGCTTCCCTTTCTATACTAAGTAGAAAAGCTTTATAGATAAATGAACTTACTGAAATTTAAAGAATTTTATGGTTATTATTTTGGGCTATATTTATTTTCACATAAAAACTGCACTGCTACCCCTACTGCTAATTAGCTCTGTGATTTCAGCCCAATATTAATTTCTCTGAGCCTCACTTCCCTTGTTTCTGCAACAAAGAGAGCTGGGTTGGGACTCCTGTCCCACTGAGGATAGGAAGGTGTGGGCAGGAGGTGAATGTGGCAATACCATCTGTCTTCAGTAGCCACCGACATATTCTGATATCCTGTCTGGGAATACTTCTTACCTCTCAAATCCTTACTTTCTGAAGTAGCATAAAAACACCTAATTCTATTCATCATTTGCAAATTGTAACATTATGAGGTAAAACTGTGTATTATCATTTTAGCTGAATGATACTATCCCACTTTATTTTATCTTCATATTTGTTAGGTGTATATTTGGACCAGAAAATATTCTCTGATTTATCAGAGTAAAGTGACTTTTATAAGAGTAGAGTGACTCTGGGTGGTGAAGAAGAAATGAGTTTTATTTTCATTTCAGTAATTAAAACCTTGGGCTGATTAAAGAAAATGTTTTGATGTTTTTTTCCAATAAACTTCTTTAAAGAGTATTTCCATCATTTTTTCTCTTTTAGCTTTCTCGAATGGAATATGTGCACTCAAAGAATCTCATTTACCGAGATGTCAAGCCAGAGAACTTCCTGATTGGCCGACAAGGCAATAAGAAAGAGCATGTCATACACATTATAGACTTTGGACTGGCTAAGGAATACATTGACCCTGAAACCAAAAAACATATACCTTACAGGGAGCATAAAAGTTTAACTGGAACTGCAAGATATATGTCTATCAACACACATCTTGGCAAAGGTTTGTTTACTTTCTGCTCCATGAAAGGGGCTGATCATTAAAACAACTTTTATTCCAATAACATTTTCATCCCTGTTGTGCATTACAACTTGTGATTCTTATTTCTTCACAAAGTAATTTTTATACTTGAGAAATTAAGATGGTAAGTTAGTGACTTTCCCAAGAATCTTGTGGACAACTTAAGGATTTTTAATTCTTTATACTATGTTTCCAAATGCTTAGTTTCTTAGCAGTGTGGATACTTGAATTATTATATTAAGGTGATAGCGTTTTAGTAAGTTTAGTGATGAGTTTGGTATTTACATATGAGTGATCCCATATATGACAGTCCTAAAAAGCACATCAGGCTGGAATCTGCTTTGGGGAAGAGTGCTTCACTAAAACATGGACTAGGCTTCTGTTCACTGTGCATAATTCCATGAATAATTCTTGAAGAGCCTATGTCTTATTCAGTGAAAATGTATTTGCTTTTCCATGAGGCTTGCATTTTATTTGGGGTAAACAGTTTGCACAAATATTGCTAAAAGCTCTAATCAAGGCAGAAGGCCTTGCTTGTTAGAGGAACTAGTCCCAAGGAGAGTATTTTCGAGAAAAGCCTAAGCAACAGTGGGAACCACAAGTAGGTAGGGCCCTGGGCCCCTCACCAGCTTCTCCAGAAAAGTTTCCCTTTTTATCTGTTTTATATATTGGGCTTTCATGAAAGATTCTATTTGAAGAAAAGGTTTCAAGGTGATTGAAAAAATATATTTGAAAATCACCACCCTAGAGAGTAGACATGTAAACAGAATATTACCAGGTTTCATACTCCTAGACATAGCTAGTTATATCGGGTGTTTAAGTATTAACTGTGGTACACTGATTTTAGAGACTAATATAAATAGCTACAAAGTTGCCTCATTGAGGAAACTGCACAGGTATTCAGGTGAGGATTCTAGTGTTAGTGAAGAGTAAAAATGACATTACAATGTAGTGTGATATAACTTGAAATGAGATCATGAATGCTGTCAGGATATTTTCAGTAACCACATGGAAATCCTCACTTAACTAAATGTTAACTTTAGTTAACATTAAAATCCTCACTTAACTTTAAAATTAGACTAGAAGGTCATCTACTATTTATTATTGGTGTCACTTTGGACACGTTAATCTCCCTGAAACTTATCTGTAATATGAGAGTAATATTTCGCACAGATGTTTTGAGGGTTGGAATGGTAATACACTTAACACAGGTCTCTTGCATAGTGCTCGATATTCCCTTCTTCCTTCTTTTCACAAAGAGACAGACTGTATCGTCAACAGTAAAGTTGTGATTATTTGGTTTAACTGACAGACTCTAGAAGTTGTTCTAATGCCTGCTTCCTGGGCTCAGCAATTTGTGTTCTGATTTTATTATTCTTGTCAGGAAAGGCAAGAACAGACAGGGGGTGGGTATCCATGTTATGTTTGTATAAAGTACAGTGTAATGGTTAAGAAAAAGGGGTGCAAATCCTGGCTCTTTCACTTCAAGCTATGTAATTTTGGTCCAATAACCTTCCTCTCCTCAGCCATCTCATTTATGAAATGGGTGTGATAATAGTACCTTATGTCATAGGATTCTGTGAGAAAATGCATAAAAAGTGTTTAGCATAGTGCCTGGTGATAGTATAGACCCTATAATAGTAGTTATTTATTTATTCTACAAAATACATTTTAAGCATCTACTGTCGCCAGACTGGGTTCCTTCATCTCCTGGTTTAGCCTTTCCTGCTAAACTTTGAGTTTATCTTCAAACTTGGACTTCCTGAGTTCCAGAGTTTTTTAGGTTAGATCCAACCTGTCACCATATTTTTTCCTCTCCACATTACGGAGAATATAGATAGCTGTCACATGCCCTTTAAACTCTTGCCAGGGTCTCAAACCAGAGAGGTTTTTATAGAAACTCTGATCCTGTTGGTTTTTAAATATGTAGCATCCTTTATGTTATAATGAAGAAAAAGGGAAGTGTATCTTCAAATGACTTGGAGAGAATTGCCTAATAATTTAGTGAGGAAGAGAACAAGGGAAGAAGCCTCCTAAACCTGACATTAGCACATCAGGTTGGCCACCTTTCCACTGATGAAGCCCTGATTAAGCAGCCCATTTTGTATTCTTTACCGGTTGAATTTAGGATGAGACTACTAGGCACGTAGCCCCTTTCCTTCAACAAAATATATTTGACCTAAAATCAGGGATGTGATGCATATAAATCAAGCACATCTTTCCAGTTGGTTCAAAGCAAGCTTTTTTGGTGTGGAAGAATTTTGTGTCCTTCTGGTCTCACTGGTATTAAAACTTTTCTTCTTTGAATGAAAATATGCTGCATGAAAAAACAAGGGCATGTGGAAATGCTGAACTGAAAATTTTGGAGTGTTCAAAGAAATATGGAAATAAAGCATGGCTTTGGTTTTCACTCTCTTTTTTTTCTTGAAAGGCCCTAATGTCTTAAATTATCATAGATTATTTTAGAATTTTAGAGCTTGAAAATGACTTTTTGGATCATTTAAATCAGCTACTTTGTTTTCAGATAAGGAAACTGAGGTCCAAAGTAGATGATTTCGTCATGCTTAATTTCACATGGATTAAATTACTGGAAAGGATGGGCCAAGGAACTGTTGTTTTTCCTATTACCCCATATTCCACAGCTATTTTTCATGGTTCTCAGTATTTGAAAAGTTACTTTATTACTAATTCCAGTGAGTTTAAATATGTGTTTTGTTTGTTGTTTTTTTTTTTTTTTTTGATTTTTTAAAAATCCCATTTTATAATGGGCTTTGCTGTAAAGAGAAGTTTGGCTTTTTTCTGTAGTTCTGATTAACATTGAAAATGTGGAGAGTTTCGCCCTCTAGTGCTCAACTAACTAAAGTGCAACTATTTGTCCAGTAAATTTTTTATTACCAAGGGGCCTCTTGTTACAGGAAGTGGATATAAAAATGGAAAGGCGATGAGTAGGTGTGATATAGTGTGAGAAACTGCAAGGTGTGGTTTCTCTGTCTGCCCTGCTTTGTAGGAGGCCTCAAATCACCCTGCATGTTCTTTCTTTTTTTAATTGTGTATCTTGAGGCTTTGTTAACAAACTCTGTTTTTGTCTAATGTTTTTTTTGTTTTCAATTATATATAAAATTTATTGCAAACTTCAGGCAAGCCATGTAGATTAAAAACTTCTGATGGTCTTGCTGTTTTATTTCATTCTTCTTAGGATTATGTCAATTGATGTGCATCAACTCAATTTTATGTTATTTATATCTCTTGTCAGAGTGCCTCCCCTTCCTGTTAGTTACCACCTTTCCAAAAACCTCCTTCAAACTGAAATTTAGAAAGTTGCCTTTTGTTTCTTCATCTGCCCCATAGAGTACTAGTCACTCTTCTTCATGCAAATTTCCCATAATTGGAGGCAGCAGTTAAAAATGTTGTGCTGTTGTGTTTTGAGTTAGCTGAGTAGGTTTCCCTGCCTCCCTCACTCTCTTAGGTTTTCCTTTCTGCACAAAGAAAGCACAATCAAGTTTAAGGTAACTCCTTAGTATTGCTTCTGTCATTTCTTTTGATAAAACCCTAAACTTGATTCTGAAAAATAAACAAAAAAATGTCTCAAGATGAACCGTAATTGGCAAATTAGAAATGGAGGAATGTACTACTTATTGTCAGTCTGACAACCAAAGAATGTAGAGGATGTTTTCTGAGTTGAGGTTATAGTTTTTTATTAACTATTCTGCAGTTCTTTACCATCTTAATCTTCCCAATTAAAAGGAACGAAAGAAAAACCCAACAACTTGTTTTACATGGTAAGCTCCCAGAATGCAGTGATCTTGTTTTATTTTATATAAGGTGCCATAAAGGGCATCTTAGTAATAAATTTTAAATTTTTCTTAAGGTGGCCATGGGACATGATACAAATGGAATGGAGCTGAGAGATTATGCATTGATATTCACTTAAACTAGATTTTTATGAATGGAGCTGAGGGATTATGCATTGATATTCACTTATATCAAACTAATTTTTATGAATGAAAAGCACTAGGCATGTGTGCTAGGCATTCTGCAGCTTGTGTCTTCGAAGGCCTAGCCAGAATGAACTGTTTCAGCAGCTTCAGCCGCGTAATCTGCTGCTCACTTTCCTTGATGGTGACCAAAGGGTAATTGTAGCCCATATACTGGAAATAACATTTCATTTAAATTATCTTACTTTCAGGAAGGTAACAGCATTGAGTGAGAGGTGGTCACTCACCATTTACTGATTTGGATTTGGTTTTAGTTTAGGATTGTCTCTTTTCACTTGATATTTATTTGCTAGTGACAGATCTAGGCAAAGGAAGTACATATCGTTTTTTAGTTTTGATCTAAAATACTATCCTGGTTTAGATATACACAGAATTTGTAAGCAGAGCCTTTCCAGAGCAGAAGGGTTTCTGAACGGATTACTTGGTTTTGAACCTGTTTCTGCTTTAATAACTGCAAACATAATGTATGTTCTGTCTTCCCTTTTAGAGCAAAGCCGGCGGGATGATTTGGAAGCCCTAGGCCATATGTTCATGTATTTCCTTCGAGGCAGCCTACCCTGGCAAGGACTCAAGGTATCCTTGAAAGTGCTCAGTGGAGGGCTTTGTTTCAATACTCAGTTGTTAATGAAGAGATTGCTGACTTGATGTCTGTACAAAGCACAAGGGTGAATATTGGCTACCGAGATGAGAAACAGGGACTAGTTACATCAGCCTATATTGTCAATGCTCACCTGGGCTTTGGAAGCCCTGTTTTTGCTCACAATTGTCCTGTTCCCCTTCTGAATCCTTCTTCGTTGTTTTTGGGTTTTCCATAATCTCTTCCCTTATTCCCTCCCAGCCTTGGCAGTGCTGCTTTTCTCTCTGTGTCAGTATTCCTCCTCCACTACCATTATGTAGAGAGAAGAGTGTTCCCAATGTGTTGGGGAATTTCTGGAACAAATTGATGGCAGCATCTGCTCCCCATTTTACCAGAGGGCCAGCAGGGCTGGATGTGCCCCTAAGGGGAACTGGAAAATATTTGTTCATGCTACATAGGCTAAGGGCCAACCTGAACTAAAATGAAAATTCAGGTTTAACTTTGCTGTTTGAGTGTTTTATTGAATAAATGCCTGTGCAGACAATAGCCATTCCTTGTGAAACGTGTAAATAGCCTTCCTTAGGTGGGTGTCAGTACAGTGCATTTGTGTCAAAGTTAACTATTAATTATAATCATAACCATTGTAATTACTCTGTTCCTTTGGCTGTTAGACTAGGAAATGGTGAGCTTCTGATCCATTCTAAGTCCTGTTAGATAGTTAGATGTGAGACATATTTTTGAGTTGTAATTAATTTCAACATGTTAGTATGGAAAGAAACTTAAATCAGTAGCTTTGGGTACTCCTACACCCCCTCCCTCCCTCCATAAGAGCAGAATGATTCATTTTGCTGTGCTTTCTAGGACATTGTCCTGAAAATTAAGGCTTCTTCACCTTCCCTTTGGGAAGATTTTATTTCTTTCCCCTTAAATCCCTCTCCTAACATCTCCTGCATGGTCTTCTCCTAGTCATGTATATCTTCTCACTGATATTGACAGCTATCAAATAGTTTTATACCCTATTTGCACATCATATAGCCAAAGAATGCATTTGTGTATTATTTAATTGCTTGAAACTTGCTCACAATCCATGAATCATTTTAGTGGTAGTTGTAGATCTAAAATTTCTCCAACTTACTTTAGAACACTATTGCTTAAATCTGGGTGTAGCAGGCTAGGTAGAGCCTCACAAGAATCCCTTGAGACCACATTGTTGGTCCAAGCTCGAGTAGCCCTCTGTCTATAGTCCTGAGCAAACCAGACTGGGCTGTTTTGAGCCACTGGTGGACATATATCAAACTTGTCTGTTAGCCATCCCTGTATCATAGATAACATTTCTCCCCTGGAAGCACATTGTGGAAAGACATTTTTTTCTACTTCTTGTTCTTTTTTCTATTCAACTTCACAATAAATATGCTGTGGAGTCATCTATCTGCCCCCACTTGGATTAACAGTATTTTTAATCTTATCATAAAGCTGATCTAAGAAGGGGAAGGCTGAATCACTTTTGAACCCCTGTGGCCATGGGAGATTACTAAGCTTCTGCAATTCTGAAAATATTGCTACATGATATTTCTATCTTCTTATCCTAACCACTCATCTCATTACATTTGATGGTATTTATCTGAGATTACTCAATATATTTGCAAGTGAAACTTGCTAGAGCAGATGTTTTGTACATATCTAAATACATTGTCTCTACTACATTTCTTATTTGTTAGTGTTAGAGAGAAAAAAAGTTAAGACTGTGTAATAAATCCTGCCAGTTTGAGTGAAGCAACCATTGTGTCCCCAAACATATTAGACCTCCCATACTTAGTGCCTCTTTCCAAATAACTTTCTCTCTTTACTCTCTATAGGCTGATACATTAAAAGAGAGATATCAAAAAATTGGTGACACCAAAAGGAATACTCCTATTGAAGCTCTCTGTGAAAACTTTCCAGGTAGGATGCTAAAAGGACACTTCAACCAATGTAACTGAGCTTTGAAATAGTTAGAGATCATGACTTGGTATCTTTAGATAAGAGTGCTCTCCAGGAAATTTATATATCCTTTTATTGTTATTTAGACCAAGCAAAGTTTTATCACTTTCATTTGGTCCATAAAGAAAACACTAGTGTCAAATAGTCTGTATAAATATTCCATGGGAGACATTAAGCTAATGAGTATGGCCTTTCACCTCTTTCCTAACAGAGGAGATGGCAACCTACCTGCGATATGTCAGGCGATTGGACTTCTTTGAAAAACCTGACTATGAGTATTTACGGACCCTCTTCACAGACCTCTTTGAAAGGAAAGGCTACACCTTTGACTATGCCTATGATTGGGTTGGGAGGCCTATTGTAAGTATCCCCTTTTTACCTCCACCTCACACCAGCACTACCTTACCCCTTTACTTGCCAGACTTTCTGCTTAAATCTGTGGGAAAAAAACACTCCTTTGACTGGAAGAAAACACTCCTTTGACTGTAGACTTTACATTTACCAACCTTTTCGGGGTGATGCCATAGGTTGTTCTTAGTAGAATTAGGAAGTAGGAGTAATTTCTTTATATGTATTTAAGATTATGACCAGTATGTCCTAAGATACCAGAATTTAAGCCAGTTTTTAAGAAGTTTCATTTGAATGATCCAGAAGCTGGAGCTACTACATAAGCTGTTAAGGTGCTTAACAGACCTCTGTAGGAGTGGAGCCCAGCACCACAGGAAACTTTTGAATTTGCTCTTCTGGCCAGGGATCCACAGAGCCTGAGAGCATGCTAACAGACATCACTGTAGGATTTTTTTTTAATTTTCAAAGGTAAGCTATTCTTCAATGAACTATTGCCTCCCTTTTGCAGATAAGCAAACTGAGAAGACAAGAAAACTTGAAACTGCCCTTGGTGGCTGAAAACAATAATTACTATTCTGTTAGAATTAGAATTAGAATGATGCTGTCCTTTGCAGAGGCATTAAGTTGGACCTGTTTTCCCCATTTGACTTTTTGTTACGTTTTTCCAGCCTACTCCAGTAGGGTCAGTTCATGTAGATTCCGGTGCATCTGCAATAACTCGGGAAAGCCACACACACAGGGATCGCCCATCACAACAGCAGCCTCTACGAAACCAGGTATATGTTGGACCTTCATTGTTTCAGACATTCCCCTTTGTGGCTAATATTAAAACCTAAATTCTTCAGCTTCTCTGCTTCAGTGTATATATTGAAATTAAAGACAAAGGGTTTGCTGTTTCTCACTGGTGTCGTGTGGCATTCTAGCATTCCTCAGGGCTTGTGTAATGGCACTGAGATGTGGCCAGGTACCTTATATGAAGCATCCACTTTAGAGAATCTGGGTCTCTCAAAGTGTGTTGGCTGAAAGGGGCAGTCTGCCACAGGCCTAAAGGACCTACTGGTCATATAGGATGTACAGGGTAGCCCACTTTGGGTCTCATCTGCAATCTAGTTGGAGCTCTCACCAATGCTGATTTTTCCTTGCTGATTAAGAAGGGTGGGTAATTTGGACTTCCAGCTGACCTGGGCGTGAACTGGCACCTCCACCCACCTCTGTCCCTGTACCCAGGTTAATTTTAGAGTGACCAAGATCTGAGCTAGACCTGCAGTGAAGACGCAGCTTTGCTTTAGGCCACTCCAGGGAAGGCCATGTCATTCGTTCTTCATTGTTCGTGATTTGGGAAACTAGTGGTCTGGATGAGAGGCTTCTCTTAGCCTAAAGGCAGAGGAGGCAAACATAGATTAAAAAAATCAACAAATTTGACAACATTTACAGAAAGGGGTAACTGGGAAGTAAATATGATGATTTTTATCTTTATATCATATATATTGCTAAGAGTAAAATGAGGACCCCAGTAGATAAATAAGCAAAGGATAATAAACAGATACACACAATCATTATCACCTATCAAATTAGTTTGTTCCTCCTCACCCCTGACCTCGCTTTTCTATGTTCACAGACATTTTTACAATAAAATGCAAAACACTTATCATCTCACTGCCTGCACGAGTGAAAATACATAGATTAAAAATAGTATATAGAAGTACATAGACAAATATAGATAGAATCACCCATAAGTACATACTCTTGGCAAAATGTGTGGCTTGATGGGTAAGAAAAAATGTGTAAAGGAAGAAAATTATGTATTAGAGAGTAGATAAAAGAGAGAGTAGGTAGGTAAAAAGATGGGGTTTCGCAAACTGTGTAAGTTAATTGGGTCCATAGTTACATGCTTTAATCAAAGTAGTTGGCTAAGAATTACAATTGGACTGACTTATGATTTGACAACAGAATACTGTTAACTTCTGCAATTGTTCTCTCCTACCTCCTTTTTAAAAAGTGTAGTTGAGTGCACAGTTAGACTAACACTCTGAACATTGCTCTTGATTTTGCAAATTATTACAAATTCTCTAGAAAGTAATTAGATAAAGTTGCTGTCGGGGCTGGCCCCGTGGCCTAGTGGTTAAGTTTGGCACACTCCGCTTTGGTGACCTGGGTTCAGTTCCGGGGCATAGACCTACACCACTCGTCGGCAGCCATGCTGTGGTGGCGACCCACATACAAAATAGAGGAAGATGGGCACAGATGTTAGCTCAGGACAAATCTTCCTCAAGCAAAAAGAGGGAGATTGACAACAGATGTTAGCTCAGGGTGGATCTTCCTCATCAAAAAAGTAAAACAAAAAAGTTACTATCCTCTCTGATAGAATAATCTACTTCTTGAAATCAATCATAATAAAACAACCCAAGATATAGATTACGTCATGTGCGTAAAACTGTCACTGTCATTTGTAGCAAAGTTTTAGAAACGATCCACCTATCCAGTTATAAGGGAATGGTTATGGATCCAGCTCAAATTCTTTCTCGAATAAACTGGGTTATAATAAAGTGCATTTATTCAGGGAAATATTCTATAGCCACTTAAAATAATATTTAGGAAAACTTGTAGCAGCCTGAAAATGTTTATGGTTTGTACAGTGAAGAAATCAGAATACAAAGTTAAAAATACCTCCTGATTTCCTCTCAGGAGAAGGGAAAATTAGAAAATCGATAGGAGGATATAATGCCAAAATATTAATAGAAGTAGTGTTGGAAGTGGTGGTATTGGGGGTAATATTTTTCCAAACAATTCTATAATGAAGTTAGATTACCTTATAATGAAAAATGTGTTTAAATAGAAAAAGTATGGAAAGAAAAAAAAATTTAGTCATTGAAGTCATAATCAACATATCTGCCTACTTCACGTTTTTAGAATATTTTAAAACTAAAATATGTGTTCCTTTTAGTTTCCCTTGCCTTTTCTGCTTCAGTGAATTCATAATCAGTGCTGCTATTTTGAATGAATTTTAAAGGTGTGGGAAAAAGAGAAGGTTGAAAACCCAGATTGCCAGGGTGAAAAATGAGGTCATATCTAGTATCTCAGTAAAAGTACAGTGAATTTCAGTGTACTTTTAAGTGAAAGGTCATTATACCAGCATATGTAATTAGGAAATCTCATCTGCAAGGCAATGAGCTTCTTTTTGAACAGTTGAATCTTGAAAGTCTCTGATTTTTTTTTTTCCTGTTAGGGTTTTTAGTATCCCATAGCCGCTAAGGGATTGAAATTCCCCAACATTAATGCAAGTTTTATACCTCCTTCCCAGCAGGATTCTGAAGTCTTGCTGGGTAGAATTCTTTCTGCACTGGGCACTGTGGGTAAATGGATTTCTAGTGTCTGTTCAACCTTTACACTGTGTCTTAATCTGTGGTCTCATTGCTTTTGTTGCATCTTTAGGGTTGTTTTCTTATGCTACTTTTTCTTTTCTTTTTTAAAGAAAAATTGCGGCCAAATACATCTCTTTTATGATTGTAGGAGTTGAAAGCAGTATGACTTTTTAGACTAATTCTTTTCAAGTGTTGAAATCAGCATAAGAAGAAAGTAAAATCTCTACTTGAGAGAGATTGAAAGGTATTTACTTTAGGAGCAGCTAGTCTTATTTCAGCAACTTTGACTCAGTCAATCTAGCTGAGGACCTGCTACATGAAAGTATGTCCTGGAGATACCAAGATGAGTAAGGAGTCCTTGTCCTCAAAGAATTGACAAGCAGTTAAGCCAAGTAGCCAGATAGCTGTAACACAAGGCAGAACAGATAAGCATCCCAAGGCGCAAATTATTATCAGGGATTGGAAAAAGGAGACATTTCATCTAGTCTGAGCATGACAAAGAGTTTCGTGAAGGAAGCTGTATTTGAAATTTTCTTGAAAGAACTCAGTGGAAACGAAACAGGCATTATGAGCAACAGCAAATTACAGTCATAGGTCACTTAGCGACAGGGATATGTTCTGAGAAATGCGTCATTAGGTGATTTTGTTGTGCGAACACTGTAGAGTGTGCTTACACAAACTTAGATGGTATAGCCTCCTACACACCTATACTATGTGGTACTAATCTTAAGTGACCACCATCGTATATGTGGTTTGTCATTGACCAAAACGTTGTTATGTGTCACGTGACTGTATGTAGTTTCATTTTGCTAAAATGTATGGTGTGAATAAAGGAGACAAGGCTAGGAAAATAGGTTGGAGCCATTTGATGAAGCTCCTGGAATGCTGGGTTGGAGAGTTGGTACATAATTTCAGTAAGGAATAGGTACCAAAGGTTTTTGAAGAGAGGGATGATATGGTCAAACTTTGCTTTAGAAATCTTTTGGCACAGAAGGTGGTAATAGCCTGGTAGCCAGCATAGAGACCAATAAGAAGACAGTGAGTTCCCTTAAGAGGTAAAGGGGGCTTAGATGGGCTGTGGTAGTGAAAATGAAATAGAATTGAAAAATGATACAGGGGTATAATCTACCAAAATTGGCGGCCCACATGTATGTCAGGGTTGAGGGAGAAGGATGAGTTAAGCTGTTGCTAAGATTTTAAGCCTGGATAATTAGTAAGCAGGTAGTCCTATTACTACAGATGAGAAAGTTGAGGGAGAAACTTATTTGGAGTTTGAACTTAAGCATCTTGAGTTTTAAATACTAGCAGTGTATTCCAGCTGAAAGTCAAGGCATGGAGATGACACTGATGATAATGCCTAAAGAGCCTCCTTATTCTGAGTAAATCTGCCCATCAGTTCTGTGAGACTGTGATTAATAGGCTCTGTTTAGTCCCATCTTAGAGTAGAAAGAGAAAGAAGAGGAGCTCAGAACTTGGTTTTAGCTTATCCCAAGTCTTTGGCCACAGGACATTTAACCTTTTTGGGACCTCAGTTTTCTCACATTTAAGCCTTGTAAGGGCAGAGATTTTTAGTTTGTTCACTGCTGTATCCCTAGCACCTAAAACAATGTCTGGAATAGTAGGCACTGGATAAGTAATTGTTTGAATGAATGAATCTGTCAAATGAGGAGTGTAGATGAAATCAGATGTTTGTTTAAAATATAGATTTTTAATTAACTTTCCATGAAAAATAAATTTTAAACTTTTCTTCCTACTTGTTTTCTATTTCCACAAAGAACTGTTCTGCCTCATTTGGCAGCTAGAGTAGGGACTGGATTGTCTGCTCAAAGAAACACAGCAGGCTCTTGCTGCAAAGTCAGTCCAGGCAATTGTATTAGTTCTCCTCCATCACAATGAGAATTTTCAGGGAAAATTTGCTTTGCTGGTCTAGATTGGAGGTATATTGAATGAGTATTGTTTAGTTCCTGGATGTAATAGATCCCAAATATGGTTCCCAAAGAACTGCATTTAATCTCACCTATGTTGGATCTGTCTTTTAAAACTATTTTAGTATCAGATGCTTAAGAACAATTTTTTGAACATTAATTTTACCTAGCTAGAGAATGGTAACTAAATTCTGGGTTTGGATAGAATAAATATCCCTAAAAGCTAGATCCATTCAGAAAGATCCCAATGGATTAGTCTTTTCTACCATTTTACCCTTGGTATTTGTCCTTTCCTGGTTCCAAAGATGGTAAATCGTGCCATGGCTCTGGTTCCCCTGTAAAGAACTCTGCATTATCGTGCAGGAAGGGGATGAAAACTTGAATGGTTCTGTTTCTACCTGGCAAAGCTTCCCTTGCAGTCTCTGATCAAATTCGATCAGGAAGTAAGTCCTGCTAGTATCCAGAGATCTAATATTGGAGAACAGTACATTGTACTGTCGAAAGTTTTGTTTTGGGTTTGTTCCACACACTAAATATAGAATATTGCATTGACTAGGATGGGCATGCAGCAACACGCTTCCTACTCTTTCAGAACTTGAAGCTTGTGACAATCCTTACTCAGGTAAATGCTACACAAATATATACTACCATGGTTCAGCAGTTTTGATAGTTTCCTTTTTCTCTCATTGGCCCCTTTTATTTGATAGGTTTTCTGTGGGCATATGAAGAAGGGGTACTTGGCCTAGAAGGTTAGGGAAAACAGATCTGTTTTTAAGGTTGAGAAGAGTCATATTGGCCATCAAGAACTGTTAAACTCTACCAGACATGGTATCCTACCCCTGATAATACTGAATCCCAAAATATTCCTTATTCATTTTTATATGCACAGTGTATGTTTAAGGGAAAGAGTTTGTTCTTTGTAATTTTTTACTGTTTGCTTGCAAATTCTCCAGTTTGACTAGGCAGGAAAATATGAATCAAAGATCAGTAAAACTGATCCCTCATCCTTCCAAAAGAACTATATTTAAATTAACTCAGTACTTCATAAACACATAAGAAATAACAACAGAATTTAAAAGGATCAAATCATATTGAGTTCTGAAGAAGATGTGACCCTGGTAAGAGAGTAGTTAAAATTTGTTTGTTTGTTTCTATCTAGACTCCAAGGGATTAGATTTAAGGAATATATAGCCTTAGAAAAATATGTTGTGGCTTAGAGCTGTGGTGCTTACTGAATGAAGCTTGTTATAAGCATAGCTTTTCCGGAGGGGAGATTAGGTCAGATTGCTGAGTAGCCAAGATAGTCAGAGATCTTCATAAAATTAATATCTATCTTTTTAAAAATTTTATTGATGTCTTAATAGTTTGTAACATTGTGGGGTTTTAGCTGTACATTGTTATTTCTCTGTCACCATATGAATGCATCCCTTCACCCCTTGTGACCACCCCCCACCTCTCTTGCCTCTGGTAACCACCAACCAGTTCTCTCTGTCCATGTGTTAGTTTATATTCCACGTGAATGAAATCATGTGGTGTTTGTCCTTCTCTCTCTGGCTTATTTCACTTAACATAATACCTTCTAGGTCCATCCATGTTGTTGTAAATGGGGCAATCCTGTCTTTTTTATGGCTGAGTAGTATTCCATTGTATACGTATACCACATCTTTATCCAATCATCAGTTGAGGGACACTTGGGTTGCTTCCACTTCTTGGCTATAGTGAATAATGTTGCAATGAACATAGGGGTGCATAAGCCTTTTGGGATGGTTGATTTCATGTCCGTTGGGTAGATACCCAAGAGTGGGATTGCTGGATCATAAGGTATTTCTATTTTTAATTTTTTGAGAAAACTCCATACTGTTTTCCATAGAGGCTGCACCAGTTTGCAGTCCCACCAGCAGTGACTTAGGTTTCTTGTTTCTCCACAACCTCTCCAACATTTGTTGTTTTTTGCCTTGGTGATTATAGCCATTCTAACAGATGTAAGGTGATATCTTAGCATAGTTTTGATTTGCATTTCCCTGATGAGTAGTGATGTTGAACATCTTTTCATGTGTCTGTTGGCCATCTGTATCTCTTCCTTGGAAAAATGTCTGTTCATATCCTTTACCCATTTTTTGATCCGGTTATTTGTTTTTTTGTTGTTCAGTTGTAAGTTCGTTATATATTATGGAGATTAGTCCCTTGTCAGATATACAATTTGCAAATATTTTCTCCCAGCTGGTGGGTTGTCTGTTCATTTTGATCCTGGTTTCATTTGCCTTGTAGAAGCTCTTTAGTCTGATGAGGTCCCACTTGTTTATTTTTTCTTTTGTTTCCCGTGTCCAAGTAGACATGGAATCCTTTATGATTGATGTCAGTTAGTGTACTACCTATATTTTCTTCCAGGAGTTTTATAGTTTCAGGTCTCACTTTCAGGTCCTTAATCCATTTTGAGTTGATTTTTGTGTATGGTGATAGAAGATGGTCTACTTTCATTCTTTTGCATGTGGCTGTCCAATTTTCCCAGCACCATTTATTGAAGAGACTTCCCTTCTCCATTGTATGTTCTTCGGTCCTTTGTCAAAGATTAGCTGTCCATAGGTGTGTGGTTTTATTTCTGGGCTTTTGATTCTGTTCCATTGATCTGTGTGTCTATTTTTGTACCAGTACCATGCTGTTTTGATTACTATAGCTGTATAGTATATTTTGAAATCAAGGATTGTGATGCCTCCAGCTTTGCTCTTTTTTTTGAGGATTGCTTTGGCTATTCGGGCTCTTTTGTTGCCCCATACAAATTTCAGTATTTTTTGTTCTACTACCATGAAAAATGTCATTGGGATTCTGATTGGGATTGCATTGAATCTGTAGATTGCTTTAGGTAGTATGGACATTTTAACTATGTTTATTCTTCCAACCCATGTGCCTGGAATATTTTTCCATTTCTTTATGTCTTCCTCGATTTCTTTCAATAGTGTCTTATAGTTTTCATTGTATAGTCTTTCACTTCCTTGGTTAAATTTATTCCCAGATATTTTCTTCTTTTTGTTGCAATTGTCAGTGGGATTGTCTTTTTGAGTTCTCTTTCTGTTAGTTCATCATTAACATATAGAAATGCAACTGATTTTTGTAAGTTGATTTTATACCCTGCCACTTTACTGTAGTTGTTGATTATTTCTAGTAGTTTTCCAATGGCTTTTTTGGGGTTTTCTATGTATAAGATCATGTCGTCTGCAAATAGAGTTTCACTTCTTCGTTGCCTATTTGGAGTCCTTTTATTCTTTTTTCTTGCCTAATTGCTCTGGCCAAAAACATCCAGTACTATGTTGAATAAGAGCGGCAAGAGTGGACACCCTTGTCTTATTTCTTTCCTCAAAGGAATGGCTTTCAGTTTTTCCCCATTGAGTAGGATGTTAGCTGTAGGTTTGTCATATATGGCCCTTATTATGTTGAGGTACTTTCCTTCTATACTCATTTTGTTGAGAGTTTTTATCATAAATGGGTGTTGGATCTTGTCAAATGCCTTCTCTGCATCGATTGAGATGATCATGTTGTTTTTATTCTTCATTTTGTTAATGTGGTGTATCACGTTAATTGATTTGTGGATGTTGAACCATCCCTGTGCCCCTGGTGATCATGGTGTATGATCTTTTGGATGCATTGCTGCATTCGGTTTGCCAATATTTTGTTGAGAATTTTTGCATCTATATTCATCAGCGATATTGGCCTGTAGTTTTCCTTCTTTGTATTGCCCTTGTTTGGCTTTGGTATCAAGGTGATGTTGGCCTCGTAGAATGTATTAGGAAGTATTCCATCTTCCTCTATTTTTGGAATAGTTTGAGTAGGGTAAGTATTAAATCTTCTTTGAATGTTAGGTAAACTTCTCCAGGAAAGCCATCTGGTCCTGGACTTTTATTTTTTGCAAGGTTTTTGATTACTGTTTCAGTCTGTTTACTTGTGATTAGTCTATTCAGATTCTCTGTTTCTTCTTGATTCAGTTTTGGGAGGCTGTATGCATCCAAGAATTTATCCATTTCCTCTAGGTTGTCCAATTTGGTAGCATATAGTTTTTCATAGTATTCTCTAATAATCCATTGTATTTCTGGGGTATCTGTTCTAATTTCTCTGCTTTCATTTTTAATTTTATTTATTTGAGTCTTCTCCCTTTTTTTCTTAGTGAATCTGGCTAAGGGTTTGTCAATCTTGTTTATCTTCTCAAAGAACCAGCTCTTTGTTTCATTGATCCTTTCTACTTTTTTTTTTTTGATTTGTTTCATTTATTTCTGCTCTAACTTTTATTACTTCCCTCCTTCTGCTGATTTGGGGCTTTTTTTTCCTTCTTTTTCTAATTCTGTTAGGTGTAGTTTAAGGTTATTTATTTGGGATTTTTCTTGTTTGTTATGGTGGGCTTGTATTGCTATGAATTTCCCTCTCAGAACCACTTTTCCTGCATCCCATATGAGTTGGTATGGTGTATTTTCATTTTCATTTGTCTCCAGATAGTTACTGATTTCTTCTTGCATTTCATCAACGATCCATTGGTTGTTCAGTAGCATGTTGTTTAGTCTCCACATCTTTGTCCCTTTCCCAGTTTTTTTCTTGCAGTTGATTTCTAGTTTCATAGCATTATGATCAGAAAAATAATGCTTGTAATGGTTTCAATCTTCTTAAATTTATAGAGGTTTGCCTTGTTTCCTAATATCTGGTTTATCCTTGAGAATGTTCCATGAGCACTTGAGAAGAATGTGTAATCTGCTGTTTTTGGGTGGAGTGCTCTGTATATATCTGTTATGTCCATCTCGTCTAGTTTTTCATTTAAGTCCATTATTTCCTTATTGACTTTTTGTCTGGATGACTTATACATTGATGTTATTGGGTTGTTAAGTTCCCCTACTATTATTGTGTTGTTGTTAATATCTCCTATTAGGTTTTTAAATAGTTGTTTTATGTACTTTGGTGCTCCTGTGTTGGGTGCATAGATATTTATAAGTGATATGTCTTCTTCATGAAGTGTCCCTTTTATCATTATATATTGACCCTCTTTTTCTCTCATTACCTTTTTTAGCTTGAAGTCTGCTTTGTCTGATATAAGTATGGCAACTCCTGCTTTCTTTTATTTGCCATTAGCTTGGAATAATGTCTTCCTTCCTTTTATTTTGAGTCTGTGTTTGTTTTTAGAGCTGAGATGTATTTCCTGGAGGCAGCAAATTGTTGGATCTTGGCTTTTAATCCATCCCGCCACTGTGTCTTTTGATTGGAGAATTCAATCTGTTTACATTTAGAGTGATTATTGACATATGAGGGTTTAATCTTGCTATTTTATTGTTCGTTTTCTGGTTCTTTTGCATTTTCTTCATTTCTTGTCCCATGTGTTTCGGACTGCCAATTCAGTTTGGTAGTTCTGCCTGATGATTCTCTTAGTTTTCTCTTTATTTGTCATATGAGGTTCTATTCTGATTATTTGTTTAGTGGTTGCCGTGAGGTTTACATAAAAGATCTCGTGGATAAGATAGCACATTTTCTGATGCCTCTTGTTTCCTTAGACTAAGTTGATTCAATCCCTTTCCTCTTCCCTTCTAAGTTGTTGTTGTCACTACTTATTCCATCTTCTGTTGTGAGTGTATGTTTACAGTGATGAGTTTAAATTCAGTTTTGATGTTTTCCAATTGCAAATTTTCTGGTTTAGTCTCCTTGTTTTTCTCTTTGCTCAAAACTTTTTATCCCCTTTCTCTTTTGTTTTTTTTTAGGCCTAAGGGCCTTCTTGAGCATTTCTTGTAGTGGGGGGTCTTGTAGTGATGAACTCCCTTAGCTTTTGTTTATCAGGGAAACTTATTATTTCTCCATCATATTTGAAGATATTTTCGCTGGATAAAGTATTCTTGGCTGAAGGTTTTTGTCTTTCAGGATTTTGAATATATCATTCCAGTCTCTTCTAGCCTGTAGAGTTTCTATCAAGAAATTAGCTGAGAGCCTGATGGGGTTTCCTTTGTATGTTATTTTGTTTTTTCGTTTAGCTGCCCTTAATATTTTTTCTTTGTCATTGACTCTTGCAAGCTTTGCTGCTGTATGCCATGGAATTGGTCTTCTCCTGTGTATATATTTATGTGATCTGTTGACTTCATTCACCGTTATTTCCAACTCTTTCCCCAGGTTTGGGAAGTTCTCAGCTAATATTTCCTTGAACAAACTCTCTGCTCCTTTTTCCCTTTCTTCTCCTTCTGGAATACCTATTATCCTTATGTTACTTTTCCTAATTGAGTCTGATATTTCTCGAAGAATTTCTTCATTTCTTTTTAGTCTTAGTTCTCTCTCCTCCTCTATCTGGAGCGTTTCTGCATGGCTATCCTCGACAATGCTAATTCTTTCCTCCATCTTGTCAGTTCTCTTTAAAGACTCCAGGTTTTCATTTATCTTGTCCATTGTTTTTCATCCCCAGTATTTCTGATTGGTTTTTCTTTATGGTTTCAATCTCTTTTGTGAAGAAATTCCTGAATTCATTGAATTTCTCTCTGTGTTCTGTTGTAATTTGTTGAGTTTTTTTATGATAGCTATTTTGAATTCTCTGTCATTTAGGTTATAGATTTCTGTGCCTTCAGGATTGGTTTCTGGGTGTCTGTCACTTTCCTCTTGGTCTGGAGACTTAAGATACTTTTGCATAGAGCCAGCTGATTTTCCTTTGTTATTTCTCATCTTGAGAATATCTGGTCCTGCAGTTTCCACTTGCTACCACTGGGTGGAGGTCACAAGCTGCGTGCTCTGAGCCCACTGCAGTCCCCAGAGGGATTGTGCTGAAGTGCAGGGTGTGTGGGGGGGAGGGGCTCTCTCTTTGGCCTGCCAGACCCAGGGGTTTTCCTTCCTCCATTGCTGTCTGCTCTCTTGGAATGCCTAGACCTTGATTGCACCCCTGCAACAGTTCGTCATCACTTCCTGGTGGGGATCTCTCAACAGTGTGTGAGAGCACCTGGAGGGGGATAGCTTTCCCGGCAGAGGGCTGCCCCTCCCCACCTCTGTCTGTGAGTGGTGCTGTCTGTCTTTGCTGATCAAATGGGGAGGGGGAATAAACCTCCTTACCTGTCCTCTAGTCATTTGAGGCTTTCCCCCCCTCCACCGTCTAGTACTGCAGCCTGGTTCTCTTAGAAGTCTTTTGTAGTAATTGATTGACCTCTGTTGGTATGCAAATGATGTTTTTGTTGTTTATTAGGGGGCAGAGATTCAAAGAGGGAATTTCACTCCACCAAGATGCTGACATCACTATAAAATGAATATCTTTATTATTTTTTTAGAAGTCTACTAGCCTTTAAAAGAAAAAGCTGGTTAATTCTCTATTCCCTTCCTTTTACAGAGTACTGCTTCATTTTCAGTGAGGTTCTGAGTTTGATAGTTGAAGGGGCAGATGAGTTTGCTTAGAGATAATTTCCCTCCTTCTGATCTGTGTAATTTCCTTACTTGCTGCCTGCTGTCTAGCAGGGGCTCAGGTGTAAAGATTGTACACTCACCCTGCCACCCTCCAGCGTAGAGCTCAATGCAGAATAGGGCTTTCCCTCCTCATTTCTGGGACCTTAACTCCAAGGGGTACATTGAAACAAGCAAGTGCAAACTGAAATACAATCCTTTTCTTAGCTTCTCCCATTCTATCACCTAATTGCTGCTGCTCCCCTCTGCTCTTAATTCCATAATAAAAATTTTCTTCTGTCTATGTGCATTCTTCAAATTTTGTATTTCAGCAGACACCCTGTGTTCTGAGGTACCTCCTTATAGGAAGGTGATTCTAGAGTAATCCTACCTAGATAAATCATCCTTTCTTAGGGGAGGTGTCTTATACCATTTTTGAATCAGAATAGGGCAGGGTTTGAGTAGAGAGTTTCAAACCTCTTGGATGGGTCCTGTGATTTTTCTCAGAGCTTCACAGAATTGATAGTACTGTCTCTGTGGGCCTGCATAGTATTGAACTTGGGAATAATCCTTTCCAGGCTGTTACCAGTGATTCTGAAACATCCCTGATATTTGGTCAAGTTTGTGGAATACAGGAAGTCACTGTTTGCACATGTGACAGGTTGCAAGAATAACCCTTGTCTGGCAAAGGAAAACTGGCCCTATTTCATGAGCTTAATAGAAGGACGTCTTTAATTTTGTTAAAGTATGCATTTCAATAATGCTGCTGGCTTTTTTCATTTCATATCTAAGGTCTAATATACCTCCCAAATTTTTTTAAGATGCTGCTTCCTTTACCATTCTTCCTGTCCCATTCTTTCTTCCTCCATCTTACCCCCACTACATTAAAAAAATTTTTTTTTGTCTTGGAAGTGTACTAAGACAGAATGTAATCTAGTGTATTCATTGCTGACCTTTTGGTACTATTCAGTCTCTATTCTTGTTAATTATAGTTGAAGACTATAATTATATAATGAGGCCTAGAAGACTGACATGGGAGGCCAAAATGTTCTGTATGGATGGCAGCTTCTAAAGTATTTGGGGACCTATAATGTGAAATGGATGAAGTTCTTTGTAAATGTCATCAAAATTAATTTTTCAAAATAACTTAAAGAATAGGATTGGTGACTTGTTTGCTAACATAAGAGAAAGATGTTTGCCTGCTTTTTGCTTCAGAACAGCAGCTTTATCTCCAATAAGAATTTGAAATAATTTTCAAGCCACAGATGGGGTGGTGTCTGAGATGTTTTCAGACTACATTTTCCTGCCCATTTCTCCTCACTGTCTGTCCATTGATTCCTGCCAAATGACTGACAGGAGAGGTTTGTTTCCCCTGCCCTAGGCACAGGTGGTGGTTTTGATTTTTTACACCATGATTCTATGTTTTCCCTTAACTGTTTTTGGTTAGCTTTGCCTTTGATTTATGCTATACTGGATTGCTGCTTTGTTTCCACAGTCACCTACTGGATAGTAAACCAAGCATTTCCACACAGGTAATGCAATCACAACTGAAGATTTTAAAGCGTTCCCTCAAGGAATTTCCACTACTTGAGATTCCTGCTCCTGCCTTTGGGGATTTACACACTCCTTATGGACCTTTGCCTTTCAAGTAAAGCAGAGAAATTGATTTTGCTGAATGACCCTTCTGCCCATGGACGCTTCTGATTGCCTTTTACATAGACATGTGTGCATGAGTGATCTTTAAAGAGTAAAGGGTTTACATGCCTATCTCCTCTACTGGTTTGCTTAGTGTAACTAGTTCCTGTGCTGACTGTGCCTAATCATAACCCCTGTGTACACAGCATTGCTTAGAATACTTTTCAGGGGAAGGTACACTAGCAGAATACTGTTGACATTCCTTGGTTTCATCTAGCTCCTAGGCACTCAGTCAATTTCTGAAACTGGCAAGTGACCTTTTCTACTACATTAACTTGTAGATACCAGTCTAAGCCCTTAAATTCCAGAAAAGAATAGCCATCGAGTTTAGCAGTATGATGAAAAATATTCCCCCAAGTAATAAACCAACAACCCCAGGTTCATGTCTGTCCCTTGGTTTTGTTGCGTTCAGTGGATATAGAAGGCATTGGAGGGCAATAGTATGGTGCAGTGTGTTCTTCATTTGTCACAGTGGAAGCATTTATGAAGTAATCTGGAATGTTAACATTATTTTTCTCTCTTTAAAAGGTAAATAGCACATTGCTTTGAGGATGGAGATGGAGTGTAACTTTTAGGCCTTTGAAAAATGTCTTGCTATTTTCATTTAGACAAAAATTTTAATTCTTCCAACAAATTATTTATTTAGCTAGAATGAATATAAACAAGTACACAGCCCTGTGAATCATACAGTGGCATCAAACCAGACTTCTGATATCCATTTTAGTAAAAATGGAAATAATCATTGATCAGCTCTCCAGGGTTTTGTTAAGCTTAAAAGCATATGAGTGTTTTATATACATTTCTTGCCATTTTCAGTTTTATCTGCCTTAAAAACAAATGCAAAACAGCATTCATGCAAGAAGTAACTGCATCGAACACGTATCATAGAACTCAAACACCACCAAAAGGCTTATAAATTTCTGGATATTTTTTAAGCATTTAAATCTTTTGAGAACTGACAGTTTTGTATAGTAGTTTAGAAGCTTAAATATTCTACTTAAATATTATAAAAAATTTAAAAGGTCATAGAACTGAAGAAGCTATCACTAGTAGATATAGATATTACTTATAATATTAGAAGAACAGATTTATTTTCAAATCTCTGGTAGTGAGAATAAATGAGATTAAGTGCTCTGAGGATATGGATACTGTCAGTAAGTTTATAAAATAGTTATGATTATGTTATAAACCACAGACTTATCTTGGAAAATGAAACATCTGAACCTCTGTTGGTAGAAATAATTGGAGGGGAAGATATTTCGGGTGGCTTTGATTCTCTCAAATATGACTAGCAGTAAAAAACCAAACCCCTCTTTTGTAAGTATATGTATCAAGCAAGTTAATACAGCTACCTTTTTACAGAATATGCTCATTCCCTTAGACTATCAGAAAACATGATCCTTCATAGTGCTGTTACCTGTGTGACTTCATATTCCGTTAATAAAGAAGATGAGTAAGTTGTAGCTAATGTATGAGGCCTTTTTGTTTTTTAATGGGAAAAGCCTTTCTGTTGACTTACAGATGAGCTTTAAACAATTCTTGTTAATGAGATACAGAAGGGGGAGAGTGAGTATGGACCCCCAAACCACTACTTCTTCACTCTTCCTTTTCTTTTTTTATAGCATACAACATTTATAGCTGTGAACATTTCTGAGATTTATAGCATCCTTACTGGTTTTCATGCAGAGCAGCAATATCACATCCCAACCCCTGCTGCTGTTTATATCAGCAGCAGTTAAAATCTGATTTACTAATCCCTCATTGCTGCCTCTCCAACTCCTCATTTTTCATTTTTGTAGAGCCTTAGGACTGTTACAGCTGAGCATCATGATGTTAACACCTCCTCAGCCATCTGGTACAGGGGAAGAGGCATCTAAACAGATTCTTCAGAACAAAAATCACATATGAGCAAGATCAGAATAGTGTGAGATCTAAAAAACAGGTAAAGAAAGAATGAAGAGAGCCTGAATGACAGCAAAGGTGAAAGCAGAACTCAAAAAGGTTTTGAATTGAAAGCCCTCCTTTTGCTGGGAAAAGATCTGCCTTTTGCTTTCCAGAAGAAAATAATTCATAGTAGTCACGTCTAAACTTTTTCTAATTCTAGGCTAGAGGTTGTTAGCCAGAAGAATCAGGAAAACATTGTAGCCTTATTTTTTCCCCCCATCTTTTCATATTCTTTCTTGACCAGTGAACCTGCTTGGAGATATTTTGTTCATTCTTTTAAATAAGAAAGCATATTCCAGCCACTGCTGCTGTTCATTTTATGCTGCTGCTCATTTTATCTTAGTTGAAAGTCTCCTGTAGATTTATATTGAGTAGTGGGCTCCCTATTTAGGAAAAAAGCATGTTATCTTGACTCCTAATGCTAGGAATTTTCTGTATTGACTACTGTTTATTTAGATAGATCTTTAATCAGTGAAATGATTTGTAAGTATGATTATTCCTTTGTCCAACAATCTTAACATTTTGCTTAGCGGCTACTGAAATTTTACTAATATGGAAGCTGAAAGGTGATTCCAGCTTTTAATTTTTTTTTTCTTCTTTGGTAATTATTGTTTGTGTCTGAATGAGGATGGTATGCTGTAGATTGTCATGTGTTGGCTCATTAGGCTGAAATGAATATAGCCAAACTAACTTTTTCCTCAGTGCCTTGCAGTGGTTGTTAGTTTAAAATCCAAAACAAAAACAAAACCTTCAGGGACACTAATGTACTTGATTTTGTTATTGCTCGCTGTTGCTTCACCTTTCCTTCCATCTCTTGCTCTCATGCTTCCTAATGCCTGAGCAGACTGCATCGTCAGAGCGCCGAGGAGAGTGGGAAATCCAGCCCAGCCGGCAGACCAATACCTCGTACCTGACGTCTCACTTGGCTGCAGACCGCCATGGGGGATCAGTGCAGGTACTTACTGCCTTTATTGCCTTTTCCTGGCCTTCCCAGCTTTGCTGGTAGAATGTTGGCTTGCTTCTGAAACTCGGGTTCCTTTAGAACGGTAACTTAATAGCAAGGTTGAGCTGCTTCTGTAGTTAACTGAATATGTGTGCTGCCTATGTGGACTTGCTGAGATGATTGCTGGTTGTTGTCATTGATTAAGAAATATCTATGTGATTTCTGATAATGATTTCTGGTTAAACCACTGCCTTGATCCGCTCATGATAAACCGTAAAAATAACATCAACGTTGAAGTCTGTTAGTGTCAAGTCTGTGAATTTGTAAAGACCTGAAACATATAAAATAAATATTTTTTTGGATAGAGGACTGCATATGTAGCTCATTCCATGTGCCTTAGCGCATAAGGTGAGAATGTTAATTGGTCTAAGTCAGCTGTTTCTGAGTGGGTACCCAAGAAGTTGGGCTGTTTCTTTTTTTCTCCCTGGAATAAGTGTGGTGTTGGAGAGTTATTTCTGATTTCATGTGGACTATTTTGAATCTCTATTCTCTCTAGTACCTAAGAACATCTTGTGTCTCTTAACTTTTCTTATATGTCACTGTTTTACTAATCTTAACCTAAATATTTTTCTCATATTAGTAAGTGATACCACCAGTTTGGGCACCCAAGTGAAACCCAGAGCTACCAAATATAAATTCTTATAAAGGGGTAGACAAGCCTTTTGCACACAGAAATATATCTTAATAGGCTTGATTGTCTAGGATATGCTTTTACATGGAATGATTCACTGAAGAGCGTGTTATTCTCAGAAAATTAGAAGACAGCTTTGGCCCTGTAAAAACCTCATAGGAACATCTGGGTAAAAATGATGGCTTGAACACACAGATCTACTCTAACCCCCTCCTGAAACAACAGTGAAAGAATGACAAACGGATTTTTTTTAAAGGCATAAGTCGGTATAAGGATGGAGAAAACAGAAGAGGAGGCAACAACAACTAAATGTTAGAAGCTGCAAAGCAGATGGGCAATTATTAAATGACTTAGGAGTTCTAAGAAAACTGAATCCTGAGCCAAGAGAGAGGAAAGCTGAAATCCTCTTTACACTGGGGAATTACCAAAAGGCTCAGAAATTGGCCCTTGGGGGTTTGTGGGTGTGGAGGGGCATGTGCTAAAATAAAGAAGATTGGTTGAAGATCTGTTTAAGAAGCCAGAGATCCCTAGATGCTTTCTTCCTCCCCAGTAAAGACCAAAGATTTATTCTTTGGAGAGGGCAAAAGAGAGGGTCATATGAGGCATATTTGGGGACAGAGTACTATAAAAAAAGAGATTAAATGAATGTGTACATACTAACTACCTGCTTTCCCCATTTAGTGCTTCAGAATGCTGATTGCCAAGTATGTACCTTCCAGGCAGGAGATTGAGTTAGCTCTGGGGAATCTGACCAGCCCAAAAGAACATCTGAGCATACTGACAACAGGATTTTCCTAATGAAATGGCCCAGCCATATCATTCTGCAGTGAGAGCCACACTTAAAAGTCCCACTCTTGTACTCACACTGCCAATTAACTTTGCAGTCTTCCACTTTTAAATATGAGCAGACAATCAAGGATTATCAGACTTTCTGAGGAACACTTCTAATAAGAAAGAGACCAAAGCAAATAATAGCAACAAAAAAACCCTTGTTATTAGTATCCTCAGAGACAGAAGATATTGCGACTGTGAAGCAAGGACAGAATAGTATTTTAAAAAGGAACATTCTAGGGGCCAGCCCCCTGGCATAGTTGTTAAGTTTGGCGTGCTCCGCTTTGGTGGCCCGGGTTCGTGGGTTTGGATCCTGGGGGCGGACATACACCACTTGTTGGTCATGCTGTGGTGGTGGTTGATATACAAAATAGAGGAAGATTGGCATAGATGTTAGCTCAGGGCGAATCTTCCTCAGCAAAAAAAAATAAAAAAGTTCTAAGAGCAAACCGAAGAAAGAGCTCTTGGAAATTAAAAATATAATATTGTAAACAAAAATTTAAAAATAGTTTGGAAGAGAAAGTTATGGGGAAGTCTCCCAGAAAATAGAGCAAAGAGACAGAGCGATGAAAATAGTAGAAAACAATATAAGATTTAAGGAAAGTCCAGGAGGTCCAATTTCTAAATAGTGGGAGTTCCAGAGAGAGAACAGAGAAAGCGGAGGGGAGGAAATCATTAACAAAGTAATTTCCCAGGACTCGTGAAGACTTGTTTCCAGATCAGAAGGGCTCACTGAGTACCCAGCATAACGGATGACAGAAGCACACCAGAGTACATCATTGTGAAATTTCAGAACACTGAGGACAAAGAGAAGATCCTTCCAACTTCCAGAAGGAAAAAACAGTCAAATGCAAAGAAAGGATCAGGAATTAGTATATGTAGCTTCTATTTTTTAATGGCAGTACTGGAAGCTAGAAGGCAATGTACAATGCCTTCAAAATTCTGAAGGAAATTTTTTTCCAGCCTAGAATTCTATACTCAGCCAAACTGTCAGTCTGATTGGAATATAGAATAAAGATGTTTTCAAAAATCCCTGCTCTCAAAAATTTTACTTCTCATGCACCCTTTCTTATCAAGCTGCAGGAGGATGTGCACTATGAAAATGAGTGAATAAACCAAGAAAGAGGAATATATGGAATCCAGGAAATAAGAGATTCAACACGGGAAAGAAGCAAAGGGACTCTCCAATATAATGGTAAAGTTAGGAGAT
Organism: Tapirus indicus; assembly: GCA_031878705.1. Lineage (NCBI taxonomy): Eukaryota > Metazoa > Chordata > Mammalia > Perissodactyla > Tapiridae > Tapirus > Tapirus indicus. The sequence continues at coordinate 55,167,120 of CM062918.1, read as the reverse complement.
CTCAGGACGCCAGTAGAAAAGGACAGCCTGTCCCAAACAGAGGTGGTCAGGAGACTTTGAGAGCAATTTTACCAAAATGATGCAATGACTAGGATACTGATATGTCAGAACATCTTGAAAGTAGCTGTTTAGATAAATGACAGAGAGTTTGGCTAGAATTAGTGATTAGCAACCAATATATAAAAAGCTAAGTAAAGATAGATTTTAAAAGATAATTAACTTCAAGGAAAACAAGAAATTATACAGGGAAGGAAAGGTAACCATGGTATACTTTATGGCACAGCTATAAATAGATTTAATAGTCATAATGTAACACTAAGAATTGATCTAGTCAAAATTACAGTATAAACTATAATGGAAGAATGGAAAAGGTGAATATAATGCCTAAAAATGATGACTCAAGATGCATGTTATTCAGAGATAGGGAGGTAGAAAACAAAGGAGTCAGCTATAGAGGAAGGGGAAATGGTGGAGTGGAGGAAAGACTGCTGTTTTTCCTAACAATCCTTGTAGAAACACTTGATTCTTTACACAAGGTGCTTATATAAGTCTGATAAAAATAAAACCTAATGATTAAAAATATATATATACACATCAGTTTTTGTCTATACATTTGCAAAAATTTGTAAGTTTAATAATAGCCTATCCATCTACTATTGTTGAAATGTGAATTACAGCTATTTTGGAGGGTAATTTGGCAATATCTGTTAAAATCTTAAATATCTATACTTTTTGATCCATTGAGTCCAGTTTCAGATAAATATCTCTCAGAAATGCACAGATACTAAAGATACATGTTCTAGAACAATACTGTTAAAAGAAATATGGGTCACATTTATAATTTTAAATTTTCTAGTGATCACATTAAAAAGTAAAAAGAAACAGGTGAAACTAATAATATATTTAACCCAGTATATCTAAAATAGTTCAACATAAAGTCAAAATTTAAAATATTACAGATATTTTACCTTATTTATTTATTTTTTTACTAAGTCTTTGAAATCTAGTGTGTATTTTACACTTACAGAACATCTCAATTGGGACTAGCCACATTTTAAGTGCTCAGTAACCACATGTGACTAGTAGCTACTGTATTGGACAGTGCAGTTCTAGAATGTTTATTGCTGGTTTGTTTCTAATCCTGGAAAATCAGAGACAACTAAATGTTCATCAGTTCAGCATTAACTAAACAAATATAATACTTCCATACAGTGGGGAGAGATAAATCTCTGCATAGTATGGGAAATGTCCAAGATGTGTTATAGAAAAAAAAAGTTATAAAATAATATGTAAAATTTGGCCCCATTTTTATTTATTTTCACATATGTATGAAAAAATATGTATATAAAAGAGAATACAATCAGACACAGACATACACAGACATATCTGTTAGTGTATGCAGAAGGAAAAAAAGAAACAATGTAGAGTAGGAGTGGGCAAACATAACCAATGGGCCAAATCCCACCCTCTGCCTGTTTTTGTAAATAAAGTTTTATTAAAACACAACCATATTCATTTGTTTACATAGTCTGGCTGCTTTCATGCTACAATGGCAGAGTTGAATCGTTTCAACAGACTCTATAGCTCACAAAGCCTAAAATAGTTACTCTTTTTCCTTTTACATAAATACTTTGCATACCATTGTTCTCAAGGAACATATACCGAATTTCCGACTAGCTACTTCCCTGTGATAATGTCACTGGAAACTTGCACTTTTTATGTTGTCTTTTTAATGTTCTAATTTTTTTCTTACAATAAACATGCTTATTTTGTAATGAGAAAAAAACAAAGATAAGTAATTTTAAAAAGGAAACACCACGTAGGCGTATCTGAACAGTTTAGGTTACTAGATTTGTGTTTCTAGAACATGGGTGCTCATTTGGACAGTGTTACCTATTGTCCACTGTGAGGGGTTTTCTTTAGATTAGAACTGGAGTCAGAGTTTCTGGCAGCACTTTTGAAAAGTGCAACCTCCCTCTACTCTCTGTAAACTAAGTTCTACTAGCTTCCTTGACACTTAGATAAGGGACAGGCAATTGTGCCATTTTCCTAATACTATTTTAAGCTCTGCTGCTCCTCACTATATCTGCCTCTTTGATTTTAGCACCAATTTCTGTAAACTCGTAAAGGCTATGCTTTTTGCAAACCAAATTAGCAGTACCTTTCTAGCACAACAGATGTCCACGTATTCCTGAGTTGTCTCACTTGCCAAAGATAATGTGGTCAAAGCATGCTTGACCTAACTTGGATGACTGCAGACACCATGACCCTGGGTGGGAGTGTAGAACACTGAAATGAGAAGAGTTTGCTCTGATAAGGTGCCTGGATACTCCCATTCCAACCTTTTTAATGGGCAGACCCCCTTTGGTTCCCATCTTTCCAGTATTTCCACAGATCTTCCATATGTGGAAGGCATAAATTCAAGAAGACAGTATGTTTTTCTCTTTCAAAAAGGTGACTCTAAAGTTGTTTAAATTGAAACATAGGAAATATCTAGAAATCTCCACAACCAAGTAAGGGTATAAGACTTAAGAAGGATGTTTAAAATTAGCTAATATTTGCTTTGCTCAAATCTTTATAAGTTTTAATTATTTACAACTCTTATTGAGGTCCGTATTGTACCCATTTTATAGATAGGGAAGCTAAAGTAGAGAATTTCTAAATATATTGATTGTGAGAAGTAGGATTGAAATGTTGATTATCACCTAAAGTACTGCTTCCTTTGGTACACAGCTCTGATTTTTCTTCACAGTAACATTTTGAAAATGGGACCAATAACTCAAATTTCTGAGGTTTCTAAAAGGGATATTAAGGAATAAGGTCAGAATAGTACTTCACCTTAGTCTCTTTCATGGATAATCCTATAAGATATTAATTACTTTGGTCCTTTGTAATATGGCCAGAGGAATGTGGGATTAATTTTAATAGTGATTACAGCAAAATAAATGTCAGTATTTCAAGTACACAAATAAAGCTTATTTTTTAATGACGTTATACTAAAAAATTCAGTAGAAAAGTACAAAAATGATAGTTTAAAATACTAATAATTCATTACATTCATAAGGTTTCTTTACAGTTTTTCAAATTGCTTTCCTAGACATCATTGTATGTAATTGTCATAGTAATCATGAGGTAGATAGGACCAAGGTTATTGACCTAGTCTTAGAGTTAGGAACCAGGCTCACAGAGGGTGTTGATGGTAGAGGTAGGCCTGGAATCCAGCTGGTCAGTCATCTACACTAGTGTTTGTTCCACTGCAATCTAGGCAGCAGTTCATTGGTTTGACAAACTGTACCTCGAACCTGAAATAATTAAGTGGGTGCTCTAAAGGGCCATGAGTAGCAATTGATTCCCAAGTGTATTTTAGGTGCAGTTAAGTTTAAGGTTAGACAACTGGTGGTAAAGTTCCCATTTGTGCCTGATTTGTTTGAAACCAAATACTCTTTGATACAGACAAGATGTCTAGTCTGTAAAATGGAGATAACCTCTTCTTCCTTAGATTGTCCAAGGGCATTGCTTGTGAGCCAAATCGTAATTCATAGCAAGGAGAAATTAGAGAGTAGGAGACATGTGAAATGCTGTGAGCAGGTAATTCGTAGTAGTGGTGCTTACTCCTGCTTTGTTTATGTCAGTGGAGGCCAAGACACTTTATTTAACCTCTTGTCTAGTTCCTGAATTGTTCATGTTAAGAAACTTACTATGATTTCTCTTTTAACCCTTGCGCCCACAGAATGAATTTACCAGCATTATCACTAGTGTGCAGCCGGAATGTGCCCACAGGAAGCAACTGTAGGCTGAGGAGATTAACAAGACAGCATTAGTGTGAGGAGCTGTGGTTCTTCAATGTCTACACCCTCTCTCCTCAATTTTTTATTGTTGCTGGATTTTTTCTCAACTTTTTATTTTGAAATTTTCAAATCTACAGACAACTGGGGGAGTATGTGTGTAATGAACCAGTGTAAATCCTTAATCTAGATTAAGGAATTATTAAGATTTTGCTGTATTTGCTTTAACTCTGTGTGTGAGTTGTCAGAGGAGAATAGGGGGGTTGCTAAACTATTTGAAAGTAGGTTGTAGTTATCATTACATTTTATCCCAAAGTATTTCAGCCTGCATCTCCCATGAATGAAGACATTCTCTAATGTAACCAACAACACTATTGTCATATCTAAAAAAATTAATAATAATTCCATAATATCTAATGTACTGTCCATATCACACTTCCCCCAATTGTCCCCCAAATTAATTTTATAATGTTCAGGATCTAGTCAAGGTTCATACATTGGGTTTAGTTGTTATGCCTCTTCAGTCTCTTTCAATCTCTTAGTCTGTTAATCTTTTTTTTTTTGGTGAGGAAGACTGGCCCTGAGCTAACGTCTGTTGCCACTCCTCCTCTTTTCTGCTGAGAAAGACTGGTCCTGGGCTAACATCTGTGCCCATCTTCCTCTACTTTATATGGGATGCTGCCACAGCATGGCTTGAGAAGCAGTGCGTCGGCCTGCGCCTAGGATCCGAACCTGCGAACCCTGGGCCCCCGAAGCTGAGTGCGCGAACTTAACCGCTACACCATCGGGCCGGCCCCAATCTCTTTTAATCTATAACAGTCACCTCTGTGTTAAAAGAAAGAAAAAGCAACTATTAAAGTATGTCTTTTGGGGGGGCTGCCCAGTGGCGCAGCGGTTTAGTCCGCACTTGGCAGCCCGGGGTTCGCGAGTTCGGATCCCGGGCGCCCGCCGACGCACTGCTTGTCAGCCATGCCGTGGCGGCGTCCCATATAAAGTAGAGGAAGATGGGCACGGATGTTAGCCCAGGGCCAGTCTTCCTCAGCAAAAAGAGGAGGATTAGCAACGGATGTTAGCTCAGGGCTGGTCTTCCTCACAAAAAAAAAAAAAAGGGGGGCCGCCCGGTGGCGCAGCGGTTTGGTTTGCGCTTGGCAGCCCGGGCTTTGCAGGTTCGGATCCCAGGCGCCGCGGACGCACCGCTTGTCAGCCATGCCGTGGTGGCGTCCCATATAAAGCAGAGGAAGGATGGGCACCGATGTTAGCCCAGGGCCAGTCTTCCTCAGCAAAAAGAGGAGGACTAGCAACGGATGTTAGCTCAGGGCTGGTCTTCCTCACAAAAAAAAATAAATAAATAATAAAATATGTCTTTTTTTGAAGAGTCCAGGCTTGTCCTATAAAATGTCCCTCAGTTTGTATTTGTCTATCTTTTTCTGTCATACTTAGATTCAGATAAAACTTTTGGGGGAGACGGGGGCAAGAATACTACATAGATAATGTTATATAGTAGTTATTATATCATGTCTGGAGATAAATAAGGTCGGAGGGTTCCATTAATCAGAGATACTAAATTTGATCACTAGCAAAAATTTGGGTCTCCCTTGGGTAAGTCCAAATATAATATTGTAGTTTTCTTTGACTAACTGTACAGCATTGTTTTAATTTTTGTTAAAGCATGTATTATTAATAAGAACAACAAATATTTCTGGTTTAGAAATGATGGTGGGCATAGACTCTAGTAAGCAGTATTCACTTTGCCCTTTCTTTTTGAATAAATACCGCAAAGACTCCTTATATTAACATTTCCTCCCACATTCCTCTTTATGACGATGCAGGAAATTTTTGCAAATTAACTGCTGATGAGGACCCCAGATCTAGAGGGAGATAAGAATAAAGATTTATAGTGGGAGAATAACAATAATATGAACAATTATTGAGCCATTACCATGTTCCATGGCACTAGGCTAAGCACTTTTTGTGGACTGTCTGCACAGTAACCCACTTAGGTAAGCAACATTGTTTCCCCATTTTACAGATTAGGAAGCTTAGGCACAGAAAAGTTGAGGATCTTGTCCAAGGACCCACAGCAAGTGGTAGAGCTAGGGTTCAAACCCAGGGCTAACTAAGTCTAGAGCTCATTTCTTATTTACTGTTCTATGCTGCCTCCATTATTGTGTTCCAGGTATTATACCAGACACTGTCTCATACATTTTATTGTATAATTCTCACATCAGCCTGTAAGAAGCAGTCTCAAATAGATGGAAGTTACTTACCCAAGGGCATATGATATCCAAACCATTTATCCTATTTTGTGGTTCTCTCCCATGTTTCAGCCAAGGTCTTTAACAGCAGAGTGGTTTGTCCAGCGGGGTCCCTTTTCCCACTCCCCAGCACCCACATAAACAGGAATCATGTGCTGGAAATGAAACCAGGTGGCAGAAGCAGCTGCACAAGCAAGAGAAGTCTGATCGGGTCCACATTAACCAGATGACAGGAGTGAGAGCCTTCAGTTACAATGCGGGGACCATCAGTGAGAAACGGGATGACACTGAACCTGAAATAAAGATCGTTGAAATAAGACCGGTCTTCCAAGGGAAAGCGTTTCCTTACCGTCTGCCCTCTCACCTGAGAGGATGTGGCAGTCCTGTTATTTGAGTAACTTCAAACTAAATGGTCAAAGCCATGAAGAAATTTCTGAAGGAAAGTGTGATTGCTTATAGTTTCTAATGCCCACTTTTGATTTCCTTTTTAGGATTTTTTAACATCATCACTGAGTCTATGTATAATTGTAGCTGAGAGGAGTAGAATTATAGAGAGTAATATGACCTATTTCCTAGGATTTTTGTGAAGATTAAATTTACACACACACATACACACAATGTAGCAGAGTGCCTGACACAGAATAGTCATTCAGTGTGGAAGTTATTATTATCATTCTGTGATTACATCATTGAATTTTGTCTTCTCACATGACGTGAGTCTGGAAACCTTCCCTAAATTAGGACAATTGGCCCCTCAACCCAGGAAAACAAACATTCCAGATACTGCCTGGCTAGTACCTAAGCCAGAGACCATATCTCTCTTAGTGACCCAGTCTGGCACTAGCAGGAGGATCCTATTGCCACAGTGTCTGTCACACTCTGTCTTTCTGTTTCAGGTGGTTAGCTCAACCAATGGAGAGCTGAATGTCGATGACCCCACGGGAGCCCACTCCAATGCACCAATCACAGCTCATGCTGAGGTGGAGGTAGTGGAGGAAGCTAAGTACGTTCATCTTTCAAGGGGGCTTTTGAGTCATAGGTTGAAAAATGTTTTCTCTGTCTCTTTCTCTCTTGTGTGCTGCTCATCTCAGACTGGATTCCTCATGCTTGTGTCCACAGCTTTCTTCCTTTGACTGTTTTATTTTTTGCATGGTACCTTAAGGCTGCTGCTGCCCTTCTTTAGCTGTGATTTCTGGGAGGGCAATCACATTTTTCTAGTCCACATGGAGCAAAAGATACAGTGAACTAAAAGAATCATGATATAACAGCTACAGCAGACAGTAGTCATGAGTCTCTGGGGGCCCTGGAGCTTCTTGCTCCCTATGGAACACAGAGAAATATCTGCTTATCTAGGTAAACCATGGGCCATGCTGAATAGCGTTAGATTTCTGGTTCTTGGCTAATCACTCAGCATGTATAGTCCTGGACCAGGGGTTTCAGGGCCATTTTGTTCTCACCTGAATGATTCTGGATTCAGAGAAACTCAGATAAGTCAGGCAAGAAAAATAGTCTCTGCACCTGTGAGTGAAAGCGTCTTGGGAAGGAAAGGAATTCACCCTAATGCCAAGAGGGTGAGGGGGTTACCCTACTCCCTTTCTGCTTCTCTTGCATGTGAATGTCTTGCCCTGCCCATACCACCAGCCCCTTGGTGCTCTCTGCATGGTCTGTGTTTAAACTCTTAGAATATGGAGTGGAAGGTGAAATAACTGTTGATTCTGCTGCAAAAGCATCATTTCTATTACTTCTTTCCCTTTTGCCCCAACCCAAATTCAGATCCATATTTAAACTCCAAGAAGACATGAGCTAGGGAGAGAGAAGTCCTTTGCAAATCAGTAACTGCTGCCAAGTCTGATATGGATGATCTTTCTTGTAAACCTTTGAGAACATTCAGGCTATTGCAGTATCTTGTTCTCAGAAGCAGGCAACATATTTGTAGTGATACTGTGCCCTGAGAGGTCTCTTGAGCCCCCAAATAGCCTAAATACAAGCCAGGCCATGCTTACACCTCTTGGTATAAGGTAGTGAGAGGCCAATCAAGACCTGCAGTCTTCTTCCTTCCAGATATCCTTTGCATGGTTGTCCCCCCTCCCCATTCCTCTGCTCTGCTGCCCCTCTATATGATGAGCTCACTTTGCTTTCAAGAGGTCCTTTCCTGGGAAAGCCAGGACTTGAGGATTCCTACCCAGTAGATAAAAAGCAAAAGATAAAAAGGGTGATTTGGATTTTCTCCTGTCGAGTCCCTGCTAACTGTAAGCAGCTCCAGATTTTCCTCCCATCGTTTATATAAGGCCCTGGTACATGATGGGAGGGCAGGGGGAGTTTTTAATGCCAGGAGGAGACCATTTTTAGTGCGGAAACATGCTCCCTAGCCTCAGGGACTTTGAAGATTTTGATGGTACTCACAATTTTTCAGTTTCCGTGACAAAACTGCATTCTCTCAAATAAACAATGTAGTACTCCTACCCTCTGGGTTCTCAACCTTGGCTGCACTTTGGATTCACCTGGGGCGTGATAGAAAATACAAATGCCTGAATCCTGGCCCCAGAAATACTGGTTTAATTCATCTGGAATATGGCTTGAGCATCAGGAATTTTTAAAGTTCAGGTGATTCAAATATGTAGCCAAGGTTGGGAACCACTGCACTGGATGTGGTCTGATCCAAACATTGGGCCTGGAAGATGGCTGTACCCATTCCTATTCCTACCTCACTCCCAAGTCACCATTGTGGCTATTACTTTGAAGGCCAGAAGTTTAGCTCTGGATTTCAATACCAAGATTGAATGGGCTTTAGTCTTATAATATGCCCTATAGAGGTTTATCTTTTGAACCCATTCGTCTCATTTCATTTGATAAATGTGTACACTAATTGTGTATGTGAATGTGGTGTTTGTGTCCTGTGTGTAAGATAGGGGCCATTCACACAAAGAGATTTCAATCTGGTGTATTCTGTCCTGGTATAATCTAAACTCTAGGATGTAAAGAGAGTTTAAAGTCTCCCCATTTAGCAAAAAGGACCACTGTGCCTCTTTGCCACCAGTTCTAGGTTTGGGCCTTCTGAACCATGTGGAAACCAGAGGGGAGCAATTGTTTTTGACCAAATGTCATCCAGAAGCTCATAGTTTAGGGCATTTTGTGTGCTGATTCCCCTAGTGGTTTCATGAGCTACCAGTCCATGTTGCCCAGGGAACTGTCAAGGTACAACCATGTGTTTTTCTCCTTCGCTTTCGTTGTGTATGGGGGGAGGGAGGAGGTAGCCATGTGTCCACCTGCTTGATCATTTTCATGGGAAGAAGTCACCGCTAGAGAAGCACAAGGCATCCCAAACAAACCCTCATTGCACACAGCTGTGATGCCATTTGTCCATGCAGCCTGCTTGTGGGAAAAAGGGGCTGTTGCCTATGTTAAGATTCAACTAGGGTACTGGGGAGACTGTGGGACACCTTCACTTCCAGGCTTTTGATTTTGGGTTCCTCACCCGGCTTGTTTTGTGTAAAGGAGGAAAGAAATAACAGGGTCTTGGTTTTTGTTCTATAGATAAAATGAACATTTAACTTACCTTTTTCTCTAGCTAAAGGACACATGTCCTTGTTTAAGTATGATTGGAAGGGTAGTGAGGCAAGGCAGCTTTTAATGGTTGATTTTTGTTATGGGAACAGAGGAATTTTTGGTTATTCACTGACTTTAGCTATAACTTAGCAAATGTGGGCCTCCTGTCCCCTGAAAATTAACAAGAAAGGGATTCAGGCCCTTCTCTGGCAATTATGCCTTAATCCAGAGCAGTAACCCTCTTCCTCTGAGTCATCTCCTAATAAGATAAAGTGTCTCTTAAGCCTTTTTTCCCCTCTAGAAGAAGAGCTACCTGCTGGCTGCTTTGGTCAGGCATGTTGGACTTATAAAAAGGCTAGGGATTTCTCTTTCCCTCAGAATAGTTGAGAGGTTAGCTTAACAAATTGCACAGTAAGATTTCATGTGGGAACCAGAATGGCTTGGCGTTGGTGCTTAAGTAAATTCCTATAGGCAGGATCATTGCTCTTTCTCCTGCTGTCTTCCTGGAAGTTGCCCAGGAAAGCCCACCCTGGGGCTTCCACCAACTCTTTCTGTTTTGCCTTACCTCTCAGTGAGATCCAGCTCCCACCTTGATGCTTCTCTCAGGTGCCTGCCTCCTCCACTTTATTGTGGGGACCAAGTGGCCCGGGCCTACTCACCCTACCTTGACAGAGGAAGAAACTAAACACAGACACATTCTGCATGTTTGCATGGCTCACAGGGAGTCGCTTCCATCTCACCTCTGTGGACTAATATCTCTCTCTTTCTCTCTCTCTTCCTTTCTGTGTTTTTCTCTTTATACACTCTGTAGCTGCCTGAAAATGCTCAACCTGTGGTGAGTCCCTCTCTCGAGTCCACATGCTAGGGGAGCGGACCAGACTAGGCTGGGATTGGCAAAGCCAAACAAAATGCCTTAGGAACACTGAATGGCTTCCATATGCCACCTTCTGCCATCACCACCCAGTCTGGGGAACTAGATCCACAAGGTGGGGATGGGGCAGACCTATACCCAAGGATTAATCTGTTCCTTCTTTCCTTTCAAACTCACCTCATTGCTAACGCCTCCTGTCAAAACAATATCCCACAGTATCCAAAATTATCTCTTTATTTTTAGCAGAGTAGATTTCTTCCCAAATTAATGTGATCAGATATTATCAGACAGAGAGGGACAGAGGTAGGAGGACAAGGTTGCTATATCAGTTATTTAGATTACTCCTCACAACCCCAAGGGCAATTATTGCTAGATAATCTCACATTCTGCAGCTTGGTCTCTAACCTGGAAATCAGCTGCTTTGGAAAAATCTGTGACTTTTCTTTTTGATTCAGCTGTTTCTTCCATCTGTAGGATATGAGTCTCTCAGAAAAAGAGAGCTCCTTCTTCGGGGAGAGATGGACATTTTGTTGTTGTTTGGGATTTTTTCGTGTGTTTGTTTTTTGTTTATTGTCTTTTTTTTTTTTTCCCTTCCTATGAGAAAGTATAGTGGGCCAAGAGCTGACTCAGCTGATGAGATATCGGAGCTCTCTTTTCCACTCCTGGAAAGTTCCTTGAATACATTGTTAGGAACGACATGAAGTATATAGAAGAGGAAGCCATAAAGAATCCATGTTTAGTGAGGCAAATTCTTGCTGTAAGACAGAGCCCCCTCCCCAGCTCTATTCCCAGACCTTGCCTATGACCTTCCAGGTGCTCCTAAGCTAGTTAGTCTGTTGCAGTGTGGAATTATAACTCTCCCACATTGTCTGCCTGCATGGGGTCATATTCTATGTGGTGATAACAGCCTGCTGGACTCTATGACTACCTTGTTTCTATTTGTCTTCAGTGAGTGGGTTGGGCATCTGTTTCTGAACCCTAACTGTCTGAGCCAAGTTGCCTAAGGGGTTTCCCCAGGGATAGGGATGTATTGAAGATAACAATTGGGTTTTATGGAAATACAACTTGTAGTCTTACAGTATCAGGAGTACATTTGGCTTATTTATTTAGCAAACATGTGTCTGCATAATCGGACATTGTTATGGTCTGATTTTTCCTGTAAGATATCAGTCACATGATCCTGACTGCAAATACAGGGCCTCCCATGCATTCATCCAGCTCTGTGCTTGGAACTCTAGGGCATCCCAGGGCCTGCTCCAAAGAGCTTAGGTACCATCTAGCTGGAGAGATAAGACATACATACTTGAACAGACTGGTAGTACTCCAGGACACTTATGTTATTCTCCCTCGAGAGGTCACTGTGGACAGGTTTGGTCAAGGAAGACTTAATGGATATTGTGGGGCTTGAGCCATGTATTAGTGCAAGGGAAGAATGCACAAGTACAATAAAGAAGAGAAGCATAGCAAAGGAATATCTGCAGTGTGGAAGAGGTAATGGCTCAGAAGCCTGAGGGAAGAGCACTTGGTGGTTCGTGAGTAGGGAAACAATCAATTCTGACGCCAGCATGTTAAGAACTTCTGGTCCTCCAGTCAAAGAATCAATGAGAAGGAAACCTAAGACACAAGAAGGGTTCATCACTTGTCTTGATTCTCTTCTGAGAGTAATTCATATGGAGTCACTCAGTGGGCTTGGTCTGGGGTCTGACCAAGTATTTAACGAGTCCCATTGCTGATAGTCGCCACAGAAACCGAAGAGTTGAAGAGCAGATTGTGGGGCCTGTTTCCTCGTGGGTAGAATTATTAAAAACTTCTGCTACTGCTGAAGTTTTAGCTAACTAGCAAAAATTCATCTAGGGCTCTGAACCACAGCTCACATTCTCCAGTCAGGTTATGATATGCTTGTAAGCAGACATTAACTCTTATGACTTGCCTTAGAGGAGGTAAAAGAGAAGTTGTTTCATTTGAAATGAATCAAAACAGTATTTCAAGCTCTTTTATGATCGCTCTTAAAAACACAAAACCATCACCTTAGCATCCTCCAAAAAGAATAAGAATAGAAATTGACTTAAATGTTAGTGATCCCTCTGAAAATCATGGTTAATGGGGATCAGGTAACACCACTGAAATATTGGTACTTCCATGAGATTTAAATTGCTTTGTTTAATGTTAATTGTAGGACATTCAGCTTGGAAAATGCCTGTTTTCTAAAGCATTTGTACAGAAAAAGACCATTTTTTTCCTTGGCTCCTTCCCTAGGGATTCCATTGAGAACTATTTTAAACAATCAAAAGTGTTGGTCATTTTTATTTAAAAGAATTTATCCAGTTTCCAAATACACATGACACTTTATTTAGTGACTGTGTTCACAACCATTAATAGTATTTCACAAATGTCATTGATACTCTTAGAAAATCTTTTTTAAGACCCTCTTAAGAAGCTTTTATTTCCAAAATCCCCATGTTTGATTCATTCAGATATGGTTAAAGCCCATCATTGTCTGTGTAAACATCTATTTCTGCATTCTAAGAAACTTTCTCTGAATTTTTAATAATTAGTCCATTGGGTGTAGGAATATCAAGGAGTCTGACTAAAAAAGAGGGAATCTTAGCTATGGTGGAGAATTTAGGGGTAGGGGAAGTAAGCAACAGTTCTTTATTTACATATGAATATTCCTGGCATTAAACCCGGAAGGATTAGGCAAGAGACCCAAAGATAGTTTTCTCAGAAAAGCTTTTCTTTCAAGGGTCCAGCAAGTCTGAGTTATGCTTCCAACTTTACTCCCCTCCATCATCTGGCATCTCTGACTCATCCACCACCTTCTACCCCTCACCTTCTCATTTCCCATGTGTCAGCTTCTTGGAAAGGACATATCTTTACCAGCCATGCCGCAGCCCTCATCACCCCCTGCTGGACTAGTCACTGCCTCAGTAAGAGATGTTTCCTATTCCAAAGACAGGAGTAAGGAGGGGATGCTCAGGCTTAGGGATGTGCCAGAGCTGTGGCCGTTGCCCAGGAGGCATCACTTGGAGGGCTTATGAGGGAAGCAGGCCCCAACTGCCACCCTAAGCAGGGTCAGTCCTTTAACCCAGTCTGGCACAGCGGCAGCAGTCTCAGGAAGCTAAGTTGAGGAAGACCCTGCAACCAGAGGCTTCCTGGTGATCATCTCCTGGGCTGTGGCATTGATTGTCTCTGAAGGACGAGTGGGCTGCGCTGATTTGAGTCAGGAGATCTGGGCTCACAGTTCTTATTACAGTCAGGGCTTCTCCTGCCTACTCTAGGTAGCTGGGTAGGGGCAGGGATGGGGGATAGAGAGAATCTTTAATCCTTCATCGGTAGCATCATGAGATGCTCCTAGAGTTCCAAACATCATACTTTTCGTGGGATTTGTTGCCTTAGTGTAGCCTCCATATGCACTGGTGACTGAAGTTGCATTAAATAACTTTGCCCTCTGTCTCAAGGGGCAGACAATTCAGGGTATTCTTATGCAGCCCTGAGGACCCTCAGCCTTGGTTTTAGATAAATAAAAGCATTTGGGTTGAGTGTTGAACTAGGAAATAAGCCTTCTTCATCCTCCTTCCAAAAATGCATATTTCGGCCCTGCCTAGCCTGCAGCGTTTTGACCATTAGGTTTGATAGCTGCAGATTGAAATGAAGCAGCTATTTCCTTTGGCTTCCTAGCAGACACTGCCCACTGCCTCCAGTATGTGCACTATAGATGGTGGGCGGCCCTGTGGGAGGGTGCCAGGGGGAAAATTCCACACCCTGCAGTAAGTAGAAGCAGGCAGAAGTCTGTTGGAAGCCACAGGCCTCTCGCACTGACTCACAATGTTCCTTGTGCTCCAGGTGCTGCTGTTTCTTTAAGAGGAAAAGGAAGAAGACTGCTCAGCGCCACAAGTGACCAGTGCCTCCCAGGAGTCCTCATGCCCTGGGGACTCTGACTCAATTGCACCTGCAGCTCCTGCCATTTCTCATTGGAAGGGACTCCTCTTTGGGGGAGGGTGGAGATCCAAACCAAAAAGAAGAAAACAGATGCCCCCAGAAGGAGCCAGTGTGGGTAGCCAGGGACCAGTGGGTCAGTGGCTGCCAACCTGCCTAAGGCTCTGAGCAGGTCCCAGAGCTGCTGCTCCCTCACTGCTTGACCTTGGGGCTGCCTGGTTGACTCTCCTTCCTATTGTTTACAGTGAAGGTGTCATTCACAAAAACTCAAGGACTACTATTCTCTTCCCTCCCCTTAGTTTACTCCTGGTTCTTGCCCTACCCTCAATCCTTTCCAGCATAAAAGCTAATGAGTTGAAGGCTTTGTCTGCTGAAGGAGCTCAAGAGTCTGGGGGTGTGGTCAAGAAGGTAGGAGGAAGATGGCAGGCCTGGACTGGAGAAGAACCTTCTCCACCTACCAGGTGTGTCTGGCAGTATGGTTCCCTCTTCCTCTGTGCCTGTGCAGCCTCCATCCCCAGCTGGCCACGGGGTGCAGGTTATTCCCTCTCTCCCTTCTGTGAAGTTACACTGTAGGACACAAGCTGTGAGAAATCTGCAGTCTACTGTCCCCATGTTTGGCGTTCTTAGCTTTCTTGACAAGTGAACTCTGTTCTCCAGGTGGAAGTAGAACAATGCAAACTGTTCTGAGCAAAGGAAAAAAAAACTGACTTTATTGCACTTTCATTTGTTCTTTTTTTTTTTAACAAAAAACATGGCAGATGCATATTGTGTCTGGTTATATTGGGAGTTTTACTTATTTTCTGTTTTGAGGGGGATGGGGCCAGCCAAGCCATTCAGAGAGAAAATGGGTCCTGAGGACATTCTCAATGGCAAGAATTGGGTCTGCAGCACCCAGAAGAGAAGCAGCCAAACTCTGTGTCATTCTGAGTGAACACTCAGGTTGGCAAGGAAACATACTTGAATTTTCATTCATCTTCTCAGCTGCTGAAGAATGTCCCTACCAGAGCCTCTTGACCTCATCAGCCTGCAGTTTGGACAACCCAGCTCTCCAGCACATGGGATGAGCCAGCCAAGCCAGACTGAACAGGAGACAGTTTATCCAGAGAAGGAGATGCTTAAAAAAAAAATCTGAAATATCTGTTTTCTCCACTGCCAGGGACTTCCAACTAGGTAGCCATATGACTTCCTTAGTGACTTGGGGACAAAATTAGTGATGAAATAGCCACCACCATATAGCCACTAGTGAACAAAAAGAGGAGGAAAGTGAACCTGCCTTCCAACTGCCCGAGGAACCTCAGGATCTGGCATCATAGGACCAGGAAATAAAATTGATATGTACTGTCTGCCCCAAATGCTGAGTTATATAGCATTTGGGCTGGCCTGCCCTATCAGAAACCAAGCACCTGCAGCTCTTCTCCCAGCAGGTCCATAGCAGCAGGCTTGGGACTCTCAGTACATGGAGCTGTAGTGAACAGTAGGATAAGATTGGTTGGTGCTAGAAAATTCCAGGAGAAAGGAGAGAGACTGAAATGAAAGTCTGAAACCATCTTCTCAATTGGACATAGACTCCTTCCAAATAAGATGGCCATGCATCTAGAGCATGTTCTTCCCAGTACACTCTCCACTTCCCCACATGGTGTAGTCATACAGCATACTAATGTGAAGGGTCTTGGTTCCTCATTCATTGCTTGAAAAGTTGTTAATATAGGGAATTAATTTTTTTGTGCTCAATTTTCATTTGAGTTCAGTGGCTTATCCAAACAGTGACCTTTCGTTCCAGATGTGATAGAGGAGAAAGGTTTTGTATCTGGGAGTAGAGAGAACTAACCATGGAGGACAATGGCTGATGGCTTAGTCTGGTGGGTTTTGGAACACAAAAATAATTTCCTCTCGCTTGAGTTGTAGGGCTGTGTTTTGGACTAGAGGATGTGGGCATATTTTCTAGTAGTTGGCATTTCCTGACAAGTCCCTTGATATATCTTACATGGAGCAGAACTAGCATCAGTAGCATAGATCAGAGTTACTGGGCTTCACCTCTTCCCTTGGGCCTTGGCTAGGAAATATCACTTGGCTTCAAAGCTGCCTAGCTTATGTGAAGATTGTAATCTTTCATTTCTTTAAAGGAAACTTTCCTGTATACAAAACAGAATGGTTGGGAGATGGTGTCACACCCCTTGTCCACAAGGATTTTGAATATTGGGATTTGCTTCCTTGACATTACCTATTTTTTAAGGCACCATCACTGAAACTTACATAGTTTCTCAGTTGGCATTTGGGGAACTCTAACTTCTGTATAGAAAAATTAATTTCCTCATCCCTCTATAGAAAAAGCCTTGCCTCTCAAGGGAGGGCAAAGGGAAATGGTGGCAAAACCTGGAGCATCTTGGTACTCCATACCCCACTAAGTGCCTCCCCACTCCTGCTTCCACAAAAAAGCAAAGGCAGTGACCAGCTTGGCTGTGGGGCAAGCCCCCTTTGCAGCTGGGTTTGTGACTTTTTTTTTTTTTCGGTCTTAAAATTTTTTAAAGGCTAGCTCTTGAGGGGTTGAACCTGAGCAGTTGTGGGGGTCCTTCCGAATGCACTGTTCTCTGCCCCCCACAAATCTCTTTATCCAGAGATTTGATTTTCATAACAAAGGTAAAGAATCCCAGGTCCCTCTGGCATCAGGGTAATGGTGATCCTTCCAGGGCCATTGGCACTCCAAGGTGGTCCCAGACACCTGAGAGATTCTTTTGTAATCTTCCTTAAAATTTAAAAAAAAAAAAGGAAAATGAGCACGTAAGGAGTGATTTGGCCCTCAGTTCCATCTCCACCAGCACATCAGGGCTCCCTCCGCAGCCCTGTTGCTGAAGTTGCTTCGTTGTGTGCCTCAGCCAGGTCTTTGGGGTTGGGCACTCCTTTCACCACCGCTCACCCAAATCCACTTACTCTGTAGTTTTTGAGCTTTCTCCATTTCACAACCATGATGCCTAGGGATCTTTTTCTTTGGGATTGATGCAACTGTTACCGAGTTAGCATTAAGTGCTAACAGCATCTGTTCATTAAAAACCCTTAATATTATATCATTAGGAGTTCTCCCAACCCCTTCAGTCCTTCAGGCACTGCATCCTGAGCAATTGCATCCTGAGGCAAGCAGGCCAGGAATCCACCAAGGCTTAAAGGTCCTTCCCTTGTGACCAGAGTATGACTTGTGTCTGTGCAGTCTAAGAGTGTAAGGATTGATCACTTGCTATGCACACCTTGGCCTTTCCCAGTGATCTCACTCCAGACTGCTCTGCAAGGGTGGGCAGAGCATGCCAGCAGCCTCTGTGCTTTCATGACTGCCTTAATTAACATTCTCCTGCTATTTTAGGTCTGTCTGGGAGTAAACAGGGTCAGGGAGGTATGTCAGGTGACTAGGTTGACCTCCACTTAAAGCTCCATTTTACTTTGGAATGCAGGAGCAACAGGAGACAGCAGGATCCTGAGGTTTCCAGTACAAGTGCTGATTGCCTTTTTATTCTCAGTGAACTCCAAGTACATAGGAACGGCCCCTGCCGTTATCCAGAAGAGGTGTCCATCACCTCTAAAGTTACTTCCAACTTCGTTCACTGGAAATGTACACTGGTGGTACATATTCAGTGTTGACTCTCAGTGTCAGTAACCACTTTCAATGTTAGAATTATGCAACGATGGTAATGTTATGTCATAGTGGTTACTAAAGATCATAGCCTTAACTTTTTTTTATGCAAAAGATATAACCTGTTCCCCCTCCCAGTGAGCAAGCATGGCCTGCATTTCTCAAAAATAAGTACTTCCATGGCAGCCGGGAAAGTATCTCCTTAAAGGCATTTGATCTTTATTCTGATGCATCTCTCCCAAGTCCACATGCCTTCTGTGTCCTAGTCCATTTTCATATTGAAACCAGTTTTCCATTCCCAGTGAGTTGCCCTGACAGTGTTGTCTCCAGTATCAGAGCCACATTAGGGCTAGGGTTTCTCAGATCGGGAGCTTGCAGTGCCATACAGCCAAGATTGCCTTTGCCAGGCCACTGCCACCATCCCTGCCATTGCCCCAAGGTGGGCAGATGAATTCCAGAAACTCTAAGGGAGCCAGGATAACTAGGCACCCCATCTGGATTGGCCCTGTGAGCAATAGGCACTTGTCTCTGGGGTTCTTCCTTTTACCAACGCCAGGGCTCCAGGAAAGTCCCATCTAGAGGTTGATGGCCAGTGACTCCCAGTCTTCCCCATGATGGGTTGGTAGGAAATAAAATGGGATTCTTGTGGGGGGTTTTTTGGGGGGGGGGGCTTCTGAATAAGAAGAGGAAACCATGGCCATTCTGAGGGTTTGCAGTTTTGAGCAGTGTTTTAGTCACAAAGAATCTTAGCAATCATTGATCAGCTTAAAAACATGTTAAGTCTTAAAAGCATATTTTTCCTAACTCCTTTTGCAAGTGACTGCAGAAGAATAGGGTTCTCCATTGTATTCAAAATAGTAAGTAGGTTCCGTAGATATAGACAGTAGTTGACGTATTTCCTCAAAAAGCAACCAGGAAGTCCACTCCAGTATTTGTAGATCAGCTTACAAAGGAAGAAGTGAATGTGTACTCCATATATTTCTAGTTTGATTACCAAACGATGTTATAAAGAAACCTCAGTTCTGTGGACAGAATTTCTTTTATTTTTCTTCTTTTACTCCTCGATATCATCTTTCCAGTGCCATCAACACCTTCAAAGTCTCAGAGCAGAGAGTTAGCCATGGTAATAAATGGGGGTGCAGTGCAGCCATCCCAGTAACAAACATAAGAGGACAACTGTCCTGATTGCCCCTTCCCCACAAACCCCCTCGTTCAGGGCAGGTGAGACATTTTCAGTGTTCCTCTTTATGAGCTCCAGACCAAATTCCAGGCCAGCCCTTGCACCGAAAGCTTTCTTAAGAGGCTTGTCAATCTGTTAGGAATGTCTCAGGAAAGATGAACCATTTCTTTGGGGGGAAATACATTTACAGATGGGTGTGTATGGTTGCACATATATGCCTGTGTGTGTGTGCGCACGCGCGCGTGCATTTCACTTCCATAAAGACAGCCCAGGCTGCTGGGACCATGTGTTCCTGAATATTCTTGGAAGTAAACAAACAACAAGTGAGCTTCTCAAATTAGTGTTACAGGAAGCTGGCTCTGAGAATGAGCCCCATTTATCAAGCAGAAGAGTAAACAGCAGAAAAGATAGAGATAAAACCAAAAATATTATAACCCCCCCTCCCGGAAAATAATGATTCATCAATTCCCATTGGATATATTACATGCTCTAATTTATTATATTATTATTTTGTCTGTTTCTTTAATCTTTGCCCATTGTACTTTTTTTAAAGATGTTGGGGTGTTGATTGCAATTTTTAAAGACTAGATAATGTGGAAATCAGCTGTGGAAATCAATTTTAACTGATGTATGGATGTGTCTGATTATTGTTAAATGCCTTTTTTCTTTTCCTTTTTTTTTTTTTTACCTTTTATTTTAGATATGTAATGTTTCATAAACCCTGGCACTGGTCGTAACGCTCAGCTGTGAAAATGAAACTTGTAGTATTTTTAAACATGAATGTCAATTTGAAGTGTATTTGAAATGACTCCTCTGGGAGACAGATTTGTACACCATTAAGAAAAACTCTTCTGCAGAGGAAGTAGCCTTCTTTGGAGAAAACGGAAAATGGGTCTTGATATGTTATCTCAGAGTAGCCCATTTCCTAGGGCACTGTGGAAAACACAAATGTGATCTTTAAGTATACCTCTTCCCCAATTTGGGGAGGAAAGGACTCAGTTTGCACCCTTTTTTTGTATGTAAAATAAAATGTCCTACCTTTCTTGGCTAATTTTGGTTGTTCCGTTTGTCTGGTTTTAATCTCCCCTAGCTCATTTGTAACTAAGAATTCAGCTAAAACTAACTTTGATTTGATTCAAGCCTCCAGTGATTGAAAACACCACCTGATACTTTGGCATTCGTGCTTCATTCCTTTGGATTGAACATTGCCTTCTCCTGTGGGTCACTTTAAAAATAAATATTCCTGGCAGAATTTGGACATTCATCACTCACATACTAGTTCCTGTATCGCTGTGGTTCTTAGGTGGTAGAACACAAGGAAGTTAGGATCTGGAACAGCTTTGAAATAGTAGCTTTATAGGGGCCAGGCTGGTGGTGCAGCAGTTTAGGTCGCGCTTTGGCAGCCCGGGTTTCGCAGGTTCAGATCCTGGGCGCCTGCTGACGCACTGCTTGTCAGCCATGCTGTGGCAGTGTCTCACATAAAGTAGAGGAAGATGGGCAGGGATGTTAGCCCAGGGCCAGTCTTCCTCAGCAAAAAAAGAGGAGGATTGGCAACGGATGTTAGTTCAGGGCTGGTCTTCCTCACCAAAAAAAAAAAAAAAAAAAAGCTTTATAATTCTGCTCTACTAATGAGGAACATCTCTAGAGACAGGATATAACTATGATGTGCAATATAAAATCACAAGTATAACTGCCAATCTGAGCATGATTGGCTGGTTCCAATTTTTTCTGTTACTATTCAATTACTACTTAATAATTTGTTTTTTCACTGGTAAGTAAGAGCAGAATATATGTTTAAGATCATCATGAGAGAGAAACTTCACACTGAGAGCTTTTTATCCATCAAGCTAATTTTTTTTTTATTTCAAAAATGGGGGAGATGGGGAGGAGATGGCTGCTTTTATGCCGTTTTAGCATCAGCTCCTTATGTGGAGAAGGCTACTTTGAAAACAATTTGGTAAACATTTTTCTCAGTGGCTATAGGCAGAGTGAGACCACTGAGTTGGGGAAAGAGGCTGACAGACCAAAAAAAGGAGGGGGTGGTTGGAAAATCATCTTTGTCAGTGCAGCAGTTTTACCAAGAACAACCTCCACCTGATTGAGGTGATCTGGATTGATTTGAGGTGTGAGGATTAGAAATAGCAAACATCTTTTGTTTTTATTTGAGATAACTGCCTGTCGAAGCTCTGCAGCTTGCCTGCAGTGGCCTCCGTGTAAGGAAGGACAAATGAATGCCAGTGGCCATGCATAACCCCAGACTCAGGTCAGCACCTCATATAGATACCAAATTGCAGAGTTCAACTATGGAAACGGAGCCATGCCTACCTACAATCTGGTCCATAAAGACCAGGAATTTCAATAATGTTAACCTTTGAAAATTAGTTTTAAAGGCGTTTAATAACGTCATAGGTCCAAGTTTGAGAAAGAAAAGGTGAGTGTATAATTTTTATTCTGGGTGTGTAAGACTCCCAGTACTGAAGTATATATGTTGTAGACTGTTTGGAATAACACCAAGTGTGTGCAAAAACCTGAAATAGTGCTGTGAGAGCATCTGACAGCTATCCCTGACCTTCCTGAAGGTTTCTAGAAAAGAGAGACTAAACCTCAGGCTGTTGCATATATTATTTCCCACCTCAGTGCTAATGTGGCGCTGTCCAACCAGTTTTTGGTGAGCACTTAGCCCTGCAACTGTCTTGGGGGAGCTGTATATAAAATAAGAGCAACACAGTCGTTGCTCACAAAAAATGTAGTTACTTGGGAAAATAGGTAAAGAAAGGAAGAACCAGAATGTACAATAAAGAGTGCATTGACTCATACAGCAGTAAGCACAGTAAGATTAGAGAGAGGAGAGGAAAATGGGTAGTAAAGTGACTGGGACTAAATCAAAAAGGAAGTGGGTTTTGAAGCAAGTTTTGCAAGACAAGTAGAAGGAGCTGTATAAGGTCATACTCTGGGTAAGCATAAACGTGCCCTGAGTTTTTGTAAGCTACCACGTTTAAATCTAATTTGGTGGTGACTAATGGTTGACTGGCCCAATACAGACAATGACAAGTGTCTTCAGCTCATATCCACGGACTTCCGGACATAAAGTATCAGCCACCACCCGCTAAAAGATCTCCACTCCCCCAAAGGTAGAGCGACCACGGGACCTGCCACTCTGCATGCTGGGGTTTGTAGTCGCTTCAGAAATCCAATCTCCGTGCTCTGTGAAGGGGTGCCGCCTTCCGCTGATCCTCTTCCTGTGGGTGGGCGTCGGCGGGCTGGGGAGCCAATGAGACCGCAGTAACGTGGCAGCCACCCACGAGCCCTCGTCTCCGCCCGCCCAGTCGGCGAGCCGGGCCCCGCCCCCCCGGGGGACCTACTATCCAGCGCCAAGCCAGAGGGGGGAAATGGGGCCCGCTTCCTGCTAGGAGGCCAGCAGGAGCCCCGGTCCCCACCCCCGGCCGCGCTCGGTTGCGGCGCCGGAATCCACGCCGCTGCGCCCCCACCCTCTTCCGGCCTGGGCTGCCGGGCCGCGCTCGCTTCTCCCGGTGGATGCTGCGTTTCTCAGAGCGGAACATGAAGGTGCTGTTCGCCGCCGCCCTCATCGTGGGCTCTGTCTTCTTCCTGCTGTTGCCAGGACCCTCCACGGCCGATGAGAAGAAGAAGGGGCCCAAAGTCACCGTCAAGGTCCGGCCTCCCCTCTCCAGATGTGCCTGGCGAGGCCCGCCCTCCGCCGCCTAGGGTCCGGCCTTGGTGCCGCTGGTCACTGGTGTCCGAGGCGTTTCGACTCCAAGGCCTGGCGTCCTCGGCTTGGGCTGAGCCCTTCCCTAGTCTCCCGGCTGTGGCCTCGTGGCGCTTGGGCGGTCCTCCAACATTCTGACCAGAGAATGACCCGGACACCCCAGCCCTGACCCAGCTGGGGCCGGCACTGTCAGCCTCAGAGCAGTCTATTTGCAAATACCCCGCGGTGCTGGGGTAGTGGTGAGAGCACGTCTGCCAAATTGCGAATCCTTACTCTGCTTAGGCCGGCCACTTCCAGTTACGAAGCACAACAATATAGTTTAAACTTGAGTGGTGAGCTCTCCTCCTTATGGTTTTTTGATGTTAATTTGTAGATTCTGGGCCCATTATTTACTTAGAGCAAAAGTTGTTACCCTGTAGTCTAAGGAGAGTGCAAACATTTTCTGGGAAAAGGGTCTGGAGCTTTCATTAGATTCTCATGGGATTTTTCCCGCCACCAAAATCAGATTCAGAAACATTGCTCTTAACATATGGCTCTGTTTTCTCTCCCATCCTCAGGATAGCTTCTTGGGCCCTCCCTTCCCTAGTAAGCCCCTTTAAAGAGACTAAGTTTGAAATGGTCTTTTTCCTCAGGTGTATTTTGACCTGCGAATTGGAGATGAAGATATAGGCCGGGTGGTCATTGGTCTCTTTGGAAAGACTGTTCCAAAAACAGTGGATAATTTTGTGGCCTTAGCTACAGGAGAGGTAAGTGGCTCCAGCAGAGGTAGGCAAACTCAAATGAAGTGAAGTGCAAGTAGGGCTGGCAGCAAACTGAACTGTAGAGCATGGCCCATCTATAGCAGCAGCCCTCACTGAGTACCAACTAACTGTTGCCCTGTGGCACTGGGAACCCAGTATTATCATATCTTCTGAGTTTTTAAAATTGAATCTAGAAATCTGGGTGGTTTTTTTTTTTAGAGAATTTTTCATCTTTTAAGACATTGCATTAGCCAAAGAAAACATATCTGTAGAAACTAGTTTGTGGCCTCTGCACCAGAGCTTTCTCTTAAGAGTAAGGGGCCCAGAGCTCCCCAGGTTTTAAGAAAACAAGAATGCCCCGTTGAAGAAAAGTTTGTATTCCAACTTTCCATTGGGTCAGCAGGTTAACTGGTTTTTTTTGGCGAGTTTTCTTCCTTCTGTCCCTATGATTAGAAAAAAATGAGACGGAAAAGGTGCAGGCATTATGTGAAGTAAAATTGTTTAAAGTCTGGGAATTGTGTAAAGGCAGAGGAATGTGCAGTCTTAGCTGTTCCTGGGTCTGTGTGCTCTGGGCTGACTTACGGTAACTGCTCACTCAGTTGCACGTTGAACGATGAATCTGGCCAGCAGTGGTGTCTCTTCTGTGAGCAGGACTTGTTTTGGGCTGGGTTCCTGCAGGTCCTATTTAACATCTGCCTGGTGCTTCATGCCACCTCCTCACCTTCTCATCTCTTTTCTAGAAAGGATTTGGCTACAAAGACAGCAAATTCCATCGTGTGATCAAGGACTTCATGATCCAGGGTGGGGACTTCACCCGGGGAGATGGCACTGGAGGTAACCTCAGGTCCTTTCGGCATAGGGGTCTGTCAGTGCAGCCTCCATGTGGCCAGACCCTGGCTGTGTCGGGGAGATGAGGCCTGTTCCTTCCTCAGCTCCAGTGACAGGCCCATCACCTGCATTGAGACCACCTGCACCCTTCTTAGTACAGGGAACCCAGAACAAAAGAGAGGGAGTAATGGGGGAGTCAGGTGGACATAAGAGGATCTCGCCTAGTGGCAGACCTGCTGACCCAGGCCTACAACCTTGGTGACTTTTCTTAAAATACTTCCTGGAGGGAGGGGAGCAAAGTGAAATACATGGGCAGGTCAGGCATGCAAAGCCTGTGTGGGACAACCTTGAGAGCCCCAGCGAGGGTGGGAGAAGTTGCTTTTCTCGGCAGTCTCCCACCAGAGACCACTTGGCAAGAGCTGACTGAGTCTCACCTCTGCATTACTTGTATACATAGGACAGACAGACAGACACCCTGGATTGACCCACAGGTCTCACCATACCTGGGTGCACAGCCTGCTGTTCCCTCAGACCACAGCTGCAGCTCACCCCATCAATGAATATTTATTGGCCAGGCTCTGTCGTGGTTGCTGAGGACAGAAAAATCAGTGGGACATCAACACCATTTCATTTCCAGTAACTGAAAACTCACACATGGGTCATAATACAGCTTTTAGGACTCAGGCTCTGTCCTCAAGTTGTTTATCATCTAGGTGGGACGAAACTAGGGGAAAACACTCTGAAAGCTACATAAAAAGACAAGATTTAAGTTATAGCTAGCAGCAACAGTGGACGAGAAGGAAAAGCAGACATAACATAAAGCGATGTATTCGTGGAGTCACAGTTGGGTGTGGTCCAGCGTCTGCCACCTTTTTGCTTTGTGACCTCAGGTGGGTCCTCTGAGCTTTGGTTTCCTCCTCTGTAAATTAAGAGTGGTAAGAGCTGTGGGTGCCATGAGGGGAGGTGAGAGCTTGAGTGTTAAGTGCCCACACATGGTGAGTAAAGTCTGCCATTGTCAAGTGCTGACAAGCAGAGGATTCACTTCGGGCCCAGGTGGTCAGGAAATGGCCTTGCGAACGTGAGGAAAGATTTGAGTGGAGTCCTGGCTGGGAAGAATTTGGGCAGAGAAGAGGCAGGGTTAAGGTGTGAGCCCAGCTCTGTTTTGTGGCAGGAGCTTGGCCAAAGGTGGGGTCAGGGGAACAGAAGTGGAGCACACACCAGGAGCCCAGAGTGGTGGGCTGTGGCCAGACCCGGAAACCTGGGCTTTGTCCTACATGGAGTGAGGATCTACTGAAGCCTTGAATGGAGGAAGACCCAGTCACAGAGGAGTTTGAGGGAAGATAATGTGGTGGCAGGATTCAGGATGTGGAGGCAGGAGCAAGCAGACGGGTGAGGCATCGGTGCAGCGGTCCCTGGGTAGGGCCATGTGGGCCTGAACCCAGGAGAGGATGGCCGGGTGGGTAAAAGCAGAGATTCGAGAGCCAGACCACCTTGGTTTGAATTCCAGCTCTGCTATTTACTAGCTGGGGGACCTTTCACCTCTCTGTACCTCAGTATCTTCATCTTTGAAAGACGGTCATTAGCTCCCGCCTCACAGGGTGGGTTTCTATATGTGTAAAATGCTTGGAACAGTTCTCTGGCATATGCTGTTACCACTCTAAGCGTTAGCCATTTTTGCAGTGGGCTAGCAGGAATGGAAAGAAAGGATGAATAAATGATGGCAGTGGGGACAACAATGACAACGTGCAGAGGAAAAGCTGTCAAAAGGATAACTGAAGTCTGGAGGGAAAGATGATGAAGTATGTTGAGTTTAAAATGAACTGTCCATTCAAGTTTGGAACTCCTTGTATGTTGGGAAAGTGATTGGAGCTAAGGATGTAGATGTGGGGATTTTCTGGATAGCAGCAATAATTGAAATCCTGCAGTTGGCTGAGATTCACAAAGAGGATTCTCACGTAGGGGAGGCTTTTAGCCAGCACCCCAGCCAGGAGTCACTGCACAATTGTGGGAGAGTCCGGTTTCTCCCTGGGGTGGGAGGGAGGCATGGAGCACAAGCTGAGATGCCCCGGCCCCCACCAGCCGGAGTCTAGTAATTCTTGGTTTTCCGTCTTCCCGCTTGCTACACAATTAGAAATTTCTCCCTGATTAGCATCAGTCTAGGACAATATCCCAGCCTGGTTCCATTCTTTGGAACCACAGGATGAAAACAGGTGTATCAGGGAGGAAGAAAGGGTTTCATATGCAAGTAAATTTGAAAGGTGTTGGGTAAAAAAATGAAAATCATTTCTTTATTGCTGGGTTTCTCGGGGCCTCTAGTTCACTAGTGCACAGTGAGTCTTCAAGGAGGGGCAGGGAAAAAGAAGGGTGCAGTGTTTCTCTTGGTATAGCTCTAGGAACTTGGGTTAGGATCTCTGAAGTGGTGTAGAGATCTGGGCCCCCTTAGTCATGCACCCCAGCCGCAGAGCCCTCATGGACAGACACATTACACAGTCACAGCCACCTTTTATTTTCTGTTCATTTATTGATAAGAGGCTCTTGACTTTCCGGAACCCAAGTGGCAGCCCCTCTCTTTTGCAGCTACCTCAGTATCTTCTCTGCTCTTAGGGAGAAAAGCTGGTCAGCCACAACAGTCCTCCTTTTCTGGAGGGTTCTTACCTCCCCTGTCCCCTGCATCCTGCACAGCACCTCTCCACCAGAGTTCCCCCATGGCAGGGATCTCAGGCCATAGCCAGGGGTAGTTGTTAATATGTGCCTTATTTAGAAGCCATAAAACTATATTCTCAAAGTAATCCATCATGCGAGCTCTTCATTAGATCAGGCTGGCCTCATGCTGCCCCACTTGGTCAGCATGGTTTGGCTCCAAGGCCAGAGGGTAGGAAGGGGACAGCTTTTATGTCCTTGTATTCCACTTGAGCCTGGCCTGGCACAGAGGACAGATTGAGCCCCTGGAATCCTCACCCCAAAGATCTGTTTGGTTTGGGCCAACCCAGCTCGCCTGACCCACTCTTTCTTCCCAGGTAAGAGCATCTATGGTGAACGCTTCCCCGATGAGAACTTCAAGCTGAAACACTATGGGCCCGGCTGGGTGAGCATGGCCAACGCAGGCAAAGACACCAACGGCTCCCAATTCTTTATCACGACGGTCAAGACAGCCTGGCTAGATGGCAAGCATGTAGTGTTCGGCAAAGTTCTAGAGGGCATGGTGAGTTTGGAGACGGGCTAAACCTGGGCATCCCTCACCAAGGATCTGACATAGACCCTGGGGCGGGGGCTCCATGTATTTTATCCCTTTCCCAAAACGGAAAGGGATTCAGACCAGTGTTCATCTCTACAGACCTGGGAGGAATCAAGCATAAATAGCCTACCTCTCTGTGCCCCCAAGTTCTAAATCCTTCCAGGCCCCAGGCAGAGGCCAGCTAGGCCTTGTTGAGGCTGCACACCTGCAGGAACCTCCATCCATCACTCACTCACAGTGAGTGCTGGCACCACCCTGAGTTGTACAGGCACAGCTGAACATGATGTCCCTGGGAAGCCACCAGGTGCCCTTTCCCCAGCCACCCTCTTCCTTCTCCTCACCCTTAGCCCAACCTGAGTCGTACTTCAAAGGATCAAAACTGCTGCATCCTCCTCTTGTGAAAGCTGGGTTCTCCCTGCCCTGGGCCAGCCCCTGGCCATAATTCCGTTAGGATTTTGGTGCCTCAGGGCTTGTATACTGCTTGTCACATGGGGTCTCAGCTCTCCCCAGCCACATACTGGGGCCTGTCTCTCTTGAGTGGCTGACCTCCTGACCTACTCTGCCTTCCTGTTTCTTCCTTTCCTTCCCAGGAGGTAGTGCGGAAGGTGGAGAGCACCAAGACAGATGGTCGAGACAAGCCCCTGAAGGATGTGACGATCGCAGACTGCGGCAAGATCGAGGTGGAGAAGCCCTTTGCCATTGCCAAGGAATAGGGCCCAGGGACCTCTCCCCTTTGAGCAACTGTCTGTGCAGCCCTGTTGCCCTCCCAGGGGTGAAGACAGCCCGCCACAGGGCTCCGTACTCCACTGGCCCAAGTGCTGGCATCTGACGGAGCGGACCCTTCCCCTCACATTCCACAGGGCCCAGTTTTGTAACAAACTCCTACCAACACTGACCAATAAAAAAAAAAAAGGTGGGTTTTTTATAATCTGTGTGTGGGCTAGGTTCTTGGGCCTGCAGTACCTCCCCCTCAGTCTCTGTCCCAGCCTGTCCCCTCCGTGGGCTCCGGCCTAAACCCTTTCCCCAGATGCTGCCTACAAAATGTCAAGCAGGGGCTTTTGGTCCTTCTAAACTCTGCCAGCTACTGTGTGCCAACCTTTGCTCTCCCCCTGCCCCCCTTCTGGTGTAGGTGAAGAAATACACCTGTACCTCTTCGTCGCCTACCTCCAAACTGACTTCTCCCTTTATTCCTTACCCTCTGTTGTCCCTGCCCCGGCCATGAGCTCTAAGTGCAGGAGTTTAACTACCCCCAGCTACCAATGCAGCCAAGTTCTGAGCCTGGGGTGGGTAAGTCTTGGGTCCAGGCCAAGGGGGACCCAGCCCATATCCCTTATATGGGGTTCGTAGGACTGAGGTATGTGACTGTCTTGGCAGGTGGCCCAAAGGCCTCTGGGCTGGTCAGGGCATCGGTGGTGGAGAAGCAGGGTGACAGGCAGCCTCTTGCTGGGCTTTAGCTGTGCTGGTGCTAAACCCATAGAGGCCCTGGAGCACGCCATTCACCACCACGTCAGGAAGAGGCTCTGTGGGGCAGAAGGGAAACAGGAGGAAGGGGTAGGGGCTACAAGGGAAGAGGAGGTATGGGACAGCCCGGCCTGCAGCTCCCAGAGCTCTTGCCCATAGGCCCAGCACCCGCCTCCAGAGTAGGAGCCCCTGCCGAAGCAGCAGGTAACAGCCCGCCACCCTAAGTGAGGGCTTGACACTCCCAGTTCACATTCTGTTCACATTAGCTTGGAACGCCAGACTAGTAAGGAACGGAGACCAGGGTCGCCACGCTTATTTCACCATGTCTGCTCCTTGGAGGAGAATACAAAGCAGGCTACAGGGGCACAGGAGCAGCAGGGCAGGTATGGCCCCAAAGGAGGGCAGTAGGAGGTCCTGGGGTGTCCTGGGAGCTGAGAAATGGCAAGTTCACCCCCACTCCCCCACTGGCACCTGGGCCCTAAATAATGGATTAAAGGTCAGAGGCACCCCCTCACCTGGGGATGGGATGGAAATGTAGGGATCCATGCAGAAGCTGATGACAGGCCGGTGGTGCAGCTGTGAGCTAGGAGGGAAAAGGGTCATGAATAGTGAAGGGGGAGGCGGGGGACTGAGATCAAGGACCCACAGGAAAAAGTGAGTGGGAAGTGGGCTCAGGAGGCAGGAAAAGGAAAACCCGGACCAGGCAGAACAGGCCAGAGGCAGCAGGCCTGCCTCCTGGCATATGGCCACCAGGGGGCAGCAGGAGCCAGGTGCAGGCAGGGGCTTTGACTTGCCTGGTGTTGCTAGGCAGGAACTCCCCCAGGGTGCTGAAAAGAAGAGAGGCTGTGAGCACCTGGGGATGCCCTGGGGAACGTGAGGAGGGGGTGGAGACACAAGAGCCCAGAACTTCACCTCCCAGGGGACCACTGCTTCTATTTGTAACAAGCTCAGTTCCGGAGGTGGCTGGTGTAACCAAGGCTGTCCAGAAAACAGCCCCTCCACTGGGGTCAAGAAAGCTGACCAGAGAGGTAATGTCTCAAAGAGGAAGAATGGGCTAGGGCCTGGCAGATGTGAGAAGGAAAAGAGCTTGGCCTCTAAAACCTTTTCTCATCTGCTTGCTGCAGAGCCCCTGTCCCCCAACACTAGGGCCCCTCCCTCATGCCAAGCCCTGGCCCCTAGGGGTGCTCACCCCCAGCTGCTGGCCTTGGGGTCTGTGGGGAAGTGCCGAAGACTCAGGAATTCCAGTAGCTCCTTGGGCACCTCCTGGTTGAGGTACAGAACGCCCTGGAGAGGAGGACAGAGGTAACCTATAATCAGTCCTGGCCATGCAATATACACAGCCCAGTGCACAATGAAAATGCGGGGGCCCTTCCAAAATGA
Source organism: Tapirus indicus (assembly GCA_031878705.1). Lineage (NCBI taxonomy): Eukaryota > Metazoa > Chordata > Mammalia > Perissodactyla > Tapiridae > Tapirus > Tapirus indicus. The sequence continues at coordinate 55,136,560 of CM062918.1, read as the reverse complement.
TTAAGAATTTCAAGACAGCCAGAGCAGAGCATGAAACCAAGCTCTGAGCCCTTCTGAGCACTGAGACCTGGGTGACCACACAGGCTGGATGCCCATGAAGCCAGCCTGGCCTGTAATCCAGTGAAACTTTGAGGAGGAGGGGAAGAGTCTCCACCCTACATCCTCATCATGAGGGCAGCACAGGATCCCACCATGGAGGAGAAGAGAACTAGCTTTCTTTGAACTGGGACCACCTGCCTCCTGGTTACCTTAGTCAATCCTATCAATCCAGAGAGGAGTGTTTGGACCCATTACTGTTCAGAGAATTGAGACTTGGGATAATAAATAACACGCCCGAGATGTGAGTCCCCCTCACCCCTTGCCCCTACACCTGTCTGGGTCACACCTCTGGTCCAGCAGGCCGGGGGCGACTGAGTGAGACCCATGCACACCTGGAGATAGGCCTCCAAGGCCTGCCGCCGCTGCTCCAATCCTCTGGTCCTCCAGTTGGGCAGGCGTTTTGAGGGGAAGTCTGGCACTTTGTACAGTTTCTTGATCTGCCAGGAGGTTACCGCGTGCGATCACAGTATCCCGACTGAGCCCTCAAGCTCACGTCACCCTAGCCAAGAGCCCTCTCCAGTCCTCCCCGCCACTCCGGTCCCCAAAGTCCAGGCTCTACCCTGGGACAGCCCCTGGTGAGTGGTGGTTGGGACAGGGACGAGAGAGCCCCCCACCCCCACCCCCCAGACTCCCGAAGGCGGGCCGGCCGCTCAGGGGCATGGACAGCACAGGCTGGGACCGGCCCCTTTACGCCTTCCCCACAGCCCACGAGGATGTCTGTGCCCTCCAGGGACTGGGGCGGTAATGGGAGTGGCAGAGGCTGGGGCCGCAGCTCGTCTGCTCGCTTCCCAGGGGCTGGGCAGGAGCCGGGCCGGCGTCGTTGGATCGTGGGCGCAGCCTCACCCGCTTGTGCAGCGCGTGGAACTCGCTGTAGCGCCTCGGCACGGTGTGTCTGCGCCCGCGGCACAGCACCTCCACTCGGAACACCTGGCGGGCGAGCAGCCCAGGTGTGCGTGAGGCCCCGCGGGAGGGTGAGCGCGACCCGCGCCGGGCGAAGCGCCCACCCTTCCGCGCTCAGAGGCACAAAGCGGCCTTGGACGCCGCCGCTCGCCGGGGACCCTCCCACGCTCCGCGCACACTTGGGAGAAGGGCGGGCGGACCAGCCCCTCGACTCCGTGCAGTCCCTCAGGAGCCCGGACCGCCGGCCGCGGGGCTGGCAAACCCAAGCGGCGCCGAGACCCTCGGGCAGGCTGTCACCCGACGGCTGGGCGGCCGCGGTCGGATGCCCCAGCCCGGGACGCGCGGTCCCCACTGCGTTCGGCGCGGGGAAATCCGGCGCGTCCCCGCGCCCCTTCCCATCAAACGCCCCGGCTCACCATGTGGCTTTTCTCTGGGCTCTGCCTGGGCCCCTCGGCCTCAGGCCCCACCGAAGGGATGTGAACGTCCAGCATCCGCGCCCCGGCCCCCACGCCTCCGTCCTCGACGCTCTGAGCTGGAGCTCTGCCCGCGGCGACCGAAGACCCCAGCCGGCCCGGCCCCGCCCCCTCGGGCCCGCAGGCCCCGCCCCAAGTTGGCCCCGCCCGAGGCGTTCCCTCCGCCGCCGGGTCCTGCCACCTGCAGATTAGGCAGAGCGCGGGGTGGCGGGAACTGGGCATCTGCCCTGAGCTCGGTGGGACCGCAGTGTGGGTGGGGAGCCTTCGGCGGAGAGTCATCCGTTTGTCAACATTTACTAAGCGCCCACTGACTGCCAGGAAGGCGGGCGAGTCAAAATTTCACCGACTTTCTGTTGAGCGCCTACTGAGGACTAGGGCCTGGGGGCGCTAGGATGGAAGGAGGGGGGCCCAGACCACGGCGCCTACCTTGAGGCCAACCAGGGACGTTCCTTGTGTTTCTTACACCCTTCCCCCGACCAGGCTGACCCCCATCCCCTTCCCTCCACCTTCAACCTGGACCCTGGGAGTGCGGCCACGCCTGGGTAAGGCTTGGACCCAATCAGGCTTTGATGTCCTCCTCTCCCAGCATCCACAGGCCCCTTCATTCATTCATTTTTTTCATCCATTCATCTATGTTTCATCCCTAAACTGCTTCAGGCCCAGTTTGCTGGAAAAAGACAGTTTAGGGACCTAGGCTGTGCTTTGCAGATCGGAGAGTTTGGATTCCCTGAACTGTGTAGATGTGTGCTCATCTGCAAAACTGGGATAATACACTCTCCTCCCTCAGGAGAGTGTATGAAAATCCAATGAGATGATCCCTGTTAAGCCCTCAGCAGAGGAGGTGTAAAGGAAACGGCAGCTTGTGGGCTTGTCCTGCAGGCATGGGTGGGTGGGTGCTGGTGTAGAGGCAATGGATGGGAAGATGGACTGTGGGGGGTGGCACTAGACTGCTCTTGCCCACCCCTCTGGGCAGGGTTCTCCTGGGTATGTGGCAGGATTTAATCCAGAACTCTCTCACCCCCTGTGCTAGAAAGGGCCTCTGCTCCCACCCCTCAGCCATAAGGGAGCTGTCCCATTCAGCAGAGTCCTCCACTCCACTGACTTACCCTCACAAAGGCCTGGGTGGGCGGCAGGGGGAGAGGAGGCCCTGCATCTCAGAGGTCACACATAGCAGGAGGCCTTTCTCCTTGAGGAGGAAGTAGAGTACCTGCCTTAGGGTTGGGCTTGGGGGACCACTGACTCCCTCCCTCCCCTGCCAGTGATGAGGTGCTGCCGAGCTGGAGCAGAACTCTCCTTTCCCAGCTCTGCCCCTAGAGAGAGGCTGAGAAGAGGACCCCAAAAGGGGGGAAGCGGGTATTATCAATACTGTGTTCCACACCTTCTTCCCCCAAATTCCATCTCGCAAGGGCCCCAGAATCAGGAAACCGAAACTTCCTGGAAGGGAAATGACCCACCATGAGGAGAAGTGCTGGGGTTTCTTTTCCTCCATTGCACTCTAGGGCCCCCTCATTCAGGGACCCTGCTCTCCTTGTCCTACTCTCCAGAAAGTCCTCTCCTGGGACCCTCAGACCTCTAAACTTCTGGGTCACCCATCTGTCTGCCCCTCTGTCTCTATTCCTACCACCCAGAAAACTGCTACATCTCCTGATGGATCTCCCTGTTTTTTCTTGCCTCCATCCCTCATACAAGGTCCTTTCTCTACCTAGCAGCACAAACCGTCATCAAGGCATCTGCTTAAAACCTTCCAAAGGCTTCCCACTGCACTTAGAACAAAACCCACTCTCCCTCCTACAATCTACAGATTCTAAATGATCTAGCCCAGCCTCCATCTCTTACCTCATTTCCTCTCTGCCCCTCTTGGTGCACCAGACTCCAACCATAGTGACCTTCCAGTTCTGCCTCAGGGCCTTTGTACTTGCCATTTCATCTCCCTGGAACACTCCCTCCTGACCTGGTGGGCTTAGCCCAAAACTTCCAGTTCTTAGCCTAAAACTCACCTCCTCAAAGAGGCCTTCCTTCCTGGCCACCTTATCATATCACCTGTCTATGCACTTATTCCAATAAGTGTGACTATTTGTTTATTGTGTGTCTCCCTGCTTTCCCTGACTCTGCCCCAGGCTCTGAGTGCCATCAGGCCAGAGACCTGGTCTGTCTTGTCAGTGGTTGCCGCCAGGGTGCCAAGCACGTAGAAGACACTCAAAGAACATTTGTTGATTGAAAGACTATATGAATGACCAGGGGAGGGGGACATTGTGAAAAGGCTAGGGAGAGGGGGGAGGGCCTGGGAGAGAGGTAGGAAGGGAGCAGAGGTTGCCAGAAGGGTTAGAGGAAGGCCTGCAGGGGATAACAACAGGAATCCTCTTCCCACCTTCAGAGTTAGACCTCTCTCTCTCTCTGCGGACTGTTGTCCACCTTATTCATTTGCTTAATTTTCAGGTGTTCTTGAGAAGCTGAAATTGAAGGATTTTCATCTCCAGTTATAGAGGGAGATTTGATGCAACCGACCTGTAAAACACCTGGTAGTAAATCTGCAGCTCCCAATTCCACAGCATTCCATGGTACGTGAGTGAAGATCTAAATGAAGGAAAACAAGATCCTTGACCTGGAGGCATTTAAGATGTCTTTGGGGAGATAAAACAGGTTATGAAGAATATTTTCCTGTAAAGAAGAACACGCGATGTGATAAAAACACCAAAGCAGTTATTACTGTCAAAGGAAAAGTTCATTTTCTGTATACTTTAAGCCAGCTCAGCATATGAACAACGAGCTAAGTAGGTGCACACACCTTCAACGTGACTTCCGTTTTTAGAATGAGTTGTTTTACTGTGCAAATCTTGGTCCCTTCTCCGTCACTCTCTAACATATGAATTTAATTTCCAAGTTTCTGGGTCAGAGTTGCTTTAAAATACTGGTTGGTCACATTTTCTTGGCCAGAGTATTTCCAGATCAGATTATGGTTCTCCAACTTCAGCAGACACCATCACCTACAAGGCCTGTTAAATCTCAGATTATAGGGCCCTGACCCGTTTTCTGAATGCATAGACCTGGCATGGAGCCTGATAATGTGCATTTTTCACAAGCTCCCTGGTGATGCTGGTGCTCCTGGTTGGGAACCACCTTGTAGACGCCTGTCTCTTGACTCCCACACCAGCCCTCAGGGAGCAGGGCCACCCTCACCCCACTGTGCAGACGTGGAGCCTGGAGATGAGGAGCAAGGCCCAAGCAGTGGGCAGGAAGGACTGGGGTGGAGGTGTCCCTCCGACACACCCCCATCCCTGCGGGTGGCCTGGTTGCAGGCAGGCGCACAGGTGGGCTGGACCGCAGCTCTAGCCCAGGCTCAGGCCCGTGCCCTCCGCCGCTTCACACAAAGCCCCTTTCACTGGCAGGCTTTTGCTGGGCCGCCAGCGCTGCTCTCGGGAGGTTTGGTTAACTCCGTTAAGAAAACAAACAGCTCCTGGGCTGCGGGTGCCTCTGGGCACAGAGGCTGGATTCTTCTGGCCTCTTGGGCGGGCGGCCGGCAGCGGCCGACTGACCTGGAGGGGACCCAGCAGCCCTGGGCTGCCTGAGCAAGGCTCCCTCTGGACTGCTCCACCTGCCGGCTCTGGTCACCTGAGCCACCTTGGACAACTCCCTGTGCCTCAGGGTCCGTATCTGTACCACCGAGAGTTGTGTGTGGATGAAATGACGTCATGCTTCCAAAGTGTTTAGCACGAGGCCTGGCACACAGCAAATAAACGTTAGCTATTATTATTCACTGAATTATACGAATTTGCTGTTTTTGTAGGCCAAAACTATGGGATATTGGCACTTACATATGGTTCATCCTATAAACTGTTAATGATTGATCGTTGAAACAACAAAAACAAACTCTACTATTCCTTTAACGGTATCCTGAAATGGCAAGGTTAGCTTAAAAAAAAAAAAAAACTATTAACTGTTTCAACTACTTAACTCAGTGATCAGGATTTTCCTGATTTTCTCCATATTGTGCAACCAAAAAAAGGTAAAAGAATTGGAAGCAGAGGTTGGTGTAAATCAGCAAGTATCCTATTCATCCTAACAGCTTCAGAGTACTTACTGATTGCCTTTTTAATAAGTACATCTTATAAACTTGTAATAATATAATAATAAAATAAAAACCAATATTTTATGTTTTGAATATTGGACTTTAGTGTAGATGTCTAAAAAAAATAGTTCTGCTGCTAAAACATTTTAACTTATTGAGCTAGTCGAAACTCTTCGATTTACAGATCAGGAAACTGAGGTCTGAAAAAGGAGAAGTGGGCCCTGGAAAGGGCTGCTAGGAAGGCTCCTCAGGCAAGAAGCCCTGCCAAGTGCTGAGAGCAAAGTTTGGTGACTTGGTTCTCAGGGGACAGGCAGCCTCCAGCCTGGGGTTCCAGCCAGGAGTGTCACTCCTAGGAGCCCCTGCCTCCTGCCCAGATGACGGAGGCAGCTCAGCTGCTTCAGACAACATGACCCAGGGCTGGAGCAGGGGGAGCTGGCAGACGCCATCCCAGGCACCTTGCATCCAAGGCAGCACAGCCTCCTAGGGAGATTTTTCTTGTGCTACAGTTCTTAACACCCCTCAGAGTGATCTATCAGTGGACCAACAAGTCGGCCCTTCTGGTGTGTCCAGCACTGGGGTTCAAGGAACAGAGACATGCTCACCACCTCAAGTCACAGGGGTTTACTGTGAAGAGAGTTGTTGGGCCAAGAACTAAAGACAACAGGAAAGTCAGGCCAAAGGCCAGGAGGGGCCCCAGCCCCAGGCCTCGAGGTCTGGATGGAGGTGGCCTGCCCCCCATGCTAGCCCTGGGTGCTGTCTGTGGTTTCTCAGCAAGTGGCATTTTTCTCTCCATTAATGGTTCCCAGCTACTCACTCAAGCTGCTTCTCTGTCTTTCAGCTTCTGCTCCTGCTACCCAACTGGGCTACACACTGTGCGTGGCTGGGGAGAGAGTATCTCACAGGGGTCAGAGAAGCTCATATGCTACAAGGTCAGGCAGGTAACTTGTCCTTAAATGGCCTACTGTGTGGATTTATTCAGGTCTTTAAGAAAACAACTTAGTGGGTTAATGTCCTCTTAATGTCCACCACGTGGGATATGGTGTACAGACAAACTGAGTCAAGAAGATTGGAGTAAAGTCTTAGCTCTGAGGTGTGACAATGAGCAAGCTGCTTAAGGTCTCTCAGACTCAGTTTTTTAATGTAGATAATGATGCCCACCAGGCAGGGCCATAGTGGTGGATTAGAGATGTTTCAAAGCCCTGAGCACACTGGCACAGGGGAGGTGTTTAACACATGGCAGCTCTTATGATTAGGCCCCAGGGTGGGAAGGGACTATCAGGGCAGTCTGGACTCTGCCCTGCACATGTTCTTGGCTGCCAGGTGCCTCATCATTTTTTTTCTGGTGAGGCTGCTGATGTTCCAGAGGGCAGACCTGCTGTTGGGCCCCTGTGGTCATCACTGCTGTTACTCATATTGGAAGAGGAAGCTGAGAGCTCTGAAGCTAGGGGGCAGTCATTTGGAAATAATCGTCACATCCCTTTAGGGAAAGTCCTATCTTAGATTGGACAGGGTTTTTCTTTGGGGTTTTTCTGGACCCAGACAAAGTGCATCCTATGGAGGCTGAGCAGCCTTGGTGTGGGGGTGGGGGTCATCACAGCCAGAGAGGCATTTCCACAACAGACAAAGGCAAAAGGGAGAAAGCCTGTACGGGGCAAGCCTATGGGGCAGATAGCAATCACCTCCAAGCCTGCAGGCCCCACCTGGGGCACTGAGCACCAATCCTGCCAATCACAGCAAGATTGAACCTACTGAACCCAAATCAGGCCCAATTTCTGGATCTCTTGAAAAATCCAAGATCTGTGCCCACAGGCTCGTAAAACAATAATCACCAGAGCTGAAATGCAGCCACTGCCCCCTTAGGCTGCCTTTGTGGGTGCAGGAGGGCACCAAGATGAGCAGGAACATCACAGTCCATGGTCGTAAGGAGTTCAGAGCCGGGAGGCTAACGAGATCATCTTGGAGATAACATTACCCAAAAGGGTGAGAGAGACCAGAGGTTTAAAAGGGTGACAGGGAGTGCCATGCCAAGAGCTGTAAAGGAGGCAGCTCCCATTCCACTCTGGGGGTAGGATGGAGAGTCGATCAAAGAAAGCTTCCCGGAGAATGTACATATAAAGTAGGCTTCAAAGGATGCACTGGATTGTTTTCTCACAAGGAAAATAGCTTTATTTAATTTTTATGATTATAAAAATAATACACAGAAATTCCAAGCAACATAAAATGGTATAAAAATTTTAAATAATGCAAAAGTCCATCCCTACAGGCATCCATAGTTAACAATTCCATCAAGATCCTTCCAATATATATAATTTCATATAAATGTGGACTATACCATACATATAGTTCTATAACCTACTTTTTTCACTCAAAAATATGTTTTCCTTGTCAATGAATGTAGCTATATATCATCTCCAATGACTGTATAATATCCAATTGTATTACATACCATAATTCATTTAATCCCTTCCTGCTGTACATTAACATTGATTTCAATTTTTACAACTGTAAACAATGCCATGATGGGCATCTTTGCATAAGCATCTTCATGGACTTCATTTCTAGAAGTGTCTATGGGAATCCCCAGTGAATGTTCTGACACACTGGCCAATGCCCTCCATCTCTGTCTACCTACACTGCCATCCACAATGTTGAAGACTGCCTGTTTCAGACAGGTGTTAATTCTGAGGTTGAAGAGATGGGTGGGAGCTGAGAAAGGATGCTTCAGGTACAAAGCCCACCATTTACAAAGGCTCCTCAGGCCACACAAAAGTGAAAGAGTTAAGAGCGTTATTTGGAGTCAGTTTCCATGAGGTGTCAGCATTGTCATGAAGGACTAGGAGATAAACAGGGAAGGTGAGTGGGGTCCTCTCATAGAAGGCGGTGACTACCAGGTGGCAGAGTCTACAACTGGAGATCTTTCAACAGTTACCTATTTGGGATCTATTTTGAGCCCAAATATTTGGTGGGGGCCATGGAGTTATAAAGATACACCACTTTAGAGAGTTTATTGTTTGGTGGAGAGAGCCAACATAAAACCACATAACCGGTATCCCAGGACACTGGCAGATGATGTACTCACCATCCCCGGGGTCAGAAGACAGGGATGACTTGTTCTCATCCATTTCTAACTCTTGGCTCAGGCCTGACTCTACCTAAATGGGGAGCAGAGAATCTTAGCCAGTGTCTCCAAAGACCAAGTGTTGGGTGCAGGCATGTGCCAATTACAGCAAAGGTGTGTCCTTCTTTGCTCCGGGAGGGATCACCATTATCTTCCCCTTCCCTCTCATTCCCTAGGCTGCTGAGAACTGGTGTGGAAAATCCCCCCACCTTGGTCCTCAAAACCCATGGTCTTCAATCCCACGTGGGCCCTAAGCACCCTCAGCGAAGAACACTCCTTCCATCACCGTGCTTTCTCCTCAACCAGTGCCTATTCTCAACCTTAGCAGATTTCCATCATCTTCTCCCCCTTTCTGAAGTCTGAGTTTCTGCAAAGGCATTCACAGGGTTCTAGGCTACAGATGCATTCAGAATGAAAATCTTCTGGAAAGAATTCAAAGTTACAAATATCTATGTGTAAGTGACACTTCCTATCACTTCTACTTCTCTCATTTATTCTGTCACTGAATACTTACACTGAATATTGGGGTCCCTCCAGCTCTAGGTCCTCATCTTCAGGACTCTGGAGCCCAGAGATTTGGGGGGAAACAACCCAAGGGGAAGCAGAAGTGTAGACTTATCTCCATACCTGTTCTCTAAACCACTTGACTCAAAATAGATAAAGAAGATATTCCTGGTTGAGAACATTTTAATTCTCAAGCAGACCTTTACTCTCTGCCCCGCCCCATCCCCATCTTCTTTCTCTCTGGTACCTCAGCAGTGAGGCTCCCTACTCTCTGCATTTGCTCCTACACAGGGCTCTGACGGCCATTCCCTTTCTCTCCTCTGAATTTTATTAACATGTTAAGTCCAAGCCATCTTTACATAAAACAAAGCCTCTTTTCACTCTGTATCTCCCCCACCTCTCAGCAGGGCTTCCCTTCCCATTCAGAGGAGCTTCTTCTAAGACACGGTTGGCACTTGCTGTCCCCACTGCTTCCCTTCCCATCTGCTCTAACCCTATTTGGCCTCCTATGTTACCTGTGTCGTGAAGGGCTTCAATGTCTACCCTGAAATCCAAGCCAGAAATCTGCAGGTCATGCTAGCTGCCGCCCTTTCCCTCAGGCCTCTCATCAAATCAGTCAGCAGATCCCAGTGGTTCCATCTCCACCTCTGAACCTCAGCCCTCAGCTCTAACCCCATTACTACTGCGCTCCTCGGTGCTCTGGCTGGCTGGATGAGCCTGGCTGCTCTCCTTGCCTCCAGCCTCACACTTTCTGACATGTCTAAATCACAAATGTGACCATATTATCTCCTGCTTAAGTCCCTTCATTGGCTCCCCACACTTCCAGGATAACATTCAAAGTGCCTCACAGTCATATCAGGCACTGTGTGATCCGGTTCTTGCTCATCACTTTCCATGGGCCGCCCCCTGACTTGACTCCGGCCACACTGAGCAACCTGCACTACCCTAGATGTGCCCACTTCCCACTGCCAGGAGACAGGGAGGCAGAATGGTCCCAGCAGAAGAAGCAAACACCTCTTCACCTTTAAAACATAGTTCAAGCGTCCCCTTCTCCATTTCTTCCTCCTGAGTCCCCAGGTGGAATGACTTGTTCTTTTATGCCACTATTCCCTGTACAGGCCTCTGGCTCAGTACTCTTAACCCGCTACTGGCCTTCTTGATTTCCATGTCTGCAAGCTCTGTGCAGAAATGCACAGGCCCTGAAGATACCCTACCCTGTCAGCCTCAGGATGCAGGAGGCTGAGGAGGAAGTTCTGAAACCAGAGGAGAGTCCACTCCAAGGAAATAATAAAAACAGACATGTCAAGATGATCATTGGATGAAACATAAAGGAGAAAGTTTTAAAATTAAATCTCTTTGGAGAGTTAAAAATATGCAAAAGGGAGAAGACTAGAATAAACTCTATGGGGCCAGACTGGAAGTATCAGTGTGAATTCACGATTTTAATATCTAATTATTTATTTATGTCATCTCTCTCTCTATTTCTACATATCTTTATCTATGTCTACTTCCTTGCTCTCTCTGCCAAGAGCCTAGAAGCAATGACACTCCAGTAGCAATGAGCACTCTCAGCACCCAGATCTTGGTTTCTAAATTCTAATTCTCCATTAAAAGGAATCAAGACTCCCTGGAGAAACGGCTGATTCCAGGGCTGGGGCAAGGAAGATACAAGACAAGCCTGGAGCATCTCATTATGCCAGAAAGTATTCAGAAAGTGAAGGCGACACATTAAAAAGACACAGGAGCCTGTTAGAAATCTGGGACAGCTTGAGAACTAAAATAAATCAAAGCAATGGTTTACAACTTTAAGTAAAATAAGAATCCATTCATCCATATTAATAAACAAGTAGATTAATAAATAAGGAGAAAAGATGCTTTTCTTTAGAAGTAGAATGCCAACCAATAAATGTAGAAGAAATTATGCAGTTAGAAAATCACATGGGGTGAGGAACAAAATATTTACATGATCTCAAAGTATCTCCTCACAATTTACTTGTTAATTACAAAGGGGAAAATAGTAAATTTAAAATGGAGAAACCTGGCAGACATCCACTTAACCAAGTGGTCAGAGTTAACTTCAGCTTTAATGGGACCAACTGACATCAAAGGCCAACTTAAGATGCACTGAGGACACGTCACTTCCGGAATGTTCCTGCCCCATATGCAAAACCCTAATCTAGTCATGTGAAACTATAAGACCAATCCAAATGGAGGAACATTCTACAAAATACCTGACCTATATTCTTCAAAAATGTCAAGCTAATGAAAAGCAAAGAAAGGCTGAGGAACTCTTCTGGATTAAAAGAGACACATATAACCATGTGTTACAACTAAATGTCACACATGATCCTGCAACAGGAAAAAGAGAATCACTGCAAAGAACATTATTGGGACAACTGACAAAATTTACATATGGACCACGGGTTAGATAACAGTATTACATTAGTGCTAAACTTCTGATTTTGATAATTATACTCATGGTTGTAAGTTAAGAGAGAATGTCCTTGTTCTTAAGGAAATGAACACTAAAGTTCCGAGGATAAACGGGTACAACATCTGCAACTTACTCTCAAATGTTTCAGAAAATACAACATGTAAATATAGATAAAGCAAATCATAAGTCATAAAGCAAACGGGGTAAAATGTCAACACTTGGTAAATCTGAGTAAAGGATATATGGGAGTTCTTTGCGATATTCCTGTAACTTTCCCCTGAGTTTGAAATTATGTTAAAATTTAAAAAGTTACCAAACAAACCAAGAATCCAACAACAAGGGATGAGTCAGAATTATGGTACAGTCACTCTATGGAAGCCTTAAAATTACATAGCCTTACAAATAAGGTTTGTGAAGATATATAGCAATATAGGAAAAAATGCTTATAAATATACATGTTGAATGATAAAAGCAGGATACAAAATATTTTATGTGTATATTACAACAACCATGCAAAAGCAAGCATATAAAGACTGGAAGGATAAAATCAAAGGAGGTATTAAGGATATTGGGAAGTAGGGAGAGATTGAGTGACTTTTTCCAAAAAAATTAACCTGTTGAAAAAAATACTTGCCAGCACTGGTACTCCCACCCCCGTCAGGCTGGTGAAATGGAAATCAGTGCTATTTACTGCCTTCTCTTGCCTCAGGCTGTCCCTCCCCAAGCCTTAACCATCCACCAAAGAGAACTGACAGGACAAGTCTGGAGCGCCCTCAGGCAGGGGCATCTTTGCAGGGGGTGGGCTGGGAGTGGTGAGGTTCCCACGGTAGGCAGTCTGCCAGCCCTGCCCCACAGAGCAGCTTCTCAGTGGGCTCTGACCAGCGAGCTTAAGCTGGACACAGCGGAGGGGAAGCCCAGCAACAGTGCATCCGAGACTGGGGCCTCCCTGGCCAGGCTAGCACGGAGACCCCTCTGAATGCCCTCAGCTTGTGATGACAACACTTGGGGCCTCTTGCTGGCATGGTCCCTCCTGGACACAGACAGTAAAGCTTCCTGGAACCTCAAAAGGTTTAGGAACTGCTGGATGACCTCATCTAGAGGCAGAATGCCTGGCTCTGCTGTCTATGGGGATAAAGTGTTAAGTCCTTATCAGTCCTTCACACTTTTAACACATATCATGTATTTTGATGGGCGGCAAAAGAAGTTCAGAACACAAGACTTTGCTATCAGAAGGCAGACTCGGAGAGCCCTGAGCAGCTTAGGAAACAGGGTAGGAATAAAAGAGAAAGTCTGCCTCCTGTACAGGAGAATCAGTTTTGCCCCTCTTATTATAAGAGACGTCTTTAAAATTCCTTCCCTAATGAAGTAGGAATAAGAATTAAATAGATTAAGAGACCCTCAGAACAGGGAGCTGAGGTAGCTAGAATAAAAGAAACTCCAGTTCCATAGGGAAGCAGCAGCGAAAACTTGTGAACTCCTGTGGAGAGAAAATTACTACACCCGGGCAACTTCCTGGTTAGGAGCATTCCAGACCTGCTTTCCAACTGCTCCCCAGCCTAAAGCAAAAAGCACCACCATTCTGAGTCATATGACCCGATTTTAAAATATTTTATTACATAATCTTTTCATGGCACCATCAGGAGTAACAGAAAACGTTATTCCCAGTTCCTAACCACATCCTGAAAAATATACACTTGTATTTATATATTTATATCAATACTCCACCCCTATCCCATAATTCCACCACCTATTGTAGGTCTTTTGCTTAAAGCAAGAAACTATTCTCTCAAGTAAGAAAATATATAAGGAAGCTAAATGAAGTAATGGTTAGAGTGACTGGGGACAGCTTGGTCGTGGGGGCAGGGAGGAAGGGGTGAAGTCCAGGCTAGGCAGGATGCATCACTGGGGTCCAGCAGAGGTGGAGGGAGACAGTATATAAAAAGGCAGCGTTAGGCAGCTGGGCTCTGGTGTCCTCGCTCCATTAGGAGATGGCCTTTGCCTCAGGAAGAAAGGCTTCCCAGTACTTTGCCAGCTGCAAAGAAGTGGGGACAGTAAGCAAGTGCCCCCATCTAGTGGCAGAGCCTGAGCCTGGAGGGAAGCAAGCACAGTGCCACCGACTCCCCCAAGTGCCTCAGCCACCCAAAGGGAGGCTGAGCTGAGAAAATGGCTAGGCTGCGAGTGGACCTTGGGACAGACTGGCCAGCCAGACACACTGCCCTTAGCTCTCTAGACTTAGAGAAAGCATCGAGTACAAGGGCAGTCTCTGAAAATGGTCCTGGTTCTGCCCCAGAGAAAATACCCCTGTGGGGGCCACAGCTTTCTCCAGCTCATTTAGCTCCTCACAATGGAGGCTATTGTTTCACATACTGACTGAGGAGTCAGCCTCAAGAGGGTTAGGTGGTATCACAGGGTTATAGGGAGAGGAGAGTTGGGGTTTGTCCTTAAAAACTAACTCATTGTAGGATTAGGGCAATCCTGTGTAGCAAAAGACCCTACCGGATGCTCCATGTTGGAGCAACAGGGCCTACTTTCAGTTACTGATTATAGCAGGGCCCAGCCCCTCCAAAGCAGGGCCAACCCTTCCTGTCACCAAAGCTCCAAATGGGCAGCTGGCCTCTGGAGCAGGAAGTAGAGGATGAAAGTCATGCATAACTTACATACCTGCTGCTGTGAATACAGGAGTGTCTCAAGGTACTTGATCACGTGGTTTCTGAAGTCCTTGGATTTCTCTCTCTGTAGGAGACAGGATTCTACACTGACCATCTAGATCCTTGCTCCTTTTCTTCTTGATAGGATGGTGGTGTTTATTGCTGACCAAGGCCAAACACAGCCCCAGAAAGTAGAGCCAACACCTGGAATAGCTATAATTTCCAGCCAAATAGCTTCTGCCAAGGCCTTGGAAGGCTTTCTTGCATGACAGGGAGTGGGGAAGGGGAGGAGAAAGGAGACGGGACCAAAGGGTATATGACAGCTGCAAGCTTTGTTTTGGGTCTAACTGCTCTGGACCAGCAACAAGTGTAGGATAGCCACTTTGCCTCAGGAACACACACACACACACAGACACAGAAGGCCACACCTGTTCACAACAACTGCCAAGTCACTGGCACCCACATCTGTCTCCCTACTAAGTAGACTTGGACAAAGCCAACACCATTACTGAACCCGGCACTGCACACCTGTGAGAGGCAGGGTCTTCTATCTCACCTCAAACCGTATCACCTCTTTTCGAACCACAGTTGAAATCCTTTCAAAGTCCCTTTCATATTGAGTCACCCGAGACTCCCACTGGGAAAAAAGGAAAGAAAGAATCACTTTGGACAGTCTTTACCTTTGGACAGCAATTCTATATAAGAGACCTCAGTTGGTCCTTACGTCCGTCTGTGCCTCTGGGTAAGATGAAATACCATATGAAGATTCAGCATGTAAGTCAGAGTCCAGCAGAAAGCCACCTTCAGGGTGGCCAGAAAAGAGAAGCCATATGCCCCAGGCCAAGCCTGGTCTCTAAGAAAGCTCTGGTACTCTAGAGCCTCTAGTAGGTACTCACCAGCAGGGCTGGGAGCCCCAGAGAATTGAATTTAGTCCTCACCAGGGGGGCTGGATCACCTTGGAGCTTTTCAGAGACCCAGCCAGAACTCTTCTGCAGAGATTCTGATTTGGCAAGTCTGGGTGGAATGGGGAGAGAGGAGCAAGGCCAGGCCTCAAGGCAAGCCTGGACTCATCCTCAGAGGCTTCCCCAACAGCTACTGTCCTTTAGACTTAATCAGCTCTCTTGCCTGCTGTGGGATTCTGAGCACCTGGGTGGGATGCGATCTGGGCTCATTAAGGAGCCAGCAGAACACCGCTGCTGGGCTGCCTCGGGGGCCTCACCTCTACTATCTCGTCCTTGGCCTGCTGCAGCTTGTCAGGTTTGTTGGCCCACAGCAGCCGAGCCTCAGCCTCCCGCTTCTTCTGCAGTGTGGCTTGAGCATCCTGCCAGCGCTGCCACATCTTCATGCGCTGGTCAAAGGCAGCCTGCAGGAGTTGGGAAGAGCACAACCATCCCTTCAGGAACTGCGCTGGCTCTGCCTTGGGTGGCTCTCCCAGCAGCTGTTAGAGAAGGATGGAGCAAGGGCAGGTTCTGCAGCCATGTGATAGTGCCCAGCTGGAAGTTTAACACTAAAAAGCACAAGCGTGGGTAAGACTCCTCTCCAAGCCTCCAGTGGGCCAGCGCCATGCTGCTTCATGCTACCCTCAAGGCAGGATGGCTGGGAGCACAGCAGGTGGCCTGATGCCAGTGCCCAGTACTATGGCTTCCCAACTGCCTCCCTCAGATGAGGCAGTCCAGGCATCTACACACTTTTCCTGAGTGCCTGCCATGTGCCAGGAACTAATACACTGGGAAATGAAACACGTGGTCCTGCTTTCATGGATATAACAGAAAAACCCAACACTATATTAATAATTATCAATAAATAATTACACTATGCAGAGTACAGAGAAAACAAGTAGGGTACTATAAAAAAAAAACTGGGGACCTAGCTTAGCCTGGGAGATACATCAGGGAAGGCCGACCTAAGGAAGCAACCTTTAAACTGACACCCAAATAGTTAGCTAACCAGGTTAGCGTCACAGATCTTTAAATAAACACTTAAAGCCACCACAGGGATAAACTGCTTTCATCCCATCCATACACTCAACTGCTCTAGGCTAGCAAGGTCCCCAAGAAGCTGCCCAAACTCCACTTGCTGGTTTCCCCTGTTTCTAGTCCCTTGACCACAATCAACATTTCCAGAGGACAGCTGTTGGCCTAACCAAACCATCTCCTACCCGCTCTGGCTTTGTAGGCCTCAAGAGGCAGCCTGGATGAAAGATCTGTGCCTGGGGCCAGCCTCCCAGCCCTGTTCCATTTGTTCTTCCCTGCAAAAGTTCCCTGGATGTTTTCTAGACCTCCTTAGTGCGGGCCTTTGCCAAAACTTGAACCTTAGGGAATGAAATGCCACCAAATTCACCTCCCCCAGCATTGTCACCACTGCTCACCTGCAATTTCTTAACAGCTCAAGGGTGACCTCATATCCAAGGAAGACTCAAGCCTAACCCCCCGGGCTAACAGTGGTACAGCTCAAGGTTCAGGGAAGGGCAGAAAAGAAACATCTACTCATCTCTCCAATCCTACCACGAGCTCATGGTCATGAGGAGGGCAGATGAAGGGTCTCTGAGAAAAGACCAGCCCGCAGTCTTGTGCTCTAAGGCATGCTGCCCCAGCCCCAGCACATGGAGTTCTACACTAGGCCTTCCTCGCCTGTGTCCATAGGGGCTCACCCAACCTGGGAGTCATATTCAAGAGCTGTGTTCTCCAGAGACTCCAAACAATGCTCCTCTCTGAAAGCTTCCCCAGAGGGAGCCCTTCCCTGGGATGGCTCTCCAGTCTAAGTAGTCTGACCAGTTCTAAGAATTCCAAAGCAGGTTATTTTTCTAGTCTCTTATCACTCTGGAGTTAGCAGCAAACCAAATAGCAAAGGGAGAGGACAATGAGCAAGCTCACAGGCTATATTAAGCAACTCTATCACAGAGGAAATGAGAGCCCAGGGAGCAGCTCAGCTCTCGACAACACAGGAGCTCCCTGGTACGGGAGATGTTGGGGATAGGGAGTGGGGGTGGCTCTGTTCCAACTCAGAGGCTCATACATCCAGGTCTCAAGTCGGATCAGGGGCAGACTCAGGCTCTTACAGGGCAGGTGTCAGGCTCCCTCTTGCCTTTCCTCTGTCTCAGGTGGGCCATGAGAGAGCTAATACCACTGCCCAGTGAAGCTTCCTTAGCCACTCTGAAAGGTCATGGGAAACCAGACTACCCTGGTTACCAGGAGAAAAGGTGAGGTGCTTGACCTGAGGGGCAGGCTGCAGTGTTGTTACCAACGTGGTCAGCACAGCATACAAAGGGCTCGGGTGACAAGCTCTCTCAGCCCCCTGGCCACACTCCTGAATGCAACGCCAAGCTGGTTCCATGTAGTTACCTGACTGCCCACGTTGCAGGGAGAAGGAGAAGCCAGCAAGAGCTCTTACCAGGGCAAAGCTGCTGCTTACTGTTAAGAAGGCAAAGACCAGAGGACTGAGGAAGTCACTGCTCCAGGGGCCAAGACAGCAGGTCTGTAATAAGCCTTGCTTGAAGAAAGGAGCACAGAGGACGCTGTCCAGCTTCAACAATAAGGACGGGCCTACTTGGAAATTCAAGGGTGGTCTTGTCTCCAAACGCATTTAAAAAACTGGCTGTGGGCCTTAAAATGACTCAATGCTAACTAGCTAACAGTTAAATGGATTTTTTGGTTCATAGGATACCTTCTTTCTTGAGAGCAGAAAAAGTTACACCTATTTTGAGCTACAATGGATGAAAGCTTCTTGGGAAGGTGAAGAGAAAAGGAAAGACAAATTAAATCAAGAGGAGGGAAACAGAAGCTTACGCGGACTATGGCCAGGAGGCGAATGTAGTCACTCAGGAGCTCAGCAAGGAGGAAGAAGTCATTGTTGGCCTGTTCCTGGTGGAGCTGCTCAATTTTTTCTTCCACCTCAGCCAGCTGGGAGAGTGCCCGTGACAATGCTGTGTTGTCCTCGGAGCTCCCAAGCATGGCTAGACTCTTTGCAAACTGGGCTGTGTTCAGTGCTAGCTCTGGAGGGAAGAAGACAGCAGAGGCCTCTGATCTCACAAGGAAAAGGGACGAGTCAGCTGGCACTGCATGACATGTCTCGGCAATGCTGCCCCCCTGCGTATCTGGCAACTGTGGGCTCTGCAACCCAGTCACTTACACCACAGCCAACTGTATTCAGAATGTGAAGGGAATGCAGCCTGGTCACATGAGCAGGGAGAGGCACCTGCTGTCTAAGTTTCACTAGGTGAGGCCTATCTAGAAGAAGCAGCTCAAATATTCCTGGAGAACCAGGGGTCAGTTCACACAAACAGGCCAAATGAGTGATTCTGATTTTTATGTTAAAGCTCATGATAAGGAGCCTGTCTGCTTGAGAGGGTGAATATATGTGTACACTGCATAGTCCTGCATGTTCTAGGGCAGGACAAACTTTTTCTGTGAAGGGCCAGATATTTTAAGCTTTGTGGGCCACAAATGGTTTCACTCTCTTTCTTTCCCACTCATCCCTTTAAAAATGTAAAAACCATTCCTAGCTCACAGCAATAGGCCCAGGGCCAGATTTGATCCACAGCTGGGCCATATTTTGCCAACCCTTACATTGGCCTCATTCTAATGGTTTTCTGCCTATTTAGATTTCTGATTACCAACATGTTTAAGGCAGAGAAGGAAAGCATTCAAACTTGGCAAATTTCACTAGCTCTTAAGCAAATCTCACCCAAGAAAGGTGAAGAAGGGTTAGGAGACATTAATGGTTTCCCTGCATTTACACATTGCTCATTTGACCATGTAGCTAAAGTGTGTGACATCATTTTGGACATAAGCCACCAACTCAAATCATACCAACAGAAGGCCATGTCCCAGGTCAGGCCGTATCTGGGACGGCTTCCCTGCCCCTCCCAGGTAGAAAGGACAATGCCCACAGAGGCTGAGTCATGTTTCCTGCCAGGAGATGCACTGTATATCTTTTTGATCAGAACACCAAGCACCAGGTGGGCTAACAACTTCAGCTTGAATGACTGAGAGGCTTGGGAACAGCATGCCCTCCCGTCTCCAGCTCACTGGAGACATCAATTTCCCAGCCCCAAGTGCATTTCAGAGGTCATTACCTTTCCTATGGTTGACTAGAGTTTCTACAACAGCATGCAGTTTCCGTAAGCGCTGCTCCTCACACTCTACCTCCTGGAGCTTCTCCTCAAACCACTGAAACACACAAGCCCAGAGCTTTAATGGATGTTACTCATATAGGTGTAGAGCACAGTCTTCCCCTAGCAGTTTTTTTAAAAAAAAGACTGAATTATCTTAAAAATAAAGTCTCTAATCTCAGAAATTTCAGGACTCCTCAGGGTTTCTGACCCATAAGCCTAACGAGGTAGGGGAAGCACAGAGGCACAGGGCTACTCACAATGTCTGATTCATTCATCTTGATGGTCATTTTGCTGACCGCGTCTGTGGCTTTGTTGAACATCTTGAGGAGACCAGCGCCACTCAATGTCTGGGTACCCACGGCACGTGGCAGCTACAAGACCAAGAAGGCGGGGATGGCAAGTTATCTGCTGCCCCTATTTTAGGTTCAGAAGAATTAGTATCCATCAGACGGCATGCCCAAAACTTGGTAAACAAATTATTTAAACTGTAGATTGTTGTTTTCAAAGCAGTTAGACAAATCCATAACTAGCATGTACAGAAAGAAAAATCAAAGGACCACTTAAACAGAATCAGCAAAATTTTCACCTTTTGATATTGTGTGCAGAAAGGAAGTAGAGCGTGAGTGTCATGTGGTCAAGTGACCTCACGCTGAGATTGTCTGCCCACCCAGGCATGAACTGCTTAAATACCAAGCATGCTTTTGTTAAAAGTCAAAAGTTCCTCCGGATTAGCATACTCTGCACACAGCTGGACTTAAGGTCTTGAAAAACTATGAAGTTGTGCTGTGATTCCATTTGAATTTTCCTCAGTGAATAAAGGTCCAAGGATAGGAGCATTATTTATTCAGACTGAGGCTATTTTTAGGGATGATCTAGTTAAGCCAAGCATGCCAAATATTTAGAAACGATTTGATTGGTTCTGTCTTACCACTACTTTCCTAAGGCATGGAAGGAATGCTGAAGAATCTATAGTATATATAGTACACTATGCTGAAAAAGTAGATTTTAGTGCTCAGGACTCCTAGTAGCTCTCAACTTGGGGCCAGTTTGCCCCCTAGGGGACATTTGGCCATGTCTAAAGATAATTTTGGTTGTTAAAATGGGGTGGGGTGGGGGGGCTACTGGCATGTAGTGAATAGCGTCCTGGGATGCTGCTAAACCTACAAGGCATAGGATAGTCCCCTACACCAAAGAATGATCCAGTCCAAAGTGTCAACCGTGCCACTGTACACAAACCCTGTTCTAGGGATAGGAAGTGGGGATCAGGGAGTGAAAAAGAAGAATGTATTTAGGAATCCCAGAGGAGGAATGAAAAGATTTAAAGCAATAGACAAGAGAATTTTTAATCAAAAAATTTCACTTTGAAGGAAAAAAACCCATATACTTAGTATAACTTTTTTCATTAGAGTAGTACACACTATATACAAGTTAAAATTTTAAAACAAAAATAAAATGAAAAAAAAAATACAAAATGATAGTCCTACCCTGTCACTTATTTCCTTCTACTGAGACACAACATTGTTTTACTCCAGCGTTTCTTTAGATCCTTAATGACTAACAGCTGTTTCAAGTTTCACTTTTTATAATTCTTTTAACATATGCTTCCAACAAATATATGTGAACATTTCTGTATACTTTCTGTTTATGATGAGAACAAAGTATTTGATATATTTTACTTAATTCTTCAATTCTTAGCAATTGGGCTATCTCCAATTTTTCACAATCATGAATAGCCTACGCATAGCCTGTAAAAAAGACCGTCCACTTCAATCAACACTTTTGCTACATGGCAGTTCAGTGGCTGTGGTAACTGGTTTTGAACCAGTGCCCCTCAGCTCCTGGCACAAAATAAGCATTCAATTTGAGCCAAGCAGTAACCCAGGAAAGACACGCCAAGGAATCGCCAAATAGATCATTGTGTTGATCCAGTAAGACAAAATTAGGCTGCAGTTTGACCTCTACAACCAGTTGCTTTTGACTACATACAGGCAGACCTTTTATTTCAAAGGCTGAAAAATACTTGTCACTCTTGGGGACTTACAAACTAGGAAATAGTCTGGTACTAGGCTATATGCATGTTAAGTGTGCAAATATTTGTTGAATGAGCTAGTTTCAATTCACTAGGGGCAGAAACAAATTATGAAATTGGTTTGTATAATACTAACCTCTTCTTTTTCCAAGAACTCCCTGACATCAGGATCCTGTAACATGGTAGGATGATTCACAATCCTCTGAAGGTACCTACAGGGTAAACAGTTATCTGGTTAGTCGACCTGGCCTCACAAGGTTTTGGGCATCATACAGTGCTGGCAGGGGTACAATGTCTTTCATTACTTTAAAATGTTCTCAGATAAGGCACTTAAGTATGACTCTGCTTGTAACCACGTTCAAGTTCATGTTTTTCACATTTCCAAAAAGGGAAGAAAAATAACTGGTTAGAAAGAGACCTCAGAGTCATTCATATTTAATTGTCCAAGAAGAATATGATTGTCTGCTCACCCAGGATGGGGAAAGAAAAGAAGATCGTCTGTTCTTAAGGGTGGCGATGGTAAGAGACTGAAGAAAGGTTAGAGATAATACAGAGAGTGAATCTTTAATTCACCTAAGTTTCATCTCTATTAACTCCAGAGAATGTCTCATAATTAAGTCTCAGTTTCAGCTTCTCACTTGTTCTTGTGTTATTCAGGAAAATGGTTGTATGGCACTTACCTTTCTAGAGCGGCCCTCCGTTTTTCAAGAAATTCTGCAGAAGAAGAATCCTCCTTCCCAACTTTTACTTTTGTCATTCCTGAAATGGAATTTAAAAAGCAAAAATAACCATAAATCATCATGAAAAGGATAAACCTGTAAAAAAAACCCCAGGAGGAAAGGCAATGAGGACAGCACTACAAAAACCAAAGGCCACTTCTATGTCACAGACAGGCATGAACGAAAGGTTCTTTACATGAGTCATTTTTTTTTCTTTTTGGTGAGGGAGATTGGCCATGAGCTAACATCCGTTGCCAATCTTTCTCTTTTTGCTGAGGAAGACTGGCCCCGAGCTAACATCTGTGTCCATCTTCCTCTATTTCGTATGTGGGACACCTGCCACAGCATGGCTTGATGAGTGGTGCGTAGGTCTGCACCCAGGATCTGAACCTGTGAACCCCAGGCCACTGAAGCAGAGTGCGAAAAATTAACTGCTAAACCACTGGGCTGGCCTAAGAGTCATTTTTTAAACTAGTCTTGAAATGCTGAAGGTTCTCAACTCTGGGACTTGCGGAACATATGTTCTCTAAAAGGCAGCCCTGGGACTCAAGTATAGATTAACAAACATCAATTGATGGTAATGTGTAGGTTCCTTGCTACCCACTCACCCTTATCCAATTTAGTACATTTCAATCTGGAGGGAACAGCAATCATTTAAGACTCCTGGATACCAATACAAATACAAACACAAACACACAACTGTGGAAGCTAAAACCGGAGCCTCCTACTGCATTCAAGGAAAGAGAACATATCAAAACATGCTATTTCCCTATACCTCATGTGATTTATAAGAAATGCTGGAAATATTTATTTTCTAACCACAAGATTCTACAGCATTAATAGAAATAGTCTCCTATGCTAAGTAGAAAGTATATTATAAAAAGAATGCGAAAGGAAAAATCCAAGCTGAATGAAAGACCACAGGCTTACCTATTAGGCTCTTCTCGGGTGGAGGAGGGACAATGAAGCCATTCTGAGAGTGTTTCTCTGAAAGCTTCTCATAAAGACCCAGAAAGTCACTAAATCTTCTTTTCACTGCAAACTGTTTACTTCTGAACATTGGTAAGCTCGTCTTAAGGACAGAAAAAACACAAGGCGATTTCATTCCAAATAGGGGATGAATATCTTGAAAGTTATCCGGCTGACATCAAAGGAATCTATTTCCCAGATAGCTGTTCTTTAGCCACCTGGTAAATAACTTTCTCCAAGGCTGAGATTCTTTAACTTTTTTGAGCTATAGTCCCCTCTGGCTGTCTGGGAGTCTACAGAGCCCTTCTCAGAATAATGATTTTAAATGCATAAAATAAAATACATAAAATTACAAAGGCAACTAATTAAATTCAAATACACTTTCATCCCCAGATTAAGAACCTTTGTTCTAAGAAAACAGATATTAAAGTCTAGTTTAAAGCTAGAATTCTACGGTCACCGATAACCCATTCATCCTGCACTAACTTATTAAGGATATTAGCTGCTGGAATTAAAGCAGCCAAACTAAAGAAAAGACATACTAAAGAGTGC
This sequence comes from Tapirus indicus, assembly GCA_031878705.1. Classification (NCBI taxonomy): domain Eukaryota; kingdom Metazoa; phylum Chordata; class Mammalia; order Perissodactyla; family Tapiridae; genus Tapirus; species Tapirus indicus. The sequence continues at coordinate 55,112,936 of CM062918.1, read as the reverse complement.
TCCTAACAGGAGGAACAGATGAAATGTCTACACCATAGACATTTTAACCTCTGAAGTATCACAGGATCTAGAACTCACAGGAGGCAGGCCAACAAGTAGAGAGACAATATAAAGAGGACTTCTAGTAAAAAAGATTAGGCCTACATCATAATGAGAAATCATTTAATACTCACCAGACAGGCAAAATTTAAGGAGGTTGGCCTTGTCAATTGTTGGCAAGGAAGTGTATCAATGGGAACTTTTATACACTGCCAATGGGAGTATAAATTGGTACAAAGACTTTAAAACAGTTTGTATTCCTTTTCTTCAACATTTGCACTACCTATGACCCAGGGTGACTACTCCTGATTACATACCCTAGAGAAACTCTCCTATGTGTACACTAGGAGACATGTGCAAGAATGTTCATAATCATAGAAACTGGAAACATGCCAAATATTCACAATAGGAAAATCACACAATGGACTAGCTACAGCTACACACAACATGGATGGGTCTGAGAAACGATGCTAGTAAAGAAAGCACTATTTTCAGCATGATACCATTTTTATGAAACTTGAGAACAAAGCAAAACAGTATATTGTTTAGAGATACATATGTGAAGACTTTTTATAAAGGAAATGAGAGACAACTCAGGAGAGTGGTTGCCTCTAAGGTGTGAGGCAGGGGATGGCAGAGAAAAACACGCAGGTGAATTCAATGGTACTACTCATCTTAAGACTGGTGGTAGGTTCGGGGCTTCATTGTTTTATGCTTCGTAACCTGCATACAACATTGTGTAAGTTTGTATGCATTAATATTATATAAAAAAGGAAGACCAGACCTGAGGGGCAAAAGGTTAGGGAAAGTATTAAAAGAAGCTCCATATAGGAAACTTCAGAAGAACCGATGATTTTTAAACAGGTGATATAGTTTGGGGCAATCCGCCAAACTAGCTCTAAGCCACATAGTTCCTAAGAGGGACAGGACTACATCAGATACACTGCATGTCTTCATAACATTTACAAAGTTTCACACTGAAGTGTTAGCTCTCTGGAAGAAAAGTGGAAAGGCTCAGATGAGATTACCAAGGGGATGCAGGCTTGCTCCATCTTGAGGAAACTTGAAGGAAGATGTTGGCAAAGAAACTAAAGAAACACCCAGAAACAATCTGAATGATGACCTTCTTAGTATAAGCACCCAAGTCTATTAAGGTGGTCATCAGCAGGGTCCCTTGGACTTACCTGTGTTGTAACTTTGTAGGCTACGTAGGCATTCATACCATCCCCTGTGGGAGGAAAAAAAAGCAAGAGATTATTCTGTAATCCAAGCAGTGCTAATCTTGCTAACATTTAACCAGGAATCATAAGCCACAGGAGCCCTGTAAGAATGATACTTGTTTCATCTCCAAGCTTTATATACTATCTTTCAATCTAATTCCTACTTTGCCTCAGGGCCTCTGTGGCACATATCATGCCCCCATGGATGCTTGCTGGGCCCCAGTTTGAGTTAGACAAGAGTCAGCCTCCTGTTCCAAAGCCAGGCTCCATTTATACTCTCCACAAAGAAGCAGTGGATACTGACAATCCATCAGTTGTTACCATGCCAATATTTGGGCTGGTTATACACATCTGTCTAAAACCAAACAATTCTCTTGCTGTATAAAGCAGGAGGAGGAGAAGGAAGCAACTGATGTAAAAGGAAACAAGTAGTTCTACCCTAGGCTAGCTCTGGGCTGTTTGCTCTTTCAGAAATACTGTCACGGCCCCCTCCACTGCTGCTGGGGGACACTGATCTCTCTCTTCTAGCATGTTCACCCAGAGCAAAGGGCCTGGCAGGAAGATACTTCAGTTGCCTGATGTCACAAAAATCTCTTCCCTGGAGGAATTATTTTTCTGAAAAAGCCTTTGACTGTTAAACAATTTGGGATTCAAGCAATTGTTTTCCTCTGTGGTAATGTCCTGACCTAGACCACTTAGGGACATAAAGGCACCACTAACTCCCTGAGTATTGAAAAGACATACATTGGACTCGAGACAGACACAGCTCCAGGGCTGGACTCTGGTGTTTTGGGTTGGTTTGTTCCCTTCCTCTCCACCCCTCGATTCTTCCCTACACGAAACAGGAGAATCTAGGTTAACTAGCTGCTTAAGCTTCTGAACTGGTCCTGGGGTAAGGGCCCAGGGAAACAAGGTGCAGTATGGATGAGCAGGATCACATATTGCAACTTGGTTTCAATGAGATGGCTGGGAATGCCTGCTTTTATGAAGTACACAGAGAAGCTGGAGATTATACAGGAATAGAGGGCTTGCCTTCTCTACCTCTCTAGCCTCCACCAAAAGAGTGTGTATACAATGGAAACCATCAGCTAAGCTTTAGAAATTATTTTATATTGATTACCACCATTAGTTCTCCTCTAAAACACATACTACACTGCCTAATACTATTAAGGATGATTACCAATGATAAAAGGAAATAAAAATCTAAATTTACTTCAAAGAAAAAGTATTCAAAATTTCATCCAGAGTCAAACAGTCACGGTCAAACATCCAGAAGGTCAATCCCATAATTTAGTACCTGCCCTTACAAAAAGTCTAAGTGCAAACACACATAAAACACAGGAACAAAACAGGATCTTCAGACACTTTGCATTATCAGCCACTTTTACTGAGCCAATGTGTGAGAAAAGAGACATACTTGCATGTACATACAGAGTTCATAATATATAGAAATGGGCTATTAACACAGCAGTTTTCAATTTACCTTCATTTCCTAATTTCAGAAAGTTGGAGATGGCATATGCAAATTACCAAAGCTCTAAAAAGCTTATCCTGGTAGAAGTAGAATTCTTTTTTTTTTTTTTTTTTTTTGGTGAGGAAGACCAGCCCTGAGCTAACATCTATTACTAATCCTCTTTTTGCTGAGGAAGACCGGCCCTGGGCTAACATCGTGCCCATTGGTAGAAGTAGAATTCTAATTTATTTAGATGTCTGCATGAATGAGAAGCACATGTTGAATAAACAGTGCACACAAACAGAAGGTGTTCTTATAAGGATCAGGCCTTGAAAATGAAAATGCTTTAAGTAGCTGGTTTCTTGGCATCAACATGACTAAGAATCTAGACTATGGTACAAGGGGCTGAAGGCTTATCACCAAAAGTGATTTGTGTTTAAATAAAACTGATCTATGGGATGTTTAAATTACTGTTATGGGTTGAATGGTGTCCCCCTAAAAATAAAAAGCCAGCCCTGGTGGTCTTACAGTTAAGATTTGGCACTCTCACCACCATGGCCAGGGATCGTTTCCTGGTCAGGGAACCAGGCCACTCTTCCATCGGTTGTCATACTGTGGTGGTTGCGTGTTGCTGTGATGCTGAAAGCTATGCCACCAGTATTTCAAATACCAGCAGGGGCACCATGGTAGACAGGTTTCAGCGGAGCTTCCAGACAAAGACAGACTAAGGAGAAGGATCTGGCCACCCACTTCTGAAAAAATTGGCCACGAAAACACTATGAATAGCAGCATTGTCTGATATAGTACTGAAAGGTGAGAGGATGGTGCAAAAATACCAAGCAGGGTTCCGCTCTGCTACACACGGGGTCACTAGGAGCCAGAATCAACCCAACAGCACTAACAACAACAACAAAAATATGTTGAGAGTCCTAACCCCCAGTACCTCAGAATGTGACCTTATTTGGAAACAGGGTCTTTATACAAGTACTCAAGTGAAAATGAGGTCAGTAGGGTAGGCCCTAATTCAGTACGACTGGTGTCCTTATAAAAAAGGGAAATTTGAACAGAGACAGACACACAAGGAGGGAAGATGATGTGAAGACACCCAGGGAGAATGCCATGTGACAAGAAGTCAGAGATTGGAGTGATGCATCTACAGGCCAAGAAATGCCTGAGGCTACCAGGATGTAGGGGAAAGGCATGGAACAGTCCTTCCATAGTGCCACTAGGGGAGCGTGGCCTCGTCAACACCATAATTTCAGACTTCTGGCCTCCAGAACTCTGAGAGAATTTATTTCTGTTGTTTTAAGCCACCCCATTTGTGGTACTTTGTTACAGAAGCCCTAGGAAACTAATATACTCCCTCTCTCTCCTGGTTCAGACATCATGACTTTTAAATATTAAAACGATTAGTATTATTTACTTACAGTTTATCTTACTCTGCCAGGAACTTAAAGCAGCCAATAACTAGCTTAAAATCAATGTGCTTATAGAATATTCACAAATATTAGAGAGGCAAGAGAGAATCCTAAACATGTTATCCAAAGTTCTGGTCCAGGCTCTACCAGGGACCACATTGTGACCAGACAGGAAAGCTATATATCACTTATTGGTACTGAATTTCCTCTATTTTTGGACGAGGGAATTGTATAACATGCTCATAAACATCCTACCATTGCAACAGTCCAGGAAAAGTTAAACTCAAAAGTTTAAGGACAAACCATTTTGGCAGAAAGTCTTCACAAATTCTCGTTCCTATTCAAAACAGACAAAGGGTTGGAAATTACATTTTTCCTCTTAATTGTATAAACACCACTCCTGTTTAGGAGGACAAGACTCTATAGGGCCTCTTCTGTCAGGGGCTATACCTGAAACAAGGAAAGTCAAGGCCTGTTGCTCTCTGCTCACTAATAGCTTTCACAAGGAACACAGGAAGGCTATCCTGAAAATCCAAGTTCTGGCCAAAGGTAAGTGCGCTTTTTGAAAATCTAATTTCAATCTGACCAAAATTCAAGCTGGGTCCTTTAGTCTTTACCTATGAAAGAGAGATGCAAACTTCCTCACTTCATTAGGATATCAAGAGTACATGATAAATGATATGTAAAAAGAATTCCAAACTTCTTGAGGGAAAAACAAATTTAGTGTTCCCAAATTTTAGAACATGTGTTTTTAAGGTGTTCAAGTGGAATTTATGATCTTAAGAGGGAGTAAAATGGTCTCATCAACTCTGTGGGAGCAGACAATGTTTGGGTTTTTAAAAAAGGATTCGTGTGTGTGTTGAGGAAGATTCAACCTAAGCTAACATCCACTGCCAATCTTCCTCTTTTTGTATGTGAGCCACCACCACAGCATGGCCACAGATGAGTGGTGTAGTCCATACCCAGGAACCAAACCTGGGCTGCCAAAGCAGAGTGTGCTGAACTTAACCTCTAGGCCACCAGGGCTGGCCTAAAATAGGATTCTAATAGTATTTGATGTCTCTGATTTTTCTTCCTAAAGCCAAGAAAAGCCTAAATAAAGTGCTAGGTAACTACTGTTTCTGGCCTCAGAAGCATAGCAAGGGGTGTAATTTCATAGGAAAGATAATGATGCAGTACTTCACACTGGCTAATTCAGCTCTGGAGGTTACCATCTAGAAATTAGCTAATTCTGCTTTCCACAGCCACATCCTAACATCACAAGGAGTGCCAGGTACACTTACCTATCTTCTCAGGATCAGTTATACCAACTGTCAAATCAAACTGGTCTTCCTGTTCTTCTTCCTCTAGCTTTTGAAGAGAAGAAAAATCATGAGAGTTGACACCAAAAAAGGCTACTAATTTCACCCTGTATTAATCTAACATCAATATAATAACATCAAGATAAACCCTTCAATGTATCAGTGTTCAGCTCTGTCCATTCCCAACAATCCCAATGAACCAACTTCCACAGTTTTAAGTTGGAGGTCTTTGTTACATCTATTCTCTTAAAACCTTACTTTGATCATGATGAATAATTACTAGATTTTGGAAGACTTAACGTCTGTCAGGCTAATGAGGGACTGAGGAGATACTATGCTCTTGAATATGGGAACTTTACACACTAAAAACCATTAGTGACCATTGAAAGCCTTTGTGCTATCCTCTGGGCAAGGCAATAGATATTCTGCCCAAGGATTCTGGCTGTCCATTAACCATAAAGGTCTTCTTCAAGAGTCATAAATATTTTCTCAAGGTTCATGCTCAACTGAACTTCAGACCGGCAGCACAGTCCTAAATATCAAAAAGAAACAAGACCAATAGCACAGATTCTTACCTCCTCATAGCTGGGCTGTAGCTTAGAAGAATTTACGGATTCCTGTGGAGGAAGAGAAATGAGCGTTTTGGCCGGCACCTTCTTCTGATTATTTTGTGTGCTGTCCAGGGATAGCTCCACTGTGGCATCTAAAAATAGTTGATATTTCATAATGAAGGTCAATAATGGGTCTTTGATGGCTAAACTTCAGTTCTATAAGTTAAGAGACAAGAACAATGGCAACCACTCTCAATACTTAGAGGTTCTCAGACTAAGAGAACAAGAGTCAAGAAATTTTTACATGGACAAAAGGGGAGGATGGTAAAAGAGGTGTTCTTCTAACATAAGTTTAGGAGAGCAACCTCTTTCATTTCCAAATACAACTACTTGGCTACCCTCTCCTACCTAGAATTTAGGCAAGAACCAGGTATCAAGCAAAAAGACTACACAGCTAAAGCAAGTATGCCAATTTACTTTACTCTCAGGAGCTTTCCTTTAAAACCTTATATGAACTCTATTTATTCTTGTCATAATTGTTTGTAAAAGAAGAATAAGTTTGGTTATCTGCTTTACAAGTCAATATGATAGAAGAGGCAGGTATACTGATGGCAAAAAATGACATCAAGGGGCCGGCCCCATGGCCTCATGGTTAAGTCCAGCCCGCTATGCTTCAGCAGCCCAGATTTGGTTCCTGGGAGTGAACCTACACCACTCGTTGGCAGCCATGCTGTGGCGGTGACCCACATACAAAACAGAGGAAGACTGGCAGAGATGTTAACTCAGGGCAAATCTTCCTCAGCCAAAAAAAAAAGACATCAAAGGAAGAGTCAGGAAAACTGTAAGCTAGAAAAAATAGAAAAAAAAAAACCATTTGGGAAAAGGCACTGTTTGCCACACCTGAGGATGGCACTGCTGTTTTAGTAGTTTAAGAATTGTACTTTAGTTTTAGATCATCTTGCCAGGATTAAGTTATGTTTAACATATGCTGTCCAAGGGGGAGAAAAAGACATGTAATATCTGAAAATCTTTCTAATCAAAATAGTTTTAAAAAAATATTTAAGCACTTTAAAAAAAGTGCTTAAGAGTCACCTTTGCCTATCTGGGAAAATCTCAGTTGAGCAGAACAACTCATTCCCTGTGTTCTAGAGAGGGGACTTTTAAAAGAGCATTATGCACTATTTTTAGGCATTAGAATCTTTCAGGCAAATAAAAAGAATGCACTTTCAACTTGGAGCAATGGGGCTAGAAGTTCAAAACGTAAACAGAGCAGATTTTTTTTCTTTATAATAAAGAAAAACATAAATATCCATCTGAGTTTGGTCTGATAAGTAGGTATTCAATTTTAACCTTAGGGAATTCAAAGAAAGCTGTTTCTTTTTCTTTTCTAGGCTTTCATTTGGAGCTAAAATGAAACCAGAGATGGCGGTCTATAACGCATAACCAAGTCTAGATCCATGTTCTTTTTTTTTTTGTGAGGAAGACCAGCCCTGAGCTAACATCCGTTGCTAATCCGTTGCTAATCCTCCTCTTTTTGCTGAGGAAGACTGGCCCTGGGCTAACATCCGTGCCCATCTTCCTCTACTTTATATGGGACGCCACCACAGCGTGGCTGACAAGCAGTGCATCGGCGGGCGCCTGGGATCCGAACCGGCGAACCCTGGGCTGCCAAGCGCAGACGAAACCGCTACGCCACCGGGCGGCCCCTAGATCCATGTTCTAATCATTAAATGTGAACCATGTCTACAAACAAGGTTGCCACACTGTTGGAATCCAGTCCCCAGCAGGAAAAGAGAGGTGGTAATATAATCTGACCCTTTTGTGTGGGAGTACAAAACCAAAGGAAAGTATACATAATGAACATCTCAGGATGGTAGGATTCTTTGAAGCAAGCAGCCAGTAGAAGTATGCTTAAGATATTCATATCATGCAGGCCCCACATAAATAAGTTAATAAATGTGCTTGGAATTGAAACAGGAGGTACTTTTCATTTACAACTTTTGACTTAGAGTGCTGCTACTAAAAGCCTTTTGAAGAGCTGTGCATTTTCTATTGATATTCATGTGACAAAGATGCCAAAACTTACAGTAAAAAATGCTTTTTTTCTCCGTATTTTTTTATTTTTATTTTTTGTGAGGAAGACCAGCCCTGAGCTAACATCCATTGCCAATCCTCCTCTTTTTGCTGAGGAAGACTGGCCCTGGGCTAACATCCGTGCCCATCTTCCTCTACTTTATATGGGACGCTGCCACGGCATGGCTGACAAGCAGTGCATTGGCGGGCACCCGGGATCCGAAACTGCGAACCCCAGGCTGCCAAGCACGAACTAAACTGCTGCGCCACCGGGTGGTCCATACTCTTGATAAGAGTAATGGAAAAGCCCTTGGGCTCCATCACAGAGACTCTAATCATCACTAAACTAATCATGTGGAAAATAAAATTCGAACAGTTAAATGTCCGTAGTCAGTATCTAAAACATCTGAGAAGCTACTCAAGTCCTAAACCAAATGTCTCATTGTAGGCATTCCTTTCTATAGATACCTTATGTTCCTTTCTTAGCAGTGAGGCAGGTATTGGCTGCTTCTGAAAATACTAGGGGAACGAAGTAAATCAGAATCTTCATTAGTAATATGTCCCTAATAAAGATCTTCTTCATGTTCATGTACATAGAACCCAACCACGGGGGTAACTCAGTCATGCTAAGATTTCAGGTCTTCTTCTTCAGGTCTTCAGAAAGATCATATAAATGTTAAAGTCCCAAAGACAGAAAAACCTTCTTTTCAACCTGCCGTTTAACTAAAGATAATTCATTATTTGCATTTCTCCTCCAGAAACTTTACCCCAAAATCACTTTATCCATAATCATTACCAGAATGAATAGTGTGTGCTTCAAGTTTCAGATATGAAAGGATTTGGAAAATCTTCTCAACCTTTGTAGTCCTTCTTCCCTTTCATGTCTTTCAAATTTCCTACAAGAGTTGTACTGTGACAGTCTTCCCAAAATCTTACCCTCTGCCCTCTCACCTCTCTCCTTCCTCACCATTCTCTCCCTTTGAGGATCTCATGCATGGCAGTGTCAACTATCATCTCTAAGAAAACGATTCCCATATCTCCAGTTCTTCCCTCTTTCCCCAGGCAGAGTACCACAGTTCATATCACCTCCTGGCCATTTCCCTTTGCATTTCAAATTTAAAATATCTAGAACCCAAACTCCCTTTTCCGCCAAAGCCAGTTTCTTCTGCTTTTGTGTTTTTTGTGAGGAAGATTGGCCCTGAGCTACCATCTGTTGACAATCTTCCTCCTTTTTTGCTTTTTTTTTTCTCCCCCAAGCCCCAGTAGATAGTGGCATGTCATAGTTGTGCATCACTCTAATTGTTCTATGTGGGACGCCACCTCAGAATGGCTTGATGAGCTGTGAGTAGGTCCGCACCCAGGATCTGAACTGGCAAACCCTGGGCTGCCGAAGTGGAGCACATGAACCTAACTGCTATGCCACTGGGCTGGCCCCCTGGATAATTCTTTGTTGTGACGAGCTGTCCTGTGTATTGTAGGGTGTTTAGCAGCATCCATGGCTTCTACCCACCAGATACTGGTAGTACTCCCAGACGTGACAACGAAAAATGTCTCCAACTGGATTTCCCCCAAAATTAAAAATAGAAACACCATATGATCCAGCTATTCCACTACAGGGTATTTATCCAAAGAACATGAAATCACTAATTCAGAAAGATATATGCACCTCCATGTTCATCACAGCATTGTTCACAATAGCCAAGACTTAGAAGCAACCCAACTGCCCATCAATGGATGAATGGTTCAAGAAGATGTGGTATATATATACACAATGGAATACTAGTCAGCCATGAAAAAAGACTAAATTATGCCATTTGCGACAACATGGATGGACCTTGAAGGTAGGCTAAGTGAAATAAGTCAGACAGAGAAAGACAAATACCGTATGATTTCACTCATATATGGAAGATAAATACACAGACAAGGAGAACAGATTAGTTGTTCTCCTTGCTTACTGGGGAAAGGGTTGAGGAGAGGGTGAAAGGCGGGTAAGGGACACATATGTATGCTGAGAGATAAAAATTAGACTTGGTGGTGAACACGATGCAGTCTATATAGAAGCTGAAATATAATAATGTACACCTGAAATTTACACATTATAAGCCAATATAACCTCAATAAAATAATTTAAAAACAAAACCCAAAAAAACTTGTATGTGAATATTCATAGCAGCACTATTTACAATAGCCAAAAAGGGAAACAACCCAAATGTCCATAGATGGATGAATGGATAATCAAAATGTAGTATATCCATACAACGGAACATCATTCAGCCATAAAAAGGAATGAAGTAATGAGATATACAACATGGATGAACCTTGAAAACATTATGTTAAGTAAAAGAAGCCAGACATAAAAGATCACAAATCATATGATTCTCTTCATGTGAACGTTCAGAAAAGAGCAATCTATAGAGACAGAAAGCAGATTAGTGGTTGCTTAGGGCTGGAGGAAGGAGAACACGGGATTGGGGGAGAGGAAATGAGGGTGAAAGCTAAAGGTTTCTTTTTGAGGTGATAAAATTATTCTAAATTTGACTCTGGTGATGGTTGCACATATCTGGGAATATACTGAAACCACTGAATTGTACATTTTAAATGAGTGAATTATACAGCATGTGAATTCTATCTCAATAAAGTCATTAAAAATTGTCTCCAACTGTTGCCAAATGTCTTTGGCAGGGCGTTGGGGGGAGGTGCCGGTGCAAAATCATCCCCATTGAAAATAGGGCAGTCACTCTCAACAAAAAATTATTGGGCCCAAAATGCTAATAGTACCAAGATTGAGAAACTCGTTCTATACTAGTGTTTTTCAAACTGCAGGTTGTGGCTCACTGGTAAATTGTGGAATCAATTCAATGGGTTGTAAATAGCATTTTAAAAAAAAGACAAACAATAGAAAATTTCAGATTGTATTGAAAGTAGTAAGGGCAAGTCATTTAATATAACTTTTGTTTCAGTTTTATACAAGTATGTATATATTTTGGATTATGACACAAAATGTCTTTCTTACTATGAGTCTTGGTCATAAAAGTCTAAAGCCACTGCTTTAGTCTGATCTCAGACCTCTCTGAGTTCCTATGACTTGGTATTTCTATCATTACTCTGGCCACATCCATATTATCGTTTAACAGTTTATCTAACTCACGTTCTTAAATAACTGTATATTTATGTCTTACTCCCTAAACCTATAAGAATCGTGATGGCTGGGACTGCATTTTACAGGTTTTGGAACCCTCCACAATAGTATCTTACATAGACTTATATTTCAAATATATAAATGTACTATTTTATTTTATTTTTTTTGGTTTTTTACTTTAACTCAGCAACTTGAAGATTCCTAGTACAAGTTATGAGTCCATACTTGCCTGCAAAGAGATCCTGTGGCTCTTGGTCTTGTTCTTCATGGATCCCATTTTCTTTGGAGCCATTGTTGATGGGAAGAGAAGCAGTTCTCTTTGGAGACTGGGGCTTACTCTGAAAACAAAGAGATACTCTGAATAAAACAGTGCCATTAAGAACAAACCTAAAAAGTGACTTTTAATGCATCCCTCAGTGGCTCCCACAGGTGTTTAGGGAAGACAGGATCACTAGTCAGTCAGTTTAATAAGCAACAAATCATTATTAGTGCTGTAAGTGCTGCCCAAGTGATCACAGAGCTAAAATAAACTTATACATTTTTAGAGTTAATTTCTAACACCATAACCTTACTGAAATGCCCTACCCCAAAGCACATGATACCGATAAGGGTATGTGTACACACAGATAATTTTCAAAAGAATGTGTGTCCAAATGCATTTCTCCGTCTCAGTTTCTCAGTTGATGACTTTTATTCTTTCAACTGCTGATGGGGCACATTCTAGTATCCAGGACACCACACTGGAATCCAGAATTCAAGCTCTGGATCCTGGCTTATTTTGTGGTCTTGGCTAAACTGGCTCACTAAAGCTCAGCTGTGTAGAGATTACTGGACCCCCTGACAGGCAAAGGAAGGTATAACACTTTACATCTAATGCTGTTTGTAAACCTAACTGATCTTTTCATCCTCAACTTACACAGACACAATTTTCCACCACACCCGTGTCAGGCTAGCAGAATAAAAACCAGTCATGCTTAGCCTAGTGGGCACATGGTGAAAATACAGTCAGTCCAGGGCCTTTATCAAAAGCCCAGTGATCAGCCGCAAACAAGGGTGGGGTGGGACCCAGACCAGTACCAGAAAGAACAAAGCTGGATTGTGCAGAACATGAACAGAAAGCTGGGAATCTGGCTTCAAAAAGCCATGGTGTGGTATTGCAGGGTTTTGAAGTCAGACCCCAAGGCCAAATTAGTTAAAAGACATGATTTAAGGAATCTTTTATGAAACATTTCCTTAACAAATCTGAGGGAGTTTGTTCCTTGGAAACAGGCCTTTTCTGACCCAACAAAACAAAATGAAATGACAGATCTATCGGGTACTCTGAATTTGCCATGCAAACAGCTCCATCCCAATAGTGGGGCCACCCTCAGGGAAAGAAAGTGTTACCAATATTTAGATTTATATTAGCAAACAATGCTTCTACTGGAACTCTTCTATGCTAATAGTTTACTGAGCACTTAGTTGTATATGCTTAAATGTTATACCAATTCTGTTAGAGACAGTGATTCTGTCTTTCAGCTTCTTCTACAATCTTAAAAAATAACACCAAAAAAATCACTGCAGAGACACAGACAACAAATAAAAGGGCAAAAACAAAACTCACATTTCTCTTTTGTCTCAAACCTTGCCAACCACCTTCCTACATATACACTTCCTTGCTATACATACTCTTGTGCTCTTGTACAGTATAGGGATCTCATAAAAAGCCATCTGATTTCTTTTAATTCAGTTCCCACTGATACCAATCATCTCTAGATGGAGATCTAGGAGAGATTAAAACCCAAGATACATTAAGGATATATGTATACAAATATAATTTACTAGTAGCTCACCAGGGAAACTAAAGCACCAGGAAAAGCACAATTTAGAATTTGGCCATTTTTAAAGATGCCTAGAAGAACTCATTCCTGTGATACAGAGATGAATAATGCCAGCTTTCCATTTCTGATTTACCATCTAAACTAGGAAGTTTAAAAACCAAGAACATTTTCCGGAGCAATGCTAGAATAGCAGTCTGTCTTTCCCTGCACTAATCAGAAGAGACCCAGATGGATGGGATACTGCAGTGACAACTAGAGCATGACTACTTGTCTCTCCTCCTCCATCAGACTTGCTTGACTAGAACCATGATGAAACAGACTTGTGCCCCCTTAGTAAGCTAGGTAACAACTACCTGTGAGAAGAGAAAACTGGTCCCGATATCCTCTGGGACTCCATCCCAAAAACCACTCACGGCTGAGTTCTAAGAAAGTTGAAGATAGCTAGATTGATTACGATATTCACTACCCTAATCTTTCCTCTGTAGTTGTTCTTTTACAAAATTATTCTTCTATGTATGTAAAACTTCGTACTCTGTTTTCACCCCCCCTACCATCTGAGCATTTTCAATGTCGTTAGGAGTTGTACAAAAATCCCAATTTTAGTGACTTAATTCTATCATATGGGTATACCACAATATAGTTATTTCCCTAAGAATGACTATTTAGACAGTTTCCAGGTTTTTATCATCACAAATAATGCTGTGATGTCCATCCGTATATATAAGCCCAAATCTGATTATTTCTTTGGGATAGATTCTTAAGTAGAATTACTGGACAAAAAATTTTCAAATTTCTGCTAAGCTGCCTTCCAGAAAGATCAACAGTTTACATCCCCCCACCCCAAAACATTAATGTATAAGAGTGCTGCACCCACAGCAACATTAAGCATTCTCTCTCTTTTAAAAAATCTTTGCCAGGTTGACTGGTGAAAAGTTGTCTTGTTTCTACGATTTTACTGGCTATCTGAATCTCTGTGACTGAAACCGGCAAAGTTAGCCATTGATGATTAAGCAGCTAGTAACAGGGCGGGATTGGAATTGGCCACCCCAAAATATGTTTCTGTCTGCTGGAGAGACACTTTGACCCCCACCCCCATTAACTGATCAAAAGAGTTTGGGATGGGAGGCCTGCCCCCAGAACAGGCCATCATCATACACATCTCCAGGAGGAGAGTCCTTGCTAAGCCATTCTTAATTCTGGTTACCCTCTGTAAGAGACATTTATACTTGCAAAGGAAATCTCCACCCGTAAAGTTATCTTCTTCCCCGTACCAGGAAGAAGGGGGTGGGATGGACTTACCTAGAAACTTACCAGAATGGAAGGCTTAGGACTTAAATCTGCATGATAAACTTACCCACTGTTAATTGTGCCATCCAGGCAATACGCTATCTGACTCCACTAGGTTCCTAAAGACAACATCTCCCTGGGGCCTGGGTCACCATGGTAAATGGGTTTTGAGCTATTTTTTTCAGGAGCCGCCATTCTGTGGACATGCATCCTATGAAGAGGCATGAAGCCTGACTACGCTTGCGCAGATCATCAATTACCTTATCTCTCTTCACCTCCAATCATTTCAGACCAACTTGCCCCTACCCCATAAATATCCCTGAGTCCCTATTTTCGGGGAAGCGGATTTGAGATTCATTCTCTCCCATTTCCTCACATGGCTGCCTTGTGATTAAACTCACTCTCTGCTGCAATCTCATCATCTCAGTGTTTGGCTTTCTGGGCGGAGGGCAAAAATTGACCTAGTGTGGTAACAGGACTTTTCTTGATGTCCTCTGCCCATTTTTCTATGCTAAGTTAGCATTACTTATTTAGAGGTATACTTTTCTTAGATAAGTATGTTAACTCTCTCTCTGGCATATTGTACAGTAACCTTCCTCAGCTTTATTTCTTTTCACATTTGCTTTATTTTTGGCCTTACCAAATTTATTTTCAGTTGATTGATCTGGATTGGCATTGGACAAACTAAGCTTATTTCTTTAGGCTGACAAGTACCCAGCACATAGTTGGCCTTCAAGGCAAATATTAAGTTTTACTTAAAATCAGATTCAAAAAAACCTGAGAAGAACTATTTTTAAGGATAAGAAGAAATGAATCCCTGTTTGTGCTACCCCACATTCACACAAGACTGTTAATAGAAAACAAGTTTTCCAAGAGACTAGTCTATAATAATAGCTTACTTGTCATCAAAATAAACAGCCACCTGGGCATTATAACACATTTCATATGCTATGCCTAAAGTTAAAAGACTCATTTTTAACCAGTATTACTAAGATATAACATATTAAAAAGCTAATTTTGAATCAACAGATAAAATTTTAGGAAGGAGTCATTTTGGGGGAAGAGAGGAGGCACACCGATTATACTGAGTGGCAAAATCAATACTAAAAATAAGCCTTGTTTTATAATCCATATTTTAAAAACCTCTTAGTAGTCAATAAATCACAAAACTATCCATCTGTTTGAAAGGGGCTAAATTTCTAGGCAACAGATAAAACTACGTATATTCCGTAATAAAAATAGTATGTTGGTGATGTAGTTGATAAAGCCAAAGAATGGCTCTGCCTACTTCCCCCTGCCTCCCACCACCCATTTTTTAGATAAAGGAAGCATTCTTTCTGTTAGTGACAAAATCATAGGTTAGGATATCCAACACCTGGTAACTCCTTTTGCTGTTAATTCTAGCAGGTTCAAGCGCTTCTGTTTATAAGGGCACACAGACATCCTAATCCGAATACTCAGAGAGGCACTAGAAAGATGTGCCAGCAAGAGAGCACTTGTGTTAAGAGCAAACAGGTATTCCTCGCCAATTACCAGCCTCAAACCGCGAGGCCCAGGCTACTAACGCAAATTTTCTTAGCTCAGAGGAGGACCGATGTGGGCTTGCTGTCCCTCAGAGCTGACACAGCCATTCAGTACTAAGAAAAGTACTACTGTGATTCTGGGTAACTTCCCTTTAGATTAACCAGTTGTGATTCTTCCTCCTGTTGCTCAACTGCTTTTTGCTCCATGCAGAACCCTTGCTACTACGTTCAAGAGATCTCAAAAGGGTAGTACCATTAAAGCTCTCAACTGCATGTAGACCTCAAATCCAAATTAAAAGCTAAGGTAACACTGCTTCTGGAGAACTAGACTACTCATTTTCTGATGGCAAATTAGTAAAATTACTAAGGCAAGATGGAGCTACAGCATTGTCTGATCATACTAACGTAAGAAGGCAAGGACAATTAGAAACAAATCAACCCCAGAAGCTACACTCAGATCATAACAGGGCAGTCACAAAGTCTTTAAAAATTATCCTGGAAGACCTTGGCATAAAATACTGCTCCTTTTGCTACCTTTACTTCTAGGGAGAAATGAGAGAAGTGGGCAGTGTATTAGTTTTCTATCCCTACTGCAACAAATTATCACAAATTTAACAGCTTAAACAATGCAAATTTATTACATTCTGTAGAAGTCAATACAGGTCTCACTGGGCTAAAGTCAAGGTGTCATCATGGCTGCGTTCCTTTCTGGAGGTTCTAGGGGAGAATTCCTTTCCTTGTTCTTTATAGCTTCTAGATGCCACCCACATTCCTTGGCTCATGGCTCACTTCCTCCATCTTCAAAGCCAATAATGTTGCATCTCTCTGTGTCTTTCTTCCAAAGGTAGTCTACCTTCCGTAGTCACTCTCTCTGACTCTCTCTTCCATTTTTAAAGGATTCTTGTGATTACACTGGACCCACTAAAATATTCCAGGATAATTTCCCTACCGTAAAGTCAGCTGATTAGCAACCTTAATTCCATCTGCAACCTTAATCCCCCTTTGCTTTGTAACCTCACACATTCACAGGTTCCAGGATTAGGACATGGACATCTTGGGAGGGGGCAATTATTTTGCCTACCTCAAGCAGTGACTCCTCTCTCATTCCATGTTTCAAAATGGCACAGATGCACTAAAAGCTTCTGTGCTTGGAACAATGGACATTGACTGTCCAATGGGTTTGTGAACAGGGTGCATCTAACTTTACAAACTGGGTGAATATCTGATTAATCCTAATGATTTCACAATATAACTCCCTTTCATAGTTTAAGGAGTTAAAGTAGGGGTTCTTATCCTGGAGTCCATGAGCCACAGAATTCAGGGGGCTGGGGGTCTATGAACTTAGATAGGAATAAAATTACAGTTTTATTTTCACTAATCTCTAACTAAAATTCTGCATTTTCTTCAATTATAAAGATAGGCAACAAACCATAATAGTAATAACAGCACCTGAGACTATAACTAATAGAAATTAGATATTTTTATATGACACTGTAGTTGTTACAGATGTCAAAATATCACTTATACTCATCTCTATTTAAAAATTATTATAGTTATTAGACCTATCCCTAGATCTTATTATTTAAAGCATTAAAAAGCGCAGTGACTAATATATAGATATAAAATTGTTTTAATGTTTTGATAACTGCATTTCAGTATAATTGGTTTCCTTTGTAATCCATTTTATACATTTAAAAACATTATTCTGAGATTAGGTTCACTGGACTGCTAATGGGTCCATGACACAAAAAAAGTAAAGAACCTCTGAGCTAGAGGGCAGAGGAACTAATGAAAATGGAAAAAGGGGAGCTGGAAGGGTGGGGAAAATGAGCCTGAAGCAGACCATTGAGCTAGTCAAGGAAAAGCACAAGCAAGCCCATTAGAGACCTCAAAGTGAAAGGGCATACCATGATCTACCAAAATTTAGGACAGACATTCCACTGAATTCTCTGGTGTAATTTCCCTACTAAACTTTTTGGGTCTCAAACTAATATAACTTAGAGGGGCCCAGAAAATTGCAGAAGGATCAGAGTACTAAGGGTATATTAACTTCTAAACGGAAAAAGCAAACCCAGTTCAAATCTGCTCTGAAAGCAGAATGAAGCCCCAGCTGTCTAATTGACTAAGCAAAAGAATAAGCCAGAAAAAGTTGAGCAACAGGCTTTTCCTGGAGGTGAAATACTTATGGCTACTTGCTCTAGTAACTATCCACCACTCATGATTTATTTATGCCAACAGTTACTCAGGCGTGCTGAGAAGCTTTGAGGACCAACAGAGAGAAATGAGAGTGTTCTTTTTCCTCTCTCCCATCCCAAACAAACAAATCGCAAATGGCCAAGTCATCAAAGCTACCTTAACACCTGAGTAACCAAACGGGCAGCAACTCTACAGAAACCAGAAATCCAACTGCAACCTTTGTTTCTTCTCTCACAAGCCCTAAACTCTAATTTTAAATAATTTTTAAGTTGGGTTCTTCCTAGTCATCTTTAAAAGCCTTCTCTCTTCCCTCTTCCCCCCAAAGTGCTTTGTAACTAGTTTTGTTAGCTTTTCCTTCATAACCTTGAAAGCTAGGTTAACTGACAGTACAATTCTATGATCAAGAAATCAATGAATCTATGTACTTCAGGAAAATCTAAACTTATTAGAAGTAAAACTTGTTTACAATTTGAGCTGAGCATTAAAATGAAATCTTTGGATATAATACCAGTTGCTAACTTTTTCAAGAACGTTTGTATCAGACCTGTGTGAAAAATGTGGAATTTCAACTTCTGATCTTTTGACCAGATCTGACTACCTGATGTGATGTTAGCCCCAAAAACAAGTGTTTGAGAAAATATGCCTATAGAACATACTACACACTAGAGGACACTTACCTATGACTATTTACTAATATTAGTTGTAAATGACTACACCATTATCTAAAGAAACTAAGCAATAAACCCTTGTTTAAAAATACTGTTATGTAGATTAACTTTCAGTGGTTAAGAATAGAAAGGCACAGTATGAAGAAACCTACTGAGGACATGTTATACCTTTGGGAACGGCCACGAGGCATTTTGCAGAACAGAGAATTAAAATATTAGCCAACTAAACTATTAATCTCCTTAGGGCTTTTAATAAAATTGCCCAATTCGGTCCAGATCTAAAGAGGTTATCTTATAAGCACTCAAAAGGAAATACACTGGTCTTAAAAAAGAGCTGAGATGGGATTGTAAAATGGTGCAACTGCTATGGAAAACAGTATGGTGGTTCCTCAAAAAATTAAAAATAGAACTACCATATGACCCAGCAATCCCACTTCTGGGTATATAGCCAAAAGAACTGAAAGCAGGGTCTTGAAGACATATCTGTACACTTGTTCATAGCAGCACTACTCACGAGAGCCAAGAGGTAGAAGCAACTCAAATGTCCATCAAGGGATGAATGTATAAACAAAACGTGGTATATTATTCAGCCTTAAAAAGGAAGGACATTTTGACAGATGCTACAACATAGATCAACCCTGAGGATATTATGCTAAGTGAAACAAGCCAGTTACAAAAAGACAAATACTGGCATGATTCCTCTTATACGAGGTTATCTAAAGTAGTCAAATTTATAGAAACGGAAAGTAGAATGTTGGTTACCAGGTGCTGGGGGGAGGAGGGAAAAGGGGAATTGTTGTTTAATGGGTATAGAGTTTCAGAAATGCAAACTGAAAAAGTTCTGGAGGTCTGTTTCATAAAAATGTGAATATACTTAACACTACTGAACTGTACAATTAAAAATGTTTTCAATGGTAAATTTTGTTGTGTTTTTTTTTTAAAAAGCTGATTTATTGCCCCTCAGGATACATGTTCTATTGATCACTGATGTAGGGGTGGATTCTAAAAATACCATGTCGTTTCCTGTCTAAATGTTCATACACGACTTACATTTATATAATTCTCTGTAGTCTATAAAACACTGTCAATCAGAAGCCAATTGCTATTCAAGACTTTTGAATACCAACAAAAGTTATAGCCTTCTTTAGTCTTAAATACCAGTGGGAATATGTAAATAATTCTTGATTAATCAAGAATTAATTATTCAAAATATGACTTTTCAAGCCCTCTACTATTCCTTCTTTATCTTATTTCTTTTTTCTGGCCATTTCTCTAATTACTACAGGTTCAATTCAAGAATAAGAGAAATGGGAAAAATTCTAATTGGTCTAATATATCATCAAAAGAAGTTACCAGATTTGGCCAAAATCTGAATTGAGGATATAATTTAACTATGTTTTCCTCCTTTCTTTCAGCATAAGAAAGCCCTCAATAGTTCTCCCCTTTTAAGAGGGCAAATGTAATTGTGGTCCTGGCATACTGCTAAAAAGAGATGAGCATATAAGAACTCCAGGAAGGCAAATAAACAACTTGCTTCAACTGTACCATTCTGGTTTAGAAGTAGGCAAATAAGACCAATGAGGTCAAACAAGGCATAAAAATATGTATGCCATTTATAGTCTTTTTAACACAATAATTTAAATAATCTGGAGAGCCAAAAGAATGGCTCCAATCTAGTCTCTAGCTTTATTAAGGGAAAAATTAATCCTATCCCAGAACTAAGCAAGTTTTAACTAAAAGATACATAGTGGAATTCAGGTTCACATCAAAGATTCAGATAATATATTTAGAATTTTACATCTTTTTATTTATAAGCCCACAAAGTAAGCGGCAGAAAGAAGATAAGGCCTTAAGTATTCTTAAGAATCAGACCTTCCACAAGCCGGTTTCACCTTTAAAGCAAGGATTTCAGATTTATTTTAATAATTCTTTTAACTCCAGTTTCTCCTGGTAGATTCTGAGATGCATTACCACGAGCTGCTCTTCTGATTATAAATCAAGTCACACTTTTATTAGTGTATTAACAAAGCCTCTTGGGCTGTAAAAGAGAGCAGATGGGATGATTAACAGCAGCAGCTGTTACATCAATGTCCAGGAAATTACATGCATACCATAAATGAGTTTTAAATTTTAGATGCCTCAGCTTCCCAATTCTTTAATGCTCCTCTCTTTGCCTCCAACATGTAACAAAACAGAATATGAAAATAAAGTTAAATCAATAAGATTGATTTAAGTTTATTACAATCTTAAAACAATCTTACTAGTTTGATTTTGATAAACTATATTAACCATTTTTAGGGTTAATTTACTTTTTATTAGATGTTGTGGGTTTTTTTGATTCTTAGAGTAATTTCTGTTTACAAAATGCTCATCCGTTCTAGGTGTTTTACAGGTATTCTAATTTAATTCTCACAATAATGGTGGAGGTAAATACTATTATTATTCACATTTTACAGGTGAGGAAACTATACAGAGCAACAATTAAGTACCTTGCCCAAGGTTAAGCGAGCAAGGAATAGAGCCTGGATTTAAATCAGACTTCAAAGTTCACACTCCTAATTACTTTATTCTTCAATGTTGTTTCTCAAGACACAGAAGCACTGCAATCCCCTATCTTTTCACACTGGATCACAACTAAAACATTTATTAGAATACAGTTTGCATTTAACAGATATTTAACAAGAAATTCACAGCTTAACTCGTGAGGAATCTTGGGGTCTTGGCTTCCTGAAAATTAACGTCAGGGCAGGC
This sequence comes from Tapirus indicus, assembly GCA_031878705.1. Classification (NCBI taxonomy): domain Eukaryota; kingdom Metazoa; phylum Chordata; class Mammalia; order Perissodactyla; family Tapiridae; genus Tapirus; species Tapirus indicus. Next base: position 55,091,497 of record CM062918.1, on the reverse strand, counting down.
AGTTCAAACATTGGCTTACAGGTGGCGTTTTAATTTCCTCAGCAACTCAATTTTCCTGGATCAAAATCTAAATTAAAATAATTATGCTTTCTGTGGTGGAACAAGGTCATTCTGACTCCCCTCCTCATCCTCTTAGCTGGAAATTAGGTAAGGTATTTTTTTTTCCCCTCCCCAAAGCCCCAGTACATAGTTGTATATTCTAGTTGTAAAGTTATAAGTCCTTCTAGTTCTTCTCTGTGAGCTGCGACCACAGCATGGCTACTGACAGACAAGTGGCATGGTTCCATACCCGGAACCGAACCTGGGCCGCTGAAGCAGAGTGCACCAAACTTTAACCATTAGGCCATCAGGGCTGGCTCTAGGCAAAGTATTTTTACAGTCTTACAAGAGACAAGTATTGATGTCTTTGTAAAGTAATCTGGTGAGATCAATTCATTGAACTTGAACTTCTTTAAAAAACTCTAAAAAAATCTCCTCACCTTTCCAGGGTCCTTTTTGGGAAAATAAATCATCATTTGCCTATGTAGCCAATCACTTTCTATGTAAGAGTTTCTATTTTCAGATATTCAGTCTGAATATCTACCATCCTAGCAGTTATCAAAGTAACTTTTCTCCAGGGCTTATGGGAGAATTAATAAAGGAAGAGACTAAAGAGTTGTTTTAAATGGGATAAAGACTTAAATCAGCAGCGAACTATTATTTCTCAGAATAACAGATTTCATTAGACAGTTTGAGCTGTTATATTAGCATCAGCAAGTACTTTTTCAGCTGGGATTATGGACTCAATTCCTTAACATAGTACAGGGAAATTTTTAATGATTGTCACAGAAGATATTTCCAAGGAATTTAACCTTTTTCTGACATAAATGAGACAAGCCTCAAACTTTTTCAGACATACGCAACATAAAGAATTTAAAGCTGTTTTATTTAGTCACTTATGTACTGAGTAGCTACTATGAAGAGAAGCATTATCCAAGACAGAGAGAGAAATTCTCAGAGATAGCACTGAAGAAGTTTTCAACCTGGAACGACTGTTATGTACCAACTGGTAGGAGTCAATATTCTTATAAAACAGCCCAAAACATCTCCACTCGTTCCAGAACTAGTTACTGACTTCCACATTCCACACATGAAGATTAGTTTTTCCCAATATCTAGCTCTTATTAGACTGATTTCCACATGCCACATATAAAGATTAGTTTTTCCCAACACCTAACTCTTATCAGAAACCTGGATATTACTATGAGAAACACCATTTCCTCCTTGCATTTACAGATTTGCTCCCAATGAGGTACTTGGGGACTTTAACACATCCCTTTAAAAAGGACAAAGCTTTTGGTCTATATAGTGATTTACCTGGCAAGGCCTTTTTCCAACCGACCTCTGGCAGGATTTTCCTAGAGATCAGAGGAGTCAACCTAACCCTTATAAACTAAGATCCAAAAAAGGCCTCTGGTAATCAGCGGTAAGCATCGAGCTAACGATAGGATTTGTGGGCGGGTCACCATCCTGGGCCACTCCAGATAACATAATTCATCCCTAGGAGCATTTAGGCGAGGAGAAGGAAAGTCTGCACCCATCCTCTTATCTTGACCTATTAAATCAGCCCGGCAGGAAACGACCAGCAAAACGGGTCCGTGGGGTCAAATGCCTGTCTGGGCGGTTCGTCGCTGTCAGGGACCCCGGCGGAGAAGCCACCACACCCCTTACTTCTCACCATCCGGCCAGCGGCCGGGAAGCCAGGCCCTTCATCAAGCCGCTCATCCAGGATCCCCAAGCCACGACTACTGTCACCAACCCAGGTCTCGCCGACCCACTCTGCCCAGCCTCCCCGACCCTCGCTTTGCCTCTCTTCCCTTTTGGTCGCCCGCCGGCCGCCCCGAGAGGTGGAGAACTTACGGCCGCTGTGGCGCCGGTAAAAATATCCTCCCCCTCGGTGTCGCTGTCCCCAGCCTCGGGTTCTGACCCCCGGGCCGCTCCCTCGGACTCCGGCTCTAGGCCGGGGAAGGGCGGAGGGAGTCTTTCTGAAGCACTACAGCCGCCACCACCCGACGCCATCTTCCTCCACCCACGGCGGAAGCCGCAACAACAACTTTATAGAGCGCCGCCAGCAAGGCGCTCCAGCCGAGCGCGGAGTGGGATGGCCGCCACCAACCCCGCGGGACGCGCTGGGCGGGGGCGCAGGGGCGGGGCCTAAGCGCGGGGGGCGGGGCGGGGCCGGCCCGCGGCTCCTGCTCAGCAAATCCGAACCCTGGATCGTGACGCTGAGATCCTAACCAAGGGGGCGAAAGGGCAGAAGAGGAGGAGCTAGGGGCTGCTCAGGTTCCTATGGCTCGTTGTGCTCTGGATGGCTCTATCTAACAGGAGACATCGTTTGAATAAAGGAGTCTGAAAACCTCCGCATACCACCTACCCATGCCAGCACAGTGCCCTCATAGAAATTCAATAAATATTTTTGATCGAGGTCTCTGAACGGACTGCAGTAAAGTTTCGCCATTTAGTCTTTGAACAACATTTAGTTAATTCATTCAAGAAACATATATTGAGCATCTACTGTACCTGGCACCTTATGTGTTTGAGATACAGAAATAAAGAAGCTCCTGGCCCACTAGGCGCTTGAGGGAGACAGGCATGTAAATTGACAATTCAACATGTTCAGGGTTATAATGTGCTGTGGAAGCACATTGAAAGAGATCATCAGTCCTGCTTGGAGAAGTCGGGAGGCTTCACAGAGGAGGTGAGACTTCAGTGTCCTAAATTTGGTTGTAAGGAAGTTAGGATTATCCTCTCAATTGCTGTGGAGTAAATGGAGTGGAACAGGTGGCAGGGAAATTATTAAACTCTGAACAAAATTTTCCTGGGACCTAAACTATTCACTGGCTGTCTGGTGAGCCTAAAGTCTAAATCAGCTAGACAAGATGTTACCATGAGATATTATGCAAGATAATCCTAACTTTCTTCTCCATAGAGATGAGAGGAAACTTGGCATCAACTTTAATAAAAGGTTTAGTTTGTTTCTAACTGCAAATTCCTCAACATCAGGGACTGGCTCCCTCCCAGGTCTGTGAGCTGCTTGAGGGCAGGGGCTGTGTCCTATCTTTGTATCCTTGGCACCTATAGACCAAGTCTGAGATTTGATTGGAGGGCTGGATGGATAAAACTAACATTTTCAACCTTGTTACTGGCATCCACCACAGCCACTAACACCAAAAGGCTTAAGACATTCTTTTTAGCATGACACTCTCCAATATGTCTACTGGACACACTATTGGACACACTGGACACAGGGAAAGCTCTCTCGTTCTAAGTTGTCTTTGAAGGGTTTGGCAAAAATATTCAGCCAGTAGTGGGGAGTTGTGCAGGCTTGAGTCCCTGTGAGAGGAGAAAATCAAAAAGCCCCACCCCCGGCCCCCGTCACGCCTAACCATCCTTACTGGGCTCCCAAGGCATCCCGTTTCACCGCAACGGAAACTCGCTTCCGGCCTGACTAGGAAGTAAGAAAACTTTGGCTGGAAGCGGCTCCCTCGGAGAAATAACAGTAGAGAGCCTCGGTGCACACGCTCCTGAAGCACTAGAAATCAAATCTCCTTTCCCCTACCTCTTCAGGATTCATCTTTAGCTCATCCAGGGCTCTGAGTGAGGCCAGCGGCGGGTAACAGACTGTTACACCCCACACCCACCCTCACCCCCGGCGGAGACTACACGTCCCAGAATACAGCTCTGCGTCTCCCATAGAAAACGTCCCATGCGTCCCATCACGCAATGCGCCTCACGTGCCGCGAAGAATTCTCCCTCTTGTCCCGCCGAAAACGAGCGTGGCATGCTGGGGCTTGTAGTCCTTGCAGCTCCCTTCCCTAGGTCCTTCGCGCTACTCCGTCTGGTCCCGCCTATGCTTTGCTTCCTTGGACCTTTAGGCTTGTCTTGGCCGGTTTGAAGACCAGGAAGTTGATAAATCGCGAGGCCGGCTACTGAGAGACGGTGGCTCGGGTGGGACAGTCGCCAGGGATGGCGGAGCGTGAGGATGGAGCAGGTGTCCGGGCTGCTCTCCTGGACGTTGAGCAGAGTCCTGTGGCTCTCGGGCCTCTTTGAGCGGGGAGCTGCCCGGCAGCCCCGGATCATGGAAGAGAAAGCGCTAGAGGTTTATGGTAATTAATTTTACCCAGGGCAGCATTTGGCGTCACACGTGGAGGCGGGGGTGACGAGGGCCTCACCTGAGGGCTGGGAGTAGAGACGCGGGATTTCGCTGTATCTAGTACGGAGCGTGGGAGGCGTTTTCTCCGGGTACTAAGTCACTTGGGAATGTGTGTCTTCTTAGGACCCGGGCTCTTCCTAAACCTGGGCAAGCCGACCCTGGAGGTCTTAAACGCTTCATTTCCTTTGTCTGCCCCGGGTTCTGGGACCATCTCGAGACTTCTGGGCCGAGCAGGCATCTAGGGTGCTTGGTTAGGAAGTAAAGTTGGCCTGATTGCGTTACTTGACCCTCCTTCCTTCCTATCCCTAGACCCTGGACACGCAATCCTACTGCCACCGCCGAGGGCGCTGCTGGGTGACTGCCGAATTGGGGACTGGCCCAAGGTCACAGTCACTCTCTTCTGCAAAGGCAATAGGCAGAGGTTCCCGAGAGAAGCGGACGAGATAGGCTCCTCGTAGCCGGCCTCAAACTTACAGTTCCCTGACAGAGACAAGCTTGCAGTGCAAAAAAAGAATACACACACATATAGTCTTCTATATATATATTAAATAGTCTGTATTTAACCTTTGGGACCATCTTCATTGTACAGATGAGGAAACAGAAGTTTAGACCTGGAAGTCTCACTACCAGTAAGGAAACAGCAAAAACCAAAGCTGGTGTCTTTTGATTCCAAACTTAGTGCACTTTCCACCACTTCACAATAGCCTTATGACTCTCCTTTTTTGGACTTAGGTAATGTTCTTTTTGGAAACTGAAAAAACGATCTAACTAAGGTTCAGAGATTCTTACTGACTGAGGGTAAAAGATCTAACCATAAGAATACAATATAATACAGATGAGGATTGAAGGAAGCAGGGATGGAAAAGACCTTTGGAGCTAATCTAGTTTACCTCTCTCTTGCTAGAGGCAGGACTTAATCAACCCCAACCAGATGATAATTATGAGTGGAATGATCTCCATAAAGCAGATAGACACATTCCTGTCCTGTCAGACCTCTATCTACAGCATCTAGAGACAGCAGGGCACTGAGAATACAACTTTGGAAGGGGGATGATTCTTGTCCTCAAACTTATATTGAGGGAGACCTTTATATGCAAAAACATAATATTTTTTTTTATTATATGTAGTAGAAGGCCATAGAGATACAGAATGAGAGAGACAGAAATTCAGAGGAAGGAGAGATGCAAATCTCTGGTTGGGGGATGTGGAAAAACTTTAAGGGATCACTTGAGTTCAAGAATTCATAGGATCTAGACATAGAGGATAGAGGTCATACTAAGCAGAGGAGAGTAGAGCCAAAAATGTGGAGTTGAGAAAACAACATGTTTAGGGAATTGCAAATAGGTGGGGCTACCGGATAGGGTTGGTGGTTAAAGGTGGAAGTGTGGTCAAAAATTGTTTTAGATAGCAGGTTGGAATTGGATACTGAAGGTTTTAGTATAAATGAATTTAACATCAGTGCAGAGCCGTAGCATTTTAGGGGAGTAATGTGAGGAGAGCAGCATTGCTTTCTTTTTAAAGAAATCCAAATCTCAAATCACTAAGAAACTAGAGTTTAATAAGGGGTGAGATTTAATTTCAGGGTTAAGTAGCATATAAAGAATATAATGCAGCTTGTGTAAATGAGCCTTATAGAGAAAAGGCCTAGGATGAGGGGTAGCAAATTCTTTTTCAGAAACCCCTGTTTCTCTGAGCCCCATGATGACACAGCCTTGTGAAGGGGAAGCTTTGTCCTCTTTTCAAAATTCACAATTGCCCTATGACCCTGCCTCCATTTTCAAATTCTGTTTCTAATCAAGTGATAAGCCCAGGAGTTGCCGGGGAGAAGGTAAAATTTGATTGATTGTTTTTCCCAGCTGCATTTTTGATTACAGGGCTGCTATAAATAACAGAACAAAATTTCAGGCTTGAGAACATCAAGCATATCCTATGTGAACTCCTTCTGCTTCTCTCCTACCTCGCCATTTCTCTTTATCATTCTCCTTTTCCATCTTTTTCTACAACCTCAGGGTAAGAAGGATATCTTGTCCTCTTCAAGACAAACTCATGCTCCCACATCCTTGGTCTCAGTCCCTTCTGCTTATTTTACCAGTCTCCTCTCCACCCCTCCTTACATTTTCAGTCTCTCTTCCTCTATTTGATCCTTCCCCTTGGTCTATGAAACATACTCAAGTTTCCCTCATCCTTGTCATTGTTCTAGCTTTTTCTAAACCCACTGTCCTTTCTCTGCCCTTCCCTGCCAAAGCCCTAGGACTGCATTTTCAGTTCCCACTCACTTCCCCTTTTGCAAGGTGCCTTCTGCCTTCACCTCTCTACTGAAACTGTGTTCTTGCAGGTGACCTCCTGGGTGACAAATCCAAGACCTGTTTTAGCTCTCAACAACCTGAATTTTTCTGCAGCATTTAATGTTGTTAACCACCCCTCTCTTGTTCTTCTTTCTCCTCTGATCCCTAAATTAGGTGCTTTCCACAGATCTGTCTTTGAGTCTCTTCCCTTTACGTGAATGATTCTCAAACTGGGCTGCACATAAGAATAACCTGAGGAATTTTTTAAAGTCTCAATGCCCAGGCCATACTACAAATCAATTAAATCGGAATATCTGGGGGTAGGGCTCAGACATCAGTTTTTGTTTGTGTTTTTAAACATTCCAGGTGATTCATTTGTTCAGCCAAGGTTGAAAACTACTGTTCTACTCATTCTTCTGTGTGAATCCCATGGGTTCAATAACCTCTCTAGCCTTGGTTCTCTCTTAAACCTTGTGCCACAGTTCAGTGTTCGCTGGAATGTCCCCTTGGTTTGCCCCTTAAGCACCTCAAAATCATTACATATAAATTGAACCCATTTGTCCAAGCTCCCACTCAAATTTCTTCCTCTGTTCTCTTTTTGTTTCATTTTATTACTGTTCTCCCAGACACTAGACTTAAAATCTGAGTTATCTTCCTTTTCTCCGTTTCCTTGTCTTGAACTTCCAAATAGTCCAATTCTGTTAATTTTGCCTCTGAAATTACTTCTTCACCTGTCTCCTCCTCTCTATTACCATTATCATGTGCCTGTTTTAGGCCCAGCTGTTTTCAGCTGGTATCACTGGGTCTACTCTTTAGTTCTGGGTCTACCAGCTGGTGGATGATTTACCAGCTGACAGTGTAATGCTGTCCATGTCACTCCCTTGTTCAGAACCTCTTGAGGACGTCCTGTTGCCTGTAGCTGACTGTACAAGACCCTTGGTGGTTTGGTCCAAACTCTTATGTCATGTCCTCTTCACTTATGCTGGGTTCCAGGCAAACTAAACGTCTTGTTCTTTACTTTTCTTCACCTTAAATGTCAAATATTGAAATGTTACCCATTTTTAAAGGCTTGATTCAGATTCCACTTCCATAAACCCTGATACCACATTCTCCCAAGCTAAGTTAATTCTTCCTTTTGAGCTGCTATGACAATTTCACCATTCTTTTATTCTCTCTGTAATGTTGGATCCAAGAAACTGGATACAATCTAGTAATAATCCAAGAAAACAGTTTTCTCAAAAGGGAACCAGTAGTGGAAATTTCTTTCAGAAATCTGGGGAGTTGTTGTAGTATTTGCTTAAATAAAAAGAAGTCAGTCTTTGGATTGGGACTGGCAAAATCATCTGTATTTAGAATATTCATGTTTTAACATAATACCTTGTCTCTGATGATTCTTTAGATTTGATTCGAACCATCCGGGACCCAGAGAAGCCCAATACTTTAGAAGAACTGGAAGTTGTAACGGAAAGTTGTGTGGAGGTTCAGGAGATAAATGAAGATGACTATTTGGTTATTATCAGGTTCACGCCAACAGTACCTCATTGCTCTTTGGCGACTCTTATTGGTAAGATTTTATATATATGTATTTTTTTATTCTAAATTATTCTAGCTGATATTGACCCAAACTAACAATTAGCATCATATATCATACTTTATGGTTTACAGAGTATTTTCATGTATTCATCTTCTATAGTCCTCACAATATAGTCCTCACATATTCATCTTCTATAGTCCTAGAAGAGAGTTAATATTATTGTATTCATTTTACAGATGAGGAACCTGAGGCTCAGAGAGTTTAAGTGACTTGCTCAGAATCATGTAGTCAGGAAATGGTAAAGCGGAGGCTCAAACCCAGGTCTCCTGACTCCAGATGTGTTTCTCCTTTGGTCACAGCATGCTGCTTCTCTTAGGCGTACATGCCTATAATTAATGGAGAGTGGGTGTGGGCCAGCTCCTCTGCTCAGTTCTGGAGACTAGAATGGGTGCTGTCAGACTCGCACTGCTGCTATTACCGTCTTCTCCTTTTAGCTGCTCTGTTGGCCTCTGTGTAGTATGGGCAGAAGTCCTGGTGGGAGGGTATTTTTCTGAGGTCGTTTTCTATTTGAGAGGCTGCATTCCCAATATTTTAGATTAGTTAGCAGTAAGATACACAATAGGTATCTTTGAATATATACTTTGTTATAAAGAAGATAAGGGAAGTTTATTTCAAACCGAATGTTCATCAGTAGGGGATTGATTAAATGATCAGTGATGGTGTATATTAACAATGGAATACTATGCAGCTATAAAAGAGAAAGAAGAAGCTCTCCATGTACTGATGTGGAAAGATCTCTATGACATACTGTTAGGAAATAAAAGCAAGTATAATATTGCTACATTTGTGGGAAAAAGGAAAAATACACATTGTGTTTGATTGCATATGCATAAGGAATACATAAGAAATGAATACCTGTGATAGGGGGTGAGTAGTAGTGGTGGAGGGAACTGGTCAGATGGGGGACAGGGTGGGAGGGAGACTATACCTTTTTTATGTTTTTAAGTTTTCGGATCATGGGAATATGTTACCTATTTTAAAATAGACAAGTTTATTAAAAGGATTGAAAAGGTAAATATTTTATTATTGCTCCCACTATTGTGATTTCTGTCTTTCTCTTCATATTGACTAGGATCCTGCTATTAGTAGTTTCCAGCATGTGGGCCACATCTTGAGGGACTAGAGAGTCCGTGAATCCATAGATACTATGTGGTTATTAAAATTCCAGTGCTAGAAAAAGCATTGTTGAATGAATACTTATTTTTTATCATTGGACAATTTATGAATCAACAGATATTGAAAGTACTGCTACTATCCTGATGTGAAGGGAGTGTCTTAAAATAGTTTAATAATATAAGAATCCTTAAATAGAGGGTCCATTACCCTACCCTGAGAGCCTATAGCAAATTAATTTTTCAAAATTAACATTTATTTTGTGTTTTTAAAATTATGTAAGTATCATTTGTTGGCAATAATATTGAAACTCCACAAAAGCATAAAGAAGAAAATAAAAATCAGTTGTCACAAAAGAATGTGTGCTCTAGGTTAAAATTCCAGCTCTGTCAGTTCTGCCATGGCCTTGGGCAAGTGACTTAACCTTTCTGAGCCTCAATTTCCTTATCTGTAAAATAGGGATGATAAGGGTACTACAGAGTTGTAAGGGTTAAGTAATAGAAAGCATGAAATAGATGAGGATGTTTTTTATTCCTCATTAAATATTGTTCTTTAATTATATAGTCACATAGGTTACATTCTAATCACATTGTTATAACATTTTCATAATCATTTAGACTACTTCTAGCCTTTCACAATTATAAATAATACTGTGATGAACAACTTTATACATAAATATTTTTATTTATCTCTAGTTACTGTCTCTAGTATGTAGAGACAGTAACTAGACAGTAACTAGAATGTATGAGATGCTCAGATGGTAAACAAGTAACAAATTAAGGAGACAGTATAAGTGGAATTATTGGGTCATGTGGTATAAATATTTTTAAGCCTCTAGGTACATATTAGCAAATCTTTATTGAAAGGTTTATACTATATGACCGGGGAATTAAGGAAATAATTTCGTAGAAGAAAATAGTAGCATGTACAAAACATTTATAGTTAAACTGATAATGATGAAACCTGGAAGAAACTATAGTATCTATTAATAAGGAAATGGCACCAATATAATAGGATTTCATATTTCTATTGAAAATGATAAATATAATCAAGGAATCAAAGTGTCTGTGAGAAATTATGAAAAAGCTTGAATGATAAGTTGAATTTGCATTATGATTGCAGTTATTGAAAAACTGTGTTTATGTGGACAAAGACTGACAGAGCACATGAAATAAAAATAACTATGTAAAGGTGCCAGGATTACTTTATGGTTAGTATTTCAGATCTGTACACTTCTTGAACAAAGTTTTGTCACTTTTTTGGGCCCTTTTGATATGGGTTTCAGTTAAGACCCTCAGAGGGTAGTATAGTAGTGTATCATAGTAATTGTGTTCAGTCACCATGATTGGAAAACTCTATGAAGAGAGCCTTCTTTTTGGCTGAAGTATTGGGAGGCATTTCCTATAAGCGAGTGGTACTAAGCAAGGAAAGGCACCTGAGTAAGAGTTCCACCCTGATTGCTTAGGTTGTCACCTCCTCAGAGTTACCCTGGTGAGTAATTCCGAAGATAAGGAAGACTCAAAGAGGATGAGTGGGTAAGACAGCGAAACCAGTTGATAATCATTTGTGTTGACTTAGTCCAGACAAGAATGGCTGAAGGCAGGTGTGGTCCAGTGTGAAGGGCATAGGATTTGGAGTCAGAAGGTCTAGATGCAGCTTCCAGCTCTGCCACTTGTTAACTATGTGATGCTGAACAAATCATTTATCTTGGTTCCTGGCTGTAAAATGAAAATGGTAAAATAGTAATAGCTAGCGTTTATTGGATACTTATTATGTGTCAAGTACTGTTTTAAGCACTTTGTGTGAGAATGTATTTACTCCTAATAACAACCTTATATACAGTGGTACTATTATAATACTCATTTCACAGATAAGGAAACTGAAGCTCAGAGAGGTTAAGTAACTTGCCCAGGGTCACACAGTATGTAGGGAGCTACTTTTGAACCCGAAGCATCTATCTCAGTTATGCTATCCTGCCTCTCTTGAGGATATGCTCAAGAAAGTGCTTTGTGAATTGTAAAACAGAAGAATTTATGAGGATGCTCAGATGGTAAACAAGTAACAAATTAAGGAGACAGTGTCAGGGCAGAGGGAAGTGAACTCTCCAGATAGGCTTTAAGGCAGATCCTTTGAAGGAAACTATATATTTTCTTGAGAGTTCCTTAATATTTATTATGGAATTATTGCATTCTAGACTCTGTGCTAGGCCCAGTCTCATTGTAGCACATCTAATCCTTTTTCCTATTCTGGGATTTTTCAAATGATTCTGTTGGAAAACCTAATGGTACTTAGAAGACCAAAAGCAAGTTATTTCATACTTCCTCGAAAAACAGGTAGTCTAACAATTATATTTTGCTATATTGGGATGGTTTGGGGTTTTATCATTGTTTATTTTTAATCAAATCAAAATACTAAGAAAATCTTTCTTATAGCATAACAAGCCCTTATGTATTAGTTGGGAGAGGAAACAGATTGCTCCAAATAAAAGCTTGCAAAGCCAAGGGACTAGAGATTCATTCTGACTCTATTTTTCCAAAACTTATTACTGAAACACTTTCTCTTCATATTAAGAGCAGTAGATTTATCTTCCACTGTCCATCAACTGATAAATGGATAGATAAAATGTGGTATATCCACACAATGGAATAGTATAAGGCAATAAAAAGGAATGAACTACTGATACATATTACAACATAGATGAATTCTGAAAATATTCTAGGGTTGTAGATTTAGTTAAAAATGCATTCCTTATTTTGAGGTGGGGGAGAATTGGAACATTGGCACTAAGGGTCTGTTCTGAGCCCAGTTTTAATTTCTCTTACAAGTCTCAACTGGAAAAAAAAGGTATTGAACTGTGACCTAGCATTGGGGTGATAAACTGAACTTAAGAGGAGATTGTTTTAGAAAACAACTCTATTTGTACCTTACAGACATAGAGGATTCCATATTTGAGAAGTTCCTTGTCCTTTTTAAGTGGCTCTTTCTTGGCTTTAAAGTTTTGCTTGGCCTGGCCTGTTGTGGGCATTCATTAAAGTTTAATGAGTGAATTGACCTTTGCTTGAAGGCAAATTGATGCAATAGAAAGGACCTGGGCTTTGGAGTGTTCTTAGGTTCCAGTTCCAACTCTGCCACTTTACTAACTCAGTGACCTTGGGAAGTTACATTGTGACCTTGGTTTCACAGTTTGTAGAATGGGGTTGGTAATGCCTAGCTCACTGGATTATCATGAGGAATATGTAAGACTATATATTCAAGTTGCTAGCATGGTACTAGGCTTAAAAGAGACCTACACTGAATTTAGCCAAAGCTGTTTTCAGTTGTTTGTATGGAGATACCTAGATACAGCTGTGTGCTTTTTCAAGAACCAATAAGAAGAGATAATTGGAGCTTTTTTTTCCTCCACAGGGCTGTGCTTAAGAGTAAAACTGCAACGGTGTTTACCATTTAAACATAAGGTAAGGAAGATGTTTTTTGTTGTTTTATAACAGCTTTTTTGAGATTTAATTCACATATCATACAATTCCCCTATTTAAAGTGTGCAATTTAATGGTTTTTAGTATATTCACAGAATTGTGCAACCATCTCTACTATCAATTTGGAACATTTCATTATTCCAATAAGAAACCCTGTACCAATTATTAGTCACTCTCCATTTCTCCCAAACCCTCCCCCAGCCCTAGCCAACTATTAATCTACATTTTGTCTCTATGGATTTGTCTATTCTAGATGTTTCATTTAAATGGAATCATACAATTTGTGGTCTTTTAAGGTTGGCTTCTTTACTTAGAATATTTTTAGAATTCACCAATGTTGTCACATGTATTAGTAGTTCATTCCTTTTTATTGCCTTACACTATTCTATTGTGTGGATAGACCACATTTTATTTATCCATTTATCAGTTGATGGACATTTGGGTTGTTTCCCTTTTTTTGTCTATTATGAATAATGCTGCTATGAACATTTGTGTACAAGTTTTTGTGTGGATGTGTTTTCATTTCTCTTCCACCTAGAAGTGGAGTTGTTGGATCATATGGTAACTCTATATTTAACCTTCTGAGGAACTGCCAGACTGTTCTCCACAGCCATTCCACCATTTTACATGCCCACCAGCAGTGTATGAGGGTTCTCATTTCTCCACATCCTTGCCAACACTTACTATTATTATCTGTCTTTTTCATTATAGCCATCCTAGTGGGTTTGAAGTGATACCTTGTTGTGTTTTTGATTTGCATTTCCCTGATGGCTAATAATGTTGAGCATTTTTTCATATGCAAAAATTTAAAACCAAGTAAGAGACACTTAAAAAGGGCCACAAGAAACTTCTCAAGTTTAGAATCTTCTATGCCTACAAGGTACCAAACCAACTGTTTGGCTACCCTGAGGTATAGTTTGTATTGGAATAGCTGGGTAAATGTTTGACTCTTCCCCTTATTGATCATTTGTCAGAATAATGAGTCATGCATAATTTTAAACCAAAATAAATAAGTAAAGAGTGATTTTATACCTGTTACTTTGTTGTCTAGAATAAGAGTCTGTATTATGCCACTAGGGGAATTTATATGGTGTTTTGTCTTTTAAAAAAGACTGGACTGGACTAGATGATCTCTAAGGTCTCTTTTAGCCATAATAGGCTATGATTTTTCTCAGAGATATGATTTTTTTCATTTTTTTAATAATAGACTATGATTTTTTTTCAAATAAAAGCGTTTATCTCAGTAGTAAATAAGTATATAAAATGACTTCATATGCTCCAATGTTCTCTGGAGCGTAGACATGCCTTTATCATACAGCATGATTTACTTACTACAGGATTTGCAATAATTTTGTGCATATGTCTCAAAAGCTCTGATTCTTGGAGGTTAGCTAATTTGAGGGAGTGAGTGCAGCAGGGCCAGGAGGGATAGCTTAACCAATATTGTCCTTGGGAATAAATTTGTCAAGATAATAGTGGATGAGAAAAGGGGGATATTGAAAACTGTATAATGTGATCGGTTTTTGTAAAATACGCAATAAAAAGAAACTTCCAGCCTTGGGTGTCTGCGTGTGTGTGTGTTTGTGTGTGAAATCTGTGTTAGAGTATGTGGGCAGAAACTACATTAGATTATTAAGGACATCAGCATCATGGCCGAATGAGATTCCCTCTTTGAATCTCTGCCCCCTAAGACACAACAAAAACATTATTCGCATACCAACAGAGGTCAATCAAACACTACAAAGGACTTCTAAGAAACCCTTGCTGCCGTACATCTGATGGTGGAGGCAGGGAAAGCCCCAAAGGACTTGAGGAGAGGTAAGGAAATCTACTCTCCCTCCCCATCTGATCACCAAAGACAGCGTGGCTCACAGACAGAGTGGGGGAGGGGCGGCCCTCTGCAGGGAAAGCTATCGCCCTCCAGGTGCTCTCACAGACTGTTGAGAGATCTGGGAAGGACTGTTTCGGGGGTGTGGCCAATGCCCCAAGAGAGGCAGAAAGGAAGCCCCCCAGGTCGGGCAGGTGAAAGAGAGAACCCCTCCCCCCACACGTCCTGCGCTTCAGCACAATCCCTCCGGGGACTGCAGCGGGCTCAGAACACACCACTTGTGACCTCCACCCACTGACAGCAGGGGGTAATTGCAGGACCAGAAATTTTATCAAGGTGAGGAATGGCAAAGGTAAATCAGCTGGCTCTATGCAAAAGTATCTTTAAGTCTCCAGACCAAGAGGAAAATGACAAACACCCAGAAACTAACCCTGAAGGCACAGAAATCTATAACCTGAACGACAGAGAATTCAAAATAGCTATCATAAAAAAACTTAACAAATTACAACAGAACACAGAGAAATAAATCAATGAATTCAGGGATTTCTTCACAAAAGAGATTGAAACCATAAAAAAAAAACCAGTCCGAAATATTGGAGATGAAAAACACAATGGATGAGATAAAGGAAAACCTGGAGTCTTTAAAGAGCAGAACTGACAATATGGAGGAAAGAATTGGCATTATTGAGGATAGCCATGCAGAAACGCTCCAAATAGAGAAGAAGAGAACTAAAACTAAAAAGAAATGAAGAAATTCTTTGAGAAATATCAGACTCAATTAGGAAAAGTAACATAAGGATAATAGGTATTCCAGAAGGAGAAGAAAGTTTTCCCGGAGAGTTTGTTCAAAGAAATAATAGCTGAGAACTTCCCAAACCTGGGGAAAGAGATGGAAATAACAGTGAATGAAATCAATAGATCACCTAAATATGTAAACAGGAAAAGACCAACTCCAAAGCATATAGTAGCAAAGCTAGCAAAAGTTAATGACAAAGAAAAAATATTAAGGGCAGCTAAACCAAAAAACAAAATAACATACAAAGGAAACCCCATCAGGCTCTCTGATTTCTTGACAGAAACCCCATCTGATTTCTTGACAGAAACTCTACAGGCTAGGAGAGACTGGAATGATATATTCAAAATCCTGAAAGACAAAAACCTTCAGCCAAGAATACTTTATCCAGCGAAAATATCCTTCAAATATGACGGAGAAATAATAACTCTCCTCAATAAACAAGAGCTAAGGGAGTTCATCATCACAAGACCCCCACTACAAGAAATGCTCAAGAATGCCCTTAGGCCTAGAAAAAAAACAAAACAGAAAGGGGATACAAAGGTTTGAGCAAGGAGAAAAGCAAGGAGACTAAACCAGAAAAACTGCAGTTGGAAAACATAAAAAATGAATTTAAGCTCATCACTGTAAACACACACTCACGACACAAGATGGAATAAGTGGTGACAACAACAAATAAGGAGGGGAAGAGGAAAGGGATCAAATCGACTTAGTCTAAGGAAACAAGAGGCATCAGAAAATGGACTATCTAATCCAGGAGATCTTTGATACAAACCTCATGGTAACCACTAAACATATAACCAGAAGAGAACCGCATGTGACAAATAAAGGGAAAACTAAGAGAATCATCATGCAGAACTACCACACTGAATTGGCAGTCCGAAACACATGGGACAAGAAATGAAGGAAATGTAAAAGAACCAGAAAATGAACAATAAAATAGCAACATTAAACCCTCATATCAATAATCACTCTAAATGTAAATGGATTGAATTCTCCAATCAAAAGACAGAATGGTGGGGTGGATTAAAAACCAAGATCCAACAGTTTGCTGCCTCCAGGAAAAATATCTCAGCTCTAAAGACAAACAGACTCAAAGTAAAAGGATGGGAGATGATGGTCCAAGCTAATGGCAAATAAAATGTTAATCAGAAAAAAAAAGAAACTACATTAGATTATTAATGCGGCTTTCTTGTGGTGGGGGGAGGGTCAGGGAGGAAGTTTAGATACTGATTTGGAAGAGAGAGGTAGAGTGCAGAGGAGAGATATCCATGAGTAAACCATGTATGAGATCTCATTTGTGTAAAATTGTATTTGTTTGTATTCATAAAAAAGTAATTAATGGGAATACCCCCTGCAGGCCTTCCCCAACTGACCAAAATTAAAAATCCTACTAATTTCAGCCCTTGTTTTAGAGAAAAATGTGAGGGATTTGTTTTTAAGTCTTTGATGTTGGAAAGAGGATTTGGGCTTTTGTTCCCAGACTCTTGAGTCCATTGTACATTCTATCTCACTCATCATCTTAGAATGCTCTAAGTGTTTGGCTTTTAATATTTTTTCTTCCTAGTTGGAAATCTACATTTCTGAAGGAACCCACTCAACAGAGGAAGACAGTAAGTAAATCTTAAACCATAATTAAAAAACAACTTCAGATAGTACTTTATCTTGGATACCAGGTTATTCTGCCAGCCAAGTATCTACTGGGTCATTTGCAAAAAAGTGCAAAATCAGTTATTAGCTCTTCCTAGAGGTGGGGAAACTTAGGTATTTCAAGGAAGTAATTTTTTCAGTGGGACTCTGGGTCAACTAGAGTTAGGCCCTGTGGATACTGACTGGTTTAGGCCAGTGGCTGCACATCTGTAGAGAATATCCAGCTCTAGGAACCTTGACTTACAAGCTCTAAAGAGAACTTGATTCTTTTCTTTGGTGGCAGGATAGAGAGCTGTGTACTTGAAATTGAAATTGAAGGTCTAGCAAGTAAAGCTGTAAGAAATCTTAGGGTAGGTGTTGTCTTTCTAGGTTAATATATTAAAACAGTAGTGGGGAGTCTTTTTATATAGAGGACCTCTGGCCTACAGAGAGAAATCAATCAGTAGCCACTTAAAAATAACAGAGGTGGGGTTTGTGAAAAGCAAAAGACAAAATGTTCTGCATAATCTATGTGTTACATTAAAAACAGAGAACAGAATTTTATCTACAAATGATAGAGTGCAAATAATGAGAAATACATTTAAAATGCATGTTGTGCTTAGCTTTCATTGCTAGGTAAATTGAGAAGTTGGAAAAAGAAAGCAGAGGAGGGGAGGAAAGGGACAGTAATAGAGTAAGAGCAACAATAAGAAATACAGAGGAAGACAGTGACTCAGGAACGCACACACAGGAAGAGATGCACAAAAACACAAACTCAGAAGAGAGATGCAGAGAGGAAGCCCACTGCTTTCAGAGGGACAGCCCATCCAGGAAACTTTTTAGATACTCTCATGAAAACTACTAAAACCATGTCGTGTTTTTACAATTCCAGACATGTAGATTATTTTACTCCTCACGGGTTAAATTTATTCAGATTCCATAAGCTGAGGGCTTCTACCTTTTAATTTAAAGAATAAAAGCGTTTAGATACCATAAATCCACTTAGGTTATGCTTTTGAAACTCCTCTTAATTATGGGATTTTATAACAGCAATAGTCTTAAACCTTAAGATTTGGGGGGTTTTATTTAGTAAGTATTTATTGAGTGCCTTCTGTGTGTAGGTGCACTTCGACCTTTGAAATACGTCCTTGCCCTTGTGGAGCCTACACTGTAGTAGGAAGAAACAGAATGAACTGAAATTGTTTACATAGGAATATATATATATTTCCTACATAAGACATTTTAGCAGGATCCCAGAAAAGTTAGCCCACATTAAGAATATGGATATCTGGGGCCAGCCCGGTGGTGTAGGGATTAAGTTCGCGCACTCTGCTTTGGCAGCCTGGGATTCACAATTTCGGATCCCAGGTGCAGACCAATGCACCGCTTGTCGAGCCATGCTGTGGCGGCGTCCCATATAAAGTGGAGGAAGATGGGCATGGGTGTTAGCCCAGGGCCAGTCTTCCTCCACAAAAAAGAGGAGGATTGGCAACAGATGTTAGCTCAGGACTAGTCTTCCTCACACACACAAAAAAAGAATATGGACATCTCTCTTTTATCAAGAGTGCTTTTAGCAAATTATGGACAACAAGTATGAGCCAATACCTTTGTTATATGAACATTCATGCAAACTGATTAAGACAAAAGTGGATTAGTATAAAGAGACATGAAGAGAAAATTCACACAAGAAGAACAAATAGATAAACATGGGAAAATGTTCTATCTCACTATTAATCAAGGAATTGCAAATTACAACAATAATATGGAGCCATTTTGACCTCCTGTTTTATGTATGTATGTGTATTTGTTTTTATTAATAATACCTGATATTTCTGGCAAACTGAAAGCTCGTGTGTTGCTGTTGACAATATAAATTGGTGAAGAATGCTGGGAAGTAATTCAGTGATATGAATCAAACCATAAATATACCCTTTGATCTAATAATCCCACTTTTAAGAATCTTTCCAAAAAGAAAGCTATATGTTTAAAGGTGCTCATTGTAAAATAGTCTTCATAATTAATTTAGAACACATAATTTTTGCTGTGTTAAATAACCCTATTTTAAAAAATAGGCTTAAGGGGAAGAATAGCTGTTTTCAAAATTGTATTTACTCTGAATGTAACAATATGGAAATATGTATATGGACAAAGACTGGAAAGAAAGAAATGAAAATAGTTGTGGTAGAGTAGTGGGATTATAGGGGATATTTTTCTCTTTGTCTCCTTTCCAGAATTTGTGAATAATTAGCCAAAGCCGGCTTTAAGTTGTCAAGGAGTTACATTCTATGTTTTAACAGGCTGATAAAAATACTGTCTGTCACTGTATATTGACACAGTTCTGCTAACTTTTTGTCTGTGTATTTTGCAGTCAACAAGCAAATAAATGACAAAGAGCGAGTGGCGGCTGCAATGGAGAACCCCAACTTACGGGAAATTGTGGAACAGTGTGTCCTTGAACCTGACTAATAGCTATTTTAAGAGCCACCGAACTGTAATTGTTTGATATATTTGTTTAAACTCTTTGTAAAATGTAAAAGACTCATGTTTAATACCTAGGTGATTTGTACCTCAAAGCATTTTTTTAAATTTCCAAGAAATAATTATAAAGTAGTACCTAGTTTGTTCAGTGTATAACACCCTCAGGATTTGTAACACTTAAATGATCAGACAGAAAAATATTTTCTAGTTATTATGTGTAAGATGAGTTGCTATTTTTCTGATGCCCATTGTGATACAACCACTTTTCATGTCAAATATTTACTGTGTCCAAATGAATTCAATTTAAATCATTATGTAAAATAAATAAAACAGAGATGATTCTTATAATGAGGCACCTTAGAATATTTTTATTGAACTGTAAATTTCAGTGTAAATGTCAACTCCAAAAGATATTTCCAAAGCTTTATTTTCTGATTATTATGTAGAATCAGAGATCTGAGAACCAAAAAGAACCCTTAAGATTAGGCCTAGGCCCCGCCTTCCTTCAGGAGAGTCCTGGACCCATTTATAGATGAGGAACAAATGTGGAGAAGGCCAGGTGACGTATGTAATTTTGAAGATCAAGAATCCCCAAAGAAGTTTTGATTAAACTAGTCTAAATTTGTGGTCTCTTCTTGTACTTTATTCAGTTTGTTTTAGGGGATGATGATCATTTGAAGTGTAACAAGGTGTGGTAGTGTTGGCCCCCAGTGATCCTTGATTCCTGGTATTCATGCACTTGTATAGTTTCCTTCCATATTGAATCAGAGCTGGTTGGTGTGACTAATAAAGAATCAGAGGTGACAGTGTCTGACTTCTGAAGCTAGATCATGAAAGGTGTTGATGCTTTCACCTTGATCTCTTGGATTGCTCATTCTGTGGGAATCCAGCTGCCATGACTTGAGAAGAGTTGAGCAGCCCTGTGGAGAATTCCACATGGAGAGGAATTGAGGCATTCCACCAATAACCAGTACCAACTTGCAAACCATGTGAGTGAACCATGTTGGAAATGATTTTCCAGCCTCAGTCAGGTCGTTAGCTTAAGTGGAACTTCATGAGACCATGAGCCAGAACTGTGTAGCTAAGCCACTCCTGAATTCCTGACCCAGAAAAGCTGTGAGCAACAATAAATGTTTATTGTTTACACCACTAAGTTTTGGGGTAATTTGTTATGCAGCAATAAGTAACCAATATACAAGTTATCAGAATGGAATTCTTCTGCCTCTAATTAAGGATACTAAGGGGAAAATAGAAGAACTTGTTCCATGGCTCTTGAACCCCTTTATCTACTTCGAGAATACAAGTTTTGAGAGAACAGAAAAGATTTGGTAAGAAGATTGATGAAGAGATTTCTTTGGATAAAGCTGTTGCTGTACTGAGTTCCAACCCCCATTTTGGCAGAAGGGTAGGAAAGTGACACCTTCTACCAGTGTCTGCTGAGGAGAATTTCTTTTTCTTTTTTTTTTTTTTTGCGAGGAAGACCAGCCCTGAACTAATATCTTTTGCTGAGGAAGATTGGCCCTGGGCTAACATCCGTGCCCATCTTCCTCTACTTTATATGGGATGCCGCCACGGCATGGCTGACAAGCAGTGAGTGCATCAGCGGATGCCCAGGATCCGAACCCGCGAACCCCTGCCTGCCAAAGTGTGAACTACACTGCTGCACCACCGGGCTGGCCCCTGCTGAGGGGAATTTCAAGGGGACAACTCACAGAGAGTTTGGAAATATGTTCTCTGCAGTTGGGAGACCCAGAAAACTGGTGCCTGACTCAGCCCTGAGAAAGAAAGCAGAAGTGGGCTGAAGGCTGGCATCTGACTCCTGCCTAGGAAATCTAGAGGGCGAGAGAAAGGCCAGGCTGACTACTTTGATGACAGAGTCCTCGTGGCAAGGGATGCCGGAATGTTTCACGGACCATGCTGTGGGGTCATTTTTGACATTGTCTGACAGGCCATCAGCAGAGCCAAGGAGACCTCGACAGGAAGGGTCTGGACATGGACTGCCTAGTGCCCAGGGACTGAGGAGAGAGGACGGCAAGTGAGCAGCCAGGGTGAAGATACATTGCCAGAGTCAAGGGACACAGCAGGAACCTCTGGTAAGCTCATGCCAACCGAGTGCCAACCAAGAGAAAACCAACTCTAATCACCAGGCAGGCCCAGAGCGCCCAAAGCCAACCAGCTAAGTAAGAACTGTCCAATCTCTAGAGCTCATCCCTCCCTCCCTCAGCTTCTGAGGCAGTGGTAGAATAACTACCAAGTGGGAGAGATGAGGAGGAGGAAAGAGGACAGAGCAAAGGACTCCGTCTCATTGCTTTGCTATAGGTTTCAAACCTGAAGCAAGCTCAAGTTAGTGAAAGAATTAATGCCAAGTTTGTAGTTTTGACTATTTTATGTGACTAGATACCGTAAGGCAATGAAATTGTATGATTAAAAGTGACAGGAAGACTTAATCTGACAGGAATCATGTATCTGCCCAAATCTTTACCTATGGGCGGGGGAAGATCATGCCTTCTCGACAGAGTTTCAAAGGATAGTGGGGGACAAAAATAAAACCAATCTCATACAACATACTGGTTATAGAATCCTGTTAAACTATCTTGGCTTCTGCTAAGGCTCTGCACTGGTGGGAATGTCTCAGCAGAGTTTTATCCCCATGTTCTCCCTCTCTCTTGAGGTTATAAAAAATGCTGCTGTCAGAGAAGCCACAGACATTGTGGCATTGGAGCACTAGCTTTGTGGAAATGTCACTATCCATTCCTGATCTTTTGCTATGAAAGTTCTCATTGGCCCCTCTCTTTCTTCTGGATCTTTAAAAATCGGTCACCCAGCATACATAAATAGATCCAGAAGTAATACAATGTTGCTGATTTATATATATATATATATATATATATATATATATATATATATATATATATATATATATTTGTGTGTGTGTGTGTGTGAGGAAGACTAGCCCTGGAGCTAACATCCGTTGCCAATCCACCTCTTTTTGTTGAGCAAGACTGGCCCTGGACTAATATCCATGCCCATCTTCCTTTATATGGGACGCTGCCACAGCATGGCTTGAAAAGAGGTGTATCGGTCCACACCCGAGACCTGAACCTGCGAACCCCAGGCCTAAGTGGAGTGCGCGAACTTAACTGCTATGCCACCGGGTCAGCCCCACAATGTTGCTGATTTTTAGTCATCACTGTAATCACTTCTTTCTAAATTGCAAATCCACCAGAAATGGTCATTAGCACGAACACTAAGTTTCTTGCTTTGTGGCAGTCTGCGATCCAGGGCCAAGGTGAGAGCTAAGTGTACCTGGTGTACACCCTGTTCCATAGTCTCCCCCCACAGTGTGTACGTACATGCCTTTTGATCAGCTGTCTGCTTCTAAAAGATATGATAGGCATCATCTGAGGGGGACTGGGTCACAGCCCAGGGTCAAATTCATACTCATCCCCAAGTTCTGACCATTTCTCATTACTCGAGCCTTGATGTTCTGGGAAACCCAGGAAGTCATACAAAGGGCTTGAAGAGCAGGGCTATCTTTACATCCCCTTCTCATGAGACCCTGATGCATGAAACTCTCATTGCCAGTTTCAGGTGGCTGGAGTCTAGTGAAGTCAGAGATCTCTGGTGTATGCTCTTGCCAACTGTTGCACTTACTCACTGGTGCTCTCATCAGCAGATGTTTAGTGAGCACTTTTTAAGTATCAGGCACTATCTTAGGTGCTGAGGATACAAAGATGGATCAGCCACAGTTTGTCCTTCAGCCACTGTCTGCTGCAGGCAGTGAATAATGCAGACTCAGTCTCACCTAGTGCCTGATCTTGTCCCATGTAGGTATGGAGGCTAGACAGCCAGGACCAAAGACTAAACCATACCTTAGGGACTGTCTGGTGAAGAGATCACTGATGTGCAACTAGAAATGAGTCACTGCTGCAGGCGCCCCATCCTGCTGGCCCTGCTGCTCTTGGAAGTTAGATGTAACTGCCATTGTTTCCGCTACTGCAGAATGATCTCTTCTCTATCCCTGCTGTTTTGTGTGACTCACTCCAGGTTCAGGGTCCTAGATAGGATCTCTAATGGAGTCACATCTCCATGCCCTGGCTGCCAGGGAGGCAGGAGAAAGGAGAATCTGGCCTTCTGTATGGGGAGGCCGACTCTTTCTCCCAGCAAGACTCACATGGAGGAAGCCAAGTAAAAGGGTTCTGATGACTAATATAACGGTTCCAATGACTGAATTTGTACTTTATCAATTATAACAGCATCTACATATAAGTGAAAAATAGAAGTACAACAACAAGACGTATTCTTTTCAACCATTTAAAAATATAAAAACCACTCAGCTTGTGGGTTGTACAAAAGCAAGCATTGGGCTGGATTTGGTTTGTGGGTCATTTGCCAATCCCTGATCTATGGGAATGATTCTTAACCTTTTTGGAAGGTCTCAGACCTCTTTGAGAATCTGATAAAAGATATAGAATGGACCCTCTCCCTAGAGGAAAAAGACACATAAAACTGCATGTGACTCCAGGACTTTCATGGATTTGCTAAGGAGTCAGTGGACCGCAGGTTAATGACTCTGGTCTATAAATACTGCTAGCTGAGCACTGAGGCTTCCCATTCCTTTAATAACTCCTCAGAGCCCAGGGGTTCACAGACTTGGTTGGGAGCCACTACCTTCTTAGATCATAACGAATAATGGAGAAGCTTCCTCAGCTCCGCTCTAAAGCAACTGCTTTGTTACCCAAACTGCAGATGTCTTTAGCAGGATACAATTCACTGTAATTAGGGGAGAACCTTATTAGGAAGGGGAAAGATTGCTATAAAAGTCGTATTGCATTCATAGCCCAATTGGCGTCCCCCATGGGTTAATAGAATGGCAGAAAACAAGCCCATGAACTGGGAGAGTTGAAACGCATCACTGATGCACCACTACTGGAAACACTCAATTTTTTTTTTTTTTTGCAGGGGAGGAGTTGCCCTAAGCTAACATCTTTTGCCAATCTTCTTCCTTTTTGTTTTCCTTCCTTCCCCTTTTGCCCCCAAAGCCCCAGTACATAGTTGTATATAGCTGTAAGTTCTTCTGGTTCTTCTATGTGAGCCACCACCACAGCATGGCTACTGACAGATGATTGGGGTGGTTCTGCACACAGGAATGAAGCTGGGCTGCCGAAGCGGAGTGAGCAGAACTTTAACTGCTAGGCCATCAGGGCTGTCTCAAAACACTCTATTTTTTAAGCTGCTGTTGGGTACTGAGTTTTTATGTTATTCCTTATATCTTTTTGTATATATGAACTATTTTACAAATAAAAATTTTTGAAAAACCCACTTGCACTAGCCTGGGCTGGTGGTTGTCCCTTACTCAGTTTAGGTGGCCTGCAGGGCAGAGGAGAACTCAGTCCCTATGTGAATTTATTTGGGGCAGATGTGCTAGGGGAAGACGGGGTAGCAGTTGCTGTATGGGCTATGAGGTTCTCTCTGAGTGCTATTAGTATCACACAGACCTTTGACCCTAACAAAGGAGGTGGTTCAGTGCACAGACCCGGGTGCCAATCTGCCACCTTGATCTAATCCTGGACTTAGCCACTTAGTAGCTGTGTGACCTTGGGCAAGTTACCTAACCTCTCTTTACCTTAGTTCCCTCATCTGTAAAGTGAGGATGATAAAAGTGCCTATTTCATAGGGCTGTTATGAAGATTAAGAGGGAATGCTTGTGGGGCTGGCCTGGTGGCATAGTGGTTAAGTTTGCGTGCTCCACTTTGGTAGCCCACGGTTCGCAGGTTCAGATCGCTGATGCAGACCTACACACCGTTCATCAAGCCATGCTGTGGCAGCGTCCCACATACAAAATAGAGGAAGATGGACACAGATGTTAGCTCAGGGACAATCTTCCTCACACCCCAAAAAAAGAGGGAATGCTTGTAATTGCTGAGCATAATGCCTAGAACATAGCATATGCTTCAGTAGCATTTGTTAAATAAAAATAGAGGAAAGGGCCCCTTGGTGCTAAGTTACTTGATGGAGGTGACAGTTTTCCTCCCTGGCTGGGTGTAATTACCTGCGGAGCACTAGATGGCAGCAAAGTATAATTCCTTGGTGCCAGCTTCCTGGTTTCCAGTTGGTCCTATCTGAACAGGATGGAGCACTGACCGCTTAGCATCAGCTGCCCTGGGTGTTCCCAGCACCTGCTGAGGGACCCGCTCAGGGCACATTCATCACCACTCTAACCAGGCTGCACCAAATGGTGCCAGACCACACTGGGCTCATTGCAGTCTGCGACTTTGTTCTGACTGGGGTGATTATCGTGGAAGACTTAGATGTAGAATTACTTTGCCAAAGGTTATGTGTAATTTTGAGGCTTTCGATACATATTGCTGAATTGCCCTCTGAAGAAATTGTACTGGTTGATATCCCACCAAGTACGGGGGTTTGTGTCCCTGCCCCATGCTAATATTAAGTATTATTATTTAAAAAAATCTTTGCCCAAGGTGGAGGATTAAAAAATGCTATCTTTTCTCATTTTCATTTGTTTGCTAGGATTAAACACTGAAAAATATTTCTACTGGGATTTAAAAAAAATCATATATTTATATCCTTTGCTCATTTTTCTACTAAGATGTTCACTTTTTAAAAAGTTATTTATACAATGTGAATATTAGCATTTTCTGTCATATATACTGCAAGTATGTTCCCCAGTTTTTTGGTTGCATAGACATGTTTAACAATTATTTATTTGGTTTTAGAATGAGTGATACCTTCAAGTGGTGCAGACATCATAAAGCATAGAAGGATATGCAGTGAAAGGATTCCTTCCCAACCCTATCCACCCAGTTTTCACCCTTCCCCAATAGGCTTCATGGTTAATAATTTCTTACTCATTGCTCCAGAGAGTTTTGTGCCTGTAAAAGCCAATACAAATATATGTATCCTTTTTGCACAAATTTTAGTGTATATTGTGCCAGACCCTGCTGTTTGAGGCCTTGCTTTATTTTTTTATTAACAATGTATTTTTGAGATATTCCCATATCAGCCTACAAAGAGCTTCCTCATTATTTTTTGCTGAGTTGGAGTTTTCCGTTGTATGTGTCATATTTTATTTAACGAGCCTCTTATTCATGGGCATTTAGATTTTTTCCATTTTTTGCTATTACAAACAATGCTACAGTGAGTAACTTTATATACACCTTATATTACACGTGTACAAGTAGGTCTCTAGGATAAATTCCTGAAAATAGAATTGTTGGATAAAGAATCTATGTATTTATAATTAGATACTGACCAATTGCCCTCTATAGAGATTGTACCGATTTACATTCCTACCACCAATGTATGAAAGTGCCCATTTCACTGCAGTCAAATAGGGCATTATCAAACTCTTAGATTTTTGTCAAACTGACAGGTGAAAAATTATACCTCAGTGGAGTTTTAGTTAGTATTTCTTTCATTATGAGTGAGGTTGAGCATCTTTTTTATATGATTTCGAGACATTTGTATTTCCTTTTCTGTGAACTATCTGTTCATGTTGTTTGTCCACTTCTCGTTAGTCTTTTTCTTAACGATTTGTAGGAATACCCTTTGTGATGTGTGTTGCAAGTTTTTTTTTTCCAGTCTGTCACTTGTTTTTGACTTTTCTCTCTTTTTTATTCAAGGTTTTCTTTGTGATTTTTATGTGATTGAATTTATCAATCCTTAATTTTATGTATCCTGGATTTTTTGCCATCATTAGAAAGTTCTCCTTTCCAAGGTTATAAAGCATTTTTCCTATGTTTCCCTTTAATATATTATGATTTAATTTTTTAACATTCAATATTTGAGCCACTTGGCGTTTATACTGGCATACAATGAGGAATGGAGCTAACTCAGTTTTTATCCAGATGTCTCATTATTGTCTTGACACCACTTGTTGGATAGTCCAGCTTATTCATGACCATTATTTTCAAACTCTACTTTATGAACCATATGATCACAGCATTATTTTTCATAACGAAAAATGGAAAACTTAATGTCTAACAATTGGTAAAGTGTTAAACAATTTATACTACATTCATTTAATGGAATCTTAATGTTTTCAAAGACTAATTACATGGGAGAATTCTCAAGACAAAATTGAGAGAAAAGCAAAATACAAAACAATACATGCCAAGTGATTCCAATTAAAAATGAGTACATTTATGTATAAAATGGATAGAAGAAAATGTATAAAAATTTAAGAATAGTTACCTCTGCCTTAAAAAAAGTTTATTTGCAATGAACATGTTTCCTTTCAATAACTTGATAACCCCTAATAAGTGTTATTTAAAACACCAAAAAAATCATATGGTATATATGTTCTTTGTAAAACCATTTTTAAAAATATATTTTTAAGATGAGAGATAATAAAATAAAATATATTTTCCTCCTTGGGGGAGTTTCCTTTGATTTTATGCAGACTCCTGAGGTTTAGTACTTTAGCACACCGCTCTTATTCTTGGTTATCCTGAATGTGTTTTCTATCTGCTATCTTCTTAGATGCCTCCTGTATCTTCCACAGCTCATGGCACAGTGTTTTCCTGTTGAATTATTTCAGGCTCACCTTGACCATACTGAGGGATTTGGCTTTACCCAGGGCTTCCGCCTTTGGCATTTCACGTGAGGAATGTCCACTGGACGAGGGGTCAGGGGGCCGGACCTTTAATCCTGGCTCTGCCCCAGACAACTGTGAACTTGGGTAAAAGTCACTTCCCCTTTTGGGCCTCCTTCTTCCTTCTATAAAATGAAGATGTTAGATAATCTGTACGATTCCTTCCAGTTTTAAATTTCTAACTCCTAGAAGCCAAAGTGGATTCTGGTTTTCTGGGGCTTCCAAGGATTCATTAGCATCATTAACAACCACAAGTGATTAATATTGAGCTTGGTCCACAGTTGCTAATCTGTTGACTCATGCAGAATTAAAAGTGATTATGACCCTTTAGCAAAGCTTATTAGTTTTTTTTTTTTTTTACGGAATGTTATGGTTCTTCAGCTTCTGTTGTTGTTGTTGTCCTGACTAAGCTAGTTAAGATAAACTGGTCACATCAGCTGCATTTCCTTGTTGCTGGATTCCGGAGGCTGCCATTTCAGTGTTCTTTGGCCACATTAAGGTGAGGTCTGTGCAGATGAGTCAGAATGTAAAATGAATGTGTGTGCAAAGTTCAAGGTTGCCTTGCGGGGTGAATCTTACCAAGTTGCAGAGCCTTGATGGACCTTCATTTCTCCAACTGAAATGCATGACTACCATCAGGGACTATGGGGGCTGACTTTGTGTTAATCTAATCCTGCTGCCTCATTTTATAGGTAAGAAAACAGAAGCCAGGAGATGTTGAGTGACCTGTCCACACTCACACAGCATGGAAGAATCAGGACCAAGACTATGAGGTTAGAATATATGGAAAGAGGCCTGGTTTCCAATTGAGTATTTGTCAATAATAAGCAGTGCAATTTGGCCAAGGCATTTTTTCCCCACTAATTAAAGTGAATTAAAAGAGAATAAAATGTGAAACTTTCTGGGTTCCTTAATTATTTTGTAGACCAAAATAGGGCTAGGTAGATCGACAGAGAACTTCCTGGCGAAAAAAATAGGACATAATAGGACATAAAAATCAAGATATGATTCTACTCATTTGTCATTTTCATCAATTTCTGAAGGATATTTACATCTTTATGTATTTTCACATTAGTGATGTTTAATGTTCTTAGCAATATTTTTTCTTTCAGCAAGATTTAGCAAAAGAATGCAGTGCCCTTTAGTAAGTGCTGTTCTTGAGAAGAAATGAAGCTGAGGAAGCCTGACTGAGCTCTAAGAACCTTAGCACCCATTAATAGGTCTAAAAGCTTAATGTGCATTAATGGGCACGAAACATGATATTTATTCATTCTTTTCTGGAATGAAGAGGACTCTTTGGGTACGAGCTTACTATCCTCAGAGCAGCCTCCGTTGTACATATTTTTTTATTAATTAATATAGCTTTCTTTAATCATAGAAGTTATATAGAAACATAGCAAAACCAAAGGAAGTTCAAAAAAATATAAAATGAAAACTAGGTCTCCCTTTCCGCCCACTCCAGTGTTACTCCCCAAAGACAACCACTTTCAACAATTTTTAGTTTTAGTTTTTCTGCTAAGCACCATAATAAATGTTATGTTTTACTTTTCTCAACTTTTGATTTTGAAAAATTTCAAACTTACAGAGAAGTGGCAAGAAGAATTCATCTAGATTTATCAACTGTTAACAGCTTGCCATATTTAGCTTTCTCTCACTCTACATATATACATATTCTTTTTGCTGAACCATTTGAGGAACAGTTGTAGACATAATGCCACTTCTCCCCAAAATACCTCAACATGCATGCCCCAAGAATAAGGACATTCTTCTCTGTAACCACAATATAATTCTCCCACTCAGAAAATGTAGCATGGATATGATTATGTATTAAAACATCTGTATTCAAATTTCCACAATTGTCCAATAATGTCCCTTTTAACTTTTTCTTTCAGTCCAGGATCCGATCACTCATCACACGCACTGAGTTGTTACGTCTCTTCAGTCTCCCTTCATTTAAAACAGTCATGTTTTTCTTTCATGACACTGATATTTTTAAAGAGCACAAGTCACTTGTTTTGCAGACTATCTCTCATTCTGGATTTATCTGGTCGTTTCCTCATTCAGCTTCTACATTTTGTGTGGGACTCCTACATAGATGGAGTTATATCTTTCTCAGTGCAACATATCAACAGGTACATGTCAGCTTGTCCCATTTATTATTGATGCTAAATTTGGACATTTTATTAAGGTGGTATCTGCTAGATTCCTCCATTGTAAAAGTGCCCTTTTTTCTTGGTCATTAATGAGTAGTCTGTGGGGTGATACTTAGAGACTATGTGAGAATCCTGTTCTCCAACAGTCTTTCACTCAGTGGTTTTAACATCCAGTGACGAACGAGTCTTGCCTAAATCACTCATTACTGTGTGGTGGTAAAGTGGTGATTTTTCTAATTCCATCATTTTCTCTACACTTACCAGTTGACATTTTTCTTTAAAAAATTACTTTCCTTTCTTTTCCTCTCGTTTGAATTTTTATTTTTAAATATCAGATTAGAACACATGAATTTAAAAAAAAATATTCAATATGTTACAATCTATTCCTGTCATTGTTTATTTCAGCACTCAAGTTATTCCAAACCTGGCCAGTGGGAACCCCTTCGAGCTGGCTCCCTTGTCCTCGACACATTAGTTACCGTCCACTTTTGAGCACTTCCTAACTTTCTGGCACAAGATGTTCTAGCCTCACCTAGTACTCTCCCTGCCCCAGCCCTGGTATCAGCCATTTCCCTTAGGAGCCTTCCATTATAATTTAAACCATAGAAACTAGAATAAATTCCCTTCCTTCTACCTCTTCTCCCCTTTCCACTTCCCAAATTCAACAGCTATACATTTTTTGTGTTGTCAAGATTTATAATACTTTTGATCTGTACTTATAGTTAAACTAGTTCATTTTTTGCTTATAGGTTGTTTCTAAAAATTAAAAACCAATGAATGAGATTTTATGATTATATATAATTCCCTTTGGAAACAAATATACATCAGGTCTCACATTTTAGTGTAAATATGAATCTCCTAAGAGGCTTGTTAAAGATTCACATTCTTCAGCCCCACCCCTAGAAGTTCTGAATCAATAAATTTAAGGGATCTGGTGATTCTAAGACATTCTGAAGTTGTATCAGATGCGTAAAGAAGGAAATATAATCCCATGTTATTAAAATATGGCAGCTTGATTGAGAATCCTTCAAGTGTCAGCTCCTTAAGGATTCTTTACAGCTGTATTCCATTTATCTGGGTCATACTCAGCCCAAGCTATTTCTTATATCCCATATCGTCCTCTTTCTTGGATTCTTTAAACATTTTTACACTTTCTAGAGTAATTTTTTTCTATCAGATGTGTGTGGTAAAATTTCTAAGCCATTTTGCAAAAATGGCTTCATTCTGCTCTCATACTTAGCAGACAGTTTGGTTTGATAAGTGAGAAGTCTAATGTTGGTCTGATTTGTATTCTTCTTGAGGCAAGATGCTTTTCCCCCTCTGAATTCTTTTAGAATATTTTTCTTTATTCTTAGGGTTCTGAAATTTCATTATGATGTGCCATGGTGCAACCCTGCTTGGCACTGGTAGTTTCCTTTAATCTGAAGATTTTTGTCTTTTTTTAGATAATTTTCTTTTAGTATATCTTTTACTATTTCTTCCTTTTAATTTTCTCTCTTCTCTCCTAATACTCAATTTAGACAAATGTTAAACTTCCTAGATCTATTCTCTATGCCCTTGAACAATTCTCCATATTTCCCATCTTTTTGTTCTGTTTTAAGAGACATCTTTATTTTTCAGTTTACAAACTGTATAAGTGGGTTGGGTGTGTTGTTAGTCTAGCTTTCCTGTTGGGGACTGGATGGGAAGAGTGCAGGTTGGGGACAATTGGTCAAAAAAGTAGAGTTTTACTCCAAGCCTGGTGCACCATGATATATTTCACTTCTAGATGGGGTGTCTTTCCTTTCCCACCCTCTGTCCCTCATGGAGGGCCAGAGTTACCTCTGCTCTGCTTCTTCCAAGGGCCCTAATGCCCTCACTAGGAGGCTTCCCTAAGCAGGTTGTTCTCTTCTTCATAGAGGTATTCTCACTCAGGCTTTATCCCAAATCCAAAGCTGTGTCCTCTGGCAAGTGTTAGGTAGAAGAGTAGGGGGAGGAGCCTACTGGCCCTGCTCTGCCTGATGTGGCACTTCTTGAATTAGCATCCTGGTCACACCGTACTTCCCACCTCTCCCACTTCTGCTCTTCCTGACAGTCAATGCAGAGCTTGAAGCTTTAGAGTTCACAATTGGGACTCTGGAGTCAGACTGCATTGGTTTAAATCCTACCTCTGCCACACATTAACTATGTGAGTCTCACTAAATCTCATCTGTAAAATGGGGATTATAATAATACAGTGTACAGTAAGTGCTCAGTTATTATTGGAGACGACGAAGACTATGAATTCTGATATGTTGAGCTGTGATTTTATTTCCCTTTTTTCTAGCAATCTGATCCCACCTGTTTTCTTTTATTTTAATTTTTATCAAAATTACATACGTACAGGGGTCAGCCCAGTGGCGTAGTGGTTAAGTTCACGTGCTCCACTTTGGCGGCCCGGGGTTCACAAGTTTGGATCCTGGGCATGGACCTACACATCACTCATTGAGCCATGCTCTGGTGGCATCCCATATACAACATACAGGAAGATTGGCACAGATGTTAGCTCAGGGCCAACCTTCCTCACAAAAAAAAAAAAAATTACATACATGCATTATTTTAAAGAGCAAATACTTTATAAGTCTTATAACTAAAAACCATCATCCCCTGCCCCATCCTGTCCCATACTTGAGCTCCACTCCCTAGAAGCCACCAGTTTCAACCCTTGAATTTCTCTCTTCATCTTTGGTGGTGGGAGATGGTGTATCACATCCACTTACACCCTGATACTGCCACCACAGTTGTTTCCTTTCAAATGGGAAGGGGCCATGGAACATTGGATAGTCAAAACAAATGTACATCTTCACTACACTCTTTGAGTCTCAGTTTCCCCTTCTATATATAAAAAAATAATAATATTGGTCTATAAAAGGTATTCAACTTGGGGATTAAATGAGATAATAGGAAAACACTTCGTACAGTGCCTGGCTCATGATAGATTCTCTATAAATGTTGGCTTGATCTGAGTAGAAGGATGGACATATTTTATGTGGATAGAGTGATAGAAGCCAAGACTGAGAAGCCAGAAAATCTCCTGAAAGGAAAGAACAGAGGGAGCCTGAGGTCCCTTAGCCTGGAGAGCAGGTCTGGAGAGGAAGGAGCAGGGCCCAGTCCTGTCTGGGGCAGAGGCCGCTGATAGATGAGTGGACTTGGCCTCCTGTGCCTTTGTTTTCCTGGATGCAGCTGCTCAGAACTGGGTCAGGACCTGGACTTAGCTGAGATGGAGTCAGCGTGCAGACCAGGGAGGGCAGAGCAGGGGCCCTGAATGAGAAGGCCAGCTATACAGAGGTCAGGGATCAGCCAGGATGTGGAAGGAGCCACCTGCAGAGTGACCAGGTCTGGCCTTGAAGTTTCTTTTCAGAGGAAGATGGGGAGGAAATGCTGTCCTACCCATCCTTCCCTCATGGATCCACCATAGGCCTCTCATGGGTCCAACCACATTACCAGCAAAGTGTGGAGAAGGATGACAGGAGTCACTCAAAGGGCCCATTAACAAACACAGGAAAGTGAAATCATTGCTTCAGCTCAGCAGATATGATTGTGACATCTAAGAACATTTCTTTCCTCAGAGGGGCCTCCCCGCCCCCACCCCCAGGCACTCAGGGACCTCCCTCTCACCTCTGGGCTCCCTTGGGGCCCTGCCTAGCCTCTGCTCTGGCCCCAGAACATGAGATTCTTGGCATTTGTTCCCAGGATATCTCTCCTGCTTGGCTTTGAGCTCCTGAAGGGCAGGGCCTTCACCTCATTTCTCTGAGGGCCTGGCCCAGGATGGGCATCAGGAAATGTTTAAAAAACAAATGAGGCTGGAATTGAGCTGAGCCTTGGATAAATGAAGGGGAAAGGAAGAAAGTATTTCAGAGACAGTGGCAGGAACAACATGGCTGGAGAGATATGGCACAAGTGACAAGACTGTCTTGAGAGAGGGCAACATCTATTTTGGGAGAAAAAGTTGACTTTTGTGCCAGTGCTTTCTCATATATTTTGTCTGGTCCTCACATCAGCCCTGAGAGAAAGGTGTAATTATTCCCATTTTACAGATGAGGCAACTGAGGCTCAGAGAGGGGAAGCGACTTGCCCAGAAAGTAGCATAACAGGAATATAAATAGGCCTATCTGATTCCTGAGCCTAGAGAAGTAGGTGGGTGGAATTTGTAGCCCTAAAGGTGGGGACAGTTTGGGGGCCCTGGCCAAGCACCCAGTGCCTGTGTCACCATCCTCTGCCCCAAACAGAAGGCGACAGCCTATGCCTGGGTCATGATCCCAATGTGACCCCTGTGCTGGCTGAGGTGGGAGTCGAGGTGGTAAATGGCAGGTGGTTTCATGCCCCCAGCCCTCTGTACACACAGCTGCTCCCACCTAATGTGCCCTCCCTCCCTCACGCCACCCCCTACTCTCCTGGTCCTATACTTTGAGGTTTGAATCAAGCCTCCCCTTCTCCTCAAGCCCCTCGTGATGCCTGCTAGGGTAGACCTGACACTTCGGGGCATTGAGCCTGAACTTCCCCCTACCAGCGTTTAGCCTTGGGAGGTGCCCTTGAATGTTTGCAGAGTTAGTGAGTGTGCACACGTGCCCAGGAAATCCCCATCCTCCAGGGCTTTCAGGGAAAGGCAGGGCCTCCCATGCCCCAACCCTTTTCTGTCTTCTCTCCTCCGCTCCCCACCCCATCCCTGTGGTGAGGTAAAGGCCTTGCTGAGTCCAGCAGGGCTAGAGGTTGAAGCAGCCGCCTCTGGCTGCAGGAGCCAGTGGGCCTCCTGGGAGAGGAAGCAGGAAGGACTGCCTGGACTACTCCACACCCCCAACCCTGCCTGGCTGGGTGTGGGAGAGCAGAGGGCACAGGGCAGGGTGGGCAGGGCTAGGAAGAGTTGAGAAACCAGGCCACCTTTGGGAGGAGGAGGCTTCCTGCCTGCCTTCTACCCAGGGGGCGAGCCAGCTGGGGAGGAACCACCTGTGTCCTCCCCTGGCCTGCCCTGATAGCCTAAGAAAGGAGTCAGCACTGGACCTGTTGTCAAGAAGCCTGCATTCCAGACTTCATTTAATACTTGGTAAGAATCTGCTCTGGGTCAGGCTGGGGGTGGATGGGATGCAAAGATGAGTAAGATCCATTTCCTCCTCTAGGGGAGATCACACCAGACATTTAAGGAATAATAAACATAGCTAATACTCACTGAGCACTTTATCATGTGCCAGACACTGATCTAAGTCCTTCATACATATCCATAACTAATCGAATGTTCACAACAACCCATGAGATAAATGCTATTCTTAGCTTCATTTGACTGATAGAGATGATGAGGCACAGAGAGATCGAGAAGCTTGCCCTAGATCACACAGTATGTTGTGTGCTGGGACCCACACTCACGCATCTGG
This sequence comes from Tapirus indicus, assembly GCA_031878705.1. NCBI lineage: Eukaryota > Metazoa > Chordata > Mammalia > Perissodactyla > Tapiridae > Tapirus > Tapirus indicus. The sequence continues at coordinate 55,055,961 of CM062918.1, read as the reverse complement.
CATCAGAGTCCCTGCATTGGGTCCTAACACTGTGCATCCTCTGTGCAGCCTCAGTGCCTGCTGCCCTGGCCGACACTGCAGCATCTTAATCCCTGCCCTGCCTCCTTGTCAGCAGGTTGTTAGGCTCTGGAAACGCCAGGCACCAAAATGTGCCTAGGATAGCATCACTTTCATTGCCCTCTGCTGCCTGCCACAGTTACATCTTTCCCTTGTCTTCTCATCCTGTGGAAGCTTCAAGCTCCTGTGACTCACCCATCTCACAGTCCCTTGGAGTGTCTTGCACAAAGCAGGTGCTCAGATGTGTTTGCAGTTTGGTGGGTTGATGGAGGATGTTTTCATTTCCCCAGGTCTCTGCAACATGAACAAACTGGTCCTCAACCTGTACACCTGGAGAGTTTTAACCACTGCTGATGCCCAGACCTCACTCTCAGAGGTTCTGATGTAATTGCTGTTAGGGTGCAGTCTGAGCATGGTGATTCTCAGGGTGATTCTGATGTGCTTTCAGGGCTGTGAATCCCTTATTAACACCATTTTAGAATACTTGCAAGTTTCAATTGAGGGCAGGCAGTGGGAGGGAGCAGTAAGAGCATGGGCTTTGGAGATGGGCAGGCAAGATTCACACCGCATCTTAGCCACTTACAGGTTGAGTGAGCTTGGGCAAGTCAACTTCCCCAAGCCTCAGTTACCTCATCTGTAAAAGGGGATGATAACATCCACACTGAGGTAGAGCCCTGGGCACTGGATGGCACATGCTAGAAGAAATGTAATATGTAGCACCTATTAAAATTAATTATACATCTCTCGAGGCAGCTCTGATGGCCTAGCAGTTAAAGTTCAGCACTCTCTGCTTGGGTGGCCTGGGTTTCGTTCCTGGGCGTGGAAGCACATCACCCGTCCATCAGTAGCCATGCAGTGGTGGCGGCTCACATAGAAGAACTAGAAGGACTTATAACTAGAATATACAAGTATGTACTGGGCTTTGGGGAGGAAAAAAAGAAAAAAGAGAGGAAGATTGGCAACAGATGTTAGCTCAGGGCCAATCTTTCCCAGCCAAAAAAAAAATTACACATCTTTCCATCCAACATCTGATTACTAAGTGCCAGGCACTTGGGCACCCTTGGGAGACAACAGAAAACCAGACAGTTGTGGTTCCTTACCTTGTGGCATTTACGTTCTAGTAATTCAATTTACCAGGCTTTTTTGGGTTTGGGATATCAGGCACTGTTTGGGTACAAAGATGAACCAGACATTGTCCTTGTCCTTGAGTAAAAGAGAAGTGGACACTAATCATAACTAAAATAGAGGAAGGGGAATGCCAATTAGGAACAAACCAAGAATGGTAGGGTTCAGGGGAGAAAGTCATCTACAGGGCAGATCAGGGAAGTTTCCATGGAAAATAAGATACCTCAGAAAGACCTTGAAGGATGTTTAGGATTTTGTAGGATGATGAGGGGGCTGGTGGTGGAATGGCTTAAACAAAAGCATGGAGGCAGGAACAGCTAATAATCCAACCTGGCAAAAGAGCTGGATGTGCATGCACAAGAGGGAAGAGGATGTGTGTGCACAGAGGGGAAATGCAGGTTGGAGCCTTAACTGCCAGGGTGAGGCATTTGGACTCTGTTTGCTCAGCTATGGGAACCATGCAGGACCTGGAGCTGAGCTGCATAATTCTTGGCTCTTAATACCTGGACCTCCTCCTGGCTTCATTCTGGAGTAGGTGTCCTTGTTGCCACCAGGAGACCTCAGGGTCTCCTCTTCTCTGCCCACTGCCGCCTTGGTCTCGTGTTCAGTGCTCAGAATCCTCTCGCTGCTCTCAGGTGAGGGTCTGGTGAACTCGCTCCACCACAAGCATAAAATGCATTTTCAGATGGCACCTCCCCAGGCAATTGCATTTGGCAAGTACAGTGGAAAGAGCACCAAACTGAGAATCTGGAGGAGGCCTGATTCTAATCCTAGCTCTCTCTCACTAGCTGTGTGACCTTGGGCAAGTCACATCTCCTCTCTGGGCTTCAGTTTCCTCAACTGAAAAATGACCAGTCTGATTGGGATGATTGACAGTGACCCTTCCAGCTGCAGTATTCTCTAACTTGTCATGTGTCAAATCCAAGAATGTCTGTTTTGCCTTGTGCAAGGAGACACTGCTGCTGCAAATTAGGTATTAAGCATGAGGCTCAGAAGGGAAGGGATGGAAAGGCTACATGTAGGTACTCCGGCTGTCTTGGCTGAGCCCAGTCTTGGATGCACCATAGCCCAGGCACCGGCCATGTGAATGAAGAAGCCTCCAGATGATTCCAGCCCCCAGTCATTCAAGTCACTTCCAACCACTCAAGTCTTCCCAGTTAAAGCCCCAGACATTGTGGGGCAGAGATAAGCCCTATGTGCTGTGCACTGTCTGAATTCCTGACCCTCAGTATGCGTGGGCCTAGCAAAATTGTTGTTTCATGCCACCAAGGCTGGGTGGTTTGTTACACAGCAATATATAACTGGAAATGGGGGAGGAGGTGTTATGAGGGTGGTCTGAGGATGAAGGGCCTTCTAAATGCTGGTGAAACCTCACTAGTGGGTTTCCTCCTCTTCCCACGGACTTGGAAAGCCACCTTTGGTCTTGGATATTACTCTCGTGCTGGACACTAATCATAACACCATAAGCATGGTGCTCTTGGGAGAGGTGGCTCAGAGCCTGTGCTGTCCTGGGATGTTGTAAAGTTTATAAACAAGGAAGCTCTGGGATCTTTCCGGAGGCTGTCACAGATGCTGAGTTACTGGTGGGGGAGAGGGAGTGGAGGGGGCAGGGAGGTGGGATGGAGATGGGGTTCATCTTACTTGTCAGTACCTCAGTGTCCAAAAAGGCTAAAGGGGGAAGGGGAGGTTGCTTACACTGGTAGAGGTCCTCTAGGTGCATCTTACACAGTCTATTTCATTTCAGCCCCACAGGAGCTCCATTAGACGCTATAAGGAGGGGTGTTTGCCTGGCTTTACTGAGGAAGGACAAGTTCCCTTACCAGGCCCGAGACTCTACACCAGGAATGGCAGAGCAGAGCTTTGAACTAAACGCAGGACTTGGAATCGAATGCTCTTTCCCAGGAGCCCGGTGGGTGACTTAGGGATGGAAGCTCTGGGAAGAGGCTTTCCTTTCCTTTCGCTGAACAGCCTCTTGTCTTGAAAAAGACCACTGAACTTGGCTTAAATTCTGTTTCCACTTCCTTCCTCCCACCACCCCCTCCATTCTCATTCCTTTTTTCCTCTCGGGATTTTTGGCAGAAGGAAGAGATGAAGAATCCACTCCCAAGCCCTTTATTAGGGAAGGCTTGATGGTGATGTGAGGCTTCATTCACCAACTGTGCCAGGGCAGGGGGCAAAAGAGGCCAGGCCGCTCCCAAGCCTGAGTGGGAATCACAGCCCCCACCCGGCTGTGAAACATGGATGGTGGGGTTCCCAGAAGTATCTGTGCCTTGTCAGGGAGCATTCCGGCTGGGAGAGAGAAAGCGGTCTGTTCCCGAATGGGACTTCCTGTCTCATGGTGTGTGTGTGGGAGGGGGGACAAGGAAACACTATTTGCTGAGCAATTGAGCCAGGCTGTATCACACGTATCAGCTCATTTAAGTCAATTTCCAGGTAAGGCTTGAAGAGGTTAGCTGATTTACCTAATGCCATACAGCAGGTAAGCGGCAGAGCCAGTAAGGACGCCTGGAGCATCTTGCCACTGGCTCTCGCCCCTTCTCCCGGGAACGTCAGAGCCCTGGAGGTGCCTGTCCCCACCTGGCAGGGAAGCTCCTGGCCCTCATTCACCCCGGGGCTGTCCGGAGGGTGCTCCCAGCAGGGGGCGCCCCGAGTCCTGTCGGGAGAGGCCGGGAGCGCCTCCAGCCGGCGCCTGGGACGGGGCCGGCCGCTCCGCCCCCTCGGCTCCTCCGCGGCCTCGCGGACGCCGGGGCGCAGGGAGGAGAGCGGAGCCGAACGCCGCGCACCCCGCCGCGCCCGCTGCCCATCGTGCCCGCTGTGCCCACCGCGCTCGCCGCAGCGCAGCCTCCCGCCGTGAGTAGCGCCCATGTGCGGGCTCGACGGGCGGGACGGGGCGTGCGGCCCGACTGCAGCGGCGCCCCGGGACTGGGGCTGGCGGGGGCAAACTGCTCCCGGGCGCTCTCTCTGTGTGTGTTTCCCAAGCCTGCCGCACCCGAGGGTGGCCGGCCGTGGTCTTGGGCGCTGTGGCCGGCACTGGCACGCGGGGACCTGCCCGCTGTGCCCCCAGGGAGCGCTCCAAAGCCTGGCACTTTGACCCGAGGGATGGAGTCGGGGCGGCGGGCAGAGGGCTGGCACCCAGGGAGGAGATGGGAGGCAGACTTCCATCAAGTTAGGGCCGCTTGACAGGGGCAGGCACCCCAGATTTCCGGGAGGAGAGGGGCCAGGTCTTATCAGCATCGGCCACCACTCACGCCTCCTGCCCTTAGCCCTACCCGTGGTCACTGGGGCAGCCAGTAGGTCTGCAGAAGGCTGGGGTAGAAGGGCATAGAAGAGTGTTGTCGACAGTTGACTCTGACTCTGGGCCAGGCATTGTGGATGTCTCACAGCATGTGTGGGTCTAGCTAATCCTCACCGCTGAAACTCTACAAGTGGAAATTAGTATTCTCACTTTTACCAAGGAGAAAATGGGGCCCAGAGAGGTGAGCTTTGAGGCTCGGCAGGTAGTGGTAGGTTAGGGGTGCACACTGGAAGAGAGATGCCGTAGCTGGTCTCCTCAGAGGCAGCTGGGAAGGTCTCTGGGGGCAAGTGGAGGGAGCAGAGCCCCTGACGCTTAAGTACTTGTAGAATCCAGTGGAAAGCAGCCGGGGGCTGCTGCTGTGGTTTCTGACCCTGCTTCCCAACTGCCTCTGTGTAAGGTCTTCCTGGGAGAATCCCGGTAACTGAGGGGTGCTGGCACCTTGGCCTCTTCACAGATACCTTCAGAGCCTTGTTCTTTCCCAAACCACCCATCTCCCAAGATGTGTTTTTAGCACCTAAAGCAGCTGCATGAGAGGGTTAGGCAGGGGGACAGGGGTGTGTGGATGTGTGCTGGTCTGGGGCGCGTTTCTGGCTGGCAGGAATGAGACCTGAACTGACCCTGACGACCTCCCTGAGGCTTCCCTTGTTGTTAGATGTGGGAGTGAACAAGCAGGCTACCCAGCAGAGCTGGACCTTCACCAGAAAGATGGAGTTTTCTCATGTCAGCTCAGTCAGGTGGCTGATCTTCTCTGAGCCCCAGCTTCCTCAGCAGAGATTGGGGTGGGTCAAAGCCTCGAGTGCATGGAGGGGCTCTGTAATGTTGGAGGCCCTCCCTTCTGTTGGTAGCCTCCTCAGATCCTGAGTGTGATGATCCCTAGTGTGGGGGGAGGTGTAAGGGGACAATCGTGCTGGCCCCCTTGCATGGTCCCATTTCACTGACTTACACTGGGTGAGGTGGGGTAAGGGTCTCGGAGAGTTCAGCAGAGGGAGCTGGGACCAGTGGGGGAGAGGGCTTAGGAGGGTTGAGAGTTCCCTGTGGGGTCATCCTCAGCTCTAGAGGCCTCCTCCTAGGTTGTCCTTCAGGAGGCCACTGACTTCTCCAACACTTGTGTGCTGTGGGAGTGTTGGGGATGTTGCCAACAGAAGCCCTGGGAAGAGCAGCTGGAGTGGGCTAGCTGTGTGACTTTCAGCAAGTCCCTTCCCCTGTCTGGACCTCAATTTCCTCCTTTTGTAAAATGAGTGGGTTAGATCAAACAGTGGTTTTCAACACCCCCCTCCACCCATGAATTCTTACACAGAACCCCAACATATAGTATGGGTAAAGTGGAACTGCTCTGGCTCCCCTTCCTCATGCTCCTAAAGCAGAGTCTAAAAATCATGATCTTAGAGGTCCCTTTCTGTGAGATTCTAGGAAATCTGTGTTAACCCCCGAAGTGTTGCCTAGTATTAGGGTTGGGGGCAGGAATGTGAATTCCAGAGATTCCATTGAGAGAAATGTGGGCCTTAAGATGGGCCTCATCCTTGGAATGTCTGGAGCCAATGGCCTATGAAGCTGTAGCTGTATCCTTCCCTTCTGCCATGTGGTTTCATCTTTTCAGGGCTAGAGAGGTGCTTATGCCTCTGGGTCTTTCTCTGGGTCCTAATTGATGACCATGATTCTACCTCAGAATTTCTTCCCTTTAGTTTTATGTTTTTATCCTGGTAAAAGGCAAATTCATCTTGAGAACAGATTAGGAAAGGGGTTTAAGTTGTTATCAGTTGTTTTTATCTGGTGAGATATCTGAGCAGCAGCCTTGAGAAGGGAGGCTGGGCCCTAAATTTAAATTAACCAACATTTATGGAGTGCCTGCTGTATACCAGCTACTTCCAGGTGAGCATGTCACAACTCTTGCCCTCGTGGGGCTCCAAGACAATAGGCAGGAGGGAAGGAACTCACATTTGTTGGGACTGTCCAAGCACTATTTCAAACATTTTACATATGTTCTCTCTTTTGTCCCATTGATATGAGACTAATTTTTTTTTTGGTGAGGAAGATTGGTCCTGAGCTAACATCTGTGCCCATCTTCCTCTATTTTGTATGCAGGACGCTGCCACAGCATGGCTTGATGAGCAGTGTGTAGGTCCACACTTGGGCACTGAACCTGTGAACCCCAGGCCGCCAAAGCAGAGCACACGAACTTAAAATTTTGACAGCATACAAAATAAGTATACATACCATCTATCCGTGTAACCAACACCCAGATTAAGAAACAGCATTGCCAGCACCCAGAAACCCCCTTGTGTCTCCTTCAAGGCACACCTCTCACCCAGGGGTAACCACTCTCTGACTTCTAGCATCACAGATTAGTTTTGCCCAAGTGGAATCACACACTGTGTAGTCTTTTGTGTCTGGCTTCTTTCATTCAATGTTATGTTTGTGGGTTTCATCCATATTGTTGCAGATGGTGGTAGTTTATTTATTCTCATTGTTGCATAATAATTCCGTTGTATGGGTAGACATCAATTTATTTATCCATCCTTCTATTGATGGCCATTTGGTTGTTTCCAATTTTTAGTTATTATTAATAGTGCTTCTGTGAGCCTTCTAGCATGGAGCATTTGGGAAAACACCTGCATGCATTTCTTTTAGGTATGTCCATAGAAGCTGCCCAACAGTTTTCTAAAGTGGTTGTCCCAGTGTACACTCCCCCTGGTGGTGTTTGAGAGTTCTAGTTGCTCCACATACCAACACTAGGCATTGTCTAGACTCATTTTCCTTGTAAGTAATTCGAAGCTCAGAAAAGTTGTCCTGTGCTCAGTGTGTGCTAGTAAGTGGCGGAGCTGGGATTTGAACCCAGGCCCGTGTGACTGTTGAATCTGTGCTCTCTCCCTCTGGGTTAGACACTGACATAGATTATGATGAGCCAGAATGTGATAAGCTCTAATCCTAAAAATGTATGAAGAGCCCTCTCTGGGAATTTAAAGAAGGAGAGAATTTGCCTCTGTTTTGGCAAGAAAAAGGGTCATGGAGCCTCACAGAGATGGTAGCATTTGAGCTGGGCCTGGCGGAAAGGGAGCAGTCTTCCTAGGAGGACTCTCCAGGTGGGCCTCCCATGGAAAGGGCCAGCTTGAGCTGAGCATGGGGATGAAAGTTCTGGGCAAGTGGGAATCGTCTACTTTGGCTGTAAGATAGGATATGTAGGGGAGGGGGCTAAGGCCGGAAAGGTGAGTTGGGGCCAAACTGGTGGGCCTAGTTTGTCCTTAGGGGGCTCCCTTACCCCCACCCCAGCCACCCAGGATGTGGAGCCCAAGGATGAGGCTCATCATTTTGCTGGGGAGCTGGGGCTGCTTCAAATCCAGCTCAGCTCCTGACGGCGAATGGAGCCGGCCTCTTGCCAATGGAGGATCTTAGCTGTTCCTGGGACCACTCTCAGGATATCTGCCAACAAAATTTTTGGAGTTTTCTGCTTGCATGTAGCTATGTGAAATTAATAGCCCCCCACCCCCCAGGACCTGACCCAAATGGTTTATTTGGAAGGATTTTTTCAGCAAAAAGAAGGTGGTGGCTAGCAGTCCTGCCACCCTCTGGGGTAGTCTCAGGAGATTTGCCAGGATGGGGGTGGGGGTGAGGGTGGGGTGAGCTTCTGATTCTGGTCAAGCCAGACGTGTCAGGAGGATCCTAACCTTTTCCTCAGAAAGGAACTGAATTGGTTGTCTCAATGGCTATAGGAAGCAGAAATACAAACAATGGCCTGGGATGAGTCAAATAATAATAGTAATAATCATCCTTATTTGCTTGGCAGTTTATGCCCTTATCACAATGGATCCTCACACGGATGTGTGAAGTAGGTGCTACAGACGTTATCACCCCTGTTTATAGATGAGGGGACTGAGGACCAGAGAGGGTGCCAACCTGCTGTGGGTCACACGGCTAATATACACCCAGACTAGACTGGAACTGGGGCTCCTGGAACCTGCTCTTCTCAGTATTCCATGCTTGCCAGGCCCTGGCTGAGGGCAGAGTGAAGACCTAGCAGGGAGGAGGATGTGTGATGGACCATGAGTGCCAAGAGGCAGGAGGTCGGCAGGTGACCCTGAGAGTAAGGCCTGGGAGCCAGGCCAGGTCTGCCTGGAGGGCTTCAAGGATGTGTATGCCTCGGGAGAAGGGAGGGAGGGAGGTGGCATCTTGGTAACAGGGCTCTGGTTTGCAGGGGGAGGAGAGAGGGAGAAATGTATACATCGCCTGAGCGTTGGAACATCTCCAGCCACTTGGCATTGATGGGATGGGCCCTTATATAATGATGCCTCCACCCAGCCTGGTGAAACCGTCTTTTGGGGTTCATGGGGCCTGGATGTGGTTGGTATCTGATTGGCAGGCAGAAGAAAAACTGCCAACACTAGCCAAAATGAGCTCTGAGAGGCCTTTGCTAATGACTCTTGAAGAATACATCCACAGGCAGCTGGTTTTATCTTTGTGATTTGCAGACTGTGTCCTGGGCCCTGCCCTCAGGCTGCTGTCCAGGGTGCCATATGGCTCTCCCAGGGATGGGTGAGCTCCTTGGGGCGGGGGGATCCCAGGGTAGGATGCAAACAGTCTCTTCTGGTGGGGTGGTGAGCGCTTCCCATGGTGCAGAGTTGTCCTGTGGCTCTCACTGAGGGGCCCTGGGCAGGCAGAGTTAGCCCCATTTTACAGATGAGAAAACTTAGTCTCCTCTGACAAGCGATGAAGTCACAGAGCTAGTTGTGGGCAGAACTGGAACTAGCGTCTCAGGCTCCTGACTCCTGGTGCCTGTTGTAATTTGTCACATGACTCCCACCCATCCTTCCTTCGGAGTGATGAGTGAGAAGTTTACAAATCAGTTCAGACTCGCAGTTGGGTGGCACAGCCCCTGAGGGAGCCGAGGTCATGATAATCCTTTACCTTTCTACTACATTTCATAGTTTACGAGATAATTTCATGATCTGTAGTTAGTTTTTACAGCATTAATCCCTTGTACAGATGGGGAAGCTAAGTCTTTGGCAGTTTAAATGACTTACCCAAGCAAAACTGGGACTTGAACCCGGGACTTAAAAACAAGTGCTCTTTTTCCTGCCCCACAGCTGCCGCTTTTCTCAGCAGACCTGAATTTCACAAGAAAAAATTGCCAAAGTTGGCCATGGCTGTGTTTTTCTGAACTTGTTCAGAGCAGATCTGAAGAAGTGAGGAGGGGTCTTTTTTCTGTCTCCTTAACAAATTTGAATGACTGTAAATCAAATACGAACCATACATTGTCGGTCACCGGTGAGGACAGGCTTGAGCAGGGCAGTTCTTGAGGACCCAGGGCTGTGGATTATCATTAAATTATTAGCTCCCTGGCAGCCAGTTACTTTTGGGCCCTGACTCTTAGGCTTGTGCCAATTTGCATGTCTGTCCCAACCTCGGGTTTCTTCCCGTTTCAGGGCTGTACACTCCAGGCCTCGATGAGGAGCCCGAACATGGAGCCGTTCAAGCAGCAGAAGGTGGAAGACTTCTACGACATCGGAGAGGAGCTGGGGAGGTAAGTGGCTGTGAGAGGTGGAGGGGGTGCGAGATGGAGTTCAGGTCACGCTTCTCTTGGTGCGCTTGTCAGTCAGTTGATCTTGTGGGGTGCGGGCTTGTCACACGACTAGGGGATGCTTTAAAAACAATCCTGGGGTTTATTCATGTTCATGGGCGGCTCTGCAAACAGTCATCTCTCTGGAAATAAGGACTTGCCAGCAGAAAGGACTAGAATTGTTGAGTTCTGTGTTTTCAGTATAACCTGGCTGAGACTTATGATGAACCTACGTGATTCTTGCTGTATCTGTTTCTTTTCTTTCTCACAAAGTCCTCCTCAGGCTCTGGAGTGAGACCTGACCTATTGGTTTTCTCCTGAGTCCCACTTGGGATCCTCCATGGATGAAACAAAATCCCCTAGGATTTTGTTTCATAAGCTCAGAGCCTGAATGGGAGGTGAAGTAATCCTTCTGAAAATGGATTTGCGTTGAAAAACAAGCCACATGAGCCTAGTCCTGAAGGTTTCTAGGATCTGAGTTATTCGGTACATTTTCAGGTTTGCTAAAACCCAGAATGCAGCCAGGTCTACACTCTGAGATCTGAAAGTAGTTACTATTTGGAGAGAAATGAAGATTTTTCTGAAGCTCTCTTCTTGCCTTCCACTTCTAACAACTGCTAATATTTAGATGGTGTTTTAGTGATTTCAGAACACCAGTCCTGAAGTTTGATTCTCACAACAGTGCAGGAAATGGGAATTATTTTTACTCTTCTTTTTTAGATGAGGAAACTGTGGTCCAAAGAGTTTAAGCAAGTTGCCCAAAATTGCTCAGCCAACAAGTCACATAGCCAAGGTCTGGCCAGTCCAGTTTGTAACTGCACACCTGTTGTGCTCCCTCCATGAGCATGGCTCTTGCATACTCACACGTGCTCACCAGTACACCCAGCCTCACCCCTTCACGCACCCAGCAGAGTAAAAACCTGGGAGTTTGGGGCCTCCACTGTATCTAAGGTGCAAAACAGGAGGGCTTTCCCCTTTATGGAGCTCTCGGGTCAGGACGAATTCTCTTGCTTTCTTTTATTTTTAAAGATAAAACAGAAAGAGCTTCAAAGCAGAGCCTTACTCTGGGGAGAATGGGAGGCAAAGTTGCTTCAAGTTCAGGGAGGGCGTGTCCTGGGTGGCTGGCTGGCTGGGTGGGGGAGCAATGGCTTCAGAGACCCCAGAGGGGGATGACTTCTCAGCCTTCTGTCAGAGCCGGCTGCCCCTGGCAATCTGGGGCCTGGTGAAGGGAGAAGGATGCAGGGCCAGAGGCTGGGGGTGGTGAGGTAGAGTCTGCCTCTCAATGGGAAGGCAGGTTCTCTTGGCCTTCGGTGCTTCTCATGACCTTGGTAACACCAGGGGGAAAGTGGCATCCTTAGTAGTAGACCCTAACATTGGCATTTGATTCAGTGGCCTCACCTTGGCCATGTTTTCTGTGTAGAGGTCTGGGCTAAGTGCTGCGGGTACAAAGATGAGGAGGACACAGTCTCTGCCCTCCTGGAGCTCCAGCTGGCAATGGGGGCAGCCACGCACATAACAGGGGTGGAGTTGGATGGGACTAATGGGCTGAGAACTGAGAAGCTGGGGTGGGGGTTTCTGAAGAAGGAAGTAGAAGCAGTTTCCTGAGGAATTCATCTATTATTCCTTCTTAGTCCTGTCTCTCCCCACTCTGTACATCAGAGCTATTAGAACTGGAAGAGACCTCATGATTCCTGGTTCTCCACCTGCAACTGGGTGTGAAGGCCCCATGTACCTCACAGCTTGGGGAGCCTTGGAGGACCCTGCCTACTTTTCTAAAGTGCTAACTGGACGTAGGGTGAGTAAGAGGCAGCAGCGACCTGAAGCCTTTGGAATGGCTTGACATCCTAGGATTTGTGGTCTGGAGGTCAGATGAACTGGGAGGCCATTAGAGGTCCTTTCTTCCAGGCCCCTCATCTGACAGTTGAGGAAATTGAGGCTCAGAGAGGGGAAGGTCTTGCCTGGGGCTATAAACAGGCTGGAACTAGAGCTGATTCCAGATAACTGCTCAGCTTCTGAAGGGACTGTCCTATCTTTTCTCCTCCCCTCCTTTTCTTCACTTGACATACTTTTGAGGACCTACTGTGGCGGGCACTGTCCAGGCAGTGGTAAGCAAGCAGACGCATTCCTGTCCTCTTGCAGTCTATGATCCGTTGGAGAAAGGCACTAAACGAGTGAACCAGGGAACACAGAAGAAGTCATTTTAGCATGGGTCAAGGACTATGAAAGGAGAGAACAGGATGCTCTGAGAGAGACTAGGGGATATCGTTTAGACTGGGTGGTCAGGGAAGGCTGCTCTGAGAAGTAACTGTTAATTTGAGAACTGAAGGAACGTGTGCAGGCAAAGACAACAGCAGGGACACAGGCCCTAAGGTGGGGAAGAACCTGGAGCCTGAGCTGCTGGCAGGAGGCCAGCGTGACCTCGGAAAGTGAGCTGGGGACAAGCAGTGCTAGATGAGGTTGGAGACAGAGGTAGGGGCCAGATCCAGCCGGTGAGCTCTCTGCCAACACGGAGTGGTAGAGAGGTTTGGCCTTAGGGGTCATGCAGGTTGGGGTTTGGGTCCTCTTCCTAACTGTGCAACCTTAGGACAACTTACTCAACCTCTCTGGTCCTGAATTTTCTTACCTGTAAGATACAAGTAATAACAGTACCTACTTCATGGTGGTAGGCATTAAATGAGATGCTGAGTTTACGATGTCCCTCACAAGGGTGGGCACAGGATAGCAGTATTCAATGAACAAGAGCTTCTGGCCTTTGAAGTAAGTTTGGGGTGTCAAGGCCCCACCTCCCACCTCTGGAGCCCCCCATGAGGACGGTGTGGGACTCTGCAAGAAGAATAGCAGGGATTCTGATTTGGGGGAGGAGCTGTATGTCAACCTGCTTCCTCAGCTCTCAGTGAGCACCCTACCCTGGACTCAGGGCTGTTAATTGATTTTAGCTCCTCATTAAGTCCTTACTCTGCAAAAATCAAAATGAATGATAGTAATTTTTCATTTTTACCTATACTAATTGATGAAGCTCACAGACATAATGTGGAGCAAAGGAAGCCAGACTCAAGAGAGTCCATACTGTATAGTAAAGTTCAAAACAGGCAAAGTGAATCAGTGGTACTAGAAGTCAGAATAGTGGTTATTTTTGGAGGACTAGTGAATGGAAGTGGGCTCAAGGCGGATTTCTGGGCGGTGGATATTGTTCTGTTTCCTGACCTGGGTGCTTGTTTCATGGCTGTGTTCATTTCATGAAAGTATATTGAGCCATATGTGTATATGTACATTTTCCTGTAGGTGTGTTGTTCCTTAACTAAAACTGTGTATTAACAAACAAGGAAACTTGAACTCCACTCCCTGCCCTCATCTGGTCTCTGAAGCACATGTTTCTGATTCCTTTGGAGGCCTTGTCTGTCCTTATCCTACAAGTAAGAGAACAGCTGTGAGAAAGGCTGCAGGATCCAGCTTTGGATCAGAACAGCGTGCCCTGGCTGGAGAGTCCTGCGCTTGGCTGGGGCCCCGCCTGTCCCTGCTCATCTCGTCTGATTTCTGGCTCCAGCACTGAGTGCAGACACCTGTCTGTTCACATTTTGGCATCAGCCTGCTGGGGATGCTGGAGGATGTCCGCTGGTTTCCGGGAACATTTGGAGAAATGCTGGCCTGCAGATTCTGGCCTCTCCCAGCCTTGGTAGCCACTGTAGGGCAGAGACAGGGATTATTAGAGCAGGGCTCGTAAAAGAAACCCATCCAACTCCTCGTTTTATAGACGAGGCTAAGACCAGAGAGGGGAAGTGACTTGTCCAAGGTCACACAGTGAAGCAGTGATAGACCCTGGTAGGGACTGGTGGTCTGACTCCTAGTCTAGGGCTCTGGTCACCACACCACAGGACCCACAAAGCACAAAATTATTTCTTCTTTTAATTTGAATGATTCTGGGGAGTGGGGAGAATATATGGTAGGGGGGGCTCTCTTCTGTTTGACCTTGAGTGTAGGGTAGCCGGGTCAGAGTCAGGGTGGTCAGCATTTGGGAGGGAGTGATGTTGCCTAGGAAGGGGGCGCTGGTAGACAGGCCCAGTGATGAATACTGTATGCCCAGAGACACAAGGTAATTTAATGTAAGCAGCATGTAATGATCATGGTTTCTTCTCTCCTATATTTACATTACTTTCCTTTATTTATTAAATTATTATATAGCATAAGATCATAAAATGTTACTGTTGAACTGGAGCTCAACAAGAATTTAATCCAAATCTGCATTTTATAGACAAGGAAAGTGAGAGGGGAGGTAATTTGTGTAAGGTCACAGAGCAAGTAATATAGGAGGTGGAACTTAAAGAATCTTTTCAACTACACTGTGCTGATTTAAACAGACAAAAGCTTATCTACATCTACATTCAGCTTTTATCCACAGCCCCCTCCTCTCTCAAGGAGCCTACCTCACCATTACCCCACACATCCCATCATCCCCTCCCCGTATCCCCTGGTGGAGATGGTGGCCATAAGCCCTGCTACTTACAAGGGTCATGTGTGCAGGGCCCCCTCCTAGGCACTTAACCTGCAGAGTCTCCTTTTGTAGGGACAAGAGCCTTGGGCCAAGGAAGGAGCCACTGCTGTCAAGCCTCACCCTTCCTAAACAGAGCTGAGGAATTCCCTGGGGCAGCAAAATTGGTAGGGCTGCCTGCCAGACTTGACTACCCCATGGGGTCCTCTATGGTTAAGATCACCCACCACACACTCAGCTTAGCCAGGGCAACCTCTCAGGAGAGAAACAAAAACCTACAGGAAACGTGTAGCCACACAACACTATAGAAAACAACAATAATAGGTGTTGGGATTTACCTGTCTCAGTTCTTAGGAAAATAGTTTCCAAGATGAACTCTGAAGCAAAGGGGCTTTTAATATTTCCTTTTAAATTAAAAAAAATTATTACAAAAGTAATGTATGGTAAATGTCATAAAGTTATGAAGAGTTAAAATAAAAAGTAGAACCCCCTGTAAGTCTCACACCCACAGGGAGACTCTGGTGATCATTTTCTTCTGCCGCCTCTCAGGACTTTTCTAAGAAAAGCCAGTGTTGTATGGGGACCCAGATGGGATCACACGGCCATAACAATCTACAACTTGCTTTTTTCACTTAATTAAATATGTTGAATACCTTTTTACAGCAGTGTACATAAATCTATGAGACACTTTAGATGAATTTTTTTTAAATAAAATATTTAAGAAGACAATTTAAGCCAGTAAAAGATTAGCAGCCTTAATCCAGCAACTATTTTTATTTATTTATTTTTCCATTTTTATTGATATCATAATAGTTTATAACATTGTGGGGTTTTAGTTGTACATTAGTATTTGTCCGTCACCATGTGGATGCCTCCCTTCACCCCTTGTGCTCACCCCCAACCCACCTCTCCCTTGGTCACCACCAACCTGTTCTCTCTGTCCTTGTGTTCGTTTATATTCCACATATGAGTGAAATCATGCACTGTTTGTCCTTCTCTCTCTGGCTAATTTCACTTAACATAATACCCTCTAGGTCTATCCATGTTGTTGCAAATGGGACAATTCTGTCTTTTTTTATGGCCGAGGAGTATTCCATTGTATATATATAGCAACTATTTTTATTTCTGAGTCTTACCTTCTAATCTTTCCACAGCTATTTCTCACACCTACACATCTCCTCCTCTTTTGTGTCTACTTGAGGCCACGTATGCTTGGGGTTAACATTCCCCCAAGTGTTAAGCTCCCAGGGCAGGTTGGGGAGGCCCAGGGGAGTAGGCGGTGCTCACAGCCCCGGGAGAGCCCAGTGATGAGATGAGGCCTATCTCACACTTGTTTGTGCTGGATTGTCAATTCTTTGAAAGCAGGTCCCTATCTGTTCTCCTATTTTGAGCATCACTACAGCACTGAGACAGAGGCCAGAGGTCCCCAAACTTTGTGACTTCTCTTTGCTTTTGCTGTTCCCTTACTCTCGGAAAAATTAAACTTTTCCTCAAGGTCCAGATAGAATGCTGTCTCCCTGACAAAGCCTGCCGTGACCCACCCCGTCCCACCCCACCCCCTTCTGTGGGATTTACTTACCTCTTATTCTGGACCCACATCTCTATTAAGAACTAATGTCATCATACCTCATGTGACACAAAAGTATTTACCTGTTCATCTTCCTGGCTGGACTGAAGGTTCCTCCAGGCCTGGCTCCTGTGAACTTGGTCTTTTATCAATCCACCCCCCAGCCTCCACCATGGTGTCCAGTCTAGGCCTTTTGCATCTGATAAGTGTTCAACCCCCACAGATACCCATCAGTTAACTGCAGAACTGTCCGGAACCTGCCTTGAGTTAAATCTGAGGCAGAAAACCTCAGCCAAGACCCCAGTTCCCACAGGCTTAGAATCCAGGAACATCCAGGATTTCCCAAACATGAAGTGGAAAACAAGACGCAAAAATTGCCTCCATTTACTGGACACACGTTGTTATAATTAATCCTTGTAACATCCTGTGAAGTAGTTATTATTTCCACTTTATGGATGAAGAAACTCAGTCTCCAAAATGTTAGGTATCCCAGAGAAAGTCAGAAGTGAAAGTCAGAAAATTCTCTGGGCAGAGCCCTGTCTGCTGCTTCACTGATCAAACTCATGCTTATATTTTCTGCTGCTGGGAAAATGAAAGTGCCTGACAGATGTGAAGAATCTTCTGCCCTCATGTCAGTCTGTACCGAGTACTCCCCATCCTTCTAGAACAAGATGAGCTGGATCACATTCCTGCTTCACGATAAGAAAACTGAGGCCCAGAGAAGTTTAGTAACATATTCGTGGTCGCACAGTCTGAGAGGGGCCGTCAGGATTCCATCCTGGGTCTGTCAGACTGCATAGCTCATGCTCTTTCTATCATACTAAGCTGATTCCATAGTTTAATCAAAATTGATCTGGGAGATTCTAGTAGAGGTGCAGGGCCCAGTGTGGGTGGGTGTGAGTGAGGGTAGTCGTGGGTAAGAAACTTGCTGGGCCAAAGGATTTTATCAGATAAGGGGACAGGAAGGGGAGGAAAGGGGACAGGGCAGATATAGCCATCCTCTATAGGCAGCAGTGAGGACCACACAGGCCACCAAATGCCCTTGGTGAGATTCCATCCTGCAGCCGTGATGGGATTCCACCCACGAGCCTTACAGCCACAAGACTATGGCCCTGCTCAGGGCAGGAGAGTGGCCAGAAACAGATGAGGTGGGTGAGGGGAGCCAGTGGCAGCCCCGTCAACATCAAGGTGCAAGGATACAGCATTTTCATCAATGCCAGCAGATTTCAGAGTGGCCATCCGCTGGCCCCAGAGCGCTTCTGAGCCTCTCACCTGTGGAACAAATCAAAGCGGGGCCTCCTAAAGGGTCTAAGGAACTGTGGTTCAGATGGATGCAAAACCACAGTACAGTAGAGGCCTCTTGTCACTCAGGCCATAGGCTTGAGAGTTTTCTGGTCTGGACACAGACAAGCTTGGTGTCGGTGGCAAGGAAGCCTTCTGGGCCACAGCTGTGGCCTAGACAAGCTGGTGGTTTCCAAAAGGTGAGTGAGTGTATGTGGATGTGTGAGTACCTGCGTGTCTGTACTCTAGGTCATTGTCACAGTCCAGTGACTCTTCCCAGGCACCCACTGCATGATGGGCACCGTGATGGGTATAGGAGACTTAGGGCTCAGGCTTTGTCCCAGAAGAGCCTAAGGCTCTTCTCTCCTCAAAAACTAATGAAATGAGCAGGTGGAACAGGCCACGAGTTAAAGGAGGGACCCCCAAAACAGGTGCCAGTTGTTCAGAGGAGGGAGCCTCACCCTGGGTGGGGCAGCTCGCACAGTCTAATCTGGAAGATGGCGGGCAACCACCTCGAGGTAAGGGCTCTGCCAAAGACTGAGGAGCAGCAGGCCTTGGCTAGGGCAAGAGGACACGTGGAGAGGGTCGAAGGGATGGGGCCAGAGGAGGGCAGGCAATTGCAGAGGGCCCCGGATGACAGAGGCCATGGATGAGGGAGGGAGGCGCTTTATCACCCATTGTTAGGAAAACAAAGCACAAAGCCACTCAAACAAAGTGGCTGCATTGCACACGCTTCAGTCAGAAGCTGGCACGCAGAGCAGATCGCTTGCTCTGAGGGGCAGGTCTCCGTGAGCTCCGTTTGCTTTTTGAAAACTGTGAGAGCTGGAGGGAGGTACTTATGTGGGGTAATTGAAATCGTTAAATACCTGTGTCTATGGTGTACACTTTCTTTTCTACTTATTTATCCCCAGTGTGTACATTTGTGTTGTGTTGTTTTTTGACTCAAGATTGTTTTATTTATAGTTTTCCATGTATCCAGAGTCCACATAACTTAAAAATTTCTTTGTTTCAAATTTAATAGAAAAGATTTCAGAATAATAGAA
This sequence comes from Tapirus indicus, assembly GCA_031878705.1. Lineage (NCBI taxonomy): Eukaryota > Metazoa > Chordata > Mammalia > Perissodactyla > Tapiridae > Tapirus > Tapirus indicus. The sequence goes on along the minus strand of CM062918.1, from coordinate 55,037,556 downwards.
CTCCCTTATACCCTTTATCCAGAAACACCAATTTTTAGTATTTTATCACTTCTTCCCTTTCTCTTTCTCCTTCCCACCCGTCTCCTCATCTCCTCTCCCTCCTGTCCCCTCTTTCTCCTTCCCTCCCTGCCTCCTTTCCTCCTTCCTTTCTTTCTTTTTGTCCATCTATCTATCTGTTATTGTTTCTGAACCATTTGAGAGTAGGTTGCAGACATTATGCCTCTTTATCCCTTAATATGTCATTATGCATCTCCTAAGGACACGGACATTCTCTTTCATAACCACGGTACAGTTTTCAAATTCAGGACATTTAACTCTGATATAATATTTTTCTCTAAGCTATCATCCTTGTTCCAATTTTGTCAGTTTTCCCCTTGGTGTTCTTTAGCATTTTTCTCCCTGCAGAACAAGATCCAGTGCAGACCATATATTGCATTTCATTGGCATAAGTCTTTAGTTTCCTTTAATCTGAAACAGTTCCTCAGCCTTTCTTTGGCTTTCATGACTGATATTTTTTAAGAATACTGGCCTTTTAAAAAATAAATAGGTACAGTCCATATACTTTCGTTAACTTCATAATATTCTGCTATAGAGACATTCCCATTTGACTTAACTTACCCCTGTTATTTCTCACACCTAAAAATAAGTGTTTCTGTGAACATATTTGTTTAATTTCCTCTCTCTGCATTAATTCTGCCGTGTGTATTCCCAGAGGTGGAATACCAGGTCAGAGGTTATGACTGATTTATGTAGTAATTGAATCTAGAAATACTGCACCAGTTTGCCAAGTCACCAGCAAGTTATTTCCTTATGACTTTGCCAATACTCTTTCATTGCTTTTGTGGTTTTTGGTAGTTTAAGAGTTTTCTAAAGATACATTAATGTTTTCACTGTGGGGAAATTTAAAGTGGTTGAAGTCGTCTGTGCTTCTCTTTTAATTCCAAACCTTATTCTCACTGCTACTTTACCTTTTCTGTGGTGTTTACATTTCATTTAATTACATTTTCGTGGATAATTTGAAGTTCTGAGAGCAACACAAGGCAGGTAAGGCAAATATAATAATTCCCACTTTATAAGTGATGAAAACGAGGCCCAGAAGGTTTACCTGACCCAGACCCGTCAGGAACAGAGGCAGAATTCTTCTCTATAGACTAATGGTGTTGCCTCCTTCCCTCCAGAGGGGGTAGGGTCTTTGGGGGACCCCAGAACTCCAGCAAAGGGTTCCACTTCTTTGTCTCTACTTTTCAAAACTGGCTAGAAGTGTTCTATAAAAAACTTTCTGAGAGAGTGTTGTTGGGAGAGGGACTCCTTGAGAAGGGGGTGTCCTTTTGACAGCAGAGGAGAGAGCTGTTCCCTCTTCTCCCCCCTTGCTGGGGAGCCCAAAGTGAGGAGTAAGAGCCGAGGCCAGTAGTAGGAATTAGGGCTTGCGGTATGCATCACCTCAGCTATAGTATAACACCCTAGGGCTCTGGCAGTGCAGGTGGGAGGTCATGTGAGACTCCGCAGCTTCCAGGGCCTCCCAAGAGGTGATGGTTGCAGCCTTCAGAGTCTCTCTTCTGGAGATTGGCCCAGACCCCAAAGCAGCCTTCAACAGGCTTTAGAGCCCAAGAACTTTAACCTGCAAGGGCTCCCTCCTTGTCTAGTCCGGGGAATGGAAAACTACAGCCCTATGACCAAGTCTGGTCTGCCACCTGTCTGTGAATCGCCCTGGAGCTAAGAATGGGTTTTACAGATGAACGGTTCCAATAGGTTTGGTGATAGGGGATGCTAACTTTGACCTCCACTTAAGCAAAATGTTATCCCCTCTTCCAAAAAAAAGATTCCATTCTTCTTATTGGAAAACCTGTAATACAAAAAACAAACAAAACAAAACAAAACTCAATTCTTACTATACTTTGAATTTCGTCAATTAAAAATTTGTTAACATTTGTTTTTCTCCTTTGTTATATAGGTATCTACGTAATATGTATCTTTGATTTTGTTTCTTGGCCTGCAATGCCTAAAATATTTACCATCTGGGCCTTTGCAGAAAAAGTGTGCCTACTCCTGATCTACTTCAGTAGAGTTTACTATTTAAGCAGTGAAACTTTAAAAAAGTGGATTATGATGAGGGACAGGATATAAACAGATCAAAGTGAAGGTGCTTTTATGGAAAAGGAGGAAGAAGGAGTGAGCAGAGGTCCTCCTGCCCCCCTTCCCTGCCCTTCCTCTCACAGTCCATGAGGAACCTCCAGGAAGCCCAGTTTCAGAACCAATGTCCATCTAGGTCAATCCTGTCCTCTTCCGGAGTGCTGGGGTGGGAAGAAGAGAAAGAAGCTCTCAGTATTAGAGATTGAATAACTTCTCTAAACCTGGTCCTGCACTAGGTATAGGGGTACATTACCTGGTTTAATCCTCTTGCAGCCCTGTGGGGTGGTAAATATTTCTCCCATTTCACAGATGAGGAAGCTGAAGCTTAGAGAACTTAACTAACTTGCCAAGGTAAGTGTCAGAGCTGGGCTTTAAACCCATGACTTCTGACTCCTGGTCCAGGGCTCTCTTTGAGGTACCAAGATCCCTAGGATTTTCTTTCTGCCTGTGACCCTTGGGTCCCCTGCAGAGAACAGGGAAGGAGGTTGATACTGTTGTTTAGTGCTCTTGGTGGTTTACTGGACTATCTGCTGGAGAGCCCAGTTGTCTTGTGTCTGATCCACTTCCAGGCTGGCACTGCCTCCCTGCCCACCCCCACCCCCTTGCTGCCAGCATCTAACTCTGAGGCCTCCTTCAGGACCCTAACCTTGGATCTTGAGCTGCTGGCCTCTGGTAGCCTGTCCACAGGGCCTGGAGGATGATGAAATATCCTTCCTTCCTTGGGGTGAGGTTTATTTGGCACCCTAGGTGCAGGGCCCACCAGCTAGAGAGGAGAACTTGGCTGCTGAGGGGCTACAGTGTGTTTCTACCAGTCTTTTGGAGGAGCCCCCCCACCAGCTGGGAGAGGAGACAGGGCAGAGGGGAGAAGGGCAGCTGGGGGACCCCTATAGGAGAAGAGGCTTAGGGCAGGAGGCTGACGAGCCCCAGCCTGGCAGTGACTACTCTGGGCACCGGAGCCACCAGGCCCCGGTTTGATCCTGGCTCTGCTACTGTGAGCTGTTGGACCTTGGGCAGCTTCACTCTCATAGACTCCGTTTTTTCGTCATAAGATGTCTCTGTCTTGTTGTTGAAATACCATTTGCAGAATCTGAGTCTCTTCATCTTTTCCAGCCTTCTGGAGTCCTGTCCTTTAATGTCCAAATAAGAATAATGAACATTCCATTCCAGGGCAACAGGAAGTCCTGTTCCTGATCCAGCCTTTCTGAGTCTCCCCTGGGAGTGCTCACATCCTCCTCATGTCTCAGGTCCTTGGACTCCAGGACCCCTTCCTCCTTCAAGACGAGGGCGCACTCCCTCTGTGACCCTGTCTCAGGCATGGACTCAGGCCCGTTTCCAAGTGCTTTCCTTGCCACTGAGACCGGTTGCAGGGTAAACTGAGTTTCGTGTAAGGCATGGGGGCAATGAGAGGAATTTCTGCGCAGAGAAGGCTTAAAGGGGGGTAACAGACACCTCTGCCTCTCTGGCTCCTGACCTCTGCCATGGTGCTGGGGCCTTCCAGGACCCGCCCCAGGCCCCAAATCTGCTACCATCCTTTATACTTACCACAGGGAGACCCCCTTTTCTTCACAGATAGGCAGTTTAGGTCCTCCTTACAACCTCCCCCTGAGTCTCTTTTTCCAGAACCAAAGGCTCTTTAAAGTTTTTCCCAAACAAAAAGCCATCTCTGACATCCCCCCTCCCCACCCTCATGATGAGTCTTCTGCCTCCCTTATTATGTGGTAATACCTCTGACCAGCTTTCAAAATAACACTTTTCCCATTGCTGTCATAGATATAAGGGGCGCAGCCTGGCATATGGGAAGTGCCCAGGAAATGGTCACAGATAGGGACGTCATTATGCTAAAAGCCCAGCGATCGGTTGTTTTGAAGAGCTCTTGGGGAGAAGCCGGATTGGGCAACTTCTCCTCTGTTACCTTATTTGATTGTGAGACTCCCCATTGGGGTAGGCAGGTGGGAGATCACTGTTCCCATTTAACAGGTAAGGAAACAGAGGCACAAAGACCCAGTCCCTACTCTTCAGAGCAGGGAGGCCAGATGGAGTGGAGATAAGGCTGTGTGTCCACAAGGGTCCAAGTTGCAATCTTGAAAATATTTCTTAGAGAAAGAGATTTTATAAAGCACCTTCAGAGCCAGCTAACTCTGCAGTATTCCCAGCATTTGGGGTCATGAAATTCTTTCTGAGGTCTCATCTGAATCCTGGCATAGGATCCTTCCTGGGGTCCACACATGCCTCTGAGAAGATGTTAGCTCCCTGCTGGTCAGGAGGCACTGCCAAGTCCTGGCTAAGCCATCCTGGCTAAGCCATCCTGGCTCTCCTCCCACTCCGGCCCCAAGTCTCCCAGTTCCCAGTGCTGCTACCCTCCAGGAAGGTCAGTGGCTAGGCCATCTCTAATGGGGCAGCTGGACCATCCTTCTCTAGCACACAGCCAAGAATTTGTCCCTCAGATTTGGGGGTCAAACCTGTAAGAATCTCAACTCTGCTACTGATTGCCTGTGTGACCTTGAGCAAGTTCCTTCACCTCTCTGAGCCTTGGTTTTCTCATTTGTGCAATGGGGAACATACCACCTACCTTATGAGACTAGGATCTGAACCTAGGTCTCTCCTGACTCTGGAGGATTGAATGAGATTATGACTGAAACACAGCACAGTGGTTGTCCTCCCAGGCAGTGCATTTGAATCGCAGAGGAGGTTTAGAACATACAAACAAACACACATTCATACATGCCAGGGAATTCAGGTTTAGAAGGTCTGGAGTGGGGCTCCAGTGTCTACATTTTTTAAAGTGCCCCAATTTGTGTGGAATGTACAGCTGGATCCAAGATCACTTCTTCACAATGGGATTTGAGACACGGAGTAGGCTCTCAGAGATGTGGGTTTATTCCTTCCTTCCCTTGATTGAGCAAGTCTCTTTATTATCCTCTGTCCTGGCAATGTTAATTTTACCTCTTTGCCTTTGCTCACAGTAGACCCCTGCTGGGTTGCCACCCCACCCACCTCCCTGCTTGTGCATGGTGTCTACCACACTCAGCATGCCTTTCCTGCTAAAACCACCCTCTTCCCCCTGCCCACTGGGCCCTTCACAGCCCCCTATCCCATGGAGTGGAACTGGGCTGGTCTTTGTGCAGGTGTGGCCCCTGATTGGAACAGGGATGGCCACTTGACCCAAGAGTCACCCATTCATTGGCTATTTGGTATCCCATGAGATGGTCAAGCTGAAAAAGCTCTGCCCCTAGGAGCAGTGATAATCAGCTAAAAGTCAAATAGATGGTCTCTCTCTGAGACTTGATGCAGAGTGTGAGGAAGCAATGGAGCAGCCACTGAAGATGCAGTGATTCTGCAAGGTAATTCGTTACGGCCCCTGGGTTCACTTCCCCTTCCTGTGTGTGTCCTTCCAGTGACCATCTTTCCCCCAAAGAGCCTGGGTAGCCTGCTTTCCCTGTGTTATCTAGCCTCACCCAAGCATGGAGCCCTGCTCCACTGCTACCCGTACTCAAGCTCTGCTTCCCCCCGAAGCCTGACCTGACTACTGCAGGTGTCTTGACTGCAGGCAGGTTTGGGCATATCTGTTCTATATACCCACAATACCTGTGGATACCCGTGTCATTTTTTGCCTGCGAGTCTGCTCTCACCGTCTTCTGTACCACCCTGTAAAAAAAGCTGCCCTAAAGCAGCTCGCAGTCCAGTGAGCTTTCTGATAACAGGATCTGGAGGTCATCCTGTTTTATCTCCCAGTACCTTACACAGTGAGGGGCACATGGCAGGTGCACAATAGATGTTCAAATGAGCTCTGGTTTTGGTTGGCCCCCAGCGTCCCTATTCTGGCTTTGCACTGTGACCTTGGCCAAGTTTCTCCTCCTCTCCGGTCCTCAGTCCCTTTTTCCCCCTCAGCTCTGAAATGTCGTGATTCTGTGAAATACCCATCAAACATGTATTGGGTAGGAGATGCTTTAATGGGCACTAGGGAGGGGCGGGGAAGGGAGTGAATACAAAGATATAGTTTGTACCTTCTAGGAGCTCACGGAGAGGTTGCAGCGGCAAACAAACAAACAAACAGAGCAACCCATGAGAGTTATCAGGCCCTGCCAGCAAATCAAGAGCTGTCAGAACATAGTGTAGCCGAAAGAACATCCAGACACACGTATGATAGCGGTTCAGAACATGGCTACCTCCATGGCCTGGTGCAGCCAGAGAAGGTTTTGTGAGGTAGGAGTCAGTGGGGCACCAAAGGACAGGTGGGATTTGGATAGGCTGAGCAGGGAGGATGGGGATTCCAGGTATAGATGGACCTGAGTCTCCCAAATGGACAGGAAAATGCAAGGTATGTTTGTGGGGGGTGGGTCCCCCAGAAACTGGATGACAGGTTCTGGCAGGGAAGCAATGGGCAAGCCTAGTGCAGCAAGCAGAGGAGGGGGAAAAGTCTAAGCTAGCCATTAGAGTTTTAATTGTATTGGTCACACAGGGTGGGGGGAGTGAGAGGGGTAGAACAATGGATGATTTGTTTCATATACTTTTCTATATCTTCTAAATTAAAAATGCTTAACATGTATTTCTTATGCCATACAGAACAAATTGTTTTTTAAGTATTACATGGTCAGGAGTTTGGACTTCATGCTGGTTTTGAGTGGGAGTGTCAGGAAGGAAGGTTAATGAGATTGGGTGGAGAAAGGGCCATAGGAGGGGGGGTCAGGGAGGAGTGACTTGCTGTAGACAATGTGAGGTGATGAGGACCTGGAAGCTCCCCAAGGGAGGGATGGAGGCTTCGTTATCTTGTATCCTTCACACACAGAGACAAGACTCAGGAAACCGTGGATGGAGGATTAGTAAATTAGGATGGCAGCAGCTAGAAGGGAAAGTAAAGAGATGGTGAGGATTCCACACTGGTACCTACAGTGAGTCTCCCATCTCTTTTGCCAGAAAAATTCTGGCAGAGATACCTCAAGGAGTTTGGAAAGTCATTTGTTATCACACCATCTTAGTATTTAGACTGGAAGGGCTCCACGATACCATCTGTCTAACCCCTTCAGTGCACTGTGAGCTCTTTAGAGTAATTTTTAAATTTTAAGTAGCCTGCTCTTCACAGAAGTATTCACCATGCACAAGTCCTTCTTTCTTGGGCATTAAAAAAAAGTGATTTGATTTCAAAAAGCCCAGTCTTTAGGGAAGTGTTGGGTGAAGTGAAGTATACCTGTATATATTATGGCTCAAGTCCTAATTCCAGCTAATGCTGGCTTTAGGAAGCTCTTCCAAATAAGAACTTCCAAAAATAAGTCTGGGGAAGCTTTGCCTAATGCTTTGAAGAAAGTGACCATTAACTGAGAACAGAACTTAAACTATTTGAATGTTCATAATGCAGGCGCTCATTTGGTAATACCAGTGTTGTACGTTTCCTTTTCTCTCTGCGAGAGTGCCCAGTAGCCAGTGCCGGTAGCATTGCCAAGATCAGCTGACGCTTGCGGATATTAACTGGTCTTTGGATGGTTACTCTCTGAAAGTGTCCTCTCGCACAGGTATATGTCTCTAATGTGTTTATCTTCCCTTTTGGTTGCCAGCTTAGTTTTCTCTTTGCAGGTAAGTGCTTCCAGGTCAGTGTCTAAGCCATGTGTTTCCTCTATTCCATCTGATACAGAATCACCAGTAAGTGGCTGGCAGATTAAACTGAAGGATGGGACTAACTTAGTTCCATTGTTTTGCTCACTCTACCTGTTCAAACTTACCTGTCAATACCTCCTGACCTTTCTCCACTCTAGCTGCTCTGTGCAAGCCTTTTAATGAGATGTTCTTTTCCCTCTTCTGAGCACCTTCTCTCTCATCTTCCTTCCTCCCTTCCACCAGTTTTACGAAGCCCTCAAGTCCAGTAAAAATGCCTCCTATCTCTCTGAAGCCTTCCCATGGGTACCTCCCCCAGCCTCATCCATTTCTCCAGCTTCAAGCATCCAGAGCCCTTAGAGTTTGTGCCTCAGACGTAACTGTTCTGAAGTAGAAGGTTTTCTGGAGGTTCATTCTGTATTCCAAGCCAGATGGTGAGCCCCCTGAGGACAGGGGCCAAGGTTTATCTTTCTTAGTGTTCCCACCACCTCTGGCATAGAGTGGGATCCATAGTAGGCACTCAACAAACCCATGGGCCGGTGCAATGGTAGACTCTGCTCAACCCAAGGACTTGAGTTTGTGTCTACAAGCCCAAGAGAAGGTAGAAATGCAGCAGCATCGTTTTCATCAAAGCCTTACTCACATGACCTTCTTTGTTTCTTGCCTGGGAGGGGCGGAGCAGGGGAACAAGCCAAGTGTGCAGAGCTGTTTGACGTCCCAGCAGCTGTACAGAAGACTCACTTGTTTTTACTCTCGTGTGCCAGAATCACCCCACATCACAGCTTTTTCCTGCCCTGGGGTAGCCTAGTGGCCTCTGCCTTGCTCCTGCTTCTCCAGGGAGCGGCTGAGCCTGGTTCTGTGAACCCAAGTAGAATATCTAATCCCAGGGAGAGAAGGTGCCAGGCTTCCCCTTGTGGGCAGGGCCTGATCTCAACTGAGAAGTCCTATTGCAATGGAGGTTCCATATCAGGGTCATGGCTCTCTTGGGGATCTCTGAGGATAAGAGGAGTAGGAGGACTCATCTGTGGCATCCGAGCCATCAGCCAGGGACTTGGAGTAAAGATTGGAACTTGGAACTTGATTCAAGTCCTACTTTGGCCACCAATATGTTGTGTGGCCTCGGGCAAGGCACTACCCCTCTCTGGGCCATGCAGCATTTTGGTGGTGCAAGTAGGGTCTGAATGCAGGTCTCCTCACTCCAGGCCCTTTGCTCTTTCTACTACTCCACAGAAACACTACAGCATTTCGTATCACACCAAGTCACCATCCTTTCCCTTTGACTTGTTCCTTTTAGTACCTGAGGTGCTCTTAGGAATAGAGACTTTCTTCCAGAGGCCTGCTGTCAGAGACCTACCCCCAAACCATAATTCTCCTACATTTCTTTCCTATAGATATTTTCCTTTAAGCCTCAGACTTCCTTGGGGCTACCCAACGTGACTGTCTCTTTTGACAGCTGCAAAGAGATCTTCCCAGAAGAGTGCTGCTTTGGTGAAGCAAGTAATACCTTCCCATAGCTGAGCTCAATAAAAATTTGTCATATGAATGGATGAATGAATGAATAATGAATTCCAGCAAGAGACAAGAGAATTGATGATGCCATGGTATCCCCATAATCATCACTGTAAGAGACCAGGCCACTCTTGGGAAGACTCCTCTGTGAAATTGACCATCTCAGAGCAGCACTTGCCCAACTTCCAGGCCTGACGAAATGGACTCTGTTCTCAACTGCTGTCTCAGCCGTTTCTCCGTGTTGATGCATTCACCGAGACAGTGCAACAAGAGAGTGCTGCTGTGGGAGTGAAGGGATCCAGGCTTTGGTTCTGGAGCTGCATGTGCTTAGGCAAATTCTTCCCCCCACAGGGCCTCAGTTTCCCCGTCTCTAACATTTAAGTGCCTTCCAGCATAAGCCTCCTGGACTTTATGATTACATGAAGCATCCTTACTGGGCCTGAGGCCACCTGCTCAATTAGGACAGGAGTCACTCACCTGGTGCTATGGCCCGTGGCCCACTAAAGCCTCTGGTGCCACTGAGACTGCTGCTGCTGAGATTTGACAGGGATGCTTGGCACCTAGTCTGTGCCCTGTGCCTGTTTTAGCAACACAGCTAGTAAACATTGACACTGTGGCACGAAAATGGAAAGCAGAGATGACTACGTTAACTCACTCAAAGGGTAGGAGTTCACCAAGCCCTGATAAGACAAGATGTAGTTATGTAATGTGTAGGTGTGTCACTAACAAATAAGTTGTTTAGAGATGGGGAGAATGGAAAACAGGACAAGGAAGCCTTCATGGGCGATCCACGGCTGCTCTCCTGTCAGCACTGGTTGGCCTGTTTGTTCTTCTGTTTGTTTTAAACAGATGGATACTTACATCCTTGAGGCGTATAGAAAAAAGACTGCAAGGAAATACACCAAACATTCACTATGACATTCTCTGGAGATGGTGAAATTGCCACTGATTTGGTTTTTTCATATACTTTTTCTATTTTTCATGCTGGCTACAATGATCACATATTACTCTTATAATCAGAAAAAGACAATGTATTAGAAATAAAATATTTTTCTTTGAAGAGTTTGAAGGAACTTTCCAAACCTTCCCCGTACCTCAGACCTTTGTGTTTTGCCTACCGGACATTGTGTAGTAACATAGCTATCAAAAGAGGAGAAAAGTCCATATGAGAGAAGGTACTCTTCTGAATAAACCCTGATCTAAGCCTGTTTACTTATTGATTTGTACCCATGAAAGCAGAATGTGGTGGGAAAAAATTCCAATCACTTAAGAGTTTAGGATTTTGTTCTAAGTAAACAAACACTTACTGCTTTGAGTGCTCTCTGTTGGCCAGTCCTGTGCTGCACAGTGGCCAAGCCATCTGGCCCAGAACTGGGTAGGTCTGAGGACGGGGCGCTCTGATAAGTGGTTACATGTGAGTGGGGAGGTAGGAGGAGCCAGGTGTGGAGGAGGGACTAGGTCTTAGAATTTGGAGCATGAGGGCAGGAGTGCCATTATAATAATAATTACCACTGATTAAGCACCAACCATATACCAGGAGCTTTCCATATATTATTGCCAGTCCTTACAAAACTTTGTGTGATAGGCATTAGCTATCTTTTAGGGATGAGGAAACCAGGACCAGGAGAGTTGCCTCTCCAAAGCTGCAGAGCCAGTCAGCAGCAGGCCCTGGATTCAAACCCACATTTGCCTGACTGCAAAGCATTTGCTCTTCCCACCACGCCAGGCTGCCTCTCAAGTGATTTAGGGTTTTGCGCTACAGAACAGAAACCTCCAAAGGGAACCTGAGCTAACAAAAAGGTGCATGCAGCCTCCATCAGGACTGAGGGTCTTTGGAGGAAGAGGCAGCCCCAAGTGTAAAACATGGGTGAGTGGCTACAGGTAGGATCTTGGTGTGTCAGCCCTGAACCCAAGACTGGGTGTGTCTGCTCTCCTCGGCTCTGGGGGGACCCAGCGGGGCCAGTGGGGCCGTAGGAACCATGAAACAGGTGGGCCTCTTTTGAGGTTCCTTCTGGACAGTCCGGAAGGCCCTTCATCTTCGGGCTGCTTGTGCGATGGGGAGGCCATTTGTTGGGGAGGAGGGTGTTGGAGCCCGGAGTTGGTGCATCAAGGCCTGTGGGTGAGGAGAAATTGGTCTATGGGTCTTCTTTGTACCTGGTTAATTAAAACAACCAGAAGGGGAGTCTTATGGTTCTTTAGCTTTTTAGCCGGATTATAGAGCTAATTTCTGAGTGTGAGGTAGCGATTGACTTGGGGCTCGCAGGTCCAGTCCTCACAGTCCTTGGAACTGGCCAGGAGCCTCCCTTCCTCGCCCACCTCCACTGGAAATCTGTCTACCAGCAAACTGTAACCGAAGAACGCTTCCTCTGCCCCATCACCAGGCAAGGCCTGCCTTGTGAGAATGATTGCCTCAGAGCTGGGTTTCATCAAGGTTGGTTTCCACTTATTTTATTTTCTTAGGAGAAAGCATGTGTGTTTTGAGGGAGGGGCTGAATTGTGGCGTGTGGTGTTTTTACAAAACTGTTTTCTTGGCCCAAGCAGCTGAGTGAATTGAAACCCAGCAGCACCCATTTTGGAAATGGCTTATCCTGTGGTTCCCCAGAGTTGTGGCTAGAATATTTTTGGTTTCTTGGCAAAGCCATATAGGATTTTGAAATCTGATGGGTTTCAAATTTGTTGCAAAGTTACCAAAATTGAAAGGAGCAGTGGCGTTTGTACCCTCCTCCTTCTGGCCCAGGAGTCTGTGTTCCTCTGAGGCTCACACCAATGCGAATGTCTGTTTTTTGACATAATAATGATAATCCTAATAATCACCTGTGTTTGTATAGAACTTTACAGTTTATGTACATTATCTCATTCGACTCTCGTGGCTGCGTTTCTAGATAGGCAGGGGCAATTAACCCTCTTTTATAGAAGAGAAAACTGAGTCTCAGAGAGGTTAAGTGACCTGGTCACACAGCTTGGAAGAGGCAGTGTCAGAAGTTGAGCCAAGGTTGTCTGACTCCAGACCAGGAAAGGCAAGGAGGTTTGCACCCAGTTTAAGATGTGGTCCTTCCCGTGTCCTGAATGCAGGCTCTATGGGCACGGGGAGATGTGAATCGCAAGACCTCACTGCGACTGTCCTAGGCCTAGCGGAGCCAACGTCCGTAGAAGACAGGATGCCTTTGAGGGGCAGTTTGGGGCTCTTTGTGGGACTTTGCCTCAATGGCCTTCTGTGGCTGCTGTCTCTGTTGGTCTTTACAGTTGCTGTGTGAGGCAGCAGGATAGGTAAATGCTGTTAGCCCCATTTTACAGATGAGAGAACCAATGCTTCAAGAGGTTCGGTGACTCACTCAACATCATTTGTTCATTATTCACAAAACAAATATGGATTGGGTGCCTGTTGGAGGTACGTAGTGGACTGAGGTCACGGCTAGTGACTGGGGAAGGAGAGACTTGAAGGAGAGTAAGGAGAGGGCACACTCTGCTGAGTGAGAGCCCCCGAGGACAGCCCCCAGGTTGTGGATCTCTGTATCCACCACAGTTATGAGAACAAGATGGGCTCAGGCCAATGTTCCAGAAAGACTTTGTTATTCATGTAAATACTGATGATGATAATTGCTACCATTTATTGTGCTCCTGTTGTATACAGACCATAGGCTGGGCATTTTACATGTACTATTTCTAATTGTCATACTAACCCTATGAGGCAGCAATTATTTTCCCCACTTTACAGATGACAAAACTGAGGCTCAGAGAGGTCAAATCACTCATATCCCAAGTCACCCTGGGATTAAAATCCAGGTCTGTTTGACTCCGAAAGTCAGAACACTTTTCACTGAACTACACTGTCTTCTATGATAATGGACTCTAAGAAAGGATGCTGGATTGCTGGAGAAGGATGGTCTAGTTACTTTTGGGGAGCTCATGGATAAAAGGGTCAGGTATGGAGGAGTCTGGGGTGGGTGGACAGGACTGCAGCTCTGGACAGAGAATCTTTAAGAGGCTGTGGGCCCTGCTGGTGGCAGCCATGCCTGACGAGAGAGCAGGGCGGGGCAGGGCGGGGAGGGCTCCTGTTCATGGCCCCCGCATCCAGCTGGCCTAAAGTCCTCAGGAGCCAGAGGCAACTTTGTCCTCTTGGACCCCCTCCTGGGAGGGTCCCACTACCACAGGCCTCGTGACTCCTATTACAGAAAGATGAGTGACATCTTCTCCCAGAACTCCTGAAACCCCCAATCCTGCTTCCCCATCCCCATTCCCTGCTGTGTTAGTTTCCCGGGGCTGCCGTAACGAATTACCACAAACGAGGTGGTTTAAAACAACAGACATTTATTCTCTCACAGTTGTGGAGACCAGAAGTCTGGAATCAAGGTGTTGGCAGGATTGGTTCCTTCTGGAGGCTCTGAGGGAGAATCGGGTCCAGCCCTCTCCCTTAGCTTCTGGTGGCTGCTGGTAATCCTGGGCACTCCTTGGCTTGTAGAAGCGTCACTCCAATCTCTGCTTCTGTCTTCACGTCGCCTTCTCCCCTGTGTGCCTCTGTGTGTCCTTCTCTTCTGTCTCATCTCCCTCTGCCTCACTCTGATGACACCTGTCGTTGGATTTAGGGCCCACCCAGGTAATCCAGGATGATCTCATCTCAAGATCCTTAAAGTAGTTACATCCCCAAAGACCCTTTTTCCAAATAAGGTCACATTCATACATTCTGGGGGTTCGGACATGGACATATCTTTTGGGCACCACTGTTCAGTCCACTACACCTGCTACCTCTTTTGCCTCCTGGAGTTGCCTGAGATCTTTGGGGTCAGTGCCCTCACTGCAGGCTGGGCCCTGTGTGGACACAGCTGCCTCCGCTCCCCAAGCAGCCCCCTGAGCGTATTGTCAAGTGGGTCTTGGTCCCCCGTAAACTGGCAATGGGAGGACCTTGTATAAAGAGCTCCTAGAGCCCTGGGGTTAGCTGCTTTTGAACTTCAGAGTGGTAATTCCTGCCTGGAACATGCTGTCCTTATCTTGCATGGCATAGGCAGGAGAGAGGGTGTCCTTGGTGTGGCAGGGCCCTGTGGATCAGCCAGGCTGTTTGTCTCCTGCCAGACTGCAGCTGGCACAGGTCCCTGACCACGCCGTACCCTCTCCTGCCACCTCGCCCTGACTTACACACTGCAAAGATCTGATCTGCTCCTCTGACCAGATCTCCCCGTCCTTCCCTGAAAGGATGACCCAGGAAGTGGGTGACTTGTTCCTAAATTATCAGGTGGCTTTGAACCAGCCACCCACTTCCTGGGTTCTCATTTCTTTTCTGGAAAACCAGTGTTGGACTGTTAGATACTCTCAGAGCCCCCTTTCAGGTTGCACATTGTGTGATTGTCCCAATAGTCCTCAGGTCTCCCCTAATCGTGTCTGATAGTGACAGAGCCTGGACCAACATGCAGGTTCTCCCTGTGCCTGAGGTAGGTCAGAGATACCCACTCCTCTACTCTGCCTCCTCAGGTAGTTTTCCTAAAAACCAAACTACAGGATGGATCACGCTTGTCTCTGTAAGCAGTCTTCGAGATAACCCCACTTCCCAGGGGTCAGGTTCTCTGGGATGGGGGAAGGCCATCTTGGAGCCCCCTTAGAGGAAAAGGAAGTAAATAAACACTTGACCCATGTCTCTGCGACCTCAGCCAGAGCTCAGGCAGCCGAGCCGCCGGGCTCAGAACCCTACCTGGAAGGTGTGTCTTTCTGGCGAAGCTGCCAGCCACACCCGAAGAAGGGCAGGGTTTGCTGAGTGAGATGACTAGTCCTGAAGTGGGAGATTTCTAACTGCTCACAGTGGCATCACGGTTTAATCACGTGAGGCTGGAACATTTTCAGGGACTGGGCCCTTGTTTCCTGTGGCTTCTGGGCGAGGTGCGGCCAACTGTATTTTTCCAGAATGGATAGTTTCTCAAATCAGGCTTGCTTTCCCAGCCGCTGCCAGGAAGTCTATAACTCGGGTCACTTAATAGAACCCTCCTTCCTGGGTCTGCAGTCATTTCAGAAGGAATGTGTTCTTATCTAGGCCTCAATTCCTTCTCTGGAGGTTGGGCTAGATGGTATCTCAGGGCCTTCCAGCCCTTAGGTTCTTTACTTTTAAATTCTTGTTCCTCCCCCCAGCGAAGCCTTCTGTTTTCTTAAGGTATGTGCTTCTGCGGGGCTGCTTCAGGGTAATCAGAGACATCTCAGCTACTTGGAAGCTTTGCACCTGGTTTCACTTTTCTGCCCCATTACTGAGTCTTAAAGGCACCCAGGGTAGTTTAAGCTCCTAGTGTCTGGCCTTTTAAGATCGCACAGATTCACTTAATGTCTTCCGACTCACGGCTTCTAGCCTAAAATCTCCATAAGGAAGAGCAAGGTCTCTGCCATTAGGCAGAGTTAAGGCAGGCCTCCTCCATCTCCAGGCTCCCCCAGAATGAGGGGGCTGGGACTGTCTCACTTTCCAGGACATCTGCAATGTTACTGTGACTCTTTCCTGCTCTCTGGCTGTGGGATCAATCAGCTCCTAAATGATTTAGTTGCCACCTTGTGGATTGTCTGGGGGTGGGGGTGGCAGGGGCCCGAGGCATTTCAGGGACTAGACTTACGAGCTGTGTCATGGTTTGCTTCTGTGTGTTCTTTTTTGTCTGTTTGACATCATGATCACACCAAAGATAAAATTTATATCCCGTTTTCCCCAGTTACATTACAGTGTAAGCATTTTTCTCTGTCATTCCCTCAGTGAATATATTTATTGGCCACGTGACCTTCCAGATAGAATTTCTAACATGATCATGTTTAACTTTTATACTTGAAAAAGAAAACTAGTTAATTAAAAAAAAATCAAATAGTGCATTGAAAAGTTCCCTCCCCCATCCTCCTGAACCTTTCCAGCTCCAGTCGTCAGAAGTGACCGTTGTTAAGTTTCTGTGTGTCCTTCCAGAAATTGTCTATGCATACATACATACATGTATGCAGCCATACATGCACATACTCTGTATGTTTTTTTGTGAGGAAGACCAGCCCTGAGCTAACATCCATCGCCAATCCTCCTCTTCTTGCTGAGGAAGACTGGCCCTGGGCTAACATCTGTGCCCATCTTCCTCTACTTTATATGGGACACCGCCACAGCGTGGCTGACGAGCAGTGCATCGGCGGGCGCCCGGGATCCGAACCTGCGAACCCCGGGCTGCCAAGCGCGGACTAAACCGCTGCGCCACCGGGCAGCCCCACTCTGTATTTTTTTTAATGTAGCTAGGATCAGAGTGTTGTTCGCAATTTGATTTATTAATCTTGTGCATTTTCCCAGATCAGTGTGTGTGTGTGTGTGCGCGTGCGTGCGTGTGTGTGTGAGATGTTCTTTTTAACAGCTGCATAGACCACCTATTATGGATGGACCATAGTGAATTTAACCAGTGTCCTTGTTGATAGACATTAGGTTGTTACCATGGTTAGCATCCTTGTACATGCACCTGCATCCCTGATTTATTTACCTTCTAACTGCCAAATATGTTTCTGGGCAGTGAGGATTCTGCAGTAAACAAGACAAACTCTTCTGCCACACTCCCACCAGTATAATTGTTAGGTAAATTCTGGAAAGTGGAATTGTTGGCAGATTGATTGGTCACAATTATTGAATGCATGTTGAATTATTGTGTATTTTGTTGAATGTTTGATAAATCAGTGGCTGCCTGAGACTTCCTCCCCTCCCCTTGCTCCTGATCACATCACCCTCTCCCCAGCCTCCCAGTGGTTAAGAGGCCGTTTACTGAGGCTTCAGGAAGGTCACTACAGTAGGGTTGGGTGGTGGCTGGTGATGGTAATGTGTGTTTGCTAGCACTGTTAATGTTTCTTGGGGTACAGCTTTGCAGTGTGTCCTCACAACTGTGTGGGGACGTCCAAGTGGCTGGTTTGCACTTTATAGAAGGAGCTGGGGCACAGAGAGGTAAGATTGAGCTACAATTGATGAAGGAACTCCTAGCTCTCCACAAAGCTGGCTGGTGGCAAGGCTGGGATGAGGACCCAGGAAGAGGGGCTCTGCTTCCTGGGACTTCTTCAAGGGGTGCTCAGAGTTTCTGCCATTTAATTTAAAACCAGAAGATGAAGTTAATTTTTTCTTTTCAGTTGCTGTATAGAGACAAGGTTCTAAAGGACTTGGATTTCACGAATTCACTTAGAGCTATGTGTGACGTGCAGTAGCCACCAGCCACGAGTGGCTGTTTAAATTTAAATGTAAAGTAATGAAAATTAAGTAAAATTACAAATGAGTTCCCCAATCAGAGTAGCCACATTTCAAGTGCTCAGGAGCCACATGTGGCTAGCGTCTGCCCCATTGGAAAGTGCACTTGCAGAACATTTTGATCATCCACAGCACTGACTTAGAGTGTCCGAAGCCTGTAGCATTATTTTTCTCCTAAATACTCGAATGTTTGTGGGAGGAATCTTTGAGACCATCTTCACTTTTTGACTTTACAGGTAGGGAAAAGAAGGCTCATAGATGGGGGGTGACTAGCTGCCCAGTCACGCAGCTGGGGATGCAAAGTTACAGTTAGAGCCAGCCCTCCTCCTGTGTTTCCTCCACTCCTGTCTGCCTCATTTACCTGAGGACCCCTTCACACATGGCTCCATCTGTTCCCTTGCCCTGACCACTTGCTGATCTGAAGGGCCCAGATCAGGTGCCCTCTGCCAAGTAGCCCTGGTCTGCATTCTTGCTGTGTCCCCAAGACTGGGAGACCAGAGAGTGAGTCAGCCACTTCTGCATGGCAGTGCTATGCTTTGCAGATTCCCCCCAGGACTGCAGGCCTCTCCTGAACCCTCTTCTGATGGGGTCAAGACAAGCATCCACAGTTTATAAACAAGATTATAGGAATCTGGGCTGCTGCTCTGCACACAACCAACCTCCCCTCCCCCCGCCCAGCTGCAGACTGGGGCAGGTGCTGAAGAATGAGGGGATGTGAAGCTTGTCCTCACGGATGGGATAAAACTGGAGTTGCCAGCAGACTGACCCAGTGTTTTCAGAGGTGGGGGCAGGTACACAAATCAGAGACCAAAACTTCCTGTGGGGGCTCAGAACGATTCAAGTGCAAACTGAAGATCCAGATGATTGAGAAGGCAGGTGGTGGAGCCTTTGCTTGAAGTTGTTCTATGGGGTCAGGGAGTGATGAGAATCACTGGATGAAGACAGAGACAAATGGGGAACATTGTCATATGAAAGGGTCAAGAATGCCTATACCCATGCTTCATCGATTTATCCTCCACTCAACCCCTTACTCCTGAAAACTGTAGTTAGGAAAATTGGCAGAGAGTGCTAAGCAGTTGATAACTGTTATTGGTACTAGTACTACTACTGGTAGTACTACTACTACTTCTACTACCAAGAGTAACAGCACCACTACTACCACTACTACTTACTACTAGTACTAACAACAGTTATTGGTTGCTTAGTACTGTCTGCTTATTTTCCTAACTACAATTTCAATTTTAGTGGTAGTAGTGATAGTAAATAGGAAGACATGAGTTAAAATTATACTCATAGGCAGTCTTTAGAGATGGAAGGACCTGCTATTTCAGATATACCAGGATATTCCTCTTGTGTGTTTACACTAGTGGTTCTCAAACATTAGTGGACATTGGAATCACCTGGAGGGCTTGTTAAACCATGGATGCTGGGCCCCACCCTGGAGTTTCTGATTCAGGAGGGTCTGAGGTGGGGCCTGAGAATCTGCATTTCTAACAAGTTCCCAGGCGATGCTGATGCTACTGGTCTGGGGGGCACACTTTGAGAAGAACTGGTTTATACCATCAGGTGCTAGAGAGAACTCAGCTTAAGTTTCAGTGACATAGATTTGAATTTCTAAGGCCCTTTTACAAACCTTCCTGCCCATGCCCCAGTGCTGCTGGTTGCCTAGAACAAGCCTCTGTACCACCCGGAAAACACTGTGTCATTGCTAACCATGGCTGTGTTTCACATATTCAGAGCTAACCACTAGCAAGTCTTGAGCTTCTACAATGTGCCTGTCTTTCAGTGGGTGTGGTGGGTCATGGTGATGAAGGATGAGACATTGCCCTGCCCTTAAGAAGATTACTCTAGTTTGGGAGTGGGGAAAAGGCAAACACAGGAAAGAAAAGGGTACAAAAAGATAATTAAGCGCACTCAACATTGGAAGCTGACACATTCAGAGGCGAGGATCCCTGGGGGTTGGCGTGATCAGGGAAAGCTTCCAGGAGGAGTTGGAACTTGAACTGAAGCAGAGGTAGGATTTGAGTAGGCAGAAGGTATCTCAGGATAGGCAAACAGGGCTAGTAGAAGCCTGGAGGTGGGAATGAGTGTGTTGGGCTGTGCCTGCTGGGAAGCCAGAAGTAGAAGAGGGCCAAGTGATGAAAGGGCTCTGGGGCCTGGCCAAGGTACTCAGGCTTGATGGGAAGGGGAAAACAGGTCTTGAGAGAGGAGAATGTGATGACATCAGTGTTTCAGGAAGATAGAACTGGGGATCTTGGTGGGGGGGGGGGTGGCTGGGAGTGCAGGTAGAGGACCGTGGGCAGGAATGCTGATCAGGAGGTTGTGCCAAGTGTATTTGTCTGTAAAAATCTAGTTCAAGAGGGTGGCAGGTATGAAGAGAGTCTAGTCAATTCCATTCAGAAAACGTACTCCAGACCTACTGTGTATCCAGCCCTGTATTAGATTCCTGGGGTTACAAGGATGAGTGATTACGGACTCTGCCCGAGGACCTCACAATCTAGTGAAGAAGAGGGATAAATAAAGAGTGAATTTCAGTAAAATGTGCTCAATGTCATATTGGAGGTGTGCACCAGAGTTGAAAACAGAGGAGGGCCTCATGTCCAGGACACAAAGAACGTTCTGAAGGAAATATAGGTAGTGACCAAATAAATTCTGGCCAACTTTCCTGTGCTCCTTTTGGCAAAGAGAAGGTCTTATGTTTGCAGACTAAAACAGGGGTCCTGCCCTTTCTTCCCTGTTGACTGTAAGGCCGTTGGTGACCCTGCAGCCCAAGGGTCTGTGTTGTGGAGACTGCTGACCTGCCTGAGTTCACTCCGGATTGGATAATTACAGTGCTCTGCTGTGTTGATTGGGGGTGTCCATTCGAGTGTGTATTTTCTCTCTTTTTTTTTACTGTTAAAACAACACGGGAAATTTTAAAAGGAAAGGTTTCACTCAACTGTTTATCATCCTAGCACATTTTCGCATCTGTGTTCTCTACTATTTTTTGGCCACACAAATGTATTTAAAACGAAACAAAAATTGTAATCAAACTGTACATACCATTTGCACATGTTCACTTAACATTATTTTATAACACACGATGCTCCTATTTATGATTTTAGTGTTTGTGTAATCTTCCATTGCATCCGGCACAACTAATTGCCACTGCAGTTCCTTAGTGGAGGATGTTTAGCTTGGTTCCAGCCTTTCCTTGTCTGTGGAGCTGTGCTCTTTCTTTGGAAGTCTCTCCATAGGTTACATTCCCAAAGAACACTGCACTCAGACTCAGATCGTCTGATTTTAAGTTCCAGACCTGTGGCTAGTTAGCTTTGTTCCCTAAACTCTCTACGTCTCAACTTCCTGGTCTGTAAAATGGTGACAATACTGACTGCTCAGGGTGCTCAGATAAGACCCAGGGCCAATGTGTGTAGAAGTGTTTCATAAAGGATCTGCATGTTTAGGCACGGTTGATATCACCCAGTAAAAACATATGAGTGACTATTTTTATGGTTCTTTTTTTACTTCTTTAAGTGGAGATATAATTCACGTACCATACAATTCACCCATTTCTTGTGTACAATTCAATGACTTTTAGTATATTTACAGAGTTGTGTCATCACTGAAACTTTAGAATATTTTATCACCCCAAAAAGAAACCCCATACCCATTAACAGTCACTCCCCATTTTCCCCAATCCCTCCAGCCCTAGGCAGCCACCAATCTACTTTTGTCTCTATGGATTTGCCTATTCTGGTCATTTTATATAAATGGAATCATACAATATGTGGAGTTTTATGACTGGCTTCTTTCACTTAGCATAATGTTTTTAAGGTTCATCCACATTATAGTAGTATCAGTACTTCATTCCTTTTAATTGCCAAATAATCCATTGAACGGATATAGCACATTTTATTTGTCCATGCATCAGCTGATTGACCCAAGTTGTATGATTTTTGATTTGTAGTGCTAAATGGCATCTGTCAAACACTGTTGCATGCCCTGAGCTGTTTGATGTGCCCAAAAGTAGACTTTTGGTCCTTTTTTCAGTGTAACAGTCAAACTGCAGAAATTAAGTAACCGTTAGGAGACCCATCAGAGAGCCATCCCAATGAGTGATGAGGAACCCCAGCACTGAGTAAGCACATGCCCTCCAGGAGGGAACCTCTGCCTTCCTTCCCAGCACAAACTATCTCCAGGACTGGGAGATCACAAGGGACTTCAGGAGGCAGAGAAGGCTTCCTGGAGGAGGGGGGCTTCCAGCTGGCCCTATGAGGATGGAAAGCTCTGGCTGGAGCTAGGAGGAGGTGGATGTCTTGGGCAGTGTGAGCAGGGGGCAGGTTGCCATGATAGGAGAGTGGAGGGAAGATTTGGGGGCACTGAAACTGAGGGGGCCAGATTACAGGCTGAGGGGATCTTATACCTTGCCATCTTTGGGGGGGTACATGAGAAAGGATTGTGTGGTGATAAGCGTGATGAAGTGAGGATGGGCCCACCACTGTCTCTGAGCTTTCCCCCTTCCCTGTAGCTGGTGGAGGTTTTTCTGAGTGAAGTTGGAGCCTCCTGCATTTTCAGTGGCTTCCTGGAGCTGGGCTATCTGTGGGCGGGAGGGAAGAATAGTCTCCACTTCCTTCTTGGCTACCTGCGAGATGGATGTAATCTGGACTTGGCTTTCTCCTCTCTCAGCTGCCAGGCCTTCCCCATGTAGGCGCCAAGTCTGAGCTGTCTGAAACATGAGGCGGGTGGAAAGGCAAGAAGACTGCGCTACCTGTCAGGAGACCTGTCTGGTCCTGGGTCTGTCACTGGCTGGGAGAGTAGGGAACCTGAGCAAGCCCATTTGCTTTGCTGGGCCTCGGTTTCTCCATCTGTAAAGTGAGGGTGTTGGTGAGAAGTTCCCTTTATTTCCAGGTTCCATGAGGTTTGCCAAGTTTTATTGTATATGGGGGATCTCAGATGACTTGCTTTCATTGGTTCTGCCCTGCTTGGGGGAGCTTGTGGCTTCTCTTGAGGGTCCTGATATAGGTGCTGGGACTGCACATCCTCAGCTGGGGGGGCAGAGGCTGACATATATTGTATAGACCAGGACATAATATGAGGAGAGAAGTTGTTTTGGTGTCTTCTGCTCCCTGACCAGTCAACCTGGAGGCCTGTGGCCTCTGATGGCAAGGGCTGATTTTCTGACTCTTGCCTGGTATTCGTAAACTGGCAAAAGCTGCATGTGTCACGATTCAGGTGGGTATAGACCTCAGTGGCTCGTGCTGCTGTAGCAGCAGAGGAGTCAGGGCTGGCCTAGGGAAGCTAGGTGGACCAGTGTGGTGGGCTGGGACCACTCAGTGCCGGTTGGTCCTGAAGCCTTCTTGGGAACGATGGGTGCCAGGAGATGGCACGGGCAGAGTGATGCTGGGCAGGCTGGTTTTGCCCACATTGCAGAGATTTACATGGGTTGGTCTGGTTCTTCTCCTGGATCCAGTCCTTGTGTTCACTTCCCCTCCTTTGTGGGCAAGATAGTTTTATTTTCCCCCCGCCGCCCCAACCGTAGCCATCTGTCTCCCAGTGTTTGCTGTTAGCCTCAAGCATGAGGGACTCTGGGCAGATTGGTACAAGCCCATTCCGATCTTGGGAGGGCACATGGCTGTCGTTCCACCTTCTGGGTTGTTTCAGGCATCCCTTTCTACATCTTCTCCTGCACATGCACGTCTTTCCTGAATTGCATGTGGTATTCCTGGACCAGCAGCTGGGATTTAGGCCCAGGGCAGATGTTTCTGCTCTTGTTTCCAATATCTATGGTGACTGTATTTACTAAACCCCTGATCAAAACACATGGCCTCACACACAGAGTCTGAGAGTGGAACAAAGTGTTTAAAGTTGCTGCTATTTGGGCTAAATCTAGGCAGGACGATTTGCTGTGAGCTGACTGGATACCCCCCTCCCCCCCCACTCCCCCACCTGCTGAGAGTCTCCTGGCTTCCCTGACACACAGGTAGGAAGATCCCTCAGGGGTGGATATCGGACTTACTCAGAAGACATGTCTTTGTCTCATGAAAGGCAAGATCTTGCAACCTTAAGTGCAGACCTCAGGCCAGAGCAGGACAGCAGGTAGACCAGCCATGGTCTTTGGGCTCATTTTCTCTGCCTGGGGAGTGGGGCTCTCTGCTAGTCACCTTTCTTACTCACTTAAGTGCTAGAAGGCTTAGGTAAGAGAGTGTTTTGAAAGCTCATGAAAACTTTCATCTAAAAGAAGCTATGGGAGCAGAAGGAATTAATGTTTCAAAGGAAAGAAAGAGAAGTCGTCACTGATTTGGGCCCTGAAGCTAAGAATGTGAGGTCAAAGAACAGCTTGTGGCTGCTGAAAGGGAGGGTGTGGCTCTCAGAGGATCCTGGGTTGTGTCCGTGGCTGACTCAGGAGGCAGTTCTGCATATGCTCATTGCATTTGTGTGTGGGCCCCAGAGCCTGTGAGAAAGCCCACTGCCAAACCTTAGGGCCCACCGTGTGATTGTTGTGATGAAAGCTGAGGGGGAGACCTCACCAAACCAGACAGATTCTTTTGAGGTCTAGCAGAGACCCCTACCTCCACCCCATACAAATGGGGCAATAACAGCTTTGGAAGTCTGTATTGCACTAAGGAGTTCAAAATCCTCAACACACTGCTGGTCTAAACAAAGCCATCCCATCCAGGCAAAGGTATCAGCATGAAGCAAGTCATGGATGATGATGATGATGATTTTTTTTAAATGACCTCCCTTTGAATTAGTGGATCTAGGCATTGATTGTCAAAAGCTGCTAGTATCGTAAGGAGAGAGACAGCCAGACTGTATTTACCTCCTGATGGAAGCACACCACACCACTTATGGAGTTTTGCCAGAAACTCAAACCTGAATGTGATCAAACCTCTACATGCAACTACCAATCTACAGGAAATGCAGGAGACAAAGAAACATGTCAAACAACACTATAGGGGCTCAGTCAGCAAAATCCAGACTGTGAGAAACTCTGCAGATCAAGATACCTAGTATTTTCAGCAAATGGATTGTAAGAGAGAAAGGGCAAAAGAGAGTGTGTGTGGGGGAGGTGCGGTAGGGAGAGGTGATAGAGAGAGAGAGAGACCTATAGATTAGAAGAGACTTAAGAGAGAGAGAGAGAGAGACCTATAGATTAGAAGAGACTTAAGAGAGAGAGAGAGAGACCTATAGATTAGAAGAGACTTAAGAGACATTATCAATCAATTGCAATGTATCGACCTTATTTGGATTTTGATTTGGTGAAATAAACTGTAAAAAACCTTTCTGACACAATAGGGGAAATATTAGCACCAACTGAAGATTGATGATATTAAAGAATTATTTTTCAAAGCATGATAGGTACTATGGCTACAGTTTTTTAAAAAGAGTCCTTATCTTTTAGACATACATCCTGTAATATTTACAGATAGAATACTATGATATCTGGGATTTGCTTCAAAATAAGCCAATGGAGGGAGCATAGTTAGGACTGTAGATGAAATTAGATGGCTATGAATTGGTAATTGTTTTTTTTTTTTTTTTGTGGGGAAGACCAGCCCTGAGCTAACATCCGTCGCCAATCCTCCCCTTTTTGCTGAGGAAGACTGGCCCTGGGCTAACATCGTGCCCATCTTCCTCCACTTTATATGGGACGCCGCCACGGCATGGCTGACAGGCAGTGCGTCTGCGGGCGCCCGGGATCCGAGCTCGCGAACCCCGGGCTGCCAAGCGCGGACTAAACCGCTGCGCCACCGGGCGGCCCCTGAATTGGTAATTGTTGAAGTTAAAAAAAGTTGTTTTTAATGAGATTTGACAGAAACTTTTATGGGACTGCTAGAACTCTTTTCTGGGTTGGCACAAGGTAGTAGTAATAATAATAGTAATTAATATCTATAGAGAATCCATTGTGTATTGGGTGCTGTTCTAAGGTCATTTAATCCTCACAACTCAGTAGATACTATTGTCAACCTCAGTTTTTATAATGCACTTTTATTTTGGAATAATTTTAGATTTACAGAAAAGTCACAAAGATGGTACAGAGAGTTCCTGTGTACTGCTCTCTCAGTTTCCCCAGATGTTATTAACATCTTACATACCTATGGTACATTTTTCAAAACTAAGAAACCAACATTAGTACATTACTATTAACTAAACTCCACACTTTACGTGGAATTCACCAGTTTTCCATTAATGTCCCTTTTTCCATTCCAGGATCCCATCTAGGAGACCACATTGCATTTAGCTGTCATGTCTCCTTAGTCTCCTCTGGTCTATGACTGTTTCCCAGTCTTTGTTTTTCATGATCTTGAGGAGTTTGAGGAGTACTGGTGGGGTATTTTGTAGACTGTCCCTTAATTTCGGTTTGTCCAATGTTTCTCTCATGAGGTTATGGATTTGGGGGAAGAATACCACAGAGGTGAAGTGCTCTTCTCATCCCCTCATGATAAGGGGTGCCTAATAACAACATGACTTATCATTGGTGATCTTAACCTTGATCTCTTGGTTAAGGTGGCGTCGGCTAGGTTTCTCCACTGGAAAGTTACTGTTTTTTCCTTTCCATATTCTGTTTGTTAGAAGTAAGTCATTAAGTCTAGCCCACGTTCAAGGGGAGGGAAATTAAGCTCTACCTCTTGAGGGGGTGAGTATCTACATATGTTATTTAGGGTTCTTCTGTAAGGAAGATTTCATAATCTCATTTTAAAGATGAAGAAACTGAGGCACAGCAGCAAACTAACTTACCCAAGGGATGAACTCCCCATGGGCAACTGCGAGCTGTGTCTGCTTAACTTTGTGGATGTCCCATTCCAAACTCAGCCAGTTTCCCGTGTAACCTGGTCCCTGACTTGACTATAAGAATCACTTTGGCCCCCAATTCACTCTGACATTCTTCACCAGCTCCCAGCACAAATCATGGAATCCCACAGGCTAGAGACAGAAGGGAACATGGAATGCACCTGCCCCAGTGATTTATAGTCTGTGTTCCTTAGAACCCAGGGTCCCCAGGGCCACCGCAAGGGGAAGGGGAAAGGGGAATTGAGCATGTGGCTCACCCACCCCTAGCATTTCTGTTTTCATCTGTTTTACATGTTGGGCTTTCTTAGTTAAGAAGCTTGAAGACTGTGGATCCACTCCAGTCGTCTCATTGAAAATGAAGAAACTAAGGCCCAGAGGGGATGACGGATTTGCTTTTGATCATTCGGCATTATCTAGACTATTCTCTGTTAAAAAGCCCCAGAACTCTGAGAAATGACACTTTAGAGATAAGATGATAGGCAACGGGTGTATTGTGGGGCAAAGGCCCTCTGAACTCTTGCCAAATAGCTGCCTCCTGTCTCTATGTGTGAGACCGATGGAGCTCATACATATCATTCCATGCGTTTGTGTGGCATTTTGCTGTTTACAAAGTGTGTTCATTTCCCTTGTCCCGTTTGGGCCTCACAGCAGCCTCACGTAGGAAGGGATTACCCTCATTTTGCAAAAGAGGAAACAGAGGCTGAGGGAGTTTATGACTTATCCCAAGCATGACGGCTGTTTCGAGGGAGGTGGTACCAGATCCCAGGTCATCTGACTGCTGGGATCACACATCCCAGCGGTAGAGGAGTGACTCTGGGGACCCAGGATGGGGGCTCTGCCTCCGTGGATCTAACCTAAAAGTCTATAGTCACCTGTGATTGAGGTAGAAAGGAGCCTCAGGGATCAGCTGGTGACCTTCCTTTGGATGGAACAAATAATAAGTAGACACTCAGGTTGACTTCTCTCTCATGGACAAGTTCCCAGCAAACTCTGGTGATGTTCAGGATGGGGCAGATTTGACCCTGCTTGGCTTTCAAGATGAACAAGATCTCGACCTTCTATCTCATCACCTCTCCAGACTGCCGACTCAGTTTCCTACCACTCTTGATGAGGCAATTGAGGTGAAGAGTACAGGTTCGGCCAGTCCCTTTGGGTTCAAAATCCGGCCTTGCCCCTTCCTAACTGTGTGACTGGAAAATTACTTCCCCTCTCTGTGCTCCAGTAGCCTTATCTATAAACAGGGGACAATAACGATACTTCCCTTATAGGGCTGTTAAGAGGACTGAGTGAGTTAATACATTTAGAATGATGCCTAGAATATAGAAAAAATAAATGTTAGCTGTTATTTTTTAAAATAGTAAGAAGTCTTTGTAAATAGAGAAGATATGACTGCAAAATAATAAAGTAATTGGTTGTTGTTAAGTAAACTGGAGAATCGTCCAAGGCTGCTGTCAATGCTGAATATAGTTCTGAAACTCCTTTCTGAGAATTGCCTGTGTGCCAGATTGAAACCATAGGAGACAATCAGACACATTATGGCTTCACTCTATGAAACGTCAGTTAACTACAATCCTCCATTAAATGGAACTGTGTTGTGTGTGTGTATGCATGATCTTTTAAATTGAGGAGAAATAGACAGATTAAAAGAAAACAAAATGATATCAGGAATCTAGTTTATATTTTAGGGGTAAGACCCCAATTTCTCATACCTTTAGCTCAGTGTACAGGCCTCTCCAATGAGAGATGAAAAGACATGTTCTAATAAGTCTGCCAGTTGGTCATCTGTCTGTTAATTAATCAATTCACAAATATTTATTGACAATTATATGCAAATTACTGTGATAGATGCTGTGGAAGACACAGTGGTAAATAGGAGAAACATTAAGATCCTTCAAGATCTGTTATTTTCAAGAAAATATTTGATCGAAGCACATATACAGGATATTGTTCATTATTAGGGCAGATAAAGCCAATTCATATTCCCAACAAGAAGGCCCAAATAAAAAAAGAGTTTCTGATGAACTCTGTTATTAAACATTTAAAAAATCAGATCATTCTTTCCTCCAAACACTATGGTTGATCTGTGTTGAGCCACGACATTTCCACCGGATGTGGATCCTAAGTGCCACGTTGGAGGCTGATTGTGCCATTCTAAGGCCCCGAACTTGGCTCCTCCTCTGTCATGGGAGTCAGCAATACCTGTCCCCAAGGCCTTCTAGGGATTCGATGAGTATGAAATAAGAAAACTCACAAGAAACCACTTTGTAAATCATAAAGCTACTCTTCAAGAGTTACTTATTATTATTCACAGAAGAAGACATTCAACACAGATTTATTAATTTTTGTTTGCTCATTATACTGCCTTTTCCAAGGTATGAAAACAGTCTCATAGGTCCATATTTCCAGCAAGAAGGTCCAGAACCAAAGGGAATTTGGAGTGAATTCTTGGGTACCCAGGATTCCATTAAGTAATGGATTGAGGGCTTGCTATAATATTTTCTAAAACAGTACTTCTCAAACTTTAATATGTACGTGAATCACCTGGGAGTTGTGTTAACACACAGATTCTGATTTGTAGTGTTGGGGTGTGGTCTGAGATTCTGCTTTTCTAAAAATCTCCCAGGTGAAGTCAGTGGTGTTGGTCCAAGGATCACACTTTGAGGAGCACTGTTCTTGGGGGTGCAATGTCCAGCGGTGAGTGGAGAGGAAAGGAAGTGCAGCCCAGGGCCCCGGGAGGGAGGGAGAGTTCTAGGAAGATTGTGTTGGGAGCTGTGATTGCAACTCAGTGCCCCCACTTCCTTCCCATCCCTGTCTGGTGACAAGAGGCTGTTGTCTTCCTGGGCTGTATATTTGCTCTGAATTTTGAGGGGAAAAAATGTACATTGTGAGTGCTTGGGGGAAGGAGGAGGAAGGAAGGAGATTGCGCTATCGGGTATGGTAACTGTCCTTTCTGCGTGGCAAGCTGCGTTTCCCCATGGCTGGACAGCGATCTAGAGAAAACAGGATGAGCCAGTTCCAGCCTTCAGCATCTGATGGGGCAGCACAGCAGAGTCCAGTGCAGACCAGAACTTTTTTTTTTCCCAGTAGTGAAGGTGGTTGAAGAGCATTGACTTAAATCTTTCGAAGAAAGCAATCGAGGGTGCTGCCACCCCCTTCTTGTTGCATTCTTCTGACACCTTTTGTCACCCCGTATTCCCAGCTTGCCGACTCTGGGTGCCCTCATGCAATCTAATTCAACTAATTCATGTTAAGGTATTCATGACCACTAATCCAACTAGCTATTAGCTATTTGTGTTTTTATGAGCTGTGATTCCTCCCTACTTCTCTCCCTCGGGTCAGAGCCTAAGACTTAGGGAAACTCAGGGCTTTGTAGAGGTCTCTTTTGCTGCAGATGGTGATACCTCTGGGTGAGGAAGGAGCTGTGGGGCAAAATCCAGATATACCTGGTGCAGGTGTGTCTGTTCAGGGAGAAAGATTCCCTCTGCCTCCACAGCAGGCCGCCAGTAAAAGCAGGAGGCTGTGATGTAAAGGGAAGTTTGCTTTGGTGATGTGGTTTTCACATTGAGTCCTATGTTGCAGACTCAGGGGCTGTCGTGTGTGTGTGGGGGGGGGGGGCGGTTAATCAAGCAAGTGCTTTGTGTTATTCCCCCTCCAACCAAAGCATCTTTACTTTGATATATTTTGTACATTAAACTTCTATGTAGGATTTATTTGAAACAAACATTCTTAAATATGAGAAGGCTTAAAAGTGGTTGCCTCTGGCAAGCAGAGCAGAAGCAGGAGAGGAATGGGGCAGGGGCCTGTTGATTCCACTCTAAGGTCTTCTGTGCAATTTCATTTTGATTTAGCCATGTTTGTGTGTATTACTTTGCTGAAAATTTAAAAAATAAATCATGAAAAGAAAAAGAGCTCTGCTACTAGAAAAACCTTGGAAATCCTTGTCGGTGGAAAGACACAGACCAGGGGTTAAGGGACCGGGGCTCTTAGGCTGCTCTGCTGTAAACTGCTCTGTGACCTTGGGCAAGTTGCTCTCAGTGTTTCTTCACTGTGAAAGGGTCCTTCCTCTCCCCTGCAATTCCATGAGAAGCAGCTGTCGGCAGCTGTGGGGACAGGACTGCCCCTCCCACTTCCTGCTGTGCTCTGGAAAGGCTTGGATCTGACACCTAGCTTGTGGATCATCCTGACCCCCAGCCCCAATGTGGTCATATAATTCTGGGGCTGAAGGGGAAGAAAGATTTTGACCAAATTACTTTGTCCATGGGAAAATTCCTCCCAGAACGGAGAGCGCCTGGGCGAGTCTCCAGCAGAGTGTAGGGGCAGTGCTCCTGACTGAATTTTGTCTGTGTCAGAGTGCCTACTGTGACCTGTGTGAACTTAGATGTTCTGGGGGTAAAGAGAACTTCCCCAAAACAGTTCTGCCCTCAAAGAGCATGGGAGAGAAGATGCACAGAATGTTTAGTTTAGAAAAGAGATTTGCACGGGTGGAGACAAGGTAGTTGCCTTCTTCAAATACTTGGTGCTTCTCATATGAATGAGGATCTGCATCTTGTTCATCTCTGTGTTCCCAGTGCCTGCACTCAAGATTCATTTATTCAACTCGTACTTAATTGAGCACTTGTGGATGCCAAAAGCACAACAGTGAGCAAGACAGGGCTAACCCTGCCTTTCAGGAGTTTACAGCCCACGGTGGGGGATTCAGGCAAGTAGACAGTTAGAATAGTCCAGGGCTGTAAGAACTGTGGTAGATGTTGAGTTGTGTGCGCAGAGGGCACCTGTTGTTATGGTCGTGGCAATCTCAGACACTCCTGGCTGGGCTTCCTGGCAGTTCCCCTGGGTCTGCTTTGGGGGTGAGCCCACTCAACAGAGACTCAGGGACCCAAGCAGATATCTTTGCTTATCTGGGTAACCTTCTCTGTGTATATATGAGCCTTGCGAGCCAGACCCAGCCTCTGTCAGGAGACCCTGTAGAGTCCCTGGCCTGGAGGAAATGATGTGGTGACAGGAGACCCGAGGGAGACAGTCCATCCCCTGGCCGTCCTGGGCTCTGGCGTGTTGAGACACAGCCTGGCTTCTCACTCTGCGCTGGAAGGAAAGCTGGGACCCACCAGCTCTCCAGATAAGGCAGGAATGTGCCTGCCTGGCCCGTGCGGGGGCCCGTGTGGGCACTCATGACTGCTCTGTGGGCCTGTTTCTCTGAGAGTGGAGGTAGTTTTCTGGGATGTTGAGGGGCAGGAAAGGGCAGCCTGCAACTGTGGGTGAAAACATCTGCTCTGAACCATGATATTCATTGTCTGATTTATTCATCCTTCATCATTCAGAAACCATTCACTGAGCCCCAGTGATATGCCAGACTGTGTGCTGAGTGTTCTCACATTTCTCTAAAATTTCTCAACAGTCCTGTAAATTAAGTATATTATTTTCATTTCACAGGTAAGGAAACTGAAGCCCAGAGAACTAAAACTAAAATCATATTTGTCGGTGTTCATCAAGTGCCAGATGCTGTTCTGGGCACTTATAGGTATCAATGCACTTAATCCTCCTCACAGTCTGTGAGGTGGTTGTCATCCCATCTTACTGATGAGGAAACAGGCACAGAAGAGTTAAGAAACTCACCCAAGGCCCCAGAGCCAGCTAGTAACAGAACTGGGCTGGGGTTATCCTGGGGTCCTGCCCAGATCTGAGCCCCCTGTGCCCTCAGAGCTCTGCTGGTTAATCTCTGCCCTTCTGTGACTCCAGTGTGGGCCACATGGGTGAAGACAAGGCCACCCTGAGGCAGCTAACGAGGAAGGCCTGGCAGAAAGAGAGAAGAGGCCATCTTAGAGGCCGGGGTACATTCTAGGTTACAGTTTGGGTAGACAGAGGAAAAATAACTTCTGTTGGATGTGACACATACCTTCTCTGTGTCCTGACAGTTAAGCTCAAAGGAAACGTGTCAGGCAGTGCCAAATCCTATAACAACTTAGAGCAGAGTTAGAGGAACCAGGAAGGAGTGGCAGCCCCAAGGGCACCTGGTAGCTGCTAATTGGGGGTGGTGATGACAGAGGAGGCGGCACAGCTGCAACTCTGAACTGCTTGCCCAACAGAGGTTCTGGCTTCTGCTGGGGAGAGGAGGTTGGTGGGAGGAGAATTTGGAGGGAAATCTGCTTCTAAGAGGACTTGGACCAGTTCCCTCCACCCCCACCCCACCCTCCAGGCTTGTGGGCATTGGGAGGCTGGGTGTGGATCTAAAGCCAAGTCCCTTTGAGGGTGGGGATGAGGGAATGCACCACCTGTGAGCATGGGGGCAGGAGGGGGCTGGGGAGGTGACATCATTTTATTCCTATGGGAAATGCCTTTTTCTCTGCAATCAATCAACTTGGGCATTGGGATCAACTATAAATGATTGTTTGGGTGGTCTTAGCTTGGACAACACCTTTAACAGTTTGGGGCCTCCTTTAGCCATCTGTGAAATGGACGGAGTTCTATCTTTGTGGATGTGCTCTGCAGTTCAGTATCTCGGTGCTGCAGTGATGGTAACACAGAACCACTTATAGTTAGTTCCTCCTGCTCATGTATGTTAGGGATTTGAGGCAACATACAATAAGAGGCACATAGAATTTGAAGATAAAAGTAGAAGATCCAAAGCCACATGCCCTCTGAAAGATTACGATTTGTCAAAGCTGTGGTAAGACCTGGATATGTGCATTTTTAACAAGCTCCCCAGATGATGCTGTTACACCCCCAAGTCTGAGAACCACTGGTGTGAAGGAAGGAGGAAGGAAATACACCCAAGATCTAGGCCATCATTGTTGTTGTCATTGACCACCAAGACTACAAAAGGGAAATAAGATAGATTATGTTGTTTTTATTATCTAAAATGAGGAAGGTATCAGTTTTTCAGGGTAGACAGACATCTTCATGGTACCAATTTCTGGAAGAAAGCCATTTTGTGCCCCCTGTTACAAAGGGCACTAAACAACGTAATGGATAATTTGGGGGCAGGGGAGATGCTTTGCATCCCTAAATGAGTCTGTTGTGCTGGTCACCCCTGCAGCTGTGGCCCACCCTGGGGGCACCAGGCCCACCCTGTAGCAGGACCTGCTCACCCAGATGCCATCCCTTCCTGCAATCAGTCAGTAGGAGGGACATTGCCAGGAGGAAGGGTGAGGTGGCTTTGGGGAAAGAATCAGGGATGTGGGGTGTGTGGGGGACAAGGGATGGTGGTGGTTCCCTGGGGCCTGTGCAGTAAATTTGAAGGTATAACCTGGATCGAGTACCTAGGAGACCAACCATGTCAAGAGTTTCATGAAGGCACAAGACACTTCCCTTCAGAGTGCTCATAAGGTGCAGCAGTTGGGTGATTAAAGTGACAGGCAGGAGGAGAGAGAGATAAAGGGAAAAACTGGTTAACACCATCTGCTGCTGAGAGGACCTAAAGCCCTTGTGTTCAATACAGTCAGTCAGGGAAAATATTTGCAACATACATGACAAAGGGTTAATATAAAAAATATGTGAAGAGCTTTTATAAACAATAAGAAAAAGGCAAACACTCCAACAGAAAAATTAGCAAAGCATATATGAGTAGGCAGTTCAAATTACCAATAAACATAGGAAAAGATGTTCATTCTTACTAATAATCAACTATGTTAATTAACTTAATTCAAGTTAAAACAACAATGAGATATCATCTTTCAAGTATCAAAATGGTAAAACTGAAAAAAGTAATGAACCAGTATTTGGTGAAAATGTGTGGGGTAGGGAGTAGGGGTGCTGATGATATAAATGGCTGTTAGGAGTATTAATTGGACAGTCTTTCTGGAGGATAATTTGTCAAGTTTCAAAAACCCTAACATAACCTTTGACCTAGAATTCTACTTCCTGGAATTTATCTTAAGGAAAGATAATCAGGGATGAACACAAAGATTTATACATAAGGGTATTTATAACAGTTATTAATTACATTAAAAATTAGAAGTAATGTAAATGTCCAAAATTAAGAATTTGTTTTAAAAATCATGGTTTATCTGTATGGTGGGATATTATTTAAAATCAGGTAGTAATAATTTTAATTATGTGGGAGAATGTTCACGATATATTAAGTAGAGAATTAAAAAAAGCAGTTTCCAAAATGTACATATGGTATCATCCCAATTACATTTAAAAAATAAAAACACAAATGAAAAACACTATAGTACCCACTGGAAAAAATCCAAGAGAGCAGACACCAAAATGGTAACAATGGTTATCTCAGGAAGCTTCTTCTTTGTGCTTTTCCATGTTTTCTTTCTTTTAATAATGAACATGCTCCTTTTGTAATAAAAAAATCAAGAATGTGTTCTTTTTAAAGTGAGTCTTCCAGTGAAGTGCTCCTGCTGCTGGCTATGG
Organism: Tapirus indicus; assembly: GCA_031878705.1. NCBI lineage: Eukaryota > Metazoa > Chordata > Mammalia > Perissodactyla > Tapiridae > Tapirus > Tapirus indicus. The sequence continues at coordinate 55,002,986 of CM062918.1, read as the reverse complement.
ATAACACCCTTCGCCACACTTCGGCCCAGGTCATTTGTTATAGAGATACCTTTGGCATTGGGTGTGTTCAGCATTTTGCTGGATATAAAGGTGGTATAGGGGCATCTTGCTGAGAGTGCCTGAAATCTGCTTTCCTTGCCTGAAGCCCTGATCCCACTCTCTCTTTGGGAATTGAGTTGGTCAACATGTGACTGATAAATCTCAGTAGCCTGAATGCATGGCTGGGCCCTGTGCAGTGGGAAATCCAGAAATCACCTTGTAAATCTCATACTGATACGTACATGTGACATACTGACCTGTGTCAGAGAATCCTAAGAGGGTGAGCTGGAATGGGGGTTGGGACCTGAAAGAGACATTTGGACCAACCCTTCTACTTCTTCTTCTTCTTCTTCTTTTTTTTTTGGTGAGGAAGATTGGCCCTGAGCTAACATCTGTGCCAATCTTCCTCTATTTTTTGTATATGGGATGCTGCCACAGCATGGCTTGATGAGCGGTGTATAGGTCCACGCCTGGGATCCAAACCTGCGAACCCTGGGCCGCCAAAGCCGAGCACATGAGCTTAACCACTATGCCACTGGCCCAGACCGCAACCATTCATTTTTTGGATGAGGAAACTGAGGCCATGAGAGAGAAGACTCTTGGAAGTTGGTGATGGACACCGGACTCCTAGCCCTGTGCTCTGCCCACAATGTGTGGTCTTCCCCATTCACAGCGCTGAGTGTTTGGGAGAGGTGATCTGAGGCATTTTCAAGTAATGGTGAAAAAGCAAACTTGGGATCAAAAATTCACAGAAATTCTGAGAAACAGAGCATCCACTCTAGATGGCTAAGAATTGAGTGTTTGTGTCAATGAAGAAGTTGCAACAAGCATCCCTGGGACATTAAGATCTGTTTACAGAAGAGAATTAACAAGAAATATTGGTTATGATTTGTACACACACCCACATTCACATACACAGACACACATGGTCAGTCCTCTGCAGAGTTACCTATTTGGTGTGAATTTTAGGAAAGTGGAAAGATCTTCTTATCTCCAGTAGTTTCTCCAGTTGCCCGACTTGTGCCTCAACTTGTCACCGTTAAAGACCCTCTTGGTCAAGGATGCTGTGAAAATGTGAATGTGTTACTTTGAAATTAGGTCATTCCCTGTACCCTTTTGAATCCTTTGTCACTTTGTGTGAATTATGGAAAGGATCCCAGAGGGATGTGGGCCAAGGTGAAGTAAAATGTTCATGGGAAACAGGCTGGGTACAGAACTCTTTGCACTAGAGGGGAGGGATCTGGCAAGTTGGGAGGGAGGTATTACAGAAGATAAATGTTTCATGTCACCATTTTATGAGGGATGACCCTGTACCCCCACAATACTAGCAGAACCTCAACCATCCTGGATTTTCCTATCTTCCCTTTGCAGTCCCTTTCTTGCTCTGCAGCATGAGCTCATGTTTAAGGTGTCATCCATTATGGTCCAGCCTCCTGGGCTTTGCCCAGGCTGTGAAGGCCAATTGGCTGACGTTTCTAGGATCAAGCCAGCTGGCCTGTTCTGTTGAAGTTCTTTTGTTAATCAAATGTACTTCTGATTGTCAGGAACTCAGGTGGTGAGAAGGGGGCCCGACCCAACCAAACATCATGGGCTGCTGATCACTTACTCTCCCTTTCCCTCCACCCACATGAAGAGGAGAGGAAAGGGCAAGTTCAGCTGCCTGATGTATTTCCTTGAGAAAGTGGCCACTTGATGGGGAGGAAGTGAGGTAGAGAGGAGGTGACTTAGGGCCTCCACAGAATAAGCATTTGTGTATCCCTCCCTGCTTCTCCAGCTGTGGCAAGCTGTTTCCCTTTTGGCTGTCTGAATCCAGCTTTTTGTGCCAGACCTGGTTCAAATCCCACCTGCTCCATAAGGCTTCCTCTAAGTCCCCTCGGCCTGTACTTATCCTTCCCTCTGCTGAACTGCTGTAGCACTATTTGCCCACTCACTTGACCTTGAGGCAGGTATTTCTACACATCCATGTCATATTTCTTTTTCCATTAATGTTCATCTCATCTCCCCAGTTGACTGTAAGCCCTTCAAGTTGTGGAGTGTGTCCTGTTAATAGCACTTAGGACACTGATTGATAAATGAGGGATAGAGGAATAAATTGGTGAATGGATGGATTGGTGAATGGACAGTAAGGTGGATGGATGATTGGGTGAGTAGATGGGCAGGTGAGTGCATGGTGGGTGGGTGGATGGTATCCTTCATGCCCAGCACTGCCGCAGTAACCTATATCGTGTCAGTGTCTAGAGACCAGATTCTAGACTAAAGGAAATCCCAGAGGTCACAGAGCTATATTTTCAGTGTAAACCTTTCTCTATATAGCCAAGTCCAACTTAAGCCTAATTTATTTCAGACCTTAGATTTCTGGGCTCATGTTCATTTGACAACAGCATCAAAGTGTTTGTACTTAAAAATAGATCCCCAAAAGTAGTCATACCTCAGCCTGACTTGGCTCTGCTCAATAATACCTTCTTTTGGAGTTTTTTCTGAGCAAAAGAGAAAAAGGTCAGAGGAAGGAAGTTAGTCTGCAGGGCCAGGGAATTAAATGAGCTGACCTGTGAAAGCAGCTGCCTCAGGCCAGCACAGGCAGTCACCTGTGACTGTGGACAGGGGCCATTTGTAGGTTAGAGTTCAGCTCCCTGGAAACTTCTGGTTCCTGACATTTATCCTACACGTATTCCTTATGTTGATCCTGAGCTTGGATTGGTGGGAGTGACTTCTTGAAAGACTAGAGAATAATTTCGAGAAGCATCAGTGTTTTCTATTGCTCCTTTTTTTTTTCTATTTTATAGTTTGAAACTTTGGGATCATCAAAGACCCTGCTTCTACACTATAGAGCGTACTTCTCAAACTATGTTCCCTAAAGCTTTTGGGGTTCCATGAAGCCCCTTTAGGCATCATGGGGTAGGGGGCTCTGAGTGCCTCTCCCCAAAAAGATACACTGCTTTTTATCTGTTTTACATATTGGGCTTCTGTGCAAGATTTATTTGAGCGAGGGTTCCACACCTGAAATAAATTTAAAACCCGTTATCAAAAGACTAGAAAGACGTTGACAACACAGTCAGAGAGGAGAAACAGGTTCATTAAACAGCGAGCTTGGCTTACCAGCTGGGAGAAAAGGCCACTTGAATGGCTCTGGGTGCTCTTGTGTTTGCAGGTCTTGTGCTGATGTTTCTGTCTGCTCCAAAATCTCCACCTGCTGCGCACTGGCTTGGCTGCTGCTCCCTTCCACCTCTCACTCCTTGCTTACCCACCTAGTTCCCGACATGCTGCCCACCTGGCTTTTGGTAAATTTTTGCTCCTTACCCTCATCTCTCTGGCCTGGAATCCCGACCTGCTTCATGCTCTGACTTCTGGGAACTTTATATTTTTTCACCCTGTTTTGGCTTCCTGGATGTCTGGTCCCTTGTTTACCCTGACCTCGGGTAATTGTGCCCCAAAGTGTTTTCTGCCTTCCTGGATCCTGGCATCACCTGGGGACCTTGCTTTTCAGCTGCCGCAGCCCTCCCCAGAACTACCTATTTTTAAGTTTGATCTGGGGATTGGGTTCATTGGGGCTGAATTAGGTGAAGAATACCGTGGGGCTGGAAAATGGAGACCAGGATCCAAATGTGGTGATCTAATGGATGAAAAGAAAGAATAATTCACATTCATGGAGAAATTATAGTTTACATAGTGCTTTTACATACGTGTCCCATTTCTTTTCCATTACAATCTGGTGAGCATGGGATGTACTTATTCTGCATTACGTACAAGGAAACTGAGGCTCAGAGTTATGTGGTTTGCTAAAGGTAGCAGAGCTGGAATAGAACCTGGGTCTTTTGACTCTAAATCCTGGACTTGGATATAGGAGATCAGAAACAGGTTGATTGGTAAGGCAATGAGGGGAAGGCTCTTGTTTGTGGGAATTAGGAGTCGCCTGGCTAGAGGTTGGATGTGTTGGGAAGGGGAGGGTGATAAGGGACAGAGTCAGTCACAGGGGCCCCACAGTCAAGCCTGGAGAGGCAGAGGAGCGAGGAGGGGGCTCGGTGACACCATCCCCAGACAGGCTGTTGCTGTCGGACTGGGGTTTTGGATTCTCTGGGATCAGGCTGATCTGGTTCCTGCAGACTATAGATTTGAGCTGCTCCTGCTCATGCCTTTAAGACCTGTTAGCTGAATGTCCCATTCCCCCACCTGCTGACCTGCACCTGGGGTGGTCTTGACTAGAAGCTTCTAAGCATTATCCCTGATCTGTGGCCCTGAAAACTTGCAGGGTAATTCCAGAGGAATCACAGCTCATTGTTCTCCAGTGTGGGAAGAGGAACTGTGACTGTTTGGGGGAAGCGGGAGGAGGAACCTGCTCCCCACATCCCTCTGACTTGGGACATTTCCCATTTGATACCTCTCCTCTCACATGGCATCTCGTCCCTGGTTTGCATTCTGTGCAGCTCTGCCTCGTCTCCACCCTGATAAACTAATGACTTTGGGGCAAGTTACCAAATTCATGGACAATTTAGAGTTGATTGAGAAAGGGAATGAATTAGACCCACTCTATTCATAGACCTTACAAAACACCTTTGGCAGCTGGACCAGGGAGTTGTCAGAACAAGTCTGGCTGGCCATTGCTTATCATGGAAAGTGGGGATGGGTGGGCAGTGGGAGTGATCTGCCTCAATGCAGGCCATGAGGAGTGCATTGTCTTTTGAGAATTCAAAACCGATGATAAAATCAAATAAAAATCAGTCTGCTTTTCATTATCACCATGCTCTGGCAGTTCTAAACAATGTCAGTGATAAAATGCTCCTCCATTCTGGGGTGGGCCCCTCTTCTCACTGCTTGGTACACCACTGCTGGCTAGTTACCTCGAGAGTCACATTGAAGCTCGAGTCAGTAGACATGGCTTCATGTCCTAGCCCTGCTATCAGGATCTGCTACCTGGCCCAACTACCACATCACTTAACCTCCCTAAGCCTCAGTTTTCTCATCTGTAAGATGGAACTAAGAATGATACCTGCAGATATTAAAAGAGAGAATAAATATAAATTAGCTTGTGAAGAGAAAAGCTGGATGTAAATGTTGTAATGTCCACATTGCTATACAAAATCTATCCCGTGGTGTGAGATTTGGGTCACGTCTGGGCTACTCTTTGACAGTGAAGAATTTGGGGGTGACTGAGCCAGGCTCTTCCATGAAGCTTAGGAGCTAGTGTTGGAGACACCAACACCATTTTTGAGCTCTAAGAAGCTGTTCTAGGTTTGTTCCTTATCATCTGATTCGTGGGCAGACAATAGGAGACTCTCATGGGGTGCCACCCTGGGCCCTGCCGAGTTCTGGAATGAGGCCCATCTGTGACACTGATCTCTACTCAGCCTGCTCTGTCCTCCCGGGGTGCTGAGTGAGTGAGGAACTGGGCCCTCTGCCTGGGAAGGGTGGTGTGTTCCTGACATAATTGCAGGAGAGCTTGCTGGGAGAAGCAGGGAAGGTAGTTTCTGTGTCTTGTGGATTTACTGTCCCTCACTAAACCCTCCTCTGTGACTTTTGCAAAGCAACCTCAGGCACAGAGTTCACGCGCACACCTCATACCTTTCCAGAGCGCTGGATGGTAAAGTCCTTTCTCAGGCATTATCTCGTGATTTCCCCACAACCCTGTGAGTTGGGCAGGCCAGGTTCTCTCATCCCTATTTGACAAGGGAGAAAACTGGGGCCCAGGGAGCTGAACAGGCTGCCAGGGTCATGGCCAGTTAGTGGTAGGGCTCTGACTAGAACCCAAGTCTCCAGACACCAGCCCAGAGGTAGGAATTTGGAGTGAGGGGAAAGCCTTCATATCTGTTCAGAGTTGTCGCAGGCTCTTTGGAGCTTCCTGACAGGAAGCTTTCTGAGACCTCAGGTGGTGGGTGGAGAAACACAAACTGAGAAGGCAGTTCCTTGTCCAAGCCCTCGAAGCTTTGATGGCAGGTCAGGCCCAGGAATCGGGCCTCCTGACTATCAGCCCTTTGCTGTGTTAGACTATGGGTTAGGTATAGACTGTTGTTATGGGGGAAGGTATTGGAATATGCATGCTTTGCATATGTGCATCAATGTTTCAGCATTCCCAAATTTTTGAATTCGTGTTGGCAATGACCTCCATTACAGGTTGGATGGGTCCCCTCTGCTCCTTCCCTGGATGATACCCTGGGTAGCTCCGTCCTAACCTAGAGGGGCTCTTGCTATCCACCCCTCGCCCCCATAGCCTAGGTAAGCAACTTCTGCACCGTGGGGCTTGAACTTCTGGCTTCAGGGCCTTTCTGATGGGCAGACAGGGGTCCGTCACCATCACTGCTTTCACCTGCCCATGGGTCTGCTGGTGCCTTCTGATGGGCGTAATAGAGCCACCTCAGGTCTGGCTTTTGTGCATCTGCAGCGGGCACAACTGCAGACTTCCACTCCTCTTATTGCCCAAAGTCCAGGGTAATCTTGTATCTTGATTTGCAAATGAATATTGGGGCAGTTAGATTATAGAGCGCTCAATCAAAAACTGTCCTGGTGGGAGAGACAACACCCCCCTACTCCCTATCTCCCCTCTTTTTCTCCCTTAAGTAGTCAGATCAAAGAACTAAGGGGGCAGGTAATATATTAATACTGAAAAGGACAAGGAATAGTATGAGTAACAGCAATGTAGTTTCTTTATCTGTAAAATGGAGATAAACAGAGGACTGTTGTAAGTCAGTGTTTCTCAGCCCTGGCTGCACATCAGAGTCACCCAGGAAGCATTTAAATATCTCAGTTCCCAGGCTGCAGCCCAGACCCAGGAGATCAGAATCTCTAGAGATGGGACCCAGGTACCAGTAGTTTTAAAATTCCCTAGGTGATGCCAGTGTGCAGCCAGAGTTGAGAACCACTCTGGGGTTAAGGATTAAGAGTAGGTTAATTGCTTAGAACAAAAATATTCCCATATCTGGCTGTGCACTGAAATCGTCAGGGGGGGAGGTTTAAAAGTACGCTGATTCCCTAGCCACACATTGTAGACCAGAGACTGGTCTACATTTAAATCAGTGACTTCTGTGTCTGGTGCTTCTTGCTTAGGCAATTACTTCACATGAGCAATAAACTAATAACAGTCATAATAGCTACCATTTATTAGTGCTGACGGTGGGCCAACGTTACAGATATTTCTAGTCTTCACAATTCCCTAGTAGGGAATCATGATTCCCATTTTACAGATGAGGAAACTGATGCTCAGAGTAGGTAGTGATAAATAAATGGCAAGCAATAGGATATATTGGTGTATATGAGGAAGCCATTTAGTGTAAAACTAATTCACCCTGACCTTGTTTTTCCAAAAGGGCCTGTGGCCATTGAGCATGCATAGTATATCTGCTTTAAGCATTTACTATGTCCCAAAGACAAGAACAAATGCCCTTAAGATAAAGATGTAACTTCCCCCACATTGGCATTTCCTTAAGGATAAGCATCTCTCCCTAGGCTAGGAATTGATTGCTGCTCTCACCCTGTGACCACTCAGTTCAAGACAACAGACCTGCTACCTGTTGTGTCCATCAGTCACTGTGCTGACAGGGCAATCTTGTGACTATTGTAAAAGGGACATTCCAATTATATGTGATACATGCTCTTTGACTGTATATAACCACTCTGTACACTCTGCACTTCTTTGGAGTGCTCCATTCCTTTGTGAAAGGACTCTCCCAGGCTATATGGTCCTCAAATCTTGCTCATAATAAACTCATCCCAATTTTGATTTATAGATTGGTTATGGATTATTTGCATTGACAGTACCCAGTTGCCCCAGGTGACAGTGGAAGTTTCCCGAGGCCAGGCCTGTCTGACCTTGAAGGCTGCTCTTCAGGCCCAAAGCTTCGCAGCCAGGGGGCTGACCCTAGTGGAGCATGTTCTCCACTCTTCTCAGTAATGGCCCAAGGAGAAGGGAAAACCAGCAAGTGGCCTTGACTCTCCTTGAAGCTCCCCAGGGCAGGATGAGCGGAGGACCCCTCCCCGGTGAAGTGAGGGGAGATGAGTGGTGTTGCCTGGTATTTGGCTCCCTATTAATCACCCACTCTCACAATACCTCCTTTTGGTGGGAAGAAGATGCCTGCACTTTAGGCCTGACCCCCAGTCACCTCTCGTTGCCACAGCTTCTCTCACAAGGAGAAAACTCAACCAGGAAAAGCAAACACTCATTTGCTTTTTGAGAGTCTGAGGAATTTTTCAGGCATGTGATATAGAAAAATGCCTCCGTTTCCCTCATAAGAAAAGGGAAAGCTATGTCAAGGTGACCTGAAATATTTAGTTCTGCTTTATAAAAACCCTGTGCCTCCACCTCTGCTCTGTAACCTTAAACAAATCGCTAAAAATCCTTAAGCTTTGGTTTCCGCATTGGTCAAGTAAAAAGAGCAAGCCCTGGCTGTCCTCAGGACTGCTGATGCAGCCTCTTGCCCTTTGAGGTAATAGAGAAAGAGGAGGGGAACATGGCCATCCTGACGCTGAGTCTCAGAGCCGTCTGGGACTGGAAGCTTTGTCAAGTGTTTGCTGGCACCCACTAAGGGACCCGATGTCGCCGAGGCCCAAAGTGGCTCCAAGTGACCAGCTGTGTTAGAGATCTCGCAGAATGTGTTCACTCTGGCTTTGGGAGGCCTGGCTTCACTCCACCTGTGTCAGCCCCTAGTGTGTGGACAGCCTAGAGCTAATATTTGCTGCATAAATAGCTGCAACTTTAGAGTTAGTAGACTATGTAGTATAAATTTGTCTCCACAAAGCCTTCCCAGCCCAACCCAGCCCCCAGGGCCCTCTCCCTCCTGAGAGCTCCATGTGTACCTGTTGTCTCTCCTTTGGTCCCTGCCCCTTACTGCCCAGTGCAGAGCCTGGCACAGAGTAGGTGCTCAGGCAGCATGGAGTGAATGGAGGACAAGGGGATGGAGAGAGACACGAATGTGTGTTTGGTGACATCTCTAGGTGGTTGCCATATAATGCTATTTAAGTTTTGGCATATCCGTTTCTTGCTTGCTCTACTTGACTTTTTTTTTTTGTCACTTCAGTTTATTTTGAAGGTTGTCTCACTGAGGATTGTTCTAGTAATGGAGTGGTTCAGATGCGATGCTATTTTCTGAGGTTGAGGCAAATATCCAGAGCATTTCACTGTGTGTAACTCGTAGCCCGAGCCACTAAGAGAGTACATCCTAAATGTGGAGACTGGTGGCCCCTCATTAAGCCATTAAGTGGAACCTTAACACTTTCCAAGTTCTATCTCAAGCAGTGGGTATTGTAGGTGGCAAGAAAACGTGGGGCAATGGTGGAAGGGAGTGGGAGGACTCCCAGGAGGGGTGGCCAATGGGCAGTCTCCTGGGACTGAGAGCTGAGATGGTGAAGCTGAAGGCCTCTGCCCTTCCCTGTGGGGTCGGCTGCCCTTGCAGCACTCAGGGAAGCTGGCTCAGGGCCACCTGCCACTCTGGCATGGACACCATCTCATGGTTGCTGTGTAGGTCCCTGGAGTGAAGGATTTCCAGGCCCAGCCCTGACGGGCACTAAGCATAGTCTTGACTCCTATAACTATCTTAGCTAGTTTGTGGACAGTGGGCTGGGCACTTGGCTCTGGGGCCTGACTTTGCCATTAGCTCTGTGATGACCTCAGGTGACTCACTTGACCTCTCCTGTGCCTCAGTTTCCCAACATTTTACAACTCTGTGGTCCTATCAGCCTCTCACCGTGGTGAACTCCCACTATGGTTATTAACAGTGTAAGGCTGCCTCCACCCCACCGCCACCCTGCCAGGATCCCCACCTACCCAGTTGGCGTAGCCTCTGGCCTTGTCTTTACATGAAGTGCATCGTTCTCATATTTGCTCTGTCCCCCTATTGTCTAGCTGCTTGGCTCATGTCTGGTAATTGAGATTTTATTTGTTGGGAGGGGGTGGGAGCAAAGGTGCAAACGTGAGAATATAGAGGTGTTTTGTCCCCTCACAGTTCCAAATAGACAAATTTGTACTTGCTTTCAGATAAGGGGGACCCAAACGGGTGATTGTTACTGTTAGTATTTTGACCATGCTGATCTTTTTTGTTTTTCTTTTTTAATCTTTTCATTAGATAGTATAAGCCTCTGGACATTGTGATTTCATCTGGTGGATGCTAGACTTGGGTTCAAGTGGAAGCTTTGGAACCATGAGGCTGTGTCATCCTGATCAAATCAATAACCTTTCAGGGCCTCAGTGTTCACATCTGTACCCTGGGAATGGCAGTACTAACCTTCCTTCCTAGTGAAAGGTAAAGGATTCACGTGAACAGAAGGCAAGCCCAGTACCTGCCCCATCTCAGTCACTGGTTGACAGCCAGGTGGGGATGCTGGCTGGACACATGATTGGTCCTGCCGTGGCAGAATGACTCTGAATTAGTGCAGCCTGGGGGCTGACAGCCAGGTCACTTCCCCAGTGGCCACAGCGACACCCTAATTGTGTGGGTCTGTGTCCCCACAGCGGCCAGTTTGCCATCGTGAAGAAATGCCGGGAGAAGAGTACCGGGCTGGAGTACGCAGCCAAGTTCATCAAGAAGCGGCAGAGCCGGGCCAGCCGGCGGGGCGTGTGCCGGGAGGAGATCGAGCGGGAGGTGAGCATCCTGCGGCAGGTGCTGCACCCCAACGTCATCACACTGCACGACGTCTTCGAGAACCGCACCGACGTGGTGCTCATCCTCGAGCTGTGAGTGGGGTGCCCAGGACCCATGGGGGCAGCAGGGGCAGGCAGGGCAACCAGACCTAAGCTTGTCCCAGAGGAGATGAAGTCAATGCAGGGCAGTTTCCCTCAGTTACCCCCGTCCTCCTTCTGAACCTAGGCCAAAGGAGGGGTGGGCTTGCTGAGCAGCAGGGACTGAGGGCGAGGGTCTAGGTCTGGCTTTTATTGGACCCTGAGGATCAAAGAGAAGAAATGGCTAGCACTGGGGTCACTTCCTGGCTGGTGAGCATGTGGGAGGATGAGGGGGCAGGGGATGGGATGGGGTGCAGGGGAGGCTGTCAGAGAGGGGTCTGTTCAATGAGGGAGGGAAGAACAAACATCCTCTGGGCTCTGGGAAGCCCTTCTCCAGCCGTCTCCTGGGAATAATCCCCTGCATTTGTGCTTGTTGGATACCTTTGTTATTATGGTAACAACTATTATTTAGAGAGTTTTACTATAAGCCAAGCATTTGCCAGGTGCTTCACATTTGTCATCTTGTTGGGGCCTCACAGAAACTGTGTTGAGGGAGGTGTCTGACTAACGTGGAGAGGTTAGTTTGTATTCACTGTGCCAAGCACTTCTTTTATCTTATTTAATCCTCATAACAATCCTATCACACAGACACTCTTTATCCACATTTTACAGACAAGAACACTGAGAGACTAGGTCACTTACAAGATCCTATAGCCAGGAAGTGGCGGGGCCACGACTTGAGTCCACACTGCCTGTGCTGACAGCTGTGAGCATGAGGTGGGATGGCCTTATGCTGGCCTAGCTGGGGAAGCTTCACAGTCTGATGGAATTTGGATAGGTCACACCAAGACCCAGGGATTGGTTGGCTACCTGGTGTCCCTCGTGGAGGTGTCAACATGGAATGGGGAGGTGGGGCTCTGGCAGACAATGGAGTTTGAGTTGGGCTGTGGCAAAAGTCACAGTGGCTGTGTCCAGTCAACCACCTGTGTTGGGGATGTCCTGAGCCTCATTGGCATGTATGCATCTTCCAGTTAGCAGAGGAGTGGTGGCATTTTTCTCAGCAGTCCCTGACTTTGTGGCCTTGGGCAAGTCACCTCACCCCTCTGAGCTTCAGATCTCATCTGTAAACCAAGCAACCACCCAGGCAACCTGCCTACAGGTTGTGTGGACCACCTGACATTTGAGATCATTCTAATTTGAGAACTGTGTTCTGGTGTTGCCACGATATAGACTTATGTAGCAGATGGGCATTTGCATACTCTTGGATTTGATTCTTAAATTATCCATCTCAATGTTTAAATGCATAGAATCGCCCGTGCTCTCCCTTCGTCTAACTCCCAATGTCCTCTGGTTTCTCCCATGGACTCTCAGCCAGTTGGACCTGTTGGTGTATGCACCTGCTTGGCTCAGACAAGCCTGGTGGATTCCCACAGGTGTAGCCAGCCGTGTGGACAGCCTGAAGTGTGACATGTCCCAAGGCTAAGGACCAGCAGTTGGCACTCTGGTTCCCAGCAGAGAGTGACAAGCCCACCTTTGCTGGGAAGGCCAGGCCAGTTCTTTAAAAGTCTATTATTAAAAAAACTTTACAGCAACTGAAAAGAAATTACATTCATAATCCTACCATCCAAACAGAGCTATTTATGTTTTCCTGTGGTTCCTCTCAGTCTTTATCTATTTGTATACAACCATTGTACTTGTACAATTTCCTGTTCTACTTTTTCCCTGAGTTAACATAATTCCATAAATAGCTTTTTTCCTTTTAACTGACTGTAACGTGTTATATTGAATTACATACCTGTAGCTCCCTATTGTTGGACATTTGGTTTTTATTTTCCAGCTTTTAACCACTACAAATTTTACTGCCATAAAACAACTTTCTTCCCATAATTTTGCCTTTTTTTTTTCAAATTAACTTTTTTAGATAAGTCCTCAGGAATGGGACGACCAGGCTGACATTTTTAGGGCTCTCGACAGCCTCACTTTAAGAGGATAGTGTTGGTTACCCGGCACCACCTGCAAACAATGGGGTCATTTGTTGTAAAATGGGTTCATTATTTATTGACCTTTATAGTTATAAAATGATACTTTGTTGTCATTTTAATTGGCATTTCTCTAATTGTTGGGAAAGTTATCTGTTTCTCTCTGTTTGTGGAACCCCAGGAGTTGGGGTCTGGGATGCTCCTGAGATGTCCCTGTTTCTCCCAGCAGGGCTCACGGTCAGCCAACCATTGTGTGCCCTCTTCATGTGAGCTGGCATCACCCGTAACATGAGTATTCACACCGGTGCTCCCATGACTCGCTTGAGCTGCTGCGTTTGTTGACTTCTGTCTGTTCATAGTTTCTCTGTCTCCTCCTTTACTTTCAAGCTGTCTCATTGTCTTGGGGTGTCTGTCTATGGAGGGCTAGGGATTGCTAAGACAGTGCCTAAACGACGTGTGACCAGGATCTGAGAGGGAGGACCTTTCAGGAGAGAAGGGCTTTTCGTGGGCTTTTGTGTTTGGACTTGGTGACCCCTTTTGGGCTTATCAGGAGCTTTTGGCCTCTTGGTCCTCACTGTGTCCTAATAGGTTAGTGGGTTTGCCCAATACTTAAACATGGGCATTAGTGCCCTCCTGCTCAGTTGAAATGTGCAGGTTTTGTGGATGGGTCTACCCCACTGCCCCTCTCAGCAACTGTTGTCTGGTGCAGGGCTTCCTCCTGCTTTCTGCTAACGTGGCCAGTACCTGGAGGACATGCCCAGCCCTGATTTAAGTCCCTTTCAGCTGTTATGACCCCATCCATGACCTCCTTTGCAGCAGCTGCCTCTGGTCAAGACTGTTGAGGCAGAGTTGGGAAGGATTTAGTTGTCCATATAAGTTGACTTCTGTATAAGCGTAAAGGATATTTTCAAAATCTCAATAGATTAACTCATGTCACATGTGGAGCTTGCTCTGAAAAATGTAAGTCTGCCCTGGGAGGGTTGGGCGGGCCTCCCATCCCAGACCCCTGACCACTCTGGGGCCTCCTCAACTCTAAGCTAGTGGAAAGCAATACCCCGGCAGTTTCATACCAGAGAATGGCCTGGCAGAGCACTCTGAGGTGGTAGCAGTGCTTCCCAGTTCCCTGAATCGAGTCCAGCTTCCTGGGCCCCAGCAGCTCCAGCAGCATCCATCCCAAATCCCTGCCTATGCAGGTCGTTGGAGCACTCATTCCCAAAAGATTTCTGAAACGCGTTTCTAGCAGGCGGACCAATCTGCAGGGAGGAAGGAGGCAAAGGTGAGATTAGCAGGAAGACAACTGATCCTGGGGATACAGGGAGGAGAGCAGAGGAGGCCAGGCTATTAGGTTTTGCTCTTCATCTTTAGGCTAAAGAGGTGTAGGATGTGAGAGGAGAGAAGCTTGGGAGGAGACAGGGACTGGCTCTGGGGCAGAGGTCTTGGGGCTGAGAAGCCCTTGAAAGAAACTACATTAGGGGGGAAAATCTGGGCTCTTTGATGGCCTTGAGAAGCAGTGCCTGAGAATTGATGTGAGTGTCCCCAGCCTGGGTGTCCAGGGGTTGGACAGTTACCCTGACAAGGTCATCAGCCCCCCACTCTTCTGAGTCTCTAGGGGAGATTCTAAGGACCACCATGGCTGTTCCCCTCTTCATCCAAAGGAGACAGTGTCTCATCTGGTCTCCTGCCCAGATCACACCTTCAAACAGAATGACTGATTACTGTCCCCCAAAGTCCTCACCCAGCCTGGGCCTGCCATCAGTGGCTTTGGGTGACAGGGCACATCCACATTATTATGATATTCTTCACATTTATGTGGCATTCTTTTTGAGGTAGGAATGGTAGGATGTGCCCGAGGTCCTTGCCTCACATGACCCAGCAGTCATGTGGGTCATGTGAAAGGACAACAGTCAAGGGCCAGGCTGGGTCCTGTGTGTTTCAGAGGGGGCACTGTGCATTTGAAAATTTGCAAAGGGGTCAGGACAGGTCTCTTGCAAATGTCAAGCCTTCACTTCTGTATGATATAGGATATTCTGTGCCGTGTTGATATTTTTTTGTGTGTGTGAGGAAGATCAGCCCTGAGCTAACATCCATTGCCAATCCTCCTCTTTTTGCTGAGGAAGACTGGCCCTGGGCTAACATCCATGCCCATCTTCCTCTACCCTATATGGGACGCCGCCACAGCATGGCTGACAAGCGGTGCGTCTGTCCACGCCCAGGATCCAAATCTGCGAACCCCAGGCCGCCAAAGCAGAGCGCACAAATTTAACTGCTACGCCACCAGGCCAGCCCCACTGTGTTGATATTTTAAACGTTTTCTTTCTTTCCTTTGTTCTTTTATTCATCCACCTTCTATTCAATGTCTTTCTTGCACAAGGTGCTGAGGAAGCAAAGATAATCTAGCTGGGGAGAGAGACAGACAGATAATGACAGCCCAGCGTGATGCGGGCACAGGTGTAGCTGATAAGGGATGTCAAAGGACTGTCCGGTGTGTGGGGTGGCTTTGAGCTTTCCTTTTTGCAACAGAAACTCAGGCTTTGTCATGTGGAGAGAGCGTGATGAGAGGAACACATGTGGACTGGGGTTGAGAAGATCTGGATCTAAATCCTGGTTCTGCCACTTGCTAGCTGTGTGACCTTGGGCAAGTCACTTGCTCTCTTGGGGCCTCAGTTTCTTCATCTTAAAAATCAGTACACAAGTTGCTTCTACCCCTCAGTGTGGATGTGAGTCTTAAGTGAGAGAATGCTTGGGGAAGCACGTTGCATAGGTGGCAAACCCTAAGTCAAACCCTCTGCCACCACTGTCACCCCGACAATGACATGGTGCATGGTGTTTACTTCAAGGACTTTGTCGAGAATCTCATAGCTCTTGTCCAACTTTACATCAAGATTCCTCCCACTCCTACCCCTGAAGGGGGTGATGAGACTGTCTTTTGTGGTTTTTTTCTCATTCCTGTTTTATAAGAAGAAAAGCTAAGCCCTGGAACTCTCACATGCCCCACCCCAAGGTGAAACTTGCATTTACGTTGGGCAAGGACTGGGACCACCATCCTGGCCCTCTGACCCGGGCCTGCAGAGCGGAGTCAGGGTTCCTCCTTCAGCAGCTGTGAGGGTGCTCCAGGTTCCAGTACCTGCCCCAGGTGACCTCACCCATAAGACCCAAGGGAAAATAGTGCCCCTGCCTGGTCCCCAATGCCAAGGCAGCCACTTGGGGCCACACCCAGCTCACTCTGAGTGGAGAGCACTGCAGCTCTAGCAGACAGGACACTCTCATGTGCCATCTTATCTCACTCTCTCTACACCCTTCACCTTCTCCCTCTCTCTTTTCTCCCCCTCTCTTTCTCTAAGTATTTACTCAGCATCTATTACTAGACTAACACTAGACATAAAGATGAGCACTTAGTCACATCCCAGCAGGAACACATACTTTTGACATTCATCCATCTACTTCATTGCGATCTTTTTAACCTCATTGGACAAATGAGAAACGATTGAGGCGGAGATGACTTGCTAGCAAGTGGCAGAACCAGCATTCCAGCCAGGTTTCACCTCACCTCCAAGGTCGGCCTGTGCATAGGGACTTAATGCCACATACATGCCGCATACTTGTCTCCATATCTGTGTCTTCGCTTGTGCTGTTTCCCCGCCCGTCTCACCTGTCCTCGTTCCCTGCTTCCTCCATCCAGGCCCTGTTCAAGTCGCACTGCATTCCCAGCACCTTCCCTGCCACCTAAGCCTGTGCTAGCCATGTGTAACAGACAAATAGTAACACCACGGCAGAGGCCCCACTGATGGAGTGTGTCGTGTGCCAGTCACTGACCTGAGTGCCCTGCTCGGTGCACCAGCTCATTTGCCCTTCAGAACAAGCTTAGCATATAAACGTTCTGCTACCCCCAATGTCTGAGAGACATTGCTGAGAGAGCTAGAGCAATTTGTCCCCAGTCATACGTTAGTATGTGGAGTAGTATGGACTGTGGGCTGGGACTTGGATGTGGTCTTGACCATGCTCTCCCTTGCTGGGAGATCTTGCATGGCCGCTTCCTCTCCTGTGGGCCTCAGTTTCCTCATCTGTTACAGAAGAACTTCTACCTGATGGTGGTCGTTATGTGGGAGGATGACTCATTCTCCAATGAGGAGCCTCCTCCTCTGGAGGTTTGCTATCAATTTCTTGTTATGGAGGATTTCAAACACATACAGAAGTAGAGAGAATAATTTAAGGAACCCTCATATGCCCACCACCCAGCTTCAAGTTATCAACATTTTGCCTGTCTTGTTTTGTATGAAACTCCTACTGTCCCCGACTCTGTTTGTTTGTTCGCTGGAATATTTTGAAGCAAATCTCAGACATCATGTCATTTTATGTGTAAATACTTTAGTATGCATCTCAAACTGATGACAGTTTTAAAAAAATGTGACCATCATATATTTATTACACCTAACAGAATTATCCAGCCAGGCCTCAGCTATCCACTGTCTAGTCCATTGCTCTTGGTGGTATTCCCGATGGACCCAAAGATAGCTTTTTCCAGTTGTTTTGTTTGAATTAGCATCCAAATGAGATCCACATATTGCATTTGGTTCTTTTGTCTCTTATGTCTCTTTTATTCTATAGTAATTCTCCTTCCCCCTCTTTTTTGATGCCATTGATTTGTTGGAAAAACTAGGTCATTTGTCCTGTTGATTCTCTCACAGTCTGGATTTGGCTTATTCCTTCCTCATGGTGTTATTTAACTCATCCTCTATCTCTGGTATTTCCTGTAAACTGGTAGTTAGATACTACTAGTATCTAAGATACCTTCCCTATTGGTGCTATTCAACAGAAACATAATATGGATCATATATGCACTTTTAGACATTCTAATAGCCACATTGAATAAGAAGTAAAAAGAAATAGATGAATTCATTTTAATAATTTTTTATTTAACGCAATATTTACAAAATATTACCATTTTAACTTGTAATCAATATAAAAATCATTAATGAGATATTTTACATTCTTTCTTTCATACTAAGTCTTCAAAACCCAGTGTGTATTTTACCCTTACAGTACATCTCAACTCATTTGCAATGCAATGGTTTCATGTGAAATGCAATCCTACCAAAACAATAAAGTTATGTTTAGTGGAAAATATTTCACACCACTTCAGTTTTTTAATTAAAATAAAGTGAAATTTAAAATTCAGTTCTTCAGTTGCACTAGCCATATTTCAAATGCCCAGTAGCCACATCTGACTTATGACTGCTCTACTGGACATTGTCTATAGAGAACATTTCCACTGCTGCAGAAAGTTCTGTTGGATAGCACTGAACAAGAGGTTTAAGCAGATTTAGGTTCAATTTTTCAGGTCGCAATACTTCCTAGGTGTTGCTGTGTACTTCTTGTTCCACGTTGTGTCTAGTTGTTCTATTTTTCATGATGCTAAGATTGATTAGTGGGTCCAGGTGTGCTTCTGGACATTTTTAAAGAGAGGAGAAAAGAAGATGTTGATGCTCGTTATTTAGGATAGACTAGGTGGCAGGGAGTGATTCCCAAAACTGAGACAGAAGCCATTCTGGCCATAGAAGAATCATCTGAGGGTTTGAATCCTGACTCTACCAGTTACTAGCTGTGTGACCTTGGGCAAGTCATTTAACCTCTCTGAGCCTTTGTTTCTTCAACTGTGAATAGGTAAATGATAGTACTTAGCTTGTAGGGTATTGTGATGATTGAATGAAATAATGTGCATACAGTATACATTATGCACAAAGTAAGTGTTCAATGTATGTTAATTCCTATTATTATGTTGTTGTTATTGTAAAACTACAGGTTCCAAGGCCTTGCTGTTGGAGAATCTAATTTGGCAGAGTCTGTGGTGGGACCTGGGAATCTGCATTTTAAGCAAGTTCTCTGTGTGATCTTGAGTTCCTGGACACCCTGGCCCAAATCCCATCCTAAGATCTTTTCCTGGGGTGACTCTGGGCTCTGTCCCAGCACCAGAGAAGCACGTGCTGGCTGAATACGCCAGCACCTATCAGAGGACAAACACGCCCAGTAGGATTGCCAGATTTAGCAAATAAAAATCTCTTTTATCTGGCAACCCGAAATCCCTAATTCAGATACACCTGTAAACCAATATTTATAGGGGAGATTTTTTTTGCTCTGTGGGTCTCCATTCCTGTCACATTAACCATAGAGTATGAGGGTGCAGAGTGTGAGGACAAAAATAGTATGTTAGAGTTTTTAGAGATGAATATAATTAATGGGTCTTTATGTTTAAATTAGGGGTCATGCCTAATTTTCTTGAGCCTTCCAAGAGGCCATCTTTTATAAAATCAAAGAAAGGAGCTTTAGGAGCCATCTTGCTCAGTCTGCTCATTTTGCAGGTGAGGAGACTGAGGCCTGCCTGGAGCAGGGAAGTGACTTGTTCAAGGTCAGTAGCAGTGCTGGACTGGAACCTAGGTGTCCAGTTTCTGGCCCAGCAGATGTTCCTCTTTGTCATCCCACAGCACTTGTTTCTGTCCTCTGGCACCCCAGTCATATGAGGAGGTGGGAGCAGGTGACACCAGGGTAACCAGGGACCTGGGCCTAGAGTGTGAGGTGGCCCTTCTGGTGACACCCTAAGGATAATTTCTGCCCTTGTGATCCAAAGAGAAGAACACAGCAAATAGAAGCAAAGGCAATCCCTGGTGCTGGCTGGACAAAGCCCCAGACATGGGTGAGGGGACTCTGCTAACAGGGTACGTGGGGGTCAGGTTCAGGAGCTGTGCCCATTGGCCTGGCCTCGTGACACATAGGGCCGACTGGGCCTGAGCCCTCCCCACTGGTGTCTTTCAGAGTGTCCGGAGGAGAGCTCTTCGACTTCCTGGCACAGAAGGAGTCGCTGAGTGAGGAGGAGGCCACCAGCTTCATTAAGCAGATCCTGGATGGGGTGAACTACCTTCACGCCAAGAAAATTGCTCACTTCGATCTCAAGGTCAGTGAGGGGGGCGAGGGAAAAGAATCAGTTTAGGAAGAATGGGTCCAGTATCTCCCGATGTCGCTGCTAGGAGGGGTCAGTGCCCACTTGGCCCTCCTCCCTCGTCTTGCAATTGAAAACTCTGAGCTCTAGGGAAAGAAATGATGCCACAGAAAGTGTCTGTTTCCTCAGTTTCATTTCACATGTCAGGTTTTCTTCACATAGGGGCTGACTGCAAGAAGCTTCTTAATCAGACCACAAGCATCTTATCTTTCAGGGAGCAGGTGGGGTGTAATTTTTGAATAAGTAGACCAATGACAGGAAACTTGAAACCAAGCACATTTCACAAGACTGAACTTTTCAGTAACCAAAAGCAAACGCCTGATCAGGCAGATCTAGAAGTGTTCAGGGGAGGAGTACTGAGGTTGGCTGGCTTTCTGGACTCGGTGCAGCACAGCGTCCAGCATCCCTCGACCAGGGACCGCTGGCTGCCCTCCCCCACCCCGCCCCATTCTGTGGCCATAGAACTGCTTCCAGGGGCCACTGATCATTTGTGGTGACGGGTATTCAGGGTCGAGAAAGTTCACTGTGACCACGTAGGACTTCATATAGCAAGAGTGTGGTCAAAGAAGACTCGGTTCCTGTAGTAACTGAGGTCCGTTGCATAGACTGATGAGCCTTTAACAGACACCCAAAGCATAAAGATGCTCTAACCCATGATCAGAGTGCCCTGTTTACTGGGGAGGAGACCCACTCATTTTTCTATCCAGAAATTCCTGTGGTGTTTCAAGCACTGTGCTGGGTGCCTGGGTGTTCTACAGATAGAAAATCAACTGAGGCCCTGTCTTGGCTTAGTTCCTCTTTTCCAGGGAACTTAGTGCAAGAGACAGAAAAGAAAGTAACAACTCTAAGTACTGTGATAAGAGGGAAGTACAGGGGGGCTGGGAAGCCTAAAGGAGAGAGTATCTAAGTCAGACTGGGGAATCGGAGAGGGCTTTCTGGAAGAGGTGGTATTTGAGTTGAGTTCCGAAGGACTGGCAGGGGTGTCAGAGGGGAAGGACCTTCTAAGGAAGAGAGGCTAGCTGTGTACATGGTCCTGAAATAGCACAATGCGTTCGGGGAAGTACAGGCAAAGGATGAATGTGCTGAATGGCTGGAGGAGAAACCAGGAGGAGAGCAGGAGGTGGACCCAAGGGCATGGGAGCTAAATCAAGGAGGTGGAACCTTACTCTGAGGGATACAGGGGGCCAGGTGAGCAGGGAGGTGAGATGAGCGGATGTGTGTTTCAGAAAGATCCCTCTGGCTGGGAGGATGGATAGAATGGGGACAGCCTGGAGGCTGGGGGCCCGGCTAGGAGACTAGTGCAGTAATCTGGGCGAGATGTGGCAAGTGCCAAACTAATTTGAGGAGGGGACGGATTCCAGACCTATGACAGAGGTTGATCTGGGGATTGATCAGGTGCCTGATAAGATGTGGGAGATGACTGGGAAGGCAGAGTCCAGGATGACACCCAAATTCTGTCTTGGGGGACTGGCCCAGAGTGGGCATGGCACGCCCATGGTCTCACAGCAGCTGTGGCAGGCGTGGGCTCAGTTCCTACACGTGGATCCCATCCCAGCACTTATTGTGCCCGTGGAGTGACCTGCAGTGAGTTCCCTCAGCATGGTCCCCCTTCCTTATGCTGACTGCCACAGTATTTTGGATTCCTTCAACAGCAGGTGTCTTGCAGAGTTTCACTCAGGTGTCATGTGGTAAAAGTTGGGGTCGTCAAGGAGGGTGTGGCCTGGGCAGGCCTTTGAACCTCAGCACAGTAATACACCAAGCAGGAAATGGTCTCCTGGATTGCACCTGTGTCTCCATCCTGGTAATCCTATGGACAATTAACTTGCTGTTTTCTGTGTCTTTGTTGGCTCCAGGAGACCGGCCTCAAAATGGGCTCCTTTGCCTTTTGTCTAACAGGTCCGGTAGAGGGAGGAGGAGTTGTGGAGTCCCTCAGGCTCCTAGGCCTGTGGCAGGTTCATGGTGTTTAGTTTGCTTCTGTGGCAGCTAGCGGTGGTGGGGAGAGTGCTGGCTTGGAGTTAGTCGGGTCAGCGTTTGATCACTCTATCATGTACCAGGATACAACTGAATCTCAGTTTTTCAGCTTCAAAACAAATAATAATACCTGCCCGGCAGAGTTGTTGTAAGGGTCAGGGAGAAGCAGCATTAAGTGCTGAATACTGAATAGGTGCTCCCTAATAGTAGCTGGTATTGCTATTTCTCTTCCCATAATAGAGGAAAAGAAAACACAACTCTTGTTACAGTGTTTTGGGCCACAATAGACTAGGAAAACAAACCTGACTGGTGCCATTCTAAATTGCCCAGCAGAGAGCTGAGGTTGGTTGCTAGGCGGGGCTGCTGATTGGGGATCTTGTCTGGCTCCTGGGCTCAATCTGGACATTTTCCACAACCTGGACACAGTCTGGGTTTCCCCCCGGAGGCATGTAGGGTGAGGATGCTGCTAACCCCCACATCAGCCTCGTATCCTTAGAGTTGTGTGGACTCTGAGCCTTCTGACTCCTTGGCCCAGGCCCAGCTGGGCAACTTCAGGAAGCAATGAGCATCTGGAACTCAGCAGGATTACCTCATGATTGCATAGACGCTTCCTGGAGCCAGAATGTGGGTACATGTGCCCCCTGGCTGGAACTTTCCGCCGGCTGGAGGGGATCATAGAGAAGGTCCAGCTGATAGCTTTGATGGGGCTTCTTGGTTCCGTGTTGCTTCCTACCGTATGTAATTCATTTTAAGTAAATACATTTTTCTTCCTGATTTTCATTCTCCACAAGGGGCCTCTGCTTTCCTCAACTCTTGTACCTGTTGCTCCTCACCAGGCTAGCCTCGCTGCCCCGTGAACACAGCCACCATGTTGTCTCTATGCCGCTACCCATGGCCTGTTCTCCACACTCGCCTTCTAGCTTGAAGGAGCGGGTGATGGAGGAGGGTCCACTCTCTGGCCTGGCTTTGGAATATGAACAGCCTCTCCTGTGTTCAGTCCCTGCTTACAACGTGCTGCCAGCCTTGTGGCAGAGAGCAGATGAATGGACAAATTAATGTACTATAAGCAGCCTTGGTAAAATAGATCAGAGCATGCTGTTGCCTAGAAATCTGTGATGGATCCTTGTCATCTGTAGGATAAATGAACCCATTCTCAGCATGGCATTCAGGCCTTTCTTACACTGGCTTAGCCCTGATCCTGGCCCCGTCCACCTTTCCGCTCTCCAAAACACTAGTTCCAGGCAACAAGGCGACAGAGACGTGTTCTGGCCTCTCTCCTCCTCTGTTCATGCTGTTCCCATCCAGGAAGCTGCTGCTCTTTTTCTTCTCTGTCCACGGACTTCCTGCTCATCCTTCGAGGCCCAGCAAAAACTCCATTTCTCCTGGGGAGCCTTTCCCATCCCTATCACCTCCAAGGGGTAAGCTGTCTGCCTCAGCAGAGTGAATACCATCCCAGCATGTGTTGTAAATTCTCCACAGAAAGGCCCGCTGATGTGGGTAGGTAGGGGTGGTGAGGGTGGACGATGTTGCCCTATATTTACATAGATGGAATCCACACTGGGGCTGACTGCCCCTTTACTGGGTAGCGCCTGACATGCCTGCATCTGGCCTTCTGCCGGATGGATTACCAGGAAATGGGGCTCCGTACCACCCAGAACCTCACCCTGGGATGTGATCCCAACACAAATAAAGGCCTTGTTGAGGGCATCTTTGTGTGGTTCTGTGTTTATTTTGGATTTGGGAGTTTCTCCTCTAAGTATGGGTGTGCCCCTCACCCCCAAATCCAACTTGAGAATTCAGAAATGGAAGGTAGTCCTCAGGTCTGACTGGCATTTTAAGCAAAAAGAACATGCCGTGAGAACGGAATGAAATCTTATGCAGGCCGGGAACCCAGAACTCTGAAGGGGCTTTTTGATTTGTCTAAACAGTGTTAAGGAGAGTGAATTCCTGAGCAAGATACTCCAAAAATTCCAATTCCTTAATGCCCTGATCATCCTTTGAGCTGTTCTTATGTTCATGATGTGATGGGGTCTGCTCATCAAGGTTTCATAAGAATGATGCTAATAATACTTTACATGTATATGGTACTTTCTAGAATACAGAATGCTTACACATCTATTCTCTCATTTGATCCTCACAGCCACCCACTGACATGCAACATATTGTCACTTTTTTACACACAGGGAAATTGAGATTCAGAGAGGTTAAGCAACTTGTCCAAGATTACACAGGTATTAAATGACAAGGCTGGGACTTGAACTTAATGAGGAAACACTAAGCAAAGCTGGGTGTCACCAGCTTTTATTTCACCAGATTCTAACAGTGCAGATTTCCTACTCCCTTAGGTCATGCCTTTTACCCACAGTTAATCCAAAGGTCTTTATTGTGCCATAAATTTATCTTTTACATAGTTAATTTCTCATCTGGTTACATTGGTTTTTCTTTCTAAAAGTTATTCCTCATACTGAAAAAAATTAATTTGAAGGCCGCCCGGTGGCACAGCGGTTTATTTCGCGCTTTGGCAGCCCGGGGTTCGTGGGTTCGGATCCCAGGCGCCCTCCGAAGCACTGCTTGTCTGCCATGCTGTGGTGGTGTCCCATATAAAGTAGAGGAAGATGGGCAGGGATGTTAGCCCAGGGCCAATCTTCCTCAGCAAAAAGAGGAGGATTGGCAACAGATGTTAGCTCAGGGCTGGTCTTCCTCACACACACAAAAAAGATAATAATAATTTGTATTTTATTAATTGCTATAAAATGTGCACGCATTTGAAAGTAGAACTTACAAGAATGAGACGATTTCCACACTAAAACCTGGGGACATGGATTGGAGGTGAGACTTGGCAGAGATTCAACTGTCAAGATAGGGTGAGATTGTAAAAGTTTAGGGCAAACCGAGGAGTTTGTATAGGCAGTCACAGCTGTGGAAGGCTTTTTCTTCAAAATTTTTTGTTATGAAAACGTTTCAAAACATTTGAAGAAATTGAAGGAAGAATACAATAGACACCATCACACCGTCCCCCTAGAGTCAACATTTGGCCACATTTGTTTTACCTCTTTCTCTCTTAAAAAAAAAAAAAAAATATATATATATATGTATATATATATATAAAGCATTATACATATATAATACTTTTTATATTTTATAAATATATAAATTTATAAAAATATATATTTATATATCTATACACACAGACACATACACATATGTATGTGTATATATACATATATATGATTTTTAAAAACTTGGGTATAATTTGAAAGAAGATTATAGCCATCCTGACACTTTAAACACTCCAGTGTGCATCTCCCAAGATTAAGGTCAGTCTCCTCTGACCCATAGTACCGTTATCACACTTAAGAAAATTAAGGGTAATTTATGGAAGACCTTTAATTGGTAGAGAAATATGATTCTATTTCTGTTTTAGAAAGAAAATTCTCCTGGCAGGGGAGAGAGGATGGCTGGGAGAGAGTAGGCCAGTTGGAGGTTATGATAAGAATATGGGAAAGAGATGAACCAAAGGTGCCCCATGAACATTTTTTAAATGAAATTGATGGTCTTTTTTGCTATTATAAAAAGTAATAACATAGAAAATGCAAAAAAACGTACAAAGAAGTTACCCACAGACTCTCCACTCCCAAACAACTGTGATTAACATTTGGTGTATTTTCTCCAGCCTTTTATGAACAGGGGTGTCTGTGTGTGTGTGTGTGTGTGTGTATGTGTGTGTGTATGTGTGTGTTTTAAGGTGCTTATAACTTTACTACTTTTACAGTTTTTTCTCCTGCTTCTTTCACTTTACATTCTAATCCAAGCAGCCTACACATGCTCGGAAGTATTTTTCTTTGCTGTAGAAGCTTTTATAAAAGTCTTTCCTGATTTCCTTACCCTCCTGGTATGTTCTGACGGGTGGACCCGGTTTCCTGCTCCTCACATCCAAAGCTTAGCTTGTGCCCCAGCCTCAGAGTGTACCCCATGGGCCCTTTATCTCAGCCCCATGCATCAGACTGTGAGCCTGGAGCCCTAGAAATGCATGCTGGCTGCTTTATCGACTGCTGCGAGGGCACCCTAGGGTAACCTGAGGAGAAGTGAAATAAAGACACTGAACTCCTAAATGTGGCAAAAATTAAACTATGGAAAGCCATTATTAAAACAATTGTAATATAGATGCTTTGAAGTGGGGAGCATTAAACCAAGCTGATTCTTACAAGATACAGCAGAAGGCCACATGGCAAAATGGAAAGAGAGGATTGGCTGTTGAGCCTACATTTGAGTCTCACCTCTGCTGTGTGATGTTGGGGAGGTCGCATCTCTGACCTTTCCTGGCCTTGAAAGTGGAGATAATATTACCTTTTCTTCCTGTCCCACAGGAACAAGTGGGGGACCAAGGAGATGTCAGTGTTTGTGGAAGGGCGCTGGAAACTCTAAAACTCCATACAAGTGCTGGTTGTGAGTTTTAACTAGCCTTCCCATTAGGCCGCATTTCTCCCTATTCCTCTCTTTCCTCCAAAGGGATTCAGAAAGGGAAGAGGGTGTGGAACCGCCCACAGGGAGAATAAGGTGGTGCTTTCCGGCCAGCAGGGTGGGCAGATTCCCAGGGTGGCGGGACACTGGGTGAGGTCGATAGGGTTTGGAGTGGATATCATGCTCCCCATTTTACAGATGAGGAAACTAAGACAAAAATGCAGTGCCCTCCTCCTGTTTTGTCCTTATTGCCATCACTTTTAGGTGTTTAGAGACCTATTGCTGCTCCCAGCTGCCCACAGCCCTCCACTCTGGACCCCTGCCCAGGCCTGACCTCCACTGAAGTATCATATGTTCAAACAGTAACTTTGTAGTTCCATTCACAGTTCCACCATCAGCCCTCGCACTGCAGCTGATCTCAGTAGAAGTGAAAGAATCTGATTCTGGAAGCAGTGACTGGTGGTAGGAAGAGCAGGTATCCTGGCACTAAGAAGACCTGGGTTCAAACCTAGCTCCACCCCTTATTAGCTGCATGGCCTTGAGTAAGTTACTTAACTTCTCTGTTCCTCAGTTCCTCATCTGGAAAACACAGATAGTAACCTACTTTACTGAGGTTCTGTGCAGTGGTATTCTGGTAACAGCCAGATCTCTGGAAAACAAATGTATGTATGCCCATACACACACACACAAATTTATTATAAATTTTACTGATACAAAGGTTTGTAACATACAACTGACAAATAATAAAATATATATAATACTTTTTTAAATTGTAAATTCCACAGAGCCTACTGATTCTCGTAGAACGCTTTCCTTGATTTTTGCCAAACTTGTATCAGTAGCCAACTTATGGAGGCAGTTGACAAATGACTAGTTCCAACAAGAATGTTGGTTGATATTTTTGTTTACGTTAACAAGTAAGGTGAAAATGAAACAATGGAGACGTGTGTTGGAACTTTACTTGTTTGTCAATGACATGAATGACTTCTTTGCTGAATTGGATAATAGTTTCTGAATATTGAAAAAATATTTCCTTAATTTTCTGTGCTATTCACAAAACAATGGCTACAGATACGGCACCCTTTTAAGTTTAATCTGTGTTATTAAGTGATCTTCTCCAGCACTTCTTAAGTCTAGAATCAAGAGGACAATAAATCAATCCTGATTTGTAGTGTCTGCCAATTTCCATGGAGCAAATATGCCCACTGTGGCCAATTTCAAGGTACCAACATGGTGTCGGTGACTAGGGTTGGGAAGAGGGGTACAGTCGCACACCATTCTGGCGTATTTCCCTGACACAGAGATAAGAGGCAGAGATAACCTCAAGAGCATAGAGAATACTAAAATATAATTTAAAAATTAGGAAGCAATGAGTTTTAAGTATTGTTTTTAATATAATTTATTTAAATATAAGTGCACATGATTTAATTTCACATAGTCCTGTTTAACAACTGGCTGACAAAATTCCTGCCAATTTAACCATCAGTTCTTCTGAGGCAGTAGGCACCCCCCCACGCCACCCACCCACCCCGACCCCAGTTCTCTGAGACCCTGTAGGCGAGAGCATTTTGTGAACAGGATCGTGCTTATGCAGGCCGACTGTTGTGGTGGCAGCAGTGGTGTAGTGATGATAAGGGCAGCCAACATTTATGAGCACCTGGTGAACGTGCAGTCTCTGCTCTGAGTGCTCTGCCTGTGTTTACTCATGTTATCCACGCAACAACCCTGTGAGGGAGGTCCCTGCTCATGCCCACTTTATAGGAAGGAGAGCTTGCTCGACGGCTCCGAGGGCTTCATTGTGCCTCCTCAGAACCCGTTACCATATTAATATTCCCTTTTGCAGATGAGGAGCCAAGGCTCAGAGAGGTCACACAGCTAGCACAGGGCACCAGTGGGATTCAAATCCAGGTCTGTCTGATGACAGGGCCCTCTTCAGCCCTGGTTTCCCAAGCGCTGGGCACTGTCTGACTTTTGACTTCCTTGGACAGCCTGCTTTACAAAACTAATTCTGGACTGTCACTCCTGGTGGGCTGATTTAGTCAGTTTGGTGTTTTTAACACAGTCCCCAGGGGATTCCAATGGGCAGCCAGCTCAGATGAGGGCCACCAAAGCCCAGCTTGGGGCTCAGAATGCCCAGGTCCAGGCCCAGGTTCCTCGCTGGTTAGGTTGGGGCACTGGCCATCTGCAGCTTGGTGGCTGTGAGGATCTAGGAAGGTGATATGCGGGAAAGCCCACGGCAAATCCTAGCTAGTTGCTTGGCACAGACCATAAAGCCAGCATTGCCGATTAGCCCAAGGCCGAAAGCCAGTGGTCCTGGAATGGCCCTAAAAGGAGTTTTTATTTCCCTCCCTCTACCCCACGAGAGCATAGAGACAGAGTAGGTAGTGGTTTTCTCTCCTGCTTTATCAGGCAGGGCAGCAAGAGGTCAGAGCCACACAGCAGCCTCCCCAGAGGAGGAGGACATGAGTGAGTGGCCAGGGGCTGTGGTTTAACAAATCCAGTGCAGCTGAACTGGGGCCCCTGCCTCAGTCACGGCTGTGAGTTTTCTGGGAAAAACATGAAGCTGGGGCAGCATGCTGATGAGGCACCAGAGCTGAGATGGAAACGCCCACTTTGCCAGCCGGCAGGGATGATCCCAGTGGGCACCCTTCCATCAACTAGAGGAAGGGAGGCAACGTGGGAGAAGAGAGAGCACACAGGATTTGGAGTCAGCCTGAGCTTGAATCTCAGCTCCACTGCTTATTGGCTGAGGCACTTTGGGTGAGCACTTAACCTCTCTGAGCCTCAGTTTCTTCATCTGTAAAATGGGGTGATGACAGTACCTGCCTCAGAGAATGAGATTCAAATAAGATGGGTGTGAATACTTTGTAAACTCAGTGCTATAGGTTTTGCTATACATGAAACCCCAGGCTGGATGCTTTGAGGAACACAAGAAGAGCATGAGAAGTAGGCCCTGCCCCCAGCAAGTGTGTGATCTAGTAGGCGAGGCAAGGCTAATGCACAGAGCTCTTGGCAGTGGCTGGTGCTGCAGGTCAAGATTGCTGCACGAGTGTGGAGCTGGGGGAGGGAAGGAGGGCTGGGCTGCGTATTCAGACGAAGCTTCCTGGAGGAGAGAGAATTTTGGCTGGGCCTGGAAGGATGGGTCAGAGTTCAATAGGCAGATGATGAAGACTCTCATTCTGGGAAGGAGAGACATGGTCAAGGAAATAATTACAGAGATGATGATAACGGCTACAAGCCACTTTATATGCCTTGTTGGATCCTTCTAGTAACCCTCCTGAAGTAGGTTTTATCATTCCTAATTTATAGGTGAGAAACCTGAGGCTGGCAGAGGCTAAGGAACTTGCCCAGTGTCAGACTGCTGGTAAATGGCAAAACTGGGATTCGAACTCAAGTTCTCAGGCTCTTAGCCATTATCTGTGTTGCTTCCCTAAAAGCAGAATGTGCAGGAAATGCATCTGCGATTGCTTTGGTCCATTCTTTCATTTATCTAGTACACAATTCCTGAGCACCTACTGTAATGCCAGCCACTCTTGGGTGCTAGGGATGGAAATGAGAGGCAAGGCCCCTGTCCTCCCTTCAGTATAGTGGGAAGTATCAGTATAGTGGGAAGAGGACACATAAGGAAGTCATTATAGTGCAGTTGGTTCTCTGCCAGAGGAGTGTGAGGGTACCATGCAGGCCCTTGGGTGGAAACAACTAGCTGCATGTGTTGGAGGGGAGGGGCTCAGAGAAGATGTTCCACTGTGGATGTTTTGGAGCTGGGTGGTGAGGGTGGGGAGAAGCAACTTGTCAGGAAGGCATTCTAGCAGAGGGTGAGCTGGCCAGAGGTGAGGAGGGCCTTGAATGCCAGATGGAGGCGGACATGGGGCGTGGGCCACACTGGAGGGCGGTGGGGAAGGCCTGCCTGTGGTCTCATCTGCAGGGTGCCAGGGGGAGAGTTTGCTGCAGCACTGTGGAAACCTGCCCACAGAGGCCTGGCAGCAAGCGGCCTTGCTGTCTCAGGTTGCCAAGCACTTGCTGAATAATCTGGGGCTGTGCTTGACATTTCCAGTGAAGGTTTGTAAGCAGCTTCCTTGTCCCCATAGCACAGACCTGGCTGGGTCCCTGCTCCGCCCAACTGAGCAGCCTCACCCAGTGACAGGCAGGCCATGTGGGCACCTGGAGAGGGCACTGGGCAGGGCGTCTGCAGACTTGGGCTCTGCTCCTTGCTCAGTGACCTTGGCAGTTTCTTGACCTCTCTAGGCTGCTCTGCAACATGAAGGGACTAAATGAGCTCTGAGGTCCCTTGCAGCCCCAACATTGTGTGTCTGGGGGTGAAATGGGGTTGGGGGAGGGAAGCAGAAGATGCATAGGGGGAGGAGGCAGGTCTGTGAAGGGCACACTCTTCAGTTGTGCACAGGTGATTCAGCAAAGTTCCCAGGGAGAACTGTTGTCAATGCTGCATCCCAGAAAGGAGAGAACAATCATAGCCACTGTGCTCTGAAATCTCACTGGGCACTGCTCCTTACATGGACCATTTCTCTGAATCCTCAGAACAACTCTATGCTGTGGTAGGTGTTGTCCCATTTTACAGATGGGAAACAAAGGCTCCAAGAGGTCCAATGACTTTGCCCAGGTTTCGCTGTGAGTGGTAGAGGTGGGATTTGAACCTAGATCTGCCTGACTCTAAGCTGTAGTCTTTTGCACCTTACCTCATAGCCCACTGAGGCTACCTTCATGCTGCAGGGGCTTCTAGACATGCTGTACTGGGCCAATGGGGATCACCTGACATGGATCCTGCCTGGAGGACCAGCTTCTGGTTGGCACCATAGCAGACATCTCTGGCCAGGTCCACTGGGTTGCGAGGGGGCACGTTGGCCTCTTCCACAGCTGCCTGCCTGATGGGCTGAGCTGGGTGGGTTTGTTGTGACAGGAGGGGGCAGTTCCACCTCCTGGTGGGCTGGGCAGTGGCGGCACCTATGGGAATGTGATCTCTCCCTCCAGCCGTGATTTGGAGGTGATGTCAGGTGTGTGGTTGAAGTAAATAAAGCTGGAGGAGACTGACAGGAGTGAGGGAGTATGGATAGGATCGTACTAGCTCAGAGGCCAGTCTGGCTTGGACCCAGCAGCCTGTGGTTGCAGTGGCCTGTTCTTCCTTCCTGTCCTGGGGCTGGGAGACCTGAGCCTTTGCATGTCCTGCCTTGGGGCCCAGAGCAGTGGGAATTTGCCCCACCAGCTTGGGAGGTTGTGCCATCTTGCAGTTGCAGAGCCTAGAGCCTGAAGGGGCTTTGAATATCATCCAGTGTCTATTTTAGAGTTGGGAGCCTGAGGCCCAGAGACAGGAAGTGGCCTGCTTAAGCTCACACAGCCTTGGATGGTGGAGCTGAAACTGGAGTTTCCCAATACCCAGGCCTGGGCTTTTTTTCCACCACCCAACCCTGTTTGGGGGGGATGGGAAGCAAAGAAGCTTAAACCAAGCCCTTGGGGAACTGCTGCTTTGCTGGCCCTGGGGCTACCCTTGGGGACCCACCTCCGTCCCCTTTGCCTCCTGACCCAGCCCTATAGCAGCCCTGTGAGGAGGAGTGCGCTCAGGCGCCCCTAGTGGTGGTGGAGGGCCTCATAAGACAGGAAGGGAAGGGCCACTGGCCCCCAATTCTTTCAGTTCATGTCAGGAAATTTTAATGAAACATGTAGGATGCAAGACACCACAGGGGATGCCAGGAACCTTAAAACTGATTCAGACTTTCCCAGGGGGGCCACCACCCGGAAAAGCAGCATCACAGTATGAGACAGCCTACATCTAGGACCACTCTCTCTTAAGCACTGTCAGTGCTGAGAGGGTTAAAGCATAAGGTCAGGCGCCGCTTCATTGAAAAGTAAGGGAGTAAAAGGAGGCAGGGTTGGGCGATCGGCTCTGAAAGTGTGAAGACGAGTAGGAAAGGCGTTGTAGGCAAGAGGAAGATCCAGAGCAAAGGATTGGGATTGACTGTCATTCTGGGCATGGTGACACCCACCTGAGGGAGTATGGGGCAGGCGCAGGCAAGTGCTAGGTGGTGAGGCTGGAAAGGTAGCACGGGGCAGCTAGTGCCGAGCCTCAGATGCCTCAAGTGTCAGGCAGGGCATTTGGGCTTTCTCTGATGGTCAGTGGGACGACTAAAGATGTTTAACCAAACTGGGTGATGTGGTGGAGAGAGCAGGGGCTGGACTGCCTGGGAAGCCTGCCCTGATTCTGCCATTATGAGCTGTTGGACCTTGGGCAATGCTTTAGCTCTCTGAGCCTCTGTTTCCTCGTCTGTGAAATGGGGTTGTTGACTACCTACCACTCAGAGTGGCTCCAAAGATGACATAGAGCACTCATGCGCTGCTTGCCTGGTAAACGTTTGGCAAATGTCAGTCCTTGCCCTGCATGAGGCTGTTAGTGGAGGCTGGGATAGCAAGAAGAAAGCCTGTCTGAAAGCAAGAGGAGCTGCAGATATGGGGTCCGAATCCCCAGACCGGCCTGGAATCATCTTGGTGGCCTGAGAAGGAAGCAGGAAACGTTAGTGACAAGGAGCCCGTAGCTTCTGTTTACCCCTCGTCGGGGCAGGTCTGAGCCTGAAGGTGCATCTGGTCCAAATGGCCTAATGCGTGAGTGGTGAGGTGGGGACAAGAACCCAGGTCCTGACCACCCAGCAGAGCATTCCTGCTGCCTCACAGCCACCTCCCAGCGAAATCCCCAGGCCACATCACTTTATCCAGACCCACCCTGGGACTTTCTTTGTCAGGACCTCTGTTTTCTGGCTGAAAGGAGGAGGTCCAGCCCAGGAGGTCCTGAGACTCCTTTCTGAGCCTCCGGACAGAGCACAAGGGCCAGGCCAGGAGAGGGCTTGGGGCCACTCGCTTGGGTGTAAGCGTCACCAGAAGAGGCACCAGGGATGGGAAGCCTGTGCCAGAGCAGGAAAATAGCTGTGCCCGAGCCAAGCGTGAGTTTGCCTCAGGTTTTCAGGCCCAAGTGGCATTCCCGCTTCTCCCTGGGATAGATTTCCAGGACCCCTGAGAAGCAGGAAGGGGGGGGGTAATTTAGTCTAGTGGTTAGGGGCACAAGCTTTGGAGTCTGACAGAAAGAGGTTAAAATTCCTGTGTCCAAGAGCCAGTATTTCAGTTTTGTCTTCTCTTTCTGAAAGAGAGGAATGATGAGACCCACCGCATCTGGTGGTTGAGAGGGTTCAGTGAGGTAGAAAGTATGTCACATGCTTGGTTAGCACATTGCAGGGGCTTCCTAAATGGCTCCTGTCCTCACTCAGGGAACATTTATTGAGTACCTGGTGGATGCCAGGCTCTATACCAAGCTTTGGGTAGATGATAGGAACAAAACCCTCGAAAAGCCGCTAGCCCAGTGCAGGAGACAGATAAACAAGCTGCCACCCTGAGACAGTGGAAGAAACACAGGGTGTTATGGGAACTGGGGAGGTGGTGTGTGTGTGTGTGTGTGTGTGTGTGTGTGTGTGTGTGTGTGTGTGTGTGTGTGTGAAGACTTTCTAGAGGAGGTAATATTTTACTGAAATGTGGATAGGCATTAGCCAGGTTTGGGGTGGGGACTGTGCAGGGAGAGTGTTCCAAGCAGGGGAGAGGTCACTTGCTGCATGTTAGGTTCTTGAGATGGGGCTGGGGACAGGTGGGACTCAGGCGAGAAAATGTGGCCTTGCCCTGAGGTTCTCACAAGCTGGTGGAGAGGCTATTTCCCCTGGACCGAGGGCCACAGAGGTGAGAGGATGTGAGGCAAAGACCTGTCTCACATCTCAGGGTGGTGCTGTCTGGGAGAATTCAGCCTCCAACTGTTCTTCCTTCCTCCTTGTCATTCCCCACCCCTATCTGCACTGCCCCACAGTCCTGGGGATCACCAGGTCCGGTGTGTCTGCCTCTGTCCACTGTGGCTCCCATCCCCATTCAGCATGTACCGTGTGGTGGTGCCTGGGCCTCGAGCACATTGTGGTAGTCAGGAAGACCCAGGCCCTGGCCCCTCAGCCCCAGAGACAAGCCTCAGGGCCATTTCCTGGAGGAGAGGAACAGTTTCCAGTAAGGTGACTGAAGAATGTGGTGGAATGGAGGGAGAAGCTGCCTGCCTGGGAGATGGTGGGCAGTGGGAAGGGTGCAGCTCACAGTACGGGGTGCCAGAATGCTTGGGGTCCATGGGCAGCCACTGGAGGGCTGAGTTGGGGGCCCTGGAGTGAGGCCACCTACCTGGGTCCTATCTCCTGACTTTTCCCTGCTCTCTGCTCTCCTTTCTGCAGAGCCTAAGAATCTGCTCTGCTTTAGGAAAGGACTTTGACACATTTTCAAAATAAAGTTGAGAGAAATCTCCAGAGGGGAAAAAGAATAAACAAGCTAAAAAAAAAGCAAAAGGAAATGTACTATTTATTTTTTAAAAAAGGAAAAAAGGGGGAGGGCCCTCAACCAGCTCACTTGAGTGAAAGTTTCCAGCCACTGTGACATGAGGTCACAGAGACTTCAGGGAGCTGGGAAGTTTGGGGTGGGGACAACTAGGGTATCTTCAGTCTGGATTCAGAATCAGTTCAGCTAACAGTTATGGCCATCCTCAGCCTGGCAGCCCCTTGCTCTGCACCGCGGGGGCGAAGATGCAGACCTGAATCCTCCTGCCACTTGAGGATCCGGTAAGGAGCTAGGACAAAGACAGCAAGGACTGTTGGACAAGGAAGAGTGTGACAAATGTCGTAACAAAAAGGTTCAAATAAGCAGGAAAGGGACTGGGGGAGGGAGAATTCACTTCTGGTGGTGGGGGGCTCAGTGCTGGGGAGGGAAGGTTTCAAGGACTAGATGAGTTGAGTTAGACTTTGAAGCCCGGCTAGGATTTCGATGGGCAGAGATTGAGTAGGAGGCTTTCCACGTACAGCAAATGATGTGTGCAAAGGTGCAAGGTGGGAAATTCTTTAGTACTTTGAGAAACAGGACATTCAGTTTTCTTACACATTTGTTTATTTATTTATTCATTCATTCATTTAAAACCACTTTATTGAGGTATGTCACATACCATACAATTCACCCACAATCAACTTTAGAAAGTTTTCTTCACCCCAAAAAGAAACCCCATATCTATTAGCAGTCTCTCCCCATTCCCCCAGTCCTAGGCAACTACTAATCTACTTTCTGTTTCTATGGATTTGCCTATTCAGGATATTTCATATAAATGGAAGAGTTTATTACATGGTCTTTTATGACTGATTCTTTCATTTAGCATAATGTTTTCAAGGCACATCCATGCTATAGCATGTATCAGTACTTCATTCCTTTTTATTTTTTTCTTTGCCTTCATTCCTTTTTATGGCTGAATAGTATTCCACTGTATGGATATACCACATTTTGTTTATCTACTCATCAGTTGATGGATATTTGTGTTGTTTCCACTTTGAGACTATTATGAATATGCTGCTGTGAACATTTGTGTACATGTTTCTGTGAGGATGTATGTTTTCAGGACATTCCGCTTTGAATGGAGTCTAGGACAGTCGTGGTGGAGCGTGGGAGGAAAGAGGGTGAAGCAGAGGGACCTGCTCACCCTTTGCATACTCTGAGCAGTTGGGTGGGAGTGAGAAGGGTAGGCTCAGGATCCTGTTCTAGCCTCACTGGGAACCTGGGGTGTATGAGGCCACGGCAAGTCTGTCCCTTCCAGCAACACATACCCGCATTGTTGTGTCAGTTCTGGCGGCTGTTTGCTGAGCTGGAAATAGCCTGGGCCACTGGTATTCTCCCTGGAAATCAGGTGCATTTTTTTTCCTGTGTCCTGTTGGGGGCCAAAATTAGTTAAACACATAGAGAATTGTGAGCCACATGGTTAGTCTAGAGGAGGGGAGTGTTGTCAACAGGAAGCTGGCTGGCCAGGGGAAAGAAGTGGTCAGGAAGACAAAGGTCAATAAGCCAAGTGTAAACCCAGGTTAAGATGCGACATCCCCACCCCTATCACATTCACACAGAAGCAGTAGTTTTGTGTACAGGAAATGCTGCAGGTTCTCCCTGGCCCCATTTGACAGATCGGGAAACAGAGGCACTGCATTAAAGGGATCTGCCATTCAGAGTCAGAAAGGGGATTAAAACCAAAGTCTCCAGTTGTGCTGTGAGCAACAGGTTTGGTAAAACCCAGGCCTTGCCCTCAGCATTCTGCCTGTT
Source organism: Tapirus indicus (assembly GCA_031878705.1). Lineage (NCBI taxonomy): Eukaryota > Metazoa > Chordata > Mammalia > Perissodactyla > Tapiridae > Tapirus > Tapirus indicus. The sequence continues at coordinate 54,966,763 of CM062918.1, read as the reverse complement.
TTGAGTTCAGAAGACTGAGAACACAAAAACAAGATAGAGTTTATGCTATTTCAGTCTCCTAAAAAAGAACACCAAACCCACCCCAATCCCAAAGCAAAAACACAAAACAGGGCTTTAATTACCATCTTTTCTATTCCTCCTTTCCTTCTTTGTTTTTGTTCTCCAGCCAGAAAACATTATGTTGTTAGACAAGAATATTCCCATTCCACACATCAAGCTGATTGACTTTGGCCTGGCTCACGAAATAGAAGATGGAGTTGAATTTAAGAACATATTTGGGACACCAGAATTTGTTGGTGAGTTTTAGGCCTGTTTCTCTCCCAGCTAGGAATATGAGATCAAAATGTGGAGAAATCCCAGGAAGAAATCCTGTGTCTGGGGCTGAGAAGACACCTTGGAGACCCCGAGAAACCTGATGGGTGGGGAAGAAAATATCTTGCTGGGCCTCTGGGTGAGAGTCCAGGTGCTGGCTTTGAATGCCCAGTGGGGCAGGGGGAGGCCAGCTGGGGCTTGAGGGCTTTGTAGAGTTAAATACCCCAGAGCTGGCTCCATCTCCTACTCTCAAATTTATCTTTACAATAAATTTATTGTAAAGATTTAAAATTACCTTGCTCTCTTGCATTCCCATAAGCTCAACTTTCTCTGGAGTACTTTTGATTTCCAGAAAAGGAAAAGGAAAATTGTCTGCCAGATGCCAGATTCACCCACTCGCCTCTCCTGTGTGCCTGGCCTTTACTCATGCGTGGGGGGCCCAGCTCCAGCAGGGCCCTGGAGGCTTTCTCTTCTCTCTGTTTCACTCTTGGCCTAGGCCCCAGAAAGCCCCTCATGGGGCTTGGGCTGCAGGTTGGGGGTCATAAAGAAACAGCTTTGCAGAGGGGAAAGGAATGAGAGTTGAGAACCACCATCTCACTGCTTTAGGAGTTGGAGGGAGGGTGTGGTCTCCTCAAATCCTGGGGGCTGAAACTTCTGACCACAGTCTAATCAAAAAGGAAGACAGCATGTGTCAGATCATCCACCCTGATGGGTTTTCAGGCCACGCGTACCAGCTCTACAGTCACTATGGAATGGTGTGTCGAGGCCCCACAGACCCCAGGGCAGGAGAACTGTGCAGTGTGCCAGGCACCAGGCCTGGTGCTCTACAGACGTTATCTCAGTTAATCCTCAAATGACCTCATGCAGCAGATTTAATGATTTTCTCTATTAAGTGCTTTGTTCAAGGCAAAACAACCAGTAAGTGGTGGGGCTGAGAGTCAAATACAGATACATCCAACAGCAAAGCCTGTGCTCTTCCTATTTCACTGGGTTGTCTCTCTAAGAAGACCCTGCCCCCAAGGGGCTTACAATTTAGTTGTGTAAACAAGACATCAAACCACCAAATAAGAGTGCTGGAAGGATCTTTTCAGATCATCTGGTGTAGTTTAACAAATGTGGAATTGGAGGGCTGGAGGATTTTGTTAAGGTCAATCAATGGTTATTCTTCACCTACCATATGACAGATATTAGGTAAGGTACCGGGGACACAGTGATGGTAAGGAGCCACACTCAGGATGACACACCCAAGGTCACACAATGAGTTGGTGGCAGAGCTACTTGGACCTGGGGCACAAGACATCTATTCTCAAACTTTGTCAGAGACAGACAGTACTTGCTGCCCACCATTCACTTATGTGGTGAAAATGCCTGTGTGTATTTAGTTAAGTTCATACCAAGTGTTAAATAACAATAAATGATTCAACTAGAAATTCAGGGCATTAATGGAAGAGGTGTCACAAGACAGGATATGATTAATTGTAAAGCGAGTGATATAGACAGCTCTGAAAGACTGTTCAAACAAGATATCCACTCTGGCAAAGTCGATGGGATCAGTCAAGGCCTTGAGTAAGTGAGGGACAAATGGCTGGTGTTGTGGGTGGGAAGAGTGTCTGAAGAGGGGTGGGGAAGGAGCCAGGATAGAGGAGGACCGCCTCCCAGGTTCAGTCGTCCACAGCAGGGCGTAGGGCCAAAGTTAGTGCATTTATCGGGGACAGTACGCCGTCCACTCTGGATGGACCAGAGAGTTCCTACCAGACTGCCTGTATGAGTGGGATACAGTTGGGTGGTGCCAGACTGTGGAGGGTTCTGCCCAGTGGTAGCTGGTAAATGCCTAACAACCAGGTCTCAAAACAAAACCCTAAGTTATAGCATTTGCCAATTTTAAGCTACCAACATGTTGTCACTGAATTCAGTTGGAAAGCGATGCACACAGTTGACTGTTGTGAGCCAGTATGACCCAGCTCCAGCCCAGAATTGGTTTTATTTGCACCTTACAGATACATAGGTTGGCTTCTCTAAGCCCCTGCCCAAATTATGATGACTTTTTTTACCCAAGATCCCTGAGAAACAGGTTGCAACCACTTTCCTTACTCCCATCATTCCTTTGAAATTTCAACCTGAGACTCAGGGTTAAAAAGTTAGTGTCAGCTTTCTGTGTGGTGGACCCAGTTTTCCAAAAGCCCTCTCACTACAGAATTGGATTGTTGAGAAAAATATTCTTGTTAATGCAATTCTGAGTTCATAGGAAATAAGAGACGTCTTTAAGGGTAGTAATTCCTTTAGCATCACCTGTCCCACCCCCAAAAGCCAGTGAAATGAACTTAGAGCTGGAGCTGTGAGCAGCAAGAAAATTCAATAGGAGGCCCTTTCCTAAAGGCCAGTGCACATATCAGCATTTCAAGCAGAGACTAGCAAGATTCAGATATTCAGGACTTAAGGTATTGAAATTATCTGATGTTGACTATAAAACAAATGAAATGCATATAGAAATAAAAGGTGGAATCGCAAGAATGAGCAAGCAACAAGAGACTGTCAAAAATGACCAGGCAAATTCTAAAAAGAACCAGATAGAACTTTAAGAAATTCAACATATACTTGTGGAAATTTAGAACTCAATGAATGGGTTAAGCAGTGGATTACACAGTTGAGGAGAGAATTGAAGAATTGGAAGACCTCGCTGAACAATATTGTCTAGAGAACCAGAGTGACAAAGACATAGATACATAAAGAGAAGATAAGTGAAAAAGAGTAAAACAAGAAAGCCTAACATAGGTCTGTTTGGAATTCCAGAAGAGGGAATAGAGATGATAGAGGAGCAACATTTGAAGAGAATGACTGAAAATTTTCAGAACTGATGTAAAAACATGCATCCCCCCCCGGGCCGCCCGGTGGCGCAGCGGTTTAGTCTGCGCTTGGCAGCCCGGGGTTCGCAAGTTCGGATCCCGGGCGCCCACGGACGCGCACTGCCTGTTAGCCATGCCGTAGCGGCGTCCCATATAAAGTGGAGGAAGATGGGCACGGATGTTAGCTCAGGGCCAGTCTTCCTCAGCAAAAAGGGGAAGATTGGCAACAGATGTTAGCTCAGGGCTGGTCTTCCCCACAAAAAAAAAAAAAAATGCATCCCCAGATACAGAAAGGATAATGCATATCAAAAAGAAAAAAATAAAAATAAATCCATACCTAGACATATTATAGTGAAACTCTAGAGTACCAAAGACAAAGAGAAGATCTTAAAAGTAGTCAGAGAGAAAAGACAGATCACCTATTTTTTTAAAAATGCCGTAATTAGACTGGCATCATACTTCTCAAAACAATAATGGAAGCCAGTGTCAAATAGAATATTATCTTCAAAGAACTGAGGAAAAATAAAAAACCCATAATTGTGTACCCAGGAAAATTGTATTTCAAGAGTGAGGGTAGAAGATTCAGGCAAAAGAAAGCAAAAAACAAGAAAGACAAAACAATAAAACAATTAACCACCAACAGACCTTTATTAATGGAATTCTAAAAGATGTACTTCTGAATTAAGGAAAATGACCTCTGAAGGGAGGTCTCAAAGCAAGAACTAATAAGAACAAAGAAATCAGTAAACATTAGGCAAATAGAAACATTTTCTGTTTAAAATAATAATGACAAAGTTTTAATTGTGGGGTTAAAAAAAAGGACAGAACTAAAAACTGAAGAAAATAATGTTCTATAGGGCAGAGTGCTTGAAATTGGTGCTCTAAGGTTCTTGTATTGTTTGAGGACAGTCAACACATTGATTTATGTTAGAATTTGTTAGACAGCCATAGTAAAGTCTCAGGGGTAGCCATTACAAGAACAGAAGTTGGAGGAAAAACAATAAAAAAACTATGAACAAAAGAAAGAAGAAAAGCACAGAAAAAAATGGACAAATAAAAGCACATAAAGGACAGAAATGAGTGTATTGTACAACAAGCAGATAAGCACTGGAAAGTGAGTTGTGCTTCTCAAACTTTCTGTGGTGAAAACTTTTTTTAAAAAGATCCTTCAATCTGCCCCGGACTGCTTCTTCAGTAAGATACAAGAAAAATAAATTCCTAGAAAAATGATCGCAGTTTGTGTCATGTGAATGTCAAATTACGATGTGAGTCTCTAAATGCTTATTCCCAATTTCTGTACCTATCTTGTCTGGACCAGTGACAGTATGCAGACTATTTGTCTGCAGATCACACTCTGAAGATCCCTGTCCTAGAGAATGTTTCACATGTGTGTCAGGAGACATGTTCGAAAAAGTTCATAGCAATGTTGTTTCAATAGTAAAAGAAGTAGAAACCATCCAAATGATCACTGAGAGGAAGATGACTAAAAGATGACATATATTCACACAACAGACTATTATATAGCAGTGAAAATGAAAGACCATGGATGAACGTTCCATGAACACTAGAAGCATAATGTTGAGTAGGGGGAAAAAATCAAGTGACAGTAGATCATGTGCAGTATAACGTCATTTTTATGAAGCTAAAGAATAAACAAAGCCAGAAGAGTGATTCCCGGTATCTGGAAGTAGGGAGTGGTGGGCGGGTGGGATGGTGGGCACACCCTATAGAGGCAGTGGTTTTGATATTGTTCTAGATCAACGAACTTAGCCTTTCCCACTCTCCACTTTTTTCCATTAGTAGTTAAACAGGCTCAACCCTTCTCCCTTCTCTAGCTAGTGCCCTCTCTCCTCGATTTCATCACCAAGCTTTTTCAAAGAGTCTTCTACACTCTTGTCTCCATTTCCCACACTCGGGCATTCTCTGGGCACTGTAGTGAGTGTGAAATTCAACACTGACTTTCCAGCACTTGTCTGCTTGATCTCTGGGCAGCATTTCGTCCCCTTCTCTCCTCAGTAGAGTCTTCTTTCCTAGACTGCATCCTTTCCTGGTCACTGCGTCATTCACACAGCTCCTGTTTCCACCTGCATGATGACTCCAAATTTGATGACTCTGGCCCACTTCCCTGATACCCAGCTTCTTCTTGGACATCTGCCCCTGGATGCCCCTTGGGCACCTCATCCTCATCATCTCAGTGGCCCCCAAAATGTCCTCACACCCCTCAGGTGGGAGGTGCCCACTTTCAGACCAGACTCAGGGGAACGTGGATTCCCTCTCTGCCTTCTTTTCTTCTCCATCACTGTTCAGAGCTAACCTGCCTGGGTTCCGCAAGAGAGTTTTAAAGCAGGCCTTGTTGCTAGGCCCCATTTCTCCTTCCTGTATCTCCCTCTCCCCACCCTCCTCTTCCTTTTCCAGGTGTTCCCATGTACTTTCCCTCTTCCTCACTATCAAGGCCTCTTTGTGAAAGTGTCTACCAGGATAACAGGCAACTTCCTTCCTCAAAATTCTTAGACCCAGATTATCTCCATCCATTGCTCTGATTTTCCTTAGTGGGGATTCAGGATGGAGGCATTTGGCACTAAACTCCCTAAAATTCCCTACATCCATCTCTTCTCATCTTCACATTCCTGCTGACTCTTCAATATGGCTTCTTTCAGCTCCAGAAATTGTGAACTACGAGCCCCTAGGACTGGAGGCTGACATGTGGTAAGTTGTTACACAACTTACACAACCCCCGGGTGGCCTAGGGATCCTTCCAAAGGCAGAAGGCCTCAGATCCTGGCTCTGGCTGACATCCCCCTTGACCACGAATCCCCTTTCTCCACACTCACCTTTCAGAGCCTCTGGCTGCTCCATGTGTGCTGGACCTGTGGTGTGGGCAGCTGGAGGCAGCTGGGCCCGGACCTGAGGCAGGTTAGAACAAGGCTGAGGCAGAGGACAAGGGGAGAGGCAAGGTGGGAGGTGAAGGCTCACCCCTGAGGCCTGTCACAGCCATGATAAAGATAATAGTAACACTAGCTCATTCAGTCAACCAGGTGACCACTGAGAGCCTCTTGTGTTCCAGGCGCTGTGTTGGGTCTAGGGACACCGCAGTGGTTGATGCTCTGCATGGATGGGTCTTGTTTCATTTGAAGCGTGCTTAACAGTTGGCCAAGCACCTCGATGACTTGGTTTTCTAGAATCCTCCAGCAGTCCTCTGAGGTAGTTATCCTTCTCCTCATTTTATGAGGAGAAAGAGGTTAGAGGGGATCCAGGACTTGCCCCAGTCACGGCCTGCAAGTGCCAGAGTCTGATCTTGAACTTGGGGATAGCTTGAGGACTCCAAACATGTCCCAGGCTGCTGCTGCAGAGTGGGATGGAGAGGGGCATGGGGCTTGAGGTGGCATCCAGAGACCACCGTGGAGGGGCAAGTGACCACTTCCCTTGAGAACCATGTGGGGAGGCCCTTGCCAGTCGGGGATGAGAGCCAGGTGCCCTGACTTGACTATTCTTTGTTTTGCAGGAGCATAGGCGTCATCACCTACATCCTGTGAGTATCCCTGATCCCGGGGCTCAGACCCAGCTTAGATCTGGGGGAACCGGGAGGAATGAGAGAGGGACAGGCAGGCAGACAGACTGACATTTACTGATTTTACTCATTTACCATGAGCCAGGTGTGTTTGATCCACACAGCAAACCTGAGACTAAGTGCTCTTAGCTCTATTTCATACATTTGTCCCTGGGGTTGAGGTTGAGCAGGAACCCAGGAGAGCAGCCTGCAGCCCTCCACCTGTGCAGCCTGTGTCTGCATCCCTACCATGGCCAGGAACCCCCAACTCAGCCTCACCTAGGCTGAGGTTTCCTGTGAGATGTCCGTTTTCACTCTGAAGCCTTGGGACAGCCCTCAAGCTGCCACGCCTTCCCTGATCCTGCTTCTTCTTTCTCCCCACTTTCTCCCTCCCTTCCCCCAGCTCTCACATTCTCTTCTCCTTTTTCCCCAGAGTCTCTCTTTCCTGTCCCCGAATTGTTAAGTTGCTTAAGCAGAGATTTCCTGTGTAGCCCCATGTGTAGTGGATCTGTTGCTTTCCATCTCCTTGGCCTTAGGCAGATACTTAACCTTTCGGCCTGTTTTTCTCATCAGAAATATAGGAATCACAAACTTCCTGCTGCTGGTGTGTTGTGAGGGTTAAATAAGCCGACATGTGCAAGTTTCCCAGCACCACTCTGGCACATAATACGTGGCCGATTAGTAGGTGTTTATTCCATCAGTGCTTCCCAACCATTTTCCCCTCGCAGCACACCTGGAAAATCCTGTGGAGATTTTTTTGTTTTTATTATTTTATTGAGGTCATATTGGCTTAGAACATTGTGTAAATTTCAGGTGTACATTATTATATAGGAGTTTCTTTATAGACTGATTGTGCTCACCACCAATAGTGGTTATCTGTCACCATACATAAGTGGTTATCCTAGTTTTTATCCGTCACCATACATAAGTGCCCTTTACCCCTTTCACCCTCGCCCAACCCCCTTTCCCCTCATAACCACTAATCTGTTCTCTTTGTCCATGTGTTTATCTTCCACATGACTGAAATCATACGGTGTTTGTCTTTCTCTGTCTGGCTTATTTTGCTTAACATAATACCCTCAAGGTCCATCCAAGTTGTCGCAAATGGCGTGATTTTATCTTTTTTATGGCTGAGTAGTATTCCATTATGTATATATACCACATCTTCTTTATCCATTCATCCTTTGATGGGCACTTGGGTTGCTTCCACGTCTTGGCTATTGTGAATAATGCTGTGATGAACATAGGGCTGCATAAATCTCTTTGAATTGTTGATTTCATGTTCTTTGGATAAATACCCAGTAGTGGGATAGCTGGATTATATGGTATTTTTATCTTTAATTTTTTTAGAAATCTCCATACTATTTTCCATAGTGGTTGTACCAGTTTGCATTTCCACCAGCAGTGTATGAGGGTTCCCTTTTCTCTACATCCTGTCCAACATTTGTTATTTTTCATCTTGTTAATTATAGCCATTCTGACAGGTGTAAGGTGATATCTCATTGTAGTTTTGATTTGCATTTCCCTAATAATTAGTGATGTTGAACATCTTTTCATGTGCCTGTTGGCCATCTGTATATCTTCTTTGGAAAAATGTCTGTTCATATCTTCTGCCCATTTTTTTTTTTTTGGTGAGGAAGATTGGCCCTGAGCTAACATCTGTGCCCATCTTCCTCTATTTTGTATGTGGGTTGCCACCACAACATGGCTTGATGAGTGGTGTAGGTCCAGACCCGGGATCTGAACCCATGAACCTGGGCTGCCAAAGCAGAGCACACTGAACTTAACCACTATGCCACTGGGCCAGCCCCACTTCTGCCCATTTTTTGATCAGGTTGTTTGTTTTTTCTGTTGTTGAGTTTTATGAGTTCTTTATATATTTTGGAAATTAACCTCTTGTGGGATGTATGATTTACAAATACTTTCCCCCAGTTGGTTGGTTGTCTTTTCATTTTGTTCATGGTTTCCTTTGCCTTGCAGAAGCTTTTTAGTCTGATGTAGTCCCATTTGTTTATTTTTTCTTTTGTTTCCCTTGCCTGAGTAGACATGGTATTTGGAAAGATGCTGCTAAGACCATTGTTAAGGAGTATACTGCCTACATTTTCTTCTAGGAGCTTTATGGTTTCAGCTCTTACATTCAAGTCTTTCATCCATTCTGAGTTAGTTTTTATATATGGTGTAAGATAATGGTCTACTTTAGTCTTTTGCATGTGGCTGTCCAGTTTTCCCAACACCATTTATTGAAGAGACTTTCCTTTCTCCATTGTATGTTCTTGGCTTTGTTGTTGAAGATTAGCTGTCCATAGATGTGTGGTTTTATTTCTGGACTCTCAATTCTGTTCCATTGATCTGTGTGTCTGTTTTTCTGCCAGTACCATGCTGTTTTGATTACTATAGCTTTGTAGTATATTTTGAAGTCAGGGATTGTGATATCTCCAGTTTTGTTCTTTTTTCTCAGGATTGCTTTGGCTATTTGGGGTCTTTTGTTGTTCTATATAAATTTTAGGATTCTTTGTTCTATTTGCATGAAGAATCTCCTTGGGATTCTGATTGCATTGAATCTATAGATTGCTTTAGGTAGTATGGACATTTTAACTATGTTTATTCTTCCAATCCATGAACATGGAATATCTTTCCATTTCTTTATGTCTTCTTCGATTTCTTTCAATAATGTCTTATAGTTTTCAGTGTATAGGTCTTTCACCTCCCTGGTTAAATTTATTCCTTTTGTTGCAATGGTAAATGGGATTGTGTTCTTGACTTCTCTGGAAAATGCTGTTATTATGGCACACTGGGTAAGATTCCACCCACAGCCAGAGGGAACAGGGGACACCAGAGCTCAATAGTTGAGGGGATCATTCTCTCAACACCCTGTAAGCCAGTTCTCTGAGTCTTCCAGCAGCACTTGGACTGGCAGGTCTGTACAATGTTGTGGACCCCCCTGAGCTGTGGCAGAGGGTCTCAACCCTGGCTGTACATTAGACTTTTTAATACCTACCATGCCCCAGGCCCCACCCCAGATCTATTAAATCAGAATCTCTTGGTATGGGGTCTGGGCATCAGTATTTTTTAAAAAACCCAGAGCAATTTGATGCAAAGAAAGAGAATTTGATGTACTACTCTGTAGTTTCAGATCAGAGCCAGAATAACAGACACTGGCTCTTGAAACCTTGATTTCTTCAGAACTCATATTGAAATATTAAGGAATTCCAGTGTTTACAGGGCACACAGTCTTCTTATAGCTGACTGAATTCCACACAGTTTATTGAGTGCCTTCTCCGTGGTGAGCACTGTGCCGGGCACTTGGGATACTGACATGAGGGAGAGTCTGCCCTGCTTGTCTAGAGCTTTCTGTGTCAGAGGGAGACACCAGACAGGTAACTCTCACCCAGTGGGACCAAGGTTATGCTGGACACAGATGAGAGAGCCACTGGTTTGCTGGGGCTGCAGAAGGTTAACGAGAGAGAGAGAGAGAGAGAGATTTGAACTGGAGTATACAGAATGAGGTTAATACTCCAGGCAGAGAGGCAGGGAGGGGCTGTCCTGGTGAGGAAGGGAACAGTGAGCATGTTAAGTGTGGTAAAATGTACTGAGCATGTGGTAGGGACCAACTTCTGATGCCTTGCTCAGGAGTTTAGATGTGATCCTGTAGAAAATGGGGAGTCATAGAAGGTTCTTTGTGTTCTAACAATGACAGTCATAATGGCCATCAATTCCAGAGCTCTTAGTTTGGATCAGGATTGCATGGAACATTTTATATATATTTATTCTTCACAACAATCATATGAGGTGGAGACTTTTATTTTCTTCATTTTACAGATGAGGAAACCAAAGCTCAAAGAGGTTGAGTAACTTATCTAGGTTCACACATGAGTGGCAGAGCTGGGATTCAAACTCAAGATTGAAATATTGAATTTTTCCCAGTGCACCTTGCTGCTACTATGCTAAGAAAGTGTCAGTGGGGATAGGGATGACCTTTAAGAGATATTTAGTAAAGGGAACCAACAAGACCTTTTAGCTGGTTAGATGTGGTGAGGGAATGGAAGGAAGAGTCAGAGGTGGCAGCTGTGTTTCTAGCTTGGGTACATTAGTGAAGTGACATTAATCAAGGCAGGGAGTGCATGGAGGGAGGTTTGGGCACAGTGACTTCTGGGACAATGGCACATCTGGGTAGACGTATCCCATAAGCAACTGGAATATGCTTGAGGAGACAGTAGATTCAGGAGTCAGAATTTGAATGACATATACTTGACAATCCCTGCAGAGGAACCTCACACACCCTTCCAGTCCCTAATGGCCCATCTACTTCCACACCTCTCAGGCTTTGCTCGAGCTGATCCCTTAGCCTAGAAGACCTTCCATCTCCTTCCCTGATTGCTGACAACCTCTTCATTCTTCAAGACACAACTGATGCAAATGTCAACTCTCCCATGAAGCCTGCACTGGACCTCCCCTCTGTCCTGTGGCCCCCCAGGCCTTTGTCTGGCTTTCCATTATATTCTGCTTTGTTCTGCTGGGGATTATGAAGAGCCATGTCTCTGTGATTCTCTCCCCTCTTCTTTCGAGTCCCCTGAAGACACAGTTTCTCTCTGTCAAGTACTTAGTAGGAGCTCCATAAAGTGTATTGAATTGGACTCAGTTGAAAAGGCTGCTGACTGGCTGCCCAGAGGGGGCAGGCAGTGTTGCTGGGAGTCTCCTGTCACCATGCAACACTGTGAGTTAGGGGTCCCTGAGTCCATCACCCCCTTCCATCTTCTTTCCTACATTCACATGTTCCCTCTCTGTGTGCTTAGCCTAAGTGGAGCCTCCCCTTTCCTGGGAGACACAAAGCAGGAAACACTGGCAAATATCACAGCAGTGAGTTATGACTTTGATGAAGAATTCTTCAGCCAGACCAGCGAGCTGGCCAAGGACTTCATTCGGAAGCTTCTAGTTAAAGAGACTCGGTAAGAGGACAGAGAAGGGCACGGGCTTCTCAGGTACTGACCCTCTCCTATTGCCTCTCCCAAAGGCTTGTCAGTCTGTTCTCACTTTGCCACAGGCTGTCATCCATACCATTGTGGTCTAATCTGGGCAGGTGCTGAGGAGTATGGACTGGCTGAGACTTGGCATTCATCTTGTTTGCTCGAGTCTTTCTGCTTTCTTTTCCTGCTGAAATGCAAATAACTCTATGTGTGCATGTGTGTTTGGAAGTCAGCTTGTGTTTCTCCAGGGCACATTATCTTGTGTAGTCTGTCTCAAAGGCACCTAGAACTAAGATTTGAAAAGGAAAGTGGTAGAGTTTTCAAGCCAATTCAGGTGAGAGTCAGGGGAGGCAGGCTCAGAGGGGTCAGTGAGTGAGAGAATAGGAGACATGCTAATCTTATCCCTTCTTCAGGGCCCAAGGTGAGCTCCATGGCTGTGGGGTCAAAGTAGGAGATGAGCAGGGAATTGTAGGGTGCTGGGTGTCCAGAGCATGGTCTAGATGGGGCAGGTGTAAGGTCCACACACTCTAGAAGGCCATGTCCTCTTGGTCTCACAGACCTCAGAGAGGGCCAGTGTGGGGTCCTCTAAGGTGCAGGGGCCTGATATCCCTGTCCCCTAAGGGCAGTGCTAGGTAGGATCACCCTACCTGGGAACAGAGCAGGGAAGAGAAGGGATCTGGGAGGCAAACAGAAAAACAGAGACCAAAGGTTTAGCAATGTAGAGGTAGAAGCTCATAAAAGCACTTAGGACTCTCCTGTAGTGTGGCATTAGGCCCTTCAACTTTGGGACCAAAGATGAGGGTTTGTGTAATGTCACTCTATCAAGGGGTCTGCCTGGACCACTTTCTCTGGAGTGCAGGGAATTCAGCCAGTTCCCCATCCATCTCTGGATCCCCCATTATTCTGGTTTGATGGCAGTGGTCAAAAAAATGCCAAAATGCAGGTCTAAAAAGAGTAAGAATAGAGACTGTTGCTCTCAGCTTCTGTCCTCTTGGATCACTGTTTTCTGATCCTTGTTGCAGAAAACGGCTCACAATCGAAGAGGCTCTCAGACATCCCTGGATCACGGTAAGGACAATGATGAATTCCAGTGAGCAGGCAGGTCCCTGCTCTTTCGCCAGGGCTGGCTGGGGTGGCCAGATGCAGAGGGCCCACGGAAAGGCCTTTGCTTGAAACGCTGACCCTCTGGCACAGATGAAAGCTAGTCGGGGGCTCCAAAGGGTCTGGGCTTGTTCAAATAGGTTTATAGGTTTAAGTGTATATTTCATGGATTGAGGTGACTTATGAAATGAAACCCCCACAAACCTCAATTGAAACTCTTTTTCTTTGAGGTCATTTTCAAAGTGTTCTTTGTTGGAGGACATGTCACCATCATTCTCAAAGCAGAAATCAGGACTCCCCAGTTGTAGAGAGAGATGGATGACAATTAAAAACCTCAACTTTGTAACCAGGGCTGCTTCTTTCTGACTTTCGGGGCTCTGAGTAAAGGAAGACACTCAAACCAGTCATCCAACTTCCTCAGGCACCTCGAGACCTCAGGGAATGGGGCTCCGAGATGGAGGCCTGGTGGGGAAGAGAGGTAGCAGCTCTCAGGGCAGTTCTGTTCCCTCTGGGGAGGGTGGGGGCACAAAGGTGAATCCCTGCCTAACCCGCTTCGCTTCATAATCGGGCTTCCAGCTGCTGGTTTTTCAGGGGGTCTTGCAGTCTAGTCGCACATAGTAAAGTGCTAGTGGAAAGCACTTTGGCGGGGGGCAGGGGGAATCAGGAGACTGGGATTCTGGCCCTAGTTCTGCTGACTGATGAGATGTGCACGCCCAGGGACATCACCAGACTTCCCATTCACCTGGATTGTTCAGTGAGGGGGCTGATGAGGATGATCTGAGGGTGCAGATGAGAAGAGGTAGAGCACTTTAGGAGAGGGAGAGCAGGGAGGGCTCAGCCCTTGAGAGAAGGTCAGGTTCATCTGCTCATTGAAGGCTGGGGAAGGCCAAGGCCAGGTTTGGGGTGGGCCCAGAGCACTGAGTTGGGGAGTCTTTTGGGTTGCTTCCCTGCTCAGCATGCCGAGTGTTGCCAAGGCCCAGGGTGCCGACTGGCCCTGAAGGAGAGAGGCCCCTCAGCCTCCCTGTGTCAGCTGTGCCTGGTGTGCTCCAGCCCCTGAGTGGATGCCTACAGAGTCCTGGCTATAACCCGCTTGTTGAGCAAGCACCCCTGAATGCTATGCGTGTGGAGACCCTCTCTAATGGCCCTGGACCAGCCTGCCCTGAAGTGAGCATGCAGGTGGCACCCCGTACTCCTCCACCTTTCTTATGGTCTGTAGGGGTGCTCATCCCACCTTGGTCCTCCCTGTGGCTTGACACATGCAGTGAATGCCAAAGAGGCTGCTCAGGTGCCTTCTGCCTGCACCTCGGACTGCCCTTTGGAGCAAGTGTCAAATTAACTCTGACTCTTCTGTCTAAACACCCACCAGTCCAAAGGAGAAGTCAGAGCCCCGGAACAGCGGAAGACAGAGCCCACCCAGCTGAAGACCAAGCGCCTGAGGGAGTACACTCTCAAATGCCACTCAAGCATGCCCCCCAACAACACCTACGTCAACTTCGAGCGTTTTGCTCGCATGGTAGAGGATGTGGCTCAGGTGGACCAGGGATGCCGTGCCCTGGCAGAGGCCCATGATACCATCCAGGACGATGTGGAGACCCTGGTCTCCATCTACAATGAGAAGGAGGCTTGGTACCGAGATGAGAGAGAGAGTGCCCGGCATGACCTGTCCCAGCTCAGGTATGAGTTCCGCAAAGTGGAGTCCTTGAAGAAGCTCCTTCGAGAAGACATCCAGGCCTCAGGGTCCAGAGTTGGAAGCATGACTAGGAAATTGGACCATCTGCAGGCGCAGTTTGAGGCTCTAAGGCAAGAGCTCTCGGCAGACCTACAGTGGATCCAGGAACTGATGGGCAGTTTTCAGCTGGAGAGCGGGAGCACAGATGGGCTGGGCTCCGTGGTCCACCGGGACACCAGTGAGTCCCTAGGGGAGCTGTTCAACAGATCATGCAGTGAGGAAGTCTTGGCTGGCTTGAAACTCTGAGTACCAGAATCCAGACAGTAATGCATCCTGGATGGTTTGTAGAAGCATGTTCCCAACTGCCATGCCGGGGTATCAGCTAGAATTATCCTGTGGGGGTGTGTGTCTGTAGCATAGCTTTCCACCCCCTTCACAGAATCCAGAATCACAGGGTGCTAGCTAATTATTCATCCTGCACCTCCTCTCACCAACCTGATTTTCTCAGAGAGTGCTGGCAGGGCAACCAAGCTGTTAAAACTATTGAGAATGAATACCCCTCAGTGTAACCTTCTCCAGAGGGAAGACGGCTGGCCCCGGGGAGAGGCTTGGTAATTGATTTGTGCTAATGGATTTGTTCACATCTCACTTCCGACCCACATGTGCCTAACAGCTTACAGATCTTGGGCAATATTTCAGTTCACTAGGGATAACAGTAAGCCAGCTTGGTGCTTTCCTGCTGCAGAAGCAGGTATCTAAAACAGAGAAAATATTACCTTTCTTTTGCATTGACTTTTCTCTTACCAAGCACTTATGTCTTTGATCTCACTTGACCCTTAAATGAACTGTGTGAGAGAGGAAGGTGGGTGGTATTATTATTGTTGTAACTATTCTGTCTGTGTAACTGATGAGGAAATTGACTCAGAGAGGGAAAATGACTTACTCAGGGCCATTAGTAGCTAGTTGATACAAGATGAAATAGAAACCCAGGATGCCAGACTCTTAAGATGAGGTATATGGGATGAAATAGTGAGGCTTTGCTGTAAATATCCTCCTGAATATTAAAGGTCAGATCCCAAAGGAAAAGTAAGCAACTTCATGTATTCTGCCAGCTATATAGCTGGAATGGCTCATACCTTCAGATGATTGTCCCAAGAAGTGTGTCCTAGAAGGTGCAGTTCATTGTCCCTATCCAGCCCTGTCCCTGTTGGAAGATCAGCCTGCAGAGCAAGAGGGAAGGTGCAGCATCTCACCCTTCTCCACCTTTCCCCGCTTCTGGCCACGGGCCCCAACTTTGTGTTGAGAATGAAGTCCAAAGGGACTCAACAAGAAGGTTCCTTTTCTTGTGAACCTAGGGCACTGGGCCCTGAAAGGCCTGAGAAACTCCATGAGAGTTTTTGAAGAGGGTGGACGTTAAGATTGGGAAGCACAAGGCTCAGTGGTCCCTTCTTGACCCCAAGCTTTGAACACACCTCCCTGAGGACTGTATGATTTCATCTCCCTTTTCCTGGAGGAGGGGCCAGTCAACCAACTCTTATAGACAGAACATGGAGTGTGGGCCCAGCGCTGTGCTAGAAGCTTGGGGTGGGGGAACAGATTGTATAGTTTCAAAGTGCCTTCACAGCCTCATAAAATACCCTTATTGTATAGGCAGGGTCAATGTTATTCTCAATTTGAAGATGAGGAAACAGAGAGGATGTGATTTTCCTAAGGTCACAATAGTGGCAAAAATAGAAGCCTTCTGATGATGTCAGTTGCTCTTTCTGCTTCCCCTAACTGCCCCAGGCTTCAGGAGTTTACTCTCTGCTTATAGGGCAGGTTGTACCCAGATTCATCCATCCATCCATTCACAAACAATTTTTGAGTATCTACCAACTGCCAGGCACTCATCTTGGCACTGGGGATACAATGTTGAGTGAAAACAAGCATGTGTCCAGCCTTCATGGAGTTTGCAGTCCAGTGAAGGATTCCAACATTAATCAAGAACATTCTACAAATGTAGAACTGCTGCTGGGAGAAATGCTATGAAAGAGAAGCACTGTGAACGCCTGCAGTGGGCATCTGATCTTGTCAGGGAGGCGTCCCTGAGGCGGTGACACTGGAGCTGAGGTCAGCGAAGCAAACAAGGGAGAGAGAAGTGATCCTGACAGAGCAGTCATGCCAGGGCTCTGCAGTGTGAGGGGCCGTGGAAGGCTGAAAATTCAGGACAGAAGGAAAGCTGGAGAAGAGAGAATAAGAGTATGGTGTAGATGTGACTGGAGAGGAGGCAGGACCAGCAGGGCTTTGCCATATTAAAGAGCTCTGCCTTTAGCCCAAGAATCATGGGGAGCCATGATGGGTGCTGGGCTAGTCCACACCCTGAGGTGCTGGGGGAAGATGCCCAGTTAGCAGCACAGACAGGAAGTGGTTTAGGCTGAGACATGAGATTTTGGTCCTATGAAACCATTTCTTCAAAGTGCTATCTCCTTTTCTATTAGTATGCTGGATCATTTCAAATATCATATATAATATTTGTAACAGAACCTTTTTTCATCAAATATAAGAAACCATGATCGGGGCTGCCCGGTGGCGCAGCAGTTTAGTCCGCGCTTGGCAGCCTGGGGTTTGCAGGTTCGGATCCCGGGCGCCCGCCGATGCCCTGCTCATCAGCCATGCCGTGGCGGCGTCCCATATAAAGTAGAGGATGATGGGCACAGATGTTAGCCCAGGGCCAATCTTCCTCAGCAAAAAGAGGAGGATTGGCGATGGATGTTAGCTCAGGGCTGGTCTTCCTCACACACAAAAAATAAACCATGATTATAAGATGCATCATTTTATATACCAAAAATAAGAAAGAAAAAAAGCCCAAGGTGGGAAGTCCAACAGGAGATCCCCCACACAAAGCTGGGACACACTCACTAAGAGGGTAAAGGAGAAATAAAGCCACAAGCAGAGCGGGAAAGCAAGGAAACATGTGTCTCAACCCTGACACCAGTAGAGGGGTGAAAAATCCTCCCCTGAGAGTAGGAGCCTCAGACCAGTGGTACTCGTGCAGCCTTGCTTTCTGCATTTGCACGATCATTGTGATCCAAAAGAACCTCAAGCAGAGAATCTGATGTCAAACAGTTTGAGTCTGAGTGGCCCCCAATGGCTGGCAGAAGCAGTGTGGTCATCTCGCAGAGCACCTGCCTTCGCTTCAGATCGACAGTAATGATAGGACATCATTGATTGGGAGATGTGTCCTGATTTCAGAGATCCAAACATGTGCATCTTGTAATCAATGGAAGATGGCAAAGCCCTGTTTCCCATGCCCTGCCTGCGAGAACTGGTACAAGTGACCCGTCTATGATTCCTCCAAGGACTTACCTGCTCTGTCATGGGATGTGACGTACTCGTTTATCATAAGACAGTGCAAGTAGTAAAGGTTCTTTTGGCCATGTCAGTAGACCCTGACCTCCATACAGGCAGGTTTACTAAGGAAGGGAAGCCCCTGATTCAGCAACTCGGGCAAACTTTCTTGTGAAGGTCAAAATAAAAGGCAGTAAAGGAGTAAGATGTTGATGATGATTTGATTAGGGAGACTGGGAAAAGGGAGGGAGAAGTGGTTATTGTGGAATCGTGGCGTGACCCACACGTGTCCATGCTGGGAGGGTCCTCAGAGCTGAAGCACCGGACACCCTCATTTTACAGCATTTTATGGGACAGGACTTGTCTAAAGTCACCCAGCTAGTCAGCCCCAGGGCTGGGTCAGAACTGAAAGTGGTTTTCCTCACAGTAGTGGAATCGTCTCCTCTGTGTTTGTCGCTGGTAACTACTTGTCGTAGATGTTTTATAAACAGACCCTTTTCTATACTGAGACCTTCCAAAGAAAAGTCGAAATGAACTGAGAAAATGTCCCCAAGTCTTTCAGGGAAATCAGAGAAGACTGTGACCTTCCTCTGTCATCCAACTGGTCCAACTCCAGAACCTGATGCTGAAGGGAGCCCAAGGAGGCCTGTGGAATGCTCAGCCAGAGGACCTGCTTAGCTCTTCACCACATGCCCACAGCTGGCATTTTAACAGTGGTGTCAAGAGCAGGGTGGGGCTGATGATGCTGAGATGGGGTGTCAGGAGTGGAATATTTCACTGGTGCCTAGAGAGAGGAAGGCCTGGGGGACACTGCTCTGTGGGTAGTCCCCTCTGCCATCATAGAGGATGTTTCATTCTCCAGGCTGTGAGAGAAAGGTCGGCCTCTGTGCTCTGTGCAAATGCCATCCTGGGCTGTTGGGGAGGGGAGGGTAAGTGTGTGACATCTTCCCGAATAACAATTCCCAAGGAAGCTGGAGAGCCAGCACCTGGAGAAGGCAGCAGCCTGTCCCTGCTCTGAGGCAGATGTACATGGCACGTGATTACCTGGCTTTACAATGGGAAGGG
The DNA here is from genome assembly GCA_031878705.1 of Tapirus indicus. NCBI lineage: Eukaryota > Metazoa > Chordata > Mammalia > Perissodactyla > Tapiridae > Tapirus > Tapirus indicus. The sequence goes on along the minus strand of CM062918.1, from coordinate 54,947,935 downwards.
TAGAGATGGTGTGGTAACCGATAATTCCGCAGATGCAGGAGGCTCGCAGTGAAGGGATGGGGCAGAGTAATAATGACAAGAGAAGCCAGAGTCTCCTCCAGGAGCCACCTCCTCCCACAGCCCACCCTCCCCCACAGGTGATTATGAAGATGGTGGCTTCCCACCTTACTCCATCACACAGCACAGTTGGCTCATGTGGGAGGTGGCTGTGTGTCCAGCTACCACCCCCACTGTTGGCCTCTGTAAATGTCTGTGGAACTGAATGGCCTTTTCTCCTTTGTCTATGAAACTCTTGGCCTGTGGAGAAGATTCTTTGCCCTGGAGAGGTGACCCAGCAGTGGGCATATTTGAGGAGCAGAGGGGGCCAGTTCAGTTGAACAAACACTGATTGTGCTCTGCCTCTGTAGGGAGGTGACAGGTAAGGACAAGAAAATCCCTGAATAAAAGACTCAGTGTCTAGGACAGATGGGGACCCAACCAACTGGGAGATGGGAAAGGCCATGATGAATGATAAAATAGAGGTACCTAATATTCCAGAAAACAGGAGAGAGACGAACTCTGATTGAGAAAGGATGAGAGGGGCAACAGAGAGTAGAAGCTTTCTCAGGGAAGGTCTCTCCACTACCGACAGCCCCCTTCCCAAGCTGGAGCCTCGTGGAGAAGGTGCTAAGTAGAATTTGGTGGGATGAGGATGACCCCCGACTGGGGTCAGGAACCTGGAATTGTTAAATGGAGATTAAAGAGAAGGAGATTACAGAGATTAAAAAGAGAGACAGTTTTTGTTTTTAACTTTTTGTTACGGGAAATTTTCAAAACTTGCACAAAAGTATCAAGATTGATATCATAACTTCATGTACCTATTACTCAGCTTCAAGAGTAATAAGTCATGGCCCGTCCTCTCTCCTTCATCTCCATCACTACTTTTTCTGGAGTATTTTAAAGCAAACTTCAGATTTACTTAACTCATAAATTCTTCAGCATGAATCTCTGATAAGCACTTTCGTTTGAATATTATCACTGTGCCATTATCACACCTGCAAAATCAAGAATAATCCCTTAATATCTGGATACACATTCCATACTCACATGTCTCCACTCTTCTCAAGGGTGACCATCACAGTCCATTTGTTCAAATCAGGATCCAGACACAGTCCACACATGGCATTTGGTTGTTGTCTCTCAAGTCTCCCGTCTTCGGTAACCGTACAGGAGGGAGAGCTTTTGAAGCCTTTCCTGGGGATTAAAAATTGCTCTGAAAACTGAACTTCCCAGAGAAGAGAATGACAAGAGAGAGTGTGTCTATGGTGAGACCGAACTCGGAAAATTGAGACCAGGTCAGCCAAGGGAAGGGGCATTCCTGCCTCTTTCCATTGACTTGTTTGATGGGGGGGCAACCTGCAGGGACACAGCTGTGCTGCAGCGATTCCCACCGTGTATAAGGAGGCAGAGACTCAGGCACCTGTAAGCTCCTTTCCTGGGAGAACAGGGAGGTCAGCAACACAGCAGTGAAAGGGAGAAGCAGAAGCGCCACTTACAGAGAGACTCCACTGGGAGATGGGTGGGGGGCAGAGTGACAGACCTGGGCAGGGGAGGGAAGTGGGTGATAGGTGTCCCTGGCTTCCAGGGGAGAAATGGCACAGATGGAGACTTGAAAAATTGCCATCTGTTTGCAGTTTCTAGAGGATGCCTGGTATTTAGAAAAAACCTTCTGGGGCGCTTCTTCTATAAAGCCGGGGTTCCCTTTTTATGCCTGGTAGGACGGCTACTGCTTCATGTCCCTACTCTGTGGATGTCGGTGCTGACCTAGCACACCCCGCTGGAAGTTTTCAAAGGCACTTGCATCTGCATAAACAAAACCTGATTTCAGCCACAGTGTTCTGTCTTCTTGCCTCCCTTCCCGACATTTTTCCCAGACATCAAACGTGCTCCTAGGAGCCTGGTCGAAATTACCCCAGCTCTCTGGGATCGGCAAAAGACCACAAGGCTGGAAGGTGGGCACTGCTGTTTGCAGGGAGGAGAGGGTCACGAGAAGGCGGAACATAGCTCCGTTCCCCTCACTACCCAGTTTAATCACAAGTATTGATGCCACATTCCTTCTGGGAACAGATCTCACTGCAGAATTCACATCTCTCTGACTCGCAAGCCTTAAATAACAGCATCAGCATTTGGTGAGGCTCTTGGCAACCAGGGAGGCCCATTGATTAGGAAAGGCCAGCCTGACAGATTTATAGCTTGGGTGGCCTCCTCCTCAGGGCTCATGCTGTTGTGTGCGGCATGTGCACAGGGCCCTAGAAGTAATTGCATCACCTCCCACTAATGGCCTCTGAGAATGGTCCCGCCTGATATTTAGTTGGGCCTCTCTGCTCAGTGGCTGGCACTGCTGGGCCAGTTGGAAGGTGGGATTTTCATTAACGGGATTCCCCTGGCCTGCATGTTGACTTGCCAGGTGTGGGGTTCCAGAATCTCTCTCCTGGCAAGGGTGCCAGTCAGTAAGTGGATAAAAAGAGGTCCCTTCCCTCCTGGAATCTACTGAGCCCACCTCATCAGACCCTCCAAGTGAAGTGCAAGCGTCCCCTGCAAGGGTTTGTCTCGAAGATGAATTGCAGACATTACTGAGGTTAGAGTTATATGTGTCTGTGGGTTGAGGAGGCAGGAAATCACCTCAGAAAAGAGATACCAGTTGCTGGGAGGTGCAGGAGATGGCGACTAACAAAAAGCAGATAAATACAGAATAAAATGTCAGGTAGTGACACATGCTGTGAAGAAGTAGGACACAGGCACAGGGAGTTGTGTGGAGCAGTTGGGGAGCTATTTTATATAGGGTCGTCAAGGAAGGCCTCCCTGAGGAGTTGACATTTGAGCTAAGACCTGAACAAAGTTACAGAGTGAATATATGAAGGAGCAAGGGCAAAGACCCTGAGACCTTAGGTTGCTGGACCAGCAAGCAGACCTGTGTGATAGGAGCCACAGAGACAGGAAGGAGAGAGGGAGGAAATCAGGTTGGAGAAGGACTCAGATGGTACAGGCCTTGGGGGTCTTGGTGAGCTTGCTGGGTTCCATCAAGTGTGCCAGGAAGCTGCTGGAAGGCTTTGATACAAGGAAAATGCAGGCTCTGCCCTCTTTTGTGTCTCCCTTCCAGGTGAGACCTAGACCCAGGGCTGGGCTTGCAGGTGTGGCAGAGGAGGTGAGAGGCAATTAAGGACGGAGCTGGGAGAGCTTGGCCTGATGGTCCCTTCAGTGCCCTCATCCTTTCTTCTCTTCCCTCTCCATCTTCCTCCTTCCCTGTCTCTCTTCCTCCACTCTTTGACCCAAACCACTGTGTTCCAGTTTGGGAGGGTGACTAGCCCCTGGCTTTCTCATCTCCCCTCTGTGTCAAGGTTCTGCGTGCACTCCCCCGCTTCCTGACCCCCCAGGACTCTGCTGACTCACAGGCAGAGCTGTGTCAGGGTGTCACAGCTGCTGATCCAGGTGTCTGGGCCTCTCATTGGCAGGAGAGAGCAGGTCCCAGGTCCCAGGATCTCATTCCAGTTTGTCTCTCCAGCAGCTCAGGGAAACAATTTAACCATACAACTATTAAGCACCCACCTTATATGCTCTGGGTGAGGAGTAGGTGGGGCAGGGGACCTTGACAAAAACATGAAGAAAATTCTTTCTGTGCCCTCAAGTTGTTTTCTGCTAGTGGGACAACTCTGCTGCAGAGGTGACTGAGATAGATGATATACTGTAGATAATAAGGGAGCTCACATGTGCTTTAGTCACATGGGGAAGAGAAACGTTGTTTCTTGGAAGTTGTCTTGAAGGAGGTCACATTTGAATTGGGCTTTGAAATACACAGAGGACTTCCAGGAGGATGGGGGTTGGGTGAATGTGGAAAGGGCTTCCTGCTTGAAGGTTTTAAGTCCAGAGCAGCGTGGGCCAGCAATATGCCCTGGTGCCGGGCACCATGATGAAAAGTACATGACAATGGAGGTGTGCTCCAGGTGTGGTTAGGAGACAAGAGCAGCACTCGGGAATCAATGGGCTTCCTCCCTCAGCGTTCACTGAGGTGCCGAATGAAGCGTTGCTGAGAGGAGGCCGTCAGAGCTGAGAGAAAAAGAGAGCTGGGTGGGGCCTTATGGATCATCCTGGGCAGTTCATTTTCTTGAGGTCACAGAGTCCTCTGAGAGTTGATGAAAGCTATCAACTCTCCTGAGAAGAAATGTATACCTGTACGTACATACTAATTATTTTTATTGAGATATAATTCACATACAATAAAAGTCACCACTTAAAAGGGTACAATTCAGTGGTTTTTAGTATATTCACAAAGTTGTGCAATAATCATCACTATCTAATTCCAGGACATTTCATCATCTCAGAAAGAAACTTCATACCCTTTAGTAGTCATCCCCCATTCTCCCCTCTGTCCAGTCCCCACCAACTACAGCAGTCCCCCCTTATCTGTGGTTTTGCTTTCCATCATTTCAGTTACCCGTGGTCTGAAAGTATTAAATGGAAAACTCCAGAAATAAACAATTCATAAGTTTTAAATTGTGCATGGTTCTGAGTTGCATGATGAAATCTTGCTCCATCCCATCCAGGACGTGAATCATCCCTTTGTCCAGGGCATCCACACTGGATACTCTACCCGCCTTAGTCACTTAGTAGCCGCCTTCGTTGTCAGATCGACTGTCGCAGTATGGCAGTGTTCAAGTCACCCTTATTCTACTTAATAATGGCCCCAAAGCACAAGAGTAGTGATGCTGGCAATTCATATACGCCAAAGAGAAGCTGTAAAGTGCTTCCTTTAAGTGAAAAGGTGAAAGTTCTTGACTTAATAAGGAAAGAAAAAAAATCATATGCTGAGATTGCTAAGATCTACAGTAACTTTTATTACAGTATATTGTTATAATTGTTCCATTTTATTATTAGTTATTGTTAATCTCTGTGCCTAATTTATAAATTAAACTTTATCATAGGTATGTACGTATAGGAAAAAACATAGTATATGTAGGGTTTAGTATAATCCATGGTTTCAGGCATCCACTGAAGGTCTTGGAACATATCCCCTGCAGATAAGGGGGGACTTCTGTACTTATCTACTTTCCATCTCTATGGAGTTGCCTATTCTGAACATTTTATGTAAATAGAATCACACAATATGTGGCCTTTCTTGTCTGGCTTCTTTCACTTAACATAATGTTTTCTAGGTCCATCCGTGTTGTAGCATGTGTCAGTACTTCATTCTCTTTTATGAATAAAACTCCTGAGTAATATTCCATTGTATGGATCTACCACATTTTGTTTATCCATTCATCAGTTGATGCACATTTCAGTTGTTTCCACTTTTTGGCTATTATGAATAATGCTGCTCTGAACATTCAAGTACAAGTTTACACACTAAAATTTGCAAACCATTTCGGGAGGTTCATAGATCCCCTGAAACCCATCTCTTGATCTCTTGATCTCGGAAAACCTTGTTTTATAAAAGGAAAGGAATTCAAGAAGGAATGGACTCGTCAAATTGTATACATTAAAAATGTACAGTTTTTTTGTGTATCAATTATACCTCAATAAAGCTATTTTTAAAAAGAGAGAATAGGGAAGGCAGGAAGGCTATCAATAATTTATTACTATTTGTTGAGCATCTCTAGGTTAAGCACTTTACATACTCATGTTCATTTAATCCTAAACCACCCTGTGACATAATGTCACTTATTATCCCCACAGTACAGATGAGAAAACTGAGGTCAGAGAAGCCGCGCCAGGCTTCCTGGAGAAGTCAGGACTTAAGCTGAGTGCTGACTGCTAGACTATGAAAGGCAACTACACATGCTGTCTCCTCTCCACCCCCATCGAAGCCCCTATTTCCTTCAATTTATCTTTGAGTAGAATACTGTTGCTCTGTCTGCCAACAAAGCGTCCGTTTTGCTAAGCGCAGAACCGGCCAGTGCACAGTGGGCGTCCTAGACTGCTGTACAATCACCCTTCCCCAAAGTGGCCCGTGATCGCAGGCCCTGCCTCCTGCTTTTCCCCTTTGGGGCGCTGAGCCTCCAGCCCAGCCGGCGTGTGTGTCTGGCTGTGGTAATAATAGCTCAGGGCACCAAGGGCATCTCCCGAACAGCTGAGACATCTGTAAGCATGGCCCTCAGTGCGACGTCCCTCTTCATGCCCTGCCTGGCAGGGAGGTGCCAGGGTCAGGCTAAGGACCACGTATGGTGGGGGTTCTGCGGAGAGGGGGGTGGCTAGTCTGAAGCCCGGCATCAGCCATCACGCTCTGTTTTGTCTCCCAGCCCGTGGACAACCAGCAAGCCCTGGTGCGCAGGGAGTCCGTGGTCAACCTGGAGAACTTCAAGAAGCAGTACATCCGCAGGCGGTGGAAGGTGTGTCAGGGTTAGGGGTGGGGGCAGGGGCCCAGGCGGGTTCCTGGTTCCCTCCAGGGTCTCTGTGCACATTCTCACCTGGCACTTCCCTCTCTCGCCCTCCCCCAGCTCTCCTTCAGCATCGTCTCCTTGTGTAACCACCTCACCCGCTCCCTGATGAAGAAGGTGCACCTGAGGCCTGATGAGGACCTGGTGGGTAACGCAGGGCCCTCCTCTTGGGTGGAATTCTGGGGTGGCCTGGAGCTCGGGGATGCGGGGAGCAGGTGGGTCTTAACTGTTTCTAGCCAGTTCTGCTGGTCCTGTCCTGCTCTGCACTGTGTGATCAGAGGGGGCTGCATGCTCAGGGGGACCACTGGGGTGGTACCAGGAGGGGATCACTCCAATGGGGAAGCTTCTGGAGGATCTCAAATCCTTTCCTAGTGGGCCTTCAAAGGGACTGCGGCTGCTCCACTGCCCCAGCCTTTCCCTGAGGACTTGTAGCCTGCTGGGGACCGTGAGGATTCTGGACAATGAGACTACCACAGACAATCCAAAATGTATTCCTGACAATCCAAAGATCTGCAGTAGAATGGGAGCTTTAGATTCATTTTTCAGTTTTCCATTCCTGTTTCACTTTAGATTACCATTAATAATAATAATATTTAAACAATATCTTATATTTGATTAGCTTCTTACTGTTTTATGTACATGTAAAATGAGGGACTCATACTATACTGATCAAGAGTGTGGCCTCTGGAGCTAGACTACCAGGATTCACATCTGCCACTTACTAGCTGTGTGACCTTGAGAAAATTGCTTAACCTCTCTGTGCCAAAATGTTATTGTTTGTAAAACAAGGTTAATAATAGTTCCTACCTCATAGGGTAATCATGAGGATTAAATGATGACATATTCTTAGAGCCTGGCATTATAAGTGCTCAATACGTATTAGCAGTCATTATTGTTTAAAATCCTCCTGTAGAGTTTAAAATGCAGTGCCAATGCTTCGGAATGCAGTGTTAGTATTTCAGCTGGTAGAGGTTCCTGGACTGATGCTCCCCACTGCTCACTGAGTGTGGTGAAGGCCCCAGGAGTGTCTGGGATGGCACAGGTCAGGACAGAAGGTGACTCTTGCTCAGGAAGGGGCTGTAAGGCAACTGCCTGAGGCAAATGGGCAGTCAGCCCTGCGCAGCCTCAAGACACACAGCCCTGGGGCTGCATCCCAGGACCCAGCACAGCCCCTGTACTGCTCCCTCTCCTACACACATCCTGGGGTCCTCTGTCTTCAGTCTGAGCTCTTGTTGATTCTTGCTCTGGCCCAGGACTTGAGGATTTATGGCTCCAGAGGCCCAAAACAACTGTGTGGCTTTGGCCAAGCCATGTCCCTTTTCTGGGCGCTTTCCTCATCTGCCATAAAAGGGGCCTGGACTCTCTCCCTCTGAAAATCTCTGTTAATGACAGGCAGACTTCCCCCAGCTTACTTTTTTATTGTTTGGCTCTGACGCATGCTAAAAAGCTGCTGTTCAGCAGAGCTTGAGTTATTTTTATTATTATAGCCGGACTTGACCCAGGATGTATTTGGCTAAAGTTGATCTTGACCTTGGATTTCCAGCTGGCTCAGGCCAGGGGAAGAAGAGAAGGCCCGGGAAGGTACATGGGGGACAGCAGGCCTGCCTTTCAGGCTGAGTTGCCCTGATATAATGCAGGCCTCTGGGGGTGGAGGACCAGAGAGTAATAGGAAAGAATGTAAATTTCTTTCCTAATTTTTGTCCTTGTGCAAACACTTGAAAATAGTTCTCTTTTTACTCAAACATCAGCACCATCAGCTCAATGGCCCACCCTACAAGTGGAAAAGGATTGGGTCCCAGACATCTATTATACAGTTTTCCCAAAGGGACTTTTCTTTAAAATAATAATAATAGATCCTTTTGTTTAGGAAGCATTAAAACATCTGACAACAGATTTTTTATGACCCACTTAAGTCTTTCTGAATTAGCACTTCTTTTAATAATTTTAATAATTTGATTAAATTGATGTGGCCTATGGGCATTATGAACAGGGCACTGTGACCTCCAGGGTGTCTGCCTCGGCTCTGGATTCGCCATGGAATGTACTTGACTCTTTTCCTTATTCATAAAAATGGAGCACAGAAGCCATTTCCCTGGAAAAAGTGCATGGCAAGTCTTGCTAAAGGTGTAGCCTAGGCCAGTCGAAGAAGTGGGGGTGTGGAGTGGTGGCCATCAGAGCTTGAGGAGGTCCCTGTGGCTCCCCCCTGCCCCCCATTCTTTCTAGGCTGAGTTCATGAGACCCACGAGCCCACAGACCACCTATCCAAGTGGTCTTAATTATGTGGCAGCCACAAAAGGCACCAGATATAATTTTCATTATTAATATAATTTGGCTTCTCCTGGTCCCTGATTTCTGCTAGATACTCTGCCTGTTTCCCCTAGAGACCTCCTCCTGTGAAGGAGGCCTCAAGACAGTTGGTCCGACCCCACTGGTCTCTGGACAGAGCAACAGCCTTCCCCTCAACATCTGCCTCCCTGGCCTGCAGGCCCCTGGCCCAGGTGTATCAGCCTAGGTTGCCCAGCACAACCCCATTCCTGGCATCTTATGATCCTCTTGCCCTGAGCCTCTTTTTATTTTTCCAGAGGAATTGTGAGAGTGACACAGAGGAAGACATCGCCAAGAGGAAAGCCCTCCACCCCCGGAGGAGAAGCAGTACCTCCTAACTGGCCTGGCTCTCAGTGGTCACCAGGGAGGCCCAGGACCAGTGGGGCCCCCTTCCGTACAGACTCTTGGTTCCTGCTCGTCACCAGCACCCAGGCATTCTGCATTCCTGAGCACTTTGCAAGACAGATGGACCTGCAGGATTCAGAAAAATTTGCAGGGGAGCCAGAAGACCCTGGGAGCTGTGGCTGTCTCCTACAGAGGAGGCTCTGGCATTTCCAAAGCTCTCATTCTCCACAAAATGGGCTTTCGACCGACTGCCAACCTCAGAACCTGGGGTGGGAGTGTGGACGTCAGAGAATGATGTATGAACATCTTTCTCCTGGGGGAAGGTCAGACTCGGGCAGCTGTCCTCACAGGATGAGGGAGTTCAGAACCAGCCTGGTCAAAATTACACCAGGAGGACAGAGGCCTCCCCCATGGGAACAAGACATGTGAGTGAAGTGAACCTTGGGGTGTGAGGGACCAATCCTGTGACCTCCCAGAACCAAAACGGAGTCAGCATGTCACGCTGACTAACATCTCAGACCTTCTAAAGCAGCCCATTGCCAGCCCACTGTATTGTAGTTGCCTTCATTTTTATTAAACTTCTGGTTTACCTGATGCTTGGCTTCTTTTAGGGCTGTCCCCCTCTGATTTTCTTCAGCTCAGGTGCCTATGACTCTGGGGGAGCACGCAGGATTGGAGTGCTGAGTGGATAGTACCTCGGAGGGCCGTACTGAACCACCCCCTCTGGACCACAAGGCACCTATCTTCTACATCCTTCCCTAAGGGTTTTCAGCCCAAGACAATCAGCTCAGATACAGCACATAATGCCTGTGCTCCGTCTGCCTCTACTACCGTCACCCTGCTGGTGTGGGCTGAGTTGTGTCTCCCAACCCCCAGTACCACAGAATATGTCTAAATGTGGAGATAAGGTCTTCAAAGAGATAATTAAGTTAAAATGAGGTCATTGGGGTGGGCCCTAATCCAATATGACTGGTGTCCTAAGAAGAGAAGATTAAGACACGGAAGAAAAACCACGTGAAGACACACGGAGAAGACAGCCATCGACGAGCTAAGGAGAGAGGCCTCAGAAGAAACTAACTCTGCTGATACCTCGATCTCAGACTTCTGGCCTCCAGAACTGTGAGGAAATAAATTTCTGTTGTGTAAGCCACCAGTCTGTGCTATGTTAAGGCAGCCCTAGAAAATAAATATACCTGCCAACTATGGCCAAGATAGGAGCAGGGGACTTTTTAAAGATGTGAATGGAGAAGGACCCACAGGGAGAAAGGAGAGGAAAAAGAAATGGGTTATCTGGACCGTTGAGTGAGGATGGTAAGGGAACCTCAACAACATAGGAATCTGGGCCCTGCTTTCCAGGCCAGAAGAATGGTGTTGCTGACCAGAAACCCAGGAGAAGACTCTTGGAAGCCAGAATAAAAAGGGTCAGGGTGAGGCACTAGACTGAGAAAGTATGTGGGAAGAGGTAGAAGGAAAGGGAAAGTTTTGGAAGGTGAGAGGGGGAAAAAATAGAAGGGCAGAAGGGAAAGGGCCTCGGGAAGGGAGGCATCCTTTCCCTCGTCAGCATCAGGTGAGTGGGCCAAGCTGCCTTTATCTGGTGGATGGATCCAGAGCAAAATGGCCCCACAGGAACAGAAAGCCAGTCCAGTTTCAGAAGAGCTTCCAGGCAGAAATGGAGAAGTCTTGCAAGCTGGTTGAAGAAAGCTCTGCAATTGACCTGTAGTTCTTGGGCGTCCCCAGTTCTCAGACAACCAGCCCTCTGCCTCACACCAGCCTATGGAGGACAGCCGAGGCTGAGAACTGTGTTCAGGGCCCCTAAGCCTGTGAGGGGCTTTTGGCTGTGGCTGGTCACATAAATCAGCAGGGTATGTTCTGGAACAAGGACTCACTGGGAGCTCCTAGGAAATGAAGTGAGGTAGGGGGTAGGGGACTGCCCTCCTGCTAGGAAGGAGAGCTGTGAAAGGCTTTGACAAACCCAGTCCTGAGTTTCCAATCATGCTCATAGGGTTAGCCCTTTAGGGTATGTCCGGCCCAACCACTACATTTTACTGAAGAGGAAACTGAAGCCTAGAGAGGGGAAGTAGCTAGTTCTGCATCACGCAGCAAATTTGTGAAAATATCTGATGAAAGTCCAGACTGCCTGACTCCTAGTACAGTGCTCATTTCTTCAGCTTGATAGATGGTGTAGACCTTTCAGGAAATGGACCATTCGCTTTTTCTTAACAGGCTCTCATCTATCCTTTCCTGTTCCCTGCCTCGTCCTTCATTTCTGGAAATAGAAGAAATTGTCACACTTGCTTCTGTCCATCTTTTCACAGTAAAGGACACTGCCCCTGGGTGGGAGCATCTCAGCAGCCGACGTCTACGGGCTGCAAGTCAGTCAGTGAATCGATATTTATTGGGCACCCACTATATGCCCGGCACTGTTCTAGATGCTGGGATTAGGACAGCGAACAGGACAAACATGGTCCTTGCCCTAAAGGGGTCCACATTCTATCAGTCCAGAATCTAGGACTCTGTCCTGCCCACAGGCTGCTCCTTCTAGCCTTCTTCTCATCCAGGTCATCTAAAGCCCTGTTGATCAAGTGCCCTCAGCCCAGCTTTCTGGTGTTTGTTATCTGCTGGGTTTCCCAGAATCCCTTGGGCCAGGCAGTGGGCAGAGGAGGGGCCTTTGAGGATGCACATCCTTTGAAGACGGCTTTGAGGGCCAGCAGCCAGAAGCCAGGCACCCATGCCACTCCTATACAGGGTCCTAGTCCCTGTGGCTTCTCTGCTGGCAGATGGCTGGTGCCCTCCAGGTGTGAGGATGAATGGAGCAGCCTGCCCAGGGGAACCAGGTGTGTTCTGTTGGCTCTGAAGAAAATATGTTGACCAGCTGACAGTTCAAGGCTGAAAGAGACTACAGTGTGCTCTGAGGCAAATGGAACATTTCCAGTGACAAAAGCTGGGCTCAGTTAAAAGGCAAATCTTTCAAGAAGTCTGAGGGTGCCCTGCCCCAGAGTATTTGCCCAAGTGTTTGCAGGATGCTGCATTAGTATTTCACAAATGCACATATAAATATTTTAAGTGTGCTGTGCTTTAATGTCAACCTCACCGGCTTTCCCTACTCCAGATTCTAGATTGCATATTTATTTGCTGAAAACCTTATTTTGAAAGTAAATGAAGACCATACCATAAAAGGTGAACCACAAAATCTCTGTGAAAGAAAAGCCAAGACCTGTGCTCTACAGACAATCAAGTAGGTACATGTGAAAAGAGCTAAACTGAGGACTCGGATATGGCAAGGAATTTTATCTGGCACAGGCTTGTAGAACTTTCCTTCATTTAGTTCCCAACTTGATGTCATACTGACATTGTTCTGTCCACTGTTGCTGCACCCCAAAAATAATGTCTTCCTTGGTGGTCTGCTGTAGGATCCCATTCTAAGCAAACCTTAATAGGTTTAGGGATTAGAGCAGTTGAAGAGCTGTAAACAATGTTTAATTGATATTTCAAAAAGCAGAAACACAGTTGGTGACCTCCCATCAATAGTTTCTCTCTTCCTGTTTTTTCCCCTCTCCCACTAGTTCTCTTTTTCTTTCTCTCTCTGCCCATTACCAAGTCATAATATACAGTTAAGTACATATTTTAGTAGTGTCTTACTTATTGAATAAAATTTATTCTTAATTCTTAATCTAAAAATCAGTTGATTATATTATCTGGGGAGAAATAATCTTGTAAGTATTTTTTGCCCTGTGGATCAGGGATCCTCCACCCCTGAGCTAGAAGAAAAATGAAAGAGAAAAAAAAAAGGAGCTCACAATTTTTAAAAACCTGTTCTGCAATAGGAACATTTCATATACAGCATTTCATTTAATCCTCTTCATAACCTTATAAGGGAAATGAGAGCCCCGTTTATATAGAAGAGGAAGCTGAGACTTAGCAGAGTTAAGACATTTGCATGTAATCACACAGCTGGAGTACTGGAATCTGGATTCCAGCCCAGTTTTGCCTACCCCCAAATCCACATTCTTTTCTACTTCTGGAGAAACCGTGTTGAGTGAAAAAAGCAAACTGGAGAACTGTATACAGTATAATACTATTTTTATAAAGCTCAAAAACTACCATATGTTGTTTAGGGATACATGCAAATATGATAAAACTATATTTTAAAAACAAGGCAATGACTACACTCAAAATTCAAGGTGAAGCTTACCTCTGAGCGGCTGAGACGGGGAGGACAAGGAAGGGTGCTTGGCTGTTGGCGGTGTTCTAGCCAACACTAAGTTCACGGGGGGCTCATGGGAGTTCGTTTTATGATTGTGCTTTCTTACTCACATATGAGTTATGTACTCTTGCAAGTATCAAATATTACATTAAAATAATAAAGGGAGGAAGTGAGGTGGAAAAAATCAATCCTAATGGTCATCAGATGCCAGAGTGGACAGGACATGAGGCTGCGTGGTCACCATCCCTGAGCGTGCTTCTTCCCTCATGACTCGATGGCGGACTTTTCTCTGGCATTTTGATCAGAGGTCATCCTGCCACACTGTGAGAATCCCAAGGCTGGATTATTATTCCCATTTTAAAGAGAAGGGGTAGGAAATACCCCTGCTCCTCCCAGCTTCACCTCCCCAATCACCACCTCCCCTTAGAGTTTGCCCGAGGACTCTGGTCTGAGAACTCTGGTCTGAGGACATCTTCTGAGCCCAACGAGGCCGAGTTTGCCAGCTCATGCTCTGGGTGCTGTATGTCTCTCTGAGTTTAAACCCAGAGGCTGCACAGGGTTTGAAAAGTCATCTGGGCCATCCCCCTCCTCTTGGGCAGGACTGCACTTGGGTTTCTTCATCTCATTTTGAATTGAGAGAAGATGATCCTATGTCTTCACTCAATTCCCTTTCCTAGTTCTTCACAGTCCTTATATTTCACCACTCAGAGTCAAAAGGCCCAGGCTCAGTCCTGCCGCTTTTCAACTGTTGTATCTTGGCCTTGTCATTCATCATTTCCGAGCCTCGATTTTCTCATCTGTGAAATGGCGATAATAACGTCAATTTTACTTGTCATGGGTGCCTCGTTGAGACCAATTTTGTTAAAGGAGGTTTGTCAACTTCGAAGAACTTGGCAAACATAAGCAATTTGTTATTTACATAATTAAACTGCAGTCTGAGACCACAGGCAACTCTGAGAAATGTAAAAGGAGAACACCATGGCCAATAGTGGCACTCAACACTGGTGGCCTGGACTCTGGGTGGAGGGCTCCTGGGGCCTGGGTGCACCTCTAACTCACCTCTTCCACTCCAATGTACCTGTGTGATGCCTGATTCTGTGCAGACACAGCACTGGTTTATTAAACACAGAAGGAAGCATGCGGGGCTTTCCTCCCACACTGGTGCAGGGAGATCTCGGCTGGCCATGGAATTCCCACCCCTTCTGGAGGAGGCCTGCTGGGGAGGCCAGAAGGGACCCTGTTGGAGTCAGGCCACTGGAGGGCGGCTTACTGCTGCTCTTTCTTTTCTTTCAGGACCTGTGGAGCTCACCTCAAGGGGCATAACAACTCTTTGAAGAAGTAAATGCAGGACGCGGACTATTTGCCCCATCCTGTTTTCTTGTTTTTGACGTTGTATTAGTCAGCTCAGGCTGCTATAACAAAATACCACAGACTGGGTAGCTTGAACAACAGAAATTTATTTTCTCACAGCTCTGGAGGCTGGAAGTCCAAGATCAAGGTGTCAGCCAGGTTGGTTTCTTCTGAGGCCTCTCTCATTGTCTTGTAGACGGCCGGCGGTCTTCTCGCTGTGTCTTCACATGGTCTTCCCTCTGTTCCCGTCTGTGTCCTAATCTCTTCTTATAAGGACACCAGTCATACTGGACTAGGGCCCACCCCAGGGGATTCATGTTAACTTAATCACCTCTTTAAAGGACTTATCTCTAAATACAGTTGCAGTCTGAGGTACTGGGGGTTGGGGCTTCAACATGTGAAATTGAGGGGACGTAATTTAGCCCATAACAGGTGTGAACATATTTAATTCTTCATTTAAAGGAGAAGGTTCTTTGCCTTCTTGTTTTATATCCAGCTATGAATGCCCCTGGGAGATGGAGCTGAGGGCCTGAACTGGCACAGACTACCCCGGGTGTATGAGCTCAGGCACGGTGCGTGCCCGGCAGAGCGGGGACTAACATCTTTGTAGACATTATATTCCAGACACACTTAAAAGCATCAGAAGCCCTGGGTCTTGACTTACTCAGGAGTCGATGCTGATGCCCAATAGATAACATTTGTGATGATGTAACTCTGCTGTGGTTGGTGTATACACCCCCTTTCCACTCTAGTTTGAGAAACGAAATATCAATTTTATAATGTATCCCAAAAAGTGCCAACTGATTTCAAGGGAGTAGTGGGTTAAGGTTGAGGTGAGTGGTGAGTTTAAGGTGAGGAAGGAGTGGGGAAGAATTATGTTGCCGTTGAAGTTTACAAATATACTTCAAATCACCAAGCCAAGCATTTCATTGACGTGGCCGCTTAACTTGACTGTGCACTTTGCCCTGCAAGCGGGCACGGAGCGGAGTGGTGTCTGTCTCTAGAGCTGGCCAGTGACAGCGAGGGCAGTGGGGGCGCTCACGAGGTCTGTCCGGAGGAGCCAAGCAGCCTGGACAAAGGGGCGTGCAATTTTTCCATCTATGAATGAGAGAAAATTCTGGATCGAGAGCTCTTTGAGAAAGACTGTGTCTGATAACATTTATGAAGGCCGCATAATGTGCCTCTGCCTGGCACACGGTGTGACTACTGAAGATCTGAGGAGGGAAGGCAGGGTGGGAAGGAATGAAGGAGGAACGAGGGGAGGAAGGAAGGAGAGAAGTGTGGCAGCCATGGAGGTGTGCGCTCAGCTGTCCTGTCGAGAGAGAACCCGCAGTGAGGAGCACTGTCAGCTGGCAGCCCCCGGCTGCCAGCACCTTAAGGATTCACCAGACCATTCACACTGAGGCTGTGCTCTCCCAGGCTGCTTTCAGCCCATGATTAAGCGTGAGGGGGCGGGGGTTGGCAGGTACTAGAACCAGGCCATTCCTGTCCAGTATGGGACCCCCTAATCTTTGCTCTGGGGCTCTCCAACCACCTGGCGGAGACTCCCAGAACTGCATGGCAATCGGAGGCCCTTCCTATCCAATCGCTCTCTCCTTTCTTGGGTGTCAGCTCCATCTGGTCTGAAAGCTCTCCCTTGCCTGCTCCTGCTTCCTCACCCTTTACCTCTCACAGGCGCTCCCCCAGCCCCGGTCTCCTCACTTCTGACTCCATCTTAGCATCTGCTTCCCAGAGGACCTGAACTGACCTGAGGAGAGAGGGAGAAGGGAGGGCAGCTTGAACTTACGACTTCTTTTCATCTCCACTGATCTCCTTTGGCAGGCATGGATTGACAGCTGTCTCACTCACCTCACAGCTGGGTGCAGAGCAGTTGCTGCTCAATTTGTTCTTTAAAAAAAGGGGTGGTGGTTTGTGTCTTTTGCTGGAAAGCATTTCTTAAAGTAAAAGTTAACCCACTGTTTCTCCCATTTCTCCTGTCTCTCATCTTGAATCCCAAAATCCTGAACATGGCCCAGGATGTGCCTTGTCATCTGGCCCCTGCCTGTTGCTCCAGCCTTTGGGCCCTTTGCTCACGGTGCTCCAGGCACCAGGCCAGGAGCACCCTGTGTTCCTCGCAGGTGCACAGGCTCCTTCCTGCCTGCTTCAGGACCTGGGCACAGTCTTCTGTCCACAATGTCCCCTCTGCCACCCCAAACCCCACCCACTCTCTACCTTTTTTGAGTTAACTCCTAATTCTTTAGGTCTCAAGTTAGATGACATTTCCTCTGACCCTCCCTCCTTTCCAGAAGAGATTATGTACCCCTCCTATAACCTCTCATTGCACCTTTATGACACTCCTTAATTTTAATTAAATATTAGTTGTATTAGTTGACTAGGGCTGCCAAAATGAAGTACCACAAGGTGGCTTCATTAGGGTGACTGGGTGGCTTAAACAACTGAACTTTATTTTCTCACAATTCTGGAGGCTAGAAGTCCAAGATCAAAGTGTCAGCAGGGTTGGTTTCTTCCGAGATCTCTCTCACTGGCTTGTAGATGGCTGTCTTCTCCCTGTGTCTTCACGTGGTCTTCCCTCTGTGCATGTCTGTGTCCTAATCTCTTCTTATAAGAATACCAGTCGTATTGGATTAGGGCCCATTATATGACCTCACTTTACCTTAATCACCTCTTTAAAGAGAATTTACCTCCAAATACGGTCACATTCTGAGGTACTAGGGATTTGGACTTCAACATATGAATTTTGGGGTGGGGGTGAGGGGTCACAATTCAGCCTATAACAAATACTTACTTTAAGAATTACCTGGGGGGCCAGCCCTGTGGCGCAGCAAAGTTCTTGCCCTCTGCTTTGGCGGCCCCAGGTTTGCAGGTTCAGATCCCAGGCGCAGACCAACACACCACTTGTCAAGCCATGCTGTGACAGCGTCCCATATAAAGTAGAGGAAGATGGGCACAGATGTTAGCCCAGGACCAGTCTTCCTCAGCAAAAAGAGGAGGATTGGTAACGGATGTTAGCTCAGGGCCAATCTTCCTCACAAAAAAAAAAAAGAATTACTTGTGTTTTTGGTATCTCTCTCCTCTGGTGAGCCATAAGCTTTATGAGAGCAGGACTGGGTCTCTGTTTGCCGTTTTCTGTGCAGTGCCCGTGGGTGCTCAGTGTATTTATGGAATGAATTAATGAATGAGTTAGCTTTCCTTGGTTGATCCAAAATTGCAAGGATAGCTGCAGGCCCTTGGGCTGGCAAGAAGCCAAAACAGAGCCCTTGGAACCCTAGGAACCAGGCACTGGGCATCCACCTTCTCCCTCATGGCCATACTCAAGTCAATAGCATTGGTGTTGAAGGCCTACTATGCATCAACTTTTGTCTGGCCTTAAAGGATGAGTAAACTTCTGATAAGAGAAGGAGAAAGAAGGTATGCGTTAGTGTTCTAATTGCTTGTCCTTATGTCTTATCGTGGCTAGACTTGGGAAAGTTACCAAATAAATGAAAGAGTGAAACTTCTTTTCCGGGCATTGAATTAGTAGTGTGATGAATTAGTAGTTCTACCATTTTCCCCTCCTCTAGCCGTTGTCACCCTGGTTCCAGGTCAGAGACCCAGAGAGCCAGTGGCCACCTGTTGGGGTTGGAAGAGGTATTCAAGGTCAGGCATAGAGGACAGATCTGACTCTGGCTGAGTCCTTTGAGGAGAGTATGTGTGTGTGTGTGTGCATCACTGGATGTGTCTGAGTTTTCTATGTGTGTCTGTTTCTGTGTGTGTGCATCTAACTGTGTGTCTGGGGGTGTCTGGGTGTCTGGGTATGTGCCTCTATCTCTGTGTGGGTGTATCTGGGTGTCTGGGTATTGTCCAAAAGGACTCATGGGGAAGGTGCCTCTGGGCCCAGGCTTTGCAGCATCTGTTCTAATGCTGTCAGACCTCTGAGGCTGATCTATTTCACATTCCAGGGGACGGGATTGAGGACAGCCACATCTGCTGAGTCATAAGGATGTGGGCTCTATATATTCACAGTTAGACATATCTCCTTTCACACACACGGAGGGGAAATTTCAGATGGCTTGGATGACCCTGCATTCTTTCAGAAGATCATGACTTCAGCCAGCCCCCGGAAGGAGTGGAAACTGGAGTGTTCATGAGACCTAGAGTTTGGCAGAAGGGAGCTCAGACCTGGGCGTCCCTAGCTGGTCCCCTGGGTCGTGGCTTTCTCAGGCCATTCCAATAACCATGCTGCTGGCTTTGAAACTGACTGATGGGCTCTCCCTGGTGTGGAAGGAAGCTGGGGCAGATTGTCTTGAATGGTATTGACTGCAGATCTCGCCAAACTCTTGCAATCAGTGCTGACCCTGGAAGGCCTCACCAAGCCATGAGTCCAGACTCTGGAACATCCTTCTCTTTCCTCTCCAAACCAACCAACCAACAAATAAACAAAAAACACCACAATGGTAAGCTTAGCCACAATTCAATCAAGTGAGTCTTTCAAGCTTGTGTGATTCAAACAGTAAAATTTCCCCCAGAGATGGCAGGGGCAGGAAGCCTCAGCCACAGGCTCCTTGATTGGAATGGGTTTCATAGGTTTTTTCCCAAGAGCAAATGGGGAGGGCAGGAGGGCATTGCCCACTGGTGTGTACCTGGTAGGGCACCAGTGATGAGGAAAGGGTTTGAACAGGGCATGGGAATTAAACTCACACCTTCTGAACATTTACATGTGCCTGGCGTGGGCTAGGCACTGTTCCCAAGGAGCCCAGGCTGGGGGCAAACCTGTACGTACTCAGCTTACCCATAGATAAGCTGCTTCCTTTAGCCCATGAAGTTAGAGGCAAAGGTGTGGATGAGGTAAGTGAAGGGGTCGTGGGTGCATCAAGGAGGGCTTGGTCCTTCTGAGGAGGTAGGCTGGCCTGGAGCAGGGAGGCCTCACCACTGGTCACTTCTCCTATTCTGACAGTGAAGGCCACTGACAAACACTCATACTCAGCTACCATTACTCGTCTCTGGAAGGTCCAGCCAGCCTGTGGGGCCTTGTGGGTCTGGAATGCAGGGCAGTGGGTTTGGTGGGGGTCAAGATCTCCTGGGGAGAGAGGGGCCCGAGGAGGAGGTTGGGGTGATCAGTCCCTGCCTGACCAGGAACTTCAGCAACTTTGTAGGTGCTCGTCCAACCCCACTGAAGACGCCCAGAGGTGACAGGCGGCTCCTGATCTCCTGGCAGGACCCTCAAGAGCTGTCATCAAACTGTTCACGTCGTTACAAGTTGAGCTGAGTTCAAATCTGCTTCCCCGAAGATCCAGCCACTGTCCTGGTTCTGTCTTCCAGGGTCACATCCATTTAACAAATACATAGACAAAGATGAAAAAGACAGTCTGTGTCCTCAAGGGATCCACAGGCCAGTGACAAGGACAGCTATTACACAGGGCAGGATGAAATAGGGGCTAAGCTGTGAGCTGAGGGAGGAGTCCTTTGTCCTGACTGATGGGGGCCCAAGGGGGCACCTAGAGGAGGTGGCATTTGCGGTGGACTTAAAGGATAAGGGGATTTGTGTATGTGGAGGGGACTGTGGAGGCCAGGCCAGGAACAGCTTGAACAAAGACACAGAGGCAGGAAAGGGCAGAGCATCTGCTGAGGATGTGGAGTAGCCTGGCAGGGTGGGGCCTGGTGAGGAGGGGAGCTGTGGGGGTTGGATCACAGAGGGATTTGAACCCAGGCCTGAGACTTTATTCAGTGAGCCATGGGGTGGTCCAGAGGTTTCGTGAGACTTTATCAGAGCTGTGGTTTACATCAGTGATTCTCAAAGTGTGGCCAGTACTTTTCTAAATTGTTAGAAATACAGATTCTCAAGCCCCACCCCAGACCTCCTGAATCAGAAACTCTGGGGGTGGAGCCTAACTATCTTCTTTAACAAGCCCTCCAGGTGATTCTGATGCACCGCTTTAGACAAATAACCCTGAGTGCTGAGAGAGAGAGACAGAGATGGAGGCTGGGGGGGGGGGCGGTTGTAGGAGGGAGAGCAGTTAGAGGCTATTAGAATCACCTGAATGAGGCAGCAAGTAGGCCTGACGTGGGAAAGAGGCAGGAAGAGTTAGACAGATTTGGCTCTCAGTGCCAGCCCCTCACCTTTTAGCTTTGCCAACGTGGGCAAGGGACTTGCCTATCCTGGGCCTCAGTTTCTGCATCTTCACAAAGGAGTCACAGCTGGAGGACAGTAGGAGATATCACCAACAACTGTCCCTGCTTGCTCAGGACTGAGGGGTTTATGGGACGTGGGACTTTCAGTGCTAAAACCAGGAGTGTCTGGGGCAAACCAGGATGGTTGGTCACCCTATCCCCTGTACAGTGCCCAAAGAGAAGCACTGCTCAGGATATTTGGGAGGAATGGGTGGAGGGTAGGGTTGCTGAGGGGCCCAAAGCCCATTCTTGAGCACGTTGGTGGCAGCTAAAGTTGCCGATTCCTCTTGCCACCTGTTTCTGGTGCCCATTGGGCCTGGCAGGGGCCCCTCCCACATGCCTCTGCCCTGGTCTGGCCCAGGAGACCAGACCAGAAAGGGAGATGGGGCCCAGGCATGTGGCAGGGGTGCAAGGTTGGCTCCCCATGGCCACGTTGCTGGCCCAATGCCTGGGTCACATGAAATACAATATGGCTGCTGCCTCTCAGACACGGCTGATGATGCTGGAGCCTCAAAATACCCAGTGCCCTGGCCTGGGCACCTGGCTGACTCATCTGGGCCAGGAGTCAGGGCAGCGGCTGTGGTGTTTGTCACCCCACTACTCTGGTCTCAACTGGGTTCTTGCCACTTTAGCCAGGGGCCTCTGCAGGGGGCGTTGCAGGGCCCTGTGGCCTTCACCTTTCCTACAGGTTGGATTTTTTTTTTCTTGTGAGGAAGATTAGCCCTGAGCTTACATCCATTGCTAATCTTCCTCTTTTTGCTGAAGAAGATTTGCCCTGAACTAACATCTGTGCCCATCTTCCCCTATTTTATATGTGGGACACCTGCCACAGCATGGCTTGATGAGCAGTGTGTAGGTCTGTGACCAGGATCCGAACCTGCAAACCATGGGCCACCAAAGTGGAGTGCATGAACTTAACCACTATGCCACCAGGCCAGTCCCAAGGGGTTGCATTTTTTTAAACAGGGACCTGAGGTATAAATGCCAGTTTCCCATGGAAGTTTTCTCAGAAAATTGGACGGTCTCTTTCTGAAGACCCCAAGAAACCTCTCCATGTGTCTTGCTGGTCCACGTGCTCATCCATGGACCAATAATGGAGGTGGGGATGGATAAGGGTGATTTGTTTAGGTCTGAGACCCAGGGCCTTAGAGCCTCGGGCTGAGTCAGCTTTCTCTAAAACCAGTATGGGGAGATGAGGGCATTGCCAGGAGCAGGGGAACAGCTGTAAGGAGGGACCTGACGTCCCCCTCATTCTCTTCCCCTTTCCTGCTGGGCAGTGCTCTTTACCTCATCCTGCTGCTGGGGTGCTCCTCACTAGCTCAGAGTTGCCTCATGAACAAACTCTCTGGGGTTCAAAAGAGGCTCCCCACTCCCAACATGTACCCACATCTGCCCAGGAGCCAGGCCTGCTGCAGCCTCCAAAACCAGCAGGCCCTGCCCGTATCTACCCCTCTTCCCTGGAAAAAAGCTTCAAACCCAGGAAGGAGGTGCTAGCCTCAGGTATGGAAACACTGGATTTGAAGTCAGGCCAGGCCTCTGGGTTTGAATCCCAGTTCTGACACCTTCTTGGGCGAGTGGCTTTCGGCAAGGAACTGAGAATCAGTTTTCCCTCTTGTAAAATGGGGATGGCAATATGTTCCTTGCAGAGCTGCTGTGAGGAATAATGGAATGAACTAATGCATGTAAGCTAATTTACTAAGTGCCCAGTACATTGCACTCAGAAAGTGGTTGCTACTGCAACAACCATGCATTTTATTGACGTTATACAGGAAAAGAATAAGAATAAATACATCAGTGAGGAAACTGGATCAAAAGGGAGAGGAGGATAGAGACTCCCTGCAGGATTTCTGACCCTGGCAATTGCTCTGGTGACTGCAAAGCATGTGGTTGGCAGGTGCCTTAACGTGACTAAGGGGCCAGGCATACTCGGCCTCTCCACACTGTGGGCTGGGTATGTGGCCCCCACAGCCTGCATGCTCTGCAAGCCAGGGCTAGTTAGGAAGCCTCACTGCCCGGCCACGAGGCACGTTTTGCTTTCCACACATCTGACTCCACCAACCAGAACCCCACACCCCTACCCTGACCACCACCAAGTGCAAAGCTGTCCTGCTGCAGCAGCTGCCCTCTTCCTACCTGTGCCTGGGCCAGTTTGCATAGGAAAAGCAATGATGACAGTGGTCCCACTTGTCCTGTGCCTGCCATGTGCCAGATGAAGGGCATATATTATCTTTAGTCTTCACAACAATCCTGAGAAACAGCTATTGTCTCCATTTTACAGATGAGGAAAACCAAGGCTTAGACCATGAATGACTTTTCTAAGACCACAATGGTAGCAAACTAACGAGAGAGTGCAGGTTCAAATCCAATTCTATCTGGCTCCAAAGCCCAAGAACAATGGGGAGAAGAAGACTCAAGGTCCGGGTCAGACTTATCCGTAAACTCTCGTGCACTGGGGCAAGCACCTCCCCTTGCTGGTCCTCAGTTTCCTCATCTGTGAATCAGGTGAGGCCTGAGATCAGGATTCTGTTCTCCTGGTGTCTCACTTCTTGGAGGTCCTCTTCTGCTATGGGTACAGAGCACAGCCAGGGCAGAACTGTGACACTGGCGACCTTGGTGTTTCCCAGTTTCCTCTGGAGAGGCTCTTTCTCTGGCGAGGCTGGTGTCTTCCCACCCCAGACAGCTCGAACCCTGTAGTAACCCCTCCCAGGCTGCTTTGCCCTGTCCTCTGAACATTCCTGCCCACAGCCTCAGACAAAAATTTTTCGGTCTAGTGTCTCATCTCCCTTGGGTTCTGCCACCTTTGAGAAGACCTAGGAAGGAAGCTAAGATGCTAATCTGAATGAAGGGGTGAGGGGCTAATGGGCTCCTTAGTTGCATTTTATCAGGAACTTCTAGAAAGTGTCCTAACCCAGAAGTGGCCAACTTAGTAACTTCATCAGTGTCTAAGTCCCCTAATCCCCTGCACATTTGTTGTGATTTTTGCCCTATCTGGCTCACTCCCTGGCCTCCGGGGCAGGGAAGGTGGGGGTCCCTGCCCACCTCAGCCAAGCCAAGAATTTATTCCTTGGTGGCTAAGGAAGAAATAAGAAAGTGGAAGGAGGGAGGGAGAGCATTTAGAAATACCAGAAGCATACGGATTTCTTTTTCCTCAGTCTTTCCAATTCTGAGCCCTCCCAGCACTGTGGCCAGAGAAATCTCCCAGGAGCCAGGCTACTCTCTTTAAGGCAGGGGACTAAGGTTATCAAGAAGTAACAAAAGGGAAGAGAATTAACACTTATCAAGTTCCTGCTATGCGCAGGCATTGTTCTAGATTTGTGTGCAGACTTTATCTGACTTATACCTGTACCCATTTGGCAGATGAAAAAACTGAGGACCTGAGAGGTTAAGCCAGACGAGATAACAAGACTAGTAGATGGTGGAGCCAGGGTTTGAACCCAGGTCTACCTTCCAAGTCCATGTGCTGTGTGCTCCTGCAGGCTGTCTGTGGGTGGCTCCTTGGGACACAGAGGCTGTGGAACTCTAGGAGCTGTGCCTCATTCCACTCAGGACCCAGACAAGCAGCCTTGGATGCTGTGTGCCCACTGGAGCCTGCGAGCACAGTGCCATGTTACCCTCCGTCCTTATCTGTGTCTGCCAGGCATTCCCACGAATTTTTCATAGGGATGCCTGGAATCTTGTCTGACTAAGGCCACCAGGTGGCGCAGCATAGGCCGTGGGACTTGGACTCCTGGATCTAAGGCTCAGCCGGTTCTTAGGGATCTTCACTGACAGGCCAGGATCCCCCCAAGAGGTTCCTGGGGAACTCTGAAAAACGGGGCCCTGAGAGAATGGTTTGATATTCTGAATTGGGTTCTGGGAATCTGCCATTATTTTAAACTTGTGGTTTTTAATTTTCTGAATCAGGGAAGTATCATTCACGTGGTTCAAAAATTAAAAAGTATGAAAAGATATATAGAGAAAAACGTCCTTTCACTCCCCAGCAGGTATTCACTATTATTAGTTATTTGTGAATCCTTCTAGAGATTGTACATATGTATATAATATACATACATATAATCCTCTCTATATAAGATTATATATAAGAGCACATATATATAATAATATATAAGGATATATATATTCTTCCCCCTTTTTTACAGCCACTTATCTTTTTACTAATTTTTATTTTGTCATATTCAATTTCAGAATTTTATGTCTAATCATAAATTTTGTAAGATGGAAAAGATGTATTGCAATCCTCCCTTAAATAAGACTAGTTGCTATTTAAAGCAATAAAGTGACTGATCTGAGCCATATTTTATTTGATCACATACAGATAAGATACGAAATGTATGGATTCAACAAAAGAAGCAATGTGAATAGATTTTAATTAAGGTAACAAAATAAACAAGATATTCTTTTGCTGTCTAGCAAAACATAGGTTATCACAAGTGAAAATATTTACAAGCAATAGCCATTGATTTGGTAGGAATGTGAACATCTCAGCCATGATCCTTACTACAAAAATGCACTTGATTTCTGATTGGCCAATCTCAAATTGTGGTCTTAGGACTGTTTCATAGTCTGGGTCACCTGGTTTGTGAAACTTACTTATTTTGTCTTTCTTCAATGTTAAACGCTTGCACGGCATCCTTGATTGGTGCTTGCACAAGGCTGTCCAAAAACTTCTGGTCATTATGCTGTTCCCACTCAACTTTCAAGCAATTTGCTCATTTGACTTAGTGGAAGCCGAAATAACATGACGCTTCTGATAACTATGTCAGATTCTTTCCAGATGTCTTCAGCCTCTTGGCTTTTGGGAGGTTTGGCTCTCATGACCACCACTTGGGAGTTGGCCCTTAACTTCCCACTGTATGATGATGCCAAACCACTGGCTGTACATTTTTAAGTACTCTTAGGACGGGGTGGCACTCACCCGGTTCCCCAACCCTGGCGACCTGTGGGACCTGCTTCCGAGATGTGGAGGTCTGGCTGCCTCTTGAGGTGAGAGTCTTGCATATTATAAATACTGTTCGGTACCTTGCTTTTTTCACATAACAATATAGGTTAAGTGATTTTTTTTCCACATCAGTTCATAAAAAGCTTCCTTATTCTTTGTTACAGCTGTATAATAGCCCATCATATGGATGAAACACATTTTTACCAGTTCCCTAATGATGAATATTTAGGTTGTTTCCTTTGCTATTAAAAACAAGGCTATAATGAATAACCTTGTACATATGTCATTTCTTACATGTGTAATATCTGAGGGTAAATTCCTAGAAGTAGAATTGCTAGATCGATGGTATGTGCATTTTTAATATTTACAAATATAGCAAAATGGCCCTTAATAAGGACTGTACCAATTTATACTTCTACCAGGAAACTATGAGAGTACTTATTCCTCATCAGCTTCACCAGTACAATATGTTATCAAACTTTAGGATTTTTGCTAATCTGGTAATGTGAAAAATTGGTATCTCAGCATTTCTTTTATTATGAGAGAATTTGTGGGAATTTTTTCATATTTCTGAGATCTATTTATATTTCCTTTTCTGTGATTTGTCTGGGGGATCTCGTTCATAAAATGTTTCTCACTTATAATCTTCCGCAAGACACAAAAACACAAAACCTTAAAGGAAAACATGCATATTTTTAACTCCATTCAAATTACAAACTTCTATATGATAACCAATACCGTAAAAAATGTTAAAAGACGTGAGGAAAAAAAAAATTTCAAAAATATTCCCAATATAACTTGAAAGATGAATTTTCAAAGGAGGGGAAAAGGCCAGAGTTCTGACTGTCCACCATACCTCACCATCTTTAGAGCTTGCAAGGAAAGTGCTCATACCACATGACTCCTCAAAAATGCCAACTCAAGTAGGTGTTATCATTTCACAGATGAAGACTCTAGGCTCAGCGAGGTTAAGTGATCTGCCCACAGTTACACAGCTGGGGAGAAGAGATAAGGTGTTGTGTCTCCACTGCAAACAGCTACGTGGAGACCTGAGCTCCTGCTCTGGCTTGGTCATTGCCTGGTCACTACCCCTACCCTAGGCAACCTCAGGCAGGTCTCTTCTCTCTCCACCTCAGTCTTCTTGTCTATAGAATGGCTGGATTTTTAAGGTCCTTGCTAGTTCTAGACTTTTGTGTGTGGTGGGGATGGTGGAGGAGGGTAGGAGTGAAGTGTGGGATGGGATTTGTGGGGATGTGCTATGGAGATGTATAGGTGTGTGTGTGTGGTGTGTGTACAGTAAGGGCATTTCTGCAGACTCAGAGCCCCTTCCACGTGGTTCATGGGCTCTTGCAACAGGGTGTTTCCCCCTAGACTGCCTCTGATTCTTGTCAGCAAGGCAGGCCCCTGAGCAGTGGGGGGCATTGAGGTACCACCCACTTTTGTCTGCAGGGCCCTCTTACTGTGCCTCTGCCCCATTTTCCAGAGTTAATTGTACTCAAATTCTTCCTCAGGCTCTTCCTTCCTGATTTTGAAGGAAGGGAATGCAATAAGCTCACCCCTTGAGAGAGGTGCATTCTGACGAGGCCCTATAAGGAGAGGACAATGCTCAACCCTGAAGGAGGGCAGCCATGACAACTGTGGATGAGGCTGATGTTCTCACGGATACTCAGGTAGGGGCTCCTGAGTATCCCATAGGTACTGATGTGGAGGCCTGGAGTCACCTTTCCACCCACCCAGCCCTAAAGACAATCTGGACGATTGACCTTAGCACAGACTGAAGGTCAGTGAACTTTGATGAGACCCATGCAATCCAGCCACGTAGCCTGCTGGGCAGATGTCTCCGAGGCCAGGCTGGGGTGGGGGTGGGACTAGGGAAAATGCCAGCCCCACCCCCACTCTCTTCACACAGTACTACAAAAGGAGCCTCCTTTACCCAGCATGGGCACATAACTTGACTAATGGCCAACCAACATTCTCTTTGAGAAAGAGAGAGAGAGGAAAGGAAGGAGGAAGGGAGGGAGGGAGGGAGAAAAGCACTGGATAAACAAACTTTGAAAGTTAAAATCTAAAGCAAAACACAATAACAAAATAAAGATGATATCTATAAATTTAATATAATATTCCAGAGTTTTAAGTAAGCTTGGAAGGTCTCTGTTGTTGGTGTTGTTAGTCCTGGGTTCTGTGCATTTAAGTGTGTGCATGGGGCTACCTGGAGGGTCTGCGTCTCCTGGGGCATCATGTGGACAGGGTGAGGGTCAGAGGAAGGCCTGCAGGGTCCTGCCCCAAGCCCTGTGGCTTTCTGGATGACAAGAGCTGACCCCAGAGCAGGACCTGACCCTGCATCTGCCCAGAGGCCTGATCCTCCCACGCCATGCTCAAACCAACCTCAAAGCAGAATGCCCCAGGCCCGGCCCCAGTCTCATGGAAGAGCAGCTGGAGGCAGCTTTTCTAGGCCTCTGCCCAGGGCCTGGCCCTCAAGGGAGGTGCTGACAGAGGGTTAGTGTGGCCTGGGGCCTGGCCAGAGGAGGAGGAAGTCCTCCAAAGGAAGGAAGTAGAACAGGGGTCCGAAAGAGAGAGGAAAGGGGGAATGCATCCTTTGGGAAACCACAGTGGCCTGGGAGGGGTGAGCTCGCTTCACCACTGAATAAAGACTTGTTTTTCTGGGGTTGGGACCCAGAAAAAGTCACCAACACTCTTGGATGCCTTGCCTTTTCCATCCGCTTGAATCCTCTGAGGGGCACTGAGGGTGATAAGGGAAATAAGGCTTTGCTCCTGCCTTCTGGGACCCCACAGGACAGACTGTGTCAGAGGTTTAGATACAGTGCTATGGGAGCGTGGAGACGGGAGGGACTCCTTAAAAGTGAGGGTAACATAGTGTATCCCATTTGTAGAAAGTACAGAACAGGCACCCTCCTCTGTGGTGTCAGGAGAGTGGTCACCCTTGGTCGGAGGTCTGGGAGGTGGCTTTGGGGGCCTGATCTGGGGCTGGTTACATAGGTGTGTTCTGGTTTTGAAAATTAATCAAACTCTACACTTAGGATTTGTGTACTTTTATGCATATATATTTCAATAAAAAGTTTTTTTTTTAATGAGGGCAGCTTATGTTTCCTCTGATAAATAAATGAAAAGCAATAGGATATATTGGAGTATATGAAAAGCCATTTGGTTTAAGACTAATTCAGCCTGACCTTGTTTTTCCAAAAGGGCCTGAGGTGGCCTGTTAAGCATGCATTGTTCATCTGCTTTAAACATTTATGATGTCCCAAAGACAAGAACGATGCCCTTAAAGATAAGGATGCATCTTCCTCCATATCGGCATTCTCCCATGGATAAGCATCTCTTCTTAAAAACTAAGGATTAATTACTGACCTGCTGTGCTCACCTGTGACCACTCACCTGCTGTTCCAGCAAAGCAATCTTGTGACTACTGTAAAAGGGACATTCCTATCATATGTGATCTATACTCTTTGTTCCAAAACAGTTTATAACCACTCTGTACACCCATTTCTTTGGGGTGTGCTTCCTTCCTTGGGGAAGGGAGGTCCCGGGCTATAGTCCTCAAACCTGGCTCATAATAACCTCACCCCAATTTTGATTTATAGATTGACTATGGATTATTTGCATCGACACCTCAGAGGAGCTCAAATTTGACAAGGGAAGAATTAAAACCACTGAATACCTACCAGTTCAAGCACTTCACGTATATCAGCTCTAATATTTAGTAAAACCCACGTGAGGTAGCTACTGTTAGCTCCACTTTACAGATGAGGAAGCTGAGATCCAGAGAAGTTTAAAGACTTATCTGAAGTTGCAGCTACTAAATGACCGAGTCAGGATTCAAACCCAGACCCTCACACTTTCCTCTCGCTCAAGCTTCCTCCCCATCTGATAGGTCTTCAATGAGCCTGAGTATGGGGCTTAAAGGAGAGAGAGGGAAGGGCATTCCAGGCAGAGGAACAGCCCGAGCAAAGGCCTGAGGCTCCTTGTTCAGGAAGCTGGGAGAAGCCCCTGTGACTGAAAGGTGGAGTTATACCTGAGACGAAGCTAACAACTGGCTGAGGGCTCCCTCCCTGCTGAAAGTTTTAAAGCCAAGAATTTGAGCTCCATCTGTAGTCAACAATGAGCCATTAAAGGTTGTGGGGCAAAACTTGACCAATGTCTTGGATGTTGAAGACCCTATTCCTGGCGAATCCAGCGTCGATTTGAACTGTCCCCCTGCCCATTCACTGTCACGACCCATAAAGGACAATGAAAGGGAATCCCTGGGAGCAATTCCTCCCCAAGTCCAAGAGGGGGAACCAACAGGTGTTTGAGTGCTTAGCACTGTCCTGGAGACTGGGGCTGGTAGGGGTGGAGGAGTGGAAAAGCAACTTAAAAGGTGGCCCTGACCTCAAGGCATTTATAACCCAGTCAGAGAAAGAAGACATGTTCACATGCATTAAAGAGATTCCCACAACATGGGTGAATTTTGAAAACATTATGCTACTTGAAAAAGCCAGACACAAAATGCCACATATTATATGATTTCATTTACATGAAACATCCAGAATAGACAAATCTATAGAAAAGTGATTGCTTAGGGCTTGGGGGGTTGGGAGATGGGAGAGTGATAGCTAAAGTGTACAGAGTTTCTCTTTGTGGTGACAAAAATGTGAAATTAACTGGTGATGGTTACATGTATCATTGAATACACTAAAGCCCATTGAATCGCACTTTAAATGGGTGAATTGTATGGTATGTAATTTGTATTTCAAAGCTGTTAGAGAGAGAGAGACATTCCTGTGGATAGTGAGGGTCATCAGGAGGAGTTGGAGCAGGTCTTACTGGGGAGAGCAGGTAAAGGTAGAGAAACTCTAGCGGGGGTGAGGAAGGTTGAAGGGAGGAAGAGGAACTTGCATTGGGTCCAGAGGATGGACAGGATTTCTGATACCTTCCCAAGAGGAAGTAGAAACCTCCTTTTCCCCTCTTCTCAGCCATAGGTATCCTGCCAGAAGAGCCATAAATCCAGGTCTCAGAGAAAGATCCAGGAGCCCATCTCAGGGACTCGTGGGGGTCCCAGGACCTGACTCTGGCAAGAGTGGAGAGGTAGCACTTCCTGTGGCCATAAGATGGGAATCTGGATGTGATTGGCAACTCTTCAGCTGGTGGCCTTATAGTAGTCAGGTCCTTGCAAGACCCAGTGGTTGACAACAGACTCTCATCAAATGTTCACAAAACGTCCACCATCCTCTGCCTGTCAAACCCAAGATACAGAAAGACACAGGCCACGACCACAAGGAACTTCAAAGTTGAGCCAGCCGTGAGGTCTGAAATTTACCACAAAATACTTTTTTTGGAGGGGTAAAGGCTGCTGACAGAATCATAGGTCCTGAGTACAGCCTCTATTTTAAATGAGGATTTAGTTCAAGTTCTACCAGCTATGTGACCTTGAGCTAGTCATGTGAACTGCCTGAACCTCGATAAAATTGATAAGGAAATCTACTCTGCCTTCATCAAATTATCTCATGTAAATAAATATGCTTTGTAAATTGGAAAGTGCTATGCACACATTGGCTATAAAATTAATGAACTACACAGCGTTATTCACAACAGCCAAAAGGTGGAAACAACCCAAATGTCCATCAACGAATGAATGGGTGAGCAAAATGTAGTATATCCATACAATAGAATATTATTCAGCCTAAAAAGGGAATGAAATTCTGCAACATGGATAAACCTTGAAAATGCTATGCTAAATGAAATAAGACAGACAAAAAAATAAATGTATGATTCCACTTATATGAGGTACCTAGAATAGTCAAATTCATAGACCGAAAGTGGAATATGGGTACAGAGTTTCATGTAGGGGGCCTTAGCACTGCTGCCCATTCTACCCACTGCCTATCACACCAAGAGCAAAATAGCAGCCTAATAGTGCTTCATTCTCATTTTCCATTTCAACTGGGAATATGAAAGTTCTGGAGATGGATAGTGGTGATGGTTGCCCAACAATGGGAAAGGACTTAATGCCACTAAAGTGTACACTCAAAAATGGTTAAAATGGTAACTTCTATGTTATGTGTATTTTACTACAATAAAAAAATTAATGAACTAAGACCTCAAACACATTAGGATGATATATTGTGGCCTGGCTAGGATCAGACGAATAATAGCAAATGTTTATTAATCCATACTGTGTGCTAAACATTTTGCATTGCATTATTTCATTTAATCCCCCAACACGTCTACAAAGTAGTCTTCATTATTATTCCCACTTTGCAAATGTTTATCAGTTTAATAATGAGGCTCAGTAGGTTTAGGTGTGTGTGGCCTTTAGGCCTTGCTTTAGGCAGCAAGCAAGAGAAGAGTTAATTCAAAAGATCTGAAACAAGAAGAAGATTTGTTATGTCTAAGACCTTACGTTAAAATGGGGAAGTTCAGGGTGGTTTTAAATCTGCATCTCTCACTGAGGATCTAGGTTCTTCCTTTTTATAAATTAAAATTATTTTTCATTATTAAATATGCTAAACACACAAAAAGGGAAACAGAATGAACACTTGTATACTCACCACCCAACTTAATCACATCTTATATTGTCATATTTGCTCTACATTCTTTCCTCCTCCATCTTAAAAAAATACAGATACAGTTAAGGCCTCCTGTGGGCCCTACCACAACACACTCCTCACCCTCCCACCTTCCTCGTGGGAACCACCATCATGAATACAGTGTATATCATCCCCATACATAGTTTTATGCCTTTACTAATGTATTTATAGCCAGCCCTGGTGGTCTAGTGGTTAAGATTCCCTGCTCTCACCACTGCAGCCCAGGTTTGTGTTTTGGTCAGGGAACTCCACCACTTGTCTGTCGGGTGGCAATTATGTGTTGCCGTGATGCTGAAAGCTATGCCACCAGTATTTCAAATACCAGCAGGGTCACCCATGGTGGACAGGTTTCAGTGGAGCTTCTAGACTAAGACAGACTAGGAAGAAGGACCTGGTCACCCACTTTCAAAAAAATTGGCCATGAAAACCCTATGAATAGCAGTGGAGCACTGTCTGATAGAGTGCCAGAAGATGAGAGGATGGTGCAAAAAGAGGAGGGCGCAAAGAGACGGGGCAGGGTTCCGTTTTGCTGTACACAGGGTCACTAGGAGTCGGAAGCGACTCGACAGCACTAACAACGAAACATACTTGTCTATCCATAAAGATTATAGAGTATTGTTTTGCAGATTTCTAAACTTTTGTGCATTCTCATTGTACATTTCCTTCTACAATTTTTGTTTTGAAATCCAACCTTATATTTTTGGGTTAATTCATATTGATACATGTAGCTCTAGTTCATTGATTTTAATTGCCAACTAGTATCCCATTACCTGAACTTAACCACAATTCAGCCCTTCTCCTGTTGATGGACGTTTTTATTATTACAATCATTGCCACACCCTTCCTTCTGGTTCATGTCTCCCTGTACCCATGTGTGAAAGTTTCTCTAGTGTGTATACTCAGAAGTGGAATTCGTAGGCCCAAGGGTATGAATATCTTCAACTTACTAGATATTGCTAAATTGCTCTCCCAACCAGCTCTATCAGTTTAAGCTCACACCAAGCAGTGTTGGACATGTCATTAACACCCTAGTGTGAACCAGTGTATTCAATCACTTTCCTTTGGTCTGCCAGTTGGGAGCTGAGCAATTTTATTTGACCCTGAAATACTTTTCTCCCATAGCATGTCATGGGACCAAAGTTCTGAGCAACACATAGGGGACTTTGCCACAGCTGCCCGTTCCACCCCCACCCTATCACACCAAGAGCAAATAGCAGCCTAGTAGCCCATCATTCCCATTTCCATTTTAATTCAGCAAACATCTATTGGGCACCTGCTGTGAGTAGGCACTGGGAAAAGTCAACGCCAAACATGACTCATTTCTGGCCCTCGAGGTGATTACAGTCTAGTGGGCAAGAGAGACCCAGTATGCAAACATTATTCAAACCACATGAAATCATCCATGAGCTACAAGGAAGGCTCTGCAGGTGCTTCATTTTCTTTTAAATGAAGATTTTTGTTTTGATTCTAAAAGTAAAGAGTCTTCTTGAAAGGAGAGAAAATTGGCAATCCTAACACCCAGAGTCAATAGATGTATTTTCTGTCAAAGCTAGGGTGACTCGTTCTGATCTGGGAATGTGGTCAGGAGGTGACGTGTGAACTGTGAGGAAGAGGAGGGAACAGAAGGAGCGATGTGGGACGCTTGTTACCTAGAATCTGACACCCTTGAGGTAACAGGCCCTCCCTTCCTGGAGTGGAAATTACAACATATGGGGAGTGGAGACACCTGTGCTTAAGTCCTGGTCCAGCAAGTCAAGCCAGTCCTGTCACCTCTGTAGGGCCTCAGTTTCTCCATCTTTAGGAAGATAACCTCAGGGTTTTTTCTGGGTTTCACACTTGGACAGTCTGGCCTACAGCTGGCCTGCTGGATTTGTTTGTTCAAAGTCAGATTATTCTGTGTTGTTTTCTTTCATAACAAATGAAGGGAAGCAAAGCCAAACCCCTGTCCCTCTCAGACAACAGCCCCAATTCTCCCCACCTTCTTGTTCCACCAGCTCTGGGGCAGCCCTGAGCACTGGGAAGTTCCACCCCAGAGTTGTCTCCCACAGTCCTGGTCCTGATAACTCTGCAACGGGAGGTCTGTCTGTCCCTGGGGATCCACAGAAAACTCCAGGAAAGTACTGAACAAGCCTGGCACGCAATCTGTGCTCGGTATAGAGGGTAGTGGTTATTATGACTGTCCTACCAACCCTCCTGGCCCTGGTAGGAAATTCCCCACATGCCAGGCTGCCTTCTGGGAGGCCAACAGGCTCTGGCCACTACTGTCCTTTCCTCACTCCCAGGGACCCCCAAAAAGGGTATGTAGTAGCCCCAGAGGGGAATAACTTATCCAAGGAGGGCAAAGCTGGGGCAAAATCCCCAGGATTTCAGATCCCTGGCTGTCCCTGGATGGTGTGCGAGGCCTGTCCCCTCAGCCCCACCCTGTCCTGCCCTCTCCTCGCTTTGGGCAGAGCACAGGCCTCTCCTCACAGGGTCAGGTCTCACACCTCATGATTCACTCTGCCGGTCAGGGCCTCTTGCCTTGACCCCTCAGAACCGACCTCTGTGATGAAGTCTATGCAGTCTGATTTCAGGGCTACACCCGGCTCTAAACAGCCCCTGGCCCTGCTTACTGACATCCACAATCCCAGAGTTAGAAATTCTTCTCTTTGACGCTTCCCTGTACAGAAAAACATTTTATCTTATCAGTCACGGGGAGTAAGATGGGAATAAATTCAGGAAGTCCCTTTCCCAAGAACAAGCTTCTGCGGGGGAAGGGAAGAAGGACACATCCCCGGGAAGTGCCCAGAGCAGGTTAGAAGGGAGCTGGGAGGGAAGGAAAGGCACAGAAGGGCTTCCCAGGACCCTGTGGCCTCACAGTTGTCCCAGGACCAGATCTGAGTGTGTTCTTCAGATTTTGGGAGAAAGATAGAATGCACTTTAATGCTGCTTCTTTGTCAACTTAAAAATGAGCATCAAGCATAGGAAGGTGGCTCAGACAGTGGTGAGAGCATGAACTTTGTGATGAGACAAACTGGGTCTGACCCTGGTTCGGTCACCAACTCAGTATGTGACGCTGGGCAAGTGACTTCACTTCTCTAAGCCTCAGTTTCCTCCTCTGTTAGAAGGGGCCTAATAACACCCACCTCAAAAGGTTATTGTCCGAAAAAAATGAAAGAATGTATCGAAGGTACCTAGCCCAATGTCTGTACATACTAGGCCTGCACTAAAAGCAGGCTTCCTTTCTTCCTTCCCTCTCCCCTGTGCTCCAATCTGTTTGGATGGTGAACCAAATGGTTCTTCAACTGAAAGCAACCGAAGCTTCCTGGGGCTAACTTAAAGGGAAAAAAGCACTGGAAGTTTACTGGTAACTAAAGCAAAAGAAAACGAAGAAACCAGCTTTGAAAGGATGGGAACCAGGAGACCACAGGAGGGGTCAGGAGATCAGTCATTTGGAGTGCTGGCACTGGAATGGTCACCAGCGTCCCATTGGTGGGTGGTTCCCTTTGCACAAGATTCCCAGGAGAGAGCATCTGATTGGCCAAGCTTGGGTCAGACACCCATCCTTGGCCCTGGGCACTGAGATGGACAGTTTCTCCAGGACACATGGAATGGGGAAGAAGCAGTTCCCCAAAGGAAAGCAGAGAGAAGAGGTGCCAGCTGGGAAAAACAGCAAGTATTAGACGCTACAGTTGGAATTTCCTACACAGATGAAGACAGCTGTAGAACGTTCTTTGAATTTAAAGCAGAGGCAGGACTCCAACATTGGAAAGGCCAAGAGAAAGCCAGGGCTTAAATTTCTATAGTCTCATATCCCAAGGCATGGGTGGAGTGGGAAGGGGAGAGCAAAGCAGCTGAAAGCTCACTGGATGTGGAGTCAGGAAGTTTAGGTTCAAATCCTAGCTCTGCTACTCACCAAATGCTAATCAGGCAGGTCACTTCACCTCTTTGGACCTCACTTTCTTCATCTGTAAAATGGGGCTGATCCCCACAGGGATGAGGCTTAAATGAAAACATGTGTAAAATGTGCTTTTAAAACTGTAACCCGCACTACAGATGTAGCAGTAAGGGCTTATCATTTGTAAAAGCTCTGAATCTAAAAGCTGGAACCTGACCTGCATTTGCAGCATCTTGAATTATATCATTGTTGGCGACTTTACTTGCTGTTGAGAATGCAGTTACCTGGGAATTAGGGATATTCACCTTCAGTCTTGGCTATTTGGAAAA
This sequence comes from Tapirus indicus, assembly GCA_031878705.1. Classification (NCBI taxonomy): domain Eukaryota; kingdom Metazoa; phylum Chordata; class Mammalia; order Perissodactyla; family Tapiridae; genus Tapirus; species Tapirus indicus. Next base: position 54,911,422 of record CM062918.1, on the reverse strand, counting down.
ATATTTTATAGGGGTTCAAGGTGAATCAGTAGCTAATCACAGTGTTCTGTTGGAACAGTTAGAAGCCCAGGCTGCCCTTGTGAGCCGGTGTGGGGAGAGGGAGCAGGAAGAATCAGTCCGATTAGAAAAGTCTGCCTTCCCTGTCTCAAAGCCCTGATCTTACATGGGGGTTCTTATCCTTTTTTGTGGCCTGGCCTCTTTGGGCTGTCTAAGAAGCTTGTGGCCCCTTCTGAGAATAATGTTTCTAAATGTGTAAACTAAAATACAGGGGATTATAAAGGAAATCAACTATATTAAGATATAGTTATAAAAATATTTTTTAAGAAATGAATGTGTTATATAATCAAAGTGTTTCCTTATTGACACTTTCAATAACAAAATCTAGCAGTGGGCGTAATAACTGCCCACTGTGATGGTGAGTATAAATCCTATTTTGAGATACCTGCAAGGAATTATAACGTGACAAGAAAATATGATTTCTGTTAGTGAAAAAGTCACAGATATTGCTAATACTGCTGAAGTTTATTGTCTACATTCATAATCAAAGGAAATGCTAGATTTCAGATAGAGGTTAGTAATAATAAAGATGTAATTTTTTTATCCTGTCCAAATACAAGGACCCTTGATTTCCACCCACAGATCCAGTTAAAGAATGCTTGGGTTCACAGAGGCTTATGAGATGCTGAGGAGTCGGAGACCAGCCCCTCACCTGCCAGCAGGTTGTGGTCACAGGCCTGGTTCCCATTCAGAGTGTACAGTGGGGCCAGTGCCTGCTCTTCCTGAAGGCTTGTCTTCTCAAGCTCTCCAAGGTCTTGCCACAACCCCAAGAGCCTGGACTCTGAAGATCCCCAGGGATGAAGAGGGCCTTAACCAGTCTTGGGTTAACCACAAATAAGACTCAAATCCTAGTTTCCAGCCCAGGACTCTCTGACCACCTTTGAGTAACAAATGCTAATTCAACCTGAAGGGTATGGGCATGAGAAGCTGGGGAGAAGGTTTTTCTTAAAATTGTTCTTCTAATTATTTTTTATTTAGAGGATTTTTTTCTCATTGCAAAAGTCAAAATACTCAGTAAAGAAAATTTGGAAAACAGAAAAACAAACATACAAAATCTTCCCAATTCCCCAAAATAACTCTGCTCAGATCTAATTACTAGTAATATTTTAGCATATGTTCTTATTTTTTCAATGCAGATACACATGCTCATTTTCTATAAAAATGAGCTTATAGTGTCATAATGTTTTATCTTTTTTTATTCAATAATATACAAGTTTTCCCTGTCAACAAATACTCTTTGCTGACGTAATATTTAATGCCTACAGAACACTTCATTGTATGGAAATACAATAATGTTATTTATCATACTGCCAATGCAAATAATCCATAATCAATCTATAAATCAAAATTGGGGTGGGTTTATTACGAACCAGGTCTGAGGACTATACCCTAGAGCCTTCCTTCCCCAAGGAAGGAAGGGCACCAAAGAAGTGGGGTGTACAGAACGGTTATTTACCGTCTTGGAACAAAGAGCATACATCATGTATGATAGGAATATCTCTTTTACTACTGTCACGAGATGCTTAGCTGGCACAGCAGATCACTGGTCAGCAGGTCAGTGGTTACAAGGTGAGCACAACAGGTCGGTAATTAATCCTCAGTTCCCAGGAAGAGATGCTTATCCTTAAAGAAGTGCAGATATGGGGGGAAGTTACATCCCTATCTTTAAGGGCATCATTCTCGGTTTGGGGACATAGTAAATGTTTAAAGCAGATGTACAGTGCATGCTCAATAGGTCACGTCAGGCCCTTTTCGAAAAACAAGGTCAGGTCAAATTAGTTTTACACCAAATGGCTTCCTCGTGTACTCTAATATATCCTATTTCTTTTCATTTATTTATCAATACTGTATTCAACATTTAGTGTACTTCCATTTTTCACTATTATAAGTGGCACCATTGTGAATATTCTTACACATTTTGGATTTCTTTTTCAATTGCTTCCCAGGATAAATTCCTCAATAGAATTTCTGAATCGAAGCAAAGAAAGAATTTTGCAAAACACTGCCCAATTGCTCTCATAAATTTTATTCCAATTTATACTCCCATCCAGGAGTGTTTGTATGTTGTTTCTGCACATTCATGCCCACCCTGGACATTTAAAAACTTTTTCACCTTAGCCAATATGAGATTTAAAAAAATAATATCTTAATTTTAATTGTTTTGATTACTAGTGAGATTGAGTGTATATTCGTATGTTTATTAGCAATTTATAACTTCTTTTGTGAATTGCCTATTCAAACTTCATCCATTATCTGCTTGGATATTCATCTTCTAATTGGTTTGAACAAACTTTCTCAGTAAAAGGATATTACCTCCTTATCTGTTATATGTACTGCAAATATCTTTTCCTAATTTCTCATTTGCCTTTTAGCTTTGTTTATGGTGCATTTTTTTCCAGTATAAATTGTTTGAGGTTTTGTGTAGTCAGATTGATTGATCTGTAAGGTGGAGGGAAGCCCTGCCCACTTGCCTTGGTGCCTGACAAGTGTGCATTTGTATAATATGAACCTCTCATATTTTCTCCCATTACTAGTTGGGATCTCTCTGCGTCCCCTGAGTGGGGAGTTCCTTGAGCTATAGGGCAGGGCCCAGAGTGTAGTCCTGTCTGTCCATCCCTGAGGCATAGCCAGATGAAGAACTCTCTCCCAACCCCGCCTTGGGTCACCAGCCTCAAGTTCAAACCCCACTTGGCCAAGATGATTCTGCTGATGATATCAATGTTCCTGTCAACCCCAGGTGTTCAGAGCATGTCCACCCACAGGCCACTCTGCAGCAAGTACAGTCAGGGCCAGTCCCAGATATCCTACTTGGAGCCCGGCTCCAGGCTTCAGCTTCAGTATTCGTCAGGTCACTCAGAACTCTGCCTGAGGACCTCAGTGCACTGGGGCTGCTCTCTGGCTTTGCCCTGGAGCAGCTATGACACGGGCAGCCTCCCTCTGCCTGAGGCCCTGTGAGGAAGGAAGGAAGGTAAGCAAACACAATGACTGAGCACCTATTGCATGCCAGGCATCTTCACGTAAGTGTCTCTCTCCATAGTCTCAACAACCTTGGACTTACTACTCCTTCATTTTTGGGATGAGAAAACTGAGACTCACAGAAATACGTTATTAGCCCCAGTTCACTCAGCTAGCAAGTAGAAAAACCTAGGTTTGAACCTACATTCTGTTTGAGTCTCCCATATTAGTGCCTACTCACCATAAGGCCTTAGGGCTTAAGGTCTCTTCTTAGCTTCTGGGAAAATGCATAGGGGAGCTCATTAACACTAGAGTGCAAATGTGTTAACATTTGGTTAACAATATCCTCTTTCCCAGGGGGCTGCAAGATATGGAACTAAGTCTGACCCCTCTCTCTCACATACATCCAGCCATGGCCTGGAATGGCCCTGGGCCACAGAAAGTTGATTTAGTTGAACTATTTCTTTTGGGAATTTCCCCTAAAGCTGAGGCATTTCCCTCTAGATGTCACTGGAAAGTTCCTAAGAGCCTACTTCCCTACCCTCTCTGACTGGTCGGTCCCAGGCCAGAGAAGAAATCAAGACAAGAATGTGGCAGCTCTGGGGCTGGGTCTGCCCCTCCCATCCCCAGCTTGTCGGCCAGGTTCCTGATCCTTCAGGGTAGGGGAAGGGCAGGTGGCTGGTGTGGGATAGGGGATGAGGGGATTCCTTGCCAGCCTCATTGTGAGGAGCATGACTTAAAGGTGCCTGATTCCTCAGGGCCAGGCCTGGTGTTAAATGAACGGTATGGGAATGGGAGCAAGGGAGTCCCGCAAAAGCAGCGTGGAGCTCCCAGGGGCCGCTGCAATGGAAATTGGCCCTCTCGAGGTCTCCAGGCTTGAGGAGAGAGGGAGAACTCAGGCTTTACTTCTGGCAGACTGGATTTGAATCCTGGCTCTGCCACTTACCACTGAGGGCTTTGGGGAAGTGACTTAATCATTCTGAGCCTCGACTTCCTCATTGTAAAATGGGAACACTGTTGTGAGGACTGAAAGAGGCAATAAATTGAAACAGTCTAGCAACTCACGTGACAACTTCAATAACCGCAGTGTCTGCCCAGAGCACTGGGTTGAGAGAGTCAGTTAGAAAGAGTGCTGGGATCAACCAGCTGTGTCTTCACTGCACCCACACAGGGGAGTGGAGACACAGGTGTGACCTGCTAGCCATCTCTGGCCTGGCGCATAGTGGGTGTTAAATAACTATGAACTCCGTTTCCCCGCTTCTGGGAGGTCACCTTCCTCACTTGTTGCCTCCTCCCCTGTGTGCCTGGATATTCCCTCTCCTTCTCTGCCCCCAGCCACAAACCCATTGAGCCTCTAAGGGTCTGAGGTTAGCATCCCAAAGGAGCCTGGATTCCTAATTGCAGAAATCTCCTTCCTGCTGTTTTTGCCTCTGGAGGCACACCACTAAGGGCCTCAGATGGCAGACAGACAACTCATTTCAGACTGGGGAATGTGTCCCAACGTACAATTTTGAAAAAAATCTATACTTAGCAAATGACTGCAAGTCTATATGCTGAAACATTAACAGTAGCATTTTATGTATGTTATGCCTCAAAAAATGTATACATACATGTATATACATATAAATACTATATATGTATGCAGAACTTCATTTCCTTTTATACATTGATGTATTTTCCAATGAACATGCACTATATTTATAATCATGTTGAACAGTACATTTTCCCTTGTATAACTGTATCCATGTTCATTTTTCTTTAAAGTACTGAAATCTAAATTGGCAGGTGGATCAAAGTATAGATTCAACAGCTCAAATGTCATGCAGCCTCTCCTTGCTCATTTTGGTCCTGTGATTTCTTAAGTACCTTTGAGAACCCCCAAAGATTCTAACTCATTTTTTTCTCCTCAACTCAACACCCATTTCCTGAATGCCATGCATCCCAGCTCTGTGCCAGAGGCTGAGAAATTATGCTGAAGATGGGTGATCTCCACCCTCGAGTGATCAGGCAAATGAAGGAAGGAAACAAATGCCTTTCAGTGGCTGGCATTTAGAGATGAAAAGATTATATAAAAGAAGGAAAGAAGTAGAGGGAGGCTTCCCAGCTGGGCAGTGGGTTTTCACAGCTGTAGCTTGGGTCCCCCAGCGTCTTCTCAAGCTTTGCTGAGGCTTGGGCCCCTCTGGCCCCAGAGGGGCAGCTCTTTGAGGAGGAACCCTCTTCCCTGCTGACTCTGAGGGCACAACTGTTGAGATATGGTCGCTGGGGTAGGCGTCCTGGGGAGGAGCCACTAGGCCAGGCTTCTGTTGGTATATTCCCCACAGCTTTCCTGGGGCTTGGGAGGAGTGCTGACCCCAGGGAGCCCACCCCTGCCTGTGGAGAGCTGCTCCCTGCCAGGGGAAAAGTGAACCCCCTGTCCTCAGGCCTCAGAGAGAGGCAGCCTTGGCGACCTGAATCCTGAGGGAGAGAGGGTGTGCCTGGCAGTTGCCCTGTGCACTGAACCTGCAGCTGTCCTCACTGAGAGGGGATAGGACACCAGCTGCTCCCTGCTACCAACAAGAAGAACTGAGAAGCAGAGCCAGGGCATGGAGTGCAGAGACCTGGGCTCTAGTCCTGGCTTTGCCACTAATTCTCCAGGCAAACTTAGAAATACTTGTTACCTAGTATGTGCTAGACACTGTGTGAGATACTTTACACATGTTTTTAAAAGTATTTTCTCTCTTTTATAGGTGAGGAAACTGAGGCCTGGAGAGCCTTCAAAAACTGCACAGTCACACAACTGGAATTTCAGTCCAGTTCTCTCTGGCTCCAAAGCTGTGCTCTCTTTCTCCTGCATTGCCTGTCCCTGGACCTCCCATCTCTTCCTCATTCTATTAAGAAGCTGGATTTGGTGAAAGAAGGAGGCAGGAAGGAAACTCTTCAGATAAACAAGCCTATTCGTGCCCCTCACCCACCCAGGGGCTTACTATCATTGCCGTCAGAGTCACTGGGCCCGGGGTTTCCCCACTCTGGGCTCCTCGCGGTTGGGTGTGCATCAAGGCTTCTGGTTCCCTGAGGTGTGGGTCCAGCGTGGCCCCGTCTGGTGGTCTCAGATGCTCCCTCCCACCCACCTGCACCGGCCCCACTCAGTGTGGGCTGTTTTTATTCTTTCTTCCTCTCCTCTCTTCCCCTTCCCTCCTCTCCCCTTTCTTTTTCTTTCTCTTCTCTTCTTTTCTTTCTCAGATGAGAAAACCGAAGCCATACAACTAGCAGGAGGTAGGCCTTTGAACCTCAAGTCCTGGCCCTTTGCTTAAGTAAGTGACTCTAGCTTCTGATCTGGTCATTCTATGTTCCTTTCTCCACCCTCCAAGAAGTTTTCTTGCTGAAGCTGTCCAGAGTCTGGAATGCAGCCGGTCTCCTTGGATTTCCCAGGTGTGTGCCAGCAGCTCCTAGGCTGGCTTTTCCATAGGAATTAGAGCTACCCTCTGCTCCATTCCTGCTGATAAGAACACCCAAGACGTTTGTTTCTCCCCAAGATGAAATTGGAAACCTGTTGGCCTGCCAAGGGCTCTATCAGAAAATACTTCCCAACCACCTGCCCTTATATCCCTCCACCCCAAGGCAGAAACAACAATATCCCAGAACTAATGTGGTGGGACATTGGCAGCAGGTCTTTGTCATGGCACTTGAGATCATGTGAATTAGGGGAACCAAACACTCATGTGCTCCTTCCAGATAAGATAAAGGTTTCATTTTGTTCTTGTTGAGGAAGGTGCCAAAAATGCTAATGAGGCCCCTAGAGAGAACCTGCCTGGTGGAAAGAGCACTGACCTTGGAGTCACATAGGGCTCTGCTGATTCCCAGAGGTGTGACTTTGGGCAAATCAAGTTGCCTCTCTGAGCCTGCCTTGGAGGGTTATTGGGAGGACGATGAGGCAATGCTGCAATGCTATGGCCTTAGAAGATGCTCATGATATATTGGCATGAAAAAGCAGGTTACAAAAAGATGTGTACGGTAGGCCCCCATTACTGTGAAATACAGAAAAATAGCTGAGAGCTGTATACCACATGCAAATAGTGCTTATTCTGAGTGATGGGATCATGGATGTCTTATATTTTTCCCTTTTTACTTATCTATATTTTCTAATTTTTTTTCTACAGTGAGCATGTATTATATATTTATCAGCTATTGCCACAATAATGCTGTGTAACAGACCATCCCCCAAACTCCATGGCTTATAACACAAGGATTTATTCTCACCACCAAATGTCTGCAGGTCAGCTGTAATTTGACTGATCTAGGTTGGGCTTGGCAGGGCTGCTATGTCTCAAGCTGCAGGCCAGCTGGGCCTGGCTCACTGCAGTTCGGGCTCCGGTCTGCTCCATGTGTCTTCATTTCGGGACTCTGGCTGAAGGGACAGCAGCTGGGACTTGCTTCCCCTTTCAAGTCACCAGAGCCCAAGACACAAGCCAACCTGTACAAGCACATAGAAAGCCTCTGCTTACATCATTTCAGTAACATATCATTGGCTAAAGCAAGTCGCTGTTGGCCAAGCCCAACATCAATGGGACAGGGGAGTATATGCCACCACAGTAAGAATGGGAGGGGAGTGAATATATGCTGAATCATAACCCGAATGTATTCCTTCTTACTTGCCAAATAAAACAAGCGTGATGTGCTTTGTGAGATGCACTCATACTATCCACTAGAGAGAATCTTGTAGGGCTCTCCAAGAATAAGATAGGGGAGCCCTTTTATAATTTTGTTGTTAGAGGATAGAACAAATGTTAAAAGGATAGGCTGACCCTCTCTTCCTTCATCCTCTCTGTCCCTTTAAGGTAACCAGACACCACCATTTGTGGCACCTACAGGCCCACAAAGGAAGGTGGAAAACACCAACACAGGCTGTGGGCAATTACAGCCAAAGGCCAGACCTTTGCTACTTCCCATCCAGATCTATCTGAATCTACTTCCTGTTGGCTTCCTTTCTTTTGGCTTCTCTCACTTCATTCAGCCATTTTTCAGGATATATTTATTGAGCACTTACTAGGTGCTGGCACTCTTCTAGCCATGGGGTTATGTTGGTGAGCAAGGCAAGTTAGATGAACAAGGAAATCTTCTCTCTAGGGTTTACATTCTAGTGGGGAGATGAGGTGAATGAATGCCGGGTATCATGTGGAAATGCTGGTGATGTTGATAATGCCAAGTAGCGTGAGTGCTAAGAAGTAAATAAAGTAGCGTAGTACACCAGAGATCGATAGGGCAGGGGATAGCTACTTTGGATGATGAGGTCAGGGAAGGCTTCCCTGAGGAGGTTGTGTTGGAAGTTATCGGAAGGTGCCTCTTGGGACCTGACATTTGTATCTGGGTTCTCCAGACCTTAACGCTGAGTCCCACTCAAGAACTTGGCTTGGATTCTTCCCACCAGCTCACTCCCCATCTTGGCCTGCCTTGGGGAGCTCTCCTGTCCTAGTTGTCCTTCAGAACCCAACTCAGCTACCCACCGGCTGGCTGTGCCCCAGTCTGCTTAGCTAGTCCTTAACAAAGAGGAGACCAAGAAAATCTGATTGGATCAAGCCAACCACTGACTGAACTCCTATTGTATACCAAACTAGCAGTCATTTATTGAGCACCTTCTGTAAACCAAACCAACAGGCATTTATTGAGAATCTATTGGATGCCAAATCAACAGTCATTTATTGAGTGCTTCCTGTGTATCCAAGCCAACAAGTATTTATTTACTGTGTGCCTGGAATTGAGGAGAGCACAAAAGTTCTAGCTACTTCTCTCTAAGAACTTGCAATTGAGTCGTGGAGACAAATGTTACATGAATGTAGCTATAAAAGGCAGGACTTAATAAATAAGTGCTGTACTATACAGAACAGGCTCTAAGCCCTTTGAGAATCTAGAGATGGGCCTAGAGATCAGCGTAGAATGGAATAGCCATAGAAGGCTTCGTGGAGGAGGTGAAGTCTGAGTGGGCTTTAAAAGAAAGATAGGGATTGAGGTAGCATGGCTGGGCCTGCGGTGTACGTGTTTTGGAACCCTAGGATATAATTCTGGGCGTTCATTATTTGGGCCTGGTATCCTCTCCTTTCTGGTTTGTCAGCATTCTTGTAACAGCCACCTCCTCTGTGACCCCTGTTTCTTCTAGGTCACAGCTGCATTCCTTGGCAGTCTATAATAATTTGCCTGGGTAATCAAGGGCTGACGTCACCTGCTGATGTTGGAATGGGCAGCCCTGCAAAAAGGTGTTTGTGATACTTTCAGTAGATAAGGGCATAAAGCCCTTAAATGTTGGCCTCAGGATATCCAAGGACATTTCTAGTCCAGCTGTCCTCCCACCTCCTAACACAGAAGTCTTTAAAAACGATCATGTACTTTTCCTCTACCTGAAGCCTTGAGATGGCAGCTAGGGCTATTTAGAATTTATTGGATTTGAGAGATGGACTCTATGGTCCCTTACTATATTTCTGGAAGCAGGAAGAATGATATATTATTCTTTTATTACTCTGATGGCTAATAATATAGTCTACTTTCCAGAAACCAGTCATGAGAAAATCTGAACTTATAAAATGACTTCATTAAGGATAATCACCTTTTTCACACTAAAAATATTTACCCAGCACTCACTCTGTATAGTGTGGGACTAGGGAAAAAGGGAAAATAAGTCACAGATTCAGGATTCCTTTAGATAAGGAGTCCTCCACCCCTTGAATATAAAACTTGATTCAATTTGTGGAAAGAGTCTGTTTATGCAGAAACTTGCTCTTTCTCATATGTAGGGGTATATATCATCTGTAGAATTACTTTATATTTCATTTATTTTCAGGTTACAAGGACTGTGCAAAGCTCAAGAGCCTTTGAACATTGTCATTATAGAGGGAATTGTTTAGACCTTTGGCAAAATAAAAGCTGAAACTGAGAGGCAGGTGTAAAACAGACTTGAAGAGTCATTCTAAGGGGAAAATAAACCCACACAGGCTTTCTTCCTCACTGGAGTCGCAGGAAAAGCAGAAGTGGCAGGCAGGCACGTAGAGTTCTCTGCAATCGCAGAGTCAGCCCCCTGGAAGGAAGTGAGTGAGCTGTAGAAGGGAGGAGGGCTAAGGAGCTCTGTCATGTATACGTTGAAAGAAAACCAGGCAGCCAGCTCCAGGTTTGTCCCTGACACTTGTAAGTGTGTCATAGCAGGTGGCACATGATGCAGAGGAGTGAGTATGGGTTGGCCTAAGTCCAACCAGCCAGGCACCAGCTGTGCTAGCTTAGGTCTTCCGAGAAGCAGATACAAAGCCAGGGTTAGATGTGCAGAGGTTTATTAGGCAAGTGTCTGTGTGCAAAAATGGGGAGGAGCCTGGGATCCCGGGAGAGCCCTCAGACCTCAAGGCAAGTCTGACCCATGTGAGAGAGAGGGAAGGGAGGAAGCCTGGGTGGAAGAGTTTAGACTGCAGTGCAGGTCTAAGAAAGGTCATCAAGGCTACCGGAGGTCCTCAAGCCAAAGTTTTTCTTCAGAGGAGTCCCCTGACTTCCAGGTCTGCCTCAGTACCCACAGGGAGCAGCTGCGGGAAGCATGGCCTCAGAGCAAACATGCTGAGCAAGTTATCTCATGTCTCTGAGACTTGAATTCCTCAACTGCAAAATGGAGGTTGTTTAGAGGATTAAATAAAACAGCATATTTAAAGTGTTTGGAATGGAGTCAAGTGCCCAGTAAATGTTCAGCAAACATAAATTCCCTTCATTCCCTTGTCATCCCCATCTGGAGGCAAGTTCAGCCCAGCAACATGACCTCTCCCCCTTGCCCTTCCATCAGCCATCCTTCCTCTCTCTCCCCCCAGCCATACACAGAGGAAGCCAAGTGTGTGTGGCCCAAGACCAGGGCCTGAGGGCTTGTGTTTTGGCATCCAGGCCCTTCAGACTTTATCACAGACGACATGGGGCTGCAGCCTTGACTAGGCCCCAGGGTGGGGAGGAAGGAGACTCCAGAAGGATAGATGTCATTCTTCCTTAGGGGAACTTAGAGCATAGTCAGAGCCATGAGCCACACCCTCCCAGGAATGCCCTCAGGGAAGACTCTCAGGCAAGCTCTGCTACCAAGTACTTTGGGCTGAGGTACCAACCACCTGCTGCCCCAGGACTGCTGGGTATCTTCCCTTAGAGGGAGACTTTGGGGACAGCTGTGTGAGGCACTCCCCAGCCCCTACCTTGCCCACAACTTTGACCTCACCCTCATGTTTCTGCCATGCTGTTCTCTGTCTCTCCCCTTGCCCTCCCCCCAAGTAAATCCAGGCCTTTGTGCCTGCTGGTCCCTCTACCTACAGTGTCCTCCCCTTTCTCTCACTTTCTTAGTAAACACCTTCTTCCCAGTCCGGGTCAGGTGTCTCCTCTTCCAGGCAGCCTTCCCTGACCCACTCCTCTTGCTACTGGCTCCAGTCCCCTAGGCATGTCTCTGTGCCTTGGTTTCTGTATCTGGAAAATGGGGGTGATAGTGACAGTACCACTGTAGCTAATCACAGTGTAGTGGTAAAAATTAAATGAGATACTGATAAAAGCACCTTGTAAAGGGCTGTATAAGTGAGCATCATTGTCAACAGAGGCGTGTATCCAACAGGCATTGGTCCACAAGCATATAATACTGTATAGTGGGGGGTGGGGGTGGGGGGAGGTGAGAGCCCACAGTGTGGCAACGTGGAGGGAGCACAGGACTCAGAGGCAGAAGACCTGCTTCTGTCTTTGCTGCTGGGCTACTTGTCCCTGAGTCAACACTTGTCTTCTCTGGGCCTCAGTTTCCTTCTTTGTACGTGGGCGTGGCCTCCAAGGGCCCTCCTGGCTACGCAAGCTTAGTTCAGAGGCTCTGGGTCCTGGGTTCTGCAGGTGTTGCCTGAGCTCTGAGACCCTGCCCAGCTCCCGGGCTGGACAGCTCCCGTGGTATTTCGGGAGGCCGCAGAAGCTCCCAACTCGCAGCATCTGGACAGCACCTCAGGCTGACATCAGCCCCAGGCTTCCAGTCGGGTTTGGGAGAATGGGGAGCTCCCTCCCTGAGGAGGCGAGTAGGCACCAGCAGCGGTGAGAAGCTCCAAGGCCTCAGACAGCAGGCGGGAGGGGTGTAGGAAGACTTTAGCCTCTTAGTGGAGGAACTAAGAGACTGCAGATATTGGAATTTGCCCACAATCTTTAGGGCCAAGATCGCCAAAATCATTTAGACCCTGATGTCTTGATTGGCCCTAATCCAGATATAAAATATAAGATTCTCACTTGATGCTATGGGAAAGAAAGATTTTCCACTGTGATCGTTCAGAATCTTATTAGCAATCAAAGGCTCTGTTCCACACACAGCAACTTTGTCATATCTTAGACTATGGGAATTTTTTTTAAAGTCCTTTGGTGTGTCTTTGATGCTGGATCCAGTAATTGGCTGTTAGGTTTTAAAGGCTTGGCATTTCCACTGTGAGTCATAATTGGTCATCGACATACCTCAATTATTGCTTAATGCCATTTTTAGCCCCAAAATATAACATTCATTGCACGAAAATTGTAAAAACTGAACTTCTTTAAACAGATTCTATATTGTGTACTTTTTTGGAGGTCTTTCATTCGTTTATCCATGTAGTGTCTCCTGTGTGCTGGAAACTGTGCTCTCACTTTCACACTCATCATTTCATTTAATCCTCACATCCACCCCACAAGGCAGGGATTGTTATTCTCTTTTCACAAATGAGGGAAATGCAACTCGGAGAAGTTCAGTGACTTGCCCAAGGCCACATAGTAAGTGACTGAACCAGGATTTCACTTTAGAACCTTGAACTTCTAGTTGTATCATATTGGCCTCCTCTTACCTCCTTAGCTCCCTCCCCCCATAGCTCCCCTGCCCTGACCCCCACTATTCTGAAGCAGAGAACACTGAGGAGAGTTATGATTTGGTAAATGGGATGCAGAAGGACATTGTCCAGTGTCAATTTTTTAAATTTATCTATTCATTCTTCCAGCATAGATCAATGAGAACTGGCTAAACAGGGACACTTGGTCTTAGCCCAGAGACCTAAAGGTCATGGTTGCCTATCACATGCCAGGACCTATGGGGGCTCCTAGCACCCCCACTTCTACCCTTAATAAGAAGGAAGAATACAAAAGGGGCACAAATAACTAGGACTCAGACGGGGGTGGCTGGTCCTGTAGAACAGGATCTAAGGGAATGAGAAGGAGAAATTTCTACCAGTTAGAAATCAAGTCTGAACTTAAGGCAGGAAAAGAGAAAAAAAAAACCCCATCAGTTCAAAAAAAACCCTCTGTTCCCACTAATCTCATGAACTTTAAGATGTTTTACATAGTGGCAAGATAGGGTATAACAGTATATCCTGAGGAAGGAGGTGTTGTGAGGTGGGGAAATAGAGGCGTCAACATTGGCACCCATCAAATCCTGGGCATTCTCTCAAGCAAGTAGCTTGATCTCTTCTGGTCTTTGTTTCTTTATCTGGAAAAGGGAGATGTTTCCCATCTCTTGGGATATTATGAGTAGATTAAATGAGATAACATGTGCAAAGGCCTCAGTGCTGTTCCTGGCGTGTAGCAGCTGTTGGAAACTGTTATTTCAATTCCACGAGTTATGTTGGAGCAGTTGGTCCAGAGTAGAAGGGGCTCAAAATATGGGTGAAAAGAGGGTTCCCAGGCATAGACACGAATCTTTGCAAAACATTCTTTTCTCCAATGTGCTGATGAGACTCCCACATCCCATCAAGGAGTTGGTCTAAATGGAAGTGAAGTGAGCTCTAATTTGAGAACTGTAATAGACCATTCATGTGCCAATGACAAATGCTAATGGTGAGTGCAAACAAAGAGTAGTGGCCTGCATAAATGAAGGGTCTTCTACATGTTCTGGAGGAAAAGAAACATTTATCTGAGACCTCTGGTTGGGTACTTTAGGCTGAAGAGGCCAACACAATATGGGAGACAGCATGATGGAGATGACCCAGGTTCAAATTCTAGCTCTACCCTCCAAAAAGCTTTGAGACTGTGGGCAAGTCACCAAGCGTCCTGTCTTGTTTATGGGAACAGTTGTCTTAGTACTTGCCTTATCTCTGTCATAAAATTATTGTCAGAAAAAAGAGGTAGTTTCCTCAAAAATTACACATAGACTTACCATATGGTCCAGCAATTCCACTTCTAGGTATATTCTAAAAAGAATTGAAAGCAGGACTCGAACACATATTTGCACACTCATGTTCATAGCATCATTATTCACAATAGCCAAAGGGTGGAAACAACCCAAATGTCCATCAACAGATGAATGAATGGACAAAATGTTGTATATACATACAATAAAATATTATTCAGCCTAAAAAAAGGAATGAAATTCTGATACATGCTATAGCATTGAAGAACCTTAAAAACATTATGCTAAGCAAAATAAGCCAGATACAAAAGGACAAATATTGTATGATTACACTTATATGAGGTACCTAGAATAGTCAAATTCATAGAGGAAAAAAGTAGGATAGTGGTTACCAGGGGCTGGGCGGGGGGTGGCGGGAATGGGGAGTTATTATTTTATGGGTACAGGGTTTCAGTTTGGGGCAATGAAAAAGTTTTGAAGATGGATGGTGGTGATGGTTGCACACAACATTAATGTACTTAATGCTACTGAACTGTACACTCAAAAATGGTTAAAATGAGATATTTTATATTATTTATATTTTACCACAATAAAAAAGTAAGGAAAAAAAAAGAAAGAAGCAATATAATGTAGAGGAAAGTACTTTGCAAGCTGTAAAGCAGTATGAACCAATTAGCTGTGGTAAAGTGGTTAGGATGCAGTATTTACGTATCTGTAAGAGTAACCATCAAAATTGGGGCCTTCACATAGGGCTTCTGCAGCAATTTTCTAATCTGTAAAACATCAGGAAGAGGTAGATACAAAAGAGGAATGGTATCCACTAAGAGAGTTGAAAGTGGTTCCTCTGGGAAGTGAAAAACAGGAGTGGTGGGGACTGCTATTTTTCCTAACATGCTTTGTAGAATAATTGGACTCTTTAAACTATGTGCATATACATATGTTTCACAAAAATACACATAACTTTGGCTTTACGAGAGGGCAAATTACAGAAAAGAAAAAATATCAGATGTTCCTAATTCATTATTTTTTAATGCTCCTCATTTACTATCTGTTCTGAGTCACTGACTTTCATCCCATAATAAAATGAACCAGGCCAGTGAAAAGCCCGGTTGTTGTCATTGTCAGGTAGAGGTAGCTGAAGAACAGTGAGCACCCTGCGTTCTGCCTCTCTGCTTGCCAGGCGCCCAGTGAGAGGAGGGACCTGCCCCAGGATTCCTGGTGTGTTCCTATTAGAAAATGAGTCAACTGGCCACCCTGTTTATTAATCAATCTCTCAAGACTTGGGAGCTGAGGCCTGGATCCTCCAGAGCTTGGTTCCCACAAGTGAGCTTTGCAGATGGAGTTTGACAACCTCTAAAACCAGGACCAGATCCAGGGACATGACAAGGTCCTCTTTGAAGCTCTTCCTGAAGCAGCACGGAGGTCTTGGGCCTTTTCATTACAACACTTCAGTGAAAATTAAATGATGAAATGTGTGCATAGAAACTGGTATATACCAACAAATAAAAATTAACTTTGGCAGTCAGTTGGCACAATTTCTAAACAACACTTCATAGGCCATAATTCAATATGCCCATTTATGTTTTCTAACAGCTTTGTTGAGATGTAATTTACATACCATATAATACACCCATTTAAACTGTACAATTCAATGCTTTTTGGTATATTACATTATTGATCTTTTAAAGTTGTGGTAAAATGTATACAACATGAAATTTGCCATTTTAACCATTTCTAAGTGTATGGTTCAGCAGCATTAATTGCATTCACAATGTTGTTTCATTTAATCCCTGCAAAGACATCATTTTATAGATGAGACAACTGAGGCTGACCGGGGTTAACAAATTTACCCACAGTTACTCAGTGAGGAAGTGGGCAGATAGAATTTCAGACCTAAATCTGCCAACCCTAAAAGCTGAGCATTTCCCAGCATGTCTTGTTGCCTTCTACCGAGGCAGAGAGATTCCTCAGAGGTAAGCAGTCCAGAGTAGCCAGAAGGTGGGCTTGCTAGTGCCTAAAGGGACCAGGGGAAACTGCAGAGTACACTTTGATCCCTTGTGGCTCCTCGCTTGCCCCTCCCCCCCCACTGGACTTGAACCACAGTTACTTGTGCTCTCCTTTGTACCCCGTTACCTGCTCTCCTTTGAGGACATGAATAGGCCACCCTCTTGGCCAAATTTTGTGAAAGAAGGACCCACAACTCTCTCTGCTTCTTCATTTCTTGTTATTCCTCAACTTATCACTCCTCTGATACTACCCCCAGATTTGTGTCACTCAGTGGCCTCAGTGACCAAATTAAATGGATGCCTCTCAGGGTGTCTGTGCTGGCTTTTCCCGTGGCTCCCATGGCATCCCACTCTCATGGTTCTCCCAACTCTGACCACTCCTCTACTTCCCTCACTCTGCCCTTCCCTTAAATCCTGGGTTTCCTCAGAGTTCAGCCCCAACTCCTCTTCCCACTGTTCTTGCTTGTCCTGGACAGCCTCATCTGTGACCACTGCCAAATCTACACCTCCTGCTAGGCCAGACCTCTCCTCTGAGCTCCAGCATCAACTCCTGCCTGGTCACCCTCCCTGGTCATCCCACAGGTGCCTCAAATGAACCAGGTCTAACATGGGACTCAGCATCCCCTCCAACTACAAACCAGCTCCTCTCCCTATTTCCCCTCTCAGTAACAGCTCCGTCATCCACCCAGGCACCAGAGGCAGAAACCTGGGAGTCATTCCCTGAAATGTGTAAACATACTACCAGGACAGAGACTTTTTTCTTACTTTTTTTTTCTTTACACTATATTTAAAGTACCTAGAACTATATCTGGCTATAGGAGGGTGCCCAATAAGTATTTGTTGAATAAATGCTTGCCTTCTCCCAACATACACAAACCATCCCCACAGGACAGAAGACCAGTCCATCCTGCCTCCTAAAACATCCTCTCATATACTTCTGCTTCCTCCAATGGCTGTACTGCTATCCTAGTCTAATCCCATCTCATCTCTCGCCTGGACAAGTGTTACAACCTCCTCGCTGATCTCCTCATTTCAAACCATTCCCCCAGGTCCCAGCCAGCGAGTTCTTTCAAAAGCCCAAATATGGTCTTGCCCTCACCTGCTTAAAATCCTCCAAAGAGTCCCTGTTGTCATCAGGATAAATTTCCTGGCATTAAGGGGGTTCTCGAATAAGTGTTTCCCTGCTCTCTGTAGCAGACTGAGGGCCAGAGCCCTAGGCCTGCCCAGCTCAAAACTTTCTTCCTAGGGGAGTGGTGTGGAAGAGCTCTCTAACATCAGAGACCTCCACCAGCTCACTACAAAGATGCTGGCCTGGGTTAGGGCCATCTTGGCCCCTTGTGCCACATCCCTCTCCCCTGTTCCTCCCACTCACTGTGGAGTCCATTCAGGGAGCATGACTTGGGAGTTGCTCCCAGGAGTTCTGTGGAGCTGGGGGAAAGAAAAGAGTGGGAGAAGGCAGAGCTTCCAGGGAGACTCATCCCCCTCCCTGCCTGGGATCCCTCTTTCTCACCATCCTGGGTCTGCACCCTGACTTGCCTGTGGCCACCCTGAGGGACTCTTAGGAGCTTGGCAGGTGGGGACCCTAGATTGCCAGCAAGGGGTAAAGGCCTTTGTCAGGGTAAGCAGCAGGGAAAGAGACCCAGCTTGCTCCCTCCACTGAAGGAAAAGACTCCTGACTTCAGCTGCCTTGATGGGCTTGGGTGTTGGTGACATGGAGTCTGAGGGGTGAGCCTGGATTAATGGTGATTGGAGGGACAGTGAACTCTGAGACCAGGCCAAGGAGTGTGTGTGGGGGGGTGTCTGGGGGTAGGATATAGAAAGATTCAGACTGTAAGGGGCTTCTTCTGGAATGGTTTGAAATCAGGTGGTGGGAATCCTTGAGAAATGCTCAAAACCCAGGCTCTGAGGATATCCTTGTGAAGTGACTGAACTGAGGCTCTGTGACCTTTTTGGGAAATGCACTAAATTCAGCTGCAAAGGCTCACCGGGGACTCACGAATTCAGGCATGGGGCTTCTTGGGAGATGTACTGACTCTGACTGCGGGGATGTCCAAGGGAGGCTACGGGACTCAGGTCCAACAGAACATTCTTGGGGACTGCACTGAACTCAAGTTATGGGGGCTTCTTGGAGGGATCAATGAACTCAGCTTATGGATGCTTCTTGAGAAGTTCACCGAACTCAAGCTGCAAGCCTGGAACTTTGCCTGCAGACTCAAAGTCTGTGCGGCCTCCCTCTGCCACACAAACCCAGTTACAGGACCTACAGACAGGCATGGACACAGACTGCAGTCATCCACAGGGTCATTTGCAGTCTAGTCTCTCTTTCTCTCTGACATACACACACACACACACACACACACACACACACACACACAGACATACAGACACACACACACAGCCTTCTCAGCCCCCTCTCCTGGTTCTTCCACGTTTTCCTGACCTCCACACACAGGAGTACTCAGGGCTCAGTCCTTAGACCTCTCCTTCTCTTATTTGTACTCACTCCTGAGGTGATCTATTCAGTCTGATGACATTAAATACCATCTGTTCTCTGACAATTCTCAACTTTACGTCTCCAGCCCAGACTTCTGTCAATTCCAGACTCACTCATATCCAACTGCCTGCTTGACACATCCACCCGGTTGGCTGACAGGCATCTCACACTCAACATGTCCAAAACCAGACTTCTGACCTTCCCTCCCAAACTCCTTCCTCCATCTTAATAAATGGCAACTTCATTCTCCCAGTTTCCCAAGTCTAAAAGCAGAATCATTTGTGATCCCTTCTTTCATACTCTGTATCAACAAATTATATGGATGGAGCAAATTAGAAGGATGGAGACAAACATCCTTGTCTCTTTGCTGTTGTTTGACTCTATATGTAAAATATAGTCAGTATCCAACTTCATATGACCATCTCCACTACATCTACCCTAGTCCAAGCCATCATCACCTCTCCCCGGGTTATTGCTCTAGCCTCCTGGTTATCAATATAGGTCTCCTTGCTTCAATTCTTGCCCCTCCCAGTTCATTCACAAGGCTGTTGCCAGACAGTCTTTCAAAAATTTTAGCCAGATCAGGTCACTCATTTGCTCAAAACCCACCAGTGGTCCCCATCTCAGAGTAAAAGTCAAAGTCTTTACCTTGACCTCCAATGCCCCACATGATTCTTCCTCCCCACTTCTCTCTTTCTTCATCTCCTCTCATTCTCTCCCATGTTCACACCAACCACCCTTGTCTCTTTGCTGTAGTTTGAACATGTCAAGGCCACTCCATCTCAGGATCCACTTTTGCACTTCTGTCTACCTGCGATACTCCTCTCTCAGATATCCACAAGGTTCACTCTCTCTATGCCCTCAGGTCTCTGCTCAAATGTCTCCTCACCAGAGGGACCCTCCTGTTCACCTATATAAAAGGGCAATGTCCTCCTAGGCACTCCCCACCTCTTTACCCAGCTTTGTATTTTCTCTGTAGCTCTTATCACCATCTAATATACTATAGATTTATTTGCTTATTTGTTCATTGCCTCCCCCCACTAGAATATAGACTCCACAAAGGCAAAGACTGTCTTGTTCATTGCTGTATCACCAGGTCTTACAACAGTGCCTAGAAAATAGTCGGTGCTCAATAAATATTTGTTGAATGGGTGAATGAATGAATGCTGAGAACTAAGTAAATATTTATTGAACTGGATCCCACTCTTGACTTTTGTGGGTCTCATAAACCTATATCTTCCTTTTCAGAGATTTTAGGAAACAGAAAACCAACTGGTTAGATTGGAAAACCAATACTTAGTCTGAAGGAGGGAGTTTAGGACTTCTAGAACAGTATGGGGTGCTTGAAGCATGACAGCTGAAAAGGTAACAGAATTTATATTGGTAATGTCTAGTCTGGAAACAAATACCACTTTGAGTATCTAAAACAGAGAGATGTTAACAAAGAGACCTGGCTACACAAGTAATGAAAGAACCAAGAAACCACTGGGGAACATGATGCAACTCAGAGATTAGCAACAGCAAGAAGTCACTTCTGCTAAGTCGGAAGCTCAGTGGGAGAGGTTGTCAGGGCATAGGAACCAGAGACACCAATAGAAGCTGGACCACAGAGGAAAAGCAGAGATGCAGCTAGAGGTGTGTGTGTTGGGGAGAAATACTGTGGCTTTTCCCCATCTCCCTCCAGTGCCTCCCATTAGCTGAATATGCCAGAAGCCAGCTGATCCAGGAGCCTGGGAAACGCAGCCTGCAGGGGTTACCTCTTATGATATAGACTAGAGCAGAGGAAAGAGGAGGAACGGCATGGAGGGCAAATGGCACAGGCCCAGGACAGGCACAGAAGCGCTCAGTGTCTTCAACAGGTAGAAGAGGAGAGGGAGAGACATGGTGGGGAGACAGAGGCAACAGCTGAGCCTATGAGTCTGAGCAGGAGGGAAAAATCAGACCTGAATTATACTTTCAGTTTGGACTAAAGCTGTAGGAGGTACCCTGCCCCCATATATAATTTTTATCACTTGCTTCCAGTCTCTCGATTCTGGCAGCTGCTTTAACAAGAGGAGCCTGGGGCTCCTGGCTGGGCTTCCGAACCTGCTTCTGCCCTTCTCTTTCAAGGTTGAACCAGCTCTGCTGTTTGACACCAGTCCAAGGAACTGCCTTTAAGAGCCCTTTATTATGTGGCAGGCACCAGACTGATATTGTCCATGGCACATGGGACTCTGATGGCACCCAGAGTAGCCACTGTTATTGTGGTAGTGGAGGATGGCAGAACACACCTCAGGTGCAACTGGTGCCTTCGATTTAGCAGAAGCACCCTTCAAAGTCTTCATTGCACTTGAAGGCCTCACTTCCAGAAGAGGGAGAGGGCTTGTTCAACCTCAGTAGAGATAAGACCAATGAGTACATTTCTGAGGAAGGAGGTTTAAGTTCAGGAAGAAGCTTTAACAACTAGAGCTGCCAGCAATGGAACAGGCTGTCTTGTAAAGGAGTGAGGTTTCTGTTCCAGGAGGTATTCTAGCAAGGGTCTGTCAAAAATGTTGTGGAGAGGCTGGCCCGGTGGCGGCATAGCAGTTAAGTCCACACATTCTGCTTCGGTGGCCCGGGGTTCGCAGGTTCAGATCCTCGGCGTGGACCTACTCACCACTCATCAAGCCATGCTGAGGTGGTGTCCCATATAGAAGAGCTACAACTCTACAACTGTGATACACAACTATGTACTGGGGCTTTGGCGAGAACATTAAAAAAAAAAAAAACAGAAAAAAGAGTAAGATTGGCAACAGATGCTAGTGCAGGGCCAATCTCCCTCAAAACAACAACAACAAACTTGCTTCTTCTGTTACACATAAAACAGAAAGTTCTCCTTTCTTAAAAAAAAAAAAAATGGTGTGGAGGGGAAGCCTGCAATGGTAAACTAGATTGAATACCTTCTCCATTGCCTCTAACTCTGCCCAACTCTGAATTCTGTGGGTGACCAACCAGCTCCTTTCATTCTGACCCTCTGTTCTCAACATGACCTTCTGCAGACCAAGACCTTGCCCAAGATCCATGACCCTGGTGAGGGAGCATCTGAAGGGAGGGTAGGTGTGTGCCACTCACTCAATGAGCCTTTCCTTTCTGCCTGGCTTTGGGTTGAGGAAACTGGCCCCTGGTGGGTGTGGTAGACAGAATAATGGTGCCCTAAAGACGTTTAGGTGCTAATCCCTGAACCTGTGAATGTGTTACCTCACATGGCAGAAGGGACCTTGCATATGTGATTAAGTTAAGGATCTTGAAATGAAAAGATTATCCTGGATTATCCAGGTGGGCCCCGAGTAATTAAGGGTCAGAGAAAAAGAAGATGTGATGACAAAAGCAGAGGTTGGAGTGACGTGCTTTGAAGTTGGAGGAAGGGGCCATGAGCCAAAGAATGCAGACTGTCTCTAGAAGCTGGAAAGGCAAAGAAATGGATTCTCCCCAGAGCCTCTGGAAAGAATGCAGCCCTACTGACATCCTTGATTTTAGATCCATTTCAGGCTTCTGACCTCCAGAACTGAAAGACAATAAACTGTTGTTTCAAGCCACTAAATCTGTGGTAATTTGTTATCAAAATAGGAAACAGGGGTCAGCCCGGTGGCATGGCGGTTAAGTTTGCGCATTCCACTTCAGCAGCATGGGGTTCACCGGTTCGGATCCTGGGCGCAGACCTACTCACCACTCATCAAGTCATGCTGAGGCAGCATCCCATATAGAAGAGCTACAACTCTACAACTATCACACACAACTATGTACTGGGGCTTTGGGGAGAAAAAGGAGAAAAGAGGAAGATTGGCAACAGATGTTAGTGCAGGGCCAATCTCCCTCAAAAAAAAAAAAAAACCCACACAAAAAACAAAATAGGAAACAAATAAGAGGACTTGGCCAAGTCCCAAGACAATTAGTACACAGCCTGGTAGTCAGAAGGAAACCGATTTCCCATCAGAAGGGAATGAACACAGCAGTTAACAGCATGGACCCTGGAGGCAGAGTTAGAGGGCACACACTAAGACAATATAACGTAGATGTTTTTAGCATGCAATACCACCTATGGTGGTTAAGAATCTTCCTCTGGAGTCAGAAAAGATCTAGCCTCATATCTGGTCTTGTCATTTTTAGCTCTGTGGCCTTGGACAAGTTCCTTAACTTCTCCAAGCCTCAATTTCCTTATCTTCAAAATCACCGTAATAGCAGATACCTTCTAGAGCTCTTGTAAGGAGAAATGAGATCATCCATACATGGGACTCAGTACATTGCCTCGATTTTAGCAATTACTGAAGAGATATGCATTGTTGTTGTTGTCAGTATCATTGTCATGTTATTGCCATTTTTGGAAAAAGTTTTAACTCAGGACCAGAGGCAGCCAAAGTCTAGGTACCAACTTGGCTTTACATCTCTGTGTTGTCACAGCAGCCTGAGACTGCATGCTTGGCAAGGACTGGGAGGTCCAGCCCCTTTCTTCTGGAGATCAGGAGAGTGGGCAGCCAGATGATCTCGCAGGTGGGTTCAACTAGGCACAGCTGTAAGAGACAAGGAAGAGATGTTGACATGTTCCAGATGTGCTCCACAGTTGTTGTAGTGGGGCTTGGTGCTCTCTTTCCTACTAAACCATAAAAAAAAAAAATCGTTTCTGGGAAGCTGGTTTCTAACTTCCTGTGTCTTTGGACAGAAGGGTTGAATTAGGTGACAAGCTAATTCAGTTATGACCGATGAAAACATACCTGAGAGATCATGACACTTCAGGTTTATCTCAAACGTGGTGACTAGGAGCAAATTTCCCCAGAGTATAAACAGGATATAGAGAATGAGTCAAATGACATTTGACAATGGCTTTGAATTCACAGCCCTGGAGTGACAACAATTGATGGGATGCAGTGAAACAAGCATTCTCCTTCATCGCTGGTGGTAGTAAAATTACTATAACCTTTGGGAATGTAATTTGGCTGTTGGTGTCAAAGTGTTTATTTCCTTAGGCTTGATAATTCCATCTCTGAGAATCTATCCTAAAGAAACAATCTACAAACTTAGAAAGAGCTGTATGCATATGTTTGTTCATTGCCTCATTGTGTATGAGAGTGAAAAGATGGAAACATCCTAAATGTCACCCTAAAGGTCTAACAATAGGGAGTTGGTTAAATAAATGACAGCATATCTATTCAGTGGAATACTATGCAGTCATTGCTAATGAGTATCATAAAGACCATGCAGCAACACAGGAAAAGGCTTGAGGGATATACGAAGTGAGAAAGTCAGACACAAAATGGTATAATGATAACTATATGAAAGACTAAACAGAAAAACAGATTGGAAAGAGTTATGGAAAGATATTACTAGTGATTGTGTTAGGAAGATGGAGGAATTGTGGGTAAATTTTTTTGCATATGCTCCAAGTTTTTAATCTTGTAGTGATATAACTTGTGTGGTAGGCAGAATAATGACCCCTCAAAGATCTCCATGTCCTAATCCCCAGAACTTGTACACATGTTATCTTACATGGGGAAAAGGGACTTTGTAAATATAAAGGTAAATTAAGGATCCTGAAATGGGGAGATCATCCTGGATTATCCAGGTGGGCCAGTGTCACCACAAAGGTCCTTATAAATGGAGGCAGGAGAATCAAGGTCAGAGAAAGATTAGAAAATGCCTCATTGCTGGCTTTGAAGATGGAGGAAGGGGGCCATGAGCCAAGAAATTCAGGTAACCTCTAGAAACTGGAAAAGGCAAGGGAACAGATTCTCCCCCAGAGCCTCCAGAAGGAACACAGCCCTGCCAACACCTTGATTTTAGCCCAGTGAGACCTATTTCAGACTTCTGACCTCTAAAATTATGAGATAATAAGTGTATTGTTTTAAGCTAGTAAATTTGTGACAATTTGTTACAGTACCAATAGGAAATGAATATTATATATAATAAAGTTGAAATGAATAACATACATAATAAAAATGAATTTTCTTAAGTGCCAGCTATTACATCAGCGTGTTATCAAATATAATGGAATAATTATATATTTTCTTTACACTTCTGCCGATGACATTTTTAATTTGAATGAGGAAGAGGATTGATTTGTAGCACTGGCTTTGAAGGAGGCAGATCTGAGTTTGCATCTCAGCCCCTCAGTTGTGTGACCTCGGGCAAGTTCCTAAAAATCTTCTCTGGTCTCCTAATCTACATACATGTGGAGTCTGAAATATGATCATTTTCAGCTGTCCCAAGAGGGCGGACTGTTTTTTTTCTTAAATTATTTTTTTCAAAGTATAAAAATAGTATAACATTACAAACAGAATAAAAAATTTAGAGAAAAGCTCCCATAATTCCTTCACTCTAACACAATAATTCTTTTGTGCATTTCCTTCCAATCTTTTTTTTTCTTTTTCTTTTTGTGAGTAAGACTAGCCCTGAGCTAACATCCGTTGCCGATCTTCCTCTTTTTTTTTTTTTTTTCTGAGGAAGACTGGCCCTGGGCTAACATCTGTGCCCATCTTCCGCTACTTTATATGGGACGCCACCACAGCATGGCTTGACAAGCCGTGCGTCTGTCCGTGCCCAGGATCCGAATCTGCAAAACCCTGGGCCGCCAAAGCAGAGCTGGCGAACTTAACCATTATGCCAACCAGGCCGGTCCCCCAATCTTTTTGCGTATACACATTGTGTTCGTTAAGACTCTGGGTTGCAAGTAGCCAGAACCTAACTCAAAGTAGCTTAAATGAAAAGAAGGAAATTTGTTGGTTCAATAACTAGGAGGTACACCAGCTTTTGGAATAGCTAGATTCATGTGCTCAAAGGATGTTCTTAGGGCCCTGTGTCTCTCCACGCCCTGGTTCTGATTTCTTCCATGTGTGTTCAATATCCAGGGGGCTCTCTTTATGTGGTGCCAAGAATGGCCAACATCATGGTGAGACTTCTGTGATCCTTACAGCTCTTGATCCCAGAGGAAGACAAAGTATCCACATACCAAATATCATGCTGAGACTCTGACTGGCCTTCCATGGGTCACATGCCCACCCCTTGGGCAAACCAGTGTGGGTAGGGGTAAAGGGTATCATGATTGTCTGCGCCTGTATCACATACCCACTCCTGCAGGCAGGATTTGGAAGGAAGAGTGTGATACAACCAGGGGGAGAGGCAGTTCCTTTAACGAACAAGAGGTGTTGGGCATGCAAAAACAGGAACCATCCTCTATCCATATTTTGTATCATGAGTAATTTGTATATCATTCCATAGTCTTCATAATTATCATTTTAAGGGATTTAGGATTGCAGCATACCATAGCTTGCCTAACCCTTGTTAAATATTGTTGGCTACTTGGACTGTCATAAAAATTCAATTATAGCTAATGCTGTAATGAACATTTTTGTGCATATAGTTTTCTCTATTGTTTAGTTTCTTTCTGTGAGACAGATTCCAGAAGAGGGATTGCTGGGTTAAAGGTGAGAACAATTCATTTTGGCAAATTGTTTTTCAGGAGGGCTGCACAATTGTACAGGGAGTGGCACAGCTGCTGACACTGAGAGGTAGATCTGTGCTCACCCTCAGGCCTTGCAAACTGAGGTGGGTTGAAAGGATACCACAAGCTGCTGTGCCCTGAGGCCATGACCAAAGCAACAAGCAGGAAATATACTCACCCTGCTTAAAACTGAGATAAAACGCAAATTCACTTGTAATTAGGGAAATGCATATTAGGACAGTGAGATATCATCTTTCATCCATCAGACTGGTAAAACTTGAAAACACTGACAACATGCAGTGCTTGTGAGAGTGGGGGAAGAGTCGCCCTCATAGTCAGCTGATAGAAATGGGAATTATTACAACATTTTGGGAAAGTAATCAGGCCATATGGATTAAAATTGATCTGAGAACACCTCCACTGCATCACATAATTACCATTTCTTTTGTGGCGAGAATATTTGAGATCTACTCTCTTAGCAACTTTCAAGTATATAATACAGTATTGTTAACTATAATCACCATGCTGTACATTAGATCCCCAGAACTTATTCGCTTTCTAACTGGAAGTTTGTACTCTTTGACCAACGTCTCTCCATTTCCTCCACCCCCAGCGCTTGGTAACCACCAGTCTACTCTCTGTTTCTATGAGTCAGGCCTTTTTAGATTTCACATATAAGTGATATCATACAGTATTTGTCTTTCTCTGACCTATTTCACTTAGCATAATGCCCTCAAGTTCCATTTGTATTGTTGTGAAGGGCAGGATTCCTTCTTTCGCATGGCTGAATACTATTATAACATATAAGTATATCAAATCAACACATTGTACACCTTAAATTTACATAGTGTTATATGTCAATTGTATCTCAACAAACCTGGAAAAAAATTGATCTGATAATCCCATTTTTGTGAATCTATCCTACAAAAAAGAAGGCACCAGGTCTGTTTCTTGTTGGTGTCAATCTCTCTTATAGGTTATAGCTCCCTGCATGAGCTAGATCCATCATGTGTCTTTGGCCTTATCTCCAGGAGGTGCCATACCCATCTTTGTCTTAACTAAGCATTCGATATGGACTGTGGCAGAGGCAGCTAACTATCTCCAGTAGCTATTTTCCCCTTCTTTCTTTTAGTAATAGATCCTACAGAGCCTATGACTGCCCAGTTAGAGATCATATAACCCAGCCCCCCTTGCAGGTAGGTGTGGCCATATGAATAAGTTCTGGCCAATATGAGATGAGTGGAAGGGATGTCTGCAAACTCCAGAGGTGGGACAATCAGATTTGTTCATCTGGAAACTCTGGCCTTTGAGAGATACCAACGAATATCTGCTGGTCTCTTGAACCGAGAAGAGAAAGAATTGGGAGCCACAGGATGGCTGTTTTCTGCCATGGGAACAGAGAAACAAGGAGAGGTAGTTTGCAAAGAGAGGAGAATGGAGCAGATGCAAAACAAGAGGCAGGGTAGGGACACGGTGAGGTCCCAGAGTGCTCAGAGCAGCTGTCAGAGTCCTGGCTCTCATTCCTCATGAGTGAGGTCACACTAGTCCTGTTGTTGGGTCCTTTTAATAGATTTCTCATTTTCCTTCAACTAACTTGAATGATTTTTCTGTTATTTGCAAGAAAAGGGGACTTCATAAAGATAGAGCCCTCCAGAGTAACCCTTTCTTTTGTACATGATAGCCAATAAGGTGTGGCAGGAAAATTTACTGAGACATATTTTGCTTTTGCTGTTGTAGAAGAAAGAGAAAGAGAGAGACAGAGAAAAGAGAGAGACCTAGCCCAGTCTCATTCAGTTGACATTCCACAATCACATTTTTCATATATCCTACTTTCTATTTATTTTGTAGTATTTCTCTTCCTGGCCTGTTTTATTTATTTATTTTTGTGTGTGTGGGGAAGACCAGCCCTGAGCTAACATCTGTTGCCAATCCTCCCCTTTTTGCTGAGGAAGACTGGCCCTGGGCTAACATCCATGCCTGTCTTCCTCCACTTTATATGGGATGCCGCCACGGCATGACTGACAGGCAGTGCGTCAGCAGGCGCCCGGGATCCGAACTCGCGAACCCCGGGCTGCCAAGCGCGAACTAAACCGCTGTGCCACCGGGCGGCCCTCTTCCTGGCCTATTTTAGTCCCTATTACTCAGACCCTAAATAACCCCCTCTATGTCAGAGTCAAGGAGTCATGGAGTTCTTCCCCTCCATTTGTCTTTGTTTTCTCCAAGTATCAGCTTCTGGTGCCAGAGGCAATCAGGAAATGAGGGGAGTTTCCTCTTCTGGGCAACAGATAATTAAAAATAATGATGTATTGAGTGCTGGCGTGCACCAGGCAAATGGGCTCTGCATCTTACATGGTTTCTCTAATCTTTACAATAACCCTGTGAGTGGGGATTATTATCTCATATTTATAGGGCCCTATAGGATTGTTTTGAGGATTAAATGAAATATGTTTGAAAAGTGCTTTGAACATCTAGATTCAATAGATGTTAGCTGTCATTACTACTATTATTTTTCAGTGAGGAAATTGAGGTCAGTTTGGTTAAGATACTCACCTAAAGTCATCCAGCTAGAAGATTGGAGACAGGTCTTGCTGTCCTTAAAGTTAGTGTGAGAGATCCACTATGTTTCACAACATCTTGATTGAAATGACAAAACATTAATCAATTTGAACAATGACAAAAGTTTCAACACCATTTTAACCTGATGGTCCAGTGAATGTTCACCACAATTTTGGACCAACACATTTCCCCCCCCTTGCTGATATTCTCCTTGTACAGATGTCAACTTCAGTACTCACCAACTCCCAGAGCACAGCCTCATTAAGACTGCTTTTCCAGACCCATCTCCCACTTTTTCTCACACCATTAGTGAGTACTACGATATACACCTATGGTGTGCCCTGCCCTTCCCCTTGGCGTCCTGCAATTGTTCTAGGGATGGGCACAGAAGCAAGCCTGGCCAATGAGCACTTTTTCTTCCCAACAGTTTTTCAGACTTAAATTGAGCGTTAGTCCCCTTCTAGTGGTGGAAAGAATAAGATGTAAAACTTGGGGTGCCGTATCCAGATACATGAAGAAAGCCAATCTTGAGAGAATCTGAAGCCAGTGCAGCAAGGGAAGCAAAGAATCAAGAGAGTTCTTGTGGTGCTGAAGTTCCTGGTTCCAGAAATTCCTGAAGCCTTAGTTCATTTTCTCCCTTCCCCCTTAGTTTGACTGTTCAACCCTTTTTTGGATTTTTTGAGCTAATTCTTCTCCTTCACTTTTGCCCAAGCAAGTTAAGGTTGAATTTCTGTCACTTGCAACCAAGATTCCTGGATAATATAAGTACCACAGAGCCACAACTAATCTGGACTGCCTGCTGATCCTGAGCACACTTTTGCTTATGCTATTCTTTGTGCCTAGAATGTTCCCTATTCCCACATGTCCAAAACAAACCACTCAGTCTTCAAATCCCTGATCCAACTTGCTGGAATTCAACTATCCCTCTTCTAAGCTCCCCAGGCCTTTAAAAGGGGGAAAATTTCTCTTATTGTACTCAAAACTTTCTAACTTGTGTTATAATTATTTACATATATACCCTCTCTGCTCTTTTCTTTCCAGAACAAAGATTTGCTTTGTTCATCTTGTTTGCACTGTGCGACCACAGTGTCTGGCATGGATAGCATTATATAAATGTTAGTTCCCTTCTCTTCATTGTAGGCACACTTTTTTCCTGTAGCTTCACTTTCTTTTCCCAGCATCAACATTCCATTCCCTGCTGCTGAGTGAGAAAATGTTCATCTCTGTCTGCTCCAGGCAGTTGTGTGATGAAACAACACTAACTGTTGTAAAAATAATTTATCTAAAAATGGTTATTGCATTGCAGGCTTAAGGAATTAGTGAGGGAAGTTGTTAATACTATTTAGATGGTAGGTTGTCCTGGTACATGTGATATTTCATTTAGGATACGGATTTCAAGTAGGAACCATATAAGATTTGCATTCAGCAAGAAGGGACTCCATTTTCAAAAGAACTACCTGCCAATCTTCTGATCCTATTTTTAGTATTCATGCTTCCCTTCAAATCTCTTTGGCAGACCAATTATTCATTAGTGAGAAAAGAGGTACTGAGTGTATTCTTATACGTAGATACACCTAACAAAAATTCTGGGCAACTTTTGTGGCTTGGAGGTTGGTGTTTTGAGAATACATTATTATCAGAATATGTAACCTTTTTTATTTAGTTGTTAGCTTCCCTCTCAAATTCTACCACTTGGATGAAGTTGTCTCTGTCCAACAATTCTTCTCTTTTCTGAGTTCTGGGAATATTTATTTTTCTGTACCTTCTTTTAGTTTGTATCATACCGCTTTTCATCGATGGCTGTTTTTTTTTCTCCTGCAAGTCTTTGTCTTCCAGAATAATTTTAATTGGTCCTTGGGTTTGGTCAGCTTCAAATTTTACCTGTACCCAGAGAAAACTGAAATAGTTACACTCTAAAGGATGAGGTATTCCAGAGGACTTACTAAAATACTTATCATACATTTATAAATATCAGGTTACAATAAACATCTTGCCCTTCCTTTGTATCCAGCTTCTCTGGAGGAGCAGTAGGGTAGAGAAACCAACTTTCAGAAGTGGGGCATCTAACTTTACAATTTTGCTCATTCAACCAATGAAAAATATAAAGGGATAGAATCCACATTGTTGGTTATTTAGCTATCTTTTCAAGGATGTTTATATCCATCTTTAGTTTTCAGGACCCTACAAGGCATGGACCTACTTTGTACAGCCTCTAGTTCTAGCATGGTGTCTTACACATAGTAGGTACCAATAAATGTGAGAAATGCTTGAATGATATATACACTCTCTTGGAGTTTCTTTGTGGAGAAGATTATTAAGAATAAAGAACTAATAGCTCTCTCAATGTCTTTTGTAAAGAAGTGGAGTATAAATAAACACAAATAAAAATAAGGTAAGGTTATCACATTTTGGAAATGCTTCTTGGCCTCTGATCTGCAATAATATCTTAGTCAGAAAGACTGGCTGAAGGGAACTATTAGGGACCAAGTATGTGAGGTGGAATGCATTCTCTTTTTCTGGTGTTCAAACACAAGCTGTAAGAACAAAATGTTTCTAATTAAGATATCACTGATTTTTCCCTCTATTAATTCCATCTTTCTTCAAAGCTAATGGATATATATAATGACTCCACATCAAAGACTCTTTTCTAATGGTTTGGGAGATATGAGTTTTATTAGAACAAAGCAGAATTCACAACCCACAACAGAGCAATTTGTTGAAGTTATTTTGGAGTTGATTTATGAATCACTATTCATGAAATGAGCTGGATTATATGTGCTATCCTTCTAAACCTCCTTCTCCAAGAAGCATTTCAGTTCTTTGTCCTTCCTCTCACTGGATCCTTCCCCCATACCTTTGTCACTTGCATTCTCCTCACATAGTGTTATAATTATCTGTTTTCTTCCCTATCTCCTCTTATTAGACCATAAGCTCCTTGAGGGCAGATATTAAGGTTTGCTTAACTTAGTATAATCAGTGCCTTGCACAAGTGGCTGGTTTATGATAGGCATTCAACAAAGATCTGTTAAATGAATGAATAATAATAATGCCTCACACTTATATAATGCTTTAGGCTTACAAAGTACTTCCCTCTGGGGGCTGGCCCAGTGGCGCAGCAGTTTAGTTTGCACTTTGGCAGCCCGGGGTTCGCGGGTTCGGATCTCGGGTGCCTGCCGATGCACTGCTTGTCAGCCATGCTGTGGCGGCGTCCCATATAAAGTAGAGGAAGATGGGCACGGATGTTAGCCCAGGGCCAGTCTTCCTCAGCAAAAAAGAGGATTGGCAACGGATGTTAGCTCAGGGCTGGTCTTCCTCACACACACACACAAAGTACTTTCCTCTGTTATTCGACTCCTATGATATTCTGAGGCAGGCAGAAAACCCGTTACCACCCCTATCTACAGATGTGAGAAGAGGTTCAGAAAGACTGTATACCCTAAGGGCAAACAATCTGCAATTTCAGGAGACATCAGGACTCAAGACTGTGGATTCCTGCTCTGGAGCCCTTTTCTGAACAATGGAGCTGTTTGTTTCCTGAGCCAAGTGCCAAAGGCAAAACAAACATTCCCCCAATCCTTTAAACCTTCTCCCTGTTCTGCCTCCACACTTTACTCCTCTGTTGGATCCTTTCACTTCTGACTTAGCCCTACTTTTTATTTAGGAGCCATATATTTCCTATATGCAGATGAAATATGAAAAATATATACTTTTCTGTTGATTCTTCAGTTCCTCTACCTGGGACCTCCTGGCTGAGATGTAGGATTGTGGCATACGTGGCATGAGATAGGAGTGATGTATGTGTGTGGGAAAAGATGTAGCTGAATGGTGAGGCCAGAGTACGCTGCTCAGAGGACTATCAGGACAAGGGCCTGAGATGCTGAGGCCTTGGCCTTGAGTTCCCTCTATTCCGCGCTCCCCCCACCCCTCACCACCCCATTTCCAACATTTTTCTCTAGGGGAAGTCTGGATAAAATGAACTGGTAGAGTTGGGAGAAAGATGCTCACAACAAGACTCCAGCAGATTTTGATTTAAGTATTAAAGAGAGTTTAGGGAAGGGGGTAGAGTGGTCAAGGTGAGGGTGGAAAGTAGTCAGGGTTTACTTGTTGACTTTAACTGTATTTGATAAATGTATGCAATTGGACTCAATTGTATTCAATTCTCCTTTCCACACAGCCCTGAGAGTGGAAGCTAAGGAGAGGGCAAAGGAGGGAATCTCTCAATTGGCCTTTAAAATAAGCAGAGTCTTGGGGCCAGCCCAGTGGTGTAGCGGTTAAGTTCACATGTGCTGCTTCTAGCAGCCTGGGGTTTGCAAATTTGGATCCTAGGCATGGACCGATGCACTGCTTGTCAAGCCATGCTGTGGCAGCGTCCCATATAAAGTAGAGGAAGATGGGCACGGATGTTAGCCCAGGGCCAGTCTTCCTCAGCAAAAACAGGAGGGTTGGCAATGGATGTTAACTCAGGGCTGGTCTTCCTCACACACACACAAAAAGTAAGCAGTCTTTTACTTGAAAGAGAATGGGCAAAAGCAGTTGGTTTTACAAATCCAAGAAAAATGGAAAGTTATGGAATGCTTCTGAGTGGCACAGATGTCTGCATCATCAGCAAGTTAAAATGAGAATGACAACGGAGCTTGTTGGCCTCGTCTCAGCTTCATACACAATACCCAGATCATAAAGCACTAGCAACAACGATATCACTCCATATATACCCTTCTTCCTCACATCTATCTTGCCAGAAATAGATACACATTTTATGCGTAGAAACTTGAGTTACACACATAATAAGGACTACCATTTAATGAGTAATTAATATGTACCAGGAGCTTTACATATATTTTACTCCTCACAGGAACCCGGTGATAACAAGAACTAACATTTTATGTTGACAGATAAGGAACGGAGGTTCAGAAAGGTCAGGCAACTTGCCCAAGGTCATACACCTGGTAAGTGGGATTCTGGAATTCTCACCCATGTCTGACAGTGATAGAAGTTGACAGTGAGTCAAATAACTCTTGGGCTAAACTGCCTCACACATATCCAATTTACCCACGGGCAAGCACTCCCTTTTCTGCCTATACCATAATTTTTTACATTAGTGACACATACAAGGCTTGTATCTTGAGTATTCCTCTTATGTCCCCAATTAGATAGTGAACTTCTGGAGGGCAGAGACTGGCTCCATATCCTTAGTCAATGACACATAATTGGTGCTCAGTAAAATATTTTCAACGAAGGCCACCAGGAAGGTGGCTAGAAATGGGGAGTCTAGGAGTAATCACAGCTAGAGAAAGAAGACGAACAGGAGTATTCATTCAACAATTTAATGAGCACCTGGACCGGTGTTAGGTGCTAGAGATACGGTGATGACCAAGCCAGTCAGGGTCCCTCCCCTCATGGGACTTCATTGTAGAGGTCGGGGTCATGATCAAAGATGTGTCCCCCAAAGGACAATTTACCTCCGTGTTCCTCAGCAGAGAAGAAAACTGAGGAGTCGCAGGCCCCAGCATCTGCAGGGTTCTCTCAGTCCTGCAGCGCAAAGGCATGAATAATAAGATAGAAGCAGGTCAAGAGAAGCGCTTTTCTGTGATTGAACTTAACCGGCCAGAGGTCTGGGGCCGGGTGTGATGGGAGATAAAGAGCGCAGAGCGCGGGGTGCACGTCCGAGATAAAGGGGGGGGGGCTGCCCCACCCTTGCCATCAACTTTTCCACTCGTCGCTGCTTCCCGCTGCACCAGGACGCCAGGCGGTCCTCCCCGCCCACCACGGGGATAACGGGGCGTGCTGACTGGCCCCCCACGCCTTACCGCCCTTTATGAAACGCCCCCAATTGTGCCTCATAGCCGGAGGCCGGTCTCCGCGGGCGGACAGGGCTGTCCGGACTCTGCAAGGGCTGAAAGGTGAGGGCTGCGCGGTGAGGAATGTCCCCAGAACCTAGGCTCCAGTCCCCCATTAAATCCCTTTCCCTTTTCCCCTCCGCCCACAACCTGGCCCGGGCGCTCCACCCTCCGCCTCTCTCCCTCCCGCGTTGGGCCTGGGGGGCGGGGCGAGGGTTCCGGGCTGCGCGAGAGTTCCACCCAAATCCCGCGAGACTCGCCTGCCGCCGCTGCCACCGCCTCTTACGTCTTTCCCTTTGACAAGTAGCCGCTGCTGCAGCAAAAATAAAGGACGCGGCCACCGCAACCGCAGCCGCTGCCGAGCCGGCCTCGGGTCGCTGGAGCCGCGCCCCACCCCCGCCAGCTCCGGAGCAGCGTACGGTAACGCCTCCTCTTCTGTCCTCCTGGCCGCCGGTGCCCCGCCGGCGGGCAAGGCCGGCCGGGGCCATTCCCGGGCTGCTGCCGAGCGGGGCCGCCGGGGTCCCGGGTGGGCGCAGGCGGAGGCCTAAGGGAGCCTTCGGCGCGGTGGGGCCCTCCGGCCCTGGAGGCCTCCCGCTGCCCGGGCGTCTAGAGAACCGCGTTCGAAGCCGAGCCGCTCGCCCGAGAGGGCGGAGGGACCCGCCCCTCCGGCGGCTCCCTGTCCATGGCCCTCGGCCCTCGGGGTTGCCTCTCTGACCTTCTCCCCCACCCCTTTATCTGCTAACGAGAGCCCCTCCCCCGGCCGGGGCTCAGGCCGGGGGGTGGGGGGCGGCGGCCCGACTCTTTCGGGATCCGAGAGAGCCGCGACCGCCTGTCGCCGGCTGCCTTTTGAGGTGTGGAGGTTGGAACTCCCCTTTCCTCTGCCTTCGGGAGGGGGCAGCTCATCATCTGGTAAACCTTTCTCCAGATTGCCCGCTTCGATAAAATAATTTATAAAGCCTCTGCTACCAGGAGGGTAGACGAGATGCATTGTTTAGTCTCTGGGGTGAGATGAGGATGATGATGACGGGAGCTGTCCCAGGGAACGTGGTGAATGAAACCTTTTCTGTGATGGGTGGCAGGTTCATGGGAGACACGAGGAGGACCGGAGCTGGTACTGCCTCTCCCGGGAGGTTATATAAAAGATATGTTATCCATCCTAGAAAGCTGTGAAACACTGGGACAGAATTTGCCTTAATTTTAAAATAATATCTATGATACAGTAGAAAATATGGATAATCAGCATAATAGGAATACCAAATCTGAACAAACTAACCCATCCTTGTAATTCCTTTTCCAGAGATAGCATTTCATGGTTAACATTTTAGTGTATTTCCTGACACTTAATTTTTTCAAGTAGTATTTGGCTCATCCTTGATTGGGACTTCCCCATTCTATATATGTTCCAAAAATGATTTGTTTTGTTTGAGTCACTTCTTTGGCCTGCTTGATTAAAACTGGTTACACGTTCCTTATCACTGGCTGTACTCTGTCATCACTATCTATTTCATTGGGCCCTCTTCCAAAATGAATATTAGCAAAATGGTTTTAAAAATCAAACGTTAAAAAATTATCTGCTTGGATCCAGTACGTATGTGTTTTTACAGTTCTGCCTGTGGTGGCTGCTGAAAAGGAGCAGTGTTTGTGGAAAGCAAATAAACTATGTTTATTAGTAGTGGGAAAAAACCTGTTTACCTTAAGGTTTTATAAAATTGATTTCTGTTGATTATTTTTAGACCCAAATTGTTATTTGACATTGTTTCGTAGTGCTTTGGTGATTGGGATGGGATGGATATGTGCCTTTGATTATGTAGGTTTCTATAGTGTGTGTTTATACAAGCAAAATTGAGTGTCCTGGGGGTCTGTATGCATATATGTGCCTACATATACATGCATGTGTATTATGCACCTGTACACATTTGTATATCTTGGAAGTGCGTTAAAATGTATTGTTATATTATTTGAGAAAAGAAAGCATTAGGTAGGGCAAAGAATAGTCTTGTAATATTTCCCCCAGATCACATGACAGGTATATATGGCAGAATGAGACATCTAGGGAGATTGGAAATCTGGAGGCTTTTAAAAATAGGATAGATTGTCCTCTGTCTGGGGTTGTCGTTGGAATGGATTAAATGGCCTATTAAAGCCTCTTGTAATTCTAAACTTTTATGAATTTTGCCTTCTCTAAGGTTCTTATCACTTTGCTTAAATTTCTAGTCATGCTGTTTGTGTGTGACACTTGTTCATTTGCTGGTCATGTATTCCACTCCCAGTGCAAGCATCCTGGTGGTGCTCAGAGGAGAAAGCACATGTGAACGCATCACTTAATCTGCTTATTAATATAAACATCTCCTGAAAATCCTGTTTGATCAAAGGAATTTTGAAGACTGTGTTGTTGATTGGGGCTGGGTTGGTTAGTAGAGGATGCAAATAATAATACAATTCTAATGTCCTAAGCATTTTCCCCCCAAAATACTAAATTATTCGTTCTTGATGTTTGAAAATAAAAGGACTGGATACACTGAAGAGCTGATCTTTTAAAATTCAGATTTTCAGAACTTAAAGTAATAATAATGAGGACTTTGTGATTTGGGGTGTGGAGAGAAGTTTGTGTTAGGATAAAAGCACATTGACTTGTGAAACAAAACTTGAGTTTTATAGTTGGACAACTATGCAGTAATAAGTAACAAAGTTCTATAATCTATTGAGGATAATTTTTTAATGTAAATAAGACTTTGGCCTAACAGACAAATGAAATGTGTTGTACGGGCACATACTGCAGATTATCATGATGTTGAAAACATAAAACATTGGTCACATCATTTAGAAAGAAGTTTGCAAAGTCAGTAAAGTCACAATAGCTAGCAAATTTTTTTTTTCCAAAAAAAGTATAAGGGAACATAATGTAGGTAATTTACTTTTTAGATGCCAGATCTGATTCTTATGATTTTAGTTTGTTCTGCTCTTACTTACTGGGCCCTCTTAATGAATGGGAATATGAAATTCCAGATGAAATCCCTGAGCAAGGAAATATGACAGTCCTGTAAGATGATGGATTAATGGATTTTATGTTTAACTGTTTATTTTGAAATAATGTTCGGCTTATGAAAATGTTGCAAAAATAGTACAGAGAATTCTTATATACTTTTCACGCAGCATCCCCTAATGCTCACGATTTACATAATCATAGCATGATGATCAAAACAGGGAAATTAGCATTGGTATAATACTATTAACTAAACTACAGACTTTATTTGAATTTCATCATTTCCCCCCCCGCCGCCTTTTTGTCTGTTACAATATCTGACCCAGGATCCCACATTGCATTTAGTTTTTGTATCTTCTTAGTCTCCTCCAATCTGTGCCAGTTCTTCAGTTTTTCCTTGTCTTTCATGACTTTGACACTTTTTTTTTGGTGAGGAAGGTTGACCCTGAGCTAACATCCATTTCCATCTTCCTCTTTTTGCTTGAGGAAGACTGTCACTGAGCTAACATCTGTGCCAGTCTTCCTCTACTTTTTGTATGTGGGATGCCGCCACAGTATGGCTTAATGAGCAGTGTGTAGGTCTGTGCCTGAGATTCAAACCCCTGAACCCCAGGCTGCCAAAGCAGAGCATGCAAACTTAACCATTATGCCACTGGACTGGCCCCAAGACCTTGACACTTTTGGTGAATACTGGTCAGTTATTTTGTAGAATTTTTCTCATTTTGGGTTTATCTAACGTTTTTCTCATGATTAGATTGAGGTTGTATATGTTTGCAAAACCACAAATGTGATGTGTCCTTCTCAGTGCATCATATTAGAAGGTACGTGGCGTTGATATGTCTTATTGCTAGTTATATTTTAACCGTGATTGCTTTGTTAAGGTAGTCTCTGCTGTATTCTTCACTGTAAAGTTATTATTCTTCGTTTTGTAATTGATACGTGTCTTGGGGGAGATACTCGAAGACTATGCAGATATACTGTTTCTCAAACTTTCTCTCACTGATGCATTGGTGAATCTTTTCTGCAACAATTATTACTGTGGTGTTTACCTAATGGTGATTTTGTATTCTCCTCATTCCTTTTACATTTATTGGAATTCTTCTGTAAGGAAGATGTCCCTTCCTCATTTATTTATTCAGTTATTTATTTATATAAATATGATCTCATAGGTATTTATTTTATTCTACGGGTTATAATCCAGTAGTATCATTATTTTTTGCTCAAATTGTTTTAGCTTTGGCCATTAGGAGCTCTTTCAGGTTGGCCTCCATCCTTGTTTGAGCACTTCCTTATATTCTGGCACCCCAGGCTATTCCATGCTCGTCTTGTATCTTTCCTTGTACCAGTCCTGGAATCAACCACTTCTCTAATGAGCTCTGGTTCCTTTTATTGGAGAATAGAATTTAAATCAAGATCTGGATGCTAGGTGTGCTCACTGGAGTGTCATGGCTCCTAGGCCCTCAGAGGACAGAGCTAGGAAATATATGTATATATACTAACCTGCCCACGCATGCAAGTGAGCGCGTGTGCATGCGCACGCACACATTTATTTCTATATATATTAAAAACCATGAGTTCATATTGCTATCTTGAGTTCCAGTACACCACCACAAGGTTCATACCCACCTTTCCCCTTTTCTTATTTGTAACTTTTTTCTAACAGGGAGAAACCTGGCTCTGGTTATCTACGGTATATTAATTTGTTTACTTTTAGAATACACTTCAGGTAGTTCCTGATTGCTAACCGTACCCTTATGAGAAACTTATTTGCTAATTAGAGTGCAGTATTTGTGTCCATTTTTTGTCTTTAGTCTTACAGTATCGAGTCAAAATACTGTTTTCCAAAGTTACTTAGGTTAGTTCTTTTCTTCCCTACTCCCTTTAGTGTGGTTAGTTATTCATCTGTAATGTAGTTAGGTTCTTTTCTTACTCTTCATATTCCATTTTGGGTTCCCCCAATCCTGGTTGTTTTTAATTATTTGTTTATTTATTTACTTTGGTATATGAAACATTACTATTACTAAATGTTACTACATAAAAAGATATACTCAGAGAAGTGTCACACCTTATTCCTACTACTCCACTCCCATCCCCCCTTTTCTCCCACCTGTTTTCCATGCCCTGTTGGTAACCAATCTCTTCAGTTTCTGGTTTATCCTTCCATTATTTCTTTTAAACAAATGAAAAGATTGGATGTGTTTTCTTATATTTCTTTCTTTTTTTCCTCATACAGTTTTTTAAAATTGAGATACAGTTCACATACCATAAAACTCACCCTTTTAAAGTGTACAGTTCAGTAGTTTTTAGTATATTCACAAGGAACAATCACTGCTATCTAA
The DNA here is from genome assembly GCA_031878705.1 of Tapirus indicus. Taxonomy (NCBI): domain Eukaryota; kingdom Metazoa; phylum Chordata; class Mammalia; order Perissodactyla; family Tapiridae; genus Tapirus; species Tapirus indicus. The sequence goes on along the minus strand of CM062918.1, from coordinate 54,871,665 downwards.
TTCAAGAACGTTTTCATCACCCCAGAAAGAAACCCTGTATCCGTTAGCAGTCATTTCTCATTCCTCCTTCCCCCGTCCCTGGTAACCACTAATCTACTTTCTGTTTGTTTGAATTTTTCTCTTCTGGACATTTCAAGTAAATGGAAGCATATAATATGTGGACTTTTGTGCCTGGCTTCTTTCATTTAGCATAATTTTTTCAAGGTTCATCCGTGTTGTAGCATGTATCAGTACTTCATTCCTTTTTATGGCTGAGTGATTTTTCATTATATGATTATACAGTCATGTGTCGTATTTCAATGGGGATACATTCTAAGAAATGCATCATTAGGCGATTTTGTCCATACAAGAACATCATAGAGTATACCTACACAAACCTAGAGGGTATAGCCTACTATACACCTAGGCCATATGGTACTAATCTTATGGGACCACCATCGTATATGTGTTCTGTGGTTGACCAAAACATTGTTATATGGTGCATGACTGTCCCACATTTTGTTCGTTTTCCATTTTTTTGGCTATTAAGAATAATACTGCTATGAACATTCCTGATTAATTTTTGTGTGGACGTATGTTTTCAGTTCCCTTGGGTATATACCCAGGAGTGGAATTGCTGGGTTATATGGTAACTCTGTGTTTACTTTTTAGAGGAACCGCCAAACTGTTTTCCTCTTTCCTTCCTTCTTATGAAGAGTGGTATGTTATAGATACTCTTTTGTGCTTTACTTTTTACACCTAACAGTATATCCTGGAAATCACTTCAAATCAGTTCATTCTTTTGAAGAGATATTCTCCTGATATTCTGCATTCTTTTTTTTTTTTTTACAGCTGTGTAGTACTCCACTCTGTAGACGGATCCTAATTTTTTCAACCATTCTTCTATATACGGGCATTTAGATTGTTTCCTATATTTTGCAGTTATAAACAATGTTGCAATAAATGACCTGTGCAGATGTATTTTTGTATTATTAGAGGTGTATCTTCAAGGTATATTCCTATAGGTGGGATTGCTGGGTCAAAAGTTGAGTGCATATGTAGTTTTGTTAGGTATTGCCAAGTTTCCCCTCAGGAGTGTTGTACTAATTTGCATTCCTACCAGTAATGTATGAGAGCACCCGTTTTCACTACAGCCTCACCAACAGGATATGTTACTGTGCTTTTGAATATTTTTTTTTTGCCAGAGATGACTGATTTTAAAAAATGCTCTGTAGTAATTTCAGTGACCAAACCCATGTGGAAGGGCACTTAATGCCTATGGTTGGCAGGTTCTTATAGCTTGAAAATGAAATACATTGTCCACTAATATTGCACTGATACATGTAGGTTATTATGTGCAAGTGAAATTGATTGGGATGCAATTTCTGGTCTAGTCAGAATTGCTCATTTGAAACCTTTTGCATTTAATGGAGTTGCTGCATTGATTTGTAATACTTATGCTCTAAAATACTTGTGGAGTTTAACAAAGGATAACTGAAATTGTAAGGAGAATATTTTTTCCTCTAGAGTATGTATGATATAGTTATTGGTTCACATTATGTGCTAGATATTTTGAACAGTACACACAGTACATATTGACACCACGGTATGGTAGTTATTTGACTAGTAATGGCCATATCTGGAACCTGTTATAGTTTCATAATAAAGAAGGCCAGTCTTAAGGAAGATGAAATCAAGAGTTTAAAGTTCTGGATTAGGATAATCCTATTTTATTTTAGTGGTGCCAAGAAACTAAGACAACATGAAAAACATCTGCATCTTAGAAGGTAACAAGGTCTGCCCAGCATGGCTGGAAACTTAGGTTCTTTCCCAGAAAGGGCACTGTTGCAGGTGCTTAGAACACATTAATGAAAAAAATGAAAATTCTTGCACTGGAGGAGCTTACATTCTAGTGGTTTTCTGATGAACTGATGTTCTCAGGAAAACAGATGCTGAGTGCTGATTGTGAATGGAAGCAGTAGAGGTCTGGTGTAGTCTTAAAGTAAAATCATCTTTGGTGCTATAAAAACCCCAATAACACTTGAGTTTACTGGTTACAAAGAGAAGGCCATGAAAAGTCACAGGATAGTTACTTATGCTGTTCACCAGTCTTTTTCTCTCTCATTTTAAATGATTGCTAGTAGTAGTAGTAATGGAATAATAATAACATAATAATAATAGTATAGTTTTTCTCTCACCTGGGGTTCCATGAGAGAACTAAGCCCCAATACTCTAGGTCATTTGGGCATTCATTGTATGTAAAGAATTAACTTCTGTCCAATGCATCTGTAATGGCATTTTATCATCCTTGGGAGAGCTGAGAAAAATATTCACTCCAATTTTCACTTCAAGTTCTGTGATTCGGATGAACCTCAGTTGAGAAAGATCATGGTCGTTGTAGTCAGTTAGATCTGTTGTTTTCCCTTAACTCTACCACTTATTAGCAGAGTGATGTTGGACAAGTCTTAATCTCTTAGCATCAGTTTCCTGATCTATAAAATGGGAATAATAATAGTTGCTCCCTCATAGGGCTGATGTGAGGATTAAACAAAAAAGTCTTTCTCATCTGTATTTATCCATTTCTATGGCTTTAAAAACTATCTATATGCTGATTGACATCCACATTTATGTCTTGAGGTCAGACCCCTTCCCTGAGGTCCAGAGTCATGGTTCATCTGCTTATTCCACATCTCATTTGGCTGCCTAATAGGAATCTCACACTAAATTTGCATAAACAGAAGGTGTGTTTCCTCTGAATCTGCCCTTAGTAAATGGCAGGATCTTTTTTTTTTTTTTTGTGAGGAAGACCAGTCCTGAGCTAACATCCATTGCCAATCCTCCTCTTTTTGCTGAGGAAGACTGGCTGTGGGCTAACATCCGTGCCCATCTTCCTCCACTTTATATGGGACGCCGCCACGGCGTGGCTGACAAGCAGTGCGTCCACGGGTACCCGGGATCCGAACTCGTGAACCCCGGGCTGCCAAGCGTGAACTAAACCGCTGTGCCACCGGGCTGACCCAATGGCAGGATCTTTTAACGAGTCACTGAGGCCAAAAGCCTAGGTGTCATTTGTGATTAATATCTTTTCTTTATACCCTATAACCATCAGCAATCCTCTTGGCTCCATCTTTTCAATGTATTTCTTATCTGATCACATATCATCATCTCCACCTTATTACTCTGATCTAAACCACCATCTCCTGCTTAGATAATTAAATAGTCTCTTAACTGGTTTCCCTGCTTTCTCACTTGACCTCCTACAGTCTATTCTTCACTTCATAGCTAGAATGATTTTTTTTTTTTTGGTGAGGACGAGTGTCCCTGAGCTAACATCTGTTACCGGTCTTCCTCTTTTTGCTTGAGGATATTGTTGCTGAGCTAACATCTGTGCCAGTCTTCCTCTATTTTGTGTGTGGGATGCTGCCACAGCCTGGCTTGATGAGTGGTGCTTAAGTCCACGCCTGGGATCCATACCCACAAACCCAGGGCCACTGAACCCGAGTGCACAAACTTATCCACTACGCCACTGGGCTGGCCCCAGAGTCTGCCTCTTTAGAGAGATGTTCAATGATCACACTATAGAAAATAGTGATCGCCTCTCCCCTGTTCTTTTTGTCTCTTTTGCTTTATTTTTTATAGCACTTATGCTTCCTGAAATTTAATGACTTATTTGTCTACTTGTTTATTATTTGTCTTCCTCACTAGAATGTAAACTCCATGAGAGCAGTGATCTTATATGTCTTGTTCATTCTAGTGCCCAGAAAAGTCCCTTGCACATAGTAAGCCAGGGGTGTAGCTCTAGGAAGTTGTCTGTGGAGTAAAATTGCCTCTAAATTAGATTAAGTGACTCTGCCTTTTCAAGATTTTAAGCCAAAGGAGAATTATTAAGTCAGTTAAACAACACTGTGAGTTTTTTGCATGGGGTACTCACATGTGAAGTGTTAAGATTTAGGATTGGTAACATTATCAAGAACATATAATTGTGCATAGGATGTGCTAAGTAATATGTAAAAAATAAGCTTGGAGTTCAGCTCTTATGCTCACTGCAGTGTTTAACATACTCTTTGGTTGTCCTCTATTTATAAATGGTAGTGATGTTAATGTAATAGTAATAATTTCTCTTGCTCTGGGAGGCTGTTTTTTTTTTTCCACTCTAAACTCTTGATTTAAAGTCTCTGTTGATTTTGATTTTTGGTGGGATACATTGTTGTCCAAGCTTTTTTTTTCTTTTAAATTTAATATAGTAGCATTTATAGAAGGCTTTTAAATTTTTGCCATGTTTTAAGACCTTTCCTGTTATCACTGTACCATAAAACTGTTTGGTCATGGGCAATTTTGTGTGATATAATTCAAGTAAGCAGCTTTGCTAACTGATAATATTAGAAATATAGGATAACCTAATCTAGAGCTAGGAGATTATATTATCTATGTGTTAATATAATTTAAAAGCTGTGGGCTCCAGTATCTTTTATATAAGGTATCATTGATCTTTCTTATACAAACAAGTATTCAGTCATGTATAATGAAACTTTGTCAGTAATGTAGTCATAGTTTCTGCTTTCTCAGAATTGCTCATTCTTTTGAAAAGAAGGAATGATGAAAAGATTTATGTGATTTAGTGAAGGTGGTGTGATGGAGTAGACAGCTGGATATATAAAGAGTAATACTGGGTCACACTTATTGAGCATTTACCATGCTCCAGGCACTATTCTGAGCACCTTAATCTGTTATTTAAACCACATTAAATCTGATTGTACTGTTTATTATTTAAACCACGTTTAACCGGTTTATTTTATAGATAAGGAAATTGAAGCACAGAGAGAGTAAGTAACCTGCCTAAGATCACGCAGCTAGTAAGTGGTGGAGCCTGGATTAGAACAGAAACAAAGGAGGGTGTTGGTGGAAACTATGGGGGGCAGAGCATGGAAATGGCCAGCCCCAGTGTGATGGTTTTGGCCAATCTAAAATCCCATTCAAGCAGTGTTGTGTAGGCAGGACCATTCGTCATAGGCGTTCAGGAACTCATGGTGACAATAAGACAGAATTTTAGGTGCCACATGTTGCTTTGACTTCTTAAAGAATGTTTCTAGTTCTTTTCTGCTAAAGAGGGGGAATAGATATAGGGGGTTAACAGTAATTGGTAGAAGGATTGGACTTTGTTATAGAAAGGTGAATATTAGTGAATCTTTATGCCCTGAAATATGAAGTTTTTCTTGGTAGACCTTGAAACCCTAAGGAGCAAGTTTGGTATGCAAACTGTCTAGAGTGCAAACAAGTAGTGAAATAATAATGACTGACATTTGTGTATGGCTTTTTAGTTTTCAGGGTACTTTGGTAAACATTTTCTCAGTTGATCTTCATAGCACCTGTGTGAGGTAGGCAGGGTAGATGTCCTGCCATTCGACAAGCTTCTGCAGAGGAGAGACAAGTCCTCGAATAACCTCTAGTTGCTAGATCCTCTTTCTTGAAGGTTCTGTTCATAAAGGAAGTTGCTGTTCCTTTGCAAAACTGCCAGAGGGTGAGTGGTTGTATGGTGTTATGGGTTTGATCTCTTAAATAAATGATTGGAAAGATGCTTAATCTGGAAGCAGAAGATACTTGCATGGTGAGGGAGCAAAGATGGCCTATTGTAATTGGCGTATTCTTAATGTTTGTTATACCGAAAGCCTAGACATTTTTAAGAAATATAACTTAGATTAAAACTATAAATCTAATAGCAACATCGTTGTAATCTTTTTTAAACCAATATTTTAATTAAAACCTTTTACTATTGATGCTGTTTTGATTATATTGTAGATTGGCATAGAGGGGGGTGCTTTACTTTTTTGAAGTCAAAAAACAAAGTTTGGTAGCTTCTGAAAAGGCTGATGTAACATACAGCAGTAGTGAAATGCTGATAAAAGTTTAGTACGTTCCCTGTTTCCCTTGTTCATTTTGAGTATACTTTGAATTGCTTTGGTTAATTTAAATTGGTCTGAGATATTAAGAGGGACTTTTCAAAACTCTTAAAGGTATGCTTTATAAGGGAATAAAGTCAGTTACAAATTTACAGAATCACTTCACTTTAAAGTAATTGACGATTGACAAAATGTGACTTTGTTTTTCAAAAATCTAAGAAATTGCTGAATATTTTGTATTCTTAAATTTTTGTATCTTTCAGTTCTCAGTGTTATTTTCTTTTTCCATGGTGCTTTCTTGTAACTGCCTCTTTATCACCACCCCCTCCCTCTTGGTCTGCCATCTGTTGGTTTGGCTCTTTATTTCAGAGTAGGAAGGCAGGAAAGTGTTTTTGTACACAGATAAAACTAGTCCTGTTTGGAGCTCAGTGAGCTGGAGTGCTTATGCAGTAAGTCTGCTGATGATAAATTCCAGGAGTACCATAGGCCCATAGGACTAGAAAGATAGTGATGACTCTGCAATATTGTCTGTAAGTTTTTTCTGACTGTTGCTTTATTTAATAAATAAAAATTAAGAAATAAATCATACTTAAAACACTATACTTTTTTCATGGAAAGCCATAAATTGGTTAAATATTGTTAATGGGCTTGTAAATAAGAGTAATTATATAGGAGAGTTTATCATAGTGAGTGTTAGTGAAATTCATGTCAAATGATTTCTTATAGTACTTTATAAATATAGTTCGATCATGATAAATTTACATTTGTTTATGCCTGACTCTACATTAATCTGCTATGGGAATATGTGGAGACTATTTGCAGCTCCTAGGCAGGTAATTCAATTCCCAGACGGCAATTTTTTGTTTTTGTTTTATCTTTTTATTACAAAGTATTTTGAACATGTATTAATATAAAAGTAGATAGGATAGTATAAAGAGCTCCCATGTACTCATCACTGAGCTTCAAGAATTATTACAAGCAGTCTAGTTTCCTCTATATTTCTATCTACTACCACCCTACCCCCAGTCCCTGGACTCTTTTGAACCAAATTTCAGACATATTTAATTTGTAAATTTCAGATATCTCAGTATGGATCTCTAAAAGATAGAGATTTTATTTTTTAATAAAATAAGCATAATACCATCATCATACCCCCCTAAAATTTATAGCTAGTTTTTTTTTTTTTTTTTTGCTGAGGAAGATTTGCCCTGAGCTAACATCTGTTGCCAGTCTTCCTCTTTTTAGTATGTGAGTCACTGCCACAGCATGGCTGCTGACAAGTGGCGTAGGTCTGCACCCGGGATCCAAACCTGGGCTGCTGAAGCAGAGCATGCTGAACTTAACTACTAGGCCCGGAGGACAGCCCCTTAGCAAGTTCTTAATATATATGTAATCAGGTTTCATATTTTTCTGATTGCTTCATATATATATGTAAATATGTATAGTTTATCTTCTTGAAGTGGGATCCAAATAAGGCCCATTCTTTACAATTGTTTGACATGTTTATTAAATCACTTTTAATCTTTAGACTCTCCCTCCATCTTTTGTTTTTTCTCCTCCTTACAATTTTTTGTTAAAAGAAGGCAGGTTGTTTGCCCTGAGAAGTTTCCTATAGTCTCATTTTGCAGATTGCATTTCTGTAATGTCATTTAACATGTTCTTCTGTCTCCTGAATTTCCTGTAAATTGATAGATGTCATATATATATATATATATATTTTTTTTTTTTTGGTGAGAGTACTTCATAAGAGTGGTTTGTGTTTCCATCAGGAGGTACATGAGGTCTTGCTTGTTATCTCTCTTTGTGATGTTAGCAGCTATCTTTGATCATTTCTTGGATTTATTAAGTCATCAAGGATTGCAAAATAGTGAAATTCTATTGTTCCTTGTTCATCTATTAGGTAGTATTCTTTTGGATAGTTCTTCAACAATGTAAATTGTGTATTTAGGGCATTGCATTTATGCCAGAACTGGTTCTGGGATGATTTAACAAGGTTCTGTGGTAGAATTCCTTTAAGGGAAGGGTGCAAGTCCTTATTATTCAAAATTCAGGGAAAACTTGGGGATATTGAATAACTAGACTTTGTTTAAAGGACATTTGGCCAATAAATAGGTTGATATCCCATTATGAGGTAACAGCTTGTGACCTAACATGTGTAGGTGGTCATTGGTGTTTGTTCTTTTTGGAGGTCAGTGTTCATATTCAGAAATTTCAAAAGTTATTTGTGCAGGGTAGCAGTTATTAGTTTCTTGAGCTAGATTTCTAAATTTTAAATTTTAAATTTTAAAACAGGCCTTGTGTGTGAATCAGATTTAAAAAATATTGAGTTTACATAACATAGCATATTTTGTATTAAAGGTTGTCAGAGAATTGGAGCAGCAGCATTTCCCAGTGTGGCTCCTTGACAAAAGGGTTTTAGGGTCAAATGAAGTTGGTAAACAATGTGCACTTTATCCTGTCTTGAAATGAAATAGTACATATTAACACGTCAAAGACCTACAGTAGAGAAACTTGTTTAACAATAACTCAGCATTTTCCAAATTTATTTGATCACTGAATCTTTTTTCCCCTTCACAACATCTTGAAGAGCTAGTGGAACAAATTTTCTAGAGGGAACAAATTTTGGAATATGTTGGATTAGAGGATGTGAACAAAGAATAAAGAAAAATATTTGATGATGAAGACTGTGTATGACTTCACTACAGTGATGTGGAGAAATTTTTGATAGGTAAATAATAAGACATTTTTCAATGAGAATAAACAAGAGGCAAATGTTGGTTGGTTGTTTTATCTTAGCCTGCAAGCATTATATTTTAGAGAAGCAATGTTAGAAAAGGATTTCAGTCATATTTTACATTTGCTACATGCCAGGCACTATTTTCAGTCATTTATATGTAATTTGTGATTTGTTTAATCTTCACGACAACCTTATGGAGTAGGCACACTGTTGTTATCTCAGTTTTCCAGATGAGGAAATTGAGGCACGGAGACGTTAAGTAAATTGTTCAAGGTTACACTGCAGGATTGGTGACATAGCAGAGCCAGGATCTGAACCTAGGCAGCCTGGCTCCAGAGTCCACGTGCATAGCTGCTATTCTACACTGCAAGGATATGGCAGATGGAGATCATGAAATATAAATTAGATTAAAAGGGGATTTTAAAATCTATTGGGAGGGAACAGACATATTTTCTTTAATTTTTAGGCAATCAGGGCCATAAGAATGTGGAGAGCTGGCTGTGTCCTAGTGAAGATAGAAAACATGGAGACCCAGGAACCATTATCCATGAAAAAGGTATACCTCCCAATGACATAGATTAGTTGCAGGTAGAAGGCTGAGTTAAGAGGATTTCAGACTTAGAATGGAATTGCAGCTCACTTAAAAGACCCCCTCATTTTATATATGAGATCTGAGGTTACATAGGTTTGTTTATGTGCCTGTAGGAATAATCATAGCTCACATTAGTATACTGTTGCATTAAAGCACTTACACATGGATTCTCGTTTGATCCGCTAAACAACCTTGAAAGGTATAATTAGGTAGGTTTCATATTTTCCACAGCAAAGCTGGTTCTTGAATTTAGATTTTCAGCATCTTAAAATGTAAAGTTTTCTACACTATACCACATTGCCTCAGTTCTTGATCAATAATATAGTAAAGAAGAGTAGTGCATGCTTTTGGAATGAGATGAGGATTTGAGTCAGAAAGAAAAACTGCATTTCAACGAGTAGAAATAACTCCCTCTTAAGTGTGAAAATAGTATATGCTAGTATAAAAAATAATTTTTTAGACAGTATAGGGAAATATAAAGACAAACATGAAAACTGTCCCACTATGCAGAGTAACCACTGTTAAATTCTAATGTGTAGTTCTCCAGATTTTTTTCTAGATCTATTTTATATAGAGAGAATTTTTTCAAAATTCTATATATGTTGTTTTATAACTTGAAATACTGTATTCTTTTTTTTTTTGGTGAGGAAGACCAGCCCTGAGCTAACATCCGTTGCTAATCCTCCTCTTTTTGCTGAGGAAGACTGGCCCTGGGCTAACATCCGTGCCCATCTTCCTCCACTTTATATGGGACGCCGCCACAGCGTGGCTGACATGCAGTGCGTCGGCGGGCGCCCGGGATCCGAACCGGGGAACCCCGGGCTGCCAAGCGCGGACGAAACCGCTACGCCACCGGGCGGCCCCGAAATCCTGTATTCTTAAGAGACAATAGGCATTTGTTCTTTTACCTCTACCATAGTAAAAAGGTACCTGCAGGGACAACAGGCATAAAATGGTAATGTCCTAGACAAACTAGGATGTATAGTCGTCGCCCCGCCCCGCCCCATACACACTCTAATAGCTGACTTGTTAGTAAAGGCTAGGTGAATACATAACCTTTTTGGGGTTAGGTTAATTTAAGGAGTCACTGAGTAGTATAAAGCTTCAGTTTATTGTTTTTCTGTAGAATTTGGGATTATTGATTGTTTTGTAGTTTGATAGAAAAAAATGTTTTTCACACTATACTAGATTAAAAGATAAGTAACTCAAACTTCAAGTAAACGTTAAGAAGAATAAAGTATGGTTCTTTTGGAGCATTGTATATATGAGCTCTTTTAGTATGTTTGTGTGTGTGAATGTGTGTGTATGTAACCATTTCTGATTATCATTATTATTGGAGTGGTCGGGGAGGAAGGAGCCTGTTGTGTTGGGTTGTGGAATGGATTTTTGTGCTTGAAGTCAGTCCTTTAGCAAATCTTGCTTTCTGTTTTATTGACTGCATCTAGTAATTTGCTTTGTTAATTGCTCTTTTTGCCCAAGCAGATTTTTGGGATGGTCTTATTTTAAAAAAGTTTTTCTTTTTGAGGATTGGCTTATATTTTATTTACATCTCTCAATATTTTCTTGTTGGTTCTAAGTTGATGGTAAGGCTTGTGATTTTAGCTATGTTAGTTCCTTTGCCTTTCCATATAAATTTAAAAATAAGCTTGTCTATAGCTACAAAAAATCTTGCTGGAATTTTGATAGGTATTGCATTAAATCTATAGATCAATTTGGGGGAGAACTAACATTTTTATATTTAGTCTTCCAACCTGGGAACATGGCATGTCTCTCCATTTATTTAGATCTCCTTTGATTTCTTTCATCTGTGTCTTGTAATTTTCAGCATATAGATCCTGTACATGTTTTGTTAGACTTGCACCTAGGTATTTCATTAAAAATGTTTAAAAAACTTTTTATCAAAGTATATTTTCATAGAACTGTACATATAGTAAGTGGATAGCTTGATTAGTTCCACAGGGATGGACTTATTTTCAAATTCTGTTATTTTCTGTCAACCTGAGAGATTTTCAGGAGGGTGGTAGGATTCAAGATGAGGGAACAAGAAAAGCTTCCCATTTCCTCCTGAGTCGGGTTTTCATACCGTGACTTCGTTGTTTTGTTTAAAAGTGAATTCTCAAGACAGTAGACATATTCAAAGATAGTTAAGGTTATTTCCAAATCAATTTGACATTTAGATTTTCCCTGTTATAATAATTTACCTCCAGTTGTTTTACAATAGAGATTTGGTTAGATGTTTTCTGATGTAGGAATTCATACTGTTTTAAAACAATGAAGATGTGGGTTGAAGATTTAAGAGATGGAAAGTTCTGTCTTCTCATTTTTGTTGAACCTCACTATTCCCTGCCCTTTAGTTTACTTTTGTGTAGTTTGTACAAAACAGAAGCTTAAGTAAATTTATCATCTTACTGTCTGGTTTTTATCTTCCTTCTAGGAAGGGTGGGCAGCTTAGTGTCTTGGTTTATGGGAGCAATATTTTTCTGCCTGTTCTTTCTGAGTAAGACTTATAAATCTAACTCTGAATTTATAGAGATGGTATCACTGTAATTACTTAAAGGAAAATCATTATGTGGCAAGGAAATTAAAAGTGAGATTTATTTAATACAGATACTCCTGGGAATAAATGAGTTTATTACATATGCTCCATCAGGAAGGACATGGTTAAAAATGGAAAAAGCATACTTATTTAACTCCTATGTATACTTTTTTGGTAAAAGTCTTTTCTTTCTTTCCTCTTTACAGCACTGGGGCTCAGCTGTGTCTGATTCAGCTGTTTCTGCTCTCCTCCCCCAATTTTTATTTTGAAATTTCTCAAATCTATAGAAAAGTTGAAGAACAGTACAATAAACACCCATATACTTTTGACCTAGTTTCACAAATTGTAACATATTACGGCAATTGCTTTTTTTTTCTCTAAGCACACATTTTACTTTTAAGTGAAAGTAAGTTTTAGTCATCAAGGTTATAGTCACCCTCCCCAAGTAGGTTGTAGTCACACCGCCTACCAAGCACTTCTGGTGTGCATCTCCTAAAAGTATGGATACCTTTATCACACCTCAGGAAAATAATAAGAATTCATTATCATCTAATATGCAACGTCTGTATTTAAATTTTTCTAGTTGTCTCCCACATACCTTTATAACTTTTTCGTGTGTCTTTTTCTGATCCAGGATCCAGTCACATTCACATATTGCTTTTGGTTTTTATGTCTCTTTAGTCTCTTTTATAATATGGAACAATCCTCTGCCTTTTTTTTAAATGACATTAACTTTATTGAAGAATCTAGGCCATTTGTCTTATATAATGTCCTACAATCTGAATTTGCTGATTGTTTCTTTTTTTTTTTGTGGGGAAGACCAGCCCTGAGCTAACATCTGTTGCCAATCCTCCCCTTTTTGCTGAGGAAGACTGGCCCTGGGCTAACATCCGTGCCCATCTTCCTTCACTTTATATGGGACGCCACCACGGCATGGCCGACAGGCAGTGCGTAAGCGGGCACTCGGGATCCGAACTCGCGAACCCGGGGCTGCCAAGCGCGAACTAAACCGCTGCGCCACCAGGCGGCCCCGCTGTTTGTTTCTTTAAGATTGTATATTCAGGTTAAATGTTAATTGCATGATGTACTTTTTGTATTACCTCAGGAAGTACTTAATGCCATTTTTTTCCGTTATAGGTGATGCTATGTTTGATTACTTGTTTAAGGTGGTGACTACTGCTAGATCACTTCACTGTAAATGCACATTTCTTTCCCTCTGTAACTAATAAGTAATCCAGGGGGTGATATTTTGAGATGGTGTGAAAATCCTCTCTCCCACAACCTTTTCTCAATCGTTTTAGCATCCATGGGAAGATTATCCTCCTCCTTGCCTGCATAATTTTCTTTTTTTTGATAAAAAATATTCATAGACAATATATGCACATGCTGAGATATCCACATGGTACAAAGGAGGTTACAGCAAAATGTGCATGTCCCTTTCGTTCACTATCTCCACTTACCTAGTATTTCCCAGAGTTAACTGTTACCAGTTTCTTGTGTGTCCTTTCAGAGATTCTAAACCCCTCCAGTCATTCATGCATATATATTCTCTCAATTTGTGTTTTTACACAAATCGTGGCATACTGCAGACTGTTCTACATCTTATTTTTTTATTGTGGTAAAATATAGGTAACATTTATTGTTTAAACCATTTGTAAAGTGTACAGTTCAGTGGCATTAAATACATTCACAATGTTGTATAAACATCACTACTGTCTATATCCAAAACTTTTTCATCATCCCCCCCAAAAACTCTTTTAAACAGTAAAAAAACCATTAAACCACAAAAACCCATTAAACAATAATTCCCTCTTCCCTTTTCCCCCAGCTCCTGGTAACCTTTCTTCTGCTTTCTCTATGAATTGGCCTATCCTTAGTACATCATATAAGGGTAATTATACAATATTTGTCCTTCTATATCTGGCTTATTTCACTAAGCATAATACTTTCAAGGTCCATCCATGTTGTAGCATATATCAAAATTTCATTTCTTTTTGTGGCTGAGTAATATTCCATTGTATGTATATACCATATTTTGTTTATCCATTTGTTTATTGATGAACATTTGGGTTGTTTCTGCCTTTGGGCTATTGTGAATAATGCTACTATGAACACTGGTGAACAAATATATGTCCCTGCTTTCAATTCCTTTGGATATATACCCAGGAGTGGGATTGCTTAGTCTACATCTTAATGGCGTTTTTTTCTTTCTTTTTTTTATTGATGTCATAATAGTTTATAACATTGTGAAATTTTAGTTGTATATTATTGTTTGTCAGTCAACATATAAACGCATCCCTTCACCCCTTCTGCCCACCCCCCAACCCCCTTCCCCCTGGTAACCACCAAACTGTTCTCTCTGTCTATGTGTTAGTTTATCTTCCACATATGAGTGAAATCATGCAGTGTTTGTCTTTCTCTGTCTGGCTTATTTCACTTAACATAATACCCTCCAGGTCTATCCGTGTTGTTGCAAATGGGACAATTTTGTCTTTTTTTACGGCTGAGTAATATTCCATTGTATATATATATCACATTTTTATCCAATCATCAGTTGAGGGACACTTGGGTTGCTTCCACTTCTTGACAATAGTAAATAATGCTGCAGTGAACATAGGGGTGCATATGCCTCTTTGGATTGTTGATTTCAGGATCTTTGGATAAATACCCAGTAGTGGGATAGCTGGATCATAAGGTATCTCTATTTTAAATTTTTTGAAGAATCTCCATACTGTTTTCCATAGAGGTTGCACCAGTTTGCATTCCCACCAGCAGTGAATGAGGGTTCCCGTTTCTCCACAACCTTTCCAACATTTATTTTTTGTCTTGGTGATTATAGCCATTCTAATGAGTGAAGGTGATATCTTAGTGCAGTTTTGATTTGCATTTCCCTGATGATTAATGATATTGAACATCTTTTCGTGTGCTTATTGGCCATCTGTACATCTTCCTTGGAAAAATGTCTGTTCATGTTCTCTGCTCATTTTTTGATTGGGATGTTTGTTTTTCTGTTGTTCCGTTGTGTGAGTTCTTTATATATTATGGATATATATATATCCGTCGGATATGTATATATCCGACCCCTTGTCGGATATATGGCTTGCAAATATTTTCTCCCAGTTGGTGGGTTGTCTTTTCATTTTGATCCCTGATTCATTTGCCTTGCAGAAGCTCTTTAGTCTGATGAAGTCTCACTTGTTTATTTTTTCGTTTGTTTCCCTTGTCTGAGTAGACATGGAATTTGAAAACATCCCTCTATGACCGATGTCAAAGAGTGTACTGCCTGTGTTTTCTTCCAGGATTTTTATAGTTTCAGGTCTTACCTTCAAGTCTTTGATCCATTTTGGGTTCATTTTTGTGTATGGCAAAAGAAAATAGTCTACTTTCATTCTTTTGCATGTGGCTGTCCATTTTTCCCAGCACCATTTATGGAAGAGACTTTCCTTTCTCCACTGATGTTCTTAGCTCATTTGTCGAAGATTCGCTGTCCGTTGATGTGTGGGTTTATGTCTGGGCTTTCAATTCTGTTCCATAGCTCTGTGTGTGTCTTTTTGTACCAGTACCATGCTGTTTTAATTACTAAGCTTTGTGGTATATTTTGAATTCAGGGATTGTGATGCCTCCAGCTTTGTTCTTTTTTCTCAGGATTGCTTTATCTATTTGGGGTCTTTTGTTGCCCCATATGAATTTTAGTATTCTTTGTTCTATTTCCGTGAAGAATGTCATTGAGATTCTGATTGGGATTGCACTGAATCTGTAGATTGCTTTAGGTGGTGTGGACATTTTAACAACGTTTATTCTTCCAATCCACGTGCATGGGATATCTTTCCATTTCTTTATGTCTTCTTCGATTTCTTTCAATAGTGTCTTATAGTTTTCATTGTATAGTTCTTTCATCTCCTTGGTTTAATTTATTCCTAAATATTTTATTTTTTTTGTCACGATTGTAAATGGGATTGTCTTCTTGAGTTCTCTTTCCATTAGTTCGTTCTTGGCATATAGAAATGTAACTGATTTTTGTTAGTTGATTTTGTACCCTGCAACTTTGCTGTAGTTGTTGGTTATTTCTAATAGTTTCTCCAATGGATTCTTTACGGTTTTCTATATATAAAATCATGTTGTGTGCAAACAGTGAGAGTTTCACTTCCTCATTGCCTATTTGGATTCCTTTTATTCCTTTTTCTTGCCTAATTGCTCTGGCCCAAACCTCCAGTACTGTGTTGAATAAGAGTGGCGAGAGTGGGCACCCTTGTCTTGTTCCTATTCTCAGAGGAATGGCTTTCAGTTTTTCAGTGTTGAGTATGATGTCGGCTGTGGGTTTGTTATATATGGCCTTTAGGCATCTTAATGTATTTTTAACTTAATATATCATGGTTATCATTCCAATTCAATATATTCCAGATAATTATAGATCTTCCTCGTTCATTTTAATGATTGCCTTGAATCCCAGTGTATATGTATAATTTATTTAGTTTCTTATTGGTAGACTTTAGATTATTTCACCTTTGTTTTTTGCCTTTTTTTTTTTTTTGCTATTCTAAATAATAGTGCAATGAATAGGATATTTCTTAGTTTAAGCAATACCTTGTTTCTTGATTAAAACTGCAGTGTGAAAATATTGATTGAGCCTAATCTCATTAAGCATACCTCAATATGCATACCTCAAATATCCTTAAAATTCATCTTCTCATAAGCCCAATACGTTATTGCTCTTTTATTTTAGGCCCTCATCTCTCAAATTCGGGGGTGTCTCTTGTGTCCTGGCTTTTCTGTCCTCTTCATTCCCTTAGTATTAACCATAGCTCCTGCTGGGTTACTTTGTTATGCAATGTTATCATATTGTATTTTAATTGCTTACATATCCTTATTCTTTTCTGGGTTTTGAGTTCTTTAGGAGAGCACTGTGCTTTGTATGTAGAAGACCTTTCTACTATGGATAAATTTTGCACATTCTTGTCAAGTTCCTAGTAATAATAAATTGGAATGCCTTTGTTAAAATTAACATATAGTTACAGAAGATTTTTTAAAAATGTGAAAATAGGACTGAGCTTAGTTCATTAGTGAATGTACTAGGGGTACATCCCTTTGATTTTTTTCTGTCTTTTTTTTTTGTGAGGAAGGTTAGCCCTGAGCTAACATCTGTTGCCAATCCTCCTGTTTTTGCTGAGGAAGATTGGCCCTGGGCTAACATCCATGCCCATCTTCCTCTGCTTTACATGTGGGATGCCTGCCACAGCATGGCTTGATAAGCAGTGCTAGGTCCGTGCCCAGGATCCAAACCTCTGAACCCCGAGCCACCAAAGTGGAGTGCGTGAACTTACCACTATGTTATTGGGCCAGCCCCGTGAGGTTTTTTTTTTTTTAATGAAGAGATAAAAGAGTTATTTTGAAGGCAGTTAGTGTTTGGTACTATTATGTCTCCCCTCTCTCCTTTTTTGATATCATTAAATCTTTCAGATAGTCTTTTAAGTTTTATTTTTCTCAAAATCATATTCACATATTGATATTCTGAGATTGTGTGAGGAGCTAGCCATAGTACCTACTTACTACGTTTTTACTATTTCTCCATTCTTTATTTTAGGGAACCTCATAAGAATGAGTTCTTGAAGTATAAATTGGATAATCATTGGGACTTCAATGAGGATAAATTTACCAAAGATGTTATGATTGCCATGACTTAGGCTTTAGATGCTAGCAAATTGTTGGTTCTAAAGAAGGGAGAGGATATTTTCTCTACAAACAATATATGATAGGGATCACTGGCCTCTTCATACCTCTAAAATATCTACTTTTGTTGAAGTCTTTTGTCTGGTTCATGGCCATTGGTCAGCTACAAATTAAGGTATTTGCATTTCTGGACTAGCTGCATCTGTTTGCATAACAGATTGTTGAACTTGACAGATTGATAACTTGCTTTACTCTTTTGTTCCAAAGGATTCTTTCATTAAAAAGAGCATTGATGTTCCCAAAACCCCAAGGTTGATAGCAGCCATTGTTTGGAATTACTACCCTGAAAACAGAATAATTAAAAACATAGTAAATTTGCTTATAGCTAGTTATCATAAACTTTTTGTACTAGAATATTGTAGTGATGTATTTTTGTTTATTACTTTTTGTCAACAAGAGTTACTGTATCTAATGTTACACTAACTTCTATGATGGAATATAAAAGAAGGAACTTAAAATAGTTCAAATTACTTCCCTTTGGGGGATATATGGTGAACAATTAGAGACTGTACAATACAATGCCTAACATTTATTTTTATAGTTTTCAAAGTACTTCTACATAAGGGACATGGAAATTCCAAGATGAGAAAGATCATTGTGGGTTAAGGTTATTAGAACAGGTTTAATTGGGACGAAAAATGGTAGGATCTGAATTAGTACCTGAAGGAAGGATTTTTTAGGTACAGTGGAAGGGGTGGGCATTCTAGGGGGCAGCAGCATGGGAAAAGGTCCAGAGGTAGGAGTGAACATATCCCAACTGAATGATGGTAAGAATTGGTAGGGATGTCTGTCTGACTAGAGCAGAGATCTGCTGAGGAGCATGGTCTGGTTAAGATTTGATAGTTTGGAGGGAACAGTTGATTGTGAGCCTTGGGAAGCAGAATGAGGAATTTTAAGCCTAGTGAGCTGTATCTCAGGGTCTTGGCAGGAAATAAATGAACTAGTTATAGAGGTTTGGGTAGGGTTAAGGAAAGCAACAAGGAATTGCGAAGTTCGCGAGGCCTAGCAATATCGGGAAGCCATTTATACTTTTAAACCAGAGGGGGCAAGAAGAGGAACACTGAAGCCGGATGAGAGCTGGAGCAATGGAAGCCAAACCAGTGGATAGGACCTGTGGCTGTGCAGGAAAGGGTCCTGAGGTGGGGAGGGAGCCAGGGAAATGAGGACCCCAATTTCTTTTTCTTCTCATCCTCTAATTGCCTGCTAATGCCTCTCTTTGGCCTAATCCAGCTGGAAGCCAGGGAAGCTTGGGTAGTGTAGTCCTAGAGGTCAGCCTCAAAGGGTGCAAAGCAGAGCACAGAAGAGTAGAGATTAAGTTTGTTTGGGGAGACTGGGATGAAATAGACAATGCCTAGCCCAGGACCCATTTTAAATTATTGTAAATTTGTAAGCAGAGAAATGTTATACTGGAAATGCTCTTGTAGGAAGATTTGGTTTAGTGGAATTTGAAAAAGTCTCTCTTCAGGCAAAGTTCCAATTTATAACAAAAAAGGCAGAATGCAATCTGTTAACTGATTTATCCTTATATCCCCCATGGGCTATATAATCTTTTTATTTCTCTGTAGACTCCTTAGACCAGAATTAATTCATCTACCACAGAGAGTTCCCGATCCCCTGCAGCAAGAAAGGGAGGGTGCCAGTGGCTTAAAGGGACAAAAGAGGGAGCAGAGTACTAGCATTGCAAAGCTTAAGTCTGGTTGTAGAGTGGATGGGGCAGTGGTGAAGAAAAGTACACATAATAACAAATCAGGTAGAGTAGACAAATATTATAATATGTGTAAGCAAAAGTGTTATTAGAGTTTAGAAGTAGTAGTGATCAAATCTGTATTGGTGAGTGCAGAGTGATTAAAACATGAAAGGCTTTATGGAGGAAGTGACCTTTGATAGAGAAGTATGGATTTTGACAGACGAAGATTAGATAGGTGAGGACTCATCAGTTACAGGGAATAGCATGAACAAAGGCACAAGGTGGGAGTGTTTAGTTTGTTAAAGTGTTTGTTAAAGATTAGGATGTATTTAGGGGAGTTGTGGAAGATGAAATTGGAAGACAAACTTGGCTCCCTCTGGATGGACTTAAACCTATAACAATGGCTTGGACTTTTTGGGAGCCCATTGCAGTTTACCAGGGCAGGTTATGAGGGCTGAAGCAGGGTGGGGCCAGTGGGAATGTTAAAAGAGGCTGGGGTGTAAAGGAAAGGTCTGAATCAAAGACTGCTTTACAGTTTTGACTCTGGGTACTTGAGTGATGTAGCAGAAGGAGCTGGTTTTGTAAGGATGCAGGAGGGAGGGTAGGGGAGCATTAGGAGGTAGGGAAGCTACAAGAGATGGTGAAGTTAGTTTGGGACGTTGTGAATTGGGGGTAGGAAGCATTGACATGGTGATGTCCACTAGGCATTTGGAAGCATAAGACTGGTGTTCTTCAGAGGTGCTGGCCAGAGGTGTGGATTTGGGAGATATCTGTGTAGTGATGATGGATTAAGCTTTAGCCCTGAACAGAAATGGTTGATGTAAAAAAAAAAAAGAAAAAAGAAAAAATATTGAGAAGAAAAAGACAGAGTTATTGGGGTTTTTAATGTTTGTTTTTGGTCAGCTTTTGAGGTATAATTAACGGACAATAAAACTCACCATTTTATGTGAACAGTTTGACAGATTTTGACAAATGTATATAGTCATGTAGCTACCACCCAATCATGATATAGTCCATTTTCATCATCCCCAGAAAGTTCCCCTGTACCTCTTTGTAGTTAATCCACTCCCCCTATTCCCTAGCCACTGGCAACTACTGATCTGCTTTCTATCATTATAGTTTTGCTTCTTCTAGAATTTTATATATAGAAGCATAGTTATTTAGTCTTTTGTGTCTGGCTTCTTTCATTTAGCATAATGCTTTTGAAATTCATGCATGTTGTTGCTTGTATCAGTTCCTTTTTATTACTGGGTAGTATGCTATTGTCATATACTATAATTTGTCTATCCATTCATCCGTTGATGGACATTTGAGTTTCCAGTTTTTGGCTATTATGAATAAAGCTACTATGAATATTCATGTGCAAGTTATGTGGTCATATGTTTTCATTTTTCTAGGCAAATACCTAAGGAATGGAATTGCTGCATAGATAATAAGTACAGTATATGTTTAGTTTTATAATAAACTGCCAGTTTTCCATTTTATGAGTTTTAGTTGTTCCACATCCTCATCAATACTTGGTATTGTCTATTCCTTTAAATTTAGCCGTTTTAGTGGGTTTGTAATAGTATCTCATGTTTTAATTTGCATTTCTCTAATGACTGATGTTGTTGAGCATCTTTTTATATGCTTAATTGGCCATTTATGTATCTTTGGTGAAATGTCTGTTCAGATATTTTGTCCGTTTAAAAAATTGTGTTTTCTTATTATTGAGTTGTAAGAGTTCTTTTTATTTATTCTCCATACAAGTCCTTTGTTGGATGTATGTTTTGCAGATAGTTTCTTTAAGTTTGGGGCATGGCTTTTCATTTTCTTAACAGTATTTTTTTTTTTGCTGAGAAAGATTTGCCCTGAGCTAACATGTGTTGCCAATCTTCCTCTTTTTTTTTTTCTTTTTTGGTGAGGAAGATTGATCTCGAGTAAACATCTGTTGCCAATCTTCCTCTTTCTGCTTGAGGAAGATTTCCTGAGCTAACATCTGTGCCAGTATTCCTCTATTTTGTATGTGGGATGCCGCCACAGCATGGCTTGATGTAGGTCCATGCCTGGGATCTGACCCTGTGAACCTGGGCTGCCAAAGCAGAGTGTACAAACTTAACCACTATGCTACTGGGCCGGCCCCGATCTTCCTCTTTTTTTGCTTGAGAAAGATTAGCCCCGAGCTTACATCTGTGCCAATCTTCCTCTTTTTGCTTGAGGGAGATTGTCTCTGAGCTAACATCTGTGCTGGTCTTCCTCTATTTTGTATGTGGGTTGCTACCACAGCATGGCTGACGAGTGGTGTAGCTCCACACCTGGGATTCAAACCTGCAAACCTGGGCTGCCCAAGCGGAGGGTGCTGAACCCAACCACTACACCATGGGGCCAGCCCTTTAACAGTATTTTTTGAAGAGCAAAAGTTTTTAATTTTTTTTTTTTTGTGAGGAAGACCAGCCCTGAGCTAACATCCGTTGCCAATCCTCCTCTTTTTGCTGAGGAAGACTGGCCCTGGGCTAACATCCGTGCCCATCTTCCTCTACTTTATATGGGACGCCACCACAGCATGGCTGACAAGCAGTGCGTCGGTGGGTGCCAGGGATCCGAACCTGCGAACCCCAGGCTGCCAAGCGCGAACTAAACCGCTGCGCCACCGGGCGGCCCCCCAAGAGCAAAAGTTTTTAATTTTGATGAAGTTTAATGTATCAAATGTTTCAGTTCTATTTAAGAAATCTTTGCTTAATCCAGGGTTACTAAGATTTTTTTCCTATGTTTTCTTCTAGAGACTTTTATAGTCTTAGTTTTGTTGTTTTTTTTTTTTTGAGGAAGATTGGCCCTGAGCTAACATCTGTTGTCCATCTTCCTCTTTTTTTTTTTCCTTTTTTCTCCCCAAAGCCCCAGTACATGGTTGTCTATCATAGCTGTAGAGTTTTGTCTCTTCTACGTGGGATGCCACCTCAGCATGGCTTGATGAGCAGTAAGTAGGTCCATGCCCAGGATCCGAACCAGTGAACCCTGGGCCACCAAAGTGGAAGGCACAAACTTAACCACCAGGCAAGCCCCTATAGTCTTAGTTTTTACATTTATGTCTGTGAACCAGTTTGGGTTGATTTTTGTATATGGTATGAAATTAGGATCAAGGTTCATTTTTTTCTATGTGTATATCCATTTGTTCCAGCACCCTTTGTTGCAGATTATCCTTTTCCCATTAAACTGCTTTGGCACCTTAGTTAAAAATCAATTGGCCATATATATGTGTGGGTCTGTTTCTGGACTTCAGTTTCTGTTCTGTTGATCTGTCTTGATGCCAATACATGTCTTGATTACTGTAGCTTTATAATAAGCCTTGAAATCATATAATGGAAATTCTCCCAACTTTGTTCTCTATTAAAATTGTTTTGCTATTCTCAGTCCTTTGCATTTCTGTCTTGCAAATTTCTGCAAAAGGCTATGAAAAGTGTTCTGTTTTTGTTACTTGATTGGGATCATTTAATGATCTTGAGAGAGTGGCTAGGAGGAATGGATTTTATCATAGCAACAGGACTTTAAGAATGAACTGCATTGGCAGTTGATTCATTGAAAAACCTTCTGAGGTTTTTAATTTTTAAAAATTTAGAGTGATATAGAACATGTGAAACAACCATGGTAGAGATAAGAAGCAGCTGATTTAGTGGTTAAGAGGTTGGATGTCAGACTGCTCTGGTTTGAATCCTTACTCTATCAATGGCTGGCCGTGTGACCTTGGGTAAACTGTTTAGCCTCTCTGTGCCTCCATTTCCTTTCCTGGCGAATGGGAATAATAAGAGTACCCATTTCATAGAGTTGTTCTGAGATTAAATAAGATAATACATAGAATGGGTTTAGCACAGTGCCTGCCACATAAAAAGTGCTCAGTGAATGTTAGCTGTTGTTATTGTTGTGTTCACCTAGAGAATGTAAGAAAGCTTCAGAGTTTGTTAGATTAACTGGTATGAACTATTAAGTCTACCCCTCTGTTCAAATCCTTCAGCCTCCCTCATTTATTTCAGTTTTAGAAAGATAGTGGTAGTGCTGTTTGGTTTATTTTCCAGTCCTTTGGTAGTTTTTCCAACCTCACTTTTCATTGGTGAATTTGGTAATGTATGTATGTAATTAAATTTGGATTTGTGTATTGGACCATGAGTTGAAAAAAGAACCGTTGGCCTTTAGTGGTATAAATCTTTACTGTAAATTAAAACAAAACCAAACAACAGCAGTCTTTTTTTTTCTTTGCCAGTATTTAGCTGGTTCATCAGAATTGTGAATTGGTGGTTCTTGAATACAAGTGAAAACTCATTAGTTTGATTCGATTTTGTCTATAGTTCTTTACTTGCTGAGTAAGCATGTCTGTTTCCTGGTTTATTTGACTAGTTCTCATTATTGATGTAGCAACACAATTTTGTTGCCAGCAAACTCAGCAAGTCTTTTCCTTTTCTAAATGTACTCACTTTTTGAATAGGGATGATAAAAAAACCTTTTTTATCAGCTGTTTAATTTTGTGCGGCTGAACATTGATAATTTGTATGGTTTAATGAGTAAAAGTGCCAAAATCAGTCAGTCAGCCTAATGAAGCCCTCTAGAAGGGAAGTACTTGGGAGAGAGCTGGATCATAGTGTACACTTAATTTTCAGTTGCAGAACTTTGCAAATGGGCTGTCCCTTCTGCACATCCAGAAATGCCCTTGATAAGTATCCCTAGTGACGTCTTTCTTTTATGAATCTCTAAGTTCATAAATCCAGAGCTTTATAAATTTATTTGTGGATGTGATTGTGGCAGAGGAGTGGTGGTGAATGACAAGTTCAGTTTTGAAGGTGTTGAATATAAGATTCCTTTGGGACGTCTGAGTGGGTATATCTTGTTAGCAGTGAATATTCAGGTCTGGAGCTCAGGAGAGAGAAATTTGGACTGAACTCATTAACTTATGAGAATTAGGTGAAAGCCTTGGGAGTAGCTGGACATGCTCCAAAAATGTACATACAGTGAGGAGACAGAATTGAACTGAAGACAGAATCCATGAGATCGGTCCACTGTGGTACCACCACACTTGGAATCATTTCTTTTCAAGTGCTTCCATTGTGTCAGTTTAGAGTAAGATAATATGTATCTGAGTTTAAATTAGATTCTATGTAAATAATGAACTACATAGACCCAGATTGCTCAGCTAAATTGAGCAAATATTTATTGAAGTCCCTCTATGTGTTTTACTTCTGCAAAGTACTGGGATTATAAGCAAAATTGACACTTGTATTTGCCTTCATGGACTTTATGCACTCATATGAGAGGAGACTAAACAAATAATCACACAAATAGTACATAATTGCAAACTATGCAAAATGCTGTGAAGGTAAAGTACTGGTTGCTGTGTGAGCATTTTAAAAGAGGGACTTGATCTCATGGGTGCAGGCAGGGATAACTTCCCTGAGGAAGTGACATTTAATTCAACTAGTAATTATTGAGTACCTAGTATATCCCTGGTACTGGGCTCTTTAAACTAAGATTTATGACTAGGTATTAACTGAGTGAAAGAGGGTAAGATGGAAAAGGCAGGCTCTATGGAGAGGGAACTGCATGTGCAAAGGTCCTGCAATAGAAAGGAGCATGGTGCCTTCGAGGAATTGAACATCTCAGGTGTAGCTGTGGAAGGAGAGTGAGCGGGAGAGGGCAATTCTTGGCCTTGTTGTCCATAGCAGAGATTTTGTTCTTTAGAGTAAAGTTATTGAAAAGCTTCTGAAAGTTTTTTTTAGACTTTTTTTCCCTTTTAAATAGACTTAAAGTTTTTATTATAGAAAAATATTAAACATATACATGAGTGGAGAGAATATTTCCTAACATCTGGTGTCAACAGTTATCAACTCATGGCCACTTTTATTTCATTTATACCTCTGCACTGTTTTCACTCACAACATATCCGACACCAAATGTGTGGGTTTTTTCCTTACACCAACCAATTCTCCAACTCTCCAGACACTAATGGGGTGTCCGTGCCCACTAACGGGGTGTCTCCAATTTAACTCAGTTCTGACACTAACTACCTGGAATTAGCTCAGACTTCGCAAGTTAAGGGCTCAGTCCCACAGAACTGCCTCTGCTTCAGACGCCAGTTGGGAGTCCCAGGTTGCCACCTGTGCTTTTGACCAACCGGCTATAAATTGGTAGTTCTCAATATCCCCTTGTCAGGTTTGATAATTTGTTAGAATGGCTCACAAAACTCAGGGAAACACTTTACTTGCATTTACCAATTTATTATAAAAGAACTCAGGAACAGCCAAATGGAAGAGAGGCATAAGGCAAGGTGTTTGAAGAGGGAGGGGATGGGGTGGCAGGAGATTGGTGCGCAGAGCTTCATGCCCTCCTTGGGCACACTGGAAACTCTCCAAACCCTGTTTAGAGGTTTTTATGAAGGTTTCATTACCTCAGCATGATTGATTAAAGCATTGGCCATTGGTGATTTAACTCAGTCGCCATCCTCTCTTCTCTCCTGGGAGATGGGGGTTGGGAGGCTGAAAGTTTCAACTCTCTAATCATGGCTTGGTCTTTCTGGAGACCTGTCCCCATCCTGAAGCTATCTAGGGGCCCCCAGCCACCAATCATCTCATTAGCATACAAAAGATACTCTTATCACTTCATTGATTCCAAGGGTTTTAGGAGCTGTGTGCCTGAACCAGACAAAGATTAGATATCTATTTTTCATACTACGTGCTCCCATCTACTTTCCTTGCCTTTTGTATCTTAGATGCAGGCAGTCATTTAGATTATTTTGGCGGTCCAGATGAGAGATGATTGATTATAGCTTGGACGAGGGTTATGGCAGTGAAAATGGAGATATATGGATAGATTTGAGAGCTGTTTAGGGGGTGATACACTTGTGCAAAAGTATGCATACTGGAATATGTGAAAATTCCAAGATGAAAAAGGGTAAATTTGTGTACCATAGGAGAAACAGACCAACTATGAAATAGCATGGATTCGCTGGTGTTGTGGGAAAAGGTAGGGCATTCTTTTTTTTTTTTTTTGTGGGGAAGACCAGCCCTGAGCTAACATCTGTTGCCAATCCTCCCCTTTTTGCTGAGGAAGACTGGCCCTGGGCTAACATCCGTGCCCATCTTCCTCCACTTTATATGGGACGCCGCCACAGCATGGCTGACAGGCAGTGCGTCGGCGGGCGCCCGGGATCCGAACTCGCGAACCCTCGGCTGCCAAGCGCGGACTAAACCGTTGCGCCACCGGGCGGCCCCCTAAGGTAGGGCATTCTTAATGTTTTTCTTTGATGAGTTTTGTTCAACCCAACCAACTTTATTGACTACAGTACTATATTGCTAATCCTCTTTGATAATGTTCTTTTTTATTTTATTTTATTTTTTGTGAGGAAGATTGGCCCTGAGCTAACATCCGTTGCCAATCTTCCTTTTTTTGCTGAGAAAGGTTAGCCCTGAGCTAACATCCATGCCCATCTTCCTCCATTTTTGTGTGTGGGACACTGCCACAGCATGGCTTGATGAGTGATGCGCAGGTCTGTGCCCGGGATCCGAACCAGCAAACCCTGGGCCGCCAAAGTGGAGTGCACAAACTTAACCACTACCCCACTGGGCCAGCCCCTCTTTGATACATTCTTATTTCCTAAGCCAGGTATGACCAACTCCTCTTGGAACCTCCTGTTTCTTTATATTACTTGCATAACTTGCTTCTTTACTCTTAAGGCCTGCTCCCAGGCCAAAGGTGAGTAGTTTCTTGGTCCTCTTAATTACTATGAAGCAGACTTTTTACCTTTCTGGGCCATAGGTCTGTACCTTGGTTTCATAGCATCTTTTTCTCCCCATGTGCAGTGTGCCTTTTATTAAAAAATATTTGTGTGTCTGTGTGGTTAAATACATATAACATCAAATTTACCAATTTAACCTTTTTTTTTTCTTTACCATTTACCTTTTTACCACTTTTAACTGTACAGTTCAGTGGTATTAAATACATTCATAATTTTGTGCAGCCATCACCATCATTCATCTCTGTAACTATTTATCTTGTAAAACTGAAACTATTCCCATTAAGCAATAACTCTCCATCCCTGCTTTCCCCAAGCCCCTGGCAACCACCATTCTACTTTCTGTCTCTACAATTTTGACTACTCTAAGTACCTCATATGAGTGGAATCATGCTGTTATCAAGTGAAGGCTCGCTGCCCAGTGTGCATAGAAGCCAATACTACAGCACCAGCTTTTGAGAGAAGAAAGAGCTTTATTGCATGACTGACCAGCAAGGAGACAAGAGGCAAGACTCAAATATGTCCCCCTGAGCTGAAGCAGGGTCATACTTTTAAGGATTTGGGAGTGAGAGTGCTTATACAAAATGCTATCTTGGTGGAATCTGATTGAAGGGTGGGAGTGTAGCATTCTTAAAAGTCCAATATACTACAAATCAAGAGACCCCTCACTTCTTATTAGGTTCCCTGTTCCTCTTTCTCTTTACATTGAGTTCTGTAGTTGGGGAACTTTTGGTTCCTAGGCAGCTCAAGGCCATCTGAGGACAAGGTTTCCATCCTTTGAGCATGCTTCAGTTACATGACTTGCAGTTTTTGCTCGTTACCCCTGCAAAAAAAACTTCTGATGGGGCTGGCCCTGTGCATAGTGGTTAAGTTCGGCCGCTCTGCTAAGGCTTTGTGGGTTTGGATCCTGGCTGCGGACCTATACCACTCATCAGCTGTGCTGTGGTGGCGACCCACAAACAAAATAGAAGAAGACTGGCACAAATGTTAGCTCAGGGCCAGTCTTCCTCAGCAAAAACAAACAAACAAAACTTTTGATACAACATTGTTATTGATACAATAGGATACAAGAGGGCTAATGTGAATTGGCCTATGATGATTACAATACAATATTTGTCTTTTTGTGACTGGTTTATTTCAGTTAGTATAATGTCCTCAAAGGTCATCCATGTTGTAGTTTATGTCAGCATTTCTTTCCTTTTTAAGGCTGAAAAACATTCCATCGTATGTATATACCACATTTTGTTTATCCATTCATCCATTGATGGATATCTAGGTTGCTTTTACCTTTTAGCTATTGTGAAGAATGCTGCTGTGAACATGTGTGTACAAATATCTCTTCAAGACCCTTCTTTCAGTTCTTCTGTGTATATATCCAGAAACAGAATTGGTGGATCATATGGTAATTCTATTTTTAATTTTTTGAGGAACCGCCATACTGTTTTACTACAGCCACTGTACCATTTTACATTCCCACCAGCAGTGCACAGGGATGCCGGTTTCTCCACATTTTTGCCAATACTTTTTTTTTTTCGAAGAGTGCATTCTTTATTTGTGAAAATGTTTGAAGCAGACGTACAATGTATGTCTGATGGGCTGTAAGTCAGGCAGCTCTGGGAAAAATAAGTTTTAGGCCAAATCAGGTTTAAAACAGAATGGCTTCCCCAGATACCCCAATATGTGAAAACTTATTCTTATGATTTTCATCACTGTTTTCCACAGTGGCTGCACCATTTTACATTCCTACCAGTAGGAGACAGGTTTCCCTTTTCTCCACACTCTCATCAACACTTGATATCTTTTATCTTTCGTTTTGTTTTGTTTTTGTTTTACAGCAGACATCTTTAGAGGTGTGAGGTGATATCTCACTGTGGTTTTGATGTGGATTTCTGTGATGATTGGTGACATGGCTCAGCTGTGCCATCTGCTTATGAGTCTGTGGAGAGTGTAACTCACATCTGTTACTATCTTGTTCCATTTCCATTGGATTCTTTCCTTAGTTTCCATATCTCAGTTGTAGCTTCCTTTCTGCTCTAACACTTGTTTTTTTGATAGTAGCCATCCTAATGGGTGTGAGGTGGTATCTCATTGTAGTTTTCATTTGCATTTTTCTAATGATTAGTGATGTTGACATCTTTTCTTGTGCTTATTGGTCATTTGTATGTCTTCTTTGGAGGAATGTCTATTCAAGTCCTTTGCCCATTTTGAATTGGGTTGTTTTTGAGTTTTAGAAGTTCTCTTTATATTTTGCATATTAATCCCTTGTCAAAAATATGATTTGCAGATATTTTCTCCCATTCTGTGGGTTGCCTTTGATATTGTCTTTTGATGCACAAAATTTAAAAATTTTCTTGAAGTCCAATTTGTCTATTTTTCTTTTGTAGCTTCTCCCTTTGGTGTCATATCCAAGAAGTCATTACTAAATCCAGTGTCCTGAAGCTTTTGCTCTATGTTTTCTTCTAAGAGTTTTAAAGTTTTAGGTCTTACATTAGGTCTTTGATCCATTTTGAGTTAATTTTTATATATAGTATTAGGTAAGGGTCCAACTTCATTCGTTTGTATGTGGATATCCAGTTTTCTCAGCACAATTTGTTGAAAAGACTGTCTTTTCCCCATTGAATGTCTGGTACCCTTGTCAAAAATCATTTGACCATATATGCAAAGGTTTATTTCTGGACTCTGTGTTCTATTCCGTTGGTCTATATGTCTGTCTTTATGGCAGTACCACACTGTTTTGATTTTTGTAGCATTGTAGTAAGTTTTGAAATCAGGAAGTGAGTTCTCCACCTTTGCTTTGGCCCTTGAGATTCGATTTGAATTTTAGGATGGGTTTTTCTATTTCTGCCAAAAAATATCTTTGGGATTTTGATAGAGATTGCATTGAATCTGTAGATTACTTTGGGTAGTATTGACATTTTAACAGTATTAAATCTTCCAATCCATGCAGATGGGAAGTGTTTCCATTTATTTATGTCTTAATTTCTTTCAGCAATGTTTTGTAGTTTTCATTCTATAGGTCTTTCACCTCCTTGGTTAAGTTAATTCCTCAGTATTTATTCATTGGTTGCTATTGTAAATGGTATTGTTTTCATAATTTTCAGATTGTTCATTGTTAGTTATAGAAATGCAACTGATTTTTTTTGTGTTGACTTTATATCCTGCCACTTTACTGAATTCATTTATTAGTTCTAACAGTTTTTTGTGGACTCTAGGGTTTTCTATATATATAAAGTAGCATTTGCAAATGTACAATTTTAGTTTTCCTTTCCACTTTGGATTTCTTTTATTTATTTTTCTTGCCTAATTACTCTGGCTAGAACTTCTTGTACTGTGTTGAATAGACGTGGCAAAAGTGAGCATTCTTGCCTTATTCCTGATCCTAGAGGGAAAGCTTTTAGTTTTTCACTATTGAGTCTGATGTTTGCTGTGGGTTTTTATATGTGACTTTTATTATGGTGAGATAGTTTCCTTCTATTCCTAGTTTGTTGAATGTTTTTCCCATGAAAAGGTGTTGAAATGCTTTTTCTGAATCTATTGAGAGGATCATGTGGTTTGTTTTCCCTTCCTTTGGTTTCACAGCATCTTGAGCCAGACTTAGGAATGGGTCCTGAAACGTGCTCACAGAAATTCTCTGACCTCTTCTTCCTCCTCTGCACTTTTTAGTCTTGCTTGCAACTATCCTTGTTAATTTAAGTACTTACCATTATTTTGTAGTATTTTATTGTTCCATTACCTTCCATCTCCTGACTTCTCTCAAATTCTATATTCTCCTTTGCTTTCAAAGCCCCTAGTTCGATAACTGTGACCTCCACTACTACTCATGGAGATCCTAACTTTCTTCCAGGGATTTTCTAGATCATTGCCTCTTTGCATACTTGTGGCAAAGAAAAATATTTTACTTCCAATTCAGACCCGTGAGTTCTTCCATATTTTTAGAAGTTCTTCTATGTTTCTAGACATTAGTTCTTCTACACTTTTACACTTGAGGTTGGGGCTGGTGTGGATATTGTATGAATGGTAATTATATCTATGGTTGGGGATAATATGATGATAATAGCCATCATTTATTGAAGACTTATTATGTGTCAGAACTGAACTGAGGAAAGAGGTAGCTAGAAGAAGATTGTCATCTCTGTTAAATTTCAGAGTTTATAATTTAGTTGTACAATTCCTAAATTGACTTTTAGTGAGTCATTGAGTAATTGATTTGATGTTAACTTGTCTGAAAGTTGCTGTTTTGATAGCCAAAATTATTTAAATGTAGACATTAGTTGTAATTAATTAGTTTAACAAACACTATAATGTTCTAGGCTGCATGCTAGGGAATTAAAATTGAATAAGATGGAGTCCCTATCCAGGAGGAGTGTACTATCTATTAGGGGAGAAAAGAATCCTAAATATAGTTCAAAGTGAGAGATATCCTGTTAGAGAATTAGAAAGCCTGGTTTTTAAGTTCTGAAAGGCCTTGCATGTGAGGGGTATATATGGGAGAGGGTGGAAGAAGATAAACTGAGAGAGTACCTAAATTCCTGATTGTAAGGAGATGGTTGCTGGTGTAAAGCAATTGGCCCTTACCGAGTAAGAACCAAATTGCTGTTTGAGGCTTTAAGCAAGAGAGTAACATGAGGTTTGGAGAAAGATGGAGGATGAACTGGAGTCGGGGAGAACCTGGTATATCAGGGAGTTGAGTAAGGAAGCTACTGTAATGGATCAGCATATAGAGAATTTTCAGCTAGATGTACAATTATGACTCCAATTTCACTTTTGATCTGTGAGTTTTTTCCACATCACTAAGCAATTCTTTGATACCAGCTGGTTGTCTTACAATTCAACTGAATTTGACACTATCTACCTGGAGATAGTGTCAGATCCTACAGGTTAAGGGCTCAGTCCTGTAAGACTCCCCCTCACACACATACTTCAGATGCCAATTGCAAGTCCAGATTGTCACCTGTGCTTCTGACCAACTGGCTATAGACTTCTTCCTTGGGTTCGGCCCACAGAACTCAGAGAAGCATTTTACTTACTAGATGACCAGTGTATTATAAAAGGATGTAACTCAGGAAGAGCCAGATGGAAGAGATACATAGAGCAAGGTATGGGGAGAGGGCACAGAGCTTCCAAGCCCTCTCGGAGCATGCCACTCTCCCTGAATCTCATGTGTTCACCAACCTGGAAGTTCTCTGAACCCTGTCCTTTTTGGGTTTTTATGGAGGTTTCATTACATAGGCATGATTGATTGTATCATTGGCCCTTGGTGATTGAACTCAATCTTCAGCCCCTCTCCCCTCCCTGGAAGTCAGGAGGCGGAAGTGAAACTAACAACTCTCTAATCCTGAGGTTGGCTCCACTGGCAACCAGCCCCTCTTCTTAGGTGCTTACCCAAAGTCACCTCATTAACATAACAAAAGACACCTTATCCAGGAAATTCCAAGAGTTTAAGAACTTTGTGCCAGGAATGGGATCAAAGACCAAAATAAATGTTTCTTATTATAAATTGTAATATCACGTATGTCACCCTTAGGCTGATTCCAAGGGTGAGAGGGAGTAGGTGGCAATATCACACTTCTCCAAAAGAAGTTTTTTGGTGGGATTGGGGAGCTGGGCATGTGCATTTTGACAAAGTCTCACACTTGATTCTTACATCCACTGCATTTAGAAATAATTTTTCCAGGGAGTGATATTATGGGGCAGTGGAAATAGCGTTGGACTTCAGAATCTGGAGACTTGTGTTCACATCTTGACTCTGATGTTCACCTTTTGTGTGATCTTGTCAAATTATTTAAGTTTTTTCCCCCCAGTTTTATTTACTTACTTACTTGCTTGCTGAGGAAGATTAGCCCTGAGCTAACATCTGTGCCAGTCTTCTACTTTATATGTGGGTTACCACCACAGCGTGGCTGACGAGTGGTGTAGGTCTGCACCCAGGATCCCAACCCACGAACCTGGGCTCCCGAAGCAGAACACTCCAAACTGAACCACTATGCCAGGGGGCTGGCCCCTCCCCACCAGTTTTATTGAGATATAATTGACATATGACAACATTGTGTTAGTTTATGGTGTACATCAAATTATTTAATTTCTTTTCTTTTTTTGAGGAAGATTGGCCCTGAGCTAACATCTGTTGCCAATCTTCCTCCTTTTTTTTTCTTTTTTCTCCCTGAAGCCCCAGTATATAGTTGCATATCCTAGTTGTAGGGCCTTCTAGTTCTTCTATGTGGGATGCTGCCTCAACATGGCTTGATGAGTGGTGAGTAGGTCCACCAGTTCAGTAGGATCTGAATTGGTGAATCCTGGGCTGCCTAAGCTGAATGCGTGAACTTAACCACTACACCACTGGGCTGGCCCCCAAATTATTTAATTTTTAAAAATTTATTTCATGTTGTTACCAACTGTCTTATGGATTTTTATGATAATTATCAACCTACAAAAACAGAAACCAGTTTAAACCAGGCAAAGCATTCATTTGAGATCAGAGAATTGCAATTTGGGGAGCACAGATTCAGGTAGAAACCCATATAGTGTCCTGATTACAGGAGAGGGGCTCAAGATTTTATGGGGAAAAGGGAGGAAGATGAGCTAAGTTGTATTAAAGGAGAGTTCACTGGTGCTAGATGAGGTGAGGCCATTTTGTACTTCATAGATTGGGTTGAGATTTGGTTATCAGGCAAAAGGCTACACCTGTACTTCATTGATTGATTAGCAATTCTGTCATCAGCAAAGTCCAGTTTCATCAGTTCTTACAAACAGGATATCCTTGTCCCTACTGACTTCTTGAAATATTGGTGGTTTGGGCTAGTTTGGAAGATAGAAAATAAGACATGCAAGACAATTCCTCTGAAATGACTGCTCTGGCTCTTTTTTTTTTTTTTTTGGTGAGGAAGACTAGCCCTGAGCTAACATCCTTTGTCAATCCTCCTTTTTTTTTTTTCTGAGGAAGACTGGCCCTGGGCTAACATCCATGCCCATCTTCCTCTACTTTATATAGGACGCCGCCACGGCATGGCTTGACAAGCGGTGTGTCTGTCCGTGCCCGGGATCCAAACCTGTGAAACCCCGGGCTGCCGAAGCGGAGCACGTGAACTTAACCGCTACGCCACTGGGCCGGCTCTGCTCTGGCTCTTTTTAATATGGCTTCATTCATGTCATCTTTAGCATAAATTAAAGTATCTGAAATCTAGTGTGTGCTCAGTAAAGGTTTGTGAATTTTAAATGCTAATCTAACTTTTAAAATTAAAGAAAATTTACTTTAGAAACTACTGAATTTAGTCATATTTCAGTACCCTTTCTACATATTAAATGAAACATATTTATTAAAAATTGTAGAAGATGTGACTGTTGGAAAATGTATTAGTTGATGAATGGACTTAAGTGATGATACTCTAGTAGTGGACTAAATTTAGTTTTGAAAGATAATATTCCTTCTAAGTTTATTGGTGGTTCAAATGGGCAAACATAAATTATCTTCAGAGTAATTTGAAGCAGGGACCTTTCTGTTTCAAAGCCTAGTATTTAGTGAAAAAAGGGTGGTTTATTTCAGTTCTTCTGAAGTTAACCTTTTCTGTTTGATTGAAAATAAATTTAAATGACCACCTAAATTCTGATTAAATATTAATTTTCTTAAGTTAAACCAATTTTTTCTGTCAATTTTATCTCCATTTACTTCTCTAGATCTCCAATGCTACCACCATCTCTCGTGTATTTCTGTAATCTCTGTTTTTAATTGTATATTTTATTTAAAATTTGTCCTTATTCTCTATTTATCTGCTTATTTCCCAAATTTTGGAAGTAAATACAAGGTTTTAACAAAACCACTGTAAAAGGCAATGTTCGGTGACTAAGAAAATTGACCTAGTTTTTCCTTCCCTAGAGATTTAAGATCTGTAAAGCAGAAACTTATGCTTTAAAATTCTGTTGCTACATTTTAAAGTGTTATAATTTGTGAGTGTATCATTTAAATTTTCAAGGTAGGAAAAAGGCAGATTATTCCTTTATCTTTTTTCCTCCAACTGCTGAAGTGGGGCTAGGAGAGTGGGGAGTGGGGAGGAAGAACTCCTAGCTATTCCAGGATAAAAGTGTGGCATCTTCTGTTAGTCTCAGTTTTTTTTTTTTTTTTTTTGTGGGGAAGACCAGCCCTGAGCTAACATCCGTCACCAAGCCTCCCCTTTTTGCTGAGGAAGACGGGCCCTGGGCTAACACCCGTGCCCATCTTCCTCTACTTTATATGGGACGCGCCGCCACGGCATGGCTCACAGGCAGTGCGTCGGCGGGCGCCCAGGATCTGAACCGTCGAACCCTGGGCTGCCAAGCACGAACTAAACCGCTGCGCCACTGGGCGGCCCCCGTTAGTCTTAGTTTTAGTTAGGTAATTTGAGACATTATGTTATATTAAAAGCACACCATCCAAATTGTAGGAATTTAAAGTAATTTCTCGCTTAAAATGGACTGCTTAGTTTGGCATACCCGAAACTCCTGGAAGCACAAATTCAATCTACTTTGCTGATAGGGCTATATCTGGGAAGAGGTTTGAGAAGTCACAGTAACTTCTGCACTTGGTGGAGTTATTTGTACTTTTTGTATTCTTTCCAGAAGTGGGTAGAGAGTACTGTCATGGAGAGGAAAATCCCCCTTCTATCCTTCTTGGGTTCTTATAGCTGGACTATTAATAAAATTGACACAAGACAAGATTAACGGGAGAAAAACTCAATTTAATTACGTGCACAGGGGAGAATCATGAAAGTGATGCACGGAAAGTAAACAAAGCAGGCAGAATATATATCTTTTACAGAAAGAAACAATAAATTTGTGAGGAATGACAGAACAAAGAAACTTAGGTTTGAGGTACATAATAAGTGAGGAATTTAAGCAGAATTTAGTTTGAGGTAGTAAATTAGCAAGGTTTGTTTATATAGACTCCTCTGCTAGAAGTCTGTAGTTCCTGGGATAAGGATGCAGGGAGAGCACCTTTCACATTGGAGATTTATTTCCTGCTTTCAGGGAGAACAGAGACTGGAAGAGTCAGAATGACCTTCTTGCTTCTCAAGTAACTTTAATTCAAAATAGTCAATATGCTATTGTGGGATATTTTGGAGTGATCTGCCCTGGGCCCCAACAGTAGTAAGATCTAATTTTGTATGTTATTCAAATTTTTGGTTTTATTTTAAATATAAAGGCTCATAGTATTTTAAAACTGGAAGGGACTTTGGAGATTATTTCATTTGAATTCGTTATTATTTAGATGAGCCTTGGGGAGGGTAAGTGATTTTGCCCACGGTCATTTCTGGAGTATTAGAGTCTTAATTTCCTGATCCCCTTCTAGGTTCTAGTATTTATTGAATCATGCTTGTCTTCTTTTTAGCTAAGGTAGAAGGTTGATTAAACTGGCTTTAGACATTAAGGTTTGAAAATGGTCAACTAAATATAAAGATATAAACTTTGTGAGCCTACTATATACTTTCTTGGAGTTTCAGGGAAAATGAAAAAAATTAAGTCAGTTACCAATTACTGCACCTTGCCCCAACTTGGCAGTTTCTCATAACAGGAACTACACTGAAAAGTAGTTGATTAAATCAATGATTTTGCTTTCTTTTTGAACAATTGTGGGGCATCAACACTGGAGATGCTACAGCTAGTAGATAATTTAGCTTCCAAATGGATGGTCTGAAAACTAGCTTCTATATAATATTTGAAGAAATACTAACTTTATTCTGTATCTTAGTGAGGGAGAAAATTATTCTAATTTTTCACATTTAGAGAGGGTCTGCTGATTGTAGCTGATTTGAATGGGGCTTACAGCTTGAAAATTTTAGACATTCAAGTTGATTTTAGTTTAAGTGTTTTAGCACTGAAAGAACCACAATTTGTAGTTTGAACACCTTGATGTGTTGTTGTTTATTCTGTTTGCCATAATGTGTTAAAAAAAGGAACAAACAGATCTTATACAGTAACTCAAAAGTTTTATTGAAAATATTATTAGTTTGATTCAGTGTTTTGTTCTTTGAACTTCTCTTCTGCTGATCATATTATTCTGAAAAGCATCATCCCCTTATTTTTGGCAAATCTTGCTGTATTGATGATTCATTTTTCTGTTTTATAGAATGCATCATCAGAATATACCTAGAGGTTATATTTGTGATATTTATGTGTAATACATATGCAGAATGGCAAATTGTAAGTAAAACTATCTCAGAGTATCTGAGGTAGCAGGCTGATGTATCATCTCTAGGGTATTTGTCCCACAACTTTGCAGATTTCTATATGCCAGAGGAAAGAACAAACACCATTAAACCTACATTATTTAATTTTTGTTTTCCAAAGCTTCTGTGTTATAGTTAGAAGCCAGATAGATAAAAATCAAGCCTTTTTAAAAAAGAAATGTTTAGGATTTTTAAAAAAATGCTTTTCATAAAAATAAGCCCAATATAAAGATATCTTTGCATTTTTACATATCCTAAATTAAAACAATAATGGGACAGTGATGATAACTTTTCATTATATTCTAATTGAAAACAGTATGATTACAAACCTTTTTGTTTTTCCCTTTCTTGAGAAAAATTTAAGACTGAAGTACAGAGAATTAAAAAAAGACCATTCTATGTTTCTTCTACCATCATTTAACTAGTGTTAGAATTTTGTCCTGTTTATGTAACCATTTTTAAAATAAAAGAATGGAAACATAACACAGGATGTTGATGTTCTCTTTGACACCTGCCACCTCCTAGGCAATCACTATCATGCCTTTGGGAGTCTATCCTTCTAATCTTTAAAAAAAAATACTTTTATATACATCTACGCATATATCTACAACCAATATTTAGTAGAGATAGCAAGAATGAACAAAATAATAATGATCACAATAGCAGTTTACATTTATTGAGTGTGTACTATGTTCCAGGCAGTGATTCTGAGAACTTTATGTGTTATCCCATTTAACCCTCATGATAACCATAGAGGTTCTCTTATTATCCTCCAATTTACGGATGAACAGATTGAGCCTTGAAGAAATTAAGGAACTTGCCTTGGTTAATCACCAGTAAGTGGTATAGCCTAGATTCAAACCTAGTGAATCTGGCTGACTTTGGGGCTTTTACTTTTAATTTCTTATAGTTCAGCCCCTCTAGTATTGTTTTTTATGTTCCTTAAATATTAAATATTGTTTTAAACATTAAAAGATTATATTGTTTTTATTTGCATGTGTTAACTTCTTTATAGTGTATACGACACTTTAGTTATCTCTTCCCTATTGAAGAATATTTAGCTTTTTCCCTGTTAAAAAGAGAGTGCAGTGAACATCCTTAAACATGTCTGCTTGTACACATTGGGATGTAGAGTATATACGTTCATTTAGAATAACACCTTTATCATATGCTAACAATCATATACTAACTTCGTATATGTACTTGGAGCTCCTTCTGGACTCTCAATTTTTTTGTATTGATATTTTCTAATGTAATCTGTCTATTCTTGCATCAGAACCACATTGATTTAGTTATTCTAACATTATAATTTTTAATATCTGGTAAGCCAGGACCTTTCGCAGTTTCTAATTTTTTTCAGAGATTCTTTTTCTTTTTTTGCAATTCATGTGTATTTAATTTTACAGATAATCTTAAGAAACATTTTATCAAATTTTAGAAAAGTCCAGGATGATTCTGGTTGATATTGAATTGATTTTATACGTTAACTGAGGAGAATTAACTCCCTAAAATGTAGATTCTTTCTAATGAGAGCATTGCCTAGCTCTCCATTTATTAAAAGAATCTCTTTTATTCTCTGATAGAATTTTAGTTATTTTTAAATATAATTTTTGCACATTTCTTGTTCAGTTTGTTCCTAGGTATTTTATGTTGTTTGTTACAACTCTACATGGAGTTTTTTTCTCAGTATATATAATTCCTGGTTATTGTAGTTATTTAAAGATACTTTTGAGCTCTTTTTTCTTATAATTGTTTTTAATAGCATTTAGTCACATCATCTATAGTGGCATATGTTTATAAAAGATGTTTCAGACTGGTTGGCAATTTAGTCTTATCTTCGGTTTTCTTTTAAAATTAGAATAGGGGAACTAGTTATGATTTAACAAAGATGTTAATCTTTTGTTAATCATAACAAAATCATTTAGGATGTTATGTTGACTGTAAAATCAAAAGATACACTGACATCAATTCTATAAACAGCAAATATGAGTGCAGCTTATTTAAGCCTATTGATTTACATTTTTAAAAAACACTCTTGTTTCTTTAAAGTTTAAGTACTATAAATGGTTCTTGAAAGTCTATTCTGAGCATGATGTACTCGGTCCAACTTCTTGGGGGCTAGGGTATGAGTTTATGTGACCGTCCAATTCAGAGTCTGATTTAGAGTTAAAATTAAATTGCATTACAGAAAAGTTACAGTCACGGTAGCGTAATCAGTTTCTCAGATAATACAGCTTCCAAAGCGCTCGTCATCCTGGTTACCCTCCTTTTTGCTTTCACTTACATATACCTTTCTTTTAAAGAAGTAAAAAATATAAAAGTTCACCAAAATTCTGAAAGTCACAGTTTGTATAGTGCTGAATGATAGTAGCTTTGGCCTTTGATATTAGAAAGTCACTTTCATTGCAAATATGTTCTTCATTCTGGGTCAAGGTGAGGTAAAATGGGAAGAATAAGATTCTTATGCAGTCTTGAGTTACGAAGTATCCAGATGAATGTGCATGTGCATGAGGCAAAGCTGCCTTCTGTTGGGTTGCAGTATGCTGCTGCTCATCATGATCCTGGAAGTCCTTATTAACTGAAGGTCTTGAGAGCGTAATGCTAGCTCCAGGATGATTTGTTGAAGATTGGTTCTGCTTTAGTAATTTTCTTTTCTCTTTGTCCATTTCTGCCAAGATTGCACCTCTATTTTTCTTTTGAAAACCTTGTCCTGAATGGTTTGCTGCCATCTTCCTATTTTCTGTTTCAACTATGTTCAGTGGCAATTGGTCAGCTGGGTCCCGAGAGCATGGTACCACCTCAGAGTTGGATCTCGGCTCTCAAAAGGGAGCATGACCACTTAGAACAAGTGGTCTTAATTAACTACCTCACTGTACTCTTGTTTCTGATATTTAGTCAGATTCTTCTGATGGGTTTTCCAGGTATTCAATAATATTGCCTGCAAATAAAAACAATTTCTAGAAAATATAATTCTTATTTTATTTTTTTGTTCAGTTGCATTATTGATAATAGTGGTGAAAGTGGGCACTTTTGTACTTGACTGTAAAAGCCAATGCTGCTAGTGTTTTTCTTTTCTTTTGTGAGGTGTAATTTTTAATCATTTAAAAAAGAAAACCTTTGTTCTTGGCGTATTAGATTTTTATTAGGAATGGATGTTGGCATTTTATCAGATGCTTTTTTAACTTCTCACATTATAACGTGGATTTTGTTGAAGTTAATAGATTTGCCTATGTTGTGGCATCTTTATATTCCTGTAATAATCACCACTCACATTACATGTGTTAACCCTTTAATGTACTGTTCCACTTTGCTTGCTAATAGTTTAGTTGCGGATTTTTACAACCACTTTTATGGGACAGGATTATAATTATATTTTTTGTGCTTTGTGAGTTTTGGTATTGTTACTTTAATGACTACTCAAGGAGAGCCGAGACTCTTTGCTCAATGCCCTGAAATGTTTAAAGTAGCTTAGGAATTGTCTGTTTCTTGAAGGCATGCAAGATTTCTCCCTTAAAACATTCAAAGCTTGATTTTTGTTGTTAGTTTCTTTGAGTCTCTTTACTAACTTATTTCAGTAGTATTCTATGTTTTTCCAGCTCTCTAATTCGCTGTAAATTACTATCAAATTGGTTTTCTTGAAATATGTCTTTCATTGAGGATGTATGAGATACCAGACACTGTGCTAGGTGCAGATATCATTTTTGTCCCCCAAATCGTCAGTTTTGACTCCTCATAGATTACAGAACTAAAAGCAAACTCATTGGCTCATTAAATATTTTTTTCACATTCTGAACTTGGTCTTCATTTTTTTTTACAATTTTTTAGGAACATCTGTATGTTTTCTAGCTATTCTGATCTGCTTTCTATTCTTTAAATGTGAATTCCTTCGAATTCACAATTTGATGAACCTGGAATGGCTTTCTGCGATTTTTTTTGACCCATCAAAGCCATTCTTGGTGTATATTTGTTGTATATTTGACTGCCCACTGCTGATTCTGTTTTCTTTTGGTAACATATCCTAAGTTCATTTTAGGGAAGCACTTCCTGCCATACTCTTTTCTTTTTTTTAAAATAATTTGTTGAGTCAAAATTCATGTAACACACAATTAACCACTTTAAAGTGAATAATTCATTTGTACTTAGTACATTCTCAGTATTGTGCAACCACCATCTCTATCTAGTTCCAAAATGTTTTCATTACTCTAAAGTAAAACCCATTAGGCAGTTTTCCCCATTCTCCCCTCCTACTAGCCCTTGGCAGCCACCAGCTTTCTTTTTGTCTCTATGCATTTGCCAGTTCTGGACATTTCATATAAATAGAATCATACAATATGTGGCCTTTTATGTTCGACTTCTTTCACTTAGCATAATATTTACAAAGCTCAGTCATGTTGTAGCATGTATTAGTACCTCGTTCCTTTTTATGGGTGAATAATATTCCATTGCGTAGATAATAGTACATTTTGTTTATTCATCTGTTGATGACGTTAGGGTTGTTTCCACTTTTCGGCTATTATGAGTAATACTGTTATGAATGTTCCTATGCGAGTTTTCCTATGAATGTATGTTTTCAGCTCTTTGGTATTGACCTGGGAGTGGTATTGCTGGGTCATATGGTAACACTATGTTTAACTTTTTGAGGAAATGGCACTGTTTTCCACAACTGTCTTTCCATTCTTATTCATAATATTGAATATCTTGTTTTATCCTTTTTTCTTGATTAAGTTAGCTGATTTGTGCATTTTTTTCACTAAAGAATCATTTCTGAAATTTAGATATTAATCCTGTTGGTTTTGTATCTTTCTTATTCATCAAGTTTTATTATTCTCTTTTTTCGTTGATGTCTTAATAGCTTATAACATTGTGAAGTTTTAGATGTACGTTAT
Organism: Tapirus indicus; assembly: GCA_031878705.1. Taxonomy (NCBI): domain Eukaryota; kingdom Metazoa; phylum Chordata; class Mammalia; order Perissodactyla; family Tapiridae; genus Tapirus; species Tapirus indicus. The sequence goes on along the minus strand of CM062918.1, from coordinate 54,829,678 downwards.
TGTTTGTCAATCACCATATAAATGCTTCCCTTCACCCCTTGTGCCCAACCCTCCCCACCCCCCTTGCCCCTGGTAACCACCAAACAGTTCTGTCTGACCATGTGTTAGTTTATGTTCCACATGTGAGTGAAATCATGCAGTGTTTGTCTTTCTCTCTCTGGCTTATTTCACTTAACATAATACTCTGCGGGCCTGTCCATGTTGTTGTGAATGGGAGAATTTTGTCTTTTTTTATGGCTGAGTAGTATTTGATTGTGTGTATATATATAAATATATATATATATTTATATATATACACACCACATCTTCCTTATCCACTAATCTGTCGTGGGACACTTGGGTTGCTTCCACTTCTTGGCTATAGTGAATAATGCTGCAATGAACATAGGAGTGCATAAGCCTCTTTGGATTGTTGATTTCAGGTTCGTTGGATAGATACCCAATAGTTGGAAAGCTGGATCATAAGGTATTTCTATTTTTAATTTTTTGAGGAATCTCCATACAGTTTTCCATAGAGGTTACACCAGATTGCATTCCCACCAGCAGTGGATTAGAGATTCCATTTCTCCACAACCTCTCCAACATTTGTTGTTTTTTGTTTTGGTGATTATGGCCAGTCTAACGGGTATAAAATGATATCTTAGTGTAGTTTTGATTTGCATTTCCCTGATAATTAGTGATGTTGAACATCTTTTCATGTGCCTGTTGGCCTTCTGTATATCTTCCTTGGAAAAATGTCTGTTCATATCCTCTGCCCTTTTTTTGATTGGGTTGCTTGTTTTTTTGTTGTTCCATTGTGTGAGTTCTTTATATATTATGGAGATTAACCCCTTGTTGGATATATGATTTGCAGATATTTTCTCCCAGCTAGTGGGTTGTCTATTCATTTTGATCCTGGATTCATTTGCCTTGTAGAAGCTCTTTAGTCTGATGAAATCCCACTTGTTTATTTTTTCTTTTGTTTCCCTTGTCCGAGTAGACATGGAATCCAAAAGGATCCCTTTATGACCAATGTCAAGTCGTGTACTGCCTATATTTTCTTCCAGGAGTTTTATAGTTTCAGGTCTCACTTTCAGGTCTTTGATCCACTTTGAGTTAATTTTTGTGTATGGCAATAGAAAATGGTCTACCTTCATTCTTTTGCATGTGACTGTCCAATTTTCCCAGCATCATTTATTGAAGAGACTTTCCTTTCTCCATCGTATGTACTTAGCTCTTTTGTCAAAGATTAGTTGTCTGTAGATGTGTGGTTTTATTTCTGGGCTTTCAATTCTGTTCCATAGATCTGTGTGTCTATTTTTGTACCAGTACCATGCAGTTTTGATTACTATGGCTTTGTAGTATATTTTGAACTCAGGGATTGTGATGCCTCCAGCTTTTTTCCTTTTTCTCAGGATTGCTTTAGCTATTTGGGGTCTTCTGTTGCCCCATATGAATTTTAGTATTCTTTGTTCTATTTCCGTGAAGAATGTCATTGAGATTCTGATTGGAATTGCATTGAATCTGTAGATTGCTTTAGGTGGTATGGACATTTTAACTATGTTTATTCTTGCAATCCATGTGCATGGGATATTTTTACATTTCTGTATGTCTTTGATTTCTTTCAGTAGTGTCTTATGGTTTTTATTATTTCAGTCTTTCACCTCCTTGGTTAAATTTACTCCCAGATATTTTATTTTTTTTGTTGCGATTGTAAATGGGATTGCCTTTTGAGTTCTCTTTCTGTTAGTCATTCTTGGCATACAGAAATGCAACTGATTTTTGTTAGTTGATTTTATACCCTGCAACTTTGCTGTAGTTGTTGATTATTTCTAATAGTTTTCCAATGGATTCTTTAGGCTTTTCTATATATAAGATCATGTCATCTGCAAATAGTGAGAGTTTCACTTCTTCGTTGCCTGTTTGGAGTCCTTTTATTCCTTTTTCTTGCCTAATTGCTCTGGTCAAAACCTCCAGTACTGTGTTGAGTAAGAGTGGTGAGAGTGGGCACACTTGTCTTGTTCCTGTTCTCAGAGGAATGGCTTTCAGTTTTTCCCCGTTGAATATGATGTTGGCTGTGGGTTTGTCATATATGGCCTTTATTATGTTGAGGTACTTTCCTTCTGTACCCATTTTGTTGAGAGTTTTTATCATAAATGGATGTTGGATCTTGTCAAATGCTTTCTCTGCATCAGTTGAGATGATCATGTGGTTTTTATTCTTCATTTAGTTAATGTGGTGTATCATGTTGATTGATTTGCAGATGTTGAACCATCCCTGTGTCCCAGGTATAAATCTTACTTGATCATGGTGTATGATCTTTTTGGTGTATTGCTGTATTCGATTTGCCAATATTTTGTTAAGGATTTTTGCATCTATGTTCATTAGCAGTATTGGCCTGTAGTTTTCCTTTATTGTATTGTCCTTGTCTGGCTTTGGTATCAGGGTGATGTTGGCCTTGTAGAATGTGTTAGGAAGTGTCCCAACTTCCTCTATTTTTTGGAAAAGTTTGAGAAGGATAGGTATTAAGTCTTCTTTGAATGTTTGGTAAAATTCTGCAGAGAAGCCATCTGGTCCTGGACTTTTATTTTTTGGGAGGTTTTTGATTACTGTTTCAATCTCTTGTGATTGGTCTATTCAGGTTCTCTATTTCTTCTTGATTCAGTTTTGGTAGGTTGTATGAGTCTAGGAATTTATCCATTTCTTCTAGGTTGTCCAATTTGTTGGCCTATAGTTTTTCATAGTATTCTCTTATAATCCTTTGTATTTCTGTGGTATCTATTGTAATTTCTCTTCTTTCATTTCTAATTTTGTTTATTTGAGCCTTCTCCCCCTTTTTTCTTGTGAGTCTAGCTAAGGGTTTGTCAATTTTGTTTGACTTCTCAAAGAACCAACTGTTTGTTTCATTGATCCTTTCTACTGCTTTTTTGGTTTCAATTTCATTTATTTCTGCTGTAATTTTTATTATTTCCCTCCTTCTGCTGACTTTGGGCTTTGTTTGTTGTTTTTTCTAGTTCTGTTAGATGTAGTTTAAGGTTGCTTATTTGGGATTTTTCTTGTTTGTTGAGGTGGGCCTGTATTGCTATGAATTTCCATCTCAGGACTGCTTTTGCTGCATCCCATATGAGTTGGTATGGTGTATTTTCATTTTCGTTTGTCTCCAGATGTTTTTAAATTTCTCCTTTAATCTCCTCAGTGATCCATTGGTTGTTCAGTAGCTTGTTGTTTTGTCTCCACATCTTTGTCATTTACCAGTTTTTTCCTTGTAGTTGATTTCTAGTTGCATAGCCTTATTGTTGGAAAAGATGCTTGTTATGATTTCAATCTTCTTAAATTTATACAGGCTTGCCTTGTTTCCCAACATATGGTCTATCCTTGAGATTATTCCATGTGCACCTGAGAAGAATGTGTAATCTGCTGTTTTTAGGTGGAGTGCTCTGTATATATCTATTAAGTCTATCTCATGTAGTTTTTCATTCAAGTCTACTATTTCTTTATTGACTTTTTGTCTGGATGATCTATCCATTGATGTGAGGAGGATGTTAAGATCCCCTACTATTATTGTGTTGTTGTTGATATCTCCTTTTAGGTTTGTTAATAGTTGCTTTATGTACTTTGGTGCTCCTGTGTTGGGTGCATATATATTTATAAGTGTTATGTCTTCTTGGTGGAGTGTCCTTTTTACCATTATATATTCTCCCTCTTGGCCTCTCATTACCCTTTTGTCTTGAAGTCTACTTTGTGTGATACAAGTATGGCCACACCTGCTTTTTTTGTTTGCCATTAGCTTGGAGTATTGTCTTCCATCCTTTTACTCTGAGCCTGTGTTTGTCTTTAGAGCTGAGATGTGTTTCTGGGAGGCAGCATATGGTTGGATCTTGTTTTTTAATCTGTCCCACTACTCTGTGTCTTTTGATTGGAGAATCAGTCCATTTACATTTAGAGTGATTATTGATATATGTGGGCTTAGTGTTGCTACTTTATTGCTCATTTTCCAGATCTTTTGCATTTGCTTTTCTTGTCTCATGTGATCCAGACTACCAGTTCAGTTTCGTAGTTCTGTATGATGGTTTTCTTAGTTTTCTCTATTTATCATATGTGTCCCTGCTCTGAATGTTAGTTTAGTGGTTACCATGAAGTTTGTATAAAAATTCCCGTAGATGAGATAGTCCATTTTCTGTTGTCCTCTTATTTCCTCTAAGTCGATTCTGTCCCTTTTCTCTTCCCCTTCTAAGTTTTTGTTGTCACAACTTATTCCATCTTGTTTTGTGATTTTGTGTTTATAGTAATGAGATTATTTTTTGGTGTTTTCCTTCCCTTGATCTTTGATGTCATAATTAAGTGTTTGCTAACCTATTCTGGTAGAGAGCTGCAATTTATCCGTTTTTTGTCTACCTATTTTCTCCTTGCTCAAAGCTTTTTATCCCCTTTCTTTTTTTTTCAGGTATGATGGCCTTCTTGAGCATTTCTTGAGGTGGGGTCTTGTGGCAGTGAACTCCCTTAACTTTTGTTTCTCGGGGATAGTTATTATTTCTCCATCATATCTGAAGGATATTTTCACTTGATAGAGTATTCTTGGCTGAAAGTTTTTATCTTTCAGAATTTTGAATATATCGTTCCAGTCTCTCCTGGCCTGTAGAGTTTCTGATGAAAAATCTGCTGAGAGCCTGATTGGAATTCCTTTGTATGTTATCTTTTTTTCTCTTTCTGCCCTTAATATTTATTCTTCCTTTGTCATTAACTTTTGCCAGCTTTACTACTATGTGCCTTGGGGATGGCCTTTTTTGTTGATATATTTAGGAGATCTGTTGATTTCATTCACTTGTATTTCCAGCTCCTTCCCCAGATTTGGGAATTTCTCAGCTGTCATTTCTTGGAACAAGCTCTCTGCTCCTTTTTCCCTCTCTTCTCCCTCTGGGATACCTATAATTCGGAAGTTGCATTTCTTAATTGAGTCAGATATTTCTTGGAGATTTTCTTCATTTCTCTTTAGTCTTAGCTCTGTGTCCTCCTCCATCTGAAGCCTTTCTACATTGCTATCCTCAAAGAACTAATTCTTTCCTCCATATTGTCAGCTCTGTTCTTTAAAGATTTATCTCCTCTATTGTATTTTTCATCTCCAACAATTCTGATTGGTTTTTCTTAATGGTTTCCATCTCCTTTGTGAAGAAGCTCCTAATTGCCTTGAATTGTCTTATCTATATTTTCTTGTAATTCATTAAGCTTTTTTATGATAGCTATTTTGAATTCTCTGTCATTTAGGTTATAGATTTCTGTGTTTTCTGGGTTAATTTCTGGGTGCTTGTCATTTTCCTTCTGGACTGGAGATTTAATGTATTTTTGCATAGTGCTTAAGGGTTTGTTTTTATTTTTCCTCATCTTCAAGATGTCTGGACATAGATTCCACTTGCCGCCCCTAGGTGGGGGTCAATAACTGTGTGCTCCGAAACTGCTAAGATGTGCGGGTGTTCTGGCTGGACTCAAGTGCGGCTGGGTTGATGTGTGGCTAGGCTAGAGCTCCGTGGGGTTGGGGTGTCACATGCTGGCTGCTGGCCTGGATTTCCGCTTGGTGGGATCCGTGTGTGCCTCTGCCAGGCTACAGCACAACTGGGCTTGGACACCTGGGTGGCCTGCACTGGCAGTGGGGTTTTAACTCCATGGGGGAGGGTGTCACACGCTGGCCACCAGGCTGAATCCCCTGTGGGGGCAGGTACCGCTCGCTGCTGGGCTTGGGCTCCCAGATGTCCAGCACTGGTGGCTGGGGCTGTCACTTCCTGGGGGTGGGTGTCCCACGCCAGCTGCCGGGCTGAATCTAGTGGTGGCAGGTGCCGCACGCCTTTGGGCTTGGGTGCCCAGGTGTCCCGCACTGGCCGCGGGGCTTTAACTCCATGGGGGAGGGTGTCTGACATAGCTGCTGGGCTGAGACACTGTGGGGGCGGGTTCCTCATGCCACTGGGCTTGGGCAGGGTTGGGGGGGGCTGGATCTCTACTAGGTTGAATCCCTGCACGCCTCCCCGAGCTGCAGCACTTCTGGGCTCAGGAGCTGAACATGGCCTAGCCACGTCACGGAGGGAGGGGGAGTGGCACTCACTTTCACTTCCCTGTTCCCGGGGGCTTCTCGTTCATCCCTTGGTCTCCTGGAGTGTTAGTTTGGCGAGGACACCCTGACAACTCTTCCATTCCTTCGTTGTGGGGCTTCCCTGCTGTGAGGGAACTTGGAGACTGAAGGTTTTCCCCCCAGGGCCACCCCTACCCCTCCTCTCTGAGAGTGGCCCGTTCTGTTTCAGGGCCCCCGCCATTGGAGAAGGAGGAGAGCCTTCCTTACCTGCTGCCTCTTCCCCTAGGGTTTCCAGCAACTCCACTGTCAGATATAAGGCTGTGTGGGTCTCCCAGACATCCTGTATGTAGTTTGAAAGACCTCCGTTGATGTTTGGATGACCCTTTTGTTGTATCTTAGTGGGGGAGCGTTTAGGGGAAAAGCTCACTCCGCTATGATGCTGACGTCATTCTCTATCATTCTCTTCTTAAAGTTTATTTTGTTGTTTTTCTGATTCTGAATTGAATTATTAATTCATTTAATTTTTATTTAGAAATGAAGTATTTAAGTCTTTGTGTATTTCTTTGAGTCAACTTTGGCTACATTCTGTTGATTTTGATATATAATGTTTTTATATACTTTCCTAGATAACATGAAATCCCTTTTTTTGTCCCTTTTTTGCTTAAAAAACTGTTTAGAGGAGAGTTCCCCAAAATTTGGCTTTTTGCCTTGTTTTGGTTTCCTTTTCTTTATTTAAAAATGGACTATTTTTTATTTGCATAGTTAACAAATGCAGTTTATCATAAAAAATTATCGAATTATCAATGAATTATCATTAAAAAATGAAAATTTGTAAATTTAATGCAATTCAAATTAGAATATCAATAATGTGTTGGGAGAGATAGCATGTAATTGAATAAAATAATCTTAAATCTTAGGGACTTGTGTTACCAGCCATCAGAACATTTATATAGCCACTGTAATCAAATCACTGTTGGCGTAAGAATGGACAAGTGGACCAGAATAGAGAATCTAGAAATAGATCCTATTAATGGAAAAAGAGTGAATTATTTTATTGTTTAGATCTTCTATTTCCTTACTTATTTTGTTCACTTGATCTATCTTGTACTGAGAGTGGTATATTAAAATTTCCCATTATTAGTGTGTTTCTTTGTTTCCTTGTATCTCCTGTAGTTTTTGCTTTATAAAAACTGTTGCTAAAACTGTTGGTTTTAAAATGTCTGATGCCAGTCAAATTCTTTTGCCTTTTTAAGTTATTTGCCTGGAGGTCTTGAGGATTTTTGCTTTATCTTTGAAATCTAATAGTTTTAATAGGCTAATGTCTTGAAGTTGATTGTTCTGGGTTAATTTTCCCAGGTACCTTGTGAGCCCTTATTGTATTGATTCAGATTTTTTCTATTTCTGCTTAGTTTCCTTGGCTTGTAGATTTAAAATGAGCTCTGTTTTGTGTTTTTGTTTTACTTCTTCAGGTAATCCAATAGCACAAATCCTTGTCCTTCTTTGCCTGTCTTCTGTTTCCACTACTTTCTTTCTCTTTTTATTTTTTAATGTCTTTTTAATTCTCATAGTTGTTTCCCTGCCTTCCTTTTTTTAAATTGCCATTACTTCTTACTTGGACACTTTGTAATTCATTCTTCATTTCTGAGAATTTTGTCTCTTCCATTTCTTTCTTAAATTCAATCAACTCCCCCCCCCCCCCCCACTTTTTGTAGTCTGATTCTGCTTTTAGTTTTAGACTTTCTGATTTAAGATTTTTTGTATCCTCAAATGTTTGAGTGTGTTTGATCTTGTTTGGATTGTTAACTTTCATTTTCTTCTGCTTTGTTGTTATCTGGAAGATTTCTCTCAGTTGATATATGTGAAATTTTCTGCAGCAGCTCTATATGGACTTTTCTCCTATTCATTTTTTTGGTATTAGGTGTTTTATGATATTCCTGATTTAATGGCACCCTCTTCTGTCAATATAGCTAAGTTCAAGTACTTTAGAGGGTTTTTTTTGGCTTATTTTGTTTGAGAGAAGCTTTGTTATGTCTCCAATTTTATGGTTCTCTTTTGTCTTGCAGAACCCTAGAGATTTCTCCTTTTTCTTTTTTACCCTTCATCCTGCAGTTTCCAAAGGATGCTTCTCTCTTCCTGTTTCTCCCCTCTGCCTTTCAAGGAATGCTCACTTAAATCACCCCTGTCTTTTTAAGTTGTACCTGGTCCTTTAAATCATGCCTGCCCCTTGAAGTTAAATGTACTTTGAAATCTCTTCCTTGTAGTCTGTGCTCTGCTCTGCCTGGACTCTTCTAGTATTTTCAGATTTCGTGTGGATTTAATCTTTCTGGTGGTCATTTCAAATCGCCTTTTAGGCCCTTTCACTATCTTTCCTTTCATATCTTTTTTTTACAGTTTTTTTTAGTCTGCTTTTGCTTACCACAAAAGCCTTGTGACTGGATGGAGGTAAGAGCGTGTGCACTGGGATTGGTGATTTTTCTCTTTTTATTCACAGTTAATTTGCAGTTTTGTCATTCTGTATCTTCAAATTATGCTGTGGGTGTGGTTTTGTGTAGAATTTAATTTTCCTTCTTTTTTTTCTTACTGTCTGGGAAGAAATTTGGGGAGATAGTTATGCAGCTGCCATTGTCCTCAGCTGTCTTGGAAATCCTGGATTACTTAATAAATGGGGGTGGCATAACTAGCCATCCACGTGGAAACAATAAAATTGGAATCCAGTTTTATACCATGTAATATTTATTAAAATTCTAGATGAATAGAGGATTTACTTAAATTCCAGATGGATTAAAGAATTTGTGTAAAAAAATATATACCTCAAAAAAATCTAGGCAAACACCTGTATAATCTAGAATTCATGTGTAATCTGGGCATGGATGTGTGGGGGTGCTCTTTTACCAGGAATGGAAAGCAGAAGCTATAAAAGAAAAGATGTGTATATATGCAAAATAGACATTTAGAAGAAATATTTGCAATGTTGAACACAATGATAAAATACAAAAGCCTTTTACAAGTTGACAAGAAAGATAACCCAATAGAAAAATACATGACTAGAAGGACATGAAACAAGCATTTCCCAGAAGAGTGTATCCAAATGACCAGTAAACATAAGATGTTCAGATTTATTAGTAATCAGGGAAATTCAAATTAAAGCAACAACATATCCCTTTATGGCTATCAAACTAGCAAAATTTAAGAGAGCAAAATTAGCTATGGCTTGCAGGGATGGAGGTAAATAAGGCACTTTTATATTCTCTGCACAGTGTTTAATAAATACTTACTGAATGAAGTGGGAGGAGACTTATGTCCTCCCCCACCTGCTGCTCCCAAGTATGTACTTTTCAAGTATCTAATGAAGATAAATTAAGCATAGTAGTCATAAGCTTGAGAAGGGAAGTGTCATCAGATTTTATATTTAGAATTTAACAGAGCATATTGAGAAATAGGAAACTCTTTTTTTTTTGGTGAGGCAGATTGGCCCCGAGCTCACATCTGTTGCCAGTGTTCCTCTTTTTGCTTGAGGAAGATTGTTGCTGAATGGACATCTGTGCCAGTCTTCCTCTATTTTGTATGTGGGACGCTGCCACAGCATGGCTTGACGAGCGCTGTGTAGGTCCGTGCCCAGGATCCAAACATGTGAACTTAACCACTACGCCACCAGGCTGGCCCCAGGAAACTTTTTAAAATTAGTCTGGAATCTATTATCGTTGGAGCTCTTTCTTGAAGATCTAACTATATCATGAAAATAAAATGCCCTTCAATGTTTGAGGATCTTTCTCTACCACCAACTCTTATTGACTGGCATTCTGGGGACTTGCTTGAAAGGCAGTATTTAGTCCCCACCTCTCCCGTAATATGTTATGATGAAAATTTTCAAACATACAGCAAAGTTGAAAGCTTTAAAAATAAACAGACATGGGGCTGGCCCAGTGGCGCAGCAGTTTAGTTCGCGCTTGGCAGCCCGGGGTTCATGGGTTCGGATCCCGGCGCCTGCCGACGCACTGCTTGTCAGCCATGCTGTGGCAGTGTCCCATATAAAGTAGAGGAAGATGGCCACGCGTGTTAGCCTAGGGCCAGTCTTCCTCAGCAAAAAGAGGAGGATTAGCAACGGATGTTAGCTCAGGGCTGGTCTTCCTCACCAAAACAAAACAAAACAAAAAAAAAAAAAACAGACATATGCTCAACACCAAGAGTCTACCATTAATATTTTACTATACTTGTTTTATCACATATCTATCTCTCTCTATATGTTATATATTTACCTTCCCCCCACATTAATGCACGTTATTTTTTGATGCATTTCAAAATAAATTACAGACATCAGTATACTTCCCCCCTAAATATACTTCAATATGCATATCAACTGGAGTTCAATATTTATTGAGGTAAAATTTACATGCAATGAAATGTAAAAATCTTGTGTATATTTGCTGTGTTTTGACAAATGCATGAACCTGTGTAATCCAACATTACCATCACTTCAGGAAGTTCCCTTGTGCCCCTTTTCAGTCTATTCTTGCCCTCACCTTCTAGGGGCAACCACTATTTTGATTTAAGTCTTTTTATAGACATAGGTTTTCTTTCGGGTAAATCCCTAGGAGAGGAATTGTTGGGTCTTTGAGTAAGTATATGTTTAGTTTTATAAGAAATTACCAGACATCTTTCTAAAGTAGTTGTTCCATTTTACACTCCCACAAACAATTTGTGAGAATTCTGGTTTTTCTACATCCTTGCTAACATTTGGTATTGTCAGTCTTACTAATTTTAACCATCCTTCTGGATGTGTAATAGTATCTCATTGTGTTTTTAATTTGCATTTTTCTGATGAATAATAACGTGGAGCACTTTTCTTGTGCTTATTGGCCGTTCCTATATCTTCTGTGAAGTTTTGTTCACATCTCTTGCCTATTTAAAAAATTAGGTTGTTGGGGATGGCCTGGTGGCGTAGTGGTTAAGTTCACATGCTCCACTTTGGCGGCCTGGGGTTTGTAGGTGCAGATCCCGGACGTAGGCCAACACACTGCTTGTCAGCCGTGCTGTGGTAGGTGTCCCACATATAAAGTAGTGGAATGTTAGCGCAGGGCCAATCTTCCTCAGCAAAAAAGAGGAGGATTGGCAACAGATGTTAGCTCAGGGCTAATCTTCCTTACCCCCCAAAAAAGAAACAAAACCAAAACCAAAAAAAATTAGGTTGTCTTTTTATTAATAAATTGTAGGAATTCTTTATGTATGTTGGATGCCAGTCCTTTGTGGAATATACGTTTCATGAATATTTTATCCTAGAGGAGTTAGTTTTTAAGTACTTTTTTCCAACAAATACTTAGTTTGCACTTACTATGTGCTGGAATACAGCAGTAAACAAAATATACAGAAACATTCCTGCCCTTTTGGAGTCATTGTAGTTCCTCAGTACAGCCAGGGAGACCAGTAAGAGGGCTCCTTCAGTGATCTGAGAGATGCTGGCTTGGACCAGGGTTTTAGCAATGGAGGGGGTGAGAACTGTTTGGATTCTGCATAAATATTTTGAAAATGGAGCTGACTCATTGAATTTGGAGTAGAAGAGAGGGAGGAATCAATGATGACTCCCGAGGTTTTTGGCCAAAGGAACTAGAAGGATAGAGTTGCGATTTACTGAGATGAGGAACAGGTCTGTGTAGGGGTGGTTGGTAGTAGTGGATTAGGAATTCAGTTGTATGTTAAGTTTGAGATGCCTGTTAGATACCTATATGGAGAGGTCAAGTGGGAAATTGTTTATGAGTTTGGAGTTCAGGGAAGAGGTCTGGATTGGAGATACAGATTTGGGAGTCATCAGCATATAGTACCCACTGTTATACTGACAGACCAGAACCTGAAGAGAAAAGGTACACAAATCACTAATTTTTAAAATAAACTTTCTTTTTGGGATAATTTTAGATTTACACAAAAGCTGCAAAGATAGTACAGAGTTCCCGTATACCCTTCACCCATTTTCACCTGATATTAATATCCTGTAACTGTGGTACATTTATCAAAGCTAAAATACTAACATTGGTACATTACTGTTAACTAAAGTCCAGACTGCATGTTTCACCAGTTTGAAATCATGTAATGTAAGATGGACGTTTGGAAACATTTTATGAATCATCTATATAAGTTTTTAACTGCTTTTTCTTCTCCCTTTACAGAACTAATGGCTGAAGAGTAAAATCAACATGGCAACTATGGTTCCACCAGTGAAACTGAAATGGCTTGAACACCTCAACAGCTCTTGGATTACAGAGGACAGTGAATCTATTGCTACAAGAGAAGGAGTTGCTGTTCTATATTCTAAACTGGTCAGCAATAAGGAAGTAGTACCTTTGCCCCAACAAGTTTTGTGCCTCAAAGGACCACAGTTGCCAGACTTTGAACGTGAGTCCCTTTCAAGCGATGAGCAGGACCACTATTTGGATGCACTTCTTAGCAGTCAGCTAGCACTAGCGAAGATGGTATGTTCAGATTCCCCATTTGCTGGGGCACTTCGAAAACGACTACTCGTACTCCAACGTGTCTTTTATGCACTTTCTAATAAATACCACGACAAAGGCAAAGTGAAACAGCAGCAGCATTCTCCCGAGAGCAGCTCTGGTTCAGCAGATGTCCATTCTGTTAGTGAACGACCCCGGTCAAGCACTGATGCACTTATAGAAATGGGTGTTCGAACTGGTCTAAGTTTATTATTTGCACTTCTGAGACAAAGTTGGATGATGCCTGTTTCGGGACCTGGTCTCAGTCTTTGCAACGATGTTATCCATACTGCAATTGAAGTTGTGAGCTCTTTGCCACCATTATCTTTAGCAAATGAAAGCAAAATTCCTCCTATGGGCTTGGACTGCTTATCACAAGTAACAACATTTCTTAAAGGAGTAACTATTCCCAATTCTGGGGCAGACACTTTAGGTCGTAGATTAGCTTCTGAGTTGCTGCTTGGTTTAGCAGCTCAGCGAGGCTCTTTGCGGTATCTTCTTGAATGGATAGAAATGGCTTTGGGGGCTTCAGCAGTTGTAAATTCCATGGAGAAAAGCAAACTACTATCAAGCCAGGAAGGAATGATCAGCTTTGACTGCTTTATGACTATATTAATGCAGATGAGGCGTTCTTTGGTATGTACTATAAATCTCAACATATCTAACAATTTTGGGAAAAGTCAACCCAGCTTTTAATGAATTCGTGATAATAGTGAATGATTTGAGAGTTCTACTGGGATTGTTAGGTTAGTTAAATATTTCATATACTTTGAGTGAAGAAACTTATACATGTTGATGTGAATATGTAATTCAAGCACAGGCTAGTTGGTAACAGTGTTAAGACCATTGGATCAGGAGTCAGGATTGTAGTTTATGGCTTCTTATGTGAACTTGGGAAATTCACCTAACTTCTCTGCATTTTGGTAAACTTATATGTAAAATGAGGGGCCTTGGCTAGTGAGTGTGGGAGTCTTTTGAAAAAAAAATCTCTAATTTCATCCGTCTCAATTTTTATTAAGCATTTACTATGTGCTAAGTATTATTCCAGGCCCTAGGGATACAGCAGAGAAAAATACAGTTTCTGCCCCATGGAGCTAACAGCTTAGTAGGGGAATCAGACAATAAATATATAATTTCAGGTACAGTCGTGTGCTACATAACAATGTTTCAGTCAACAATGAACCACATATACGATGGTGGTCCCATAAGATTAGTACCATATAGCCTGTGTGTAGTAGGCTATGCCATCTAGGTTTGTGTCAATACACTCTATGATGATCACACGACAACGAAATGGCCTAAAGACGTGTTCCTTATAATGGATCCCCATCGTTAAGTGACCCACAAGTATAGTGAGAAGTTCTAAGAATTAAAATCTGGAAAGGAAAAGGAATTCTATGAAATGATAAGCTCAGGGCAGAGATTGGGGAAGGGAAAGGTGTGTTATTTTAGGTAATGTGGTCAGGGAAGGACTCTCAATTGTGCCATTTGAACAGAGAGACCTGAATAATGGTGAGTGATGAGCTAAGCAAAGATCTGTGGAAAGTGTGTGTTGTTCCTGGAGGAAGTTAATTGCTTGACTATCATAAAGAAACTAACCTTGGATATCATATTAAAAAATAAACAATAAAATATAGTACAGTATGATCAATTTCAAGAATTTCTAAGACTGAAATGTAATGCCTCTGTGAAAACCCAGTAAAAATTCGAATTAAGAATACAAATTTAGAAGGGCTGGCCTGGTGCCGTAGCAGTTAAGTTCGAGTACTCCGCTTTGGCAGCCCGGGGTTCACAGGTTTGGATCCTGGGCGTGGACCGACGCACCGCTTCTTAAGCCATGCTGTAGTGGCATCCCATATAAAGTAGAGGAAGATGGGCATGGACCGACGCACCGCTTCTTAAGCCATGCTGTGGTGGCATCCCGTATAAAGTAGAGGAAGATGGGCATGGGTGTTAGCCCAGGGCCAATCTTCCTCAGAAAAAAGAGGATTGGCAACGGATGTTAGCTCAGGGCTAATCTTTCTCACACACAAAAAAGGAATACACATTTAGAATATAAAGATTGAAACACTTTTAAACTGACTTAATTTCATTTGGGTTACATTATCAGTCTTTTTGGTGTCCTTTATTAGCAAATATCAATTAACAAATTTATTTAGTTAAAATAACTAAAAATGCCACTTGAAAATTATGTATGTATTTTAAGACTTTTTTTCTCCCAAACAAGTGGAAAATTCTTGGATTGACAGGAGTGTTTCATAAAAAACAGTTATGTTGAATTTATTTTCAAACCAGGGTATTTAAATTTTCACCTGGTTTACATTTTGCATTTGTGAACTGAATGGTAAATAGTGGGTCATTTTTTACAAATAATTTTATTGTAAATAAGTACTTGGAAATTTTAGATCATAAGATCTATGAAAATTCGAATTTCTTAATGTTAAATAAAATTAAGACAAGAAAAGCATGCAGTGCTTTGTTTGGGATATGGAACGTTGTTGACAAGGGCCCTATGATCTTCACCTGAAGTGGAAACCTAGCGCTGGAGATTCAGTGATCTTAGTAAGAAAGGTTTGAGGGAACAGCTGTGAGAGGCAGTTAGGCCCCTTTGTGTTGTCTTTTTCAGTATTTAAACCCACTCATTTGCACATGTTTTCCTAATTTTATTTTCTGATTCTTAATACTTTCTGGTAACATTCTCTAAATTTACACTGCTTTCAAATATATGCCATTTAATGACCTGAAATGTATCTGTTTATGGTCACATGTTAATATTTTTGTGAGAAGTCACTTAATTCTTCATTTTACAGTGTATTTATTTTGCATTGCCTTTGTTACAAAGAAAAGATATTATTTCACAATCTGGTTATATGATTACATGCTTGCCCATGGTGTATTTCCTTCTTAAACAAAATGCTAAGTACCCTGAGTCAGAGGCCTCTTCCCTACCTTACCCTCTAAGGCCTTATCCTACAGTGTTACTTGTTAGTGGGAAGAGGGGGCCCCAGGAAACTAGATTGCTTTCTTCAGTATCTGTTTAGCTTCATTGTCTTTTAGCATGTTGGAAATAGGTTTTTATTTGGCTGTAAATTCAAATTGGCTCTATAAGCGTAAGAAATCTTTACAGTAAATATATTTCCCTACCTATATAATGTGTATTAATCTTCATTTAATTAACCTATAATAAATCATCCCATTCCTTTTTTGGTTTTTTTATTTGCTGTTCCCCAATACCTGGAGTAAGGGAGGAGGAAGAGGGCTAAACTTTGTTGAGTGCCTAGTAGCTACGAGGTGCTTTATATGCACTCTCTTATTCAATTCTCATGTTAATCTGTAAGGTAGATATTATTTATCCTTATCTTAAAGATGAAGAAACTGTGGCAATTATCCTAAATTTACACATCTATTTGGCAAAAGAACTGGAAGTATAACGTGTACTCCTGATTAAGCACTTATGGGCCAGGCACTGTATTAACTAATTCTTACAACCTTAAGTCTGCCTGGAAAGCCCATGTTTTTCTCTGACTACTATGTGCAGTTTTTACCCTGTTTATGTTAAATTCATTTTTTTTCCCCGTGAAGGCCGACCTTAAAGCA
The DNA here is from genome assembly GCA_031878705.1 of Tapirus indicus. NCBI lineage: Eukaryota > Metazoa > Chordata > Mammalia > Perissodactyla > Tapiridae > Tapirus > Tapirus indicus. The sequence goes on along the minus strand of CM062918.1, from coordinate 54,813,565 downwards.
GATGTAAAATATAATAAATTTATTTTATTGCTGGATTTCCAGTTTTCTCTCCACTTGGCCTCATTCATTCCTGGACAAAATGTCAAATGCTCTTAGTCAGAAGGGGCCTTCCTCTGTACCCTCCCAGGCTATACCCTATAATATAGCTCCGTATTGGGATGAGGCTAGCCCAGAAAACTAGATTGCTTTCCTCAGAATTCTAGCTCTATTCTAGGGACGAATCTTGTAGGTTTGTTTGATTTAGTTTGTCTCTCCCAAAGTCACCACAGGCCTGCATTAGATGGAATCTAATTAAATCTCAGATTAGCTTTAGGGGAAAGAAATGGTTATTTAACTGAATTTTATATTTATTATTCCTTCTTGGACAGTAAGTGATAGAGTCTGATGCTCTTGGTCTCCAGAACCCATGTTTCTTACACTTGACAGTGTTGTCTGAGAACTCAGAAAATATTTAGAGCCTTTCCTGGTACACTTGGACCCCCAACCTGACCTGATCCTCCCTGTCTTAAATTTCTCTACCCCTGAACAACTGGGACAAAACTTTTCCCCAAGCTAGAAGTTAGAGGGAGAGACACAGAACCATCAATTGAGTACCTGGCGTAAGGCCTAACAAAGATAAGTTCAGTCTGTAAATCGCATTTACTTGTGTGATTGTTAACCTCTGCTACCCACACACATGCAATAATTGTATTTGGGTGGGAGTGCACAAGATATTCATTAACTTACATGTAAATAAAGAGTAAGAGTAGGGAAATAATGGCAGTGTACATCTCTGAATTCTAAGGAAATAAACAATAAAAACACTTTGGCCTTTGATGCTGCTAGGTGTTTAATGAGCACTGTGTGCCAGATAGTTAGACACTGGGTTAAAAAGATGAATAAGCTTTGTAGTGTCCATGCCCTCAGCCAGCTGACAGTTTAAGGAAAGAGAGATGCACAGACATTTCAAATTAATAATAATGGGCTATAGTAGAGGTCTGTACCAGGAGGAGGTGATGGGACACAGGAGGAGGGCTGGAGGGAAAGGGGCAGAAAATGTGTTATGGAGGAAGGACCCCTGAATTTAGTTGAAAAGTAGGAAGAGTTTGTGTGCATATGTGAGGTGTGTGAGTTGGGGGAGCTGGAAAAGTTTTCAGATTAGAGGACCAGAATTCACAAAGTTACCTAGGTGTGGGAGAGCAAGCCCCTGGATGGATGGGGTGGAATGGGATGAGATAAGGCTGCTCAGCTGGGCAGGGCCTTGTATCCCATGCTGTGGGGTTTTGAGACTTGATCCCCTAGGCAGCAGGGAGTCACTGAAGCAATTTTGAGTAAAACTAGATAGTAAGAACATAAGAAAATGTACTCCATCCAGTCTTATGTCCTTGTCTTACTATCTTAATAGGACAAATGTGGAGAAAATAAAAGATATTACATTACTTTTGATGGTAGGTATTTAAGAGGAAAGTAATTAAATGAAGACCTATGAAACCACAAATTTGTGTTATTTTAAATTCCACTTTATCTTTGGACCATTGAATTTCCTATGATACATTAACAATGTATGAATTTGTACATTTAATGTGTTATATTTTCCAGAATTTAATTTCTTTAAAATGCCTAGGATAGCCATATTTTCTTTCCTTTTTTTTTTTTTTTACTATGCAGTATGTTTACAAAACACATTAAGAATTCTGTATAGAATGGGTTTTAGAGATGTCTTTAATCCTAATTGACTGGGGCTGGAGTAGTCTCATCCTTCACTATTGATTTTTTGGGAGGAACAAATTAATGACAGTCACTACAGACTGTTTGAAGGATGTTTTATTGGTTTTGTATTTTTAAATTTAGCAAGAATTTATTAAAGACTCCCTGTATTTTCTCCTCTTTCTCAGTGTACATGATGCAAAATAATAACAATTACTGGTACCAGTTTTGAGTTCTATGTATTAGGAACTGTGCTAAGTGTGTTTTATACATAATTTTGGTTAATCTTCCCAGTAGCTCTAAATAATATAGGCATTATTTCTGTCTAAGGTTAGGGAAACTTACCCTTCAGTCACACAGCCAGTAAAATGATGGAGCCTGGATTTAAACCCAGGTCTGTGTGTCACTGAAAACTTTATGCTGTTTTCAGCATTTTCCTCTATACTATAGAAAGGCATAAAAAAAGGGATTATGGTGGCCCTGGTGCCCCTAGGAAGGTACAGCAGGCTGTTGTTCCTCATCTGCTTTTGGTTTGGTGATTACTAGAGGTGGCCTTTAAAGAATGAAGCCACAGATTACAACTGTGTTTTTCACAGAAGTGCTACACACTAATTATGGAATTTGGAGAGGCTGTGTCCCAAAGTGTTTGCTGGTATAGCAACACCTTTTATGCCTAGGGACTAATTTTGAATACTCAGCTTCTAGTATGACTCCAGACCTACAGCTGGCTCTCTAAAGCCTTACTGCTCAAAATGTGACCCTCAGACAGCAGCATTGGCATCACATGGGAGCTTGTTAGAAATGTAGAATCTCAGGCCCCATTTATATTTGCTGAATCAGAATCTGTATTTTAACAAAATCTCCAGATAATTCATGTCAACATTAAAATCTGAGAAGCACCACCTTAAACAACTAAAAAGAAAATTTTTATCTGGCAGCACCAGATTAGCACCTGATGACCCAGCGATAAATTAAATAGCCAACTATTCATTTCTTTCATTACTTAGGAATTATGTTAATTAAAATAGTTTGAATTGGTAAAATCATATAAACCTAGAGTTGGATAGGATCTTACAGGGCATCTAAGCCAACCTCCCCTCCACGGTAGAGGATATATTTTTCTATGTATATCTGCCAGATGATCATCTAGAATATAGATATTTTTACCATACAATGTCCTTTGAAATAAAGCCGCCAATGAAAATTTCACAATTATAGGATTGATAAATCAGAAAGAACTTGACATTTGTGATCTGAAGATTTAAGGATATGGGAATTTGAGGGAGCAATGGAGATCAAGTTCACTTTCTAGTTTATCATTTTTCAATGAGAGAATGATTTCTGGTTACAGACATTGGGCCCTACTGTGGAGAGTAGGCATTTAGTCCCAGAGAGGGGATATGATTCCTCAGTTGTGGTAGGAAGAAGAAGCTTAGTTGCTAGTATAGTCAGGTAACTACATGAACTGACTTATGGGACCTTAGTTGCACTGAAACTAAGAATGGAGGGACAGACTTTCTGCTGCTCTGGTCAGGGTCATCACTCAAGTTATGTTCTACTGGCCTATATCCTTGGGGGCTGTGGGCAAGGCAGCCCCAGGGAAGTAGAATGTTTACTGGATACTGGCCACCTAAAGAGTGTGTAATTGGCAAAATTCTGCCTCCTTTACTATTTCTGGGTCAAGCCCTGTGACCCTTAGAAAAAAAATCACTATTTAATAAGGTAATCAGTGAGAGATTGGCACTTAATTTACTGTTTTGTCCTATAGCCATGTCTTTTGTAACACATATGTAAAAAGTTGGTTTCATGACCTAATGTTAGGATTTGATCCTAATGCACATAATTATATAAACAGCTCCTCAAATGATTTTGTGGACTATTTAAGTGATTTTAATATGTGTGTCTCTCTTGTTCCCAAACTGTATCCCACAATGTTTTAATTATAGGGTTCATCTGCTGATCGGAGTCAGTGGAGGGAACCAACCAGAACATCTGATGGCTTGTGCTCACTCTATGAGGCAGCTTTATGTCTCTTTGAAGAGGTACGTAATAATCATGGCATTTAGATTAAAAATTAGTTTGTCTTAAAATGTTATAGCGTGTATTTGTCCCTTAAAAAGAATCCATTCAATCTTGGGAAGGATGCAAAAGAAAGTGGCATCAGTGATTGCCTCTAGAAGGTGGAGCTGGTGTGTCTGGCGTCAGGGGAGGAAGGAGACATACTTTTTAATGTATACCCTTTTGTTCATTTTGAACTTTGTATCATGTGCAGGTAACTTTAATTTAAAAAATTATTATTAGGGGCCGCCCGGTGGCGCAGCGGTTTAGTTTGCGCTTGGCAGCCCGGGGTTCGCGAGTTCGGATCCCGGGCGCCCGCCGACGAACTGCCTGTCAGCCATGCCGTGGCGGCGTCCCATATAAAGTGCAGGAAGATGAGCACGGATGTTAGCCCAGGGCCAGTCTTCCTCAGCAAAAAGGGGAGGATAGGCAACGGATGTTAGCTCAGGGCTGGTCTTCCCCACACACACACAAAAATAATAAAAAATAAAAAATTATTATTAAATAAAACAGATACACAAAGACATACAAACAAATGTTTGGTTTAATGAATTATAAAACAAATATCCTTCTAGTCTGTACCCAGATAAAGAAATAAAACTTTATCAGCCACTCTAGAAGCCCTTTTGTGTCCTGGTCATAACCTCTTTCCTCTTCTCCTAAGTAATCACTATCTTGACTTGTAAAGTAATCACTTCCCTGCATTTCTTTATAGTTATGTCACCCGTGTGCAGCCCTAGACACTACTTGCCCATTAAAAAAAAAAAAGATAAGTCTTTAAAATTTCTTACTCTATAGGTTCCCTCTCCATTTTTTTCTTTTCTTTTAATGTATTTGTTCAGGCACCTGGGCTTTTTAGGCTGTAGAAGTTTTCATAGTCTAGATTTTGCTGATTGATTACTCATAATGCAGTTCAGTATGTCCTGTGTATTGCCTGCAAATTGGCAGGTGGATCTAAAGGCTTGATCAGTCTCAGGTTTGATTCCTTTGGCAAGACTATTCATTGTGTTGTGATTTTCCATCAGGTTCCATCTGGTTGTCTCTCTTTTTATGGTATTAGCAGCCCTTGATGCTTAATGACTAGATCTATTAATTCATTGGTTGTTATTTGCAAAATGATGATATTCTAATTATATCATTCCTCTTTCATTTGTTAATTGGAATATTTTTATAAAGTGATGATTCCCTTATTGACTCTTTGGTTACTCTGCTACAGTTCATATAGGAAAGGCAGAATAAATGCTTGATTCTCCTTATCTGATTTTTTTTAACACCAATTTTTATTTACTAGTTTTCAGTTTAATGAATTGGTCTCTTGTCATCCTTCAAACTTGACCAATTGATTTCATTTGAAAAATATCGTTATGAACTCATAGAATTGAACCTATTCAAGTTTCAATCCATTGAATTATCATCTAGTGAAGCTCATATTGTTTCATCTTTGGCCAATAGTCTTTCAGGGTAGTAGTCTCTTCACGGTGGTGCCTAAGTTCTTTTGACATAGGCCTAATAATCTTTGATGGCTTCCTTGCTATCTGACACATCAAATTGTTCCAGACTCATTTTGTACATTTCTTGTCTCATGTCTGGAATCAGCTAGCTATTTCTCCAAAAAGCCGTGGTTTCTTTTAGTGGGAAATGGTATTTCAGAACCACAGTCAGGGTGCTAAATATACTCATTGCTACTGAGTTGGTATTATTGTTTCTAGGCTTTTATAGTGGACAAAGCTAGGAAGTGTGTATATTTAAAGCTAAAATACCTCATGAGTTGATACTGATACTTTCAAATTCAGGGCTATAAAATTTTTGCTTAACCTTTTCTGTATTACATTTATATCTCCTTTCTTCCAGACTAAGAATGCTGATTCTCAAGGATACAGACAGGGATGATAGAATTAGAATATCCCATAATTACTTATTTGTTTTAATCACATATTACACACACAAGCAGCAGTCTTAAAAATAAGAGAATTACTTAGCACTTTATGATTACTGAAAATATTAATTTTTTACAGATGCTTTCCTGTTTTTTATAGTTGTATTATATCTACATAGTTGGAGCATACATACATACTCTCTGCCTTTTAACCCTCACTTAGTATTAGTTCTACAAGTAGCTACATATTTAAAGCTCACTGCCAGTGTCTGTGTCAATGTCTCTATTCTTTTTGGTTGTGTGAAGCTCATGCTCTCATAGATACCTCAATAAAGTCTCGTAGGAACAAGATTATCTTAGTTCTTATGTGTTAATAATTGCTGTACTCTTTATACCTGGAACTCCATTCTGAGAATATAAAATCTTTGGCTCACATTTTCTTTTCTTCTGCATCTTAATATGTTCATCTCTTTTCTTCTGGCATAAACTTTTGTTGTCAAAGTCTGAAGATCTGATTTTCTTTCCCATATGAGTCATGTACTTGTTTTGCTGAGAAGCCCAAAGGATTTTGTTTTTTTTTTAAGATTTGTATTTTTGCTAGAATACGTCTTGATGTTATTCATTCAGGGTCAATATTCTCAGAGATGTGAGAATTTCAATATGTAGTTTCAAATCTTTTTTATTTCAGGAAAGTTTCCCTAAATTACAGTTTTTAGTATTATTTTTATTCTTTTTATTTGGTTCTCTTCTTTATAGACCCCTATTATCTGTTTGTTGGACCTTTGCATAACTTTAACATTTGTCATTTTTTCTTGAATACTTTTAATGTCTTTTTCATTTCTAAAAATTTCTTTTTATCTTTTGTTGCTCTTAAGGTATTATCTGTATTTATTTACTCTTGGATTCCTTCTAATTTGGTCTTCATTTCTGAAATGATTTTTTCCTTTTATTTCTAATTCTTTCTTGAGTTCTGTCACCTCATTTTTGAGTATTTCTAATTCAGATTTATGTTGATCTTTCATGTCTTGTTTCATTTGCTTAATCCCTTTAGCTTGCTTTGAAATAGGTTACAGTTTGATCTGTTTTGTGGGCAGTTCCCTTCTGGCATGCTTTTATTGTAGGGATGTTATTCTGCCTCTTTTCCCTTTTTTTTCTAATAATAACTTAATATGGAATTTGATCTCAATACTTTTCTGTTGTTTATGCAAAATTTGCTTTTAGAATAGGATAGGATTCAAGATAGCTTTTCTAACTCTATAGACTCCCTCCCTCTATTATTTTTGTGTAATGTTAACAAAATATGGTGTTTTCCCAGCATGTTCCCCTTCCCAACTTTTATCTTGATCTTCTCTGTTGTCCCTATCCTGCTTAATTTTTATTCCACTCCCAGTAGTTTCTTCTCAGTATAGGGTTTCTGCCCTGGAAGGGAGTCTTGGCTTGCCAGTTTCAAGAGTTTACAAGAGCTGGATTGCTCTAGCTTCTTTGAAACTTCTCATCATGGACCCCATGTACTTACCTGCTATCAGAGAGGACACTTTCTTCCCAGTTGCAACTGCTGTTCTTAGATTGGCTCATTGTTCGTTCCAGTGAGTATCTGATTGGTTTCTTGGGTTTTTCCTGTTCTGAGGTCTGTCAGACACTCTATTGCTTCCTCTTGCACAGATGTCACTACAACGCAGATCTTGTGTTTAGTGGTGGTTTGTTCGCACCTGCTTATATTTTGGAGTTATTGGAGCTACCTTTGTCACTTAGTTTTGTTGTCATTGTTAAATATGGGTTTGGAGTTTTGCTTTCTAGTTGCTCTCTGTAGTGATTCAGTGTTTATAAAACTATGTTGCTGCTGCTTTTGTCATCTTCCCAGAATCCCACCAACTCCCCAGTTTTTTTTAAAAAACACATTTCTAAGCAAGCCCTGTGAGTAGATTTTTTTTTTTTCCTGCCACCCTCCTTTTTTTTTTTCCAGGGCAGGGGTGGGAGGAGGACTATGATTTTTCTTATAACCCTTGGTTATAAGAAAATAGTAGATCTATAGTAACAGATCTTTAGGTTAAAAATTTCTAACCCTCTTGGCTCCACTATCCTCCTTTTGTCTCCAGCAAAATTTCCAGATCTTTTGTTAGGGACTGGCAGCATTCACTTATGCATATTTTGTATGTCCTCATGTTCACTGGAAAATGTTTGTCTAACACACATATTCTGTTGTTTTGGATACTATTTAAAGATTCTGACTAAAATTACTCTATTCCCTCCGACTTAACGGTCTGGTATTCCAATGTATTGACGTTTGAAGATTCTTCTCATTGTTTTGCTTGTTTCAGCAAAAAAAACTAAAAGGCGGACAACAGATTGACAACAGCCATAGTCAGAGTTAATATCTTTATTGTATGGAGTTCATACAAGTCAACAAAAAATCCACTAAGCCCTAATAAATGGGCAAAAGTTAGTGGTAAACAAATAGATGGAAAAATTTTAGTTCTGTTGATAATAAGGAAATGTAAAGTTAAAATAATGCATCCTCTTTTACCCCTCTTAAGTTTACAAAATAATTAAATGCATAATACGAATTGTTTGTATGGATGCACTGAGACTGGTAACTCTCATAACTGGGATGGCCACCCTGGGTCCTGTGCTTTTGGCAGGCCTGGGTCGGTTGTGGGGGGAAACCTGGAGTTTTAAAAAGCATTATGAATGGCAACAGACTTTACTATTATATCCCACACAAATGGTAAATAAGCCATGATTTTTATTTTATATATATATGTGTGTGTATATCTATACCTCTGTCTATCTATCTGTATATATGAGTGAGTGTTGAATTGCTCTGGATCTTTACTGTTTGTAGGACGGTATTCCTTTTGTACATTGCTGGTGGTATAATAATATTGTAGTGCCATTTTGGAAAACAATCTGGGATAGTATGTTTCAAGAATAGTAAGATTGTCATTCTTTTGGATATAGTAGTCCTATTTCTATAGTTCTCTACTAAGTAATAAAAAATGTAGTAACTATGTTCTTAAAAATGGATTATATAACAAATAAGTAGGAAGAATCTAAATGTCCTATTAAAGGAAAGTGGTTAAATTAAATAAATTGTGATTTTTACATTACGTGAAATATTATTGGTTCAATCGGGAAGATTACATAGACATATGAAAAATTTTTCATGACTCTACTGTATCATCACTTTTATATATCCACTGTGACAACTGTGTTAAATAACATGTGTATGCAAAATTCTGCAAGGACGTATATGAAAAAGATAACATTTATTGTATTGAGGTGATAGGATTATCAATGGTGTTTTTTTCTACTTTGCTTTTTTGTTTTCCAGAGAACATACTCTCATTAGATCTTTTTTTTTAATTTTTAATTTTTATTGATGTCTTAATAGTTTATAACATTGTGGGGTTTTCGTTGTACATTATTATTTGTCTATCACCATGTGGATGCATCCCTTCACCCCTTGTGCCCACCCCCCTTCCCCCTGGTAACTACCAACCAGTTCTCTCCGTCCCTGTGTTCGTTTATATTCCACATATGAGTGAAATCATGGGGTTTTTGTCCTTCTCTCTCTGGCTTATTTCACTTAACATAATACCCTCTAGGTCCATCCATGTTGTTGCAAATGGGACAATTCTGTCTTTTCTTATGACTGAGTAGGATTCCATTGTATGTATATACCACATCTTCTTTATCCAATCATCAGTCCGGGGACACTTGGGTTGCTTCCGCTTCTTGGCTATAGTGAATAATGCTGCAATGACCATAGGGGTGCATAAGCCTCTTGGGATGGCTGATTTCATGTTCGTTGGGTAGATACCCAAGAGTGGGATTAGCTCAGGGCTGGTCTTCCTCACACACACGCACAAAAAATGTCTTGACTATTTATTGCATGTTTTAAATTTTTAATAGGTTTGCAGAATGGCTTCTGATTACTCAAGAACATGTGCTAGTCCAGATAGCATTCAGACTGGAGATGCTCCCATTGTCTCGGAAACCTGTGAGGTTTATGTTTGGGGGAGCAACAGCAGCCATCAGTTGGTAGAAGGCACACAAGAGAAAATATTACAGCCCAAACTGGCTCCTAGTTTCTCTGATGCTCAGACGGTGAGTTCTCTGCATACCTTACAAATTGGTAGAAGAAAGGGTTTGTGTTAAATAATGTTAAGAGTATTTTTTAAACGAGTGAAGATTCTTATTCGTTTCTTATTTATACTGTTTCTATGCCATACTGTGTCAAGTTTTTTTCCTTTTAATAAAAAAAAATTGAGTCCCCTATTTCCTTAACAGTGTTTCCAAGTTTCAAAAATTAAATTAGGATCTGGATTTTTAAAAAGAAATGTGAATGGCAACAGACTTACCATTATATTCAACACAAATGGTAAATAAGACTAAATAAAAACTGGAATTTTCCCTTTGCCAGATTGGCATTTCATTTTCTTATTATAATTAATTTTTTTTACATTTGTAGCTACCTTTTAGCCCAGCTAGAACTTTCCGTTTTATTATTTTCATTAAAACATGTTTTTTTTCCATATAAGTTTAGAATATATTTTCTATGGTTCTTGCCATAATGGACTCTAAAGAATTTATAGAAAATTTTAGTTTTGCCCTTCACCAGTTACAAGCAGAGGCTAAAACATTTTACTTTGTTGTTTCATTAAATCATGACTGGGTAGATAACCTGAAAAGAAAAAAATGTACATTAATTTGATCTCAACAGTGAAGTCAACTTGAAAAGGCCATTAATAGTTTTCTTAATTTTCTATTTACTCCTTAATCTCTGTGGAGATTCACGCCATATCAGAATATGATAATATAGACTTCCTTTGAACCTCTTTGATAAAACCAGCCTTAAATATTATACTCTGATTCTCACAGAAGCATTTTATGTTTATGATTGTTTGTTTGCTTATAGATTGAAGCTGGACAATACTGTACTTTTGTCATTTCTACGGATGGCTCTGTCAGAGCTTGTGGTAAAGGCAGCTATGGGAGACTGGGCCTTGGAGATTCTAATAATCAGTCTACTTTAAAGAAGTTAACATTTGAGCCTCACAGGTCCATTAAAAAGGTTTCATCTTCTAAAGGATCTGATGGTCATACTTTAGCTTTTACCACAGAAGGAGAAGTCTTCAGTTGGGGAGATGGTGATTATGGGAAACTGGGACATGGAAATAGTTCAACCCAGAAATATCCCAAACTTATTCAGGGCCCTTTGCAGGGAAAGGTACGTGCTTTCTTTTTGGATTTAAAAATAATTACATGCACTGGTGCTATAACTGACAATGTCTTTCAGATTTTGATGTATTTTTCCCCCTCCAACCCTTTGGCTTATCTTTTGTATATCTGCTTTATGGTTTACAAAACACTTTCTCATATGTTATTTAATTTTAATTCTTAAAATAACCTTGTTAAGGTGGTTAATATTCTCATTTCACAGATAAGGAAACTGAGAATTGACCATTCAACAAATATTTACTTAACACCTTCCAAGTGCCAGGCAGTGTTTTAGGCGTTAGACATAGAGCAGTGAACAAAACAGACAAGATCCTTACTCTCATAGAGCTTTAATCTGTGGGATAGAGATAATAAATAAGTAAACAAACACATAAAATAATTTCAAATAATAGTAAAGAAAAAATTGAGTAATAGATACTAATTTGGGCAGGTTGTGATATTAGATAATGAGGTCAGAGGGTTCTCTTAGAGGAGGTGACATTTTATCAGAAATCTAAATGAGGTATTTAGAGTGGTTAAGTAACTTGCCCAAGGTCACATACAAATAATTGACACCATTAGAAGCTGAACCTAGGTCTCCTCCTCTTATTTCTATTTTACCTTTCTTTAAAGAAGTGAAGGTATTTTCCTAAACTTATATACAATTATATATGGGTTCCTCCATTCTAAGATTGCATTCTTTCCATGGAAGTTTTCTTATATAAAAATTTTTAAAGTTTAAAATTTTAATTTTACACCAGAATTACAAGTGGGATGCTTTTCCTTGATGGGAGTTTGTCTGACAAGGTTGGCTATCAAATAAATTTTGCTTTATTATAACTTTCAGTATTTTAACTTAGACATCAACCCCAAGGCAGTGAGCCTTGGAACATTCCACTTGACAACATCAGGGGACACTTGATAGGATGCTGAATATGGGGCTCTGAGGAACTTCAGATAAATATTATTTGAAGTTGTATTTTCCTAGTCTTTCTAGCACCTTCTTTCTTCCTTAATTCCGATTCTTTTGAATTTTCTTTACTTATATTCCTTTTAATATTCCATTTTATAATGGAAACATTGCCAGTTAAAAATAACTTAGTATGAATGTCATGAAGGAAAAATGTCCCATTAAGTAAATTAATAATTTACACATAAAAATTTCAGAAGTTCTTAGCATATTATCTAGAATGTATTAGGTGCTCAGTATTTTTAATTGAATCTAAATTTTGAATTTTCTAAAGTGAGTTCTAATTTTTGGAGATTAAAAAGACATGGAGATATTAGTGTAGATAGGTTTTTTCTGTTTTTCTTTTTTTAGTAGTCAGTGGTTTTGATCAGTGTTAAAAGGTATGAGTGAACCCCAAATTATGTTGCTATATATACCGTATTCCTCTGATTCTACTCATCAACTGTATAGCTACTTGAGAGTAAAGAGATACTGTCAGGAGTTTAATTCATATAAGCTTATATAAACTGCTTAGCTATATCTGCATTGGTAATAGTTAATGTGTTTTTGAGAGTTGTCCCTATTATGTAATGAGTTTTTCTTGATTAGCCAGGATTGGAGGTTTTATGTTAACATTGTATTTAAAATTTTTTCATTGCTCCATGAGTGTTCAGCCTCTTCCAGCTCTTTGAGTAAAGACTTGATTGGTGATATAATATTCTTGCAAGTGATTAGATTGGTGTTATTGGGCCCCTGCTAGCCTTTACAGTGCGTTTGTGTGAATTAAGAAAGTTGTCCTCCCCTCTGGGTGGAAGCCAGGGTTCATGGCTTGGGAAACACAGCGTAGGCTATATTTCAACACTCTTTAGCCAAGCACCCTTGTCCTGGGCACAACTTCCACAGTTCCTGGATGAGTTATGAATATTGGTATCTCTGAAGTCTTTGTTTATGGGATCAAATATGAACTATATGTTTTAGCATCTTCGTGGTCATCAAATTTACTTTGTGTGCTTTGTGTACAATGCAGGTAGTTGTTTGTGTGTCGGCAGGATACAGACATAGTGCTGCTGTCACAGAGGATGGTGAATTATACACGTGGGGCGAAGGAGACTTTGGAAGATTAGGTAAGATTTTTTAAAAATTGAAGTTTTTTTCACAGAAAAATAGAAATGATGATGGTTACTGAGAAGCAGTGAGACTAGCTTTAATGGCCACAGACTGTCATTTATTTTGTTAATTTTAAGCTCAGAGGAAGATAATTTTATAAGAGAATGCCTAGATTCTGGTGCTGAAATTTAAGATGTAATTAAATCTAGCAAGTATTTACTGAGTGCCTGCTATGAGCAGGCACTGTAGGATTTCAGGGATAAGAAAGATACCATCGTGATCCGGAAGCGTATAGTTTCATGGGTAGTGAAAACTAGTCGACATGAGCGTGATACTAGACAGCATTAGATAAGTACTCTGAGAGGAGCATAAATAGAATGTTTTAATGATTCACTGAAGGAACTGGATGCCTCATTTTGGAAGCAGCCTAGAAGATTGAATGAGAAGATACTGGAAATGATTCTGTTTTTCATATTTAATTGCACTTTAAAAATAACTCAATTCTATTATTAACTTGTAATGTTTATTCCACCTGTGAAGGAATGACCTAAAGAAAAAGAATTAACATTATTTCTTTGTTGTTCTTTGTGTTTTATCCAAGGTCACGGTGACAGTAATAGCCGTAACATTCCAACATTAGTAAAAGACATTAGCAATGTAGGAGAGGTTTCTTGTGGCAGTTCACATACTATTGCTTTATCTAAAGATGGGAGAACTGTGTGGTCTTTTGGAGGAGGAGACAATGGTATGTAAAGAATTATTTATTGATACCTTTGGCCTTTTTTTGTTGAGTTTTTTAAAAAACTTATTTTTTATTTACACAGTACGTTGCCTATTGTAGAAAAACTCAAATACGGATGAGTAGAAATTAAAAAAATTAAAATGATCTATTTCTACAAATGTTGCTGTAACCACTGTTAAAACTTTGGTAAATAGACATCTAAATAAATATGCATTTATACAAATATATGCATATATTTCTACATAGATTTTTTAAAAAAAAACAAAGCAGACCTATTATATATCGTAGATATTATTTTATAACCTGCTGGTTTTTATCTAATACTATTTTATAAATATCTTTCTTTGTCAGCAAATGTGGCTCTACATTTTTGTTTTAAATGGCTCAGAGTATTCTTTCATGTGATTGTAGCACAACTTATGAAACCATTTTATTGAGTATCTAGATGGTTTCCAGTTTTTTTCAGTATTAAAAACAACACAATGAATGACTAAATCTTTGTCCAGTTTACTTAGTCATTCCTACCAGCAATGTGAGAATGCTCACTTCTCCATATCCCTCAACAACACTGGGAATTCAAATTAAGATAATTTTTAAAATAATTTCAATAGTGAAAATGGTATCATTTAATTTGTATTTCCTTGATTCTTAGTGAGGTTGAATTTATATGTTGTTGGCCATTTGTTTTTCTTCTTTAGTGATTTGCCAGGTTTTGTATTTCATGAACTATTGAATCTTTTCAAAAATTAAAAACAATTCAATACTTACACACTCTTATAGAGGACCTGTTTATTATATCAGCAAATTTAAAGTTAGGAATATGAACATTAAAGGGGAGAAAGATAGGAAAATAATTTTCCATATGTCTCTTAAAGTGATTTTAATTGCTTGAAATTAAGATTCAGAAGGTTATTGGTTGTTGGTTGTTTCTTTCTTGTAACAAAAATATTCATTTGTTGGGGCCGCCCGGTGGCGCAGCGGTTTAGTTTGCGCTTGGCAGTCCGGGGTTCGCGGGTTCGGATCCCGGGCGCTCGCGGACGCACTGCCTGTCAGCCATGCTGCGGCGGCGTCCCATATAAAGTAGAGGACGATGGGCACGATGTTAGCCCAGGGCCAGTCTTCCTCAGCAAAAAGAGGAGGATTAGCAACGGATGTTAGCTCAGGGCTGGTCTTCCTCACCAAAAAAAAAAAAAATATTCATTTGTTAAGATCCTCTGCTGTCAGAAGCTGTCAGGTTAGAGATGGAAAGATTAGTGATATTTTTCAACTTAAATACTTAGGAAAAAAATAAGAATTCTTTAAAATAAGTAAATTGTTTAACTTGAATGTGTTTGTTTTTATAGGCAAACTTGGCCATGGTGATACTAACAGAGTATATAAACCTAAAGTTATTGAAGCTTTACAAGGAATGTTCATTCGCAAAGTTTGTGCTGGGAGCCAGTCTTCACTTGCTTTGACATCAACAGGGCAGGTAGGACTAAGGGATGAGCATAGAAAGCTTAGAGTATTTCAGAGGACTAGGTGACTAAAAAGTAATAATCGTATTTAAAATTTGAAGTTAAAAAATACATTTTAAAGGCAATTTACTAAAATGAAATATTTTCTTCTATTTGAAGAAGTAGAATATCTGAGAAGGAATCAGGTTTTCTGACCTGGCCTTTGTGACCCAGATAAACCTGTCCTCAGCCTGCTGTTCTTTGTATTAAGATGGTTTCATAAAACCTTTTAGCACTCAGCATCCCTTAAACCTTCTCCTAAAAACCATGGATAGTGGGGGAAAGTGAGAATAGATTTTCCTGGAACCAGTGATATGAACTAAGAAGACCAGAAGGTAATTAAAAGAGATGGTAAGGAGAACATTTCCATATGGAAAATAATCTGAGAGGATTAGGTGTTTCTGAGAAAGAGTAGTCAGGTTTAAGATAGTCAGAACTTTACAATCCCTTTATAAACTTTTGAACTTCCACATGCATATTTTAACTTCCCTCTGTTTGTTGTGATGGGAAGGGTCCAGGTATGGTGATAGACTGACAGTAATTTCCCCCTTACATCCATCAGTGATGACAGTGAAAAAGTGAGCTGACCACTCATTGTCTCACATATAGGAATCCATTATGTGCCAGGCAGTGGTATAAAAATGTTTTCTGACTAATTCACAAGGCAGATGAGCAGCAAAGCTGAAATTAGCATGTAGTTTAATTACTTTTTGAGAGACTGGAATGCCTTGTGTCCTAAAAATCTAACTCAAACTATTCATTGCCTTGTATTTCATTATATTAGTCATTTGTTACAATGCTGCTTGCTGCCTTAAAAACTTAAAGCTTTTATTTTACATCTTTCTCACTATGGGTTTTGTGGTAGGAATCCATGAATTAAAGCCAGATGATGCTCACTTACTTGACGTATAGCCAAGGCAAATCACACACCTCCCTTGAGCATCATGTGCTTCTTTTTTATGAGAGGGGTAATAATTTCTGCTTTGCTTACAAATGATCATGTAAGATAATTATTTGAATTGAAAGTTTCTATAAATTATCAAGTACTATTCAACTATTAGTTGCTAATAATAATAATAAAGTAATTACATTGAATTCCAAAGGAACTTGTGAATTATTTGCTATATAGAATAGTTGAATCATGAGTACACTAAGTTATGTGAAATCAAATATATGTATACTTAGAAAAAAATAAAGTCAGAGAGAGAGAGAGAAATACTTTTAAATGGTAAGGGTAGTTCTATTTACCATTATAGTTGCTGAGCATAAAATGAAGAGAAACATCTGCTTTTCCTTCAGTCCATCTCAGTCTCCTTAGGCCTCTTCAGTGTTAACTTCCCACTATGTTAAATGTGATTCTTATGTTTAAAAACACAGTATGTATTTTTTTATACAACAAGGTCCCTAAATGGAAGCCAAGTATTTCTTCATCTGATATTAAACCAAAGGAACACTGCATGAGCACACTCTAGCTATGTGGGTCTTATTTAGTGAGAGTGCTGTATTGTACTCGATAAGTGTTATAGGAGATTTTCAGTGACTTTGACTATATATTTTTCATCTTATTTGTCTTCAGTTCCTAACATATACCTTTACTGTACTGGAATTTTGCTGTGTTCTATACTTGTCTTAAGTAAGTTCTCTAGCAACTGGTACAAGTATTTGCTTTTTATTTTTTGTTGGAGAAGTTTAACCTCTCAGTAGTCTTTCCTGAAATAATACAAAAACAATTCCCAAACTTGTTGGCATAAGGATAAGAGTCTATATGATATTACCAAAACCCATTGAAGGGAAAAAAGTCATTCACTTTGCTGATTGTTTTGATTCTGGGTTGCCAAATTGGCAGTCATTCATCCTTTTATCTTCTTTCCTCTTTTCTTCACCTCACCTTTCCCCCAAGCATCTTAAATCAGTCAGTGGCTGTTTTAGTATTAATTAGTTAAAAATGAAGATGTTTAAGGAGAACTGTCTTGACTACTGCTTCTCAAGGCCCTTTCTGTAAATGGTAATTAAAATTGTTATAACAATGAGGAGAGGTAGTTTTTAATTAAATCATAAACATCAGTTTTGAGGTTTATATAATTTATTTTATATGATCACACCTTGGTCTAATCAACTAAGAAATATTTGTTGAGACCTGCAGAATGAGAAACATATAAAGGAGAAGTTTTAAGATAGCAACGGTATTTCCAAGCTGCTAAGATTGGGCAAATATAACTTAATGCAGGCCAGTTAGTAGCTTTGGCAGAATCTCTCAGAAGATCCTTCCATTCTTTTCTGTGTCCAATTATTTTTCTTTTCAGCCAGCTGCTTGTCTGCCTGTACAATGAATGTTTAAAAACAGCAAAATAAATCACTATGAAAATCTTTAATCAAAACAGTAAATATTTTTAACAACAGCAAGTTATTATTTAGTATTAAGCCATACTCTTGTTTAATAGATGATGTTTATTTCTAAACAACTTAATTCATGAACTTAATATCTCAGAATATTATGTTTAGTGTATTTCTGTTTGTTTCAGGTCTATGCTTGGGGCTGTGGAGCTTGTCTAGGTTGTGGTTCTTCAGAAGCTACTGCTTTGAGACCCAAGCTTATTGAAGAACTGGCTGCCACAAGAATAGTTGATATTTCTATTGGAGACAGTCATTGTTTGGCTCTTTCTCATGGTAAGGTCATTTGTTTTTAAAGAATTAAGTATTAACTATCATCATGTGTCACTTGATGGGGCTTTGTTCTGAGAAATGTGTCATTAGGTAATTTCCTCATTGTGTGAATGTCACAGAGTGTGCTTACACCAACCTAGATGGTATAGCCTACTACATGCCTAGGCTATATGGTACTAATCTTAAGGGACCTCCATTGCACATGCGGTCAGTCATTGACCGAAACTCTATGTGGCACATAACTGTATTACCTTCCATAAATATATTACATTTAAATTTGGCTTTTCTTTTGTTCTTTATGTTCTGTTTTTAGATAATGAAGTTTATGCCTGGGGCAATAACTCAATGGGGCAGTGTGGCCAAGGAAATTCCACAGGTCCTATTACTAAACCAAAGAAAGTGAGTGGCTTAGATGGCATAGCTATTCAGCAAATCTCCGCTGGAACATCACATAGTCTGGCATGGACTGCTCTTCCTAGGGACAGGTAAGAGTGCCCATGTTTAAAAATTCTCGTGTTTTAGTTAACAGCAGAAACACCAGTAAAAACAGAATAACTGTAGTTTGTTCATAAAATGCCCTTCTGAATATTTCTAGTATTGATTTCTTACTATCATAAAAGTGACATCTAGGTTTCTTTCCACTTGAATGTTGAGGTTAGAAATGTTTCATAAGCAAGAAGTTATACCTTGTATTAAGATATTTTCTTAATGTAAGTGTCTTCTAAACATTCTGAATTCCTTCTCTGTCACCAGATACTGATTTTAAAAGTTAAATACCTGCATATGAAGAGGAAGTTAAATTAAAATAATAAAAATCAGAACTAGGCTTTATTGATTTAAACAGTTGACTAGCTTCAGTGCCCTTTATCTGGTTGGTTTTTTGAAAAAAAGCAGTGGTCATACTTTTGAATGAAGGAAGTTAATTTTTGCAGCAATTTAGCTTTTTCCTAAAGTAATAACCGTATCTTTTTAGATCATCAGGTAGGTGATTTTTAGCCAATATTAGGAGATTGAATTTTAAGGAATTTTGGGATTGTTTCAGATATTTTCAGATACATGTGGGCTAATTTACAACTTAGAATGTGTTTTATTTGCATTCTAGACCTTTGATTCAGATGGGGTTTATTATGACATTCTAACCAATTAAAAACATTTATAGATAATTACCCTTCAAAACAAAAGCCAAAAATATAATAAATTGAATATAAATAATTTGCTATTAGTATTAAATCTGCAATTTCCCACTTTATATGTAGATTGTTGGTTCCCAAGATCTTGAAAATCTTCACAAGAGTTTTTAGGAGTTTTCCTTTTGGTAGATTTCAGTATATCACTCTATAGAGGCAGGCTATTTTTCTTAATTTGAAATATAGACCCTTAGAACCAGAAGGAGCTATGGGAGATCTTGTGGCTCAGCCCTCTGCCTTCAGGTGAGTGAATATGCAAACCTTCCAAAACAGGTGGTGGTTATAAATTTTCTTCTTGAATAACTCTAGGTATGGCAAATTCCTGGTTTTCCTCAGTTGCTAAAATGAAGGGTTTTATTGCCTTCATAATCAAGAAGGTCTTCTGTGTATCTTGTTGAAATCTTTCAGCTTTACTAGTGGCTTAATTTTTGTTTTTGATCGTGTGTAAAAATTTCATGTTAAGGCTGTTTCATGATTGTCTTATGCTTTTTTCTAGACAAGTTGTTGCATGGCACCGACCTTATTGTGTAGATCTTGAAGAGAGTACCTTCTCACACCTGCGTTCTTTTCTTGAGAGATACTGTGATAAAATAAACAGTGAGATTCCCCCACTCCCTTTCCCTTCATCAAGGTATGTTATATATATCTCTATTTGTGTGTGTGTGGGTGCACACGTGTCTATTAATTACTCGTTTTGAGTTTTGCCTTATGATTCTTTCCTGTTCATTTTTCCCATCAATTATATGAAACTTCTTGATAATCTATAAAAGAGCTAAACTTAGGTACTTATTAAAAATAACTTTTAGGAAAAGTTATCTGTAATTTCACAAATCATGTTTTATTTATTTATTCATTTTTTGGTGAGAAAGATTCTGAGCTAACATCTGTTCCTAATCTTCCTCTGTTTTGTATGTGGGTCGCCACTGCAGCATGGTTTGACAAGTGGTGTAGGTTTGTGCCCAGGATCTGAACCCATGAACCCGGGCCGCTGAAGCAGAGTGTGTCGGACTTAACCACTACACCGTGGGGCCAGCCCCACAAATCATGTTTTAAAAACTTCCTATTGGTTGTAATGTGACAAAAGTTTTAAAAAGAAAAAAATGTTACCCAAATTAGATAACCCATGCTGTTTTATGTTCCAGAAGTTCACAGCAGTTTATTTGGTTTCAGGGAACACCACAATTTCCTAAAGTTGTGCCTGAAACTGCTTTCAAATCACCTTGCTCTTGCACTTGCGGGAGGGGTAGCTACCAGCATTCTTGGGAGACAGGCAGGTCCACTTCGAAATTTGCTCTTCAGACTGATGGACTCAACGGTCCCAGATGAAATCCAAGAGGTAAGAATATAGGACTCTTGAATCTGTATCTCAAGCCACATCTTTCCCTGAGGTTGTACCTCATAAATTCAACTGTGTATTGGAAAACTTCAATTGGAAGTTGGAAATAAATGTTTTTGATTAACTCATCCTTTAAGACAAAGGTCAGATGTCATCTCTGAGAAATCTTTGACTTCCTGCTTTCCTGCTAGGTAAGGTTTCTCTTGTATGTGTTCTCATCACATCACATTGTATTGTAGTTATCTATTTATAAACATGTCTGTCTTTTCCATCAGAAGATGAATTTCTGAGGACAAGGATGCAGTTTTATTTTTTATTATGGTAAAATACATATAACATAAAATTTACTGTCTTAACCATTTTTGAATGTGCAGTTCAGTGGTATTAAAAGCATTCATAATGTTGTACAACCATCACTGGCATCCATCTCCATGACTCTTTTCATCTTATAAAATTGAAAATCTTTACCCATTAAACAACAACTCCTCATTTTCTCCTCTCTCCAGCCCCTGGCAACCACTGTTCTACTTTCTGTCTTTATAATTTTGACACTCTGTGTCATGTAAGTGGAATCGTACACTGTTTGTCTTTTTGTGACTGGCTTATTTTACTTAGCATAATGTGCTCAAGGTTCATCCATGTTGTAGCATCTCAGAATTTCCTTCCTTTTTAAGACTGAATAATCTTCTGTTGTATGTATATACCACATTTTGCTCATTCACTCATCCATCATCTTTATGACCTTGGATTAGGCAATGGTTTCTTAGATTTGACACCTGAAGCACAAACAACCAAAGAAAAAAAGAGATAAATTGGACATCATCAAAATTAAAAACATTTATGCTTCAAAGGACATTATTAAGAAAATGAAAATTCAACTCATAGAATGGGAGAAATATTTGTAAACCATTTGTATGATAAGATTCTAGTTTCCAGAATACATAAAGGATCCTTAGAACTCAACAATAAAAAAGACAGATAACCCATTTTAAAAAATGAGCAAAGAATCTCAGTAGACATGTCTCCAAAGAAGATATACATATGGCCAATAAGCATCTGAAAAAATGTTCAGCATCATTAGTCATTAGGGAAATGCAAATCCAAACCACAATGAGATACTGCTTCATACCCACTAAGGGGCTATAATCAGAAAGACTGACAATAGCAAGTGTTGGTGAGGATGTAGAGAAATTGGAACCCTCATATGTTGCTGGTGGGAACGTAAAATGGTACAGCTGCCTTGGAAAACAGTTAGATAATTCCTTAAATAGTTAAACATAGAGCTACCATATAAGGCAGCAATTCCACACCTAGGTCTATACCCAAGAGAATTGAAAACATGTGTCCCTATAAAAACTTGTACATGAATGTTCATAGTAGTATTATTCATAATAGCCAAAAAGTGGAAACAAACAATGTCTGTCAACTGATGAATGGATGAACAAAATGTGGTATGTCCATACAATGTAATATTCAGCCATAAAAAGGAATGAAGTACTAATACATGCTACAACATGACTGAACCTTATAAACATTATGCTGAGTGAAAGAAGCTAGACACAAAAGGCCATATATTGTATGATTCCATATATATGAAATGTGCAGAGTAGGCAAATCCATAGAGACAGAGAGCAGATTAGTTGGTTGTCAGTGGTTTTGGGGAGGGAGAGATGAGAAGTGCCTGCTAATGGGCACAGAGTTTCTTTTTGGGGTGAAGAAAATGGAATAGATGGACAACTCTGTGAATATACTAAAAACCACTGAATTTTATACTTTCAAAAGGTGAATTTTATGACACGTGAATTATATGTGAATAAAAAAAAGCAAAAAAGATACATAGTACAATTATCAAAATCAAAAATTAACATTGGTTTAATACTATTAAACTAAACACCTTTTTAGAAATTTTATCAATTTTCCACCAATGTCCTTGTTCTTCTGCAGGGTTCTATTTAGGACCCTGTATTGCATTTAATTGTTATTTCTCCTTTGTCTCCTACACTCTGGAACAATTCCTCATTCTTTCCTTATCTTTCATGACCTGGACACTTCATGAGTCCTTGTCAGTTATTTTATTGAATATCTCTTTATTATTTTCTCATGATTGGACTGAGGTTATGCATTTTTGACAAGAATACCACGGAAATGATGATGTGTCTTCAGTACCTTATATCATAGGTTTCATGATATTGATGTGTCTTATTACTAGAGATTTTGACCTTGATCACTTGGTTAAGGTAGTGTCTTCTGGGTTTCTACATCAGTAGCTTCTGAGAGAGAGTAAATAGAAATTATGTTCTTTGAGAATATACTCACATAGTTTGCAGATTGAGTATCTTCATGAAAAGTTGAGACATAGAATTTTAAATTGGAAATCATTTTCCTATAAGAATTGTGAAGTCATTGTCTTCCAGCTTTCAGTGTTGTTACTCAGAAAATGAAGGCTATTCAGTTTTGATCCTTTGTGTGGAAATTTGTTTCCCTCTCTGGATTTGACAGCAAGTTCTACTTGTCCTTTGTGTTCTCACATTTCAAAATGATGTGAACTAGTATGGGTCTCATTTTATCCACTGTGGTGTATACTTGGTTGGACCCTTTTAATTTGGAAACTCATAGCCTTCAGTTTTAAGAAATTATCTTGAAATATATTATTGATTTTCTCTTCATTGTTTTCTGTCTCTCTGGAACTCCTTATTTTGGGGACACTGGATGTCCTGGACCAGTCCTCTTAATTTTCTTTCCTGTTTCCATCTACTTTATGAGAAATTTAATTTTATATTCTAACCCTTCTATTGAGATTTTTTATTTCTTGTATCATATTTTAATTTATAAGGGCTCTTTTCTTAATCTTTGAATATTTTTTTTTCTAGTCCAACACCCTAATTTTACTGATAAAGAAGCTATGATCCAGAGAAATTATGAGGCCTAAGATAATGCAGCTGTTCTTTATGCTGTTCCTGCTACCTGGACCTTTGTCTGACTAAGTCCTCCTCATTTTTTAATTCTTAACCCAAACGCCTAATCCTCAGAGAGACCTTCAGTGAGCCCAGAGGCCATGTTAATTGCCTTTGTGTGTGTGTGCTCAGTGAAGTTTGCCCTTCCTTTTACTTTCCCTTTGTGTCTCCTTTCACACTTATAATTACTTGCTCAAGGTTTCTCTTTCCCACTAGACTGTATGCTCATGAAAGCAGGGCTTTTGTCTGTCTTGTTTATTTCTGCATCCATAGCACTCTGTGAAGAACATTACCAGGCCCAGTACAGTAGACTCAACACTAAATATTTGTTGGGTGGTGATTAGCTATTTAATGGCAAATCCAAAATATGTGTTCTAGTCTTCTTAAAGACATCTAAAGAAAAACTTGCATCCTTTCTTTTGTCACATGCCACTTTTGGACTTCCATGATCCACCTTCTTTAGATTTCCATGATCCTAATAGTCAGTTAATTTATTTTTCATGTTTTTCTATTAAAAAGATAAGACCAAGACCAATAAATCTACTTTTCTTTTTTGATATCAGGTGGTGATTGAAACTCTGTCAGTGGGAGCAACCATGCTATTACCTCCATTACGAGAACGTATGGAATTACTTCATTCTCTTTTACCCCAAGGACCTGATAGATGGGAAAGCTTATCTAAAGGACAGGTGAGCCTTTGCATGGTATCTAAGTAAACCGGTAATATCACACAAAATAATAGACTGAGAGGGAAATAAAGCTAATCAATTGCCTTGTGTTTATGGAATAATACTTAACTTGATGGGTCTAGTAAATCCTAGTATTAAATGTTTTCGGCTGGAAGAGTTCCCAAATTTCTAATGAAGGTAAAGCAAGTGATAATTTATTAAATGATTTGGGGCTAATTATTAAAATTATGACTAATTTTTCCAGTGTTGCTTACACTATCAAACTAGAGACCTTTTAGTTTATTTATAGTGTGCTGAGTTGAAATCAAGGGGATGCACTACTGTTGGTTCCATGCCCAGAACTTTATTTGAAATTGCTGATATAAAAAGTAAAAGAAAATGACTGTAATGAAAAAGTATTTGATGATATGAGTATGCTTATTCTTTGCATTTTTAATATCTTATATACATTCAGTACATTTTGCTCAACCAAGTAGAACAATCAATTGTAGAGTTATAGATTTGAGGGGAAAAGTAGTACTTACTGGCAATATAATATTCACAGATGCCTTCCAATGAGTATTTTGCATTAGTTTGGATTTCAAGTGATTTATCTTAAACATTAGAATAAGTAGTTTGATTGGTAATTCTGTAGAAGAATGTATAGTATAATTTATCTGTTGACATTTCCTATTCCTCTTTACTTACAGTGCTAAAATCATTATGCAGAGTATGCCATTTTAGCTTAGAGTTTTAGGTATTGTAGTAAAGGATGGAATAAAACACTAAAAGTTGCATTTTCCCAAATAGTAATAATAGGATAGGTTCTTCTGTTAATTGCACATTTCCTAAAAGATTATTGTTTATGAGGATATTAAGTGGATTGGTTAGTATCATTAGTACAGTTTTTATTCTAGGATCCTTTTTTTCTTTTCTAGTGCATTTTAAGCTAATTATTTATTTGTTCCTATTTCATCGATGGAAACATTTTTCTTTAGAGAATGCAACTGGATATCATTCTAACAAGTTTGCAAGATCATACCCATGTAGCCTCCTTACTTGGCTATAGCGCACCCTCTGATGCTGCTGACCTCTCTTCTGTGTGTACTGGCTACGGAAATCTGCCAGATCAACCTTATGGCACTCAGAGCTGCCATCCAGATACCCATCTGGCTGAAATTTTGATGAAGACTCTCTTAAGAAATTTAGGATTTTATACAGTAAGTTTCTCTTTTTCTTTGTAGTAAAAAAAAGAATAAAGTTTGGAGGTTTTTTTGAAGGGGGTAAGGACTGCTTCAGGTCAAGATATTTTGACATTTAAACACTATGTAATAAAGAAAACTCTAGACTCCATTCCCCCAAAGGGGGCGAACGTGTCAGATCTTCTGAAATATTGTGGGTGCCAAATGACTTGTAATTGAGAATTCCAGAGGTTTATTTTAGAATTTTACCAGATTTTTCTGATGTTAATGTACAAGAATAAACAGATAAAAATGGTCAACATTTTGCAAGAGAAGAACAATAAGGAAGGGATTAACCTTACCAGATGTAATCTTATAATTAAACAGTGTGGTTGGTACTAAGAATAGGATTGTCAGCTGGAGAGAAGACAGTGGACACAATAGCTTTCCCTGTGTTGGGATGCCATTAATTCTTTTTTTTTTTTTTTGTGGGGAAGACCAGCCCTGAGCTAACATCTGTTGCCAGTCCTCCCCTTTTTGCTGAGGAAGACTGGCCCTGGGCTAACATCCGTGCCCATCTTCCTCCACTTTATATGGGACGCCACCACGGCATGGCTGACAGGCAGTGCGTCGGCGGGCGCCCGGGATCCGAACTCGCGAACCCCGGGCTGCCAAGCACGGACTAAACCGCTGCGCCACCGGGCGGCCCCCTGCCATTTGTCTTTTTTTCTTTCCATTTTTGTGGGTTCTAACTCAGGCCACCATGACCTAATGCTGATAGCACTGTTGTAGCTGTTGTCACTGTTGCTAGTCTCTTCTCGGCATCTTACTGCTGGGATAACCTTGTGGTGGTAAATAACCTCATTGTGTTAAATTGAAACCCCTCAGACCCTTCATCATTTGGCTTACACACCACTCTCATCTGAGCTCATGCACATGGTACACCTATCTCTTGCTCGCTCTGTCTACTAGTCTGTGACTTCTTTAAGACTTGACTATTCTAGGAAGCCTTGCCCAAATAACCCCATCTAACCGTGTAATTATAACTGCACACCCTGCAGCAATTTTTAGAGTCAAAGTGTACTGTGCGACTTAACTTTGAATTGTTTGTGTATCATTTCATATTATTTCCTACACCTCTTCAGGGTCGGGTCTATATATTCTTTTTCTTCTGTAGAAGTCTTAGTGTTCTGTTCTGCCTACATTAAAAGGTTATTGACTAAGTCAGAGTGACAGTTGTTCCTATAGAACTATTTTCTTTCAGATTTAAGAATGTAAATTTGATCTGATGTTTGGCTGCAAATGGAATGGGAACAATATTATGGTATATCCATTTATTATTGACTAAAAATTTTTTCCAAAGTTGTAAGGAACATTTCTGCTGCATTAAAATAGCACCTTTCTAATGTTTTTAGGGCTGAGGTAGATGTGTATATTATATGGAAATGGAAATAAAATACTAACTGCTTTTGGGCCAAAATTGTAAATTATTGTTTTTTTGTGATGTGATTTAAACCAAATTTGTCATGCTCTAAGATTTTAAAATAATGGTGCTTGTCTTACTTTGTTTGGGCTATTATAACAGAATTCTGTAGACTGGGTGACTTATAAACAATACAAATTTGTTTCTCATAGTTATGGAGGCAGGAAGTCCAAGATCAAGGTGCTGGCAGATTCAGTGGTGCCTACTTCTTGGTTCATAGGTGGCTGTCTTCTTGCTGTGTCCTCAACACAAGGGAGCTCTCTGGGGTCTCTTTTATAAGGGCACTGATCTCTTTCATGAGGGCTCTGCCCTCATGACCTAATCACTTCCCACAGGCCCCACCTCCAGCTACCACCACACTGGGGATTAGGTTTCAACATATGATTTTGAGGGGACAGAAACATTCTATCTCTAGCAGTGCTTATTTGGCAGCTTATAATGGTGCTTGTATAGCAAGGCCCTTAAAATGTTCTAAGACTCTCTTGCATATTGTAAACGTAGACCATATTTTGTGCATAAAGATATTCATCACATCATTATTTATAAGAAATAAAAATTGGAAATAACTGCAATATCTAAAAATAGGGCATGGTTAAATAAATTATGGTATATATGCTCAATGGAATAGTATATGACTTAAATTTATATACACATGATTTATGAAAACAGAAAATATTTGTGAATCTGTTAGAAAAGGGAAGACTAAAAATAGAATATGCAGTCTTATGGGAAAAAGTCCTCCCAAATCAGGAAAGAAATACACCAAAAAATATTATTAGTGATTTTCTTTGGGTGGTTGGCTAAATGGTGATTTTAGCTTTTTTTTTAAATACAGTTTTGGTATTTTCTAAATTGTTTACACTGAGCATTTCTTTTTTTAAAAAATATTTTTAACTTTAAATAATTGAAAACTTACACAAGAGTTATAAGAATCATTCAAAGAACTTCCCTGTACTCTTCAGTCGAATTTGCTTTCTCTCTCTCTCTTTTTACCTCTTATTCTAAATCATTTGAGAGTAAGTTGCAGATGTCATGCTGGCTATTCCTAAGCACTAAGCATGTGTTTCTTAAGAAGAAGGACATTCTCTTACAATAACAACAGAGCAATTATCGAATTCAGGAAATTTAACATTGATACAGAACTATTATCTAATACACAGTCCATATTCGGATTTCTATAGTTGTCCCAATAATATCCTTTATAGTAATCCCCACCCTCCACCCAAATCCAGGATCACACGTTGTGTTTAGTTGTCATGTCTCTTTAGTCCACTTCTCTTATAATCAGAAACAAATTTAATTTCTAAGAATTGTGTTCTTAGAAATTCACAAGCATGTGAAAATAAAACCTTTACACAGGAGATCTGGAAAGCAATAGCATTAAAATGTTGAAATATGTTGTCTTTGGGTATTGTACTGTTTTCCTTTTTCTTGTTTTCTATATTTTCAAAGTTTCTGTGGTGAAACATGTATTAGTTTTTTTTAATGGAAAAACAAATTGCAATTGCTTGATAAATCTTACCATCTAGTAGCCAACAACAATATAGCAAAGATTTAAAGACTGATAACAGGAGAAAGAAGACAGTGGCTTCTCAAATCAGAATCATTATGGTAGGACATTACTTTCATTTTCAAACACTTCAAGTATAATCTTCATTTATGTATCATTTTAGGATCAAGCATTTGGAGAGCTAGAAAAGAATAGTGATAAATTTCTACTTGGAACATCGTCTTCAGAGAACAGTCAGCCTGCTCATCTTCATGAACTGCTGTGTTCACTGCAGAAACAGCTGCTGGCATTTTGCCATATCAATAACATTAGTGAGGTATGCGATTCTTTGCCTTTCTTGGTGATCTCTCACGGACCTCAAAACTCAGATAATTTAGGTAAGCCATGATATTTTTTGTACCTTGAATCTTTTGAAGTAGTAATTTAGGAACTTTTTTCCCTCAGAACTCAAGCAGTGTGGCATTGCTTCATAAACATCTTCAGCTCTTGTTGCCTCATGCCACAGATATTTATTCACGTTCTGCAAATTTGCTCAAAGAAAGTCCTTGGAATGGCAGCGTTGGAGAAAAATTAAGAGGTTTGTTTGGTACTAGATTTCGAATTTAATCAGTGGTTGTAAAGCAAGAGTCCTTAGCCGTTGCAAAGCCCTAAGAGGGCCTGACACCTCTGAGAGGAATAGGAATGATCTAGAATCTCCTTCCTATTAAAGGTCCCTTTGATCTTGGTTTAAAAGTGATGGTAATAGTGATTGATCTGATTAATCTTAGAAGAAGCTAATTGTCATGACAGAGGCATAATTTAAGGGCATTGGATAATATACACCCAAAAAGATTAATTTTAAAAGGCATAAAGTGAGATTTTTATCTGCTATTTCTTTACCTTTCTTCAGCATTTGCCAGTGTTCTTCTTTCCTTCTTGAAATGCTTTCTTCTAGCTTCAATAGTCACAATCCTGTTTTTACTCAGCTCTCCCTGACTACTCTTTTTCAGTGAATTCCTATAAGCTCCTCTTCCTTAGGCATGCCCTTTGATATGTAGGATCCTCTGAATTTTGCCCTCAACCCTCTTTTCTCCCTGATTGATGTTATCTGGTTCCATTATCTTTAACCACCATGTGTGTGTTGACTCCAATATCTGCATCTAGCTGAGAACTCCTTTTTTGCACTAGAGCCTTTCTTTAGTTACTTACCAGGTATCTTTTCTTGGTTGTCCCAAAGGCAACTAAAATTCAGTATATCTGTCCAAAACCAACTCATCTCTGAAGTTCCCCCACTGAATAAAGAAAGAAAGAAGCTGAGAAACTAAAGTCGTTTGCTTACTAGATTACCTCCATTTTGTTGTTCCACGGGCATCTAACATTTAATTCATTCAAACTGAACTCATCTCTGAATGGTCCTCCCTGCCCCCAAATACAATGAAATATTAAAACAAAATTGATTTAATACCAGTATTATTTTATTATCTATAAAAAGACAGATGCTTTGGGGTGATCTTAATTTTTAAAAACGGAAATTTGGTTTAAAAGACTTAAAAGACTTCCCTTCACTAGAATGTAAGCACCAGAAGGGCAGGAATTTTTAGCTCTTTGTTCCTGACTGTAGCTGCTTCACCTCGAGCAGTGCCTGGTATGTTGTAGGTGCTCAGTAAATATTTCTTGAGTCAATCTAAAAATGCGGATAAATCTGTGAATGAGAAACTCATAAAACATTTTAAAGTAAGCAGCTATAATCCTTTGAATTTGTTGGCGTGAGGATATGTATACTTCCCCACAGTGTCTGTTGGTGGCACTTTCTGAAAGTGAGTAAATACTAAAACTACACCAGCTGCCAGGTAGGTGTTTAAAAAGAGTTATTGAATTAGTGTAGGCTAATATAGTATTTCTTAGATTTTTTTTTAAGTTTGATTGAAATGATTGATCTGTGTTGAATTTCTTACCCTCCATAGATGTGATATACGTCTCAGCTGCAGGCAGTATGCTCTGCCAGATTGTTAACTCCCTACTGTTACTCCCCGTGTCAGTGGCTCGGCCTTTGTTGAGTTATCTCCTCGACTTGTTGCCACCTCTTGATTGCCTTAATAGGCTCCTGCCAGCTGCTTCTCTTTTAGAAGACCAAGAGTTACAGTGGCCTCTTCATGGTAAGTAAACATGGTAAAAGAGCAAATAATGCTTTTGAGAAAAGTTCTTCCTCTTGCATGCATCAGGTAAATCATATCTGGCACTTGGGTATTTTATGTAATCAAAAAGATAATGTTGTTATCTTCTGAGAGCTTATAGTTTAAAGTGGGCAACTGAGATGGAAAAACTTAAGAAAGTTACTCATATATAACTGTCATGAATAGGGTCTTTATATGGTCATCAGGTGTGAATAATATATTTCATTGATTCTAAGACTTTTTTTCAAATTTTGACATCATTGAAATTGGGACACATATTACAATGGATGATAGGAAAGCATTGTTTCATAATTCAGTCAACAGCATAATGACACATTTTACAATCAATGGATTGATTTGATTTAAAAGTTTTATTTCTTAAATGTGAAGATTTTTAGTTTTAAATCTCTGATGGTAAAATATTTTGTATTTTGGTTGGATATAAAGATAACTGATTGAATATAAAAGATGGAAATTGGGAGCCTATCTTGTGTTTTTCTTTTTTAGGTACCTTATAGTAAATAGTATTTTAATTTTAGGCATGACACTTGAATACACTCTTTTTTGTTGTTGTTGAGGTATAATTGACATATAACATTATGTTAGTTTCAGGTATACAATATAATGATTTGATATTGTATACACTGCAAGATGGTCACCACAATAAGTCTAGTTTCTCCCTGTCATCATACAAAGTTACAAAATATGCAAAACAATGTTATCTTAATTTATAAAATGTTGATGATTCTATTCAGTTGAATATAGCTTAAAATATCATGTCTAGAAAACATCAGTGTGTCTTTCCATTGAAGTCTTATCTATCTTAAGGCTATCAAAGGAGTTTCATTACTGAAATCTTAAAAACCTTTCAGGTTTAAGTGAGGCCACATGTTTTGTTGGAAAGACTCCTGGACTAAGGCATAAAGAAGATCTAGATTTTAGTCTTGGCTCTGCTAGTAATTTGGCTGTATAATCTTGGACAAGTCCCTTAACTTCTTAAAGCCTTGGTTTCTTCTGAAAAGATTGGAGTTGGACAGGGTGATCTGAGGGCCCGTTCTACTTTAACATTTATGGGTCTGTGACAGCTGGATTTAGAAGAAGTCAAGTGTCAAGGTTACAGCTGTATCAGGATATTGATCAGGCTTTATGTGGAGCCATTCCAGGTTTGCTCTTGCTTTTCTAAAGCATCTCAGAACTTGCTAGGATTCTCTCTGTTTTAGGTGGGTTAGCTGTCATTTTATTTTGGATTTCTGCATCTGTGTTCATAAATGTATTTTTCTGTAATTTTCCCTTTTCATGCTATCCTTGCGTC
Organism: Tapirus indicus; assembly: GCA_031878705.1. Lineage (NCBI taxonomy): Eukaryota > Metazoa > Chordata > Mammalia > Perissodactyla > Tapiridae > Tapirus > Tapirus indicus. Next base: position 54,781,983 of record CM062918.1, on the reverse strand, counting down.
GTTTTTACTACCACAGTTATACTAACCTCAGAGCATCAGTTTGGAATCTTCTCTTTTTTTCTGTTTCTCTGGAATAATTTCTGTGAGATAAGGGTTCTCTCTTCTTGAAGGTTTAGAAAACTTGCTATAAAACTATCTGGCTGTGGTGTTCTTTTGTAGCTAGATTTTTTGCTATTAATTTTGTTTCTTTAGTGGTTATTGTTCTCTTCCAGCTTTTTGTTTCTTCTCCAATCCATTTTGGAAATTGATACCTTTCCAGAAAATGTCATTTGGTTGGTTTTCAAATTTATTGACATAAAATTGTTCGTAATATTCACTCATGGTTTTTATTTTTATTATATTTTTATTTTATTTATTTATTTAAATTGATGTCTTAATAGTTAATTACACTGTGGGGTTTTAGTTGTACATTTTTGTTTGTCCGTCACCTTGTGGATGTAACCCTTCACCCCTTGTGCCCACCCCCCACCCCCTTCCCCTTGGTAACCACCAATCAGTTCTCTCTGTCCATGTCTTCATTTATATTCCATATATGAGTGAGTTCATGCAGTGTCTGTCCTTCTGTCTCTGGCTTATTTCACTTAACATAATACCCTCTAGGTCCATCCATGTTGTTGCAAATGGGACAATTCTGTCTTTTCTTATGGTTGAGTAGTATTCCATTGTATGTATATACCACATCTTCTTTAACCAATCATCAGTCGAGGGACACTTGGGTTGCTTCCACTTCTTGGCTATAGTGAATAATGCTGCAATGAACATAGGGGTGCATACGCCTCTTGTGATGGTTGATTTCATGTCCATTGGGTAGATGCCCAAGAGTGGGATTGCTAGATCATACGGTATTTCTATTTTTAATTTTTTGAGGACTCGCCATACTGTTTTCCATAGAGGCTGCACCAGTTTGCATTCCCACCAGCAGTGAATGAGGGTCTCGATTTCTCCACAACCTCTCCAGCATTTGTTGTTATTTGTCTTTGTGATTATAGCCATTCTAACGGGTGTAAGGTGATATCTTAGTGTAGTTTTGATTTGCATTTCCCTGATGATTAGTGATGTTGAACATCTTTTCATGCATCTATTGGCCATCTGTGTCTCTTCCTTGGAAAAATGTCTGTTCATATCCTCTGCCCATTTTTTGATCAGGTTGTTTGTTTTTTTGTTGCTCAGTTGTATGAGATCGTTATATATCACTGAGATTAATCCCTTGTCGGACAAACGATTTGCAAATATTTTCTCCCAGCTGGTGGGTTGTTTATTCATTTTGATCCTGGTTTCATTTGCCTTGTAGAAGCTCTTTAGTCTGATGAGGTCCCACTTGTTTATTTTTTCTTTTGTTTCCCTTGTCCAAGTAGACATGGAATCTGAAAGGATCCCTTTATGTCCAATCTCAATTAGTGTACTGCCTATATTTTCTTCCAGGAGTTTTATAGTTTCAGGTCTCACTTTCAGGTCCTCGATCCATTTTGAATTGATTTTGCTATATGGCAATAGGAGATGGTCTACTTTCGTTCTTTTGCATGTTGCTGTCCAATTTTCCCAGCACCATGTACTGAAGAGACTTCCCTCTCTCCATTGTATGTTCTTTGCTCCTTTGTCGAAGATTAGCTGTCCATAGGTGTGTGGTTTTATTTCTGGGCTTTCAATTCTGTTCCATTGATCTGTGTGTCTATTCTTGTACCAGTACCATGCTGTTTTGATTACTGTAGCTTTATAGTATATTTTGAAATCAGGGATTGTGATGCCTCCAGCTTTGTTCTTTTTTTTTCAGAATTGCTTTAGCTATTCGGGCTCTCTTGTTGCCCCATACGAATTTCAGTAGTTTTTGTTCTATTACCGTGAAGAATGACATTGGGATTCTGATTGGGATTGCATTGAATCTGTAGATTGCTTTAGGTAGAATGGACATTTTAACTATATTTATTCTTCCAACTCATGTGCATGGAATATTTTTCCACTTCTTTATGTCTTCCTCGATTTCTTTCAATAGTGTCTTATAGTTTTCATTGTATAGGTCTTTGACCTCCTTGGTTAAATTTATTCCCAGATATTTTATTCTATTTGTTGCAATTGTAAATGGGATTGTCTTTTTGAGTTCTCTTTCTGTTGGTTCATCGTTAGTGTATAGAAATAGAATTGATTTTTGTAAGTTGATTTTATACCCTGCCACTTTACTGTAGTTGTTGATTGTTTCTAGTAGTTTTCCGATGGAATTTTTTGGGTTTTCTATGTATAAGATCATGTTGTCTGCAAATAGTGAGAGTTTCACTTCTTTGTTGCCTATTTGGAGTCCTTTTATTCCTTTTTCTTGCCTAATTGCTCTGGCCAGAACTGCCAGTACTATGTTGAATAAGAGCGGTGAGAGTGGGCACCCTTGTCTTGTTCCTGTCCTCAAAGGAATGGCTTTCAGTTTTTCCCCATTGAGTAGGATGTTTGCTGCAGGTTTGTCATATATGGCCCTTATTATGTTGAGGTACTTTCCTTCTATACCCATTTTGTTGAGAGTTTTTATCGTAAATGGATGCTGGATCTTGTCGAATGCCTTCTCTGCGTCAATTGAGATGATCATGTGGTTTTTATTCTTCATTTTGTTAATGTGGTGTATTATGTTGATTGATTTGCGGATGTTGAACCATCCCTGTGTCCCTGGTATAAATCCCACTTGATCGTGGTGTATGATCTTTTTGATGTATTGCTGTATTCGGTTTGCCAATATTTTGTTGAGGATTTTTGCGTCTGTGTTCATCAGTGATATTGGCTTGTAGTTTTCCTTCTTTGTATTGTCTTTGTTTGGCTTTGGTATCAGGATGATGTTGGCCTCATAGAATGTGTTGGGAAGTATTCCATCTTCCTCTATTTTTTGGAATAGTTTGAGAAGGATAGGTGCTAAATCTTCTTTGAATGTCTGGTAAAATTCTCCAGGGAAGCCATCTGGTCCTGGACTTTTATTTTTTGGGAGGATTTTGATTACTGTTTCAATCTCTTTACTTGTGATTGGTCTGTTCAGACTCTCTATTTCTTCTTGATTCAGTTTTGGGAGGTTTTACGCTTCCAAGAATTTGTCCATTTCCTTTAGGTTGTCCAATTTGTTGGCATAAAGTTTTTCATAGTATTCCCTAATAATCCCTTGTATTTCTGTGGTATCTGTTGTAATTTCTCCTCTTTCATTTCTAATTTTATTTATTTGAGTCTTCTCCCTTTTTTTCTTAGTGAGTCTGGCTAAGGGTTTGTCAATTTTATTTATCTTCTCAAAGAACCAGCTCTTTGTTTCATTGATCCTTTCTACTGTTTTTTTTTGTTGTTGTTTCAATTTCATTTATTTCTGCTCTGATTTTTATTATTTCCCTCCTTCTGCTGATTCGGGGCTTTGTTCTTCTTTTTCTAATTCTGTTAGGTGCAATTTAAGCTTATTTATTTGGGATTTTTGTTGTTTGTTAAGGTGAGCTTGTATTGCTGTGAATTTCCCTCTCAGGACCGCTTTTGCTGCATCCCATATGAGTTGGTATGGTGTATTTTCCTTTTCATTTGTCTCCAGATAGCTTTTGATTTCTCCTTTAATTTCATCAACGACCCATTGGTTGTTCAGTAGCATGTTGTTTCGTCTCCACATCTTTGTCCCTTTCCTAGTTTTTTCCTTGCAGTTGATTTCTAGTTTCACAGCATTATGATCAGAAAAGATGCTTGTAATGATTTCAATCTTCTTAAATTTATAGAGGTTTGCCTTGTTTCCTAATATATGGTCTATCCTTGAGAATGTTCCATGTGCACTTGAGAAAAATGTGTACTCTGCTTTTTTTGGGTGGAGTTCTCTGTATATATCTGTTAAGTCCATTGCGTCTAGTTTTTCGTTTAAGTCCATTATTTCCTTATTGACTTTTTGTCTGGATGATCTATCCATTGATGTAAGGGGGGGGTGTTAAGACCCCCTACTATTGTGTTATTGTTAATATCTCCTTTAAGATTTTTAGCAGTTGTTTTATGTACTTTGGTGCTCCTGTGTTGGTGCATAGATATTTATAAGTGTTATGTCCTCTTGGTGAAGTGTCCTTTTTATCGTTATGTATTGCCCTTCTTTGTCTCTCATTACCTTTTTTATCTTAAAGTCTACTTTGTCTGATATAAGTATGGTAACTCCTGCTTTCTTTTGTTTGCCATTAGCTTGGAGTATTGTTTTCCATCCTTTTATTTTGAGTCTGTGTTTGTCTTTAGAGCTGAGATGTGTTTCCTGGAGGCAGCAGATTGTTGGATCTTGGTTTTTAATCCATCCTGCCACTCTGTGTCTTTTGATTGGAGAATTCAATCCATTTACATTTAGAGTGATTATTGATAGATGAGGGTTTAATGTTGCTATTTTATTGTTCATTTTCTGGTTCTTCTGCATTTCCTTTGTTTCTTGTCACTTGTGTTTCGGACTGCAAATTCAATTTGGTGTTTCTGCATGCTCATTCTCTTGGTTTTCTCTTTATTTGTCATGTGTGGTTCTCTTCTGGTTATTTGTTTAGTGGTTACCGTGAGGTTTATATAAGCGATCTCCTGGATAAGATAGTACATTTTCAGATGCCTCCTTTTTCTTGAGGCTGGGTCGATTCAATCCCTTACCTCTTCCCCTCATTTATTATCTCTTTATTCCATCTTGTGTCGTGAATGTGTGTTTCCAGTGATGAGCTTGAATTAATTTTTGATGTTATCCAACTGTAGTTTGTTCTGGTTTAGTCTCCTTGCTTTTGTCCTTGCTGAAATGTTTGTATCCCCTTTCCCCTTTCTCATTTGTTTTTTTTAGGCCTAAGGGCCTTCTTGAGCGTTTCTTGTAGTGGGGGTCTTGTGGTGACGAGCTCTCTTAGTTTTTGTTTATCAGGGAGAGTTATTATTTCTCTGTCATATTTGAAGGATATTTTTGCTGGATAAAGTATCCTTGGCTGAAGGTTTTGTCTTTCATGATTTTGAATATATCATTCCAGTCTCTCCTAGCCTGTAGAGTCTCTGTCGAGAAATCAGCTGAGAGTCTAATGGGGTTTCCTTTGTATGTTATTTTGTTTTTTCGTTTAGCTGCCCTTAATATTATTTCCTTGTCACGGGTATTTTTCAAGTTTGCCACTATGTGGCGAGATGATTTTTTATTCCTGTTTATATATTTAGGTGATCTATTGATTTCATTCACTGTTATTTCCCTCTCGTTCCCTAGGTTGGGGAAGTTCTCAGCTATTATTTCTTTGAACAAACTCTCTGCTCCTTTTTCTCTTTCTTCTCTTTCTGGAATACCTATTATCCTTATGTTGCTTTTCCTCATTGAGTCTGATATTTCTCGAAGAATTTCTTCATTTCTTTTTAGCCTTAGCTCTCTCTCCTCCTCTATCTGGAGCGTTTCTGCGTGGCTATCCTCGATAATGATAATTTGTTCCTCCATATTGTCAGTTCTGCTCTTTAAAGACTCCATTTTTTTCCACTATCTCGTTCATTTTGTTTTTCATCTCCAATAATTCTGATTGGTTTTTCTTTATGGTTTCAATCTCTTTTGTGATGAAATCCCTGAATTCGTTGATTTGTTTCTGTGTGTTCTCTTGTATTTTGTTGAGTTTGTTTATGATAGCTATTTTGAATTCTCTGTCATTCAGGTTATCAAATTCTGTGCCTTCAGGGTTGGTTTCTGGGTGTTTGTCATTTTCCTTTTGGTCTGTAGCGATAACAAATTGTCGCAAGTTTCTGACCGCCTTATTTTTTCCCCTCATGTTGAAGTTGGTTCTGCAGTTTCCACCTGCTGCCACTGGATGGAGGTCACGAGTGGTGTGCTCTGAGCCCGCTGCAGCTCCCGGAGGGATTATGCTGAAACGCGGGGTGTGTGGGGGGAGGGGTTCTCTCTTTCTCCTGCTCGACCCGGGGGTTTCCTTTCTGGCTCTCTTAGGGTGTTTGCTACACCCCCTAAACAGTCCGTCGTCACTTCCCGGTGGGGATCTCTCAATCTGTGAGAGCACCTGGAGGGTGGTAGTTTTCCCTGCTGTGGGCCGCCCCTCCCCCCTCTGTCTGTGAGCTGCGCTGTCTTTGCTGATCAATTGGGGAGGGGGAATACAACTTCTTACCTCTCCTCGCGTCCTTTTGGGCTTCCTGTGCCTCCACCGTCCAATGTATGGCAGCAGGGGTTTCTTAGAAGTCCTTCGTAGTGTTTGATTGAGCTCTGTTGGAATGTGAATGATGTTTTCGTTGTGTCTTAGGGGGCAGAGATTCAAGGAGGGAATCTCACTCCGCCACGATGCTGACGTCACTCTCACTCATGGTTTTTAAAAGTCTCTAGCGTATCAATGGTTACATTCTCTTTTTTATTCCTAATTTTTGAATTCATGCCATCTTTCTTTTTGGATTAATTTCATTAGTGGTTTGTCCATTAGTCTTCACATAACCAGTTTTTGGATTTGTTGATCTTCTCTGTTTTTCTTTAGCAATTTCATTGATATCTGTTCTTGTCTTTATGACTAAGTGTAGTTGTTACTGTTGTTTTTAAAGTGAAGAACTTTTAAAAACAAATGTACTATAAGAGAGGATGGATGATAAGAGAGGATGGATCTGGGGCTGGCGTGGTGGCGTAGTGGTTAAGTTCGCGTGCTCTGCTTCTGGTGGCCCGGGGTTCGCAGGTTTGGATCCTAGTCGCGGATGGATGCACCGCTTGTCTAAGCCATACTGTGGCGGCATCTCATATAAAGTAGAGGATGATGAGCATGGATGTTAGCTCAGGGGAAGTCTTCCTCACACACACAAAAAAGAAAGCATGGGTCTGGACCTTAGTACAACTCTGAATTCAGACCTTAAGAGAATTAAAAAATACTAAGTGTCATTTTACTAGATCAACTCTTGTGTTGATTTTGGAGGGATGAGCTGTCTCAGGTACTCACTCTTATGGTGAAATCTGATCTGGATAGTGAAGAGTAGGAATAGAAACCCTTGGGATAATGCTGTCATATACTGTTTTAAAGTTTATCTTAAAATAGTAACTTTATAAAGGAGATTTTTATTTGATAGCATAACTTGTCTGAGTATATTGTAAATTCACCTAGTAAAGAGAATATATAAGAATAATTTTTCATTGTAAAATTATTTTGTGTCAATATCTTATTGCAGTGCAATAGAAATGAGAAGTCTTGAATACCAGATAAATACACCATTACTAATGATTTTGTCTTCAGGAGGGCCCGAGCTGATTGATCCTGCTGGTGTGCCATTACCTCAGCCAGCCCAGTCCTGGGTGTGGCTTGTGGATCTAGAAAGAACAATTGCTCTCCTTATTGGACGGTGTCTTGGTGGCATGCTTCAGGGCTCGCCTGTGTCTCCAGAGGAACAAGACACTGCATATTGGATGAAAACACCTCTTTTTAGTGATGGTGTAGAAATGGATACCCCTCAGTTAGGTAATGTGTTTCTCTGCAACATTTAAAATATATGCTTGTGTTTGTACCTCTGTTGGAGAGTTCTCTTATTCTGGGTTTGCAGAATAGAGAACTGATAGAAAACAAATGCAGCGTTAGCAGGGTAAGGGATCTGAGACTGTAACTTGGAGCCCTCAGAAAAACAGTTATATCCTGCAGTATTGTATAGTGAAAAGAGCCTTCGAACTAGAAGAATATAGGTCTGGTCCCTCTTTGTCATTATTTATCGCTTATTTGGGGCAAGTCATCTAACTCATAAAAATGGGAAAATACTTGATTACTTGTGTCCTGGGGCTTGGAGGTTATTAAACTGCTTCATGGAATGTAAAGCTCTGTAAGGTTACTCGACTTACCAGTGCTCAGTTTTCAAACACCTCTCAGATGTGAGTGGTAGTCTCTTCTCCTCCCAGCCTGTCCTGCTCTTATGCTGATTTTACCTTGTGTGATTTCTCGTTTTTTGCTTTGGGGTTGGAGGATTGGAGAGTAGGAGTGAGAAGAGCTGTTGAAGACTTTTTCTCCTTTTCCAAATAGGAGTGTATATTCATCATTTCATTTATGAACCAGAAAGTGATTCTGGCCATGGTAGATGAATGCTAGACTGGTACTTATGATACGTTTGTATCAAAAAAAGTAAAATCATGATTTTTCAAGGGATATTTAACATCATAAAGATGGTTCCAGTGCTATCAGTGTTTAGCTCTAATAGTCTCAAATGTCCTCTTGAGGACAAAAGTATCTATATCTCTACCTTCCTTATATTTTTGTTATATTTACTTTACTCAGTTAACTGGCCTTTAGTATGAATAAAATCAATTTCAATTTTAATGTTATTTTTCAGTTTTTAAATCATATAACTGTTAAAATGTTACATTTTATGTTTAAATACCTATGTATATTAGGAAAAGGGTATTGTCCTTTGCAAAATTGTAAATATATGATAATTCAATTATATTATGGATCGAATTGATTTTTGGTATTAGCTCAAAAATTTGACTACTATTTAGAGAACTGTTTTGTTTTTTTTTTTAAATGGAAAATGAATTCTGAATGCCAAATGTCCTGTTGAAAAGTTAGGAACCACCTAAATAAATGTAAATATCAATTGAGAAATTTTTTTATGGCATCTTTGATCTCTCTTGAATCATACTTAACTGATTATTTTCCCTTATGTCTAGGAAAAGTTCTTGTCTAGTCTCTTTCCTGAAGGTCCCATGTTGCTCAACAGGGTATCATTTCATTTTGAACAGAGAGTCTTTTTTACACAAGACTGCTGCATGTGTAGGACATTTAGCTTTCCTGGCCCCTGCCTACCAAAATGCCAGAACTCCACCCTGGAGTGTTATGTTTGGTCACAAATCCTTCTGGAGGGAATGGAAAGGGTAATACTACCTCCAATTGAGAAATATTAAAGGACTTTACCTTTGTAGCATCTATGAAATGTATCATTTCATATGCATTAAATAAATGTGATAAGATTTTATTTGTAGCACCAAAATTTATGAGGTTTAAAATTGATAACTTGAATGATTTTTTTTTTAGATAAATGTATGAGTTGCCTATTAGAAGTAGCTCTTTCAGGAAATGAAGAACAGAAGCCTTTTGATTACAAATTGCGGCCTGAAATTGCTGTCTATGTAGACTTGGCATTGGGTTGTTCAAAAGAGCCTGCACGAAGCCTTTGGATCAGCATGCAAGATTATGCTGTTAGTAAAGGTAAGATGAACAGGATAAAGAAGGAAAATATGTAGATAGCTCATGATACTGACCAATAAATCATGTAATATATGTAAATAGAAAATCACGTGGATTACCCTATATTTTATTTAAAAAAATATTTTACAAATAACATTTAAAAAAAAATTTGTTTTCCTCTTTGTGGAAAAGATTCCATGCAATGTAAATGGATCTAGTGTAAGAGTCTGTTTAATGAATCTCTTCCCCTTGTAAGTCCTGGTATAAGAACTGAAAGGATGTGTGTGTAGGAGTCTAAGCTCTAAGCCTTGTCATTTTCCTCCTCTCTAAAACACTTGCCCGCTTTAGAGGGCTGATGAAGATAATCAATTTGAAATAAGGTGTACTATTATTAAGTACAGTAGTGACGTGCTATGCAAGTATGTAGTGATTTCAGTTTCTAATATTATCTGATTAATAAAATTAATTTTATGTACAAGTTTTTAAAGGATATACCTGATTTCTTTTTGGCTCTCATATCTTCCCTTTTAACAATGACCTGGGTTGTTTAGAGTCACATGTCTCTAGTTGTCTTTTCTCTGTTATTTTTTTCTTATCCCATCTTTAGTTTTCCCCCATTTCTTTGGATTTTCCTCCTTCTGTGATAAAAATGGTAAAAGTAAATATATTTTCACCTTTTATTTTGTATAATAAAAATGAAATGAGATACATATTATTCAGATCTTTATAACACCAGTGAGATGGTACCTTTGAAAGTTTGATTTCCTCCAGTTTATCATCTATTTATTCATTCTACTGTGTTAACTCCCACCAGAGGTAGAAAAGTATGGTAATGGAGGAGAAAAAAAGTTTACTTTCTGAGTTGTATTTTCTGATATTCTCATATTTTGCATCATTTGCTTGAAATGTGCAGTTAGGTTTTCTTTTATATTATATTATCACTTGTTGCATTGCAGTGAGAACTTTTAAAAACTAAATATAAATGTAAGATGAATAAAAACTCATTGTATGGCTTCATTTGCTGAGTTGCTTGTACACTGTAGCCTAGAGTTTATACCTGAGTAGTGGAGACATTCTGTAGTGCTTGGTATGAAATGACCATAACTTTAGTGAAGGTGTTTTAAAAGAACCCGTTGCTTTAAAAATTGCATAGGAGGATAATCCCTGCTAAATTTGAAACATACAGCAAAGGGTGTTACTTTAGTTTGCTTTTTTAATTGAATATTAGCTTCCTTGAAAGGGGTTCTGTTTGATTTTTAAGTCAAAGCAGTTCTCAGAATAGCAAGCAGTTCCTTAGAACAGATGATCTCTCGAGAACCTAATGTGGAAAACTTTTGTATGTAATATAAACTGTCATTTTATGATTCTCTGTGGGCTGTAAGATTTTCTTAAAATTCGGCATGTTTATATTTTCAGTTTTTTTACCCGTAAAATAGATAAGTCTGAGCTTAATTTTTTACCTAAGCATACAGAAATGACTGGAGAACCAAGATATAAAATTTTATCTCTTGAGATAGGAATTTTAAGAAGGAATTAAGAGCAAATGAAGTTAACTTGGGGTTTAATATTTTCCAAGGGTATTTTTGTTTGTTTGGTTTTGTTTTTAACTAGCACAGTAAATCTGTCAAATTAACAGAGTCTAGCAGACATTCTGGGAGTGGAGTGGGTAATAAACCTCCCATCACTGTTTGGAATCTACTGAATGTACTGCATTTTAAAAGTACAGTACGTACTGGTTTGCTAACATGGGATTCAAGAAAGCACCTGACTAGTTCTCATGGTCTAATGCTGTGATTTGGGTTTTCAATTGCATGTACTCTGTCCAAATGTTGTTTTGTTTCTTACCCACTTAAGTGTACATGCATTCACCATATCTACTTTCATGGCTTCAGATACCAGATACATGCACACTTCACTAGTTTACCCAGTACATGTCTCCACTAGGATGTCTAATAGACAATATTAAAAACCAGATTCCTGATTCCAGCTCCCTTTCTCCCAAGTGTTCGTACCATGGTCTTCTTCTTTCAGTAAATGCCAACTACATTCTGAATACATTTGTAGTCAACCTTGACTTCTCTCATATCCTCACATCTGACCCATCAATAAATCCTATCAATGCTACTTTCAAAATACATATGGAATCTGACCACTTCTCACTATCTCCACTGCCACCATCATTTCTCACCTGAATTACTGCAATAATTACTTGTGCTGTTCTGTCCCTATAGTAGATTCTCCACTCATCAGTTAGAGTGAGCCTTTTAAAACACAAGTCAAATCATGTCATATCTCTGTTCAAAGCCTTCTAATGATTGTTCCTATTTCCCTCAGAGTAAAACCTAGAGGACTTAAAATGGCTTGCAAGGCCCTGTATGAGCTGGTCCCCAGCCAGGTTTCTAATGTCAGCTACCACTCTCGTGCATGCACATTTTGCTCCAGCCATACTGGCCTCCTTGAGCCTAACTCAGGGCCTCTACACTAGTTTTTTTCTGAGGGGACACTGTTTCTATGTGGCTTCTTCCTCTACTTCATCTAGATCTTTGCTCAACTGTAAACTTATCAGAGACATTCCCAAACCAGCCTATATAGAATAGTAATCCCATACAGTATAGTACTTCTTGTTTTCCTTATCCTGCTTTATTTTTCTCCATAGCATTTATCTGTCATATTGTTTTTATTTATTGTCTCCCCCACCTCCCAACTATAATTTAAGCTCTGTGAGATCGGAACTTAGTTTTGTTCACTGTTGTATCCCTAGCACACAGAACAGTATGTAGGATCTAGTAGGTGCATTTGTTAAATAACTTTAAGAAAATGATAAAATTCAGGTGTTGGATTACTAAAGCTATTAAAATCATCTCTGAACTATTTTCTCAGCCCTTTTAAATGTCAATGCATTGTTTTTGTTTTCAGATTGGGACAGTGCAACTTTAAGTAATGAGTCACTCTTGGACACTGTGTCTAGATTTGTTCTTGCAGCTCTTCTGAAACACACAAATTTACTTAGTCAAGCATGTGGAGAAAGCCGGCAAGTAACTTAAAACTATCCTCAGACAAATATTTGCTCTTATGATGTTAGAAACTAGGTAACTTTTCTATTTTGATTCTTTATTTAGATATCAGCCTGGTAAAAGCTTATCAGAAGTGTACCGTTGTGTGTACAAAGTCCGAAGTCGTTTACTTGCTTGCAAGAACCTTGAACTTATTCAGACCAGGTCATCATCACGAGACAGATGGGTAAAGTTGGAAATCAGTTAATTTCTATGTTTTTCTGCGAGCTGTGAGAGAGAGCTCCATATCGGTTTATGTAAGGAAAAATATACCTTGATTATTGTAGATATTCAATAAATGTTTAATAGTTCTTTTTTCTAGTGAAAAAGTTGGATGAGTAAAAGATTGGGGTTTCTTTAACCCCACCTTTATCAAGTGGGATGTGGCTACTAAGAGGGTTTGTATATTTTTAGGCTGTATAAATAATAATGAATTGAATTGTCCAAATCATATGAAATATTATTCCTTTATTTTATGCTAATCAGACCACGTTTGAATTATCCTATGTGGGGTGCCATAATTTATGAGGGACATTAACAGACTACCTTGGATTGGTGAAAGGTCCAAAAATCATCTTATACAAGAACTGGAAAGTGTCAAAAGTGTTGAGCCTAGAGAAGAGAAAACAAAGGGGAGACACATAATAGCTGCCTTAAAAATACTTAAAGAGCTTCCATGTAGGAGAGGAAATAAACATGTTCCTTGTTCCAGAGGGTACAGGTAGGACCAAAGGATAACAATTGAAAGGCGAATCATTGTTAGCTATTTGAATATAAGGAAAAAAGCCTTCTAATGATTAGAGTTGTCCACCACTGGAGGTGAAGATTGAAACCTTTTATTAAGGATGTTTCAGAAGTATTTCTTGCAACAAAAATGAGATGATTTCTAAAGTACTTGGTAATTGTAATGACGTGATCCCATAATTATAAGCCTGGATAATACATCACCTTTAGAAGTGCTTACTTTGCAACTTCATACATTAGATGCTTTGTACTCCATTATTTATATCTTAGATTTTAAAAACCAAAGTCTGTCTCTACATTTATATTATAGTACTCTTTTGGCAGGCACTGATTTAATATTTGTGGATCTCACTGTTTGTTAGTGACCTTGAAAGTCCATGAAATGTATTAATTTGCCATTTTGTCAAGGCTCAAATTTGAAATTCACATATTATGGGGATAAATGACTTATGTATTATGTGAGTCTGACTGACTGCTCAGTATCCCCATCTCTGTGAAATTCTTAAGTTACTTACTGGCCATGAATCACAAAATCACTTTTATTATGCATCTGAGGATATCATTAAAATTTTTCATTTGTACTTTATACTGAAGTTTGTGGGGGAAATGATATACTGTTATGGTATTTATGACTCTTAGCATCTGTTGTAAGGACTCTTTCCTCTAGATAACTGCTAGGAACATAACCACCGTGGGAAACAAAGTTAACATTGTGATTACCAGATTTCTAATTTTTGGTTTCATCAGGGCAAACAACGTAAAGAAAAAAATTTGAAACAATACTGTTTGTATAATTGAAATTTGCTAAGAGAGTAGAACATAAATGTTCTCACTGAAAAAAAAGAAAAATACTGTTTTAAATTAGAATTATTAAACATTTATACAGAGTAATAATGACATACACAACTTGAGGGAGACTGAATGGAATCAAAATTCATGTTCTTTAATTACCTTTTGTGCTTGGTGTCATACTCGACTCATTTCAAGTTGCAGCTCTGTAGGAGTTTACAGCTGAATAGCAATTAAATATGAATCAATTTATAGCATGACATTTTAATCAAAATACTGAGGAAGAGAGAACATATAGGTGTTTCTGTATATATTTTGTGTACATACATTCTTGCTAATCTTTTCAGATTTATCCAGTTTATCTTTGGGGTTTTGTAGTAAAATTCATGTTTTTATTGATATTAGCAATATTTCCCATGATAAAAAAGTTGAAGTTTTAATGAAGTTTTTTAAAGTTTTTGAAAAATATATTCAGTGTAGCTCTGATCATTTCTTTAAGATATCAGAAAACCAAGACTCTGCAGATGTTGATCCTCAGGAACATTCATTTACCCGGACCATTGATGAAGAAGCTGAAATGGAAGAACAGGCTGAGCGAGACCGGGAAGAGGGGCATCCGGAGCCAGAGGATGAGGAGGAAGAACGGGAACATGAAGTGATGACAGCTGGCAGTGAGTACACTCTTCTTACTTTACAGAATACACCGTGGCATTCTTTTTTGGTAGGGGAACTGACTGGAGAAGAAAAAGGAAAAAATTTCTCCACAGTTTTTCTAAAAGAATCTGATATTCTACTGGTGATCTGAATTTACATTAGCTAAAGTTTTAGCTATTATAACTATGCTAGTTCCATTTTGAAGCTATCAAACTGCATGTTTTGGGCTGAAAAGCTGGAAGCAGGTTTTTGGAACCAGTACCTGTTCCACTGAGTCTCACGCATGAAATGACGCCCATTTGTCATGGGATAAGGTCACTCAAAGTATGTCATTATTAGTTTAGAAATTCCTGAAAGCAGGGGACAAAGGGGAAAACAGTAACACAGTATAACCCTCAATTATAGTAAAAGAAAGCATAATAGTCATCTGGGGAGTAATAATATTTAAACTAGGTATGGTTTTTGAGCACCTCTTATATGCTGGGCACTGGGTCAAGTGCTTCACATAGATTAATTCATAATCCTTGCAACAGTCTTATGAGATGAGGTCTAGTATTACCCTGTTCTAAAGATGGGCAAACTGGGGTTTAAGGAGGCAAAATTATGTGCCTAGGACCACAGTTAGTAGCAGCTGGAATTAGAGTCAGGTCTGCCCAAAATTTCAGTGCCCATTCTCTTAATTACTTTAACTGATTTCTAGCTCTGGACTCTGAGTGTTTATTGCTTTGATTTTTATAGAAATAAGGGACTTTTAACAGCATAATGAAAATATTATCACAATCATCCTATAAAATACGCAGATCCATTTTTAAAGTTTGTACTTCCATGTTAACAGATGAATCTAGTATTTTACCAACTTTTCTGCCTGGGTTCCTATTAAGAATATATCTTCACTCCAAATTTGAGCAAAAAAATTCTTTTCTATTGTGAAGTGTCTACCACTGCATCAGAACCTTGTTAAACCCGCTGACTTTTTACACTTGTGAATTGGGAAAGGCTGGCATCAGATGGACATTTCTGGTGATGCCGTTTGACTCTGGAGGCAATCTTGTCCATATATTATAACCAGATTCTGTTTCAGTCAAGACCTTTAGTGGTTGTGCTTATTTACTGTGTTCAAGGTACAGCAAACTGTAGGTGTTAGGAATTGTATGGACTTTGGGAAGGGAAGAGGGCTTTTCATTTTAACTAATGCAGCTTAAGTGTTGCCTGTTTCTTTTGCAACCTGACATTTTTCGTACCAATGTCGCAAACATTCCAGAAATAGGCAGTTATTTTTATCTAACCCAGTGTTTCTCAAACTTCGGTGGACTTCAAAATCAGCTGGAGGGCTTGTTAAAACACAGATTGCTGGCACTGTGCCTAGAACTTCTGATTCAGAAGGTCTGGGATGGGCCGATAATTTGTATTTCTAACAAGTGTCCAGATGATGTTGATGCTGCCGGTTTGGGACCACACTTTCAAAACCACTGACCTAACTCATTAATAAGAGTAGAAATAGAATCAACCAAATCTAAATTTTCTAAAGGCATGAGTATTTCCTACTGTAATTTTTATGAATAGTTTGATATAATTTTAACTTAGTTACTATGCTGTATTTAATGTCTAAAAAATAATTTTTCCCTCTTTCAGTAAGTTTTTGGTCCAAACTTTTTGACTATTTTTATTGTTATTTTCTTTGCTCTTCTCTCCCCATGTGTTAAGACCTTGTTTTTGTGTTGCATGTTACAGAAATCTTTCAATGTTTCCTCTCAGCCCGTGAAGTAGCTCGTAACCGAGATCGAGATAGAATGAACAGTGGGGCAGGGTCTGGGGCTCGAGCTGATGATCCACCTCCTCAGTCTCAGCAAGAGCGAAGGGTCAGCACAGACCTTCCTGAGGGTCAAGATGTGTACACTGCTGCCTGCAACTCCGTGATCCATCGGTGTGCCCTGTTAATATTAGGAGTAAGTCCTGTGATTGATGAGCTTCAGAAGCGAAGGGAAGAAGGACAGTTGCAGCAACCTTCAACAAGTGCCTCTGAAGGGGGTGGACTTATGACCAGGTGGGACTGACTAGAAACTTAAAACATTCCTCTCCTCCCTTTGTTACTTTATGCATTGAAATGGTTTATTCTCAAAGTTATAGTATTTTTCTGAAATTAATACAGACATGGAGGAGGAAATACAAATTGACTAGGATGAATTGAACGTCATGTAAAGAGTGATACTGATTCAGCCTGGAATATAAATTTCTGATTGAGGAGGCACAACTTTTCGTACATATAAACAACAGTTGTTGAGAAACATATGAAGTTACTTGCATCTCTCTGTAATTTAGTGGCATGCAAATTATTTTACTGTAATTGATAAGGGCTTTGTGCTTAGACAAGGGTCAGGATTTCCCATCAACAGACATTATTACTCCTCACCGTGTGTGTGTGTGTATTATCTCTATGCTGCTAGTTCCTTTCAATTTTATGTTCACTAACAGTCCCAAATTGAAAAACTTTTCTTTGTGCATGTGAGACAGGAGTGAAAGTCTTACTGCAGAGAGCCGGCTAGTCCACGCAAGTCCAAATTATAGACTGATCAAATCGAGGAGTGAATCTGATTTGTCTCAGCCTGAATCAGATGAAGAGGGTTACGCACTGGTAGGTATACCTAGATTCAGTAAAGAAGGATTTTTGTTTTCAAGATATACATACATAAGCCTTTGGTTAGAGTGAGTAATATACATTTGTTTTAGACATATAAAAACTTTTAAAAAGAACTTTTAAGAGAAATGAGATTATTGCATAGATATTTACCACCTGTATGTTAATGACTCTCAGATTTCTGTTTTTAGCTCTGACTTCTTCCTAAACTCCAAATTAATATATCTGACTTTTTGTTGGATATTCCACCTGAACATGTCAGGTTACCCCAATCTTATCCTATCCAAAAATAAACTTACCTTTCTCTCAAACCTTCTTCTATCACATTCCCTATCTTAGTAGGTGGTACTGTTAACTACCTGGGCTGGATTCATCTTTGACTCTACTTTTTCTTATTTCTTGGTCCCTGCAATCCCCTCATTCCCCACAATCCAATTAGTCAAGTCTTGAAAATTTTACCCTTAATATGTTTCTAACGTCTTCTCAATCCTTCCTGCCACTACTCTCTTTCACACTTTCCTTCTTTTTAGCCTGGACAAGTATAGAAGCCTCCAAATGGGTTGCCCCACCTCTTGTCTTGTGCCCATCTTGCACATTTAGCTAGAATAATATATCTAAAATACAAGTCTTTTTATTTCCTCTACTTAAAATCTTTTAGTAGCTTTCATTATCTGTCAAAAAAGCTTCAGGACCTGGACTACAGGCATTTAAGGTAAAAATCAAACAAGTGAGATGCTGATTTATATAAGAAGTAGGAAGTAAGGTGTGCTATAGTGTGACAGGTAAAATAAATTATAGAGTGAAAACTGTCTAAAAGATTGCTTCTATTTGAGTATCTTTGGGCTTGGAGTTGATAGCTGGATTTTCATTTCAGCTGTTCCTCTGCCTTATGTGTGAATCTGTGTGTGCTACTTGACCTTTCTGGGCCATAGTGTCCTGTTAAGTGATATGAGGATAGTAGCGCCTGTTGTGTATATAGCAATATGTTAGACTTGGCTTCTGGCCCTAATTCTACTGTTGAAGAGCTGTGAGACCTTGGTCATGTCACGTGACAGCTCAAATAGAAACTCTGGGTTTTTTGGACTGAGTGATCTACAAACTCCATTTTTAGCTTGGAAATTCCTGTGTGGTGTGAATTGAGATAATGAATATGAAAATGGTTTTGAAAAGTATAAAGTGCTCCATAAGCAAGAAGTTACTGTTTAAAAGAAACTTCTAAGCATAACAGATTTTTTCTTGAAGGAAAGTTGAACAATGTCTTTTAAGCAGATTTCATTGTATCGTGATGTTTTTCTTTGTTCTTCCTCCTTTTATTCTTCATTCCCATTGGTATCTCTGTACTCCCAGTTCATGTTTTCAGTCTTGCAGTCTACTGAAATTCTTCTCTGTCCATTTATTTTTCCAATCTGATCAGTCTCATTATCTAGCCTCCCAACCCAGTGGTAGTTTTATAACATAGATGGTATCATTTCTCTATTCAAATGACCTCACTTCAATGACTTCACTTTTTCTCAGAGTAGAAGAAGCCTGTGTCCTTACAGGGGCCTATAGGACTCTACATATCCTGGCGCCGCTACCTCTCTTATCTCCTCTTCTATTACTCTTCTTGATGACTCTTCTTCTGCCACGCTGGCCTCTTGACTTTTCCGTAAACATACCACACAACTTCCTCTTAGGGCCTTTACATGACTGTTTATTCTCTGGAATGCTGTTGTCTGCATGGCTAATTCCCTCATTTCAAGTCTTCATTCTGATGTTACTTTTTCAGTGAGGCCTACCCTGACCACTCTATTTAAATTGCAATTTGCTTTCCCTTCCTCATATTCACTCCTTGACCACCTTGCCTTGCTTTGTTTTTTCTTTTTCTTTTTTTCCCACAGCACCTAACATAATTTATTTATTTATTATATTTATCATTTTCTGTTAGCCTACACTAAAATATAAGCTCCTTGAGGACAGGAATTTTTGCTGTTTTATTCACTGCTGTACCCCAAGCACCTTTAGTGCCCGACACATGGTAGGCAGTTGCTAAATATTTTTTGAATGAATGAATGACTGTCTAATCTACTTTAGTTAAAATTTTGTGCCCATTCCATCCTTTCCACTCTTTAATTCAGGCCCTTGTGACCTTTCTCTGGACTGGTAGTTTTCAAACTGATCTCCTACTTTTTCCATTCCCTCTCCTTAGACGCTGCTCCCAAAGTTAGAGCCCCTGAACACACACACAACAACAAGAACAATAATAATACACCTGCTAGTCATGCTACCTTCCTACTCAGAAAACTCTGTGAGTCTGCATTGCCTACCCAGAAATCAAAGATTCTGGAAGATGTTGCCTGCCTGCGTTTAGAGCCAGTTTTCCCCTGCAGTAATCTGCATTTTTGCTGTAGTAGTTTATCTGCCAGACCCCAGACATGCCTCTTGAGCCTCTGCTCAAGCATTGTTTGCCTTAAATGTGCTTCTCCTGGGTTTTGTTGATAAAGTCCTGTCTGTCTCTTAAGGACTGGCTAAACTGTCAGCTCTTCCCGAAAGCTTTCCCAAGATTACCTTACTCACAGTGACTCTCTCTGTTATTTCCATGGCAGTTGGTTAGTACCTCTAATAAACCACTAACAGTTTGTCTGATGTTGGGCTTATATATGTATTATTAGTGTTTATTTCCAGTAGACCTCTTCAGAAGGTCTAGGGTTTTTTTTTTAATGCCCCTGATATCTCCTACAATATGCTTTGCATATTGTAAATAATTGATAATTCATTTCAACTGAAATGAAAAGATGAAAGATGAGGATAGATGTAGTTAGAGTGTCATACTTTTTGGAAACAAACAATGAAATCTGACTTAGTCACGATAGACTTAAGACTCACTTGGTTTTGACCTGGAGCAGGATACTTAACCTTTCTGAGCCTCAGCTTCTTTATCTGTGAAATGAGAAATAATACTGTCTGTTATACTTGCCTCAACTGACTTGTTGTGAAGAACAAGTTTGGTAATGCAATTTAAAATATTTTGAAAATTATGATTTCAAAACATAATGAGAAGACAGATCAGTGGAGGTGGGTTGAGGCTAGATTTAATTGCCAAGATTGTTTATTTAGTTTCTACATAATTTTTAAAAGATTACCAACACATTTTTGAAAAAGATTGTCTCTTGATCATTTTTCCTTATGGACTATTTAGAAAAATAGTGTCATAAAAGGTAGAAAAGTCAAGAACTAGAGAGAGCGGATTCTGTTGCGGATGAAGGGAGACCTGGGCCAAGCCTTCAGCTTGAGAGAGCCTGGTATAAATGTAGAGGAGCAAGCAATGGGGGCAGTTTGCATTTTTCCAGCTGAAATATTACCCTTCTGTCTGAGATTATGTAGGATTACTGTTCATATCCTTGATATCTAGTAGTACTTCATTTATCCTGAATTGCTAGTGAGTGGAATGCTGTCTTACAATAACTGAAATTAACCAGTTTAATGCTAAATCTTTGTTTTAACCTTCTTTCATAAAGAGTATTATGTGATATATTATCAACTTCTCTCCTAGTAAACAGAGAAACCTAAGTAAACAGTTAAACCTAAGTTTAACTGTTTTGACAGTTGTCATACTTATTAACATTGCTTGTTACACTCTCCTAATCTTTTCCCCACCCCTCTTATTTCACAAAGGATTTGATTTAGTGTACAAAAATGCTTTATAAAAGGATAAATTAAGTGAATGAATTAGGACTAAAAGAAGCTGAGAGAGGAAAAGTAAAGCCCTGTATAAGATTTGCATACCTCAGCACATATCCTGTGATGTTCTGCTAGAGAGGTGGGCCACCAAACAGGAAAAGCATAGTGAGTTACATGATTCACAGTGTCTAAAAGATAAAAACAAACCAGTTGTCCAAGGGAAACACAGATATTTCTGCTTCTGAGTCCTGAGATAAATTGCTTCCACCATGAGCCCTCATGGCAAAGGTACTGTGTGATAAAAACAGTTTTATTGCATGACACAGTGATGTCTTCAGGAGCTGTCTGGTGTTTTGTCTAGCACCAAAGACCTGAGAATATACCTATTTCTGGGGTATGTGTCTGTGTGTGTGTGTGTAAGACAAAATGTATTTATCCACAATGTGGGTACATGTGTCTATATGTGTGACCAGATAAAGATTTTGTACAATGACATTTCCTATTTTGTCACCTCTGCAGCCTTTCTTCTTTGTCACAGATTTTTTTTTATTGTGTGATAGAGTACAATTGAAATTGCTAAAACCATAACGTTAAGTCTGTGCATAAATTTGTCATCTGTTTTTTATATGTGTTGGCTGTACATATGAGCAGAGTAAACAGTTGTCTATACCGCCCCCCCCACCACATATACACATAAATATACTTCTGTTCTTCCTGAAAGCCTTCCCTGTTTTGTTAAGCTGTCTGTGGTTTTGCCAATTTGAGATTTCTTTAACAGGTTTTTAAAAACGTTTTAAAATCTCTTAAAACACTACCAGAAGGCTTAGGAATACATTATTTTTCTGTTATTGGATTCATCAGATTGTCTTCCTCTAAACACCTAGTCAAGGCTAGTGGGAGTTTTGAAAAGAATGGAAAGTGAGGATAGAGCAAGCTGTAATTTTGGAAAATAGGACTTTAGGCATCTTGAGGGTATTAATAAGATCATGCTGTGTTGGGGAGATAAAAGACAAAGATTCCAAAGAAGAAAAGATGACAACAAAGAAAAACTTGCTACTTTACAATGTTAATTAATGTGCACCTTGACTTTGAATTTGAGTATCTCAGGGTTATGTGCCTGGGCTTTCTTAACAGCTGTTTTCAGTGGGATTTTAGAGACTTTGTTGTTAGTCTGACTTGACTTGTGAATAAGTGGCATATTGCTATAATTATGTAGATTATTTTTTATTCTAATACTCCAGTAAATCTTAAAATACTTTTCACAACTAAATTTTATTGCTTATTTATTTTTAACTTAATAGAGTGGAAGACGAAATGTTGATTTGGATTTGGCATCATCTCATAGAAAGAGAGGTAAGTATTAAGAAATATTAAATTTCTGGTTAAATTAAGTAGCTGTTTTTATATCTGATATATTTAGATCTGATTGTCACTGAAACATTATTGCAAAAAAAATTTAGGAACATTTTATCAGAAGAGTTAAAAGGAAGATCATTTTCTTATACCCTTTTAAAATCTGGGAATGTCTGGGAGTTAATAATCAGTTCTGTGTCTCATTTGTCATGTAGTGTTTTGACTTTTCAAAAGTCCAGAACTTTTAAAATTCCAGAAACAGTGCTTTACATTATGAAGGTTTTGTACATAATTTGTCATGTTTTAGCTCACTGATTTAGTTGCTATAGTTTAAATGGTGTTTTAACTCTACTGTATCACCTTTTATACACACACACATCCTTTCAAGCTGAAAGTTTCTAGTTTTTTTCCTCCTTGCCTCTTAAGATAAAACATGTAAGAGATGAACTAATGATTTCTTAAAAAGAAAATTTTCCCATGAGGAACAGTTTTAGAGTGTCATCAAGAGTTAAGCTCATTTGTTAGAAGCTCTGTCTTAATGAATAATATAGTTAACTCTTGGTTATATGTATATACAAATGAATTTTAGAAAGAAGCAGTTTTAGATAATGTAAATCCAAGAATTACCAACAACTCTCTTATTTTCTATTAACTGACACTTTTATTAAACCCACTTATACTGTGGTTGTGAAAATGTGAAATGGTAAAAATTGCCACTAATGGCAGTTTTCTAAAAGCCTGTGGGAAAAAATGTTTTTCCATGATATTAAGTCTTTCGTATTTCAGAATGAAACCCTTCTCTTGATAGCTTCCTTGGCAGGATGTTAGATGCGCCCCATAGGAAAAAACTGAGAAATGAGGGAAAACTGAGGAATGAGGGGAAGAAATGCACACACAATTTTTTCATTTTTGTGTTTATAACTTAGAAGAAGAAATGTTGGTACTTCTATAGAATAAAATATGGCAATATTTTATCTTTTAATTATAATTAGAATACAGAGAATGATTTTTCTGAAATATTAGCAATAATAAGGACTAGGTCTGGTACTTTATAGAAAAGTCTTTTGAGACTATAATATATGAAAGCTGTTGGGTTTCTAAAAAGTATATATTTGTGTTATCAAAGAAATTAAATGATGCTTTGTATAATATGGCATTTTTATTTTATTCTTTTCTAATTATTTGAAAAGTAGCAATTCATGTGCCATAAGTAGCCAGGGTATCCTTTTCCTTAACCACTTGACTTAGGAATAAAATTAAATTTTTGGAACAGATTTACCTTCCTAATTTTGGTTAGCTCAGGTGAATATTGTTGCAAAAATTTCTTTGTTATATTAATGAATGCTTATTACTTGGTGCTAGAGAGAAGATGGCTCCAAACTTACTGAGTAGCATAAGGGGTCCAAGCTGTAGTTTAAGAGCTTCCTATGATACAAATTATATTTATAAGGGATAGTCCATTGGCTAAAATTATTCTTTTCTCTCAAATCTTTATCATGCTTATGGGAATATAAATTTGAGATTCAATCTGTGCTAACACGTCAGCATGTGGCAAAGTTATCTTTGGAATAAAACAGAAAGTGATCTTTATCTCTGAATTAAGAATAACCTAGAATTCGAGTATAAATTGCTTAGGAGGAATTAATATAACACTTTAAAACTACTGTTCTAGAGTTGCTACTTGTTCAGATTTTTAAACAATTATCCTATAAGTAGATGTGGATTTCCTGTAGTTTTAGATCTAAGTAGATACAAATGAATTAAGCCATTAATCCAAATCTTGTTTATGGATAAACCACCTTCTTCAAGGTAGTACCAAAAACCTATTTTGTTGGAATTGAACTTCATTTTGTTGGAAACAGAAAAGCGAATACAGGACCTCATTGGAAAAGTTATTCTTTTTTAAATTACCTCATTAGGAAGTTATAATAGGGAAGCAAACTAGTTACGTAATTTTTCATATCATCACTTAATGTGGTACCAATTTATTGTAGTAATCATTACATTTTAATGTTCCCAGGGAAAAACTTTGTTGATGACTTTATTCCTAGGAATAGGTAACTAGAAAGTAGAATTACTACTATTTTAGGAAGGGCAGCAAAAATAGTTTTCAATCTCATGAGCTTATGGATTGAACAATGAAAATGTACACTTAATAGTTTTATTTATTTTATTATAATAGATTTCCTTCTTCAAAAGAAATTATCATTGAAAATACATTTAGGAGAGTATATTTTGAAAGGAATTTTTAGAAATCATGTCTGCTTAGTGACTACCCTCTGACCGCAGTGAGTTTTTTGTTTTGTTTTGCTCTTAAATGATGGTAAAATAAACCACCCTATTTTTTCCTTATTTATTGTCAATATGGACCAGATGCCATAAGCCATCATATGCCTGTCTTCAGCTGGGCAGATGAACCTACCAAGTCTGAGAACTATTTGGGGCCATTCAGGTGTTCTGATTCTGACTTGAGCTGTGAAGGACAAGCAGATGTCCGGCCAAGTGAGAATTCTTCTATGTCCTTGTTTACCCTTTTCTAGTATTTTGAAGAGGAATTGTAAACTTTTTTCCCTTACATAGCTTTTGCATTTATTAGTCTCAGTGGTCCTGAGTTATTAAAAACCTAGTAAGAGAAATGATAGAGAGATAACAATGTTTAGTTATGTCGCATTTACTGAAACTAAATGGATGTATCAATGACAGTTAGTGGTTGTTTACACGTTTCAGCTGCTCGTATTATGCCTCCAAAGACTCCTCCGTGCGAGGACGTAGTGCCTGTAGTTTCAGTATTTGGCATTGAGGAAACTGGGATTCATGCTGTTGAACCATGATTGTGTCTTCTCCCCTCACTTCAAGCTCTTGGTCCAAGCAAGCGAATGTGGTGGGAAGAATTAGAGCAAAGTGAGCAAATAAATTTAGCTCAGCCAACTTGCTCAGCTCTTTAGAGGCATCAAAGCTAAATTTTAAAACCAAAAATTTCATAAATTACCTTAAAAAGAGATAGGTGAAACATATTTCCGCTTAGCACCTCAAGTAATATGAAATTTGTATTCATTAAACACTTATAAACTGCTTACTACATGAACAGGCATTGTTCTAATCATGTCAAACGTATTAACTCATTTAATTCTCGTAAGAGCATGTCAAAATTCTTGACAAAACCTGTTAAATATGTTGGTATTTTGGTGCTTTGATAAATAATTAAAAGATTTGCTATAGTTATGCAGAACTGAGCTTGTCCTTCACTGAAAGATGATATCTTTTTGCAGATACTTAACTTTAGTTTTCATATTCAGGCTGAAGCTGACACAAGTGAAAAATGATGGGAATACCAAAGCAACAATTTAATAAAAATCAGGAATTTATTAGTTAAAATACTGTGTGGTTTGATTTTTCCCCTCCTAGGTCTTTAAATGTAGTGTTAGGGTTTTATTACTAAAATAATACTGGAAACATTTATCAACATGTGTGTTTTGTGGTGTAGCATGTATGGGTGAAATGCTGTTTTATATTTGCATTTCAAATTAGATTATATAAAGAAGAGCAAATGTAAATGTTGTCTCCTGTATCAAATTTCTCCTTTTGTCTTCTGATTCTTGTGTGGTAGTGTATTTACTCCTTTTTGGCCAGTTGAGCCCCAGAAAAAAGAAGAGCTTCAAGCAAGTACATGATGGCATGTTTAATTTTTTTTCCCTTTTTAGCTTGCCTACATATTTTATGGTTTATAAAGTATGTATTGCAGCTCTGCCATGTTCATTTTGAAAATTCCATTTAAGAACCAAAGTTGTAAGGACAAGTAAACAATCTCAAAAATTTCTTGTTGAACTTTATATTTTCTTTTTATAGTAAGAATATATATATTTATATATTATACTCTGAATTAATATTAAGTAGGAATTGGGCTTAGTCACAGTAACTCTGTAGAAGCTTTTGATATGCTTTTCAGACACAGTATTTCCTATACTCAGATCAAACAATATAGAACAAACAAAAGTTATCAGGTTGTTACAATTTTTTTCAAGAATTAGAGTTCTTTCATCTCTCATTTCCATGTTGTAAGTTTTTGTGTTTCAAAGTATTTTTGATGTCAACCTAAATGTTTTAGTTACAATTATTTTATTTATTTATCCTAATACTTTCAAATAATGTCTTACCTGTTCTTTCTTATATTTTATTCATACAAATTTTTGTTTGGGTCATAAACCTAGTAAGTTGCATTCTTTAAATTAGGAGTTGATAAACTATGGCTAGTGGGCCAAATCAGGCCTGCCACCTTTTTTTTGTAAATAAGGTTTTGTTGGAACACAGCCACACTCATTTGTTTATGTATTGTCTGTGGCTGCTTTCACACTGCAACAACAGAGTTGAGTAGTTCCATCGGAGACCTGTATAATCCACAAAACCTAAAATATTTACTATCTGGCTTTTTACAGAAAAAGTTTGCTGACCCCTGCTTTAAACTGCAGAGAGGAAGGATTTAATTTTGGGATTGGCCACCCATTTCATAGAATATTTTGGAGTATATTAAGGCAATTCACTATTTGTAGATTTTTCACAATTGAACCTTTGTGTAGGCAGGCACTTGAAATTTCCATGGATCAGTGATTTATGAGTTGATTAATAACAGGAATATGTAAGACCACCTCCCATAATATTAAGGATTAATTTAGCAGATCAATTTCTTTGAGGCTTTATTTCCTCAATTGAGGAAATTGCACTAGATAATCTTTAAGGTCTCGTACTTCTGTGGTTCTAACGCTAGTTCATTGCACATTTTGAAAGCTAATTTATAAGTAGTGGAAAACAGAAGAACTTTTTATTCTGAAATTTTATTATTGAACAAATAAGCTCAAGGCAGAGAGCCAAAAACCATCATTTGTAAATTAAGGCTAAATCCAGATTCTGAATTTGGGGTGCTTAAAGAAATGGAAAATGATTATTTCTTTTCTTTTTTAAATTTACATTAGCCCCTGCTTTCTTTTTTAAATATCACATTTTTTTGAGGAAGATTGGCCCTGCGCTACCATCTGTTGCCAATCCTCCTCTTTTTTCCCTTTTCTCCCGAAAGTCCCAGTACATAGCTGTGTTTCATAGTTGTAGAGTTGTATCTCTTCTGTATGGGATGCTGCCTCAGCATGGCTTGATAAGCGGTGAGTACGTCTGTACCTAGGATCTGAACCAGTAAACCCCAGGCCACCAAAGCAGAAAGCATGAACTTAACCGCTACACCACTGGGCCAGCCCCTAAATATCACCTTTAAATAATATGTTATGTGTCTGTGACATTATTCTTTGGATTTTTTACTCTTTTCTATTTTACATGAAAAAATATTCAGCTATACAATTTGGGGGAATTTTCAGATTGTTTATTTTTCATATTCAGTAGAAAATTCAGCATTTTCTAATCTTATGAATTCTTGCTAAAACGTGGAAGGCAGGTAAACCATATATTCTTTGCCATTCTAAATTATTTTAGTAGAGTGCATATAAATTATTTCATAGTTACCTTATAATATTAACTGCCTGTTATGAATTTCTCTGTCTCATTTTGAGGTCCTAGTGTTTTACTGACACCAATGTAATAATTCAAAAATAAGTTATGCAGGGGCTGACCCTGTGGTGTACCAGTTAAGGTGAGCATGTTCTGCTTTGATGGCCTGGGTTCGCGGGTTTGGATCCTGGGAGCGGACCTATACCACTTGTCAACCATGCTGTGGCGGCGACCCGCATATCAAGTGGAGGAAAATTCGCAGAGATTTTAGCTCAGGGCTAATCTTCCCCAGCAAAAAAAAAAAAAAAAAGGTTATGCAATCAATTTTGTGTTAGTTTTTTTTTTTTGAGGGCATTAGTGTTTAAGTAGTTCTCTTCCCAAATCTTTTCCATCTAGTTATGTAACAAATAGAATTTTTGTAATGCATATTTTATTGGGTACCTTAAGATGTACTTCTAATAGAGAAATTTGGTATAGTCACATGATAGGATATTATACAGCACTCAAAACAGTTGAACCATGGCTACATTCAATAGTGTGAGTGAATGTTAGCAATACTATATTGAATTAAGAGTATGTCCAAAAAGATTACATAAAATGACACTTTTTTATAAAGTCAAAAACAACTAAAACTAAACATTATTTGTCTTGGAAATACATATGAGATAAAATGATATTTAACAACAGTAAAAGCAAAGGAATGATAAACAGAGACTTAGGGATAATGAAAGCCTTAGGTAGGAGGAGACAGAGAGAGATGGGTTGGAGGAGGAACAGATAGGTAGATACAAGTTACTGTCAGTCTTCTAATTCTTGTGTTCACATTTATTATAAATAAATGTAAATACAAAAGCAGCCTATGCATGGACCAATGATGAGAGTATATCATGAGCCAAGGATTATGATTAATCTAATTCATGTACCTGAGATCAATTAAATAAAAAAAAAAACAAAGCTTGTAAGAATGGGACATTTACATATTTATTTAAAGCTGATATTGGCATACGGCTTGGACAGTTGTTGTGTACAAACATATTAACATTTTTTCTGTCTAATGTAAAGATTTTAGCCTAGAAAATGCCCACTAGCAAAACTAATGGTATTATATTTAATGACTATTGTGATACCACTTGGTAGTTTTATATAGATATCATTTTACAGTAAATCTTACATATTCTTGTCTGTGAAACTTTGCTTACTCTATATAGGAGTTTCACAGCCTGTAATAAATACACATATGACACAGTGAAAGTGTTCTTTATATTAATGAAACCCAGAGGGTGATGTCTGTGTCTCCTTTTTGTGTAAGTTTACTTGCCCTTCTATATTCATTTTTTGGTAATGTTTCATTGCAGATATGTAGACTTTACACAGTCTTAACTTACTCTTTGCAATGATAATGTTAAATCAGATGAAGTCCTATTACTAGTAGGTCTTACCAGCAGTATCCTAAGTGCCTAGTTCCTTTTTGTTCATAAATGATGGTCTCATTTAATATTGCAGAGCATTTTAAGCTAAGCATTTTGAGAACAGCTTCTGCCTTTCTTTTTCTTGCGGCAGCGTGTTGCTAAAGCGCTTACAGAGACACTGGTACTTCAAACAGGGCTTTCCCTTTATTTTCTTACATTGCTCTAGTTTTTGTTTGTTTGTTGTTTTTTTACCAAAGCATTTTGCTCAGATTCACTTAATGCATGCATGTATTCAAACATGAATATCCATTTCTCACCAGTTGGTATAGTAGGAGCACTCAGCCTTCATCTAGTTTCAAAATGTATGCTTTACTTGGTTGCCATTGATGCATGTTTGTTCTGTTTGTATGTAGGTCCTATGCACAGTCAGTTGGAATCCCTGAGTGACTCTTGGGCTCGCCTGAAACATAGCAGAGACTGGTTGTGTAACTCTTCTTACTCCTTTGAGTCTGATTTTGATCTTACCAAGTCTTTGGGAGTTCACACTTTGATTGAAAATGTTGTGAGCTTTGTGAGTGGAGATGTGGGGAATGCCCCAGGTTTTAAGGAGCCAGAGGAAAGTATGTCTACAAGTCCCCAGGCCTCCATCATTGCAATGGAACAGCAGCAGTTAAGGGCAGAAGTAAGTCTTTGATATTTCCTCCTCATGAGGGACTATGGAAACTTAAACCAAACCACTGAATGTACAAGTGTAGGAAACACTTTTCCTTTTCTTCTACTCTTTGCCTCCCCCTTTACTCCACCGGAGTTTTTTGATGTTGCTATCTTAACTAAAACAGCATCATACTTTGTTTGAAGTGGACAAAAATTCATTTTTAATTTCGATCTCTTAGAACAGGATACTGTAATCATAAGTCTTTCCTTGTCTCCTAGAGACTAGAGTGAGACTGGCTGGTGACCATACAGATCTGCTTCTCAGAGCCTCCATTTTTGACCCACTTGTCTCCATTTAAAAAGGGCTAGATTAAAACACCACAGTAATAATGATGAATGCTAAAATTAGCAAAATTTTAAGGAAACACAGGATGTCTGCAGCGCCTCAAAGTATCTTCCTCAAAATATTTATTAATTATTGTGGTTTTAATATGTCCACAAATTCTTGATACTCTTCCTTCCAGGAGGTGGAGCTTAATTCCCCTCCTCTTGAGAGTAAGCTGGACATAGTGACTCAGGGCTGACAAATAGAGTATGAAAAGGGGGAAAAAATAGTAATTTTACATTGTAGAAACCTGACAGACATCACCTTAAGCAAGTGATGAAGATTAGCATCACCAGTAGTAAGTTATGGTGATATCATGTATCCCTGATGACAATGTGATGAGAAGGAGACTTTATAGTATTCTTCCCCCAAGTCTATAACTCTAGTCCAATCATGAGAAAGCATCAGGCAAACCCAAATTGAGGGACATTCTACAAAATACATGAACAGCTCTTCCAAGGTGTCATGGTTGTGGAAAACAAGGAAAGACAGAAACTGTCACAGACTTAAGGAGACATGACAACTAAATGCAATGTGATATCCTGGATTGGATACTGAAACAGAAAAGGGACATTATGGGAAAAATTCTGAAATCCAACTAAAGTCTGTGATTTAAACAATAATGTTGTACCAATGTTAATTTCTTAGTTTTGATAAATGTACCATAGTTATATAAGCTGTTAACATTAGGGGAAGCTAGAGGAAAGGTATATAGGAACTCTGTACCATCTTTACAGCTCTTCTGTAAATGTAAAATTATTTCAAAATAAAAAGTTTATTTAGAAAGAAAAAAAAAGAGTATGGATAGAATGACTGACTGCAGTGGTGGGTATTGTCCTCCTAGGGAAGATAGAGCCAGAAGTTCAAGAGAACCACAGAGAAACATTTCAGAAATCCTTCTAATTCTTGAACTAAAGAATACTCATCCTATATTCTCTATTCTCTATTCTTTATTATAAGTAAAGGAAGCAATAGCCATACTGCCTTACAGTTTTGAAACCTTCATGTATATCTCCTCAAGAGCATCACAATAGCTCTGTGAGTAGGTTAGGTAAAATACTGCTAGCCTCATTGAGACTCAGGAAGTTAAGTGAGTTTCCCAAGGCCACAAAGTAGGTAAAAGAGTCTGCCTTGAAACCAGGTCTCCTACATCCAAATCTACTACTTTTCCCATTGTGCTGTGTAGCCTCTTTTATACTGAAATATGCTTATAGAGTTTTTAGAGATATTTTGATTTTAAAAAGTCATAATAATAAAGTAAATATTTATCTTAATAGAATAGATTCCTAAGAGATGTCAGAATCTTCTGTGTGCAAAGTAATATATTGTCTGTGACATGCAGAGTTTCTTTGTGTCTCAGTTCAGTGAAGAACTCTAAAATATGTTTATTTTACTTTTCTCAAGCTTCGTTTAGAGGCACTTCACCAGATCCTCGTTCTGTTGTCTGGGATGGAGGAAAAAGGTAGCATCTCTCTGGCAGGAAGCAGATTGAGCTCAGGCTTCCCGTCATCCACGCTACTCACGTCTGTGAGGCTGCAGTTTCTAGCAGGGTGTTTTGGTTTAGGCACTGTTGGACATGCAGGAGCTAAAGGAGAGAGTGGCCGATTGCACCACTATCAGGTAGGTGACAGATCTGTCATATGAGAATGACACCTTGCAATATGTTCAGATTTTAACCATCTTTTTTTTTACAAAACTAGTTTAATAATGCTAAACTTTTGGTATTTAAGACTGAGGTTTAAAAACATAAAAACTTTTAAGTGACTCTTAAAGATATCTTATTGGTTTGGGTTAGTTTCCTGAGTAATAGTAATATAGTTGGGATTAGGTGAGTCGTAGTACTGTTGTACTTTTATTTTATTTTTATTTTTTTGGTGAGGAAGATTGGCCCTGAGCTAAGATATGTTGCCAATCTTCCTCTTTTTTGGCTTGAGGAAGATTGTCCCTGAGCTAATGTCTGTGCCAGTCTTCTTCCATTTTGTATGTGGGATACCACCACAGCATGGCTTGATGTGCAGTGTGTAGGTCCGCGCCTGGGATCTGAACCCATGAACCTTGGGTCGCTGAAGCAGAGTGCATGAACTTAACCTCTATGCCACCAGGCTGGCCCCTGTTGTCATTTTAGATTCTTTGCTGGCTGTTTTATTAACCCTTAGCCAAATTGGATAGAGAGAGGTCTAAGTTGGGATAGGGATTAGTGTTTGGAAGGATGGGTTTCAGCAGTTTACATTTTAGACGTGATCATTTTATGTAGCTTCTGTGATTGCTTGAAAAAATTTTTTTTAAGTATTGCCTTTATGTCGTCTATATTTAGAGAGGAAAAATTGCTTTGTGAGAAAGGAGATAGGTTATATAGCATCAAGAATTATTAAGCATTTAAAAATAAATTTATTATAAAACTTTTATACTGAAATATACTAAATAATTAAAAACCACTGTAGGGCTCTAGCATAGACTAGGGGTAAAATGCTATTACTTTTATTTGGGAAAGAGGTGTTATTGTTGCTAATAGAAAAAGTAAATCTTTATGTGTAATTTAGGATGGGATCAGAGCAGCTAAGAGAAATATTCAGATTGAAATCCAGGTGGCTGTGCATAAGATTTATCAACAATTGTCTGCTACCCTGGAGAGAGCCCTGCAAGCAAACAAGCATCACATTGGTGAGTAACTGCCCCGGTAGATACAAGATGCAAATTACATTTTGGCCTGAGGTGATGCTAGATAGATGCTAGATGTTCTATACCTTGTTGTTTTACGTTAGTAGATCAACTTACAGATAAAGAATAAATATTTGTAAATGTAATAGTGTTCCATATAGCTATATTTTGGAATATGAGTCATTTTAGTAAATGCTTTGTTTCCTTCAGAGAAGATTCTCAACTGCCTTCCTTTTTTTTTTTTTTTTTCAGAAGCCCAGCAACGTCTCCTTTTGGTTACAGTTTTTGCCTTGAGTGTTCACTATCAACCAGTGGATGTTTCTTTAGCAATTTCCACTGGTCTGCTGAACGTATTGTCGCAATTATGTGGCACAGACACTATGCTAGGACAGCCCCTGCAGTTGTTGCCAAAGACGGGTGTTTCCCAGCTAAGCACAGCTTTAAAAGTGGCTAGTACAAGATTGCTCCAGATTTTAGCCATCACTACAGGGTGAGCATTGTAGATGTCTTGGTAGAATTGTGTGGGGCCTGGTCTTTTCACATTTTAGTAATTTCCATTCCCCCCCAATCTCCTTTACCTTTTAAGCACAACATTTGCCCCTCTGTGTTGTTACCACTTATTTTTTTCCTGTTATTTCATGTAGGACCTATGCTGATAAACTGAGCCCCAAGGTAGTTCAGTCCTTGTTGGATCTACTCTGTAGTCAGTTGAAGAATTTGTTGTCCCAAGCTGGTGTACTACTTATGGCCTCTTTTGGAGAAGGGGAAGGAGAAGAGGGTGAAGAAGAAGGAAAAAAAGTTGACTCCAGTGGAGAAACTGAGAAGAGAGACTTCAGAGGTATCATAAACCTTTTTCTCTGTAATTATTTACAAGCATTTATTGAGTCCCCATTGTGTGCATATCATTAGAATGTAGACTTCTTTCTGTTGTGAGGCATAAAAGGATTTTTTTAAACTACTTTTACTGCCCCTCTGAGCCTGTTTCACATCAGTAAAGTGAGACATTCCTCTTTTTTTTTTTTTTGAGGAAGATTGGCCCTGAGCTAACATCTGTTGCCAATCTTCCTGTTTTTCTTTTTGTCTCCCCAAAGTCCCAGTACCTAGTTGTATATCCTAGTTGTAGGTCCTTCTGGTTCCTTTATGTTGGGATGCTGCCGTAGCATGGCTGATGAGTGGTGAGTAGGTCCGCGCCCAGGACCCAAACTGGTGAACCCCGGGCCGCCAAAGTGGAACGCGCAAACTTAACTGCCATGCCACCGGACCGGCCCCATGAAAGGATTTTTATTTGTTCATTTAACCCCTTTTCTCTGCAGATATGTGTGATTTAAATGAGCTTTTGACTGAACCTTCTCTCCTTAGAGTCTGTTAACCCCACTGCAACGACCATACTGCTCACTTTCTATGTTCAGCCTCTCCTTGGCTGTCCTGGCTCTAGAACCTAGAGGTTCTAGGTAACTGACTCTCGCAGGTTATGCTTTCTTAGCATTTGATCCTGACAACCCATCTCTAACCACAATCTTGGCTTATGTGTTCCCCTAGAACCGAGGGTTTTAATATTTGGGAACTGGGTTAGAATTAGAGGAGATGAACTTTTTGCACTAAAGAAATTCTTCATTATACTTAGCTGTCATAATTTTTGGTTGCTGTAGTATGATCATCTGCTTATAGCTTTAAAAAATGGTGGTGAACGTTGTATTTCAGTAGAACTTAAACCCTGAACAGCAGAACTACTACATATGTCTGTTACATAATTAAGAGAATAAAGGTCTAAAATTGGTCATTTATTTAAAAAATTTTGTGAAGCTACCATGTCTTATTACCAAAATAAATTCTGGGAGCCCTTAAATCCTTTCTGGATTAGATAAGTAGAGAGAAACAGAGAGACAGATGGAGAGAGCAAGTTATTTAATCATTCTGTGCCCCAGTTCCCTCATCTATAAAATAAGGATAATAGAACCAACCTCCTAAGATTGTTATGAAGATTAAATAATTTAATACGTGTAAAGCACTTAGAACAGAGTCTGGCACATAGTGAGAGCTCAATGAATGTTAATATTAATATTGGAATATTATAATAATACTAAAATTAAATAAAGTAATATTTAAATAATATTAACATTGTGTAGACAGGTGGTCTATAGATAGAGGAAATACCCTGCAGATACAAAAATGATAAAACATTGTGTCTGCCCTCAAGGACCTTCTAGGGTAATGAGGAAAGGAGGCAGACATGTAAACAGATAATTACAGTGTAATAAAAGAGCTCAGAAGAAATAGCCAAATCTCTTAAGTCAGAATCTAGGAGAATGTATGGGTCTGATTAAGGACTAGGTTTTAGTTTTAGAGGCTGAACCTGTGGCAAGATCCCTGTTTATGTAGCGAGTATGGTGCTTATACAAAGAGCATGGACAGACTCACAAGGTGTGACAAAATTAAAAACAAGCTTCTAATGCCACCTCCTGTTTTCCTGAGATCTGGTCAGGGGATACAGAGTTGTTAAGGTGGTAGTTTCTCACCACTCTGCTGAGTACTGCATGTGTGGACAGCAGGAAAGACACAGTGAAGTTACAGCCTACAGGTCCCCAAGAAAACTGGATCCTTCCGTATCCAGTAAAGAAAGAAATAGTTCTTCTATGAGTGAATCTCAGCAGGTGTAACAGCAGGCTGAATCCCCATCCATTCCCCTTAGGTCGTCCTAGAAAGAAGGCCATTTTTAGTTATGAGGATGGCTGGGAGTGAGACTGATTCTAGTCAGCAGTGGCTGGGCATTCAGAGACAGGCTGCACAGGTATTAATAACCCCACGAACCCTCTAAAATACTTAACTGAAAGTAAGGTGTACCCTTCCTTTCAAATGTAGTATTGATACTGAGACACAAACTATCATCAAGTTGGATCAGCCAGCTTTGTATTTAAAGGCTCCAGGCTTTAATTAATTAAATTAATTTAGTGTCTTGTTAAAGAAATACTTGCTGGGAATGAGGATGGGAGATAGGATGGAAGCCTCATTGCCTAGAGATTTTCCTTGGGATCTCTACCAAGAGAGAAGGCTTCATAGAAGAGGTAGCTTTTGAACTGGATTTTGAAGGAATGTGTAAAAAGAAGGTTTGAGTGAGATATGTGGGTACCCAGGGCAGGCTAATAATTTTATATTCTTCAAACTAATATAAAATACATTTGCTTAGTAGCATTTAAGTAAAGGAGAGGTAGAGTACTGTGTAGAGGAAATGTAGAGGAGTTTTTAGCTTTTTTTCTAGTTGTCCCTAGCAATTTAGTTCTGTCATTGACTTGCACACCCATCTCAGCAAAAATAAGTCCTTCAGTTAACTGGATGTCTATGAAGATAGATTACAGGCATTAAGCATGCTCCTTGGCAGGGGAGTCTCCCTTCTATCACAAGTGACATGTCTGTGTATTCCTTAATTTGACATGCCAGTGTCTCCCTGAATCCTGAAAGGAATGCTGTATATACCTGTCTCCAAATTATGATTTCCATGTTTTAGTGCCCCTTAGGGACTGACGTGCTGGGCAGCTGCCCCACTGGCACACTTCTTCCCCCTGGCTCTGAGTGGGACTTTACCAGGCTAAGGAGGTATGAAAGGTGTGGGATGATAAGAGAACCTGGTATGTTTCAGGAAGAGCAGATCCTTCCCTGGCTGCAAATCTACAGGGTGGAGGGAAACTATGAGAGGGGTGACAAGAGAGAGACTGGTGCTGATGCTGGTAGAAAAGCTGGGAAGATTGGTTAGGGCAAGTTTATGTGAAAGATCTTGTACAAAGAGTTTGAGCTCAGGCAAACCAGACTCAGGCCTAGAAATTTGTTTCTTTGTAGATTCTGAAAACACAAAGTCTTTTTTAGAGATGTGATCCTTAGTTTGATTGGAGTGGGGGGATCATGGACGTTTTGAAAATCTATCAAAGTTGTGAACTCTCTTACTAGTCAAATACACACACATACACAATTTTCATACAATTTTAGGGGGTTTACAGGCCATCTCCCTCAAATTCTATCCAACAGAACTCTAGACTTGGGTAGAGAACTGTTGTTTTTTAGGATAGCAGTAAAAACATGCATAAAACCAAGTACACACTTTATTCTAGCAAGCTCACTATTATTGTACACAGATGTAAAAGATGTTTTAAGTTTGGCTTTATTTTCTGACCTTTTCCCATTCTGTTCTTTAAGTTTTAAAAATTCAGCAGCAAACTGACAACCTAGATTTTAAATTAGATTTGTGCTTACTGCAATGTAAATATGAGTTATTTGATATAAGACTGTTTCCTGTTGGCTTTTGGTTGTAATGTACACTTTTCACTCTTCAGCTGCTCTTAGGAAACAACATGCAGCCGAACTGCATCTGGGGGATTTTTTAGTTTTTCTTCGCAGAGTTGTATCTTCAAAAGCAATTCAATCAAA
Source organism: Tapirus indicus (assembly GCA_031878705.1). NCBI lineage: Eukaryota > Metazoa > Chordata > Mammalia > Perissodactyla > Tapiridae > Tapirus > Tapirus indicus. Next base: position 54,744,979 of record CM062918.1, on the reverse strand, counting down.
AATGGCTTCCCCAAAGTGGACAGAAGTGCTTCTAAATATAGCATCTCAGAAGTGTTCTTCAGGTATTTGATCTTTACCTTGTTTTAGAGTATTTTTATACATCACATGTGTTTTATTCAGATAATGCCAGACTTCAACATTGGATACTCAACTTTGATTTCAAATCTTTCCTTTCTTGTTTTCTGAGTACTTATTTGATCTTCTTAGATTATCAAAATGCAGATCTGAATTTGTTCATTCTCTCCTATCATGATATGATTTCTGTTGTCTTGATTGTAACTTCTGATTATATCTATGAGAGTTCTATATAGTAAGCTTTATTCCTGGGTCTAAGCCTAAAAGTCTGGTCTGCTTGCATAGATTACTGTCAGTCCTTTCCTGGTCTGGTTTTTTTTTTTTTAATTGAGGTAAAATATACATAAAATAAAATTTACCATTTTAACCATTTAAATGTACAATTCAGTGACTTTAAGTACATTCACAATGTTGTTCAGCTATCACTACTCTCCGTTTCTAGAACTTTTTCATTATCCCTAGTCTTTTAAAAATATCCTAAAATGTAATGTAGTCTTCCATGGTACATGTTATTTTATATGTCTACATTCCCATTATACTTCACTAGTTTTTCTTAACTACTATAACTTAAAACAGCTTTTTTTCTCTTTTAATAAGGTGAAGCTTATATAATATTAAGTTCTTAGAGCATAAAGAAAAATCAGATATTTATTTTAACTGGTTTTACTGTAGTAATAGGTATAGAAAAGAACATCAGTATGCTGTCTCTACCACTGCTTACTTTAGAAAAGTACAAACTGCTCACTCCCCATTAACCCTAACAATCTCTGTGAGGCAGTCAGGGCATGGATGGAGAAAAAGCAACGAAAGGGTCTGATAAGCCTGAGCTTTAGAGATTAACAGACCTGTTTAAATTCTACCTCTGCCTTTACTGAGCTGTGTGGCCTTAGTCAAGTAACTTAACTTCTCTGAGCCTTAGTTTTCTCATCAGTAAAATGGGGATATAATGTAGGGTTTGTGAGGATCAGTGGAGTTAACGTGTATGAAATGCATGGCATGGTACCTGGCACAGGTAGTTATTATAGTGCTGTTCTCTTTATATATACATAAAAACCGAGACAGAAACATGAATATTCATATACATTTGTGGATTTGGGATGAGTCCAGAATAGTAGGTTGAAGTGAAGTCCATTCTACCCATGAATGCTTAGCAGCCTCAGGGATTTTTTTGTGTTTGTGTGAGAAAGACTAGCCCTGAACTAACATCCGTCACCAACCCTCCTCTTTTTGCTGAGGAAGATTGGCCCTGGGCTAACATCTGTGCTCATCTTCCTTTGCTTTATATGTGACGCCGCCACAGCATGGCTTGATAAGTGGTGCATAGGTCTGTGCCCTGGATCTGAACCCGCGAACCCCGGGTCACCTAAGTGGAGTGCGCAAAGTTAACCACTACACCACTGGGCTGGCCCCCTATCAGGGACTTTTTTAAAGAAGTTCATTTATATTTTGAATGTAAGTCACACTGATAATAAGAAAATGTATTTTTCTCCCCCCCCAGGTATTCCTCTAGTTGGTAACTTAAGAACGAGACTCCTTGCACTTCACGTCCTTGAGGCTGTGCTACCAGCTTGTGAATCTGGTGTAGAAGATGATCAAATGGCCCAGGTTTCTATTTTTAAAGTTATTAGAAGATGTTTTTCACATCCACAACGTGATTCACCCAGAATCTAAACTTATAGTTTCTTCGGGTTGTAAATGTGTCATTTATTCACTGCCAAAACTTCAACTTCTGAGATTGGTTTCTTTATTATTTCATCTTCAAGCAAGATGAAAGAGAAATTAAGTTATGGAGTGTGAGGAAAGAGTATGGAGATAGTGAATACTTGCAAGGTTGGAAGAAAAGGAAAAGCTATGAAATTTCTTACTAGGTTAGGGCCTCTAGAGAAAGAAGTGTGTGAGGTTGCATGGCCTAATCTGAGGTCCAGATAGTGAGGCAACATGAGGGCGGTGGAACCCACTTTCTAGTGGTTAATGGTCTTTCTAAAAAGAAGATATTTAACTTAACAACCACTCAGAGTAGCTCTTGGACATTGGTATAATCAAATTTCACATATGAGTTAATATTACAGTTACATAATTTATCATTTCTAAAAATATTTAAAATTACCCTTTACAAATTTCATCAAATTCTTTTTCCTTCAATAATTAGGTTGTTGAACGCCTGTTTTCCCTTCTGTCGGATTGTATGTGGGAGACACCCATCGCTCAGGCCAAACATGCTATTCAGATAAAGGAAAAAGAACAAGAAATAAAATTACAGGTAATTGATTTTCCAAAAAGGTATGTTTCGACAGCACCAATGAATATGCTTTCACCTGTCTCTGGATCCCTTCTCCTCTGAGGGACCTTGTTCTATCAGTTATTCCATCTCCTCTCTGCATCCTTTCTCCTTCTCCTCTGTTTCCTTCCCCTCAGCTTATAAATATCTCTCATTCCCACCTTCCCACATCCCTTTTTAATCCATGAAGTCTTCCCTATCTGCTCTCTTGTCCTTCATTGCTAAGCTTCTCAGAAGAGTAATCTTATACATGCTTCAGCCACTTCCTTACTTCTTATCTCTTCAACCCAATTGTTGATCTTCCATCAAAGCACTGAAATTAAATGACAAGGGTAAGTGTTGATTGCTAAATACAGTGTATACTTTTTGTCCACATCTCACTTGACCTCTGGAAACTCTAGACTTCTGTTGTTTTCAAAACACTACCTTCTCCTAGATTTCCGTATACCTTCTGCCAATTCTTGATTCCCTCTGGAGGCATCTCTTCTTTGGTGCCACTCTCTCCTTGCCCTTATCCCAAACTCTGGTGTTCCTCAGAGTTCTATCTTTAGCTTTCCCAGCAGTCACATCCATGGCCATTTTCACTTACATGCAGTGCCTTCCAAACTTAAATGCTTGACCAGGTATCTCCCCCTCAAAGTTTTCCTCTTTTCTTCCTGTTCCGTTTTTTATTGATGGCAACACCACTTACCTACCTTTCCAAACCTGAATTCCTAGGAATTCTAGACTCTCCTAATGTCTGCATCCATGTAGTTACTAGGCCTCATTGATTTTACCTCCTAAATAGCTCTTGAATTCAGCCATTTAGCTACCTTAATCTTTCTCTTGGTTTTCGTGATTCTGTACTTTTTCTGGTTTTTCTTCTATCTCAGTATAGTGGCCTTTTCTTCTCATTCCCTTTTATTAGTTCTTATTTGTCTGTGTAAGTTTTGGAGTATCTCAAGACTTGGTCCCAAAGAGACCCCTTCTTTTCCTCAACTGTCACCCCCATTCCCTTTCCTGTACCCAACAAAACCTTATTGAGACTCGTATGCATTGATCCCCAAATTTTTAATTCCAGTTCTGACATTTTTCCTGAATTTCAGACTTAAATACCCATCTTCTGCTTGCCTGACCACTTGAATGATAGTCTAATAGGCATCTGATACTTAGTAGCAGTTCTCAGTTCTGTCATATCCTGTTCCTTCCCCAGGCTTTCCCATCTTCCTAGTTAGTGACTCAACCAAAAAACCTAGGAGTCATCCTTGATTCCTTTCTTTCTATCACACACCCCTCCCCGCTTTTCTCCATCCAAACAATCTACAAGTCCTATTGACTCCTCTGTAAAACATAACTTGAATTTGCCCACCTCATCATTTCTCTGCCATCACTCTATTCCAAGCCACTATCATCTCTAGCCTGGAATATGCATTAGCCTCCTAACTGGTCTTTATGATTCCATTGTTAACTCCCTATCGTCCATTCTCTACACAGGATCCATAGCAATCTTTTAAAATTATAAATCAGAGCACGTTGATAAACCATCCAATGGTTTCTTATCATTCTTGGGATAAAATCTGGAACTCTTGTTCTCTCCCCTTTTCTCAGTACACTCTAAACAACTTGCCTTCTTCCTTTTTCATGAACACACTAATCTTGTTCCTTCCTTCAAGCTTTTCGCTGGCTATTCTCTCTACTTAGAATACTTCCCTCAGATGTATTTCTCAGAAGTCAACTTACTTTTATTCAAGTCTCACCTTAATTATCACTTCTTCAGAGAGTCCTTTCCTGATCCTCAATCTAGAGTTAGTTGCCATACACTTTTTGTTATATCCCCTGTTGTAACTTCAGTGTAGCATTTATTATCTGATATTTTCTTGTTTATTTATTTTATGTCTCCGTCTTCCAAAATATAAGTTCTGTGAGGGCAGAGACCTTATCTATCTAACATACTGCTGAATATATAGGACCTGGTACAGTGCGTGGCACATAGTAGATGTTTAATAAATATTCATTAAGTGAATGAATAAATTCAAGTCCTCAGTATTTCTCACCTGAACTCTTGCAGCAATCTCCTGAGTGGTCTTTCTGCCTTCATGCTGTACACTCTTGGTAAAACAATGTTAATAAAACACAGATCTGATCAGACATCTCCTGTATAAATCATTCCGTGTAGGTACTCCCTATTGTATATAGAGTGAAATTCATACATAAAATGGCACTCAAGGCCTTCCATGATTTTGTTCCTTCTTCTCTTTCTAGGCTCCTTTTCTGCCAGTCTCATCCTCAAGACATTCCCCACTACTTGCAATTCCTTTAAATTACTGAACTCTCTTAACACTTCTATGCCTTGGCACATGCTGTACATACTGCCCTAAATACCTTTCTCTTCTTTGACCAGCTGCTTAATGCCTTCTTATCATTCAGGACTTAGCTCAGAAGTTATGCTCTTCTGAATGCTTACCTTATCCTTCCCAGGCGTGGTTAGATACTTACACTTTTATGTTTCTGCTATACCTGTCATATAACTTCTGTTATTCTCTCACTACAATACCAGTGTTATTTATTTGTCTCTCTGTCACCTAATTTGACTATAAGCTCTTTATGGGTGGGGACCATGCTGTATTTATCATTGTGTTCCCATTGCCTGCACAGTAAGTGGTATATAGTAGATACTTAATAAATATTTGGGGAATCAAATGAAGGAATCTTAGAATATATATTAACTGAGATCTGGGTTACTCCAAAATACTGACCCAACTTCCTTTCTGGTAGAAGCAGGGAGAGTTGGAGGAAGAAGATGAGAATCTTCCTATACAAGAAGTATCTTTTGACCCAGAGAAAGCTCAGTGTTGCCTAGTGGAGAATGGACAGATTTTAACTCATGGCAGTGGAGGAAAAGGATATGGATTGGCATCAACTGGAGTAACTTCTGGGTGCTATCAGTGGAAGGTGCGTGGAATTCCAAGTAGTTTTTAGAATTTTGTCTTTTAGTCCTTTTTCCCCAGGTTCTTATAAAAAATGTATAGAAAGACTTTTAAAAGAATCATCATATGTAAATGTTCTATCATTATGTAAGATGTTAACATAAATGGAAACTGAATGAAGAATATACAAGAACTCCGTATTATTTTTCTTAATCTTCTATAATTCTAAAATTATCTCAAAAAAATTTTTAAGTGAACATTAAAAAAATCAAGATCATCCTTCCCATGAGGGGTCACACGGTGCACACCCAGCAGTGAAGATGCAGTAATGTGTGTGTTATTTCTGCCTGGGAAAGCCCGTTAGACTCAGTGCCCAAGATTTTTATTGGGTGCTGGTCACATAGGTATTCTGTGCCTGGCATATACTAAAATTTTAGATCTCCAGAAGGAAAGCAGGTGTTTAGCATAAACCATATTGTTGTACAAACAGTCTAGGCACAGTGAGCCACTCTTATCAGTTAGGGAAAGTTTTTATCAGTGTAGGGAACTGTTTGCCAGTCTAGTTCCCAGATGCCAGCCAGGAGCCAACATTGCAAGCAGGCCTTTCTAAGAATAGCAGTCTCTGTTATTTTAATTCCTTTTTTGCACAGTCCACTCCCTTGGCTCTTGGCCACAGTGTCTTTACAGTAAGATATTATCAGTAGGACCCCATGCAGCAGGGTGAGACCAGTCTGTAGTATTGACTTCAGTTATGCCTTTTAGGAGTCCTAGACTTAGCCAGTTAAAACAAATCTCATTAACTATAAAGGTCTATCTGAAAAAGCCATGTGACTTAGTCCTTAAGTTTTTGTATTAACTTTTTTAAACTGGCTTAGGCACCAATTTAGCACAGCACAACTCTGGCCAGTCCATTGCTCAGGTAGTGTCATGATGGGGTGCACACACAAGAAATACAATCCCAGAGGGCATATGTGGTATTCCTGGAAATAGAGTTTATAATTGTTAGGATACCCCTAATCAGGATGTACAGTAGTCAGATAGAACAAGTTAACAGGGCCCCAATGTGACCTCCCACCAGGGAGCCTCCCACTCTCTGTTCTCTGTACAGTCTGAATAATTTAGTTTAGTCCTTGGTTTCAGAGGGACTGTCTAAAGGCAGTCGGTTAAATGGTTTTGCTTGTCTATGACATCAGTTTATCTGCCTCAAGAGTGTGGATGACATCTGGAGGTGTTCTGTGGAAAGTGCAGGTCCTGGGGCCACCTACTTCTTACAGCCTGTCAGGTGGAATAGGAGGCTCAGCAGTCAGTTTAAATATAAAGAGCTTACAACAGCCTTCAAGACGACATGGATTTTCTTTTTCCCCCTAGGAGAAGGAACAGTTCTGAAAAACAAAGATCATTAGTGCCTCCCCACTCCTCCGTCCTCCCCCAGGGCCCGGATTTTTGTTTTTTCTCTCTTATTCTAAAATCAGTGTGTCTCATTTAGTAATTATAACTTCAGATTTTTCCAGTCATTTTTGATTTTCATCTAGACTTTTTGTCCAGAAGGGTTAGGTGCAACAGGGACAAAAGAATTTTCACACAAAAATGTTTCCTTTCTGGTTAGGAATTGGTCAGGACAAAATCTCAATTAAAAACTTTTTTCAAAACAGGTTTATAAAACCTTCTCTCTCTTTAATCCTAATCATTTATCCAATGAGCAGCCTAGAAAAGACCAGTCTCTGGGGAGAGCTTCATTTAATAAACCGCCTTATTAAACGATGAGACATGTAGAGGCAAGCTTATCAGTCTGTTGTTGCAAACTGCAGCGAATCCAGAAAGCTGAACATAATAAATCAACAGCAGTGGGACATTCCCAAGAAGAGGTTGAGAGTCCAATCTGTTAAGAGTGGACAGAGGGGTTATACCCCCTGTGGTATGCCCTCCTCCAGCTTTCAGCTTTCGGAAGGAATCACAAGTTAGGAATGTAATCAGTTTCTGCGTCAGAAATAGAGAGCCAGTCAGCAGCTCAAATTTAGATGGTTCCATCAAAGAACAAGCCCTTTCCCAGTGGTACCTGCAAGAGACTTGGACAGTCTAGCCAAAATCCATGATGTTTTCATAGTCTGTCGCCAGACAGAGGAGTCCTAAATCTGTAGCTGTAACCCAGAGTTTGTTTTGTTTATTGGGCCTGTGCCTCGTTTTAGTTGAGCACAGCTCATGTTGGGTTGAAACAGCCCATAGTAGACAGTTTCGGGATTTAGCTGGTCCAGGCAATTAGAATCTGCGAATTTAGGATTCTAAAAAGCTAGCAGCTATTTTGGCAGCAGTAAAGCTTAGATGCTGTAGGACCAGACAGCTGTGTTTTAAGTCCAAGTGACAAGCAAGGCTTTCCTAAGCTCTTTTGCCTTGTCAGTCTTAGAGTCCAAATTTACCCACTTAAAAATACGCACTTCGGGCTGGAAAATCATCAGCCTCTAGGGGTCAGACATCTGATATTACAGGCACTCATTAGCAACTAAAAACTGCTTTTTAAAGCTCTAGAAGTATATCTGTGTATCTCCATCTGGAAATTGCCAATCTTTATATTGTCTCTATTTTTCCAGAGGCTCCAATAGGCAAAAATCATAGCAAAAAATGATCAGTTGTGGAGACTTGTTTCCAATACTCAAAGAGTTTAAATTCCAGTCTACCTACTGGTGGCAAAAAGCAAGGAAGTTGTCTCCCACTAACATGTGTTTCCTTTGCAGCTTTCACTGGTCAGGATGATCCCTTAGCATTTATGAATTTATAAATATATAACATTTTACATCAGTTTTTATCATACATCCAGATGCAATAGGCACAAAACAAAGCTTTTTTTTTTTTAAATTTACGTTCCCCCTCAGATCTCAAGTTTACTCAAGCCCCTATCAGTAAATTTAGCATTTACAGAGTTACTGGGTTGGGGGGCACTGCTGCAGCAGTGGCAGCATCTAGGCTAAAGAAAATAGCTGTAGTGGTTTTTTTTCTTTTCCTTTTTTTTCCCCCTAGTCTGTTTAAAGCTTTGCCCCAGCCCTGGGAACTGATTAACCTTTTTTCCTCTCACGTGGAGGAAAGAGCAACACACTTCTAAAATTTTTGATCTACCCAAAACTCACTTTCAGGAATTTTTTAACTCTTTCCCCTCCCACCTGGAAGAGAGAGCAACTGCAAGCTAATTTATATTCTTTGGCCCATCCACAACCCATTTGTGGGAATGTTTGGGCCTTTTTCTTCTTGCCTAGAGGAGAAAACAACACAAATTTTACCCTGGCTGCTCTTTTTTCCTCACTTTAGCTATCAAGGCCAAAAGCAGTCAGGGGATCCAGCGAGCCAGCTCTCTTGTGGTTGGAGCTTTATTTTTGAATTCCATAGATAACTGTTACTTCTCACAACAGATAGCAACTCGCCTGCTGTTTCATAACACATGTAACTCCATAGCCACCAGGCACCAGAGTTTTGTCTTTCTCCACTTCTCTCTCTCTTTTCTCCAAAAAACACTTTTAATGAGTCAGAGTTGTCCTGTTGAATCTCATTATTGTCACCACTGTGTTGGGGGTCCCTAAAATCACTCCTATATTCAAAGATTTGTTAGAGGGACTCAACATATAGTTGTATTCATCACTAAGATTTATTATAACAATGGAGTAAGGATACATAACCAGATAGGGAAAAAGACACAGGCAGAGTCTGAAGGAGTCCATGTATAGGCTTCCTTATGTCCTCCCTCTCCCATGAGGGGTCACATGGAGCACACTCTTTTCCCAGCAACAAAATGCAGCAACGTGTGTGATGTTTTAGGGAAGCCCATTAGAGACTTAGTGCCTAAAATTTTTACTGGGGGCTGGTCATGAAGGTACCTTTGCCTGGCATGTATCAAAATTCTAGGCTCCCAGAAGGAAAGCAGGTTTTCAGCATAAACTGCCTTGCTTGTTCAAACATTCTAGGCCTGGTAAGTCACCCTTATCACTTAGGGAAAGTTCTCTATCAGTGTAGGAAACTGTTTACCAGTCAAATTCCCAGATACTAGTTAAGGGCCAGCATTACAAGCATGACTTTTTAAAGATAGCAGTCTCAGGCCTGCTGTATTAACTCTTTTCTACACAGAAGTATACACTAGAGAATAGTTAGAAAATTTGTGTGTGAAGAATTGAAGCTTTCTAGTAATAATTTTCTGGATTAAACTCACTTCCTCAGCTTCATAATTAAGATGTAAGCTAAAATTATTTATTTTAAATAAGTACTCAAAGGTTATGCTAAATGTTCTACAAGGCAAAGATTCAATTTGTTTTAAAATCTTTACAAAATGATGAAATTATTTCATTTGTATGTTATTTTCACTTAGGCTGAAAATAAACTTATCATGTTCCCACAAATGCATGAATATTATTTATAAACATATTCCCCAGTATTGGTTTATGCAGTTAATAGTATATAAACAGTTTTTTTTGACTATTAGTAAATATTACCACTTTCATTTTAGTTTTACATTGTGAAGGAAAACAGAGGTAATGAAGGCACATGTGTTGGAGTTTCTCGCTGGCCAGTACATGACTTTAACCACCGTACTACCTCGGATATGTGGCTCTATCGGGCCTACAGTGGTAACCTCTATCACAATGGAGAACAGACTCTGACGTTGTCCAGCTTTACTCAAGGAGATTTCATTACCTGTGTGTTAGACATGGAAGCCAGGACCATTTCCTTTGGGAAAAATGGAGAGGTACTGAAATTCATTCACAAGCACTGCATGTTTTCCTGTTTTTATTTAAACTTAACTCAGTTATTCAGGTGCTATTCAGTTTATAGATTATCCACTGTTCTCTGCTTTTTCTGTAATACCTTTTGGTTCTTATAGTATTTATCAGCACCAAACAAACAACAGAAAGATAGTAAGGTTGTTGAAACAGATGAACAAATTAGGATCATTTATTCTATATGGAATTTCCTTGGTTAGCGAGATTAATTGAGATTTGGCTCTAGTAACTTTTGTTCTGTCTCATAAGAGTTTTGAATCTTAATGTGATTGGATATTATCAGTTTTTAAAAATATTTTTGTTTCCTTTCATCACCTCTGCCACACTGTAGGAACCCAAATTAGCTTTTGAAGATGTGGATGCAGCAGAGTTGTACCCGTGTGTAATGTTCTACAGTAGCAACCCAGGGGAAAAGGTAATGAAACCTCAAATCTTTATAGTTAAGCATAAAGGATATTTGTCATTTTTTATGAATATTTGTTAGCATCAGATAGAGTTATAAATATAAGAAGCTATTTCTATCATTAAAAGTACCTGCTCAGGTAATTGACTCTTCAGAAGAAGGTTAGATTACTTTTGAAATTGTCTTTACTCTTCATTAAGGTGCTATTTGATATTCTGGCAATTTGAATATAATGAGTCAACTTTCAAACGTATGTACAGTTATGAGAATTACAGGAAATAGTTAGGGATAATCTGGTTCTTTGACAATTATGCATATGAGAGAAAAACCTAGAAATAATATTTAATGTAATCAGATACCATTAGCTGAATAACGGAAGTTCCAGGTGTGATGGGGAAGCTGCCGTTCATTCATTCAGCTGAGGGGGTTCTCAGACCTTGTAGACGGTGTAAAGTTGAACCTTAAACCTCAGGAGGACAGGATTAAAGAGATACCCTTGCACTAAAAATTTTTTTTCTCATCATCTAAAACCCAGGCAAAGATAGACTTCTTTGTGGTCTCCCTGTGCTGGTGGGTGGATTTATTTTCTATCCTATCTTTTCACTCAAGGATGTAATTGTAGCCTAGGTCTGGTCTCCAGAATTTCTAGTTATTTTTTAGTAGAAAGTTTTCGTGCTATCTCATATATAATATTTCTATAATGGAAGTGCTGGACTTGGTAAACCCTAACCATGAAAGTTACCTTTTATTTTATGCTTTTAAATATATTTTAAAAATTTTCAAGGAGGTATAATTTCAGGCTAGCCATTCTTGAGAGAAGGCAACTGCTTCTTGAACAGGTGGTCAAGGAAACTGAACTGGAGGTGAAATAAAGAGGCAGCCCAGTACCTGCTGTCATCCCTTTCCTCGGTGATACTCTTGCAGCCCAAAATAGGTTCTGCTATGTTCTGGTTAGAATGATGGCCTGTCTCTCCCCAGCATCTGTGAACCTTGAAGGAATTCATTCAACCTTAGAATATCTGTTAATCAATTTATTCTGCCCAGAAGCCTTTTCTGATAAGTTTCAGAATCTCTGGTAAAAATAATACTAATAATGGTTAACATTTTTTGAACATTTACTGTGTTTGGCACTGTACTAATAAGCACTTTATATGCATTTCTCATTTAATCTTTAAAATAACCGTAAGAGACAGATACTTATTAGTGCCATTTTTTTTCAGATGAATAAGCTGAGGTTTAGTGAGAATAAATAATTTCTCAAGATTATGCAGAGTTAAGGTTTGAACCAAGTCTTGCTCTTCTTGTAACCTCTATGTCTTATTTGAAATGTGTGTGCAGATGGGGAATATCTCAGTTATCTAAATTTATGATTTTATCTTTGTGTCCCTTGAACAATATAAGATGGTCCCAGGACTCATTATTATTCTGCAGTCTTGAGAATGAGAGTGAATAGATCCTCAAGGCTTTTTTTTGGACTAAATTGAGTCAGTCACATACACCTTGGTCTATATCCATCTGTCGGGTGACTGCAGCAGCTCTGATACTCACAGTCTGCAAGAAGTTTAAATGACAGGGCAGCTTATTTCAGAGGACCATACGACTACTAACTTCAGTAGATCTGTAATATTTGCTCACTCCTTACTGGGGACCAGTAGTATAATACCCACGTGTTAGGATGCCAAACACTAGTTCAACATGAGATTGCATATGCTAGAATATAGTGAGCAATAGATTAGGAGAACTATTAATCATACATTTGTCACCCTCTTTTGTTTTTTAGGTGAAAATTTGTGATATGCAGATGCGTGGCACACCACGAGACCTACTTCCAGGAGACCCCATTTGTAGTCCAGTAGCAGCAGTGCTGGCGGAGGCCACTATTCAGCTTATCCGTATCCTTCACCGAACAGACCGTTGGACTTACTGCATTAACAAAAAAATGATGGAAAGGCTGCACAAAATTAAGATATGTATTAAAGAGTCAGGTCAGAAGCTAAAGAAAAGCCGCTCGGTTCAAAGCCGAGAGGAAAATGAAGTGAGAGAGGAGAAGGAGAGCAAAGAGGAAGAGAAAGGTAAACATAATAGACATGGCCTTGCTGACCTCTCAGAGCCGCAGCTGAGGACCCTTTGCATAGAGGTATGGCCTGTGCTGGCAGTGATAGGAGGAGTTGATGCTGGTCTTAGAGTTGGAGGTCGGTGTGTTCACAAGCAAACTGGGCGCCACGCCACGCTGCTGGGAGTGGTCAAAGAGGGCAGCACGTCTGCCAAAGTCCAATGGGATGAAGCAGAAATTACCATCAGGTATGATCTGTTGAGTTACCCTCTTGGCAAACAAGTATATATTGGTGAAATGGGCCAGTGCCTATGGACAGTGAGTAACTATATATTTTAGGTGAGCTGCCAATTAACTTTTTAAAGTAATTTTTTTCATACAGCTGGCTATGAGTACTGTGATTTCATAAAGGAATATTTCTCAAACCTGTGTTCCTTGAAATACTAGTGGTTTGTAAAATATGTAGTCTTTTGGCTTGTTTTCTAAGAAATGGTAAGCTCACTAGTTTAGGTTTAACTGGGCTCGTTCTTTCTATTTTTCTTTGGCTTCCTGCTTTTTGATCATTTCCATTACACACTGGGATAGAAAAATGCCAGCCAGCAGATCTGGCAGTTAACTTTTGTGTAGGAGGGCTTTGAAGGTAGGATGGAAACATTTGAGTGACTAAAATTAGGTGTTGGATTATCTGTGATTTTAAGAATTTTTGCCTTTTTTTTAAGCACATATTTCTATCCCCTCAATGTGCAACATTTTAGATAGATATGAAATTTACACTTATTTGACACAAACTGTGTACTTAAAAGCATTTTCGATGTGTTTACAATCAGGTAGGATTTGTGTGAAATAGAAGCTTCATATTTTAGAAGGAAATATGTCAAGTATCTCCCTCAATAAGAGAAGTCACTTATCTAATGACCCTACATAATTATATCATTTAAAAATATGAATTTATTGATATTATATAACTGTTTATTATACTGCCTCAAGTGATTACTTTATAGTGTTAATATGATATGAGACAATATCTAAAAGAGTGGTTCTTAAGTATTTTTTGGAGGCAGTACTGTTTTAGAATCTAACTGTAGCTATGGACCTTCTCAGCTGAAAAATATGCATACATAATAAGGTTACCCACAATTTCAGGAGTTAATGGACTCTACCTCCCCCCACTCCACCTCGATAAGAAACCAATGAAAATTTTACAGTTACGTGAAAGTGTCTACCTTTTCTTTTATTCTTTGCCTTGTTTCAGAAAGGATTTATGATGCCTTATTAAGATGCATACAATATAGTAAAATAAATAGATTAAATTAAAACAAATAAAAATGAGGCAAAGGGAAAATAAGATTAGGAATGTTAAACTAGAACCAAGATTTAGGTTAATACAAGAAATGTATGCCACCTAACTTTGTATACATGTTAAAGCTTTCTTTTACATTTTGTATAATTATAACATTTTTAAACTTAAGGAAATTCTTGCCAAATATCAGGAAACGTGTGATCATATTTTTGCTTAAATTGTAAATTAGAAGCATTAATTGAAGACTACAAAGTAATTTTTTTAATGAAACAGTCTTCTCTGGAATAGGTTATAAATGACCATTACCCACATAATAAATTAGATTTATTATACAAACTTTCCAAATATCTTACATCAGGGATTGGCAAACTACATTTGGTCCACCTCCTGTTGTTGTAAATAAAGTTATACAGCCACACCCATTCATTTAGGTATATCAATGTCTGCTTTCACACTGATGGCAGAGTTAAAAGGTTGCAACAGAGAGCATGTGGCCTGCAAGGTCTAAAATATTTAGTATTTGGCTCCTTACAGAAATTTTGCTAATTCTTGGCTTACATTATATCATAGTGAATATTCTTATTTTGAAAGCATGTGCACATCTCATTGCTTATGCATTTAACATCACATCTCCCCATTTTGTCATAATAGACTCATTTTTCTCTCTGTTTGTAATGACTTCTCTAGTTGGTGTAAATTATTCTCCGTATCTGTACATGAGGCATCTTATTTTGTCTACATTATTTTCTGTACTTTCCTCCTGTCTATCCCTCACTTGCTTCTTCCTGTGTCATTCTGATCTTTATTAAAGCTTCCCAACTTTTTGGTCGCCTAGTGATACTCCATTGTATAATCTGGAACCCTGTGAACCACTGCCTTTTGATGTGGCACGATTCCGAGGCCTGACAGCTTCTGTGTTGCTGGACCTCACTTATCTGACTGGCATTCACGAAGACATGGGCAAACAGAGCACCAAGCGACATGAAAAGAAACACCGACATGAGTCCGAGGAGAAAGGGGATGTTGAGCAGAAAACCGAGAGTGAATCTGCTTTAGATATGCGAACAGGCTTAACATCTGACGATGTCAAAAGTCAGGGTACCACAAGCTCCAAGTCAGAAAATGAAATAGCTTCATTTTCTATAGATCCAACACTGCCAGGTGTGGAATCCCAACATCAAATAACAGAAGGAAAAAGAAAAAATCATGAACACATGTCCAAAAACCATGACATAGCCCAGTCAGAAATGAGAGCTGTCCAGCTGTCCTATCTCTACCTCGGTGCTATGAAATCACTTAGTGCTCTTCTTGGCTGTAGTAAATATGCTGAGCTGTTGCTGATACCAAAAGTTCTGGCTGAAAATGGGCACAACTCAGACTGTGCGAGCTCTCCAGTGGTTCACGAAGATGTGGAGATGCGTGCAGCCCTACAGTTCTTGATGCGACACATGGTGAAGCGAGCAGTCATGCGGTCGCCCATAAAGAGAGCATTAGGATTAGCCGATCTGGAACGAGCTCAAGCCATGATTTATAAATTAGTGGTCCACGGGCTTTTGGAAGACCAGTTTGGGAGCAAAATTAAGCAAGGTATGTTTTCTGATTTTTTTTTTTTTGCTTTTGTGCTGTTGAAATTATTTATAATTGTCAGAAGTGATATACAGTTGTGTGCCGTATACCAACATTTCAGTCAACGGCAGACTGCATATATGACAGTGATGCCATAAGATTAGTAGCATATAGCCTAGGTGTGTAATAGGCTATACCATCTAGGTTTGTGTAAGTACACTCTATGATGTTCAGACAGCGACAAAATTGCCTGATGACACATTTCTCAGAACGTGTCCCTGTCATTAAGGGATGCCTGACTGTATTCTGTAAGTGATTTATAAAAATGTTTTTTGGTCAAAGCAGTTTTCACATTGTTTCTCTTTTGTAAGGCAAACAAGTTTTTTTGTTTCTTTTATATTAATAATCATCTATCTACCTATAATTTTCTATTTTAAACCTATACAAACATTAGAACTTAATAATTATTACTACATTTTGTAAAACAGAAATTTAACTCATGCTACAAAAGGTGCTTGAGTATTTTTTTTCTGTTCATTATCTTGTTTTATTGCTGAAGTGTTTATTGATCTGGTTCAACATATATATTATTCTGATAACTTTTCAGAGACATTGTAAAGTACTACTTCCATAGACTCTGTATTATATGTAAGAAACCCTGTTTTCTCTTTTATTCTCACCTTTGGTGATAATATGAATTCTGAAATAAAAATGAGATTCATTAAGTAAATGTTTACTCAGTGCCTACTATGTGCCAGGTACTCTTCTAGGCTCTGGAGAGTCAGCAGTGAACAAAACAAAGTCCCTTGCCTTCATGGAGCTTCCGTTCTTTTTTTCTTCCTTCCCTTCCTCTTCCTCCTTCCTTTTTGTTTCCCTTATTCCCCTCCCTCCTTTCTTAGCTTTGACAGTAAATAGGCAGAGAAGGGTACATGGTGCATATAAATAGAATTAAGATCATGATGATTATGAAGGCCATTTAGCAAACCTAATAGAATTAGCTATCTTTGTAGCAACTGCTATCTTGATTATGTTTATTTGTAGGCTCTCTTAGCAGATAAGAAAAATATTATAAATACTTTGTAAACTCTGACATTGTAACTAATTTTTTTTTCTTTTAAATCTTAAGAGTAGTTTATTTTGTGAGGCATTGTCCTTTTTAGAGTGTGTGGTTTCTGTCTAGGTTTTTATTATTCTTGTATTTACATGCCTTCATCCTTGTGTTTAAAGACTAAAGATAAGTGTCAAAATCAAAGTGCTAAGGAAACAGAGTTTTAATGCTCAGTTTTAATCTTTAGAGAACCTCTGGTTAAATCTTACAAACAAAAGTGAGAGTTTTTTTGTTTTTAAGAGAACTTTCTTCTTTAAAAAAAGAAATGAGGGCTTGTTACATTATTGTCTGTAGAGTCTACAATAATGAGTACAATACTGAATAGAAGGATGTATATATGTAAGAATATTTTTTTCTGTAAATCTTCCATAGAAATTGATACTTATGAAATATATTTAGAAACTTTCCAAATTAAAAGTTAAAAGTTTTCCATCCTGATGTCACTTTTGAGAAAACAAATCCTTACTACTTTCTTAACCTTTACCTTGGTTTATAGAGATTGATCAACAAGCTGAAGAAAGTGACCAAGCCCAGCAGGCACAGACGCCGGTTACCACTAGCCCATCAGCCTCGAGCACAACTTCCTTTATGAGCAGCTCACTGGAGGACACCACAACTGCCACTACTCCAGTCACTGACACAGAAACGGTGCCTGCATCTGAGTCCCCAGGAGTGATGCCACTTAGTCTTCTCAGGTAGCAAAGTTGATCTTTAATGTCTGCCATACTGACGCTTATGGTTCTCAACCCATGATTGTTCATTTGTGAAGAACGTGCCCAACTAAATCAATGCATTCTAGAGCTAGAAGGAACCTAAGAGATCATGTAGTTAAACCCATTTTACTGAAGTTGGAAATGTCCCTCAGAAATTTAATAACTTCCCTAAAGTCTCACAGCCAGTTAGTGGTGATCCCAGATCTAATCAGCTGTGCCACTGACTCAGTTACTCTAGCACTCTTATCTCCTTATAATGATTGGGGGGGTGGGGGTGGGGGCGGGCCTATGCTTTTGAATATTTGTTTCCTCAAAAAGCAAATATACCTGTATTTTGAATGTTAGAGCCTCAAGAAAGAGCTTCTCTCCATGTAAATAATTTTCTCCTCTCAGGTTATTTCCCTTTTAAGCATAATCCCTTAACTATACTTTTCTTCTTGCTGTAAAATCAAACAAATCTACTTTTCAAATGAAAGAGCATGTTTTATGATGCTTCTTCAACCAACTCTGTTTTAGTAGGTTTGTAAATTCCAAATAATGTTTAAGTTTCTTTTTGCTTCAGTTTGCCAGATGGATACACAAAATGAAAACCTTCCAGAGAAGATCTTTAGGGAGGAACTATTTTGTGAGCTCTCTTAACTAGGGCTTAAGTGAAATATAAAGTGAAACAGAATGGCTAGTCTCCCTTTTTCTTATTTCTTTTCCCCCCTTCCCTTAATTGATAGGTCATTATTATTCCCAGTGTATAGAGTGACATCTAAGAGAGTAGACGAGAGGGTGGCTGTTATTGTAATGGTTCTCAATATTTGGTGTGCACACGAGCCATCTGGGAGGCTTTTTAAAGCTCTGGGGCTGTATCCCATAGCAAGTCTCATTCAGTAGGTCTGGTGGGGCATGTAATTTGCATTTGAATTGAGTTTCCCCAGAGATTCTGATGCATCTCCTGCCTTTTAGCTCTCTCACTTAAGTAACACAGTTCCAGGAGATGCTTCTGTTCAAGAAAGGAGGAAGAGAGGAATAATAAAGACATTCTAATATGGTTTTTAATTCCTCCGGCAATTACAGAAGTCAAGGCATCCACAGAGGATCAATAACACTGTGACTTCTTGTTGCCTTTCAAGCTCTGTAGTGTAGGCGTGGGATTCACCAGGTGAATTCCCAGAGGCATTCATCAGGCCTTGCGACTCCTCCTTTCTTCTCGCTCTTCATTTCCCTTCTATTGGCTGGAACTGTATTAGAGCTGTGATTGTCTCTGCCTGGCTGAACATCATTTAACATGAGAAAAATCAGGGAACAACTGCCAGTATGTGAATACCTTCATATCATAGTTATTTGAGTGGGTAGACAGCACTTTTTTGATGCTTAAAAAGTTGCCATTAATTCTGTTGGACAAATTTAAAGAGCAGTCAATGAGGATCTTCCTCAACTTTATGCTTTAGTCAGTGTCTACTTTCTCAGCTTGGGAGGGGCTGCCTCTCCTGTACCTTTCCCCCTCTAAACAGCTGGCATATCATTCATATCCTATTTTTTAGTTGTGCTGGGTGGTGACTGGGCAGTTATCTTTTCCTTCCATAACTTACCTGTAGACTTTACTCTGAATCCATGTGAATAATTTCATGGCTAGCTAGTGAATTTATATTTGAAGTAACTATAAGTTACCTATCTTTAAAAGTCGTCTTTATTGTTTAACTACTATATGCCTACCAAAATACCCCTGTCGTCTTGGTATGATAGTAGAAGGAAAGCTTCATGAAGGCAGGGATTTTTAAAATCTATTTTGTTAATTGCTGTATTTCCTCCACCTGCTGTCTTGCTGGCATTTTGCTCAACAAATGATAAGGTATTATTACTTTTACAGTAAAAGCATCCTATGAGATAATGATTTTTAATACTGTTGAGTCTTTCTCCCCTTTCCCCAATTAAACTGTCGCTAACTTTTCCAGGTCACATATTCTTCTGTAAGAAGATTGTGATGTATTTATTATTTTCTAATTGGGTTTTTATGCTAACCATTGTTGTTTTCTTAAAGGCAAATGTTCTCTAGTTACCCAACTACTACTGTACTTCCCACACGTCGTGCACAGACTCCTCCAATATCATCGTTACCAACCTCTCCCTCTGATGAAGTAGGAAGGAGGCAAAGCTTAACTTCTCCTGATTCCCAGTCAGCAAGGCCAGCTAACCGCACAGGTGCGTGTGCTATCATACA
The DNA here is from genome assembly GCA_031878705.1 of Tapirus indicus. NCBI lineage: Eukaryota > Metazoa > Chordata > Mammalia > Perissodactyla > Tapiridae > Tapirus > Tapirus indicus. Next base: position 54,725,611 of record CM062918.1, on the reverse strand, counting down.
TTATGACACCGAAACCTCTTGGCATTTCGAATGTGTGGGTCTTTATTATTGTGGGCATTATGTTTTGTCTTCACTGAAGTTAAAACTGTGATTTTAATTAAGGGGGATCTGCCCCATCAAGCTGAGCTCTCTTCTCTATTTTTTTGTGTGTGTGTTTATGAGGAATATTTGCCCTGAGCTAATATCCATTGCCAATCTTCTTTTTGCTGAGGAAGAGTGGCCCTGGGCTAACATCCAGCTTCCTCTACTTTGTATGGGATGCCACCACAGCATGGCTTGACAAGCACTGTGTCGGTCTGCGCATGGGATCCAAATCTGTGACCCCCCGGCCACCAAAGTGGAGCGTGCGAACTTGACCGCTACGCCACTGGGCCAGCCCTCATGTCTTCTCTATTTTGAAGCTGTGGATTCAATTATGGCTATTTGGGAGAGAAACAGTGTACTGTACATCAGTCATATTAGACTTTTCTTTTCTAATAGAGGCATTTTTAGTGCTATGAATTTCCCTTTAAGCATTGCTATTGCAGCAACCCACACATTTTGAAATGCTGTGTTTTCATTTTCATTCAGTTTAAAGTACTTTCTAATTTACCATTGATACCTTCTTTGCCATGGGTTATTTTAGAAGTATGTTATTTTGTTTCCAGATATTTGGGGATTTTCCAGATGTCTTTCTATTACTGATTTCTAGTTTAATTTAATTGTCATCAGAGAACATATCTTGTATAACTTGAATTCTTTTAAATTTATTGAGACTTGTTTTATGGTCCATGGTATGGTCTGTTTTGGTAAATATTCCATGTGCACTTGGAAAAAATGTGTATTGTCCTGTTGTTGAGTGGAGTATTCTAAAAATTGTTGGTTAGGTCAAGTTGATTGATAGTGTTGTCCAAGTCTTCTTTATCTGATTTTCTTCTACTGACTTTTGGTCTACTTAATTGTATCAATTATTGAGAGAATGGTGTTGAAATATCTGACTGTAATTGTGGATTTGCCTATTTCCTCTTTGATTTATCAGTTTTTGTTTCACATATTTTAAAGCTCTGTCTTTAGGTCTATAAATGTTTGGGATTCTTATGTCTTCTTAATGAATTGACCTCTTTATCATTATGAAATAACTCTCTTTATCCCTGGTAATATTCTTTGCCCTTAAATCTGCTTTATCTCCTGTAAATATAGCCACTTCTGATTTTTTTTGTGTGTGAGGAAGACTACCCCTGAGCTAACGTCTGCTGCCAATCCTCCTCTTTTTGCTGAGGAAGACTAGCCCTGGGCTAACATCTGTGCCCATCTTCCTCCACTTTATATGGGACGCCACCACAGCATGGCTTGACAGGCAGTGCATCCGAACCTGCGAATCCCAGGCTGCCGAGGCGGAGCGTGTGAACTTAACTGCTATGCCACAGGGCCAGCCCCTGATTTTTTTTTTATTAGTGTTAGGATAGTATATCTTCTCCCATCATTTTACCTTTAATTTATTTGTGTCTTTATATTTAAAGTGGGTTTCTTAAAGGCAGCCTGTATTTGGGTCTTGCTTTTTTAATTCAACCTGATTTTCTCTGCCTTTTAATTGGGGTGTGGAAACCATTTACATTAAATGTGATTATTGGTATGATTGGGTTTACATCTACTATCTTTCTGTTCATCTCATCTGTCCTTTGTTCCCTTTTTTCTACCTTCTTTGGATTAAATGAGTATTTTTTATTTTTCTGATTTATCTCCTTTCTTTCTTATTAGCTATACTCTGTATTGTAATTTTAGAGATTACTTTAAGGTTGATAGTATATATCTTTAATTATCATGGTCTACCTTCAAATAATGTTATACCACTTCATGTGTAGTAAAAGAATCTAACAACAGAATGCTTTCATTTCCCCATTCTCAGCCTTTATACTTTTATTGTTATATATTTAACTTCTACATATGCTATATAGCCCCATACTTATTGTTTTTATTTTTGCTGTAAACAGCCAATTGTCTTTTAAAGAGATTTAAAAACTAAAGTATATATTTTATTTACCCACATATTTACCAGTTCTGAGATTCTTTATTCCTTTATGTAGATCCATATTTCTGTCTGGTATTATTTCCTTCTGCTTGAAAGACTTCCTTTAACATTTCTTTTGGTAGTCTGCTGGTGGTGAATTCTTTTGGCTCTTGTGTGTCTGAAAGAGTCTATTATTTCACTTTAATTTTTTAAAAATATTTTCACTGGGTATAGAATTCTAGATTGACAGTGTTTTTTCTTTCAGTACTTCAAGATGTTGCTTCACTGTCTTCTGGCTTGTATTGTTTCCACTGATAGTCTTCTGTCATTCTAATCTTGATGTAATATCCTTTTTCTCTGGCTCCTTTTAAGATTTTCCTGTTTATCACCAGGCTTAAGCAATTTGGTTATGATCTGCCCTGGTATAGTTTTCTTCATGCTTCTTGTGCTTGGGGTGTAACCTGGATTTGTGTGTTTATAGTTGTCATTAAATTTGGATATTTTTCACCTATTATTTTTTCAGATTCTTTTTCTCTCCCGCTCCTCCATTTCAGTGTCTCTAGTTACATGCATATTAGGCCACTTGAAGTTGTCCCACAGATCACTGATGCTCTCTTCTCTCTCTCTCTTTTTTTTTAGTCTTTTTTCTGTCTGTGTTTCATTTTGGATAGTTTGTATTGTTGTGTCTTCTGGTTATTAATCTTTTCTTCTGCAGTTTTTAATCTGCTCTTAATCCCATCCAGTGTATTTTTTCATTCAGACATTGTAGTTTTCACCTCTAGGAGTTCAATGTAGGTCTTTTTTTTTTTCAATCTTCCATCTCTTTTTAACATGATCAGTTTTTCCTCTACCTTATCATATACATGAGATAACCGTCAGTTCTCGTTATTAGAATAGTTGTGTTCTATAAAGTCACTGTGAACACTGAATTAGCAAAAACTAAACCGTTACTCTTAGGGAAACTACAGGGCTAGGTTTCCGTGAGCTTTTGGTCACCTTTTGTCAACTGATCAATATATAACCTTGTTTTGTGTGTGTTTCTATTTAAAGACACCTTCTTCAATATATGTTATTGATTCTTTAGCATTGAACTCATGGCCAGCAACACTATAACTCATGCCTGAATGAAGCTTATCTAGCATGTATATTTTCTCTGTAAGACATTACAACCTTCTTGCACTTAGGAACACTAGACAGAATTTCATAATTATGCTCAGGGGCTATTTTAAACAGTGAAATCACCAAGAAAAAGCACAAAAATGCAAAAAAACATGACACTAAATAGAACGTGAAAAGAACACTCGTTTATAGTCTGAGAGCTGAAACAAGAACAGAGCATCACCTTGTTTGACCTCAGCTGGGAACAAATGCATCAGGGGACTGAAATTTTTTTTGTCACTGTGCATGAGAATGACTGTGAAAACACCATGGGTGTTGATTGACATGACATATAAATATATATATGCACACACACACACACACACACTTTACTTTTGATCTAGGATACAGTTAAGTTACTTGGAAATGATTTGATTCTTCCAAGGCTCCCTTTTAAGCTTTGTTAGGTGAGACCAGGACAGCCTTTAGTTTCCAGCTAATTTTTCCCCACCACTGAACTAATGCCTTTCTTAGTATTCTATTCAATGCCTTATGCGTTACAGCGTTTTTTCATTCTGGCTTGTGGTAACACAAACTCTTCTTAACCCTATGTGAGCTCCAAGGATTATTCTGCCTGTTCCTTCTTGGTGATTCTTTCCCTAGCTTTGGATAGTTGCTTTATTAGCATCAGCTGAAGACTTGAGGAGACAAGAAGGACTCTGCACATTTCTGAAGTTCTCTTTCTGTGCAGCTCTCTTCTTTTCATGCAGCTCTCTCCTTTCCAGTATTCTACCCTGTTAATTCTAGCTGCCTTGAGTTCTGTATTCTGTCTTCTTGATTCAGAGAGATGACAGAGTTTAGCTTGAATTTATCCTCCCTGAACTGCAGCTTGGAAATTCTCTCCAGGCAATAACACTGAGGCAGTTATACACCTTGCCTCATATGATTCCCTTCTCTCAGGGAGCACTCTCCTGCATTGCCTGTTGTCCAGTGTCTGCAGACTATTGTTTGATATATTTCATCTGTTTTTTTAGTTGTTTAAGGTGAGTAAATCCAGTCTCTGTTACTCCATCATGGCTAGAATCCAGAGTCCATCAGATATAGTAAGACTATTACCACTATAGCAGGAGTGACATTTTTTAAGCAAGAATGAGAGTTATAGTCTTCCCTCCCTCCTTCTTTCATTACTTCCTGATTGAATTCAAAAGCCATTAAGTGGGGCCAAGCTAGGTAGGCATTCATGCCAGCAGGGTTTGGGAGGTGGGTGGCATGGTGGTGCAGAGTAGGGTGTCAGAGCCAGATTGAGGTGAGGAACGCTCCTTATATGTGTGAGTAGACTGGTATAGAGTATTGGAGTCCAAGTGGGGTGAGGAAATGTCCACATGGCCTGGCACCAGGTGTCAGAGTCATGCAGGGTGAGGAGGGCCTCCACTAGCACTGTCTACTGAGAGGGCCTAGGAGCAGTGATGCTTCAGTAGCAATAAACGTACCTAGTGCCAAGGTTCTGTCTTCTAAATACCATTCTCTACTAAAAGGAACTCCGGTCTCCTGGCAGAAATGGCTGATTTCAGGACTGAATATGAGATGAGCCTGGAATAGCTTGTGCTGGAAAGTTGTAAAGTGCTCAGAGAATGATGGGTACATGCCTCAGGGATATAGAAACCAGATTGAAGGGGCTTCTGCTGGCCAAATCTGGAAGGTTTGGGGCATCAGAATGAATAATCATAATTATATTAACAGATAATAACCTATGAATACAATAAGAACCTATAACCCTATACTAATGGAGAAAGGAGAAACTTTGCTTTAGAGGGGAATACCAACTGGTGAATCTGAAAGCAGTAATAGACTTAGAAAACCATCATTTGTCAACCATCATAATAATTAATTCAGCCAGTAAACATAAATTGATACTAATGAGTGAAACTTTGATGAGGAATGGGATATTTACATATTCTCATAGTTCCTCCCTGCAAATACTTGTTACAAAGGGAAAAAAAAGAGTACCTTTACAGTGGAGAAACCTGGCAGATACCAGCTTAACTGAAGTAATCAAAGTTAACATCAGAGTAAAGGGAGAAGTTGAAATCATGTACCATCTAATAGAATTCAATGAGAAGAAGTTTTGTGGTACTCTTGCCAAAACGCACAACGTGAATCTAATCATGAGGAAACGTCAGACAACCTCACACTGAGGGACTTTCTACCATATAACTGGCCTGTAATCTTCAGAGTATCAAAGTGATTGAAGGATACTGAAGAGACATAAAAACTAAATGCAAAGATGATCCTGGATTAGATCCTTTGCTGTAAAAAACATTATTGGGATTTTTGGTGAAACTAAAATGGGATCTGGACTAGATGGTAACATTATTCATTTCCTGACTTGGGTGGTTGTGTTGTTGCTATGCAGGAGAATGTCCTTATTTGTAGGAGTTATACATTAGTGTATCCATGGGAGATGGAGCATCACGTCTGCTACTTACTCTCCAATAGTTCAGGGTTAAAAGAATTCTTTGTACTATTCTTGCGAATTTCTGTTAAGTTTGAATTTTTTTTTAAGTAGGAAACTATTTCAAAATAAAACATTTAAAAATTTTTCAACGGGTTTATTTTGTATTAGCAGATTTATTTTTATGAAAAACCTTAAAAAGTTATAACAAATTTAATCACATTTAGTTATGCATTTAGTGAATTCTTAATAGGGTAAAATTTCATTAAATTTGGACAGTATTAGGAAATTGGAGACTTATGGTTACTATACATACCACGTGATATTTAGGTCTTTACTTCTCTTTCTTTTATCTCAGCCCTGTCAGACCCAAGCAGTAGACTTTCAACTTCTCCTCCTCCTCCAGCCATTGCAGTACCCTTGCTGGAAATGGGGTTCTCTCTCCGGCAGATTGCCAAAGCCATGGAAGCCACAGGTAGGATAAATTTTTATATGTCACTATGTGCAGATATGAGAAGCCTGATCTTATTAAGGCAATATATTTTTTAAAAGGTCATAAAGCTTGGTAAGATTTTTGACACCAAATTTAGTTATAATGGCATCATAGCAGATACTCTTACACTGATAGTGTGAATAATTAATTATTTTGCCCAAAGTCAGTCTCAGACTTTTTTGTTTTCCCTGGTCAGGTGCTCGAGGAGAGGCTGATGCCCAGAACATCACTGTCCTTGCCATGTGGATGATAGAGCACCCTGGGCATGAGGACGAGGAGGAGCCCCAGTCAGGCAGCACAGCAGACTCAAGGCACGGAGCAGCAGTTGTAGGCGGTAGTGGGAAGTCAAATGATCCCTGTTATTTGCAATCACCGGGAGACATACCATCAGCTGATGCTGCTGAAATGGAGGAAGGCTTTAGTGAAAGGTAAAATCCAATTTCCATGTTTCTGTTCCATGTGTTATAAATGGTGCCCCCAAGAGCCCCAATTTATTTCCCTTCATAGATGCTTCTAATGGTGTGTGAAGTTGATAACTAGAGATATATGAAAAGACGGACATTTCAGTTACAAGTTTATGTTTCCATGAAGGATAAAAAATGACATGACAATTGGGGCCGCCTGGTGGCGCAGCGGTTTAGTCCGCGCTTGGCAGCCCAGGGTTCGCGAGTTCGGATCCTGGGCGCCCGCAGACGCACTGCCTGTCAGCCATGCCACGGTGGCGTCCCATATAAAGTGGAGGAAGACGGGCACGGATGTTAGCCCGGGGCCAGTCTTCCTCAGCAAAAAGGGGAGGATTGGCAATGGATGTTAGCTCAGGGCTAGTCTTCCCCACAAAAAGAAAAAAAAAAAAATGACATGACAAGTTTTGACTTGAATGGATGTTTTCATGGAAAGAAGGAAATAATTTTTATATAAAATTGAGCTGAAAAGAGGAAACTGAGAATTAAAACAAGTTTATTCTAAAATAAACATGCTGATGAAATAATTTTATCTCTTTAAGTGATATAAGATAGAATGTTCATTTTAATATTAGAAATTGATTTAATTAATGCATTTGGTAGAAATGGACTTTTAAATCTTTTCTGTCTCTTAATATAGATTTATATTTTCATCTCTTCTTTAGTTTTTAATATCTAGTACAATATGCTCCTTTTTTTAAGTTGTAAAAAGAATTCTGTGATAATGCCTAGCCTAAAATGAGATGTAATAAAATATTCTACAATTCTTGCTAAAATCTTCCCCCTTCAGCACTTCTTGTGACTTTAAATCTTCATTTTTTCATTTTAGTCCTTGATGTCATATAGGTTACCAAGGCTTGTGTCTTGTGTAATATGCAGACTTTTTCTGACAAGATCAGTGAATATTTTTATAACTTATTTTGAAATATGTTTGTCCTAGGCAAGAATTCCCAATCATTTCAAATTTTAAGTATTTGATCATTTAGGATTTAGTTAAGGCCATCAATCTCATTTGAATTTGGACATACGTTAAACATCATTTCATTGTTGGCATAATTCAAAATAAGATAAAATTATTGCTCAGGGCAACATGACATATTTATAACTTAGACGCTTTACCAGGGACAAAAGATACGTTTCTAAGTTTTATCATAAACATATTTTATTCTTTGTAATAATTTGGATGAAAAAGTACCACCACTAGCAAGTTTGCACGTATGCTTTCTATTCATGATGGTTTTTAAAAATTTTTGTTGCTTTCAAATGTGCATTTGTAGCCCTGATAATCTGGATCATACAGAGACTGCAGCTTCTGGAAGTGGACCACCAGCTAGGGGTCGCTCAGCAGTAACAAGAAGGCACAAGTTTGATTTAGCTGCTCGCACATTGCTAGCAAGAGCAGGTAATTTTATGTTTCACATCCTTCTCTTGGTGAAAGTATCATATAGTTTATTTCTTTATATTTTAAAGTCAGTGTAAAAGCAACATTAAAGAAGATGTAAACTAATGGTACTAAGTACTCAGTTCCTCCGCATTAACAGAGCAACTGTTTGCATATTACTTTCCTAATTGAAATCATGGCATACAATCATAGATTTATTTTTAAGTTCCTCTGGGTGCAGAAGGCTATACTGGTCACTTGTAGATATTGAGAAATTTTGTAAATGCTCTCTCTGCCCTCAAGCAACGTTTAATTTAAGAAGTAAAGGTGCATGTTTAAAATTTAACATCAGTGGTGAGAAGGAGCTGAAAAAAAACACCGTGCCAAAAAAGTAGGCACTGGCTTTTCTGATGTACCCTCTGGATCTTAGCGCTTCACTACTAGGTGAGGCCCTGGATAAGCAAAGATAAATTCCCTCGTTACATTAGTAAATACTTCTAGGATCATGTTCTGGGCACGTGAAGTGAAAGTTATAGGGAATATATTTTCCAAACTGAAAACTAGAATATGTGATTTTTCAAAGCAGTGTTTGATCCTTGAAATATTAAAACATAAATAATGATTCAATAATTTATGGAAACAGAAATTGAGACTGTCCTAGAAAATATAGAATATATATTTAATATATAGGAAAGGAACTGATTTTTAAAATAATAAACCTAAAAGAATAATAAGAGCCCTCATTTATTGCGTGTTTTTCTATATAACAAACCTTATGAAATATTTTACATGGATTATATTATTTAAACCTATCAACAGCCCCTAGAGGTATGAGTGCTATTATCCTCATTTTGCAGAAGAGGAAACACATGTGATAGGCAAAATTTTATGTTTATGGTCTGGAATCCAGTAAGTCAGCTGAGATACTCACCTGCGTATGTGGCAGTTAAGAACTGGTGGAATATTCAAAATTATTTTACATGCAAATAAAATGCCTTTTTTGTTTTGTTCTGAGCGGGGTTATACCGCTCTGTGCAGGCCCACAGGAATCAAAGTCGGAGAGAAGGAATATCTTTGCAGCAAGACCCAGGGGCATTGTATGACTTTAATTTAGATGAGGAATTGGAAATTGATCTTGATGATGAAGCGATGGAAGCTATGTTTGGACAAGACCTGACCAGTGACAATGATATTCTGGGAATGTGGATCCCAGAGGTACTGGATTGGCCTACCTGGGTGTGTGTGACTGCAGCGGGGGCTGCTCTGACTTATTTTCCTGCCCTCCCATTCATACAGCTTACTAACAGCAGCCTTGCCTAGAGTTGTAACACTCTAAAGAGTCTTACATCTCATCCTAAAGTTTGGGGCTCTAACATTTGAGGTTACTTTGATACCTACAACTAATAAGAAAAAGTCTCTCTTGTTGCTTGCTCTGTGCGATTTTATTGCTTCTCTCCCCAGACTAGATGAATAGAGCCGTATTGTGGTAATATTTGATTGTAATATCAAAAATAGACTACGAAACGGGTATCAGGTCCCAGTTGACTCTGCTGGGTGTATAACATGGCTGCTGTGCTCATCTTGCTATCTGAATGCATGCTCTTCTCCTTCATAGGTTTCATTTAATCACTGTAATGCCTCATTCTAGGAAACAATGCCACCCAAATCTTGTAAATACCTCCATCCAGGGGCAGGGTACATGGTGGGTTTGTATGTTTACGTTGTTTAGTGTTATGCTTCTGTGGCAGGGAGACTGAAAAGTTCACAAGTGTAAGTCCTACAGGAAAGAGCATTTACTGTATTAAGTTAATGAGATAAATGAATCCTGATGACTTCTTAGAAATTCAGAAAATAGGTATGCATGTTATAACCAGGTAAAAAGTAGTTTTTATTAGAGGGATTTTAAAAAATCATTTGAGATGGGGTAGATTGTCATTTTTATTAACTCTTCTCAGTAGGATAGTCAGTTACTTTTATTGTAACTTATTAGAGTGAGGAGGAGCAAAGAACACCTTCAGATTGTGTGACCTGAATTCTGATTTGAAAAAAATTTGTTATGTAGCATTAATGAATATCTTTCAAATATTCCAGCATATGTAAACAAAGTAATCATAAATAATCTATTTACCTTTTCTTAATTTTATGTTAAATTGACTACTAATTGATATGAAATCATTTTGTGCAGCATGTTTGTGAGTCTGAAGACAGGGAAGAAGTGGTGGTGTGTGAACTGTGTGAATGCAGTGTCGTTAGCTTCAATCAGCACATGAAGAGAAATCACCCTGGCTGCGGGCGCAGTGCAAACCGCCAGGGCTATCGAAGCAATGGCTCCTATGTGGATGGCTGGTTTGGTGGTGAATGTGGGAGTGGAAATCCATACTACCTGCTTTGTGGCAGCTGCAGGGAAAAGTACTTAGCCCTGAAGACCAAATCCAAGACCACAAGTTCTGAAAGGTACCTTGAAGTTGTGTAGATATCTAGACCCTCTGAATGAAGAGTATAACATATCTCTCCTTAAGACATGGGAATGCAAGCTTTTTTCATGTGAGGAGTTACTCTTAACCTTTCCTTAAGTCCTTTAATTACTGAACTGGGGGGGTGCAGGAAGGATGGAGGAGGTTGAGGAATTCATGTTCTGCCAGAGCTGGGAGCCTGTAGTCCAGGAACAGTGGCATGGCAGCAGGTCCTTCACTGGAGTTTGACTGTGTTAACCTTTGACTGGAGTTTGACTGTGTTAACCTTTGACTTGTTGGCAAGTTGTGGGCAAGACCTTTTCCTTAACCTTCAGGAGACTTATGGTCAAATTTTTTTCATTGGTGTTTTTCACCATATTTTTGACAATTAAGATCTTCTTGATGAAAAATTAGACTGTTTAGATTAAATGAGCTTCCATGAACATGTTACCTCTTTATATCCTTGAATAGCAATTAATCTCTAGTGAGTAGGATTTTTGCCCTTATTGTCATTCTGGAATAGATTTTGATTAAAAGAGTTGTTGTAGGTGACCCAGAAACCTCCTCAGTAATTTGGTAAAATAGTCACTGATTTTGTAAGCATGTGTGTACTTACATATCAGTAGTTTTTATTACATTAGCCCATAACATGAAACACACTTTTTTACTCTGTGTTGCTTTATTAATGACCTTTTAAAATGTTCTAATGACTTTATTTGCATTTTTGGGTACTAACTCTTTTATATAAAAACACAATGTTCTTCATGTTTGGTGCAGGTACAAGGGACAAGCTCCAGATCTAATTGGCAAGCAGGACAGTGTGTATGAAGGTAGTTTTGAGAGCTTCTTTATTTTACATGTATTTTTATATATACCTTCTGCTTGACAACTGTTACTAAAATTTACGTTCATGTGTGTGTGTTTCTATTTATGTACATGTTAACTTAAACTTTCCTTAAAAAGCTCAAGGTAGTTTGATAGTGACAGCCCTAGTTTTAAAAGTCAAATGAAAAGGACCTGGGTTCAAATACTAGCTTTTCCACGGACTGTTAATTACTATGTGGCATATATTTTTTTCAAAGTAAGGAAAGTATGTAGTATATTTTGAATTTCCATTCCATTTGAGGAAAGTAAAAAATGAAAAAGTGAAGTGAGCATCATTATATCTGGAGCATTCATTTACTTGAAATAACTCATTCCCTAATGATTATGGACAGGGTTAAAAATTTAAAAACTCTTTGTTGGCCCCATAACAATATTTTCAATTAGTTGAAACCTCCATTACCAGCTGTAACATTTGCTGTTGCTTCAAATGGATTTGAGTGCTTTGACTCCCTTTCCCTTAGAGTCTCACTGTACCTCAGGAGTGTAGTTTGGTTGGGTTACCAGGAGACGGTGCTGTAGTTCATTTTGTGGGACCTGGGCTTTCAGTCCATCTGCATCTTAGACAAATTTCACAATAACCATTGCCAACAGAGTTATGTCATGTTTATAGTCACATATCATACATTCATTTATTTAAATTCTAGAAGACTGGGACATGTTGGATGTTGATGAAGATGAAAAGCTAACGGGTGAAGAAGAATTTGAATTACTTGCTGGACCACTTGGTTTAAATGACCGACGCATTGTGCCAGAACCAGTTCAGTTCCCTGACAGTGATCCATTGGGAGCATCAGTAGCTATGGTAACAGCCACCAACAGTATGGAAGAGACTCTGATGCAAATAGGTAAACTGAAATGCTGATTGGCGTAGATTTTATAGTTTATATTAATTTGTTTTTTACATAGGTAAATAATAATAAGGTAAAGGTAAATAATAATAAGGGTTCATTATCCCACCCCATCAAGTATCTTTAGCCAGTTTAACATTTTGAAGGTATAATATAATATTGTTTTGATTTTTTTTGTTTTTAAGAAATATGGAAGTGATAAAAAGAAAATTTATAAAATATGAATAAATTTTTTTTAACTTTGTGATGAGAGAATCCTGGAACAACTGAAAACTATTTTGCAGTCTTTTTATTTGGGTGAGAGGATATAAGGCATATAAAATAAAGACTTGGGGCAGTATTGGTGACTCAGCCCTTTATATGTACTCAAAGCATATTTTTAAAACTATATCTTTCCTATATTTGTTAATAACAGTAGAAGTAATACATAAGCAAAATAAATAAAACCAAAAAAATGTAAGAAGCATAATTCTCCTATAATTATTGACTTAGAAATATCTATTTCTCCTAAGGAATTTTTTGTATAACAAAGTTCCAGATGAGCAAAACACATTGATTTGCTGTGTTTCCTTGCAACCTGGAACCTAAGTAAAATGGGAAAATTTTTCAGTAGTCCTGATATTTTTTTTCTTACCTTATTGAGAACTAAACAAAATCTTGTTTTTTTCAGGTTGCCTTGGCTCTGTAGAAAAGAGTTCTTCTGGGAGAATAACGTTAGGTGAGCAGGCAGCTGCCTTAGCAAACCCTCATGACCGGGTGGTGGCTTTAAGGAGAGTGACGGCTGCTGCACAGGTTCTTCTGGCTAGAACCATGGTCATGAGAGCTCTGTCTCTTCTCTCAGTCAGGTAAGTGTTATTTTATGTCCAGTGATGCTAAGTTAGCTTCTAGTATATATTAGGAGTCTGGTATTGTTTGGGAGGATAAGATAATTTTTAGAAACTTGAATATCTACTGTTGAATGAAAGAAGTTAGACATAGTCATCATCATCATTCATTCATTCAGTCATACTTTCCATTAATACTTGGCTTTTTTTAGGTAGAAAATAATATCGTTTTAGTAACTGAGTAAACAGCACACATTTTATTATCTGAAATAGAAAACTAAAGCTGTTGATCCATTTGGTGCAGGGTGAAAATGAAAGGTCAAATGAGTTTTTCTGCAGAAATGACTAACTGTATAGCTAAGTCAACCTGCAAATTCCATCAGGGAGACTTTTGCCGTGTTCATACTGTGGAATGTAATGTTGAAAAAGGAAAGAGAGCCAAGAATACCTAAAAGCCATACATTTAAGAAAGGGTTAAGCATGGGTATTTAACAGTAATCAATGAAGAAAAAAGGACCCTGAGAGAAAAACTCAAAATAAAATTTAGATGAGACTGTGTGGTATTGGCTCAGGAATAGACAGTTTGGACAGTGGAGAACAGAGTTCAGAAACTGACTCACACATACAGATAAACACTTGATTTATGACACTGTTTACACTACACATCAGTGAGGAAAGGATGATCTTTTCACTAATTTGGGCTAGGTCAGATGGTTTATTCACGTAGGAAAAAAAAGATTCTTGGCCCCGACCTCACACTATATAAAACAAATATTTCCAAGTGGCTCTTAGATCTAAATGTGAAACGTAAATCAATAAAAGTTTCTATAAGGTAACATAGGAAGAATTCATTCTTGATCTTGGAACGGGCAGAGATTGCTTAAACAAGTCACAATAGGCATTCACCATTAAGAAAAAGATTGATAAATTGGACTACATTTAAAAACAACTTTTGTTCAGCAAAGTCATTAAGAAAGTAAAAAGTCAGGAAGTAGAAGAATAAGCCACTGAATGGGAGAAGATATTAGCAATGTATATAACCAACAGAATATGTAAAGAATTCCTATAAATCAATGAGAAAAAAGACAACCCAAAAGAAAAATGGGCAAAATACATAAGAGGACCTCCAAATGGCCAATAAACATGAAAAATGAGGTGTTCAACCTCATTAGTTTTCAGAGAAATGAAAATGAAAACCCAGTGAGGTACTACTGTACACCCACCAGAATGGCTAAAATTTAAAAGACTGGGGGAAACAAGTGAGCATGAGGTTGTGGAACACCTAGAACTCTCATACACTGCTGGTGAGGAAACAAATTGGTCCAACTGTTTTGGAAAACTGTTCGATAGTACCAACTAAAGGTGAATATTCACATATTCTATGACCCAAAAGTCCACTTCTGGGTATATATCCAGGAATATATGTAACAGGAATGCTTACATGTGTGCACCCAAAGAATAAGCAAGAACGTTCATGGCACTACTATTCATAATAGCCCCATGCTGGAAACCACCTGATTGTCATCTGTTAGGATAAATGAATTGTGATAGATTTAATTTATATGTCAATGAAAATGAATAACTACTGCTATAATGGAACAACATGGATGAGTCTTATAAGCGTGATGTTGAGCCAAAGAAGTTAGACACAAAAAAATACATACTTTTTTTATTTATATAAAGTTCAAAAACAGGCAAAGCTGATTTATGGCTTTAGAAGTCAGGATAGTGGTTACTTTTGAGGGCCTAGTGACTGAGAAGGGCCCAAGCAGGCTTCTGAGGTGTTGGTAATGTTCTGTTTCTTGATCTGGGGGGTGGTTATAGGGGTTTGTTCAGTTTGTGAAAAGTCATTAATTGTGAACATTCCTGTATGTTATACTTTGGTAAATCACTTATATTTCAAGTATATGTTAGTATTTATTAAAATTTTAAAAAGTTTCAATAACAGTTTCCAGCTTACATAATATTTTTGGACATCTCTTAGGACATGGATGACTAGCAGTAGTGCAGCTTTCCTTTCATTTTGCCTGTTGGTGCTGTGGAAGATATGTGGGGTGCCAAATGGTTCCTTAAGAAATCTATTTTCTTTATCCATCTGAAGTGTTTTCCTTTCCTGGCAGTGGTTCCAGTTGTAGCTTGGCTGCTGGTCTTGAATCTCTGGGCCTTACAGATATCCGAACGCTGGTTCGATTAATGTGCTTGGCTGCAGCAGGGAGAGCTGGCCTCTCCACTAGCCCTTCTTCCATGGCAAGTGCCACAGAACGCTCACGAGGTGGGCACAGCAAGGCCAACAAGCCCATCTCTTGCCTGGCCTATCTGAGCACGGCAGTAGGATGTCTGGCATCAAATGCTCCTAGTGCTGCAAAACTCCTGGTGCAGTTGTGTACACAGGTGAGCTAGTTTTCAGTGCTTTTCTTGTTGCATTGCTTATTTCTGACCGATTCTTAAAGAGCCTTTTGAGGTGAAATCTTCTTTTTGTTCCAAAATTATATGTAAAAATTAAACCTGTTTGTTCTAATTGCCTCTTCAGAACTTGATTTCTGCTGCAACAGGTGTAAATCTAACCACAGTCGATGATCCAATTCAGCGAAAGTTTTTACCCAGCTTTCTCCGAGGAATTGCTGAAGAGAATAAGCTTGTAACCTCCCCAAACTTTGTTGTAACTCAGGCCCTTGTGGCATTACTAGCAGACAAAGGGGCCAAACTGAGACCTAACTATGATAAGTCAGAAATTGAAAAGAAAGGTAAGTTTCATACCATTTAAATGTAGTTTTCTAATCAGTTTGACTTATGTTTTAAAAAATGTGTTTTTGCATTGTTGTATCGGTTGAATTATATAACGTCAAGTATACTTCTTAAGTTTAAATCATAAAAGAAGTACATGGATACTTTTTCATTGTGCATGGAAACAAATATTAGAAAATGTCCCAAATTAGTCTTGATTTGATAAGATTATTTTATTAGATTATGGTTTGAGTCACCACAGATAATAATCTTACTAGATTTCCTTAATAAAATTTAGATAGAGGTAATGCTATTTTTCTCTTTGTCTAAAGATGATAACACTTTGAAATGACTACTTAATCACTACTGTCTACCCTTCTCTTCATCAGGGCCATTTGGCCAAGAGAGGTGGGCTTTTGGATCTGTCAGCCCAGACCCTTGACTGGCTGTTAAGATCACTTTTGAGCAGCAAAAGCCAAACTCTTATTCTTTAGGGCGTGCTGCTTCTGCCCTGGCCTTAAAATTATTTCTGCTGCCGTCTCAGTCTGCGTCCTTAGAGGAAAGACTATTGATTGATGTATGTAAATGTACATATGTGGTGAATCAGATTTATTATAGAATTTGATGTGACATAAATGCGTTATACCTTGTATGCATATATTAGTGAAATGATTGCTTGCAAAAGTGCTAATTCTTAAGAGAGATGGGTTAACCCATTTTTGTTTGTTCATCACTACCAGCTCTTACCTGGGCATCATTTCATTGTTTTGTTTAAGCAGGTTTAACTGCCCAATTGTATGCCCATCCTTCCTATGATCCTTCTGCTGTAGGCCCTTTGGAGCTGGCTAACGCCCTGGCAGCCTGCTGCCTTTCCTCCAGGCTGTCCTCACAGCATAGGCAATGGGCTGCTCAACAGCTCGTGCGCACTCTTGCTGCACATGACCGCGACAACCAAACTACTCCACAAACGCTCGCTGATATGGGAGGAGATCTCAGAAAATGCTCCTTTATCAAGTTGGAGGCACATCAGAACAGAGTATGTATTTTGAACCCCAAGTGTGTTAACCACCTTCTGTAAGATAAAATAGTTTCTGCACTTCTCAAAGAGCTCAAAATTTAGATCTTGGTCTCTCTCACTCTCTGTCTCTCACTCTCTCTCTCTCACACACACACATGCACACACACACATACACACTAAATTATCAGTATCTGTCTGGTAGTTACTAACTCTTCTTTCTCTTTATGTTGGGTTGACATTTATTGTTAGTGCCATGGAGTCAATTCTGACTCCTAGGGACCCTGTGTACAGCAGAGCAGAACCCTGCCCAATCTTTTTGCGCCATCCTCTCTTTATCTGGCACTATATCAGACAATGCTCCGCTGGCATTCATAGGGTTTTCATGGCCAATTTTTTGGAAGTGGGTGGCCAGGTCCTTCTTGCTAGTCTTTCTTAGTCTGGAAACTCCATTGAAACCTGTCCACCATGAGTGACCCTGTTGATATTTGAAATACTAGTGGTATAGCTTTCAGCATCATAGCAGCACACAGCTGCCACAGTATGACAACCAACAGATGAGTGGTGTGGTTCCTTGACTGGGAGACGAACCCAGGTCAAAGTGGTGATAGCACTGAATCTTAACTACTAGACCACCAGGGCTGGCTTGGGTTGACATAGTAGTATACAAATGGGAAAATCAGATGGGGGATGAGAAGAAAACCAGAGGAATAGCCTTATAAAAGGTGAAGCCTTATACATGCAACAGGAAAAGAAATTGGCCTCACTATTTTAATATAACCCCCTGGGCCTCTGAGCAGTGACAAGGGCAGTTTAGAAAATGAGGACTGACCTCTATTATTTAACCAATTTTAAAATCACTTCTTAGCCATGTTACTTATTTTATAGCAGATATAAATATGTTGAAGTATTTTACTTTATTGAGTTAAATAAACATGTTTAGTAAAGATTCTAACAGGTCTCAGATAACTCAAATGAGTTTGGGCATAGTCCTTTAAAGGTATGCTTCAGATAGGTGTGTATTTACAAGCCAATTAGAAAAGAATGAGACCATGCATATTGTGGTATAACATGAATACATTTTTTTTTTTTTTTTACAATTTCATGGTAGATTTTTTTTGTTAATTTGGTAGAATTTTTTCAAATGATAAAATCATTTGAATCAAAACTTGCTCAAATATTGCTGGATTTTTTTCAACTTTTTTAGGTAATGACTTGTGTTTGGTGTAATAAAAAAGGACTCTTGGCTACAAGTGGCAATGATGGCACCATCCGGGTGTGGAATGTTACCAAGAAGCAATACTCGCTGCAACAGACCTGCGTGTTCAACAGATTGTGAGTGCTGACCTTCTCTCTCTTGTGTAACATTTAATGTAAGAGAATCCTAAACATGCCTCTTCTTGGTTGTATTAATGCAAACAAATTGTTGCTAAAATTTTTTACAGTTTTTCTTTTAAAATAATCTTTCTATATCTCCAATGTATATTTTTAAATTTCTAGGGTAGTAATTCAGAAAATAAAATTTTTAACGATTACTATCTGGATTTACTTAGAATTAAATCAAGGTCTACTATACTAGCAAATAAATGGTCAATTCTGTAAAACAGTTGGCTACTTTTCCATCATTCTTCAAGGATTATTTAGGAATTAGAGTAATGATATTTCCTCTGTAGCAGAATAGTAGCTTCTTTTATAGTTTTATGGCTAGCTGTAGATGTTTCTTTTCTAAGAACTTCCCTAAAGATTAAGAAAACAAGAATCAATGTATTCTGAATAATAATGGTACAACCCACAGAGAATCAGAATGTTTTTGTTGACAAATTATATACTATGTTAAATGTTGAATAGTCTAAACATCCCTCTTTTATAATTCCACACTTTTCACATTATGACAAACACTAGTGAATATGTGATTGTCAAATATTGCTAGCCAAGCTTTTGAAATGTAAGAATCTGCTGTTATGTACTCTAGTTTACATGAAACCCTTATTTAAGATTTGGGGTTTAGTTTACTTTTGGATGATGGGGATTAGAATTCCATACATATCTGTTATATTCTAGGGAAGGGGATGCTGAGGAAAGCCTGGGGTCACCCAGTGATCCAAGTTTCTCACCTGTTTCCTGGAGTATCAGTGGCAAATATCTAGCTGGGGCTTTGGAAAAGATGGTGAATATCTGGCAAGTTAATGGTAAGAGTCATGTAAATACTAGTAAACTCCTGAAGGTACTTTTTAAGCCTTTCTTTAGCCTTCTGGGTCCAAACAATAGCTTCCCTTCATCTTGAAACTCACAATCTATTTATCAACTGTGAAAATGTATACATAATATGGCTTAAATTAAAGAGGAAGTGCTCATTTCCTGACTTTCCTTTTGAGGAGTTTCAACTAACCTGATAGTTGTAAACCAAAAATTATTTTTATGTGCCAGTAAGTGTTCAGAGTAGAATTTGAGAAGTAGCAGTCTCTGAATTTTCAGCTATGTGTTCTTTGCATCACTTGAAATATTTCTACAGTCATGCATCACTTAATGACAGGGATGCTTTCTGAGAAATGCATCGTTAGGTGATTTTGTCATTGTGTGAACATCATAGAGTGCACTTACACAGACTTAGATGGTGTAGCCTACTACACACCTAGGCTATCCAGTACTAATCTTATGGGACCACTGTTATATATCTGATCCATCATTGACTGAAACGTTGTTATGTGGCGCATGACTACATTAATTTTGTGTGTTTCACAGGTACAAACTCTTGTCAGTTTCTAATACGACCTCTCTGGAAAGTAAAAATCATTATTATAATCTTGGGTTTATCAGTATTTTGTTTGTTTTTGCATATTGGAGGAATGGCTGTTCTATTTCCATATTTGAAGGAATTGCTAACCTTAACTGTAGTTAAATTCCTTATGTTAATTTGCTTTTCAGTACTTATTAGGAAAGAACTTAAGTGTTGACATTTGTACACTGAGTATTTTCCTTTACTTTTTCTTCTATGAAGCTATCATTTTTGTCCCATTAATAGACAAAAAAAACCTTATTACAGAAAAGCTTATTAATTTGATAATCATATGTAGTATGTAAATGAAGGATCCTGCCTTGCAGTCATATTCATTAGTAGGCTATTATGAAATTGAGGACTGCTTTGAGTGTATTTTAGAATTAAGTAGTATTTCTTTTTGTTCATGTTATTGTTTTTAAGAATTAAGTAATGACTAGTTAACATTTTCTTCCTCTTAGGAGGAAAAGGATTGGTAGATATTCAGCCACATTGGGTGTCTGCCCTGGCTTGGCCGGAAGAGGGTCCAGCTACAGCCTGGTCAGGAGAGTCTCCGGAATTATTGTTGGTGGGACGGATGGACGGATCTCTAGGACTGATTGAAGTTGTTGATGTATCCACCATGCACCGTCAAGAATTGGAGCATTGCTATCGAAAGGATGGTAAATGTCTGGACTTGTGTCTAGCTGAGAAAATGTTCCCCACAGTCAAATAGACTTAGTTTTTTGGCACTTGTTTTTAAAAATGCTGAGTGAATATTACTTTTGGCTTTGTTTTCTAAATTGTCTAGTTGGTGTTTCATTTTAATTAGTTACTAAATTGAAGGATATTTCTCTCCCAATCCATACCACACATCTCTGCCAAAATGAGATCAAATAGTATTATAATATATTCATCATTCATCCTTCGTGTAAGTATCTGAACACTTATAATGGGCTCCAAGTCTCCCTTGAAAGTTAGGAATGTCCAAGAGAAAAAAGATAATAACCATTGGTAGAGATGAAATAGTTAACAAATGAGTGAAACTGAGGACATGGGGGAAGGAGGAGGAGGGGAGTTCCTGGTCTGACAAGAGATAGTAGGAAGTCTGCTTTCATTTATTTTCTCATTGTGTTCCCTTTGGATGCGTAGACTTCTTACTTGATAGTTTTTGTTAGTTGTTTTAGAGGAGTGGGGTATTTCAGAAGTCGTAGTTCCCGCTTACATGGGACTCTGTTAACAGAATAGAATAGTTTTCTTTTTTTAATTTAGTTTTTTTAAATTGGTAATACCTTCATAGGATTCAAAAATTTTAAAGTTTAAAAAGGTATACAGTGAAAAGTCTTTCTCCCATCTACTCAGTTCCCATGTCCCTATTTTACTCCCACAGATAAATACTGTTTTACTTTTTTTGTAGCCTTCCAGTGTTATATGTATTTAAAGAAGGAAATATGAATATAAATTGTTAGAACAGAACTTGTTTGATAGAATATGGAAACACTCTGAGAAGGGGAATATTAAACAAGCAAAAGAAGGGACAAGTAATTTTCTTTCTATGACTTGGGTTATTTCACTTCCCAGTTTCATGGTAGATTCTGGCCCACAAGGAAAGAATTTGGTATAGTCACTTAAAATCAGTGAGGAAATTCAGTTTTTGTCTCTCTTTTTAAATAACTGCCTGAAAAGAATGCAAGATTAAAAATGAGGTAGTCCTTGTCACCTGTAAATAACACTTTTAAAGTGGGTTACATGAAATCCCTGCTGTAAGCCTACATGTTGTCTAAATGCATTAAAGAGATGTTTGGAAACTTACTTGCAGTGGTTGCAGTAGCAAATATTTGTTGCAACTCTCTATCTTTTAAGTTAGACAATGACATACAAGTTTCTCTCTTTTTTCTTTTTTTTAATTTTAATTTTGTTTTTCTCATGTTAGTTTCTGTAACTTGCATTGCTTGGTTCAGCGAAGACAGACCATTTGCCGTGGGATATTTTGATGGAAAATTGTTACTGGGAACAAAAGAACCACTTGAGAAAGGAGGCATTGTTCTAATTGATGCACATAAGGTAAAGCATCTTTACCAGTGGGTTACTTAGTCTTGTTTTTTACTGTAGTATCACTTGATACTAGTTTCTTTAAAAATTTCATCAATCACTTATGATTTAATTTTCTGTTGCTACACAAAGTCTTTGGACCATGAGTATACATGGAAAAGTCTATGTGAGAAAGCTATCAAGCAGAGAAAGAAGTAAAACTAAAACAGTGAAATAGGAACACCGTTGGAGTATTTTTGGTCAGAGTACCTCCCACTAATGCCAGAAATCCTATCTATGAGGAATGAGTTCTTTACCTTAAACAGAGGTTGCCAGTTCAGATGCTTACAGGGTCACCTAGGAAAGTAACGTAAATGCATGAAGGCAAGAGTTGGAAGGTGTGAAGGAGGGTGAAAAAAGAAAGAAAAACACTGTGATGGCAACCATATAAACACAAAATATGTCCTGGATTCTCATAAATATTTGCTATTTTGGTGTAAGGAGTGCTTTTTTTTTTTTTTAAGTTTCTTCTTTTTTATGTTTTAATGATTACCAGTCAGTAAAAATAACTCCTGAAATGCTGATGAAAGATAACATATCTCTTTTGAATCAGAATTTCATAATTCATTCATTCTATTAACGTTTATTGAGCTTTGACTACAGCAGATATATAATGCACACTATATTAAAGGGTGAGTTGGTCTAGTGATTGGGAATGATATGACAGTATCTGTGATTTGCATAAAATTTTGATTTCAAAATAATTGAGTAATAGAATAAATTGTTGAGTTTAAAGTATTTGTGAAGGAAGCATTACTATGATTTTTTTTCTCCCCCTACCATTTTAAGGATACTCTTGTTAGTATGAAGTGGGACCCAACAGGTCATATTCTGATGACATGTGCCAAAGAAGAAAATGTGAAACTCTGGGGGCCTATTTCAGGATGCTGGCGCTGTCTACATTCACTCTGCCATCCGTCTATTGTAAATGGTATTGCTTGGTGCAGCCTCCCAGGGAAAGGATCCAAGTTGCATTTACTGCTGGCTACGTATGTTGTAAATTTATGTGTGTCTTAATTTTTATGTTAGTATAGACTGTTATTTGCATTAAATATGGTTTCTCAGTTGTCTTAAATAGTTTATTGCCAGTTACTATTCTTATAATGTGTAATACCGTGAGATTACTTTAGAGAAGTAAAGAGCAATTCTCCAATGTGAAATTTGGTGTGTAATCTCCTTATTTGGGTGCGATGTTGTTAGAATATTGATCCTAGTTGTATTTCTTATAAAAGATTATAGCATACCTACTACAAATACATTTTTAAAATAAATTATAGTAGTTCTATCAGGTCTTAATTGATTGCTGTGTGAAAATATTTTTACTTCTGCATATTGACATATTTTGCTTTTATTTGATCAATTTTTTTAAGTGGCTGTCAGAGTGGCTTAGTATGTGTTTGGCGTATTCCACAAGATACCACACAGACCAGTGTGACTAGTTCAGAAGGATGGTGGGACCAGGAATCAAATTGCCAGGTAAATGTTCTGGTGTTTTTGAAGACTTTATTTGAAACCATAGATAGTATATGTTATCAAAGTAATCCTCCCTTGATTATTAAGACACTTACTACTGTATCCCGAGGACAAAATCCGTTAGGGAAATGTGATTGATTGTCATACTTAGCATACTCTCTGAATGAGCTTAATTTTTTATAAGTCAGAGACACCATAATTGCTTGTTAAAGTGAAATATTCAATAAATATTGAGTGGTGATCATTTGTGGTAATGGATAAAATCGACACTACAGATAGACAAGTTCTGAGTTATGTCTTTGGTACAGTGAAATAGAAACACCATGGGAGCACATGTATTTAAAGTTGTTTCCTACTGATACCAGAATTCCACCTATGAAGAACAATTCCTTTACCTTAAACAGAGGCGACAAATTCAGATAGATGCATCCAGGGCCATCTAGACAAGTAACATAAATTCACGAAGCTGGGAGTTGGAAGGTGTGGAGAGGGTAAAAAAAAAAAAAAAAAAAAAAGTGCACATGCTTCATATAAAGGGCACAGTTGCCACAGAGCTGACTGTCAGCCTCCAAAAATGAGAGTCTGTCGTTACCAGATTGTCTGATTCTTTTGGTAGAAGCCAAAAATCTAGTGTTTTAAGTAAAATCTCCCAGTATTAAACATTGGCACCTGACTTAAAATTCTATAAAACACTGGGTGGCCAATCAAATTGTGTCCCCAAGCTACCAGTTTACAACCTCTGTTGCTCTTTCTTTTGTTTATGACACAAATACCCCTGGAAGAAATAACGCTTGGTGTCATCTTTGGGTAAATGAGTACATCTGGTATTACACTCTGTCATAACTAGAAGGATGAGAGAGCTTAAGGGCAGGGAAAAAGGGGTGAGGAGGTAGGGGTAGATAGCTCACTAAGGGGAGGAAAATATCACAGAGGTGGAGTTGGGAGCCCTAAGATAAAGCTAGTTTGCTCTTTGTGCTAGAGAGTAGCCCTTTGGTCAGACCATGCTTATCTCATGTCTAAAACCTGCAGAGCAAACATGAAATTAGACATTATGTGACAGAACTATCAGCAACAAAAAGAGAAACCCGTTCTATAGAGCTAGCATGTGCAATTCACAAATATCAGGGGCTAAAAAATGAAAATTATGTAAAGCTGAATTTAAAAATTAAAACACTCATTAAGAAGTAGAAGTTAGGGGCTGGCCCAGTGGCGTACCTGTTGAATTCACACACTCCACTTCAGCGGCCCGGGGTTCGCAGGTTTGGATCCCGGGTGCGGACCGACGCACCGCTTGTCAAGCCATGCTGTGGCCGTGGCCCATATAAAGTAGAGGAAGATGGGCACGAATGTTAGCCCAGGGCCAGTCTTCCTCAGCGAAAAGGAAGAGGATTGGCAATGGATGTTAGCTTAGGACTAGCCTTACACACACACACACACACACACAACACACAGTCTTACACACACACACTCACACACAAGTAGAAGTTAGAATTTTCCTATCTCCACGGGATAATTGGAACTTAGAAATGTCGTCATTTCTGCCATTTTGAAGAGTAGGAAATTAGCTTAGAAGTATATAATCAAAAAAAGATGAAACTTAGCTTCAGCAAAGGAGAACTAGGTTGATATTTTATTATTTTCTCAGGTGACTCTTACAAGAGAGTTGTCCTTCCCTCCTCCCTAATTTTATGCTGAAATATAAAATTTCCAAGAATGAATTGTAAATCTTGAATCTATAAATTGTTTTAATTTCAATATATGTTAAAAATGAACTGCAGGATGGATATAGGAAATCATCTGGAGTCAAGTGTGTTTATCAGCTGCGGGGACACATCACCCCTGTCCGGACTGTTGCCTTTAGTTCTGATGGGTTGGCCTTGGTTTCTGGTGGACTAGGTGGGCTCATGAACATTTGGTCTTTAAGGGTAAGAGTATGAATTTTTATTTTTATCTTAAGAAATGTTTTTACATTAACTTATTTATGATAAAAATTAACCCAACCAATCCTAGGAATATTTTGTGTAGTAGTATCTTGAATACTGAAGAAACTCCTTTCAGAATCCTCTGCCCCTTAATTTTTATTAATGATAAATATTTTTAAAGTCATCTAGGCCCCAGAAAATTGGGTAGTAGGTATGCAATTGGACATTGCCAAATTTAGCTGTAGTGTAGATTTTATAATATGTTTTTGTAAATGTGAAGTATAAATTTAAAATGTAAGTAGTGACTAAGGTTCAGTAATGTGTATTGATAAATACGTCTCATTTTAGGATGGCTCTGTCTTGCAAACTGTTGTGATAGGCTCTGGAGCTATCCAGACCACAGTATGGATTCCAGATGTTGGGGTAGCTGCTTGCTCAAATAGATCAAAGGTAATATTGCAATTATATCAAATCATAGAGTGTAAGCCTGTACCTTAGAAATCATAGTGCAAACATCCCCCTTTACAGAGGAGAAAACTGATATACAGAGGGATTATTGCTTGCCCTAGATAATATATAATGCAATGATTTAGTGGCAGAAGGAAAACTAGAATACGGGTCTCCTGATTTATAATCTAGTACTCTTTCTACTATACCCTAGACTTTGGTGAAAATGCTTAATTATGAACGACCATTTCCATTGAAGTTATAAAGTGGATTTTGACTTTCTGCCATGATTTTTGAGATAGCACTAAACTGTCTTAAAAGAACTTTCCCTGAAAAGGACCATCCCAAAGATGTTTAGCTCAAGTATACCCAATATATTTTGGCTTTCAAATTTAGTATTTTAGTAAAAAAAAAATAACCAGCCACCTGCTGTGAAGTAATTCTGTGATATGACATCCCCTGCAGAATTGCCTTTCATACCCTTAATGAATAGCGCCAATGTGCTGCTTTGGTTTACATTTTGTATGGTTAATGATACTAAAATAGAGCTGTAAACTTGCTTGAATAGTCCTACTAAAAGTAAAATAAAGAATCAGACCTTAGGCAGTAGTGGCCTGTGTGGAATAAACCATGGAGCCACAGTTAGAGCAGTGCTGCTGCTTTTGCAGATGTGTCCCTCAGCAGACAGACTACTACTTCCTCTAGTATCCCTGTGGTCATGTCAGACTTTTAAAATATACTAGAAACCTTGTTCTGCAAATCCTATGTACTAGCAAATAATTGATGTTATCTCTTTAAGGAGAATCAGCTAATCCAAGGTAATTCACAGATTTTATAGTTATTTCTTATTCACTTGTTTTCACCTAGACAAAATTTAGGATGTTTTGAGGTTCATGGGCATTAAAAGTACAGCATAAAATGTCCAAAAAGCAAAAATGTTGAATGCAATTACTGGAAGGAATTTCTCAGATATGAATGGTGATAGAATTATCTCTCTTTTATCTTTATAAAACAAATATATCATGTGGCATGATTTATTTTCCATCAGGATGTTTTGGTCGTGAATTGTACAGCAGAATGGGCTGCTGCAAATCATGTTTTAGCAACCTGTAGGACAGCACTGAAGCAACAGGGTGTTCTGGGATTAAACATGGCTCCCTGCATGAGAGCATTTCTGGAGCGGCTACCCATGATGCTTCAGGAGCAGTATGCCTATGAAAAGGTAACTGATTACACTCCTACAGATCTGCAGATGCCTGGTGCTTTGGAATTTGATTTACAGCTTTGAATTTATCCTTTAAGAGCATGAGGTCTGAGGAAAATACATGGGGCTATTTGGGCAGAATCAAATGAAGATAAGTCATGCCTAAAACGGTTGTCAGTAATCCTAAGTCTACTCTTATTTTAGTTTAGTGAGAATAAAATTTTAAAATAACCTTCAAATTTGTGTAGTGTTTATATCATTCTTTTTCAGATTATTTATTCACTCCAAAACTTCTTAAAATACCTGTGCCTCAGAGTATCCTCTTGCCTTTTCTGACCCATATATCTATTTTTGTGTGGTTTTGCCATCCCAAACATGGGAGGTAGGAGGGGATATGCATGTCAGAGTGAACATCCTCTCCACTTATAAGATGATTCCTTGTGGAAAGAGCTAAGGTTGAACTGAGTAGTGTCATTAAATACTAGAATTAGGAATTAGGGAACTTGGACCTGTTGCCCAAGCTGTGATCTTGTGTAACCTGTCTTCCAGCTGTCAGTAGTCACAGTATGCTGCCTCTAGGCAGAGCTCTGAGGTTTTTTCCCTTCTTTTTTTGCCAAGCTACATTAATATAATCAGCTGTTATCACACCCAGTTAATTTCACTGATGCATTTGCCCAGGTTTTCTTTTCTGAATCAGTCTCTCCCAGAGTTGCTCTACTATGACTAGGGAGCACCGTGAAGGAAGGATTTTCCTTGTATGGTTACCAGGATTCTCTTGGTAAAGGAGGAATTGTGAGAGAGAGCAGATTTCCATGGTTTAGCTGTTATCTGTCTCTCTCTCTTTTTATTCAATTAAAAAAAAACTGTAATGTAAATACACTGAATGCAATGTGATATCCTGGATTGGATCCTGGAGCAGAAAAGGACATCAGTAGGAAAACCAAATACAGTTGTGTTGTTTAGTTAGTATTGTACCAATATTAATTTCTTAGTTTTGATAAATGCACCATGGTTATGTAAGAAGTTAATATTAGAGGAAGTTGGGTGAAGCATTTATAGGAATTCTCTGTATTATCTCTGCAACTCTATATCTAAAATTATTTCAAAGTAAAAAGCTTAAAAACAGTAAACTTAAAAAATACAATTACAGGCTTTCAGAATGTAGTAGGTTAATTTAGAATATTTGGCATAGGCTCTTCAACGTAACACCCTTGCATTTTCTCTTAGCCTCATGTGGTATGTGGTGACCAGCTTGTTCACAGCCCCTATATGCAATGTCTGGCTTCCCTTGCTGTGGGACTTCATCTGGATCAGCTGTTGTGTAACCCTCCAGTGCCACCACACCACCAGAACTGCCTCCCTGACCCTGCATCCTGGAATCCCAATGAGTGGGCCTGGTTAGAATGTTTCTCAACCACCATAAAAGCTGCTGAAGCCCTCACCAATGGAGCACAGTTTCCAGAATCTTTTACTGTTCCCAATCTAGAGCCTGTTCCAGAGGATGAACTTGTGTTCCTAATGGTAAGTGTAATATGAGCTGCTGTTATTTGCAGCTGAGATTATATCATTGGTGATTAGCATGTAGCAGACCCTCAGTAAGTATTTGCTAGCTTGAATAGCTAGAGGGATACCCTGAGATAAACTTAAAATATTTTCCTTTCAGATAGTCATTTTCAATCTGATGGCAGGCCTTGATGGTGACAGGGATTGATTATATGAGAACTGTGGAGCTCTAGTAAATTTGCTGGCTCTCAATGACATAGTCCCATATTTTCCAATTTTTTTTGTTCATAGGTGCCTTATTAGTACCTTATTTCTATATATTTAGCATCTTTTCCTGGGCCTCTTGTGAGATATATTTCACATATAGATACTAATTATTTGGCACTTCAATCATGGGTTTTTTTTGTGAGGAAGACTAGCCCTGAGCTAATATCCGTTGCCAGTCCTCCTCTTTTTGCTGAGGAAGATTGGCCCTGGGCTAACATCCATGCCCATCTTCCTCTACTTTTATATGGGATGCCAACACAGCATGGCTTGACAAGCAGTGCATCGGTCCATGCCCAGGATCCAAACCTGCAAACCCCGGGCTGCCAAAGCGAAGTGCATGAACTTAATTGTTATGCCACCAAGCCGGCCCCTCCATCCTGTTTTAATCATCATAAAATAAGAATATAGAAGAGCATTCCTGTTGTCATTTCTTCTGATTGTATTTGAAAATGTCTAGCTGTACAAACTGTGATGTAGATAAAATGCTTGTGTAGATAGTGCAGGCCAGCACTTGATCTAACAACTCCTTTACTTAGTTAAGATTTATATATACAAACATTTGAATATTTAACTATAGATACAATATAAAACGGACATATGAATTGAGGAAAATTTTCTAAACATAGGATATTTCAGTTAGGAAGTTTCCTTCTGAGCCAGTTTGCCCCAGTCTGTCATTTTGTAGATGAGGAAACTCAAGCCCAGAAAGATGAAGTGACCTGCCCAAAGCTATACAGCAAGTTCATGGGCGTGATGGCTCCTGCACATGACCTTGTACCTGTGGGTGCTCAGAAAACATAAATGGTTAGCTTTGAATCACCAATGCAATAGTGATAGTTGGTAGTTTATAATAAAGGGAAATATTAACAATGTATAAAATCAAATTTGGCATGATTATAAAACTGCTCTTAATTTCTCACACTGTTACCAAGTTCTTTTTTGGAAAGAAGACTTAGTTAGTAGAAGAAGACTTAGTTTAGTTAAGAACAGATAAATCTTGAGTAAGCAAGAATGACCCTGATGTTTGCCCTGTCTTTCAGGATAACAGTAAATGGATTAATGGCATGGATGAACAGATTATGTCTTGGGCAACTTCTAGACCTGAGGTCAGTAAAGATGAAGATAACTATATGGTGGTTCTCAGTAAGTCTTCTGATTCTAAATACTTGTGTGTTTGTGCCCTAGTGTCTCCCATAGAGGCTGGCACACAACTTGGTACCCAGTACATGCTTGTTTGAATGAATAAATGAATCTAATCTTGAGATGATTGTGGTTTTCTAGGACTGGCACCTGGGAGGTAAATGTGATGTCTACTTATGGGGTGCCGGCAGGCATGGACAGCTGGCAGAAGCTGGAAGAAATGTAATGGTACCTGCAGCAGCTCCCTCATTTTCACAGGCCCAACAGGTAACTAACAGGGTAAAGAAATGGAGAAGAAACTTGGGAACTGACAATTCTGATTCCCTTGCTGTCAGTAACGTACTTTGGGATAAAGTTTGTCCATTTCGTAGTCTATTATAAGAAATCACTAAAGAAAGTCATGATGTATAGCTTCCAAATAAAAGATTTTGTTAATAAGTTTTTAAATTTTTCTTGCTTTCAAGTATAATGAATTAATGTTGTGATGCATTAGGCCTGTCCAGTACATATTTATAGAAGTTAAGATAGTCCTAATTATTGATTCTCTCTTTGGGGCCATGAACTTACTGGGATCTTTAGCCAGATTTCATTGACACCTCTCCTCTCTTCTAATAATCATGTACTATATTTCCAAACCCTTCTTGAGGCTACTGCTTTCTCTTTTGTTCTTTAACTCAGTAAGCGCCAGGATGGACTATTATTTCTTGCCTATACCCTTCCAGTTTCTGCTTCTTGCTGACCTCCAGCCCAAGTCTTTAATATTCCCCCGTCACCCTTTCCTCTTTCTTCTTTTATTTATTTTGTTGTTAATGTTATTATTTAAACTCTGTACAATTGGCTGAAATCCCTATAGATAACATGGTTGTAAACTATCTTAAATAGTCAGATGAACATTATACATCTCTTGGTTAAGTAAGCAGTTTTATAATAATCAGGGGCTTGTAGGAACCCAGTTACATCAACCCTTCCCCTATAGTGAAAGAGTAGAAGAATTGATAAAAGTATCCTAGGTATACATGGAATCATTTTAAATATGTTCATGTTAAAGCTACATAATAAAGGACAAAATATTTAATTGTGTGTTTTTATACTAGGTCATTTGTGGCCAGAATTGTACCTTTGTCATCCAGGCCAATGGCACAGTGTTGGCTTGTGGGGAAGGAAGTTATGGCAGATTAGGACAAGGGAATTCAGATGACCTTCATGTGCTGACAGTTATTTCAGCCTTACAAGGTAAAATTAATACTCAATTAAAAACTGGTCAGAAACGATGGCCTAACTGTAGGAATGTTTGCTTTTATTGGAACTCATCTCAAACCTATGTACATAAAATTATATAGAGTTTTTACTTATATTTAGATTCTCATTTAGGCATGTAAAGCCTTAATTTCCACATTTTAAGATATATTATTTTGCAAGTTATTTTTCGTAGCAGTGCTAGAATTCAGTGATATAAATAAGTGTTTTAAGACCCACTGAGGATTGTAAACAAAAACTTTAAAATTGCAAAATTGTAATTAGGCAACTATTAATAGCAGTATCAATCATGTATGTTTCATTAAAATTAAAAATCAGTTCATATGGAAATGTATTAAGGACTTTAAAGGGTATCTCTGTCAGAGTTTTCTATGACTTGGAGAAAGAATACCTCTGAAGAAAGCTACTGCAGGAGCCCCTGGTTTGTTCCTTAAATTAACTTTTACTGACTCTGAAGCCTACAAAAAGAACGAAGAGGGTTTTTTTAAGTAAAAACATACAAGTAACAATGAGTTCAGAATCAATTCCTGAGTAACTCTGAGTTCTCTTCCTTGAGATCTAAGTGTGAAGAGCACAGCAGTGGGGATGGGAGGCCTGGGTTCCTATCCAACTCACTACATCCTGCCTCTGGGACCTTGCACAAGCTACTAGACCTCTTTGTGACTCAGTTTCTCCAGTTGTAAAAGTGGTGGTGATAATATCCGCCTCATAGATTCTATATGAAAATAGAAAATGAGATAACCCATGTAAAGCGCTTATAGGAGTGGCTAGAACATAGTCCTTAATGACTATAACTGCTTCTGTCACCCTCCTCCTCTTCCTCGTCATCATCATTTATTTTATGTGACTACTCCCAGTTTGCTAGGTTATGGCTGCAAATTTCATTTAAAATTAAAAAGTTTTTATTTCTGTACTATTTTGGTATTTTTTGATTCTGAGAGTATTCTGTAGTATCTGCAAGTAAAGAGGAGGGTTTTAACATCCAGTGACTCTTACTGGGTTTCTGCTCCATTTCAGGCTTTGTGGTGACCCAGCTGGTGACTTCCTGTGGTTCTGATGGGCACTCGATGGCCCTGACTGAAAGTGGTGAGGTCTTTAGCTGGGGAGATGGTGATTATGGCAAACTTGGCCATGGGAACAGCGACAGGCAGCGGAGGCCCAGGCAGATTGAGGCCTTACAAGGCGAAGAAGTGGTGCAGGTCAGGCAGGACATGGATAATTTTGCCTTTGAATGTAAATATACATTGTTGTTGAATCAAATTTAGATAATGGGAAATAATAGTAAAAATATATTACATAGTCATTATAAGAAATCCACTGTTTTTGGTTGTTCATGTTTATTCCTGAGCTTGTCTGAAGTTTGAATAGGCTTTGTGTTAGAATGGACTCCTTTCTCCTGAGCCAGCTGCTTGGCCCAGGCTAGGATGCTGCAGGTCCTTGGGAGGAACGATACGGGGTTTAGCTCCTGCTACACAGTTCTTGATACATGAATAAATGGAAAGCTTTGCTTTCAACCTATCATTATTGTTGCAATGGCTGGGTTCATATACATTTTCTGGAAAATCAATTAGTGATCTAAAATAATATTGTAAAATTGCATAGCACCTTAGAGTTTACAAAGAATTTCCCCATTCATTATCTCATGTAGTCTAGGTTATCTGTACACAGCTGAAGAGTAGCAACACCTTCCAAGGTGTGCTGTTGAGCTTGGTCTTCCTGAGGATGATGAGGTAGATCAGACATGGGGCTGCAGGAGAGCCACTTAGACAGATAGGACATACTGGTCTTGAAGATCCTGAGCTGCCAGTGACGTTAAAGCTTATTACTGTATAATAACCAAAACGACTGATTTCTTTCTTTCTTAGTACCCCTCTTAAAGAATTTTTTCTCCTTGGTTCTGTAGATGTCTTGTGGCTTCAAGCACTCAGCAGTGGTAACTTCAGATGGCAAGCTGTTTACCTTTGGGAACGGAGACTACGGTCGTCTGGGTCTTGGAAACACCTCTAACAAAAAACTTCCAGAGAGAGTGACTGCACTGGAGGGATATCAGATTGGACAGGCATGGAATTAGTCAATAATGTGTTCTATCTGATCACAGTTTCTTATTTCCTCTGTGTGCACTTAGACACTGTCCTTTCAGAAAGAAAAGAATGATCAGTTGTACCTAACCTTATGTACATTTTGCTTGGCCTAATTGGTCATTTTTCATGATATTTTTCCCTGTGTGAAAATTCACATTTTAAGTCAATTTAAGTTTGTTTTTTTTGTCAGATTTGACAAACAAATGAAAGCCTTAATTCAGGATGTGAATATTTTAACCCTCCCCCACAAAGTACTGTTACCACTTGATATAAATCCTTCAAACAGTACAAACTTTCGTGACTCCTCTCTGGTAGCCTGGAAATAGATGGCTGAACTGCATCATTGATAGCTAGTGCTCCTAAGCAATCATTGTTCTCATCCTGTACACAGTGAGACTCGCTCTTAACAAGAAGATGAGATAAGCTATTTTTATCTTTTTCTGTGTTGTTCCTTAGACTTCTGTGGTGTGAATGAGTATTTTTGAATCATATATACTTTTTCCCTATTTTCTATGCTCTCTGATTTTGAGTTAACCACAGATATTTGAAGGATTTCACTTTGGGAAAAAAGTTTTTTGTTTGTGGACATTAGGAATTATTTCTTGATGACACATTTTAGCTAACATATGTAGAAGGCCCTGAAATTAATAAAAATCTTTGGAAACATAGCCAAGTTTTTCGCTGAAGTGGAGAAAAAGGGTCCAGAAACAGAGGGATGTGTTTTAGGTATTATGATTTGCCTTACTGAACACTGTTATTTCTCCAGGTGGCTTGTGGCTTAAACCACACTTTGGCAGTGTCAGCAGATGGCTCCATGGTGTGGGCTTTTGGAGACGGGGACTATGGAAAACTAGGCTTAGGAAATTCCACTGCAAAATCTTCGCCCCAGGTCAGTATTGTCTGTAATCTAGAGTTTCAGACAACATAGTTTTCATCTATGTCAGTTATCTCTTTTTAGTTGGAAATAATTTACCTTTAACATTTTTGGTAATTCATAATGAGGTTTAGAAGCTTCTGTTGCTTATTCTTAAATGTCCAGCATTCTAGATCTTGATTTTAAATAAGCCATTAATAGCTAAACTGGATGTAAAAATTCTGTGAGAATAAGCCTCTGTCTCTGTACACAGACTGACCACTGTAGGACTGCCTCCTGTGTGGAGAAGAATAAATTATAAACGTATCTCCAGGGTGTCTTGTGGAGGGAACCATGAACAATCTTTTGTAACTCTTTGCCTGCAGCTGCCATTTCAGCTAATAAGCTGATAGTAATACCACTGAATTATACAGTATGTGCCTCCTTTTAAAAAATAATAGAAAGGAAATTAGAGTACATAAACAAATCAATTGGAAGCTGTTATTCACGTTATAGAAGGTTTCTTGGCTCTGCAGAAGACCTCTTACTCAATTCTTTTATGTGGGTTTTCCTAACACATTTAACAAGCAGCATGATATACAAATATTCAATTTATATTCAACTCCAGATTCATCATCATATATAGTCTGTGACATCTTGATAGCTAGATTGGTGAATATTCAGCTAGGGAATACACAAAGCCAGGAAGCCCTCTCTGGGGAATGTATAAATCAATTATTGTCACCTCTGAAAGCAGAAAAAGTAACTGGGAGCAGCCCATGGCTTTACATGGTCCTGCAGTGTTTTTTAAAAGGCTACAAGATTCTCTTGGCTTCTGTTGCCTGGAGGAATGTTTCCACTTCTCTTGGGTCCTAGGGATTTTAGTCAATGCCCCTGCACACTTCCTCCCCCAAATGCAGGTAGTTTACAGACCAGTATGAGAAAATGTTTAGGAGTGTGGATTTGGGTGGAAACAGGTAAGGGACTATTAGTATTTTTATTAGAAGATAATCTTTGAGTTTATACATGCCAGTAGGCAAATTCAAGAGGTTTTTTTTTTTTTTCTTCCATTTTAAAGTATGTGCCTTATGTTTTTATTTTGCAGAAAGTTGATGTCCTTTGTGGAATTGGAATAAAAAAGGTTGCTTGTGGAACCCAGTTTTCTGTTGCGTTGACCAAAGATGGTCATGTATATACCTTTGGTCAAGGTAAGGCATTTTCCAGGCATTACATTGTTTATTTTGTATACACATGTATTATGGAAACATTTGCCGTCCAGTTTTTTAGAAAGTGCTCCAAATTGAGTCGTTTTTTGTTCTAGGTAATGAGTGTCCAGTATGACCTTCATTCATTAGCTTTTCTGCTCCTCTTTATGTTCTTTCTCCTCCCCATTGATGGGCCCTCAGGCCAGAGTCTTCACTCTTGCTAGAAGAGTCCCTGCAAAAGCCCTTCCCCTCTTCCTTTCTGCTGCCTCCACCGTGCTGCGATGAACACTGCCTTGACCACCAGAGCTCCTCCGGATCCTGCCTCACTTTCCAGCCCTTCCAGGGACTGGGGGTTCAGGTCTTAGGAATTTATAGGCATTCAGGATTCAAATCTTGAATAGGTTCATAATCCAGGCATCCACAGTAAGATTCCTGGCAATATATTCACTCTCTGAAGTGGAACTTCTTGGCAAGTTGTATTGACTGAGGGGTATGTGAGGTAGATGAGAGGAAGAAGAAGTAAACCATGAGTGAAGTTTCTGGTCTTGGAAGAACATTGATGCCACTGAGGATAGGGAGCTGGTTTGGGGGAAAGAAGTAAGGAGCTTAGTTTTGGTCATACTGAATTGGCACCATGTACTCTGGAGAGATGTATGGAGATGTCCATCAAGTTATTGGGGATTTGGATCTGAAACTCCAGAGAGATTGGTTACAGGGATGTAGGTTTGCATGATGTGTAATGATAGTAGTTAAAGCCATGTTAATAAGCTCTAAGAAACTCAGGGAGAGAGTATAGAAGGAAAAAAGAAGAGGACAGAGCTCTAGGGAATATGAGTAAAGGGCAGATGAGCACAGGACGAGGACTCAGGAGAGGTGGCTTTGAAAGGAGTGGAGAGAGAGGTAGCCAGTGAACTAGGATAGTGCAGAGTCTCTGAGGAGCAGGAGGAGCTGAGGCCATATTATCAGAAGGTTTTGTGGAGTTCTGTGGGATGGAGCTTAAGAGGCTGCTGCAGTAGACAGTTAGGAGCTAGTCATAGCTTTTGAGAATACAGTTTCAGTGCAGTGGTGAGAGTGGAAGTTAGGGCCAAGTCAAACAGGCCTAGAGGACATGGAGCAACAGGGGCTGGCCTGCACGTTCTAGAAGTTTGGCCGCAAAGGGAAGGGGAGAGGTTGGCTGGAAGTTTGAGAGCAAGACAGATTGAATGATGTCTTTTCTTAGAATGCAAGAACTTTAGGGCCTTTGTTAACTACATGCCAGTCCTCTCAAATATGAGAATACTGGAGGTGCCTCTTGGTTTGAAATAAGCTACTAATTTTAGATTTATTTTTATGAATAGGAGACTGTGACATTTTACAAAGAAACAGTTTCAAACTTATTATTCACTCAGAGTCTAGTATACCTTACCAGAATAGCAGCCTTTGCCCCAATGAGTTATATGTGTCATTGCCATTCCACCATGAAATTTAAGTGACTCATTAGAAAACATAAAAGGACTATGGTATGCCATCTGTAAATTTTCTCTTGCTGTTTTTTCAGATCGCTTGATAGGCTTGCCAGAGGGGCGTGCTCGCAATCACAATCGACCACAGCAAATTCCTGTCCTGGCTGGAGTGGTCATCGAGGATGTGGCAGTTGGAGCTGAGCACACACTTGCTTTGGCATCAACTGGAGATGTATATGCCTGGGGGAGCAATTCAGAAGGGCAGGTAAATATGTATCTCACTTGCTGCTCTCATATTCTAGAAACCTGACAACATTCCTCATTTGGGAAAGGGATAAGCTAGGAAACTCATGATATTTACCACAATGTCTAAAGCACATCACTTTGCCATAGAACTGATTATTTTGTGAGTCCAGTTGTATATATCTCTCTCTTGATTATGGCCAAGTTAAGTATCATATCATGGTTTAAAAAAAAAATCTGACATTACAGCAAAGTGATTAGGGGATTAACTGAGTATATGTGTGTGTCTCCACACATTGATAAGCACCTGGCACATAATAAGCAGTACTTTATTAAATATTTGCTACTGTTATCATCATTTTTACTATAGTAATACATGAGATTAGGTCCTAGGAGTATCCGTTGATCTGGAAAATGGAAAGAATGAAACAATACTTTTATATTTTATAATGTGACAGTGTACAAAGTATATTTGTGTTTGTGCAGGACGTCTTGTCACCCCCATTATGCAGAGGAGTAAACTGTGTAATAATAATATAATATATAAGCTTATAATCTAAGACTGTAAGAGGTTGAGAAAAGACTCAAGAGGTGATGTGTTCAGCCTACCCTATGTATGGAGGAGGGAGAGACTTTGGTGGGAGATGTCTGAGATGCCTGCTGCTACAGTGGCTTTCAGCCCCACATACAGAGCCACAGTCCCTTCCTCCATAAATCCTCTCTGGGTCTGGCTGCCCCTAGAGCCAGGGGCCCTCAAGTTTAAGGTCCAGTATTATTCATTGTAGCCTCATTTGGGCTCTGTGGTCTCCTCATCACTATATTAATGGATGAGGAAGCTGCATATCATTGTGTTTGCATGTTGTCTTAATG
Source organism: Tapirus indicus (assembly GCA_031878705.1). Lineage (NCBI taxonomy): Eukaryota > Metazoa > Chordata > Mammalia > Perissodactyla > Tapiridae > Tapirus > Tapirus indicus. The sequence continues at coordinate 54,688,237 of CM062918.1, read as the reverse complement.
AGAGTAAAGTTAATGTTGAAGAATACCTTTAAGATGTCCCTGACAGGGCCTTGACATGATCGTCCCTAATGATGTTGAGGTGCTTAGCTGCTAAAACACTAGGTGTCCCCGTCAGACCCTAAGAACAGAGACCTGGAGATGAGAATCTGCTTCTGTGTGTGTTTTTATATCTATTTTTTGTTACACAGGCAATCCATGATAAAAATCAGGAAGTCAGTGTGTTTTAAGTAAAACCTCTATAGATCATTGTTATTTTTTTAACTTTCCAAGAATTTGTTTCCTCTCCAGAAGTGGAATCCAAGGATGTGTTCAGTCATTGAGAGTCATCTGCTAGATTTGGAATGGCCTTGTTATATCTTAGTGTTTAGGAGACAGTCTGAACTGTGAGGACTGTGCTGATAGAGAAAATCAGAATTAATTTCATTATTTTGATGCTGTTACTTGGTACAGATATTAATTTATTTATATTTGCTACCATCTAAGAAAAATTTCATCATCTAGGCTTCCTCTCTCTTCCTCTTTCTAAATGAATCTCTTTGTATTTGTAATTTATCCCCAGCTTGGCCTAGGCCACACCAACCATGTTCGAGAACCAACATTGGTAACGGTTCTACAAGGGAAAAACGTTCGGCAGATCTCAGCTGGCCGCTGCCACAGTGCTGCATGGACAGCACCGCCCGTCCCTCCGAGAGCACCAGGTGAGGGATGAAATATCCACACTCCTGCAGCTTCTCTTTCAGCAATACCCTGCTACACTGTCTGCTTGCCAATTTCAGACTGCATCCAGGCGTCATTCTGAAACTATCAAATCTTCCTCCACACAACCAAAGCACTCTTTGTGCTACTAGCACAGTAAATACTTTCACAGCAGGCGACTCTCCTGCAGACTTCATTATGAAGCAGTCCTTCTGTGCACCCCCAAAAGAACAAAACATATCACTTAGGCAAACAAAAATTTATAATTTTACAGCAGCAACTAAATATGTTTTTGCATATAAAAGAAGTGATGAATTGTAGCTTTCTAAGGCCTGCTGTTAGGAATAAAGATTAAAAACTCTGAGACCATTCATCAAATTCTTTACCCCAGTTAACCATTTGAAATATAATGTTATCTATGCATTGGCACAGCAAAAAAAAAAAAAAAAAATTGTTGCCATTTTACTCCAGTGCACACAGCAGAGCTGATGGGCTATTTCTACTTTTTTGTTTATTTTTCTTTTAATTTATTATGAAATCTTTACAGATCTAAAAAAATATATAAGGAAAAATAAAATCATATTTGTGTACTTAACACCCACTGTGTACTCCCCCGATTAGATCCATCTCCCATTCCCCACAAATGTAACCATTGTCTTAAGTGTGGCATTTATCATTCTTATGCGTTTCTTCATATTTGGGCTATTTCTTTCCCAGGCCCTCAAGCCCTTTCTTTCTAGCATCCTCTGGTGGCGACAGCGCTAGAATTTCCCTGAAGAGACCTTGTGCCTGAGAGCTCAGCATTCTCTTTTCTTTTTGCTAACCTTTCTACTTCTTAGCCACAGGTCCTTGGGAAACAATCCCCATAGAGATTTTTTCTCTTAGATACTCTAAGAGAGCAAGGTAGGACTGCCACATAGATTCCAAACAAGCAGGAGATGGTTTCTAGTTAACAGAATGCAGAATAAGCAGTGCTGCACACGCACTTACAGTTCCAGGTACTCAGGGGCCTCTTCAGCTTCCAGAGGGATTTCACTTCCACTTCAGGACAGAAGCTATACAGTGTGGCGGTTAAAGGTTCACACTCTGGAACCCCATTGCCTGGGTTGAATTCTGGCTCCTCCACTTAGGAGCTGAGTGACCTTGAGACTCAGTTTCCATGTCTATAAAATGAGGGTAATAATAGCTCCTGTTGTAAAGAGCTACACGAGTAATGAACCAATTTGTGCAAAGCTCTTAGAATAGTGCCAGGCACTTAAAAGTACTCAATAAGTGTTAGCTTTTATTAATAGTAGTAAAATACCTCTAGGAATTGAACTTTACAAATCTTTGTTTACAGGAAACTCAAAAAGTTGAGTATCTTGTTTTTACTCCTTTGCGCATTTTTATAAGAGGGTAACCATGGATATAGTCCTTGTAGTGTTTGCTTCTACAGAGCTCTTATTCTTGTAGTCAAAAGCCTTCATGAATCATGCGCTCAAATCTTTCATTCTATCATGGTCACTTTCTGTCAGATCCCTAGTGAGTGTGGGAGGTGGCTCTGCTAAGTTGCCCATTTCCACGTTTCCAGTACTGCTCACCTGGTCCTGGCCCAGACCTTGTTTTATTATGAAGATGACAATCATTAACTATTCTGAAAGGAGGAATTTGGGGTTTTTTGTTTTTTTGTGAAGGAACTAAGTCCCGTAGTTAAATGAGAAACTAAATTCAAGGAGAAAAAGCTAATTTTCCATGTGATAAATTAAAAAAATGTTTTAACAACCAACACAGGTGTATCAAAAAATTAAGATGAGGGGGCTGGCCTGGTGGTGTAGTGGTTAAGTTTGCATGCTCCGCTCAGTGGCCTGGGGTTCGCAGGTTCAAATCCCGGGGGGACCGATGCACTGCTCATCAAGCCATGCTGTGGCAGGTGTCCCACATAAAATAGAGGAAGATGGGCATGGATATTAGCCCAGGGCCAGTTTTCCTCAGCAAAAAGAGGGGGATTGGCAGCAGATGTTAGCTCAGGGCTAATCTTCCTCACACACACACACACAAAAATTAAGATGAATTGATGGATAGAGGAATTGATAAATATGTGATAAAGTAAATATAGCAAAATATTAATTATAGAATTTAGGTGTTGGGAATGGGTATTCATTGTACACTTAGCTTCTCTGTGTGTTTGACATTTTTCAAAATACTAAAAATGGAAGCAACACATTTTCCTTTACAAGTGTCCATTTGCTTTCTGGGCAGGTGTGTCAGTACCTCTGCAGCTGGGCCTGCCTGATGCAGTGCCCCCCCAGTACGGGGCACTGAGGGAGGTGAGCATTCATACCGCGAGGGCCAGGCTCCGGCTGCTTTACCACTTCTCTGACCTCATGTACTCATCCTGGAGGCTACTGAACCTCAGCCCCAACAACCAGGTAACATGCTGGCTTGGGAAGCAGTGCTCATGACATGCTCACCAGGGTCCAGGGGCTTTCTCTGTACCTTCAGAAAATTCTTCCATGGCTAATACTTTTTACTCTCAGCATCCAAGAGATGTAGAAAAGGCAACAATTCTGTTCCCATTTTATTGCTGGTTTAGGGACAGTCAATATTGGTAATCGTGCTGCTAGACTCAGTCTTCTTGTGTTTGAGTTTGGTCGAATCTCAAGGAAGTGTGAATGGCTAAGCATGTATTTTCTACAAAGTCCAATATGTGATTTTAAAACTTAAGCACACAAAGCTGTTAGTACCACAGTCAGGGTTGTTAGATATAAATGAGTCCAAGACATTTAGGAAACTTCTTGCTCTTACTACGAATGAGCATTCTGGGTCCTAGGGAGGGGTAGGTAGGGGAGACAAAGTAAATCTGGCTAATTTGACTGTCTATAGAATAATCTAGTAATGTAGGAAGAAAGCAAGCTGGCTATGTTTGTTTGTAATACGTAGGCATGCCTGCCAAAATGTGTATCAGTTTGTAAAACTTTAGTCAAAAATCCTTTAAGTCACCAGTCATGGGGCATATGAGAGATTTGACAAATCATTGTTAGGAATAGATAACCAACCAGGCAACAGAATGCCGTGTGGCACTAAACAGAGTTAGCAAACTTTGTAATTAGTGGGAGAAATGTTTATGATACAAAGTTAAATGAGAAAAGCAGCGGAAAATTATATAAACAGTGTGATCACAATAATGTGAAAATTTATGTCTACACACATGGAAGGAAATAGATCAAAGTGTTAGTGGGGCCATCTCTGTATGGTGAAATTATGAATGATTCCATTTGTGTGCATGTGTCCTTTTCTGTATTTTCCAAGTTTTTTAAAATAATTATATTTTCTCAGAAAAAATATTTTTTAAAAAAGTTACTAATAGTTACTAATACCCAGGTTTATGCTTTTAAAGTGAGTTTCATAAAGAATTATATTCTAAAAGTAAGAAGTGTTATTTTTTTTAAACCTTGGATTACACCATTTCTGATAAGCTTACTTTCTGTTACAGAACAGTACATCTCACTATAATGCTGGAACATGGGGCATTGTACAGGGACAGCTTCGGCCTTTGTTAGCCCCAAGAGTCTACACCCTCCCGATGGTGCGCTCCATAGGAAAAACCATGGTTCAAGGCAAAAACTATGGACCTCAAATTACAGTAAAGAGGATATCAACCAGGTTAACATATTTGTGTGTTTTTTACTAACTAGCTAGCATTTTTTTAGGTGAACATTATTACTAACGAATCTCTCTGAGGCTTAGCTTCCTCATTTGTAAAGTAGGATAGTAATGGTACTTCCATTAGTACCCAGTGTGGTTACAGTGGGCCTGGCACAGTGTTTGGTTGTTGTTAAGCTGGCCTGTGCATTCACTGATGGGAAGATATAGTCAGGTGACCTTTGTGGTGATTTGGAAAGTTGGTGAGAGTTGTACTTCATTCTGTTTTTCCTTTCTTTTAAAGAGGACGAAAGTGTAAGCCCATCTTTGTCCAAATAGCAAGACAAGTAGTTAAACTAAATGCATCAGACCTCCGTCTGCCCTCCCGAGCATGGAAGGTTAAGCTGGTTGGAGAAGGGGCTGATGACGCTGGAGGAGTGTTTGATGACACAATCACAGAGATGTGCCAGGTATATTCATGCAGTGTCCCCTGCTGAGCTGTCCACTCAGATGGTGGCCATTTTACTGTTTCCAGTGATTACTACATCAGGCATGTTTTTATAAATGTAGCAAGATTGCATTTGTGAGCCTTATGTAAAATCATGCTGTTAATGATGTATGGGTGAATTACAGCAAGCGTTTGTGAAATGCTTTGTGAAGATACCTTTACTGAATAAATGTCATTGTTTAGCCATCTACCAGTGACTCACCATCTGTTGTGCTATAATACTGGCAGAGGAAACAACAATGACACATATTTACATTTATGTAACAGACAAATCCAGGACCACCCATGAGCTCCTATTTATTCTGGTGCTTTTAGAAAACACAGAACTGCCAGGCTCCAGGGGAATTAGAAAAATAAGTCTTAAGAGTTTAGACCAGTTTTTATTTTAAGATCTACCAGTGGCAGCTTTGCTTCCAGATCAGGTCTGACCCTTCCAGCTTTGCCTGGTATCAGGATTTTTCTGAAAAATCCTGTAACTAAAATAACACATAGCTATTTCATTGAGTCTATTTGAATATCACTATACCCTGCTCACAGGTACTCTAGCTCCCGCCCTGGATTGACTTTTTATTCTTAGTTCTGCATACTGCAGAATATTTTCTATGGGGGAGTTCCTAATTTCATTTTAAATTAAACCACAAAAATAGTTTTAGAGATGGCTGGTGGTTGTCACGTACCATTATAAATTTCTCAAAATATTCTCTTTTCAGTATGATCTTTAATGTAATTGGTTCGTTCTCTTGATGGATTTGATTGTCATTTCTCAAAAAAATTGTTGTTCTTTCTTCTACAGGAACTTGAAACTGGTATTGTTGACCTTCTTATACCCTCTCCCAATGCTACTACAGAAGTGGGTTACAATAGGGACAGGTAAGGCAGTCAGCAAGTGTTTATTGAATGTCTACAATAATAATAATAATAATAATGGGAGCTCACATTTATTGAGTGCTTACTATGTGCAGGCACTGTTCTAAGTGCTTTACCTGTATTATCCCATTGAATCTTCACTAGAACCCTAAGGAGTAGGAACTACTGTTATTCCCTTTTCACAGATAAGGAAGGAAACAGAGGCATTTCCATCATGACTTGGTATTTATTATGGGACCAACTCAAAGATAATATAGAAGGGTGGAGGAAACTCAGACTTAATAAGGAAATCTAACTTCTTTTGTGTTTCCGAAGGCCCACATAGCCTCCCTTCAAGGAATTTTCTGCATCAAAATTAATTTAAAAGCTTTGATATGCTATCAAGTCAGAGCAGTTAGTATTTGCAATTATATATTATCCCTACATTTGCCAGATTTTGAATTTTGGATCCTGCTACATGGACTTGTAAGTGACAAACGATTTTAGGAAATAGGGCATCCTGGAGCAGGTAGCTTAAGGATTAATAGACCATTCACTTGCCCTTTTATGGTTCTTCTAAACATAATTCAAAATATGGTCCCTGTGCTGTCCAAAATGGTAGCCACAGGCCACATGTGGCTGTTGAGCACTCAAAATATGGTTAGAGTAGCTGAAGAACTGAATTTAAAATTTTATTTAATTAATTTAAATAGCCACATGTGGCTGATGACTACTATATTGGACAGCACAGGTCTAGACTAATGCTGTAGCTGTTGGATAACTTATTTCTAATAGAAATGAGGACAATTTTACTTGAAATATTTCATTTAATTCTGCAGGTTCCTTTTTAACCCCTCTGCCTGCCTCGATGAACACTTAATGCAGTTTAAGTTCTTGGGAATTTTAATGGGGGTTGCCATTCGCACAAAGAAGCCTCTGGACCTCCACTTGGCCCCTCTGGTGTGGAAGCAGCTGTGCTGCGTCCCACTCACCTTGGAAGACCTGGAGGAAGTGGATCTGCTCTATGTGCAGACCCTCAACAGCATTCTTCACATTGAAGACAGTGGGATTACCGAGGAAAGTTTCCATGAGGTAAATCCTGGCCAGTTCATGTTTCTGCTGGTGTTGACTAGAATTTTTCTCTGTAAAACTCAGATATGGTCTTCCACTTGCTGTCTGACTTACCCATGCCATGTCCCATTGCTGCCCTTAGCAGCTCAACCCCAGCAGTTTAAATAGCTGCTAACAGATAGAGTTGGCTCCCGCACCCAGCTTCTGCTCCTTCCCCTTTAATCCATTCTCTGCCTGTTAGAGTGGAGGACTGAAGGAATCAATGCGGAGCGGAGCGGGAGGCCTGGGGTGACTGGAGTTCATCAAACCTGATTTGGGGGTAGAGAGATTCAGCCTCATTTTTCACTACAGCCAAATAAGTCAGCACATTCCCTGCTGATCAAGTAGCCTGATCAGCTCTCTTAATTGCCTTGTTTTTATATTTAGAAATCTTTATGTTGTTACTGTTTTGCCATATTTGTGTGTTTAACATACTTTTTGTTGTCATTTCTACCATGTGGTAAAATTCTTTTTTCTTCTATTTTTAGATGATTCCTCTTGATTCTTTTGTTGGCCAGAGTGCTGATGGCAAAATGGTTCCCATAATCCCTGGTGGAAATAGTATCCCACTCACATTTTCCAATAGGAAGGAGTATGTGGAGAGGGCCATTGAATATCGACTTCATGAGATGGACCGACAGGTGAGATGAAACATTTGGGAGGTGCATGGGATTGTTTGCATTTGTCCCCAAACAAGAGGTGACTAGTTACTACGGAATTTTGGAGTATCAATTTACTGTGTAGATTAATTTGTATCTGTATTTCAGCGCCTATTCAGAGACTTTTCAGGCCATACCTCTGGGTTACCTATTTCCTTACTCAAGGCCTTAGGTCAGCTCTGAATTGGTTACTGGTTGGATTGAGGCCAAGCTCTCACCTCAGCCTTCAGACCTTGCCTTCTCACTCCTCCTCAGTCCTGTTTGTCTTTATCTCTTACTGCTCCCCAACCTAGTGTCCCCATTCCAGCTGGGTCAGTTAGGGCCCATGTGAATGAACCCCTAAACACTGGTCTTACAATCCCACATGAGTGCCTCTCTCCTCCAGGTCCATAAGCTGTGGAGATCTTTTTTGTTACTTGGAAATTCCTCAGGATATCACGTACTTCTATGTTGTGGTCTAAGAATTAGGCTGCAGAGTTTGGGTCTTATTTCTTCAATTAGCTTGTAAGACATGAAATGAAGAACGTATTTCGTGTGTGTGTGTGTGTGTGTGTGTGTGTGTGTCCCCTTGCTCTTTGCTGACATGTAGTAAGCATTTAATAAATGATGGGAGTATGATGAGTGACCATAGAAATGAATATTGTGTCCAAAAAAGAATTTTTTGGTTGTGCAATCCTTAATAGCCACTTCAGTGATACTTTTTTTGCAGAATATGTTGGGGTCTTCTCAAGAGCTGGACTCAGGCTCTGAGGCTATGTAGTAATTTGAAGTGCATATATTTTACATTCTTAACTCCTAGTTCCTTCTTTGACTCTGGCTTTGGGCCAAGTCCAGTCAGAAAACTAGGTCCCTTAGCTTAGTGAGGGTGGGTCCTGTCAGCAATGCTGTTTACACATCCAGGGCCTAGGGTTTGTCTCCAGCTCTTGAATATTTTTAATCCTCAGAGAGTGAATAACTGACTAAAAATGTATTGATCACCTCCTCCATTCCAGGCGTGGCGCCAGGCACCCTCATGTGCAGTTTTTCCCATAGTTACTCTGTGAGATAAGGATTAGTATCACCATTTCACCATTTCAGATGAAAGCATTGAGTCTAGAGAAATGAAATGATGTGCCCAAGGCAGAGCCAGGATCCCAAACCAGGTTTAACTGTAGGATCTAGGCCCTTCCTCTGAGAGTCAGATCTCCCCTCCACTCTCCATCAGCTGTGCTGTGCTCTGCCCTGGCTTTGTTTCTTTTTCAGTAATGAGACCTTCTTCCTCTTTCACTTCCTCCTCCTCTCTTAGAACCCAGTATTCTTCTCCTAGCTGTCCCCAGTTGTCCCCTGCCCAAGCAGCCAGCCCCATACCACAGCCTCTTTTTTTTCCAGAGAACTTTTGGTTTGTATTCTACCAGGCATGACATCTTGTTTTTTTGGCAGACTTTGGCTGGGGTATTCCTATAATATCAGTGCCCTCACCACAATCCCCTTCCTTACCCCAGGCATGACAACCTTGTACCAATAATAAGCTCAGAGCCTTCCCCAAGGTGTGGCTCCTGTTCAGGTTCTCAGGTTTTGTTTAGTCTTTTATTTTAGATGGTTTTGAGTTGGCCAAGAGTGAAGAAGTGTTCAGGAAACAAATCTTGAAGAGTGATGAGTCCGTGTGTAGGGCATGCACTACTGTGCAACCATGGAGGAGTTTTTCTAAAAAGACAGTGGGCAGCCCCTGGCAGCCACCCCTCGGCATTCCTCAACTGACCTGCTCTCAGCACTGTGTGAAGAGAACAGAAGTAGTATAACTACCCAGTGACAGACTGTCATGTAGTTACTCATTTAAAATTCTCATCACAATCACATGAGCAGCAATTGTTTGCCCTCATTTTTCAGATGGGAAAATTAAAGTAAAAGAAGTGGTAGAGCTGGGATTCAGAACCCAAGTCCCATGATTAAATTTTGTCCTTTCTACTGCCTTCCCACAAAAGGACTTCCCAGTTTCACTTTCTTCTTTGTACTTTTCTAACTTTACAATGAGCACAAATAATTTTTACAAAAAGGATATAACTATTTTCAAAAGAAAAATATAAACAATAGAAGCTAGACACGTCCTCCAACATCCTCCTTCGTTCGCTTCATCTGAAGTGGAAACGAAGCATCCTGGGTAACCCCACTTAACAACACGTGGCCACATGTGATTAGAAATTTCAGTGAGTGGGGTTGGCATTGGGGAGGGCCCTGGTGGGCTGGGATTTTGTGGGGGAGGGAAGATGGGCTCCTAAATCAACTTGAACTGGGACCAGAAGGAGTGTACGAGTCCCACAGGCAGGGAGAAGCTCTAACAAAGGATCAGAGGCAAGGAGGGTGGGCTGTGTGCACGGGCACTTGTGGCTGATTTCTGAGGAACAAGTAGAGGGTCTGGGGAGCAGACGAGCAGGCAGGAGGTGCCCAGCCCAAGTAGGTCCACAATGGGTGCCCAGTCTACATACACATATTGAATGAACAACTTCTCCTGAGAGCAGGTGGCTGCGGTCCGAGAAGGGATGTCCTGGATTGTCCCCGTGCCGCTGCTGTCCCTTCTCACAGCGAAGCAACTGGAGCAGATGGTGTGTGGGATGCCCGAGATCTCTGTAGAAGTCTTGAAGAAAGTGGTGCGGTACCGGGAGGTGGATGAGCAGCATCAGCTGGTACAGTGGTTCTGGCGCACACTGGAAGAGTTCTCCAATGAGGAGCGGGTGCTTTTCATGAGGTTTGTGTCAGGAAGATCTCGACTACCAGCCAACACTGCTGACATTTCTCAGAGATTTCAAATCATGAAGGTTGATAGGGTAAGTAAGCTATTTGTTCTTCCTTGGTAATGTCTGTCCATATTGTTTCCTTGGTGCTTGCATGTTGGGAAAACCAAACTGTAACCCTCAAGAAGGCCTGCCAGTTCAAGCGTAGTGCTTGAAATTTACAGATTAAAAAAAAAATTAAGCAGAGAAACTTGTTCAGAAACATCACATAACTTCAGTGAAAAAACTCCTCAATGGATGTAGAAAGTGCGCTACAACCAATAACCTTCGCTAAATCTTCCGCTATCTTCCTGAGTGAAAGCTAAGCTTGGCAGAGGGTCATCATGTTGCCTCTACCTCTTATTTCCTACACCTTTTCATTGTGTGACCCGTGCACTGGAATATGGTCTTGTTTGTTTGTTTTCACGAAGATACTAACCGTTAACTGGTGCATGTGCTCCAGAAGGAACTTCAAGACACAGGGAGCAGCAGTGACGGGCTCTGCAGCTACTTGTGTGGTGTGTATCGAGGAGCAGGCAATGGACCTTCTCTGCAGCCTGATGAAAGGCCCCAGCTGCAGAGCCCCAGCCCAGCTGCCGTTTTGACAGATGGCTTAGAGCCTTAAATGCACACTGCTGCCAGAGTCATCATTCTCAAGCACCCAGCTGACCATGTCACTCTCCTCCTTTCAGACCGTTCATGGGCCCCCTGTGTTGACTCCAGGATAAATGCCGACCACCTCTGTGGCCTTAAACACCTCCACAGTCTGGCCTCTGTCCCACTTTCTGATATCACCTCTTGACACTTCCTGTGTTCTCTGGCCATAATGGGCTGCTTGCCTTTCTCCCCAATGCACCATGCTGTTTTTAAACTTCTGTGCCTTTGTGTAAGCTGTTTCCTCTGCTTTAGTAAGTTCTCCTTCACACCCCTTTCCATCTATGCCTGGCAAGCACTTCTTCATCCTTTAAGCCCAACACTAGCATCATCTCCTCCAGGAAGCCCTCCCAGATGTTTTCCTGTGTCCTAACCATTCCTAGGGGCAGACTTAGACCTCCTTCTGTCCATCTCCTGGACACTTGGTACACCCCTCGAAGCCAGCATTAAGTTAGAAGTGTCCGTGTTCCCCCTAAATACCCCTCCACACACACACACACACACACCATGAGCTGGGTAGTCCTCTGAGCAGGGCCCATGGTGTTTATTCTGGAAACAGTAAGAAAAGTAGGGTCTCTCCACACAAGGGCCCTCCCTGCCAGTTTCAGCAGGTTTCATTGTCTGCCTTTCTGGTGTTTTTCCAGTAACTACTCCTGGAGGTTGCTATAGCCAAAGCCGTCACTCCCCTACTGCCTCTTGAGACTGCCTGCCTGGGCTCCACTCCTGGGCTAGGCTTGCTGGAGAGGCCACGCACAGGAAGGGCTATGAAAAGAGCCTTTCCATAAATTTTCTACATGGCTTGCCAGAAACTATAAGTTGTAAATCTGTTTTGTTGCTTCAGAGAGAGATGGGGAGGAGGAAATGGTTTACTTCTACTCAGCTCTGGAAAAAACCTTTCCTTATGTCTGTCCCGGGCTACCCCTGACATCCCAGGAGTTAATCCACCACTAATCCCCTGCCTGGGGGTTTTCAGCCTCAGAAAACTGACCACTGTGGGTCTCTCCTTTGTGACTTTTAGACCATTTGTCCAGTTTCCAAATCAGAGCCACCTGTTGACATTCCCCTTCAGGGTTTTTGCTGGTTTAGATTTTCTGCATTCGAGCTTTCTGTGTCATCACTGGCTCTGCCACAGTTAGGCTTCTAGGCCCTCCACTTCCCCCTCTCTGAAATGCACTCACCTGGTGTAGGGCTCCAAGGAGGAAGCGGAGGTCCAGTTTCAAGAGGGAATTGAGCAAGAAAGAGAGGGCAGGTTCTTTTTTGAAAACTAATTTTTAAAAAAATTATAAAAACAATGTAAGATCATTATTATCATTATGACAGTTTGGAAAATAGTTTTATTTGCAGGGAGGGACAAGGAACATACGTAATCCTATCTCTGTGGTAGTAGCCATTTTCACCTTCACCTTTGTGTAATTCCTCCCAGTCTTTGCCTTAAGCATACACACTTTTGCATGATGTATTTAGAATTTTGTAGTCTGCTTTTCCACCTAACACTCTATCCCAAGCATTTTTCTGTTTTGCTCTAGTGATCATAATTATCATTATAAATGACTGCATCACCATCAGTTAAATGGATGGACTGGGATTTAGTTAACTGGTCCTTCCTCATCTGAGCTGTGTGCTGGCAGCCATGGCAGGCGAAGGATGCGGAATGCACTATAAGAGGACAGTGAGGGGAGGAGGAGTGTGGCGGCTCCTTCACAAGTGTTCCTTCCACTTCACCAGCTCTGTTGGGGGATCCCTGCAGCAGCTTCAAGTTTGCACCCTCTTGGTGAAAGGGAATGAACGCTATTGCACCCTTACTCTCTGGTAGGCACTGTGCGAAGCATGATCCCTCAAGCAATCCTACCAGTCAGGGCTTGTTCCCACTTTACACATGCGGGCTTTTGGAGGAGTGAGGAGAGGAAGGAAGTGTCTTCACCAAAAGCCTTGATGGCCATGGGACACCAGAGCCCATGCTCTTTCTACCAGGGCTCATTCTTTGCTTCCTCTCGAGTTGGTCATGCTGTGGAGCCCATCTTGAAGGCAGGGAGAAGTGCTTTCCTGACTTAGGGGTGGTGATAATGGGCAGCCCCACTCCCCCCATGACAGCCTGATGCTGCAGTCACGGCTCTGGGTCTTTCTCTCCACAGCCTTATGACAGTCTGCCTACCTCACAGACCTGCTTCTTCCAGCTGAGGCTGCCCCCCTACTCTAGCCAGCTGGTCATGGCTGAGCGCCTGCGCTACGCCATCAACAACTGCCGTTCGATCGACATGGACAATTACATGCTCTCGCGAAACGTGGACAACGCTGAAGGCTCTGACACTGACTACTGACCGCCGTGGGTGCCATCACCCCCTCTTTTTTCTCAATAATGCTCACTTCCAATTTGATGTTGATAGACTTTTATGGTAACTACATAGATGTTTTAGGAACATAAACCAACATTATAAACAGTGGCCACATTTAGTTACTCTAAATGTAACAAAGAAATTAGATGTTTTTATTTTTCTGTGATTGTACAAAAAAAAAGACAAAGTGCTCTCAGTCAGGTTTTCCCTCCATATTTTTGGTCACTTTTGATAAGTTTGCATGGAACTATTTTGGTGCATTTTTAGTTGGGAATGGTACATTTTTGTAAGCCCACCCAGTGAACATGAAATTGTACATTGTGTATAATTGTTCATTAGAAAGGACAGTTTTACATGAATATTCATATATTTATTTTGTTTTAATTTGAATTGCCTGTGCAGGGTTCCTTATGCAGAGAAATAAAGCCGATTCAGGAATCAGAGCATGGGCTGCTTTTGTTACCTCCAGTGGAGCTTCTGACAGAGAAAGAACAGGCTTTCAGGCTAGTCACTCTGACAACTTTTTGACCCATCAGAAATATCCCTTCACACTGAGAGTAGGCTTTGCTTGGAAATGACATAGCAGGGGACTTCGTGGGTATAGTAGCCCCTGGGGGTGGGAAGCCCCTATTTTCATTTGTCCTGTCATCCTTGGTCTCTCACTTTATTCTCTCTCTCCAGGGCCCTTGTGTCAACCACTTGGCCCGTCTTCTCAGAACCACCATTCCTCCTTTTGCATAGCTGGCTTAAAGTATAACATGCTAATAAGAGCCTTTCTTCAACAGCCCCAGGATGTTAGTATGGGGTGCATCTCTCCATGGCAAAGAGGAAGCTAACCAAAGTAAAATGGTTCTGACCCTGCCTGTGAAGAACAAGTGATGGAATTAAAGAGCAGTGGTGTTTACAATAACGTGTCGTCTCTGCAGAAAGAGCAGCCAAGTGGGAGGTGTTCAGAAAGGACAGCTATTGCTTGTCGGCACTTAGCATGCGTGAATGAGTGACCATGTGAATGAGTGAGTGAATTTGTGAATTAACATGAGAACTAATGAGTGACTTTCATATCCTTGAATGATGGAAGGTGGGGAGTTGTGCAGGGGACCGAGGAAGGGGTTGCACTCTTGGTGCTTAAGCCGAGCCCTTGAGGGCCCTGGGCGACATGCTGGTTTGTTCAGGCATGTCAGAATGAGCATGTGGTTCTCAGAGAAAATGCCATCTTGAGAGCAGCTGTGAAGGCCCTAGCTGCCGGGAGTGGGACCAGGAAGAGGGCAAGGCCCTTGGGTGGCTTGTCTCCTTCGTCTTTAGCAAGTTCATGCCACAAGCTGCTTCCAGTGTACTTCATGGGCAAGATCACGGCTGACAGCCTGCTCAGGTGAAGTGTCAGACAGACAGCCTGGCAGGCAGTTGTTTTCCACAAGGAAGGTGAAAGGTATGTTTTCAAAGAGAAATTGGAAGAAAAGTCCGGTTTGGTTGGCTAAGTTAACGCCATGGATCTTTCCCAGTAAGAATGGCTAATAATATTTAGAATGACATATTAGTTTTATTGAAAAGAGGCTTCAATTGGAACTGAGTCTCCGAGGGAGACCACAGCTTCTGGGGCACCTAGGGGTTCTGGGCAAAGGTGAGCCTTTCCTGCTTCACCTGAGAGCTTAGTCAGTAGCAGCAGTGAAGGGCTCTGGGCTTGAAGCCCTCACTCTGGGGGTGGGAAGGCACTGCTCGGGCCTCTGGGCCAGGGGACCTTCTCTCCGAGAAGCCTCTGTATGCTGCTAAGATGCCAGACCATGGCGAGAGAAGGGTCTCTTAGGGCCCTCTGGGTTGGTCCCTAGTGACAAGTGGCTTTTCCCTCTTGCTGGGCTGGGCTGAAGGTGTGCTGAGCTGAAGGATACATCTGCAGTCTCAGAGAGTATTTTAAATCAAAATAATACCTTGACCTTTGTGAGGCTCTGGTTTCTGCTGCCACAGTTTGCTCTGGACTGAGGGGCAGAGGCACCCACAGCAGGCTGACGCTCATGGTTCCAGGTCCCCCTCTCAGGCCTAAAGCACGGCTTCTCAGGAGGTCCAACCCTGCAAGGGAAATGTTTTATAACAAATGCCATTTCTTTGCTGGAAACCTGTCATTTTTCTTCATTCTCTGGACTTTTGGAAGCTCTGGGAGAGAGGGGGTGGCATGAGTCCCTGATCTGAGGAGCTGAAATGGGCCTAGTATAGGTGTTTATTTTCCTTTAGTTCACTTTCAGCCCCTGTAGAGGCTTGGGCAGTTTTTTTGTTTGCTGGACCCATTCGGCTAACAAATACTTGCAGTTTTTATGACCCTTAAACAGTCTCAAGAGAACTTTGACCCCCAGCCTTTAAAAATGTAAGATTTCCCCAGAGGCCCTTCAAGGTGCATCTTTGTTCTGGGCCTCCCAGCTTTAAGGCCTTTGCCCAGCACTGCCAGCTAGATGAAACCTACATCTGGTGAACTCGATTTTTAGCAAACAAGTCTTGAGCATTGAATCCTAGAACTGGAGGAATCCTAGAGCTAAGGGGTCAGATGACCTCTCCCTTTACAGAGAAGAATCTGAAGTCAGGAGAGGGAAAGCCTGCATGGCAGGTGCATACAGGCTAGAGCTGGGAGCCCCGGGTTCCTGTCAGCATGCTGATGGGGGAGCCGTGGGGGTGCAGTCAGTCCCCTCCAGACATTCAGCCTGTGCAAAAACGGGCCAGTTTGTCCCTGTAAGACAAACCTCAGGGTACCACCTCCCTGCAACAGGCTCTGCCTCCCAGGGAGGAATCTGGAGTCCCTGACCTAAGAGCACGTGGCCTCAGTCTCTGCTGGCACTGAGGTTCCTATGCAGAGCAGCCAGCAGGATGTGGTGGCAGTTCAACCTCCCACCAGGGGGCACTGTCCTGCCCCAGTGCTGAGGTTCTGCACCCTCCCCCTAGCTTTCCCTCGGTGGCCATTGGCTGTCTTAGCCAAAACTGAGAGTGGAAAGAGTTAGCATTCAGGAGCTGGGGAAAGTCTGTGGTCTATTCTAATAGAGGCTGTGAGGGCACAGATAACCCCCAAGCTGTTTCCAGCTGGCTCTAGAACAAGGTCAGGCTCCCATCCTCCCTGGTTTGTGCTTCTCTGAACATGCCTTGGGCTTCCTGACCCTGCCTTTGCTGAGCTGTGCCTGCTGATACAGCTGGAACCTGTGGGAGCTGGAGTCAGTGTTCTAGGCTTGGCTCGAAGGCTCAGTCCCCTATCAGGTGCTCCTGGATCACCCCTGTATAGACCCAGCTTGTTTCCTCCCAGTGCCCGGCCCTTGTGGGTTCTGCCAGGCACTCGGCTTTTCTAGCCTCCGTGGATGTGGGGGTGCCTTTCCCTACCTTCCAGGCACTGCACATCTAGACAGTCTCATCACAGTGTTACAGACAGGGTACTGGTCCTATTTTACAGATGAAGAAACTGAGGCTCAGAGAGATCTTAACTTGTCAGAAGTTATGGATCGCAGAGCTGGGCGAGCACTCAGGAACCACTCGCCACCCCAGCTGCAAGACTTCTGACTAGAGTGAGGCTCTTGAGGTAGGGCCTGGCCCAGCCCCTGGGCAACACCCAGTAAATGTTTGTGAGATGAATGAGTGGATTAATTAAGCATGAAGTACCCCTTGTTCTATGCAAGTCTAGAGAAGACCTTGAAGGCTGTTTTTAGATTAAGCAGGGTGCTGTGTTCTGTCACACGCTTTGCTTAGTGCCTGGTGATGGTGAACAGTGACTGTTAGAAGGCAGAGTGGAGAGCCATGGGTCTCCATCAGTGCCCACCTTCTGGGAGCACCTCAGATTGCCCTTGGCTCAGGGACCCAAAGCTCCCCTGGAGGGGGCAGGACGGAATTAGAGCCCTAGAAACAATGATGGACACAGCTGTCAGCACAGCTTTAGTTCTCTGATCACTCCAGTCTTGGTATGTGAGGGTTTACTAGGCATCAAAAGGTTAGCCAGGGAACGTGACCCTCATTTATAAAAGAGCTTCCCTGAGAAAAGGGCCTCAAGGGAACGCAGATTACCCCATTCAAGCTGAGCCTGCAGTGACCTCTCCTTTACAAACGCAAGCTCAAAATCCTTACAAGAACCCTCTGAGCAAGATTCTCTAGCTATCCCAATACACTGGTAAGAAAGCTGAGGCTTGGAGAGGGCTGACCTGCCCTTGATCAGAAGAGGCCAGAAACCAGGATCCTGTTGTTCCCCAGACTAAACCACCAACTCAGGGCAAACAGGACCTGCTGGGAATTGAGGCTTATCAGAGATGATGAAAGCAGAGCCCTGGGGTTGAAGTGGCTCTGTGTTAAACATTTATCCCCCTGGAAGCCTGAGCTTGCTTTCAACATTGTTTGCAGTGGTGAGAAAATAAAATCCCTGCAAGGCCTCTGTCCAGAGTCCAGAGCGATGGCGGGTAAACTGGAAAATCACCCAGAGGAAGCCTGAGTCTCATAGGCTAGTGGCAGGCCTTCCCATTCCACTGCAGCTAGTGGCCTGAAGGGGCTGGCTCTCCCCACAAAGGGACGAGGAGGGATCATGCCTGGCTGGGGTTCAGTGCAGTTACCCCATTTCTGGGCTAATCGCTGGCCCAGTCAGGATCCCAGGGGCAGCAACTGAGGCCTTCAGCAGTCCCTGGGGGGTTGGGGTGGGTGCGGTGCTCCTTGCCTGCCCACAGGTTCTGCCCGGAGAAATTCAGCACCTCTGGGCCTTCACCTGGATAGCATCTCTGATTGGGGCCCTGCTCCTGCTGGGGGTAGGCTGGGTGGGGGATCTCCAGCTCTCATTTCATGGTCACAATAACCTGGGAGGCCTCAACGGCCTCCCCCATCCCTTATTTCTCTGATCTCCTCTCCTGCTTGCCTTTCTTCCTCACTCACTCTGCTCCAGCCACACTGACCTCCTCGCTATTCCCCAACACACCAGCCATGCTCCTAGTCTGGGACCTTTGCATTGGCTGTTCCCTCAGCCTGGAATATTTTCCTCCCAGATGCTGCTCGGCTCCCTCCTTCACTTCATGTCTCACATGCCACCTTCTCAATGAGGCTACATCAGTCAACCCCTTTTAACTTGCTCCCCTCCCCCAACCCTTGCCAACAATTCCCAGACGTGCCCTTACCCTGCGCTTTTCCCCCTAGTACTTAGTTCTTATAAACCAGCTACGTACTGTTCCCCCACTGCAACGAAAACTCCACGAGAACAGAATGTCTCTTTTTCCTTGCTGTTTCCCCAATATTTGGGCAACGAATTAAGGAACCTGTGAGTTAGGGATCGAGATCTCCTTTCACAAAGAACCTGGCCTCAGGTGGGTAAAGGGCCTTGGGCATAGCTGGTGGTGGGCGGAGCTGGAGTGTGAGCATCGCCCACCATTGCACAGTGCTCCCTGCCTCCCCACGCACCCGGAACCAGGAGGCTGCTGGGTGGCTAAAGGTGGGACATCAGTGACTAAAGCTCTGAGATTGAAGTCCAGGCGTGTGCCCACGCTCAGCAGCAGGTAAAAGTCTAACTTTGCATCAGCTTATCTGGTTTCGTTATCAAAGAGTTTAGCCAGGACTGCTGCTTTTATTTTTAAATCTACTTTGGGGTTTTCAAATGATTTCTTTTTCCTTTATATGAGAACAGTAGAAATTAAGAATAACTATGCAGTTTATGTGAGAATCATCAACAAGCGGATTTTCTAGAATCGCGTGTGCAGTCACTCCTGGGAATGCACCTGCCCAAAAAAGGCGCGCGGGCTGGCGTGGCCGCGGAGCAAAGCCGTGGGTGGGAGCCGGAGGCGGCGGGGCCCTGGCTTCTCCCTTCCTAGCCCGGGCGGGAACCTCTTTCTCGGGTTCGGCGGCTCTGTCCGGCCCAAGGCAGCACCGAGCCCACTTTCCGGGGCAGCTCGTGCCCCCGCCGTCTGCGGGGCCTTGGGAGGCGAGGGCCGCCGGACTCGCTCCGCCCCGTCCCCAGGGCGCCGTCGCGCTCCCCGCCTCGCCCGAGCGCAGCCGGCCACCTCGGGTTGGGCACGCCTCCCGCCGGGGTTATTTAGGCGCCCCGGACAGCCGTCGGGGGCGGGAGGATGGTGCAGGCGCCTCCCGCTTCAGCAGGCTAAGCGCAGTGGCGACGGGGAAAGGTGTCGGTGTTTTGCAAGAACCACCCGAGTGTTTTCCCGGCATCCGGTCATTTAATCTGGCACTGAGCCTGTGTATAAAATCGTAATGTGAGGTAGGCGTTAGCATCCCATTTTTCAGACGGGTAAATTGAGGCTCAGAAGATGTGGCGACAGTCTGGGAGGTGGAGGAGCTGGGTCGAAGCCAGGTCGCTCTTCCCACCTGAGGGCCCTTGGCCGGGGGTCTTACCCGCGGCCGGCCGGCCGGCTGGCCTAGCGCGACAACAGTTTGCGGAGGGCAGAGCCGGGCGCAGGCAGGCCGCGCGGAGGCTGGTCGGGGATCATGGCTGCGCTGTGCTCGGCGCGCAAGGCCAGACGCGGGCACGCGGCGCGGAGGCGGCGCAGGCCGGCCGCGCTCACGTTGCGGCAGAAGTCCACGTGCAGCGTCTGCAGCGCGCCCCCGTGCGCCGCCACGGCCGCCAGCGTGCGGTTGGTGACGCGCGCGCAGTTCTCCAGGCGCAGCTCGCGCAGGCGCGGGCAGCAGCGCAGCAGGCGCGCTAGGCAGTCGTCGGTGACGTGGCCGCAGCCGGACAGCGTGACGGACGCCAGGTTGGGGCACCTGCGGAGAGAACGCGGTGACCGCCGGTCAGGGCCGAGGACAGCGTCCGGCCCACCCCCCGGTCGCGGCCCTTCCAGGAGCTCGAGGGCCCGGTGGTCCCCCTAACAGCCCTGGGAGACGGGGCGGAGGGGAAAATGGGCCCAGAGAGTTTAAGGAACTTGCCTGCGGTGACAGGGCCAGGATCTGAACCAGGGCTCCTGTCCCATTTCCTCTGCTGTTTGTGCCACTGCACCCCAGCCCACCATACCGTAATCTCCTCCCGATGGGGAACCCAAGCCCCGGTCTGCCAGAGGCCCGGGGGCTCCTGTAAACAGAGGGGATGCTAGTTCCAGGCGGGACAGCTGTCGTTTCTTTGGTTCTTTCCGGATTTGTTGCCTTGGGTGGGGGCGAGGGAAGCGGTGCGTGGTGACCGCTCAGCTTCAAGCTGAGGCCTTGATGCTCCCGGCAGGACCAGGACGGGGGATGGAGGAAGGGTTTCCCATGGGGTGGCTTAGTGACAGGCCCATTCCAGCTCTTGAGGCCTGGGCGCAGGCCTCTGAGGATTGGCTCTGGGTTCTAGAGCCCAGGTTTCAGCTCAGCTGACTGGGGCAGTTATGGCGCCCCACTGGGACGCCAGCCTGGAACAGGTCGGGGACTGGAGGTAGCTAGAACCAGGGCTGAGATGAGTACAGTTGGGGACACAGAGGTCGCTTGTCCAGGAAGCTTGGAGGCTCCTCTGCCCCAGCACGGGTCGGAGGAACAGAGCTTGAGCAGTTAGACTTGGTGTATTTGCTGTGTGACCTTGGCTAAGTCACTCATTCACTGAACTTGAGTTTCCCTGGGGGGCAGGGTGGAATAACGTCTAGCAGTGGGGTTGTTGTGAGGTTGAGATTTGGGGTGTAAGGAGCCTGCACAGGGCCTTCTAGAGGCAATTGTAACCCACTTTTCTGGGAGCGAACAGGACCAGACTGCTGCCAGTCAAGAAGGACCTGTCTCTTGGGCATGGGCCTTGGCTCTGTGGATCCAGAGGAAGCTGGAGCCTGACCCAGAGGCTTTCCCTTTCCCCATCAGCCTCCCCTTAGTCCCTTGACTGCACCTGCCTGGGCCAGCTCGGTTCCCTTTTGCCTGAGGAAGGGGCTCAGGAACTCAGGTAGACTGGGACAGTCTCATTTCACACACAGGGTCCATTCCCTCTTCCCACGTTCATTAGCCTGCCTTAGTCTCCACGGCAGCTCTCTGCACCCCCCGTTTGGCAATGAGGAAGCTGGCCCAGAGGGCTCAAGTCACTTGTCTGTGACGTATTTGCTATCTGAACGTTGCTGGACCACCTCATCTGTCAAATGGGAGAAATTGTTACCTTCAGGGTGGTTATGAGGAGTAAGTGTTTAAGCCCCAAGTTGTTGAGTGCCCCCTTCCTCTAACAACCTTTAGAATAAATCTTGATGCAGAAAAAAAACCAGAGGAGGAGGAGCTGACTCCCTCCCTGCCCAGCTGTCCTCAGCTGTTTCCCTTCCCCCCAGCTGATTGCCAGAAGAATCGGATTTGGTGGACACTTACTGATACCTACTATGTGCTGGTGCTACTGTGTCATTTAGTCCTTTTAGCCTGTGAGATAAGGCAATTTATCCCATTTTCCAGATGCAGAAATGAGGTTGAAAGTGTTTAGTTGGGCTAGGGTCATGTGGTAGGGCAGTAGCAGAACTGGGGGACTCAGCACAGAACACTGACCTCTAAGCCTTTGCTCTTTTTGTGATGCTGGGGCCCCTCGCTGCACCCAGACAGTTCCTGGGATGTCCACTCCACACCTTGCTGGTTTGGGAGATTAAAACTGGTTCTGTTACAGCAAGAGTGGAGCAACTTCAGGGCAAGCTTTCTCCCCCATACATATCTCCCTCCAGTCTCATTTCTGGGCCTTGTTAAACCCAACAAAATGGCCTGGTCCTGTTGGGGCCCAGCACCAAGTCCATCTTCTGTTTTCTTCCTACTGCCTTAAAAGAAAAAAGAAAACAAGGTGGGGCCACTACATTATTTCCTTCTATTCCTGTCCTCCCGCCAGCAAACAGCAGCTGTTAAACCTGGGTGGCAGCAAACTGGCTGAGCCTAGTTAGAAACCAAGGGCGGGGTGGGGGGGGGCACTTTCCTCAAAGGCAGGACAGGACTGGTAAAGGCCCAGTACGAGGCTGGCCGACAAAGTCTGTTCCTGCATAAGCTGCTCTAGGCAGGAGGCTGTGACCATGGAGGGACCTGGTTCATCCTTTGTGCCCACGGTATGGTTGACAGATCAAATACAGGATGTATTTGGGAAATACTTATATCAAAAAGTTATTCCGTTTATCTGAAATTCAAATTTAACTTGGTGTCTTGAATTTTTATTTGCTAAAATCTGGGAATCCTAGACTGTGGGCAAATCACACAACCTCTCAGAGCTTTGGTTTGCTTGCTTGAAAAATGAGGCTAAAACACCCTCCCCTAGGGTTCCCCTGGAGATTAGTAAGTTTCTAATGAGGAAACCATTATTGTCTGTCACCTCTCCTAGTCCCTGAGTCTGGCTTGGTTCAGCTAACTGGGAGCACCCCTAGCTCTCCTTCCTCAGCAGCATTTCACAAGCCTTGGGGTTTGCTTGCTATGGGAGAGTGGACGGCTGAGCTGATTACTGAACTTAGGAATGCTTTCCCGGGGCCTGACCGTGACAATCCAGGCCCACCTGGACCCACTCAGCACTTAATGGCTGCCAGGGAGGACAGCTGCCTAAAGGACAGCGACAGCTGGAGCCCAGTTCTTCCTCTGCAGCAGCTCCAGGACCTGTGAGGCTAAGAGGAGGATTGGCAATTGTTTCCCCATGATTTTATCCATCTTCTGGGGAATGCGCTGTGGGGGGCCTGGAGGGTTCACCTTGGGCCTGGTCTGAGGCTCCCTGAGGCGGAGCCATCCTGGTCTTGTAATTTGCTTTTCCCTGCCCCCCCAGAAGCCTCACAGCTTGATGCGAGAGTCAGCAAAGCCAGCGTTGCTGAGGCGGCGGCCTACCTGTCGCACACCTGGAGGAGGAAATCATTGACCAGGCTCTCGTGCCGGCTGCAGATGCTCCTCTGGAAGGCGCTCTTGAGCCAGTCCTCAATGCTGCACACCTGCACGCGGCTGGAGTGCCAGCAGATGGAGAGGCTCCTGAGCGCAGGGCTCAGGAGGAAATTGTCCTTCTTGAGTTCTGTGAGGGAACGAAAGTGCAGCAGGGGCCAGAGTGCAGGGTCCTCAAACACATCCTGGAGCTGGGGGCAGGTCCTGGCCAGGTTCCTCCTGCTGTCCTTGTCCAGGAAGGAGAAGAGGTGCAGCAGGCACTCCCGGTTGAGCTGGGTGATGTGCATGGTGCACCGTGGCCACACCGAGTGTGCTGGAGCCCAGGACCTGACCTACCCCTGCTCCTCCTCCCCAGCGCGGGGCTGGTGGACATATATGGTTGAGGAATGGTGTTTATTTTTGGCCAACAACTGGTGCTGAAGCTCTGCGGGGAGAGCCAGGACCCAGACATACGTGCAGCAGGCTGTGGTTCTCCTTCTGTTCAGAGGAATTGAAAATCCTGGCAGAAAAGCAGCCTATTGAAGTTAAATAGTTTCCTTAAAAGGGATTTCTTTTCCTTTTAGTTGACAATGGTGTTTAGCAGAGAGCTCTTTGGGCTTCTCCCGAGGCATTTTCATCTGAGGTGGCTGGCCAGACCGCCTCTGTCTGGGCTTGCAGTCTGCTCCCTGGGAGGGGCTCTAATCGTAAATGGTAACTTTTTATTTCCTATTATTACATCAATGTCTTTTGCTCCACTCTAACTAGGAAGAAGCCTGTTGCCTCTAAAGAGCTAAATATGACAGTTTTATTTTCAGAGCTGCAAGCAGAAACCACGGGTAATGCCTGTTATCTTGGCTCAGTGGTGATGATTGCAGGCCAGGCTGAACTACCTGCAAATCCCGCTGCTGTCCGCCAGGCAAAGGGATTTCCTCGGCCTCCCAACTGGCTCCATGTCTACTCTGAGTTATTTCATAAAAGATCTTAAGTAGCTTATCTTTCCAAGGTTCTTCTGCGTGTATGTGTGTGTCATGTTTTAAACTTAAATTTACTTGGTTTTATATTTTTCCAATTATGTGTCCTTCTGCTTTATCTAGCCTGTATTTCCAAGAATGTCAGGATGGATGAGGTAGCTCAACACAAAACTGCTTGAAACAATTGTAAGTTATTTAAGTATTTTAGTGTAAGCTTGCCCTTTAAGCCATCTCTGTGTGAGTACCTTCAGTTCCCCTGCCACCCCTTGCCCCGTCCCTTTGCAGGTATGACCCATTGTTCTCCCTTCCTGAAGAAACCACGATTTCTCAGTGCAGTGGATCTGTTTTCTAACATGGCTTCACGCCCAGTCCTACACCCAGCCCTACTGTGAATTCCTAGCTTTGGGTACTGGCTGGTTTGTTTGTGGGATGCTGACAGTTGAGGCATCGTTCTGCCCATGCAGCAGTGAGGAGCAGCTTTTCCTCCGCTAGACCTGGAAACAGTGCCTCAGTGGTTCCCTTTGCTCACAAACCCATTTATAATTGGAATTGGAAGGAATGGGAATACTTTGTTTTCCAGTTGTGTGGAGTAATAACACAGATAAGCAACTCTGCTGGACCCTCTTCTGGAACGAAGGCTTGGTCAGGCCTGGCACAGCTTTGCCTTTAAAACCAGAAGGCAGCTAAGGAAACGAAGTAGCCCTTCTAGCCAGCTCCCTTCCTCTGAGAAGCCAGTCTCGGGGTCCTCTGTGCCTCGATTACCCCACCGCTGCCAAGGTGAAGTGGAAGGGGTGACTTTTCTTAACAACAGCATAAACGTAGAAAGAGCTAAAAGAAAGAATTTCTCAAGGAAAGGGTAACTAGGTATTGCTAATATTTTAAGCTAATCATTTTAATTGTTCAAAATTACAGCGACAGCGAAGCCCCTCTCTGGGCTAGTTGTAATTCTCCACTCAAAGGAATGAACGTGGCAGCACCACAGATGGGTTTAATAGAAGGCCTTATTATCTCCACTTTCCCTCCCAAGTCATTTCTAAACCAATACTTTTAAGAGGGCTGAGCCCTGGAACTAGGCAGTTCTTTCAGCTTCTTAAAAGGCAGAGCAGTGTAAGCACACTGGCCACTGGGAAGAGTCGCTTTGGTTTGCTGTGGCGTCCAAGCTGCACTCCTACGGCCCTGCTGGAAGCGCCAAGGACTGGCCCCCTGCTGCTCCTGCGAGTGGGTTGTAGGAGGCATCCCAGAATGCAGGGTGGGCCCACGTGGCACACATGCCTGCAGGGAGGGGTCCAGCGGGATGCTGATGACAGCAGCTCCTCCCTTTCTGTCTGTGGAGCTCGGCTCCTTGGCTGCAGCAGCAGCAGCAGCAGCAGCGGCACAGCCTCCGACCAGCACAGCTGCCAAAAGGGAACGTGCGATTTGGGACCTAGAGGCAAAATGATTTGGGCTGCAGGCGCCTGCCGTCAATTTTAGAAGACTGATTGATAGGAACAGGTAAATAAGTAACAGGAGAATGACGGGTGTGGACACAGGGTGGTTCCTGTTTTCTGTTTGCAGGGGACGTGGTGGGGCAGAGTAGTAGTGTACAGGAGCTTACCGTAAAGAGGAATATTTATTTTTTTAGCAATGGCACTTATTTGCCTGTTTTAAAAGATGTCCAATAGCTTTTGTTCAGAGCCCAAAACGTGGTTGCTCAGAGTCGAGTCTAGCCTGAAGGAGGAAGCGCACTTCATTTTTACAGGATCTGTCATCACAAGGAGACAGGACGATGGCATTCAGCACTGGTGAGCCCTCAGGCTCCTGACTGCAGGCCCTAGAGCATCTCTTCCTGCCACCCTCCACCCCTACAGATCACTTCAGCTGGGCCCATGTACACCAGCAGCCCCAGATGGTTGGGATTCTGCCTACTGACTGATGGAGACGGTCCAGAGCTTGAGCGAGTACATCATCATTTACTTGGCTCCACTGAAAAATGTGCAGAAATAATAGTCAAAAGGAAAGACACCAGACCTTTAATGATACTTTCCATAAAACAGTTCAGGTTGGTGAAGCAGAAAAGGGATGTGATTATAACTTAAGTGAAATCAGTCACTTGCACAATTAATCCTCTTGGCATCATACAAACTAAGTTTTAATGGCAAATGATTACATCACAGCACAACCAACACTCGGGGAGGGCAGCCTGAAGTCCATCATGCTCAGACCTGAGGGGGGAGGTGCTGCACCCAGTGAGGCGATGCAGAGACTGGACTATGCATGACACCACCACACACCACCTCTTCCTGTGCTGTGGGCGTGTTCCTGTGGCTACACGCTTCACCTAGGACCTGGGCCCTGCTGCAGGAACAGACTTTGTTCATGAGCTTTTCCAGGGCCCGAGTGAAGAGGCCACTTCAGCAACAGAGGGTACGTGAGAGAGCTCAGGGAACGGTGGACATTGAAGTGGGATAAGTATTTCTAAATAGACTTATGTACACTAAACCAATGAAGGAGAGATTTGGCTTTAACAAATAAATATGTCCCCAACCCTGGAAACCACGCTGCTGAGTAGCTTCCACAGGTGAGACACACATTTAACACTTAACCAGGGCCAGTACACTCCTGGTTTAATTCTGTTACGTTTGTCATCACTAGACACTGAGTAGAATACAGTGGATAAGCAAAGGTTTCTCCACCATGGAGAGAGATTTGTGTTGCCACAAACTGTTTCTATCACCCACCTGTGTGGGAGGACTTCTGAGAAAGTTTTCTTGTTCCAAGGAGCCATGTGACTTGGCATGAGGCCCTGCCCCAGCGTAAGCTTGGAGCAAGAAGCCACATACATGCCAGAGACAACACGGCAAAGGGAAAAGCCCTGAAGAACACAAAAAGGTCAGCTTTTACAATAGGTGTGATAAGGCTACACAGTTACATTTTGAAAATACAAATAGGCACATTTACATCTCGTGTTCAAGTGTACAATCCAAATGGATCCAATCACTTTTCCAAAGAGCCTTCATGATATCATTCAAATATTTCTGCTTAAGTAAAATCAAGCAATAAAAACAAAAACACTACAAAAATTCAAACAGGAGATGTGTTCATCTCTTAAGCCAACAGTGTTGCCTGTCTGAGGACCACTTTCCCCAACAAAGTAGTCCAGTCTGTTGCTAGTTCCATTTGGTGTATAAAGACAGCTTTTCTCCAACATCAACACCACCCCAGGCTCTGTTGTTGAAGTCCCAACAGCTGCCCGTTCAGAGAGACTAACGATCGAAGCGCAAATGTCAGAAGCTACAGCTGTGGACCTTCCAAGCAAAAGAGCCAGAGGAGATACTTAGCCAGATCAAAGGAGAGGCACATTTCAAGTTCAATTACATGTGGTGTTAATGTATTGATATATTAGATCAAATTATGTGAAACTCACGTTTGTAGATCAAAAACAGTCAAATACAATTTCACATGGTTCAACCTAATGTAATTTAGCATTGTAAGCTAAAGTATTTTAAATACCATGTTTCCTGCTTAATTGTCTTCCAGCCCCTCTAAGTTGTAAGACCTAATTAAACGTGATGGCAAAGCTTTTTTCTCTGGAGTGAAAATTTAGACCAGTGCTGTCCAAGAGAACGCTACACATTGATGGAACTGCCCTAGACTTGCACAGTCCTATGCCACACGTGGTTGCTGAGCACTTGAAATGTGGCTAGTGTGACTGAAGAACTGAGTTTTACGTTTAATTTTAATTAAATCAAATAATGACATGTGGCGCCGTATTGGATAGTACAAGTTTACACATAATTGCAATTTGCTCCTAGTCATGTTAAAGTGTTCAGCAGATGTTTTCTGCCCTGAGAAAATGTGGGGTTTATCCAGCTAATATAAAAGTGGAAATGGAACCACATCTGCTCTTGCAACTTCAAATATCCGACCTAGGAGGACAGCCACTAGGCTTTTCTTTTACATTCATATGCTTAAAAAAATCTTGACCGTTTTTCCTTTTAATAGAAAAAGAAAGATTACCAAAAAGTCTGGTTGGCTGGCTTAACATGAAATACATTCTGCCCCTTGAATTGAGAAGGAAGGAAAATGACTGGGACAAGAGATGAACATGGAAACAGCGCATGGTCCCAGGCCTGCAGGCCTATTTTGCAGTTCCTTCTCTCTCTCTCAATCATTTGCAAGTAATGCCCCCACCACCCCAAAATCAACAGACTGGCTCGGAACACTTGCAGAAGTCACAATTACCTTTTAGATGGGATTCTGGTTCCAAATTTCAATTTGAGTTAAATCTAAATAGTGCTTGTACCTATTTTTCTTGAAAACAATTTTAAAACAAAGACTACTAAACTCAAGAATAGAAACTCTACTTATTCAAAGTGCCAATATTTTCATCTTATTCTACTATCAGGATGGGCCAGTGAGAGCTGTTAAAACCCAGAGTAGCAAAGACTTGAATTTCCTGCCTTGTAGAAGCAGACCCCACAGTGTTACCTGAAGTGAAGGTGATGGTCAGAATCAACTCTGGAGCTTAGCATCTCAACCTCAAATGGCCAGGCGAGAAAGAAGACTGAAGTGAGCATGCAGTTACTCCCGGAGCTACAACTAGTGAGGGAGTTAGATGCTGATTCAAAAAGGCAAACAGAAGTTATGGTTTCATCTCACTGGATAACACCTATACCACGCAGCTGAGTCACAGAAATTTTTCAACACTAAATATATTTGGTCTTATTTGGACTTTTCTGTACTCCTATCTCTGTACTCCTATCATGAAAACACACACAAACAAAAAATACCCCCAAACCAAAAAAAAAAAAAAAACAACAACAAATAGAGTAATTCTTGAATTTGCAGTACAGGTACAAGTCACCCAACAAATTTATTTACTTAGTGCTGATAAACAGCAACCTT
The DNA here is from genome assembly GCA_031878705.1 of Tapirus indicus. Lineage (NCBI taxonomy): Eukaryota > Metazoa > Chordata > Mammalia > Perissodactyla > Tapiridae > Tapirus > Tapirus indicus. The sequence continues at coordinate 54,659,476 of CM062918.1, read as the reverse complement.
GAGAGATACCAAGAGCAGCAATTACCTGGTCTACTTAATGATGCCCTCTCCCTTACCTTTTACAAGCAAAAAGAATGATTACTGAGCAGTCGCTGAAATCTCGTGGGCCACAAATTACGTGCACACATGATCCTTGATTTAGAGTCAACCTGATCTCCATGACAGCCGTGGCAAGGCGGCAGGCAGTACTTGCTCTTCACAACTCAGGAACGTATCTTGCTTTCAGCATGTGAGAGTAACAAAGCAATGATGTAAATGTGCCTCAAAGTGAGAACTGAAGACATTAATATAAAAAAGTCAAATAGAACTAAATTCTTGAAACTACATATAAAAACTGAATTATCACAACTAAAGCAGCAAATCAAAATATCTGCTGAGGTTTTCTGGTAGAACTAAAAAAAAAATTAGTTGGTGCCCATCTTCAATAAGTCACTACCATTGACAAAATAAAACTAAACCCAAAATAGGAAATTGAAAAGTGCATAATGAAATTAAATCTTGGATCAAGTATTTATGGAAAATTGGAAATGTTTGTCCGGTACAGTTGACGAATAATGATTTAGAGGAGGTATTAAAGTTTATCTGATCCAGCTTTGGCCTGGCGTTCCACATAAAACAGGATGTAGGCCTTTGCCTTCACAACGGTGTCTTCATCAGTCAGTGTTACAGTACTGTCATTGAAATGGAACCAGCGACCTTCATGAGTTGCATATGCTGTGTAATGTCCAGAACCGACCCTGTAGGGAAACGTCAAAAGATCAAGGAAAAGACTACAGAAATCACAAAAGGATCTGTGCAACCATATAATTTGTTAGATGTACAATAAATTTTTTTTTTTTAGGTGAGGAAGACTAGCCCTGAGCTAACATCTTTTGCCAATCCTCCTCTTTTTGCTGCGGTAGACTGGCCCTGGGCTAACATCCGTGCCCATCTTCCTATACTTTATATGCTGGACACCTGCCACAGCATAGCTTGATAAGCAGTGTGTAAGTCCATGCCCGGGATCTGAACCTGCAAACCCTGGGCTGCCGAAGCAGAGCGCACGAACCACTACACCGCTGGATCAGCCCCCTAGATATACAATAAATTTTAATAAGTACTGTATTAGTAAATCCTTGAGACTTGTTTAAGATGGTTGATTGAGCGCATGTGTTTATTCTCCTCAAAACCCACTGAAATGACAAGTAATACGTTGACACTGGAAAACAAGAAAGAGTGCCATCGACCGACCAGAAATTGAGGATTTTCTAGAACCCATAAAGTAGTGTTCATATGGCACTGGATTAATGGAGAAACCAAACAAGGAACTCTCAACCTAACAAGCATAGGTCAAGGCCTATGGAAACATGGAAAACTGAGAACCAAATTTCCCATCAGAGTCTTAGAAAAAACCTGAGCTTAAGAAAGTAATCTGCTTTCAGGGAAGTGCCTTCCCCCCTACTTTGGCGATCAAGGGCTTTTCTCCTTCAGCATGACCCACTCACTCACACATGGAGCCCTAGAGTCAGGCCTCCTAGGCAAGAGAAAAGCCTGCAGGTAGAACAGAGACCTTCATAACCGCTAGATGAACCCTTACCATTTACCAATAATGCTCAGTCTCATCTTTCATTTATTATCATTCTGAATAAACAACCCCAAATCATCAAACTCTTGAGGGGAGAAAAACAGCATGAAGGAGAAGTGCCAGAACAAGTAAAGCAGTTAACTACTGAGGAATTTAATGCAGAAAACCAAAGAGAACTTTAAAAATTCTAATTAGTACCAACGGTCTCTAGAACATTCTGCAACCATAAAAGAATGGGCTATTATGAAAAAGAGTTATCAGAAATATGTAATGGCCACAGTATAAAAATTTCATGGAGGAACTAATCTTCAATTTGGATACAGATGAAACCCAAACTGGTGATTTGGAAAAATAGGCCATGGCAGTCTTCAGAAACAAAGAGATGGAAATTAACTATTAAGGAATAGTTAAAGTGTGTGAAAGACAGACCCAGGAAATTCACTATACATCTAATAGGAGTTCCAGAGGAGAGAAGAGAGAATGGGGTGAAACAAATAAACATTTCCATGAACTGAAGACACCAGACTAAGACTGCCCCTATAACTACTAAGCAGGAATACATCTGATGTAATTTCTTAAGTCCAAAGACAGAGGATCCTACAACCTTGCAAAGAGAAAAAAACAGGCTGCCTATAAAGAAGTATCAGACTTGTACTGGACTTGTCATTTATAACTCTATGAGTGGTGAAGTCAATGGAGCAATGTCTACAAAGTTCTGAGGGAAAAGGATTTTCAACATGGATGGTGGATGTTCAAGTATAGTAGTCCAAGCTGGATGGTAAAATTAGCCATTCTCAGACCGGAAATGGAAGGTATATACCCTCAATACAAACTTTCAGGAAAAAAGTAATTAAGAATGTTATTCAACCAAATAAAAAATGAATCTTTAAAGTAGATGACATGAAGTAAGTTATTCCAAATAATTTCCCTAATAATTCCAACAATTTCCCAAATGATTCTTCCTCAATTTAAATATCAATTGGCAAAGGAAATAAACAACTTTGGCGTAGACTGCTCAGGATTTTGTGGACAAATTGGGCTCTGAGGGCTGGGCTCAAATAAACCATTCTCCATTTTGCTTTCCTGTGTCTTCTCTGCATGCTTCACAGCATCCTCTCGGGAATATTCTTTCACACCAAGGTTGAAGGAAAGTTCTGCTTCACCCACTTTAATGTATCTGACTCCATTCTTTAGGGAGATCAGGGAGAATTATCAAGAGTGGTGCAAAACTGCAGGTCTTCACTGTGCTGTTCCTACCCGCTGACATACTCACCCGGAACCGTGGTGCACCACCACAGCAGCGAGGTCGTACAGGCAGTTCTCCGGGCCACTGTTCTCGGGCTACAGAACAAGGGAGGAGAAAGCATCCCAGGACTGAGTTAGGACCAGTGGTCAGTGACATTAGTATCTCCTACTTCGATGACCTCTACCCTCTCTCTGTGAACTTAATTTTACTGAAGAGCCATCTTTTCACCATTCTAACAAAGGTAATTACCTTACCTCTAGTAAGTAGCATTTCATGTCTAGGCCTCTCAGTGGAAATTCTACATATGTATCAACTTTGTTTCTTAAATATGCTGTCCAGTGAAACCTTTTCAAATGTAAGCATAGCACCTAGATGAGAGATAAGGACAAAGATTGTAAACAAACACCCAATTTATTTTTCAATCAAAATTAACTACTTGGTATCCATGTCTCTCAAATAATATTTTAGGAGGCCTATCAGTTTTTCTTTTGATCCTCGATATGGCTTTCTTCCACGAATACCTTATTGTGATATTGTGATTTATAATAAATATATATTTGGTCTTTGTCCCCATTGCTGGCACTGAGCTCCTAAAACCCTTGGAATTTCCTAAGTGATGAGAATGATAAAGGTGTCTTATGTTACTGAGCTGACTTTCTAGACTGCACCTAAGGATGAGGGCTGGTTGCTAGGAGAACCAACCAAGTGACCAGAGGGTTGGAACTTTCAGTCCCACCCACACCTCCATCTCTGGGGAGGGGAGAGGGACTGAAAGTTGAATGATCAATGATTTTAGCAGTCGTGCCTATGTAATGAAGCCTCCACAAAAAGCCAAAAGGACAGAGTTTGGAGAGCTTCCAGGTTGGGGAACCGGAAGACTTCCACATGCCAGGCCCCAAACTCCACAAGGACAGCAGCTCTTTTGTTTGGGACCTCGCCCTACGTATCTCTTCATCTGGTTGTTGATCTATATCCTTTAATGTCCTTTGTAATAAATCGGTAATCTAGTGAGTTAAACTGGTTTTCTGTTTACTCACTAAAGTAAACTAGAGTTCTGAGAGTTACTCTAGCAAATTAATCAAACCCAAGGAGAGAGTTATGGGAACTTCTGATTTATGAGCAGTTGGTCAGAATTACATATAACAACCTGGACTTGCGACTGGCGTCCCAAGTCCAAGGAGGGGGTCCTGGGAACCTTCAACTTGTAGTTTGTCAGTCAGAAGCATAAAATAACCTGGGTTTACAATTGGCCTCCGAAAGGGCGGTCTTGTGGGACTGAGCCTTTAACCTGTGGGATCTGATGCTGTCTCCAGGTAGACAGTGTCAGAATCAAGTTTAACTGCAGGACACCCAGCTGGTGTCGGAGAGTTGCTTGTTGGTGGTGTGGTAGGAAACCTGCCCCCTCCACACACTGGAAATTGTGATCAAGACACATTTAATTATGCATTCTCAAAGGGGTTTATTCACATAGTCTCAAGTTATAAAAATAATCTGCCTTCTCATCAATCATAAGCAAAATTTCCCTCAAAACTGCATTATAATTGGAAACTCAACACCTACCTTGGGTAGTTTTTGAATCCAAAACTTTTTAGTGGACTTTTGTTTCTTTTTGCATTTGTGGCACATATATAACTCTGTCTCATCAAGTTCTTCTAAGTCAGTAAAACTTCGAAGACAATCTAAAACCAAATTGATTTTGGCAGCATTAAAAAAGGATGCCTTTTATAGAGGCAGTGTACTGTAGAGAAAAGACTGAACTTGGAAGCCGAACCACTCAGGCTCAAATCTCTGCTTTATTACCTATATGACCTGGGAAAAGTCAGCCTTTCTCAGTTGCAAAATAGAGACCAAAAGATAACAATAATACGTACTTTCAAGAACTGTTGAGAGGAAGAGAGAATCACGTGTGGAAAGTGCCTGACATCACTCCTGATGTCTGGTAACGATCATTTAATGGCAGGTGGTATTACTGTTGCTGGGTCTGCTATTATTAATAAAAGAAATAGTCTGGATAATTCTGATAAAAATGGTTCCCTAATGAACTCAAAGTTCAAACAGCAATATTCTCTCAATATCTTACATTACAGAGGACAAAGCCCCAAGTCCATAAAAAGGCAAATTTAGATCAAACATTTTCAGTCCTAACTTATTAAAAAATAAACACAGATTACAGGAGGCTACATTATCCACCTTCCTACTATACCCCAACATATCCTTTGTTCCAGACTCTACTCTCAATCCACTGGATAAACCACAGCTACATTTTTTTTTAAAGATTTAACTGTGTAATCTGGAGATTGGTAAACTGCAGCCCCAAGCCAAATCCAGCCACCTGGTTTTGTAAATAAAGTTTTGTTGGAACAGAGACACACCCATTCATTTATATATCATCTATGGCTGCCTTTACACTACAACAGCAGAGCTGAGTAGCTAGGACACAGATTTTATATGCTGTAAAACCTAACATATTTACAGCCCTTTAAAGAAAGTCAGCCAACTCCTGATGCGATTAGTAATATAGGCATACCTCATTTTATTGCACTTCACTTTACTGCTCTTCACAGATACTGCATTTTTTTTTATAAGACCCTCCACCAACAAAAAGATTATGACTCACTGAAGGCTCAGATGATGGTCAGCATTTTTACCAATGAAGTTTTTTTCTTTTTTGCTGAGGAAGATTTGCCCTGAGCTAACATCTGTGCCAATCTTCCTCTAATTTGTATGTGGGTCACCACCACAGCATGGCCACTGACGAGTGGTATAGGTCTGCACATGGGAACCAAACCCTGGGCCGCCAAAGTGGAGCACGCAAAATCACCACTAGGCCACGGGGCCGTCCCCATCAATGAAGTATTTTTTACTTAAGGTATATACATTGTTTTTTTAGACATAATGCTATTGCATACTTAACAGATTATGGTACAGTGTAAACATAACTTCTGTATGCACTAGGAAATCAAAAAACTGGTATGACTCACTTTATTGTGATATTTGCTTTATTGCAATGGTCTGGAACCGAACCCATGATATCTCCGAGATATGCCTGTATATGCAGAAGTCTACATAAAATGTATGTATTGTTCTGTAAATAATTAATATATTCTTTTAAAGAAGAATAGGAATGCCTATGTACCCATTCAGGTAAAGAAACAGATTCTCTCCAGTATTGAGGAGCCGGAGTTTCGGTGAACGGCATCCCCTAGAGTTGTACAGTGTGGAAGCCTGTCCACTCTGCCTGTGGGGGAGCCCTGTTAGGAGCTTCCATGTGCCTCCTCCCAATCACCAATCTCCTACCCCACCCAGGAAGTAGCCATTATCCTGACTTTCGTGTTAATTATTTCTTTGCTTGTCTTTATAGACTGACCATATATATGCATGTATGCATCTTTGAACAATATAACATTTAGTTTGAAAAGTTAGGTAGGAAGCACAAACCGAGCTATATAAGGAAAAGCAACACTGTCTCTGTACTTGGTTTTCCGGTCATGGTCAGCCTTGGCCTCCATGAGAGAGTAACAGGCATACTTCATTTTATTGCGCTTTGCAGATACAGAGTTTTTTTACAAGACCCTCTACCAGCAAAAACATTACGATTCACTGAAGGCTCAGATGATGGTTAGCATTTTTCAGCAATAAAGTATTTTTTAAGATATGTATGTTGTTTTATTTGGACATAATGCTCTTGCACACTTAAGAGACTAATTATAGTGTAAATATAACTTTTATATGCACTGGGAAACCAAAAAATTCATGTGACTCGCTTTATTGCAGTGGTCTGGAACTGAAACCGTAATCTCTGAGGTAGGTCTGCCTCTTTCAGGGGAAGTTAGTGGGACAAGGTCTAGCAGGGCTTAGGTGTGGACTGGGTACTACACAGGCCAGTATGGGGCAAGTGGGCCCATAGGCCATACATTCTTTTTTTTTTTAATTGAGGTGTAATTGACATATATCATTATATTAGTTTAAGGTGTACAACAGAATGATTCAATGTTTGTATATATTGCAAAATGATCACACAGTAAGTCTAGTTAACATCTGTCACTATGCATAGTTAAACTTTTTTCTTATGATGAGACTTAAGATTTACTCTTAGCAACTTTCAAAAATGCAATACAGTATTATTAACTATCGTCACTATCCTATATATTACATCCTCTGACTTATTTTATAACTGCAAGTTTGTACCTTTTGACCCCTTTCACCCATTTCTTCCATCCCCCACCCCCACCTCTGGCAACCACCAATCTGTTTTCTGTATCTATGAGTTTGGCGTTTGTTTTTTTAGATTCCACATGTTAAGTGAGATCAGACGGTATCTGTCTTTCTCTGTCTGACTTATTTCACTTAGCATAATGCCCTCAAGGTCCATCCATGTTGTCACAAATGGCAAGATTTCATTCTTTTTAATGGCTGAATAATATTCGTGTGTGTGTGTGTGTGTGTGTGTGTGTGTGTGTGTGTGTGTGTCTCTATAGTCTTTATCCATATATCCATCGATGGACACTTAGGTTATTTCCATATCTTGACTATTGTAAATAATGCTGCAGTGAATGTGGGGGTGCATAAATCTTTTTGAGTTAGTATTTTCATTTTCTTTAGATGAATACCTAGAAGTGGAATAGCCAGATCATATGGTAGATCTATTTTTATTTTTTTGAGGAACCTCTATATTGTTTTCTGTAGTGGCTGCACCAATTTACATGCCCACCAACAGTGCACAAGGGTTCCCTTTTCTCCACATCCTCACCAACACTTGTTATCTCTTGTCTTTTTGTGGTAATGGCCATTCTAACTGGTGTGAGATGGTATCTCCTTGTGGTTTTGATTTGCGTTTCCCTGATGATTAGTGATGTTGAGCATCTTTTCATATACCTGTTGGCCATCTGTACATCTTCTTTGGAAAAATGTCTATTCAGATCCTCTGCTCAGTTTTTAATCAGATTGTTTGGTTTTTTGCTATTGTGTTGTATGAGTTCTTTATATATTTTGGATATTAACCCCTTATCAAATATATGATTTTCAAATATTTTCTCTCATTTAGTAGGTTGCCTTTTTCATTTTGTTGATGGTTTCCTTTGCTGCGCAGAAGCTTTTTAATTTGATATAGTCCCTCTTGTTTACTTTTGCTTTTGGTGTCAAATCCAAAAAATCATAGCTAAGACCAATGTCAAGGAGCTTACTGCCTGTTTTCTTCTAGGACTTTTGTAGTTTCAGGTCTTACGTTCAAGTCTTCAATCCATTTTGAGTTAATTTTTGAATATGCTGTAAGATAGTGGTCCACTTTCATTTTTTGCATGAGGCTGTCCAGTTTTCCCAACACCATTTTATTGAATAGACTGTCCTTTCCCCATTGTATATTCTTGGCTCCTTTGTTGTAAATTAATTAACTATATATGTGTGGGTTTATTTCTGGGCTCTCTATTCCATTCCACTGATCTATGGGTCTGTTTTTATGCCAATACCATGCTGTTTTGATTAACAGCTTTGTAATATAGTTTGAAATCAGGGAGCATGATGCCTCCAGCTTTGTTGTTCTTTGTCAAGATTGCTTTGGCTATTTGGGGTCTTTTGTAGTTCTGTACAAATTTTAAAATTCTTTGTTCTACTTCTGTGAAAAATGCCACTGGAATTTTGATAGGGATTGCATTGAATATGTAGATTTCTTTGGGTAGTATGGACATTTTAACAATATTAATTCTTCCAATCCATAAGCAAGAATATTTTTCCACTTATTTGTGTCTTCAATTTCTTTCATCAATGTCTTACTTTTCAGTGTACGGGTCTTTCACATCAGTTCAGTTTATTCCCAGGTATTTTATTCTTTTTGATGCAACTGTAAAAGGGTTGTTTTCTCTTTCTGATAGTTCCTTATTAGTGCATAGAAATGCAACAGATTTTTGTACACTGATTTTCTATCCTGCAACTTTACTGTATTTGTTTATTAGTTCTAATAGTTTTTTAGAGACTTTAGGGTTTTCTATATATATCATGTCATCTGTAAATAGTGACAGTTTTTCTTCTTCCTTTCCAATTTGGATTCCTTTTATTTCTTTTCCTTGCCTAATTGCTCTTGCTAGGACTTCCCATACTATGTTGAATAAAAGTGGTGCGAGTAGGCATCCTTGCCTTGTTCCTGATCTTAGAGGAAAAGCTCTGAGCTTTTCACCATTGTCAGCTGTGGGCTTGTCATATATGGCCTTTATTATGTTCAGGTGCCTTCTATTTATACCCACTTTGTTGAGAGTTTTTATCATAAATGGATGTTGAATTGTGTCAAACGCTTTCTCTGCATCTGTTGAGATAATCATATGATTTTTATCCTTCATTTTGTTATGTGGTATATCATGTTGACTGATTTGCGAATGGTGAACCATCCTTGCATCCCTGGGATAAATCCCACTTTGATCATGGTGTATGATCCTTTTAATGTATTGTTGAATTCAGTTTGTTAATATTTTCTTGAAGATTTTTGCATCTATGTTCATCGGGGATATTGGCCTCTCATTTGCTTTTCTTGTGTTGTCCTTGTCTGGTTTTGGTATCAGGGTAATTCTGGCCTCATAAAGTGAGTTTGGAAGCATTCCCTCCTCTTCTATTTTTTGGAAGAGTCTGAGAAGGATTGGTATTAATTCTTCTTTGAATGTTGGTAGAATTCACCAATGAAGCTTGTCTGGTCCTGGACTTCTGTTTGTTGGGAGGTTTTTGATTACTGATTGAATCTGCTTACTAGTAATCAGTTTGTTCATACTATTTCTTCATGATTCAGTCTTGGTAGGCTGTATTTTTCTAGAAATTTATCCATTTCTTCTAGGTCATCCAATTTGTTGGAGTATAATTGTTCATAGTAGTCTCTTATGATCCTTTGTATTTCTGTGGTATCAGTTGTAACGTCTCCTCTTTCATTTCCCATTTGACTTCTTTTTTTCTTGGTGAGTCTAGCCAAAGGTTTGTCGATTTTGTTTATCTTTTCAAAGAATCAGCTCTTAGTTTAATTGATCTTTTCTATTGTCTTTTTAGTCTCTATTTCATTTATTTCCTCTCTAATCTTTATTTCCTTCCTTCTACTAACTTTGGGTTTCATTTGTTCTTCATTTTCTAGTTCGTTGAGGTGACCTCTTGTTTCTTGAGGTAGACATTTATTGCTATGAACTTCCCTCTTAGAACTGGTGCATCCTATTAGTTTCAGTATGTTGTATTTCCATTTTCATTTGTCTCAAGGTATTTTTTGATTTCTCTTTGAGACCCGTTGGTTGTTCAGTAGCATGTTGTTTAATCTCCACAGTTTTCTTGTAGTTGATTTCTAGTTTCATAACACTGTGGTCGGAAAAGATGCTTGATATGATTTCAATCTTCTTACATTTATTAAGACTTATTTTGTGGCCTAACATATGACATATCCTGGAGAAAGTTTCATGTGCACTAGAGAAGAATGTGTATTCTGTTGCTTTTGGATGGAATGTTCTGTATACATCTGTTAAGTCTATCTGGTCTAATGTGTCATTTAAGACCAATGTTTCCCTATTGATTTTCTGCCTGGATCTATCCATTGATGTAAGTGGGGTATTAAAGTTGTATTATTTAAAATTTGTGAAGTTCCCTACTATTATTGTATTCTCATTTTAATATTTGCTTAAATATATTTAGGTGCTCCTATGTTGGGTACATAAATATTTACAAATGTTATACCTCTTGTTGGACTGACCCCTTTATCATTATGTAATGCACTTCTTTGTCTCTTATTACAGTCTTTGTTTTAAAGTCTATTTTTCTTACATAAGCATAGCTACCCTAGCTTTCTTTTGGTTTCCATTTGCATGGAATATCTTTTTCCGTCCCTTCACTTTCAGTCTATGCGTGTCCTTACATCTGAAGTGAGTCCCTTGTTGGCAGCATATAGGTCTTTTTTTTTTTTTAATCCATTCAGCCACTCCATGTCTTTGGATTGGAGAATTTAGTGTATTTATACTTAACGTAATTACTGATAGGTAGGTACTTATTGCCATTTTGTTAATTGTTTGCTGGCTGTTTTCCAGTTCTTCTCTGTTCCTTTCTTCTTCTCTTACTCTCTTCCTTTGTGGTTTGATGAATTTCTTTAGTAGTATGCTTAGATTCCTTTCTCATTATCTTTTGTATATCTACTATAGGTTTTTGCTTTGTGGTTGCCATGAGGCTTACATATAACAGTTATACCAGTCTATTTTAAGTTGGTAACAACTTAAGTTTGAACACAATCTAAAGCTCTACATTTTTACCCCCCCACGCATATTTTATGTTTTATGTCACATTTTACATCTTTTTATCTTTTGTATCCTTTAATTAATTGTAGTAACAGTTATTTTTATTACTTTTGTCTTTTAACTTTCATATTAGCTTTATACGTGATTAATCCACTACCTTTACTATATATTTACCTTTACCAGTGAGATTTATACTTTTGTATGTTTTCTTGTTATTAATTAGCACCTTTTCTTTTCAGCTTAAAGTCTTTTTAACATTTCTTGTAAGGCCAGTTTAGTGGTGATGAACTCCTTTAGCTTTTGCTTGTCTGGAAAACTCTTTGCCTGGCAAAGTAATCATTCAGAATTGAAGGAGAGGTATTCTTAGTTGGAAGTTTTTTTCTTTCATCACTTCGAATATATCATGTCACTCCCTTCTGGCCTGCAAAGTTTCTGCTGAAGGTTCCCTTGTATGTAACAAGTGTTTTTCTCTTGCTGCTGTTAAGATTCTCTCCTTGTCTTTAACTTTTGACATGTTAATTATAAGGTGTCTTCATGTGGATCTCTTTGGGTTCCTCTTATTTGGAACTCTCTGGGCTTCCTGGATCTGGATGTCTGTTTCCTTCCTCAGGTTAAGGAAATTTTTAGCCACTATTTCTTCAAATAGGTTTTCTTCCCCTTTTTCTCTCTCTTCTCTTTCTGTGAGCCCTATCATGTGAATGTTAGTCCACTTGATGTTGTCCCGTAAGTCCCTTAAGCTATCTTCACTTTTTTCATTCTTTTTTCTTTTTGCTGCTCTTATTGGGAGAGTTCTACTGCCCTGTCTTTGAGTTCACTGATCCTTTCTTTTACTTCATCTAAGTGCTGCTGAACCCCTCAAGTGTATTTTTTCAGTTCAGTTATTGTATTCTTCAGCTCTGTGACTTCTGTTTGGTACTTTCTTATATTTTCTATCTTTGAAATATTCACTGTGTTCATCCATTCTTCTCCCAAGATCAGTGAGTATCTTTATGACCATTATTTTGAACTCTCTATCAGGTTAAGTATCTGCATTTTGTTAAGGTTTTTTCCTGAGGTTTTATCTTGTTCTTTCCTTTGGACCATATTCCTTTGTTTCTTCATTTTGCTTGATTCTCTGTGTTGGTTTCTATGCATTAGATGAAACAGCCATCTCTCTCAGTCTTGAAGGAGTGGCCTTGTGTAGGAGATGAACCTTTTAGTTCAACCCCGCCCTGGCTCTTGGTTGTCTCTCAAACCTTTTGACTGTCCAAGCAGCCTATTTTTAATAGCTCCCAGTAGTTGAGGATGCGCCAAGACCTGTCAGTGTCCCAAAGCGGAGGATCTCAGTCAGCACCTAGATTCAGGCTGATTGGAAGCCAGACCCTCAGGCAGCAGCTTTTAAAGTATGCAAGTATACACAGTCCTGTGGGACTGCAAGTGTAAGCCCGGCTGGCCACCAGAGCTAGGCAATCTGGAGATGTCCCCAGGGTAGCAGTTGAAAAAATTGGGGCCTCAGATGAGTGTACAAGCTCCTTTCCGGGAGTTACCGGTGAGCTGTAGTGAGGCAGAGAGTGCAAAGATGGCATCCCCCAGCAAACATTCTCTGAGAGCATCTCCACAGGCCCCTAGATGTGTGCCAAACCTGAAGCCTGCCCCTCAAGCCGAAACTCTAGGACAAACCTGGAGCAAACAGGCCTCTTTCACAGAAAGAGTTGGAGTGTGTTTCAGTCTGCTGTCTGTGCAGTGCCCTAGGGGTGGTAGTCTGCCAAGAAATGTCTCTCTGAGTGTTAGCCCCGAGGGACCCAAGAATGCAAGCCCCACTGGCCACCAGAGTCAGGTGATCGGAGCATCCCCTGTGCAGCAGCCGTAAAAACTAGGGTACCAGACATGCGTAAGAGTCTGAGAGATACTGGCACACTGTGGCAGAGAGAGAGCACAAAGATAGCACTTTCTCTCTGAGGTCTCTGGAAAGGATTACAGTCATCCCTCAGATATGTGTTTAGTTAGAACCCTGCCCCTCAGGCTGCAGCTATGATGATAAGCTAATAGGCTCTTTCACAGAAAGACTGGGCTCCTGGGTCTGTTGCCTCTTGCTGTGCCCTGAGGGTGATAGCTATTTAAGAACTCTTTCTCTGTTGGTTACAGTCCTGTGGGACCCATGAGTGTAAGTCCCACCAGCCACCAGAGCCAGGTGATGTAAAAGTGCCCCCTGGCAGCAGCCACAAAAATCGGGGCACCAGACAAGGGTATAAGCTCCTTTCTGGGAGATACTGGCAAGCTCTGGAGCAAGGCAGAAGGAGAATGCAAAGGTTGTATCCACTTGCCTCCGTTCCCTGAGGGCAACTCCACAGGCCCCTAGAAGTGTGCCGAACTAGAGCCTGCTCCTCAGGCTGAAGCACCTGGACAAGCAAATTGACCTCCTTCCCAGAAAGACCAGGGGTGTTTCAGTTTGCTGTCTGTGCAGTGCCCTGGGGTGGCAGCCTGCCAAGAACTGTCTCTCCTATTGTCACAGTTCTGTGGGACCCAGGAACACAAGACCCCTGGCCTCCAGACACATGTAAAAGCTCCTGCTGGGAGATGCTGGCATCTGCAGTGTGGCAGAGGGAGGGTACGAAGATGTTGCCCACTAGTCTCCATCCCTGACAGTAACCCAGCAGGTCCCTGCCCCCTCAGGCTGGCGCTTTAAGATTAGGAAATGAGCCTCTCTCACATAAAGTCTGGGCACTTTTCAGACAGCTGCTTCTGTGCTGGGCCCCAGGGTGACTGAGTCCCAGTGAGAACCCTTTTAGAGCCGGTTCTCAGTTCACTACAGCCTCGTGCGTCTCGTGGATGCAAGCCCCGCTGGTTTTCAAAGCTAGATGTTTACTCAGGTGCAGGTCTTAAAATTTTGAGAGCCCAAGGTGGAGTTTGAACCCTTCACTCATCAGGGAGAAGCTCCAGGGTTTGAACTCCCTCCTGATTGTGGGTTGCCATGCTGGGAGTGGATTTATGGCAAGACTGTGTCTCAGCCTCTCCTCCCCACTTCAGTGTGGTTTCCTTCTTCCTTACCCAAAGTGCAGGAGTCACTCGGCTAGTTTTTTGTTTTTTCTCAGAGGAAACTGAGAAAATGTAGCTATAGATTCGGTGTGTCTGTGGGAGGAAGTGAGCTCAGGACCCCCCTATGTTGCCATCTTAAACAAGAACCCCCATGCATTCCTGAATATGCCTTTGTTCCCTGATCCTAATACCTGGAATGTACATCCCACCCTTGTTACCCTCAACTCAACCTAATTCTCACTTCTTTTTTTTTTGAGCCTTTCCCAACCTCCAGTGAACAGTGACCATCTCGCTTCAACTTTGTCCTCCTGATGGATCTCCTGAATACACACTGCCAAAGTGCTATTTTTATGTGAAAGGATGGTTACTAGGAAAGAGGTTACTGTTTCAACTTTATATTTCCTGAAGTAAGTCTCAAACACTAAACCCAAACTTGCAGCTTATAGGGATGTTGTCCTCAGGGGACTCCCCAACTCCACATCTCAAGCTATAAAGAGCACTGACTACACCACAGACTAGCTGGTACTATGAATCCCTTTAGACTGATCACTATGGTGCTTGTAAGCTCTGAAACTAAAATCATGGGAGCTTTCATCAGCAAGTATTTGTTGCATCATGTAAAAAGTTGTAGCCTTGCGGTGGGGGTGGGGGATTAGATACAGACAGGAAAAACAGAATTTTCCATATTTAAAAATCAACATGTTAGGGCCAGCCCAGTGGTGTAGCAGTTAAGTTCATGCACTCCACTTTGGCCGTCCGGGGTTCACCGGTTCAGATCCTGGGTGCGGACCTACTCACTGCTTATCAAGCCATGCTGAGGCGGCGTCCCATGTAGAAGGGCTACAACTCTACAACTATGATACACAACTTATGTACTGGGGCATCGGGGAGGAAAAAAAAAGAGGAAAATTGGCGACAGATGTTAGTGCAGGGCCAATCTCTCTCTCAAGAAAAAAAAACTTGCAAAAAAAAAATCAGCATGTTAAACACTCAAACTAGGAAAAGAAGGCAACTTCTTCAACATGATGAAAAACCCAAAGCAAACATTATACTCAATGGTGAAAGACTGAAAGCTTTTCCCCTAAGATCAGGAACAAGACAACGATGTCCACTTTTGCCAGTTCTGTCCAACATAGCATTGGAAGTTGTGGCCAAAGCAATTAGCCAAGAAAAAGAAAAGGCATCTAAATTGAAAAGGAAAAAGTAAAATTATCTGTTTGCAGTTGACATGATCTTATAGGTAGAAAACCCAAAAGATTTTTTAAAAAGGCAAGAACTAATAAGCAAATTTCACAAAGTTGCAGGATACAAAATCAACACACAAAACTCAGTTGTGTTTCTATACACTAACTATGAACAATCCAAAAAGGTAATTAAGACAATTCCAACTTATAATAACATCAAAAAGAATAAAATACTTAGTAATACATTTAACCAAGGAGACAAAAGACTTCTACACTGAAAACTACAAAACATTGCTGAAAGAAATTTATGAAGACATAAATAAATGGAAAGACCCATGTTCATGGATTGGGAGACTCAATATTGTTAACATGACAAAACTACCCATAGCGATCCACAGATTCAATGCAATCCCTATCAAAGTCCCAATGGCATTTTTGGCAGAAATAAAAAAGCTCATTCTAAAATTCATATGGAATCTCAAAGAATTCAGAATAGCCAAAACAATCCTGAAAAAGAACAAAGTGGCAGGACTCACACTTTTCTGATTTCAAAACTTACTGCAAAGCTACAGTAATCAAAACATTGTGGTACTGGCACAGAGACATAGATCAGTGGAATAGAACAGAGAGCCCAGAAATAAACCCTTGAATATATGGTCAACTGATTTTTGACAAGAGCAACAGGACCATTCAATGAGGAAAGGACAGTCTTTTCAACAAATGGTGCTGGTAAAACTGGATATCCATACGCAAAAGAATGAAGCTGGACCCTTACCTAATACCATATTCAAAAATTAACTCAAAATGGATCAAAGACCTAAACAAAGACCTCTTAGAAGAAAAAACAGGGGAAAAGCTTCATGGCATTGGATTTGGCAATGATTTCTTTGATATGATACCAAAAGCACAGGCAACAAAAGAAAAATTAGATAAATTGGACTTCGTAAAAATTAAAAATTTTGTGTATCAAAGGACACTCACAAAAGAGTGAAAATACAAACTACAGAATGGTAGAGAAATATTTGCAAATCATGTCTCTGATAAGGGATTAATAGCCACAATATATAAAGAACTCTCACAACTCAACAACAAGAAAAATAAACCACCTGATTAAAAAATGGGCAAAGGACTTCAGTAGACATTTCCCCAGAGAAGATACAGATGGCCAATAAGCATATGAAAACATGTTCAACAGCAATAATAATTAAGAAAATGCAAATCAAAACCACACTGAGATACCACTTCACATTCATTATGATGGTTATTATTTTAAAAAAAAGGAAAACAAGTGTTAGCTTGAATGTGGAGAAATTAGAACCCTCCTCCACTGCTGGTGAGAATGTAAAATGGTGTAGCCACTGTAGAAAAGTTAAACAGAATTACCATATGATCTAGCAATTCTACTCCTAGGTATATGCCCAAAAGAATTGAAAGCAGATACTTAAACAGATATTTGTACACCAGTGTTCATAGGAGCATTATTCACAGCAGGCAAAAGGTAGAAGCAACGCAAGTGTCCATCAACAGATTAATGGGTAAACAAAATGTCGTATGCACTTATAATGGAATATTACTCAGCCTTAAAAAGGAAAGCAATTCTGATACATGCCACAACATGCATGAACCTTGAAAACATTGTGCTAAGTAAAATAAGCCAGTTACAAAAGAATATAATATTTCACTTATATGAAGTACCTAGAATAAGCAAATTCACAGAAAGTAGAAGTTACCAAGGCTAGGGAGAGGAGGAATGGGAGTTATTGCTTAATTGGTACAGAGTTTCTATTTTGGATGATAAAGAAGTTCTGGAAATAGTGGTGATGGTTGCATAATATTGTGAGTTTACTGAATTGCACACTTAAATTAATAACATGATAAATTTTTGTTTTTATTTTACCAGCATAAAAAAATTTTTTTTCTAATACAGTTATGCATCACTTAACAATGAGGATACATTCTGAGAAATGCGTTGTTAGGCAATTTCATCATTGTTGAAACATCAGAGTGTACTTACACAAACCTAGACGGTACAGCCTACTACACACCTAGGCTCTATGGTCCTAATCTTATGGGACCACCATCGTATATGCGGTCTGTCATTGACTGAAATGTCGTTATGCAGCACATGACTATAAGTGAAAATCACTATCTTCTTGAAACTCCCAAATAAAAGGCCAGGTAAAAATGATGACTCTGAGATGCTCTGTCACTCAGCCTCTCCATCCCAATAACCAGGTGATTGTGAGATTCACCAGCAAGACACTGCTTCTTGTGTCTCCCCAGCCACACAACACTGAGAAGCAGAAATGATTCGACAGTGGGAAAGCCTTTTTTTCGTATGTTTAACCTGCACTGAACCACCCTCTGAAAGGGCCTCTCACCTGTGTATGGAAGCACGCAGTCATTCAGAGGGGGTAACTAATGAGTTGGTAGGTGGTATTGTCATTATTTAGAACCTTTAATTTCAGGAATTTGATACCTTTAGAAGTGTTGAGATTATCGAAAGAAAGAATATATCAACATTTCACAGCAACTCATTTGCAGGTTTGAGATCAAAATGTAAAATGCACAGAAACACTGGACTGCTCTCCGGTCTCTCCTCCCTGCCCCAACACAGGTGGGCGCCTCTGCAGCCACGCTGGCAGCCCTCTCTCGAGTGGAAGCCCCTGCCCGCTTTCCACAGCCCCTGGCTGAATCATCCTGCTCCTTTTCTGAAAACAAAGCTCCTCTCCTCAGCAACCTTCCAGTCCTCATCTTCTCCCCAACACAAACGATGTTCTTTCCACCTTCCCCTAGCATCTTGCTTTTCAACATTTTCTTCCTCCTTGCCTTTTTGAGAGGCTTAAACTTACAGGGTGACCACCAAGTGGTCCCACAGCCGATTTATGCACAATCTAATGCAGAGTTCCCTCCTTTTCATGTGAGGCCATGGATAAACGAAAATGGAACAGAAGACATGAAAGTTCCATTAGATGATTGACAAACAAGTAATACAAGCTTAGCCTGGTTTTTCAAACACCCAATTAAAAAATTGTGGCCCCAACTGCCTCTAGGAGCCCTCTTTGTGCTCTCACACCTCTCTCTGCTGCTACAACAGTCCCAGGAGCCCCACACAAGAAGGCAGCCTCACTGTCACAGCTGCATCAGGTTGGAAGACTGGTGAGCCTGTGGGCAGCCTCCAGGGAGCTTTAACAAAGAAGCAACATTATAAACCCTGGTTGGATTAGTAGAGGAATACCCGCCCCCCCCACAGTCATCTCCATATGGGTTTTAAAAAGCTTTTTTAGCTCTCCTGGAAACCTAATGCCTATTTGTAATGGTTTCTATGGATTAAAATAAAAAATAACCCATAATAATTCTAAAGTTCCAACTGCTGCCTTTTTATAAAACAGCTTTTAAATAAAAATATCCTTAACCACAATATTTCTGGACAGTAGACTTATAGGGGATGTTTATTTTCCTCTTTATGCTCTTTCAAAGTTTCCCTAAATTTTACAATGCACATACAAAGAATTTTCCTTCTTTGTAATAAGGAAAACCATTATGGAAACATATATGCACACAAACATATTTCTTTAAGAAGAAGACTGCCTAGATCCAGCATGTCCTTGACAGTCACAGATTTCACAATTGCCATTTTAATTATGTGAAGAGTCTGAATGACCCTGAAATGTTCTACAGTTTAATATTTTGCAGCAGCGTGAGTATGAATTTCACCTCAAAGCTCATATGTGGAAGTGAGTCACATGGCCAGTGGACATGAGCTACACGGCATTCATATCTCAGCAAATCTCTGCTGTTCTCTACTTACCTTCACATCTCATTAAAGATCTGAGGAAGCTGCTTAAATTTTTCATTGGTACTTTATTGCATTTCAAGAGGAAAAAGGAATATATGCCATGTTGGTTTTTGAAACTCCTAAGATTTTCAAAGGTTTCAGGGCATGTATTTCCCAAGTGTCAGTCTTCCACA
Organism: Tapirus indicus; assembly: GCA_031878705.1. Classification (NCBI taxonomy): domain Eukaryota; kingdom Metazoa; phylum Chordata; class Mammalia; order Perissodactyla; family Tapiridae; genus Tapirus; species Tapirus indicus. The sequence goes on along the minus strand of CM062918.1, from coordinate 54,640,255 downwards.
TTACATAAACTGTTAAATAGCATCCCTATGAAGAGCAGGGAATACAACTGGTCTGTTGAAGTTATTAGATCACCTTAATGCACTATATAAATTTAATTTAGCAAAGCAGTAATTGAGGAGTATGCATAAATTAATCCACATTTTGTTTTATTCCCCCCAAATATATAATTATAAAGGTTGACACAAGAGGTTAAAAAAATTCAAGCTGTACATAACAGCATGACAAAATAAGTTACAGTTCCATTTCTTCCTGAATCCCACTCCCCTAAGATAATCACTGTGAACAGATGGAGTATGTTGCTCAAGAATTTTAATGCACATATGAATGTCTTTTTATCTTACACAAAGGGAATCATTCTATATACATACTTCCACGGACAGCGTCTTACTCTACCATATTTTGTAGCTATCTTTCTGTGGCCTGGCAATTGATCAACTTTTTCTTACCTGCTACATACTACAATTTATTAAACCAATACTCTATTGGTGGACACATAAATTGTTTTTATTTTTTGCAATAACAAAGAATGCTTCAACAAACATCTTTTACATGTGTTATTGCCCACATTTGCAAGTAAAATGGCTATGTCTCAGGAAATGCCCTTTAAAAATGGTGATCACTACTCTCCAAAAGCTGTAGCAATTTATACTAACACCACTATATGAGAGTGCCCATTTTCCAAAACAGATATTATCTATCTTTATCATTTTGACCAATTTTGCTTTACTTATGCTTTCTTGAATATAAGTGAGACTTAATATATTTTCAGATGTTAAATTGACCATTTGCATTTCTTTTTCCTATTTATATACTTTGCCCAAGTACTCTTTCACATATGTTACAAATATTTGTTTCAAGTTTATCATCTCCTTTTCTACTTTGTTTATGGTGTCTTTTATCATTATGCAGTTAAATTTACGAAATTTTCCCTTTATGGGTTCTGGCTTTGAGGATATACTTAGAAAGATCTCCCCTACAACAAGATCAAAAAGATGTTTTCATATAGTGTCCTGTGGTTTTATTTTTCATATTAAATCTTGAAACCTCATATTAATTTGGGGAAAGATAGGAGTTAGGGATGAAATTAGTATTTTCCCTAATTTTCATTTACATTAACACTATTTATTGACTAATTTCTTATTTTCTCCACTGCCTTGAAATTTTTTCTTTGCCATATAACAAATTCTCATATACATTTTTGTATCAGCACCTGCTGAATTAGTACTTCTAGGACATTTCCTACCTCATCACTATTCTGATCCCTTATCTTCATTTTAAAAACTTGTTTAGCTCCTTTTAAGAATTTCTGCTTTTGAACAAATTAGAATAAATTTAAGGAGTAATTTGGGGGAAAAGTGACATCTCCAACTGAGTCTCTCATAATTGAGTCTTCCCATCCAAGAATATGACATGGCTCTGTTTATCCAGGCTTTTATCTGTCCTTTTATGAAGTTTTATAATTTTCTTCATCTAGGTCTTGCATATTTCTTATTAAATTTATTCCTGAGATTTTATTGTTACTGTGAATAGGATCTTTTGCTATGTACAGGAAAGCAATTAGTTTTTTGCCTATTTATTTTCTATTTGGCCACCTTACTAAAGTTTTTAGCTCCATGTTTAGAACTTATTTATCAAAGTAATACCTGTATTTAATTTTTAAATATTGAGGGCTTTTAGAAAAGCAGGTCTCCTGCCCAGTCCTCTCTCCAGAGACAGCTATTGTTAAACATTCTCTCATAACTTCCAACTGATTCTCTTGAAATGTTCTAGATATGTAATCAATTCATCTGCAAATGTTGATAATTTGGTGTCTCCCCGCATTATTTACTCTTATTTGTCTTCCTTGTCTATCGCCTTGTCCCTCAGTGGCAGGTCTCCCAGCTGATTCCTGACTTAGAAAATCATTGGTGCTTTACTGTTAACTGTAATGCTCAATGATAGCTTTTGATGGCTAATCCTCATCAAGTCAGGAACATTTCTATTCCTAGCTTAGTAAGAGTTAATAAGAGGTCTTTTTTTTCCTTCTTCTTTTAGTCAGTAGCAGATTTAGAATTTTACCAAAACATATTTGTACATTTTGATTTGTCCTCTCCCAATAAATTATATTTTCTAATATTAAATCTGTCTTGCATTACTGGAATAAATCCTACTTGATCGCTGTATATTACTGTTTTAATACAGTACTGGATTCTATTTGCTAATATTTTATTTAGGATTCTTTGATCTATAATATTGGTAAGATTAAGCTACATTTTCTTTCCTTTTTGAGGGTATCTTTGTCAGGTTTTAGAACTGGGGTTATTTGATATAATGTTATAACAACGTTTTATATTGAAAATTAGTTCAACTAAGAAAAAATTTTTAAAACTGGAATAAAATATGCCAAAACTGTTAAAAAAAAAAAAAAAAGGACTGGGGTTATTTTAGCCTCTCATAATACGCACACTTTTAGTTAAATAATTTCAAATTCCAGAGGTCTTTCTCACCATCACTTTTCCTTTTTAAATGAAAGCTAAGCTTAACAATTACAGATCCCAAAAGCACATATGTAGTTCTTGCCAAGTAGACTTATAAAGAATGTAAAAGCAAGACATCAGGTAATCACACATCTCTAATCAACTAAAATTCATCACATGCTGGATGTCCAAGAAAGGTAGCACCCTTAATTGATAATCATGGTAAACAAAAAGAGAATGAAGCGTTACCAGACCCTATCATCTACTTTTTTAAGCCGACAGTAAGCTCTTGAACAAAACAATAATCAAGTCTGAGAATTCAAAGGAAAGCCAGCTGAGAATACAGGAAATGTGTTTCTGGCCAAACCCTACACACTCCAGGATGGTCTGGGCCCTCTGATGGTAATACCAGTCACATCAGATTTCAGTGAATCTGGGCCAAGAAAAATACCCCTGTATCCCAAATGCCACCCAAGCTGTGTCATACACACTCCTCCTGGACAGTCTCAAGAAAGGAAAGTCTCTCAGTATAAAAGCATCTGGGATAGTCAGTAAGTGAAATGCTATGGAAGGCAAGTAAGAACCGTGTGTATGACCAATTCGGGATGGGGGGACACAGCGCAGAAGGAAAGAAGCCTGAACAAACCAGTGTCTCTGCGTCTTCCAACCAAAGAGCATCTTGACTTACTGGGTTTTGTTAAACATTAGGAAATATTGTTCAAATATATATCCACATATTTATATCAAGAAACAGTATTTTTTACTAACATCAATATTATTACAGTTCTTATTAAAGAAATTATAAAATGAAGTCATAATCCAATTTAGATTATATAGTTTGAGGCTCAAATTCCTTTAATAATTTAATTCTTACTGATTTCCTCTCTAAATGACCAAATAACATTTGTTTTATAAGTTAATTTCATATCAAATATATTATGATATTTTCTTAATCTCAAATAGGCCAAAAAAAGTTTTGGAGAAACATACCGTAGCCATATATCTTAGGGGAAAGTGGAATGGATGGGGCTTCCCTAAATTTCTTCTGAACTCCTGTTCAAAAGAAACAATCAACACTGTTGAGTAGGTGGGGAACAAACTGAAAACATCCACACAATGTTTTATGCATGTTTAATACACAGAGTTGCCTGCTCCCACTTCTTACAGTAGCCCAGTGTCTTTGACTGTCATCCCGAGAGATTTCACGAAACTCCCTGAGTAACAGTGCTATAAGCAAAACTGCTGTTGCTCCTCTTTAAATAAGCCAAATGCTACACAATGCACCTGTGACACAGAGAAGCTGGTCCTTCCCCCAACAGAAAGTTACATTTTTTACTAGGATAATTTGATTCTAGAGCACTGCTGTCCAACAGAACTTTCTGCAATAATGGAAATGTTCTGCATCTGTGCTGTCCAATACGGTAGTTACTAGCCACATGTGGTTATAAACACTTAAAATATGGCTTGAGCAACTGAATTTATTTTAATTAATTTATAATTTTATCAGCCACATGTGACCCATGTTTGCCTTATTGGACAGTGCAGTTTTAGACCAATAGAATCTTTTGTAGGAAAAGATTCTATGTGTGTATATATTAATCATTATGACAATACTCCCCTAGAACAGTTGAAAAAGAGAAAGGAATTACTTTTAGTGAACATACAATTCAGGGTAAAAATTATGTTATTTGCGTTCAGTGAAGAGTCGCTTAATGAGAGAACACATACTAGGTCCTTTTCCTTTTTTCTATCCTAGTTTCTTCTTTTTATGACTAACAAGAGCAATTAGTCATTTTGGTGGATGCTCAAAGATAGGTCTTTTGCCTTGACTAAAGTAGTTAATACTCATCAAGGAAAAAATTTGTTCAAAATCTTCCAAAGTAAATGTGCATCATAACAGTCTTGAAATTAAAAGCAAGCCCTCAGGCTTAACCAATACTTGTATCATCAACAGATTTCTCAAACTATTAGTCATATAATAGAATAAATAACACGAGAAAAAGTTTTGTTACAGACTCTCAATTTTAAAACGAGTATTAAAAAGGAGAGAAAAGGTGAGAAATATTTTATGCTTGACCCCGTATCTTTGCAGGCATTCTTATTAAATCTTTCTGGATAAGAAGAGACATTCAGGTTTGACTTTTAAGTTATAACACAAATTCATTAAAGCAATTAACATAGCACATCTAGATGGAACTTATAAATCTAGTCAGCTATTTCAGGGGAAAAAAGAATTCTAAAACATTAAAGTATCTTTACCTCGTAATGAACAAACTGGTCCATTTTCTTGATTCTTAGAGCGCTTATTTCTGAACTGACTTGGAATATCTAATGAAAGATCTTAAAAGGAAATAGGAAAACAGAGCTATTACAGGCATATAACCACACTCAAAAAATAATTTCAAAAATTGACGTATTTTTAGAGATTTAGCTCTTTACTGTCTTAATTTTCAAGGAAACATTAAAATTATTTTTTAAATAGAATATCATATCTCCACATGCCAAATATGTCTTACCTAGGAATGGATCAAACTTTCTAGATTCTGTCCCACATATGAGGCAGTTAACCTCATTTTGGAGAATGCCTCCGAATATAGCCGTGACAACTGTAGATGCTCCATTTCTAAAGAAAATCACCACAAAGAAAAATATCTCAGTAAAAAAACTAAAATAAATGTGTAAAAGCTCCTATAGGGGACTCCCTTTGGGGGAATATGTATATCATTTATATTTATTTAAATTATGAAATACAAAAACTTCAAAGCTATATAGATGTACACTAACTAAAAGGTTTAAGCTACTGACTGGCCTCCCCCCAGCCCCTCTTCCAATCCCATTACTTTCTCCAAAAGTAACTCACAATGGACCTTTGCCATTACCAACAAACAGATCACGTACATGCCTTTACTCAGGGCAAGAGGACCCCATCCCCCACAAAGACGTCCCTCAGAAAAGAGGGAACTGCCTTATATTTGAATCTTTGCAAGGCCTCATATTACAGAGAGTTCTCTCAATTACTTTACTTTGAAAAACAACCTCAATGGGAGATAGTTTTAGATTTTTCAGATGGTCACCTGTCAGATTTGGGGAAAAAAGAGGTAAAGAAATTTAATACATATTTAGTAATTACTGGTGGAGGTATGACTTGACAACTGAAGTGCTGGATGTTACTGTCAACAAGCCTTTTAAAAAGCTCACTTAAAACAATGCTGTATTTAGACAAGTACTTACCACAAAGAAAACCCTTAAAGTGTTTTAAAGCTATTTCATTAGCATAATAATTAGGATCACATCTGCCTTTCACTTTTTTCCCCCCTAAGTATATATCCTTAACATGCACCTCACTCTTTTTGACAGGTGCATGGCGTGCCACAGTATGGACAGAATGGATGCAAGAACAACCGAGAAAGTGCACCAGTGAAAGCATGATTAGCAAGCGCTTACAAAGCACTTAACTAGATGCCAGACTCCATTCTAAGTACTTTCCATTCATTAAATCAATTAATCCTCACAACAACTCTACAAAGTAGATATGATTATGCCCATTTCACAGACCAGGAAGCTGAGGTGGAAAGGTTAAGTAACTTGGCCCAAGGTCACACAGCTGGTCTGGCCTAAGTGGCTGCTCTTAACACTATGCTCCTTCTCATAATGTAACCAATTAACGCGAATGGATGTTGAGGTCATTTCAGTTGTTTGCTATCATTAACAGTACTACAACGAACACGTGTATTAGCCTTTGCGCATTTATGCAGTTACTTGAGCCAGTAAACGCTGTTGTTCGCTATCAGCAATTTGAGGTGGTTTCTGTCACTTGCAGTCAATAATACTAATATACTAGACCATGCCGAATTGCTCCAAATTAAACCTATTGCAATGACGAGACAGACAAAACCTACCTGAGTAATTCTATTATTTTAAAAGTTTGCTTCCTTTTCTAGGAAAGGCTTTCTTTCCTTCCTTTGCTGGCAAAAGAAATATACTGCAGCTTTTTTTTAAAGTTGCTCATAAGATATACAGCTTTAATGAGTTAAACAAAAAGGGAAGAATCATTGGGAACTGTAGGACATAAAGGCCATTTCAGGTTTTAGGTTTAATATCTGTGTCATAAACAAAGGACATACCAAAAAAAATCTGAAATAAAGGGACCATGACTGATTCTTCTATACTGATGTTCACATACAATGCTGCCTTTAATTAAACTGGAAACTGCTTCATTAAAATGCAGTACATTTAAACTCAGGATAGCTCTTCCTTTATAATTCTTCCTCTGAGAAAAGGATATTGATCAAATCTCAGCTATGTGATGTGCACGGCATTAAGTATACAATGACTTAAAACAAGATTTATAAATAATTTCAAAATCACTGTTCCATTTATTATAACTGCACACCCAGAGTGTTTAAATATTGGCTACTTGGATAGGCTCTTATATATTGGCACTAATGATTTTCTATGTACTAAAAGGAACACATCTGCCATTTACTCCTACCATCCCCACCCCCACCTTCAGTAGGGGTTGGCCGCGTTTCTACAAGTAAACACAAATATCGCACAGGAGACCTTTTTTGTAGTTTTAGCAAATATGATCCTTAGATCCTGTAACGCCTCCTCCAATGAATTTAAAGAAATATAAGGAAACCTGAATTTGGAATATTTGGTAATAAATTTTTTCTTTTCTGTTCCTAACTCACTAATGGAACTTACAATTACTATTCTTTAAAATATCATGAAAGGATTTGGATTAATATTAAAAACTCATTAGTTACTAAAAGAACATCCTATGACTATTACACAATGTGACTCCATGAGGGTGCCCTGGGCATCAAATAAAATGATAAAGACATACACCCTCGCACTTCACACAGACTACCCTTGATAGAGCCCAGTTCAATATACTTTGTATATGAATATGCCATCATAAAATACAAAACAGAATTTTCCATTTGATACTATTTTTAATTTGGTGCTAGCAGCAAGAACAATTCTCCCAGGTCCTTCCCTTTCTGTATTAGATTCTGGTTGGAATCATAGCTACTAGGACCTGGAAGGCCAAACATTTTGAGAAGTATGGCAATTCATATGGTTGCCCTTCTTCTGATATGGCCAGATTAGCTTTGAGGCTGCTCTGTCATTAAAAGACCTTATCTTACACTAAATCAGATTTATGGACTGCCAGGCAATACTACAGTGACTGCTATATATTACCCTTTTCTTTCTTTCTTTGGGGAGTTCGTCTTGTAAATCCCTTTCTTGCACAGGTCAATATAAATCTTTTCAAAAAATTTGAACAAAAAGAGACTACAATTAACCAAAACCAGGCTGAAATAACAGCAAGTCATCCCTGCCTCAAACAAAATAAACATTCTAATCTCAATGTATATTTTGGGGTATTAGTATCTGGAAATGCAATCCAAAAAGTTTGTTGTGTTCATAATTGAGAGGCAAGAAAAAATTCTGAGAACTTACAAATGCCTCAGTTTCATTAAAGAACAGATACACTTTAGGAAAATTCAAGTCCAAAATGAGGCTTTAGGAAAATTCACATTCGAAATATTTTAAGCCTTTGTTTTTAGTGAACAAATATAATTACTTGAGTATATGAAAATTAAGTCTCCCATCTATTATTCAATATATTTGAGGGAAAATTTTTCAGTGCTAAATTGTACAAATATTTTCTATTTTTTTTCAAGTTTTAAAATAATCTATACCAAAAACAATCAGAACTACACCAAGATACAAATACAAGATGCCTCTGGTCTGGAAGCAGGAGGCACATGCTAGTCCACTTGGTCACAAAGTTCAAGTGCACAAAAGTTTCAGCAAAGGTCCAGGAAAACTCTCCATCTTCCACTGTAAACCTAATAAACAATAACACCAACAGAAATGTCTGAGGTCCTCTTAAAAAACAAAAGGAAACTAAATCTTACATGCAACATTTGTTATTTGCAGACAGAGTAGAATTCTCCTGCAGAATTGCTGAGCGGGAAACACCATTGAAACCTCCCTGGAGTTCCAAGTGCAGGTGGTCCAAAAGGTAGCGCATGAATTCATGGGCATCCTGCTGCTGATAACCCCTTGAAGCAAACAGAAACAGTCTGTTACTGGGGAGGCTCTGCCCGCCCAGCCAAACACGCAGAAGGGCAAAGCACTGGGAAGGGCTGAAGCCCTGCGCTCAGAGCACAGCAAGGCTCCCTGACCCTTTATCCCCACTCGCTTCATGTTTTACGCATAAAATTTCTCTTCAAGGAAAAATTCTACTACTTAAAAACAAGTTTGAAAACACAGAATATTAGAGCTAATTGTACTTGTAGTGATCTCAACTGACTTCACTTTAGAGATGAGGAAAATTGAGGGGCAAAAAAATGGGGGCAGGAGGGGTGACTAGCCTCAAGTCCTACAAGAGAGTAACAGAGATGGGACTCAAATCCATGTCTCCTGGATGGACTGTGAATCTTCGCTCTATCCCACATGGACTCTCTATATGCTCAAATGTTAAAACTTCACATCTTTCTCTCACCAGAAAACTAAGTCTAAACCACCACTATCAATACAAGAAATAAGGAATTTAAAACTAATTCTTTAGATTGAAAAATACTAATTTTTAAACATTGGCTGAAAGGAAGAAAAACTTTATCTAAAGAGTTAAAGATGTCTAACAGACTACACTTGCATCCTAATCTCTCATTCAAAAGACAATTTTTAAATAAATACTTTAAAAAATGCATTGATTTATATACAATATGCTCTAACCTAAAACTTGGAATATATACAGTAATATATTCTTAGGTTACTTCTTACATTATATTCAGACAGGAAATTATATGGAATTCTTATACAGATCAATGACAAGGGAACAGTAATGAAGGCTGACAGAAAATGAAGCTGGTACAGTTCGAAGGTCATGGAGGTCTATGGAGGTGAAATAAATCAAGCAATGATAAACAAAGTACTTTCATAAAACTGTGGATAGGGAAGGCTTCTGCCTACGTTTTGCCAGCATGGAAGGTTCTCTTTAATCTATCCTCTAAACTGCAAGTTTTTCTCACCTGGTCTTGAGTCAAAACTTCCACCACTCATCCAGGCAATGGTTCCATAAACAAAATTTCTTTCAACCAGAGTTTCCCTCAATATATATTTTCCCCCTTTTCCTGAAATTTCTCCTGGAAATTATAAATTATGAAAGCCATCTGCCTAATCAATGGAACTTAAATCAGAAGTCACTTTAGCATTTCACTATACCTTTTTCTTAAATTTAGCAACTAAATAATATATGTTCAAGTATTTCTTCTAAGACATACAAATAAAAATGTTAAAATTCACAGTGAAAAGTATTCAGAGTTGGTAGCTCCTTTATATATCTAAAGAGGTGCTTTAAACTTTTTCAACACAACATCCATTTTTTTTCATGACTCAAGGTAAGATTAGTATTTTAGGTCATATCTGAGATTCTATCACATATAAAAAAAGTTTTATTCTCTCACCAAAATAATCTAATACCTAATCATCATTTTTCTAAAATGGATCATGAAAACCAGTACCTTGTAGTTATGTCGATTTGCATTTTCATAAAACACATATCCATCCTTTTTTGTGTGTGTGTGAGGAAGACCAGCCCTGAGCTAACATCCGTTGCCAATCCTCCTCTTTTTGCTGAGGAAGACTGGCCCTGGGCTAACATCCGTGCCCATCTTCCTCCACTTTATATGGGACGCCGCCACAGGATGGGTTGATAAGCGGTGAGACAGTCCACGCCTGGGATCCAAATCAGCAAATTGTGGGCCGTCAAAGCGGAGCATGCGAACTTAACCACTATGCCACCAGGCCAGCCCCATCCAACCCTTTTTAATGTACATTAATTCAATGTACATCCCTGCCTAATGCATATTAATGAATGTTTCCAACCACATCGTGATTCTCCTGTTTCTCTTTTCTTATATCAAATACATTATTTTCTAATATTTCCTTTACCATTAGAAACACATTTTTTCACCTACATGAGATTATGGAACACTCAGCTGTTTATAAAGGTAAGTTATGGGTTTCTGTTTCAGTTTGTGATCTTTACCAGGAAACAATCTGTGCTTCTTCCAAGACTGGGGAATTTGTCTGATTCTGACTAAAGAGACATTTACAATTACATTTTTAAACATTTAAATAAAACCTTCCACTGGCTTATCTGAAAGTCTTAATAAATATTGTTTAGTATGTTAAATTCAACAAACTTCAGTTACCTTTTCAATTATTTCCCAATTATACAACCTGGGCTTCAGGATTTTGTCTGTGGTCAACTTAGGTTTCTCTTGTTTGGTCATCATGTGAAAGGAAACACTCCTCACATTTGGGTGCAGTGGTTAAGTTTTATATACAAATTATTTCAGTGATGTCCCCCAAACAGGTGTTTGTGAATTCTGACAAAATGAATTTATGAAGAACCAACTAGTATCTCTGTGATAGGCCAGAATTAAGAGAGAAAAGAAGACAGAGGGAAATAACAGTGGCTCCAGTTTTAACACTGTTCCTTGTCTTTACTTGTTTGTGACCTTAGACAAAGATTACCTCCTTCTCCTTCATGTTTACAGAAAATCTATGTCATAAAGATGTTAGGAGAAATAGTCATTGGAGAGCATACTGCAAATATAAACAGCCTAAAAGATCATGAAGCATCCTTCTGAATGAGGGAGCTGAGGAAGAGAGACACTGCTGAGGCACAATATTTAGAAACCTGGGGCAACTGTCTTTTCACAACAATTTTTGGCACAATGAGGCAAACCATGTTTATCCAAATAAAACAAGAGATGTTCCAATAAAGAATGATCAAAGAAAATGTTACTCTGCACCTGGCTTGAGTGTGAAAAGCAGACATTCCAGGTAATGAAACAGTCATCACAGAATACAGGCACACATGAGTACTTGTGTGATGCCCCAACATGCATAACTGTGACATACACTTGTGCATTACTGACCATTCTCTGCGTTTTGGCAGTACCAGTACATACTGTGTAAAACGGCAAAGACCAGTGAGGAATAGGAAAATCAAATTTTATTCTAGAACAAACTTCTTCTAAAATACCTAGGACACACTAGAATTTTCTATCTGTCCTGTTCATATTAAAATATAACATTCATAAAAGAATTCTAAGTTATTGTTTTGTCCAAATTATCTACAAAACCAAAATCAGTTAAATTTAGCTATTCCTATCCAGTATGTGGCACCAATCTTGGCTGAGTTTCTTCAAGACAAAAATGCCAGAAAATTAAAATGACAAAAATGATTCTTTTTGTAGATAAATATACAAAAAATATAAAACAGCAAAATTCCTAGTCAGAAGACCTAACATTGTTTAAAAAGAAAATGTCAACAGCATAGTATTTTTTAAAGTTCTCTATTTACAAATACCCGAAAAGATGAGTGTTAAAATATCACATGCAAAGACCTATTTATTGTCTACAAAGATCCTTTATATTTTCTACAAAGCCAAGAATAGCTAGCAATGTAAGAGTAATGTTTTAGTAATTTATTCATGCATCATTTTAAAACATTCATCACAACAAGAACTGATTTAAAAAACTAAAGAAAACTCTGTCTTGGGAAGTCAAGGCAAATATATTAAATCAAGGTATGCATGAAAGTAGAAATTGCACGTAAGTAATGTGAGAAGTAAGGGAATAGATACCATGGCCTGATTTGAATTATCAAGAGACTTTCCTGGAGAGTGTTAGCATTAAGCTGGATCCTAAAGAAAGAGATGGGGACCACAGGCAAATACCGTAGGCAGGAAGCCAATGACAGTAAAGACACAGAGGCAACAAGACAAAAACACGTTAAAGAAAGCAAAGAGTAACAAAGGCTAGAAGAAAAGACTATCAAAATTACAAAAACAAATATCTCTTGACCCAGCAATTCCTCTTGTAGATACTCGCATGTGTACGTATGAGACTATCCACTGCGGCACTGTTTGGAACAGCAAAGATAAGAAACCACTGGCAGGGGACTATTCCATAAATTATGATACAGCCATAAAGTGGAATATTATGCAGCCATAAAATAGACTAGGAAAGCTATTTATATACTAATATGAATCCTTACAAAGTAGGAAAAAAAGATACATTACCATTTATGTTAAAACTTACACATACACATACGCTTGTATATATACACACAGAATATCACTGAAAGGATACACAAAAATCTAGTATCTACGGTTGCTTCCAGAAAGAAAAGTGAATGGCTAGGGAGTAGAGTACAAGAAAAGACTTTCATCGCATATCCTTTTTTTACCTTTTGATATTTTTAACCATTTGTATTTTGCCTATTTTAAAAAAAAACTTGAAGGTATTTTTATGGAGGAAAAAAGGACAAGAAAAGCTGGGCATACTAGGAAGCCATAAGAAGTGTGGTAAGTAGATATGTATGTTGGGAAGGCCAAACTTGGACTTCAGGAAAGTTTCCCTGCTGGGTAACTGGGTTTTGGTTTGAGTGGAAAAGGGGAAGAATAGCTTTGATGATTTCTATATGCAAAGCTGTTAATTACATTTAGAGTACGTTTTTCTCTGCATTTAATAAATGAAAGTTGCTCCTACTTCTACATGCATGTTTGTATTTCAGAGTCCTCATACTCCGTTCGAAAGGATCAAATTCCTAGACACTGTCATATGTTAATCAGGGAAAATGGGCTTTCTAAACTTTAAAAAAAATTTGCTTTGGGATTATAAATATAATAGAAACATAATTCAAGACTCACTGTGCTTCCACATAGGCATGTTATAGGAACTTCACCCTGCACATCTAAGAGGAATAACAGCTACAAGAAGAAAGCCCCACCTCCCTGCCTCACATCTAGGCGCTGTGCAGTGACCCTGCACTAAGCTTTATCGATGATATAATCTCAAGATCTAGATCTAACCAAGAGAAAATTATTCTATGATCCCATGAAAATGGTGAACAATCTCAATTCTTACAGAACTAAGAGAAGCCCTGCTAAGAATACACAGGCATCCTATTCTCATCAGTCATTAAGAAAATACAAGAATTCAGGTGTATTAGGAATCACTCTGGAAACTCCATGCCAAATTCCTCAACCTGGTTATTACCTTTTCCAAAATTCTCTGCCTTCATTGATAGGAATATTAGACTGTAAAATTAAGCAGCTAAAAACTAAATCACGCTCACAGTTGGGCTATAGAAACCAGAAAGGGCAGAGATGTGGGCAGATTTAGAGGAAAAGCAGAATTCTATTGAATAAAAGTTTCACAATGTTTCTAAATTCCCAATTAAGAATGAAGGACCTGAGTCACCATGGGGACAAAGCAGAACAGCATAAAGGTAATTGGTGGGCCTCACTCAGTCATGTGCACAAATTACTGTTAACATATCTATCACCAACCAGCTCCACAAAGACCTGGGTTCTAATTCTCGTCCTGACACCTACTAGATGGATACGTTTGAAGAAGTTGCTCCTCCTCTGTCTCAGTTTTTTCTTCTTTAAAATGGGCTAATACTTCCTACCTTGACAGGAATTTTGTTGTGTTTTTTTAATGACGATCAGATATAAAATACCTACAGTGCTAAGCACATAGTAGGCATTCAATAAATGGAAACTATTTTTATATAATAATAAAACACAAAGATTAAATCCCCATCAAAAGTCTAACTAGGTGATTTTGTTACAAATTTTATATTAAGTCCAAACCTGATTAGTGGTAACTTAACAGTCATTTCTAACTTTCCTACTTAGAGTGAAAAAAATTCTAAAACCCTTACAAAACTAGTCTCTCCTATGAGGAGATTTAAATGGAATGATACATAAAAGAAGTTTCCTTCAAAACAGAGACCAAGGTAACATTTTAGTAAGGCAAAAAATTACAGTTCTTTGAAGTTGTTACCTTTTAAACACTTCTCTATATTACCAATATATCTAAACCACCACTATCAGGCAATAGAGCAAGATATATTGCTAAGTTTTACTACACCATGCTGATTTTTTTACAAAAGAGAGGGATATATATTAGGTAACAAAATCATGACTAGTTAAGAACCATGACTTGCTTCAGAAGGATAAAATCAGCAGAAGGTGGCACAGGCTGTCGTCAAACACCTGCAGTGCCCCAAATCTGCGATTACCTGAATCCCTACAGGGATGACTAACGAAGGAGAAGAGGTAGAGTCCTCTGACAGCAGGGCTGTTTCCCTACTCAAGCGAGGCTAGAGAGTGAGCACAGAAAACACAGTGACTCTACAGCCACATTAGGATGTGGCCCAGCTACCTTCTGGAAAGTGAATCCCAATCGACTTGACTACAATCTTCTAAGACTTTCAGAACCCAGACCAGAAAAGTGACTATAATACCATGCATTTCTACTGATTACATTTGGATTTTCTTTAGTTGAAATAACAGGATAGTATATGATGGTAATTACTCTTTGTAAGATTTTGAAAGAATCAAGGAACTTTTTCCGAGAGCACATAAGTTATTCACAAGGGCTTTGTTTTTATAACAACAAAATATTCCACCCTTCATTAAAGACATTTCTAACATGTATCTATTACTTAAACAAACACATTTTAGTCAGATATATCCAACTTCTGTTCTCCCTAAAAAAACCAGAACAAAACCAATTTTTATTATTTAGAATACCACCACTTCACTGGAATTGTTTCAGAAAAAGTGTCAAGATTAATATTAATGTTTTAAATATTCTTCACTAAATAATACTTACCTAAAATTCGGCATAATCTTCCAAACAACATAAAATAAGGACTCTGGGCTAAATGCAGTCTGGCTACCTTGCCATAAAGCACAGAGTGTCTTTCTAAACTCTTCCACCAAAGACCTGGAAAAGAAGAAAGGACGATACTCTTAGCATTAGTGAGAGGCTACTATTTCAATGTATAATGTCCGATTGTCTAAAATTGATAATAAATAAAAAATGAAAATATAAAAAGGGTTTAGTCTCTTCTGAATTAAGTCTGACAGTTAAAGAAGAGCATCTCAAAAACCCATATAAATAGTAGTAATTACTGACAAAACTAGTTTTTTAACCATATGGTAAACTTTGAGTATGCCAAAGTACTGCCGTACTTGTACATAAGGCAGTGGATAAGTTACAAATCAAATTACTTAAGAATGTACACTTAAAAAGACTTAACTCCTGCATTTTTCCTTCTTGTCCCTCAGTAGGAGCACTTCCCAGATCTCAGTGTGTGACCATCTGTTCTTCTCTGCCTCAGAGGGTTCATGTGGCCACAGAGCTTCAACACTCAACTCTATACCAATGACTCTCAAGCTAAAAGCCAGATTTTCTCATGACCACTTTTATTCGGGTTTCTCCAGTTTCCAACAGGAATTTTCTACTGGATGTCCTCTTGTCACTTCAAACTCAATGTATACTAAACTTGCTCTCTATACTCTCCTACTGTCCCCCAATATCCATTCTCTTTTTATCTCACAGGAGTAGATCTTCTATTTTTTTGCTTGGCATATGAACTCCTGGAATAAAAAACTTACAGTGTGTCCAACTTCTGAGAAATTTCCTTAAAGAGAAAGTAGTTCTTCGTATTAATCTCTTCCTTCTTCCTTCTACCTGGAATGAGGACAAAATGGTGGCGCTCCAGCACCATCTTGGACTATGTGGATGAGAGCCCCACCCTAGGGCTGGTGGAACAGAAAGCTAGAAGGAGCCTGATGATTGTGTTAAACATACCTAGATATGGAATACCTCCAACTTTCACATGAGAAAATAAACCATGGATGCTTAAGTCACTGTTAATTTTGGTTTTCTAGGCATATAGGTAAATTGATACACGTCCTCAACTTCAATGACTCTATCTGTCAATGCAACTACCATACTCATGGATACCTGATTGATAGCTCAGAGAATCTCAATATCTTCTTTCTCAACTCCTGTTCTTCAGCAGGTTCCTGGGATACAAATCATATTTTTTACTTCCTGGTACCTGAACCCTCTTGCTATGTTTGAGGAATTCCGTACCTTAAGAGTCTTGGTGAGAGTCAGCCTGCCTTCCGCCATGGAAGCTGAAAAAGCCAGATACTTGCTTTCTCTGCCTCCCTTGCAGCCTGGACTCAGGTACCTGACCTGGGTTCTGCCTATTTGAAGCAGGAGTTAGTGATGCAAATGAGCTGGGACAGCGCCAGATCCTTTCTGGCGGCAAAGAGCATCATCTGGAGTGCAGAGGCAGCAGTAACAGCAGCATTCACTCAGCGCCCAACTCCAGCAGTGCTGGCAATGGGAACTCTGGTGTCGCACTGGGCAGTAGAAGCAGTGATGTCTTTATGGGACAGTTCCGTGGGATTTACTGTACCTATGGTCCTGGATGCCTAGACTCCAGACCTGATTTTCCACCCATCCAGTAATGGTTAGCTCAGTAACAGACCTTCTATAAATTCAAGTGTTGCATAAGATGGCCAGAGGCAATTTCTGTAGTTTGTAACTAAACTGTCAATCACACTAATGCATTAAGTACTACTAATTCTTCCCTTCACTTTTGTGAATATGTATTTTTTCCCCTTCATTTCACTGCTATGCCCTCCAACCCAATTACTGTGAAGTGTGAAGCCTCCTTGAATGCAGGCATTTTCCAGCTCATCCTATATGCTGCTACCAAAACACCGCTTCTAATGACGTCATTCCATCCCTGCTCCAATACCTAGCTTTAAAGTTCCCCCATATTTTGGCTCTATCCATACTGTACACTATTCTAACATGTTTTATCCTATTCTCCTTCAGCCACCTAGGTAGAACAGTGTCAGATTATAAAGATGGCTTTTCAAAATGTGTCGGGATGGAATGTGTGGGAGCAGGGTGGGCAGGCCGGGAAAATATTACATTAAAATATATATAGATTATAAATCATAGCCCTATTTCAGTAATGTTAAGATATGAAAAAGTGTGGGGGCCGCCTGGTGGCGCAGCGGTTTAGTTCGCGCTTGGCAGCCCGGGGTTCGCGAGTTCGGATCCCGGGCGCCCACCAACGCACTGCTTGTCAGCCACGCCGTGGCGGCGTCCCATATAAAGTGGAGGAAGATGGGCACGGATGTTAGCCCAGGGCCAGTCTTCCTCAGCAAAAAGGGGAGGATTGGCAACAGATGTTAGCTCAGGGCTGGTCTTCCTCACACACACACAAAAAAAGATATGAAAGTGTGCCCCTTAAAATCATAATATGATAAATCTTCTGAACCCCAAAGAAAACTTGGCTATACTGAATTAGAATACATATTGGTTCTCAATAATCATCTGTCAATTTTTTCCATTTCCTTATCAACTAAGAATTGACTGTATTGCCCCATAATTAATTTGATGACTATAATCTTCTTATCCAAGACAGATTTACCTAACACTATCAGACAAATCAATTCACAAAGACTAATGACATTCATGCTGGTTTACACCTACAACTGTATTTCATATTTAGATGTCAATTTTAGAGTGTTCAAATCCACAAAGACCCAATAAGTAGAGTGCTAAGTCTATCCTACCTATCAGGTAAATACAAACAAAATAATTCCAACAATTATGAAGATTACCAGCTAGATACTTAAACACAATTTTTAGAATAAGAGTTTTTTTTTAATGTATGTGCCTATTAACTCACATAATGCAATGCAAATCACCAGTAAGAGTCATTGGTTTTGTAGTTCAAATCCAGAAAGACACGCTCTTAGAACTCACACATTGTTATCTCCTTGGCTCCTGGTGTGGTACGTTCGCCTTCCTGCTGTTTTCCCATTCCTTAACTCCACCGCGGGCAGTTCTTTGAAATAACAGCAAAACTGCTCAATGTTACTATTTTAAAAGGAAGGGAAGAAAATTATTTTTTTAAAAAAAAAAGGAATTTACTAGGACTTTAAAGAAAGTTCTATGTAACCTACACATGAATTTTGAAAATGCGATCTTTCAATTTCTCATTTAAATTGTTCTCAATGCAATTTCTTGCATTGAGTTTCTTCCTTAAGTTTCCTCATTTACTCTAAGAAAACAGTATAAACAGATGACTTTTTAGAAATGAACAAAGAGCTTAAAGCAAAATCTCTGTTGAAAAAATTCTCAATCCCCCCTCCCCATAAATTATTGCCATTTCTTTCTTTTCAGGGTACTTGTTTCCAGGTATTCAACACTTTCCTCAAATAAAAACAAACCGTGAAGCCAGCCATATTGTTTAGATACACTATACAGAATAATAAGGAGAATTAAGTAGTGACTAGAATTTCTTATTTGAACAAGACTAGATAAGCTGAGACAGAGTACCTCTAAGGAGAAACCAAATATGACTTCTGCTCCTTATGAGCAAGGTGGCCTTAGGAAGATAATTTATTCTGGCCTACAGTATACAACTTTCAAAATAATTTCTTCTACATAACTTAGGTCAGCCTTGTTGGCTATCTTATTTTTACTACTTATCTTTCATTTTGAAGATCTTCTAAACATTCAATCTTATGACCATACTTAAGACTCAACAAATGAATGAATGAAGTTCTCTGAACTAGGTTCCCTGTAGCCCAGGGGTCTGCAAACTACAGCCCACTGGCCAAATCTGGCCCTGGCCAGTGAGCTTTTACATTTTTAAAGTGAGTTTTACATTTGTAAACAGTTATTTTAAAAAGGGGGGCAGAGGGGAGGAGGAAGACAAAAATATGTGAGACAGACTGGATGTGGCATGCAAAGACTAAAATATTTACTATCAGGCCTTTTACCGAAAAAGTTTGCTGACCTCTACTCTACCCCATTCAAGAAGCAACAGGAAATAAAAAATAACAACTAACAGATATTTACTGCTTGGCACTCTTCTAAGCACTTCATATAAATTATATTATTTAATCTTCCCAACTAGTCTGTGAGGTAGAACTATTAT
This sequence comes from Tapirus indicus, assembly GCA_031878705.1. Taxonomy (NCBI): domain Eukaryota; kingdom Metazoa; phylum Chordata; class Mammalia; order Perissodactyla; family Tapiridae; genus Tapirus; species Tapirus indicus. The sequence goes on along the minus strand of CM062918.1, from coordinate 54,620,928 downwards.
CCCCAATTTTACTGATGAGGAAACAAAGGCACAGGGAATTGAGGTCACTTGCCCCAAGCCATATGACTAGAGAGTTAGGGGCAGAGACAGAATCTGAACCCAGGACCTTCGCTCTTAACCATTCCGCTAGAAATTAACATCAGATACTTAAGCTCTGGCTGTAACATTACCTGAGTGATTGAAGGATGGCATTCATGAAACACGTGTTCCCCAAATTCCGAAGGCCTGTGGCACAAATGGCAGTGGTGCTTCCCTGCAAAATGGGACAAGAGGCTACCAGTAATGCCAAGAGTACGGCCAACTGTTTCAAACATCAAAGCAAAGCAAAGGCCTATATTTGAAACTCCAGCACCCAGCCAACCTAGAATTGGTCCTTTTCTGTCCAATGAATATTTTAAACTCTCTTTCTAGTCTCTGTATAGGTGTCTGGATATTTTTAGAAGGCTGTTTCTGATCCTGGAATTGTTCTAAATGGAAGTACCTCATGGAAGCTTATGAGGAAATCAGCATTAATAAATACTTTGGAGTATACAACAGAAAAACCAGGAAGATCCTTAAAAGAAACAAAGATCCTTAAAAGACTTAATGCCTTTTTAAAATTCTATTAAAACTACTACAAATTGAAAAATACAAATATATTTACCCCAAGTATTTCTGTCTCCAAACTTTTAACTTTAAGCCATGCATAAACAACCAATACATGTTTTTCTAGCAATGGGATGTCAATCTTAAAAAACTACCTGAACTTCCCTTAAAGACTAAGGCTTGGTTTTCTGATTAGCTCTACAAATGCAGTATGACATCTGAATACTACACCTGTGAATCTACCAATCCAACCCAAAGCATCTCTGCCCATAATGTAGATGGCCAGAGAGCACTTCAGCTCTTTCTTCCACAAAATCATAAGACTTTAATTAAGTGCGTGTCTAAACTTAGGTAGCATGACAGCAGAGAGGTAGACGCAGGGCAAAATTATTGGTGTATTTAAAATTATTTAGTCATGTTTACATTTTGTTAATCCATTAATGGCTCATACATCTGGTAACAGATGGTTACCAGAATGAAAAGCATATTCTTTCATGGTGAAACTGTATTAACGAAGTCCTAAGAAAATTTACCAAAACTCCAGACCCATAGAATTTGCACCTTTAAAAGAAGGAAACAAGGATCTTTGGGATCTACAGAAACGGAGCAAAAGGTACATGAGTAGGTGCTAAGAACAAATGCTTGCTAAGGCAGAGGAGCACAGTAGTAATCCTGACCGAAGGAAGGCACTGACAGATGGACCCACTGGGGTATTGAGTCACATCAAGAATCATTAGTTCAAGTGGCAAACATTTTGTAAAATATTCCAAATCCAACACATACATTTATAAAAGTTTATAAGGGGCAATATTAATGTCAGAGTTGTAATAAAACAGTGACTAGATCTTAACCAATTCTTATATTTGAATAAATTTTAATTACTTACATTTACTTTTAATAACTTGCTGTTTAGTGATGAGTTTTCCAAAAGTTTTCTTTTCCTATGCCTGTCAGCTGTGAAAGCTGAGCTATTAAAATATAAACAAAGTCAAAAAGACATTAATATACACATACTACACAGCAGGTTAAAGAATAAACTTGGCTGTTCTAAGCATTTAGGGAAGGTATGAAGCCCTGCCTGGCTGCGTAGTAAGGCTAGGAAATGACCTGTTAGGCCACTGTGGCCCACAAGTGCCTGAAGTGACTGAGGAGTTCCACTTCCCTTGGAAATCCCCGCTGCTCCTCCAGCAGGGTGGGACTGGAAGCAGCCACCACCAGGCACTTCTCAGAATAGCTGACCAGGTAGATGCAGTTTGCGAGACTATCTCTCTCCACTACTGTTCTATCTACCTAATCAGTTATGAAGCTTCAAAAAGGAGAAGACTCATTCCTCATAACAAAAGGAAAACCCTGGTCTGACATGATTGTTCTGAGATTTAACATGAAGTCTCAAATACTATGCCTTCTTAATTAAATACTGTACTTCTTTCTTTACTTAAATACTATACTTCTTCCTTTTTTTTGTGTGTGTGAAGAAGATTAGCCCTGAACTAACATCTGTTACCCATCCTCCTCTTTTTGCTGAGGAAGATTGGCCCTGGGCTAACATCCGTGCCCATCTTCCTCCACTTTATATGGGACGCCACCACAGCATGGCTTGACAAGCAGTGCATCGGTTCATGCCCAGGATCCGAACCTGCGAACCCCTGGCTGCCAGAAGCAGAGCGCTCGAACTTAACCGCTATGCCACCAGGCCGGCCCCCTATACTTCTTTCTTAATTTTGATCAAGATATGTTTTGCCCATTTGTCATAATAGATTATGACATGATCTGAGTTTGCAGAATGATAAATAAATTATAGGCATATATAAATTCATTTGATTCAGCTATGCTGCAAAGGATATTCTAAAACAGATCCTAATGAGCACAGAAATTCTGAATTAAAATTATTCAAAAATTTTCTTGATGAAAGAGATATTTTGCTTAAATTTTATCAGAAAGTAATTCCAACCTTCAAAAGGTCACTTTAAAATTATTACGTATTAGGAGAACTAATCTAAAAGAAGTAAAAATTATCATTAAACAACACAGACTTTTAAGTCTGCCAATTCTTTCCCATCTTCTAAAAGTAACAGACTAATCCAAAGTAAATACATAGTTATTTAATTTCCACATTAACTATAATATCTTTGGAACATAAGATCTAGTGACAGTCAGTTGCTTCAAATCTAAAAATATTCTTAGGAAACATGTCTTCAGAACTACGTGCACGTCCCTCTCAGAGTATCACTGACTACAAGGTAAGAAGAGACCAATTCTATATATTACGTTTTTAAGTTATCCCTTCACAGATTCTGTAAGTAAAGAAGTTGAATCCCAAGCACAGTATATATACCACTTAGTAACAATGCCTAATAGTTAAACTTTCAGTTTTAACCTATATAAATAAAGCATTTAGCTTTTTCTTAAAATGGCAGAATCCTCTAGATCTACACTAATATGGTAGCCACTCACTACATGTGGCTATATAAATTTAAATTAATTAAACTTAAATAAAATTTAAAATTCAGTCCCTCAGTCATACTAGCCACTTTTCAAGTACTCAATAGCCACATGTGACTAGTGGCTATCATATTGAACAGTGCATATTATAGAAAACTTCCTTCACTTAAGACAGTTCTATTGCACAGCACCACTATAGAGGATGTGAGAATAGTCTCAAGTTAAGTAAAACACAAATATAATCACAGTTTTTAAATTGCAGCTTCCACTATAGACTAAAGCCTACTTTCGAAAACATAAAAATGAACTTAGATAATGTCTTTCAACGTAGGGAAAGGATTGCAAGGTAGATTTTTCAGTGAAGCCAAGTAGAAGTACAGACAAGGCAGTCTGTGACATCTTTTAGCTGATGAAGTGGTCAATGGAAATAAAAGATTTGATAACTGCATAAATGCATGCAGGTTCTTGACTGTCCTCTTTTCCCTTTGACCTGATTCTGATGAATTTATTTGGGATTGAGATGGCAGTCTTTTTCTGAGAGAAAACTATAAATGGCAGAAAAATATCCTGGTAGCTACCCACTTTTAAAACAAAGAATTAAGTTAGTAAAATCTTTACAATGACATCACCACGCTAAGGAGTGATAGTACATAAATTACTTCAGGAAACTCCTACTTCACAGTTAACTGTGACAGTTTCAGACAAAATTCAATATTGTGTGTCTCTAATGCTAGACAGGGCTCCTGCTGCTCTGTCAAAATTCAAAGGGAGGAAGCACTTTGAAAAAAGAGAGGAGCCAAAAAATGACAAGCCAAAAAGTACTTACACCCAAAGTGTTTTAATTCATTCAGATTTTAAAGAAATCAACTCTTCTTCCCTTACAAGCTTTATAATCTATTTAGTCAAGAAGATACACATAAAGACTTTGGTTAACCAAAACTATACAGTTTCACTCAAAGAACTTAGGTTATTTCCTCCCAATATATGATTTTTAAATATTCTATTGGCTTTACATTTAAGTTTGCTAAGGGACTCCTACTTTGGGCATGTTCTCATAATAGCTTTTATACATCCACTGTCAAAATAAATTAGATGGCACTTGATGATTAGGGGTGATTTACACCAATTTCACTGGAGTCAGCAGTCATACTAGGGCCACACTTCTATCCACTGCGGCTTGAAAGGCATTGCTCTTTGGGTTTCTGTTTATTGCTTGAATTTTGGGTCCAGTGAGTTTTATCTGAATAACCTATTTGGCTACAGCAAGTAAAATCTATTCACGTAACTAATTTCTTTATGATGACAAAGCATTTCACATCTTCTCGTAATTTCAAGTGATATCTACTGCCTCTAATAATAAAGGAAAAGAAGAAACTAGGATCTTGTGCTATCATATTGATACAAAGTGGACAATAATGTAACTAAACCTAATTTCCCTTAAAAATAATGCATAAACCTTAGTGCTTCTAAGACCTCATAATACATTTGACAAAGATTTTCTAGTATCAAAGGTAACTCCACAATGATTTTATATTGTTTTCTGCCCTTTCCTTGCTCCCCCAAAATACCCCTTGCAAATTAATTGAGTAGCTTATAAATCAGTGGGTAATAACTAAAAAACAGGTTCCTGGGCCCTTGGCTGTGGTTTATGATAAATATCAAATGAAATAAATGCTGAGCTATGACAATTAACTATGGGCATAGTTTCAGATATCCAGACCAAAGTTTATTTTATTAACATTTCAGTCACACTAAAAACATGATAAAAGTTATGGAACATATAAACAAAAATACCACTCAAAAATTCTAAAAGACCCCTCAGCCCCATTCCATCCCCTTTCTTTCCAAAGGCCTACTACTTACTTTTCCAAGTTCTGTAAGTGTTCTCTGACTTTCTGCACCAGTCCCAGCTTGGTGTCATTAACCACAAAATCATCACAGCGATAACTGCAAGGAAAATATTAATCAATGTGTATAAAGAGCTTGAGGAAACCACAGTAATGAAATCACTAAAAGGCCTGGCTGCTGCCAAGAGATCACATGGCTCTGCAGGCAGTTACTGTCGGTGGTAAGTTTAAAGAGGACTTGGAATCCACAATGGAATGTTTTTAAGAGCCTTTTTAAAAAGCCACGTAGGCAATGAACACTAGCCTCTTTTCACATTTTTATTCAAAAACTCTTCAATTCCCCCTTCGAAAATGAAATAAGCTGCTACATGTGTGACACTCTTTTTAGTGGTGCATAATACATGGAAAATGAAATAAAAAAGCACCAATTCTATTCATGTAGCATTAAGCCTAAAGCTTTAAGGTGATACTTCCCAACTCAAATTAATGGGGAGTTTGGGGGGAAGAGAGATTTAACTGAAGGGCAGGGAAAAGGTAATTAACCTGTAGGGATATCTGAATTAAAAACTAAAAATAAAACTATACATTTTAAACATAATTTAATTAAAATAAATTGAATTCAGACAGTTGACAAGAAGGAATCTTTTCACTCTGAGGTGCTATAAAAACTATAAAACAGTGGCTACATCTTTTAAGAAACTGGTAACTGCATTGAAGAAAGATGTTTAAGGGGTTCTTTAGAACTGTGTGTGTGTGTGTGTGTGTGTGTGTGTGTGTGTGTTTTAGCAAGTCAATAAGCAAATAATATAAGGAATACATGTAATAAACTTTAACTTGTACATAACACTCCATTTTTTTCCTGGGATAAGGCCAATTTTAACAAAAACAACTTACAATCTAGTACCAATATATTCTTTTGAACAGCAGCTTTGTATAAAACCACTTTTTATAACTACCAAAGAATAATGACAACAACACTACTATTCTGAGCAAATAAAACCTTGAATGCACAACAATTAGTAAAAATTAGGTCATCTCTACCAGAATCCAACAAACATTTCTCACATATGAGAAACCAGTCTATAAAAAAATGAGATAAGGATGGGGGAAAGTAATTTAAAAAGAAAAGGTTACACACAAAAGCATAGCTTGTGTCTTCTGTTCACAGGAGTCAAAATTTTAAGTGAATGCTTTTGAAAACTTTAACTAAAATATTATATATGTAATTGTAACACCCCTCCCCCCATTAATTGACCTCCTCCTGTCAATCAAGAGTCTCTAAGTATTCTCCAAGTTCCCAGGGTCAATCTCTAACATTGCCACAAAGAGAAAAGCTACTTTGTACATCCTGGACTGTTTCTCTATGATCAAAGTATCAGCAATGGCAGGAGAATAATTCTTTATCGGTTTTATGACCAATCCGTAAAGGAATTAAATTAGTGAAAAGGTTTAATTCCTTGCTTCCTCTTAGCATAAAGGTTAATAGGGTAAGGTCTACCCTGCCTGTAAATTGGGGCTTAAGGCACTTGGTGCCTCCGTGAACCTTAGGCATTCACTGAAGAATGAAATTGCATTGTTACTCTAATTCCTCCCTACATTTTCATTCTATGTTTGCATAAATTTATGCACATATTTCAGATAAAACAATACTCAGTGTTCAAAACAAAAACAACTCTAAATGCTAGTGTTCATCTGGGAAAGTCTAGGAGCAAATTCAGATCACCTTTCATACATTTATAGGCTGCCAAAACAGCTAAAAGAAAAGTGAACCCCTTAACCTCCACAAAAAAGTGGTTGCTTTGTTTAAAGAAACAAATTCTTTCCAATTAAATGAAATAACTGATTTTTTTCTTATTAATTTTTTGATGTGATATGGATTCAGCTTGGGATATAAAATTACATTTGTAAAGGTAACATTTTCATATACTGAAATATAGATTTATTTATGGCCTTGCTCCATTCTGAACTAATCCTAGGTCTAGTTGTTTCATCTCCCTGAACTTTCATCATCAAAGTGAATAAGTTGCTGTAGACTCCAGAGCTGTGCTAATGTGGCTGATGCAACTGAGGAACTGAATTTTAAAATTTTAATTCATACAAAATTTCACTTAACAACTGAAGCAGTATAAAATATTTTTCCATTGAACATAACTTCATGGTATTGGTAAAACTATACTTCACTTTCATTATTACATCCACGAGATGTACTGCAGTGCACATGATGGGTGCATGTGTCATTTCTAGTATTACACATAAGCACGTCACAATCTAGTTTGTGTCAACAGAATGATTCAAGTTGTTTTTCTTTGCAACAATGTAGCACTGTAATGTATTTATTTGAGTACTTTATGCAGACAGCATGAGTTACAGGGATACCTATGTAAATACTAATTGGAAGTTAAATTGAAATACTTATTTAAATTACAATATAATTAAATTATTTTTCTAGCTTAAAAATTAAGAATGAAGAAATTTTAACTTTCAAACGAAAGCACATTAATGAGGCAGAATCTGGTGGAGAAGGTTTGTCACAAATTTTACAAAGAATGGCAAGTACAATTTGCTGTAGCAGAGCAAAATGAATAAGTTGTATAAAAGAAGTTTTAAGATAATATAGTAGACAATATTAAGAGTCATTTTCAGAAAATGCATATTAATTTAATAAGAAGTTGCCTCTCAAGAGTCAAAAATCATCAATTAAATTAGTCACAATGAATGAAATCAGAATTAAATATATAACAAAAAAAATTCCTAACGATTATTAAAAGATTTGAGCTTGTAATTTTGGCCAACTATAAAATGGCTTGAATTCTTGCTCAAGAAAGAAAACTATTTTTAGATGGAGAGATGAAAATTTTAATTATTATTTCAGTTAAGAGAATTATGTTTAAAAATTTGAGGAAAAGAATAAAAAGGATATTTTACAAAAAGTGAAGGATCTTCAAATAACCACCAAGCAAATGTCAGTGAATAAAAGACCTTTCTCACAATATTAAAGATCAATCAATTCAACATTTGAAAAATTGCAAGTGCTTTTACTTTTAGCTTTAGATGAGTTTTACAAGATAAGAGATACTGGCCAATTAATACTTTGGCTATGTTTTGTCTTAAATGACTTCTAAATTTACAAAGAAACGTCTTTGTCTACTTGCAACCTGAAAAATAATCAGTCTCAGGGCTGGCCTGGTGGTATAGTGGTTAAGTTCGTGTGCTCCACTTCAGCGGCCTGGAGTTCACAGGTTTGGATCCCGGGTGCAAACCTACACTCCACTCATCAAGCCATGCTGTGGCAGCGTCCTATATATAAAGTAGAGGAAGACTGGCACAGATGTTAGCTCAGCGACAATCTTCCTTAAGCAAAAAGAGGAAGATTGGCAACAGATGTTAGCAGGGCCAATCTTCCTTACCAAAAAAAATAATAATCGATCCAATGTTGTACATATTTTTTAATCTTTTACATCTGTCACTTTCACGTAGATAGGAAAAAGTTAGTTTCTATCAGGACAGACAATGGGCCAGCTACGTGAGATTAAAAATCTAGATTTACTGGAATTATGATTTGTTCCACTATGTGATAACATATTAAAAATATCTGTGCTCTGAAGTAGGCTGTATCATGGTTGCAGTTATTAAAATTGTTCCATATATATGTGCAAATGCTATAAATCATCACCAGTTTATGGAACTGTTATAAGAAATAGAAGATAATGAATTTAATGACTGTATGTTCTTTGCCATGTTCATTGCCTGAGTCAAGGAAGAGTTTTACAAAGATTTACTGTACAGTTAACTCTAATTCAAGATTTTCTTGAAAGAAAAGGAACACTTGCCAATATTCAACAGTCGAAGAGAAAACATCACAGTGTGATTTACAGTTTTTCACCTTATCACAGGGCACATTAGAATCAGCTAAATTTAAAGATGCAAGGAGAGAACAAGCTTATTTGTGGTCTATCTAGATAGGTACAAGAATTTATGTTAAAATTTAAACATTTCATAATACAAATAAATAATGATTTTACACATATTTAATGAATAAACATCATAAGATTTTAATTGTAATAGCATTATGTAAATTGGCTGCAAAATCTATGAGAAAATTTGGAGAAGACTTTGTTGGTATGGATAAATCGAGAGTTGATTTTCAGTTGAGTTTACAATGTCTCTGAATTCGATGTTGATAATACTGAGTTGTTACAACAGTTAGTGGATTTACTTAGATGTAGTTTTGGAACTGAAATGCTTTTGCTTCAGAGTCAAAGCAGTTGTTCTACAAACATGAGTCAGTTTTGTCAACACAGATGTAAATATGAAAGAAAATGATATTTTTGTACTTCTTTCATTTATTGGAAAACTTTTAAGAGTGTTTGGAATCTACTTTTTCAACTGCAATTTTTGTGAATCTAAATAGAGATCAAGCATTTCTGATGAAAATTTAGCATCTGAAAGGAGATGTGCTGTAAGTGTAAAATACACACTGGATTTAGAAGGTTTCATATGAAAAAAAGAATGAAAACTATCTCTAATAATTTTATATTGATTACATGTTGACATAATATTTGGATAACTAGGTTAAATAAAATATACAATTAAAATTAATTCTCCTCTTTGTTTTTGCTTTTTTAATGTGGCTACTAGAAAATTTTAAATTACATATGTGACTTGCATTGTTTCTGTTGGATAGCACTGCTAAAGGGGGTATCTAAGACCCCACCTGCTCTAATACTCTATAATACTACCCAATATCATAAAGAGGTAACAAATATAACTTTATTGAACTATAAGAAATCAATTTTATTTTGGTTGGATTTGTTTTCACTGGCTTAAAAAATTTTTTTTAAGTTTTCACGACTGTCCCTATTTCTCAAGCCAATTTTAGGTTCTCTTACAGCCATTAGAAGGACACATTTCTAGATTATAACTTTTGTACTGTCACCACACTATACGAGCGTTATTTGATGATGGCGATGATCATGATGAAAGCAGGGCACCTGCTTCCACAGGTCCATACTTCCAAGAGCGCCTGGCACGTGGCAGACGATCAGTAAACGTCAGTTTCCTTCCTCTGCATAACCAAGAGCTGCCTCACAGCACACAGCCTCTCTAACCACCCCAACTCCCGTTTTGATTTCTTCTCCTTCCCAGGCCCAGAGGTCAAAAGAAAGTAAGTAGGTTGCCTGGTTGCCTTAGTCTGTAGCTGAGACACTGCTCAAACTGGAAACCATCCCACTAATACTGGTGTGAAAAAGTCCCAAGGCAAACAGAAGAATTTAAAGTAAACAAGTTCTAAAAATCTCTTCCTGGTTTACAACTGTGTTGAAGCTATTTGGTCAGAATTATGCTTACCTCTAACACCTGGAAAAAAACTTAGCCACTCTTCTCAGTTTTCCCTTCAAGAAGATTACACCAGAATAAGAAGGACAAAAAAGTAGTACATAACTTGTAGGTTGCATTTCAAAGGCTTGTAGATTGGTCCTCTGAAACTTGGAATGCATTTCCCATTTTGAAATGTTATAAAATATGGTTAAATGTCAGTAGGTGAAAATACACGTAGTTTCAAAAATGTAGTTGACACATAAAAAGTTCTACTCCTCTTTTTCTTCTTTCTATACTGCTGGCACTGAGAAACTGTGATAGGAGAAAGGGGGGCAGGGTAATCCAGATAACTTGATTAGTGCTTTGCTAGGCAAGGAGGTCCCGGGTTCAGCACCTCCTCATACACATAGGACTCCATGTGTCTAACAAACAAAAGCCAGGAACTACCTATATTATCCAACCAACTTTTAGGCTATTAAATTTATACAAAAGTTTTTATTTAGTGATTTTTCAAGTAAAGATGAGCTCTACTTCTAATAGACTACGTGTCAGATAGGGAAAAGGTTCACTTCCGTATTTAGTAAAAAGAACTGTTTGACAAAATTTAAGTTAATTGAACATTAAAGACAAAAAAATAATACTTAGAAATCATATTAGGCAACATAGTACAGATGTTAGATAAAGAAATAGGATATAAAAAGGAAAGGTAAGAGGGGGATTGGTATCTTTCTTTACTTCTAACACCTTGAAACAAACTACACTATCATCTTAGCTACGTAAAAGATTAGTCTCAAACCTAAATTCCTTGAGCCAAATATGATCTTAAAGTAGTTTTAAATTACTTTAAGCCGGCAGTTAATAAACTAATTAAGCATACAGTATGGTATTATATGTATACCACTGTTAAGAGCAGAAGATAAAAATTAATTTTACTACCTTGCACTGAAAGAATATACATCAAGTAGCAGGTAAATTTTCATAAGAAAAACACAAGTTATTTATACTATTATATAATTAGGGAGGTTACAAAAAAGGTCACAGCTTTAGTTATTTCAAATTCTGCTTATTCTAAAAGCAAAATGAAATTGATTCCTTATGTACACATCTTTAGATTTTGAATTATTTCTATTTCTAGCATCTAATCATGCCTAATCCTTTCTACTTTTCTTCCTACAATCTCACTCAAACCCGTCTTTTTTCTCCTCCATTTCAACTAACCTTCCATTCTACACTTTGGTTATTTTCTTTGGTGTGATCTTTCCCCCACCATACAGTGACTTTCAAATCCATAGATATCTAAAGCCAAATTAAGCTGTAGTATTTGACAAAACGCAACATCAGCCTTACCTAAATTTTCTTCTCTCTCACCTTTCCCTCCCAATCTTCACTTTCACTTCAGTATTACCTGCTTTACATTGAGATTTAAGCTTTTATCCCATATACCACCAACTCCCTTACCCTTCCTCAATATTTTCCATGTAGCAATATGCACTTGTTTAATGGCAAAAAATATTCCTCACTTGGTCATCCCCACCTGTCCTTTCTTTCCATTCTCCAAAAATGAAAACACGCAGCATGTCTCAACCATTTTCTTGTCCTAAAATTTAATGTGGGTTTACTTCCTTTTTAAAATTCTAACTTTAGAAACACTTGTTTCCTTCCTATTTTTGCCCTACACTACATGCCTAACAGGCAAAACACTAGTCTACTAAGGAGAAATCTTCAAATTATTTTCATCAGGCTCCTAATCAAGTTAACAAGTAAACCCCCAAAATATTTATACATGTTTGTATTAATAAATTACATATGTAAGTAAATCTAAATTAATGTGTATAGTATAAAAAAGAAAAATTTTAGAATAAGCTACAGATGAAATAAATTATTTTAAAATGTCTTGCTATTCATGATATCTTCATAGTATTATTAAACAAATACCTCAAAGTACAATATACACATAGGGCGAGGTTTGACATTAATGATAATAGATATAAATTCATATTTCATAGAGTCTTTTAAACTTTTTGTCCAACTTATCAGATCTGATTAGTCTTTGTTTTTATTAGATAGCCAATATTTTTACCTTGTAATGTGTTCGATGAGCTCAGAGTAAGAAAGTCTGCCAGCTTGCCTTTTTCTTGTTCACCAGTATTTGCATTATTACCTTGCAGGTGGGTTTTTTTTTTTTTTTTGTAAAAAATCTTTTACAATGTGTATCCATTTGATGAGGTTTGATTTCGTAAAACTAAGTAAATCCATATAACTAGGCAGACAAAAACCAACATACTGCAAAATGCTAAAAGTGAACAGGGGTGAGGACACCACATGTGAAGCTCTGATTCAGGACACTCTGTGAGTGGTTCATGTCACAAGACCATCTAATCTACACATCACTGGCAGCAGGTGTATTAAATATTTACCAAAGTTTTTTTTTTTTTTCAAATGAGAGTTCTGATATTTTCTTCCCACACCCTCAAGTACATTATTTTGGAGACCACTGCACTAAAAACTAGGTCCCCAGCACACAGTGGGTTCTCAGTGAATACTAACTCATTGAATAAAAGCAACACATCTGTTATTCTGATTTTTTCAACATTGTTCCCATTATGTTTGAGGATCATCATGTAAATCAGACTCTGTCTCAAGTAAAAGTTTTGAATGTAAAAATTTGGGGGGGAAAGAGACTGCTTATAATACGAAGTTTTCTTCATAAAGGATTTATATCTTTTCTTTGTATCTTTCTTTAATACATTTATTCCTAAATATAGTTTATAGTTTTTGTCATTATGTTGAATGTTTGTTTTTTTGTTTGGTCATTTCCATTTTTAACTGATGACTGCTAAAGAAGAGAAATCTAGTTTTTGTATACTTATCATATATTACCACTTCAAAATTTCTTATTAATTCTACTTGTTTTCTACTAAAGTCCCCCTGAGTTTTCTGGGCATTCGATTATAAAATTTGAAAATAGAAATAATTTTTTCTTTTCCAATATTTATACTAATTATCTTATTTACTTACAGTCTTATTTCAATGGTTAGAACTGACAAAACAATACTTAATAATAGTGACAATCATGTAAATGATGATAGAAGGTATTTCTGTCTTGTTTCTGATTTTAATGGACATAGCTTTAGTATCTTGTCAATTAGTATATGATGTTTGCTTTCTTTTGGGGGGGAAACTATGATACTTTAATAGTTTTATTTCAATGTTACTAGTGGTTTTTTTTAAAATCAGAAATGGCTATTTATAAATGTGCTTCTACTAGTACAATAAACTGGAGTTTCCTTTAATAATGAATATGTTGGCAGACTTCAGATGAAATTAACTCAGTAATTTTTCTTTTTGATATATTTTACTGAGTTAGATTTGCTTTAAGTTATAATTATTTGCAACCATTTTAATTAGTGAAAGTGACATTTTCTTTTTGGAGTTTCTATCAGATGTTTGTCTAAAGGTTTCGAAAGTTTCATAACATTAATATACTCATTAAATTTTAACAGTTTAAGGCTTCACTGTCCAATATAATAGCTACCAGCTACATGTAGTATTTTACCTTATATTAATTAAAATAAAACATTCAATTCCTCAGTCCCACTAGCTGCTTTTAATTGCTGAACTGCTACCATATTGTATGGCACTGATATCACACCCAAAGGAGAGAAAATCTTTCTCTCAGCTTTAAAATTCTAGGTTTTTTTTTTTTTTCCCATTCCCATTGTTAGTGCTATTGAAAAACTAAGAAAATATTCCCAGGCCAAACCATTCTTCACCCATCTGAATCAAGAAGCAATCATCATATAAATGAACCTGATTTTTTATTCAACAGTAAAGAAAGAAGTCCTTTAATCTACTGGCTACAAAGTGATTTTTATACAGTAAGTCGTGTATAATACTAATATCGAAAAAACCCCAAACAAAACAAAAACTTTTATGCAAAAAGTACCCCTCAAGAAGGGGACAATGGCAGATCAATCAGTAAATTTTAAGTTCCTTTTCATTCCCTTGCATAATATTTTGATATCTGGAGGCAAATTTGATCTCTGGTTTTATTATAATTGACAGATATAGACACAGAAAAAAACAAGCTGATATTCTAATGACCTCATCTATTTCAAACCAAGAAAAGTTAAAATCCAAAAGAACTCTTTTAGAAAGCAAGTTTTTTTTTAAATTCTCTTTTATTAAATTCTGATGTATTGCCATTGAATATGCCAATTTTGGAAAATGAGAATAATACCTGCAGAGAAAACCTATATCCTTTGATAAAGCAGACAAGTACCAGTGTATTAAGGAAGAGCATGTTTTCAGACCAGCACTATTTTCTTTTTAAACTTCAAAATACTGTTTTTAAATAAAACTCTCCCTATTCTCTAATCTTTACACTGAAAATTCGTGTCCAAATAGTTTATAATGATAGCCAACAAAAGATTTTCCCCTTTCTAATTTTGAATCACAACTGCCTTTGAACATGATTCAGTATCAATTTAAGTTCACAAATAAGAACTTTATTTTTATTAGTTTTAACATTAAAACTGCTATTTGTTACAGGTGTTTAAAATCTGAAATACAAGTCTTTTTTCTAGACAAATCAACTGATTCACATTTCATAATATTACTTTGTTTGAAAGAGTGCTTTAAAACATTACCCTACCAGGAAGGAAAAATTCTAGTAATTCAGTTTTAATATTCCTTTCATACTTTTGTATTCTCAGAAATTCAGCTATTGTTGATAAGGATCAAAGTTGGTAAGACTATGTCAGATGTCAAAAATTATTTGTTCAGTATTTTAAAACTATTAATTCCAAATGTCTATCTACATAAGAAATCAAAGTTTCTAATTTTAATCTTTGTTTCTGTCCCACATTTCTTTTCGATCAATTTTAATCTTTGGGTTTTTTCCGTATAATAATGTATACCACAACAATTCCATTTGTATTGACTTGAGGGAGGGAAGTTGGTGTGTGAAGAAAGGAAATAATACTTAAACAATAAACTGAACACTAGCCCTTGTTTGAAAATCTTGGGAAGATTTTCATTTTTACTGAAATCTTCACGTACCTCTAGCTCAGTTAACGTGACTTATCTCCTAAAGGAGTGAGTTTGTGCCATATCAAAATTATTCCTTTTGGTGTTGCTTTACCAGTTTTGAAATAGTGACTCATTTTATATTGTTTTATATTGTTCTGTTTGGTTAATATGTGCTTCTTGTGGACACCCTGTTTATTTCAGATGGGAAGGGAGCTGCTCTGCAAGTGTCCCTCTTGGTAGGTAAATGAAATAGCTCACATGATTTAGGTCTTCTTCAGGAAAAATGTTCTGTGGCTCTTCAATCCTCCGAAATGATCACAGGACACAATGTTATAGATTTGGTGTAACGTTCCCCATTTTCAGAAGATAGTCAACAAAATTCAATCTTTCAAACATATATTGCCTACTCTGCATCAGACATTGAGTACTGAGAAAGACAGAAAGTTCTGACATATGGTTCCTGCAGTCCCCAAGGACATTTACAAATAACTGATGTGCAGCAGGAAATTACAAGTATCCCAAGAACTATGAGTTTAGGGGAGATTACATCCAGCTACAACTGGAGCTGGGAGGGGCCAGTGGGGATAGTTCAGTGATAACTTCATAAAGGATATGCCAAGATAGGACAGGGCAGGGACTCTTGGAAAGGGGAAAATAAGGATAGAAAAACTGTAAGCCCTAGAGCATGTTTCAACTTCTTTAGAGCAAACAGCACATGGAAAAGGAGCTTTAACATTAGCTTAAGTCAAAATATTTTGACTACAAGCATAATAATTAATAAGCAAATAGGTTAAACCTAATACACAAATATTTTACCTCTGAAGCAAATCATTCAGTCTAACCACAAGAAATTTATGTACAAGGAAAATTTACAAACTGAAGTGAAATTACTAAAGTGCACTGGAAAACACACACACTCACACACCCATACACACCCATACAGAAAGAAGAAATCTTTTTTTGTTTGCTTCTTAATCATAGTGAGGTGTGGGGAAAATGTTAATTTAATCCACAGCTTCATCAGTTTACACCGTTGTAAACTGATGAAGCTGTGGATTAAATTAACATTCAGATTCCTTTTAGGCCGTCAGTGTAATGCTACAGGGTGACTGCCTGGCATTTTGTTCTAAAACCCACAAATGAGATGGTAATGTGACCAGCTGCAGCTCCCTTCCTGCATTTCAGAAGCTCTGGGTGTCCACACACTTGCAGTTCTGTATAACTTCACACAAAAGACTGGCAATTGGCCAAGAAGCCTCTGCCGTGGTGTATATTCCCCAAGGTTGAAGATTTGCCATTTAATTCAAATTCAGCCACGAAATGGCATGTACTTTAGCACACTATACCAATAAAAAACGAATTAAATTTCAGTTCTAGTTAATAAAGGTATTCCTCCAAAATGCAATATATAGACATTAAAGTACATAATCTACATTTTTAAAGACACCTATGAATATCAATCCACTCCATTAAGATAATTCTAAGATAATTCTTAAAATGTCCTCAAATGATACCATTTCCTCATAATCTTACCAGTAATGAGAAAACCCCACTGCACACAGAGATTTAATTGCATTTCCAAACTTCCCCATTAAGCATTTCATGCACATCCTAACTGAAAATCAAGGAGAATAAATGTTTTCAACATCTAGTATATATAGGTTGACATGACCTACAACAATGATTGTGAGATAGATACCTCACGAATGATCCTAATTTCTGCTAATGAGAAATACTTACAACCTTACAGAAACCCATAGTTCTGTCAATTATGTAGCTATGTCATTCCTGAAGGAAAAGGGGAAAAACTAATGAGAACATTTTAACAGCTTGGCTAATGCTTAACTTTCATAGGAAGGAGTGTTTTACAAGAGCAAACAACAACACATCGAGCACTAGCCCTTGTGTGAAAATCTTGGGAAGATTTTCATTTTTATTGAAATCACCATCTTCCTTTAGCTGCTCTCTCTTCCAGGTCTGGACATCTTCCACACAAAGGATCACTGAAATAGAAGTGATCTGAATGACTACACCTTAAGATGTTTTATTCAACAGCCACAATTTAATAACGTTAAACCTGTAAAAATTTAAAAGACTTGGGAAGCCACTGACCTTTTTTTCTTCTTTTTGATGGATACCTTTCCACAATACAATTATCAAGTAAGGACAATGAAGAAAGGGCTAGCACACAACTTCAGTAGAAAGTGTGAATCAAACGTGATATGTGGACTTTAAATCCCCATCCCTGCTCAGTACTGCCTTCATGTGACATTCAAGGGCTATATGGAAAAAAAAAATATTTCCAAAGGGATCCTTTAAATGACTTGGTTTTTTTCTTTTTTTCCTTCAATGTCAAAAACCTTTGAACTGAGAGTAAACTGATTAAAACAAGTAAAGAATTATTCATCGAAATTTGCTTCACACAGAAGTTAAAACTACAAAATACACCGACCGAGCATACCAAAGAGATGCGGATTGTTAAACATCACTTGAAGCCTAAATAACCTAGTTCTAAGTAGTCACAAAAATAGATACTTACTTTATAGTCACATATATGAAACAGACGTAGATTATATTACAAGGAGAGAACAGGGCCTCCAATCTCCTTTTAAAGGATGTGATACTTTAAAAAAAATAGCCTGAAAGGCTACAAATAAAATTTTTGACATTTATCTACAGAGGAGTAGAAGAGGAAAGTGGAATGGCACTGGGAGAGGGGAGACCATCAAAATAAATTTTTAAACAAAGAAGTTAAATTTTTAAGATTATATAACAAAATGTTAACTGGACAATAGTAACACTTTTTTTTTTTAACATGGGTTTTTATCCTATTATTCTTCAGTTAAAAACAAAACAAGAGAAAGAAAAAGAATTGCAATGAACGACAACAAAGAAATAGATACTTTTCATTTCCCTGAAGCTGGGCTGGACAAGGAACAGGGGACGGGAAAGAAGAGGAAGCCTAGAAGCTGAAAGGAACAATGCAAAGTAAAACCTGAATGAACGAGGACAGGCACTCCTGATGGCTCCAGTCCCCCGTGAGTCCTAACAGCAGTAGCAACTAGCTTAAGAGAGTGGGGAGGAGAAAAAACAAGGAAGATGAGCAAACACTTGCACACATATAATAAGGAATATCATTTCCAGAAAATACTAATACTTACCAGTATGTACTGTAGCTACTGCAATCCATACACACTGTGTGCTGAGCTTTATCTTGCTTTTCTGATTTCTTATGGTTGGTTAACGGTGTTTGTGCATCTTCATAATGTTTTTTTGCATGGCCATTCACATACCTTATAAAAACCAAATGAAAATTTATTTTAATCTAAATACTGCTTTGGAAGTTAAAGCAGTAGGAGATGACGATAAAATTAGATGGCAATTAAATCAGAATGAGAAAGAATTCTTCCTTATAAGAGCATTCAATCCTATAAGAGCATTTAACCATTTAGTGATTTATTAAGCTGAGTCCTTAAAATATGCTCCTTTTTTTGCAGTCAAATATGTGACAGTCAACTTTTAATTACAAACAAGACTAGGGCCAGGCAAGGGAAGGCATTATCTATGCAAATAAGTTTCAATACCATTGATATTATCACATACCAACTCCTTTGTTGATGCTTTTGCTGTAGCTTTTTTCTTTTTTAAGCTTTTCTCAGACTGCTAACCATCAACTCAGGCTATTATCAAAGACAAGCTTTGTAAACTAAATTACTCAACCACTTCCCACAGGGCCACAGGCTCTGCTTGGGCTGCTGCTTAATATAAAACAGGAGAGTATGGAATACTCTGGATAATACAGAAACAGAATAATCTTCCATCTCTTTCTCATCAATATGGCTTCAGATCTTCTATTTCAATGCCTGAATAATCAGCTCTACTCAAATGGAAACACATTTGTTTAGAAAAAATCCAAACAAAATACAAATCACCTTAAGCTCATATAAACTGTTATTTTTCTGCATGAACAAAGATCAAAGGTTGACTATATTTTGTAACACTTTCCAACTCAGACAATAAATTGTTGTATTATAGAAAGCAAAATGAAATTGAAATTGGTTCATATGCACATGGTGTGCACCCAAATTCATCTATACCTTCACCTAAATACTGTACAATACTGTAACTGACCGCTACTATGAAGACCCTTATAAAATAAAAACTTCCCAGCACCTAGAAAGCAGCCAATTTGTAGAAGACAAGGCCTAATTGAAAACACAGAACAGTCAAAACAAATGCTGGTTAAATGGTACCAAAATAAACATGCTCAGAGTTAAGGTGACATTTTTGTCATGAAGTGCCTTAACGACAAAGGAGCAACACTTACCTTGGGGAAAGCAGGGTGGTTGTGTAAGTAGGGAGGATCGACTACAACCCCAGCCTCTACACCCAGGAAAGCTGGAAACATTAGAGGCACTACTAACCTCAATGCAGAATTTAATCATGTTCTTTTCCCATTTTTTCATTGAAGTAAACATAACCAACACTTGTGTGTACGTGGGTCCTCTGTCCACAAAAGTGATTTTTAAAATAAAATAATGATTCAAAGTATAAGCTCAAAAACTAGACTGCCTAGGTTCAAAAGTAGGCTTTATCATATGCTGGCCACATGGGTCTGGGTAAGTTACTTAACCTCTCTGTGCTTCTGTCTTCTCATCTGTAAAATGGAGATAACACTACTTATATCTCATGGGTTGTTCAGTGATTAAATTAAATAATCCATGGCTCAGAATGCATGAATGAATGTTAGCAATTATTTTATTCATATTTTCCTTTACATGTTTAACTCCTATTTATTCAGAATCCAAATAACATAATTGCTTAGAAAGTGGTCATATTAAGCAATACTTCGATATAACACATTACGTAGGTCAAGGCACATCCAACATTTAATTAAAAAGGTAAACTCCAAGGCATCATATAGGTTCAATATCTAATCAGGTCAACTTCCTATGCTTATATATATTTATACTGTGCCATGAAAAACAGTAATATTTAGAATGAGTACCTTCAGAATCAAAGAAAAAGCAATACTGAATAATAATAATAATAATAAAGGCATTACCACTTTCAAGTCTTTGAAACTGATCATTTGTAGATAGTACATATAGTTCATTTAGCCACCACACTGTAGTCTCCAAATGTACTAGATGTTTAAATAGTTACTGTAAATGTCAGTGATGAAGTAAGAAATGTATTACTGCTGACATTAAGATTAGCAAACTTTTGGCTAATACTCAAATACATCAATCAGAAGTTAACAGTTACGTATAAACTGGATAATGTAAAAATAAATATTTCCCTCATCTAGTTTTAGTTTTTTTTTTTTTTTGCTGAGGAAGATTGGCCCTGAGCTAACATCTGTGCCCATCTTCCTCTATTTTGTATGTGGGATGCCTGCCACAGCCTGGCTTGATGAGTGGTGCGTAGGTCTGCGCCCGGGATCCAAACCTGTGAGCGCCTGGTGCTGCTGAAGTGGAATGTGTCAACTTAACCATTACGCCACCGAGCCAGCCCCTAGTTTTAGATTTTAACCAGACAATTTGGTCTAAAAAGGAAAAGTGTCAATATATATGTCACAGATTTCTAACAACAACTGCAAAAATTTGAAAAATAATTTAAATGGGATGGTGTCATGAACACCAACAGAATATATAACTCAAATATGCTACTGATAAACTGTTGCCTAGTTGAAAGAATACTCAGTGTAAGACTTCCTTGCAGACAAGTGGTCCACAATTACTGAAAATCAGAATCCTTGGCCATCAACACCCAGGATTACATGATAAGCAAAAATTAACCAATCAGCTGTGTAAAATGAAGATCCAAATGCAGACTACTCTCATTATCTGTTTAATCTACCTAATCATATTTCTCTGAAACAATGTCAAATTTCTAAATTTAAGATTGCTTGCATTTGGAAACAGACTACCAGCAGAGTCTAGAAAATTTTCAACTGATTTTTCCAAAACCTACTTAGAGAATTGTTTGTTGCTTACTGTTAAGAACACTAATCTCTCCACTTTTTGAGAGTTTGTGAGGTCTTTTCATTGGCATATGACCTTCAAGATTTAGGGTGTAGAGCACTATGAGACAACTGGAGAACAGAACTGTATAAATTTTATTGCGTTATAATTCTCACCTCTCAAAATCTAGGAGAGGAATCTGTCTCTTCAATGCAGAATTTAAGTGCTTCTACGTTTCTTCTTTTTTTAAAAAAATGTTATCTGTACAAAGTATTTTCAGGTTCCCCAAATCCTAGAGATTTCAAAACCACAACAGCCACAATTAAGATATGCAGTTAACATTTTCCAAAGGTACTCTTTAAGTGTACATGGAAAAAATACTCAATTCCAGGACTCAAAATGTGAAAAATCAACAGTTAACTGAACAAAGATGCTCTCTTCACGCAATGCGGGTTTAAAAATAACAACGGGGAAACAGTGTAAATAAATCAATACAGATTTCAGCCTGTGTGACTTAGTATGATTTCCCATCTCCTTGCTGCTAAGCTATTAACTTCTGACGAAAACTCGAAGTGGGTTTTCTAAGCCAAAAGAGCAATCAAATAAATGCGCTATGACCAAGCTAAAGGAACACAAAGGCTGATATTTATTTGATTTTGTGTTAGAAGAAAAGAGTTACTAAAATATTTAAGTAACATCATTTTGAAGCCAGGAACGGGAGGAAATGCCCAGGCTTGAAAGGGGGGTGGGGGAGAGGTAAGTCCCTGGAAAGCAAAAGTATCCTAATGGAACAATGAAAAATTTGGTACATCTTAAGACAGCAACTAATAATGAACCCCGCAGTGAGACCATTTTCAAGGGAATTCCTTTATCTGTAAATATTTTAGTGTTTTGTTTTCAGAAGAATGATGTGATATCTGAGATTTGATTCAAACGTCAGTAAAGGTGGGGATGGAGTGGGAAATAGATGAAACAAGATTGGCCATGTGTTGATAACTGTTGAAGCTGGGTGATGGAAATACGGATTTCGATTATACTCTCTCTCTACTTTTACGTAGGCTTAAATTTACCTTAATGAAAGCTTTAAACAACCATAAAGTAAACTTTTATTTCAAGATTTCAATGTTCCCTTATTTCATCTTTTCAAATATTACTAGTAGATTCTCTTGACCACCAAATTAATTCTTCTGAGTATCAATATAGAAGGTTTCTCCCCCTAGATTTTCCAGTGAACAAAGGGATTCTATTGGGAGAGGAAGCCCCACAGAGAATTATATGCTATGATTAAGCAATGGTGCTAAATAAATCCAAATCAATAAAACCCTGACATAAAGCTTAAAGGCAAATTGAAAAAAGCACTTAGGGTAGAGAGGTAATAAGCAGGTCACCTACCTTCCACAGTGGACACTCGAACAAGTCAAACAGACCCAGGGGCTTTTGTTGGACCGGCACACTAATAAAAAGAAAAATACACAATATACCAATTGTATCATGTTATTTCCCAATTTCTCCTCTAATCTGCAATATCATGTCCTGTGATTCAGTTATAAATTCCATGGCTGCTTAGGTGTACTCAAATCACAAATCCCTACTTTGTGAGTGCATGTACACAAAATGGCTGCTCAGTTAACACTATACTGAAAAGAATTTAATTGCACGTCCACAACAGCTGCTTATTTTAATTGTTGACTCAACTCACATAGTTTAACCACAAGTTAAACACATATATATTTTTTCCCTTTATTCCTTATATATACTTATTCCTTTTTACCACAGTCTCCAACAAGTTAATGACAGTCTATTTTCTTATTAAAAACATTTTTAAGTCTAATTTTTTAATCATATATCTTTGCCATGCAGATCATATATTACCAAACACCTCTTTCAGTTTATTTAGTGAGAGGCATAACCTAAGGATACAATTAGGAAGACTAAGCCCAGTTTTTCCCAAATTAATGTCTCAGTTGCATAAAATATAATTCTAAATATGACAACTGCATATAATCGTTGCTGAGGGTATAATCAGGACATTTATTATTCTAGTTTAAGTATTACAGGGGTGGGGCAGGCAAGAAGGGGTATGGAAACTTTTAAAATATTGGTTACAATTTTGCTTGCTGTTTACTCAATTTAAAAAAAAAAAGCCCAGTAAACATAACAATGATTTTCAAAAGGGAAGGGATATAAAAATCACCTGGAAAGCTTTTTCAAAAAACATGTTTTACACAGACAGAGATATCTACATTGAGGTGCAGAGAGAAGGACAAAGAACACATGTATTTTGAGAAAAGCAGCTTCCCAGGTTACTCCCTAATACAACCCCTTGAGAACCACTAGTCAGCCTCCTAGGGGCATGGGAGGGGCACCAGAGGCACAACCACACACTCAGGATTATAATAAATCCACTGCTGGGTACATAGTAGGTCCTCAACAAACGTGTTGAAAGAAAGTTTAAATTTCTTAGTTTAGGATACCAAGCTCTTTCAAGATGTGGCCCATTACAAGTCTTTCTCACTCTTAAGAAAAATTAACCAAAACTGGAAATAAGGTGAATCAAGAACTGTAAGTCCTTTCAATGTATAATGAAACATTGTTTAATAGATCCGCCCAATTATAATTATAGGATCATTGTTTGACCTGCTGCTTACAGTTGATTAGGACCCAAATTCTATAAAGTTACAGGTTAACTTGTAGATTTTCATTTGGTGGAGATGATCTCTGTCCAGCAAACTCCAAAGGTTATGATTTTACTACCCTGTAGGACATTAACCAATTTTGTATCTAGTCTAGCAATTTATTTCAACGCTCTTTCTTCAGTGTCTATATATATTCAATTCCTCAAATGCTCTTGGAATCAGCTTTACCACCCTGCTGGTTTCCTCATTAATGAATGAATCTCTGACACAGGTTCATTCTATATTTGTATGGGAGGGGAGGGAGGGGCAAGGAAGAATAGGAGAGCACAGTGATCTACCACCCAAGGGACTCGGCCTGTCTGGGCAGGACAGGGCTCTATTTTTGGAATATGAAAGCTTTGAGTGGTGAAATCCCCTTCCAGTTAGCCAAGGGCTCTACCTTTCCTTACCTCATTCACACATTTACATTAAATCCTGAAGGCATCTGAATGTTGGACTCAGTCGGGTCCAATCCTGTTATATGCACATGTAAGCCACATGACAGAAAGGCTGAGAAGAATACCTACGAAACTGCTAACAATTATTTTAGGCAGGTACATGAGAAGACTATTGTGAGTGGGGATTGCTGGTTTTTTATTTGTACGCTCCTGTGGTATTTGTTTTATGGCAACAAGAATATGATGTCTTTATAGCTTGAAAAGAAAGTCCTTTGAAGTATATTTTCAAAAAGAAAAATAAATTAGAACACAGTTACTTTGAGGTATAATTTGGAAGACTGAAAAACTACAAATATTATAGTTTTGTCCTCCAGCAAATCTCTTTCTCTTAGTAAATATGAAGACACATTGTCACTTAATCTGGAAAAAAAAATATTGAAGCTTAAGATTATACTGAAATAATTAATTATATTACCATAGTAAGTTTAGGCCCAAGCTTTTAACTACCTACAGTTTTTTTTTTTTAATTATGGAAGATTTTTTTCCTCCTTTAAATGAGAAAAATAAAATCTAGAGCAAAATCACTGTTATTTTGGTATGTTTCCTACAAAGTGTTTGTGATCTAATTTTTCCACTATCAATATACTGAATGTATTTCCTTATGTTACTGAATTTAGAACAGTGTATTCTAAATATAGTCTTATAATATCTCAATTATTAAGTTTTAATAACTTGTTAATTTCTCAATTTATAATTTTACAAAGAGGAGGGAATGGGGGGTAACTGCTTAAGAGGTATGGAGAGAGAGAGAGAGTTTTGACTTTCAAGAACATTGGAAACAAGTTAACTACGCCTTTTAATAAATCTCAAAAAAACTCTTCACTTTTCTGAGTCAATTTCTTTCATCATGAATATTTACAATAAGAAAGTTACGACAATGTGCAATAGGCTATTTAAATGACAGTATTCTCTGAGGGCTTAATATTTTCACACCAGACACATTTGAAGGCTAGGAAGCTACAGAGAATAAGGTATGATGGGGGATTCTGAAGCCATTTCTTACACTGCTTTGGGGAATATTCACTCTGTTTATACATATCTTATCCAAATCAAGAACCTTTAGTATATTTAAGGCAATTATAAAATAGAATGAGAAATACTGGCTTTAAATTAAACAAACTCAATTATTGTTAAGAACAGAACAGATCATAGCATGAATAAATAAATGCTACAAATAATCTTAAAATTATTTATTTTAATCATCTTAAGGGGAAATATCTTATTATAAGAGATACTCTCAGGGGCTGACCCGGTGGCGTAGTGGTTAAGTTCACACGCTCCGCTTCAGCGGCCCAGGGTTAGCAGGTTCAGATCACAGGCGTGGACCTACGCACCACTTATCGAGCCATGCTGTGGCGGCGTCCCACATATAAAGTAGAGGAAGATGGGCACGGATGTTAGCCAGGGTCAGTCTTCCTCAGCAAAAAGAGGAGGATTGGCAACAGATGTTAGTTCAGGGCTAATCTTCTTCACCAAAAAAAAAAAAAAAAGATAGTCTCAATTTATAGACAGATGAGTTTCAAAAGTTGATCTGTAAGATGAACACATTTCCCATGGAAGCCATGGAAACAGTATTAGAGGCTTCCAGGCTCTTCTATAAAACTCTACATGAACAATAATATAACTGAAATGGGGTTTATTTTGGGGTGATGAAAATGTCTCAGAACTAGATAGAGGTGGTGGTTGTAGATGTACTAAATGCCACATTTTTATACACATATAAAGTAAAACCATACATAGTCAATAAAAATATTTTTAAGCTATGAATATATGATCTATTCAGCAAAACATAAAAATATTAAACTGAAGGGTTTTTCTTTTAATCTTAAATGCTGGTACTTGAGAGAAAGAGGGTAATAAGGACGGAAACTTGTAGAAGTTTAAAAAGATAAGTCTGAGAACTTATAAGGGCTCTTGTTATTACACCTAATTACCCTTCAAGGTGAAGGCAAGGCAAGGAAGCCACACAGTGCATTTCTCACACTGTCACCCTTGGCCACAGCAGAGTCACTGCAGTCTCATAACTGGAGTCTTCTCTTCGTTCATGTAGATTATAAAATTTCCTCAAAGTAACTCTCTCCCCCAGCAATCTCTCCTGTTTTCTTAGATTCTTCCAGCCCCAAGCTCAGTGTCTCTTCTCTCAACCCCTGGGCATCTCAGTCTGCAGGTTGGTACTGACTAGGCCCCCTCCACTTTCCTCCTTTTGCTGTGGCCTCAGAACCTTCCTCTGGCCCTGTTCTCACCTCAGCCACAAGCTCTGCAAGTTGACACATGGGTGCCTTTGGAGGGAGTGGGGAATCCTGATCCTCTCCTGAGCTAGGGCCATTCTCCTGAAGGTAGAAGCTATAGGACACGCAAGGCAGGTGAGAGGAGTGGAGGAGCCCCAGCCTCTAAAATATGCTCACACTCACGTCTTCTTCCTAAAACCCCCAAAGCTTTAACTCTCCTGGAAACCGGAAAGGGACAACCAATGGAGCACAGAGGAAGAGGGAAGGCATTCAAGTGATCTTCAGGCCAATGTAGTTTTCCTCCCTACTATTCCTGTGAAGGGAACAGTCTGCTCCTTTATCAAGAGAAAAAGAAGGGGAAAAAACTAGGGAGTTCTCTGTTTAAAGGGGCCTATTTACACATGAATGTTTCCAGGTTGCATTTAGAAGACAAGGAGTTCATAAGACAAAATGGCATCCACACTGAGTATAATGTTCTTTCCACATAATCACTGATCTTCAATATCCTTAATATTCACTACGTAGAACCTAAAAATAAACAGTACAATCGATATTCAAGGCCTATCAACAATTTTCCTGGAATTCTAAAAAATTTTTTATAAAACATGCTCTACTGCTTATGATACAACTTAGTCACTGTGTCTACACACAAAATAGTTCAAGCACACAGCACTGACAGGTAAGCCATTTATAGTGCATCCATTATTCAATAGTTGCTTTAACTGGTAGAGATGCTCTTTATCTTCTTAAGAATTCAGAAAGGTGAGGATCCAATGATGAGGATTCTAGTCCCGGCTCTACCATCACTAGCTGTTGAACTGAGAAAATCACTACTATTCTGGGCCTTTCTTTATTGTAAAATGAAGACTAGGTGATGAGCATGTCCCCTCTAATTGTAAAATTATTCAAAGAACATAAGGCAAAAAATAGATGAAACAATCATGTCATCCTCCCCTATAGGTAAAATTCTTCCAACTCCACTCTCCACCTAATTTTCTTAAAAAGCTTAACAAAAAGATTAATTGCTAATGTAGTATAATTTTCTAAACCAATAGTGTTCAACTTTTTTTCCTGTTTCCCACCACTGCAAGAGGCAAACACATTCCCAACACACTGTCCATCAGTAATAGCAACTGACTGCCACAGTGCGGGTGGGAAGTGTGTGGAATCACTGATCAAAACCGTTACAGATAAACATGCTGCCACAACAGTGACACTCAGAACACCCCCCAACACACACGCAATTTTTAAAGTGCTACACTCTAAAAACAATAGCAACCCGTAAGAAAACATCCATAATACGTGCTTTTTAAAAAGTTAGTTCATTTTTATCTAGTTAATATTTATCTAGTACATACTATATGCCAAGCACTACTGCAACCACTTTATGAATATTACTTCACTTAATCCTCTATAACCCAGTGAGGTGCATGCTATTATCTGGCCTGTTTTACAGACAAGGAAACTGAGGCACAGAGAATTTATGTAACTTGCTAAGTTAGTTAAGTAACAGAACTGGAACTCAAAACTCAAAAGGCATGAGCTGCTTCAAAGCAGTAAATCCAGAAGGTTATCATTTCTGTTTTAAAAAGATTCCATACTGTTTCTGTGTATATATTATATACCTGTATATAAATTTTTAAAAGTCTGGAAGGGTATATAGTAATTGTTAACAGTTATGTAAAAGGAATGGGATGGGGGATTGGAGCCACATGGACCTACTTTCTACTATACTGTTTGAATTTTTTCAGGAAGCATTACTTCTTTTATAATAAAAACAAATTTTAAATGTCTCAAATTTAAAGATACTGGTATTATAAAGTTGTCCTAACGAAATGGACCTGTTCTAAATTATTAAGCATTAGTGGCAAGTTAAACCAAAATCCAAGATTACAACTCTATGGGTTTGTAAAAATAAGATCAATGAAAACAAAATTTTTGCAGCTGTTATTCAAAACACACAGACACACACACTCTATAAAATTACCAGTAGTGAAAGTGTTATTCCTCTTGAAATTGGAGGATAGGGCAGTATTATCATAAAAATCCTATAAATATTCCAGTACATGTAAGTAGAAACATATTCCAGGACTAACCTAATTTACCCTCCAACTGATATATTTTTAGATGTTTAAGAGCAAGACATATAGTCTTCTTTGTACCAAAATGCTCTTTGAACCATATGCTCATAAGCCTATTCTTTGCTAAAAGTTCTGAAGTCTCTCCTATCTTCAGCTTGAATCCTCCCAAATTATTGGGGGAAGTTATTGGTAAAGTCACATAAAGAAAGCAGGAACTGGGCCATAATGTAGTCCAGAAAAGAAGAAATCCAGCTATACTACGCAACTGCCAAAGGTGCTAAAGCAGCCTGAGTGCAGCCAAAATCACTGTCTGTTGCCCCTCCCCCCCTCCAATGCTGCTCGTTTTGGGAGTGGGCATTGGATTCTTAGGGAACAGGGAAACAGGAGAACTCCTATTGAAAGCAACAGGAGGTGCCCAGGGCCAAAGGAGTGAGCCAAGGCAGAGTTTAGGAAACTAAGCAGAGGTCCAAATACTGGAGGAGAAGGAGACCAAACATGAGCACCAAATCCAAAGTCGTCAGAAGTGGCAGGTTGGGACTCAAGGCCAAGATCACGGAACCAAGAGTTCAGGGCCAAGACAGGGAAGGCAACTATGAAACAAAGCTTATCTTGGTTGTCTTTCCACTTCCCCCATGAGAATCTTTCCCACCTTCCTCATCCGAGCAGCTCTCTCTTGCCTCAGTCCCATTCTTCTTCAAGGCTAGCAATCAATTAATCTTCCCTGAATCATTAGATAAGTAAATTGTTGTCTGGTAAAGTCACAATTCAATATTTCTCATAACCATTCTCTCATTTCTGTTTAATGCCTTGTGATAGATTAAAGATGCCCACAATTCTTTGACAGTCCTCCCATTGAGAGGCAGGTCTGTGTCCTCATTCCCTGAATCTGAACAGGCTCTATGATTGCCCTGACCAACTGAATATGGCAGAAGTGACTGTGGATTTGCAGGTGTAGGCCTTAAGAAACTGACAGCTTTCTCTTGCTACTGCATGCAATGCTTGCTCTCAGGGAAGCCAGCCACCATGTAAGAACTCTGATCACCCTGAAAACAACACACTGTGAGAAGCTCACACCACATGGAGAGACCTTAAAGAATATGACACCATGGAGGTGGGGGGCTGGGAAACAAAAAGAGACAGAGCCCAGGGAGCACAGAGGTACTAGACATGTGAGTTAAGAAGCCATCTTGGACGAGGATGCTCCAGCCCCAGGTACTCCAGCTGACACAACACCAGCCAAGTTCTTCCTGAATTCCTGACCCACAAAATCATAAGCAAAATAAAATGGGTGTTTTAAGCCACTAAGATGTAGGATAGTCTGTTATGCAGCAACAGATAACTAGAACACCACCTGTGGAAGGAAGGGTGTCAGTGATAGAGCATCCATCAGTCACCCCTGCCAAACAATTCACAATGACTGGCACTTGTTTAGTAGAAGTGAGGATGGGAATCTTCAAGAAGTTCTACCCAATAGGAATGAAAACTATCCAAAGACCAGACTATTCCCTCCACAACAGAGGTAGTAAGAGAGTAAAGACATGTCAATCTATCATCAACTAAGCTGCCATCATGCACTAGACTGGCTCTCTCTGTATCCCATCAATATTTTAATAACTCAAATCCCTATGTGCTGTCACTACCATAAGATAACCTAATTCCTCTCTGAACACAAACATCACTCCTAATATTGCCCTATCTTGAAAAACAACCTTTAACATCTCAAAAGCACTATTCTCATAACAACCCAAATTCTGGACAAAGATCCTTAAGAAAGTTTCATTGGCACTTGTAGGAATTCGTTTTCTCTTCATTAAAAGCTACAAAGCCTTATCCTTCATTCCTTTTGCCTCTCTGGATTATGTTCTTAAATAAGCACTCTAGGAAACCTCAGATTTTACTGAAGGTTGAATTTGAAAAACTGACTCTGAATAATTAACTATAAGAGTTGAGAACATCCTACTCCATATCTGCTTCCAATTCTATCTTTACCCTAAGAGTTCTGACACATTCCTCAGCCACTCTGACTTGATCCCCGTCACACCCAGCAATGGCTGATCCCAGGCCCTTATAACTGGGATGAAAAGCCCACATCATAACCAGAATCCCAAGATTTCTGAGGAAGTACTCACACTTTTAAAGTTCTTAGCAAATTGTTCCACAGCCAGCCCAGAAGAAGGAGGTGGGCGAGGGGCACAGTGAAAGGAACTCTGCTTCACATCATTTTGGGTGAACTAGGCAGAGGCCTTGATCACCTGCCCTTGACCCCAACCCTGCCAAAAAGAACTCCTTCCTTCTTTTTTTTTTTTTTGTGAGGAAGACCGACCCTGAGCTAACATCCGTCGCCAATCCTCCTCTTTTTGCTGAGGAAGACTGGCCCTGCGCTAACATCCGTGCCCATCTTCCTCCACTTTATATGGGACGCCACCACGGCATGGCTGACAGGCAGTGCGTCGGCGGGCGCCCAGGATCCGAACCTGCGAACCCCGGGCTGCCAAGCGCGGACTAAACCGCTGCGCCACCAGGCGGCCCCCATCCTTCCTTCTTTAATACAAAAATGTACCAAATGGATTGGGTTAAGCTCACAGGATTTAACTGTTACTCTGCAGACTCAAAATAAACATTAGAGATCATATGATATAATGAAGCAAGCATGGCCTTCAAAACCAACAGAACAGAACCTGTCTTACCTCTACATTTTAGCTTTACCATTCGTTTACTCTATGACCTTAAACCGTTGGTTCCAGAGCCTGCTTCCTCATCTGTAAAACGGGACAAATATCACCTCTTCCTCACATGGCTATGGTAAGGATTTCATGAGACAAACAATATAAAGTGCACAGCAAAGGGCCTAACAAATAGAAACCACCCAGTGAATGCGAGTTC
Organism: Tapirus indicus; assembly: GCA_031878705.1. Classification (NCBI taxonomy): domain Eukaryota; kingdom Metazoa; phylum Chordata; class Mammalia; order Perissodactyla; family Tapiridae; genus Tapirus; species Tapirus indicus. Next base: position 54,589,416 of record CM062918.1, on the reverse strand, counting down.
CTTTCCCTTAAAAATATATTAAAAGGAATAAAATGGCTGTCAGGGGTTAATTCTGATGGCTGCTTTCATATACAACACAAGTAATATATGTCCACAAATACCATGACTACGAATTTTCAGAATTTTTTTCTTCAGTTTACACCCAAAAAGAATTGTAGCTGACAATTTCTTTTCATAGAAAATTTCCAAATACATAAGTCACATTAAAGTCAGCAAAAATCTCTCAGAAACTCCTCGTATATCTGACCCAAAATTAACTTATATTCAAAACATCAAATGAATCAGATAAAAATACTCAATTTTAATTAGCTTATTTCAAAATTGATATAACTGCTATAATCACCTTAATGTTGCAATCATTAAATTTTACATATCTAATGTGAAATAAATACTTTAGGAGGCAAGTACATTTTAGAAGCACATTTTGAGAGATGTGCAAGGAGGTTAAGACAACTTAGTAAGATGCTACTCAGATAAAACATTTAAGTACAGAAGTAACTTAAGTGTGAAGACCATACTGAAACCAAACTCAGAGATATTTAGAACAGAGATTAAATCATGGTTCACCAATTTAATCAATCAAAATATACCTTGGGTAACTACTTCATTTGGTGTACTGTCAGTATATTATCAGTATAGCAATGAGTGAAAATGTCAAAATACAGACTAAGAAAATAAGAGGCTAAGGTCTTAATGTGAACTAGTCTATATTTCACTATCCAGTACAATGAAGTTACAGGTCAAGTCATTTTAAAATATATTTTAATTTCTAACTTTTGTTTTAGCAAAGAAGTAAATAGGAATGATTTCAAATCATACCAGACTTAAGATATGGTGATCAGCTTACTTTTATGAACGGGTAGGTTTAAACTTCTACCCTAGATAATTCAATTCTTCTTTATCCTTATTACCTGGTTGTCTTCAAGGGGCAATGTCCTTGGCTCTTAGAGGCTAATTTTGAAGACCGTGCTCTAACCTACTTTCCCAACCTTTTCCACGTCAGGGCATGCACCGAAAATGATAACATCTGCACTGCACATGCTCATAAACTGAAGAGGCTTCTCAGGGCCAGAAGTGATCTGCTCAGAAGCTCCAGCCACCCCTAGGGTGGGGAATCATTATCTCAACATGTATGTAATCCATTCATGGCCCCTCTGATGGGAAGCTCTGCTAGACAATTTTTTACACAGTTATCTAGCAATGCAGGAGGAGATCTCCCTTACACTCCAATGGCCACTTGCTGGAACAAAAGACTGGAAGACATCAACTACCTGAGAGGGCCAGCAGCATTACCTGGGAATCTGAGATGCCATTCCTCTGAGGATCTGCAATTTATAATATTCTCTAATGCTCTGAGACCTGTAGAGAAAATGGATGCCCAAATCCTTATTTCTAACCTATGTATAACTGTCTTATCTTACTGCCATTCTATATCCCAGTCAACAGTATGACAAAGGAATCTATATGAATTGAATTACAGAAGTACTAGAAACAGCTGGGTCTGAGTACTCAGGTGGTAAAACAGCACTGATGAGCATGTACAAGGAACAGTCAACTGCTTAAAATGAACCTGGACCCAGAGCATATGTTTGGCTACTACTGACTAAAAATGTTTCCAAGGCCAATTCCAGCTCTCTGATTTCAAGGTTTGCCAGACAGAAAAATAATCACAATAAAGTATTTCCCATAGTAGATGGGAAGATAGGAGCAGGCAGACAAATAGCTTAAAGTATAATTATAAAATAACTTACACATTATTACTCACACAATTAAAAAGTTAAAACTTTTAATTTTCCCTAAAGATACCCAATAACACAAAAATATATTTCTACAAGGCTATTAGTTGCAGTATTATTTATAACTGCAAAATACTGGAAACAACCTACACACCCAAACATAGGAGAATGGTTGAATTCACTGTGGCACATCCACAAATGGAGCACTATGAAGCTGTTAAAAAATAATATGGAAAATTTCTACAAATGTGGAGTGATATCCAGGATATACTGTTAAAAACAAAAGAAGCAAAGTCCAAAACAGTATACTTAGTTTGCTACCTTTTGTGAGAAAAAATAAGAAAATACTCATGTATCTGCTCTTTTTTTTTTTTTTTTTTTTTTTTTACAGAAAGAAACACAGGATAAATCAGAATAACTGGAGGTCAACAGGAGGTGGGTGGGAATGGGTGGAAGGATGGGGTAGTAACACTTCTCAGTATAGTTTTAACTTTTGGATCCATGCTAATGATTTATATACTTAGAAAGTAAAATAAAACCAGCAATGATGAGGTAAAAAAAAAAAAAATCTAAAAAGGAAATCAAACACAAACAAATGAACCTAACATGTCAAATAAATAAGTGTATTAAAAGAGGGAGGGAAACTAACCCAAATAACTTTTGAACATAATACTTTATATATTGTCAGTACACAGATGAAAAGAACAGTAAACAAATACTGAATTCTAGTTATAAGGGGTTTTCTTTGCAATGGTGTGGGTTAGCAGTTCTGGAACTACTTTTTCTGAATATGACATTGAGCACACGAGTACACATATTGAGGAAAACAGGAACCAGCTTCTCACTATTGGAGAAGGGCACTACAAACATGGAAAGGGGCAAGACTAGATCTGTGGTGTTGAACTGGAATTACAGGAATCAATATGAACTCATGGTCACACACACACACACACACACACACACACACAGGGACACATAAATAGATGCAGACATGTCTTTTTATTTTTATTTCTTAGCTCTTATCTGCTGAGAGATCTTAGTTTATAAATATTATTCCCCACCAAAAGGAACAAGGGCTACCTGGAGAAATGGCTGATTCCAAGGCTGGGGCCTAGTTTGCCAGAAAGAATAGAGACACGTCAAAATTACAGCTGAAGGGGCTCCCACTAGCCAAATCTAAGACAATTTGAGCCTCGAAATAAATAATAAGAGAATATCACAGAATAAAATAAAAATCTATGAGTTCACACTAATTTAAAAAAATGAATAAACCAATGGAGGAGAAAGGAAAGCTCTTTGTAGTGGAATACCAACTAATATATTTAGAAGAAATATGAGTTAGAAAAACAACATCATGCAACCATCCTAGTAGTAACTGATTTAGTCAAGAATCATCAATGGATGGTAAATTATTAAGTGAAAGTTTAGTGAGGACTAGGAAATATATATATAAAATTTCAAAGCATCTCCCACAAATTACTTATTCATAACAAAGGGGAAAACAGTAACTTTACAGTGGAATAACCTAGCAAATATTACCTTAACAAAGTAATCAAAGTTAAAATCACCAAAAATGAGACAAATCAACATCATATACCTCTTGATATGATGCCCTGAGAAAACTCAACATTACTTCTGTAGTATTCCTATCAAAAAAATGCATAACCTGAATCTAATCATGAGGAAACACCAGAAAAACTAAAATTGAGGTACATTCTATAAAAGAATTGGCCTGTATTCTTCAAAAATACCAAGATGTAAAAGACAAAAAAAAAAGGCTGAGGAACTCTTCCAGATTGAAGGAAACAAGAGTTATGACAACTAAATGAAACACATGATCCTGGATTAGATCCAGGGGAGGCGGGTTGGGGCAAAAAAGGGAAATAGCTATAAAGAACATTATATAAAGGATATAATTGGGACAACTGAAGAGACACTAATATGGAATATGCATTAGATAATACTATTGTATCAGTATCAAATGTCCTGATTTTGACCAATATCCTGCGCTTACTGAAAAGCAAATCTTTGTTCTTGGAAAACAACAAACAAGTATTTATGGATGAAGGAGCATTATGTCTGCAAATTACTCAGGAGAAAATATATAAACAGAAAGTGCATACATAAATGATAATGCAAATGGGGCAAAATGTTAACAACTGGTGAATTTAGGTAAAGGGTACATGGGAGTTCTCTGTACTGTTCTTAGCAATGTTTCCTTAAGTGTGAAATTATATCAAAACAAAAGATTCTTTGAGATAAAAAAATTTTACTTCCAATTAAGAACATACTTTTTTTTTTTAACTAAAACACAAGGGAAAAAGGTTAAATTACCCATGTGCATAGCCAAAGAGTCCTATAAACCTGCCATTAACTTTCCTTTATTGATGGCTATGAACCACCAGTAAAAATAACACAATATATTAATTGCAGTAGTCCAAATGACCTTACAACTAAATTTCTTTTACATATCCAAAGTCTGGCTTGTGACCTGGCTTCCCAAGCAGTGACAAACCTCCTGGCTTACCCACTGTCTCTGATAATAGCAACATTTTTCTTTGTTCATTAGAGAAGGTAAATCGGAGTTCGAACTTTTACTCAAAATAGAGTAACGCAAAATTTCAGTTTTAGTGACGTAACTCTCTGAATAAGATCCATTTCTGATAGGGCAAAGCATTTTGCCCTAAAAACTGGATTAAAAATATTTCATTTAAAAATAGACACCAAATTAAACATGGCAGACCAACTTCTCTCTTATGTCCTCTCCCTCTTAACAACCCACTAAGATGACAATAAAGGAATTAAACAGATATTAACTCACAAGGATAAAGAGAACATGTGAGGCAACCAAAGCAGACGAAAGATTTCAACACGTTTTTCGGATGTCAGAAAGAAGTTAGAGGAGCAGTAACAATCTTAGTAGTACAAAAGAAGCCACAGCCAAGTGTCAGGAGAGAAGAGGGGGTGGGCGCTCCGGGCTCAGGGACACTGGGCACAGGATATAGCAAAGGTAATGATGAGACTGAAAACAAGGGGTCCAAGGGCTGTAAGGAACAACTGAATCATGGAACTGCCTATACTCTGATGTCTGAACATAAGTGGCCAGAGGGACAGCCCCCAGAGGGAAGACTGAAAAACTAAATAGCGCTAAAAAATTCTCCAGACTTCCTGAGAGTCTTCCTCCAATGAAGAAGGCGGCTTGCTCCTCCAGCTCACAGTGAAGCCCCCGTACACAAGCCCCACTCACTCACTGAGCTTTTTAGTGCCTCACTGTTACATGAAAAGACAAAGATAAAGCAGATCCTTGAAGAAAACCTCCAGTCTGAGAGAATTATTTTAAACAGAAAAAGAGGAACCCAGAAGAAACAGAAACAAGGCAGGGAGCACAGAAAAACTTCAAAACAAACTCTAAAACCCTGGAGTAATAAGAGAAGATAATGCAAAACAACGGCAACAGGATAGATGAAAAAGCAATGGTCAGGATAATGAGAAAAAGCTCTTGAAAATTAAAAATATGATTATCAAAATTCAGCAGGAGCGGAAGAAAAAAAATCAAGGAAATATCTCAGGAACTGGAACCAAAAAGCAAAGAAATAAAAAGATTTAAAAAGTACAGGTTCTACCCAGGACGCCCAACATTCAATTAGTAGGAGTTCCAGAAAGAAAAAAGTACAAATTAGGAGACCTAAGTATGGGAGGATGGGTGTGCTATCAAACATATATGTAGACTGATAGGATCCTTGAGCACCCATCACAATGAAAGAAAAACTACCCATGCCAAGACATCACTTTGAAATTTCAGAAGACCAAGGATAAAAAGGATATCTTAAAAGCTTCCAGGAAAAAGAATAAAAGGACATGTATGAAGGAACAGTAAACAGAAAGACATCAGGTTTCTCCACAGCAACAATGGAGGTCTAAAAACAAAGGAACAAAGCTTTCATAACTCTAAGAGAAAGTTTTTTTCTAACTAGTATTCTATAGCCAGCCAAGCAATCAAATACAAAGGTGGAATAAAAGTGTCAGACCTGCATGGAGTCAAAAATTGCCCTCCCAGGAGAAGGGAGCTAAATGATGTACTCCAGCAAAACAGTCTAATAAAGCAAGAAAAAGAAAGATATGGGATCCAGGAAATGTGAAAGCTAATACAAGAGAACAGCAAGGGAATCACAGGATAAAAACTGTCCAGTAGGCCTAGCAAATAATTAGGTCAAATGGGAGCAAGAGGGAAGGAGGCCTTTGGAAAATAATAGTAGTAAGAAATTATCTGTTTAAGTGCTTGGAAAATAATATTCACAGACATTTGACAGATTTATAGGTACATGTGGGAGAAAAATGTGTAGAAGGTAAATTAAGCAATTATTTTAAAGGAAATTATTAACTCAAGGAAAAATAAAATGCCAGACAAGAAAGAAAAAGTAATCACCATATTAACAAAACTTTGTAATCTAATTATATTGAGAAATGGAGAGAGGAGCAGAGCGGAGAGTGGTGCAAACACTAATGTCCTCATTTACTATAGCAAGATGGCAAGAGATAATGCCTAAAATTGATAAATTAAGAAATAACAGTGTATTACTTAGAAGTATGCAAGTCAATATGAGAAAGAAATCTAAACAGAGCTTAAAGTGGTTGTCTGCGAACAGTAAGAGAGGGTGGAGGGGAGGGAGACTGCTGTTCTATTTTAAACCTTTTAATGACTTAACTGTGTATATACATATTACACTTTTAGAAAACATGAATTAATCTTTAAAAGGTAAATTGATACGATAGTCATATCAACTTATGAAACTGCCCAAACCACTTTTTTTCATCTTAAAAAGAGTATATCTAAAATCTATTACATGGCATAAAAAATTACAATAGCAGTTTATTATTTGGGGCCAGACACCTACTGAATTCCCTATATACTGCAAGGCTAATTTGCAGAGCTAATGATATGTGTCCTCTACTAGAGAATGTAATGTCAGAGCTGGTCAAAATTTGTCATCTATATGTTAACAGATCCAGATACCTACAGAGACAGAAAAGAGAGGGCATCTGGTCCTGCTGACTTTCCACACAGAGGCAAGTTCTGATCTATAAGGCTGGTGCCCTCACTGGCTCAAGCATTTTACTCTATTTTGAAATGGATTTCCGAAATCAGTTTTCAACATCAAATGAAAACAACATATGGAAACAATGTATGTGAAACTACATTTTCTCAAAAACTGTAATGCACTGAACAAATTTGTTATTATTCATTCCTTCACAAACTCAGACTTGTTCAGACCTACTTTGGGGGAAAACACCTAATGAAGCTATTATGCTATATCTACCAGTCTTCAGCTAAATACTGAAACTGTGCCCATACCTCCAAATGAGGGGAAAGGGTAGTGGGGTGAAGGATTAAAACTACTAAAACCAACGCAGATTGCTAAATCAGAGTCAAAATGAGCCACTTTTGCCTTTGGAAGACCAGACACAAGTAACTACAGAAGTTTACTACCAGGAGTTTATATTGTTTCAAAAATAACTTCCCCTATGAAGCCGATTATATGGAGAATGAACACAAAAGCCAAAAATCACTTAAGAAAAATTCTGACATGAAATATTTCTATTTATTTAATATAGCAAGATCTGATGCAATTCCATGCTTTTGCCAACAACCTGAGTAAGCAAATCCATGGTTAAACAACAGCGAGATCTTCAAAAGAATGAATCAAGTCATAAATGTAAACATCACACAACTATTATTTCAACACAACAGTAAATGCATGCAATATAAGAAAAGATTCTTATATACATGTTGTTATAGGAAGCACTCCCTCCCATAAATAAACAAAATAATTAAGAGCTTTGGGAACCTCTTATTATCAAAGACTTTACTCAGAGAACAATAGGTTTAATATTTGCATTGTACAATTCTCTTCCTAGTTTTTTTGGTTATATAACAAATGTTAGTGTGAAAAAACAAAGTGGGGGAAAAAATTACCACACTTGTATTTACTGGTATGCTGGGAAACTCTTTATTCTTTTAAAATCAATGGGACTACTTATGAAGAAATGGAAAGAAAAAAATATAAACTGGGCACATACTTATACTCTGCTTAAAGGGCTAGATACCCAATACCACAGAAAAGAAGCACCTGCAAACTCCAATAGTTGTTCTTAATTATTTAACAAAAACCAAGAGTTGGACTTTTTTTGTTTTTTACAACCAATAGGCACAGTTTTAAAATCTGACCCACATTTTCCCCAAAATCTCTATCAATTATTCAAAGAAAAGAAAACACACAAAAGCCTGAAAAAACCTTTTTTAAAATGAGGCTCTGAAAAGACTATCCACAAACAAAACGCTTGAAATAACTGAAATGAAACTGATGCAGTTAAGCGCTCAGAATTAATTCTCATGGCCTGAATCTTGAGTTCTCACAGCTACTTCATACACATAAGGTGAAGCTTGAGTCCTTAGTTGTCGCAGAGCAATTTCTGCAATGTTAACACATCTCATTATTAACATTCAAAATAACTCAGGTGGAAACTAGAGTTAACCTCAATTAAGCAAAAGCACATTTTACCACATGACACTAAAATTAAAAATTAATCAATAATATGTGTCGGCCCGAGAGCCTCTGTTATATATAAGTTCTTTTTAAAAAGTATTGTATCAGAACATTTCTCTATCATGTCATCTATCAATTATCCCAGGGAAACATTCTATCACAAAAATTTGTTTCCTAGAAATTTCAGCAACTTTATCCTTCAATTTATTTTCAAAAACTTTGATCAAAATATTACCATTCCAATATTGTGCAACAAATGTTCAAAACAAAGGAATGGATAATAACCTACTATTAAAAAAAAAAAAAACCTGAGCATAGTCAGTAAGGACAAAGATTTAAAGAAGCTAAAACAATGAGTGTACTACCTTATAATCAGCTAAATTAAACTTGCAGGAATATGACAATTAATCACCAGCCTGCTCTTCCTGGTGATGAGATAATACAAGAAAAGCCCATAAAATTAAGAGACTTCAGGGCAGGTCAAGGATAAACAGGCAAGCAGGTTTCTACAAGGGTGTCTAAACCCAGCTAGGACAAAGAAAATAGCAGGACAGCACGCCTACTCAAAATGGAAAACAGCCCACTGATAGAGCTATTCAATCCTAAACCAGAGTACACAGTCTCCAGAGAAAATCCAGTTGGTTATAATATCTTTTCAAAGATACAAGCTGGTTCATCTTAAAAATCAACTCTCAACTCCCTCCTCAAAAGGGTGTTATAAAATTTAATTAGCTAGCATTTATTAATCGGGAAGCATTTAGCCAACAGGAACACTAAGACAATAATAAACTTCATTTTTCAATGGCCAAGTTTAATTTCAAAAATAGTTTTCAAAATCCGAAATTGCCTTTCTAAGCTCATCTGCATTTTACACATCTGTAAACAGCACACACATACCTACTTTTCAGTGTATCTTAAGAAGAGAGGGAAATCTGTTCTAAGCTCTGCAGTCTAAAGACTATAACTAACTTTTACAAGAAATAAGTGGCGCAGCGGTTTAGTCCGCGCTTGGCAGCCCGGGGTTTGCGAGTTCGGATCCCGGGCGCCCGCCGACGCACTGCTTGTCATCCACGCTGCGGCGGCGTCCCATATAAAGTGGAGGAAGATGGGGACGGATGTTAGCCCAGCGCCAGTCTTCCTCACAAAAAAGAAAGAAAGAAAGAAAGAAATACAATTGGAAAAACTTAGAATGTAACTAAATGGAATCAACAAAGTACAGTGCCTAAAAGCAAAGATTCAGATAACCTCTGAACTATCAGAGGCAAAAGCAAAATTCCGTATTTTAAGACTTCTCTCCCTCCCCCACCCACAACAAACACCTCCAAGAAGAATCTCTACCAGAAACAAAATGAAAAAATGAGAGGGCGCAATTTCAAGAACAGAAGCACATTTAAAAAATAACCAAAAGCTACCTGCACTTCATCCATAGGTACGTTGAGAAGGCTGATTTTGTATCTGTACTAAAGTAATGTGAATTTGAGCCTACAAAAAAATTAGATGTGAACTGTAACAAAGTTAAGACATTCAAAAACAGTTGTTTTCTTCCAACTGCATTACCAATTTTGTTCCAACTTGTCTGCACTTTAATCAATAAATAGGGAGAGGAAGGGCTAATCAAATAAAGAATTTTAAAATAATTTTCAAAATGTGGAATTTAAAACGTATTTTCACGTCAAAGTCTTCAAGGAATTATTTCAAGTATGTTTCCAAAGACTTTAAATCCTTTAAAGTATCAAACATTGAGTTACTAGATGACAAAATAAAGACCCTGTTTTTTAAAAGGCAAGGTAAAAGTATGATTTGAATGGTATTTGAATTTAAGCTTTGGGCTATCTCTAATACCCCCAAGCCTCTTAAGCAATTCTCTTAATCTTTGTCTCAGTTTCACAATCTATAAGACAGGAAGAACTACAAGGATGGGTAGTTAATTAAATTAGTCAGGATTAAATGCTACCGAACTGCTTTGAAGTTACTTTACGTTGTTCTTAGCTCTCCTCAGTTCTCCTCAGTAAAACTAATAGGTGAGAAAACATCTGGAATTACTAGATACTAACATCTGCAGACTCACAGCAGTTAAAAGATGATCTCTATTTATAAGTTTCTAAGTCAAAGTTCACTCAACAACCCCAAAAGATTTCAGGATATAATTGCAATGAACAATTTTTAGGTAAATTTCCTTTCAGTCTGAAAGATACCTACTTTTACCTACATTCTCAAAACAGACTGTTACAAATCTCAGCATCTTGAGAGGTCTTGGCACAAAACAATTCTAGGTAAGATGAATAAGCTGTTACTGTTATTAATGCTATTCTCAGCATTCTAAACTGTCAATCAAGGTAAGCTTCATCATAAATACACCCTCCAAAAAGTACTAGCCCCTGCTGAGAATCTAAGTACTTCCTTCTAAGCCATCTGTCTAGGAAAGCTCTGTTAAAACATCAGAATGCAGTTGCTCTCACGTCTAAAAGAGCTATTAATAAACATAAAACACTAACACACATGAAACCATATACATTTTCCACTTCAAACACTGATAAACCACCTACCCAAGTCTATTCCAATGCCAAGGTTGAACACAAAATCCGTACATCGGTAGGTCAGAAACAGCAGCTTAATCGAAGGAGCCTAGTATTTTTTTCAAAGAAGAAAAAATATATAAAATAGTTCAAGAAGGGGGAGAAAAGCTCAAAAAGAAAACAAACAAACAGGTTAGGGGGAAATGTACATGTAAATCACTCTGTGATGGAAGAGTGACAATTAAATTTTAAAACAGGAATTTAAATTACTGAGCTACAAACTAAATTACTCACTGTTCTGCTTATTAAGCTAAAAACACTATAAAAACATAAGTATTTCTAAATCTAGTTTGAAGGATCCAAAATTAGTCTACTATATTCCAGTAAAGAAGGAAACTTCATAATTTCAATGAGGAAAAAGTAGGATGTTATAAAAGCCTAGGGTTAATGCTGTAAAAGCAAAGAACGATGAGAAGGAATTATTTTGAGAATAAATGAATAATGGGAAGCTGAAGCAAATAGTTCGAATTCTCCTCTCAACCCATCCTTTCTTCTGCTTAGGCTATAGGATATTCTTTGTATACAACTAAGAATACTGTTTAGAAAATAACTTCTGATCAATGTGTCCAAAACTTCTTCACGACAGGAAAATGTTAGGCTCAATCCCTAGACTGTAGCCTCTTCAAACAAACACTTGGAGCACATTCTAAATTCCAGTTCTTTCACATCTACTACCAATTATTTAGAGACTATGGAAACACGCTGAGGCTGCTTTAAGGTTCTGGGGGTGAGGGCAGAATACTGCCAGAAAAACTAGAAAGACAATTCCATTTGACTTAAACTTACAAATATTACCAAAAAAGGTTAAATTCTTCAGAAAAGTATATAAAATTCAAATAATCTTCAGAATTAATGTGAAAAAAAATCACCTGTCCACTGATTTTTAACTGCCCCATCCACATGTGCTATTAAAATGCCCACCTGCCCATCCATAAACATAGAATGACAAAAGAATACAAATTCATTGTGGTAACAACACTGCAGATGGTTATTTACTCACAATCCTGTCAAGGTTTACTTTACAGACTAAAATATCGGGAGCGAGGACTGGTGAAAGCATTCTGAGGGGAAGCTCACTTACTTTGCATTTATTTTCAACATAATGTTAAACACCATTTCAGCCATGGTATAAATGGAAGAAAGTTCCTTTATTCATTAAGCAAATATTTACCAAGTGTCTTATTACGTGCTAGGCACTTAATAAATACTTAATAGATTGTTACTAAAGAGCAGTAAATGCATTTGACCTAACAATGAACAAATGACAGATCCTATCTAGAAAATTGAGTCTACTGGGCATACAAGAGTCTTCTTTAGATGTAGGTTGTGAGAGAAATACGACACAAAGTAACCCGTCACTCCACCAAGGTGATTTCTCACCTTTATCACAAGCTTTATCATAAATTACAAATTTATTTCCACTGACAAGGAATCAATAATCAGTACCTCATCCTACTAAATGGATCTTCAAAAAAAAGGTTTATCTCCAATATCCATCCAAAATTGCAGAACATTTACTTAATCTTCACTTACTTTTCTTGGGTAGAGTAATGTGAGGGCAAGTGTGTACTGGAAACTTAAAGAGGCATTGTCAACTCTTTGAAGAATTAGGGAAAAAGTCTCGTGTCTATGCTATTAAAATATCTCCAATTTAACTGGCTATTTAACCCAAATCCTTTAAGTCCAAATGCTTGGTCTTTGGCTTTCCTTAGTTATGAAAGCAGCTGTGTTTAGGGCATCTTTTTAAATAATTTGTGGTTCCCCGCCCCGCCCCGTATTTTGCCACTGGTTCAACTCTTTTACCCACAAAAATAAGAAATGCCCAAGCCTCCAGCTTCTGAAAATAACATCTGGTATGTGCACAAAACAAAAAGCTTGAGAGAATGTCCTAGTTTTTATTTAAAACTTTTTCATTTAAAACAAGAACGCGTTTAGCAAAGATTAGACATAAATCAGCTTTTACCTTATTAGGAGATTGCTATTTTCAACATTTACCTTAAACCACAACATGGATTTATCTTCTAACCAGTTAGCTTCCTGTCTCTCCCCAACTAGATTAGACTGTAACGTTTTTGAGCAAGGGACTACTGGACTGCACGATCTGTTCCGAGCTAATATATTTCAGAAACTCTGTAACTCTCCATACAGACATCAGTGCTGCCAGCCTCAAGGATTTTGCTAAGATTTTAAAGCTATTTTGATAAGAGCAGATTTCCTTAACTATTATAGTTGTATATTAGTGGGTTCTCCAAGTGTGGTCCTGGACCCCTGAGAGTTTCCAAAACCCTGAGGGGGTATGTAAGGTCAAACTATTTTCATAAATAATAATAACATTTTACTTTTATTGTTTACCCTCATTCTCTCATCAACATGCAGTGGAGTCTTCCAGGGGCTACATGATGTGTCTCTTAGGAGAGTGAATGCAAAAGCAGATATGAAAATCCAGCTGTCTTCTATTGAGCTAAACAACAAAGACTTGCAAAAATGTACGATAATTCCACTCTTCTCACTAAATTTTTGTTTTGAAAACTATAGTTATTTTATATAAACTATTACTTATGTTAACAGGTAATGGATTTATTATTTGTAAATTTTTAATAAATACATATTTAAAATTTTGGTTTTAATTTCTAGTACAGCAAATATCAATAGATACAAGCTATACAAAAAGGCTCTTTGGGTTCTCAATAATTTTTAAGAGTATAACAGGGTCCTGAGACCAAAAAGTTTGAGAACCGCTGTAGTACACAATTATATAATCTAACACACAGTGCCTTCCACAGATAAGAAGCTCAAGTTAATTCTGAAGAATAATTACTTCTTACACCCCGTAATCTTGTTGAGTAATATATCTTCTTGTAAAGCATAATTCAGCATAAAGCCAGTCTGTTGTAGGCCCTATTTAAGGGGCTTTAGATATTTAAGTGTTCAGAGTCCTCTTTACAAAGATGATAGGACCTGTAATACCACCTATTACTTGAATAGTGTATAAGGAGTTTCTCAATGTTTTCACAAAAATTACCTTATCCTAATGGCAACCTGTGAAGTATCACCCTTTTTTTTACAGATGACATAGTGAAACATGCTCAAAGGGAAGAGAACCACTTGTCCAAAGATGTATTGCTAGCTAGTAGAGCCTAGGATGTTGGTGTTTTGCAATTTGCTTTACTGTTTTAAGGCTGTTTCACTGTGGTGTAATTCCAAGCTCCCAAAGAAAACAAGGCAAGGGCATTACTTTTATTGTCCCAGTGCCAAACCAGGGATTTTTTCCCTCTTTAATAAGAATGTAATCAGACTCAACAAACGGCCACAGCTTTATTCAACACACTGGCTACCCTTTTGGTCCACTATCAAAAAAAAAAGAAAGAAAGAAAAAAGAAATTCAAGAGTGTTGGGGAATAAATACCAGAATACATAACACTCTAAGATGAATTAGTCAAGGACTCACAGATTTACTAATCAGTTAATCACTGAAACAACAGGCAGGCAAGAACAAAATCAAGCTCAATACAATAACACTCGTTTATATGAATGGATGCCAACAGGTTAAAATGGGAGGCCCACATGAATCGGGTTCAATTCACAGAATATGGACAGAAGAAAAAGCCCACATAAAGTTGTGAAACTAGCTTTACTGATTCTACAAATTCAAGCATGTGACTAGAACCACCCTGGCAAAGCAATGTCAGATACAAACTTTGTTGCAAGATGCAAAGATGCCATCCCATCCCTGGGACAGAAATCACCCCTCCCTTAGAGCTACACATACTAGTTTGTTCTTGTTATCTGCACAAGTCTCTTAGTTATGCTCCATTTTAACTTAAGTTCCTCAAAAGATACTCAGTTTTCTGAATCTCTTTTCCACACTCAAGGGGACTCCTTGACTGACAAAAGGCAAGACTGACTCACAACAGGAAATCTGCCACTTGCATAAACTCTTTTCCTTTTTTAGATGCATGTGCCCAGTGAGGCCATTTTTAAATTTGATGTGATTTTTTACCTAGAAAAAGCCAGAAATGTGCTGTCTGCTTTGCATCCCTGTAGTTCAACACAGATGGCAAGAGTAATTTCATCATTCCTCAGGAAGTATGCTTTTTCTAGTGTTTACTTTGGTCATTTTTTTTCAAATCTCTTTTGGGGAAAAAAATTAAAAGTTACAATTACACCACCACAGCTATTGCTACAATTATAGCTAATGCACCACCAACCAATTTGAAAAGCAATTTGATACACCTTATTTGTTGTTCCAAGCTCAACTGTGGAAGATACATTCGTAGGTAAGCTAATTTATACAAGTTTCCACACTTTCATAAAAGGATTGCAATACTGCACTGTAAAACCAATTAACCGGTTAATTTTTAAAGGCTTCATGCAGAAAAAGATAAAGCATCAAACCTCTGAGAGCTCCAGGAAACCGCATTTATTTCTATTCCTTATCCTAGAGTACATTTTTCTATGTGGCGTTACCTATGTTTTTCTCCAAGGACATAATCACCCTTTAAGAAGTAACCTGTCAAAAGTGTTAAGGCATTCTCTAAACTATCTTCCCAGCTCTGGCCCACAATGAGAAATGTCACCCACCTAAATCGTGCCATTGCTGTTTTCCTACATTTTTTCAAATGAATTTAAGGTTTTTGAATCGCACAATTCAAATTTTACACTACCACCCAAGCTACCACTGATCATCTCAAAGCTAATAAACAAAGACGCTGGCGGCGGCACCAGGGCCCTACCAGGAAGTAATCAAAGCAGTGTGGCCGGTGCGATCCTAAGTCGCTAGAGCAGACAATAAGAGGGCACTGGGGGTTCCCAGGGGCCGGGAGGAAGGAGTTAAGATGCTTAAGCAACGCAAAAGCATTACATAAACCTAATAACTGTTCTACAACACAGGAACTCGGGAATCCCAAAGCAATTTCAGACAACCCAAAAGATCTGAAGGGCAACTCAAGCCGCCCCTCCAAAGCAGCCGCAGGCTCTGCCTCCAGAGCTTTTCAGACCGCAGCCTGTTTTCATACTTCACCCTCCCTGGCTGATAAAAGACTCCAACCTGGGCCGCCCGAGTTCCGAGCGCCTCTCCCGGCTTGGGGCTCGCCCGGGGTGGATCGGGTCGCCCGAGCATGCGGGGAAGCGAAAGGAAACGGGGCCGGGGCAGGCGGCGGAGGGCCCCAGCGCACCCTGCAGCCCAGACAAAGCTGCGCCCGGAGAGCAGCGCTTTTCCCGTCCGGTCGAAGAGGGGACGCAACTCCGGCCCCGCCACACGTGCGGCCGCCTTGTGGGGCCGGACACCCGCCCCTACAGCCCTCGACCCCGCACCGCCCGCGAGCACAGCTCACGGGCACTGCAAGGCGGGGCGGGGCCGCGGGCCAGGGTCCCCGCCCGCCGCTGCCCCCACGCGCTCGTGGCCCCCGCTGGCTCCCGCCCCCCGCGGGCCTCTCCTTCGCCTGCCGGGCCGTCGGGCCGCGGGAAACAAAGGAGCCGCCGCCGCTCCGCCCGCCGCGCCCGCCTCACCGCGTACCCCTCGCCAGCCGCCGGGCCCGGCTCGCCCTCACCCCTCCCCGAGTCCGCGCGCCGGCCGCCCGCGGCCCCTAGACGGCAGGCCCGGCGGAGCCGGGGCCTCGGGTGCGCGGCAGGGCCGCCGGGGCCGCACTCACCGCTGCAGCACCAGGACGACGGGGAGCCGTTGGGGAACTTGGCTGAGTCCGGAGCGATGCAGACGCTGGAGCTGAGGTGCGGACACTCCATGGCCACGAGGCGGGCGGCGAGGAGGACCGAGGCTCCGGGACCGGGCGAGGTGGGGGCTGAGGGACTCCGAAGGCTCCGTCTGGTGTCGCTCCTCGCCGGGCGCTCGGCCGACGGCGGCTGCGTCCCGAGCCCTTGCGTCAAAGAAAGCAGAGGCTTCCGGGCGCCGGGTTTTCCCACCCGCCGTCTCCGGGGCCCCGCTCCGGAGAATGTGGGAATCCGCGATCCGGGTTCTGCCGCCACCCTCAGGCTGGGGGCTTCCGTCTTCCCAGGCCGGCCCCGCCCCGCCCCTGGGCAGGCCCCGCCCCCAGGCCCGGCCCCGCCCCCGCCCCCGTCCGCTCCCGCGGGGTGGTGACCCGGCGCGCGCGGGCTGGTGGCCCTGAGTCAGGCCGACCTGGGAAGTGACTTTCCCAACTCCGCCGCCCGGGGCGGCCCCGGCTTCCCCGGCCGCGGGAAGGGTGGGGCGCCAAGCCCGGGCACGCCGGGTCGGGCTGCTGCGTTTACCGCGGCCCGGCGAGCGCTCGCAGTCAGAAAAGACTGATCCCGTGAGTTGCGTGGTCGTCTGACTACATGGTGGTAGAAAATCTGGCCGCTCAGGAGAGTGTGAAGAACATAAAAACCACTCGGGCTGGCAGGCACTTTAGCCCCCATTTTACACACGAAGACACAAGCTCAGAGAGGTTAAGGGCCTGGTCCCCGGTAGCCCAGCGGGCTGCATAGGTCCCGGAGCAGTCCTGATTTCGTGTTCTGCTCCCTGCGACAGGTGCGACACTGACCCGCTTCTGGGTTCTAAATACGTGGCCTTAGCCAGCCACCTGGGTGCTGCATGGCTGGGCCCGCGGGGGCGCCCACGAACCTAGGTTCAAACGCTGTCACTGGGGCTCACCATCTGCGTCACCTCGAGCACGTGGTCGAACTTTCATACCTCACCCACCGGTGGAAGTTTGAGTGCGACAGACGATATCTGGGTTTGCTGAGCGCAAGGTCCCGGTCAGCAGGTGATAAAAAGGGAAGGGATCTAAGGTTTGTTAAACACCTGCTACCGTCTCCTTGCCAGGCACTTTACACACAATACCTCATTTAAACCTCGCGGCACCCTGCCAGCTGCAGATACCGTCCTTTTTTTTTTACCTCCGGGGAAACCGAGTCTGTAATTGGTTAATCCGTGCGGGGATTGGATCCCCGGCTCTCTGACCTCTTTGTAGAAAGGGGATAGGGCGAGCCTCGGGCGGCTTGGGCAGGCATTACACCAGAGCTAGCTGGCGCTCTCTGGGGCACGGCCTTGAGGACGTCCTGGGCTATTACAAATATTGCCTCAAAGTTGGGGCTCCCTGTAAAACCCGGAGAAGGAGCAGCAGGGCCAGGAGGCGAGCGTGGGGGGGCGGAGGCTGATGTGGCAATCCTGCGGGCAGGGCGAGAGGAGGAAGGAAGGTCAGGAAATGATTAACCGGGCCGGGCCGGGTAGTGGTCAGAGCAGGGCACCTCCCCGCAGTGCAGTCCTGGAGCAGCCCAGGGACGCCCTCTCGGTCCCTTCTCACGCCTCCCATCCCCCCACAACCCCCACCACCACTCGGTTTCTTCGGCTCACTCCTCTGCCTAACGGTGTCCACTCACCTGGGGCATCTCTGCCGACCCTGTCCCCAGTAATATTTCAGAATCGACGCTCTTTTGTAGCTTTCCAAGTTTTATTTGCTGTTGGAGCCCGCCCCGGTCTGGGGATTTTACGGCAGTGGGGAGTTGTGGAAAGTGCAGCAGCTCCAATTCTAGCTCTATTGCCTACTTGATAGCCAACTTTAGCAAGTGTCTCTAGTCCTCCCAAGCCTTTTTCTCCATCTGAAAGACCGGAAAAATAATACTTTTCTCTCAAGGAAGGTGTGAGAATTCATGAGAATTGCCACCACGTAGTAAGTCGCCAATAATTTATAGCGCTTTTTTTAATGACAGCAGGTGAGAGCATAATTCTCCAGGAAGGGGGTGGATAAACAGTAAATCTGACCTTTGCTCCAGCTCTTCCAGCCCTCTCCTCCTGTCAACCGATTCTTCTTTCAAGGCCTGGCTGGACGAACCTGTTTCACTCTGGACACCTACCCCCATTTAGTAGCCATACCCCCTCATTTCGCCATGGAGCATGCCCTGACTCAAGCCAGCAGATAATGTTTCTTTTTTCATCCTCTCAGAGACTCATGTCCTTATCCTCTAGACCTCATTTTAAACATCACTTCCTCCCAGAGGCCTTTCCTGACCCTGATCCACCCCCAGGTGTGTGTTGCCCTTGTCTGCCCCCACACTCTGCCTTTTTTAAACACTCTTCATGCATGTAATTATTTGTTTAATGTCTGTCTTTCCCTTGGAGGTCCATAAGGGTAGCAAACAAGTCTGTCTGGTTTCCTGCTGTATTCCTAACATAACATGTGGAACATGGAGGGCGTCCAATAAATGTGTTCAGTAGTGAATGAGTGAGTGATCGATCAGCAATGTCTACATTGGGCAGGAGCTTAGGAAGTGGTCCAATATATGCCCCCGCCCCACCCCCCATCTCTAAATTTCCTGTCGGTTCTGAGTTTAAGATTTTTAACAGCACCAGGAATGTGAAAGCACCTCGTAAAGTGTAAACTGCTAAAAAAAAAAAAAAAAAGAAACTTTTTTTTTTTTTTTTTTTTTAGCTGCTTCTCTCGCCGACCAGAATGAAAATCCCTTAGAGCAGGGACCCTAATGTAGTCATCCCTGACTGCTCTAGTCCCCAGAGGCAAACTATGACTATCACGCAGTCCGGAGAAGCTGGTCAAAATCGAAGAGGCCCTGCTGGGGCTTTCACTAAATTTCCCTAAAACATAGGGAACTTTCATGTGTCTTTGAAAGTTTTCATAATAAAAAAAAAATGTTTTTAAGAAAGAAAAAAAACCTCGCGGTAAGTAAATGTGTCAAACGGGGGAAGACCACGGGGCACACTGAGAAATCTGCATTTCAGGTCCTCAGCTACATAGGATATGACGTTCGCTTTTTTGTGTTTGGCCCGCATCCCTCTGGCACCGAGGAACTCTGACATCCATACCAGCGAGCCTGGTGGGGATGCGCCAACCTCCAGCTTGGGCGCTAGGGGACCGCGCGGCCGCCGCGGGATTCCCCACCCAGCCCGGAAGCGGGGAGCGCTCCTGCCAGAAGCGGCAGGCGTGCTTTAAAAGTTTGCATCTTTCAGAGGAGAGGAATGCTCAATTTCAACCATAATATCAAATGTTTCTGTTCTAAAGGAGATATACACGTGTATAAGGGGGGCGAGGCGGAGGGAGGAGGTCATACGTTGCCATGGGAACCATGATCAAGAAAGTTCTTAAGGTTGCTGTGACTTTCCCCTAGCCCCAGACTTGAGACTTCTGGTAGATTCCATGGTCCTGAAACAAGGATTACAAGCTGACCAGGCCTGGGGAAGGCTAGCTCTGACTGTCCTCACTCAGGCAGGGCTTATTGGAAGCACCCAGAGAGCTGGGTTAATTATTTACCTTAGAGATTTTTCAAGGAGCCAAGCCTCCTTGGGGAACCAAAGTTAGATCTGGAGGAGGCTTGCTGAGCATTCAGAAAGAGAGGAGGGGGGTAGGAGCAGCCGCTCAGGGACTCTTTTATCACCTGGTTTGATTTTCCAAGCGCACTTATCTGATACTTCCTTGCTTGTTTACTTGTTCATCTGGTGTCAGTCTATTCCAGGAGAACAGAGACGTTGTCAGTGCTGTTCATTGCCTGATGTCCAACTCCTGAAATTCAGCCTGGTACATGGCAGGCCCTCAGTAGCTATCTGTTGAATGACTAAATGAATGAAGGGAGGTGGGCACGGGCGCCAGCCAGCCAGCCCTCACTTCCGCACTCAGGAATATCCACAGTGTCATTCTCCCACTCCTTTCCATTCATCTCTCTCGCATTATCTCCCTGCCCCAAATTCTACAGAGGCTCCCCATCTCTGGCAAGATAACATCAATCGGAAACCCACTGACGTCACAGTCACCTGTCCCTTCTCTTTCACCAGAGCTTTTTTCCCCTACTGTTCTAGCAGTACCTAAAATAGTTCCCTCGTAGAAAATGTGCAGCCTCACACCTCTGTGTCCTCCCCCACCTCTTTCCTTTCTACCTGGCCAGCTCCTACTCCTTCCCCATGAAGCAAATAGTCTCCTCCCGGAAGCCCTCCATCACTCACCCAGCAGACTTCTAAGCCTCCACCTCCCACCCCCGCCATTCTGTCCCTGCAGCTTGTCACGTGGTGCTGTTGTTTTCTGTTTACGTTTCAGTCTCCCCTGAGAACAGATGGTTTTCTTTTGGTCTGTGGATCCTAGACACCTAGTTCAGCAATTGCGGATATTAAACAAAAGATCATATTTGTTGATTAAATGTTAGAAGTGCCCCTTTTGAAAGTAATTACATCCGTCATGTATACTGGCCCCCCACGTATTCACAGAAAGTACCTCAAGTATGTAAGAACAAAAACTTACATATATTGGGTCCCCACTAGGTGCCAGATACTATATCAAATGATTTTCATTTCTTCTTTAATCCCCACAACAAACCTGAGAGGTAGGTATTATCAACTCCCTTTTACTGATGAAAGAACTAAAGCTCAAAGAAGGCTAGATAATTGCACAAATTTACACAGTTAGTAATTGGTCTTTTATCAAAGGTGATAGAGTTTCACCCCTCATTCACACAGTCAGCTAAGTGATTTTGCAGTATTATATGGGGGTAGCTGAAATTCCTAATAATGACTCTTAGGGAACTCAGGACACAGAAGAGCCTTCTAACAAAAGAAAGAATCATTTAGGTTCTGCATCATTGTAATAATCATTATGTCATCAACATCTTAATTTGTATTGCTTCTAATGATTTCTTCTTTATCATTGAAATGTGAACTTCACAGCACTTTTATGAAGGAGATGAGAGGGTTTCTTGTTTAAAGACCCACTTTGCAGGTAAAGTACTGACCGATTAAGGAAAACAGCATGGCTCTAGCATCAAACAACTCTGACAGTGAAGGAATCACTCCTCTCTCTGGGCCCCAGTCTCCCATCTGTAAAATCAGGGGGTTGAACTAAATCATCCCCGAGGGCCTTTCCAGACCCAGTGACACTGGCAGAGGCAGGACGGTCCTTGGGTCCTGTGGCAGAGACTGATAACTGTTCTCTCCAAATCTGTTTTCTTTTCCTCCCGGGTTCACAACTGGACATTTCTCAGCTTTCCTTGTCACTAGGTGTAGCCATTTTTAGTCAATGCAGTCTGAGCAGAAATTGCAAGGATCAGCCTTGGCTGGCACTGTGGACAGCTGCCCAAGAAAAAAATACTTCAGTGTCCAGTTTTGTTTATCAACTCATGGAGGAAATGGGGGAAATATATTAGTTCAGGTCCAGAAAGAAATGTAGGTATTCTAGGCTTCCAGTCTGCCCTTTCGGTGTTCTCTTTTCAATCATTCCTTCATTTATTCAACAGATCTTGTCTGCGCTCCTGCCACATGCCAGGCATGAAGATACAGGGACTCAGAGCTCAGTGTTCCATGGGCTCCTCCTCTATTGACATCTCTTTGCCACTATCAAGATGGAAAGCATTGTGGTGTCACTCCTTTCCCCTTGCTTGTTCCTCTCCTGACTGGACATCAGAGCCTCTGAGTTTCCAAGTGTTGTCTAGACATGGAGCTTTAAGCTTTTAATTGTGAAAATGATTTCACATGTAAAGGGCCTGTCTTGCTGCTTGGCATACAGTAGACCCTCAATGAATGTCTGTTTCCTTGAGACCTTGTCAAATAGGAGGATTGATGTGGGAGATGGAGGATGGGCCTGAAATCATTGATTCTAGTGTAGGTGGCACAGAAGGTTATATTTTTGTCCTTTTAAAGGGATCTGGGCCATATCATTCATTTAACAAATATCACTGATCCTCAAGGCTCATGGGATATAAAAGTGAGCAACACAAAGTCTCATCCTCAGAGGGATGAGGAAGGGGCAAGAGAAACAGACCAGCAAACAGGCAATTGCAACACAGCGTGATAAGTGCTAGGAGGGGAAGTACAGGATGTCGCTTAGCCACAAACAAGGGGCGAGTAACCCAGGCTGGTGGGTGGGGGTGGGGGAAGCATCAGCAGGGCTTCCTGGAGGAAGGGACATGTGACCTGAGACTTGATTGATACCTAAGAATTAGCCTGATGAAGTGAGGCGGGGAGGGAGGAGGCATAGTGTCCCAGGCGGAGGGAACTATATCTGCAAAGTCTCAGAGGCTTGGAGAGGATCTAAGACTGCCAGTCTGGCTCAAGAGTCATGTGCAAGGAGATGGAAAGCTGAGAGATGAGGCTGGCAAGGTAGGCAGAAGACACAGTGAAGGGCTGCTGACTCCCTGTAACAGAAAACTGCCAACACGCAACATTCTGGGGCCCCAGGACTCCGGTACCGTTCAGGGCTGCACTTTGCCAGGTCCTGGGAGAGGGGATAAGGGTGCAAAGATGCAGAAAGATAAGAGATGAGAGTAAAGAAAGGAACTAACAATTATTAGACATCTATAAGATGTGCGACTGCATTAGTCATCTGGGAAATGCAAATTAAAACCACCAGTGCATACTCACCTAGAAACAAATGGGCAGGGATTAGAAGGCCAATGTGGCTCCCACTGCCCCAGTCATGGCTGGATCCCTGAGACTGTATCCTCGAGGAGCTTACAGTCCCCTGAGAGGGAGAGGGTCATAAACTTTAAGATGCAGAATTTTGATGGGGAAAAGAATCCTAGGCTTGGAGAACCTCCATCTCTGCCTTCCCCTCTTCTTTCCTAACCTTAATCTCATCTGACAATTCAGCTGTCTGGAATATTCAACTAACCAGAAAATGAATTTCTCAAACCTCCAGAACACAGATTTTCATAATCCCAGACCCTTCAGTGAGGTGCCTGATGCACTGGAAAGAAGTGGGGCTTTGGGTCCAATCAGGCTGGGGTCCTGCTTCTCCACTGGCCTGCTGTGTGACTTTAGGTCGGCAGCCTGACCTCTCTTGAGCCTCCGCCTACGAAATAATAATAGCTGCTTCCAAAATGGTGACCTCCCTGCTCTGTCTTCCTCAGCCAAACACTTAATGTTTGGAAAGAGAGAAGAGGGATTCACGTGTTTTGATCAGAACCGTTTTCTGAAGTCACCAGCACCCATAATGTATGCATTTATGTAATCACACTAAAGGTGATAAGCATATTTAATAATTACATCATCTAGAAAGCTCTGCTGTGGCTGACTTGGTTTTAAATTGGTAGCAGCAGGAAAAAAGGGTATTTAACATATTACCACCTAAAGAACAACAATAGAAAATAGGAAAAGGCCTCAGAGCCCCTTTGGCCCTGCTCAGTTACCTGGGAAGCAGCTGGTGCCTGCAGGCTGGAAATGGAGACCAGGAGCAGCCAGGCTTCATGGAAAATTCCCCTTCCTAAAAGCACTTAGGGCAGAATGACTAGAGAGCTGGAAGGGTCAGGAGTTTCACAGAGGAGGAAACTGTTCCCAGAGAGGTGACATATTTGTCCAGCACTCCACAGAGTCTCGTGGTCAGCTCCTGACACCATACTGCTCCTTGCTTGCCGGAGTCTGTGCAAAGCCAACTTGGAGAAGAGTTTTTTCGTGCACCTTATTTGGCCTTTCCTGTGCTTAGGATGCACAAGCTGGTTCTACCAGGGAGAGATGGCTACAGAGGGAGAAGCACTTAATGCAGCAGTCAGTATAGCTGGTCCCTCCATTAATAACCTCCAGACTCAAGGCAGTGAGCCCTCTGAAGGCAGTAGTAGCCCCAGCATAGAGTACCTGGCACATAGGAGGCACTCAGGGAGTTACATTGGGCTGATAAATAAATGTGTATTAAGCAGTGAGAAGGTCAGTCTAAAGCTTCCTCTGGAAGGACATTCAAGAAACTGGTAACAGCTGTTGGCTCTGGGAAGGGAGACTGGGTGGGAGAAGAGAAGGGAGGGAAATTGACTTTTCACTGTACACCTTTTTATTCCTTTTGAGTTTTGTACCACTGATTACCAAAAAAGTAAGTTATATTTTAAAAAATCAAGCCTAATGTGATTCAGGGAAATGTGCACTGCAATGGAAGGGAGAGATCTGAGTATTTAGAGTCAGACCAATTTGGCTTTGACTCCCAGCTAATCCTACTACTTCCTAGCTGTGTGTCCTAAAACAAATTACCTACCTTCTCTGAGCCTCACAGTATCTAACTAGAATGGGGACAACTATCCTCCATTGGATTGTTGTGAAGGTGAAATGTGATAACATAGC
The DNA here is from genome assembly GCA_031878705.1 of Tapirus indicus. Lineage (NCBI taxonomy): Eukaryota > Metazoa > Chordata > Mammalia > Perissodactyla > Tapiridae > Tapirus > Tapirus indicus. The sequence goes on along the minus strand of CM062918.1, from coordinate 54,564,551 downwards.
AACACTTTCAGAGACTCACCATGTGCCAGGCACTCTTCTGAATGCTTTCTGTCTGTGTATTGACTCATTTCATCCTCAGGACAACCCTACAAGAGGGATACTATTCTCTTCCCCCTCCCCATTTTACAGATGAGGAAACTGAGGCCCAGAGAGACTAAGGAACTTGCTTAGAGTCTCACAGCCAGGCAGGCCACTCCCTGAGCCTAGCTCTTCCCACGTCCACTCTGCTGCTTTGAAATGTTAGCATCTTCTCCTTTTCAATAGGGAATTCCTAAAAATACAAACATTTTTAAGCCCCCCCCCAATGTCTTTTTAATGGTGGGCTGTTGGATATGGTGACAGGCTAGTGCTGGTTAAGGAATCAGCAAAGCAGGTAAAAAGAAAGAGAGAGAGAGAAAGAGAATTCAGTACTAACGAATTTAAGCATTTTGCAATCAGAGAATGTAGTTGAATTGTAGCATATGTGTAATTTCTGTTTTACACTTTATTTGTATTATTTTTAAAATTTTGTAATTGTACATTGGAGGAGGACACCATGAGTTCTTCAGGACTTAGGGCCTTGAAAACATTAATAGGGTGGAGCAAACTTTTAGGCAGAGTTGCTTTCCCCTCACCCCTCAAATAGATCCTAGGCTGGGTCATCTTCTGCTTACATTGCTGATTCTGCCCATGGCATCCACAGCAGGTGTTTTTATGGTTGACATCTTGATATTAACTTGTCTCTGGTCATTTACTTCTTTTTCTTCTAATTCAATCAAAAAACAATTCCAGTGACTTGAATGCCCAGGCAATTGGGTTCTTGATTTCGTTGAGTTTTTATTGCACTTGGAAGGAAAATTCATCTGCACTTCCTTAAAAAAGATTTTCAAAGTCAAAAATGAGCCTGAATTTGTAAGGGGTGAGGGCACTTATTTTGCTTTGGCTGAGTGGAAAAGACTTCTTCACCATGTCCCAGAATGTGTTTCCTTCCCATTTCCCCTGCCCGTGCCCACCATCTCCTCCTACCCCAGGACCGTCAATGTTGCCTACAGCACCACACCCCCAAAAAAATTCAGGCCACTCTCTCCTCTGAGCCCCTCCCACAGAACTTGAAGAGGCCTCATGCATGGTCTGTGCTAATATAGGGAGCTCCCACTGCTGGAACAAGTCCTCCTTGTCATGTCCCCCCTGAGTGGCCAGCCTGGCAGCGGGCGGGCAGTGGCCAAAGAAGGGAGGAACCACACAATGGCCTCATCCCCTCCTCCCACCACCAGTTCTCACTGCAAGCTTGCATCATCTCTTCCTGCCTGTGCTCTATCCAAAGCTTTCAGGAGCTCCCCACTGCTCCCAGAAGCAAGCCTAGAACCTTCACTGGCATCAGGGCTCCCCTACATTTGGTCCTGACCGACCTGCCAACCTTGCATCTCTCCACAGCCCTCCCACGGGCCTGATTATTCAGCAGATCCTGAATGCTCTCGCCCTGTTTCTCCCTCAAGCCATTTCCTCTGTCCGCTTCACTCCAGCCTGTGGAAGTCTGTCTACTAAGGCCCAACACAAAGCCCATCTTCTAGAAAAATTCTTCCTAGCACCCATCTCATTCATATTCTCTTTCTTCATTTCCCTCCCTCCTTCCTTTCTCCTTCCCTTCTTCCCTTCTCTCCTCCCCTCTCTCCCCTCCCTCTCTCTCTTACACACAGTGTGGATTGATCTCACTCCTTCACCCACATTTCCTCTGCTTGTACCTTAGAGATAGCACTTATTTCAGTCTGCTTTGGAGTAGAATTCTTCATGTTCGCACCACCTCCTGAAAGAAACTGCGTCCCTGGAATGCAAGAGCTACCCCTCCCTCGCTCATCTGGATATTTACCACAGTACTGGCCCTGGGGTGTTGCACACACTAAGTTCCCAATAAATGTCTGACCCCTTAGGGTTGGCCCGGTGGCATAGCGGTTAAGTTTGCATGCTCCGCTTCAGCGGCCCAAGGTTCGCAGGTTCGGATCCTGGGCGCAGACAGACGCACCGCTTGTCAGCCATGGTGGTGGCATCCCATATAAAGGAGAGGAAGATGGGCAAGGATGTTAGCCCAGAGCCAGTCTTCCTCAGCAAAAAAGAGGAGGATTGGCAACAGATGTTAGCTCAGGGCTAGTCTTCCTCACACACACACAAAAATGTTTGGCCCTTGAGTGCAGTGACTTGATGAACAGAGCCTTGGCTTTGGCCATGAACAGAACTGAGTTTGAGTGCCCCTCCACCTCTTAATAACTGTGTGACCCTGGACAAGTGACCTACTCTCTCTGAACCTCTTAGGTCCAAAACCTATAAAATGGGGGTTATAATAGTGCCTGCCCCACTGGGTGGTGAGGAGTGATTGGGTCAGCATGTGTAGAACATGTAACTCTTACCATTCATAAAGTAGGTTCCTAATAAACACAAGTCACCAACTTCATCCTATGCACAGTTTGGGAGCTCTTCCTTCTGCTCTGGACCCCCTAGAATGGATATCTGGGGAGAAGCCTACTAGAATATTCACATTGGAAGACAAAGATGACCTCCTTGCAAACTGGGCCTGGTTACAGAGGGGATGGCAAAGACTGAAAGGATTCTGCGGAAAGAGGGTTGACACAAAGCTGGCAGCCCCAGGCCCTGTAGGAGGTGGGTCACATGCTTCCCAACTAAAGAGGTCAGACATTGCCCAGGAAATCAGCTCCTCCAATATCCTTTAGGATACATTAACATCTACTAGAGACCCTCCCCAAAGCCATCTCCATACCTTAATGTGAGCCTGAGTAACTGGAGAATAGGAAAGGCAGTTTGGGGCAGGGAGAAAGGGCATTTTCAAAGGAACTTGGCCAGTGTGTTCTGGGTACTGAGGATGAGGGCAACAGAGGCCCAGGAGGGCACGTCTCTAGTGGGCCAAGGAGTCTCTCCTATCGTGGAGACACTCAAACTTGCCAAACAGCCTTCTGATCTTACCTTGGTGTCCAGAGGCAGTCATCTTGGAAACAGGTGATGGGGTACAGGGTATAGTGTGGGGTGGAGAAGGGCAGGGTGGGAGCAGAGCAATATCCTCTGTTTGGCAGCTGTGGTTCTCAGTGCCCATTATTAGGTGCGTGTTTTGATACATTTCAGTCCCCTGAGAATTTGGGCAGGGCCATCAGCTTTTCTCAGGGCTGAGCTCCTTTGAATAAGCTGATCTACTTCCTTCTGTGCACCATCCCCACGAGTCTGTCCAAAATCTACGTCCCTGGGATGGCACAGCATGGGATTGGGGGTGGTGATACTAGTCCACAGAGTAGTCATTGTGGGAAGATTTGAATGCCACGTGGCAGCCTTTCCCTTGGAGATAGGATCCTGGACCAGGATCTTGGCACTTGAATGACTTTGAGCATCAATCTAGTGCAATCCACCCTTGTACAGATGAGGAAACGGAAACTAAAGAGGCCAAACCACTTCACAATGTATATGTATATCAAATCACCATAATGTGCACTTTAAATAACTTATAATTTTATTTGTCAATTATACCTCAATAAAGCTGAAAAAAACTAATAAAAATTAATAAAAAAAAAAAGAGGCCAAGCCAGGAGGAGAACCCAGGTCTCCTCATCCCCAGTCCAGGGTGTTTATCCTGTTTCTCTGTGAAAGCCCCATCAAGACATTTTGGTGTGCTGTGATGTAGGTGTCACCACATGGTTGAAAATGGTAAATCTGGATTTGACTAGAAAGTGTGAATCTTACTTGTTCTAATTTCAAATTGGAACCCCAACTTACTCCTTGCCTAACTTCTTGTAGCTTCTCATTCCTATGGTGGGGAGGGCAGGACTTGTACAAACAGTGTCTAGATTCACACTCTGATAGAATCTTGGGGTGGATTTGGGGAAGGTCCAAGGCATGAGAGTTTTGGCTTAATCAGCCTGCTCTTCTGAGTGCCAGGTAGGCAGGCAGGCATTCTCTCCCTCCTTCCCTAAAAGATCTCCAGCCTCTTTAAGTCCAAAGCAGGCTGGTGTGCAATGAGGTACCCCTGGAGGTAGCACCTGGCACTTCTCCTGGGGAAAGAAACAGATGGAGTGAAAAACTAACAGTAACTCTCATGGGTTAAAAAAAAACCACAAGTAAATGAAGCAGGCATGGGTATGACCATGGGAAAGACTAAAGGAAGGGGGACGTCAAAAGTACTGATGAAACTCACAAGGGGAAATTCATTCACTCATTCCAGAGGTCTTTAACTGAATACCTAATTAAACCAGGCATAGTTCCAGGCACTGGGGAAATCAGCCCAAGAAGGGTACAGAGACCCATGCAAGTGCCCCGGAAGAGGAAAACTCAGAGTCATGGACAGATTCTCAGTTAAATGGAAAGCGAGTTAGAGGAGGACAGTGGGAGGAATAAGATCTTGAAAAATTGGTCAGAGATTTCAAGAGGAAAACATCTGCACAAATAATGTTTTTTAAACCCTGGAAGGAAGGAGGCAGAGGGAGATGCGATTCGAGGGCTACTTTGGCACTCTGAGGACTGAGCCTAAGTGTTTGCACTGCATGCTGGGATAATTCATTTACTCAGCAAGTTCTGACTGAGCACCTCCTAGTTCTCTGTCCACACCAGGCTCTTTGCTGTTCCTCGCCCTTATCAGACACACTCCCCCAGCCTGCCTTCAGTCTATCAGTGTCCTCTCCTTTGGAAGGCTTACCCCAAGGAATAGCACCATTTAGCAGACACATAGACAAGCTGAAAATGCTGTGACAGGAGAAGGAACAATAGCCTAGAAAGGACGCTGTCTAATTTGTACCCTAGTGCTGGGCACAGAGTAGGCATTTAGGAAATGTTTCATGAATGAATGAATGACTTTCCTTGCTAGGCACCGAGGAGGCCAGTTTTTTTGACAAGAAATGTAACTATGATTACAACCTTGTAAAAAGTACATTTTAAAAATGTTTTTAAAATCCACTAAAAAACACAAACAGTAGTTGAATGAAACAGCATTATGGGAGATTTTCTTCCTTTTCTCTATTTTCTCCATTTTGTGTACTGTAACATTTTTTATAATGAAAAACGTATATTTTAGCTCCATCCACCCCTGCTTCCTCCCCAAAAAAGACTTGTGAGAATTACAACTTACTACATAGTTTTTAAAAAATTTTGTGCCATATAAATTATGAAGACTGAGAAATCATGACCTGAATTTCATAATGCAAGCAAATAAAATTTATCACCACATTACTCAGAGGCATTTGATGATATGTATGATCAATTGTGTGGCTGGGCATAAACAACAGTCCTCATAAAATGCTTTGATTAGTATTACTTGAAACAGCCAAACTGGGCTTTTTGTCAGAGTGTTGGGGGAGGGGAGGTAGGAACTGGGCCAAGGGGGATGTGTCTCTGTTGGCCTCACCAAGGACCCCACTCTTCTGGCAGAGAATGTTAGGACCTGCGAGTTCTGAGGACCTCTGGCTGACAGATGTGCAGGCCTCCGGCGCTGGCAGCAGAACAGGGTAGTAACTGGGGCTACTCAGCCTTCGCAAAGGAGCTTTTCACCCCAACAGGAGTGGTGCTACCACCCAAACTCTCTTTTCCTTCCCTTCCCAGGATCAGCCTTCTAGATGTGAGAAAGCCCGTAAGGATAATGTCTAAAATATCATCAATAAAGATTTATTTGGGCAGCAGGACCATTGTCTTTGAGAAGGCTAGAGGAGGGACATATTCACTCACACTACAAATATTTGAACCTACCACGTGCTAAGCATAAGCAAGGTCCTATACATTCATGACATCATTTCTTTCTTTCATCAACATTATGTAGATGTTATTATCCCGATTATACAGATAATGAAACAGGCTCAGAAAAGTTAAGTAACTGGCTATAGGTCACACATTTAAATAAGTGGTGGGAACTGGGTGGAGGAAGGAATAGAGGGAGAGCGAGGATCCAAACTCAGCTCTGTCAGACTTGGAAAGCCACTCTCCCCACACTTCCATTGCAACATAGCTGAGGTTTCCAGACTTGGTGTTTCAAGTCTGTGTGACCATCAGCAACCTCTCTGAGTGTCAGTCTCCTTGTTTATAAAAATAAAGGGGTTGAGAAATATGTTTTCCAAGTGTCCTTCCCAGCTCTGGATTCTTTGTCACAGCGCTTCCTCTTTTTGCCTTTGTAAGAGCTCTGCACGAGGAATTCTCCCTGGCCCTCGGCGCAGAGCAATACCCGGGACTCGGTCTCTCCTGGGATCGCCCCCTAGAGGACATCGGTGGTGCTGCGAGAGCCAGGGCCCCTAGTGAGAGTACGCCCAACCGACAAACCGACATAACCACACGGTGGAAGCCAACTTCTTTAATTATCGCTTTATCTTTTTTTAAGTGGATCTAGAAAACATTCTCAAAGCCCTTCTCACGCTCACCAGGGCAATGCTGCCAGCACATTTAATGATGGGGAGCATTTGTAGCCTGAACACCTACTGGTTCTATGAGTCAAATTTTAAAATTGGATTATATTTTACTTCCTATATACCTCAGTTTCTTTTAGGCCTTGTGAGGCCGCTTTTTGAATTGACGCTGATTTTGCAGGGCTGCTGAACTCTAGTTATGAACTATATATTTATCTCTACTTAGTTATTTTTATTACAATAACCAATTGTTGGTTAGGAAATATAGGTACACATTGTACAACATTCAGAAGTCACTACAGAGTTTTCAGTAATTATCATATGACCCAGCAATTCCACTCCTGGGTGTATACCCAAAAAATTGAAAACAAGTGTTCAAACAAAACTTATACATGAAAGTTCATAGCAGCACTATTCACAAATAGCCAAAAAGTGGAAACCACCCAAATGTCATCAACTGACAATAGATAAACAAGATGTCGTTTATTCATACAATGGAATTTTATTCAGCCGTAAAAAGGAATGAAGTACTGATACATGCTACTACTTGGATGGACCTTGAAAACATTATGCTAATTGGAAGAAACCGGACACAAAAAGCCACATATTATGTCATTACGTTTATATTAAATATTCAGAAGAGGCATAGCCATAGAGATTTTCTTATCTGCGGGTTAGTGGTTGCCAGAATCTGGGGGAAGAGGGGAATGGGAAGTGACGGCTAATGAGTATGGGGTCTCCTTTTGGGGTGATGGAAATGCTCTGGAATTAGATAGTGGTGATAGTTGCACAACATTATGAACGTACTAAAAGTCACTGAATTGTACAGTTTAATTAAAATGGTAAATTTTATGTGTATTTTACCACCATATAAATGAATAAATAAACAAATGGTATTCAGTAAAGAGTAGGTTCCCCTTTCTCCAGGTCCCCTTCCTGAAGACAAAAACAACTATTAGCACCCTTCTCTATCCTTCCAGAGATGATTATTGTAGTATGTATGTATGTGTCCTATGTGCATAAATATATAGTGTTTGTATTATATATGTGCTTATATATATAGTGTAAATATATATTCTTTTTCTCTCTTTTTTTGGACACAAATGGTCACACCATTCTGCAACTTGCCTTTTCTTTATTTTGGATGGTTCTAAGTCAGTACTTGTTCTTTTTAATGGCTTTTGATCTTTCCAAAATGACAAGTGAAAAATATTATGTCATTATAGTTTTAATTTTTATTTTCTTATGAATGAGATTCAGCATCTTTTCATGTGTTTAAGAAGCATTTGTATTTTCTTATCTGTGAATTTTTTCTTCATGTACGTTGCCTATTTTTATGTGGAGTTGTTTGTCTTTTTGGTTTTTAGGTGCTCCTTATAAATGAACATTATTAGCTCTCTGTCTATGATATGAATTCTGAATATAGTACCCAATTATCTTTTGACCCCCCCCAACATCCATGTAACCAGATGCATTAATTTTCCCTGTTTGAATTACCTAGCATGGTTTCTGTTTTCCTGACTGGATCTTGACTGATACATTTGGGTGGGGTTTTTTTCCTTATTTATTTGTAAGAACTCTTTGTATATTAAGGAAGTTAGCCAATTATCTATCATATACATTGCAATTATTTGTATTTGTTTTGGCCTTTGTTTATTCTTGTTCAGAAATTTAAAAATTTTATATACTCAAATTTATCAATGTTTGCCTTTACAGTTTCTGTATTTCATGGCACATTTAGACAGGCCTGCTTCATTCCAAGATTATAAACATATATACCTATATTTTCTTCCTATACTTTTTATGGTTTCATGTTTTAGTTGAGCTTTTTTTTCATCTGGAATTTATTTTGGAGTAAGGAGTGAGGTAGCAATATAACTTCAATGATTTTCCCAAATGGAAAATGGTGTTTAGTCAATTGTCTCAATACTATTTATTGAATAACACTTTTTCTCCTTTGATTTGAAATGCCAATTTTATTAAGTATTATATTCACATATATAGTTGGGTCTATTTCTGGAATTCTTTTCTATTGGCTTGTTTATTTCTCAGTCAGTAATACTTTATTGTTAACCAGAAATGAGCATTTGATTTTATGGACTCATCCATATAAATATCTCTACATTTGAAGTAACTCTTGGAAGTCAGAACACAAGAGAGGGAGGAGTGCCTCTATGTCTGAGAAGCCAGATGTTGATTCAGGAGGAAATATCGAAAAATTGATTTCCTAAACCAAGGCTTCCTGAATAATTTTTGGTTGATAAAGCAAATTCATCTTAAAGGTCTGATTTCAACCAAAAGTTATGGGGGTTTTTTGTTTACTTTCTGGGAGATTTCCTAAATTTTATCTTTCAACTCTTTTACTGAGCTGTCATTTCTACTATCATATTTTTAATTCCAAGTGCTCTTTCTTGTTTTCCAAATACTCCTTTCTTTTCTTCCATGGCATCCTGTTCTTCTTTCATGGATACATTATTTTCTCTTCTTTTCCTGAGGATTAACTTCGGAATATTTCCTTTTTTTCTCCTCTTTTCCATATGTCTTTATTTTCTGAGTTCATTGTTTTGTTTATTTTAGCTGCTATCTTTAGATATCTTTTCTTCAATTATACAAGTTTTGGTTATTTATTTAATAATAAGTATTATTTATTATTTAAGGGTGAAGCATCAAAAAGCTGACTTGGGGCCAGACTGGTGGCATAGTGGTTAAGTTCATGCACTCTACTTCAGTGGCCCAGGCTTTGCAGGTTCAGATCCCGGGCACAGACCTACACACCCCTTGTCAAGCCATGCTGTGGCAGGCGTCCCACATATAAAGTAGAGGATGATGGGCACAGATGTTAGCCCAGGGCCAATCTTTCTCAGCAAAAAGAGGAGGATTGGCAACAGATGTTAGCTCAGGGCTAATCTTCCTCACAAAAAAAAAAAAAAAAGCTGATTGGAAAATCTGTGTGTATGTGAAAGAGAGAAAGAGAGAGAATAAGGTTATTGATTAAAAGGCTTCAGGCAGGACAACTAGGCAGTGAGCCCATGTTTATTTAAGTGACCTTCAACTGTCAATCTCTTAGGCCTTTTCCCTTGGGCACGTTTCTCCTGAGAAGAAACTTCCGGTCCTCTGCTTAGTGGGTATATATCTGGCTGCCTGCTCCTAGGGAGTTAAGCTAGGGAGGAAACGGGGGTTGTCCCTGGCAACACAGGGACACTACAAAATGGGAAAATTTTTCTTTTCTTTTTTTTTTTTTTTTTTTGAGGAAGACTAGCCCTGAGCTAACATCTGTTGCCAATCCTCCTGTTTTTGCTGAGGAAGATTGGCCCTGGGCTAACATCCGTACTCATCTTCCTCTACTTTATATGGGACGCTGCCACAGCAAGGCTTGACAAGTGGTGCATCTGTCCGCACCCAGGATCCAAACCTAAAACCCCAGGCCGCTGAAGCGGAGCACGCAAACTTAACCGTTACGCCACTGGGCCAGCCCCCAAAATGGGAAAATCTTTTGGGAAATAATTTGATATCTCAAAAAAACATTAAAGTGCTATTATGTGGAAAATCTGTGTTCAAGACCCGTAAGTTTACTGGGTAAGGAAGGGCCTCTGATATATGAGGTATGACTGTATTGATAACTACTAATGTGAGTGTGTGTTTGAAGTACAGATACGACATGCATCTTTACTACACCCTTCTAAGTTCAGCCGTCTCTGGCCACTATAATGCTACAATTTGCACCTATACTCTGAAGAGAGTACACTATACAGAACTTGTGTATGTGTGTCGGTGGGGTGGGATGGAGGTGGTGATGAAGCAGGGGTGCCCTTTGGGAAATAATTGCATTCGTAAGAATCCTGGGTCTACTTCCCTACAACCTTTAGGATTTTGTGCTGATGAGGGTCATTTCCGTGGCATGTTTGGCCTCTATAAAGCTCTCAATTGTTCCTTCTTCCCTTTTAACTGGGGATCAGATGTGTAGGAAGATTTTACTTTGAAATGTTTTTATTCCAGCAAGAAGGCTCAGCTTTAAACACAAAATGTACTTGTTTTAGCTCTGTGCTGTCAAACTTCCAAAGGGAAGATCTTCCATAAATTTGCTGATTCCCTGTGAGCTTGTGTTTATTAAGTCCCACTGTTTGCAAAGTATTTTGCGCTGTCATAAACGTCATTTTAAACCAGGAAGTTAGCTTTTAATCATTAGTCTGAAATCACATGCTTCAGAAAATAAGAAGGCTTCAGCCTGAGAATTTAACATGACAAAAGTCACAGCAGGAAGTTAGGCAACTCTGGTGTTGCCTCTCCATTCAGTCTTTGGGCATGTTCCTTCATTCCTTCGTTTTTCTTTTTTCCTTCTTTCCTTCTTTTTTTTTGTCGGTGAGAAGATTGCCCCTGAGCTAATATCCCTGCCCATCTTCCTCTATTTTGTATGTGGGACACCACCACAGCATGGCTTGACAAGCAGTGTGTAGGTCTGCACCTGGGATCCGAACCTGTGAACCTCAGGCCACTGAAACAGAGTGTGCGAACTTAACCACTATGCCACCAGGCTGGCCCCTGCCCATTCTTAAAGATCTACTTTGTGCATGGCCATGTAACGCTAGTCCACACCCATCAAATGAGCTACTCAGTCAAAATGCAAGAATTTTCATAGTACGTAGACTTCCCATATACAAAAATGGGGAAAAGAGGCTTTATTTGCACTGCTGTGCAAATTCCGTTGTGTGAATGAGCCACAATTCATTTATTCATTCTCCTGCTGATGGACGATGTTTGAGTTGTCTCCAGTTTTTTCTATTATACACAATATTGCAATGAACAATCTAGCACATCCCTCCTGGTGCACATGTGCAAGTGTCACTAAGGCAACGGTTCTCAAAGTCTGATCCAGGAACCCACAGGGGTCCCCGGGGCCCTTTTAGGGGTCCATGAGGTCAAAACTATTTTCATAGTAATTTTCATTCTCATTCTGTTAGACAAATGCAGTGGAGTTTTCCACTGCATTGTTCACATATCTATGTGAAGCTGTCTTCTATTAAGCCAGACGATAGATCAGCAAAATGTAAAACAATGCCAGTCATCTCCTTAAATTTTAAACTATATGTAATTCTTTTTCATAAAAAGTATTGTGTTGATATGTAATGAGTTTATTTTAAAATTAATTAATAAATATCTTCTAAATTTCCAGTTTTAATTTCTAATATAGTAAATATCAATAGAAATAACCCACATAAACAAAAGCTCTTTGGGATGAGATCTTCAATAATTTTTAGGAGCATAAAAGAGTCCTGAAACCAAAAAGTTTGAGAACCACTGCACTAGGGTATATACCTAGGAGGGGAATTGCTGAGTTGCAAGGTAGGTGCACGTCCATCTTTAAATGGTATATCTCATGACCACTGAAGATTAAATTCAGTTTGATATTATTTACATAGAACTCCACCCCCAAAAAACCAGCACAATTAAAGTATATATATAGCTCAGAAATGCCTATATATTTGCTAAAACTGAAAACAAAGAGTTGAAGGCAATATTAATCTCAAAACACAGGGGAGTGGTCACCTTTTATGAGGTGGCAGGGGAATAGATGGGAGGAGATGGATTGCATTAGTTTTAGGTAGAGTGTTTATTAGTGTGCTTTATAACGTACAGATATGCTGCATTTTTCTTTTATATGTATTAAGTATTACATAAATTTTTTATTTACTAAAAATAAGAAAGAAAGAGTTTCTGCCCTCAAGGGGCTCCCAGTCTGCTGCTGAGGTCTGAGTGGAAGTCACACTCCTCTTCCCTCTGGGTTTCAACCAGTTGAGAAATTGACCCAGAGCTAAAAGTATCGGCTTTATTGTTGGCAAAGCTGGATTTGAGAAAGTGGAAGCCAAATGGCTTTCTCCTCCATTCTCACCTGATCCAGGTGGTCAGGTGCAAAATGGTGGTCCCCTGCTGACCTCTCCCCAGGTGGCAGGAACTACCTGGTAGAGTAGGAGGCAGGGGAGAAACCCCTGAAGAGAAAAGGAGAGAAGGGCCCTTCCGTCCTGGGGAGTGGAGAGGAAGTCCCCTGGAGGAGGCACACCCAAACTACTGGGATGCAGAGCAGGAGGTGACAAATACTATAAGAGGGCCAATAGCAAGTGAGCTGTACAAAGCAGAGTTATTTGCAGCTAACAGTGTGATGGAAGGCTTCCTAGAGGAGGCCACAAACATTTTGCCTCCGTGTGAAAGATGGCGGGATCTGGGCCAGTAGGAGGGCCATGGTAAGTATTAACACAGAGGCTGAAGTGGTGAGACCTGTTGGGGCTGAGGTTTGAGTGCCCTGGGACAGAACTGGCTCTTCTCTGGATGCTAAGGGTGTGTCACCTGAAAGTGAGTGCAGCAGAGGCGTCACCAGGCTGGGCAAGTGAGGCACGGCTGTGGAAGGGGCGCATGGGAGGGAGGGGAGCTGTCTAGGAGTGTGGAGAACCCCCTCCCTGTCTCCTCCTCGATGTGGGAGACTCCAGCTGCCGATTCCTGGGCAGGGACAGGGAGACTTGAGGAGACACAGGAATCCTGCCCTAAGGCAGGGTCCCCACTTCACCCTCCAGGAGGACAAGTGACCTGAGTTTGTGACCTGTGGCCTGCCAGCTGCTTGACTTTGGGCAAGGAGCAAGAGAAATCACATTCAATGAAAACCTACCTCCTATGGGTCAGGGTCTTATTTTATGTGCATCATTTTCTTTAATTATATTTCATCCTCACAACTCTGTGAGGTGGGCATTAATATCTCCCATTCACAGATGAGGAGTTTGAGGGTTAGGGAGGGTAAGTAGTTACCCAAAGTCACACAGGCGGTAGGGGATGGTGCCTGTGATGTTAGAACCCAGTTCTGTCGGCCTCTAAAGGTGACGTCCTTTCCATTATACTGCTTAACCCTCTGGGCTGCAGTTTCCCTTCTGTAAAATGGGAATGACAGCTATGTCCCAGATTTGTCATGAAAACTACTTGCAAAACCTAGCACAGCATTTGACTTTCCTCCTTCCCTTCCCTCCAGTGCCAGGTACAAGTTGCACCCTGAGGTTGCCCGCATGCACCTCTCTGGGTTTGGCTATTCTGAGCTACTTTCAGGGCAGGAACCTAACCAGAGAGGGCGGACCATGAGTTACAGAGCACATTTCACATCATTAATTCTCTTGTGTTTCTGGTAGTTACATTTTTTTCTTCACTGACTATAGGAGGAGCCCCCCTCCCCCTTCCCCCTCCTCCCTCTCCTGTTTATGCTCATTCACACTCAAGTTGAGCTCACACTCGACTTAATTCAAAGCCAGTCATTTAAGACAGGCAGTGACTGTGACAGACCACACTGGACCCACAGAGCAATGAGCTGAGAAACCCTCCAAACCCCCAGAATGGGTGTTAGAGTTGTGCCCACATCCTCTTAGGTGCTGTGGCTTCAGCTGGGCTGCCTTTAAGGGGCCAGTGGCCCTTATTTGCAAGACTAGTTTATAGTTTAGCAATTCAATTTGGTTTGATTCTATTTAATTAGATTTAATTCCTTTCAACAGTAAAGGGCCACGTGCTGGGGAAGGCTAGTGTGTTTAGACTGCTGAAGCTCAGCTCCCCAGAACATGACTTTGTTAGAGACATAATTCCAGAAATGCAGTCTAATCCACAGATATTTCAACTGGGACAAGAGATGAGATGAGAGGGAATTGGAGGCTATGTGAGTTTTACTATGATTGAGGAGGCTAGTTCTCTGCCCGTCGTGCTGAGACCTCTGAGCTTCACCAGGGAGACGGAGAATTAATTCACGTCACACCCAAACAGGCTGTGCCACAGAGAGCTGCTCCTCCACTGTAGTTTAGAAACGTGTGTGTTTGTGCTGCTTGTGGGGCTGGAAAAGGAAAACGAAGGGGAAAAATGCAAATCAAGGGGGAAAAACAAACATAGTAAAACCCATTCCCTCAAGCATTCTCTCAACTGGAAATTTCCAATTCTGACATTCTAGTTAGTTTTTAATACATTGAAAATATATATTCATCTATTTTGAGTGAGCAATATTGATCACAAGACAGTACAGGAGGAATGAAAGAGATCAAGGTTAGCCGGTAAAAACAAAGTGAGGGAAGCTAGTAAATTGCTGGAGAAACTATACATGTTAGCCACACCTTATAAACAGAGACAAAACAAGATTTTTTTTTTAAAAAAAACAGTAGAATTGAAGAATGTTTACATTCTTGCAACCACAAATGTGAAGTGAGCTCAGAACCCAGCAGGAGTTTAACAAAATAGAGTTAAGGTCGAGGAGGCTGCTCTGTGCGTATTGCCTCCTGGTTGCCCTGGCAATGAAACACCTGCCTTATAGTAATGAAATCATATTGAGAAGAAACCCATAAGCACAAAAGACTTCCTGGGTCTATCGACTTGCTCTTTCTCCCTCCGACTTTGGCGCATGAGTGTAGGAAACAGATGAGGTAGTTGTGTATGCTTGTGGCTGCCGCTTTTACTCACTGGCACCACTGCCTGGTGGGAAACTTCTGGAACCCGGGACTGGGAAGTGTCAGGGGCTTAACGTCCCCGGATGCCACCTGAGGGGCTTGGGTGAGGGATCTTACACCAGCTTATCACTCAGGAGGGGTTAGAGAGAGGACAGCCTGAGTTCACTCGTTAGCTAGCTAATTAATTAATTAATTCTTGAGCGTGTCCTGGCGATGTCATGGAGAAGACAAGCTGAATGAGATGAAATCCCATCCCCAAGGTGAGGGGAGAGCAGATGCATATACACAATTAGTTGTGATGTAAGCCGTGTTGAGGGGGGTAAGCAAAGCCCTACAGGAATGCTTTTACTCTTCCGTATTCTTTTCCTTCTACAGGCTGTGTTTTCACAGAAAAAAATTTAGCAAATATGAAGCAGAAGGAAAAAATTAAAATATTTCTGGGTTCTCCAGAGAAAACCATTATTAACATTCTGGAATATGTCTTTTCAAACTTTTTTCTGATGCAAATATATGCATGAATTCAAGAATATGTGCTCTCTCTCTAGATATATATTTTTTTCTGAAACAGAGTTATACTACAGTCATGCGCCACATACGATATTTCAGTCAATGACAGACCACATACACAAGGGTGGTCCCACTAGTACCATGTAGTCTAGGTGTGTAGTAGACTGTACCATCTAGCTTTGTGTCAGCACACTCCATGATGTTTGCACAATGACGAAACTGCCTAACACCGCATCTCTCAGAACATATCCCCTTTGTTAAGCGACGAGTGACTATATATACAGGATTTTACCTTTGGCATCTCACAATATACCATGAACATCTTTTCAGCTAATATATATATATTGGCACCAACATATTTAATATTGGCATTGCATCCATTATTTGACCTTCAAATAATTTAGTCAACCAAGGTGGAGAGATGGGGGTTCCTGTCCTTCCCCTCAAGTCAAGTGCGAAAGTCTCCAATGGCAACACTCAGAGAACTTGACACATGTTTCTTGCAGTTTTAGGAGCCAGTGTTGGTGTCACATCCTGCCTAAGAAATCTAAAGGGCAAATGCTGATGGACAAGATAGAGGAGACAGGTTGTGCTGGGATCAGCCTCCAGTCCCGGGGTGGCCGGCCGAGGATGCACCAGCATTTCCTGTACACGCTGGAGAGAAACCAGTTGCTTGGTGATTACATCAACATCAAGGTTACAGTGGTAAAGGAGCTTGGGCTTTATTTTGATGCTAATGAGGACCCACTGGGAGGCTGGAGAGGGGAAGGATGCTGTCAGAGCCTTGCTGTCGGAGATGAATCTGCTAATTGTGGCAAGACAACCAGAGGGAGGGGAGACAAGAGGACAGCAAGTCAGTTCACAGGCTGTTACCAAAGTCTGAAGACAAATATTCCCTCCTTCCAGGGGAGTTAGAGGATCCGGGTTCAAGTGTGACCTCTACCATCAATGAACTTGAATCAGTGACTTCACTTTCCTGAGTTTCAATATCTCATCTGTAACAAGGGCATAAAAACAACCCCAAGGGGTGATGAAAATGCTTTGGAACTTGCTAAAAGGTAGTGGTTGCACAACATTGTGAACGTACTAAATGCCACTGAATTGTACACCTCATAGTAGTTAATTCTATGTTATATGAATTTTACCTCAATTAAAAACAAAAACAAAATAACCCCGAGTGGTGTCATGAGGATTAAGTGGGTCTAGTGGTTGTGTTTTTGTAGTCACCCTTATGTGGGCAAACACGAAACTAGCTTTCTTCCCATCATTGCATTAACCCTTCTTGGCCTGGATCCCTCCACAGGCTTAGAGCAAGCCACTTATTTGGGTCCCTTTTAAGGTTTTCCAGTCTTGGAATTCAATCTGGTTATGAAAATCTCAGTCACTGTGCAGCTTGTATTTTCAATATCCTTCCTCCTCCTAGTCTTGCTGCTTCTGCACAGAGTGGGCCTGCGCCTGGCTGCACACGTCCAGGTGAGGAAGGGGTGGGGTTGAGAGGAGACTAATGATGGCCTGGTGATGACAGTGGGAGGTTGCGTAACTAATTCACAGTAACTTTCCTGGGGCTTCCCTTGCCTGAGTCCTCCTGGCCTCAGCCTCATCTGGGTACTGCTGGGGAGCAGGAGGGCCAGGTTCTCCACCTGCTTCAGTCAGGGGTCCACTGAAGAGGCAGTCTCGACTGGGGTGCTGTACAAGGTTTTCTCAGGCAGCATTCAGCCCAGGACCCCAGAGGGGCAGTTGCATCTGTTTGGGGTGGGTGACTGGTTGTCCTCCCATTCCAAAACTCCTCTCAGTGCTAGCTCAGCTGGGTGACCACTCAGGCAGCCTGAGGGCTCTCCCCTCCCCTTCCACCACTACTCAACTAACATCTGTGCTTCCTTCTGAGAGTCCTTTCCCGTGTGCTCCCAGCTCCTGGTCCCCCAGCTACTCAGAGTGAAGCCATTCTGAATTCCAATCCATAACTTGCTTTCTCACTTGCCACTCGTTAAGAGACACATTTAAATCTCCTCCCCCTCTGGCTTCTTGCTCAATTTTTCATTGATTCCAGGCTAACATTTTCTTTCACTGACTCAAATGAGGACAGATGACGCCTGTGGTTTATAGCTCCTCCCTCATTTGTCCCTGGTCTGTGAGGATCATTACATGATGGACTCTAGGAAAATAGTCATTGAGGGAAAATGAATGGCCAAGAGAAAAAATAGATCTTCTTAGGTCAGCCCTTGTCAGCTGAAAGCACAACCACCAGCCCCTGAGATGCTGGCTCACCAGCACTTTAGATATTCTGGCTCTTCTGGAGGGAGCTGTCACAGGAAGATAGATGTAACAAAATTAGGGCTTTTCAGACTAGAGTGGAAGAAGCTGAGAGTCTGTTTCAAGCCTCCCTCCTACCCCCAGCTTAGGCTAAAAGTGCCTATGACACCAAAATCACAGTATAAGAAATGGCAGCATTGCCTCTGTAACCTCCTCTTCCTCTTTTCTGCATGAGGAACTCCTACCTATCCTTCCCAGCCCAGCTCAATGTTCTAGTCACCCACCGCTGAGGAGCAGCAGGGACTCCCTCCTCTGTGTGCCCCGTGGGGTGTGCCGAGCGTCATGAGACGTCAGGTGTGGAAGGACAGAATTCTTAGCACAGTGCCCTTCCTCCCCACCCACCCCCACCATGGTAGTGTCCCTGCGAGGGTCTCTGGACATCATGTGTATATGTGAACAGGTGCTCTAAGCTACAAAGCACCATATTAAAAATCCTATTTATCTTGCTAGATTTAGTTAGTTGCCTGTACCTATTCCTGAACTGTGAACTCTTTGATGACAAAGATGCTTTACTTAAAAAAAAGTGTAGTCTCAACACCTTGCACAATACTGCACACAAAAGTGGGCACTGACAGTCATGCTGGGCAGGGGAGCTGCCTTTACACAGGCCCACAGCCTGGCCAGGAAGGCGGCACCTGGCTCTGCAGAGCAGCACAGCAGTCAGCTTTGCCTGAGCTGAGGCCCCTGGCTGCCTGCTGCTTCCTCCTCTGAGACACCTGCGATCCTGTTTGCCTTCGTTGGCTCCCAGTAGCCCTTGCTTCCAACTCTTCCAGACGTCTGGCACCTCCCAGCTGCTCGCCCAGCACTTGACCCTGGCCTCTTTCCTCAGCCCCTCCTACCACCCCCTGGCAGCTTCTCCAACTGGACCTGTCATTGCTTCCCCAGCACGGACCACTACATGACTGACTCAGGTTTTGTCTTATTAAGCCAGGCTTTGGGCCTCATGTGTGGCCCAAAGCTCAATAAATTTATATCAAAGTTAGAGAGAACATCAGTACTGTGAACTGATGGTTCAGTGGTAGTAGAAAGAGCACGGGCAGACCTGGGGTCAGATCCTGGCTCAGCTACTTGCTAGCTGTGTGACCATACCCAGATGCAGAACTTCTCAGAATCTGTTTTCTCATCTGTACATGGAGATTAAAACACACACACACACACACACACACACACACACACACACACACACACACACACACACACACACACACACACACCCTAACTCATGAGGTCACTGTGAAGAGTAAATGCTATGACACATTTGAAGCCCCTGGCCTTGTGCCTGACACGTGGCAGATTCTCAGTAAGTAACAGTTTCCTTCCTTTCCTCTTTTCCTCTAAGAACTCTTCCAAGTCTAAAAGTCCATGAGCCTTTGAAACACGTGTTCCCATGTTAAACTATAACTTGGGAAGGTGACCAAGCTGCTAGAAAGTTTATCTTCCCAGAGGAACAAGGATCTCAGGTGATGGAGACAATGCTGTGTCCCACGTTGCCCTGGAACACATTTCTTACTCCCAGTCCAAAGTCCTGAAGATCAGGAGAGGGTGTTGTAGGCAGAGTTTGCAAACCACACTTGACAAAGCAATGAAAGCAGGTTCAGTTCACAGAGAAGCAGTGAGTGAGTGAAAGCCCAGGGAGGCCTGGGATTGACCCTGGGGCTCAGAGGGAGGGCAGCGACCTGAGAGTAGATGAGTCTGTACACAGCCGGGAGCAAAGGGCTCAGCCAGGAACACTCTGGGCTCTGTCAGGGTGAGGCTGCAGACTAACACAGGCTCCCACGAAAACAGAGCAGAAGAACTGAGGCTGCACTTGCCCTGGCCCTCTTCTTCAGGCAGGTGCAATGGGTAGATTTTAGAGGTGCCAAACTGAAGTGGAAGAGCAGAGGGGAGCCAGCAGGGTCAACTTGCTGCTGTCCCTTAGAGCAGCGGTTCTGAGAGAGGCCCCAGGACCCGCAGCCCAGCATCACCTGGGTTTGTTAGATGGCATGGGAATGGAATGGTCGTGATCTTTAGAGACAAGAAGATCTGAGTTCAGATTCTGACTCTGCCCCTAAGTGGCAGTGAGGCCTTGGACAAATCCATCAACCTCTCTGAACCCTGAGTTCCTCAAGTGTAAAACATCTGCCTTGCAGGATTAGGTGGTAGGTTTAGAGAGAACACATGGAAAGCATTCAGCAGAGCACCTGGCACAGAGTAGGTGCCCATCATCATTATCATCATCATCATCATCATCAATCATCAATCATCACCATGACTACAAAGAAGCCCCCAGTGAGTAAGAACTGTAGATGCATCAAAGGAAACTCATCAGGCCACACAGGGACCATCTTGCTCCATGAGTGTTTAATATGCTGCTCAGAATGCTACTTCATGCCACTTGTCACCTGGCTACATCCTCATTAAGCTAGGAATGACTTAAAGATAACAATTTCTTTCAAACATGATGAGAAGCAAATCCCTATCTAATTTGGATAAAGCAAGTGAAACCCCAAGGAGGAAAACCACTCTTATTATAATATAACCCAGACGTTTTCCCATCCTCCCCACTTTCCCTTTTCCTTTTCAATAAGTCCCTTAAGCACACAGTAGCACTGGGCAAATATTTGTTGAGTGTTGAATGAATGGATTGGCTCAATTTGATTTGAAAATGCCTAACTGTTCTGCAATAAAAGGAACCCAATTTGTGGCCAGACCTTTAGCCTCCTGGGGTGGAAATGAGGCAGGACAGGTCACAGTACTCACGTGGGTAACCCACTGAAACTTTGGGAAATCAACACTTGGGGGACTGTAAGAGACCAAGGTGGCTGGGACAGGGAATGGAGGAGGTTTTCTGAATTTAACAAAGGCCTTTTACAATGAGATGGCTAGTGGCCCTCAATCCCTGCCTGTGCACATGTCTGCTTCTGCTCCACCCCCTAAGCCTGCTGAGGGCTTGCCCTTGCTGGCGAGTCAGCTGTTCTGTGACCTCTGCGATGCAGAGCGAACTGGAATAAGAGCACCAAAATGGAATGCCAGTTTGCCTCCTGGGGGCGTGAATGCAAATATTGCCCTTCTAGTTCTGGCTGAAAGAAATTAATTCGAGCCCTCGGCATCTTCTTTCACCCCTAGATGCCCGGCAATCACCTGTAGTCCTCCCTGATTCCTATCCTGCTCTTCTCTAGTCATCCTCCCCACTATCCACCACATACATCTTATCCTTCACTGCCAACTCCCTGCCTACAGGATAAAGCCCCAACACTTTGGCTGGGAATTCGAGGTCTTTTGCAATTTGGCCTCAACCTACACGTCCGGCTTTACTGCTCACAGCCAGTGCCTCGCCACACCTAACTCCTGCCCACTAGTGCCCTGCCCTTTCATATTTCCCAGCCACTGACTGAAAGGCACTTCCTCCTGTTGTCTGTCTGGAGGATTCTGACACCTCTTTCCAGACCCTGGTCAAAAGCAGCTTTCTGTGGGGCCGGCCCGGTGGCGCAGCGGTTTAGTCCGCGCTTGGCAGCCCGGGGTTCGCAGGTTCGGATCCCGGGCGCCCGCCGACGCACTGCCTGTCAGCCATGCCGTGGCGGCGTCCCATATAAAGTGGAGGAAGATGGGCACGGATGTTAGCCCAGGGCCAGTCCTCCTCAGCAAAAAGAGGAGGATCGGATGGATGTTAGCTCAGGGCTGGTCTTCCTCAAAAAAAAAAAAAAAAAAGCAGCTTTCTGAGAAATGGGCCCGCCAGCACCGGTGGCTTCCTGAATGCTTCCCTAAGTCTTTACTCAGCCTGGAATTCCCTTTTCCTCCTTGTCCAACCCGCAAATTCCTAGTGTCCTTCAAGACTTGGGTCTAGTGTTGCTTTCAAATTTTTTTTTTTTTTTTTTGTGAGGAAGACCAGCCCTGAGCTAACATCCGTTGCCAATCCTCCTCTTTTTTGCTGAGGAAGACTGGCCCTGGGCTAACATCTGTGCCCATCTTCCTCTACTTTATATGGGACGCCGCCACGGCGTGGCTGGCTAGCAATGCATCGGCGGGCGCCCATGATCCAAACCTGTGAACTCCGGGCTACCAAGCGCGGACTAAACCACTGCGCCACCGGGCGGCCCCTTCAAATTTTTTTAAAATGTTTTTTGACATAATTTTAGATTTAAAGGGAAGTTGCAAGAATAGTGCAAAGAATTCTTGTACATCTTTCACCCAGATTCCCTAAATATTAATGTTCTGCCACATTTACCTTAATCTTCTTCCGATCTATCTGAATGTATAATTTTTTTTTCTGAACTGTTTATGAGTTATTTGCAGACATTATACCTGTCTACTCCTTCAACGCATGTTTTCTAAAACTGAGGACATTCTCTTATGTAATTATAGAATAATTATCAAAATTCAGAAATTAACTTTGATACTAATTATTATCTAATATATAGAGCTTATTCAGATTTCACGAGTTATCCCAATAAAGTCCTTTATAGCAAAAAATTCTCAGATCCTGCATTGCATTAAGTTGTTAGGTCTCTTTAGGATCCTTTAGTCTAGAGCAGTTCCTTGGTCTTTTTTTTTCTGTCCATCATGACAATTGACATTCTAAAGTGTCTAGGCCAGTTATTTTGTAGACAGTACCTCATTTTAGGTGTGTCCGATGTTGCTCGTGACAGGTTCACGTTGTGCAGATTTGGCCGGAGTATCCCAGAGGCGATGCTGCGCTCATCTCCGTGTGTCCTATCAGGAGGTGTATGATGGCCCTTTGTCCCATTTCTGGTGATGTTAACATTGGTCACTTTGTTGATGTGCTGACATATCTGACTCCTCCCCGGCCCATGAGGCCCTTCTCAAGGTCAAGGTGGGACTTGGCCTGATTCATCCTGGTGTCCTGGTACCTGAGGATGTGGAGATGCAGGGGAGGGAGGAAAAAACACCAACTGAGCCCCTCCCGTGTGCCCGGCTCTGTGGCTGCATCTCATCTGAGCCTCACAGCAACCCTATAATTTAGTGGATGTTGTGCTCATTTTACAGGTGTGCTCCGTGAAGATGAGTAATTTGTTCAAGGGCACTCGACTGGAAAGTAGCAGATCCAGATTCAAATCCAGGTCTGTCTGCCACTTCCCATGACACTAATGCCCGGGAAACAGTAGACGGTCAACAACATTCATTTCTTTGAATGGATGTTTTTAAAAAAAGTTAAACAGAAAAATCTAACACCAAGACCATCAAAAAACTTAACACCCTCCTACATCAATGAGGATGCTTTTTATTCATTTATCCCTTCAACAAATATTGATGGTGGGTCTACCATGTACTAGGCAGTGTTAGTGATAATAGGGATAAAGTTGTGAGCAAATAGCTTATGTTCTAGTGGGACTCTGCAAATACAGCAAATCCAACTAAAGTGGCTTGAACAATAACAAGAAAGCTAGCGGCAGAGCAGCTCCAGGGTGGATTAATTTAGTGGCTCAAATGTCATGGCTAAGATTTGTGTTCTCTGAAATGCTCTTAGCTTTCCCTTTGGGAATGCAAATGTTTGCCTTAGTTTTAAGCAAGTTATCCTTAAAGGAAACAAAGGGGACATTCCTGTCATGGTCCCTGTATATGGGAAAAGAAAGTCTTGCTAGAATCTTCTCATCCGACTTCTCTTCCACCTCATTGGCCAGAACTACGTCACCAGCTCATGCCTAAATCCACCACCTGGCAAGAGGAATGGGCTGCCTTGCCTGGCTTAGGCAATCAGATTCACACCCTCACCACCCAGACTACTTCCAGGCCCAACCTCCCCCAACGTTCGCGGTTGTCAGAAGAGTAGGAGCAGCATGAACAAAATTGCAATTTTCTTTAAAGAAGGAAAGAGGGGGAAAGGTTGTTGAGTAGGCAACTGACATTTGTCAAATCTCCCATTCACTAATTTAGCAAATATTCACAGACTCTGTGGCTTCTTAGAAACTCTTATTTATACAAAGATAAATTTGCCTCATTGCTATTCCTTATATTCATGATAGCAAGTTCCACTTCTTTTTACTTACTGTCATTTGTCTCTTTATCTATCCCTGTATCTCTTGTCTCATTCCAAAATAAGTTCTCCTTTTTTTGTGAGTGTACAGAATCTTAGCCAGGGGAGATTTAAAAAATATTTAATAACTGATTCTAGGATGTGCATTGACCACCGCAAAAGGTGGGGTCCTGGAGGGTCCTGATGGGCCAGGCATTCACCATTTAGTTGCTGGATGGGGAGACCCAGGAGGATCCTAGCAGAGGGGCCAGGGAGGCTGGGGGGACTCTCGGGCCCTACTATTTACCAATTGGTATGAAAGTATTTATTTCAATATTTTTTAAAGTTAATTTTTTTTATTGAAGCATAATTGACATATAACATTAGTTTCAGGTGCACAGCATAATGATCTGATATTTGTAAACATTGTGAAATGATCACAATAAATCTAGTTAACATCCATCACCATACACAGTTACAAATTTTTTTCTTGTGATGAGAACTTGTAAGATCTACTCTTTTAGCAATTTTCAAATATGCATTACAGTATTATTAACTTTAGTCACCGTGCTGTACATTACATCCCCGTGATTTATTTATTTATTTATTTATTTATTTATTTTTTGTGGGGAAGACCAGCCCTGAGCTAACATCTGTTGCCACTCCTCCCCTTTTTGCTGAGGAAGACTGGCCCTGGGCTAACATCGTGCCCATCTTCCTCCACTTTATATGGGACGCCGCCACGGCATGGCTGACAGGCAGCACGTTGGCGGGTACCCAGGATCCAAACCCGCGAACCCCGGGCTGCCAAGCGCGGACTAAACCGCTGCGCCACCGGGCGGCCCCCATCCCCGTGATTTATTTATTTTATAACTGGAATTTTGTACCTTTTGACCCCCTTCACCCATTTCTCCCACCCCCCACCTCTGGTCACCACCAGTCTGTTCTCTGTATCTATGAGCTTTGTTTTTTTGTTTTAAAGTTCACATATAAGTAAGATCATATGGTATTTGTCTTTCTCTATCTGACCTATTTTACTTAGCATAATGCCCTCAAGGTCCATCCATGTTGTTGCAAATGGCAAGATTTCATCCTTTTTTATGTCTGAATAATATATATATATCACATTTTCTTTATGCATTCATCCACTGATGGACACTTGGGTTGTTTCCATATCTTGGCTATTGTAAATAATGCTGCAATGAACATGGGGGTGCATATATCTTTTCGAGTTAGTATTTTTGTTTTCTTTGGATATATACCCGGCAATGGAATTGCTGGATCTTATGGTAGTTATTTTTAATTTTTTGAGGAACCTCTATATTGTTTTCCATAGTGGCTGCACCAATTTACATTCCCACCAACAGTACACAAGGGTTTCCTTTTCTCCACATCCTCACCAACACTTGCTATTTCTCGTCTTTTTGATAATAGCCATTCTAACAGGTGTGAGGTGATATCTCATTGTGGTTTTGATTTGCATTTCCCTGATGACTAGTGATGTTGAGCATCTTTTCATATACCTGTTGGCCATCTCTAGGTGTTCTTTGGAGAAATGTCTATTCAGATCTTCTGCCCATTTTTAAGTTGGATTATTTGGTTTTCTGCTATTGAGTTGTATGAGTTCTTTATATATTTTGGATATTAATCCCTAATCAGACATATGATTTGCAAATATTTTCTCCCATTCTGTAGGTTGCTTTTTCATTTTGTCGATGGTTTCCTTTGCTGTGCAGAAGCTTTTGAGTTTGATATAGCCCCATTTGTTTATTTTTGCTTTTGTTGTTTTTGTTCTTTCAATATTTTAACAACCAGTAAGACAGTATCCATGTGACAAGCTGGACATCAGCTCCACTAGTCACAATGACCCTTCCCAGTGTCAGTATAATGACTACAGCACAATCTTCTCAGCCTCTGCCCCATGGTCGGGCACTTAGGCTGCCTCCAGTTTTAACTGCATATTAAGGTCAATTCCAAGTATCTCTATATGCACCTTTGTTTTATGTTTTATATTTCATAATATAAAAATTTATATATTTATATATGTATATTTGTAAATATATATTTCATATTTTTATTTATTTCCTTTGAACACATTTCCCAAAGTGATGTTTAAAGGTCAAAGGGTATAATTTGACATGGTGATTTACAAAGCATTTAACCAGTGATTTAGAAACCTCCTTGCCCACTTTTTCACAGACTCCTGTTGCTGAAGAGCTGGGAGGACGTGGTGTAGTGGAAAGAGGGTGGGCACTGGAGTAAGGAGAGCTGGGCTCAAGTCTAGGCAATGCTGCTCTACCAGGGGTTGGGGACCTGGCAGTCTCTTAGCCTCTCTGAGCTTGGTTTCCCCAGCTGTACAATGGGGGAGATGCCATCTCTCACGGCTCGGGCACAGCAGGCATCAGCTGCCTCCATCTGTTCCTGATCTTAGCCTGAGGCCTGAGGTGTCACACCTTCACCACGCCCACCTTTGAAATGACTTATCAGAGTCTTGGAAAGTGCTGGTTTTGTACCATAAGGAAGTGTGTAGACTGCCACCTTCTGGTGTAAAGAGTTAGTGTCCAAATGACGTTGGGGATCAAGCTGCGCCCTCTTGTGTCCCTGAGAGGATCTGCCCCAAGGGTGAAGCTGCAGGAGGAAGGGGAAGCTCTCCCCATGTAGACTGGCGCTGGTGTCCGTGGTGGCTCTGAGGTGATGTCCTCCTCTTGCCAGTGAAACTAGGGGAGAGACAAGTTGCTGGGATTTGAAAAGCTGCTTGTAAAGGATGGTGTTTTTGGATTTGGAGACTGTGGAGGTGCTGGCAAAGGCATCTTTGCAAAAGTAGGAGGTCTTTGTCGGTGATTTCTTAGCCCTGCTAAGAGGGGCTGACGGCAGTGGTCCATCAGTCCACAGATATTTATAGAGCGCCTACCACGCACCAGACACGTGCTTTGGCAAACAACGTTGAACAAGACGGGGGTTCCTGCTCTCCTTGTCTAGTGGGGATGTTTGGGGATCAGATTCTTTTTAAATTAATATACTTTTATTTTATTTAATAGAAGACAAATGGCATCTAAGTAGAAAAATTTAAAACAATATTTCACCTACCAAACACTATAGCTACTTTTATTTTAATACCTTCCAGCCCTTTTGCATGTGTATGCACATTTTTACAGAGCTATAATTATAATGCATGTTATCCTGAAGTTTGTTATGTTTCACTAATAAACACTTGTCTACATTGCTGCTTAATTTTCATAATTATCCTTATAACTACAGAAGAGGCAAATGTGTGGCTATGTCAAAATCTATGTAGCCATTCCCTTCAAGTTTAGACACAGATTCTTTTTTCTTTGTTATAATAGATATTGCTGATGTTAACTTCTTCGTGCAGATTTTTATTGCATTACTTCTCAATAATCATGAATATGGTTCATCCTATGCGTTGCCATATTGCTCCCCAAAAGAGCTATTACTAATTTACAATGCCACCAATATTATATCAGTGAGTCAGTTTTGCTGCAACCTCAGATGTATTGAATATTGTTGCTTTTACACATTTTTAAGAATTAACATTTTAAAATGGGGTCCCAAACTTGCTTTAATTTGCATTTCTTTGGATACTGGTAGGCAGGTTCTTTTTTTGCACGTGTACTATTTATAATTGCTCGTGTGAAATGTGTGTTCATATTGTAGTTAAAATTTTGAATGAGTCTCTTGTTTGACATTTTTCCTTAGAGGAGAGAAAAGCAAGAGAAGACTGCAGTATTGCAGCCCAGGGTGTCAGAATGGTACTTACTGCGTTATTCATTGGGTTAATAACCCCTTCTGGAATCTTCCTAAGAAAGCTCAGCTGTTCCAGAATCTAAAGTGCAAGTCTCTTCTGCTGCCCAGAACTACTAAGTGAGAAAAGTGATTCTGTAACACCCTTGGCTGTGCTTGGCTCAGTAGTGGAAATGACATAATTTCCCACTGCTTATGAAAAAGAGTTGGACACCAGCCTAGGTTACAATAATGCAAATGAAAATTATGTAATTGGGGAGTTAATTTGTTTCCTAGAGACTCTGAAGAATACAGAGTGTCCTTGAGTGTTTCACTTGGAAAGGTCTTTCTTATATTGTCCAAACCCCTGGCCCAGAGAAGTGAAGTAACTTGCCCAAATTCACACAGCAAACTAGAATCCCCAGCATCTTCCATGTGTCTGAATGTGAATGTAAATGAACCCGCAATTCTCACCTTCCAGGCCCTACCCCCACCCCCTGCACTGGGATTGTCCGCCTGGATGATTTCCAGAACACAGTTCTGGAACACTTTCTGTACTGGGAGTTGGTTTCCTTTTCCTACATACCCTCCAACAAGACCTCTGAGCCTTTGGTCTCTGGGAACTCAACGTACTGCATCGTGTAGAGTTCTGAGCAGTAGCTAAAATACTTTTTCAGAGAACAGTCCTCCTGAAAGAAGACTACAAACGTTAGAAACTGGGCCCATGTGAGGGTGAGCGATTTTTCTCTGTCAGTAAGGCTTTTTGGTTTAATACCTCACTACGATTTTCTGGGATGATCAGATGAAGACGGGAACTAACGTTTGATTAACACATACTATGTGGTAGGCGCTACCTCATTTAGTTTCTTAAGAACACCTATGGAGTAACAGATTTGGAAATGAGACTCAGAGAGGTTAGGTAACTCGATCAGCTTCCACAGCTAGGATGTCACTATCTTACTGATCCTCAAAGTGGAGGCAGGGACGTAGAATGGCCAATCAGAATCAACTGGGAGCTTTTTCAAACTATTCATGCACGTTTCCCATTGAGAACAAGTGTACCCTACAGTGCCAATCTGTAGGATGTGTGTGCCAGGGTGCCACCCTACGGATGATCTATTCTGGACAAGTGTCAACAAACCGGTGACATATGGTAGGAGGTAGGTATAAATCCATGTAGAGTGGCTGTAATGAAGACAAGGAAAATAAGCACCCGGAAAAATTCCTTAGGGAAGAAGAAATAGAAGAATCCTAAGGTTTGGGACACAGGGGAATATAACTCAAGACCGAGAAGAGAGAGAGTCTTGGTGGGTGGGAGGGTGCAAGGGACAGGCTGACCCATTCCAAGGATGTGGTGGGGGGTCGGGGGCATGGTGCAGGGTTGGAGGGGCCTTGTGGCAGAATCTCTGTCTACCACACTCATAACAGAGAGGCAGCAGCTGTGCTAGGAGGAGCACTTGACCAGGAGTTCTAAGACCTAGTCCTGGCTCTGTGACCTCAGGTAAGTCACATCACCTCTCTGTGACTTGGTTTCTTTCTTTTTAAAATAGGCATAAAAATAACCTTCTCTGGTTACCTCTCAGGTGATTATGGGAACTGAGTTAACTCACATGGAAGTGTTTTATAAATTGTGAAACACTATGCAAATGTCACGGAGGGATTGTTAGGTACAGCAATAAGTTCTAATTCACGATCATTCAGAATCTCAGCCCCTCAGTTTGTTCTTGGCTGTTTTATTGACAAGCCAGCATTTGATGTCTGTTGAGATTCCGCGCATGAAAGTCCGGCACAGGGTAAGCCCCCTGGGTTAGTTCCTCCCCCTCCCCGCTGCCCCCACTGTAGCCCTGATGTTGTTGTTCCCTCAGCCCAGCTAGTGTGGATTTCAGCTACATGGAAAAAACCTTCTGATAGGGGTCTGACAGCCCCTTAAAGAAGCTCATTCTTAAAAAAGAGTTTTTGGTGAGAAGTTCATTCATTCAAGAATATACATAACATGTGAGTACAATTTAAAGAATAATAAAACAAACCACATCTAAGGTGAAAAAAAAATATCACCAATACCTGCGAAGCCCCTACTTGTCCTTCCCTCATGCATCCCCTTCACTCTACTACCCTCATTTTGTGTTAATCTTTCTCTTGCTATTTTTTCTTTTGAGGAAGTGTGGCCCTGCGCTAACATCTGTTGCCAATCTTCCTCTTTTTCCTTTTTTTCTCCCCAAAGCCCCAGTACATAGTTGTGTATCATAGTTGTAGAGTTGCAGCTCTTCTATATGGGACGCTGCCTCAGCATGGCTTGATGAGCGGTGAATAGATCCGCACCTAGGATCTGAACCAGTGAACCCTGGGCCACCGAAGTAGAACACGTGAACTTAACTACTATAACACCAGGCCGGCCGCTCTCTTGCTTTTTAAAAATAGCTTTACCACATATTATCCCTAAGACTATGTTATTTAGTTTTTCCTATCTCTGAACTGTTATAAAGAGGATCATATTATAAGTATTCTTCTATAACTTGCTTCTTGCCTCTGTGATCTCCCTGTGTTGACAGATGCAGCTGTAGTTCATTCATTTTCACTGCTGTATAGTATTCCACTGTACTATAATTTACTTATCCATCCTCCAATGAATGGACATTTGTGTTGTTTCCAGTTTGGGAATATTATAAACAACACTTGTGTATGTCTCCTGTTGCATATGTATAAGAGTTTATATCTAGAAGTGGAAATGCTGGGTCATACAGTATGTATGTCTTTAATTTTATAAGGCCAAACTGTCCTAAATGGTTGTACCAATGAACACTCTCAACAACAGCATGAGAGCTCTCATAGTTCTACATCCCTGCCCCTGCTGCATATTGTGTCTTTTAAACTTCTGCCAACCTGGTACCTGTGGAATTGTATCTCATTTTGGTTTTACTTTGCATTTCTCTTTTTACGAAGGAGGTTGAACATCTTCTCATATGCTTGCGGTCCTTTTGTGTTCCTTTATCTCTGAGATGCATGTTTGTGTCTTTTGCCCATTTAAAAAATTAAGCTGTCTCCTCTTACGTTACTGATTTGTGGTAGCTCTTTATGGATTCTGGACACTAGTTCTTTGCCAGCCGTACATGTTACTGTTGTATTCTCCCAGTCTCTGGCTTGTCTTCTCATTCTGTGTGTGATGTTTTTTTGATGAATAGAAGTTCTTAATTTTAGTGCAACCTCAAAGTTTTCCTTTCACTTTTGGTGTCTTGTTTAAGAAATTGTTTTTTTCGTGAGGTCAGAAAGATAATCTGTATTTTCTTCTGTAAATTAAAAAATTCCAAATGTCTTTCTTAGGACTGTTCTGTTCTCTGAGCTCCTGAATCTTTCCATAAAACGTTTCGGGAAGCCTGCAGCTATTTCTATTCCAGTGGGTCTCCTCTCAGCACAGAGAGCTTTGAGTTTTGATGAGTGCCAAGAGAAAGACTCCATTCATAGAGAGGGCTGGTGGGCACTGCAGGCCCAGCTCTCAAAGGCGCCATGTGTCCTGTGCTCTCTAGTGGCCTGGGGGCCCTAGGAGGCGCCTTCACACCAGACGTGGAGCTCCCTGCAGCCTGCTCCACCAGAGGTGGAGCCCATCCCGCAGCTCCTCTGTGTCCACCTCCTTCCCCGGGCGTTCTTCCCTCCCTGCAGGCTGCAGGGGCTGCACCTCCAGATTGGCCAGGCCCTCCTGCCCTCACCCAGCCTTACCCTGAGCCGCTGGGGCCCAGGCCTCTCTTCTTGTTCTGGAAGGAACAACACAAAAGCTTCCTAGCCAGTCCTGCTTTCAAATCTGCCCTCCCACCTCTTGCTCTGTCTCCTTTCTTGGAATCCTCCTAGTTTTGTCCTAATTGTCTTTTGGGGGACTCCTCAGCAATGATTTTTTATTGAGTCAGATACGGCTATGGTTTAAGCTTACCCCAAACCACTGTGGCATGTAACTGGTGTAACTACAGGCTCCTCAAAGGATCAAAACACTTAGGGGGCCACAAAAGGTATGAAATGGAAGCTTGGGGCATAGCGCCCTTTGCCTGTTGGAATATTTGATTTCGTCTTTGCCTTTTCGTCTCCACTAGTTAATAGCTGGCTTAATTGTTTCCTCTTACCTCAGTGTTCTTATCTGTAAGGCTGAGTTAATAATCGCTAGCTTACAGTTTTTGTGAGGATGAAATGAGATAACAGAGGTAAGGCTCACTGTGCCTGGCACATGATAGGAATTCACAAATATTAGTTTCCTTTGTCTTAGCTTGAGTTCCCCAGAGAACAGAGCCTGGGGCCAAGCTTGTGCACTAATGCTTTATTGGCTGGCTTCATCCCAGGGAAGCACGAGTGAGGGGAAGTAGGGAGTCAGGCAGGAGGAAGGAAGAGCAAATACTAAATGGTGCTACTGAGCTGGCAGTAGCTGGTTATGGGGTCATGCGGGATTTGTCTGGAGAGGCCGTATGGAACCCCTAGCGGAGAGGAGAGCACCTTTCCTGCCAGCACCTTCCCACCTCCTGTCCCTCATTAGTCAAAATTTGCTCTGTGGGGTGTTGAGCCCCCTGCACTTCTGAGCTGTTAACTGAGGCTTCATCGTGGCCTCTGGGGAAGCCAAGGCCTCTGCGAGTCCAGTTGGCTCAGGTCTGGGCACCTAAGCTGCTGTGGCTCCTGCTGCAGTGGATGGAATGGAAGTGTGCTGCACTCTGGTCCTTGTCCTTAGGGGAGGCTGAGACACCAGTGGCATTAGGAGGGGGAGTGATGTTGTAGCCACTAGGGCCTTATGAGCTCAGGAAGAGTGTGAACTACTGCCAGGACCACTCGGGCCAAGAAGCAGGGTGAGGGGCCGAGGCCTGGGACAGGGAAGGCAGGTGGGTCAAGTAGATCTAGGGGTATATAAAGTGGATCTGGTACACCTTGCACTTTTCTCATGGCTATGTGAGCTCTGCTTCCCAGGACAGCTGGCAGGGAGCACACCAGTGTGGATGTGGTTATTTCTGTATTCATTAACTTATTCAACAATTAGTTGCCAAACACCAATAATAGTGTGGAGATGAATGAGCATGCGTGAAGTACATGATTTCATGCACTATGCAAATATTGTCCTTGGGAAGGATGGGGTGTGAGTGGATTTCCTACTGCTCCGGATGCTGTGGAGAGTTATGTTAGGGTTATGTTAGAGTTATAGGTTAGTCCAGGGGTCAGCAAAAAAATTTTCTGCAAAGGGCCAGATAGTAAATATTTTAGGTTTTGCAGGCCACAGACATCTCTATTGTGTATTCTTTGTTTGTTTGTTTATACCCCTTTAAAAATGTAAACACTGGGGCCAGCCCCGTGGCGGTAGAGTGGTTAAGTCTGCACATTCTGCTTTGGCGGCCCGGGGTTCACAGGTTTGGATCTCGGGAGCAGACCTATGCACTGCTTATCAAGCCATGCTGTGGCAGTAGCCCACATATAAAGTAGAGGAAGATGGGCACAGATGTTAGCCCAGGGCCAGTCTTCCTCAGAAAAAAGAGGAGGATTGGTGATGGATGTTAGCTCAGGGCTGGTCTTCCTTACACATACACACACAAAAGTAAAAACCTTTCTTAGCTTGTAAGCCATACAAAAACAGGCTGGGGGCCCATGAGTTAGTCTATGCTGCCTAACAAACTCCCCATCAAAGAGGCTTAGCACATTAAAGGTCTATTCTTGCTTACATCACCTTCCAGTGCAGGTCAGTGGCTCTCCTGAATAGCTGTCCTCCATGCAGTGACTCAGGCCACCTCCATCCCTTGAGGCTGCCATCTGTGCCATCCCGGCTCCTGTAGAAGAAGAAGAGAGAGTTGAAGGCTTGCATGAGATCTTTTAAGGGCCACATCACTTCTGCATACATTTTCTTTGTTAGAACTCAAATGGACCCAACTTAGCCGCAAAGTAGACCAGGGAAAGTCATTTTCATGGGTGTCTAGGAAGGGGCAACAGCATGGTAAAACTTAGCATAGTCTATACCACAGGGTAAAGAGAAGTTTAAGATGTGCTCCTGTCTCAGAGGGCCTTAAGACGTAGTTGGGGAGAAAGATGAGCATGCATGAAAAGCTGAATAACAAAGTACGATTGCAAATGCTGTGTCTGTGGTATTCTGAAGATACCAACAACTAAATAACAATCAAAAGATAGAAGAGATCGTGGGACCAACAGAGCAGACTGAACTGGAGTAGTTGGATCGAGTTTCATGGAGGAGGTGGGACTTGAATTAGGTTTTGAAGGAATGGCAAGATTTAGTCAGAGGTAGAGAAATGAATACTGTTCTCCAGGTGGAGGAAGCAGCGCAAACACAGGGGTGACCCTGGAGAATGTGTGAAAGTCCAGACTTAGCACTGGTAAAGACCAGGCTCTAACCAGTCCTAATGATTACTGGCTAGGTGAGTCTCAGTGGTTGAGTTTGGGGTAGCTTCCTATGGAGGGACTGGGGTGGAGGTGGGACACTGAGATGGTGGTGGCAGGGTGCTCAGGACAGCAGTCAGAGGTGGCTTCCTAGCGATTTAACTGTCCTGCCATAGTATGTTAGTCTTCTAACAACTAAGACTGCTCTATCTGTGCACATAGGCCAAACATCTGCCCTGCACTGGAGACTTACGGCAGCTAAGGATGGAGAGACAGGTTGGAGTTCAATTGTGAAGGGTCTGAATGCCAGGGAGTTTGGGATTTCCAAAACAAAGATGAACATCCTTTATTTTCAGAGACAAAGATTAGGGACCCCTCCTCCACCCATAATAAATATCTATTAATAAATGAATGGTTAAACAATAGTGTATGTATATAATGGAATAGTCTGTAATCATTAAAATCAAGTTTCTAAAGACTCTTCAATGACATGGGATAAGTGAAAAAATAGAAAATTGTACATAAAGTATAATACCAATTTAGTAATTAAAAAATATAAAGATATTAAGACTAGAAGAACAAACATCAAACTGTAAATTGTGGTTATGTTTAGCTAGTAGTATTATACTTGATTTTTCTTTTCATCATTGTTTTTCTGTTTTGACTTCTTCTATAATGAGCACTTATTACTTTTATACTGAATAACATATAATAAATTGTTTTTCCAAAATTAAGGCTTAAACGTGGCGTTTGGTGTGTGGTTGCCTTTGCTATTGTTTTATTCTTGCTCTGTAGGTGAATTCCCTCCTCGTTTTCGCAGTCTCCAGGAACTGGGTGCCCACGCGGTTCAGTTCACCGTGGCTGAGCACCATCTGTCCACGTGGTATCACATTGCCTGCCACTGAGCACACACCTGGAAAACCTTCCTCACTGTCACCATTCCTGAAAGGTCCTCGGGTGCACCTTTAATTCCAGCAATTCCCTGAGTCTTCTGGGACCCCAGAGTGGAGGTCTGTACCAGGCAAGCACACGACCACCATGAGCATGAGCTACAGAGGTGTGGGGATGCCCAAGACTGACACGGAACTGTAGGCAGTGAGAGCACATTCAGACGTGGATGAGAAAACTGAGGCCAGAAAGACGGAGGCTCTTGCCCAAGGTCACACAGTGAGTTAGGGGCAAGTAGGGACTTGGGCCCAGGTCATCACCAACCACAGGCCCTTCCACAACTGCCTTTCTAGTCATATTCTTTTTTTGCCTTCTCTTCAGCAACTACACAGTCAGATGTAGTTTGGGTTAAAGTTCACAAATCACTTCTATTTCTTGTCACTTCAGTTTTGTTGCTCCCTGGGTCTCTTCAACTAAATTCTGGTCTTGTTTAAATCCAATATGGTATCAAAATGGTGAAAATATTCTCCGAAAACTGTCTGGCAGTTCCTCAAAGAGTTACATGTTAAGTTACCATAAGACCCAGCAATTCATTTCTAGGCATGTGCCCAAGAGAATTGAAAGCATATGTCCACATAAAACTTGTACACCAATGTGCACAGCAGCATTATCCATAATAGCCCCTAAGTGGAAAAAAACCCAAATGCGCATCAACTGATGAACGGATAAATAAAATGGGCTATATCCATACAATGAGATGTTATTTGGCAATAAAAAGGAATGAAGTACTGATACATGCTAAAACATGGATGAACCTTGAAAATACCTAAGTGACAGAAGCCAGTCACTAAAGACCACATGTATTATGATTCCATTTATATGAAATGTCCAGGATAGGCAAATCCATAGAGACAGAGAGTCGATTAGTGGTTTCCAGAGACTTGGGTGGGGAGAATGGGAAGTGAGTGCTAATAGATATGGGGTTTCTTTATTGGTTGATGAAAATGTTCTGGAAGTAGATATTGGAGGAAAGCCACAATGAGACATGTTATATAGACCTAAACGTAAGAGAGATTCTTGATCCTAAAAGACCATTTATAAGCAGGTCTTCTACTCTGAAAGGTAGAGTGAAGTGGTGGAATGGGTCCTGCCTTATAAAGCAGTTACTCAGATACTAATTAGAATCCCAGCTCCTCCACTAAGCAGATGCAAGACCTTAATGCAGTTACTCACCCTTTATCAACCTCAGTTTCCTCATCTGTAAAATGGGATCATAAAGTCTGTCTTGCAGGTAGTTGCACGTACAGTGCCTTGCATTCAACATTTAGTTGCCCCTGGTTTCCCTTTCTCATCTCTTCTCTAATCTCAGGAGTCACTTGTGCAATATTGGAGGTGCTTGCACCCCCTAGCAGGTGCAAGAAGACCTCTTGACACAAGGATCCTGGAACTTTTCTGAGTGTTTCTCAAACTATAACATGCATGGGAATCATTTCTTTCCCGTCGCTTTTCTCAAACTCTCTAGGTTAGTGACTAGGACAAGGCATTTCACACTAAAACGTACACTGAATTGCTTGAAGATCTTGTTAAAATGTAAATTCTGAGTCTCCGAGTCACAGATCTGGGGTGGAGCTCGAGATTCTGCATTTCTCAAAATTTCCCAAGTGATGCTGTTTTTTCCGGTCCTTGAAAACACCTGCATAGCCTGGTACTAAGTCACTGGAAATGTTAAGCTAGAATGATTTACAGAACCTTTCTCAAGTAGCAAACTTTGAATATCTATGTAAGGTAGATAGAGGTAAAATAAATTAATATGGGTTTCATAACTAAAATGCTCACAAAAATAGAGTCTCAAATACTATCAAAGAATTTTTAAAGTCCTTTCGGGTATTCACTGAAATATATATAGCCTTCCATGAGGGTCCAGAGTTGACATATGAAATTCTAATTTGAACCATGAATATGAATAGTTGCATGGAATGTTAACATTTTCCAAGCACGCTTACATCTAGTATCTCCTTTGACTTGCTTAGACCAGGTCTAGGAGGTAGGCAGAGCAGGAAAAACTGTCTTCATTTTGTAGATGACAAAATTGAGGCTCAGGCAGGTTAAGTGCTCTGTCAGGGCCCCCGGGATTGTCCCTGGCTGACTCCGGCACATGGAAGACTGCTCCTCTCTGCACCTGGGTCCCTTGCCCTCCTGCTTGTCTTGACACAACAGGATTCTATGCAACTTCACATCTTCCCTCTGATCCTGAGTGTACAAACAAGGCAGTTTCGGGGACAAGGAGGCCAAAGAGAGACCCCCTAGCAAAGGGTATCCTCAGAGGTGAAAGATAATAGAGCTGCTAATCGTTCCACCTTCTTCCCCTCGGCCCTGCCCCACAATTCAGGATCAAACAATGTCACAATCTTGCCTACACTAAAACAAGCATGTTTGGGATGCAAACACCCATCTTGCTCTCTTCTTGCCCTCATTGTTTACAGGACAACAGGAAGGCAGAAGGTTGCCAGCCCCCTTTTTGCACAACATACCGCGGCCTATCTGATTTGGCCCCCGAAAACTCGCAGGCCTTTGAGGGTGTGGGAAGGCAGAAACAATCTCTCTTCAGAGTTGGAGCTCATGTCCGTCAATTCAGTTAGGCATTCGTGAGTCTAAAGGTGTGTGTGATCTTCAACCTTGAAGGTTTCAACCTGCGGAGTTTTCAAAATATTGATGTTGGGGCCCCAGCCCCAGAGATCTGTGGTGGGGGCCAGGATTTTTAAACGCTTCCCAGGCATCCTAATGGATAGCCAGGGTTGCAAACTGCTGGACTGAGGTCAAGGCTTTGAATAGATCCTGTACGCCAGCCCCACAGGCGGGTTCTTCTACCCGCTCTGTCCCGTGCAGCAGGGCTTTGCTCACCCTGAATGAGAACTTCGTGTGAATTCCATTCCACACAAATCACATCATGTGTATGAAATGCGGGCTGGAAAGGAGGCTGGTTCATCTCTTGGCTCTACCACTTGCTATCAGAGAGGCAGCACATGGAGGGGCTTATGGGCACAGGGCTGAGTTTGCATCCTGGCTCCACTGCTAACTAATTCCGTGACTCTGGACACACTTCTAAGCCTTCCTGAGCCTCAGTTCCTCTTCTGTGAAATGGGGCTGTGGGTTGTTTAAATGAGGCAGGGCTGCGAAGAGGACACACTTGCATGACCCTGAGCATGAGTGTCTCCTTAAATTTTGCATCCTAGGCACCTTCCTTGCTTCACCTTCGTCCTTGCTCTGAAGGAGTGCAAGGAGATAATGCATATCCAGCGCTTAGCACAGTGCCTGGCATGCACTAGGTGCTCAACAAATGCTGATTAGGAGCAGGATTGGGTCTACAACCCATCTCTTGACTCGGCCAACTCCACTGTATTTTATTCTGTCCCAACAAATTAAATTCCATTCCTTTTTATTTTACTCAACAACCCCGTTCAATCCCTCTGCTCCACTCCCCCCTCCACGCCACACCAGTTTCTCCCACCCCCTCTTTGGCTTTCCTAACTGGTCAAAGCAACTTAAATTTATTCAACTTTTCTAACATCTCCCTACTCTTAGAGTTGCCAGATTTAATAACAACAAAATACAAGACGCCCAGTTATATTTGAATTATAGATAATCATCAAGCAATTATTTTAGTATAAATATGTCCCACACTATATTCAAATTTAAATATGAAATGTTTCAAAATAAAAAATCAAATTTAAGTGTACTGTATTTTATCTGGCAACCCAACCTACTCATTACGGCTCAGGCAGAGTTGGGCTCTGTGCTCTCTGGCGGTTTTTCTTTCCCACCTTATAGCGCTAACGTTGTAAGACAAATTTTAAGTGCTCCCCAGCAGATGGGAGCAACAGGAGACATGTGTCTCATTAATATCTTTTTATTTCAATTACTTAGCATAGTTCCTGGTACTGTTTGTGGAAGGTGGGGAGGAAGGGAGAGAGAGGGAAGGAGAGAGGAAGAAAGGAAAGAAAGAAAGAAGGAGGGCGGGAAGAAGGAAAGAAAGTTCTAGTTTTCAACTAATAATCTGATTTAGTGTATGAAAATGGATAAGCAAAATTTACTCCCTCCTTTGTGCTTACTTAGCACTCTGTATTTTCAATAATTAACACGTGACCAATGTTTTAATGTTCACAAATAAATTATCTTATTTAATATCTTCCCATCAAGACTTTAGGGTAGGTGTTATTTTTAACCCCAGGCGGCAGGCAGAGTTGGTTGCCCACTCACCAGTTATTCCAGTACTTCCCCAAACGCCTCTTTTTCCCACATGAACGTGGAGCACTGCTTTCCTCCTATTTTCCTTCCTGGGCCTCAGGGAAGGTGGGCCTTGGGGAGGGTGGGCCCCATGCCCAGGTCCAGGAGCAGGTCATGGTTGGTCCAAGCCCATCATGGTCGGCCACTCCCTTTGCTAATCACCAGTTTAGGCACCTGGCGTGATTCTGCCTGATGAAATGCAGGAGCAAGCCTATTTGAGGAAGGGTTCTCCTTGCTCTTCATGGAGCTACTGTTCTGCTCTTTTGCTGCTGGACTGTGTTGTGTCTGAGTATGAGGTCTGGAGGTGGAATGGTTATCCTGAGCAGAAAGATGGAAGGAACCTGGGCCCTTGACGACAGCACTGAGCCAAAAAAAGACAACCCTGGCCCTCCTTCCTCCCCCTTCCTGTTATGTTGTTATAAGACTCCCCATTGTTTCAGCTGTTTCGAGTTGGGTTTTCTGTTCTTTGCAGCTGAAAGCATCCTGCTTGACACCTCTTATAGGTAAGAGCAAATTGAGGCCTAAGGAGGCAAATACTTGCCCTGGGTTGCACAGCTGGTAAACTGCTTTGGGTCTGCCACCATAATTCAAATTCCCAGTGCTTAGCTGTCTCTTTGGGTTAAGATATTGAGAACCTTTATAAAAATGCGACTATATTTGTGTTATACTTCTGAATGTGTATGTGTATGCAATGTGGTGGACGGCTCCTTTTTCTCCCTGAGGGGTAAAAATAATCCATTTATGTTATAGCAGCATGTCACCATGTGGACATACCTGCTCACACAGCTGACTTTCTTTATAGCCCAAAGAGGGATTTTTCTCCTTTTAAAAATACATTTTTTCCTAGAAGGATGAAATATTTTTTTAAGGTTGAAATATTTTAGAAGCACATGTTTTCATATTAAGTAGGAATTATAAATAATCAATTTTTTTAAGTCACAGGGCATAGAGCTGGGCAGCAAGACATCTGGGTGCTTTGAATTTGCTTTCAGGCGTCTCCTAATTTATTCCTCATCTTTCACGTAAACTCTATATCTGTCAAAACACGAAGATTTCATCCTCTCTGCTGAGAAGTAAAAGCACTTTACTTGAAAAACCAATTTGTTTCTAATAAGGAAAATAGAGCGATGTCAGGAATTGTGAATGTAATTAATGCCACTGAAATGGCAAATTTTATGCTATGTATATTTTGCCACAATTAAAAAAAGTTAGTAATGCAATATACCAAAAGCCTTAAATTACATACTTTAAGTGGGTGAATTGTATGGTTGTGAATTATCTCAAAAAAGCTGTAAAAAAAAAAAATAGATCGAGCTATTAGTTTCCATCAAGAAATTGTCTTTTTCCACTTAAGTTTCTGAAAAGGTGATCTGAATGCTAAATAATTTCAAATGCGTTAATAAAAGACTCATATCTGATCACCCATTTACAAACATTAATGATAGTTGCCACAGCCTTTATAATGACTTTTTGGGGGGTAATGTTTTAATTTCAAACTTACAGAAAAGTTGCAAGCATTTTACATGTTTTTCAAACAATATATAACAATACACAGACAAACAAAGAGGGGAAATTCAGACAATCTAAAGGAAGTATTATGGCATCAGGAGAAAATCCATTGTATAAAATAATACAACTTTGAAATAAGTAAAGAGATGAACCACTTTAATATAATCACAGTTCAGCATATAGCTGTTTCATTATCCAGTCATAAGAGAGAAGTTCCCATGAAATGCATGGGCACCTTACAGGTAAAGATCTGTGTGTTACAGTCACATGCTCAGTATTTTTACACAATAAAGCCATTCAAAATACGTGTGCACGTTTTACAACTGGAATATACTTAAAATACATGGGCTTTAAATTGTTTTAAAAATATTCAATGTAAACATCCACAAATATGCAATTTTGCAGCAAACTCACATTTTCTCTCTCACAGGGCTCCGGTTACCCTCCCCCAGCTCTACAGCATCTACAGTTTATTCCCAGGGGTGTACCCTTTGCCAGCCCCTCTTCATTCCCTGTTCCTGCTTTTTGGGCTTGGAGATGTTGGAGGGAAATGGTTTTCTCCCATGACTGACTGTGGCGGGTAGGAAGTCCTCCTAGTTGCTCTAATTACTGATCTCCAGGGTGACGAGGGTGGGTGGGTGGGTGGAGGCCCTCAACAGTCCCCATTGGGGTAGGACTCAAGCTCAAGCAGCTCCCCTTGACGTTGGCCCATGAGGGATCAGACCCCATCTTTCAGCTGCCTCATTCCACCTCCCTCCACACACGCATCCCTAGCTGGCAGCACCACCCTGCAACATGCTATCCCAGTCGCTACCTTCCAGGCCCCTGGTTCTGGAGCCCCCAGCTGTACCTTTCAAGAACTGGGACCAAAAGAGGTGGCTTTGGCCACTTCCCTCTATCTTACTCTAATGCTCAAGGCTCCCCTCCACTTCCCCCCACCCAACGCTGGTCAGGCCAGCAGGCTCTGTGGGTCCACAAAAGATTGTCTTAGGGTCATTATCTTGGTCCTCCCACTGTTGACTTTCAGGCACGGGACCAATCAAGTGAGCCCCTCGCAATGGGAGGAGATGGCAAAGAAAGGTCCCACTCTACATAAATTCCACTCCCCCCAAAGTTAGTCATCAATCCCTCCCCAGTGCATCTTGCAGAGACTGGGAGTGGAGTGATGGGGTTCAGGCAGGAGAAATGGGGTGCTAGTTCTGTGAAAATGATGTTTTGCCTTTCAGAAAGTTTTTACTGGGGGTAGCTGGCCCCACAGATGGAGTTGCTCTAAAAATGTGAAAAGTTTCCAGCCGTGGGCTCTCGTAGGCAATTCTGGAAAAGAGGGAAGATCCCACGAATATGATATGTTGTTAAACTATAGCTAGGCAGGCGCTACACCAGGGACATTTACAGTAGGAAGTGAGGCAGGGCCACCTCTCCTTGGCTGGGGCAGGGTGGGGTGGGGGCGCTGCTGAGGTTGGGCTGGGACTTAAAGAAGGAAGTTACCTGCTAGAGAGAGAGGAGCCTTCCAGCCAGGGAAGGATGTTTGCAGAGGCCCTGGCTTGAAACGACAGAGCCTGTTTAGAAGTGTCAGGAGAGCTCTCCTGGCTGGCCTGTGGGGTGCCAGGTGCAGGGGAGGGAGGGAAACGATTTTTGAAAATGGGTTGCAGCCCGTTGTGAGGGCTATGAGTGCATGAGTAAGGAGCATGGGCTTCTGTTGGCTTAATGGGACACTC
The DNA here is from genome assembly GCA_031878705.1 of Tapirus indicus. Classification (NCBI taxonomy): domain Eukaryota; kingdom Metazoa; phylum Chordata; class Mammalia; order Perissodactyla; family Tapiridae; genus Tapirus; species Tapirus indicus. The sequence continues at coordinate 54,522,493 of CM062918.1, read as the reverse complement.
TGAGAATCTTTTAAGTAGGAGAGTAACAACATAGAATGTGTTTTCTTTCATTTCAACTTTTTTGTATATTGTTTCATTATGATAAAGACTTAGGATAAACTATATATTTCAAAAACTTCCACTTCTAACATGTTTTTAAAATCATAGGGTGTACCTCAACATCCCAGAACAAAAATTCCCATGGGATTTTATTTATATAACCAATAATTAAAAGTAAATACATTCTATGTGTAGCTATTTTAATATAGTAACATTAGTATATATTTTCATTTCTATTGAATTATATGCCTTGCTAAATACTTATGAAGTCTGACCAAATCTGCCAAGTCTATTGAAGAATATTACTATTTTTATTTGCATTTTTAATTTTAAAAATGACTTCTCTTTGAATAGCTTTACCCAGTAACCACTGACAAGCACCTGTGCTTCCTGGGCATACAGTATTTTCCCACTTCTGCAGTGACACAGGCAAATAATTCAGTAACTTTTATGCTTTTAGAAACAGTAGCCAAGTTTCAGAATAAAAGTATTTTCCCTGGTTCTTCGCAGCTCATCTTGAATATTATTTGGCTATTTCTAAAACTACCTGTACTTCCTCCCCTTTCTTTTTTTAATTTTTATTTTAAAAATTCAAATCTACAGAAAAGTTGCAAAGATAATACAACAGCTGTACACCCTTCAATGAGATTCAATAACTCAACATTTTAACACTCTTTCTATATATATATATACATATATATATATATACACCTATGTGCACACATACATACACATACACACATGTATCATTTTTTTCTTTTGAACCATTTGAGAGTAAGTTGCAGATATCATAACTCTTCATCTCTAAATACTTCAGCATGCATCTTATAAGAACAAGGATATTCTCTTATATAACCACAATACAATTATCAAATTCAGGAAATTTAACATTAATATAGTACGATAATACTATATTATTGGAAATATAATTCCAATAACATCCTTTAAAGCAAGGTTTTTTTCCCAATCCAGTATCCAGTTCAAGATCACACAATTTATTTACTTTTTGTTCTCTTTAATTCCTTTTACTCTGGAAGTGTCCCTTGGTCTCTTTGTTTTTCGTGATATTGACATTTTTGAAGTTTATGGGCCAGTTGTTTCATAGCATGTCCCTCAGTTTGGATTTGTCTACGGTTCTTTCATGATTAGATCTAGTTTATGAATTTTTGGTAGAACTAGTGTGTCCTTCTCAGCCCATCCTACTGGAAGGCACGTGATGTTTGTTGTCTCATTATTTTTACATTAACTTTGATCATTTGGTTAAGGTGTGTTTCCAGATCTCTCAACTATAAAGGGACCCTTTTCTCTTTGTAGTTAATCAGCAACTTGTGGGGAAAGACTTGAGACTGTGTAAATATCCTGCTTCCCAACAAATTTTTACCTGATGATTTTAGCATCCATTGAGGACTTTTTGTCCGAATCATTTATTGGTGTAATAGTTACAACATGGTGATTTTTTCAATCTATCATTTCTTCATTTATTATTTGACACGAAGAAGAGCTTTCCTTTCCATTTCTCTTTCCTATCCCTTCCTTACTCATCTATGTGTGTTTGTATTTACAAGTATCAGTACACGCTAGTAGATTCCTTTCATTGATAATATGTTATAATCTTTTACTGTTATTGCTTTGATGCCCAAATCATCCCTGATTTGTCCAGTAGTAACCCTTTCACGGTGGCTCCTGTACTTTTTGATATGTCCCTATCAGTTTTTTTAAAGTAATTGAGGTACTTTCCATGAATTTTTTAGCACTCCCTTATTTTCTGGCCCCACAAGATGTTCCAGGCTCACCTTGCACCTCCCTGCCCTAGTCCTGGAATCAACCATTTCTCCCAGGAGCCCTTGTTCCTTTTAATGGAGAATGGTTTTTAGAAACGAAGATTTGGGTGCTGGGTGTTGTAGAGAATGTATTTTAGAAAAATAAAATAAAGCTCATCAGGTCATGTGGGGGCAATCGGACGGGGAGCCAGACAAAGGCCTTCTCCCTTCTTGTCTTCACGGTGTAGGGCACTCGGGCATTAGTGGCCTTTCATTCACCCACACTTGCTTCCCTGAGTTGGGCTGGCTGGAAGAGGCCCGACTGCAGAAATGAGGGGGCATTCTTTGTGGCCTCCTGCCTTCTTTTGCTGCCTCCTGGGTACTGAAGTCTCTTAGGTTCTCGCCCTTGGTGAACCTGAGAGCTTGTCCAGCTCTGAAACTTTCCAACCTTCCCTAGATCTAAACAATTTATCCCCCCACCCCCTGCCCTTTTCCAATGTGCTCCATTCTTTGGAAATTGGAATAAGAAGATTTGAACTCAAACTCTGGTTCCTCTTCCTGTGTGACCATGAGCAAGTTAATGTTTCTGGGCCTCAGGTTCCTTATCTTTAATATGAAGGTAATCTTTAATATGATAAAATAAATTAATGTACATGAAAGTGCTTTGTGAACCATGACACCTCCATAAAAATGTAAGAAGCCATTATTACTATAAACAAAATCCTCTGATGCATTAATAGCTTGATGAGTTAATGCTTCCGAGTAGTCAAGGCAGCCTGATGAACTGGGAATCCCTTTGAAGCCGGAGAGATCCAGTTTGCCATTAATTACTTGCGTGAGTTTGGACAAAGTCACTTAACCTCTCTGGGTCTCAGTTTCTTCATCTGTAAAATGGGATCACAATACCTACCTTGTAGTTTGTTACTGGGTGTCTACTGAGCCACAGGGCTTCCTGGACAGACCAGAGCTAGAGTGGAAGGAGGGAGGGAGGTGAGGGTTGAGCATTGAGGCGAGAAGGCATAAGGCCTGGACTGTACATTAGAATTATGTGGGGAGCTTTTTAAAAATTCTGATGCCCAGGATGCACCCCAGGCCAGTTATATCAGAATCTCTGGGAGGTGAGACCAGAAATTAGTAGTTTTTAAAGCTCCCCAGGTGATTCCAATGTTAAGTGAACTAATAAACCTAACTCCTGCTGTCTCCTCTCTTCTCTCCCTTTGGGACCATGACTAAAGGTGGCAACCCTAGGCCCGGGGACAAGTGGGTGAGGAAGGCCCTTCAGGATGGGCAAGCCTTTCAGATCCCCTTGAACATAAGCACCTGTGCATTGGAGTTGCCTCTCTTGAGGATATTTAGGTCAGTTGTTCAGTGACATCATTTGAAAGCTAAAAAGATCAGATTGCAGCATAAGGCTGACGCCTCCCTCCCTCACCACCTCCTCCCCAAGTACAAAGGATCTTATTTTTTTAAACTCTCCTTAATGACAGTTATATACCAAAATGTTGTTGAAGCTGCCTGCTCAAAACATCAATATACTTAAATGTATAATAAGGACATTATGTGTTTAACCTGGAGTTAGACAAGGACTTGTCATCTTGACCACATGGCGTGCTGTCAGGGAGAGGCTTCCAGGAGACCACGTGGGTGCCCTCCAGCCAGGCCCTTCCATACTGGGTTGGTCCCTGGCCCACATTTGAGTAATTTGGGCTTGGGAATTACAAAGAAGCTTTGTGTTTATACTATGTTCTTGCTAGCAGATTTTTTGGAGTGGCTATAATTTAGTGCCTCTACCCCAAAGATGGGGGGCGGTGTTCCCTTGCTTTGTCAAAGGGGTGGCAGGAAGAGCCAGGAGTCTTGGCTCTGAGTATCCGTCTCTCCTCCCTTGACTAGATGTCTTTGCTTCCTGGAGATCTTTCCTTTTCCCAGGTAAATACTTGCAATGAGGCCTGCTGGGTAGATCATGCAATAAATAGGGCAAGTGGTTCTCAAATTGTTTAGGTGGCAGCACACCTGGATGTCATGGTGCTCTTTCAGCTATTGTGTATTGATCATCTACTAAGCGCCAGGCCTTGTGCATTATTGTATCTAATTGACCCACCACCTGCAAGGTGGATATTATCCCCACTTATTTTCCAATGAGAAAACCAAGGCCCAGCAAGATGAAATAAGTTGCCCAAAGTCACATATCTAGTAAGCAGCCAGACCAGGACTGGAGCCCAGGGCTGACTCACAGATTCCACTCTCAACACTGAGCTATACTCTTTTGTGAGATCCAAGTTACCAGCTCCACCACATTCTCTAGCTTACACAAATATGAGGATTCATGAGCAAGTCTTGCCTCTCTACAAAACAATCAAGGTGAGAGGTAGTACTTGCAAAAGTCCTGCTGTCCTTCCAGAATGATTTTCTCTCACCTCTACGACCACCACCACACAGGTATGGCAGTAATTATGGTATGACAGGCAGCAACGAAAGGCATTTCTCTTGCTCTGGCGTCAGGGGACTGTTCCCAGGCTTCTCTGGAAAGCTCATTGTGTGGACGCATCTAGGACACGCCACAGGACATCAAGAAGATGTCTCTGGCTTTCATGTTCATGTGCCACTCTGCTTTTGTGCTCATCCATTTCTGGTCCCCCTGGGTAGCACAGGCCAGAGCTGTAATGAATTTATCTTAAAATCTAGTCTTGATTTTAAAAATTCAGGTCCATAGAATCTTCCATTCCTAGCATTTTAAAACTGGAAGGGATCTTAAAGATTATCCACTTAAATCTCCTTTATTTACAGTTGGGGAAACTGAGGTCTAAAGTTGTTTGGATACCCGCTAAGGTTACACCGTGAAATCAGTCAGAACACAGTATAACTAAGAAAGGCTAAGTCACGAGCCCCCTTTCCCCTTGTCAGTCTGTCCCAGAGTTTTGTTCATCTCTGACACTTTGTTTCCTTTTCTAGCACCTATTTCTGGGAAACCCTCCATCAAGAGATGAGGCAAGCTGGGCAGGACCTGTGGCATCTGTGGGTGGGCACGGAGGAGGGGACAGGAGGTCACTCACCCTCAACCCCAGGCACAGCTTGGGATCAAATGCAGCCTGGTGAGTTGCTGATCACAGAGCATCTTTGCTTCAGAAACCAGGCCACACTCCTTGCAGCAGGACAGGGACAGGGCATTTGGCAAAGTCCCTCAAATGAATGCCAGTGTGAGGAAGCCCCAGTGGCAGGGGAATTCAAGGCCTGGGTCCTGGTCCCCACTGGCCCAGAGGACCAGCTCTGATCTCCTTGAGAGCTTGGGCCCCTGGTGTGTGGCAGGTGCTCAGTGAATTACTGCCTTTGAAACCACTGCGGGGCCACCTGAGGAACCCAGGTGCGTGTCTGAGGTTTCTTATCCTGTTTGGGATAAAGAATTCACTCTTATTCCACAGATTCAGTTCTGAATGTTTTTCAAAAATCCAATCTATCAAAGGAAGTAGATTGGTTACTGTAGACAAGATTCAAAGGAAAATGCCGCAGACTTTGAAGGCATTTCTATAACGAGAGTTCCCAAAAGCCTTGGAGCAGTGATTCTCAACCCTCTACATGTTAGAACCACTTGGTGAGATGTGAAAAATCCCCATGCCCTGGCCCCGCCTGCCTGATTCCATCAGAATCTCGGGAAGTTGGACTGAGAGTCAGTATATTAAAGCTCCCCAGGTGGTCCAATGTGCCAGGTTGAAACCCCCTGGAGGACTAAGTGGAGTCTCCAGGGTGCCGACTTTGAAAAGGACAGCAATGGTTTGGAGAGCTAAGTTCCCATGTGACTGCTCCAAACTGTCCTTAACCACCTTGTCTTTACCCCCAACAGTGGGGCACACCTGGGTTCATTTCATTGATCGGATTTGATTCAGGTGCAGCCAGACCCTGCACCGTGGTGGAACATTCCTGGATGACAGCTTATAGATGGCTCCAGCCTGTCACGTCTCCTAAAGTGGAAAAGAAGGGAAGAAATGGCCTGTGACAAAACAGAAGGGCTTTGCTCTCATTCCATTGGTTGGTCCCAAGATTACTCTCTTTACCTCTTCATCTTTGCTGCTGGAGAAATCCAGGTGTCTGCTGGTGATCCTGGAAAAGTTACTTAATGTCTCTGGGCTTTGATTTCTTCATCTATAAAATGGAAATAATACTGACCTCACAGCATTGAAGAAAGGAATAAATGAAATTATGTTGGCCAATCTCCTGAACTGGTGCCTGCCCCTGGGGAAGGCACTCACTGAATAAGAGCTAATGTTTGTAGTCACTGATTTGTCAGGCCCTTCATTATAATTAAGACTCAAAGAGTTTATTTTTAAGGCGGATACAATGGTGGTCAGTTCTCTGTTAATGTGGCTAGGAAAAGTGAAGAATTTCCACTTCTCCACTGTTCACTGCTCAGATGTGAATACTGAGTTCACAGTTAGTCACTTATAATGATAATTAGTGTCCCTCCAGTGGATGCGCTGATCCAACTTTACCCTCACAGGAGAGGCCACATTTCAGTGCCATAAGGGAAAGCAGGTGTGAAAGTCTTTTAAGATACCATCTTTCGTGATGGAAAGAAACAACTCGCATCTCTACATGCTTGCAGGTCCTGCTGCTTTCAAAGTCGGGCACAATAGAGCTGAGGGGAAGAATCCCCCATCAGCAGTAGTCATAATCCCTTACATTTATAAGATGCTTTAATTTCCTGTATTCATTGCAATAACCTTGGGAGAAAGGCAGGGGAGGCTTATACGGATTTCACTAAGAAACTGTGGACTAGAATTACTCAACAGAACTGGGACTGAAATGTCTGATATTCCCAAGAAAACACACTGATTCCAGTAGCCACGACAGGAGAGATTGAGCCCACTCAGTAACTAACTATTTACTAACTATAAACACTTACTATCTACCATTTACTACTACAGGCCGGGCACTGTTTGAGTGTTAGGAAGGACAGTGAAGGGGACAGACGTTGTGCTGTCCTCACGGAGCCCACAGTTTCATGGAGCTTGGCCAGGAGAGTCACTCTCCATCTCCAATTTGTTCCTCTGCTCAGGGTGGTTGTTCTTTCCAACCTGACCTTAGCAATGAGTCTCTAATGTAAATTTCTAACTGGGGACGTGCCCCAGAAAAGGCAGCCACTTTTGCTCATCAGCCAGACACAGGCCTCCTTCAAGCCCACAGCTTCTGGCACCTCATTCAGTTTGGTCAGCTGGTGCCCTCATACGGCCATGATCAGAACCCCACACATGCCGTCTCTCACGGCTCAGACGTTTGGAGTCTGCGGGCCAAGCCGGAGCCCAGCAGCCAGAGGCTTGTTCTCACTTGCTGATCCAAAGCTAACAGAGGAGCCTCCTTGGCAGATATTCCCTTCACCACACTTTGGGTTACGGATCCTTGGCCACAGGCCCTGTGACTTCTGTGTCAGGTGTTGGATGTGGAGAAGTGTGAGAGAGGGAGCCTGGGAAGCTATTTTCATCTTTTCCCAATGGCTTAAAGCACCAGTTTCTGTTGTGCCTTATTTAGATGAATAGTCCTGACCTAAAAAAAGTCAAAGCTGTGACTCAGTTGAGCTCCCAAGATGCTTAAAATGCTCTGGGCTCCTGTCTGAGCTATTTTGAACAACGTCTTTAGATGGTGTGAAGTGGACACCATGTTTAGGCAACTGAAAGAGCTTTTGGAAATGATTCCCCTGGATTTTGGGGCCGGAATGAAAACCACTGGTGTTTGGGAGCCCAGTGAACTGTTTCTGCCCACTCACTTTTAAATAGCACGGGTGGGAGGCAGACTTGTCCATTTGAAGAAAAGCGTGTTCCTAGCCTTCCAAAGCAGAGTGTATGCAACTTGCAGACATACCAAGGTGAGCCCAGAAACCAGATCCCACATGAGGAACCGTATGTGCTATGTGCACTAGGGACATGCTCCCTTGGGGAAAGGAGCCATGTGGTAGGGCCATGGTGGGGTAAACACTTTCATTTCAAACCTTTTCTCAATACCAGGCTGTCCTGAGGGAGATCGTGGAGAAGGGTGAGTTTGCCTCTGTGTCCCGTGCTGCCCTTGGATCATTGCACAACCTCTACGCCAGCCCCGCTGTTGAGTCCTGTCCATGTCTTCCTTTCCCAGAGAGTACCCTGGGTTCAAAAGTGATCTCTTTGCCTTGCTACACCCAGCTCATTAAACTATTGCTTTTTATTCGTGTAGAACCCCAGTGGCAGGAGGAAAATGTGTTCCTCACTTTGTCCCAGTGTCCAGTCTGCCTGGGCTCAGGATCTAAGGGGGATGCATGGACAAGAAGAGGTGGCCTAGTGCGAGGGCAAATGTGTGGGTTCTGGGGACTTGGTTCAAATCCCACCCATGCTGCCTCCTGGCTGGGTGACCGTGGTCTAAGGCTCTTCACCTCTTTGAGCCTCAGTTTCCTTTTCTGTGACAACCTCATGGGCTACCAATCTATGGAAACATTTCTATCAATGGCTTCAGACAAATACAAGCAATGATGGTGGGCCTTGTACAAGTTTTGATATCAGCCTTTGGTCATGATGTCAGTGTTAATATCACTCAACCATCCACTCCAACACCAACAGGCTTGACTAAGTTACAGTCAGTGATGACGGCCATGATATTCAGAAGCGTGTGTGTGGTGCTTGCGATGCAGGCTTTGCAGCCAGACTATCTGGCCTCATATCTGAGGGCTTCTGCTTCCTGGCTGAGTGGTCTTGGACAGGCATCTTGGTTTCCTCATCTAGAAATGAGGGTAATAACAGTACCCACCTCACAGTGCTGTTACAAAGATTAAATGAGTGGATTCATGTAAAGCTCTTAGAACAGTCTTGGCATCAAGAAGGCACTCAATAAATATTATTCTAACTAGTAGTTTACATTTGTAAAGAATGCTCAGATGCATCATCTAATTTGCTTTTGATTCCTACAACGTTCTGTAAGACGTGGAGAATCATATCCATTTTACTAATGAGGAAACTCAGATTGAAATGGATGAAATGTCTCACAGGGCCCAGGTTTTCTGACTCCAGGACCAGTGTTCTTTCTACTGTTCTCTGCTGCATTCATGGACAAAAGTACTCTTACAGCTAAACAACCAATGCCAATTACAGTCAAGTCATAGGTCAATATTTTTGTAAATTCTTGTCAAGAGCTAGACAGAATTAAGCAAAGGTTTAGATGTGGCTTTCGAGTGGTGGGTTCCCCACCTCAATGCTTACGGCTTTGCAGAGCTGCAAAGTCAGGTATGACCTGCCAGGTGACGAAGCTTCTGTAAAGATGACCTCAGAGGGATGATAAGGGTTCCCCACAGATGACTTGGGAACAGTCCGGGCTCTTTTTGGAGGGTAGGGAGAAAGGAGATGAGAGGTCGGGTGACTTCTTCCACCAGCTGCACTAAGGGAGTTTCTTCACTCCCATTCAACTGCTTTTATTAAATTCTCACTTCAATTTAAAAATAAAGATTAAAAATTTTGGTTAAAGGCAGAATCTAATATTCCAACCTGAAAAGCAGTTCCAGAAATACAGAGGAGCCAGTGTAGCCAGAACCCCCTGCCTGTGGCAACATGGATGGCAGAGCACTGAGTCCTTCATTCTATTCCTTCCACCCATCCAGCCGCCCATCCACTTAGTCACTCTTTCCTCCGGCATGTATTTATTAAGCTCTGACTCATGACCACCTCTTGAGAATTGCTGGTGGCTCATGTAGCGGTCACTGCCACAGCTAAGAACAGCAGCCCTGGCGCCTCTCCTCAGGGGCACACCTGACTCAAAGCAGCAGCGTGGCCTCCTTGGTTTGCCCCTTCTCTCCCTCCCTCCCTTTTAACATGGGCCGGTGTCCCCAGACATGGCAAGGATGGTGATTTCCCAAAGCATGGCTATTATTTTGTTTCCATATTCAGCCCACCTGGATGCTATGAGTTTAATTTCAAGGCACCATTGGACCCTGTGTTTTTCCTCTGCTTCTTAGAAACAGGTCCTCCCAGAGCTGCCTCTTGGGTCCTCCCCTGCCACACACAGCTGGTTACACTCACACCCCCTCATCAGAAGAGCCCAGAATGACACTTCCCTTTTGTCATTGTTGGGCATCTGTGTCTGAGTCATGTGGCTGTCAGGAACACAGAGGCCCGGGGTCTTCTCCGCTGACAATAGGTGAGGGAAGGGAGGGCGAGTGGGAAGCAAAGTGGAGAGCACAGCACCAGGAGGCAGGGGACCTGCGTGCTTCCTGGTTCTTGTCCAGGCTCTGCCAGTAACTAACTTGCTCTCAGACCCCAGGCGAGCAGCTTCACCTTCCTCTTCTTTAGTTTCCTTATCTGTGTCTCACTGATGGGCACCTGCCCTTGGCTACAGGGCTATAGGGAGGACCACTAGAGACAATATGATGTCACATGTTAAAAGGTTCCAGTCCTATCTAAAAACTAGTTATTATGGATGACAGATTGCTATAGGGACAATACAGAGTCCTGCTGATTCTGATGCCTGACCCCTACCACTTGATTAATGCTTTTATGTGACCATGAAATAAGATGAACCACCTCCATGATCTGGGGCTGGAGGTTCATGCCCAAATAATTCCAGGAAGGGTTGAGAAACCAGAAGTCTGTCACACACGTGTTCAGACAACCCACAGGGCGGGTACTTAGAGATGATATCTCTGTTGGTGCCTATGGTTGTAAAAATGCAACATGGTTTCAAAATCTTTGGCAACAGTGTCTTAAAAGGCATCAATGTGAGAATATCCACCTCTGTATGCAGGTCTTTTATGTTTCTTTTTCTCATTGTCTGTGCATACATCTCTGTTTCTTTCTATATTTATTCCATTTCCTTCATTTTTTAGACCACTTTACCTTTGCATTCCCATTTCCCCTGGTATTTCTCCTTAAATTGGTCATAATTCAAAAATAAAGTTCAAAACAACAACAATTCAATGTTCATTGTTCTTACCTGCGTTTATTGAAAGGGTTTTATTTATTTATTTTATTTATTTATTTTTTTTTTGTGGGGATGACCAGCCCTGAGCTAACATCTGTTGCCAATCCTCCCCTTTTTGCTGAGGAAGACTGGCCCTGAGCTAACATCCGTGCCAATCTTCCTCCACTTTATATGGGACACCACCAAGGCATGGCTAACAGGCAGTGCGTCTGCGGGAGCTCAGGATCTGAACTCGCGAACCCCGGGCTGCCAAGCGCGGACTAAACCGCTGCGCCACCGGGCGGCCCCTATTGAAAGGGTTTTAAATACCCTGTTCTGAATTTTAAATTAAATTAGATGGGTAGAATATTTTATGAATGGTGAAGCCATCAAACAACAAAGCTTATTTTTCACCAACATACTAAAACCTTTGCAATAGAATGTTTTGAAACTATTTGCAGAGGATTCTTCTTTACATCCTCAGTGAGAGCAAAACCTTCCTTTAAGGGAAGATTTTTAGAAACAGCCAAAAATGAGTTGGATTTGCCTCTGAAGCTTTAACAGCTCTGTCTTTAGCACCCTCCAAGCAGGTTTTTACTTCCCTTTCCCTGCCTCAGGCAAGCTCTCTAGGCTCCACTCCCCAATACCCTCCCATGTCTGCATGTTCAGTTACGGGGTTGGGGATGTACCACCCTTAGATCTGGGTAACAGGGGCACTTGCCCTGGGCCTTACGCTTTATAGGGCCTGTTCTGGCCCTGCCCTTCCCATGGGGTGAAGAGTTCATGGGGCCAAGTGGCTGTGCCCTGGGGAGCCTGTGCCCCCCTACTAGGCCAACCTCAGGGTACCAGGAATTCCCAAATTCCCTGCCCCAGGGTCTCCAAGTCCAATTTCAGGGCCTGTCTGACCTCTTTCTCAGATTAGACTGCTGCTGTGCTTACCCTTGGCCAAAAAGTTTCAAGGGCAGCTGTCTGTGTGTGTGAGGTGTGTGTACGAGGTTTGAGTGGGGGCCTGGGGTGTCGACATACATTCACCTAAGGCCCCTCATGGTGTTAGAGCTGGGAATGAAAAGAAAATGGGGCAGGGGACCTACAGGCTGGGGCATGGCGGCTCTCCCCTGCTACCATATTTGGACTTGGAACTTTGAGGAGAAAATTCTAAATGTGAACCTGTCCTTCCATCTTGTTATGAAAGTATATTTGTCAAGGTAGGAAGATAGAACATATTTTATTTCACATTTTGTTAGCTTGATTTTGTATGGGAGGAAGACGATTCTTCTACCCACTCTAGGTCCTTCTCGCTGGTCTACAAACTAAATTGACTGAGACAGAATAACAGGAGAAAAATCAAACAAAGCTTTATAACATGTATACATGGGAGAGACCCAGAAAAACTGAGTAGCTTGCCAAAATGACTGAGCTGCCAGCTTAAATATCATCTTCAGCTAAAGACAAAAGAAGGTGTTGGGGGTAGTGGTTTGGGACTTCAAAGAGGAGGAAGGCAATTCATATGGAAATGGAAAAGCAAATGTTTGGTAAACAGAACTTTGATAAGAATGGGCTTAGCAGGGACCCTCACAGTCTACCGATACCCAGAATTATCTATGGTGATGGCCTACCTGTCCTGGGGACAGGCCTTTTATCTTAAATTCTTTTAGGCAGTTAGGGGGAAGGTTAAAGTTTCTTTCAGTCTTTTGTTCTATCAAATCAAAGAGACACATTTTGGGGTGGCCAACTCTGATCCCCCACAATTTTTTTTTCGTGTGTGAGGAAGATTAGCCCTGAGCTAATATCCATTGCCAATCCTCCTCTTTTTGCTGAGGCAGATTGGCCCTGAGCTAACATCTGTGCCCACCTTCCTGCACTCTATATGTGGGACGCCACCACAGCATGGCTTGATAAGCGGTGCATAGGTCTGCACCTGGGATCTGAACCTGCAAACCCCAGGCCACCATAGCGGAGCCCATGAACTTGACCACTATGCCACCAGGCTGGCCCCAACAATTTGTAATTTTTAAACACTGAGGCATATGATCTGTGGCCTCCATTTATACTCTGAGCTTGTACATATTCAGGTGGCCTGATCTGGGGCAGGCCTGTTACTCTGGCCTAGTGCCTGCCTCTCAGCCCGCCCCTGTTGGAAGACCCCATCCTCACCCCAGATCCTGACCTATTGCTCCCCTGTGGTGTCATGCCACATGGCCCAGGGCCAGTCCCATCCAACCACTCCACCCAGCCCTGGCTCTTGAGAGCCCTAGAAATTTTAACAACTGGGAACCAAACCTGGTGAATCAGGCTGGAATTTAAGCTAGGTCATTGCTTTTGTTTGTTTCAGGATGTGGGAGGCCATTAAAGGGGAGGGCTGGTTTCTTCTGTGGGCAACAGGCTGGTTCTTCAGGCAGCTCCACAAGAGATCTGGGGCACTGGAAGCTGAAGGTAGCTGGGGCTCTGCCAGAACCTGAAGTTGAGTGATCTGGTGGGCCAGACCAGGAGAGCAAAGCCCAGATCAAAAGCAAGGCCATAAGTGAGGCCTAGAAAGCCCTTTCCAGAGTTGGTTACAGGAGGAGCAGCTGAGCACTGGTTGCTACAGGACAGTGGTACCTGCTCTGGTCTGAATGTTTGTGTCCCCCTGAAATCCATATGTTGAAATCCTAACCCCCAAGGTGATGGTATAGAAGGTATTAGGGCCTTTGGGAGGCAATTATGTCATGAGGGTGGAGCCCTCATGATTGGGATTGGTGCCCTTATAAAAGAGACCCTAGAGAGCTTGCTTGCCCTTTCTGCCATGTGAGGACACAGTGAGAAAGCACCAGCTCTGAACCAGGAGGAGGGCTCTTTCCAGAACATGACCATGCTGGCACCTTGATCTCAGACTTCCAGCCTCCAGAACAGTGAGAAATAAAATTTCTGTTGTTTATAATCTACCCAGTCTATGGTATTTTGTTATAGCAGCCAAACTGCTGAGCAGACTCAGACAGTACCCCTCTGGAAATGTGTTTCTCAACGATGCTCTCACGGAGAGCACTGTGAGGTGTGGGAAGGAGCCCTCAGTCTGGGGTGGGAGCCGAGACCCCAGGGCGTGGTGGTAACAGCAGCTCATGTGGTGCCTTCTGAGGCGGTGGGCTCGGCTACTGCAGGACTTCCTTCTGCCCGGTGCCCTGTTCCCCTCTGGGCTCTCCGCAGGTTGTGAGGTGGGGAGTCCCGTGGCAACATGAGTGACTGGCGGACTGGAGCGCATGGAGCGAGACACTGACGCAGAGGACGACGTCAACAGGTGGGGGTCCCGCGCACGCTCCAGTGTCTCCAAAAACTTCCCTGACTGACCTCACCCTTGCCATTCAACACAGCTGATGAATCTGGACCTTATATTTCTCCATTCATTCAGTCTAGAGTCCCCTCTATAGGGCGGGCGTTGTTTTCTTCCAACAGTGGTGAACAAGGCCTTACATTCTAGTAGGGAAGACAGACGAGAAAGAAACAGACAGATACATAACACATTTCAGGTAGGAATATGTGCTATAAAGGACCCAAAGCAGAGCATGAGGATAGAGGGTGACTGAGAGGAGGGGCTGTTTTAGGTGGGGCAAACGGAGAGGGGATCATGGAAGGCATCTCTGAGGAGGTGACATTTGAGCAGAGACCCCAAGGAAGTCCAGGAGCCACGTGGGTATCGGGGAGAGGAGCATCGCTGGGCAAAGTCCCTGTGGGCAGACCAGAGTGGAATGAGTGAGGGGAGGGTGGTAGAAATGAGGATGGGGAGGGAGCCAGGGCCTGGACCATGTGGGGCCTCGTTGGCTGTGGTGAGGACTTTGGATTTTATTTTTGGTGACGATGTTGTTGGAGGGTGTGAAGCAGGGCAGTGATATTACATGACATGTGTAGGAAAGCAGTCACTCATTGGGACTGCTATATGGGGAATGGACTGAGGGGGCTGGGCTGGAAGCCTGGAAGCGCCTGCAAAACTCCAGGCCAGAGGTGCCAGCAGTGTGGACTCGGCCACCTGTTCTCATCCAGAATTCGGGGTCATGCACTGGGTTGGGATGGGGGACAGAACTTATATATCTCCATTTTCATTAACTTCTAATAAATTTTAGCATCCCCTTCCATGATAAATGTAGGCAATGAGTCACATTACTATGAGCAATGCCTGTGACTTTGTCACCACTAGAAATCATACATGTTTTTATATCACATTATGTACAGTTCCTGCAGGTATCTAGAAATATTGTTTATACTCATCATGACTTGGGAATTATAATAGTTATTAGACTCGCCACTAGATGTTTTTATTTAATGTGGTAACAATGAAGCACATATGTTAATATATCATAAATTTGTTCTTTAAAATATTTTAATAACTATATTTCAATATGATTGGTTTCCTTTGTAATCCTCTGTGTTTTATTTTACGTATTTGGAAACATTATTCTGATACAGGGGTCCCTAGGTTCCTGGCAAAGAAATGCCAGGACTAGGTGGAAATAGTGTATGTGGTGAAAAATGGTCAGGTTCTAGATATATTTTGCAGGTAAAGCTGGCAGAACTAGCTGATGGATTAAGTGTGAAGCGGGACAGAAGGGGAGTTAGGACTCCTGAGTCTTTGGCCTGAGCAGGTGGATGAATGTCCAATAATCAACAGGCTCCAAACAGAACCTTCCATTTCCTGCCCCTCCAAACCTGCTGTTCCCCTCATCCACCTCTTCTCTGTAACATCAAGAACAGAAGTCCAGTAGATGGCCATATATATGAATCCAGAGTTCAGGAGAGAGACTGGGACTGGAGATTCTAATTTGGAAAGCATCAGTCTATAAATTGTATTTAAAGCCATAGGACCGGATGTGGTAAATATTACTGCACCCATTTTCTAGATAAGAAAACTGAGGCTAAGAGCAACAAAGTGCTCTTAGTAGGTATGTGGTCAGAGTCAGTTCTTTTAGCCTGGTCTTCCCCTACTAGGCAGCCCCTACTCTGCTCCAGCAGGCTGAAAATAACCTAGTGTGGTGGATCAAGCCCCTTACATAAGGCTCTTTTCAAAGAGGAATTATTTGACGAAGCAGGCCCTGTATTGAGTCTGGTGCCGCAAAGATGGAATTCGTAAAGTTTCCTTCCATCTTGACAAGTGGAACATCTTTCTCCTAATTCAGATCCCCGCATGCCTATGGAGCTCATGGTCATTTCACATGTGATAGACTGCTCCAGCCACAAAGTATTTCAGGCAGAGATGCCTTTAGAAAGGTGGCAATTTAACTGCACAGCCCATATGTTCTCGTATACGAGCACTCATACTGATGCTAAACCTCAAACACTGTTTACCAGTTTACAAGGCTGGTTAGTAATTTCGTTTCATACACGAAAGTGTGGAGTAGTCGTGACCAACGTGAGTGACTGGGCCTCAGTTTCCTTATCTGTTAACCAAACGGGTTCAACAAGCTGTCATGGACATCTCAGAGGTTCTAAAATGAGGTTTCGCTCTTCTCTGAACTTGCCTCCCCTTGTGTGAATGTCCAGGAATTCTGAGGAGTGTCGTCATCCAAGAAGAGGCAGGAGAGTTCCAGATGAGGCATTAGGGGTTCTGTTCTTGGCTGGCTGCTCTTTCTACATTTTGGGGTCTCCATCCTTTTTAAGTTCCTGAATAAGAAGGAAAACTTTCAGAAGTGACTGGAGAGATGAAGTTCATGATTATAGAACACTCTGGACATAATACAAAAAGTCCAGAAGAATCCTCTATTTGAATCACCATAAAAGCATTTCTCAAGTATTTGGTATCACACAGACCATGGTATTTGCATAGAAATAAAATGTGATATGGTGGAAAGAATGTGGACTGTGTGGGCAGGAGACCCAGCCCAATCTCAGCACTGCCACTTTCTAGCTGTGTGACCTGGAGCAATTTCCCATTATAGCCACACTGGGTGCCTACTATATGCCAGGGGCTTTATAGAAATGGTTTCTTCCCAGCATGATAATCACCCCCATTTCACACACGAGGGAACGTTACATACAGTGCAGTGCAGTTCCCCAGCTAGTAGGTGTCAGGGCCAAGATCCCAACACAGGTCACCTATATGACTCCAGTCCTTGTCACTGCAGGGAGGCCTGGGAGAGAAAGTGCATGGGAAGCACCTAGGACATAATAGTTGCTCAGTGAACATCAGTTTCCTCTTATCTTTGTGCTAAAACAGATAATACAGGCTCACAATTCCCGAGAAGAGTCTTTCCATTCTTTCCTTCCCCGTCCTTCAGTCATTTAATCTCCACCAGCATCAGAGCCATTGAGAAATATCAGCCCCTCGTCCAGGAGTCGACTTTGTCACCAAGAAGCTTCACGGGTCCTGCTTCCACACGCTTTCCCCCAGCAGAGCTGGGCTCTGCCCGGGATGCACAGGTCTGTGGGAGGAGCATTTTTGCTGATCTTGGAATCAGCTCATGTCCGCAGAGCACTTACTGTGGGCCAAGCACTGTGTCCAGCATTTTGGTGTATTTTCTCATTTCATCCTCAGAACAGACCCTCTAGGTAGATACGGTTGATATCTTTATTTCAGAGATGAGGAAACCAAGTCTTAGAAGGGGCCAGTCCCTTTCCTATGGCCACTAACTCGCCAGGAGCAGTCAGGATTAGAAATCAGGTTGGCTTTACTCCTAAAGTGTTCATGCCCCTTAGAAAATAGACATTTCTTTGGGCAAACCAGGGTTTGCCCACCTCCTCCCAGCTGTCTTCTTTGCCCTCCCCACACCCAGTAAAACAAAAACAAGCCAAAAATAGATGACTTCTAAAATGAAGATTCCTAGGCATTTGGGAGGGCCCAGAGCTCTAAGTAAACAGCCATTGTCAAAGGGAAAGCTCTATGTGTTACGTGGCAAAGGCCATGTGGACGGTCACACCCCCTGACTTAGTAATTGTACCCCTGGGATTCTGCTAAGGTTATATTTAACATAAAAACCTCCACGAGTATATTTATCATAAAGTTATTTCAATATCTAAAATTTAGAAACACCATAAATGCCCAAAATAAGGAACTGGGTGTGAACTATTATGCATCAACACAACTGAGCATTATGTAGCCATTAAAATGATGAAGATTTAGGCCGTATAGAAATGGAGAAATATTTATGGACATATCATATATGATTAAGTGAAAAAAGGAGAGTATAAAATACATGTGCAATATGATTGCAACTAGGCACAGTATGTACATGTATGGGCAGGGTCTGGAAAGGAATTAATGAAAATGAAAAGAGTGGTGTTAGGCTGGTGGAATCACAGGTGCTTTTATTTTTTTTTAAAAAGTAGTTTCTGCTCATGTTAAAACAATTTCAAATAATGAAGAAGGTATGAAGTTGAAAGTATTTCTACTCTCCAATGGTAGCTCCTATTACATTTTCTTGTGCCCTTTTCACGGATGCATTTTTAAATTTAAAAAGATCCTTAATGCTATTTTTAGTTATAAACAAAGCAAAACAAGTCATTTTCGTCACAATGGCCAGTACTTGTTTTTTAAGATCATTTGGATTCTTTTAATAAGATTTTACTAACATTTTTTAATTTGAAACTTCAGATACAGAAAAAATTTAGACTATAATTAATGGTCATATGTGTACCTACTACCCAGCATGAACAATAAAACATTTAAAATACAGTTTTATTTTAAGGCCCCCTGTGTACAGTCCCCAATCCCATCCCTCCCTCTCTCCCTGTCAGTGGTCACAACTTTCCTGAATTTGTTATTCATCATATTTTTCTACTTTTACTATATATATATATATATATATATATATATATATATACAGCTCTCAAAAATATTTGCTCTTGTTTTACATCTTTTAAACTTTTCATTAATTTTCTGGAACTTGCTTGTTTCATTCAATATTATTTTTGTGAGCTTTATCCATAGTGACACAAATAGTTCACTCATTTTCGCTGCTGTTTACTAACGATTTGTCCGAATGTGGCCCCTTCTGGTGTCTGGCCCTCCTGCATCCTTTTGGGCTCACCATTTCCCTGCACGCAGGCCTGGTTCCCTGCTCCCAGCACCGCACAGCACTGCCCAATGGCTTCCTCTGGCTGCTGGAGCCTGCTCTGCTGCCCTGTGGGCAGCCTGGAGGGCTGGGATGTAACAGCCCCCAGCAGCAGCCCTCATCAATGCCTGAGGAGAGTTGGTGGATAAATTCACTGCTCCCCTGCTCCTCGGGCAGGATAACTCTGAGACACACGCTCTGCACTATTGCCTGGATTTTCCCGGCGGGACTAAGCTCCAGCTAGTTGCCCACAGTGGTAACTTGCTTGATAATTGTCTCAATCTGGGTTCTCCAGAAGCAGATGCTGAACCAGAGCTTGGTGTACAAGGTGTTTATTAAGAATCAACACCTGCAAA
Source organism: Tapirus indicus (assembly GCA_031878705.1). Lineage (NCBI taxonomy): Eukaryota > Metazoa > Chordata > Mammalia > Perissodactyla > Tapiridae > Tapirus > Tapirus indicus. The sequence continues at coordinate 54,503,428 of CM062918.1, read as the reverse complement.
AGGAAGAGGAGAAGGCAAGATGGAGCAGAGGGAGAAGTAGAACTGTAATGCAGGCCTAATGAAGACTCGGCCAACCTGCGAGGAGCTCAGGAGCAAGTAGTGGCCTTCATGGTGGCCCATGGTGGACCAAAATGGCTGAATCTTCATACCCGTCTGGCTCAGTCCCCAGCTGTGGGCTCCCCTAGAGAGTGTGTGACCTGAGGTGAGGCTGCTCTTGACAGCTGAGACAGACTCTGAAGGAGCTGACAGCTGGAGGCCTTCTGCTGACCCCAACCCCAGCAACTGGGCAGCAAGGCTTTCCTTGAAGGGGGCTCTGGGCAGCACATCCACATCTATCACTAGAACACACCTTTTGTTGGCTTCTTCATCTGTCATACATTTGGGATCACCTCCCACATAAACTACTGCACTTGAATATCCTGTCTCAGGGTCTGCTTTGGGGGGAACTCAAACTAAGACAATAAATATGTCTCAAGGTACTTATCCATTCTTCTGTTAATGGGCATCCAGATTGTTTCCAAATTTTTGCTACTACAAGTTATGTTGCAATGGGCCTTCTTGTCTCCTTGTGTATATGTTGTGGGAGTTTTAAGGAAGTAAATACCTAGAGGTAGAGTTCCTGGGTGACAGGGAATGCACATCTTCAGCTTTACCGGAGGTTGGACCGAGGCCCTGGAGCTGAAGTCAAGATCGAGGGTTTGGATATACTGGGGAGATAGCCTCGTACTGAAAATGTTTTGTGCTAGATGGACTTCATCACAACCAGACCCTCAGAATCCTTCCTCTAGAGCAGAACTTCTCAAACTTTAATGTGCATACAAACCCCCTGGGGATCTTATTAAATTGCAGATTCTGATCTAGTTGGTCTAAGTTGGGACCTGAAATTCTGCATTTCTAAGCCATGAGATGCTGCTGCTGCTGCTCCATGGACCTCGCATTGAGTAGCAGGCTCTAGAGAATGAGTCTGCTTAGGGGGCTAACAGAACATCAAAGTAAAGGATCCGTGATTCGCTTTGACCATTGCTAACAGAATAGGGTGAAAAGAAATGGCCTAACAGAGGCGAACGACCTGTGGGATAAACCATTAGGGTACTAGGTGGGGGTTTTTATGCTACTGGGGGTCTAGAGATTCATCTTTGGTGGATTTTTGGAGTAGTGTCAACTCCAGATTACTCCTCATTTTTGTCAAGGAGAAAGATGTAGACCAGAGTGGTCTTACGGGAGTAGGTCTGTCTTGTTAAATGTCAACTGATTTTTCACCCCTTTTTCTTGTTGTTCCAGACGCAATATTTGGTTGTCAATTTGAGGGTGCTGTAACATTTGCCTCTAATGCGTGCCCAGGACAGGTAGGTCTGTACTTGAGTCCGCAAAGGGATAGACCTGCTGAGCTGCTTTGAGGATTCACAGCCATGGATCAGCCATGTGGGAAGGTTCTCCGTTCATTTCGAGGGGTGCAGAGGGACATTTAACATCAGTTAAAGGACTTCCATTTCTATTCAAGATGGAGTAACAAGGGTAGAATTTATCCTCTTATGCAAAACAATTGAAAAACTGGACAAATATTTGAAACAATGGCAACACATGAGGTAAGCCCCACAATTACCTAGCTCCTTGCCTGGAGAAAGTTTTGAGGCTGTGGCATACAGCGGGGGAACCCAGGCAGAGCCCAGGAGACTCCCTGAGTTGAGAGAGACCATGCAAAGGCAGGGAAGCAAAGGCAGCTAGAGCTCACAGGGCAGAGTAGCAGAAAGGAGAGAGCTGCACTCAGAGATAGCTCTAAAGATCTGCAGAGGGTCCCCCTTGAGTATTCATCTGAGTACTCATCAGCCTACACATGTGAAGACTCTTGCTGAGACCAAGGAAAGAACCACTCAAAAGAATCTGAGAAAACTCAGAGCTCACAGGGCCAAGAATAATGCCTGTTTCTAACAGCCAGAGTGGAAAACCTCCTAATTCAGAAGGCACTGATGAGAGTACCAAGGAGGGTCTTGCCTTGCGGAAAAAAATTAACTGCATTTAAAAAATTAAATGCAGCTCTGATATGGACTAACAAAATTTAAAAATAAGGCCTGAAATGATCCAACTATTTCCAAGCAATTTAACTGCATTCCAGAACAAAGATCAAGAATATTTATATAAATACAAAAATATGCAACATCCAACAAGGTAAAATTCACAATGTTTGGCATCCAAACAAAAAGTACCAGGCATGCAAAAAAGCAGAAAAATACAATCCAGAGTGCAGATAAAAATCATTTAGTCAAAACTGACCCAGAAAGAATACAGATGACAGAATTCACATACAATAACTTTTCTGAAAATATAAAAAAAAGCTCTTAAAACTCAACAATAAGAAAACAACTCAAATAAAAAATGGGTGAAAACCTTAATAGAACTTCACCAAAGAAGATATACAGGTGGCAAATAAGCATACGAAAAGATGCTCCACATTATACGTCATTAGGGAAATGAAAATTTAAAAAATGAGACACCACTAATAGATAGAATGGCCAAAATCTGGAACACTGACAACACCAAATGCTGATGAGGGTGTGGAGCATCAGGAACTCTCATTCATTGCTAGTGGGAATGCAAAATGGAACAGCCACTCTGTAAGACAGTTTGGCAGTTTCTTATAAAACTAAACATTCTCTTATCATATAATCCAGTAATTGTACTCTTTGGTATTTACCCAAAGGAGTTGAAAACTTAAGTCCACAAAAACCTGCACATGGATGTTTATAGCAGTTTTATTCTTAATTGCTAGAACTTGGAAGCAACCAACATTCCCTTCAATGGGTGAATGGATAAATAAACTGTGGTATATCCAGATGATAGAATATTATTCAGAACTAAATAGAAATGAGCTATCAAGCCATGAAAAGACATGCATATTACTAAGTGAAAGAAGCCAATCTGAAAAGGCTATATTCTGTATGATTCCAACCATATGACATTCTGGAAAAGGCAAAACTATGGAGACTGTAGAAAGATCAGTGGTTGCCAGGGGTTGGGGTGGGGAGGAAGGATGAATAGGCAGAGCATAGAGGATTTTTAGGGCAATGAAAATACTCCATATGATACTATAATAGTGGATATATATAATTATACATTTGTTCAAACTCATAGAATGTACAACACTAAGAGTGAACCCTAAGGTAAACTGTGGGCTTTGGGCGATTATGATGTGTCAATGTAGGTTCATCAATTGCAACAAATGTACCATTCTGGTGGGGTTGGCAGATAATGGGGAAGGCTATGCATGTGTGGAGGCAGGGAGTATATGGGAAAACTCTGTACCTTCCTCTCAATTTTGCTGTGAACCTAAAACTGCTCTAAAAAATAAAATCTTCAAAAAAATTGTAATAGGAAAAAAAAGATAGGTGAAACACTTTTTCAGTTATACAAAAGCTGAAAGAATTCATCGTCAGCAGATTTATCCTACAAGAAATGTGATTGGAAGTCTTGCAAACAGAAGGAAAATGATCCTAGAGGGAAACCTAAATCTACATAAAAGAATAAAGAACATCAGAAATGACAACCACATAGGTAATTTAAAGACTTTTTCTTCTTAGCTAAATCTCTTTAAAAGAAAATTGACTGTTTAAAACAAAAATAATAATGCCATTATATAGGAGTAAATGTATGAAAACAATAACCCAAAGGTCAAGAGGGGAGAACTAGAAGTATACTGTTACAAGTTTCTTATATTATACATGAAGTGGTATAATATCACCTGAAGTTAAACTGTAAAAAGTTAAAGATATAAACTATAGACACTAAAGCAACCACTAAGTAGCACAACAAAGAGTTATAGCTAATAAGTCAACAAAGGAGATAAAAATGGAATCATGAAAAATATTCAATTAATCCAAAAAAAGGCAGGACAAAAGGGAAAAATGAACAAAAAATAGATGGGAAAAATAGAAAACAAAGAGCAAGATGGTAGAATTAAAGCCAACCATATTAATAATCACAATAAATGTAAATGGGCTAAGTATCCAAATTAAAACAAAGATTGTCATATTGGATAAAAAAGTAGACTCAACTATATAGTGTCTATAAGAAACTCACTTTAAATATAAAAACACAAATAGGTTAAAAGTAAAAGAATAGAAAAAATATACCATGCTAATACTAGTCAAAAGAAAACTGCAGTGGTTATATTAACACCAGACAAAGTAGATTTCGGAGAAAGATTACCAGGGATAAAGAGAGTAATTTCTTAATGACAAAGGGGTCAATTCATCAAGATGACATAATAATCCTAACCATTTGTACACCTCATAACAGAGCTTCAAAATACATGAAGCAAAATTGATAGAATTACAGGGAGTTATAGACAAAGCCACAATTATCATCTGAGATCTTAAAACCTCTCTTTCAATAACTGAAAGAACAAGTAGACAGAAAATCAGACCAAGTGGTTTAGTCCAACCAGAATGGAAGGTGCAGGAAGGCATGAGGGGAAATGAATTAACTATCCTGGAGGGCAGACAATAGATCAAAACATGAAAAGAGGGAAGATGAACTCAGTAACTCTGGGGCCCAAGGGAAAGAAAGTGTTTGGTAAACATGAAGCTCTCCCATTACTAACCACAATTAGGTCAGAAGATTTCCAGTTTCCATAATGTCAGTCACTCTTTTTTAATTTTTGTATAATCTATAAGTTTTTGCCACAGGAATATTGTTGCTCTTTAATCATACAGAACCAGTCTGGTGCAGAATCCCTTGACTTGTATAAAGTCAAACTGAGAGAACAGTCTACGACAGAGAGGAGACCTGATTTAAGTCTAGCCCTAGATGCACGTCTGAGTGATTCCAAGCATAGAAGGCTGAAACAAGAAAAAGACGTAAGCCACTGCAGTCATGCATTGCTTAACGATGGGAAACATTCTGAGAAAAGCATCATTAGGTGATTTTGTTGTTGTGCAAATGTCATAGAGTGTACTCAAAAGGAACAAAATTTGTCACCCCAAAATGTCTCTTTACCATGAGAATTATTTTAAGCTGATTATTTTTAAGAAACAAAAGACTCAAAGTTTTTCTTGTTACCTCCCCCTTAACTGTCTAAAAGAATTCGGATAAAACCTGTCTCAGGAAGCAAGTGATCACCTTGGCATAACATGAACTAGGTGGTAGACAGGGAAGAACCTAGAAAAGCCTGTTTGTTGGGCTCCCCTCTATGTTCTTCTGTTTCTGTGTGGCCAAACATTTGTTCTCCAAACATTTGCTCCTTTTTGCCTACTTGTGAATTGCCTTCCTTCTCTTTGAAGTCCCTGACTCTCCCCAGCCCAACATCTTCTTTTGTCTTTTGCTGAGGATGGTATTTAAGGTGAAGGTGTAAGTGAACATAAATGAGTCCATCTTGATACGTGAAATGACCCCAGCCCCTCCTCTGTGTGACTACTCACTGCTCTCCACATACTCTAAAATAATTCACATGCTCTCCTGGTTTATGGCCTCCACTTACACATATACACATGTACTCCCCTATAGCTTGATAAATTAAAACTTTGTTCTATGAGTTTCTATCCAGGAACAGGCTGACCACAGGTGGGAAACACACCTACAAGGTAGCCATCACAGCTGACAGAAGAATGAAACAATGTGATGCCTGGAGCCTGTTGCACTTGGAAGCCAACATCCCTGGACCCCTCCTCACTGCCCATTTTCTCTATATATCTACCTCAAGATTCTGTAATTTTTTTTTTTTGTGGGGAAGACCAGCCCTGAGATAACATCTGTTGCCAATCCTCCCCTTTTTGCTGAGGAAGACTGGCCCTGGGCTAACATCCGTGCCCATCTTCCTCCACTTTATATGGGACACCACCACGGCATGGCTGACAAGCAGTGCGTCAGCGGGCACTCGGGATCCGAACTCGCGAACCCTGGGCTGCCAAGCACGAATTAAACCGCTGCGCCACCGGGCGGCCCCAACATTCTGTAATTATTGATGATGGTTTTTTTGAGACATTAGTCTGCCATCTTCCTGATTATGCTGACTAATCAAATTAAAACTTCCTTTCTTGATCCCTAACTCATTGTGATTAATTGACTCACATCGTGGTGAGCAGAGCGAGCTCATTGCTTGGTATCAAAGGCTTCAGCCATTTTGGCAAGTTACTTGGTTAACATGCTATTAAACTTTTGTTTTTCTCTTGTTAATCTGTCTCATGTCAATTTAATTCTTAGACCAGGCAGAAGAACCTAGAAGGGTAGAGGGAAATTTCTTCCTCCTCTACAGTACTTACACAAACCTAGATGGAATAGCCTACTACACACCTAGGCTATGTGGTGTTAATCTTATGGGACCACTGTTGCATATGTGGCCCATTGTTGACCGAAACATCGTTATGCAGTGCATGACTGTATAATTAGAGGATAGTGAAGAATAGGCAGAGCTACTGAAGGGACAATCCATCTGTCTACCTATCATCTATCCATCCATCCATCCATCCATCCATCATTCATCATTCATCCTTCAACCATCTATCCCTCCATCCACTCACCCATTCATGCAATAAGTAATCACTAACACCTGGGTGGGGACAGGGGGACAGCTTCACCTGTGGCTCCCCGATCCTTGGTCTTATTCAGGAGTAACTGAAACTTCATACCTCATTTGCCTTCATGGGAAATTACCATCAAGGCACACCCAGATCATCATTGTCCTTTGGGGGACACTCTGGCAATAACCGATATCCTGTTGCATGAAACTATGGCCTATCCTATCAACTCAAGCCTTCTCAAATCAGGCCCCCCAAACACCAGGTTGCCAGGAATTAGGGTGGAGTGGGAGACACACCTAGAGCAAATTGTGTTGAAGGGAGAGGGAACCAGTAAGACAAGAGGCCCTTCTCCAAAAAGGGAAACACAGAAGGGTGGGAGTTCACTTCTTTCCCTCTGTTTCTCCCATTCCTCCCCTGTTTCTATGGCTCCTACTCTCAACCCAAGAGCATAATTTGGTCCTTAAGAGCCAACCAGTTGGCAGATATGCAAACCTCTCTTACAAGTGCAGAAATAAACCCATTTAAAAGTCCTGAAGAGAGCATCAGCTTTGGAGTCTAGGTTCAAATCCCGGCTCTAACTCTTAGAAGTTGTATAATCTTGATTAAGTCATTTAACTTCTCTAGGTATTGGTTTTCCCATCTGTAAAGTGGGGATGATACCAACGTTGTAGGGATGGTTGAGAGGACTAAACCAGATAACACGTGTGTGGGTATTATAATTCCCAGGCTACAGCCTTGGGTATCCAGAAAACAAAATCTAATTCTATTTTTCTGTAATTTAACTTTAAACACTATCCTGAGCTCCCGTTTTGCCTCCTGGTTAAATACAAACAAACAAGAATAACAACAATTAAATAGTCAATTCCAGGCAAATTCAGACACTTGGGGGTGTTTCTTGGTCACTTCAGTTTTGAGCTCAGTCAGGTCAGTGTTTCCCCTCCTTTTCTTCTCCCTGGGGTGTCTGCCCTCCTTCGTCCTGAGGGGGTTCAGTGTCATCACCATAGTGGAGGAGACACCTGCCTTCGTTTACTCCCTGAAATGCGATTCATCTTGACTAGCCAGAATACGCGGATGTCTTCCAGGACATCATGACCCTCATCTGCTATCTGGTCATCAGGGCAGTTCTACACGACTCACTGCACTGTCCTTGTCCTCCTTAGGGCCTCTGGCCTTCCGAGGACACCATCTTGAAAGCGTTTTAAATTTATCTTAAAAAAAGCTAATAAATCCACATCATTCAACATGCAAAGTGTACCAAAAAAAAACCCAGAAAACTCTCTCATCCTTGTCCCCCAGCCACTCCTCCTCTCTAGATGCAACCATTTTTACCAGTTTTTTATGTGTTCTTTCAAAAATAATTTATGCATATTTACAAGCATACATGTCTATAAAATCATCTATAATTATATATAATCATCTACTATCATTGATCAGTTTACCTCTCAATATATATAAACAAATATATATATATTTCTTATATATACACACACACAAATGTATGTATTTATATATACACATTTTTCAGAGAGGCAGTCTCTGAAAAATTTAACTCCCTGCAAGTATATGAGAATATAACCTCCAAGTCTGAGTTGTTCAATCAGATTTCTGTAATCCAACAATTTTCCGCAGATTCTCATTGAGCACCTACCACACGCTGGCCACCGTGCGAGGCCCTAGGAGTAGAGCAGATAAAGGCAGCTTGTCCTCAAGGAGCTTGTGGCCCAGCAAGAGGGAGAGAGACAATAATCAAACTGTTCAGTGAAGTCACAATAGGGACCTGAGCAGGGAAGTACAGGGGGTTATAGAATCCAGCTTTGCCTACGTTGCTGCTTGTATTTTCCCTCTTTTTAATTTTAAACAGTTAGATAAGAAAATTTGGAAAATACAGAGAAGAAAAGGGGCAATGCAGGATGTCATATGCTCCTTGTATTGTCTAGCAGACATAGCAACATGGAGGGAAGGGGATTTTGTTGGTTGGAGGGGAGGTAGGTAATGGATACTCTTTGGTTGGCCTAGGCCTGGAAGGCTTAGGGTACCCTAAATTCAGAGAAAGCCAGTTCAGCACGGAAGTCACAGACGTTCTGGTGTATCCTGATCTCTTGGAGAGCCTGTAAAATATGATAGATTCCTGGGGCCTACTTCCAGAGATTCTGTTTCTGAATGTGGCACAGGGGCCAAGAATAGATGCTTGGCCCAATGCGGCTCTCAATACATTTCTGTTGAGTGAATGAATGAATTTTAGTGCAGATAACCCAAGGATCATGCTTTGATCTAGAGAGAGGTGCAGTAGGAAGTTTTGCCCACCTCAAAGATGTTACTAGGAGCATCCTGTACAAGGGAAAGTAAGATGAAACCCTGTTCCTACCTTGTCCCTCAGGCATCCTGTGGCCCCCTTGTCCCAGGACCCAGAATTCAGACTGCAAGTATTTATACTCGAGTTCAGCTCTGTTTGGGGTTAAATAGGCATTGGGAGTTGGCTTGGGAACTTAACCATGATTTACAATATTATTTCTATTGGAAAGTGTAATTGAGGTCCCAAGACCAATTCAAGAAATGAACTTTTAGAATAAAATCCTTCGGTGAGTTGGACGCTGCAGAGTGGAAAAGGAAAAGACAACACATAAATGTTGTAAAAAGTAGCTGGACTATAAAAGACTATGTATCATGTGACTCCATTCATATGAAACATCCAGAAAGGGCAAATCTAAACATACAGAAACCAGATCAGTGGTTGCCTCAGGCTGGGGTGGGAAGGGGGATCTACGTACGGTAAAAGGGAATGGGGGAATCTCTTTGGAGTGATGGAAATGTTCTAAAACTGGATTGTGGTGAGGGTTGTACAACTCTCTTAATTTACACACAAAAAAATCACTGAGCTGTACACTTAAAATGGGTGGATTTTATGGTATACAAGTACACCTCATTAAAATTCTTTTTAAAAAGTGACTTGACGGTGGCGCAGCGGTTTAGTTCGCGCTTGGCAGCCGGGGTTCGCGAGTTCGGATCCCGGGCGCCCGCTGACGTCACTGCCTGTCAGCCACGCCGTGGCGGCGTCCCATATAAAGTGGAGGAAGATGGGCACGGATGTTAGCCCAGGGCCAGTCTTCCTCAGCAAAAAGGGGAGGATTGGCAACGGATGTTATCTCAGGGCTGGTCTTCCCCACAAAAAAAAAAAAAAAAAAAAAAAGTGACTTGATCAGACCTCCAGATTACCCAGGAACACTCCCTTATATCTGTGAAGCACTTTGTAGCATAAAATGTTTTCATTCTCATTATTGCACGTAAGGCTCACAACATCCTTGTGAGGAGACATAATTATTTTCGATTTATAGTGGGGAAACTGAGGCTCAGAGTTGTTAAGTGACTTACGTGGAAGGTTTACAGTCCTGCCCCTGCACAATTCTTTCACCCACTAAATCTTAAGTCTACAAACACCTTCCTCCAGGTACTTTACTCAGGAATTGAAACAGGGGCAAGACACCTGTTTTTCTTGTCTGTTCTTCTGTCTTGTCTTCTAGCTGATCTTCTCTCTGGTCGCCCCCCTTTGTTGGTTCTGTGCGCTTAGTGGGGCCTCTGGGTAAAGCCTCCTGCAGCAGCGTCTTCAGACCTAGACCATTTGACTGGGGGGAGGGGGTTAATCCTTAATTGGAAACATGCTGGGAGTAAGTTGGGAGGAGTGGGTGGAGACCAGGTTAAGGAGATTGAACCATATCCTGTAGACCAGTAGTTTTTAACCTTGGCTGTGCTTCAGGACCATCTACATCACAAAATGAAAAGACAACCTACAGAATGGAAGAAAATATTTGCAAATCTTATGATGTCTGATAAGAGTTAATAACCAAAATATATAAAGAACTCATACAATTCAATAGAAAAAAAGCAATCCAATTAAAATATGGGCAGAGGATCTGAATAGACACTTTTCCAAGGAAGACATACGAATGGCCAACAGATACATGAAAAGGTACTCAACATCACTAATCATCAGGGAAACACAAGTCAAAACCACGAGATATCACCTCACACCTGTTAGAATGGCTGTCATCAAAAAGACAAAAGGTAAGTATTGGTGAGGATGTGGAGAAAAGGGAACCCTCGTGCACTGTTGGTGGGAATGGAAATTGGTGCAGCTACTATGGAAAAGAGTATGGAGGTTCCTCAAAAAAGTTAAAAATAGAACTACCACATGATCTGGTAATTCCACTTCTGGATATTGATCTGATGAAGATGAAAATACTAACTTGAAAAGACATCTGCACCCCCATGTTCATTGCAGAATTATTCACAATAGCAAGGACAACATAGAAACAACCTGTGTCCATCGATGGGTGAATGGATAAAGAAGATATTATATTATCTATCTGTATTATACACACAATGGAATATTATTCAGCCATAAAAGGAAGGAAATCCTGCCATTCGCAGCAACATGGATGGACCTTGAGGGTACTATGCTAAGTGAAATAAGTCAGACAGAGAAAGACAAATACTATATGATCTCTCTTATATGTGAAATCGGAAAAAAAAAAAAAACCAAACTCATAGATACAGAGAACAGATTGGTGGTTGTCAGAGGTGGGGTATGAGGGGTAGGTGAAATGGAAAAAAGTGGTCAAAAGGTACAAACTTCCATTTACAAGATAAATAAGTCCTGGGGATGTAATGTAAAGCATGGTGACAATAGTTAACAATACTGTATTGTATATTTGAAAGTCGCTAAGAGAGTAGATTTCAAAAGGTCTCATCACAAGAAAAAAATTGTAACTATGTGTAGTGATGGATGTTAACTAAACTTATTGGGGTGACCATTTCGCAATATATACATATATCAAATCGTTATGTTGTACACCTAAAACTAATACAATGTTATATGTCAACTATATTTCAATTAAAAAAAAAGAACTGTCTACAACCAAGCTTTTAAAAACACAGAGGTTGGTGGTCCAAGGCCAGTTCTATGGAATCAGATTCTTTGGGGGTTGGGGTCTGAGCATCTAAATTTTAACAGGTCATTTTGATGCCTGACAGTGAAATTCTTGCTGTAGGCAGTGACCAGTTATTGAAGGAAGGGAGCCATAGCACTATCTTAGGAAGATTAATTTGGCAGTGGTGGGAGGGAGAGGAGGAAGACTGGAGGCAGGGCAACTAGTTCGGAGGCTGTGGAAATGGTCCAGGTATGAGCTGTACTAAGGCCTGAAACTGGCTGGTGATCGGGAATAGAATGCAAGGAGTGGATGCAGAAGACATTTCAAGGCTTTGCAACATTTGAGGGGGTGGGCAGGGAGTGAGAGATAAAAGACCAGAATTTAATGGTTTCTAGCAAAACCTACTAAAGCAAACACTTTTCCTCACTCTTTCTCTAGTCATTATCTCTTCATTTGGGAAAGTGAGTCCTACAGCAATGGATTCAGTGTTTCCTTTATTCACTCAGATTCGACGACAGATAGATTCCCAGCTTTCCAAACTGGCTTAGTTATTTTTTAAAGGTAATCAGCAGTGTGCCCAGAGGTGAGCAAAAGCCACAGGAAACACATGCCATCCCTTTCTAGAGCAGGGTTCAGCAAACATTTTCTGTTAGAGGACCAGACAGTAAATAGGTCTCGTGTGTAGCTTTGTGGGCTACACACTTTCTGTAGCAACTACTCAGCTTTGCCGTTGAATCGTGAAACAGCCATGACAACGTCTATGTGAATGAGCATGGCTGTGTTCCAATACAACTTTATTTGCAAAAGCAGGTGCTAAGCTGGATTTAGTCCACAGGCTGTAGCTTGCCAACCCCTGATCTAGAGCACCGATTTTACTGGAAAATTTGGAGGGTTGTTATTTTTACAACCCAAGTGTTTACAAGGTCTCCAATTTCTAGGGTCATGTTCTCTTTAACATCCAACCAGCTTCATTCTGTAAGTGTAGGTTGTGTAGTGCACAGAGCCACCGAAGCAAGGTGACAAGTGGGGCTGAAATCAGCCTTTTTGTAATTCATCGCTTAGAGGGGCCTCTTGTTTGTAGTTTGCAAAGGGCCCACATATGCTAACGGCAGCCTTGATATGCTCACACTCCCACTGACCTGGCTCCAGTAGCTCTGTCTCCCTCTTCAGTACCTCTCAGGGCCCTGGGGACAGTTTTTGTTTTCCAGGTGGTGTTTAGCTTGTTTGCTAGGTGATGGCCTGCTGTCTCTCCATTGGTCACTGCTGGCCACCTTGGAACTCCTTCTCCAGGATGCTCCCTTGGTCCACTTTCCCACAGGGTGGACTCAGGCCTCTCTCTTGATTCCAAGGTACGACACGGACAAGGCCAGCAGGTGTACTAGACCTGGCTGAGGCCTGAGGCAAACAAGAGAATTCCGGCTCAGAAACAGAAACCTTGCATCAGCCGTCATCCGTCACTGTTCCCGTGTGCCGTGGCTGAAGTCAGCCTTTGAGATTATTAATTGGTCACAACATCTGGTCAGAAACACCTGGATTTGGATCACTCACCTGCTTCAGATCGCCCTTCAGAAGTAGAAGACTCACACCTGCTGCCTCAAAGAACTTACCAGCCTTAGATCTTCCCCTTCAACAAATGGGAATTTTAGTGGAAGTGAATGCACAATTTTTACATATTTTGAAAACACATAACTTGGAAGAAAATTTGCATTCGCTCCAAGTAGCTTTGGGCAATGGTCTCAGGCTGCTGGGTACAAGGCCACTGGGTTCTGTCATTAGAGAAAATATTCTGTCAGTCGAAAACCCTGAGAAGCTCTGACTTCAATGCTTTTCTCTTATTTAGCATGGATATACACTCTTCTTAGAAACTGCATATCTAGTATCAAACAGGGTGGCCTGAGGCCAGTTGAAGTGAGTTCCCACCCCTTTTTTGAAACCCCATCTTCATTTCCCCAACTGACAGACTTGGCTCACTGCTTTCAGTCTGTGAGCCTTGAGGATTTTCATTTAGAAAATTCCAGCTTCCTGCTGTGTCCGCATTCTTGTTCTCCTTAAAGCGCAGGGGCTTATTTTCTCTTGGGAATTCCAGTCCTTATAAATCCAAAATCTGATTTGTTCATTCAGATCTTAGCTATTCCAGACCCAGAGCTCACCATGCGTACACACAACGGTTACTGTTCCGCCTTTCCCAGGAAGCCAGGCCTTGTCATCAGGGGAAGGGGCAGAAAACAGGGACATCTCACCTCAAGGCCATTTGTCCCTCTCCCCAGTGTCTGAGCCTGGAGCACCTCTCTTGTAACTCATTTGTCTCTAAAATTGTTCCTAGTTGCTTTGAGATTTCCCACCCGAATGTTGCCTTCGTAATGTGAAACAAGAATGGAGGAATTTTAGACTTAAAAAACAATTTTGAAAACAAAACACAGAACAAACAAAGTTTTAGCATCAGAGGAAGAATTTTTAGGTGAAGAGGTCATCCAGTTCCCCTGAGTTCCATTTTGGGGTCTCTCATTAGATCCAGGGATGTGCCTATCGGTCCTCTGGGCCCAGGACAGCCAATGCTTCTCCCGTTGGCTTCTCAGCTGACACAGGCTGGCATTGGCACCCAGCACTAAATGCAGAGGCAGTGCCAACCTTAGATCAGGGCAGTCGAGGTCTCTGTCCTATACCCTCTGCTTTACAGGACCATCTGCTCAGGCCTTCCTTTGACTGGGCCCCTCCCCACTGAGTGAGAACAAGGAGCCAAGGGGAGCCAAGGACAAGAAGTGCCTCCAGATCAGGCTCTGGGTACCTGGGGCCCTGGGATTTCTCTGCTGAAAAGATCCCAAACCTTTGCCTAGGGTGAACTCTTCCCCAGATCCATCCTCCCAAAGGTGGACAGTGCCTCTAATGTGCACACCCGGGGGTCCAAGAGGTGGCCAAGGGTGCCCTGGTGGGAGCGTGTGAATAAAACTTGCACAGGGTTGTTCGCACACATGCACGCAAGGCCCTCTGTCATGAGGAACAGAACTCGGGGTGCACAGGGAAGCAACATGAGCTGTGTCCCAGGGATCCCCATTTAAATTCTTGCCTTGGCCCCTGCAAATGTTAGTAGTGGGACTGCCCAAGGAAGAACAGATGGGAAATATCCAGAGAAAATACAAGAATCACGAAACCACACATTTACCAGAACTCCTGTTTTGGTGTAGGGAAAAAAGTATCCCCAAAGTCATTGCATTGGTAAACCTGGACTTAATGCCTAACTTATTTTTCATTTTAAAAATCAGATAAAATTTTCAATAACTAAGATTCATTTGTTCACAAAAATGGCAATAATAGGTCCCTACGTTATTTTGAGGATAGAAGGAGAATGTAGGCAGTATCTAGCGGAGGGAGGCTCTTAGGACATACTAATTCGATTGTTCTTTTTTAATTTTCCTCCAGCTGGTCCCTAAGATAATGTTCAAAGCTTTACCTTTTCCTTCATTTGTCTTACACTGTCTGGTGGGATATAGTTAATAAAAAACAGATACTAAGATATTTTTAAATGTCAAGTTAAGACAAGTTAATAATTGCTCTCCCACAGTATGAGAGCAAACTGTAGTCCAGGATCAAAAGCAACTGTTTTTCCACTTTTCGGAGCTGCCAGAATTCCCTAGGGTGTGCACCAGGTGAGTGTGGGGACAAGCTTAGAATCTGAATGATATCATCATCACAGCTCACGCCGAACCCCAGCTGGGGGCATCCATCCAGTTTGATGGGATGTGACTTAATTTATCTTGTCAGAAAAGAAAGGGAGAGCTGAAAAACCATGCAGAGGAGCCATGCAATCCACTTAGATATCAACACACACTACCACGAACAATTTTCAAAGGCCTGTGAAGTTGTAGGGGATGTGGCTCATGCCAGAAACCACAGTTGTTATCCCCTACACTTCAGAGCACTTTGTTGTTTCCACAGGTCTGCCACAGACACGATTTCACACCATCCTCCCATAGAGACACAGCGGTGCTTGTCCACACGGAGCACCTGGGGACAGAACCCTCGGCATTCCCCAAACTACCGTTTGGAGAGCATTTGGAGAGAATGACACTGGCTTTGTGGGTTGGGCAGAACACCTTGTGCTCAGTAAGTAGCCCATCAGTGGCCACTGGGACTTGGCTGTGGCACCCTCTGCAAGAACCCTAACCAGTGTGGAAGCCATGATGCCTTCAGGGGAACCCCTACCCCCGCCCCCCGGGTGTGGCCCCTCCCATCAAGGCCCAGCTAACGAGGAGGCTGTGGTGCTTGTGCCCATGGGTACCAGGTTGTCCTCCTCTGCCTGCCTCGGAGGATCAGTTGCTCCTAATGGGTGGGCATCAGGAGACCCACCAATGTCTGAAAGGGAGCCCTGGTCTGCAGATCTGGTTGGAGGGAAGGTTCCTGGGCAAGTGGTACCTCTCAGGGCCAGATACGCAACAACCTCAACACGGGTGTTCCAGCTGGTACACTCAGAAGAGGCACAGAGGCAGGCAGGTGGGCAGCCAAATCAACCCAAATTATCACGACTACCATTTACAGAGTGTTTCCAGGCACTAAGTCCTCTACATACATTATCTCATTTCATCCTCGCAACAGCTTGCGTTGGTTTTATTCTTCCCATTTCACAGACAAGGAAACTGAGGTTTAGTGAGGTGAAAAAATTTCCCAAAAACATGCAGCTGGAATTAGTGAACCAAGAGCTTTCTATCAAAAAATCTGCTTATAGAAAGTCAGAAGTGCAGCCCTTGGGTCAGAGGGTGCTCCCAGGGCATTGTCTAGGGAGCCTTATGTCACATCTGGGATTTTCATAATTGCAAACACTATCACATAAGTTTCCACTAAACTCACTGTGTGACGATTGCCATGCCTCACCCCCAGGTCCCTAGAGGCACAGCACAGCCTGGCATGGCTCATTCCCACACTCAGGGCCTTCTCCTCACTTTCCAGAGGCCTCGATATGGTTACCAAGACTGAGCCTGGGAAAGTGCCCGGTGCTATTTGTCAGCTTTTGTCTCTTTCAGCTGGGGACATGCGAGAAGAAATACGATTCTCTGCGAGGCCTATCTGCTCTGTGGGGCAGAACCCATCCCCTGGGGCTTAGCAGCTGTTAGGAACCAAGGCCTAGGACCTTAGTTTTCTCAAAGGACAACACACTCCTCTCCCCTATGGTTCTCTTTCAGGCTGCCCAGTTTTCCTGGTAGAAGAGGAAAGATGCTGTGGAGGTCTCCTTCCTAGTCCTGGGGGTTTTTAACCCTCTTGGAAGACAGAACACAGCCCTGAGGAGGCCTGAGTGGGGCCAGGGGGAAGCGCAGAAGCCAGGGTCCAATGCCCGGGACTGACATTGGGTCCTGGGCTGGGTCAGGTGGATGGAGCCCACATCAGAAGTAGACAGAGCCATGCCATGCACTGAGAGCGAGTGTCAGACGACACCTGAGGAGAGGGGGGCCCGGGGTTCCAGGACTGTGAAACTGATGATGGAGGAGGTGAAGCAGGTGGGCAGGAGCTGGGTGGAGCAGGAACCGTGGGAATCAGCAGGCCCCAGGTGGAAAAGAAGTGGTGGGGGGGCAGGAGTTGGTTCAGCTAGAGGCCACATGGGCATGTGGAGCTGGCTGCTCCCGGTTGCTGGGCCTGTGGATTCATCAGAGTTAAAAGAGGGAGACAGGCCATCCCAATTGCTCACCAACATGAGGCATATTGTACAAGTTAAACTAAAAACACTATAGGATTCAAAACAACCTTTTGCGCACGCCGGTCTCCACTTTCTTTTCTAGGCTCACCTCCACCAGTGCTCTTTTTCATATATCCTACACCCCAGCCACAATTGTCTGTGTTTCTTCCTACGCCGCACTCTCCTACTTCCCTGCCTGACTCTCCCCAGAGTGCCGGTTCACAGCTCTCCGCCTGTGAAATCCTGCTCATCCCACCTGAACACGTGAGTCATGTAAGAGGTACAACCAGGAAGGATTTGGAAGTACAGTTATCAGAGAAATGTGAATTAAAATAACGAGACAAAACTATGAAATCGGCAGATTAAGAAAACAGAAAAACAAAAAACCATCAATGCTGACACAGTTTTGGTGAAACAGGTACATCTACAGCTGGTGATGTTATAAAAGGGTCCAACCTTTTGGGAGGAACAATGGAGCAATATATTTCAGGAGAGATAGAAATGTTCATGCCCTTCGTGTCCCATCAATGTTACTTTGCAGAGCTCAGCTAAAGAAAATGATATTAAGGCAGAAAAAAGCTGCATGCATAAAGATCCTCCTTACGCCGTAATTTTTAACTGTGAAAAAACTGGAAATAGCTCAACTCTCCCACAACAGGGGATTGTAAAGGAAATTACATTCACCAGCAGATGGAAATTATGATGAAAACTATTTAGCAAGGGGAAATGCTTATAACACAACACTTAGGAGAGCACAAAATTGTATTGTGACTATACTACAAAAATCCTATAAATGTATGAATAAGGATGTGTAGGGGAACACAGAGAAAGGAAAATCACTACTTATTAGGGCATTATTTTTATTAGAATGTTGTTGATGTAATAAAAATCTCCTATAGAAAATGCTACCCTTTCTTTAAAATCCCTCATTCACTTTGTTCCTACCTGGCTGTGGTCTTTATTACACTAGGCCTTGAGTGTAATTATTGTAGTGTGCTAGTCTTAGCCCCCTTTGGACCATAAACTCTTCAAGGGCAAGCATTATGTTTTACTTTTCTCTGTCTCACCTGAACACTTGTATTTGCCTGGCACACAGTAACGTTCAATCAATATTAAGTGAATTCAATCCCTGCTAAGGATTATAGTATGCTTAAAAAGAAAACCAACAGATAATTCTCTCCACTCTCCTGTCTCCTGGCAAAAAGCACTCAGATAAATAGACATCTATAGTATATTTAAAGGCTTCCTGGGAATGAAAATTCACATTTAAAAAGTTAGCGTTTTACATCTGGAGTGAAACATAGATGCAGCCACGTATGCAACGCTGGGAAATCTACTGAGGCTCTTGGGAAGTATCTCCCGCTGCCTCTTGAAGCAAAAAAGATGCTTAAAAATTGAAGCCATGCTGAGGTTTGCACTTGGGGCGCACTGGATCCTGGCCAGGAGGAAAGCTATTTGCACTCCTACTGGGAGCCCCAAAGCTGCTGTGCCTAAGGCAGTGTCTGTCTTGAATGAGCTGAAATGTCGGGGCTGGTGAGGAGACAGGAAATGCGACAAAATGGCAGGAGCTTATCCCTCCCAGAAAGAATGACGGGATTTACTGAGGACCTATTTTGAAGTGCCCAGGCTTTATTTCGTGCCAGGCACGCTATGCACATCACCTTAGGCTCCCATTTTACAGATGAAAACTTCAAGTCCAGAGATATTATATGACTCACCCAAGGTCAAAGAGCTAATGAGGGGTGAGTCAGGACCCCAAAGCAGCCACAGGCTCTTAACCATCCCTACACAGCAGGCCTTGCAACTCACTCTAAACAGCCCCATTTTGGCTGTTTGTCCAGCATAGTGACGTCTCAGGGTCTTCCTTTTCCTTTTTCTCACTGTTAGAAGGCCAATTAACGTTTTTCCAGGATCATGGAGGAGAGGGAGTGAGTAGATCCTCGCACGTACAGGTATCTCCCTTTCTCACAGCCTGCAGCTCAGGCTGTTTTCACCTTGCTTACCTTTTTTCTCATTTCAGCCTCCTGGAGCCCAGGATTTTACTTCACACTCTTTGCACCGCTGTGGTCATCAGTCATTTTCTCCTCAGGAAAATCACACACTCCCTTTTATCAGTGACATTTCCCGATGCCTGAGTGTATAAATCACTTCTAGGACGTGTTTTCTTTAACTGAATACAGCCTCACATACTGAGGACAGGCTGTGGGGATTAACACAGCAGTTGTTCCAGAACAGTTTCTTCCAAAATTATACTAATTTTCTTTTTTCTTGGGAGCAAAGCTTCTTCACAAGTTGCACTTTTTAACATTGAATATTCGCCTTCTCTGGCTGTGTCCACTTTCCTCTTTTTCTTCCATGCATTTTGTCTGTGGCACAAGACTGACTTTTCCCCCAGTCTCTCTTAATATGAGTAACAATGGCATCTAATGAATACCCTGTTACACTTGGGCAGAGATGAACCCCCTCTATCTGCTGTCCTCTTAGAGCTGCCCCCCCTTTGGCTCATTTATATTCCTCTGAGCTTTATTTTGTGCTCTTCGAACTGTCTTCCTAAAACACAAAATTGCACATAACTAAAAATTAGTTTAGAAAATAGATGGTGTTTATTAAGTCCCAAACTACAGATCCCACTCATTCTCATTGTGTGGGGCTTACACAGTTGAACATTAAGTGGTAGCAGATGCTCCCTGCTGGGGACTCAATTTCCAGGCCCGTATTTCATCATTCCCTCTAAAAGATAGTCAATTTCCCCCCCTTTTATTCTTTCCTTAAAAAAAGAACATTATCTAGGTTTAAATAGAATTAAATCTTCTGCATTTGGAAGGATAGTTTAGTGATAGATGTTTTTTCTTTTAACCAATGAAGGAAAATGGTGGAAATTGAGACTATGTTTTCTGGGTTTGCTATGGATTATGTATATTTCAAAATATTAAATGAATATTTTAATATATGCATGTGGTGGATGAAATCCAGGCACAGATTCTTTGCAGCTCCTCCCACCAAGACGTGAGGTCTGTTTTCCAACCCTTTGAATCTGGGCTGGTTTTGTGACTTGTTTTGACCAATAATAGGTGGCTGACCTGGCATCCTGTGCATTCAGGGGCCTAGACCTCAAGATGACTTGCACCTTCTGCATTTGTCACTTGGAGTGCTGTCCTGAGACCACCATATAAAGAAGTCAGTCTACCTCACTGGAGAGTGAGAGGCTGCCTGGAGGAGAGACAACTGCCAGACGTGAGTGAGTCCATTCTGGACCTTCCAGCTCAGCTGAGCTCTAGCTGAAAGCAGCTGCCTGCATGAGCCCAGCTGAGACCAGCAGAATCATCACCCAGGCAAGCCACATATTGTGAGAAATAAGAAATCATTTTGTTTTAAGCCACTAAGTTTTGGGGGGTGGTTTGTTATGTAGCAATAGATACATGAAACAATGTGGCATCCCCAAGTCACTGTGAGTGTGTGTGTAAATCTATATAGGTGCATTTTTAAAGGAAAAGTGGTGGCTTAGACTTAATGACAATTGCTTTCTTTGGCTGTTCCCCATATACAGAGTGCAGATTAGAAATGGCTTTTTTTGTTTTTGGTGAGGAAGACTAGCCCTGAGCGAACATCTGTTGCCAATCCTCCTCTTTTTGCTGAGGAAGATTGGCCCTGGGATAACATCCGTGCCCACCTTCCTCCCCTTCATACGTGGGACGCCTGCCATAGCATGGCTTGATAAGTGGTGTTTAGGTCTGCACCCAGGATCTGAACCTGTGAACCCCAGGCCGCTGAAGTGCAGTGTGTGAACCTAACCTAGAAATGGGCTTTTTAAGGGGATAAATAGTGGACAGTCTAGGAATTTGCAATGATAATATCAGGCAAATAAAGCACACATACATTAAAAACATGCTGCCTCTTCTGGTACCTAACCAGTGCATGAAAATTGTGCATCTAGCACTTTTATTATGAAATAGTCCCAGTCTACACAAAGGATAGAAATATCAAACTACTACACGTCACCACCTAGGTAAAGACAGAATACTATAGATAAAATGAAAGCCCCTCTCCAATCACATTCTCCCCCCTCCCTCCCCAGAGGGTGTCACTGTCCCTAATTGGTGTTTGTCACTCCCATGCATGCCCATATTTAATCCATAGCTTCGCAGTTTTACAATTTTATGTAAAGTGAATCTATCTGTATGCATCTACAACTTGCTTTCTTTGTTCAATGCCAGGTTTCTGAGGTTTATCCATGTTGGCGCAGGTGGAAAAACACCGGACTCTACTCTTGGAAAAGTGAGATGCTCACCCTTTGAGAGTCGAGC
This sequence comes from Tapirus indicus, assembly GCA_031878705.1. NCBI lineage: Eukaryota > Metazoa > Chordata > Mammalia > Perissodactyla > Tapiridae > Tapirus > Tapirus indicus. Next base: position 54,482,025 of record CM062918.1, on the reverse strand, counting down.
ACAGGAATGGGGACCACCAAAGGGGACAGTGGAATCATTATGTCTCATTTCACACTCACTCAGGGCACACACAAAGTCACTCGCCCTGCTTACCTCTTCTCCTCTCTTTCTCCCTCTCTCCCTCCCTCCAGTGCAAGTATGTTAAATGTGTGTACACGAGGTGATTCCACTGTAATGTGATGTTTTAGATTGCAAAGCAGAAGGCAGGGTCTATATTGTATATCTCAGCGTCATCTAAAAGGAATGTCATGTGAACCACATATGTCATTTAAAATGTTTTAGTAGCCACATTTTGAAAAGTAAAAAGAAACAGGTCAGCTAATTTTAATAATATATTTTATTTAACCTAATATATCTAAAATATTATCATTGCAATATATAATCAGCATAAAATATTAATGAAACAGTTTACTTTTTTCATACCAAGTATTTAAAAATGTGATGTGTATTTTCCAGTTATAGGATATGTTAATTTGCACTAGCCACGTTTCAAGAGCTCAGTAGCTACATATGTCTAGTAGCTACTGAACTAGACAGCACAGATGTACCTTTAAAATCTGATCTGAAAACACACACTGAGCAATCCTTGGTTTGCCAGTCTTCATATTAATGAATGAACATTGTGGAGGTGTCTGTATCTTTCCATGAGACTAGAGGAAGAGTCTTTGCACAGGGGGCCTCAGGGCTGCTGGGATATGGTGTAGGGGAAGCAGCACCAACTGGACTGGGGAGCCTAGCGGGAGGCTCCAGCACTATAATCACCTTACATGATCTTAGGAAGGTCCCTTGACCCCCTAACCTTTTTGGGCCTCAATTTCCCTCTCTATAAAATGCGAGGGTGGACTAAAAGCTTAAGGGCCCTTGTAGCATTGATGATCCTGAGCTTTCCGTCTCCCATGGCCAGTCTTCCCTGGAATAAGGACAGTGGCTGGTCCTCTGCTGAAAGGGTAGGCGGCTGTCTGTCTTCCCAACATAGAGCACCAGAGAGCCTTTCATTAGAAACTGACTCCTGTGTGTCCCACGGAGCCTAAGCATAAACCCTTGTTCTATTAGGAGGACCATGATTCTGCCCAAGGCCAGGCTGGCACCACAGAAATCCACAGTCAGAAGCAACCACAAACCAACTCCCCTGGGTGGCATGGTCCTGGCGATGCTTTATTTAGATGAATGCACACAGAGATGCTACAGTTCAGTCTGCGCATATGATTATATGGTCTTGATGCCGTGTGGTCTTAGGGGAAGTCAAGAGCACTGACTGCAAATACCAGCTGGCACCAAATTTACTGTGCCCTACCTCAGTTTCCCTTTTTCTCAAATTGGCAGTATAGCTGTCACTTATCTCGTAGGTGTGATGGTTCTCTCCTGGTCCCCAAATCCCTCTTAAAAGAAACACGAGCCCTTACTGTAAATGCGACCTAAATTCAAGTTTCAAAATACCTTTGGGCTGAAACCAGCTTTGAAGTCAGATGAGATCTCAGGCTCCTTCCTCTTTTCCTCCTTGAAGATCCAGTGGTACCGATGAGGACATGCGGCCATGACTAGCCCGGGAGAGCCGAGGAAAAGGAAGAGAAATGGTACCTTTGATTTTGTTCATCAAGCCCTTATTGAAAGAGAGGTGGGTAAGTAAACCCCTGGAAGGGAGGATCCAGTTGGCTGTTAGCATTTTCTATCCCTTTTGAGGTGGGCACAAAGCGACAGGCTCTTTAATTACAGGTGAGAAGGAAAAGTAAGGCTCTCTTCTAATGTCAATCTCTATCAATAGTCAGGAGGGGCACTTGTCAGGGCTCTTGTTTTGATTCTTGGCAAATTGTCATTGGACATAAATCTAAAGTTAATGCAGTGCTACATTCCCCTGCATTATCTCTTTAAAGAGACACATTGGGGCCAGCCTGGTGGCGTAGTAGTTAAGTTTATGTGCTCTGCTTCAGCGGCCCAGGGTTCATGGGTTCGGATCCCAGGTGCAGACGTACTCACTGCTCATCAAGCCACACTGCAGAGGCATCCCGCATGTAAAGTGGAGGAAGATGGGCACGGATGTTAGCCCAGGACCAATCTTCCTCAGCAAAAAAAGAGGAGGATTGGCTACAGATGTTAGCTCAGGGCTAACCTTCCTTACCAAAAAAAAAAAAAAGTTATACAGACACATACATAGATACATACACACACACAATCTGCTAAAAATTCTATAGTAAAATAGCTAAAAATACTATAAAAGAGTATTCAACAAAAAGTAAATGTCCACTCCATCCTAGCCAAATACCGATCTGTAACCAGTTTCCTGGGTATTATTTCAAAACTATTCTAGACATAAAATATTTTTTTCAGGCATTAAAAAAAGATGTACTGTTTAATTTTAAAGCTACTTTAACTGAAGAAAAGGTAGAAAGGTAGAAACCTGTGGATTTAAAAAGCAAAAAACAGGCCTGAGGTATAATTGATTTAAATGATGTGTTGATGTGTTGGGTTTAAAAATATTTTGTTCCAATACATGGAAAACAAGATGCTGTGAATCATTGACTGTCCTGAATAAACTGTCCAATATGATTATATATTTTTGTGTTCACTTGGCAAGGTCACCTTAACGGGTTTACATAATACTATACAGAAAATAGAAAGCCACCAAATAAACTGGAGTGAGCAGGGAGGGCAGGGAGGAGAACGCAGACTGTCTCAAGAACCATCACTTAGAGAAGAGGTCTTGAGAAGGAAAAGATGAAGGCTGGAGAGGTAGGTGAACCCAGCTCTAGGCCAGCGCTCTTCTCTAAGATTTTCTGCAATGATGGGAATAATCACGTTGTGCACTGTCCAGTACAGTAGCCACTCGTGCTATTGAGTGCTGGAAATGTGACTAGTGTGACTGAGGGATGGAATCTTTCATTTAGTTTCCATTCACTTGAATTTAAATAGCCACCGGGGTTAGTGGTTACCACACTAGACCCTGAGGGTCTGGGGGTTGCCATGGCTTTGGGAGGCATCAGTGAGCACAGAGGAGAACGAAAAGGGGGAGAGAATACTGAGGCGAAAGTAAAAGCAGAAGAGGAAAGGAGGACGGGAAGGAAAGAGGAAGAGGGAAAAGAAAGAGAAGCTACTGGGCTTTGCCAGAGGAGAAAAGGAAAGAGGAAGAGAGTAAAAGAAATTGATAAGTCGAAGAAGTGAGGGAAGGAGATGGGAAAAGAGTAAGACACAAGTGCAAAAGGACAGACAGCTGAGAACAATGGTCTTAAGTGACAGTGACCCTGTACTGCTGGCAGGGACCTTCCCACCACTGGCAATTATTCTGAGGACTCTGGGACAGCAGCACTAGAATGGCCTGCAGGGGCTAAATTCTGGGGCAACATCCCGCCCACTGACCTTGGGAGGCCTGCAGACCTTAACTACCGAATCTGTGAACTCCTCCACTGTAAAGTGTAAAAGAAAATAGTTTACTCCAAGGAAACGTCACAGGTTTGATACACCACTAGGTGTCACCATTAACCAAAATGAGTTTTTATTTTTTTTAACCTGCAAAATTTGATGAAAGTTTCTTTTTTGAATCTACATCTTATCTACACAATTTGTTTGGCTATTTTCTCACTTTGTCACACCAAAAGCAAAGTGGTTTGTGCTCTGGAGCCCACTAAACAGGGGTATTCATTCTAATTTGGTTTATTTTTCTTTCCTGTTAAAACTCTGCTGAACGCCACAAAGATGATGTGTATGCATGCACACACGCTTGCTCATTCATTCATTAAACATTTACTATGTGCCAGGCAGGGGCCTCACGTACAGCTGCATAAGTCATGCACTGCACAACTCCAGGGGGATACTGTTCACATACACCTCAATGTGGATGGCGCTCCTTGATTTGTTCAGCCCAGCAGCTCTGCAAGACTCTGGTCTGGGCCATGGGGACAAAAGCATGGTCCCTGCTTTCTCCTTCCTCTCTTGGGAAAGACCGTTAGTCTAAAACCTTCTTTGTAACTAGAAATATCTGTACCTAATATAAGATTTGAGAGTTATACACATCACATGTAGCTTTACCTTCCATCCTCGTAAGAATAAAACTTTCGTTCCTTTTCAGAAAAGTAATACCCCTCATTGAACGTATTTTATGAATAAGGCAATGTACTGAGCCAGCTGGAAAAATCAAGTCATGGCCTTTGTCCTTGAGGAATTCAAGAAGAGGCTTGATCATATCTAACATCCAAGAAAATATCCTTAAGTTTTGCATATCTCAACCTGACCTCTGACTAGAAGAGGAGTAGCAGCAATTGAACATGAACCTTGGGACCAGGACCTCTAGATTCTACCCTGAGTAGGCTTTCTAGGGGAATGTGCCAGTTAGGTTTTGCTGTGTCACAAACCACCTTGAAACTCAGTGGCTCAAAATGACAAATACTAATTATTTCTCATGATCCTGTGAGTCACTTGGACGGTTCTCCGGACCTAGGTTGGTGTGGCAGGTCTCCGAGGTCTTCAGGTGGCTCATCTGGGGTTGGCTGGTCTCACTCACATGCCTGGAGGTTGAGAGGCTGGTTGGTTGAGGAGGCTCAGCTGGGATGGTTTGTCTCTGCTCCACGTGGTCTCTCATCCTCCAGTCTCCACATGGTGGTCTCATCACGGTTCTCAGGGTACCGAAGAGCAGTAAGAGAGGGCAAGCTCCAATACGCAAGCACTTTAAAATTTTTGCTTGTGTCCTATTTGCTCTTGTCTCATTGGCCAAAGCAAGCTACATGGCCAAGCCTGGAGTCAGTGTGAAAGGGATGACCAAGGATGTGGATACAGGGAGGTATAGACAAACAAACTGAGGGCCACTGCTGCAGCAACCCACCGAACAAAAATGAATTTAATTTCTCTTTATCTCAGTTTTTACCAAAATGATAATACCTTCTTTACCTATCGCCCAGGGATCCAAAAAGAATAAACACACAGAAGAAACTGCTGTGTATCATTCAAAGAAAAGGGACAATAGAAACATTATTAATTTTACTTCAGTTTTTTCACTCACCTTTTTCATGTCTCCTCCACAACATGACTGATCTATCCCACTTATTGGAAATTCCTATCAAAAGTAAAGGTAATATTTTCAAGATAAATTTCCATTTGTCTCATAATCTTCACTTGTACATAGGTGTATTTTCAGGGCTGTGTGTAAGGACACCCGCCCAACGGTGTACGTAGGAATATTACTCAGGAGCAGAGACCCGGGAATGTCTGGCCACATACTAACCTCCACATATGTTAGACTTTGCAGGTACATTTTTTTCTAAATAGTTGCTCAGCACTGCACAGGTTGAACACTTGTTTCTATAGCACTCGAAGGACTTATCAGATAATAAAGAGAAAGATTAGGAGTTTACAGTGTCTGTTCTCATTCCTATTTGCATGTTGCTGAGTTTTACTGAAGATGACAACACCTCTGCAAATTCACATCCCATCCTACTGGAACCAAGATTAGGCAAGAGCATTACTACATCTTACTAATGACTTCTTTTCACTATAACTGGTATCTCTATCATTTAATTTGATGAATAAACATTTATTGAGCATCTACTATGTGTGAAGAACTGCTGCAGAGATAGAGATGAATAAAACACAGTCCTTGCCCTCCTGGAGGTCATGTCTAATGGGACAGTTAGATAACTAACAACAAACTCTAAGGCAAATCTGACAGATAAGTGCTATGGGGAGCAGTCGGGAAGGAGAGGTTTACACCAATGGGATGAACTCGAGAAGACTTCATGAAAAAGATGACTTTTATTCTGAGCCTTGATGAATGAGTAGGATTTCTCAATATGAAGAAAGGGTGAGAGAATGCCATGGAGAGGGAACTGTGTGGTAAACAGATAAAGTTTAAAGTACACATGTTTAGGAGAAGGAGATCACCCAGGGTGGTGTGAGTGTGGGATATGTTGGGTAAGTAGAAAAGGAGGTGAGGCCAGCTTGTCAAGGCCTTGAATGCTCTTATTAGAGAGCTTGCAGTGAAGGCCTTCAGTGGCCTATGATTAAAGCATTCTCATGATCGTAATTATTTTAGAAACGTTACTCTGGCTTCTGGATCCTGACAAAAGGCAACCCATTTTAGGCTACTGGCTATCTCCCTGAGCCCTGGGCGTGCCTCAGAAGCCGGGCAGTTCGTGGATCTGAGTAGCTAATGTAATAACTGTGAGAAGCCTCTAGAGGGACAGCAAAAAGTTGTGTCCCAGGGTATGTGTGTATGAGACTGCAGTCTACAGAAGAGGAAAGATGCCACAAGTGGCAAAGCTTTTATCTTGGGCTCTTTTTCTCTCCTGTATTTCCACTAGCAGATTATGGTCTGCCCCAACTCCACTACAAGACAAAACAGAATCACCAGTCCTGCATCAGCGGGAGATAGAGCTTGTGGCTACATTAGGGCAGGCTTAACCCCTGGGGATAGGAAGAAGATAACAAGTGCAGGTAGACCTATATTCCCTCTAAGAACAGGAACTGCCACTACTCAACTGAGTACTGGAGGTCTTGGCCAATGTGATAAGACATGAAAAGGAAATAATAGGTATAAGAATTTGAAAGGAAATGACAAAATTGTCATTTACAGGTGATCTGATTACCTACATAGAAAACCTCACAGAATTAATAGAAAAACTTTTAGAACTATTAATTATGTTTAGCAAAGATGTCAGGAACAAAATCTGCTTACAAAAATCAGTAGCATTCAACCAGAAAATATAATAGAAAATAAGATAACTTTCACAAGAGCAACAAAACTATAAAGTACCTAAAAATTAACTTAACAAAAAATTCAAAATAAAATTTCGGAGAAAAATGTAAAACTATTAAAGGACATAAGACTTGAAAAAGCAAACAGATATGCAATGTTGGTGGACAAGACTCCTTAACATGTAAAGATATCAATTCTCCCAAAGTTAATCTAAAAATTCAAGGCAATTTCAAAACACTCCCAACAATTTTTTTGAGAGAATGAAAAAGTGTATTCAAAAATTTATATGGGAGGGGTGGGGGAAGGAGGAATTGGATAAAGGTCATCAAAAAGTACAAACTTCCAGATATAAGATAAATAAGTACTAGAGATGTACAGGCATACCTTGGAGATATTGTGGGTTCAGTTCCAGACTACTGCAATAAAGCGAATATTGCAATAGAGTGAGTCACACAAATTTTTTGGTTTCCCAGTGCACATAAAAGTTATGTTTAGGGGCTGGCCTGGTGGCGCAGCAGTTTAGTTCACGCCTTGGCAGCCTGGGCTTTATGGGCCCAGATCCCAGGCCTCGACCAACACACTGCTTGTCAGCCATGCTGTGGTGGCATCCCATATAAAGCAGAGGAAGATGGGCACGGATGTTAGCCCAGGGCCAGTCTTCCTCAGCAAAAATAGGAGGATTGGCAATGGATGTTAGCTCAGGGCTGGTCTTCCTCACACACATACACACAAAAGTTATGTTTATACTGTATATGTTACATATATACAGTTATGTCTATACTGTAGTCTATTAAGTGTGCAATAGCATTATGTCTAAAAAATGTACATACCTTAATTAAAATTACTTTATTGCTAAAAATTACTAACCATCATCTGAGCCTTCAGGGAATCATAATCTTTTTCCTGGTGGAGGGTCTTATAAAAAATGCAGTATCTGCAAAGCACAATAAACAGAAATGCAATAAAACGAGGTATACCTATAATGTACAACATCATGACTGTAGTTAACACTGCTGTATGGTATATATGAAAGTTGTTAGGAGAGTAGATCCTAAGAGTTCTCATCAAAATTAAAAAATATTTTTTCTCTTTTTTTTGTATCCATATGAGATGACGGATGTTAATTAAACTTATTGTGGTAATCATTTCCTGATATATGCAAGTCAAATCATTATGCTATACATCTTAAACTTATATAGTGCTATATGTCAATTTTATCTCAATAAAACTGGAAAAGAAATTTATATGGAAGAATAAAACCAAAGTCCACAATTAGTTAAGTCAATTTTGAGAAGAGAGCAAAGAGGAAGGACTTGCCCCACCATACTCCAATACTATATAATAAAACACTATGGTACTGATGCAGAAACATGCAAATAGACCAAGGGTCAGAAATGTATATGTGTGTGCTTATGCATTTGGGTGTGAGTGTACCTGCTATATGGAAAGAAGGCTCCACAAATCAATGGGGACAGGATGCATTGCTTAGTAGATATTGCAGGGAAAACTGGCTCACTACATGGAGAAAAATTTAGTTGAATCCCTAACACCATAAAGAAAGGTAAACTTCAGATGCATTAAAGATATGAATGTGAAAGGCAACCCTACAAAACATATAAGTAGAAATATACATAAGAGAATATATGTATGATCTTAAAAGTGGGGAAGGGGGAGTGACCTGGTGGCGTGGTGGTGAAGTTCGCATGCTCTTCTTTGGTGGCCAGGGGTTTGCAGTTTCAGATCCTGGGCATAGACCTACACAATGCTTATCAAACCATGCTGTGGCAGGTGTCCCACATATAAAGCAGAGGAAGATGGGCAGGGATGTTAGCCCAGGGCCAATCTTCCTCAGCAAAAATAGGAGGATTGGCAACAAATGTTAGCTCAGGGTTAATCTTCCTCACACACAAAAAAAAGTGGGGATTTTTTTTTTTTAAAACAAGACCTAAAAAGTACAATCAGAGGCCAAAAAACTTTGATAGATTTGACTATGTAAAAACTAATGATAACGATGGATATGATTATGATTATCAAAATTAATTGACAGGTGATAGACTGCGAAAAAACATTTGAGACCTCCAAAACCAGCAAGGGATTATTACCTAGAATATACAAGAAAGTCCTACAAATCAATCAGCAAAAGACAGAGAACCCTATAGAAAAAATGGGCAAAGGATATGAATATGCGACTCATACAAGAAAATCCACCACTTTTGCTCAACCCCACGAGTTATTAGATAAATGAAAATTAAAACAATAGCAAGATGTCTCTTTTTACCCATGAGGTTGGCAAAAATTAGGAGATTGGATAATACCAAACTTTGGCAAGGTTGTAGGGAAGCAGATAGTTGTCTGCTTGTCTGGTGGGAAAGTAAACTGGTAGAGCTATTCTAGGGCACGTCAAAGATGAACAAAGCCAGACACTAGCTAAAGCCGTGAGGGCAGGTTTTATTCAGTAATTACTGCAAGACAGAAAATGAGTCCAGAGTGAACTGAACTCAACTTCCCCAAAACAAAAGGCTGGAGACATTTTAAAGGCCGGGATATGCTAAGGGAAAGGCTCTGAGGGGTGTTAGGAGGGGTTAGTCCATGTGACTAGGCCCCCTGGAGTTGTTAATTGGTGCTTACCCAGAGGAGAAGCTTCTATCTTTATGACAGGAGGCAGTTGTGCAAATTGAAGAAAAGCACCCACCAAAGTTAGCCCCTTACCCTCCCCCAGGGACTGAATGTTTACATTTCGAAGAGAAGGCTCTCAGGCCCTTGAGGAAACAGTTTTGGGTAGTAGATTTACATCTCAAAGAGCAGAGGAAGGATTTATAATTGCAAGCTTTCTAAAGCAACCGCTCTAAAAGGGAGTTCAAGGGCCTATCTGCCTCTCACTGAGTTTTGGCTAGAACAAACAGTAAATCTTCCAGGTAGGCATTTTAAGGGGGGAGGAGGGGTGGGATGAGTCATTCTAGGAATAGACTCTGAGCTGTTAGAAGCTATGCTAGAGTTTGGTCAAGTCTCTTTGTACAGGGGTTTGGGTGGAGTCTTTTTTTTTTTTTAATTGAGGTACTGTTGGTTTATAACATTATATAGGTTTCAGGTGTACAATATTAACATTCAACACTGTATATACTAGAGTGTGCTCACCACCAAAAGTGAAGTTTCCATCCATCACCATATAATTGAGCCCCATTACCCATATTGCCCTCCCTCACCCCCTTCCCCTCTGGTAACCACCAATCTGTTGTCTGCTTCGATGAGTTTGTTTTTGTTGGAGTCTTCAGATGCCGAGAGTTCTGCAGTTCCCGGGCACAACCTGGCAGTACTTTGTAAAAGTAAATATGCATAGATATTATGGCTCAGTGATTCCACTCCTGGGCATATGCTTCAGAGAAACTCTTGCACAGGTCCTAAAGGATCATGAACAAAGATATTCATCTCACTGTAGCACTGTTAGCAGGGAGCTAGGGGCATTTGCTAAGGGAATGAATAAGTAAATGTGGTAGGTAGATTTAAAAACAGAAATGATACAAAATAACATAATGTGTTTATATGTTCACATACATATCCAAGAATACAGTATCAAAAACATTAGAGTGAAGGCCTATGGGAGGGAGGGAAATGGAAGTGAAAATCAGGGATGGAAAGGGAAAAAGATAAAATAAGACAAGAGCAGTTCCTTAGACAGATGGATGATGAGTGAGACAAACTCCACTCACTGTACTTCAGTCAGAAAGAGAGAGGGAAAGAGGAAGGAGAGAGGATGAGGGGTAGAAACAGAGAGAAAATGTGTCACTCTGGCACAGTGGACAAAGACTGAGAGGCTAGGGTGGGAGAGGCCAGGGGAGAGTTGATGGGGCAGTGCAGGTGGCAGGGGACAGTGGTCAGAAGCAGAGCAGAGACAATGGAAATAAAAACAATCAGTGTTGATTAAGGACCTACTATGTACCAGGCACTTTCTTTCTCTTTGGGATCCCAGAAGTTGCCAGAAGGTGGAAACATTTATAATGGATGATATCCTGCACATGGGGTGGAGTCCAAGTTGACCTCCAAAGTTTCTAACTTGGGCAACTGGGAGAAGGAAGACACCATTAACCAAACTAATAAGGAAGGTGGGAAACACACAGATTCACAGCCTGGGGTCTCCCAATCCATTAATTGAAAATCAAGATTCTAAGACAGCATTACTACTCAGGGAGAAGAGAAGTGACATTCATTGTGCTCCTAATAATAATTGGTATTTTCATAACATCAAAAAGATATGAGTGCTTCTTGCACATTAGATACTCTGCTTAAGAATGTTTACACCCATTAGCTCGTTCACAACCCTATAGAACAGGTACTAGTACTACCTCCATTTTATTGATGAGGAAACTGAAGCTTAGAAAAGTACTTGCCCAAGGTCATAGAGCTTCAATGAACTCACGTCGTCAGATTCCCTAGCCCTCCTATGTATTGGTTATCAGGCCATGGGCTTCATTTTCATATAATTCTCACAAGTTTTCCACAAGATAGGCTGATTACTTTCATTTTACAAATAAGGAAAGTGAGGCTTGGAGCACTGAGATTCCTGGTCCACCCTCTCTCAGCTGGTATGTGGTGGAGTGGGATTCGGACCCAAAGTTTGTGCTCTTTGCACAATACACACCTGCACATCTCCCTTTGCTACTGCTCAATCTATTCCTCGTGCTACTCATCCAAACTCTTCCTACACATCAAGAGTCTAAAGAGATGTATTAACCAATTGCAATGTATGGACCTTGTTTGGAGCTCAGTTCAAACCAATGGTCAGTAAAACCACTGAGAGGACAATTGGGAAAGCATGATATTACGGAATTGTTATTGATTTTTGTGAGTGGTGGTAACATTGTGATTATGTTTTAAAGAAGGGAGTCCTTTTTAAAAGAGAAATATGTACAGATGAAATAATATAGCGGTTCTAAAGTGTGCGCCCTGGATCTGCAGCATTGGTATCATCGGAAACTTGCTGGAAAAACAGGCTCTCAGCTCCACTCCAGACCTGCTGAATCAGAAACTCTGGGGGTGGGCTCAGCCATCTGTGTTTTAACAAGCCCAGTTATGAGCTGATCATTGTTGAAGCTGGGTGATGGGTACACGGGGTTCATTATAAATGTTCTCTCTGCTGTTATATGTGTTTGGAAGTTTTCTATAATAAAAAGTTTTCAAAAACCCAAACCATTCTTTCTACAGTGCTCCTTAGTGGCTCTCTCCTCACTCCTCTTGGTCCTTTCTTTTCCAGCTCTCCTCCATCTGGAACATTCCCTCCTGGCTTTGGAAATGGCAGCTCTCCTTCTTCTCCTTATTTGCCTCAAGTTTTCCAAACCTTTGGGGCTCCTCCTGCTCTTGCCCTCTCTCCTTGTCCTCCCTGCTAAAGTTTTTCAATGACCCTTCTCTTATCAGTCACCATTTCTCTCCTCCCCGCGTTGTTTTTCACGGCTCACTCCAGCTTCCGCTCACTCTGGCGGTGGAGGCACCAGATTTCTCAGAGGCACCAAGGACCGCCTGCTTCGTCCAAGACCTTTTCTCTGCACTCGCTGCTTTTGTTGACACTATTGACACCCTCCTCTCCTTAGGTAGTCTGTCACTTCTTTTCTTTCTCTTAAAAAAGAAAATTTTTGCCTCTTTCAATTTTTAAAAAATTTAATTTGTGCAACTGTTTTAATTTGTAACAGATTTGCTGTTTAAAAGCCCCAATACTACACAAGTGTAACAAGTAAAACTGTCACCTTGTTTCCTGGGACACTATCTTTATAGTTTGCTTCCTACTGTCCCAGACAATCCCTCCAGGGGGTCTGAGTTCCTTCCTCCTCAACCTCTGCCCTGGGTTCCGCAGGACAGCACTTACTCTATGGAACCAAAAGACCACAGCCCATTGATTCTTCAGGCTGAAGAATGGAGAAAGTTCAAGGGGAGAAGTAAATGAAATAGAGAAGAAGAGAGCAAAAGCGGAGCCAGAGTGAGTTTGAGAAGGATGGCTGTCAGCTGCCTAGAAATGGGACAAGGAATGAAATGTCTTGCGTGGATGTCCAGCTCTGACGACTCCAAACATTTCCCTTCACTGAGTGTCTTCGGTTCTCAGTCATGGCTCTTGGGCTCGTTTAGGAGCTCTGAGGCCCAGAAGCATCTTTAGAGGGCCTATTGATGTCACACTGCTCAGCCAGCATGTAAACTTAGAATGAAGACTTATTGTCATGCATCATGCCCCTGCTCACTGCCTCTGCCCTGGGCTGTGAACTTGGACCCATCCAAGAGGCTCACTTCCCCCACGCAGCTAGCACTATGTGTGTGCTCTCCTCCCCCTTGTTGTCCCCAAAGCCATCAAGCTACTGACTTACTGACAATCTACCCATTGTCATATCTATCTGAATTTGTCAAATTGTATCTTCATTGCTCTTCTAGGAGTTTCCTGATCTTCTTGAGGAAGTCACTCAAGAAACTTGACTCCCTGTTTTAAATTGCTAGTCTTCCTAGGCCTCATGACTTCTTAATACTTGCCGTAAGATGTTGTTGATGTTAAAATTATTAAGACTATGTAGAAATGTGGGATAGTGCTTATGATCCAATGCTAGTTTTAGAAAAAAAGTAGTATACGAAATATGGTATATTTACTTGATAGTTATTTACTACATAGATATTTACTTGCTGACATGGACGAGAACAAGAATGGAATGTGCAAGAATGAAGTTATTGTTAGGTAGGATGGATTAGTGTGCAATTTTTTTTCTCTTATGAATTCCCTCCACCTTTGTATATAAAAATCACTTGGCTGAGATGTTTCCGTGTTCTAGTTCAATGTTTAAAGTTCTGTTTCCGGTCTTGGCCAGGATTGCTTTGTCCAGCATCAGACTCTGTGCTAGATCTTGAAAAGATCACCATGTTGCTCATCCCCCACGTGGACGAGCATGGAGTTACCTTTCACTTCCCTGTACCTCCCTTTCGTTCGGACAATGGCTACAGATTAGCACTTTTCCTTCCATAACTTTTCTCTGCCCTCTTCTCCAGTACTTACCATTTTCCTTCTGCTGACAGCTAGTTATATGGGACCTGTTATGATGGGATTTCTCTTATTCACTATCTCTGATTTGATTTCTTGCCTACAAACTGGGCCTGTGTTAACTTGTTTCTTCTCCCAGATGTGTAAGGAGCCCAGGGATCTTTCTTATCACAGACAGGTCTGATGCCTCCACTAACAACAAACAACTCTATAGTTACAAGTATCAATACACTTTGTAATTATGGATTATTGTGTCCTTCCTAAACATCTCAAAAGAATTTTACAAATTCTTACTGGAATTAAGTGGCACAGTCTCTATTATAAAAATGAAATGACTGAGGTATTTGAGGTATTTCTCCTTCCCACTCCCTCCAGGGGAAATAGAATTTGAAGAGAGAGTCCAAGTTTCTGGGTTCTAATCTTCTGATTCTTTGAACATCCTTTAAGGACTCTCACTGTATCTTGCCATCATTTCCATCACCCACAAAATCCTGTCAAGTAGAGAAAACAGAGATATGTAACATCAAAAATAAGTTTTGTATATCAGTGTTAAAAAATTGAGATGCAGACATAAATATCTAGTTATAACTTATTCCACTGCAATGTGAGCCCCAAACTCTTATTTCAGGGATGGGGAGTGGGGTAGGCATAAAGAAGTTAGCTCCATAGGTAAGATTTCTTTACTTATCTCAGTGGGCTCACCACATAGCCTCTCTTCAAGGAAGTATCTCTAGTTTGCTGGCTGTGTTGTCTGGGGTGAGAGAGCTACGAAGCCCTGGCTGCCTACCCGCTCCACCGACCACCGGATATACCTGAGCTCTTTCCCAGGGCTTGAGAGGAAGCTGGATCCCTGCCAGTACTGGCCTCTGGCCAGAGAAGCAACTCAACTTGAGTGGTCTGTTGGGAAGCTCAGTGGCCTTCACCTATCCATGCCACAAAGCCAGCAATATTAACTGCACCAGGCTTCCAGCCCACTGAGCTCTCTATCAGGCACTGGAGCCAAAACAAGGTGGCCCAGCTGAGTGTACAAACTCCAGCTGGCTGAGAAGCAGAAGAATCACACTGCACGTTCCTAGTACTCTACCCAGTGGAGATGAATGGAAACTGAAATGCAAGCAGCTGGGGGTTGCTTGCCAGTTTTCTTTGAAAGGACCTGAAATGGGGATCAGCTCATAAATTCCTACACTTGTAGAGAACCAGAGTATCCCAGCAAGAGGAAATTACTAGCTTATTCCAATAGTATGTGGCATCTCTGAGCTCAGGAATACCTCCCAGCTCCAAGATTCTAGTGATCAGGCATTTCCTGTGGTAAAGTGGTTCTGAGTCTACTTGTTTAGAAGGCATCATCGCTTCAATTGGAAGACTGGTTTGTTATGACAACAGCTACATTCTTTGAGAGGTCAATGCGTAGAATTATGGAGGAAAGTGATTTCTGGGAATCTTCACTCATTCTTCTCTGAGGGTTTACGGAAGTTGGTGTGGTTGCTCAAACCAGGAAAGATGGTGGGGTTGCCCAAACCAGGGCAGTTGGTGGGGTTGCTCAAAGTAGGAACTATGGGGTGAAATAGCCCCCTTTCAGCCAGTCAAGACCCTTCTACAGCAGAGAACCAAAATTTACGTAGTGCTTAATATGTGCCACTATGCTAAGTCTTTACATGCTTAGCTTATTATATTTATTCCTCCCTATTGCCCTTTGGGGTATACTTACTCTGTGGCCCTTGTATCTTTAAAAAGGAGGAAACTGAGACTCAGAGAGGTTAAGTGACTTGCCCAAGGTAACACAGGTAGTGAGCAGTCGAGCTGAGTTTCAAAACCCAGGTTCATGTAATGCCAAAGCTCTCTCCCCTATACCATTTGGGCTGCTTAACCCCGGGTGGAAGTTGTCAGAATTGATATGAGGACTATTCACTTTAGGTTGGTACCTGTGAGTCTGCTGGAATGTGGTCTGTGCCTGCACTTTGGTTTAAAAGACAGGGATGAGAGAGGATGGTGCTTCAGACTGCGAACAGGAAGAACACGATCTGGACCAAACCCCTGAAGTTAGAGAGTGGATCCAATCAGCAGTGTGAAAGGAGAGATAGATGTGAGACACCTGAAGCTGTCATAGTCTAATTATATCTCCTAAGCAGTCTTGGTGTCAGCTAACCATGGTTTTCAGAACAATTTACCTAGAAAGAGGTAAGTCATATTGCACCAAGGTTTACTTTTCACCTAAAATGCTAACTTTTCCTGTGATCAGAATTTTGAATTATTGTCATTTTTTTTTTTTTTTTTGGTGAGGAAGACCAGCCCTGAGCTAACATCTGTTGCCAATCCTCCTCTTTTTGCTGAGGAAGACTGGCCCTGGGCTAACATCCGTGCCCATCTTCCTCCACTTTATACGGGACGCCGCCACAGCATGGCTGGCAGGCAGTGCGTCGGCGGGCATCCGGGATCCGAACCAGCGAACCCCGGGCTGCCAAGCGCGGACTAAACCGCTGCGCCACCGGGCCGGCCCCTGAATTATTGTCATTTTTTATTAATCATGCAGCATGCTTTATAAAAGTCCCAATGACAAGCCATTATTCCCCACTCAACAGAAACAGCAGCTGAAGAATTCCGTGGGCAAGTAATTGGACCAGAGTCATCAGTTACCATGGTAACTGGTGGCAGGTTCTGGGTGAGAACTTCCAGTCCCTTGTTGGAATCCAGTTCTCATTTTCTTAGGTTAGTAAACCAAGGCTGAGATCAAAACAACTTCCTTTCTTTTGTTTCAAGCCCACTCTTAGGAATATCTTGTGTATGTCAAGTGCTTTTATTTTGTTTTCCAAAGTACTTTCACATATATGGTCTCATCCCACACCCACAGCCCTGTGTGGGGTTAGGCATTCTTATTTTGACTTAGGGATCAGAAAACAGAGGCATATACTGGGCAAGGGACTTGCTAAGGGCCCAGAGCTGGTTCCTGGCAGAGCCATGAGTCCGACATTCTTCCCTGTGGGTCACGTTGCCCTGCAACCGATCCTGCCTGAAACTGAGCAGGGCAGCTAGGGTTCACACAGAGGTGATGACCAAGCCACAGCTGCAGAAGTGAAGAAGCAGATGTGAATAAAGCTACAAAAGTGACTGTATTTTCAAAGACCTAGACATTTGCACCGGGGTCAATGGGTCCATGCAAGTCTTGGCCTAGAGGTTCCTTCAGCCACCGCCCAGTCAAAAGAAACCTGTTTGCCTTTTCTTTCCTCTTCTTTCCTTCCTCCCTCCCTCTCCCTTTCCATCTCTGCTTCCCTCCACACCCCCATTCCTTGGTCAAGGCAGAGCTCATTAATATAACAAGGCACTCTGTGGTTGGCTCGTGTTCTCCTTCTCCTTTGCTAGAGAACTGTGTCCAATCAAAGCTCTGTGGTCTCAGGCTCCTTGTATCACATTCTGGCAGAAGTTCTGTGCACTGATCAGAGTGCAAGGTCCCTCAGGACCCGCATGTGGCCTGGGGAGGAGGACACAGCCAGGTTCCGCGCTGAGCATCATGTGATTGCCAGCACTGACACACAGCATCTAAACACTGGAGAATGCACATCTCAGAGGGATCCAGAAATAAAATGTCCCCATCTGAGGCATTTGTGAGGACCGCCGTGGAAAGAGCCTGCCTGGGCCTTGGAGGCAGAGAATCATGTGGTTGAGAATTCAGTCTCTGCCACTCCAAAGCCTTGCGAACTTGTACAAGGAAAGGATTTAACTTTTCCAAGCCTCAGAGTCCTCATCTGTAACGTGGCAAATCTAACACTATTCCCACAGGTTGTTGTAAGAATTAAGCGCCAAGCACAGTGTTAGGCAAACAGTAGGTACTCAGTAAATGTTAGCTCTCCTCCCACCAGTCCTTTCATTAGCTCCATACAAAGGTGCATTCCCAGTTGAGCGACACTATTTGAAGAATTAATCTTATCTTAAGAAATATAATTCTCTGTACTCTAACCCTTATTCCTGAAAGGCCAACGATTAGCTGTGTAAAGGGCAAATACTGCCAAAGGCCGCCAGCTTCAGAAAGAGCAGCCTGGTATTAGCTGTGATTTCAGAGGTTTTACGAAGTCACAGAATCTAATCCTTACACTGATGATGTCTCGGCTCACCGCCCAGGACAGAGTGGCCCTCTCCTGGTTATACATTGATCTTCCATCACACTTATTACAGTCGTAATTAGAGAGTTCTTTATGAGATTATTTGTTTACATACTCTCCAAGAGCGAGGACCATGCCTAGCATGGTTCCTGGCCCACAGAGAGGGAATGAATGAATCAACGGAAAAGTTTTTACTCGCCTTATCTCATTGTAGCTATACCCCAATTCTGTTAGTGACCCAGGGGCCGGGATTATGACCTGCACTTTACAGACAAGGAAACTGAAGTTCAGAGAGGTTGTACCACTGTTAAGGCCATGCAGTAAGTGGTGGGGCAGGCACTTTAGCCCAGACCTCATGACACCAAATCCCATGTTCCTTTCCTCCACACTCCTCTGCCCTTTGACTTGCCAGCCTCGCCCTCATGTCGATTCAGATGGTGGCATTGTAGAGGAGCTCAGCTCCCTGGAGCCTTCTGTCTGGGTATGTCATTTCGTGGCCAGTTGCCACATTTGAGTGCTGAAGGTCCACTTTCCACCCGAACGCATTGAGTAGTGGGTTATTTATCGGCTGACAACAGCCCCATCTGAAGATGGCAAAGCAAGTCTGTACACGTTCAGTTACACAGGCCTCAGGAAGCCTCTGGCAGGGCAGGCTCCCGGAGTTGGGAACTTCAGCTGGTTAGCTTTGTGCTGTTGGGGGCGGGGGGTTGGGTGGGGGGCGGCCTTGACATTCAGCTTCAATACTTTAGTAGCTTGGTCATTCCATCCATTTCTGTCTGCTTTTCCCCCTCTCTAATCCCCTAAGATTAAAAAAAAAATTCACTCAAACAGGGCAATTGGGTGTCAGTTTATATTCTCAATTCCCTTTTAATTGCTATCCATTCTTTACTAATTAACCAGGTATCTGATCTAGACACACAGTAAACATCCCAGTTGTCTCCTTTCTCTCCCTTAAAGCCGGTTCACAATCTTGCCTTACTGTTCTATTAAATCCACCCCTCTTTTTTCAAACTCTCCATTTCTGGGGATCCCCAGAGAACACTTAGAGGTGCATGTTCAAGGAGAAATTGAACTTAATGTTTAGCCAGGCACAATGAGAAAACACCTGGAGTGGGAGTAACAAACCGTGTGTGGGGCTGGCCCCGTGGCCCAGTGGTTAAGTTTGGAGTGCTCCGCTTCTGCAGCCTGAGTTCGGTTCCTGGCCGTGGGACATACACTGCTCGTTGGTGGTCATACTGTGGTGGCCCACGTACAATATAGAGGAAGATCGGCATGAATACTAGCTCAGGGTGAATCTTCCTCAGAGACAGAGAAACAGAGAAGGAAAGAAAGAAAGAAAATGTGTGTGCGTGGCCCAGTTTACTTTAGCTAGTCATAAGACGTGGGGTGAGTGATTTCACCTCCATGGGTTCTGTATGCCTCTCTGAACCTGCAGTGGCTCCTCCCCAACCTCTTGTGTTCCTCTTCCAAAGCCCTTGATGACAAATCAGAGACACGAATGTCTTAAGAACCACAAGTGAAAGGCTCACTGACCACTCAAAGGTCACTCAAGGCTCTTTTTTAGGAGTAGCAGGCAGAAAAGGTCATCCTTAAGCCTACCACGGTCTGGAAGTGCTTGCAAAAAGATTGTAACTACTTCCTTAAAAAGACTTCAAAGCCCTTTATTAACCCAAACAATGGCTGAGCTGATAAGGACAGAACAGCAGTACTCCTGGTAGTGTGGGTGGCATGTGCTTCTTGGTGGCTCTCAGCAGAGAAGCTGCTCTATCCCTCTGAAACTACCAGGGACAAGTGGCTTCACTGGTCACTGAGGCTAGCCCGAGAGTCCGCTTAGGCTGAGGGTCAGCACAAACCTGAGAGAAGCGAGGGCTGGTCAGGCCACTGTGGCCAAGAGAAGAGGGCAGGATGGGCCAGGTCACAAAACCAGGGGACATGTACTAGGGCTGGTGGTGGGCTCCCTTCAGCAGACCATGTGGTCTGAGCAATGTCTGCAGGCAGCAGGGAGCCAAGAGAACAGGCAGAGTCACAGAGCAGAAAGGAAACCGAGCCCAGCACGGGGTGCAGTGCAGAGACATTCAGAGGGCCCAGGGAAGCCAGAAGCACAAGTGACAAGGGTGATGGGAACAGCAAGTGGCAGCAATAGCAGGAGGAAGATTTAGTGAGCACTGGGGGCAGCAGGTTAATAAGACCTTTGACTTAACCGAACCCAGACTAAATACAAAGGGGATCAGAACCACATGTATATGACAAGATGTATGTATACACATATTTAAAAGAACACAGACATGTGAGAAAAGTGAGCAGAAATGAGCAGCAGGTGATGATAACATGCCCTGGAAGCGGAACTCAGACACTGATCTAGACCAAGATGCAAAATGCCTGGTAGTACAGGGCCTGACACGTGGTAGGGGCTCAATTAACAATGTCAGTCCCTTTCTTCCCCTGCTCTTCCAGAAAAGTGATGCCCCAGCGTCCTAAAGAATGGATAATTTGAACTGGCATGAGCCTTGTCTACTTACCTGTTACTAGGGGAGAGTCTAACTGCTTAGTGGAGCTGTTCACTGTGTAACCCCACTGTGCTATTTACCTATTCTTAATTAATTTCTTTGTGCCTAAATTTCAAAGGTAAGACCTTATCATGATGCATTGCACAATCCACAAAAACTCTGAATTTGAATGCAGCCCCAGTCCCTAATGCATGCCCAGTCCAGATAGGCACACGATGGGGGCCCTGCAGAGGGCTCTTGTCCATATGGCATTGCACATAGGGGGCTTCTCAGTAAGGGCAGTGACAGACCAAGGCCGTAGCTACGGAAGCGAGAGCGAGTCCCTGGACGCACCCTTCCCGGTGGGGCCGAGGCAGGCCGATCTCACCCACCCCTGCCCGTTGCTCCCACGGACTACTGGGTTCCCAGGTCAGCCCGGCCCGAGCAGCGCCCAGGCTGCTGTCCCGCGGAGCACGACTGAAGTCAGGGCTGCAACTTACCTCCGAAATGGGGCGCCAGACCTCCTGTAGGCAGGGCCTTCTTCCCCCCGCTCGATGACATCATGTGCTTGGGGCCGAGTCTCTCCATAAAAGCAGCTCGCAGGGAGCCAGGAGCCCCAACCACGAAGTGCTCTCCACGGCGCCGGGCTGCGCGCGCGCGATCCCTGTGCGCGCCCCACCGCCCAGAGCACCGCGAGCCGCAGAGCGAGAAGGAGCGGGAGCCGCCAGCAGCTCGCGCCCGCCCCGCGGGAGCCGCCAAAGATGCCCCAGCGCTGCCTGCACGCGGCCGCCGTCCTCCTGGTCCTGATCTTAAAGGAACAGCTTTCCAGCCCAGCCCCAGTCAACGGTAAAGTTTCTACTTCTTTCCTAACAGTCTTGAGCGCTCAGCCACACCTGGGCGGAAGGATCTCCTGCGGGGCTCTCTGATGACAAAATAAAATCATTTGGGGGCCGGGGGTGGTGGGGGGGGGGCGCACGGAAGGACAGGCATAGTACCAAATAGCACATTTTTTAGAAAGGATGCTTCGTTTTCCTTTGGAATGCATGACCTGCTGCGGTTGCGGGGAGCACGTTGTCTTCGTATTAGAAAATGTCTGTGTGTTCTCTGAGCACCCCCAGCTCTGGAGTGGTGGCTTGGGAACATGCTAACGGGGAGGAGAAACGGAACCAGGATTTAAAATATTGTGCCTCGATCCACGCGCAGATAGGAGAGAAGTGACTGGCATTCCGAGTGGCGTCATTGCCAGCGAGGGTTTGCAGTCGCCCCAGCTGCAGGACCCTCCGACAGTGGTGGGTGCTTTCTCTGGAGGAGAGGCTCTTTACCATTAAGTTTTACCTCCAAGTCAAAGGGATGATGCATCTCATCCTTAATCATTGTTTTTCTCTAGAGGCACTCTACTATGTTGAACGTCGGTGTGTGTAGGTGTGTACGTGCACTCAGAAGAGCATACACACCTCATTTCTGAGCGTAATTAGGGCCCTTCACCTGGAAGGGCTGGAGGCTGAGGGTGCCCAGTGGAGTGGCAGGAGGAGGTGGGGGGACCTGAATGTAAGCTCAGGTCCAGGCAGTGAGTTGCTGTGTGCAGCCAAGGTCAGGGTAGTTAATCATTTGGAACAAGAGGAGGATGCCAAGCTTTTGCCTGCCTCTCCCCCAGCTGGGTGAGCACTTTTCTGGGAGGTAGATGGTGACTTCTCTGGAAATTTCCTGGGTAACTTCGGGTGGCTCCTGCCCTTGATAGAGCTTGCCCCAAGTTGAGAGATTTTTGTAGGTGCTATGATTCCTGGACCCAGGTGAGGTTGAAACATTTATAGAAGAGCCCAAAGTGACTATAATGGCAGAAAATTGATCCTCCCGGCCAGGCAGTGGTGTTGGGAAATTGGTCTTGCTCAGCAGCAGGAAAGCTCGGAGCCTCCCCCAGTCTTGGAGGTAATTGTGCCCATGGGGCAGGGCAGGGGAAGCAGGCCCAGCTGGACTGTCAGCAGCTTTGTCATTACTCTTAATTCAATTCAAATCCACTGGCCGACATGATATGCTGACATACTCTCCCTCATCTGGTCAGGGATACATAGAAGGTAGATGGGAGAAAGGAGTTATATGAAAGTGGAAATTAATTTTTAAAACTGCAAACATTGGCATGTATTCCCCTCTCAAGAAACCTGCACTGAGACCTGAAGTTTCACTAGAAATCTCCCTTTTACTTCCAAGCTGCTCCAAGACAAAAGAGAGAAGCAGCCATTCACTGGCTCTCTTTCTTGAAAGCCTGTTATTCCTCTCAACTCTGGGGCAGCACCTGCTCCCTTCTCTCTCTTGCCCTGCCGCCCCTGCCCACCCCTGCCCCCACTTTCTTCCCCTCTCCTCCTTGCTCCTCCTCCCGCCTCCCCTCCCCATTCTCCAAGTTGGGGTGGGAGAAGCCTGCAGTAAAAAATCCATTTTCACCTCACACTGAGTAGCCAGCCTGCCTACCCCTAGATTCTAAGAACACAGTTTTTATTCTGTTATGCCTCATGCAGATTTCTTGTCTTTTAAACTGTTTTAGGGGACAAGGTCGAAGCAAAAAATCACTGATATGTAGAGTGTCAGTATTAACCAAAGGTTGGGGGTGGAGGGGTATTAAGCTAGGTAATGGGGTCTGCCCTCTCCCTGGAGCATTTAAACTTCTAGCATGGGCACTGGTGAATGTCTCAGAAAAATGGCTGGGGTTGCGGGGGGAGGAAACAAAATAAGGTGAAGTCAAGTGTCTTCCGGAGAAAACTTCTTAGTTGCTATGGGGAAATAGTTCAATTCTGCAGAGACTGCTCTGCCTGAACCCGGTGTGGAGAGCTGGGCTGCTCAGAAAACGGTTACTCAGGGAAGGTTCTAGCACCCAGGACATGAAGCAGGCAACCCTGGCCCCTGACCTGGATCTTTGTAAATACCATTTTTTCAGCCGGCACCCAGGGAATTCTTCCTGTCCAGTACAAACTGGGCCCGCAGGTTCTAACAGGCGTCAGGCTGAACCTCCCGTCTCCCAGATAGAACCGATGACCTTCTTGGGAAGGGAACAGTTCACCTCCTGGAAGGGCCTGCTACCTCAGGAAGCCACCAAAGTATACCCACAGGGGCCTTGGCCCGACCTGCCTTGTGGGGTCAGTTTAGTCCTGTTAAGACTCCTGCCCCTAAAGCTAGATGCAGGGAACCGGGAGGCGCCGTTTCCAAACAAAGCAAACACGCACATATGCGCATGCGCACATGACGATGAGCCAGGCTGGGCCCTGACCTTCATCCGAGGAACCCCCCTGACATTACAGTGCTTCTTCTCCCCAGCCTCCGGCTCCTGAGCCCCTCCACACGCTGCCATTTATACCCAAAGCTCCAAGTCCGGAGGACCACGCAGGCTTGCTCAGAGAGAGGAGGGCGGGAAAGTTGCTCTGGATGCAGCTGCTTTTCAGGAACAAGTCCCCAGTCTTGTGTCACCACCTGAGGCCTTACAGTCCCAGATGTCTGCTCTTTAACATCGTGCCCTGAGCTTTCTCATCTGAGGATGAGAGCTACAATAACAGGAGACCTCCGCTCAGCAAGCTTTGGGGAAGATAGCAGAAGATGGAGGATGTTAGGGCTATGATTTGATTTCAGGGAAGGTGCAATTAAAATTTCTGGCCAAGGCATGACTGCTCAGAGGCAGCAGATGTTTTTCTGGTGGCCTCCAGGATCACCGGAGCGGCCTGTGTCTCTGGGGGAGGTAGTGAGGATGAACTCCCCCATTACTTGTGAAATTTTACATCCTGGGCCTCCAAGTGCTCTGTCTGGCTAAGTGGCAATAATCTGGCTTCTCTGTCTGAAATCTGTGACTGTGTTTTAATAGCAAACCCCTCAAACAAAATGCTGAAGGAAAATGTTGAGAAAAGAGGCTTGATGTCTTCTGTAGCTTGGTTCCAGGGCAAGGCTTTTTCCTTTTCACTATTGTTTCAGTAAAAGGACTAGTAGCAAATTTGGGGGTCACATACAAATTTGGTTTCCCTCTGGTTCTGAATGTCTTCATCCAATCACTAATTCAGGGAAAGTTAATCTTGGGACTCTTAATTCCTGTGGGGTCCATAGCAGGTTTCAGGGGCTCTGTGGACCTCTTGAAATTAATTGTACATGAAATTGTGTGTCCAAGCTTATGCACATTTTTATGGGGAAAAGGTCCATAGTGCTCATCAGATATTCTAAGGGGTCTGCACTCCCCGCACTACCCCAGAGATTTAGAAGGAGACTCACAGATTCACTGAGCTCCTGGAAAGTCATGTAAATTTGGAGAGACTTCTTAGCATCCACTGATCTTCCATTTCACCTCCGTGGACTTTTCTCTCCTCATCTATAAAATGAGGTGACAGCTGCAGGTGTGTGACAGAGCCCTCAATCCTTCTCTTCCAGGGTGGGATGTCAATAAATAATGCCTAAACCGAAAGAAATCATGAAGGAGCAATATAGGCATGTTCTATAGAGATATGGAGATAATGCCAAAAGAATATTTTTAAAAGATTCAAAGTGGTGTCACTTGGGAGCAGGAATATGGCTAGGGGGTGTCGGGGGACTGATATTTGTATAAAAAGCCTTATAAAGCCGTCTGTCTCTTTAAACCACGTACAAGTATAATCTGATAAAATTACCAATTGAACTTGAAATTTAAAACGAAATTAATTTAAAACACTGAGACAAAAAAATGAAACAGAACAACAAAAAATATGAGGTTAAACCAGCTTAAAAAAAAAAATCAAAGTCCTCTTCTAGCTTTTAAAGACTACAGTTGGCTTAGGAAATGCCCTGTTGTGATAAGTGAGCAGATTGCTGGTCAGTTAAGTTTTACTACAAATCAATTCCCAAGAGAGAAAGGGGATGGGAGAGCCTTCCTCTCCCAGCTGTACCCTGTGGCCAAGAATCCCGGAGGCACTGGGAGAGGCTAGGAGAGAGGGACTTTGGAGCTGAAGAGTCGCCTTCATTGGATGTGTCCCCTGAGTCTCAGTTTGGGGTCTCAGTCTCCTGGCGGTGGAGAGGAAGGTGTGCAGGCAGGGTAATGGGAGCATGGCTCTGCAATGACTTTTTAAAATGTGTGTTGACGTAGGAAGGAAGGACCTGTATGTGTGAAGGGGTGGAGTGTGGGGTAGGTGGCTTTCACTGTATTCCTGGCAGAACTTCTCCTACACCTTCCTACCACCCCCGGAATTCTAACGCAGATGAGGATGGCTGCTTCCTCAAAGAAAAACTTTCCTTTCGAGATTCGTTTACCGTTGTGAACTGTTCTCCAGGTACGTTAAGTGGGAAAAAGCAAGGTGCACACAGTGTTTCCAGTATGCCAACATTTGTGTGAGAAAAGGAGAGAAAGAATATAGGTGCATGTGTGTCTGTCATACTGTGAAAGGGTTCACGCTGACTGATGAGACCAGCTGTCTCTAAGGGAAGCGGGAGATCGGGTGGAAGGAAGAGCTTTCAGCCTTTGATGGCTTTTGGGTTTTGAGCCTTCTGCATTTATTAGATGTTCAGAGAATAGGATTTGGCTTCATAAGGTGCCAGGGAGGCTTCCACTCGAGGAGCGAGCTCCCTGACCCGTGAGCTCTGCACTGACCCCGGCCTTGTGCCTCCCTCGGGAGCACAGTTGCTTTGAGCAGCAATTGTTCTGACACAGACTGGAAAAGTTTTAATTTCTGAGCATCCACCTCCTTTTCAATTTTACCCACTTCAGGATAAAGTCTGAAGTGTTTTCTCTAACTTGTTCAAGCTTGATCGTACTTACTTGCTTTGTTTTGTTCTTTGCAGGATCCAAGTGGACCTATATTGGTAAGTAGAGATCTTTAATACTTTTTTGAGGGGGTGGCTGTATTTAGTGAGGAAGCCAGAAACTTCATGATCTGTGGAGATTATTTGGGGGTTTGAGAAGAGCAGTTCTGGTATCGTTAAAAGAGGGCACAAAGGCCTCTCTAAAGAATTGCTCCATGCAGGTTACAGACAGCACTTTCTCCAAGCAGAGGAGCCTGCTCTGTGCACTCGAACTGTGAGTCTTAGTGTTAAGGCTTCCAGATTCCTGCAGGGATTTCTCCCAAACCTCCCAGGTGAAGATGCCCAGGTTATCTCCAGACTGCAAGGACCCGGGGCAGGAGAGAGCCTTCTCCTCAGTAGGACATCGATCCTGCAATAAACAAAGGATAAAGGGCTCCTTTCTGAAAGTTTGGCTCAGGCCCCAGAATTTGTGCTGTCAGTGTGTCCAGAATTAACTTCTTGTTGCCATGTTTATAAGCAAGCAACGGATGAAGTGGTGATGGTTAGTCCTTAGTGAAAGGGGGGTGCTTGTCGGAAATGGTGAGAGAGGGACATCAAGTGTGCAACACAGTTTCCATGGGATTGGGTTAAGCATGGCATTAGCCATCTGTGGCAGGCCTGCAAGATAAGCAGCTCGGAATTGGCTCGGCTGGTATGTTGCAATGAACTGGAAATTTGGCCACCAGGTGCAGTGGGAATAGGAGGCCAAGCACCTGGGTCCACTGGCAAGTATAGGAATGTTAATAATGTCTTGATAGGGACAGAGTCACAAGGGATGTGCAAGATAGATTATAATGGTGAGCAGGAGGGTAGAACTGGCCTCATTGGCACAGGAAGGGTGGTGACAGGCAGGGAAGTTGATTATTACAGTGGAGGTAGAATCCAGAGAAAGATCTGACTCAGATTTGCAAAAATTAGCCTTTGGATATTTGTTAGCCCAGGAGGCATAGAAAAGTCACTGAACTAATCGACCAGCTACCTACAGGCTGAGGTCTCCTCGGCCCTAGCATTGCATGGCTCCATCGTTACTAATATCCCTTACGTACTTATCATATGCAAGGCACGTTGCTAAGTGGATGGATAGTTAGAAGGGTAGGCTGTGGTCTGTAGCTGAGAATTACTTAAAACTCACAATTCAAAGCAGAATATAGTAGGTAATAATAACAGATAATAAATAAATGGTTCACTGCTCTGATGGTTCAGAGGAGGATGAGATTGCTAGGGTTGGATGGTCAAGGAAGGCTTCCTGGAAGAGGAGGGCTTTTGCCTGGACCTTGGAGGATGGGGAGGATTCAGCATGGTGAGGAGGAAGTGCTGTTGGCCAAGATGATGATGGCGTCACATGAGTGGAAGCAAGAAAGAGCAAGATGGTATTTGAGGGAAAACATGTAGAGAAGGTGTAATAGGGGAGAAATGGACTCTTAGGTCAGAGAAATAGGTTGGGTCAAACAGGGGAGGCATGCAGGGGCAGGCCAGGTCTGTCCCACTTTGTTCTGTAGATGGAGGGGCAGGGCAGGGAGTGATCTGTGTCTTAGGGAGAGTTACTTAGTGTTGGGGGTGGAGGGGGAGGAATGGGAGGGAGGTAGGAGGTGTTTGCCTTTCCAGAAATCCCATTCTCTGTCTTAGCATCCAGTTTACGGTGATGGCAGTAAGAGGGAAGGAAAGGGCAGAGCAAGAGGCCTGACAAAGGGAGAATGGGCAGAGTCTGGGCCTCAAGGCCCCTTGGGCAGGTTCAGTGTGTGGGAGGTGACAGGAGCAGTGCAGGCCTGGAAAGAAGGCAGGACTCGGGTCCTGGGCCTTATTCCATATGATCTTGAGGAAGCCATTCGAGCCCTCTGGGTCTCGCTTTCCCCATCTGTAACCTGGGGAAGGGGTGGTCTAGATCAGTGCTCCTCACTCTGGCTTGGGGTCACCTACATCACCTGGAATGCTTTCCAAATGTGCAGATTTCTGGGCCCTAGCCTGCACCTGGGGGAGGGAGGGAACCTGAAAAACTTGTCTATTTCACGCACTTCCCCAAGTGATTCTTACGCACACTCAGAAAACCTCTGATCAGATGGTTCCCAAGGCCTTTCTAGCCTGAGCCAGAGGTAACTTGCTCCACCTTTTCCACCGGCCTCCCAGGTGTAGTGCAAACACAAATCAAGTCTCTCCAGGGGGTCCTGCCTCACTGTGACAGCCCTCCTGGGCAGAGTGAGATGGTTACACAGAACAGAGGGACACTGTGTCAAGA
The DNA here is from genome assembly GCA_031878705.1 of Tapirus indicus. Classification (NCBI taxonomy): domain Eukaryota; kingdom Metazoa; phylum Chordata; class Mammalia; order Perissodactyla; family Tapiridae; genus Tapirus; species Tapirus indicus. The sequence goes on along the minus strand of CM062918.1, from coordinate 54,453,755 downwards.
AGGTGTGGGAGGAAAATCTTACTGCCACTTAGTCATGACATGGTGTTCCCTGAGGGAGGGCTTCTCTGTCCAGCCGTATTGACCAAGCCAGAAGCATTTCCTCCTGACCGCCAGCCCTCTGTCCCTCCTGCCCTGCACAATTAGAGCAGCTCTTTACTGAGGAGCAGAGGGCAGAGTCTAATGCTACACGACATGCATGGGGTGAGCACAAAGGCAAATGTGGCTTTTTATTAGTGAAATGAGCACACATGATGTGGACTCAACCCTCGGTGGGGGCCAGTGAAGGAGGACGGAGGGAGGACAGCTAAGGAGGCAAACAGGTCCAGGCTGGCAGCTGGTACCTGTGCTCAGAGTCACACAGGTAAACAGAGGGCCTGGCATAGGTGCTGGTGGGAAACAGTTTCCAAATGGTAAGGGCTGCCCTGAATGGGGCAAGTCCTACCAGGTGCCACATGCTGGTTTTCCCAGGGTGCAGACCTCAGCTGCTTTGCGTGTAGATGCTGCTGAGTCATCCTGATCCAGGGGCCTCCCGCTGCCTGGAGCACATGGTAGGACTTCTAGAAGCACATGGAAAGAACTCTACCCTCATCCCCCTCCACACTGAGTCACCAGGCTGACTTCCCGGATGGCCCCCTGGAGATAGGAAGACCATTTGACAGCCAACATGGGGCCAACCCCGCCCCTGTGCCCTCCCCCCGGGTGGCTGAAGCAGCAGCTGGATCTGTGCTGGGTTTAGAATTGCTGAGTGGGCCCTCCCCCTGGAAATCAGCCCCAAACCAACCCTACTGAGCTTTACCAACTCTGAACTGGAGGGCGACTGCAAGTCAGGTTGTCACGTGAGCTGAGGATAGACTCTAGCCTGCTGAAGTCACTGTGTGCTGGTAGAAATGGGGATAGTGGGTGCCCTTGGGTGTGGAGATGACCAGAGGAGGCATGAGGGGTGCTGGTCATGTTCAGTTCCTTGATGTGGGTACTGTGCTCGGCTTGTGAAAATTCATCAAGCTGTTCAGTTATGATATAGACACTTTTCTGTATGTAAATTATATACAATAAAAGAATTAAAAAATTCCAGCTGGCTGGGAGAGTCATCCTTACCCTGATAGTTTTTTTAGCCCTCCCCCAAGAAAAACCAAAAAAACCTCTTAATGTGTTCAAAACAACAGAGCAACCAAAAAGAATGACTGTGTTGGAACTAACGACCCAGGAAGACGTCATGTGAGCAGAGAATAGGCACCATGCTCCATCCTTGAGGATACCAGACATTGCTTTGGTGCTCCTTTGATGTGAGCTAGTTCAGAAATAGATGAATATAACTGTTTGCTAGAGATTTGGGAGAAATGAGACAAACCTTCAGAGGAGAGGGGATGGAAGGGAAACACGGAAGCCAAGCTCTCCTCCTGGAGAGTGAGCAAGTCCCACCTTTCCCCTAGTCAGGGCTCCTCGGGGCATCCACCAGACCAGCCCCTCTGTCCTGGTGCAGGGATGGTGGCTTGGCCTGGGGGTGCTGGGCAGCAGGCTACAGCTGCTCCCAGGTCCTCCTGCCTGTCTTCTCTGCCGTGGCTGAGGGCTCTGGCAGGACTCCGTGTGACCCAGGCACTGCCACTGTATTCACGTTGTTCTCCTTTCTCCCAGATGATAGAGTCTCTGTCTTAAAGAATTTCCTTTGGGAATCAGGAAGGGATCCTCCATTGGAACAAATCTCATTGGTTCTCCAGGCCCCCACCTCCACCCACCTTCCATCCTGAATCTGCTGGAATATTAAGTTGCTATAAATAAACTTTCCCTGGGGCTTGGGACATCCTTCCCAAGCCCTTCCAAAGTCGAACTAGAAAAGGAATGCATGGAAGGAGGCGAGGAGGAAACGCTCTTCACTTTCTATTCTTTAGTAGTGATAAAGGCACCATGTGACCTCACGCTCAAATGCAATATCAGGAGCAGACTAAGTCAGAGCCCAAGGGAGAACTGAAAATGGCAGTTAGGGGGCGTGTGCAATTAAATGGCTGATTTAATTAAGGAGAGCTCTTGTCTTTACCAAAGGCAGAGAGAATTAGCCAACTCAAAGCACCCCAGCAACTTCTCCCAACTCCAGCTCCCATCCTGAGGATGACTGAGAAGAGGCACAAAGCACTCTTAGGAGGGAGAGAGAGCCAGAAAAGGCCAGAAAATGTTTTTCATACCAGGGAAGTGAATCTCTATCCCTGTGTCATGGGGATTTCCCTTGAGGCTTGCAAGCCAACCCACTACCACTTATTAAATCTGTGCTGTAGTTCCAGTTACTTCTAATTGAAGTTGTGACATCCAGGATCTGTTTGGTTGTGGTCTGGTCCACCCACTCATAATTACTTCTCATCTTCCCTGAGTTACAGAATTGAGGTTTGTGTGTTCCGGAGGATCTTGGCCTGCAGCTGCAAAATGCCTACATTTTAGTGTTCCCAGCTGGCCTTAGCAGCTGGGTAAAAAGATAGGGAAGCTAACATTAGTTCCTAAAGGCAGGTGTAGTGGCATGGGGTGGGGTGTGAGGCAGAACCCCAGGAGGAAGAAGTGGAAAGTGTACAGAGCCCAGAACTAAGCAGACCTCCAGTGGAATATCTGCTAGGCTACTTTCTGGCTGAGTGCCCTTAGGAAAGTAACTTAACCTCTCTGAACCTCGGTTTTCTCAACTCAGAAATGGGAGTAATAGCATCTACCTCAGTGGTTCTCAAAGTGTGGTCCCCAGATCAGCATCTCCTGGGGCTTGGGCGCCCTTTCCAAACACGGAGCTAGAAGTGAAACACATGGAGGGAGGTCGGGAGGAAAACGCAAACGTCCCGTTCTTCAGGAGCAATCAAAGTGCCATGTGTGACTTTGTTAGAAATGCAAATTCTCGGACCCATCCCAGATCTACTTACAAAACAAAAACTCTGGGACTGGGCCTCCCAATCTGTTCTGACAAGCCCACCGGGTGGCTCTGACACACACTGAGGCTTGAGAACCTCTCCTCTGCTTCCTCGAATTGTGTTGAGGATTCAGTAAGAAACTATATGGAGAGAGGCTGACAGTGCTTGGGGTGTAGTAAGCACTTAGTAAAGCTAATCCTCATTTTCTTTCCCTTCGCCTCACAGAGTTAGGTGGAATTATATTAGCTCATATGTGGGAAAATGCCTTGTAAACTCTACAATACCAAACAAACGCGAGTTAGAAAGGATCTGCTTCTTCATGCTTTTCTGAATTGCCTGAGTTTTTAACAGTGAGGAGGTACTTCTTTTATGTTCTCAACAAACAAAGGGACTGAACAAAAACATAAGGGCTCCAAGCCCTTGTCCCAAGGGCCTCACAGGCCAGAAAGTTCTTTCTAGCCTTGTCCTTCAGGCCAGGGTGAAGTCGGATCTAATCTCCCTGGTGCTTTCCTGGCCTCTAGGCACCAGATACCCCATTCTGTAGCCGTGGCCACCTCAGCCATGCAGGTGAAGTCACCGGAGAGCAGGCAGTACCCTCTGCCTCCCCTGCAGCCCACAGCGGCTGGGCGCTGCTCGCACCTGAGCCTCTGGGCTGAGCCTTGATTTAGGGCTCTGGAGTGGAGGCCTGAACCTAGGAAGCAACCTGGGGCTGGGCTACTAGGGCTCCGAGCTACCTAACCCAGCCCTGTGTAGGGACCCTCCCCCACCTGAGGCAATCAAGCCTTGGAATCACAGGGTGAGAGCTGGTTGGGGAGCAGAGCGGGTCCTGTGGGGGGCCCTGTCACGCCTCAGGCTGTGCTCACATGCCCCTTCTGTTTCATGCTGGTCTTGAGCCCCAGCCGTGCAGGTGAAGGCAGGGTCTATTCCTCCAGAAGCCGATTAAAGCCCTTGGCAGCCCATCCTCAGCACGGGGGGAGAGAGGAGCCTGTGGGGTAAACCAGCTCAAAAGATTTAAAGCCAAAAGGCTGAATTCAAAGCAGGTGTGTGAGCAGTCCCTGCTCCAGGCAGGGACTAGAAAGTCTGGCTTTCCAAGAGGAAGAGAGTGTATCAGAGATGGTTTCAGCAGGATCCCACAGTCTCCTGGGAGGGAGCAAGGGCCTTTTTCTTGTCTATTACTGTCTTCCTCTGCAGTGGCAGCTGTGGGGGTGAAGGGTGCAGGCACCACTGTGGAGCACAGCCAGACTCTTCTAGGGGCCACGCCACGTGGTCAAGAAAGAAAGCACCTGCTGTGGACAAATACATTTCAATTGATTCTCTGATACACACTTTTTCTACATTTTAGCATCTCTGAAATTGGGATATATCTTATCATCAGTGGCATTTGGAAGCAAGGAAATATGGTAGTTGTTCCACAAATACTCACTGAGAAGCACCCTGTTAGATGCTAAGAACAAAAAGAATGGAGCTGAAATGATTAATTTCAACAAAAATTAGTGAAAACAAGGAGAGGGGCAAAAAAGTGTAAAAATAATGGCGAGTTGGCATGCTGTCCAACGTAGCATATAGGAATGATGGGTAATCATATTAGACTTTGAACTATAACTTTTTCCTACTTTCAGCCAATCCACAGTTCACATATACTTCTTGGTGGTGTTGGGTCAGTATTATAAGCGTTTATAAACAAAGTAATTTAGGTGCTATTTTTTTTTAGTTTGCAAAAGTATTCTTTTAAGGAACAAGCTCTCCAATGACCTGACAAGCATTCGATTTATGCCAACCAGGAAGGAACAATACTAGCTGCCGCCTCCTTGTGTCTATAAAGGTTGACTCAGAACTGGTATAACTCTGCATAAAATAGTTCGTTTAGCTCATCTTAACTTTCTAAATGATCTTACCATCATTAACTTGTGACTAGAGCAGCTGTGTGACTTCTGGATGAACTGGCTGAGCCCTATCCAGATCTCGTAAGGATGCCTGCAGATTCAGGGCAAGTGGTTCATGCTGCCCCCACCTCTGGGGCATGTGGCTCAGGAAAGACTCCTTGGTTATGATGAAAGTGAGATTTCCCCATGGCAGGAAATGGTGACATTGGCAAATGGTGCCTCGTGCTTTCATAGGCTGGCCCCTCCCTGGTGCCCCACCTTCTGGGAACTGCATGAAAAGTGGAGAAATGAGAAAAGGTGATTCCGAAGTTTGTGTAACAAAAAGGTTTTGTAGCAAGTCTGAGGCAGTCATGCAAAGGACTGTTTCCCCTTTGGCTTTGGTACCAGGAAGCCCAGAAGCAAACTGGTGGCTCCAACTTGAGCAAGTGTCTATTCCCATATGACCTGCAAATTTAGAGAGTCTCCCTTGATACTGCCCTTCTAATTTATAGGTATTTTTCCTGATCCTGAGCCAAAATGTTATAACAAATAGATTTCTGGAATTTTTATTTAGAAGGGACTTTTTTATTCTGCCTCCCTCCATGGATACCATTGTTTAAAAGATTTAACAAATTAATATATTAATGAAATAGTTAATTTTTCTCATTTGTTATTAGTCAAAGATAGAAAAATCAATCTAAGTTTTCAATTAGCCCAAGATAATTGGTTCACATTCATTCCACAAACATTTATGGAGCGAATACTAAATGCCGAGTAGTGGATCAGTGCTAAGGAAATGATGAACAGGCACAGTCCCTACCATCATGGACCAAGAGTCTGGGAGGAGACAGTGAATTAGACAGGGCCTTACGATACAGAGAAATGAAGCATGGAAGAGAGAGACCTCATCTAGTGTTTTGGAGAAAGGACTAGAGAAGGCTTCCTGGAGGAGGTGACATCTAAGCTTAGACCTGGAGGACACGTAAGAGCTAGCCAGGCAAAGAGAAGAGGGTGAAAGGGCATTTGGGGCAAAGGGACAAATTGTGCAGTGATCACTTAGGCTGGTACATTCTGGGGACTACCAAGGACCTTAATGAGGAGGGAGGAGGCGGGGAAGACGGGCTAGAGTCAGAGAGTGAGGAGCTCGTGAGCCAGCTGAGGAGTTGGGACCTCATTCTGGAGGCAGCAGGGGACTGCTGGAGCATTCTAAGTAGAAAACTGAGGTGATTGGATAAGCATTTAGAAGGATCATCCTGGCCGCAGGGTGGAGAGTGAATTGCATGTGAAACACTGGAGGAGACCAGAGGGATGTGGGAGAGGGGGTGGGTATCTGAACCAAGGGAGGGGCAGTGGGGGTCCTGACCTATTGATATAATTCAGCCGGAAGTGTGCACACCTTACGGAAGTGTAGACACATGCAGCCTGACTGTGGATGAGTGCCCGTCTCTGCTGGGCTTCACCAAGTCTTTAGACTGGCATCCAGACTGCCATTACTGCCTAGATGGGACCCCAGTGGGGAAGCAGTGATGTAGCCAGGCCCCACCCCCATTTACAAATGAGGCAAGGGAGATTCTTAGCTGTCCAGTGACCCAAACAGAGCATGAGGAGCCGAGCCAGGACCAGAGCTGTGTCTCCTGATCCCCATCTCACACGCTCTCCCAGCCATTTGGTGGATGCTTATTTTGTGCCAGGTGTTGTGTGCCCTACACTACACATCATGACATTGTGTAAAAGCTGTTGAGGAAATGCAGTGACTTTTAAAAAAGGTAGATAATATAGATTTGCCAGAAACACATCATGCCAAATTAACTTGCTTTCCTTCCCCTCATCAGGATAAAAGGCTTAGTGGTTAAAGAAAACACAATAGACTTAATACCTGTTGACATAAGTAAACATTTGATACGGTTCCTTGTGACATACTCATGGGACATGTGGATCAAAGAACCAGTGTGGTTGCTAGGAAAAAATCAACAGAATCCAGCCATCATTACTGTCGGCAGCACACAGCTGGGAGAGATTTTGGGGTTCCTTTAGGGACAATCCTGAATCAATACCCTTTTCAGATTCTTAGGGAGAGGATGGACAGCTGAAGGAGAGTGGTGATTGGAATCAGGAAGATCAGCATTGAAAGGAAGAACAGGGAGGACAGGTTGTACATAAAGAAGCATGCCAGAAAAGTCTGTCAAAGTGAGTGGGCTGGGCTGCAGAGGCAGGAAGTAGCATCTAGTGAGCAAATACTGTGTGAGTACAGCACACGGCAAGACTAGAGCCCAGGCTGCAAAGACTGAAAGGAAGAGGGATGTTGGCCGCTGTGCTCGGTCCTTCTGGTTTTTCAGGAAGGAGGCGAATGCACATGTGTGTGCATGTGCACACACACATACATGCACATCCATATTCATGTGTGTATCTACATCCTTAGATGTGTCTATACTCACATGCACTCACACCTCCGTCTCCTACCCAGTGCACTTGGAGTAAACCTCTCTGCTGGTTTCTGAGTTACAGGTATGTGCATTTACAGCTCACTACTTGGAGAGGTGCTTAGGTGAAATCTTAAAGCAACTCCTCTGCTTCCTTTTGGCAGTTTCCCAAGAGTCTCCCAGCTCTTGATAAACCCTTCAGTGTGATGCTTAAACTCGTCCATCAGCAAGGATGAAGTAGGGAATTCCCCATCACTGACTAAGACTGAATGTGCAAGGTGTGTAAGTAAGAACAAGTGTGCAAAGATGCCTGGTCAGAAAACTTGTTATATCCTGGAAAAAAATTGAGAACTCCAAGAATTTAATGCTCTCCTTTCACAGAACTGCCTCAAGAAGCACAGCCACCTCTTGGGTTAATAACCAAGCATTTGCTTTCCAGTGAAGATTGACTTGTCCGATTACCACTGAAGAAGTTTTTCCTTCGATGGTGGTTTTTTAGCACAAGCCTGCTGCAAGCAGGGCAGTGTTCTAGGGCCTCAGAGGGGTACATGGGTGAGCAAGGAGTCATTTCTAGCATCAAAGAGAGTTATCCAGAAGAGGACATAACTGCACAGCGTGTGGGGAGCGATGCCCTCCCCACAGCAGCTGCTCTGGAGATGCACAGAGCCCAGCCTAGGGGAAATGCTCGGGAAACATTTGTTGAGTGAATGAGGAAAGAATGGTTTAGTTTTCTAATTATTTTTGGCTCTGGGAGTCAGAAAAGGCACCAGGGAGAAGGTAGCATTTGATCTGGGATGGTAGGATTTCAGCAGCGAAACCAGTCTGAAACGAAATGCCACATCACCATGTGTATCTCATTAGAGGTAAAAGGAGACACACAGGGAACCCTAGATTTGTTCTCTGGTGAGGTGAAAGGGAGAACATGCGCTAAAAGGTTGGACAACAGCCCCTAAGGAAAAAAGGAAGAATAGAGACTATTCAGGTCAGAAGGGCCTGGGAACCAGCATGTCTTGGGCATCCATCACGTCCAGACATTGATCTTATGCCGTCACATTTATTCCTCACAACAGCCCCAAGAGGCAGGTGCTGCCACTTTCAGTTTGTAAGCGAAGCGCAGGGAATCTAAGAGATGTGCCCAAGGTCACACAGCTAGTAGGTGGCCGGACTGTGATTGTCGGCTTGGTCTGATGGCTCCAAAGCCCTCAACCCTCCCACTGCACTCCATGCCTCTCTAGAAGGGAGACAGAAGTAGTCTGGATGTAGGTCTTTAGATGTGAGAAGAATCATCAAAAAGCAAGTTTTCTCCCTATAAGGGAAAACTGAGGGAGTAGCTTCAAATAACAGCAAGAGTGCTGTAGGTTAGATATCAGAAAGGACTGCCTCATTGGGAAAGCTGGTAAGTGAAGAATGGGTCAACATCAGGTAATGTTTAGGGGCCAGCCAGCCTTCATTTTAGTTCAGGTTTCACACTGGGTAACTGCAGAAAGTTCGTGTCTTTTATCAGATCCCCTCCTTTTGTTATTTCTAGACTCCTCAGGGAATGTTTACAAGGTCACAAATCCCTTCATTGCTGCTTCTCCCCTCTAGCTTTGGACCATGACCCAGGGCTTACCTGCTGGTCACCTCTCACCAGGCTGTCACTGCTGTCACTGCCCAGGCTCCGGACCCTCCAAAGTGCGTTGGGAGGCTGCTGTGGTGGAGAGCGTGAGCTGTCAGGGGCAGAGCCTGGCTGGCTACTTACCGGCAGTGTGACTTTGGACACATCACTCAACTGAGAACATAGTACCTATGTCATGGGGTTGTTATGCAGATTAAATTAATACAGACATGTTGAGCACATAGAATGGGGGTTGGCAAACCATGGCCCGTGAGCCAAATGCAGTCCACCACCTGATTTTGTGAATAAAATTTTCTTGGAACACAGCTATGCTTATCCGTCTGTATATTGTCTGTGGCTGCTTTTGCACTATGACAACAGAGTTGGGGAATACTAACAGAGAATGTGCAGCCGGCTAAGCCTAAAATATTTACTATCCAGATTTTTGCAGAAACTGTTAGCCAACCCCTGCTATAGAATGATGCCCGACCCACAGTAAGTGCTCATTAAATGGTAGCTTAAAAAAACAACTCACTAGGCCTTGGAGTTTAACAAAATTTGATTGTGATCCTGGGATGATGCAAAGCACTTACAGCCTAAAAGGAAAATCCAAAACAGGTATCTCGGCCATCAGCAGTCTCTGAGGGCAATGATCACCCTTTCCTGGGGGGCCCCTACCATGGTGTTGTAGGCACCAGCGTTGCTCTCCCGGCCTGGAGTCCTCAGGACTGTGCTTCCTCTTCCCTGAGGCCAGGCCCCTATTCCTCTTTCCTGCCCCAGGATGATTGACAGTGAGGGCATCCAATTCCTTCGAGAAAAACCTCCTCCACAATGTGTGATCTAGTTCTTTCTTCCTCATGGCGCAGACGAGGCAATCACAACAGTTTAGTCAAGGGCTTCTCAGCCTCTGCACTATTGACATTTTGGGCAGGATAATTCTTTGTTGTGGGGACTGTCCTGTGCATTATAGGATGTTTAGCAGCATCCCTGGCCTCTACCCACTAGATGCCAGTAGCATTCCCCCTGTTGTGACACCAAAAATGTCTCCAGACATTGCCAAGTGTCCTGAGGGGCAAAATCACTCCTGTTGACAACCACTGGCTAAGTCTGAAATAACATCACAGGTGGGGCAGCAAGACTCCAGTCTAGGACAGCTAAATTCATATTTGTAAAAACAGTGTTCTTTGCCAGGGCACAGACCTGTTCAAGATGCACCCAATTTGTACACTGGATCATTAAACAGAATGCTTACCATCTCAGCCTGAAACGCCAGCACTTGGATTATTACGGCTGGGGCTACGCTTTAGCAGAAATGCTGAGTATTTCCCTGCCTTGTGTGTGTGTAACTAAGAACGCTTATTAAAGTGCTCCATCCCACAACATGGAGGGCCTCCCAAAGGACAAATTTCTGGTCCCTCCCGCAGAATATGGAAACCGCTTGTGAACACCCTGCTGCCCCACCCTTGTCCCAGGCCAGTTTTCCAGCTTCATTAGTTTTTACATCCGACTCCACCTCAAGTGACAGGAAGAAACTGCTAGCTTGAAAATAACAGTTTATTCATTGATTCACTTATTCTTTCAACCAGTCCTTAATGATTCCCTTTGTGGGCTGGTCACTGGGGATCAGAGACGAGCATGACACAGCACTTGCCTTCAATGGGCTGATAGTTGAGGGACAAGCAGACATGTAAACAGGTAATTACAATGGAGCAGAGTAAGTCCCACGATAATGTGCACTGGTGCTGCAGACATAGAAATCCTCAGCTTGGGGCAAGGGCGGCTGTCAGGCCTGCCTGAAGAGCTGATTCTTGAAAGACAAAGGAGTTAGCGAGGGAGGAGAGTGTGTGAGTGTGTGTGGGTGGTGTACATTTTAGGGATGAGGATGGCATTAGATGGCAGGCGACAGAGGTCCAAAAAGCAGGTGAATGAATGCGTGTGGTGCAGTTAGAGACTCAGGATGGCACAGCCCCCCAGTTTTGAGGGGTGGTGCTGGGAGACAGTTCTCCCTGGGTCTCCTGCTTCAGCATGTCTGTGAGCAGAGGCGCTGAAAGCTTTTGTTCCAGACTATCTTTTCAAAGATGTTTATGTAGCAAATAGTCTTGCAAGATAGAGATAATGTCTCCCTCCAGGGCAGAGGGCAGATTTGTTTGCAGTCCAGTAAAATAAAGATAATGTCTCCCTTGGGGGCAAAGGTTGGGCAGGTTTGCTAACCTCCCCCTTTAAAAGATTGGGGTTTCCTAAGCTCATATAATGCTGAGCAGTTTGCATGTGCAGGCATCACCTGGCCCTCATTGCATCACCCTATGGAATGGGGGCTTGGGAAACAGGTGCAAATGTCACTCTGCTACTGGTGAGTGTTAAACCTCCCTTGTCTCTGACGCAGGAGTCTCGTGTCTTTGCCAGTATCCATGAAACCGTGGCAGGTTAACTGGTTAGTCTGGATGGAGTCCTAGGACCCCCCCCCCACCAGGTTTTGACAGGTGGTAGTGGGGAAAGCAAAGGCAGGAGAATGGGGTGGGATCATGAGGGTCTTGTGGGCTACACTACAGACCATAGGATTAATTAATTTTTTTAAAAAGACCCTGAAAGAGTAAAAGTGTTATGTATCTGTGCCTAGAAGTGGGGGCCAAAGGAGAAGAGAGGAAGGAGTCGATTGTGATTCCAGGCTTTTGGTGTGGTGGTACCATCAGCTGAGATGGAGAGCCTTGAAGGAGGTGGAGGAGATTGTGGAGAGAGGAGGGTGAGAGAGGAAAAGATACTGTGAATTCAATTCACTACTTTTTAAGTTATTTGTTTGCCTCTCTGCCTCCCCCTCCAGCCATGTCCGATTTCAGGAACCCACTGAGCATCCTGTGGGGGCATCCAGTGGGCAAGTGGTCTGGAGATCAGGAGGAAACCCTGCTCAGGGCAGAGGTGGTGTTGAAGCCATGGGAGGGGATTCGATCATCTCAGGGGATTGTGTGGGTGAGGAGAAGAGCGAGCTGAGGACAAAACCACAGGGACAGCTGACATTAAGGAGCAGGTAGCTACAAAGGGCTGAGAAGGGGCAAGAGAAATGGGAAGACAACTCAGACAAGGCAGAAACTGGGACAGGAGAGGCTTCAGAAAGCGGGGGTGGGGGTGGGGCCTGGGGGGCGCACTGGGGCCAAGGGCTGCAAGAAAAATGAGAGCAGAACAGTCTATTTGAATTCAGTGGGATGTGGGCCTGGAAATCAGAGTCCCAGAGCAGTGAAATCTGAATGGGAAGTGAAGATGCAGAAGTGAGCAGCGTAGAAAATTCTTGTAAGATGCTTGGCTGTGAAGAGAAGGTGAGAAATCAGAGCGGGAACGAAAGGGGAAGTACTTGTCCTAGTAAATAAACATTAAAACCCACAATGCAATAATTTGTTCCGGGCACATTCAACTGAGATATCCAGGGTTGTCCCTGACCTACTGTCTAACCGCTGAATCAAGTCACGGCTTCTCACCCACCGCCTCACACTTTCAACAAAGATAAATGCTGAGAAGGTGGATGGGGAGAGGGAGGGAGAGAAGAGTGGCTTTTTGTCAGCCGGAAGAGACAGCTACCAACGATGACAAACACCTGTGACATTTTCAAATCTGTCTGCCAGAGAAGGAGCCTGTCACAAAGGCAGGCTCTGCCCACATTATTTGCTCTCTGACCAATTTCCTTTTAGTGCCACAGAACATTGCTGCACCACCTTGTAAGGAATATGCCTTTATTATCATTACTATTTAAAGTTTTCCCTTTTCATTCAGGGGCTTGTTGCAAATAATAGCCTCATGGACCCCTAGACCCTCATTTCCAGAAAACCAGGCTATGTTTTATCCATCTTCCTTTCATGCCAGCTCTATTCACAGCTTATTTTCTAAAACCCACACAGTAGAAACACCAATGCTTTATTTCAGCCATAACTATTTTACAGAAGAAAATAGCAATTTAACTAGAGTCAAATATTTCAACTTCAACAAAAAGCAACCCTACAAATGGATAAACGAATTGTGGTGTATCCATACAATGGAATATTATTCCATCATAAAAAGGAATGAAGTACTGATCCATACTACAACATGGATGGACCTTGAAAACATTATGCTAGGTGAAAGAAGCCAGACACAAATTGTATGATTCCATTTATATGAAATATCCAGAATAGGCAAATCCATAAAGATAGAAAGTAGATTAGTGGTTGCCAGGGGCTGGGGGAAGGAGGGGAAATGGAGAGTGACTGACTGCTTCATAGCTGCGGGGTTTCCTTTTGGGGCAATGAAAATGTTTTGGAGCTCAGAAGTGGTGATGGTTGCACACCATTGTGAATATACTAAATGTCATTAATGGTAAATTAATGTTATATATGTTTTACCACAATAAAAAAATAATTAACTTTGAAAAAAAAGCAACCTTACCCTGACCCCAGAGAGTAAAAAGCCACAATGTCGTTGATCTGATGAGGGCTTCCGACCAGCTCCTCTTAACTTTGGCGGCGCATTAGAATCACCTGGGCAGCTTTTTAAAGCCTCCTGTATCCGGACCCCACCCAAGATCAATTAAACCAGATCGCAGGGGCTGGGGCCAGGGGCGAACTTAGAAGCCCTTGGAGATTCCAGTGTGCAGCCAGGGCTGGGAAATACTACTCTAGACCAGTGGTTCTCAAAGTGTGGTCCCCAGACTAGCAGTGTCAGCATCATCTGGGAACTTGTTAGAAATGCAGATTCTGGAGCTCCACCCAAAACCTACTGAATCAGAAACTCTAGGGGTGGGGCCCAGCCATATGTGTTTTAACAAGCCCTCCAGGATTCTGATGCACATTAAAGTTTGACAATCACTGCTCTGAGTCTAAACCAAGTAAATCACAGGGAGTTTTCCTCAACCAATGACCATTTACTGAGCATCTACCATGTTTGCTTCTGTGATAGGTGTTGTGAAAATATAGACACCTACCTTGGCTCTCCTCAAACATCTAGTGGGTTAGATTCTTGGAAAAGAAGTTGTACATTAAAATCAGACGAGCCTTTGTATGACTATATAATATCTCATTGTATGTATATACCACATTCAGTTTATTCATTCATCTGTTGATGGACACTTGGGTTATTTCCACCTTTTGGCTATTGTGAATGAACATTGGTGTACATGTGTTTGAATTCCTGTTTTCAGTTCCTTTCAGTATATACCTAGGAGTAGAATCGCTAGATCATATGATAATTCTATGTTTAACTGTTTAAGGAACTACCAAACTGTTTCCCACAGTGGCTGCACCATTTTACATTCCCACCAGGGATGTATATTTGGGATGATGGAAACAGTTTTGGAAATAGATAGTGGTGATGGCTGCACAACAACGTGAGTGTACTTAAGGCCACTGAATTCACTTAAAAATGATTAAAATGGTAAATTTTATGTTATGTATATTTTACTACAATAAAAAAAGATTAAAGAAATGAGATGAGCCAGGAAAACAGGTTTAGAAAAGGAAGTTATGTTCCTCATGGTCAACATTGAATAATATTCTTTTTAAGGAAGGTAGAGCAGGACGTCTGGCTTGACTATGGAGTTAGCAGTTTTACACGTACCACGATTCCTTTGTGAATGAGTCAAAGAAGATCAAAGAGAGTAACGTGTTGAGCACTGACGGTGACTCGGGGCTGGCTAGGTTTCATTATCGGGGTTAGGCTGTTAACACTTGCAACTTGTCTGACCTGTTAATCGTTTGTTGTTGTTGCTGTTGTTCAAGAACCATGTGTTGAACACTCCAACGTGCCAGTCTCTGTGCTGGGAGTCAGGGAAACAAGCACAAATAAGAGGAGCTGGGAGCCGAGGGCAGTGGTTCTCAACCTTCAGCGAGCATCACAATCACCTGGGGGGCTTGTTCAATGACAGACGCCGGGCGCCACCTCCACAGGGTCTGATTCAGTAGGTCTGGGGTGGGGCCTGAGAATCTGCATTTCTAATGAGTTCCTAGGTGATGATGATGATGCTTGTCCAGGGACTACACTGTGAGAACCACTGGTCTACGGGGGTAGAAAGATATAAAATACTATTTTGATAAGTGTAGGTGCTGCTAGGAAAGAGAAATGCAAAGGGCTCTACAGGAGCGCCGAGGAAGGGAAAAACTTGGTCCTGCCGTAGAGGGTGAGGGGGCAGGAGAGGGTGTTTCAGGGAGGTGGGAAGCAGCTTGGTGTGTCTGAAGAGTGCAAGCAGGCCAGCACTGCTGCATAAAATGTAGAGGTGAGAGCAGACTCAGAGCAGGCCAGAGAGGTGGCAAAGCTTCTCCACAATGAACAGTCTCTAAGGCAACAGAACCTAAGAGGGTAGCAGAGATGGAGGAGCAGAAGCAAACAGTTGTCACCCATTTACCTTTGGGAGCCAGGAAACTCCACCCTCCTCCCTATAAGAGCCTTGCCTCCAGAAAGAACCTGACAGAGGCCTGGACTCCAGAGTGTAAATGACTACAAAGACTTTTTGTCCCCCACCCCCTACCCCTGACAGAGGGGAGAGTACCTCCCCTCTCCCCCAACCCCAGCAATATTGGAGAGGGATTATTGGAGAGGGAGGGGACCTCTAGATATGGCAAGGTGGAGGGGAAGGACTTCCCAAGGGCCAGCAGAGAGCTGAGCTGGTGACCCCAGTCCTATACCTCTTCTCACCTCCAGTGCACTATTGGTCCCCACTGCCATGGCTTCACCAGAAATAATGCCAGAGAGTGGCCTGGGCAGACTTTACCCAGTCCCAGACTCAGCCCTCCCTCTCAATCTGACCCAAACAAAAGTTGAAATAGTAAAGAGAAAAGTTTGATATAATGTATGGATTAAAGCATTTAGAAAACTTTTTTTTTTTGGATCTATAACAAAATTCCAGGAGGAAGAATGGGCCTGTTAGGGCAGTCCAGCTTTACGCTTTATAAATAAAAAGGAACCCTGACCCTCTAGCCCTTTGCTCCCTGCCCGAGCTCTGATTCACTTGTAACATTAACAAAGGAAAAGCTTTGACGGCAGTTTGATTCCTTGGCTTCCCTTTGTTTATAATGAAATCATAAGACCTCATCCATCAATCATTAACCCCCACACTCAGGCTAGCCTCCTTTCCTTCTGGCCAGGATCTTGGGCTTTATGGCCATGCCTCTCCACTCGACTGGCAGGAAAACAGGCAGTGAACAGAATGTGGCCTTCTGGGGGCCAGAATTCAGCCCATGTGGACGCTGTGGGAACTCTGTTCTACCAACTAGCTGAACCCACTGGACTTTTTTGAGAAGTTGTATGTCTTTTAATCAACTTTGGAAGTGAACGACAGGAACTATAAAGTATATATTAAACATATTTTGAAAATGTGGCTTCCACATCCCCACAACATCCTGAGGATGTGTGCTATTGGGATGGATTTAGAAGGGACACGAAGGCTACCTTCCCTTCTGAATGAGGTCCCGTAGCTTAGCTGTGTTCTCTGTGGCTTCAACCACAGGACCACGACTAATGGATGACCCCCCTAGGGAGGAGGGTACCAGCCCCCTGAAAGGAGGACCTTTCTAATAGTCAGAGGAGTGTACGTGAGCAGGTGCCAAATGATTCCACTCAGCCTTGTTGTAGGGCAGCGCCCAGCCCTGGACAAGCGGAGGCCAGATGAATGCTAGTTTCTTTCTGAATCTTTACATCACACACACATAAAATATACAAGCTCTCGGCTGCAGCAGGGCCTCTGAGCTTGCTGTGCCCTCTCTCTGGAATGCCATTCCTCGGGTTTTGCTCCTGGTTGGCTCAATCCCATCCTTTAAGTCTCAATTTTAATGGCACCTCCTCTGAGAAGCCTGCCTGCACCGTCCAGTCCATAGTGGTCCCTCCATTTTTCTCCCTCACAGACCTGGCTTATTTCCTTCATAGCACTGATTGCAGACTGCAATTTTTTTTCTATGTATTGGTTTGCTTGTTTGCTTATTTGTAATTTATTATCAGTCTTTTCCACTGGAATGTAAGCCCCATGAGGACAGAGACCAGATCTGTTGTGTTCTCCACTGTATTTTCAGCACCTAATGCAGTGCCTGGCACAGAGCAGGCACATTTGTTGAAGAAATGAATGAATTAACTTCAGAATTAAATAGCACTCTGAGCAGAGTATTTAGCAATTTTTCTCCTTTATTCAACATTTGAATATTCAATTTTTATTGCAAATATAATCTATTTTATTAAATGTGTATTCAAATTTGATACACAATCTGTGATCACTTTCATATAAATATACATACCAGGATGAAGTACATTTTTACTATAGTCAGATCCCCTTACAAAACAAACTTTGGGGGCTGACCAAAAGCTTTTATTGTACTGAAATTTTGACTACTGGCGCAAAAGAATGTGTAAACCTTGCCAGTATCCATCGGGACAAGTTTTGATCTGACTGTGTTTTGACAGCCAGTCCAAAGAGACATGCCCTGGAGCCCATGGCGTAGGACCGGCTCCCCAGGCAGCTACCTGCACCAACCTTTCCCCGACACTGAGGGGCATCTACCTCAGAGACTATGACCACCAAGAAATGTCAGGGGCAGGTCTTAGGGACTGACTTAGGCCCAAAAAGACAAACCTCAAAGTAGGATAATAATGAATGTACCTTTTTTTGGTCCAGACTCATCAAATACAGTCCAAGCTACAAACAATATTTATTTTCATTAAAATTTTTATTATTTTTGAGCACATAGGTTGCAGAGTGAGTGATAAGGAGTAATCAGTGAGAAACAGGAATCAAGCTGTAGCAGTAATTACACAGTTCTTGTCTTCTAAGGGGTTCTATGTGCTTTTATCATTACAATGTATGCTATAATGTATATGTACCAGGTGACTAAATATAAAAAATTACTCAACCCATAACATTTTTTACCTACTCCTATACCATGTCTACACACAGGTTATAAAATAATAAAATTATCTTTCATTTACTTGCATAAATTGTAATCTGCTCAAGGCAGTTATGAGTCTGTATAGTAATGGGTCTATACCTACAGAGTAACTACACCATGTTGGAGAGAGACAAAAGGGGGATCTATAGATAAAAAGGAAGTTAAGAGACATGGTAACCAGTCACAATACATGGACCTTACTTGGACTCCGACTCAAACAAACTGTTAAATAAATTTATGAGACAATTGGGGAAATTTGAACACTCATTGGATATTTGATGACATTAAGATTTTCTATATGCATCCATAGATTTTCTTCAAAACAATCCAGGGGAGGGGCATGGATGGGTGGGGGGAGAGACGAAACTGAACTAGTCATGCATAGATGGATACATGGGGGCATTATACTATACTTTTCACTTTTGTACCTCCTTTGAAATTTTCTGTAATTAAATTTTAAAACAAGACACAAGGTGTATTAAGGAAGTAGCCAAATCTAAGTTCATTAAAATAATCACATTGACTTTTTAGGCTCATTGGTGTACTTGGCTGCATACATCTCAGAATGTGAGAAACTTGGACTGTTTATCTTCTCACAGCCAATCCTGCTCTCTAATCACTTTGGCAGGCCTGCTGAGTTCCAGGATTTCTAACTGGGTTCTCATTTTGTGGGATTCATTTCCAAGCAGTCTTCAGTGTTCTGGTCTGAATTATTCAGCAAACATTTATTGAGTGCCTCCTTTAGCCCAGAGTTAATTTCTGCCCCTGCTGGCTGGATCCTCCACTGCTGTCTTCTCAGGGCCACATTCCGTTAATGAGCTCCTCTTTCTCCCAGATCCAACCTTCCTTCTCTGCTCCCCTTTCCAAACTTCTGCATGGAAGTATGCTTAAGTCTCTCCACTGAAAAACAAAACAAACCCTTCTCATTACCCTCATCTTCCTGTAACCACCACACACACACACACACACACACTGTTCTCTCATCCCTTTATGGCTAGCTTTCTGAAATGAGCTTAAGAAACCCTCCAAATCAATTCATTAAGTGTTTACTAAGTGCCACTATGTGTTCAGACATGGGGGAGGGATGTGACACAAAGTTCTAGTCTTCAAAAGGTCTTCGAAACTTGTAGATAGAGTTCTAGTATGGAGTGGGTTTACGTGCTAGTCTGGAGATAATAGTCACAGGTGAGACAGTTAAATGACAATTCGAGGCACTGTACCACTGGGTGAAACTTGAGTAGGCTGGCCAAGAAGTTCAGAGCAGGGAGAAAGCACTAGAGTAGCTTTAGCAGGACTTGAGCTGGACTTTGAAGAGTGGACAAGATTTGGAAAGGTGAAGAGGAAAGAAGGCATTTTAAGCAAATTCTAGCATAGGAACATTTGTGAAGGTTGGTGGGCATAGCTTGTTCTGAGAATGGGGGACCTGGCCTGTCCATGGGGGCAGACTGGGGAGGGTGTGAGGGCCTTTGAAGGCCTTGACAGGCTGAAGCATTTTAGGCCATGAAAGACGGCTATGGTTCTGTTTTTTTATTGGGGTGGGGCGGGCATGCTATAGAGACAGGGAGTGGAGGATGGAGTGGTGCCACAGAAGCAAGGCTACACCTGGTCACAACAAGAAAGGAGCCTGGCAGCTAACAGAAAGGATTAGGCAGGGACCCTGCAGGGAGCCTTTGCAGTGTGACATGGCGAGGGCCTAACTTGGGGTGGTGGAGGTGGTGGTGGTGACGGAAACTTGGCACTCTGTGACCGACTGAGGGCAAAGGATGAACTGAGCCAGCCTGGTCCTGAGATTTTGGGTGTTGGAAGAGTAGGGCCAACTGTTCTCTGATGAGGCATTGCCCCATAAAACTGAGATCCAGGCCATAACACATCAACTAACTGCAATATGTGGACCTTCTTTGAATCCTGAATTTTACAAGTAAACCATTCAAAAGTTATGAAATAACTGGAAAATTTTGAATTCTGTCTGGATTTGATAATGTTAAGGAATCGTTAACTTTTTAAGTGTGGTAATGGTATTGTAGTTTTAAGAGTCCTTATATTTTAGAGATAATACTGAAATATGTACAGATGAAATATATTTGGATTTGTTTCAAAATTATCCAGGGATAGGGGAGAGGGGGTACGGTATAAATGAAGCTGGATTGGCTGTGAATTGTTAGTTGTTGAAGCTGGAGGACATGGGGGTTCATTTTATGCTTCTCTCTACTGTTGTATGCATTCAAAATTTTTCATGAAAAAATTCTGGTCCTCTGGTAATGCAAGACTTGCACCCTGGGCCTCATAATTCCCAATCCGAAATCATGAGAGGCATTTTGAGCTTTGCCATGTTAATCTCTTGTTACATTTCAAAACAGAAATTCAGTCCATTTCTGTTTTGCCTAAAGCAGAAACATTCATGAACTGGAAACAAATAATGCCTTGATCTTGTTTGGAAAAACAAACTGGGAGATAGTATGATCTCCTTTATCACGATCGTGGGAGGAATCCACCCGACTGGAGAGGCAAAGTCAAAACTCAGAAGAGAAAGTCACATTTTTACAGTAGCTGGAAATAAATGCTTCTTTTGGAAGAGTCAGTCTCAAGAGAGGTTTTCTGGCATCAGAGCAATTGGCATGAGTGTGAAAGCTGAGACTGAGTTGAAAAATTACAGCCTGGGCTGTAGCTGCCAGCGAAAAGGCCAATGTTACTGCAGCGGCAAGTCACACATTGCCCAGGCAGAGGCTGGGGGCAGAAACCAGTCTGCTGCCAACACCCCTGATCCTGGTTGTCCTGGCACCCACCCACATGGCAGCTCTCCCTCTCCCTCACAAGCCACAAAGACTGGAGGTTGCTCTGACAATGTCCCCAGCCGTGCAAGAAGGGGACATCAGCCATCACAAGCCAGTGGGGGGTCCTATGAACTGCCATGAAGCCCCATACTTGGCAGGCCATCTCCCAAGCAGTAACCAGATTTCTTTTCCAATGAGTGGTCCAAAACAGAACAAATTCCCATGCAGGCAAACTAGCAAGCTAGCAGGGTAAATTTTGAACCTGAGCAAGTGATGCCATTTTCCTTTTCCTTTTTGAGGGAAAAAAAAAATTATATGGGGGAATGGAAGGCTATTAATATAGGTGCATGCTTCCCTGGAGAGGAACAAGCATGAAATTAGCATGAGAATCCAGTTCAGTAAACATGTGAGGGCCTGCTTTGTGCCAGGCATTGTGGGCAAGGCAGGGAAGAATGAGACATGGTTCTTGCCTGCAAGAGAGCATGGGAAAGGGAGGAAGCAGGTGTGCACAAAATCTCCTGGATAAATACTGAAACAGAAGGGCATGGAAGTTCTGTGACCCAGGCAAGGTAACTCTTTTACTGAGCCGAAGTCTGACTTTGGGCAAATCACTTAATCTCAATTTTTCATCTATAAAATGGGGCAATTCTTGTCTTGCTAACCCTGTAGAGTTATAAGGACCAAAACTACTGAAATAATAATAATAATAATAAAGCAGGAGGAGGAGTAGAAAAGGTTTTTTAGACTCTGCTGCCTAAGGCCCTGTGACTGATACTCAAAGATGAGTGCCCCCTGTGGACGACAGCTAAGACCCGTGGCAGGTTCCTGATGCAGACGGCTCTGCTCTCCAGCCAGCCCCAGGAGCAGCAGCGCCCTGTGCCCTCATTCCCACAGCTGGTTCCCACTGGGCACCTTGTCACATGCTCAGGAGCTGCTTCGGCATGAGCAGCTCTCTCCAACTTGTTTAAACTCACCTGATACAGAGGGTGAAGGTGCTTAGTCCTAGTAATCTTAACAAATCTCAGAGCTTGAGAGCCAGAAGGGACCTTCCGGAACATAGTGTCCAATCCTCTCATTTGTACAAAGGGCAAAGGAGACTTAGGAGGGAATGTGACCTGCTCGAGGTAACTCACTGAGGTGGTGGGACAGCTGGTGCTGGACTCTTGTTCTCTGGACTCCCCTGGCTCAATACAGCTACTTCTGTTTCCTAGGAAGGTTTTGCCACCACTGACTCTGATGCCTTTCAAACCCTTAGTCTTTCCTGCCTCCAAATACCTAATTTGGCCTAACTTCCAATAAAGAGTTAAGGGCAAAATAAAAAAGAAAAATTCCTCCTGACAACCTTTTCCCCAGCTCTCTGTTCTTTGGGGTCTTTCATTCTTTGGAAAAATGTTTACTAAGTGCCTGTTGTGCGTGTGACCCTAATCACAACACAGGGTCACAGAGATGAAAATGGGATGTCCCAGACCCCGAGGAGCTCTTGGTTTAGTTATCAGTAAAATGCTCTCTCCAGGAAACCTTTGGAACCTCTGCTCTGGAAAAAGAAAGTCCTTCTAACCCGGTTCCCTTTAGCGATATGTGCAAGGAGTAATCTCATTGCTACGCCTGTTTACTTCCCGAGTTTTTCCATTCATGCCTGTCTAGCAGCTCCTGCCACCCTGGCTGTGGGCCCAGCGGTATTGTGAGCAGAGAAAAGGCTGGCAGCCTCACTCGGGAAGGCTTGCCACCTGGTAGCTGTGGCTCTTCCTGGCCCTTAGGGTTTGCATGATACCTCATGGTTGCTTCATCTCTGCTCCCTGCTGTCCCGAAAGAATTTGCTTTTGCCCTCAGATGAATAACTATCTTCCTCCAGTTGCCCCTGGAGGGACTGCTTTGGTGTCCTCCAGCCTCCTTCTCCCCCAGTCGCCATCTTGGTGGTGTTGAGTTGCCTGGAGTCCAAGGCTTTGAGGCTTGGAAATAAAAACAGTATACCTCAGTGGAAACTCTGACTGATGTGTGCAAGTGAGAAAACTAGAGTCCAGTGGAAGGTTAGACTGGAGATTCTGAAATCCCTTCAAGCTCTAATGTTTCTGAAAAGGTATATCCAAATGCTGACAGCCTGAAAAATTAGTAGGGTTCTACTGTGTGTCTCCAGACCTAGGACCAACTCCTCATAGCATTTCAAATGAACATGGGCATCAAGTTTTGCTTCTGATTCTCCCTACTCTCAGATGAGGTCTGCCTAGAGAAGAAAGTGTAAGGAATTGGGATTCTGTGGGGCCAGTATACACACTTACACTCTTATGAAATGGTGCTGTTGTCTGTAGAAGGGTTCCCGGAAGAAATGGTGTTCCTTCTCCCTCTGCTCTAGTTAACACCTTCCTTGTGCTGAAATACTGATGAATGGACCCCAGATGGCAACACTTGCCTCCCAACTCCAACAGCACCCACAGGGCACCCTGGTTCTACTCTCACGAGCCATGACATGCCAATTATTTGCTTTTCTGGGGAAACCTCAACCTGAAAATCCATTTAATTACCATGGGAGATAATCTTTTAAACATAGCTTTACATTCTTTAAAGACTTTTCCCTGTGGGAGTAAGAAAGTTTATCTGAACATGGGATTGCTTTGTTTATTTTCATTTCCAGAGGAAGGACTATTACCTGGTAGTTAGCAAGAAGCCTGAGCCCTGGAGGATTTATTTTTTAAGTCTGTTCCTTCTCACCGATAGTTTGTCAATTATATTGTATTATATTGTGATTATATTTTCTATCAGGAAGATTAGTAAGTCCACCAGCCTCAAGGACCTACCTGGAGCTGTCAGACACCAGTTTTTCTGACCTGGGGCATCCCAGTGGATTCATTAAATTCTTCCCCAGTAGAATGCAAGCTTGAGTGAGCAGGGGCCATATTGTTGTGTTCAACATGGCGGCCCCAAGACCCAGAGCAATTCCTGCTCATAATAGGTGTTCAATAAACAGATGCTAAATTGCTGAAAGTCAACAGGTCTTAACGTGGAGAGGATGTATATTGTCCAAGTATGAACAATGTACAAAATAAGGCAGAGCTTGGTGGGACCTAGCCCCTGCCATAGGGCTGCTCTAGTCCTTTCTCCACATCACTTTAAGAGCAAGTGGTCTTGAGGCATTTGCTGGACCTGATTCTGTAGGCTGAGATCTCTGGGCCTTGAAGAATATACCTCTGGGGATTAAGAAAAAAAGAGAAAAGGAGTAATTGTATTGAACACTGAATTAGAAGGTGAGGAAAAAACTTTTGTGGAAAACATTAAATCTTGGGCTTGACTCTCTCTTTCCAGGTCCCGACGGGGAGAAGAGCTGGTCCAAGAAATATCCATCATGTGGGGGTCTGCTGCAGTCCCCTATAGACCTGCACGGTGACATCCTCCAGTACGATGCCAGCCTTGTGCCCCTTGGGTTCCAAGGCTACAATGTTTCTGCCAATGAGCAATTTATCCTGACCAACAATGGCCATTCAGGTGAGGGACAGATCTCTGAGACTTGCAGGGGATGTCTGAGCTTCCCTCAGCTCCCTGGCCTGTCCTCTTCCATCTGCCAGGGAGGGGGCTCTGCTGAGGCATCCAGGAGGAGGGGCAGAGGGGAGCCCTTGAGGGATGCCTGGACCACTCTCTTCAGGAGATGCTGGAGGCCCTGGGCTCGGGCAGTTCTGCCAGGGCAGTACCTCTCAGAAGAAGCACATCTCCTGGGATGGGAGAGGAGACAGGTCTGGGTCCTTTTGCCCATTGGCTGTGGTGCAGGAGTGAATTCTTCAGCATCATGAACTACTCTAGGGGACACACAGTTCACTGGGGGAGCACCCAGGTTTTAGAGTCAGACAAACCTGGATTTGGATCCTGGCTTGACCATTTATGAGTCATGAGACTCTGGGTAAGAATTTTAACCTCCTTGAGCTTTTATCTGGAAAATGGGCATATTGATGGGTATTGTGAAGACTAGAGATTATATATATTGGGATCTGGAATGCAGTAGATGCTTCATAAATAGTAATTATTATTGTTGTTGTTATATAATTCTACAGCTCGGCAGATACTTCATTAAAAGTTCTATCTTCATAGCCAGGTGTGTAATACATGAATATGTAAATAAACATCCATCCATTGGTCTAGTATTAGTGTTCCTGCTATCATTTTCCAAGGGGAACCAAGAAGGTGCTGGTGCCGCTGGAATTGCTTTAGTGAGATGGGGATGTTCTCAGGGAAAGAGTCCAGGTTTCTGACCCACAGGCTGTGTCTCTCTGGTCTCCACCTCGCTGCATCCACCTGCTCCCTGTCTGGGCCTTGGGCTGGTGTTGCCTACCTGACTGCCCTCAGGCAATGCTCAGCCGGCCAGAGCTCTGAAGGCTGCCCCTCCACTCCCCACAGTGAAGATGAACCTGCCCCCGGGCATGCACATCCAGGGCCTCCAGTCCCGCTACAGTGCCACACAGCTGCACCTGCACTGGGGGGACCAGAATGACCCCCACGGCTCTGAGCACACAGTTGGTGGGAAGCACTTCGCTGCTGAGGTGAGTGGGGCGGCCAGGCTGGCAGAGGCTGCCTGGCAGTCGGTGGTCTGGCATCCTTCCACTTAGCTAGTGTGCAGATAAGATCAGAGCCCCGGGGGCGGATGGGGGGGCTGCCTTCATGCTCTACACACCCACCCCTGGCCCTGTCAGCAGCACAGGAAGGTAGAGCCACTCCAGCCACCCTGCAGCTCATGTGTGGTGTCCTTCCCCGCTTCCTTTCTTGAACATGCTGCATTTGTCTCTATGTCTTTTACTGAGTGATGTTGCTCAGAAGGCAGTGCTCCCAGAGTGGCACAGTGGGACACACATGCCCCTTTTCTAGACATCGCCCTCCCGCTTGCACAGAGTAAGATCCCACCAGCTTCTCTGGCTGATACATCCCACTACTGAATCATATTGGGCTAAATGCTCCCCCAAACTTCTCAGTCTTTTTTCACATGTCATGCTGTTTGCACAGGTCTTTCCCATCCCATCTTTCCTTTCCCTGGGCATGGGTTGTGCTGGCAATTTGCGGCCCCAGGGCCAGAGCCAGTCTCCACAAATCGAGGGATGACTGGCATTATAATGCAGGGGACATCATGGCAATCAGAGACTCACTGAGGACTCAGAGCATGGGACGTCAGCACAGCATTGTGTTATGTCACCCTGAGGCACTAACCCCAAATGCCAAAAACCAGGAAGAGCAGAGCATTGTTCCTGCACTACAAGTGAGCAATGGTGTGTGTAGGGGCTTGAGTTGCTCCCTTGCAGATGGGATTGAATTTGGGGATGTGGTTCTGAATGTTTACAGGGCAACACAAGGAGATAAATGCTACTGATCAGCCAGTGGAGCCCACAGCAAATAACGACATGACCACTCTCCTCTGTTCTTAACTGTTGAACTTTAGTGTCTCAGGCTAATTACAGGTCGAGTAACAAGTGTGGCGGGACTATAATTCAGGCCCAATAGGATGGCACTACTGGAGGTGCACATATTTCAGACCAGGCCCCTCTCTGAACCTCCAGGACTGCAATTTCTTTCAGGCTAATTGCAGTGTGGAGGCTTCTACTTTCCCATGGGGAATGAATTAGGGTGTAGGCTGGGAGGGTTTGGGCATTTAAAATTATTTCTAGTTATTGTATTTTCTGCTATTAAGTTACATCATCAGACCAAGAGCTTGGTGAAGATGGACCATAAATGTCAATAATAGAGAAAATACATCAAGGTGATCCTGTAGTGACAGATTCTCTATGGAGGGTCCTTTGAAGTGTAGCGGTTCTTCTGGATTGAGTCTATATAAGAAGACTCT
Organism: Tapirus indicus; assembly: GCA_031878705.1. Classification (NCBI taxonomy): domain Eukaryota; kingdom Metazoa; phylum Chordata; class Mammalia; order Perissodactyla; family Tapiridae; genus Tapirus; species Tapirus indicus. The sequence continues at coordinate 54,427,532 of CM062918.1, read as the reverse complement.
TAATCCTCTCAGCAGGAAATTCCCTTCTGTTTGTACTAGTCTTTACCTCCTCTTGATTTAATCTGAACACAATGAGAAAAGTGCTAAGACAGACCACAAGCTCAAAGGTCGGCTGTAAAAGGAAATCAGGATCTAGGACCTTTGGGATTTTAGCCATAAAGATTTCCACTCTGTTTCTCACAGTGATGCCAGGCCACAACGATGTGGGGCAATGTGGCGGGCTACATCCTTCAGGGGGAAAGATGGTGGAGTAGGAGCCCCTAACAAATCCTTACTAGAGGACCACTTAGAAGAAGAAATGATTTGATGCAATAAAAATTAGAAAGGGCCACTTGAAAAGTGGGGATCATTGAGCTGTATTCAATAAAATATGCTTGCGTTCTATTTATAACTACATAAGGTAGAAAAAGAGATGAAGAAAAAGAAAAGAGAGAGAAAATCTCAATGTGTCATAGTCCCAAGAGGCAGAGAATCAACAAAAATGCATGTGTCATATATACAGATCTGTTAAGACAGTTTTTGGAGGACGGGTGATACCACCTATAGAATTCAAAATCAGGTTAAACTGTCAGAATTTGTCATAACAATGTCTTCATGCTTACCTAGACTCTTCTAAACTCAAGATTTCTCAAAAACTTCTCTTTTCCTCACTTTAATAGTGACAAGCACTTTCTGCTTTGAAAAAATGAGTTTAGAATTTTATTTGGTAAAGGTCAAAGTCTACATTTGTGGAGTAACAGTCTTGTTTCACAGCCTCTTAAAATATGGCTGATAAAACCTTCATAAAAACCATGCTGTGATTTTCTCCACCTGAGGGATAAATACGTGTCCTGCTCTGGAGCCAATTGAGATTAAGTTACAGTTGGAGGTTCACCGCCCCAGCCCCCACCGCTTCCAGATCAAGTGCAGAGTGGCCAGGCTGAGGCTGGGCAAGCCACTTGAGACTGTTTTGCCCCAAGCTCCAGAATAAGTAGGAAAAATCAGAAAGGAGAATTGCCTCAAAGTACCCAAGCTTTTTCATGGCTAGTATAAAAACTCATTCATTCATTCAGTATCTATTGTGCACTGGTTCTTTCCAAGCACTATATGGAATACAATGAGTGAATAAGTTGGACAGTCTGCCTTGGTGGAGTTTGCAGCCCAGAGAGGACTGTGGGAAAAGGGAAAACTGGGGAGGTTTGAGAGGAGGGTCTGAGAGGACTAATCTAGCAGTGTGTGTCGGGGAGGATTCTGTCCTCCCATTGGATTCAAGTCTCCTGCAGAATTGAAAGGTTCCCATGAGTTGCCCATCCCCTGATGGGCGGCTTCTCTCCCACTGCAGCTGCACATTGTCCATTATAACTCGGACCTGTACCCTGATGCCAGAACTGCCAGTAACAAGTCAGAAGGCCTCGCAGTCCTAGCTGTTCTCATAGAGGTAAGAGATGTTTAAAGGGATTTTACATGACATTTGAAGCTGGGATGAGATCAGAGTCGGCCTTTGGTTCTACGCACACCTGTCTGTTGGATGTGTGTGGCTCTGGTAATAAGCTGCTCCCATTTCAGCTGTGTTTTGCCTCTAGTGTGGGAGTATAGTCCCCCATAGGGTTCCTTCTCTCTTGGCCTCGAGGCAGCACTTTCTGTGACTGGGCAGCAGAAATGGGCATGTCCTTTGTGACACTGGAAAAATGAGCCCTGGTCCTCAGCCCTATTGCATAGGCATGGAATTGCCCAGTTGGATAGGACCTGTGTGTGTGCAGGGGGTGGGGGATGGGGATCATTCAGTGCTGCCCCATCAGATGCCTGAACCCCTGATACAATTCCCAGTATCCAAGTTCCATCCTTTATATGGACCCTGGAATCAGTTCTTTCCTTAATCCCAGAAAATGGGAATGTCTCCTGATTTGCTTGCATTTTTTTCCCCTGATGAGACAGCATGTATCTCGTTTCTCAACGTGCTTACTTGCCTGACTTGGCTTGTGTAAACTCAAGCTCCGTTAAGTTCTGGTTGGAGAACATGCTATTTGTGGCCTTCAGGCTCACAGCCAGATAATCAGGAGCACAAGCTATACCCCGTGCCCTAAGACACTTAGGCCCCAGTGCCTTTAGCTGGAAACAGGACATCCTGAGATACAAGAGGGCAGGACCATTACACCAACCCCCTAACAGCCTAGGGATCCATCATAATTGTCCTAGTAAAGTGCATCCTTCAGGGAGGACTCGGCAGTGGTGACTACATACTCACCCCCAGCAGAGCCCTTCCATTAGTAATTGTCAGTCCAAGCCCAGCCTATAGAATTCTGTCTCAGTTCAACCTGCCCTGTCTCTGTTGCAGATGGGCTCCTTCAATCCATCATATGACAAGATCTTCAGTCACCTTCAGGATGTAAAGTACAAAGGTGAGGAGTCCTTATTTACTCATCCTGCTGAAGGAGGATGTAGTCATCCCCGTGCAACCTGAAGAAAATGAATGCAGGGGGTTGGTGCTGTGTGTGCCCATGTCCTTGGGTCAGAAGGCCCAGAAAGGGGCTAGTTCACATTTCTAGACTCAGTCACATGCTCAGCTGCACCTCTGCTACAGAGAGCGAGGCCAACATCATCCCCGAACATGTCTCTCCAGGTCAAGAAGTGGTCATTCCAGGTTTCAACATTGAAGAGCTGCTTCCTGAGAGGCCTGATGAGTACTACCGCTACAAAGGGTCCCTGACCACACCTCCTTGCCACCCCACTGTGCTCTGGACCATTTTCCGGAACCCTGTGCAAATTGCCCAGGAGCAGGTAACTGTCGTGCCCGTCTGAATCAGAGACAACGTGGTACTGCACCCATATCATAATCAACAACTGGATTTCCTCACTTAGTTTTCATTGGTAGCTATTCACAACCTTCCCAAAGATTGCAGGTGCCTGGAAGCGCTGTAGAAATTACAGACCGAACTTCAAGCAAGGAAAATGAACCTGTCTCCACAGTTCTTTAAAAAAAAGTTAAGGGGCCAGCCCCGTGGCCGAGTAGTTAGTTCTGTGCGCTCTGCTTCAGTGCGCCAGGTTCACAAATTCTGATCCCAGGCACGGACCTACTCCACTCATCAGCCAGGCTGTGGAGGTGTCCCACATACCAAATAGAGGAGGATTGGCATAGGTGTTAGCTCGGGGCTAATATTCCTCAAGCAAAAAAAAAGAAGGAGGAAGATTAGCAATGGATGTTAGCTCAGAGTGAATCTTCCTCACCAAAAAAAAATATTGTTAAGCTGCATTTCCTAATAGATCCCTCAGTGGCTGGATGATGGTCACCTCCCAGGCGGGAGACAGCATGGTTCCTCTACAGTGGCAGAATAAAGATAGGATCAGGTTAAATTGTTTAACAAACTGGGGAGCTGGGACTGCAGCATTGAGTAAGTGAGGGTCTCTGCCCTCAAGAAGCTCACAGTCTAGTGCAAAACTGGGGGAAATAATCCTCAGCAGTCATCTCTAACCCTCTTATCTTATGGTGGAAAGAAATGAAGGTTAGAGAGTTGAGGAAACTTGCGGGATCACCTGTGGGGTAGTGACAAAGCTAAGACCCAAAGTCAGGTATTCTGAGTTCCAGATCACTGCCCGTCCCTCTACTCCACAGCCTAAATTCATCAAGAAGAAAAATGTCCAGGAGACAGGGCCAGGGCAGTGCTGCAAACTGGCTCATGGCCCACCCCACCCCCACCCCCACTCATGAGTCCAGTACAGCCCTCACTGTTGGTCGTTCTTTTTTACTATGAGCTTCTATCTGAGTAACCTAGATAAACGGCAGTAAGTAGGCAGACAGGAATAAAGATGTGATGAATCAAGGGATGAAATGTGCAGGGAAGCAGCAACATCCTAACCTAGAAATTGCTTTGGAAACAGCTTATATAATCTATGTGGGCATGTGAGAATTCCATGGAACTAGTAGTTAGATGACCTGTGAAACTCTTGCCTCTCTCTTTTTATTCCTTTTGATGGGACCATCAGAACAAGCCCCTAGTCCCCTCTGCTTTAGAGTTGCGTTCCAATTCAGACTCGTGAGAGGAATGCAGTGTCCATGGGAGGCTGAGGAGCCCCTCCATCACCCCAGGTTTCCCTCCCTACAGGGCCGATTTTACGTGTCATCAGGAGCTAACAGCACTAACCTTCCCCCAAGCCTCCTCTCTAGCTTTCCCACTGCTTTCTAATGTGTCTCCCACCAAGCACCACAGGGGCTGGTTCCAGATGCTTCTCCCAAGTGTGAGAGGTGAGAGCTGGCAGTCTCTTCCCCCTTGAGGCCAGGCAAGGGAGCATCACTCTCCCCACCAGATGTGTTTCTGCTCTTCCTCCCACAGCTGCTGGCTTTGGAGACAGCTCTGTACTGCACACAGGTGGACGACCCATCCCCCAGAGAAATGGTCAACAACTTCCGACAGGTCCAGAAGTTTGATGAGAGGCTGGTGTACGTCTCCTTCCAACAAGGTGAGGGGATGCTGTGTTTGTGGGGAGTGTGGTACCAAGATGTCCGTTTTGTATGAAGTTGGGTACCCTGCCCTCAGTCTTTGTCACCAAGGCCCTTAGGAGATTAAGAGCACTGTGGCTGCCAAGGGGACCAGGGTACATAAGGAGCTATTGTGTGTGGGATTACTTAGGTCTCCATTCAGTACCCTTGACTTCTGAGCCTTTGCAGGGAAGCCAAGCCAGGGCCTCCAGACACATGGACCAGAGCCCTCAGTAAGTCTTTTCACAGATGGTGAAAAGAGGATGTTCTTGAGGGCCTCTCTGCTCTGGAGAACTACCCCTTCTCCTAAGACACATGATACCACCCTTTTCATGAGATCAAACTTCTAACTTCTTACCCTAGGCTTTCTTGGCATCAAGGCCCATCTTCGGCCTTGCCAAGTGATTCATGGCACCACCACCACCACTATCCAGGGATGCTCCTTTGTAAGGTTTTAGAAAGTGGGCATAACCCACATCCGTGGACACTAGCAGCTCATGGTCTAATGTAGCAGGGCCCATGAGGCAAGAAAGCATCCTTCTTCACTGCCTTTTTGTCTCATCTTCTTGAAGCTTGCATGAGCACAGGCACAGAGGATCTACATGGAATGAAGCTTAATAGTTTGGTTTATTCCTAATGCTACAAAGGCTTGGTTTTTCCTTTAAAATCGGTAACCATAACTCCCCAGAAGGATATTTAACATCTTTACTTGCTCAGTACCTACATCAATACTGCTGGGAGCTGGGAGTCCAGGGGAAAGGGGTAAGGGAACACTCTTGGGGCCCACACACCCTTCTTTAAACCTCCAAGTACACTTTCTCACTGTAGATTCTTGAGCCGCTCCTAACTTGGGAGTTGTAAGACGTCAGAAGCAGGGTAGGTCCATGGAAATTCCACTTTATCCCCTTGTATCACTTGTGACCCAATTGGGCCAGGTGTTCATATTTAAAGACAACCCTGTTACCCCACTTGTCAGATATTCAGCTCTCCTCGGCTTACCTGGTGCACCTTTTTTTTGTTCCTTTCTTATTGTGTGAGATTATAACTATCACCTACTAAGCTTAGTTGAAGATATGAAGATTATATTAAGACCCTTGCCTGAAAGCTTTAGAAACATGCCCTTCTGAATTGACCCATACAAATGGTCAAAATTACATCCTCCTCTGTCAGTCACTTAAACAACAACCGCCCAAGAATTTGTCTTCTGTGTTCTCTCCAGACACCACTAGTCAAGGTAATTTCCCTCTTTTTCTCAGTTTCCTGATCTGAAAACTGAAACTGTGAACAATGGCCCTTCCTAAAAATTAACAGTGTATATGACAATGACTACCAACTTCTTTTCTAGCAAATGCCTCAAGTGTACAGAATTATCCCTTTGTGATCTATTCTGGATGTAACTTCCTCCTTTCCCATTCTTCTAAATGGAGTATGTGGTAGTCAAGGGTTAAATGGAAATAATTCAACTCTTAAACAAAATAAAAAACATAAAAACTCTGCCAGGAGATAAGGGACTTGGCCCACATAGATCAGGTAGAATTTTGCTTGTAATTCAAGAATAATCAGCTGTGTTCTCTGGGCTAGTCTATATAAGTCATAGGTGATAAGGGGACAAATCCTCTGCCTTACTTTGTTTCTTCCTGGCTGTATGATGTGGGCAGATCATGTCCCTTCTTTGGCCTTAGTTTCCTCAGCCATAAAATGACAGGCTGGACTAGGAGAGCTAACGTCCTTTCAGTGCTACCATGTTACGATTCTAAGTGGACACTAACAACTGCCCATCCTGACTTCATGTTGCAGGGACAGTATTTGGGGGGACAATTACAAAGGATCAGAAGAAACCATGCAGGAACTTGAGTCTGATATCCAAAAGTAACCCCCTCTTATAACGATGGACTGTGGCCTTGGGAATAATTAGCTATCTTCTTAGACTGGTCAGGCAGTGCAGTCGGGTGTGTAGCAGAGTGTTTCGGTAGACCTTCCCAGTCTGGGAACTGGCTGGCGGTGTTGAGAGGCCTCTCAGCAGCAGCCCGCAGACTGACTGCTGGCTTAGGACATCAAAATCAAAACCCAAATGCAGCTTTGCTGCTGCCCCTCTTGCACAGCTGGCCCAGAGCTGCTGCTTCCAAGAGCCCAGGCAGGACCCAGCTCTCTCCTTGAAGTGAGAATCTGTGGTAGTCCAAGGCAAACCTGTTCATTTGGAGGCTGATTATGGAAACTTGGCCAGAATTCTCCCCTCCCTCTCACTTCCCAAAGATACAGGCAGCAAACGGAGCTGTTTCCCAAGGAGCAATGATGAGGCAGCCCCGAGGAATGAAGCCCCAAACCTCATGCCCCCAGGGGCGCCTGCATTCATGAGCGCCCTCTCACACCAACTTGGAGCAGGCCTCAGACCATAACATGCTGTTTCAGGTTTATGGGCTGAGCCTGTTTGTCAGCGTGAACCTTGAGCAATTTGGACTCATTATTTGTACACTCTTCCACTGAGGCATGTTTGTAATTAGGGTCTGGCTTATTCAGGGTTTTTTCTGAAAGTTAACAAGAACAGTGGAGTTAGACAATTCTGCCAGGAGAAAAGTAATGTTAAGGAAATCCTCTAGGAGAAAAAGTGCATGGACTTGGAGAGGAGGATCTGAGGTTTAACCAAATAAGGACAATTGGGACTAACTCATTTAACTTGACCCTGCTTTTTCCTCAACTGTCCTCAGAAAAGGAATACAGAACTTGGTTTCTGTCCTTAAGAAGTGTATAGTCTAACTATGACTTCCCCTAGGGCTGGGTTTCTCAATCTTTGCACTACTGACATTTGGGGCTGGATAATTCTTGTTGTGGGGGGCCATCCTGTGCATTGTAGCATTAGCAGCATCCTTGGCCTCTACCCACTGGATGCCAGTGGCATCCCCGAACATGTGACAGCCAAAATGTCTCCAGACATTGCCAAATGTTTCCGGGAGAGGAGGGGAAAATTGCCCTGATTGAGAACCACTGCCCCAGGGATTGTACAATGACTTTCCTAGGCCCAGACTGATTTTTTTTCACTCATGTCACAGGATTCTAGAGTTTTATATCACATTCCCCGATCTTTATTCTATTACAGGATGACATTCTCAGTTTGGTAATGGTACCCCCAAAACAGTAAGGTTGGAGTTACTAAGGTAGAACAACCAAACCCAAGAGAAACCCTAGTCCCCATCTTCCTTTAGAATTTGAATATATATTCTTTTTATATAATTGGGTAGATCCAAGGCTAAGAAGTGGATGAGAGACAACTATTCACCCTTAAGAGAAGTATACAAATCCCTCTCCCTTTAGTTACCAGATGCTTGAGCATCTGCCTCCAACGGGACCCATGCCCTGTGAGCTTCATCCAGCTCTTCAGGGAAGGCCCACTTTCATGATGGTTGGTGCTGTCTCAATTGGCAGGGCACAGCATCCCAACAACATTCCTGCCCTTGGCTTCCTGAGGGGTAGAATTCTTATTAGGTGACACTCACTGCCATTCCTCTTCCTTAGTGGTTTATGCTCTTTGCTTGTTCAGTCAAGCTGCTTTGTTTTTGCTGCATCAAAGTCTTGGCTGAAAAGCATCTGTCCCAGTCTCTGGAGATTTCCTTATCTTCATGGCTGCTTGTTCTCATTTCATTGTTTCCAAGGAGAGGCAATTTAGGCCCTGACAAGTGGTCGTCCAGGAGCCAGAAGCCTTGGTTAGAGCCCTGGATTAAATTAGGCTGTTGTTTATAGGGCCTAATACAGCCAAGAGCACTGCTCAGTGAACCAGGAAAGCCAGACTCTCCCTCCAGATAAGCCACCCATATGGGTCATGTGCTCTTGAGAAAAAGTCCCATCCCTGGGGGCCTTGCTCTCAGTAGACTTTGCTCAGCTCTCCAAGACCATAGGATGGGGGCAGCTCCTCCAGCCACAGAGTGGGGCTGCTCAGCTGTCTGAGGGCCTCTGTGCCTCACAGGATGTTTGAGGTGACTTTAAAAGCAACGACTTTAGAAACTGTCCAGTTTGGATGGCCTAGCCAAGTGGTTAGGCTTACTAGTAATAAATAGTCTTATATGGTGAGAACTGCTTTGGTACCATAAGCATCTGGAGCTTTAGGAACAAAAGTGTATTTCATCAAAAGGCTTGGAAAAGAAACGATGACTAGTTGGGTTCTTGTGGTGGCAGTGGCTGTTTTTAAGATCCTAAGGACCACCACTTCTAGGTACCTTTAAAAAAAAGCCCCCAAATACCAAATTACACTGTGCAGAGGACACAGGCTATGTAGAGAACAGAGCATGTGCTGTACAAATACTTGACACTCTCCCCAGGTGAAGACTCATGTCCTGAGCATCTCCCCAAGCCACAGACTGGTCCTTGTGTTCAGGTTACCAGAGGCCTGGGGCAAGGAATCTGGCCAGGGGAGCCACTCTCTCTGCTACTTGGGAGGCCATGGATTACTGGTTTTGGCCAGTAAGAGAAGAGAGAATGGGCCACTCGGTCATTTGTGGACAGCTCCTCTCCATGCCTGCTCTGTTTATCTTCACAACAGCCTAGGGCCACCTGGGAAGGCCAGACCAAGGACCCCCAGGGTCCAGTCTTGAACCAGGGAGGCTGCAGGCTCAATATGTGATTGTGGAAGGCCAGTAGGGAAAGGACACAAGGCTGATGGCTCCTGGGGAATCAGCCAGACTCTGGCCACACATCAGAAGGGGGGGTGAGCAAACCTTCACCCTGCAGTCTCAGGTCTGGTCCCCCAGGGTGTCAAGCACCCCAGGAGTAAGTCCCTGGCTCTCTGCTGGCATCTCACACTTGGTGAGGGCTCTCGCGGGGTCTCAGTCGCCACAGTGGGCTCTGTGGGAATAGGCTTTCCTGTGTGTCAGGCTGGGTGGCCACCATCTGCACAACTCTGACTTCCAATGTGAACTGAAACAAGCACACACACCCCTCTTTGCGTGTGCACACACACACATGCTAGAAGTTTCTACTAAGATCAGAAAATCACCAGACAAGAGGGTATGTGTAAACAGACTTTATTTAGATGGAGGACCTGATTGGGAGAATGGGGAGTAGTTCCAAAAGCCTGGAAGAAGCAGGCTGGAGGTGACCCAGGGGGGCTTCATGACTGGGCTCCTCTATCTTACTCAACTAGATAAACTCACCCATGACCCTCCCCTAGTGAGGTCCCTAGTAGGCTGATTTCACCTTAGATAGCTGGGCACTATTTTGGCCCCACTGAGGACTCTTAACTCACCCCATTCATTCTCAACAATAACTCACTGGGAGAAGCCACAGTCCTCTGGTTCCATGCAGCAGAGAAGGGAGGCTGGTATGGTGGAGAGGTTTGTTCAGTTTGTCCAGTGGGGCCAAAGCAAAAACAGAACCAGACCATGACAACAAGACTGGGTGGGATGAGCCAGAAGTCTGGTGACAGGTTCCAGCTAAGCTCTGCCAGCCCCAGCCAGCCAGAACCTGGGAGGTTCCTTGCTGAGGAAGCTGTGTAGATACCAGAGAAGAGATAACAGCCTGCTCAAGTAGACTCTGATTCTTACCCTTCCTCACCTTTCACTTTGGCCACTTTGTATTAAGAACTGAAGTCTTGACTAGCAAAGAGACTGCAGTGATAAAGGAGCATTGAAAGGAGGGATCACAATGTGAATCCCCTAGGTGGACAATTCCCTCTACCCATTAGGTAGGCATATGAGCCAAGGGTGAACACCCCCAGGTCGGCATGAGCCCCTTACCTCCAACCAAACAAAAGGTAGAGCTTTGCTCAGCACACTGTCAAGTCCACCATGGTTTGACTTGGTTAATTTCCAATCTTTTCCTCTCCCCTTTGAAGTGCAAGACATTACCTCCACAGGACTGAGTCTGGGTATGTGGCCAGCAGGCCGTGCATGCTGCAGCTGGGTGATCACTGTGATTCTTGGTGTGATCTGGGCCTGTGATACTTCCAGCCTATCCTCTCTGCTTCTCTGTGCTATCATGCTCTGGCCCTCTCCTTGCTGTGGGTCTTACCCTCAAGTCACTCTGTGATTCAAAGGTGAACTACCAATCAAATGCTCCCCTAGTGAAAAGACCTAATCACTCTACAGCATGTGTACAAAGAGCCTATCCAAGACCTTCTGTTGGCCATGGTTGGAGGCTGTTGCCTAAAAACATACCTGAGCCCAGTGTGGAGGTTGGGTAACTGGCTAGGTGACCTTGACAATGGGCCCTGGTTGTTTTGGGCTGCTTAGGACTGTGCAAGGGAACTTGGGGGCAAAGCTAATAAAGAGTCATCCCAATGGGCCTCAAATCCAGCTATCAACGATGGAGTAAGTTCTTATTCTGTAGCCCAGGGTTTCTCAAAGTATGGTTCATGGACCACATACATCAGCATCAGCTAGTGGTGTTTGGTAAAAATGTAGATTCTTGGGTCCCACTCCAAACTGATTGTGAATTAGAGTCTCTGAGGGTTGGGGTCAAAAAAGTCTACATTTTAAACGAGCTCTTCAGATGATCCTGGTGCAAGTTTGAGAATCCCTGCTGGAGAATCACTACAATTTGCAAATGGCCCCCTCTAAGTACTCCAGCCAGTCCTGCTAATCCAAAGACCAGAAGCTGAGAACAGAGATGGGGGAAATTATACCTTTCTGTGCATCATTATGCAGCTGTCACTTGGCTTCACACCCTTGTGCTGTGGGATGAGATGAAAGGGAAGGGAGGAAAGTAATGTGTGTCCACTGCCTTTTCACCAGGCATTGTTCTTTCGGTGGCCCTGGCTGGAGTTCTTGGCATCTGTATTGTCCTGGCAGTGTCCATTTGGCTCTTCAGAAGGAAGAAGAGGTGAGCTGGTTTTGGTTCAAAACGGGAGTGGGTGGCTTACGTGTCCATGAGGATTGATCTGTCTGGGAAGACAGCCTGCAGAATGAAGAGCCCCTGTCACCTATACCAACACTTATCCTAGGAGTGCTGTTTCCCAGACACCACTGCCCCAGGCCTCCTTTGCATGAGATGCTGGTTGCTGGTCATTCAAGGGTCATGGTGCTCAGAGTTGGAGGTGTGTCTGCCAGCCTTGCTGCCCCTGCTAATTACCTGTATGACCTTCGACAAGTCTCTTGATTTGAGGGGAGGTCCCGTTTGTCTAAACACAAGCAGCAAGGCTGTCTTCTTTCCAAAATCTTTACATCTGGTTTTTCTTCTATGAATCCAAAAAGAAAAAAATGAAAGAAAACCTGATTTCTCACTCATATTAGACAACAAACTCATGTTTTTATTGTCATGTTTGGTTTTTCCTAAAACCTAATTTATTTTTCCTGGTTTAGAAAAACTGTTGCCAGGAACTCCGTTATGGAATCAAAGGTTGGAAGTGGGAGCAGTAATGAGACCTTTTTCAAAATGCAGGTCTAGTATTGTCAGGTGTTAAAGAGAACAGTTGGAAAATGAATAGGTTCCACTTTGGCTAATGCTTTATTTGGGGGCATTCCCTCCCAAGACCAACAGAATTGGGGAAAGGCCCCCAAGAGAGGAATCTGACCTCTAAAACCTGCCTCATTCCATAGCTGATTCAGGCTGCTCTCTGGCTCTCTCTCTTCTTTGACTAATAATATTCATGTGTTCTGGTTGTTCCAGTAGCAAAAAGGCTGACGACAACAAAGGAGTCATTTACAAACCGGCCATCAAGACGGAGACTGAGGCCCAGGCCTGAGACCCAGGCACTCCCAGGCATGTCCAAGGAAGAACTTTGCTTTGAATGCTACACACTGTGGCTCCCTCGACATCTGAAACACCAGAGGGTTCTCTGGAGCTCAATCCACAAATACCCTAGACTCCTTGAGGGGCCTCTAGCTGGGCGCACTGCCATCCTGATGCCACAGCCACCCCCAGTGTGATCCATGGATATGAAGAGCTCGCCCAGGAGGTGGGAACTCGGAGCTGCCCAAGTCATCTGTACGAGACCATTAAGTGGTCTGGATTCTGGGGGCACAAACCAAGTCACCTGCTGGGAGCTGTTATTGGTTGGAAAACACTCATCCAGGGGTTCACTGAAGTGTGGTTTCAAGTGTCCTGGAAATTCTGCTTCTTGTCCAAGCTTTCAGACCAGAATGTGCACTCTTTGCTTAGGTTTTGCTTTTGAGATTCAGTTTCTTTCCTCAGGGAAGGGGTTGTTGTCTTCCTCTGATTTCTTTCTGCTATGACAAAACCTTTAGTCTGACCTTACAACTGAGGGGGAAGACTTGATACAGGAAGGGTCAAGGTGTCAGAAAGAAAAAGAAAACAAGGGATGTACTTTGAACTATATTAGAGACATTTTCAAAGTCCTGTCCTTTGGATCAGAGGCACTGATGGACCTTAGAGAGAATGAGAAGACACGTAAGGTCTGGAAGAGTCTCAGTTTGGAATCAGAATTAGAATCAGAAGTTGTTTGTCAAGCCATAAGTGTGAGAAGGACAGAATATTAAGCCCAAACCCAACCTCCTGTCAGCAGGGCAGTTATGTATTGTTCTCTACAGATTTTATAAATAATTAGGCTGTTCCTTGAAAATGTTTTCTTGCTTTCTCTCTCCTAGAGTAGACGTGCGTTCTGAGATGACCCATATTGCTTCTGAATCTAGAAGAACTAGGCAGAAGCAAAATGACTGAAATGTTTTCTCTCTTTCGCCCAATTCACTTCTGCCCCCTTTGTGGTGTCCCTACTGTCTACCTGGAATTAGAATGCACCTACTTCTCTGACTTTGAAGATGTTGAGTCAAGGCTTAATTAAAATATATTTTCAAGCTATAAAAGCAGGAAGTTATCTGTGTAGGGGCTGGCATCATGGTATTTAGGAACCAATAATAATGGACTGTTACAAAGATTCTTCATGGTCTTCCCCTCAAGTGACAAAGAAGTTTCTGAGAAGACTTAACTCCTTCTTCATTCTCCTCTCATAGATGTGAGAGTCCCATGGAGATCAGTCCCAGGCCTGAGAAGAAGCCTCCTCCACCAGCCTCTCAGGGTTAGCACCTCAAAGTTCACAGACAACTTTCTGATCCATAGGCTCATTTTGATAGCATAGAATGTCCTCTTGAAGCACAGGTTTCTTTATAATATCTTTTTCCTTCTACTCCTCCCTCTGACTCTGAGAAGCCTTCTCCCTTCTCCACTGTCACAACTTTTTGTAGTGATGGCAAGCCCTATGTCTTGGTAGCTTGTTAGGCAGAACTACAAATGACCTAACGGAGACTCAGACATGTGTGTGTGCACGAGGCCTCTGACAGCCTTGGAGCCTGGGGTGGCATCCTGGCCTTGCCATTAGCATGCCTGATGCTGATCAAATGACAGCAGGGACAACCCTCATGACTGAGACATGTAAATTATGTGGTGTTTCTTGGCCTCTGCCCAAAGTTGCCAATCAGAAACCAACTTAAACCATTCCAGAGCTGTGGGATTATCTTTCAAAGAGCTCTCTACACCTTTTATGGACAAATTTTGTGAGAGAACAGAGAGATTACTGTACCTGGAACAATGACTGTTCATGAAAAGGGGGATTTACTGGGTGGTAAAAAGAGTGGCATTTCTCCTGCCCTCTTCCTCCTCAGTACAGCCCAGGCTCTCAGTCCTTGTGGATGAGACAAATCAAAACCAGGGAGGCAGACAGAAGGCTACAAGAATCAACACCATCAACTTTCTTGCTAATCCTTATGGGACTCCTGAGGATCCAGCTTTGGAATTGGGAAACCTTTTTCAGGTTCTCACTCATTCCACTGACACCAGTTGCTACTAAAGGAAACCAGGGCTGTGGTGCGTGAAGCTCCACTGCCTCGCACTCACCCCCTCAAAGGGCTCAAGGCACTGTGCCGGGCACACGACAAGTGGAGATAACAAAAACAAGCCCCAGGCTGGAGGAGGGGGAAGCCCTGGCTTCTTTGCCTTTCACTAATGGGAGATCTTGAGTCTCTTTGTTTTGTTCTTTAGTATCATCTGGTAAAAACCTGTGCCTGTTTCCTTAATAGACATTCTAGGATTTTGCTGCATTGACTATTAATCTCATTTCAAGTTCTTAAATTCTTCTTTATTTTTACCTTAAATTCTACTCCCTTTCACTAAACTCTCTGAAGGCCTCCTGACTGGCCCTTAGGAAGCACTGGGGTCTATAGCACCCCTCCATCCCTGTGCCTTGGATGGACCATAGGCCACTGTGAGGACAGTCCATTTAGCACTTCTGTATTTATTGTAAGAATGATTGTAATGAAGACATACACTGTAAATATGAGAAATTATAAATAAAATGTTTTTCACATCAGACTGATATTTTGGAGGTGAGGTTAAAGCACTACTATTGGCAAAGCCCTTTATAGTTCCCTGTCCATGGTGATAGGTAACTGATCAGAAGGAATAATAATGTCATTTGCATCCAGGTCTTAGAACCTGGCTCCAAAGGAAAACACACTGATATACTTAATCATTTTACTGAGGATGGAGGCCTATGGCATGTGCAGCCCTGGGATCACAGAGCAGCTTAGTTAGTGGAGCTGGGAGTCTAGAGTAATCAGGGGAAGGCTCAGGGAGAAGGGGGAAGTCAGAGCTGGGCCCTGAAGCATAAGTCAGATTTGAACAGATGGACAGAAAAGAGGGAGACATTCCTAACCAAAGTGACATGAATATAAGGAATAGGTCTTTTGTTTCTTTTTACTCTACTAGGTATTGTACCTAGTAGATTGTAGCCTTTCTTGGTTGTGTGACTGTTACCTTATTTTGGATCCTTTTTGCAAAACATGCTATCACCCTCCATATAATCTTTTGTCTAAATCCAGATTTCACATTCTAGTTTGCTAAAGGAGGCAGTCCTGTAAAGGTTACACGTAGTCACCATCATTGTTTGACTTGTTTCAAAAGCTTCCAATTTTCATTTCAGTTGCCCTAGGACCGAGATAGTTCAAGGGTAACTTTGCTCCAGTAGGTGATAAAGAAGCGGGCCCAGCTTTGGAAGAGAAACATTACAAACTCCTCCAGGTTCTGATGGTCTCTTCAGTTGGAATGGAAGGATTCTTCAGTTCTCCCCATTTGGCATCCTTCCAGGTGTCATAGCCACTTGCAAGGATGAGGACAGGTGGGGAGCGAGGCATAGAGTTCCTGTAGAGCACTCATTCCTTATACTTGTTCCCATCCCATTGGGAGTGGGGGTGGGGTGAGGCTGGAGGGAGCACTTCTTGAAGCAAGCATTGAGCAACAGAAGTCATCTCCCTGCTCTCTCCACAGCCTTTCTCCCCATTCCCTGAACTCGAGATTCATCTGGGTTGATGGTCAGGGAAGTGTGGTGGCGACAGCCATGGGTTGGCAGAGGAGACTCAAGTCCTCCTTCAGCTTGGCCATTACCTCCTCAACTAAATGCAGCTAAATGACACTCTGAAGCACACAGTCCAACAGAAATACAATAAAATATTATGCAAGACATATGAAATTTTAAACTTTCTAGGAGCCACATCAAAAAAAAAAGTAAAAGAAACCAGTGACATTAATTTTAGTAACATATTTTATGTAACCCAATAGATCAAAAATACTACAATTTCAACATGTAATCAATATTTTGATATGAGATATTTTCATTCTTTTTTTATAGTAAGTATTTGAAATCTGGTGTATATTTTACACTTACAGCACATCTCTATTCAGATGCTAAATGTTCATTGAAAATATTTGATCTGTATTTAGATTTCATAAATCTGCAATTGAAAAAGCAGATTCAAGTTGCTCCAAACACACTTAAAACTTTTCCAAATAACTGGATCAGTTATAGGCTTCTAAATTTAAATGTATTGACATAAAATAAATTGAATTTCTCAGTTTCACTAGCCACATTCCAAGTGCTCAGGAGCCACATGTGGCAAGTGGCCAGCATAGCCACTGCACAGATGTGGAACACTAACCTTCTCCTTTGACATACCCTTTAAGAGGATTAAACCTAGAAGACTTGCACACAAAAATAAACCTTGGAAGAAAGCTTTGGGGAGTGAGGGATGGGGGATGGGAGATAGAGGATGGGGGAATCCAGGGAGGTGGATATGGAAGTTGGGAGAAAAGAGAGCAGAAGGAAAATCAGGCCGAGGCCAGCAGACCTTAGGCGTGAGCTCCCCCTGTCCTCCTACATCATCTTCTCACTCTCACAGGGGCTCCCCAGCCCTCCCTATCCTAGCCATGCCCCTCAGGCTCCCCCTGGGGTCCAGGTGCTCAGTAGTGACTCCAGCCTCAGGCATCCCCGTTGCTTTGTGGGAGCTCAGGCTGCAGACACGAGGGCGCCTAGTTAACTGTGGGGGACTTTGCTGCAGGACCCTGGCCAGGTCCCAGGGGCTAACTGCTCCCCTCCACCGCAACACCCCTTTCCTGATTTCCTTGGAGTCCTAACGTTCCCACACTGGACAAGGTATATCCACTTTTCTGGAGCCCACCAGCCTGAAGGGGGCAAACACCTGAAACCTGAGCCTCTTGAATTGTTAGCCATGCCCCATCTCTCACATTAGAACAAGCTGCCTTCCTTAGAGGTGTGAGGAGAAGTCTTGAGATCCACTTACAAGAGGAAATGTCTGCCAGGAAGCATAGGTGCCACCGGCACAGTGGGCACCATTTTGGCATCACCATTCATCTCCATATTGGACAAGGCCCAGCAGAGGTGCGTGGCCCTCCATGGTCCTCAGGCTTGGATTCAACTGTTGCAGGGTATGGGGAGAAGGTGTAAGGCCCAGAAAATACCACAAAGGAGGGTCCCCATGCCCCACCTGTGCCATTTCATTATAGAATGATTGGGCAGAGATAAGGGCCAAAGTGCTTTGTGATATGGAATTATTCACTATAAAAAATTATTGCAACCAGGTCAGCATATCATTATGATTGTAGGTCAACCAGGGATTCAGTAATGTCTTCTACTTTCATACCATTGACTTCAATGTACCTTCACTCCATTATCCAACAACACAGGGAAAGGAAGCAGGGCCCTATCCTGTAAGTGGGAAACTAAACAAGGGCTCTGGCTCTGGGCTAAGCCAAGGTCGCACAGCCCCTGCAGTACTAGGATCTTCAGTAACAGCGTGGGGTCCGCCTTCTACAGCTCCGGTGACATGGAAACACCTTCTTGTAATAGAATTTACCATGCTTATCCCAATCATGCCACAACCTCATAAAACTCCACAGGCTAAAGGCACTAAAGGCATTTGTACCAATGATTTCTGGAAAGTCAACAACCTCCTGCCTCCAATCTACTGGTAACATTAAACCCTGGCCTCTGCTCAGGAAAAGTCTGACTAAGAATTGCCAACTCTACATAGGCAAAGGAGTCAGCTCCGCTCCTGGGATGTTACCCTCACCTCTTAATTCAGCAAACCAAATTCCCAAGGACATATTCATTGGACTTTCTCTTTTCCTAAGGTGAACTGGAGAGAAGGAATACACAACACACACACACACACACACACACACACACACACACACAATATAATTCCATTTGTATAAAATTCTAAAAAATGCAAACTAAACTATAGTGGCAGAAAGCAGATTAGTGGTTGCCTGGGGAGGAGGTAGGGGTGGAGAGTGGGGGACAAAGGGGTATGAGAAATTGTTGAGGTGATGGATATGTTCATTACCTCAATTATGGTGATGGTTTCTCCACATATGTCAAACTTGTTCAAATTTTACACTTTACGTATGTGCCATTTATCTTACATCAATTATATCTCAATAAAGCTGTAAAAAAAGAAAAAAACAAAAACCATACACAGCCAAATGACACCCGGCCCCATACTGGCATTTCTATTCAGAGCTTATCCTCCTGGTCCATCTAGAAGGAGAAGCCTGGCCAGTACTGGCACATTTCCCTGGGACTCGCCCTGTGGGTAGGAGCGTGATTGCTATTCACATGGCTGGCTATGACCT
This sequence comes from Tapirus indicus, assembly GCA_031878705.1. Taxonomy (NCBI): domain Eukaryota; kingdom Metazoa; phylum Chordata; class Mammalia; order Perissodactyla; family Tapiridae; genus Tapirus; species Tapirus indicus. Next base: position 54,409,213 of record CM062918.1, on the reverse strand, counting down.
CTTGATACTGTAAGTCAAAGTTATTACATCCGCTTGAGTTCACTCATATCAAATATTAACTTTTAATTACCCGCAATGAAGATGACAAACACAGGGCCTATGGGCTCAAAGGCAGACTGAGACTTCTATGGAAATTTTGTTGCTGATGACAATTGACCAGTTTCTTTGGAAGAAGCAAAGATTCTTCTGGTGAGGAAGGTAACACAACCAGTTAGTTCACCTGCTGAAACTAGTTTTCCAAGCTAACTAGACATCCAACAACAGATCTCATGCGTCTTAGTTTCTTTCCTTCCCAACCATCTAAAACATAATCATTTGAAAAGTTTTCCTGAATAAGGTACATCCTTTGCATGGAGAACAGGCATGGTCAGGAGCTCATCACTCCCTCTTAGCCATTGGGTGAAATCTGGATTAATTTTCTGTGATGTTGTGCTATAATAAGAAATATATATTTGGTCTTTGCCCCTGGTTCCTGGCAGAGAGCTTCTAAACATTATTCATAATAAGCCCCTTTAAGCCATACCTAAGTTTATGCTAAAGAGATGATGCTTAGAGGATGGGAGGGTGGTTGCCAGAGGAACCACGTGATTAGAGGGTTGGAACTTTCAGCCCCACCTGCCAACCTCCAGGGAGGGGAGAAGGGATGGGAATTGAATTCAATCACCAATGGCCAGTGATTTAATCGATCATGCCTGCATAATGGAACTTCCATAAAACTCTAAACAATGGGTTTCAGAGAGTTTCCAACAAATGGAGGTGCTGGAAAGGTGGTATGCCGAGGGAGGGCATGGAAGCTCTGTGCCCCTTCCCCATACCTTGACCTATGTATCTATCTGGCTGTTCATCTGTGTCCTTTGTAATATCCTTTATAATAAATCAGTAAATATAAGTAAATGTTTCCCTGAGTTTTGTGAGCTGTTCTAGCAAATTACCAGACCTGAGGAGGGAATCATGGGAACCCACAATTTATTGCCAGTTGGTCAGAAGTACAGGTGACAACCTGGGACTTGGTGTCTGAAGTGGGGGCAGTCTTGTGGGATTGAGTCCTTAACCTATGGGGTCTGCACTAACTCCGGGCAGTTCTTAGTGTCAGAAATGAGTTAAACTGTAGAACACCCAGTTGGTGTTCACAGAGAAATGGATAATTGTTTGGTGTGGAAAAATCCACACATTTGGTTATAAGTAAAGGAAATGGCGTTTTCCTTTATCTATTTTTCAAAGTAATTTCCAACTGACTTTCTTTCTTGTACCTCCTTATTCAAAAGCAAAGATTTAATGAACAACTGCTGTCTGCGAGGCACAGATTAAGGGACAGGGATTCAACCATGATTTAGATAGAATTCCTATATTCAGTAATAACTGGTATCACAATTTCATTCAGGGAGACAGACGAAAACCACTAACCACAATATATAGAAGAATAGTATGGAAAGAATGCTATGTGTCTATCATCAGAAGAATGGCTATACAAATACTATTCAGCAAAAAGTTGCAAATTATTGATATACACAAAAACATAGATGAATCTCAAAAAATTATGTTGGGTGAAAGAAGTCAGACACAAAAGAGGACATTTTGTGGCATTCGTTTATATGAAGTCCAAAACAAGTGAAACTAATCTATGGTGACATAAGTTGGAACCATTGGTTGCCTCTGTGCAAGGCGGGGCGGATTGACTAGAAGGGAGCATGAGGGAACCATCTGGGGAAAACGAAATGTTCTATATCTTGATTGGGATGGTGGTTACATAGGTGTACACATTTGTCAAAAGTCATCCCACTGTACACTTCAAATCTGTGCATTTTATGGTATGTAAACTATTCCCCGATTTAAAAAATATGCTAAGGGATCACAGTGGAGAAAGCCACTTGCTTTCCTGAGTCTAATCAGGAAAGACTTCACACAGGGTCACATGTGAGCAGGACCTTGAAGGAGGAATAGGATGTTTTCTGGTTGGAGCTAAAAACAAGAGCAAAAATGTGGAGGTATGGTGCATCGTAAGTAGAGGCTTCAGGGATGTGTTTGAGAATGTCCTGGAAGGGAGGATAGGGAATAGTGGGAGGCAGGGAAAAGTGGTTGAAATCAGATTGTGAAAGGCCATGAATGAGATATCTTTTCAAATAAGGACAACAAGAAATTGTGGAAATGCTTAGCATAATATATGCTCATTAAAAAATATACATATAGGGGCCGGCCCGGTGGCGCAGCGGTTTCGTCCGCGCTTGGCAGCCCAGGGTTCGCGGGCTCGGATCCCGGGCGCCCGCCGACGCACTGCCTGTCAGCCATGCCGTGGCGGCGTCCCATATAAAGTAGAGGAAGATGGGCACGGATGTTAGACCAGGGCCAGTCTTCCTCAGCAAAAAAGAGGAGGATTAGCAATGGATGTTAGCTCAGGGCTGGTCTTCCTCACCAAAAAAAAAAATATATATACATATAATTAAATCATGTATAAAGCCAAAAGTTCCCCATAATCCTAACTCCCAAATAGTCATGGCTGACAATTTAGTTTTATCTTTCCAGACTTTACGTATGTGTGTGCATATTTTAATATTCATTTTTAAATTTTTAATAAAATGGACTAATAGTATACATATCGTATGCTCTATAAGGGCTAGGATCATACCTGTCTATTTTCACTCTTGTGTTCTCAGTATCTAGCACGATGTCGAGTGTAAGAAATATTTGTTGAATGGAAGAATGGTCTATATCTTGCTCTTGTTTTTTAACATATTCCAAATATCCTTATTCTTTTGTGTGTGTGTGAGGAAGACCAGCCCTGAGCTAACATCCATTGCCAATCCTCCCCTTTTTTGCTGAGGAAGACTGGCCCTGGGCTAACATCCATGCCCACCTTCCTCTACTTTATATGGGACACCGCCACAGCATGGCTTGACAAACGGTGTGTCTGTCCACGCCTGGGATCCAAATCCCGAACCCCAGGCCACCGAAGCGGAGCACGTGAACCTAACTGCTATGCCACTGGGCCAGCCCCTCCTTATTCTTTTTAATGGCTGTAAAGTATTCTGCTCTTTGAGGCAAAGCTCTATTTATAGACATCTGGTGCAAATTCCTTATAGTTACAAGACTATTACAAGATCTTTGTGTATTTGGATGTAATTCTGTAGGATAAATTCCTAGAAAAGGCATTGCTGGTTCAAAATATGCACATCTCAAAATTTTATAGCTATAATAGAGTTTGCTAAATTACCACCCGAGAGAGTGTACTAATTTGCTTTCTCACAATATGCTGTTTCCACAATATGCTCAACAATTCTTGATATTATCAATCCTTTTCATCTTTGACAATCTGATAATCTAAAAATTATTTGCTTGTTTTGCATTTCTTTGATTATTAATGGTTTAGCATTTTGTCTTATGTTTATTGGCTATTGTATCTTTTTTCTGTGAATTAACTGTTTATGTCCTTTGATCACTGTTTTACTAAATCATTAATTTTTTTTATTATAGAAGCTTCTTATATATTATAGGTGACAATTCTTTGCAAAATATGCCCAAAATATTTCTCCCAGTCTTCTTTGTTTACAGTATCTTTTGCTGTACACTTTTACATTTTATCTAGTAAAATCTGTCCATTTTTTTCCTTTGTGACTTGTGAACTCAGTGTAGTGCTAAGAAATACTCCATCCACCTTAAGATTATGAAACTATTCTAATTTTTTTCTAGTTTTTTTATGGCTTAATTTTTTGCATTTGAATTTTGAATATGTCTAGATTTATTTTCTAGTGAAAGTGAAAGGATCTAGCTTTACTCCCTCCCCAATATAATCAAATAAATCATCAAACAGCCCATTTATTGAATAGCTGATTCTTTCCCCATTGATTTAAAATCGCAATTTTATTATATACTAGATTTTCATATACACATGAGCCTGTTCTGGAACTTTCTATCCATATCTATTATTGTAGATTTATGGTATATGTTGGTGTCTAGTAGGGTAAACATAGAAATATTTTAGATATGGTTTATTCTCTGAAAGTAGCATTGTTATCAATCTAATCTAGATTGAGTAAATTAACAAACCAGACAAATTCATTTATCACATTGAAAAATTAAATATTAATATTGGGTATTCTTTCATAGTGTGTTAAATAGGCATTTAATATGGAGAATCACCTTCGCATTCACAACATTTTGTTCAGTTATTACAGAAAAACAAAAAGTTTTGAGTGTAATAGTAATTCTATATTAATTGCCTATAAACACATCTTCAACAAACATGTACATTTTTATAATTCTTTTATTTCTGTATGTTTGTTTTGATTATTTGCTGAAATGTAATTTTATATCTGTTGACTCTAATAACAATTTTGGGTTTGTAATTTGAATGTTTGTTTTATCACATTTTTATAATAATTTCACTTTTGTTGTATTTTACAAAAGTATTGATCTGTGGTGGATTAGAAAGTTTTTTAAAAATGGCCCTTCACTACCAGTAGTTTGAGAAGCAAACTAGTTCTAAACAGTCAACCGATTTCAATTTCCAACTGTTTGCTGCTTGTATAGAGAAACATAATTGATTTCTGATGTTGACCTTGTATCCTATGACCTTACTAAATTCACTAATTCTAGTTTCCTTTTTGTAGCTTCCTTAGGATTTTCTACACTAACAATCATATCACCTGAAAAGGGTTTTATTTCTTCCTTTCCAATCTGTATGACATTTCTTTTTCTTGTCTTTTTGCACTGGCTAGGACCTCCAGTACAATGCTGAATAAAAGAGTGGATACCCTTCTCTAGGTTCTAGTCTGGAAAAAGCATTTAGTCTTTTATCATTAAGTATGGCCTTAGCTGTAGGTTTCACATAGATGTCCCCTTTTCAGGTTAGAGAAATTTCTTTCTACTTTATTCCTAGTTTGCTGAGAGTTTTTTTTTTTAATAAAAAATGGACAACCTATAAGAAATAGATAAGTTCCTAGAAACACACAACCTTCCAAGACTGAAACACGAAGAAACAGAAAATATGAATAGACCAATTAGTAGTAATGAGAAATTTTAAATCAGAAATTTTAAAACTTCTAACTAACAAAAGTCCAGGACCAGTCGACTTCACAGGTGAATTCTACCAAACATTTAAAGAGTTCATACCTATCCTTCTCAAATCATTCCAAAAAACTGAAGAGAAAGGAATGCTTCCAAACTCATTTTACAAGGCCAGCATTACCCTGATACCAAAACCAGACAAAGACACCAGAAAAAAGAAAATTACAAGCCAATATTCCTGATGAATATAGATGCAAAAATATTCAACAAAATATTAGCAAACCAAATTCAACAATACATTAAAAGGATCATACACCATGAGCAAGTGGGATTTATCTCAGGGATGCAAGGATGGTTCAACATCCACAAATCAATCAATGTGATATACCACATTAACAAAGCAAAGGATAAAAATCATATGATCATCTTAATAGATGCAGAAAAAGCATTTGATAGAATTCAACATCCATTTATAATAAAAACTCCCAACAAAGTGGGTATAGAAGGAATGTACCTAACACAATAAAGGCCATATATGACAAATCCACAGTTAACATCATACTCAATGATAAAAAGCTGAAAGCTTTTCCTCTAAGATCAGGAACAAGACAAGGATGCCCACTATCTCCACTTTTATTCAACATAGCATTAGAAGTCCTAGCCACAGCAACTAGGCAAGAAAGAAAAGGCATCCAGATTGAAAAGGGAGAAGTAAAACTGTCACTATTTGCAGATGATATGATACTATCTATAGAAAATCCTAAAGACTACACCAAAAAAGTATTAGAACTAATAAAATGAATTCAGTAAAGTTGCAGGATACAAAATTAAAAACTGATTGCATTTCTATACACTAATAATGATCCATCAGAAAGAGACATTAAGAAAACAATCCCATTGGGCCATCCCTGGTAGCCTAGTGGTTAAGTTTAACGCACTTAGGCAGCCCGAGTTCGGTTCCTAGGTGGGGACCTGCACCACTCATCAGTGGCCATGCTGTGGCAGCAGCTCACATACAAAATAGAGGAATACTGGCCACAGATGTTAGTTCAGGGTGCATCTTCCTCAGCAAAAAAAAAAAAAAAAAGAAAAGAAAGAAAGAAAGAAAACAATCCCATTTACAATTGCATCAAAAAGAATAAAATACCTAGGAATAAATTTAACCAAGAAGGTGAAAGAGCTGTACTCTGAAAACTGTAAGACACTGATGAAAGAAACTGAAGATGACACAAATAAATGGAAAGACATACCATGCTCGTGATTGGAAGAATTGATATTGTTTAACTGGTCATACTACTCAAAGCAATCTGCAGATTCAATGTAGTCCCTATCAAAATACCAATAGCATTTTTCACAGAACTAGAACAAAGAATCTAAAATTTGTATGGAACCACAAAAGACCATGAATAGCCAAAGCAATCTTGAGAAAGAAGAACAAGTAGGACGTATCACACTCCCAGATTTCAAACTATAGTAATCAAAATAGTATGGTACTGGCACAAAAACAGACACATAGATCAATGGAACAGAATAGAGAGCTCAGAAATAAACCCACAGATATATGGTCAATTAATCTATCACAAAGGAGGCAAGAATATACAATGGAGAAAAGATAAAGGGTGTTGGGAAAACTGGACAGCCACATGCAAAAGAATGAAACTGGACCAATATTTTACACCATATACAGAAATAAATTCAAAATGGATTAAAGACTTGAATGTGAGACCCGAACCCATGAAACTACTAGAAGAAAACAAAGGCAGTCTGCTCTTTCACATTGGTCTTAGTAATATTTTTTTGGACCAGGCTCCTCAGGCAAGGGGAACAAAAGCAAAAAAAACAAAACAAACAAACAAACAAACAAACAAATGGGACTACATCAAACTAAAGAGCTTTTATGTAGTGAAGGAAACCATCAACAAAATGATAAGGCAACCTATTGAATGAGAGAAGATATTGGCAAATCATATATCCAATAAGGGGTTAATTATAAAATATATAAAGAACTTATACAATTCAACATCAAAGAAAACCCAGACAACCTGATTGAAAAATGGGCAGAAGACCTGAACAGACATTTTTCCAAAGAAGACATACAGACAGCCAACAGGCACATGAAAAGATGCTCAACATCATTAATCATCAGGGAAATGCACATCAGAACCATAATGAGATACCTCACACCAATAAGAATGGCTATCATCAAAAAGGCAAAAAATAACAAGTGTTGGTGAGGATGTGGAGAAAGGGGAACCCTCACGCACTGTTGGTGGGAATGTGAATTGGTGCAGCTTCTATGGAAAACAGTATGGAGGTTCCTTTAAAAACTAAAAATAGAACCACTACACCATCCAGCAATTCCACTTCTGGGTATTTATCTGAAGGAAACGAAAACACTAATTCGAAAAGATATATGTATTTCCATGTTCACTCCGGCATTATTTATAACAGCCAAGATATGGAAGCAACCTAAGTGCCCACTGATAGATGAATAGATAAAGAAGATGTGGTATATATACAATGGAATATTATTCAGTCATATAAAAGAATGGAATCTTGCCATTTGTGACAACATGGATTGACCTAGAGGGCATTATGTTAGGTGAAGTAAGTCAGGCAGAGAAAGACAATAGCTATAGGACTTCATTTATATGTGTGGAATCTAAAAAACAAAACAAATGAACAAACAAAACAGAAACAGACTCATAAATACAGAAAACAAACAGGTGGTTGCCAGAAGGGAGGAGTGTTGGGGAGTGCATGAAAAAGGTGAAGGGGATTAAGAGGTATGAACTTCCAGTTATAAATTAAATAAGTCATGGGGATGTAATATACAGCATAGGGAAATAGTCAATAATATTATAATAACTTTGTATGGTGACGGTAACTAGACTTACTGAGGTGATCATTTCATAATGTATATAGATATTGAATCACTATGATATACACCTGAAACTAATATGATATTGTATATCAATTATACTTGCATAAAAATAAAGATCTCCCCCCCAAAAAATTGATGTTAGATTTTCAGAAGCTTTTTCTACATCTATTGATATGATGCCTGTTGATATGGTGAACTGAATGATATTTGTATGTTAAACCAAACTTGTAGTATTGGGATAAACTCCACTTCATCATGTGTATTATACCTTTTATATATTACTGGATTCAATTTGCTAAAACATTGTTGAGGATTTTTGCATGTATGCTCATGATAGATATTGGTCTGTAGTTTTTTGGGGGTTTTGTTCTCTATAATATTTTTGTTATCAAAGTAATGCTTGGTAACGCTCATAGAATGAATTGGAAAGCATGCCATTGCTTCTCTTTTATAGAAGAGTTTGTGCAGAATTAGTATTGTTTTCTTCCCTTTTTTTTTTCACATTTGATAGAATTCTCCAGTGAAGCCTTGTAGGACTTTTTTATTAATAGATATAAGGTATTTCTGGTCAGCTCCGACATGTAAAGATCTTGGAAGTTGTCACTCCCATCCTTACAACAAGAAACTAATTACTGAAACACTAAACTAATTACTGAAAATCAGTAATTTTTCTTGCATGCATTAGAGAACTGAGGTCTCGGGGCAAGCCATCACCCTGAAATCTGGACAGACAGGAGAATCCAGAGAGTCACAGCTGAGATTTGCTTTGAGCAGAAGCTATTGGAGCCATAAAGTGGAAGGGACACTTAAATGATAATTTTGACAAACTGCTGGAGTCTGAGTGTGTAATAGCATAAGAGTGAGAAACTCCTAAGACTAGCACACAGTCATAGGAGCCCTATACTGTTGCGGATTTTTACCTCCAGGAACCCCAAAAGATTTTCACAGTGAAGAGCCCTCTGTGGCTCTGGCAGGGAAAGGGTATGAGTAATTATTGTAAAATGTACCCAGAGTGTTCTCCATAACAAAGGCCTACTCTCCAGGGAAAAAAAACCTTCCAAGTGGCTTACCCCCCTTGAAGGAAGGGCAATTCTCCCACCCCAGCCCCCTTTAGCTTTCCTGTCTCACCTAAGGAGGGAAAAAGCTAAGAGACACTTAGTAGAGGGATGCAGGCCCACTAAAAAACTGCGATTTAATCTTATGATTATAGGACACATCCCCTCTCCCACAACTTAATGCCACACCAAAAGGGTTTCAATATAATAACAGTGGGTTACAGCTGAAAGAGCTGCAAGACATAGCCTTTCTTGGAGGAGGAGCACATATGGAAGCCCAAAGTCAAGAGGGGAGACAAAAGCAAGGACACTAGAGGAATCTGAAGCCTCTGGCACTCAGAGCTGCAGCAAACATTAAATAGAGCCCAATTTAACCTAAAACTTACACTAAAGGCCTATTTACTTCAGTTTCTATTATCCAATACGTGCTGTCTAGCTTTCAATAAATAATTACAAGGCATGTTAAGAGGCAAGAAAAAACAGTGTCTGAAGAAAGATAGGGATATTCAGATTTTCTATTTCTTCTTGAGTGACCTTTGTTTTTTTAAAAGGAATTTGTCCATTTCATCTAAGTTTTTAATTTATTGGCATTCAGTTGTTCATAATATTCCCATTTTATTTAATAATGAAGGATCTGTAGTGATGTCTCTTCTTATTCTTGATATTCATAATTTGTGCATTCTCTTTTTCCTTATCAACCTGGCCAGAGCTTTATCAATTTTATTGATTTTCTCAAAGAACCAGATTTTTGTTTTGGTTTTCTTAGTTGTTTTTCTTTCTATTTGATTTCTGCTATTCTCTTCATTACTTCCTTTCTTCTGCTTATTTTAGCTTAATTTGTTCCTCTTTTTCCAGTTTCTTAAGTAGAAGCTAAGTCATTGATTTAAAAAATTTTTACTTATCTAAGCATTTACTGCTAAAAATTTCCCACTCTATTCCCTCTCAGGGGCTTTGTTTTAGAAACTATCCTCCCTCTCTCCTGCATCATCAATTCTTCCCTTTCCACTGAATCATTCCCATCTTCATACAAACATGCTGTCATAGTGCTGTATTACAGGGAAAAAAGGAAAACAAAAACACTCTCTCTTGCCCCCACATCCTCCTCAGGCTGTCACACCATTCCCCTCCTATAAATATGGTTATCTGTACTCTAATGCTGTGTCTACTTCCTTATCTCCCAATCTCTATAACCCACTCCACGTAGGTGTTCGCCCCTACATTGAAATTGCTTTTATCAAGGTCACGAGCAAATTCCATCTCTTCATATGCAATGATCAATTCTTACTCCTCATCTTACTCATTATTCAGCAGCATTTGACATACTTTCTCCTGGCTCTCAAGCCACCACTCTCCTAGTTTTCCTTCTTTCCTCAGTGATGACTCCACCCCCCCTTTCCAACCTCTCAGTTGGAGTGCTCCAGGATTCAGTCCTCAGTCTCCATCTTTTCCTCTTGCTCTCCATCCATTACCCAGGTGCCCTTCATCCACTCCTAAAATTTTAAGTACCATCTTATGTATTGGAGCTAGTCTATATTACTTCATAATTTGTAGTGCATAATTTTGTAGTTTCATAATTTTGTAGTTGCCTTAAAGTAATACTTATGTGTTTTAATCTGGGCAGTTAGATTATATGTTCTCTGAGGACGAAGATCCCCACCATCTTTCTGTTTTCCATCCTTTTAAAGTATCTAACACAGTGTTCTATGCATGGTAAGCCCCGATTAAACACTGTAAACTCCATCTCTGATTTTTCTCAAGCACTGAAAAACATATGGTTTTACTATTAGGAAGAAGCAGGATTTACAGTGATTCACACTTAAGCAACAATTACCACCTAGAAATTACTGAGCCTTAAAGCCAGGACCTGCTCAGGGCTCAAAATCTATTACAGTCACCTTAGAAAGTGTCAGCCTCCAATTCTTTTACTGAGACTGAGACCATAAGCCAGTTGAGTGGTTCCTTTTATTCAGCATTTTCAATGAGGTGAAGGTAAAATATGCACTTCTTTCCATTGGAGGTTTTTCATATGTTGAGGCTGATCACAGGGAAATCCCTGTTCCAACCAAATACCAAACTAGAGCTACAATTTCAGTGCGGAAGGGCCAACAAAACTGTACACAAATTTGAGCTGTTACCTGAGGAACGTGAACCTCTTCTACTGGCTTACAAGTTAGGAGCAAGGAGCCCTTGGTCCCTGAGGACAGTTCATCTAACAACACAGTCAACATAACAGAATTATGGAACAGCCTTATTCCATGCCAGAATGAACAGGCATCATAAGGCTTTGAGTTTAAGGCCATAATGATTCTCTACATAGCCTGATAGTGAAGGCCAATCTTGACCCCTTAGGTGCACTGTCTCCTCAGCAAGCAGAGGAAAAACAAAAGGACTCTATAGGCTGCTCAGGGTCACTGGGTAGAAACTAAATTGTACTCTCCTTATCAACCAACTCCCATCTTTAGCCACTATTACACGATCTTTTATGAATTTACTATTTTACAATTACTTAGGAGATTTTTCAAGGTGAAGTTCCAGGATCTTTGAGGATTCTCCTCCACTTGGTTTAAGATACCTTAAGGAACTTCTCTGCACCAAATTGTTTCTGAACACACAGAAATGAAATAGGATTTATGAATTTTAAGTAGGATAACAAAGATATCTTTTGAAAAAAGTCTCAGAGCTGACCAGTCATAAACAACAGAATGTACAGCAAAGTTTTACGAGAGACAAAAACTGTAATAACAGATACCAAAGGATACACTCTTCCAAAGAAGAGGAAACATGGGAAATGAGTTGTGCCAAACAATCTTTATTGTTCACTGAAAAATACAGGTCTGGAAAGGGTCTATTGCATTGTGTATTGAACACAAGGTCTGATATTGCAAGTATATATGATATAACAGTATAAGTTATATAAAATGATACATATTATACATAGAGACAGTACACACCTCTCTAAACACTAAACACTTTTATTAAATGAGAAATGTAAACACCACGATCACAAACAGAGCTCTAAGCAAAGCACTTTAAAACTGTTCTGTTGTGACATCTACTTTGTCTACCTGGTCTTAGGAAAGGTGGGGCCCAGGAAAAACTTAGCTAACAAAAAGCTAGCCTCTCAAGGAGCTCTTCCCAGGGAGCAGGCTGCCGATGCCTGAGACAGGCTGCCACCCTGGCCTCCCTGGAGCCCTCAGGTCCACGCTGATTGCTAATCCCTGTCTTGGGGCTAGTCTGAGGCGAGCGGGAAGAGTATCAGCTAGGAGGAAACTCCTGTCACAACTGCTTATACTGCACCAACTCTATGGATAAGAAGACCTAGCATTTTTTATGTGAATCTGCCACTCTCAGAAAACACTGAAATGTGCTTGAGAATAAAAATATTAACATTGGGAACAAAATCCATTTTCTACACAGTCTGCGGATATCATCATTTATTCCTTTCAGCCATATTTTCATTAAGATGCTCTAAAAGAGGCTGCTACTACTATATTACCAGTCAGGCAGGCCAGGATCGAGGTAACAAAACTTCTCCAGTTACAACTACTAATTCAAATGAATTAAAAATAAATACAAATTTATTAGAGAGCAACAAAATCAATCTATTATTGACTTGGAAACATATTCAAGCACTATAATATTCACATTCCAAGGTCAACTTTAACTATTCCTACATTTCCCTCCAAACCGAGAAAGCCCTGTGTGGAGGATAGCATACAACATCAACACCATCTCCTCCTCTCCAAATACTATCAGGGCTCTAATTATAGATAAATGAAAAAAAAAGCCCATTATAGATAACAAATGCAAAAAAAAAAAATAGCATCTCAATATATATACAGCAACAGACGAAAACTATACTCTCCCTCTGGGCTTTCCTTCCTTGGCATGAGGCAAAGCAAAGCACGGCTATTTGTAACAACAGTGCCTAAGCTGACTATGGCAATGCTCACATTTTAAGAGAAATCAGGATTACAAAGTTCCTTTATGCATAGGTAATCAAGGATTATTAAATAATTTCCTGAACTAAGACAATAGTCTCACCACCAAAGAAAATTTTCTTCTCACTTAGCAAGTTTTTACGAGTGAGATTTTACAATATTCCAGCTTCTTTACTTAATATTAAACTTAATGCACAGAGGACATCCTCAGAGCTCAAGTATGAGTAATATTAATATTCTCAGATTTTTCTGCATTTTACAGATCAGCAAAATAATATCAGACTATCCATTCAAGAGATTTGTAAGTCAACAGTAATAACCAACTACATATTTTTCTTATTCTGTTCATCAAAGAATACCACGTTCCACTAGGAATAAAGCCTAGTTCAATGGGTATCTTGTTCCCCTCAACTCTGCACAGTAAATTTCACTGTTCAGTCACTTACGTCCTTGACTCTTCCTATGACTCTTCTAGACTAAGGAAAATCTTGTATAAAGGTGGAAAATTGTGAACTCCAGCAGAATTATTGGTATTGGTGCTAAAGTAAACTTTAGGGGAATAACCATAATTGCTTATGTTTACAGCCTTACTAGAAACCCTATTCCTCTTAAATTCCCAGACTGAGAAATTCTAGTAATTTAAACCTGAGAGGGGATTTCATTGATAAAGGTCTAGTTTACATGTAAGGTTCTGGTCCCTGGAATTATGTGTGGCTAGCCCAAAATACTGGCCACGTTTCCATTTTAAACATGTTCATCATCCTTCCCTACCACAGTATTATCATATTCCTCCATCTGTCATGTCACTGGTGAGCCCCCTCATTGCTGCTCCTATTTCTTTTGGATGTTCTGCTGCACATATGGGATTCACTGAGTTTATCACTTTAAGTCTAGAGAATTTCTATTTCACACCATTAGCTCTCTAAAAGCCATCAACTGGGAACACTTTCTAGTTAGGAAAGGTACAATTCACTGGCATTTCCTCTTTATAAAGGAAATCAAAAGGGTTGTTTAGAAGCTGAACAAACACCTTCGGTATTTCTATTAAGGGAATGCTGTATCCGCTACCAAAACCCAGAGACATTTACTAGATCTAAAGATTATATGGATTATGTAAAAGCATGAATTGGGTAGAGTTTAAGACATATAGCCAATTTTACACTACACCATTTGAGGGGAAGTCACTATAAAAGTGTCAACATCACCCTATTTGCTTGTTTTCCTCATGCTTTTGGTAAACTTCCACCAGCTCCACTGAAGCCTGTCCCAGGGTACAGACTCAGCAACCTGCAGAGCTGCTCAGAGAGAACAATGGGATTCACCTCAACTAGCTGAGCAGCTAGCACTCAGCTGGCAAACACTGCCTTGAGGCAGAGCCTATGAAAAGCCTTAAATCCAGGAAAGATTTATAGAAGTTACACAAAAATTCTTGGCTTTATAATACCTTTCGAGGAAGTCAGAAAATAATTGGTTTTTAGTTAAAGAAACTGAATCTATGCTCAAAAAACAATGTAATGACTCAAAAAGCAAATTCTAGAATGGAAAAACTATAGAAAAACACAGCTGATTAATCAATAGCTTACTGTGGCTAAATTATCATAGTCAGCGCAATTTATTATTGCATTTAGAAGCACAGCCTACCATGTTCTCATAAAACAGGGTACTAGTCAAGTACATGAAAACAGTTCAGAGATGATAGCCCTTTAGCCTTTTTTGACTTCAGAATTTAAAAAGACAAAGGCTAACCAGGATTTGACATTCAAGTATTTACTTGCTCAGCCCAAGTTGAGTTAGGAGACAGCTAAACATTTGATTCTTATTCACTTATGGTGATCTTAGGAAATTCCTCTTTCGACACCGGTGGTTCTCAACCCAGCTGTACATCGGAGTCATCTGGGAAGCTTTTAAAAATTACGAAATGCCTGGACCAATTAAATATGGAGGGTGGAGCCCAGAAATCAGCAGTCTTTATGTTTCCCTAGGCGATTCTAACGTGCAGCCAAGACGCACACCACTGATGTATCCCTTTCAGAGAGCTGTTGCATGAAAGCCATATTGTATCTAGATAAATTCCACCAGGAAAAAGGACTTTAAAAAAAGGCACAGTTGTGCTTCCTCTAAAGATGCAGCTTACTGTTTGAGATGTGCTGCCTCTCGGAGGTTATCTGGAGCGCTGGTTGAAAAGGAGGAAGTCCTCGCCTTGGCAGAGCAGGCATAGTTTCAGGCTTCGGCAGGTGCCTCCAGCAACAAAGAATGCCCAGATACCCATGAGCACCATGATTATACATGCTGACACCAGACTGATTCCATAGTGAGGATTTATGAAGGTCTGGAAAGGGAAAATAAATCAGTTTGGGTAATAACAGCAAGCTTATTAAACATGTGGAGTAACCAAAGGTAAAGGAAAATATGGAATACTTTCAATAGCTGGGGTGTGTTTCATCAAACATATGATGTATGTCGAGTGTTGAGGAGCACCAGGCCCCACAAAGACATGTAGAACTAACCTAGTCAACAGACACTAGCCCACAGATCTGTGCTTTACTGTATTCAAATGGCAATCCTATAGGGTAATCAGAAGCCAGAAACTAATGAAATACCCAAATAGAAGATACATATTATATAACCTGGGCCCAGTTTATAATAATTTCTATGTTAATTGGCTGTTAGAATTCTCAAGAAAGTGAGACAAGTGCAAGTTATTTTAGTATAAATCCTTAGCATTCAAGGGACTACGAGGGAACAGCATCTCTTTTTCAGCTGCTCAATTGCTGTGGGTTCTAAAAGTTCATTTAAAAAACACTGATGGGATGCCGAGAAGTACTATGTTACACAATAGTGAAAGCCAAAGTGTCTATCCTAATGGAGCTTATATACTAGTAAGGGAGACAGCTAATGAATGAAGAAACAAATTAATTACAAATTGTGATGAATGCTAGGATAGAATAATTATAATTGTGATGGTGCTAGGATAGGTAAGAACAAGATGATCTACTTATGGTGGTCAAGGAAGGCCCTGAGGAAGTGGCATTTAAACTGAGACATACAAGAGTAGGAGTGAGCCAGCCTTGTGCAGACTAAGGGAGGGAATCAAAGGAAGGCAGAGCTCAGTGCAGTTGAGAATCTGAGAAAAGCTGATATTAATAATGTGTAGGGATGGAGGGGCAGCACACAAGATGAGGGCAGAGAGGAAGGCAGAGGCCAGCTAAGCAGCATGTTGGTAAGGAGTGTGGATTTTTATCCTCAGTGCAACGAGGGTCACAGAAGCATTTTAGGTAGAGGAGCTGAATGACTTAATTTAGATTTTTAAAACTGCAGAGAATGTATTAAAGGAGGCTATGGTGAAAGCAGGGAGACTAGTTAGGAAGATTTTGCAGTGGATGAAGAGAGTACAGGATGGTGACTTAGACCAGGTTGGTGGTGGTACAGATGGAGAGAATGGATGATATGATCTGATAGGACTTGCTGATGGATGGAATGTGAGGGAAAGGGAGAGGCCAAGAATGACTTCCACATTTCTGGATTTAGGTAAATGGTGGTGCTATTTAATGAGATAACAAAAACTTGAGGAAGACCAAGCTTGAAAGACTCGGGAAAAGGCCAAGCTTGGAGGGATGGGTAAGAATCAAGTCCAAAGAGAACACGCTAAGAGTGACACACCTGTGAGATTTCAAAAGGCAGATGTCAGGTAAGCAGTTAGATATATGAATATGGGGCTCAGAGGGGAGGCCTGCACTAGAGAAAGGAATATGGAAACACAGTCCATAGACAGTATTTAAAGCCATGGCTATGAACGCGATTATTCAGGGAGCTACAGTAGGGAGAAGGGAAAAGAGAAGTCAAGACCAAGCCCTGAGAACATTTATAAATTATTTGTGCTGTTTAGTATCACAGGAGCGAATTAAAAGTGTCAACATCACCTTATAGGCTTGACTTTTATCGAAAAAGAGTCAGCAAAGAGGTCTGAGAAGAGCAAATGTGAAGTAAGAGGAAAATCAGGACAGTTTGATGCAGAAGTCAAAAGACGAAAATATTTCAAAGACAGGAGGATGGTCAACTCTTTTTCAAGGCTGCTGAGATGAAAAAAGAACAATGTCCATTAGATTTGGAGAAACGGAGGTCCTTTTTGACCCTGACAAGTGCAGTTTTAGAAGGGTGGTGGAGCAGAAGCCAGTTTGGACTAGAAGTATGAGAGGCGAAGAAGTGGAGACAGAATTTGTGGAGATAACTCTTTGAGAAGTCTTGCTGTGATGGGAAACAGAAAAAAAAAAAGGGTGGTAGCTAGAAGGGGAAAATGCAATAACAAAGAGTTTTATGTAAGACGTGTCTGTATGCTGATGAAGAGAGGAACAGGCTGGTGAGGTAGGATCCAGGGCACCATCAAAGGAGTGAAGTCCTTAACTGGAAGAGAATTAGGTCTAGAGCCCAAGTGGAGGGACTGGCCTTTGAGAGGAGAGATATTTCCTCTGTTGGGCCAGGGTAAGTTGGGGAGATGGCTTCCCACCTGGCCCATCATTTACACTTAACAAAGGAGGGGACCTGATTGGGTCAGTTTGTCACTGTACACCTCTGCCTATCAAGGCTCCTCACTGTCCTTGCCCTCATCATATCTGCACATGTCCCTCACTAAGGCACCAACCCTGCCTATCAGCTCTGGCCAGGGAAATGGGCTGATTTTACAGGTAGCACCTTATGCAGAATGAGTGCTTTTCTCAAGAGGCATCTGTGGGCGTGGCTAACATTGAGCATTTTCTGGATTCTTCTTCAGAATAATTCTATACCTCAAATCCACTAAATTTTAATTTATTTTACAGGGTGCCAAGCTCTTTTGTATTCCTATTTAGTTTGTTTCTTTAAAAAATTGTTTTCTCCTTCAAACAATTACAAAAGCAGTACGTGACTGTTGTAGAAAATGAGAATACACAAATGAGTAAAATAAACAAATTTTAAAGCTTGAAATTCAGATAGGTCAATATTAAACAGAACACAAAAAGTGCAAATCATAAAGGAAAAACTGATTAGACTACATTAAAATGAAGAACTTTTGTTCATAAAAAGATAACATTAAGAGAGTACAAAGAAACCACATTGTAGAAGTTATTTACAATATATACATCTGACAAAGGCCTCTTTTAACATATAAAGAACTCCTAAAATGCATAAATTTATATATAAATTATATATATATATTAATATATAAAAAACTCCTAAAAATCAAAAGAAAAAAAACAGACGACCCAATAGAATGATGGGCAAAAGGTTTGAACAGGCACCTCACAAAAGAATTTCCAAATGGTCAATAAACATATGAAGACATGCTCAACCTCAATTAATCATGAGGGAAATGCAAATTAAAACCATAATGTGATACCACTACATGTCCAGTGTGATGGGTAACAATAAAGAGAATGCCACACTAAGTGTTGGTGAGGAAGTGGAGGAACTCCAACTCACAAATTAATGGTGGGAGTGTAAGTCAATACAACCACTCTGAAAAACTGAGTGGTATGAACAGCTGGCATAGGTATACCCCATGACCAGCAATTCCACTCCTAGGCATATATCCAAAAGAAATGTCTACATATGTTCACCAAGAGACATACACTAGATACTATTTACAACAGTTAAAATCTGGAGATACCATAAATGTCTCTGCTGGAGAATAGATAAATTACTGCATAGTCACACAGCAGAACACTATACTACAATGAAAGAGCAATCAATAGCTATACTCAGATGAATCTCACAAACATAGTGTTGAGTGAAACGAGTTGTATGGTTCCATTGACATAAAATACCAAAAGGCAGGGCAAGCTGTGGTGTCAGAAGTCAGGACTGTGGTTCCCCTTGGAGGAGCAGTGAAGTGGCACTAGGAGGCTCGTGAGAGCTGATAATGTTTAAGTTTTCATTTAGGTTCAAGTTAACATAGGTGTGTTCACACTGTAAAAATTCATCAAGATGTACACTTCTGATTTGTATCCTTTTCTGTATGGATGTTATCTTAATAAAACAATTACTTAAACATTCTCTAAATCTGCCATTCAGAGATAACTACTGTCAAGATTTTGTTATACAATATTTCAAATTTCCTGGGTTCTTTTTAATCATTAAGGAGAACAATATAAACTACTCAATATTAAACAATATTTACTGGCCACCTACTATGTGCCAGAGACTGAGGATACAAAGATTGACAAGATAAGGTCCCATCCTTGATGATCAAACTCTAACTGGAGAGAGATGTAAAAACTGTATTAAATAAAATAATGGTGGTCAAGGATAAGTGTCATAACACAGCTATGAATAAGGGCTAGTGAGAGTGCCGAGTCTGGAATATGCACCTTTTCCAGGGAGGCTTCACATGGAATGAACAGGAGTTTGCCAAACTGACCTAGGTTGGGGAAGATAAGTCACTGCAGATAAAACAGCATGGACAAAGGCATGCCACACTGGACCAATTTAGAGGGAGTCTATGATGTGAACTGTGGGGAGCAGGCAGAAGGTAAGTGCTAACAAGGAAGACTGATAAGAGGCTTATGTCAAACAAAGACTTATGTCTGGGTTTTATTTTATAGGCATCTGCTATAGCTGATCACTCTCCCCTCCTTAATACACTTGTTTTCCAGGACACCTGGCCCCTGGTTTTCCACCTACCTCACTAGTTGCTCCTTCTCTGTCTCCTTTGCTGGCTCCTCCTCTTCCCCCAACCTCAGTGCTGGAGAGTCCCAGGGCTCAGTCCTCGGGCCTCTTGTCTGCTTATACTTACTCCTTGTAATCACATTTTCTAGCCCAGATTTCTCTCCCAAACTCCAGACATTTTTATCCAACAGCCTAACTGACATCTCCACTTGGATGTCCAATAGGAAACTCTAAGGTAATGTGCCCAAAGAGAACTGATCTTCCCTCACAAGCTTCCCCATCCCAGCTGATGGCAACTCCATCCTTCTACTTGTCCAGGCCAAAAACCGTGGAGACATCCCTGGCTCCTCTTCTTTCTCTCCCATGCCTTGTCCAATCTGTCAGGAAATACTGTTGGCTCTACTTTCAAAAATATGTCCTGAATCTGATCACTTATTATCTCCACTACTATCTCACCCAAGCTGTCACCATCTTTCTTGAGGACTGTAATCTCTTCCCTCACTACAGTCCACCCTCAACACTGCAGTCAAAGTGATCCTTTTAAAATGTGAGTCAGATCATGTCCCTCTCCTCAAAACCCTACAACGACTCCTATTTCACTGAGAGTAAAAACCAAAGTCCTGCATTATCTAGATGTGGTTCTCACTTCTGACCTCTACCTTCTCTCCCCACCTTCAACTCTGTGACAGTATCTCCCATTAACCTCCCCCTGGCTCACTCTGGCCACCCTTGCTTCCATAAACATGCCAAGCATGTTCTTCAGTCTTAGGACTTTGCCACTGGCTGTTCAGTCTGGGATGCTCTTTCTCCAGACAGCCACATCACTAACCCTACTTCACTTCTTTGCTCAAATATCACCTTCACAATGAAGCCTACTCTGACAACCGAATTCAAAAATTCGATAACCCCCCGCCTCCCACACTCTGGATCCCTTTTAACCTGCTCTACTTTTCCTTTTCTCTACAGCACCTATCAATTTCTAACATATTACATAATTTCTTACTTATAATGTCTGTTGCTTGTTCCCTCTCTTTCCCACTAGATTGTACACACAGGGATCTTTGTTTTGATCACTAAACTGTTTTGTTCAGCTAGAACAGTACCTGGAATATAGAAAGCACTCAATAAATATTTGTCAAATGAATGAATAACCAATTGGATCCATAAGAAGGACATTTGCCTTTTTCATGTAACTTCTTTCCTGATTATAAAAGTGTACATCGTAGAAAATTTGGAACATGCCAAAAACTATAAAGAATAAAAGAATTCACCCAGAGATAATGCTATTAATATTTTAATGCACTCTCTTTCCAGTCTTTTTTCCACGAAGATCTGGCTTTACATTGTTGTCATCATATTAAAGGTAACTTTAGTATCCTACATCACTGAAAGGTTTTAGGTAGGAGAGGCAATAAGATTGCATTTTAGACAGATCAGAGGAAAAGAAGCCCAATATGAGAAAACCTGATATAAACTCTAAGGGGATAGAGGAGAGAGAAGCATGAGGTAGAATACCATCAGAAGGAACCTTTTCAATACTTTAGGGGAGAAACGATAAGGGCCCGGACAAGGCAGTGGTGAGGACAATTCTGATGTAAATATGTTACAAATTACAATAAAAGACTCAAAACATTAAATGTGCTTAAAAAGTATATCTAGACAAGTTTTCTTTTTAAACTTTATTTATTTTGAAAACTGGCATTATTATAATGTCAGTGAGGAGAGAGTGCAATGGGCACTCTTGTGACAGATTAGAATGAATAAAAATGGTACAACCCTTGTGGAGAGTATTCTGGCAATTTGCATCAGGGGCTTTAAAAATATTCACACCATTTGACTTCATAATTCTATCCCTCAGAATCTAAACAATACACTGAAAAAATTTCACGTACAGAAGATGTTCAAGACAGCATTATAATAACCAACAGTAGAAACAGAAGTGATCAGTTAAGCAAACTATAATATAATTTTTATGTAATGATATAAAGCCATTAAAATTTATATATTAAAAGGATTTAAAATAAAATGGAAATTGAGTATACCCATTAAAAGAAAGACACGCAGAAAAAAATCTTTAATGAGATCAACCAACAAATTAATAGTTGTTGTCTTTCTGTAGAAAGACTTAGAGGATTTATCTATCTATCATTCATTCATTCTTTTAAATGATTTTTCTGAATTTTCTATGAGCATGTATTTCATTTAGAGTGGAATCTACCACTTTAGATATGTGGACTTGAGTTCCATAAAAACAGTTTGAGCACAATAGCAATACTCACCAGAGCTGACACCAGCAGATGAGTCAGAAGAACTACAAGAAGGGCATACCACTTTTTCTTCTCACAGCCATCAAAAAATACAATGCCCCAGAACAGGTGCAGCATTATGATTACCAGTGTCATGAAAGCTGAAAGACAGTCATCCATTAGTGCCCAGTCATACAGACAACAGACGCCAAAGCCCACTGAATACCTGGTCATGAAACAGGCTTTGGGGTACACCATGCCACTGTGAGAGAGTTCAACCACCATCTGACAGAAGCAGAACCCTGAGACACATTTGCTCAAATGGTAACTCGGAAAGCAACATTTCTGAATGAGGGGTCAGATTGCAGCAGCTTCTCATCCAGAATGTGAACCTGTTAAACAAAAAGTTAACTTGGATCTGGCCTTCAAGGAGTTTCTCTGAGGAATGCAATAAAACTATTATGACATCTAATCAGCTCTTTTCAATTAGCCTTTTGCACTAATGAAGAAAGACTTTTCTCAATTAAAAGGAATATTTTTGTTTTAAACAAGTCTTTTCACTAAAGTAGAATTTCTCCTTGGATCCTTTTTTTTTTTAAAAAAAGTCCAGTGGAAGAATACAAATATTAAAAATTGCAATAATTATCTAAGATTCTTCTTAGGTAACTGAAACTGAATTTGACCAGCACACACAGGTTTTTCTGTGGAATACTGTGTGTTTCTTGCATCCTAGATGATATTTTTTATTTAAAATGGGCAAATTCGACAGAATCTGGAAATTTTAACTTGGAAAAGAAAAGGCATACAGATTCCCCTTTTGGGCAACATAATAAGATACCATTAACACCCACCAGTCTGGCAAAAATTCAAGTTTGACAATTCTCTTTCAAACTGCTGTCAGGAAAACAATCTTGCATTACTTAGTCAAGTTAACAATTCGCATTCTCTATTTCACTCCAGCAATTCCACAGCTAGATCTATACTCTGAAGCAGTTAGTTCTTGGACTAATAGATCACTAGCACCTGAGAACCTGTCACAAACGCAAATTCTTGGGACCCACCCCAGACCTCCTGAATCAGACACAATGAGCCAGGTGATCTGTGTTTCAATGGCCCTCCAGGTGATTCTGATGCATGGTTAAGTTTGAGAACCATGCTCTAGAGAAACTCTAATATATTTGCACAGGGAGATATATACAAGAATATTTTTGTAATAACAAAAAATTTCCATCATTGTCAGAATGGATAAATTGTGGTGTATTCACACAATGTAATACTATATGACCTAAAATATAAATTATCTCAAGAATACAATGTTGAGTGGGGGGGGAAAGCATATTGTGGAAAAATGCCTATTATTTCACTTATACAAAGTCAAAAACACACAAAACAATATTAAAAACCCATAACTGTTGTGGCTAGAGGAAAGCAAGTTGTTACATCTAGTGATAGCATGCTAGCATTTCAGTAAATGATGGTAAATACTTTCAAGTAAAAGAGGATTTTTTTTTTTAAACTTTGGGACAATGGTAGACTAAACTAAATGATGTATTTTAATCCCAGTGATGATCCTGGAAAGGGAAGTTCTCTTGAAGATAGATGCCTGGTGATGCGACGGTGTAGAGTTGAGACCACTGAAGATACCCAGGAGTTAAGTTTATGTCAGAAAAGACCAGGTAGAAACTGTGTCTACACAGGCACAAATGTTCACACTCTAAGGTTTTTCTAAAACCTAGATGTCAAGAGAAAGCAATAACACCACTAATGTGTCATCTGTTTGTTAGCTTATGTTTGACATTCTCTCTACGCATTACCATGAATAGTGAAACCAGCCAATCACGCTCCTACAGTCAAGTCCTGGAGTTCAGCTACTTGGAAAATGCTCTTACTTATGGAATTTCCAGTTCATTCTCATCCAAAAGAGCATTATTCTGTCAGTTTCAGACAAACATCCTCCAGATATCATCAGCCCTAAACTTTCTTCCAAATTCTAGGTCCATATTTCTGTTTGCAAGCCCTTTCCTGCTAAAAAATATCTTTGATGGATTGACCTTGTCTCCAAAGTAAAGTCCAAAGATCTCAAATTAGCATCCAAGACACTCTACAACCTAGACCCAAATTACTGTCCTTTACTATTCTTTAAATAAATCCTATGTAGCAGAAAACCAGAACTCTTATACTCTGTCTATGCCTCTGTGTTTTTTTTTAAACTGATTGTCTGTTTTGCCTGAATACTCTACCCCTCATCACCACCCCTGCCCATTTCACCACATCCAAATCTTACTTTTATTTAAGATCTAGCTCAATGCTATCTCCTTGGTGAATTCTTTCTGATACCTACTCTTCTCCATTTTTATTTTTAACACTCAACACACATTTACTGAGCACCTAGATGGTCTGGCCTGAAGATTACGTATATGAATTCTGGAGTCACACAATCCTGAGTTGGAATCCCAGCTACACAATATGGTTTTGGGCAAGCTATTTAACCTCTCTGAGCTTCTGTTTCCTTTATTTCTAAAATGGGGATAATAATACCTCAGAGAGTTGTTGCAGGGAGCAGCAGTGCTTTGCAAACCGTAGCTTTTCAATAAATGATAGCTACTATGTGCTGTGGTCTCCAGATTCAGAGATGAATAAGCCACAGCCTTTAGTGAGCTGGACTATCAGGTGAGAAAGTGAGGCAAGGCAGCAAGCAATTACCACATTTATCCAAGTTTCCCGGGTACTTGACTATGTTTTAAAATGCACTCTTATTCACTCTTGTAGATTATTTCTTCCTCTGACTTTATATTACTCATATTTATTTTCTTCCTCCCCTCGTTCATTAATCCATACAATAAGTATTTATTCAGTGCCCACTACGGGCCAGGCACTATTCTAGGCACCGGGGCTATCAGGGTGAACAAAACACAGTCTCATGGAACTTTGCCCACCTTTTCAGTTTACTGTTTTATTAACACAATATCTAAAGGGGATCTCTCAGTCCTTTATTAAAACACTGTACACTGCTACTTGACTGCTTCTTTATTTAGCTAGCACTAGTTTCTGGCTGGCTTCCATGGTCATCATAAGCCTTTACTATTACAATGTGCTACTTAGAATACTGGGATTTATTATTTATTCCCTCTGTAATTGGTTAGAGGTCCAACAGAAACTGAGACCTGGATATCTAAACTATTTTGCCACATACACGTAGCTAGAGCTACATACAAACTATTTTGATACTTCTCTCTAGTAAATGGAATGAACTCCAACTAGAGATGAAGATCTGCTAATAGTATCTCTAGGGTACTATCTTTTAATTAGTAGACCTTCCTCATTTCATGCTCCTAAATATAAAATTCTAAAAGCCCTTCAGTGAATCTAACCCTAAAATTTGCTTTGTTCTAATATTCTTAAAAGTAGAAAAAAAAAACTTCTCTAAGTTAACTATAAGAATATCAAAACTAATTTATAATCCAGATTAATAAAAGGAGTTTCCATAATTTCTAATGTTTTGGAACATTGATCAGAAAGGTGAACAATTCTAACAAGTATTGTACATCTCTTTGTGAAATTGTAGCTGTTTAGTTTGATAATGGACTTCCTCTTCTAATAATCTTTTAAGTCAAATTCCCTTGGTAGAGAATGTTACAATCTAACCTATTTCTAAGCAAAATGCTTCAGTTTTATATTTAAGAAGCTACATTTACTATTTGGTTCTTTTATCCTTCCTGAATGAATATACCCTAAATGCTCTAGCACACAGATTCACAAATTTTCACACTTGTCCCTCTCTCCCTCATTCCTGATACCTACTATTCTGTCCTTGCAAAGACAATGGTCTAAGATAAAAACTGATTCTAATACTGGATCCTGCCAGCATGGAAATCGCTCTCATCCAGCTTCCCCTGACAACTTCAGAGTATCTCTAACCATGCTAGAGAGAGTCAAGGGCTGCCGCTGGTGGTGGCAGGAACAGCCAGAGGAGGACTTCCCAGAGCCGAGGCTGAGCCTCCTCGGCTGCCCAGAGGCAGGATGTGATTACCAATGGGCTCTGGCTTCTTTCTCCAAGTAACAGAGTCTGGGGTGTCAGAGTTCTGTGAAATGAGAGACTCTTCTCTATCCCTCTTGGTTGCAGAAACTCTCTGGATTCTTGAGAGATCTCTAATGACCCAACCCAAGTAGGAGTCAGGCCACAGAACTAAATTAATGTTTCTGAAAATGCCTTTCCTGAGATAGAGATTTAACTTTAAATTTTTGCTTTAAAAAGGTAAGAGAATTCTGTGACCTAGTTTATTATAATATAAATGTACATATATTACTAATCAAACAACATTCTCTAAGATTAAAAAAAGACATTTTGAAAACCATCTCATATTACATAGCCATAAGAAAGGCATGGCACTGTCCCTTAATACCAACCAGATCAAAAAGGAGATGTCCTGAAAGCAATTTGAATGACTACAGGTATTTAAATAGCATTTATCATTTCATATTTATGAAAATGCTCCTGAGGTATGTTCACGAACTTAACAAACTGCCAAGGATATGATTTTATGTTTAAAGTCCCCCTAGCAAATGTTGAAGAATGATGAGATTCTCTCCTCAAATGAGCTCATCAGTGCAGAGTCAGTGTTGGGAAACCCCTTAGAAGTTGTCTGATTTTGTCCCCTACACAATGAAAAAATAGATCCCACAGCATCCACTTCAAATATTTACAATTTAGGAGCTTACTTCATTAAAACAGTCACTGTGGGAAAGTTCCTTCTCAAAATGAACCCAAATCTGCCTTCTAACACAGTGATTCTAAAGTGGAGTGATTTTGCCCCCAGAAGGCATTTGTCAGTGTCTGTAGATATTTTTGGTTACCACAACTGGGGAGGGGGTGCTTCTGGCACCTAGTGGACAGAAGCCAGGGATGCTGCTGAACACCCTACAATTCACAAGACAGTGCTCATGGGAACCTGGGGTATAACTCCCTAATGGGGAACCCACCTTCTGGCAGTGGGCAGTGACTGTGGGGCTCTCAGGATTCTATTATTTCGTATCAATGCTTCATTAACTTCATGAAATTAACTAGGACCATTTCATGTTTGTCTCTGACCTGGAATAGTTTCAGCACCATCAGATTTACCTTTTTTTTTAAAGTTTGCTTCAAACCAGCTCTCATATCATCTATTCTTGATGTCATATATAAAGCAAAAGCAAACCCTTAAGAACTTGGATGGACATTTAAACGGAAGTTGGAGATAACATTTGCAGTTGGTTTGGATGTGCATTATGAGAAAAAAGGGAAGACTCAGGAATTACTCTAAGGTTTTTGGCCTGAGCAATAGGAAGGATGAAGTGCATCAACTGAGATGAGGAAGATTTCAGAGGTACACCACTTTAAAGATGTTGTTCCACTGTCTTCTGTCCTCCAGAATTTCTGATGAGAAGTCAGCAATATTTCAAATCATTGTTCCCCTGAATGTAGGGAGAAAGTCCCCCTAGAGATGGAAAAGGAGCCTACCATCTGAAACAAGGGATTTCAATTTCAAGACTGAAATATTCACTTAAATATTCAAGTAAATCTTTGTAAATCAAAACATTCAAGTAAATTTTTTGTGAAGAAGTTTAGAATGATGAAAATGGTGATAAAATCCAATAGATCTATCCCTTAAAATAAACGTCAAGGGTGATTAATTCCTTAAAAGAACCATGAAGATTTCCAAACACTTACACATATAATAAGAAAAGTCTGGTTCCAGAAAATTTGGCTAAAATCTGTCCCAGGAATAGTGTTGGAAAACCTCAGAGTACACCAATGAAACGTTACAATGCAAACTATTCCCCCAGAAATTGTGCAATATAGCAGCTGTGATGTGAACATTCTGATTCTCTTTATTTTTTTTTCTTTTTGCTGAGGAAGATTCACCCTAAGCTAACACCCCCTGCCAATCTTCTCTTTTTCTGTATGTGGGCTGCCACCACAGCATGGCCACTGACAGATGAGTGGTGTAGGTCTGCACCCGGGAACCGAACCCAGGCCATCAAAGTGGAGCGTGCCGAACTTAACCACTAGGCCAAATGAGCTGGCCCAATTCTCTTTAGAAGAGCTGTGAAGAGGTAGAAGATTGAACTGGTGCAAGTGGTCTCAGCAGTGAAGGGCACCTTTGGTGAGAAGTGGGCATGGAGCAGGTCAGTAAATGCCAGGACTCCCAGCACATGCTCCAACACAGCCATGGAGCTGCACAGGATCAAGCTAAGGTTGCTGAGGAAGGCCAGACTGCTCAATAAAGTTGAAAACAGGGTGGGTTTTTTTTCCCCTTTCAAAGTATAAATATTGGATGTAGTGAATAAAACATATATACCTATGGGACTAAATGAAAGAAGATACTATGATGGATGATATTCAAAAACTGTTACTTTCTTCCAATGCACTTTATAGAGTAGTACTCTGCTCATCACAGCTATGAGAAAAATCTCTGTGAAACTCCTTGAAGAAAAAGAAACTAACATAAAAATCACCAAAAAATAAAGGCAGTAGTAGGTGAAGAAAATAGGGACCAATTTGCATGTGAAGAAGAAACAAGGCCTGCAGAGAATAGAGAAGCAGAAGGCATTAGACTATCTGAGCTGCAAAGGGATCAGCAGAGGCTGGCCACTCAGCCATGTGAGGAAAGACACATTAGTGTCTCAGAAGGAGACCTGGAACATATCTGAAAGAGTCACCAAGTCTCAGAGCACAGCCTATGTCATTCTTTCAAACTCTGTGAAGCAACCGCTGAGCTGCTCTGTTTGCCCACTGCCTAAAGATGGCTACCTGTGCTCTGCATACTTGATAATGTATCACAGGCTACTGGAGTCTATAATAAGCCAAGATTTAGTAAAAGGACATTCCAAAAGTATAATTTCCCATCCTCCATTATTTGAGCAGCTTGAAGGAAAGACTATTACACTACTGATATAATGAAAATATATATTTGATGACAAAATCGATGACACATTACAACATATAGAATATCCTGTGTCAAGCAGTGGCAGTTAGTTATGATAATTTATTATAAGAAATTAAGATTCTAATAAATTCAGAATGGATAAGAATTGCAGATTAAGCTCTATTGTCAATCATTTTCTCCATATCATTAATAGATGTTATAACTTTTTTCTACCACTTTGGAATTGGTAGTGTAGTTATTTGAGATAGTCTTGCTTACAAAGAGCTTTCATTTAAAAGTCTAAACGTTTAACAAACTGCCACATTGTAGAGATTATACTTAAAATATTGTGAAGAAAGATGAATGAATGAAAAAAGAAACTCACTGGGTTACAACAACAAGGATTTATTCTCATGCTCACTAGTCTAAAGGTTGACTGTGCTTTGGCTGATTCAGGCTGGGCTCAGCTGAACAGCTTTGCTACAGGCTGCTGGTACAGCTGGGTTTGGCTCCTCACTGCAGGTTAGGCCCAGGTCTGCTTTATACGTGTCCATTCCGGGGTCCAGGCTAAGTGGGCATTAACTATGTGGGGCATGTTCTCATGGCACACGATCAGAGCCCAAGGGTGCTGGCCCAACCATGCAAGTGCTTTTTAAGCCTCTGACTTACATCATGTCCGCTAACTGGCCAATTCAAATCACACGACTGAGCTCAAAGCCAGGGGCAGTAAAGTACATTCCGGCCACCATGAGGCCCTGCCAGCGTGTGGATGTATGATTCTATTACAGGTGAATGACATACTGGGACAAAAAAGGAATCTCCCACATTCCTCTTTTATTTTTCTTGAAGCTCAATATTCCTCTTTCCTTCAATCATACCCCATAGGACACACCTTCTAGATCCTTCACCATACTGACAATGTTCTTCTATACTAATCTTACTTCTTCAGTATTTCAGTTAAATCACAGTGCTCAGAACTGAACATGATACTTCACATGTGATCTGACCCATATTGATCTCTCCTAGTGAAAGGTTTAGTGACTAAAAAGCTTAAAACCTTACCTAGAAAAGAGCACTGCCAAGAAAATATAATATAAATTGAATGATTTGGGGATGTTTTAAGAAAATATATCAGCTGTCCTTCTTACTGAGTACTAGTTAAAGACATTGTTCTTCTAAAGCATAAGGGAGGCAATTCAGAGAGATAAACCCAGATTCCACATAAATTAATTATCCTCTCTCTAAATTGTTTTTTCATTTCAAGAACCAAATTCTCTACCCTTAGGCCATCTTACAGTTTATAAAGCACTTAAATATATACTCTCTAAATTAATTTCACTTAATTCTTTACAGCTCTGAGCTAGGTATTATTTTTGCTGTTTCTGAAAGATGAGGAAATTGAGGGTTAGATTGAAGTCAAGTGCTTCCTTTGCCAGTGAACAATGTCTTTCTCACCTCCAGGCCTGGGGAAAACTCTTACCTCTGTGTGAATATTCTTCTCTGACAACCTCCTTCCTTTGCCTGCCTAGCTATTATTCATCCTGTAAGTCTCTACTAAAATAGCACTTCCTCCATAAGCTGTGCCTAGCTTTCATTTTTTCAGTAAATATTTATGAGTCCATCTAGAAACAAAGGACTCCACAAAGCGCTGGGGATACTGCAGTGAATGAGACAGACACAGTCCTTGCACTTATATGGCTTAGCATTTGGCTGGAGAGAGGGACATAAACAAATAACTGCCCAGTTGACCAAGAAATTACAACTGTGGTAACCACAACAAAGGAAAAGTACAATACCATCCAAGTGTGAGTTAGGGCTTGTTTTTTGTGTGCTCAATGCTCTGCCTCATCATAGCACATAACACACCATATTGTAATTAGCTGTCTTTATCCCCCACCATGAGTGGAATGTATAGACATTAACTAGGTTGTATTTTCATAGTTCGGTATAACTCCTGTTGAATAAAAATACATAACAATTATTTGTGGAGTAAGTGATGAAATGATCAAATGGACTTGTCCAAAATACTAAATTAATGAGCCAGGATAAGACTTGAACTTAGGACTCCAATTCCTATGCTTTTGCCTCTACACAGCATTACCAAGAAATGGTAATGATTCTAATAAAAGTTAATACTACCCTACTACACAACCACAAATAAAAAAGAACTTATACATACATATTATTGATAAATGCCTGCTTGTAACATGAAAACCTATGTACACACAGGTATCATATAGTGTATTATCTTACTCACATTAACATAGATATACTAATTAGTGACCCCATATTCCTTGTTCTGATTATTACTTAGGCATTTGTAATAAAATAAGTTAAACTGGCATATAAACTTATAGATTTAACTGAAAATTAAAATGAGCTCATGCCTCATTGCAAGAAAACAATAATACTAGGATCATTATTATTACTATCTCTTTAAACTCAAAAGAGCAAATTCTGAATTCTTTTATCCATTTTCAACCTTTGCCATTCCAGACTTTAAAAATGCATTGATTTTTCTTTTTTTTCCTGTTAGGGAAGAATACTATGGAGAAAGTAATTTAGTCTCTCCATTGGCCCCCAGGAGGCCTATACTTGAGTCTTGGTGCAACAAGAAAATTATTCATTCTGAATCTATCTCACATCATCTTTCCCGCAGTTTGCCTGACTGCATCTCCCTACTTCTTTGAAAACTGTATGAAGACTTGTGGATTTTTCTTCATTACCATATGTTTTAGCTAAAAGTAAATTCAGGATAATCTGTATACTAGAAATGATATAAGAGTTTTAGAAATGAACATCATTCATTGGTGACTCAATTATAAATCAGATGTTTAGAGAAAGAAAAATATATCTAATGAAACCCAAAGGTCTGCTGTTTTAAGTTAGCAGGCATTTAAAATGGTTGGTCAGTTACAAGTTTCTTTGTAAAAAAAAAAAAAAAAAATCAATGATTCCCTGTTAATTTTCCATAATTTAAATTTGATATTACTGCACACGACTAAGGTCATTTAAATAGATTACTTCTCTCTAGCTTATGATTGACTTTATTTAGGCAAAAAATATTATAATAAAACATTTAATTATAGCTTGAAAAAAAATGAGCTCATGCCTACATAAATGGTAACAACAGCAGTTATAATATATGTAACAAACACAAATATATACAAAATTTGGGGTTTTCTTAAATGCAATAAAAAGTAATTTCTTAAATGTACAATTCAAAGTTTATGCTCCAAAGCACGACATTATAACAAATAAGAAACTCTTGCATATAATAAAGTAACGGCTGCTCTTTCACTCTGTAGGGACATATTCACAGCACCGTCACCCTGCCATCCTAACTTAGCTAAGGACATTAAAATATTTCATTTTCTTTGAATTTTCCCTTGAATTTATAGAAATTACAAATACAATCCCCAAATCACTAGCATATCTTCCTTCTACTTTCTTCCACAAGAATCATTTTAAGCTAGTCTTATGAAAACAGCCAGCTCATTAAAGGGAAGTAGCACCATCTAGTGAAAGAATCTGGCAGAAAAATAAGTTCCATTAGGAGGATGCTACTTGAGAACCAAAAGAAAATTGCTTATGTAACAGTATAAGAAAATATAGAAAAGTGGAGCAGTAATATCCCCTCTTGATTATGTTTTGTTAATTTATATAAGACTCTAACAGCTTTTAGCTATTAATATAACATTCGTTCTAAAAACCTAACACTCGGTATTACAATCATTAAAAAAATTGCCAGAAATATTCTAATTATGGAATGTTTAAAAGGAAGATAATTTGCTCTGTTGGAGGCACCACTAAATAAGTATGACCCATTAACACACTTTCCCATCTCTAACTTGTAGCCAGATGTAAAGGGCCTAGACTCTATACTGTAGACCTGGGAAAGCCGTTACACATTTTTGTACAGGGAAGATTAGTTTGGTGGCTGCTAACATGGTGGATTCACACGGAAAGTGTGTCATGGAAAGACTAACCAGCTGGGGGTTGATGGTAGTAATCTGGACAAGAGATGCTGAGGCCTGAACTGAAATGGTGAACAAAAGTCCATTGGGTTTGGGGATCACGATAATGTGCAGGATGTCTCTGAACTACTGCAGCAATTTTTTTTAATTTAGTCATACCTCCTTATATCTTTTCTATTATTATCTTAAACTGTACTGAAACATTTATTCATTTTTTTTGTCTTATTCCTCCTACTAGAGGGTAAGCTCCTTGAGGACAGAAATTACTTTAAAATAGATGTTAAATACATAATGATTTAATTAAAAGAATATGTGTATGACGTTATTTATTTCAATGATATAACTTCTAGAGATAACAAAAAATACACTGGGGTTTTGTAAAACTGTTTTTAAAAGATTCTTCTTGTGGAATTTCTGAGAAATCTTATGTTAACTATGTACATTATCAACTCTCAAATGTGTGATCATCGCATCATGATGACAATTTTTATACGATGGATGAAAAAGCAGTTTGAAATGAGTTGGTCCTTTTATACTGCATCTTTGGATAAAAAGGTCAGCTCATTTATTATCATTTTTTTCCTCTCAATTTCTTTTATTTAAAGAATAAAGTATTATTTATTTTTAAATGTTCAGAAGTAGGAAAACTAAATATTAATTTTTTTCAGATACATACATGAAGGTAAAACTTTTATGTTTTAGCCTCAAAACAAGACACATATACATATTAAAAACCTAACTTTCAAACCTGGTTTGAACTAGGGAATTAATAACACAAAATAAGGGCAATGGTTACCTATGAGGGAGGAGTGATGAGGAACAAAGGGCTCTAAGTTCCTGTTAATGTTCCAGTTCTTAAGGAATAGGGAAGATGGGTTGTTATTCTTTAAATGATACATGTAGGTTTAAACAACATTAAACAAGAACCATTTTTTTCCTCTAAATTTCAAGATTAAATTATAATGCCTATCCCAAAAAGGGGCCAAGATGACAAATTAATTAAAGATTAGAGCTTATATCAAAGATAAATATAAACTAATAAAAACCAAAAAGAGTATACAGCCTATAAAAATTCACGTCTACTATATCAAGTATACAGCAACATTGTTAGTATAATAAAATAAAAATAAATTTTATGCAAGGTGAATTCTACTCTAAAATTCTAAAACACTCTAACCAAATTTTTATTTTCCTAGGTCCCTTACTTTGTGGTGTCTAACAGTATTTTGCCTTTAGAAGGTATAACATAAATTTCTATTCACTTGAATTCCTAAGCTAGGGAACTCCAATAAGGATGTTCATTTAGATCATAAGGCTAAACATTCACAGCTACCAGGCACGTACCTGAATTTAGGAAGAACTGGGGAGAGTCTCCATGAATGCCCACTGTGCCTGGCCCCAAGGAGTCGGACAAGGTATTTACAAAGGAAAATACTCCACTCATGATTCCAAAGCCCAAGCCAGAAACTAAAGAGGGAGAAAAACACTGTTAAGTCCTTCATGATTTCTCTTCAAATCAAATTTCCAAGGACCAGAGAATACTATTTTGTTGAAAGAGAAAGGGTGCATACGCTGTTGGAGAAGCAGTGGAGAGCTGGCTCAGAAAAGGCAAGTGCTTGGCTAAATGATGAACAGAGAGAGAACAGGGGAAGAGGAAAGGAAGAGTGGAATGTAGCAGAGAAATGAAAAGACGAGAAAAAGATCTAGAAAGGCACAGAAGCAATAGGCGAGACAGAAAGATAAAATGCTAAAGCTCTGGGTTTAGCTTATAAGAGTCTGTAGAATTAAGTTTGATAGTTTAGAACTGGAACTGAGCTTGAGGGGTGACTGTATGGTAAGGAGTGATCCCTGGGCCAAACTGGGGTGACTAAACTTAGGGACCTAGATCCAATCTTTAAACATAATTCTGAAAGAAAAATATGCAGAAGAATTAACTGTATTAATATGAAGAGTCCTCCTAGTACAGCCAAAGTCATGGTAACCACCCAGAGAAGGTAACAGTAACATCACTTAGAAACTGTTAGTTAACTAGAATGTATCCATGTTAAAAACCTAACTTTCAAACCTGGTTAATATTTAGTGGACACACAGATAAGTGTCACCTGCAATCAATTCCCTTTCATAAAAGCCCTGGAAAGCTGGAAAAATAAACAATGTATACCAATAGGCCGAGGCAGTAATAAAATACTATTTGAAATCTACAAAGACATAAAAGATAAAAGTGGCTTTTATGTCGTCTAATTTTTTCCTTAACGACACCATGCAGTTCTAACTTACCATAGGCCAGCAATCGCATAGACAGTGCTGTCTCATCTGCGTTTATACTCTTCAAACCTTCACTGGCTCTTCTAAAATAAAACCACACAGATAATTTTTTTTAAAGAAAAAGTAGTATATCAGGAAAACATACAAGATATTTCAAAATCCAGATATTTACTGAGCCTTTTGATCAGGTTATACTCTAAATCTAAAATACATTTAAACAAAACCAAGCAAATCTTCAATGAACTAAAATCAACCAAAATTTCCAGCCAACTTTTGCCTTTTATCTGACTTTCACATAGAAGGGGAAAAATAAGAAAAAGATAAGTAAACAAGCCATCAGGCATTGAGTTTAATTAAAAAAGCAACCGGTTTAGTCTGTGCTTGGCAGCCCGGGGTTCGCTGGTTCGGATCCCGGGCGCCCGCCGACGCACTGCCTGTCAGCCATGCCGTGGCGGCGTCCCATATAAAGTAGAGGAAGATGGGCACGGATGTTAGCCCAGGGCCAGTCTTCCTCAGCAAAAAGAGGAGGATTAGCAACGGATGTTAGCTCAGGGCTGGTCTTCCTCACGAAAAAATTAATAAATAAATAAATAAAAATTAAAAAGCAACACTTCTGACTACTTTCTGAGCTCAGTAAATATTTAATTCAATATCCAATGGCATCTACCACTGTGAATTTTTGCTCTTCCCAAAGCACTGTATCTCCAATCCCATTTTGTTGGTGATTTGTTTTATTTTCCACCTGGGTTATATTTATTCTGCCACTCTCCCCTTTATCTACCTCCCACTCCATAGAACCTAAATTATACTCATCCTTCAAAGTCTAGTTGAGGCAGCAATTTCTCCAAGAAGCCACCTTTACCAATGATTGGTAATCACTAATCTCTCCTTACTCTTAAATCCTATAACACTGATGGTCTGAACTCTTACATGGGCACTTAATCATATGGTCTTCTGATTCTAAAATATTTTACATATTTGTTTCATATCCCCAATCAGGCTTCAGGGGAGAATAAAATGCTACCTTCAGAAAAGGAGATAATGAATACCTGAATGAAACATTAGAATACTGCTCAATAAGAAATGATCTTCAGAGTGATCATATCCATGCTTCTGTTATGGACAGTTCACAAACTTACCATGAGTCCCTGCCCACCATGCAGATGTGCTAGGAATGCACGCTGTGGCTAGTTGGTTCCACTAGTGTCACTATTACTAACCCTTGTTGGCTAGAAGCTCTGCAACAAAGATTTTGACTCAAAGGATAGTTAATTTATATAAAGCATATTTGTTAAAGCTATAAAGGAATCAAACATTTTAGAATAATTTTTCAACGAGTGCCGAAACAAAAATGAGTTAGGTTAACTCTAAGAGTAGAAAATTAAATTAACCACACACGCTTATATTATGAGCATTCTGTTAATTTAATTCAAGGTATGCATATTCATTATAGTTGGCCTATTCATTACATAAATATAAATATCATTGAATACATTAAATTAATACAACGCAGAATTCAACCAAAATAGGCATAAGCATAATGACAAGGTCTTTTGCTTTTCTAGATTCAAAAGAAACAATTTGCCATTTCAGTGCTCTCCATTTGGAAGCATCACTTGGTAGCAAGGACATGAGCCAAAACTTAAGTGACCGTTATCTTTCTCTGGAGCAGTAACCAATTAAAATATCCAATTTTCCTAAATAAAATAAACTTACCTGTCACAGGAATGTTGTTAAAGGCTAATTAAATCTTAGAGAAATATATAAGAGTAATAATCTCCATCAACAAATGGATATAATGGCATAATAGAATCAATATATTTTGGAGGATTTCTGTTTTATATAAATTGCTCAGTAATGAATAAAAGATTTTTGCTATTTGGTATATAGCAAAGTACTGCTATCACAAATATATCAAATAAATTCAAAAGTTTAACAAACTTCCTCATTCTGTGTTTCAAGTTTGTGGGAGGAAAGGTCTGTGGCACTAACAGTTCTCAATACTAACATTAGGAAGTGAAAAAGTATAAAACACCATTAGTTTCCACATTCCTGACGGATAGAACACACAACTAGATGTAAGGGACAGTTTTTAATTTGACCATTTTATTGAAGTGGAAAATTCTTTGTTTGCATTTATTATTGTTTCCAAGAACAAAGAAAGAAAAAGCTCAACTTTTTAAATACAAACTTTGAAAAACTACTGATAAATCATACCATCTTTCTTGTTTGTTCTGATTCTTTTTTGTATGTGTAGTAAGAGAGGGACAGTACCAAAAAATAGGCATATAAATTAAATACATCATTTTAGAAATTTTACAAAACAGACTTATGACTTGTAAGAAACTGCAGCAATGATTATTTA
Organism: Tapirus indicus; assembly: GCA_031878705.1. Taxonomy (NCBI): domain Eukaryota; kingdom Metazoa; phylum Chordata; class Mammalia; order Perissodactyla; family Tapiridae; genus Tapirus; species Tapirus indicus. The sequence goes on along the minus strand of CM062918.1, from coordinate 54,371,935 downwards.
GCATTTTTTTCTATAAATGGAAGATTTTCTAAAATTACCAACTATTTACGGTATCAGTATTATAAGACAAAATTGAATTAAATTATAAAAGCTTCAATCCAAGCCAAAAAAAATTCTAATATATGTTTTAGGCAATGTACAAAACCATAACTTGGATTTTTTTTTTTAATGTAGAAAGGGCTATCACTTGTGGCCACATGTCAATTTCTCACGGTGCAACTCTTTGCTAAGCTGAAAATTACAATTTGTTCATTCACTCATTCATTCAAGATGAAGTACTGTTCCTAAGGCCTGACCCATGAATAAATTTATATTAGACTGCAATGATAAAATCTTGATTCAATTCCATATATGTAAAAAAAACTGGTACAACCTCTCCACATCTGGCACCAAATTCAAATAGCAAAATTTGAATAAGGCAGTACTTTAAAGTTCAAAACTTACTTTGGCAGTGGAGATAGTCAAAATATTGATTAAACCAAAGCTCCTATATTTGAATGTAGTGTAGCATAAGAGAGTAACTTAAATGTATCTATAGAAATGTTAGTCATGAATAAAGTATCATAATAATTCTCAAATTTGTTTTAATATATAACTATATAACATTCAACATTTCTAAAATTTTCTAGGAAAATATTGTACAATATTCCAAAAGCTTGTTAAAGATGCATTTTGCAAAGGCAAACAAAGGCACCTGTTAATACACGTCTGACCTACTATCTGTTTGCAAATATCCAAAGGTCCTTTCAGAGGAGCAAATGTGGTTTCCCCAGAACACCAGAGAGGCTTCTCTGAACTTGCTGGCTTGAGAGCCTGCAGACTGACAGCCATAATTCCTTCCACATGTGGCTCTACTCCCTCACTGCCCTCATTAAAAACGGCAACCCATGTTCAGCTTGTAGTCCTTTGGAACCATAGGTTACTGCCAATAAAGGGATGCATTTCAGGTGAAAACCATGAAGAAACAAGGTAGTGAAGAACAGGAGGTACTCATTTAGCCACTCCAGGTTAAGTCAGGTTTTAGAACCTAAAGTCCTAAGGGGTTAGTAAACCCACATCCTAAACTGTGAAAATCTATTAGAAATTAAGTATGTCTCAAAATTAGAACCATCATACATGAGAACACAAAACCAACATGAACCAATGATGTTGCTAATGGGAAAACCCAGTGCAACCTGAGGATGAGTTGTTAAGAGAACAGGGCCCAGTGAAGGGTGGGAAGAGCTGCTGCTCTCTACTACTTTGACCACAGCAGAGTACTGTGCTAGGTTCTGAGCACAAGTAAATCCCAGGCACTGATAAAAAGGGCTGTGTCTACTAACACAAAAGAACAGAGACCGGAAAAGGTTTGGAAGCCAGATTCACGTCTTCTGAGGGCCAGGTGAAAGAAATGAGGAATGTTTAGCCTTGAAAGAAACAAGATAACCATGTAACAGAGATTTCATTTGCTTGTGTGGGGCAGAGGTCAGAAAGAGGGAGACTTTGATTACCTTAACATATTCTACAGTTAAAATTAAATTTTGGAATGGTAGTAACTGTTGCATGCCAGAAACATTCACCCACAGCTGAATGTCCATCTGTTAAGGATACTGTATTCCCATGGAAATGTAAATGTTACCTTCGATATTTAGTTGCTGCTCTTTAATATTTCCAGGAACTAATGGAAATTTCATTTTTAAACCTTTTCTAAGATATGACTTTTGCTTCTAAGCAATGGCTTCCTGGTTTTCTATTTGTAATTTAAATTGCTTCATTATTAAATTTCAATATCTTTTATTAAAAGCAACAAGTGAAAAAATACAGAAGACCTAGCATATTAGCAAGAACAAATTATCAGAAGCCTATTATAAGAGATGTTGTTGAGGTTCTGTCTTGGTTACATCCATGAAATTCACGGAGTGCCTTCATTATCTCATTTGCAGAAATGAAGAGATAGCACATTTATCACTCTACTAACTCTTACTACATACTCAAAGCCAACCTCACAACTGCCTGAAAGAAAATAGGGTTCCAAGTTCAGGCTGTGTTTCAAATCAGTGGTTTCATGTGAGGTCCTCAATGGATCCTACAGATGATCTACTTTCTGGCCGAAAAAGGGAACTTGTGCCCACAGCTTTTTTTTAAAATATACTTTTCTGTTATAGATATGAAAAATCACAAAATGAACCCCTGTTTTCCCCTAATACAGTCGAAATAATGGTAGACATAATCTCCATAAGAATTATTTATCTTAGGTGGTGGCAAGAGAATATGTAAACTCTAAGCTAGAATGGTGCTGGTGGTGGTGATAGTTTCTATGACTTTAGCTTATTTTTCTCCACGGCATTTATTATCTTCTAATATACAAAGTATTTTCTTGTTCATTCATTCATTGTCTGTCTCTCTCCCCTTCAATATAACCTCCACGAGGACAGAGACTGTCTTTTAATCATGATGGATCCCCAGTGCCTAGGATAGCACCTGGTATTGAGTAAACTCTCAAGTAATATTTTTTAAATCAGTGAAGGAAGGAAGGAATGTCCACATGTTAAAATACTCAATATTTTCAGGCTGAAAATGTACAATCCCTTGGCATGGACCCTCAAATACCACACTATATTAATGTTTCAAACTACTAAATCACGATTCAAATATAGCTGGGAAAAAAAGATAAAGCAAACATTTAACTTACTTTAAAAGTTTATAATACGCAAACCGGAACATTTCTTGGATAAAGACTGAGACTAACACTCCAGAGATCAGCAAGTATTTCTGTATTGGTCCATCTTTGTCATCAGTAATGTTTCCTGCTATGAACCAAACAAGGGAGGAAAGGAGTAGAGACACCAACCAAAAGAAAGCTCTGAAAATTAGGAAAAAAAGAAAAGGTTAGAAGTGAACAGGATTAATAATGATTTAAAAGCAAAAAAAGAAAAACACCCTGCTTGAGATGGACCAGATTTCCTGACTCTTTAATAAGGAGGAAAAAAAAGTCCTCGTAAAGTGATGCTCTGGATCAATTGTTCTTAATCAATGGTGCTTTTTCCCTGGTGAAATGAACATGTAGTCCAAGAGGAATTTGAGATTCTTCCTGACAATCACTCTTTTTCAGTCACCCTGCTATCTGTAAGTACATCTTCAAACTATCTGCCAAGGACTGTTTAGCTGGAAACCTGGTTATTTGCTACTTTTCCTAATTAATTCTTTGCCCATCGATGTACAAATGGAAGTGTCTTTTCCAGAAAAGTGCCTACATCTCTATTAACAGAGTGATTGGTATACAATACAGAGGCTGGGGCTGGCCCGGTGGCAGAAAGGTTAGGTTCGCGTGCTCCGCTTCGGCAGCCTGGGGTTCGCAGGTTCGGATCCCGGCGCGGACAGAGGCACCGCTTGTCAAGCCATGCTGTGTTGTGCTGTGGCGGCGTCCCATATAAACGAGAGGAAGATGGGCACGGATGTTAGCCCAGGGCCAGTCTTCCTCAGCAAAAAAGAGGAGGATTGGCAATGGATGTTAGCTCAGGGCTGATCTTCCTCGCAAAAAAAATAAAATAGAATCCAGAGGTTGAAAACCTGTGCTCTGATCTACATTAGTTTTCCAGGCCTGGTTTTTACAACATTCCTGTGGATTTTAACAATTATAACAAGCTTTACCAACCTTTTGCCCAAATCTCTATTGTCTTTAAAATGACACATGTGATGCAGCACTTTCAATACAGTGGTGAGAGATGAAGAAGCTCAGAAAAAGTGGGAATCACTGGCCTAGACTCAAGGGTGGAGGGGGACCTGGGGAGCCCCAGTAGGAGCTGCCAGACAGGTGAAAACTAGGATTATCCGCCTTCACCACCAGAGTTCAGTATTTACCAAGATCCTGCAAGGAGATGCACTGACAGGTGCTTCGGAGTTTTCACAGGTTTCCATCCTTTGGCTGCACACCTGACTCATCCGGAGAGCTTAAAAAATCTATAGCCCGAATTCCATCCCCTAGACATTCCGATTCAGTTGATCTGGGGTAGGGGTTGGGCATCGATAGGTTTTAAAGCACCTGATCCCCAGGTGCTAATGGCCCTTAACCCCTTTGGGATTGCAGATGCCTGTGAGAATCTGAGGGAAATGAGGGACACCCTCTCCAGAAAATACAAGATGCTTATTTGAACTTATCCACAATTTTTCATACAATTTTAATGGTCCACTACTCACTAAAGCCCACCCACGGACCCTAGGCAAAAACTCAGGAGCCAAGCATCAGGAGTGCCTGAGACCCAGAGGGTGAGTTCCTTCCCCAGAGCCTGCCCTCTAGGTTCGCGGGGTTCTCGTTCTTTTCCCGCCGACCCTCGGAGAAGGGCGAGTCCCAGGGAGCGGGGTTTCGGCTCTCTCTCTTTCTCAACCCTTCTCCCATCCAAAGCCCAACAAGGTCTAGCCGTTTGGTTGGGACGCCGGCACCCCCGGCGGGGGAAGGGACCCCCGGGTCCGGGTTTCCCGGAGCAACCGCCTCACCCGACGATGAGGAAGATGATGCGCAACGGCTCGGTAGCGATGGTGAAGATATAGAGGGCTAGCGCAGGCCCGAAGGCAATGAAGGTGCAACCGAAGAACACGGCCGCCGTCATGGCGACCGCGGAAGGCGGCCCGGGGGCCTGGCGGGAACGCGACGTGCGCGGTGCGCTGACAGAGCCGAGCGCGGGGCGGGTCGGGGCGCTGCGGGGCGAGGCGGGGAGGGCGGGGCGCGGCGGGGCGCGGCGGAGAGGGCGGGGCGGAGAGAGGGGGCGGGGCGCGGCGGAGCGGGCGGGGCGCGGCGAGGGGGCGGGCTTCATCGCCGGCTTTCGGCCACACCCCTCGTCTGGGGCCGCCGTGGGCCGAGCCGCAGTTTGGGATCCAGAGGCACTGTTTGCTGGCGACTTTAGGGCCGGAGCAATAGCGCCCTCCACCGCACGAACACATCGATCAGCCCACCCAGTCGGTCGCGAGTGGCTAAGAGGAGGAGAGGTCTCAGCCCGTTTTGGAGCCGAGAACAGGGAAAGATTCCAGATCAACTAAAGAAAACCTTAGCGCAGGACAGAGGAAGGCTTCAATCTCTAAATAAAGGAGTCTTTTTTAAAGCGCTTTTTGCCATATGCATAGTTGCGGGAACTTCGTGCTCCCGTCATGTATAAAACCCAAGCTGGGATAGCGGTGACCCAGGCGATAACTCACAGACAGTAAAAGGATGAAATAGTGGTGGACAAAGCTGTCCTCAGGATTGTTTGGGCGGTGTCGTTTTGTTTATTTCCCCCTCAAGTCTTCAAAAAAGTTGTTTTTTGAAGGCGTTCTCTGGTCGCCCGGTAGTAACGGTAACATCTCCCTGCTCTGTTTTTACTTGCTCCTTTGTCTCCCCATTAACATGTAAACTTTGGGACGGCAGGGGCTTTATTATGTTGTTTCTGCAGCACCTAGAAGGGGCTTACTAAATATGTGTCCAATTAATGAAGTAATTTAAAAGTAGAACTTAAAAGCATTTGCTATTTTACTTAATTTAACAATTTCTGAGAGGTTTAGAAATTAAAACCAGAAGGTTTAGTTCCCTGATCATTCACATCTTCTTCTCCATGTTTAATGGGAATAATAGTATCTCATGGGTTATTTTGAGGATTGTGCCTGCACAGTAAGTGCTATATAAGTGTTAGCATTCTTACTCATTCTTTAATGTCTATTATGAATAAAGCTCTTGGGAATCAACACTAAAAAGACAAATACCAGTAGACAAAAGTTGGGACCTGACTGAAGATGTTTTACAGCTCACCTCTGAAAATGGGCCTTCAAATAATACAACTACAGGTATTTAATTCTTATGGTAAAATGTCACCTTTGCCCATTTAAAACAGACATATTTTTTCCATTTACTCCACAGAATACTTCATTCTGAAATGTCTTATCTAGCACCTTTCAAAACTCGGGTTGAGACAACAATTCAAAGTGATAAGAGTGACTCACCATTAGATAGATTCTTTTTGGTTCCATCCTGATCAAAGTTATCAAATACAATTCCATTACTTCAGCTGCATGCAGAAATGCCTTCACAAAAGCATAATGTACTTGGGCCTTGGTGTAAATCAAGATTTTTATGCAAGAAATGGCCATCTACATTTTTTCCTATCTATTTTATAAAACTGTTTCATTATTATGGGGGCCAGCCTGGTGGTCTAGTGGTTAACTTTGGTGCACTCTGCTTTGGCAGCCTGGGTTCAGTTCTCACCTGCAGAGCTACACCACTTGTCAGTAGCCATGCTGTGGCGGTGACCCACATACAAAATAAAAGAAGATTGGCACAGATGTTAGCTCAGGGCGAGTCTTCCTTAAGCGAAAAGAGGATTGGCAACAGGTGTTAGCTCAGGGCGAATCCTCCTCAGCAAAAAGAAAACCTGTTTCATTATCATTGTTCAATATATCTGATAGATCCATGCTTTACTATTTGAGTTCAGGGCTAGAAAAGTTTTATTTCTCCTGACAAATGCATATGCTCAGCTTGAGTGCTAACTCATCACATTCAGGCTTTACCTGGACTCCCAGGAAGCTTGGAGCTAAATTTAATAGTCAAATATAGCAACTATTCGTCTGTGGCTTTTTAAATTATAATTACTGCCATGACTTATTCTTTTATCCCTATTTTAATGATTTGATTACCCTGATTTTAACCAAGATGTACATGTCTTGGTTAAAGCTGCCTCAAGTACTCTGGAAGTAGGCAATTCAACATGAAGAGCTATAAACTGGGGGGATTTGTATTCATGGTATTTTGACCATATTTCAGTTCAATCTTAGTCCCCAAGCCCAGTTAAAAAAAGGCAAGGCAATGCAAAATGTAATGAGTCTGCCCCCCTAACTCTGAAGACATCTTTAACTGATGTCTGTTGGAATAGAAAAGAAGAAAGCAACTAGGCCAAACTGGCAAAATCACCAATAAAATAGTCATCTTCAGCATTCATGGTTATTTACTAGAAAAACTTATTTCAAGTTTTCTCTGAATAATGGCACCTTACATTAATATAATGCATTGCTGTTTAAAAAGCACTTTTACACTGATTTCAACAATTCTGTTTACAGGTGAGGAATTTGAGGTTAAGTAGCAGTGCTATTGACTCCTTAAGTTTTTATGAACTTACTATTAGTTTCCTCCAAAATCTTGAAAACATAACGTACTGAGTGATGTTGGGAATTAAATCCCTAAAAGGTGACTGGGGAAGGAGGTAGGCACACACTATGGATACAGATACAGACTGCTGAGACTGCCTCAGAACTGTGTTTGGGGGTGGGGGGTAGCAAAAAGCAATACTACATTTTAGCAACTTATCAAGTAAGGCTTTTTGACTTTCTTACCAGTAATTCACAATATATTAATGAATTCACTTGAGCTTTATTTTCTGATAGTGCTGACAGATTTCTATTTACTCAACCATTTGTTCATTCATCCAAAATGCATGTTGAATGCCTATTAAATATCAAGCACAATGCTAGGCACTGGGAATACACCAATGAAACAGGTGTGGTCCCATCTCCATGGAGCTCACTGTCTAGTGGGGAAACCAGACAGGCAAGTATAAGGTGCTATGAGACTATATAGGAAGGGAAAGGGCACTCAATCCAAACTTGTGAGGGTTTGCTAAAGAAGATGACACCCACTCGTTCAGGTCTCAGCTTAGGAGTTAGCAATGCTAGGAAGTAGGGAAGAAATGGAAGGACAAGTGGAAAGGCCTCAAAGTGAAAGAAAGCAGGGCATTTCTGAGGGACAGAAAGTAGTTCAGGGTGTCCTTGGAGAGTGAGGAGAGGGACAAGAGATAAGAGTGGAAAGCCCAGCAGGTTAGAGTTCACCTCAAGTCCTGGGTTATCTAGGGGAGCGACATGATCAGATCTCCTTTGTAAAGATATGGAAAATTGGAGTTGGATAGGACTTTGGCCTACTGCATGCCTGAGATGATGGTGGCCCGAATCAGGGAAACAGCAAGAGTCTGGAGAGAAACAGGCAAACTGAAGAGAGATTGAGGAATTGTGCAAACAGAATTAGTGACTGATGAGCTACATGGAGTGAGGGAGAGGGAAAAATCAAGGATGATGGCTTCTAGAAAGGTGTGTATATTTTTAAATTAATTAACATTAATTTTATTTGCTATGGGGACATTCTCATATATCGCTGGCACTAATATTGGAAAACTCAAATTTTGAGGGTAAGAAACATGAAGAAAGGAGGAGAGAAGGTTTACTCAGTTTATCAATACATAAATGGCATTCTGGGTGATTTATCTTATTAAAAGGAAATTCTTCTGCATTTAATTAAAGATTAAAATAATGTAAGATATTTAACAAAGGTCAAAATAGTGTAAGGTAAGAGCCAGAATAAAAACCAGATAATGAAGCTTCTCTCTTTATTGCTGTACTTACTGAGGCATTGATGAATTTACTTCAAATCTTTCTTTAAATTAAAAAGAGGAGAACAAAATAGCTTCTAAATTACACTTAGCTATCTTCAGCGACATATTAATTTTGAGGACTGCTGAAGTTCACTGACTCTTTCCACGTTTATTAAATACCTCGTATGTGCCAGGCTCCTTGCTGGGTACTGTGGATACAAAAACTAAAGACAGGGCCCCCACCCTACAGGAGCTTAGAGTTGACTAGGGAAGGAAAGTAAACAGACAATTCGAATGCAGTGCAGTGAGTGACACTTTGGGCATACACAGAAGGGGGTTCCTAACCAGGGATGAGTTGCGGCTGAGGTCTTCCTGGAAAAACACTTACTGACTCTTGAAAGATAGGGAGAAGTTAGCCAGAAAAAGGGTAGGAAGTCAGCAGAAGGAACAGTATAGGCAAAGGAAGGACAAAGCATGATGTGTTTGGGAACTGCAATGACTGGTGAAGTTCAAAAATGGGTATGAGTTAAGGTGTGACAAGATCTAAGGCTGGAGAGAAAGATGTGAGGATGACAAAGGACTTTGCCAGGCTAAAGAGTTTAGGTTTTATCCCAAGGTTATGAGGTACCACTGAAGGATTAGATTTGGCAGGGACAGAAGATTCCAGTTTTAAAAACCTGTGGGCACTGTGAACACTGGATTGGAGGAAACTAAGATTAGAGACTGGTTAAGAGAGGTTGCAGAAATCTAGGCAAAAGATGAGGGGGCCTGAACAAAGATAGAAGCAGAAACAATGGATGAGTGGATAGATTAAGAAGAAATTAAGGAGTTAGGATATATAAGACTTGGAGGTTGATTAACTGTTTGGGGATCTAGGTAGACAATGGTGCTATGTATTATGATAGAGAAAAGAGGAGAAAAGAACAGGTTTCTCCTTCTGGGACTGAGGGTTATTGGTGGGAATTGCTGGGGAGGAGAGAAAAGATGGGGAGTTGAGTTTGAGTTTCAGACATGTGGTTTGATGCACCTGTAGCAGATCCAAGGGGAGATGTCCAGTAGGCCAATCAACATTGAATTATGGCCCTCTGGAAAGAGGTTGGAGCTAGAGATACAAATTTGAAAGTTGTGTTAGTTTCCTATTGTTGCTGTAACAAATTGTCGCAAATTTAGTGGCTGAGAGCAACACAAATTTATTCTCTTATAGTTCTGGAGGTCAGAATTATGAAATGAATCTTACCAGGCTAAAGTCAAAGTGTCAGGGCTAGGCCGGTTCTTTCTGGAGGCTTTAGGGGGAAATCTCTTCCCTCACCTTTTCCAGATCCTAGAGGCTATCCACATTCCTTGGCTCAGAGCTCTGCATCACATCACCTTTTATCCCCCTTTCTGTCGTCACATCGTTTCCTTCTGATTCCGATTCCTCCTGTGTCCCTCTCATAAAGACCCTTGGGATACACAGAGCCCACCTGGATAATGCAGGATAATCTCCCATCTCAAGATCCTTAACTTGATCACATCTGCAAAGTCCCTTTTACCATATAAAGTAACATTCACAGGTTCTGGGGATTAGGACATGGACATCCTTGGGGGCCATTATTCAGCCTACCACAGAAGTTATGAGCAGTTAAGAGCCATGAAAAAGGATGAAATTATTTTGGAAAAGTGGGGAATCATGAGAATGCTGTTACAGAACCTAAGAGAAGAGAATATTTCTGGGAGGGAGAGATATACTGGTCAAATGCTGCCAAGAGATAACCAAGATAAGGACTGCAAATTGTCCCCTACTTTAGCAACTATGCCATTGTAAGCATGTCAATGAAGTGGGAGGGGTGGAAGTCAGACTAGAGTAGGTTGAGGAATAAATGGAAAATGAAAAAGTGAAGATAGTAACTATAGGCAACGCTTTGAAGAAGCTTAGCTATGACAGGAAGAAAAGGAAAAAGAGCAATAGGAGAGAGAGACATGAGGCAGAGGGGTGGGAAGGTTAAGGATGCTTAGATTCTGAGGTGAAAGGGATAACACAGGATAAGAGTTTGCAGGTATCTGAGAAAGAGCGTGAGGTCCCTGAGAACAGGACAGAGGAGGGAGGAGAAATCCAGAGAAGAGGCAGAGAGAAAAGCATCGAATAGAAGGAATACCTCTGCTACAAGAGGAAGGAGGTGGGGATGAGGGCAGATGTAGAGCAGCCAGCCCGTGGTAGGCTATAGGTTGGGGAGGGACAAATGGCTAAGGTCGTTTTAGACTGATGCTTTTCTCTGTGAGGCAGGAGATGAAAGATCTGTCTACCAAGAGTGAAAGGAAAGAAGTAGGAAGCTTGAGAAGAGTAGTGAAGGTTCGAAGTGGTTGTGGGGATGAACAGGAAAGGCCATGACTGGGAACATGCACAGGCACAGCAGAACATCGACAGGGCTGGGGCCATCAAACTGTGTTGTTTGGAAAACAAAACAACAGAAACTAAACTCGCAATGACGAAGAAGGGAAGGATGATCAATTTAAGGCTGCAGTTCTATAATAGAATAACTAACCTCAATGTATTCTGAACTAAGTTATGAGCAGATCTGGCCAATTTTCTAACTCTTTAAACAACTCTAAGTCAAATGTAAAGTTTGCTAAAATATCTTAAGTCTACCATGGTTTGAGTCACACACCTAGCAAATTTGAAGAAATATTTTTTAAATGTGCAATCCATTTCAGAGAGTCATGAGTATTTCCATTATGTAGTTTTTATTTTAGACGAACATTATTGTAAAAAAAAAAGTTCACCTGGAATAAAATCCATTTTTTAAAAAAAAAAACATAGCATCAGTATCAGTACACAGTTAACGAACTAGCTTAAACAAGATTAAGCACATGACAGGTCCACTTTATCTGCAGGAGCTTTTCACATTACGCTGTTGGAGCAAAATTAAAATATGCTGAAACATACACAGTAGGATAATTCTATGGAAAAACTAGATATTTCCCATTAGGGGCATGATTTTAGTCAAATAGTTTATGGTATTTTGTATTAAAGGAACTGCAGTGTCAGCTGCAAACAAGTAAAACCCATCTGTAAGGCCATAGGAATGAATTATAACAATTAAATTCACATTTAAAAAAAGGTAAGAAACGGAAACAAGAAGTTCCATTAGTTCTTGGCAATAAGAAATGCAATTGCATATGGCACAAGCATTTCAAAATATGAAGTAAAATTTGAAAATATTCCTAAAATAATTGTTTGCTAATTTTCATTTCTGTAAATTTCAGTCATTTAGATTTTTTTCATAGTGAACATGACACTATGCTAATTTTATTAGTCTAAAAAAAAGACTTGATTCTATTGTAAAATTGTGCTAGCATTTGAAATTTTATTAGCATATCCTGTCCCTCTAGGTCCCTCGAGGACAAGGAATTTCATTTTTTGACATTCTTTCTCCCCCGTCTTTCTTTGGAAATAACAAGAAGGAAAAAGGAATGTCCTTTCTGTTAAAAGAAAAATTCTAAAAAACCTGACAGCAGAAATGAGTGCTTAAAATCTGAGATAAGTAAACCAACATAATGAAATGCTGTTTTAAAATTTTAAGCTTAAAAGCTCACCTTTAAAGATTAAGTACTAAATTTATAAAGAAATCTAAGTCATGAACTAGAAAAGACAGTCTGCATAAATGTATCACTTACTGTTCACAGGAAAAACTTTATAAGCCTTAATACAGATTCTCAGCATTCAGAAGCTGTAAAATGGAGTTACAGTCTCTTATTTAGAAATTTCTGCAAACATTTATCTATATTGCACAGCTAAATTTATTAATGGAGACAGAGAGATAACACTTTTTTTGCACTACTGGATATGACACATATGTTCTATTCTAAACTAACCTACCTCCTACCTTTCCAATGATGCCTTTAGTTTAAAACAAAACATATAATCTAAATTGAGTTGGATGCTTAAAGGCTGGCTCATTGTTTTTCTACCAGATGTTAGAATACTAGTTAGCTAAATGAGGTATAATTAAAAAATAGTCCTTCAAAGTAAAGAGTATAGTCTTTTGAAAATTTATAACAAAGACTGCACAAAATGTTTATGTAAATAGTAAGAAACCCTGCAGCACCTCCTAACTGATGCACAGGTGGATTATTTTCTCATAATCTGTCTGAAGTAAAATATAGCTAAAATAAGTTCCCAGTGAAACGTTTTACAATCAACTGATTTACATGCTACTTAAAGCACGTTTTCATTGTCTGATACCCTCAGACTCTATTTGAAAAGGTCTAGTCCAATCATTGTCAAAAATTAGCACACTGATAATAAAGTGCAGCCACTAAACCAGTAATACTGCTGCAAAACTCTTCATGTACCTTATCCATAAGACCACAAAAATGTTCACCCAAAACTAGTTTTTTTCAGTTTCAGCAGGGAACAGACAATTATTTGTCACTAAACTCATCTACAAGTAGAAAAAATAATGCACTATATGTACATTATTAAGCAAAATGGAATATTTATTGGGTCATTTTACCATGCAGAAAGTGAATTTCCTATGGTCTCAGCTCAAATTATATACAATTTAGCAAAGCTAAATGTAAGAAAATAGCAAGGACAATTTATTTCTATATAACAGAGCATATCTCCCCCCCGCCCCCCCCCCCCCGCCCCCACCATTTGCTGCTACTTCAAAGAGCACTTTTAGACTCATCTAACTTTTACAGGCTCTTTCAAAGGGAAGTTCATGGAGACTAGTTTTTAACCCATATAAGACAAAAGAAAAAAGAAGGAAGAAAACAAAAGCAAAGCATTGTTAAAAAAAAAAATTTAAAAAAAGCTAACCACAGAATATGTCAGTTTTGGTTTGCAGACAACCCCTGAGATATAAACCAAAGTGTTAAGACACCAAATAGTCAGAGGTAAATTACTAAGAGAATTACATTCATACATGGTGTCATAGCACTTGCCTTTTAGAAAGTACTTTGTTACCATCCAGAAAGCTTAACTGCTTGGATCTTTTTCAGAAAATTAGTGAATACAAGATATTTCTAAGAAATTATTTCTTCTTTCCAAAAATGTATCTAATTTTAAGATGGCAGATTTACAATCAACTTTCAGTCAAGGAACTACTGATTATACAGGGACACCAACAGGTGCCTTTAAGCCTATATAGGTAACTACAAAAAAAATCAAAGAGGCTGAAATTTCTCAACAATAAGTTTAGTATATCCATCAAAAATAGCTCCGGTATATTTGCTGCCACTAAATTGTGCATAAGTTTTCAAACAAGTCAGAAGGGTTGACTGGCGCAAGCATTCTAATGACACATCTGAATTTGAAGCAGAATTCTGTGGTAACAAGCAATCCACTTCCACTTTCATCTCGCATTCTGAACTATCAAGCATGATGGTAACCTTTGTGAAACAAAACAGGCCTGACAGGAGGAATAATTATTAACAGAATTCACTTCCCTAGTCACCTCTTTATTACTCCCTTCTGTGTTACGACACCGAAGGCTGGAATAACGGCAATGACATGATGATCTGAATTTGGCACGTAAGTTAACACTAAATATTTTTTTTTCTTATGTGATGGTTTCATCTACAAAAGTTATACCAGTACCAGTGTTTGCTGAGAAAGGCAGCTAAGCTTTTGGTTGGCATTGGCCCAAATGACTGGACCAAGTTCTATAACAATGAACCTGAACAGATGGAACTGGGTTCTATACATTCAACAACAGCTGTTTTAAAACTGAAATCTTGCTCATATTTTCTCTAATGAAAAGGCAAGACTTCTTCTAGAGGCCGCACTAGGTCTAATTACTTTCATTTAAAAAAAAAAGCCCAAATAAAAACAGAACAAAAATCATTATTTTCACCATTACCAAGAGCTGTCTCTATTAAATTGACATCAACAAGTTAATCTCTCTCCCTACAGGTAAGAACCTAAAATCTAAATCTAATTCTTGTTAACTCTTGCAGAAAGGGATTATGGTAGAAATTGGGTATTATAACTAAACCAGCAAGCTAAGGAGTGAACCTAAGAAAATATATATTACATATGCTGATGTGACAGAACCACAATTAGATGCTGAAACAAAACCCTAAATGGTACATCTCTCCGCCTCTGTAAAATTTCAGCTTAAGAAGTTCACAATTAGAAGCAGACAACAATGTTCAAATACGTTATGTTTTAGATAACTGAGTGGTTACAATAGGTCAAACATAGAAAAGAATAGTAAACACAAACTCTAGGAAAAGTGAGATGCAGGTGATTTCCAAATGCAGTTTCTATAGATTAGGCAGAGGTAATCAATTGAAAAAGTGATTTATTCAGCTACCCAGACTCTCTGGCAAGAAGATCAGGAATGAAGCAAAGCTCTAAATAATCTGAAGAAATAAAGAAATTGTGGCCTCTGATGAATAGATGGGCATTTTTATGAATTTTTAAGATAAATTTTATCAGAATTGAATGATTCTTATTTAAGAAAATCATAAATCAGAGTCCTTAAATAAATGCTATCAATGCAATAACATTTGGCCACATGAACCAGACCAAATGTCTTTTAATTTTAGTATATTAACCTCTGCTTTAAATGTTCTACTCTTTTTTTAAACATCCCCAATTGCACAAATTTGTCTAGAACTTTACGAGACAAAAGTGTGCGCATATGAGTCTAAGATTGTGCTGTAACAAGGAAAGTCTAACATTGATGTGCAAAGTGAAAAAGAAAAATAGCAGCTTCTGCAACAGGCAGTAAAACAAAGAAAGAACAAGTTAAGTCCTGCATGTGTCTCCACTTCATTGCTTCCACATTTGAAAAAGGAGCCTGTTATCTTGATCGGCCATGAGGCTGGAATCCACTTGGCGTTCCGTGTTGAGAGGTCTGGTTCGGCAGTGCTCTCAGCAGCAGCCGGGCGGTGTGATTCTGAGGCTGGGTGACCTGTGCTTTCAGAGAAGCAGGAAAGGGTCCTCTAGATGTGCTGCAGTCTCTCAGAAAGAGTTCATCAAAGTAGGGAACAACGGAAGAAACTGGTCTTCTTTGATCGGTTTTCTGTTATTTTCACTGGTCCACCTGCCCCTGATGAATTGCTGTCATTCTAAAAAACAAAAGACAAAGTTACCAAGGAAATAAAAGTTTCATGGTTTGACCCCAATTATCTAAAAAATAAAAATACCAATCCATATCATAAATGTATATTCAGTAGTATTTTATTAGAAAGGGAACTAGTTAAGCTCCAATGTTGTCTGTTTCTTTGGAAATGGTGGATTAAAATGAGAAAACTTTTTAGGATAGCACCTTTTATATTAATAGTATATTAGATAGGAAGCTCCTATTTCCAGTTCAAAGAAATTATAGACAATGGAGTGTAAAATTTCAAGGTTAATGATGGAAACAATGTTAAGATATTGGTATAGGCAATCCTGTTGTTAGAGGTAAGAAGAGTTGGTAACAAAAGGTATACAATTGTATCCAGGATTCAGGTTAAAGCAAACTTTCCAGGTTGTCCTAATGATTCATCACTGAGATCACTTCAAATTTAAGCAAACTTTAGAAACTTCAAGATCATAATTATATATAGATATAAATGTCTGTCACATGAAAACTGAACTAGATAATTTTATGGCAAAAGTCTAATTTGTGCCATTAATATTTTAATTATTCTGATCAAAATTCACTTAAAGACCACTTAAAGAGCCAGATGAAAGAACTGAAACAGCTGAAGTTCAGAAATAAGAAGAAACAGAAGATAACATCAATATCAGAAGATAAACTGAAGAAACAAATAAGAACCAAAGTTCAATCAGGTGAATATGTGAGGCAGAAAAAAATGAGTTAATGTGAATATATTTTAATCAAGTCTATCCTTTTAATCAAATAAATAAACAGCATAAGTAAGAAAACAAATTTTAAAAATACCCTAATAAAAATAAAAATTCTAAGTAATACGAACCATTTTTCTGTTGAGTTTTGTCATTATATCTCGTGCAAGTGTAAAAAATGCCTGAAGGTAAACCAAAAATTTCATTATTATATATTTATAATATATTTTAAAATAGAAATGTAGAATTTTTTCATTATTTCATTATAGAATATATTACTTTGAAGTTTTTAAGTGAGAAAAGAATATAATTATAATCATAGTATACAAAAAATATTGTACCTTATTTTTCAATTATATCATAAACATTTTCCAGTGTTATCAAACTCATTCATTCATTCATTAAATATTTTCTGCACATACTATCTGGCACAAGTTCCTCACAGGACACTTGCTGAGCTCGGGCCAGCTTCCTCAGTACACCAAGAACACCTGTGGGGTAGAGGCTCTGCTGAGCCACCCCCATGTTCCCAGAGCGAGACACAGTGCCTGGTCTAGCAGATGATGAATATCTGTTTAACACGATGTATTAACCTATAGCTCTAAAATCTGCTTTCACAAAAATCTCCACCTTTAATTCTTGACCTCTTCTCTTTCAAATTGTTTTCACTCATACCTGAGAATATATTCTCTTCCATGTTTTAACAATCCAAAATCCCGATAATTCCTACAGTTCAGCTAAATTCCCCATAGAGGAAATCAGTTCACATGGAAGCAGGACAAATCAGATTAATCTCTGTCATTTTATGCCTAATGTCTCTTGACCCCAACCAAACATTTTTTAAACCTATCATCCCTACTTTGTTTCTACAGAGCCAACAATCTTAAAGCTTCTTCAGTTGTGTCCACGCTAAACCCACTGTTATGTCAGTCTTTTTGTTCACAACCACTCCTGATGCCCCGAAAAATATTCAGCAAAAGGATTATTTCCAATCAAGTCAAATAGAAACAATATGATGACTACTATTATCACTCACTGTCAGTGTCTCACTGTCACACTGGTCACCTGTGAGTCTACGTTTCTACATAAGCCCATCCCAGTTTTTATGAGGCTAACCACACTAAGTTAAAGCTCTGGGAAAATTGCTAACTTCTGCAGAATACCTGGCCAGAATAAGCAGCTCGGGCAACTCCCAGCTCTGTATTTCCATAACTCAATGGTCTCTCTAAGCCACAGCTGTGATCAGGGTGCAGGTGCTAACAGAGCGACCTAAGCCTGCTCCACTAAGCCAGGCTATGGAGTTCATTCTGTGGGAGCAACCCTAGGTGGGCCATCCCAGTGATCAAGCTTTTCTCCTATCTCCACCATTACAGCTGACTTAAGAGGCTCCCCTCTTTCTGATGGAAGGAAATCCTTTTGCGGCAAGCAGGAAGCATTTTTCTGCTTATCTATGCTTATATAAATAAATCAGAAGATACTTCTTGTTTCCTAACACCCAAGAGCCAAGCTGAAAAAATGAGTGTTAGTCATTTACAACAAACAGAAAGTTCTGATCAGTGTCCACTAGCCAATAAAGTCATTTAAGTCTCGACTTTTAGCCATCATGTTATAGTGAACAGTGAGGAGCCTAAGAGTGTAAATGTTTATGAAACCATCAGTATTACTGTTAAGTGAATTACATGTACTAACACACATTCTTATTTTTATGATCAGTTTAAAAAATGTTTTTAAAAAAGAAAATATTATCAACAATTCTGCCCTTGGTTAAGAAAACCTATTCTTAGAAGACTTTAGATGAGTTGGTTTTCTTTAACAGTTAACTTACTGAAAATTTATTAAAGCTACTCTCTGATAAACACATTTTCTTATTTCTACTAAATGCCACTGTGTTACAATGTATCATGCTTAATCTACTTCAAATGTGTACACTAAGGGAATCTGTTCAATAAGCTAACAGTTTAGCTCTCTCTTCAGAGAGTACAGACATGAAAGTAATTATGCCTCTCCTGCTACAGGATGACACGAACGATGATAAATGAGCAGAAGACACTGTGCTTTGGTTGGCTGGTACAGGACTTCCAGCTTCCCAAACAAAGGGCAAAACTGAACTCAAACTGAACTTAAACTTCTAACTTCTGTTCAGTGAATCTTAATGGAGCAATCTAATATATTCCATGTGGAGGCTGGACGCTAGAAATTCAACAACCAGGCTCCACAGAAAAGTCAAAAGCACAAAAGTTCACACAATGGAGATGGCATTCACACAAGGCACTCACTAAGTCAGAAGGAACAAGGCTTTGAGAGTTGCTTGAACATAGGCCCCTAAGCACTAGAGCTTCTACGTAATAAGTCACCAAACATCTCTTCCTTACCTCTTCTACATTTGTACTGGATTTTGCACTTGTCTCCAAGAATTTAATCCCATAGTCAATCGCTAACTGAAAGGCAAACAGAAATATTTAAATTCAGTGCAAGTTGCTTGACCATATAAAGTGTCTATATTTTTCTGGTTTTCAAAGTTCCAAAGGTATAGTGTCTAGTTCAGAACTTCTGTGGTTCTCAAATTTCTTTGCTTTCTTCTGTTGCGTTTGGAATTTAGATATCTAACTTATCACAAATAAAATGGCACAACTTCCATTCAAAACACAGTCTAAGTACTTCTCTTTTTTCTATTATACTTTTAGTTCTCTAATATACTTACAAGAAAAACTATGAGACAGACACCCACCCCTACCATTAACTTGGGATTCATTTACTCCTTTTATCTGCTCAAGTAAATTCTCCAACAGTTACTATACTGACTTTTAATTATTGTTTAATAAATTGGCACATAATAGAACAAAAGCTTAAAATATGAAGTACTCATTGCTTTGCATCTATCAATTGAGACAACCTGTGAACTCTTCCATATTTCCATCTACTCCCAAGAGTTCCAGTTCATTTACGATAAATACCAAGAATAAGTGAATGTTTTTAGGGGAAAAAAGTTTTCAGTCAGGTTGAAAAACAGAATGCGTTTTGCATGATTCACTAAAAAAAGGCTAAAGCAAAATTCTAAGACTTAAACATTGAAGGCTCTAAGTCAATTTAGAACATGTCAGAGAAGTAAATATGTACATATAATAAACTCTTTTACTTTACAGGTCACAAAACAGAGAAACACCTAGAAATGACCTAGAAATGACATCCATAGCTTGATGATTTACATGGAGTTTATCCATAATGACCTAAATCTAATGAGTAGAAATATTCTTAGAAAAAAAATAATGAATTGGAAAATGATCATTATTGAAACTTTACCTATGCTATTACTTTTTTTCAAAGAGAATGAACTACTTCAGCTTCAAAACTGGGCATTTTCACAGAGCTATGGAAGAAACCGCCTAAACTCTAAGCTGTAGGAATCTTAAAAAGGACCAATCTGTATCTCCCAGAAAACAGCAAATTCCTTAGGAATGAGTCATGACTACACAGTATATGGAGTTGGCTCTCGAATACTAATTCACACCATTCAAGTATGAATTACATCTCTTTGTTGTTTTTTTAAGGAGTAAAATACAGATATGTTTAAAACTTAAATCAATAATTAAATAATACTAAGAAAACAAAGGCTTAATGTGAGTAGATTCCAATCTTTATGCATTCAGATGAAATTTACCTTCTCCCCTCTTTCTTTTGACACTTGTCTTTTGTCATTCATATCACATTTGTTACCCAGGATCATTCTTTCCACATCTGAAGAGGCATGCTGCAGGGAGAAAATAATATGTTATAAAAACAGCCCGAGAAAAACACAGTTATTCAACAGACAAATCCTAACCTGTGAGAAACATAACCATGAATTTAACAGACAAATAATCTTTCACTCAACACAATGCCTGATTCAGAGAAAAATTTAAAAGACGGGAGGAAGGGAAAAGCTACAGCATAAGAGCACATGCAAACTTTTTCCCCAAAGGTGTGCAGTCATTCTCATGTCTTTTTTTGCAGATGAACAAAAAGAAATAAAATCTATGGTTATCTAACAACAAAACTTCCAAACATTAGTTTGGGTCAGAGAGGAAAAAAAAATCTGAGTAAGCCAATCTGAAAAAGGTATTCTGGATTCTGAACCACTTAAAAACTACATTCATGCAGATTAATATAAAGGTGAACAAAATTATTTCAGAGTCAGATTTCTTTCTGAAATGTCAAAGACTTAAAAAAAATTTTAATACCAATCAATCTGGAATTAAACCAAATTTCAAATATCTCAGATGGAGAAAATGTTAGAAGGGCAAAATGATAAGTTGCTGGAATAAAGATATATCTTTGCCAGTCAAACAGCATGGTGGAAAAGACAAAACCTGGAAGTCAGATGTTCTAATCCTGGCTCTCCTTTTGAAAGGCTATACAAGCACAGACAAGTCACTTCTTTCTGACCTCAGTGTTCTCATGCGTGAAATGGGGACTTGGAGTAAATTATTTTCAAGATCTGGCCCAAGTTTAAAATTCTGTGAAACTGCTCATCTGTCTGCATCCCCCAGTCTGGCCGAGCGGTCAGACGGGCAGACAGGAGGTCTCACACCCTCCACAGCGCTCCTCACAGCAAGAGGGCCTGACCCACCCACGCTCTACTTCTCAGCAGCTCAGGTGCCTCTTAGAGAGACAGGAGGAGTCCTTTACAAGCACCCAACAGGTATCATCATTCCAGCATCATCTTGATAATCTCTGGAATCATCGTTCTCTTTCCACACATACCTCTTCAATGTTTCTTATCCAATTTTTAATATTGTCAAAGGACTTTTCATTTGTGATGTCATAGACCAGCATAATTCCCTATAGGAGAAAAAAAGATCTTAATTTAGTACCTTATATATTTAAAGTTATAGAATATAATATTGATGTACTCCTCCTCTCCAGAAACCTTTTGTTTGTCCCTTTTTTTGTCTTTATAAAAGGGATTCATAATAAATTTTAAAAGTACAGAAAAGCAAAAATAAATAAGTTCTTCCATTGTGTCACCATGTAAATAATCTGTTAACATTTTCACTGTTAACCTTTAATTAATTAGTGATCACGGTAAAGGTGATACACCCTTTCTGCCTGACCTCACATGATAAGATTTGGCACCAACTGGAGTGGAAAGAGTGTTTAAGTTAAAACAGAGATACCATGGAGAGTAAGAGGCAATCACTTCTGTCGTGTACTTACTTATTCCAAGTAGAAATTATCTTGCTCCTTACTCCTCTCCTAAGACTGTAACCATATTTCTTTAAAGTTATTTCTTTTTATATGGGCTGATCAAAATGTCACTACCAATCTAAGTAAATCACAGACACTTAAAATGCATTTGTTATAAAGGTTTAATAAAAGGCATTTTCCTCATATTTTTGAAGATCCCATGTCAGGTATTTCTAAAGAGTTTACCTTCCAAATGTTTCAACTAACACCTGCATGCTAACTATCCCAAAATCTATATCCTCAGTCCATACTTCTGTACTAAGTGCTAGATCCACCACCTGTCCACCCATTCAACAAGCACTGAGTGAGCACCCACTATGTGGCTCATGCTATACTAAGTGCTACCAGCAGGGAACAAGATAGACAAGGCCCCTTCCTCTCATGGCTGGCTGGCAAAGAAAACAGACAAAGAGCCAATAATTATACAATTACTTATAATTTGACAATTGCTATGAAGAAGCCGGGGGAGCTCTGAGTACAAATGCTAATCTAATCTGGTTGAGGAGCTCAGAGGGCAGGGAAGGCTTCCCTAAGAAAATGACATCAAAGCCAAGGCCTGAGGTCTGAGTAGACTTGAACTGGGCAAAGGGGTTGAGGCTGAGGGGAAGAGGGGAAGTCCACGGTGCCTGGCATACAGCAGAGATGTTGTAAATATCCTCCCGAATAGGAAGGCTCAGAACCCACTGGATTGAGCAAAAGAAAGTGAGCTTGGCAGGAGTGCACAAATTTAACAGGAGAAGGGCACCAAATGAGGCTGAAGAGATACTTAAGAGTCAGATGCGCCTTGGAGACCACTGACAGAACATCAGCTCCTAGATGTCCCCTGTGGTCACTGAAAACTCAACTAAGTAAAACATGAAGCTGTCTTCATCCCCTCCAAATCTTCCAATCTTCCTTCTACTTTCGTTCTGATGAAGAGCAATCCAACTTGGCCGGCCAGCCCAAGCAGACCCCTAGGAGTAATCTCCTCCACAGCCAGTCAGCGGCTCAGTCCTGTAGACCCAACGACCTCAATATTTCCAGAATCTGACATCCCCCTAAATGCATGGCCTTATTCCCACTCTCATGAATTAGCCTTTACCTGGATTTCTGTCATAGTCTTTCATTGGTCTCCCTGCTTTCATTCTTAACCTCCTCTAATCCACTCTTCATAAGGGCACCAGAGTCATCACTTCATTGCTTAAAATCCTTCAGTACCCCTCCACTACACTCATAATTAAGTTACAATTTCTTAGAATGGTAAACAAAGCCTTTCAGAGTCTGATCTCCAACTTCGTAAGTAAATAAAAATGTAAATAAAAATAATTTGTACAAAAAACACATGTGCACATAGACAAAAGAATCCAGGAAATACAACAAAATGTTAACAGAAGCTTTCTCTCAGAGTGGTGGGATTTTGGTTGATTTCTTGGGATTTTTCCAAGTTTTCTATACTACATGTAATCTTTTGACAACCAGAAAAATATATATTATTGTTTAAATGACAAACAGTATTCTCCTCTATCCACCCTCGTCCCAGCCTCAAATGCAAATGTTTCACTTTGGCTATACTGTAAAGGAGATTTTCCATATGTCAGTGCAGATAATTTTATTTTTACAACATCAAAGTGGAGAACTGTACACTTAAAATGGTAAATTTTATCTTACATAAATTTTGCCACAATGAAAAAAAGTCAAAGTGGAATCTGAATAATTCCTCATTCAAAGAGTTTAGCTGCCTACAATATTAACATTAACCTAATAACTGCCATAGCTCTATACCCTTTGGGCTATATGGACAACCTTGGTCTTTACTGCCTTATGTCTGTCAAGTGGCACTCTGGGCAGTTAGCACAGGAAGTGTGAACACAGTGTAGTGGTTGAGGGCAGAGGTTGTGGAGTCAGAAGCGTCATGCCTGGGTTCCACACCATGTACCGCCCGGGGGATCCTGGAGATGTTATTTTATCCCTCTCGGTCTCCACTTCCTCACTTGTAATATGAGGACAGCACATCTTCTACAATGGATTCTTTTTTGAGGATCTACTGAGATATTATTCGTAAAGTACTTAACCTAGAACCCAAGACACAGCTTGGACCCAATAAATGGCAGCTATTATTAATTTATGTCTTTGGCTTCAATAGCAGAAACGCTTCAACTATTTCCTAGTTTGTAAGCTAACTGATATTATGAATCAGCGAGAAATACAAAATCAAGTATATCAGTTTAAACTTTATATATCTGGTATATATCTATAATAAGAACAGCTTCCTCAGAGTTCACAAGATGGTGTTGGTCTATGAGAAATGTTGATCATGTATTGATATGGTCCTTTTTTGTCCCAAAAGCCCAACTGTCCATCAGGATTACTGCTATGACTATGAATGTTGCTGAATAGTCTGAAACAGACCAAAGGACTCTGCCATGGTGGCAGACCCAGTACAGTACTTATCAACATGCTGCATACCTGAACCAACCAAACTAAACCTACCAGAGCCACCACTTGCTGAAAATGAGAACACACCCCAATGAGAACATGAGGGCCTCACATCCCACTGGAACAGAAGACCTCACAGAGCCAAGACACAAGGAGAGCAGGGTTTCCTGAAGATCTTGAAGATTGATACCCCTTCACCAAGTGTTTATTGAGCATCTACTATGTGTCAAGCACTGGCATTACAGCAGAACAAAAACAGAGATAAAAATCCCTACCTTCAAAATGGAAAAGACAATTCTATCTTAGAATAACAACAATTTCTAATTATTTGAAGTAATGTGAAGAAAGACTAGGCAGTAGTTAAATGAAAACAACAGACGACCCTCGCATCTAAATTAAGTAACACATTTCAGTGACCTTTTCCCTCAAACCATGAACTAGAGCTAGTCATCCAAGTGAAACATTTGCTCCACATTCTAAGTGTTCCTGTCCACTCTGTAGTGAAAATGAGCATGCATGTGGTGCCAAGACACCACTCCTAGAAAATAAAAAAACCTGCTCAATAGAAAAGTCTATGTTTCTAAGATGCCTCTAATCAAAATTACCTGTAAACTATTCCAAATCATCCCTGTTAAGATGTTCCTATTTATCCCTAAAATCCCTCCTGGAGGAAAGAAACTTCTTCCTGGCACACAAGATGAGTCGATTCCAATCTAACCAAAATAGAGAGCAGCTGACAACTGTCCTTCTGAAATGATGGCCTTTCACAACTTTAAAAGTATCATAGGGTGAAGTGTGGAGAACACATATACATAAAATACTTAGTGGTGTACAGTGCAAAGGTGATATAGCTTTAAAATGGTAATTCCTAATCTTTTTGTGGGGATGAGTTACCGGTATTCAGATAATGGAGGGTGAGGGGCAGTGGAGGAGGAAGGGAGGGCAGCATGACAATGAAGGGATCTGTGGATTCAGATGGCATCTTCCTGGAGGCGAGGGGACAGTATCACCTCTGCAGCTTTATCACATCGACACCACTCCCAGGAGCACAACCGTCTTTTAAGCAATGAGCTGCGTATGATGGCAGCTGGTACCCCACAATCTACTAGGTTGAGCTTCATGATCTCAACTACTCAACCTTCAAAGACTCTCTAACACTTTGGGTTTCCTCATAATTCAAAGCTCCAACATGTGCTGGGCTTAGGCCTAAAAGCCAGAGATAAAGCCCTGGTCTGGGCCTGTCATTCTAGGCATGGTTCAGTACAGCTCTGCTTCTAAGCTGCCTTATTCACCACTGTACTCCCAGCACCACACAGAATCTGCCCTGAGCCAACAAACAATAGAAATGAGTTATATAGATAAAGCATTTTAGGATGGAAAATAGCCAAGTGATGAAGTTATGATAACAAGAATAAGGCTAGGATGTAGCAAAGAAGGACTTAGTAGTCGAGATTCACCAGATTATAAGCCTCAAAGAGTCAGAGATCATTCAGCTACTTCCTGGCCAGCTGGCAGAATACTGGTGGAGGAGACTCCAGAGAGATGAGCCATAAGCAGTAGATGTTGTGAGCCTGGTGAGAGATAAGGGATGATGGTGGCAGGGCTGAATGACGAGATGGTGCAAGAAATGAATACTTAGTCACAGAGTTTGTGGTTTCCTAAGAAAGGGCACAAGTTTTAATAAAAGCAAAAAATCACAAAAATATACAATCACCTCAGAATGTGTGGAGGAATTCTGAAATATCTACAAGCTAATTACCTGATTAATATTATGAATACCAATGGGAAAGTACACAGCTACTAAACACAAAACATAAAAAACCCTTTAAGTGTCTTGCTTTCACATAAAAAAATCTATTGTCCTAGATTCCAGTTTGAATCCTATAAACTTGACAAATGAATATTCATGTTTTACTTTCACCTCAGGAGTTACAAAACCCTAAAACACACTCACCATGGCTCCTCTATAGTATGCTGTTGTGATGGTTCGAAATCTTTCCTGACCCGCTGTGTCCCTAAAATTTGAAACAAAGGAGAGAGTGGTTTTAAAAGTCATCACCAGCATCACTGAGGAGAGACTCTAAGCGATAGGGGATATAATTCCGGTCTGCTCACAAATGCAGTGGTTTCAGGGGAAAGAGGAATGAGACAAAAAGGGAACCTGCTGTGCATCTGTGAGCCGGAGGCGGTGGTGGCCATGGGAGCCTGTCAGAAGTTCACAATGACTTGGGTGAAACACTTGGACGTTGATGATAAAAGCAGCAACAGGAAAATACATGGCCCTCTAGGAACTGGCATGTTATATTAGTCAAACACATGTGGGAGAGAATCAAGAATAATTCTTGGACTCCTAGAGGTAGTTATAATCCTTTTTATAAATGCCTAATGATTAAGGCATTTTGCTCTCTTGACTGAAAGTCTGATTTCTGTACAAAGCAAGCAATTGGGCTGGACTTACTACTGGGTAAATTCTGCTCAGTGGAGCACACTAAAAGGATCTCCTCAACTTTTTCGCTTTGGAGCCCACAATTAAATGGAAGCCTGAAGTTCAACACAGAACTCTTGACAATGTTTCCAAAGACTTCAAAATATGAACACCTCAAAATTACATAAACTTTCATATATTCTTGCTTTTTAGCTGATAGCATACCATTAAAATACATTCTGAAAAATACAAAAGTTTCTAATTACATTTATTGAGGCAATCCTATAAAGGAATTCAAATTTCCTTGGTATCTGGGAAAATCAATATTCCTCAATTTACCACTTACAGCCAGAACTAATTCACTCCCTGTGCTACTAAGACAAATTAAACTGTACAATTTAATTGCAGGGTACGAAGAGGCATTCGTGGAAATATACTAGAAATCTACACATATCAAACCCAAACAAGAGATGAAGGTCCAAGGGAAATATGGCAAATTAAAAACATTAATAAATACCTTAACCTTTATGTATATCTTACAAAATACTTTCACATGGCACTCACATGATGCCCACCACAGCCCAGTGTGGTGGTATTACCATCATCCTTGTTCTGCAGAAGAGGAAACAGGCTCAAGTGGGCTGTGGTCCCAGCTCTGCCACTAGACAGCTCATCCCCTTGAATGAGATTCAAGCATCCTAGGTCTTGGCTGTTTAGTGCAGGCCTCACACCACAGTCGTCTTATCCTGCCATTCTCTCAGTGATCAGGATTAGACACACAGGGCACTTGTGTAATACACAGCAAACAAATCATGGGAAAAATAAAAGCCAAGCACCTTTGAGCAGACTAATCACATTTTCTTGATTCTAACACACTACTTGATTTAGAACCAGCTTTGCAGCAAGGATGGAGGAGAAACCTCACAGGTCATGAAGACTAAATGGAGACTATTTTGCTGCTCAGAGTATTGAGAAATAATGCCATGATGTTATGGCCACTCTATGTTAAGTTCTAATTAGCTGATCACCTAGAGGCTCCTAGAAACACTCCTTATTGCTATGATCAGGACT
Organism: Tapirus indicus; assembly: GCA_031878705.1. NCBI lineage: Eukaryota > Metazoa > Chordata > Mammalia > Perissodactyla > Tapiridae > Tapirus > Tapirus indicus. The sequence continues at coordinate 54,344,661 of CM062918.1, read as the reverse complement.
ATACAGCACAGTCAAAAATCCTTTTGCTTCCCTCTTAAAATTTTTTTTTATATCTTTAAAATATTTGCCTTCTTATGAAAATCAATAGATGAAAAGGGCAGCCTGTGGTATCCTTCACAATGTTTTCCAAAGAAGTATACTGGGAGCCACTACCCTAGGCTAATATATAAAGCTGACATGATATTCCAGGAGATTTGGGTAGTTGTCCCAGCTTTATCAGCAATCCAGACATATGCTCTCAGATGGACTTAACCACTCTAAGTCCCTGTTTTCTCCTCTGTAAAAGAAGGGCTGATGGATTTCAATGTAATGTTCTAATTCTATCCCGGTTCTGAGAGTCAAAGAAGAAAAACAGCCTAAGGGAAAAGCTGATATATATTACTTTATAATTTTGCCCTGCTTCCTTCCTAGTCAATGCTACTTTAAATTTCTAACCTTTGTCTACCGCTGTTATCATCACACATTAGATCAGTAAACATCATCAAAAATCTTCCTCAAGGCTCCAATCTGTATAGCTCTAAATGGCTCCCTCCATATGGAAGGGCCTATACTGAAAAGAAATTAAACCAGCTTATAGGAGGTTAAAAAAAGCCTAAGAAGAGCTTCTGAGTTCAAGCCAAAAATATTCAACCTGGCGATCTGGAAGAACCATATTTATTCATTGCAGTTGGACAAATTCTTCAGGAATTAACCAGTCAGAGTTGGGTGACAGTAAGGAGATCTTTGTCTTGCATATTGCAACACGAGAGATGAGAGGCAGGACTTTTTTCTCCCTTATTTCCCAGTCCAGTATTCCTCATTGTTTTATTTAATGAGAAGAAATATGCAAATAAATTATAAAATATCAAAGCTGGAGGGGAACTCAGATGTCATCAATCTAACCAATCAATTTACAAATGAGGAAAAGTAGACCTAAGAAGGGAAGCAACTGGCCCCAAGCCCTCAATTTACAGGTAGTCGAGGCTAGAACCTAGATCTGCACTTCCCATTCAGGATTCCTACCACCTGACTACTTTCCCTTATCTGATTTCACAGCTACAGTGAAAAAGTAATTTACCCTGTTTAGAATCTAGTTTCCTCCCCTATAAAATTAGCGTTTTGGAAGAATGAGTTCTCAGATGTCTTCTGGCTGTAAGAGTCAGTGGTATCATTCCTTACGTTCCCACTCTTGGTGGAGATAACTGAATACTTACCCATGTCCCCTTGTTTCTGATAAAGAAAAGATGTTTTAACTATGACAGGATATCTCTAACTTATCACAATTCACATTTTAAATCCCACTTTCAATTTCTGATTAAGGTAGAAACTCTGTGTGTATATATATATATATTTTTTTACTTACCATATCTGAAGCTTAATTTTCTTTCCATCTAGTTCTATCGTTCTGATTTTAAAATCAATTCCTGCCAGAAGAAGAAAGATACAATCAAAGTCTTATTAGGAAAAGCACAAAGGTTTCTATTGAAAAAAGCTCTCCAACGCACTGGAAAATGTGAACACAGAGAGGGTGTGAATGGTATGTTTCCTCTGAATACAGGCTGAAGAAAGGAATGCTAATTACTCTGCAAAGAATTCCCACACATGTTAAATGCAATGTATTATATGCCTCATTATTTTGACACAAATAGATCACATCCCTCAAAGTTATATAATTTAGATAGATTGCGAACATGCCATATTTTCTACTTCCTGAAATACATATAAGAAATGCTTCCTACTCCTCATGCCCCGTCCTTCCCGAAAGGCCGTGGGACCTCTTTAGAATGTTTTCCTTCATATCATTCCATTTGTTTCTTTAGAATCTGCAACTGGCTAAGGGGAAAAAAAAAAACCCTGTCTATTTGAGGTCTATTTGTAATCTTGAAATAGACAACAATCACAGCAAAGCTAATCTAGCAGAACAGCTTCTCAATCATTCTTTCCCCTCACTAATAACCACGTATTGTTAAAAAATACAAGCTGATGCTGCCTATCCCCAGGTTATCTGCCTCATATTTCCTCCTCTAAGGTACCTCAGTGATGCAGGATCTACAGTGGCAGAAGCAAAACTTAGCAACACAGCATGAATATTATTGTTAGCATCACACAGAATTCACTATGGCCATCATTCATTTAAGACTTAATACACATTGATTTTTATCATGATTTATCTTTCCATATATCTCCAAATCCAGTGTAACATAGACCCTCTAGGGATTCTCCTCTATCCTTTATCTCTTTTTGGTCCCAGCATTGAGAAAAACGCCCAACACCTGGTAGGCACTAAATAAATGTTTCTTGATATTAACATTTAAAAAAAATTCATAATTTTCCAAATTCATAGAAATAGAAAATAGAATGGTGGTTACCAGGGGCTGGAGGAAGGGGGAAAAGAAGAGTTGTTGTTTCATGGATATAGAGTTTCAGATTTGCAAGATGAAAAATTTCTGGAGATCCAGTTTACCACAATGTGAATAAGCTTAACACTACTGAACAGTACACTTAAAAATGGTTAAGACAGTAAATTTTATGTGTTTTTTACCAAAATAAAAAAGGAAAAAATTCATGACTTTCAAAATGCCTACTGTATTATCTGGAAAATAACTTGCTCAATTGGAAGGCTAATGTCCAACATTCCATCATCTAATAGTTCATTCACATTTTAAATAAGAGAAGACGTATATCAAAATGCCTGTTCAAATCAATACTTTCCTTATTCTGGCTTATTAGGATGATAATTCCTGTTCTTTCAAGGTTGTTTTTTTCCTGTAGTTGGCAGTCATGGGCAACTTTTCCACCTTCATTCAACAAAGCCATTTTAAGGCTGCCTTAAAGTCTCAGTTACTCTCAATTCATTTAAAATATTCAGGAAACTTTCTACTGACTTAGCCTTTTGTTTTTTGAATTTGTTAGAAGAATTACCTTTCTGTTATCTGAGAAAGTTCTACCATTATCTGTGATACTTAACCATCTTTTCACTATTCATAGGTTTTCAATGTTTATAAGAGTTGTGAACTTGTATTTAGCTTTTGTTTATGCTTCTGTCAGGAGCCAGTTGATAGTAATGGGGTTCAGGGCAGGCTGCCCCAGAATGTGCCACTCTGGCAGGTGGATTATTTTGAGCTGAAGAAAATCAAGGCCCAACAGACTCAAAAAGAGCTTTTTATCTCCCCCTTAACTGCCTAAAAGATTTTAGATAGGAGGTCTCTACCAGGAAGACAGCTATACCAGAGACAACTTTTTACATCAGAAAGACTTATCCACATGGCATGGGAGACATTTGTTTACCAAACATTTGCCCTTCCCATCTTCCTGTGAATTGTCTTCCTCCCCCTTTGAAGTCTCAGACCCCTACCTCCTTCTTAGCTCAGGATGGCACATAAGCCTCAATTGCCGGACTGTCGAGGAACCTCATATCTTTTGGGTTCCCGTATGTATGAAATAAAATTTGTTATTTTTCTCCTGTTAATCTGTCTTATGTCAATTTACTTATGAGCCCAGCCAAAGAACCCAGAAGGGAAGAAGGGAAAAGTTTTCCTCCCCTACAGTTTTGGTGCCCAATATGGGGCTCCTCACTGGCTGGACACTACTTGTTCAGAGGCTGCTGCAGTGGAGAGATCCTGGGACTGCTGACAAGCACAGCAGAAGGTAAGAATTCTCACCACATCAGTCTCCTAGATCTCTCTGCCTGCACGGTCTGTTGGAAATAAGAATGTCCTTTTCTTTTTTCTAAATTTACATCAGCAGGAGAAAATATTTGGGTGAACTTGTTCCTTAGGTACAGTGACTTTGGTAAAAATTTGTTATGAGTAGTCTTGTTTTCTATTGACCCATTTCCTCCCAGAGATGGTCACTGTTTTCATTTGTCTCTGTTGTAAAATTTGGCTGGGTAGAAATGTGGGGTGCACTCCATTTGCGGCTAGATATGTGTCTAAGTGTTTCTTTTGGATATCTTTGGGAGTGAACTTTCTGGATCTTGTGAGGACTGCATCTTTTCACTCTCTTGTGGGACACCTCTTGTGTCCTTGGTTAAGCCATAAAAAGGCTTATTGGTTTGAGTTGCTATAGAGATTAGTACAAAATTCTACTTGTCAATGGCCAGATGATGGATTATTTGAATTGGCTATATTTAAAAGATTCAAAAAAAATTTTTGAGAGCTCTCATCCTAAACAGTTGTCTTATTTATACCTATGGAAAGACCAAGTTGAAAAGTGTATACAAAGGAATATAATGGCTAGCCTTAGGGACTCAATACAATGGAAGAACAGAAATTAGGACAAAAATGAAAATCCACATCTAATGTAAATTACCCTTCTCTGCCCTCTTTACATCCCTTTATCCCCAGCTTCCTGTCCCTGACCCTCCAGAAGATCTTCTGGACCTCTGGGCCCCTGGTCTAAACCCCCCTCTCAAAATTCAGCCCATCACCTCAGCAAATTCCCTTAGATCCCCCAAACTCCTCCACCTTCCCCAGAAAATCCCTTAAACACCCAGCTGCCTGTTTTAGCTTCCCTTTCCCTGTAAGATTTACAGAGAGCACTCCAGCCTAATCTCTATGCCCAGGGTATACAGGTTACTCATGTAAACGCTAAGCCAGGAAGTAAGTTTAGTAGAAGCACTCGAGGATGGACAATAAGGCTTGTTTTGTTGGGCTCTACAATCAAGTTCTGCCAGCTTCAGGCCTTCCTACACAATGTCCTTTGTGGATGTATCCTGGACCCTTACCCAATGAATTCATGTTCTCTGGACAACAGGAGATCTTTTAACCCATAAAGCCCTTTCACCTCCACTTTCAGAAGATCCTAGCAAATTTAAAGAGGAATTAAAAGATTAATGGCCATTCACAACTGCCTCCCCATCCCCTAGAAGAAACAGATGGCCAGAAATTCTCCCAAGCCCTCCTGCAAATGACCAGGAAATGGCTCAGCTGGAAGCTGATATTCAGGGGCTAACAGAAACATTAATAAAGGCTTTCCACTTTAAGGTGAGTTGATCTAAGGTTAAATTGTATACTCAGAAAGAAGAAAAAATTTAAATAGTAATTATCCTAGACTTCTGAGAATAGAGAAATGTACCCAAAACTCCTAGGAGAAAAATTACATTCTTTCTCTTGAAGAATTACATTCTTGAAGACGTGAATCTTACCATGTCTCTGAAATGTAAACACCCCAGGAGGTAACTAAAACTCACTTGAGACTGAAGAAATAAGGGGGTATTCTTAAAATACAAACTGCTATAAAGGTTCCCCTGACACAGCCTCCATAAGATTACTTGCCAAGGGCAAATACAAATCTTAAAAGCCTCCTCCACAAATAGGAAAAAGATTTAGCCATCTGAGCAAGTAAACAATTTATTCCAATTATTATTTATAAACTAGTGAGTTTTATTATTGTCCCTGATTCATGGCTAAAATTTTAAAGCAGAAGCTATAGGGTCTCTGTTTGTGTCTGTCTGCATGTTTATGTATGTCTATATATGTACATTATAGATATGGTATTTTTCCACGTCCGGATGGTATTGCCAAAATTAATTTGTAAGAAAGCTCTATTTAATTGGCTTAAAATTAAACATTTATGAATTAAGTATTTCTAAATCTCAGAAATATAACAGAAACTAACCCAAATGTTTTTCAAGTTCACATCATCTAGAATAATTTTCAGTAAATACAAGCTAGTTAAGTTTGTTGGCTTAATTAAAACATGTATGTCTTTACAGTTGTCAGTATTAAGTATAATACTTTTATTCTACCTACATTTACTAAAAGTCAAATAAGATCATGTCATCTCTGCTACAAAAGTTGTTAGCAAGTAGCTTAGTATGATGGGTGACTTTAATATCTCATGAAGTTTTTGTGAGTAGTCGAAACATAATTGTTGAGGGTAAATGATTTAGAGAGATATAAATCAGATAAAAGTTTTCAGGTGAACTTTTCAGCAATAATTGTATGTTAGGGTATGTCTATGTAAAAAGTTTCTCAAATCTTTGGTAACTTCCACCCTTAGAATTTTGCTAAGTTACATTAAATGATAGAAAATTTATTGAATGTCTAGATCACTTCCAAATAAGATAAAATACTGAAACATTAATTGCTAAACAAGTCTAACTTTACCTACTTCTGACCTCTTACTACAGAGGAACTAAAGATATTTGGAACTATTACTAAACATGTCTTGTGCCACACTGAAAAAATTGTACTATGAGAAACCATACATTTCTAGAAATTATAAAATGTGTTTATAAATTTGCCAAGCTACAGAATGCTCATGTAAAAGACAGTTTATGGGGCCAGCTGGGTGGTGTAGTGGTTAAGTTTGTGTACTCCACTTCGACGGCCCAGGGTTCATAGGTTTGCATCCTGGGCGTGGACCTACGCACCACTTATCAAGCCATGATGTGCGAGGCATCCCACACGTAAAGTAGAGGAAGAGGGACATGGATGTTAGCCCAGGGCCAATCTTTCTCAGCAAAAAGAGGAGGATTGGCAACAGATGTTACCTCAGGACGAAATCTTCCTCACAAAAAACCAAAAAGACAGTTTACAATTGTTTACTTCTTTATTTTCACTAAAAATTAAGGCTTTTAAGGGTTAAAAATTCTAATATATGTAATTAAAGCTACTAGAAATAATACGAGAAACAACTGTATGCAAGGAAAGTAGGATATATTTTGGCTAAGAAAAAGTATGAGGTATGGAGAGAGAGAGATACAGATAAGTAGATAGATAGATAGATATTTTTTAAGTGAAAAGAAAGTAAACTTGTCCTAAAGTAAAACTGCCTATGTCAAAATGGGAAAGGGAATAATAAAGGACAAATTAAATAAAAAGTTGTGAAGACAGAAAAAGAGAAAGAAAATTTCATCTTGTGTAGTTAGTCAAGTTGGCTAAGAACTGAATTATTATTATAAGCGTTTTAAAAATAAGATTTAAGTGCTCACTTTGGCAGCACATATACTAAAATTGGAACGATACAGAGAAGATTAGCATGGCCCCTGCGCAAGGATGACATGCAAATTCATGAAGCGTTCCATATTTTTTATCAACTGCAAGGAAAAAACTGGGAAAGGGACAAAGATGTGGAGACTAAACAACATGCTACTGAACAACCAATGGGTCGTTGAGGAAATTAAAGGAGAAATCAAAAGCTATCTGGAGACAAATGAAAAGGAATATACACCATACCAACTCATATGGGATGCAGCAAAAGCAGTCCTGAGAGGGAAATTCATAGCAATACAAGCTCACCTTAACAAACAAGAAAAATCCCAAATAAATAACCTTAAATTGCACCTAACAGAATTGGAAAAAGAAGAACAGACAAAGCCCCAAATCAGCAGAAGGAGAGAAATAATAAAAATCAGAGCAGAAATAAATGAAATTGAAACCAAAAAAACAGTAGAAAGGATCAATAAAACAAAGAGCTGGTTCTTTGAGAAGATAAATAAAATTGACAAACCCTTAGCCAGACTCACTAAGAAAAAAAGGGAGAAGACTCAAATAAATAAAATTAGAAATGAAAGAGGAAAAATTACAACAGACACCACAGAAATACAAGGGATTATTAGGGAATACTATGAAAAACTTTATGCCAACAAATTGGACAACCTAAAGGAAATGGACAAATTCTTGGATGCGTACAACCTCCCAAAACTGAATCAAGAAGAAATAGAGAATCTGAACAGACCAATCACAAGTAAAGAGATTGAAACAGTAATCAAAAACCTCCCAAAAAATAAAAGCCCAGGACCAGATGGCTTCCCTGGAGAATTTTATCAAATGTTCAAAGAAGATTTAGCACCTATCCTTCTCAAACTATTCCAAAAAATAGAGGAAGATGGAATACTTCCCAACACATTCTATGAGGCCGACATCATCCTGATACCAAAGCCAGACAAGGACAATACAAAGAAGGAAAACTACAGGCCAATATCACTGATGAACATAGACGCAAAAATCCTCAACAAAATATTGGCAAACCGAATACAGCAATACATCAAAAAGATCATACACCACGATCAAGTGGGATTTATACCAGGGACACAGGGATGGTTCAACATCCACAAATCAATCAACGTGATACACCACATTAACAAAATGAAGAATAAAAACCACATGATCATCTCAATCGATGCAGAGAAGGCATTCGACAAGATCCAGCATCCATTTATGATAAAAACTCTCAACAAAATGGGTATAGAAGGAAAGTACCTCAACATAATAAGGGCCATATATGACAAACCTACAGCAAACATCCTACTCAACAGGGAAAAACTGAAAGCCATTCCTTTGAGGACAGGAACAAGACAAGGGTGCCCACTCTCACCGCTCTTATTCAACATAGTACTGGAAGTTCTGGCCAGAGCAATTAGGCAAGAAAAAGGAATAAAAGGACTCCAAATAGGCAATGAAGAAGTGAAACTCTCATTATTTGCAGATGACATGATCTTATACATAGAAAACCCAAAAAATTCCATCGGAAAACTACTAGAAACAATCAACAACTACAGTAAAGTGGCAGGGTATAAAATCAACTTACAAAAATCAATTGCATTTCTATACACTAACGATGAAACAACAGAAAGAGAACTCAAAAAGACAATCCCACTTACAATTGCAACAAAGAGAATAAAATATCTGGGAATAAATTTAACCAAGGAGGTAAAAGACCTATACAATGAAAACTATAAGACACTATTGAAAGAAATCGAGGAGGACATAAAGAAATGGAAAAATATTCCATGCACATGGATTGGAAGAATAAATATAGTTAAAATGTCCATTCTACCTAAAGCAATCTACAGATTCAATGCAATCCCAATCAGAATCCCAATGTCATTCTTCACGGTAATAGAACAAAAACTACTGAAATTCGTATGGGGCAACAAAAGAGCCCGAATAGCTAAAGCAATTCTGAAAAAAAAGAAGAAAGCTGGAGGCATCACAATCCCTGGTTTCAAAATATACTATAAAGCTACAGTAATCAAAACAGCATGGTACTGGTACAAGAATAGACACACAGATCAATGGAACAGAATTGAAAGCCCAGAAATAAAACCACACACCTATGGACAGCTAATCTTCAACAAAGGAGCAAAGAACATACAATGGAGAGAGGGAAGTCTCTTCAATAAATGGTACTGGGAAAATTGGACAGCAACATGCAAAAGAATGAAAGTAGAGCATCTCCTATCTCCATATACAAAAATCAATTCAAAATGGATCAAAGACCTGAAAGTGAGACCTGAAACTATAAAACTCCTGGAAGAAAATATAGGCAGTACACTAATTGAGATTGGACATAAAGGGATCCTTTCAGATTCCATGTCTACCCAGACAAGGGAAACAAAAGAAAAAATAAACAAGTGGGACCTCATCAGACTAAAGAGCTTCTACAAGGCAAATGAAACCAGGATCAAAATGAATAAACAACCCGCCAGCTGGGAGAAAATATTTGCAAATCATTTGTCCGACAGGGATTAATCTCAGTAATATATAAATATCTCATACAACTGAGCAACAAAAAAACAAACAACCCGATCAAAAAATGGGCAGAGGATATGAACAGACATTTTTCCAAGGAAGAGATCCAGATGGCCAATAGACACATGAAAAGATGTTCAACATCACTAATCATCAGGGAAATGCAAATCAAAACTACACTAAGATATCACCTTACACCGGTTAGAATGGCTATAATCACAAAGACAAATAACAACAAATGCTGGAGAGGTTGTGGAGAAACGGGGACCCTCATTCACTGCTGGTGGGAATGCAAACTGGTGCAGCCTCTATGGAAAACAGTATGGAGAGTCCTCAAAAAATTAAAAATAGAAATACCGTATGATCCAGCAATCCCACTCTTGGGCATCTACCCAATGGACATGAAATCAACCATCACAAGAGGCGTATGCACCCCTATGTTCATTGCAGCATTATTCACTATAGCCAAGAAGTGGAAGCAACCCAAGTGTCCCTCGACTGATGATTGGTTAAAGAAGATGTGGTATATACATACAATGGAATACTACTCAGCCATAAGAAAAGACACAATTGTCCCATTTGCAACAACATGGAAGGATCTAGAGGGTATTATGTTAAGTGAAATAAGCCAGAGAGAGAAGGACAGACACTGCATGAACTCACTCATATATGGAATATAAGTGAACAGACGGACAGAGAGAACAGATTGGTGGTTACCAAGGGGAAGGGGGGTGGGGGGGCACAAGGGGTGAAGGGTTACATCCACAAGGTGACAGACAAACAAAAATGTACAACTAAAACCCCACAGTGTTATAAACTATTAAGACATCAATAAAAAAAATGGTAAAAAAAAAAATAAGATTTAATATCAATAGTGTACTTATGTAAAACTGAAACGTAATTTTCTTTCATCTGAGAAAAGAACAAAGTTCTCTTGGACTACTGGTCTGCTCCTGCTAAGAGATTATGAAAGATTTTTCTTTACTTTTTAAGTAATCTCACCAGAAAGAAAAGATTTTGTGTCTTGTCAAAATAATTTCCTGTGTTGTCTTTATCAGGTCTTTCAATTAATTAAGAAAGTTGAATCTTCCCTACAAAAAGAGTTATGTTTTTCTTTTTTTTTTTTTTTACAACTATTTAACTTTCTGTATTTAGTTATCACTACAGTTAAATGATAACTAGGTATTGTTTCACATTGACCTAAGATCCTACTTGACCAAGTGTTTTAAAACCTTTGATATTTTTGACAAACTTCCAAAAATCAAATTCTAAATGAAGTCTTTTTGACCTTGAACTAACTTTGGGATTTTCCACAGGGCTCCTGGAACATCTCAAAAGATTTGTTCTCTCTCCTTATAAAAGAGAGATATTAAACTAATCAGGCTTATTTGGTATGTTAAATTACATGGGAAGCATTGCCAAATAAATGTTGATGCCCTTCTTAGGTTATACTGTATGGGTGAAAGTTACTAATATGAGTGTTCCAGAAATTATATGAAATTCCTAAAAATCTGATATGTAATGTTATCAGTCATAATTCCAGTTATCGTCTTAAAATGTGTCACAGAAATAACCAATTTCCTTGTCAACTGCATTATAATGAACTCTCATCTGATCTTTAACCATTGCCATTTTTAAGCTTTTTGTCATTTATACACAGTTATTGTTTTACTCTTATGCTTTTGCAAAAGTGTTCCTGCAAAAGTGCTTCATCTTCAAAGATATTAATGGAAAAGACTCTATCAAATACAGGTTTCTGATAATTTTCAGTTCATATGACTGAACTGGGTAAGAAATTACAGAATTACATAAAACTGCTAACAAGATCAAGATCAACAAGAATTAATTACTCGAGACTAAATGAACTGATGAGGATGATTATAATTTTTATGACTTTTTGTTTGAAACATTGCTAGTTCTTTCATCTTTTTTCCCCCAGATTTAAGGAGACTTTTCCTCTTAAGCTAGCTATGACTTGCAGCAATTTGGTAAAGTATACCTTTGTGAACAAAGATGAAACAACTACTTTTTCTCCCAACCTGATCCCTCCAGAATTCAGAAACTCACAGTGAGCATTCTTATATTTTTGTGGCAATATAATTATTTACATAAGTTCAATAAGAATATGTTCTCCTTGTAACAGCACACAATTGGAAACATTTGTTATATTACCAAGGCTTTGACTGGAATGTCATATTTGAGAGAGACATGCATAGACTCAGATATGATCAGATAGCTTTAAAGAACTAAGGTTGACTTTATGGAACCAATAATGCCCCTTGGAAAAATCAGCCTGGTACCTTGCCTACAGGGTTTTGAACAGTGTTACCAGGTGAGTAAGGAAGGTCACTTCCTGGCAGGTCCAGGAAACTTAGGATATTTTGGGGACCTTGAAAAGAGAGGAATCCTCCCAAATCTATAGGTATCACTGGCAAAGTCTGATAGCAAGTCCTTGGCTTGGCTTCCTGGCCTCAAGGCTTTTAAAAGTACAATCTGAGATTCCTTATGAAAAATTCCAGTAAAGCAGATTTAAAAGAGCCTATATGATCAATTGCTATTCTTGCTGCACTTATGTAAATAATCAGGCCAAGTTTATTGAGACTTTGTTTTGCAAAGAAATTAGTCTTCCTTTGATTGTCTCTGATATAAATTGGGGTGATTTTAGAAAGAAAAATTGTACTTTTGTAGATATTAGATTTTAGGGCTATTAATTGTCTTTGAGGTTTAGATTTTTTTTACCTGTAAACTGGACAGGATCCTGAATTCTTCTAGTTTCCTCAAATATCTGGCTACAAATGTCCAAACTGTTTCCCATTTTTCTCCCACCATGACTTGGAATCATTGAGAACTAAAACTGCCCTTTTTCCAAAGCTGTGCAAACTAAAGCTGGACAACTTGATTTCTTCAGACAAATCAGCATAACAGCTAATATATGGACAATCTTTGTGCCTGTTGCTATGTGGCCACTCAAAAAGATCACCAGAGACATTCAAACTGCAAACAGGAAAATCTGTCAGATTACCACTGCCTGCCCTCATCTCATCTGAAGATGCTTCAAGCCTGACATCTAGAAATCTTCTCAACTGGCTGCCTTATAGTGAATAATGCCATTTCTCAACTGGTTGAGAAATGCTTCTCAACTAGAATTATAGTCTGTTCCAATAATTAACCATTGTTTTTCTTTTGTTTCCATAGAAATGCCTCTTATTAAATACCTGATTGCTTGTGCAATACAGGCCTACGTTTGGGAGCCCGCCTGAATCACTGCCTCCTGAAATGAGTCACAACTGTTTAACTGAACTGATCTATGCTCAGGACTAACACACTGGTTCAATGAGATACGGAGCCATCTACCACTCAGCTACTAACCTGATTTTTCTCTCCACAGCCACCAGCTCAGTTTTTAATATGTGAAACTTCCAGGGAAGTTTCAGAGGAGAGAACCAATGGGGTTCAGGGCAGGCTGTCCCAGAATGTGCCGGCATGTGGATTATTTTGAGCTGAAGAAAATCAAGGCCCAACAGACTCAAAAAGAGCTTTTTACTTCTCTCTTAACTGCCTAAAAGAATTTAGATATGTACCAGGAAGACAGCAATTACCAGAGGTAACTTTACATCAGAAAGACTTATCAACATGGCATGGCAGACATTTGTTTACCAAACATTTGCTCTTCCCATCTTCCTGTGAATCGTCTTCCTCCCCCTTTGAAGTCCCAGACCCCTACCCACTTCTCAGCTCAGGACGGCATATAAGCCTCAATTGTCTGACTGTCAGGGAGCCTCATATCTTTGGGGTTCTTGATCATATGAAATTGTTGTTTTTATCCTGTTCATTTGTCTTATGTCAATTTAACTATTAGACCAGCCAAAGAACTATAAAGGAAGAAGGGAAAAGTTTTCCTCCCCTACAATGAGACAAATTACTGTAGAACACAGCCAAATTAACACAACTTGAATTTCACCAAAAAATGGAAAATATTATTTATATTATTATTGAAAAGCACTGGACCTGGAAGTCAAAAGACCTAGACTGTAGGTTGAGTTCTGTCATTAACAACTTTTGGGAGGTTGCTTACCTGCTCTGAACCTCCATATCCTCATCTATAAAAAAGGTTGACAGGATCTAATTAGATAAATTAGATAATGTGTTTGTGCTGTGGGAACTCTGAAAGTCCATATAAATGTAAGATATTACACATTCAGATTCTATTATCCTACAGCTCTTGTCACTTTAGACATGGGTTATGATAATAGCTTCCCAGGAAGCCGTGCCAACACCTCTCCCTGGTCTAATTCCCCCGCATGCTAGTGTGAGAAAAACTTTCAACAATCCCTGTGGTAATGTTACCTCACTATTTAAGAAGCCGTGAATCCAACTTCCCCGGCCTGGCAACACAGCCTTTCCCACCAGATGCACTGCTTTCCTGACACTGCAACCCTCAGAGCCTCTCTCCAACTCAGCCTTCTGTTTCTCTCCCCACACCTCCTCTCCTCTGCGAGTGTATGGCCACCTCACTCAACAGCCTTCTCTGAGGATGCCGCTCTACCCATGCAGTCCTCTCCGCTTAGCCATGTCCATCCCCACCTCAAGGCCTGGCCTTTCCACAGTAATTCAATCCTGTATTATTGGGTTTATTAAAATATTGCTCTGAATTGCTCCCACATCAAGCAAGGGCTCCATCCTCTCTTTGGCAGTTAGGTTGCAGACAGAAACATGTATACAGTAGACACTAAATGAAAGATCAAATACTCATGTAATTAAGTAAAGGTTAAATTCTACTAAGTGTGGAGAGAGCTAAGAAAACCTTAGAAGTTTAAAGTTTTCTTAGTATACTATAGTAACAATAGTAAGAATGCTGAGAAATCTTACTACAGTAAGAAAATGAAGATCTTTACATTACAATTAGTTCGACAAAAATATCAGTAGAATATACAATGGATTAATATTCACTTTAAAATTTAAATGAAACATAGCTTCCTGAGGCTACTCTGAGATTAAAAGAATAACCAGTCATAAGAATAATAATATAATTATATCAATTAGGATGCTTTCTGCTGCAAATAACAGAAACCTCAAATCAAACTAGCTTAAGATAATTTGTTGACTCATATAACAAGCCCAGAAGTGACTTGGGGTTCAGGGATGGCTCAGTACAGTAGTTTCGGCTCACATGTCTGCACCTCTCTTGGCTCTGCCCTCCTGGGAGTATCAATTTTATCCTCTGACTGACAGCAGTTCCTGACCACAACAGCAATACTGAGAAGAAAAGAGGTCATCTTCTTATGCCTCTCTCTCATTTTTTTTTCATTTTTATTTTTGGGTGAGGAAGATTATCCCCGAGCTAACACCCGTTGCCAATCCTCCTCTTTTTGCTGAGGAAGACTGGCCCTGGGCTAACATCCGTGCCCATCCTCCTCTACTTTATATGGGACACAGCCTCAGTATGGCTTGATCTGAACCTGTGAACCCCGGGCCGCCGAAGCAGAGCACACGAACTTAACTGCTACACCACCAGGCCAGCCCCCCTCTCTCTTAAAAGTAAAGAAATGTTTCCCTAAAGCTTCTAGCAACCTTTCCCTCATGTCTCATTTCTGATTTTATAACCATGGGAATGTCATGTTCTGGGGGCTGTGGCTGAGTTCCTGAACCAATCACTGCCATGGGCAGTTACCAAGATTGAATTAATCTAAACCTACCCCTAAATTTAGATTAATCAAGGCCCATCCCTGGAGCTGGGTCACTCCCTCCAATTCACAGGGCTGCTAAAAATAGGAGAGAGAGTGGAAAAGCTGTTGAATCAATCATAATATCTGTTAGAACAATACTCAAGTCTATCTAATTAATAAAATTTTATATTCATAGCTATATGAAATGGACAAATCCTAACAGCTATCATTATTACCCTGGCATAAATGTTATTAAATTTCTTGATAAGTGTAGTACGTTTTTGAAGGTAATTTCGTGTAGTGTTCAGCCAGGAACCAGAAAATATGGATGAAAAAAGAGGACAGCGAGCAACCTAAGTAGCTGCCACGACGTTTCTGCGCTAAACCATGACCTTCATTGGCAGGAGACTCCCCGAGCCTGCAGTTCCAAAGACCTGGCTTGTGCTCTAGCCCCAAATGATTAGAGACTGCAAAGAAGGAGGGACTGTCACATTGACAGCAGCAAGAACCACAGCTTATCCCGGAAGTAAGGGAGCAATTTTTTTTTTTCATTTAAAAGGACTATACAATCTCAAAAAACATAGCTTCTGAAGGGCATTACATATAGGGTCAAAAAGCCCTTCATATTTCAATAGGCTTTCAGAAAGCATCATTTTTTGGCAGCATATAATACAATAATTCATGTTCAAAAGGACAAGCCTGAGTCATCCCAACTCATGAGCAATCCATGAGCCGCCAGGCTGCATGCAGCCTACCCAGCTGGCAACACAGCCCAACGTCTATGCTCAGGACATAAGACTCCACTGTTACTTCCATGTTGTTTGAATATTCCTCAACATTAATTTTTTGATGGCTTTAAAGCAGTGCAAGTTTTCTCATTAATACTTATCTAGTCAATAAAATAGGAAATCTAAATTGTAAAACATTCCCAAGGGACTCAAAGCCATTTTCATTTTGAACTTAAATACGCACACACACACATAATAGATTTTTATTTTTTCTGAATTGATTCTTGCTAAACAGTTGCTGATACCTGATACATACTTTACACTATGAGTAGGCAGGGAAGCAAGTATAAAAGGAATCAGAGAATTCTAGACCTGGAAAATACCTTAGAGATTGTTTAGTCCAGTCCTCCCTTTGTGCCTAAGAAAACTGAGGCCCAGGGAGATGCAGCAACTTATCCAGATTCACAAAGACCAATACAAAAAGAGGTTGAAATCAAATTTTGACATTTAAAGGTCAGATCTTCCCAAAGAGA
The DNA here is from genome assembly GCA_031878705.1 of Tapirus indicus. Taxonomy (NCBI): domain Eukaryota; kingdom Metazoa; phylum Chordata; class Mammalia; order Perissodactyla; family Tapiridae; genus Tapirus; species Tapirus indicus. Next base: position 54,328,276 of record CM062918.1, on the reverse strand, counting down.
CGTGTACAAGAATGTCCATGTCTCCCTGAAGATGGTCACAGCAAACCACTAGCAACAACAGGAATGTTCACCGGTAGGAGACCTCGGAATGCGAAGGAATACTTGGGAGCAGTGAACAAGAGCTACACGTATCAACACGATGAATCCAAAAACATAATGTTAAGTGAAAAGAGCAACTGCAGAAATTTACATAGTCAAACCATTTCTGTAAAATCTCAAAAATACCAAAATCATATATATATACATCCAGGTGTAATTAAAGTATAAAAACATGCACAAGAATGATTATCAACAAAATCAGGATAGCTGTTACCTCTGGAGAGAAATGGAAGAGGAGGGATTAGGGAGGGGTTCACAGGGACTTCAACTCTATTTATAATTTATTATTTCTGAAATTGAGTGGTGGTACATGGATGTGGGAGTGTTTTATATTAGGTATACTTTGTATGCCTGAATTGTTCATAATTTCTAAAAAGCAATGATTGGTTATCTGGAAAAATGACACATGGCGGCACTCATTCATTCATGCTAGTAGAGAAACCAAACAAAATTTTACAGATAAAAGGCACCTTAGAAGACTTAGTCCAGGGAAAAGCAGGCACTACCCCTTACCCCCTTGTTCAATATAAAGAGGGCCTGTGAGCCTTTGGTGACCAGGTGTGAGATGACAGCAAGACTGGATCAAGTTCAGAAAGTGAGGGGGCAGATCAGAGGCTTAGGGTAGCAAGGAGGGCTGGTCACTCTGATTTCAACAGGGTTTTGGGGATATTTCCTTCCTCTCCTGGAAGAAAGGAGCTCCATTTGGGCCAGGGATGAGGGAAGAATATACATGTGGTCACTACTAGGGGTGGCACTCTGGGAGAGGAACAAAGGAGTTCTGATTTTCCATTCCAATGGGAGAAGGAAAAAGACCCCCTCCCCCTCAGGCTGGGGGAGAAGGGGGCTCTGCCCTGCACCTCTGAGGAGAAGGAAAAGTAGTACTTGAGGCCTCTGCATTGTCCAAGGCGACCCACCAGGACACAAGAGTTGGCAGAGACCCGGCAGTGAGGGATCTGGAGTGAGCACTTGCCCAAAGCACTGCTTATCAGATATTTCTCAGAAACCAGTGGTGTCACTGGAAGCAGCTGGAGGGAGGGTGTGGCCAGCAGAACAGAGAGAAAGAAACTTTGAACTTGGCCCAAGCCCACTGTTAACAGACCTAACAGAGAAAAGGAGCTTGGAATGAGCAGTATTGGGTCACTTTTCATTCTACAAATTAGATATAATTTAACATGGAGAGGGAACAGAATGACAAAATTCTTTTACACTAACATCAAATTAGTTAGCCAACAGATATAAAGAACATAACCTTTTCTGTTTCAAGAGAATAGGGAGGTTGCCCTGGGTTTGTGAATGGGTGAAAGGATATCATTGCTGGAGTGGGGGAAAGAGTACCAAGAAGGGCTTTTCCTGGCTTTCAGAACTAACTCCAGGGCCAGCCAGTTGTCCTGGCCTTCAGCATAAGCTGTGACTTGATGCACTGTTGCCCTGTGGGGGCTGCAGCAGAACACACATAGCTCTCTGTTCTATCTCGGGTAACCTAGGGAAGTCTGCTGCCTGGCCCAGGAAAATCAGGGGTGGAGAAACAGCAGGCACCTTCAACTGAGGTTTTAGACACCTGGTTCCCACTGAAGTTCTTTTAAAAGCCCAATTTGGCTCTAGTCAAGAGAGTCATGAAAAAAAAATTCAGATTTCTGAGACATTTAGCCTTTCAATGAATGATAGCAATGCAAGATTCGATGCTGGGTTCACTCACAGTGCCACACATCAGTGGAGAAAAAGCATGGGTCATCTATCCCCTTTGACCCACTTCAAGAAGCAGAAGTTTAACACTGCTTCTACAATTTAAAAGAAAAAAAGTGCTTTGTTTCAAAAGTACATTTGGAAACAACATCTGTGATCCCAGGCCATCTGAAAATGGGTTATGTGGTTTGTCTATTTACATTTCAGAGATATTCCAGAAATAGAAAAAAAGTGTCTCAAGTATTGAAATCCACTTTGAAGAAATGCTTCATTTACTTCTTTACTCAAGATTTTTATTATTAATGATGAAGATACAGTGCAGATGGATCCTGCCAGTTTTGAAACTTGAACAACCACATTTTGCTTATGCTTTTTTTTGTGGACTTTTAAACATGGAGAGTAATGAAATTTTAGAGTAGCTGACTTTAGGATAATTAGCTAAAATTTCTAATTAAAAAAACAGATTACTGAAAAAGGAAAAAAATATGAGTCATAGATGGAAGGTTTAAAATATTTTTTTTCCAAAATAAAGAAAGGACTTGGAGAAAATTTGTAAAAGTAGAAATAAAGTTAAGAATGTTACCTAGATTGAAAGAGAGGAGTTTAAGGCATTGTTCTTTTGTAAACACACATTCTATAGGTTCATAAAAGCATATGTTCATCAAGTACCAATTTTGCTGCATATATTTAGAACCATTTAATTTTTTGTTTTATTTATATTCAAATTTACAATCTGTTTTCTTGTTTGAAAACTAGAAAGTCTAACATTTAGGAGGAAAAGTATATTAAAAGAAGTTTAGAAGACATTTTAATAACAGTTTGAAATGATCACTGGTAATGAAATACATTAGTTTTTGTTAAATCCAACATATGAAAAGGGGGATTTTTTTTTAAAGGTGGACTAACAAGCTGTCCTGAAATATAATTTGCCCTTACAAAGGACACCTGATATACTAAAAAGAAGCTAGACTAGAAGTTTTCAGATTTCTTTAGTTCTTCTATTCTGTGAATAGGAAGTGGCAAATTAAACCCCATTTATGGTGTATATCAACAGTGACACATATTACCATTTCCTGCTGAAAACGCTGTACCTCTTTACACTGTTTTAAAATTTCCTACTTGCTACTGAATTAAATTCAATTCTTGGCGTTCTTCATAAGACAGCTGTATCTATAAAATCTAATCACACCAACAAAAGATAACAAACTCATAAATTAATTCTAGAAACCAGGAAGGATTTACTAATTTTTCTTTGAGTCATAAACATATGCATGACAGATACAAAAATAGTGCAGTTAAGAATAGTTTTAAGTAATGTCTATATTTAAGAGTCTCAAACAGCTTTATAGATTAAAATATAAAGATCTAAGTAACCGTTAAAATGTCTTTGGGAAATAAAAGGGCAAAATAACAAATCATTATATACCAAATGATAGCTACTAAAATATAAGTATGTGTTGAATCACAAATAAAAGATTTGTAAATGCTAGAACTACCAAAATGTCAAGAGAGAAAAACAGAAATAGCAAATAAAGTGTAATAACACAGCTACAATAACTCAGATGAAGTAATAAGCAGAGACACTTAGGAAGGATTGAGAATTTTAAATCTGATTAAGGGGCCAGCAGAGATTACCCAGCATTCAGCTCACCATTTGAGAATGGCCAAGCGAATTCATGACTAGTCTCTTTTGCAAATCTTGCATTTTCAAAAGGAAATGTGTTCATCTAAGTGTTACTCAATCTGGAAGTAGCAATATGCTTGAAGTTGTCAAAATGTGGGTTTTAGAGGTTTTCAATGAACAGAAGTTTTATTTTCAATAAAATCTCTTCATAAAGAGCATAATTTATGAACTAAACTTTCTTGAAGAATAAAAATTCAGAACGCCTCTGAGATTTCCATCCTTTTCTCCATTATTAATTTTTGAGGAACTCAAGAACCACAGTGCTCCCAAATAAAACCAGTTGCATCTCCTCTGCTCCATCCACTGTTTCTGAGAAAGTACCTTTATAGCAGGCAAACCTCTGCAGTATAAGCCACTATCGCTTTCCTAAACCTGGAATTTCCTTGTTCGCACTTTGACAACTCAGGGTCAGGGCTGTTTCATTTAAGGGAGAAGGGAATATTGTGGTTACTCAAAAGGTAAAGATAAAAAAGCAAATCCCTGATTTTACACACTATTGTTATGGGAAAACCAAACTGCCAAATCACTGGAATTGTCACTGGAAAAAATTACAACTACATTCCAATGATGTTGCACCAAAAATGAAGTGAAACTGATCCTTTAGATCTCTCCAAGTATTGACCATGTGTCATATTTTCCATTCATTTGGAGGTGAGTAAAAGCTAAAAAGAAAAAAATTATGAAGTAATAGAACTACAACACTATGTGGTGCAACTAACTAAAAACAAACGATATATTTTTTTCCTTTTGAGAAGGAGTTCTTAAAAGAGGAAAAGCAAAAAAGATTATCAATGTAATAATCAGTTAGCAACTAGGGCTGCAACAAACTTTCACTACAGTTTCATCATTTTCCAGGAAACCTTCCAAATCACTTGTATAAGAAAGATTTCAGCTTATATTGGTGCAAAATATAAAATTTAGTAATTTTCTTCACCCAGTTAATACAAATCAACTTTTTATGGGGCGAGGGGAGTCTATACCAAATTACTGGAGGCTGAAGAGAAGAACCATCTAAAGTCATCCTCTCTCCCTTGCAATACCCACCTCACCCCTTCCCATCCTCTTCTCCCGCTGACTTTTCTCTAGATAAAAGGAAAGTGATCAGAGATTATAAAATAAACAAACATAACTGCAAATTCACAGTGCTCTGAATCTAGTCAGCAAAAAAGTCTTTTCTTGATCAAAAGCAACATCAACACCACAAAAGTATAGTAAAATTAAGCAGCACTTACAGCTCACTGCAGCCAGGGTGACAGATGGATAATTATAACAAGCTATTGCTAAAGAGTTGGGTTAAAACAAACAGATGGAGTATATGCAAGTAAAAGGATGAGACAAAAATCAACAAAAATGGCGCAAATGGAATACAGTTTCTCCCAATCAAAAACGAAAAATTTTGATTATACCATCCTGATTTGTAAACACAATCCCCTATGATACAAAAGTTTAAAGTTAACAACACTCTATAACCTTCATGCATATAGTAAACACTCCTACAACCAACTATGCATCTCTCATATATAGAGCCATTCACCTCTAAATATTTAAGACATTTTTCCAACTTCAAAGGGTGATAAAGGATTCTGCCACCTACTACTTCCTTGGCTTGGCTTTTATGACAGAACACAATGTTACAACTGGGTTGGTAAATCCAAGATCTTCTCTAACCTACCTTTCAGGCCTAGAGATGTGGTCTGGACTAAAGAAGGACCTAGAACACATCATATTTTCTGTTGTCTCCCTGGTCCCCTAGCTAATTGCCACTTTAATCTTCAAATACACAAGAATGAATAATAACTACATAAAAGCATGAGTGGGTTGTCAAATACGCTACAGTGGACTTCACATTCTACAACTATTCTCCCTACTCCCAAATCCCAGTGTTTGGGGAGTGAGGGAGAAAACCTAAACAATATTGATGAGAGACTGTTTTAAACAAAAAAGCCATCCTGATATTTTAATGGCTTGGAAAATCATCCAGTACCACATAAAATAATTTTTTCTAAAATTGACAAAAAATTATTTCGAACTATATTTTATCAGCTAGTTTCTATAAACATAACTTCAAAGTGGAGCTCCCATTCAAGGCCCCCCACCCCCAACCCCACTAACTAAGGAAGAGGCACTCAGGGGTTAGAGCAAGAAACTACCTGCACAGTTCCCACCAACTGGGCCTTCATCTTGATAGGAAAATTATTCACCTTATGTTCCCCTTTACCCACTTCTTTCAAAATAGACAGTTCTTTCCAAATCCGGGAGAAGCACAGTAAGGATCACTGAATGTCTGTCAGCACTTGTCTTTCTCAGGCAAGTTTTTCAAAGTTACAAATATAAAATATGTTTTTAAACAGGTCATAACCAGGCAGTTGCTCCAACTGACAGGCATGTAAGATACAAGACTCATTTGGAAGTCTCTAGCCTGACCTTGGGTCCTGGAGGGCAATGACCCTGCCTTCCCACAACAGAATACCTAGGAGCGAGCGACCAAGAGCTATCTATGTCTTCTCTTGGCAGGTACAGACCCACTTTCTTGAAAATAGCATCTCCCTGCCCCTCCAGCCCGACTCTCCCCAGCCCCTGGACATTCCCACCCCTTACTTCCCAATGCTAGAGTAGCCACTGAAGGCTTTGCATTTTTTTCATCATGAAGAAATATTTCAAAGCTATTAAAAGTAATCTTGGATCATTATCAAGATTATACAGAAACTTGGAAAGTATTTATATTATTATGTTATAAAAGTAGCAAAATATAAAATGTACTATGTCTAACTATGTAAAAATTATATGTGCATATGGAAAGCAACAAGTAAAACAGTAGAGTAGTTATGTTAGGGTAAGTATGTTACTGTGAGATGATTTTCAAAATTATGAACTTAAAATTTTCACATACTCTTATCTTTGCATTAAGCAATTTTGAAGAAAACATTACACACGCTTTAGTTGAAATAGTATTCACTACAACTATACTTCAAATTCTGGATTAAATAAGCTTTTTGGGTGCTGCCTTTGCAAAATCATACCACTGAGTAAAATGTTTCTACATGAAAAAAGCATAAAAAAAAGCACACCAAACAATCAATTCACACACACCATCTGAAAGAGCCGATGTTAACTGAAGACTGCAACTATTATTTACCAAATAGCCCAGACAAATTTGTCCCTCTTTCTCTAATTCCTACAGTTCCAGTTTACTTCCCAGAACGTGTGTGAAGACAAAGACAGGGATAAAGAAATGTGCGCTTGCTCTCACATGATGTGTCTTTGTGGCATCTGCAGAAACAAACCCAGGAGGAAAGACATCATCTGCAGATTTTATTTTTCCATGATCTCCTTGTCCCTAATTAACACAGATAATTCTGAGTTTGCCATACTATAATTCATTAATCATATTCAATTAATCTAATCAGCTGTAAAACAGGAGAGGGCAACAGTGCAAGCTTTAATAAAGTCAGCTCACTGGACTTTAGAAGCTGCTCAGCTGAGGCTCCCGGTGAATTCTCACACACACAAAGGGCAAAAGCGCTCTACATGAATAATTTGCTTTGTATATTTTTAACTCATCTTTTTACTTATAAGGCCCCCTATTAAAATGTGGATTAGAAAAAAGAAACAGCAGGTATACACAGATTATTTTAAAAGTAAACTCAGGGGTACAGAGGGTAGAGGATTCCGGACTCCTGGATGTGTAAGGGGTGGACTGAGCCAGAGTGTTGCCATATATAAACAGTTGAGAAAAAACTAAACAAACTTGTCCATCAAGTTGAACAATTTACCTCTGTAATTGAAAAGGTGGTATTTTCAGATGGCCAATAGACACATGAAAAGATGTTCAACATCACTAATCATCAGGGAAATGCAAATCAAAACTACACTGAGATATCACCTTACACCGGTTAGAATGGCTATAATCACAAAGACAAATAACAACAAATGCTGGAGAGGTTGTGGAGAAACGGGGACCCTCATTCACTGCTGGTGGGAATGCAAACTGGTGCAGCCTCTATGGAAAACAGTATGGAGAGTCCTCAAAAAATTAAAAATAGAAATACCGTATGATCCAGCAATCCCACTCTTGGGCATCTACCCAATGGACGTGAAATCAACCATCACAAGAGGCGTATGCACCCCTATGTTCATTGCAGCATTATTCACTATAGCCAAGAAGTGGAAGCAACCCAAGTGTCCCTCGACTGATGATTGGTTAAAGAAGATGTGGTATATACATACAATGGAATACTACTCAGCCATAAGAAAAGACACAATTGTCCCATTTGCAACAACATGGAAGGACCTAGAGGGTATTATGTTAAGTGAAATAAGCCAGAGAGAGAAGGACAGACACTGCATGAACTCACTCATATATGGAATATAAGTGAACACACGGACAGAGAGAACAGATTGGTGGTTACCAAGGGGAAGGGGGGTGGGAGGGCACAAGGGGTGAAGGGTTACATCCACAAGGTGACAGACAAACAAAAATGTACAACTAAAACCCCACAGTGTTATAAACTATTAAGACATCAATAAAAAAAATGGTAAAAAAAAAAAAAAAAAAAAAGAAAAGGTGGTATTTTACAACAAATTCATCTACCCAGTTTTTGTCTGATCCAAAAGTACACTGGCAGCACCCTAACTGTAACCCTCAGTTACTAATATGAAAAACAAAAACAGAAGTATCCACTCACATGATCATTTTATAGATACACTATAATTTCAAGGATGTCCTGGGGCAAGCCTGGGGCAGGATTTCCACATATGGCAGTCACAACGTTAGTGCTCCCAGTTTGGACAGCATAGTCTTTAGGTCAGGAAATGCACACGACCGTGATGCAAAGAAGTTAAGAAACATGATACACAATGACTATGTATTTTTAACCCCAAATGGTCTGTCAGCAGAATGAGAAGCGTGAAGGAAAATGTCACTGGCCATTTTGGGAACAGAAGAGATCAACCATTGGACTGCAGCTCTTTGCATGAGTTTCTGAAAGGGACAGAAGAAAGCAAAAAAACCTGTATGTTCAGAAAAACTGATATTTAATCTACTTCGGATAAGCCTTTGCAGGCCTCAAGGCTGAAGTCCACACTTGGAGATTATGATACCAAAGGCAGAGAAGTGGCAGACTTGGCCCTTTTCAGACTTTGCAACCAATTCCTCAGCCTATGTGTGAGTATAATCCATTACTCAAATTATAGAATAGAAAACTGACTGAAACTGCTTCATTTTGGCTATATAAAGCTACAGCTAAAGAGTGTTCGACCACATATGATAGATACAATGAGGTTTAGTTTAGTTAAATGTTAAGTCGCACTTAAGGAAAATCAAGTTGACTAACGAAAGGGCAAATTTCAATATTTAACTTGACAAGAAGTATTGAGACTGACATTATGCTAGGCACTGAGGAATATAAAGACGAAAAGTTATGGGCCTCAAGGAGCTCCCAGGCTACTACTACTCACTACTGCTACTAGTATACTACTACTACTGGTCACTAAAAGTTCATACTGTGAAAATCCTATGGCATACAATGTCTTTTGTTAAAGACAATAACCTGAGGTTTGCTCTTCAGGAGCAGGAACTAACAACAGACGATAAACCAACAGAAAACATGATTTCCTAAGATACGAAACTGCCTGCTTTAATTCTGTCATTTCCACAAGCAAGTATATAATTATCTCCCCAAATGCTGAGAGTAAACAAATGGCATTTGCCTATCACAAATGGCAAAAATGGTAATAGCAATTTTTCACTGTTGTTTAGAAAGAAATTTAGCTTAAGATTTAAGACAGTTAAAAAAGAGAACTACTCACTATACCATCACCTTCACATTCTCTTCCAGCACTCGAGTATATAAACTATAGTCTTGGTCAAATTTGAATTTCTCTCCGAACCCTAAGAGCTTTGATGACTAGTTGAAAATCAAAATGAGCCAACATCATGTTTACAAAGAACGGTAATATTAAAAACTCCATCAGTTTTAAGTTATATTAGCAAGGCTAGGGGGCTCAGCAAACCTCTGTGGCTCAGCTGTAGAGTCTTGAGTCCCTGACTCCAAAGTCTGTTGTCTGATAAGCATGATGAAATTATATTAAAGAGCATTAATGTGTACCTACCATGTGCCAGGTGTAACCCTAGGAAAGAGCCGTCATTATCCTTTATTTCACCAATAAAGAATCCGAGGCTCAAAGAGGTTAACTAACTTGTCCAAGATGACAAGCTAGTAAGAGGCAGAGCTGGGATATTTACCCACATTTGCCTAGCTCCCTTCATTGGGCTATACACTATGCTAAGGATGAGATATCTGTGACTTAAGTGGCCCCAAAAGGGAAATCATCTTTCAGAGTACCCCCTGGAGGTACTAACTCAGATTACAAAGGATTTGAGAGGAATTGGTTTCCAATAGAATACTGAAAGTTGAACCTAGTTCTAGGTCATCTCTAGATCACAAAAGGAGAATAGGTCCACTCTGGATGGACCTGAATATTAGGTATTAGTTCTTTGAGCCCTCTGAGTATGCTCAGTATAGCCATTCCATAAAGAATTCTTATTCTAGATCAATCTGAAATAGATCTGATCATACTGGCATCTTTCAAACTGGAAAAGACTCCACACTGCAAGTCTGTTTTGAATCAAAGTGAATCTCTTCCCTAAGGCAAAGCCCAAAATAAAGGACATTCAGGAGAAAGGGCAAGAGGCAATTGTCTGCTTTTATGACTGCAGGGCAGGGATTGTGACACTTGTGCTACCCCAGGGAACATGCTTTTGGTTCTACTGGAAAGCTAGAAAGAACCAAAAGTTTGGGATACCTGGGATATTATCTATGGTCAAATGTACTTCTTGGCCATTTGAAGGATACCTTTTAAATGCACATAAATTTCTTCCAACACAAGATGAATGCTTTATATAATTTTATCTAGTTGTAGTTCCATCTTCCAATTCTGAGTTTATAATGAGAAAGTATGAAAAACTATGTTAGAAATAACTACAAATGCTCATAAAACATTAAAATATGACCAGCTAGTAGACTGTTCTCTGACATCATTGAGGCTCTAAACCCAACGCTCTATTCACTACATCACACTGCTTTGTTAGGAGACATTTTGTGGAATAATAAAACGGATTGGGACTGTTTTATAGCTATTTCTGAGGCTGCACTACAGGGGAAAATAACAACAACATAAAAGACAAAAGGAAATTTGTTTTTTGGAACAATGTATCAGTCAGGGAAAAGAAACCACTTCAAGTATTTACAACAGAAGGAATTTAATACAGGGAATTGGTTATACAAGACATAAAGTTGCTAAGAGCCAAAGAGGAGATGGTAAAAGGTTCAGCAACAGCAGGAAGCCACGACCACCCCTAAGATAGAGAGACAAAAGGAGGAGACAGTATTACCGGAGCTAAAGGCCTAGAGTCACCTGACAAGAGGGTGGAACCACGGTGGGCCTGTCCAGTGGGAGCTGGAGCCCCAGAGAGACAGTCTCTGCTGAAGAAGACACCTGAGGCAGAAAGGGAAGGAGAAATACCATGGTTTCTCTCTTTCTCCTCCCCTCCAATCTCCTGCCAGTGTCTCTGACTGGCTGAAACCAGTGTGAAGCCAAGTGACCCGGAAGCCTGGGCTGGGGAAGCGGGAGGAATGGAGCTGAGGGGAAACTGACCAAGGATATGACTGGGCTTAGCTGCAAGAATAAATGTGTGTTACTGTTGTAAGCCACTGAGATTTGGGGGTTGTATAACAGCAAAAGCTGACTAATAGATACCACCACAAACAACATCAAGTAGGTAAATAAGTAAGCAAACAAAAAAAGAAGATAAATGGAGAATCAAAAGTGAAGTAATATTAATAATTATTTTCAATAATTGCTTTGAGGAAAATGTTTCCACCATTAATTTGTAAGCCTGGGGCAGAGAAAAAGTGCCCACACAGACCCCAACCATGCCCTGGTCCTGAAGGAGAAGCACATTTGGGAACCTCCTTAGAAATGTGGCAGGATCTTCAGCTAGAGGTGGAAAGGAGCCTTGGCCAGTACTGTCCTGCAGCTGCACAATCAACTGGGCAGTTCGGGACAGGATGACCTGGTGAACTGGGAGTGTCATATACTGGCAAGTCAGGAGCCAGGCCTTCAAAAAGGAGTCAAAGATGAGTCAAAGATGTCACTGAGTCAAAGATGTTGCCACGCCCTAAGCGAGAGCAATACCAATATAGCTCAAGGGCAGCCACTGACATGGTGACTCCAAGCTTTTTGATTATAATACTTAAAATATGGCCAGCTGGTAGACCATCACAATTCTAACTTCCAACACAGTACTCACAGAATAGCCTTGTTAGTTATTTATAATCCCTCTCATCTCCCAAAGTAGACTGTTAGTACCAGCAGGAACGGGGGTACCTTTTTAGCTTTTGAAACTCTACAACTAGTCATCTTAAAATATATGGCCCCACCCAACACATCCAACCCTATTTTTCACAATTCCTCAGTACACACCTTCAGAAATGCTTCCTTCATGCTCCTCTGATATTCCCTGCCTCTAAGAATTTTTCAGGATTCCCCCACTGTCTGGAATATTCTCCATCCTTCCCACTGGAATCCTGACAGTGGTTCAAGACTCAATAATTCCACTTCCTCTGTCCTCCAGATATCCCAGCTGCTCACTCTCTACCCTAAATTCCTACAGAATTTAGAATAAATATCATTTGAGATGGCATTTAATTACTCTTGTTTCATATAAGTTTTGTTTTCCCAATTAGACCTGGGCAGAGAGTCTAGCACAGTATGCAGCTGAGTAGGTACTCAATAAATGTTTAAAAGGATGAATGAAAGATAAGCCTTTTAGAAGCAGGAGCCTCATCTTTTACTTACAACACTTCTTTTGGAACCTCTCTCCTATTTGCCAAGCACATCACAGGCACTGAATAAATACTCTTGACATTGATTAATTACTTCTGAATACAGTCAGGTTCACATATCTCCAAAATGATCCTACTGGAATGCATCTTAACGACTGACAAATTAAGTTACATATTTGGTTAACTTTAGTTGATAAATGCACACACACAAACATTAAAATATTTAAATTATTGAGAAAAGAACAAATCACAAAACAATACTAAGCACACATAAAATAATGTCTTTTCATTTCAGAATGAAGAAAAGACAATAATGCAGTCTCTTCTAGATAAACGGAATTGAATTAAAGGTTCTGTTACCATTGTCTCAATTCTAATCTTTAAAATCACATGTTAATTTAGACAGGCTTAGGAGTATGGGTGATTTTTTAAAATCCGCACACAATGAAATACCAATTCTCTAATCATATTAAAAGAACTAATACAAATGCTACCACCAGGGGGGAAAAAGAATTGGATATTTCATGTTGGTTAGAGATTTTTACTTTCTTCGGAAACCATAATTTTCTTAAAACTTTAGCAACAATCACAAAACCACATGTTACAGATGTCTCTGCTGTGTGGGAACTTCTGCCATTGCTTCAATAACTAGAATGGCTTCTATGGTCCACTTAGAGAGAGAAAAAGCAGAAAACCAAAATAGGAGAGAGACAATAGGCTCATTACCCAAAAGACCCGAACAAAAACACAGGCAGTCAAACCAGCAGCCGAAGCCCTCCATCACTTGATAGTTAAAAGGCCCAGTTTTCTTTCACGGAAAAAAGGGATTTATCTGATTAAATACAGACTCCACAGAATTGGGGTTTTTTAGAAAAAACAAAAGTCTTCGGCAAATCCAGCCACAGCAGTGGCTTTCTAGCTTTTCTGACCCTCAGTTAAGAAATACTTTTTATATCATAGCACATTACACATATATACATACTTACATAACCGAAACAAAAAGTTTCATAAAACAGCACTTGATCCTTACTCCTTATTACTCTTGTACATGCAATGGACTCTGTACTTTCTTTTCTGTTCTCTTATGTTCTGGTCTATTCTCTTCCCCTCCATTAAAAAAAAAAAAAAAAATGTTGGTCTTGACACACTAAACTGACTTCACGACCCAATAATGGGTTGTAATCCACATTGAAAAACACTGATCTAAAGAACATTCTGGAAGTCAACCAAAGGCCACATGCTATTTCTTTCTTTCTTTTTAAAAAATCAATTGCTGATAAGGAAAAGCCACTCTAGCTTCACTTTTTAATGAGAGAGAGAAAAAAAAATGACAACTTCAGGGCCCTGCACATAATAAGTACTAAAATATTTGTTAAATTTAAGAAGCCATTAGGAAGTGTGTGTATGTGTGTGCGTGTTTTCCTGTTTTATGGGTAACAGAAGAGAGCAGGGGAGCTAAGACTTAAAGGAGAAAAAGGAGAATTCTAATCATGGAAATACTACCTGGGCAACATGCCCAATTTTTTGAGCATGACTTGCCAGAGGTTCTGCTTCCTCCATCACCTGAGATGCCTTTGATCCTTCAGGCCTAAGGCCAAGAAGCAAAAGAGAAAAAGGCCCATCACAAAAGGGCAGAAGAGTTCAACACAGCTTGGTAATTGACCTTATTTCGAATGAACGAATTGGGACTATACCTTTTAAATGAGGGAATGATTGCCTGCAAAATCAAGGACTCCAGTTTAAATCAGTCCAGAGTACAAATTGTACCAAAGAACAAAATGTAGCCAAACAAAATGACCATCAGATTAGATAACTCTGTATAATGGAATCAAATAATATCCCTCAAGATACTCTACCGAGACCCCTCCCTCCCAACAGATAATGATACTGACAGCTATAATGGGATAGGCTATCATTAATAAAAATAGCTATCATTTCTCAAGAGCCCACTTAGTGCCAGGCACTGTGCTAGGTACTTAACACACTTTATCACTATTCTCATAACAAGCCTGAATGGGGGCTATTATCCCCATTTTACACAAGAGGAAACTGAGGTCCAGATGGAGGAAGGCAGAAGTCTAAATCAGAGAGAGGAGGAAGGATGGGTATGAGAGAGGAAGGGTCCTGGGACTGAATTATGCAGACATCAATCTTCAACTTCCAGATTCCCAGGGCCCCAGTTGGTGGTTTGGGACAAACATGGGATTTGGTGACAAACTGTGACAAACAGCCACAGTAAGTATCTGCTGTGTTTGGAACGAGGAAAGAGCTCAGATCCAGTCGAGACTGCAGACACTTGACTATGATAATGAAGTGGAAGGTATGAGGACACAAGACTTTAATTTTAAAAACCTTAATAAGCAAGAAAAATAAATATAAATACTATATATGTATTCCATAGAAAACATTTTTTCTAAAAAAAAAAAAAACCCACACTATATGCAGTTTTTAAGTTAGGAGGAAAAAACCCAGAAATGTGAACTCTCAAAAGCAGAAACTCACATCATTAGGGTTACATAAGAAAAGAGAAATCAACTGCTGCTGAAATTGGAGGCAGGAGATCCCACCCTGGTCACATCTACTGTCAGATGTACAAGCTTTGTGGAGTGTCTGAAACCGAACACACCCACTTCCAAGGAATTCAACTCCGTTGCAGAATTCCTTTTCAAACTAAAATTAAGCTCTTGGATAACTGCATTAGACAGACGCTTCACCTCTTACACTGTAATACCTTGAAAGGAATGACCAATTTCAATTTTTAAGCACTGGATATTTCTACATTTTACAAAGCTGGTGGAGAGAAGGAAGCTACTTTCACTTTGTTCTTGAGAGCAGATGTGAGAGACAGGAATAAACAGAAAATGTAGAAAGTTATTTGGAAGACAGAATTTACTCCTTTTAAGTTTCAATACTCACAAATAAAAGCAGTTGGAAAGAACTCATATAAGAATTCCCCTTAAGCAGAGGAAGACTGTTTTGGGTTTTTTTGTTGGTTTTTTTAGTGTCCATATTACAACTTAAATTTACAAGTTAAGCTTTTATCATTATTTTTTAAATGAAAGCTGCATTATCTGTAGTCATAAATGCACAGCCTACTGAATTTAGAAGAGGCACACATTATAGCTTTAAGCGTAGAGTGACTAAATGAACAAGAAATTCTTTAAGCAGCACAGTGGCTTGTCTGAGCATCTGGCACTATTTGGAGCAGCATGATTTACTGAATACCAATCCATTAACCTAAGTCCTATTAAGGATTGCTCCCCTAACCTAACCTTTGCCTCCCTTCCCACATCCCACCCGCCAAACATATCCACCTGTTTTTAGTAGTGAAATAGTGCCTAGAAGACATTTATCCTCATTGGATTTTATTTTAAGAAAGAAGTCAGAAAGCAATTATCTAGTATTAACTTAGTTACAATTTCAGGTACCAGCTACAAAGCAGAAAAATGAAAATTGATTTAATCTGTATACACATTGAAATTGTCCCTAGTTTTGAAAAGAGATTAGTCAGAACCTAGAGAGTTTCCTTTTGATTCCAAACTGGGTGGAAGGGGAAGAAAAAGGAAGGAAGGGAGGGAAAGAGAGAGGGAGGGAGGGTGGGAGGGAGGGAGGAAGGAGAAAAGGAAGACTGAGACACTAAAACATGTTTTAGGTTTCTGCCAAAGTCTTGTAAAAACCTAACAGGAACCTCATAGTTAAGTACTGACAGTGGCATGTGCTTTTAATTATATTCTGAAAATGTGCAAGCAAGCAAGGCAAAATTATATCATGGTTCTCATTTACATTTATCATTCCCTCACTACAGGAATATATAATCACAGACAGACATCTGTGGATGATTATATATGAAGATGGGCCTTTCAAGATCAAGTTTAAGAGTTCTAGTGTCTGTCTTTCTATTCATACACCAATCGTGAGGCAATTCACTGGAGCTGTTTTAGTGAATAGGGAAACATATGGGGAAGTCCAGAGGCTATCTCCCCACCGTGTATGAACATTTTATAATAATTTCCCTGATCCCGCCCCCTCCTTCCCACAGTAAAGCTCAGAGGTGACATTTCCTTTCTCCTGTTTATAAGAATGACTTTGAACTTTAAAACATTTTCTTTGTAAGGATTTTCTATTTTTTCCTTGAGTCAAAAGTGATGCCAAGTTATCACTACAATATCTTGACTCTTCTGATCCCCAATCAGAATTTCCCCTCCCCTGGTTGAAAGTGACATTTTCTAGTACAAAAAATTTCCAAGCAAAATGAGGTTAGACTAGAATAAATATGAGTCACAACTGAACATGAACTGAAACAGAAAATGTTCTGGTGAAATCCCTCACTTAAAAACTTTATCTCACAACCCTGGATGTTTAAAAACGATAACCACGGTGACCTACGCAACAACCTGGATATCAAGTTTTTGTTGCTGTTTGCTTTTTGCTGTGAACTAGTTCCGCATGCTCTGCTTGTTATGCACCAAGGATGCTTTACACCAACTCAGAAGGCAGGACCACAATACATTGTGCTAGGTAGGCAGGGCTCTGAACGGTGTTGAACAAGGGGCATTTCACCTTCAGATCTGATATAAATGAGATGTACTGGTCAATCAACACATGGCAATACTAAGGAAAATGTGATGCTTGGCAAAAAAATCCATTAAAACCAAAACTGGATTTAACTAGAGGTTAATTTTGAACTCTACCACACTCACTTTACTTTCAACAAGATATATTTAAAGGCAGTATTTGCTAAATACAGTAGCAAGAAGCTTTATAAAGAAAATTTCAAATTAAGGCTCTCTCTAAAGTCTTACATATTCTTTCCTGTTCAAATGGCCATCCTAGTTAAGATATAATAGGGTTAAATAAGCCTGTCAATGAGAGACATAGTAAGTGTATGCAGCCTAGAGTGGAGCGCAGTTATAATAGTCCAGTAAGTGAGACAATAATCTCCCAACCAACCAACACGTAAAGGGGCAAGAATTCACTCAATTTGGCTGTAATTTCAGGAACATCTGTGAAACATTTCCCCGTATCTCAGTAATTTCTATACTTCTCATCTACAAAGGACATTCTATTATTTGTTCCCCTGTCAGAAAAGAAAAGTTAGGCCAGAGAAGCCAAAAGAGATTTTAATGCAAAACACTTAAGCCAGTGAAAGCAGAGTTGATCATTCACTTTTATTTGGACTTTTGCAGATAAGACACACATCTCAAACCAACGATAGAATCCTCCCCCAAACTCTAAGCCTGCTTTTGTTTTTTGATATTGCAAGGGCTCCAACGGGTCACTGTGTAGTGGTATCTTCTGGCAAAAGAACTTTCCTTAGGTTGAGTTAAGGCCTGGCTTTTCAAAGCTAATTAGAACCACACCACACAGTATTGTTAGTATGCTGCTAGAAAATGCCTGTGGTATGATGTTAAGCTTTCATTCTCTCCAAGAGACAATTCAATTTCTCATCTTTTATTTACATACCAGTCACTCAAAACACAAAACCAGCCTACAGTTTAGAAAAAGAAGGCCAAGAACTGGCCCAGTGGTCACTGCTCATAGCTGCAGCTGCTACCACTGCCATCACCACTCACCGCCCTCCCTTTTTCAGCAGAAAAGACAAAATAGAAGAGGCAGTGGCACTCTCTTCCTTCTCCTTTCAGGGCCTTCCATGTCAGAAACCCTGCCATCTCCCCAAGTCCGAAATGATCTCAGTGCTTCAGTGGAAAAAGCTGAAAAATGGCTCCATCACAGGAGGTCGGGAACCCAGAGGCAGAAGGTCCTCTGCACCAAAGGCTGCCTCTGGCACCTACCAGGAGGCCTCGCTGTGCTACTACCTGTCTCCCACCCAGGTTTGCTTCTGCACAATTCAAACTCAGCAACAAAAGATTTGGGGGGAGAGGGTAAAAATAGACAAAGCGGGAAGAAAAACCAAATTCATTAAAAAGGTTTCTTTTGAAAAAAGAATGCAAGTGACAGGCTTGTATATACCTCAAAGATGGCTTTCTCATAGCACAGGGAAAGCCTCACTATCTAGATCAGGCCAATGTGGACAGGGTGCTGACAGCTCTAGAGAAGGCCAGAGGCAAAGAAACTGTAGCCTATCACCTGGGGGAAAGATTTCCAGGGAATCCTCAACCTTCCAGCAAACGTTTCACTGAAGAACGTCAAGAGAAATGTGTAATTTCTCAATTTAATCACCTCAACCACAGCAGACCTTAATCCCACAATGAGATATCTAGAGTTGCAGTCTAAGATTATCTTATCTTTAAAAGATAAACGGGCAATCATTCTTAACATGTTTTAGTAAGCAACTGTAATTCTAATTTTCAAATCATCAGAAAAAAAATTCTAAACTCATACCTTTAAAGGACCCCTTCCCCCAAAGGTGAGAGCTTTACTTAATCACTTCATCAGTATCATCCTGAAATTTCAGTTCAATGACAATTTTTTCGAGCACCAAATATGTGCCAATTACAACATTTGGCCTCTGAGGATCATCAGGAAGGACAGGTAGGATGTCAACAGGAAGATATGAGGTGTGTTCATGGAACCATCCATTCTGGGTAGGGCAGTGATTCCCAGACGTTCTAATTTTGTGAATTAGTAAAATTTCCAGAAAAGAAAAAAAAATAATGGTGATGATGAAGAGAATGAAAGAAGTTGAAAGAAGGAATATACTAAGCTAGAAACTGTGTGTTCCATAAAATTTGCTTGGGGAGAAAACTAGGCTGGAAATAGCCTTTTTTCTCTCAGAGAAAGAAAACAGCAAGAATTCTATTGCAATTTTTTTTTTAATTTTGCAAATGATAGTGAGATAATGACTATCTATTATTACCATCATTTCATAAGTAAAGGAGCATTTTAATTCCAAAAACATAGGAAGCACATCATCACAGAAACTAAAAAATGGTATTCCTTCTCATGAAAGGGTAGCTAGTAACCTAACACTGGTCAGGTGAAAACCCGGCCACAGCCCACCAGACACACCTATTTAGGGGTCCCTGGGTTAGAGTCTAGGACTTCTGTGAGGAGCAAAGGAAATACAGCTGAAGCCAGATGGTAGGGAATTTGCAATGCTAGACCGAGGAAGATATATTCAATTAGGCAAAGTGAAAAATAAGACTACTAAGAGGAGGTGTAAAGGACTAATATGATATATAATCAGAGCTATGTTCTACAACTAATTTGGTCAAAGTGCATAGGATGGAATGCCGAGGTGGTAGGGGGTGCTGCCCAAGGGAGACTGGAAGTGTTCAGGAGGATACTGCAAAGTCCAGGTGAGAAGTGTTGAGGGCCTAACAAGGGTGGTAGAAGAACGGAAGGACTTGGCAACAAATTATACATAGGATTTGAGGAAAAGGACAGAGTCAAAGACGACTTCTGGGTTTTGAACCTAGATAAATGGGGGAAAAAATGATGGTAGTGTTAACAAATATATGAAAATTCATGAAAGGTTACTAGACAAGAGGAGGAAATGAATTCATTTTGGGGTGGGACATGCAGGGCAGGAGTTTGGGAAAGGCCGGGGATATAATGAGACAGAAAGTTGAGGAGTCATACGTGGAAGGCTTGGAAGGGGGCAGGCTTACCTCCTTCATAACTTGGGGATTTCTGAACCCTTACTATGTGCCAGGCACTGTATAAGGTGCTAGGGACACAATGAAGAACAGCAGATCATGTACCTGCACTCAGAGAGTTTCAATCCAGCAGGAGAGACAGACATTAATGCAGTAATCACACAGATGGGTGTGATTACAAATTGTATTAGTGTCTAATTTCCAAAAGAGAAAAAAGTAAAAAAGAGAGAACAGATACTTGGAAGATGACTTCAATTAAAAGGCAAAATGAGACTACCAATGGAAACAGAAGGCACAGTTAGAGGACTGGGAAGCAAACTGGAGCAGACAATTCATGGGAGCCGATGGAGGAATGAGTTTTAAGGAGCAAGTAATAAACAGTGGCAAATGCTGCTGAGAGGCCAAGGGGGACAAGGACTGAGAAGAGGCCACGGGCCTGTTCAATGAGGAGGACATGATGACCAGGGCACAGTGTTGAAGCAGGTGGAGCAGGATTTCAAGGGGTTAAAGAGTGAGGGGACCTAGAAAAGGGCAGGTAGACAAGACTTCTTCTCAAGAAGTTAAACAACAAAGGAAAGGAGATGGGTGACTTGAGGAAGTAGCAAATTAAAGGGCTCTCCTTATTAGAATGGGGATGATTTCAACATGAGGGAAAGCACAGCAGAAAGGGCCAGCAGAGAAGGAGAAAGAGAAGACATAAGAGAGGAGCCTGGTCCCAGGAGATGAGAAGGTATTACATGAAGAACATCAACCAACAGGTCAGCACTGGCTCCTGGAGAGAAGGGGAAAGGAAATGAGAGAAGGTGAAAATACCCAGAAATTAGAGACGGTAAGAAAAGATGTTGAGGAAGCTCTTGTTAGAGGGTCATGGGGTCTTTTCTGGAAAATAGGGGACGAGGGGAGAGATCTGAGTGAGACACGAATAGCTGGACTTGAGGAGAGTGCCATCAGCCATCAACTGTACATTCACTCAACAAACATTTACTGAGTGCCTTCCATGCACCAGAAACTGTGCATTTATGCATGGGCACAAATGAAGTTAGGCATTTGTTACTATAGATAAATACTCCAGGTAAGAGAGAAACAAGTTGATTTTATCACTCTCACATCTAGAAAAAGACCATAAGCAATAACAGGTGATAATTACACACCCTTTGAAGTTTATGTATGTGCTAATGGATGACATATCACTATTGCAGAAGCCCAAAATCCATGCCTCAGAAGGAAATGTATGGTGTTAGTTCATTTATTCCACAGATACTGTGCACCTGAGCATCAAGTAAATGAGCTCTGAAGAGACAAGCCATGGTTCCTGTTCTCCAGAAAGTCACAATCAGATGTGAACTCTTGAAAGTTTCTGCTCTTTCCACCATTTTGGCCCATTTTATCCCTTGGGGCATTAACTGAATCCACTATCACAATCATTATGCTTCATTAGAAGGTAAGACTCTGGCTATCTGAACATTTTAACAAGACAGTTTTCTGGATGCAACATAATTTTAGGGAATGGCCTGGACCAAAGAACTCCACAGCATGGTTTTTCAGTGCCATTAAACCCCAAAATGAACTCTCTTAAAACCACTGCAGCTTTAAAAATTATAAATCAAATATGTCATTTCCTTGCACATAATCCTGCATATGTCTTTTCAACTATAGCCAGAATAAAATCTATCCTCCTTTCACTGGCCCTCAAGGCCCTTTATGACCTGGTCCCTGTCACTTCTTGCACCATCCTTGTATATAATTTTTTAATGTTTAAAAACACTTTTAAGCTAGTGAAGAGCATCTCACCTCACCTTCCTGGTCCAAAGCAAGTATTGTACAAAACCAAACCCTACGTACATTATGTCTACCATGTACATGTAATCATTCATTATGTACTAAATACCACAAGGGGGAAAAGTGTTAAAAGTGGAAAAAAATCCTGCTTTGCCAATACAGACACATTTATTTCCCAAATTCTCTTGATGAGACAGTTTAATGATTAAAAAGAAATTAATAGCATGTACCGATATTATAAAACTATGATTAACGACTTTTTTGAGATTAAAGTATCATCATCTTGATTATTAGGTAAAGAAAAGCCTATTAACTAACTTTCAAGTTGGGTAATTTACTCCACTAAAATCAGCTACTGTGTTTCAAGATTTAATGTATTGTTCAAATTCATGTATGCAAACAAACTCATTAAAATTCAGGAGGCTTCACTCAGAAGCTCACTGCACTTAAAACTTGGGGCCCTAACAGGACATTGAGCTGGAATATTTAAATCGAAACATTTGTCCTTCAAAGACAGGGCATTCTATACTGATTTTGTTTTTGTTTTTGTTTTCACCAGAAGGAGGAATTCAAGATGCCCTGAGAGTTTGCAGCAGCTGGAAGGCTGTGACAGAAGTTGCTCCTTCCATTACACTGACATTCTGCACCCGAAGTCAAGGGCCACTCTTGGATGCCTCCTTACACCAGCTGAGGGCAGGGACAATCACCTTCACTCACAGAATGAGGTTAAAGACAAATATTTCTCATTCTAGCTTTGTAAAACGCATGTGGTCCTAAACTTTAAGAGCTAATTTTCTAGACACTGAAGCACACCCCATTACATAACCAAAATGTTCTGATTCATATTTTTTATGAAACTTATTCCAACAAGTGCTTCTTAAGTTACCTGGAAAAAACAAAACCCGTCACCATTTACTGAGCCTGACTGTGTGTGAGGCCTGGGTTAAATGCCTTACTACAGTAGTACTTCACTAAACCACCTGGCAACAATCCTCTGCAGAAGAGGGGACTAGGACCAAGGAGGTTAAAGGACTTGGTGATGTCACCCAGCTGGTAAGAAGTGGCACCACAGTTCACCTTGCACCACATCACATCCTTAAAAATAACCAGTCTTGGGGCTGGCCTGGTGGCATAGTGGTTAAGTTTGTGCATTCCACGTCGGTGGCCCAGGGTTCACCGGTTTGGATCCTGGGTGCGGACCTACTCACTGCTCATCAAGCCATGCTGAGACGGCGTCCCACATAGAAGAGCTACAACTCTACAACTATGTACTGGGGCTTTGGGGAGAAAAAAAAGAAAAAGAGGAAAATTGGCAACAGATGTTAGCACAGGGCCAATCTTCCTCAAAAAAACCCATAATAACTAAATCTTTTTTTTTAATATTTCTGAGTCACTGTTGGGGCTGAAAGGCACAGTGGTTAAAAACACAGGATTGGAACCAGACTGCCTGGATTCAAATCTGGGTTGGTTCTACCACTTACTTGCTGTGTGACCTTGAGAAGTTATGCAACCATTCTGTGCCTCAATTACCTCATTTGGAAAATGGAAAGAATAAGAGAATATACTTAGGAAAGTGTTGTGAGAATAAACGGGTCAATCCATGAAAAATGTTAACTCATATAAAATACCTAGAACTGTATCTAGTATACAGTAAGCACTCAACAAATGTTAGTTCACATCATTAAAATCAGGTGTTATAACAATGAAGCCCCCAGGGATTACCAAGGTTCTCATAGCTGTCTGGACCTACCTTTAGAGAACTGGGACTGAGTTCACTCATATACATTCACACACACGCACCTTTTTTTGTGTCTCCCATGTGCCAAAGATATTCTACACACAATAATGCATTTCATTCTCAAAATAAAACAAAACAAAAACCCTGCAAGGGAGTTACTATCCTTCCTTTATCAATAAAGAAAATGGTTAAACAATTTGCCCAAGGCTCTCCAATAGGAAGTGGCAGAATCAGGATCTGAATTGGAGAGCTGTTATCTACACAAGGTTACTTTGGGTTCTTATGTCTACCTTTTCCATTTTGCCAGTAAGTTCATTGGTTATCACTTAGGATCAAAGTTTTGGAGGGGACTTTAGAGTGCACCTAGCACAACACTCCCTTTTTGCTTATGAAAAAATACAAGCCCAGAAAGTTTCCTACTGACTTGCCCCAAGTCATGTAAGGAATGCCACTGCCTTGGTACCACAATGTCACTTTTTCCTCTTGGATGTTGGTGGCCTGGCTCTAGGAGGCCCTCAGCCCTGCTCCAATCTTTTAGGGGCTCAGAGAAACCAATGACCACTGTACAAATCAAGAACGCAAAGGTTAAGTGAGGACCTGGGGGCTTGCCTTTGAGGCAAGTTCATGATTTTTGGCAAATGTACTTTACTATATCAAGCTTAGCTGCTTGAGCCCTTCTGCTTTCTGGCTCACAGCAGCATTCTGGAGACTCAGGTTAGCAAAACAAATCAGATGTTAGTCGAGTCTACAATGTCACTGTGATTAGGAGGAAAATGCTGCCAAACAGGGCTTTACAAGCAAAACTCGGAGTAGAGAAAATTTCCCCCTGAAAAAAAAAGGAAAGAACAGGTTGACATGAAGTTTAAACTTAATTTGTCAAAGGAAGGAAGCTCACAATTAATGTAGCTGTTCTAGCACATTTCAGTCTAAGGCCAACAACATACAAGCATAACAAACCAACAGCCCCATGTGGAGAGGCAACACTGAGATGTGTGATAGAATTAGTTTCCTTTTCACAAAAGAGTTGGATTTATAATTAAACTCTGTCCCCTGCTGCCCCCATTCTGCTGTGCATATATTTGATTGCTTCCTAAGGGACTGGGTTAGAGGCCAAGAGACAACCCGAAACCACAAGTCCACTGACCTCCCCGGGCCAACAGGCAACACGATGCATGTTTGTATTAGCTGTTACTAGGGCTTGTCCAGGAGGAGGTTGATTTCATCTTTCCACTCAACACACTTCTCAAGGGTTTGTTGGTCAGTTTACACAGTTCTTACAGCCCACTGGAGGTGACCGCTACTGCAGGCTAAGTGCCAACACACTGAGTCCCACAGAAAACTCCAGGACCCATTCTGAGAGGAGCAGGTTGTTGTGGACAGACTGTGGTCCAGAACTGAAGTGTAAGGCTCAAGTCTTGGCTCCTCTACCTGCTTACTTGATAAAGTCAACTACCCTCTCAGAACCTTAGCTTTCTTGTCTAGAACATGGGGATAATAATCTCTGTCCATGGAAATGATTATTGAGGAGTTTAAATAGTGATGTAAGTGAAAGTACTTTGTAAACAGTAAAGGTCCAAGTGAAGGTAAGGGGCAACTGATACTGTCTGCTAATCTCCTAATTGGTCTCCATGTGTAAAATCCCCAGAGACTCCCCACTGCTCTCAGGATAAGGTCCAGACTCCAGAACAGGTTTAAAATCCCTTTACCATCTGCCCTCTAATTATCCTTCAACTTCACCTCTTGTCACATGCCCCACTTCACTTGAGGCTTCAGCCAAACAGGATGTCTTCAAGTTCCTCCAGAGGGCTGTGCTGTCTCTCGCGCCTGCAGGGGAGTGCCCTCCCTCCTTACACTCTTCCAATCTACCCACCGAACTCCTCCTCCGGGTTCTGACTTTCGCTTAGATGTCGTTTCTTCCTAGAAGCTTTCCTCTCCCTCTCCTCTGCGCTTTCATAACATCTCATATTTATCCCTTTGTAGCCCATTGTTAAAATTCCCTGGATACTCGCTATTCTTTCCCCTCTCAAAACTTTGTGGCCTAAAACACGTTGTTTGCTGAATGAATGAATTTAGTGAAAATGACTTAGTGTCTGATATTAGTAGCCTACTAACAAATCACTGCAGTTCCCACCCCCAACCTCTCCTTTTTACCGATAAGAAAACAAAGGCTGAAAGAAAAAAAAAAAAAAACCAAAACAAAGGCTATGAGAGACTTGGCCAAAAAGCAAATGGCTAATCAAGGGCAAAGATGTGCTTGGACCCTACATCTCCTAGTTTAATCTGTGACTTTTCTCCCATAAAATGTTGACTATGTCCAGATCTTATGCTATTCCATCAATGTCTTTTCATAGCAAGAGAATTGAAGGTAGATGAGGTGTAAGAGAAAAGGGACTTGGGCCAGCCCCAGTGGCCTAGTGGTTAAGTTCAGAGCGCTCTGCTTCAGCAGCCTGGATTCAGTTCCCGGGCACAGACCTACACCACTCATCTGTCAGTGGCCATGCTGTGGCAGCGGCTCACATACAAAAAGAGGAAGACTGGCAGCAGATATTCACTCAGAGCGAATCTTCCTCAGCAAAAAAAAAGGGGGGGGGGGAAGAGACTTGAAATCAGAAAACTAATACTCAAGACCAGGCTCTATGTGTCCCTGAACAATCTCTATCCCTCAGGGCCTCATGTCCCCTCATCTGTCAAATAGAAATTTAGCACTAGAAACCTAAGCAGCAAAAGGCTTCCCATTATTTTAGATTATTCTTCACCTACCTCATCATGTTTTATGTGAAGAAAATGAGATAATTAGAAAATACTTTATACATCTTTTCTCAAAGAAATATTTTTACAACTTTCAAGTAGTTATTTTTCTGGTAACAGTTACCTTTATTATTCAAACCAAGGCGTTTTTAAAGACAGGATTCAAATTCATTACTCAGTCTCTTTAGTACTACAAACAGTTTAACCGATTTACAAGATCAACACAGCCTTGGCTTGACTTAACTAATGCTACCACTTCTTCCCTCTATCTTCATCTCATCAAAACACTCGTGTCCACCTGCAAAAAAAGAACCCTCACCCACAATCATCAACTGAAGAATGAAAAGGACAAACACTTTTTTCTTTACAGACACTACTTGATTTCATAGACTTACAGAATGCTGCAGCCAGAAGAGACTCGAAGACCATGGAAGCCTGCACTTGCCTTTCATGATGAGAAAACAGGCCTAGTCTAACGTCCTTAGGAGAGGCTTGTGTCATCACTGATTGGAAACATGCACCAACTGTTTTTCAGAGAACTATATACTTTATTTTCCAATAATAAAGAGATGATTTGAACAAAAAAAAGTGGTAAATCACATAATGAAATCACAACATAAATTTAAAATGTAATGCTGCTTCTCAAAGTAGAAGGCTGAAGTGCCAAAGAGAGACACACACTTCTGATAATATTATATGTATATGCTTTAAAACTTAATTACAGTGGAATCTCATGGAAGTGAAAGAAATTATTTTGCTTGTCCTACAAATTTTTCGTGCTTCCATAAGATTGGAAAATTTCAAAACAGTAATAAGTAGACAAAACAGGAAACACACTCATTCAAATTATTTTGTTTGTGGACCCTAATCTGTATGCCACTGTTCATTACTGGTTGTGACTGAGACAAGCACCAATGTTTTATTATCTAGTTTTAAACAGTATAAGAGAGCAATGCAGTCAAAAGTCACTATTAATTCTCATGCTATTTTAGGAAGAAGTTTCTAACTCTTCACCCAGTAGTTTACTCCAACTGCTAACAAAAGCAAAAGAGACAGAACAAGTAGCCAAAGAAACTGATAGGGGCGGAGGGTAGAATGTTGTTTTCATTCTTCTCCTCTTCCCAACCCAATCCCCTCTCCCCAAACCCTGGTAGGGGTGAGGTGTTAATGGAGAGTGAAATGAGAAAGTGGTTGGAATCTGTCCAAAAATGGAACAGTTAACTCTCAATAAAGAATTGTTTTCCATGCCATCTCGAGATTTTATTCAGAGACTTTTAGAAGAGAAAAAGTAAAAAAATTCCTTGTTGAAAACCAAAACAGCTACCCCATCCAAATTCACAAGCAACAAACAAATTACAGTTAGTCACTGGCATCTCACAATGCAGACTCTTTTTTTTTTTTTTTTGTAATGGATTTTGTGTATTTGTGTGTACGAGATTAGAACATTTTGCAATACTTATTCCAGATAAACAAATACTGCATAGGGTCATAAGAAATGAACTCTTGTAATTCAACTTTTAAATAGATCACCCTGTATTTCATGTCAAAACATGATCATATATTTTAGAGATTGTCCTTCCACTTATACATCAGGAAAATATCTATGAATTATTAAAATAATTACTGCCAGCTTCTTTACCAAAATATGCAAAATTATAGTGTGATGTGGGGAAGTCATGCCAGTCCCAGTCATGCCAGCAGAAAGCTGTGCAACACTGCACATCGCTTAACTACTGTGTGGTGGTTTTTATCTGATAAGGTGGAATTCCATACCTAACCCAGCTTCTGCAAAGTGCTTTGAAATCCTGCAATGCTGTCATGGGACCGCAAGTAGACTGTCATCCAGTCTATCCTAGTGATAGCAAGCCTAAATGTGACAAACATGCGAACATGCGGAGCTTTAGCATTTTTTCCTGGGAGCCAAGAATTAAAATTTGGGCCAAGTAAGATGAGAGCTCCTTGGAAAATGTCCAAAGGTTCAGCAACAGGTAAATACCAAAGCACCTAATTAAACTGATGCCGAATGCTACAGGTAAGACAGCAAGAAAATAACTTCGTCATAGCCAAGTAACAAGGCTGCTGCAGAGACCTGTTTCCAAATTGTTTCTACCACTCTGTGTGGCTTCCCAAAGGAAGCCCTGAGTAACCAAGTAACTGAAAAAAAAAAAAAGCAGACATTTCTTCCTCTAAAGACAATCAGACTTCTCTTAAGGTTCTTATTAATTCAGCTCAAAATAAGAAAATTCCAAAACACAAAACTGAACATAGGAAAAGGACACATCCCCAGACACAGTATATCCAATAATCATTGACAGATAATATTTTTAACACTGACATTTAGCCATAACATGTTGGATAGCAAATAGCTACCTATTCACTCTGGAAAATAGACACCAAATGTGTAGGACATTGCCACTCACTCTCTCCCTCCAGTGCCCATGGACGACATCAGTAATCCATCACAGCCCAGCCCTCGGTCTTGCTGAGCTCAGACCGGACATCAGAACTCCACACCACACAGCATTCTGGGAGGCTGCTATCAATCCCTCAGTACTGACATTCATGCTGAAGCCTATTTCACCCCGGCTTTGCATATCCTCAACATACAGTGCCAAAATACTGAAATGGATCTTCAAAGAAAGGACTAGAGGAAAACCTTCATTTAAGCCATAAAATGGGATTTTTTCCATTTATTTTAAAACGGTAATAAAAGCAGAAACGTAACTGCAAACACTAGTTTTATTCTAGACACTATGCTGTTGCAGTGAGATATACAAGCAGTTCTATATAATGTTTATATTCATCTTTTTAAAAGTAGAATTTGGCTTTATTCAACCCAAATGCCCAGCCCAGTTCCAATCCACTCACTATCTTGTCACTCAAGCGAGTGCTGGGCAGAACACTGACACAAACACAGCTCCATCTGCTAATTAAAACTGGGCATGAAACTGTTAACAGGCATCTGTTGCATTGTTTGAAGCTAATGGGCACAGACAAAGCTGAAATGGCTCTTCTAAAGCAAACCCAGTGATTTCACTCATTTTCTGTTTGGTATTTATGTTAGTGGGGGGTTGGAAGCAGGGTGTGTTAAACAGCTTATTATGGAGACTGAAAGATAAGTGAAATATCTTTCATATTCTAAAACATCCCTTTAAAACTGATTATAGAAAGATATACAGCATTTTATATTGGAGGAAACAGCATTCTTGTGTTAAGAATTCAAATTAAACACTTTTAATCTTATCCCAGACATCATCTAATTATCTATAACACTATGAAAGATAATAATAACTAAAATTCAAGCAATGCTTTATAGTTCACATGGTACTTTCACAATATATCCATCCAGCCATTCATTCATCCAGTTGATTAGTCATTCAATACAGGCCTTGGAAATTTAAAAGATGAATAAGCCTTGATTCCTGCCCTGGGGAACTCACAGCAACCCTGAAAAGTTGGCACAGTATTATTATACTCTATTATAGATGAAGGAACTCAGGCCCGAGAAGGACAACTGACTCACTAAAGGCCAGAAAACTAGGAATGGTAAATGCCAGGACATGAACCCAGATCTGACTCCAGACCCATTGCTCTTATTAATTCACCATGCTATCTCCCTCACACCAAACATGAACCAGCCCACTTCAGCTGCTACTCACATTTCAGAAGTTCCATATTACATATGTTACACAATATTACTCACTACCTAAAATCTACTTCCCCATCCCCACTCAAACCCTCTTCTCATCCTACTATAAAAACTCTTTCCTGAAAAATTTTCCCAAGTAGCAATTCTAACACACACAAGAAAGCTGGTCCCCAAGACGGCTCTGTGTACAGGCAGGTAGACCTAACCTAGAGCCAGCCTCAGGCCATGCTAGCAGCTCCCTGGTCTTTCACTTCTTGTTCCATGGTTCTTTTCAGATTCAGTTATCGGATTCAATTCAAAAATCAACTGCTAAATGTTTCCTGGTCTTCAAAGACTAGACTTATTTCCCTCTAAGACAATATTCTAACCTATTTTCCTCCAGCTTTTCTCAGTGAATCCAAACAATCTTGGTGCTGTTGTCAAGAGAACCTCCTCCCTGATTTGCTGCCATGCAGAACAGCTGGCGAAGCTCTTTGTTAAAGTACACTTATTCTTAAGACATATCCATACCTGTATCCAAGACTCAGTTTCCCCACTTCCATCCTTAATTTGTTGAACAGCTTTTTTCATTCACTAGTACACTAATTGAGGAGATGAGTTTAACTCTTTATTATCAAGTATTAACTTCTACTTTTTCTGAAATAGTTTTGTTATCAGAGCTATCACTTAGATGGGAAGTCTACTAACAGCTGTGAAAGAACACAATGACATTAAAATAAGGCTTTATGTACAAAATGTTCAATTTGAAGTTGCATGTTCCTTGCATATTTTTGTTTGAGAGGCTGAAACCAAAGAAAACAACTATGAAAATTAAAATCAACTTGCTCTACGTATCTGGATTCTGCTCAGCCAAATGTTGATATCATCTTGGATAAAAATGTAAATATGACAAAGTTTGTTTTTCAGTCAATAAGTCTTGATAAAAAAAAGCTTTGAATTGCTACCAACCAAAAACAGTTTTTAATTTTAAGCCGGGGTCAGCAAACTTTTTCTATAAAGGAAGAGTCAGTAAATATTTTTAAGCTTTCTGGGACACATATGGTCTCTGCTGCATATTCTTCTTTGTTTTATTTTTTAATAATGCTTTAAAAATGTAAAAACCATTCTTTGCTTGTGGACCACACAAAAACAGGCTGCAGGCCACATTTGGCCTGTGGGCCGTAGTTTGCCAACCCCTGATTTTAAGGAAAGAGAACCCAAGGGAAAAAGGCAGTGTTACAGAATAACACATCTAAAAGTGCTTTGATGAGACTCGGCTGCAACAATTACCAGCACACCACTACTGATATGATTTCATTAGTTATTTTGCACATGGAAGGAATTTTAATGACAGGATGCACTTTGATCTCTTAACCTGAAACTACAGACACAGAAAGAAAGGGTAAAGGACAGCTATAATATGCTGAGTTAACCCAGTATAAACTCCTGTAGGACTCTGAGTCATTGTATTAGCATCTATCGTTTCCCTGAACAGATATGGTTAATCAGAGTGGGAATATCTTAACTTTTCTCACATAAAAGCGTATGTGCAGGGGCCAGCCCCCATGGCCTAGTGGTTAAGTTTGATGTGCGCGGCTTTGGCAGCCCGGGTTCCGTTCCCAGGGAACACACCTACAACCACTCGTCAGCGGCCATGCTGTGGCGGTGATCCACACACAAAATAGAGGAAGACAGCAACAGATGTTAGCTCAGGGCGAATCTTCCTCAGCAAAAAGAGGAAGACTGGCAGCAGATATTAGCTCAGGGCGAATCTACCTCAGCAAAAAAAAAACCATACGTGCAAAATTTAATTCCTCCCTGGAAAAGGTGGTGATTTGAATTTATGGATCTGATCATACTGATCAGAAACAGCAGCAGCTTGATGGTGCAAACTGACACAGACTTGGATTTGGGGTTTCACTAGAGGCTCTACTACAACCAGCTGTGTGATCTTGACAGTGTCAACTTAACTTAGGTTTTCTTATTTATAAAATTGGGGCAGGGGCATAAAGTCGATAATTTGTAAGACTCCTTCTGCTGTCAAACTATGACTATACTAAATAATGAAACCACTCAGGAAATACCCTAACAGGAAGAAGGGGGCAGGGCAAGGAAGAGACAGCAAAGCGAAGAAGCTTAGATTGTCCTGTTAGAGGACAGAGCTGGGTTTTCTCTTTTTGTTCTACCAGCACCTTGTTCAGTACACGCCATTCCAAGACGTCGATATGCCATCGGATCAATACTGAAATGCATCCACATCCCACAGGAAGTATAATAGAGAGCTAACTGTATTGCCATTTCCTAGTTGTCTCAATGTTACATTTTACAGACATTTAATTAAACATTAATTATGATTATGTAAGGGGTTTGATTGGGGGAGCCAATCAAAAAACTTTTGAACTGAAAGGCTAGTTGATCCTAGGCACTGGGCCTATAATTTTAAATGGATAAAACATCCCTACTCAATAGTTAACAGATATTATCTGACTGATATACTGGAAGATTCCCAATAAGTCAGTTGAAAGAAAATATACTGCCTACCACCCTCAAGAGCAGAAAGGAAATGAGGAGAGCCAGGAAATCAGAGAAGACAGCAGAACCTTAGAGAAGTGAGAAGAGGAAAGTTATCTGTGAGACAACTGTCTCTGCAATCAAAATGACTGGCTCCTTCCTTTCATGACAGGAGAACCCCTATCAAAACAGTGTCTAAAGATGGCAGATGCTTTTTCAAAACTACTTAAATTTTGACAAAGCAAAATTATGACTTTAAATATATCTTCATGGGAAGAAACAGGCACGCATATGTATCTACCAAAACACACACACACTAAACCCCAGGCATTAAGAAATGGATCTTTCCTGTGACGACCTTATCAAGTTTCGTCAGCAATCCTGTGGCAGACCTTGTCAAAAACCAGTCAGAAAAGCCCAGGAATTTACACACCCAGGTAACTCAAGAAATAATTATGACTGGAAGGAGACAGACCACCAGCTCTCACCTGGACAACTTCAGATCACCTGGGGAATGGGGTGAGGGTTTCGGGGGGTGGGGGTGGGGTGGATATTGTTGCTAGACATGTGGACACTCCAAGCCTGTTTGTGGTCAGTGAAGAGTGTGTGGAACTTTTCACTAGAATGGTGTTAACATGCACCTTATTTTCCTAGCTTAATTTCAACTGCAGAGCATTAAGTTTCAGGTACATAAATTCTTCTGCTGTTTGAAGGCAGTGTGCTACCACTTCCTGTTGGAGCTCTGGGGCTAAATAAGAAGCATGGGAATTCCCCCCCTCCGTGTCAACTGAAGACACAGCTCACAGCCTCTTCTTACCACATCCACCCCACAGAAAATATAAAGACAAGATCATATATGAGATTCACCCTAACATCTACCTCCTGTTCTAAACAGTCTACAACCCTCCACAGAACCAAATTTCAATCATTAAAAAAAAAATCCATGCAAGATTCTAATCCTTCAGAATGAAAAGTAATTTTTAAAAGCTACTATTGTAAAAGGAAGCAGACACCCTTATAGGAAATGTGGGAAAAAAAAAAGGGAAAACTAATGAAACTATTACAAACAAGCAAAAGTCATCCAAGGAGCTTAACAGAAACAGCATCAGCGAGATTCACTCATGTTCAATGCTGGAAAATCCTTCTGGGAGGGCCACACATAGAATGGACAAAAGGCTACGCAGTCAACTTGTTAGAAATTGTCCTTTACCATCTGGACTACAGCAAGCATTCAGCAATGAAAAGGGGTTATTTGGGGTTTTGAAATTAGTACCAGTATCATAAATAACACCCTTTAGTTGCTGTAACAGCTCCCATCAAATCTCTTAGGAATATACTTGAGACATGACATTTGAAATCTGCTTCCTCAGAAGAGAAAAAGTCCCACTCAAGACTGACTGCCAAATACTTGCAACTCAAACTTCCCTAAGCCAAGACATCATAACACCCAGGAGATTTCAGACTACTCAATCCATACGAAAGAGGCCAGAACAAACAAACAAATCATAGCCTTTCCTAGTACTTGATTTGAAGAGCGTGCTATACCCAAATATTCTTTTTTTAATGATAAAATATCCTTAAAACATACGAATATTCAAATACACTTATTACCATAGCACTAGCCTTTTAATAATCCCAGCAATTCATGGTGAAATATGCTGTAAGAACCATTTGAAAGATGGTTAAGTGAGCTACTATTAGCAGCCACAAACATCACTCAGACAAACAAAAGCTAAGATTTTTATGGAACTTAATTAATTGCAGCTATTTAACGAGGGAAATGATGTTAAAGTCACTTGTATAGCAGCTTAAAACTAGCTTTGATTTGCTCCTCAGTTTATGGTAAGTTAGAAATCTTGCTACCTGAACACAAAGTTTTCCAGTACAAAAGTATGAAGGACAGCTCCCAGCCAAGATCAGAAAAAAACTGAATGAACTGAAAGTAACTGGGGGGGGGGGGGGGGGGGTTATTGCATGTTGTGATTAATTTAGCAAGTAATAATTAAAACCAAAGCAAAATATACAGGGAGGCAAGCAGAATGTAAGATCAATTCCTCAGCTGAGAAGTTATTAAACATTCAAGCCCAAGAATTTAAAAAATTAAGACATATTGCTTCTCAGGAGGTAGTAGTAAAGGAATGAACCATATTTTCCTGACCACACCATTTCCAAAAGTCACCAATCTCTTAACACCCGTTAACACTCCCAGAACAATTTAATGCTCCATAAACAGTACACCATCATTAGTCACTTTTTGCTCTTTCTCCTGCAGTTGATCCAAAGTAAGAAGAGAAAGAAAATGGGAACCAGTGCTCCCAGTTACTGGAGAAAGTCCTGTGCCCCACTGCTTTCCATTTCCTCTCCCTTTCCCATCTTCTCTGCTCAACCTCTCTACTGTATATTCTGCTTCCCCTTTTCCTTTCTATCTCACACCCAGCTCTCCTTTACTCTCTCCACCAACCATCCTCGTTCCATCCTCTGGGCCCCTGAACTGCTCCCCATCCTGCAATTTTTTTCGGCCCCCTCCCATGACAAGAGGTCCAGACCTTTTGTAGCCAGGGCCCCTCATCCTTCACCTCCTGGTCACTCATTCCCCTGAATTCCTTCCAATTGCCAGGTTCTCACCTCTCTTGTCCCTTGTGTCCTCTGTCCCTTTACTTCACGTCCCTCCCTTTCCCCCAACCCTTCATTTCCCCCTTCACATTTCCTTCCTCTTTCCTTTTAATCCATTTCACACCCACTATCCTCTTCTCTCTCTTCATGAAATTTCCTGTGTCCCCCCACTTTGTCCATCTGAGACCCTTCCCTGTCATGCCCCCAACTCTCTCATATCCTCCACTACCCCTAGTCCTTGTTCCTCTGGTTCGCCTTCCCCTTCCTTTGCCCCCAAGTTCCCCCTTCACCCTCAGCCTCAAGTCCCCGCCCGCCCCTCTCCCTCACACTTTCACCCTCTCACTGCCCTCGCCGCCCTGCCGTCCCCAGGGTCTCCTCCCTGGGGCTCCCAAGCCCTCCCTCCGCCCTCTCCCCGGCCCCCTCACACCCGCCCCCCATTTCTCACCCCCTGTCCCTAGCTGCGGCCCCTCCCTCACCGATGGTGGAGATGAAAGTGGTGTTGAAGGCGTCCTCGGAGAAACGGAATAGGAGGCAGGTCTTGCCCACCCCCGAGTCGCCGATCAGCAGCAGCTTGAACAGATAATCGTACGTCTTCGCCATCTTCTCGCTCCGGCCCTCTGACCGGGGAGCCAGAGGAGCGGCGGAGACAGGCTGGGGAGCGGGGGGAGCCGCGGGCGAGGGGGCGTGCCCGCTGAGCCACCGCCGCTCGCCCCGCCCCTCGCCCCGCCCCTTCTCTCGGAGAAAGCCTGCGCGCCCCGCCACGCGCGGCCAATCCGTGGGGCCTTCGTCATCACCGCCCGCGCCCCGGGGCTTCATGGAACTTGTAGTTGCTTCGAGGAGCCTCGGGCGTGACCGGCGGGGGCTGTCCGAGCTGCCCCAGCGCAGGAAAGATCTGCTCTGGGCGGGGTGACCGGGTAGCCTAGGCGTCTCCACCCGAGCTGGGAAGAGAGGCCCGGTTTCGAGCTCTTCGCGTCGCGCCGCTGGACCTTAACTTCGTGGTTTCTTTGTGTGCGGGCGCCTTTCAAATCCAGGACCTCGGCATCTGAATCCCGAGGTTCCCGCATCTCTTCCGCAGGGACCCGGAGCAAAGATGCTTTCTTTCCTTCACGCTGCTGTGGCTCTCAGCCTGTGGATTATCTGCAGAGAGCATTATCTGGCTTCTCCTTCAGTTCCTGCCCAGCGTCACCTCTAAGCAGTTACAGAGCTCGAAAATAATGATTGCAGTTCTGACTTGAACCCCAGTCGTGTTCTCTTCTTCACGCTACACGTGGCTCCCCACAGCCAAATACGTACGATGGGTATTTTAGAGGATCTGCTATGCAGACCGCTCCCCTTCCCCCGCAAGAGGATGGATAAAAAAATCTGAGAATTGAAAATATTCAGGCTTGTGCTACAAGTCTGTGCCCTATAAAATGGCAGTCATCATCTGGAGCAAGAACTATGACCATTGGAATCTAGAGAGTAAGGTTTGGATTTTTGTCTTGGCTTAGCCGCTTAACCACACATGGGCTCTCTGCACCTCAGTCTTCTCATCTGTAAAATGGGTATAAAATAAGCTGCTTCATAGGGTTGTAGGGAAAATTAAAAGAGATACTAAATTTGAAAGCACTTTGAAATCCATAAGGCATAGCAGAAATGTTAATGGTGATGGTTCCCTTCTTCAACCCTGGTAGGCTCTCACTTAATGGATGACAAATGAAGGAGGAAAAACAGCATTCTGTTATACTCAATTTAATCCTTTATTTATTGTCTTAGACTATTCTTTAATTGTTTTGTGGATGTATTGTTCAGGCCTCTTTCATTCACTAGCTCTTGTGAAAGGGGGGTTTGCTGACTCAGGTAAAGCGGAAGGGCAAAGCAAATAGCTAAGGAGGTCTAACACCAGAAGCCCCATTCAGTCAGAGCTCTCTCTGCCCCTCATCTCTTCTTCTGCCCTCTCAGTTTTAATTTCTAATATGTCAAATACCGACAGATAAGACCCATATGAACGAAAGCACTTTAGAGTCCTCAATAATTTTTAAGAGGATAAAGGGATCCTGAGGCCAAAATATTTGAGAACCACTGTCCTAGGCGTTTACCTTAGATCTAAAGAAACACCTTCTGGAAGGTTAGAGGAGGTTATTAAGGAAACCAGTGGGCTCAGCCATTAGGGGAATAAGGATAAAACTTGGACAGTTAGGTGAACAAGACAGCAGGCTTTTCTAAAACATATCCTGAGTGCCTTGTGACTTCACATCCAGTGAAGCTGTGGCAGAAGATTCAGTTGGCCCTAGTATCAGCCTTCACCTTCTATGTGGGAAGAAGATGAAATGCATCATTAACTCATACTTATTGATCTTACAGTACCCAGAGTGTTGCTGCTAATCTGTCTAATTTTAGAGCCCACTTGATGGGAACAAAGCTCTAAGGAGGTCAAAGTCACAGTTTCGGCCCCCTAATGAGGAGGGATTCTGCCTTCTGGCATAGGCTGAGCCTCCTTGCCCCAGCCAGTCCTTGGGCAAGTCGTGAACTTGGCCTCAGCCAGGGCTGAGCAAGTGTGGACAGCTCAGTTCTATACATTCATTTTCATTCTGGAAAAGAAGGGGAAAAAATCTTCAAAGACCAGTGGAATCTTTTTTTTTTATAAAATGTATACAGATTAAAATAACTTCTAGTCCCACTATCTGCATGCAACTTTTGGCATTCTCTTTCTGTATGAATAAGAACATGCTGATGTGGTAAAGAACTTAAGTTCAGAAAAGAAACTAGAGTTAGGAATTTTAAAGTCCCTAAATTTCCATAGGGGAATTTTGTTAATTGATGGGAATTAAAAAAAAAATAGTTCTGTCTTATTTTCACTTCCCTGGTTTTTCTCTACTACCAAGTGTCTATCACTTGGGACTTTCTAGCCAGTAAATCTGTGTACCACTAGTGAACCATTGAAGCATTTTGATATGTTGACATTACTTCAAAATGAATCCAATTTTTCCTTCTACACATTATTAATTTTCATATTTTGTACAACAGTATGTTACTTAGAGATCAGATTTTGGTGGTAGTAATAGTACTACTGAATCAAGGCGCTTTGCTCAAAGGATTGGACAGTGAGTATATTTGTAGAGCCGAGGGTACCACAGATTACAGGCTGCTGATTACCACTTTCTTTCTCCAAGCGGCATCGGTGGACCCCTTTTCAAAAATCCATGTTAGTGTGCGCTGAGGAAACCACATGAATATTTTTTTGCCAGTTGCCCAAACCCGCCCTTGAAATGCTACATCACTGCAGAGCACTAGGCAGACCAAAACATCAATTTGACTCTCTAAATGTTTATTGAAGCCTTTGATAAGGTTAACATGTACATGGCAGCTTGATTACAGAAATCTAGATGTCCAAGGAGTTTACCCTCTGTGGTTTCTGTGGGGCCAGCACTCTCCCTTCCTGCTTTTGGGAAGCTGCTCTTCCCCCATGACAGCTGTGAATCATGGTACTTTACTCCTCCAGCCACAGAAGTGGGCATGTGACCAGGCTGGGTCAATCTGAGTTCTTCTCTGTGAATTTTCTAATGAGGTGGAGTGATGATGCTGAAAGGAGGTCTGTCTGGTGTGTGGTCTGTGTGAGCTTCAGGCTGGTCTGGATCAGATCTCTAGTTCCTTTTCCTGTGTTCTCTCATTGCTGCCCTCCTCTATACATTTACTTTGTCCTCAGACTGGCTTTCCTCATGGTAGCAAGCAGGACTGCCCTGTCCCACAATTCCAAGGGCATTATTCACTTCTTACAGTAGTTTATTCATCTCAGGGGTCAAAGACCCCAAGAATCTACATATTCTTGAGGGTCTGTGTGTTCTCTAGGCAAATTTTCAAATTAAAGCAAGCATTACTGGTTTAAATTGCTCCGTGACACTTGAGTGCAAGAAATATCACCTTTCTTAATTGCTTAAATGAAATTAAATTTGGCTGAGACCCCTACTTGTCAAGGGCTGGCAAAACCGGTATCAATCATTATTTGGACTTTTCCTCTCCTTAATTGTATCCTACAAGAATCCATGTGCTTACATTTTCCTGAAAAATTAGAGGCGAAGCAGCCTCTGGCCATCAGTCTGCACCCATCAGTATTGATACTTCTGTCCAACCACTCTTGGTTCTGTTCCTCTGCCATCTGTTGAGCACAGCTGTCCCGGTGGGCTACAAAGATGTCCTTCATGGTGATTATTTTCACTGACTGATGACTCAGCCGTTGAATAAGTTCTCTCTCTGTTATCTACTAGTTTGTGTACTTCTTTGTCTTCTCCCTTAAAACTTGAGCTCTTTGAGGAAAGGGACATTGCTAATTTCTCACTGTGCCCCCAGCATGCCTAGCATGAAGTCTTACACAGAGTAGGTACTCATTTAAGTTGTTGAATGAATGAATGAGCATCTGACTATCATGCCAGCAGTCTAGGTATTTTAAAAACATCTGGGACACCTTCAGTTTATTAGTTGCTCTAAGACCTAGGTGTTTTTGACCTCACCAGTACTTTTCTGGTTGTACTCTACCTGGTGTTTATGTGTTATTCATTCTGTAAGTATATTATTCATCGTGGTGTTTAAGAAATCAGTGTGATTATATATTATTTCTCTAGCTTGTCAAGATCATATTGAACGATAAGCCCTCAAAAATACCAATTTCTCTTATCACCTGTGTGTCATCCAAAAACATGCTATTTGTTTAGTGATATTCCAGTGGGATAATTCTTTAATTATCTTCATCAGAGAGGGACAAACTGTACTCTTTCCACCCACTGATGTTTCCTGAGCAATCACTGGGTGAATAATGTCCACTCAAGCAAATATTCATTAAGCTCACAATATGAAACCAGCTCAGCAAGGCCACCTGGAGGATAGAAAGAGATCTATCAAGTGGTCCCTGCCCTCAGTTTGCTTCCCAGCTAATTGAGGGGAGAACCCATAAGTGAAAAGTTCAGTGATAAATGGGAGGCAGATATTTGGCTGGTACATACTTCATTTATTCTGATTGGTCAAATGCTCATACCAAAGTCCTTGTTAAATATTTTGCATACCACTACTGGATGCAAAAGTTAAATAAAAATGACATGATAATACAAAAAAAATCGCTACATGAAAGAACACTATCTGTTTCATTAACAAATCTCTATTAACCTAGCTGCTTATACAAAGTCAGCAAGGTGTAGAGGGGATGAGAGGACATTCTGCATCTCTCAGGCCTATTAATGAACATGACTGAATGGGATGCCATCTATAGGATAGGCCCCTAGAAAAGCAAGGGCCATGGCCAATCCCCAGATGAAGGCAAAATTCTTTTCTTGGGAATCGAGAGTGGGTACCTAATCACCTAGAATAGAGAAGAAGCCACCCAAGTTGCAACTATTCTGCGTGGCTCCATTTCTGGATAGGGTCCAACCCACAGAAATGGGAGGTAGAGCTTAGCCTGCTAGAGAGTAGGGCTCAATATTGTACTCTGTTGAAGGGTGGCTTGGAAGGAATCTATTCTAATATCTCTTTATTATTTCTTTCTCTGATAATAAAGTTTCTGAAAATAAAATATGTTAGTAAAATTTATTCCTCTCATTAACCTAGGCATTGCTATGTAGGACTGTGTGTCAAATAAGGCATATGCAGTAAGTTCTAGGGGTTTTGGGTAGAGTTTCTTGTAAGCTTGAGTGATTAAAGAAATCCTTTGGGGACCAACTTTAAAATGGACTCTGATCTAATGGCAAAGTCAAGATGCGCTGAAACGCACAATCAGCATCATAACAGGAATTGGGATGCTTATGGTAGTAAATATCAGAACACTAAAGGGCTTAAATAATAAAAAATATTTATTTAATCACATACTAAAAGAATCAGATATAGAACTAGTGATAGGTGAGGCTTAAATCCAGCAGCTCAAATGACATGCCTGGGTCGTAGTTTCTCTCTCTTGGTTTCTTAGCAATGCTTCCTCAAAGTAACACTTATTTCAACAGCCCAACCCCATGTGGTTGCAAAATATCTTCCTTAAACTCCTGGGGCTCCTTGCTTCCAAATTCAAACAAAGCAGAATGTAGAGAAAATCCTCTTCCTCAAGAGTTCAAATAAATGCCCTAGAATTGAGTTCCATGGGCCCTGACTGCCCTTTTGTGAACCAATTCTAGGGGCCAAGAGAATGGCCTAGGCCAACTGGCTTAGCCTTTGGAGCTGAGTGTGAGGTCAAACTCACCCTAAATCACAGGGTTCTGTTAGAAATAGAGAAGACAGGAGGAGACAAGGCTACAGAAGCAACAAATGAATACTATCACCTTTTCAGTGTCAAATGCATATTGATATTTGTATCAAGTACTGCTAAGTGGTTGGTTATGTTGGAATTTCTGGAGAAGTCATGGAGCTGAATCCAGGAAAATTCTAACTTGTCATTCTCTTAAACAGATGGACTGATGTTGAACTGGGAAGAAGAGGCAAGAAGGAAATATTGAGGGGGATGAGTGGTCCAAAGCTAGAATTAACATAGCTCACTTAGACATCTGGTCCCTTTTCTGCCTTACTTCAGCAACCAGCTGAGGTTAAATGCTTAGGCAGCCTTGAACTTTCTAACTTCTCTATCAGGCTTTGACAAGTCTGTCCTGGGATTTTGTAATGGAAAGAGTATTGATCTAAGTATCAAGTGACTTGGGTTCTGTTCCCAGCTCTGCCATTAACTAGCTCTGTGATCTTAAACAAGCACAACAACCTTTCTGTGCCTCAGTTTCCTCATCTGTAAAATGAGGGGGGCTGGATAAGATAATCCCTTTCTGTCTATAAAATTCTTCGACTCTTGAATCCAAACTCCCATAACAGATAACCTGGGGATTCTGGTCTTATAGACATTGGTCTCCCAGGCCAACAAAACACCCTGGTGAATCAAGGGGATTTATCAACAGCCTCGAGGCTTAGTGGATCCCATAGGGGCTAGGCAGGGTGTGGTGCTGGGAAAAGAGCTCAAGATACCTAGTTCCCTGTTCTAAACAGCATTCAATTCACCCTATGACTCAGATACCAGTACTTCTCTCTTTCCAAAGAGTGCAAAGTTTCAGTCTCTCTGTGATGGCAACAACAATTTATAGAGTTGCCAACAATTTATTGGG
This sequence comes from Tapirus indicus, assembly GCA_031878705.1. Taxonomy (NCBI): domain Eukaryota; kingdom Metazoa; phylum Chordata; class Mammalia; order Perissodactyla; family Tapiridae; genus Tapirus; species Tapirus indicus. Next base: position 54,286,291 of record CM062918.1, on the reverse strand, counting down.
TTACGAACCTATAAGGTTAAGAGAAAAATGAAATTTTGCTTTGTATTTTGAGCCATATCCAATCAGATTCCTGCCTCCAATTTCTACTTAATATGGATAATCACTTCCTGAATAACCTTAAACGTAGACTTTTTTTTTTCTAATTCAACAGCAACAAGGGCTTATAAATGGAATTAATCAGGGAGCATGTTGAATGTTGTAGAACCTATGATATAACATTCTATCTCTCTTAAAATTCTTTGCTTTCACTGTTCAGACGGAATTGAAGATTTAATATGAAATCAAGCAGAACTGTTCGATTACGCATTTTTAAGATTTACAATTATAAACGATGGTGACAACCTAATAGAATGCTGAAGAAATAAGGCTGAATAGGTGATTCTTTTGGGTCAGCATGAATATTCAGATTAAGAAAAACTGCTAATGAAATCCCAATCACATAGTAATTTCCCACCTATTACCTTCTGAAACCCAAGTAGCCGTATGACCTAATTAGGCCTGTTTGGGGGATTATCACAACATCTCATTTCTGCAATGAATGGCATCATTCAGCATTTAATATTCATTGAGGCTTTTATGAAACAGGTTTCCATATGTCTCTAGAGCAAAACATTTGTGTTTGCCATCTGCTACTCAAGAGTAGTTTTGTAGAAAAAGAATGCAAATCGCTTGGTTCTTTAATTACTTTGAGGTTAGGCTATCCTATAGTTGGGACTGTGGGACAGCCAATTGACTGCTAGGAGAACACTATTGTTTGCTTAGCCACCAGCTTAAAGAATTCTTTACAAGCAAACAGCAAGAAAAGAACATGAAGCCTAAAATTATCTTTGTTCTTTTAATTCAAGGCAAAGACCACTGTGAAGTGATGTGGGGGACCTTTTTTAAGGTGGCATTAAGGAGACACTATCTAGGATCCTGGACTTTAAGGTGAGTAGAGAAAGCATCAGTTCTCTTTTCTTAGTCCTGACACCAAAGGAATATATGACTCAATACTTAAAAAAAAAAAAAAAAAAATCAAAGGATCTCCTTGAGGTCAATATCAAAAAAGGTAGTTTAACTCTTAGTCACCCAGGAGCTAATTACCTGAGCTTTCAACTCTGTGCTATTTGTTTCTCCTTCCCTCCTTCTCATTAGCTTTGTGAATTGTGGATAATTCTCTGCTCAGTAACATCGCCACTAGCCTATGGATACGCACCATTAGTTTTGCTTAATCAGGAGTGACTGCAACCAACAGAGTTTAAGAAAAAGTGGAAACCCTGGAGCTTAGAGATTATCTGTCAATTTCAATTGCTGAGGCTTTTCCTAGCCCTCCTCACAGTAAAATTTCTTTCATTGGGGTTATTAGCATATAGAATGTAAGAAATTGACAAATGAAAGGGACCTAGTTTGGCCACTGACTAGCTATGAGATCCGTGATAGGATACCTAACCTCAAGGGACCTCTGACTTCTAAGACTATTTTCTGCTTTAGGATGCTATAAAACCAATGAATATAGAGATGGTTTATTCTAATGTTTCCAAAGTTCATACCTCAGATCACTAAGTGAATCAGCAGATGTTAGTAGGTGAAACTAGAAGAAAGGGTTTCATGGTCAAACCCTTTTGAGAAATGCTGCCATCATAGTGTTTTGATGGTACAGCTTCTCAGAACCCTTAATATGCTGATGTGCCTTGTGACTCTCCACAACTGGGTGCCCCGTGCACAGCTTTCCCCACACTCCACCCCCAGGCCCCTTCTTGATGGAGCATCTTATGGGACCTGTGTTCTGCAGAATATATGTTGGGAAACTCTGATTTAATCTAAACCAATAGTTTTAGATATAAAGATCTAAATCGTAAAGTCCTTCTGTCATTATGAAAATCAGCATGTTTACAGGAGGCCGTCCGGAAGGGAGGCAGCATCCATTACCAGAGTTCCAGACAAACTGGATGGAGAACACCTGTCCCTGCCTCCCACGTGTCTCCTGAATCCCAGGGCAGGGCTCTCCCATGCTGCCTCTGTCACTATCACACCCACAGAAAGATCAGCCAAGTGGGTAGGAGAACTGCAATGGCTGTTTCCTCCCCACTTGGGGCAGCGGCCTTACCCCCAAGTCCTGAGGACTGGCAGGCATTGTAGTAAACTGAAATGAAAATCACCTTATATGCAGAAGCAAATTCACCCAGAATTCTGAAATTGCAAAACACTAGATTCTTAAATGAACATTCCAGATGCTATGTTTTTCAGAAAAAGACTAATGTCAATTAAGATAACATTTGTGTTTTTCCTTTTGTCTCACTCTGTATTTTGAGAGAGTTATGGGATATATTAGAGGGTCACATCACACCCAGGCTCATCTCCTGCACTGACATCTGAAGTTCTGTGAACTGATCTGCACAATAAAATGTTTGTAAAAATGAATTATTTAAATTTCTTGAAGGCATGAATTATTTTCACATTGTATCTCTAATGACTAACACAGGGCTTGGTATATATTAGGCACATAGTGATAAATATGTTTGCATTAATTAATAAATTATAATCTGATGACTGGAGCTTAATAAAATTAAGTAATGGTAATAATACACTAAAGGTACTAATGATATCCTACCTTTCCAAAAATCTCAAAGATAAATTTCTTGACCTGGTCAAGGTATATAAACAGAAGCTAGTTAACACCCCTTATTTGTAATCTTTTATTTTCATAAACAATTACACTGTGATGTGGTGTTTCTTTTAGGTAATAATAAATGGGATCCCTTCTATATTTGACTTTTAAACACATGTACATAGACTTAGAATTGGAATGAGTCAGTAGATACCGAGTCCTAGCTTCCAGTCATTGTAGAATTCCCCTTTCAGCCACTTGGCCTGTATTAAACATAACCAGAGATAACACACATAGTAATAAACCTGAAGAAGTGTGTGACCCCGGAGGGCCTTCTGAGTGATCAATGAAGGATTAGGTCATGTTGGTAAATTATAGTTTGTGCTCTATATTTTCATTCATTTAATAAAAACTTTTTTTTAGCACCTACAATATATAAAGCAACTTGCTAGGTACTACGAGGGGAATAAAGATGAAACTGATACAGACCTTTGTTTAGGAAGCCTATGGCCTTGCAGGAGAAGTGGGGCACACCTGTAAATAATTACAATGCTAGGTAGAATTACAATATGCCAGTAATGTGCTGTTGTGTTAGTTTATAGTTCTTTCAAAATTAGTTTATATTTCTTTCAAAATTATAGTCTACGGTCAAGTGGATTACCCAGTATATTAGACCACCCCGGTCCCTAACTGTTCTGGATAAATGTAACATTACGTTACTCGGTATCACTGACATCAGGTTTGACTAGCAGTCCTCAGCATCATATCCAAGAGCCGTGTTTCTCAATAGATGGCAGGACAGGACCGTCCCACCAAGATCTTACTGAGCAGCACTAAGTTACTTTCTTTGGACATATAATTCACCTGAATTGGATGGGTGAGGAGGATGAATCATAATGATGTGGGAACCTAAACTGTGGTGGGGAGGCTGTGGGCATGCTTGCAGGAAGTTGGATACTTGTGTGGGCGACAACACAGTAGCAGACGGGCCAAGCTGTCAAGTGACAACCAGAAATGGGGTCACTATAGGCACAAGAATTGTCCCTGGCTCTGCAGAGTGGCTCTGTCTGAACCCATAGTGGATCTTGGGGGAGATGGGTAGGAGGGCAGGAGGAGGATCAGTTTGTCCACACCCCAGAAGTGATTAACACCTGATGGTAGGAACCAACTCTTTTATTCTGATTTGAGCTATATTTTTACCTCCATTTTAAAAGCAAAACATTTTTAAGGAATTAGTTTATATAACCAACATCCAAAGATCATTAAGGAAATATGTCCTTCATATATTAGGAACAATCCTGTCAGAGAAGGTTGGACTAAAGCCTTTGTCTGAGTCACAAATCCAGAATTCACTGCTGTTAGTATCAATGTATACAACAACAATAAATTAGCCTAAAAATACACATCTTACACATTTCCTTATTTACATATTTTGCCTTGAAAATTTGATGATAAAAATACTTTTTATATGTGAACATAGTTCCTTTAAATTAAATGTTGTAAATCATTAATTTAAACAAAATTGTGATATAAATTAATAAGGAAGCTCATAGTTTTAACTTCTCTGCCTTTCAAGCCAGGACTGGGGTCATAACTCTGATTCTGAGGGCAGTGATGTGGACAGAGGGGTCTGTTTTGCCCCACAGCTCCTCACAACCTCAGCTGACCCACAGACCCCTCCACAAAGAGCAAGGCAGAGCGGCCCTCCAGGTGGCCAAGGGAGTCATGCTTCTCTTCTTCCTCCCACTTGGTCCATTTCACAGAGGCAACAGCAGGGGCACCCACCCTAGGGTCACCATCTAGAGCTTTGGTATCCATCTTTTTAATGGGAGCTCAACCTCTCCGGTAAAATATTTAATTACAGAGCCCATTTATTTGGTTTTTGGCCCTTATACCTACTAAAGACCATGCCTACTGCCCAGAATAAGTAAGTTACTTGTGAGAGGCCACAGACAAAACACTTACAGAACTCGTGCCTCTGTGTTTTATAGTTGAGGTAGAAATTATTTATGGTATCCAGATTTGTGCAGATTCTAGTATTAACTCACACTTTTGGCTTATTCATTATTTGGCCAGATATCATATGCTCTTAGGTTTTGGCAAGAGGGGCCTCTCCCATGGGCCTACTCTTTAGAGAGCCCTACCCTTGCTCTCTTCTGGTCACTCCTCCCCACTGGGCATGGGATTGCAGGCCAAGAAGACTTATTCACACAGAACCATATTCCCCTTTTAGGCCACACTCCAGGTACCCAGAACCCAGAATTCCCTGCCAAAGGCCCTGCTTCCAGGACTGGTGTGGGCTTCTTCTGATATATCCTTCCAAGGGTGGACTGTGCCATTGGTGTGGCATCATAGGCCCAAGTGGTGGCCAAAAGAGGGTGGTGATATGACCAGAGCTTGAACATATGGGCTGGGATCCTCATCATGCGTGTGTGAGGCCCTTCATGATGCAGGCCAGGCCTGGGGGTGGGAAAGAAGGTCAAGACCAGGCTTGCTCTCCCTGAACCATCACCTTCTGATGTGGAGCTCTGAGGAGCCAGAATATTCTAAATTCAAACCTTATATTATAAACATATGTCTGTCAAGGTAGGAAACTAGCTTGTTAGCTTCAGCTGTAATTTTTAAATATTTGGACACATGATATGTGGTCCTCCATTTTTACTCTTTCCCCAGGCCACACAAATATGGGACTAGGCCTGCTTTTGAAATAGGTTTGATTTTGAGTTGGTTTAAAATCTTAACATAAAGAATCTGGTAACAGAGGGTTGAAGTGTGGGTAATGGGTAGGCTGCTTTCCAGCAGGTCAAATGTAGCATTGCTACAACTGTGTCCCATGCCCTGGCCCTGCTCCCTGGCCTCACAGGAGAAATTGAGTGTGTGCATGTGTGTGTGTTTAACATCCACTGAGAACTAGAAAAATATGACTTGGCTGTTTTCAAATAATTCAATCCCCACACTGCTGCTCTGGTCTAGATTGCTGCCATTTCCCTGCCAAGCAACTCTTCCCAGTTGACTTTCTTAAGCTGCTTGGAGTTAAGAGCTGGGCACTTTGAAGGCCTCTTCTGGGCGAAAAAGAGTGAACTAGAAAGGGAACTGGGCCAGGCTTCCTTGATTGAACACCACTTCATTTCAGCAAATCCCTAAGCCTGTCTATCTGTTTTGTCAGCTGTAAAATGAGCAGACTAATTCAGCCCTTCCTCAGAGGGCAACCAGTGGCAGGTTTAATTAATGATGATTGTGACGGGTTTTGTAACGTAAAGTCTTATATAAATGAAAAGGAGCATTAGAACTATTTTATCCAAAGTCTGGAGTGCATCCTGCTTTCCACTGTCATGGTTAAGCCTCTAAGTCCTGATCACAGACTGCTGCAGACTTCAGGAGTGCAGAAAAGCACAGTTGGGCTCACATTACCTGAACAGAAAGCAGGGTTTGGTAATGGGAGTGGGGCACAGAGCAACTAATAGGTGCACGTTTCAGATTTCTGGATGGCAGGCAGCACCGAGATCCACTGGGTCCAGCTGGTGGCAGATAAGGGGCTGGTTTCTGTAATCAAAGTACAAAGAACAGGTGTGCCCATTTATTCCTGGGACTGTTCTGGAAAGATCCTTGAGATCTAAAGTGTCACATTGAGGGGAGAGCTCTATCCGAAGATCTCCCCTGTACTTCTTCTGTCCCTGTCTCGGTTTGCTGGCTGACAGCTCATGTTAGAGGTATTTTTTTCAGGGAAGTGTTTACTGAGAACATGCAACAAGGATCAAGTCTGTCTAGGATCCATTCCTTCCTCTAAAGTCTTGTGTCTTGTTCATAAGGGTTATATCCCAGAGTTCCCATGACTTAAAGACATGGCTACATGATTTACCGGAAGTCATACTGGTCTTGCTGAGAATCACTCCTGGGAATTGTTGATTACTTTGGCTAACATGGGATTTCTGTCTCTCTCACACAATTCATCTAACAACATTCATATGCAGCAAATCATAACTTTTATGTACTTAGGCATGATCACTCCTTCTCTTAATCTCCTGGAGCCTCTGTGTTTCAAGGATGGTGATTCGTACATTGTAACTATGCTTGTACAGCCTTTTCCTTAATATTAGATGATCTTAAGCTCCTTGAAAACCCCAAGAGAGTCTTAATCATTTTTACATTGCCCTGGACATCAGTGCCTTCCTTATAGGAGACACAAAAAATACTTGTTCAAATGCACTGAAAATGAAAATACCTAAAGAGTGATGAAAAATGATAGAAAGGCCTAATGTTCATTAGGGAACTTCATTTTCAAATATATTTTTTTATCTCTTGCTGGAGGATCTAAGTATATTATGTTGGTTAAGATCAAAGGTTTTCAGCTTTAGTAAGATTTACGTTTATATTTTGTTACCATTCTTGGGACCTTGGGAATGGTACTTAACTAGCTCTGTGCCTTAGTTTCCTCATCTGTAAAATGAGGATAATACTATCTATCTCATAGAGATGTTGTAAAGGTGAAATGAGATAATCCATGTAAAGTGCTTAGCACAGTGCCAGGCATGAAATAAGTGCTCAGATAATATCATCACCATCATCAGAGACTGTAGGGAAAGAAGTCTTGGTTGCTCTCAGAACCTAGGAGTATCGCCTTCAGATTTAACAAACTGCCCCATAATTCCTTTAATGCTGTCTTATAAATCTGAAGCAGAAACCCATTTAGGTCAGAACCTCTAGATTTTCTACTTCTAGCCCCTGATTTCAGATTTTATTCTTTGGATACTTAAAGAAGTATAAATAAGATAGTTCTCATTCAGACATAATATGAGGGCTATTTAAAAAGGCACTTTGCAAATTAATTACTGGTGCATATGCATAAGTAATTTTGTTGGTTGTAAAACATATTGTTAGGCAATGTGGGTCCTTAGAAATGGGCTCAGTTCCAATGTACTTGGTATGTCTTTAATTTAAACTCGTTTCTCACCTCAGCATGTGGTCCCTAGATTTGATTATTCTATATGAAAAAAATGTTTTTTGTTGCATACATTCATCACCAATTTGCTGAAGTTCATGAAGAAGCTGTTTTCAGTTAAAAAACGATGTCCAGTTAATGTTCAGTGTTTCAGGGAGAAGGCAGAGCAACAGTGAGGCAGCCTGAAGAGGAAGACTTAGACTGCCGCTGCCTTGCCAAAGACAGTAATGACAACAGTTTGTGGGGAATAGGCACCTTATGGGGTCTCTGTTCAGTCTACACCTCCTTTCCTAAGAGCTGCTCTCATCCCCTTCCACAGAAGAGGGCCCCAGGAGTCACTATCACCCCAAGTGCCCACAGAAGATTGGAGTAGACACTCCTCACCCAAGCTGAGACAACCAGATCCTCTCTCCAGGGCATCTGGAATTGGGACAATAGCCTTCCAGTCAGTCACTATTGGCCCTGGAACTAGGACAGCATATAACGGAATTGGCATGGCCATCTTCACTATGTGCTCCGGGAGGCAGAAAAAACTGGGATGTAGGGAAAGGAGACCGAAACAGTGTCAGAAAGAAGTAAAGATGAGAAACCAGGTCGCCCCTGAGAGAAAAAGGGAGGTGGCAAGAGAATAGCTGTCGTCATTCTCTTTGGCCTCTCAGGCCTTTGTTCTGACCCCCATGAGGCCCAGTTGTTCTTCCTGCCCTGGCCCATGTCCAGTACACTCTCCGTTTTAGCTCAGGCAAGCTTGAGATGTATCTGTTACTTGAAACCCAAGGAGCCTTGGTGAAGTGAGTGGGTAGGCACAGAGAGAGAGGCTAAGCCAGGGGTTCTGGTTGCACAGGCAGGGTCTGCTTTGTGATGCTCCACCCAGCACTGGCCTGCCAAAATCAGACATGTACACAAGTAATTTTTGCTGATGATAAAATCTAATGGAACAGATTCATAGTTATTCCTGAAACAACGTTCTCTCTTAGTCACTTCCTGATACACTTTCTTGTGTAGTAGGGAAGCAGGCAACATTATAGATGGCACAACCAGAATTTTGCCTAACTCTGAATACTTCTACAGGGGTATGTGTACCTGTGGCTGTCATTGGTCATGCGTGTTGCAGAACCCCACCCCCACCCCCACCCCCCCACACAAAACAACTAGATAGGCACTGGTCTCTTCTAATGATCTGTCAGTCACCATTGCTGGGCCACTTGACGCTCATCCATAGCTTTGGCCCTGCCTCGGATTCAGGGGCAAATCCCATCTCTGGCTGAAGTCTTCAGTGGTTTTTAGTATATTCACTGGACTTAGATTTCTTAAAATGCAGTTATAGCATAAGGGATATAAGGTTTAATAACAGTTAAAAAGACTTTGGATTTTATTCAGCTATAAGTTTATATAAATCAAGAGTGTGATGCTACTGTATTGCCAAAAAAGCTTATGTGATATTGGACTGTACTGATACACATATGATGATCAGAACAAGACAAGTTAATGGTTCCCTATGATTCTGAGCTGGCAATGTGTTCAGTCATTGGGCCTATTTTAAGAGAGATATGGGCAAATTAAAGTATGTCCAGAGAAATGTAAAAAGGGTGATGATAAATTGCAAAAACTGTTTGTAGAAGTCCATGATATTCATCACGGAGAAGTAAAGCCTAAGAGGAGATGAAACACTATCCTCAGTTAGCTCTGGGTCTGTCATCTGGAAATGAATGACATGTATTTTCTATGTTGTATTCCTAGGCCAGAACCTCAATAAGTGAATATAAGTTAAAAGAAAGCAGATTTTGACATGATATAAAGAATAATTAGAGCGATTTTAGAGTGATCTAAAATTGGAGTGATTGTCCCCTGCTAACCTGAAATTCTGTATTTTATAAACTATAAACTATCTCTTTATTTGCAAGTCAGAGAGCAACATCTTATAGAGCTCTTCCTCTGTATGTGTTGTGTTCAGGTAGGTACAATGATCAAGTAGAACAACTCTTCTTTATTAAAGGCCAGTCATCCAGTTTGGTTAGTCTAGTAGTCCATTCTTTCTCCCATTTTTCATTCCTGTTCTCTGCTTTTTTTGCTCAGAGGAAAGAGAAAAGGAAACCCCAAATCATCAATATGGATATTTTACTAGCAGTTCTGATGATAATGGATATATTCCTAAAATAAGACTTTGGCATTACCTGTGTCAGGAGATTGTGCTCATCTCTTCCATATTCTGTTTAAAGCGCCTTCATCTTAGGACTTGAAATTGGCCATGGTGGAAACATTTATGGAAATTAGCCAACCCTACAGATCAGCAACACAACTCTCCCCCAGCTTACTTCCCTGTGCTCCCCTGCTTTAGAGTCTATGCAACTCAATGAATACAGGGCTGGCATGATTAACAAAGATGACAGACCTTCTACTTGATTTTTGAACTATGTGTCTCTATAAAAAATAGATTTAGAGCCAATGGTATTTAACATTCATGTAAGGGCAATGTGGAATTTAAGTAGTTTGATATATTTAACTTGTTGTAGATAAGTGGAATATTTAGGGGAAAATATTTGAGAAGGATTAGACTCACTCTCAACTGCCTTCTAGGCCACATCTCTTTTTCCTTTAGGAAAACCCATAATAACCATGGTCTGTATATTTCAAGAGTCTACTATGCACAACTACTTATGGAGTGACTGTGTAACACACTAGAAAGACATGTCCAAGACAAAGGCCCTCTGGAAATGGGAAGAGAAAGCTCTCTGCTGGCCAGCGCTTGTCCTGTACTACAAATGGCTCCTTGTGCCACCTATTGGATTTTGAAAGAACAATCTCTCAGCTTTCAATTCAAAGGTAAGACTCCAGCAAGTATTTTCTGCAGTTGGAACATATTCATAATCTTCCTTAAGGCAGAACTATTCTAAAAGCATTGCTTTACAAGTCCTTATGAGGGAAATCACCATCAGCCCAATTCCCAGTGCCAACTGATTTCTATATCATCAACAAGCTCTAGCAATTACAGTTGGCATTTATTGAGCACTTGCAGTATACTATGCACTTTACAAGCACTATTTCATTTCATCTTCACATAACCTTATGAAATAGGTATAAATATTTTCATTTTACAGATGGGGAAACAACTTAAAGAGGTTAAGTGGCTACTACAGTTGAAAAGTTTCTATGCACCTAGGAAACAGGGTTTACATTGACTACTGGTTTGTGTATAGCAGACATTCCATAAATAGTTGAATAAGTTTTCTAATGTGAATAAATACAGCACCATTCATCTTAATTCTTGGAGCCCTTTGACCCATTAGCCTTTTAATCAGCTTTTATCTAATGGGGAAACAGAATGATTTTCATTTATTTTGCCTGTACACACTTTCCAAGGGAAGAGCTCACTATAATATTTCATTAACCCTACAATGACTTAGAATTGTTTTCCCAATTTTAGAAACAAGTTAACTGAGGCTTAGAATTCAGAATTCAGTGTCTTTTGGTCTTTTCATCACACCAAGTTGAGGCAGAGGAAAGACCAAAGACATGTATCAAGAAGGACCTAGTAAAGTTATGATCAGAAAAGAAGAGTTCTGGATAAACCATGGGCAGGATAGTTAGTCCTCAAAGAATGACCATCAAGTCAGTTGTGTTGAGTACGGCACTCAACGGACATATTCCTGCGCTTACTATGCACTGTACTAGGCATGTAAGGAGATAAGACCAACTCCTGATCTTAAGAAGCCTATGGACTTTTAGAGAAGAGAAGACATAGACACAAGGAAAGTGAAACTGCAGTACAAGAGCCTAAAAAGAAAAACTACATAAGATAGCAGTGGTTATTGAGAAATTATTCATGTAGGCAATAAGTGCTGCAGGAGTTCAGAAAAGGAAGAGATTACATTTGCATTAATTTTTGCTGACCTCAGGCATCTTAATAAAACACCTTTATTATGAGCTGTGGGAAGACAATGAAGTTTGAGAGAGCACCTGGCCTCTAAGTAGCTCACTTTCTTCCCTAGACACTCAGGCAGATAGTGAAAGGTTTGCAGGAAGCAATAGCCAGAGAGATGAGGAGGAGACCAGAGACCTGATCATCAAGGCAGGCAAGACAGTGCCGGGAGATCTCACCTGGCTATTTTTTTTTTTTTTTTTTGGTGAGGAAGATTAGCCCTGAGCTAACATCTGTGCCCATCTTCCTCTATCTTGTGTGTGTCACCACCACAGCATGGCTGATGAGTGGTGTAGGTCTGTGCCTGGGATCTGAACCTGCAAACACTGGGCTGCTGAAGCCGAGTGCACTGAACTCAACCACTATGCAATGGGGCCGGCCCCTCACCTGGCTATTTTTAATTAATAATATTTTTCTTTCTGTATTTTTTTCCTCTTTCTGCATTTAGTAGCCTGTGGTTCTTTCTGGGATTTGCTTTTGAAAATTTAGAGCCCTCTGGAGAACTTAGCGCAGTAGTGCTCAACCTTGGTTCCTCATGGAATCTCCTAGGGAGTTTTAAAAAATACTACCGCCTGGGTCCCACCCACAAATACTCTAATTTAATTGACCTAGTATGCTCCTTTGGTGATTCTAATGTGTAACCAAGTTTGAGGATCGTTGACTTAAAGAGTTCCTAGACATGGTAGGAGAGAATGAGATTTGGTGGGATGAACAAAATATCTCGGAGAAGCAGGGGAAGAGGGGCTTCCCTGCTCTAATCTAGGGAAATATCCTTGATTTGTTATCCTGGAGTAGTAGGCATCTGGGTTTCTGACAGCCCCAAAGGGAAGGTAGGAAGACTCCAGAGAGAATGGAATTTTGGTGTATCTAGGTCAGTGCTTGTCACACTGGGATGTGCACATGAATTCTCAAGGGATCTTATTAAAATGTAGATTCTGACTCAGTAGGTCTGGGGTGGGGCCCGAGAGTCTGCATTTCCAAAATGTCCCTAGGTGATCCCAATGCTGCTGGTGCACAAAGTGGCAAAGATCTGCATGGCTAGGACCCTAAGGCCGTCTCTCGTAAGATTCCCGTATCCATCTCAAGCCATGACCTCTTAAATCTGAAGGGTTCCACAGCCAGGGACAATGGAAATCCCTATGATGTCCTGGTTGGATTGATGACTGAGGAGCAGTTGGATCCCATCTGCAAAGCCTTCCAGGCTAAGGAGGAGCACGTCCTGACAGGGGATCCCCATGTCAGGGTCCTGGCAGATGACAGATGGTGCACTCAAAAGGGGTAACTAAAGATAGCTTCGTGTAGGGACCATTTACAAGGTTGGCCAAAAGGGGAGGAAGTGTCCCAGAAGTTGGAGGGTTTTGACACTGTACAGGGCATTGGTTAAGGAACTGAAGCAATAACTAGGCCTGATCACTAGAAATTGTTCTGAGACCTACTACACATCAAATGCCAAAATAAATTCCATGTTAATTAAAAAGTTAAAGAACAAATGTCACAACAAAAGAATAAGAAGAAAGCTTGGGCAAATATTTAGCTGATCCTAAAGTGGCCAAGTCCTATCTAAGCACAATAGCAAAAAGGAAAAACCAATAGGTTTGAAATACATATACATACATTGATAAATAAATGGCAAGCAATAGGATATACTGGAGTATATGAGGAGGCCATTTGGTGTAAAACTAATTCGACCTGACCTTGTTTTTCCAAAAGGGCCTGACTTGGCCATTTAGCATGCATTGTATATCTGTATATTGTATAAAGATACTGTGTATCTGTAAGTATTTACTGTATCCCAAAGACAAGAAGAACAAAGTCCTTTAAGATAAAGAAAGATGTAACTTCCCCCACATCGGCATTTCCTCAAGGATAAGCATCTCTCTCTAGGCTAGGGATTGATTGCTGACCTGCTGTGATCACTCAGCTTGAGACCACAGACCTGCTACCTGCTGTGTTCATCAATTGCTGTGTGAAATCCTGTGCCAGCTAAGCATCTAAAAGGAACATTCCTATCATATGTGAACTATGCTCTTTGTTCCAAAAAGGTATATAACCACCCTGTATACCTTACCTCTTTGGTGCTCTTCCTTCCTTAGGGAAGGCAGGCCCTGGGCTAGCCCTCAGATCTAGCTCATAATAAACTCACCCCAATTTTGATGTAGTTGGTTATGGATTATTTGTGTCAACAAAATATATAATTAAGGTTTATCTGTATGATTTTGTGTGTGTGTGTGTGTGTGTGTGTGTGAGGAAGATTAGCCCTGCACTAACATCTATTGCCAATCCTCCTCTTTTTGCTGAGGAAGATTGGCCCTGGGCTAACATCCCTGCCCATCTTCCTCTACTTTATATAGGATGCCACCACAGCATGGCTTGACAAGTGGTGCATCTGTCTGCACCAGGGAGCTGATTCTGCAAATCCTGGGCCGCCAAAGCGGAGTGCGCGAACCTAATCACTATGCCCCTGGGCCGGCCCTCTGTATGATTTTAAAATCCCCCAAAAATAAAATTAAAAGGATACAATTAATAGGAAACAAGTTGGGAAAATACTTGCAGCCTATGTGATCAATGGTTAATATCCTTAATATAGAGGCATACATAAGGAAAAAATAGATGATCATCCCAATAGAAAAGTGCTAATAGCCAATAAGCATATTAAAAATATTAATTAAAACAATAGTGAATTATGACAAAATACCATGTAGTTCTTCTGGATTGACTGAGATAGGGAAAATCCAGTACTGTCAAGGGTGCAAAGAAGGGGACATTCTCAAACATTTACATCTGGAATGTAAATTGGTTTGAATTTACTGGAGGGTAATTTGGCATTTTATATTATAAATCTTAAAATGTGCTTAACTTTTGACTCAGCAATTCCTCCTCTAGGAATTTATCCTAAGGAAATCATCAAGGATGTGCATGAAGACTTATCTACAAGAATGTTTACCACAGTGTTATTTTAATAGTGAAACATTGGGGCGAAAGAGTATTGAATGTTAAGATTTGACAGAGTTGGGTGGTGGGTACATGGGTCTTCATTGTGCTATTAGTTTTCTATTGTTGCTGTAACAAATTACTGTAAAGTTAGTGGCTTAAAACAACACCAATTTGTTATCTTACAGTTCAGTAGTTCAAAGTCTGACTAGGGTCTCACTGGGTTAAAATTGAGGTGCTGGCAGGACTGTGTTCCTCCTGGAGGGTCTAGGAGAGAGTCCATTTCCTTGTCTTTTCCACCTTCTAGAGGCTGCCCACATTCCTTGGCTCATGCCCCTTCTTCCATCTTCAAAGCCAGCAACATAGCATCTCTCAGACGCTTCTTTGTCACCCCATCTCTTTCACTGATTATCTGTCTTCCTCTTCCACTTTTAAGGACCTTGTGATTACATGGGGCCTACCCAGATAATCCAGGATAATTTTCCTATTTAAAATCAGCTAATTAGCAACCTTAATTCTACTTGCCATGTAACTACAGGTCCTGGGGATTGGGACATTGAAGTCTTTGGGGGCCATTATTCTGCCTACACGATTGTATTATTCTATATACTTATCTGAGTGAAAATATTTACTATTTATTAATATTTAAAATAGTAAATATTTAAAAACCCAAACCTAATTTCAATTTAGTGTACAGATGAAAGGATATATATTCATATGATGAAAGCTATGTGTCCATTGAAAGTCATAATGTAGGAAAATATGTAGTAATAGGGAGCAATGTTCATTACATGGTAAGTGGGGGGAAAAATAAAGTCTAAAAAAGAATATGCAAAAGATGATACCAATTATGTAAAACCCTATATGCAAGTGAATATGCAAGTGACAACCCTATATGCAAACAAACCTATATGCAAGTGAATAAAAAACGTCTGGAAGGATATATGTCAAAATGTTAATCTCTGGATGGTAATTTTAATTTTCTTCTATTTTCCCACACTTTCCAACATGTGCAGAATACATGTATTATTTTTGCAAAGAGAAAAGGTGATTGAGAACGTCTACCTAGGACAATTTTCTGGTGGAGCATCTCCCTGATTTCTTAGCTTTCGATCACTCTCGCTCACACCCATCCCTCAAGCTTGTCCTCCTCATCTAAGATATTTCATGTCTGGCTATCGGTGATGTGCCGTTTTTTCAGGCCTGAGCTGTCCGCTCTGGCAAGTACGCGTAATCCTCGGAGGACAGGGAGTAGTTTTATGGTGAACTAAGCACGGCAGCGAATCGGTGCTTTTAAAAACTTTTTCAAGGCAAAGCAAACCCAAGGCACAGCCTAATCCCGCAAAGAATTTAATAACCGGTAGC
The DNA here is from genome assembly GCA_031878705.1 of Tapirus indicus. Taxonomy (NCBI): domain Eukaryota; kingdom Metazoa; phylum Chordata; class Mammalia; order Perissodactyla; family Tapiridae; genus Tapirus; species Tapirus indicus. The sequence goes on along the minus strand of CM062918.1, from coordinate 54,270,553 downwards.
TTGGCAGCTGGATGCACAAGTATACGACCCTCTTTCATAATCTCGCTGGCACATGTTAAAAGTTTTAATTAATAATATTGTTTTTAATACACAAAAAGACAAAGAATGGTGGGTGGCAAAGCCCGCAGAGCGAATCGAGAGCGGACGGGCTTGTCCGGACGGTGAACGAGCGACACAGCGTGCCCGTCCGCGTCGGCCCGCCGGGTTCTGCGACGCCGCCGGGCCGGCGCGGCCGCCGGCGCTCCCTTTCCGGGGCCCAAGCCCGAGGCGGCTTCCCAGCCAGGCTGGCCCGATGCGGAGCTCTAATACCGGCTGCCCCGCCCTGGAGACCGCTAGGTTCGCAGGGTTTGGGCCCTCGGATTGGCGTGACCCTCGGAAACTCCTTTCGTCTGGGATTTGCGGCCCGGCCTCCCCGTCCCCCACCACCGAGAGGAGCGCCTAGAGCGGACGGGCCCGCCCGCCCCGCCGCTCCGCTCCTCCCAAACTCCTCTCTCCCGGAAGTTGATGCCGCGCGCCCGATCGCGTGCTGCTCGCTAGGGTGTCGCCTTAGAGATCTGGACGGGCTGGGCTTGCGAAAGCGTCAACATGCCTGTGAGTTGTTTACTTTCTGGCTTCGGGTTTGTGTGGGCTTCTCTGTTGAGGGTCCAGGGGGCGGGTTAGCCCGACGACTCCGCGGGCCCGTGGGGCTCCCTGCCGAACGCGGCTCGGCGGCTCGGATCGCGCGGCTCCTTCGCGCGTGGCGGACTTGTCGGGACTTGCCCGGGCAGCGCGGCGTGTCGGCCCTGCATGGGCGTGGAGCGCGGAGGATCCGGCCCGCCCTGGGCTGCGACCTGGTCGGTCGCTAGGAAGGGACGGCTCATCGGGCGACTTACTCAGCCCTCTTTTGTGAGCGCCCGAGAGGCTATGGTCTTTGGAGTCTTCTTGCTGTCCTTGCGCTTCGTGGTTCTCGCCTCCTCTACCTCCTCTCGGCAGCGATTTCCTGCTTATTTCCTTTTTAAAAACTGTCTTCGCGGTTGCTTTACATATTAACTGCAACGAGGACTGTCACGGTCCAGCGGCTCAGAGTTCAAGTCAGATCAGATGTTGAACCCTGGGGGCAGAAATCGCCCCGGCGTTGGCATTCTCCGGTCGATATCTCTCAGCGATTTCTACTCTCGTGGGGCAAGGACCGGGTCAGGTTCTTACTTAGCATTACAGTTTTGTTTTATTGGAGACCATTATTCAGTTGCGTAAAGAAGAAGAGGGTTACCATATGCTTCCTGATCTTCACAGAGCCCTTTTACCGGGACTTGGAAAACGCAAGCATCATAAAAAGTATTGAAAGTTAACAGGCTTTAAAAAATAACATCTGAAGCGTTGCCTCCGCCGAGTATGACTGTTATTCTTATTTTTGCATGTATAATTCACATATGGTTAAATCTGCCAGCATTGTGGTTTCATTCTAGTAGTAATAATATGCTCTTTTATTCAGTTGGCTAGAGATTTACTCCATCCGTCCTTGGAAGAGGAAAAGAAAAAACATAAAAAGAAACGGCTAGTTCAAAGTCCAAATTCTTATTTTATGGATGTAAAATGTCCAGGTAAAATTCTAAATCTTAATTCCCTTCCCAAGGAAAATGTCTATAGGAATTGCTAGTGTGGTGTGTTTATTTATATACATTAGGACCCTCTGTTGAGTAGAAGTGGGATTACAGAATTGGAAATGTAAGGGACATTGTCATAATAAACATATTCAAACTATTGTAGAAACACTTGAAGGGGCGGTGAAGATGGGACTCCAAAGGGGATATGACATTTGACTAAGTCTTTAAGCTGTTCAGATGATGAGTTTTCTTTTCATGATGCAATGAAAAGTATAGTGATTCTTTAAAGTGTAAAGCTGTGATGGCCAGTATGGTGGCCATTAGCCATATGTGGCTACTGAGTGCTTGAAATGTGGCTGGTCAAAATGGAAATAATCTTTAATGTAAAATATATGCTGGATTTTGAAGATGTAGAAAAAAATCATATTGATTACATGTTGAAATGACGATATTTTGGAAATACTGTGTTCAATAAAATATATTTAATTTCACCTGCTGGTTCTTTTTTAAACTTTTTTGTTGGGGGGGGGGCGGTGAGGAAGATTAGCCCTGAGCTAACATCTGTTACCAGTCCTTGTTTTGCTGAGGAAGATTGGCCCTGGGCTAACATCCATGCCCATCTTCCTCTACGTTATATGTGGGATGCCTGCCACAGCATGGCTTGATAAGTGGTGTGTAGGTGCGTGCCCGGGACCCAACCTCTGAACCCCCGGCCACTGAAGCAGAATGTGTGAACTTAATCCCTACACCACCGAGCCGGCCCCTAACTTGTTTTTAAATGTGGCTACTAGAAAAATTCAAGTTACATATGTGGCTTGCTATTGCACAGCAGTAAAGTTCTTCATCTTTTACAAAGTCTTTACTAGGAATATGTTGAACAAGTGCCGTATTTTCTTCTGCTTTTCACTTATAACGTTGCCCTTCTTTTAGGTTGCTACAAGATTACCACGGTTTTCAGCCACGCTCAGACAGTGGTTCTTTGTGTAGGTTGTTCAACAGTGTTGTGCCAGCCGACAGGAGGAAAGGCCAGACTCACGGAAGGTATATCATTTAGTATTTTCTAATGTGGTGATGAGAAAAAAAACAGTTTAAAAGAAATCTTAAATTCACGATTATCAAAATAATTTTATCTTTCATTGTGTGCTGTTTCAGTAGAGTGCCCTATTCACCTGGATAAGTTTTATACTCTTGACCTTGCAAAGAACTGCTTATACTATCATTTTTCTTAGTTTGGAACACCTCATTCTATTGTATTTAGTTACTTAGTTTGCTTAACTTGGAATATCAAACATAAGTCAGAATGGAGTAAAAGAACTACATACAATAGGACATAAGTTTTTTTTTTGGTGAGGAAGATTCCCCCTGAGGTAACATCTGTTGCCTATCTTCTTTTTTTGCTTGAGGAAGATTAGCCCTGAGCTAACATCTGTGCCAGTCTCCTTCTGTTTTGTATGTGGGATGCTTCCACAGCATGGCTGATTAGTGGAGTAGGTCTGCACCCGGGATCTGAACCTGTGAACCCAGGCCACCAAAACGGAGTGCGTGGAACTTTAACGACTCAGTCACAGGGCTGACCCCGACATACGGATTTTTTAAAGCATAGGATTTTAAAATTTCTCTTGTAAATATTTTGTTTCATATGTATTTGGTGCATATGACTTAAGACAGTTTTTGTCCTTGCTAGCTATGCAACAGATAACTAACGTATAAATTAAAATGCCAGAGGTTTGATTCCTATGAGCACCCATTTAATGGTTAATATAAAAATCCAATTTTAATTCCTTTTTCACTTTTATGCAGTAAGAAAGAAATAGTAATTATATATATTGTTTTCCATAGTAGTACTTGTAGATTTATAATTCCATAATGATAGTTGAAATTTGCTTGTGACATTTTGGGGAGCTATGAGTCCTTGTTCTCCCTGGAAGAGTTATAAGGTGATTGGCAACAAATCTGAGATCTATTTGGTGTGATCTGGTGAGATCTAAGTATAAAGTCAGCACGTGATATTTAAGTGCAGTATTGCTCTTAAAAGTGTCCTTGCAAGATTTCTGAAACCTTTATATCCTGCCATGATCTTGGAATTATGTGCTGCATATGATTAATAGGGTAATCTATACCAGAGTTTTCCTAGTAGATCTGAAAAGAACTCTAGTCAAATTAAGATTGCATCTTTGACAGCTTACATTAAAATTTTAAGTGTTGAATTCAGGCTTGTGGTTTTAAACTCCATTATAGCATTTGAGAAACAGGAGTGACAGTTATATTCACATCACAGTAAATTCAAACATAAAAGATTTATTAGAGCAAATTTCTGGTATAAAAGAATAAATAACCAATAGATGAATATTAATCTAATATTCCTAAAACTTAAGTTTTTACTTAAAAAGTACTTTTTGTCATTAAAACTAAACCAAAGATAGACTAGACTAGTGTTTAATATGCTTTCCTGATTCTTTTGCAGGGTGTTCATTTAGAAGAAAGCAACATTAGTGATCCACACAACTTCCTGAATTTGTGTTACATCTCAGAAGGCCTTATCAATTCAGTAATTCTACCAAGATAATGTAATTATGTTTAATTTTGTAAGGTATACAACAGTGATCTCCTATTTTGGTGTCAGTTTTTCAATAAAGTTTTGATTATGGGCAAATTCTCCCTTTTTCCTTTTTTTAAAAGTATGTGTGAATATGCTATATGTTTATATATACTGTGAATGTGAATTTGGTTTAAACATTTAAAAAAGTGTATTCCGATTAGTTTGTGTCTCAATTCAGGAGTAATGACCCCAAATAGATGATTTTTAGTCCTTTTCGAAATTGCTATGAATGGGCTAAATAATTACAAATGGAAAGAAATCCATTATTTATTAATTCTAAATGTAGTTTTGCCATTATAACTATGGAAACACCTATTTATACAAGTACATATTTAATGCAGTAAAAATCACAGTGTAATGCCTTGGATTTATTTATGTGGCCCTAACATACTGCATAATTTAGTACACTAACTGCAGCTGGGGTTGAGTTATAGGCAGCTCCTTTTGGGGTAGAAAATTAGGAGGAATCAGGAGTAGGATGATTTACCCCAGGATGTTCTGGCTGTGGATGGTAGATGGTGTCAAATTCTCTGGTCCAGACAGGTGAGCACTCCTGACTACAGATGTGTGTTGAGTGGCCCTGGTGTCTCATTATCTTTTTGTGTGTGTGAGGAAGATTAGCCCTGGGCTAACATCCTGCCCATCTTCCTCTACATTATATGGGACGCCGCCACAGCATGGCTTGACAAGTAGTGCATCAGTCTGTGCCCAGGATCCGAAACTGCGAACCTCAGGCCGCTGAAGCTGAGCGTGGAAACTTAACTGCTACACCACCAGGCCGGCCCCTCAGAGTCATTTTTATAGTTTATGAAGTGACCCTGGGGAGCTAGGAAGTGGAGTGTGTCTTTCCCTTTCTAGCCACTATACTACTGCTCTTTGGACTGGGAAGATAACTGCTCTGTTTCACTTGTTACCTTTAAGGCATTTCCTATCAAGAGGTGTTTCTACATATACACCACCAATCTGAGGGACTGATCCTTTAACACACTGATTCATATATTAGAGGAATGTTGCAGGAGAACCGAAGAACTGGAAAATTTGGGGTGTGTTTAATATATGGAGAAGTAGATAACCCAGAGGTTCCCAGACTTTCTTGGTTTGTGGCATCTTTAGAGTCTCAGTAATTTTTTGAGTCCCTTGGCCAAAAGAAATACCTAACAGTTACATTTATTAAGTAGTTAGGGTCTAATAACTTTAATAGCCATTAAAAAAACATGTAAATTAAAGCAAAACTGATCATTTTTATCTCATTCTTAAATGACCACAATTACTAATGGAGCAGGTGTGCATTTTGGGCACTGCACAGTTTCTCAAAATTGGGATCAGATTGGACACTGCCATCCTCAGTTTTCCACATTGATTTTTGCATAGTACTTGCTTTTTATTACAGCAGTGGCCCAAAACCCAGCTTCACAAAGATAACGACATCATGGAAAGGAATGTGGTGCCATCTCATGTAACTGAACTACCTGGAACTATAAATTTGCATGGTATCCAAAAGGTAGTTTTTTCCCCGTGGTGCCCCAAGGCTCCTCAGTTTGCATAGTTTAGGAACCTTGGCTCCAAGAAGAGCCAGTGGGGATGACGGGCTATTGATATGGAAAGAAGCACAACCTGTGATGACTAATCTAGAAGGCAAATCCCTGAAAATTTCCTTGGAGAAAGTATTGTACTTTAAAGAGCGTATCTAAGGATTAAGTTATAGTGATACTTGGCACTGGGAACTGAATGGTGTATTAAGCAGTATTACTGGGTTTGAAAAATGCTCAATGGAACGCTGGGACTTTTCTAAACTTCAAGGTCTGCTATATACATTATTATTTACTGACTGTTTAATACTATTATTTATATTGACTTCATTTTTTTACGTAAATCTATTTTTATTTTTTTTTATTTTTTATTTTTTTGTGGGGAAGACCAGCCCTGAGCTAACATCTGTTGCCAATCTTCCCCTTTTTGCTGAGGAAGACTGGCCCTGAGCTAACATCCGTGCCCATCTTCCTCCACTTTATATGGGACGCCGCCACGGCATGGCTGACAGGCAGTGCGCGTCCGCGGGCGCCTGGGATCCGAACTCGCGAACCCCGGGCTGCCAAGCGCGGACTAAACCGCTGCGCCACCGGGCGGCCCCCACGTAAATCTATTTTTAAAGGAAACTTTCTTTCTTCCACAAGTAGAAAAACCAGTTACATAAAGATAACTAAAAATAAAATGAAATTCTTGATTTCTGACCTGATCAGATGACAAATGGTTTCTTATCTGGTTGCCCCTATAAGTCATCTGATAAAGTTCTAATTTTTTTTTTGAGATATGTAGCTACCATAAAATTCAACCTTTTACAATGTAAAATTCAGTGGCTTTTAGTATATTCGTAAGGTTGTACAACCATCAGCACTCTCTAATCGTAGATAATTTAAATCACCCCGAAAAGAAACTCCATACTCATTAGCATTCAGTCTCAGTTCCTTCCTCCTCCCAGCTCCTGCAACCACTAATATACTTTCTATCTCCATGGATTTGGCCATTCTGGACATTTTACATAAATGTGATCCTACATTATGTGGCCTTTTTGTGTCTGACTTCTTTCACTTAGCATAATGTTTATGATGGTCATCCATACTGCAGCATGTATCAATACTTTTTTTCTGATTGAATAATATTCTGTTGTAAGGATACACGTTTTGTTTATCCATTCATCAGTTGATAGACATTTGGGTTGGTTTCACTTTTTGGCTACTATGAATAATGCTGCTATGAACATGCATATACAAGTTTTTGTATAGACATTTTAAATTCTCTTGGGTATATAACTAAGAGTGGAATTACTGGGTCATATAGCAATTCTGTGTTTAGCTTTTTGAGGAATTATCTGTTTTCCAAAGAGGCTGCACCATTTTTACATTCCTACTAGCAATACACAAGGGTTCCAGTTTTGCCACATCCTCGACAACACTTGTCTGTCTTTTTGATTATAAACATCCTAGTGTGTGTGATGAGTTGTTTCATTGCGGTTTCTATTAGCATTTCTCCGATGACTAACGACATTGACCATCTTTTCATGGGCTTATTGGCCATTTGTATATTTTCTTCAGAGAATTGTCTATTCAGAGCCTTTGCCCATTTTTAACTGGGTTGTGTTTTTATTGTTGAGTTGTAAGAGTTCTTATACACTAGATATAAATCTCTTATGTATATGATTTGCAAATATTTTCTCCCATTCTATGGGTTGTCTTTTTACCTTTTGTCCTTATAAACATTTTTAATTTTTATGAAGTCTAATATATCTAATTTTGTTTTGTTTCTTGTGCTTTTGGTGTCATGTCTAAGAAATCATTGCCTAATCCAAGGTCACGGAGATTCACGCCTATTTTCTTTCTTCTAAGAGTTTTATAGTTTTAGTTCTTACATTTAGGTTTGATCCATTTTGAATTAATTTTTACATATGGTATGAGGCAGGGGTCCAACTTCATTCTCTAATTCTTTCTAATGGCTGCATAATAGTTTGTGGTATGAAAGTACCATAATTTATCCTATTGAAGGGCATTTTGTTTCTAGTTTTTTCCACTATAATCAAAGCTGCCATAAATATATTTAAATATGTCCTTAATAATGGTGCTTTTATTTCTGTGGGTTAGATTCCCAGGAGTGGATTGCTGGTTGGAAAGACAAATGCATTTTTAATTTTAACAGGTGATGCCAGATTGCTGTCCACCAGCAATATATGAAAATATTCTCGCCCTTCTCCATCTCTTCCATTAACAAATGGAATCTAAATTTTTTGCCATTTTGATGATTGTAAGGTTATATATCATTGTTACTCTAATTTGTATATCTGATTACTGAGGAGTTTGGAAATGGAAAGAAGCCAGAATAAGCTACTATCTTCCTAGAATTCCTTCTCATTTTCTTTTTCTTAACAACAACAAATTCTCCATATTAGAAATATGGCTAAAAATAGTTGGAATATAGTTACCTGTTGCTGCTGTAACGAATTACCACAAATTTGTGGCTTAAAACAACCTAAATTTATTATCGTAAGTTCTGGAGGTCAGAAGTCCAAAATGGGTCTCTTGGGGCTAAAATCAAGGTGTCAGTGGGGCTACATACCTTCTAGACGCTGCCTGCATTCCTTGGTTCATGGCCCCACATCCCTCCGATCTCTACTTCTGTCATCACATCTCCTCTGACTCTGACTTCCCACCTTCCTCTTATAAGGACCCTTGTGATTACATTGGGCTCGCCCAGATAATCCAGGATAATCTCCCTATCTATCTCAGGATCCTTGATTTAATTACATCTGCAAAGTCTCTTTTGCCATTTAAGGAACATATTTATAGGTTCTGGGGATTAGGATGTGGACATCTTTAGGGTGCCATTATTCTGCCTATCACAGAATACAAAGTTTTAAACTTCTACCCCAGATTTGAAAACAGAATCTGGAAATATGTATTTGTAATTTTCAATGGAAAAAACTTAAATCTTTGCCTGAAAGAGTTAGAGTTCATTATTGCATTTTACAAAGAAAAAGATTACTTTTATAGATAATGACCTCACTTTGTAACCTTTAGGATTTTACAGCTACATTTTCACAAGCAAAGGCATATAAGAATTATATCAAGATATTTGCTATTGATCCATGCTCAAATAGCCTGTGAGCCTTGTTTCTAAGAGGATGCCAGAATAGCTAATTTTCTCAGTTTGTCTCTGTTTTACATATTCTGGCTCAGTTCCCCCCCTATTGTACCACGTCTACTTTAGTTAAAAGCCTACATTTTAAATTTTTCTTAGGGAAGCAGTTTTAGTTTCAATTCTTCTACAGGAACAGAAATCAGAGCTGCCACTGCCCCCTGGACCCAGGGCTCAGCAGACAGCAGCTTCAGCCCTGCTCAGTGTTTTGTGTCTGTGTTTTAAGTCCATGAATGTCTTTTTCATTTTCTCATTTCGCATTTTCTATATCGTGCTATGTATTTAAAAGAGGGAGTGTGTAAAAGCATGACTCTACTATGCCATCTTTGTCTTGTCTTTATATTAATTTGTGTATTAAATAAAAGTTGTGTATTTTTCCTTATTTGTAGCCAGATTTACTGATTAAAATACCAATATATATTTATTTTTATTCATTTCATGTGACTTAAGTTTTTACTAAACACAGCATCTATAAAATTGCATGTCACTAAATGTGTCTTTATTGGATCTGTAAATTTTTAGAGACGCTATTTATGGGAAAGCAAGATAATGGTTAGAACAGGCTTCAGAGTCAGATATACCTCGGCTTGAAACAAGTTCTAATGGTTAATGCTTGTGTGACCTTGGGCAAAATAAGATAATTTCTACTTAATAGGGCTGTTTTGAAGATAAAATGAGATAACATACAAAGTGCTTAGCAGAATGCCTGACACATAGTAAGCACTCTGTTAATAGTATTTTTTTTTTAATAAAAACTATCCTACTGGGGCCAGCCCCGTGGCTCAGCAGTTAAGTTTGTGCACTCTGCTTTTGCAGCCCAGGGTTCGCTGGTTTGGATCCTGGGTGTGGACCTACTCACTGCTCATCAAGCCAGGCTGAGGCGGTGTCCCACATAGAACTAGAAGGACCTACAACTAGGATATACAACTATGTACTGGGGACTCTGGGGAGAAAAAAGAAAAAAAGAGGAAGATTGGCAACTGATGTTAGCTCAGGGCCAATCTTCCTCAAAAAGGACCCTATCTATTCAAAATCAAGTACTATCAAGTTTTGTTTTTCTCTCTCAAATTATTTACCCATGTCATTACTACACGAAAACATATTTGTGTTAACTATTGCTGCAAAGCAAGACACCCCAAAATTTAGTGGCTTAAAGTAATGATGATTTATTATTTCTCATGATTCTGTGGGTTGGTCTCACCTGGGCTCACTCACGTGACTGCATTCAGCTGGAGGCTCAACTGGACTGGAAAGTCCAAGATGGCTTCAGTCACACGTCCAGAAGCTGGTGCTGGCTGTCAGCTGGAGTACCAGTTCTTCTCTGTGTAGCCTCCCATGCTCCAGCAAGCTAGTCTTGCTTCCTTACATGGCAGTCTTGGGGCAGTGTTTACAAAATAAAAGATCAATTTAATACAAGGAAGGTAAAGCAAATCATTTGTAGCCAGTGATCACCTTGACAAGTTGTAAACTTCAGAAAAAAGAATGAAAACACAAGAAACTGTGTCAAGTTCTCTTGAGTTCTTTTCCCTAATATTAAGGATCAGCCACACCAGAGCTACCACTCTGGGAGATGTGGAAATTTGTCAACACTGTTTCTAACAGTATTAAGTAAGAAGAGAATAGACATTATCATGGCAAAAATATCTAAAACAGGAATTCTTAACCTGGCGATTGTGAACCCCTCACATTTGTATATTGGCTCAGTTACTGAGAAGCTTCACAGCTCTTGGAACTGCAACAAGAATCCTAAAAAAGATGAAAATACAACTAGTCTAAAGTAAATGCCCTGTTCATAATATGCATTCCCTAAATTCACAGGGCTCTTCCCACTTTGTGCAGGAATCCTCCTGCACCTATAGTTCAGTCACACTGCACTTTTCCCTGACACCCAGATAATGCTCTTTCCTCATCCTTCTCTCCCAGCTTCAATGTCACTTCTTTGGTGACTCCAAGCAGTTTACTCTGTGGTCTGTGCAAAGGTTCAAAGCTTACATTGATATCACATGATCAAATTAAAAACATATATCTTGCAATATCAGAAACACTTAAAAATTACTGTTAATTTGATTTGCTTTTAGTCACAATATTTAAGGTCTAAAATTTTAAATAACATTAAAGGAAAGTATGACACTTTTATGTTTATCAAAAACAGCATGGATTGAAAAATTTGACAAATACGGCTGCAAGACATAGAGATCAGGAGAAGCCAGAAAGAAATAAGAAGATGAAATGAATCTGTTTTAGGGAGTTGTTTTCTCTGTACTTAACCAACTCAGAGATATCCATCTATTTACCTTTATAGATCAAAGTGGAAAGTGAAGAAACAGGCTTAGGGCTCAGAACTAGAGAAAACTCCTCTTTTATTAGAGTGTATAAAAACTTTGATTTCTTTTTGAATTTTCCTAAATTCAGTGTAATCTCCAATATACACCATCTATGCCTGTTACAACAAAATTTCCCAATATGTCAGCACTACAGTAAGCCATCTGTGGAGCCAGTCTCCAAGATGGCTCCCAATGATCCCCACCTTCTGGTATTTAGCCTTTGTGTATGTAGTGCTCTCCCACATTGAATCAGGGTTGGTCTGTGTAGCCAATAGAATTTGGCATGAGTGAATGGTATATGACTTCCAAAGCTAGATTATAAAAGACACTGTGGCTTTTGCCTTGTTCTCTCTTCAGTCACTTGACCTGAGAGAAGCCATAGGACAGTCAAGCAGACCTACAGAGAAGTCCACATGGTGATAAACTGAGACCTCTTGCTAAAAGCCAGCAAGTAACAGAAGTCTCTTGCCAATAGCCACATGAGTGAGCCATCTTGGAATTAGGTCTTCCAACCCCAGTTAAGCCTTCAGATGACTGAAGCTCCTGCTGACATCTTGTCTGCAGCCACAGGAGAGACCCTGAGCTAGAACCACTCAGCTAAGCTGCTCCCAAACTTACGAAACACAGAAATTCTGAGATGGGGTAATTTGTTACACAGCAATAGATAACTAATGCACATTATACTAAATGAAAGAAGCCAGACACAGAATGCCACATATTGTATGATTTCATTTATATGAAATGTCCATTAATAGGCAAATTTAAAGAGGCAGAAAGTAGATTGGTGGTTGCCAGGGCCTGGGAGGAGAGAGGAATGGGGAGCAAATGCTAACGTGTAAGATTTCTTTTTTGGGTGAAGATGTTCTGGAATTGAATGGATCTACAACCCTTGTGAATATACTAAAAACCACTGACTTGCACAGTTTAAAAGGGTGAATTTTAAGGTATGTGAATTGTGAATTATATCTGAAATATATATATTTCTTACATTACAGATTTTGATACCTGGAAGTAGAGTATAGCTATAACAAAAACCTAAAATGTGGGAGTGGATTTGGAACAGAACTGTGGATAGAAGTTGGAAGAACTTTGAGGAGTGTTAGTGAAAGCCCGAAGAGCCTTGAAGAAACTGTTTAGAAGAATTATGGCCTTTGAAGAGGCCACAAGTATGGACTTAAAGGAGAGTAAGGAAAATCATATTGGAAATTGGAAGAGAGGGGATTCTTGTTATGTAGTGGCAGAAAGTTTAGCAACAATGTTGCCTGCAGAACATAGAAAGTAGAAAATGTGCCTAACGAATTGGGTGATCTAGCTGAGATTTCCAGACACAGTGTTGAATGTGCCTCCTGGCTTCTTCTTGCTTATACTAAAATGCAGAGGAGATAAGCTAAAGGAAGGACTGTCAAACAAAAAGGAATCAATAATTGATGGCTTTGAAAATTCCCAGATTTTTCAGATGGCAAACGATGCTAAAATTAAGAAATGGCTTCAAGGCAAAGATAAAATTTAGGGCACTTCCAGGAAAACATGTTCTAAAGATGAAGTTGAAGGTTGACTATAAAACCCTGTAAGACTGTGGAAAGAACCAAGATGGTACCTCAGAGAGCTTTTTAAACAATAGGGCTTATTAGAAGTTTAACAGTGTTTTCTCCAATGGTCTCAGCAGAATCCCAAGTTAGAGAGGGGCTTATTTTTAAGAGATTTTGGGTATGGCTTTTGTTTACTAGCAAGAACCCTAGTGTGATTTGTAGTAGACTCACAAAGTTTTAAAAAATTATATTGGCAGTACCATTGCTAACTTAGACTGAAAGGAGAGAGAGAGAGTACAAAAGGGGCCTTCGGACCCCCAAACTTCTACAAGCAGAAAGCAGGCTGAGAAAACCACTCAGCTACAAACACATGCTACCTTTCATGAAAAAACAAAAACTCAAAAACAAAAAAAGAAAAAAAAAAAAAAAAAGAAAAAACAACAACTCAGAGAGCAGAACCAAGGGCCCAGAGAACAAAGCTAAGAACCAAGAATTATTCCCAAGTCTTGAGTACTAATCAAGGAGCTGCCAAACTGTGTCTGGTTGGATTTCAGTATTGCTATGACTCATAAATGTCTTCCATTTCCCCACTTTTTGAACAGGAGAGTCTACAGCAATGATCCTATATGTGTTGTGCCATTTTATGTTGCCCAGGTGGGGAGCAAATAACTTGTCTTTAGTTCATAAGTCTTCGGATCAGGAAGTACTGTACTCGAGTTGCTATACTTAAGGAACTACTGCCAAGGGGCCTCATCTACCCCTAGATCTGATTTAGATGATAGATACTGGGCTTTGAGCTGATGCTATAATGGGATAAAATTTCTGGAGGACTTGGGAGGAGGTAAGTGTACTTTGCTTGTGAGAAGGACATGAATCAGTGGGGGCCAGAGGTCAGACTGTGGTAGCCAGCTTCCAAGACAACCCCCAATGAGCTGCACCTCCTGATATTCACACCCTGTGTAATCCCTCCAACGTGTATCAGGGTTGGTCTGTGATCTAGGAAATAAAGCAAATGTAATGGTATGTGACTTCTGAGGCTAGGTTATAAAAGACATTGACTTCTGCCTGACTTGCTTGCTTGCTTGTACGTGCGTGCTCATGAACACACTCTCTCTCTCTTTCAAATCACTTGCAGCATTTCCTCCGGCCCCAGAGAAGCCTTTAGATGACTACGACTTCTTGTCTGCGACCTCATTAGACACTCAGGCACCAGACCCACCTAAGTCAAGCTACTCCTGAATTCCTGAGCCTCAGAAACCATGAGATAATAAATGTTTGCTCTTTTAAACTGTAATAGATAACTAATGTACACTTTCTCATAATCTTGTTTCTGCTGTCATATTAAAATAACAATATTTGAAGGTTCCAGTTGAATGAGATTTTCTCTATATTATACATTCAAAAAGTACAGATTTTTATCAGAATATTTTATTTCAAGAGTTAACACTTTTTTCAAAAAGTAAAAACAATATAGTTACTTCCCTGAGTATAAAGAACTAATCCTACAATAAAAGACAATTACAAAATTAAGCCATTAGAGGTACATAATTCTCTGCATTCAATTATACTCTATTACAAATTTATTCTTAAAAATCTCATGTATTTTGGGACTTTAATGTTTCAAAAAACAAAACAAAACAAAACAGCTCATTTTGCACCTGTGATATTAAGGTATGTCTGATCTGTCTTTATCAAATTCCAGAGCAATCTTTAAAGCAGTGTTATTGAGGCCAACAGATTGCATGTTACATATGATAGAAACAACTATTCCTCTTGGTGGAACCTTGTTATTTATAGCTTCTGCATCCAGTTCTTCAGGAAGGACCAGCAGGACACTACTGGCACCCACTGCACCTCCAGTATGAGAGGCATAATGCCGCTGCTTCCTACAAGAACCATATGTTTGCTTCTTTTCCACAACACCCCATGCCATTGCATATTTACCCTCTTTATCCCAAGACATCTCTGTGTTAGGGACTGGTGTCCAAATCATAACCATTGTTTCTGGTTTGAGATATCCGGGTAAAAGATTTTCATTTGAGTTCTTAAACAGCCCGACTTGGTAACCATACAGCATTGCATTCCCAAATTTCAGAAGGTCACCCACTGTAGACAGAAATCCACCACCAGCCCATTTATAGGAGTTATCCACGTAAGGTGTGTTGACAAGACGTCTCTTTTTATTGTAAACATAAAATCTAAAATGAAATAAGAATGGTCATTAAAAATTTAATAGTCTATTATTGACTTTACACATGAAAATGAATAGGAAAATGTGTACATGAGACAGATTGTTTTGTAATGTAGTGATCACACATTCTCAGAAACTAACCACTAATTTTCAGTATGACTCAGATCCTGATGAAACAGATAACTGAGTAATTAAAGCATAGAAGGTGGGTTGTTTTTTCTTTGGCATGGCTTGTCCACACTGAGTGTATCAAACTTTTAATACCTGCAAAAATGTATTGATTAATATTACACATGATATATTTGCCCCATGTATATGCAGAAATACGTATCATTTGGTGGATATTCCTAGTCCTTGGGCTCAGTGAATCATGTGCCACATGTGAGTTTTATAACTAAAAGTGTCCACATTGGGATGTTCAGAAATAAGGTTAATATTTGTAAGGAGACACATCTCCTGCTAAAAAAACCATAGAAATACTATGTATAATGATGTGATGTGGTACTCTCTTGGTGTAGTGGGAGAAGCTGGAGTTAGCAAACCTCACTTTGAATCCCAACTCTCACCCTTACTAGCTATGCTTATTTTATCTGATTAACACTTATACAGTTCTTACTATGTGCCAGGCATTGTTCTAAGAACTATATAAATAAGAACTAATTTATTCTAGTAACAATGTAAGGAGGCAGATATTATTATAATTCCTATTTTACGGATGAAGAAACTGAGGCACAGAGAGGATAAATAACTTGTCCATGGTCACACAGCTTGTAAGTGGCAGAGCTAGACTCAAACCCAGGCAGTCTGTTGCCTCTCTGCTTCTGCATCCTAATTTGTAAAGTGGAGACAAAAGTATCTACCTCGCAGTTAGGAATATGTGTGTAAAACACTTTGCGTATTTCTGGTAGGTACCTAATAAATGATAGCTGTTATTTACTCATGCATTCAACAGTCATTGATGGAGCACTTACTATGTGCCAGGCACTGTCTGGATGCTGGGATGTGTTCAACAAAAGAGACAAACTGCCTGACCTCATGAGGTTTCTATTCCAATACGAGGAGACTGTATCATCAACATAAGTAAATGAAATGATATCACAAAATAATTAAATAAAAAATGAAACTTGGCTCATAAGGATCCTTTCCTTCAAGATTCATAATAAAATGGTTAGGTTTTCAGTTTGCTGGCTGTCTCATCTCTAATGATCTTCATCTTCGTGCTACCTTGGCTTTTCATAAGCACTGTCAGATCTCAATCTCACCGTCACTTTAAACTGTTTTCTCCCTAAGGTCTCAAACTCAGGAATTTCTTCCTATGACAATGATTTCCAATCCATCCAGCTCTCCAACTGAACCTGCTCTCTGCCCTCATTGTGACCTCCATCTATTTCCCTTGACTATTACCAATTTTCCCAGGTCTTTTAGTTCCTACTGATTTCACCTGACTTTCTGTTCCAGCCTGAACTATATCATCTGCCATTTCAACTATTTCAGCTGTTGTCTCGCTAGCACATTTGGGTTCCTCACTCTTTGGACCTTACACTATCCCAATGCACCAATCCTAAATAAATCTAGGCACCCCTTTCCTTGGTTCCTTATCTGCCAACAAAGGCTGCAGAAATTCATATAACCAAGCTGAGCTGACTGACATCAATTCATACTCTTGCTAAGGGTCTCCACTGCTGTTATCAATCTTTTCATTCTTTTCCTGATTATTCCCTGGTATACAGTAGCTGTTCCCAATCTCTTCCAGTCTGTCCTCTCTACCCTACCTCAGGCCCAGTCCACAGATAACTATATCCTTTGTTTTACTGAGAAGATGGAGGCTATCCAAAGTGAGTAGAAACTCCCATCTTTATCTTAAAATGTATTTACATCATCATCCATTATTTTTTTCTTCTCTCCAGTCACTTAAGAAATTTTCCTATTGTTTTTAAGACTAATTCCACTACCTGCATCTTTGACTGCCTCTTTTTGCCTCTACAACTTTGTTCTGCCAGTTATACTTCCTAGATTACTTTATCTCCTTGCAATCCATTCTCCATGCAGAAGCCAGAGATTGTCTCCCCGTTTTTCTATACATTTGAAACTCTTCAATGGTTACCACTGTAATGAGAATAAAGCCCAGATTTCTTTCTATGGCCCACAACACAATCAATCATCCCCAACAGAGGCAGTACCAACTCCCTAGGGGAAATTTTTAGAGTCATTCTTTTAGTTGTCACAATTATTAGAGGGCTCTTACTGACATTTAATGGATAGGAGTCCAAAGGTCCTAAATGTCCTGTGATATATGGAAAAGCCCCACACAATGGTGCATTCTCCCATATCCTGTAACATCTTCACCTATCCCACCAAATATTCATGTAAGTAAAAATGTTTACAACTAGCTGAGCCTAGAATCCTCTCCAATTTATATATAAACACAAAGTACTTTTTGCACATTTTCACTCTGCAATGAATTTTTCTTGAATGTAACCACTGTGAAAATTGAAGAAAGACCACAATTTATTTTGCTTAAAACTTTAGCTAGAGTTGGCTACCAAGGGCATGAGTTGAAGCACCAACACAATACACCTGTACTGGTCTGCATTTACAGTTGTCACATTTACAATGCTTTTATGTATTAAGTTGCATCTGACTTTATCATGTCTTCTAATGTTGTCATGAGTAAACTTTAACATATTGAAATATCATTTATTTATTATAAATTATATTCCTTTTATTTCTTTTTGTGTGTGTGTGTGAGGAAGATTAGCCCTGAGCTGTCTGTTGCCAATCCTCCTCTTTTTGCTGAGGAAGACTGGCCCTGGGCTAACATCCATGCCCATCTTCCTCTACTTCACATGGGATGCCGCCATAGCATGGCTTGACAAGCGGTGTGTTGGTCTGTGCCCAGGATCTGAACCTGCAAACCCTGGACTGTGGAAGCAGAGCACGTGAACTTAACCACTATGCCACCAGGCTGGCCCCATCCTTTTATTTCTTTTTTATATTTTAGAATATTGAGTTTAGGTTATATGATCTATGACTTTCATTTCAGGATATTAAAGGAGGTGTTATAAAATATTTGTTAAATTAAGGGGCAGTGGGTCTAATGGCATTGAGACTTACTGTCCAATATGATTTACTCCCTGCTTACCTCATCGATCTTATCACTTACAACATCTTGCCTTGCTTCTTTCATTCCAGACTTATTTCTGTATTTGCAACAAGGCAAGCTAGCTTTTCTTATCATTTACGTCTCAGCTCAACTGACATGGCCTAAAACCAATTTATTTTAAATAGATCCCCCCATATCCTCTCCCTGTCACTCTATATCCCATCATCCAGTTTTATTGTTTTATATCAACATCTGAAATTCTTAGTTTACATGTTTGTCTGTCTCTTTCCATGGAATGCAAGTTTCATAAGAGCAGGAACCTTATTTACCTGTTCATTGATTATTCCCCTACCTAGAAGAGTACGTGCCATCCACTAAGTGCTCATTAAACATGTTGAATACATGAAAGCATCATTTGCTGGCCAAATATTTAATGGAGACACCTTGCAAGGCACTGGAGAGACAAGTAAAACCAAACACTGTGGCTGCTCTCAAGGGGCTAACAGTCTTGTTGGACAGTTCTTAAATTTCAAAGCACCACATGAATCACCTGAGGGTTTTGTTACAATGCAGAGTCTGCTTCAGGAGGTCTGGGGAGAGGCCTGAAATTCTACAATTCTAACAAGTTCCCGGGTGATACCAATACTGCTGGTCCCCGGGTCGGCCCGGTGTTGCAGCGGTTTAGTTTGCGCTTAGCAGCCCGGGGTTCGCGGGTTCGGATCCCGGGCGCCTGCCGACGCACTGCTGTAAGCCATGCCGTGGCGGCATCCCATATAAAGCAGAGGAAGATGGGCACGGATGTTAGCCCAGGGCCAGTCTTCCTCAGCAAAAAAAGAGGAGGATTAGCAACGGATGTTAGCTCAGGGCTGGTCTTCCTCACAAAAAATATATATATATTGCTGGTCCCTGGACCACACTTCGAGTAACAGGTTGTGGGATGACTAGAAAGATGGATGTGAGAAATCAAGAGCAAGCCTTGATGAAATGGCTGCTCACAAAGGCCAGGCTGGGGAGCAAAGTAGTTCAGTTTGGCTGAAGCAGAGAGCTTAAGAGGACAAGTGGCAAGAGACAACAGGGGATAGGTCACAAAGGACTTTCTATGCCATGCTAGTAACTTTGACTTCACCTTAGTTCACAAAATGCTCTAGTTTCCTATATCCTAAGGAAAAAACCTTTTTTTTTTAAACTTGTTACAGTTTCCAGCTACCAGTCCTTTCTCTCTCATTTACTGCCAAACTACATAAAATAGTCCACACCTGTTTCCATGCACTCACCCTCTCCATTCACTCAATTCCTTAAAATCTGGCTTCTATTCCTCCATCACTGTGAAGCAGCTCTCTTGTCGGTTATCAAGGATCTTTGAATTCCCTTTTTACAGTCCTCATCTTATTTGCCCCCCGTAGCGCTGTTAACCAGCACTTGGTTGACACTCCCTCAGGCCATTTTGCTCTGAGCTCTCTCTTCTCACTCTCAATCCCTTGATTCCTCATACCCTTCCAATCACCATTGGTCCCAGTTTCCCAGGTCTTCTCTCCTACAGAGATAATTACAAATCTGCATCTGTACCACAACCCTTGTTCTGAATTTACAATTGGATTTTCTACTAGCATTAATAATTCTCAAATTTGGTTTGGGAGGAAAGTAGGAAAGATGTTTATCAGAATCTCTTGTGGGCCTCCTCCCTCCAAAAATTATACCTTTGCTTCATTCACAACTTTGGAGGGGCTGTGGGCATATATAGTTTGAAAAACAACTCCTCTTTCTTCCTTCAAGATTCTTATACGTCCCCTAAAAATCCAAGTCATAATATTGGGGAAAGCAGGGGTGGCCTCAGAAATGTGCTTTGAAGATAAAAAGAAGTCTATAGAGAAACTTAATAGGCTCTTTTGAGAACCAATCACTTGACATATGGTCTTCTCATTTATCATAATGAACATGTCTAAAATTAAATTAATCTCTTCCTCTTCCCCATTAAAACCATGGTTGACTCTCTTGCCCTTAACTCTCACATCCAATAAGATACTAAATCCTATTATTCAACCTCTGCTTTGTGTCTTACCCTTCTCCCTTCTTTCTGTTCCTAGGGCCACTCCATATTTTAGGTCCTTATTACTTTCTGCCTCAACTCTGATTACACTTGTAATTCCAGCCAAGCAAATGTAAAAGAAGCTACATAACATAAACACATTTTCTCACTCAGAAATAAATGTCTTAGAGTGAACTCCAAGCTTGTAAACTAGGAGAGAACTACTAGTATATTTTGGCTAATAATCAGCTTTGTGTAACTTTCTTTTAACAGTAAAAGCATTTCAAATCACTTATATCTGGAAATTAGACTGGAAATTAGGACTCCTCAGTCATTCCTCCTTTAAAATATAAAAATATGGAGAATTCTAGACTTTAATTTAGAATTCGAAACCTTAAATAGGCAAATTCTAGACTGTAATCTCTTGACTCCTTTTCACAGAGGACAAGTTAATGGCTTTTCATGACAATAATTTTGTTCAGCTGAATGATAAAACTTTACTATTTCACTTTCTTAAGGAATTTCTGCTCCAAAAAGAATGGACTTTAGACATAAGTTCTTGAGTAAGTTACTGGGACATCTTTGTAACTGAGTGACTGACGGAGTGATGCCAGATGACTAACAGCCTCTTCCTACTTATTTAAGAATCTCCACGTTCTGCACAAGAACATTATCTAACTACAGAAATCTACACCTACAAACTTAGAAATTCAAATACTTTAATTTATTTATTTTACTATTTTTTGGTGAGGAAGATTAGCCCCGAGCTAACATCCGTTGCCAATCCTCCTCTTTTTGCTGAGGAAGACTGGCCCTGGGCTAACATCGTGCCCATCTTCCTCTACTTTATATGGGACGCCGCCACGGCATGGCTTTGACAAGCAGCGCGTTGGTCCACGCCCGGGATCTGAACCTGTGAAACCCGGTCCACTGAAGCGGAGCATGCAAACTTAACTGCTATGCCACTAGGCCAGTCCCACAAATACTTTTATTTTTAAAATGCTTCTTAAGTGCCTTTAGAAACAATTATGCACCACATTGTATTTTATTTTTCTGAGAAGTTTAAAAACTCACAGAATTCAAAATGTGTACTATAAAAACCAATCTCACTTTAACATTTAGCACTAATATTTGGATTGAACCTACTACTAGAGAGTCCATTGGTTGAAGGCATAAAAAAGAGCTTTGTAAGGAACAATGCTAAATTCTGGAAGATACTTTAGAAAAGAAAGATAATAAATAATAATAAAGCTAATAATAGAAGGTAATTACCAGAATTTTTTTTTTTTTTTGGTGAAGAAGATTGTCCCTGGGCTAACATCTGTGCCAATCATCCTCTGTTTTGTATGTGGGACACTGCCACAGCATGGCTTAATGAGTGGTGTGTAGGTCCGCACCCAGGATCTGAACTTGCAAACCCCAGGCTGCCGAAGCTGAACGTGCAAACTTAATCACTACACCACTGGGCCAGGCCCATAATGGCCATATCTTTACTGTCAAAATACAGCAAACACTTCAGAAAACATTCATTTTATTTGGTTTTGGTCCCATACAATTATAAAAGAGATTTTTGTTGCAAGTGTTGTGCCAAATGCATAGAAAATACAGAGTCCAATAATAAGCTAATGCATTAACTAAGGATTCCCCTATCAACAAACTGAGCATCTCTCAGTGGCAAGAACATTCACTCTATTCCCTTGTGGATGTTTGCTTATAGGGTTAGTTTACTTACCTATACAGAATATATTTGCTATTTGCCTATATAGAATCAATGTTCCTATCTTTCCATTTTGAAAACCCCAATTTTATTCAGGACAACAATGTACTCAGCTAAAAACTAATTTCCCCACATCCCTTACAGCTAAGTGTGGCCTGTGGCTAAAATTCTGGCCAAAGTAGTGTCAGTAGTATTTTGGGGTGGGATTCTGGGGAAATATCTTAAACAGGTGACAGACACTGGGAGGCACCATTTTAAATACATATATATACATATAGAGAAGTGATAAAGATGATAAATATTTACTCTTGGGATACAATAACTCTAAAAAGCCTTGGTCAGGACAGTATAAACATATATAACTTATGATGATGACCAAGGAATCAGGAGACTAACAAAGCTGGAAACTTTGGCAGGAAATTTCATTTGCTGCAAAATGATACTATAAAACAAACGAATAGAAACATGTGCATTTGCTGTTTTACCTTAAGGTTTTTTTATTTTTATACCTATCTTAGAAAAGATTCCTTTTACTCCCTGAACTCCCCCCCAAAACTGATGCCTTTAAGTTCTTTTAAAATAATTACCAAAAAAAAAAAAAAGATTCAGAGTTTTAGAGGTGCAAACAGATATTGTATCAAGTAAAATAAAAACAAAGCAAGTGGACAGAACATTTTCCTAGGTGACAACAATTTCCTTCTTTTCATGCCCTGTTTTATTCAGCAGCCCATCAAATCTAACTGAAATGAATCAAGTACCCCTGGAGCACCACTGGGTATCACCAAAATCTAAAGAAGAAACTCAGAGCTGATAGGAACCTTTAATAGCAGAAATGGAAATCCACTACCTTTTTAAAAAAATGGGACATAAAATGAAATTAACGCATCATCATATGCCTTATTTTGATTTTTGTGCAAATCATAAATTAATCACTCATTAAGAAAACAGCAAACGATAGCTGGCAGGCAGTCTGTACATTCACAGTTAATTTTCAGTTTAGAAAAGAGGCTCAATGATTATACATAATGTTCTTCTCTCCCTCATATATAAATCTAGGCATTCATTTTCAAATGCCTAGATCTAAATCAAAATAAGGTTATACATCAATGCCACCTTTACTAGAGAATCTTTTTTAGATTCAATTGACAACCTCTGGTATTTGTCAATTTTTCTCATGCTTTCCAGTAGAATATAACTGTTGGACCTAAAAATAATAAGCACTAAAGTATTCAGTGGTTGAGAACTACAGGCCATTTAAAAAACTAAAATTCATTGCTTGCTGCTAACCTAATTTCTTTTAGGTCCAAAAAAATCTTTCAGGCTGATTTGCAATGCACATTAAACTTTTAAAATAAGCTGGTAATTTTAAAATGGTAATTTAATTAAATACAATAGAAGATTGAACAAAACTAGTGTGGCGATAGGAAGATAAAACAAAAAAATTCCACCATTTCATCTATTTTAAGTACCATAAAGCCATCTAAAGCATGTGCTAATGGAAATACGCAAGGTAAAAGTAATGGTTGATTTGTTAAATGTTACCTTTATAACAAATAATAACAAAAGTAAAATGGAAAAGAAAACACCATAACAGTAAAACTCATATTAGTCATTAGCCTCAAGATTCTCTCTCAATGCTCCTTTTACAAATTACTAATAAAAGTTATGATAAAGTTTTAGTTTGATACATTTCAATGAAATGACTTTCAAATTTTTACAGTGGAGAAAGCTGGCAGATACCACCTCAACAAAGAGATTAAAATTACCATAATGGGACAAACTGACATCATGGGACTTCTGAGAGACACGACAACTAAATGTAATGGGTGATCCTGGACTGGATCCTGGATGAGAAAAAAATTTTTTCTTTTCTTTTGCTATAAAGGACATGATTCGGACAACTGGCAAAATGAATAAGGTCTGTAGATTTGATAAAAGTATTGTGTCCATGTTAATTTCCTGAATGTCCTTGTTTTTAGAAAATACACATTTAAGTATTTACGGGTAAAGGGATACCACGTCTGCAACTTATTTCCAAACGGTTCGGAAAAAATAACATATAGGTAGACAGATAAAGCAAGGGTGGTAAAATGATAACATTTGGGGAATCTGGATGAAGGGTATACAGGAATTCTTTGTACTATTCTTGTAATTTTTCTATAAGTATGAAATCATTTCAAAACAAAACTTAAAACCAAAAATAATGAAACATAAAACAAGCAAACAAAGCGTTAGCTAAAACATATAAGAAAGGGATGACTGAAGAGCAAATTATAGATACCCATGATGGGGGCAATTTTGGTTTAATTATTCATGTGCTTAAATTATTACTGCTGTATTTTATCTAAGATCTTGGGGGTACTTTACAAATACATTTTATTTCCTCCACTTTATAGATGGAAAAACAGACACGTAGAAAATCTCCCAAAATGTGGCAAGTTGATTTGGAAATGAAGAAGAGGAAAATTTGATTTTTAATCAATAACATAGTGTTAAGATGTGATATAGCTAGACACACCAGAAGGTATTCATTTACCTTGCTCTATTGTAAATCACTGGCTCATTTTCTTCCTGCACAGTTGTCAGCATATCCAAGTCATGGAATATTTTCTGCATATAGTCCAAATATTTATATCCTGAAGCTCTTTCTACTATGGCTGCCAGTAGGGTATAGCCAAAAGTTGAATACAAAAACTGACTACCTTGAGACATCATTGCAAGGGGGAAAAAAAAGAAAATGCTTCATTATTATTTAAAAACATGCAAAATATTTTCCCATTGAAAATTGGCATACCTTAAAACTGGAATATTTTACTACAGCTTTTAGAAAAACATCATGGATGATATACTAAATTTAGTCAATTTTGCAATGGCCTTACTTATTCCATGTCTCTAACATAAGAATAAAATGATGATCAATATACTTAAAATTTCATATGAATCTATCTGTTTCTACGATAATGAAATAAGCAAATAAATCCTACCCCAAAACAAAACAAAAATCCTTCAAACTGGCAACAAAACAAGAAGGGAAAGAAAAGCAAATATGGTTTCTTGAGTCAACTGTCTTGTTCTTAATATACTATTACCCATTGTTTAAGGCATAAATAGTTGAATAAGTTATTTAAATAAAATATATGTAGGTATAAGAATTACATATTAAAATACAAATACATATTCAAATATATATATTGTTTCAAATATATACCTTTATATCATTTTGGATTCTGGAAATGTAGATTGTATGATCTGTACTAAAAATGATAGGAACCTTATTTTTTAAAAGAAAATCCATAATTATATTCTTTGCCCTTATTAATTATATCTATATAGTATCTTTTCACAGTAAAAACAACTTTTAAAATGAAAATGGAATAACAGTAAATAAACCTATGGTAAATTTAACGATATTAAGTGGTTTCAGTAGGCATCACACCAGAAAATATATAAAAACAAAGATAATTATTCTTATAGATCAGCTTTTTGGGAAATAAAATTAAGTTGATGAACACTAATTTATTTAAAGAGTGAAGGTACAATTAAGTTGAGCAATTTAAATTCTAACTAAACAGTAAAACATAAGCAATACTTTATTATGTCCACTTTGGTCCAGATTTTATTTGGAGAACTATCATTCCAACATTTCTCCATATTTTTCACAAATATCTTGATACTGAGAATCTACTAAATGACTGGGTAGCCTCCAATGAGGCTAAATCCAAACAACTAGCTGTCGAGATACCACGCCGTGTTAAGAACTACAGATAAAGAGGCCAGCACTGGACTGACAACAAAATCCATGCCACAATAATCGACCACATCGAATTCACTCAGGGTGGTATCATTGTGGATTTTCTGAAAATTAATACTTCAGTAATGATGACTTCGTTAAGAGACGGAATTAACACTCACCAGGTTTAAAGAACAAAGGATCATTTTTAAATAATCTTAGGGATTCAATTGAATTTTCAAACTTTTCTTTCAAATATAATTCGCCTTGTTCAAAATCATTCTTTTTCTTGCCAAGTTTTGAATTCCGGCCTTTGGCTTCAATATCTTGCTCTATCTTAGCTTTAGCAAAGTCATTCTTTTCATTATTTTTGCCTCCTTTTTCTTTTAACTCTTTTTCTTGGTCAGATTCCATTGTCCCTTTCATCATCTTCAAGGCTTTATAAGCTTTCTCTTCTTTCACCTTTTTCATGTCCTTTTCATAATGACGAATTCCACTTAAATGGGAAATCAATAATCTTGTTGTAACAGAAACCTAATTGTAAAAACATAAAAATTCAATTACATTATTAAATTGTACAGTAAAATGTTAGAAGCCTTGGAATAATGCATCAGTAATTAATATTTTCCATTTTAAATTGCTGCTGGGAAAATATATACAGATCTTGAGACTTAAATTTCAGAAAAACACCCACTCGATTATCCTCTGGATTAAAAAAAACACTTAATCCATTAACAATAATTAAAAACCAACCACAGAATCCTAAGAAACCTTTTAAACCATTTAACATGCCATTAGTTAAATGAACTGTGAGTTTTGTTACCTTTTCACCTTCATATTCTTTTTCTGGGAATTCAGGAACATAATGTTGTACTGGAATATCAAGATCCAGTTTCCCCGCTTCCCACAGTTTGGCAAGAGCAACCATGGTGAGGCTTTTGCTGATACTGGCAATTCTCATAACTGTCTCTGGTTTGCACGGTACACGGTTCTCAACATCAGCATAACCTAAACCTTTGGGGAAAAAAAAAAAGCAAAAAGTCACTATTAATAGGCTTCATGGTCAAAGGGGTCTTGAAAAACTGAAATAATACTATCCTAAAACATCCTGTGTATTTATCTAAAGGAAAAGATATTCCACTTTTAAAAGTTAGTTAAAACTGATCATGAACGGATAAGAGTCTTAGCAACACTGACAACAGTTAAGTCTAACAACTTAATCTTAAAACTAAACTGAATTGGATCCTGTGCACAACAGTAATTTTATATCTGATTCAGACACTAATTTTTCTCAGCTTAACTAAACAATTTATTCCACATTTTAAATAAATTACTCTATATTCTTTAAAGAAAACATCATTCTTCTTCAGATTACGTTTATTCTTGATTTTTTAGTGAGTTTCCACTGAATTCCTTAAAATAGCCACCCAATAAAAATGAATGTGAAAAGATGTCCTGCAAACCTAATCTAGCTAACCAACAATTTAATTCAGTTGCAAACTAGATGAAAAACAATGTATGACTAATTCAAAGCTCCTTCTAGAAAAATTAAGTTTGGTTTCATCTTCTGGACAGGCTGAAAGCGTGGAAATCTAACTAAGAGATATAAATGAGATTTGAAAAAAAAGAAAAGGCGTACAACGATTGTTTTTAAACTGGTAAATGTGGATTATGCTGAAAAATATTTGCGTAAAAATGAAGCCCTCACCCATAAAGCCGACATTTACATTAATTTTTGATTACAATAGTTTCATAAATTAGGTATCTTGATTAGTATCCCATAGTAAGGAGTAAAGAAGTACTACTTTCTTTAAATGAAGTCTGAAACAACATTTCCAAGTACAGTTCCTCAAATGTGGGATGACCAGTTGGACCAACTTGTGTGCAATGGAGAAGTAAATCAAGTTATAAAATGTTTTGATAAAAGTATCATAAAACGATTAGAAATCCTCCTCCCAAAGCTTCTAGCTTTTTGTTTGAAAAACTAGCGGACACCTCTGCCTCGTCAAAAAAAGTAATAAAGTAGATCATAAACTCATTAAGGACAAGGAATCTTGTATATCCCCAGTACTTAGTACAGTGCATATTACTGAATAGGGGACTCAATAAATCCTCGACTGAATTAAAAAAGAACAATACAAAATTCTGATGTTTTATCTATTCATAAGGGTTATCTACAAATATGCAGTGAACAGATGGTTATGTAATACAACTTTCAGAATAAACCCAGTCCTTATAGAAAAGCAGGGGTAGAAACAAGTCATCTTTAGGACTCCAATTTATTCATTAGAGTCACATTTTAAATCTTGCTGTCTATAGAAAACCTGATTCTTTATTGTTAGACACCTTTTCTCTACAATACGTGTGGCTTTATGTAAACTGAACAGCATTTCATGGGATTCATGCCAAGCAGTAAAACATCAAGATTTCATTTACCAACTGGCACAAAACAAGCCACTAAAGAACACTTTTCTGGACCCACCTTCTGACCAGACTTCTTTTCCATCTACAGAGACTCCAACCACTATGCCCGGTGCGCCCACCTCATCCTAAGAGCGAAGGGGAAAGAACAGACAGTTCAATGACAGGCCCAATAACCTTGCCCCTCCTCGGCCAGCGCTTTCCTCCCGGGCCGCCCCAGGCCTCGCCCCTCGGCCCGGCCCCGCCCACTCCGTCAGGCCCCGCCCCTCACCGCGGCCCCGCCCCTCTCAGCTCAGGCCAGCGGGGCGCTAAGGGTGAGGGGTGTGGGCTGTCGGCACACGGAGGGGGAAGGGGCGGTCCCCGAGGCGGGCGGTGTCCTCCGTCCCGACTTGGGCAACCCCCCAAGAGCTTGACTGTGGCTGTGCGGTCGGGAAACGGGAAGTGTTTCTTAGAAGCCGACCGCAGGCATCCCACCGCCCGGGATGGGGTCCGCTCGCCCCGGAGACGACCACCGAGGGGTCCCATTCCGCGATGACGCTGGGGGTGGGACGCCGGGTGCCCGGCTGCCCGCGCCCCCCGTCGCCGCACCTTGATCCGGTGCAGCAGGTCGCGGCTACTCTCGATGGCTCTGGCGAAGCGCCTGCAGAGGGGCGACGCGGGGGTCTGCAGAGACCACGGGGCGAGGGATTGCTCCTGCGGCGGCAGCGGCTCGGCCTGAGGCGACGCCTCGGGGTCGGAGGGCGGCGCGGGGGCCGCGCCCCTCAGCCCGCCCGCCAGCTTCACCCCAAGCGCGAGCCCCAGCCCTAGCCCGAGGCCCCCGACCCAGCCGGGGCCGAGCGGCGGCAGCCCGGCGCGCTGGTGGGCCCCGCGCCGCCCGCTGCCCCAGGCCCAGCCCCCGGGGGTCGCGGCCCGGGCAGTCACGGCTGACAGGAGCCGGTACATGGCGTCTCTGGCGAGCCGGCAGCCTCGGAGCTCGCGCTGGCCAGGCGGGCGGCGGAGGCGCGGGGAAGGGAGGGCAGCGGAGGGGGAGAGGTGACTGCGCTCAGACCCTAGCAGTCGACGGCCGACGGCCGGAGCGCCGATCGCATCGAGCCCTTCCTCCTTTTGTGTTTTTCTTGCCTTGTTTCTTTCCTGATATTTCTTCGACTCCACCCCCATTTTCCCCCCTCTGATCAGGTGTCACATCGTCAGAGAAGACTTCCTAGTCCCTGTCCCCATGGGTGTTCTCGCCACACCTTGGACCCCCAGTGCGGACACCTCCTTAATGACACTTAACACTGTTTCACTGAACTAATCTGATTCCTTACCTGACTGTGACCTCTTTGAAGAGCCATGACCTTTGCTTCTGGATCCTCAGCTCCTGGAACAGCGCCTGGCACACAGCAGCCGCTCAGGAGGCATCTCTTTTCCCCTCAGACTCTTCTGTTTTCTCTTTTGCCATCTCCATTCTTTGTGTCATTTCAGCTCTTTCCATTTCCCTAAGGCCCTTTTAAAATCTTTTACTTCTGGAGATCTAGCTCCACATCACATCAGACATATTAAGTTATATCCAGGGCTTATATTAAAAAAAATTCTTTTACTGTAAAAAACGTTTAAAAATTTTTTTGCACTTGAAAAATTTTAATCCAAAAGTAACTCATATAATTTACAGTTAGCTATGATTTCTGACATCTGTACATTATCAGAGATTCTTGTGAAATAAGAAATCTAACCTGTCAATGAATAACAGGCATAAACTGCAAGAGAAGCAAAAAATTTATTTGGGATCTCAAGAACTGCAATTCCGGGAGCCTGACAGATTCAGGTAGAAACTCAAATAGTGTCCTGCTAGGGGGTAAAAGTCAGGGGCTTGTAAAGGCAGAGAAGGGAGGTCGTATTACAAAGAATTTTAACTGGAATTGGAGCCATAGAGCTAGTCTTGGCTAAACATTGATTGACTATTGATTTTATCTTCAGAAAGTCCACAATCTTCAGTCTTTGTGATCAGGATGTCCGTTCTCCTTCTGGCTTCTCAAACGATGGTTTGTAAAACAATTGCCGTTTTGGCCCAGTCCAAAGATTTGGCCCAGTCCAAGGTTCAAGACAGCAAGGCAGTTTCTTTGGAAAGGTCGCTCTGACTCCATTTAAAATGGCTTCACTAGTCAATTTTAGCAAACCTCAAATTGCTACAAAATGTAAAATGTGTATAATCCTAATTGAACAATTAGTGACACAATATTAATTTTTAAGATAATTAAACATCCATTCTAAGTTTACAATTTCTATCTACACTTTAGTATATATATCTATATATATATTTCTTAAAGATTTTTGAAAGCTTGTAGGCCTTAGGTACTGGGGCATTATACCCAATGTGTAAAATGATCCTGTCTTTCCTTGCAGGTGGAATAGAGAGAGAGAGAGTTCAAAGACTTGAATTGACAAGCTGTTGTCAGGAGAAAAAGCTGTAAACATCTTGAGCTAATAATTGTTTAACTGGAGGACAAGGTAATAACGGTAACCACACCTAGTCAGAAGATACTGGGGCTAAATAATTGTACCACAACCTTATCCCAAATCCCACAACTCCCAAGAGATCAGGGTCTCCTAGGACCCAGAGGGTTTGGCAGTGAAACTCACAGAGGTCTCTGGAGCACCACCTGCAGTTAGAGTGGACAGGTGCACTCTGTCAAGATGGTATTGGAGATTGCCATCACAGGTGTCCCCACATGTCATGTCCAAGCACATGACAGTGAGAGAAAAAATATAAAAAGTGGAAAAGACATAGTCAGTGGTGGTTACAATACGTGCTTATTTTATCATTCTTCTTAAAACTGTACATATACATTTTATGCACTTTCTGTACCTCTCTTTGGATCAAAAATGGAACAGAAACACAGAGCCACATAGAGAGCAAAATCCAAGGTCCTGGTGGACTTCCACCAGTTTAGAAGCAGGTAGAGGCTAACGAAGTATGGCTTCTGTGAAGGTAACAGGGAGTAAAGTTTCTCCAGGGAAGCCTGATGCCTAGGAGGCAACCTGACCAAGCACCTGGTAGATGTGTTGGCAGGATCTTTACTATCACTGTGGGGCAGGAGCCTAGAGCTCCAATATTTTAGCTGGCTCTGGACTGGAAGCCAGAGAAACTAGATGGAGAAAAGTAAGCCACTAGACAGGGAGAGGAGTGGGAAGACAGAAAGAGAGAGGAAAAGGAAAGGAAGACGGAAAGAATTTTTCCACTAAAAATAAACCTGCAAACCAAATTACCAAAACATATGAAGGAAAATATTTCTAAGAAAGATTGGCAACAAAATTAATAATCAAAAAGTGAAATCACCTCAGACAAATGAGAGCAGTAGAACAATCTACAGGAAAAGAGAAAAAAAGAGGCCGTTTCCTGGCTTAAAAAAAGATGGGTTGATAGAAAACAAAATAAATATTTTTTTCAAGGAATTCTCAAAGGAAGAAATGAATCATAATATTCACAAAACAAGGAATTATGAAACAAAAATAGGAATAAATGAAACAAGAACAAAAGGATATGAGAAAGAGCTTATCAGAAATTACAGAAATGAAAAATCATGAGAGCTTTAAAAAGAGCATCTCTCTGAAGCTGGAAGTGCAAATGTGGGCTGCCTCAGAGGTCAGTTTTTGTTTTCCCCTAGTGTTTACTTTTGCAGGCTAAACTTCTGCAGCTGCTCTAACCAATCTTCATATCTCAAGGTTTCCAGGCCCCAAACTGGGTCTAAGAACTAGACACAGAGCTGGAGAGTCAACCAGCATAGTGAGACCCTCACTTCCTATCCTCTGGACTGTTAGCATTTTTACCAGTTGAATCATAACATTATTTCATAACGAATTTGTGGTCAGCAATCAAGTCTTTTTTTACATAAACAGTATAGTCAAACTTCCCTTCCATATTATGTACTTGCAAGATTGATTTAACATATATCTGTTAACTTTTATCTTATTGGTTTTGACTTAGTATTTCCATGGTATTACTTTTAATGTAAATTCTGTTTTGGGTTATATCATAAACCTTTTGACTTTATATCATCTGCAAACAAGATTCTGTCTTGTTCAAAATATTGAATAGGGCTGGACCTCAGATAGAACCCACTAGTACACCAGTAGGAACTTCTCTTCAGGGGATCAGAGGTTGTGTAGTCAGTACTCTTTTGAGATGGTTGTTCAGACAGCTGGGAGCCCATCATTGCTATTCCGTGACCCGGAGATAGTGCTTCTGTTTCCTCTCTGTTTTTCCTCTTCTGAATGTTTTCCTTTGTCCTTTTGACCTCAGGTTCTGTGAAGGCTTTTGCAGAACCCTGTTTTTAATCATCCAACACATATTTATTCGTATCTGCTCTTTGCCAGACAAAGTTGTTGCTGAGGTCTCAATGGTGACTCAGAAGAGACACGGTCTCAGGCCTCCTGGAACTTACAGGCTGGAGGGTAAGAAAGTCATGAGTCACATAAACACAAATAAATATAAAATCCCACTGTAACAAGTGCTGTGAAGGAGAGGTGCAAAGTGTGTTGAGAGGTTATAATGGTGACATTTGATTTAGTCTGGGAGATCAGGAAAGGTTTTCCTAATTAAGTGAAATTAGATCTAAGACCTTGGGCAGAAAAAGAGGGGAAGTGTTCCATGCAGACGAATCAGCAAGTGCAAAGCCTTTGTGGTGGGAGGAAGGAGGTTTCACTTAAGGAATTAGAAGATGGCCATGGCCGCTGCCATGGAGAATTAAGGGGAGTGAGGTGAGAGATGAAGCTGGGAACTGACTATTCAGGACCCCCTTCCCCTGCTGTTTCTTGGGAAGACGGAATACTCCTCTACAGCTGCTTCTAGGCACAAGTTCTGTTCAACTATATCTCAGTATAGTATATACTGTATTATAATATCTAGTATTATGAAATACTATTTGTTTTCTTGGGTTAACATTTCAAAATTCATCACTTATACTCTGTGCTTTGGTGTGTCGACATCAGAGGTCATAAATATTACAGTTGATCAGTTTCCTGCCCCACCTTCCAACCCAAAGAATTACTGAGTACTTCCTCCTTCATGCTGCTACTTTGTCACACTTGTTTCTGATAATATCTGGTTTAGAGTTTTGTTTGGGTGGTTCATTCTTTTGTCCCTAAAATTTAGATGAGGGTGCATTCATTTTGGATAGTAGCTTGGGTGTATCTATTAAAAAATGCTTAAAACTTATGATCCACAACACCATTTTTAGCTTATATATTTTAGAGCTGTGATTTTCGAAGTATGGTCCTTGGACCACCATCATTAGCACCACCTGAGAACTTGTTAGAAATGCTAATGCTCAGGTCCCACCCAGCTCTACTAAGCCAGAAACTCTAAGAGTGGTGCCCAGCAATCTGTGATTTTAAAAGCCCCCCAGCTGATTCTGGTACAGGCTAAAGTTTGAAAACTACTACTCTAAAGAAATATCTGCACACATTGCATCAGATAACTTTTGCTGTAAAACAACAATTATTTATTTAGCCCACAGCTCTCTGGGTTGACAACTTGGGCTGGACTCAGCTAGGCAGTTCTGATTTCCTCTCGGCTCAGTCATTGTTAGCAGCTGCTGGGTTAGCTGGGGGCTGGCTGGTGTAGGATGCCCTCTGCTGACACAGCTCAACTCTGTTCTGTTTGGTCTCTCTTTCTCCAACAGGCTGGCCTGGGCTTGTTCACCTGGTGGCAGGACGGAGATCCAAGAGAGAGAAAGCCAAAGCATTCAATACCTCTTGAGGCCTAGGCTTGGAACTGGCACACTGTCATGTCTGCTGCTTTCTATTGGCCGAATTATGTCCAAGGTTGCCCTAGATTTAAGGAGAGGAGAAAAGGATTTTGCCTGTTGATGAGAAGAGCTACAAAATCACATTGTAAAGTGTGTGGTTACAGGGAGGGTAGAGAATTGTGACCCTTTTTTACACTCGTTCGCACATGTGCGTATAGAAACAATACAAGACTGTTTATTCCAGCATTTTTGATAATAACAAAATATCGGAAACAACCTAAATACCCATCAATAAGGGAATGGGCAAGTTGTGGCACGTTAATACCTTGGAATACTATGTATCCATTGAAAGGAATGAGCTAGATCTCTTTCTAGGTCAACTAGAAGAAATATAAAGCAAAACTTTTTTTAATAAAAAAAGAAAACTGAAGAGCAATTTGTACAGAATAACACCATTTATATATTTTTAAAACCTACACAATATTACATATTTTTGATGGGTACATATATATGTTTATAAAAGTATTTTAGAAGGTCTAGAAGTATATACCTCTAACTTATAGTAGTGATTACTCTTGAGGAGTGGGAGAGGAGGCAAGAATTCAAAGTGGTGGTCAGAGAGGATTTTAGCTTTATCTTTTAGGTTCTTATTTTTTTCAAAAAAGAATACATTTATATGTATTTTGTGAAATTAAAATTTAAAGAATAAAACATGAATTTGGTTGGAAGCCCATTTCAGGATAAGTCTCTTGTCTGACACATTCTTCCAGGTCTTTATGAGATTCTCATTCACTCAACCACATTTAGTGAAGACTGCTGTGTTATGCACTGTACTAGGTGCTAAGGGTACTCAATCCTCTGCCAAGTTCCCACCATTTTAGTCTCTAATCAGTTTCTTATGCATATCTTCAAAGTCTGTAGTGAGAAATTCCTGTTTTTTTCTGACTGCATCACGGATTCCCATGTGTATCAGTAGAAAAGGACTGTGATTGGTGGGCTGTTACCATATCTGGGTTTGGGAAGATGCACACCTCCCAGTGAACCTTGTCATGATTAAACATGGTGGATGTCACCCCTTAGTAAGGACCACATACTGTATTAGCACTGTCACTCATTTTCATCCCATCCCTATACCTTCTTGCAAAACTCCTTCTCAGCTTGTTTCCAAAATTTTTCTTGAGCTGAGGACAGAGGGCCATGTGACATGTCCATACTTGCCACAAATGATTGGATGACAGGTAAACCCTTACCCAAGGTCAGCCAAATCAGATTTTCTCTTCCAGAACTTTGTAACTGTGGTACGGGAATTTTGGTCCGTCTTTCTTGAGTGCTTGGGCTGGTGGATAGAGGAGGACCAGATGGCTACCTTTTTCCTCATGCACTGAGAAATAGAGAAAGCTGATCAGCAGAGAAGAGAATCAGACAGATGTGCAGAGAGGAGAGTCCATACAATTAGTTAGTTAGTTAGTTAGTTAGTTAGACAGATAGTTAATTGAGACTTAGAGCTGCTTTAGTTTGATGCTTGGGTTCCAGCTTCAGCTCACCATGACCCCCAGTGTACTTCCTACTTGGGGGGATGTCTGTAAGAATTCCTTTAAACATCCCAATAATCTCCCCAATTCTTTATTTTTTTAAAAAAATCAATCTGAATGGGTTACTGTTGCTTCTGATCAAATAATCCTTATTACAGCACCATCACAAAGCATGTCTTCTACATGAGGTGGTAACCAATCCCTTCATGTGAGAGCCTGCAAATCTATCTTTGTGAACACATTACATTCTTCTGAATGCCTGGAATGACACTCTGTATGGAAAAAGTATCATATAAGGGGGTAGTTTTGATAGTTAAGAATTTATTACTCACTTTATCTATTTTCACATTTGCCCACTTCTAACTAATCTATGGATTACAAAGAAAGCCTCAAGGAAAATTTAAAAAATACATTGAATGGAATGAAAGTGAAAATACAATATATCAAAATGTGTGAAACACAGATAAAGCAGCACTGAGAGGGAAATTTACAGCACTAAATTCTATAAATTGGGAAATGGTATACATTAGAAAAGAGTAGATGTCTCAAATCAATCATCTAAGCTCCCATCTAGAAGAAGAGCAAAATAAACCCAAAGCAGCAGAAGACAGACAATAAAGAGCGTATGTCAATGAAATTGAAAACAAAAAAACAATAGAGAAAATCAGGAAACAAAGGATGGTTCTTTGAAAAGATCAATAAAATTGACATGACTTATCCAAAATATAATTTGAATAGCCTTATAACTGTTAAGAATATCGAATTTATAACTTGAAAATTCCCCCAAATAAAATTTCTAGGCTTGGATGTAGAGAATTCTAACAAACATTTAAACAAGAATTGACACCAAATCTCTATGATCTCTTCCAGAAAATAGAAGAGGAGGAACACCTCCCAATTCATTTTATATAGATAGTATAACCCCAATACCAAAGCTAGACAAAGGCACTACAAAAAGAAAATTATAGCCCAATATCTCTCATGAGTATAGACTTAAAAATTCCTAACAAATTTTACCAAGTAAAATTCAGCAATATATAAAAAGAATTATACTCCATGACCAAGTGAAGTTCAGTCCAAGCATCTAAGGTTGGTTTAATATTTTAAAAAAACAACCAACATATTAACAAGCTAAAGAAGAAAAATCACATAATGATATCAATTGATGTAGAAAAATTATTTGACAAAATTCAACACATTTTCATAATAAAGACTCTCCGAAACATAGGACTAGAGAGGAACTTGGTCAACTTGATAAAAAGCATCTATTAAAAAAAAAACACTGCAGTTAACATTATATTTAATGGGAAAAGGCTGACTGCTTTCCCCCTAAGGTTGAGAATACGGCAAGTATGTCCATTCTCACTACTCTTGTTCAACATAGTGCTGTAAATTCTAGCCAGTAAAATAAGGCAGGAAAGGAAATAAAAGGTACACATATTATAAAGGAAGAGATAATACTGCCTGTATTTGCAGATAACATGATTGTCTAGGTAGAAAATCCCAAAGGAATCTTAAAAAACAAACAAAACTTTCTAAAACTAATAAGTGAATTCAGCAAGGTCATAGGAGAAGCATAGAAATAACAGTTGTATACCTATATACTAACAAAGAACACTTGGACACCAAAATTTTAAATGCAATAACATTTTATCACTCAAAAAACTCCCAAGATATTTAGGTGTAAATCTAACAAAATACGTACAGGACTTGTATGCTGAAAACTACACAACAGTGATGAAAGAACTCAAAGAAGACCTAAATAAATGGAGAGACATACCATATACACGGGAGACTCAGCATAGTAAAGATGTCAGTTCTCCACAAATTGATATACAGGTTTAATACAATTCCTCTTAAAATCCCAGTAAGATTTTTTTTTGTAGGTAGGGACAAGAATATGTTAAAATTTATATGGAAAGACAAAACAACCAGAATAACTAAAACAATTTTGAAAAGAAGAATAAAGTGGGAGAAATCAGTCTACCCAATTTCAAGACATATTATATAGCACAGTAATCAAGACTGTGTGGTATTGGCAGAGGAATAGAATAGAGAACGTAGAAATAGACCTACACAAATATGTCCAACTGATTTTTGACAATGGTGCAAAAGTAATTCAATAGAAGAAAGATAACCTTTTTAACAAATTGTGTTGGAACAATTTGATGTTCATAGGCAAAGAAAAAAAAAGAACCTTAATCTAAGTCTCACACTTTATACAGAATTAACTCAAAATGGATCACACACTTAAATGTAAATGCAAAACTATAAAACTTTTAGAAAAAAGCTTAGAAAATCTTTCAGGCCTGGGGATATTGAAAGAATTCTAAGACTTGACACCGAAAGCATGATACATAAAAAGAAAATTAATAAATTGGACTTAAAATTAAAATTCTGTTAAGAGGATGAAAAGACAAATTATAGAGTGGGAGAAAATATTTGCAATCCACATATCCAACAAAGGACTAGTATCCAGAATATTTAAGGAACTCTCAAAACTCAACAGTAAAAAACCAAACAATACAATTAGAACATGCCCAGAAGACATGAAGAGACATTTCACTGAAGAGGCTACACAGATGTCCAATAAGCACATGAGAAGATGTTCAAAATCATTTCAATAGGAAAATCAAAACTGAAACTACAAAGGAATATTACTACACGTCTGTTGAAATGGCAAAAATGGAAAATAGTGACACCACCAAATGCCAGCAAGGATGCAGAGAAACTGGATCACTCATACATTGCCGGCAGGAATGTAAAATGGTGCAGCCATTCTGGAAAATAGTTTTGCAGTTTCTTAAAAAAACAAAACTTGAAACCATATGACCCAGTATTTGCAATTCTGAGCATTTAGCCCAGAGAAATGAGGACTTATGTTCGTACAAAAGCCTGTACACAAATATTTATACCAGCTTTATTCATATAGTCCAGACCGGAAGCAACCTAGATATCCTTCAGTGGGTGAACGGTTAAACAAACCATGTTACATTCCTCCCATGTAATAGCACTCAGCAAAAAAAAGGAAAGAACTATTGATGCATGTAACAACCTGGATGAATCTCCAGAGAATTATGGTGAGACAAAGATATGTCTCACCAAAGATATGTATCTGTATGATTCCATTTATAGAACATTCTTGAAATGACAAAACTATAGAAATGGAGAACAGATTAGCATTTGCCAGGGGTTAAGGAGAGGGAAATGGATGTTGCTTTAAAAGAGCAATATGAGGGATCCTTGTGGTGATGGAACTTTTCTGTATCTTGACTGTAGCAATTGTCAGTATCCTGGCTGTAATATTTTACTATAGTTTTGCGAGATGTTACCATGGGGAAAACTGGATAAAGGGTACACAGGGTCTCTGTCTTGCTTCTTAGAACTGCATGTGCATCTACAGGTATCTCAAAATAAAAAGCTTATTTAAAAATAAAAGATGTAATATGAACCAGGATGAATATTCTGAAACTCAAATACAATCATATCTATCCCCTACTCAAAATGCTTTAAAGCTCCCTTTACCAATATGAGAAAGTCCAGACTCCTGCGGTTAGGCATGTAGATAACCTATTGAGAAAAACTGTGTTTTTTTCCAGAAAAAAACATCCCACAAAGGAATGAACCACATTTCCTCCCCTGCCAAGAGGGTAGCCAGGCCTCTGAGTGTTGAAGGTCTGGGCGTTCCTAACTCTCCAGGGGGTAGTTAACAACTGTAACTGGTCTGTTTGAAAGGTCTCAACCCACTGAAGAGTAAACAGAGAAGGTTTTTTCTTTCCCAGCTATCTGCTTTGCTGGGCCAAATCCCTTTCCAGTCGAGTAGAGGGGAACTTCAGTGATATATCTGCCTGGTCCAGTACCTTTTCAGCCATATATTGCTATTAAAATAGTGTAATTTCAGGGGAATATTCAATTGCTTCAGGTACTATTCTGTCTGCCAAGTCCAGTCCAACACCCTGTCTCCAGGAGCTGGACATGGTGCCTCTTGCGGCTGCATGGAGGTCCTGGCAGGGGTTGAATGAGGGTTATGCAGAGAGGGGCATCTGCTTGCTTTCTTTCATCTCCCTTCTCCTTTCTTCCAGTCCTGACTCATGGCCATACCCACTGTCAGGAACAGGTGTAGGGAAAGGGATCAGACAGGAGAATGATGGTTGGTGCAGGTTCCAAGAGTGTGGCCCTGGGTCTGGGCCAGCTGGCAGAGCCCTGGAGAGCCTACCGCCAGAAGGCATAGCTGCCTGTGCACATCAAACAGGAACCTCCAAAGACCACAGCTTTGCAAAGCTCCGTGAAGACCTCCCAAGACTGAGCTGGATGCTGATGACGTTAAGTGTCTAGAGAGGATTCCCACCTGCAAGTGGCCTTCGCAGGCCTGGGGACCCCCATAGAGCACCACAGCAGCAACAACCACAGACAGAGGACCAGCAAGCTGCCCCCACAATTTTCTGGGGCTCTTGTTTAATACTTAAGAGGAGAAAGGGGTCCCTCCCCACTAAGAAGGTTGATATTGTGTTTTTTACCAACTTTGATGGGTGGTGCCCTATTTAATTTGATGTATGCAAACAAAAAGGTAAGGTATTATTTGCACCTTGAGACCCAGGGACACTGACATTTTTATTGAATGAAACAAGTAGAGTAATTCATTTTTGTTACACTCTTCAGCACTGAATCAAGGTGTCGTGGATATTTGGCCTCTTTGGAGCCTCCTTAAAACACTTTTCCTTTATTTGAGAGAATTTCTTATCTTATGAATCTCACCTCTGTAAGGAATAACAATAATAATAGCAAATACTTACAGAGTGCTAATTCCACGTCAGGCTCAGTTCTAAGCACTTGGTATACATCATTTCATTTAAGCATCATACTAGCTCTTAAAGTGGATAGCATCATTATCATTGCCATTTTATATGTGAGGAAGTGGAGGTACAAGGAAGTTAAGTAATTTGCCCAAAGCCACACGGCTGGTAGGTGATGGTGTCAAGAATTTACTTTCCCAGTTTCCCTTCACTTGACAGCAGATGTGTGAAGTAGGCTCCACCATTCAGAGGTGCTTGTTTTTGGAAGCTGGTAATGCCGTTAAATGTGGTGGCCGAGACATCTAGTTTCCCGGGCAGCAGTGGCAGGGGTTCTAGTAGTGGCCAGCCCATCTGGGTGGCAGGGCTGCCCTCCTTGGACCCCCACACTGTTCCGGGCACTAAGGCTGCTCTCAACTCCCCAGGTTCTGGGAATACCTTAGTATTAAAGACTCTATGCGTGTCACCTTTACATCTCCTGTGCAGGTATAAGTGAAAATAACACCCCATACCCTCTCAAATGAGGCCATAAAATATATGGTCGTTCCACCCAATATGTTTTAATAAATCCTTTTCTACTTGAACTGGCTAGAGAGGTCTTTGTAATTTGCAGCTAAGAACATGCCTGATACAAAAGACTCTTCTGAATCAGACCCCTTCCTTCCTCCCTCCCTCATCTCCCACCTCTCACTGGTACTCTTATCTCAGTTCTCTGAAAACAGAAGGCTGTTAAATGCCCCTAGGCCTGTGCACAGGCTTTTCTTTCTTCCTGGAAAGTTCTCTTCTCCAGCGTCCACCTGGCAAACTCCTGCCCCTGAGAGTGTCAGGCACCCACTTCCTCCCTCCATCTTGCCCTACATTCCTCTATTGCAGCACTTAGCCTCATGTTACAATTTGATCTTTTTGGATTTGTTTTTTGGATTTAATTTTTCACCTAACTATTTGGATTTGCCAATGATCTGTGGGTTCCTTCAGAGTAGAGACTGTTTTACCTGGGTTTAGCCCTAGTGCCTGGCACATGGTAAGCTTTTGACAAGTATGTATTGAAAACTTTATATGAATGAGTGTAAAATTGCATTTTTTATGGAAAAATAGTTAAATCGATTTATTATGATTACTGATTTAAATGGTGGTTTTATTTATTTATTTTTGTGTAAGGAAGACCAGCCCTGAGCTAACATCCATTGCCAATCCTCTTCCTTTTTGCAGAGGAAGACTGGCTCTGGGCTAACATCTGTGCCCATCTTCCTCTACTTTATATGGGATGCCACCACGGCATGACTTGACAAGCAGTGCCTTGGTCCGGGCCCGGGATCCGGGCCTGTGAACCTCAGGCCACTGAAGCGGAGTGTGTGAACTTAACCGCTATACCACCGGGCCAGCCCCGAAATGGTAGTTTTAGAAGTCTGCTACTGAAGTTTCATTCTCTGAGGGTTTTCATTTGCAGGTCTTGACTTTTAGCTTGAGAGAAACCTATCAGAGGACTGGAAAATGGAATTCAGGTCAGGAGGAGACCTTAATGGGTACTGGGCCATCTTGTCCCTTTAGGCCCCCCTCACCCTTATTAGACAATTTCATTTAATAGTAGTTATTATCTCCCTTACAAGGAAGAAAACTGAGGCTAGGAAAGGCTAAGTGGCTCATGGAAATAAAGTTAAATGGCAGAATCAGAATTTGAATTAGGGTTCCCTCCAGGGCCTGCCTATTTCCTTGCCTGGTTCCCTTGGGAATTTGTACAAAGTGATTCAGGCAAGGGGATATGCATTCCGTGTGAAGATTTACAGAGGACGGAAGGCCACAGCCTCCTACATCCTCTATTCCCCTGTCCAGCACTTCTGCATACAGTCTTCTCAGCCTCATTCTTTGGCTCTATCTTCAAATGGAGATGAAACAGCCAGTGATATTACTGTAGGATTTAGAAGCTGGAAGGGACATTAGACATTATCTAGTGTGGTGGCTTTCAAGAGATGGGGCGTTTGGAAAGGCATCAAGCTATTTTTTTTGCTTATCATAATGGCAGGAGGAGAAAAGGGGTCCCTGATATTTAGTGGAAGGGGATTTAGGATGATTTGGAAAATCCTGCAATATGTGAGACAGTTGTACTGACAAAGATTCTCTCCTTGACTAAACTCGAGCCAGCCTCCTCTGAGCCCTCCTCTCAACTAGGCCTCAACTTTGGCTATAAAGACTTGAACTAACACTGACAGTTTCTAACAGCTCAAGGCCTCGTTCCTAGGTTGACCCTAGCCCCCTTAAAGTGCCTGCCTGGGAATACCCAAGGCTGCCAAGAGCATTTACTGTTCGTTCCTGCCAACATTTGAAGATAGGGCCCCTGACACCCAGTCTCTGTGGGAGGTTAGAATCCTAACTTGGATACATGCCACATAGCAAAGCCAGATGTGTTTCACATGGACAAATCCCTCCTTCCCAATTTTTGTAATTTTTCACTTCCTTGACTCTGCTCAAGCCCCCACTGTTACCCCTCCCTACTCCTTCATTCTTCCCTCAAAACGCCTAGTCACTTCTGCACAAATTGGAATGACACTCAGCTCTTTCCCCTCCCGTCAGGAGTTACCAAATAAAATCTGTTTTCATCACTTTAACTAATGTCCAGCTGTGTTTATCTTTGACAGTGCACAATGAATTGCTCTGCCCAAAATACCACCCTTGAGAAACAGAGATCTTTGGTTTCAAAATAAGGTCGTATGGATGTGTTCACTTTGTGATAATTCACTGAGATGTACACTTACGATTTGTGCACTTTTCTGTCTGTATCCTATACTTTAATGTAAAAATTCATGTATAACAAAATAAAAACCTGAAAATATAATAATGAAGGATCACTTAAGAAATATTCATTGAAAGGGTGTTAAGTGGAAAAAGCAAAACATTCTTATCTGCAGTGGAAAAAACACAGACACGTATGAAGACCACCAGAACATGGGGGGAAAGGAATTTGGTAGGATTACAGGTGTTTTTTAAAAGAATGTTCTTAACGTATACTTAAAAATATGTACTTTAAAGACACTTTATTGAGATATAATTGAAATACAATAAACTGTACATATTTAAAGTATACAGTTTGATAAGTTCTGACATATGTATACACCTGTGAAAAAATCACCACAATCAAGACAATGAGCATATCCATCATTCCCCTTTATAATCCTCTCCTCACTCCTACTTGCTCCCCTACCCATTCCCCAAGCAACTACTGACCTCTTTTCTGTCACTATAGATTAGTTTGCATTTTTTAGAATTATATATATATGAAATCATATAGTATGTATGTGCTCTCTTTTTTTTAACCTGGCTTCTTACTCAACATAATTACTTTGAAATTAATACATGCTAATTCAGGTATCAAAAGTTCATTCCTTTTTACTGATGGATAGCATTGCATTGTATGGATAGAACACAATTTGCTTATACACTTAGCTGTTGATGGACATTTGGGTTATTTTCAGTTTTTGATTACTACAAATAAAGTTGCTATGAACATTCGTATACAAGTTTTTGTGTGAATGTATGTTTTCCTTTCTCTTGGGCATATACCTTGGAGTAGAAATGCTGGGTCATAAGATAACTCTGTGTTTAATCTTTTGAGAACCTGCAGATTGTTTTCCGAAGCAGCTGCATGATTTTACTTTCCTACCAGCACTGTATGAGAGTTCTAATTTCCCCTCATCCTTGCCAACACTGTTTTTTTTGATAATAGCTATGCTAGCAGTTGTGAAGTGGCATCTTATTGTGGTTTTGCTTTGTATTTCCCTGATGGCTAATGATGTTGAGCTTATTGACTGTTCGTACGTCTTCTTTGGTGAAATGTTTATTCAGATCTTTTGCTCATTCATATAACATTCTTGAAATGACAAAATGGAAATGAGAATAGATTAGTGATTATGAAAGGTTAGGGACTGGGATGGGAGGAGGACAGAAGGGAGGTGGGTGTGTTTATGAAAAGTCAACATAAAGGATACTGGTGGTGATAGAACTGTTCTTTATCTTGACTGTGGTGGTTGATACATGAACCTATGCATGTGATTAAATTACATAGAGCTAAATAAACACACACACACATATGAGTACAAGTAAAACTGGGGAAACCTGAATCAGATTGGTGGATTGCAATTATATCAATATTTGTTTGTGATATTATACTACAGTTTTGCAAGAAGTTACCATTGGGGGAAACTGGGTAAAGTTACCTGGGATTTCTCTGTATTGTTTACTGGTGCATGTGCATCCACAATTATGTCAGGAAATAAAAAGTTTAATCAAAAAATGCAATTTAAAAAACCGCTTCTGGTCAATTCTTCAACAAGACATAAGAAGTCTTAATGTTTACGTGCCTGACAGCACAGCGTCAAAACATGTGAGACAAAAACTGATAGAACTGCAGGGGGGAAGAGATGAATCCACTGTCATAATTGGAGACTTCAACACCCCTCCATCAGAAATGGACAGATCCCGCAGGCAGAAAATCAGGAA
This sequence comes from Tapirus indicus, assembly GCA_031878705.1. Classification (NCBI taxonomy): domain Eukaryota; kingdom Metazoa; phylum Chordata; class Mammalia; order Perissodactyla; family Tapiridae; genus Tapirus; species Tapirus indicus. The sequence continues at coordinate 54,226,105 of CM062918.1, read as the reverse complement.
GGACATGGTTGAACTCAATAATACCATCAATCAACTGGATAGAATGGATATTTATAGACTACTTCATCCAACAACAGCAGAATACACACTGTTTTCAAGCTCATATGGAACATTCACCAAGATAGACCACATTCTGAGCCACAAAACACAAAACATACTTTAGTAATAGAAGTGTGTTTCTATTTCTTTAAAAGAGTAGAAATCATATAATGTCTGATCTCAAAGCACAATGGAATTAAACTAGAAATCAGTAACAGAAAGATAGTAGAAAAATCCCCAAATATTTGGAGATTAAACAACACACTTCTAAATAACACATAGATCAAAGAAGAAATTGTAAGAGAGAGTAAAAAATTATTGAACTAAATGAAAATATAATTTATCAAAATTTGTGAGATGTAGGAAAAGCAGTGCTTAGAGGGAAGTTTATAGTGCTGAATGCATATATTAGAAAATAAGAAAGATCTAATATCAGTCATTTAAGCTTCCACCTTAGGAAACTAGAAAAAGAAGAGCAAATTAAATCCAAAGTAAGTAAAAGAAAAGAAATAATAAAAATTGGAGGAAAAATCAATTAAATTGAAAACAGAAAATCAATAGAAAAAAATCAACAAACCAAAAGCTGATTCTTTGGAAAGATCAATAAAATTTATAAGCCTCTAACCAGGATAACTAAGAAGAAAAGAGAGAAGACACAAATTACTATCATCAGAAATGAAGGAGGGAACATCACCACAGATCCCATGAACATTAAAAGGATGATCAAGGAATACTATGAACAACTCTATGCTCACAAATGTTACACCTGGATGAAATGGGCCAATTGCTTGAAAGACACAATCTGCCAAAGCTCACACAAGAAGAAATAGACAATCTGAATAGGTCTATATTTATTACAGTAATTGAATCAATAATTAACAACCTTCCAAAATGGAAAGCACCAGGCTCAGATGGGTTCACTGGTGAAGTCTACCAAACATTTAAGGAAAAAATTATACCAATTCTCTATGCTCTCTTTCAGAAGATAGAAGCAGAGGGAATGCTTCCTAGCTTATTCTATGAGGGCAGCATTAGCTGAATACCAAAACCAGACAAAGATATTATAAGAAAAGAAAACTACAGACCAATATCTCTCATGAACATAGATGTAAAAATTCTCAATGAAATATTAGCAAATTGAATCCAACAATGGATAAAAAGAATTATACACTATGACCAAGTGGAATTTATCCCAGATATACAAGCCTGGTTCAACATTTGAAAATCTATTAATGTAATCCATCACATCAACAGCCTAAAGAAGAAAAGTCACATGATCATATCAATAGATGCAGAAAAAGTCTCTGACCAAATTCAACACTCGTTCATGATCAAAAGCTCTCAGTAAACTAGGAATAGAGGGAAACTTCCTCAACTTGAAAAAGAGTATCTACAAAAAAACCTACAGCTAACATCATACTTAATGGTGAGAAACTTGAAGCTTTCCCACTAGGATTAGGAATAAGGCAAGAATGTCCCCTCTCACCACTACTTTTCCACATTGTACTGGAAATCCAGGCTAAAGTAATAAGACAAGAAAAGGAAATAAAAGGTATACAGATTGGGAAGAAAAAAATAAAACTTTTTATCACATATGACTTGATTATCCATGTAGAAAGTCCAAAAGAATCAACAAGAAATCTCCTGGACCTAATAAGCCATTATAGCAAGGTTGCAAAATATAAGGTTAGTATACAAAAGTTAATTGCTTTCCTATATACCAACAATTAAATATAGAATTTGAAACTAAAACCAGAATACCGCTTATATTTGCACCCCTAAAATGAAATACTTATGTATAAATCTAACAAAATATGCACAAGATTTATATAAGGAAAACTACAAAACCCTGATGAATGAAATCAAAGAACTAAATAAATGCAGAGATATTCCATGTTCATGGATACAAAGACTCCATATTGTTAACATATCAGTTCCTCACAACTTGATCTATAGATTCAATGCAATCCTAATCAAAATCCCAGCAAGTTACTTTGTGGATATCAACAGATTCTAAAGTTTATATGGAGAGGCAAAAGACACAGGATAGCCGATAACAAATGAATAACACAATAACAAAGGAGAAGAGCAAAGTTGGAGGACTGACACTACCCTACTTTAAGACTTCTATAAAGCTACAGTGATGAAGACAAGGTGATATCAGTGAAAGAATAGACAGACTGAAAGATAATATAGGAAAAAATATCTAGATGACTTTGGGTTTGGTGATGACTTTTTAGATATAACACCAAAGGCACAATCCATGAAAGAAAGAATTGATAAACTGGACTTCATTAAAATTAAAAATTTCTGCTCTGCAAAAGACACTGTCAAGAGAATGAGAAGATGAGCCACAGACTGGGAGAAAATATTTGCAAAAGATAAATCTGATAAAGGACTGTTATCCAAAATATACAAAGAACTCTTAAAACTCAACAATAAGAAAACAAATAACCCAACTGAAAATGGGCCAAAGACCTTAACAGACACCTCACCAAAGAAGATATACTGATGGCAAACAAGCATATAAAAAGATACTCCACATCGTATGTCATCAGGGAAATGCAAATTAAAACAATGAGGTACCACTACACACCTATTAGAATGGTCAAGATCCTGATCACTGACAATACCAGATGCTGGAGAGGGTACGGAGCAACAGGAACTCTCATCCATTGCTAGCGGGAATGCAAAATGGTACAGCCACTTTGGAAGACAGTTTAGTGATTTCTCACAAAACTGAACATTCTCTTACCATACAATCCAGCAATCACTCTCCTTGGTATTTACCCAAAGGAGTTGAGACCTCATGTCCACAAAAACGTGCACATGGATGGATGTTTATAAAAGCTTTATTCATAATTGCCGAAACTTGGAAGCAACTAAGATATCTTTCAATTGGTGAATGGATAAATAAACTGTGGTACATCCAGACAATAGAACATTATTCAGCAGTAAAAAGGAATGAGCTATCAAGCCCATTACGTGGAGGTAACTTAAATCCATATTACTAAGTGAAATAAACCAGTCTGAAGAGGCTACATCTTTATGACTCCAACTATATGACATTCTGGAACAGGCAAAACTACAGAGACAGTAAAAAGATCAGTGGTTGCCAGGGGTTAGTGGGGAGGGAGAGATGAACAGGTGGAGCACAGAGGAGTTTTAGGGCAGTGAAACTACTCGGTATGATACTATAATGGTGGATACACATCATTATAAATTTGTCCAAACCCACAGAATGTACAACACCAAGAGTGAACCCTAATGTAAACTATGGACTTGGGTGATTACAATGTGTCAATATAGGTTCATCAATTGTAAGAAATGTACCACTCCATTGTGGGATGCTGATAATGGGGGAGGCTGTGCATGTGTGGGGGCAGGGGGCATATGGGAACTCTCTGTACCTTCTCCTCAATATTGCTGTAAACCTAAAACTGCTCTAAAAATAGTCAATTTTTTTAAAATGTAGGGTGCAAACGAAATAGCGATGAGTACTAAAGTGAGTTCAAATCCCTGCTCTGATACTAATTGTGTAAAGAAAACAAAACCTGACCACCCTCAGAATGTTTTCATGTCTCTTCCTGAATGTGATTATTGCACAGCTTCCTAAGCCCAACTCAGATCCTGTCTCCTGCCTGTAGACTTTGGTCAATATCAGCCCTACATGTTCTCTCCTCTGTCTCAATCTGTTGTTTTTTAATTATTGTCCATGTTGTTTATTCTGATTTATACAGCAAACTATTGAAGGCATAACTTTGTCTTACACATGTTTGTGTTCCTCATATACAAAGCTCAGCACTTGCTTTGTTGTCTCCTCGCTCTGAATTTGGGTGATGAGTTCAGAACCTCAGTTTCTTCATCTGTAAATTAGGGCTCATAATAACGACATTGAAGATTTTTTGTGAAGAGTAAATGTGCTTTAAACTGCAAAAGATACATAAACTAGGAGTAGAGATTAGAACTATTCATTCCCCTCTAATATTTTAGTGAAAATAAAAAACAAGATGTCAACTACTAAAGTCACTAGTTCTTTTCCTGCTGCATGTGAACTAATCTTCCAGTTTATACTTGTACGGTTTGTCTTCCTCCCACATCTCTTTCCCTCAGCTTCTCAACTTAATTATTTGGTCACTGCCTCAGTGATTAAAGACAAAGTAGGAACTTAATTCTCATCATCTGCAGAGCCAGCCTACGCCTCTCCTGGATTGATATTGATGGAAAGTTAACAAATAGATCTGTCTTGAAATGTCATAATGCCCTTTTTAAAGAAAGCAATCAAGTCTTACAGGAATGCATTCTCACTATAGTAATGGGAGTTTTAAACTCTTGGGAACTGGGACCAAACCCTGCAGATCCTGCCATGACCTGTCTCTACAGATCAAACACTGCTCTGTAGCTCTGTCGCCGCAGCTGATTATGTGTGTGTGTGTCTCCCGAATTAGCCACGAGAGCCGATGGGCAACCCCCTTCACCGAGGGGCAAGTCGTGCAGCAGAAGGCATCCAGTGTAGAGTCTTTCAGCCAGGTGATTTCCCCTGTGGCCTTAACAACTAGCCTCAGATTTTCCTCCTGGGGAAGTGGGAGAGGACATTTTTTAAGTCTAAAAAGCAAAGAATGAGGTAACGGACTGCTGTAGGCATCTATTTTAGTCTCACAGCTCTAAATAATTTCCAGTTGCAGATGTTATAACATCCAGAACCCACAGAGAACAGAAGAGATGACATTATTCATCTTTCCCGTGCTGCTCTGAGAGCCTTCTGCAACTCACAGCATTTGATGACTCGTGTGTGGAGCAACCCTGCCCTGCTCACGGGCTGCATTCAATTCACTTCAGCTTATAAAACCTTTTACAGAGAGTCACTATGGGGTCAGACTTCTATGCTGGAGACATACAAAGATGAGCAAGTGCCAGCAGACCCTCAGGAGCTCACAGTTAGCAGAGAAGACAGGTGGAGAGCCCCTGCACATGGTCGAGCAGCCTCTGTCTTGCACAAGGATGCCTGGGGAAGAAATCCAGCCTGTGCTCCTCTTGCCAAGCCATGTGTCTCTCATTGGAGGAAGGGGTGCCTTTTTCCAATATTCACAAAGGAGTGTGTGCTCCCAGCAGCCCTGGACCAAGGTACAGACTTAGAACTCATTAATACAATAAGATAAGTGCTATAATAGAGGTAGATGTCAATAGCTATGGGAATGGAGGAGACAGCAGGTGAGTCTCCCTAAGGAAGGAATTAAGGACAGTGACAGACAGGAGGGACATTTCAGGAGGGCCTTGGACCAGGAGCAGGAATTCACCTAGAAGAACTGGTGAAAGAAAGGCAAGCATGGCAGGGGAAACAGAATGAGCAAAGACACAGAGGCTTGACAATACAAGGCCTGTTTCTAGAACAGGGAGTAGTTCAACCTGTTGGTAGAGGTGAGGCCAGAGGTAGGCAGGGCCGGGTGATGCAGGCCTTCGAAGCCACACTGAGGATGCTGGGCTTCAGCCCATAGCCTGGTGGTTCTCAAACTTTGGTGTGATCTGAAACACGTGGAAGCTTTGTTACAAGTGTAGTTTCCTTGGCCCAAGCTCCAGAGATGGGTTCTGATTCAGTAGGTTGGGAGGAGGGGCCCAAGAGGGAACATTTTCAATGACTATCCTGTAAGATTTTGATATGGTGGTTAGAGGAGAAACAGTGCTGAGCTGGAAGGGTGTTCAGAGGACTTTAGGCTGCAGAGTGTCTGCTCGGCTTGCCAGAGCAAAGATCACCAGCTGCACAGTGGAGAGTGGGAGCAGCTAGTGAGATCCACTTTGCCAGTTGGTGCTCTTAGAAAGCTATCTCAGAGCCGAGCCCTTCAGTATTCCACCCCCGAGTGCGAAGGTCAGATAACAGCTTAAAATGTGAAGAAACAGATAGTAGGGACAAAGGCAAGGATTTTGGGCCCAGCTCTACCACCTGTGGATTGGGTCACTTCAGGCTGATCATTTCCCCTCTGAGTCTCTATCTGTTCACCAACAGGCACCCTGAGGCCCCTCTCAGCTGTGTGGTGTGAGACTTCCATCCTTCCTAGTGAGAAATTCATTGTATAAGAAGACACTGGATATTGCCAAAAAACAAAAACAAAAAGCCTCTAATAGCGGAAGTTGGAATAGACTCAGAGTTGTTTGGGGGAAGGAAAGTTCTTTCTTTCTGAAAGCTTCTCCAACCTCTCTGCGTGCCTCGTAGCACCCAGTGCAGTGCTCTGCACTCACAGGCACTCAGTACACATTGCTTAATAGTGAACAGCATCTAGGGTGTCGGAGCTGGCTCCTCAGGGCTGGGCACATCTGAAATTCCTGTGCTTTATCCAGCCTTTGATCAGCAGGCATTTAATATGGTGGCCTTCCTATTATCCAGACTTTTATTAACTAGGGTTCTCTATTATCTGGATGTTTTTAATATCCACAGGTGATAATAACAATAACCCTGAGATGGCTGTAACATATATGTGATTGGGTGGGGGAAAGATATAGAGATTATAAAGGTGATGAAAAGTTTTTCTTGGACTTAAACAGCCTTTAATATATGCAGACTGTGGCTTTAAAACTTGCCAAATGGAGGTAGTTATGTGGGACATTTGAAAGTATAATAGAAAGCATATACCAGAGAAAGCAGCCTTTTGTTTGCTGGGGAAGTGGTCTTTCTTCCCATCCCCAATCAAAAGACAGATATAAAGTTCCTTTGCTTATCAGTTTGCAAATTGGAAGAGCCCGTGACTAGGATGTAGTTAGTCCAGAACAGTGTAATAGGCATGTTGAGCTCATTATTGGTCAAGGAAAGTGCAAGACCAGAGTTGAAGCTGTGACCAGGAAGGCCATGCATTTAGAAGATGCTCTTCAGGTGAGGCAGAAGCTGTTGGTGTCCCCCCCATGTCCCCACACCACTTCTTCCAGCTGCCAGCACCTGCATCCCTGTGCCTGAGGATTCTCTGGTGCTGGAGCCTGTCCTGTCCATGAGTGCAGCAGGCAGGAGGTGTTGGAAAATTATTGCTGTCCTCCCCTCAAAAAAAAACACCCATTAATGACACTAGGTGTATGCCTCAGCTCCCTTGCCCCTTGGGTGCGATAACAGTTTCCCAGAGTTCCCTGGGGGGGGGGGTTAATCTCCAGATGGGCGTAGGATAGTCTGCATGATCACACATCCTTCCTCCCCCTGTCTCACCTCTTCACTGGTGTTTTCTGGGACCATCTCCCAGACAAACTACCTGTACTGGAGTCCTTGTCTCAGGTGCTACTTCTGGGGGAACCCCAAATAAGACATCAGGCCACTGGGAGTGTAATCACTGAGGTCATTCTTTTTTAGTCAGTGGGCTAACAAAAGACAGGGCCACCATGGGGCTTACAAAGCTATAGGGGAAGTAGCCGAAGCCTCGTGTAAAAAGAGGTGAGCACAGAAGAGACTCATGGCAGGGGAGGTGTGGGAGGAGGCACCCTTGATTGGATGCCTACTCTGGCCCTGGCACTGTGTTTAGCGTTAGACATACATTATCAATCCACACAACACTCTAAACTAGAAAGATGTCATCTCCTTTTTAAAGGTTAGGAAAGCATGATTGAAGGAAATTAAGTAACTTGTTTATGATCATGTGACTACTGAGTGGTGCAGAGAAGGAATTTGCACTAAGGCCTCTCTGGTGCTGAAGCCCATGGTCTATTCCCAACAGCTCACCTAATAGCTCACACGTGATGAGTAACTATCAGTGACCAGTGTGGTCTCCACTAAGAAGGGCCAGCAGTTCCTCAGGCCAGGCCAGGCTTCCTGGTGTGGAAGGACTTTAGGAAAGTTGAGGTCAGCCTCACTAGTTCTCAGCAGATCCAGAAATTTGATTGGTCGACGCCCCTAGCAGTGATCTGGCCCAGGGCAACTGAATGAAAACAACTAAACTCTCTAGAGACTCACATATGATCCCTGTGCTAATCTGTTGACCTATTGCTGCTGTAACAAATTGTCACAAACTTAGTGACTTCAAACAACATCTATTTATTTTACAGTTCTGGAGGTCAGAAGTCTGAAGTCAATTTCACTGGTCTAAAATCAAGGTGTGGGCAGGGCTGCATTCCTTCTGGAGGCTCTAAAGGAGAGTCTGTTTTCTTGACTTTTCGAGCTTCTAGACACCTCCCTCATTCTTCGGCCCCTTCATCTATCTATCTTCAAAGCCAGCAGCATCTATCTTCCAGTCTCTCTCTCTGACTCTGTGCTCCTGCCTCACCCTTGTGATTACACTGGTTTATCTAAATAATCCAGGATAATCTCCCCGTCTCAAGATCCTTATTAATCACATCTGCAAAGTCCCTGTTGCCACATGAGGTAACATATTCACAGGTTCCAGGGATTAAGACAAGAACGTCTTTGAGGGCCTTTATTCAACCTACCACAGTTGGCCAGTTTTTTTCCTCTCCCCAAAGCAGGAAAGGCTCTGTGTAAGGTCAGCCTATGATCAGAAGTTTCTTGGGCAACCTAAGACCAGAGCATCTGAGTGTGGATGATCTCCACGGACAGGGTCATCAGCCAACCATGAGCCAGCCAGGGAGTGGGAACCTCTGACACTTGGGTCTCCCTTCTTGTGGGTGCCATGCTCTTTTGTCAGGCAGACCACATACTGATTGTCAGTTACTGCTCTCTACTTACAGATTTGGGTGACTCCCAACTCCCCATCCCTGGCACATTTACAAATTCTCTTTTATGATTACTTGATGGGAACTGTCTTTAATTGTGCTCATTAACATGGTCTGACAGACCATTACAAACCAGTCTCTAGGGACAGTGTTTGACCCAGATGTTTGCCCAGGACCTCCCTGCTCCCTGCCCTTCTCTCCCTGTCTCTCTGACTTTTGACCACATACTCCAGGTTCCAAAATCCTCTCTGCCCTTCCTCTGTGATTTTGACAAGTTGTTAGGACTTTTTCCTCTGGATTCTGTGTGCAGATAATCTCATCCATTATGTGTTGATTTTTATGACTAATCTTGTCTCGAAGTTTTGGGACTAATTTACTTTAGCCTCAAATGTGCTGACCTTTTATAAAAAAAAAACCTCTGATTCACCATTGTCTGTGTTTCCCACTTAGTGTCTACCTCTCTGAAATTCATTCAAAGAATATTCTGTGAGAACCTGTTTATGTGCCTGGCCCTGGGGTAAGGTCCTGGGGATACAATGGTGAGCAGACTTGCCTCGGCTCTCATGGAGCCTAGAGACCAGTAGGGAAGATCTTTATCAAATAATCACACTTATGAATGTGTAATTAAAAATGGAGATAATTGCTCTTAAGGAAAGAAACATGGTTAATGAAAGCTTAAAACAAAGAGACTGCCCTAGATTGGGGATCCTCAAGGGAAACTTCCCTTGGAAGTGCCATTTGAACTATGATCATTAGGTGGGTAGAAGGGAGGGGTGGGGGAAGCTGGGAGATTCATGAGTCTGCAGGCAGAGAGGGATGGAGGGGGAGCAAGGGTCAAGATGCCACTGCAGGGGCCAAGGGAAGGGTTTTGAGTTTTAGCCTAAGAGCAAAAGGTTTTTAGCAAGAGGAGGGTGGTGACACAATCAGACTTGTATGTTGAAACCATTGCTCCAGTCAGAGCATGGAGAACAGATTTTGGGAGGAGGAGAGGGCAGAGAGAGCAGTTAGGAAGCTCACAATAACAGGGGAGAGACATGAAGGTGACTTGCCAGCGTGGTGGCAGTGGAGGGGAGAAATGGTTGGTTCCTTGTGGTAATTTGGGAGGTAAAACCCATCAGGGCATGGTGAAGGTTTGAATATGGGGCAAGAGAGTGGAAGATGTCAAAGATGAAACCAAGTTTAATGGCTGACATAAACTCCTATTAACTGAACTGACTTTTACAATCAATTGCAGTGGAATGTTTTTAAAAGGACGACGAAATGCCTGCTCTTGTGTATTTTGTGACAGGCCTAATGAGAACAGCTGCCTTCAGTGTAAGAGGGTTGCTCATCCTCAGGAACCTCAGACATGACCACTGTGGGGGCTTCTGGAAGAAGTTTACATACCCAAGTTCAAGTCCTTGGGTGGTCAACATGGTTGACGCTTTTACTGTCAGAATCCCCTAACATTCTTCGGAGCAGGAGAAGGGACTGTTTCTGAAACCAAACCACCAGCCAGAGGGGGCTGACCTTAGAGTGGGAGGCTTACAATAAATCAGAGAATTCTGGGAATCCAACCCAAGAATGCTGGTCCCTTTCCCCACTTGTGACTATCTTTTGAACTTGAGGATTTGGCAGTCATTCAAACCAAATAACTCTGGGGTGGAAAAGCCAATGGAGTCCAGAACCGTTTCTGCCTCATTCAGATTAGACGTCTTTAATGGACATGTCTCAGAATCCTTGCCCTTTTCCCTTCTCAGTTACAACAGATTCTCTGGTATAATGAGAATCTGCATGAATTTTTTTCCTCACTCTGCTTTTCTATAACGAGGCATTTGATTGCTTCACTGGGAGAGAATTCCCAAGATTTCAAACTCAAGTCTCTGGTCCTAAGTATCCTGGTGGCATCACTTGGATGTCCTAATTAAAGTCATTTGTTAAAGTGAGTGGGCCCTTTTGGAACAATCTGTCAGATTCTTCTACCAAGGGTCAGAGACCTGGCTTCCCAGCTCAGCAGAGGGGCAGAGGCGGAGAGGAGTGTGTACCCTGGAATGAGTGCTGAAGGCTCCCAAACAGGGAACGTGGCCAGTGGGCTCTGATCCAGGCTGTTACTTTTGTTCAAATATACATTATGAAAAGGGGAAAGAATGAGGAAAGCAAATCAACGCTTAATAACTGTTGCATCAATGCACACCTAAGGCTCCAGCATCTCATAGTTGAGATCTCCACACACCTGAGCCCCGACCCCTACTACACTCCCAACTTCATCATTAACATCTGTGACTTGCAACCTGTACTTTGAACCATGGAGTTTTGGGTTGTTGGGGTTGGGGGTGCTAAGAAAACAAACTAATGCCTGTGGTAATTATTTCATTCATTACCACATGATGTGTGAGTCACCTCCACTCACCCCATTTGTATGGCCTATAAGGCAAGCTGTGGCCACTTCAGTTCTCTGTCATCTGTTCTGCCTGCCCAGAACATCCCCTCCCCCAATAAAGCACTCATCTGTTTCCTGTTGGAGCCCAGCCCCCACACCGTGTCTTAGCTCTGGAACCTTATGCTGTTTGAGAACATAGACACTCAGCCCTCTGACTCTCTCCTCTCTAGCCTCTCCTAATCCTGGCTTCCACCTGCTCTGGCTCTGACCTGCCCTGTCAGTGCCTACACATGGGGGCTGTGGCAGATACTTAGATCCTCAAAAGCAATCTGTGAAGTCAGAACTAATATGACCCCTGTTTTATAGTGGGGGAAATTAATGCCCAGAAAGGTTGAATGATTTGTATAAGACCACCCAGCTCTGGACTTTTCTGCTTTTGATTCCATAATCCAAAGAACCCATGATTCTAATTTCATCTGTAAAACAGCAAAAATTATTACCCACTTACGTGGATGGTGAGGATTAAAGATATATAGATGCAAAATTAGTGAGACTAGCATAAAGAAGGCTCGGGACATTGGGAGTCAACTGAATAAATTGTGGGCATTAAATATTACCGCAAGTATTTTGTGTTAGTTGGCTCTGGCTGCCATAACAAAATATCGTAGACTGGGTGGCTTAAACAATAGAAATGTATTTTCTCACAGTTCTGGAAGTTGGAAGTCTGAGATCAGGGTGCCAGCAAGGTCAGGTTCTGGTGATGACTCTCTTCTTCGCTGGATCACATGGTGGTCTCAGATGTCCCTTCTTATACGGACACTAATTCTATGGTATCCGGGCCCCATCCTTATGACCTCAGTTAATCTTAATTACCTCCTTATAGGACCCATCTCCAAATATAGTCACTTTGGGGATTAGAGCTTCAAAATATGAATTTTGGGAAACACAATTCAGTTCATAGCATGTTTCTAGAGAAATCACTAAATCTTGAAAAGAACACAAAGGTCATCTTTTTAATTATACATTCCTTCCCAATAAATCATCTCTCTGCTCAGCCTCCTTTCCTAAGGTATGGTGGGGGAGGGGCACCTTTTTATTTAGCTTCTACCCTCAGGCACCAGGAAATGTTATCCAAACAGACTTTACTTGTTTCTTTCAAAGGTTTTTCCCGCCCTTGGATTGGTTATTCATACAAACGCCTCAGGGATTTCCGGAGAAAGCCCCCAAATTCTAAGGACTGGCTTCAACACTGGATTCGATGCTCTTTTCCATAGTTCACTCAATCTTTCCATCTGAAGGAGAGAAAAAACTAAACTGCAGGGCAGCTTTTCTCATCCCTGGAGCCATTTTACACTTTAGGTGAAGAGATGTTGGAAAACAATCCCAAGTGCGGTCTAAAGTACTCATCTCGATGATCGTAATGGCCTCCAAAAGCATCCTCCACTGTATGAAGTCAAAGGTTTAGCTTCTCTCTGAAAGATTGTAACTTCCCATTTTTGTCCTAAGAGGCTTTTTCTTATTAAGTTGTTAGAATCTTGGGTCACCGAGAAAATCTTAAGAGGTCTTTACTATAATACTTTGAAGAAGCTTAAAGTGCAGCTATATCAGAGGGGCACTCCTGTGAAAGAAAAATTCAAACATGGTAGTATGTTAGGGACTTGAATCACAGTTAGGAAAATCACAGTTGGGAACTTTCTAGAACGGGCTGGGCAGTCTCTCAGAGGTCTGCTCCATCTGGATGGAGTAAAAGAGTGAGAACCCATAGGAAGGAGGCCCCATGGTCCCTCCACTTCGGTGTATCCACTTTGGCTTCAGCTGGCAGACCTGAGTTCCCCATCTGTGTTGTTTACCACTTTGTTACCGAGTTACCTTTTTTGAGCCTCATTTCCCCCAGCACAACCCTGAGAGGGAGTGCCTCCTTACCCTTTGTGTGTGTGTGTGCGTCTCCTCAATTTTCCACCCTGGGTGCCTCACTCCCCTCACCCTAGTTGTCGCCCTGGATAATAACATCTGCCTCACAGGGATTTGTGAAGCTTAAATTACATAAACATGAAAAGTGCTTGGCACAAGGTAAGCATTCACTAAATGTTAGCTTTTCTTTCTTGTCCTCCTTTTAAAAATATCATTTTAGGGGGGCTGCCCGGTGGCGCAGCGGTTTAGTCCGTGCTTGGCAGCCTGGAGTTCGCGGGTTCGGATCCCGGGCGCCCGCTGACGCACTGCCTGTCAGCCACGCCGTGGTGGTGTCCCATATAAAGTGGAGGAAGATGGGCACGGATGTTAGCCCAGGGCCAGTCTTCCTCAGCAAAAAAGGGGAGGATTGGTGACGGATGTTAGCTCAGGGCTGGTCTTCCCCCCCCCCCACACAAATCATTTTAGGAGGGATTATATCCTTAGTTATCACCTAAAATCTGAATAATGATAACCAACATTTATTTAGCCCCTGGGTGCTGAGCGTTGTGTTAATCATAATGGTCATTTATTAAGTTCTTCTGTGTGTAATGTGCTTTATATACATTATTCTAAATAATCTACTCAATGATCCTATGAGGCAGAGATTATTATCACCTCCAGTTTACAGATGAGGAATCTGAAGTAAGAGATTAAATAATTTATTTAAGGTCACATCGCTAGCGAAGGGTGGAACTAGGAGTTTGGCTCCAGGGCCAGTCCTGAGAATAAAATCAAGGAATAAGACAGTTCCTGAAAGGGGAAAGAGAACAATGAAAGCGTGAAGTGTTTTTTTACCTTCTTTGCCCAAAATGGCTGCATATTTTCACCTCCAAGTGAATCGTTGTAATAATCCTTTGAGGTAGGTAAATGTACTCCCACTTTACAGAGGAGCTCAAAAAAGTGAAATTTCTCATTTAGGGGCACCTAAAGTTTCTTAGCACGTGTCCACATGTGCAGGTGAGTTTTCCACTGATAACAGTGGCATTGTCAGGGTCTGGGGGTTCACGAATATTGCACTATCTCAGCCACACGCCAAGTGCTGATTTTCTGCACATACTTATCTTTCTTTGGTCAGGAATTTTTCATGGTGCCCCAGATTCAGATATGTATTATTTTTGTTTTGTGGCTCTGTTTGTATTTAATATGTAATACATATTACATAATTTAATATGTAATTTTGCTTTTACAGCTTTTTCAAAGATTTTATTGAATTCATCAATTAATGAGGGAAACAGGAAGATATATAAGACCATTTAAAAAAGTGTTTGAGAAGCTACATATTTATTAGTAATTTAATGAAGGAATGTTAGGACACAATTGCTAGGTTAGATACAAAACTGGTTAATGTCCTAGAAGGCAATAAATTATAGCCTTTGGAGTTATCTTTTCTACCGGGCAAAAGTCATTTGCATCTCTCCTAGGCAAAAATCTGCAAACTAACATGTAATTTCTCGAAGTCTGGGATTTTAATGAACAATGAGTCCAAGTAAGTATATTACTCTAGTCAGTGGTTCTCAAATCTGGTCCATGAGACCCCCTAGGACTGCAGGCAAAGCTTTCAGGGGGTCTGTGTGTTCAAAACTGTTTTCATCATCATCATCATCATCATCCACTATTTATCTTTTTCACTGTCCTAACACTTGTATTGATGGTGCAAAAGAAATGGTGGGTAAAACTGCTGTCATTGTCAGACAAATCAAGGCAGTGGCACCAGGTTGAACTAGTAGTCATTGGATTCCTCATCGTCATGCACTCACAGAAACAAAGAAACTTGTTTCACTTAAGAATGTCCTTGATGAAGCTCTAAAAATTACTTCTATTTAATCTTGACTGTTGAGTACAAGTCTTTTTAATATTCAGTGTGACAGATGGGAAGTATACATAAAGCACTTCTGTAGCCTACCCAAGTATGAGAGTTGCTTTGAAGAAAAGCACATGTACAATTGAGTTATGAGCTGAATTAGCCACTTTTTTATGAAACACCATTTTTACCTAAAAGGATGGCTGACTGACAAACTGTATTCTTCTGACTTGGGAATTTGGCAGAGAGTTTCTTGGAAATGAATGAAGTGAGCCTGTCAATTCAAAGAAATTGTATGACGTATTTGTTGCCAATGATAAACCTTGAGTTTTCAAGAGAAAATTAGAATTTTGGGAAGGCTGTATCTGCCACCATAAGCTTGTCAGCTTTCCAGGGCTAAAAGACTTTTCTCATGAGATTCCTGGTGATATTAATGAATGTGACTTTCTGATATTGTGTAAGGAAATATGTCAACATTTGGAAGATCTGCACAACTCCTTGAACCAATATTTTCTAAATGACCAGTGCATGATGTTAGAAAATCCTATGTGAGCAAAAGAGCCATTCAAAATGCAGCAGGAACCAGTGGATTTTAATGTAACCAAGTATGAAAAGTTCACTGATATTGTTCCAGATAATACCTTGCAATTAACATTTAAGAAACTACCATTTGTTGAATTTGGGTGTAATATCAAAGAAGAACCTCCATAATTATCTGAAAAGTCTGTTAAAATAATCTTTCTTTTTCCAACAACATATATGTGCGAGGTCATATTTTCTTCATATATGTCAACCAAAGCACTATATCAAAATGGGTGGAATACATAAGCAGATACAAGAATTCAACTGTCTTCTGTTTAGCCTGACATTAAATGGATTTGCAAAAATGTAAAGTAATGCCACTCTTCTTGCTAAAGTTTTCTGTTTTGGAAAATATATTTTCATGAAAAATGTTACCTATGTTAATATATAATTATCTATGTTTATTATAGTCATTTAAAAATGAATTAGTAGGGGCTGGCCCGGTGGCATGGTGGTTAAGTTGCGTGCTCCACTCCCGCGGCCTGGGGTTCACAGGTTCGGATCCCGGGCATGGACTTACACACAGCTCATCAGGCCATGGTGTGGCAGCATCACATATACAAAATAGAGGAAGATGGGCACAGATGTTAGCTCAGGAACAATCTTCATCACAAAAGAAAAAAAAAGAGTAAATAAATTTCTCAGTTTTAATCTCTAACACATAAATGTTGATAGATTCAACCCACATAAACAAAAAAGCTTTTGGGGATTCTCAGTAATTTTTAGGAGTATAAATGGATCCTGAAACCAAAAAGATCATCCTTGGGAAGGCCTTCATCCTTGTATGACATGGAAGGGACACACTGCCCACCTTTTTTGGATGTTTTTTCTTGACAGTGTTCTCCTGTATATAGTCCATGGGCTGTGTGATAACTGCATACTCTTACCAGTTTTCTGGTTGAACAACTGCGAAAGTTCTCTTCACACAATGCTTTGTGATGTCCTTTGGCCTCTACTTGTTTACATTTTAAATTTATCTCTATTCGTTTTTCCTCTGGTTGTGACAATTCAAATAGCATTATTTGGCCCCAATACTATCTACACACAGTGCCAGTGTAGACACTGATATCATGTTATGGTATTCAGTGGTTGTCCAGATGACCCAGAATCTGCAAACATTAATCTTATTTTAAATAGGCATCAAATGAAAAGATGAAATGTGTAAGTCCTTAAGGAGCACTCACAGATGCCTGTGGGTGTGTTTGCAGATCCCAGCGGGAGAAGCCCGAGCTAGCTGGCTCAAGCACAGCAGGCCATTGCCACGTGCTGAATGAACCTCAGAGATGTTGGAAATGCTGCTGTTCTTATCACCAATTGTGTGGTTACTTCATAGTTTCTTAAGAGCTATACCTAAAAACCATCTCGACAGTTTCCTCTTATTTTTATGCCCCAAGTCTCAGTTTGAGATGTTTTCCTCTCAGCTCCCTTGATCACCAATGGACCAAAGATCTAAGTCCAGGTCCACCTTAGTTCTTTCTCCCAAAGTCTCCATCAGGCACTTCATGAGCCTTGTCTCCCTCTAGTAGACACCTCCTTGTCCTGGGTACAGATGTGTGAGTCATCTTCCTTCAATTGTCCCACACTCTGGCTTTTAGGTCTCCAAAAGGTCATTGTGCGGCTCTCCCCAGGTATGCTAAACATTCATGTTTTATAAAATATTCCTTTCTTCCTTTAAAAAGTCAATCAGGGGGACAGACCTGGTGGTGTAGTGGTTAAGTTCATGCATTCTGCTTCAGCAGCCTGGGGTTCATGTGTTCGGATCCCGGGCATGGACCTACAACAAATGCTCATCAAGCCATGCTGTGGTGGCGTCCCATGTACAAAATAGAGGAAGATTGCCACAGATGTTAGTTCAGGGCGAATCTTCCTCAAGCAAAAAAAGGAAGATTGACCACAGATGTTAGCTCAGAGCCAATCTTCCTCACCAAAAAAATAAGTAAATAAATAAAAAGTAAAATAAAAAGTCAATCAGTATTTTCCCCATAATTCCTATCTCAGAGTCGAGATGTGGGTACTCACTGAGAGTCTGGTCATGTCTTCTTATGTCAAACAATTCTCATATATGTAGTTCCAGCTCTGCCACTTACTGGCTGTGTGAACACAGGCACATTACTTAGCTTTCTAAGCCTCAATGTCCCCATCTATAAAATGGTCATAATACCACATGCACTGCCTGCCTTGTGTTGTTGCGAAGCTCAAATTTGATAAAGGATGTGAAAATACTTTAAATGTTGTAAAGTGCTAGTCAAATGCAACTGAGGAGTAAGACATTGACATATTTAATAGTCACTTTATGATTCTTCCTAGACAACAGCGACATCTCAGCGCCGATCAACATATTGAAGATTTAGGAACACGAGCTTCTTAAACAGAGGATTTTTTTTTCTGCATGATATTTTCTTCTTCTAATTGAAGTGTATCATATTTGAACATTGTGGTACTTGATGGAATTTTTTTTTTGCAAACTATTACTGATGGAAATGAGAAATCGTTAGCCTCTCCAAATAGGTCATGGCTGCCTTCCTGTTCCGAAAAGAGACGCCCTATCGAGTAACTAAGTTCTACTTAGAAATAGAATATCTGCATCCTGAAAGGCCAGTTTTCTTTCTAAAATCTAATCATATTAAAGACAATTAGGAAATAAAGATATGAAAATCATCCCAAATCCTACTCTCTGAACACAATTCTGTGTCCTTGCCATTCCAGCCCAGTTGTCATGCATAAACACAGACAGCTTAAGAAGGCTACAATTATAATGTACAAACCATTTGGTATTCTGCCTTTTTTCACTTAGAATTATAGCAGTCATTTCTCCATAGCCTCCATGCTTGGCATCTTAATGGCAAAATAATATTTCATAAAGTTAGCCGTAATCCTCTTTGGGTCGGGATGTAAGTTGTCTCCAGGTCTTTCTTTTGCTACTACTGATAATGCAACTACTGATACTTTGCTACTTTTGCTACCACTGATAATACTACTGGAGTGGAAAGCTTCTTAAATATAACTTTTTGACTCTGTTGAAAGATAAATTCTCAAGGGTAGAATTATTGGCTCAAAGGATATGAAAAATCTTTAGGATTCTTGCAAATATATTTCTACTGCTTTCCAAAAGGATTTCACAAATTACAGTGCCATTAGGCATATTTTATTTCATTGTAAACATTCCAGCATTGAACAATTTATTGTACAATTTTACTCATTTAATAGGTGTAAAATGCTATCTTAGAGTTGTTTTATTTTTAATCCCATAAAGAAAAGATAATTTTCAAGAGGTACTTTTTTTTTGCTGAGGAAGATTTGCCCCGAGCTAACATCTGTTGCCAATCTTCCTCTATTTTGTATGTGGGACACCACCACAGCATGGACGCTGACAAATGGTGTAGGTCCGCGCCTGGGAACTGAACCTGGGCTGTGGAAGCAGAGCACTCAGACCCTAACCACTAGGCAAGGGAGCTGGCTCCAAGAGGTAGTTTTTAGAAGAGAAACTCTTGGCACCAAAAAGAGAAATCCAGGTAGCAGACAGTATCTTCATTTAGCACTCTGTCCGCACCAAGAAGGTGAGAGAGTGAGTTGGTACCAACCTCCCTTTCAGAGGATGAGAACAGCCAGACCTACCCCTCGAATCCACATCCCAACCAGGCCTATAGTATGTGGTAGAGTGGATAGTCCTGAAATAGTTTATATATACTTGCTGGAACTCACCAATACAGAGTTTCCATTTTGCTGAACTTCTAAACCAGTAAAACAAGTTGCAAATATTCCAGAAAGGAATATTAGATTGGCAACATGAAAATTGATTATCATCCAACTACAGGCATCTGGACTCAGTCAGAAGGAATTTTCAGGCAAACAGAATCTGGTGTGATGTTTATAGCTGCTTAGAGGGAGCCAGGCCTCCTAGCTTTGCTAGTTGCATCAGTTCCCAAGGGAACTTGAGAGGACAAGCCCACTCCAATTTTCACAGTTTTCCGTTGCCCATTTGCTAGATGGCTTGCCTGAAAGAAGTGATGTGAAACTTGCTTCATGGAAATACTCTGACAGTCTCAGACAGAAGGGACAATTTTAATTATGAAAGCTTTTTCTATAAAAAAAAAATCAGACACATTTTCACAATTTCATATTCTGGTTCAGATGCTTTTAATAAAATACAAAGAAAATGACTGAGACTTAATTTTGATAAATTCAAAATCAGTTGCAAAATACAAAAGGAAATGCTTTACTGTGAAAAAAATTTTTTTAATTGTTAAAAATGTGAATGTCAGCAGAGGTGATTCTAGGTATTTTGGGAGGTTTGTTCCCCATCCTAGCTTGCCTTTTACATGTCTAACTTATTTTCTTATAGGAAAGTAGATCATAGAGGAGAAAAAAAAGTCTTATTTCATGATAAAAACTATTGTATGAAGCAGATATCATTGTTGTCTTAATTTTACAGCTGAAGACACAGACTCAAAGAGGCGAAGGGCCTTGTCCCAAGGTTGCACGGCCCAGAAGCGTATCTCCACTCTTTTATCTGAGCCCCTCTACTTCTGCTGAGGGTTACTCTTCCTGCACCAGAAATTGAGTGAAAGTTGCAATTCTTTTACCTAGGTTGGGAAAGACAGGGATGAAGATCTGGAGAGAATAGTGCACGAAGGCGTTGGAGAGAAGCCCTTGGACGGAGAATGTGTGAACAGCAGGTGGCAGCAGTGTCCTTGGAGTTGGTGGTTGTCCCCTACAGTCCTTGGAAAGCAAGGTCAATACGCTCCAGGGAAGGCGTGGATCTAATGCCTGACCTCTGATCTCTGACCTCGCTCCCAGCCCTCATCCACTTCCTGCTGAGCCAGGTAGATTATCCGACATCTAGTAAGATGTTTCCCTTTCTCTGCAGTGTATCCCTGAGGAACGAGTCAGGGAGAAGATTGGAAAAGATGACCCAGAAGTCATTTACAGTGGAAAGGCTCCTGTCCAGATAATTAATGTCATGCAGTGTGTGACCTTGGCATGTTACCCTCTCTGTTCCTCGATCTCCTTTCCTGTAAAATGAGGATAATAATGGCCATCTGCCTCACAGGGTCACTGAGAAGACCGAAGGAACATGATACTTCCAACCCTTAGAACAGCACAGTGCCTGGTGCACACTATGCATATAACTCATGCGACTCATTAGTATTCTTCTTTGTAGAGGGCTTTATCCTTTGCGGTGGTCTTCCATACCTATCCCCTCGTTCCATCCTCCTTCCATATTTTGAGATGCAAATATTACACCCATTTAACAGAGGACTCTTAGATTGAGCCAGAGGAAGTAAAAATGAACAGGAACTTTGAAGTCAGACTGGAAGTTAGACTCCTCCGAGGTGTGGGACCACATGCATGTTACTTAGAGCCTCAGTTTCTTTGTCTAGAAAATGGTGATAATATTCCCTATCTTGTACATTTATTATGAGGATTAAATAAAACAACATATATGAAGCCAAATGGTGTAGTTCCTCTTACACAGTGAACACTTAAAATTACTAAAAGGATGTCTTAAAATAAAACACAGAAAAAGTTTTAAAGAAGGCAAGTAAAGATACAGTCTCACAGAATAACCAGTGTTATCATCGTGCTGTGTTTTGTCTCCCAGTGTTTGCATGCAGTGTGGCTGAGATCACATCACACATGTACAGGGAAGCTGACTGAGGTACTGCCCTACGAAAGCGGCAGAGCCGGGCTTCGTGCGGGGCAGGCCGGCTCCAGTCTGGGCTCTGCTGTGAACTACTTCTCTACGTCGCCTCTGCAGGGTTAAGGCTTCAATCCCTTTTGAGAAACTGATGAAAAAAGATTTAAATGTTTCAAGTTTGAAAATATATGCCTACATTCAAAAGCACATAAGGAAACCAAAAGTAGCCCAAACAATCCTATCATATAGTTAAAGCCTGGAATTTTGCCCAGAAAAGTAGTGTTTCATGTGGAAAAAATTTTAATTTCTACATATTTCTGTTTAACAATTTTAATTGTTAAAACATTACTGTTTAAGCTGTTTATAATTATAATGGGTAAATCTGGTAAATCAAGCAAACTAGTCATTTGACGACTTGATTAAATTGACAAATCGGGTGAACTGATTATTCAGCAGATTGGGTTTTGGGGTGCACTAATTTTTGGCAAATTGGTTTGCACGTATTGGACATGGAGTAGTGCTCAGTATATACACTTGTTGAGTGAATGAATACATGAATGAATGAAACGACCTTCCCCTCTCAAGATCAATGACTTTACGTGATGTCAGCATTTTAAGAGCCTTGGAGGTTTCCTGAGACAGAAATTCGGGTTCTAGGATCACGCTGTGTACTCACTGTGTGTACCCCGACTCCAAACCCACGCTCATGGCCTGGGTGGCTGCTTAGTGAGAGTCGGTGCTTCCCTGTTGGTTCAGAGTCGAAGCCCACACACTATGGACTTGGAAACAGAAGAACCAGCTTCCAGTCTCGCTCGGTTCATACATTTACTAGCCCCAGAACACTGGCCAGTCACTTCACCCTTGAACAGTTTCCTTATCTATAAAATGGGTGTAATTCTGGTGCCTGCTTGACCTTGTTCTCAGCATCCCTGTCAAGATCAAATAAAACATGTAAATGTTCTCTGGGAGCAGGGACGTGCTAGATGAATGTTAGTTCATTATTGTGAAAACTACTAGACCTCAGGGTCCCGAGTGACCAAAGGCTCCATGCGGTGGAGGGAGGACTGGGAGGGGGTGGGATCTCCTTGGGGAAGGAGGTCCAAGCCTGCTCCCTGGAGGAGGGCCACTCCTCCCCTTTGCTCTTTGGCCTCTGCCTTCTGGTCACTGACGCCCATGAAAGAGAGACAAACAGACCTATTAAACTGCCTCCCCCAGGTCACTTGCCAATGAAGAGCAGACAAACACCAGCGGCCTTACAATCCCTCCTCCCTGGCCACTTCAGGACTGAGGTCATCTGCCTGGAGCCCCTGGGGGTGGGGTGAGGAGAGAAGCCTGGATTCTGCCACAGACACTCCTGCCTGCAAGGCCAGGCTTGGTGACGTCCTCCTTAGACTGGCCTCCCCCCACTCACAGCTCTGAATCTAGCCTAAGGGGGTTCTGAGTGGGTGTCTACTGGCCACCTTTGCTGCCTCACAGAAAGAGACCCACAGCCTCCCCACAGGCTGGGGAGGGTTGGGGAAGGGAGAGAACACAGCTGGGTGTGACATGAAAGGGTATGGAATGGTATAAGTCTGGGAACTGGACTAAAGACAGAAAAATGAGGGGGGAGAGAGATAACTGGAGAGCACTATTTTTTTTGTCCTCTCTTTTCTCAAGTGTAAAAGTGAAATCATTAAGAAAAAAAAAAAAAAAAAACAGACATCCTTCAAAGGAACAATAGCAATCAGTGTCAGCTTTTAGTGCTTGCTTGGGTGGCCATACATTCCGGCTGCCATAGGGAGACCTGCCACCGCTAAGTGATGCTGCAAGCCAGCCAGTCCAAGCCAGAGGCCCGCCAGCGCCTCCTTGCCTCACACCCAGGCCACACGACCTGCACAGGCCACTGTCACCAGCCAAGCAGTAATTTATCAGCCACTCATTCTGGTTCTCTTTCTCTTTCACGAGTTACTTTGGTCCTAGCAGAGACTTAACGTAACAGTTCATTACCCTTGTAAGGTGCTTATTCTTTCCAGCGAGCTTTACATCTGCCAACTAAAAGCTCATACATCTGAACAGCCCTTCAGGGTCGAAAGTACACATGTACAGATGGATTCTGAATTGGAAGGTTCTGAGTTCATTATCACAGATAATGCAGTTATTATTTGACATCAGCTGGGGCCCCATCTCACCCTCAGAGATCTGGTTCAACTTGGCCTAAACCCCAATTCCAGGGCCTGTGACCAGGGCTGGTTTCAGACCATAACAGGCCTCAGGGCCTTTTAATTATGGAGTCCACATTCCACAGCATATCAAACACATTAGAATATACCCATATTTCACATAAAATATAACATTTTTGCTGTGGAAAAAAATCAAAAGGGTTTTATTAATTTTGCTTTTGAAATGATCTAGCTACCAGTTGTTCATTTACTATATGATTGGCTTGGTTTCCAGGCTGTCATCATACATGCACAGGAAATTTTATAGAGTGAGAAAATTGAATCATAGCATTATTTTCAACTGTAAAATATTTATAAATACTAAATTTAAAAATGAAGTTGACATAATTATGTGTTTTATAGACATTTAATGAAAATGTTATTACCTTCAATTTTATACTTTTCTCTTTATGTTTTAGATCAATTACATTTTTTTCTCATCTCATGTATTTTCACAGGCCTTTGAAAAAAGCTCATCTGCCAGAGGCCCCATGCTAGTGGGGCCTGCTGACCAGATGGCCCTGTTTGGGGTTGCTAAAAGCCCTTCCCAAGATTTTGGCCCATCCCTCTCGTCACTTCTAGCATCTTTCTGATTCCTTGCTCCTGCATATCTGCTCATGGTTTGGTTTTAGCTGGTATCAACACTGGTCACAAAGCTCAGCTCCTTCACTGTTTCCTACAAAACATCCAACCACACTGAACATTTCACGAAGTTGGTAACGTAACAAATTCTGAGGGCCATGGAGAGAGGTCACTCGTGTACTTTACAACATTTTGCCATCTTGGCTCTGCCTTTCCAGCCGGTGCCCACTTTCTCTCACCCATGTCCTCCACACTGGCTGTGCCAGCAGTGTGGCCACTTGCCCAGGGCAGCTCTCCAGGGAGCCTATGTCACATTGTCTCCTTCCCTCTTCTGGCTGCTTCTCTCTCAAACAGCAGACATGCCAGGAATGCCTGCTCTCCCGACTCCCCTTTAATTTTTCCCTCCATCTCCTTATGCAGCACTATCTGATGCATCCATCCCCTGAGAGCACCCTGAGCATGAGCCCCTGAGGGACACGTCCCGGGATGGGCCCTCACTATCTCTCAGGTCAAGGGTTGGCTTGCCTTTTGCTTGTTTTCACTGTTAGAAAGTATGAAGCTCACTCTGAATTCCGGCTTCCCTGAAACTTCACTCCTGCTCCTGGGCCCACCTCAGGTCTCCTTCAACCGTCAACAGACCCCTGAGAGACAGGGCTGTGTCTCCATCAAACAACTGATGAGTCAAGTGGCAAAGTCCCAGCTGAGACCCAGGCCTCTTGACCCCCAGCCCTGGGCCCTCTCAGGGTCTTTTCCCCCGACTGTCGTTTATTACCTGGCTTTCTTCAGGAAACAAATGCCCCGCACTGTGAATTTCCTTCAGCACATAGGCTCTCTGCTTGTTTAGGCAAACTGGGCCATGGAGGGTGGGATGTAGCAGGGGGTGCAGGGGCGGGCAGCAAGGCCAACTTCTCCATTAGGCACAGGAGGCCCAGTGCCCAGGGCCCGGGATGCTTTCAGAGCCCCACAGACGATTTAATTTCTTTTAATATCAGAAGAAAAAAAAGAACTTTTAGGTCAAAGAAGTTGTTTTAATATTATTTGTCTTTATACCAATGCAGACATAAAATATAACTTTAGTATTTTTTTATGGAGGAGGGGGCCCACAAAGGCAGAGTCCCCAGGGTTCACAACAGTTATACTGTGGCTCTGGTGGCCAGAGGTATCCCCATTGAACTTTACGTGTGCAAGTCCATTTAATGGGACAGTTGTGCTGCTGTGGGGGGGATAGAGAATTAGCACCTCCTGAACTATGAGGGACCATCACACCCGCGAGGTGAACCAGATGAACTAATTAAAAGGCTGGTTCTGTCATCAAGGTCAGCATGGATTGGGTCCAACTGCCCAATCAATCCTCTTAGGGCATTTTCCGTAAGAGGAGATACCATACAGAGTATGTGTTGTTGATTTTCTTCCTGACGAAGGAAGACGGCGTAAAACTTTGCCATGGTTTAGGATCAAATCAGTTCTTTATCTCATATCAAGTCAGTGGGCATGGGTACACTGCTTTGCCCTAAGCACAAGAGAGAAGTAAAGCCATGGACCATGCTCTGGGGGAAGGGGGATCAGATCTCTCAGCTGGGCCAGTTTGTTTTCTTCCTTGAACTTTCACCCCAGCTACAGCTCCTCCCAGGGCTCCCTGTAGGACAGATGGGCAGTCCATCAGAGGGCCTTGGATCCTTGCCTGGCTCATCCTCAAACTGGCCACCCCACTGGGTGCCCCCCTCCTCCTTGAAGCTCGTTAGCATTCTCAGCAGAGAAGCAGCATAAAATTGTAAAAAACTCCTTGAGCTTTGCACACAGCCAGCCCTGTGTTCCAATCCCGACTCTACCACTTCCCAGCTATGTGTCCTTTCTGAGCCTCAATTTTGTTATCAATTAAAATGGGGATAATATTACCTGTTCATATCATTGTTGTGACTATTGAATAAGAAAACCCATGCAAAGCTCATAGAACTAGCGGGAGCTTGGGGTTGGCAGTCTGAAAGCAGGGTCTAGGGCATGTGTCTTGAAGCTGTGTTTTCATACTTCATGTAATATAAAGAAATATCAATAGCTTGCATCAAAGATGGGGGTGTGCAGCCCTTGGTGCTTCCTCTGTCTGACTTACAGTAGCTGCTCTCTCTTCTTTTCAATGACTTGATCCCATCCACCAATAATCTGCCCTCATGGTTCTACCTGCCACCCCACCTCCACCAGCCACGGGAAGACAGTGTGGCATAATGGGAAATGCTCTAGATGTGAGGTCGGGGGCCCTAGATTTTAATGTGAACCCCACTGCCCCTTAGCTGCAAGGTCTTGGGCAACTTGCTTCAACAATGTGGTCTTCAGTTCATATCTGTAAAATTAGGTCTCCTTTTGTGAAATAATAAGAAATATACGTATATTGGTCTCTGCCCCTGGTTCCTGACACAGAGTTCCTAAAACTCTTGAAAATAGGCTTTAGGAATTTAGGAAGATAGGGAGAATTTTTTGTTCTAATATTTAGTCTTTGACTCCCGTTCCTAACACAGAGCTCCTAAGACCTTTTTAATTTCCTGAGCAATAGGAATGTCTTTTGTTCTAATGAGGTGACTCATGGTGGAATCCTGGACGGGGACTGGTCACCAGAAGACCACACCATGATCAAAAGCTTGGAACTTTCAGCCCCACCTCTGGAGAGGGCAGGGGGCTGGAAATAATCGACTATGCCTACAGGATGAAGTCTCCATAAAAACCCCAATAATACTGGGTTCGGGGAGCTTCTGGATTGATGAACATATCTACATGCCGGGATGGTGGTGCACCTCAACTTCACGGGCACAGACGCTCCTGCACTCAGAACTCTTCTGGATCTTGCCCTATGTATCTCTTCATCTGGCTGTTCATTTATAATCTTTATTATATCCTTTATAATAAACCAGTAAATATAAGTGTTTCCCTGAGTTCTCTGAGACATTCTAGCAAATTATTGAACCCAAGGAGGGGTTCATCGGAACCCCAATTTATAGCCCATCAGTCAGAAATACAGATGACACCTGGGGCTTGTGATTGGCACCTGAAGCGGGGATGGCCTTTGTATTGGGACAGAGCCCTTAACCTGTGGGATCTGATGTTAACTCCAGGTAGATAGTGTCAGAACTGAATTGAATTGTAGGACACCCAGCTGGTGTTGGAAAATTGCTTGATGTGTGGAAAACCTGCACATCTGGTGTCAGAAGTGTTGTGAGTGTGGTAGTATTTTAATTTTATGACTCTGGGCAAATTCAGAACTTCTTCACATCAGGAAGAGATTCAAGATTCTTTGAAGGTATTTCGTGACATACACCACACTACACTGTGAAAATGGGGAGATGGAAACATTCACCAGGCAGGCAGAGTGAAAGCCTGCTGCCTTCCATTAACTCCTTCTGTTCACATCCTGAAGGTGGAGTTGACTTTTAAATTGCTCACCAGCAAACCAGAGGTAGCTAGAAGGCTCCCCTGCTGCTCTTGGCAGGTGAGTTCTCATACAGTACCCTGCTGTCACACTTTGACTAAGGTGAGAAGGGAAAATGGAGCTTCAAGGCTCACACTGGTGAGATCAACAAAATCCCTCTGGCAATTTCAGGAAAATCTAGAATTCCAGAGAGCCAGGGGAAATCACAATTTTCAGATCAGGGGATCAGAATTCATCAACGTTCCCAGCGGGGAGGCGACTTCTAATGTGAAAATCCCTGTGCTGCCAACTCAGCCAAAGTTTACTTTCCTTGAAGTTGACCACCTGCAAAACCAGAAGTTTGGGGAGAGAGTCCATGTAGGGATAAGGGGGCCAAAATGACAATCCCACATTTACCAATAAACTTGGGAGTGGACGGGGGGGGAGAATGAGAGAAATACCAGTTCTGGAATTCCTATCCTGGCCGTTCCCACCCCCGACTCCTTGCACTATGGAAACCACTGAGCTGCAAACAGATGATTTCCCAGGCCTATTGCTGGGAGCACCTGGAATAAATCACTTCCTTCTCCACCCCTGGGAAAAGTCTCTCTCTTGCTTGGATCATAATTCAGTCTGCCTCCAGTGAGCTGAGACTGAGATCAAGTATGGAGCACACCAGTGCCGACGGCCTGAGCTCCAAGAATTATGAGCAATGAAAAGACAAGATAAAGAGGATGTACCTCTGGGGTAATGCAGTGCCTGTTTCAGACGAACCTGACCCCCAAAACTTGGAGACAGAACATTTTCATTCCAGTAAACCTAAATAATTGTTTTAGGTAGAAATATAAAAAATATTTAAGAAATGATTTTATTCATAAGATTTCTATTTACACATACCTTTCTGGAAATCTATGTATCTCCTAAAATGAGTGTCACTTCCTCGCTAAAATTAGATTATATCTAGTGATTTTGTAAAAAAATACTGGAACAAGCTGATGGGATAAGTAATAAGGGTACAAACAGCCTCCCTTTAGAGTAGGGAGACAATAAACTCTGTAAAGAGCCAGATAGTAAAGATTTTAGACTTTGTGAACCATAAGTCTTTGTCACAAATACTCAACTCCGTAGTTGTGGCACAAAAGCAGCCAGAGATATTACATAAATGAATGGATGTGGCAGTGTTCCAACAAAACTTTATCTATAAACACTGAAATGTGAATTACATATAATTTTCACATATCACGAATTATTATTCTTCTTTTGAGTTTTTTTCAACCATTAAAAAATCTGAAAACTATTCTTAGCTCTCAGGTTGTACAAAAACAGGTGGTGGGTTGAATTTGGCCCCTGGGTGACAGTTTGCCTGGTTTATAAAATTCCCAGGGCAAAGACGCATGTAGTTTTGTTTTTGGTTAATGTAATCTTTTCCCTATGCCTCTGGTATTTTAAAATAAGACAAGTGGGTAAGGAAAATGAAAATCAAAGGAATAAATTATTAATACAGGAATTTCAAGAAGAGTAAGAGGAAATATTTTGAAGAAGGTCCCTCATTTGCCAGCTTGCATACAACTACTAACTTAACCTTCAGGCGGAATGAGTTTCATGTCTGTCCAGTTCAGCCGACTCACTGACCTCTCTTAGGTTCCAGGAACACACTAAATGCAAAGATGATGAAAAAATAGCCCCTGCCCTCTGACAGGGCAACTGCTATTAAATAATGAAACGTCCTTTCCATTTAGTGACAGGATTCGATCCTTCATTAGACAAAGCATTTACTGAGCACCTACTACAGGCCAGGTCCTTGGTTAGGCGCCCAACATTCCAAGATAGATAAATTCTGAAGATGTTTATGGTAAGCAACTTTCTTCCTCACTTTTGTTCTTATTTTCTTGAGGGACAAACGGAGGCACAGAGGGTCACGCTGGCTGTCGTCCCAGATGGAATAGCAAAGAGGGCGACCAAAGTGTGACTAGTATCTGCCTTAGCAGGGCTGGGACTGGGGTGAGGGGGTGAGGCCTGTAGGGCACAAACGTTAAGGAGGCCTTCACACGAAAGTACCTGCATGACCTTGACAGTGAGCACATCCTTAAGTTCTGCACCTTAGCACTTCACTCCCCTCACCCTAGACCTGGCCAATGCGTTAGCTCCCCCTAAGGCCTGCTGTGGTCCTGGGGGGGGCTGGAGTGGGCATTTGTGGGTTTGGACTACCTCGTGTTCATGCTCCCTTCCTCAGATGCCCTGATTCCCTGGTGAGGAATCACTTCTTTCTCACTGTATACAGTCTTGTGGACCTCCCGTGGGGGCCTCACCCCCCCCCCCAGCCTAGGCTGGTGTGAGGCCCCGAGGCTGGTGTGGGCATCACGCGCTCCCTTCCTGCACTGTGACTCCTGAGCTGAATGAGTTGGTTTCATGACATCTACAGTCTCTCTGAGTAATGCCAACATTACATACCAAGCCATACCTCAGAGCCCTGCTGCCCCAGGTGTGGTCCACAGACCAGCAGCACTGGCAGCACCTGGAGCCAGTGAGGAGCAAAACCTCAAGCCTGCCCACAACCACAGTCAGAATCTGCTTTTTTTCTTTTTTTTTTTTTGGTGAGGAAGATTAGCCCTGGGCTAACATCTGTGCCCATCTTCCTCTACTACATATATGGGACGCTGCCACAGCCTGGCTTGATAAGTGGTGTGTAGGTCCACAC
The DNA here is from genome assembly GCA_031878705.1 of Tapirus indicus. NCBI lineage: Eukaryota > Metazoa > Chordata > Mammalia > Perissodactyla > Tapiridae > Tapirus > Tapirus indicus. Next base: position 54,196,227 of record CM062918.1, on the reverse strand, counting down.
CCTGGATCTGAACCGGCGAACCCCAGGCCGCTGAAGGGGAGCATGCTGGAGCTAACCACTATACCACCGGGCCGTCCCCCAGAATCTGCATTTTGACAAGATCCCCAGGTGATTCCTGTGCTCACTAGTTTGGGCAGCACTAACCTACACCTTTCCCTCACCCTCCGACCACGGGCGCACCATTGCTGCTTGAGTTTCCCAACCACGGGGTCCTGGGAAGGAGGCCTTGGAGATGCAGGACTTGCTGAAACTCAAGGAGGCTCAGGGCTGACCTTGCCCTTCCCAGGTGGGCCTCACTCCTTGAGGAGTCCTCAGCCAAGGGCTTCGCAGACACGTGCACCTGGTGCTTTGTTGATGGCTGACTCTAAAACAAAAGAGAAAATTAACCAGTGATTTCAAAACATGACAGCACCACCCTTTGAACAAGCCTCTCTCCAGACAAGACCCTCCCCTTTAAAAGTTTGGGGCAGTGCAGGCAGGAGACTCTGGAGGCTGCTTCAAAGGGTCAAGTTTCCCTACAAAGTCCCTCAGGCTAGTATGGGATGGTGGTGGTTCTTTTTTAGAGAAAGGACCCGCTCTATCTTCCTTCTAGAATGGGCTAGGAGTGAAGAAAGGGCATTAACAATCCTGATATTTACTGATAGCCTGCCACGTACCAGACTCTGGAATCTCTTATTCTTTAATGCGACCATAAAGGACAGGTTTTTATAGACGAGGAAACAAATTCAGAGAGGCCAAGTAACTTGCCTGAAATTCTCCATTTGTTACCTGCGGAGAACAAGGGATTGAGCCCAGGTTTTACCAGTGTTGCAGACTCACAAAAACACAGGAAACATAATCCATAAGGAATGACTGTGGTTGGCGTTTGCCCCATGTGAGTGGTGGTGGTGATGATGGCTCCGGGTGTGGACGTGTGTGAACGTGTGTTGGGGGATCCGGGGGTGGGGTCCTCAGGAGAGTCAAGGGCACAAGTGAGAAGCTGGCAGAGGGGCCTTGCCCTTCATGGTGATGGCATCGATGAGATATGCGGTCGGTTTAAGGCACCCTCCACGCATTCCTAATTCAAAATAAAATATCACTATAAAATAAGGGGAAGACAGATGAAGGATGTTCAGAGTTTTCCAATGATGACTTCATCCATGTTTTTTGGGAGAAATGTAAAATATCAAATTCTATCCTTTTTTCCTCATTCTTTTGGGTACCCTGCTTTTGCTGATGCACTCAGCGCACATCCCTGTAGGACCCACCCTCATGCCAGCTGTGAGGGCGGGACGCTCACTCAGCTGTGTGGAGGGGTGGTGACACCCCCCACCTGGAAGACCAGCAGTGTGCACCATGGTGAGGGAGGTGGGGAGGCTAAAAACTCGAGTGAGTCACCGCTCCAAGGATTTCTGGAGCGCCATTCCCGGGCTCTGAGTCAAGAATGTAATTGAAGCCATAGGACAATAGAGCGTGAAAGGAAAGATGTCCCCTGGTGTCGGATACCCTGGCCAGCCAGAGCAGGTGCTTGGCTTTTGTTCCTGGTGCTGGCTGGATCCAGGCGCCCTGCCCCACACCCCAAAGCCTCTCTCGACAAAAGCCACAGCTAAGAAGCTCAGGCTCCTCCTCCGGCACATCCAGGAACTGCTCCAGCTGAGAACAGCCTGCTTCCTCCTGCTGACCCCTTGTTTCAAGGCTAAAGATACAGAGGCAGGAGCCACATCCCAACAGAGGAAACCATGAAGCAGGGCCTCAGATGCTAAGGTTTTTCACCTGAGGAGGACAAGGATATTGTTATTGTCTGAACAAAACTTTCAAGTGCCCCAGGTAAGCTTCCGGTGTCTGGGAATAGGATCAACAACCAGGTGAGCTGGTTGAGTTGTTGAGAAGTCCCTAGGAAACCAAGCCTTGGAGGCAAACCCCCATCACACCCTAGTGGAGACAGGGGACCTGGGCGCTCTCTCCTGGGTGGACGGCGGAGGCGGCTCCCAAAGAGCTGGTGATGGTTGGTCATTCCGTCGTTCAGGGTCTATTCAAGCCCCGCCCCTCCCCACTGGAGAGGGGCTGTTCTTACTATTCACCATCACTGGATTTTAGTTCTGAAGGGCAATGAAGCCTTGCCTCCTTGTGATTTCAGGGGGAAGAGCCAAGTGGACTATTTGGCCCTGAGCCATCCTGATGAAATGAACATCAGAGGCAGCCTTGAAGGAGCAAAGACAGCACCATATGGCAGCCTCACAGGTAAGTACAGCTTCTTTGAAGCCTGGGGAGTGTGGCTATAAGGGCTGATAGCAAGGACACAAGACTCAGGTGTGTTGAAATAATAACACAACAAAAGAAGTCCATCATTGACAGTTTGCTGCATCAGGCACTGTACTAAAAGCCTTAACATGCAATATCTTAGTGATGCTCTGAATGCAGGTACTATTATCATCCCATTTTGCAGATGGAGAAGTTAAGTAGCTCACTCAGTCACACAACCGGTAAGTGGCAGAGGTGGCTTTCCAATTCTGGTCTTACTTCAAAGCCTGGGATTTTAACCACTCCCCTAGACTGCGTTCTTCTCAGTGCAGTTTAGGTTTCTTTCACCCCAGCTTCTTTCCTCCATCACTGCACATTACCAGTAATTAAGGATCTTCCCAAAATGGAGGCGAGAATCGCCATGGGCAGTGCCTCTGAGCCCACACACCCATTATTCACTTTTATCAACCCTGGGTCTAGAGATGGGGTACAGGAAAGAACAAGACGGCTGCTGGGAAAGCATGTCTTCAAGTTCAAGTTTGTGTGTTTTTGTTGGTGGGAGGAGGAGAGGGGGAGAAACAGAGATAACATGTGGAGCGAGATTTCTTCAAGGCCTCTATTTCAACCAGTTTGGGGGAACTGTTTTGTTTTCTTTCTTTTTTAAGAACCCAAAGCCTGGAAATGGGCCATCCAGTCCAGGCTGGAGCAGGAATCACTACAGAGTTAAAGAGTTTAGCACTATATTTAGGGTATGCCTGCACTTAAAAGAAGTAGCCTTGTTTTTTTAAAAAAAGTGTGTTTTCATTTCCTACGAGTCAGAAAATATCCAAATTACAAAGAATCTCATCTAAGTTCTAGTTATGAGAGCAAAACATCGGAAACAATCCAAATGATCAAAAATAGGAGAATAACAAATTATGGCACATTAACCAGATGGAGTATCACATAACGATATTACAAGGACTAGGTTAGCAACATAGGACAGTGCTTATGCAAAATTTTTTGAATAAAAAATAAAGTTTTGAATGAAAAACCCTATATACACACACAGGCAAAACATATGGAAAACACTTTTTTTAAAAGTGGTGGTGAGATTATGAGTGACCTTTTTCTTTGTAGATTTTCTCTATTGTTTTTATAACAATATGTTTTGTGACATATAAAAACCTTGAAATGTATACAGTTATATGGTGGCTTGTACCTTTTGTGTACATTTTGGCATATTTGCCTTGCAACCCGTATCCAAATGTGGCAAAGAGCTTTTCATTTGAACTCGCAAATTGCTGCATGGAATTTACATATTCCTTTAAACATATAACACATATCTATTGCTGTTATACAAATTGGAATGAAATCTTCAGGTTAGAGTCTTTTTCATCCCAGTTTAATTACGCCATGTTTGTCAGTAATACTTTATCTTTCTCGGGTAGGACCCAAGAATAGAAAAGCAGGAGAGCGCCCAACGCCCAGCAGGTCCTTCAATGCAGTAGTGAAACCCAGTTCTCTCTGGGTCAACACCTCATTTGCATCTTTCCTGGAAGGCTGGAAAATGGATTATCTGGAGATGCCCAGGGCTCCTCACCCAATAGGGAGGCCGAAGTCTGACAACCCCCGCAGATCAGCTCACTGCCTTCTCTCAGGGCCACAGGAGCACTGGGGTGTCTTCCCATGGAAGAAGTGAGTGTTCATGGCAACTCTCATCCATGTGCTTTCTCAGAAAGCCGAGGCTCCCTGCAGACCTCCCTAGCGGAGTAGAAAAGCTGATTTTCTAGTCTCTAAGAGTCTATGTTATCATTTGTTTACACTCGACTCTTTGCTCTAAAGATTGAGAGATGCTCTAGGATAAAAGCAAAGGTATCGTAAGACCAAAATTTAAAAAAAGTTAAATGGCACACAACAAGGAATGGGCAGTGGGTAAGGGTGGAGAAGTTTTATAATCTAGCAGAAGAAGCCTACGATCAGGAATAAAAAACTTGGTGGACAGAGTAAATAGTAAAACCAAAGCATTTATAAACTAGCAGAACTAGCAGATTTGAGAGGTAAGGATGAGTCGTGAACTGCCTGTGGCTCGGGGACCCCTGAGAAAGTTACATGGCATGCCCGAGCGCGCCTTTTCCACTGGTTTTAGGTGGTTAAAAATCTTCCAGGAAGGGGGCATGATGTCTGTTTTCAATGGATTCCTGTAACATTTACTCTCAATTTGCCATGTAATCATATCTTGTTATTTTTTAATGTGTGCGCATTGTTTCCTCTAGATTATAGACTCTTTAAGGGCAAGAAGTCTATTTTATGCTTTTTCTATATTGTCCTACAACCCCCAACCTATAGTCCCTAAAACAATGTGCATGCTTCTTAAGTGGAAATGGAATTTAATTCTTAGTCCCATAGGTCAAATCATGTATAATCTTAATTTCTATATATTCTCTAGTTATTAGAAGACAATATGGAAGCACTGTGTTTAAAAAAAAGCGAGCAGAACAAGAAATTTAGAGTAATAAAAAATCATAGCCGGAGGGGAAAGAGAGAACACAAGCCAGAAACAGGAGACATTCCAGATAGGAACTTTCAAGTAGAGGATTAGCAATTGAAGAGATGTAGGCAGTTTTGCCAGAATTTGAGACTAGAAACATTTCCTTGAGGCACATTTTCTTTACATTTATTACATTCCTAATCCTGGGCAAATTATTCTGCCTTGTTCCTTTTTAATTTCTTGGGAAGGTGCCAAGGCAGACAGTCCTGGAATGTTCAGGAAAGGAGTACTTTGTGAGAACACAGCAGGAAAACAAATTATGATGGCAGTCTTCAAGCTGAATAAGCCAACAATTAAACATTTCCCACTGGGTTCCGAGATGCAGATATGCTGGCCATCCCTATGAAGCCATCACCCAGTTTTTTTTTTTTTTTTTTGTGAGGAAGATTGTCTCTGAGCTAACATCTGTTACCAATCTTCCTCTTTTTTTCTTAAGAAAGATTGTCCCTGAGCTAGTATTCGTGCCAATCTTCCTCTGTTTTGTATATGGGACCTCTCCACAGCACGGCTTGATGAGTGGTGTGTAGGTCCGTGCCAGGATCTGAACCTGCGAACCCCGGGCCACCCAAGCGGAGCACAGGAACCTAACCATTATGGCCACTGGGCCGGCCCCCCATCACCCACTTCAAAAACAAAAACGAAAAATCCTATTGCCTGGGTGCTGGTTCACATTTCTAATCTGCTGATCACCGGTCTTTCAGCAACAATATTTAACCCTATTGGGATAGTGACAGGGCTCACTTCAGATAGTGGTGTCCTTGACCACAGCATGATTCAAGTAGTTACTTGGCAATTGTTTTATTGTGAAATATGGTTTTCACAGAGGAATTGGGCCGATGCAGGATGTGGTCAGCCCATCAAAACCTGGCTCATCAGAAGGCCATGGGGCTATATTATTCCACTGCATGTACTTGGGAGTTTAATACTGACTTATGAGTCTAAGCAACAAGAGTTCCACTGAAAAGACAACATTCCAAATCCTGAATATCTCGAGTTGAAAACAGATCAGGACTCACCATCATACAGTGTGTTCCCCTCTCACCCCCATCCCCATGCAGCATCCACCCAGAAGCTCTTCCATGCCTCCCGCCCAGCCGTGCCCATTTGGCCCCTTGGGAGACAGAAGAGAGAATCCTTCCTCAGGCACACACACAAAGGGCTTTTCACCTTTCCCATCATTAGCTTTCCTCTGGAGACAGAGGATTCCGCAGTGGTCCTGCCCAGTGGCTCCTCAAGAATGAACGAGAGCTGAACTGCCTTCGCTTACATCTGTTGCAAGGCCTGCGAGCAGTATTCCTTATTCCGTCCGCTTCCACTCAACTCAGTAACATCCAAATGTAGTTTGAGAATGGAGCAACAGAAACTTATTTTCAAGGGCCAGTGTTTGCTTGAAAATGAAATATGAATCTATTACTTTGGAATATTCTTCACCTCCTGTGCACAGGTGACTAACGACTCCAGAACTGTTACTTGAGAGTTTGTGTCTGGACCATTTGTCCAATCAACAAATGTATTTTCAATGTTTTTTATGTGTGAGGTACCCTTGCAATACAATGAATGGCCTCCAGGGGGATGATACTGGGAATTTCCATTTCAAAAGGAAAAAAGTTACTTTCAGTTTCCCTAGGGACCCAGTGCAGAGGGAGAAAAGGCTCAGGGCTGAGGAGCAGAAAGGGGACCAGAGGAGGAGTAAGGGGTGGGCGCTCTACACACTTCCCCTCGTTTAGTTCTCAGCCTTGTGAGGAAGTGCACAGGTGCGTGAAGAGGCAAACCATCTCCATTAAGGATGAAGAATTGCTGCTCGAAAGGTAAAATTAACCCGGGGTCACACAGCGAGTGATGGAGCAGGATGCAAAGCCAGCCCCTCTGGTTTCCAGTCCCCACAGTGTGCCGCCTGCCCCGCATGAGAGCTGAACTGGATGGGGTTGAACTCAACTAGCTGAATGACCTTGAACAAGCCACTGAACCTCTCTGGGCCTTGATGATTACAAGCCTCCTTCCGGCTCTGAATCAGCATTTCAGTCAGGGCATCAGCCTTCGCAGGCCCTGATAAGGCCTTGACTCTACTCTTTGTTCTCCATGGCCTTGGGCCTTCGTAACATGGAAATAAAACTCTCACAGGCAGCAGGAACCAGTTTCAGCCTCTAGGTTGATGCCCATTTCTCAAAAATTTGGCAAAAGCTGCATTCATATTAGCGAACCCTCAACACAGCTTCATTCGTTGTTTGACACACAAAATTTACGACATCTCTCGAAGGAATGTAGCTCTGAAAACTCTCAATGTCAAAAAGTATATATAATGGAAGGAACACTTCTCGCACCGCCTGACATTTCTAATTTCTTTCCAAATCCCTGTCTCCGATTCTGGAAATGATGGCTCCCTGAGCACCCAGTGCTTGTTTTGATTGGAGAATTTAGATTTTTTTTTTTCCTGTATGGACATCTGACTGCAGATTAAAAAAAAAAAAATCACATCTATAAATAGTGTTGACAAGTTGGAAAAATGGACAACATACACTCAAATATTTGTTCAAGTAAAAATGACATTTTTTTCCCTGGATTAAAAAAAAATCAGGTCAAAAGCATTAAAATTCTGGAGGATCCATACCAGCATACCCCAAAATCAGATTGTGTTTCTGCTAACGGTATCTCTAGGAGCAATAGGTAGGGGAATTGTTCTCTTCAGTACCAGTCTCAAAAAGTTCAGAATGGACCCACAAAGCATTTTTCTTTTTTCCTTAATAACGGATTATAGAACTCCCATCACAGATGTAAACATTTTTGGAAGATGCTTGTATTCTTACTCTGCACCCTTTCTCTGTGGAGTTCCACAATGTTTTACTCTGAACAAGGCAACTTTGCCAGCTGTTCCTTCTGAAATCTGGGCCTGCTAAGTTTCAGCGATGGAATTTAGAGTATGAATCTTGAATTCTTTCTCTGACTTCATGGTTTTCTAAATGGTGACCACATCAGCTTTCAGCCTCGGTGTTTCCACACTGAGGAGCCCTAATGTCTGAGCAGTGTGTTCAGAGATTATCACCCTGGGGCAGAACCAAGGTGAGTGCCACGTGGAGACGGGGTGTTCCCCTTTTCTGTCTATCAGAAAGATCAGGTAACAATCATTCTTCGACTTGGTGTGATGCTTCCTTAATTCATGGATTTCATCTGATCCCTAGAACCCAGGGAGGAAGTCAGGCGATGAACCACTCACTCGTGGTCATGTCAGCTGCAAGCTGACTCAGCCTACATCTTCCCAGCCTCCTCCGCTCCCAACCGGACCTGCTGCTTCATCTGTTTCTACCTGTGTCTAGTGGTTGCTTTTATTCTGATGTAAAACGACTGAAACAAGTGGGAAGAAGAATCCAAACAGGACTTTGGAGTCGCACAGGCCTGAGTCTGAGGCCCGACCCAACTCCCTGTGAGGTATGGGCCTGTGAATGGATTCATTCAGCCTCTGGCATTTGGTATCTGAGAACAGTATTAATGACCATTATTTGGGGCAAAGTGAGTGTTGTCCCAGCTTCACCAAGTCGAATATTAAACACCATCTGTGGTGGTCTCTGGAGCACGCGGCAAGCTGAGGACAGCAGTAGCAGTTAGTGGGTGTCAAACATGCCCTAGGGGCCGTGCAATGTACTCATCACGTGGGTTATACACTTGAGTCTCATGATAACAACCTATGTGCTCGGTGCTAATCTTGGCCCCGTTTCACAGATGAAGCAGCTCTGATTTTAGCTAGTAAAGGGGAAGCCAGATCTGGCTCCCAAAGTGAAAGAGTGCTGGGTTCAGGAAAGGCCTCCATGACTAGAGCAAGGCAGACAGGCATTTTCTGTCTAGCTGAGGACTCGCAGGGTGATCCTAGGGAGGTGAACATGCGGGAAGGTTGAGACAGAGTGTTTATTTGCCTTACACCCTTTCTTTCTGTGGAGAGAGAACACCTGGTTAAAGGGCTTGGAAGAACAGCTACAGAGATATTCAATACTTTTCAATGAAAATATTACCTGTCATCCACACGAGTTTTCATTTATTTCCATTCTACTGTGTTTGCTTTTCCTGAGAATGTCCTTTTGCCCCTGCAGCACAAGTTTGGCCAACTGATATTGTTTGTAATCTATTTTTGTTTGCTTCAAGCCTTCAAGAGAGACCTGTGATACTTTCAGTTTCCTAGTCTGAGAAAATGAAGATGTACTGGAATTTAGAACTCAACACGAAAGGAGAAAATCACAAAGACCCTTTAAAGCAATCCTTTTAAGCAGACTTCCACTGCTGGGGGACAAAGCAGAGTTGGTGCATTAACCCACAATTTGTTGATGTGTGTGTATGTCACTGCTGAAGACTTAGCTAATATGTGAAGAAAAGTCCCCAAACCAGTAAAACCACTGCAAAAGGCCTATAGGTATGTGCAGATACACACAATAACATGGAGAAAGGCTTCTGAAAAGGGTCTTTCCTGCTTGGTTGTAACTAACTGACCAACGGGATGATGCCTCGAGTGCTTGTGGGAGGATAACATGTGGAACCCAGTTTCCCCTGGACTCGGGGATATTGTTTTGCTTTCAGAAACCATTCATGAGGGAAGGTAGGTCAATCACACGATCTAAATTTCACAAAGTAAAAACAAATGACAGGACCACCAAATTTAGAAAATGTCCTACAATGTGCATTTTATTCCATATCATTATACAATGTTTACATATACTTATAACTCTTAAGAACATGTCTTTTCTTTACCAATTGTATGTAGTGCCTAAATCCTTCACTTTAACATGGAGAAATGAAGAGTGGAAATCCACATCAACTGCTGTCCTACGAGTTGTAATGAGCTGCAAGTGTGCCAATTAGAAGGAAATAGTCTTAGGAGAGCAGCGTGGCTTACAAACCCTTGGCTTTAGTGAATTCCGGCATACAGGACCCACAGTCTCATCTCATAGCGAAACTCAAGACAAAATAAATTAGTGTTGGACGGAATTCTAACTTGTACAATATTGAACAAAGGACCACAGTGGGACCTTTTGTTTAAAGTAGCACCAATCTGCACCTGACCGTGTTTCCAACATTAATCTTCCTGTTGAATGTATTGTTGGCACTTTGAGTGGAAGTCTTTCTGCGCTAGTGAGGATTCCTAGACTGACTAAGCATACTGTGTTGCTAAACTCTCTATGAAGTGTGGCAACATCAATCTGGGAAATGGCACATCTGAATCATTATGGCCCTGAGAGGGGCTTGCCTTTGTGTGTGTGTGTTTTCCCCACCCCCTGTTCTAGCTGGCATTTTGTGGATGTTTCTGTGACAGCGGTAAAAGTAAATAAAAATGCATTTAAGGGGTTTCAGGGTAAGCATGGTGTTTAAAAACAAAACAAAACAAAAAACCAACAAAAACAACATGAAAGAATGTGGTTCGCAGCTAAGGAGGTTTTCACATGTTGTTTAACTCCAGTAAAGTCTGATCCAGCATCTGATGCATACTAAGGTTTTCTTCTTTGGCATGAGCCACTTTCTCTGTGGTGGGATTAGAAAATTAAGTCATGAATAGCTGTGCTTCGGACACAATGGTGGTTTGTGCATTTAGGCAGGCGAACATCAATCACAGACAGGGGGTGAGACAGTTAGGACCAGGCATGCTTGGAAGACTACTCATTTCCACACAAGGACCTATGGAGGGGAAGCCGTCTCTGACCCAGAGGAACTACAGGCACGGCAGGTTCCCACAGACTGGTCAGGGGAACCTCCACCAACAATCCACTCAGAATAAAGCGCAGGTGGGGTCTGGTGAAGGTTCACTGGCCGTGTGCCGTGGAATGGGGGAGGTGCTCACAGCACTGGAGTTAACAACAGCGGACATTTCTGAGTCAGAGGCAGTTAAAGGTCTGGGAGATGTGCTGTATCACAATCTCACAGAAAACAAAGATGACATAAATAGGTTTTCTGACAACGTTTTAAATGATTTATTTCTGTTGCTCATTAAAAAAAATTATCAACACATTTCATGCACACTTAGTAGGACATCCTCTTACTACTCTTATAGTGTTCTATTTATCATTAGCATGACAGTCTCACCAGAATACAACAACACTGTTAGACTGAATCAAAGCATACCTTTCAGACAACCAGGGACTTCTGACATGAGCTCCTGTTTTCAAAAGCTATTCTGCCCAAGCATAAGTACATTTCATCATATTTCAAACACTATACCAGGTATTAAGAAGTTAGAAATATGAATATGTAATAGAAATATATATATTATATATCCCATATATAATATATATATAGTTATCCGCACTCCGCCCCCCCACCCCCGGTTTGGCTTTCTAACTTAAAGCAGGACTCAGTTCTCTGTAGGAAATAGAAAACATTTTTTTGGTCCTCGCTACGTATTGGTTCAAACAAGAGGACCTGCGGTTGCAAAGAGAAATGCTGAATTGATTCTTATAAATATTTATCCATATACATAGGTATTTTACCATAAAAGCTGTTTTGAGATTAAAGAGAACTTAATATTCGAGATATAAGAGGAAAACGCAGGCAAGGCCAGCCTTTTAGCTGATTCCTTCCGTTTGCGTACATTTCTGCAGAAAGCCACTGTTTTCAACCCTATTAGTTGGAGGTATGACAGTCTGAGATTTCCTGCCCAGGGCTCCACTCCTAGAATTCAGCCCCAGTTCTTTCCCACTTAAGTTTAATCCTCATTCAGGGCCAGCTTTAGTTGGTTAGTTAGGCGGCGGTTTTGCTCAAGTTGCTGGTAGAGTTGATCTGTACAGGTCAGCAAGCAGGTTAGCAGAAGAGAAGAGGCAGAAGGAAGAGAGGTTAGCTAGACTTGGTGAGAGGGAGTTAACAGACAGAACACAGAGATACCTCAGGCTCTGGTCACTGGCTGAGCGGTTTACTCTCACCCCGTGGTCATCTGTCCCGTGCCCAGGGAGGGTGGATGGTAAAGGCCTGGCAGACTTAGGAAAAGCCAGGATTTCTCTCTTGGTGGGAGGGGAGGGAAAGGGAGCAACAAGGTATGAGGGGGAGAAAGAGTGCACGTTCCTCTTGCACCTTACGAAAACCACTGTATGTGAGCCGGATGTGGTTTCCGGCAATAGCCTAAGGAGCTGAGGCAGGGCTGGAGGCGAGCCCAGCACATCACCCACTCCTTGATCCGGCTCAGTGGAGATCTTACAGTGACACCTCAACCTGCCCATTCCTGCTCACCTCTTCCTGGAACCCTTTTCATCTCCACTCCCAGGGCTGGCTTTCCTCTCAGGTACTACCAAGAGGGGGAACTGCTGCTGCACTGACATTTCTGAAATGCAGAACTAAGCTCCATGCCCCTCCTCCAAGCACCATGACACACGGTACAAATTCTGAACTCACGTCCAGCTTTGCAACTGGGGCTGTGTTACCCTACTCAAACAGCAAAAGAACAACACTTATCTCCACTCAAAACTGACTTCAAATTTATCTGCTTACTTCTTGAAGAGGATGGCATTCGGCTTTGGTGTGAGACGGATGTGTATAAGATGAACAAACTCTCCAACATCTATAGAGACCAGTGTGATATTAATTTTACACACTGGCATATAATCTGCTCAGCAAGGAAGCCAACCATGAGAGTCAGCCCGTATCTGATGGTCCAGGGGACGCCCAGACAATGACAGGAACCTGGCACCTGTCACAAAAAGCTGGAGGATACACGTTTGTTTTGAATGACAGTAACAACCTGAACCCAGACATTCTACTTAATGATCTTGAAAAGCTGACAACTCCTACCCCTGGGGAAAATGAAAATGTCCAGTCTCCAGCCCCTAGGTCTGTTGGGAAACTGATCAATTCTTATTTTAACTTTCTCTCATAAATAGGCAATGGGGAAGATGCTATGTTCATATTATGTTTTCTAGCTTGGACTATCTGCTGACTTGTCCTCTTTGCTCATCCACATTTTCTGAATATTCAAAACCCTGGTCAAATGTTACCTCCTGCAGGTGGCACCCAATCAGAATTACCCTCTTTCTCATTGACTTTAAATACACATCATCTATTAGTTCAGACTTGCTCCATATCATCTGTCTTCCCACAAGATGGCCAGCTCATTGAGGGCTAAGAACATTTCCGATTCATCTCTTCACCACATCCCCACTACCTTCCACGGTGTTTGGCATATGGGGGTTGCAAACCTAAACCTTGCTAGTACATTTACACTATTACATGGGGAACTATCAAAATGGGCAGACAGCATGTCTCAGTTTGCTGAGCCAATGTTTGGCCAAGCTGGAATGGAAGAACTTGGAGAAACCTTAGAGGATCCAGAGGGTCCATGTGAATTCAGCTTAAATGACACTCCTTTGGACCTGCTCCACCTCAGCTGCCATGGAGCTGAGATGCTTGGGTAGCCCGAAGCCAGGGACCAGAAACGTTTATACATTTGGAAGTATTTTCCTCTCCTGTTCTACCTCCCAGATGTCTGGGCCTCCAGTCCCCAGACTCAGCAATGCTCCTGGTTTGGTCCAACCAAGGCTCCTACAGCAGCTGCAGCTATGGCCTGGCCCTCTGAACCAGAAGCCTGGGCTCTGACAATTTCTTGATAAACTTGACTTGCTATTTATCCTCTTGCGTGACCATACCAGATTTGCTTTCCCAATCCATCAGTTTCCCATTTCCCCATGTAGACTGTATTTAGAGAAAGTGTGGAAGTCTCTGGAAGGGTTTCCAAAAAGTAGATGTGCCTTCAGACTTAACAGAACATCTGCTCAGCAGAACTTGCAAACTGGCCAGTCTGTCTACGGCAGGAAGCAGCGTTACTCAGAGAAGGGCCCACATTTATTACTCTGATTTTAAAAAAGAACCAGGCAGGAATCATGGTCAAAAGAAGGCCCAAGGAGCCTTAGGAAAAGAAAAACACAAAATTAGAGAAGTCTTTACACTCTCAGGGGCCAGCCCAGTGGTGTAGCAGTTAAGTTTGCGCACTCCGCTTCAGTGGCCCAGGGTTCACTGGTTTGGATCCTGGGCGCGGACTGACACACTGCTCATCAAGCCATGCTGAGGTGGCATCCCACATAGAGCAACTGGAAGGATGCACAACTATGACATACAACTATCTACTGGGGCTTTGAGGAGAAAAAGGGCAGAAAAGGAGGAAGATTGGCAACAGATGTTAGCTCAGGGCTGGTCTTCCTCAGGAGAAAAAAAAAGTCTTTACACTCTCATGGGAGAGACACTGTCCTGATGAAAGTCTACTATACCCACTGCTAAAATACTTAATTCACAGCCCCCTGAAAGAGTATTTTTTTCTGTGCTCTGATGTCCTTGTAGAGTGAATGACATGATTTTCAGTTTGTCCAAATTTATTTGAGTACAGTGGTACATCAATCCTCTTAGGCTAACAAAACCTACACACAAACAGATGAAGATTACCCACATTTAAAACACAGGAGAAATACAGCCAGATTGTTGAGGAAGGAGAAATGTTGGAAATTAAGAAACAAACATCCACATCATCTTCAAGTTCTAATGTTGCAATGTGTTTTTTTTTTTAATTACTTAATTGCTGTCTTTTAAGTGAAATAGTGAAGCTCAAAGAAAAGAGAACTGTATTCTGACTCATTTCTACCAATGACGTTTTAGGGGGAAAAGAAAAAAAATATCACCTCTAACAGCTACACTTTAAAAATGTCCACAAATGAAAAAAACAGCTATTAACACAAAGATTCTGTATGTACAACAATAAATTTCTACTTGGACATAGTAATCATATTTAGAAAATCTAAGATGTCATTTCATGATTGAAATGAACGTGGCTGAGTAATGAATATCCTTCTAAAAAGTTTTAACTGTTCTTTGTGCTATAAAAGGATGATCGACAATAACCTCAACTTACCTTATTTGAATCCAAGTTCTTTTCCACCTTTCCCAATATGTAAATTCCTAGCAACGTGGGATGGCTGTGGAGCCTTTCATCAGTTAGCCACATCCTCCCAAGCAGGCCATCTACATATCAACAAAGAAGGCTCACCACATCCCAGACTATACCTCTAGCAGAGGAAGACACTGTTCTTCCTGGAAGAAGGAAGAGCTGGAAGGCGGATCTTCCCACTCCAACAAGCAGTGTCCTCTGTGCAGAGGTTCTCAACCTGGACTACACACCAGAACCATCACGATGCCTAAAAAATACACATGCCCAGGCCTCGCTCTAACCTTTGGAAACCAAAACTCTGAAAGGGACCCAGGCATGGGTATTTTTTAAAAGTTCCACAAGGAACTACTGCTTTAGGAACTCCTGATATTAATGTATGATATTCAGAATAAAAAGGAAAAGAAAAAAAAAAGCAGCAGCCAAAAATTAACCCTCATATGTGTAAAGCAGATTTGTAGTTTTATTCAGTGTTGAAACTAAAATGTCAATAAATAAGAGGTAAAAAGAATAGCAAACAGAAGTAGCTTATACAGTGTTTATTTTACACTGAAATGAAGAGCTTCTGTACAACGGAAAGCACAGTGCGTGCCTGGCCCGAAGGCAGGATGCTAAAGGAAAGAGCGAGGCTCAGCTGGAGAAGAGACCAACTGCAGAGCTCAGAGAGGTGGAACGTCCAGCTTGACGAAAGGGTCTTGGGAGAAGTGAAGCAAAGAAACTTATCTGCATGAAGAGAAAAGGTGGGAGAAAAAGAAAAAAAGTGGCACAAATGGAAAAAAGGAAAACTAAACAGATGAGAGCAGCACATGAAACACAGGCGAGAAGCAGACATGCAAAACCCGCGGCCAGCTGCACCTGCAGGAGGATGTCCATCCTTGCCCACCAGTGCCTGGACCCGAGGCGTCACAGGCCCCCTTCTCAGGAAGGGTCCATTTAAAGATGACTCATGAATAGAATTTAAAAACAAATTTTAAGCAAAACCCACCTCTCAGAATATTTAATCATACTTGATGCTAAATTTTCCCCATAGAATCACCACGTTTTAGCACTGGAAAAGACCTTAGACACGGTGATCTGATCCACCCCCTCATTTCCAAATGAGAGAAAAGTCATGGAATTCTCTAGTTTCCATGGTGACAGTTGTGTCTCTAAGGCAATGTGGAGATTCTATAACCTGCAGTGCAGCAGGCACATGCCACACTCTTCAAGAGACCATTTTTCTGCACGGGTAAAGGAATGATGGGAGGGCCTGGAAAACGAAATTTCCAGCTCATATGGAATTCAGTGCTATATTATTAGAATGAACAGAACACTGTGAAACATTCCAGGTTAGACTTTAAAGAGGCAGAGTAAGTTGAATGTCTAGTTGGTTAGTAACATGTAAATCAGTTGTGTCTGCTCGTGGTTCTCATGAGAACAAGACCACCTACTCCAACTTTTCAACACTTACCGCCTCACAGTAGTAGAAGTTGGGCCATTAACTCCCAAACTCATATTGCACAATCTGTGTTTTATTTCCCATTTCTTTGACACAGGTTGTGGTGTTTATTGTGAGTATTTTAAGTCCTTTTATATAAATACAGACTATTAAAGGCTTGGTTACTCTGCAGAGAGTCAATTCTGCCTAGAATTCTTAAAAGTGAGGAAGAGATGATCTTTAACAGCACCATTCTTTAGGCTGTATTCCATCAATTTCCTTTCCCTCAGGTCTTCAGTAACCTGACACTAGGGCTTCTTAAATTTATATTTCCTTTTATGAAAATGATCATGTTGTATTTAATTGAATCTCAGGAAACCAATTTTTGTTATTTCTTGGGAGGTGCCTGCACAATTGCATGGCTTTCTAATTTTACTTGAGCCTAGTTTAATTTCCTAAAAGGACAGTGCTCAAGTCATATTCCAGGTCACTGCTCAGTAGGAACAATCTAGCTCAGAGATTGTGAAATAAATGGATTCTGAAAGGAAAATGATTTGTATAGACAATTAATCTACTTGGCCTTTATATTAGTAGAATGTGAAAAAACGATGATTGTATTATGCAGAGTGAACAGAGAGGTGTAAAGATGGAGACTCTGGAGGCACAGAAGGAAGCAGTGGTGAGTTGCTCGTATTAGCGTGAGGGCATGAAGCTGAGCAGGCAGGGTGGATGAACATTTACATGGAAGTCATATCGTTGAGAGCGTGGTCCAGCTCCTCGCTGATGGCTTTGTACTTCAGTTTCTGAGCATACAGCTCGTCTATGACCAGGAAGTGGAAGGCAGAGGTGCAAGGACATGGAGAGTGATGGAGAGATGGAGGGTGAGTGAGGGTGGCACGGACACCACCCCGACACAGCAGCAAGAAAAGGGCAATGCATGGAGGGAGTGGTGCCGCAGCAGGTGGCCAGTGCAGGAGGCGTGCGTTTTGTTTTTAAATGAATTGAAACAAAAACAAAAAGAACAAAACCCATTAGAAAATAAAACAGGAAAGACTCAATATGAAAATCATAACAAATATGGTAGGTAGGTATATCAGTAAACCATGTTAAACGCTAAACAAAACCACAGAAGGCTGTCTCCTGGGTGGGTAATAGAACACCTTTCTTTTATAGAGCTATATTTTAATTACACTGGAGTAGCCAGCCACCTGCAACTATAAACAGTGGAAAATATATCCAAGGGCAGTGTTTTGGAAGAAAAATTTGCGATGATAGTCTGTAATCCTTCTTGGGCTTCACCTTCAAACCACTGACTTCCTGACAAACTAGACCCTGATACATCAATCTCTTAGTGCCATGTAAACTACTGCGGTCTTCCCGCTCAGCTGCCCTGTTACTGGTCCAGGAGGCCTGAAAGGCGAGGACAGCCACACTTTTGATGGTGGTAGTGTGCCCAGTCTGCAATTTAGTTTTTGTAATGATGAAAGTTTCATACTTTGCTGCACTTTGGCAGACTGTTTTGCAACCATTCATCGCTCTCTCTTCCCCACTAGCTTGGTTACCATCTGCACCAACCCCCAGTCCCCAGACTCTAGCCCCTTCTGCCTCTGAGGTACATATTATATGTACTTTTTCTTTCTTTTTCACAACTGACCCTTCACAAGCCTCAAAGCACAACATTTAGGACTTCTGTGAGATACAGCAGGTGTTACTGAAACAGAACCTTAAATATCTTAGGGAAGAAATGCTTAAGTAGAATCTCGAAATACAATGCCCTATTACACCCACCCCCTTTCAGGACATAAAACATTTGCCAAGATTATTAATGACTGAAAAAAAAACCCCCACCCAAACCCTTACATGGAATTCATACTTGGAAGAAGATGAGTTTGTCTAAAAACAAATCCATACCATTCTGACAATTAGGAGGGGTCACTAAAGACAAACAATACACTAGTCATTCTTACCTACAACTACCTCACCCGCAATGAAAAACAAACCTGCCACACTTCTGAAGAGTGGGAAGCAAAGCTGGATGGATCTGGCATTACAAAAAGAGATGTACCTTGTCTAGTGGCTAACAGTCATCTGGTGAGCAGAGGACTCAGGCCCAAGAGTTTAAGAGCCACAGAACGAAAACCCCAAAGGACAGACAGGAAGAATGTGCAAGAGCAAAGAAGTATATCAAAGAGGATGCACTTGGATTGGAAAATTGTTTTGCCAGGTCAGTATTCAACCATAAGGATTAAATTAAAAAGAAAACTTAAGATCTTACCTTCTAAGTCATCAATGCTTTTCTCCAATTTAGTTACTGACCTCTCCGCAAACTCAGCCCGAGTCTCAGCCTGTAATGATTCAATTTACTTCAATCAAAATTGAGAAGTTTTAGATCCCCAGTAGCTATAAATGTAGGGAAAACTAGAAAAGAAAACCAAGCACAGCACCCATAAAATGGGTCTGATACTGTCAGTCAGTGACCACCATGAGAGATGGCAGCTAGCACAGCACATGAACTCCA
Source organism: Tapirus indicus (assembly GCA_031878705.1). Classification (NCBI taxonomy): domain Eukaryota; kingdom Metazoa; phylum Chordata; class Mammalia; order Perissodactyla; family Tapiridae; genus Tapirus; species Tapirus indicus. The sequence continues at coordinate 54,177,653 of CM062918.1, read as the reverse complement.
AGACCACCTGCGAATATTCCTGACCTGGATTATCATAATTTTAAAATGAAATAGCCCTGACCTGCTCCATAAAAACAAACTTATTTAAAGTTCAGTTGGCTTCATCTAAAACACTCATAATATTACCTCCTTCAGCTTGTCAGAAAGGACCTTGATCTCTTCCTCATATTTGTCTTCCTTCTGCGAGTACTGTAATTAGAAAGAACGTTCTGGATGTCAGGCCACAGCTCACTCTATACTCTTGTCTTCTAATGCAAAGAAAGCACCAGCCCAGCCAACAGATGTTGAGGATCTCTTAGGAGGTAATGGAGCCTCTGATATCAAATGGCACACTACAATACATTCTCTGTTTTCTTGCCTATTGTTTTACATGGGATAAGAACAAGATAACTTATCGACTTGCCATGTGGTTTAAATTAAATTGTTACAGATGATTCACATACTCAACGTAAAATATATTTTCTATTAAAAAAAAAAAGAATCTATTATCCAATAACCATTAGGCAATCACCTCAAAATGACTCCATTTACTAAAATGCCTAATGGACTATAGCTTTCCTGGGCAGGGCCTCAGAAAAGAAAAAGTGAGTGTCTTTTGAGCAGCTCTTAAAAGATGCCTTTCCCCCACACCACGCTCCTGGCCTACCTTCTCAGCCTGAGCCTCCAGTGACTTCAAGTTGTTCGTCACAGTTTTCAACTCTTCTTCAAGCTCGGCACATTTGCTAATGTTTTCGATCAGAGGCAGAAAGGGTGGGAGACAAGCCAGAGGAGGAGGAGAGAAAAAGGAGAGGGATGGGAAAAAATGAAAATCGAGTCCTAGAGAACAAAGGGCTGCCTTAAAGTAGCCAAATCATCAGGTATTAAAATGCTCAATTTTGCCATGGACACTGCCCCCAACCTCGCAAGAGCAGAAGGCAGGGTGACAAACTCCAGCAACTTTGAATTGTGATCATTTGGCTTCTTCTTTGGCTGCACCAAAGAGCATTTATGAAGGAAAAACAAAGGAGTATAAAGGACCCAAAGAAAGCACTTAAAGCAAGAGATAAGATAGCAGAGGGTGTAGTGAAGGTGCAGATGTTACACCAAACGGACCAGGAGGCATTGGAAGCTGAAAGACGTCTGGGTTGCAGTTAAACCTAAAAACCACACATGAGCCATCAGTACCTTATCCTCTGCAGCCATTAATGCTTTCAAGGTCTGATCCATTATTCTTAATTGTTCTTCCAGCTGTCGAACTTGGCTGTTAGTGGACACAGGAAATGCACAAGGCCATTCTCAAAATCAGTGTGCAGGTAAGGCATGCGGTGATACACACATTCACACACAGACACCCCACACAAGTCCTCCGAGTTCCATACTCGTAACTCATCCACGTCAACACATAGGAGCCCGGAATTGAAACAGGTACATATGCAGTTGCCAGAAGGTCATGCTGTTTAGTCACTGCTCTGCAGCACCTCACACACGGAATCCTGGCGCCAGGTGTGCTTACCCTTCTGAGAGCTCAGCCCGCTCCTCTGCACGTTCCAGGTCACTCTCAATGATGACCAGCTTACGGGCCACCTGCAGCAGGACAAACAATACACACACACGATGGGGCTTACAAGCTTTGAGTAAGGGGGTATGGAGGTGGGGATTGGATCCATCAGCCCCTAGGAGTCCTTGTCTACAAACAAGATGATCCCTTTTCCCATGGACTGGAGAGAAACAACTCTCCATCAGGAGTGCCTAAGGAGGGGCGACCAGGGGCCTCTGCTCACACAGACCCAGAATGGTTAATGATGAGTGGGCGGTCTTACTTTAAGTCCGACCCAGGTGAAGTCTGTATAATTACAGAGCAGCCAGACCAAAGTGTGGAAGGAGGGAGGGAGACAAAATTCAGAATCTCAAAAATAGCAGTAGGAGGAGACATGATGCATTTTATGCTGAAAAGGTGGGGGCTGCCAAGAAAATAATCATAAGAACTCCATCAATTTAGAGCTTTGTACCTCAACCTCCTTTTCGCGGCCAAAGTTAAAGTTGCCAACAGAAACAGCAAGAGAAGCTACCACGAGATAAGCTGGTGAGATGACTAATGAAGTCAAATCTGTATTTAGTGGAAGAAAGAACCTGAGGGAAGAAGGGATCCTCTGAAGCATTTCAAAATTAGTGGGCATGGGGGAATCTGGAGATAGTAATAATAATAATAATAATAATAATAATAAGAAGAAGAAGAAGAAGAAGAAGAAGAGGGTCAATGCCATTTCAGGATAGCCAGGATGTGATAGGATAAGGGAAAAACTAAAACCTTAACAGTCATGTTGGCCCTGTCATCACAGAGGTTGTCTTCATGGGGACATGACCAGGAGCTGATTCACCCTGAACCTGCCTTGATAATGGGATTCTACCACCTTGAAGAGAGAGGAGGACAGAATGAAAATGGCCTCCGTGAATCTACTGAGCAAGTGCATGATCTGTGTCTGCGCTGCCTGAACTGGACCTTGAGAGGTGAATCACAACAGGAAGAACTGCCCGTATGGTGACAACATGAGAGGCTCCTTCCACAAGCCTCAAGAAGCCCAACTCTCCCTTCTCCTGGCCAAAGATCTCTTGTGGTCTTGGGCGGGCAGGAGCTTCTGTCTTCCCCTGTGCCACTGACTGGCTTCATGATAAAGCCTGGGATCCCCTAGCAGGATCAAAATAAGAAATGTTTTCTGGAGACAAAGGAACTCTGCTTCTCAAAACCAACCATTTCTGCCAAGGAAACATCGTTTCACCGCAGAATGCAAGGCTGTACGCTCTCCCTGGCCCCACCCAGTGCTAGTGCTGGGGAGTCCGGGAGGCTTTGGGCCCCAGGATCTGACCTCTTCATACTTGCGGTCAGCATCTTCAGCAATGTGCTTGGCCTCTTTCAGTTGGATCTCCTGAATTTCCATTTTCTCCTCATCCTTTTGGGCTCGGCTTTCAATGACTTTCATGCCTCTGAAAAGGAAGACAGGCAAGAAACCCCAGGTTTAGAACTGACCCCCAAAACTCACAGCACACTGCGTGGTCTGTGGGGTTCACTGTAACTGGCAGACCAAAATAGAGCACAGAGCTGCTTTTATCTTCCAAACCATGAAACAAGACTTTGCAGAGCTGAAGGCAGGAACAGACATACACTTCTGTTTATTATGAATGTACCGGTGGAACTGTCCAGGCATCGAATGTCAAATGGAGGGTACCATGTCAGGATACTGTCTGAATACGGGAGGCATGGAATCAGGAAAAGCTAACACGCTTTACTTGCTATTTAATAATGGGATTTCTTCCCTTTCCTAGTGGGAAGCTTCAGCTTGAAAATGGATCAAAGTTAGAACAAAAGCAAATTTATCTTCATGTACCTCTTCCTACAAGGAAGGTAGCTGTTCTTACCCCAGGAGCCACAAATGAAAATATTAGATTGAACCATATGAAATTGCTGATATTTGACCACTTCAGACCTCCAAACATGGCAATTTCTTATGCGTCAACCTAATACTTTAGATATGAAACAATGAGTTCTGCCTTTAGTGGAACTCTTTCATAACAGAGGTGCTGGAGAGACAGAACTGAGTCCATCTTCCACGCTGATGCATATGTTAGGGTCCTATGGCACGGTGTGTTAAGTTTTGGAAAACGTTAAAATGACCTCTGATACATTACAGATTTATGGAAAAACAAGTCATTTAAAATGGGATTCATTTACCTAAATCTAAGTAGGCAGTAAGGTAAATAAACCACTATTTTTGGATGAAGCACTATGATCTGTTTTAGGACGTCTGAGTTTTAGTCTTGGCTAGAGAGTAAATGATCTCTAAATTCCTTATTACTGCAAAGTCTAACATTACCAGATTGCCTTTTAGGTTCACTAACAAGTGTATTTCAGGAAGAAGTCAGCCACAAAACCACTGGTATGAGTACACTGTGATGAGTCATCTTAAAGAATTCCAAAACTCTTGTTGGAGAGGGAAACAATAAGCAGCAGTGAATAATGAGATGAAAACTTCAGCTAAAAAGCTTCTTGAATCCTGAAGTCTGAAATCACTCTTTATCCACGGTGGCAGGGAGCAGAAGTTCATTTCGAAGATGGAGAAATGGACAAAATAATTGACTGCATTCTCCTGCCCTGGTCATAGCACAGATAAACACTTCCAGTGTTCTGAGCCACCACACCACTTTGCCATCCCTCAAACATTAGAACTCTTTTCTGGTCTCACCACGTGGTTCTATGCAATACGAATACATTAACTTGAATAGCTGAACATAAGAGAAAATGCCTTATAGAATACACTACGTTGTGCTGGTCTAGGTGGCCATGGTTCTCTTTTACTACCAAAAAGCTGAATCTTGGAGCAGCAAGTCAGGCAGAGCCAGGTTACAGTGGGAGCAGGCTCAGAAGACATGAGTATCTGACTGTATTTACGTTTGTGTATGTGTCTTATCAGCATTACTAAGTCCAAAACAATTTAATTTTGCAGATCATATTTCTGTTTTATCTGTGCTTTCTCTTCCACCTGTTTGTGGGGTGACTCGACAACTGACAGCCCAAAGTTCATTTATTGAGGCCTAACTCTCGGTGGTGTATTTTAAAATAGTTATCTTTTAGAAAATATGCAGAATTGCCGTGTGGTCAGCAGGAACGAAAGAACCAATGTTATCCCAAGACTCTCTCGTTTACACGTCCATCCCCCGTGTTGGATGGCGAGCTCTATGAGAGCAGGAACAGGATCTTTTTCTTCTTTGTAACCTCGGGGTTTAAAACAGTGCTCTGCACATAGGTGTCCCACTAATGTTAAATGAACAAAATCAATAGTTATACCTGGGATCAACTGAGGAAATGATCCCACCAAGGGACTGGAAAACTCTTAAACTCCAAAGATTGGAGAAGCCCTCCTGTTCCCCCAGGAGGAAAGGCCTGTGCTAGGAGCCGGGCTGGATGGGTTGTCCTCACCTCTCGCTCTCATCTGCTGCCTTCTCAGCCTCCTCCAGCTTCTGCAGAGCTGTTGCCAGACGCTCCTGGGCACGATCCAGCTCTTCCTCAACCAGCTGGATGCGTCTGTTCAGAGAGGCTACATCGGCTTCAGCCTAGGCAGAGAGAGCAAAAGGCGTTTCAGAGTTGGAGAGAAGTGACGGTCTCTCCCTCAGGAAGCGGCTGAGACCAAAACTCTGATTTCAGACAGGAAGCCTGGGGCCTTGTGGCAGGCTACCTTTAAGTGCATTACCAGCCCTGGTCAATCGTGGAGTTCTCAGGTACGTTCACACACTGATTTCTACAGTGAATGTCCACACTGGTGTATACGCAAATCCATACCCACAATCCTCATCGGACAGATGGACCCTTAGCAAACCCTTTCTCACTTGGTTCCTTTCTTCCACAGATTTTAACACCCTGACTTTACCTGACTGTTACAAGAGAGCTTCATTACAGACACCTCATTGCTAGGGGCCTGAGGTGTGACAGAGATGACAAGACTTACCCAGGCTCAGCCACATTAAGGCGAGAGCAGTACAGCCAGAAATCAGACTCGGGAGTCTCAGCTCCCCTTTCTCCTGGCCACTTTCTCAAAGGGGCCTTATAAAGGAACGAAAATATTTTAAAATTCAGTGGTTCTAAGATATACACCACATAGAGACACAACAAAATCCAGGAACTGCCCTCCCCACAGACCCCTTTTCAGTACCCCCTTCAGAATAACTGGTCACGCTGGAACAGGACCAAGACAAATTTCCCAAGTGTTTTGACATAAGCCTACTGGAATTTCTTACAAGTCAAGGTTGCTACAAGGAAAGTTTCAAACTCCTTAGGAGAAAAGCAGTTCAGATACTGTTTTTATTTGGTTATTTATCTCTGAAAGAAGATGTTTCCTTCTTGGGGATGCAATGATTACCCACTGCTATAAGCATTGGCCAGACTGTGATGGTCTGTTATATACACTTGCATTGCTGGCTGTTTAAATACTAGGCATGGAAATGAAAGATGGAACTTACTAGTCAGGTACCGTTTCCTTGTCCTCATTCACTTTGAATGTACGCTTATCCTGGGGTGATGTGGTTTTCATGATACTGGGGAGTTTTCCAAAAATTACAATACACACGTAGGGATCTAAGCTAGTTCTCTATCTACATTCCTGTCTTCTTTACTCAACTATAAGCTTCTTACATGCACGGAATCACAGTTCTCTGCACAAGAGTATGGGCTCAGTAAATGTCTATTGAATAAAATGAGTAAAACCAACCTAATTTAAACAAAAGCAACTTTCTTAGCTCACAGACCATGATATACACAGTTTGAAATGCACACATAGTTAAGAGAGAGGCTGTGATTATGGCCTTGAATCAAAGGAATATGAGAACATTCAGATCTTCGCTCATCTACATTTCTAAGATTTCAAATACCAAGTTTTGTCTGGGAAAGAGAGGTGATTAGGCTATCTCCAACCCTGGAGAAGGATTCTTCATAAAAACATTCAAACATACTTTTATCTTGTCAAAAATGTAGTAACAATTGGTTGACAGAGGCAGGGGAAAAGAGAAATGAATTGAGGATATTTTACAACTGTTACGGCCCAGGAAATAAATCATTATTGGTGCACAGCTAGTGATGGACCCCACTAGGTCTGACTGGTAGGTGACTTGTTTTTTTGGAGAAGGGGTAACGGTAATAGGGATAACAAATTTCTTAAGTGTAGGGAACTGTCTTTTTAAAGCCTTTAGCCCTATTTTTAAAAATTGGAAGGAGATATATACATTAAGGTATACTTTTGGGTCAGGTCAGCCTTCTTCACTTTTATGTATTTTCTGTTTCCAGTAAAATTCTATTCCTTTTATGAATGGCAGCGGGGGGGGGGGGGGGGGGAGATGGGACAGGGGATGGGACAAGCAAGCAACTCTGAAAGTTAAAAATAAAAATGAAGAGCAAAATCAAAAAAGCTTCAGTAGTGTGTCTAGGTAATATACTCAAAAGTATTTCTCATTTTTCCCCCCTTTGCTTGTTATCATCATTTTTAATATGAAGGCAAATATTCTTGTCACAGGTGCTGTGGCCAGAGAAAGTCAACAAGATTTTCAAAGCATTTTTTGTAGCCACCACATTCTAAGTTTCCTGCTCTGCTTTCGATCTGCGCCCCAGCCTTGAGGACTTTGTACTCACAGAAAGGAGATTGTTTATGCTCTAAGGGTGAGAGGCCAGGCTAGGCCTCCAGCTTCCCACATAGCCGGGGCATCGGGGAGTAAGGAGACAGTACCTCGTGTTCGTTCCTGCCTCTGCACACAAGATCTCCCTGCCTGAGGTCCCCCTAACAATCTGTGTCTTCCCTCTTATTGCCCCCCACTCTAACTGTTCTTTCCTTTAGCTCTGGACACAGTTTTATAAATGTCACGAACCTTTCCCACTAGGAGCATTTTGTAGAACCTTAGGTCGCTTGACATTAGGGTTGTGCCCTACAGAAACACCAGCCAAGAGGGCCTGACGTAGGGCACCCAAACACCAAGTGGGAACGGAGATCTGTTCTAGGAGCCACAAATGGTGCACATGCAGAGAGCACAACTGCGAGTGGTCTGCAAAACGGGGTCTCAGTTGTTTAGCTAGAAGGGTCCCGAGGCATTGTCCAGAGGTTCTTGCCACTGGCTGCATGTCAGAATCCACTAGGAGACGCATATTAAAAATACAAACTTCCAAGCCCCATCCCTAGAGATTCAGGAGGTCAGAGGGAAGGGCAGGAACCTGCACTATAAATAGACAACCTGTTGCACCCTTCCACCCTCCCCACCCCACCACCCAAAGAAGCTGGCAAATTCTGTGGGAACTACTCTTCCAGCTCTTCGTTAAAAAGAAAGTAGGAAGAGGGAGGGATCTTTGACCCAGAATGCTGAAGCATGCTCAGGCCATACAGCCGTCAGTGGGAGATAAGACGAAAATCCAAAAAAAAAAAAAGGGGGGGCGGGGTGCTGGCCCGGTGGCGCAGCGGTTAAGTTCGCGTGTTCTGCTTCAGTTGCCCAGGGTTCACTGGTTCGGATTCTGGGCGCGGACCTACTTACCACTCATTAAGACATGCTGAGGCGGTGTCCCACATGGAGCAACTAGAAGGATGTACAACTATGACATACAACTATCTACTGGGGCTTTGGGGAGAAAAAAATATGAAATCCAAGTCCCCTGGCTCCTCATGTCCTGGCTCTGTCACATCCCTTCATGGCCTCCTGGGACCTCATGGAAGCCCTGGAATTGGTGGTTCTCACCCCTGGAGTCTTTCCTCTTGTGTCAGAGTGACAGGAACTCTACAGCCACCCCCACCCCAATATCCAACAGAAAGGAAGGCCTCAGTGACAGAGCCTAACCAGGACTAGAACAGAGTATCATCCACTAAATAAGTCTTCTCAATCCTTTCTGAAATAAGGCGTGGTATAAAACTGAAAACTTCATCAAGTAACACTAATGGGTAACAGCTCACATAAGGACACAGAGCCTTTGCTCTCAATCCCAGAAACCAATGCTTGCTGACCCAGAGGTGTCAGAGAATAGGCAAGGGTGCTCGTAGGTTACAGCCAGAATGGAGAGCAGTGTCTGGGGTGCATCTGGCTCTACGTTAAGCTTCCCTCAGGAAAAACCTGGACTCTCACTGGCTCCTCAGGCCCTATCATACTGGTCTGATCACAATTTTGTTTGGTTCCCAAGAATTCAAGATATGTTTAATTCCATATATTAATTTAGGGCACCTTTCTCTCTCATTTTTTCTGTTTCTTGAATCATGCTCTGTGTTCAAAGGGCCCACATCTCTCATCTTCACTAGCCTTTATTTCGGTATGTAGTCTCTAAGTTCTGAGGCTAATTTACACATTTTCTAAGGTTCCTTTCATCACAGCACCTGGGCAGACTACCTAAGACTTAACCTGCTGTTGCCTCCGCCAGGGCAAGCCCACAGCCACATGACCATCTGTTATTTAAAAAGCAGATCTAAATAACAAGGCGTTTGGGAAGGGTCAAGACCCCAGAAGCAAATTATTTCCAGGCATGGAAATCACCCTTAGTGTACTGGGTTAGCTTCTTCTAACAACGGCCCATGTGTTGACACTGCTGGCAAGTCTTTCAGTTTGGGATGCTAGTTTCTTTTATTTCAAAAGTGCTATTGTGTCCCAACATGTAAGGAGCTACTCAGAAAAGAGACTGCTATATTAATAAAGGCTACCAATTGTCTTCCTGCAGATCTGTCGTGATCTACACTTGTGAGGGGCCTTAGAGTAGCATGTGCCTGACTGTCCCCCCCAGCCCCACGGTACCTACAAAGAAAACAAGGGCAAGCACACCACTCCCCCCACCCCCAGCAAGGTACTATACAGAAATCAAGGGCATGCCCACCTCCAATATAGCAAAATAGTACTCCAAATCAGACTTGAAAGAAAACTTTTACAAGGCCTGAATTTTCATGAAATCCAGACGTTTTAGCCAAGACAACAAAAAAAGAAAAATAGCAATGAGTTTTATTTAAAAAAAGTATTCCAGTTAAGACTATTAAGAAGAAATAATCTTAGGAGAGTGATATTATGTCCTTAAAATTAATCCTCTGTAATATGTTTTTAAAGTCCTGCCTGAACCAGAGTGGAGCATGGGATGATCAAAGGTCAGGCCTTTTTATTTTAAGCAAACTGTAGTTACACAGAGAAGGTTTCACCCAACTTGCTGTGTAAGACCAAGTAACTAGAGCCAAGTTAAACTTCTGTCCTTATATGGTAAGAAAGGGAAAAAAACCCACTGATGACATTAAGGGGCACTCCCATGGATAACAGATAAACACAACCTCCTCTATCTGTGCCAAGGCCTATAATTTATGATGCGTATTTGTATAACGAAGGAGAATGGAGATGAACAAGGCATTGTCATGCCTCTGCCTTGCCTACCCAGGGAAGCGGAAATCTAGAGTATATTCCGGTTACTGCCATCCTGGGAGTGCCAACCGGAGCACAAAATGCACTCTCAGTTCCCTGGTCTCAGAAATATTTACCAGCTCTCAAGAGGGATAGAGCTGGGAATTCCTGGAAATTGGTTATCACCCATGATTTAATAAAGTTACCAAATAAGAACCTACAGGCTGCAGCTTTAAGTCTCCTTGTTTGCTGGGTACTATCCAGAAAGAAGGAAGGAGGACTGGCTCCTTCTTGGTACTTTTTCCTCTGATAATTACAAAAAACAAACAAAACCCTAGTGGTCAGAAGACCTCGAGTCAACCATTCCATCAAGCAAAGTAGCCTCATTCCAACATTCTGAAGGGCCCACATACCTCGGGAAAACAAACCAGTAGCAAGTAAGAAATGGCCACTCTTTCCAAGGTAAGTGCGGATGTAATAGAGCCAATTAATTACAGTCTGCCTGAACTTTTGAGAATCTGAATTTAGAAGCAACTCTCCAGTCAAATATCTTCTGCAGTGGCTCATGATTTTGTCACTAAACCTTTTCTTTGCTGCTAAGAGAAACTGTGACTGCTGGCTTAACTCACAGCTATGTCTGACAACTAATTACCAAGAAACCACCTTAACTTAGCTGCCTGTAAGCTTCAGAAATTAGGAACAACTCTCAACGTCAAATTCTCTCTTCAATGGTCTGACCCAGTCCTCAAGTTGCTGTCTTACAGGTTCTGTGTCCAATCACCGGGATAGACTGTTTTCAAAAATTACTGAAAAAAGCTGAAACTATTTAAACCACTTTTAATATAAAGCTTTGAAAAGAATGAAAGCATAGTCTTTAGCTAACCGGCACAAGAAGAGGACTATTAGAAAAACGATGCATAGAAGACAAGGTGAGTATAAAAGTAACGTGTCTTCTGGGTCTAACATTCATCACCAGGACAGGAGTCCATACAAGGTTCCCCTGTAAAGGAACACATGTTCCCTTTCTTAGCAGCGTGAGGGGAGTTCTACTGACTTCCACCACTCTAACGCACCAAACGTGCCTTCAGGTCTGCACGGGTCCTCTCTCCATCCAAGTTCCAAAAAGAAAAATGACTGATTAAAATGATTTAAATGGAGTGTTTTAAGATGTAGAGAAATCAACAGGCCATTTTCAAGACTCTCCAATAGGTGGTGACTTGAAGGTGAAGAAGCAATGAGCCATACCAGGTGCCCTGCAGCTGTAACACCAGCTGACACTCACAGAGCACTTACTCTGCTGTGCCAAGCACCACTGAAATTTCTTGACACATTCTAACTCCTTTCACCTTCACAACAGGTAGGTACTGTGACTATCCACATTTCAGTTGGGGAACCGAGGGACTGAGAAGTTAAGTGATTTGCCTAAGGTCTCACAGATAAGTAGTGGAAGTCAAGATTCAAATCTTGGCAGCCTGGGTCCTGTGTTCTCATTCTCATCCATCATGTTCTATTAATTCTAATGGTTCAAGGACAGCTGCTAGCCAGTCAGAGAGGGAGTCGGAATCAACTTATCGCCCAGCCAAATTCAGAGTCATCCATGGGAACTTTGCTGAATTGTCCTGTAAAGAAAATTATGTTTTGCCTATTGATTTCCTAATTCCCTTCTGTATTTTAACTGAAACTTCCTCTAGTTAGGGCCTCCTCTTAAGAGGACTCATTTGCTTCTATGTATTTTATGCAAAACAGGTCTTGCAGTTTCTGCAGTCAGTCATACTGCCACTACAAACACTGAACCAATAGGATTTACTCAAAACAGGCCAGTATTAAGCACAGCTGGACATCATATTATTGCTTGTCATAAAATCCCCAAGGTGTTTGAGTATTGTGATTTAAAACGCACACACACACACACACACACAAAACCAACAAATAGCAAATGCTCAAACTATCTCTGAAATCCTGTTTCTGTTTGCTAGATACATTTGCCTTAGGAGAAAGGAAGGAAGCCAGGTACACTCAACATGGGGGAGGGGAAGCGGCAAGAGAATACACCCAATAATCGCTGACATTTAGCCAACTTTTTTCAAGACTCGGTAACAAAGGAATACCTATCTGTATAACAGAACCTGGGAGGAGGGATGGTTAAGAAAGGGAAGAGGGCAAGGGTTGCATACTATATAACTCAGAACCTGGCGCTGTCAGTGTCTCAAGCTTCCAGGAAACCAAGGGTGAACAGGGACGGGGGAGTTTAGCATCCCGGGGCCCCAAATCTGGCAGTGCCTCAGACTTGACCTGTCAGCGCCCCTTCCTAAAGGAACGGATTTCCAGAAGGAGGGACCTCTTTCCTCCCCACCCTCAGAGTAAATAATTCCAGCAGCGCAAAGTGCACATCCCGGGGGACCCAAACCGAACGCAAACACCCCAGAAATACAGCCCCTTCTGGGAAAGTGCTGCTTCCAGAACCTTCTCCATACCACTCCTGCTTCCCCTCGGAGCTTTTACTTTAGACCAGGGAGATGAAAAGGAAGTGCTGAGGACGACCGGCAGGGCCCCTCCCCAGAGCCCGACGCCAGCTGGCCCAGGTGCGCCAGGTGCGCCCCGGAGGGGGTGGAGGCGGGGGAAGACCGGCTCCGGAGGACCCTGCGGGCCGCGGTGGGGCAGACTGGAGAGGAGGCGCCTCGGGCGGGGGTGGGGGTGGGTGATGGGTGGGTCCCTTACGGTCTCCCTTAGCTTCCTCTCGTAGTCCAGCTCGCGCTGCAGGCTGCCCGCGCGCTCCTCCGCGGCGTCCGCCTGCTCCTGCAGGCTCCGGATCTTCCTCCGCACCGCCTCCAGCGAGCTGCTCCCCGCCATCGCGCGGGGCGCCGGCGGGCAAACGGGCGGGCTGTGGTGGGCGAGGCTGGCTGCAGCGCTCCGGCCGCCGCTGCTGCTGCTGCCGCACTCCCGAGCTCCCGCGCCCCGCCCAGGACACGCTGCGCGATCGCGGCGCCCCCTGCGGCCCAAAACCAGCCCGGAAGTCGCGGCTTCCCGGGCGGCGCAGACGAACCGCAGGCGGGTGCGCGAGCGCCGGGGGCGGGCGCAGCCGGAGGGGCGGGGCGCGCGCCGCGGACCCCCGGAATTTGCAACTCGCGGGAGGTACTGCGCATGCTCGCGGCAGCGGGGAAGACGGGCGCGGGGGGCGCGCGGCGGGGCACCGGCCGGGCTGGGCCCTTCCGGGAGGGTGGCCGCCGCGCCAGGAATTTTACTTCGACTCCCAGCGCCTCTCCCCGGCTCCGTGGTGACCCGGGGTAAGGGACCTGGCTGCTAAGGGCAATGGTGCCGCCTACTGGCGGCGGGAGTGCGCCGCTCTGGAGTCCCGGATTCCTATGCCCAGGAGGGAGAGAAACTGAGCGAGGGGTTTGGGGGCTGAATGTGCTCCCGAAGGGACTGCTCCTCGTTGTAAAGAACCCCCGAACACAAGATCCTAACCACAACAACCCTCCTCCCCCTCCAGAACTCACGAAGTGAAAACCACTAACATTGCATAGTGGTTAAACCTCTTATTCTAAATGCAGTCTTCCTAGGTTAGAATCTGGCTCCTAGTTCTCTCCTGGCTGTGTGACTTTGGGCAAATAACTTGACTTCTCTGGGCTTCATCTGTAAAAGTGGAGTTAATAGTAGTACTTTCCTCATAGAGCTGCTGTGAGGATTTTGAAATAAGACGCTTAGCACAATATCTTGTACATAGTTTAAGAACTCAAATGATAGCTTTAGTTAATAAATACACAGACACTGTCTTAAGAGTCAGGCTGGGGCCATTAACCAGCTGTGTGATCTCAGGCCTGCCAGCCTCTCTGGGGCTCACTTTCCTTTCCATAAAAACAATCATCTCAAGGGTTCCTTCTAGTTACAAACTTCTCTGGTTTGAGATCAGCCTCTGAGATCTTCTGGAGTCTGACCAATGCTGGGCCGGACCGGGATGCCTTTAAAAGGCACACCAAGGAAGGCTACAGAACCCTATGAAAGCCTCCGGCTACAGCTGGATGAAAACCAACGCGGACACAATCTCTGGGAGCCATCCTCTGCCAATTCTCCCTTTGGGCTGCGTTTTAAATGCCTTCTGTCTCACAGCTTTCTTTCCTCACCTTTCTCCCAGGAGGCCCTTCAGGTCAGTTCCTCATGTGTTTAAGTGTGGAAATAATGAAGAAAAAGAGAACATGCTTGGCAACCCCCCTCTTCCCAAGCCTAACGGCGAACCTCCTTTGCTTCCTGACTTATTTTCTGTGGACTTTCTCAGCCTCTGCGGACGCTCACAAACCCCAGCACCAGCCCTCACATCCTGTAGGTGGAGCCTCTCGCTTTGTTTCCACACAGTTCGTCTGGACAGGCGGGAGGTCACAACTCTTCCGCTAGAGGAGTACTACAGTCCGCGGGGCTTTCAACTTTGAGGGTGGGGGAAGGGGCCGTCTAGGAGCCTCCAGGAGGAGCCAGGGAAACTGCTGGACACTTGCGAGTGCTCTAAGCAGCCAACTAGTGACTTAATGTCCTGCTTTTCAAACACCTGGGAAAGTCAGTTTCAGGTGAGTTCATTTTCATGCTGATGTCATTATACAAGAGTTTAGGACAGTTGTTCTCAGCCTCGGCTGCACATTGGAATAACCTGTGTATATAAAAAACACTAACGCCTGGGTTCTACTCCCAGAGATTCTTATTTAATTGGCCTGGGGTGCAGCCTGGATTTGGGGTTTTAAAATCTCCCTAGGTGATTCTGTTTAGCTAAGGTTGAGAATCACTGATTTAGGAAGCCAAGACCTACAGGGAATAAAGACAAACTGTAAATATCAGATACATCACAGTTGTTGGGGAAGAGGTGGGGGGCCAGAGAGAAAATGGAGCCCTTGATCCTGTTTAGCCTCACTTAGGTGGAGCGACAACAAAAAATTCAGAACAAAACCATCAGGGATGCTACTTGAATTACAACCTTTAAGCTAGGACAGCTCACTTCTGGAATAGGATTTGTAATGTATGTTGATAAATTAGTAGAAAAATGTTTTTAGTAGTAGAGTAATGTGAAAATGTTTTACACTCGTGAGTAATGACAATGAAATGTCTTAATCTCAAATGTAACATGATTCTACCTCAGGAAGCTGACCTCTCTCCCACCTCTAGTGACATCTGTCTCTTCCTCCTCAAATCTGGATTATTTTTACTAGTTAGGAATTACTCTAAATATAGCATTTCTTCACAAACTTCAACATCCCTACATGTTCCAGACAACCTAAAATGTCTTAAAGGGAAAGGTGATCAATATACTACTGAAAAAAAAATAGTGTACCATATTAGGGACAGTTTTCCAGTGGAAAAAAAAGAACAAAAACAGTTTCAAAAATCTCCCTCCCCTGCTGGCCCCGCCTCCCCAGCTGGCTTTAAATATCCTCTTTTCCCCTTCTGCCCCACCTCATTCCAGTGTTCCCTTAAACAAGACTTTTCAATAGACATTATGGACTTTTCAACTCCATAATTACAATAATTATGATCTTTTTTCCTTAAGAATTGTAGTAGCTTCTTATCTCTTTCTCTTGCCTTCAGTCTTACTGGGCTATTTTCAAATTCTCTGCATTCTTTTCCTTATAAGGAATATCTCTCCTTGATCTATCAGCGGCTCTTTTGAAAAAACTAAATAAACGTCCTGCTGGAGAATTTGGGGGAGACAGACATCCTCCATTTAGCCATATACGGAGCAGACATCTGATCTACATTATACAAAGCAGTCACAGAGTTATATGTATTTTTTGGCTCTTTTTCTAAAGCCAGGTAGTTTGTAACTTAAATGTTTTTGTTAAATCAGTGCTTCCCTGAAGCCCCTTTTCCAGGAATCTTGATTTTCACTGAAAATTTCTTTCTGTCAGATTCTAAATGTCCTATGTCTGGATCTCTCATTTACAAAGCACACTTGGAAATTACATTTCAAGCCTTTCGTGCCACAAAAAGCCTTTACTGATTTCAAGACCCAAAACCCTCCAGCAATTTGCATTTTACTCTGTACAAAAAATTCTGCGGTTGAACTTGGTAGTTCAACTTCTGGGCATAGTTTTCCCGGGTGCTCATACATTCTTGGAATTGTTACCGACTTCCCAAGGAATTCTTTCCTAATTGGGCCTCTAGGCTTAATTAGCTTCTAGAATGGAATCAAACGGTGTGAGAGGAAGTCAGTCCTTTGGAAATCTAATGCTTGGCTTGATTTAGTCAGCAGAAGAGTCCAGCTCTTCAGCTGAAAGATTCCAAAGGGCAGTGGACAAAGTGCTGGTAGAGCCTTTGTGGGTGTGCATCACCCCTGAAACTATGTGGAGGTTGTCAGAGGGCTGACAGGTGGGGGTGGGGCGAGCAGGAAGGGCAGGGGGCAGAGAGCTCACTATACCATATAAAGCACTGAGCTATATATAACTCCCAGCTTACTTTCTGGATCTGGTGCCCTCAGACTGCAGACCCAAGCAAGTATCATCTTCCCAGGCAGATCTTAAGGGCTGGATTAAGACTTCTCTAGTGAGGAAGGAGGCCTCAAGTGTCTCTGCGCCCCACCATCAAGCACAGCCTTCTAAGTAAAGGTAGCACCATGCCATTCCTTCAATTTAGAGGCCAGGCCCTCTGGAGCCTGACTAGACCCACCACTGAAACCCAGGTCTTCCCACCCACCAGAGATGGCAAAAGGAAAGAGAGGGAAGAAAACTAGGCATTCTGTCTGCACAAACCTTGGTGATGACACCTCAGAAGTTTTCTGCCACCAGGGAGGCAAGCTTCACCTCTAAAGTCCAATTTCAGCTGCTCTATGCTCCCAGCTTCTCACCCACCCACCACCACCCCCAGGGGTGGGAGAAGGAAGGAGAAAAAGAGAGAAAGGAATGGATGAAATATAAATGAATGTGTGCAGTAGCAGTCCGAGGCAGCATCCAGTGCGCTGAGCCGTGGTGGGGCTGTGTGCAGGTGTCCAGCAGGAGGAGGTAACCCTCCTCCATTGCTCTCTGGCCCCTGTGGTGACCCCGGAGTGGCCGCGCAGGGCAGGAAGTGAGGGAGGCAGTGTGTGCGTGCACTTACGTCGGTGGCCTTTTTCTCCGCCAGCTCCAGCTTCTCCTGGGCATCTTTGAGAGCCTCTGAGTATTTGTCCAGTTCATCTTCGGTGCCCTTGAGTTTCTTTTGCAGCGACACCAGCTCATCTTCCAGCTGGGAGTTGGCCGTGGGGGACGGGAGGGGGGGTGGGGGAGTGGGTGCAGCAGGCAGCGTGATCCCGCAGGGCGGAGGTGTGGGTGCACAGACCAGAAGGACAGGGACAGAGGGAGAGAGAGAGGGAAAGACAGGGAGGGAGAGAGAAAGAAAGAGAGACAGAGTTAGCCATTCGTGCGCCGCACCGCGCCGCGCGCCCCGGGTACCTTGGCGGCGGCCTCGTCGGCGGCCAGGAGGCTGTCCTCCGCCTTGTGCAGCTCCTCCAGCACCCGGTCCCGCTCGTCCTCCGACGCCCGCATTATTTTCTCCATCCCCGCGATGTCCTCCTCGAGCTGGGGGCAGCGGCGAGCGGCGAGCGGGCGCGGGCGGCCGGCACGGACCGGGTGTTAGACACACACACACAACACAAGGGCGCCGGGTTGGCTGAGGTCCCTTGGGCTTGGGGCGCCGCTGAATTGGGCCTCAGGGGTCCCTGGGTAATCTCTCGCCCCGAGCTGGAACGCATCGTGGCCCACCCCGCACCTCCACCTCCCCAGGGAGGACACTCCTGCCGAGGTCTCAGCGGGCTCAAGTCCACAACTTGGGGGCGCAGAAAAACACCCCTGTCTCTCTGGCTTTTGGGCCACACTCTCTATTCTGTCGCATCTTTGTTCTTAGGAAAAACATCCATGACCCCCCCCCCCCAGTCTCTGTCATAGTTGAAGTTTTTATTCTTCCCAGTCATAAGTCCAGAAGAATGAACAACACTTTCTGGACTTGATTCCCTTCAACCCCTCCACCCTACAGACCCCCGATCCAAAATTGATTCCCGATCCTGAGGATTAAGTGCCTCTAGGACTTGAAATGACTTCGAGAACTCTGGGACCAGAGAAGGGAAATAGGCGTCCTCAGACGAGACTAAAAAGTTAGAATAAGCCTGAGTCTTCTCTTCCCCTCCCCCTTCTCAGACGCGCGTCCCTGGCCGCCCATGAGTGGGGGGTGCCCCCCGAGTCCTCAGGGTGAGGGGCCAGGAAGGGGTGCCAGGCCTGGGTCCCGGGGTTTGGGGGCACCCGGGCAGGCGCAACGAGCGGGCGCACCGCGGGCGCAGGGCCGGGGAGGCGCAGACCTGTTTGCTCCTGTCCTCCGCCGCCTTCTTATCGGCCTCCGCCTGCTCCGCTCGATCCAAGGCGTTCTCCTTGTCGAGCTTCAGCATCTGCATCTTCTTCTTGATGGCGTCCATGGTGGCGGCGGCGAGGGGCCCTGGGGCTGCGGCGGGAGCGGCGAGGCGAGAGCGCGGTGGGACGGCCGAGCCGGAGTGCGAGCGCAGAGCCGCCTTCTGCTCCCAGATATGTACTTTCCCAAGGGGGCGACCGCATTCCTGAAGACAGCCAATACTTTTTTGGAAAAGCTTTTTCCTCCTGCCCCCTTTCCCCCTCCTTCCTCCGCCCCCTGCCCCCTCCCCGCTCCTCCCGCGGGGGCCGCTCGCCCATTCGCTGCCGCCTGCCGGCCTCCCAGTTGACGGTGGATATGACTATATATGGGGACCGGAGCCGCCGAGGCGGCGGCCGGGCGACGCAGCCCTGTTTCCAAACCTGCACGCCAGGGAGAGGGCACCGGGGCCGAGCCCGGGCTGGGGAGCTAACCTCTGCCCTGCGCGCCCCCTCCTCCTAGAGCCGACGCCCCGCGTTTAGGGTCCGCAGCCGAGACCGCCCGAGAGACAGGAGGCCGGGGGAACAGGGCAGGTAGTGGGTGCGCGTTGCTCCCCTGAGCTGTCAGACCCCGGTGCGCTCAGCATCAGGCCCCGAGGCCCCCAGCAGCTGCCTCACCTGGCGCCCGGGCCTGCGCGCTCCCTGCACCCGCCCAGCACTTCCTCCGCAGCTCTCAGCTTGCCAGGTGTCGTCCGGGTGCTCACTTCCTGGAAACTCAACTGGAGCAGAGAAAGGGAGAGTTGGGAGGAAGGCCTGGGGACCGCTCCTGAGACTTCCTCTGCTGGTGTGGGTCAGAATGTCTGGGAATCTATCCTCTGCGTGCCCTCCCCTCAGAAAAGGGACAGTCAAATATTTTAGGGACACAGGACCCAGTTGGCTTAGTTCTGCTTGTGCCTGTGTGTGGTGCTTCTGCAAAGGTGCTTATGTGTGTGTTGGTGTGTCAGTGGGTGGGTGGGAGTTTAAGGGGAAAGAATATTGAGTTTAGACTCAGGCAACTTGGTCTTTGGTCTCCATCACCAGCAGCTGTGTGACCTGGACAAATAGCCTGGGTGCTGCAGTTTCCTCATCTTTAAATCCAGGGGGTAGATGATCCCTGAGGTGCCTCCAGATCTCACATTTTATCATTTTTCTTGCACTGATTTTAGGGAGTTGGGCTCTTTCCATGTTAGGTGCTCAGGTATCAGGTTGCCAAAATGTGGGATAGATGTTATCCCAGTGAAGTCATTGTATTCACAGCCATAACCCTGAGGAGGGAACAAGCCAGCTCTGTACAGTGAGCTCTGCTTGAAGGCAGGAGAATGTCCCCTACATCTCTGACTCCTCCCAGCCCCCAGTGGGGAAAAGCCTGCTCTTTTCAGAGCTTTGGTGGGAGGGGAAGAAAGGGGGCTGCCCCAAGGCCCTGCCTGAGACTGGCTGCAGCAGAGTTGGTGAGGGTCTTGTTCACAGTCCCCACAGAATAATTCACAACCTGTACTACATGGATACCGAATATTCCCTGGGCAGTATCTGAGCAGATTAGGCAGGCCAAACAACTTGTAAGTCCTTCAGAGAATGATCAAGTTCCTCTCCAGGATTTTATCAAATTTCTTCCACTAACCCAACTGCCCAGGAGAAAAAAAATATGCTAACCTAGTGGTCAGAACATTAGATCTGTGTGCAGAGGGGCTGCAGGGCACAGAAATTCACCAGAATCCTTATCACCGTATATCAACCCAGCCACTGGAGCACTGACAAAGTTCAAGGTCTGTGGGCAATATGCAGATGCGTGGACCACAGGCAGCTGATTCTTCAGCTTGGAGCTCAGTGGTAGGGGACAAGAGTAGGGACTCAGGAATTAGACCCTGGGATCCAAACCTGGCTTGGCCACCTCCTTGCAATGCAGCCTTAGCCATGTTACAACCTCTTTAAGCCTCAGTTTTCTCTTCTGTAAAGTAGGTGTAAAAATTCTTCCCTGTTAGGGTTGTTATAAGGATGAAAACGCAATGAAGAATGAAAAGCATTTTGTCTAGCACATAGCAAAGTGCTCAGTTAATTACAGCTGCTTGAGTGGCAGAGGGCAAGTCATTTTCCTTCTCTGGACCTCAGTTTTCTCATCTATAAGATAAGGCAGCTGAACTAGAGAAACTCCTGGAGGGACTATATATTATTGCTTTTTCTCCACTGTGTCTAACATAGCAGAGCAACTCGTTAAAGTTTCCTTAAGTGAACCAGTGCTACAGACAATTCATCAAACACACCACTGGTGAGCATCTGCTCCACACCAGGTGGCTCTGGTATCCCCAAATGAGTAAGACACGTCCGTGCCCTCCCGGTGTCCAGCATGTGCAGCAGGATAAGAGTTCAGAGGAGGGAGAAAAGACCAGGTCAGAGCAGACAGAATAAACTTCTCTGAAAAGTGATGGTTTTAAAACTGATTTTAGAGGAAGGGTAGCAGTTAGATAGAGAGGAGCATACTGTATGAGCCAAGGGAAGAAAGGGGAATATTTGATGGTGGTTGGACAGTAGGTTTCCTTGGGGGTCAACTGGGACATGAAACTGGAAAGGGAGATTGGGGGCATATGGTAAAGGGACTGAATGCCAGGTTCAGACGTTCAGGTGTTATTGTTTGGGTTGAAGCCGAGCAGTTTTCTTTCCTTCCCTTCCCTTCCCACCCAGGGCTATGTTCAGAGGACCACTGTCCTTAGACGAAGGTGTCCAAGGGTGGAACTGGAACTGCACAGAGCCAATTTTTTAAATCCCTTGGTACCACATCAGTGATCTCTAGATTGATGGGTTAACATAGCAGGTCCCTGGACTCAATTATTTCCATTTCACCACTGTTGAGATTCTGCCCTATGAATAGCCTGACAGCCAGCCAGACCCAACCCAGCTTCATGGACTGCACCATCTATGACCTTTCTGTCATCCAGGGCTGGACAAGCAAAACATCATGACTTAAACAACAATTTCTTCTGTACTGGACAGGTCTCTTGGCCCCTGGATAGGATCAGGAAGGGTTGGCTAGACAGCCATGTGCTGTAGTGTATATATTCCCCAGCTGACTGGCCATGACTCAAGGACAGATCCATAGGTTAACCAGGGACCTGGTGTTGTGATCTGTCAAGCAAAGATGAACTGGGCCACTCAGCTTCTTTCTCACTGCAGTTTGAACTAAAGAACATGGAAAATATGAATCATTAGCTGTGGCTGCTGAAACAAAAAGTGTTTGCAATCTTGGGCTAGAGATGCCTTGAATGAGGGTGATTAAGTCTATTCACAAGTATTTGGGCTTTCTCCCCAAGCGGGGTCTTGGTAGGATTGCACATCTTCACCCAATTAAGTTAGGTGTGGTCATTTGGCTCTCTTTGGGCAAGGAAATGTGAGCAGAAATGACTTATGGTGGATACTTAGCACAGTGTCTCACTATGTTCATTTTTCAAGATTCTTGCTGCTCTGTCATTCTGGGTTCCCACGTGGCTGTGGTAAGCAGAACTCCCCCTCTTCTCCCAGCTAACCCCTGGTGGACATGTAGCAAAAGTGTGATATAAACCTTTTCTACATAAGGCCACTGAGATCTGGGGGTTGTTTGTTACTGAAGCATAACTAGCTTCTCCTGCCTAATACACCACAATAGGTCATGCATCATCTAAGTTATGAGGAAGCAGAGACGTCTGGTTATAAAGAAAGGAGTTTGGAGCAGACATATCAAGATAAACGGAAGCATCATTGAGAGAAAGAGACTGGGAGAATATGACCAAATTTCAGTTCCAGGGATCCTTGTAATAATCTCCCTTCTCTCCTGAGGTTACATGAGAGAGTGTGTGTTCCTTGAGAGTAAAAAAGCTGACCAAATCATGGTGGTGTGGGAGCCTGCACAACATCCCTGGTCCAGAGGTTCCATGTAAACATCAAGAATGTCTGTGGAATTTCCAGATTTCTCCAGTGCTTGGTATTCATTTAGTCATTTCTCAATAAATGTTTGTTGAATGACTATTTATTGGCTATTAGCCATACAAGTAAGTAGGAGAAACAGTATCTGGGAAGGAAAGATAACAAAACTAAGCTCGAAAGACCTTATTTCCATTCAAAATATGGATTCTTTTTATTTTCTGAAGGATGAATATAAAGATTGTGATAGGGTAGGACAAATGTCCCACAAATATTTACTGAACACCTTTGTGTGCAAAGCATTTGCCTAGAGTTTATGGGATCAAGGAAGGTGGATCAGAGACATGGATCTTTCCCTCCAGGAAAAGTGTTTATGAATAACATGGGGTAAAACCCTCTCTCAAGGGGTCATTTAATGTAAATTTATTTTTTTGTGAGGAAGATTGGCCCTGAGCTAACATCTGTGCCAATCTTCCTCCATTTTGTATGTGAGATGCTGCCACAGTATGGCTTGATGAGCGGTGTGTAGGTCCACGCCCAGGATCTGAACCTGCGAACCCTGGGCTGCTGAAGCGGAGTGTGCAAACTTAACCACTACACCGCGGGGCTGGCCCCACCGTGTTACCATTGTCCCAAATGCTGCCTGGGCCCCCCTATAGCTGTGAGGATCACATATCTTAGGTTTTCCAGGAGAGCTTTTCCCCCATAAGAGCACCCTTACTTGCCATACTACATTTCCCAATATTTGGTTAGAAAAGAGCAGCACCAACATGAGTATAGCTTACTAGTGTGAAACCTTTAACAAGAACATTCACTTGAATATGTACATGAGGGTTTGTTTGTTTAACAAAACAAAACCAAACCCTCATTGCCTGATAGTCACACCTTGTTTAACAGCAATAGCTCTACCTGTGTACCGGAACTCCCCAAGAGTCAACAGTGCTGACTCAAGCAATTAAGAGAACATGAAGAATCTATAATTAAATCGAGAGACAATTGCTTCTTCCATTGGGTTTTGGAACGCAGTGTGTTATGCTCATGGCTCATTGTCCCACAGAACAAGATACAGCGTGTTCTCCTCATACATAAGCGAGTTTTCTTTCTCGAAGGTTTGTGATCAAGGACCCAGGGAGAATATGCTTTGCTTCCAGGGAGGGTTTGGAGGTCTGAGAAAGATCTTCAGGCCACTGTGGATGCCTTCCTTTATTGTTTAGTGACACACATCTGGTTCTGATTCTGCTAAGAGGTCCCTGAGTATGCTTGCTACCTGGAGGGTTGGCACAAGCAAAATGGTTCTCCATTAGCTGTCTAATTAGCTGTCAGTGGTTCTCTCATTAGCTGTCTCAAGAACAGCAATATTCCCTATTTATGTAAAGTCTAGAAAGCACTTTCAAGTCGTTATCTCCTCCTCACAACCTCTTATGACAGCAACAGGATGAGTGTCATTATTCCCACTTTATAGATTAGAAAACCAAGGGCAGTGACTGGCTCAAGATCACCCAGCTGGGAGGTGGCAGTGCAGGGACAAGAACGTGGCTGTCCCAGCTCCCAGCAATGGTGCTCTTTTCATTAACCATTCTCCAGCCTGTTTTTATATTAATATTAGATTTCATATTTAAAAGCAACACATTATAAGGTGAAGAAGGGGGGGCGGCCACCAGAAGTCTTCTCTACATATGAACATGGTTAAAAGGTGATAGTAATGAGGCTGAGACTGAAGGGGTGTCTTATCTTGCATGAGCCAGCTCAGTACTGCAGCCTGGGGTTCCTAAACCCACCCCCACTCTCAGCTGATGGGAGAACCTGGTGAGAAAGTGTGGTTGGGCCAAGGAAATCTTTCCCTAAGATGGGACAAGAAGGACATCTTCACAAAGATAGAAAGACGGTGTGTTAATTTTGTTCCTAGCAGCTTCAAGGGAGAGTTTGAGATAATCATTAGAAATCTACACCTGCTTCTCTCAAAACTCAGGTCAGCAAAGGAACGAGCCACCAATTATTCCAGGCAGTATATTTGGGGGAAAATGAGGATAAAATATGTGGTCGGGACAGCATCTAGTGCCTCCTGAAGCCCCAGCCTGTGCAGAAATGAAAGCATCCAGGGCTTTGCAGTCTAGAGAATTGAGTCAGCCTCAGGGGCCACATCTAAGCTCGGAATGGTTTTAATCATTACTTCCCGGCAAACCCTGCATTCTTTTTGTATTGGACGCCACCTGTTCATTTTTATATTCTCAAGAATATTTTTATATTCTCAAGTTTCCACTGATGTCCTTAACAAGAACATATGTGAAAGTGACCCTTGCAGCCTCCCGAGTGACAGGCAGAACTCCACTCTTTGCAGACTGTGAAGCCCGATGCAAAAACACCTGTGGATGTGGACAACCCCGGTGCCTCCTGCTCTAACTGATGTCTAGCTACCATTCATCCAGGCTCCGGGAGGGCCACCGTGTTAGGTAGATTCAAAACTGGGATTTCTATAATTTTGTTCCTGCACCTATGCCATGCCCACTGCCAACAGCTTAATTTTCAGTTGAGATTCTTTGGTTTGGAGGCCCATGAGTGGGCCTCGGTCACTGAAAGTAGGCAGTGGACCCTGTTTTTGTAAAGACCCTTTCTTGGTTGACTAACAAAACCCTTCTCCCCAAGTACTTTCTACTGGGACCTTGGCTTCTTAAGAGAGCCAGTTGTCTTGATTTAGTAGAAATTGCTATTTCTCAGTAGAAACGCTTCTTTGAGCGTGTTTTTTCCAGAGGACCCTTTCCACCTCAGTAACTTCAGTGGAGGAGGGAGGCAGACCTTTCTTACTGCTTAAGACAGAGGAAATTCTCTCTTCTTTTTCTGAGGTCCTGCCGCTTGAGGAGGGAGCTTCGGGCTGCCGGCAGAGTTCCAGAAGAATCTGAGTATTTTTAGCATGGCCTTCTTTACTTCCCAGCACCTGCCATGATCTGTAACCCAAGGGGCTACTTAAATGCCAGTGAGATGACTGAGGACAAGGCAGCCTGAGCTAATGTCCTAAAATACCATCCAAGGGAGGCTTTTCTTATGGGAGCCATTTCATTTCTAGCTCTGTTCCTTTTCTTGTTCTTCCCCGAACTGTTGAGCCGTTACAGGTTCTAGCTGAGATGTGTGACATCTGTCTCAGGAAGAGGTTGAAGAAAACCACTGGATCTGTGTACCTTGATGCCAGCCAGTCTAGTTATGGTGATTCTACTCTTGGCTCCCAACTTCTGTCTTTCCCTCTAGTGTTCTTGCCAGATGGAGGCAACAAGAGAAAGAATGTCTACACATACTACCTTGAACCAAAGCCTTCTTTTGATATCCATGAAAATAAGATGCGAGACAAAGTCCAACTAATGTTCCAGATCAGATGATGGTAATGGGGCTGCAAACATCTTTCTCAAAGAAGATATAACTCATTGAACTCATTATCCCCTAAGGATGGTAGAAGCTGGAAATAGAAATGTGTTCTCAAGAAGCCTGATACATTTGTGGAGGACAGGGGCATCATAGGTCAGGAAAGATAATGAGAATGTCTTAGGATGTCTCTAATCCTGGAGTTTGACATCAGCCCATACTCTCCACCGCGTTGCTTGGTGCCACTGTCAGATGTACAACACTAGGCTGATAAACTGTAGGGCTTCCCAGTGTGAACGTTCTTCTGTGCCTCTGCTGATTTCTCTCACTGCTCTAAATTCTCCCAAGTGCCATGGGAGGTCTGGTTATGAAGTCAAGAACTTATTTCAAAAGGGAAGTGAATCAGAAATTAAATATTTAAATGGGTTTTGTCCCCTTTAAAGTGGTCAGTTTTCATTTAGTTGAGTGAAAAATGCAAGCAGTGAATCATACATATGGTGCTACAATTTAGTAAAACATGATGTGTATGAATATATGTAATATGTATCATATATGTATATTATACACACATACAAACATAAGAAAAGATTTGGAAAGTTGCAAATCAAATCTGATAACTGAATTTGCTTCTTCTGGGGAGGTGAGAGGGAGACTAGAATTGGATAAGGTGATCAAAAGGGAAGATAGCCATATATTTAAGGTTTAATTTGTATAGGTAGAATATTTTTATGAATTATATAATTAAAGTGTTAACACTCTCTTATTTTCCTTTTGCTGTTATTTAAAAACATATTCTTGAGTGTATTACAGAGGATTCTGGTGGGCTTATAATTGCCTGAGTCTCTTAGAGGAAGGAAAATCCACTTTGGCATGTATGCTGCCCAAAGCCACACAAGCCAAAGCCACACGGCAGTTAAAAAATCAATTAAAAAATAAAGTGGTCGATCTCCTCCAGGGTACCCAACTGTTTTTAAGTGCCACCTATTATTTGTCAGGCATAAGCCTGGGGACCAGAAATTTAAAAAAGAGCATCCCCAGCATTCTGGCCTTCCATGAGATCCTTTATTTCTAAATCACTGCTTGTGGCAAACTCAAATTTCAAGCTGCCCCCTGGAACTGCCATTAGTGCTATTTTACAGGCCACCCAATAAAATTTGTTTCATTACTTTACCATCTTGTGTTTGGACCAAAAGCAACAAAACCCCAGCTCGATCACTTATCAAAGTTGCTGCACCTGGTTCCTGACGACTTACGGGTGTTTCCAGAACGCCAACCTACCTTCGAAGGATAAAGATTTGTTTGCCTCACGAGGCAAAGTCAAAAGAATGTGCTGCAGAATCTAAGGGAACAGAGGCTCCAGATGTGCAGCTCAAAAATACTTTTGGAAAAAATACCAATTAAAGAACATACAGCAAAATACGGGCAATAGTTCTTGGATGATGGAATTATGAGAAATTTTGGAAATACTTTCTGTACTTTCCAAAGTTTCACAAATGAACATGTTTTTCTTTTATAATAATAATAATAAATCAATAAATGTTCAAAAGCTCCTTTAACCATCAGCAACAATGCTTTTTATGTAAAGATGAGGCCTCCCAAAGGGACAGTTTGGAAAGGAACAGAGCTTATAACTCTGAGCTACCTGTTGGGTTACTTGTCATATTCTGCATGTTTCCTATTTCACAATCATGGGCTATTTGTGTACTTGTCTTAATGCCTCTCCTAGCAGGAACACTGCTTGAGTCCTACCCCTCTCCCTACCAGCACCCAGCTTAGGACTGCCACTGAGTAATAACACAAGTAATAACAGCACCGGACTCTCACTAGACCAAGACTGAACGAGGCTAGAACTTGAACCCAATTCAGACAGGCACTAGAGGTCACCTTCTTGACCACTAGACTATATCGCTCTTCACAATGCTTGATGGGAGTAGACCCACAACATACGTTTATTGAGTGAACAAATGTTCCACATGTGCATTAAAAATTGCGGTTACAATATCTTGTAGTTACACATCATTAACAGCAGTAGGAAAACCAGCAGCCAGTATTGTCTCAGCTAAAAGAGGAGAGAAAGCAAAGGTCAGTCTAGCCTATTTTCACCTCCACTCATTCTCCGTCAGCCTCAAAGTCTGAGCAAGGATGGTGAGCTCATGGCCGGGAATGAGGTGCTTCCCCCAGGTGTGTGGTCCAACGGGAAGCTGTTACTCATGTCCTTCTCTCCTCTGGGGAAGCTGGCGTGGCTTGTGACTTGTCAGTCATCAGCCAAATTCCTCCAAGGGACGAGTGTTAGTGGTTGCTCTCTGGGTTCCTGGGTTCCTCCTTTACAGGGAGCCCAGGGTGGGTTTGCTCCTCAGCGTGACCATCTCTTCTTGGTGCTCGCCGAGCTGGTGAGCTCTGGCCCTGGTATTGCCAGAGACAGACAGAAGCCCTGAGAAGTAACAGCCAGTCACTGAGCACACCTGATTTGGTGCAAGGCCAGGCCACTCATGAGCCTCATGTCCAACCCAACAGCCGAGTGAGTTCAGTTCAGAGGTCAACACAAGGATGTAGATTACCTTGTTTGGGGGTAAAAATGCCATCTTGGGCTTTAGAGTCACCCAGGTAAGAGTCTGAATAGGGATGAAGGCCCTTAATCTCTCCCAGCCTCAGTTTCTCCTTCTGCAACTAGAGACAAGAATAGCCACCTCATAAAGTTGTTAGGAGGATTGTGTGATGACAGAACCACTGTGTCTGTTGCTTCCCCTCCAACATTCACATATGGGAAAATGATCAGCACATTAATTATCTCCTATTTACCCCTTGAAACAAACAAGCTCACCTGTCTTGCTACCAGGTGTATAAACCTTCAGTATAAACCATTAATGAATGAAACTAAATGTTTCCTGTCTTATATTTTACACAGAGGAGTCACGAGTACAAACGTCTGTTTGTAATTTTTTGGGGGATATGGAAAGTATTATTTTAAGGACATAGGCTTTGGAATTAGACCAAGTCAATTTTGCCATTTATTAGCTTTGTGACATTAGTCAAGTCACTAAACCTCTCTGTGCCTCAGTTTCCTCATCTGAAAAATGAGGATAAACAATAGTACCCACTTCATCAGGTTGTTGTGATAATTGACCTATGTAATGACTGTAAATCACAGTGCCTGCCATGTAGAAAGGTTCAATAAATATTACCTTTATAATTATTATGAATTTGTCACAATGTCCAAGGCATGTGAACATGTGCACACGCACATATGTGTGTTTGTGGGTCTGTGCATAAAACGTTAGCTCAGATACATTATCATCACACCATTTGGAGTTGTCTTCTTGGCAATGAGCTCTTCACCACAAATTCTTCTCAGAACAAAGCTGCTCTTCTGTGGCTTGGCCCTCTGATTCCTATTCCCTTCCAGGCCCCTTTGGTTATTTATTTTAACCAGATATCACTTATGTGAAAATGCTCGGGAGGTGGGACCTTGAAATCCTGCCAGAGCTGTATCAGGTGGGCTCTGGAGGCAAGTCAAGACCTGACTGACCCCTGTTTATTTTTAAACTTTTTATTGACATGTACCCTACATACAGAGATGTCCAAATATCATACACATATGGCTCACTGAATTCTCACAAACTCAACAGACCTGTATAACCAGCACCCAGATTGGGAATCAGAACATTCCAGAAGTCCCTTGTGCCTCCTTCCACATACTATCTCTATAAGGGTAACCACTATCCTGACCAGTTGTTTTTGAATTTTATATAAATCTGGCCCTTGATTTTGAACAGCTCAGCACCTATTTGTTTCTCCCCAAAATCTACAGTGTGATTAAGTTTCTACCTTTTTTGATTATTAATTCAACTGTCAACAAACTTTTGTTCAGTAGCAGCTACGTGCAAGGTGCTGTGTTAATTAACTAAAGCAAGGAGGCAAAAGAAGTTGAATGTCTTTGGTGAGTGTTTTTTGCAGTCCTCCTCACGTGGGGCCGTCTGCTTGAGCTGTTTCTCTCCAGAATGAGGTCCAAGTTTCCCATACACTTCTCTCTTGTCTGGCTTCCAGTCTGTATCCTATCCATGAAAGTGAGTCTTCCTGGGTAAGGATCCCAACTGAAACTGACCAGTGTATCTGATTTCCAACTCTAGAATTCCAGGGGAGAGTACTTGACTGGCCTGGCTTGGCCCACTCTTGGTCCTGTCAACTGTGGCTGGAGGGTTAGGGACCCATGACGCTGAAAGGCTGTAGACCCACCCTGAAGAGAGGGAGCACTGCTGGGAAAGGGGGAGGGGCACGCTTGGAGGTTCTCAGCAAGGACCATGGATGAAACTGGCCCCTTCCAGCTCTGATTGTTTATGATTTCTTTTCCTTTTCAGATGCAGATCCTTGACCCAACATCTAAACTGACTTATTCACCCTCTGCACCAAATTTGAACTGAAGCAGCTAGGTAACATGGCTCATGGAGGACTAGGGCTAGTGCTCCCCAAACTGTAATTTGAGGGGCATTTCCACCTTTGATGTAGCAGCCAGCTACTCAGGAAGGCGGCACTTTTATCTGTCTCTGAGGATCAGCTGTGGTTTTATAGACACACATACTCCAGTCTCTCCGTCTGAGGAAGAGGCGTGTTCCATCACAGCACAGACCTGGCCCCTGAAAACTAATTTCCTGGATGCAAGGACCACCAACCGTTTACGATGGTGATGATTATTGCAGAGCATTGGAATTCCTGCCCAGATTCCAAAAGTCACCCACGTAGAGGAGTGTTTGCAACGGCGTCCTGAATCCTGCATAACCTCGTGGTCAGAGTGAGGAGCATAATGTTGGGTCTATGGTCCCAGCTCAGCTTATATCACGTGAGGGGCAGAGACCGACCGAGGCAGGGAAGTGTGCTGTTTGCTTTACATATGCGAGCTCATTTACTCCTCACTGCAAACCCAAGAGGCAGACACTGTTGCTACTCCTCATTTTTATGGATGTGCAAACTGAGGCAGAGTGGTTAAATACAACACAAGTAAAGCCCATTATCATTTATAAAGTGCTTTCCTCCTAATTATCTCCTTTCATCCTCAAGAAACTCCATGTTACAGATGAGCTTCTGATCGCTCAGTTTCCCAGTTTCGCACAGGTCATAAGTGGCAGAGGTTGGACACAGACTCGGAACCCTGACTCCGATCCCCTAAAGCAAATCTGCAAATAAGTGTAATAAGAAGCAGATGGTGAAGAATGCCTTTAGATGATCCAGGTGAAATCTGTGGTGTTTCAGAGACAGGCGAGTTCATATACAGATAGAGGAAACTGAGGAAGGATTGAAGGAAGAGGTGATATTTAGACCTAGTTTTTGTAGGTGGGCATATTGGACAAGCATAATTTGAGGGAAGGGCACTCCAGCAGGGATGGACATGAGCTAAAGTCTGGGGAGGAGGAATGTTCGGGAAATAGTAGGAAGTCATTTGATGTACTGGGAGACTGATGGGCAGAGTGGGAGATGAGACTGGAAAACCAGGGTGCCTCTCACCTGGGCCATGGTATTTGTCTCTTTGACAGGTTGGGGCAGATGGGACAGTGTGTCAACAACCCACAGGTGGAGGTCTGTGACCTCAGAATCCCCGACTGAGTTTCCTCAGCTTCACTGGGTGCCTATGGTTAGGGACAGGGTGGGGGGCAGGGGTTGGAGCACCTTATTATTTACAAGTGCTGGGGAGATCCAGTAGCTTTCTAAAAGAAGGAACAATAAAACTTTTATAGACTATTATAGAGTCAGTTGCCCCATAAGGTAGAGTCAGATTGTGTGTGTGCGTATACACATGTCGGGAAGTTTGTAGGTCAGGGAGGGCAGGGAGCTAGGCAGCCAGTGGTAACAACTGGGCATGGCCTCCTCTGGCCCCATGTTAGTTTCCACTTCCAGAGGCATGGCTTATGGGAGGACGGCATCCCTTCTCTGAGCCTCAGTTTCCTCATCTACAAAATGGGGCATCATAGTACCTACCACTCAGGACTATTGCTGCAGGAATCCAACGAGACATGCCAATGTGCCTTGTGACATTACTTTCATTATTATTTTATGCTATTGTTAAACTTAAACCTTCTCGTGGGTGCGTACAATCCCAACTAGAAAAGGAAAGGCTTTAGGAGTAGGGGCCGTGGTATCTATTTCATCACCAGCACCTAACATACACGTAACACGTTGTTTCAACAAACACAATAGACAAATTCTCAGTAAGGTGTATTTGCCCATGGCATGAGCCAGTCCCTGGGTGTAGATTTTTGGAGCCTCACCTTAGTTTCTGAAATCGTAATGAGCCAGATCTCAGTGAGCTGAGAGAAGCAAGGAGGGTTTCACACAATCCTTTCACACTCATAAACAAAGCTGC
Source organism: Tapirus indicus (assembly GCA_031878705.1). Lineage (NCBI taxonomy): Eukaryota > Metazoa > Chordata > Mammalia > Perissodactyla > Tapiridae > Tapirus > Tapirus indicus. The sequence continues at coordinate 54,145,841 of CM062918.1, read as the reverse complement.
ACTGAGCCCCTGTTGTGTGCCTGGCCGAGAGTGAGTTCTAATACATTGGAAGTAGATTATTTTAGAATGAAAAACATGAAATGTGTTTAGGTGATGGTAAACTAATGGATCAAGTTATTGAAAAATGAAAGTCTTGTTCTTCCTGCTGCTTCAGGCTCATCAGCAAAAGAATAATCACTTCTCCCTTGAGCCTCACTGGATAGGGCAGCCAGACTTTCTTCTTGAGCCCTACACATCTTGCCCTGGAGGATGGAGTGGAGGGCTAGTGAGAACAGCATTGTGTGTATGTGATTCCAGGACAAAGAGAAAAACATCTGGGCTTTTTTGGAAGGTCCAGGCCTAGCTAGGAGGAAGGCTTGACTGTCCTAGAAGAGAAGGGGTCAGAGGCTTGGGGCTTGGGTGGGGGAAAGGCTGGGAGACCTTCGTTCTTGAGGGTGGCAGGACCCAGGGTGGGCTGGCTGCCTGGATGCTTAAGGACCAGGGCTCAAACATCATGCTTATGGAACTTTGCCTTCTATCCCTTGTCTGAGCTTGGTGTGGTGGTCATAAATATGTTTGTGGAGCGGATCACCTTTGAATGGACCCCACAAGCTTGGGCCAGGGACCCCAACAGTGATCATGATGGACCATAACTGGAGGACTTGCTCCTATTGTCTCATAGGTCATGAAAGCCCTGGAGAGAGGGCGAGGGAGCCAGAAAAAAATGACCAACACGTCGCTTCGTACTGAGCTTGGTTTGTGAAGAATCGGAACCCAATTTGATTTAATTCAGAAACATTTCCAGTAGTAACAGTTCTTACAGCTCAAGTGGGGCCCAAAGATTCATGCCGGTTCAGCTAACAATGGCGAACATTATGTAGAGAAATTGCTGTAGAAAAACTCTTCCAGGACCTGAACACTGTGTGTTGAGGGTGGGAGGGAGAGGGCAGAAGTTGACATTGGAGAATCTCAGGGCCAATCTGCATAATCTTTGAGTGATAAACTTTTCTTGGAGAATTTACTTTTGGGATGAATGCCTGGAAAATTTGTGTCTTTGATATATTTGAAAAAGTAGGAGATACTACAAAATCACAGGTAGTCTCTACAGCGTTGGGAGGGAATTGGGATTTGAATTTGTCATTTCACTTGTGTATAGTTTTGTGGTTAGAGTATCCAGCTTTAGGAGAAGGCAAGGATATTTTGGGAAGTGAAGGCCTCATTTTGGTTACTCTGTATTTTGTTTCCATTTGCTTATCCCCAGAGCTCCTGTGCTAAGTCCTCTTTTCAATGAAGTTTCCTGCCTTGACTTCCTATTGGAGTCTCACAGTTTGGTGTCATCACTAGATTTTCATTGTCACCTGTTTGGGGGACATTGTTTATTGCCCCAGAAGCCCAGGGACCACAAAAGGGAAAACTCTGAAGGTATGGGTAAGGAGAGACAGCTTCCCCTAAGATTCTGATACAGAAGGATTGCATTACAGCACCCTCATCCCAAATCGAGATGAATTCAGACTTAGGAGTCAGAAATCTTTGAGGTCAGTCTGGTGGGAGCTTACCAGTGGGAGGGGTGCCTGGCTAAGAGGGTCCAACTGCTGGGTGAGGGGGGAAGGGTGTTGCTTAGAGCAGCAGCTCAGGGATGCTTTGCCAGTTTGTGGATGAAGAACCATAGTGGGGAGGAGGTCAAACCAAAACCAAGGGGACCATAACAGGTGTCAAATCCAAAAGGTGGCTGAGGTGGAAGAGGAGAAGGAGCAGAAAGGTGAGGAGGGAGTTGGGGGAAGAGGTTGGGCTGAAGAGTCAGAACCAGCTGTGTGAAGGGAAGTCACATGCTAGGGCAACCTTAACACCCAGTGGCTGGTTCATTCCCCAGAGGAGAGTGCTGATCCTAAGGAGTCAGCCTGGCTGAATACTCATCCTAGAGTCCCTTCAGAATCTGTGGAAGTCACCTGCATGCCTGTCTGCTTTTCTCAACCATCTTGCTGCCTAGACTCTATTCCCTGACTGTCTGAATCCCTCCGTCTTCCTGACATTCCATCCCAAGGTGGCCAGGGAGAAGGAAGCACAGAGAAACCACAGGAGTCCACTTGGCCACCAACCAGTAACAATAACTAAAGAACAGTTTTGATGGAGGATCAGAGGTTGAAATAAACAAGAATTTCAACTCATGGTTTCCTTTATGTCTCCTTGCCTCTCTCTCCTCTGAGGAAAGAGATTTAACAGTACACACCAGCTGGAGCCCTCTCCCAAATTACAGATGGATCTGATTTCTGCCCATTCCTGCCTCCACTTCACCAGACAGGGGCCTCTTTAACTGTCTCTTCTGCACCCTGTACTCTGTGCTGGGCTCCTGGATCAAGCTAGATCTTAGATGGGGGAGTGGCAGGCACCTGGAGCTGCAGTTCCACAGACACCGATTCAGTCAGCTTGGCAGCTAGTCCTTTGTGGCCATGCTGCGCCCCTCAGCTCCACTTGGGCCTGAGCTCCAGGTGTGGGCTTCTGACTTGCTTACCATTTCTACCTTGATTCCCTAAGCCTCCGAGACTCCGTTCCTCTATCTTGTCCCCCACACCCCACCTTACAGTCATCTCTTGGTCTGAAGTCTTGCCCTTGAGTCTCAGTGCCTGTCCTTTGCCCTTCCCTCAAATTATACTTGTCCAATACTTCCCTCCCTCTGATCCAGACCCTCTAGCTTGGATCTGCCTGATTAGCTACTAAGATGTCCGCTGGTTACTCCCAAACTTCTCCCCCGAACTTCCCCAGCCCAACCCTCTGGACTTTTCGGGTCTTCTGTTGCTGAGACCATCCTTGACCACCTGCCCTGCCTCGGTGGGTCTGTGTCCTGGCCAGCCTTGTGTGACCTATCCCCTGCCCTCTAAGCCAAGTTGTGCTCAGCAGTTCTGAAATCATTAATCCAACAGCCAACAAGTAGTTCTTTATGGAGCACCAACTACATGGTTGGTGCCATGGGAGCAACGTTCCTCAACCAAATAATGATTGAGAGGTAACAAACACCAGTTTATAGTGATATGAGACCAGATGTGGAATTATCTTCATTTACCCTTTTGGAAGAATTATTTGACCTAATGTATTAGTTATCTATTGCTGCATAACAAATTACCTCAAAATTTAGTAGCTTAAAACAAGAATAAATATTTATTATCTCTCACAGTTTCTATGGGTCAGGTATTAAGAAGTGGTTTAGCTAGGCAACTGTGACTTGGGGCTTCTTATCAGGTTATAGTCAAGATGTAAGCTGGACTGCAGTTGTCTGAAGGCTTGTCTGGTGCCAAAGGATTTACTTCCAAAGTAATGCATGCAATTTGGTGCTGGGTGCTGAGAGAACACGTTTTTCCCCACAAGCCTATACATGGCTTCGTAAGTGTCCCCATGACATGGTGGCTGGCTTCTTCCAGAGCGAGTAATCCAAGAGACCGGGGATGAAGAAAGAATGTCTTTTGTGACCTAACCTTGGAAGTCACAGACTGTCACTTCTATGATATTCTGTTGGTCATATAGGTCAGATTCAATGTGGTAGGGACATCATAAGGGCATAGATAATAAGAGGTGAGGATTGTTGGGAGCCATCTTAGAGACTGACCACCACACCAAAGAACCATTCAGCTTAAAGGCCAGGAAGAAAATTGATTTTATCTATCAAAAAAGATGATAATATTCATTTAATGCTTTATCTCCAATGCTGGAATAATGCCTGGCATACAGTAGGTGCTCAATGCATTTAGTGAATGCATGATTGAGTGAACAATATACATTAACTTCAGGAAGTACTTTGTAGTTTGTAAAGTACTCTTCCAGATCTTGTACAATTTGATTATCACCTGTGTGAGGTAGAGAGGGCTAGTATTATTACTACTATTCATAGAAGTATTAATAGTATTATTACTACTATTTTGTTTCAGATATGTAAAGCATCGCCCAAAGTCACACAGCCCTGAATCTGATGCTCTTTCCTCCATGGTCTACTCATATCACACGATCATGTGACCCCAGTTCGCCGGACTTTGTCCATCTCATTGGCTGTGAGGTGGCTATCTTGAAGGGTAGGTGAAATGACCCTTGGGAGGCTGGGCCAACCCCCTTTTATGGTTTATAGGGTGGATTTAGTGGGAAGCTAATGACACTTAAGACCTTTCACTTGCACGGGCCCTTCCAGGACAATTGCAAACATTTTGCCAAGTGAAAACCATCTATCTGTGACTTCATTCAACAAACTGAAACACATTCCAGAAGATGGTAACCCACTGTTTAACAACATTCACAGTAACTCATGACAATGTAGCTACAACCATTCTGTGAAAACATCAAAGGGTTCTCAGAATAGGTGCCATGTCCAACTGATTTCCTTACTCTCACAGGAGAAATGTCTCTTCCATGATACCTGAAGTGTTGACATTTTCAGTGTTTTCCAATACTTACGTTTTTTCTTTTCAGGTTTGTCTCATAGATGGAATGTTTTAAATATAGATACTAACTTGGATTTTTCCTTAAAGAAACTCATTTTTCTTTTTTTCTTTTTTTGTGGGAAGACCAGCCCTGAGCTAACATCTGTTGCCAATCCTCCCCTTTTTGCTGAGGAAGACTGGCCCTGGGCTAACATCCGTGCCCATCTTCCTCCACTTTATATGGGACGCCACCACGGCATGGCTGACAGGCAGTGCGTCGGCGGGCGCCAGGGATCCGAACTCGCGAACCCCGGGCTGCCAAGCGCGGACTAAACCGCTGCGCCATAAACCGCTGCGCCACCGGGCGGCCCCCGAAACTCATTTTTCTTTAGCTAAATAACTGAGAGAAAATTCAGATAAAATCAATAGATTATGAAATTGATGAAATGGACATAAATTATTCTGATATCAAGAAACAAATTGTAACAAGAGAAATTTCAGTGCCAAAAACAATAATTCATTAAGAAGAGGTACATTCTGAAGATAAGTAATGAGTAGGGTCTTGCACTGTTGATAAACCCATCTCTAGGGAAGGGCTCATCTGGGTGGAGGGAGGCTTCCCCCAGAAGATACATCTCCTTCTCAGTCCAGGGTGTGTGGGCTGCAGCTCCTAACAGCCTTGGCCAGGCAGGGGACCAAGTGACCTTGGGCTTCTGCAGGCTCATGACCACCCAGCTCCTCCTATGACCCATGTGACCCAGCCTCTCTCTAATGAGCCAGTTAGGAGTTCTTAGGCATGAGCACATAAAAAGAAGCCCAGAATAAACATTCTGTATTTGTTTAAAGTAAATATTTGCTCCTCCTGTCTCCTTTATCCTTCTTCAGTTTCAGAAGAACCTTTGTCTCTGGATGAGTCTAGCTGAAGTTATTTTTCTTACCATCTGTAAGGAAGATTTTCCATTTTTTCAACAAGAAAATAACCCTTGGGCCAAAGGAACTGTGAAAATGTTTAGTCTCTAGAAAGGCATGCAGACTCTCAGGGCGGCAGAATCCTTGCAAGTCAGCTGTGGAGAGTGCCATTGTGTCATTTATGAAATAACCTCTCTTGCTTTTCCTTTGCACACCCAGCATCAAGTTTCTGGCCCCCACAATCCACAGTAACTGTTCTTTGGGATGTCATGAAGAGATTTATTGGGGTGGGGTAGGGTGCTGCTGGAATGCCGCACAATTATCCAAATACGTGGTGTGGAGCAGGGGAATGGATGCCGGGCTTGGAGCCTGGAGAGCTGGCTCCAGTCTCAGTTTTCTTGCTGGGTGATCAGGCGCAAGTCATTTCCTCTCCATGTGTCTCAGTTTCCCCAGTTATAAAAAGAGTGTGATGAACTGTCTGATCTCCTCTCTAGGTTTAATGACTTAGGAGTTACCCTGAAAGGGGCATGGTGAGGCCAGCATCAGGGTAGTTTGTACAATAATTTACATGAAATGAGTGATGAAGAAGGCCTTTCCCTGCATATTCTTGCAGGGAGAAAGAGGCCTTATTTTTAAAGCATATTTTTGTATTAGTGAACTGTATCACATCAGGCCAATGAAGGTCAGGGGATACTTGGCGGGAGGAAGCAGGGATTGTGATCATCAAAGCAAAGTTGACGTAGACCTGGCTCAGGAGGACAGTGGCTGAAGTTATCAGTCGAGGCAGATCAGGAAGCTAGGTGAATAGTTAGGTACTAGGAGACAGTCAGAAGTCCAAGGTCAAAGCAAGACAGAATGGGGAACTGAGCAGTATACACAGCAGCAGCTAAAATAGCTTGTACCCGAGACCCCTTCTGCCCCAGCCAGGGAGACTTTTACACGCTTCCTGCTGAGCCAGGTGCTGCTGATGAAGATCCACACCTGGCCAACTCACTGTTTGCCAACCAGGAAGGGTCCTGGGGGAGATAAGTGAGTGTGGCAGGAGTGGGGAGTGAACTCATCCAATGTTTTTATATGACTGAATACTTATGCAAATAAATATGCAAAACAATCTGTTGCAATAAAAAGATAAAATATAATAAATTCCTATTAACTTTAAAAACAAATATTACTTAGATAAATATTTATTTTATCTTTTGAAAATGTAATTAAATCTTTAAAAATAAAACTATTTACAATTTTAGCTTTCAGTGTCTGCCTGTCAGCATAAAGCATTAGTATCATGTTTCCTGTATGTTATGGATAGGACTGCAAATATGCAAATTAGAAGTATTATGATTTGTTTACTATTGCAAAAATATTCCCTAGCCATCGTGTATAACTGTTGTGAACACTGCATTAATTTTTGAGTGCCTCCAGAACCACACATTGGAACATAGAGAGAAGCAAGAAATAGACATTCAGCCCTACCAGGAAAGGATGCTTCACTTTGCATGAATATGTTGCATTGGTATTGGAGAGGAAGAATATAATAAGTTAATCAATTTGTCTTTGCTCTTATCTAAGTGCGTCTGATGCTCAAATCTTGCCCACCCTCTGAAGGGAGGAGTCCATCTCCAATGTCGGCAGCAGCACAACCCACAAACCTCCATGGCATTTGAACACAGTTTCCTTTTGATTTGTAGACACAGGGCAAGAGATGTGGAGAAGGGTTTCCCCAAGGCCTGAATGGTGTAACTCATGAAAGTGCATGTTTAGGGTTATGGGTTGTGCTGTGCCAGTGCTAAGCTCTGGATCCCGAGTGACAGAAGCACTCTCGTGCTCTTTAATACATTAACTTATTTTGTGTTAGTGGCATGTGAGACCTGGTAAAGCAAGGGCTCGGCGAAGGGGCCCCTTTTGCCTGGGTCTTGCACAGACGATGAATGACTCAGTCAATAGATGCCCGTGTGGATAGATGATGGCTAAAGATTACACATTCAAAATAGAGAAGAAGCTGAACCATAGATAAAGAAATTCCATTTTTTTGTTCTTTTGTGCAGCTTTCTCCTTTCTAGTCAGAATTAATCACATCTTTTGAACCACTCCTATACATATTTTTATTATTACACATATCACATTGTAATATACAATTTAAAAAATATGTTAATATTTGTTTCCCTGGCTAGGTTGAAAACTTGAGAGTCAAGTTGGTATCTTAATTGTCCCCCTGTTTCCTACATGTATCACAGCAACTGATGTATCACAGACGTGTGGGCAGAAGTGGACTGTGAGTGTTAAGAGCTTGTGCTTTGGAGCCAGACACTCCTGAATTTGGATCCTGGTCTCACCACTTCCCAGCTGGGTGACTTTGGAAGTTTCTTAACACCCCTAAGCCTCAATTTACTCCTCTGAAAATGGGGATAGTGATATTGCTTCCTCATTTCGTTGGTCTGAGGCTTACTTATGACAGTATTTGTAAAATGTTGAGCACAGTGTTAGCTGTTGTAGTCATTCCATTATTAATCCAAACTGAACTGTCTCCTGTCCTGCCTCACAGCGTTGACATGCAAAGACACCAGGCAGTGCACGCTGGGACATGTGCAAGGATTTTGCAAGGAGGCATTATTGTTAAGGCAATTTCTAAACTTAAAAGGGGCACTGAGGGGGCCGCCCGGTGGCGCAGCGGTTTAGTCTGCGCTTGGCAGCCCGGGGTTCGCGAGTTCGGATCCCGGTCGCCCGCCGATGCACTGCTTGTCAGCCATGCCATGGCGGCGTCCCATATAAAGTGGAGGAAGATGGGCACGGGTGTTAGCTCAGGGCCAGTCTTCCTCAGCAAAAAAGGGGAGGATTGGCAACGGATGTTAGCTCAGGGCTGGTCTTCCCCACAAAAAAAAAAAAAAAAAAAAGGGGCACTGAGTGTGTAGAAGGTCTGCAGGTCTTTGAGCTGACTGGGAGGGAGGAAGGATTAAGGAAATCATCTAAGCTAAAAGAGTTCTGGAACAAATGAAACGTAGATCTTCAGTTGTCATTCTCCTAGAGGGTGACTCTGTCTGGCAAATATTTCCTGCTCTAATAGGCTGGTGGTGATGGCCGTGTCCTGAAGCAGCTCCCATCAAAAGCTGAGGAGCCGGAGAGGAGTGTAACCTGAGACCTCACTCCAGCAGGCCTGAAAAATCAGCCGATAGCACCAGCTTTCCGAGCAGCAGACTTGCTGGGGCTCAGCTCTGCTCCTGGCACGGCCGTGTCCTGCCTGTCAAGTACAGGACATGTCCTGTCTTTGCAATCTGAAAAAACACACAGGCTGTCGTGTGCTGGTGTGTTCCTATCTGTCAGCTGACTTTCTTAATCATCTGCACTGGCCCTGAGAGGTGCCTCGGCTTTCCATTGCCCCACTGACCACAATCTTGGCTATTTTGGGCTCTAGGAGGCAGGGTCTGCAGCCTGTGTCCTATGACATCAATGGAGCCACCATTCAACAACACTTCTAAGCTCTGATTCATCTCCAGGCACTGGGCCAAGTGTGCAGGGGACAGGAAGGATAGAAGACTCTCCATTCCCGGCAGCTTACACTCTGGTTGGGGAAAGAGATGGTGTGCTAGTTAGCTGTTAATGTAATACAGCTGTTAATGTAATAAATGTATGTCCTAAGTGTCAAATTAATGCTTTCGAGGGCAAAGGAGGGGCCCCGTAGAGGTGGCTGGGATGTTCAAGGAGGGAGCCTCAGAACAAGTGAGGTTTCTTTCACATTAGGGTGATCCTCTGACCTTGCAGTTGCCCATTTATCTGCAGCCCACATAACCAGCATAGGTGCCACCTCCCAAATGCCAGGATTTGGGTGGCGGACAGGGGAGAGGTGTCAGACTCTTACCCAGACTGGTATGAGAGTGTAATTCTTAGAATAGTCTGGGATGAGATTTGCAAATCACTTCTCACGAACACTCTAGGCTCGGGGGCGATCCTTAGAAAAGATGAAACACCACGGAGCAGCTTCCCTCAGCTCAAAGAAGGAATGGGAAAAAACAGAGCTGCTGCTGGAGCAGAGCATCTCAGAGTATGACTTTGCATCTGATATGTGTCTCAGGCAGCCATGAGGTTATATCAGGCGGAGGGCCCAGGCCAGAGTTCTGGCTAAGTGGGGACTGATTTTAAGGACCATTATGGGGCTTGAAGTAGCATGCCCACCTTGGACGCTCCAGGATCTCAGGGCAGGCCACAAAGAGTTTGACTTGCAAAGCATTGCAGATGGCAGTGGGGGTACCTCTTTATCACGCTCTAGATTAGTCTCCAGGGAACCTGTAGCAAGTTCCTCATTGGGAGAGTCTATTCAGCTCCACGAGTAGGGCCAGCTTTGAGAGTTCTAAAGAGCAGCTATTACTGAGAGACCAGGCCATCCAAAGTAGTTCAAAAGACCTGTCATCAAATGGGAGTACCTTTGCCTCTTCAAGAAACCCTGAAAGGGGTTCACATAAGGAGGAATCACAGTACATGTCCTTCACTGACGTCATCATCACCATTATCATTTGTTATATAAGAGCAGTCATCAAACACCAACCATGTGTCAGGCACAATGCTATGTGCTAATCCTCATAGCAATCTTACAAGCTATGCAAGAAATGTTGCTTTCCTTATTTTGCAGGTTAAGCATCTCAAATTCAGAGATGTTAAACAACCTGTTGAAAGTTATTGCATTAAAGTGGCAGGGCTGGGACTGGAACCTACTCTGACTCTGAAGTCTATTTTCTACTTTGGTAACTGTTTCCATAACAGCAGCAGAGATGTAGTGGCTTTGGCACCAAGTGAGCTTCTTCTGAGTGTAACTGCTGGAGATGCAGGACCAGCTGGGATTCCTGGTTGCAAGTGACAGAACCTGAATAGCTAATTTAAATAGTAAGGGGGTTTATTGGAGAATCATAGGGTAAATCAAATGGTGACAGAAAGAGTGAAGAACCAGGTAGGAACCTGCCTCCACCAAGACTCACAAAATGGGAAATTCCTCCAGGAAGCTATTCGGATGCTGGGAAGCCAAACGTTTATTGCAGATTCCTAGAAATGGCAGAGCATCAAAGATAATGGGATTGGAATCCCAATAATGAAAATTTGTGGTCAAAGGTAGCTAAAAATAGGGGCCGCCTGGTGGCGCAGCGGTTTAGTCCGTGCTTGGCAGCCTGGGGTTCGCGAGTTCGGATCCCGGGCGCCCGCCGATGCACTGCCTGTCAGCCATGCTGTGGTGGTGTCCCATATAAAGTAGAGGAAGACGGGCATGGATGTTAGCCCAGGGCCAGTCTTCCTCAGCAAAAAGAGGAGGATTGGCGATGGATGTTAGCTCAGGGCTGGTCTTCCTCACAAAAGGAAAAAAAAAAAAAAAAGGTAGCTAAAAATAACAGCCACTGGCACCTAAGCCTTGATGGCCTCAAGACTGAGGGCCTGCCAAAACAAATCATCTATACAGATTTGAGCAAACAGGTGATAGTGTCCCTTCCACTTGCCCCCCTCATACAACAACTAAGCTTAAGTGGACAAGCTTTTGTAGTGACTGTTCCCAGTGTGGTGCTAACCTCAGGACCCTCAGGTGGCCCCCAGTGATCCTTGCCTCCTGGTATTCTTGCTCTTTTATGGTCCCTCCCACATTGAATCAGGGCTGCTGACCTATATGAACAATAGAATACAGTGGATATGACAACATGTGAATTTCAGAGCTACATCGTAGAGGCATTATAGCTCCTTCCTTGGTTTCCCTGATAGGTGGCTGCGGGGAAAGCCAGTCGCCATGTTGTGAGGACACTCAAGCAGCCTCATGGAGAGGTTTGTGTGGAGAGGAACCAACTTGCCAGCCATGTGAGTGAGCCACTGAGTTTTGGGGTAATTTGCTACATAACAATAATTGGAGGTGAGAAAAAAAGGAGGTAATATGTATGAAAGGAACAGCCACTGAAGGCACACAGTCAGTCCTTCCCAGGGCTGAAAGGGAACTTCCAGCAGGTATGGCCTTTTCCTCAGTAACATCCCTGACAGGTGCCCAGCCTCTCAGTAAACCTGGAGCTCCCTTGTCTCTTCTTTATGTATAGTTGTGTTTGCAAGTGATGCTAAATATCTTGGCCTCCTGGGACAAGGGTAAGGCAGTTCAGGAAGAGCCTCCCATCTATGGGAATTGTCCTTCTGGCCCTTGAAGCCTGTCTGGTCACAGACCTTCATGTGTTGTGTTTTCTTTTGTGTAAACCAGGGATTAGCACACCATGGCTTATGAATCTGTTTTTGTAAATAAAGCTTTATTAGAATGCAGCCATGCCCATTTGTTTATGTATTGTCTAATGCTATTTTTATGCTACAAGGGCAGAGTTGAGCAGTTGTAACAGATATTGCCTGTGGCCTGCAAAGCCTAAAATACTTACTCTCTGGCCTTCTGAGGAACTTTGCTGACTCCTGGTAGAAATGGTCAAAGCACTGTTGGCTGGCACAATGGAGAGCCAGAGAGGCAGCATCGGTTGTCTGGTCTCCAGCTCTACAGAGGACAGAGAGGCACTGTGGCTTCTCTCTCTCTCAAGATGAAGGACTTTCCAACAGGACAGAGTAGAAATGTCAAGGGAAACTTACCAAATCCTGACTCATGAGCCAATGGACATCTACCCTCCTTAGATGTTATTTCTTGCTGTATGACAAATTACCTCATAACTTTGTGTCTTAAAATAAACATTATTTCTCACAGTTTCTGTGGGTCAGGAATCTAGGAGTGGCTTAGCTTGGTGGTTCTGGCTTGGGGTCTTTCATGAGGTTGCAATCAAGATGTTGGCTGGGGCTGCAGTCACCTGAAGGCTTGTCTGGGGCTGGAAGATGTGATTTCAAGGTGGCTCACTCACATGGCTGGCATATCAGCGCTGGTTGTTGACAGATGACTTCACTCTCACCTTACGTGGGCATCTCCACAGGTTGCTTGAGTATCCCCACAACATGGCAGCTGGCTTCTCCAAGAGAAAACACACTGTCATTTCTGTAACATCCTATTGGCTACCCAGTGGTCAGGGAGGGACTACACAGGGTGAATACCCAGAGGCAAGAATCACTGTGGGCCCTTCTGGAGGCTGGATACAACATATCTCACCCCAAACAATGGTGCTCATGAATGGTAGAAAGTATCCTTTGTACAGAGAAAGAGTTGGATGTTTTGACTGGTTGTTGCATGATGAGATAGAGCACACTGTGGGTTGGCAGTCAGGAGACCTGGGTGTCAGTCCTGGTTCTTCCCCTGACCTCCTGAGTGTCCTTGAATGAGTCATGACCCCTGTTGGAGCTGCAGGGTTTTTTTATCCTGAAAAAGAGAAGCTTTTGAATTTGGGTCAGTGTGGCATAGGGTTCCAGTCCCTAACATTTAGCCAGTTCCTTCATCTCTGTGGACTTCGATTTCTTCATCTGTAAAGGTGAGGATAAGAACACCACTTCCCTCTTAAGGTTGATGCGAGGAATAAGTGAGCGAGGCCATGTAATATGCCTAGTACATAGAAGGTGTTCAATATACATGAGCTGCCATTATTAGCAGCAGAAATAGCAATATTACCTCCAGCTTTAAGATCTCTGATTCCATAGTCTGCTCTGAGCCCTGAGAACAGGGGTCTTCTGCACCCTCTCTCCTCCTCCATCAGTTCAGACTCCTCCTAATTCCGTCCAAAACTGGCTTTGGGTGGCTATGCTCAGGCCTCTGGGGTAGGCTGGGCCTGTCTGTTTCCTGTCTCAGCATCCAGTGGTCAAGGCACTTGCACACCTGTTATAGCTGGCTGAAATTAGAAACCAGCCTCAAGCTTAGAGTTGGGCCTGGTCCTTGGGACAACTGTGAAGTGTGAGCTCACAGAGCAAAGAAGGAATAGACCTCAGACCTCATCTAGTCCCTGATCTTTGACCACCCCTCTAGCCCGTGGGGCCATCATCCCTCCTCACGAGCCCTATTTGAGCAGTTGTCTGGAGACCTGCCATTCACCGCTCAAGGTCCATGGAAGCAGCCCTTAGATGACAGCTGGCTCAAGGTCTGCCTGCCCAAACACACTCTGTGGCCAAGCCATTGTGTGAAGCCTTCAACTCCAGGTCCTCACCCCACTACTAGAGACCACAGGAGATGAAATCCATCATATCCATTCCCATTCTCCTCAGTCTCAGCCAGGAGCCCAGGCCTCTTCATGTACCCATTGGCTCCCAGACTCCATCCCCACACTGCTCTGTTCATCTTCTCAGCTGGCCTGCCGCACCTCCTCCAGTCCCCCTCATCCCCTCACTGCTCCATGACAGCAAACTCCTTTGTACCCTTAGCCTTTTTCTGGAACATTCCCTTCTCTCTGCCTGCTATCTTCTCAGGTAGTGGCTGCTATTCTCACACACACCCCTCAGGGTCAGGGGATCAGTCTGCAATCTTCCTGGCTCCCAGGCCACTCCCACCCTCCTCTTCATCTTGTGAAAGCCCCTGCTTCTTTGGACTCACACCATTCAGCCCCTTCCCTGTCTCCGATGCTTTCCCTGGCCTCCTGGTCAACCTCCCTCACTCACTGACCATCTTGGCTCCGGGGTTCCTCGATGTCCTTTCCACCCCAACTCCCTCATCATTCCTGGGCCTTCATCATCCATGAGGGTGACTTTTCCAGGATCCCAACCTTGACCTCATTGCCAAGAACACTTTCATACCTCTGTCGCCCACTCCATTCCCAGCACCAAAATGGCGTAACCTCCCAAATTCCAAACATCCCCCTTTCTATCCATCATTTCCTGTCCTTCCAGCTTATTTCTTCAAGGCTCCCTACAACAATTCTTTGACCTCATCATGAACCCAGACCTACTGGGCCCAGTTCTTTCTCCCTACCCATCAGTGTCCTCCTGGCTTCACTTCCCTTTCTTTCTGTCTTAGATTCCATGGTCCTTTGTTGGAATCACTCCCTTGCACACACCTCCAACTCCCTTGCTCCTCGAGGCCTCCTTCACACTTTCTCTTCCTTGCAATAATGGTTGGCCTAGTATAGTGCTCTTGTGTTTGTGGAGCTTCTGAAGATACATCATTTCATTTGGACATTTGGGTGGTCACATACAATGTAGGGCAGGTAGCAGGGCAGGGATTCATATTTCTGTCTTATGGATGAGGTACTAAGGCTCAAAGAGGTTAAGTGGCTTTTCCAGATTTGTCCAAAGCTGAGCCTCAAACCTGTGTCTCCTGGCCCCAAGTCCATCTCGCCTCTCGAAGGGAGCCCTTCTAGAATAGGTTGGGATTTGGATACTTGGTGATGGGGATGTGAGTGGGGGCAGGGCACCCAGCAGTGGGGAGAGTGTTCCCTAGCAATGATAGGGGCAGGAAAGGTGGCTGTCCAGAGGGAGGGACCATGGTGTCCCTCACAGGCCTCGTGGAGGCTGAGAAATCCTCTCAGAGGCCTCTTACAGAGGTGCACTGGCCGTGAAATGCAAAACCAGATGCTGTTGGTAAAGCACACTGTCTGAAACAGAATTCCTCCAGCTTCCCAGCCTTCTGCAAATCCTGTTTCTTTCCTTGCTGGGGCTCAGGAGGCCGAGGGCCCTGCATCGCTCTGCACATCAAAGACGCCTCCAGGTTTCCCGGTGTAGCTCTCAGGGGCTTTTAACCAGCCTCTGACAATAAAATCGCTTTTAAATAAAAAACAAGACTTGATATTCGGCAGAAAATGGATTAACAGGATCAGTTGGGGGATGACATCATGCTATTTTTGTTGGCACTTCCCCAGCTCAAGTGTGAGGGGTCTGGGTGTGGAGGGAGGGGAGATATATATATGTATACAATA
This sequence comes from Tapirus indicus, assembly GCA_031878705.1. Classification (NCBI taxonomy): domain Eukaryota; kingdom Metazoa; phylum Chordata; class Mammalia; order Perissodactyla; family Tapiridae; genus Tapirus; species Tapirus indicus. The sequence continues at coordinate 54,130,792 of CM062918.1, read as the reverse complement.
TATATATATATATATATATATTTTTTTTTTTTTTCCCTTTTCAACTGACTTGGCTTCTCTAAGTCTGTGTCTGGAGAATCTAGGGAGCTGGAGGGAGCTGTCGCCACTGGGGTGACCCTCAGCAAGGTCAGAGCATCTGCCAGTCCCTAGAGGTGAACACACTGGGCCTGCAGGGGCAGAGCAGGGACTGAGGTGAGCTTTCTGCCGAGTCATTCTCCTGGGCCTCAGACAATAGGAAAGGAAAAGCCCTGAACTTAGAGAAAGGTGCACTCCAAAGTGGGCAAGCATCCTGGTACAACCAGCGGTGGAGACAGATTGACCAAGAGAACCAGGGCCTGGCCTGTTCTGCAAAGACCTCTGGGTGATGGCCACAGGCAACACCAGAATGACCCAACACTGAGGACCTTAGAGGACAGCTGCTTCGGTGGTTTCCAAACTTATTATTTTTTTTTACTTAAGGAGCTCTTGCTTCAAATGAGATAGAAGTTACCCCCACTGCATCCAGAAGACTGGAGGAAGAGGAGTTACAAGGTTGGAGCCTCCTGGCTAGGCCTCATTGACTCTTGAGGCTGCCTTGGAATCTAACACCAAAAACACAAATTGAAATCTCTCATCATTCATTCAGTGAACACTTACTAAGAGCCTGCTCCATGCTGGCACTTCTCCAGGTGTAGGGGGCACATTGGCGAGCACAACCAGGCTCAGTGCCCCCCTCCCTCCTGGGGCTTACATTCAGTTGTGGGAGATAGGCATTCATTAAATAATGACACAAATAAATGTTAATGCCGTCCTCCCCCAACATGTCTGAGGAAAATGATTGGTGAAAGTGCCAGATTCTCAGCCGGGCAGTTGAGGCTCTGGGCTACCAAGCCTCAGCTCCCTTCCAGCTTTGTCTCAAGTTTCAATCCCACCTAACCCCCACACCACCCAGGCCCTTGACACATTTTCCCAGGTATAACTTGTCTTCTTCCCCCCAGCTGCCTCGTCTCCCCCGTCCTCCTTTCTCCACACCAGTCATCTCCACCACCCCTGGAAAGCCCCATGACAGGCCCACATATCTGAAGTCTCCTCAGTGGGAGGTAATCCTGCCAGCCCTCCTTAGCACCTCTGCCTGCTCCAGAGAGGAGGGGAGCAGCTGGCATTGGCCAAGGAGGAAGAAACCTGGGCAGAATCCTCATTCTGCTACTGAGACCTTAGACGAGTCACCAGCCTCTCAGAGGAGCCCAGGAACTCACACTGTACTGGTTTGATCTCTTCAGGTGACGCAGTTCCTTACCTCGGGAAACTCCCTGAGGCCAGGGTTGATTGTCTCCTTCTCTGTCTTCTCCCAGTACCGAGTTCAGTGCCTCAAGCTCGTGAAGAGCCACACAGGACCTTTGTTCATCGACTAGTGCATTTTCTGGGTGTTCCTGGCCCAGGGTCTCTCACTTGCTCATTGCTGCCTCAGGTCAGGTTCCAGTCTGGCTGCTCTGAGCTTTCTTCTTGTGGAAAGACTGAAGGCACTCCTCTGGGATCTCATTCACACCCCCAAACATTTATTGAGCACCTACTGCATACCAGGTTCTGTGCTAGGGACGACATCTTCTCTTCCCTTCAAAGAGTGCAGGATCTAGGGGAGGAAGCAGACAGGTAAAGCAACAATGACAGTACTGTGTGCTAGGTAGAGTCAGGAATGCCACCCAGACATGGGGGCCCTCACTCCTCCTTTTAGAAGGCAGTGTCCTCTAATCTACAGGAGTGAGCAGAAGGTTGGGTTATCTGGCTGTCCTCTCAGGGCCTCCCCTAGTATTGGCAGGTCTGCCTCCTAGAACCCTGAGTCACTGGACACTGGAGAGGCTATGGTCCCTCTTCTTGAGATCAGTGAGTGGATGAGTGCTCCTTTGCCACCCCACCTTGGTGGGCTTCCTAGCCATGTCAGGGTGGACAGGCATCAGCTAAGTTCTCTACTAAAGAGCTGTAGCCACTTTGGAATTATAACATAGGAGGAGAAAAGTCAAATTTCTTGTTAATTTGGACTTTTCCCTGAATCTTAAAGGAAAGGCACTTAAAACTAAGTATGTTGCAAGCGGAGGTCCCAGTGACATTCTCTTACACCTTCACCAAACCCTGAGCTTCTCCCACACTTTAGCAAGGATCCAGGTCTTCACATCTCCACCCACTCCTTTGGGAAACCTCTCCCCCTCACCACTAGAAGTTTCTAACTCTCTGGATCTGTCCTTTCCATCCCCTCCTTCTGATACTTCTGCCCTGGGGCATTCATTTTGAAGTGCTACCCATTCAGCCATGCTCAGCCATCTTTTCCTCTCCAGTCCTTCTCGTGACCATTCAAATCCTAGGGACCAGCAGGGACCAAGGAGGGAGAAGTTCCAAGTCCTGCAGTCCATGGTCAACGTGGTTATGGATCCTTCTCTTTGGATTTCTTCTCAACATTCCCATTAGTGTGAGCTGCAGCACGTAGGTTCTATGATCTAATAACACTATTAAATTATGAATATACTCATCTTGCCAAAATAGTAATTAATTTTGGGAGATAGTACTGTTTAAGCCACACAAGAGAAATATAGTTGTTCAGTGGTGTGCTGGAGGTAGCCCATACTGGCTTGCAAGAGGTGATTGGTAAATTTTCAGGAACTTTGTAAGCCAGTTGTTCAACATTGTCATTTTTAAATAATAAATTGTATAAACTTATAATTAAATACAATATATTAAAAACAAATTTAATAAATGCTAAAAGTGCATTACTTCCCAATTGTTTTACACACTTTACTATTATCTGTGTTCTGGAAGTTACTTACATCTATTGTATGTATTTGGTGGAATACTACACATATGCTGCTGCCATCCAACTCTGTGTTCAGTGACATCACCTTGGTAGCTTGAAGGCAGCCATGGTGGGGATATTTACACTATGGAAACTGGCAAACACTGTAAGTCAGGGTTCCCCTCCCCCCAGAGCAGGTTGATAAAGCTTTCCCAGCCCTGCACTGGAGAAACGCGGTGTTTCCGCAGTTGGCTCTGCGCGCCTCCACCCTCCTCAGCATGCCCCATCATTTTGCAGGGTAGCCCTTGGTCTCTTGCCTGCTCTGCCTGGGCCTGTTCGAGCTAACAGCCCTTAATGGCAGCTCCCTTAGTTACTCAAGGAAGGACTGAGTCACTATCTTAGGGGATCAGAGAGTGGACAATTCTGGAAATGAGAGGTGTATGTTGAATGCTTGGTGAGCACAGGCTCTGACTCAGCCTGGTGGGGTGGAGCAGGGAAGGTTTTTCTGAGGAAGTGGTGTTTGAACTAAGGTGAACTCCACGTTCCTGGAGGATGTGGGCTTGTGCGATAGGGTGGGTGAAGCCAGAGGGTAAACCTGGTCCCTCTCTCTAGAGCACCAGTTTACTCAATGGAAAGTAATTAAAAACATTCTTTAAAAACATAAAACACCCATGAAAATATTATATAGAAGAATACAAAATTTGCATGAATTTAAAAATTAAAACAAGAGACTGCAAAGAAATTTCTCCTACATGACGAGCTCCCCTAGGCTGTGGCCCCAGATCCGGGAGCACCTATTCATTCTCCTCTGACACTAAAAGTCCTGTGGCAGAAACATTTGAGCAGCCCTGAGCTAAAGGTTTTTGAGATATCAGTAGGAATTAATTGAACAAGAGGCTGGGGAGGAAGTGGCTTGGGCAGTCCAGAAAGCAGAATTCGGTAGAAAAGAGCAAGAGCTTGGATCAGATTCCTTGAGTCTGAATTTCTGCTCTGCCACTGATTAGCTGTGTGATCTTAGGTACATTACTTAACTGCTCTGTGCCTCTGTTTCCCACAGCTGTAAACTGAGGATAGTAATAGTACCTACCTAATGTTTGTTTCAAAGATGAAATTAGATGTGTTTGCAGCACTTGGAGCAGTGTTAACGCTTGTTCTTTCCATTTATACCAAGCAGAGGGCACAGCGTGAGCAACGCCCAGAGCCTGGACAGGCATATTCAAGAAATGGCAGGCTGCTCCACGTGATGAGGGTGTGATGTGCATGTGGGGGAGGGGGCAGAAGGTGGGGCTGGGGAGCTTTCCTGGCTCATCTGCAAGGAGACCTACTGTGCATCATACCCATCTGTCCCCTGGAAACTCACTTGCCCTCTCGGTTCTCCCCTGGGCACAGAACGGGTGGACTCGCTGACCACCAAGATCCCTCTGGCGCCCACAGCCTATGCTTGAGTTCATCTTTTCTCCATCTCTTCTCTCTCGAACACCCACACAGAACATTCAGATCCCCACAGTTTAGTGAGGAGATGCATTTTTAGATTACTCATCAGTTACCTTATGGATTAGTCTCTCCATCCTCAAACAACAAAGAAGATTATATACCTGGCTTAAAAAGCTAAGGTGAAGAGATAATCTAGTTTTATAAAATTATTTTTTTTTTAAAAAAGTAAATTTTGCGAATCTCATGGCAAATTATGGCACAAAGCATGAGAAAGGAAGAGCCCTATGGTCTGTGGAGTCAGAGAGATTTGGGTTCAGATCCTGGCCCACTGATGACCAGAAATTGTTTCTTCTTTTAACTTGAGTTTCCTCGTCTCTGAAATGGGCTGCTGATAATAGCACTTACTTCATAGGACTATTGTGAAATTAAATGACATAAACCAGGTCAGATTCTGAGAGACGGGCTAACTTCTCTTTGCTCCTCTGGATCCTATATAGCATGAGAAGGCTGCGGCTGGCTCCCTCCCTGCTAGGCACTGTTAGCAGGTCGTGTCCCTTCATCCCATGTCACAGCTCCTGCACGCTGCCCTCTCCACACAGCTCCCTCTGTCTCCCACCTCTTATCCCTTTAGCTCTGGGTGGTAAAGGCTCTGCGACAACCACCCTGGGCTGCTGCATTCTCCTGCGTGGTTCCCCCACACTCTTGTAAATGGCCCCTTTATTCAACCCTCCTCAGATTACCTGATTTGAGTGTTCAACTTGCTTCCTGCGGGGCCTGACTGATAACCTTAGCGCAGGACCCGGCCCGTAGCAGCTGCTCAACAGAGGGAAGCAATTATTTACATGCAGAATAGAAAACTCTGTGCCAGTTAAAGGAATACCTGGGCATATTTAGCCAACAACATTCATTGATTCAACAGGTACTTATCATATGTTGTTAAGTTTATTTTTCATTTATTATGAAGCACCTACCGTGTGGCAGTCAGCAAGTTCTCTGGGGATTAACTTCTTGCCTATTGGTTTTGGCAGGAGAGGGAGCTCGCTGCGTTTCCTCTGTCATGCCAACCATGCCAGCCGACAAGCAGACTCACTAGTCTCGAGACGGTGAACAGTCAGAGCTCTTGCCTAGCACTGAGCAGTAAGTCATTATCAGGAGGAATGGGTTCCACTCACCGAGTGCTCTCTGGGGAGGACACACACACGGAGGTGAGCGGACCTGTTGAAATGGGCCTTTCTCTGGCCCTAACCTAGATGTGAAGTTGTATGCCTACGACTTGGGGGATTCCCTACAGTGAGAGAAAAACGTTGGACGGGGGTCGGGGCCTGGGTTCCAGCCCCTCCTTAGCTGCTACCTTTCTGTGGGTGGACCGTGATTGCCCTCTTCAGGACTTGGTTTCTTCCTCTGGAAATTGAGATGGTTGGTGGCTTAGTTTCCTCAGGCTGCTGCAACAAGTCACCACAAACTGGGTGGTTTAAAACAACAGGAATTTATTCTGTCACTGTTCTAGAGGCCAGAAATCCAAAATCAAGGTGTCAACAGGGTCATGCTCCCTCTGAAGTTTTTAGCGGAGAATCCTTCCTTGGTCTTCCAGGTTCCTGGTGTTCCTTGGCTTGTGGCAGCATCACTCCAATCTCTGCCTCGATCTTCACGTGGCCTTCTTCCCTCTGTGTGTCTCTGTGTGTCCTCTCCTCTTCTTATAGGGATACCAGTCACTGGATTTGGGGCCCGCCCGAATCCACTATGATCTCACCTTCATCCTTAACTAATTACCTTGCAAAGACCTTATTTCCAAATAAGGTAACATTCTGAGCTTCATGGTGGACAGGAGTTTTAGGGGGTTACTATTCAACCCACTATAGTTGGATTATAGGTTCTCAATAGTTCTTACCAGTTTCAGACCTTTGGAAGTTGGTGGGTATGTAGGATTTCTCTCCTTTGATAAAGAAAGCAGCTCTCCTTTGCTGGGACTCCTTTGAACGAGACTGGGTGAGGCAGGGTGAAGCTCTGTGAAGGAGAATCAAGAATTAACTGTGGGGTAATTACCACCAGTGGCACTGCTATGCAACACTATATCACATCCCCTCTCTTCTCCCTTCCCCGATTGTCACTTCTTCACACCTCTACGGTCCTCCTCTATCTCTCCTTCTCCTACTCCTACTACTGGCCTCTACTGGAGCCTGTCTGGGTGCTAGGCACATCTGTCATTTCTCTTCCTCCTAGAGGTGCTATGAAATTAGTGGTATTACCCTCCTCACTGAAAGTTACATAACCAGGTATTCGTACAGCTACGAAGTGGCAGAACCAGGATCTGAATGCAGGTCTGGCTGATCCGAAGCTCATGCTCTCACCACGCACCTGGATGTTTTGGTAGCCGTGAAACCGACCTTACTTAGCTCTGGCTTCACTTTGACAATACTTGTTCGCAAGGCAAAATTGTGAAACTGGCAAATTAGTTTCCAAAATTTTCCTCTGAATTGCCCATTCTTGTCTTTTCTTTTCTCCTCATGCCCCAAACCCTCGTGATGGGATCTAGCACCCTAACGTCTGCTCCAGCCATTTCGCTTTCTTAGATCCCTCATTCCCACCAAGGTAACGATGTCTGATAACAGCATAAAATACCACCCTTACTTTGCCCCCAACCCTCCAAGGGTCTCTGCATTTTTATTAGCACGTGGTCCTATGGGTGTAGAAAGCAATTTTCTTCACTCAGTTTTCCTTGCCTTGCCCCTATTCCTTCTAAGGGAAGGCTGGGCTCCGCCTATTTGACCAGGGCGGAGATTCCTGCTCCACTCTTACAGCTTTTGTCAGAATAGTGTACAGTCTGAACTCTTATTACAGAGTAGTATTTCTTTGACTCAACACACTTTTTAAAAAATTTAAACACACACTTTAGCCAGGTCCTAAACAGTAATATTTATAGAAACATGGATTTTGTGTGTTTCATAGTTTTTCTAATAGATTTTAAAAGTTTGTTCATTTAATGTCATCTCTTGTACTCAGTGGCATAGGAGCCACATTTTGGTAAGCATGACTCAGTAGTGGAACCAACCTTCGGCTGCCTAACTGAGGTGTCCTCCAAGGATGCTGGGATTTTTTTGGGGGGGCAGTCATATCAGTAAATATCAGGAGCAAAAGTTTGGGGGCTTATACATTGATATAACTTTTTTGGAAGTCAGTTTGGTGATATGTATTAGGAACCTTATAACATTTAACCTTATACTTATAGGAAATAATTCCTGAGATAATAATCTCCAAAGCAGAAAAAGCTTGATTTATTTCATAATTCCATTTACAACAGCAAACATTTTGGCAGCAATCTAAGATTCCAATGACTGGGATAAATAAATCATGGTGTATCCTTCTTTATGGAATATTCTGCAACTATTAAAATGATGCTTACTCTATAAAACTAAGTGAAAGAAGCAGGACATACACAAATAGATATTAAATACATTGGGTGATCATTACCATGTAAAATAAAATATGCATGACAGAAAGACTTGCAAGAGATATTGTGAAATGTTAGCAAAGGGTTTTGGAGAGTGGGACTATAGGTAGTGTTTTCCCTCTATTTTCTACCTCTTTATTATTCCCAAGTTTTAAAAAGTAAGCTTGAGGGTGGGGAATTGAACCATTGATAAGATTATTTATGTATCTTTTATGTCTACTCTCTGGACAGGGATACTGCCATTGCGGGGACGGCCCCAAGCCACTCAGCCCAAACCAAAGTCTCCAAAAGGAAGATGAGGCCTAATGTTGTGTGTGTGTGTGTGTATGTGAGTTTGTGTACATGAATGAGTGTATAAGAGTGTGTGCGTGTGTTTGTATATGTGTGTATGTATACGTGTGGGGGCATGTCAGGTGAGTGTCTTCCGAGGAACACTACAGATTGACAGGGAGTCCCTAGGAGAGGGAGACTCACACACAGTCCCTGAGCATTCCATCCCAGCCTGCACGCCACTGCCCTGGCAGTGCTCGAATACACATTGTCCTCTGAGAGAAATGCCCAGCCTGACATCTCAGATTACTGCCCAGGGCCAGGGGGAGAGAGTGGAGAGATTCCCCAGGGGTGGGGTGCCTCCTCCTGGATATCTTCAGGACAGTCTCTTTGCTCTTGAGGTTCTGAGAGGCCCTGGTCAGTAAGTGCCATGGGCGCCCTGAGGTGGGCACTGAGATAGCACTGCTGGAGCTGGGAAATAAGCTCTGAGATGACAGGAACCAATGAGAACAGAATAACCACAACAAAATAGCTACTCTTTACTGAGTGCCTTCAGTGTGTGTGCACACAGTGATGTGTTGTATGAATTTTATCCCATTTAATGCTCATAACCACCCCAAGGGAGAGGGTTCTAGCCCCCATTTTGTGGACGAGGAAACAGAAAGCTTAAGTAACCTGTGCAAGGTCACACAGCTAGGATTCACACTCAGGTCTGGCTGATCCCAACACTCCAACTCTTTCAATGATGCTGCCCTGACTCTCCACAGAAGGGATCGATCGCTATCCGCCCCTCCCCTGCTTTACCAGGTCTGTTAAAGTGTTGGGTAACTGAGGATGTGGTAATAAATCAAGCAGTGGCTCCTGGGGGATACAAACCACAGGTGCTGCTTCCACTTGCTTGAGTCAAGTTCATCTTAGCCTTCTTTGGGCTGCCACGAGTGCTCAGCCACGGAGAGAGCCAGGATCCAGGGGAGGTGCTGAGATGCCGATGTGTCCACATGTGATCTATGTGGCCTCATCAGGCTATACTTTATTAAGCAGTCATGTTGATTACCTTCATACTAATAAGAAAAACTATGGTTAGGAGCCCTCCTTTCTCCCTGGCTCCCTCTCACTCGTCAGGTTTCAGCCCGAAGCACATACTTGTGGTTAAATTATTAACCCCTAAAACAGGATAGCAATGATGACAGCTGTAATCCTGAACACACACACACAAACACACACACACATGCACACTCACTCCTTCATACCATAACAATTTGCTGAAAATGCTGACTTAATTGTATTAACCTAATTGCTAGGTTGAAATAATGATAATGATGATGATAGTAATAATAAAAGAATTGCTCTCAAATCGTTCTGAGCGATGTTGCAACATCAGCTGCTATACTCATTTCCCAAGAAAGAATTTGCATTTTAAGATTCAGTTCACATCAGGGAAATGGCTCCCCAGGAAGATAAACGATAGTCTTGAATGAGGTTTTTTTCCTTGCCCAGAGTGAACTCTTACTTCTTTCTGCAAAAGCAGGTGAACACCGATTTCTAGGCAGAATTAGAGCCAAATGTCCAGATTTGCATATTTTCAAGGGGCAGATCAGAAGACGAAATCTACTAAAAATCCTGGGCTCCGACTTAAAGTGGTCTCCTTTAGGGTGGCATTGCATTTTCCCTCCGGTTTCAGTGAGGGCCATTATCTGGTAGGACTATGGCTCTCTCGCTCTCTCTGGCACAGAAATGGTGGGAGCTTTTGTGGAACACCTCCAGAAACCAGAGTGGGGGTCTTCCCTGCAGCCGTGGCAGGCCAGCCACAGTCTGAAATGCTCCAGCTAATTCAAGACATAGGGTAGAGATGAAAATCTCAGAGGTCTCTCAACAAAGCCTTACTGAGTGCCCACTGTGAGGCTCTATGTAGGTGAAGATGACTAGGATATAGCGTCTACTCTCTAGAGTTTATAGCTAGTAAAGGAGAAATATGTACACTGATATTTACCAGTGATCAAAAGTGCTCCAGAAAAGAGATGCTTTGGCAGCCATGGATAAGCTGAGTCAATGACAATTGGCAATGACAGTTGAACTGGGCCTGAAAGTATGGAAGGGAGTTCACCAGATGGGGGTCAGGGGGGAGGCAGGTTGTGGGGTATGCAGGGTATGAAGGGCATTCCAGACAGAGACAACAGTATAAGCAAAAGCAGGGAGGAATAAAAGATATCTGAGAAATAGCATAGTCCGGCACTGCTGTAACTCCTCCCTCTGTCCACCTGCCCCAGCTTTCAGGGCTTCCATCTGCTGTCTTAGCCCCTCTCTCTTGGGATGGCCCTGTGACATGAAGTTATCCATGGGACAGTAACTATATTTATATTGCTTTTGGCTATATAATATTTTGTTGTCATTTCAATTATAAAATGTTTTATAATTTCCATGATGATTCTTTCTTTGACTCAATAATTATTTAGAAGTATATTTAGAAATTTCCTTAACACATGGGTTTTGTATGGAAATGTTTTGGTTCCTGACACATAATTTTATTGCATCTGCGTATTATCAATTCTTTAGTGCCTTTTGATATTTCCTTTGTGGCCTAGGGTACATGACTAATTCCTGTAAGTATGTACTTGAAAAGCTATTCATTCTTTATTTACGAGATGCAAGGGTCCCTAAATAACTGTGGTTCAAATCTTCTATATCCTTCACAATTTTTTTGTTTGTTTGAACACTTTCTGAGAGAAGTGATTAAAATCTAACACTATGATTGTGGATTGTCAATATCTCCTTATAATATTGTTAATTTTTGCTTTATATATTTTGAGGCTATGTTGTAAGATGCATACAGGTTTAGGATAGTTACATTTTTTTGGTGAACTGTTCCCTTTATCAAGACCTTCCTTATTGCCAAGTTTGTGTCTTAAGGCCTATTTTGTTTCAAATTAATATTACTAAATCAGCTTTATTTTAGTTAATTCTCACCTGGTATATTTTTTCCCAATCTTTTGCTTTCAACACTTTTCTCTTTGGTTTTAGATGTGTCTTTTGTGAACAGCTTTTAGTTGGATTCCAGTGCCTAGACCAGTGCCTGGAACAGAGTAGGTGCTCAATCATTATTTCTTGAATGGGTGAATGAATGGAAAAAATTAAATCCAGCGTGAAAATTTGTCCTTTAGATGAGCTTAATCCATTTTACATTTGTTGTAATTACTGATATATTTGACTGACTCCTACAACTTTTTGTTTTCTAATTACATGTTTTGTCTTTTCTCTTTTTTTATGCTTTATTGCCTTCTATTGGATTGGTCAAATATGCTTTATTTCATTTCCCTTTCTACTAGTTTGAAAGTGATTCCTTTTCTGTTCTTTAGTTGAACAATGGCACAATCACTTCCCATCTCTGTGTTACTGAGAAGAAAATAGAGGAAAAAAATAACAACTATTTATTAAACATCTTGTGATGAGCATCAGGCTAGACATTCACTATGTACTTTGATCAGTACTAAAACCCTGTAAACTCAATATAAGTATTCCCATTTTACAGTCAGGAAAATCAAGAATCAGAGAGTTAAGTAACCTGTCCATGGCCCCACAGCCAGTGCAGCAGGTCTGGGACTGGAACCCGTTCTGGGTGATCCTGAAGGTTATGCACTTCCCACTGCAGGCCACACTGCTGACAAAGGCCAACCTCGGGCTGCTGAAGGACGGTTATCGTGGTATTTCTTAGTCCCCACAGCCATATTCTGATCTGCAGACCGTGTTATCTCTGTGTCCCAGTGATAATTCAGAAATGGAAATAAATGAACACAGGCCTGGGTACAAGTTCTGAGCAAGACAAAGTCAAAAGCTAAGAAGTAAACAGAGCTCTTAAAACCTTCCAAAATGAAATCCTCCACAAGCTGGATGACTCTGTCAACTTTTCTTTAATGACATCTCAGAGTTGACCACTTACTGACTTGGGGGTGCTTTCTCTTTTCCCAGAGGATAGTTGTCCTCAGCCAGAGCCCCTGAATAAGCAGACAGAGAGAACCGTAGTTCTTGCCACTATCTCTACACAGTTCTCTTTGAATATTTGTTCTTTCTCCAAACAAGTTGTTCTGCTTTCATTTCCTTCCCCTGGAAGGGGTCTGAGGACCCAGGTTAGTGAGAGGCAGAGACGTAGGACCGCACAGTCACCACTGGAGGAGAGGAAGGACAGAAACTTCTGAGGCAGTATTAACATGCAGTGAGCCTTTGACGAGGTCACCCACTGAGGAGGTAGGGGCAATGAATAAGATTACCCACAATCCCTCTGGCTCCCAGAGTTCCTATTGCAGGAAACAATGCCCAGTGGAATGATAATCCCCGTGTAGAATGTCCCACTGCTTTTGCAGGGGTACAGGTGCATCTTTGTTTGAAAGGGCCGTGTTTCATTTCAAGATGAGAAAGAATGTAACCAAATTCCTGAAATACCACTTAGGGACGGCAGCCATGCCCAGTAGCGGCACCAGAGGGCCTTACTGGGCCCTGTTCAGGATTTCATCTCCAGTGAAGGCACGTTAGGGGGAGAGTGGCTCTTGAGAAGCATTTTTTAAAGTGCAGACTACCTGAATCAGAATCGCCTGCTTGGGGGAAGAGGGAGGAGGCATGTTTGTTAAAAGGCTAATTTGGGGCTCCACCCCAGACTTACTAAATCAGAATCCAACAGGGGACCCCAGGAATCCGCATTTTCAATAAGTGGCCCAGAGGATTTTGGTACCAAGTCTAAACTGTGCTTCAAGGGCTCTCTGCCTGTGCCCAAAGCTTCCTGCGGGGTAGCCAGGCTGGAGTGAGGAGGCACGTGGGAAGTGGCCATGAGTCCCGAATCCCAGCTTTCCCTTTGGCTTGCTGTGTGACCTTGAGCAAGTCACTTCACCACCCTAGGCTTCATTTTCTCATCTGCTAAATAAGAGCCTCCAGAACTTCTTAATGGAAGAACCAGGCCAGAATTAAGGACTCAGTTCTCTGTGTTAGACACGTGAGTTTGAAGTGAGAGCAGGACTTCAGAAACGAGATAATAATTATAGCTAATTTTTATTGTGTGCTTACTGTGTGCCAGGCACTGCTGTAGAGATTTATGTATATGAACTCGTTTTCTTTTCACCACAGCTCTATGAGGTAGGTACTTTCCTATTCCCATTTTACAGACAAAGGAATTGAGGCAAAGAAAGGTTAAGGTCACATAGGTAGTAAGAGGTAGAGGTGGGTTCCAAACTCAGACAGTTAGACTCCAGAGAACCTTGTTCTTAACCACAAAGATATACCATCTCTCAGCCATAATGTCCTGCTGGCAATCGGAGATACCCGACACAGCTCGGAGGCTTGATCATCAGGCAAATGTGGCAGTTATTTAGATAAATACCTGCTGATTTACCAACCCAAGTGACACCCCTACCCACTTCTAGAGGATTGTAAATGTGACTCAGATGGGGGAATTTAAAGCATCCTGACAGGTGATGGGGGGAAATCTTGGGGGTGGGGAGCAAAGGTCCATTTAGAGTGCCCCATCCCCACCCACCCAGCACGCTCCAGGGATAATGACTCTAACTTACCTTTTCCTTCATAGAGATCTGAAGACAGAAATAGGCCCCTGCTTGTTGTTGCAAAATTTCGAAGACACATTCGGGAAGTTACAAAATGACCATGAAGCCACACTCCCTTCACCAGAGGAGGCTTGTCCAGCAGATGACACCAGGGCCTAATTTGGTCTCAGACAGAGACTAGGCCAGAATTTGATAGAGGGTCAAGCAAGTCCCCACAGAGGTCTCCATTACAGTGAGTGCTGCCTCCTGTTCCTGGATGAGTGAGGGGCTGGGTTTTCCATGGAAGTGAAGACCTTATTGGCGATGGATGCCATCCTACGGCTTTCTTGCCTCTACGTGCTCTCCCTAGGAAAAGGGGGGATAGTCCCTTTTCTACCCCGGCATCGACTCTCACCTTCATGATAAGGATTCTCCAATCCCCTCTTCTAGCCTGAGCCTCCTTTGGAGCCCCAGACTGTTATATCCAACAGCCTCCTGGACATCTGCGTGTGGAGGCCCTACTGGTGACTCAAACTCAACTTGTCTCAAAGAAAATTCAGACCATTTACCCCTGCCCATGCCCTCTTTTGCTCTTCTTTTGGTTAATGGAACCAGTTCACCAAGTCCTTCAGTGGTTTGCATCACGTGTAGGGTGAAGCCCTGACTCCTTGCACAAACCCAGGGATCTTGGGAGCCAGACCCACCTACCTTCCCAGCCCCATGCCAGCCCTTTGCATTCCTGCCATGCAGCCCGGGACTCTTAACGTGTGTGATTCTCAATGAAGTGCCAGGCTCGGGCCGTGTGTGACCTCTGGGCTCCCCTGGCCCACCCCGCCATGACCACTTCCTCCCCTGCTGTCCCCAATCCTGCAACAACTCACCACCTTGCTGTCTGTGAGCCCAGGTCTCTCCCTTTGTTCAGTCCTTCTGGAAATCCCTCCACCTCTTCTAGGAAGCTTCTCCTGATTAAGTGGGATGGGGGAGACAATGTGAGCTTTCCCAAACTCCAAAGTCAAACAGCCTTCCCCTCTCGGATATTTCAGATTAACTGGCAGAGTGAGGACGGGAAGCACAAAAGAGGCCAGGTTTGTGCCTCTTGGTCCCCTCAGAGCAGCAGTTCCCTAAGCCCCTCATTAGGATCACCTGGGCCATTTGTTAAACATACAGATCCTGGGCTCCATTCTGGACCTACCGAATCAGAATCATCAGGGCAGGGGCCTGGAATCTCTATTTTTAACAAGTGCCTAGGGTAATTTAAAAAAAACCCATCAGATAAGTTAGGGAAACACTGTGTTAGAGTTTAGGTGCCAAATAAATAAATCAGATAAGCTTCTGTGAGCTCATTATGTGAGAGTGCTATGTAATAATCATCATCTTCGTAGTGAAAATTTATCAAGCACTTACTATGTGTTTGACACAAGTTTAAGCCATTTATATATATTAACTCATGTGTTCTCTATAACAACCCCATGAAGTAGGTACTATTATTATCTTCACTTAACAGATGAGGAAGCTGAGGCCCAGAAAAGCGAAGTAACTTACCTAAGGTCACCCAGTTAGGAGGTAGAGAGCTGGGATTAAAATCTAAGCAGTCTGAATCCTGAGTTTATGCTCTTAACCTATGACACACAAAGGATTAGCATTACTAAAGCAGGAGCATGCTGCTACATGCTGCAGACGACGAGGAAATATTCATTGAAAGGAGAAATTGGAAACAGACATAATTGGAATGTTTATTAGCTCAGAGACTGCCAGTTCTCTGCCATCAATAACTTGTTCACTTTTACAACATTCCAGGGGATCAGCTCTGGGATCAGCAGTTCTCTTGGGGTTCTGCAGTTGAAGAAATGAGGCCAAGAAGGATCGATAGTCAGACTTCAGAGGGGATACCCACCTCCATCCGGCTGATGGCTGGGAAGTCTACAATCTAATGCTCTGTATCCACAGGCAGGGTTTCATCTGTGCGTCCCTTTTCATATTACACTATTGGCTTAAGGCTACAGGGATCTAGTAGTAATAGTAAAAGTAGTAGTAGTAATAAATCATTTATAGAAATATGTAATTTGGATAACTGTTGTGATAACCAACCAATAGACAGCCTAAAGCTGGCTCCTGTTGCCATCACATCTCCTTCTCAGTGGCTTAATCAGATGGCATTAGGATAGCTGGACTGCACTACTCTGGGACCTCCAGTCAATGCCCCTGTCCATCTCCTCTCATGTTCTCTGGCGAATCCAGATGAACTCCAGAACGTGTTCCAGTTGCTGCTGGCTGGAGGGAATCGCTCCTTCCCTAGGAAAGCATCAAGGACTTGGGGCAGGGCAGGCTGACCTCCACAAAGGCCGGTAACACTATGTGCCTGGATAGAGTTTTGCGGGACTGCAGGCACTACTGTTTCTTCTCTGGGTCACTGAGAAACTGCCTGAGTGGGGGTAAGGGGGTGCGGTGGTTGTTGGGGTGTGAATGAGCTCTAGCTGGGTTGGCACCTACCCTGCTCCAGGCCCTGGTCTCTCTAGGGCTGTGCACCTGGGGCCACTCTGGCCATGGGCAAGAAGCAGGATTTGAGTCTCTCCTAACTCCCCTAAGACTTCTGAGGCAGTGAGGGGCAGGGAGGTGGTCCCACCAATGACAGCTGGCCTACCTTTGTACACGAGGCCCAGGCCTACAGTTTGACCTAGCAGATGGCTGCTGCTGTGTTACAACTAAACAGAATCCTTAAAGGCCCGCTGCAGCCTGGCTCTCTCTGTGCCTTATTTGTCCACCATTATCACCATTGAGTCATCCCTTAGAAGGCTGCTTCTAAATGCAACTTTGGGATTTGAGAAAAAGATGAACCCAGGGGCACACCTTAGTCCCCGTGTTAGGTAGCTGGGGTGGAGCAGATGTGGGCACTTAGAGGCTGGGACCAGGAGAGGGGAGTTGTGGGGAGAGAGGAGGGCAGGCGGGGGAAGAAGAGGTAAAGATACAGAATTCGAGCTTCACAACTGTGTCCCTATACCGTCCCAATCTTTCCGTTAAAATACTAGTTTACAACCTGGGCTGCACATTGGAATCAGCTGGGCATTTTTTTAAAAAGTCCCCATGACTGCCCCCTCCCACCAAAACCCAGATTCTGACTTCAGTGGTCTGGGGCAGGCCTGGCACCAGTATTTTTTTGTGCTTCCCCAGGTTCAGATGTAAGCCAGGGCTGAGCCCTACTGCCTTGAGAGTGTCTGCAGGTCTCCCACTCCAGCTGGTGCCTCATTTACTCCTATGCCAAATGTGGGCCCAGCTTCAGTTTATGGAAAAAGCATTTCCTTTAGCTCTCTCACTAATTGCTGAGCTAAAGACCTCCACACAGAGAGAATTTGCAGCCCTAAATTTCTGTGAATCTAGCCTTTGTGTTCCATGAGGGCAGGGACCACACCTGCCTTGTTTTCCTGGGACCTCAGCACCTCGTAAGAATGACTGTTTGGTGTCAGAGGGCTAAGGCAGCTACTCATGTGTTCCTGAAACTTTTTGAGTCGGAAAAACTCATTGCTGTAAGCAATCCTTAGCTTTCTCAATGGTTAGACGGGTTTAGCAACAATGAAGTTTACCTCACAGTGTGTAAAGATCAAATGAGGCTGATATGTGAAAGAGCTTTGGAAAGTCTGATTCAGCTGTGAATTGTTGCACTACTCCCTTGCTCTCTGGCATGAGCACCTATTCATCCTTTAAAACCCTGTTCAAATGTCACTCCTGTGAATTCTTCAGATTAAGCACACACTGTACACATAATTCTCTTATGGAGCTTATCACTCTATCGTCAACGTGATGTTAGTCAATGCCTACTGAGCTCTTTCTCTGCCAGGCACTGGACCAAAAGGTTTACTGCAATAATTTGATTCTTATTCATCTACCCCATGAGAATCGGAACTCCTCAAAGGCGGAGGCTAGAAGGTAAATCAACACATCTTCCACAATGCCTAAAAGGGTTTTGCTTCTGAGAACTTTTTCAGCAACTAAGAGAATGTCAGCACTTGTGTTTCTGAGTCTTGAGTAACTATTGGAGATTTATAGAAAAAGTGGGATTTTGGAGCTGGGAGAAGAGTGAGCAAAGAGGCTGGTGAGTAGAGCACATGGCTTTAGAATGCAGGGATGGGGAAGTCACCTGGGCCCCACAGGGCACTCTGAGTTGAAGAGTCAGGCTGCTTCGGAATGAAGACTTGGAAGGTGGAGGGCCAAGGCCGTATAGCCCCATGAACTGGGGAGAAGACTGGGGAAGATTTACTCAAGAATGGGAAGGTTAAATAGAGACAACTCCAAATTTGATCCCCCTGAAGGTTCAGAGTTTTTCTGCATCCTGGAGATCCCAAAGGGACCCAGTGGAGTGAGACAATATCTCAGAATCATAAAACTCAAAGGTATAAGCTTTGATTGGAAGATGGCTACAGAAAACAATTAAGTATCTTACTGTGTAGGTAGCAGCCATAGAGTTTAATTGATTATAAGCCTTTTATCAGAACTTCAGAGAAGGGAGAGGCTTTCTAGTGAAACCAGTGTCATTTTGATACCCAGACTGACACAGACAGTGTTTCCAAAGTGCATGCCCCAGACATGAGCTCTGTGAGACATTAATAGAAATCATGTAAAATAAGGACTCTGTGGGCAACCATTTTGGGAAATACTGGATTATACAAATTTAAGCACAAGCTTCTCTCTCTTTTTTAAACTCCAGCTTGTCTCAGATAAATGATTAAAATGGGAATGTACCTTATGAATCTCTAATGAGGAAATGTAGCATTTCCCCAGTTTCAATGCAAAACTTCTCTTTCTTTTTTTTCCTTTTCTGGTAGCACAACCCATAGCAATAGTGTTCCGTAGAACACACTTTGGGACATGCTGCTGGAAACTAATCTCACTTGTGTATATAGCAGTTGTAAATCCTAAATATAACATTAATGAATCAAATTCAATAGTACATTCAAAAATTTCACTAGAAAAAATAGGTTTGATTCCAGAAATGTAAAGATACTGTAGTATTAGGAATTTACGAAGGTAATTTCTAACATCAACAGGTAAAATAAGAAAAAAAATATGATAATCTCAACAGATAATGAAAATGTATCTGGGATGAATTTCAATATCCATTTCTGATTTAACAGTCTAAAGACCAAGATTAGAAAAATAGCTCCTTAATGGAAGAAAAATAATCCATAGTAAATTAAGACAAGATCATTGATTTTACTGATATTATCTAACATAATTCTTGAAGTTGTACAATGATTCATGAAATAAAATTATATATACAAAGGAGAAGATAAAATTATCATTATTTGCAGGTGGTATAATTTCCTAGGAAAAGGAGGGAATCAACTGGAAAAGTATTAGAATTATTTAGAAAGTGAGATAATAGCTAGAGGATACATTTTCCAAATCAATAATTCAAATTAGAAGCATTTAGAGAAAAAAGATCCAATTCCCAACAAAAAATAAAAAATATATAAAAACCTCAACAAGCATATCTAGGACCCATCTGAAAGAAATCTTTTTACTTTGTTGAGACATATTAAAGAAAGTCTGACTAAATAGGTAGCCATAACAATATTTCTGGATGGAAAATTTGAATTTGTTAAGATGCCGATTTTATCCAATTAATTTATAGATTTAACCAAGTTGCAATCCACAAAGCAATAGGCTTATTTAGTTGTTTATCACAATGAGTCTAAAATTCATCAGGGAAAAGAAATAGTTGAGAATCATTTTTAAAATGTTGAAAAAAGCGATGATGGCTTGAGCCATTAAGGATTGAAGTCTGTTATAAAACAATAATAATGTAAGCACTCCGGTGTTGGGGCAGGAATTGGCAGGCATAACAATGAAACAATATAGCCCTGAAACAGACCCTAGAACATATATAGGATATCTACATAGATGTGGACCCACATGCACACTAAGACAAAGAACTGAAATACATTAAAGAGTTAATGGAGGTTTGGGCGGTGAGATTATGTGTTTTGACTTTTTCTTTGTATTTTTTGTACTTTTCAAATTTCCTATGATGGAATCATGTTAATTGTCTAATAAAAGCAATAAACGTTGTGTGTGTGTGTGTGTGTGTGTGTGTGTGTGTGTACACACGCGCACTCGCTTAAAGGATGAGCTGTCTTCAGTATGAAGCTCCCTGGGAAAAAGTACCCGTACTAATCCCTGCCATCTGTAGTGTGAGCTGCTGTGAGTGAGGAGGAGGTGGTAATGAGGGCCCACGGGGTGGGGATGGGGTGAGGGTGACAGGGCCTCTGAAGGGAGAAAAGGGTGCAGGGCAGAGACATCAGGGTGGCGGAGGTGAACGCCGCCAGTTTTGCCCTGAGCTGGGAATTCTAAAGCCAAGAAAACAACAGAGACCCGAGAGAGAGCTATTTTCCTTGGCAAAGGAGCTGTGCTCTGAGGTTATGACGCTGCCCTGAGGCTTAAGCGATGGTGAGTGGAGAAAGAGGGAGAGATTATCAGACTTGATCTGCAAAATTTGCACCTCTGTGATTTCAATAAAACCCTGAATTGGCAAGATGGAGGGGGATATTAGTAGAAGTTGGCCCTAAACCTGGGGCGGGATCTGGAGTTGCTGGTAAACACTCTGTGGGCTGCTGCAGCTCCCCGTCAGAGGAGTTGCTCCTGGAGCCAGCAGAATGCGGTGGAGAGACTCTATCGCTTGTGACCACGCTGGCTGCTGAGAGGCCCTGGCCCTCCATCTGCCCAGGAAGGGGTACGCTGTGTGGGGGGCCTAGCTGTGGAAGTAGATGGACCTGCATTCAAGTCCTGGCCTCCACTTGCTGAGTGACCATGTGCAAATTACCTAACCTTCCCTGGCTGTGATGTCCTCCTATGGGCACAGTAACCCCTATTTCCCTTTAGCAACTCCCGTTGCCCCCTGATTAGGACTTTGTGAAACCCAGTTAGGAATTCAAATTTGGGTCAGAGGAAAAGGAAGAAGAAAAATGAAGAGCATAAGTAGCATTTGAGCAATAATTCCCACCCTGAAACCCAAAGAGACTTCAAGTTCTGAAATTTCTGGAATGGCAGCCCTGGATGTGATGGCCAGGCCAGTCATTTGAGAGTGGGGGCTGGGTAAGAAGGAAACACTGGGGATGCTGTGTTGGGATCATAGGACACTGGGCTACACTGTCCTTTGGTTAGAGAATCACAAGCTTAGCAGAGAGAGGCCAGAAGCTAAATAATTGCCACCCAAGATCATGCAGTGAATTAATGGTAGATTCTCAAATGAGGACTCAGCACCAGAGCTCCTTCCCTGTCCAAGCCTAGGTGACTCTGAATTGGTCTGGGAAATGTCATGTAAAGGTGCTGTCATCAACAGCATGGCTTTCTATTTCTTTCTCTTGGTTGCTCAGGGCTATTATTTTAAGTGCCAAAGGAAACATTCATGAGAACTTTGAATCGTCCTTGGTTTTAATTTTCTTTTAAAACACAATTTCAGGGAAATACTTAAGTCAAGATGGCTTTGTAGGACAATCCTCTCAGGATCCTGTGTTCTCTAAATGCTGAGTAAAGAAAGACTAGAAATAAGAGAAAACCAAAAAGACACAGGAACACTTAGATGCAAGATGAACAATACCAAAGTTCAATAAACAGCGAAAGACACAAACCTGCAAGTGGGGGTAGATGAGGCTGGGGCGCGTGACTCTGGGTCTGGGAGCAGGCAGGGAAAACTGACCATTTCAGCTCCTCTTGACGTAATGGGAAGTAAAAGTACCTCAAGCCGGTGGGGACAACAGTCGGCCCCCTGTGTGGACCAGGGAGGGCTCCTCTCCCCAGGAAAGGAGGCTGAAGGACAGCAGTGGTCCCTGCCTAGGCTACCACTTCCCTGAAGCTGCATTCCAATGAGGGCAGGAGGGAGCAGACCTGGCCAGGTAGCCAGGTCCTGGACAATGCCGGCCCCACCTCCATGCTCAGATCTGTCACCTCTCCAGAGTAAGCCCCAGAGAGAACCTGGAGCCACTGATATCAGACCTGGTTCTGAACTGAGGCTGCTGAGTCGGAGTGGAGGCAACAGGACAGCCAGAGAGGGAGGGAGGGATGACCACAGAGAGGGGAAAAACGCACAGCAAAGCACAGCAAACTCCAGCTCAGAGGCACCTGCCAACCTAAATTCCAAACCAGGAGGCAAAGGGATGCCAGGAAAGATGGTCAATAAAACTGACAAATGGGAGAAGTGTTTCAAAGAGATACAGGAGAAATAAACTTGAAAACCCAGGACACTTGTAAAACAAAAAGCAGGTGGATATGAGGCAAGACCAGATGGGAATGAAGAAAAACCAGCTACAAATCCTGTTCACAAAAATATAGTTATTGATAAACTCAATAATCAAGATCAAGTTTAGCCAAGTACAAGAAGAAAGAACGAAGGAGATGGAAGAGAGTACTGAGGACTTCGCCCCGAGTACGCACGCAAAGTTTACAAATGTGGAAGAGAACTCCTGAGGAATTTAGGCTTGATTGAAAGATGCTAATATATGTTCAATTGAATAGGAGTTCCAGAAGATGAGAATGGAGAGAATGGAGAAGAGTTATTTGAAGAGATAATGGCTGGGAATTTTCCAGATTTGAGATAAATACAAAACGGGCAATGCAATGCAGTGCTTCACAGGTGGACCCGTGGGGGAGCTCATCTTTTCTGTCAGTGCACTTCCTCATTTAATGCTCACAACCACCTTCTGGGATAGATGTGATGATAATTCCTGTTTTCAGATGAGGAATCTGGGAGACCTGTGGGGGGGGGAGGAGGGCGAGGGTGGGCAGGCCGCCTGATGTCACACGGTCATAAGCGCTGGAGCTGAGCTTTGATCTCAGGCAGAAATCTCCATGTCAAATAGGGTGACCAACTTGTCCCAGTGTGCCCAGGACTTCCCTGATTTCAGCGCAGAAGGTCTGTGTGCTTTGAAACCCCTTAGTCCCTGACAAACTGGGATAGTTGGTTATTCTAGGTCAAGTGCATGGATTTTGGAATTTGACAGATCTCAGTTTCAGTTCCATTTCTATACTTCCTAACTGTGTGTTCCTGGACAAATGAATCATTCTAAACCTCAATTTCCTTATCTGCAAAATGGTAATAAGAGAGCCAATGTGCAGATTAAATGGTGATTCATTTAAAGCTCTTAGTTCGATAGCTGGCACCTGGCATGCACTCAGCAAATGTTAGCTGCTGTTGTTATTTATATCATTACTGCACAATTTGTGTGTTTCCCACTGTGATGCTCCATCTGCATAGAGGACGGCCAGCTCCCAGGGGCCTTGAATGCCAGGATTAAGGGTATGGATGTCATCCTTAGGCCAGCAGTTCTGAAACCTGACTGCATATCAGAATCAGCTGGGAGCTTTGTCCTAGATCCCCAGGATATATCCTCGAAAATTCTGATTCAGCGTGTTTGGAGTAGGGCCTGCTGGTCTGCAATAAGAAGTCTTTGAAAATTGTTTATATGCCACTGAAACTTGAGACAACGTTATAATCAGTGTGTTGGGCAGTTTTGCTGTGTACGAATGTTTTGAGTTGCTGCAGGCCTTAGCTGCGGTCAGATCGTCAAGGTTAACTCAAGGTTAAGCCCTCTCCAGCCAGGAGAGGGAAAAAGCCCATTGTTTGTTTTTTCCCTGGGGCTTGAGCCTGCAGAGGGTGAAACTAGGAAGCAGCTTCTTGAGACCCTCAAAGATTTCTGATGTGAGTGCAGGATTCCCTTTTCTCTGTCTGAAGGCCTGTGCTGCCCAGACCACGCTCCTGGCAGCTGTCCCAGACCCCCACCTCTGCTGAGGAAGGCATTCCCTCCCCATGACTTCATCTGAAACCGCCCCTCCTCAGGCCAGGACTTTCCACCGCAAATTCTTCAACAGTGGCCCTTCTGGTAACCAAGCGTGGGCAGGTTACGGTCGGTAAAAATCGAGACTCTGCTTCAGGGCATGAATCATCCCCAGAAGTCTTGCTCAGAGCAGGT
The DNA here is from genome assembly GCA_031878705.1 of Tapirus indicus. Taxonomy (NCBI): domain Eukaryota; kingdom Metazoa; phylum Chordata; class Mammalia; order Perissodactyla; family Tapiridae; genus Tapirus; species Tapirus indicus. The sequence continues at coordinate 54,107,398 of CM062918.1, read as the reverse complement.
TTCTTAAATGTTTGGAGATTGCAAAACAGCAAACTATGTTTTTAGTCAGAACACCTGTGAACATTTTCTTAGCACAAATTAGCAGAACAACAAAGCAAAATAATTCTTCTTCTATCCCTTTGCCTTCAAACTGATATCCCACAAAAACAAAAAGAAAGTCATTACATCAGACCTTGTTGCAATGAAGACAGAGCGATTTACCTTGTTTTCCTAAGAGAACACAGGTGACTTTGAATTATTTCTTCTCTCATGGCGTACCCGCACTGTTCAGGGAACCAGCATTCTGCTAAAAGATAATTTATGAATGCTGCATAGATGAGAAAACTATGACTGGGAGGCAGAGAGATCTGGGATGTTGGTCTAGGTTTGTCACAAATGGGTCCAATGACCTTGGCAAAGGCCATCTCTCTCTGGGTCCAGGTGCCTCCTCCATGATAGACAGGTGTTGGGGTGGGGTGGGAGGTGACTGGGGTGGGTGTAGGTAGGATTAGTTTAGAGCTGTGTTGTCCAGTGTGGTATACACTAGCCACATGTGGCTATTTAAATTTAAACGTAAATTAGTTAAATAAGCCGAATTTGAAATTCAAAATTTCAGTTGCACTGGCCACATTTCAAGTGCTCAAAAGCCATGTGTGGCTAGCGGCCGCCATAGCAGACAGTGCAGGTGCAACATTTCCATCACTGCAGAAAGTTCTATTTGCAGCACTGGCCTGGACTGGAAAGTATACAGTTCCATTCTACCACTCTTCTCCATATTGTGCCCATGGCAGATGTTGCTAATCAGTCACAGTATTCTTTCCCGCTGCTTCCTTACGTGTCTTCACTATCTTTCAGAGATCCTGGAATATGTGTGTGAGACAAACGATGTGAGTCCAGGGACCAGATTGGAGTTCTTAACCTTTTTTATGCTATAGTCCCTTTGGCAGTCTGGTGATACTTATGGATTCCCCTCTCAGAAAAATGTTTTTAAATTCATTAAATAAAATACCCAGGATTACAAAAGAAACCAATTATGTTGATATAGCTTTCAATGTCATTGAAAAAGAATAAATGCTTGACATAATATTAGTTATGCTTCTTTATTGATGCATCAAATAACAAGATCCTGTGGCAGTTAATTTTTTATTTTTAATGTTATAATTTTACTGTAATTTTGAAGTAGTGTTGAAAGTAAATGATATTTTGAGATTTTTGTAATAGCTAAAATGAGATATAAAAATGAATATGATCTCTCTGGTGAAAAAGTCACAGATACTGCCAACGTAAATGTGGTGTGTTGCCTTCATTCATACTTGAAGGAAATGCTAAATATCAGTTCGTAGTTAGTGAAAATAAAGATGCAATCTTTTTCCATCCAAACTCATGGATTCATTGAATTCTATCAACAGGTCCCTTAGAGTTCCATGGACCTGGGTGAGGAATCCCTGAACTAGGCAATGTGTGAAGTCTCTTCCAGATTTGCCATTTTGTGAGCACATAAACTTCTCTGACTTGTTCATGCCTTTATGGAGTATCCATGTGCCGAGACTGAAGTCCCTAACCTTGATCCCCCTTCTAGAACATCCCATGTAGTTGCGGAGACATGGTGTGGGGGATAGGGAGATCTGTTAGGAATGGGAGGGAAGAGGGCAGTGGACAATGAGGAAGGGGATCAGAGGAATACTGAAGAAATCTCTGTCATCTCTGTCACTTCCTGCAGTAAAGATAGGAGAGGGTTGTCACTGCCAACTGCAGCTGAGCACAAAGTCAGTTCTTCCACAAAGAATGCAAAATTAATACCATGAACTCAATGTATGAAGCTAGAAAACCAAATGGTCAGCACCTGGCAATGACACCCCCTCCTCTGAGGCCCTCCTCCCCAAAGGCCTTTTATGTCCTGCCCTTCAGTGCTTTTTGGACAGTTTTATGTCTTTTTCAAAATAAATGGAATGCCCATTAGTGAAAAAGAAGTTTCTACAAATACCAGTGACAGTGAGGGGATAAATATTTATAGCCTGGGCTCTGAGACCAACATATTCTCATTTCTTAGAGAGCCTGGAGCCAGGCCTATGCCAGTGAAAATTAATTTACACAAGAATTTCTTTCCAGTTTATAAGAAACATGTGCCTGCTACTTTCTTCTGGAAATCTTGACAGATCCCAAACTCAGTCAAACTTAACGAAAATTAGCTGGCTGTAGCAGAAATACCCAGATCAAACTTGATTTCCCATTAATCAACATTTCATGATCTTGGAGCCAAGCAGGAAACAGCCTCTCCACAGTCTTCCCTCTGGCAGAATGCTCTCCCACACCAGCCAAGGAAAGGGCCTCTATTTCTCTGACAGCCCCTCGGGTGTGTTCAGAACATGTTATTTCATTCTTTCAGTCCTTTGTCATTCATTTACGCATTCACTCATTCATTCATTTTGCAAATAATTACTTTGTAGTTATTGCGTTTTCAGCTCAGAATTAGACATTGGCAAGATGGGAACTGACACTTATTGTATCTTCTATGTGCCAGGCACAGTTTGATGCCTTTTCTCATCTGTTATCACATTTCATTCTCACAACCATCCCATAATGTTGGACTTATTGTCCTAGATATGAAGAACTTGAGGCTCAGAGAAGTAAAATAATTAACCAACTATTAACGAGTAATTAACTACTTAAGTAATTCCTGAGTAAGGGAAAAGTATAGAACATGATTCTGATTCTCTAGGGGTTTAAGTCTGGATGGGGAGACAGTATTGATATAGCTGATGATAGCTATAGTTAGAACTATAGATATGAAAAATAATTAAATAGCAATGCAAGATAGGGTGATTACATTTTGAAATGAGAGAAGAGATAAGAAAGGTATAGGAATCATTGTGGACTGGGATGGACAGTGAAGATGGGCTCGCATCAGAAGATGGAGAAGACTTGGCTATTGGGAAGGGGATGAAAGAGGACATTCCAGGTGGCAGGGTGGTGGTGAGCAAAGGCCCAGAATCAGAAGTCAAATGCAATATGGGAGATGGGGTGGAACATGAGGCTACAGACTTATTAACGTGAGGGTATTCCTTGGCATAATGCCTTATCTGTAGTCAGTACTAGATAAATGCTTGATGAAGGAACAATCAGATGCATAAGAGAGTGAAAGAGCGAGTGGATAAATACTGGAGTGTAGGTGGGAATGAGGCCGGCTGGATGTGGTCAGACTGGGTTATGGAGGGCTTTGATTGTCAGGCTGAGGAACAGCATCCACTCACGGAAACACAGTGGAATCCACTCCCCTGGAATCTAGACCACAAAGGAGTCCGGAGATAGATTTGGTCTGTATAGAAGGGCAACAGATGATTATTCCTGATTTTTTATTTATAAGGCATACTTAGAGTCAAATATATTAACATCATGAAATCAAAATCTGGTCTAACAAGGAGCTCAAGTAACCAAAACAATTTTTTAAGTATAATCATGTACGAGAAATCTAAACATCCCATGATAGAAGAGTGGTTAAGTAAATTATGGGGCAAGACTGGAGACAGGGAGATCAGTAAAGAGCTCTTGAGGTGATGATATTGAATGGTATCAGAGAGCGGACAGTAGGGATGGAGAAAAGTAGATGGATTCTAGAGATATCCTGGAGGGAGAATCCACAGGACGTGGTGACTGAGAATGTGAGAGATGAAGGAGAGAGTGCTATCAAGGATAATTAATGCCTGGGTTTCTAGCTTGGGCAACTGAGTGGATAAAGGTACCATCTCCTGTTATGGGAGAATCCTGAGGAGCCAGTGTGTGTGGGGAGATGATAAATCTGATTTTCAACAGGTTAAGTTTGAGACCTGACTAAAGATATTCGTCACACAGTTGGTTATGTGAGTCTGAAGCTCAGGAGAGACATCTGAGCTAGAGACATAGATTTAAAAAGCACTAGCTTATAGCTAGTAAATGAAGGCATGGAAATGGACAAGACTGCCCCGGCAACACGTGTGGAGTGAGAAATGGCTCAAGCACAGAGGTTTGAGGAACCCAACGTTTAAGGATGGATAGATTAGGAGCCCAGAATGGAGACTGATGAGGAGCGGTCAGAGGAATAAGAGGAAAACCAGGGAAGGGAGATCGTGGTCAACAGCGTTAGATGGTGCTAAGAGGTCAGGTGAGAAGAGGACTTAACAGTTGGATTTAGCAACAAGAAGGTCATTGGTGACTTTGGCAGGGACAATTTCCATGGAACAGTGGGGAGTGAAGCCAGGTCAAGTGATGTGAGGAGGAGCTGGCAGGTGAGGAGTTTAGCGAAGTTGTTTAAGAAATTAGGCTGTGGCGGGGTTAAGACAGATAAGATAACAGCTGAAGGGGAACAGAGGATAAGGAAGGGACAGACACGACATCTTTAAATGCTGTTAGGAGAGCAGCCAGTGGAAAGGACATAGAGAAGACCTGGAAGGACATATACCAAAATGTTAACAGTGGTTGTCTGTGGGTAGTGGAATCAAGAGGCCTCTGAATGTTCAAACACAGGCCAAATGATGTTTGATGGAGTCTTGGTATTGTCTATTTTATTGCTACAAAATTCTCCAGAATGAGTCCATTTACACATAGCTTCGCTCAAATATGCAGAGATTTGATGAATGGCAATATCCTACTGCCTCACTGTGTTGGACAGCCGAGGGCTTCGCCTGAAGCATTTGTGATGATGAATACTAGTGGTATCCAGTATCCAAGATGGCCCCCGATAATCTACATCCCCTGGTATTCAATCCTTTGTATAAGCCCTTCCCACATGGAATCAGGGCTGCCTGTGTGACCAACAGAATACTGTAAAAATGACACTTAGGACCAAGGCTAGGTCCTAAAAGGCATTGCCACTTCAGCCTTGGTTTCTTGTATTGCTAACTCTTGAAGAAGCCAGATGCTCTATTTTAAGGACACTCAGGACACTCCATAGGAAGGCCCAGATGGAGAGAAACAGGCCCCTGGCCCATGGCCAGCACCAACTTGCCAGTCACGTGAGGGAGCTGCTTCAGATGTGGATCCTCCAGCCCCAGTCAAGCCTTCAGATGCAGCCCCAGCTGACGCTGGACTGCAACTTCATGAGAGACTCTGAGCCAGAGCCTCCGCTGGGCTGCTCCCAAATTTCCGACCCATTACGAGAAATACCAAAGATTATTGTTGTTTTAAGCTGCTATGTTTTGGAGTGACTTGTCATGAAACAATAGACAACTAATATGGGGCACCTTGCACACTTCATGGGGCCGTAGGAGGCTTTGTGCGCTAGACAACAGTCTGGGTGCAACAGCACTTCAAAACGGCTGTATCAGTTGTGTGGTAGATGTGAATCATGGGCCACGTGCTCAGACATCCTTGTGTGTGTGGAGCACAACTTCTCCCCCATCACACACACACACACGAATTGATGACGCTGGTTGTTTTGTAGATAATATTTAGTATGTAAGTGTTGTGTACGAGTCAAGTATGTGTGGAGGCTTTCTGATGCCATAGTTCTAGGATGTAATTTTGGTGGAAGTGGACTGGAATGGTTTCAGATTGTATAATTAATGACATTCCAGTTCCATGACAACCACTAATTAATCATGCCCGTTAGTGTGAACTTTTAGCCTGTGGGAGTTTAGGTCCTCCTAGCTCATGTGGGAGATCAAATCATGTTAGGCTTTCATTTTTTAATAAAACGACTGGCGGCGGAAGGAAGGGGTGGGGTGCGGGGTTGGGTGCTGCTCCCTGGGAACCAGTGGACCACCTGGGAATTCAGCACCTGGGCTTATCAAACCCCCTAACATCAGGGGTTAGCTCTTGCACACCTGTTTTTCCATTGGTGGCACAGTACCTGGCACATAATACTGGCTCATTAAATATTTGTTGAACAAATAGTTGAATAAATAGTAGTTCCATTCCTCCTCCTCCCTCCCTCCCTCCTTAGAGTTTAATAGAAACCCTTCATAAGTGTTCAACCTGTTCCACCTCTGCAGAGGGGAATTGAGGAAAAGTGTTTCACACAGGAGTTAAAGCATTTCCCTGGGGCTAATATGACAGTAGCAATCTCCCTTTCACCCTCCCACCTCCTCATACCCTGGAGAAGAGAAACTGGAGCATATGGAATTGGGCTCCTCCCATAGACCCCTCTCCTGTTCATGAGCACAGTTGACTGAATATTCGGTCAATCAATATTGGCACACAATCAATATTTGAATGAATAAATGGAACACAAGTGGGGAAGTGGGTCACCAGCAGCCATGGTGGCAGAGACTTAGGGGTGTCTGGAACATCTGACAAAAGGTCTAGGGAAGAGACTCAAGACCCATTCTCATCCAACGAGGCCCTTCTGGTTTCAATTTGTGGCCCAGGGATAGCATATGGCAGCTGGGAGACACTTTGGCTTCCCAAACAAGCTTGGCCAAGTCTCCCTCTGTCCTCTGAAGGCAGGCAAATCTCCCTCAGGGAAGTCAAAGGATTTGTGCCTGGCCTTGGCCACTGTGGCCATTTCCAGAAGGAAACAAAAATGATTTTCCACCCCCACATCCCTCCACCGTAAGGGCAAGGAAGCTGCTTGCCAAGCCAGACAAAGACATTCCTGGCTCACACTGAGGCATTCTTTGAGCTCATCACCTGGACATGATAGTAAGAGGCAGGAATTGTTGTTGTGGGACTCGTGGGCAAGGGATCATTGATGGGTCAGCAGGAGGATCCAGATCACGCTGCTGTGGCCACCAGCAGCTCTTTAACTTCCGTGATGATTTGTAGATCAGTCTGGAGAGATGGATGGCTGGAGACTGGCAGGAGCATTTGCCCTGGATTTGGGTAGACTGGGGACACCATGCAACTTGTTGCTGGCATATTTGTAGCAAGAACACTCATTTCTGAAATGAGATACCTTATAATACCAGCTCTTGCCTCTCCATTTATAAATGATGGAGGCAGCTGGTCCCGAGAGAGGACAATATAACACAGAAATTAGAACAACTGTGTGTCCAGATCAGCCCAAAGGCTATGAATGAGTTGGGCAAAGAGTGATTCTGATGTTCTCAGGTGCCCCTCTGTGGAGTACATTTTGAACCCACAGATGCTCCTATGCTCACTCCCTCCTATAATCTATCAAAATCTTCTCTCAATAAAGGATCTGATATCAGCCATATACACTCTAGTGAGAATTAAAGCCATGTAAGCCTTTTTCTGAATGTGGTTCTGTTGAGTTAAAGTCTTATCTGCGAGAGGTGGTCCACTTTGATTAATCAAAGGCCACAGTGCAAATCTTGCTTGATTCAAAGAAATTCTGGTCTTGGTACTTTAGAAAAAATAAACAGTTTTTACTTTTCAAAGAACTTTCAAAGTACATTAATTGCTTTTCAAACTTCTTGTAAACTTGGGAAGTTAGCTGGATAATCATTTTTATCCCCATGTTGCAGAGAAGAAACTGAGGCATAGAGCTTAAATGATGTGCACAAACTCCAGGAGGAATTCACGGGCTGACGTTCGCAGGGAGGGACTCCTGACTCAGGACAAAGGCCTTCCAGGGACCACACATCCCCGTGTAGGCCAAAGACAGCTCCACACATTGGTCCTCTCTACCATATGCTCATGGCTTCATGTCTGACTATCACCTCACCCACACAACAGTCCTGGGAGGCAGGGATGTTGCCCCCATTTCACAGATGTAGGCATGGGTGCTCAGAGACTTGAAGCAACTTGCCCAATTTCTCACAGCCAGAAAGTGGCAGCAGTGAGATCTGTCATCTCTCTAGCTCCTAACGAGTGCTCTCTGCTCTTGGTGGTCTTTAGAGTCTCCGCAGTCCCCTGTCAGCGTCTGAGCAGAGGGGGTGGGCACTGACACGAGGCCACAGCTCCCAGGCCTCCGGTTCTGATGGGGCCTCATGGGGACCTTTCCAAGTCTCTGGAACTGCGAGTTCCTGTGGGGGTGAAGATCTGCTGAGTTGGCTAGAAAAAAAATGTACCTTTGGCTTTTTGAAGCCACATCACATTTTGATGACTTATCCTAGAAAGGCAGAGGAGGGTGAGAACAAAACATGGGAACAGGTGGTTTCCTCTGGAGAGAAGGGACTAGTCCCCGCTGTGTTGTTGATTTATATAGGATGACAGATGGAATTCCTCTCCTGAATGCCCCGGGCAAGGGTCTCTGATCCTCTGAATTCCTCCTCTGTGTTGTCCTCTGCCCCACAACGCTCTCCCCACCTCCTTAAGCCTGTTAATTAGAAAGGAAGGGTCACAGCCTCTCTAGCAAACCTATCTAGCAATTCACTGAAATAGTCAGGGTTTCTCTCAGACCAGCTACTTTCATTCATTCATTCATAAAACACCTACCCAGTGTCCATTTGTATGAGGTGCCATGTTACATACATGTATATTTATAAATACAAATATATAATATATACATACAATATTGTATTATTATTACAAATATATTTTACAATTATTATATACAAATTTTAATTATATAAAAAATATTATATTATATACAAATATTGATAACTAGCTAACATTGGGTGACACTGTCCGTAGGCACTATTCCAAGAAATTTATAGGTAATAACTCATCTCATCCTCATAGTATCCCTGTGAGGTAGGTATTTTATTATCCCTCATTTACAGATTAGGAAAATGAGGTACAGTGAGGTAGAACATACGTAGGTTTGAACCCAGTGTGCCCAAATGCAGTGGAGTATTCTTACCCGGCAGAGGAACCATCTCCACAAAGACAGGAAAGCCTGACTGACAGAGGTGTGGACAAATGCCTAGGGTGGCAGAGGAGGGCGGGACCACCTCTCTGGGAGAGGCCAGTGGTGAGTGAAGTTTTCGTGGAGGAGGTGGCCTGTGAACTGAGATCCCACCTCAGCCTTGAAAATAAATGCTTTCCTGCCCATGTGATCAATGGTTCTCCTTGGGAATGGAATAGCAACAATGATAGCAGCAGTAGTTAAAGTAGCAGCAGCAGCAGCAGCGATGATAGTAATAATAATGATGCAATGCCTAATTTGCCCTGCATTGTGGCCAGGATCCAGGGCTTTAGATCTGCAAGTTTCCTTGATAACTGAAATCTAATATTTTAAGGGCGGCATCTGTGCTGGCTGCCGTCTATATTATATCACTGAAGCCACTCGACAATTCTGTGAGGCAGCTCTGACTGATCCCATTGTGCATATAAAGAAACCGAGGCTCAGAAGTGTTACTTGCACATTCCAGTGGCCTGGTTAGGATACAGCTAGATTTGAATTCAGGTCTGCATGCTCTCCCCACTTGACCTTGCTACCATTTTTAATTAAAATCTTTCTAAAATATGCTTCACCTACACCTTCCTTAGTAAACACAGCACAACACAATTTAGCCTTTTCTTTTTGACTCAAGGCCATCACTGTGAACACAAGCTATTGTCTGTGGTGTGTGCTTGCTCTCTAAGGAAGGACCTAGTAGTCAATTTGAGCCATCATTGACTTGGCCCGAACTGTTCTGCTCTCTACCGCCCCAGAGACACATTCAGGGATTATTAAATTTTATGGGTGACAGAGCTTTATAGCCTTATAAATACCTCAGTTTGTTCTGTCCTCAGAGTTGTTGTCTTTTCAGATTCCCACCTTGTGCCTTCTTTGTTCTCTGTCATCACTTCTTGAAGCCAGTTGCCTGTGCATCTATTTCCATAACCTCCACACATCCAAGCCTGCATTTCCCTACTCTCTGCTTGGAATTTAGGGTGGAACTGAATAAAGGTTGCCCAAGGAGACCAAGGACTGTGTTTAAAAAGAAGTAAGATGTGATCTGTGCCCAAGGAGAACCAAGCACGTAAGCTCTGTGACAGCTCTTTGACTGGGCTTCCCAGAGAGCTTCCTTGTTTACACCTCCCCGCAACACTGTGTCGTCGGTGGAGACACCGGCACTTCCACAGTCTGACAGATCTGAAAACAGAAACTCAGGGATATTAAGTGACTTCCTTGGGTTCACACAAACTCATGAACTGGGGTTTGAAATCGGGTCGTTTAATGCCTAGCTTCCTGCCATTCCCACCAGGTCAGTTTGCAGTATTGTGACAGTGGTCAGACACTTCTAGCCATGCACCTTTGGCTTCACTGGGACAGTGATCTATCCAGAAAGATAGACTTGAAAAGGTTCTTGGAATCAGGGCTATAAATTTAAAGAGCTCCAAAAGCATCCTCCTCACAGACCCTGAGGCCACTCTGTGAGACACTGATGGTTATTAAAAATGTTATTTTTAGGACTTTAAGCCACTATAGCCCACTAACATTTTAGCAATAATTAATTTATCATCATTCATCCATTTGTATGCCAGGTATCAAGTGTCCTGGTCTTTAAGATTCAAATGAAGAAGGCTCAAGCCCATTCCTTGTGTGGTAGGAACCTCCTTACTTCCTTCATCCTTTCCTCTCACCCCTCACTTTCCCATGGATTCTGGTGGGGAAGGGCGCTTGAGTTTTTCCTCATCTCCTTAGGCTCTGAGCACCAGCTTCTGCTGGATTAGTTCTGTGGATGGACCTAATTCTCTCTGGCTTTACTCCAGATGTGCAACACAGCTCCATTTCTTGATTTCCCACAGAAAACATGACCTGGACAAGGTAACTGTAATGCAGCATTCTTCGCTGAAGATTGAGGATGCAGTGAGAGACGGTTCCATCACATCCCGTAAACCACAGATTCAAACATCAAATTCTCCTGCTCTTAAAAAGTCCCTTGGCTATTTCTACTTACTCTAGTTCCTGCCACGTATATTGGCTCTCTTGCTTCCTCTTTTCTCTCCTCCATTTCCTCAAAAAGTCTAGTTCATTTCTTAAGCTGAGCAAATAATTCAGTTCTCTCTAACCCCTATCTCACCAGGTAACATTTTCTCCTTCCATTATACATTCATTTATTCAACAAGGATTAAGCAATATCCACTGTGAGGCACCGTGCCAGGCACTGCTGAGGATACAAAGATGAATTCAACGTGGATCCTGAGCCCATGCTGCTGATAATCTGGTAGAGGAGATAAGATACATATAGATAACCAGGACATAAGGTAGAACATGCTAAGATATTGAAGCATGTGGGAAGAGAGGCCATGCTGTAGGGACCAGATGACAGGGTACAGGAGGGCTTAGATCTTCCTGGAAGGGGGAAGAAAAGGTCTGAAGTCTGAGGCAGGGCAACCTCGGTGAAGTGCCACAACGGGGAACCTAGGGGAGCCAAGGGGGTGGCAGGAAGGGTGCAGCACCCAAAGAAGGGAGCAGAGTATAGGAAGTCCTTGGATCGCTATTTCTCCCTCCCAACCCCACCTCCAAATCCTGACTCTCAAATCAGGCTGGGCTAGAGTAGGGTGGGAAGGGAAGCGCACCCCCTCCCCTGGACAGCATGGCTTGGACCACCTGGACTCTGATAACAGCAATGGTCAAGGTCATCACCCACACCTCCGTGTAACTACTGGAGGAAGCACCTGGCACACAGTAGGTGCTCAATGTCTATTTGCTAAATGTATGAATGGATGATGAACAGGATTGACAATGGGCTGTTTGGGTTTGATGCAAGATACAATTTATCCTAGTGAAATGATAGGAGGATGTAAGAATTGGGTTGGGCGTCATGAGATCTGGGTTTTAGTTCTGGGTTTAGTTCTCATTTACCTTCTAGCTTGGGCAGGAGATCACTAACCTATTCATTCATTCATTCATTCAGTTGTTCAATGAGAACTAAAAGTATCCACTCCCTGTATAACTCTAGGCAATGAAAGCTGAATAAGGAGCTCAAGTCTTGTAGGATAGACAGAAACATACCTGAATGATGAAATAATTGTATAAATTTTAGATAATACAATTTCATAAATATTGGAGTAGAGAGGTGCTGTGAGATCCCTCACAGACTATGGCAGGATCAGACAGGATGGAATGACCGTCTCTACCTCTCTACTTTGTCCAGCCTGTAGACTAATTTAAAACTATGTCCTTGGAGTGCATTTAAATTATTCATACTCGATGACACTGGAAATAGTGAACTGTGCTTCATACATTTGGTACATGTATCTTGTACCAAAGAGTAAGATGTAGGACATATGGGTCACATTTAATGGAAACATACACTAGGTTTTCTTTGATCCTGTCCACTTAACTGCCCCCAGGTGAGCTGAGGAGGGGCTCACACCTTGAAGTGTAAGGAAGACTCCAGTCTGACTGCCAAGGAGAGGCGTGCAGCGCTGCGTGTGGAACTGAGGACACAGAGAGCAAGCCGAGCTCTGCTTCCATGTGCCAGGTTGAAATAATGGCATTCACTCTTTGTTCTAGAAGTGTACTGGGACTCAGCAACCATTTTTACTATGTGTGAGTAGGTGTCTATATAATGTATATTTTCATAGAAGAAAAGAATGAAAGGACACATACCAAATGTTATTAATAATAGCTGTCCACTGAGTTCATACTACGTACTAAGTGCCTCATAAATATTATTCCAGTTAATCCTTATAATAAACCTATGTGGTTAAATATTCTCCCTGTTTTATAAGTGAGGAAAATAAGGCACCAAGAGGTGGAGTTGAGGGGCTGGCCCAGTGGCGTAGTGGTTAGTTTTGCACGCTCTGCTTTGGTGGCCCAGGATTTGTGGGTTCAGATCCTGAGTGCAGACCTACACACCACTCACCAGGCCATGCTGTGGCAGCATCCCACATATGAAAAATAGAGGAAGATTGGCATGGATGTTAGCTCAGAGACAATCTTCCTTAAGCAAAAAAAGGAAGATTGGCAACAGATGTTAGCTTAGGGCCAATCTTCCTCACCAAAGGGGAAAAAAAAAGAAAGAACAAAAGAGGTGGAGTTGCTTCTCTGAGACACACCGGAGGAAGTATTGGAGCTTGGCTGTTGACTCGAAGCCCGGGCTACTGGAGACCACCTCTCAAGAGTGGTGGGGTATTGAGTGACTTTTAATCTCTGGGCCGTGGGATGTTGAGTGGCTTTAAATTTTTCTTCTTGCTTCTCCATATTTTCTAAATTTTGCTCAATGAGTAAATATTACCTTTGTAAGAAGGAGAGAATGAGAGAGCAATTGAAACATCTCTTTCCTTTTTTCCCATTCCTTCAGAACCATTCTAGGGAACTAGCTCAACTTTTTCTGCTTCCTTCCTCTCAGTGTTCCTGGAGTGCCAGCAGCCTTCAGCCTTCTGCCAGGAATGGGGAACCAGAGTCCTCACAGTCTCATGGGGCCCCTTCTCTCACAGTGGCGGTGTCACCTCTTCAGATAAAACAGTCAGGACCCCTAAGGAATTTTGTCAATCAAGGCGGGTCAAGATTGGAGACTGGCCACATTACTTCAGTTATTAAAAATATGTACATAAGATTTAAAATAGCCAGATTTCAGCGTTAAACGTCATTCCTATTTTTAAAAATCCCAATGAAAGTATAAAAAAATGTGACCAGGAGAAAAGAAAATGAAAGCAAAAGTGTAGAAGACCAGCCCTGAAGAAAGAAGGTGTAACACAGATGTAGAAGGAGTTAGAGGAACTGTAGGCAAACACAGGTGTAACTCTACAGCAACAAATTGAAAAACCAGAAGAAACTGTGAAACATAAATAGATGCAATAAGAGATGGGAAACTCAAATAGATCAATACCAAAACTTATACACAAAACCTGATAAATTTAGTACAAAAATAAAAACTAGATAATCTAACTTGTGACTAGAGATACTGCCACATCCTTACATATTTGGGATAAATCCTTTGAGTCAAAGTATATTATTCTTTTGCTATAATGCTAATATTTTTATTTAGACTTTTATATTCATTAACAGATTAAATGAAGAAAATGTGATCAATAGAGGTTGACAAGGCATTCAGTAAAATTCAGCAATAAAATAAAAATCCTAAGAAGAATAGAAGGAAGTAGTAAAATATGATGACTATTATTTATCAAAAACCAATAGCAAACATTACAAATGGTGATGCATTAAAAACAGTTCCATTTAAACTGGGAACAAGGCAGGAGGGTCCACCATCTCAGTTACTATTCAACATTGTTTTGGAGCTTCTAATGGTGCAATTAGACGAAAAAAGTGAAATAATTTGTAAAAATTTTGGCAAAGAAGAGATAAAATTGCCCCTTTTGCTGATGCTATAATTGCATCTAGGAAACCCAAGTATTCTAGATTTAGTAAAAAAAATTTCCAGAATTAATAACGAAATTTGGCACTTGGTACTAAATATTTTAAAGTATAGCTTTTTTTTTCTATACTAATAGTAGACTAGCCATAGGAAGAAATGGAAACTAACTTATTCATAACAGCATCAAAGCTATAATAAACTTAGGAATAAATCTAAAAAGAAAATTCCAAGAATTATATGAAGAAAACTTAAAATCTTATTAAAATTATTAAAGAGCTGAACAAATGGAAAGACATTCCATATTCTTGGATAGAAAACTTAATATAATAAGAATGTAATACTATTCTAAATAGAATCTCAATGGCTCACGTCTTCTGAAAAACAAGACTAGAGGGCTTTACAAGATAGTAGACCATACTACAAAGCCTCTGCAATCAAAGCCAGCACAGTATTGGCATAGGAACAGATGGATAAAACACTGGAACAAAAAAGAAAGCACCAGAATAGTCACACTGTTTATGTGACTATGATCTATGACAAGGCTGATATTTTATTTCAATTGAAAATTATTGTTTCTTTAATAAACGATGATGGTATCACTGACCTTCCAACTGAAAGGAAATCAAGTTGAATCCCTACCTCGTACTGTATTTACAAATAAATTTAGATCAATTAAAGGCCTAAATGTAAAAAGTAAAACAAAAAACATTGAAATCTAGGTAAATGTGTATAATCTAGGGAATAGCAATACCTTTTAAATGAAGACAATAAACTCAAAAGCTATAAGTGAAAAGAGACGTGAATGGTTACATTACATTTGAAATAAATGTATTACACCAAAAATAAGACTAAAAAATTGTTTTTAAAATAATTTGTGGGATGGGGAGATTTGTAACACATATGACAAAGGATTAAAATCTATAACAGAAAATTCTTATTAAGTGAATAAAAAAAGATGAACATCTCAATGGAAAAATAGAGAAGCAAATCCAAATTGATTGATAAACGTATGAAAAGATGCTCAGTCTCACTATTAGTTTAGAAAATGCAAAATAAAATAACGCCTATGACTGGAACTGGGAGATGGTGGGAGTTTTGGCTCATATACTGCCAATGGAAATGTAAATGATCAACCTTTTTACTTTAATTTTTTGGAGGAGGGGGATGCAATCTGGTAACACCTGTTACAAGTAAAAACATATCTTCTGACCCAGTATTCTCACTGCTGTATGTGCATCTCATAGAAATAAGAGTATCAGACTATAAGTCTGGCCATAGGATAATATTAATTGCAGCCTGGGCTGCAGGGTAGCACCGTTATGTGAATGCTGTCCTTGGATGTGTGTGCAACACACTGGCATTGACTGAAACACGTGTGTAGTGGCCAAACACAGGAAACCAAGCCCCAGCCTCTTAGAGGACAAATGGTTGAGTGAATAGGGCACATGCATCCATGCAATATCGGGCAATCATTAAAGAGAATGAGTCAGATTTGTACTAACTGACTCAAGGGATTTCCAGTATGCATTGTGAAAAAGAAAGGCAAGGTGCAGAGAAACACGTGTAGCAAAGTCCCAGTTTTTGTGAAATGAACTATGCTCTCACCCCCCTTCATGTTTGAATGAGCATAAAGAAACTTACCCAAGGACACATGCCAAGGAGGCCAAATGGGGACATAAGCCCAACCAAACCAGACCGGACCAAATCACACCAGACCTGACCAGACCAGACATTTCAGATCAGACCAGACTAAGCCAGACTAAGCAAGACCAGACCAGACCAACCAGACCTGTCCAGACAAGACCAAATCAAACCAAACCAGACCAGATCAGATCAAACTAAACTAAACCAAACTAAAGGAGATCAGACCAGACCAGAGCAGACCAGACCTGACCAGATCAGACAAGACCAAATCAAACCAGACCAGACCAGATCAGATCAAATTAGACTAAACCAAAATAAATGAAACCAGACCAGACCAAGTCAAACCAGACCAGACCAAATTAAAGCAGACCAGACCAGACCAGATCAGATCAGATCACACTAGACTAAACCACACTAAACCCAACCAGACCAGACCAGACCAGATCAGGTCAAATCAGGCCAGAACAGACCAAACCAAACCTAACCCAATCAGACCAGACCAAATCAGTCAAGTCCAGACCAGACCAGACCAAACCAAACCTAACCTAAGAAAAATAGACTGTCAAATTGTCTGTGACACACAAAAAAAGCATCACGTGTGACATCCCCTTTATGTTAAGTTATAGATATGAGTGCGTGTATCTGGTGTAGATGCATAAAATGATGCATGAAATGATGGTCACTAAATTATTAGTGGTGACAGCTCAGTGTGGTGGGATCTCAGGTGATGTTTATTTTTCTTGTACTTTTTGTGTTGTTTGATTTTTTAAATAAATAGAGTATATGTTATTTACATAATTAGGAAGAAGTTAGAAAGCTTTTTTCATTGTGGAAGAATGATTTTTGAAAAAAGGACAAAAGGAGGAGAAAAATAAACCTCTTTATTCTGCAGGTTAGCAGTGTACTCTCTTTGGTGGCCCTCACTGCTTAGGAAGGCACATCTACCCCAGCGCGCCCTCTGGAATATGGAAGCAGGACCACCAACTGCTGCGACCTCAAGGACCCTTGTGCCCCGTGTTTCTAGGCTCCAAGCACATCATGGTGCATCTTCTGCATCAGTTTGGCTTCTGCTCTGGGCCTCTTCTCAGGAATTTCAGGAGAGAGGGGAGAGGAGACTACAGGAAGCTGAGTGAGCTCCCAGGTCCCCTCCCACGGCAGGAAACCAAGCCCTGCTGAGGCTCACACAGAAACAAAAGGAAAGTTTATGGTGGCACAGGGCTGAGTCACACTGATGGCTAAGAAGGATTTCTCGTTACACTGATGTGATTACGCAGGCTTTTGTCTCTCCAGGTCCCACACTGCTCTGGAGCATGTGGCTTTCCAGGGAGGCTGTGGGATTGAGAAGAGAGCGGGCTTGTAACGCTATTTTCAGTTGCCTAATATCAAAAACACAACCCAGGCTCTCATCTGAGTCTCTGTGGGCCAGGCCTCTGCTGGGGCTTTCTATAATCCTCCTCCCAGTTCTGTAACTAGGGGTCAAGCACATCCTTAACCCTCATTCTCCCCACAATGGTTGATTCTGGAAGGGAAAGTGTCCAAAGCCACAGTTCAACATTGTATCTCTTTTTTCTTACAAACTTGGGTTTCTGTGGGCTCTCTGTTCTTGCTTCTGCCATCCTTTCTCTTGCACCCTCTCAACTCTGTCTCTGATGCCAAGAGAGTTAGGTCTAATAGCTGAGACATGAAAAAAATCTCAGACAGACAGGAAAACTGGGTCCCGGGAATGCCTTTTCCAATCTCTTTCTCAAGTAACCTTCTCAACTTTGGGGAACATTGATAAAGTCCCTTCACAGTGTCTTGCACTAAATAGTTGCTTAATAAACACGTATTAAACGGAGGCCATGTGTGTGAGAGGCCGTGCACGAATACCCTGCTTCACTCATATATCAGCATGGGCTCGATTAGCAGATTAACTCACAGAACTACCCATCTGTTAGAAAAGACCCCCTTTGTATTCTAGGGGACTCCTCAGGCCCTGACAGAATGAGGCCAGGAAAGATATATTTTGAGGCCTGGGGCAGTGGGCAGAGGGGAAGCTGGGAGGGAGAGGTAGATCTGAAGAAGCCCTGCTACAGGGAAAGGTAGAAGGAAATGGAGTTGTGGAAAGGCCATTCCAGAAAGCCTGGGAGGCCTCAAAGATAGCTGGTGATAATGGTAACAATCATAATATGATAATTGCCATTGGTTAAGTGCTTCCTAAGGACTTGAGAAGTCAATCACTTTCCTCTTGCTCTGGAGGGGATGTTTGTGGGATTACTTTTTATTTTAATTTTCAGTCCCCATGCCCATAAAGAGATCACTGGGCCAATGCCACAGGCCCTTAGCCCTGGTTCTGGGCTGTCAGGCCTGGAGGGCTGCCTCTTTCAGTAGGAGATTCATGTGCTGGGTAAAGCAGGAGGAAGGGCCCTTCACACCTAACAAGGCAGGTGGCTTTGTCCAGCCAGCTGAGCAGAGGCAGGGGAGGGAAGGCTTTAGGGAGGGCTGGGGCGGCAGAGGAGTCAGCTGTTGCAAAACCAGAGAAGTGGGCTAAGCCTGAGCCCCCAGCCCTGGGCAAGTCCTATTGATGCAGCTCTAAGCCAGCCTTGGGAAATGGGTTCATTGCTGGCTCCAGTCCAGGTCCGATCAGCTTAGGATCAGGGTGGGTTCAGGATATACTGCCTGGTTTCCTGCTCTGGGCATTCCTCTCCTCCCTATTCCCCTCAAACCGCCCCAGCAGGCCTGCAGAGGGTCAGGCCCACCTCCTCCAAGAAGCCTTCTGGACTCCCTAGGGACAGGGCTCCCCTTGACCTACAGATCTCTGTGCATCTTGTCTTCATGACTCAGGGTAAGCACTTCTGGGTAGGGCCTGACATCCATCCCTCTCCTGGTCTCCCAAGCACTTGGCAAGGTGTCTCCTACACATGTGGGTCCTCAGGGGAGGTTTGAGAACCAGCTTTGAGGTCAGATAGACTTGAGTGCAAATCCTGCCTCTGCCCCCAATCAGCTGCACGCCTGTGAGCCCGAGACATTCTCTGAGCCTCAGTCTCCTCACCTGTCAATTAGTGATAAGAATTCTTTAGGGCAGCTGTGAGGATTAAATAAAATAATACGTGTGAAGTGCTTATAGGTCAGCGCCAGATATATACAGGCAGACCACCATGTCTGGAAACAGGTTGTATTAGTTTGTCATGTGTTGTAGTGCAGCATCAATAAATCATTTATCATGTTTTTGCCTGTGTTTGCAGACTTGATGCCCACCTGTTGAAAGCCCTCAATCCATGGTTGTCCATCCACGGTGGTAACCAGGGATGGTGGGGGCCTGAATGCTTGCTGCCTCCAGAAGCCCAGATTTCCCTTGGTTGTTTCCCCTTGAGGCACCCCAGCCTGACCCCCACTTCTAGGAACGGCTGCCTTCCAGATCTGGTTTTGGTGACTGAGGAAGTGCTCGGAGGCGGGCTGGGATATGGGATGCCCCAGGGAAAAGTCAGTTCAGGGCATCAGCTGTTTGGTGGAGTTGAGCACAGCGTTCATCAGAGACCAAGGAAACACTTGTTACTGACATGCCTCCTCGAGACCCCAGGAATCAACATTTGGACTGAATTGCTGTTTGCCTGCCCCACACAGAGATTTTAAATGTTCAGGAGAATCAGGAAAGTGGGCAGGCAATGAGTGTCTGCTAAATCATCCATCCAAGCATCCTTCAAACATTAATTGAGCTCCTACATGCTCAGGATAATATACTACAAGGGGCTGCACAGGCACAGGGGTCTAAAAGATGGTCCCTGTCCTCAGGGAGCCGAATGCCTGTTTGGGGGGACCAGAGAGGGCACAGAATAGTAGGAGCTGGAGAAGTTTGCAGGGGGTTGGGACCAGCCAGCCTGGGGAATTTAGGGAGAGCCTCCCAGGGGAGGTGGCCCGGTCTGATTTAATTCTTTTTTCTTAGATGGAAACATTACTTTTAGGATCATTTGAGAGCATATTGGTGGTGGGGGTGGGGTAGCAATCATCTGAAAGTGAGTTCCTCATTTTGGGCTTCTAGAGCGGGGGCTGGCAAACTTCTTCTATAAAGGGCTAGATAGTAAATGTGGTCTTTCCTCCTTCTCCTCTTCCTCCTTCTTTTCATAACCCTTTTAAAATGTAAAAGCCATTCTTAGCTCTCAGGCCAGATGAAAACAGGCCAAGGGCCAGATTTGGCCAGTAGCGGTAGTTTGCCAGCCACTGTTCTAGAGAATTACCGGAAGCTTGGCATCATTATGAGCAACAACAGTAATAACTTAACCCTCGGGTTAGTGTGTGGGGATATGCTATGCACTTACCTACATTATCATATATAATTCTCACGACAGCCTGGTGAGCTAGGTACCATTATTGTACCTTTTATAAGTGAGGAATTGAGGCTCAGAGAGGCTAAGTAACTTTTTTAGGGGCACTCAGTGAGGAAGTGCAGAGGCTGGATTTGAGTCTAGGTCTGTGTGATTCGAGCACCCACTCTCCTAGCCGCGGTATCACAGCAACCTCAGCGCTGCCGCCAGGAGGCATGGCTTTTCCTGGGAGGGGGCTTTTTCTTCTGATCGCTCCAGGACACATCCATGTGACTCAAGGAAAAATGCAGAATGGAAAAATGCAAGAAAAGTAGCCTGGAATTGAGAAGAGAAGGTTGACGAGAAACCCAGTCCTGGCTTTCCAGGGGCTTCCCTATAGTCCCAGGTCCTTTTGCATCTGGAAACCTTTATTTGGCCGTCTTTGCAATGGACGCACTGTGGTGATACCTGCTTCTCTGCTTCCTCGCCCTCTCTCCTCAGCTATGAAGAGGGATTTTTCAGGCACTCTTAGTGGCTTGTGGAGCATTGATTAAATGAGAGTCTGGATTTATTCATTCATTCATTCAATACACACACGGCTCCATTCCAACAAGGATCTTATAGGTGTAACAGTGAGCACATGATTATTCCTTCCTCAAGGAGAGTGAAAAATAGCCCTCAGCTCTGAGAACACGGCTTACGCAATTTTCATTTCACTATTTTCTTTGCTGTTGAACAAATTGAGAGAGGAAATTAAAATGCAAAGAAGAAAATAAATACATTTGTTACTTCTTAGAATGAATTACTTTATAATTAAAAAAACCCAATGAACTAAAACACACACACAACTCGCTTATCTCTCAGGCACAGCAGGGAAGAAAGGGGTAATTTCTGGATTGTTTTCCCGGGGACGGGCCCTGCCTCAGTAGAGACTGTGACGGGCTCAGCCGGCTGCCAGTCAAGAATAACACAGAGCATGTGAGGTAATGTTTGCAATTAGCGCAGAATAAGCAAGCCAGAAGTGTCAGCTGTTACGATTATCTCCAAAAATCCACTCAGTTGGAATGAGGTAAAAGTGTTGGACGGAGCTGGGGTCTTCCTCCTCAGGGATGGTGAAAGCAGCTGACTTGGGACCCCAAGACCTGGCTCCAGAGGTGGAAACAGAGAGCAGGGACGAAAGAAATGCCACCAAGCTCACACCAAGGTCAGAGTGTTGGGGAAACTCATTTTTACAAATAAAAAAACAGACCAAGAAAGCTGTAACATAGCCATGGTGAGGCTGTTTCTCCAGGGGTCTCAAGCCCAACAAGCCAGCGGCTTGGGGGTTACTCAGGGTAGCTCAACGCAGCAGTTCTCATAGAATGTTCCACAGACCCTTGGGTGGTCCCTGAGACTCTTTCAGGGGTCTGAGAGGCCCAAACTATTTTCATAATGATCCCGGGGCTGCGCTAACATTGGCACTGCTGGTGCAAAGCAAAGGTGGGTATAAAATGCCTGGCGCCTTAGCATGAACTGAGTCTGTGGCCCAAATGGTGCCACCAGCCATCGCTTCTTTGTTGCTGTGCACTCACAGGAAGAAAAGAAAGAAAAAGCCAGGAAAATGTCCTTGATGAAGCGGTAAAATTATTACTTTTGTTAAATCTCAGCCCTCGAGTAGATGTCTTTATAATACTTTGTGTGATGAAATAAGATGTATTCATAAAGCCCTTCTGCTGCGTCCCCAAGGACAACTGTCCTCTCGAGGAACAGCACTCTGAGACTACTCGAGTTGCAAGTTGAACAAGCTGCTTTTTTATGGAACACCATTTTTACTGCCCAGAATGACTGACGGACAAACTCTGGTTCTTTACACTTGCATTTGGCAGACAATTTCCTGTAAATGGATGAAGTGGATTTTCACTGTTGGCCAAAATGGAGCAACAGGAACTGAATTTATCCTCTCACCTTAAACAACTAAAAAAAAAAAAAAAAAAGCCAGACAAAATATAGGAAACAATGGTCTTCAGATGCTGGACAATGGGCAGCTCGGGACCGTGATGCCGGGGAGGAGGGTCTCCCTGTCTGGAGAGGTTCCGGGCCACCGTGCAGGGAGGGCACCCAAACAGAGCCAGTGCTCTCCCTGAGAAAACAGAGCTGAAAATTCAGAGGCCAAGGTGGCTGGAATTCGCAGCACAGAGCACAGGAGAGCAGAGACTGCACAGAGAGCTCCAGAGAGGGGCAGAGGGTTCTTCTTGAGTCTTCAGCTGAGCTCTGGGCTGGGCCCACAATGCCTCTGCACAACATCTCTGTCTCCATTCAAGGATTTAAGGCAGCAGTGACACAGGTAGGCGAGGTTTCGAGGGGCACTAGGGCCCCTGAAACAACTCTCTGTGTGTCTGGGTCCTTCACCCCCACACCTCTAACCTCTCAGGCCCAGATGAACTGGCAGGGCTGAGGCTCAGGAAAGGGAGCTGCGAGGGGAGAGGGTTCGCCGGGGAAGGAGGCCTCTTTGCGCCTTACGCCCCAAAGCTGTGCTCGGCAGAGGAGTTCCGGAAGTCACTCTGGGTCATCCTCACTTAGAGCCAGAGGGGGGTGGATTTACCAGGAAGTGAATGAGGCTTAAGCTGCAGGGTCCCTCACCAACAAGTCTGGGGAGGGGCCCAGATTTGTGCTCCCATGTCATGTTTTTTTAAAACTTTATAGTATAATTACATTATTTTTCTTCAAAGGGGCCCCCAAATTATATAAGCTTCGGGGTTCACATGATCCGGATCCTCCCCTGGTAAGGAGATTTCCCACCTGGATCCCTGTCTGGGTCTGTGTGACCACACCCTTTATGTAACGCAAAAAGTCCCAGAAAAACCAGCTTGTGTTCATTCATTCATCTGTTCAATAGATGCACTCTGTGTGCCTGCCACGTGCCGGCCCTGGGCCAGCTCTCCCATGCAGGGTGAGCATGACAGCTGTGTCCCTGTCTCATGGAACATTCAGTCTAACAGGGGAGAAGGAAGTGAAGTCATTACCCAAATAGAGATGTAGCTAAACAGGCGGTGAGCACAGTGAAGGAGTGGGGGTGGGTGCTGTGAGCAAGGACAGTAGGGTGGTGGTTGGGGGGCTTCCCTGGGGAAGTGAGGTTTCAGTGAAACTCTGAACAATAGCAAGAGCTGGCCAGGCAAAGGTGGGTGCTGGGAGGGGTGACTTCCAGGTGGAATAAGCTCCGCGTGGCAAAGGCTGGGAGGGGGCGAGGAGCCTCGTGACTCTGAGGCTGAGGAAGGCTAACGTGGGGGCATGGGCGGGGGGCAGAGGATGAGGCTGGGCACTCAGCGGGGGTCTGTCCCACAGGCCATTGCCAGCTGGTGTTATGGATTTTGACTTTTCAAGTATTTCTTTTTGCAAAGACCCAGACTGCTTTGGTAGGGTTTCAGCCCAAATCACAGGCTGTTTTTACGATTCTTGTAATTCTGTTCACATCACAGTCAAAATTGGCTGCATCTGGATGGCCACTCTCTCCAGGCCACATTACAGACACTGTTCTTGGAGTGTCTTTCTCCAATTACACCAACCCTGTGGGCTCGGCCAGAGCCTGTCCTCAAAGGAGAGTCAGAGCCAGCCAGAGAAAGAGACAGGGGTGTGGCCTGTCGGATGGCGGCTACAGAGGCCACCCGAGTGACCACACCTCAGAGGAGGCCGTCAGGGGTCTAATCTTGCCAGAGAATGTTGCCACTCTGCATCAATTGCCCCTAAGCCCCCCACTACAATGTTGGCTGGGTGTGAGTGTACCCCCCCACCAGGGCACAACTGCTCGCACGCAGTTGTGCGAGCCCACAGAATCTCCAGCAGCTTCCAGGGCCTGAAGGGCCACTATTAGTGTCGTCCCTTAAAGAGACACATCCTGTGTCATGCAGTTAGGCTAAAACACACTTCTCTGGGAGCAGCTTGGGGAGGGACCAGTGTGGGAGGGTGTAGTGAGATCGAGCGCCTGCCCGTTTTGTGCCAGGCACTGCGCTGCTGGGCATTTGCAGACACCTTGTCAGTTCAATCCTCGCCTGCTCCTGGTGGATATTTGTGTTCCAGAATAAACGGGGGCTCTTGGTTTGAGCTTTAGCTTTCATTCACAAGGTGTTGTATTCAGAAGTAACACTGGTCCTACATCCTAATATAATTGAAAAGCAATTTAAATTGTTTTTATTGTCTCTTGAAAAAAGGGGATTATACACCCACGAAGCATAGGAAAACATTTAGAATTGTGTGCTCATGCATGCCTGCCCCTACCCTCCTCATCAGAGAAAGGCGGCTGCTCCAAGATCTCTCACTACCCTTCTCAACTCCCCCCAGTCTCGGGAACATCCCTCTCTCCTCTCCCCTCTCCCTTTCAGGATAGTTCATTGCTCCTCCCAACCAACCATCAATCTAACCTTCCCCGCCCCACTCAACTCTACAGACATAGCCTCCCACCTCTTTCCAAAGGGCTCTGACCCCAGAACTACACGATTAAGTTTTGTGAAGCTTTGCTATTTGGGGGGAGGGAGGAGGTGGAAAAGGCCAGGGTCCTCTAACGCTAGAATCATCATCTGGCTGGCAGGCCCAGGTACCCCTGGAGCCCACGTCATATCAGCAGGCTGAGTGACTGGGAAGGGAGGGGACAGAGACCTCCCACCTGGGGACAGGAGGCAGGTGCAGCTGGTGCCGCCTTTCCTTCATCAAAGTGCGCAGGCTGACTACAGTTTCCAGGAGGCAAATGTCCCCACCTCTGTGAGGGCTTTGCTCAGAAAGTCAAGCTGGCCCGGTGGCGGAGTGGTTAAGTTTGCACATTCTGCTTTGGTGGCCTGGGGTTCGCCAGTTCGGATCCTGGGTGTGGACCGAAGCACCGCCCGTCAAAGCCATGCTGAGGTGTTGTCCCACATAGAGCAACTAGAAGGATGCACAACTATGACACACAACTATCTACTGGGGCTTTGGGGAGAAGAAAGAAAAAAAAATCAAGGGGATCAGTCAAGATAAAAAAGGATAGAAAAATCCAAGTCATTTATCCTTTTTCCACTGGGGATGAGAAATAACAAGTACAATCCTTCCATGGATAGACCAGGAGAGAGGGGCAGCGCCATTGGTATATCTCCCGGCGGGCTCTGATTGCCCTGTTTCCCCTTAATCGGATAACTCCTCAGTGTCAGTGTTTTGTTGGTGGCCGTGGGTCAATTTCTTTCTTTCATCCCGCCCCAAGACGACTGGGCTTAAAAATACTCCTTGATTTCATTATCAATGTCTGTACATTAGACTCACCCAGGAAACTTTTACAAAAAAGGTCCCCCGATCTCCAGACCAAATAAATCAAAATCTCTGGGGTATGGCTGGGGCATCAGCATTTTTAAAAAACTCCCCCAAGGGGATTCTAGAGGGAGCCAGGGTTGAAACCAGGAGACCCAGAGACTCTCAGGACTGGGAGGCTCCTCAGCACTCGTCAGGACCCAGCCCTGCACATCGCGGGGGGAGAGGGAGTGTGCCTTGCTCAGCGGAAGGGGCTGGCAGCGTTGAAGGCCTGGCTAATCGGGCCGTTTTCCCTTTCCCCCTCCCTGCCCTCAGCATCCCCCTGCCTCCCAAAGGCCTGAGAAGCGAGCAGAGAGGCCTGAGGGCTGAGGCTCTGCTTGGCTATCGCATCTCCAGCTTTCCTGAGGAGCATTTCTGCTGCTCTGAGCTGGGTTCCCAAACCCAGGGGATTTTTGGCAAGTTATTAATCCCTATTAAATAGCCAGCCATTAATCTCAATTAACTTGATTGCTTAATTAGGCAGTGTGAAAAAAAAGAAGGAAGCCCGTTGAAATGAAAATTGCCTGTGGCCCCCAGACAGGCTGTGTGGTCCTTGAGGACCAACAGGAGTTGGGAGGTCTGAGTTCTGTTTGCCCTTTTGCCAAGACCCACGTTGAACCCGGGCTTTCACATTGCTAAACCAGGGGTTGATGAATGGGCTGCTCCAGTTACAGGGTATTTGATATGTATATGAGCAATTTTCAAAGAATTGGAAAAAAATAATAGGTTCAAACTTAAAACCGTACTGAATAGTCTATAATTTCTCTTTGCTACAAATTGCATTTCAGACTTGTGTCTTGTCATTAGTGTTGCGTTATGAACATTGATCAGAATCCCGTAGCATTGTAAATGGTAACAAGGGGTGATCAATACATAGTTATGAAATAAATAATAATGTTTCTGAGGTCCTGAGCTGGGGTATCAGTGGTTTACTTTGTTGCTTTATATTAATGCGTGTTCATTGTAGTTTGGAATATACAGAAAAACACAAGGAAGTTAACTTGAGGTCACCGTGATGAACAGCTCTTGTATACATTTCTAGGTCTTTTTTTCTATGTACATATACATAGCTTTCAAACATAAAATCTCTGATATGAAAATAAGTGGGGATGGAGCAGTTGGCTTGGAAGAGTTTGAGGCCTGTGTGGTGGACTACTGGTAGCCGGCCCAGATGCCCTATACTGTGTGGGTACCCAACCCCAACTACTGTGAGTGTTGGATGCTGATGGCTCAAGGTGAATACTTCTGAGGAGACTTGCCCTTGACCAAAGGGGAGCCACCAACCCTGCAAATGCCTGGGAGGTTATCCAGGGCGATTATGCCCTTCTCTTGGGGTAGCCCACGGTCAAAGACTGACTGATACTGGATGCAAAAATCTGGCTCCCTTGCCTCAGGGTGGAACAACTTTGTGGCATTACTTATGTTCCAGAGGAGCCCTTGGGATCAGGCTGAGGGTAGATTTCATCTGAACCACCTCTGTGCTTAGCTCCTTCCCCTGCCTCATCCTACACTGTCTCACAAGTTTCTCTGGAGAGCACTTCTACAGCAGTTGCTGCCTCAGGCTCTGCTTCTAGAGAACCTGACCTCTGACAGTCCCTTTCAGCTCCCACTCTGTAGGACCAAAGCATGAGCCTAGAGCCTTGCTACTCAAAGTGTGGTCCATGAACGGGCAGCCTCAGCATCATTTGGGATCTTGTTACCAATGCAGTCTCAGGCCTCACGCCAGACATACTGGGTCTGCATCTGCAATTTAACAAGATCCCAAGGAGGTCTGTATACACATTAAAGCTTGAGAAGGTTGTCCCAGAGTATCAGTGTTGTAGGAGAGAAAGAGAGCTCTGAATGGACCACAGTGGGGGAAGGAATTCTTCTTTGGTCTAACTTCCCCTGGAGCCTGGGAGGTTGGATAAAGAAGGAAGACTTTGTTAGAAGTTCCGGGTATTTGAGTTGCCTCCTTGCAGACAGGGAGAAGAATACCTTTTGGAGGAGACTAGAGATAGTGGAAACACGTGAAGAGTTGACAAAAATTGAGGATGGCCTCGTGTGAGTCTCTCTGCTTTCTCAGCTTCTGTCTTTCCATATATAACATAAGGGATCTGGACACGTTGACTTCTAAGATGCCCTGCAGATTGCACCCTGTGTGGGTCTAAGAAGAAAACAAAACACGGCCTCTGCAACCGGCATCACAAGCCTCAGGCAAAGATGACAGGTACAGTAATTGAGAGAGAGAGTTGCTAGGATAATGGGACCCACAGGGCAAATTTAGGACCTGTGGATAAATCCATCAATACTTTTTTACAAAAGGAAAAAAAGAGAAAGAAAGGAAGAAAAAAGAAAGGAAGGAAGGAAAGGAAGAAAGAAAGGAAGGAAGGCAGGCTGAAATCTGTATGGATATTCTCTGGGAGGTACACACGGGGATCAAGGGGACTAATGGAGTGGGCAGCAATTCTCCAGCTTGTGGGATCAAATGGCATGGACAGAATGGTCCTGATATCAAAGAAGATGCAGTGTCAAGTCACATTGCCTCCTGCACAGCGGTGTACCTCCCAGAGCTTGCATAAAGCTTGGAGGTCAGTCGCACACCCTGGAGCCACATCTATGTGGTCAAATTCCAGATGCTGAATGAATAGGGCTGTTTCTGGACAACCTGGAGCTGGTGAAACTGTCTTTATACCCTTCGCAGCCTTCCTCTCTCCTTTGGAATTTCCCGTCCCTGTCTCAGATGCCCACAGTTGCTTAGGAACCCCCCAATGTGGTGCCTGATCAAGGCTAACCCCCTATAGAAATGGCCTATGTTCTAGAATTTTCCCAACTTTTAGGTTAGTTTCATCTCTTGTGCCATCCAATTTGGGGGCCACTAGTCACGTGTGGCTATTTAAATCTTAAATTTCAATTAATTAAAATTAAATTAAAAAATATGCTTCCTCAGTCATGCAAGCCACATTTCCAGTGGTCAACAGCCACATGTGGCTAGTGGCCACCATATTGGATAGTGCACATAAATATTTCCATCATCACAGAAAGTTCTATCAGAAAATGCTGCTCTAAACCACTACTGAGCTTTATTCACTTGGCAATATATCTGGCCAGTGTATGAGCATGCAGGAAGGGAAGTCTTCAGAATGCCTTCCCAATTCTCCTTCCTCATGTCTCCTCCTCTGGCAAGTCTGTATCTCACGCTTTGCCTTCAGATACCATCTGCTGTTCTCTGAACATTCTGGGTCTGGGGATCTCTGTACCCCTCCCCTCGCAGTCCCTCACCACCATACATAACCAAGCTATCTGCCTTCCACCACTGTGCTAAAATCCCCGACGTGGCCTCAGAATTGCTTTTGGAGCACGCATGGCTGTCTCAATCTATCTGAGCTGCTATAACAAAGCACCACAGACTGGGTAGCTTATGAACAATAGAAATTTATTTCTCATAGTTCTGGAGGCTGGAGTCTGAGATCACAGTACCAGTGTGGTTAGGTTCTGGTGAGGGCCCACTTCCAGGTTGCAGACTTATTGTATCCTCATGTGGTGGAAAGAGGGCAAGAGAGCTCTCCGGGCTTCTTTTATAAGGGCACTAATCCCATTCACGAGGGCTCCACCCTCATCACCTAATTACCACCCAAAGGCCCCACCTCCCGATTCCATCACACTGGGGGGCTAGGATTTCAACATATGAATTTTGAGGGGACACAAACGTTCAGCCCATTGCAATGGTCATTGCTAATATTAACCATAATAGTTGTAATTCTTTAAATCAGTGAAATTGAAAGTGAGAGTTTAAGACAGCCCTGGGCACGAGCTCCCGCAAACCATTCCCTACTTGCCCTTCCCACATCCAGATCTTGGTAAGGAGGCTGGAGCTTACTTCACATCAGGGTCTCATGGCTGAGTGCTAAGGCCAGGAGGCAAGGTTTCAGCTCCTCTGCCTTTCTCCTGGCCAACGGTGTGTCTCTTTTAGGCCCAATTCCCCTACGGTACAACAGCTATTGAGGAGTGTTCAGCAACAACTACTGCACTTGAGGGTAACTGGTTTATTCAGCATAATGTGTATTTGGGTACAATTGTTCTTCTCTCCTGGATGGATGCCTCATGGGACCCTTAATTAAGTGTAGATTATTCAAACTAGTTTTATTCAATGACACTTGCTTTCAAGTTTCTCGTTCTGATTTTGTTTTAACCTGAGTTAAGATCCTTTCTGCTTTCCCACTTTCCTGGAATGTGCTGGAAGAACACGTGGTACAGTAGAGAGAGGGTAGACTTCAGAATTAGACAGTGTGGGTGAATCCCTGCTTTGCCATATGCAAGCTGTGAGAGCGTGGGCACGCGATGTCACCTCTCTGAACTTGCTGTCTCACCTGACAAACGAGTGCAGGAATACCCGCCTCACGACGCTGTGGTGAAGACTCAAGGAGGTAATAATGTTTGTGAAATTGCCTGAACGATGTCTGACACATCACAGGAGCTCAACAAATATTAGCCTCCCTCCTCTGGCTCTCCTGCCGAACTCCAGGCAACAGCCCTTTGCACTTCAACCAAAAATCAAAATTTTGAATTATTTCTTCTTCCTCCAAGGGTTTTGAATGCAGCGGCCTGC
Organism: Tapirus indicus; assembly: GCA_031878705.1. Taxonomy (NCBI): domain Eukaryota; kingdom Metazoa; phylum Chordata; class Mammalia; order Perissodactyla; family Tapiridae; genus Tapirus; species Tapirus indicus. The sequence goes on along the minus strand of CM062918.1, from coordinate 54,077,549 downwards.
TATTTCTTCTCGACCCACTGGTGTTTGGAAGAAGGAGGCATTTATCATCTGCAGGTGTCCTCTCTTTCCCAGCTGTGCCAATTTCTCTGCGAACTACTAACCCTTCATTTTGTGGCTGAGTCTTGTAATTCACAAGTTGGCGTGGGTATTTCCCACCCTTGGAAACGGCCTAGGCATGATCTTCTCTGGGGGTTTACCGAAACTGCTGAATTCTGACTCTTTTTTGCCAAAGCCACTTCTGTAGGATTTGGAGCAGATGGTGGGTTGGCAGACGCTGTCCTAGCAGGAGACATGCGTCCATGAAACAAGGGCTCCAATGAACATGCCAGCGTGATGTGCCCAAGTCCCACAAGAGGGGACACCCAGCATAGACTGATGTGCCCCTCCCCCTCCCACTAGGTAATGCTTGCAGCAAATCCACACACAATGGAACCCTTGTAATCAATCAAGGTGTCAATCCCTGTGAAGGGATGGGGGCCACAGGTGGATGGGTGGGTAATGAAGCTCCAGCAACCCTCTCCGTGCATGGTTAATGCATGAGGTGATATTCAATTACCTCCCAGTGCAGCAGTTGGGAGCAGGAGAGCAGCTAACTACACACCCAATTACTACTCTAAAGACCGCTGGAGTCAGGCTGTAGATGAATGGTAGCCCTGGACTGGTTCCCAGGACATTATTTCTGATGGTGGCCAGAAGGGTTTCCTAGGGACTGGGTTGAGTAAGCCTACATTCTTCCCTCATGCAGAAAGAGGTGGCAGCAGTGCTGCCGGGCCTCTGTCTCGTGTCCCTGAGTGATGGCATGGGGGTATCACTTTCAATCCTACACAAGTTTAGAAAAGGCTGGCGTATGGGAGGGAAGTCAGGCATGAGGAACTGGGCCAGGACAAGAACAGGACTGATAGGTACACTGTTCTTGGTTGGCTAAGGCTGGGGACCAGAGCCCAGGGAGAGAGGAGAGGCAGCAGCCATGTCAGGGAGCACTGCATTTCACCGAGAAGTAACAATGCTAACAAGAGCTTGCTGCAGGGACTGCCTTTGAACAGGGTGGCTGCCTGGCCCTGCCTGGAGGCTGTCCATCCACCCATCCTGGTCCCCACAGGCCCCACCTGGAGGGTCAGGGGGAGCAGTTCTGTGCCCTCTGGGCAGGTGGGAGCTCTTGGCCAGACACAGAATGACCCATATTCTCAGGATTTTCTTTCTAATTTGTTTTCTGAGGTCAGAGCTCGGAGTGGTTGACAGATTGGAAGGGAACACTGTTCACTGGGAGGAAATGGCACGTGCAAAATTTCGGTGGTGAGGAAAAGCATCATATATGAGGGCAGTTGTGTATAGTTTAGTAAGGCCCGGGCATGTCAAAGTTCACATCTCAAATTCCTCATTCCCAACCTCTCCTCAGTCCTTCTCGCTTGAGGATGAATAATGGGAACTCCATCCTTCTAGACTTGTAGTAACTCAAGCCAAACCCTTTAAAGTCATCCTGACTCCTCTTCTCAAACCCCACATTCAATCCCTCAGGAAGTCTTATTTTTCCTTTAGGAATTCCACCATCTAGGTCTAAAGCACTTCCCATTGTCTTCCAGCTGGTCTCCTTGCCTACCATGTGGTCATGGGCCTCCTGTGTGGTCCCCTTCCAATCCGTCCTCCAACGTGCATCCCAGTGATCTTCCAGAACATCACTTCTCTTTTAAAATCCCCCCAACAGTTCTCTACACTCTACAGGATAAAGTAAAATCTCCTTTATATGGCTTATAATGCCTTGTGATATGACCCCTTCTTACTTTTCAGGCTCCTCTTTCACAATTGCTCCCACCCCCGACCCCCACACACATACCATCCAGCCCATTCATTTATTCATTTTATCAGTAACTCATTCATCAGATGTGTACTGAGTGCTTACTATGTGCCAGACCCTGTCCCAAGTACTGGGAATACAGTAATGAACAAAACAAATTATCTGCCCTCAGAAAGCTTACATTCTATAGTGGGTAGGGGAAGTAAGACAAAAATACATAAACAGGCAAATACACAGAATGTGAGATGATGACAAGGGCTATGGAGAAGAAAGCACAGAGGAGGAAGATGGTTGGCAGAGATTTCTAGGGCTCACTCATATCCAACTGCCCTCTCCTTCCAGGCTACGACACAACAGCTCCCTCACCTCCTTCTCACAGTTAGAGGGGGCCATGTGACTAGTTCTGGGCTGTGAGTGTTATACCGCGAGTGTCATTGTGGGTCTAAAGCACTCACTTCCTCTGCAGCAATGACCAAGGAGGCTATGTGTTCCAGTTCCAGTAGCTACAAGATGGCAGAGCTTCCTTCAGTCTGGATGGCAGTTGCCATTGGAGGACGGTTGTGCTGGAGAGTTGGCCAGATATGCAGCAGAACTTCAGATGGAGATGATAAGGATCCAACCTGAGGGAGTGGCAATGTAGATGGTTGGGGTGGGGCCAGGATCAGAGACTGTTCAGGAAGTAGACTCCCCAGTATGTGGGATGAATTTGCAGGAGTCTGGGATGAGTCCCTGGGTGGGTGTCTGGGTCCCCCAGAAAACACAGGAGGTGGGGCTGCAGGGCTGGGGGAGAGATGATGAATTCAGTATGGGCATGTGGAATTTGAGGTGTCTGTTCATGGAGCCATCTCATGGGTATTTGGAACTATGGGTTGGGCACCAGAAGAGTGGTCTGTGTCAGTTGTATGGATTGGGGAGTCCGTGAAAGGCAGATGGTATTTGAAGCCATGGAAGGTGGCTGAGATCATCCAGGGAGGGGGCAGAGGGGGAAGGAAGAGGGCAGAGGATCTCCCAGCACTATAAGTGTCAGGTGAGGGTACAGCTAAGGGAGACTGAGAAAGATGGCCAGGGAGCCAGGCGAAGAGCAGGAAAGAATGGTACAGGACCAGCTCTCAGACTTCAAGGTACACACAAATCACCTGGGGATTTTGTAAAAATGGAGACCTGACGCAGTAAGTCTGGGATGGAGCACAAGATTCTGCATTGCCATAAGGCTTGCAGGTGATGCTGATGTTACTGTTCTGCAGACCATGCTTTGAGAAGCAACGGTGTAGGAGAGATCAAGGAAGAGGCTTTCAGAAGGATAAAGTGGTTGGCCATGAGATTTTTCTCTGCAATGCTGTCTGTCTAATCTCAGAGCAGAGAGTGGGGAGGACTGAACTATCCCAGACTGAGCAAATCTGGGGCAGGAAGACCCTTCTCATAGTAACCAGGTTTACCTGGACCAGGAGATATTATGGGTTGTGGGTTCCATCCTATGGATTTTGAAAGGCATGCTTTCTCCAGGTAGCATTCTAGTGGAATGTGCACATCTTGGGGCCCTCAAGCAGAGCAGGAGCATCCCGCCTGACTGTTTGAGCAGGGCCAGGGCTGTCTGAGATGACCTCTAATAGATGCAGCTGGATGCGCATTCTCCAGACTCTCCCTGTCACGTTGATGAGTCTGCACAAATGTTTCAACCTCCCCCTCTGTGTGAGGAGGTCATGCTGACATCTGACTCAGGGACCTCCTTGGCTGTTATAAAGGGCAGCTGGGGCATCCTTTGGAAGGCTTCAGTGTGCAATTCCCCTTGCAAGAGAACACCACCTCTGAGAAAGGCCCAGGATAGCTGGGTTGGAGGGGGAACCCCCATCCCCAACCTTCTCTGGCTCCCTCCAAGTGCACATTCCTCAATAGGTCACTCACAGCTCTCCACAATTCTGACCCTTCTTCTTATCTCCTGCATCTTCCCTAGTCTCCCGTTCCATCCCCCTGGCTCTCCTCTCCTCCAGCCATAACAATCGACTCCCCCTTCCTAGAAGACACCTTGAAATCTTGTGCCTCCTTTCTCCAATCTCTTATCTACCAACATTTCAAGGCCTGGCTCACTTTCCATCTCCTCAGGAAGCCTTCTCAGATTTCCCTGTCAGAGTGAATCTCTCCTGCCTGCAGGACCCCCCTACCATCATTTGCACTTCTGTTTTAGGATTTCCCAGAGGTGGCTTTTGTTAGTTGGCTGGTTATGTGTGTGTGTTTGCCAACCGGTTTATGAGCTTCTGGGGGTTGAAGACTCTGCCATATTCATCTCTGTAACTGGGGCTGCAGCATATGGTTGTGCAAGTTGGACACTGCACAAGAGCCCCAGCTTGGAGTGGTGTGGCGGGGGGGGGGGGGTAGTGGGATCTGATGTTGCCTGAGCATTGCTCACCAAGCTGTGCTCCCTGGCAAGGGCCTGCGTTGGCCCGAAGAAGAGATGGCTTTTTCTATTTCACTCAAAGATGCTGTAGGAAAGAAGGGGCCTAGTCTGTACCCCTCTCAGCACCCGAGCATTTTGCTTTGCAGGGGCTTCATGAATGTTTATGAGATTGATGCAGTCCCGTTCTTTATCATAAGTGCTCAATAGCGATTCAAGGCTATTGACGAACAGAAGCTGATCATGCCCTCCTGCCCTCTTTCCTAGCTCCGTCTCTGTGGACCCTGTGAATGACTGACTTTGTTATTCTGAAGAGGCTGCATGCTTCTCTATAAGGATTTAGGAAATCTGTGGAACATTGTGACCCCTATCTGGAAAGATCTCCGCCCCTCCCTCCTGGACAGCAGTCTTCCTCTCTCCGTCCTCAAGCGGGATCTCAGAGCTAGGCCACATCTCTGGGTGGCTGGTGGAAGACTATTACCAGACTCATGGGAGGACTGGGTCTAGCCCAATAAATCATTGTGCATTTCTTTCCCCCAGAGTGAAAACTGTCCATTTTCTTATTTCCACCCAATCCAGCCCTCAGCGTTGTCACAACAAACCACTCTGCCCGGCCCAGAGGGAGAGAACTTGTTAACAAGAAATTTCCTTCAGGGGTGTCCAGAGGCCACTTGGACCTCCATGTAGGAAAGACACTAAAGGGAGCAAGGGACGGCCTGGCGGTGCTTGGGGGTAGGAGAAAAGGAAGGGAGGTGGGGGAAGACAGTGAAGAATAGGCTGGCCTGTCTCAGCCCCTGGCCTGGCTGCTTCTGAGGCCATGTGTCACCTGAGGGAACTGCTCCTGAAAACACCTGCGACTGGCCAGGTGGGCCTTAACCTTCCGGCCTCTGCCCTCAGCTTTGGTGCCTCCTCACTGTCCAGGCCCCATATCTCTGGATGTCTTGGATGTCTGGTCCCTTTCCTCCTAAAAGTCTGCTCTTCTGGCTTCCACAACACAGTACGCCCCCTGTCTCTCTACCCCTTCCCTCCCAGGCCTCCTTCGTGCTTTTCTCTCCTGCTGCCACCCCTGATTGCAGGTGGGCCTCTAGACTTACGCTGCGGCTACCCGGGCTGGCCAGAAGTGTGGTAGGTGGCCTTGTAGCTCTTCTGGGCAGTGATAAAAGTATGCGTGCACACATATAGGTTACCATTTTTTGAAAATAAAAATGGTGTCCTACTATGTGCATTGGCTGTGTTCTTCAAATGAGAGCACCCTCATCGCCTAGTACCAGAGGCAGAAGTCTAGAAGCATCCTTGACTTTTCCTATTTCTCACGCTTTCAAATTTAACCTTCCAAATAGTTCTGGAATTGTCTGTCTTCTCTATTTTGATTACCTCTGTCCACTCTTACCTGGATTATGATAACCATTTTCTAATTGGTCTTCTTATCTCCAGGGTGGCCTCTTTTAAATTAATCCTTTACACCATAAAACATTTTTTTGCTGAGATAAAATTCATATAACATAAAATCCACCATTTTAACCAACTTAAAGTGTATGATTCAGTAGTTTTTAGTATATTTACGATGTTGTACAACCATCATCACTAACTCCAGAGTTTTTTGAACTGCAAGACTTGATCTCCTGGCGGGTTGTAGAATCAATTTGGTAGTTTGCAACCACTGTGAATTTTTAAAAATGAAGTAGCTACAGAATAGAATGGACCACAGAGCATCACAAGAGGTGAAAAGGGTAGCTGTTGTTTCATGAACCGCCTGTTTCAGTCAGATGTTTTCATATATTTGTGTGTTCACAGTGTGGGTCCTGGGTCACATAATTTAAATGAATTTCTACTGTGGGTCATGATAAAAAAGTAGAGTGGGGAAGCCACTGTGATTCTACATTGCGCAGCTCAAGTGACTTGAATTGTAAATCTGAGTATGTCACCCCCCACCTGGTGCCTGTCAATGGCTCCCTAGCTTAGTCCCTCATTAATTAAGAAGTGTTTCTGGAGAGCCTACTATGCCCTTGTCACTGTTCTAGGTGCTGGGGATACGACAATAAAGCAGACAAAAACGCCTGCCCTGGTCCACTTTATATTCTAGTTGGGGGAGACATAATAAATTAGAATTTTACAGTGTGCGAAAAGGTGATAAGTGCTCTTGAAAGAAAAAAATCCAACAGAGTAAGAGGGTTTAGGAGTGTGGAATGAATGGTCATGGCAGGCTTCACCAAGGAGTAACATTTCAATAAGACTTGGAGTAAGGGAATGAGCCATGTAGATATGTGGGAAAAGAGCATTGAGGGCAGAGGGAACAGGCAGTGCAAATGTCCTGGGTCAGGGGCTGCCTGGCTTGTTTGAGGACTAGGGAGAAGGTTGTGAGAATGTGTAGGGAGAGTGTGCATTGGAAGGAGATGAGGTCAGAGAGACACCAGGAAGCCAGGCCATGTTGGGCCCTGCGGCTACTGCAAGGACTTCGGCTTTTACCGTGGTGGAAATGGGAGCCATTGCGGGCCTTTGAGTGGAGGAGTGATGCTCTAGGATACATTTTAAAAAGACCACCTATAGGATTCAAACTCCTTAGGCGGAGGTTCAAGGCCCTTTGTATTTTGGTCCTGACTACAGGTCCAGACTCGTTTCTTGCCACTTCCATCAGCAACACCAAAATGCTCTCATTTTCTCCCTGTGCCAGGATATTTCCCACCTCTGGGACTTTGCCTCCACTGGGCCCTCTGCCTGGAAGGCCACTCCTCTTTGGCCTGGCTCACCTCCACTCATCTTCAGCACTCAGCTCAGATGCTACCTCCTGTTGCAACCGCTCCCCTTAGGCTGGGAGATGTGCCCCCCACCCCACCCCCAGCACCTTCCATGTATCTCTGTTATTCGCGTTATTGTACTGTAACTTGTGTGTCGGCTTTCTTTCACATCTCTGGGAGGCACAGGATCTTGCCTTCTGCATCTTTTTACCCCATTACCTAGAACAGCAGTGCATGTGGGTCCCAGATGCAACACATGAATGGTTGAATCAACTGTTGCTGCTGAGGACTCAGCAAGATTGAAATCAATGGCCCAAGGCCACGCGGCTCAGCACTCCCCACTCCTTGCTGGGTGCTCCTTCCACTACACCATGATATTCCTTTCCTGGGGTTCTCTGAGGCTTTCCTGGGGGGAGGGGTGTGATTCTCCATTGTCCCTGGAGGAATTTAATAAATGAGACAAACTGAGTGGTGGCAGGGGCGGAGGTGGGGAAGACGCCTAGAGAAGAGGCAGCTTGCTTAAGGTTACACTGTGCTCGTTGAACCTGGGGGTCCCCTTGCAGCGTCCGGCTCTGCGCTGAGATAAGTGTACACTGATACTGCACCAGGGCCAGCCGTATCTCTTCTCAACGGCAGATCCCCTTTCGCCCAAAGCGCTTCATCAACATTAGAACCAGAGAAGGGGGGCCTGGCCGGAGTCCCTGTGGCCTGTGGTGCAGGCAGGGCTTTGCACAATTTGGGAGCAAACTCACGGACTCCCTCAGACACCTGGGGATAACCTGCCCCGGGCTGCCCTGCCAAAGCTCAGAGGTTAGGAAGGAAGAGAAGCGGACTTCCCCCTAAGTTCCCCTCTCCCGTAGTGAGAAAGACTCACAGACATACACAAGGACAGGACACCGTTGACAATGAAATAAAACATCACACACCACTTCCCTCCTGGTAAAATTGGCAGCTTTCCTTTCTTTTTCCTATCTGCCTATAGGCAACCAAGAATCAAATGTCTGGACACACCATAAAGCCCTCCTCCTGACAATCTTTGCAGCCTAGGCGTACAGTTCTCCTGCCCAGGTCTGTTTCCTTATAAATATTCCAAGGGGAGGCTGCCCGTGGCTGATTTATTTACAAGGGGGTATCAATTCCCGCAGCTGTGCGTGGCGTCCCAGCGAGTGGCTGACTATAGCACTCACAAACTCGGCCTCCTTATCTATTTTAGATGAGACCAGGGCGATTCACTCCATCTCTAGTTTCAACTCCAGCCAAGCTAAAATGATTTCTGTTCTAAAAATGTTCAGAATGTTCAGAATGAAAAACTGTAAAGATGACAAGCCTAACAAGTGGCTATTCTGATAGCCACCATTACTCATCTTATTTGACTGCTGTCACAGGGAAGGCGCACACACTGACATGCCCCCATGCTTCCTCCCAGGTTCCCCACCCCAAAAGGGAACCTTACAAAAGAGACGGAAGGGAAGCCACCTGCACACTGCCAGGCGAGTCTTGCTCAAGGATTGTTTTATTTAAAACCTTTCCAGGCCTCCTCATTCCTTCCCAGTAATTAAAGCTTTTGGGGATCCAGGACTCCTTTGAGATTTCCCAGAAGACTATGTCTGTGCCCACACACAGATCATTTCTGCCTATGATGTCAGGAGATGCAGGGGAAGGCAAGGCAGCAGATTCAAGGTAGACAGGGCTGGGGAGGCCAGAGGGGTAGCAATCTTAGGGGGCCGGGGAGTCAGGCTGAGAGGACCGGGGCCTGGATTCTGGGTTGGACTTAGCTAGAGAGAGGAAATAAGAAGCCCTTGTAGGCAGAAGAGATGCTCGAAGGTAAAAGAGCTGAGATTCAGATATTTTATTTTTTTATTATAATAATATATTTTTATTAAGCTCACTTAAAGGGAAGGAAGCTAATGTTTACTGAACACCTACTATGTTCTAGTCACTGTGGTATGTGCCAGAGGGACATAAACAGATGTGGCCCCTCACCTGAGGGAGCACAGGATCTAGTGGGGCAGGCAGCCAAGTTCTGGGGTGCCATTAATGCAATACAAGTTAGGGGGCATCAGGGAGTAGCAGACCCAAATAAAGCCCAGAGGCTGCACAAGGGCTGCGATGAAAGAGGACCACTGGTCCCTGGGAGTCCTCATCACCAGGGTGGAGAGTTGACTGCCCCTCTCCAGTTAGGGGCTGGGTCACAGGGCAGAGGCTGGACCCTGGGCTCAAATGGGTGATATCTCAGTTAGGGCTTTCAGTGGTCTCGAGGTCCTAACAGTTCCAGCCCCTCAGGCCAGAACAAGGCGGGATCATATCTTGTCTTCTGCCATGGTGACTCAGCCGACCAAAATAACTCATGTTAGCAGCAGCTCTTTCTGCATCTTGTGGGCTGGGAACGGGTACACTGGAAAGGGCAAAAACTACCAACCAGTGAAACGTGAGGACTCCTCCATCTGACTCAGCCACTGAGAGAGGAAGAGAGAGAGACAGAGACAGAGGAGAGACAGACACAGAGAGATAGACAAAGACAGAGAGGCAGAGAAAGAGACACACAGAGACAGAGAGACAGAGAGAGTTAGAGACAGAGAGATAAAGATAGAGACAGAGACAGAGAAAGACAAAGCAAGACAGAGAAACAGAGACGCAGAAAAAGAGAGACAGAGATAGACAGAGACACAGAGAGAGAGAGAGAGAGAGAGAGAGAGAAATGTTCTGAGGAACTGAGGGGGACTACTAGCACTGAGGCCAGGGTGTTCCTTAGATATTGGCTGAGCAGCTGGGGAAGGCACAGGGCACCGCCTACCAGGAACAACAGTTGATAAGCCCCAGGACTCAGAAAGCCCTACAAAGTACCGCGAAGCACGCCTGCCAGGTGGTGCGATCCCCTGCAAATGGCACTCCTCCCAGCGCAAGTTAGCGTGACAGCTCTCACTCTCGCAGGCTCCCGAAGCTCCCCTTCACTGGTTCCAATACAGTCCTGCATATTCTGTTCCAAGATCCTCTTGTCTTGGCCCTTGGGTACAGTGTCTGAGCATGCACCTAACAGAACAACTTACCAGATGCCCCTGTCTAGAATGCCTCATTCTGTGAGTTGGAATTTGCTGACGAAGAGGGATGCTGCCCATCTTTCCCGCTTATCCACATCCAATCCACCCACTGAGGCTCATTTCATCCCCACCTCTTCCATTGAGAGTCAGCAAAGGAAACTCACATTCAAAAGTGGGTCTGGCATCATGCTGAGTGCTTACCAACATCGTTTTCTTTCATCTACACAATAATCCCAAGGCACAGATATTGTTAAGCAGGTGAGAAAATTGAGCTCACAGAGCATAGATGATTTGCCCAAGGCCACACAGTTGGTTAGGGTGGAGCTGGAATTTGGACCCAATGCCTTCTATGGCATTTTCCCCCAGTATCACATCCACGTGCCTCCCTCTCAGAGTCTGATCATGGTGATCGGAGCCTGGACAACTCATCTGAAAATGGGGATTATTTTCTCCTAATAGAAAATGTACGTCCTCTTATCCTATGTGATTGTGATTGGCAGTTGGTTGACTAATCAAAATATTTGGTTGAGGGACTGGCCCCGTGGCATAGTGGTTAAGTTTGTGTGCCCTGTTGCAGCAGCCTGGGGTTTGCAGGCCTGGATCCTGGGTGCAGACCTACGCACTGCTTGTCAGGCCATGCTGTGGCAGGCATCCCACATATAAAGTAGAGGAAGATGGGCACAGATGTTAGCCCAGGGCCAATCTTCCTCAGCGAAAAGAGGATTGGCAATGGATGTTAGCTCAGGGCTGATCTTCCTGACCAAAAAAAAAAAAAAAAAAAAAAATTTGGTTGAGCTGGGAAATCATAAAACAGGACACATATAATCTTATTTTGATGTAGATCCAAGGCCTTTCCTTTAAAAAAGAGCCCTCTGATGACAATTCTGTCTGTCTTGCATAAGCCACACTCATAATTTCCATTTTCTGTCTTTATAAAAAGAAGAGAGAACCTAACTTACTTGTGAAACAATTTGAGTGCAGGATCCTTCTAGATTTATACAAGACTCCCCGTCATTGTTGTTTGTTTTTTTTTTTTTCACTTATCTCATCCACACTTCATTTGACAAGATTTTTTAATGATCCACTTTTGTTGAGTTTTTTCAAAGCAACGTGTTTGTCATAAAACAGCAAGAGTTTCTTTTGTTCCAAACTCCTCTCTTTTGGTTAAATTACATAATTACAGTGTCAAGTATAAGTGGCATAAATAGATTTGGGAACAAAAATAATTGATTCTTAGTAAACATTTGGTGGGAGCAGAGTATGGTGGCATATTATAGATAAGCTCCTAGCTGGGAGCATTGGTTGGTGTATTTAAGACACAGAGAGGGGGCTGGCCAACCTGACCAGTCAGTTAAGAGAGTTTGGTTAAGAGGCTTTGCACAGGACTTGACTGAAGGGTTGAGGTGAGGATTGACTGTAGATGCTGGGTGCGAAAGGATTTAGCACAGCGGTATTCATATATAAGCATCTTTGTGATTACTAAGCCTTCCCTGATGCTGTACCCCACACGGACTTCTCCCTGTTATAAACTCTTCTTTCCTGGGGAACATCAGAGAGCCCCTGACCAGTGGTCAAGAGGCCCAGATCTAGTCCCAGCTCTGCCACTAACTGCCTTTGTGGGCAAAAGACTTAATCTCCTCACCTAGGTTTTCTTCTCTATACACTGAAGGGATTGGGTGAAATTGTCTTGAAAGGCTCTTCTGGCCCTGATAGTTCTGAGCTTCTCAGGGCCAGGTTTCTTTCTCACTCTTCTCCTTGGGGACTCAGGCACCCCCAGAGTGATAGCATGCCTCTCCCCAGACTGCATCAAAAGCCTCCCCCGGTCCTATGCTGAGCACCAGACCCATGTTTCCTGCTGTTTATCTGTGTGCCCTACAAGTAGGATGAACAGGGGAGACTTTTTAGAGCTACTAAATACAAAAGCATATTATCAAACAATTACTAAGAGAGTGGTTCTGGAGCAAAGTGGACCCTTTTATAAGAATATAATATACGATAAAGGAAGAATCACAAAATGGTGGGGAAAAGCAGTAATGTTTGGTATTGGAAAAGTTGGGTAAGAGTTTAGGGAAAAATCATTTAGACTCATATCTCAAACTATACACTAAAATAAATGGTGTGTGCCTCAACATAATGAAGGCCATATATGATTAGTCCACAGCTGACATCATACTCAATAATGAAAAGCTGAAAGCTTTTCCTCTAAGATCAGGAACGAGACAAGGATGCCCACTCTTGTCACTTTTATTTAACACAGTATTGGAAGTCATGGCCAGAGCAAGTAGGCAAGAAAAATAAATAAAAGACACCAAATTGGAAAGGAAGAAGTAAAACTGTCACTATTTGCAGATGATGTGATAGTATATGTAGAAAATCCTAAAGACTCCACCAAAAAACTGTTAAAACTAAGAAATGAATTCAGTAAAGTTGCAGGATACAAAAATCAATATACAAAAATCTGTTGCATTTCTATACACTAATAACAAACTATCAGAAAGAGAAATTAAGAAAATAATCCCATTTACAATTGCATCAAAAAGAATAAAATACCTAGGAATAAATTCAACCAAAGAGGTGAAAGACCTGTACATTGAAAAGTATAAGACATCAATGAAAGAAATTGAAGAAGACATAAATAAATGGAAAGATATTCCATGCTCATGGAGTTGAAGAATTAATATTGTTGAAATGTCCATACTACCCAAAGCAATCTACAGATTCAATGCAATCCCTATCAAAACTCCAATGGCATTTTTCACAGATATAGAACAAACAATCCTAAAATTTGTATGGAACCACAAAAGACCCTGAATAGCCAAAGCAATCCTGAGAAAAAAGAACAAAGCTGCAGGCATCATGCTCCCTGATTTCAAACTATATTACAAAGCTACAGTAACTAAAACAGTATGGCATCAGCATAAAAACAGACATGTAGATCAATGGAATGGAATAGAGAGCCCAAAAATACACTCACACATATATGGTCAATTAACTTATGACAAAGGATTCAATAACATACCATGGGGAAAGGACAATCTCTTCAGTAAATGGTGCTGGGAAACTGGACAGACACACATAAAAGAATGAAACTGGACCACTATCTTACAGCATACACAAAAAATTAACTCAAAATGTATTAAAGACTTGAATAAAGACCCGAAACCACAAAAGTCCTAGAAGGAAACATAGGCAGTAACCTCCTTGACATTGGTCTTGGCAATGATTTTTTGGATTTGACATCAAGAACAAAGGCAACAAAAGCAAAAATAAACATGTGAGACCACATCAAACTAAAAAGCTTCTGCACAGCAAAGGAAACATCAACAAAATGAAAAGGCCACCTACTGAATGGGAGAAAATATTTGCAAATCATATATCTGATAAGAAGCTAATATCCAACATATATAAAGAACTCATACAAATCAATAGCAAAGAAACAAACAACCTGATTAAAAAATGGGCAGAAGATCTGAACAGACATTTTTCCAAGGAAGACATACAGATGGCCAATAGGTACATGAAAAGATGCTCAACATCACTAATTATCAGGGAAATGCACATCAAAACCACAACGAGATACCATCTCACACCTGTTAGAATGGCTATTATCACAAAGACAAGAAATAACAAGTGTTGGCGAGGATGTGGAGAAAAGGGAGCCCTTGTGCACTGTTTGTGGGAATGTAAATTGGTGCAGCCACTATGGAAAACAGTATGGAGTTTCCTCAAAAGATTCACAATAGAACTACCATATGATCCAGTAATTCCACTTCTGGGTATTTATGTGAAGAAAACAAAAACACTAACTTGAAAAGATATATGCATCCCCATGTTCATTGCAGCATTATTTACAATAGCCAGAGATGTGAAAACAACCCAAGTGTTTAAAAATGGATGAATGAGTAAAGAAAATGTATATAAAGAAAATGAAATATTATTCAGCCTTAAAAGAGAATGAAATTTTGCCATTTGCAGCAACACGGATGGACTTTGAGGGCATTACACTAAGTAAAATAAGTCAGACAAAGACAAATACTGTATGATCTCACTAACGTGGATCTAAAAAAAACAAAACAAAACTCTAGCTCTAGGTATAGAGAACAGATTGGTGGTTGCCAGAGGTGGGGGGTGGGGGTGGGCAATGTGGGTGAAGGGGGTCAAAAGGTACAAACTTCCAGTTATAAGATAAATAAGTCCTGGGGATATAATGTATGGCACGGTGACTATAGTTGATAATACTGTATTGCATATTTGAAAGTTGCTAAGAGAGTAGGTCTTAAAAGTTCTCATCACAAGAAAAAAAAATTCTGTAACTATGTATGGATGTTAACTAGACATACCATGGTGATCATCTCACAATATATATAAATAACAAATCATTATGTTGTACACCTGAAACTAATATAATGTATGTCAATTATACTTCAACTAAGAAAATAAAATAAACTGTAGATTATTCTTTTTTTTTTTTTTGCGAGGAAGACCAGCCCTGAGCTAACATCCGTCGCCAATCCTCCTCTTTTTGCGAAGGAAGACTGGCCCTGGGCTAACATCCGTGCCCATCTTCCTCTACTTTACATGGGACACCACCACGGCATGGCTGACGAGCAGTGCATCAGCAGGCCCCCGGGATCCGAACCTGCGAACCCCGGGCTGCCAAGTGCGGACTAAACCGCTGAGCCACCGGGCAGCCCCAAAGTGTGGATTATTCTTAAATGTAAAATAAATTCTACTACAGAAAAATCAGGAGAAAATATAACAATGTCATTAAAACCTTGGAGAGAGATGTATCTGAAATTCTAGAAGCAATGGATAAATTCACAAAGGAAAAGAACAATCGGTTTCACTACATAAAAATACACAATATCAGTCTGTAAAATAAAGAAATAGGTAAATGGGGGAGGTATTTTCAGCTAAGATAAAACATGAAGGATTAATATATTTATACAGAACTCATATACATTGGTAAGAAAACCAGTAAGATACCAATAAACAAATGGGCAAAAACATAGATAAATTACAAAAGAGGAAATTCACCTGGTATGGTAAAAACTCCAACTTTTCTAGTAGTTAAATGAATGAAAATTAAAATAAGAATAAGGAATCCACTAAATTAAGCAGAACATTAAAAACTTGGCATATAGTGCTGATGAGGATAGCACAAAACTGCCAGGTGGGAATATTAATCCCAATTCTTTGGAAACTAATTTAACTACAAGAAATTTTAAAATTACTTTGTTCCCTTTTACTCAACTTCTAGAAAGGCAGCCCAAGACATAGTGTTAAATATAGATAAAGCTATTTCTAATGAAGATATTCATCACAAAATTTTTTATGGAAACACTATACATGTTACAGAGAGGGAAGAGTTAAGTACTGTGTGGTATACTAACCCAATAAATTATTTTGCAGACATTAAAAGAATCAAGACTGCAGCAAGGTGGAAAATCACATTTATGCAGGAAGTCAGTGAATCTCTCTGAGATTCAGCTTTCTTATTAATAAAATGTGATAATAATAGTACCTTCTTCATAAGGTGTTGTGAGGACTGAATGACATCATGTGTGTTAACGTGTTTAACCCAGCACCTGGACTATGGTAAGCATGCAATAAATGGTAGCTAATATTGTTTTCATAATTGTCAAATGCAGATAATAAATAACTAGAATGGAATATGGAAAAATGATAATAGTTGTGTTAGGGTGGTGGGATTATAGGTGATGTTTTTCTTTATTTTCCAAATTTTGTATATTGTTGATACATTTTGTTTATAATCTTATCAGCTTTATTGAGGTTGTAATTTATACATCATAAAATTTACCCATTTTAAGTACACAATTCAATGATTTTTAATGTATTTACAGAGTTGTGCAACCATCGCCACAATCTACCACCCTAAAAAGATCCCTCATGTGCATTTGTAGTCACTCTCTGTTTATACCCCAGCCCCAGGGAACAAATAGTCTGCTTTTCTGCCTCTATAGATTTACCTCTTCTGGACATTTCATATCAATGGAATTATACAATATATGAGGTCTTTGTGTCTGGCTTATTTAAAATTGTAATTCTTAGGAGTTAAAAAAATACTTTGTGGGGCTGGCCCCGTGGCATAGTGGTTAAGTTCAGTGACCTCCGCTTCAGCGGCCTGAGTTGGTGGGTTCGGATCTCAGGCGCAGACCTACTCCAACACCACTTGTTAGCCATGCTGTGGCAATGACCCACATATAAAGTAGAGGAAGACTGGCACAGATGTTAGCTCAGGGCTGATCTTCCTTAAGAAAAAAAGAGGAAGATTGGCAGCAGATATTAGCTCAGGGCTAATCTTCCTCCTCCAAAAAAAAAAAAAAAAGAAAAGAAAACTTTGCCACTGCCATTGTAAAACAAAAACAAAGTATTCTCACCACAAAAAAGAAATGGTAACTATGTGACGTGATAGAGGTGTTAGCTAAAGCTACAGTGGTGATCATATTGCAATATATAAATGTATCAAATCAACATGTTGTATAACTTAAACTTATACAACATTCTACATAAATTATATCAATAAAAAACAAAGCAACTCCTTAGCATGGTTGTTCTTTACATTTTCATGCTTTCTACCAGTAATAGCCAGGGTCCTGGCAGGAAAGAGATGCCCACTCATGAAGGTTAACTGAAGAGAGTTTAATGAAGGCACTGTTTACAGAGGGGTTGGTAAAGTTAAGGGAACCAACAGCGCAGCGTCCAATGCCCAGCATCAGAGAGAAGCTATGCTCACCTTTAGACCTAAAGGGACAGAGAGAAGAGCAGTGTTACTGGAACCCGGAGACAGCTGTAGCCACAAAGGAGGTGCCACCTGATGGGAATTGTGGCCTGGTAGAGAATGTAGCCACCATGGCCAGGCAGGGAGAGTGCTGGTAGGTGGCAGGAATCAATATCCCAACCTCACTCTCTGTCCTCCATCTGATATTCTACTGGCACCTCTTATTGGCTGAAGCCAGTTGAAAGGCAGCATCACGGGAGCCCAGGTGATACAGTCCATAGAGGTCAGCCAGGGCAAGAACAGGGCAGAGAAAGGCCAAGAACGGGTCTAGAGGGGCCACAGAGACAAGCCAGAACACCATTGTTCCAAACGTGTCCCCCTCCCTCTCTCCCCTCCTCCAGCACTGCACACTCAGTTGCACTGAAGTACTCAGAAGTCTTTCCCCATGCCATGAACTCTGATGTTCTCTTGCCTTTTACAAGCTGGTGCTTGAGTCTAGGATGCAATTTTTTTCCTTGTCTTCAACCCTTGCTCAGAATCCCCAAGGGGAGGGGGTCTCCCACAATAGGCATTTCATTCTTCTGGCAGAGCATTAGCATATTTCGCTGTAATTATTTGTTGGCATGACTATCTTTGACAAGACACCACATTTCCCTGGAGAGGAATGGCTGTTTTATTCATGGAGCCTGGAACAGTACCTGTCACACAGTAGGTGCCCCATAAATATTTGCTGAACTGAACAGTGTCCTCTAATTCTTTCTTGTTTCTGCCACCTCATCCCACTAGCCCAACCCCAATGCTGTCTACTGGCTCAGAGGATGGATTTTAGCATGCTGGAGAGTGATGAATAATTTCAAATTTAAGAGCCAGCCCTGACGGTCTAGTGGTGAAAGTTCTGCACTCTCTCCACCTCGGTGGCACAGGTTTGTTTCCTGGTTGTGGAACCACACCACCCGTCTGTCAGTTTCCATGCTGTGGCAGTGGCTCACATAGAAAATTAGAAGGACTTACAACTAGGATATACAACCACGCACTGGGGCTTTGGGGAGAAAGAGAAAAGAAAAAAAGGAAGATTGGTAATAGATGTTAGCTCAGGGGGAATTCTTCCCTGAAAAAAATAAATAAATAAAATAAAATTCCTTAAGAAAAATAAATTGAATTCCCCTCTGAGATAAGTTCATCACGGCCTCAGATTTTTAGGAATATGCAAACAACCTAGTGAAGGGGAGAAGTATGAATGTCTCTTTTGTACAAATGTGAAGTGATTTCCTCATAGTTTTAAGGAACATCAATTGTTTCACGTTTTCTATGGCTTCTATGCCACATAAAGTCAACTTCTCTAACCTTTTTGCTCATCTCTGAGTCAGGCTCATCATCTCTGGTTAGGGAGACATCAACCACCCATGAAACAGGCCTGACAGACCACACCTAAGACAGAAGAGTGAAATGGAGTGAACCCAAAGCATACACATACAGCTAACGAGGACTCAGTCAAGAGGAGAAACCTACTTTTGAAATTATCAGACATTTCTCCCACTTAGCTGGTTCTCACACTCCTGCAAAAATCTTCAAAGGGAAGAAAAAGAAACAATAATTTTCATATTCGGGCACCTTCTCAGCCGAAATAGATACTTCTGTGTGCAGCCTTGAGACCAGTGGCATTTCCTGACTGGCCACTATGGTGAGCATTCCATCAGGGGCATCGTCCTCCAAACATTGTCCCTGGCTGGGAGGCTCTGGGCTTCATCCCAGCCTTCCTGCCCAGAGGATGCTCAGGAGGCCACAGAATCGGGATGACGGCCACAAAGCAGGCTGGAAAAATTCTGGATGCTGGGCCACGGGGCAAAGTTCGTTCTCTGGAAGGAGAAGAAGGGCTGAAGTTTGGGAGAATAAACATGTCTCTTCAGAAAAATACAGAATGAGTACAATGCCACCCAGATTACCATGCAAATCCCCTTCAAGGAATAGTCTAGAGGGCAGAGTGGTGTAGCGAGAAGATGATGCTTTGAGAAAATCCATGTTCAAGCCCTGGCTCTGCCACTTACTGGCTGGGGGACCTGAGGGTTCTTAGGAGTCTATTAAAAATAATTTCCTATTGGTTTCTTCCTAGGAAGGCAGCATAATGTAGTAGGAAGGGCATAGCGTTGGAATCATACAGCTCTGATTTCGAATGTGCATCTGCTATTTACTGCAATGTGTGATACCATTTTTGCATAGGATGTTTAGCTGGGCACATAGCCATCGAGGTAAAAGCTACATTTCTCAGCCTACCTTATAGCTATATATGACCACATGATTAGGTCCTGGGATTGTGATTGGGACTGAGTGCGTAACTTCTTCATCTGCCCTTCTCCCTTTTGCCTTTTCCTATTGTCTGGAAAGCAAACGTCGTGGGGGAATGATCTTGGATCATGCAAATGCCCCAGGTGACTGGCAGAAACAAACACAATTCATCTCTGGGGCAGTGTAATTTCTTTTCAGGCCTCCAAGAATTCCACAGATATGTGCCAAGGCACATATGCACACAGTAAAAGATAAGACACAGACTAAGAAAAAATATTTGCAAATCACGTATCTGGTAAAGGACTTTGTCTTAGTTCAGGCTGCCGTAACAAAGTACCCAGTACCATAGACTGGCTGGCTTATAAACAACCGAAATTTATTTCTCAGCATTCTGGAGGCTGGAAGTCTGAGATCAGGAGGACAGCATGATTAGGTTCTGGTGACAGCTGTTTTCTTGTGTCCTCAAATGGCAGAGAGAGGACTAGAAAGTTCTCGGGGGTCTCTTTTATAAGGGCACTAATTCCATTCATGAGGACTCTACTCTCATGACCTAATCACCTCCCAAAGGTCCTGCCTCCTACTATCATCACATTGGGGGTTAGGATTTCAACATATGAATGTTGAGGGGACACAAACATTCAGTCCCTAACAGACTTGTATCCAGAATATACAGAGAACTCTTACAACTCAATAACAAGATAACCCAATTAAAAAGTGGGCAAAAGATTTGAACAGACATTTCACCAAAGAAGATAACCAAATAGCTTATGAGCACATGAAAAGATGCCCTAAATCATTAGGGAAATGCAAATTAAAACCACAATGAGATAGCACTTCACACCCACTACAATGGCTACAGTCAAAGACAGACAATAACAAGCACTGGCAAAGACGTAGAGAAATCAAAATCCTCAAATGTTACTACTGGTGGGAAGCTACTTTGGAAAACAGTTTGACAGTTTCTTAAACATAAATTTACCATACGACCCAGCAATTTCACTCTTAGGTATATACCCAAGAGAAATGAAAACGTACGTCCACACAAAGACTTGCGTAACGTTCATAGCATCGTTAATCACAATAGCCAAAAGTGGAAACCAATTAGTGAATGGATAAACCAAATGAGCTATATTTATACAATGGAATACTAAGTGGAATGCTAAGTAAAAGAAGCCAGACAGAAAAGGCCACATATTATATAATTCCATTTACATGAAATGTCCAGAAAAGGCAAATTTTTGGAGACAGAAAGTAGACTAGTGGTGGCCTGGGCCTGGGAGTGGGAATTGGAATTAACTATAAATGGGAACAGAAGGTCTTGGTGGGGTGATATAAAAGTTCTAAAACTGGATTTTGGTAATGGTTACACAACTTGGTAAACTCACTAAAACCCATTGAATTGCATGCTTAACATGGGTGAATTTTATAATCGATACATTATACTTCAATAAAGTTAAAAGACATAGAATTTTATACCATTAAACTTTCTTTTAAGAACAAGAGTGAAAATAAAAATATTTTCAGATAAACAAAAATCAAGAGAGATTATCAACAGATTTTTGATTAAAGGAGTTTCTAAAGGACACGTGTTAGAAGAAAAATAAAGTGAGGAGGAAAGTTGGGGATGTTAGAAGAAATGATGAGCAAATAAACAAACTAGGAAGGGAAAGAAATGTGTTAACCTGACCCAAGGCAACTAGAAAAGCTTATGGCAAACTATATTTAATGGAGAAATTTCAGTTTTTTCTCTTTACAAACAAATTCAAGCAAGGATGTGTACCATCACCACTTCTTTTCAGTTTTGTCCAGGCCGGTAGTAAAACAATGAGAAGAAATAAATGGAATAAGGAGTGGAAAAGAAGAAACAGAACCATCATCATTTATAGA
Organism: Tapirus indicus; assembly: GCA_031878705.1. NCBI lineage: Eukaryota > Metazoa > Chordata > Mammalia > Perissodactyla > Tapiridae > Tapirus > Tapirus indicus. The sequence continues at coordinate 54,056,683 of CM062918.1, read as the reverse complement.
TTACATGATTATCTTCTCAGAAAACCCAAAAGAATCTATAAACAAATTACTACAATTAATAAGAGATTTTAGCAAAGTTAACAGATAAAAAAATCAATATGCAAAGTTCATATATATTTTGACACACTACCAACAACCAGTTTGAAAATATAATTGAAATGATAAGATTTACAAGAGAAACAAAAAATTCAGAGTAAAGATTTACTTAGGAGTTATTCTAACTAAATATGTGCAAGCTTTTTATGAAGAAAATTGCAATAGTTTCCTGAAAGACATTAAAGAAAATTTAGATATATTAAGAGGTAAATCATATTCTTGGATAAGAAGATTTACTGTTGTAAAGATGTCAATTCTCTACAATGCAGTTCAATGTGGTTCCAATAAAAACCCTAGCAAGATCATTTGCAAGACTTGAAAAGCCTATTCCAAAATTTATACTGAAGAGAAAAAGTCTAAGAGTAGCTAAGATACTCTTAAAGAAGAACAAAGTCTTGGGAATTATCCTGCTATATAGCAAGACATTATTTACATAAAGTAACTAAGATCATGTGGTGCTAGAGCAGGGGTGGATAAATAGATCAACGGAGTAGAATAGAGCGATCAGAAACAGACCTAAACATATGTGGAAACTTGATTTATTACAAAACAGGCACTGCACATCAGTAGGAAAAAGGATGGACTATTGAATAAATGATACTAGAACAGTTAGTTATCTATGGGGGGAAAAAGCTGAATCCCTACCTCACACCATGAATAAAAGCAATTCCATTTGGATTAAGCACTGAACAATGAAAGGCAAGTTTATACATAGGATCAAATTGCTTAAAAACCACGTACACAGACACACACACACACACACACACAAGTGCATATAAAAACTGGTGAAGACTGAATAAGGTCTGTTGTCTAGTTAACAGTATTTACCAATGTCAGTCTCTAGGTTTTTATATTGTATTACAGTTATATAAGATACCACCATTGGGGAAAACTGAGGGAAGTGTTCACAGAACTCTGTGCATCATTTTTGCAACTTCCTGTGAATCTATAGTTATTTCAAAACTAAAAGTAAAAAAAAACAGTGAAAGGAAAAGTTATAAAATGTTTATAAGACAATGTAGAATGTGTTTATGACCTCAAGGTGCAAAAGACTTTCTTAACCAAGACAGAAGATGCAGAAACCATAAGGAAAAAGATTAATCAATATGATTAAAGTTAGGAACTTCTTCATGAAATGACCCATAAAGAGGATGAAAATACAAGAGAAGACATGTGCCATATAGTTAATCACCAAACAATTAGCATCCAGAATACAAAAGTAACTATGCATCATCAACAAAAAGAAAAACAACCCTATAGAAAAATGGGCAAAATGTACAACAGACATTTTAATAGAAAAAATACAAACAGCCCAGAGTTACATGAAAAAAAAAAAATCCCTCAATCTAATTAGTAATCAGGGATGTGTTAAATAGAATCACAATGAAATATTTTATACCCAACAGAACAGCAAAAATTAAAAAATCAGACAGTATCCAGTGTAGGCAAGGATGTAGAGCAACAGGGACTCACATATACTGAGGATGGAAGTGTAAAATTGGTATATCCACTGTGGAAAACTGTTTGGCACTAGCTACTAAAGCTGAACATAACACATTTCACACATATCACATGACCCGGCAGTGTTGGTGATGGGCAAAAACTAGAAACAACACAAATGTCAATCAATAGTTGAATAGATACATTGTAGCATATTTATATGATGGAATACCATACAGCAGTAAAAAAGAACAATGTAACTCTATGAAACAAAATGAATGAATCTCACAAACATAAATTGAATGAAAGAAGCCAGACACTAAGGAATATGTCAAGGACGACCCCATTCCTAGAACAAGCCAAATTAAACTACATTCTTTAGTGATGCATACATGGGAGGTAAAACAAAAAGAAAAGCAAGAAAATGATTAGTTCAAAAGGCAGGAGAGTGGTTACCATGGGGGGTGAGGGTGGGTGGAATTTGCTTTTGATCAGGGAGGAGCAGACAGAGGGCTCCCAGGGTTTTGGCAAATATTCTCAATCCAGACCTGGATCAGAGTTTTATCAGTTTCCACTTTGGAATTGTTTGTTAGTTTGTACATATGGTAGATGGACTCTTCTATATGAATATCTCCCAATGAAAGTGGGAAAAAGTAAAGCATATACCATTCTACACTTCTTCCATCACGGCACTTCTCCCTCGATTACATCACAATGCGGACATGTGAGATCAGGAGCGGTGTCTGACTTATCCGCAGCCTTGCTGGATACTTTGTAGGAGCTCGACAATTGTTCAGTGAGTCAGAGGTGACCTGCTACTATTTAAAGCTAAGCCTGGGCTATGAAATCTGATTTTACAGCCTATTTAACATTTTGCTCAGGAATGACAGAGCAGGACTCAACCAAAAATCTTTACCTGCATGCAGGTACTGTGACTAGAGGGAAGCAGAGAACTGAGCAGAGACAATGGACACATCCAGTTGACTCTGCTAGGCCTCGTCTTAACATGTTACATTACATTAGACAACTCGTGGTCAGAAATTACAGCTCAGCTGGATGGCAGCCTCATGACTGAGCAACTCAACCATTTAGAACCTTCAACATACTGATCCTCAGTGGGCTGGTCTTTGGCGGGAGCTGTCAGGGACATGTGCCCAGATGGAGTCAGCTCCTGTCTAGAGAGGTTCCTGTAGAAACTTCAAACAATGACAACAGCCCCGGGGTTTGTGTAAAATTTACGGTTCCCTGCTCATGACCCAACATCAAGCTGCTGAACCCAGCTGCCTGGTAGATGATAACAGCTTGTCTCTCCCTCGTGGGCCCCAGAGGACAGAGAGATGAGGAGGAGAGAGGTCAGGAGGTCAGACAGTCTTTCGTTGCCCAGACAAGTTGTGGTCTAGTGGTTCAGGCAGAAAGTCTGCATTTTTGCCTTCCTGCTTCCATAGGCTTGGAATCTGGTCATCGACTAAGCCTGAGTCAAGTTAACCCAGCCATGGTCAAGTCATGAAGAAAAGTCCAAGAAAATCGGGGCTCACACATGAAATGGCCTGCACTGATTCACAGGGGTATGTTGGTGTTCGGTCATTCACTCTATGCACTGAGTGCTGACCGTGGCAGGCACTGTGCCAGGCACTAGGGACGGTGTCCAGCAGGGGAAAGTCACGTCACCTTTTCAGACTAGACTGGTGTAAGTGTTGTTCAAGAAAGAGTAGATATGGTGGAATTGATCAGCAGTCTCAGGATATTAGTTCTAGAGGAGTCTCCTTGAGGATGGCGAGGTAGTTTTAGGACCAAGGGAAGGAAGCACCTGAAAACATTGTCAGATTTCTCATGGCAACTGCTGGAACAGGCTGGGGAACGTAAACGCTACAACATAAATTTTTGGGTGACTGAACTATAAACGGAGACACAGATGTTTGGGGAAAAACCCCAAACTTTTGAAGTTATGTCAAGAAGAGCAAATGTGCTTTTTAAAGAGCTGTGCTTTGGGGCCAGCCCAGTGGCTTAGCCATTAAGTTCACGTGCTCTGCTTCGGGGGCCCAGGGTTCGCAGGTTCGGATCCTGGGTGCTGACTGATGTACCACTTGTCAAGCCATACTGTGGCGGCGTCCCACATAAAGTAGAGGAAGATGGGCACGCATGTTAGCCCAGGGCCAGTCTTCGTCAGCAAAAAGAGGAGAACTGGCAATGGATGTTAGCTCAGGGCTAATCTTCCTCACACACACACAAAAAAGAGCTGTGCTTTGGTATCACTGTTAGAGACAGCATACTTGGCTCTGAAAACATCACCACTGTCCCTCCCCATGGCCCCACAGCATTTATGGAGCGCACCCTAATGACCAAACTGTACCTAGGTACTAAGATACAGGCCAAGCCCCTCATCACCACAATACAATGGGCTCCAAGCTGGGATGTGGTTGCATGAAACAATGTCCTTTTTCTCACAGTTCATCTGGGTACATGTTTTTACTTGATTACTCTTGTCAAAGAATATAAAACATTCAGTGATGATGTGAGAAGCATGTCTGTTAATTTATAAATGTTGACACTGAGAGGTGACAGGCAAGTATGGAGCTGTTTATAAGAATCATGTGTATTTCTGACCATTTATGCAATTAACCTTCTTGAATTTAACCTTAGAATTCCCACTCCATGTAGTTTTTTTTGAACAGTACATAAAAGTGTTTGTGTGAAATGTAGGTGTTTCTCACTGTATATTTACTTAATCAAAGAATTTTATGCATTCTGAACTCTTATTTGTTTAATCATAGATTTGAAAGTTTTAAGAAGTATAAAAATAGTTAAACTATGGTAAGAGCTTTGAGAGATCATGGAAGAAATATTAACTAAACATTAAAGCAGAGAGCAGATACACTGCAAGACAGATTTGAACCTCTACAATAAAGAAGATGGACAAAGAACTTTGAAGAAAGAGAATAACCATTGGAATTGAGAAGATTGAAATACTACGGGGCTAATAAAAAAAAATAGAAATACCAGATGTGATTATTGCTGTATATAAGCTGTAACCTATGCAGAAAACTTTAACACAGGATATTCATGTTATGACGGTGAGCTCTGCACTGGGCAGTACGTTGTGAATGACACCTAAAGATTTTGGACTTTAGCCACAGCAGATTTAGAAGCCAGGGTGGGTATTGTTAGACCTGGGATTTTGTAAGTAACCATGGCAGCACTGAGATGTCTGATTCAGAGAAGAGTGAGACTGGATTCAGGCCAGGCTGGAGAAGGCCACAATAGTCCAGGGAGACAGGATGAGTCTGCACCAAGGGGAAGTGGGATTAGGAGAAGAGCCAGTCTGAGAAGCATGTTAGGGAGAGAGCCGACAGACCTTGGTGTCATCTGGGTGATGGAGAAGGAGAGCCAGAGAGGACCATGATTCTGGTGAGAGTGAGGCCAGGGCAGTAGAGGTCGCAGACTTAGGGGCAGGGCTGAGATGGACTCAGTATTGGGTGTGTTGGGGTCCTTATGGAAATGTCAAAAGGATTACCTAGGGAGAAAGCTTAGAGCAAGAAGGAGCACTTAGAGAGGGCAGAGGAAGAGAAAGACAGTAGAGGAGACAGAGAGAGATTAGTTAGCCTAGTAAGGCTGTTCTTTCTTATAATCTTAGCAATGAAAACAATTTCTCTTATCGAGGACCACCAGCGTCCTGGGTCCTTAGCCCATATGACCTCTTTTCTTTACCTCTTCTGTGCATTACTGACCTTTCTGTGTCCTTTCCCATGCTGCCCTGGTGCTGACTGTGGACTCCTGGCTCTGGTGGGGAGGTTAGCTCTTCCTAGTCAGGGCTTCCTTCCCCTGCTGTGCACACAGGCCAGGCCAGCAGTGATTCTTGGCTCAAGGGGTGGACAGAATGGAGTGACCCCCTGAATGATCCCTGTGCCCTATCCAGCTACTTTTAGCTCTAAAGAAAGAGCCCTCCTCATGGGAACCTGTAGTTTCCAGAGCTTCAAGGTAGTCAGCTTTGGGCATTGTTTTCCATAAGAGCCCTCCCTGGAAATATTGCCTTGTGACTCTCTCTTGTTCAAACAAAAATGCACTTTGGAAGACATTTTCACGCTGTGCCTGTGATGTGGCCTCAAAAAGGGAGACCCAACTCCTCATGGGAACAAAGCCAGGATAATGCTCAGGATCTAGTTAACAGAGAACAGTCTTTGCTGGAAGAGCATATTCTCCAGGTCTCAGCCTGTGACTAGGTTCATGTTATTCACTATAAGATTTCAAACTAATGTTTTCAAATGCCTGCTCTGTGTCAGGTGCTGTGCTAGGCCCTAGAGACGGGAAATGGCCTGGCCATCATTCTCAGAAATTTCTGTTCGCTTCAAGGAGAGGAAAGACAGAGGCTTGGAGTCTGTAAACGCAAGTGTAGCCCATCTTAGCCAAGTCTAAGCAGGCAGTTAAGGAGGCAAATCCATTACAGAGAAATGAAACAGCAAAAAGAATACCTTATGAAAGAAGTTTGGTTGTCAACCTTCCCTAAAACCCTCAATTTTCACACCTTAAAACTAGAAGCATCTTGAGCCAGCAGTTCAAGTTCAGTGTGCTCCACTTTGGCGGCTGGGGTTTGGAACCACACCATTCGTCTGTCAGTAGCCATGCTGTGGCAGCAGCTCACATAGAACTAGAAGGACTTACAACTAAAATATACAGCTAGGTACTGGGGCTTTGGGGAGAGGAAAAAAAAGAGGAAATTGGCAACAGATGTTAGCTCAGAGCGAATGTTTCCCAGCAAAAAAAAAAAAAAAAAAGGGAACATCTTGAAAAACTATTTGCCGACAAATTGGATAACCTAGAAGAAATGGATAAATTCTTAGAATCTACAACCTCATACATACAATCTCCCAAAACTGAATCAAGAATAAATAGAGAATCTGAATAGACCAATAACAAAGAAATTGAAACAGTAATCAAAAACCTCCCAAAAAACAAAAGTCCAGACCAGATGGCTTCTCTGGAGAATTCTACCAAACATTCAAAGAAGATTTAATACCTGTTCTTCTCAAACTATTCCAAAAAATTGAAGAAGATGGAATACTTCCTAACTCATTCCATGAGGCCAAAATTACCCTGATACCAAAACCAGATAAGGACAATACAAAGAAGGAAAATTACAGGCCAATATCGCTGATGAAAGTGGATGCAAAAATCCTCAATCTCAACAAAATATTGGCAAATCGAATACAGCAAGATATTAAAAGGATCATACACCGTGATTAAGTGGGATTTATACCAGACACGCAGGGATGGTTCAACATCCACAAATCAATCAACGTGATATACCACTTTAACAAAATAAGGAAGAAAAATCACATGATCATCTCATCTCAATAGATGCACAGAAAGCATTTAAGATCCAACATCCATTTATGATAAAAACTCTCAATAAAATGGGTATAGAAGGAAAGTACCTCAACATAATAAAGGCCATATATGACCAACCCACAACCAACATCATACTTAATGGTGCAAAACTGAACGCCATCCTTCCGAGAACAGGAACAAGACAAGGGTGCCCACTCTCACCACTGCTATTCAACACAGTACTGGAGGTTTGGGCCAGAGCAATTAGGCAAGAAAAAGAAATAAAAGGGATCCAAATTGGAAAGGAAGATGTAAAACTCACTGTTTGTGGACAACACGATTCTATATATAGAAAACCCTAAAGAATCCATCAGAAAACTATTAGAAATAATCAACAACTACAGCAAAATTTCAGAGTACACAATCAACTTACAAAAATCAGTTGCATTTCTATACCCTAATAACGAACTAGCAGAAAGAGAATCCAAGAATACAATCCCATTTATGATCGCAACAAAAAAGAATAAAATATCCAGGAATAAATTTAACCAAGGAGGTGAAAGAGCTATACACGGAAAACTGTAAGACATTACTGAAAGAAATCAAAGAAGACATAAAGAAATGGAAAGATATTCTATGCTCACGGATTGGAAGAATAAACATAGTTAAAATGTCCGTATTACCTAAAGCAATCTACAGATTCAATGCAATCCCAGTCAGAATTCCAATGACAATCTTTGTGGAAATAGAACAAAGAATCCTAAAATTTATATGGAACAACAAAAGACCCCAAATAGCCAAAGCAATCCTGAGAAAAAAGAACAAAGCTGGAGGCATCACAATCCCTGACTTCAAAATATACTACAAAGCTATAGTAACCAAACAGCATGGTACTGGCAGGAAAACAGACACACAGATCAATGGAACAGAATTGAAAGCCCATAAATAAAATCACACATCTATGGACAGCTAATCTTTGACAAAGGAGCTAAGAACATACAATGGAGAAAGGAAAGTCTCTTCCATAAATGGTGCTGAGAAAACTGGACAGTCACATGCAAAAGAATGAAAGTAGACCATTATCTTACACTCTACATAAAAATTAACTCAAAATGGATTAAAGACTTGAATGTAAGACCTGAAACCATAAAACTCCTAGAAGAAAATATAGGCAGTATACTCTTTGACATTGGTCTTATACATCTTTTCAAATACCATGTCTACTCAGGCAAGGGAAACAAAAGAAAAAATAAATGGGACGACATCTAGAAGACTAAAAATCTTCTGCAGGGCAAAGGAAACCATGAACAAAATGAAAAGACAACCCACCAACTGGGAGAAAATATTTGCAAATCATATATCTGAAAAGGGGTTAATTTCCAAAATATATAAAAACTCATACAACTCAACAACAAAAAACCAAACAACCCAATCAAAAACTAGGCAGAGGATAAGAACAGACGTTTTTCCAAAGAAGATATACAGATGGCCAATAGGCACATGAAAAGATGTTCAACATCACTAGTCATTAGGGAAAGGCAAATCAAAACTACAATGAGATTTTACCTCACACCCATCAGAATGGCTATAATTAGCAAGACAAAAAATAACAAATGTTGGAGAGGATGTGGAGAAAAGGACACCCTCATACACTGCTAGTGGGAATGCAAACTGTTGCAGCCTCTATGGAAAACAGTATGGAGATTTCTCAAGAAATTAAAAATATAAATACCATACAATCCAGCTATCCCACTACTACATATTTATCCAAAGAACATGAAATCAACAATACAAAGAGATTTATGCACTCTTATGTTCAATGCAGCATTATTCACAATAGCCAAGACATGGAAGCAACCCAAGTGCCCGTCAACTGATGAATGGATAAAAAAGATGTGGTATATACACGCAATGGAATACTACTCAGCCATAAAAAAAGACAAAATTGTTCCATGTTGCAACAACATGGATGGACCTTGAGGGTATTATGTTAAGCAAAATAAGCCAGGCAGAGAAAGACAAACACTGTATAATTTCACTCATATGTGGAAGAAAAACAAACACATGGATAAACAGAACAGGTTAGTGGTTATCAGAGGGGAAAGGGGTGGGGGGGGTGAAAGGGGTAAAGGGGAACATATGTATGGTGAGAGAGGAAAACTAGACTATTAGTGGTGAGCACAATGCAGTCTATACAAAAACTGATATATAATAATGTACACCTGAAATTATACAATGCTATAAATCAATATGACTTCAATAAAATAATTTTAAACATAAATAAACAAATAAATATAACTGAGGTGAGAAAAAAAAAAAACAGGAGCATCTCCTGGAATGTTTTTTTACACTAATAGGAGGTAAATCAGAAGTTTCATTTCTGTTTGGGTTTGAGGAACAACCTATATTAAATATTGCAGTAAAGGAGAAGAATCAAAGGTTAACGTGAAACTTCCCACATTGAACTAAAGAATTTATGTTTCTTTTAATTTGACATTAATTCATATGCATTTAAGCCCTATTTAAAATTGTGTATTTTTATATAATAGAGTAAAAACTGATTTTAATTGTTTATTCTCTGCTATTTTGATATTTAAAATGATCTTTCTATAAAAATATAACTGAGTAGAACTTTGTATTATTTATCCAGGCTCAGAGATGCCTATCTGTGAGATTTCAAGACTAGATGTAGGTACTATTATTCTGCTGGCAGAAGCTTATCTAAATGAAAGGAATAAGAAAATAAACTGTGAAAATATATATGTAAAAAAATGATTATCATAATATTATGTATAATAGCGAGAATTTGGAAAAAAGCTAAATGTACAACAATAAGGAATTGAACAAATTCATCATGAGTATAACTATACAAAGTAGTTCTACGTTACCATTAAAAATGATGAAGTAGGGGGCCGCCCAGTGGTGCAAAGGTTTAGTTTGCGCTTGGCAGCCCAGGGTTCACGGGTTCAGGTCCCGGGCGCCCGCCGACGCACTGCTTGTCAGCCATGCCGTCGCAGCGTCCCATATAAAGTGGAGGAAGATGTGCACGGATGTTAGCCCAGGGCCAGTCTTCCTCAGCAAAAAGAGGAGGATTAGCAACGGATGTTAGCTCAGGGCTGGTCTTCCTCACAAAAAAAAAAAAAAAAAAAAAAAAGATGAAGTAAAGTATGTTTCTGGGGATTAGGGGGTGAAGTTGGGTACACAAAGTTTACCACTTGCCCTTCTTTTCTTAGGATTCTGGCCAATAGTAAATCACTAGGCAAAAGGGTATCAAAATAATATTTTTATCACTAACCAGACAAGAACCAATAACACCCAATGCAGGGCTCTCCTCTATGAGCTGGCTGGGAGAACAGGGCTTGGAGTTGAAGCCAACTTCTCCTGGGTAGAAACCTAAGGACTCAACTGTGGGGAGAGCTGGACCTATAGAACCGATCCAAGCCCAGTTCTCCAGCCAGTTTTGTGGAGTACTGGCCTCTGCTACTTGCCCAATTACTGCGGAAGGGAGGGAATAAAAGAAGCAGGCCCTGGGCCTTGCCCTGAGTGAGTTTACCACACGGAGACAGGAAGCTAAGGAGATGTTAAGTGAGCCCACCCACAAGAGCTGAACTTTAACACTTGAACCCTGCCCACTAGCAAAATATGGCTCAATGTTGGGCCTCAGCAGAATAGCTACTTCTGCCCTCGTGAGAAGAGTAGGTGAGCACGAGAGGGAAAACAGAAGAATATGTTCCCTCCAACACTCTCCAAGGGAGAGGAGAGCAGAAGTTTCCTCCTTTATTTGCTGTGGTAGGAATACGGAAAGAACAGTGTACCCCTTTCCCCAATACATATTAACATGAAAAGAATATTCATGATGTGTGATTATTGTGTTATTTATATTCTCATATGTAAAATATAACATTTTAAATATACATTCTTTACATTTTTTTTTTACTATTAGCATTCACTACTTGTGTACTAAAAAATGCAAATAAAAATACTAATATTAGCAGAGGCTGAGTGTAGGGTATATAGAACTCTGTACTATATTTGCAACTTTCCTATAACTTTTAAATTATTTCAAAATAAAAAGTTTAAAATATGCTAGCCCTGAAAACACTATAAGATGATGGGGAGAACATCTGATGTCATAAACATCCTCAGGCAAATTGGGTTTACATATGCTTTCTGTCCTAGCTGAGATGGAGTAGCAGGGACCAAATTGACCCACCAACTTGCAATAACTAAAAAACGGGATAAAATATATGAAACGATGGTTTTCAAGACATTGGACAACAGGCAGTGAAGGTCAGTGATCTCTGAATGCTGGGAAACTGCCGTAGAGGTGAGCCCTACAGTTACACCAGTTTACTGCAGAGGGAGTTTCCAGGCTGCGGCACAAGGAGAGGGAAAAATTCCAGAGATCTATAAAGCAGTCAGCTGAGTACTGAACGGAACATTCATGTGAATAAACTACTCAAGGCCAGAAAAAGAACCACCCTAAAGGATTAGAAAGAACAATCCTCAGAGGTCACACAGAGCTGAAAATCGTGCCTGTTCCCACAAGCCAGAATGAAAACTCATAATTCACAGGGCATTGGGTAGAATACTCAGAAAAGTTTCGCCTCAGTAGTGGGGAATTAAGTCCAGCTACAGATCCACCTAACAAATCATAAAGGCAAGACCCAAAAGCATCAAGCTGTTTCCAAGTAGTTTAACCATGTCCTTGAACAAAGCTCAAGAACATTTATAGGAATACAAAAATATCCAGTGCCCAAAAATGTCTGGCATCAAATAAAAAATTCTCAGGCATGCAAAGAAGTAGGAAAATAAGACCCACACTGAGGAGATAAATCGCTCAATTGAATCTGACCCAGAACTGACACAGATGCTAGATTAGCAGAGAAGGACATTAAAACAGTTACAACTGTATTCCATATGGTCAAGAAGCTAAAGGAAAGATTGAACATGTTAAGAACATGGAAGACATAAAAAAGACTCAAATCAAACTTCTAGAGATGAAAACTACGTCTGAGATTGAATGAATGGAAGATTAGACATTGCAGAAGAAAGACTAGTGAACTTGAAGACATGGCAATAGAAACTATCCAGACAGAAAAAAGACTGGAAAAAAAATGAACAGAGCATCAGTGAGCTGGGAGACAATTTCAAATAGCCTTATATATGTGTAATAAGAGTCTCTGAAGGCAAAGGGGAGAAAGCCGGGAAACAGAAAAATTATTTGAAGAAATAATGGCCCCAAATGTTCCAAATTTGATTAAAACTACAGACCACATATCCAAGAAATGCAACAAACCCTGAGCACAAGAAACAGGAAGAAAGTTACACCAAGGCATGCCATAATCACATTGCTCGAAACCAATGACAAAGAGAAACGCTTAAAAGCAACCAGAGAAAGAAGACAAGTTAGTAACAGAGGAACAAAGATAAGAGTGGCAGCAGTTATTTTTCTTTGGAAACAATGCAGTCTTTAAAGGACTCACGTTAAAAAACAAACCTGTGATAGAGGCTCACAGAAGTCCCGAGGGTGACTCAAGTCACAGTTGTTGGATTTTGCTCGGGCTGCTATGGGATGACCCAGCCTGTAGGGAGTAGCCACTTAATGCTGGGGCCTCCAGGCATCTGCCCAGCTTAAGAAACAAAAAAATTTGTCAACCTAGAATTCTATCCCTAGCAAAAATATTTGTCAAAATTGAAGGTGAAATAAAAACCTTTTCAGACATACAAAAGCTGAAAGTATCCATCACCAGCAGAACCAAGGCATAAGCAATGTTAAAGGAAGTTCTTTTGACAGAAGGAAAATGATACAAGATGGAAAAAGGGATCTAAGCAAAGGAATAAGTAGTATGAGAAATGTTAACTTCACCGCTCTAGTAAGATTTCTAAATTATTTAAATCTCTTTAAAAGACATTTGATGGAGCAAAAATAATAACAATGTAGTAGCATGGAGTTTATAAAATATGTAGAAGTAAAACGTATGACAACAATAGCACAAAGGCCAGGAGTGGAGAAGTGGAGCCATTCTGTTGTCAAGTTCTCGTACTGTATGTGAAGTGGATCATTCCACCTGCAGGTAGACGTGATAAGTTAAGGAGTGTACTGTGTGCTTCCTGTTGGCCCTGTTAGAGGAGAACAGATGGACATGGGAAGAAACAGGTCAGGAGCATCTGACATAAGAGCTGCTGGGAAGGGACCTGGGCAGGAGGTGGATACCACCCCCCTGGTCAGGCAGCACTGCAGGGCAAGGGGAACAGAGAGGAGGCCAGAGTCAGCCTTGAACAAGGCACAGTTTCTAAGACTCAGAACTGAACTGAACAGGGATCCTTTTCAGACTTCCCTCTCACAGCCTCCACCCTTAGCATTCGTGTATATTATTCCAGCACATAACCAAGAAGCCTCCATATTCCCAGAGGATGCCATATTCCATTTGATATTTTTGAGGCCGAATAGCATAACATCATAAGGTAAGACATTCAGATTGAGGAATTGTCCTGCAAGACTGAGGAGCTGCTGAGAATAAACACAGTGAAAGGAAAGCAGGATTCAAAGACCAAGTCAGAGTCTACATTGAAAAGGCCAGATTTCATGAAATAAATTTTAATCAAGAGCAGGCTCCTAAATACACAGTGAAATAACACAAAGAAGCACACAACCACCTCTTGGTTTGCTGGGTTTCTACAATAAAGCATCTAGCCAGGAGCATAGGAAGAAAGCCTCACCTTCATTTCATTGATGAAAAATCCAAGGCACGCAGAGAGTGATTTGCCCAAGGTAATATCAATGATCAGAATCAGGTCTAAGACTAGGCTCCCTGATTTGTGATTCAGAGTTCTACCTATTTTTAAATTGGTGGATCTTTGAAACTTTTTAATGAAGTATAATATCTAGGCAGAAAAGTGAATAAATAAAGGATCAGAAACTGAACACACCAACATAACTAGCACCCAGATCAAGAAAGAGAATATTCCCAGCCCCAGAAGTCCGCTCCTGCCCCTGTCCAGTCACTATCTCCCCAAAGTAAACACTATCCTGATTTATAAAAGCAGAGAATACTTTGGCCTGTTTTTGTACTTTCTAGAAATGAAAAAAAAAATGTATACATATATATATATTTGCTTCTGGTGGATTTAGCTAAGCGTTATTTTTGTGAGATTGAGCCATATCATTGCATGTTTAGATAGACAGTTAATTCTCATTGCTGTATAGTATCCCATTATTGGATTATAACACAATTTATTTATTCCTTCTCCCAAATGCCAAGGGCATTTGAATAGTTTCCAGTATGGAGCTATTACAAAGAATGCTGTCATGAAAATGCTTTTAGGTGTCTTTTGATGAATATATGTACACAGTTCTGTTGGATATATATTTAGGACTGGAATCGCTGAGTTGTAGGGTATGTATATGTTAAGCTTTAGCAGATACTGTAATTGTTAAATTTAAGTTTTGGCTTTCAAAGTTTAAAATCACCTGACTATAAAATTTTGAGTTTGTTTATATCTGGGCATCTGTCTTACACTGTTGAATAATTGTCTTCGCTTCTCTTCTAGATCACTGAGGAGAGTCTCATAACTTGAACTTCCCTTGTATCTCCATGGTCTGGGTACTTGGGGTGGGGTTAGAGCACCGTCATATAAATACTTTCTTATTCAAATGTACAAAGAACTGCATAGACATGGTTCTGCTTCCAGGAGAGAGTCACTGACTCAGACACACATGGCAAAGACACAAAATGTCTCAATGGAAAGAATAACTAAGCCAAGACTGGTTTACGAACTTGAAAGCAGAGATCATGGTTCATAAACCTTGTATCCCTCCCAGTACCTAACACAGTGCCTTACACATAGTAGGTGCTCAATAAATATTTGCCAAATGAATGGAATCAAGGTAGGAATGACCCTGAATTGCTTGTATCACCTACAGCTCAAGGACAAGTGCATTTTGAGATGGGAAAACAAGATGAATAGAGAATTGGGTTCAAGTTGGAGAAAAACATACATCAATCCAACTCGTGGAAAACATCTCACATTAGGAAAGCAACTTAAGTGTTTTACTAATTTTTTGGCCACTCTTCCCAGAGAAAGAATCCTAGATCTCTCACCCTGATGCAGAACAATGTAAAACTGAAGAACAGACGAGTCTGAGGGGCTGGAGGTTAAACTTTGCTCATCAGTAAATAGATGCAGTGGAAGCAAGATTTGAGAGGTTCCATTAGCACCAAAGACAAGTGTATCTCACTAAGACACCCCGACCTCAGAGACTCCAGGTGAGACCCGGGGATGGGGGTGGGGACACAGACTATGGGGGGTCTGGCCTCTGGCACAGGCTCTGGTTTCTAGGAATGAAGGCTGAGCTTCTCTGTCTGTGCAGTAACAATATTCCTAAAGACAGGCTTAAGTCGCAGGAACACAGATGAGACGCTGAGGCTTTTCCTGAAAAGGATTTTTGGAGCAAAGGAGAGCTTTGAAAAGAGATCTGAACTTGACGGTGTCTTGAAGCCCTCGATAGACCCTCAGGCCCAGGCAGACTGAGAGCGAGTTCCACAGACGTGAGCATTTCTGCTGAGGGCAACACAAGGGAAGCATCGTCTGTCCATTTCAAAACCAGCTAAATGAAATATAAACCCTGGGAGTTACGCTCAGTGGCATGTTTTGACATCTCACAGAAAATCAAATGTCTGCCAAAAAAAGCCAAGAGTTTTGTGTCGGGATTCAAAGGACTTTTTTAAACTTCTCATTAGCAAGCGAAAGAGTAATACAAGGTTTCTAACCCACTCTGTAAACTGCAGTACCTCCCTTTCCTTAAATCAGAAAAACCCAAGAATACTTGCTAAATGGAGAAAGAGCTCCAAGTGGAAGATCACAGCTCTCCTGCAGGAAATGGGGAGAGTGACCCCTTCTCAGGGCCACTGCAGTCAGGTGTGCCAAGCCCAGTCCCACTTGGGCTTTAGAGAGAAAGGAAAGGGGATGAGGCTGGGGCTGCAGGGTGGGAGGGGTGATGGAGAGAAAGGAAAAGAAGACTAGGGAAGGGCTAGGGAGGTCAGCGGCAAAGAAGGAAATGAAGGTTAATTGAGAACCTATTCTGTACCAGGTTTTTAATATAAAGTATCTCACCTGATCCTCAACACAACTCTGCAAGGTAGGTGATGTTAGTCCTATTTTTATGGGCGAGGAAATTAATTATTACCTAAAATCACATGGCCAGTCCCCCATCCCCCTGGGCAAGTGGGGCCCCTGCTGTGGGCCCCGTACTATAGAGGGCTTTGCTTTGGCCCTCCTCTGGCCACACTGCTCTTCAAGAGTAAAGAGTCCCAGGGACGAGGGGATGTGCCCACCCAGAGCCTGTGTGCCCCCCACCAGGTGATGCTCCTGGTACCTGGAGCCCCAGAATTCCCTGTCTAGGTGGCCCCAAACTTCAAACCCACATAGGCCTCTTTCCTGGGTCCATACTCCTGCGGGGGTGCTGGGATGCTGATGTGTGTACTCCTAGGGTCTTGGGGTGACCAAGGGGGTGCTGTTGGTGGGGGTGTGTGGGCTAGTTGTCTACACACATGCATATGAGGCCTTTCGTGATGCAGGACAGAGCTGGGGCAGGGGGTGGGAAGAGAAGGGAGGGTCAGGACAGGGGAGAAGGCTGGAGACCAGGTCTTCTCACTCCATTATATCAGAGCAGAACTCCCAGGGGTCCGAGAATTCTAAATCAAAGCTGGCCTTCCAGATTGCTATGAGGGTATATTTGTGAAGGTTGGAGGATAGAACTCATATACTTGACAGTTTCTTATATATATATTTTATAACTCCTCAATATTGAGACATATGGCATGAGAACCTTCATTTGTGCTCCTGCCTGGGTCCTGCCTGCAAATGTTGGCTGTGAGCCTGACTACAGCCAATAAAGAAGTGGGGCTGGTGGGAACTGAATGCTTTTGACTGCCGCATGGCGCCTGACCCCACAGAAAAGTCAGGGACAGGAATAGAGTTGCTAAGTATTTTATGGAAATTATCTTATTTTAGAGAAATTATCCCAGAGAATTTCCCATTGCGGGTCCTGAGCTTCTCTGAACGTACTGTGGGGCCCTTGGAAAGCCATCCACTCCTCTGGGCTCAGTTCCCTCCTCTGAGAAATGAAGAGTCTGATGACCTCTAAGGGCTCATTCAACTTGAAGACACTGAGTCTAAAGAATAACAAAACCTGTTTCCTAACTGTTCTGGGGTCTCAGCAAAAGGTCTTCAAGATTGTGAAGTGCTTTAAAGAATAATAACAGTAAATAATAATATAAAGACCATGACGATGAGGGGAATAAAATGAACCTCAGACAACAAGAGCCTGGAAGACGACTTTGGCAATCCACGTCTTGAGAGGGCTGGGGGCCAAGGAGGGAAGGTGGGTGGGAGACTGGCTCTCTCTGAGTGATGGGGAATAAGAGGCACAGGAAAGCTTGTGCCAGCAGGGCCTGGCCATGGGAGGCGGCTGTCTGTCATGGCTTCAGCCTGTTCCCTGTGTCTCCGAGGAGGAGAGGGGGCAGGAGGCACAGGGCAGACCCAGGACACAAAGGGAATGCATTTGGGCCCCTGGCCAGCCAGAGTCTAGGCTGGGGGAAGGGAGGGAGCCAAGTCCAGAGTAGGGTGGGACCCTGAGTGGCTCTCCAGGAAACTCCCAGGTATGGGTCCTCCCGCGGTGGGCTTGGGAGCAATGTTCCTGCCTCTCCACTTCCACCACCCTGTTCTCTCTCTCTCCATGGAGAATCCTGCCTCCCTCTCCCTTCTGTCCAATGGGCTCTTTCCTGTCCTGTAGCCTGAGGGGCAGCTTGGTGCTGAGATCCTCACTGGGGGCGCGTCTCCCTAGGGGGGCGCATTGATCTCTCATCCCCCACTCTGAGCCGCTGATAATCAAGCCTGGGTGAGACGTAACCCACCTCACCACAGCCTCAGTGCTGAGGTGGTCTGCGGTCCCCCACGGGCCCGTGTCCTGTCCTACGGGTGTGTGGGGAAGCGTACAGCTTGAGAACCAAGGAATGGAAGGAGCCTGGGCTCTGGAGCCGGAGGATCTGGGGTTGATTTCTTGCTCCCTTACCTACTGGCTCTCTGTTCTTAGGGAGGTTTCTGAATCGTTCTGAGCCTCAGTTTTTCTCATCCGTAAAATAATGATAATAATTTCCTGTCTTATAGGGTTGTGATGAGGACAAGATAAGAAAATATATTCCAAGTGTCTAGTCTAGGGCATGGTCCAAAATGGGGACTCCTTAAATATGACTGTGTGTTTCAAGCACAAACTGCAAAGGAAACCTTCCATCTCCAGTCCAGCCCTCCCCTCCTGAAAGGTTTCTTTTTGACTTCTTTGAACCACAAAATTTAGCACTGAATTATACATGCATTTCAGTACTTAATATTCAGTCAATATTGCATTTAAAAAAAATAAATAATATGGGTATGGATTTTCTCTTTCCACACTGCCTAAAGTCATTTAATCTTATGGGTCTTCCACAGAGCAAGACAGGCAAAAATCAGGTGCAGTGGAATCTGGAGCAAGACCCCGAGGCCTCTAGATATAAGCCCTCGGTCTCCCAGAGGGTTCTTACAGCTCACCGTCCATCCTCCTCCACTGAGCTTAAGCATCTAAGCATTATTAGTGGAGAAAAGCCAGACAACAGTGTAGGAGGCAGGAAGTCGGGATTTGTGTGTTGTGTAGAAACACTTCTGGCTCAAATAGGCAGGACCCAGCCTTCTCTCAAGCAGCACCTACCCTTCTGCTGCAACCTTTGCTAAGGCAGCTGAGTCTGACCCTGTTGACACAGAGTATACTGGATTATTAAAGCAAAACCTGGAGGATGTGTAGCAAAACCCTTGGTTATAATAGAGACAAAGGCGGACTCAGGGAGGATCTGCTCTGGAGAGGCACTGTTTGGCCATGCTGTGGATCTCCAAAATGAATAGACATATTGTATAGTCCCTGTGCCCAGTCTCGGGTGAGGGAGGGGTGTAGGGGGCTGGGTACAATGAGATAAGACTGAGGCCACTGGGTATGGCTGTGTCGGCTGTCCACTCCACAACTCCAGGATCCAGTCGCCTAGACCACTGGACCTGTGTATGGTGGGTACTGACGTTGGGCTACTCAGTAGCCCTTGGATAAGTGCTGTGACTGAAATATGCACAGAGGGATCTAGACATGTGAGAGGGCCACTGTTCCTGCACTGTGTGTGTGTGGCACGGGGGAGATCAATCGCAGTATTCATTCCACCAATATCTCCCCTAGACCTCCATTCTGCACCTCCTTCCTCTTTTTCTTTGCAAAAATTCCCACTTTTTGACAGCATCATAATTTTTAGAATGATTCTTGGCCTCATAATTCTTTGACATGCATAGGACTTGGCAGACTCATAGGAAAATGAGGTCGTTTTATAAAAATCTTGCAATGATTGAAACCTGTGCTTTCTATGGTGGGCAGCAAGGTGGGAGTGGGAGAGGGGGGAGTAACTGGGACACAATTACGTCCGTCTGAAGTATCCAAGCTAGGAACCTCTCCTTCCTTGGGGAGGTGTGATGGCCAGTGACATTTTACGCCTGTGAATTGGTTTCACACCACTGACAGGAGCCTTTGCACCTCCATGCTGGGGGGATGGCTGGGCTGGCCTGCTCTTCCCAGCTGCTTTGCACGTAAAATCTGAGCGAGCTTAATTTAGAAAGACATTTAATGCTGAAGGACCGCTCCACCATGGCTCAAACATACCTGGGAGCGGGGCTGGGGCCAGTCCATCACAGGTGTTAGAGCAATCAAAGTTGTCCCCAGTAACATTAGCTGCCTGGGGAATAAGCTGGAGAGGGAGCCGCTCTCATCCTGCCCTCTGGAGCTGCCAGTTCACATTCTAGCGGGGCAGCGGATTAACAGCTGCAGGCTCTCTCCCCTCCCACACTCCTGAGATCTGCCAGCCACCTTCTGCTAGGAATGCCTGTGAGAATCAGGTGTTTTCAGCACTACAGAGGAGTCGGTGCTTATACAACAAACTGCCTCTTGATTTAAAAAAAAAGAAGGAAAATAAATGTCCCTGGGGTTCTAATCCTTCTCTCTGTGAAGCCCAAGGAGCGCCCATGTGTCTCTAGAGAGGTGTGTTGGGAGTGTAGGTGTGGTGTTTGCTGTGGGGATGCAAAAGGGAGACCTCTTTTGGGTCTGTTCAAAGGTTTCCTATTGTAGGGGTGCAGAGGTCTGCCTGACCAAATGCAAATGGGAGAGGAGGGAGGGGCAAAGTCTGGGGTGCTGGAAAGGAGGCCGATGCCAGTGTCTGGTTTCAGTCCTGCCTCTACTGTTCACAGATTGAGGTCCTTGGCCAGATGACGTAACTTCTCTGCTTTAGCTTCTTTGTCTGTTAACGTGGGATTGATGTCTGCCTACCGCTTGGGGTCAAGACACATAAGATAAAGTACCCGAGGGTACTTTGAAAGCTAAAAGTGCAATAGGATTTTTGTTACTTTGCTGTATAGTCAATGTTGGAACGTTCTTTCTTACGAGCCCTAGTACTATTCAACATGATACATGTGAAAAGCCCAATAAGTTCATCCACTTAGTGTATATTAAGAACCCATATGTGCCAGAAATTGTATGAGCCACTGAGAATATAAAGATGAATATTACATGATTTCCATTTTCAAATTTACTGAGCTTTGCTTTGTATGCACTTGTGGGCTTTTTAATGTATGAGTTAATGAACTAATGGACATTTCACTTCCATCTGCCGTTGGAATCCAGACTTGACATAAACACACACACACACACACGCACACACACATGCGTCCTCACCCCTTTCCAGAGCTGGGGATCTCTGGTTATTGCTCTTTTGCCCGCAGCCGCGGTGCACTGGGGTGGGGCAGAGAAGCCTCCTCAGACGGCATGGTTGACATGCTGATGGCTGCCTTGTAGATAAAAGAGAGTTCAGCACTGTCAACATGCGAAACTTTGAGGGCCTTGGAGGGTTATTGATGTGGCTCAGTGGGGGAAGGAGAAAGCCTGGAATCAGTCAGATCTGGCTTATTGATAACAAGCCTTACAGTTATTGATTTTATTGATTGTGTTACCTTCAGCAAGACTGAGCCCCAGATTCTCTGTTTATAAAATCTGCCCCACCTCAGAGCGCTCTCCTGAGAATTAAATTAAATCCCAAGGGCAGAGTGCCAGGCAGAGAAGCTCCCAAGTGCAGATCCCTTCTCCACCTGCCTGGTATCTTATTAATTTGCTTAGAAATAGTGGAAGTCATTCATTCATTCATTCCACCAATGTTTACTGACCACCTACTAGGAGCCAGGCGCTCTTCAGATGTGGAAGGCGGCAACAGCAAACCAGCAGGGGCCCTGCTCTCCGGACTCCTCTCCCCACCTCGGTGCTTCTTCATCACAGAACTCTTCCCAAGGACACAAGGGACCTCGAAATCCCAAACAAGCCTGTTGACTTAGCCCTGTTCTTCTGACATAGAATGGTTGGTGGGGCTTTATTTTACAAATGCTGCCTTAGTTTAGTTGCTGTCTGACATCTGAGATAGAATTAAGTCATGATTTGGATCTTAATCTTTCCCAGTGTTTGCTTTCCAAATGAAATGGTTGCTCTCAAGTTGCCCCAGATATGGTGACTGTGAGGGTCCTACAGACGCAAGGGGCATGTGATATGGAACACGTCTCATCCAAAGCTGCCAGCACAAGGGAATTAAGAAGCGTGTTGCCCAGGGGTTCTTGTGGAGCCATGCAGGGAGGGGCCTGGCCATCCACTTCACCTGGAGCCAAGTGGCAGTGCCGGACCCTGAGGTGGGACACGGCGGTCCAGCAAAGAGCTGGGTTTCCATTTGACTCTACTGCGAGGTGGCCCCGTGACCTTGGGTCGTCCCAGCTCTCTGCACCTCAGTGGCCTCATGTCCCGGTGAAACTGTCATTAGCTCTACCGACCGTGGGATTTTTATGAGGACCAAATAAAGTAACGACAGGGTTCCTTGAATAAACACACACACACACAAATGCAATATTTAACAATAACAAAATGATATCATTTCAGGACCATCTCACTGTCTATATGTTGATATCACATTATCCCCTTTAGGCTCACTTTTGCTGAACTATTCGTTTTCCTTGGTAGAGAAAACGGAACCCACAAAGCTGTGTCTCTGGACCAGAATTGAGCTAGTTGCATTTGCAACTATAAAAACAAGGAGAGTGGAGGGAGACAAAGGAAATAGGTATGGGGAGGGGGAGAAGGCAGACATGCAGGTTTTGCTCCATCAGACTTCCTCCTGCAGGAATGAGGTGAGGCCAGTCAGGCCAGAAGTCAGTCTAGCCTGGCCGGGGTGAGACCTCATATTTGCATCCAGCCAGGGAGGCCTGGAGGACAGGTGACTCCACTTTTCATCATCCAGGGTTGTTGCCAGGACTGGCTCTCTTTAGACAACCAGGGCCTGACCTCCCACTGGAGCCTGAAGGGCCACAAGGCCAGCCTGGGGTGGGGTAGGATGGGGGCTCTGTCTTCCTCCAGGGCTCCTGATGTCCTAAAGGAGGGCTGAGCCTATAACACAACTTTGAGAGTTTGGCCAAGGCCTTCCATGCCAGGCTGGGTCAGCTTCCCATGCCAAGTGCAGGCCAGGAGCCTCATGCCCCACTCCCCTTCCACCTCTTCTGTTAGGGACCCATGGGGTGAGGACCTGAGATCTGTGGGTGCCAGAGGTAGAGCCTGCTGAGAGGCAACCAGCCTAGAATAGCAATGAATGTGTCATGGGTGGGTAAAAATCAAAAAGAAGGGGCTGACATTTATTGAGTGACATTTCAGCAAGCATCTTACATTAGGGCCAGAAGAGGGTAAGGGTCGTGCATCCTGAGATGAGTTGGGTTCAAAGCGAGTAGCTGATTCTGCTACTCACTTGCTGTGGGGCATTGAGCAAATTACTGTACCTCTCTGGGCCTGGTTTCCTCCTCTGAAACCTGAGGAGGAGCAGTTGGGGATTTTTTCTTGTGAGCATCGGAAACAGACTCTGGTTCACTTAAGCAAAGTGGGACTTAGGGCCTGGATGGAGGAAGCCCACAGAATGAGGGGAACAGCTGCAGAAATGGGGGCTCAGAAACTTCAGGCCTCAGAGTGACTCCAGAGATCCTGGAAGCCAGAACCAAAGGTCACACATGGGGCCACCAGTGATGAAGCAGACCCTCTCAGGAATCCAGATCCTAGGGACAGAGCCTGACTGGCCTTTTGGGTCACATGGCAACCCTTGGTGTAAGAGAGGATCTGAGAGAGTCCCACCAAACCGCACACAGAGATTGGTCCCCAGAACAGAGCTGGGTGTAGAACCAGAAGAAAGTGTGAATCTTGCTGGGGCCAAAAACTTCAGCGAGATCCGATGTAGTGGACAAGGACACCACTGACAGGGCGGTTGTGAAGAGAAATGAACCAAACAGTAAAGCACTCGGCACTGTGACCTGTCCCTTCTCAGGGGTCAGCAGGGTCAGGTGCCCTATCACTTCTCTTAATCCTCAGCAACTCCGTGAAGTATTTCCCCCATTCTACAGATGGGAGACCAGGACTCGAACTGTGAAAGAGCTGCCCAACGTTGCCTAGGTGCCAAGCAAGACTCTGACCCGGCACTGCCTGCAGGGCCAGCTACATACACTGCAAAGCCTTGTGCAAAATGAAAGCAAGGAGCAGGAAAAAATACCACTAAAAGAGCTAAAATATAAAGCTTTTTCCTTTCTTCCAGTGTCTCTCTCTTGAGTCTTGGTGTTTTTTATTGCTATTTAATGTCATTCTAAGTAAAGAAAAATTAAATTTAAATTATTGGCATTAATTTTACTGGTCTTTATATTGTGCAGTGGCGGTTTTCAATGCAAATAAGAGCATTTAATTTGTATGTGGAATCACCAAATCACCATATCATTCTTAGCATAAGTGGTTGGCTAATCCAGGGAAGTTACATGAGTAAGAAAGGATGTGATAGAGTCCCTTGGATGTTCATGCTTCTTAGAACATCATTGCCTTCTTTCTGCATTGGAAGCTAGTTCTGATTTGATTGGAAAGTGTGGCCTCTTGGGGTTTTCAGTGCCACGGACTTAACACTCTGACCTTGCACTCATGTTGAGTCTCGCTGAATTCCCATGCATCCTGGGTCCCTGGAATTCCGTGTTCACGGGGCACCTGGAATGCTGTATGCACGTGCAGCAGCAAGGAGCAGTTGACACGCATATTGCTGGCATCTCCTATGCTCCTGTGCTCACCCATTCCCCATGGTCCTTCAGGCTTCACTTGGAAAACATAAATTGAAAGATAAAATTATTAAGAATTTCAGGACAGTGACAGCAGAGCATTAAACCAAGGGTGGGGCCCTTCTGAGCTAGCCCCGCTTGCCTCTGACCTCAGAGCCTTGGCTTTTAGAAAACACACAGCCCCTGACCCCAAGAGTCAAGAGGCCTCTTTCTCAGTTGGGTTTGCTCTTTGCTCTATGAGAGCAACCTTAGTTCTGCCACTAAGACTCCAAGAGCAAAGGGAACCTGGGCTAAGGGGAAGCCAAGCACGTGGAGGAATGTGTGCCCAGGAACCTCTTTGCACAGAGTCTGGGGTCATAGGCACTGGGCTACAGGACTAGAGTATTCCCTCATGAGCCATAGTGTCCACACCAAGCAGAGTATGGTGAGGGAAAGACACAGGACTGCAACTGGAATCCTCATTCTCTGAGTGGAAAGCTCAGATGTATTTGCTCAGTTTACCCAGCGAGAGACTGAGGGGTGGAAAGGATAGGCATCCCACAGGTAGCCATGACACGGGCCTCCAGGCTGCCAGTGGGTCCCAAGACGAGCTCTCCAGGGAATATTAAGCACTCACAGGGCTTGGTCTTGGGCCCAGAGCAGAGCTGGGTGCCCTGCCCGCTGGCCTCTCCTCCCCAGGAGCACCCCCTCCAGCTCTGTGGGCTGAGCTGCCACATCCCTTAGAGCATCAGGCCCATGGCTCTGTCAGCTCACAGTGGC
Source organism: Tapirus indicus (assembly GCA_031878705.1). Taxonomy (NCBI): domain Eukaryota; kingdom Metazoa; phylum Chordata; class Mammalia; order Perissodactyla; family Tapiridae; genus Tapirus; species Tapirus indicus. The sequence goes on along the minus strand of CM062918.1, from coordinate 54,031,843 downwards.
TCAGCGGGATCCCTCCGGTGGCCTGTAGGCCAGTTCTGGATGCTCTTCCCTCCCCCATCACCAATCTCCTTGAGATTTCCAGTGGTGAGAAGAGAATCTCCTCCTGCCTACAAATCTCCACCTTACCTGGGTGCTTCGTGGGGATTTTACTGGCAACGCAGCCCTGTGTTTTTCAGGTGAGTCACTGGAGTGACCAGCAGGCCCCTTGATGGGGGTGGGAGGGTGTGGCAGGCAGAGCAAATAGCCATTTCTTTTACAACCTTAAAGGAAATAAAGTGAAGAGGACTCGGACTTGTTTTCCAAAGAAGCCAATATTGACTTTGTGGCTCAGTTTCTTATCTGCAAAATTGAAGAAATGATGCTTTACATTTTTCAGAGGAGAGAAAGAGAGGAATAAAATGTGGAGGTTCACATGCAATGGCCATAATGCCCTTCGACATCCCCAGCTCTACCACGCGACCTGTGCTAGCCCTGCAGCAACCTCCGCTCCTGCATCTGCAGAATGGGGGTCCGTGTGCTGCAGCCTCTTGTGAGGATTAGGGTAACAGGATATGAAGTGCCCAGGCTGACCCCCGTAAATGGAGGCACTGTATTGCTGCTGTTGTCAGAAAGGGGTTTCAAAACTCCCGAAAAGCAGATTTGCCTCCTTTTAAGCACACAGAATTAACAGAGACAATAACCTTTGTCTTCACCAGTTTCAATATTTTTACTTGAAAGAAGGAGCCATTGTATCACAGAACAGGAAGTAAGATTTGACCCACAAATATTTCATTTTACCAGCTCTGCCCCAGGGAGACTTCTTGGTCAACACCCTTCTCCTTTAAAAGCTTATGGGAGCTCTGAGATCCTCTCCTTCAATCCCTGGAGAGCCTTTGTCTGCCCGGCAGAAACAAGCCCTTTCAGGGTCTGCAGTAAATCATTGTTGGTCAAGGAGCCCAGTGGGAGGTGGGTTGCAGCTGTGCGGGTGGGGGTGGCTGAGGAGGCACCTGGTGCATCGCCTTTTAGGATTGGGGGCACCTAATAAACAACCCCCTCTCTCCCCACATGGAAATGCCATATGCAGTGCCCGGCAATTAAAGCCACGCTCCCATGTTCCTTTCCTTTGGTTCTAAAATGTGTGCTTGGGCCCAGAATATCCTGCATTCTCCATGGGCTGGGCCTGACTGACTGATGCTCCAGGGGCAGGTCTGTGCAGTCCAACTGTTGCAGTAGCAGAAGAAACATTCTGAGAGCTCCAATTTGGAACCATCTACAGTGAAATCGCCTCTCTGGCTTGGGTCAGAAAGGAAGAGAAGAAAAGCCACTCCCATGAGCACATGGCGACATTTCTTGCTCAGGCCCTGGAAGCATGTACGGTGCCAGTGGGCTGCTGGGCTGGACCCCGTGCAGGACATTGTCCGTCTAATGAAGTATTAAAGTGCTACCTGCCCAACCCTGCCCCTTGGGGCCCAGCAGCACGCAGGGCACGCTCACTAAGCAGCTGTGGAGGAGCGGGAAGTGGTGGTCACATTTGGAGCACAGGTGCAGCCTGCAAAATCTCCTTTCCTTACAGTTGACAGCCACTCAAGGGCAGGAAGGCCCACTTATTACCCCTAAATCAGAGGCAAGGGAAGGACATGCAGGCTCTGCCTGCATCCTGGCCCCTCCTGACCCTACCCACAACACACACATTTCTTTTGGTAGGCTCTGGGATTAGGGGTGGGGGACACTAGCTTCAGCGAGTTGGAGTCAGGAATGTGTCAAGCACAGCAACCACAGCAGAGGGCAAATAGATCTGGCACCCCTGTGTGACAGGGTGTCTGGTTCACATTCCAGCTCCTCCAGGAAGTCTTCCTTGACTTCTCCAGAGAAGATGGATTACTCCTTGGAAACTCACACAGTACAGGATAACCTGGACCATAAATGTACCCAAGGTTAGAAACACAGTCTGCCTGGCCCCAAATCCCAGCTCTACCATTCACTAGATATGTGACTTTGGCAAGTTACTTAACATCTCTCTACCTCATTCCTTTTCTTATAATATGAGAATAGTGGAAATGCCTACTGCATAGAGTTGTTGTGAGGAAGCACATGATTTAATAGACGTAAAGTATCTAGCATAGAACAAGGCCTGGACAAGAGGCTGTTATTATAATCAAATAACTTTTTCATGGTAAAGTATACGTAACATAAAATTTACCAATTTGACCATTTTTAGATGTACAGTTCAGTGGCATTAGGTACATTCACATCGTTGTGCAACCATCACCACCATCCATCTCCAGAACTTTTTCATCATCCCAAAGTGAAACTCTGTCCCATTAAACAAGAACTCCCCATTGTCCCTCTCCCCAGCCCCTGGTAACCTCTACTTTCTCTCTCCAATCATAACGTTTGATTATATAATATCTTATTTTCTTTATTCAACAAATATTTATTGAACACTTACTTTGCACCTGGAACTGAAGGCAAATTTGGGGACACGGCAGTCATCAAGATTGACAGACTTCGTCTTCATGAAGCTTTTATTCTAGTAAGTCGAGACTGGCAATAAGCACATATACACAAGACAATCGCAGACAGAGAGGCGGACTATTGTTGAGAGAAATTGTCCAGAACTTAGAAAAAGGCAAAAGAGAGTACCGTACGTCCTTTCAAAGTCATCTGCGGGCTTCGTTTAGCAGCACCACCTCAGATTATTTCATGCTCCCGAGGATGGACCTGTGTTTGACTTATCCGTTTACTCTGTGATTAGAGCCCAGCCACTGGGAAGTTCCGTGTTAACGTGTAGATTTCTATCCCAACGATGATGGTTTATTATCCTGTAGGACAGTAACCACGTTTGTATCTAACCTAGAAATCTTAAAGTATTTTTTTCTTTTTAATGCCCATAAAAACTCAATTCCTCAAATGCTCTTGGAATCAGTGTTAAGTAATCTTACTGGTTCCTTCATTGAGTTCACCTTTGACATGTGTATTCTATTTTTGTGTGAGAGCCATGTTTGCAACTTTCAAAAATTATACTTTGACACTATGAAGAACCTAACCCAGGACGAGGGGCTAGAGTGGCTGGAGCCGGCAGTATTTTAGGGTATTCAGAGAGGGCCTCTTTGAGGGGGTGAAATCTGGGCAGGATCTTAGGTGATGAGAAGGGAACAGACACCCCAGATCTGGGAGAAGCATCTTCCCAGCAGAGGGAACAGGCAGGAAGGGCCAGGTGTGCTCCTGGGATCTCAAGGAGACCAGAGTTACCAGAAGCAGTGGGCAAGGAGAGAGTGGGAATAGACGAGGTCCGGAAGGTTCCAGGTCAGACCCCGAAGAGCCCTGCAGCTATGGGAGGGATCAGGCCCATCTTGAAACTGATGTTGAGGAATATGCTCTGTCCTCACAACAAGAAGTAACGCCCTCAGGCGGTGGGGGTCAAGCTTCCTACCTCATTGGATCCCTCTCCCGCCTGGGTTTTGCTCAATGAGGCCAACTGACACTGGTTCATGTGGCCTGTTTACCTCAAACTGCTCCAAGCATGAAGCTGGTTGTTTCTTCCACCAGACCTTTGTTTCAGCAGTGGTGTTGAGACCTTGGGGACAGAGGAGGGGGTGCCCTCGGGGCAGGCCTGGAGAGGGAGGGACCAGTGATGGACCGGCTGGTCAGGAACCCAAGAGAGGAGTCCGGTGCCTCCCGGGAACTTCCCCCAAGGCCCGGCAGTTGGCTGTGGCCAACAGTGTGTTGGACTCAGGGGACTTGGCCATGGTCCTTGCTCAAGGACCTCTCTGGTGAAATGCCAGTACTTCCTTCCAGCTCTAAAACCTTCCAGGGCTCCCTGAACAACCCCAACATGCCCTTCAGATCTCCCCTCCTGCACAGAAGGAGCTACTGAACAGCACCCTCTACTGGAACTTTGTGTTCCTGCCCTAACCCCTGGAGGGGAAGGGATCACTGGGGCCACCCAGGATAGATGGCTTTTCTGCGGAGACAGCACTGACTCCAGTCCTGAGAGATCCTACTGTGTGCCAGGCACCATCAACTGCTGTGAGGTATTGGCAGCAATGTGAGAGCAGGGGCCATGCCTGTCTTGTTCACCGTTGGGCCTCAGCACATCGTATTGCCTGCACATACTAGATATCCATAAGTGTTTTCTTAATGAATGAGTGAAGAAACAAAGATAAATAAAATGCAGTGTGGGGATGGTTCTGTGTTACTTCAGAGCACCCCCATGAGCAGGAGGTAATTTATGTCTTTTTAATTAAGCTCAACCTACCAGGTAGCTGTGTAGAGTGTGAAGCACAAGAATTCTGGAGTCAGAATGCCTGGGTTCAACTCCCGGCTCTGCCACTTACTGACTCTGTGACCTCAGGCAAGTTACTTAATCCCTCTGTGCCTAACTTTCCTCTTCTGTAGATAGGGATACCTCATAGTGTTGTCAAGAAGGTTAAAATAATTAAAACTTGCAAAACACTTAAGAGAGTGCCTTGCACACACTTTGCACTATATCAGTATTTGTTAAAGAAATAAGGGAAAACTTGCTAAAAACTGGAGTGATGTCCAACAGTGAGCTGGCTACCTAACGAGGTACTAAGCTGCCTGTATCAGAAGCATGGGAGCATACATTGGCTCTTTAAGACAATTAATAATAACCATTATCTATTGGGCACCTAATGTTGTACAGCACTATACTAAGCACTTTACATTTATCAACCTATTTTGTCTCTGCAATAACCCTGTGAGGCGGGTATTATTACTGACACAGAGGCTTTGTGATGAGTGAGGTCCCTCAGTGTGGAGTGATGGAGCTGTCTACTCTGGGATGAGTCATGCTCAGAATTCAGGGAACACCTGGCGCCTGAGGTCATGTGGGGCATGGGAACCTTGGGGAAAAGGCAGGTGAGCAGTCTGTGGGCTGGAGGGAAGAGGTTCCAGGGCTGGCCAGAGCCCAGGTCTTGGTGATAAGGAATCCTTTGTGCTGGGGCCCAAAGGCAGAGTAAGGGTGGTGGGGGCGGGAAGGCAGATGTGGCTTTTGCAGCAATCAATCAATCAACCAAGCAACCCACCCACCCACCAAGCCAGAGGCAGGCTATATTTGGCAGGGAAGGGAAGGGAGGTATTGGCAGGTGACTCCAAAGGCCCCAGGTGCAAAGCAATGTGTCAGCCGGTCAGGAGAACTCTCCGAAGCAGGGCAGTGTTCCTGGAGAGAAAGAGCTGGAAAATCCTGGAGGAGGGAACATCAGCTAGATGGGATGGAAGATACAGGTGGGAGGCTTTTCTCAGAAAAGAGGGGACAAGGTTTCCACAGCAGTAGCAGGATAGAGGAGATGAACGTAGAGACATATTTAGAGGCGAAGAGGAAAGCCCAGCAGGTTCTGGCTTTGTCTTTACAATAAAAAGGAGCTGAGATCATCAAGTTAAGGGCGTGAGGGAGTGAGTTTGGAGGCTTGAGAAAAGCAAAGTTTGGCATTAGCCTGAGTGGAGTGTGCTAGGAGAGCAAGAGGGGCAAAAAAGTCTGACTGAGTCACAGGAGGCCCTGCTGGGGAAGGAGGGCAGGAAGTCAGGCCGGCCTGGGTGCACGGGAAGACAGTTATTAGTATGTAGGGGAGGCGACTGCTAGGTCATTCACTCTGCTACTCAACCCGTTTTCCCATGAGAACTCCAAGTTTTGGGGGCTGAGGGAGTTGTCCTGTCCACCTGAGAGTAATTCTTTGTCCCTGTCCAGAGTTCCAGAAACTCTCAAGGGCCATGAGAGTCACCTCCGAAGAGCACATGGGGCCCTCCCACTGGCCCCAAAGGGCTCCTTTGGCTTACACGTTTGGAGCCTCTCTACCCATCTTGTGTATCCCGTTCCTTCTCCACACTGACTCAGGGAAACATCAGAGAGCAAAGAGGGGCATGGTGCGGTGTCCAGACTGCTTTCTTGGAATGATGTGACACCTCGCTTCTAACGTGTTTCCCAGTTATCTCACAGGCCTCTAGTGGGCACTGGGTGAGCATGGTGACTTCATTTTTCCAAGTGGGAAAGTTGACTATATCGGGCTCTGCATCATGTGCGAGAGGCATCAGGCTGTCTGAGCAGTTGTCTTGATATCAAGGCAAGAAGTGTCTGATTTTGTGGTCTGTGGCTCCGCCTATCCCCGACCCTGCAGGGCCTTTCCCATCATTACCCTTACTCTGGGGCTCCAGATGGGGACGGGGCAGGGATGGCAAACACTTGAAACACACATTTCATCATGCCCTAATCTGGCACCAATGGCAGATGTCAATAATCTATCATGCCATGGTTCTCAACACAGTGCTCCAGGCAGCATCATAAGACAATTGCAGTTGGAACTCCAGGGAATCCCCTTTGTCATCCCAGCACCATTTCCCCTATTGTCTGGGAAGCGGGATGGCCCCTGGTAGAACTGTGAAGGGGTGAGGTGTCTCTTTGGCCTCCAAGCCCCCCTCCCCACAGCCCCCCCCTACAGATCTCCAGAGATGGGTTCTCTCCCAACAGTCATTTGTCCTCTGTCCCACCCACTCTCCTCCTCAGGTCCTGGGGAGTTAAGCACCTAACGTGATCATCGATAGGCGATAATGGGAGGAGCAATGGGTTTGAATCACAGCCGCACCTCCACAACCGACTTCCTCTCTCTGAGGCTGTCTTCTACCTTTGTAAAGGAGACTAATTATACCCACCTGTGGATCCTTAGCCACAGGACTAAGGATCAGAATGGAAGTGAGGCCCTATATTTGTACGATTTCTAAATTGCAATGATCTCTGCCAACCTAAGAAAGTCTTTCTTTCTTTCTTTTTTTGCTGAGGAAGATTGGCCCTGGGCTAACATCTGTGCCCATCTTCCTCCACGTTATACGTGGGACACCTGCCACAGCATGGCTTGATAAGCAGTGCGTAGGTCTGCACCCAGGATCCAAACCTGCAAACCCCAGGCCTCTGAAGTGGAGTGCGTGAACTTAATTGCTATGCCACTGGGCCGGCCCAAGAAAGTCTTATTTTTCATCACCAGCACCAATGCTCCCAGATGTTCTAACAGGGCACTTTGGGGGGCAATACTTCTTAGTCTGAAAAGAATAATTCTAATGTGAAATTTTTAACTTGTGTAGATATTTGGGGGCAAGCCCAGGCCTGTGGCACCCTTCAAATCCTACCCCACGCTGCATCAGAACTTACATTTGTGTGACGCTTAATAGTCGATAAACGGCCTGTCACTTTCTCTCAAGAGCACTCTTGCTATTTTAGTGGCATCAGCATTGCTATTCCAGCGAGGCTCTGTAACTTTCCTACCTTGTAGACACTGCAAATTTCTTTTTTCACCCCTTTTTTTTATCAAGGGCTCATGATAGAGGGTGGCTAGCTGGGCAGGGGACTATGGTAGGTAAAATGCTGTCCAGGCTGAAAACACCCAAGCTGGGAGCATCACCCATCTTTGCCCCCAGGATAGGGAGAGCACAGCCAAGCTGAAAGGAGGGTTATTTTTAATCCCAAAGATGCAGCGTTTGAGAACAAACAGCCTCGGCCCTGCCAAATGAGTGTGGGCTCGGAGGTGTCAGAATGTGGCTGCTTCCTGACTCTGTCTCCCCAGGCCACCCCCACACACACACCCCCCATCCCCGACACCAGAGCTGGGCAGCAGTGCATATTTTTACATAAGCTGACTCGCTGTGCTCTCTCAGTGCCACCGGGTCCTGGGAGGACGGGGCTCCCCACACACTGTGACCTTTAAAACCTGTCGGGCCCTAACCTGAGCTGGTGCCCGCTGTCCCCAGGGTGCCCATCTCATGTTGCTCAACGTTCCCAACCTCTCCACTTGTCACCCTCGTCCCACCCCAGCCCCAAACTGCTGAAGGCCACTTAGAGTATAATCTTCCCATTTTTGTTTCCCCTCTTCCCACTTCTTTCCTTCCTTTGCTCTCTGTAAGACAAATAATTCATATTCATTGTAGAAAAATTAGAAAATTGAGCTAAACAAAAAGAAAAGAAAAATTCCTATACACAGTCTGGCCCCATCCCCCGTGGGTGGCTGAGGACCCGCACTTGTTAGTATTTGGCAGATATTTTCCTTTTTTTCTATGAATATTTACACATAAGGTATTTATTTTTTCAAAACACGGAATCCCACCCAAGTCCTGGCACTGAGGAAACCAGGCCAGCTCCTCACTCAGGAAGAATGTTATGTTATCTCCCGTTGGGGTCCCTGGACTCTGGGGCAGGGTTGTTAGGACATTACCGGAAACATTTAGCACAGGGCCTGGCGCCACAGCAGCGCTCCATACGACTCAATACGACTTTCCTCTCCAGCCTCATCTTTCCTGGCAGGAATCATTTTGCCAGCATCAGGCTTTGTTTTGGGGTCACCTGATTCAGAATCCCTCCGGTGTACTGGTTAAGAAGACAGGCTCTGAAGTCAGGAGGCTTGGGTCTAAATCCTTGCCCTGCCTCTAAACAACTGTATGAAGTTGGGCAAATGGCTTACCTTCCTTGTGTTGAATTTCCTCATTTGCAAAAGAGGGATGAAGATAGGATCCACATTACAGGCCTGGTGTGAGAGTGCCGTGAGCTTACACAGAGAGAGCAGCTGGAAGAGTGGCTAGCACACGGTAAGTGCTGGATAAACATTAGCTCTTATTCTGCTATTATTACTGTTTCTCCAACTCTTATGGAACACCTCCTATGTTTCAGGCACTAGTCGAGCTTCCTGGATGATTTGGGGGCAAGTTAATTAACTTTTCTCTTTCTTCATTCGGAGAGGTTCTCAGGGCAGTTGGGGAATGAGATGGGGGTATCTCATTTCATGAGGCAACTTCAGGAGCTTGGACATCAAGAGATTTCACACATTTGCATATGGAGTCACAGAGCTCATTTACATATTAGAAAGATGTTAAAAGCTTTAATTGGGACTCTCATGCACTTTCAACTCCAGTTGTTGAAAGCAGATCATGAGTACCTGGGGGTTCCCCATGCTGTTTGGACTACCCTTGTGTGTGTTTGAAAACTTCCATAATAAAAAGCTTATATACACAGTATGTATGTATGTGTATATAGAATATATATACCCTGAAAAATCCACATCACTCTGTTTTACTTTCATACTTTTTCTGTGTTGTTTTAATATACTTTCTTACAATGTTCAAGAATCTTTTTTGTTAATCAAGACGCTAAAACCATTAAAAATGCCTCCCCCTTGAGACACACTGGTGTTGGCAGAAGCCACGGCTGGTGGATAGCAGGGTCTTCACTCTGGGCTGGTCATATTCCACTGCACTGACACATGCAGATTTCCCAGCTGACAGGCGATGGGGACAAAGAGCAGACACGCTCGGGCACCTGGTGCCAGGCTGCCCCCCTTCCCCGGCTTTCTCTCCCAGTATTGGCTTCCAGCCCTATTTGGGGTCACACTTGTCCTATCTCTGTCAATGCCCAGCACTTGGTGTTCCCATTAAAACTCTGAGAACAGAAGAGGTGGCGACTAGAGACATCTACCAGGATCAATCACAGAACATTCCACCTCAAGGTTAGGGGTCCCTGACGTCTGTCCCCTCCCTCTTCCAGGCCAGTCAGCGAGCTGCTCATCCCTCTTTCTCTCTGGTTTTGGCACCCTTCCAGACTTTTGGTAACCACACTGATGCCACAGCCTCAATGGTTCACAGGACAGAGTTCACCTGGCTTTTTGTGATCATCCAGATGCTTTGACTGGTTTTGTTGCTACCACCCTTATTATTATGAATAATTACAGCTTCCAAGTATTGAGTGATGACTGAGTGCCAAATGTTGTGCATGCATAGGCATTGCCTCATCTAAACCACACAACAGCCAATGAGGTAAATACTATTCTCTCATTTTTCAGATGAAGAAATTGATGCTTAAGTTGAGTAACTCATCCGGTGTCACAGAGCTAATAAAAAGAGACAAATTCCAGGCTGTCTGATTCCAAAGCTCATGCTCTTAATACTATGCTAACCAGAGACTCTTTTTCCATCCCCAGAGAGGGGAGGGGGGTGTAAATGAATGGCTAACTTTCACTAGGCCTACAGTTTTGTTGTTGTTTTGTGTGTGTGCATCATAATCAGAGACTACCATAACGTGGAAATCCTTGCTGTCTGGGGCTGTGGTCTTCCATAAAGGGCCCTATGGTGTGTGTGTGTGTGTAGCGAGAGAGAGAGAGAGAGACAGAGAGAGAGAGAGACAGAGAGAGAGAGAGACGGAGAGGGAGGGAGAGGGAGAGGGAGATAACGTGCATCTAAATGTAGAGAAAGAACAATCCTGAAGTAGAGGACTGTCTGGTAAAACCTTGACTCTGGCCTTCAGCACACATGGGTTCTGCCTCAGCTCTGACACTCATCAGACTGTTCTCTTGAGGAACCCACTTCCCCTCTCTGGGCCTCAGTTTCCTCATCTGTAAAACGGGAATAACAAAACCTAGGCCACAGTTAGCAAGCACGTTCAATGAGATGCCAAGTGGAAAGTGCCCGGCGGAGTGCCTAACCAAAGCAGGAGCTGGAAAATAAAGGTGCTCCTTCCCGCAGTCCCTGGTGCGGGAGGGAGAGTCCTACAGCGGGACTGGACTGGACTGGGACAGAGAGAAGAAACTTAGCCGGCGAGCGGTGCCAGCGTTGGCACGTGCACACACCATGTGGGGTAGGGGGACAACTCCTCCGCTGGAAATTGACTGGCTGTGTTTTGAGAGCTGTGGAGTCGAGTTTGTCCTCCCAGCCGCTCCTCCGCTTCCCCGGCCCCTTGCTGAGGGTGCTGGCCGGCTCAACACATGCTCCTCCCTGCTCCTTCTTTCCCCACCCCTCTCAGCCAAACAGAAGCTCCAGTTCCTTCCCAGCATCACAGGCCACAGCGACAGGGGCCGGGCAGCAAGCGGGTGGTCTGCAAGTCCCGGAGGGGCTTCTGGTCTGAGACATTGGGCCACCTGTCTGTGAGTCACCTTCTCCTGGAAAACCAAGACTTGAATCAAGTGCGTTCCTGACCCCCTCTCCCCACTATCGACAAACACAGATACACACACACACAGACTCAGAGACATAGACACACAGACACATAGAGACACACAGAGACACATACAGCCTGTCTGACATTCATCAGCCATAGAGACACACAGACGCACAGACACACAGGCACACACACTGGCTCCCTCCCAACCCTGGGGCCTGCCCTCCCGCCCAGCGGCCCCCACCCCTGCGGTTGTGCCTCTTTGGTCTAATAAGGGTAGGTGAGAAGGGGTCGTGAGACTCCACAGATACTTCCCAGTGCTGTCTCCTCCTGAGGCACTTCCAGTTGAACCTTCAGCTCTGGGCCAGCGTCCAGGGGCCCCGGGGCTGACTCGTGTATGTGGAGAGTTCCATGGCCTCAAGTTGCATTTCTCGCCTAGTCTGGATCCTGGCCTTTCAAAAACTCACAGGTTGTCCAGATCCGCAAAGGTTCCCACAGAAACTCCATTCGGTGTGGAGTTTAATCACAGGTATTTTTAAAGCCTCATCTGGAGGTAATTTGGAATTTAAATTACCAGGATAGAGGATATTTTCACCAGAAGGGCTTGGAGTAGTTATAGCCTGTCAGTTATTGATCCACCATTTCCAAAGGTTTAAAAAAAAGTAAGACCTGTTTTACCAAATATGTTAGAAAAATCCCCTTCAGGATTTGGTCATCATTAGCGTAACCGATGTAGATTTGTCCCCAACACTTGGGGATGTGTTCTATGACACATTTCACAAATTTTCTAAATCAAATTAAAAACATACTGAGACACCGCCCACTAGGACCTCAGAAAATTCAATTCCAGACCCTTCTCAGGGCCCCTCACTGTCCTTCCATGCAGAACTCTGAGGCCTTCAGGATTTCAGCAACTTGGGGAAGGGCATCAGGTCCGTGATGGTCACTCACTGCTGAGTCGCCCATTGTCCAAGCCCTGGTGGACCAGTTGGAGGCGGCTGCTGCTGCTGCTCACAGGATCCTCTCCAAATCCAAGACCACAGGGCAAGTAAGTGTTCAGTCCTCAGACATCTCTTCCCCCCTCTTAGGCACTCCCTGAAGGCCCTGCCACCTCCAGAGTGCCTGGTAGAGGCCCCGCACTCAAGGGTCCTGCCAGCCCTTAATGACCTCTGGGCCCTGGGCCCCTCACCCACCCCTCCATCTCTAATAATTAGTGTTAAGTCTCCAGATCCTTAGAAAATCTAAGAAAGGCCTCTAACTTTCCCCTGGGGCAAGAGAAGTCCAGCCCTCAAAGACACACAGGCCTCTGGAGAGGAAGAGGGGAAAATACCTCACATTCTTTTCCAGTGAGTCTGCAGAAGAAAACCAGACATGGTTAATTTCCCAATCACAGTAGCCCCTGACTTAGCCAATAATTACCCGATTTACTTAGTAATCCACACTCTTTGGGGAGTAGCTAGAGCTGTGGGTCAAAAACAAAAAACAAAAACAAAAACCCTTCTTTGAATAAAGGCTATGAAATACCTTGGCTTCTGTAATTTTCAGAGTCTCTCTAGACTATTCCTGTTTAGACAGAGATGGGTTCAAACCCACACAGACACCATTTAGTAGCTTGGTCTTGTTCTTCTTCTTCATGGAAGAACTGCACCCCATTTGAGGACAATGAGGTTGACATAAGAGGTGACATTGAAATCAAGTAAACATGGGCTAGCTTCATCTCACACCCAACACCACATAAGGCAGTAGAGCTTATCGTTAAGAGGAATAGCTGTGGAATCAAGTAGACCAGAGTTTGGATTCTGGCTCCATTGCTTTTTAGCTGTGTGACTTCAGGCATGTTACTTCATCTCTCTGAGCCTCCATTTCCTCATTGCTAAAATGGAGATGAAAAAGTGCCTCATAGGATTAGGTGAAAGTTAAATGACAATCGCCAAGATGGTGGTGTAAGTTCAGGCTATGAGGAATACCCTCTGCTCCAAATACATAACAACGATATATGATATAGAAAGAGAAAATGAAAATGACATAGCTGCATCCAAGAAACTATATTAACATCTCTGTGGACAAGGCTGAGATGCATTCCATGTGTCTCCTCCGAGGGTCCCTAGTGGCATGGAGTCCTGCTTGCCCATGGTGGTGACCAGATTTCTCTATCTCTAGTTCATTCTTCCCAGCCCCCTCCTCCACTCCTATTCCTTGAATCATTTCCTAAAATAAACAAGCTGCAGACAAGCCCTTATCTCAGACTCTGCTTTTGAGGGGAGTCTAGGCTAAGACGGCTGGAAAGGAGATGAACAATGAAGCAAAGAAAAGGAGTGGTAAATAGAAAACAAAATATGGCAGAAATAAGAAAAAATATATTAGTCATTATAATAAATGTAAACATATTACCTATTAAAAAACAGACTATCGGATTAGATAAAACAAATGAACAAAGTTTATAAGAGGTACACCTAAAGCAAAACCATCAAGAAAGATTGAAAATGAAAAGTTAGAACAAGATATAACTGTCCAATGCAAACTAAAAATAAATATATTGTTACAGATTGAATTGTGTTCCCCAAAACAATTTGTTGAAGTTCTAACCCCTGGTACGTCAGAAGCTGACCTTATTTGGAAACAGAGTCTGTGCAGATGTAATTAGTTGAGATGAGGTCATACTGCAGTAGGATGGGCCCTTCCTCCCATATGACTGGTGTCCTTATAAGAAGAGGAGAGACACATAGACACATAGGAAGATGGCCATGTGGCAGTGGACGCAGAGATTGGAATTATGCTACCACAAGCCAAAGAATGCCTAGGACTTCTAGAAGCTGGAAGAGGCAAGGAAGGATCCTCTCCTAGAGGATTTGAAGGGAGCACAGCCCTGCCAACACCCCAACAGCTAGCTTCCAGAACTGTGAGAGCATTAATTACTGTTGGTTTAAGCCACCCAATTTGTGGTAATTTGTTATGGCAGCCCCAGGAAATTAATACACATGTATAGCAATATTTATATCAGGCCAAATAAAATTTAAGACAAAAATATTATTAGGAATAAACAAAGATAATACATAATCATAAAAGCAACATCCCATCAAGAATATATAATGATTATGAATTTGTATGCACCTAACATGACTATTATAAAGAGAAGTTCAAAATTCATATTCGCAGTAGAATATTTTTAGTATGCTTTTATCAGGACCTGATAGATCAAGCAGATAAAAAAAGAGGAAACATATGAAGAGCTAATTCGGTCAAACTGCTCCACTGTGGATGTATGGGAGCCTGCATCTGAATAGAGAATACACATCCTCTTCAGGCACATGTTGACCACTTTATTATTTATTTTTAAAGTATTTCTTTCTTTTTTTTTTTTTTTTGCTGGGAAAGATTCACCCTGAGCTAACATCTGTTGCCAATCTTCCTCTCTCCTTTTTTTTCCCTCCCCAAAGCCCCAGTACCTAGTTGTATATTCTACTTGTAGATCCTTCTAGTTCTCTGTAAGCCACTGCCACAGCATAGCTGCTGACAGATGAGTGGTTCAGTGCTCAGGAACCAAACCTGGGCTGCTGAAGCGGAGCACACCGAACTTTAACTGCTAGGCCACCAGGGCTGGCTCCATGTTGACCATTTCAGCAAACAAAGTCTCAACAAATTTTAAATAGTTTATAGTATGCAAATCATATTTTCTATCGACAATATTGTTAAATTAGAAACAAACATACCCCTGAATATATTGTGGTTCAAAGAGAAAGTTTTAATAAAAATGATAAAATATTTAGGCTTGAACAACTATGAAAGAACTACATAACAAAACTTACCTAGAGGTAAATCTGTAGCTTGAAAATACCTTACTGGAAAAACAAGATTGAATATAAATTAATTAAAATTTTAACACAAGAAGCTAAAAAAAGAAAATGAACGAGATATTGCATTTAAAGCCTTTCACATAATGCTTGCCACGCAATAAGTACTGAATAGAGGAAGTACTTAATAAATAGAAACTGTAGTTGTTATTCCACCCATGACCTTCCAATTAAAAGAGCTTTTCTTTCCAGGATTAAGTAAAACTTTCATAAGTAACTTGTGATATTGTAATTTATAAGAAATATATATTTGATCTTTGTCCCTGTTCCTGGCACAGCGCTCCTAAACCCTTGGAATTTCCTGTAATGAGAGCAATAAAGGTGTCCTTTGTTGTGCAAACGAGGTGGCTTTTGGGAAGCTCCTGGTTCACTTAAGGATGGGGACTGGTCAGCAGAGGGACCAACCATGTGATTAGAGGGTTAGAACTTTCAGTCCCGCCCCGACCTCCAGGGAGGGGAGAGGGGCTGGAGACTGAGTTCAGTCACCAAAGGGCAATGATTTAATCAATCATGCCTACGTAATGAAACCCCCATGAAAACCCAGAAGGATGGGGTTTAGAGCGCTTTCGAGTTGGTGAACACATGGAGTTGCTGGGAGAGGGCGTGGAAGCTCTGAGCCCCTTCCCACATACTCTGCCTTATGCCTCTCTTCCATACGGCTGTTCCTGAGTTATATCCTTTTATAATAAACTGGTAAAGTTGGAACCCCCAATCTGTAGCCTGTCGGTCAGAAGCACAAGTGACAACCTAGACTTGCAATTGGCATCTGAAGTGGAAGTGGGGGAACAGTCTTGTAGAACTGAGCCCTTAACCTGTGGAAACTGATGCTGTCTCCAGGTAGATAGTCAGAATTGAGTTGAATTCTAGGACACCCAGCTGGTGTTGGAGAATTGATTGGTGTGGGGAAAAAAACCTACACATTGGAACTAGTGTCAGAATCTTACAACTATGGCACACCAAGACAGCGATATCTCTGTGCCTGGAACTTCAGAAATTAATTTTTATGCATTTTTGCATAGTCCAACAATATTCCAGAAAGATAAATTCTCTAACTCAGGCTGGTCTCCTCTGCTTCTGTTAAATATAAACACATTCTTTAGCCATTGAATGGGCTGGAGCCTGAACCTAAGAGTTCAGCAGTGACAGGATACATATTAGTCAAGAAGCCAGGCCCCTTGCTGGAAGGTGCCCTCTGAAAGACCTTGCTATCATCCAGAGAGTTCCATCATCAATCCTCCTCTTGGAAGGAAACAAGGACTTAAATAATTAGAGAGGATCACCTTTCCTAGAGGTCCTGTTGATGCACCACTTCCCTAAAATTATCCTTTAGAAAAGAGTGAGTGGCCTTTGACAAGCTCTTAATTTCAGAGTGTTCTCTAACAATTGTATTTTTGGATGACAAAAAACTATTTGGAGAATATCCAAGATTCTCAAAGGAATTCAATCAATGGTATTTTTAGATTGGTAAGGAGATCACTTGACAGAACTTTTTAAAAAGGAGGCAAAGAAATTAATAGAGATGTGCTAATTATTCCCGGGACGAGGCCTTCACAGACTCGAGTGCTGGATATCATGGCCGACGAGCCTTTTAATGATCATTGATCAAAATGGTACCGTAACTGGTTTTGTTATAGAAATCACAGATACACTTATAAAAGCAGCTTAGAAAGTCTGTCTTACAATGGATTATGCACGTGGATACTTGTGGCTTGGAATAAATTTCCAGTGACAACAAGAAACACAAATTCAAAAAGTGCTGGATTTCAAACGACGTAGGGATTAAAGACGGTGGGCTCTGGAAACCTGGGAGAGAGGACTCGGGCAGTAGGTCCGGTGAGGAGGACCATGACCTTGAAGATGAGCATGAGGAGTTTGAACACAAGTGTCTCACGAAATGCAAGAGAGGAAAAAGCCATCTTTCTCTGTCATTTTAGATCATGTGTAGTTTTTAAGTTTTCTATAAATAATAAATTAAATATCATTAGTAGTATTTGACTTTTCCATCTGTATTCCTAAAAGTTTACATATTCCAGGTGGCCCCCAAAGTTTTTTTGTTTAGTCTTTCATTTGGAAAAGAAAACAATGAAGCCTCGGGGTCAGAGCCGACTTTTACTGAGGCACATGCGTTAATCTGTAAAAGGAAAGAAGGTGATGAGGTCCCTGGCCTTCCCTGACAATCGAGTCCACCTGGGCAGAAGGTAACGGATTCCACTCAGACTTGCTTTCTTTGTGCCTCTTTGGATGGGCCTGGTCTTAGTCCCCAGGAACCTGAGCACAGTGAGGACATGAGGGAACTTAGACCTATTGCCTTCACTGACCCATGAGCAGTTAATTGCCTGGCTCTTCCCAAGAAGTGCTCCTAAGTGCTCTGGACTGAACGTATTCCTCTCCCCAAATCCACATGTTGAAACCCTAACTCCCAATACGATGGTATTGGAGGTGGGGTCTTTGGGGTCTGAGGTTTCGATGAGGTCATGAGGGTGGGGCCCTCATAATGGGATTAGTGCCCTTATATGAAGAGGAAGAGACCAGAACTTCCTCTCTCCACCACGTGAGGACACAGTGAGAAGGCAGCCATCCACAAGCCAGAAACAGGACCCTCACAAGAAGCTGAATCTGCTGGCAGATTATCAGCCTCCAGAACTGTGAGGAAATACATGTCTGTTGTTTAGGCCTCCCCGACTGTGGTATTTTGTTACAGCAGCCTGAGCCGACTGACGCCCTGAGGATGCCGGGTGGCTTCCGGGCACCGATTCTTGGGAGGGTTGTTACTGTCGTCAGGGTGAAGCCCAGCATCTGTGCAGCACCTTGTCCTTGTCACTTATCTCCCAACACCCTTCAGAGTAGGAAAGGAATGTTCTGCCGCTCACTTTGGACAAGTGAGGAAACTTTACAGCCCCGGATTAGTGACAGGAAAGGAGATTTAGCTCACTGGTGGTGGAGGAAGACGTGTGGGAGAGGATGCTTGGTTTTCGGGGCCCTCACTCCCCCTTCTCCTGTGCCCCCTCTCTGAGTAAACCTGCTTCTCTGTGGGATAAATGAACATAACCCATCCCAACCCTCCCTACTCCCGGATACTACAACACCCACTGCACCTCCTTGGCAGTCATGCAGTGAACCTACACACAGCACAGAGCATCCGTCCACGCCACACGTATTTCCTGAGTGCCACTACGGACTCGGTACTGTGTTTGGTACTGGGAATGCCGTGATGAACGAGAGAGACACACCTCATTGCTGGAAGCCAAGACTGGGCCTGCCCTTGTTGCAGAAGGACTCACATTTCTGTGGAGAACGGGCCACGGCAAGCAGCGAGGATGTAATGAACTTCTGTCGGCTTCTCCTGTGGAGCAGCAGCACAGCTGATTTCTCCTGTCAGTGGCTTCAACTGACCGAGCCCAGCACAGCAGAGAATCGTCTCCCCAGTTTTATGGGGTCGGAAAGGTACACGATGCCACAGGGGCCGTGTGGTTTTCCTCCTCATTCAGGGGGCCACTGGGCATACAAAGAAGGCAAGGAGCAGGGAACCCAAACATCGCCGTCCTTCACAGCCTGTGACATAGTTGGCCATCTGCAAAGGGACCCATCAGGGCCTCTAGGAGCAACCTTCCTGCTCCTCATCCCCTCCCAGCCACCAACTCTGTCTCAACTGTAGCTATAGCAGCCAGTTTCAACTGAAATGAGAGAGTATAAAATATCCGAGGTTGTTTCCAATTAGTTTTTCAGCAGTCCTACAGAGGGAGTCAGGTTTTTTGAAGTGCTGCTCTGCACATCGTAATCATCACTTTCAGCCTCTCCGAGCAGAACGTCCAGAGCACGTTCTCTTGGGTCCCCTGGGCAGGAATTCAGAAGTCGCCATTTTGGGGTAATACAGAACCATCATCCTCCCTGTTAATTTTGCCAATAAAAGTTGTACATCATTAGATCTTCGGGTAACTGAATGTGACAGCTGACTTTTCTTTTGTGATGTCTACTAAAAAAAAAAAACCCAAAAAACACTCTATAAACTCATGTGAATTTCAAAGCAAGCCCTCCCTGGTGACGTGCCTTCCCCGCACCAGCTCCATCTGCAGTAACGCTGCCGCACATGGACGTCTGGGCAGAGGCTTGACAAGGTGGTAAATGACCTCAGTCTGTTTTGCGGGGAGGAAGGTTGTTTTCAGTTGAATTCATAAGCAGATCGTAAGGAAATCAGCGAGGCCCACTGGGAAACTGCCCTGATGAGCAGGAGTGAAAACCCATCATGGTTAAAACCCATTTGTATTAATGTGGAAATTGTAACACAAACTCCCCTTCCCTCAATTGTTCATGAAACTCAGATACATATAAGTGGAAGACCTCAGGGTTACTGCCACCCCCGGGTGCACCTCTAGAAGCTGTAGACAAAGACCCTTCATAAGAAGCTCAGAAAACCCAGGTAGGATGAAGTTTTGGATATCAGAACAACGTCTTCAAGCTCCGTGCCACCTCCAAGCCTCACCTTGTGCTGTTTCCATCTTCTAGGATGCCATCCTTCCCCTCTTTCCACTTGGCCAACACCTAGTCGTTCTCAAAGGCCAGCTAAAGTCCTGAAAATTAGTCTTGGGATAGATCTGGGAAGAACCCTAAATCTCACCTAGTTCTATCATTTACTCCCTTCTAAAATTGAATTCCTTCTATAATTTCAAGCCAGAGTTTGAACACTACTGGTGACTGGGGACTCACTGCCTGCCTGAGATAAGCCATTCTGGCTCCATATAACTTTGTTTTTGTTAATAATAATAATATACTATTTATTGTGTGTCAACTTATGCCTGACACCTGTCACATGATGTAATCCTCACAACAATCCTCTGAGGGGAGTATCTTTATTATCTTACCTCATTTTACAGAAGAGGAGATCCAATCTGAGGGAGGCCCAATGACCTTCCCAAGGTCCCAGAGCTAGAAAGCGGCAGAGCCTGGCTGTCTAACTCCAAAGACAGTGCCCTTCGCCCCTGCACAGCAGGAGGACATCCTGACGTGCGGAAATCTCTCACTGTGCTGTAGTTGCACTCAAGGTAGAGTTGTGGAGTTGTGTACAATTGTCAAGTTTCCTCTTAGAAGTCTCAGTGCTCTGAGTCTCTTCTAGACACAAAGTAGCATGTAATCGCATAAACTAGAAGTTTCCATCTGTCACCATTTCAAGAATTTAGTTCACTCTCTACTGAAACTATAAGTTCCTAGAAGGTGGAACCATAACTTACACTTATTTTGTATGTTTGATCTTTGTGTATTTAGTTTTCAGAACTTTTTGTTTTCCTTTTGGGATCCAGTCTAGACAGCACTGAGCACACGCCAAGCACTGAGCGCACCCTCTGATGGATGGAGTGGTGGTGAAGGGAATATCAGACAGAGTCAAGAGTCCCGGATTCAGGCTCCAGCTCTGCTGCTCCCAGACCGGTCCTCCCCCTCTCTGGCCTCAATGTCCCCTGTGAACTGGATGATGTGTGCCACAACCACCCTTGGATGCTGGCCAGCTGAGTGCTGGAACTCTCCCAGGCACAGGACTGGTGGGCAAGGCCGGGAGAAGGAGCCCGTGACTCAGACTGAATCACGCCCTCAGGCTCCCACCCAGGAAGCAGTGGCGGTCCCCTGGGACACACAGCTGGGCCGAGGAGCTGGATGGAACCCATGGGGCCTGAGCTAGCTTCTGTAGGCCCCCCTGGTCTATTTGTCCCTTATGCTCCCTAGACTGGCAACAAGCAGAAATCCTGCACGATTCAGTCTTCCGGCTTCTAACCTTTTAGGACCTTTCTCAATATTCAGCACAAGGATTTCACAGAGCACCAGTGAGAATGTCCAGCAATTTCCCTGGGAAATCCCTCACCGGCTAGCTCACCAAGGAAGTTAGGGAGCTGGTCTGAGTTCAGCCTTCACCACTGTGTTGGACAATTTTTCACTCATTTGCTCATTTATTTCACCAAAAAAATTTTGTGAGCCCATAATGTCTTACCCATTGTGCTGAGCAGTGTCTTGTTCCTGCCCACAGGGGGCTTATAGTCTCATTGGTGAGGGAAACATTAAACAAATAATTACACAAAACTATGATTAAAATTTGCGATGTGCCATAAAGAAAAAATACATGGGGTGCTAACAGGGAGACCTACCTTAACCTGAGGATGAGGTTGGATCAACGAGGGCTTACTGGAGGAAGTGGCATTTAAGCTAAGACCTGAAACATCCAGGAAAGGGGATGGGGTGGGGATTGAGGAGAGGTTGCTTCAAGCAGGGATAATGTGTGGTCTGATCTACAATACGCTGTGGTGGCTAGGGGTCAGATTCCTAGTTTCAGCTCAGTCTCTCATTGGCTGTGAAACTTTGTGCAAGTCACCTACCCTCTCTGGGCCTCAGAGTTTTGTTGTTTGTTTTGTTTTTACCCCATCTGTAAAACAGGGATCTGCTACTTCAAGCAAATGTTGTGATGCTTAGATGAAAGCAATGGCTAAAACAGTAATTCTACACAAACAAATATAAGGGATCCCTTTTATTGACTCTTGCCCTTGAAACACTGCATCTGTGAAAGTGAGGTTGTCTGTGGGAGAACTTCAATTGACATTTAGAAAAATGAGAGTGAAATGGGTTTTCCTTATTTGGAGTCTCCACTTTATAAGCAATATACCCAGATTACATACAGACACATGAGGGGGATACAGAGGGATTGGAAAGCCTGGTCCCAGATGACCTGGAGAGGGAAAAGCCAGCCGATGTGTGATGGGAGAAAGGGGTTTATTAAACAAACCTCCCTGACAGTCCTTCTCCCTTCTTTTCCAGATGCGCCTCAAAATGCTTTGCCAAGAATTCTAATGAGAAACAGACTCTCTTTCTCTCCTGCTCACTCACTTGCTCCGTCCTTCACCTGCAGATTTCTAAGCAGAGATATTGCTGCCACTTCTGCTAAGAGTCCAAGAGTGGTTTGTTTTCAATTCTCCCCTGTAGGAATCAGGGCATTGAGAGTCAGAGAAAACATTTCAGATTTTCCCTTACTTTATACTTCAGCCAAAAAGCACAGTGTCGAAATATGAAAGGGAGAAGACCCAAGACATTTGGTGGTGGGTTGGGGCTAGTCGCCCACAGGAAGCCCTGGTAGTTAATTAGCAAAGCCTTTAAGCTGAAAGAAAGCACAGGGATCCCAGTTTGCAGGGAGAAGTGTTTACTCTGTCGTGTGAATGTCCATGTTTGTGGTCCCACCCACCCTCCCACAGACTCCAGCTGGGTCAATGAATCTATTGTGGAAAAAAGAAAGTCAAGGCAAGACCTTAGCCAGAAGAATGTAGAAGTGGGTTTTGTCTCCTTAACCTGAAACAGAGGTTATAAAAGAGATTTGCCAACTTCTACCATCTTGGGTTGGGAATTTTCATGACTGCACAGGCTTCTAAGACGAACGTGGTCTCTGCTCTTGCCGTTTTGGCCAGGAATCCAGGCCTGCCACTCTTCTTCACAGCCTGCCCTCGTCTCTCTGGGGCCTGTTTCTATCCATCCTGTTTGTTTGCTCTGCTTCCCACAGCCTTCACCTGCTTGGCCTGCAGAGCGAGGATGGGGGCTCCGCAAGGCACTCGCTCCATGAAGTTGGCACGAACCTTCGGCTCCCTTTTTCTGGGTTTATGCACAACTGTGCAAAGATCATTCTTTTCTATTTCCCACATCATCCTGTCTCTTAAAAAAAGTAAGGATTTTTTTTTTTTTTAAATCTTCCCTTCTTATGAGCAATCAGGATAGTGGTTTGCTAAACTAGGATTTGAGCTGAAATCAGTCTAAGTGGTGGGAAAAACCAGTTTATGTCTCTTTGGCTCTGCCACCCCAGCATTCACCCCCACAGCACCCCACTTCTTTTTACGAGAGTGTTGTGTTCTTGAAACAAGTTTCATCAACAGACACGTTTGCCAAGACAAACGCTTTACCTGGGAGGAACTCCCCTCAAAGCCTGGTGTTCAAATTGTGTGCCATCTGCCAGAGGAATGCTCCAAGACTAAAAACTACCTGTAAAACCATTTCTATGATAAAATTACATGAAGAAAATAAGCTGGAAGCAAAACTGGATTTTCATGTGTTCAAAACTATGGAACCCAAACAGCTTATCAAAAAATAAAAATGCTTGCTTAAAAAAAGAAAGGCTGGAAGAAAATATTCTAAAATGTGCTATGGCTGTGAGGGTTGTGGATGAGAAGGAGCTTTGGGGCCAGGCCACCTGCCTCCTGTGGGAGCTCCGAGCAAATCACTGTGTGTCCCTGAGCTTCTGTGTCCTCATCTGAAAACAGGAATAATGCTCCTCCTCTCTGAGGGTTCTCGCGAGGATTAAATGAGGTGATGTATATGAAAATTCTAGCAGGGTGCATGCAACAACTTTCCTCAGCTTATGTTGGCTACTGTTCTGCATTTTCTAGATTTTCCAAGATGTGCATTTTACCCTTATTATGGGAAAAAGTAAGCTTAAAATGACAACAACAATATGGTCCATGTTATAGGGACATTTCAACAAGGTAATGTTACCCAGATTAGATGTCATATCTGGAGTGGGAAAACTTCTAAAGTCATCCTAAAGCTTTAGTAATAATTGGCCTAACAATGCAATCATTTTATTCTGCCAATAACCTAGCCTCAGACCTCAATCTGCCATGTTAGAGAGAAGGTTCCATCTCTTAGTAACTGCGCTACTCCAGGCAGCACATGTCAGGGATCCCACTGCCTCCCACAGTGATGCAAGGAACTTTCTTTCTGCTTTGAAAGATTCCCCAGCAGGCCAAATCCCTCTGAGAAGCGAGAGTCCCCCTCCATCTTTGGAAACAGCAACATTCCTCTCATCAAACTTTTTCATTAGCATCCTTTTGTAACCCATTAAGTCCTTAACAGCGGCTTTGAGGAGTCCCGCCTGTTTTCCATCAAGATTTCAACTGTAAGCCAGCACAAACATGTGTGATAAGTTGATGCTAAAATACCATGACACACTCCCAGGATTTACTAGCATTTAATAAAGGAAGGAGAAAGCTTTACCTTTTATAGCTCTGAGCCTCCCAGGCCCAAAGCAGACATAGCAGTTGCCTCCCTCTAAGCATTCATTACCCATTGCCTCCAGATCCAAGGACCAGGCACCTCCCGTCACTGTGCTGTACTGGCAGGAAGATCTCTCTCGTTTGGATTGGTAGGTCCAGTGTTCTCAGCCCTGATTGTGGCTCAGCATCCACTGGGGAGCTTTTAAAAAAATACCCAGGCCCAAGTCCCAGCCCCAGAGATTCACATTTAGTTGGTCTGGGGGGAACCCAGGTAGCCATAATTTTTAACAGATCCCCAAAGGCACCCCATGCACAGACAAGATTGAGATCTACTAAAAACGATTTGGACCATAAGCAGTACAGAGTAGTGGGAAGAACATGGGCTTTGGAGATAGGAAGTAACAGATTTGAATTCACCATCCGAAAAGAATAAACTGTGTTATTGGAGGCGTTTCTTAAATTCTTTGAGCCTTGGTTTCTTCGTTTCAAAAATGGGGTTAATAATATCTATCCCATAAGGCTGATGTAAGGATCAAATGAAATAACATACGTAAACTGCAGCATACTGGGTCTTAGACACAGCAGTTGGTCAATAGGTGTTAAGCATTGCTATTAATGAGCTGAACATCAATAGCGATTTCCTTAGAATCAAGGTTCCCTAGGACAATATAGTAACTCCACCATCATCTTGTGGGGCTAACAAAGCTTTTCCTCAAAATAAAGTGCCTATCATATAAAGGTTGGTTCAACATTGTACTAGAAATCCTAGCCAATGTAACAGAGCCAGAAGAAGAAATAAAACACATAGATTGCAAAGGAAATACAAAACTGTCTTGATTTGCAGATGGGGTGAATGTCTACATAAAAAATCCAAGGAATCTTAAAGAACGCGACTGGAACTAATAAGTTTAGCAAGGTTGGAGGACAAGGTCAATATACAAAAACCAACTGTGTTTCTATATGTTAGCAATAAACAATTGAAATTTTAAATTTAAAAAGCAGTACCATTTAAATCAGGGGCCGCCAGGTGGCGCAGCGGTTTAGTTCACGCTTGGCAGCCCGGGATTCGTGAGTTCGGATCCCAGCTGCTGCCGACGCACCGCTTGTCAGCCATGCTGTGGCGGCGTCCCATATAAAGTAGAGGAAGATGGGCACGGGTGTTAGCCCAGGGCCAGTCTTCCTCAGCAAGAAGAGGAAGATTAGCAACGGATGTTAGCTCAGGGCCGGTCTTCCTCACACACACAAAAAATAATAAAAATAATAAAATAAAAAGCAGTACCATTTAAATCAAACCAGCAAAATCCATGACATACTGAGGTATAAATTTTACAAAACACATGTAGGACCTCTATGGTGAAAACTAAAAATCACTAACAAAGGAAATCAAAGAATACCTAAACAAGTGAAGTAATATGCAGATTGGAGGACTAGCTATTGTTGATATCAATTTTCCCCTAATTGATAGATTCAACATAATCTCAATCAAAATTCCAGCAGAATTTCGAAGAAATCAACAATCTGATTCTACAATTTATATGGAAGCTCAAAGGACCTAGAATAGTAAAAAAAAAAAAACAAAAAAAAAACTCTGATGAAGAAAAATGAAGTTGGAGGGTTCACACAATCTTATTTCAATGGAACTAGAGAAATCAAGACCAAATGGTATTGGTGAATGGAACAGAGAAGGGGGCCCAGAAATAGAACCACACATGTATGGTCAATTGATTTTTGACAAAGGTGCAAAAGCGATTCAATGGAGAAAGGAGAGTTTTTTCACAGATTGTGTTGAAACAACTGGATATCCATATAACAAAAAAAGAAGTCTTGACCCTCGATCCATATTCCATACCTTGTACAAAAATTAACTCAAAATGCACCATAGACCTAAAGGTAAAATCTAAAACTAGAAAACTCCTAGAAGAAAGCATAGAAGAAAAAATTTTGTGACATTGGGTTACTCAAAAATTTCTTAGATATGACACCAAAAGCACAATCCATAAAAGAAAATGGATAAATTAGACTTCAAAATAAAAAACTTCTGATCTGCAAAAAACAATGCCAGGAAAATGAAAAGACAAGCCGCAGTCTAGGAGAACATTATTGCAAAACACATATCTGACAACAGACTTAATTATATCCAGAATATATAAAGGACTCTTTAAACTCAATAGGAAAACAAACAACCCAATTTTTAAAAATGGGCAAAAGATTTGAATAGGGAGCTCACCAAAAAATGCATATAAATGAGAAATAAGCATATGTAAATATGCTCAGCATCAGTAATTTATTAGGGAAATTCAAACAAAAACCATTACACACCTATTAGAATGGCTAAAATTAAAAAAAAAACAAGGACAATATAAAATCCTGGTGAGGATGGGAAGCAACTACAACTCTCATATATTACTGGTGGGAATGCAAAATGGAACAGCCACTTTGGAAAACAATTTGTTAGCTTATAAAGTTACATAAGCACTTATCATATGACTTGGCAATCTCACTTCTAGGTATTTATCCAAGAGAAATGGAAACTTATTTCCACATAGAAACCTGTACACAAATTTTTTTTTATTCAAAAGCACCAAATGTGGAACAACCCACATGTCCATTTACTGATGAATGAATAAACAAACTGTGCTATATCTATGCAATGGAATACTATTCAGCAATAAAAAAGGAAAACTACCAATACACACAACAACACAGATAAATTTCAGATGCATTTTACTAAGTGAAAGAAGCCAGACACCAAAGTTCACAATCTGTATGATTCTATCTATGTGACATTCTGTGAAAGGGGAAAGTTTAGGGACAAAGAATAGATCAGTGGTTGCCCAGGGCTAGAAGTGGAGAGAAAGGATGACTACCTAGGGGCACAGGGAAGTTTTGGGGTAATGGAAGTATCTTGATTGTAGTAGTGGTTATACAAATGTATGCATTTGCCAAAACTCATAGAATTGCACATCGAAAAGCATAAATTTTGCTTTATATAAATTATACCTCAATTAAAAAAAACTGTTGGGGCATCTCTGAATTGAAGAAATATAGTATCTTATTTTATACTTAGATAGGATTGATCCAAAGGTAGGCATGATGGATGAGAGTGATTCCTCACCAAGGTCAACTACAAAGTTAAGCGAACTGTGTTGAGTGAATTAGACCAGTGGTTTCAAATCCAGGTGATCAGAGCCCTGGGTGTCTGTCTAAAAAATGTAGTGTCTGAGACCATGGAGTGATTTTCCACATTTCAAGAAAAAGGCCTAAGGAAAACCACATTTTACCTGATATAAGTTTGCCCAGACAGGCTGAGTAAAATCTCAGGTTTTTTTGCTTTTGGCTGGAACTCTCTTTTCTGCCGATCATATAGTTCACAGAGAATTTAAGAAGCCAACTTGCAGCTTGGTGGGTAAAAGTCCTTCAAAAGAAGAGGCCCGTGGGGGAAAATAGTAAAATGGGTTTGTGGTGGTGAAAAGTTTGTGAATGTCCAGACTGAGCCATACATTTGAGGGAGGGAGATGAAAGAACGCACTCTTTTGGGAAGGTCCGAAAACCCAAACAAGCTTTTACTTGCCCAAGATAGCTCAGGGTCGTTCCGTCTACGGGGAGGTAATGGCCCCTCCCACCCCACCCCAGATCTCTTCAGGCCTGTAGGAGCTCCAGACCAGACCCATGTGCACACCGGAGACTGGCAAAAACACAAACCCCTGAGTTCTGACACCACGTCTCAGCCCCCGGCCTGCAGCACCTTCTCCCTCTGCTCTAGGACATGCCTAGTGAAAGAAGTACATTTCCAGGGCAGAACCTCAGCCTCCTTGTTGACAACAGTTTTATGATTGCTCATCATAACAAAAAAAAGTTAGGGTTTTGCACCAACCAACACTAGAAAAAGTGACACCGAGCCCTGGCTGAGGTGGGCAAGTGTGGGAGATTATGACAGCAACCTAAGACTCACCTGTCCTCGAGCCAATTAACATGCCCTCCTCTGCTCAGCTTGCACACAACTCAAGGGAGCTTAACAGGATTAGGAATAAATACCTTGTTATTTTTAACATAGCTCAACTCTCTAATAAATCTCTCCATTGTCCCTGCCAGTAACCTCTTCATAAAGGGAGGCATCCACCCTTAGAGGTGTAACAGCAGGACTGGGCAACAGTTTACCTGGGATCTTACCCAGTAGTGGCCCATGGAGTTTGGTACCTAAAGAAGAGATTCATCATCTTTGACTTTTGTGACTTTTATGGTGTGGTAGGAAGTTTATGGACTTTGAAGCCAGATAGAGCTGGATTTGAATCCTGATTCTGCCACTTATGAGTCATGGTCAGGTTATCTTGCCTCTCTGAACCTCAGTTTTCTTTAAAATGAGGATAATATTACCTACCTCACAAAATTGCTAAAAAGATTAGAGAAAATGAATGGAGAGTCCCTGACATGGAACTTATCGCCTAGTAGATACTCAATAAATGTTGACTACACACACACACACACATATATATTTAAAATTTAATTAATAAATAGAAGAAGAATAAGATGCATACTCTCACTTTTGAACATTTCTGAGATTGGCTTGTGTCTTTTAATTGATGTCAAGCAAAATTTGCTAGCAGCAGATAAAGGAGTGGGTAGTGACATGGTTGTGATTATGGGGCTGTGCAAACTTAGCCGATCTCTCCAAGTAGACCACAGAATAGAGAGCTCTGAGAGGCTCCTGTGGCTAATTTGTGCCTTGTGGAAGATTATCACTAGACACTACACATCCATCTGTCAAAAGTGTCTGGCTGATTTTCAAATTTCCAGTGATACATAATTCAATTACAGAGAAAATGAAACCATGAGTTTAACCAAATAGGAAATGCATGCAAAACTTGGCGTATTAACTGTCTTTACTAAGTGTATTCAGGAAGTCAAGTTCACTGGCTCAGGCTCATAAATCTCCATTTCTCTGACAGTATTTGCTTCAACTGGGAAGAATCTTGAGACCCCAAATGTGAAGAAAACTCAGAATCAATTATAGATGGTGATATTAAAGAAGAAAATGGTAAGTAATTGTATAGATAATAAATGTACACTATTATTTCAAAAATTGCATAATTTGATATGACATTTCTTTTTTTGTCAAACTCTCTATTAAACTGATGCTACATCTTGCAGTTGATGGCATCTTATAATATATTAAATATGGTAATACTAAGCCACCTCTTTCATCCCTGGCTGGCACCACACATGCTCATGTTGATGTTTTCTGTGACATTGCTGACTAGGCTGATTCAAAATTAGCAGTGGCAGGCAAAATATACAGCCAATGAACACATCCAACCTCATTAAATATTAGGAAAACACAAATAAAGATCATGATGAGATACCATTTTATAACCATACATTTGGGCAAAAAATGTAAAAGTCTGACAATACCAAGTGTTGGCGAGAATGTGGATTTACAAGATTTTGTTTACATTCCTTGTAGGAATGTAATGTAGTACAACTGCTTTGGAAAACAGTTTGATATTTTCTCATAATGTTGAACATGCACCTACCCTATGACCTGGCGATTCCGTTCCTAGTTCAAATCTTCTGCACGTGTGCACCAAAAACCATGGACAAGGAACTGACTAGTTCAGCCTGCAACTCAGACAATCACACAAATGCTATCTCTCAAGACATCCATTGTACCTTGCCATGCAGCAGAAATACTTTGTATGTGCTTCCTATTTTGTCCCAGAGAATATGAGAGACATGTACTCAAGGGTTGAGGTGTAAAAAATTAATAACTTTTACTGTTTCATCAAGATATAATCTTAAGAGAAATTGCCAAATTTGGGGAAAGAATGTTGGATAATTGAGAATACGTTGACTACTGGTATGGTTGAGTTTACTGCCTTGATTTGTGGTAAGTCACTTGCAGTTTTACCCGCCACTGCTTTTGTACCATCAGTGCAAATATCAATAACGTGGAAAAGGCAAATAACCTCTTAGAATTATTATAAAGATAGTTTTGACTCTGCCAATTTCCTGAAAGAACCTCAGGGACCCTCAGGGGCAGACCATACCTGAGAATGCTGTTGCATATATTCCGATATATGAATATACAACAATTTCATTTATTCTAATGTTGGTGGACATTTGGGTAGTTTCTAGTTTGAGGCTATCACACATAGTGTGTGGCAAGCTTTTTAAATAAGCCCTTCTCCCTGCTACATAAAAAAACATACTTAACGCAGTGCCTGACATCCAGTAGATATTTCATGAAGTATGATCATTAAAATTCCCTTACAGAGATGTCCTCATTACGTTCTGTTTAGGATCCCACTACCCAATCCCATATAGTATGCAGTGGGATGTCTATGCCTACAGATAATAACAAGACACTTTCTCAAAAAGCCATGGAAAGAAATGAATTAGTCACATTGGAAAAGGCAGAAACCAGAAAATTAACCTCTTCTCTTCCCACACCCTGGACCCCCAGGACGTTCCTGAGATTTTTCCATAGCTTACGGGCAGGGATAAAATAGTTGGAGAACTGCTGCTCATTACCTACAGGAAGAAGCTCTCCAGCCAAGAAAAGGAAGCTTGGAGAATAGCTGATGTCTGTCCCTTGAGGCCTCCAGGCCTCTCTTTCCCGGCCTGTCCTACTCCCTGCCCTCTGGCAGCCAGAATGAGGAGAGGGGATCCAAGTCTTTACCATTTGGGACTGAGACCCTCGAGGGAAAGATGCCAAGATGCAAGGATAGTTGAGAGATCATTCCTGGCAATGGTAGGTGTTTCTGTAACGTGTCCTTAACCTGTTGGGAACTGTCTTTCCTCTCTGGTTCCAATCTATTTTCCAAGCCAAATTTCTCCAGATTTCCTGCTGATTCTGTAAACACACCAACAGTCTCCCTATAGATTTCTTCTTTGCTTAAGTTGGCCCACGAGTTTCTGTTACTTGCATCCAAGACCCTGACTCAATCCTCACCTTCATCGGAAGCCTGTTCTGAGAATCCTCTCTCAGGAACAGGTAAAGGCCAGGCCTGACACCCAGGGAGCCATCTTAGGAATCACCAACATGTTGAGTCAGCTCTTTTACTCCTCACTTTCATCCTCCACCTTCCCATTACCCCTCCAGGCCTCCCCTGGGCACACGTCAGCCTTCTGATCAGGCAGTACCCCATGGCCGACTAAGGTGGCATTATGCCTGCAAAGCCTCTTTTGCTCCCACAGGTGTTAGTCATGACCACCTCCACTCGCCCAGCACCTCGTCTTCACCTCTGCCGTAGGACAATCACATTCTCTCACAGCTGTTGTTTACCCATCTGCTGTCCCCCCTGCCTCTGTTCTCCTCAGGGCTGTGGGCCATCAGCGACTGATCCATGAATGGTGACCCAGGAGGCAGTTTACACCTTAGCTGACCCCAGCACAAAAATGACGAAGAGGGAAGGACAAAATGTGCTCTTCTCACTCTCCCACGAGGGGCCAAGGCCTGAAGAACACAATTCTATAAAGAGGAGGCACTTTAGAAGTGGAAGGTAGCTTTCCCAGAGCAAACGTTAGGGGTTTGCTTGGTAAAGGGTCTTAGATTCTCAGAGACTTTTCCTAGCAGGGGAGCCGCGAGGTTGGAGTCATCCACACTCTATGTCCAGCTGGAGAGAGTGACTCCAGGGACCTTAGTGGAACCTCTCCGGACCCAGGAAGCAGCTGGGAGGAGTGAAACACATTTTCCTAGAGGCCAGAAGCCCTGAGTGCCCATGTGAGTGCATCTCCACACCACAGTCTACCCCAGAATCCTGTAACTTATGGGGACAGCCAGTGAGTCCAGCGAGGAGCGACAGTGATGCTGGTTCGGGGGCCCTCTCTGCTGCTCCATGACACTCTTGTATCACATCCTTTCTGACAGTTTAAATTCAACATTGAGGCCAGTGTCCCCAGCCAGGCTGAGGGTGAGATTCCCTTACCTGCATGCAATCCGGCTGAGGAAAGCGTCAGAGATAGCAGCAGCTGGATCACACCTGGGGCCCTGCTCCTGAGGCTTGTGTGGCCCCTGGGGCTGCCTGGCCGGCCGCTGCAGCCTGCCCTGGGCCTCATTTGCCCAGGAACGGCTGAAGGCCCATTCAGTGCAGAGGTTCTGGATAGTCTCAGGCTGGCCTCCCATGGCTGCAGAATTGGAGGGGCTCTCAGAGGTCATCCAAGCCTGCACCTGGCAGGGCCACCCCAAAGTTCCCCCATCCCTAGTCTGGCCAAAGAGCTGTTTCCCAGAGGTGGCTTTACCAGGGAAAGTATTCCCTTTGGGCCCCCAAAGTGACGTTAATTCCCTTCCTTGTCATGACCCGACCCCAGGAAGGCAGACGTGGGGGCTATTCACATCACTGAAAGGTCAGAGGACTTCCTTCCCACGGGGAGTGTTAATAAAGAACCCTCTGAGAGGCCACGATTACACCCCAAGAAGGATTTCAAAGGCTAGCCTCACCCACCAAATCTCCCGAGATTACCAAGGGCAGGCTCCTCACTCTCAGAAACCAGGAGGCAGAAGACACAGGACAATCGCTTAAATGCGGGGTCTCTTTAGGAGAGAATTACAATCAGACTACTCAGCTGATTGAAACCTCTAACCTGTACGTTTCTAACCTCAAAGAATGATTCCACAAGGACTCATGGCCGATGGGCCACCACAGATCAGACAAAGGGGAGGAGGGGCCCCAGCTCCCCACAGCTGTGGCTCCAATGCCCTGCTCCTCTCCTGCTCCCCACCCCGCCTGAAACACCATAGAGCAGAGAGAACCCCGGGCTGAGATGGAGAGACCTGGGACCTAGTGCCAGCTCTTCCCGGAGTGACCTTAAACACTCCCACTTATCCCCCCAGCCTCAGCTTCCTCACCTCCACAGGAGGACAATGGCCAATACCTGAAAACCTCCTGAGATTCATGAAGCTCCAGGGAGACAGGGCATGTGTGGTGAAGTGTAAAGAGCTGCACAATGAGAGCTATTGTTGGTGTTATTTTTGATTGCTGAGTGTGGCCATCCCCGCCTGGGAGGTGGCATGCAGAGTATGCCCGGCTGGCAGGGACCGTGGACCACAGGGGACCTGGCTGTGGCCTGTGACTCCAGCCAGTGCACCCAGGAGCTAGGTGTCTGAAAAAGGAAGCGTGGCACACCTGAAGGTGTGGACACTCACATACTCCACTAAATGGTCTGAGTGGGTAGCTTTGGGCACCCCCAATTTCAGGACCAGATGTTCCTCTAGCCTGCCTCAGAGCTGGGAAGCAGAACGGGCACAAGAGTCTGAGGTTGGGGTCCGGGTGAGGGCTGCTGAGGAGCTGCCTTAAGCATTTGCTGTGGGAATGCTGGCGGCCACATCCCTCCACCCTTGCTGCCTTGCTGGGTAAAACTGAGCTCCTGTGCCTTTAAAATTGTTTGACATCTTGAGATTGGAAACAGAGCTCCCCAGCGGAAGGCCAGCAGTAGCTATGGAATGCTGTTCTAAGAGAAAATTCTCCCTCTCGGTGGATTTCAACTGATACTCCCACTGTCAGGCTTTGGAGCGAAATCACCTATTATGGTCCTGGACAGGCCCCAGATTCTCTGGGCTGATCCTTCACCCTTGTGGGTTAGTGAGAATAGATCTATTTTCCTCTCTGGCTGCACAGACCCATCTTCCACCCTGAGTGTGGACCCTGAGGTTCCCATCTGGATCCAGGACCAAGAGCCCAGGGCTGGGGAGGGGTCACAGGGTGATTCGCCCAAGGCCTTCTCTAGCCTCGCTCCCCAGGATGTACCTTGCCCAGCACTCAACATGGGCGAATGGAAAGCCTGGTCTGGCAGCCAGCTCTCCTCTTGGCTATTCTTTCCACCACTCTAGTTGCTCTCTCCCCTGGACCAGACCGTCAGAGGTTTGTGCACATTTGGCTTGTTCACAGAGTGGGGTGAAGCCTGGATACTCCAGCTCCTCCTCATGGCCTGTCAGTCCCCTGACGGGAAGGTCCCTTCTTCCCACCGTGGGTTCCTCATTGCAGCTGAAGACTCTTCCTTGACTGCCCTCCTGGGCCTGGTCCTACCACTGGTCAAGTCCTGCTCATATGCTGGCTCTGAGTCAGAGAGAGCAGGGTTGAATCCTGGTATGCTGTTTAGTAGCTGTGTCACCTAGGGCAAGTTACTAGACCTTTCTCATCCTTAGTTTCCTCATCTGTAAAATGGGAGTAGTAATCATACCCATTTCAGAGTAAGAGAAGTAAATAAGCCAGCCTAAATATAACAGCCTAGCTCAGGAGCTCTCAAAGTGTGGTCCAGGGGCCTTAGAGAGTCCCCAAACCCTTTCAGGCCTGTGAGGTCAAAACAATTTTCATGAAAATGCTAAGTTGCTATTTGCCTTTTTATTCTCATTTTCCAGGCTACTGGTTCTGACAGCTAATGGAATGTGTGCTGGGTGTTCTTGTTTTTAAATTTTTCTCAGTTTTAATTTACAAAATGATAAATGTCAATAGATAGAACCTACGTAAACAAAAACTCTTTGGGGTCATTACTAATTTTTAAGAGTGTAAAGGGGTCCCAAGACCAAAAAGCTTGAGAACCGCTGGCCCAGCATGACAGCGGGTGTGTAGGAGGTTTTCTTTTTATTGCCCCTGGGCTGTCCTCCTCCCCCTGTGTCCCCATTCCTTGGCTCAGTGGGTTCCATCTTTTGCACCATCAAGGATGCATTTTATTGTCCATTTCTTTGCGGCCCCAGCTTGAACTTTGACACGTTGAAAGATTCTAACTACTCAGCCCGATGCCTTGGTAATGGTTCCTTTTCTCATGTTGCATAAAGCTGTACCCACAAATGCCCACCAGGCCAGCCCCTGTTTCTGTCATTTGTAACTGGATGGCCTGAGTCTCACATGCTCACCAAGGACAGAGGTATTAACACGGTTGTAATTACAAAGTCTATTTGTGCAGTTTTAAATGTTTTCTCTTTTTACAAGCTGACTTTCATGGTTTTTGTTTTCTCTTTTGTTGTCTTATATGATGTTCTGAGCTGATAACTTCCTGGGAGGCAACTCAAAGTATTTAAAACTTGGATAACAACATTCCAGTAATCGGCACCATGATGGGCATCTGCTTTCTTGGGTCCAGCCGACTGCCGCTGGCCTGCAGGGCCCTGCACTGGCTGGGCTTAGGGCTTCTGGTGCCTCCCCGGTGCACGGGGCAGGTGCTTCATGCGGGCAACCAAGAGGTTCAACAGAGGCATCTTCTCACCTTGTTTCTCCTAGAGAATGCTGTCAACTTCACTGAGCTTTAACCACCTAAATAGGGAATTGTCCTTGGAGACTGGAGGTAACTGGCCCCATCTCTGTGACTTAGTTCAGTGATGTTTTGGTGCCTCCAAAGATTGGCAACCTGGACAGCTGGTCTAGCACCTAATTTGGTTCTGTTAAGAATAAGAGCTATGATGTCTGTTAGGCTTTTTTGAAATGCTGACACTAGCTTGTGGACACCCCTTTTCCATTACTACCCACCTGGGAACCACTTCCCTACCGACTTCTCCATAATCTTCACCTTCTCTCAGGAAAGTCGAGTCCTCGGTGGGGGCCAGATGTGGACCACGTTGAGATATACCCTAGGGGTTTCTGAAAGGCTTTCTGGTCCCATCTCCCAGAGCAGAACATGGTAGGAATTAGAGATGATTTGGATCTATTAAAAAAATTTCTAGGGCCCTGAACCAAGTCAGGTCCAATGGAAAAGCCTGTGAGATAGGAGAGGCTTTAGTTGTGCATCTGTGTACTGGTTAAGAGTGAGGAGTCCCTTGGGGAAAGGGATGAAAGATAAACAGAGGTTAATCTGAGGATGGACTCCAGGGTAGGAGAAGGAACAGGGGTTGGAGATAAGGTGAAAGAAAGCAAGCAGAGATCAAAAAAATACTTCAAGTGCTTGTCTTAGTTTTCTAGGGCTTCCTTAACAAAGTGCCAGAGACTGGGTGGCTTAACAACAGAAATGAGTCCTCCCACGGTTCTGGAGGCCGGATATCCCAGAGCAAGATGTTGGCAGGGTTGGTTCCTTCTGAGGGCTGTGAGGGAAGGATTTGTCTCAGGCCTGTCTCCTTGGAGTGCAGATGGCT
Source organism: Tapirus indicus (assembly GCA_031878705.1). Classification (NCBI taxonomy): domain Eukaryota; kingdom Metazoa; phylum Chordata; class Mammalia; order Perissodactyla; family Tapiridae; genus Tapirus; species Tapirus indicus. The sequence continues at coordinate 53,996,023 of CM062918.1, read as the reverse complement.
GTTTTCTCCCTCTTTCTCTTCACATTGTCTTCCTTCTGTGTCTCTGTGCCCACATTTCCCCTCTTAATAATAACACCAGCCATACTGGATTACAGTCCACACTAATGACTTAATTTTAACCTGATTACCTCTGTGAGGACCCCATTTCCAAATAAGGTCATATTCTGAGGTCCTGGGGGTTAGGACTTCAACATACGAGTTTGAGGGTGCACAACTCGACCCATAACAGGGCTTATGATAAAGAAAAAAAAATGCATCTATGTCATGCTCTCATTACGTAAGTACTACGCATACACATAAACAGGCACAGCACATGCAGAAAAAGATAGTCGACCAAATGTTCACCTCTGGGTGGTAGAATTTAAGTTGGCTTTTTATTAGTATCCTTTCCTGTAGTATAAAAATTTTTACCTTGAACATATATGAGCTGTATAAGCTGGTGAATAGTCCAATAAATAAACATTTATCAGAAAAAGACAGTAAAGGTTGCAGTGTCAGACTGCCTCGGCTCAAATCCTGACTCTGCCATTTTGTAGCTGTGTCTCTTTGGGTAACATACTTAACTTCTCTGTGCCTCAGTCTCTCATTTGGAAAAATGGGAATAGTAAGTTTTACCTCATAGGGTTGTATGAGGATTGCATAAGCTAATATGTGTAAAGAGCTTACAACAGGGATGACAAAAACATCATCAGCTGCTATTCATTTATTGCAGTGATATTTTTGAGCTCTCATATGTACTGCTCCAGGTGCCAAAGACAGACAAGCGTACAAATAGCCTAATCATGGTTAACACCTACTGAGCCCTCCCTATGGACCAGGTACCATTCTGGGCCTTTTATGTGACTTGGGCATTTAAGGCTCACCATAACCCCCTGACATAGGTACTATTCTATTCCTCTCTTGCAAGTGGGGAAACCAAGGCACAAAGACTGTTATGGGCAGAGAAGGGTTTGAACAGGCCTCCTGGTTCTTAACCATTTTTCTATCACCCCCCCCAAAATCATGCAAAATAGGCTCTAGCAGGACTAAGATGATCAAAGTCTGTCCGGAGCATTACCAGTCATGGCACACAACCTATTTAGGAAGAAGAGATACTTAACACACTTATAGAAAGCACTTCAGAGCCCAGACTGGGGCACACCTGCTGCCACTGCTTTACCAGATGGTGCCTCTCGGCTGGGCCCGGAAGTGCAGATCTGTAGCTTGGAGTTGGTTGGCTTCAAATGGATTCTTTCCCCTTGATTTTCCTTTTACAATGATATTAACATTTGCGTGTCAAGCCTCACGTCCACCATCTCTTTTCATTCTCAAAAGGAGCCTGTGACTCAAGAGAACGAGGCTCAGAGGGGTTTAAAAACCTGCCCAAGACCACACAGAGGATGGGACACAGCCGGGACAGCAAGCTGGGGCTCCTGACTCCCAGCCAACAACTGCTCTCTTACTGGGTCCTGCAGCCTCGCCAGGGACATGCCCTCTGCCAGGAGAGTGAGGACATGGAGGGATTCTCCCAGGACAGGAAGCTCCCACATGTCTAGGGATGCTCTCCCCTGCCCCACCTCTCCGTCTGTCACACTCTCCGGGTGCCAGGATCTCCAGCTCTGTGCTTCCCCAGCAGAGAATACAGTGTCCGGCACAGATATTCCCAGATGGACAGGGCTGGAAGGGATCTGGAGATTGTCTGGTTTTTAAGCCTTTTTTAAAGCATCAGAACTCTTTTCCAAATGGAATTATACATGGAACCCCAATAGAAACAGCAGCTCTGTTGAAGCAGGTACAGGGTCCTGACCTTTAGCTTCCCCTTCACACGCTCCTGTCCAGGAGGCCCCTGGGAACATGCTGAAAACCTTGGACCCCAAGAAAATTCAGTTTGAAAACTACCAATCTAGTCCAAATCCTCCTCCTGCAGCTAGAGGAAGGCTGAGACTCAGAGAGGGGAGGTGAGTTACTCACGGACCCTATTAGGGTGTCAGAGCCAGGATCATGAAGACAGGTCCCCTGACTCTGAGTCTATGCTTTTTCCAGTTCCCCCAGCCTCCTAGCTGCATGGCAAGTGTTCATTAAATATTTGTTAAGTGAATATATAAACTTTCCTGGGAAGTCTTCCATAATTTTCCCTGTCCAGACCAAACTTCCTTCACTCTCGGAGCCTTATTGATTCTTGGGTTGGTTCTAAGCACAGAGCATGTACTCCATCAATTAGTGGCTGCCGTCACTAGTACCACAGTGGCCCTGTTCATTAGGCCCACAGGTACCCAGATGAGAGCTAAACTTAATACCAAGACTGGAACGGTGCCACAACATTGTTACATCGCGGGGCATCAGAGCTGCAGGTGACCTTCGAGGCCACCTCTGCTAGTCATTTGGTCAACTTTTACAACCACCTAACCTGAGCAAGTAACTACACTGACTCCAGGAAACAGATGAAGACAATATTAGGAATCACAAATGCTGACAACTATCGCAGACTCACCATTCACAAGGCAAGCCTCTGTGCTGAGCACTGCACTGGCTACGTTCCTTGGGATTCATTTGGTGGCAAGCAACAGAAACTCAGCTCAGACCAACGTGAGTGTTCAGTCAGCAGGAGCAGGTCTACTCTACAGACGGGAGACTGAGACTCAGTTGCCAGAGGGCAGTGCCAGGGCTCAGCAGGGAGTTTGGACACCCAGACCACACACACTCTTTTCTGCAGCCTCCCTGGGCTTGGGCACTGACCTGACTGGCCCAGAATGGTCAGGGCCTCCAGTTGCTTAGGGTAAGGCAGCCACACTGGTGGTCTCTATGTGTCTAACCCAGCTCCTTCTCTCACCGTGCAAAAGGAGTACTGGGTTAATGTAAAATGTTTTCATGTCAACCCAGAATTTGGACTTACTAAAGGCATTTGGGGTGAGAGAATGCACGGGTGGAGGATGGAGTTTCTCTGTCTCAGTTTTGCAATGATGAGAAAAACCTCATGCTTTCTGACTTGGAAAGAGCACTTGCCCTGGAGTCAGACAAAGCTGAGTTGGAATGCTGTTTCTACCCCTCAGCATATAAAGAGCTTGTGCCTCAGTTTTTTAATCTATAAAATGGGGACAATACAACCCACGTCACAGAATTTTTAAGAATAGTATGTGAGATAGTGTATGTGATCTGGTCTAGCAGTGGCTGGCACAGAAGTACTGAAGAAATATTTGCTGCTTTCATCTTAGGTACTAAAGAGTCTGTTTTCACACAGTACAAACCCCATCTGTGGGAACTTAGGAACTGTCAATAAAAAGACAGTAGCCAAAATTACAGACATAATTAAGAAAACCCAACATGCCAAAATCCAAATTTGCAAACCAAATAAAGGTAAATTATACTCTTTGCAGAAGGATTCTCCTGTTTACAAAACAAAACAAACCAAAAAAACCTAAAGCACACAATGAAATTCCCTTTAAGTCAAGTAATGATTTTATTTATTCAGTCTTTTTAGGAACATATTTATTGGATAAAGCAAAGAACTAGTGACACCCTGGGCATCTCCAGTTTGGAATTGCCCCAGGTTTGAATCCTCATGATGGGACAAGGAATTTGCTCCTTAAATAAGAGTTAACCATGAGCCTTTGAGATTAAAACAAAAAATTCCCCTTGGAAATTCTCAGCATAAATGTTCCACTGTTCTGATCTTAATACCATAAAGGGAAGTGTTAATGAGACTACAGGAGTGTAATTCACAGGAGAAACCATCCTCACTGGAGACTCACTGTACTTCTCTCTTTCTCAAAATTGTTGATTAACCCCGTGGCCTTGAGCCAGCTGGGTGACGTCTCTGCATCTGTAAACAGGGCCAGGGGCTAATGCACGTGTCAGACAACAGGCCCACATTAGGCCTCGCTCCAGAACGCCAGCTTCTTTCCCTGTGGTGGTCGCGGCAGAAGATATGGTCACCATTATTGCTACCATTTCTGTGCTCTCAGGAAAATACTGGTTATTGATTTTGACATGAAAAAGTCTTCCAAGCTGGTGCCTTGAGCACCAGTTTCACCCTGAGTGGACAGGGGTAAAGGACACCAGGCTTAGCTGGGCGCAGGTGGGAATGAGGCCACTAGAGGCGCTGTGCTGTGTGGATGACAGTTTTCAGACCACCTGGAGCAGATACCTGGGACCTGAAAGGAGCGGGACACTCCTCGAGGGATTTCTCAACCTTGGCTGCAGGTCAGACTCACAGAAGAAGCCTTCAAAACATACAGGTGCTTGAGGTCACCCTGGACAAACTGAATCCAAGTCCTGGATGTGTTGTCACGTAGCCCTGCCTGATTCCAGGCCATCGTCATGGAACTGAAGCCCCACTTTTGTGGTCTCCTGCCCAGGGCAGTCCAAAGCACTTTAGGGTCCAAGCAATAGCTGATGTGCCTTATGCCACATTCCTTTCCCATGCCAGGACTTTCACATTTTATTTCAGCCTCATAAACATTCTTTGGTGCTTGGCAAGGTAGTAGAGGAGCAGCAAGCGTTTCGTGAAACAATTTTACAACGAGGACACTGAGGCTCAGAGAGGTGAGGAAGTGCACCCAAGCTCACAGCTGGAAAATGAAGAAGACAGGACTCGGGAGCAGTTCTCTTGACTCTAAAGCCAGTAACATCTGGGTTGGCACGCGACAGCCTGTGAGCCAAATTCAGCCTGCTGCCTATTTTTGTACAGCCAGGGAGCCAAGAATGGTCTTTACATTTTTAAAAGGTTGTAAAAGACAAAAATAGGGGCCAGCCCAGTGGCGCAGTGGTTAAGTTCACGTGCTCCGCTTTGGAGGCCTGCAGTTAGCAGGTTGCGGACCTACACACCACTCATCAAGCCATGCTGTGGCAGCGTCCCATATAAAGTTGAGGAAGATGGGCACGGATGTTAGCCCAGGGCCAGTCTTCCTCAGCAAAAAGAGGAGGATTGGCAACGGAGTTAGCTCAGGGCTGGTCTTCCTCACACACACACACACACACACACAAAACCCAAAAAAACACAAAAGACAAAAATAAAAACAAAGACTATGCAACAACAGATGCTGTATGTGGCCTGCCAAGCCAAAAATATCTACCATCTGGCCCTTTACAGGGAAAGTTTGCCAACCCCTGGTTATGACGGTGACATATGCTTGCTTCTGAACTCACACTGGCATGGCCAGTGAGATGACTTGGGGGTCAACGTGTGCCTCCAAAGCTTCATTGTCAAAAACATCCCTCACAGCAGTTCTGAATCTTTCATGTGACTTAGGTCTTCAAAGTGTTCAGCAATCCTTGTTTTGCTGTCTTGGCCCACAGATGGCACCTGCTCATGTGGATGCACCAGTGTTTGCTGGAGCATCACAGATTGCTAAAGGCTCTACTTTTGCCGCCATGTTAAGAGTTTTCCACCAGGGGCCTCCCTTCACATCCAGGAGCTGGGGTCAGAAGCCAGAGTAGCGACTGACTCAGTCCTGTTATATCCATTCTTATTTTATCCCCACAAAAATTCTGTGAGGTTGAAGAGAGCGTATTGTTATCTTAATTAAAAAAAATCTTCTTTATAGATGCTGAAACTATGGCTCAGAGAGTATAGAGATCTGCACAAGCATAAAAATGGCAGGGCCACAATATGAACCTGGTGGTCTTCTCATCCTGAAACATGCTCTCCAAGGTTACGACGGGCTTTGGGGGTCATCAGCTTAGTGTCCTGTGTTTAGAAGAAGTATCCAAAACTTGGAGTCAGGCAAAAGAACGACTGTATGGAGTATGATCTAACAGACCCATTTGAGGCTTAGTCTTCTAAGGATATATTTCTTTTTCGATCTTCTGTTTACTAGTGATTGGGACATTGGATTGCTCCAAGTAGATGTGAAATTGTAGGAGACCCATAGTGATGCAAATGATTCTTGGCTCATAGAGGTGCCATGGTTTTGTCTGGTAGAATAGATTACAACCCAAAGGTTATAGTTTTGCTGCCTTAGAGCGTAATCAATTTAGCAATCTTATCCCCTCATTCTTTCAGTGATGATTAACATTTATTGTTTTTTGAATGAATCTTGCCATTCTCATTGGGTCCCTCAGTAATGAGTTAAATAAATCTTTGACACATGTTCAATATGTATTTGTATGAGGGTCATGGTTTTAGCTTTTTTGAAAATTATATTTTGACACCCTCACCATGGTTACAGATGGGGACCCTCAAGGTCAAATCCACCAGCTGTAGTGATCATCCTGGGGGTTGAAGAGTCTTCTCTCTTTGGGTGTATCAATCCATCAAGATGTGGTCCAAGGGGGTAGAAAACCTTTGGAAGACACAGCTGGGTTTAGCTCTTGGCTCCACTACTTAAAATCTGTGTAACTTTGGCCAAATTATACAACTTTTTTCAGTCTCAGTTTTGTCATCCATAAAAAGGAGTTAATACTTCCATTTATTTAATGAAAAATAAGTAACATACAACAATGGAGCACAGTGGTTAAGGATACAATTCAGAGCCAGGCTGCCTGGGTTCGCTTCTTGGATCTGCTCTTTTCTAGCTGTGTGAACTTGGGGAAAGTGTTTGACTTTATTGTGTGTCAATTTCTTCATCTATAAAATGGGGTTAATATTCACCTTGTAGGCTTGTTGTGAGGATTAAACTAGTCAACACAAACAAAGTTCTTAGAACTGTGACTGGCATATTGTAAGCACCTAATGAATGTTAGCTGTGATGAGGAAAATGACAATGTTTATAAAGTGCCTAGCAGAGCTCCTAGTATATAATTAATACTCAAAAATATTGGTGGCTGTCAAACATCAAGGATGTCCACCGTCCAGACCCAGTTGGAATCATGGCCTGTTTACTCATGAAAACAAAGAGACTCCAAGAAATCAAGAAATGTGCCCAGGATCACCCAGCCAGAGCGAGAACCCACGTCTCCTGACTCCCAGGCCAGATTCTGTCCCCTGCCCAAAGCTAAGGAGCTAGAGACCAAAGGCGAAGTACACTGATCCTTGTCATCCAGTGGTTCAGCCTCCTCTCATCTCCCCTCAGCTTTCAGGGAGTCCCCTCTCCAAGAAGTGTCTTCCTGCTGCTACTGCAGCTTCTGTTTCAACTTGGACTTCTGTTGGGGGTCGGAGGAAAAACCCAGAGCCTGAGCAAAATATCCCAGGTCAAGGATGGTACCCTGCAGTCCCAGGAGTGGGAAGAGTCAGGACCATCCTACTGCCTCCCCCCACCTTCCATTCCCAGAGGTGGGGGCAGGGGCTGGTCCTCAGCTCCATGCTAATGCCTCCAGGCAAAATGGTTAAGGATTTCCTTGCCAAGTGATGAACAGAAAAAACAAACCCACACCACATACCCTACATACCAGACATTCCTCGCATGGTTTCCTTTGTAGGTGATGGGCCACAGACTTCTCTAGCTTCCCAGGGGCAGATGTCTATCTGAGAGAGCAGGGATTGGGGTGTGTGTGGAGAAGAACTTCTGCTCCAGTTGCTGTCCCAGGGTCTAGACACAGGACTGAGATCTCTGCCATCTGCAAGGACATCTGTTATTATTTTCCATCCCCATCAGGCAAGCCATAAACTGGAATCCATCGGTTACCAGCCTCACTCTCTAGAGATGTGTGGCAGGTTGAGTCATTCGAATATTTACTGAAGAGCTACTATGGGTCTGGCACCATGTTAGGCCCACAGGAGAACACTTGAGTAAAGTCTTGAAAGTGGAAGAAATGGGGTTTTCTTTGGCCACATTTTCAAGACTGTTTTTCTGTAGGTGTGAGGGAAAAGAGAATCAAAAGTTTGCTGAGCACCCAGTATGTGGCCAAATGCTTGCTGGCCCTTCCCCGTAGGACTGCTGTCTGGGATCAGTTACGGTGTGTTGGCAGAAAGTCCAACTCAGGCTGGCTTAAACACGGCAGGAATGTATTTTGGAAAGACTGAAAGAATTAGGTTAGACAAGTTGATCAACAATGTCACCAAAGATACAGATTCTTTGATCACCTTCACTCCGCCGTCCTTGGGGTAGGCTCCATCCTGAGGCTGGCTCTGCTTGTGGTCAGAAGCTTCTTCATTCACCACTGATGTGGGAGGGGAAGGCTGGTGCCTCCAGCAGACATGTCCTCCCAGCTCCTTGGCCAGATCAGGTTAGATGCCCATTCCAGAACCAATTAGGGAGAATGGTGTTGTCCTTGGACCAACCAGGCCCGCCCTTGTCTTGAGATCAACTCTCCCAAAATACTGCCGGGTCTCCATAGGGGAAGGGCTTCCCCCCAACACAACTGCTTCTCCGTAGGTGAGAGGGAAGTAGGTGTTGGGGAGTGAAGTGCAATGTCCAGTAGCTACCCCACAGTCTTGGAAGCAAAAGGACTTGCTCAAAGCCATGTCTATCTGAAGTCCAAAGCCCCCGTGGGGCGGGGGCAGTACGAGAGCAGCCCTCCTCTGCTTCCCTCTCCCCTCTTTTCACTTCATTGTGCTACCTGACAGGGAAGAACAGGGAAGGAAGAAGGAACGGGGAGTTGAATTTCAGGTGCTCTTCGAGGCAATGAAACTGCAGGAGGAAACTCTGGGTTTATTAAAGAAACCTCCCCCCTCAGCCTCTCCCACTTCTTCCAGATGGCCGTCACATTCCACTGGGATTTGGGCCATGGGCACCATTTTACAAGGATCAGCTCACAGCATCCGAGGTCCTTTCAATATTTCATTAACCATTCCCTTCTGCCTGGAGCTCATCTTCTGGATTTTGCTGAACAATGGTGAGTGCGACCAGGTTTCAGGATATTTAGGATCAAGTTGTGTTTCCTTGCAGCTGTCTTAGGAAGGGAACCCCAGGAGAGTGGTTTTCAGAGAAACTATTTTAGCAATAGTATTGCCCTGAGGTGGCACATGGTGGGGCCACATGACTGGGTGGGAAGGAAGGGGGCAGCTGTGGTGTGTGGTGACTGTTTGGGAACAAGCTTTTTTTTTTGCCTGTTCAAGTCAGCCAGAGACCAAAACAGCTGATCCCCAAGTCATAAACACTGGTTGCAAACTGCATGGTCTAAAGTTTATCACTCAGGCCATCAATCTTTATTAAATATCTCATACGTCCATGGCTTGGTTTTAGGTACTGGGGAGGCTACATGTGACCAGGTGTGATCCCTGCCTGTGACCTCGTGCAGCGTGAGGTTGCTGCACAGACGAAATATTACCTGGTAACACTAGACACGGTGCGCTGTGTGCGCCGTGTGTGCTGAGAGGGGAGGGCAGACAGACGAGAATTCCAATAGGATTTTAGAACAAGGTTTCCCAAGAGATGATCCTTGGAACATTTGTCCCTCAAAATATACTGGAATTAAAAAAAGTGCTTTAAGGCCAAAAAAAATTGGGGTAACACCATACATTATATGCTCCTTTTGGGGATATCCAATGTATATGAGTATCTTATAGGCCCTAAGACAACTCATAGAGACTTCTTAAGGTATTAACTTGTTTAACTTTAATATTATGATCCTTAAATATATTTGCCCATGAAACACCCCCTTTTTCCCCCTCAAGGAAAACAGGAATGCCCTATCTATTAGTGTCCCATGGAACCACACTGCCCCCTGTAGTCAAAACCAACCAGGATGTGTAACAACGAGGACAGCAAACTTGGGTGCCTTCCTCCCTGGAGCCCAGGAACAGCCCATGAGGGGCACAAGTGCCTTGTCAGGATCCATCTTCTCAGCAAACATGGTCCCTCCAGGAGCGAACCTGAGAGTGGGGCTGTCAGGTTGCTCCATGGTGCCCAAACCAAGTGCCCGTCCATCGGTGAGCTGATGGTGAGCTCGCAGGCATGAAGAACCTGGCCCTGAGGCAGAGTGGCCACCAGCCTGAAGGACTTGCTGCATCTTCCTCTGCTTTCCTGTCCCCTCCTTCCTTTTGGATGAAGTCCTGATTCTGCAGAGCACCATGGACCCTGCCGAGTGGCCTCTGCCTCGACTTGTCCCTCCAGTTTCAGGCCTCTTTGCAGTCCCCTCTCCACCCGCTCCTTCCGCCTGCATGCTTAGGCCCCAGATGTTCTCCCTGCTCCTATCGGCTAGCCCCAGCCTAACTGCTTCCCATTCTTTGAGGGCTTGCCCCAGCCCACCTCCTCCCTGAGAACCCACCCCAGTCACTGCTCCCTCCATGATGCCCTGCGCCCTCTCAGCCCTCAGCCCAACAGTGGGGCAACTTGCATTGTCCTCACTTCCCTTGCAGGAGACTGTGTTCTCCAGGAAGGTCGAAGGTCTTTGAAGGGAAGTACTGTGCCTTTTATTCTCTTTCCGTCTTCCCTCATGCCCATGGAGTCCAGTCTGCCTCTCCCTTCCTGCTGCCCCCTGAATGCCCCTGCCATATCAGGGTGCTGGGAACACAGGACCAAGGGCCTGGCTCGGGGCCCCTTCTCACTCTGGGCTGACCCAAGACCTGGGCCACAACTAGAGCATGGCCAGTCTTCTGGTGAGCCCAGAAAGCATTTCTTCAACATTCAGTTCTGGGCTTACTTGAATCAAACTCCTCTTTCTAAAAATTGAGTCTCCTGAGAGAGAGGCCCAAGCAGACAGGAAGCTCCTAATATGGCCACAAGTGCTGGGGCCCGATCCCCTGCTCCCAGGTGGCAGCCCTGAGGGGCGCTTCTGTCCCCACCCCCAGCCAGCACAGAGGGTCGGCTGGGAGCTTCTCACCTGGGGAGGTCGGGCTGCAATCTCGTCCTGTTTGGGGTGGAGAAAGTTCGCGTAAACACGTGGCAGACGTCCTCTGAACCATTAGTCACTCTTGAGTGCTGGAGTTTTGGACTCAGGGTGGAGCTGTAGTCTGAAAGAAAAAGACCCTAACCCAGGGTTTTGGGGATGACAGGTGAGAATAAGGCCAAGCCAGGCTCTCGGTCACCTGCGTGTTAAAGAACAAGCTGCTCCTCGGCTGGGCTCTCATTAGTGACCCTCAGGACCCTTCCCCCATGCACATGTGGACATGCCATCCTCTCCTGCAGCCCCACCATCCTCCCTGTCCCCAGCTGCCCCTCAGCATGTCCCAGGCTCTGCCACATGCACATGCCGCTTCCTCTGTTCCGGGGTCCTTCTCTCTACCTCTCCCTAATTTCTAACCTACCTGCCAGGCTCAGACAGGTTCTCCATAGACTCTTGATTAAAAACATGAGCTTTGGTAACAAGCTGGAGTTTGAATCTCTGCTTTGCCACTCACAAGCTGAGTGATCTTAACATAGTGGTTGGGAGATCCCAGCTCTGCTAGCTGTGTGGCCTTGGGCAAGTTACCTAACCTCTCTGTGCCTCAATCTTGTCATTTACAAAATGAGGCTAATAAGAGTGCCTATGTGTCGTGCTTTATGCGGTGGTTGCGCAACATCCACTGCCCTGTAAATAAAGCCTGTCCTGACACCCGGCAGCAGGCCCTCCCACTGTGGCATCTCGCACTGGAGGGCTTCTGTGGCTTGACTCACAACCTCTTCCTTGCAAAACAGCTTGGGACCTAACTTACTCCTGAGTTGCTGACTTCTGTTAGTACATCTCCGCACTTCGACCGTGAGTTCTCCGAGGACAGAAGATCTCTTCTGATCTGCCTGCAGAGCGATTCATCTGGTAACAATTCCAAGTGCCCTGGCCTGACAACAGCTCCTCACAGTGTGCTCCTGGCTGCCCTTCTCTGCATGCCACATGCCCCAAGCCTGAAGCCCTGCCCTCGCTGAATTGCTCTTTATTCTCCTGAGCAACCCACCCTTCATAAATCCAGGCCTTTGCACATGCGGTTCCCACTGTCTAGAATGCCATGCCTGGAAAACTGTTTATTAAGAGTTAGGCCAAACGCCCTGAGTTCTCAAAAGCTTTTCCCAACTCCAGGGCTCTGTCCTCTTCTCCCATGGCCCTAGCATGAGTATTTGTCCTCCCTGGACTGTGACCTCCTCCAGGGTCCCCAGTGTCCTGCACACAGTAGGTGATGGGCCCTTGCTAAGGTCTTTGACCATGGGTCAGCCTGATCTAGCAGCACAGAGGACGTGAATTCCCGCAGCTTCCAATCCCACGCCCACCACTTCCGTGCCCTGCTGAGTCCGGGTTTGCCCCTCTGCAAAATAGCTGTAACACTTCTCTGGCTGCCAAGGGCTGAGGGAGCGTGTCCAGCCCAGTGCCCTCGGGAGACTCCACAAACGTTAGTTCCCCCACCCCTTCCTGGACTGCACCTCAGGCTTCCCTTCTTCGTGTCGGTGGCAGTCAGTCCCATCCCCATTTTTGTGAAGTTAACGACAGAAAGACATTACCAATTGGCTTAGAGATCCTCAATCACCATTTTAGAGGGAAAATAATCCTCCTAGTTGTTATACATACTGGTGACACACTCTCCGTTGCTGTGGTGACTCTGACATCACCCTGTTGCAGATTAAAAATACCTCACATTTTTCTGAGGCTGGTTCCCTCTCTACAAGGACTCTGGCCAAGCAATTGGTACCCGCTCCAGGAGGGAGGGGGCGCCATCCCTGGAGGTTGCATTTCTGTCTCCACTGTCGGCGGTGAAGATAACCGTCCTGGGTCAGGGCCCAGGTCAAGTTTGGAGAGGAGCATCCGCACTCTGTTTAGCTGGGTGACCTTCCAATTAGGTAACATACACCCAGGAAGCCTGCTTCTTTCAGAGGAAAATACTTGCATCTTCCTATCCAAGTTCTATTTCTTCCTTGCATTTTCTCTCGAGTCAGCAAAGCTGTATGGAATTCAGTGGTAGCCTGTGGCTTTGTCTCTGACACACACACCCACCCATTCTCCTCTAACACACGTCTGGTAACTATGGAGCTGGTACTCAAGGTGGAATTTCTCTCACGTGATAAAGACACATCCTCCTCCCTCTCTCCCCCACCTTCCTCCCATTCTTATGAGACTTTCACACAGGTTCATTCCTTTCAAAGTTTATTTCTGGTAAATAAAAATAATTTATGTGACCAGATCAATAGAGTAAAGACATTATGACGTGGGGCAGAGCTTAATCTTCCTGTTTGCTTCTGGATTTTGCAGCTTGGTGAAGAGGTGGCTGAGTGAAACCCAGCCTCGTGCTTTGTGGAACCAGGAGACGCCGATGGAGTGACTCACATGTGGGGTGCTCATTGGAGGGCTGGGACTTGGGCTCAGAGGAAGGCCAAACCCAAACCTCTTTTACAAAAAAGAAATGTCTCTTCGTAGTGTTATTTTTTTAAATAGGCAACAGAAGCCCTGTCTCATGCCTCTTCCTAATGACCATAAACACACCAAGCAGATGCTCAGAAAGATGGAGCAGTAGTCTTAGGGACTTTTAAATGTGGTACTTGGGGATGCTGTGAGGGAAAACACCTTCCCCCAGAGGCCACCACTTGGAGGAGACTGTGGAGAGGTGGGACCCAAGTCGCGAGCAGAGCTGTCAGGATCTCTGGGTTTCTGAACCCTACTGCCTCTTAGCCTGAAGCGAACATTTCCCCCCAATTCCTTGGGTTCCCATAAGGCTCTCAGAGGCAGCCATTCCCTAGGTCAGCAGAGGGGATGCTTCCTCCAGGAGTCTGAGAGCCACACACACTGATCGTCTGTGTTGGGGTCTTAAGGCCAGAATCCCCACAGGCCCTGCCAGAGCCCCAAACCTCAGAGCTGGGGGAGGTTCGGGGGCACACTGCTGAGGAGGAAACAGGCTTGTCGGTGGGAGGTCCTTGAGTCCCCCAGGAGTGGAGACCACAGCCTGCTCACCACCATCACCCTGCTGCCTGGTTTCCACGTGAGGCTTTGGCTTTGGAATCACCTTGGTGGTGGTGAATTTTGGGATCACTCTGGGGGTGGTGAATTTTGATATTTTAGGACTAGGCTTTGGTTGCCTGTAAACTCGCTGACTAGTAAAACACCCAGAAAGCAAGCAGGGAGAGGCCAGGAGAGGCCCTCCGGGATTGTCTGTGATAAAGCACATAGCTCAGGCGGCTCATCCCATAAGGACGCGTGGCTCCTCTGTAGGCGGCCTGGGAGCCCAGGACACCAATGGAGGGCCGTCCGGGACTTGAGCACCTGTCTGCACTGATCACCAGGGCTGCACCTGACTGGATGCCAGCAGTTTACACAAGGGCTGCTTGTCGAACCGGACGTGGCTTCAGCATCCTTGTCCAAAGACTTTCAAATGGCAGAACCAAGCAAAACCCAAACTCCCAGGTCACTAGGCTGTTCTGAAGTCCCGTTCAGGTTCCTTTTTTGACCTTCAGCCACAGTAGTTTCTGGGTGCAGAGATCAGCCCAAGGCTTCAAAGTGCAGTGTTAGTCCTCTCCTGGACACCCCCCCACGCCCACCCCCAAGCTCCCCTTCACACAGAGATCAGTTCTACACCCCAGGCCGGGGACCACTTTTACCCTGAAACCATCCTCTCATTAGACGGGCTCAAATGAAAACCCACATCCCAAAATGCAGCTCATACCTGCGTTATTTCTCTTTGAGGAAGAACCAGAAGGCCCCCTCACCGTCATCCGGGGACACCCACAGTAGCGCCTATTAACACCCAAAGCACAGCCTTTCAACCATTTTATGAAACGAGGCGAGACCAAGCCAGCCACGAGGCCATTCCCGTTTGTGTATGCAGGGTGGACGAGGACGAGACAGATGAAAAACCAGCACCACACCAGGTGATAACTGGGAACCAACCTCCCCAAAGCTCCTAGCAGCTGAACACTCCAGACAGGAAGGCATTTGTATAGGTCCTACAAAAATAAATTTTGTTCCATGCCTGTTTTTTGAAGTTGTACAGGACAGGCCTTTCCATCTGGCTCATCTCTGGAGGTTTTTCTGGTATCAAATGCGGTAGAGGTGTCAACGACTCTGAGCAGGGACAGAGAGCTCACTACCTGCCCCTGCCTAACTCCTGGGATGCCAGCCCAAGGCCACGAACACACCTTGACTCTGAGCCTTTGGGTCTGATTCCTAAGAGTCTCAGAAAGCACCCTGTGCCGGTCCACGAAGTGTCTCTTGGGGAGAACCCCCAGTCCACGGGCCCTGTTTTCATCCTGAGGTCTGAGGGGGTGCAGCCCAGGGCAAGGGTGGAGAGTACTAGCTACAAAGAGCGCGAGTCAAGAGCACGTGAGCTTGTCCCTGAGGCGCCAGGGCTCCACCAGCTCCCTCCTCTTCAGAGTTGGTGCCTACACCCCCCACCCCCACACACTCTCCACTTGCTTTTTATCTACTTGTCTGGCAAAAAATTCTACCATGTTTAGCACCTACAAGTCTCTTATAAATATGGGAAACTGTTGAAAGTTAAAACCATGACATGGGCTAGAGTCTGCTTAAAGCAAGACCTAAGGTGACATCTTCTGAGGACCAAAGCATCAACTTCTCCCCTGGACGGAATTTTGAAACTATCCTGTGACGAAATATGAGACGTGATACCCCACTACTGCAGAGAAGCGGAGGATAAGCCCTCAACAGTTATCAGTTTTGAAAACCATGTACCTCCATTACCATTGTCCCCACCATGAATTCTTTCAAAGAACTTGCTGCCTGGCATCAGGATCTATCCCACAAGCCACTCAGCCTTCAGGTACTGTCTCAGGTAAAGGCTCAGATTTAAGGTAAATTCAAGGTCTCAAAATGCCCTTCCAAGGAGAGGGCTCTGAAAAGAGAAAAGAGGGGAAAAATATGAAATGTGACCTCAATAAAATAATTAATAATAAAAAGAAATTCTGGAAGTATGGCGTCCAGAAGATAGACTCTGAAAATACCATAGATCTTCACTTACAAGATGTCTGTCTTGCTAAAGTTTCATATTGATTTTAGGATGCATCTAGATTTTAGGAATATTAAGATATAGGGAAAATGTCTATCTTGAGATGGAGGACAGGTGACAGATTTTTAAATAAATGCCTTCCAATTCTGAATTCTGACCATTTTGAGAGCAGAGGAGCCAATGTGGGACCTGGAAGATGGAGTCACCAAGGAATTGCTTTATTCCAACTGAATCCCACCTTGAATGCTTAAGAGGGGGATGTTGTATTGACCATCATCCTGGGGACATGGGTTTATGAGGATGAATTTCTATGAACTGAAACAGCCTCTGTAGAGTAAGGAGCCCACACATTTTATTACAGCCCCTGCTCACCAAGCCCTGACAGTCCCCCATACCTCTGCCCTTTGGATCATGGAGGAAAAAAAATAATTGTTCGGTTTTCTGGGGCACAGAATACAAGGTGGTCTAGATTGTACAAGGGGCTTACACATTGAGGCAAGAAAGCGTGCAAACAGGAGCAGGAATTCTTCACCCTCTGGGTGAGCCAGTGCTCGAGACACAGAAGGATGACCCAAGCCGCCCTTCTGGAGTCCACACTGGTTTATGTTTCTGGCTTTTATCAACCGTGTCCAACTCCAACTTCCTTCTTCTCTTGAGAGGGAGAAGAATGTCTTTGAATATCTATGATATAAATGATCTCCTCAAGCCATTATTTTTCTCCTATTAAGATTTCACAAAAGGCCCAGGAGCAGGCCTAGAGAAGGACCAACAAAAGCACAAGTGTCTGAGAATGACATAATACTGACTTCTCTTTTTTGGTAACAGTCCACGAAATGTGCGCCCCTCTCTCCTGAGATATGATGAGGCATGAGGGGAGGTGGTGGAGGAGCTGTGGGTGGGACACTGTACCGTGTGACATCACGATCATGCAGCTGGTGCCCAACAGGACAGAGGCGTGAGAACGAGCACTCAGGGCTCTGGGCTGGCCCCAGGGGGAGGCGGGCAGTTTCCAGGTAAGTGCCCAGCCTCTCAGTAACACTGTCTGACCAGTTCTTGCAGAGTCGTCCCCTGGGGCTTGACATCTTGGCTCTGGCCTTAGCCTTCATCCTCCCTCAGCTCAGTGGGTAGGAATTTATACTGCTGTTGGCGGATCTGGGCCAGTTTTTTCCTTGCTTCTTCCAGTTCTCGCTCTTTCTTCAGCATTTCCTCCTGGGCAGCAATGATCTAGAAGGAAAACAATAAGCTAGATGGACTTAAAACTTTCTAGGAAATTGTCCTTCCCCTCCACTGCTTGTCTCATGAGATCCCACAGCCTCTGTTACCATGGGGCACAGCAGTACACCAGGAATAAGTATTCTTAGCTCTGGAGACTGGCCTCCAGGTCAGAGTTCAGGATTTGAGACCAATGACCCAGCTGACCCAAGAAAATAAGCTGACTTCTGGCCACAGATTTAATTGCAAACATCTCCTGCATCCCTGCTATGCACCAGGGTCTGGTGTAAGCACTTTACGTGGAGTGTCCCATCATCACTGTGGCAACACTGAAGCATGCCCTACTGAACGTCCCATTTTTCCAGCGAGGTGAGGAACCTGAAGCTGAGACATGTGGGTCCACTTCCCTGAAGTCCCCCAGCTAGTAGAGCAGGACCTGGGTCAGGCATTCTTGAAGCTAAAGCTGGAATCCTTAACCACTAGAAGGCTTTCACATATTTGTTTTATGCTTCTAAGGTATGATCTGAGGAGTATTAGTTAATAGTAATTAGTCAATATTGGGTGAAAAAGGTAAGTTTGTGTTCAAGAAAGCCAAATAGCTTTCTTTCCTGTGTGGCTTTTCAGAGTCTCTTCTAGGCTAATGATCATTGTGATACTCGGAGGTGGGTACAGAGCGCAGTATTTCCCAGATCTATTTGGTCAAGGACACTTCTTCATGGAACTTCTCCTGGAACTAGTTTATCAAGAAAGATTCTGGTAAAAATGCATCTTGTGTATTTCCACACACAAAGAGTGGTTCAGGAAGCATTAAGAAAGGCATGGGAATGAGTAACCTCAGTGCTCTGGGCGTTGATAGGAAAACGAATCTCGTATTTATATCACCACATTCCCCAAACTGCAGGCGTGATTTCCTCAAGTTTCCTCTTCACTCTCAGGCACAAGAATACAATCCTGCCTAAGTCAGAATTCCATCTACTCTTATAAAAGTTCTGGGAAGGGGTTAATCAGTCATTCTGTCTGTAGGGCCAAATATCTGGAGTGGGTAGTAGCTCCAAATGCATCGTTTTATTTAAATGATAATATTGCTGTCCTCCAATTTCTCTTCTTCCCCTTTTCTATAATAGACTCTCTGATTTTTAGCTAGGCACATGACTACTCAGAAAAGAATACATTTCCCAGCATCCTTTGCAGCTAGTTTGGCCATGCCATGTGCTGACCAATGGTATGTGAGAGGAAGTGATGTATGTAACTTCAGGGTCATGCCTGGCCCTCCTTTCTCTCTTTCTGCTGGCTGGAAAACCAAGGTGGTTATTGAGCCATCTTGGACCAAGTAGCCAAAAGCAACATCTCAGGGACGGTGGAGCAAGGCAGATGAAGTCTGGGCCTCAAACATAAAGGAACCACATCCCTAAAATGCTTACACCCAGACTGTTATGTGAGGGAGAAATAAACTTCCACCTTGTTTAAGTCACTGTTATTTTGTGTCTCTGTTATAACACAGTGCCCATCTTGGGAGTAAATACTGTCTGGATTTAATCACAAACCTGAGCAATGCCCCCTACAAACTTTGTTTTCACTACGACATCGTCATCGTCAGCTTTGCCAAAAGCAGCCTTCTGGGCTGCACGAACAAGATTGTCTGAAGCTCTTTTCACAGCATTTCCTGCTGCCTGGAGAGGGAACAAAACACACATTATATCATTAGAAACAGCCATTTGGATCCAGCAAGAACAGACATGAGACTATGAATCAATTTATCATCCAATTATAACACAGAAGTTCTCTCTAGTTAGTATCCATCTGTCTGTCCATTCATACATCCATTGATTCTACCAACACTGGCACCTACCTAACCTTAGGTCATTCACAGATGAATCAGATCAAGTTCTGGCTCCCAAAGAACACATACTTTTGAGGGGAATTACAATTCTGTAAATAAATGATTGTAGCAATGTGATATGTGTGTTAACAGAAGCATGCTCAGGGGCTGCCTTCTTGGTCTAGAAAACCACCTCCCCCTCCCCATCCAATTCAGACATACTAGAAGACTTGGCTCAGACATCACCCACACCCTCCCCCAGTGCTCCTGGAGTGCTCTGTGCTGACTTCTTTGTAGCCCTCACCACACTTGGGGCTGCCTCTCTCCCTCCCGGACAGTGAGTAACTTGAGGGCGGGGCTGTCACTTGAATCTGCATCCCTAGCACCTGGCACAGTGGCCACCTGGGTTGGCGCTCACTGAATGCTCTTTGGGGGACTGAAGGGCTATGAAAGCACAGCATACCACTGCCAAGGGGGGCAGGAGCCCCACAGTAACTAGGGCCTTTACAGACATACTTTTACAGTCACAGCTGGGCTTTATACCTACTGCTCAAGGATGAGACAATCACTAGAGACAGGAAAAGAAAAGCTTTTCTATGTGAAGTCTAGATCTTCCGGAAAGGCTACAGCCCATACTGGTTTATTCTTAAAGCTCATGAAGCATGGCCCGGAGACTTGTCTTCTGCCCCCTGAGATTTGGGATTTTCTTCTAATGGTGGTCCAGGCTTCATTAATCCTCCAGTATTCCTTGCCCAGGCCCCTCAGAGTCAAGGACTGGTGCTTGGGGGTTAGTCATCAGAAAGTTGAGAGTTTTTCTCCAAGTTAACTGGCTCATCTGGTTGGTGATCTAAAGTGACCAATGGGGACTATAAGGGGTTGCACAAGAAGGGAAGGGGAAGCCAATTAATATTTGACAAGTAGTCATCACGTGCTTATTTTCAAAATAGCTTTAAGAGGTCAGAAATCGTTAGTCCACTTTCCTGATGCAGAAACTGAGGTTGAGTAACTTATCTAAGATCCTACAGCTAGTAAGTGATAGAGCTGGGATTTGAACATAGATCTGCCTAGCCCTAGAGAACTTCTGGTTCATCTGAAAGGACTCAGATGTGACATTGCAGCGTCCAGTTCCATCACTAACAGTGATAACAGGAGTGGTGCTGTGCTGTAGCTGTGTAAATCCATAGGACTTACAGAAGCACGCTCACATTTCATGACCCTCATAAGAGCCAATGCAGGTATCTCTGTCCACATTTTCCAGATGAGGCAAACTAGGGCCTGAAAAGTTCTGAGTGACTTGTGTAATATCATGCACTTAGTACATGGCAGAGGCAGGACTTGAACCCAGGTCTCTCTCAACTCAGGATGTTTTTCTCAAAAGTGTCCCCCAAACCCACGAACCACACGTTCACAAACATGCAGCTCCCCATTTTCCCCCGAGTTTATTCCAGGAGTCAAATGAAGGCGAGAGAGGTGGGTGAGAGAGAGACTGATGAGGACCAAACAACAGAAATGCATTTTTGGACTTTCAAAATAAAAAGAGAGTTCTGAGTTTTGGTGCAATTGTTCAAATATTTCTGTCATTTATGATTTTATTCATGACTTATATAAACATTTTTTAGCAACATAAACAATCTGCCTTATAACAATTATAATAATGAAAATCTAGAAAATTGGAAACGAAATGTTCAAAGTATAGGGAATTCTGGCATAATCAGTTGATGTAACATCATGCAATCATTAAAAATGAGACTCATGAAGAATGGACCAGTTAGCTTTGCACAGAGAAAATATGAAACCTTTTCTTCAAGGAAAAAGACATGATAAAATGTTAAGTGAAAAAAGGAGAATGTCTCTTGCTATGATTACAACAGACAAAATTACTTTGTATACAGATAAACAGGAAGAGAAAAAAATGGTAACATTTGACAAGTGAAGACGTTGAGGCTGTGTGATTTTTTTCATTCAAACATTTCCTTCATTGTGTTTAAGATATTTCTATAATTAAAACAATCAGGAAAACAGACATGCACTGGGAAGGACTCGACTGTCACCTACCTAAGCATGTTCTTTGGGATCTGGGAAACCTTAGTGACAGCCTCATATAAATTCCTCAGTCCTTTCATCCTGTCTGTAGCAAACAGTGAATGAGGGCCTCCACTGAAACAGGCACTATCTTAGGTGTGGGAGATGCAGAGATAAAGATGTGTGCCTACACCTAAGAAGCTTGCAGCCGTGACAAAGACAGATGTAAAGCTAAATGTGGTGGTACCAGGTGACAGGAACTGTAAGAGTGGTCTGGCAGGACAGAGGAGGGACTAACTGCCTGAGGCTTAGGAGTCAGGGAGGACTTCCCAGAGGAGGTGACTTTGGAGATGAGTCATAAAGGACGAGTAGGAGTTCATCAGGTTGGGTTGGAGGGGAGGAGGGCCAGGGCACTTTGGGTGAGTGAGGGCCCAAGGCCTGAGACCAGAAGGCACAGGTGGACAATGTCAGTTTGGTGGGGCAGCAGGTGTAGGATGCATGGCCGCACATGGTAGAAAATGAGAAAAGTAGGATAGAGTTGGCTGATGGAAGGCCTAGTGGGTCATGCCAAGGAAGTGAGACTGTCCCCTTTGGCGACACTTACCCGCTCCAACAGGAGTATTTTCCCACCAGCATCAGTGACCATTACCTGTAGCCGCCTCATGGCCTCCGAATCCTGATCGGCCTTCACTTTGCAGGCCACAAGCAGCTGAGCCGTGGAAGCTGCGACCTGCTTGGCAGATGAGATGAGCTTCTCCTCACTGGCATGTCCCTGAACAGAGGCATTGGCCGCCTCACAGAGACTGCTGGTCGCAGCTGCCACCATCCGGGCCTGGGGACAGTCAAGAGAGAAGTGACCCAAGGCCCCAACCTCCCTCAGGGGATCCAAAAAGCAAATGAGGAGGAGGGAGAAGGCGACTCACGGCAGAAATCAGCCCCTGTGACCACTGTCCGTCGTCCGCAGCATTGGCAGGGATGGAGCCCACCTGGAGTGGAGTTTAGAAATCTGCAATGAGAGCTGGAAGGCTCAGGGTGACCTGCAGCCCCTTAGACCCTACCTTGCCCTGGAACTAGAGGGAACACATCTCATCAGGCAGGCAGCACCACCTGGGGATTCCCTCCAACAGCACCGCATGAGAATGGAGCGCCCTCTCTCAGGTGGGACCCTGGCCATTCCGAGACTGTACCAGCACATCCTGGCTGGTCCATCTCAGCCACAAGAAGTCAATTTGAGATGCTTAGCATGGCCTACACTGAGTTGCCAGGTATTGTGTTTCTGGGAAAACGGCTCAGGAATGATGCATAGGGGCTTACTTCCTCTGCTGATCTTTCTCCATTTCAAATGTGTGAGCCACTGAGGTCTCCTTTCAAGGGCCAAGGGAAACTTAAATCCCTCCTGATTATTGACTCTAAAGCCACACTGTGATTTGCTGGCAGATGATGCAAAAAAGGGTGGTGCATTTCCTTCAGTATAATTGAGTGCAGATCCTTGTCTTATAGAAATACAGATCATTTTGTCAAGGGTGGAGAGAGAAGCAAGAGGATCTTTTTCTCTATTTAGAAATTATGGCAAGTGAGACCTTTTCTGTCCAGATGTAGAAGGAGTAGCTATGGGAGGAAATGCCTTTACACTTGTGGGAGGCGCCTGGAGAGGTAGGAGATGAGCAGCTCAATTTGAATATGAAATTGAGGATCTGCCAGCAATTACAGGCACCACCTCAGGGCTTGGTGAATGTCAGGTAAAACCCTGAGGTCCTGCATATAAGCCCATAGTTCACCCAAGTCCAGCTGAACCTCCTTTACCAACTTTTTAAAGCTTGAACATATTAGTTCTTTGGAGGATAGGGGTTCTGCCACGTTCAAGTCAGATTCTCTACTATCCAGCAGTGTGTCTGGCACACAGTCACCCCCTCATCAATGCTGAAATTTTTTAGGTAGGATGTTCTTCTCAGTGATCCATTTTTGGTCTTTACATATTGATCAGTCAACAAGTGCTTGACAAGTAAGGTCAGCACTCTGCTCCATCTATAGGACATAATTGAAGCATCAAGGGACAGACTGCATACCAGTTGGGGAGATGTGCATACATTAATATTAAATAACACACCACACAATGGCTTACAGAGAGGAGCCAAAGCATGTGGGTTGGATTAAGACATGGCTAAGCTCACAAGAGACATCCTGGAGGAAGATGGACGGCCACTGGTTGGGCATAACTTTCTGTCTGTATTCCAAGTTCTTAGGTCAAGACACAATTGTAGGGGCCGCCCGGTGGCGCAGCGGTTTGGTCCGCGCTTGGCAGCCCGGGGTTCGCGAGTTCGGATCCCGGGCACCCGCCGACGCACTGCCTGTCAGCCATGCCGTGGCGGCGTCCCATATAAAGTAGAGGAAGATGGGCACGATGTTAGCCCAGGGCCAGTCTTCCTCAGCAAAAAGGGGAGGAGTGGCAACAGATGTTAGCTCAGGGCTGGTCTTCCCCACAAAAAAAAAAAAAGACACAATTGTATCCATCTATATGTACACTGACAGCAAAGTCCCTTTAATATCAAACAGAAGTGATTGACAATTCTGGTGACCAAATTTCCCGAACCCACAACCTGATGGGATTTCTATAGTGCCTCTACATTTGAAAGGCTCTTTGCAAAATGCAATTTGGATGAGGCGGTTCCAGGTTGCATGGGAATAACAGGACACAGGGAGTATTTTAAATTGGAAGACCTTCCTATATCTAGGATTAGTCTAACGTACTATTAATTCTTTGGATCTTTGAAAAGTAACTATGTTTTCATGCTAATGCAGATGGAATAGGTGACTGAGATGAAGCCGATCAAAGAAATCTCTGACTTAAAACCAGACTGGCCTTTTGACCAACATGCTGGGGAAAATGCTAACTGCAGAGCTGGACAGCATTCAGCTCGACAATCCTGAAAAATGAATGGAGCCATTGGCGTTGGAAAACGGTATTACAAAGTCCCTGACTATGGTGCTTATATAGCCATCCACCAGGAAAATATGACATTTATGTCTTTAAATAGCCTAATGTACAGTGGGAATATAAATGTCTTGTTAGGCCCTGATGGCTGCCTGCAGTGGAATGCTTTCCTTAACAAGAAGCAGATGAGAGGCCTGGAAGCCAAACCCTTCATTCTGTTTGTCAGGTTTAAGCAAACAGAGTTTTCAGTCAGACGAGGCAAAGACGGGAAATTCAGTGAGGGAAGGCACAGCACGGGTTTCCTTCGTCAGGCCACAAGCGTTCCCATCTTTTCCTGGGCCCTCAGAGGCTCTCGCTGTGTGAATGTTCCACCACGTGCCCAGCGGGGTTTACCCACCTTTCCTTGGGCCACCAGCTCCCTCTGGGCTGCTGAGGCTGATTTGACCAGGGCGCTTGTGGCAGCAGCAATGGATTTAGCAGCTTCCAAGATCTGTTCTTCAAAATCCAGGGTCTCATCTGCTTGCTATAATGAAAAGAAAACAGCATCACATGCAGTTCATATCTGCAGAGGATGCTTTCTGCCAAACTACTTACTGCTTGGGCACCTGGCTCTTCATCCGTCCATTGCTTTTTGTGGACAGACCACACCCAGGGTAGAAAGGCCTAAGCTGGCCGGATGCCTCTCTATCTGCCACCTCCCCCTGCCCCCACTCCAAAAGGACACGCTGCCAGCAGTGACATTCTACACACATTTTAAATCAGGAAATTCCAAGACGGACTTTTTCCAGACCAGAATCTTTAAAGAGACATAAATTCACTGTGAATAAAACAGACTCAAATGGTCCCATCAGCATCAATAACCAAAATCAAAGTGATCAATACTCAAAATCCAAAGTGTGGGTGGTGGCATATTCTCCCAGAGCTTAAGGCTCAAAAATGGGTTGAAAAAAGGAAAGATGGCTATTAGTTGTGAAAAGCCCTATTTTTTTCTTGGGTAAAAACAAAAGCAAAAGAGCATTTGCATTTCTGTGGCTGAGCACAGAGAGAGTTCCATACCAACCACAGATCACTGGTGGTGGGAAAGAAATCGAGGCAACAAGACATCAAGGTGGAGGTTGCTTAGTCACCTGGAAACCCAAAGCACGGCTCCAGCTGGGGAGGAACTCTGGCCACCACTGCATTGGTGTTGTCAGGCCATGAGGGCTCCGCTCTAAATTCACCACCACCACACCCTGTGCTGCCAAAACAACCTGGGAAGTTGATGAGAAGCTTTCAGGAAGTGGGGCAGATGTGAAGACCTTGGCCTGGGCAGGGCAGGATGGAGCATCACAATTTGGGGTGGTCAGACTAGATGACCTCCAAGGTCCCCTCCAGCACTAATGTTCTTCGAATCTAAGTCAATATGGTTAAGTTCCCCTTTGGTGACAGAATGTTGAAGATGTGGCTAGCACCTTTAGGCATTAAAAGATGATGCTAGGTATAGCAATACTTTTCTTTGTGTGTCTGGTAAAATATACATAACATAAAATTTACCCTTTTAATCAATTTTAAGTGTACAATTCAGTGACATTAAGTACATCTGCAATGTTATGTGACAGCAACACATTTTTAAGAGAGTCTACTACATGCCAAGCATTGTTAGGCACTTCCAAGTACATTAACTTAATTCTCACCAAAAAGAGGAAAGTCCTATACTGTAGTTATATTTATCCTTCTGTTTATAGTAAGAAAATTGAGGCTTAGGGAGGTGGAGTACTGGGCCCAAGGTCATGTGGCACCATGAAGAATCTGCACTAGATCTAAACCTAAATCTGACTCCATAATATGTTTTTTACCAGTCTAGGCCACCCCTTAGGACATTGGTGAGGAACAACTTCATGTCAGAGGCTCAAAGTCAGCTTGCTAATGGCCCCATATGAAACATCATGCAGGATGGATACCTGGATACAATTCTTTTCAAGTTTCCCTATTCTTTATGGCCACATCTTGAACCAAGAGAGATGCCAATCTCATTTTCATTTTTACAACCCATATTATCAAGATAACATTTCAGTGCACATCTGGTGGATGTGAAGAACCATGGCAGCATTTTAGAAGTTCTGAGACAGAAGCTGTATATTCTTTCTTATTTCTGACAAAGTCTTGTCTAGGAGCATTCAGGACAGAAATGGAATCAGTTCCAGCGGATTTAGTTTGGATTCCTTTGTTATGGGGTAAGGGAGCCTTATCATAGTGATGGAGTATAAAATTTGTTTGCTGAAATACAAAAATGACTCATTATAAGACACTCTGGCATAAAAGGAACTATTATACATAGGCCCCAAATAAACTGCATTAGGCTCTGATATCTATATACAGACTCATGTAGATATCTATTCAAAGACTTTGAATTAAGAGCTTTTCTGGAAATTCATTCTGTAAAAGAAAGTCAAGCATATAACAGATTAAGGCGCTGGGGAAATCACAGAACTATTGAGTCCAAAGAGAGCCCCCTCCTCATTTTGCTCACGAGGAAATGGAAACCCATGGTGGTTTCTCAAAGTCTACCAGACTCCTCTCAGGCAGCCTCAGCTATGGGTTCTAAGACTGATTCCACTTCACAGCATGGAGTACTCCATCAGATTTCTGATTTCCCAAATTTTAGGATTCACAAAAGTGGAATTTCCTTAAAATTAAGTGCTAACTCCAAGCATGGATAGATCTAATAGAATCATTTTATTACAATTGATCTGAAAGGCCTCTCCCATGTCTTCTGCTGCCCTGGAGTTGTTTTGTAAAATACATGCTTGAAATAGATATTCAACTTGGAAATATTTTTGACACCCACAGATTTTTCTTACAATGGCAACTGCTGTAATGCCCTCTGATGAATTTTTATTTTTCTTTCCAGAACATCTCTATACTTTAAAATGGACATGGCCGAAAGCTTTATCTCTGGGAGACATAGAGAGCTGTCCAAGAAGGCTTAATAAAGCTGAATGGGATGACAACAGGGATGAAGGGCAAATGTTTAGATGCTGCAGTCTGGGCAGAGTTCCACGACGAGATCTGCCTTTGTCGGCTGGATCAGTATCTTTCTGTAGGCCAGGTGCATCATTAAGACCAAATGTCCATCCTATCTCTCCTGCTGAAAACAGACATCAACACTCAATGTTTCCTTATACCACACAACTTCTAGCCTAAGAGAAAATGTCATCTCCCCAAGCCAAGGAGACTCAGTGAAAAGCTAAAGTACCCCAGGCAGTGTCCCCACGAGCTTTAGCTCCCCCAGGATGGAATCTGGGAAAAGGATGGTGAGAGCTACAGGAGAAGGGAGGAGGACACATGGGAAAAAGAGCAATGGAATTGGCTTGGTCTTCAAAGGACTTTCCTAAAGAAGATGATCACCATTAAAATGCAGGATTTGTTAATACAATAAACCTCACCGTAGCTGGGAGATTGAGGAGAATAAGAATAACGTGGAGCTGCTGCAAGGGGACACTGGTGAGGAATCTGGAGGCCCAGGACACCAAGAACTTAAGGAAATGCTTTCATTAAATGGGCTAATAAACTGACGGCCCGTGCTCAGAATCACCTGAGGATCTGGTTACAGACGCAGATTCTGTTTCAGTAGGTCCGGGGTGGGCCAGGAATCTTCATCTCCAATGGAGGTGGTATGGGCTACTCTGTGGGAAATGCTGGCTTGGGCTAAGGACACAGACACCAGTTAACTGAATCCCACCAGCCTATGATCTCCTCCAGGGCATGGACTGTGTTTTATCCAACTTATGCTTCTCGAGCACAAAATCAGGCAGAGAAGCCCATGTACGCTATTTGAATGAACATATCCATTAAAAATTAGTCTCCCAAGTTCTAGAGTTCAGCCAGAGGACAATTTACATAGTTAGAGAAGGAGAAATGCGTAGAGTAAGCGTCCACTTTAATAACTGTCCATTCCTGACTCCTGGGGGACGAAGGCACACACATCTATGCATTGGCTCCTGCCCCGTTTCCGGCTGGGGGTTAATTGTACCCTCTGCCTGCATCCCTCCACTGGCATTCATGGTTTGTGACATTTAGTCATGCACAGACAAATGTAAACAGCAGCATTTTCAGCATGTCACAAAGAGACTGTCTTAACAAAATAGTGCCGGGGGAAAAAGAGTAATGTATGCAAACTAAGAGTCTACTCTGCTTAATGAAGGCATCAGCCGCAGTCTCTGAGTGCTGAACCTATCTTCTCATCCTTTGTACGATGTTCTTTCCCCTGTTGCCCTCGAAAGGGCTATTGGCCAGGTCACCACTAGCTCTTAGCAATTGTCTTTCCTGGACTGTCTAGTAGACTCTAGCTGAGGAGGTATTTATCCTCACCTTGGCTTTTTGGTAGCTTCGAGAAAGGTCTAAGCACCCTTTTGCTGATAGTTTTCCTGTTTGGTGATCTTCTGCAGAGCTTCCCTTTTAAAAAGTTGGAGATCTGGTAAGATCCGTCTTGAGAAAGGCCACACTTTGCGTTGGCTCCCGTGCTGCCTACACTTGGCATAGCATTTGAGACTCCTGTTTGCTCTGCTAGGTCTAAAGTTTCAGGAGCTTGAGGTTCCCCTGGGGCAGAAGAGGGGAAAGGAGGGTGAACACAGGGGGGAGAAGGGAAGGCCTTTCCTCATTTTTATTGTCTTTTGGCCTTTCAGGGATTCTGAGAACATCTTTGCAGCAATTCTATCTGATGAGGTTGCTATAAGTAAACTATAAATATACATAGGGCATGACTGACTCATAGTAAATGCTCCATAACTATTAGCTATTAATTTCATTATTATTTCTAATACTACACAAATTTTTTGTGGTTTAAAAATTTGTTTTTTAGACTTTGGGTTAAGCTAGTCTGTTTCTCTCTGGACCCTGTTTCCCACTCACATTTCTAATAAAGGTTCTAGCTGCCATTTTTGATTACAACCTAAAATAATTATATAAAAACACAAATTGAAGAGAAACGAAGTGTCAAGGAACACATGCTACAGACTGGCACTGCTTCCAGCTTCTCCCTCAGCACCCAGCCAAGAGACGGACAATCTGGGTTTTAGCCACTGCTCTGCACTTTCTGACCACATGACTTCGGGGAATTCGCTGCCTTTCTTTAGGTATCAATCAATCAGTTTTCTGGTTGTAACTTGAGGAGCAAACTCAACTCTCCTGGTCCTTTAGCTTTGACATGTTATAGTCCCAAATCAAACCTTTCTTAGAAGGTGCTGACTAGTGTAAGTAGGCACTACTTTTTCTGTTCCTTCCTCTCTCTTGGCCTCCTCCACGGAGGAGCCCTGCCTCCTTCCTGCAGCATCTTTACCAATCTCCTCCCTCACAGGTCCCTGGGCACGTGCTGGGCAGAGGAAGTCAGTTTCTGTCTTGGTCCTTTTTCTTTGTGAATGACATCCCTGCAGCCTCTTCCCCAGTGAACTTGAAGGTGAAGGAGCCGAAGGCACCATAGGAGATGGCCAAAAGGTCACTGCCCTGATTTCTACCTCCCTCCCTGAAAACCTCCTTGGAGAGACTGCCTTGCTGAGAGCTGATTAACACAATGGTCACTTTTTTCATAACTGGTTACAAAAACCAGATTACAACTCATGGTTCCATCTTTCCCGCTAGGATCTGGGCTTTTTTCTGCGTTACGGAAAGTCTTGCAGAATGCTTGCTATTAAAAAACAAGGTCATATCACATCAGAAACTTAAATAAAATTCTTTGGATATAATTTTTTCTTTAAAGTGTGGACATTTTGCATATAATTTAAATGTCCTTGAGGGAAAAAAGCGGGCCAACACCAAGAACTCCCGCAACATGAGTGAGGCATTTTCCTGCCAGCTGGAAGCCTGAGTGGAACAGGCAGCCACATTTCTCCTTTTTTTGTAGCGAGTTTGGCTGCTACCAGTTTGTTTCTGTTATTGAATTGAGAGGAGCTCTGGAGGAGACCTCAGCGTATCCTCAAAGACCCAAACTGTATAAGAGCCAGATCAGCTTCTGTTTTGCAGGACCCATAGCTGGGTTGTCTCTAGGACCACCACCCTTACTAGTTCTAGTAAAAGGGAAACCTCTTAGAACAACTAGAACTGCCAAGAGCCTAGAATTGGACAGCTGGCTTGGTCCCCCTCAGGCTGGCTTGGTCTCAGGGAAACAGTAAACAGACAAGATGGGTGACACAGAGCAAGCACTGCCAAATGGGTATGCCTGCAACCTGGGGAGGGACCACACTCTGCATCCAGATGTGAAATAAATGCATGTTCATGCAGCATCCATTGGAAAAGGTTTGAGCTTGCACGATTAGTATCTTGGGAGTGGTTTTCCCAGAGCAGACACTGCTTTATTACTTTTTTTTTAATCAATGAAAAGTAATACCACTGAAATGATTTTTTAATTGCAATTTCTGCTTGATAGAAAAATTCTAAAGATTTTATGTTCTCATTAAAAAAAGGCACTTGAAAATCTATCTAGGAAGCATGGATAAGAAAAGGTAACAGAATTTTCAAAGATTTAATCAGATAAATTCACTACATCATAAGCTCCTCTGATATGAATCCTCTACGTGTCCGAGTAGGGTCTGCTGAGACCTACTGTTCTACGCTGGTGGAGAGGCACCTGGAAATATGTGCTGGCTGAGTTCCCCACACCTTGCTTTTCATGCTCTTTACATCATCTGGCCTGGAACCAACTAGTGGCAGATGAGCACAAAGCCCACAGTTTAGCCAGATAGAAAATGCTGTATCTGCTCCCCACCCTGCTCCCTGAACACCTGGCTGCCTTTTTCTCATTCACCTGACTAATCAGTATAGCACGCTGGTCAACAGCCACGTAACCAAAGAAACAAGAAAATCACATTAACTAATGGGCTTTACCTTAACGTCATTTTAAACTGTGTTTTTCTTTCTTCATAGTAACTTGGTGTCTCTTTTCCATGACAATTTGTCATTTTCATCAAATAACTCAAACTGGACTCAAAACCCAAAGCAACGTTCTCTAGCTGCATGAAGGTGGCATTGATTTTGGCAGCATCTTTAAAACCATCTGGCAAGAGCTGCTGCTGACTATTGGTCAGAGCTCCTGCTGACAATATCGGACACGCCTGAGTAGAAAAGGATCCCAGGGACAGATTCTGCTTTACAACTGTAGAAGCCGGGCCACCAACACTGCATTTCCCTCCCCCATGTCATCACTTCTCTGCTGTTGCTGTGACTTGTCACTGTGCATTCACGACAAGCAACTTGGAGATGGCTCCTAGATATAACCAGGGAAAGCTTTCCTGACTCACCTGTTCAGACCACTGGCCCACCACCTGTGTGGGGTATTGCTTACCTATATACACTCATGAGTGCTCTTTACAAGAACACGTCTTTTCTGCTCCAAAAAACGGAGCTATTAGCACAACAGTTCTCTTTCCAGAAAGCAGTGCTCACAGTCTTGTTGAGAGAGTTCAGAATGAACTCACGCACACTTCACAGGCTCTTCTGTGAGGAAGAGATCAAAGCCAACCAAAGAAGGCTGTTTTATGCCAGAAAAAATGTTTAATAATCCCCAACTTCCTGTTGCACCCAATTAGGTTATGGAATTACTTTCTGAGTGTCGGCTTATTCTAAATATTATCAACCTCTACTGACAAGTTAACTTATAACAGGAAATTCAACAGACAGAGTGTAGTTCACATTACATTATCTTTATTAGATATATTTAGTCCTAACCAAGGTTTGTATAAAGCCCAGTGACTCACCATCCATACAGTTGGTACGGCCAGTTTGGTTTATACATTTTGTTACTATTGGTGGAAAGGAAAGTTACAGATAGTTGATTTGTGCTTGAATTTTTGCTGAAACCTTGATTATGAAAATTACTAATTTCTAAACTGAAGAACGATCAGGATAAAAATGAACAAAAATGAAATATAAATCCAGATGTGTTTGGAGGTTATAATCCTGACCTTTACCCCATGTCATAAACATGAGTTGGAACTTCCTTTTTTTTTTTCACCAAGCATATCCCTTAAGGATTCATCACTGAACAAAACTAAGCTGTACATATTATGTCAAGCTCTTATGAAACATCAAAAATGATGATTTGTTTCTATAATAAAATAATCTGGCAATACTGATACAGGTCTTAAATGCTACAAGAAGAAATGGCATATAACAGAATGAAAGTAATGAGCACTCCGTCTTCTAAATCTACTTGTGATATTCTTTCCTGTTGCCTTATAAACTACATTAGGAACCCCCGGAGACAGGGCAAGACACTGTAGGAATATGTTTGATATATAGTTGGATTAAATAACAACCTAATATATCAAACATATCACACAGAGGCCTGCAGAAAAGGCATCCAGGTCTGACTGAGCACGAGAATAGGCACAGTACTGTAGGCTACAGCGGCTGGGGGTGCTCGCCCCTGCAGCATCTCCTCTACCTGTCTGCGGAGCACAGTCTGCAAGTGTGGAAACGGCGCCATCAGTGGTATCGTAGGCACATGCACCAGACTCACCGACAGTCTCATTCTGCCTTTATACCATCTTCCCAAGCAAATTGTGGATTCAGCAGTGTAAATTTGTTATGCATGTCTGGGAGATTCCAGGCAAAAAGAGGTGCTTAAATTTTAAGGGCCTACAGTGGGAATATACCAGGAATCATCTTCATAAACCACAGACCATTCTACTTCTAAAAGAGCAACCTGAGAATGTGCAGAGCAAAACAATTTAAACAAAAACACTGCCCATCCCCAAAACTGTTCCTCAAAGCAGGGCAAATGCTCCCCCGCTGTGGAAGGAAAGCATATTCACTCTATACTGAGGGCCCATGTGTTTGTGTGTAGAATTATAGGGACAGGGATGTAGTAGCCATTGCTTATTCACAGTATCCTGAGCATTTTTGTTTTATTAATTAATTAAGATATGGAATGGGACGGAGAGAACCAAGTAACCTCAAAAGACTGGCTGGATTTGGTGTCATATTGGGATTTTTTTTTGGTGTGGTTGTTGCAGAAACAAATTTCTTTACAAAGGCAAGAAGAATATTTTATTTTATGCAGATATTACCACAAAGTAGATGGCACTCCTAGATAGGCATAAAAACTGTGGTTTGGGTTGACGGTTTCTTCAAAACAGTTTTATAGATAATATAATCCTTGTGGTGGGAGCCTCTGGTCATTGGGTAGAGTAAGACTTCAGATCATTCTAAAGATCATACTTCACTCTAGAAGTACCAAGCACCCTTCCTAATATGAAGAGGGGAGCAACCTAAAGCGGGCACCCTCAACGAAGGGACTCAAATCAACAGTTATGTCAACTTTGACCTTAACCGAAGGATTCCTCAGCTTTTTGTAAAAACTCCAGCTGTAAATACAAAGTCTAGAGGATCCTAGGGTGGTGTAGGGAGTGCCCACTGGCCCACTTCAGCAGTCATCACTAATTTTTTAAGTGCTGTTATTTTTAAAACATTATTTTATAAAATTTTAAAACATAGCCACTCCTGTCACCCCAATTCCACCATCATTCTTGTACATTCCCCACCTGTCTCCTTCATATGCAAGTGTTTTCTATAGAGTTGTAAATACAATGAGTACATAATTCTGCATCCTTTATTTATTTAACTTTACAGTATACCATGAGCATCTTCTTCATGCTACACAGTCCTATTAACCATTATTTTTAATAGCTGCATACTTTTCCTTCAAGGAGACACTCAGGTCACATCCAACTTCTTGCTACAACACACGAAGCTATGAGGAACAACCTTCTCACACACACAGAACCTTCCTCCTCTCTGGATTTCCTCCTCAGGACAGATTCCCAGAGGTGGGATTAATGGCTCAAAGGGTACAGACAAACCAAAAACTTCCCCTGGGGGACTGCACCAGCCTCCCTGACACTGGGTAGGCCCAAAGGACTGGAATGGGCTGAAACTGCCACCCAGAGTCCACACACACTGCTTCCAGCTCAGTCGGCCATCTGACCCTGGAGAGGTCATCCGCCTCTGATTCTGCATCAGCAGAGCAGGGATGATGACAGTGCTGCCTCATGGACTTGTCCCAAGGATCAGATGAGTTAAGCCATGTAAAGCATCTAGAAGACTGCCTGGCATATGCTTGGCACTCAATCAAGGTGAGCTTTTTTCTTTTCTTTTTTTTTTTTTTTTTCAGTTTTTGCTAAGGCCACCAGCTCATGGGTCTATGGAATAATTTTTATTTCAGGCATTTTTATAGGAGGTAGTAGATAAAAGTCCCAGAAGCATATTTTTGGTGATGGGATATAGTAACTGCGTACTAAGTCTTATCATATGTCAGGCACTGTGTTCTTAAATTATCTCATTTAATTGTCATAACAACAATCCTATGGAGTAGGAACTCGAATAACTTTGTTTTTCAGATCAAGAATCATGAGGTAAATAAATGGCCGGATAGAGGGAAACCAGGATTCAGAGACAGACAGGGCTCAGAAGGACTCTGCAAGAGGACAGGGGGAATGGCATTGAAATAGGAGCACCTAGAATACGGTGAAGTGTTCATGTTAACTTAGCACCAGGCTACTTCTCCAGGAGAAACTGTCAGCTGACATGACTTCAGCATCAGCAGACAGAAGCTTTTCCAAGAAAGGCTACTCGTGGTAAATTAGATTCGGAAGAGGAAAAACAAATTAAGCACAAAGCCTCTACATCTCAGTCAATGGTTGCTTGCTTCTTAGTCTACAGCATATTTTCCATTCATGATTAACTTGATTTATAACACAGAAACAAAGATATAACCAGAAAATGGAGATGCCCTTACACCCACACTTAGCTCTTAAGTTTGTTAAGAAAAACTCAGTCTCAGACAACCCAAGACCCTCAGGTTAGAGGCCAGTAGAGAGGACCCTGGTAAATCCAAAAATCAGAAGCCAAAATTCTTAAATTACATCTTAATGAGAAATATTAAAAATGCCTTTACTAAGTCCAGAGCGATTATTAGGAGATTGGTTCTAAGAATTCCATGGTTTTAAGAATGTTCCCAAGCTGAATAGATTCACTATATGCTCATGTCTATTTTACACACAACATTGGTCCAGGCACTGCTTTTGAGTGGTTTGATGTATTCTGGTGCTCAGACCCCATTCTTTGGGCTTATTAAAAACGTAGAATTTTAGGCATATCTAAACTGAGGGACCCAACTTCTTTTGAGAGGAAGAGCCAGATATTCCTAATGCATCTGGGTCCTTGGAAGGGAGGTGAGGTTACAGGTACCAGCAGAGACTTGCTCGTATAGAAAGAAAAAGAGGCCTCCTCTGGTTCCACCATATTCCCCTTGAAGACAGCCATGGGGGGCAGGGCAGGAGGTTACAGCTTCTTAACAGGGTTGGACTTTGCCCCTGGACGGCACCAGCTCACCGTCCTTTTATGTAATAATTGTCCTCCCTACTGCCCAATCTTAAAGTGTCTCTTTCCTTTAAATGGCTGTTTTTCTTAACATGTACTTATGATCTTAAGTTCTAAACATTTATCTAGATGACAAACATAGATGGAGAAAACACCAGCCAACCAGTCTCCAGCATATACTGAAAAAGTCAGCTACTGGGTCCCTTTTGAGGTTCACATTGCCCTCTATTGATTTTAAGAAAAGGAGAGACCCAACATTACTCTTTCTCTACAAAAACCATACAGAAACCAGATAATTGGAGGGTGACAATCTCACATTCAGTAACAGGGACTTTCTATAGGAAGCATCCAACACCTGCTTTATAGAAAATGGAACTAAATCAAGACTATAAATGCCCGGATTCTTCCTCTGGATACCCAAAGGTATTTTTCTGGGTGGTTAACCTGAAAGACTCAGCCACGGGCTTTTTACACATCCTGTAAAAAGATGCTGGGCAGGTGGAGCAGGTTTGCAGCTCGCTAGTCTAACCACAGGGGAGGAGACAAGCTCGTTGCAGTACACCTAGCAGACCTATTGATAGACAAGCAGCCACACATGGACACTCACTTTTGGTTTTGCTCTTGGCTTCAGTTGCTCTAACTTCTTAGCAGCAGCCTCAATGGATGCTGCAGCCCCCAGTAATTCTGTTTCTGCAATGACGGTTGGGTCTTCTGGATCCACCCACTCTGTTCCTAAAAGCAGGCCAAAGAGGGTCATTCTTGGTAGCTGCAGACTGCAGGGCACTGGCTTAATTACAAACAATTTATCTGGATTTACATGCAAGGAAGCTCCATAAGCCTACCGGCTGCATTGTCCTAAGGGATTTTCTCTCTAGCTCTCACAGAGGTCAGCCGGGTGCAGGGGCGCTCCTGTCTGATCCTGGTTTTCTAAATCAGTTGCGTATATGTACACAACTATTCTAAGAGCAGTCATCAATGACAGTTCAAAAACTCAAGATCTCATGGACCAAGGCCAGCTTGAGCCTCACTCTGACTAACTTAAAGCTCATGAATACAAGCATCCTCAGGAGACTTGAGACTATGCTGACCACACAGAGATGTCCCATTCTCTTCTCCTGGGAACTCATGAGGAATAGCCATTCTCCTCAACCCAAAGGGAAATTGGTGAGAAAACCTTTCCCTGGTGAGTTGACTGCTTCCATGGAACCACAAAGGGGTGTGCAAACAATGGACTCAGCACCGTGTTCTAAACATGAAGTTTATTATTTGAATGAAAACAGGTATTCTGATGTAGAAAATGCAGATAAAAATAAATGGTGAAACCCTTAAAAGGGAAGTGAGCAGTTCTAGACAGATGATGCCATTTAAGTAGATGTGCTTAATACCAAGATTGGAGGAAAGACTTGCTTCAGGAAGATGTTACTTTTTTACTAACTCCATTCCCATTTGCTTTAAAAGAGAATACTTCACTGTAGTCCTTCTGACTGCATTTGCCAAGAAGAGGCCTGTGTTAGCTGTTTTCTCTGCTCAGTTCACTGTACTGGTACTGCCTTGGAGTGGTGCTCCACAAGACACACGGGAGAATCCAGCCTACCTTTCATGGCTTCTGCTGCCTGGATGAGCTCAGTCACGGCACCGGCGACTCGCTTGGAGAAAGCAGCCAGCTGGTGCTTGAGTTCTGGTGTTGGTTTCTGAAGAATCTATGGGTGAAGAACAAGTCAAAAGCATAAGGAAGATGGCAGCCATTGTGACAGGGAGCACAGTCTTACTGATGGATGCAGAGTTGGACATCCTGGTTTTAAGTTGTAACTCTCTCACCAAGTGACTTCAGAAACTTGGGGAAAAGCACGTAAGACTTGCTGGCCTTCAGTTTCCTCACATGAGAAATGAAAAGTTGGGAACCAGGGGTTTCTCTAAGGTCCCTTCTGACATATTTCCCTAGGATCAAAAGGGAGATTAAGTCCTTACTTGTCTTTTAATTTGTACATAAAACAAATATATGCACACAAAA
The DNA here is from genome assembly GCA_031878705.1 of Tapirus indicus. Taxonomy (NCBI): domain Eukaryota; kingdom Metazoa; phylum Chordata; class Mammalia; order Perissodactyla; family Tapiridae; genus Tapirus; species Tapirus indicus. The sequence continues at coordinate 53,959,020 of CM062918.1, read as the reverse complement.
ATTACCCAAAATGTAAGAACACTCTGAGTGAACACAAAAGCTCGAGGCTACAGGTCAGCTTGTAACAAAACAAAAGGTAGGACCAGAAGAAACGTGTGACTCAGGTGGGGTCTTGGAGACAAAATTCCCGAGAGAGCAACAACCTACTGATCAGGAGGACCGTTCCTGAAAGAAGAACCCATTTTCTGGGTTTTGACTGCAAGCTCTCCTAGAAGTCCTGAGGATTTTCCTTCTTTTGAACTAGTTCGAAGATTTTTAAAATTTGTTTTTTTATGGTGTTAAAAATGTTGGAAATCTAAACCCTAAACCAACTTAAAGGACATCCCCAGGTGATTTCTCCTCAAATCCACTCAAGAATGGAACTAAGAAATGGGACGAGAGCTCCTCACTATTCTCCACCATGGGTTTACATTCTGACTTTACATCATCTTGTTCCTTCCTAATTTTGAAATTCCTCCTCTGACATTCTTTTCTGTATCTCTTCCCCATGTATCACAGTGGTAATCTTCAGATTTAGAAATGTTAAGACATTCAGGAGGAAAGCACAACTGCTGCCTCCCTATGGACAATGTTGGACCCTCTGAGCAGGGGACAAGGCACAGCCTTTGGAATTGGACAAACCTGTGATCAAATCCGGCTTTACCTCCCACTGGTTTGTGACACACGGCAGATTACAGAGCCCCTCAGAACCTGTTCTCTCATCTGTAAAACTGGGATAATGCCTTCCTCTCAGAACTGGCATAAAGATCAAATAGAGTAACACATGAGAAGTATCTTGCATGATGCCTGGAACGCAGTAGGAATTCATTAAACATTAATTCCCTTCTGGGTGTCCCATACTCTTTTTTGCCTGGCCAGGTGTTGTACTCTTTCTCAAGAGTCTGGAAAAGATGTCTTTTGGACCCCAAAACTATAAGAGAAGCTTAGTAAAAAATCTGGAGTTGGAGGAGTTAATGGGGTTATATTTTGACCAGCCCCCGACACACCAGTGCATAGGAGACATTATGTTATACACTTGAACTGATTAGTCAAAGATTTCTGAGCATTGCTTCACATGCATCTATTCCCATCCTCCTTCCTCTTGCAATCTTTTAAATTTATTTTATATTTGTTCTATGATTTCAGCTGCTCTGTTATTCTCATTCTCTTACCCTAGGACCCACACATATCACCATGCAGATATCAGGAACTCAGTACAAACCTGTGAATGAGTGAACAAACGAATGAATGAGTGAAAAACAGATCAACACACTAATGGGACAAGTCCTAATATGATGGCTTCCTAGACCAGTTCCTAAAGAACACTAGAACCATGGAGAAGTGGAAGGAAGGGGTTAAGTGCCTTTTACTTTCTAACACAGCCAGTGGGCAGGCAATTTAGTTAAGTGTAGGTTCTAGAGTCAATGTACTTGTGCCAATGTACTTCTCTCTAAGCCTCAGTTTACTTATCTATTAAATAGGCATAATAACAGGCCTTTCATTATACAGTTGTGGTAAGAATATATAATTCCATCAGGGATATTAATGGAATTGGTCTGATGTACAGCCTGGGCACCAGGATTTTTAGAAGTTCCCCAGGTGATTCTCTTATGCAGCCCAAGTTATGAACTACTGCCCTAGACTCAAATGGTGGCATCTCCCACCACTTAATTGTAAAAGGCTTGTACAATATTTGTCTGAAATAATACATGCTGTAAAGCCATCAGGTGAATAAGGGTTATGGCTCAGGGTCTAAATACCTAAGTAGTCCATAGGCTTTGTTAATTGGTTTCTCTACAGTGGTCAACACAACACAAATAAGCCTAGTTAAGGGTATGGTGGGGAGACTCATAGTAAATGGAGGAAGACTGAATGTCCTCCCCTTAAGATCAAGACTAAGGTAAGGATGTTTGTTCTCATACTTCTATAAATATTGTACTAGAATTCCTGGCCAGTGCAATAAGGCAAGAAAAGCAAATAAATGGCACACAGATGGAAAGGGAGAAGTAAAATTGTCTTTGTTCATAAATAACATGACTGTCTATGTAGAAAATTCTAAGGCATCTGTAAAAAGAAAAACTTCTGGAACAGTGAGTTTAGTGAGGACACAGGATATAAGGTCAATGTACAAACGTCAATTATATTCCTATATACTAACAATAAAAAATTGGGAATTAAGTTTAAAAAAAGTAATACTATTTATAATAGCATAAAAAATTAGGAAATGCCTAGTGTTAAATTTGACAACACATGTGCAAGATCTGAATGCCAAGAACTATAATCATTGTTGAAAATATTAAAGAAGACCTAAATAGAGAGATATACCATGTTCATGGATTAGATGACTAATAAGATGTCAGTTATCCCCAAATCTCCCCCAAAATCCCAGTCAAAATCCCAACAGGCTTATTTTTTTTTTAGACATTGACAAGATGATCCTAAAATGTATATAAAATTCAAAGGATGTAGAATAGATAAAATCATTTTGAAAAAGAACAAAGTTGAAAGTCTTAAAATACCCGATTTAAAGACTTTATAAAGTTGTAGTAGTAATCAAGACAACATGATATTGGTACACATATAGATCAATGGAGGAAAAAAGAATCTAGAATTAGATTCATATATACAGTCAACTGACTTTCATCAAAGGTGCTAAGACACTTTTAATTCAACAGGGACAAGGTAATTTTTTTCAACAGATGGTGCGGTAACAATTGGATAACCCTTTATAGACAAAATGCACCTTGACCCTTTCCCCATACCATATACATAAATTAAGTAGAAATGGAGCATAAACCTAAATGTAAGAATTAAAACTATACAGAAGAAAACACAGGAAAATAATCTTAATGATCTTAGATTTGATAAAAGATTCTCACAGAGGACAAAACATGTAAATTATGCTTTAAAACCTTACAAAACATAAACTTATGCTTTAGAACTTTAAAAACATTATGCTAAGTGAAAGAAGCCAATCACAAAAGACCACATGCTGTATGATTCCATTTATATGAAAAGTCCAGAATAGGCAAGTCTATAGAGACAGAGAAGAGATTAGTGTTTGCCTAGGGCTTGGAGTGGGGATAAGGGGCATGGGGTTTCTTTCCGGGGTGATGAAAATGTTCTGAAATTATGTTATTGTGATATTTGCACAACTCTGTAAATATAGTAAAAACCAATGAATTGTACGCCTTGAACAGGTGAATTTTGTCATATGCCAATTATATCTCAATAAGGCCATTAAAAAGAAGAGAATCAGGACGTCAGCATCATGGCGGAGTGAGATTCCCTCTTTGAATCTCTGCCCCCTACGACACAACGAAAACATCATTCACATTCCAACAGAGCTCAATCAAACACTACGAACGACTTCTGAGAAACCCCTGCTGCCATACATCGGACGGTGGAGGCGCGGGAAGCCCAGGAGAATGGGAGGAGAGGTAGGAGGTTGTACTCCCCCTCCCCAATCGATCGGCAAAAACAGCGCGGTTCGCGGTCAGAGGGGGGAGGGGCGGCCCACAGCGGGGAAAACTAGCGCCATCCAGGTGCTCTCACAGACTGTCGCGAGATCGCCACGGGGAAGCGACGACGGACTGTTTAGGGGGTGTAGCAAACACCCTAAGAGAGCCAGAAAGGAAACCCCCGGGTCAAGCAGGAGAAAGAGAGGACCCCTCCCCCCACACACCCGGCGTTTCAGCATAATCCCTCCGGGGGCTGCAGCCGCCTCAGAGCAAACCGCTCGCGATCTCCATCTAGTGGCAGCAGGGGGAAACTGCAGGACTAACTTTAATCATGAATGGTAAAAATAAAGCCGTCCCTGTCGGATCCTTGCGAAAATATGTCAGGGCTACAGTCCAAAAGGAAAATGACAAACACCCAGAAACCAACCCTGAAGGCACAGAATTTGATAACCTGAACGAGAGAGAATTCAAAATAGCTATCATAAACAAGCTCAACGAAATACAAGAGAACACACAGAAACAAATCAACGAATTCAGGGATTATGTCACACAAGAGATTGAAACCCTAAAGAAAAACCAATCAGAATTATTAGAGATGAAAAACAAAATCAACGAGATAGTGGAAAAAATGGAGTCTTTAAAGAGCAGAACTGACAATATGGAGGAACGAATTAGCACTATTGAGGATAGCCACGCAGAAATGCTCCTGGTAGAGGAGGAGAGAGAGCTAAGACTAAAAAGAAATGAAGAAATTCTTCGAGAAATATCAGACTCAATGAGGAAAAGCAACATAAGGATAATAGGCATTCCAGAAGGAGAAGAAAGAGAAAAAGGAGCAGAGAGTTTGTTCAAAGAAATAATAGCTGAGAACTTCCCCAACCTAGGGAACGAGAGGGAAATAACAGTGAATGAAATCAATAGATCACCTAAATATATAAACAGGAATAAAAAATCATCTCGCCACATAGTAGCAAACTTGAAGAATACCCGTGACAAGGAAATAATATTGAAGGCAGCTAAACAAAAAAACAAAATAACATACAAAGGAAACCCCATCAGGCTCTCAGCTGATTTCTCGACAGAAACTCTACAGGCTAGGAGAGACTGGAATGATATATTCAAAATCATGAAAGACAAAAACCTTCAGCCGAGAATACTTTATCCAGCAAAAATATCCTTCAAATACGATGGAGAAATAATAACTCTCCCGGATAAACAAAAGCTAAGAGAGTTCGTCACCACAAGACCCCCACTACAAGAAATGCTCAAGAAGGCCCTTAGGCCTGAAAAAAAACAAATGAGAAAGGGGATACAAAGATTTCAGCAAGGAGAAAAGCAAGGAGACTAAACCAGAACAAAATACAGTTGGAAAACATCAAAAATTAATTCAAGCTCATCACTGGAAACACACATTCATGACACAAACTGGAATAAAGAGATAACAAATAAGGAGGGGAAGAGGTAAGGGATTGAACTGACCCAGCCTCAGGAAAAAGGAGGCATCTGAAAATGTACTTTCTTATCCAGGAGATCGCTTATATAAACCGCACGGTAACCACTAAACAAACAACCAGAAGAGAACCACACATGACAAATAAAGAGAAAACCAAGAGAATGAGCATGCAGAAATACCAAATTGAATTTGCAGTCCGAAACACAAGGGACAAGAAACGAAGGAAATGCAAAAGAACCAGAAGATGAACAATAAAATAGCAACATTAAACCCTCATCTATCAATAATCACTCTAAATGTAAATGGATTGAATTCTCCAATCAAAAGACACAGAGTGGCAGGATGGATTAAAAACCAAGATCCAACAATCTGCTGCCTCCAGGAAACACATCTCAGCTCTAAAGACAAACACAGACTCAAAATAAAAGGATGGAAAACAATACTCCAAGCTAATGGCAAACAAAAGAAAGCAGGAGTAGCCATACTTATATCAGACAAAGTAGACTTCAAGATAAAAAAGGTAATGAGAGACAAAGAAGGGCAATATATAATGATAAAAGGGATACTTCACCAAGAAGACATAACACTTATAAATATCTATGCACCCAACACAGGAGCACCAAAGTACATAAAACAACTGCTAAAAAACCTTAAAGGAGATATTAACAATAACACAATAATAGTAGGGGATCTTAATACCCCCCTTACATCAATAGATAGATCATCCAGACAAAAAGTCAATAAGGAAATAATGGACTTAAATGAAAAACTAGACGCAATGGATTTAACAGATATATACAGAGCACTCCACCCAAAAAAAGCAGAGTACACATTCTTCTCAAGTGCACATGGAACATTCTCAAGGATAGACCATATATTAGGAAACAAGGCAAACCTCTATAAATTTAAGAAGATTGAAATCATTACAAGCATCTTTTCTGATCATAATGCTGTGAAACGAGAAATCAACTGCAAGGAAAAAACTAGGAAAGGGACAAAGATGTGGAGACTAAACAACATGCTACTGAACAACCAATGGGTCATTGATGAAATTAAAGGAGAAATCAAAAGCTATCTGGAGACAAATGAAAAGGAAAATACACCATACCAACTCATATGGGATGCAGCAAAAGCAGTCCTGAGAGGGAAATTCATAGCAATACAAGCTCACCTTAACAAACAAGAAAAATCCCAAATAAATAACCTTAAATTGCACCTAACAGAGTTGGAAAAAGAAGAACAGACAAAGCCCCGAATCAGCAGAAGGAGGGAAATAATAAAAATCAGAGCAGAAATAAATGAAATTGAAACCAAAAAAACAGTAGAAAGGATCAATGAAACAAAGAGCTGGTTCTTTGAGAAGATAAATAAAATTGACAAACCCTTAGCCAGACTCACTAAGAAAAAAAGGGAGAAGACTCAAATAAATAAAATTAGAAATGAAAGAGGAGAAATTACAACAGACACCACAGAAATACAAGGGATTATTAGGGAATACTATGAAAAACTTTACGCCAACAAATTGGACAACCTAGAGGAAATGGACAAATTCTTGGATGCGTACAACCTCCCAAAACTGAATCAAGAAGAAATAGAGAATCTGAACAGACCAATCACAAGTAAAGAGATTGAAACAGTCATCAAAAACCTCCCAAAAAATAAAAGCCCAGGACCAGATGGCTTCCCTGGAGAATTTTATCAAATGTTCAAAGAAGATTTAGCACCTATCCTTCTCAAACTATTCCAAAAAATAGAGGAAGATGGAATACTTCCCAACACATTCTATGAGGCCGTCATCATGCTGATACCAAAGCCAGACAAGGACAATACAAAGAAGGAAAACTACAGGCCAATATCGCTGATGAACATAGACGCAAAAATCCTCAACAAAATATTGGCAAACCGAATACAGCAATACATCAAAAAGATCATACACCACGATCAAGTGGGATTTATACCAGGGACACAGGGATGGTTCAACATCCACAAATCAATCAACGTGATACACCACATTAACAAAATGAAGAATAAAAACCACATGATCATCTCAATCGATGCAGAGAAGGCATTCGACAAGATCCAGCATCATTTATGATAAAAACTCTCAACAAAATGGGTATAGAAGGAAAGTACCTCAACATAATAAGGGCCATATATGACAAACCTACAGCAAACATCCTACTCAACGGGGAAAAACTGAAAGCCATTCCTTTGAGGACAGGAACAAGACAAGGGTGCCCACTCTCACCGCTCTTATTCAACATAGTACTGGAAGTTCTGGCCAGAGCAATTAGGCAAGAAAAAGGAATAAAAGGACTCCAAATAGGCAATGAAGAAGTGAAACTCTCACTATTTGCAGACGACATGATCCTATACATAGAAAACCCCAAAAATTCCATCGGAAAGCTACTAGAAACAATCAACAACTACAGTAAAGTGGCAGGGTATAAAATCAACTTACAAAAATCAATTGCATTTCTATACACTAACGATGAAAAAACAGAAAGAGAACTCAAAAAGACAATCCCATTTACAATTGCAACAAAGAGAATAAAATATCTGGGAATAAATTTAACCAAGGAGGTCAAAGACCTATACAATGAAAACTATAAGACACTATTGAAAGAAATCGAGGAGGACATAAAGAAATGGAAAAATATTCCATGCACATGGATTGGAAGAATAAATATAGTTAAAATGTCCATTCTACCTAAAGCAATCTACAGATTCAATGCAATCCCAATAAGAATCCCAATGTCATTCTTCACGGTAATAGAACAAAAACTACTGAAATTCGTATGGGGCAACAAAAGAGCCCGAATAGCTAAAGCAATTCTGAAAAAAAAGAACAAAGCTGGAGGCATCACAATCCCTGATTTCAAAATATACTATAAAGCTACAGTAATCAAAACAGCATGGTACTGGTACAAGAATAGACACACAGATCAATGGAACAGAATTGAAAGCCCAGAAATAAAACCACACACCTATGGACAGCTAATCTTCGACAAAGGAGCAAAGAACATACAATGGAGAGAGGGAAGTCTCTTCAATAAATGGTGCTGGGAAAATTGGACAGCAACATGCAAAAGAATGAAAGTAGAGCATCTCCTATCTCCATATACAAAAATCAATTCAAAATGGATCAAAGACCTGAAAGTGAGACCTGAAACTATAAAACTCCTGGAAGAAAATATAGGCAGTACACTAATTGCGATTGGACATAAAGGGATCCTTTCAGATTCCATGTCTACCCAGACAAGGGAAACAAAAGAAAAAATAAACAAGTGGGACCTCATCAGACTAAAGAGCTTCTACAAGGCAAATGAAACCAGGATCAAAATGAATAAACAACCCACCAGCTGGGAGAAAATATTCGCAAATCGTTTGTCTGACAAGGGATTAATCTCAGTAATATACAAAGATCTCATACAACTGAGCAACAAAAAAACAAACAACCCGATCAAAAAATGGGCAGAGGAGATGAACAGACATTTTTCCAAGGAAGAGATCCAGATGGCCAATAGACACATGAAAAGATGTTCAACATCACTAATCATCAGGGAAATGCAAATCAAAACTACACTGAGATATCACCTTACACCGGTTAGAATGGCTATAATCACAAAGACAAATAACAACAAATGCTGGAGAGATTGTGGAGAAACGGGGACCCTCATTCACTGCTGGTGGGAATGCAAACTGGTGCAGCCTCTATGGAAAACAGTATGGAGAGTCCTCAAAAAATTAAAAATAGAAATACCGTATGATCCAGCAATACCACTCTTGGGCATCTACCCAATGGACATGAAATCAACCATCACAAGAGGCGTATGCACCCCTATGTTCATTGCAGCATTATTCACTATAGCCAAGAAGTGGAAGCAACCCAAGTGTCCCTCAACTGAAGATTGGTTAAAGAAGATGTGGTATATACATACAATGGAATACTACTCAGCCATAAGAAAAGACACAATTGTCCCATTTGCAACAACATGGAAGGACCTAGAGGGTATTATGTTAAGTGAAATAAGCCAGAGAGAGAAGGACAGACACTGCATGAACTCACTCATATATGGAATATAAGTGATCACACGGACAGAGAGATCTGATTGGTGGTTACCAAGGGGAAGGGGGGTGGGGGGGGCACAAGGGGTGAAGGGTTACATCCACAAGGTGACGGACAAAAATGTACAACTAAAACCCCACAGTGTTATAAACTAAGACATCAATTAAAAAAAAAAAAAAAAAAAAGAAGTCACTGCCCTTCGAGAAAGTTGAGGAGGGCATGGGTGGGTAGGGATCACCTCCTTGGAGTTATTACAGAGGAAGTGAAGAGGGAAACTGAGGCAGTAAGGCCTGATATTGCCTCAAGCTCCCCAAAGTCAGTGGTGGCCCCAGAGAGAAGCCCCCTTACCCAGACCTTAGAAAGAGGGCGGGGTGAGGGATGGGCCACACACACAGAGAGGGTGCATCTTCCTCAAGGCCACACAGCATGTAAGTGGCAAAGCAGGACTAGAATCCGGCGTCTGAAGCTCTCGTGCAAACCCTCTGCTCTAGCTCAGGCTTGAGTTGAATTAACGGAGGAGCCAGGGTCTCAGTCCCAGGGCCACAGGCTGTGGGGACCTTTGCTCCTTGCTGCGGAAATGGCTCCAGCCCAGGGAAGTGTTCCTCCCTGGCGCACAGACATTGGGGCCATGAGGGACAGTGAGGTCACAGCTCTCCTGAGAGGAAAACAGGGGGGCAACCGCCAGCAGGGGCCAAAAAAAAAAAAAAAGAAGAGAATCAATGGGGCCAGCCTGATGGCATAGTGGTTAAGTCTGTGCACTCTGCTTTGGCAGCCCAGGGTTCGCAGGTTTGGATCCCAGGTGCAGACCTACGCACTGCTTGTCAAGCTATGCTGTTGCAGGCGTCCCACATAAAATCAAGGAAGATGGGCATGGATGCTAGCTCAGGGCCAATCTTCCTCAGCAAAAAGAGGAATGGCAATGGATGTTAGCTCAGGGCTGACCTTCCTCACCAAAAAAAAAAAAAAGAGAAGAGAATCAACCTAGTATGCAAGTGACAGGACAATAGGAAGCTGGTGAAGGGAAGTGGAGTGTGCCACCCCAGAACATGCCTCTTTGGTATAAGGATTGTTTTGAGCTGATTTTGAGAAACAGCAGACACAGAAGCAGCTCTGAAAACAGAGTAGAAGTCACCCTTTTGAAAGGGAAATTTATATTTACAAAAGAAATCTCCATTTGTAAGGGTGTCTCCCTCTCTGAACCAGGAAGAGAAGGTTGACTGTAAATCACAAGAGAATTTAATCCATGGAGAAGCACTGACTTAAATCTAACAACAACCGTACCCTGTTCTCTGGGCTTTTCCTAGTCACCTCCCATAACCGGCCTCCCCCCACCATCCACACTTTTCTTTAGCTTAAGATGGTATTTAAGCTGGTGGGTTAGGCCACCTGGGGAGTTACTAATTTTGTCCCTGGGTACCTGCCACGTATCCATGAGGTACACATGTTAGTAAATTTCTGTTTGCTTTTCACTTGTTAAAATCTGTCTTATTACACGGGGTCTCAGGCAAGAACTCAGAAGGGTAGAAGGAAAATTGTTTTTCCTCCCCTACACTGGAATACAATTCTAAAAATAATTTGATGACCTTTGTAAACAGAAACATTCAGTTAATCCTAAATGTTTAATATCTGAGACATAAGACATATTTTGGTTTTACTTTCATATTTATCCAAGTTCTTTCTGCACATTATTTTCTGTTTTCTCAACTCTCTGCAGTGCTATCATCTTTCTTTTTTAATAATATACATGTCTCTCCTCTCCCCCGAAGACATTGTTATGAAAATGAAAAGACAAACCACACCCTAAAAGAAACTATTTGCAGAAAATATCTGACAAAGAACTCATATCTAGAAAATATAAAGAATTCAAAGTTCAATCATAGGACAAATACCCTAATAAATAATGGACAAAAGATCTGAACAGACACTTCATCAAAGAAAACATACAGAAGGCAAACAGGTACATAAAAAAGATACTCAACAACGTAAATGAAAACCACATGAGCTATCACTACACACCCACTAGAATGCCTAAGATTAAAAAAAGACTGACCATTCCAAGTGTTGGCAAGGATGTGGAGCAATCTGAACTTCCATACACTGCTGGTGGAAATAGAAAATAGTATAACCACTTTAAAAAAAGTTGATTAGTTTCCTAAAAAGATAAAAATGTAACTACCCTATAATACAAATATTCCACTTCTAGGTATTTATTCAAGAGAAATGAACACATATAGCTACAAAGACGTGTATATAGAATGTTCTTAGTAGCTTTATTTGTAATAATCAAAACCTGAAAACAACCCAAATGTCCATCAAAGGGGAATAAACAATTATGGCATATCCAGACAACAGAATACTACTTAGCAATAAAAGGGGACAAATTATTGATACACACAACATGAGTGGAATTGAAATACTGATGCCAGACAAAGGGGAGTACGTGCTATATGAGTTCATTTATATAAAAGTCTAGAAAATGCAAACAAATCTGTAACAACAAAGAGCAGGTTGGCGGTTGCCTGAAAATATTGAAGAGTCATGGATATATTCATTATTTTGATTGTGGTGATGCTTTCAGAGACATATTCAGATATCAATACTCAAACTGTATACTTTAAATGTGTGTCTTTGTATGTTAGTTATGTGTCAATAAAGCTGAAAGAGAAGTTAAGGGTGTGGTGGAGAGATTCACTTAAATCATCAAAGTGGAGTGATGGAAGACTACTGTCTTTAAAAGAAGAGCCTTGATGGAGAGAGAGAGGCACTTCTGTATACACCACGGCTCTAGGAAAGGGAACGGCGCTATTGTCAAGTACCCTATTAGATAAGGCAGGAGGAAAGGAGTTCTATTTTTATGCTGCCATTAAGTCAACATGATTTCTAATAGCAGGCAACAGACAGAACCAAATTAAAGTTCTGCTAGTGGAAGCCAGGGTAATTTTAACCCTGTCAAGGATCTCCTATTGTGGTTTAGCAGCAATCTTGAACTGTGATTGCTGCAGAGGCAAAGTGGCTGCCTCTTGCTCTGCAATTCAAATGCTCTATGATGAACCAGCAAAGAGCAAATGCGGGAGGCCAGTGCTGCTCAAATGGGCATGTCTAAAGCTTCATAAAGCAGCTCCTGGGGCAGCTAGGAGAGGGCTCTGACTAAATCAGATTCCGTTGTTTGGTGATTGCTAACTGGATTCTCCAAAAAGGATTCCCCAAGCAGGGGTTCTCAATTTGGAGTCTCTCAATTCCAAAAGAATAAAGCTGGGCATTTGGGTCTGGAACCCCTCCTAAGTCTAAGAACATTTTGTGTGTATGTGCTGATGTTTCTTTGATGAGGGTAGAGCGAGGCAGGAGATGGGCTTCAGTTCAAGGGGGGGCCAAGATGCATGAAAGGTTAAGGACTCTAAAATCATGATAGTTATTTGTGTCTAGATAGAGAAAAAAGGAGAATGGGATTGGTAAGGGATACAAAATTAATTATTATCGATATATTTCTTTAAAAAGTAAGGATCTGAACTAAATAGGACAAAATGTTAAAATTAATTATAGATGGTGGGCACATGGATGTTGATATGGTTTTCTGTACTTTTAAACCTTTTCTAAAGTAAAACTAAAATAAACACGTCACTCAAAAAAGGTTAAGAATCCCTGGCCCTAAGATATTTGAACTAAACAAGGCTAAAGCAGTGTAATTTCCCCCAAATTTAGTGGCCTAAATTAAAAAAAATGGAGCACACTAAAGAAGAGCCCTGAACTTCCTCCTTGTACCACCTGAAAGTGACCCACATTTATTCCTGTAAATTATTGGACACTTTCTCCAAACCTTAATTTCTACTTTTCTCTTTCCCCTTTTGTAAAAAACTGGATAATGATCTGGTCTTTCTTCAGCTTTCGGGAATCTTACTAATTCTCTTTAATCAATCAAAACAAGAGGTCACCTGTCCAAGTGATCCAGGAGGACTATCCTAAGATCTCCTGTTACAGTTCTGACTTAGATGGGCTTCTTTTTCAGAATGGAGATGCTGTGGTCATCTGATTACATGTGGTCTTCCCATAAAGACCAGAGAACGAGGAGGAGGGTGGGATGGGGTTTTTCATTGTTTTATTGTATGTGTCTCTCTCTGGTTTTTCATTCTTTCTGTTGTGTGTCTGGTTTTTCATTGTTTTATTGTGTGTGTGTGTCTCTGGTTTTTCATTGTGTGTGTGTGTGTGTGTGTGTGTCTGGTTTTTGTTTTATTGCGTGTGTGCCTCTCTAGTTTTTCATTGTTTTATTTACCACCTCCAAATAGCTAATCTCAGTATTCTTTTCTTCGACCCTAAAGATAATCTCAACACAAATCTGATGTCTTCTCTAAACTGGCAATTTTGCTTTCATTTTCAGTTCTGTCTCAAAGTTCCCTCAGAAACGGACACGAGTTTCCATGTTCGTGCGTCTCTCTTTTCCTCATCTCTTGTTGGATCTCTACCGGCACTGGCCTCAGCAGTCTTGTGGCTCATGGACCTCTCAGTACGGAAGAATCTTCCTTGTTTTTAGCCTCATTTAAGCCCAGATTTCTCCCAAGCCTGCTCTGGAGAAGGAGTTAGGGCTAATAATGCAAAACGTGATTATCTTTAGCTGCGAGCTCAAGAAGACTATAAATGTCCACAGCTTAGGTGACAGAATGCTGTCACAGGGGTTCTACAATTTTCAGTCAGGAACTGGTAGTTTTCATATGTTTATGGTAATTCCCTGGAAATGGAGGTTTATTTTGTTCCAGAATTTTTATTAGAAAATACTCTTCAAAGAGTATGTCTATCTTTTTAAAGAGACAAAAATAAATATATGAATAAATGCATGATACTATTTCATTCATATTTCCTTGGCAGTCAGAACCATCAGCACTTGTCACCATTAAGAGGCAAAAACATCCTTCTAGCAAAACATGAGACAAATTCTGTATGTTTTGTAAAAGTAGTTTTAATGTCCTTTAGCTTTTCTTCCTATTAACAATTTCATTTTAGCACCAGCTACCTTCACACCATAAACCTCAAAACAGCTATGGAGAAACAGGACATTTATTTCTCTACGATAATTACAAGTTACAATGACAATAATTGTATAGAAAGATGAAAAGAAACTCAGGTGGCAGGCTTTTAACAGACACATCAACCACCCAAGTTTGCAACACATAAGGTTTAAGAGTCCTGTTTCTTTAGTAAATACAAGAATTCACAACAGAAAATGAATCAGCTAACATGAGCAGCCCCAAGGGAAACACACCCGGCCAGCCGTCAAGTGCATTGCTCTTGCCTGGGCCCAGGAAAAGGAAGGAGTGGTCACTCCCCCTCTTGCCAACCTCCGGCTCCACAAAGAAACCTCCCATATTACACGTGATGTGGGGTCTCCCTGCAGCAAGTGCCCTTCTTCCTGTTCCAGAAGAAGCTGATTATCATTAGGGCTGATGCCTGACAAAGTAATTAAGTGGCTATAAAGGTGGGGTCTCTGAATGTGTGGCCTGGGAATGGCTCTTAGGTCTGCCCTAATGTTCATAGAGGCCCTAGAATCCTTGGCCTCTACTCGGGCAAAGAGGCCAACCATCCACTCGCCCCCTCGGGAGGCCTTGTCCTCTTCTGTTCACCAAAAGAAGGTGGGTGTGGAGAGGTGAGGAGGACAGTGGAAACATCGGCGGAGGCGGCACCTGGTTCCCAGGTACTGGGGAAGGGTCTAAAGTTGGCTTGAGGTCAAGGGGGAAACCCTGTGAGGGTTCCATTTTCCTTCTCTCCTGGAAGAAAATTCTCAAGACCAGTGCTGGCACCTGCCCTTCCTCATGAAGTGAGCACTCCTCTCCCCAGTATAAGCTGTTTTTTTTTTTTTTTGCTGGAGAGTGAAACCAGAGATCTTCATTCCATTAAACACCTTAAAGGCTGTTGCCTTTTCACCCAGGTTTGTGGATTTGTCAGAGATGCAGCTGGAGGCGGACCCCTACACAGTGACATTCTTGTTAAATGGCTCACCAAGAGCCAAGGTGGAAGGCACCAACCTGGAGGCCATGTGTGCAGGGGCCTGGACCTACAGATGCTGGGTAAGTTATCAATGCTGCACAGGTATAGGCACAGGTGCTGGAAAAAATATGGTTTAACCAGGAAGTGGAACTGAGGGAAAGGGGCAAAATGAGGATCCCTCGTTTAAATAAGGGGATCTGAGTATCATCTCCCTTCCAACAAATGAACAAGACAAAAACAAAAGCGTGAGAGACGGAAAACAAGAAGGAGAAATGGGGTGTTGGGAGAGAGCCCCCCATAGGAAGCTACAAGGGGGTCATTGCTGCAAGTCCGGCACCACCGCTCAGCTGGGAACAGCACCTTCCAGGTGGATTCAATGAAGCAGGCAGCAAATGTGAGCTCAGCTACAGCCCCGGGGTTCCTGACACTCTCATTTAATCCTTAATAAACTCTCGGCTTAACACCCAAGGAAATTGGGGCCCAGATAAGATGGGGGCTATGTAGCTATTTACATGGCAGAGCCAGGATTTGAACTCAAGGCTTCTAAACCTAAGCCTATACTCTCAAATGTTCATATATAATAAGGTTCCACGTGACTAAGAATGTATTGTTCCATCAAGAAAAAGAGGCCTTCAAGCCTCGCTGGCTTCATCCTGTACTCTGAATTTCCTGCTAGGCATGCTCATGGACTGAACACTTAACTACACCCCAACACAGAGCACTGGTTTGGAGCAGCTCGTGCCTGTGAACACTGACTGGCCAAGAGTTTCTTTTTTCTGGCCCACGTGCAATACACTGGTTTCTATTCCCAAGAGTTCAGGCTTTTGGAGCCCAATGTTAGTAACCCCAGACTGGCTACTCTTACAAAAGATGTACTTTTGTATTGACCACAGTTACCTAGGTGAAGAATAAATGTCATGCTCCCTTAAAAGACCTAAAATGCTTAACATCGGAAGGTAAGTTAGTTTAATTTTAAGGACCAGGCAGTGAAATGCTAGAATGAGCTGGGAATAATAAGAATTAGTATTTGGCCCCAGGTCTGCCCTAGTAGCTGGGTGACCTCGGCCAAGGGGCCAAACTTCTCTGGATCATTCCTTTGCCCTGCAAGCCTCACAAGGCTGTGCAAGGATAAAATGAGAACAATTTCAATGCCCAGCAGATGAAAGGCTTGACAGTCCTCTGTGGTCTGTGGGACCTTTTTTTTTTTAGCTTTGAGAAGGAGCAAGGGCAGCGATGGGAGGGGAGACACCCACAATTCTCTTCTGGGCATGTCTCTGACTCCTGAATAAACTCTCTCGGGGCCTGCCCCAGATCTCCCAGGACTAGACAGAGACAGACACACACCAAATACACTTCTTGGTTGCCATGGTTTGGCCCTTAGGGTCTGGGGGGAGCCAAGCCATTCTAGGAACTGGGAGTTGGTGCAAGCCTGAGGCTCCCGTGTAGGCCATCCATCAGGCCATGACCACTGCATTGACCTTGCTGGCAGAAGGTTGTCAGAGGAAGGGAAGTGTCATTCTCAGTGTGGTCTAAGCCATTCATTAAAGGACTGGAGGAAGTCATAAGAGGCTAGTAGGTCACCAGTGGCACTGGTGATGTTTCTCCCTAACTTGTCATGGAGGCTGGTGTGGCGCTTTCAGCAGCCTTCCCTGTCCTCAGAGGATGGACTGGTGTCTTCCTAATTGGACCTCTTAACATTTTTTCACTGGTGGCTCTGCCTGTCCCACCCTCTTGCATGCTAGTCTTGCCTCTTTGGTGTAACGGGAGAGCTGGGCTCTCCTGGATTCTAACTGCAACTTCCTCCAGGTTACGCTTATTATCTCAGTGAGCTGGAGCAGTGCGATGCAGGAGACTTTCCAGCTCAATCCAGTCCCAGCCTCACAAGTGGAGCCTGCACAGTGCTCTAAGAGGGCTTTTCCCAAGGAAAGGATGGTCTGCACCAGAATCTGCTCTTTCCCAGCCCACGCCCCTCCTCACCACCAGGACGTGCTCAAGAAGGTCCAGGTAGCCGAGGGTGCACTCCGTCCCATACCGCAAGGCTCTGGTGCGCACCTCCTCGCTGACATCAGGGTGGAAGGATGCTTGCTGGAGAGAGAAAGGAATGTTGACATCTTAACACAGGAAGAGCCAGCTGGTGAGTGGACTAGGTGGTGAGGGAGGAGTCACCTGCCCAGCAGTGTTGTTTAGCTCTGGACTCAGAGGCAGGAGACCTCGATTCTGGAACTGCCTCTACCCTGCCCTCAGTGACCTCCCTCATCAGAAACCTTACCTGACTCCCTGGATAGAGGTGGTGGCCCCTCCACACTCTCCTGCCACCTCCCACCTGTCCCCACAGAGGGTTCTCTGACAACACTTTGTTCTTGCCTTTTTTAGTGTCCTGGGCTGGGACAAAGCAAGTGAATCTGGTCCTTCTTTCCTTCCTTTCTCCCTGCCCCCTTTTATTGAAATGTAAGAAATTCCACATGCACTAGAAAGTCCAGGAAATATTCATGATTCAGGCTTACAGCAGGAGATGTGCTGTCCCAGGGCCAGCCCACCTTTCTCCAGCAGTGTGAGGAGTCCTGAAGCCCCTCTCTGCCCACAGGCTCATCATGCCCAGGTCCTCACTCTGTGGCCTGACCACACTGCAGTCACAGTGAGTCTCCTGACCAGGGCCCCCAGGCTCCTGGGAAACTTCAGATAAGGAGCTCCCCAGTACCCTCAGAGGCGCCATAAATAACTCATCCCACATTATACATGTCGAGATAAGCAAACCAGGACATATGGTTAACACAGCAGCCTGTGCTTTTTTCTTTGCACTTGTGACCTGCCGACTTGAGTCATTCATAATATATCATTTCAGATGACACACCCATTCATGGGGTTGCCAGATTAACTATAGAACCCATAGTTACATTTGAATTCTGGATAAATAATGAAAAATTTTTAGCATAAGTATGGGGCACTCTATATTTTATTTGCTAAATCTGGCAACCTTACCCACTTAGCCTTTTTTCCTTCTATAGCCTCACTCTGGAGGGAACTTGAGGGGCTTATGAGAATACATAAAATAGAAAACTGCAAATAAATCACAAATCAGGACAAGTACAAATCATACATTAGGATAAAAAGTCAAGGTGGAAGGGGAAAGTGACCTGCCTCCATGTTCCACGATGCTGCCCCCCGAACAACCCCCAGAGGTAGTGGGGATAATTCCAGTGGTCAGCATCTGTCATTTAAGAGCCTGGTTTTACTCATCTGAGGACTAATGAACAGGCCATGCCTTTAACCACTATCATATTTTACTCGTCCTCGATCCCGTGTCTCCAAGTGTGAGGTCAGACCCCCACGTCTGGTTTGATGAGACACCACCGGGGGAACACATGGGCTATGAGGCTACTCACTGTCACCTCCATAAGTGATGTGCAAGGCCCTCATTGAGAGTTGTGTGGGAGCTGAGGGTGAGGCACTCTTGCCCACCGCTGGTGGATCTGTAACTTGGTAGAACCCTTTGGGAGAGCAATCTGCCAGTAATTAAAATGTCATACCATTTGATCCACTAATTCTACTTCTGGGAGTCTTGCCTAAGGAAATTACCCAAAGCATAGAAAAAACAAATATGCCCAAAGATGTTCACTGCAGTAAAATTTATGATAAAAAAATGCAGACAACCTAAATATCTGATAATGGAGAAAAGATTATATTCATTCACAGTCTTTTGTGGTCATTAAACAGTTATAATGACTCATACTAACAAAGAAACAGCCACATAACATTAATTGTAATAGTAGATATAAAATTGTATTTAATGTAGACATATGCACATGGAGGTAAGACCAGAAAGAAATAGAAACTAGAATTAACTTAGGGTTAGGGAAGTCCTTGTCCCCAACTGAGGGATTAGTGTCATTCTCCCTTTCTGATAAAGTGAGCCAGTATGGAACTTACTGCCCTTCCATTTTGCCCCGGCTACCCTGCTCAGCCCCAAAGGCAGTGCTCAGGTATGGCAACACGGCCCTCTGCTTGGTCTATAAGGGTTCCTTCTGGATCCACCACTCAGCCTCCCTGGCGTTCGATATATTCCTTATTGCATACATGCTCGTTCTGGCAAGCTGCCTCATTTCTTTTGTGCAAAGGGGTGGGGAATACGGGAGACCAAAGGAAATGTAAACGTCAATAAGTCTGTTAAATAAGTTCATCCTAACAGGGGTCTCTGGGCTTAGTGGTGACACTTTGTCATCAAGTCTGGCTTTGGTGTGTGAAGCTCTGGCTGTTATTTTTCCTGCAAAATCAGGACGGTCTAACCCAGGAGCAAGATAACAGCGAGGAGCTGAGGCTGGGCAAACAGCACCTGTACTTCAATCCTTAATCCCCTCCTCTGAAAACAGGGGGACATGTGTTAGAAAGAGACTTGAGAATCCGAGCTGCCTTCCATTTCCACCTTAATCATTGTCTTTTTTTTCTGTTTAATTTCCCCTTTTCATCTCATGTCTGTAACATGGAGACAAAGTACCTGTCATTCATCAACCACAGCGACCTTGAGCACTATGGCTGGGAGGCCACTGGCAGCAGAAACAGACTGGCTGTGAAATCGAAGAGCCGGTTTCAGTTCTGAAAGAACTGATAGTGAATAGCTGTGTGACCGTGGTCATATGCCACTTAATCTCTCCAAGCCTGTCTCCAATCTGTCAAATTAGGATAATTCCCCTTGCCTTTCTTATCTAGGATCAAATGACAGAATATACACGACAGCCCCTCCCAAACTATGAGGGGCCCTGCATGTACACCATGATGGCATTTGGGCCATACCTTGCTAGGCAAGTACTATCCTCCTTTGGGAGTTATCACTTCTGGCAGGGAGATTCCATTAAGCACATCAAAATGGCAAATACTTGTGGCCTCAGAAGACAGTCTAATAAACTCCCTGGCCCAGAACACAGCAGGTCCTTCATGAAAGTGGCCCTATCACCTTGCCACCCTCTTCTCTCCACCTAACCCCCCCCCCCCCACTCTACCCTCCATCACACCCAGGAGAGCGGGTAAATGTGGTGGTGTCTCCCACACTAGGACCTTGCACACCCATTTCAGCCTGGCTGCCTCGCCCTCCCTCTGCCCAGTTACCTCCAACTCATCCCATCCCGTCTGAGGAACCCCTG
Organism: Tapirus indicus; assembly: GCA_031878705.1. NCBI lineage: Eukaryota > Metazoa > Chordata > Mammalia > Perissodactyla > Tapiridae > Tapirus > Tapirus indicus. Next base: position 53,938,950 of record CM062918.1, on the reverse strand, counting down.
AGAAGCCATCACTTGGACTGGCGCCAGCTGCCACCACAACTCACTTCACCACAAAGAATGGCACTGTCCCCTCAGACCTCAACTCCTGTGGTTCATCCCTGTCTGCTCACCATGGTAGGGGGGTTACCCATCAATCACTGAGCAGAAGTCAGAGGCCCTGGGGCAAGGCTGTCCCTAGAAGGGTGAAGATCTGGCGTGGGGGTGCTCAAAGGGAGGTAGGGGAATGGGGGACTCTTAGGGCTCACTTTCTCATTGAATAAAAAATAAAGGTTGTAAAGCTCAGGTTTCTGCAGCTCCCTCACCAAGGACGGGCTCAGGACAGCTACCCTGGTGTCCACCCAAGGATCAGAAGAGTTTCTCCAAGATTCTGGCACCGAGAGCAAAAAGGCAGTGCCCTAGAGTTCTTTTCTGTTCCTCTAACTCAATTCCTCATCCAATTATGGCAACACCCATCCTAGCACAGAATGGCTGCCTGTGGAGGCAGGAAAGGGTGCAGGCAGAAGGGAGATGCAGTTTTCATTTTGAGGGCCTGGAACAAAAGCCAGTCTCTCTACTACAGTCAGCATGGCCTCTGCCACACCCTCTGTAAGGTGTCCTGCCTATTTAGGAAGAACTGAGAGAAGTGAGAGGGTTAAGTCAGTAGGCCGACCCCATCCCCTCAAACACGAAACTACCCCAGGGAGTCATTTCCCACCTGCTGATGCACACCCGCCCTCAGCATACACTTGATACAAAGTCTAAGGTATTGAGCTGCTCCCTTCTACACACGGCCGGCCCCGCCCCTTCTCCAGGCAAAACCACACAGTCAGTCATGACAGGGCACTCTCTCTCCATCCGAAACAACGCCAAGGCCTTTACCTTGCAAGCCGTCAACATATCTGCCACGGCTTTGCGGCTCAGATTGGCAGTGGCGATCACATCCTCCTGCCTACAGGAGTTCCCAGCGGCCACGGCTTTGGCTGTTGCCATGGTGATGCCTTTCGTCATCCTTATCGATTCTTCAGGTGATGATGTCTTTTCAGGTACCTCTTTTGACTGGAACACCTGGAAGTTAGTAATAGAAGAGGTGAAAAAAATACCAAAAAGGGAAGGACAAAAATTCATCCTTCTCTGACTAGGCTGCAGCTCAGTGTCTGAAAACCAAGCCAGCAATGGGAAGAAACTGTCAAATGGCAGGAAATTAGAAATTTAATTTAAGCACAGTATTATCATTCTTGCTTTCAAGACTCTAGCATGGATAAGCCTTGCACACCTGCACTCAGCATGCACAGGAACAATATGGTGAGGGAGACATATCTACGGCATTAACCTGTTTGTTTGCAGAAACTGACACTCAATATTTGTGAACTATCCTGGGGAGGTGGTTGTGCTGCTTCCTGGTTCTTTTGCCCCATCCCTGCTGGTGCTTCAGCAGTTCCACAGAAACTCTGCAGTCCCAACGCTTATTCCCGGGCAGGACTGACCTGGACACATCACTCTGGACTCGCCTCTCTCTCTAAGTGGGTGTGGGGCTGGGGAAATGAAGCATTCAGTTTCTTCTAGTCTTAGCCTGTCTCACAAATATAACTGCATAATTGTGCAGAGGCGTTCATGTTGAGTGCACCACAGTGACGCTGTGAATTATAACCACACACACACACACACACACACACACACACACACACACCCATTTTAGAGAAGCTGAAATAAATTAACCATGGTAAGTTAAAATCCCACTTTAAAGTTCCACCTGTCAAGCCAGCCGTGACTACTTCAAGCCCATCTGTCTTGTGTCTCTATCATGTGTGCTGAATGTGCACGTGTCCTTGCACAGGAGGACTCTCAAACCAGTCGGGGCTGCTGTCTTCAGCCATGTTTCAGCAGGGAAATCTTCCCTGAGGCAGAAGGGAGGACCCAGCCAGCATCCCTGCCATGCACCAACCAGTGTCAAACATCACTACCCCCGTCATAATGGACAGCTGCAATTAAGCTGCCCAGAACTACACCTGAATGCTACAGTGGGATGAATGCCACAGGTACAGAGCCCTCCACACTCACATGGCCCTTGTGGCACATTCTCCTTTGGAAACCTCCTATGTCCACAGAAAAACACAATCTGGGTCAATTCTAAACCAGACTGGTATACTAAGGTTGACCATGTGTCTGCAATTTCCCAGGAAAGCTCCAAATTTCAAATCTCCTCTTCCACTGCCAACATTTGGCTCACCCACACCTGTCAAAATGTGTGTCTAGACATTTGGTAGGAAACACCCAGCCCATGCAGGCAGGAGAGGGCAGCAGCGCTCAAGGACACCACTTGTATTTTTTAGTGTCTCCTTTCTGTGAGAACTAAGTACAACACCAACCAAGGTTGGAGTCATTAAAAACAGGACAAGAGATCCCAAGGCTCCACAACCAGGATCCAATAGAATTGCCTACTTTCGCTGCTAACCCTCAGGGGCCTGTGGACTTCACAGGTGACCCTCTAAAGATACAGAACAGCTGGCAGCAAAGGCAGGTCCCCCATTCCTCCCTCCAAAAAAGAAGCTGAATCTGTGACCCAACCTCCCATTGAAAACAAATCTCAGTTTGATGGGGCCAACCTAGTGGCGTAGTGGCAAAGTTTGCATGCTCCGCTTCGGCGGTCCGGGATTCACAGGTTCAGATCCCAGGCACAGACCTATGTACCACTCATCAAGCCATACTGTGGCAGTGTCCACATACAAAATAGAGGAAGATGGGCACAGACGTTAGCTCAGGGCCAATCTTCCTCACACAAAAACAGAAATCTCAGTTTGAAACCACTCATTTTCAGCATATTTCTATTTCTAGGGATTAGGATGAGTCAATCCACAACCATCATGGAATCAAAACAGCAGTTGATAATATTCATAGCAATGGTAACACCAGGACACCCTCATGCTACAATGCTGGAACCAGGCAAGAAAGAACACAGGGTCAATTTCTCTGAGATCAGACACCTCAAACAGAAGGAAGGTGGATTTAAAAGGGAAGTGTCCCAGGTAAAGGCATCCAGGTTTTTCTAATTGTGAACCTCAGACTCCAAAATCCATGTGTGTGCAGCAGTGTGAAGTATTGCTGAAAGTAATATGAATCAATGGGGGCTGTGTGTGGCTACACATTATACATGTCATTTAAACTCAAGGTGAGTGCAAATAGCCATACTGAGTTTTCCCTTTGCCAAGAATCTTCCGTAATGCTTTCTTTTCAAGCTGTAATTTTAGTGGAATTAAACCTGGTCAGTCATAAGTGATACATTTCCATTAATTTCTTAATTACAATTATAAATTGATCCTAACCACACTCCGAGGTGGTCAGTTACAAATGGGGTCTCAATTATACAAAACTACCAGCAGGCAGGTAAGTGGGCCTCCCTAGCTCAGGGGCTCCAGGTAAATCTCTTTATGCTAAAAATCTCTGAGAAGTCTGCACTGGGTGGGTGGGGGGGCCGGGGGCGGTGTCAGCTGTTGGACACAGGTGCCCAAGGGAGGTAACTGTTGGCTCCTTACCGTGAGCTCCTGCTTCATGTACTCGATTGTGGCCTCCAGTGCCCGTGTACCCCGGGTGGCCTCGTCCTCCACTGCCTTCACAGTCTTGAGGAGGGAGGTGACATTGGTCACCATCACCTGCATAGGAAGAGAGGCCGAGAGAAAATGGAGTGCACTGAAGTCCAATCCCTACTCTTGTTAGTTCCAGATCTAGTGCCACGAGCACGAACACCTCTCTTTAAGTGAGAAACGGGCTCAGATGTGTATTCTCCTGATATTCTCGTGTGTGCTTCTCTCACTCCAGCATGCCCCCTGCAATCTTGCCCCTAGTTGGGGCTCCACTCTACCTTGGCAGCCCCCTTGAGCTGGTACATGGAGGGGTCGTCGGCAGGCTTGCTGGCTGCTCCCTTGGTAGCACCAATGAGATCTGAAAGGGCCTTGGCCACATCTTTGATGGCGTTGATCAACACCACCTGGAAGAGAGCACGGAGCCCAGGTGAGCCCAGTGGAGCATCACCTGCTGCTTCACCAAGAGCACACAGCCTGGGGTCAGCTGGGGTCAGGTGGGGGGTATTCGGGAGGCAGGTCTGCATCAGCAGCTGTCAAGCTTGCAGCAAGGTTGAGTCCCCAGGAGCCACCCCCAGAGACTCTGACGCAGGAGTCTGGGTGAAGATCTAGCATCCAGACTTTAAGAAGCTCCCCAAGGGAAGCTGATGCTGAGGCAGAATGCAGAACCCAGGTAGATTTAGCAAGTTCAAACACCTCCTAGCTGGCAGCTCTGCTGGCAAGTTGCTTATGAAAGGATGAAGGCAGCTAAGCAGACATCTGAGAGGCAATACCACTTACCTGTGCCCTGAACTGGTAACCAAAACCAAAAGAACGAAATGTAAGCTGCATCCCCTGGCCTGCAAGCCGTCCATGGCACCCTGCCTGCACCTCCAGCTGTGGTTCATAGGATTCTGACTCACTCAACATGCTATGGGCATGTGGGTGTTTCTTTCTTCCCCACTGGAAATCTCAACTCATTCGTACTTCAGGGCCTCTGTGCTTGCTCCTCTCATCCTGGAACCTGGCTCTTTTCATCAGTCAGGTCTCAGCTCAAATGTCATGTCCTCAGAGACCTTTCCTGACCACCCTAGCTATAGCCGCCCCCCCCCCCCGCAACTCCCCCAGCTTGCCCTGTTTATTTATAGAACTTATCAGTTTGTGGAATGACTTCATTATTCATTCACTTATACATTGTCTCTCTTCTCCCTCAACCTGGATGTAGGCTCCAGGAGGGCTGGCCTGGACTTCTGTCTGTTGTGTTTTGCACACAGAACAGGGCCTGGCACGTAGCAGCCACTCAGCAAATACTCATGGAAGGAATGAATGAATACCTAGGTGTGCACCCACATAACACTATATATGATACAGTATCTTCACTCTTCTAATTGAACAGAGACCACAGGCCATCTTTCCAGTATGCTGGACTTGGAATCTGAAGTAGGAGCCACACTTAGGAGTTATATGATATCAGGCATTACACTTAAGTCTTGGTCCAGTGGCTACAGCAACAACCCCTACTTCTATAATCACCACTACCACCTTTCTAGAGAGCAGTGTTGCAGGTGCTGAGTCAAGCATGCTGCACGTTATCTCCTTTAATCCTCACTGCCATTTCAAGTGGGAACTGCGATGCTTGGGTCCACTCTCCCAGAGCCCGGGAGCCGCAGGGTTGGGATGCAGACTGTGGTCAGTGTGATCCCAGGGGCCATGATCTTAACCTCCACACTGTATTACGCTCTACAGCTCTGGTTCCTCATCTACAAATGGGACTAGCAGCGCCAGCCCTGCCTCTCACTGCACTGCTGTGAGGATGAACCGGATAACACACGTGAAAATGTATTAGAAACGCTAGAGGCCCAGACAGGTGCAAGCACAGCAACACTGTGATTTCACAGCCTCCTGCTGCCTCCCACCCTCTCTCTTTCTGTCTCCATCCTGTGCCTTCTGGCCCACAGGTGCACAGAACCTCTGCCAACCTCTGAAACCACAGGGCAGGTTGGGCTGTGACGGGGCTCGTGAGGAACGGCTGACATGTGGCAGACCTCACACTGATTCCTGGGATCACAGCAGGGAGGAGTGGGGAGAGGAGACTGAGGCACAGCAAGCAAAGGTGTGCTGCCAACACCTGGCAGACACTGTCCCATTCCAGGTCACTGGATGACTGACCGGCGAGTAGGGACATTTTTCTGAAGGGATATTTTGCACTAGGGGTCTCATTAGAAATTGGGGCTTTAGGACATCTAGATCATTTGGGGAGTTAAGGCTCTAAGCAACTTGATAAATTTCTTCGTGTTCCAAGATTTAAACCCTGCATTTCTTCGTGTTCAAAGATTTAAATCCTTCCTGGCCGATTCACTTCTCCTAAAGTTGAGCCAGCCTCGGAAAGTGTGAGTTCCAACCCCACTGATGTGTTTCGAGCTTTTCCTTCCTCCATGGGGGCAAGAACAATACTGCAGGGAGGGATTTCTGTGAATGCTTCAAATTCCAGAGGGCAGCCAATCTGAGCTCTGATGTTATCAAGAGAAATTCAGCAGAAGGAGTAAAACAACACATGGAATGTTTCCTCGGGGAGCTCTGCTCCACTGGAGGACTTCAGGAAGGGAAGGGTCACGGCCATGTGGGAGCAAAGATGGTAGCTGTCGTCCACCTGGGCACTGGATGGTAGGGGGCTTTCTATCCAGTATTGTCCCAATGGGACAAATAGAATAGTTTACTGGGTTAGGTTTAAGCAGTGAAAACAGAAGTGTTTACCATTTGCTGGTGCTGGGATAGAGAGAACAGAGGGATTTTTAAGCTTGCACTTGGGAAAGGGTAGAATCCATTATTGATGGCCCTGGTTGGCTGTTAGTTCAACAACAGCTGAACATGTACTTGTTGGGTATTGACTACATGCTGGGAGCTGAGTTGGGCGCTGGCCTAGGCTGGGGACCAAGGAACAGGCAGATAACTTCAGTGAAATTGCTAAATTTGAAGCATAGAGTCAGAGGAGCACAGAGACCATCCATACTCCTAAATTCCTCTCTCTCCTCCCCTTCAGAAGCAAACTTCTCAAGCGGGGTGTCTATACATGCTGGCTTCCTTTCGTCACCCTCATCTGGCCAGTCCACACAAACAGCCCTTGCTGGGGGAACCACTGCCCCTCACGGTGCTAGGGCCAGGGGCCAGCTCTCAGACTGTCATCTTTCTTGACTCCTTAGCCGTGTTTCCGCTGGGCTGAAACACTTCCTCCTCTGAACATCAGGCTCCCTGGCTTTCTGCCTACCAGCTGTGGCAGCTTCTCAATATTCCTTAGGCATCTCTTTCTCCTTAATATGGTCCTAAAGGGTGAATTCCTCAGCTCTGCTTTGAAATTCCCTCCCTCTCTTACTCCACGCTCTTCCTCTCCCGTGGTTGCAGTCACTGTCCATATGCCAACAACCCCTGAGTCCACATCCCTGTACTTGAGCAGGCTCATGCCCACTCACTACCTGCATCTCTCTCTGGCACTTCCAGTTCAACATGCCCCAAACTCAACTCACCTTCATCTCCCTGCCCAAGCCAGCTCTCCCTCCAGGGAGCTCCAGCTTGGTACCTAGAGCCACCATCCTCTCAGTGATCTAGCCTGAAATGTGGAGTCATCCTGGCCTCCTCCCTCTCCCTTATCTTCAAAGGCTCACTGCATTCAATCATTCATTAGCCGAGCTGAGTCTTCTTTACAGATTCCTCTCAAATCTATCGGCCAGTCCCCATCCCCATGGCAGCCACCATAGTCCACACCACTATCTTGCCTGAGTAACTGCTTCCTACCAGTCCCCATAACGGACACACTCATGCACATAATGTTTACTTCAGAAGTTCCTCTTTATCCTTTGTCTTCTCCTGAGGCCTGGTGCACAGTGTTTGCGGGAACATGAGGGGGACCCACTCCCCCCAGGCCCACCCATACCTGAGTCTCGGGGTCGTCAGACCCCAGGCTGGCGGCCCCCAGCTTGACCACCTCGGCGAGCTGGGTGATGGTGGCTGCTGAGGATTGGGCTGCCTGGGCCAGCTTGTCTGGAGTGGATGCGGCCCCTGACACCAACAGTTTTGTGTCTTCCACCAAGGCCTTGGCTGTCTTCAGAATGTTCTCCCTGAGAAAGGGGGAAAGGCAGAAGGGAGGAGGTGAGACAAAGGGCAAAGCTTTGTTACTGGTAGTTAAGAAGAAAAGAAACCCTTCATAAGGGGCTTTTCATTAAAGGGCTTTGAAGAAGAGAGGTGTTGTGTTTCCCTTCCCTCATCAGCAGGCTCTCATCTTCCATGTAGGAAAAGGGGGGAACAAAGTCAACCCAGAATTCACATAGTAGATTAGTAATAAAACTTCAATTACAGATTTGGGCCCACCAGGTGGCCCACTCCCCCCAGTCCTGCAGCTAAATGAGAGGTCAGCTTCTTTCCTCTGGTTCCCACTATCCCTGAAAATACCTCCAGGAAGCTGTGAGGACTCATGGGTCAGGGGACCTTGCCTGGGACACACCCGAGCCCAAGGGCCTGGTCCTGGAAGGGTGATAGAGTATTGGGAATCTCACCCTTGCCAGGCCTTGGGACTGAGAGAGAGGAAGAAAGGTGCCAGACACATGGTAAGAATATGGGGGGTCTCCAGCAGCAAATGGAGACCCCAGCACCAGCCTTGGGAGTGGGGCCTGAAGAGCCAGTCCCAGAGAGATGGCAGGCTTGGAGCTCCACTCCCCATTTAGGTTAAGAGCTAAATGTGCTGCCCCAGACACTCCCAGTCCTGCTGTGGTTGGTGAGCAAATCAGAGGCATAGCTTTTTGGCTTGGAAAATGAAAGATCAAAAAGCCGTCCTCTGCTGGAACAGGCTGGATTTAGGCTGTGAAAGGCAAAGCTGGAACATGACTCTGTGTTTACAGTTGGCAAAAGGGGCTTATTTTGATTATGTGGTTCACTTTCCCTACTTGAGCATCTTATTGAAATCAAAATGGATAACCACATTTCTGGCTCTTGGGAAGCATCTCCAAAGTCCATCAGGCCAGCCCAAACCTCTCCCTGCCCAGGAGCCCCCAGGACTGCCTCTGCTCCTGTACCTGTGGTCTGCAAAGGTCTCGTTGTTCTCTGCGTTCAGGGTCCCTGCAGTCGCAAACATGATGGTGGTGTCTAGGTCGGCGATGATTCCGGACACAGCAGTGGCAGCCGTGATACATGCCTGGGTCCCCTTGTTACCAGCCTGGAGAGCTGACAGTACCAAGGACACCTGTAGGCAGACAGGGAACGTCACGGGGAGCAGAAAAATGGAGAAAATGTAACGCAAAGGCCTGTGGACTCAAAAAACACTGAAAAAAAGAAAAACCCTCAAAAAATAGAAGAGAAGGAAACTCTTCCAGACTCATTTTATGAGGCCAGCATTACCCTGATACCAAAACCAGACAAGGACAACACAAAAAAAGAAAATTACAGGCCAATATCCCTGATAAACATAGAAGCAAAAATCCTAAAAAAAAGAAATTAGCAAACAAAATTCAACAATACATTACAAGGATAATACACCATCATCAAGTGGGATTTATTCCAGAGATGCAAAGATTGTTCAACATCCACAAATCAGTCATATGATACACCACATTAAAAAATGAAGGATAAAAATCACATGATTATCTTAATAGATGCAGAAAAAGCATTTGACAAAATTCAACATCCACTTATGATAAAAACTCTCAACAAATTGGGTATAGAGGGAACACACCTCAACATAATAAAGGCCATATCTGACAAGCCTGCAGCTAATGTCATACTCAATGATGAAAAGCTGAAAGCCTTTCCTCTAAGATCAGGAACAAGACAAGGATGCCCACTCTTGCTACTTTTATTCAACATAGTATTCGAAGCTCTGGCCAGAGCAATTGGGCAAGAACAAGAAATAAAAGGCATCCAAATTGGAAAGGAAGAAGAAAACTGTCACTATTTGCAGATAACATGATATTTTATACAGGAAAACCTAAATACTCCATAAAAAAAAACTATTAGAACTAATAAATCAATTCAGTAAAGTTGTAGGATTAATACACAAAAGTAATACACAAAAATCTGTTATGTTTCTATACAATAATAATGAACTCTCAGAAAGAGAAATTAAGAAAAGAATCCCATTTACAACTGCATCAGAAAGAATAAAATACCTGGGAATACATTTAACCAAGGAGGTGAAAGACCTGTATGTTGAAAACTATAAGACAGTAATGAAAGAAATTGAAGACTACACAAATAAATGGAAAGATATTCCATGCACACAGATTGGAAGAATTAATACTGTTAAAATGTCCATACCACCCAAAGCAATCTACAGATTCAGTGCAGTCCCCATCAAAATTCCAATGGCATTTTTCACAGAAATAGAATAATCCTAAAAATTTATGGAACCATAAAAGACCCCAAATAGCCAAAGAAATCTTGAGAAAAAAGAACAAAGCTGGAGGCATCATGCTCCCTTATTTCAAACTATATTACAAAGGTATGGTAATTAAAACAGTATGGCATTGGCATAAAAACAGAGACATAGATCAGTGGAACACTATAGAGAGCCCAGAAATAAACCCACACATATATGGTCAATTAATTTATGACAAAGGAGCCAAGAATATACAACGGGGAAAGGAGAGTTTCTTCAATAAATATTGCTTGGAAAATTGGACAGCCACTGCAAAAGAATGAAACTGGAACACTATCTTGCACCATACACAAAAATTAACTCAAAATGGATTAAAGACTTGAATGTAAGACCTAAAACGATAAAAGTCCTAGAAGAAAATATAGGCAGTAAGCTCCTTGACCTAAGTCTTGGTGATGATTTTGAATCTGACACAAAAAGCAAAAGCAACAAAAACAAAAATAAACAAGTGAGACTTCATCAAACTAAAAAGCTTCTGCACAGCAAAGGAAACCATCAACAAAATGAAAAGGCAGCCTACTGAATGGCAGAAAATATTTGCAAACCATATATCTGATAAGAGGCTAATATTCAAAATATATAAAGAACCCATACAACTCAGTAGCAAAGAAAAAAAAACAAAACAAAACCAAAACTAAGCTGATTTAAAAATAGGCAGAGGATCTCAATAGACATTTTTCCAAAGATGACATATAGATGGCCAACAGGTACATGAAAAGATGCTCTACATCATTAATCATCAGGGAAATGCAAATCAAACCACAACGAGATATCACCTCACACCTGTTAGAATATTTGGCCGTCATCAAGAAGACAAGAGAGAACAAATACTGGAAAGGACGTGGAGAAAAGGGAACCCTGTGCACTGTCGGTGGGAGTGCAAACTGGTGCTGCCACTATGGAAAACAGTATGAAGCTTCCTCAAAAAATTAAAAATAGATCTACCATATGATCTAGCAGTCCTACTTCTGTATATTTATCTGAAGAAAACGAAATCACTAACTCAAAAAGACACATGCACCCCCAAGTTCATTGTAGCATTATTTATAATAGCCAAGACATGAAAACAACCTAAGCATCCTTGGATGGATGAATGGATTAAAAAAACGGTATACACACACAACTGGAATATTATTCAGTCATATAAAAGAATGAAATCTTAGCATTTGTGACAACATAGGTGGACCTCGAGGGTATTAAGCTAAGTGAAATAAGCCAGAGAAAGAAATACCATATGACCTCTCCTATATGAGGAATCTAAAAAATGAAATAAATTAAAAAAAAATCAAGCTCATAGACACAGAGAACAGATTGGTAGTTGTCAGAGGCAGGGGGTAGGGGATGGGAGAAATGGGTGAACTGTTTTTATTTTTTGTTTTTAGTTCAAATAAATTGAATAAAAATTAAAAACAAACAATAACAACCAAACTCATAGAAAAAGAGATCAGATTTGTGGTTATGTGGCAGGGGATGGGGGTTGAGGGGGATTAGATGAAGGTAGTCGAGACACAAACTTCCAGTTATAAATAAATAAGTACTAGGGATGTAATGTACAACATGGTGACTATAGTTAACATTGCTGTATGGTATTCATGAAAGCTGTTAAGAGTAGGTCCTAACAGTTCTCATCACAAGGTTTTTGTATTCATACGAGATGATGGACGTTAACTAAACTTACTGTAGTAATCATTTCACGATATATGTGAAAGAAATCATTATGCAGTACAATCTAAACTTATACAGTGCTGAATGTCAATTATAAAACTGGGGGGAAAAGTAAACAGACACACAACACTGAACTTTCTCTCTGGGAGTCAATGCAGCCGACGGGTTAACAGCACAGTTTGGAATCTACAGCCTCAGCCTGGACACCAGCATTGCCATTTGCCGGTGATACAATGTTGGGCAAACTGGTTCACTGAAGTCTCAGTTTCCTCATCTGTAAAATGGGGCTATGACTTCTTGCCTACCAGGGTTGATGGCAGGAATAAGTGGGGAAAAATATATATGTAGTGATTAGCATGGGACTTGGGATATAAGGGTTCAGTAAAGGGCAGATACTATTATTAATTATGATTATGTTTCTGAAACCACACGGGGGTAAAGGATTAGGCTCCTGTGAAAGGTATGGCCATTTCTGTCCGCTCTGATCAGGTTTTCTATAGAACAGCCCTCTGCTAACACTCATCACTCCTTCCCTTGGCTGCCTCTTGATTGGAAATCCTTCATAGTGGAGCCTGGAGGGGCTGGAGCCCAGGGAGGATCTACGTATGGAACCTCTCCACCCCTAACACTCCCTTGAGCCGTCGCCCACCCCTGGATAATAACTCCAGTGACCTGAGGGTCCAGCAAGTTGGCTAAGGTGGGAACCCTCCACTGCCACCTGCCATCCCTCCAGTACACCCTCACTGTTCCTAGAGACACTTTCCTACAACATAAACCTGACCCCACCACACCCCTGGGTACAATCCTCCCCGGCTGAGGGGAGGAGCTGAGCTTCCTTTACAACCAGGTCAACTTCTCTGCTCTCCACCACATTCTTGCCACATCAGCCAGCTCCTTACTTCCCCAAACTCCTCCACTTTCCCGGCTACGAGTCTGCCCTCTGCCTGCAACGCCCCCTCCCTACTCTTCTCCAGACACTGAGCTACTTATCCTACAAGAGCCAGATTAAAGCCGCCCTTGAGACACCTTCCTCACTCTCCTCTTCCAAACAGACAGCTGTACCTCCGAAGAATTCCACAGCACACTGTCCCTGCTCTCAGGATGGCCTGTTTACCGCAGGTTAAAACAGCATGCATCTGGCTAGTGGCTGAAGGCTCTTTGAGGCCAGGAGCTTTCTATTAACCTCTGTGTGCACATCACTTGCCATCCTTGACTACAGCTGACCCAAAGACGAGTCTGAAAATGTTTTGTGAACGCATTTTTTTAAAACACACTGACAAGAGAGGGGAGTTACAGCATCAGTGAGAGGCACAGAGTTTGAATGTTCTCTCCCTCCTGTGCTGCTCAGATCTTAGCAGAGGCTGTGACACAGCCTGGCAGGAGGGGCAGAGGCCCCATTTCCTGAGCATCTGTCTCATCCCAAGACCAGCCCACAAAGAACCATTTCTCTTCCTCATTTGCCTGATCCTCCTTTCCTGAGTTGAATGCCACTGTGTCCCACCAAGAAAAGATGAGTCAGACTGGCACAGAGCTGGCCTGGAAAGGAGGTATCCAGTTTCTGGAAAAAACTCCCAGAGGATGGGCAACAAAGATCAAGAGAAGTAATCAAAAGGCTGGGAGGGACGTTCTCAGCCAGGTTGAAAGGAAAAGAGTCCAGAAACAGTGTCCCGCCCACTGTGAAAGGTGTGCAAGTCAGCAGGGGTTTACTGAGCAACTATTAGGCACTAGGGGATGAGGACATGAAGGTGAACAAGTCAAGGGGCTCATGACTGGGGGGATGTTACACAGACACAACCAAGCCGTGTAAGAAAGACACACCAGGTGGGATGGGAGCGCAGGAGATGAGAAGAGCAGGGACATGCAGCAAGAAACCACTGAAAAGGCTAGTTGCTCTGAAGGAGCTGACCTCCGCCTTCGATCCTTCTCCAGGTGGCCAGATCAGGGATCCTCTGCTGAGAGAAGCAGTAAGATCAAGGCCAGCTCAGGAAGATCATGTTGCTTGGCCACACTCACCACCCCATGCAGCTCGGACCCACTCCTCCCCTCCCCTCACACTCCAGTTACAAGGTCTTCTATGGGGGAACTTGGCAAGAGTAAGTTCAACAACAAGGAAGGGCTTTGAAAGGAGGGAGAAAGCCTTCCTCGAGCTGAGAGATTTATTTCCTCGTCCTGTGGAGTCCAGGGAGGCCTGGACAGTCCTGTGGGTGGCGGGAGACGGCCAGACCGCTGCTTGGCCTCGGCAAGGGGCCACGTACAGAGCAGCCTCTGTAGTGGCAGCTTCCAGATGAGGGGTCCCCTGCCACCTCTCAAGTCTTGTTGCCAAGCTTCTAAACAGTGCAGAGCTCTATGTCCTAGGGACCCAAGTGGAGGAGAGGGAGCAGCCTGCAAAACAGCTGTCCTGAAAAATGACTCAGAGAAAGAAGCAAAGCACAAGATGAGCAGACTGTGGGAGAATAAAGGAGCTCGTGGGAATGAAGGGACGTCAAGAGCCCTGCACTGTTAACCAGGGAAACTTTGAGAAGAGAGTGTTGGAGGACAGTTTGCAGAGAACAGTCCAGTTAGTATTTATTAAATGTTGAACAGCGTGTCTGGCACTGTGCCAAGCGCTTTCACACGTATCTCCACATTTAATCTTCACAACCCAACGGGCCAGGAATGATCTTTCTTTATCCTCATTGCACAGAGGAAATCGAAGCTTAGAAGGATGAAGTCACTTAGCTGAGATCCTAGAGCCCCGTTTACTACACTACACGATGCTCTCTACCAACAGTTGCCTTAGACTCAGAAAACGTGCAGGTTCCTGCTCTCCAACGTGCCGTACGACTGTGGGCAGGGTGTGTAACCCTCCCCTACTTCCCTGTCTCGTCTGGAAATGAGAGGTTACATGAAAGAAGCTATAGGTACTTCTTCCTCAGCCCTTGGCACCTGGGAGCCCCCCAGGGGGCAAAAGCGTCAAAGGGGGCTGCAGGGAGGGTTCCTGGTGCTGAGACTCTGATACTGTCTGTCCAGTCTGTCCACAGGAGAGCCCTCCAAAGTGTGGACGCTGGAGCCCTGCCCTGCGTGGGACAGTCCTCTCACACTATTTCTCAGGGCCCATGGATCACCCCCAGTTCCCTGATGTGCCCTGTCCCTGGGGAGACCCTGGCGGGGAGGAAGACCAGACATGACTCAGCTGGAGTGTTTTCGGCTTAGTTTCCCACTTGTATCTCTGGTCACACAGTGTCACTAAGAGCCAGTGTGGGTTACCGTGGCTGTGTGACCCAAGGGCTGTCCCTTACCTTCTCCGTGACCGCACGGGCACAATCGATGAGCTCCCTCTTGGTGTAGCTGTCCGTGGGGCACACCTGGAGGGCCCCCGCCTTCTGCACGAGGAAGATGCAGCCGTGGCCCAGGTCCTGCACACGAGTGCGAATCTGGAAGCCGATCTGTGGAGGCAAGCCCAGGGTGGGGAAGGAGCAGCATGATGGCCCCTGCCATGGAGGTCTTCCCCATGTGGAAAATTTCTCCTGCATCCTATGGGAGTCTGGCTAGGAAAATTCCACTGCTATTAGGAGCCTGTGCTTGGTGAAGTATGGAATTTGTTTGATTTTGCTTCCCTCTTTCAAGACTGTAAAATGCCCACAGTCTCTTGTAAGCAAGCCTGCACCTCATCATCCTAGCACGCCTTCCGGATCTTTGTTACCTTTCCTGGTGTGTTGTTTGTCTGTATCCTGAGCCACCTGATAGGAATGTTAATTAGATGAACTCTGTGGGATAATTTTGTTGTTTATTCAACAAGCATTTATTGAGCCCCTACTGTGTATCAGGGCCTCTTCTAAGCAGGTAATGCACTGAATTTCATTGATTCCTCACAAGAGCCCTGGAAGGTAATTAGAAGTTCAAAATATATAGTTTTAGTATGAAGCATATTTTAAAGTATTCAGATTCTTGCACAATTGCTATCTTTACAAACCAGAACATCCCCTTCCTCAGCTGTGCCCTGTGATGAGAGCAACCACGCTGGGCCCAGGCTTCGTTTTTATCAGGCCAGGTTGAAGTTTCCTTAAAAAGGTCCATTTTTAGAGGTAAAGGCTCAGCAGGCATGCATTCTTTTAATGACCCCTGGGTTGTGTGATTATAAAAGGGACTTTGCCTATAAGAAGCCAAATGAGCTCCACTGTGGACAAGCTGTCAGCTGTCTCTTTAAGGTGTAATAAATTCCACCTCCACCTTGCAAAGCTTACATTCCTCTGGCTCTGTTTCACATCAATTTTCATTTTGGTCTGATCAATATAGCTGTCATAAATAATCTGCCCTCCAGACCAGGTAAGCAACTAAAACCAAAACAACCCTTAACCTTTAGTTAATAAGTGTTATTTTCAAGAATCCACAATAGCAAGAAGCTGTGGCTTATCCTTCCAGCATCGATCAAGAATAGCAACGAAAAGATCTCGGGTATTATAAATATAACATGGGCAATTTGGGCCACCTGGATGCTATCTTCCAATATCACCCCATTACTCAGAGTTTAAGGAAGAGTGACTTTGGGGAGTGCAAGGGGCTGCAAATGTTAACTCTCTTATTATTGAAACACATGCTGCTTTTAGAGAAAAAGGTAATTCCTTTAACCCCTTAAGCTCCAAAGAATGTTTAAGTCCATTTAATAGAAAATTCTCCTAATCCAGAAAGTTGGGCTTCTGCTCTCTTGGGTGTCTTCTATTGTACGTAGGGTGCTGCAAAACCTTCACAGTCAGGCAGGGCTTCTTATTAACCGTCTCCACGGTAGAATACAACATGAGTGGCACCCCAGGAACATACAACCTGGCAGCTAACAGGTCTGGACTAGTGCAGCAACAAAGCTGCCACTGAGATGGGGAAAGACACAGTGGTAATGCCATTTAAATATAGCTGCTTGCTGGACATGTTTGTTGGTTTAAACACAAGGCCAAGCTGAAGCAGGCAGATGCCCCATTAAAGTTTTAAACTCAACCTGACTCAAGGCTTTTCAGATCCATATGTGGTCATGCGCCGCATAATGACGTTTCAGTGACAGTCCGCATATAGGACGGTGGTCCCATCAGATTAGTACCACATAGCCTATGTGTGTAGTAGGCTACACCATCTAGGTTTGTGTAAGTACACTCTGTGATGTTTGCACAGCAACAAAACTGCCTAATGATGCATTTCTCAGAATGCATTTCCGTCCTTAAGCAACGCATGACTGTAGTTTAGCCCAAAGTACTCAAGAGGCAGAGCTAACCCAAAGGCAAGAGGTTGGCTGTGAAGGATGAGCACAGATTTCTAACTGAATGGTGCTGCTGGGAAATCAGGTAAGGGCAAATGGAGGAAGAAACATTTGTAGAATTTCAAAATAAAAACGACCTTACAAATTCCACCTCCCCATTTACAGACGAAGAGACAGGCCCAGAGAAGCGACATGATTGGACCAAGATCACACAGCTGGTCCCCAGCAAGGCCAGATGGGAATCCAGGTCCCTAGTCCCAGCATAGTGCTCTATCCATTAGATCAGTATTTTTCTAACTTCTCTGATCTTTTTCCACTTAGCAGACCCTCGTTGACCCCCAAATAAAATCTCTCATGGAACATCAACACATAAAATTGACAGAAGTAATCTGTTATAACTCTTCTTTTGAGTTAAAATTTATATCCTTGGCAATAAAAAGTCAACAATGAGACTGAGTGAACCAAACTTTAAAAGTTGGGGTTACGAAGGCCAGTTACAGCCTCAGCCACCAACTCATTTCTGCATTTTGCTTTGGTTGCACAGTATTGAGAAAATCCTGTTACGTGAGTAAACAAAGCAAACAGGAGCGGTTTTCTGGCAGTTCCCGACCATAGCAGGCAGGGCAGACGCTGCATTAGCCTGAGGTCTGCACGACGCCCCCCGGTGGCCCAGCGTGAGGCACTGTGGTCCCAAGGGGTTCCTGTTTGGCCTAGAATACATTCAAGAGCACATGCAACTTTTCCTAACAGTTTCAAAAACAGTTCAATTATGCTTCAAAAGTGAGACTTGAGTCAAATGAGCAGAACTTCCAAAGTGCCTCCCTGGGTCAGGGTTCTGAAGAATAAGGTGTGAAACCATTGTGCTGGAAAGGACCCGGGCTCTGAAAGAGCATTTTCCATGCACCACTCCTGCTCTCTGCACGGGGCCAAGCCTGAGCTGTTTGCAGAATGAGGGTGCAGTGGGACAAGCAAACCTCTTAAATCACTCCCAAATTACCCTGGGGGTGGGAGGGAAAAGGGACCTTCTCCTGACCTGTCTCAGACCTGAAACCTATGGGCAGACATGATAAATGGTGGGAATACACCCTCAGTGATATTCTCATGCTCCCTCAGCCCCTCTCAGAAGGCCATGCTGTTAAAACACACCCAAACGTCCTGATGCTCAGCCCCTCTTTTGGAGGTGACATCACGCATGTAGCAAAGGATCCCGTAAATGCAACCGTGGAGCTGGCACAGTGGTCATCAGGGATGAAATTCCAGTTAGGAAGCACCAAAGATGACCAGCACCAGAAAGCAAAGGGATGAGACTAAAATAAGGCAAGAGTTGCAAAAGCCCTTGGGGTTCCTGGTCACCCCCGGGCTTGGTCCTGGTGGTTGGGTCTGTGCCAGGTCACACAATTATCTTTTAGGTGCCTGGAGGTCCCCTTGACCTTTGGCCATGCAAACCTCCTATATACTTGGCTGCATCATCCTACTTGGACAGCATGCAGGAGGAATGTAGTATTAAGAAGGACAAGTTGCAATAGGTTTTCCTCACTTATTTTCACAGACTAAGAGGGATGAATGTAACAGGAAGGAAGGGATCTCAGGATCCCAGCCCCACTCCTGCTCTCGATCCTCCACCCATGTGGGTGGCAGAAAGGACCACGGGTCTTGCTTCCTGCCCGGCTCTTTCCTGGCCACTGGACACTCTGGGTGAGCCCATTAACCTCCAGAGGCCTTTGTTCCCTCACCTGTGACACGGGGCAGAACCTGCCCTGCCCCCTTCCCAGGGCTGACAGACAACCAATGAAAGGCAGGTGTGAAAACATCTCAGAAAGCAAAAAGTGCCACCTGACTGTTCACTGTTGTGAAAAGAGGCAGCATGCTGCAGGGGAAAGAGCAAGGGTTGTGATGCCTGACAAACCTGGGTTTGAATCCTGCCTTTTTCACATATTTTTTTTTTTTTTTTGAAGATTAGCCCTGAGCTAACATCCATTGCCAATCCTTCTCTTTTTGCTGAGGAAGACTGGCCCTGGGCTAACATCTGTGCCCATCTTCTTCTACTTTATATACGGGACGCCGCTACAGCATGGCTTGATAAGCGGTGTGTCGGTCCACGCCCGGGATCCGAACCTGCGAAGCCAGGCCACCAAAGTGGAGGGCGTAAACTTTACTGCTGCACCACCAGGCCGGCCCCACCACATATTTACTTCTTATTCACTTACTTGAAACTTCACTTATTCCAAAAAGTTATTTAAAGTGGCTTTGACATTAACCATTGTACTGGTGTGGTCTTGGACAATTTAACTAATCTCCCTGAGCCTTGATCTGCTTATCTGTTAAGGGGTAAGAACAAACGATTCTCTCCTCACACTGCAGTTGTGAGGTCAACAGGACAGCACCCAGCACAGCCTCTGACGTGTGTCCATACACACATCAACAACTTGACAAACAACTCTCATGTTCTCATTCTCTTCCACGTGGGACAGCCAGGGCAGGCACTTAAACGAAAGAGGACAACAGAATTAACATACTCTACTGCAATTTCACAGAACATTTTGTACTGCTGGTGGAACAGGGAGAGGGAATGCATTTTTAAGACTGTACTCAAACAGATAACGGCTTTAAATACGCTAAGCTTCTCAAAGCAGCACTAAACTTCTCAGCAAATATGATCAGCCCCCAGGGTGATCCAACTTACCACCAGCGTGTATTATAAAGGAATGTTGCTCACAGGCATTAAATTTGGGGTTTGGCAACTGTAGTAAAGCATTACTTGAACCTCAAGAAAAACCCTCCATCCCTTCTTGCCCAAATAAAAGTAAAATGGAGAAGATTGTCTTCTAGTTTTGTGCCTTGAGGGAAATTAGAAGCCTGGTCTTTACGAAGTTTTGAAACAACTTTCAATCGGAGGGGGTCTAAGAAATACTGGTCATCTTCTTTACTGCCTAAAACTAAACAAAACACACAGAGTTTTCTCAGCCTTTAGCAACAATCACATCTGAAACCAGGTCAAATATAAATTGCCTGGGAGAGCTTGTGAAAGTTGAAAAGGCCATAATGGATATTATCTGACAAACTTTACAGTTTCTCCTTAGATAGAAAAAAACGGAAGGAAAAAATAAAGAGTGTACAATAGAAGAAGGGCATCACTTTCCCACCTACAGAAAGTGTGTCTTGGAGTGGAAAGTTTTAGAGAATTCTGGAGCAGACACGCATCTCATCTGGGGGAAAGGGCTGTGGTTCTCACCACAGACTCTTGACAAATGTTCCTGCCAGCTTTGAAGACAGGCAGTATTACAAGTGGTTACAGCAGAGTTTCCTCAGAGCCAAGGCTGTAGTCACTAAATCTTTTCCCAGCGTTTACATCTAGGAGTTGTGGCTCACAGGATCTACATTTCTTTCTTCTTTTTTTAAAAAGGAAACTAATCTTAAATTCCAAAGTTGCCTGAGGGTTTAAACTTTCCTGAAGAAAGTAGTTTTCACAGTGATGTTAACAAAAGTTTGAATTTCCCATGGAAAAATAAGCAGATAAAGCTCCTGGTTGATGTTCAGAGGGCAGAGCTATGGCTTTTCGTGTAATTGTCACATTCTGGAAAAGACCAAAACGCTGACTCTGCACAGCAGACTGCAGCGAAGGGAGCAGCTTCTTATATGCCCTGGATATAAATATTTTCACACGCTGTGATGTGGGGCCCTCTTGGGTATACAAATAATTCCACAGTCTTGGAATAAAAAACTACATTGCTTTAGGGATCTCCTAACTTTCTCAGTTTTCCCCCAAATAGCTGTCTGGCAAATGCATACAAAGAATTTTCATTAGCAAGCCACTGGTAATTTTATATTCTTTCTGCCCCTTTTCACTCCAGGTCACACTGCTCTTGTGTCTGGAATGTAAAATACATCTCAAGATGCAACAGTACAAGGGGAAAACCTTAATGAAAACATCAGCTGCTACAAATGCAGGGTCAGGAAGGAAAGTCACTTGTCGGTGTGCTTTTAGAAATACATTTTCTTTCCTGGCTGCTTTGGCATTATTTTGTATTTTGCTTCAGTGCTCTGGGTTGCAATAAAAAAACCTGCTTGTTTCACACATGGGGCGGGTAGCTCACAGGAACCCAGATGTGGAAAGGGCTCCATAGATCTCTGGGCCTTCACTCAATAACTCAGGCAGGTCAACATCTAAACTAACCAAGGCAGATGGGTGTAGATACCATTTTTAAAGATTTCTGGGGCCAGCCCCAGTGAACTAGTGGTTAAGTTTGGCATGCTCTGCTTCAATGGCCCAGGTTCGGTTCCCGGGTGCAGACCTATGCTACTTGTCTGTCAGTGGCCATGCCGTGGTGGTGGCTCACATACAAAAAGAGGAAGATTTGCAGCTGATGTTAGCTCAGGGTGAATCTTCCTCAGGGGAAAAAAAAAATTCTGAAGACAGAGATCCAATCCTCCCTCACAATCAGTCTCTTAGTTTTCAATATCCTTGCAAAGCCAAACACTCCTTCCTTTTGTTCAACCAAACTGTCCCTTCCTATAACATAAGTTCCGTTACACTTGTTTATAAATTCAAAATTACATGTAAATTAAATGATTTATGAGTGCAGATGATCTTACCAAAACAAGGACTCTATTTTAAAAAAATGACAGACCTGTCTAAAGAATCAACAGAATCCTGATGCGGGTCTCTGATTATTTTTCTTTTTTGGTAGTCACTTAACAGACTTAACAGTTATGCATGCTGCAGCCTAAATAATCATTGTAAAATCTCAAAACGCAGGCACTGTTAGAAACTTAAGTCATCCATGCTAGATATATATGTAAGCAAGTACATATATATGATGCTTCTATTTACATGCATTGTTACAACATACGTTAGAAAGTGATTTTGTTTTGAGTCTTCATTTCCGTATTGTCTCTAGGAGTATGTGTTTCTGAAGACACACTTATACCTGACTCCCAGGAGAAAGAGCACTGAGTAACTCAGGGACACTGACTCATTGCAAGGAGAAGGGAAGATCAGTCACAACCTTATGCCTTGACAGCCTGGTTCATTTAGGAATGTTGTCGTGAACAGGGTTTGTGCTCAATGAACAGCTTGCTGAGTTTCACAGAATGTAGTCACCTTCATCTTCCCAGTGTCCCTGCAATCCACTCCACTGTTCTTTCAGACTGAGCTTTCTTTCTCAAAGAGGGCACGTAGTAGCTCGGGACCTGGCACCTTCTGTGTGTTAACACTGATACAGGTGCAATCAGGGACCCCGGAACTCCAGCCATCAGTGGACCACTTGATTTCTCAGAGGTATTAGAGATGGAAGCTCTTAGAAAGAAAACTTTGGGACCAAACTTTTGCCATTTTAAAACTCTTAGGGTGCAGGCGTTCTGAGGCAAAGTCTGTGTTGGCTGTGAAGGAAAGTGAGTTTAGGGAAGGCAGGTAGGTAACGAAGAGGAGTCTGCAGGACATATGGGGGCAGGGATCTGGGCCAGTTCTTAGAAAGCCCCAACAATATCTGGGCAAGACTTTGTTTCACAAAAGCAGGCCACACAGCCCTTTCTCAAGAGAGGAGCAGCTAAATCCCATACTTGGCTCCTCCAACACTTCTGTGAGCCTTGGGAAAACAGAAAAATAATTGAGGGGATAAACTAAGCAGGAACAGGAAACGAGAGGAAGATGGCAGTGCGTGTTCTGCCCTTGGCGTTAGGTGATGGGCTGGGGGATAGGTGACCTGGAAGAGTCCTTCTGTCTGAAGGCCCACCTCCCCAGATGCCCCAGATCTCAGCCAGTTGGCCTCAGACAGGGCAATAAGCCTTGAGCACAGCCTGGGTCTGAGCCTACAGGGCTGGCAGCACAGCAGTGGGAACTAAGCCTGGTTCTGGCTCTCAGGCTGGGGTCTTCTGGAGTGGCCCTAAGCTACAGAGAATCCCCTGGGAGTGGGCACCAGTGGGGTTTGGCTTCTTAAAACAGGGGCTTAAGGTGGCAGACCTCCTCTGGTTCCGCCGTGGCTGCTGCCATCTGGCCCTGGAGAGCCAGGTGCCCATAGTCACTGGTCATTTGTGAAGCCAGTCCTCCCAATTCCTCCGGGTTAGTAACCGACTTAGTCATCTGGAAAAAGAAAACAAGCAAGACACAAACACATACACACACAGAGAAAAGCATGAGAACCATGTGTTAATACCACCGGAAGCCAAAGGGTTTCATTCACTTTGAAGCTCTTGACTTGCATTTGGGGCTGGACACTGGAGAGGGCAGTCCAAGCAAAACCCATGCTACATCACGCACAATAGGCCAGGGCCCCCCTCAGGCCAGCAGGTTCTGGCTGGGCCAATGGGGAACATGCTAGGTTCAGGCCGTGCAGCGTGGAGGCCAGGCCCTCAAGGTCCACTCTGGGAGGTAGGAGTGGCAGCCCCCGCCAGCCCTGTCCTGTGGGTCACCAGAAGGGTTCCCCCGGGAACCACAAGGGGGCGCAAGCCCCATGCAATGCACACCCCTGTTTCTGCAGAGAGCTGGTCTGGTCTCTGGGAACCCAGAAGCAGGTGGCAAGACAGGGCATGAGGACAGGGCTGTTAAGGAAATCACGACTGAGAAGTGATGGATAGGCCAAATGTTTTGGAGGAAAAAATTTATAGAGATCTGTAGTAAATTTGTGCCAAAGAACAAGGTTTCAGCCACAAATGTAGTTAAGAGTATTCTGTGGCCTAAATGGTCAAATTCTACCTTTTTATTATCATGCTATCCAGTACTTTCCTCCTGCTTCATAGAAAAACTTACCTCAATTTATCCTACCCAGCTAACACTAGTTTCCAGCTGTTCCTCTTCCTCTGACAAAAATGCCTCTTAGTTCTCACAACAGCAGTTTTAACCTGCCACCCATATCCTGTGCCTCTTGAGTAAGAGGCTTCCCTCCCGCCCACCTCTTCTCTGGCTCTGGATAGCAATACTTTCTCTCTTTGTGGCATCTGAAGACCTTGATTTTAAAGGACTTAAAAAAAAGTTTTAAATGACTCCACATCCACTGAGTCTGGATGGGAATGTGCAGCCGTCTAAGGCAAGTTTACCAGGAAATGTCACAGGCTTTCAGGCCGAGGTGTGGGTTCCCAAGGAACAAACACTGAGCCCGGAGAGAGCAAGGCTGTACCAAGAGCTGCTTCATCTGAGCCCTGCCACGCAGAGCACAATGATTCTGGGGCGACCTGAAGTGGTGAAGTGGGACTCTCGCCAACCCAGTGCCCAGGCCAGCTATCCCAGGAGTGGCAATGCATCCCGAGGCTGGGCTCCTTTAGAGCATGGACACTAAGGGTCAAGACGGGCTGACCAAGAACCTAGCCCAGGTGATATTCCAGAAACACCATGAGGCCACTCAAAATGTTTTCACCCCCTGCTGCCCTGTGCTCCCCGCTCAGAGGAATCGGCACTGCAGGGCTGCCTGATTTGACCCGTGATCTGTCCCTGAGCAGGACCAGCTCAGGCCTGACTCCAGCTTTTTCGTAGTCACTGAGATGGACACTGTTCCTCCCTCCCTCCCTAGCCCAAATCCTTTTAAACAACAACAAGCCTGGCACAATCATCGAGTTTCTAAGAATGAGCGGCAGCAGCCAGGGAAGCCTCTGGTGGTCCAAGCTCAACCTCTAGTGGACACACGACTACATGACAAACCCATCCAGAGAGCGCCGGGCCTGATGGGGCAGGAACCACGCCGTGGCTCAGTCTGGTCCCTCCACCTGGAAAGGCCACTTGATCTCTCAGGCTTATATGGAAGCGTCAAAGAGGCATCTTTCAAAATTTTATTCTGTGACATCTGAGCCTTCAAAAGCTAAGAGGAACTTTCTTACTATGTACGCCTATTCTCTGAGGACATCATTTGTCATCTTTTGTACAACTTGGTAACATATCAAGATACCATGTACTGTCTCTCAATGCCATTTATATCTAAAGGTCCATATAATACAATTCTGATTGCACTACATTTCAGAAAACAAAAATTTGTCTCCAAAAGTTCCAACCCTTCTGTTGTCAGGGAAATTTTTTTTTTTTTATATAATCATGGTGTTTCATTTTGCCTGAAAGACTGGTAATGTCTTACTGTCTAAGTATTATAATTTGATTCCATTAGACAGTTTCTGATCTATCCCCAAATGTTTTCTCTTGTACTGTAACTTTAATCTATAAAAACACCTCCGGACCTGTGCAAGGTGAAGAGGATTTTTTTTTTCTTTCTCCTTAACTCCAACTTCCTTCTCCTTTCCTCCCCTGTCCTCATGCCCATGTCTCAGTCATCTTTAATTCCCTCTTGCAGCTTTCTCATGAGAAGAGAACTCCAGTGAACTGGGGCATCTAGCCACACAGCCAGAGATAAATGACAGAAGCTGGGGCCCAGAAGGAACTAGAAACATGGACTAGTCTGTCTCCAACACAGACCCCGGATGTGAAGACTCAGTGGTGGTGGTGGGTAATAGGGCAACCAACAGTGGGTGGGGCGGCTCTTTTTCTTCTTACCATTTCCTGAGCTGTTACCGCAATGGCTTTGGAGTATTTAACCACAGTCGTCTGATAGTCGACAAATGTTCCCTTTGGTTCTGGAGGCGTGCCTTCATCTAGCTACAGAAGAGAGGAAAAGAACCGAAACTCATCAGAAGCCTGTTGAAGTGTGGACTGTATTTATTAGAATGGGGAACTTTGAAAAATGGAGAGGCCCTCAGAGTTTCTCCGGCCCAGAGCCAACAGAATCCCACAGCGTCTGTGATAAGAACTTCCACAGAGGCGTACTCGGGGTACACAGGCAAGGGGAGACCCCCAGCCTTGTCTGAGAGGAGGGGGACAGCTTTCCAGAGGAATGATGTTTCAGCCAAGTCTTACCAGGGGGCAGTCTGCTACATATAAAAGGTAGGGAAGGTGTCCTAAGAAGAGGGAATAGTGTTCAAGCATTTGGAGGTTGGCATGAGCCAGACACTTCTAGGAAATCACAGAATGGCAAAAGATGAGCTGGGAGAGGAAGCAGAATCTACATCACAGAGGGCTTCCCTAGGAGTGGTATAGCTGACAGATGTCTATATGTTAGACCCTCACTGAGTAGATATCTATGTTGGGCAAAAGAAGGAACTGGAAGCACTAGGAATAATTTGTCACTCATCTGACTCTAAGTGCAATAGGAATTGAGAGAACGGTGAGATCACTGTGGGGTAGAAGAGTTGGAGCACGTGGGACAGCGGCTCTGTCCCGTAAAAGGTTGGAGACATGTTGGTTTGGAAGACTTGTATTTGACACCTGGTTCCACGGCTTGTGGATGGGCCTCAAGCTGGTTGCTTAAACTCTCTGAGTCTCAGATCCTTCACTGGAAACTTCCAAGCATCAGAAGGCTGTAGTCAAGATCAACTGAGCCTATACCTGGTCAAGAGAGGAGATGATGACCACGATAATGAAGATGATGATGATAATAATGATGATAATGTCAATGATGATTATGATGAAGAAAAAGGCAAGCCATCTTCATCACCATCATCATCGTTACTGTCACCATTGGTTGCTGAATGATATTCCAGGTGGGGAGACAAGATGAATAGAAGTGAACACAGGAAGAGTGAGTATAGTGAACAGAAGGGGCCTGTTGAGAATGGTGGAAATGAAGCTGGATCTGTTTGATGAAGAACCTTGAAATCATGAAGAAAATGGTGGGATGTGGGGTAGGCAATGACATGTTTGAGGAGATCTCCCTGGCAGCTCTCTGCCAGATAGTCTGCAGTCTGGGAAGAGACTAGGGGCCAAGAGGGCAATGAGGAAAATGTTAGATGGAGCTACCCATCATGAGCAGGCACAAGCTACAACGTGAGTTGAAGGAACATATCACTGTGGCCTATGTGTGATGTGGCTGCACATCCAGGATGTAATTTCCACCAAACCATCAACACAAACACCAGGCTGGACTTTTTTTAGGTTTGTCAGGGAGATGGATGTTGCTAAATATCTCCATCACACCATGGGTGCCCTGCTGGCCAAATGAGGATTCAGTTATGGATGCATACACTCAGTACAAACTGACTGGGCATCTTCTAAATGTCAGATGATGTGCTGGGAACCTTCATATGAGATGTGGTGTAACTAACTGCAAACATGCCAGGTGCTGTAGCTAGAGGACAGCTGAGAACACAGTGGCCACCAGCCACGATGACAAACCTGCCAGTTTGAAGACACTGAGAAAAGAACAAAGTGGTGAATTTTTTAGGATTTCAAACTTACTTAGTTGAAAGAACGATCCATCATTTTGAGATTACAGTCTTCCTTTTTTTGGTGTTAACATGATCTTTCTTTTATGAAATAGTAAATGATATAGATAGCACCATTTTTGTTTGCTTTGTTCCTTTAATTTCCTTCTTTGGCCAAAAAGGAAAAAAACCCCCCAAAACAAAAAAGCAAATAAAGAAAGGGTATTGGGTCACAAAATCCCAAACTTTGAGAACCACTAACCTCATTGAATGGGAAAAACAAGGTTCATAGAGCCTCAGTGATTTGTCTAAAGTCACCCAGAAAGCTGATTACTTCATATTAACCTATTAATTCCCAAATCTTCTGGTGTCTAGATACAGGTTCAAGGAGAACCTCCATAGCAGAAGCTCCAACAGTAGCAAGAATCACATCCAAGTTAGAATCAGCTTTGGGTGTAATACACATTTTTTTCTGCCAGTCACTGCCTTTGAGAATTTTAGACAATGATTCTAACAATATATTAGTGTTTTAACCAAATAACCGAAACTCAGATAGAAAACAACAGACTTCCAATGCATTGCTGGTTAGGGGCTCAAAGGACCTGAAATATCACTTAATACAAAGCCTCCAGTGATAGGCAGGCCAGGTGGGCTGAGCAAAGGGAGAATGGGGAAGAGGCATTGTGTAGTACCTTGGGTGTTGGGTCAAGATAGATAAGAGTTTAGGGGTACCGATGAAACCCCAACTATATACTTTGCAGAACTGAGGGAAAAAACCCCATTGTTCCTGATCTCTGCGGCTCATGTTGTTAGCAGTTCCTAATTACTGCTATCGGATAATACCAGACTTATTTCCCAGCCCTCCCAAGAATCAAGTGTGTCCTGGGCTGAGAGAGCAGCTGTTACACCACTGACCTCAGTCAGTACAAGAGCTGCTTCCTTAATCAAAAATCCATCACAATATGCAAGGCTCAAAGGCTATCAAAGAAAGACATCAGGAATCTGTCTTCCATCTCCCAGGGACTTATGGAACTCTTCCCTATCATTAGAGTGATTGTGAAAAACACCTTCTCCTAAGAAGAAAAAGATTATCATTTTAATTTCTAATTTGTACAGAGAAACCTTGGGCTCCATTATTTAATATCCTTGGTAGACACATGGCTAAATTTCAAAACTCTGGTGTTCTGATGTCCTGAAAACCAAACAAACCCACTGAGACTTATCCAAGGGCCTTGAGAAAGTGGGGGAATTTCACTCATTTTCTACCAAACTGTCCATATCTGAAGCATGAGAAGCCCACAGCAGAAATTACTAAAGTGTGTTGACCAGGCAAGCCTGGGGTCTCTAAAGCAGCCCCAGCATCCCAGCCTGGCTTGTGACTTTCTCAGTCTGTGAATGACTGCATAATGTTTAAGGGGAATTATCCTAATTATAGTTTCAGGCTATCATCTCTTTATGGAAATATGAACCAACCAATCTTCTCTAAATTAGCAATTAAAGACTGCTCATTATCCTGAAAAACCATATTAATGTATTCACAGACAATGGACATTTCAAAACACAGACGAAAACTAAAATTCTCGCCTATGCTATCACAGGATGGCAATTAGATGTTGATGAACAATTGTTAATTCAAACGAATATCAAACTGACACGACTAGTGAAGGATTCCTTGGGGAAAGAGCAGGATACTCTCCAGTCATACTTCCCTACTGATCCAATTCAACTGATAGGTCACTAAAGGAGAAATGATACTCCTACGTTATCTTCTATGTCTGTTGTCTACAAGGGTTCATTAAGGGCTTATACACATACTATTTCAGTGATTTCTGCATCTGGCTAGAAATCAGAACCATGGGGAGATGTTAAAATAATAACAGAGATTCCTAGCTCCACCTCAGAGATTCAATTGATTGGGGCTGGGGCAGGGCCTAGGAATGTGCACTCTAAAATGCTCCTAGGGATTCCAAAGTAGCCCTTCCAAAGACCAGTGCTTCTCAAGCACTTCATTATTTCATTTTGGAGTTTGTTTCCCACAACAACTCTATGAGGTAGACAGGGGAGCTAAATAATTATTTCCATTTTATAAGTGAGGGAATCAACGTTACCTTCTCCATCTCCATTTTCTTCCCCTGTGTTAAATTGGAAGGAAGGGTGCAACTGCCTCATATAAGTAATGAATGAATAGTATGTTGGACATATGATGAGACATCTGTACATTAATCAGAACCCTCAAGAAAAGAGGAAGCTTGTTGGCATCAGCCTTGACCAACAGTTCCTTAGAGAAAAGCACCTGGGGACCAAGTCTGAGGGGAACCGAGGAGGAAAGGGGTTGAGGAATGAAGGAGAGCATCAGGGATCCCAGGCCCACCTTGCTCATGGCTTCTGCGATGGCGTCCACCATGCCTCCCACCAATCCCACTTCACTGGCAGCTTCATTCAGTGTCACCATGATGTCATCCACGGCTTCCTTCATGAGCTGGGCAGCCTCTGTGATGGCATCGTGAGTGTGCTGCGCCTAGGATGGGAGGGTGGAAAGAGAATTGTGAAATGTTTCCATAAGCAGAAGAAAAGGGTGCTCAGTCTCTTAAGAATCACTTCACTTCTGGGGCTGGCCCGGTGGCATAGCGGTTAAGCTTGTGCGCTCTACTTTGGCGGCCTGGGGTTCCCAGGCGCAGACCGATGCACCGCTTGTCAAGCTGTGCTGTGGCGGCGTCCCATATAAAGTAGAGGAAGATGAGGTTAGCCCAGGGCCAGTCTTCGTCAGCAAAAAGAGGAGGATTGGCAACAGATGTTAGCTCAGGGCTAATCTTTCTCACACACACACACGAAAAAGAATCACTTCACTTCTTTTAAGAATAACCTTAAAAATCAGCATACAAAACTATATCCCTATTATGGAGCACAGCAATGAATTCTATATTTTTCCTTCCCTTTATTATGTGTGTACATGTGTTTGCAAAATAAATAAAAATCAGAAAGACACTAGAAAGAGAAAAAAGATCTCTTTTTACAATCAAAAGGGAAAATAAAACT
Organism: Tapirus indicus; assembly: GCA_031878705.1. NCBI lineage: Eukaryota > Metazoa > Chordata > Mammalia > Perissodactyla > Tapiridae > Tapirus > Tapirus indicus. The sequence goes on along the minus strand of CM062918.1, from coordinate 53,908,898 downwards.
GTAATACCAAACAGCGTCTTACAACATGACTAATTTTATATTACTATGTTTTGGGTGGTAGAAAGAGAATGCCACAGATTCCTAAATACACAAGTTGACTGATTTAATTTAAAAAAACCTAATATAAAGGAAAAATATGTTCACAACAAATACACTTCTTTTCAAAGTCGCCCAACACACTATAATTCCCTTCCTACAAACAAGATTAGATTATGGAAACATGGGTACATACATGAGAGAAAAGTCTATGGGAGGCCTAAAAGGCTTTGGAACTATGTCACAAATTACACTGCTGTGATGGGGGAGGGATGAATGAGGAAAGTTCTCCAGGGACAGACGCTCTTGCAGGCAAAGCCCCAGCACTCACAAGTCCCCCTAGACAGGACCTCAGAGATGCTTTAGCGACTGCGGGCATTTCACATGTGTGTCAAGCACAGAGTAGGTGCTGGGTAAATGAATGAAAGAATGAATGAAACAATGGTGGTGCCAGGCTCCCCCCAAAATACCTCAAGCGATAGCAAGATGCAGGGGAAAAGAGTCAAGGTCCTGGGGTCAGAAAAAGCTAGGTTCTAGTTCTGCCTCCATCACTAACTAGCTATATGGTGCTGGGCTTGGCTTCCTAAGCAAAATGGGAAAAATTATCACAATGTTATGCAGTGGAATTCTGAGGAGATGATGTGGATGCAGATGATTTATCATTTGTTTTATTATTATTATTTTTGCTGAGGAAGATTCATCCTGAGCTAACATCTGTGCCAATCTTCCTCTATTTTGTATATGGGTTGCCACCACAGCATGGCTGATGAGTGGTGTAGGTCCGTACCTGGGATCCGAACTCACGAACCTGGGCTGCCAAAGTGGAGCGTGCCTAACTTAACCACTACACCATGGGGCCAGCCCCCACCTTATCATTTATAATAAGAGAAATCTAGGAGGGGCCTGTGCCCAGGAAATCTGACCTAATGCCAGGTAGTCAGTGTCAGAATCGCATGAACCATGTGCTGGGTGCCCCCATGCAGTGGCCGTGGTTGCCCCGACACACCTCAGGGGGAGATGACCCTTCCAGAAGGCCCAAGAAATTGGATCTTTACTTTGGTAGATGAGAAGGTAAAGAAGCCAGTGAGAGATGGTAAATGATAACTCTTTTGAGTGATTAGATGAAAGAGAAGAATTCCAACAAGAGACTATATGAGACATAGGTACTGGCTCCGTCTGTGGAATTGTAAAGCCATGGGAATTAAGAAGAGGTCTTCCAAAATGACATCTGACGAGACATGAAATATGTTGATCATGGATGGTTATCCTCGAGGCAACTGTGTCAGGATGCAAACTGTAACCCCAACTCCAACCCTAACCCATTACTACTAAAATTGCTTTAGTAGATAACAATGACAAACAACCTTGAGGAGCAAAGATTTCTTGACTCTTTACCAGACCAGTGGCCACCTTCTCTATTTCTCAGGCCCTCCATGGGGGCAGAGAGGCAGCCTCTCTCTCTAGACTCATTTCTTCTCCTCCCCAGCACAGAGTCCTGGCTGGCCTCATCACAGCTCCACCCTTTCACCCTCTGCCTGCAGTGATTGGTTCTGTTCACCTCCTCCCTCCTCCCTTCCACCCAAATCCTAGCCCTTTTTCAAAGCCCAGTTTAAATACCACCTCCTCCCAGAAGCCCTCCTTGGATGATTTTGTCCTCATCCTGTCATCGACTTTCCTTTGGACTCCCACAGCCCTGAAAATCAACTCTGGAGTCAGAGAGTCCTCAAGAGGTGAAGGCCTCAAAGAAGAGAATGTGGGGGAAGCAACACTACTTGACTTCTGAGGCTAGGTAATGGAAAATGGCATAGCTTCTGCCTGGTGCTCTCTTAGGACACGTGCCTTTGAAGTCCTCAGCCTCCATGTAAGAAGGCTGGCTATCGTGAGGCTGTATGCTGGACAGACTGCACGAGGAGGCCACTCAGAGGTAGAAGGGGGTGCCCACGGAGCCCCAGCTGTTCCAGCCCCCAAACATCTGAGTGATTTCAGTTCAGGCACCAGAACTGGGAGGGACTGAGCCTCAGGTCATTCAAGCCCCAGCCACTATCTGGCTGCAATGGTAGGAGGGACTGTGAGCGAGAACGATCTGACTGGGCTCAGTGGATCTGCAGGTCTGCCAGAGAGAATACTAAGATGGTGTTGTTTTAAGTCACTTAGGATGGCTTGTTTGTGGCAGTAGCTAACCGGAACAGCACCTAAAAAGGGCTCCTAACCCAGCCGTGGGCTCAGAGAAGACTTCTCAGAGGAGGTGTCCAGGCTGAAGCTGTGAGGATGAGGGACAAGGGGGAGCCTTCCAGGCAGAAGACACAGCCTGTACAAAGCGTCCGAGGCAAGAAGGAATGTGGACTGTGAAGATTAGGTGAAACACCGTATGTGAAGTGTCTGCTACAGTGCCTAGGACACAGCCCCTGCCCCCTTCTGTTCTCTCTCAACCAACCCCAGTCTGGTCTCTCCAACTAGACTGTGTGCTCCACAAACAACTTATTCCACTGCCCTCTAGAAGCACAGTGTTCACAGGAAATGGAGGGTTTGATCAAGTCGCCAGGTGGAGCTAAGGTAATGGTGGGACTCATTAATTTTTATTTTCAGAGATATTTTTTTTACAAGGAAAACCTTCACAGGCTGTTGGTGCAAATTTCTCCTCTGGGGAGGCTCATTTAGAAATAAATGGAACCATCTGTTTTTACTCTGCAAAGCAGGCATGGGTGGCAGAGCTGAGGGCAGAGATGTGGCCTGGGGTGAGTCTGAACAGGACCTGGCCCTCCCTCCCTGCCCGAGCCATCAACTGGGCTCACTCAGGCTGCGATGACAGGCTCTCACTCTTCTGACTGGACTAAGAATATGTGACGACAGTCACATGGATCCTGGAAAGATGCCAAGGGCTAGCAAGTACTTTACACAACCCAAGAGCCAACCTGTGGGCCCAATGTGACTTTCACACAAGTCTTAAAATCTCTGTTCTAGTATCTCGGGTCAGGTATCTTAGCATTTCACAGACAATGCTTCACCCTAGGTGACAGACGGGGAAGGAGGAATAACAATAAACATCAAACCACTTAACAGCAGCAATAGCCAAGACAGCTGCTAGCATTTCTGAGGGATTCCTCTGTGCCAGGCGCTGTGCTCATCGCCCTTGTGCACCTCTCCTCTAATCCTCATGGCCCACTGGAAGGTGGGAGTTGGACGATCTCCCCTGCCAGGGACCCCTGACAGTCGCAACCTGAAAACAGAAGCTTATGCACTAGAGCTTACAGACCTGATGGATGACAACTGCCCCCAACCAGCTGGCCATCTGCTGAATCTACGCCACTGGTCAAAAGGAAAATCAGCAGATGGCCAGATCAGGTCAAATTTATCAGCACTGCTGAAAAAATAAATATTGACATAGGAATATGCCATCTACAAGGGGGAGGTTTCAGCTTGTCCCCCAAAGTAGGGTGCTTTCAAACAAGGTGAAGCCACCCAGGTACCACGTGGCAAAGGCAAGGGGCCTCAGGACTTGCTACCACTCCTAGTTGGCTGGGCCCTTCACTCAACGCCTTCCTCTGCATTTCAGCATCAACCTGGCCCCAGGCTCTCTCAGCAATACCTGCCATTGTGGGCTCTACACTTGCCCATGAACTTGTTGCCAGTTCAGTTTCCAAATTTGCTCCTTGGATTTCCCCAGGGCCTAGCTTGCATATGTCTTCCAACTCCTGGTAGATTGCCACCAGATGAGCCCCAACCCTGGAACCTCACCAAGTGTTGAATAGTCCAATATTTGGTTGATCTATGTCCCAGGTTCCTGGGAGGGAGCCTTTAAGCCCTTAGCATTTCCTGTGATCACAGGAGTGTCTCACTCTTATTCATGGTGGGCCCCTTGGACCACACATTAGTTTATGCTAACAAGGTGATTTATGGTGGCTCATAGGTAGTTTCAGGATGCTGGAAAGACCAATCATGTGATTAGAGGGTTGGGGCTTTGAGAAGCATAGTATCAGCCCAACCTTCAACCTCTGAGGAGACGAGGGGGGCTGGAGATTGAATCATTGGTCATATGACTGAATTCAGTCAATCAAGCCAACATAATGAAATCCCAATAATGACTCTGGACAGTGAAGCTGAAGTGAGCTTCCCTGGTTGGTGATGCACGTCTATAAGCTGGGAGGGCGACATGTCCTGAGGACATGGAAGTTTCATGTTTGGGACCCTCCCAAACCTTACCCTCTAAGTCTCTGCTTTTGGCTGGTTTGTTTCCTTTATAGTAAAACTATAATTGTAAGTAGAGAAATTTCCTGAGTTTTGTGAGCTGTTCTAGCAAATTATCGAACCTGAAAGGTAGTGAGAACACTTGAATTTGTAGCCAGTTGGTTAGAGTGAGGGGGGCCTGGGAACCCTGGAGCTTATGGCTGGTGTCTGAGTTGAGGGCAGTCTAGGAGGGGCCTGCGCCCTTCCTTGGGAAATCTGACCTAACACCAGGTAGTCAGTGTCAGAATCGCAAGCACCAGGTGCTGGATGCACCCATGCAGTGGCCATGGTTGCCCTGATGCACCTCAGGAGATGACCCTTCCAAAAGGCCCAAGGAATTGGATCTTTACTTTGGTAGATGAGAAGGTAAGGAAGCCAGTGAGATGGTAAACAATAATTCCTTTTGAATGATTAAATGAAAGAGAATTCCAAGAAGGGGCAATGTGAACCATAGGAGCTGGCTCTGTGGAATTGAAAAGCCATGGGAATCAAGAAGAGTTCTTTAGACACGACATCTGATGAAACGTGAAACATGTTGATCATGGACAGTTGTCCTGAGGCAACTGTGTCAGGATGCACAGCTCTCTCTTAGGGACGTGAAGGAGTAAGCTGGTAATTTAGGTTGATTGCTGATTTCATGGCACAGAGAAGGTAAAACACAAATGTGCAGATTGCTTTATTTGATGATGGAAGTCTGAAAGGTGACATCTCCTGTACATAACCCCCCAGGAAAGCATCTCATATAAATATGCTCTCATTTATAAAAAAGGTAAAATGGGAAGTATTTCTCTAAATCTCACTTAGAATGAGGTGACTCTTGGTGACACAAAAATGTCAGCAATTCTGTACATTCATATGAAAACAAAGTATACATTTTTGGGGAGAAGTGAGAGCTGCTTGCCAAGTATCTGCGCTCTCAGGTGGCTTAGGAAGGCATAAGAAGCAAATTTTGGGGGCGGCAGCAGTAAATCACAAAACTGCTCTCTGAACTCCTTGGAAAACGTAAAGGACACTTTCTCCACACTGGGGCACCAAAAGCTACAAAAACACATCCTTGCTCTTGCCTGTCCCAGAAATGAATTACCTTTCTGTCTGTTTGCACTGAGGAATTCTCGAGAAGGCCTGCTCTCCTTCACTTCACATGTTTAAGTGTTACAGCTCCTTAAAGCGTCAGCTCCGAGTTTGTGAAGCCTCCTCCACTTACTCCAGGCCTCACCCAGGACACTTTCCTCTAACTCCAACAGCACACTTCATCTTTCTCACACAGCCTCATCCAAATCACACACATGGGCTCCTGAGCACACTAGTTTCAGACAACCAGAGACACAGGAGGCTCTCAATTAAGGCATGCTTCAATGAGCAACAGCAGTCTGGTGAGGAGTCAGGAGGCTCAAACATGACATCATTATTTTAGGTTCTGGAGGGACTCCTTGTTACTGCTCCGCATAGCACAACACAGGAGAAAAATCAGACTGTGTTCTTTTTTTGGAAACACGTCTGAAGCCTACTTCCAAGGGAGCCCTATTTCTTTATTACAGTGCTTCAACTACAAAGCCCGGTAACACAGGCATAGACATCACAGGAGTTTGGAAAATGGAAGAAGGCTACAGAGGGGCAGCTCTCAACTTCAATGGAAGGGAAAAAGCCAACTAATAATGAGAACTGTCCAACAGTGGACGGAGCTGTGTATCTGCTGGAGTGTTGCAGGCAGAGGCTGGAAGGGCCCTTCAAGGAGGACATAGGAGGGACCTGGGTTGGGTAGGGGTGAGTGCAGAAGGAGCTCTGGGGGGCACAGAGTGAGCATAGAGAGGGCTCAGTGGGGTGAAGGTGAGGCTACACAGCAAATGCTTTGTAACCATATGATTCATTAACGCCGGGCTCTGGGGCTGTCACTTTTTTTTTTGAACACCTACTGTGTCAGGCACTTTTCTCATTTAATCTCTAAACTACCTCAGAGAGGTATCCATTATTAACCCCATCGTTTAGATGAGGAAACAAAGAAATGAAGTAATTTGCTAGCAAGAGGCAGAGCTGGGATTTGAATCCAATTATGTTGGACCCCAAAGCTTGTCCTATTTTTCACCAAATCAAAGCCACTGATAACCATTTAACCACATTTTAATAAAATTTCCTCTGCAAACAGTGATGTACAACATCTAATGCACATACGTGTACATCACCTAACACACAGCGAACACCACCTAGTAAATATCTGCCCAAGAATAGCACCCGAGGTGATTAAGTCTATGCATTAGACCTCTGGAGAAATGGTCTAGAAAGTGTCCCAGGCATCCTTTGTGACATGCCTGTCCGGGTTTGCAGACAGAGCTCAGGTTGAACGGTATCGGTGAGGGGATAGATGTAAACACTGTCTTGCCTTCACTCGTCACATGTCTTAGTTCATCACCCAACGCTTCAGCTCATTCACTGAAAACTATTCCACACTGGTCTCCAGCCACCATTTCCAAGCAGAGGATGTCACTATAAAGCTTACAGTGCTGATTACAAATGCTCCTAACCATGGCGTTCCTTGGTATAAAACACAATTCCACGAGGAGCTCTGAATTTGCAGTCTAAGCAGATGTGTTAATATCTTAAAAATCGAGAGAACTCCTAATTCGAATTATTCTGCTGGGAATGAAACCCTTTCAGGAAGAGGTGAAGACACATGGCAGTAAATAGCCCTGGAGAGAAGACAACCCAGACCTGGTTCTGGAAGGCAAGTCCTGGCTCCTCCAGTTTGGGGAGGGTGCAAAGGGGACTGGCCTGACTCTGGGGCACCTGTCGCTGTCGCTAATCTGTCAGAGTCAAAAGGGCATTCTTGTTCTTGCTCTACCCCACCACTTCAGCAACTAGACCTATTTTTCCAGAAGACTCAGAACAACTTGAGGACAGTGGCTGGCTCTCAATATTTTTAGCATCCCCAGGATTAGGCTCTTAATAGTTGCCAGATACATGAATGAAAGACTGAACATAGAAAACGCAAGTCTAAGACATTATTCATGCTGCTACCAGAATGGTGTTTCTAAACTATGGACGGGTTGTGTCATTCCCCAATGCTTATAATAAAGCCCAATCTCCCTAGTGTAGAAGAAGAGACCTGTCACAATAGAGCCCAGTTTATCCTCCTGTCCCCTTGTCCCCATACTCTGCACGTTCCACATATATCAGACTGAGCGCTATTTTCTCAAGATATCACAAGCCTTTTACAACAATATCTATGCCTTTGCATATGCTGTCCCCTCCTTCCTAGCATGCCTCTAGCCACCCTAGTGTGTTGAGTAATTTCCTTTTTGGAGACCAACCAGACAAACATCCCCTCTTCCCGAGCTTTCCTTGACCCCTCTCCAACCCTTGCTTTGGGCAGAGTCGGCCTGTGTTTCCATAGGGCGTAGGCTTAGTCCTGACTCCACATCCACCTCTCCTGTGATCTTGGACAACTTACCCAAGCTGTCTCAGTTTCCACATCTGTACAATGGGAACCTTTGTATATCACAGAATTTTTATGAAGATTAAATAAGATGAGGATAATAAGGTATAATAGATGAATCAGCACTCAATAACTATTAGTCTGAGATTACTATTTTTTGATTCAGACTCTTCATCTAGAGTCTTCTCTGCTGTACCATGCTACTGATTTGAAGACCTTAGAGATGCAACAAACCATGCTAAAAATTATACACATGTAATATGGATTTCTATAGCTTGTAGGTAAATATCCTACACAAATCTTCCCAGTCTGTGTTCTCTTGTTAGTCTGGCTTAGGTGAGGATCCATTGAGATCAGATTCATCACGTGGCGGCAGCTGCTAGGAGGTACCAGTAAGAGGAGGAGCCTCCAACCTCCTCTCCAGGTAGCAGAACCCTGAGGAAACTTAAGGCCCATGATGGTTTCACAAGTAAACAATCACTCTGACACGAATATCATCCCTGAGAGAAAATGACATGCTGTTGTCATCTTTGGCCACTTTAAGTAGCTAGGTGACATATTAGGCTGAAGAAATGTTCCACTTGCAAAGTGGTAAGGGAGATGTTCATATTAAACTTTTGTCTCCAAGGCAATAATAACACATGCCATGGGTGACCTTGCACCATGTTTTACTTTGAACCTGAGTACCAGGAATGGAGATGACATTCACTGGGAAACAATAGAGCTTTGCTTTCTGCAAGCTGGGCGTCAACACTGAGCAGGTGCCCAGCACGTATTACAGTTGTTATTCCTGTAATAACCACACACTATGTTTTTCTTTTCTAATGATGCTTGCTTACACATTCTGTCATGGAAAAAATAACTTACAAATATCCCTTAATTATGTATATTTCTTGTTTTTCTTCTTAAAGATCCCTAGGAAGGCCAATAGATTATTTCCCATCTTTCAGTGGGAAACCAAATGCGACCAACCAAGAACTGGAGGCGTTTTCCCTGGAGGGATGCAATACTGAGGAATGCGTGATGGCTTCTCAGTGGTCCTAAGTGAGTCCCCAGCATCCTTAACCATACCTTGGGGTTTCCGCCACCTTCCTTGGCTGCATACAACATCTGCAGGGCAGATTCTGCAAGCGTCTTGGTCTGGTCCAGCACAGTCATCTGTTGCTGATGGTCCAGAATCTTGGAGGCGACACCAACGGCAGCTAAGATCAAGGGCTCAAAGTAGCTCGCCAGCTGTGTCACCTTTCAAGACAAAAAAGCCACCAATGGGTCATGTAAATACATGTGTCTCCTTTAGGGAGCCCACTGGTGGGGAGGGGGCTGGGACAGGGATGGGATGACTCACAGGGAGAGGCAGATCTGCTGAACTTTATTTTTGTTTGTTTTATTATATTATACAATCCAAGATCATAAATTATAGTCATCTTGTTATACCTTAGATCCTCAGAGCTTATTCATTGCTCAACTTTACATTTGAAAGTACTTGCTAATTAAGGAACTCTTGCTTGGATTTTACTTCCTTTGGGGAGCTCTTCTTCTAGTCTCTCATCATGGCAGAGGCGCTAAGAAATCCATTCTGATATCCAGAGTTAGGCACGAGAATTTTACAAATTTTAATTTCACAAATAGAAGAGCTTTTGAAAGAACCTTACAAGCTCAGAAGGAAGAACGATAGGAGAGGGGTAGGGGAGCAGGGCAGTTGAGAAAAGAAGCCTGAGAGGAAAGGCCCCCTCAACAGCCTTTTAGGAAGCCAGTCCAACTGCCCTCTGCCCTGAGCATTTTGACCAAACTGTGGATGTGGAATAAAAGCAAAAATGATTTCACATTAGCCTAGATGTTCTGTTTATGTTTATCCCAACCTGGGAGAACAAAAAAGCCTACTGAGACTGCTAAGAACTGTTCCAGCACAGGCCCACCTCCAGTAGGGTGACACCATTGACGGTACATGTATGCTCACCAAAGCTCACCAGCTGGGTGCTGGAGGGCCACATGTCATAAACATTTATTGGGTGCATCCCAGAGGCCAGGCTTTCTGCTAAATGCTGACCATGCATTTCCTCATCTAATCTCCACAACAACTCTATGAGGTCGATACAAACGAAGACACCGAGGCTTAGGCGGGTGAAGTAGCTTGCTCAACTTTATGCAGCCAAGAGAGATGGAGCTGAGACGGAACTGGGTATCCCCCTGCACAGCCCAGGCTCTCGGCCACAACTCTGCTGTTTGCTACTCTGCGTTTTTATTCCAATTCCGCTATGGTTTTAATATTGGATTTTAGAAGTTTGTTGTTTGGTATTTTTACGTTGCTTTGTAAAGTGTTTAAAATAAAGCCCGAGACTAATACAGCAACACCCGTCTACCTAGCATCCAGAATGACAAATTTTGACATTTTTCTATACTTGCTTCAGGTGCCATTATCTACTCCCACTCAGATAAAAGACCACGAAAAGATCATATTTTCTGCTCAGCTCCTCATTTTGCGTGGCGATTATCAATGGCTAAATTATTTCCATCAAATGTCTTTAAGTTCAAACCTTTAGCCAGCAATTCCCCTAATGCTTCTTCCCATCACGTGGAGAAAGAATAAGTGTGATGGGGACGTAGGCAGGAAGCCACTTCACATGAGCAGCGGCAGTCACTGGGTCAGAAATAAAGCAGGGGACAGGCCTTCGTGGCGGGGGGCGGGGGGGTTGGTGGTTGGGGCAAGGCAGGGGTCCCAAATATTAAAGTTCATTAAGAGCTAATAGACAAAACTATCAGCCAGCAATAAACATACTTTTACTTTTTATCCCCGATTACAGTTATCTTACAGATAAGTTTCAAAGCACATGAACGGGGCAGCTGCTGGACCTTATAGCTTTGTGTGAATTTTATAGGGGCTCCCCATTCTCTGGGCAGACACGATTGATGCTAAGGCACAGGACTTGGCTCGATTTCAGCCAAACATTTTTGTGTAAGGCCCAGCCTGCCAAACCCCAGATGGCCACCCCTCACACCTGCACTGGATTTCATCCTCTCCCCCAGGAAGGGCACTGGTGTCGCCAGCAAAGGGAACAGGGCACTGATGGGCCAATGGGGGTCAGGGCTCAGGATGGGTCCTGTATCTACTAAAGGAGTCAAAATGTTTAATGCATTAGAATCTTACATGTTTCCTGGATCAGTTATTATTTTCAAAAGTCAATACTTTCATCAATATTACTGTAAACTGTCAAAGGTTGCTGTGTGCTGACAATAATTAAGCACAACTAACCTGGTGTCTGACTTCCTCACAGAGGTAGGACGGGTGGGTGATGGAGAGAGCGAGCTTTAGCTTCAGAGCCACTGCATTTGAATCCTCCCTGCCAATGCCTTATTGAGAAATCTCAGGCAAACTGCTTCCTATTACTAAACTTCAGTTTTCTCCTCTGTAAAGTGGGGAATAATAATAGCACTAAGCTCCTTAAGATTGTTAGGAGGATTAAATTAGCGTACATAAAAGCACTGAGCACAGTGCCTGCCGGTGTGGGCACTGAATAAATGCTGGCTGTCGTTCTTCTTCACATATTGTGGCTAAAGGTTTTTGAAGGTTTGTGCTTTTTCCTGCATTTAGGGAGCTTAGCAAGGACTCCAACACCTTCTGTTCTTGAGAAACAGGACAGGACTGCTAACAGCCTCACCTGGCTTAGCACAGAAGTTAAAATAACACAGAATTTCGAGTATTTGGTACATGAAGTTGATTCCCTATGCCTAGGGTGGCAGAGTCAGTTGAATGGTGGCTGCAAGAAAGACATGTCATGTCCAAATTCCTGGAACCTGTGAATGTGATCCCACTGGGAAAAAGGGGTCTTTGCTGATGTATTTAAGTATCTAACAATGAGATCATCCTGGATTACTCAGGTGGGCCCTAAATTTGATAACAAGTATCCTTATAAGGGACAGAAGAAGGGAAGAGGAACAGAAAAGCAGAAGACCATGTGACCAGGGAGGCAGGGATCGGCATGAAAAAGTCAAGGAATGCTAAGATCATCAGGAGCTGGAAGAGGCCAAGATTCTCCCCTAGAACCTCCAGAAAGACTCTGGCCTTGCCAACACCTTGATTTTGAACTTTTGGCCTCCAGAACTCTGAGAGATTAAGTTTCTGTTGTTTTAAGCCACCCAGTTTGTAGGAATCTGTTACAGCAGCTGTGGGGAAACTAACACAGGTGGGGTCTCAGAATCTGCATTCATCCCTCCCAAGTGATGCTGGAGTGGCTGATCCGGGGCCTCACCTGAGGGCTGTAATGAAGCATTGGAATCATGTGGGTATGAACTCTCAGTCCATGACCCCACTGGAGAGAGGGCCCCTAGGATGCCTTTGTCTAGAACTCCCTTTTAGAAAGTGAGACTGGTTTAGCCAAAGGGCCAAGAGTAAATTGATAACTCAAGTGACACAACTGTATTATTTTTCTTTTGATGCCACCTCGACATAGGAATTAATCTTCCATACTAACAGCATATCTGCAGACACAAGGATGCTGCCCTAGAAGTCTTGAAATATTTTCTCATGAAATTCCTACTGGAATCAAAAGTAACTGCTGAAACAAAGTCCGGCTTCTCTGCCAAATTCAGTTTCCCCACATTAGGCATGCAGGCAGCGGCTCCAGACGGCCAGCTTGCAGGGCTCCAGCCTCCAGGCCAGTCCCCAAACCTCTTCACACAGGTGGATGAGCCCTTCTCTTATGATAAAGGAACTCAGTTGAGAAACGAAATTTGCCACACTTGAAAAGGCAGAGAGACATTGGCCATTTTCAATCTCAAAAACTTCTCCTTAGAACCAGCAGGAAGCTTAGTAGGCCCTTAAGCTGTTCCATAATTTGAAAAAGCAAGAATATTGATTTTCTAAAATTGATACCTGCAGAGAAGATTTTGGCTACTGGGTTTCTTGATATGCACATCGATACTGACAGCTGCACTGATAAATGCTGGGAAACCCTGAAGGTTGTTAAAAATCCAATTTTTGCCCTCTCTCTGCTAAGGCACAAGCTGCTTGCCAAGGCAACTATCCTTGAAGGATTTGCAAAATGAAACCCAAACAGGCAAAACATCACTCAGTGCTTACAACATGTGGGTATGAATCCACAGTGAAGGGCTTCTCTGGAGGGGCCACAGAGGGAGGCTTTAATTATCCACAGTGAAGTTTGCCAGTGTGCTTTGCTTGCACAAGTGCACAAACAGACACTATATTAGAAACCCTGGAAGAACAATGTGCCCCTAAACACACTAGAACGAGGCTGGCCAGACAGAGACGCAAGATGGCGGACATCAGGTAGGAACGTCAACTCCAGTCTCTGGCTTCTCTCAGCCAAGGTCAAAAGCAAGAGATGACTGTAAATGCCTTGTTGGCTGAAAAGTCTGACCATAACTGAAAAGATTTCACTCCAGTTTTCATCTCACCTCAAGATGAATATAGATCCTGAAGTGGTCATTTTTGGAAAAGATGCCAGAGGGAGCTGAAACGGCTATTTTCTGCAGTTTAAGCCAGCATTAAATGCAGACACAATACCTGGCATGAGGCTTTTGGAATAACATCAAAATCAATAAGAACCTCTCCCCCCATGTCTCTCAAACACACACTCTCAGCAGGAACCCCTCAGTGCACATTACCTTATGTCCCAGCTGAGCTGCTTCTCCCCGAGCTGCTGTGGCAATGGGATCAATAAGGTGCCCGATTTCCTGGACCACTGAAGTCAGCTGCTCCTGCAGGGCCTGATAAGGAGAGAGAGCTGTCAAATTCACTCCACAATGGTTCGCCACATAGCTGCACTGATTTAAAAGGGCCTGTGTGAAAGACAAGGGAGGCCACAAGAAATGGCTATCAAAATGCCTGGGTGTGTTATGAATTCTCCACTCCACTCTGCCCTTCCCAGGCACCCTCAGCTCCCCTGGGCTAGACCCCCATAGCTCCACCCATGAGTTATGCAAGGCACTTCCTACTGGCTTCTCACTCCCGCCGACAAGTGATGCTACTGGTATCTTTGCTTTGGGTTATTCAGCATAATTACTGGAAACATGGAACAGCTGTGGCTTTCCAAGAAAGGAAGACAACTTTGTCTAAATAGAGAGAGCTAATGGTGCGGTCCAAGGGAATATCCTGGTCGCTGTGTCCTCAGAACTCCTTAAGGGGGAGGGGAGAGGAGAGTGCCATAAAAATGGCATCAGCTGAAAACAGCATCATTTCCCAGACAGTGCACCGTGAAAATGCCAGGTGAGATACCCACTGAGCTCAGCTCAGGCTCTCAGTTCACTGTATTTGATGATGTGGATGCTAATATTGAAAATGGCACCCTCAAGGCATTGCTTCTCAGGTTTGAGAGACAGTTGAGTCTCTCCATCCCAAAGAAGTGAACTAATGCTGTAAAGAGATGGAGCAAGGTATCTTGATGATGCTGAAGTATGAGGGAGACAGAGAATTCCAAGGAGAGGATTAATAGCTGGTAGCAGAAAAGCTCAGATCCCTTTGTAGGAATCTTCATAAGACCTTCACTTGATAGATTAGGATTAATAATCAGAACAGTGGACATTTTAGGTCTGCACATGCCAGCATGGAACAGGGAGATTCCTGACAAAGTGACAATGTCCTGCTCATCAGAAACGAGACTCTGGACTATGCTGCTTTTCCACTGGGCAATGCTGCACACAGGCTGCAGGGCTTTGAACAAGTTTAGTCAATGAGAGGAGCAGCCTAACATGCCAACTTGAAAACAAAACCCTGGCAAAAAAAGGAAAAAAGAGACAGAGATAGAGAGATGGAGGCAGGTGGAAAGAAACCTCCCAACTTCCAAGGGTCTTATTTTGCTAATTATTATCTTACTACTCATAATGCGATTATGGTAAAAAATGCAAGAATATTCTAGCAACGTTGTCTTATTATAGATGGCTTGTTAAATTAAATATGGTATAAGTAGGGAGCACATGCAGTTAAAGGGGAGGGATTTTCTTCCTAAGGAGAAGTCGAGACAGAGCATATGCTTCAGGAGGGGTGGTAAAAGGATGGGGTGCCAGGAGGGATTCTGAGGTGGTGGTCATCTCTGTTTCATGATCAGGGTGCTAGTTAAAGGGTGTGCTTAGTTGGTGGTAATTCATCAAGTGGCACACTTTTCGGTCTGCATATTCTATTTTAATAACAGGTTAACAATAATTCTAACATTCTGCACAGGATGAGGATGCTTATTCCTTCTTTCTTTCCTTGGAAATGGGGGAGGGAGGTGAAGCTGGGGTGAAATAGACAACTCTATTAATAAAAATGAGTAACACCAATTCTGGGCCCACTGCTTCGAGACTGGGGCCAAAGTCCCTTGTTGCTGAATTCAGTGGCACTACGGGAAACATCCGTAAACAGACCATCCATATTTATTAAGCACCTTCTGAGTGTCAGGCACTTTCAACAGACAGAATGAAGTATGAATCAGGGGTCTTTGGACAGGTAATAGGAAAAAACTCAAAGGAGCAGAGTAGGAAAATTCTATTCTCAACTTTGAAAAACTGGCAAGAGAAGGCAAAGTGACTCTGATTTAACAACAGAATGCAAAAGGTCCCCAGTAGGAGATATTGGGTAACTTAGGGCAGAATCCTTTATCTCTGAATGGACCAAATGCACAGAGTTTAATGCTAATTTTCCCATTAGTCAAAAAGTGCACTGATGAAATATGACAGAGAAACATTCAAAATTTACATGCTTGGGTCTGCTCTACTGATGTGTTAAACTGAATATGGTAACCCCACCTTATTGACACACTCTTATCTGACCTGAACATTTTCCCCTAAAGTTCAGCCATGTTTGAAATTTCCACCCCCAGCAGTACATGTGTTCCTTAACCAAACTATCATTCTCTACTTAGCATTTGCCCTACACCCTCCAAAAACTTCCCATGCTGGTTCCATGGGAAGGTGGTCCAAAGATGAAACTCTAGCATCAAAAAATGTGTTGGTTCCATTCCCCCATTCCCCAAAGTCTGATGCTGAGATTCTTCAGCATTTCCAGAGGCTTCTGAGCTGGCCACAGAGCCCCAGCATACCTCCACAGAGATGTCATCCCTCGTGGCCAAGCTCTGGCTGACAGCCGCCAGTGAGGCCTGCTCGATGTCCCGGATGCAACGGTTGATGCCATCGATGGAGTAGTCACACTCCCTCTGTCCAGGGGCCTTGTCTCTGGAAGGGACAGGGGGAGTCAAACACAGGCTCCATAGGGCTCATGTCCCAAAACCCACTCCAGTATTGATGGGCCAGTAGCCCCTGTCTACTATCTACCCAACTTGATCGCTTTATTTAAGGAGTGAATCCCTGACCTTCGCTTGGCAATGCCTCTCTGCACAGCCCATGCCTTTCTTAATTTAACACTGGCACTAACTCTGCTCATTTCTGGTGGGAAGGATATGGTGCTGCCCTCCGTCTCAGGCTGATGTCAGGCACCTGCAAGTGAAACAATTTGGATTTGGATTCTCCATTCACTGGCTTAAGCATAGGAATTTTATTAAAAAAAAAAAAAAAAAAGTCAGTGCTATTTCCAGTGCAAACATACTATGCCCTCTACATCGTATACTATTCACAAAGTCCTGGGCTGTGGTAGGAGTTAAAATATTTAGTGGATTTTTCTTTGCAAGGCATTAAGAAAGTTAACTGTGGTCCTGAGTTTCAAAGGCAATCAAAAAACAGAATATAACTAACGAAAGGGATGCATTCCATGCTGTGGGGTATCAACTTTGGTCAACTTCAGAAATATTATATTTACTCAGGGGATGTTTCTTCAGGCTTCTACTATTACCAAGGAGGGCAGAGATGCCCAGAGTTACTGTGGGACCTAAAATATTACTTTTGTCTTATTAGCAAAATAAAGTAACCCCAAATCCTGCTAAATAAACAGTGGTGCTTTCTGTTTAGGCTCCTAGGTAAAGACAATGTGGTACAATGGTTAGAAGGACTGGGAATAGAGCCATCAGGCTTGGGGATGACCTCGGGAATGTTACCTAAATCCTTTCTGCCTGAATTCTCTCATCAGTAAAATGGAGACAATGGCAGTATCTACTTTACGAGGTTGTTGTGATAATCAAATAAGGTAATATAGGTAAAAAAGGCTTGCAACAGTATCTGACATATAGTTAAGTGCTTAAGCTGGCTATTATTGTTGTGACCAGTGCTACCACTGGTCCAAAAGAGATAAAGAAAAAGATGATGATAGTGATCAACCACATCACTATTAAATGAAAGTCCTGATGGGTTTATTCCCCTACTGACCCATTCGGATGCAGGCCCCTAGCAATTTCTGGAGGAGAAACTAACCTGATAGATGTGATGAGACTCTTGATAGAGTCAGACACGGTGTGGGAATGTCCGGCTAGCACAGACCACGTGGGAGGGTCTTTGGGGTTGATGGCCAATGAGCGTGCAGTGCGGATGAGGTATGATGAGCTCTCCAGCATGGTCTTGGCTGAGACCAGGATTGGTTCCTGTGCCTGGGAGCCCTGGAATCAAACAGCACAAGTGTCAAGGGCAGGGTGCACAGACTGAGTGAATGAGTTGGGCCCTGGAAGGTACTGTTCTTTACCAAGTCATTACCTTTGCCCTTTGGAGGGGACAGAGAGGGCAGGGAACCATGGAGGCTGGCTCATACAGGGCCTGGATGGTGAGGATGTGGGTCCACGTTCATTCCTTAAATATTTTTCAGTGTGACACACACTGACAAAGAATCAGCCCCAAACCTATGCACAGAGATTGTTCTCAACATATGAAGCTAAGGCATTACCTCTTAAAGGATGCATAGACATTGAGTTTCACTAACTCTGTGCACATATCATTGACAACAGTAATAGTACCCTATGTACTGACAGAGCTTTTGGAGTTCTGAACTGTTCATGCTCATTCAGTGACACACAAAACTAGCCAAAGACTCCAATATTACCTTTGCTGCAAAGACTCCCTACCTCAGAGCTGATCTGGGCAGGAACGCTGACAAACTCAGGGTTGGATGCGAATGCTGTCAAGTTCTCCACGGCCTCGATCAAGGGTGCAGTGGCAATGCGACACTTATTGCGGTTGTCTTCAGAGAAATCCCCATCCAGGGCCTGATGGGAGAAAACATGGAGACCTCACCCCACCAAGAATTACAAATCACCCCTGGACCACAGTCATCACCTCCCAGTGAAAGAAGGTGGTTTAATGGAAATACTGAAAATGTTTGGTGAGTTCATAAACAATAAATAAGAACTGGATTGGAGAGACCTCTGCCATCAAGCAGAGGGGCCTAGTTAGTAATTCTAAGAAATAAAGCTGAATGTGTGGTTTACAGGACAACTGACCTCATGGTCTGTCAACTTCCCACTCACAGGAGGCAGAAATATAGATCAAATAGCACCCAGCTCTTCACTCCTTACGAGCTATGTTCCCAAACCCTGCAGCTGAACCACCTTCTTCCTCACTTTTGAGACTATAACGCTTGGGCTATTCCCCTCCATTTTCACTCTAAGTCTATTTCGTCCCAAACTATAAGAATACTTTATATTGTATAGCACTTTCAACTTTTTCCAAGTTTTACCTGGATGTCCCTGAATGACTGACAGAGGTAGAACTTGCATATCCGCCATTTTGAAATGAGAAAAATGGAATCCAATGGGAAGTAATAGACTAGGACCACACCCTACAATATGGACAGATCTCACAAACACAATATTTAAAGAGGCCAGACACAAAAGGGTACCTGCTGTATGATGCCATTTGTGCAAAGTACAAAAACAGGTGAAACTAATTTAGGGTGTTAGCAGTTAGGTCATGCTTTGGAGCAGGTAAGACTGGAGGAGCACAAAGGGGGCTTTTGGGGACTGCCCATGTTGTTTCTTGATCTGGTTGTAGTTACCTAGGTGTGTTCAGCTTGAGAAAATTCACTGAGCTCTACACAAATGATGTGTGTTTTTTTGGTCTATGTATCTTATTCTTCAACAGTTTTTTTCTTTTTTAAATTATCAGCAGGTAACACAGTGGCATTGAATGATCAGTCACATTGCTGAATAATGACCCAGATGGATGGAGAATCCAGGAATGCGGCCTGTGATCCATGTCAGGCTGCCTCACAAAGGGTTAACACTTGGATTCAAGGTTCCCCAACCCTGGAGTCCACCTCCCCGAGAACAAGACTGTTAGAACCAACAGCCTGTAACCCAGCGTCAGCACTCCCGCCTGCCAGCAAAGGGCTACATTTGAGAAGGCAGTTATGTTTGCAGAAGAATGTAAATTTCCTTGTTAAATGACCAATTAAGCTTTTAATTTAACTGTTATAAGCAATATATAAGAGCCAATTTAGACAATTAGTGCACAAATAACCAGAGGCACCAGCATTATGAAACAAACCGGATCTGAGATGGGAGCATTTCTAGTTTTCAATAAGGCAAGAGTAGGCAGGCAGATCAGCTTAAAGGCTATTTCTAAATAACTACATTCCAATCAAGCCTTGGCAGCTTAGGACAATAATTACACTCCACTATGCTAATATTTTTAGAGGAATTCCCATGAGCCTGGCTAATTTACCATCTTCTTGAATACTGTGCACGGCTTGCCTCTGCTCATGCTCTTCCCACCCGATAGGCACTGACCTGTCCCTAACCTCACCAATTCTGTCATTCTTCTAGGCCACATAGCAGAGGCCTGACAGGAGTGGCCCCAGCACAAGCAAACCAGTGAAGCAAGTAGATGGCAGGAGCGGACTTTGGAGTCAAATGAACTTGTGTCCCAGCTGCACCAGTGGCCAATCACACCCATGATATGGCTCCTAACCCAATGGGAGATGCTAAGCCTCCTCTCAGTGCTGCTCTGGCTCAGTCATCTGCTTCTCACCTCTCCACATTCTTCCCATCCCCTTTTCTACAGTCTACAACTCCCTCGGCCTATTGGGAAGGCAGGCATCTGATCAAGCCACCAACCCCTAATTGAACGTACTCAAACTGAAAAGATGATTACCCAAGGCAAATCCCAAGGAATGGTCTTCTAATTGTGCAGTTTCATAAACTGCACCAATAGGAGGAAGAAAGGACTTTTTTTTTTTTGAGCATGGGCCGTAAAGTCACATATCACAGCCCACCGCTATTCACAGGGCAGGACCTTCAATAAGATGGAATGCCAGTACCAAGTTACATCAACCATCTTTTGTCACCTTCAAAAAGGAAAAGCTATTGCCTCCGAAGGAAGCATATTTAGCATCAGAAAGGATGGCTTGCACAGATACTATTTCACTTCTGAATGCTGCTTCCACTCTGGAGATGGCTGAGCCACCCAAGTCAACTGAATATGCAAATCTGCTCACTGGTGAAATTTTAAGCAGGCATGACAGTTTTCATGTAGACATTCCATGTTACAGAATGTCTAGTACACGAGCCATAACAATAAAAGGGTAAATTCACTTAGCCAAATGCCCAGGCACCCTCAGGACAAGGGCACTGTTGACCCCTGTGGCCAGTTCCTCTGAATGCTCTCATTTAGCAAAATCTCACAGGGATCTGGGAGACACAATTTCTGCATATGCACCAGAATCAAAGATTCATGGACTTCAGAGGTTAGGAGGGACCTTAAAGATCATTTAATCTTAAATCTATCATCTGTCTCAGATGATAAAACCAACACCTACAGAGTGACATGCTATGCCAAGGTCATGCCTCAAAGCAGAACCCAAGACCCCCAGCTCCCTTCTCTCCTACCGACCTTAGAGAAAGGCAACAAGAATAAGGTGTAAGAGGAGCCCAACAGGTTTTTTCCTTCTTTTTCTTCTGAAGAAAGCTACTTCACCAATCCAAACAAGGATGATCAAGAAAACATACTTACAGTCAAGTCAAAATCGATTAATCAGAGCTGGGTCTGGTGTCTTTGGTAAACACTGGAAATGCTTAATCGCAAAACCCTGAGCTTCAACTCTGCTGTGAGAGGCACAGCCACGCTCCAGCTTCTCAGAAAAAAAGCTGCTGTTGCACAATTTCTACTTGGCACCTAAACCTGAGTGACTGCACATTTAAAATAACATTCCATTCCACACATCTGATTCGAGACTAGGTAATGAGCTGACTGAAGAGAGAAAAGCAGGCAATTGTATACGTGGTGACCAGTAGAAAGACGGCAACCATGGTGAGGGGTCCCTGTGCTTCTAACTTGCCAGCATTTAGAGCAATGCCCAGCAGGGAGTAGGGTGCAGATATTTATTCTTGCAGAGCCACGCTTTGGGATTTTAAAGAATGCCATCAGGAGAGACTTAAGATGCCTGGAGGCACACATTCTAATGGGTGCTGATAACCCACTGCAGGTCATCTACTCCCTGCTCTCCACTGCTCCTCAGGCAGGGCTCCCCTCCTTTCTTTGTGACTATAAAAGTGTGGCAGCTGGGATTTATGCTTGGGCACATCCTCATGGTTAAAAGAGATAAAAAGCACTAAGAAGCGTAAAACTTGGAGCAAAATGCAGCTATGAGGGCAGCAGTCACAAGCATTTAGGGAATTAAATATTCATTTGTTTTGCTATTTGACAGGATTCTTAACCATTCCTTAAAACAAGAAATCTATTCAGTATATATACAGTGTGCTACAGTGAAATGACCTTTACCAATTTCCTATTAGTAAAAACAAAGCTCATTGCCCTGGCAAATGCTGCCACCGGATGGGAAATAAAAAACCAAGCACGTTTCGGCAAGTTGAGGGGTGATAGGTTCGTTTCTGTTCTTGTGCACTGCTACTGATTCCCAGGGTGCTCAGGGGAGACGAGGCCTTCATCTTCTCCACATTACAAGCACCCTGCATCCTCCTCTGATGTTTCTGCACTGGCCTATCTTTTAGGCCATCACAAGAGCTCATTTGCTGCAGGGACTTGCAAAGAGGGTTTGACACTGTGAGGAGAATCTGAAAAGAAAATGAGGTCTTAACAGAAATGCTTTATACAAAGATAGGTCAGGATTTAACACCAAGGAGGCAGAAAAGAAAGGTTTCCAGGAATTTCTATAGAATAGTTTCTTTCTCCCTTGGTCTAAATATAGTCTGTTTTCTAATGATCAGAAAATGGCTAAGTTTAACTGATATAAGTTAATTATACAACAACCAACACTGATATCACTACTTTCAACTCTATTGCTGTCTTTCCACCCCTGCCACCCTCAAACACATCAAGGTTTTTCTTCCCAGGTTGGCAAGATGAATTAGTCTCTCCATGCTGAAGATTGGAACAGCATGCCAGGGCTGAGGGCAGGACAGACAGCAGAAACAGCAGGGGCTCTGGAATCTGGGTCACCACTTACTGGCCAGGTCACCTTGGAAAAGTTACTTAACTTCCCTGTGTCTCAGTGTCCTATCTGTAAAATGGGGATGATAAGCACAGGGTGGTTGTGTGGATTGAACGACTGATATACACAAAACATTTGGAACAGACTTTGCACAAACTAAACATTTTAAAATGTAGGCTTTATTAATTTCTAATTCCATAAATTATGATGGTCATTGAGGTAAGCTGCTACCAGGATCCTAGGGGCACCTGGGCACTGGCTTTAATTTTTTATTTTCAACCTGTATTATTATTGTCTTCAAATAGGCAGGTTTAAGAATATATACTGTTTAAACAGCTGAGAAATTGCTGGCTGGGGCACCTGCCCCAGGCTCTCACCCGCCAGCTTCACTGCTGCCCGGCTGCATGTTCTCTCCTGTGCTTCTGCTTGGTTCAGCCTGTTGACTAATTTCTCCATGAGATTAAACTGGCTTTGCGTAGTGAAAGGCAAATGAGGTGGGTAGCGTCATATCTTCTAGAGAGAACAGGGAAAAGTCCCTTACTCCAGGACTTGTCCCAGCAACGAAGCAGATCATCCTACCTCAACGAATGTGAAAATTCTTAAATAAAAAGTGTAAACACTCTGATGCTTTTCTCTTCTGCATATCTGGGTCTACACAGAAGTGGTGGCTTGCCTTCCATGACATTCTCCTTTGGAGGCCTGGTGGGGGTGCTGGGCTCTTTGTCTGCTGTCCCGGTTGTGGTTATTTTCCCACAAAGTCAGCTGCCTGCTGCCTGAATGGTCCCCAGCTTAGGGCAGACTATGTTTCTGGTCGTATCACTCACCTGCAAATACTACAGCCCAGCTATTGCAATTCCCTCCTCACAAGGGCACCCTGCCCCCGCCTCTCCCCAACCTGTCCATAGACTTTAACACAAAGATGAACTTGTTATAAACATGGAACGCTCTATTTTAAAAAGTTGATGCTCCAGTCTACACATTTAAACACCTAAAAACAGAACAGTTATCATAGAAAAGATTAAATTGAATTTTCTTTTTTAGATTAAAGTGATTTTCCCACAATTTCCCATTCCCTTTCCTTCCATCTACTCTCTTGGTCCAGATCTATCTACCAACAACGGCAGAGCCCTCTACCAGCCCCCTCAAAAATCACCCCATGTAAACACACAGTTTAAGTAAACACAGGTGTTCGCTACCCAAACATGTGCCATAAGATGCCCCGTTGCCAACCCCCCTCCAACCAGATTTCTGCCCCTAAGCTTCTCATATACAGAATTTAGAGATCCCCTTCCCCACTATCTAGAAGGTTAGTAGAGACCAAGGCTGTTGGTTTTTCATGATGAGTACCTCCATTAGTAAGGGACTCTTCCTTCAGTGACTTAAATCATGAGGTCGAATTAGAAGTTAAACCTCACTAGACATAAGTCTTAGGAGAGCAGAGCTTAAATCCTGTACTTCTTTCCCCTCTGCAGCAGGTGTTAAAGGTACTAGTAAGGCCTCAATTAAGTGACCTACCTTGATGGTCTTCACCAGGTTGGCAGTGCTGTTGGCGACTTCCTTGGCTGATTGGACAAAATGCCTCTTGGCCACTGGGTTGGCCGTTTTGGAGGAGGCAATGCGGCAGGCGTTGCACAAGGCCGAGGTGTGCTTGGCGACAATTGTGGCAGCTGACAGAACCTATAAAGCATGGAGCTGGGTTGGGGGCATCCCATGCTTCAGTGCAGAGGGGTCCAGTTCAGGAGTCCACCCTGGTCCCGAGCCCCAGATTCTTCTTCAACTCACAAATCCAGAGCCTATGTAATTACATGTGTGTCTAGCTCTGCCACCCTCAAAGTCACTCCAAGGAAGGACAGGGCAAGACTTATTAAGCAAGAGAGAATAAAAAAGAAAAGGAAAGGAGGTATTGATGTAATGGTGGGAATGGACTGGGCTCCAGATAGTGTTAAAGGGGATGCGGTCAGCCATCCCTGGACCTGCCAGCCAGGAGGTATATGGTCCAAGTTCTAGGCTAGCACTGCCCAACAGAAACATAGTATGAACCACATATGTAATTTTAAATTTTCTAGTAGCCCCATTAAAATAGGTACAGAAACAAGAGAAATTAATTTAAATAATTTAACTCAATATATGCAAAAGATTTCATTTTACCATGTAATCAATTTAAGGATATTATTAATGAGATTTTACAATCTTTTCTTATACCAAGTCTTTGAAACCCAGTGGTATCTTACACTTATAGTCCATCACAATTTGGACTAACTGCATTTCAAGTGCTTACTAACCACATGCAGCTAGTGGCCACCACATTGGAGAGTCCAGGTCTAGATGAGTAAAATGTACATCAAGATGCAACAGCTCCTTCCTCATCAACAGGTGAGCTGTAGGCACCTTTTCAAGGGGTCTGGCTCAGGAATCTCTCAGGCCCCACCCCCCAACTGCTTTCCTGAATCCACCTGATCCACTTTGCTGAGGCTTCTAACACCCCTTTGGCCTTAACTGGACAGGTAAGGAACCTCAGGTGTGCTGACCCCTGACACGCCAGCTCTTAGGCCTGCCTTAGGTCCAGATGGTCCCTCTACCACCTCCTTTACTTGGGTCCTTCTCCTGCCTTGAGAATGCCTGTCCAAAGGGTCCGTAGTGGATATACCACTCGCAGGCTGCCTCTGCTACCCCCTATAGGCCACTTTCTCGTTCCTTTCAGCACAAACTACTTTAATAAGTGAATGGGTCTCCGTTAGAAGAGTCATGGAATGTTACCATACTGTCCAGTCCTAAAATGTCTCGGTGGCTCCTTTATGCAACTTTGAGGCCTGGTTCAGTACCGCCATCTCTGTGAGGTAACCCCTGACAGCCCATCAGAGAATTCATCACACCTTCCTCTGCACACCCCTGGCATTGTCATTATAGTCCAATTATTGCATCTTCCAAACTTTATCCAACAGACTAAGAGCCCCAGGCATAGGAAACAGGGTTTTACTCATGTTGACCCTAAGTGCTGATACAGAATAAGCCCTCAACATATGTCCCCTGAAATGAATGGAATTGTGAGACTCCTGATGACTCTCACAATGATAATTTCAGTCCTACTGCCTTCCAGCATCCCATTTCAAAGCACCTACACATTTCCACTTTCACCATATTTTGCAATATCCCCCCTTCAGTCATTATATATAGTGCTGCATTTAGCTGGCTTTGCAAACTCCGAAAGAACAGTATCCTTTACTAATTTCTCACACTCTCCCACAAGTCACCTACAAGAGTTTAAGGACTCACAGATCTCACAGCCTCGCCCCGTGGTTACCTGTGATGGGCTGCTGCCGGGGTCCACCAGGTTCTGGCACGCCATCTGGATGGCCTGGTTAGCTCTGGCAAACTGGATGGGGTCTACAAGGCCCTGGTGGCCCGCCTGGCTGTTCGGATCAGAGATGCCAACCAGGTATGCGGCCTGGAAAGGGAGGAGGGAAAACACAGCTGAGGCTCTCTGTGCCCCTAGAGGAGTCTGTGGGGGACAATGGTCCTGCAAGGTACATGCAGCAGTCATGCTCAGGAGCAACCTGGTCCAAGTTGGTCAGGGTATAATCTCATCAATAAGGGTTTAGGGATGGACAGGCCGACACCAGCTTGGGCCAGGACCACGCCAGCAGGAGTCTGCTGCAGGCTTCTGGGAACAAAGTCTCCTTGTTCTTAAGAAAGCCTCAAGAAGCTCTTCTGTGGGGGCATAAACAAGGATGCGTGCAGCTCTGATTGCTTCTGGCAGCCATCTATGGCCATGAGGGTACCCAGCCTCAGCATAAAGCTGATACCCTGGTTTGTAGATGGAAGAGGCAGAAAAAAGTGGGTGCAGCCTGATGGTGTGGAGCTGCTGGGTCAGCCAGCCCTGGAGCCTGCCCTACACGAGGGTGTCCTGTCTCATATCCTAATGCATCCTTATTGTTTAGGCCAATATTTCCAATAGTAAGTAAGAAGAATGAGTAAGATGGCTCAGAGGGGGAAAAAAAAAGGCAATATTTGGTCTCAAAGAGGATAAAAGGCTACAAGAAAATGTCTCCTCTTTAAATCCCTTGGATGCTTTAGCCTAATAACAGGAAGAAAATGAATCTGTGAGCAGGAATTTTAACTTTAATTCATTTCCCCTGAGATTTGAGGGGCAGAATAGGGTAGATCATTTCATCCCCCAAACTGAAATTTCTGGTTCAGTAAAATCTACTAAGCTCAAGGTAGTTGTCAAATGATAAAGCCTTCAAGGTAAATGCTGACATTTCTGAAGCTCTAGTCACATGAGCCCAATAATTATTGGACATGCACAGGACAGTCAAAGAAGAGCAAGGAGCACGCCTGATCATGTCTCTGCATGATGGCGTCTAATTTTTTCTCCCTCTGATCCTAAAAAGAGCATGACTAAGATTTTTGCATTGCTCAAGCCTCAGAGAGAATATGAGTTATGTAACGCCTGTTTTTTTCCCTCAAACAACTCATGTAAACAACTCATGCTGTAACAATGACCTTAGGGAAAAAAAAGAGCTGGCCTCTGAACCTTACGCTGGGTCTGCAGTGTTCAGTGCGTCTCACTGCCCTCCCCAGGCTGCTCTGCTCCTGGAGGTAACTGGCTGATGTTTTGTCTAAATGCTTCATCCATGCCAGGAGCCACCACCCTTCCCATGGTTTCTGCGGTGGTGGTTGGAGAAGGACCTGAAGCTGGAGCTCCCCCATGCCTCCCACAAGTATCTGGTACTCCTGGTATCCATGATCTGACACAGGACACAGGCTGGAAGGCCTGCATCTCAGGGCAAGGGGACCAACCAGTCCTTCACCTGAGCCGCCGCTTCCGTCAGCCCACAGAGAGCCTTGGATGCAATGCCCACACACTCTCCAAAGGCAGGGAGGTCTCCAGTCTTGGCATTCTGTGAAATCCCTGCCATCGACTCGCCCAGAACCTGCAAAACAACCAGCGATATTCTCTGGCCAGCATTCCTTTAAGTCAGGGGATAGAGGGGGCAACACTTCCAACTTTGACATTCAAAGCCACTTAATTTATAGCATTTGCCATTATTTTCCTTTATTTGCATTAAGGAGATTGAAGAGAATTATATTTCTGTTCCAAAAAGAGAAATGAATAATCAAAGTATGAACCTTTCATCCAAAAGTTGTCTATCTCTCAAAGAGATACAGTTAATATACATAGATCAATAAAGTGAAATCTATACAGGGTATCCCATGGGTGAATGGTCTAAATTGAGAACTGTTAGTTCCCAGAATATAACAATCAGACACATCCACTGAGCTGTCATACCCTAGCTGAACTCATAAGCAGAAGACACACCCCTCCTTGATATCATTTACTTGACATTTAAGTATGTCTTTGTTAAGAAGTGTGTATGATGATATATGTTTATGATGATAATCTGAACATGAATTAAGGATGTTTCCTAAATTTCACATTTCCCCTTATTTTGAAAATCATTGGTGTATTCTTTCTTCCAAGGTCTTTAAAATAACAGCTAAAAGAGATTTTAGAATCCAAGGTTGGTTTAGAATCTAACCCAGAAAGGTCAAGCACCCTGTACAAGGTCATACGTCACACGGGCAGAGGCAGGGTGCCTGACCCATAACTAGTGTTCTGTCTTCTATGGGCCTCATCAGACCCCAGGAGGGCAGGTCCTACATTCCAGGGCTGCAGATAGTGGAACCGAAGGCTGCTTAACATAACCCTTGGGAGAGACTATGGCATTACCAAGACTAGAACCCAACACAGGGCTCTTCATTTGTCAATAAGCCATCTTAGATGGAGGAATGAAATAAATTTCTTACAGTTGCTTAGACATACAAAACAATGCAGTTTACATAAGGACTTGCAAAGCAAAGAAGTTAGAGGATATGCAGTATTTTCATTTTCCTTCTCCTAGCCCCACAGCCATCTTTAAGAAGGAACTGTTTCTTCGGCTCTAAGTATGTAAAACGTACACATTCTCCCCTTAGACAATCCACAGTTCCATAAAGGATGCTGGACAGAGCAAACTCTAGTCTTAGCCCATCGCAAAGCGAGCCTCCTGACATCATCAGTACAGATGTCTCCCCAAAGCTAACATAAAAGTGATGTACACAAGCACGCTCTCATGCTCCAAGTACAGAGCCAGATTACAACTGCTCAGTAGCCACTCAGCTCACATGCATTTCATGTTAACCTCATTATGAGGCATTTTCAAAAACAATGATACTATTACCATAGGTCAGTGTTTCTCAGCCTTTTTAGAAGTTATTATTATTGCTTCACTAAGAAGTCTTTTTAGACTGTCTCCCCGCTAACTGCCACCAACATCAAATTAAATACTAGAAAATAAGATTTTGTTGAGTAAGGTTAGGATTTGGGGGTTGGGACACAAACTACTGTATTATCTTAGATTTTTCTACCTCCTTCAAAAAAACCACCAATTTTTCACTCCCCTTGAGAATGCATGGCATGGATGGATGGCAAAAAGAGTACACAAAAGTGTCTCATATAAGCCATCCCTGAAGGGCTTTCCCCAGCAGGTTAGTCCCAGGTGAAGGAAATACATGATTTACTTCACAATAAGACACATCTGTGACATGGTATGAGCAGTAGTTCTCAAAGTGTGGCTCCTGACCACATGGGCTGGATCTGGGAAATGGTCAGAAAGGCAGAATATCAGCCCCACAGCAGATCTGAATTAGAAACTCAGGGGTGGGGCCCAGCAATCTGTGGTAACAAGCCTCCCAAGTGATTCGGATGCACAGTCAAGTCTGAGAAGCACCTGAGCAGAGGGCTCCAAAACAAGGCTTCACGATACATGCAGCCACAGAGTCGCCACAGGCAGACACACAAAGCATGTCTAGATTTTTCCCCACAGTCAGGAAGAATGTTAACAGCACCGAGAGGCTTACCTTGGAGTTTTCCATCACACTCTCAATGCAGTCAAAGTAAGAGAGGTCACTAACAGGTTCATTAGGATTGTCCAACATCCCCTTGACAGTCTACAGAATGATAACACAACTTAAAAAGCAAGTGTTAAAGAACAAGAGAAATTCAACATAAAATACCAATCAACTTCTCCTTCATATACTGGATTCTGGTCATGATCACTCATTTACCCCGAATCTTGAGAGGAATTTAGATCATGGTATCCATGACTGCAGATTTCCTGCTAGCAACACAATACTGATGGGAGAAGGGGGTGTCTCAGGTTAGCTTTGACGGAGAGGAGAATCTCCTGTTTTCAATTCTGAAGGAGAAGCAAGGCATCCACAGAAGGGAGAGATTTTTTTCTTATAGAAATCGGAAAGTTAATGCAAGGCAACGCATTTGTGGTAAATTACTGTAATTTCTGTGCTGGATAACTCCAAGGAGTTTAAACTTCAAGTACAGGTTAACTCATTTCTTCATGATTAGTAGAATCCTCAGTTTTCATTTCTGGAAGCTTTAATGGGTGGACACGAAAGAAGGTAACTCCCTCAAACTGCCCACTGGAATGGTTCATTTGTTTTCAATTTAAAAAGCATAGAAAATGTTCACTCTTGTGTAGGTCCCCATCAAGGAATTGGGTATGGGGCTTGCCTCTTCTGTCTTTGTCTTCAGGCCATTGAAAATCATCACTAGCTTTCGTGTTGTAATGACCTTTGATCATCACTGATGAGGGACTTTTGCAGGGGAGGAATGTCTGGGGATATAGCCATTCAACCTGCTCCCTGTTGAGTGAGAACGTACATGAGGACGCAGCAGCCTTTGGGGCACAGCCAACAAAAAGACAAGGTTGTGTGAGTTACAACGGATTGGAAGAAGTAATGGGGGAAACTGCTGAGTTACTCAGTTAAAGATGCGAGAGAATGAGGGCAGCCTAAAGAAGTTCATTTTATTGAAGAACCACTTCCTACTCCTTGGATACTCAAAATTGTTTTAGTAACAAAAATCCTGAAATAGTCACAATTTTGACATCAAGAATACCATTAAGGGTCAGAAAATTTGCACCTAGGCCAACAGACCTCATTTAGATCAACGGTTCACATATCATTTATATTTGCAAATGTGAACAGACCGGAATAGGGCAGTGATTCACCCAAAGTAGGAAACATTCTCCACTGTTTTCAGAATGCTTCAGTCCCAAGGTAACAAGCCTGTTCTCACTTCCAGCTGAGCACAATAGCCTATTGTCATTGTCAGGCTGGGCCTCAATCAAACCCTTCAGAAGCTGCAATCAAACCCACCTTCTGGTGCAGTGGCTACTCCCACCATGCAGACCCATGCTAACAATCCAGAACACTAAAGGTACAATGGGTACAAGCAACCCCTATCTACTGAGATATCCCTTTGGCTGTTTCAATTTAACCTGCATTGGTTAGGAATGCTTTACATACAAGCAGGTACACTGGTTTTATGTTCACCCACATACATTCTACAGGCATAAATGAGTTTTCAATTACAAATAAACCTTAAGTGTGAATAAAAATCAAAAAGCACCCACACTGTGTTCTGGGCCATGAGGGGCCCCACAGCCACCTTGATCGCATAGCAATCAGTGTTACTCCTGGGTTTCCTCTTATGTGCCCCCTACATGTTACAAAATAAAATGTATGAGGAAATCATTTTTACTGAAAAAGCACACCCATCTCAGCTTCTCCCAATTGTCCCCAAATAATCTCCCCAAAACTTTACAGGTAGAAATTGCTTATCTTCAGCCTGTATCCAATACCACAGACCTCTTCCTGTTGAAATAAAGAATCCTTTAACAAAATAACTCTTATCCTAGTGGAAAAAGGGGAAGCTGGGTGATAATTCCCCCAAACCTAATACTTCTTCAGTTCCTTCCCACTTGGACTGGAACTTTGGCAAGGATAGAGAAGAAATGGACTCTGCAGGGAAAGGACAGACAGACACACACCCTTAAATCTTCAACAGCCTTCCCAGGGACCTACCTCGAGCTCCCGCAGGGCATTATCACACTCTTTCTGGCCAGGAGCTTGTTGGGTGCACAGAGTGATGAGTTGATTGATGCTCTCTGTCACAGCCCTGTGACCGAAACAGAAAAGGTGTGTGTTGTTGGTTTTTTTTTTTTTTTTAAGGTCAACAGTAATTTACCCAACAATGCTTTGCAGGTTCACAAGAAATACAATTAATTCACTATATAGGCTGGGGTCCCAGTGAGAGCTCTTCTATACAAGGCTCTAAACAACCCAAAATCAATCATACCTAGGTAAGAAAGAATGAGAATCCCTGCCCTGCTTCTGATGACTCATTTGACTTACCCTTAAAGGGTACTAACAGTTCTCTTAAGAAAGTATCATTATCTTCTAACATATTCACATGAAAGAATTCATGACAAAGTTGGAAATAGCAAAGAGATCATATTAACACTGTCTTCAAGATCCTTCGTTAGCAGCCCATATGGAATAAGATTATCTGAGCTAGGCTATTTTGGATAGCCTTTGTATATTTTGGAATATTTTGCATATTTTAAAACACAGTAGACATATAGTAAACTGTGCCTATGATTTTAAAATCTCTACTGTCCATTAAATTCTACATGACTGACTAGTTCCTAGAGGCTATCTCCAAATTACTCTTTAAAATAGCTATTGTCTTAGGGGCGGGCGTAGTGGTTATGTTTACAAGCGGTGCTTTGGTGGCCCAGGGTTCGCAGGTTCGCGTCCCGGGTGCGGACCTACATACTGCTTATCCAGCCATGCTGTGGCAGGCATCCCACATATAAAGTAGAGGAAGATGGGCACAGATGTTAGTCCAGGGCCAATCTTCCCTCAGCCAAAAAAAAAAAAAAAAGAGGGATTGGCAACAGATTAGCTCAGGGCTAATCTTTCTCACCAAAGGAAAAAAAAAAAAAAGAAAGTTATTTTCTTATTCACATTAATAGGAATTAATTAGAGACTCTGGTATGATTTTACATGTGCCTTTATTCTTCTCAGAAATTAAAAGGCAGCCTAGATCTTTTTCCCAAGGATCAGAAGTCCAATTATTCCAGCACCATTTGTTTCAAAGGCTATCCTTTCTCCATCGAATTGCTTTGCAACTTTGTTGACAACCAGTTGGTCATACTTGTGTGAGTCTACTTCTGGATTCTATTCTATCCCATTAATCTATGTGTCTAATAACCCTTTGCCAATACCACACTGTTTCGATTACTGTAGCTTTATACTAAGTCTTCAAATTGAACACCCTTGTGTTTTTAAATGAAAACACAGAAAGATGAGATAACTCCCTAAGGAAAACTAGGGATGCTATGAGTAAGGAGCAGAAATAAGACTTAAATCTATGCCTATCTGACTCCAAAGCTAGATCCATAACCACTTCTCTGTAAGGTCATAAATGGTTCACACTTCTGGCAGGGCCCTGAATTCCATGTACAGTTACTAACCACAGCAGCTAATGGGCAGCTTAAAACCAAACAGAAACAAAAATGGGGCACATAATGCTGTTAATTATTAACACTGCCTAATATAAAAGATGCCTCATTTTATTAAATTGGCTTTGCAGCTTCCCACAGAATATCAAATTAGATAGAAAATGATGTTGCCAATGTACAAAGGCAATCAGCTTAATTATTTGATGAGATACTGCTTTGAATTTTAAATTTAGCTAGGGCGGTGGGAAAAAGAAAAACATTCCAGAACCCAGGAAAGAATTCCCAAATACTTTTTGTAAGATTGACTCGAGTGATTCATTTATTTGGGGAAAAGTGCTTAATTAAGGCGTCATGGGGAAGCACTGTGTTCTCCATGGTGCCAAGCAAAACAAGAACAACTGAGACAGGAAGACAATCTCTAGTTCTGACCACCTTGGAGGGTGCAGCCCATGATGTATTCACTAGAAGGCTCCCTCGGAGAGTCCAACACAGCATTCTGTGTGGTAGCCCTCAAGACACACTTCTGAGGGGACAGGCTGGTGTATTTCAACATAACAAAGGATGCAGAATGCCCTCAGCTGTGATGACATGATCATTTGGAGAATATTTCCACATATCACACAAGCTTTCCATTTAGCTTATTTCTTTCAATGTTTCCTGTTTATCTGCATTTTTAAAAACCTAGTTTTTTTTATAAAGATTTTTCCATTAAAAGCTAAGTGTTTAAAATTGGTGAATCCAAAGAGTATAAAGCTATTCATTGCTCTATTCTTTTAATTATTTTGTAGTTGTGAAGATTTTTCAAATAAAAACTTGGGGTAAAAAAATCCCAACAGACTGAGGGTTTGTGGTTGGATAATCCATAAAAGTGCCAGCACAGCACTACATGTCTGAATGAGTCACTTGGGTAATACTGATCCATGCTAAGGAGCATTATTTAGGTGTCATTTATCCCCATAACTCATTTTAGAGTCTGGATTACATAGCGAAATAATAAACTAACTGGCTCAGAGGCAAATGGTTATGTAGATTTGACAATGAAAAATAAAATTTTTATGTTTCAAATCACGGCAGTCATTTACAACAGCAAAGGATTGGGGCAGCCAGAATACGCAATGATAAAGGATTGACTGAACAAATGTATAGCCCACAACAGAGTTCTGGGTGTCCAGTAAAAGTCATAATGTGTAACATATTCCTAACATCATAGAAGAATATTCATGATTCACAATTAAATGAAATTTATAAAACAGTATGAACAGTATGAGCCCACAACCGTAAAAATACATATGCATAGAAAAATGACAATGACATATCACAAATGTTAACAGTAATTTTATGTTATTTTTAAAGAAAAAAATTTCAGTAAATCTACCAAAAAAATAATGAGTTAACCAGCTTACACTGTCATAAAAATATGGCCAAAATTAGCGGCATCCTCCCTCTATTCTATCTAAATCCAAATAGACCTGAACCATAGTTATTTTTTTCCCACATTTTTTTAATGATCAAAGCTATACAAGTTTATTTTTAAAAAAATACAAAAAAATTGGGGCCAGCCCAGTGGCATAGTGGTTGAGTTTGTGTGCTCTGGGGTTTGTGGGTTCAGATCCCAGGCGCAGACCTACACACTGCTTATCAAAGCCATGCTGCAGTGGCATCCCACATGTAAAGTAGAGGAAGATGGGCACAGATGTTAACTTGGGGCTAATCTTCCTCAGCAAAAAAAGAGGAGGATTGGCAACAGATATTAGCTCAGGGCTAATCTTTCTCACAAAAAAACCCCCACAAAAAACAAAAAAAGTTAATAATTCCACCATCTAGAGATAGTGTCTCCTTGCATTTTATTCTTTATCTAGGCTTATCTAGTCACTCAGTTTTTAAAAATATTGGGATCTATAACCTCAGATGTTAAAAAAGCCTTCAAAACCTACAAATTGTTTAGCGTTCCGAGATACTGAAGTGATTCATCTGGAGGTTGGGAGCTCTGGAGGGCAACTTTAAATAGATATGGAATTGGGGCAGGGGAGAGAGAAGGAAATCAACCAATTCGTGCTTTTGATTATTAAGCACAAATCATTCGATAAGGAGCTTGGAGGGGGAAAAAAGCAGACATTTCCCTTCCTCAAGGGAGGCGGTGCTTAGGCAGCCAGGAAAGAGCAAACCAAAATCCACTTGGACATATTTTCCCTGGGTTCTGCTACACACAAGGCACAAGGATTAAAAAAGAATATAGTTTAATTCTCTCTAGGAAAGCAAGGTGCTTGCAATCCAGTTGGAGAGGCAAGACAACGAACAGACAAGACACAAAGGAGGCGAGCCCAAGGAAGCAGTGATGGGACGCCAGACAGGATCCTGAACCTGAGAGGCCAGGTACATGCAGGACTCACAGGGAACACGGAAGAAAATTAAAGCCTGGACGATGGGCCTGGGTTTTGCATGGAAGGGAGCGCTTGATGTGGACAGGAGCAATCGGAAAAGTCAGGCCTGAGTGAGAGCCTTACTTGGATAAAGGGAAGAGAATATTCTAGAGGAGACCCACAGACAAAAGGCCCAGTTTACATTTTTCTATTTTATAGTGTGGTGGAAGTGCTGCTTGCTGGGTCATCCTTTTTTCACCATCTCTGGAGACAGGAGGAAGCCTGCCTGGCAGGAACTTCAAAGCAAAGGGCAGCCAGGCCAGGGAAGAGGAGCCACCCGCAAGGTCCCAAGCCCTCGGGAGACTAGAAAGCAGCTGAAAACCTGGTGTGAGGTGGTCCTGACGCTGGCAGCTGTGGGTGTGAAGTCTTCAGCGCGAGGGTCCTTCTGGTCAGGGTGACTGTGATGTGAGCAGCAGCTCAGGGGAGGTGCTCAGAGATAGGACACTCCCTCCTTTATGCAACTGCAAGCTAGTTTTCCATTTCCTTGACTAAGCTCAGGGACCATCAGACGAGCCCCTGGTCAGGGAAAAGGCTGATGAATGTTGACAAAAGGTCTCCAGCTCCACCCAACTCATCAGAAAAGAGCCAGCGCCCACCAGTTACATGGGAAGAAGATGAACAAGCCAGAAACTCAACAGAAAATGACTTCTTCCCCACTAGGCATCAGAAACCAAGGGACCCAGTTCCTCAAATGTACTTGGGCTCAGATGCAGTTGAACAGCAGAAGAAAAGGTCATACTCGACTGCTTTTCCAGAAGCAAACCTTTTTTTCCCAAAGCAAGAAGAATCACGGAGACCAAAAAGAACAAAGGATTCAAGTCTGCTGACACAGGAGCAGGGCAGGGCTGAGGTGGTCCAGGCGTGGGTCCCCACAGTGGCCTCCTGGGGCCTTTGGGGACATCCACATGAAGGACAGGCAGGGCTTGGCTGTCTTAAGAACAGGGAAGGCAATGGGACTGAAGATGAGGGCACTGGCGATCAAATCTCCGCTGCTCAACTCCAAGGAAATTTATGCTCAGGAGTGTCTGAAGGCTCAGACAGAATGAGGGGAGCATGCTTGGTGTGTGTGCCTCCTGTCCTAACACCACTGGGGCCATCCCTGTCTTGTCCACAGTGTGTGACCAGCATCCAGTGCTGGGTCTAGCCCATAACAGCCATGTGGTAAAAATCTGTTTAATGAACCAATGAAATAACAAGAGAACGAATGCACACACCCCAGCCGGGCAGAGCTTTACCTCCCACGAGGAGCTTGCCTGACTCACTTGACCTGGCTAGAGCTTCCGCTGGGAAACCACCCCAGGGAGCAGAGCTTGCCAACATGTGCCAAGAAACCAAGGAGAACGTGCCAGCATCTTCTTGCAACAGTTCTATCCCGAGATAATCATTTCACAGGATGATTCTTAAATGCTTACTTGGCTATGCAACTGCCAGGCTAGGAACTCCCTGTCAACTGCTGAAAGCCAGGACAGAGGCAAAGAAAGCTTTTTCAGAGTCTCCAGGTCCTTTCCTCATTGTCACCACCAGGGGGCCTTCAGACATCCACAGAGCAATGACACCAACAACATTCCTTGGGGCCTGTGTTTCCTTCCTTATCTGGCTTTCAAAAGGCCAGTTTATACTCTCCCCTTCTTCCCACAATTTAAGAGAGTGAACAACACGTTCTAAGTTGGAAACTGTCATTTTGAAATGATGCAAAAAATTCAAGATAATGAAAAACATCTGAGTTCAGATACCTGGAAACATCAGTTGCCTTATCCAAAAGCTCTTTTAAGAAAAGAGATCAAGAGAGGGTTTTATATCAGAAACAGCTGCTCAACAGAGAAGACATCACCCCTCTCTCCTCATCCCCCAACCCCACCCCAGGAGGGCACTCAATGGAACAATCGTAAACAAAGCATATTATGGGAGATGTGAGAATATTTTTCCAATCTCTCAGTGGCTCTAGCTACTATATGAAACTAAAGTATATATCTGGGAATAAATGAAGAAACTCAGGAGTTGAAGGGAACTGCCCTGACATTGTCTAATCCCACCAAAAAGAAAAAAAATTACACTGCAAGCCAGGAGGGGACCAGAGACAGGTTTCACCATTAGTCCCATAATAACTTACGTATTGAGAACTGAAAAGAGCTTAAGGATGATGGAGTGCACCCCTTCATTTTGTAGATGGGAAAGTTTAGACAGATTGAGCAACCTGACCAATGTAACCAAGTGAGTCAATCATTAAAGCATGAGCTAGAGTCAGGTCCCCTGACTCCGACAACTTAAAAAACAGCCACTGAGCTCTCAGGAGAGGTAAAGACATGAAAAAACAAATAAGCAAACAAACAAAACCAAGTTTAAGAAAAATATAAAGTAGAATTCAAGCTATGCTTTTTAAAAAATCACTACTCGGCACAATTTGAATTATGCCATATATCCTAATTGCCCTGCATTTAATCTCTCACTGCTGTTAGCTTTCCAAACATAAAATGATGTCAGATAATGCTCAGAAAACATGCCCACACTACACAGAAACAAAATACCCCACTATCTCAGCTCAGGAAAATGCATGTGGGATTGCTAACAGAAGATCCTCCTGGGCTGTCAGCGCAGTGGCTCCACACACCAGCATTCAATCACTAGTTATTGAACTCAATTGCCACAGTGGCCCTGGAGCAGAAATTGTATTGTATTATCCACTTCCTCGGGTGAAAACAACAGGAAAGATGGACATTGACATCATCCAAAACTCAGATTCATGTTGTAATATATTTCCAAAAACAATTTACTCTCACCACCCCCCATTCATCCTACACTACAGAACTTGCGCAGGTAACAAATTGAACATGTTTGAATCCATCTAATTAAGACTGATACCAGGCATATAGTAAGCGCCCAAGAAATGCTGAATGGCTGGTTGAACATCATTTTCTTTTTTATACTTTTCAGTATTTTCTGATTTCTTTTTCAATGAGCATATATTACTTTCATAATCTGAAAGATATACTACTACTTCAAAAAATCTATTTAAACCATGTTTATAAACCAGTGGGGGCCTAAGCCTAAGGAAGTCCTCCTGAAAAGGCTGTAAGAGAAGACAGAAGACATCTTTAGTGGGGAAGGCACACGAAAACGAGCCAGTTTAATAAAATATCAGTCTCTCTCGACTCCATCTCTGACAACATAGGACAGCACTACTTCTTTGCTCAGGAAGAGCAGCAGGACGCCAGGCATATCTTCCAAACACTGACATTATTTAAGCACACGTGAAAGCACATTTTGTTCCACTCTTACCTTGCAGCTGCAGCCAGGAGATTTTTCGCATTGGGGGCTCCTGGATCTACCGAGAGAGACTTGGCAGCTAACAGCAGCTTGCTGGATGCCATAGAGATATTCTTGAGGTTCCCTATCACTTGGATCTGGTCTTCTTTCGTCTGGAAGGTCAAAAGGAGCCAGAGTAATTAGGGACTGTCCACGTCTCCTGGGCAGCACTCAGAGAGCTAGGAGCAGCATCCAGGAATGGAAGCAAGTTATCTGTGTGGATTGCATTAAGCCCAATTAGTCTGCAGATGTCTAGCTTGAGAGACTGCCTGGTGTCTTCCCTTCCCCAAACAGATACCCAGACACAAGCAACAGGACAGAAATCCATCCCCAAGTGGGTCAGCCAAGAGCTGTGCTGTCTCAGAGGGTAGGCATTAAAAGGATAGAGGGGGTGAGAGAGAGAGAAAGAGCGCGTGCACACACACGCCAGTGCACAGACCAGGACACAATTCCAGCATCTTGCTCAACAATGCTGGAGTTGTCCAGGAGCTCGCACATCTCAGCCTGGCACAAACGACCAGCACAGTCTCGATATTCAGAGCTGACTGCATCCCAGAAGTTCCTGACTCGGGAAAGGACACATTTCTCACCTGGCCGAGAAACAACCCCTTGTAGATAACAGAGCAAGAAACACCCTGGGTATCTCTTTTAGGGAGTTCACTGGAGCTCACAAAACAAACAGCTCTGCAAGCTGACACCAGACCAGTCACGCTACCCTGTTCTAAACAAGGGGTTTATCTGTTCATCAGAAGGAAGTCATTTTTAATCATTTGACACTCAGTATTAGACACAGTCCCTCCAAGTGGGCCCACTGAACCTCAAATACATGATTTTTTATTACAGTATACCACATTTGAAGTATGGGACACAGAGCTGCCCTCCCTCCAAAAAGTGTAAGTAAAAAGATGGATTCTGCTGGAGGATCGTGGGAAAAGTTATCCTTCATCTCCAAGAAGCACTTCGCACAGAAGCTAATAGCATCTTTGCAAATGCCACGCCTGTGAGGTCATGGAGCTTCTTAAGCAGCAAAGAGAATGCAACAGTGTGGACTGTTGACAGGTTCTCTATTCCTATTTGCCCAACTGGCCTCAAGGGTGGATGGGGCACTAGAGTAGAGAGGCAAGGGTCAACTCCAGTCACCCACTCCACACTCACCTGAGCTTGGCCCGCCATCTCAATGCCAGCATCGAGGAATTCGTCAAAATCATCACTGAACTTTCCAGAGGCTGCAGCCAGCTCACCGCTCTGGCCCCGGGTGGCATGGACCACTTCCCCAGCAGACTGGTTCAGATCAGCTGCTGCTTGGTTCAGTTCACTCTGGGCTTCCTGGAAAGGCTTCGTGCTTGGAGGTAACTATGGGGAACAGAGGGCACACTCCATGAGAAGTTTTAGTTTGCATGGGAGAGATAAAGGAAGGTATTGTGGGGAGAAGAAAGACTCTCCAGGGATGCATTTCTGAGTCATCTAGACTGAAAGGCTCTGTGTGGCTGAGCCCATGTTAAGTTTGACCTTCAACATATATGCACTCATTCATTCACTTAAATTTATTGAACCCCTATTCAGTGCTAGACACAAAGGATCTAAAAATGGTAAGGAAGCTATCCTCAGGGGCTATGGTCTCCTAAGTGGCAGAGCCAGGATTCACACCTGGGTAATCTGACTCCAGGATTCACTTTCTGAAACACCACTGTATTTTGGCTCTCTTAGATGGAAACTCTCAAAGGTTTAGCTTTCTAAAATAAAAGGCAGATACTATTAAACTTCAAATCCTATTCTTCCAAACTAATAGCCATCAATTTTGCTCATTAGTAGTCTTTGCTAATAATATAGCTTTTCTACAGAACTGTCACTAGCAGAACTATAACAATTTGTGAAAAGCTCCAGCGAGTTAAGCTAGACTATATCAGTCACACCACATACATTGCTTGCATACCCGGTAGGTGCCAGGCACCAGGCAGAGAAGACACAAAGATGAATGAACCCAAGTCCCCCTGAAAGGAGCTCATAAAACAGGGAAGGGAATGAGCGCCAAGGTGAAATTCCTCAGAGTACTTGCTCTCTCAATGAGTCTTGGACACATGTGTCTCTCTGTTGCCTGATTGTCACTGCCTGAGATATCCTGATAAGAAGACAGATGATCACATATTCCCCTTTCCTGTCTCACTGGGATGACCAGAGAGCAAGCAGCAATGTGGGCTCAAAGAAAAAGTAACTTTGCAAGCTCCACCTGGGAACTTTGCTGACCAGAAAGCCAAACAAGGAAAGGCACACTGGGAGGAAAGATAGGACTCCTAAAAAAAGGTTAGCTTCTCAGAGATCCTGTGGAGAGGAGAGGACTCCACTCACCCCTAAGGTGAGCCCAGTCCCCCAAGTGCCCCTTCCTAGTCCAAAACCTCTCACCGAGTCCACAAGCAGCTTCTTGCTGGACTCCCCGATGCTCTTCAAGGCCACGTCCACATCCTTCTGCCCGGGGAGGCAATTCACGCAGTTATTCAAGGAGTGTGAGACGGCTTTGGCCACCTGAATACACGCAGGGAGAAAAGCTCCATAAGAAAACAGCTTTCAGTGCAAACATTTTTGCACATGTGTTAGGAATGAGCAATGACAGTATACAGACCTGAAAATGATCAGGAAATTATCTGCAGCATCTATCTGACACTATTTATTGTTAAATCACCTCATCTAGACCTCTCACTGGGGTTAACATCCTGTCTTGGCAAAGGGTCTGATACGGTGATACAGTATACCCTACCTGCTCCCCAACGCCAGTCTAAGTCATGACTCTGTGATTCAAACATGGAACTCTCCAATATTACGTCAGGTTCTAAAACAAAGATATCTAATAACAAGATAAATAGAAATAGCTCCCTTCGTGAGAGTCCTGCTGAGGTCACCAAGGTGGAAGTAGGCCTTGAGTTCTTCGGATGATAGTTAGCTAGGCTTCTGGTTGATTTCTGCTCTGTAACCGTCTGGTGCCACCACCCCCACATCTCACTCTGCCCAAGGACAAGTGGGATGCTCTGAGCACTTCCAGACCAACTTGTAGTTGCTCATATGCTGGCTTTTAAGGATGTGTGAGGGTTTCCTGTT
Organism: Tapirus indicus; assembly: GCA_031878705.1. Classification (NCBI taxonomy): domain Eukaryota; kingdom Metazoa; phylum Chordata; class Mammalia; order Perissodactyla; family Tapiridae; genus Tapirus; species Tapirus indicus. The sequence continues at coordinate 53,867,771 of CM062918.1, read as the reverse complement.
TGCACTGTTTGGAATCCTCAGCCCAAGGGTAAGGTCTTTGGAAGTGGGCTGTGCCATTCTCTTTAATCTAAACCATCTCCTTCCCAGCTCCCTGTCTAGAATTTTACCTAGATGGTCTCTAGCCAACTAGTTTCATTAGTCAGCCGAAGACTCATCCTAAGAGGCAACAGACAGTCAAAGCTTAAAACTTTGGGAGGCTAGACCAAGTATATCTACCTCACCTCCTAGGCTAGGAAAGGGAATATACTTAAGCATACATAGGCCCAAAACAAACAAGTGTCCTAGGTCCTAAGGGCCCAAGGAGATCTCAACAAAGACCCCCATACTCTCTGTTGACTGAATTAAGCAGAACTCACATTATGGGGGCTACTAGACAATACTTGCAAAGAGGATAGTGTGTATGGCCAGCATTGTTATGGCAGTTTGGAAGATTCTGAAAACACCTACTGAGTAAGTGTTCACACAAGAAAAAACTGCCCAGGAGACAGCCTGCCAACATGTCTTTCTTAATGATGACAATTACCAACTCCAGGCCTCACCTGGGCTAGTCTCTGCTGACTCTCCGCATCTCCAGGTGCAATCAGGGCCTGCTTGGCTTCTTGGATGAGCATGGCCGAGCCCTCCATCACGTCTCGAGCAGAATCTAACATAGCATGTGCAGCCGCAGGGTCACTCGTAGATGCAGCTACTCCACGGGCAGCCTGGGCCAGTGTTTTCAGAGCTTGGGCTGTCTCTCTAGCAGCCACCCCTGGGGATAAAAGCCCACCAGAGTTTCTACTAGGTTCCACCTAAAATTCATACTTTTACTTGGCAGTAAGCCTCTAGACCAGAGCCTCCTAGAAAGAAGACAGCGCTCTGACAGTGTCTGGCATAGGTGGGCTCTAAATTACTCCATAAAATTTGAATAGCCCATAGCACTGGCCCTGGGCCAATCCAAAAGAGATGTTAGAACAAATGCCATGCTAAAAACTACTTCTCTCTGGCTCCCCACACTTCCACTGCCTCACATGTCCATTGACCTAAAACACCAAGTACCTGGGATCAAATATACAGATGAATCATTCAAATCCACTTTTCTTCCCAATTGTTTTTATCGGGGCATAACTTATATACAATAAAGTGAACAAGTCTATGTGTACAGCTCAGTGTATTTTTACATATGTATAAATGCACATATCTACCACTCAGATGAAGGCAACATTCCCATCACCTGTACCCTTTCTCAGTCAACAACCTCTCACACCAGAAGTAATCACTATTCCAGCTTTTATCACCATAGACTAGTTTTACCTGTTTTTAAACTCCATGTTGATGGAACCACACAGTATGTATTTTTTTGGTTTGGTTTCTTTCTCTGACCATAAGGCTGTGAGATTCACCCACGTTGTTACATACAGCAGTTCATTCCTTTTTCTTGCTGTACAGCATTCCAATATAGGAATATATCAACATTTGTTGATCAGTTCTTCTGCTGATGGACATTTGCATTATTTCCTGCTTGGGCTATTATAAAAAGAGCTACCAAGAAAGTGGTTGTACTTGCATTTAGGTGGACATATGGAATCATTTCTCTTGGATATAAACCTAGGAGCTGCACAGTTGAGTCATAATGTAAGTATATATTTAGCTTCAGAGGATACTACCATTTTTCAGAATGGTTTTGCCATTATATACTCTACCAGCAATGTATGAAAATTCCAGTTGCTCCACATCCTAGCCCAAATTTACTATTGTCAGATTTTTTGCTTTAGCTATTCTGGGGGTGTGCAGTTATATCTCACTGAGGTTCAATTTTTATATCCCTAATAAGTAATGATGCTGAGCACTTTTTCATACACTTAATGGCCATTTGGATATCCTCTTCTGTGAAGTGCCTGTTCATCTTCAAATTCACTTCAAAAGATGATGGGATTAGGTGATAAACTACAAATATAAACCAGTCTTTAAAAACTATAGCACCACCTCCCGTAGAATGAACACAAGTCTTCCCATATGGCACCTAGTGCTTGGCACGACCAAGGAGAGGACCAAGATTGGAAATCCCAGAGCACGTAACAAAAGCATCTGAGAACTGCAGAATAGTCAGCCTTAAAGCTCATCTCATCGAACCATTTCACAGATGAGACCCAGTGCTGAGAACTATCTTGTTCATGAACATGCCTGTAGAGGCAGCACCAGAGCTAGATCTGAGGTTTCTTAACTTCTGGGTCAGACTCTCTGCACAGTGCTCTTTGGGATAGAGAACTATGAAGGAGTCTTGTTAGAAGATATAATATCTGTGTGAAAAATACACAAATCAATCTCTCTCTCACTAAACTTTGAGGTGACTATTTTTTAAAGGCTTCAGCTGGATGGTCTCTGGGGCTCCACTGAACGTGGCCTTTACCTGCCATTGCTTCAGCTGAGTCGGCACAGACGCAGCAGGTGGTCTTCTCCTTATTGCAGATGAGGCGCCATAATACAATAAAGAGTGTGAAAGCCCCAGAATCATAAAACAAGACAACTTTGCAGCGCTGCAGACTTGCTAATCTGTAAATATTTAGTAAGTCACACAGCTGGGAAATAACTCTACGATGTAATCAAGGCAAATTACAAAGCTGCCAATCTACATTTATCACATGGCACTTCCGAGTGCAGCATGTGGAATGAAAGAATTTTAAACAAAGTGTTTTTTATGGCAGAGAAGCCCAGAAGAGAAACCATGAAGATAAATAAAGCTAAGGTGAAGGAGAGAAACAAACTGAGTAGAACACTCATTCCATTTTATGTTGAAGCTTCTGGCACAGGGTTGAAGGATGTCCTTGCTCAGAAGAGCATCTGATGTGGTTAAGACCTCATCTAGCTCTGGCTCTGCTGCTGACTAGCTGTGTGGCCTAGACTGTTGCCTTTTCCCTCCAGGCCTCAGTTTCCCACAGGTTTTAGGAGAGGCTGAGATCACAGCTCTATTGTTGAAAATTCTAGGCTGTGATTTCTAGACCTCTCCTCTTGTCTTCCCATTTATCATATGGATTCGAATCCATTTCTATTTGAGTTGTATATGACTTTGAAAAAGTAAACACTTATTATATGCAATTAGCAAAGTGATGTTTACACAAAAATCATTTACTGAAAAACCTTTTATAAACTCAATTTTAAAAAAAGGTAAAAACCAGAAAAGCTGAATTCCAAAAGCCTAGGCTTGTCCATCCTGTGTATTTTCTCCCAAGGACTCAATATGAAATCTCAAGGCACATCAAAGATCCTCTTTGGAGGCATCAAGTTTCCTAGAAAGAGGAAGCTACACCATCAGAAAGATGAAATGGGCCACCAGGGGCTGGGGAGTCCAGTGAACATCTAAGGCTGTACATGGCTGAATTCACGGCAACATTCTCAATGGTAATGATGACAATCATCAGGGTCAGGTCTCTAAGCAAATACCACCCTCCAAATGAAATTACTCCTATAGTCAAGCATGCATTACAATGTCAGAACTGACAGTGGGAAATACTAAAGCAGACTACTGTTTCAACAGCCACAATCCTTTGAAGACACAGTTACTTTCACAGTATTCTTGCCATCTGGATCTTAAATTATATTCAGTAACAGATTCTTAAGAGGACACATCAGTGATATGAAATATAGTGGAATTCTTTGTAGTGGTAGTTATTCTTGGTAGAATTCATGTAGATTGTGTGTAGACAGCATTAGACCACATAGCAAACTCACAAGGTAAAAACCAGGTATGACATATCGTTAATGTCCCAAAGGATCTGAAAGAGTTCTATGCAACTGGATTCTGCCAAGCAGAAATGTATTTTGAATACTGTACCGGCCAAACAAAAACACATTTGTGTTAGAATCCAGCCCTCTGGCCCATAATGTGTAAATTCACTCAATATCCCACACACCTCTACTGTAAACAAGGGAACTGAGACCCAGGGAGATGTCCACACTTGTGCTCTCCCCTTGCTTCCACTTTACTGAAATTGCCTTTAACAAGGAGAGCAGTGATCTTGTTTTTCCTAAAGCCAATGGATGCTTCCCTCTCTTAGGTGACTTTCTGGGCAGCAACTACCTCTCTGGCTCTAGAGACATCCCTTTCTCCTGGTTTCCTTGCTCTCTCCAAGGCTATATTGTTCTCATTTCTTTCAAAGCTTTCTATTGCTCAGCCTTCTCCTTAAATAGTTGGGTTCCTCAGTGTTACAGCTAATAAAGTTTTTCTCACTCTACCACTCCTCCAAGGCAAACTTACCTACCTCCACGGTCTCAATCATTATCATTTTATTACACATTTCCAAATCTTTATTTCTAGCCCAGCCTTCTCTACTGAGCTCCAGAGGCAAATATCTAGCTAATGGGCACCTCTGCTTAGATATCCTGCAAGCACTTCAAACTGAATATATTTAAAGTTGAACCTGGCATCCCTAAACTCTAGCCCCCAATATACCTGGTCAAAGTTTCCGTGTTTCCATCACAGTGATGCATACAACTCCTCATTCAGCTATCAGGTCAAATAATTAGAGCTGTCCATGTTAATTTCCTTACTCCCATCCCACCAATTTCTAACCAGTCACCAACAACTGCCAGGTCTATTTTTTTCAGCCATCCCTTCATCTCCATTACAGGCCACTTCCATCTCTTATGTGGATGAATATAACAGCCTTCTCACTGGTTTCCCTGCCTCCAACTTTGTTTCCCTCCAACTTATCTGCATATGAAAGGAAAGGCAACCTATATAAAAGGCAATCTAAACTGTATCCACAGATGAAAACTCTCGAATATTTTCACATGCTCTTAGGTTGAATTTTAAATGATTTAAATTGGCTTATGAGGCCCTTTAGGATCTGCCCCAGCCCACCTCTCCAGCCTTATCTTCTGACTCCTCACCTCCTTGCCTTTTACTTGAACTTTGCTCAGTTCATTTGCTTGGCTGTCTTTTCTCTCACCACCTGCTAAAACTAAATGGTGCTAGTTCTAGGCTGCTTTTCAGACACCGACTAGACAGTCTGTCATTCTGGATGTTATCAGGATCAGGTGATGTAACTTGTAAAGTACTCTTCCCTCCATTAAAGACGCATTTCATCATCTACACAAAATCTGGCAAGATTTTAGCAATGTGTAGAAATTCTTGAAACTTGAAAGCATGAGGCATATGAGAAATTTAAGAATTTATATATACTTTTCCTTCTCCTTGAATGCTAAATGTGTTAAACAATCCTGAAAACTGGGATCAGGTGTCAATTACCCTCCGAAAATTTCCCTTACTCTCCCATTAGGACAGAATTGTACATTTATGTTATTGCAGGTGAGACATTATACTATGCCATAACCCTTTTTATGCTCCTATTGTGTTCTTATTATCAAAGTAATGAATATACACAGTTTTTAAAAAATCAAAGAGGATTTTCTTTGTAATAATGGCAGATAACATTGCAGATGAACTCTCCTTCAGAGAAACAACTAGAAATACTGGAAAAAAATGTACAAAAAATCTGTTTGAAGGCACTAGAGAGATACCAAGGCACCAAAGAGGGCCAAGATCTGGAAGGGAAACAAAGCACAGAGAAGTGAATACAATGCTGCTTTTCCCCTCAAGGCATTTCCTAATTTGTAAACTGTTGCCCAGAAACTGAGAAGCTGAGCAAAGCTTCCTGAAATCTCACTCAACTGGGAAGATAAAAAAGCACAGTTCTGAGCTCAAGAAACAGACTGGCCCTGGGAAACACCACAGATGTTTGGATGAGATGCACAGAGGTCTACACCCTAAAAGGTAAACTGAAAGCAGACTTCACCATTTCTAGTCAGTTCAGTCCCCGCTCATAGTGTGGTGATCTACCCCTATCTTAACCACCTGCTAGAATAAAAGAATCATCCTATAGGGAAGGAAACACAATCTAGAGCCTCAGAGTATCTCTAGAATGTAAATACCAATAATTAGCATTAAATTTAAAAAAATCAGAAACACTAGGAGATAAGATCAATGGCTGAAAACCGAGAAAAAAAACCAGACAATAAAAACAGGCCCATAGGCGATTCTGATATTGGAGTTATTAGACCTGGACTTTAAATAATTGTGATAAATAAATTGAAGGAATTAGATGACAAGATAGAGAATCTCAGCAAAGAAATGGAAACCATAAGAAATCAAATGGCTACTATAAAACTGAAAAAATGCCATTTAAAATTAAAAACTCAATAGAAGGGGTTGAAAGCAGAATAGATACAACTCAGGAGAAGAATAGTGAGTTGCAGATGGATCAAAAGAAAATATTAAAAATAAAGTATGGAGAAGAAAAATTATGACAAATATAGAAAAGAGCAGAGGATACACACAAAACAGTGAAAATGTCTACCATATGGGATGACTGGAGTCTACAAAAAGGAAGAGAAAAGATGGGCAGAAGCAATATTTGAAGACACAATGGTTTAGAGTTTTCCAAAATTGACTTGAGAGAACAAATCCCATTTTCAATGAGTACTATAACCCAAAGCAAAATAAATACACAAGAAAATTCCTCTAGGCACATTGCTTGAAAAAAGACCGAGAAAATTCAAAAAGGAAGTAGAGGGGAAAAATAAAACTATATACCCTTTAGAAGAGTAAACTGACAGCTGACTTCACAACAGAAAAAAAGGAAGCCAGAAGACAAGGGAATAACATCTTCAAAGTGCTGGAAGAAAATTACTGCCAACCTACTATTTCATAATAAGTGAAATTATCCACCAAAAATAAAAGCTAAACAAAGGCATTTTTAGACAAACAAACACTGAAAGAATTTGTCACCAGTAGACTCACACTAAAGGAAATAAAGGAGGTCTTCAGACAGAAAGGAAATAATCCCAGGTGGAAGTACACGGAGATGCAGGAAGGAATGAAGAGCAATAGAAAGGGTTAATATGAGGGTGAATCTAAATGAATACTGATGCTATGAAACATCGAGACTGTACAGAGGAGATTAAAATATATGTAGAATTAAAACACAACAATGAATGAGTTGGAAGAAGGTAAATGAAGTTAAAGTGTCCCAAGATTCTTGTACTGTGCAGGAAGAGGTAAACATACTACTGTATATTAGACTTAAATAAAACATAAAAGACTAGTCAATGAATATACATCTAACAAGTTAATCAAAGGGACAGAAACAGAATTTAATACATATGAATCTGAAAAAAGGCAACAGAGAAAAAGGAACCTAGAACAGGTAGGACACAAAGAAAACAAATAGTAAGATGAAAGATTCAGATCCCAATATATCAGTAATTGCATTGTATGTAAATAGACCAAATATTCCAATTGAAAGAAGTGATTGTCATGCCAACAACCTCTCTCTCTGCAAATTAACAACTTCATGAGACTTAAAAGATATACATTAAATATAAGCATACAGAAAAGTTGAAAATGGGAAAAGATATATCATGCACACTATAATAAAAGCAAAGTCTTCGATGCAGAAAACTATTAAATAGTATTGAGAAAAAGGGAAAGCTAAATAAGTGGAGGGACATACCGTATTCAAGATTAGAAGACTCAATAATGTAAAAATGTCAATTATCTCTAAATTGATTCAGTGCAACTCCAATTTAAAAAAAGAAAAGAGAAAATGAACAGGTGTTTTTGGGGTAGAAACTGACAGGCTGATTCTAGACTTTATGTGGGAACACAAAGGGCCAAGAATAGTCAACACTACTTGAGGAAAAACAACAACGAAGGACTTATATCAGCAGATATTAAAACTTAGTATAAAACGGCAGTAATTATGAAAGTGTGGTACTAAGGTAGAGACAGGCAATTAAGTTATTGGAAAAGAGTAAAAAGATCAGAAACCAACTAGCACATATATGTTCACTTAATTGATGACAAAGTGGCACTAAAGACCATTGGGGAAAGGATGGTCACTTCACTGAGAGGTGCTAAGTCAAAAAGATATCCATGTGGAAAAACAACTAAACAAGGACCCTATTTGCACATAAACAAAACTCAATTCCAGGTGGATCATAGTTCTAAATATGAAAAGGAAACAAAGCTTCTAGAATGCAACAAAGGAGAATATCATCATGATCTTGGAGAAGCAAAATTTTCATAAGAACACAGAAAGTACTAACCATAAAAGAATTGTAAATTGAACTGTATTAAAATTCTAAAAAATTTGCTCATCAAGAAACATCTTTAAGAGAATGAAAAGGTAAGTCACAAGATAAAAGAAATACATAGAAGTGACAGAGGTCTACAAATAAATAAGAAGGATAACTCAAGTTTAAAAAAAGGCACTTCACAAAAGAAGATATCCAAATGGCCAATAAATATATGAGAAGGATCCTCAGTTGCCTTGTTCATCAGGGAAATGCAAATTAAAACCATAATGTGATATTACCACACATTCACCAGAATAGCTAACACTGGCTGACAATACTAAGTGGTGACAAGGATGTGAACAACTGGAACTTTCACATACTGCTGAAAGGAGTGCAGCTGAACAGATGCACAGCCTATGACCCAACAATTCCATTTCTAGGTATACATCTAGAAAATGCTTAGTTATGTTCACCAAACAGTTTGTACTACAGTTGTTCATAGCAGTGTTACTGGAAACAACCCGAATACCCATCAATGGTATAAAGAATAACAAAGAGGTATATTCATACAATTAAATACTACAGGAAGCAACAGAAATGAAGAACTCCTGCTGCTTATAGCATCGATGAATCTCAGAAACAATGCTAGCAAAAGAAACTAAGACATAATGGACACATATTGCACAATTCCATTTATTCATAGCTCAAAAACAGGCAAAATTATCCCCTACTGTTAGAAGTCATGGGTGTTTACCTCCGGGGGAGGAGAGAGGGGATATAGTGATTGGGAGGGGGCACAAGGGCCATTTGGCATGCTGAAAATGTCCTATTACTTGATGTTGGTGGTGGTTTTGGGGGTGCATTCAATTCGTGGTAACTCATGAAGGTATATGTTCAGGACTCAGGTTCTCTTCTGGATGTATATTATACTTCAATAATAATGTATATTTCAATTTAAAAAATAGGAGTCAAGCAGTACTACTATAAAACAAAAGCCAACAATCCATAACCACTCCACCCCACCCAATTTCTACTCCAAGAGCCACACAGTTCTTTAAGCTTTCTTCTGATATATTTCATATTTCTGAGTAATGGGCTTATAATGAAACTTCTTGATGTTTCTATTTTAGATACCTATAGCCTTCCTATTATGTCTATTTCCTACTAGGATAACATTTCCTTTCTTATACAGTCTGGTGTTTTTCCTAGAGCTGATAATTACACCATCTGTTTCTTATAAAGACTCCTGTCTAAGGTGTCCCCTGCCTTCAGGTACCTGGTGTCTCCAATATTTAACCCTCCCAGGGTTCTGCAGCACAAATCCGTTTGTTTCTTGTTGGCTGCCCTATCCCTGGAGACCCTTAGGTTTTTTATTTTTGTGTGTGTGTGTGTTGTTTTTTGTTTTTTTGCTGAGGAAGATTAGCCCTGAGCTGATATCCGTTGCCAATCCTCCTCTTTTTCCTGAGGAAGACTGGCCCTGAGCTAACATCCGTTGCCAATCCTCCTCTTTTTCCTGAGGAAGACTGGCCCTGAGCTAACAGCTCTACCCATCTTCCTCTATTTTATATGTGGGACGCCTGCCACAGCACGGCTTGATAAGCAGTACATAGGTCCGTGCCCTGTGAACCTGGGCCGCTGAAGTGGAGCACGTGAACTTAACCACTACACCACCGGGCCAGCCCCAACCCTTAGGTTTTTGTTTATTGGCTCTATCAGTTACCACTCACCTCTCTCCTTCCATCTTTGCAAATTTCATTGACTTCTTATTTGTTGTCTTCTCCTCTTTTGTTCTCTTTGACTTGTTTTTATTCTTGTACTTTAGTGGGATTTCAAGAGTCATACAGAGATAGTCCCAGAAGTCTACAATTACTGTTTTCTTATAGTCTAATAGGGGTGACGCACAAATAGTCAGGGGGAATATTTTATTAGCCTCTGTATGCTTATTATCAAGCCTACTAACAAGCATGTGGAAAGTGCTTGAAAAATCTGTGTTGCAACCGCTGAAAAAAAGTCAGGTTCAATTGTGAAATCAATGAACACCAGCCACCGACCCCCAACCCCTACTCCAGTGGTCTGCACCTGGTCACATGGCATCACGAAGGGTGTGAGTCTCACCTGTGTAGTGCTCATTGCCTTGAGCAGCACAGGTCAGGAGCTGCGCCATGGAGGAGCCCACTGCTTTAGATGTACTTCCCAGGTCTTGAGCACATTTTTCCAGCTATAAGAATATTCAAGGAGGAAGAGAGCTTAGAAGAAAAGAAACATCTACTGAAGTCTTAGCAGAAAAATGATGCAGATCAAACCTTGGGCCTTAGTAATTTCCCACCTTATTACACCAGAGGTGCTAAGCGGTAGGGTGATAGAGGGGAAAGAGCCTGAGCTTCAGAATAAACAAGTCTGGGTTCGCACCCCTGCCCTCTGCTCCCTTCCCCCAGTTGTTAGCTCTGAGAGATTCGGTAGGTTACTGGACATCTCCAAGCCTTCGTTTCCTAAGATCATGATACTTAGCTCAAAAAGCTTTCAGAGAATTAATGTAGGTACTCAACAAATGGTAGCTATTAGTATTATGCCTTTAGAAGCTAATTTAGAAAGTCTGCAACAAATCCTTAGCGAGAATTAATTATGCCTTGGCAGGAAGTGGGCAGACATCCAGCTGTACCACCTTCCTGGCATGTGGGACCATTAACATTGTTCAATTTGATCATTATACTTTGAGGAGTTCTAACCAGAAGGAAAATGCAATAGAAATAGAGGCTTGGAGTGGTAAATGAGATTATGAAAATGGGCGAAGTGCTTGCTTCCCATGAACAGCACGTCATCTTGCTTTGTAAACTGAATAAATAATTCAGAGAACAAAGTCAGTAAAGGGCTAGGGTAGGGATAATTATTTGATTACTAGTTGAGAACAACATTTTGGAAGAGAACTTCTAGGCATACTGTGAGAGTGCAGAAAGGCATCAGAGAATGTGTGCATTTTTAACCCTGCAACAAGTTTCCCAAGACAGGCAATGCCTTCAAATAAGAAATAGAGCTTGGTCCATTAGAGCGAACAGTTATAATGCAGTACACACATTCTTCTAGGGCAATTTCTTTAAAAATTACATGGTGTTTCTTGCATTTTAACTGACCAGTTGTTTTACATAAAAGCAGAATTCATGTCATGCCAGCCTCTGTTGGGATCCCTGGAGTACAGGAGTTTGCAAAGGGACATGTGGACCACATTGCAAAGCTGCTGGCCCTGGAGCCAGTCCTGACTTTATCATTAGCTGGGTGACCTGAGTTAAGTGACTTAAGCTCCCTGAGCCTGAGTTTCCTTGTCTTTATAATTAGAAGTAGCTTGATTTAATAAATATTTTCTGAGTGCTTCCTATGGACCAGGCATCATTCTATGATAAGTTAGATGCTCTGGAAGTCCCTTTATATTCTATAAGTCATCTTCCATACTTCCAAAGAGCAGCAGCAGTTAAGAGCAGAAGCTCTCAACACGAGGGATCAAGAGCATGGGTTTTGGAGTCCTGTAGATCTGGGTTCTGCCCCCAGCTGATACTGCCACCAGATAAACAATGGACAGATTAGTGACAACTCTGCACCTCTGTCTTCTCAGCTGTAAAATGGGATTAATAAAACTTGCTCATTAAGGTTACCACCAGGATAAATTAGATTGAGTGTGTGTGTGTATAAAATGCTTAATGGGTACTTAATAAATGGTATTTTATTAGCAATGTTCAGTAATGTGGGAAAGGAGGTATATACAAATGAGAAGGACTGGTAAAATTTTAGCCAAGAAAACCCTGACATAAGCATCAGGAGGCATTGTAACACGACCAAATTAGATCTCTGGCGCCATTATTGCACTTGCAGTGTGGCTTTACTGTATTGAAGTGCTTCGCTGTTGTCCATCCCAGTGCCTTGCACTAAGTAAATGTTTTTTTAAAAACTTGACTGTTGAAAATATTTTCCTTGTTTATCTTTATAACCTCATACCACCCATTTCAGAGATAAAATACCTGGAAGATAGAGGAGATACAGGACTTATCTACAGCTTACTTGATGACACAAGCTGGATCTAGAAGCCAAAACTCCTAGTTCCAAACCTAGTTTCTCCAGCTGCACTGGGCCTTCTTTTCAGAAAAAGGCCACAGGATTAGAACGCCAGCCTCAAACACTAGTATGTGTCTTGTTTATGAACAAGAGGGATGGATATTAACAGATGCCTGTTCATCCCCAGCCAAACCCCAGGAAAGCACACACAGAACCATCACCGGGGCCCCCTCAGGGTGACTTCTATCTTAACACAGTTCTAAAGAAATGTGGCTATTCTAGGGCTCTGCATTAAAAAAACTTGAAATTTAGGCACACTAACACCAACTTCTAAAAAATACCTCAATATATCATAAAAGGTAGAGCCCCATCATGCAGCTGGCTCTAACATCTCTTACCGTTTCCCCTGGAAGTGGTTTCAGCTGACTCTCCACGGCTGCCATTTTGGCATCCTGCAGTTCATTCTTAAGCGTCTGCACAGTGCTCAGAGCTGAATCGATTTCCATAGGACCACAGGCTTCATGGGCCTGTCAACAGAGTTGGGAATATATGTACACAATCTGGTTGGGAAAAGTGTCCCCAGTACTTTGCAACATGGGAAATGCCTTTCTGAATATAACCAATGATTCTCCAATTCTAGCAATAGAAGCAAGGGTAGCAAGCATTTCCTGAGAAAGCAAAATCAGGCTCAATCAGGACTTAAGTTCTAAGCTCCCTAAATAATCAATTGTGTGTGTCTCATAACTGGATACACTTAAAGTCTCCTTGAAGCTATTTTTATCTGAAATACATTTGCCTCTCAGAAAAGAGGATCCTTATTCACTGTGTCCGGGTTCTAGAGATGGGGCATCTGGCACAGTACGTGTGCACCTAGAATCTTGGGAAGCATGTGGTGAATGAATGAAAGGATGAATAAACGAACAAACAAATCCGGGACTCTGGGGACAAGTCTATATCAACCTTATTCTCTTTACAAATTTCTAGATTATAAACCATTATCTTTCCATACTGAAGATTATGAAAGATGTTTTTCCCTAGTAAAAATTTTATTAAAAAAATTACTTCATTCTCGATCATTTAGAACATTGGTCTCCAAACACTTTGATCTCATACCCCCAACATGTATGTTAATAAATTATATACATGTATAATTATTGATCAGTATATTAAATACTGGTAAATCTTAATTTCTTTCCTTTTTTAGGTAATAGTAACAATAGCAGCAGTAAATGCTAATTGATTTGTATGTGCCCATATTACAGGTAAGGAAACTGAGGCACAGAGAGGTTAACTAACTTGCCCAAGTCACAAAATTAATCAACGGCAATGGCCAGAATTTGAATGCAGGCCATCTGATTCCAGAGTCTGTACTCTTAACCCTTACACTCTATAAAAAAACATTTAAAAGCTCTCACAGTGTCTTCCTGAACCCAGTGGCCAGTCTTGCTTGAGCCCCACTTTGGGACCCACTGCTCCAGAGCAGCTGTTTGAGGGGGCTGTGTCTACGACACACTAAGGAAACTTGTTAAAATGCAGATAGATGCTCAGGCTCTGTGACCGGAGATTCTGATTTGGTTGCTCAGAGGCAAGGCCCAGGAACCTGCATTCTAGGTACCTCCAGGTGATTCCAGGGCAGATGGTCCCTGGACCTCCCTTTGCGAAACACAGCTCAAAGTACTCTATTATTGGAGATAATCTAAAGCTCTGGATATTTTTCTTTGGCAATGGAATGCACTGTTCATATTAAGAATTCACGTCAGCTTCCAACCTTCTTCCCCTGCTCATGTATGAATGAGGCTGCTTGTTTCTATAAAGGGATTGTTACAAGGACGAGAAATGAATTCATGCCAGAACCTCATGCTAATACCACATCAAACGGTGTAGTAATGAGGCCCTCTGGTAATTAATAAGCTCCAGAGACAGAAACTCATTAATCCCCAATTCTGTTCTGTTGAGGACCTTGCTCAGGTGAAAGCTCCCACGTAAATGTGAAAACCTTTCAGGGCAAAAAAGATAAAATAAATAACTCCTGAAATAGATTTACTGCCTAAATAATTTGTTATTAATTCACAAGATGATACCTGGAAGATATGAACACTTATTTTGGCTCACAATTTACCTGGCACCAAGAAACTGCTGACTACCAGTCTCCCCTAAGACTGTGAAAAGTAGACTGTTGCTTGTCCCAGGGTATCAGACAAGGGGGAGGCATGCAACCTAACCTAGTCTAACAAAAGCCATCTGTAACCAGAAGGTGGTAACTGAGTCTAGGAGCGAGTGGCTGAAAGTGGTAAAAGCCAATCCACACGGGCATCCTTAATGGTCATGCAAATGAATGGACAACTCTGCCAAGGAATATGTCCAGCAGGGTTCAGGCCCTGGGTAGCACCCAGGTCACACCACCAGTAAGGAATTAAAAGCTCTGTTCCACAAGCTAATGGCTGGGACAAGGGTCCACTTGCCTTCTGTGAAGCAGTACGCAGCTCCGCCAGGCTGGTGGCGAGGTTCTTGGCACACTGGCTCAGCTGCATGGCTGCAGCCTGGTCACTCACGGTGGGCACTGCGGCTTTTGCAGAGGACACCATCTTGCTTCCAGGCTGTAGAGAGATGAATAGAAAGTAAGATGGCTCCTGGGCAGTAAGAGACAGAGAGTAGAGACCCAAACAGCAATGCTGCCAATCAGCCAGAACTCACCTTGCCCTAAAACAAGGAATAGTAAAACCATCTAGACTCCCCCCGGAAATTGCCACCCCAAATCAGATACTCTAGGGCAGTACATTCTAGGAATGTTAAAAAAAAAAAAAAAAAAAAATTATGTGTCATTGGGGGAGGGGCAAAATTGGGATAGTGCCTTGAAATTCTCATTTAAAACAGATTTCAAAGAGTTTCTTATTAAATACTTTTCTTTGCGTTTCTTAGAATAGCTCTTTAATCTGTGCCTCAAATATATCCAAAACTATTCAAAAGATACATATATTTTAAATACTTGATTCCTCAACTTGGAAAAGATTAAAAAGTGTGCTCCATGTACTGCTAGTTGTATATTTATTTCATTTTTATTTATACTTATTTTAAAAATATTTTTATACATATATTGTATTTTATATTTATATTTTATTTCATTATTATTTCATTCACTATTCATTGAATGAATGTAAATTCATTCAACCTTATGGGAGGGCAATTTTACAATATGTATGAAGAAAGTTTAAAACGTATAAATTTTTTGGTCTGTCAACTGCATTTCATTTATTTCTAACTTTGCCTGAGTCTCGTAAAGATCTGATGTGTCTACAATAGCAAAATTAAAAGAACAAAAGACAAAGGACAGACAAAGGCTGGTGTAGAGTGGACCCTGGAACACGTCTACACTGCTCTATCATCATACCCTGCAAGCCTGCTGGCAGTGGGGACAACACACCTGGCTGCAGGCCCTCTAACCACCTAAATAAAAAGATAGACACCTTGTCCAAGCCACAGTTTTCAAGGTCCCAAAGAGAAAAATAAGCTGCTTGCAATTCTATTTCTAGGAATTTATCCTAAGGAAATAATCCAAGAGGGGTACAAAGATTTGAGCACACACAAAGACTTATCATTTATCACTGTTTGTTTTATTGTTTACATTTATTGCTTGTGATTTTCATCATTGTTTATGATGGCAAATAATTGAAAACAACTTGTACGTCCAAGACAGGAGAAGAGCTAAACACAAGAGTATAGCCACATGATAGATTATTCAAAATCATGAAGGTTCATAATATGTATGTTAACGTGAAAAACAGAGTCTACACACAATGAATCCCAATTTAAAAGAATACATACATACATATGTGTGTTTGTGGTTAAAATGTGAGGAAATACATCAACTTTTTCATGTTCTATCTCTGCATGTCGGAGCTATGACACTTGAAAAAATTAGTTGTATCACTGGGTCCATAGCCTCAGGTTCAACTAGACAGGGACGAGGAAAAGACCACCCTAATCACATGAACTGTTGATGAGATACAAGTAGACACCAAGTACTGAGAGATTTGAATACAAGAAGTAGGTAAAAAGGAGTTTTCCTAAAACTAAATATCTCATCTTATTTAATTTTCCTTAAAATGAATCGACCTCTCACCGCACAAAGACTGATAATACTTAAGAATTCTACAGTTGCCACAAGAAACCATCACACCTTTGGAGAAGATGCACTCACCATTTCTTGTTTCGCAGGTCGTGAATAACAGCACTAGGGACTCTGGAAACCAGGAAACCTAAGGCAATACCTAGTACAGGGCTGTTCATCACAAGTTGCAACTTATGTTTTTTCTCATAGAAGAGAAATAAAGACGATACTCCTGAGAAAAACGGATTATGTGCCACCTCCCGGGGCAATTTCCCTGCATATTAGCATTTCGCTTTGCCAAGCTAAATCTACCTCTCCTGAAACTGCTTCAATGTCTGCTTACTGCAAAGACTTTGCTTTGGCTCTGGAATTCGTTAAATCCTCCCCTTAAGGATAAAGGGCACCCCAGCCCGGTGTGGGGCTCTGGGACAACGAAGGCAATGCTTCTGTGTTACCTGGAGGAAGTTCTGGCTGGAGATGATGAGAGCCAGCTGAGCACTGAGGTCTTCTGTTTGGGCTTGGCTCCCTCTGACCCCCTGGACCAGCTGAGGGATGTGATCAGCCACTGCCTACAGGAAGCAAGGAAAATTAAAACTGAGTACACCTAGTATGGTGAATTACCAAAACAGGGTGGAAAATGACCCAAGGGACCAATGTCTTTTGGATGTGCTATCACTCCTGGGGGATGCCTGTCCCGGACCTTGGATTTACACAGCCAGCTGGGTCCTCCAAAACACTGAATTCTAACACTACTTCTGGGTAGTTCTCCCACACATGCTCTCCCAAAGGTCCCAATACATTCAGCACAAGACGATTCTCCATAATGAGGCCTTAAAACAATTTCTCTACTTGCAACTCACACCATCCTAGCTCATGAGGGTTGAAAACCCTGGAATCAAACAATCTATCAATTCTCTTGAATCTATCAATTCAAGTCATGCAGTCCCATGATCAGAAGAAAGTGAGAGAAGTTCTCAACTACCAGCTTTTTTCACCACTTCAATTTCTTACTCTGCAGGAACACATTCTGTCCACCAGCTTTCACATTGCCACGGCTCCTCTTCCTCTGTTCAAAGAAGCCCTTCTCATTTCTCAAACTGGAAAACCAGGGCAGACGAGGGACGCGCAGCATCCTCAAGGTGAGACCATTATAAAGTGACAGTCTGCCAGCGCCTTAGGAGATGGCCTTTTACCCTCTATGTCCCCCCGTATTTCCCCTCTGTGCCCATGCCCCATGTGACCAACCAGGCTCTCAAAGTCATAGCACAGTGGCCATCACTGCTGATGAAGGTCCCAAGCGCATCCCACCCCGATGACATGTTTTTTTTTCAGAAGCCCACTCTAGCAAGGATTAAAAAAATATATTTCCGGGCGATTTTCCTCAGGTTCTCTTCAGGACTGCTGGCTCCAGTAACTTGGTCCTCATTCCCCTCAGCACCACAACCTGATAAATAGTAATTCTCTCATTTCCTGACAGTGCCACCAGAGGCAAGGCATCTGCAGTCTCTTCACAAAGGTGGAGGAGGGGGTTCACACTTAGTATTTTCCTGGACGCAAGTAGCATATGCTCCCTGAGAAGGGGAAATGCTATGTTTCTACCCCTGCTGGCAGCTGAATGGAGGCCAGGAAACCAACTCCCCCTGTAGCTGGGGCCTGCCTCTGAGAGAAACCCCTTCTTTATGTGTAGAGTCCTGAGGACAGGGCCCTACTGCATTGCTGAGGTTTTTAGACTGGAGCTCACTTGCTCCTCAACTTGGGGAACCTGGAATCAGGACTTGGAGGGCTCCAGGTGGTTCCTCTCAGAAGTAAAGCCACTTCTGAAGGAGAAGCAGACACACCCCTCACATGTGAATCGTTTCACAGAGGAGATATGAAAAAGGAGAGATAGGGCTGTTAGCTCTCAGAACCCAAGCACAAGCAAACAGGCCTCTCCACCCAGCTCCCACTGCCAACTGCAAACATTTTCAGGAGCCTTCAGTCAGACTCACTGCCAACATGGAGGTGATGGCCGCACAATTACATTTCGTGTCTGGCACCATTCAGGGGTCTCCTGGGAGAGTCAACTCTCTGAGCCCTCAGAGAAGGCAACAAAGGTGTTTATTGCACCCTTTGTAGTACGTTGGCTTCACCATGGCATCAAGGCCCAGGTCTCAGAAGAACAGACAACAAGAGAAAGCACCAAGGCACAATGTCGCTGAGGCCAGACAGGATGAAATAAGTCTGCGAGGTGCAATCAGTGCAAAGCAGGAAATCAACCCTGCTACGGCGAGTAAGGCTGGATGCGAAAGCCCACGTCTCAAAGGGAGAGGGGCACTCTGGAAATTCAATGCTTCCTTACTATTTCAGAGCCTGCAAATGGCCTCGTCATTGATCCTCCTTGATTTGGTCTCTCGAAAAGAAAGGAAAGAATCTAGACAAAGGAAAGACAATTCTGGAAAAAACATTATACTCTCCTTCCAAACACAGGCCATCGACTTAACAGACAAAAACCAGACACTTGAATGTCTGTATACCTGGAACATGGGAGCCGGAAAAAACCGATTAGGGGCCTGGCTGATCAGTCTTAACCGAATAGCCAGGGCACTTGGCGTTCTGATGCTATCAGGGTCGTCTACAGCAGACCCGGCTCTCTGGCAGCTGGGACCTCACCTTGCAGCTCTGGACCAGCTGCTGCTGGGCCGCGGGGTTCTTGTTGGACACTGCCGCGTTCTGGGAGGCAGCGATGGTCTGCGTGGCCGCAGCTGCAGCCTGCTTAGCTGCAACCTGGAGAGGAGAGTGAGAGGAGGTGGCCAGAGTTCAAATGTGCACACAGACACCCATGCACGTTTATATACGTCCCTTTTACTAACAGGGTGGCATTGGATAGCTGCATGTATGAGAAAGGGGACTCCAGGTACAGACTCGCCCTTTAAATGCCACTGATGATCCTGACCTGACAAAGCCCTCTTATCTCCACTTGGTTTACATTCTGTGGCACAAGTGATTAAAGACAGGCATGCTTGAAAGGCTTAAGTTCCGATGTTCATTTGTCCTCAAAAAGACAAGGGACAATTCCAAGACAGTGATGGCACTGATAAGCAGCAACAAGTCTAAATGTTTTAGGGGAAAAAAAATTTCTCCCACAAGCAGCACAGGTTGCTCTCTGGGTCACACACTGGTGCTCATGACTTTCCTCTCACAACCCACGGGAAGCCTTGGTTCAGAAAGGCTCAGACTCCCAACCAGAGTACTTAATCACGTTTACTCTCTAGTCTCCTTCCAAGAACAAGGAAGCCCACTTTCTCCCAGAATCCAGCAGTCTACACATGGAGGGACTCCTCAGACAGGTAGGTTCTCAGCCTCCACCAGATTTTAGTCTAAGAATCTCTCATGTACGTTTGTGACAGGAATTTATTCTCTTACATAGTTTGTGCCTATTACTGTTTTTTTCCAGAATAGATGTTCAGAAAAATGACAAAAATATTTCTATTAATCCCTTCCCATACTTCTGCATCCAAGCCTGATCCCCATTTCCAATCTCCCCAAGCCCATATTTTCTATTGCGAGCCCTGAAACAGTCATTGCCTCCAACAAAATATACACATTTTTAGCTAATGTTCCTTCCTGAACATGTACATCTCTTAATGAGAGAAAAAAAAAATTCCTGGTTCTTCTCGAAAAAAGAAATTGAATTCTATTCAAGAATGTTAAACTCAGAAGAGATTTTGGCTTTCTGAAACCATGAATTGAAGCAATTTTTCAAATCGTGTCAATGTACCTAAACCATTGTACCTAGAAGTACAATGTACCTAACGAATATTTCAGATTGTTCATAGTACCTAAACCACTCAACTATATCATTAATCTTGATTTAGGTTCCATTATATGGGCATTTCTTTTTAATTTGGTTATTTTTTCAAATAACTCTTTGCAATCTAAAATGGACATCCTAGGGGCCGGCCCGGTGGCATAGCGGTTAAGTTCACGCGCTCTGCTTCCGGGGCCTGGGGTTCGCAGGTTCGGATCCCGGGTGTGGACAGATGCACTGCTTGTCAGCCATGCTGTGGCGGCGTCCCATATAAAGTAGCGGAAGATGCGCATGAATGTTAGCCCAGGGCCAGTATTCCTCAGCAAAAAAGAGGAGGATTGGCAACGGACGTTAGCTCAGGGCATGTTCCTCACACATGCAAAAAATAAAATAAAATGGACATCCTAAAAAACCAGCCTCTTGACTGACCTCCAAACGGTTGACAATTTTTTTCTTAATAGCGTTCTGGGCTGCAGCGTTGGTTGCCACCCGGAGACCTTCTGCAGCTTCTCTCAGTCTTTGCTGCTGGTCCTCATTCTCAGGGTTGGCTGCAGCCCCCTGGGAAGGTGAAAATAAAGATTTCAAGAGGTCCAGGGGGCAGCATGCCACAGACACCGCATTCATACCTTCAATTTTACTTTTTCCTAGTAATACAAAGTATCTGGAAGAGAATGAAATGCTTCGAGCAATATCCTTATGATAAAGGTGTTTTCTCTCACAACAAAAAGATATCTACCAGGGGATGTTTCAAAACTGCACCGCTAAATAGTAGAAATCCCATGGTAATAATTAAACACTTGAGATCGTAGACTTGGTTGTCCATATAAATTAACTTGTTGTCAGAAATCCACGGTTTAGAAGATGTTAAGATAAAGCTCCCCCTGCCCAAATCTCTCAGGGAGAATTTTATTTTAATTGGCATGACAGACACATGTCACTGCTGATTCTCCTGTCGTGTGGCACTGGTAAATGTGAATGGGCTAGGATTACAGTATAAACACAGGGGCAGGGGTAGAGGGAGCAGGGGGGATGGGAATGTCACCCAAAATACTGTAATGTTGTTCAAGACAGACTATGCCTAGAAATTGTGTTCCTAGAGAGCCTGAGTTGAAAAGTACAGCAAAGCGAAGCTGGGACCCTACTGTATGAACTAACAAGAGAAATTGATGCCCTTGTCCTGGAGGGAAAGAGGAAGGCTCCATGCAGAGCCCATGGCCACATTTCCCTTGTGTAACTCCACAGCCCTTTTATCGTATTACTGTAGGTTAAAGTGTCTTAGGAATCCAATTTTATTTAGATGGTGGGATTCTGAAGTAGGGAAAGCTTAAAGGTAATGTAAGGAGAGGATATAATTCTAATGCACAAAAACTCAACAAAGACTGAAAGCTTATCCAGCCTTCCACTCCCACCTGCAGTAAAAGCAGCAGTGAAGATTGTTCTCACAGAGCCTGCATGTGTGGTGACCAATGCTTGATGTATACAGACGAACGAGTTTTTTTCAATGAACACATTAGGGCAATAAATAATATTTGCTCACGTGCCAGAGAAGACTGCAGAGACGAACACACTGGTTATCAAAAATCAATTTTCTGAATGTCTACATTTTCCCAATGGCCAACTTGCCAGATTTACCAGTTTATAAGAACCTATTTCTTTGAACTATTTATAAATGTTGTATGACTTCCTACTGGATGGACAGTTCTAACATCTGTGACAGAAATGTTTGGGCAATTCTCTTGAATGGAATCTTCTATTCTTTCAAACTTCAACCACTGTTAGTTGTCTTGATTTTGTGTTTCCAGCATCTAAAAAATCATATTTTTGCATTTCATGTATGAAAGGATTGTTTGAGCTACTTTTGTATTCTTTTGCAAGTTCATGAAAGTCATTTTATTTGTTCTGGCCATCAGGTATTTTTCAAGCCACTCCTTTATCAATGTCTCAAGTGGTATACCAGTCCTAATTTTACATTTTGAATGGTAGGAAACCAACATTTCTGCACTTTACACTGACGTGGGTGTTTGGAGCCTTCCTTACCAATGTCTTTTTTATGACAAATATGTATTAGATGTGAGGTACTGATCTTGGCTGGAAATCTTGGTTACTGATTATGAAATCTATTTTTTCTGCACATTAAATATATTCTTTGGAAGTCTAATCATTGTGCATTCTTCAGCTTTCAACAAAATTCAGCAAATTAAAATATTGCTATGAAGACAGAGTGACAGCTTTTAACTACAAGTTAAAAGAATTTTCAAAAACACTTAATGCTGTCCTATCTAATATAAATAATCAAAAATAACAAATACTTAAACAAGCTCTTGGTAACTTGGTACACTTAGTGGGTTGGTCTGGGGAGCACTGCACACCTAGATACAAATGTGCACATCAGTCCTGGCTCGGTCCTGGTTATGTGATGCTAGGCTTAATCTTTTTGAGTTTTAATTTTATCATTTGTAAAATAGGGATTGATTAGATTTTTCACTAAGGTTCTTTCCAGTTAATCAAGTAATTTTTGTGAACATGAGGGTTTATTTGAAATAGCTATGTTTAGACTTCGAAGGGGGAAAAAAAGAAACAAAACTAGTAAAAACCATTAAACAATTAACTACTCTACAAAACTCTAATATATATTTTTGCTAAAAGGGATGGTTAAGAGCAGCGCTTCTTGGCTGAAATAGGGATCAGGGGACAGAGGAAGGAAGCTGAGACCATGCCCCTCTCTTCAGCCCTACCCATGAATTATCTCTAAGAATTCTCAGTCCCTCAGGTAGCACAAGGGCGAGTCAGACAAGGGAGGTCTGCAGGGTTCACTGCACGTCACAATACACTTTAAGCGAAGTCATTCACAAAGTTGGTTGAGATGCACTACTATTCTGTTGGAGGCCAGAGAGATAGGATAAGATGTGGATGTTTAATGACTTAAATGCACAGAAACACATTAAACATGTTATCTTGGAGGTATGAAGTTGAAGGTGATTTTTATTTTCTTATTTACACTTATCTGCATTTTCTATTATTCCACAAGAAATGTGTGCTAGTTGCATAATAAAAAAAACAGAAAAATATAGCCTTATCCATTTAAAACTGTTTTCACCTAGAGGTAGGCATTGGAATCTCCTGCAGAACTCACACACTCTCTCATACACACACACACACACACACACACACACACACAAGGTTCCACCAGGGACCTCGTGAATTAGGATCTTTGGGGTTGGAATTGAGGTACGTGCATTTTAATGTTTCATGGGGGCTCTGAACTAGAGCCCTGGGTTAAGAATCACTGGCTTTTAGAAGCAGCATGATATAAAACATCTGTGAAAAAGCACAAAGCTGACTCTTAACTCTTTATTCAAATTCTTCCCTAATATTTAAAATGACTACTGAGATTTGAAGAACAGTGAAACAGGAAGCAAAATTTTGATAGGAGTTTAGTTCAGAAGTCAAATGGAGGGCAAAGCAACATTAAGGCTGCAGGAAGAAAACAAGTGGAAGTGAATTTACTGTTGAAAATCTCAAGTTTAAATTAATCACCATTTTCAAAAAAGCCAATGGTGATGACCCAGTGGAAAAAGAGCACTCGCTAAACAGGGACTTTGATGTCTGCGGTTGAGTCAGCACTGCTCCCCTAAGGGTTTCACTCACACATTCCATAACCTTCTTTCCCACCCCAGCAAGTATAAACGTTACAAAGCCAGATGGGTTTTATACAAACAAAAATGCACACTTGGCTGACCATTCTCTATCTTAAAGGTCCCTTCCAAATCCTTACTCTTAATAATGGTCACTTTTCAATCGAACGAATCCAAGGTGATACCTTTGCAGCTTCCACCATGCGAGCAGTGGAGTCGGCCAAGAGTTTTGCTGCTGCCAGGAGCTTCTTTGAATTCTCCATGTCGATTTCAGCTTCCGCATCTGATCTCATGGCATTGACGAGGTCTGAGGTGGCCTGGGCCAGGACCCGGGCCTGGCGCACCATTTCACCTAGAGGACAGGATTGAGGATGCAGTCTGTCTGCTTTCTAAAGCTCGGGTGAAACCTCAGGAGCCAGCAGACTCTCATCTCTACTCCTCTGGCAAGAGGGACAGAAAGGAGCGAGCTGCCATGCTCGATTCCTAAGCAATGCAGCTGAGTTAGATGCAGAACCGAAAATAGTCCCTGTGGTTGCCAGGACCACATGCCCCAAACACATTCAAGTTCAGACTTTATGAGGGATAAATGTGACACAAGTACCAAAGAGGAGCTCTTTATAAAGGGAAGGCAGGGAACAAAATTATGTGGATTTATGATGTGCATTTACTTTTAGTAAATATTTATTTAGAAAATATTATTTACCTCACTTCAAGAACACTTACACAAAAGTTCCTATAATAAATTCTCTGCAGAA
This sequence comes from Tapirus indicus, assembly GCA_031878705.1. NCBI lineage: Eukaryota > Metazoa > Chordata > Mammalia > Perissodactyla > Tapiridae > Tapirus > Tapirus indicus. The sequence continues at coordinate 53,843,393 of CM062918.1, read as the reverse complement.
TGGGCATAGAAAAAATTATTTTAAAATTTTTGAATGAATTTGTACGTTCCCTATCACCAGATGAGTAATATCACACAATCCACTATATTCAGATCATTTGGCTCTCGCCAGTAGGAAGCACAGACCCCAGTTTCATGCTTAAATGCTAAGGTTTGCCTTGGCCCAGTTTTCCCTATCAATTTTCTTTGCTCACTCTTTTCTTTTCAGCACTGATTTTCATCTTGTTATTCATAATTGTTTGGCTTAATTTTTGGTTTTATTGTACCCGTGATTTTATTGAAATCTATTTCAACTTCCTTTTGGAAGTGGGAGGAGTATAACAGTTAACATTAAAAATAAAACTACTCAAACGTAAGGGATTTCCTTTTCTCTTGAAGGTCATTTGAGAAGAAAGCTGAAGTGCTGTAACATCAAGGGGAAAAAAAAAAGCTTTCATAAAAATCAAAATGTGCTAAATTCAAGGTATCCTGGGATAGTAAAAGGTCATCCATGGAAAAAAGTGGTGAAATCTGAATAATGCCTGTAATTTAGTTAACAGTAATGACCGAGTGCTAATCTCCTAGTTCTGACAAACACACCATGGGTTAGGGAAGACATTACAGATGTAACTGGGAAGGGTATATGAGAACTTTCTGTATTACCTCTACAGCTTTTGTGTAAATCTAAAAGTATTCCAAAATAAAAAGTTTATTAAAAAAAGAAAAACGAAAGAACATAAAAAAAAATCTGAATGTGTGGAGCATTCCTATCTTCTTAGGTCATTTAAAGAGGATACAAGAAAAGTACAAGGTAATTTTTTTTAAAAATAGTTGTTATAAAGTATTGCCCTGTGTTGATGAGAAAGTAGGAAAACAGACCTCTTATGAACTACTGGTGAGGTTGCAAATTGTGGAACTTTTCTGGAGAGAAATTTCATGGACTTTAAAAAAAATGTACATATCTATTGGCTCAGAAATTCCACTGATAGGAATTTACCCTACCTACATAGACCCCTAAAAGTAAACCAAGATATTTTTACAAGAATGGTTACTATAGTATTATTTTTGTAAAAGCAAAACAAACTAAGAAGCAAATGAAAAAACTTGGAAGCCACCTAAATGTCCATTAAAAGATAATTGGTTAAGTAAATTATGATGCATCCATTGAATGGAATATTATGCTGCCATTAAAAAGATTAGTATATAGGTCAACATAAAAAGTCTCTAAGATATATTAAGTCAAAAAGGTTGCAAAAGAGTATGTATAATGCAACTCCATTTATATAAAAAGAAAGAGGGTAACACATACATACATGACTGTAGGAAGACTGAAAATTTCCGGACAAGTAAAACAAAGTGGTCAATTCTGGAGATTTAGATGGGACAGTGATGGGCTGGGTCTGGGGAGACTTACTTTTCAACTAAAAGATAGGTGCACTGTATACTTTAAAAAAATTTTTTTTCTGTGTATTATGATGTTTAACAACTTAAAGAAGCCTTTTTGGCTGGAGAGAGACTGCCCCTCCAGCGGCTAGCCAATTCTTAGAGAAAGCAAAGGGTCCAGCCAGGAGCATGTCTTTGACATGCAAACTAACCAATACAGAGCCACATCTCCTCTATCTGGCCAGTACAGCCCAGGAGGCAATACATTCCTCTGCTTTAATCCTCCCAGGGCAGGTACCAAGCAACTAGGGATCACCTCTATAGCACAGAGCCTGCTGAATTATTCAAACTAGGCAGTCTCAGCTCTTCACCCTGCCCTGCCTTGACTTTCCCATGGAAATCCCAATAAAGGCCATGGCCTAAGTCTCTCCTCACTCCTGTCTTCTGCAACCTGACCAAAACCTGACACTTTCCCTGTGACACTACATGGCATGTGGTGACCCCCTCTTTTGGACCTGTGAGTAGATAAGCCTCATTCTTGTGTCCTCCTGTGGCTGCACTGACTTACCATACCATGTCCAACATGGACAGTCTTAGAACAAAAGGGATTTACTGTGAATCTAAGTTATTCAAAAAACCTAGCTAAGTTTTTAAGTGTTGCTGTGGATGGGTCCATTAGAAGTCTTCCATCTTTTTCCCAGCCTCAGTGACGAACTGAAGTTCTCTCCTCAGACAGAGGCTGAGAACTTGCCCCTGAGGCACCCAGGCAGCCATCACCTTTCTTACTCACAATCATCACCATCAGGGAACTCTGAACCGACCTGCCCATCCACAGCCCAGCCCCTCACCAGCATCGCCCATGGAGCTGAAGATGCTCTCGGTGACACACATGATGGTGTCAGTGGCCTGGTCGTAGCGGCCGATGGGCTCGCCTCGGCTGGCAAACTGTCGCACATGCTGCAGGAGATCGTGCAGGGCCTGGCTGACCACGCTGGCCGCTGCGCTGACCTGCTTCAGCAGCTCACTGTCATCGGTGGCCGCCTGGCAGGCACGGACGCAGTTCTCCACTGAGCGGTCCACAAGCTTCCCTGCTTCAATCAGCTGCTCCTGGCACACAGGGGAGCTGATGGTGGGGCTCACCACCTGAAGAGACACAGGGAGGGTCTTGGGCACTGCGGGTCAACTCTTGGTCCGCAGTGTGCACAAGCATTTCCACCAAGTCCTTTCATGCTCTGGGCCTCGGCTCCTTACTTAGAGGACCAGGGATTCAACTAAACCATTGCTGAGGTTTCTCATACTTCACTATTTCACTGTATCTCTGTGATTTTAAATGCCTGCTAATTTTTATCCTTATTAGCGACACATAACAATCTATACTATTGACTACTTCTATAGAGAGAAATTACCAATTATACCTTCTCCTTTTAGGAACCTCTGAATTGAGTCTCCTGAGCTAAGAAAAAAAGACTGTCTAAAAGAATTGTTTCTTTTCCCAAAGATACCTGGAACTCTGCCTCACAGCACCTTAAAGAACAGAGGGATTCTGTCAGTTATTCAGATACTAGAAGTGTGAACAAGTAAAGCAGCAGGGAGACCATCAAGGACACCTCTGAACAATGCTGCAAATCCTACCATAGCATGGGAAATGCCAGGCTGAACCAGGTCAGAGATCGGTACAATACATTATGTCATCAAGTCCGGAAAGGGACACCTCCCATCTTCTGATGCATCATCTCAGCGAAGACACGCATGGTGGAGTGGAAAGGGTATTTGAAGTCAGACAGTTAAAACCAGTTCTGCCACATACCACTTCTGTGGGCTTAAGCTGCTTACTAACATCTAGGGGCCTTTACTGCCTCTTCAGTAAACTGGGGATGATGGTGCTTAATGAGATGAAGTTTGACATACAGAGTGTGCACATCCTAACTGGCAACAATGAACTTTATCCTCATTACTCACTCTAACACTGTCCAGTGTAGAAAGGGCTCCCCCAAACTCTGCGCATTATTTCTGAACCCATTTATAATGCCATATGGCACAATGCAAGAACACTCTGTGTGCTGGTATAGACAAGACATATTGTGAAGTCCAAAGGGGAGACATGGCAATTTGCATATAGCAATGGCAGTTAGACACAGAAAAGTATCACTGCCTGAGGACTTGAGCAAAGAACAAATGACAAAAGCAGAATTGGGCAGTTTATGCTAAAATCCTGTTATGTCACCTAAAAGAAGAGACCTGAAGCAATCTCTAAGTCCCAGACAATTCTAAACAAATCCTGCCCCTGCTTTCCTGCAATGACTGGAGGCAGATAAGAGCATGCGACGCTTTGCAGAAAGGGCTGGGGGTGCCAGCTGGCTTACCTTGGCACATGCCACAAGCTGGGAAGTGGAGAGGGCGCACTGGGTGGCAGCAGCAATCACCCTGTTCTGTAGGACCGTGTCTTCAGCCACTTGGGCAACATTCTTCGCCTTCAGTACCAACATGGCAGCGGCATTGGCAACGGCTTTGGCCAAACTCATTAAAACGTCCTAAGAAAGGGAAATCAAAAACTAGTCATTTATTTTCTTCTAATCACCCTTCACAGACTGAAAATAAATGTCCACTTAAACATTTTATTAAAATTTCATTTGACCTTTTTCCTTCAGTACTTAATAATGTTTTTTCTACCTATTTTTCTGAAATGTCAGCTTATCCTTAGAGCTAATTAGGGAAGGAGACTCATACCCTAATAACATAGTCTCCTATACATTCATTAAGTAGCAGAGATTTAAATCTGAAATAGGTTAATTTGAGGGGAGGATTTTTATCTTAACCACTTATTCACGTTCATGCACTTATCCGACGTGAAGAGGCTTGATCATGTCTCTTGAATATGTGGTCGATGTGGTGGATCAGAAGCTGAAAATATATCCAGATGCCACAGACACCATGTGCTGTAGAAAGGAAATAATTCATGGCTGCCGAGTCACCATGCCTCACTGTAACATGAAAATTTATCTTTTGGATTTCTACTTCACACAAGGATCCAAGTTATCAGAAATTAGCCACATCTCTGCCTCCAGAGGGCAACGTTGGACATGCACAGACAACACCCATAGTTCAAGAGCCAGGGAGCGCTCTGAACATGTTATTCTCAGTGTTCTGTAGCCTTCTGGTTAGAGATTAAATTATTCTGAGAGGTGGAAAGGGAGCCTACATAAATAAACTAGCTACAAGTCGACCTCACTGAAGATGCAAGGAGCCCCGAGCCTTCAAAGTTCAGTTTATGCTTCAACTCAACAAAAAGGCACTCTGCCTGCAGGATGGAGTCTCCTTTGACTTAACCCACGGAATTTGTCACTTGTCTGTGTGATCTGAAGAATAACCACTGTTACATTTAATTTACTTCTTGGCTTTTAATACTGAAGGTAGTTTATTTGGTTTGGAAATGCCTTCCCAACATATGAGCCATTTTTATTTTGAACCAACATGTCAAAGCTTTCTACCAGGGGAAATGCGGTCAGAAGTCTTTATTAATTCATCAGATAATGAAAAGAACTTTTGATTCTGAATGCGAAGGGCACCTACAGAGTCTTTATACCAAGATATTTTATGAGAAGCTATATTAGAAAGAGTGTTCATCCTGCACAGTTTGACACAGAGCAAAGACTACATGCTATCCAGGCAAATCAGAAACCCATGAATCTACCCAGTAAGCAGATTTTCAAATGGACAACAATGAAGCAGTCTTACAGGAACAGTTTAGTCCAGTCTTTTTTAGGTCTCTGATGTTTACTGGATATCCAAGGAAAAACCAAAGCCTATGGTGCCAAAAGTGGAAGATGCCTTTGGAATCTGACTGGCACTTATCTGTCACTTTTAGAAATTGCTCCCAACATGGTCTCCAAAGTTACAGTTCTTGGACACCTATCTAATGCTCTGTGAAAGCATAACTCGAATGTCACAAATTATTAACAAGATTAAAAAAATAACTTTCTAAAACAGGTCATAGTATTCCTTCACTTGATACGAATCCATCTTTTTTACAGAAGGATCAAGATTTGGTCATGTAGACTCATGGTTGTTCCAAAGGGCTTTGTTAGACTCATTTAAAGAAATCCTGTTCCTCCCATTAATTTTGCCCATAAAAAATATGGTTAGAAAAAGAACATGATACTACAGCTATAGTTGCTGACAAGGCCTTTGTCAAACTTTTCAACAAGACCACTATTATGTAGCCTGTGTAAAATAAATCTTTGTTAACTCTGGGAACATGCAGTACATTTAGAACCCAAGAAAAGCTCTGAGATAGGATCTCAAGAATCAGAAAAATAGAGAGTAAGAAACCCAATGTCAGTAAGCCAGGTGCTACCCACAACTGGAGGAGGCTGCAGGATCACCTTACGGTACTCGTGTGCACCTAGAGACCTTACAGAAGCAGAATACATTCAAGTCAGGCCTTTCCCTGGTAAGAACGCCTCCACAGGATCATACCCTGAACCTGAAACCTGCTTCCCTAGCATGTCTAAATAGAAACAAACATTAGGAAGCAGAGTTTATACACAATGGAAACAGTCTGTCAAAGGACAAAAAAATGCAAAGTCTTCAAAAATAAAAGGATGCATGAGATGTCTTAAGGAGGTACTGTGACTTTCCCCTCAACCTTTCCAAACACTCTGGGGAAAGCAACAATATTTTTGAGGAAAGTAAGTTGACCACTTCAAAATAATTAATCCTAGTAAACCAACAGCTGAATCTCACATTCACCCAGTTCCTAAGTAGGTACCTGCCTACAAAGAATTATCTGCTCTAATAGAAAAAGCAAAGGACAATACAAGGGCAGTTTGGGGATGGGGCTAACGGGACATCCAGATGGGGACACGAGTAGCTTGGATTTAGTGGGATATATTTATGAGGTCTGCAGTTATTTTTCTTTATAGTTAAGTTATTATTGGCCATCCCAGAATAGAAATGGCTTCAGGAATACTCCTACCACCCATTATGGGTCTCACCCTCCTTCATGGCATGAATGTTCAAGCACTGAATGTCTTACTGCACTGCAGGATATGAATAAGTCCGACAGCCCCAGCACCATAGGCGTGTGGAAGATAGAGGATAAACAAATACATCTATGGATGAAGGTACATGTTTAATGTATCACATCTATGACCATGTCTTAGTGTAACTGACGCATCTTGTGTTGATGAAGTTTGGTAGGTCTAGATAAAATGGTATGCAAAATTGCCATCCATGAAGCAAGAAACTTGAATGCTAGAGGAAAGCTGAATGATCTTTTTATTCTGAATTCTACAGAATTCTCAAACAGCAAACTTGACATAGGATTTGGAAAAGGGCATCTTCCAAAGAACCTGGGCTTGAATAACAGTTTAATTAGAATGTATTTATATATTACTTGCAAAATTAAGACTTAAGAGGAAGAGGAATGAGGGGCATCTGCTCACAAGTATATAAGAAGAGAAGCTCATCTTAGCTGGAAGCTCCCAACATCAGGGCTCTGCACCTCATCTGTGGTGGCTGGGAACAGAGGCAGGCAAGTTGGGATCTTATCGGAACTGGCAATGCGTCAAGCCAGCTGCACACGTCCTTGGTATTGAAAAAGAAGGGTGACCAAAAAAGACTGCTCCACCCTTGGGATATGACGCAGACAATAGAGCCACCTCTGAATGCAAAGGAAAGCTCATGCTTTGTATGAGTACAGTGTACCGGAGTGTTCATGTTTTCACTCTTACATGTGGACTCTAGAATGATGCAATTAACAACTGCCCGCAAACAAACAAAACGAGATTGGCCAGGAGTTGATAATTGTAGAGGTTGGGTGGTAGATACAAGGGGGTTCATGATATTGTTCCCTCCACTTTTGTGTTTAAAGAATGTCCAGCATATTGATCAGTGAGAACAGCATAAAAATGTACTTGCCAATGATGATGCATGATGTGACATGAGTTTTTTAATTAAAAAAATTTTTTAAATTAACACACAAAGGCCACAGCCCTAAGATAATCTACCTCATTCTTATTCTTGACAGCTAAAGGAAGATTTCGGTTTTTCATTACATTCTCTCTGCTTGGATCTAGACCCTCAACGAGACTCCTTTCCAAGAATGTGGGCTACAAATATCTTACTTGGAATCGCTCATCAGTCTCATTCTCTCCGATCTGTCTCAGAAGATCCCCACTGGCTTGTCCAATGCTCCCAGCAGCAGTCAAAACTGTCTGTCGAGGCTATGAACAAAGAACACACATTGGTTGGAAAGAAAATGCATTTCCTCATAGTGCCATCGACACAGCAGTGCAGGAAGAGGACTTCTGCGGGATTGGCTCCTCGCATGTAAATGAAAGACTTGGACTACGTGTGAGACAGGAGACATAAACGTCCTAGTGAAATCTGTGCAAGGAAATGCCTGATGTCTCACAAACCAGCAATAGGTGGATAGATTTGAAATGTTCAATTAATGAGTCTTGTTCAGCTGGTAGGAAGGTGATATACACTTTATGGAAATTAGGGTGCAAACTTGTGTCCCTTTAAACATGCATGTGTCATGTGTGTTTGTTTCTGAGGTTGCATCTAATCAAGTATCCTGGCGGGTTCGGGGGAGTGGGGCACAAGGGAGGCTTCCTACTAAGAGCTCACCCAGTCACAAACATTGAGCTGTAGCTTCTGCACCCAGTTCAACAACTCCAAACCCTACAGTGGGGTAGCATGCCCCATCAGGATGGAAGGAATGACTCAGGAAGCAAGAACCCCACGGTACCCAAAGGCTGCACCTGTCTCATCAGAACCTGAGTGACTGCTTGCCCCTAGAGCTCACCTCTCCAGAAGTAGGCTGCACAGCTTTCAGCAAGTCCGAAACTGCTCCAGCAAGGGTCCTTGCAGCTCTGAGCAAGTCCTCCCCACTGCCCACCTCATCATCCATGAGGGCCGCCAACAGCTTCACGCCCTTGGACATCTCCGTCAGGTTGGAAGAAATGGTGGTGATTGCACATCCCACAGCTGTGTAGTCGGTGTCTGCAGGGTCACCTGGGACAGAGAGGGAGCAACCCCATCAAAGGAGGGTGGTGAAGGGTGAGGACAGCCCAGGTTGGCAGGAGGTAAGTGGCCACATCGTGCAGCTCATCACCCACCAGCCTGCAAGAGTCGGACACAAGCGAAGCCTGTGCACAGTGGGATGGACAGCTAAAGTGCTGCTCTTCACAAGCTCCTTTCACCTTGAGGCCTCATACACTGAAACACTGAGCAGGAGCACCTTTAAAATTCCAAAGGAACTCTCAGCATCTCATAGCCCTTTTCACTAGGCCCCTATTTGTAGCTTGGAGGGGTTAACTCTGCTCCTGGAACACTGAAACACTGCATGGTGAAGCCAAGATGTTTCCTGGCTCTCATTTGACAGTGCAAGGTGGGGAGTCATGCTATGCCAGAAGAGACTACTGCTGGACAAGACAGAAGAAGGCACATATGATGGATCTAGGCATTCAAAACCATTTTCAGACTGTAAGCTCCCAGAAGGGAGAAACCGGCCTCAATATACTTTAAAGTACGTCCAGCATATTGATGAACAATGAGAAGAGCTATGTAAGTGCTTTTTAATGATAACACATGATACAGACAAAAAAGAAGGAGACGTTCCCCACATTTCTCCTGGGTCAGTGGGAGAAAAATGCCTGAAGCATTCTGAGCGCCTAAAAATAGACTATCCTCTCGTAATATGAAAATCTGTTGTTTCAATCAAAGAATAAGAACTTTTTTTTTTAAACAAAACCACAATACACCACAAATTCCTCAGGGACTTACCGGCTGTGAGGTTAACAACTGAAGCTGTTCCAGCTGTGATGGCATCGACTTGAGAGTGGATTTCGTGTTTGGATTCGTCGACTTTATTCTGAACCCACACCCTAGACGCCTGCAAAACCAGACAATTGCATGACACAATCACTGCACAGAATTACCCAGGAAACCAGAGAAGTCACGCCATGAAATGAGACCAGCATTTTGGCTACACTCTTACTGGGTCAGCACCAACAGGGCCCTTAAGTCATCTGAAACAACGTCCTCAACAGGCCTCTTGCTCATTCACAGAAGCTGAATGGCAGGTAAATTCTCAATGTTTCTTACACTAGTTACTTTTTTTTTTTTTTACCCTTTTAAGATCCTATAGAGGCAAATTCTATGTGGTTTCATTTAGGTAAATTCAATTAAAAAATGAGAAAAATTAATGTCTCATAATAATACTGCACATTAGCACCAATAATTGTTGCTAATTTTTGCCTTGTTTTTTAGAGAATGGAGTCAGAATTAGGGTGTTGCAGCTCACGTGTGTTCTCTGTCAGGGCCGGAAGTATCTCCTGTTTACAACATGAATCCCATGTAGATGTGGCACCTTTCCTGGTAGGATCTGGGGGGAGAAGTCAAGACCCCTGTTCGGGATCCAGCTCTCCCACTAACAAGTGACACTACCTTGGGCAAATTACATCCAGGTCCTGTCCCTTACATTTCTTCTACTGCAGGAATTCAATGCTCCTTAAAAATCTTTCTGGCTCTTAGACTTTATGTTCATTTGAACCTCTAAATAGCAAATTCTCTGTTCTCTGGCATTTCTGGACTTGGCCAATAAATGGTCATTTATATTGATAACGATGACTCTGTGGTAATATAAGGTGCTGATCTGCTTCCCAAAATATCCCCAAAACAATCTAGGTTCAGGATGTGTCTAGCACTAATATTTTTTTGTACACTAGTTCCTTGAAAACTGGTGAAGCAGGAATGTTAAATCCAAATATTTTAAAACTCTTATCTCACAAATGTGCTTGATATGAGAGTCTGCCATATGTATGTTCACTCTGAAGTTCCCCAAAGCAAAGTGTTTAATGACTTTAGGTGCTTGTGAGAAACAGCCCTGAGGACAGCAGTGCCTGCGTGTATGCAAGTGTGCAAATGAACAACGCAGTGCTCGGGAAGAACTTGGAGGTAGTTATCTTGGCTGGACAAGATGAGGCTACAAATGATGGCATGTCAGTCCTACAGCAGTGGTCTTCCACCCTGGCTGCCCATTGGAATCACATGGGGAGTTGAAAAATCACTCATATCCAGGCCCCACCCCCAATGACACTGGTTTGTCTGGTCTGATCCTGGCCTTAGGTTTCATCCTGAAAGTTCCTCAGGTGAGTCTAATGTGCAAAGCAGGGCTAGGAATGACAGTGCTAGCCAGGGCTTCATAAACTTTAATGTGCACACAAAGCAGCTGGGAATGTCACTAAAATGCACATTCTAATTCAGAAGTTTAGGGTAAGGCCTAAGATTCTGCACCTCTCACAAGATCTTAGTTGTTGCCAATGCTGCTGGCCTGTGGACCACAATTCGAGTAGCAAGGAGCTAGATGATTTCATGCAGCAGCAGCTATAGGAAAGCAGCTAATAGCCCTGCCCTGCTGAAAACCTCAATAGTAGTGCAGAAAGCATGGTCCCCAGACAAGCAGCAGCAGCATCACCTGAGAACTTGTTGGAAATGCAAATTCTCGGACCTATTGAGTCAGACCTACTAAGTCAGAAAAAATGGAGGAGGGGCCCAGCAATCTGTTTCAACAAGCCCTCTGGGTGATTCTGATGCATGGGCTCAAGTTTGAGAACCATTGGTAATAATAACAACAAAAACAGCTGTTAGTCACTGAGCTCTCACTATGTGTTAGGTACTCTGCTAAGAAAAAAACTCTGCATGTGATTAGAACGAGTCATCACAACAACCCTATTCATGGATGACAAAACGGAGGCTTAGAGAGTAAGTTGCCCACATTTACACAGCCACTGAGCAGTGGAGCTGGGATTTGAGCCCAGATTATGTGACTCCGGAGTGTATGTTCTTAGCCCTCACAGGGTACTGCCAACAGCCAGTAGCACCCTATGACTCTCTCCTTCTGTGGGTGCAACCTAGAGACAAAGATTCAATATCTTGAAAAACAAACAAACAAACATGGATTTCCACTTCATCTAGCTGGAGACAGAGATTCACCTCACTGAATCCAGCCAGAGAGCATAACCCTGTTTTCTGCTAGGGCAGAGATATCGAATGAAAACCACGAACAATATTTACCATATCCTGGCCGAGAGGCGGCAGAGAGTCGAGCTCGCTGAGGTCGTCTTGAGCCTGCTGGACAGCATGCATGCTTGTGTTGATGGTCCCCATGAGGGCCTGCTGGGCCGAAGTCTGCAAAGGCAGATGAACACAAGGCAGTCATACCACGCTCCTGGGACTGACACAGCCCTCCGCAAATACTAAATATGGGTGTTTGCAACAGAGGGATCATAATCAGAAGAGTGTACAGAGTTTAATTAGCTGACAAGAAGGGTCAGAAAGAGTTCTTGCAGGGGGAGTTAAGGGAATCCAATCCTTGAGAACTAAGGACAAAAGATCTCATGCATAGGCAACGTGAGTGTGTTATACCAGAACTTTTCTTGGTAAATAAGTAGAGATCCCACCCAAAGCTACAGTCAACACGCTTCTTCAAACTCAAATCACTTCTGAGCTTTCACGCTCTTCAGCTTTCAAAAAGTTCATGCCCAGTAGCATGGGATTCTAGAGCAGGCAGACCAGCACAGTGGAAAGAACCAAAGATCCGCCTGGGGGAAAACATGTGGATCACTACAGACCTAGTCTATTTCTAAGACTCTCTGAGGCATACGTGGGCCGATTAGCAGCTTGACGCTGGTAAGGCAGGGGAGCAGGGTCCTATGTCTATATTGCAAATCACATGGAGAGGTCAGTGCTTCTCTTCCAGACTCAGAGGGCACCTGTGATCCTAGAGATAGCCACTAAATTTAAAAGAAAGCATGCTGGGAATTAGGCATTGGGACTGCACAGCTGAAGACCCATGGTCAGACAGGCACTTGCAAGAGTGTGGATGACACACACAACCTATCACCATGGCTGGTGTCCCCCCCCCCCCACCCCGTACACTGGAAGCAGGTTACTGACGGGTAGGGCAGGTGCCTGGGGCGCCTCACCAGCGGGGGCATGTGGCCCCGGTGCATCTGCCCAACCATGACCTGCTGCTGCGGCGAGGGCATGCTGCCAACGTTGAAGGTCTCGGGGCCACTGGAGCCTGAGCGCATCACAGCCGGCAGCGCCACTGAGCCGTGCTCCACCTTCCCGGTCCGATTGAACTGCTGCTGCAAGATGGTTGACCTGTGGGGGACAGGTGGTTTGGTCACTGTGAGGTCGCCACTCACAAGGAGTGTAATGATAAGATACCACAGGTGTTATGAATGTTCGCTGCTTTAGGCTATGGAGACCAATTTAAAAGAGGTATATATAGACAGAATTGTGAAAGAAGTAGTAGAACTAAAATGCTCAGAAGGAGAACCCTAAGATGAATGAATCTGTCTATTGTCTGTAATATAAATAACTACTCCCAATTTATTTACTTAATAGGTTCATGGTATTATGCAATTAGTTGTTCTTAAAAAAGACACAGATATTCCTATAACAACAATGTTCCAGGCATTAATGAAAGTTTTGGAAACACTGATTATTTGTAAATTCTACCTGAAATAGCATTCATTCAACAAATATCTGCTGCATGTCAGGTTCTATTCTAGGCACTGGGGACACAGATCACTTATCCTTAGCTTAAAGGGAGAGGTGTGGAAATGAACTTAAAGAAAACCTCCCACAGCTTGGATCCCCTCCCAGCTCCAAGGCCACTGACCACAGAGTATGTTTAAACACCTTTGAGTCTTGATGATGTGACAGACTTTGGCACCTCTTCCAGATGATTTCAACTTAAGTCTGGGAAGATTCCTAGGGCATCTATATAAAAAATTATCAATCTTTTACTTCTTGATATTTTCTTAGAATGAGTGGTGAGTACAAAGGACTTTGAGCACATGAAGGTAAGAAGTCCGAGGGTGGCATATCTGCCTCAGTAGCCCAGTGGACAAACCCACAGGGAGAGTCCAGGGAATCTGTGTGCATGTTGGGGGGTGGGGGTGGGGGCCAGGGCTGGTGAGCAGCAGCATTAAGGTAGAAGGGCCTCTGTCCAAGGGTTTCGAACCATCACAGATCACTCCCTGTTGCCCAGGGTGGAGCTCATGAGCCATGCTAGGATATCAAGCAAGGTATCCATGGAGAAACATTAATGTCTGTGGAGGGGTTGACACTAGGGAGGGTGGATCTATGGCTACTTTAGGAGGTCAGCTCCATTTCAAGATCTCAGCCAATGTCTAATACAGGGAGAAGTGGAAGGTCTAGTGATGCGGACCACCCTGGACTATTTTTCCTGCTTGCCTTGATCAGACCCCACCGTGATGTCTTAGGCAGTGGGAAGGGGCTACAGTGGCCCCGGGCAGGAGAGGGTCCCAGAACTCTGGGCTCAGACACTTACTTAGCTGCCCCCAGGCAAAGTACAAGGGCAGCAGAATCCTCTAAAGTGAATGGCTCACCATGTCAGAAAGCACTAGCTTGCTAATTTCCATCTAATGGTCATTAATAATTCCAAGAACTGAAGGTGTTTTGCCAGAGGCTAGCAAGTACTTGAAGTTTGCTTCCAACATGTGTACTAATCAAGTTTGGTTCTAACTTGTGTACTAATAGGGCCAAGTGGAAAACCACCTTTCAAGGTGATTGTGAAGCAAATTTTGAAAAAGTGGTGCAGAGTGGCAAAGTTAGGGAAACAGTATGCCAAGCAAGTTCAATATGCTGGAATATGCTAGAATTTGGGGGCAGTGTACTATAGGAAACATCAAACAATCTGAATCTGAGTCCTAGTTCTGCCACATATGTGCATCTCAATTAACTTCCATGAGCTTTGGTTTCCTCATCCATGAACTGCGGATGGTTGTATCTGGTCTATCTCTTCCATAGAGGGTTGTTGTTGAGATCAAATGAGACAGCATGTTGGACACACACAGTAAAGCGTAGACAAGAAAAGTTGTTATTACAACGCTCTACTGAACATAAACAGAGTAGCTAAACAGGTTTCCCAACAAATATCACTTACTAGCTGTTAATTTTAATCAATCTGTTTCTTCACCTATAAAATCAGGCTAAATTGAGACTGTTCTGAATTAAAAATGATGAGGATGATGATAACGACAGCAAACATTTATTATGTGCCAGGCATTGGTTTATGTGCTTTATTCATGATTCAATCATCAAAATAAAACTTACAAGGTGCTACTATCATTATTCTCATTTTATAGACGATAAGAAGAGGGTGGAGAAAATTCATCACGTCCCCAAGGCCGCACATTAAAAAAGAGACCACAGATTTGAACCCAGTAACTGTGGCTCCAGAGTCCATGTTCTGAACGACTTCTCTCTGCTGCCTCACGACATGAGTATCAAGTGTGGCATGTAGTAAGCATTCCATAAACAATAGCTCCTCCACTGGCTAGACTCCTCCCCCAAAAGGTACAGAATTAAACAGAAGCTCACTCTCTGGCCTTTGACAAAAATGGCACAGTTTATGAGATTTAAATCAGAAATGTAAAACAGGATTCATGAACGCTCACTGTGTTTAAAGATGGAGCTAAACACCACCTCTTGTTCATTGTCTCCCAGAAATCCCCAGCTGTCTTCATACAATACACCCTCAACACTGATGATGACGGTCTGGGGACCACACTTCGAGAAGTAAGACTCATTTATATCATCCACTATCATCTCCTTCATGTGATGGATGTCAGGGCAGCAGATCCCAGAGCCGGCATGAGGACACCTGCCCCTCTAGGGAGAAGGCAGTGCTCCAGTGCTCTTCACAATACTTACTTTTTTGGGGAAACAGACTCTTCTAACATAGTTGACTCTTCATCACCCTCTAATCCAAATCTATCTTTACTTTGTTTCTGAGGTAAAACAAGACAAAAATGAAAGAACCTTTTAAGAGGCCTTTTAAAAGGAGCCATGTAAGCAAAAATATTGAGGTTAACCCCAGATTTCTTGTTTTGAATATTTAATAAGTGATGGGTGAACAAAAGCAGTAGTAACAATAAAAAAGAAATACATTAGTATATAGACATATATAATGTCTTTATTATTGCACAATTTTATATAGTTAAAATCAAGACACAGATATTATTATAGTAGAACTTGGTTATTTCACTGGGCTATATCTTGAAGCCTCAGGAAATCTGTTTGTCTATATACCTCTATAGCATATCACTCCATTAAATCTGGTTAAAAAAAGCCCATGAAAAATGCAAAGAACCCTTTCAGACCCTCAATCCAGTTTCTGTAGAGGCTAGAAAACATAACACAACTACCCAGAGAGGAAGATGCTGAGGGGGTAGCTAGGATCATTCTTTAGCTAAGTGATACACTATTGCTCATTACCTGGCAGTCATTGATACAAACATGAGCTGCAGGAAAATCAGAAATTCTCCTAGGATATTGAAGTCAAAGACTGCACATTCAAGCAATCTTAACATTAAAGATTAAATTAGTAAATCAAGTATTTCACTTAAAGGCTTTTTTTTTTTTTTCAGGTAGCTACATCATCTAAACTGAGTCTTTTACTAAAGAAGTCCTGCTTTTTCTATTTGCATCAGTATGAAATACCTTTTTGAGGATGATGTCAATGTAGCCTGCAATCAGCTGAGATATTTGCTCTCCCTCAGTGGTTTGCACTGAATAGTAGCTTTCCTGATACTCCCCAAAATCCTGAAAGAAACAGCATTAGGAGAAATATAGCTACATTGGCAGTTTTAAAGGTAAGGAGGTCCAGTTCTGGAACAAGATGGCATAGACTCACTTGCCCCCACTAAATACAACTGAACACCCTAAAATTTTTCAACAAACAATGGTAAAAAGGCTCTGAAAGCTGGAAATGTGGACTAGTTGGGGACCTCAGGATTGAGGAATCACAATTTGATGAGTTCTTGGGTTTTATTTTAGATCTCATCACCCCCAAGTCTGAGTGCTTGAGAGGCCTAAAACTTGGAACTTCCAACAGGCAGTTCCTGAAACGTCTGTTCTCTCTGGCCACACAAGCAGGAGAGGTGAAGCCCAACAGGGAGCCCCATCCCAGCTCCACAACCTGGGTTGGTGCTCACTGGCAGCTGCAGAGCAGTGAAAGCCTGGACCATGCCAGCCCCTGCTCCATAACCCAGGCAGGCAAGCGGTCTGATCATTTAGCAGCAGTGGCCACAGTGAAGCCTGCATCTCCCTGCCGTCCACTCAGTGGCATAAAGAGACTCAGTGGCTTCTGCCTTCCCCAACAAAGGTCACCCAGCAATAACAGATGGCCCAGGGAAGTGCCTTCTTCCCCTGTAGACAGCACCAACAGAGTTTGGGCAGGAACGCCAGCAATGTCAAGAGAAAGTATCAGTCCAGAATACCATTGCAAGGGCTCAGAAAATATATCATCATTGCAACTAAAGCCCACAAACATAGGCCAGAACACTACATACAAAACCTAAACAAGGTGACTGCCTGTTAAACAGAAGATATATATAAGATCAAGAGCCTCCTAATAATCAAAATGTCTTGGGTATAATCGAAAATCACGATTCATGTCAAGAACCAGGAAAACTACAATATAAATAAGAAAAGATGATTAACTGATGCCAATACTGAGAGACGAATCAGAGGTTGGAATTATCTGATAAGGATTTTAAAGCAGCCACAACAAAAATAAGTTTCAGCATTACAAATTTTCCTGAAACAAATTAAAAAAAAAAGATTCATACCAAAGAAATATAAGTCACAAATAAGAACCAAATAGAAATTTTAGAACCGAAAAATGCAATAACCAAAGTAAAAAAACTCACAGGATAGATTAAATAGTAGTGTGGAGATGACAGAGGAAAGAATCAGTCAACCTCAAAACAGATTTTAGTCAATCGGAACAATAGAAAATAGACAAGACAAGGCAAAAAGCCTCAGGGATCTGTGGGACAATAGAAAAAGACTTAACATCCATATCATCAGAAACCCAGAAGAAGAGGAGAGGGTGGGACCAAAAAAAAACCTATTTGAAATTGGCTGAAAACTTCCCCACATTAGTGAAAGACATGACCCTACAAATTCAAGAAGCTGAGCAAACCCCAAATGGAATAAATCTAAGAAATCCACATCAAGAACTTTTGAAAATTAGGCACAAAGAAAAATCTTAAAAACAGCCATAGAGGAGCAACATATTGTCTATAAATGAACACCAATATGAATGACAGAAAATTTGTATTCTGAGACCACAGAGGCCAGAAAGAAGTGGCATGACATTTTTCAAGTGCTGAAAAAAAGAACTGTCAATCTCAAATCCTGTATCTGGCAAAACTATCCATGAACGAAAGGGAAATAAGAACATTCTCAGATGAAGGAAAACTAAGAGAATTTGTTGCTAGCAGACCTACCTTTAAAGAATGGCTAAAGGAAGCTCTTCAAACATAAAGAAAATGGTAATAAAAGAAGGCTGAGAGCTTTAAAAAGGAAAGAACAATGGAATGGATAAAAATAGAAGTAAATGTAACAGGGTATCCTTCATCTCATGAGTTTTCTTTAATCATATTTTATGATTGAAACAAAACTCATAACACTATGTCATGTGGTGTTCAATGCATATAAAAGAAATATTTAAACAATTATACTCAAAAAGTGGGAATTGTAAAGAGACCTAAAAGGAAGTAAGGTTTCTGTACTTTACTTGAAAGTGGTGAAACATTGACACCAGTAGGCTTAATTAATTTCATATGTATATGGTAATATCTAGAACAGTAGAACTAAGAACACTACACAAAGAAAAATGCTAAAAAACATAAATAGATAGAAATAGAACTCTAAAAAATGTTCATGTAACCCACAGGAAGGCAAGAAAAAGAGAGGAAAAAGAAATAGAGGGGATAAACAGAAAAAAATTATAAAATGGTAGACTTAAGCCCTAACATATCAATAATTAGCTTAAAATATAAATGGTCTAAATAGATTGGCAGAGTGGATTTTAAAAAAAAGCACAACCCAACTCTATGCTGTCTACATGAAACTCATTTCAAATACAACAATATAGCTAGGCTGAAAGTCTAAGAATGGAAAAGGACATAACATGAAAACAGTAATTTTAAAAAGCATGAGTGGCTATGTCAATATAAGATAAAGCACACTTCAGAGCAAGAAAATTGACAAGGAACAGAAGAATATAATGATAAAGCAGTTTCCCTTTTAAGGACATAGAGAAATCTTAAATGTGTAGGCACCAAACAAGAGAGCATCAAAATACATGACATGAAAACAGATAGAGACGAAAGGAGAAACAGAAAAATACACAACTGTTGTTGGGAACTTCACTCTCAGGAATTGATAGAATTACTTAAAAGAAAATTAAAAAGGATACAGAAGACAACATCATCAACTAACAAGATCTAGTTGGCATTTATAGAACACTTCACCCGACAGTAGAATACACATTCTTTTCGAGTACTCATGGAACATTCTCCAAGAATGATCATATCCTGGCATATAAAACCAATCTTAAAATGCTTAAAGAACTGAAATCATACAGAGTATGTTCTTTGACCATAAAAAATCAAAGTAAAAATCAGTAACAGAAAGACAAGAGGAAAATCTCCAAACACCTAGAAATTAAATAAAGGTTATGAGTAGGAAGGAAGGAAATATTACATGTTATAAGCCTTAATCCAACTTTATACTTTAATGAAAATATTGATATTCATTCTTTTGCTTGAGGTAGTTACTGAGATTTGTAACTATTTCTTATTTTTAAAATAAATTTTTGTCTTTAACAAAGCAGTACTTGGATCTAGTTTAAAAATGTATATAATAAAAAAAGCTGTCCCCTGCCCTATCCATTCCTACCTTCACTTTCCATCCCCTGCACAAAGGCAACCACTTTCAACCCTTTTAGCAATTACTTCTAGTATTTCTAAGTAACATGTTTATATTGATTTCTTGATTTTTCTATTTTAGAAATTATCCACAACTTCCTACAATGGAAGACAAGGATGTAGTTCTCCAAGTATGAACACCCATTTTTAAGGGCCATGCAGATACAGTTGTAACTGACTACAGGAGGAAAGAAGATATGTTTTCTGAAGATTCCTTCCAACTGGCATGAGCCTATCAATCAATACACCTTTTTTTTTTTTTTTTCTGATACCCTATCATGAGATTTTTGCCTAGATGTAAGCTGAAAGTTTCCTTCTAGGGTATGCTAGGGATGTCATCATGTCATCAGGAACAGAGAAAACTGAGACATCCTGTGAGTGGCTCTTTCTAGTTAAGGAACTGAGACAGACTTACTCAGAGCACCAGAGAGAAAGTGGTGGCTGAAGACACCCAGCTTGCTGACATCTCCCTCACTTCTGGACCAGTTTCCCCCCACGGACTCACAGCATCTTTCCCTCTCCACGCTGCTCTTTAAGGCCAGGGAAACTCGATGGGCTTGTATTTTCTCTCCTGCCCCACAATATCACCCAATGATATTAGTAACGAGGTCACCATGTTGGTCCCCTCGTTGTCCTCTGCCAGTCCCTACCAGTGTGAAGCTCTTGGGCGAGGCTGCCCAGCGCTTGACCGTGGTGAGTGGCCACTCCTGCAGCACTTCCTTGGTCTTCTCGTCCACGCGCATCACCGAGTCCTTGGTGATCCCCAGCAGGCGAGGCACCAGCTTGTTCTTGCCTTTCATCTTTTCCTGAAACAGGAGTACCAAGAGTCAGTGCCCTTCCTCTGAACACATCTAATTTTGCCAAGTAATCAGTGACTTTGCAATGTTTTACCTGCAGTCAACCAACATACAATGTGTTTCAAAACAGGTAGGGCTATTAGAAAACCAGGTTTTGAGGCGAGGTGAATGACTCACTAAATTAAAGTGATGGAAGCTAAAACAGAGATATCAGAAGACAGGAAAGATCCACAAGGGCATGCATCCTGGAGAGAGATGCTGTTCAGGAGGACAGGTTGCTCAAGGAACAGAGACTGTGACGGAAAGAAGGGATAGAACTGAGAAGATACCCGGGAAAAAGAAGTTAAGGTGAATTCCAAATTATCCTCACTCCCAGTAGTCAACTCAGTGAGTAACAAAGGAGGGTTAATGTGGAATCTAAATAAGGCACTTTAGCTGTTTAGAATTAACTAAAACACTGCCAAAGTAGAGTTTTCTCACTCAAAGAGACACAGACATTTTTTTTAATCCCTGAAATGTATTTCCATTTGGATTCTTTGTTTTGGTATTTCACATGTATATCTATTGACTCTTAAAAAATCTGTTATGATTAGTTTTACTAATTTAAAAAAAAAATAGTAATCATGGGGCCAGCCCAGTGGTGTAGTAGTTGAGTTTGCGCCCTCTGCTTTGGTGGCCCAGGGTTTGCAGGTTTGGATCCTGGGCGTGGACCTATGCATCCCTTATCGAGCCATGCTGTGGCTGCACCCCACATATAAAAAAAAAATTGAGGAAGATTGGCAACAGATGATAGCTCAGGGCCAATCCTCCTCACCAAAAAAAACACAAAGTAGTAAACATGCTTATTAAAATAATGGACTCCTGGGGCCTGCTTGGTGGTGTAGTGGTTAAGTTTGCGTGCTCTGCTTTGGCGGCCCGGGGTTTGTAGGTTTGGATCCAGTGCACGGACCTACGTACTGCTTACCAAGCCATGCTGTGGCGGGTGTCCCACATATAAAATAGAGGGAGATGGGCACAGCCGTTAGCTGAGAGCCAATCTTCCTCAGGAAAAAAGGACTAGGATTGGCAACGGATGTTAGCTCAGGGCTAATCTTCCTCAACAACAACATAAATAAATAAACAAACAAACAAACAATGGATTCTTATCTCACACTTATGCCAAAACAAGATCAAGATAGATTAATAATTTAGAAAGAACATAAGTGGATATTTTTCTGATTCCAGAGTGGGAAATGACTTCCTGGGTGGCAAAAATACTCAAATTAAAAACCATAAAGGAAAAGGTTAATAGCTTTAACTACAAAATATACAGACTTTGATACATCTAAAAAAAAAGAGAAGTAGGAGAAAAAGAAAAAAAACCTCATTATAAACAAAATTAAAAAGCAAATGACTGGGAAATAAATATTTACAACAAATATGATAATAAAAGACTTCATATACTGTATATGTGAAAGGTTATCTTAAAACAACAAAAATAACTGGCAAAGAACATTAACAGAAAATGTGCTTAAAATAAAGTACATGATAAGGAATTAGATAAATTTTCATTTATACAAAATAGCAGAGTTGTTTTTTTTTTTTAAATTAATACTCAGAATTGAAGAAGGTATGAAGGGGGACCATTATTGACAGGAGTTTAAAATGGCAAAGCTTTTATGGAAGAAAATGTGTTAATCCAAAGCTTCAAAAATCTTCCTACTTTCGACACAACTTGCTTTCAGAACCTATTAAAAAAGAAGTTATAAATGTATGTAAAGATTATGCTATAAGGCGGCTCAATTATAGTTTATCATAGTGAAAAACTAGAAACAACCAAAACTTTCAAGAACAGAGTATTTGATAAATTATGGTATATCAAAATAACAGACTACAACTACTAAAAACAATATTACAGGAAAACAGTTGGATTCATGGAAATATTCATAATATATAAAATAAAAAATAATAATTTGTACAGGATGATCCTACATGAAATACAATTTTCAAAGTAATTTTTTAATTAAAAAATTTTAAATAAAATTTCACTACATGAAAAAACAATCTGAAAGGATGTGTATTATTTTGTTTTTTCTTATTCCCAAAATTTCACTTAATGTACATGTATTTCTATTGTTGCCAAGAAAAAAATGCTTTTCAAGTAATATTTGGTGAAACCTACCAATGCCTACACTGCTATCATCAGAGGAATACACATACAAATTTGCACACTTCAAGTATATATGTATGTATATGTGGGTGTGTGTACAAAGGGACTTAAAACAGGGCAGGACTATGCTACTTAAATATTATTTATGCATTTTCAGATCATCCCCCAAACGTTGGCATCATCATCATCAGCACACCCATTTCATAAATGAAGCCACCAGCAACTCGCTCCTGACAGACAGCAGTGAGTGGTAGAGCCAGGATTTGAACATAAATTTGAGTAGCTCAAGAACATGTGACTTCAAAAGCACAGACTGTCTACTACAGTGCACTTCTGGTGGAAGCTATCAGAGAAAAGCCAGCGCCCAAGGGCATTTCACAACCGTGAGCAGGTGAGGGTCACAGCTCAGCTCCAGCTTCCTCCCAGGAGGCGGAGATAATGGCATCAGCACTCTGTGTAGGTGTCTAAGGAGGGGAATATGGCACTGTAGGCACCTTCCATCCTTAAAAACACTGAGAATAGTCTGATTCTTTGCAAAAAGAGGCTGGTTCCAGAAGACGTGAAATCAATGCAGGGTAGACGATGCCAGATAGTCTAATTTGACTTCAGGAACCACACGGATATTTAGGTGGGGAGACTCTAGGCAGCTAATTTAGTTACAGAGGGCTGGCACCCACCCAGCTGCTGGGACCAGGATGGGGATCAAATAAGATATGGTTTGCAGCTGCTGCTTTCATCCTTTCCCATCTGCATCTCCCCAGTGAGGGGCTTTGTGGCGAGGGAACACAGGATCGTGACGGATTGCCCTGACTCTTGTCGAGATCATTCTGGCCCGGGAGAGGAAGCCATAGTGAACAAGCTAACAACTTGCAGTGGGCATTCCATCAGGTCACGATTGGGGGAAATGCATACAAGGAACTCAGAAAATGCTGAAACTCAGCAGCAGAGACCACCATCAAGGGATAAAACTATTTCAGTACCTACCCAAAAAACACAGAGCAGCGGGAGACAGTTAAAAGAGTGAATGGCTCAGCTCTGCGCTAGCCATGTAGGGTCCTCCCCGCCGCTGCCTTAGACCCTCAGTGGCCGAGCTGCATGTTAGGAGAGAGTCCCGAGGTAATAAGACTCCCTCTTCCTCCATTTATGTCGCATCTCAGTCCACACCACATCTCTCTTTTCCAAGCTTCAACTATATAGATCAGCATCCTTTTTCTCTGCAGGAGGAAAAAGCAGGCTGGGCAGGCTCCAGTGAAGACCCGTCTCTCTCATGCACAGACACACACACTGTAGCTGCGATTTTGCCAACTACACAGAAATTTCTCTCTCGAGGTGGTCCTCATTAGGTTGGTTTTGTTTAGAAGATGTCTCTAGCTTGCAAGACTTAGAGGCGGGAGAATGTATGCATTCTACCTAGGAGAGGCAGAGATCCATTAATAAGCCCTGTCCCTCCTCTTTCAAGCACATCTCAACCATTACCGTGGGTTGAACCCTGGCGGCTGGCTGTGATCAAGCCTTCTCTGCCTCAGACTCTTCTTACAGGTATGGAAATTGGCTGATCACCTGTGCCTTCCATCTGAGATTCAGAATTGGGTGGAGGGATGTAAGTGGCTTAAGGTTTATGGCATGCTTTGGCTGTAGGCCCCCGACTTGAACATGGCCTAAGCCCATGATCCAGCTGTGCTCACTAGAGTTCTACATTGGCTTGGTGCCAAAGTGCTGGCTCCTGTGCGTGGCTGTCATCATTCACTTCTTTTCGTGGCAAGGCAGAAAGGGATAGCTGCTCAACAGCAAAACCGGGTGTTAAAGACCCAGTTTATTAGTCATTTCTCTCTCCAAAAACAACTAGCAATCCATTTGACTTAACTTGTGATTCTGAGATGCTCTGAATGCCCTCTGTGATCCTTTTACAGCTCAGGGTAGAAGAGGGCCAGTTCCCCAGGTATCTCACCTCAAGGCTCTGGTTATGACTGCAGTGTAAGTTCACAGGCAAATTTAGACGTGAGAAGGTTTACACAAGGATTCTTCTGGCATGAAATAGAATCCATTGCAGTTCATGGGAAATGCCCTACCATTGCTAAGGGGGTTTTGATTAGCATATCAAGATAAAATGCAAAAAAAGTCAATGAAAGAGGAAGACTGTAGACATTTATAACCCCCATTCATTGAGATCTTATAAATTATTGACAGTTCCCTTTTCAATATGATCTCATTCAAACCTTATAAAAAGTCACAATTTTATAGGTGAGCAAACTGAGGCTTAGAGATGGAAGGTAAAGTAACTTTTGTAAGGTCAAACTAAGTGGCAAAGCCAGAATTCAAACCCAGGTCTGTCTTTCCAAAGCATATATTCTTAGTCACTGAGAATATTGCCACATAATGCTGTTTCCTGTGGACTCATTATATGGCTTC
The DNA here is from genome assembly GCA_031878705.1 of Tapirus indicus. Classification (NCBI taxonomy): domain Eukaryota; kingdom Metazoa; phylum Chordata; class Mammalia; order Perissodactyla; family Tapiridae; genus Tapirus; species Tapirus indicus. Next base: position 53,818,852 of record CM062918.1, on the reverse strand, counting down.
CAGACATTCTCTATATTGGGGTCAGCAAACTACGGCCGAAGCTAAATCCAGCTTTTTGTCTGTGTTTTTATGGCCTGAGAGCTAAGAGTAAATTATCCATTTTTTTGGTGAGGAAGATTGGCCCTGAGCTAACATCTGTTGCCAATCTTGCTCTTTTTGCTTGTGGAAGAGTGTAACTGAGCTAATATGTGTGCCAGTCTTCCTCTATTTTGTATGTGGGACGCCGCCACAGCATGGCTTGATGAGCAGTGTGTAGGTCCGCACCTGGGATCCAAACCCACGAACCCTGGGCTGCTGAAGCAGAGGGCATGAACTTAACCACTACGCAACTGGGCTGGCCCCCAAATTATCCATTTTTAAATGGTTGAAAAAAAAATCAAGAGGAATAATACTTCATAATATGAAAATTATATGAAATTTTCAGAGTTCATAACCGAAGAATTCAGAGTCCATAAATAAAGTTTTACAGGAACATAACCATGTTCTTCATTTACATATTGCCATGTCTGCTTTCAGGTTACAAGGGCAGAGATGAGCAGTATGGCTAGCAAAGCCTAAGATATTGATGATCTAGCCCTTTACTGACTGAGGCAGTTTGTCACCCCTGGCTCTACACCATGGAGGCTAAAAGCCAATTAAAAGTTGGAGGACTCAAAGGCCAGGGATTAGGGAGATGTGGGAAGGATTAAGGGGCTGGGATAACCTAAAATTTATCAAATATCCTTACATTACATTATGTTTAAGTCCTTAATACATTTGTTTGCATACATTTGCTCACTCAATCTCCATCAGAGCTCTGTAAGGAAAGATCATTCCCATTTTTCAGATGAAGAAACTGAGGTTTAGGGAGGTTAGGGATGTCTCCCAAAGTCATAGGATTTTCTGCTATTTCTCACATAGGTCTATACTGCCATACTGGATTCTAGGCTAATCTTCCTGACTCCAGCACCCAAGCACTATTTAACAGCGTCAAGTATAATGCTCTGAATATTAGGACAAAGTGTTCATAGACATAGAAGAAAATATGATGGAAGCACCCATAAACACATCAAACTAGCTCTCTCAGAATATCTATGACTAATTTCAAGGACATGTTATATGATTAAGTGTGCTCAATATCAATATTTAAATGTCTCAAATTATTATTTTACTGACATTTAATTTAGAATTTCTAATATTCCACACAAGTAGTAAATGACAAACTAGAGTCACTCACTTTTAACTTACTTCCTAAATTATGTCAATAAACCTCCTTCATAATTTAACAGTACATTCAGATTGGGGGTCTAGAGAAATCTGTTCTTTACGCCTTTTAAAAAACTTACTATCCCTTAGCCACACAATTTTTTGTGTGTGTGCTATTCTGCATGTGATAACTGTTTACTATATATTCTAAATGGTTGTGCTTATTTACACACACACACACAGGTTATTTCATACTGTTTACATGTCTTGTAAATTTACTGAATTTAAAAATTAATATAAGTCTGTGTATATTGTTATAATATGTACAGGGATCTGTCAGCTGAAGACAACAAAATGTTAATGAAAGAAATCAAGGAGGATCTAATACCACGTTCACGGACTGAAAAACTCAACAAAGTACAGTTATCAATTCTTCCTAAACTCATCTACAAATTTAATGCAATTCCTATGAAAATCCCAGCAAGTTTTGTTGTAAATATAGAAAAGCTTGTTCTAAAATGTATATGAAAAGGAAAAGGATCTACAATGGCTAAAATGATTTTGAAAAAGAAGGAAAAAGAGAAACACTCAACTTGATTTTTAAGGCTTACTACACATAGCTAAAGCGATCAAGATAGTCTGATACTAGTGGAGAAAAAGACACACAGATTAATGGAACGAAGCAGAGAACCCAGAAAGAGAGCCATAGAAACAAATGAATGTTAATAAAGATACAAAAGCAATCCAATGGAGGAAAGAAAGCTCTTTCAACAAACAGTGCTGGGCAACTGGAAATCCATAGGTCAAAAAACAAACCTTGACCTAAATCTCACATGTTATACAAAACTAACTCAAAAGGATCATACACCTAAACATAAAATGTGAAACTATAAAACATTTAGAGGAAAACATTGGAGAAAATCTTTGGAGCCTAGAAGTACACAAGAGCTACAAGCTATGTTCTTAGACATAACTCCTAAAGCAAGATCATAAAAGGAAAAAGTGATAAAATGTCCCTCATCAAAATTAAGAACATTTGCTCTGTGAAAAACCTTGTTAACAGGATGAAAAGAAAAGCTATGGACTAACAGAAAATATTTGCAAACCACATCTAACAAAGGACTTGAATCTAGAATATATAAAGAACTCTCAAAACAGTAAAAAAGAAAAAAAAAACCCCAAAATCTAATGAGAAAATTGGCAAAAAAAACATGAACAGACATTTCACTGAAGAGGATATACAGATGGCAAACAAGCACACGAAAGACGTTCAAAATCATTAGCCATTAGGGAAATGCAAATTAAAATCACAATAAGATATCATTCAACACCTACCAGAAAGCCTAAAAAAAAAAAAAAACAATGATAACACCAAATTCTGGAGATGATGAAGAGAGACTGGGTTAATGATACATAGGTGGTAAGAATGTAAAATGGTACAGTCATTCTGGAAAATAGTTTGGCAGTTTGTCATGGTGCTAAACATGTTCTTACCATATGGTCCAGCAAATGTACTCTTGGGCACTTATCTCAAAGAAGTGAACACTCACATTCACACAAAAACCTATACGTGAATGTTCATAGAAGCTTTATTCATAAAAGCCAAAAACTGGAAACAACCCAAATGTCCTTCAGTGATGAACAACTAAACAAACTGTGGTATATCCATACCATGGAATACTCTTCAGCAATAAAAAGGATGGACTATTGATACACATTACAACTTGGATGGATCTCAAGGGAATTATGCTAAATGAAAAAAATTTCAAAATGTTACATATTGTTTGAGTCCATGTATATAGCATTCTTGAAGTAACAAAATTGAGATGGACAACAGATTAGTGGTTGCCAGGATTTAAGAACCAGGGTAAGGGAGTGAGGGGTGGGGAGGAGCCAGAAGAGGTGGGAGGTGTATATGGCCATAAAAGGGTAGCACAAGGGATCCTTGTGGTGACGAAAGAGAGTTCTATATCTTAATTATGGTGGGGGCTACATGAATCTACACATGTGATAAAACTGCACAGAACTAAACACACACACACAAATGAGTACATATAGAACATGAAATCTGAATAAGGTCTGTGAATTGTACCAATGTCGATTTTCTGGTTGTGATACTGTACTATAGTTACCACTGGGAGAAACTTGATGAAAGGTACAGGGCACCTCTCCGTATTTTGTTTTCTAACATCTTTATTGAGATATAATTCACATAATCATATAATTCACCAATTTAAGGTTATACATTCAATGGATTTTGGTTTATTTACAGATATGTGCAACTATAACCACAATTTTAAAACATTTTCATCATCTCAAAAAGAAATCCTGTACCTTTAACTACCACTCCCATATCCCCCACCACCACATCCCACTCTTCAGCAACCACTAATCTACTTTCTGTCTCTATAGGTTTGCCTATTCTGGACATTTCATATCAATGGAATCATACAATGTGTAGTGTTTTGTGACAGGCTTCTTTCACCTAGCATATTTCCAAAGTTCATCTATGCTGTAGCATGTAGCAGTACATTTCATTTCTTTTTATGGCCAAATAATATTGCACTGTATGGATTTACCACATTTTGTTCATCCATTCATCAGCTGATGGACATGTGCATTGTTTCCACCTTTTGGTTAAATGCTGCTCTATACATTCATGTACAAGTTTGTCTGTGGACATATGCTTTGAATTCTCTTGGGCATATAGGCCTGGGAGTGGAATTGCTGGGTTAGACGGTATCTCTATGTTTAATTGTTTGAGGAACCGCCAGAATGTTTTCTAAGGGGGCTGCACCATCTTGCATTCCCACCAGCAGTGTATGAGGGCTCCCATTTCTCTGCATCCTCACCCATACTTGTTATTATCTGACTTTTTGATTCTCTGTATAATTTTTACAACTTTGTGTGAATCTGATTATTTCAAAGTAAATAGTTAAAAAAATGATCCTGTATATGTTGTTATAACAATCACCCCCAAAATTTATAATAATTTTGTTCCTTCATTTCCTAAAGTAATGCTTTTTAAAAAAATTTTTTTACGTCTTCTTCAGAACTTAAAACGATGTTAAAAGGTAATGAGATGTGAAAGGATAACTTGTTCCGATCTCAATTTCTATAGATTTCTCTCTAGCATTTCTCTATTAAGCAGGATACTGACAACAGGTTTGAAACTCTATCATGTTGAGGAAGTACACTTATATTCCAGCATTTTAAAGACATTTTTATGAGGAGTAGGTGCTGAATTTTATCAAACACGTTAGTGGCTTTGTATAAAATGATATGACGCCATCTCTTCCAGTTTTACTGAGATGTAATTGACATAACATTATGTAAGTTTAAGGTGTACAATGTGATGATTTGATACACATAATATATCAAGGAATGATTACCTCAGTAAAGTTAGATAACATGTAATTACCATATTTTTTTGTTGTTATGATAAGGACATTTAAGATCTACTGTCTTAGCAACTTTCAAGTATATAATACAGTATTGTTAACTATAGTCACCATGCTGTACATTACATCCCCAGAACTTACTTGTCTTATAATTGCAAGTTTGTATGCTTTGACCAACATCTCCTCATTTCCCCCACCCCAGCCCCTGGCAACCACCAACCTACTCTGTTTCTATAAGTTTGGTTTTTTTTAATTCCACATACATCAGATCATAGAGTATTTGTCTTTCTCTGTCTGACTTATTTCACTTAGCATAGTGCCCTCAAGGTCCATCCATGTTGTCACAAATGACAGGAATGCCTTCTTTTTATGGCAGAATAATATTCGACTATATCTATATCTATCTAAATATATCTATCTCATTTTTTTATCTATTCATCTGTCGATGGACACTTAGGTTGTTTTCATATCTTGGCTATTATAAATAATGCTGCAGTGAACATGGGAGTACAGATATCTCTTCAAGATTGTGATTTCATTTCCTTTGGATTTATATCCAGAAAGTGGGATTGCTGGATCATGTGACAGTTCTCTTTTTAATTTTTCGAGGAACCTCTACAGTTTTTCCTAGTGACTGTACCAATTTACATTCCTATCAACAGTGCACAAGGGCTCCCTTCTCTCCACATCCTCCCAGCATTTGTTATCTCTTGTCTTTTTGATAATAACCATTAACCGGTGTGAGGTGACATCTCATTGTAGTTTTGATTTGCATTTCCCTAATGTTTAGTGATGTTGAGCACCTTTTCATGTACCTGTTGGTCATGTGATTATCCTCTCTGGAAAAATGTCTACTCATGCCCTTTGCCCATTTTTAATTGGATTATTTGTTTTTCACTACTGAGTTGTAAGAGTTGCATATATATATTGGATATTAACCCCTTACCAGATATATGGTTTGCAGATATTTTCTCCAATTCTGTAGGTTGCCTTTTCCTTATTGTTTCTTTGATGTACACAACCTTTTCAAGTTTGACATAGTCCCACTTGTTTATTTTTTTGCTGCTTGTGCTTTTGATGTTATATCCAAAAAAACCACTGCCAAGACACATGTCAATGAGCTTACCACCTGTTTTCTTCTAGGAGTTGTATGGTTTTAGGTCTTATGTTTAAGCCCTTAATACATTTTGAGTTAATTTTTGTGAGTGGTGTAAGATATGGGTCCAGTTTCATTCTTTTGCACGTGAAAATCCAGTTTTCCCAACATCATTTGTTGAAGAGACTATTCCTTCTTACTGAGTATTCTTGGCTCCTTGTCAAATATTAGTTAACCATATATGTGTGGGTTTATTTCTGGGCTCTCAATTCTCTTCCATTGGCCTATGTGTCTGTTTTTATGCCAATACTATATTGTTTTGATTAGGTCTATAACATAGTTTGAAATAAAGAAGTTTGATGCTTCTAGTTTTATTGTTTCTCAAGATTGCTCTGGCTATTTGAGGTCTTTTGTGGTTCAATACAAATTTTAGAATTCTGTTCTATTTCTGTGAAAAATGTGATTGGAATCTTGGTAGGAATTGCATTGACTGTGTAGACTGCTTTGGGTAGTATGGCCATTTTAAGAATATTAACTCTTCCAATTCATGAACATGGGATATCTTTCCATTTATTTGCGTCTTCTTCAATTTCTTTCACCAGTGTCTTAGTTCAAGTTTTCAGTGTATAGATCTTTTACTTCCTTGGCTAAATTTATTCCTAAGTATTTTATTGTTTTTGATGTTATTGTAAATCACCTTATTTTCTGTTTTTTCTTTTCCAGATAGTTCATTGTATAAGATGTCATCTTATTTGATTTATTGATCTGATTAACTAGGTTCATTAATTCATAATATTGCAATATCCCTGAATTCTCCCTGTACTACTTTTAAAATGGGGCACACTATGGCCAACTCTATTTATCAAAATCAATTTTAAAACAAAATGTATACTAAATAGGACCACTGAGCAAAAAATTAAAGTGGGGAGTGTGCTTACTTTTATAAAGTGACAAAAAATAAAACTAATGAAAACCACAATATGAATATCTAATATGAAAGTTGTCAATGCTGCCTACCTCCTTGACCCTGGCCTTTCTTCAAAGAGATATAATCTTAAAAAAATAAGAAAGGAAGGGAAGAAGGAAGGGGAGGGGGGAGGAGGAAGGAAGAAATTTCCACCATTTTCTTATTTTGCCTTAAATACTTTTGTAAAAGAAAAGTTTTCATTTGACCAAATCTGTAAGACCTTGCAATAACTAGATCTGTGCTCTACCTCTAATTATCCTACTAGCCATAGACAGATTTTTCTCAGGCCCTAAATTATCTTTGGAGAACAAATTTCTCTTTTCTGGAACTTGCTGTTCAATTTCTCTTCCTGATTACATGTAGTTTGCTGTGTGCTATGTATTTTCCCCAATATACTGACCTTTATGCATGTCACTGAAACTGACTCTGCGAAGTTTGATGGTGTTAATGGAAAACAATTTGAATGCAAGAGATGAATTTCATACACGAAGAACTACAGAAAAACTCAAGAAAACATGGAAACTGATGCCAATATCATTGGACGGACATGCTGAAAATTTGTTTCATCTTTGTCCCTATGAGGTGTTGGAACTCATCTGCCACCTGTTGCCCTTCAGAATAATAAATGAAAAGCAGCTTTTTCTTCTAAAACAAGCAGATCTCACCATGTGCTCATGGTGGGAGTGAGGGAGCTGAGATAATGAAAGCAGGTGACTACATCTCAAATGCGGTCACTCTAGCTAAGGCAGCAAAGCCCAGTCTCCTTCAGCTACTAGCATTATGGCCCCAGCTGAGTTATTTACTCTTTCTGGGCCTCTTTTCTCTTACAAAAAGAAGATAATAGCAGTAGTTCTGCCGTTGGGTTGCTGATAGATTTGAATAAGATATGCCTGGCATATAATTATTAATGTTGTTATTATTAATATTGGGAAATGGAGTCATTATTACTTAGTAGGCATCAGCACTATTCAAAAATTCATTGACAGTTTAAAATTCACACTAAATATGAAAGATTCAACTTCTAAATTATTTTTCTTAAAAACAAAGTGATTCACCTATGCTTTCTTCATTTGCAAGGGCCCCAGCATCTTCTGGTATAAAACTGACAGCTGTTTGAAGCAACTAATCAGCATAAAGCATATTCCTTTCTTCAGTATAACATCTTTACTTCTTCTCATCCTAAATGAAGCAGCTTCCTCCAATGAGGAGCAAAGTCAAGAAAAGTATCTATATCTCCAAACATCCTAGCAGACAGCATAATTTCCTTCTTTTCCAGTTCTCTTTCACTATGGGGAAAGAAATCTCCTTAAACCACCCTGTCATTGGCCTTCTGACTTCTGTCCCTAGAAACAGCTGCAACACAGCTGGTTAATACTCCCCTTTGCCTTCAGCAACATAAGAAACCCCACCACATAGTGGAACTTTCTCCAGGGCCAAGGGCAAGAGGCCCAGAGTCACAGCAAAACAAGTGGAAATCAACAGAACCTATTACAGTCATGCATCGCTTAGCAACAGGAATGTGTTCTGAGAAATGCTTCCTTAGGTGATTTCGTCATTGTGCGAACATCTTGGAGTATACTTACATAAACCGAGGTGGTATAGCCTACTACACACCTAGGCCATATGGTACTAATATTATGGGATCACCATCATATACATGGTCTGTTGTTGACCAAAATGTCATGTGGCACATGACTGTAGTTGGATGATTAAAATAGAGTATGTGAGGTCAGGATGTGCAAAGAGGGAAGGAAGCTCATGGGAGGGCTGATCAGTCAAACTTAAAAACATACCCATCAAGGGCCTCCCTCTGCTTGCTCGCAGGTTAAATTTCAAAGACCCACCTCTTTCCTTCTAGTAGGAAGGCAAACAATTCCCAGGAAAACAGATCTGAAGGCTACAGAAAATCCTAAGATCCATCTAAAAGTATACAAATTAACTACTGTATTTACCACATGATTCGATTTGGTCTGCAGTGGTCAATAACCTTCACTTCATCCAGGACGCTCTTGAGAAGAGTGAAACATTCTCAGCGGAAAGTGATAACAAGTAAAAGTAAGCGCACTCCTTCAGTGACTTGACAGCAGTGACACAGCTGTCCAGAGGCCTGCAGACAGCCAGGCTCATGAACCAGCCTCACAGCTCATACACTTCATGTCTGTCTGCAGCTAAACTCAGGTCACGACTGACCAGATGGTACATCTGCAAATGCTAGGGATCTAGAGATAACAAACCAAGCTTAACAGCAAGTACTTTAAGAAAAAGAGGTGGCAGAGGCAAACAATCTCTCCACCCTGCCCAACTCACCTTCACCAGGAAAAAGGACACACCGTATGTCCGGAGGGACCGCGCAAGCTTGACGTACTTGACCTTGGCTTCTATTTCACTCATCTCTCCACAGTTCTTGTGCTCCTACAAAAGTGACAGTAGGAGGGACCAGTTACTGCAGTTCTGCCAGCAGGTAGACTTAGTAGTTATTAGTATGGTAGAGGTAGTTATTATATATGGTGCAAAGAGTGGCTATGAATGATCAGTAAGCGACGTCTGTGTCAGAAACCCCTCCATGACACATGTTCCTGCTGACCAAGGGTCAGAGCACACAGAAAGCTCTAATGCAGGGCTTCTTAGGTAGACTTTGAGCCCCAACTCCCTATAGATTCCACAACTATATTCAACAATTCATGCATGTGCAATGTGGCAGGAACAGGGTCGATAATTGTAATCTGATTTTCAAACGACTCCATGTCCCAAAAGGTTCAGAACCAACACTTTAAATGAAAGCTAGAAAAATGTTCTTGTCAGGGCTGGCCCGGTGGTGCAGCGGTTTAGTTAGCACTTTGGCAGCCTGGGGTTAGTGGGTTTGGTTCCCGCGCACCCGCCAACGCACTGCTTGTCAGCCATGCCGTGGCGGCATCCCATATAAAGTAGAGGAAGATGGGCACAGATGTTAGCCCAGGGCCAGTCTTCCTCAGCAAAAAGAGGAGGATTGGCAATGGATGTTAGCTCAGGGCTGGTCTTCCTCAAAAAAAAAAAAAGAATAATCTTCTTGTCCAAGAGAGGTATCATTGTAACATCCACCCAAAACATACAGTTTTCCAAAGAGCAGGATAAATAAATGCCTGTACATCACAGTGCTTGGAAACAATACTGGGTAAAAAAATGTTTTATACACATGAAATTTACATTTTAACTTATATTTACATTTCAATACCAAAGAAGACCTCGATACTTTGGATTCACTAGAGTGATTGTTTCAGGGTAAAGTTGATGATAGGGCTTTTCTTACTGGTTGCCTAGAATAGACAACTCTCTGACTTTTAGAATAAACCTGGATTTTCAAAAAGTTCCCAAATTCCAGTCTCAAAAAACAAATATCGGGACAAAGAAGCTACTTGTAGCTTCCTTCCCAGTACATTTTAATGGCAAATCACCTTGTTTCAATGCTACCAAGATAACGTCTTTGAAATTAAATGTATGCACATTTTTTCTCTGAAGGGCTAAGTAACCTTTAGCAAGAAGGTATGGATTAAGATAATAAATCTGCCCAAAGTAGAACTGTCAGCTTCTTTACTCGAGCCACTAGTCATTTATTATATAAGCAGAGCACATGCATGGGGTACAAAACTATCATGTGCAGAGGCCCCTCACTACTAATAGAGGAGGACAGGGAGTGAGGAGAATAATAAAGGTCCGTACATTTCCAATACGTACCTGAAATATTCTCTTTTCTGCTCCTCTCTGCTTGATGTATTCTTTGGGCAGGAATTCTTTTAGACTGAGAGAATAAAAAAAATTGAGGCATTTATCATGTTCCATGATGAGAAGGAAATAAAAGAGACTTCTTGCAAAACTCACAGTTAAGTCAGTGTCTCTCCCAGTATTTTATGGTATAATTAATAACTGACAGCCATATCCCACAATGCACTTAAATAGGACAGAAATATAAGACCAGCCTGATAAAAAGGGTCAAACTAACATAGTTAAAGAAGAAAGAATGTCCAGGATATATTGTAAAGTGACAAAGCAAAGGGCAGAAGAGAGAACCGTATGCTATCCTTTGTAAGAAAGGGAGGGAAATCATTTTCATTTCACATTGTTAGTATGTATTTTTAAAACAAAAGAAGGATGTACTATGTACTACTAATAAAAAGTATTATCCAATACTAATAAAAATGATTCTCTATGGGAAGAAGGGAAAACAGGGAGAAGGGAACACGGATGGAAAGTAAACCTCTCTGAATATTCTTTGTATTATAGTTTTCACTTTAGAACCACATGAAACCACAAAGAGGGGAAAAAAATGCAACATCCAAAAATCTAAAGCAAAGTGAACCAAATGAACTTAACAGTCTATGAAGCTGACAGCATAACTACAGGAAAAAGAATGATTTCAAGTAACTCTGAAAAACAGTCTTTTGACTATACATCTCTAATGAGATATATCTTAAAGATAAAATGAACCATAGCAGACTTGTTCAATATTGATATCATTATTTTAAAACTAACACCCCTGTATATACACACAAATACACACACATTAGGATATTACATTATGTATAAGTAGGATGTTATATATAATTAGGATAAAGTAAATGAGAAATTATGTTCATTGTTAGAAACCAAGGTTTTTAGCATAAAATAGATAAAAATAAATACAAAGCAGAAAAAGTTAAATAAAAACCCTGCAACCTTGCATTTGAAGTATTGGCCTGAATGTCTGATTCATTTTTCTGAAAAACATACTGCCTGGTTGTGTCCACTGAGGAGGCTAAGGGCAAGAACAAGCTGGTGGCAATAAGCACCCCCAGTGCCTTGGCCAGGTGGTCTTCAAATACCATTTGCCACTAAAAGCAATCAGGGATCTGGGAGAAATGACCGATTCTAGCTCTGGGCAGGAAAAGTGTAAAATGTTCCTGGGGCTTCTTGTGCCTGAGATCCAGGAAGCTATCAAAATGACACTGGTCTGACATCAAGGAATAACCACTGGCCAAAAACGGGATTTTTTTAAAAACTTTGTACAAAAGAAGCGAGAACAGAATAATAAACCCACCACCCAGCTTCAACAATTATAATTCCCAGCCATCCATGACTCATCTACTCCCTCACTCACATCCTCTCCCTGGGATTATTTCGAAGCAAATCCCAGACATCACATCATTAATTTCATGTGATGGAGCAATTTGAGCATCAGAAAGAATGATGACCACAATGGGTAAAAACACAGATATAGAAAATTCCATAAAGATCCTTTAAAATAATCATTGGTCACCTTAAGACGTTGCTAGGGCACCAACTCACACTGAAAACGATAAAGGGAAAGAAACAAAGCTAATAAATGCAGGAGGAATAACAGAAGTCCAAAATCATCATTTTACACCTTTTAATGGAATAAGCAATAGATCAAAACAACCATGAGCGACTGCTAAAACTATTAAGTGACAAGTTAATGGGGAACTTTATAATAGATGGATTTGTCTGATCCAAACCTGCTGGCCAATTTTAATATTAATAAAAGTGAGATAATCAGACAACATATGACTCCTGACTGATGCAACAGGAACCACTTAGGCACCACTTAGGAAGTATTTTTGGCAATAAATAAGTAAATATATAAATGAACCTGAATTTAATTAAGACTCTAGATCTAAATATTAGTTTACAAAAAAAGAGAGGAGCATGGTAAGTGACATCACCAAGATACAATCAGCCAAATCCCAACATGAGAAATTCTATAAAAAAAAATCCTCACAAATAAATGGCTTGGTGGTAGAGGTGAAAAAGAGGACATAATAACAGATTAATAGAGTTTTAAGAAACATATTTACTACAAAGTGATAAAGATGGTGTAGTACTAACATAAGAATAGACATATAGGTCAATGGAATAGAATTGGGAGTCCAGAAAGTAACCCTTACTTTTACAGTCAATTGATTTCCAACAACAGTACCAAGACACTTCAATGGGAAAAGAATAGTCTTTTTAACAAATGGTGCCAAGACAACAGGATATCCACATGCAAGACAATGAAGTTGGACCCCTACCTCACATCAAACACAAGATGCGGATTATAGACCTAAATGTAAAAGCTACAACTATGAAACTCTTAGAAAATATAGGAGTAAATCTTTATGATCTTGGGTTAGGCAAAGACTTTTAAGACACAACATCAAAAGCACATGCAGCAGAAGAAAATATTGATAAACTGGACTACATCAAAATAAAAAATTTTGAACTGCAAATGGTACCATCAAGAAAGTGAAGCGGCGAGGGACGTCAGCATCATGGCAGAGTGAGATACCCTCTTTGAATCTCTGCCCTCTAAGACACAATGAAAACATCATTCGCATTCCAACAGAGGTCAATCAAACACTACAAAGTACTTTAAAGAAAAGCCTGCTGCCATACATCGGACGGTGGAGGCACGGGAAGCCCCAAAAGATGTGAGGAGAGGTAAGAAGTTTTACTCCCCCTCCCCAATCGATAGGCAAAGACAGACAGCGCGGCTCGCAGACAGAGGGGGTAGGGGCGGCCCTCTGCGGGGAAAACTATCGCCCTCCAGGTGCTCTCACAGACTGTTGAGAGGTCCCCACCAGGAAGCGATGATGGACTGTTTCGGGGGTGTGGAAACGCCCCAAGAGAGCCAGAAAGGAAATTCCTGGGTTGAGCAGGAGAAAGAGAGAACTCCTCCCCCGACATGCCCTGCGTTTCAGCATAATCCCTCTGGGGACTGCAGTGGGCTCAGAGCACACCACTCACGATCTCCATCCAGTGGCAGCAGGTGGAAACTGCAGAACCAACTTCAAGATAAGAGGAAAAAGTAAAGCCATGGGATCCATGCAACGGGTTATGTCTACAGACCAAAAGGAAAATGACAAACACCCAGAAACCAACCCTGAAAGCACAGAATTCGATAACCTGAATGACAGAGAATTCAAAATAGTTATCATAAACAAACTCAACAAAATACAAGAGAACACACAGAAACAAATCAAGGAATTCAGGGATTTCATCACAAAAGAGATTGAAACCATAAAGAAAAACCAATCAGAATTATTGGAGATGAAAAACAAAATGAACGAGATAGTGGAAAAAATGGAGTCTTTAAAGAGCAGAACTGACAATATGGAGGAACGAATTAGCATTATTGAGGATACCCATGCAGAAACGCTCCAGATAGAGGAGGAGAGAGAGCTAAGACTAAAAAGAAATAAAGAAATTCTTCAAGAAATATCAGACTCAATGAGGAAAAACAACATAAGGATAATAGGTATTCCAGAAGGAGAAGAAAAAGAAAAAGGAGCAGAGAGTTTGTTCAAAGAAATAATAGCTGAGAACTTTCCTAACCTAGGGAAGGAAATGGAAATAACAGTGAATGAAATCAATAGATCACCTAAATATATAAATAGGAATAAACAATCATCACGCCACATAGTAGCGAAGTTGACAAGATTCCGTGACAAGGAAATAATATTAAGGGCAGCTAAACAAAAAAAACCAAAATAACATACAAAGGAAACCCCATCAGGCTCTCAGCTGATTTCTTGACAGAAACTCTACAGGCTAGGAGAGACTGGAATGAAATATTCAAAATCATGAAAGACAAAAACCTTCAGCCAAGAATACTTTATCCAGGAAAAATATCCTTCAAATATGAAGGAGAAATAATAACTCTCCTTGATAAACAAAAGCTAAGAGAGTTCATCATCACAAGACTCCCCACTACAAGAAATGCTCAACAAGGCCCTTAGGCCTGAAAAAAAAAAACAAATGAGAAAGGGGATACAAAGATTTCAGCAAGGAGAAAAGCAAGGAGACTAAACCAGAACAAAATACAGTTGGATAACATCAAAAATTAATTCAAGCTCATCACTGGAAACACACACTCATGACACAAGATGGAATAAGTACTGACAACAACAAATAAGGAGGGGAAGAGGAAAGGGATTGAATCGACTAAGGAAACAGGAGGCATCTGAAAATGTACTATCTTATCCAGGAGATCGCTTATATAAACCTCACGGTAACCACTAAACAAATAACCAGAAGAGAACCACACATGACAAATAAAGAGAAAACTAAGAGAATGAGCATGCATAAACACCAAACTGAATTTGCAGTCTGAAACACATGCGACAAGAAACGAAGGAAATACAAAAGAACCAGAAAATGAACAATAAAATAGCAACTTTAAACCTTCATATATCAATAATCACTCAAAATGTAAACAGATTGACTTCTCCAATCAAAAGACACAGAGTGGCGGGATGGATTAAAAACCAAGACCCCACAATTTGCTGCCTCCAGGAAACACATCTCAGCTCTAACGACAAACACAGACTCAAAATAAAAGGATGGAAAACGATACTCCAAGCTAATGGCAAACAAAAGAAAGCAGGAGTTGCCATACTTATATCAGACAAAGTAGACTTCAAGATAAAAAAGGCAATGAGAGACAAAGAAGGGCAATACATAATGATAAAAGGGACACTTCACCAAGAAGACATAACAATTATAAATATCTATGCACCCAACACAGGAGCACCAAAGTACATAAAACAACTGCTAAAAAAACCTAAAAGGAGATATTAACAGTAACACAATAATAGTAGGGGATCTTAACACCCTCCTTACATCAATGGATAGATCATCCAGACAAAAAGTCAATAAGGAAATAATGGACTTAAATGAAAAACTAGACGCGATGGACTTAATAGATATATACAGAGCACTCCACCCCAAAAAAGCAGAGTACACATTCTTCTCAAGTGCACATGGAACATTCTCAAGGATAGACCATATATTAGGAAACAAGGCAAACCTCTATAAATTTAAGAAGATCGAAATCATTACAAGCATCTTTTCTGATCATAATGCTGTGAAACGAGAAATCAACTGCAAGGAAAAAACTGGGAAAGGGACAAAGATGTGGAGACTAAACAACATGCTACTGAACAACCAATGGGTCGTTGATGAAATTAAAGGAGAAATCAAAAGCTATCTGGAGAGAAATGAAAAAGAAAATACACCATACCAACTCATATGGGATGCAGCAAAAGCGGTCCTGAGAGGGAAATTCATAGCAATACAAGCCCACCTTAACAAACAAGAAAAATCCCTAATAAATAACCTTAAACTGCACCTAACAGAATTAGAAAAAAGAAGAACAGACAAAGCCCCGAATCAGCAGAAGGAGGGAAATAATAAAAATCAGAGCAGAAATAAATGAAATTGAAACCAAAAAAACAGAAGAAAAGATCAAGAAACAAAGAGCTGGTTCTTTGAGAAGATAAATAAAATTGACAAACCCTTAGCCAGACTCACTAAGAAACAAAGGGAGAAGACTCAAATAAATAAAATTAGAAATGAAAGAGGAGAAATTACAACAGATACCACAGAAATACAAGGGATTATTAGGGAATACTATGAAAAACTTTACGCCAACAAATTGGACAACCTAAAGGAAATGGACAAATTCTTGGATGCATACAACCTCCCAAAACTGAATCAAGAAGAAATAAAGAATCTGAACAGACCAATCACAAGTAAAGAGATTGAAACAGTAATCAAAAACCTCCCAAAAAATAAAAGCCCAGGACCAGATGGCTTCCCTGGAGAATTTTACCAAACATTCAAAGAAGATTTAGCACCTATCCTTCTCAAACTATTCCAAAAAATAGAGGAAGATGGAATACTTCCTAACACATTCTATGAGGCCGACATCATCCTGATACCAAAGCCAGACAAGGACAATACAAAGAAGGAAAACTACAGGCCAATATCACTGATGAACATAGACGCAAAAATCCTCAACAAAATATTGGCAAACCGAATACAGCAATACATCAAAAAGATCATACACCATGATCAAGTGGGATTTATACCAGGGACATAGGGATGGTTCAACATCCGCAAATCAATCAACGTGATACACCACATTAACAAAATGAAGAATAAAAACCACATGATCATCTCAATCAGTGCAGAGAAGGCATTCGACAAGATCCAGCATCCATTTAGGATAAAAACTCTCAACAAAATGCGTATAGAAGGAAAGTACCTCAAGATAATAAGGGCCACCTACGACAAACCTACAGCTAACATCCTACTCAATGGGGAAAAACTGAAAGCCATTCCTTTGAGGACAGGAACAAGACAAGGGTGCCCACTCTTGCCTCTCTTATTCAACGTAGTACTAGAAGTTCTGGCCAGAGCAATTAGGCAAGAAAAAGGAATAAAAGGACTCCAAATAGGCAATGAAGAAGTGAAACTCTCACTATTTGCAGACGACATGATCTTATACATAGAAAACCCAAAAAATTCCATCGGAAAACTACTAGAAATGATCAACAACTACAGTAAAGTGGCAGGGTATGAAATCAACTTACAAAAATCAGTTGCATTTCTATACACTAATGATGAACTAATAGAAAGAGAACTCAAAAAGACAATCTCATTTACAATTGCAACAAAAAGAATAAAATATCTGGGAATAAATTTAACCAAGGAGGTAAAAGACCTATACAATGAAAACTATAAGACACTATTGAAAGAAATCGAGGAAGACATTAAGAAATGGAAAAATATTCCATGCACATGGATTGGAAGAATATAGTTAAAATGTCCATTCTACCTAAAGCAATCTACAGATTCAATGCAATCCCAATCAGAATCCCAATGTCATTCTTCACAGTAATAGAACAAAAACTACTGAAATTCGTATGGGGCAACAAAAGACCCCGAATAGCTAAAGCAATCCTGAAAAAAAAGAACAAAGCTGGAGGCATCACATTCCCTGATTTCAAAATATACTATAGAGCTATAGTAATCAAACAGCATGGTACTGGTACAAAAATAGACATTGACAGCCCAGAATAGAATAGAATTGAAAGCCCAGAAATGAAACCACACACCTATGGACAGCTAATCTTCAACAAAGGAGCAAAGAACATACAATGGAGAGGGGAAAGTCTCTTCAATAAATGGTGCTGGGAAAATTGGACAGCAACATGCAAAAGAATGAAAGTAGACCATCTCCTATCGCCATATACAAAAATCAATTCAAAATGGATTAAGGACCTGAAAGTGAGACCTGAAACTATAAAACTCTTGGAAGAAAATATAGGCATACACTAATTGAGATTGGACATAAAGGGATCCTTTCAGATTCTATGCCTACTCGGACCAGGGAAACAAAAGGAAAAATAAACAAGTGGGACTTCATCAGACTACAGAGCTTCTACAAGGCAAATGAAACCAGGATCAAAATGAATAAACAACCCACCAGCTGGGAGAAAATATTCACAAATCGTTTATCCGACAAGGGATTAATCTCCGTAATATATAAAGACCTCATACAACTGAGCAACAAAAAAACAAACAACCTGATCAAAAAATGGGCAGAGGATATGAACAGACATTTTTCCAAGGAAGAGATACGGATGGCCAATAGACACGTGAAAAGATGTTCAACATCATTAATCATCAGGGAAATGCAAATCAAAACTACTCATTCACTGCTGGTGGGAATGCAAACTGGTGCAGCCGCTATGGAAAACAGTATGGAGAGTCCTCAAAAAATTAAAAATAGAAATACCTTATGATCCAGCAATCCCACTCTTGGGCATCTATCCAATGGACATGAAATCAACCAGCACAAGAGGCTTATGCACCCCTATGTTCATTGCAGCATTATTTACTATAGCCAAGAAGTGGAAGCAACCCAAGTGTCCCTCGACTGATGATTGGTTAAAGAAGACGTGGTATAGGGGCCGCCCGGTGGCGCAGCGGTTTAGTCCGCGCTTGGCAGCCCGGGGTTCGCGAGCTCGGATCCCGGGCGCCCGCCGACGCACTGCCTGTCAGTCATGCCGTGGTGGTGTCCCATATAAAGTGGAGGAAGATGGGCACGATGTTAGCCCAGGGCCAGTCTTCCTCAGCAAAAAGGGGAGGATTGGCGACGGATGTTAGCTCAGGGCTGGTCTTCCCCACAAAAAAAAAAAAAAAAAAAAAAAAGAAGATGTGGTATATACATACAATGGAATACTACTCAGCCATAAGAAAAGACAGAATTATCCCATTTGCAACAACATGGATGGACCTAGAGGGTATTATGTTAAGTGAAATAAGCCAGAGAGAGAAGGACAGACACTGCATGAATTCACTCATATATGGAATATAAATGAACACATGGACAGAGAGAACTGATTGGTGGTTACCAAGGGTAAGGGGGGTGGGGGGTGGGCACAAGGGGTGAAGGGATACATCCACATGGTGACGGAGAAACAATAATGTACAACTAAAACCCCACAGTGTTATAAACTATTAAGACATCAATAAAAAATAAAAAAAAAGAAAGTGAAGAGGCAACCCACAGAATGGGGGGAAATATTTGCAAATTATATATCTGATAAGGGGCTTGTATCCAGAATATATAAGAACTCTTAATAATAAAAAGACAACCCAATTAAAAAATGGGTAGAGGATCTGAAGAGATATTTCTCTAAAGAACATATTCAAATGGCCAAAAGCACATGAAAATTTGCTCAACACCAGAAGCCATCAGGGAAATGTAAAGAAAAACAACAATATGATACCACTGCACACCCACTAGGGTGGCTACAATAAAAATGATGGACAATAACAAGCATTGGCAAGGGTATGGAGAAATTGGAACCCTCATACAGTGCTGTTGGGAATGTAAAATGGTGCAGCCACTGTGGAAAACAATTTGATAGTTCCTCAAAAAATTAAACACCAATTCTACTCCTAGGCATAAATCCAAAAGAAATGAAAACATATGTCCACACAAACATTTGTACACGAATGTTCACAGTAGTATTATTCATAAAAGCCAAAAGGTAGAAACAACTCAAATGTTCATCAACTGATGAATGGATAAGTAAAATATGGTTTATCCATACAATGGAACATTATTTGGCAATAAAAAGGAATTAAGTATGAAACATGCGGCAACCTGGAAACACTGTGCTAAGTGAAAGAAGTCCATCACAACAGACTGCAACTTACATGATTCCATTTATAAGAAATGTCCAAAATAGGCAAATCTAAAAAGACAGACAGGATTAGTGGTTGCCAAGGCTGGGGATGGGAGTGGGGGAACTGGGGAGTGGGCTAATGGACACAGGGTTTATTTTAGGAGGGACAAAAATGTTCTAAAATTAGATTGTGGTGATGGTTACACAATCTTGTGAATACACTAAAAAAACAGTGAATTACACACTTTAAATGTGAACTCTATCTCAATGAAGTTGGTCTTTTAGAAAACATAATCAACCAAATATAATTTATAGGCTTGTTTAGATTCTGATATGAACTTAGTTTAAAATGACATTTTTGAGACAATGAGGGGAAATTGAACACAGACTGGGTAGTAGATGATAGTAAAGAATTATTGCTAATTTTGTGGGGTGTTAGGAAGAATTTGCAGTTGTGTGGGTTTTTAACAATTATTTTATAAGTTTTTATTTGTCAGAAAAACATGCTGAAGTACTTATAGATGACATGATACGCTGTCTGGGATTTGCTTTAAAATACTCCAGCAAAAAAAGTAGGGAGGAGGGGGTGGGGCAAGTCCAGGTTCTCACTACATTAAGATTTGAATAATCTGTAAACTACTTTTGTAGACAAAATTTGTAAGTACATTTTTCAGAATTTCAGGGATCTAGGTCTGAGCACCGGCAGAACACTCTGGCCTTATCAAGAGACCTCAAATTGGTCAGCAGGAGTAGTCTAAGAAATATCTAAGCAGCAGCACCTTAGATATTATGACTCATTAAGTAACTTCGTGGACAAAAATGTATGGTTGAGACAGAACCAGAAGGCACCAATGTCACAGATGAGGAAGCTGAGTCACAGAGAAGTGACTTAGCTAAGGTCACAGGACTTGTTAGTACCGGGAGCCTCTGACCTCCCATATCAAGAGTGGATCCCCCTGAACACACAGCTGTTTCAAGCATTTCCCAGGAGCACACTTAAAATGACAATGAAGCAGCGTCATGACTGGGCCATTGCTGTGGGCCTTTGGACAGTAGCTCCTACGCCATCACAAAAGAGAGACCTGTCTAAGGTTACCAAAAGCACCCAAAAAGGGCCCCATGCCAAATCTCCTCAGAACAATGACCGTTATTGGAAGGACACCAGATGGTGGAGTCCAGTGCCCAGGCAGGGGTAGAATATGTTGGGCATTTATGGCAAGAAAGGTCTGTGCTGCAACAAGCTGCCCTCTATTCAAACTCTGCAAACTAACCCTCTTATTCTTCAGTAGGTGCTGAATCTCTCGTTCTTCAGTAGGTACAAAAAACAACTTCCACAAGCTTGCACTAGAGGTGTTATCCCTGATGTCACAAGAGTCGATTTGGGGGGAATTTAAGGTATTTTAAACATGAAGTGAGGGTGTGTGCACATGTGTGGCGTGAATTTTCCCCCAGTAAATCAGCAGAGTGCAAGGTGTCAGCACGAAGCTGGAAGGTGCAGAGAGCCTGTCATCACTGCCTGCCAGCCAGCGGTGCACCAGTTCCAGCTCAGTTGTTGTTTTGATTACCAAACCTGGGTTTGGAAGGCTCCTAAGCATCTGGGACTTGCATACAAGTGAAATCTGTCAGCCTTCTCTGAGAAAATCGGTCAGACTGTCAAACCTGATTGGAAATTTTTCTCCTAATTAAGCAAGCTCTGGCCAAGCAAAGCCCCTCCCTCTGCCTCCTTAAATATGCCCACCTTAAAAGGGCAGCAGTCTACTAGGCGTGCGTTTAAACCTCACTCCTCCTCCAAACCCTACTGCCAGCCTTTTAAGTACCACCTTTTCTGAGTCCAATCATAATAGATGCTCCACTTCACTAAGATGGCAGAGTAGTCAAAGCTCTTCCTACTCTCTAAGATCCGTGGGAGGTTCAAAGTATGCTGCCAACAGACTCTTCTCTCATGACCCCCACTTCTGCTCTGGCCAAGTCAGCTGTATTGGTTCTCCAATCCATATTTATCTGTATTTGTTCTCCAATCTTGCTGCTGACTATATATATATATATATGTTTATGTATCACATGATTATGTAATAAACCAACATGGCCCATAAACTGGTAAAATAGTACAAAAAAGGAGCTACTGAATGCTTCCTAAAGGTAAATATTTACAAAAAGTTATTTAATTAGATATAGTTGAGATAAGTGTAAAATACTGAAAAGAAAATCATAAAAATCTAAAAATATTTTGTCTTCAGATTGCTTCACAATTGTCTTTAAATTTTCTCCTAGATGATGTGGTTCATACAAGACAGACAATGTAGAACCCCATCCAGGAGACCCACACAAAATAAAAAACCTTGGTCCTGCGTCAAAAGATTGGCAAATGAATGAAAAAATGAGAAGTTCAAATATAGGGTCTCAGAGAGGTAGATATTATAGATTCTGTACTTTAAATGACTTTTTGGATTATCCAACCAACAGTTAAACCATGTTGATAGAGAGTTTCTACTATTAACAGCTGCTGTCTATTGAAAGTCAAACACTATTTCAGGTGCTTTAATGCATAAATTAATTAAATTCTGACAAAAGCCCTTGGAAGAAAATATCCCATTTTATACGTGGAATGTGAGGCTCACTGATAGCAAGTCAGTCACCCACAATCATAGCCAACAACTTAAGCCTCATCTGTGGGCTCCAGAGACCACGCTCTCAGCAGGAAAATCCCTGGTCCTCCTTCCAACTTACCCTTTAGTCAAAAGACATCACATGTTATCAGTATTTCAGAACCTCCAGAGAGAGAAGAATAAAAATAGAAGCACCCAATCAGATAATAATAATGACCATGGTGGCAGCAGTTAATATTTTAGAAATGCCCAGAAGCCACTGAGTTAGGGAAGGGGAATTTAATAAACAAATTTGGGGGAGTGAGGTTTGGATTCAAATCCAGGTGTTCACTAAAACCTCATTTTCTTATATATATAATTTAAGCTGCCTCTACAAGTAATTCCAAAAAGATGAGTTCCAAAGATGTCTTCTGGTCTGACAGTGAGTGTACAAGTACACAGGAGGCAGCTTTGATCTGGGGAAATGTTACCTCCTTCTCATCTGTCCCAGAGCTGCCACCAATAGTTTCATGACCATGGCTAAGCCACCACCTCTCTAAGCTGGTTTTAGCACCTGAAAAGGAGACACGATTTCTACCTAGGAGCGTTAATGCTCATATGAATTGAAAACAATGATGTCCCCTCATTCGTGAGGGGTGAGGGCATCAATATGAACACAAAAACAAAGCAGTGAAGTGTCTACCCAGCACAGGGTGGAGGAATGGAGAGGAGGGAAGGGAGGGAGGCACGGCAGGGACTGTGTCACCCAAAGGACTCTACAACACTGGGGTTTCCTGACTTCAACCTTCATGTTGAATCACCAAATGACTAATAATAAATCTCAAATTTGACATCACATAAGGTTCTCAAAGTGTGATCCCAGGACCAGCAGCATCAGCACCACTTGGGAACGTGTTAGAAGTGTCAATTTGGGGGCTTTGCCCCAAACCTGCTGAATAAGAGGCTCTGGGAGTGAGGTCCAGCAGCATGTGTTTTAACAAGCCCTCTAGATGATTCTGATGTACTCTAAAGTTGGAGAACCACTGGCACAGTGGGTTGAAAGCTCCAAGGATGGAAGCAGACACACTTGGATGTGAATCCAGACTCAAAGATGAAAATGTCTGTGTGATTGAGGGTATTGGTTAGGTCCTGGTTAACTGAAGTGATGACAGAGGTGGAAGGAAGCATTGGTTGAGTTGGGAAACAGGGTGGGAAGAAGTGGAGAGTGAAAAGAAAAGCCCGGGGAAGGGTTTGAGGACCTGTCTCAGCCACACAGCTGTTCTGTGCTCCTGAACCAATCCCAGTGCCCCTTAGTGTAAGGACAGGAATCCATCCAGAGGCTCAGAGACAGCTGAGGGCTAGATAAATTCAGAGGTTCCTGGTTTGAAAGTAGTGAGGGAGGTAGGCGCCAACCCTAGGAGGACGCAGTGAAAGCAACACTGAATGGTCATCACCTCCCTCAAGTGACAGGAGAGCTCTGGGCTGTCAGGAGCACAAGACGGAAACAAATAATAAAGGAACTAGTGGGTGGGTAGTGGTGAGGAACAGGAGGTAAGCCAGAGCTGGTGAAAACAGAAGCTGCAATGCCTGCTTCATTGTTAGTCTGAAAACAGAATTTACAGCCAAATTATTCTGAAAAAGGTACACAGAAGACCAACTCCAAAGCAGGAAGACGTGTGTGAACAGATGCCAGGAGAAAAACCAACTGAGGACCTCCTACTGTGTCAAAAGTTTTGCTTGTTGGAAGCAGAATTATCTTGAGTTTGTGAGGAAAAATTTCCCAAGTCCACTCTAAACTCTTCCTCAACAGATTCACCCTCTGGGTTGCTTTGTTTTCTCAAAAAAATACTTCTGAAGAACGTGCAAACAGTACGAGGTTGTGGTCATCAAGGACGAGAGGTTCCTCAGCCTGCTACTACCTGCTTGTGCCCAACCGCTGGACCATTTCTTTCTTGGAACCTTTCTGTCTGACTTCCAACGCCTGTTAACTTGCCTTTGCCACACGTTATATATGAACTTCAGTGAATACAAGCTTTTATCACACCCAGACTATTGCCACTGTCTTTTTAAAAGAAATATTTATTGGGGCCGCCCGGTGGCGCAGCGGTTTAGTTCGCGCTTGGCAGCCCGAGGTTCGCAGGTTCGGATCCCGGGCGCCCGCCGACGCACTGCCTGTCAGCCATGCCGTGGCGGCGTCCCATATAAAGTGGAGGAAGATGAGCACGGATGTTAGCCCAGGGCCAGTCTTCCTCAGCAAAAAGGGGAAGATTGGCAACAGATGTTAGCTCAGGGCTGGTCTTCCCCACAAAAAAAAAAAAAAAAAAAAAAAAGAAATATTTATTGTGGAAACATTTGAACTATATCAAAAAGTATACACCTCATAATTTATACACCTATCCCCAGGATAAATACATGTTAACATGTCATATTTGCATCATGAGTGCTGTTTTTTTTTTTTTTTAAATAGAGATTATAGATTTAGTTGAAGTCCCATACCATCCTTCTTTCTCTCCCTAATGGTAGTCACTTTCTTGAAGTTAGTTTCTATGCATATTTTATTATGTTCCTACATCTCCTTGTATCTATAAGACAATATATTCTGTTTCTCTTTGTGCATGTGTTTTAAAAAAGAGATTCTGGGGCCAGCCCGGTAGTGCAGTGGTTAAGTTTGCGCACTCAGCTTTTGCAGCCTGGGGTTCACAGGTTTGGATCCCGGGTGCAGACCTACACACCACGTATCAAGCCATGCTGTGGCAGGTGTCCCACATATAATGTAGAGGAAGATGGGCACGGATGTTAGCCCAGTGCCAATCTTTCTCAGCACAAAGAGGAGGATTGGCAACGGATATTAGCTCAGGGTTAATCTTTCTCACCAAAAACAAAACAAAACAAAACAAAAACAAACCCCAAAACCCAATAATTTCATATCTGAAACGCCTTGTTCCCTCTGTAAATTACGTTGGTGTTTCCATACATTTAAATGTGTGTCCATCTGATAGACATGAAATGCTACATTCTATTGATTTTGCTTTCTGGATTACTTATGAGGCTGAATATTTTTCCACATCTTTATAAACGAGTTGAATTTCTTTTTCTCTAGTGCCTATTGTTATCCTGGGTGCTCTTTTTCTTAGATTTTTTTTTCCTTTTTAGTCTGTTCTGGATGTTAATTTGTTTTTAGTAGTATGCATTGCAATTATGCAAATATCTTCTTCCAGTCTGGACCTTCACTCTTAATTCAATAATGTCTTTTGTTTAACATTAAAATTTTTTTTTTTTGGTGAAGAAGATTGGCCCTGAGCCAATGCCTGTTGCCAATCCTCCTCTTTTCTTTGCTTGAAGAAGAGTGGCTCTGAGCTAACATCCATGCCCATCTTCCTCTGTTTTGTATGTGGGATGCCTCCACATCATGGCTTGATGAATGGTGTAGGTCTGCCCCTGGGATCTGAACCAGCAAACCTGGGCCACCGAAGTGGAGCATGCCAAACTTTACCACTACACCACCAGGTCAGCACCTTAATATTTTAATTTTAATAAAGGCAGGTTTTCAACCTTTAGAACTCATATCCCTACACAATAATAGAGTGTTTTAATTACTATAGCTTTGTGAGAAATTGGGACAGTTGTGTAAGTCTTCCATGTATCTTCAATTAGCCCTTTTTGAGCCTTGACTAGTCCATATTTATTTTCTAATAGTTTTATTGAGATATCCATATGAATTTTAATACTAGTTTTTCTCATTACTTAAAGTGGAATTTTGATTGGAGTTTTGAACTGAATTTATAGATAAACTTGGATAAAATTGCTTTTATGACATTGATTAACATAGGAATTCATTCCATTTATTCAGACCTTCTTTTATGGTCTTTTATGAACTTTCATCATCTTATTGGTGAGATCTTGGAGTTTTTTGGATAGCTCCATTTATAGGTAAATTGCACTTTTTGTTATTATAAAAGGTATCTCATTTTTTCAATTACATTTTCCTTTTGTTGATTATGTATGGGATTTGTCATATATATATATTTATTTATATTTTTGCAGTCCTGCAGGTGAATACTACTGTTGTTTGGACCTAGGTGGTGATAAGCTACTGTTACTTACTGGTCTTTTCTTCCAGAGACATTGCTTACTCTTATTAGTTCCAATAATAAGTTTCCTTGTAGATTGAGTGGATTATCTATACAGATAATCATATTGCCTGCAACTAATGAGTTTCATTTTTCTAATCCTGAAATCATTGATCTCTTTCCTTATTATGTATTTTACTTATTGTCTATTTTACTTATTTATTATTATTTATTATCTGCCTCTCTCCACTAGAAAATAAGTTCCGTGATGGCAGGAATGTTGAACTGTATTTTTACACTGCTATATCCCCAATGCCTAATGCCTACCATATAGAAGGCATTCAATAAATTATTTGTTGAATAAATGCGTTTTGCATCCCTGGAAGAAACTATTTAGTTATAACTTGCACTTCTGTATAAACATATGTCATGTTGGACTTGGTTAATGTTTTATCAACTTGAAGGAAGGCATCTATATTCAGTTTAAAAGTTTTACATGGTCTGGGAGTGACGCCAGCATCATGGTGGAGTGAGCTCTCCCCTTAGACTCTCCCCTCTAAGATACAATGGAAAGGACATTCATATACCAACAGAGGACATTCACACAACAAAAGTTTTACGTGGTCTGTATTCAATTTTGGTATTTTGATTCTGCTGGTTTCAAATTCATGTGAGTTTTTTTTCCCTTTCTATTCTCTGAAATAACCTGGACTTAGTTTTTGTTTTCTTTTTTCTTCTAAGGAAGATTTGCCCTGAGCTGACATCTGTGCCAGTCTTCCTCTATTTTGTATGTGGGTCACCGCCACAGCGTGGCCGCCTGCTGATGAGTGGTGTAGGTCTGCACCCAGGAACCAAACCTGGGCTGCCCAAGCAGAGCGCGCTGAACTTAACCACTAGGCCACAGGGCCAGCCACATTTTCTTGTTTTTTTTAATTGGTTTATTTTAA
This sequence comes from Tapirus indicus, assembly GCA_031878705.1. NCBI lineage: Eukaryota > Metazoa > Chordata > Mammalia > Perissodactyla > Tapiridae > Tapirus > Tapirus indicus. Next base: position 53,791,609 of record CM062918.1, on the reverse strand, counting down.
ACTGATAAGGCAATTTCTTTCAAGATTATATAGATCTATCCAGATTTTCTAATTTTTCACTTTGTCTAGATTTTCAATTTCTTTGGCTTCCAGTTTTCATTTCATCCTCTTATAATTTTTAAAATCTCTTTATCTGAAGTTCTGCCCCATTTTCATTACTAATGTTTATTTTGCCTTTTTCTTTTGTTTTTCTTCAAACTTAACAGAGAATTACATATTTTATTAATTTTTTTCAAAGCTTTGGATTTTGTTGATTCTATGATTTCTATTTCATTACTTTCTCTTCACTAAAATATTTTCTTCTATTTTGATCTTGTTCTACTTATCACTCACTGAGAGAGGTATATTAAATTATCCCACTAAAATTATTTGTGTATCCAAAATTCTTTCAGCACTATTTTTATATATTTTAAGGTAATGTTAGGTGTATACAAGTTCATAATTAATATATCATGCTGACAAATCAGTCCTTCTATCTTTATAATGGTCTTCTTTATGTCTGCTTATGGTTTATTTGCCTTAAAGTCTATTTTGTATTACATTAAATATATCTTCTCTAGCTCTGATTTAACTAGTTTCCTGGTGCATCATTTTCTATGCCTTTAAATTTTTCTCTGTCCTTAAATTTTAAATGTGTCTTTTAGAACTACAGTTTAGAGCTGGGTTTTTAAAAAATTTCATCCAATATGAGAACCTCTGTCTATTAACTGGTAAATTTGATTTACTTATATTTGCTATGATGCCTATTATAAGTATTTCTCATATCTTATTTTTTTATCTTATTGCGGTCATAATAATTTACAACATTGTGAAATTTCAGTTGTATATTATTATTTGTCAGTCACCATATACATGTGCCCCTTTACCCCTTATACCCACCCCCTAATCCCCTTCCCTTCTGGTAACCACTAATCTGTTTTCTTTGCCCTGTATTTGTTTATCTTCCACATATTCTCATATCTTATTTCATAGATTCTATTTACCATACTTTTCTGGCTTTGTTTCCATAATCCACCCTGCACAATTCCTATGGTATTGTTTAAGTTGTTTGTATTTCTTCTTTCCCTTCCCTACCCGCCTCCAGCCCCCTACACCCTGGTTTGGAAGTTATACAATCTATTTCTATTCTTTTAGGCTACTAACCTTTCCCCAATATCTTATTATGAAAAATCTCAAACACACAAAAACGGTGAAACAATTGTACTGAATAATTATAATGAACACTCTATACCCATCACCCAGAGCTATCTTCAATTTTATCACACATACTTGATTTAAGGTCTAAAGTTTATCAGTACACCTAATCTTTGATATAATAAAGTCCATAGAAGGCCTTGACTCGAATCACTTCTTAAAGTTTTCCACCATGTTTTTAAGGGGGCTGAAGTTAGTCATTATTATAATAGGATTTGTTGCTGCTGCTGTTTTAAGAGCTAATTCTTCTTTAGATTTACCTTCTATTTTGACAAATTCTTTGATCAACAATATTCTTGCACCATACTCTTGCTACTTTCTAGAAACAATTCACAGTAGTCCTCATAGCCTGCAATGCAACTTTTGGAATCCTAAATAGACCACCCTGCATTCAACACGTCGTTACCTTGTTGAAATCAGATCCAAGTTTTGGCTCTCCATAATAACTATTTTATGTTTACTTGCCAAACAGACTGTAGCCTAAAAAGCAGCAATGAATTAGTATATAATATTTCCTTGTACCTTCCCTATTCGTGACATAATAGAACACATGTGTGAAATCCTCTATGAGTTAAATACTATCCCATGGCATGCTTTCTGCAAGCATTTTTTGTACACAGAAGAGCAAAAAGTATATATATGATTATTGGATTGTATTGTTTATATTTCATGCTCCAATAAAATGTCCCTTTCTGCAACTCTTGGGAGATGACCTGAAGACAAGTGTCATGTAGCTAAAGCACATCAGACTGGATTTGGGAGAACTGGCTGTTTTCTGGTTTCTAGTTCTCTCTTCTGTGCCGTATTTCTGTCTCTCTCTCTCTCACACCTATTTTCTCATCTACAGAGCAGACAGGGGGCATTAAATAATCCTTAAATCTCTGAAAATCTTTTAGTCCCTTATTTTCATTATTCTTTAATTACCTTCACCAAGGTATTGAGTCCAGAAATCATTAAAGAATCTGAAGAAAGGTGAAAAAGAATGTCATAAAAAGGTCCAGAGCATACTGACTTTGAGCAAAAGTGCTAAACAAATTTTCAAAAAAAATTTTTAAAGGTACTTGCTAAACATACCTCTATGTACCTCACCCAGAAGCTGTGTGGCTAAAATCTCTGCCTGGCTGTATCTTCAACCTGGCTCTGTGACGTCCAACTTTCTATTTTTTTTTAAACTCTGAATTGTTCAATCAAATAGTACATATGAAAGATGGATAGAGAAAAAACATAAAGGCTGGCAAATGTGGCCCAGCCAGTCCCTGGGGACAGCCTAGGCTCTGACAATCCTATATACAATCAAGGAAATGTGACCTGGCTGTGCTTTGTTTTAATTAAAAGGAGATGAGCATCCTCAGGAAGTTTTACCTGTATGGTATGTGCAATAATGTACACAATTGAACATCTATTTTAAATGAAAATGCCTCATTACCTATACTAGATTTGGTCTAATTAAAAAGTAAATCAAATTCATAAGGAAAAATAATTGCCACCAGGCATAAGCTTGTTTTAATTTGGAATCTGAATAAGGATACACATACCACTAGAGGGATGAGCTTCATTCTATAATCTCAGAAATAAGAAAACTGACTGAATGTAATTGTGTAACCTTGACTACCTCAGATTATTAAGAGAAGGGACATCTTTAATGGAGTGTAGCTATGCAGTATTTGATAGGCCCATAAATCGCAGGAGACACCATAAGAGCAATGCCAATGCTCTGATACTGCCTGTAATCCCCACACAGGCAGTCAGCAGTACAATAACCTTCACTGTGATGTAGTTGGCACGACCAGCGACACTAGGAAAGAGACCAAAGGGCCTTGTAAACACATTTTTAAGTAGTTTCTTAATTTTGCCGCATTTTAGGAGAACAGTGAAAAGGACAACTTTACCCTGAAAGTAGGAATCCCTTTGTAAATGATAGAGCCCAGTGTGAGATGTCAGAAGCTACTTGCAGAAAAAAAAACTATGAACAAGCCACTTCTCCTCTCTTTGCCTCTTCTTTCACATCCATCACATAAAATAAACTACTTTCTCAACTCGCGAGAGGGCCTTAAGAATCAGCTGTCTCAAAGCTCTAGAGAAAAAGCATTAATGAAATAACCAGAATAGCATCATCATTTTAGGCACCCAGTGAACGGATACATTAGGACCTCCTCATCAGGGCCACCTAGGTTTACAGTTATGAAAGCCTAAAAATAGGTAAACATCTTATTTAAAGATTTTTGCTTCATAAATCTTCTATTTTTCCTATTCTTCATCAGTCACTCAAAGAAATAGAAACTAAATATGTTGTTTCCTCCAAGGCCTAATTAGCTCTTGGTGTTTATCTATCAATTTCCATGGCCATAATCCACAGGTTTACGACACTAAATGTATCTGAGGGACCAGCTGCAAGTTTAGCATGTGGGAATGTCACACTGCTGAAAGATCATGTGCACATGGTCTGTTGTAAGGCATCTAGGGAGTCAAAGAACAGAGAAAGGCAAGCTTCCCACGGCTCTTGCAGGAAGGAAGTCAGACCAACTGGGTAGAAACGGGCCCTGAGGAACGCCTGGCTACATGACTCAATTGGAGAATATTAGAACAAAGTAAGTGACGGTACCTGCTCAGAGCCACTCTTAGACTCCAGGTCACCATATGGTATGTTGTAGGACAAAGCATCACTTTGGAAAGGCTCCCAGGAACTCAATAACCCTTGAGGTAGAGGTTTTTTTGTATCAGCTCAGTTTAGACCAAACAGCATGTTGGCCAGGCATTCTCTGCCAACAGGAGAGAAGTCAGATTTTCTTCTTACTCTAGGGCATATGCTGGTGCCAATTACTTTCCACCAAAGTGAAAAGGGTCAAGGGCCAAATAAGCATTTATGTTGTTCTCTCCCCTCAATACACTTGAACACAATACAACAGATGACCTTCTCAACACATCTCATGTTGGCGTATCCTACAGAAAAGCTGACACCCGCCAGCCCACGTTCAGTATTTGCGTCAGGTCCTCAGTTCCAAAGCCTCTACAGGTTGCACTCTAGGTGACACTCATCATGTCAAGACTCTCTGCAGTGATTTCTTTTTGGCTCAGTCAAATGTTTCATCTGCCCAGAGGAAGAGGAAGGGACAGTAAAAGGAATGTTACCAGAGGAAGAAATATGCAAAACACTTGGAGAACCCCAGACCAAAACAGAAGGGGATGATCACCTCAAACCGCAGCCTACGTTATAGCAGGGCTTGTCCTGCTGGGCATTTTTAGGGAACCCAATCCTAAGGCCCAGGTTCTGTGGGGCCAGGATTAATCTGCAGGGTTAGCTTTCTCTTTACTCTCCCAGTATTGAGCCAGAAAAAAATATCCCATCATTTTATAAAAGAGAACCAAAGACCAGATGGGTGAAAAGAGTAGAGCAAGTATTTAATGTGTACATCACATTTTCAGAATAACGAAGAATTCAGAATACTGTAATAAAGAATGTGAAGCTCTCTCTTTTATACTTTGTTGTTCTAATATAGGAATCTTAAAAAGAAATTAAAGATGACAAAATTTGGCCCAGTATAAAGAAGGAATGTTCTAATGGGCAGAGGTTTCAGGAGATGGAGGAAGTGAGTTCCTCAACTCCAGAGATATCCTAGGACAGGTTAGACAATAGCTCGGAGGGTGGCTACAGATTCTGTGATATAGAGGAAATCTCACACTGCCTGAACTAGAGCAGATAACCTTCAGTCATCCCGACACTGAATTCCCAGGCCTCTTGCTTTCTCCAAGGTCCACAAACTTGATCATATTCTCAACTGAGTAAAAGCCAACAATCTCACAATCGCTCGAAACTAGGGTGTGTATTTTGCACAGCAGCTCAAAAACAAATAGGGAAAAGAAGGGGAGAGAAGAGAGGAGAAAAGAGAAAAAAAGAAAAACAAAAGGTCATTTACTCTAAGAATCCAGGTTTGTGTTTATGCTCCACGTGAGGTCCAAATTGTATCTGGGCTTGAAATGCACCAAACTCACAAGCTTTCTCGAAGGAGACAGGGTGGGAGCCATTCAGGATATCATCCCGAGCCTGCAACACAAGAGGAAGCAAAAAGCATCAGGAGCTTGGGGAAATGACACACCGTCCCCATCGACATGTTCCTGTACCCAAGTGCGACCTCTCTGTGGAGCAAGGGAAGCGTGCCAGCACATAGTGACACACTCAGGGCTCTGAGGATGATTGTAGCATAGGAGGATTAAGGCAAAAGGAAAACAGGTCTTCATCCAAAACTGCCTATAGATGGAAAGCATTGGTGGGTCCAGAATAAAGTCGAGTATAATCTAGGAAGGAGAAGTGATCATGAAAAATAAAGAAGCAAAGGGAAATCCTTGTGAAATGACCAGATTCATATAGAGGGAACTGAAATACAATAGACTTTTTATGACTCTAAGTCATAAAGCTAACAGAAAAATTATCTAGAGGTGAAGTCAACCCAAACCCTGTCCCAAGATAAAGGCCAGTGTAATATAAGGGGGAGAGGAGGAGAGAGAGAGAAAGACAGCGAGACAGACAAGAGCTCAATACTGTAGACAGTTAGGGGAACCGATAAGCAAATGCACAGTCTAGAATCAGGAACTCATTGTGTCTGAAGTCCTTCTCCCGCTTGACTCATCACTGCTGTTGCAGTTTATTCCTTTTCTGTCTTTCCTTTCCCTAGTTAAATGATCCCCAGACAACGCTCAGATGGACACTCTAAGCTATGGCTCTGAGCCTTAAACCCACAAGAATTTTCTTATTGCCCTGTCAGCTCCCTTCCTTCTGGCTTTCCAGCCTCTGTCCTCTCAGCCCTCTTTCCATGCCATTCTTCCATCCACTAACTCAGAGGTCAGCAAACTTTTCCTGTAAAAGGCCTCAGAGTAAACCTATTAGACCTTGTGGGCCATAACTTGTGGGCCTTTGTCACAACTACTGAACTTTGCAATTGGAACACAAGAGCAGCCACAGACAATATGTAAACAATTGTGTGATACACAAGGGGATTTACCCATGTGTAATACACGAATGAGCTGTGTTCCAATAAAACTTTATTTACATACACAGGCGACGCCATGGCTGCATTTGTTTACCCCCACATTGTTTCTGTGGGCAGATAGGTAGATAAATGGAAGGAGAGGAAAAAAGGAGGGAAAGAAAGAATGAAAGAAGTGAGAGAGGGAGAAAGATGGACATTTTCTTTGAGCCAAAAGAACCTTGGGGACTGTCTAGTGTAAAGCCCACATCTTACATGCTGGGCAACTGCAACTCAGGCAAGTTAAATGACTTGTCCGAGCTTAAACAGTTAGTTAATGGTAAAGACATAAAAGGTTACTGAGAGAATATCTTTCAGTTAATGAGAAGTACTGATTTTCTGACCAATATTCACTTGTATTCTAAGATGCTAGCTAAGAAAGCTTTAGTGCATTTGAAGTGTTGAGCCAGTTAAGTGCATCAAAGCCAGGCAGAGAGACAGTACCACCAAGGCCCTATTTGGAGGCCAAAGAAAGGCCCTCCTCTGGACGGCCAGCAGCTCATGTTGAACATCAACCTGCACCACAACCAAAAACATGGGGGGAACCCAAGAGCAGTGGCCACAGGAAACTGCCAGAAGCACGATGGAGGTCAGAGCTGAGCTCCTGCTCACCACAAGCCACAGCCAGGAGCTCCCTGAAATCTCACCAACCTCAGCGTCTGAGCAGCCCATACGTACCTGAACATAGAGCAAATTGAGCTGCACAGGGTCTCTCGAGTCCACATTCTGATCAGAGTAAAAGAACTTCCGTCTCAGCAGCAATGTTTCATTTTCATCTACTCCCTGTTCTCTGAATGTGCGGCTGTGATCCAGCCAATTTACTGCAACACAACAAGACAAAGGAAAGAACTGCTTATTTTCCCTCTTAATTAAAGGGAATTTGTCATAACAGCAGTGTGATACAGATGCAGATTTCTGTAACGCTGGTGTTCAGTTATAATTACTTCTTATATTAGAACTGAAGTTTTTAACTTTGTAAGATAACTTCAGATGTACCATCATGTACCATATGACACACCAAAAAGCAAATGAGAGAGAAAATTCTCAGCCATTCCTGAAGTTAGCTAAAGCCCCACAGTGAACTTATAATATGACCCTTCCCTCTAGGGGGAAAAGGAAATAAGGAAATCAGTGCTTCATGCCAAGACAACCAAGTTAGCATTTTCCTTTAAGTCAGAGTGATACTTCAGTCTCATCAGGTGAAATAATTTATAAACTCTGAGCATAATAATTTATAAACTCTGATCCTCAGTAGAAAAGAGGAGAAAAATGAAAGTAATTGGAGGAGGGGAGGATGGGCTACTCAGGTGGGGGATGGTAGGACTCTGCCCATGGCCCAACTTGAATCTCACTCGTTCTGAGAATGCTCGCCTGATAGCTAGGTGCACAGGAATGGATTGCCCCTCGACCCTTTCCACAGCTCTCATTCCTACACTCCTCCGTGGGCTCAACATATAGGTTGTGAGTATTTATTATAAGCCTCATTAAATTATAAGCAACTTTAGCAACACAGAATGCGTCAGATTGACCTCATCTCCCATAGTATGTGGGAGAGTACCAGCACATTATAAAAATGCTTGGGATTTGTCTACCAAAGTCTCACTGGGAAAGAAATATGCAACTGGAAATCAAATGAGGCAGAAAAAAAAGAATGGAGAAAAGATCAGAGGAAATGAAGGCCCTACTGAAGATCAATAGATATAATGACAATGATGACATCTTCCCAATGCAGCAGCAAGTGCAATGCAAGAAAGAAAGGGGCTGGGAAGGTCTAAGTGAACTGTGCATGAAGTAAGATCCCCTTAGTGGAGGAGGTGAGGGCCGGTCAGGCATCCAGGTGCACACAGTACAGGCTTTGGGGACACATGGAGTGTAGGTACTGGCTCTTCCAAATATTAACTGTGTGGCCATAGAAAAGGACTTTCCTACGATATAATTATATTACCATTTTGTAACCCTAGGAAATAATGGATGTAGACATTGGTTATCAATGCCTGTTATCACAAAAAAGGAAACAACCAGATACAGCTTCCTGATGGAAGTACACAACACCACACAAGAAGGAGTCTTTATATAAAAAAAAGTACACATACACACACATGAATCTGATCAAGCCTCCAGATCGCAGGAATTAAAAGGGACAGAAGAACATGTTAGATGACATCACAGGTATATAATGAACAAAATACAGACTGTAGAAAACTCTATACAAATAACAATCTGGTTTCTTCCCCCTAAAAACTGCAGGGAAAAAATAAAAGAGATGGAAGGAAATCCTCGAGACTAAAAGAGTTAAGCAACATCTCATCTAACCTCGTTTGGACCCCAGCTCAAACAAACTGTTATTTTTTTTTTAGAAGACAATGGGAAAATGTGAACATGATTTGTGTATTTGACATTAAGAGATCACTTTTTTAGATGTGAAATGGTATTATAGTCACTTTTTTTTCCCCTTACGAGTCTTTATCTTTTAGTGACACAGACCAAAATATTTATAGATGAATTGAAAAAACAAAAAAACCCTGTCCTGAGTCATATAGACGATGGGAAGGGAGGGAAGCTTGGTAAAACCATGCACCCATGTCACATTCCCTTCTCAGATACTTACAGTCATCATCTGTGTGAAGCTTGGCCTTCAACTTCTCCATTTTCCTCTCGTCTCGTAATAGTGTCCTGTCTTTTTTTAGCGTACCCGTCCCTTCCTCTTTCTTTTCTTCAATTGTTTCTTGGATTAAAGAGTATTCTTCATAGTTTGTTATTCCTAAAAATATAAATTAGGTTATAATTATCAGGATTACATTGCTATCACCCCTTTCAGCCTGGGGCCCGTAATACTCCAAGAAATTCCCGGTGGCAAAGGATAGAAAGAGGCCTTACAAAGGTAAGGGCTAGGGGGCCACCCACGGAGCAGACATCAAGTAACTCTAGCCAGAAAGAATTTTCAGCTAGTTAAGTCACATACAAAATGTCATGTTCAATTCTCCTATCTAATTTTTAAGAAACAAGTACAAAGTAGAGATCATGCAGAATAAGGCAAGACAATGTCAAACAAGAAGTGGCTGAAGGAACCGAGCTTCTTTTCCATGAAGAGAAAACTAAAACAGGCCGGGCTACTTTCTTCACATATTTGAAGGACTTCATGTAGAAAGGAGACAGACTTCTGAGGAGATTAATAGAAGCTCTGAGAAGAAAAGCTGTATAACAATCAATTGTATAGGCTGTCCCCACATGTCTTCAAGGAGACACTGGATATCAGTGATGCTTATATAGAATCTCAGCAATGGGTGGGAGACTGAATTATATTATTCAAAAACATTATTTTCAATTTGAAAATTCTTTTGGTTTTGAAAGGAAAATAAAAGCTCTCAATTTTGACTGAGTGAGAAGTATTGTAACTTTACCAGTTAGTGGGTTTGCAAATTGGGAGAGTGATCACACTATCTTGGGATTGGGCAGAAATCAGTGTGCTAGGACACATTCAAGGTTGCCTAGACACCAAATAGGGGTGAAGAACAGAAGAGGCATGTCATTAAAAACAAAACAAAACCCGGAAACTTGGCATGTGAATGCTCACCTATCCTGCTGCAAATAGTAACGAGGAGTTCCCCAACGGTCTTGGAGTCATCCACCATCACTGTTTTCACGGATCCATCCAGCATTCGGATTTTCTGAGGTCTCTGTTTCTTTTTATATTCCAAAATATCCTAGAGCAAAACCATACAAACTTTTCACACTTCATGGGAAACTAGATAATAAACTTGAACACTTCTTTAAAAAATGAATTTTCCCTAGCACACTCTGATTTCCTCCTTCAAAGTTCATGAGATTTTTGAAACTAATACAGAAACTCTAGTGCTAAACAATTGCTTTCATAAAGATTTCTTAAAAATCTGATATTGAAATTGCACCCAAAGAAGTACTATTTCTAGCTCACAATTACTAAAAACTAACCTCTGTAGGTGAAAATAGCCTATGTCCTCCTGAAAGGCTGAGAATGATGTCCTCTAATGAGAATTAGCAAAGGAAGGTTCCTACTTGCCTTTTAAAAAGACAACAGTGTGCTTCTCCAATTATCTCTTAAACAGTTATGAGCAATTTTATGTTATGAAGGACATAATACCCCCATAATTCTTCACAGTAGTGGTATATCATGGTAGAAGTGGTTTTCACAGTAATGGCAAGACCAAACAGGGGTAATAAGTTTGGGAGTTGTTTTTAAATAGGAGACTTTTTTTTTTTTTTTTTTACTACACTTCTTAAAAATAGAATTATGGAGAGAAAAATTAATTGGCACCATATACTTTGCTCTCACTTTATGGAATCCTGACCAATCTGGTATGTGCATTCCATATACCAAAACCCAGTACTTTGGAGGTTAAGTTGAACAGAACATTTAACACCTTTTTACTCATTGCCTCTCTCTACTTCCATTGTACAACGATTTTTTTGTTGTTACTATTACTGATAGCCATCAAACCTACCTCTAATAGGAATTTTCTTTTACAAAAACAAAACACTGATTAATATTCAATCTCTGACTACCTTTAGGGATATATTTTTATTTTCCCTCTAATCTATCCTTACTTTCTATCACCAGTCACCAGGAAACTTCTACACATTTACAGGAAGATGCTGTATCTTACCCTCATACCTACCAAGTCCAACAATGGCATGTAGAACCAGCTTAAAATACTACCCCCAAACTGCTTTAATTACTCTGTGGAGTAATTTGAACTGTTGATATTTTCTATCACTACCTGGACAGCCCTTACAAAGTATACTACATCAAAACTACTACTAAGATACCCTTGAACCAAAATAGATTATTGGGTCTTTCCTTTTTTTTTTTTTTTTTTTGAAGAATAGTGTTGACTGCTATGGTAGGCCCAGGGACAAAGGGATGAAAAAAACAAAAATGAGATCAGCAGCATACCCCATTTCGCAACATGTAGTAATCCAGTGTTCTGCCTGCCTCCAGCCAAATTCCTTTCCTGGGGTCTTCGTCCGAGAGAAACAGCCCATAGTCAGAAGCTGGAAGACAAATAGAAGGAAAAATAAGAGACAAAGTGATGAAGCCATCACTGACTTACAGGCCCCGAGTCTGCTGACTTGGCAAGGATGTGGGTGTTCCCCTTCACCAGCGAAATGTTTCGTTTTGACAACACAAGCAGCCACTAGGACTAGGGCAGATGAGAAGTAAGAGCTGAGCTGCAAAAGCAACTTCATGTTTCTTAAAACCAGTGGGCAATAGTTGTGTCTAAAATTTAGGGAAACACCAAGAACAAAGCAGCCCAAATTTCTTTCTAACTGAACTGGGCTTTGCTCCCTATCACTTGCTGTCAAAACCAGGCCAAGAACCCAGGAAGAATGACAAGACTGCTGTGAGAGACTAAGGAAGTGTCCACGTCAGCCCAAGTCCACTTAGGCAAAGAGGGGCCAATGGAGCCTTTACACTTAAAATAATCCCTCCATCATCCCAACATAGCATTACCAAAGATAAGTAGGAGTTCCCTGTAAGCTGAAGCCTCTGCCCCCACACCACTAAATTATGAATTAAATTGGAAAATTAAGCTCTGTGTTCTCCATAGAAATCTCTTAAGCTGACCCGGGAAGTACAAGAGGGTGGTGGCAGGAGGAAAGCAGTATAATTTCTTGTTTAAAGACTTCCCTCTTCCTGAAGGTGAGTCAAGGAAACCTTAGAGACCCAGACGAGGGTCAGAGCTCCTGTTGTTTCTGAGAAAAACAACTTCAAGATCTGTAAAGGTTTATATGTTCACCAGCACTATATAGCAAACCAACCCAAAGAAATGTTTTAAAATCTGGGAGAAAAATAGTAACAGAAAAGTAAAGACACCAGAAATGATTGGATAACCAGATCTTGGAGTAGGTTGGGGATATGGGCAAACTTTATTTTTATTTTGGGGTAATCCAGAAATAACAGTGTCTTGAATAATATAAGGAATGCTTTTAGACCAAAATTAGCAGTTTTATGAGTAACAGATCTTTTCAAGAAGACCCATGCCTACCTACAATTATCTTTGAATGTTTGATTTTTATGCTTCCAATTTTTAAGATAAGTTTTATTCCATTTTCACATGAAAGGCTTATTAATTTGGGAGTAATCTCAATTTCTCAAGTGTCTGTCAAACACTAAATAAAGGAAGGAAACGTCGAGAGAAGACAATGGGAAATGGAAAATAAAACTGTATGAATCATTTTGTTTAAACTCAGATTAATGCTGGTCAGTGGTTTAACGAAACATTAAACAAAACATCACAAATGCTTTCTTTTTTTAAGGTTTGAGATAAAGTTTATAAAGCTCCTTCATAGTACTTAAAACATAAGGCTTGCCCTGGGTCCTGATGGCAGTTCCTATCTTCTGCAGGCTGCTGGCAGTGGAGAGTTTCCGCACATGCGAAACAGGGAACAGGATGCACAAACGCATCAATTGTTAGGGCAGCTTCATTTGTACGTTAAGGGGGAGGTGAGATGATATATCAAAATGTGACTTGTAAACTGCAGAATGCAATGCTGAAGTATGGAAGGGCCATGATGATGGGTGTGAAGATGATGATGATGACAGTGGCATTTGTGGTCATTGTCATCACAAGCCTCACACAGGAGGCAAGTAGTGTCCAGGCTAAGAAAACATTTCATTTGAAACAAACACACTAGTGGGCTTGTATTCCACTCCGAGCCTCCGTTTCTGTAGCTACTACGTGAAGAACATACAAACACATTTCAAGAAGCCAGCAAATAACAAATGGCCTACCTTGGCCAGTTTGTGCCTCGGGTACTCGTTCCCGAATGACTCGACATGCATCGTACACGGCCGTAGATGGTTCAAACTGCATGGTCTTCACCACGTTGCAGTGGCGGACACAAATCTTTAAGGACAGGGCCACCATCTTGTTAAATGATTTGAACTCTCACTTAGAATGTCTGGAAAACACAGAAAGACACACCCTGATATTCATCATAATTATTTGTCTTGGAGAAAAAAATGCTAGACTCAATCAGCTTTAAAAATTGAAAAAGAATGACAGCAATTAAAGAGAATGCTTCGTATAAAGACATAAATTCAAAAATAGATTTTGCAAATTTTAAAATAAGATAGCACCATATAGTCTCAGAGTTAACATTACCACAGTGTGGCAAGTAGAGTCCCTCGGGAGGAGGGAACCACAGATGCTCACCAAGCTTCCTTCTTCCCAAGGCTGCTCCCTACTTGGGGTTGCCTAAATGAGGTCCTTGGGAGTGGAATTTCCCAGGTTAATGTCTTCCAGGTGAGAGGCAGAGAGCCTTGGGCACCCAAAGCTGTCTCCTGAAGACGCCTCTGTCAGGATCCTCAGTACCTGGGCCCCCTCCCCACCAGCTCCTGGGGACAGGGAAGAATCACCAGTGCCCTCTCAGGTGCTCCTCGTGGCAAAGAAGTTCCACCACATCATGTACCAGAAGATCTGGCTTCTAGGCCCCGCTGCATCAGCAGGAGACTGTAAATCTAAGTGAGGCACTTTGGCCACTCTGCTTCAATTTCCCCACAAATAAAGTAGCTACATTGATATCAGCCCTGCACAATTCAAAGAAGAACTGAATCCTGAGGGGACATCAATGCCAGGCCAATGCACAGCCGCCAGTAATGAGGCCAGAGCAGCTGATTTTAAACACCCTCATTGTTTCACACTCTTCAAGGGTCCCAAAGTGAAGAAAATGCCAATTCAATTGTTATTTCATTCAGACAAACTACTGGGATATTTCGCTTCTCATCCATCAATAGCTTTAGAAAACACACAGTTTTAGGCTAGGTTTGAATTATTTCATAAATGATTTCTTTTCTAAATTTAAGTCCAACAATTTAGTGCATTTCCTTTGGGTTGCTGGCTTCTGGTTTATTTCTGACTATCTGCTCAATTCTGCAGCCAGAAACTTATCCCCCAACCCGAGCCTATCAATGTGTGCCTTGGGCACAAGAGGAGGCATCTTCCCTGCACTTGAGGAAGGAACACAAATAAACCTGGCTGACTGTCATCCTGGCAAACAAAATAAGGCACTTTACAGTTAGTAGCTATTAGAATCCTAGAGCTGCATGGATAACATAAATCCACTGGAATTTTAAGCTCACACTCCTTTCTTGTCATTTATTAGAGAATCTACAGGTAGTAAACCTGGACCCCAGCTCTCTCTAGGCCTCTTTCCCATTTAAGAATGCATGTGCTGAGAAGTAATGAGGTGGCCAACAGGCAGAGAGGAAAACAGGCTGGCCAGGCCCAGACACAGGAGTGGGGGCCTCTTGGGCATCGCTTCTTAGCATGTTTGACTGATTGCTGGCTTCCTGACAACAGGTAACTAGGTCACTTGGATACTGAGGACATTTTTAAACAGATGCTCTGGTGCCCATGGGCAGGGTGTACATAGACTCTCATGAAGACTGTCCAACTGTAAAGTCATTCTGACCTCTGCTTACAGTCTGAACGAATCACATCTGTGAAAATATTTATTTGAGAAACGTCAAGATACACTTCTTAACAAACAACAGCAGTGTTCACTGGGAATCTGCCCTAAACTGAGTTAATTTACTACAGCCTGGGCAGTGGCTGGATCGCTGACACGCAGCAGAGTTCAAAATATCCACCGATTTTCCATCTACAATATCAAGGACTTTTAAAGCCATATATAAAAGGCTCTACCCAACTCTCCTTTTACAAGCATATTTAACCAACAAACTTCCCAATTTGGGGAAAAAACTTCTAGAGATAAAATGACAAATTTGCTGTGATGCAGATCACTCCTTGGCTTAGTTTGTCCCCTGGGGCTGGTGACCACTGTGGGGTTTCCTGAACCACCAAGAACCACGAGCATGGCTGGTCTTGACAGTCAGTAGGGGAGGCCACAGAACTCGATGCTGTCATGGATGATATTCATGGGATGCACCAGAGAGGATGAGATGGTTAAGCTCTGCCATTCCCTGGGAATAGGAAGTAGTGTAAGTGTCCCTGTATGAAAGCTGCCCTTCCCAGGCTAATAATTGGACTCTCTGAAGAGCAAATGAAGGGTCCCTTAGCCAAATGAAAGAGATTCAATCAAAGGGAAAGACAGAGCCATGACATGGGGCCTAGAGCAGAATGTGACAGCAGGACAGTAAACATGGGAGCTCAGAAGGAAGCAAACACACACAGGGGAGCAAGGAGAAAGGGGCAACCGGAGAAGCAGGGAGCCTGCGGGACAGAGTCTGGGGTGCAGAATCAACGAGCAACACAGGAGAGAAGGCCAGAGAATTGGGAAGCAGAAGGGAAGGAGAGAAGCAGGAAAAATACTGCAGTGAAGGAAAATCTCCATCCAAAACAACTGGAAAATGAAGAAGCTGTTGACTGAGGTTGGGGAAGCTGCTGGAGGCACAGGTCTGGGGTGAAAAGTCTCCAATGTGTTTCTTTGGGATGTGGGGTGGTGGAGCAGATCAAATACAAAGTTGGAGACATAATGGGGGCGGGTGTCATCGTATGTAAGTCCTCGGGACTAGGAAGATCATCTAGGGAGGGAGTAAGAGACCTGAGGACTGAGTCCTGAAACAATGTTCGAAAATGAGGACAAGGAGGAAACTGCAAGGAGGCCTAGTGGTAGGTGAGGGAGGAGAACGGAGAGAAGGTGGGGCCAGAAGAAGGTGCATCAAGCTGGAGGGCGAGATTGACAGTGCCAAATGCTGAAGGCAGTTCAGGGAAGATGACGACTGAGACACAACAACTGCAGCTGGCAACCAGGAGGTCTCTGGCAGCTGAGATATGAGGAGGTTCTCGGAGGGGTGAGGCCAGAGGAGCAATTCAGGAGAGAGATGAGGAGAGGGGCTGACACAGCAGAAACAGACTCCTCTCCTGAGGAGGCCTGCTGGAAGGGGTGGAGGTAGCTCTGATTTACCCTTTTAAGGCTTTTTATCCACAAGTACACATCATGTGGCTGCTGCAAATTCCCTATCTACACAGTATGTATATAGACATGGTTTCTACCTTATTATGGCCTTAGGGGCTGTCCCAGGACAGCTAAGTGCCTGTCCTGGAGGCAGGTGCCTCACTGTACATGATCTCCATTCTGGGCTCGGCCCATGCTGTTGCCTGGGTCTGTGCGAGAGGAGAGGAGTGGGCAAGTTTTGGTTCAAGGTAAGGGCACGGACTAGGAATCTCTGGTCCAGGTTCAATCCCAGGCCTGTGGATGCCTTGGACCTTTGGGCACTTACTTCTCTTTCTGCTCTTCAGAGAGCAAGAAACTCCCATGAAAGGAGCTTCCCAGCAGACACTCGATGCTCGGTTCACTATTCCCATGGGATCTTCTTGTCTCCTTATCCTAAATCTCACGAGGGAGCCCACAGAATGGAGGCAATTTTCCTTAGTTCAGGGTAGATGTTCAACAGAACAAGGGACACCAGAGATTCATTACAAGGTTCATATTCTCAACTTTTATACCACCTCAAGACAGCTACTGCAAAAAGCATCAATATCACTCCATGGGAACACATACAAAAAAGCCAAACAACCTAATCAGTGACTCTGAAAAAGCACTGCACAGTGGTCGAAGACTAAAAGTCTCCAATTTCTTCTTCCTACTCTTGGCTCTCAGTTTTATTATGACTCAGTGTTCCCAAGCATGAAGCATGAAACAAGACCAACAATTTCCTTCATGGGAATGTTTAAAAAATGCAAATTATGTACATAAAAATGCCTTATAAACTATAAAATTACATATAAAGACAAGATATTTTTATTATTATCACGCAAGAGGAAAACATCAGTGAGGTCTGAAATCAACGTGCGTGGTGACTTCATCATCACCCCACAGGGAACACGGGGTGAGCTGTTTCTAGCACCACTCACAACACAATGAGATACTTGCAAAATGGACACTTGTTGGAATTAAGTATGGCAAAAAGAAAGTAGGATTAAAACACACAGCAACCTAGAAATGTCAACCAGAGATGAGTACGTATTTTCCACCCCTGGGAGACGTAGCCCTGAGGCAATCAGGAAGCTCCCACAACATCAGCTGAATGCTGTGGTCAAGCCTGCCGCTCCCTCTCCAGTGTGATGTTTTCAGGGCAGCACAGCACGGGCACAACCCGCGACTGACCCTAGGCCCACTTCTCTGTATCCTCACCTCTTCTGCACATTCCTGCCTCTCCAGGCTGGGAGCCTAGGAGAGCTGACCAGGTTTCCTTTTCTGGTTTGGCTGCAAGAAGGCTCAGAGCCGAATGCGTGTACCATTTCTTACACTGTTGTCACAGTCTAATCTGTCTCTATTTTATGATCCTACCCTTGTTATTCTTTTTTTCTTTTACCTCAGTTTGAATGTATAAAGCTATACATCCTCTATAAAGCTATCTTGTTGGACGTGAAGTCCTTTTTTTGGTTTGTTTTTTGCTAAAAGACAGGGTATAAATTCATAAAACATGCATTTCTCTCCTTTTCATCATCTCTCCTCTCTTTGACCATTTTTGCCTTGACTGTATGTGTGAAGGTTGCCTGGACCAACACAAACCCTTCTGTGCCATCCATTGTGGAAGATGAGCCCATGGAATCAGCGGTGAAACCCAGACATTCTCCTTTTAAAGTCAACACTTTTTAGTCCCAGCGAGCTGTAAACAGCCCAGTATAAGGGCAACAGTGCTGGCTGCCCAGGCTCACCCCAGTGTATCCCGGGACAAACAAGCCCAGCTCAGCCAAGCCCTCCTCTTCTCCAAAAGAAACGCCCACCATTGGTCAAGATGAGCAACCACCCCTTGGATCTCTGCCCTGATGAGTGAGGGCCACAAGGCGCTCCAACCCCACCCCTGCCTTACCAGCTGCCACCCTGAGCTGGTTACTTAACTGCAATCTGCCTTGGTGTCCTCCTCTATAAAATTGGAGATAATAATTGATAAGGTTGCTAGAGAATTAAATAAGTTAATACATGTCAAAGGTATATAGGAAGTGCCAGGTCAGCATTTGTTACTATTAGTATTAGTCATGTGGGTTGGATAAACACTGGAGCTGCTTAAAGTATCCAGTCACCACCTGAGCTGCAAAATTCATTGTATTGTTTATTTTGCATCTATTTTATACTAAACACCATTACAAGCATTAGGGAGCAAAGACAGACAAGATTCCTGTCTAGACGGATCTGTCTCTCTAGTAACCGTATTCACTACAGTTCCTGTGTCCATCCTTATTCAAGTCATACATGTTTTTTCTAGATGCAGAACTATCTAAGGACGAGCCATGAAGCTGAGTGTGTTTGTGGAGCAGGTAACTCCTAGCACCTAGGCTGTTCTCTCACAGGAGAGGCAGAGTCCTTCAATCCAAGAGTCCAAAGGAAAAAATCACCCCTATGGGGCCACACTGGCATCACAATAGGCCCCTAGGGCTTGTCAATGAACTCTGCCCTGAGGCAACCTATGGGAGGCGTCATTGGCTCTGCACAATTCCTCTATAAAGCTGAGGTGCGCCACTCAGCTATCAAGACCACCGGGCCAGGCCACCATGCCTCAGTGGGATCCTGAATCTTCAAGAGAATAAGAGCTGCCTACCATGCTTGTCCTTTCCCTCCAGCCACTGACTCCATTCTGACCCACTGGAAGACCGCTACATTCAATTACTATGGTTGTACCCACCCCCTTCTTTAAATCTGTTCCCCTCTTGCCAGGCAAAATACAGCCCTGTTTGATAACAGCATGTATCACATAACTGAATGTCAGCATAAAATGTGGGCCTGTATAAAAGCTATCATTCATCTGTGTTTACATCTCAATCCCCTGTGAACAACTCTGCTCTCAAAGAAATGCACGGAAAAGAGCTTCCCCTTCTCTCCTCCCCTTACCTGCTCCTCTGCAAGGGAGGAAGAGGAGTAGCTCATCTGATAAGAATGATCCCATCATGACTGGATCATGGCTACCTAGAGGTGCCTCAAAATCAAAAGCCAGGGTCTTGGCCTCCATCTTGCTTTCCCGGGCTGTCTGTGCTCAGGTACCTTGGGACTCACCTTGAACACTCCAGCTCCATATAGTGAGTCCAGAAGGCACACACAGGTGCCTATCTGTCACCATTTAGGAAGGTAAGTCATACCAACCATTCACTGGGAGCTAGGTGTCTTTAATTCAAGGCAGAGCTAGGAGGAAAGAAGGTAGAACTTCCCATTTTGGTCTCATCTCTAGTCTGGCTTTATCAGGGAGCCACGGGTCTTCCTTTATTATCTTGTCTCCCCACTGGGCCCCTTGCATCGCTTCCCAATCAGTGAAAACCCAGAGGTCAGAGTCTGAGTGGAGAGGCTCCCCTAGTCCTCACATCCACAATCTGTGAGAGCTCCAGGTAATAATAAGCTCAGGGAAACAGTAAGTGAACACAGCTGACATGATTTTTCCATGTGGCTAACAGCTCACTTAGAAAGAGACCAGGATGATCATGCTCCTGCTTGCAACCAGAGTGGGGAGACCAGAAAACATTCACATAAGAATCTCTCTTTAGTTCTCCTTCAGGGAGACATAGGAGGACAGGAATATTGTTTGACTTTGAATACTTCAACTAGAAATAACCATCATTAAAAGGTCATGTGGTAAAAGAGCATAGGAGAAATAATTAACCATCCACACAGATGTGAACTTAGCAGCAGGCCAGGCAAGTCAATAAAAATTCGTGCCAAGTGGTTGGCACCCAGGGCTGCTTTGCAAGCCCCATGTATGCCCCTCAACCCACAGAGCTACCACTGCATATTCTTGCCTGTCCCCAGTACAACAGCAGGAAGATATACATACAACAGTATCAGGAATACATTTGCCATGAGAGGTCCATCTCCCCTACCGGCCTCTGAGAGGAAAGATTGTCTCATTATAGCCACCTTTGGTTCTCGAGGCCCTAGCACAGTGTCCACCACACAGTAGATGCTTAATAAATGTTTGTGGAATTAATATGTACTCCACAGAAAGATTTAAAGAGATTTTTTTCTAAATTAGTCATTAGGCATTATTCACACTAACATCATGACTGAAGGACATACAGAGGGCAAACACCCAGCAGACACTACTATTTCTACCCATTAACAGCCTATTCCACAGACCACAGAAGCTTACCTCATGGCTTACAAGATGAAGTTCTCCAGCTTGGCAAACGAGAATCTCAAAAAAGAACAAAGGCCACATCAGTCAGGAATACTTAGAAGCTCCCTGAGGGCAGGGACCATGTGTATCGCTCAACATAAAGTACCTGCCACAGAGAAGGGCTCAATGTGTATTTAACTAACGCATCAATGGAGGAGCAAGTCAGCAGTTTAACCTCCACCAAGAGAGCCAAAGAGAGTACTCACAAGACGGAATACAGAACAATGGGAAAAGATCTTTGATATTGCTTTGCATTTTCAGATGAAGAAACTAAAATTTTGAGATCAAGAGACTTTCCCAAGGTCACACTGCTAGAAAACCACAACCAGACCTTCCCATGTTGCCACAACGAATAGAGATGCCTATGCACAAGGTACGATTAGAGCCTTCCAAGGATCCCCCCCAACTTACCCTCCCATCCCCAGTCGGCTCCTGGCACTGGCACCTGAAATTCCATCAAGTATATTGTTGGTTATAAAGATTTGTTCCCAGTTAAATCTCGCTGTAAAAGCGCATATTTGCATTTATCACCAATCACTGTCTTAGAATGTTGATTTTCAGAGCCTTCCAGACAAATTAGCCGAGAGCTACCCTTTATTAGAGATGATCCCTAATTACCAGGAAATTCTGAGGAGGGAGGAATAGTGTATTGCAAACCAGTCCAGAACTCTGGCACTGCTAAGAAAGGGCAGTGAGCCGGGAAGTGCAGAAGATGACCTGCTGCAAGGAAGGGGAGCAGATACCTGTGTTTTCACAGCATTATACTTTTGCTCAGAGCTGATTTTTAATGCACAGGGCATTTCTGAAATGTATGGGTAATCAGGTTCAAACCACTTAGCCCAAGGATCAGGGCCCTCATCCACCCACTTCCCATCTCCCACTCCCAGAACTCTCCATCTTAATGAAGTTGATGCATTTTCAATCCCTGCAAAACTGCCTCAATTATTTTAGCCTGTGTGTCCTGCTTCTATCTGAAATACACCCCCTGTTCTCTAGTTCTTCGTGGTTACTCACCCTTCAAGCCCAGCATGGAGCTTTGTTTCTATAAACTAGTCTTTCCAAACCATCCCAGCCAGCAGGATCCTTCCCCTCTCCCAAGCTCTCAGAGCACTCACTCGGGACCCTTCCTCCAGTACTAGCCCTCCCAGGCAGAAGTCCCCACTGAAATAACAGGAGAGGCTACACCTAATGTTCATGTGGCACTAGAGAGTTCCATGGCACTTTCAGACCACTAAGAAGGCTGTTGGCCTTCCAAAAGTCTCACTGTTCACCTATGGCTGCCAAGACAGCTGAATACATGATCCATCCATCTTAGTCCTCTCAGAGTCTACCTTTCAGTCCTAATATTTTCTTCCTCTTACAAGTTAAAGAAAGGAGGTTCCAAACTTAACTCTGATTTTGAATTCTTTTATACCCTAACTCATTCAAGTGATTTGAGCCTGTTTATAAAAATAGATGTGATATAAAAATAAAAGGTCAGGTCCAAGAAAAAAACAGGAGAAAAATAAAAGTGAAGGTCAAGATCAGGAGAACTGTGAATTATTTACCATTTGTTTGAATAACTCAGAATAAATCCCATTATTTGTTTTTTCTGGCCCTTGGTGACAAGCCTATAAAATCCCAGGAAAGCAGATACTGCTAACACTGATAAACACAAGCTTTGTCACTAAGGCACACACCACCGGGATGGGTACAGACAGACTAGTTTTCACTTGGAAAAAATAGAGGGCTTTGTTCTACAATGATCTGGAAAAAAATAATTCAGTGTGTTCCAGGTTGAACCTGAAAGAATGTGTGAAAAGAACTGCACACAAGTTCCTTCTCAGGTCACATTTCTCATGCTTGTGCTTAATTTAATGCTAAAATAGCACACATCTGACTGAAGAACATCTGCCAAAGCAGTATGGACTTAGATTGGGAAGTGACAACGCAGCCCATCATGTTTGGTTTTACTTAAGAAATGGAAGAAACCTCCCACTCCCTAGCTCCATTCCCCTTCACCGACAGGGTCTTCACCCAGACCACTGACCAGTGAATAAAAGGCTGCAAACCCACAACATCAGACATCACTCAGAAAAGCCATAGTGCATCGTTTTGGCAGGGACGAATTCTGAGGAAAAAAAAGAAAATTAAAAACGTATTCTTGCTGCTCATCTATGTTAGTCCATTAACCACAAATCACAAGGGCAGTCCTGTTAAAGCCCAGACCTAAAAATCTGGCATTTATGTGGAGAACTGAAACAAACCAAGGAACCTGACCAAAATTTACATTTATAGAGATTTCAAAGTCCATCCATGTATTATCACGGCACCAATCCAGCATTCACACACCAGACCAGATTTTCCAAAGGATCTTCATTTTCTGTGGCCACTTCTTCCAAGACCACCCTCATTTTATATCTAAAATTTGGAATGTTTCAGTTAAACTTAATATAGCTTGTGGTATCCCCAACCTCAGACTTAGATGTTATCAAGCTCGACTCTCCAAAGGATATGTAAATCTTTGCTGTAACTTTCCCATTCTCCTGAATGTAAGCATAATACACATATTTTTAAAATTTCTTAAATTAATAACAGCAGCAAACATATATAAGCAATTATGTGCCTGGCACTGATTCGAAGCCCTTTTTATAGGTCAAGTCAGTGAATCTTCAACATAATCCCTGCTAAGGAGTTTAGACTTCACCCAGGCAAGGCAGCCAGGACACAGTGGTTATCTGGTGTGACAGAGGCCACTGGGCTGGGAGCTCTGTCTCCTACTGTGTGTTTAAAACAGGAAGAAATATGGAAAAATAAATGGAGTGCTTGTGTTAGAGCAGTAAAATGGGTGAAATATACATTAATAATGTCTCTTATGATTTAACTTCCACGTATTGCCATTAATACGTGTCATACACTGTACTAAGCATTTACTTAATGATTCTGTGTGAGAGAGGTCCTATTTAGCCTGGATAATCGGGCTTAACAGGTTAAGTCTCCTAAGTACCAGGCAAACACAGAAGGAAGGGGAGGTTTAAACCCAGGTCTGTCAAAATCCAGACTTCCCCATCTGCCTCCCCCCGCCACCCACCAAAGATAAGCACTGCTAACTAATGTTCTGACACGTCTCTTCTAGTGTTTATGCATAAATTTATGTAGTTGAGATGATACACTCTTCGTAATTCTATGTCCTGATGTTTCCTCCATTCTAAGTACATAATAATCATTTCCCACAGTATTGCAAACTTTTTAGCAACATTATTTTTAATAGCTATATAATATTGCAAAGCAAGGTGTCATAATTTAGCTGTATCTTTATTTTTGTGTATATCAGCTACTTGTAAGTTTTCACTATTATAAATAAGGCTGCAACAGTATTTTTCTATTTAAAAACTCTTTTGTTCTTTATTTCAGATTTTCTTAAGATAGATTTTTATTAAGCAATCATCAATATTTTTAAAGAGCAACCCAGAAGCTATTAAGACAACAACAAAAAATGAAATCTGAATGTACAGATATCAGCAGTTTGATTTATGGGTTAGCTAGATGAATATTCATTAACAATTGAGAAAGCCAATAATCAATCTAGATTTTATAGTTCAATCTACCCCACAGAACGATCCTGCTAGCAAGGGCTCAGGCTGCAAGGCACTGTATCAAAAGACACAGTTGACAGAGGCATGAAGAGGGAAGAAAACATCTGGCATGGGCAATAAACCAGATTTACAGAAAAGAGGCAGGGATAAGATAGATGCTTAACATAAATTTTAAAATATATTGCAAATGGTGGAAATGACAGATGGAAGAAAGGATTGGATTAGACTTTACTAAAGAAAAAAGTGTGGATGTGCATGGTAAATATCAATGCTCTGCTTTCTGTAAGCCTAAGTTTCTAGAACTGCCTAGCAGATCACACCAGAATTACAAAAAGGATATTAACTAAATTGAAGTGCTCTGATGGAGTACCATTTTCCTATATGTAATAAAATAAAGCCAAATCAAAAGTCTTGCCAATTTCATCAGTGAGTTATGGATAAGATTTACATTTCCAAACGACAAAACCAAATCAAATTTAAGTCTGTATATATAAATATTACTTCATCCAGAGCACGGGGAAGAAACAAACATCATGAACTCTTGACAGCGTAGTTGAGTGTAGCATAGTATTTTGAAGGATTATTTTAAGATAGTGTCACATTTATTAACTGTCTCCACAACCTGACTTGCTCTTGGAAAATAATTTCAAAAACAAATGTTATACTTAAGATGAAGCTGGAAAAATACCAGGAGAAGTGCAGAGACCAGTCAAAAGAGAGGGAGACAAAGAATAAGGATTCCGAAAGAAATGGCAGGACTGAAGAATTCCCTGACTTTGAAAGTGTGAAGGCCTCATCTATAAGAATTGTGCTACAATATTTTGTCATCTGTCAATGTTGGCTTATAAAACTGATATTCATCTTGTCCTTTGTCATAACATCTAATGTGGTGTTATGGGTCGAACTGAGTCCCTCTAAAATCGATATGTTGGAGTCCTAACCCCCAGAACCTCAGAATGTGACCTTATAAGGAGATGGGGTATTTACAGATATAATGAAGTTAAAATGAGGTCATTAGGGTGGACTCTAGTCCAAAAGGACTGGTGTCCTTATAAAAAGGAGAAATGTGGGCACAGAAGCAATGTGAAGATGGCCATCTATAAGCCAAGGGGAGGGGCCTGGAACAGACCCTTCTCTCATAGCCTTCAGGAGGATCCAATCCTGCCAAAAGCTGGATCTGAGATTTCTAGCATCCAGAACTGCAAGATGATAAATTTCTGTTGGTTAAGCCATCCAGTTTGTGGTACTTTGTTATGGCAGCCTTAGAAAACTAATAAATTTAGGCAGGCTAATTATGGGTTAATTCAGATTTTAATTGGTACAATTTTCCTAAATATAGGAAATTAGTATGATTTTGACATGAATTGACTAACAGTAGAGTCAAACATATGTAGTAATCTATGGGGAAATTATATACACATTGTGTTGATGAACATGTAAACATAGGCACAGAGGCAGATGTTGGTGCAGGCAAAGGCACAGGCACATGTATATGGACATACTCCGCCCAAAGTCACGAAGCTAGGAGGTGATGGGGGTGGGACTCTAACCTGGGTATATCTACCTCCAGGGTCCACGGCCTTGCTACACCACCACCCAATAAAACTAAACTGCAATGCGGAAAATACTTGTCATAGTAGGATGGTATGATTGAATATAGGTAGAATGCAGGGTTCTCATAGGCAAATATGGAAGAGACTACGTAAGCATTTTACTGGAATGGTAAAACTATATTTTTTGAGTTTATTTTAGCTTAGTTATAGTATACACTTTTTTCCAGGAATTAAAATAAATGAATTCAACTACAATACAAAACCACTTTTAATTACTCTAATCCTAATGAAACTGAATGGCTCTCTTCCTTGTAAGATCATTCTCTCCATTGCATAAAGGGATAGGAAGCACCCCAGGCCTTTTTATGCCAGACAATTCCATAAAATATTCCATTCCTCAACTGAGTCATTTTCAAAACCTTCTGTGGAATCTTCCCCAATGTTCAACACAACTACCTTAAGTTGAAGGCATAACTATCTAGGGCACAAGTGTCCTCTAGACACAGTGAGAATCAATACTCAGATCCCAGGTCTACAGTGAAAGCAACAGAGGAGCTGGCAACTGGTCATTCAGTAACTATTTACCAATCACTTATAATGTACAAGATACTGCACTGAGTGCTTCAGGGGAATAAATGAGATGGAGTCAGGCTGGTCCTGCATTCAGTGGACTTAAACTCTCTCACAGTACACATATGATCCCACCCAGAGAGAGGACACTCCTAGGAGGTAACCAAGGAGTTCCAAAAAACTAGACACAATGACAAATGGACTGGAAGTATCCATAGGATGAAGAGACGACTTTAGGCTGAGTCAGTTGGGAATAGTGTCAGGTTGAGAGTGAGATATAAGCTCAGTCTTAAACAATGGACAGGATTTGGGTAGAAGAGGGAAGGGTAGCATGCCAGCCAGCCTCAGGTGAAGCTACCCTTCCACCTCGGGGAAGTTCTACTCTTTGTTCAAGACTCAGTTTGTCAGGTCCTCTAACTCCTCTCTCAGATAGTATTCACCACCCAGGACTTGGTGACCACCATGCCTCCTGGGCCTAGCACACAGCCTAGCAAAGGAGTAGACATCCCATAAAGACTGAACACTGAATGAGGAACTGTTTCTAAGCCTGCTTTCCACATATAATGGTGAGCTCCTTGAGGGCCAACAACAGTTTCTTATTATTCTCAGCACCTGGCAGATTTTCAGCCATTCTGATGAACAGGTGAACGCAATTCCTCCATCTGATTTCCCTCCTTTTTATTATAGGAGAGCAAGCACCAGAAAGAAATTGCAGCTGTTGAAAAATTAGGCCAGTTCCTTCAGATTTGAGAAGATTTATAGTCAATATTGCTACCATCTATCAGCAAGTTGAAAGCATATTCCTTCCACTGTCTTGACTAATACTGAGACAAACCATATTATGGAGAAAACAAATTTGGATTTGGAGTTAGAACACGTGGGTCTGAATGGCAGTGCCACCACTTAGGAGCTGTGTGACCTCTCGATTCCAAAGTTACACATACTCTCAGCCTCAGTTCATGCAAAACTCAGTAAACATAACATACAGCAAAGACCTTATCATTGGAAAAGTCTAATCACAGTGTTAGCTGCTACTATTATCAATACCTAATATGTTCTGTTTGGATTAAAACAAAAAATATGGAATTCTAAAAGGTATTTCTTCCCCCCTAAAAGATACAAAGACAGATAACTGACAGTTGTTAGGCTGGTGGAAGGGTTAGGAAAGGTAATGGCTCTTTACTAAGAACCAGCTTAATATGCCCTGCCTGAGTGAATCTTTTTTTTTTTCCTTGCCCAAAAGGTGCTCAGTGGGATAATTTATAACATGTTTTACATGTAGAAAAACGTTAAACCAGGGAGGTGTTGTGGCTGCTCTAGTTCTAAAATCTTATGTAGAACTGATCAAAATAGAGAGACAGACAGACAACTGGGTTTCAGTCTTGACTCTGCTTCTCACTATGGCAGAAAGCCAACTACTTCAACTGGAGCAGTGTACAAAATGCTTGTTTCTTAAAGAATGCATTCACCCATTCATTCATTCATTTACCCACACATAGTCATTGAGCGCCCTTTACTACACCAGATGGTGCCCCTCATACAGAGAGGACCTCAACAAGCAATACAGAGTGATGAGTCTGGAGTGAGAACCGACATCACTCTGATCACGAAAGTCCTTCCAGCATCTAAGCGATTCTAGGATGAAGTTGGAGCTCTAAGGGTTCAGGTAGCTGGGAGTCTTTGAGGCTCCTGAAGGGTTCAATGATTAGTCTGGGTCCTTCTGGACCTTCTCAGGCAAGAACTAAGTTGGTGGATTCAGTCAGAACAGGAATGGCCTCCGGCACAAGCAAGCAGGAGCTGTTCAACCTTAGCACCACCCACACAGTGGCACAAATCCTCAGCGTGACACTAATGCCCTCTCTTAATTATTTGTCTATAACAATTGAAGGCCTAAAAACAGCTGCTGGGGTTGTCTAGAAAACCCTGAGAATAAATTTAAATTTGTATCCAAGAAACAAGGTGGAGCATAAGTAACTTTGAACCAGCACTCGCGGGGACTTTGTGACTACTCTGTCTTACTGGTGGTCCAATGGCAGCACCCACTGTTATCTCTGTGATCCACACATCATCACAGCTCCTGATGAAGCTGGAGTTGACAGGTTTCATCATCATTACCATCGTGTGTGTGTGTGTGTGTGTGTGTGTGTGTGTGTGTGTATGACTATATATAAAAAATATCTCACCATAAAACTATCAAACCTGAAAAGATGATAGATTAATGATTATTTGTGCTACAGAAGGCATCCTGACTTAAATAAGAATTCACTGAGCAAGCCCTCTTAAGAATTCTTATCTTGAGTCCCATTGTTTGTCTTTAAGCCCTCTGGGGACTGCTGCCTTTAACTCTGGATCCCCCACAGAAGATGGTCATAAAGGCCTTGACATAAGAGTCCTCAATTTGCTCCATTATTTCACTGGATTTCAACTTATTCACAGTTGATCTTGATGTTTTAAATTTCATGGCCCCATGTTTCAAAAAGATTTTATTTACCCCCAAATTGCATACATTTCTAATAATCAACTTTCCAGTTTCCAGTCACCAAAGACCTGTCCCTGATGAGAAGGCATAACTACTTTCTTCACACAAGCTGCAGGAACTCAAACCAAGGAAAAAAGCACAGCTTTCGCTCTGCCTGCCTTCAGGATTTCTGAAATACAGAAAGCACGCTCAAGGACCTTCCAAGCAAGGAAGCAATGCTCTGTTTCCAAGCTCTCTGCCCAGGCCCCCACCCTCCCCAAGAAAGGCAGGTGAGCACCTAGTGGGGCTAACCTCTGGACTGCTCCAAAGGGCTCCATCCTCTATCATGGCTGTCAAGCCAGGAGCACAGGAGGCACCGAGTGAGGCAGGCAGGGCTGAAGCCAAGACTGGGAGAAAGGAGGCATAAGGGAAGCAAGAGAAAGCAGGTCCAGAGAAAGATGGGAAGCTGAATGAGAGGGAAGCTGTGGGGCACATTGGAAGCTGCAAGCCAACCTTGTCTATTTGGTTTTTGGGAAGCATTCAATTACATATCCATGTTTCCCCTGACTGTTACTATCCTGGGTGAAAAAAAGCTGGCTAAATATTTCAATGCCCCAGAAAAAAAAATGATTATTATAAAAAAAATCCTTTCCTTTCTCTGAGTTTTCTTCTTTTCTGTATCTTTTGAAAGACACGTATAAAATTTGCTGAGGAAAAAAAGTCTCTTCATTCTCTTCCCCCAAGTGGCAAATCTCTCCACGAGCCAGTCTAAATGTCAAAAGAAAAATGCATCTTCTCAGGAAAATATAAATATTTATAGACAGCATTAGTCCATCACCTCTGAAATGTTAAACAGAGCTATTTCTCCATTCTCTTCTTTACCGATTTAGTTATATGGTACATAATAGTCAGAAAGCAAAAAAAGGTAACTGTTAAACTCAAGTCACCAGGTCATTCATCAAATAAATACAGACCAAAAAATATATATACATATAAATATATATTCATTAAATCTCTTTGTGATACATCCCCAGAGAGCAGTAACAGAAACAAGAAATCAGTGTCAAAACAAACCCGGCCTCAGACCACTGGAGAGTGACTGCTCAAGTGGCTCCTTCTTCTGTGATGAGAGCCTCCAAGTCTGTGGAATTCCTCTTCTGAGATATATGCACTTAGGGCTAAGTTCCACCAATCTGACTGTGAGGTCAGTGGGAAACAGGAATCATAGTGGGATGATCATAAAAACAAAAGTCCCAGGGGGGTCAAGTTTTCACTCAGCTCTAAAAATATTTGGGTGGCCCTTCTCAACTTTCCTGCCCTCTCTTAAACTTAGAAGGACTTAGAAGTCATCCAGCCTAAAACTCAGGTCTGTTTTCTGGATCCCTTTTCTGGTACGTAAAGTCTGCCTCTACCTGCATGGAGTGTCCTCTTCCTAAGTGATAGCCAACCTGGGAATATGCAAGAAGTGTGATTACTCAGTGCCATATTTGCACAGCCCTTCCAACAGTTATGGAAGAGACTATATTGTATTACCAAATAGCTCTATCAGCTTTATTAAAACATTTTTTTTGAAAATCACTTAATGTAATCCAACTAAATCCATATCAACTAAAAAAAAATCACAAGATGATATCAATAGATGCATAAAAAGTATTTGACAAATCCAAAACCCATTCATAATAGAAACTCTCAGAAAACTAGGAATAGAGGGGGACTTTCTCAACTCAATCAAGATTATCTACAAAAAAACCTACAGCTAATATCATACTTAATGGTAGGAAACTCAAAGCTTTCCCACTAAGATCAGGAACAAGGCAAGGGCATCCCTTCTCACCACTCCTTTTTAACATCACACTAAAAGTCTTTTCTAATGTAACAAGGCAAGAAAAGGAAATAAAAGGCATACAGATTGAGAAGGAAGTCATAAAACTGCCTTTGTTTGAAGATGATATGATCCTCTATATAGAAAATCCAAAAGAATAGGCAAAAATCTTCTGAAACTAATAAGCGATTATAACAAGGTTGCAGGATACAAGATTTATATAGAAAATCAACTGCTTTCCTACATCCCAACAATGAACAGTGAAATTTGAAATTAAGAACAATACCATTTAAATTAGCCCCTCCCTAAAAATGAAATACTTAGATATAAATCTAACAAAACATGTACAAGATCTATATGAGGAAAACTACAAAACTCTAATGAACAAAATCAAAGAACTAAATAAATGAAGAGATATTCATGTTCATGGATAGGAAGACTCAATATTGTCAAGATGTCAGTTCTTCCCGACTTAGTCTACTACCCAATGCAATCCCAATCAAAATCCCAGCAAGTTATTTTATGGATATCAACAAAGTGATTCTAAAGTTTATATGGAGTGGTAAAAGACTCAGAATAGCCAACACAATATTGAAGGGGAAGAACCAAGTTAGAAAACTGACACTACCTGATTTCAAGACCTACTCTAAAGCTACAGTTATCAAGACAGTGTGGTATTGGTGAAAGAATAGACAAATAGATCAATGGAACAGAACAGGGAGCCAGAAATAGACCCCCATAGATATAATCAATTGGTCTTGGACAAAAAGAGTAAAGGCAACAAGGCAATACAATGAGGCAAAGACAGTCTCTTCAACAAATGGTGCTGGAACAACTGGACAACCTCATGGAAAAAAATAAATCTAGATGCAGAACATACACCCCTCACAAAAATTAACTCAAAATGGATCATAGACCTAAATGTAAAACAAAACTATAAAATTCCTAGAATATAACCTGAGGGAAAACCTAGATGAACTTGGGTATGGTGATGATGTTTTAGATACAACACCAAAGACACTATCCATGAAAGAAATAATTGATAAGGTGAACTTCATTAAGATTAAAAACTTCTGCTCTGCAAAAGACAATGTTAAGAGAATGAGAAGATAAGCCACAGACTGGGAGAGAATATTTTTGCAAAAGAAACATCTGATAAAGGACTATTATCCAGATTATACAAAGAACTCTTAAAACTTAATAAGAAAATGAACAACCTGATTAAAAAATGGCCCAAAGACCTTAACAGACACATCAAAGAAGATACACAGAGGCCGGCCCAGTGGCATAGTGGTTAAGTTCACGCACTCTGCTTCAGTGGCCCAGGGTTCACAGGTTCAGATCCTGGGTGCAGACCTACACACCACTCATCAGGCCATGCTGTGGTGGCATCCCACATACAAAATAGAGGAAGATGGGCACAGATGTTAGCTCAGCAAAAATCTTCCTCAAGCAAAAAGAGAGATTGGCAACAGATGTTAGCTCAAGACCAATCTTCCTCACCAAAAAAAAAAATATATATATACAAATAGCAAATAAGGATATGAAAAGATGCTCCACATCATATGTCATCAGGGAAATGTAAATTTAAATGAGATAGATATCTATAAGAATAGGTAAAATCCAGACACTGACAACATCAAATGCTGGTGAGGATGTGTATCAACAGGAACTCTCATATATTGCTGGTGGGAATGCAAAATAGTACAGCCACTTTGGAAGACAGTTTTCTTACAAAACTAAACATACTCGTACCATATGATCTAGCAATCAGGCTCCTTTGTATTTGCCCAAAGGAGTTGAAAACTTATAGTCCACACAAAACCTTGCACATGGGTGTTTAGAGCAGCTTTATTCATAAGTGCCTAAACTTGGAAGCAATCAAGATGTCCCCTCAGTAGGTGAGTGGATAAATTGTGGTACATCCAGACAATGGGATATTATTCAGCACCACCACCACCAACAAAAAAAGAGCTATTAAGCCACAAAAAGACATGGAGGAACATTTAATGCATATTATTAAGTGAAGGAAGTCAATCTGAGAAGGTTACATACTGTATAATTCCAACTATATGACATTCTGGAAAAGGCAAAACTAAAATACAATAAAAAGATCAGTGGTTATGGGGTGAGGGAAGGAGGTGAATATGCAGAACACAGAGGATTTTTAGGGCAATGAAACTACATTGTATGATAGTATAATGATGGATATTTGTCAGTGTACATATGACCAAACCCATAGAATGTAAAGTACCAAGAGTAAACCCTTAGGTAAACTATGGATTTTGGGTGATTATAACATGTCAATTTAGTTTCATCCTTGGTTAAAAAAAAAAAAGTACCATTCTGATGAGTGATGTTGATAATGGGGGAGGCTATGCATGTGTGGGAGCAGGACGTACATGGAATATCTTTGTACCTTCCTCTCAATTTTATTGCAAACCCAAAACTCCTCAAAAAGTAAAGTCCTTATCTTTTTTTTTCCCTTGAGATAAAATTCTTAAAATTCTCTTCTCTTGGGTATATACCTAGGAATGGAATTGCTGGGTCATATGGTAACTCTATGTTTAATCTTCTGAGGAACTGCCAGACTGTTTTTCCTAAGCAGCTGCACCATTTACATTCCCATCAGAAGTGTATGAGGGTTCCAATTTCTCCACATCCTCCCAACACTTGTTTCAGTCTGTCTTTTTACTTATAGCCACCCTAGCAGGTGAAGTGATATCTTATTGTGGTTTTGATTTGCATCTCCCTCATGACTGATGATGTTGAGCATATTTTCATGTGCTTATTGGCTATCTGTGTATCTTCTCTGGAGAAGTATTTAATCTAATCCTTTGTCCTTATTTTAATTAGGTTATTTGCCTTTTTCTTGTTGGGTTGTCAGAGTTCTTTATATATTTTGGATACTAGACCCTTAACAGACATATGATTTGCAAATATTTTCTCTCATTCTGTAGGCTGTCTTTTCACTTTATTTACAGTGTCCTTTGATGCCCAAATGTTTTAATTTTTATGAAGTCCAACTTATCTTTTTCTCTCATTGCTTGTGCTTTTGGTGTCATACTTTAAAAACCACTTTCTAAAGCAAGGTCATGATGATTTACACCTATGTTTCCTTCTAAGAGTTTTATAGTTTTAGCTCTTACATTTTGATGTTTGATTCATTTTGACTTAATTTTTTATACATGGTATGAGGTAAGAGTCCAAATTTATTCTTCTCTATCAGCTTTTAAAACTAAGAAATAGCTTTCTCCTAACTTTCACCTAACAGTGGAGGTGGTGAGAAAGGCTAGAGAATTCCAAACCCAAGATTAATTTGCAAACAAGGAGAGAAGATAGCAACTGAACTTTTCCTGATGGGTCTGAAATTACCTTCAATTGTTGTAGAAATCGAGTGTTCTGAGCATTAATTGGGGTTGACTTCTGTGCTTTTCAAATGACTAGCCAAGTAAAAGGAAGACTTCATATATTAAGGAACACCATCTTCAAACCAACAAAATCATTTAAATAAAAAGTTACTAGAGGAGCTGGCCTGGTGGTGTAGTGGTTAAGTTTGCATTTCAGCTTCAGTGGCCTGGGGTTCACAGGTTCAGATCCCAGGCATAGACCTACGCACCGCTCATCAAGTCATGTTGTGGCAGCATCCCAATATAAAATGGAGGAAGATGGGCACAGTTGTTGGCGCAGGGCTAATCTTTCTCGGGAAAAAGAGGAAGACTGGCAACAGATGTTAGCTCAGGGCTGATCTACCTCGCCAGAAAAAAAAAAAATTACTAGATACGAGCCATATAGCCTACACTCTGCTAGCCCTTAATGTATAGTATAAACACAGTCTAAACAGCTAATCTACTAACTTGGGAAATAAGGCTGGGTTCCCAGGAACCAGTTCAATCTCGAAGAGTGAAATAGTTAAATTATGTAAGCCTTATGAAAAGCCACATTTCTTTTAGGAGACATATCTTAAATGCTGAAGCCAATGGGGCTAATGAAATGTTCAAACAGGGGCACAAGCTACTTGTGACAATAGATTTGATTTTATAGTGTTGTTAGTGACCATTTGGAACTCTTTTTATGTGTGTTATACAATGGACAACCACCTCACCAAATAAACAAAGAAAATTTCCTGACTTCAAAGACACAGATAGAAGAGAATCTGTGAATTAAGAATGATGGGAAGAAGGTGTTAAAGGGGTCTATGCATCCTCAATTACCTTTAGAATATTCACACATTTTCTAAGGGATTTTTCCAAGGCTTAAATGGATTAGAACTCTCAGTTCTAACCACTGTCTGTGTCTTTATCAAACTATTTTAAACTATATTTGCCTTTTATCAGGCCCTCCAAACACTACAAAACAGAGAAAAGCAAAACGTACTCAAAAACACATTTAGGAAGATGTGGGCAGAGGAATAAAAAATATGCAAAATCAGGATAACCATTTTTCTCAAGGGCATAAACATTTCATTAAGACCTGCTCTGAGCCAGGCTCTTGCAATCAAAATAAAATTGCTGCCCTCAGAGAGTTCATGGTTTAGTCTCACATGGACCTACCAGAATGTCAGGAAAACCTTGGAAAATGCCTCATTTTGGGGAAAGAAACCACAAACCTAATAGATACCAATACAGAAAGGCAGGCCGAAAATATGAAGCTTTAAGAATAAAATCACATTTGGTAACGCTGAGGCATCTCTTGAAGCTCAGCTCAGGATTAGTTTCTCAGGAGAAGAATCACCTCGGAATCAGTATAATCTCTGACAGCGTCATATGTGGCTGACGTGGGAGCACCATCTCATGGAGAGATGGAAACACCACCTATAGATCATCCATGTCAAGTATATAATATTTATCCCATTTACCCCAACCAGGGACCACATGAAGTTGGTGACACCAAGGAAATGGTGGAGCCTAGATGAGGTCTACCTAAATCCCGGTCATCACCAAAACTTCTGATGTGAAAAATGGAAAATTGAGAGCTACCCTATCGAATACATAAGTCACTAGGATCGTCTGGAGAAGCCTTGCAGGTTATTAGGGCAGGGAATTCCTGGAGTAGAACAAGGTGCAGTGGAATATGACTATTTTATGACCGGTTTCCATAAGGCCACCCAGGACACTCTGCTCTGTTTCTACAAGCAACGAGCAACCTTCTGCTCCAGTGTTTGGTTTCATGAGTAGAGTTGCCTTTCAAGAGCCTTCCAAATAAAAACTCTTCTCAAGAGTTCTCCCTGAAATAGCAGACCCCCCGTCACTTAACATCTGCTTAACTACAATGAAGAGCTTTATGGAAGGGAGACTCAATTTCCCATTTATGTTGGCTGTCAGACTTTCTTTCCTCACACTTGGTACACAGGAACATCCAGTTCTTCTTCTAATCCTAGATCTTAATTATGAGGATCATTTATCAAGACTTTACTTAATATCTAGACCTACTTTTGAAAAACGTCTTACTTTAAAGACAGATTATAGCAATGGTCTTTACTATAATTCACACATACTTATAATAATCCCATGTAATTCAACAAGTAATTACTGAAGGTCTACTATATACAATGTTCTAAGTATTGATATTATTTCAACTTTTGCTCCTGTTTCAATGGCATTGTCTGGTTGGGATTTGACCTATACAAGGCACTTCAGGATGACTATGCAGTTAAACCTGAATCTGCTGCTTTGAAAGGTCAAGGAAGCCTCAGTAGGTATGTGAATAGTTTCAAAACTACAATCATTTTAGTCTTACCCCAGAATTACACAGTGAATTATTAAAGGAGAAAAAAAATTACAGTCCTCACTTTGTTACCAAGATTAACTGCAACATGAGATTTAAAGAGAGCAATGACTATCAATTAGCTTCATTGTTAATCTTAAATTTTTTGGTGTAAAGAGCCTTAGCATGCTAGTATAATTATAAAATTGATTTCTATATCAAGGTTCTAGAAAAGGAGAATGTTCGCTTTCCATGTTGATAGTTCATGTGTACTTCGCCCTGTTTGTAATTTTCTCTATTGAAAACTAAAGTCATAGTACAATCAGAATCTTAATGGATTAAATTCCAATGCTAAATACTTCAAAACTCCACATGACACAAGGTACAGCAAACAGGGTGATCCTTACCTGGAAAGGATTGAGAGGCGAAAACAAACAAGTTGAAAATTGCCTAATAAAAATCATTCCTTCTGGAAGTTTTAACAAGACGCTTTCTTAAAGAACAAAAGCTGGGTGAATTTAGAAACGGCAAAGAAAATTAACGCACTTGACAATGATAACGTAATGGCATAATAACCAATTTTTAAAACTCAAATAAATAGAGGTAGTTCTGGTATAGCTAAGAGACAAAACCCTTATCATGCATTCAGTATAGCTCTTTCTATTTTTAAAATAATGTCTCTCAGACACAGCAGTTCAGTTTCTGTGTTAGCCTCTAAAAAGCAAAAATCAATGTTTTACAATATGATTCTGTACACAGCAAAGCTCTTCACTTATCTCAAGGATAATTGCAACTATTAAATATTACTATTCTACTAATAGAAGTTAAAAGCAGAAATAAAGACTTTTCTTACCTAATTCCCTCCTTGGCTAGCTTCCAAAATTCACCAACTCTCTCCATCAGGAAAGACAAAGAGACAGCAAGACAGAAAATGGCATACCTATAAATTTTGCTTATGATGAAAGCAACTGAGGTATTTGGAGAACAAATCCACCCTACCAAGAGGCAGAATGATATAGAAAATTTCATATCTAACCTTCCTTCCTGCATGTCCAAAAGGATGGATCATCCCCTTAAGAATTCTCTTTTGCCAAGAAACAAAATGGTCTAACTACTAGAACTGCATTAGCCTTCAGTGATAATGAAATTTTAAAAGGCCTGTGTAATAAAGGCGTGGCTAGCCTAAGCAAGCAGAAAGCATGACGTTCCTTCCTTCTTTTACCTAGTCGTTCTTTCAACCCTCAAAATAAGCCCACGATCCTATTTTAGTAGGGCAGAGTTTAAAATACTTATGTTAATATAACTGAACATCTGCCAAGAGGAAAAACATTGGTATTCATCCTTGTGCTAAAATTAATCCCACACTCCTCAAACCTTTTCCCCTCTGTGTCCACCATCCAGTATCAAACATGACCCAAGACATCTTTCGATTCATCTATATGCCAACTTCATACAGTCACAGATACCTGATCCAACTAAAAGCTCTCATTTGTAACTTCCCCTGTAGCAATCCGTGGGCCTCCAAGCACTGTGTGTCCTTGGACAAGGGATTTATCATCTGAATCTCACTTTCCTCCTGTGTAAAGTCAGTGGTGAGGACCAGGTTATCTCAGAGTGGCCTGTCAGCATCCAATGCCATCTGTCTGGGTGCACATCATACTGTCAGCTTGCCCATAGTAGGGAGAAAGCTAACTTCAGTCCCAGGTTCTTGGGTTCAGTCATCTCAAGGGATTCAGGACTTTAGAATTAGGGGGAAAAAACAATAAAAGGCAGTAATGAGCATGTTCATTTATTTCCCACACATCAGTCAATAGTGCTTTGGCCTGCCTGGGACTTTGCAAACTTCCTGGGGGCAAGAGACCCATCTTGGCAGATGTCAGTAAGCTGTTCATGTTGTTATTCTAGCAAAGTGGAACAAAACACCTATTTGTTTACCATTTTGCTTGTTCAAATGGATGAAAAGTAACAAAAATAATCATTTGTATTTTCCTGAGCCATAGAGAGAACACAATTCTAGCAGATACTAGATGGAATTGTTGCTCTGAAAAGTTGAGTGTCAATAAATTTGAAAGTCTGTTAAACAGGAGACATGAACAGCTCCTGTTAAAATGTCTTATATGTATTTATATGTACTAATGCCTCACATGTACTCTTACGTGCTATCATCCCAAATGTTTGAAAACCATTAGGATGAATGGTTTGAAGTCAAGGGCTGTAGGAAGAGACATGCTCTCAAACTCACCCTCCGGCACATGGGGGAATGTAGCATCTGCCCAGTGTTCCAGAGAGAATGCAGATGGACTTCATAGGGAACTCAGGCCTACCCTCCTTATAGCCTCCATGTTCCCTGCCCTCCTCTATTGCAAATTCACACATGAGCAGCCTGCAATCTTTCCTCCAGCATCCATTCCCATCTGCCCACTCAGATCTCTGCAGTCGCTAGCAAAATGACATCACCAGAGCGCAGTGTGAAAGCTGGGCTGGTGACACGGAAGCCCAGATTGGCTGGATTTGAAAGAGAATCTTATTCTCTAAAAAGACAGGTGGCTCCATTTAAAATTCTTCCCTGCCCATCAGCTTCAGCCCATGCTCTCCCCACAACCCCAAAACATATGCTGTGGGAGTTCCTATCCTCTCACTGCCCTTGCCAGGGCATAGGAGCCTAGTTGTTCCCAGCAGCTGCTAGCTTCCTCTTGGCTCTCCAGCACCACTGCATTCTAACGGAAAGGATGCTGAAATCTCTAAGACCAGTTCATGGCAAAAGACATTTCCTCATACTCCTTGTCCTAACCAGAGATATGCCCTCTTACCTTTTATTCAATTATATGGATGAATAATTAGGTCTCCAATAGTGAAAAATCCTCAGCTTACACTGCGGTCACAAAAGACGGACCATACCCCAGTGTAGGGCATGCTGCTACAGGCCAGCATTTTGAAAGGTTCTAGTTGTGATCAGGATGACTCCAACTTGGAAGAGCTCTCCTAACAGGTTCAATTTAGGCATGAGTAACCAGAAAAGGAGGTCAGGGACCTGAGTCACAGTCTGAAGGCAGATATGCACATTTGCTAGTGAAGCGCTAAGCCCCACAGTTCCTGTGCGCTTTGCAAGATGCAAGCAATGACATTTGTGGATGGGTCCTTCTGCTACTGCCCCCAATGCCACCCCCAACATCAGCCTTGATGACCAACCAGTACAATGACAATACACATCTCTGCATGTTCCAGTTATCCCAAAAGCCCAACAATCCTCCCCTTAGGCAGCTGGAAAATAAAAAGCAATCTCAGATGTTATTGGTACAAACAGCTTTCAGGTCATCATGCTCCAGCAGTCCAAGGCAATAGCCTCTGATTAAGATGGGCTTGATCTTTCTTAGTCTCATTGTTTTTTCCTGTTTGGTCAGTAGATGTCACATTAATGTGCTGTTTTCAGTCTTTAAACTTACCTTAAAAAAAGAGTCTTCTCGAGGGGCTGGCCCGGTGGCATAGCAGGCAGGTTCGCGTGCTCCGCTTCTGCGGCCTGGGGTTTGCAGGTTCAGATCCCAGGCGCGGACCAACGCACCAATTGTCAAGCCATGCTGTGGCAGCATCCCATATAAAGCAGAGGAAGATGGGCATGCATGTTAGCCCAGGGCCAATCTTCCTCAGCAAAAAAGAGGAGGATTAGCAACGGGTATTTGCTCAGGGCTAATCTTTCTCACCAAAAAAAAAAGTGTTCTTGCCTTTACTCCCATCACATGCTTATGTACATAACTGTACACACATACACCACACACACTTTTGACATAACAGGCAGGACTGCTGAGGGATTAAGGCAGCACTCTGGTGCTTTCAGAAAACCTGACAAAGCAGCAGAGGAAAACTGTCAAAACTTATCCATTTCTTTGGTCTCTGTTTTCCCCTCTTAACTGTGATATTTTCTCTCCTCTCTACCCCTCAAAGAGAAAAATCTTAC
This sequence comes from Tapirus indicus, assembly GCA_031878705.1. Lineage (NCBI taxonomy): Eukaryota > Metazoa > Chordata > Mammalia > Perissodactyla > Tapiridae > Tapirus > Tapirus indicus. The sequence continues at coordinate 53,751,648 of CM062918.1, read as the reverse complement.
ACCTTTCAACAGCCCAATTTCTGAAACAAAGCTACAAAACAGCACCCTCATCCATCCTATCTCATTTGAGACCTTCCCACTTCAAGCCCTTCCTGGGTCAAAACACTCCACCCTTCCTGTAGGGGTCACAGAAAGGAGGATTTGCTCAGCAAGGCAGAGGTGGCTGACCCTAACAGGTGAGAAGCAAGGAATCTCCTGCAGTTTCACAAAAACTTTTAAATCCATCAGAAAAGTAATATTGCAAGCCATCTAAGACCAAGTTTTTCAAACTTGGGAACAAATATGGAATTATGTGACCATGTGCAAAGAGCACTCAAAGTTGCAGGTCAGAGAGTGCGAGTTTTTCTGGACCTAACAAAGGTTAGAGTTACACTGACCATTTAAAACCAACACCAATATATCATTTCTGAGTGGAATACAAAATTCACATGCAGCTCTCTTATGAAAGCATTTGGAGCCGGGCCCTTAAGGTACACCCTCAGGCCCCCGTTGAGGTATCAGATCCCTCACTCTCTCTGTAGTTAGGGAACCAGTGGAAATTCTGGATCTCAGCCATAATACAGTTGATAGTAAAGGAAAAATTACAGTAATATTCCAAGGAAAGAACCAACTAAGGGCAGAACTCACATTTGTGATGAACTTGATGGGAGTAACAAATCAACAAAAAAATCTTTCAAAACTTAAAGTCCATATGCCCTTCCTTCAGATTTAATCTCTTATCAGACTTATTCTCATTCTCAAATGAAACACATGGACCCAAAAGAAAAAGCAAAAACCAAAGGTTCTACGTCAAGTAAAAACCTAACAATGACACTCAACCTGCTAAAAAACAAAGGATTAGAAGAAAATGTATATTCTGAATTTTTGTCCACATTAGTATTAACAGTAACCCCAGAGCTGACTGTCTACACCAAATGGTGATCTCAGTTAGTGTTGGCATAGATTAGCTACGGTTTAAAATCAAGGTAAGACACATTTACATCCCATACAGGTCTAGTATTTCATATATGAACCAGAGAGTAAACTTAACATCATTATCTTAACACAACCAGCAAAAGTTCCTTCACAAATTTACACTTGGTTTTGATAACTGGAACCATCACTACATCACTAGGTGGGCTGTATAAGAGATGCTATCTTTTCCTTGATTTATGAGCTATGAGATTTTCAACAAAAATAGACAAATGATTTTCCACAAGTGTTCAAACCAATAACCCCCTTCGTGCTTAGTCATGGAAAATCCGGAAAATAATTCTACAGTGCTATACTACTTACCTACACTCACCTGGTTTGGGATACCCTGTCTCAAAGAGCTTCACTGTCACTGGTACACTAATGTTTAATTCTTTTCCACTCCAGCACAGGTTTATCAGCAGAGGGCTTGGTTAAAATCTGTTGCCCAGTCACTCCATAAGGATATTAAGTAAAGCAAATCCACTTAGTGATTGTGCCATGAAAGGGGAGGCCATATTGATCATCCTGATTAGCCCTGTCAGCTGGAGTAAGAAAGACTGACTGGCGCTCAGGACCAGCTGTGCAGGGTACACAGGCAGAGACAATGGGCAACATCGACAGCCTCCAAGCAATTGGTCTGGACAGTGATGGATGCTATGTGGACAGCTTATGGGGTTATTAAGGATATAGAACTGGCCCAAGGGAAACCCAAACTCTATCTCCTTTTATTAAGATAAAGTTGGATTGTCCATGATACAGTACAGGACTAAGGAGGCTTTTGTCTCTTATCATTGACAAAGGCAAAAGAAGAAAAATCAATTTATATACTAAATAAAAAAAGATAACTCAGTGAGTGAATGTGTAAGGTGATTACAAAACACTACTTGTTTGCACTGTAAGTGAATATATAAAATTCTTCAGTAAATACAAAAGCTATTTAGTTCTCTGTTATTTATTATATGTATGTTATATCTAATTATGTTTTATGTTAATATTAATAATTACATTGTTTAAGGGAGGAAAAGGGAGTCATGGCTTTCTCTACATCCCTTTTGTGCATATCAAGAGCCACCTGCTTAGTAGATAATGGAAAAAAAGGTCACACCTCAACCTTCACCCTACAGGCTGGACTGAATGGAAACTGGAAGGTGGGTACTCCCCATCCCTCTGCACCAGAAAGAGTCCCTCCAAAGTTGCAATTAAATGGCTGAAATCAGAAATAAATTCTCCTATATTTACAGATACATTCATACTCATTCACTCACATCCTTACCCATTCTTTTCCTTCTGTGTCCCACAAAAAGTCTCTAATTAATTAATTATATAACCTAGACTAAATCATTTGACTTTCTGATCCTCAGTTTCCAAATTAAGACTAATAATCACTTGCACATTAAGAATACCAATGCCGGGGCCGCCCGGTGGCGCAGCGGTTTCGTCCGCGCTTGGCAGCCCGGGGTTCGCGGGTTCGGATCCCGGGCGCCCACCGACGCACTGCCTGTCAGCCATGCCGTGGCGGCGTCCCATATAAAGTGGAGGAAGATGGGCACAGATGTTAGCCCAGGGCCAGTCTTCCTCAGCAAAAAGGGGAGGATTGGCAACGGATGTTAGCTCAGGGCTGGTCTTCCCCACAAAAAAAAAAAAAAAAAAATACCAATGCCTACAAATCATAGGAACACCCTGCAGACTAAATTAAATCGAATAAGTAATGCATGGTAGAATTCACATTCAAAGATCTTACTCCTCCCACACTCCGGTGCTTAATCTCATCAGGCCAATAAAAGCCCAGCTTATGTGCAGCGCCTTCTGGGAAGGATGGTAGCACAGGTATTCCTCTGGACACCAACAAGGTTTCCCTGAATGTGCACGCATGACAGCTAAAACTAGCAAAGTGATTCTCCATCCCAAATTGGTTTTATGTGCTAAGTGCATCTGTGTTGGGAAGCCCCCTTGAAAGAATTAGCTAGAAATTCTGTGTGGCAAAATCTCCAGAGTTTGCCATTCCTTTTGAGCACCTGATAATGGAAACATGAGGTTCTGTTCTATTGGGCCAATTCCTCCATGGTCAGGGAGATCTTCACGGCAAATGAAAGGGCTCCTGTTCCAAGAAACCTAGCCAAAGAACATCATGTTGAAGTGGAAAACTGCTGGATCTCAGTAACACTTCTCAACCATTTAAACACCTCCACCACCACTTCAGGTGAACACATCGCTGCTGCAGAATTGAGTTTCACAGCATGGGGACCTGAACTACCTCAATTTATGCTTCCAATATACATTTGAGAATATGGGGCTGGGGACACACACAGAGAGGCTGAATCAGTATCACCAAGATACTACATTTTTATCTCTACTGACCAAAAGAGTCATTTCCCCTTTTAAAGACACTGTTTTCCTTGCTCTCAGTAATAGCGTATCAACTTTACTTTCTCCTCACACTAATAGTGTGGGGCAGCATGTTGTGCCCCAAATGCCGTGTTTCCCACTGAACAATAAAAAAGACACTGCTCTACAGTATTATCACATTCCAACCTTCATAGGGTTTTCAACTTGTTTGTTGACACTCTACCCTAAGTCCTTGTGCACTGACACCATGAACAAATAAATACTTAAGAGACACAATCAACTCCTTAAGTCCCAAGGTGCTACACGAAGCAGGTTTAAGGAATTTGAAAATTCACTTTGATGCAAAGACAACAGGCATCTCTCCCCACAGACCACTTCCAAAGGTTAAGATTAGAAAGACCATGGAAGCTTCTTCAAGTGGCACAGGATTCTGGTAAATTGCCTTTTATAATATATTGACTAAGTTAAAATGGAAGGAGCATCAGACACAGGAGCTTCTTGCATATGAAACACTTTATTGCATTGATTAGAACATTGCAGTTAAAAACCTTGCTAAACTTAGAGCACCCTAAGTTGAAGGTCTGCAAGAGGTTGACCTTCAATCTCTACCATTTTGTATCAGTTGTGATATTAGTTCCCTAGAGCTGACATAAAAAATTACCACATAATGGGTGTCTTAAAACAGCAGGAATTTATTCTCCCATAGCTATAGAAGCCAGAAGTCTGGAATAAAGTTGCTGGTGGGTCACACTCCCCCTGAAGACTCTCAGGGAGAATCGTTCCTTGTCTCTTTAAGTGTCTTGGGGGCTCCATCTTCACATGGCATTCTTCTCTGTGTGCCTCTCTGTGTCCTCTCCTCGTCATATAAGGACACTAGTCATTGGATGAATCCAGTATGATCTCATCTCCATCCTTAAGTAATTGCATCCGCAAAGACTATTTCCAGATAAGGTCACATTCTGTGATTTCAGGTAGACATGAATTTGGAGGGGACACTATTCAAACCACTACAGTTATTAATGAAACGTCAAGTTGAACTCTTAAGGCAAGAATTACCTTGATATAAAAATAATACTTTTTGTAGAAATATGAAAATGCAGATTATATGCATAGCCATCATAACTGGATAATAGTGAGTGACCTCATCTAAGGAGATAAACTGAAGATGAGCTAAGAAAAGCCACAATTATGAGTAAGCCCACGCCAACAGCTTCCCCACTTCTCTTTCACCCTTCTCTAAAGGAATAGAGCTGTGTTATCAGAACCAAAGATGGAAATTAAATGACATTTTTCAGGAAAAACATGCAGCACTACCTCCCTCCCCACACTTCCAACCCAAGAAAGATCTGTAAACCAGACTACATTTTTACCTAGATTCATTGCTATGCTCAGTTAAAAACCAAACATTTCAGCATCCAGGCAACATAAATTAATCTAAATTGAGAAAAGAAAACACAGCATAGTATAGGCCACAGCTAGACGTGCTAACTTGCTTTTCCAAGATATTCCGCAGAAATTAAGAGCACAACTGTTGAATCCTCTAAACTAGTGTATAGGCCATGAGTTTAATTTGCAGGGTTAATGGCAACTCCAGAAGGAGAGCCATCTGAACGAGTGTTTTCTACCAGAATCTTTCTCGTGCACACATAAAGCTGGGAAAGGTTTTCAACAACTTCAGCACAATATTTCACTCTATCTAACCTATCAGGAGAAACAAACCAGAAAGCTTCAGAAAACTGTTACACATTCCCAAGTTCTCTAGGCTTAAGGAACAACCACCTTCACAATAACAAAGTGTTTCCAAGAGGGAAACTGTTGAATGTTAACTCCCCAGATCGCTGCACTGTTGTTCCTCCAGTGGGTGGAGGAAGATGCAGCCTCCCTCAACACTTTAGTCACGAGAAGCAGCACACGGCCAGTACCCCGGGCTTCAGTGGAAGTCTATGCCTTCATGAGAACCTCCCATAATGCATATAGAAGTGTTGTGACATACAACCAGTTCCCAATGGTGACATCCAAGCCCTCTGACCAGGAGCTCACAGTGAGTTTTCTGTCAACACTAGGGGTCCACGGTCTAGGTCATCAACTTACAGTAACAGGTCCACTGGCCTGCCTTTCTGTCCTGGGGGCAGTGGGGACAACTGGGGAGTGGGAAGAGAAGAAAGAAATAAAAATTTTCAAGTCTTGTACCAGAAAATAGTGAAGTTGAACAGAGGCCTATGAGAGTATCTCAACACAATGTGGATGAAGGAATAGGAGAAAACTTTCAAGTTAAATTTCAAATCCAATGTAACTCTAAAAATGTTTCCTAAGGTCTTGGACAACTATGACCCACTTTGCTATTACAGAAGGAACAAAATGAATATCTACAAATCGCCTGAGAGGTTAATCAGCTTGGATAACTCAACCTCCTTCAACAGTCTCCTTTCTTTTCAGAAAGGACTTTTCATCTGGAAGACTACAAACTCCATTCCTAGTCTCATACTTTAAATACTATCGAGTATGGTTCCCCTCAATAGTATAAAGTGTAAATTCCTTCCTTTACATCTTTAGCACTAAAATCTCTCTCTCTCTCCTACACATTTCATTTAGAAGTTCCAGAAAACCAAAATGAACAGAAACCCCAATGGAGAGCCATTCAGTGTGACAGACACTTCAAACAGGCAGTTCAGCAGTCAGAGGCACAAGGTGGCAGCCAGGGCTGTGACCATGTCAGGAGGCCTCTCTGATCCAGGTGTGACAGCCAACACAGGGCTGCTCACAGAGACATGACAAAGGCGGGGCGAGTGGCTGGTGCATTCACCACTTCTTTTATAGTTGTGTTTCTTCTTTCCTCAAGTCTGCCAATAGCTTTTTATAAATATGCAATTGATGATAAGTGGGTACCTCCTCGTATCAGATTAGGGAGATGAAATGTCCACGTCACTTAGCCAGGACAAGCTAAGAAGCCAAAACCAGTAAGTGATCACCAAGAGGAGTCCAAAGGATAGCTCCAGAGGGAGAACATGCCAAGAATGGGCTTCAAGTCACTGCGGTCATCTTCAGGCAGACCCTCTGGACTCACTGGTAACACAGAGGTGGCTAACAGACTTGGCCTGGCTAACTTCTGCCTTCTGCTCAGACACATTTTGGCTGCTATACACTTTTCTCCAAATCCAGAAAGTGGACAGGCTGAAAATAAAGCAGCTGATCCCACTCCTGACAATGCCTGTGCATTGTGATTTTTCAAATTGACAGTCCAAACAATCTGAGCCCCAAGAAGTCTTACATTCAACTCCAAACCCCAATTGGGACATTTTACAGGCATGTGGCACTGCACAGCCATTTATCCTTTTCTAAGCAGATAGAAATCCCGCCTGAAGACACACACTCAGATGACACTTCTACCCCATCAGCACCAGTCCAGATGGCAAGGATCACACAGGTCCCAGGAACACGTCATCTCTGCACTGCTCTTTTGAAAAATTATTATTCATCAAGTGCTTTCTAAGAAAATAAGATTAATGAGACAACTCAGACCAGATGAAAAAGCAATAGCAGAAATCACCTTGTTTAGTAAAGGTTGAGTACAACGATGTTAAGAATCAAGGAGACAAGTGCTCAGGTGAGATAGCAAAGGCCCTCAAATTCACATGAGATTCCCCATGAAATTATCCACAGAAGATGAAAACTGGGGATAAAGCTGTCACTAGAAGTCTGGGCTACATCCTATCTAGAAATAGTTATTTCAGAATAAAATATATTGAAAGTAGTAAAGAATGTAGCAGAATAAGGAAACTTGCTCATCAGACAAACCACAATAAAGCTGAAATAATTACATCCTCATGGTGATATGAGAAGAACAGATAAATGAAATAGACATGATGTCTAGTGCATATACAGTATTCATATATGATAAAATTTTCATCAAAACTCCTTAGGGAGGGGCCGGCCCGGTGGCGCAGCGGTTTAGTCCGCGCTTGGCAGCCCGGGGTTTGCTGGTTCGGATCCCGGGCGCCCGCCGACGCACTGCCTGTCAGCCATGCCGTGGCGGCGTCCCATATAAAGTGGAGGAAGATGGGCACGGATGTTAGCCCAGGGCCAGTCTTCCTCAGCAAAAAGAGGAAGATTAGCTCAGGGCTGGTCTTCCTCACCAAAAAAAAAAAAAAAAAAACTCCTTAGGGAAATGAAAGAATATTCAAAAAGTGGTGCTACACAAATGTTTATCTTAAAGTTAGATCATACTTCGTCCTATATACCACAATAACATTTATATGAATTAAAAGAATTAGATTTTAAAAATAAAAACATAAAACAAGATTTATGCAATTTACCTCAGTTCGATTGGAAAAGTCTTTCTCAGTAAAAACAATGCAAGAGAAGAAACAAGAGATCTCACAACATAACAAGTAAAAACATAGTAAAATAAAGTCAGAAGATATATGATGAGCTTTGAAAATATATCTACAGAATATGCCAAAAAGTTACTATCTATCAGAGAGATACTAGCTAGGCTGACAAAAAAAATCAGGAAGAAAACAAAACAAATATCCAATACAAAATGGTTCAAGAATAGTAAAATTTTCACAAAAGAACAAATATAAATGGCAAGGAAATAAAAAGTTCATCTTCAATAAAACCCTTAAAATACAAATCTATACGACATCCTCTAACTGTGTTAGTAACTACCTGAACACGCATTGTGTTGGTAAGAAATACAGCGAAATACACACTTCCCTCCATAAGATGTACAAGCTTTTTGACAGCCCATATGGCAATATTCTTCAAGGGCCTTAAATATGGTCACATTCTTTAGACTGATAACTTTATTTCTAGGAGTTTTTTAGGGAAGATAATTAGAGATAAACAAAAGTATTTAAGTTTGAGGACATTCATCACTGCTTTTTTCATAAGCAGGATACAAAATAATATAAACTACACACACATATGCATGTGCACAAGAAAGACTAAAAGAAAATCCACCCAAATGTTAGTAGTGAATTTTATTATCTTTAAATTCTGACTTTATAAATGATTTATTGTTTGCTGTGTTTTGATTTCCTGCATATGCAGTAGACGGTCTCATAATCAACCACTCCTTAACAACTTGCCAAATTAAAAGCAAATCTTTAGTGGGTGAGCTACACCCACCATTGAGCGGTATGCCTACTAGTCTGTTGGTTCTTAAACCTGGTCAAGCCAGTTGTATTTACTGGGTATTTATATAGTTAAATATCATATGGACCACAGAAATACAAGCACAAAAAGAAAGAATTGCTGTTTGAACAAAAACTCGGAACACTTTGATGAATTGCTAAAAAAAATTGCTGTCAAGTTAGCTGAGGGCCAGACAATTGTTAATGAATTGGAAGAATTTTTTTTAATATAAAGGGTCTATACTCATATTACTTCTCAAATATCTTTTAAATTCACACACTACTTTAAAGAGCCCCAAACCGGAAATTATAGACCCACAGCATGGGAGTGACTCATGGCGGAAAGATGTTGCAGAACTCCAATTAAACCCATATTCAGAGAAGTTTGTTACAGACATGTATATCTTTTAGATCAAAATTTAAATGGGTATGTTTTAGGTTAAAACTTTTTATGATCCTCAATTTTAACCAACTTTTTTGTTTTTTTGTGTGTGTGAGGAAGACTTGCCCTGAGATAACATCCGTTGCCAACCCTCCTCGTTTTTTCTGAAGAAGACTGGCCCTGGGCTAACATCCGTGCCCATCTTCCTCTGCTTTATATGGGACACCGCCACAGCATGGCTTGACAAATGGTGCGTTTGTCTGCGCTGGGATCGGAACCTGCGAAAGCCTGGGCCACCGAAGCAGAGCGTGAGAACTTAACCTCTATGCCACCGGGCTGGCCCCTTTAACCAATTTTTTCGACAAACCAATTACAAGTCTAATTAAACTAATTTTGACAAACTAATTTTAAGTCTTGTCATGTCCAATAAGAAGGATTCCTTTGCATTCCTTTCACGACGGAGGAGGAAATGTTCTTTTGAGCAGAAAGGGGGTAGAGTGTCGGGGTGGGGAGAAGGAAAGGGAAGAAAGAGTAAGGAAAATTAGGAAGAGAGGCTATTTAGATTTCCAAGCAGCAAGACTCAAAGTCTGTGCAAACAATTTTAGAATATTTAGATGCTGCAATGGCTTATTATATGGTCAATGCAATAATGCGAATATCTCTACCTGCCACATAGGACTTGATCAAAAGAAAAGTCAGTTCAAATTTTTTTGGACATTGTTTCAAAAAATTGTAATAAAGTACTACAAATTCCAAAATTAAAAAAAATAGCTAAAAAACAATTTAGCAAATGTTCATTTAAGCTAGTCGAAGAAGGTCATTCTACAGCAGGAGAGTAAAGGTATTGATTTTTTAATACAGTAGATCTGACTTTTTTAAAAAACACTTTTATCCAGGTGTAATTGACAGACAATAAAACACATATTAAAAGTATACAAATAAGGGGCCGCCCGGTGGCATAGTGGTTTTGTCCGTGCTTGGCAGCCTGGGGTTCGCCGGTTCAGATCCCAGGCGCCTGCCGACGCACTGCCTGTCAGCCATACTGTGGCGGCGTCCCATATAAAGTAGAGGATGATGGGCACGGATGTTAGCCCAGGGCCAGTCTTCCTCAGCAAAAAGAGGAGGATTAGCAACGGATGTTAGCTCAGGGCTGGTCTTCCTCACACAAAAAAAAGTATACAAATAAATTTTAAATATGTATATCCCTGTGAAACCATGACAATCACGACAATGAACATATCCATTACTCCCAAAAGTTTTCCTATACCCTTTGGTAATCCCTCCCTCCCAACTCTCACTTCCCACTGTCCTGTGGCACCACCAGTCTGTTTCCTGTCACTATACATTAGTTTGCATTTCTAGAATTTTACATAAATCTTTTTTTGTCCGGCTCTGTTCACTCGGCATAACTATTTTGAGTCACCCATGTTGCTGCATATACCAATAGTTCATTTATTTTTATTGCTGAGTCATAGTCCCTGGAATGGATACAACATAAATTGATCCTTTCACATGTGGAGGGACATTTGGCTAGTTTCCAATTGGGGGCTATTTTAAACAAAGGTCATAGTAACAGGTGTATGTGTCTGCTGTCCCACCTGTGACATCTGTATAGAAGTCTTTGTAAGGACATAGCTTACATTTCTCTTGAGTAAATACCAAGGAGGAGAATGTCTGGGACATATGACAGGTGTTATGTTTATTCAGAAAGTGATGCTGGGAGCCAGCCCTGATGGCCTAGTGGTTAAAGTTTGGCACACTCCGCTTTCGCAGCCCGGGTTCGGTTCCCGGGTGCGTAACCACACCACTTGTCTGTCAGTAGCCATGCTGTGGTGGCAGCTCACATAGAAAGACTTACAAGTAGAATATACAACTATGTACTGGTGCTTTGGGAAGGAAAAAAAGAAAGTGATGCTGGGTAAATCCCTTATGTGAAAAAAATTAAATTACATCATAATTCATACTATATATCATAATGAAATTTATATGAATTGAAAGAATTAGATTTTAAAAATAAAAGTGTAAGACACAAAAAACTGAAGAAACTGCCAAACTGTTTTCCAAAAAGGTTGCACCATTTTACATTTCTACCAGCAATGGGTGTGAGTTCCAAGTTAGCTATATGTATGTTTTATAGGACACAGGATCCCTTCTCTATGCAACACACGCTATATATAGCTTTGCCTACTTGAAAGGAATTACAGTGTAAGGTGACCATTTTAAATAATTATGAATGTGAATTTTTAATTTCTGCCCTTTCCTTGTCACACAAATTATAACAAAAAGCAGCAAAGTACATTGATAAGAACAGCATACATTTATTGAGTGTTTACCATGGGCTTGATTCTATGTATTCTATCTTACAAATACCCTACAACAATTCCATGAAGGTAAACCCATTTTATAGGTGAAGAAACTGAGAGAAAGAGGGGACAAATAAATTACCCACGGTCACAGCACTAATGAGTGGCAGAGCCAGGATTTTATCTCAGAAGTCTGAGCCCCACGCTTTAGCTCTTAACTACTACCTGTACCCTCTGCTACCATCTATATATTCCTGACTACTGGTTATTTATTGTACAAAGCCATGAATAACCCCTAATATAGTCACACATCACTTAACAACAGGGATATGTTCTGTGAAACGAGTCGTTAGACAATTTCATCATTGTGTGAATATCATAGAGCATACTTACACAAACCTAGATGGTACAGCCTACTACACACCTAGGCTATATGGTACTAATCTGATGGGATCACTGTCTTATATGCGGTCCCTTGATGACCAAAATATCTTTATTCAGCATATGACTGTAATTCTTTTCAAGTTCTACCTCAGAGACAATTGACTTCAATACTTTAAGAGATTGGGTAATAAGCCCTGGAACAACATTTTGAACTCAAGGGTCAGAGCAAATGCTGAATTCTTACAACACCAACATCTGTACATAATATAAAATCATCACAGCAGTGACAGAATGGATATTGATTCAATCCAGCAGATGTCACCTATTAAGTACAAAAATTGGTCCCAAGCAGTGAGAAGATATTCCAAAGAACATGGCTTACTTTTAACAGAGTGCTTTTTATCCACTGTACCTCAGGCCGCGGTGGTTTTACAAACCAGGTCCAGTTACTAAAGGCCTTGCCACCAAGACACTGGGCTGGACAATAAGCAGGTCATCAACACGTTGTATTTTAAAAACTTTTTGGTATCTGCTACCATCGTTCTAAAGAGTAAAAACAGAGAGTAATTGTGCAGCCCCTTCTTTGTCTAAGGAGAGCCTAAGAGTCCAACAGGGACCAAGGACAGCGCTTGCATTAAGGAGAAGGCAAGGAAAATAACATTTCCTAGCAGCAGCAGACTGTGACATCGACCACGCTACACAGAAGATTGATTCATATTTAAAAAAAAGAGGAAACGTTGGAAAAATAATCAGCATCTTCCCAGCACTGACAAAAGGGAAGGAAATGGCTCTACTAGCAAGATTATATATGTCCAGGTAGAGGGGTCATAGAGTGAAAGAGGATTGTTCAGTGACAAATCAACAGATATTTAACACCTGCTGGGTACATTGCGGGGTGCAGGGGGTATGTGATGGTTAGATACAAACAAAGAGTAGGAAACAAGATCTCTACCTCAATTTGGAGTTTATCATCAAGTTAGGGAAAGGGCCAAAGATCAAGACACACTCCGTGCCAGATCCATAGTTATTCATCACCACCACCATCTTTGCTAATGTTGACTAAGTATAGCCATTATGCAAAGTTCTCCCAAAACACTGCCTCATTTAACCCTCCCCAAAATCATGTGAGGCAGACATTGCTCACCTCCATTTTACATATTATTAAGCAGACTGGGACAAGTTCCACGACTTGCTCCTGACCATGTAGCTAGTAAGGGGTAGAGCTGGGAATCCAATGCAGCTGTGTTCAACTCCAATGCTGGGGCTTAGCTACTTCGTCATAAGAACTCTTCAGAGCCTTCATAAACTCATTCAGGAATGACCCCCTGGTTAGTAAGGGCCTGAAAGGCTTCCTGTAGGAAGGAGAGATACAGCAGAGAAACTGAAGGGCAAGAGGTAAGAGCATTGTAAGACAATGAAAGGCTTTCAGACAAAGCCTGGGCAACCACTTGGTGGGACGTGGTCAAATAAAGTCACAAATGTTCACCAGTCACCTCATATACCAGGCTCTGGCAACACAGTTATGAAAAAGTCTGACACAGTGCCTAACTTCGAGGGACTCACCGTCTACTGAGAGGGGCAGACACCTCCAACAAGAGTGGGTCTCCCAGGCAGGGACATACTCCTGAGGGTCTGGCACAACTGGTGACCCCCACCGTTCACACCTGAGCCTAAAAAAGAACAGTGAGTGTTTCTGTTTACCAGGTGGCATGGCACTACCATAAGTCAATAGCATCAAGTCAGTTTTCAATTCCTGGGACTCATCAGCTTTGAAATTTTAATTTTTCTTAAATTGGATGATACTTGCACTATTTCATATTATGAGAAAAAAAGGAGGCTTATAAATATTTTAATATCAACCTATCAAATTGGCACACAGAATATAAATGTGATCATAAGATGTAATCACACCCTTCCCCCTTTTTGCCCCCAGCCTTTCCTTCATGAAAAATTCAGCCTTAAAGCCATTAGGTAGGATAGAACCAGGTAGGTGCCAGCAGCAGGTTGGCGGGGGGGGGGGGGGGGGGGGGCACTGCCAGGGTGGCCCAGAACAGGGAAAAACTAGAACCATGGTGTTCAACCGGAATTTAAAGCGTGGGTGTGGGTTCATGATTTTCAAGATAGGCAGGCAGACAGACATGCAGACAAACATGTACACTCACAAAGATGCAGTAGTAGTAATCTATCTATATATATAGATATACAGTCAATCCTCATTATTTATAAATTTCGTATTTCCAAACTCACCTACTCACTAAAATTTATTTGTAACCGCAAACTTAATCTTGTAGCATTTCCTGGTTATTCGTGGACACATGCAGTGGTGAAAACATGGAGTCACCCAACACATGTTCCCAGCTGAAGTCCAAGAAGGCAATGTTCTGTCGTCTTGTTTCAGCTCTCAGACTGTAAACAAGTGTCCTTTTTGTGGTCTATTAGCACCATGTTTTCACATTTTTGTGCTTTCTTTGTGATTTCACTGTTTAAAATGGCCCCAAGTATAGTGCTAAAGTGTTGTCTAGTGTTCCCAAGCACAAGAAGGCTGCCATGGGCCTAACAGAAAAAATGTATATGATTGATAAGCTTCATTCAGGCAGGAGTTAAGTAATGTTGGCCATGAGTTCAATGTTAATGAATCAACAATATATATTAAATATGGTGTCTTTAAATAGAAATGCAAATAAAACAAGGTTATATACTGATTAGTTAACAAAATTATTGTGACCAGAGGCTGGCAGAAACTCAACCCTGTATTTCCCCAAGGAGCAATGGTTCAGTATTCACTAATTCAGTGTTCACTCTGACTTTATAGAACATAATTTTTGTGGACAACAAGAATCTAAGATATTCCCTAGCTCTGAACACTGAGAAGGCCTGGGACGAATGATACCCCAATAGCAGAGAGTGTATTTAGTGCCCAGATTTTGGCTTCAAATGACCTTTTTCTAATCAAAGCTACCAGGGCTCCATGGAGAAAGGGCTGATTTCAGGGCTGGGGAAGGGGAAGTATAAGCCTGGCGCATCTTCTGTCAGAACATAAAGGATTGATCAAATAATGACGGAGATGTGTCCAAAGGACACAGGAAGCAGTCTGAAAGGGCTTCCACTAGCCACATCAAGAACAATTTGAACATCAGAATGATAGTAACAGATTATAGCTTGCTGAATGAAATATGAAAACACGAGTACCACACCAACATAAATAAATGAATAAATAAATAAAATGAAAGTCTGATGAGGAATGGAATAGCTATATAGTTTCAAAGTATTTCCCTACAAAATAGTTAGTAGAACAGGAAAAAAAATAACCTTTACAGAGGCGAAACTGGGCCGACACCACCTCAGTCATATGATGAGGTGAACATCATCGGTAACGGGACCAATCTAGATTGTGCACCACAGGACAGGATGCAACAACACAGCATCATTTCTATGACCTTCTTGCCTAAGATACAAAACTTGAATTTAATCATGAGGCAACAAGACACAACCGAAATTGAGGGATATGCTACAAAATAACTGGCCTTTCATCCTCAAAAAGGTCAAGGTCATGAAAGCCAAAGAAAGACTCATGGAATGTTCAAACTAAAGAAGATAAAAGACACGTGACAAGTAATTGCAATGAATGATTCTGAACTTGATCCTCTTGCTGTAAGTGACGTGAATGGGACATACGGTGAAACTCGAATGTCTGAGGATTAGATGGTAGTAATTTTGATGACTGTACTGTGGTTAGGTTCAAGGATGTCCTTTTATAGGAAATACCTGCTAAAATAAAGGTAATTGGGGGTGACTGTGCATTAGGTCAGCAACTTGCAACCAAATGGTTCAGGGAATCACCTTTGTGCTATACTTTCAGTGTTTCTATAAGTTTGTGATTATTTCAAAAAATTTCAAAGTATTAAGAAAAAAAAAAAAAGATGCATAACACAGCAGTAAGGGTGACAAGGAAGCACAGGATGAGTATCCTCCTCTCTACTAACTCTCCATCCACCCCTAAAGCACAGGAAACCCCCACTGCAAGCCCACAAACCCTCCAGGCTACTGCACTGCCTCTGCCCTCCCCCTATAGCTACAGGTCCTACAAGACTTTTCTACACTGACAGATCTCTAATTACTCACCTTATTCCTCATCTGGCTTCTGCTCAGCACTGCCAAGGTTCCTCATGTCTTCCCTGCTGATAAAACAGGCATTCACTTGCCAGTCTTTGCCTGTCTGCACAGCACTGAACAACAGTGGCCACTCTCGTGGGCTTCCTCCCATCTCTCTGCCCTCCTCCTTCTCAGTCTTCTCCACAGGCTCTCTTCCTTGCTTAAACCTTGGGGTCCTTGAGTGCTTTCCCAGTCCCTCTTCTCCAACTCCACACCCTTGCCTAGTGGACCTCATCTGTTCTCAGGACTTGCATTCGTCAGATCTGCAGATAGAGGCCAGATCTCTCTCCGTGCTCCTCAGCCAAGTCTACACCATATCTCCCCAAAGTCTTTCACGAGCATATAAAACTCATCTTATTCAAAAATGAACTCAACCCTTCTCCCCTCCGCCCCCTCCCAAACTTGCTCCCCTTCCTACTTTCCTGATCTCAATGCAACCAACACCCACCCAATCACCAAAGCCAGAAATGGGACAATCATCCTGGACAGCACCCTCTCCTGCATTCCCACATCCCATCACCCAGGTCCTGACAACTTTAACTCCTAAATATCTCTCAAATCTGTCCTTTTCTCCTAGTATAGGATACCATTGACTCCTGCTCAAATTACTGCGACAGCTTCCCAACTGTGCTCCCCACTTCTATCCTTATTGCCCTTGACTACACACCCCACATCTCAGTCAGTGGTCTTCCTCAAGTTCACATCTGACTAGATCCCACTCAGCTTAATTCTCTTTAATGGATCCCACTGTTCTTAGGAAAAAGTCTTAAACCCATTACTAGATACAACAAGACCTTCTTATCAACTCTAACTCTCTATCTTAAATATTTTCCATGTCCATCTTGCTGACAATAACGCTCCCAACATCCAGCAGGATGCCTGGCACTTTGTAAATATTCAATAAATGTTTGTTGGATGACAGAATTAGTCAGTTAGATGGTGGGAGGGTAGGCCAACTTAATATTTAACACAAACTCAAATCTTCAAATATACAGAAGTATTAAACACATGACTCTCATCCTTGGTCACAGCTTAACAAAAATGTCAGACAGGATTTGCACAAAATTATTAGCAGTGCCAGGGCAAGGCCCCTGAGGTTAGATGTTAAAGATGAAGAAGGGAAACACACTTGCTCACAGTCAAGCAGGCAGTGGTTCTCGCTGTCACGTGCCACAGCATGACTCAACTCCACTGTACTTAATGTGTGAAGCCCACTGCCCACAGTGTGCTGATACTAGGCTTATAAAGAGAGGGGCAGTGGGCCTACCCAGGGAGACACAGACACAAGCACAAAGAGCAAGGGCCAGGGGCAGTCAGGTCTGTTCTACACAGAGGTCAAATAAACCCTAAGGAATGAAGACCAAAATTATAGGTAAAAATCAAATGAGGAACATTTATAGAAACTCACTTGGCACATGCTGGTGTGAAAGGATCTTTTTGAATCTTTTATTATTCCTTATGTTTTCCCTCAAACTCCACTAAGATATGGCCATTCTAGAGGTTTGTTGAAGAATAGAAGCCAATGTGCTCCCAACTACTCTCACCTACTTTCCTTCAGGTACTGCTGGGAAGTCAAAGGAGAGATGGAGTCAAGAAAGAAACATGCAAAGGCAACAGAATTAAGGCCATTTTAGCTTAAAAATCATCACTGAAATGGAATCAGTAACCTAATTAAGAAGGCGGGGTGGTGGGTGTGGGCGAGCCACCATCAGCCTTTCAAGCCTTAGAAGATGATCTTGATGTCTAGATGACAAATAAAAAGCTACCACGACTTCTGTGACCTCATGATGGCTCTCATGCCTATTAAGCATTAAGAGAGATCTCTTCCTTGGAGGAAAGAGAAACACTAAGAGGAATCCAAGGGTGCTTGAAGGACAGGAGAAAGCCCACAAGCACACAGAGAAAGCAACATCCAAGGGACACGGGACTACAGGTGAGAAAACCACTGCTGTGAAGAGACGCAAGCAGCCTAACCACATGGAAAACTCATCAGGGGATAAGCAGAGGACAGCCTAGTTACTATGGTGATGATGGTGATGCCACCATACCAACAGCTGCAGCCCACCATAGAGCACTGGCTATGTGCCAGGCTGTGCCAAATATTGTCTTACAACAAACATTACGAGGAGGGAACTATTAACTCCATTCTACACAGCAGAAGACACAAGTACAAAAAGGTAAATTTTGCCAAAATTTCTAAGTGTAGGAAGTGGTGGGATTAGGACTTGAACCCAGGCCTGCCTAATTTCAAAATCAATGACCTTCTGTTTGAAGTACCATTTCTAGTTACTCACTTGCGAAAAACTGTTCCCATCCAGAAGGAAAAGGCGAGTGTCCACTTAAACACTCATAGAAGAATCTAGTAGTGAGGAAGTTAGCCAGCAATACTGTGGTGAAGAAACACTTTATCACTGACCTGACGTGGGTTAGCACAATAAATGTTCAAGTAATGGACGATCAGGACAGAACTTTGACCTACCATTCTTCATGGGAAAAATGAAATATGTTCTCTAGGCCTGGATTCTACCATCACTGAACTTTTTACCATTAAACCACAGGTGTTCCTTTCCTAGTATTACTCACAATAATTCCAACCTAAAAAAGATCTTTTTGAAACAGAAAACGTTGCCTTACTAGGTTCTCTAAGTCATCGGTAACACTATTAACTAATACTAGTTAACTAGTAACACTGGTGTAAGTTATATTAGTTACTGTTAACACTATAAAAGTCTATCAAAATGTATCATAAGTATCCAAGGAAGGAAAATTCTGCTATTCTGTCCTACAAGGCCTAGGTGTAGTGGCACGCATCTCCAAAGAGGCATTTACCAGAATTGGAAACTGTGGCAAACACAGGGGATTGGCTTACTTGTAGCATGAAGAGGCTGGAGAACTAAACATTGTATAGTGTCCAGACTCCTTTGTCGCTATGGTACCCAACGTGACTTAGACTTTACCTATGACATGGGCTCATGGGGACTTTGATTTGGAACTGAGTCATGTGGCAAACAGGCAGAGTGCAAAGGCATCCATGAGAAGCAAGGTCTCCTGGCAAAGGAGGCATATTGAGGGAGCTAGCAGCTCAAGTACTGGTTCTTAATTCAACAGCTTCCCACAGCAGCTTTCCTGATTCTGGTAGGAAAAAATGGTTCTGGGGCAGGGGCTGTCCTGGAGGTTCAGCCTAGAGCTGACTCCTCCAAACCTTCCAAGGATTCTGGAAGCACTCACCCCCTGGATTAAATCTACTTCAGCTTTAACTCCCTAGAGTAGATTTTGTGTCTAATACAGGAAATGTGAGCAATAACAAGAAGCTCATCACTTTTACTGGCTTATTAGATTCATAAAATATTAGGTATAAAATACTTAGCCATGAAGGATAAAGAAACAAACTCAATTTATTTTAATTACATTTTGGTATAATATCATTTGGGCTACGGTAATTCATATAAACTATAGTATCACACCATTTTATAAACCTAAACCTACACTGTAATTCACCTCATTCATAAACATGAGATAACTTGACCTACTTTCTAATATATTCAGCTCCTTCTTGTCTGCATTAATCTGTAGTGACATTTTAAAAGTTGCTCTAATAATTTCCATTATATGAAAATGCATTTTTCATTTATATCATCTTTGATTTTCTTCTCACAAACAAAATACTGTTTTCTCAACAGTTAGCTAGCAAATGTCATAGGAAACAAGATGTACATGACAGCTGATACAAAAGGTTCACTGCTTTTGATGGGGTCCAATACTGGGTTTCTTGATAGGGGAGGAGGGTGGAAGAGGAAGAGGAGGCAAAGAAGGAGACGATTTTGCCTTAAGTCTACACAATATGAGAATGATAGGTTTGGGTCTCTCTTTGTATATAACCTGTGGAAAATTATAGAGCACAAATTTAATAAATAAATATAAATTCCATATCAACTAATATAATCAGGTCCACACTTCTCAATAGTTCTCCTATCTCAGGAAATAAAGAGAAGAAACCCACTTCTACAGACACCTTCCAATTACATCCACATTGTGACCAGCAATAGCCTCCTGAACAACCTGGGTTCCTTCCCTCTGACAAAGCCCTCTTTAATCCACTGTCGATAATCCTTTTGAGCAGGTCCTTCCTGTGTTCAAGAAATTTCTATGGTTCCCAAATGCCCAGAGCAGAGGTTGGAAAACTATGGCCCACAAAGTAAGAATGATTTTTACATTTTTATATGGTTGAGAAATAAATAAAAAGAATTATATTTCATGACACATGAAAATTATATGAAATTCAAATTTCAGTGTCCATAAATCTGGTTTTATTGGAATACAGCTACACTCATTTATTTATGAAATGTCTATGGCTGCCTTTTGCACTCCAACAGTGTAGTATAGTAGTTGTAACAGAGATGGTAGCCTAAAATATTTACCATCTGGTACTTTATCCAAGAAGACTGCTAACTTCTGGCCTGGAGTATAAAATCCATAGCCCTTGGCCTGATAATGCAGGTCACAGAAATCTGGATCTAATCAACCTTCCTAAGCCTTATTTTCTTCTACTTGAGGACATAATGTCTACTCCACTGAGATGCTCTTCTCTATTTCTCCTAAACATAACTCCCTCTCCCTTTCCTGCTCCAAAGCTCTGTTCAATCCAAACAGCTTGTAGACATCCTTCTCTCTCTTCATAAAAGGAGTCATATCATACATACAATTAACTTCCATGAGGTTAAAAAAGGAAAATGATTTTAAGAGTGCCCAAGGCTTTCTCCACAGCACTTTTTGTAATAGCAAAAGACTGAAAACACCCAAAGGTCCATCAGTAGGGCAGGTTGAGTAGGTTAGAGCAAATCCATACAATAGAGGATGATGCAGCTGTGTGAAGGGGCAAGGATTATTTCTATGCACCACTATGGAACAAGAGCCAGGACAGATTGAGTGAAAAAAGTAAGGTGGAGAAAAATGTGTACAGCATAGTATTGTTTATCGAAGAAGAGAGGAAGATATAAACATGAAAGCTCACATACATTTGCTTGTATATTTAAAAAGTGGTGTAATGATAAGCCTTATTTTTTTCTGCTGACTATGGGGAGGGAGGAAATAGGATGAGGAGGGGACGGGGGTAAAAGCCAACACCTCTGAATATGCCTTACGTTATAGATGAGACTTTGAAACCTTGACAATATTGCATAAAATTATTTAAATTAAAAATTGAAAAAAAAGAATCTCTAAAAACATAAAATGAAACCAACGAACCTGACTACGTATCCAGTTGGTGGCACAATCACACAGAGAGGAACTATTCCCAATATCTTTAAAACACAGACTGTTGTGTATGTAGCACAAGATATGAAAAAAATACGACTATCATTGAGAACTGGGATTCTGGGCATGGATGAAAAAATATACATATACAGCTGATGAAGCTAAGTAAAAGCCCTATATACCTGAATTTCACTTGGAAGTATCAGCATGAATAATTTGTTTTCTCTTTATATATATGCACACACACAAACATGCACATATACACATAACACATGCATACTGCCTAGTTTTGTCCACTGTAAGATCCAGAAACAATGATATATCCAGCAGCAATAAACATGGCCTAGTTTCTACATTGTGCCTTCTAACTACTCTAAAGAACCAGGGCTCCTTAGAGAAGTGGTGGATCCAGTTCTGGAGCAAGAAATTGATAAGACAAGTCTGTAAATTTTGGCACACCAGAAAGTATACAAAAATATAAAAAAATACAAGAGTCATATCAAAAGGACTTGGGAGCCAACTTGAATTAGTTTCCACTGGCCAAATATGGATCAATTTGAGCATCAATAAGAAAACTGAATTGAAACACATCAATTACATTTGCACTGAAAATTGCAAAAATCAACCAAAAAAATAAAACCTTAGTAATCACTTTTGGAGGATGTGACTAGGGAATCGACTCATTGTTTCAAAAATAAAGGGAATATATCAAGTGTTTGTCCTGACATTCCTTCGTGAACCTCAGAGTAAACGTAATTGGTGAGATTAAGTTTCTCTTTATATAAGAATTCTCATATATAAACAAGAACAGAATGATAGAATTAGAACATCACTATTTTACAATCACTAATGAAGTAAATGATAAAAGCAATTGTCATCAATGACCAATATCACAGAAAGTCACATCTCCAGCAACCATGTATTTCTTTGAGAATACAGAGCCCACTTATGAGGCAGTCTGGCCACGAAAACCTAAAAAACAAAACCCAGATCTGAATCTGACCAAAACTCAAGATGTAACTAACAAATCATAGAAAACACAAGGAACAGAGGATCATGTTAAATGGCACCATAGGGAAGCAATCATCAAAATTCAGACTGAGGGAAAACTCCATAGCACAGTTTCTCAACCTTGGCACTACTGACATTTTGGGCCAGATAATTCTTGTTGTGGGGGGCTGTCCTATGCATCGTAGGATGTTTAGCAGCATCCCTGGCCTCTACCCAATAGATGCCAGTAGCACCTCGCGGCAGTGACCACCAAAAATGTCTCCAGACATTGCAAAACATCTCTAGGTGGGGTAGGGAGATCATCCCCACTTGGGAAACCCAGGGGCCAGTCCAGTGGCATAGTGGTTAAGTTAGCTCGCTCCACTTCGGCGGCTTCGTGGGTTCGGATCCTGGGCGCAGACAGATGCACCACTTGTCAAGCCATCCTGTGGCAGCGTCCCATATGAAACAGAGGAATATAGGCATGGATGTTAGCCCAGGGCCAGTCTTCATCAGCGAAAAAGAGGAGGATTGGCAACAGATGTTAGCTCAGGGATAGTCTTCCTCACCAAAAAACAAACAAACAAACCAAACAACCCAGTTTCTTCAATAAACAATCCGCAAGTGGGGAGAAACATGGAGGGCGAACCTATAGATTTAAAGAGAATTAGAGACCTATCAATTGTAATGTATAAATCTTATTTGGATCCTGAGCCAAAGAAACTAAAAAAATTGTAAGACAATTGAAGATATTTCAACAATTAATGTGATATTTAATGATATTAAGGAAGTATTGGTAATTTTGTTGTTGGTGTGATAAGGTATTGTAGATAAGTTTTCTTTTAAGTCCTAATTATTAGAGACATATACTGAAATATTCACAGAGGAAAAAATAAAGCAGCAAAGATGTGCTTGAAAATAATGGATGAGGAAAAAGAAGGGTACAGAATAAAGAAGTGTACAAAATAAGATTGTCTAAGAAGTAATCATCATTGAACCTGGGTGTTGGGCAAATAGTGCCCTATACAATTCTCTTCCTTTTGAATGTTTTCAAGTTTCCATAATAAAAAGTTATGAATAAATAAATCTGGCAGGCAGTTCCACTCCCATTCCTCTCAGTGTGCATGTAAGCCCCTGAATGACCGTGGGAAGAATGAATTTATAGTTCCCTCAGTTTCTACGTCCCTCTTGGGGTCTTATCTGCATGCTGAGAGTGATTCTGTTGTTTACAATATGGCCCTTAAACATAGGAGCCAACTACTTACTTAGCAGCAAGCTACTCCAAAGGTGGAAGAAAAGCCTGCTATGTTGGACTGACAGGGAAATAGACACAAGCATCTAACGTGGTATCTTCCTAAGGGATGTTCAAGAGCAATTTTGTCTATAAGGGATTTTTGTCTTAAACACTGAATTTAGAAGTCCACCCCCAAGTAAGGTGTGAAATTTTACTTATCCTGGAAGGAGTCCAGGTCCCTCCCCAAGCTCCATGAGCTACCCTACCAGCCCTGAACAGCTCACCTCAGGACTTCATTCTAGGTGAGATAAAATAAACGTCTATCTTGTTTAACTCACTGTGGTTTACCGTCTTTTCAGCTACAAGCAGCAAAACTTATACCAACCATCCCAGAAATAAATTCTACTTTCTCTTAGAAATCTATTCTACCCCACTAGAAATATTCCTTTCTTCCTCTAAACTTACTTTCTTTTTGCTCATCTGTCACTTACCATAAACACCTCTACACTACACTCTTTTTGGAAATGTGCAGACAAAACATAACAACGCCCACGTCATTACATGCTCCAGTGCCAATTTTCATTTCTGTCCTTCCTAGTTCAGGGTATTGAATACACTTCCTCAGTCCAAATTTTTGCAGAGTGGCCAACAGAGAGGTCAAGAGCCTCCCTTTTACACAGTTCATCCCCCGTGCCTGCATTGAACTTTCCAAAGGGACAGCAAAAGGAGCCGAACATCCTGGACGACCCAGACGCCTGGAGCCAAAAGTTCTCCTGCAGGGGAGATTGAGTCATTCTTCACTCCTTAGAGGGAAATAAATGGAAGAATATTTCATGTATTTGGGGAGTATTTAGGATCAGGTAATAAAAAGACTTCATAAACTTTATTTCCTCCTCTTGATGAAGGGTTAGGTTCTGTCCCAGTCTTCTAGAAGCTACATTTCTAGGTATGGGATAAAACTTGGACCAAGATTTAACTTGTCCAAATAGATTTGTCCCTCTAAATCACTCTGACCCAAGATTCACTGGATTTGTATAACTGTGAAGACTAGTGATCTTGGAACCAACTATAATGGAACCAAAAAATATCTCATACAGATTACAACTCTGCTCATCACTTTATCCATGCAATCAGTCAATAAATATTTTTTTTTAAAAATTGCCAAGTCAGAATTAAATGCTGCAAGTTGATAGTAGTGTAACTGACTAGCAACTTTAAATACAAGAAATCACTCTTGGTTGCTGCTGCAACAAAGGAAATATTGACCCCTATCTATTCATTAAGGCTTGAGGTTCACTAAATCCAGGTATATTCTCCATAAGTCATTGAGGCCCAGCTCTAATAATTTCCCTTTCATTCAATACTTAGTTGGGGGCATAAACATAATAGGTCAAGATGTTTGGAAAATAAGCACTACTTGACTGAGGCAGCATATGTTAATGCTGCCACCTTGATCTACCAGAGGTAACAAAGAGGAACTCCATCCATAGCCCTCCACTCCTCGATGGGCTATTCTTATAGAAAGCAGATGACCAACTCAAGGACAAGCCATTCTGGAAAGACTAATGGTTCCACTGCTAAGGCATCACCCAAGGTCTGCAGAGTGAGGAGGGCAAGCAGCCAACACTGTGTGAGAGACCCACCTGCCACCCATCTGGTCACTGTCATTATAGTAATTCACCAATCACACATTCATGAGAGAAAGTGAAGTGTTAAAAGTAAAACTTGACTGTCTTTCCAACCTTTCTTCTAAAATAACCACCAAAACATACCATGTATTAAGAGAATCAAATGTACCTGACTTACACACATAAACTTCAGGCTCAAGAAAATATGTAGATCAATAACAACCATTGGCAAAGCACCTTTTCCCACTTAGCAGCAGGGCTGAGTGTGAAGCCCTATTTCCCACTTCAAATTCACAAAGAGAACATTAAGTACAAAAGCATAGTTCCACCACCAGCCACAGAATTCTGTATAAGGAGCTCCTGGCCACATGGCATATCAACAACAAGGATGAGGCTGAGATTTAGCAGAGCTGATTTTCTAAGAGCAACAGTGATTTTCGAGGAGGAAGATGGAGGTCTGTTGGGAAAAGTATGCAAGATGTTCCAGAAACAGAAGTCTTTTCTAACCTATGAAACAACAGCTGGTGCCATGCCCACCTCCCGCCCCAGGATACCAGAAGCACTTCCCAGTGGAGTCCTTGGAGTTCATTCATTCAAATCTCAACTTCTTCATGTATAAAATGTCAATAATAGTGTCTGTTCCATGGGGCTGGTGTGAGGATTTCAACAGACACCAGGCCTCAAGTACTGAGGTGCCCAACACATCAGGCCCTCAGTAAATAAAGGCTAATTTTAAAATGGAGGCTACTGTCCTTATGAAGACACCAGAGCCTGAAGCTATTTTCCCAACAGTAATAACAAGCTTTTCCTGCCCATCAGTGCTCAGAGGCAGGTGGCACACTTAGAGATCAAACTGAGGTGTCTAAAGGTGGAGGATGGGGGGCTGTCGGAGTGAGACCTACAAAAACAAAGTGGGTTCCTAGGAGGGGTGGGAAGACTGAGAGCCTAGGAAACTTGAGGCCGTGTCCAAGGCAGGGGCTGTGTTAAAGGGAGAATCCATTCAAAATGCTCCATGGAGGGGCCTAGGTGTGAGGACATCAGGCTCAGAGAGGAAGGAATATAATCCCAACACACAACTTGGCTGCATTGAGAACAGCTGCTCCCTAATTGTAACAGGGTAAATGCTGCTTCTTGGTTTTAACATTCAGAACCAAGTGTTAGGTAAATCATGGAAGCCCTTACTGAGAATAAATAACAGAAGTATTACCACCTCTGAGCATGTGAAATTAAAGGTACATCTGTCCCAAATGGAGAGGTTGAACGGGGGTGGGGGGTAGACAAGAAATATCATCTCTAGGAGACAGAGCAAGAAATGTAAGAGGCTGCTTGTGTCATGTGAGGGTGCCGAGGAGCACAGCAGAAAGACTAAAAGCATGAATCAGCGGTAGGGAGTTAGGGAGATGGGGATGGTCAGACCTAATCAGCCATCACAGCAAGGCACCAAGAAATAGCCTTGAAAACTGATCAAGTGAGAGATGGTGCTGCAAGCGCAATATACATACATGTGGAAATCACCACAAAAGAAGCATAAATGATCTGCAGAAAAAAAAGGAGGTTGCTTCTGAGAAGGAAGAGGTAGGCTAAGACACTTGTAGCTCTTCCTTATAAGCTGTTCTGTAATGTTTTCTATTTTTAGCCATTGTCATGCATTACTTTGACTTAAATTTTTTCACATGTAAGATCCTCTGTAAGACCATTATTGGTACCAAAGCAGTAGGATCTTTCTCAACTTCCACCAGGCCTTACAGCAGTGTGCTGAGACCACTGCAGCTGGCCTCACAGTGTGTTTATTTTAATCTTAGTAAAGTCATGTTTAAACTCCACAAGTGCACTGGTCACTTAATGGTTCTGGAAAGCTGTCCAATTCTGATTTGTTGTAAACAGAATAGAATGGCTTTGATGATCATTTTAGGTCTTCAGAAAATGAGACCTCACAGCTAAAAAAGAAGAGTGATTTTTTTAAAGGTGCACATTCTACAGGAAATTATTCAAATGCAAGCACAAATATTTCAGAGCTTTTGAGTCTATGAAATCGAATCAATTCTTAGACAGAAAAGACTCAAATCTTGACTTCTCCAGGAGGGCTTTTTAACTTTAAAAGAAATTAACTAATGAGAATAATTAGCCAAAAAGCTTAAGGAAAGAGCACATTCTATTACACCCATGGATTAGTAAGTTTAATTATGAAAAACAATCTGGAAATTGTTATTGGTGCTGTTCTGAAACATTTACTAAGCACAGACAGCAGAGTAAGGACCCCAGAACATGTCCGGGAACCCTGATCAAGGAGATGATGCTAATTATGATTATGCTAATTAGGACTCCCAGCCACTCAGGGAGCCGGCAGGGGGGAGCAAGTGGCACTGCCTACAGTAAACAAGCAGAGTAATCCAAAGAACCTGGCTAATGGAGGATGGCAGGAAGACAAAAGTGCATAACAGATTACATTTTTAATGAAGAAAAATAAGCACAGGAACGACTTATCTTTCCTGACGTCATAGCCTTTAAGTGACTGATACAGAATGACAAATAGCTACGTGGATCCTGCTCTGAATTTTATAGATTCAATACCCTCTCCTAGACAGCAGTGAGAACTAAAAATTCCCAGAGAGCCAAAAATAATGTTTTTCATTTAAAATCATTTTTAAATATTTTTCTTACAAGGCTGTAGGGAAAATGGAGATAAATTCAGAATATTGCACTTACTCTCAAATCCAGAATATATAACACAAGTCATTAAGTAAAACACTAAACAAATCATTTATCATATGCTCCCCCCCATCTACTCTCTATCAATCTCTCTCTTCTCACATGCACACAACCCTTTAAAGCATCACCGTTATTCCTGTGAAGCATGGCTATCTCAAATTCTTAATTGCTCATCCCTACAAGATCTCCCCAGCACGATCTGGCCTTCTGAAAGGCTCAGAACATGATTGATTGATTACATTGTTCATTCATTAAATTTTATTCAGACTTGAACTGGCCAAGATCCCTTAAAGCAATTCTCCTTCCTCTGGTTTATGTCAAAATAAAGCTCCTGCTAGCATTTATTCATTACTTTAGACACTTTCAGAAGTGTCAAGGTTTCGGGTAATCCCTCATATTCCTATACATTTAAGACAAATGTTTCTGTTGTTGTTGTTGTTTGTTTGATATAGCTTTTCCTTAAAAGGGCAGTGAAATAAATATCCCCGGGGTGGAAGCAACCCAACTGAAGCATACAAATCAGGCAGTAACCCAAGAGCTGGCTTGACAGAAGGGAAAACAACCAGGTAAGTCTGTCAAATTTCATTTAAGTTCCCCAGAAAACAGGAATGTTAAAACAAATGAAAGCCAGAAATCACCAGGGGAGGAATTCCAAAGGACTGAACCACCATGTTCCTATCAGTGTAGACCACAGTATAACTTCACAGAATTTTCAGAAGCAGACAGGACCATGTACGAATCTTGGAATACGTGGTCATGTTGCTCATTCCTCGCCCTACTTTACTGTCCTAATAATTCAGTCCATTATTGGCTCTGTCCTCTATCCACCCTAGGCATCACACAGATCTGCACACCCCCAGGAGAAGTAAACAGAAAGCATAGTTTTCCATTCTGTATAGACTCACAGTGTAACCATCCACCTGGCACACTCCTTTCAGATCTGAAATCTTGAGAAAGCTTACGTCTGAGATGCTTCCTGTCCACTGCACCCAGGCCCTTCAGCCAGAAAGGACCACCTAGTGCCCTGTGCAGGTCCCCAAAGGACAACGTCCACACCAGGGCACCCAAATGATCCCAGGGCAGGACAGCTCCTTTACTCTTCCCTATCCTGTGTACATCTGCCCACTGCCCTCAGCTCAGGAACCCTTGGCCACGGCCTTAACCCCTACCCAGCCCTGCGGTCCTCACACTTGGTGTTTTCACGGGTCTCCCCGGAGTTAGACATTCATCCTGCCCCAGCCCTAGTTCTAAGTATCCCCACATCACAGGTGGACACTTACCTGTCAAATACCACAGGGCCAGAGGCTGCTCACACTGAAAGGAGGATTCTGTACACTTGTATCTGATGACTTAAAACACTGTCAAGTTTTCATTTTTATGTTGACTGCAAGGTGGCTCACAGCTAAGTTTCATGTTCACATGAATGAGCCATTTTTATCTGGGTTTACAAGAGAACAATCTCTTCTCTTCTGTTTGACCTCTGACCTCTCTTAGTTGGACCATACTAGCTGTCACAATATTTTCTGGAAATAGCCTATGTATAACTAAAGTACATTTCTATCTTGCTTCAGAGGAATGATACAGTTTTAGAGGCAGAAAAGCCCTTAGTAGTTAGGCACCCCAATATTTCCCAAGTGCCAGTCCTCAGATCAGTGCTGGCTAGTTCATGGCTAATAGTCACTGGTCAGCAGAGAAATGAGCAAGAGGCAAGAAAAAAAAAGCATTTTCATAATGCTAAATATGTGCAATCTAAAGACAAATTTATGACATTCCTACTCTTTCCATATTAAAATATTTCTTCTTTCAGGAAATGGTAGTTTTTTGAAAATAAATCTTTCATTATGAAAAACTCTAAACACAATAGAGAGAATAGCATATAAATACGTGTATAGTGAACCTCATGCACTCATACAGCTTTAGCAATCATCAACTTTGTTTATATAGAGCCACAAAACATATTAGAAATTGGTTCTGAAATTTCTTTTCCTATTCCACAAAATCTAAAAGGGTGGGAACAACTAGGCTGAGCCAGCCTGCACATTTTACACATGAGGACATGAAGACCAGCCGAGATTAACCCGTCCCCAGTTGTGGAGCTGGTCGGGAACAGAAATGATCAGTCTGGTGTGCCATGACATAGTTTTTGAAGGTAGGAGCATAAACCAATCCTTTTAACCTGTCAAATTTCAATCAAGGCATACCCAAGACCTGCAGAAGATGGGCTTTTGTCCCTGCCCAGGGTATTTCACACATACTACTTGGGATCATGCAGCCACACCCAGGACAACCAAAGGGGAAAACCAATAATCTATAACCAAACTTTATCTCATGTTAGAGTAATCGTGTGCCATCCCTGGAGGGCTCTAGAAACCACCAACCAGATTCAGTGCAAAGACTACTAGAAGTTTCTACATTAATTCCTTATCCAACACTTCAAAGAAAAAGTTTATGAAGCAAACAGGTGTGAATAAATAAGAATTCATGCAATGAGGTAAAAAACCAGCTCCTCACCCCCTCTTCTAGGCCACTACCATCACCCCACCAAACCACTAGATGGAAAAATCAAATAGCAATGGAAGTAGTAAGACCAGGCAGCTACACACCTGCCTCACAGGTGGTGGTAAAAAATCAAATGAGACAGTATAAGTGACAATGTTTTAACACCTTATAAAACTTTACCAGTGCAGGGAGGTGGCCAATTGATCAGAATAAAGTATCGTTTTTAAAGGACTCACCTAAATTCTCAGTTTATGTAAAGAGTCGATTTCCCTGAAGATATCCTAAAGCATCTGAGAAGCCTTCAGCAGCAATACCTAAAACAATAATAAAAAACATCAGATTCAAGTAAAGTTATAGATGTCAGTTTTTGGAAAAAAATCTCCATCTATACATTTGGTCATTTCCCCCACACTAAGCATGAAAGGAAATAACTCAGGAAACAATGAATTTCCGCTGTAACACATGGGCTGGGAATTTTCTTTACCAACAGGGAATTGAGATCCCAAGACACTTATTTCGGAGAACAAAATTATGTTACTGTTGGCAAAGAGGCAACACACATTTCTTTTTCTTCCCTGTGGTAGGAATGCTTAATGGCTTTGAATTTAAACAAAGACCAAATATATACATCCTCCCTCCTGGCCCCCACCAGTGTTTAAAACAAAAATCAGGCACTCTGATTCCTTTTAAAATCAGCTTACATGAACTCCTTTTGTTCACTTTTTTCCTACTTAGCTCCTCTGACATGTCTGTGCAGTGGTCCCTTCCTGCCTTAACTGTTCCCATCTCATTCCCATTTCTCTGAAGCATTAAAAACTGACCATTTAGCACCTTACACCATGGAAACCCAATGTGAAGCAGAGAAGTACCATAATCAATTCTAGAAATCAAAATGGCTCAGCCACAGTTCACCAGGAGTCTGAGTGAGAGCATACATATAAATCAACACAACAGAACAAACTTCCAGATATAGAACCAAGTATTCATATGAAACAGACCAAGTATTTGCAATCATATCTGGGGAGGTATGTGACACTAGTTAATAAATGGTGTTGGTAGCTATTTAGGAGAAGGGAAAAATCTAGATCTCTCCCCTTCTACTTATGAAAAAATAAACTCAGAATAGAATCAAATAAGTACTAGAAGAACATACAGATAAATAGTTTTTATAATATAGTAATAGAAAAGGGCCTTTCAAACATGACATCAAAAATCTCAAACTATAAAAGACTGAGAAATTTGGCTGGCTACATTTTTGAAAATCTGAAATTTTTAAATGCAAAAACAAATCAAAAATAAAAACAAAGAACAAACGCTGATATTTTGGTCAAAAGATAAAATAAGACACTAGGTAAAATATTTATAAAAGAGACATATAAAGGATGCTATTCTTATTAAGCAAAAATGTTTCAAAAATCAATAAGGGAATTCACATTCCCCTCAAAGTGGACAATGCAAATTAATCAACTTTCCATAAGAAGAGAAATATAATAGCAATAAACACACGAAAAGATAACTATACTAACAATGAAAAAATACAACTTTAGAAAATTGAGATCTTGTTTTTCACCTGCCAGATTTGTAAAGATGTCCAAGACTGACAACAGCCACTGTTATGGACAGAACTCATGATGTAGTCACCTAGGCAATTATGTGAGCATGTAAAATGGCACACCCTTTGATCCAGCAATCCTACCTCTAAGAATTTACTCAAAGTAGATAATTGTGTAAGCAGAAAGATGGATATAAAAGGCATCGTTTATAGTTATGAGAAAAAAAAAAGTAAATGCCCTAAAGGTCCACAAATAGGAGACATATTAAGTAAACTACATAGACACTGAAAATAACGATGGAGGTCTGCATTTATTGATATGAAAAGATATCCATGATATACTTCCGAAGGAATAAAACAGGTAAACAACCACACATAGTGTGATTGCATTTGTGTGCACGTGTGTATATGTATGTGTCCTAGATGTCCTAAGACATGTCTAGAAGGTTATTTATCAAAACAGTGATGATTACCCAATTATCAGAATTTTAGAGGATTTATACTTTTCTGTTTGAATTTCATATAATGAGCATGATTTTTCCAAAGAATACAATGGAGCTACTTTTTAATCTCATGCTCAAGTGTAAAGTGATATGCTACACAGATTTCTACTTTCCTTCTCTGTCAGCTTTTCTCTTACTTGACTCACATTTGTGTCACCCACTTGTAGTGAACACTGATGAGAGTTTCCTCTCTCACCTCCAGCTCCTGTTCATTCCCCACGACCAACTCCTCCTTGCCTTTGGGTTCCTAAAACACACCTGTATTGTTATTAGAAACCTTTTTACTTAACCTAGCCTAGGTGAGTTTGTTACCTGTGACCAAAGGAGTCCCATGTAATACAGTGCTGCTTATTATTCTCCACCTTCTCAATCATCCCATTCCATTTGAAAACAGAACAGTAAATCCTGTAATCACACGAATGCTGATTTAGCGCACACAATGTCAGGTAATGTTTATGACCTACATCTGAAGTAGCTGAAGCAAGAAGCTCAAAGCTGGTGTAAGAAAGGCACAAAACTATGTCAAGAGACAGGCTGATTCCTTCCTGACTAATGAGAGAACCCATGAAAAGACTATTTGAACAAGAATAAAAACAAAGAGGACCTATTTGTCCAGATGGGCCATCTCTATGGTTAAAATATCTCCATTATAGTATTTTAACCACTTCACAGATTTATTTTTATTGGATTTTATTTATATAAGAAAAGCTTTTTTTTCTATTTAGACTATAAAATACAGAAATGTATTCCCATAATGGGCCCATTATGTTCAATTTATCTCCAGTAAACAAATTTATTCTTCTCATTGCCCTATTTTTAAAGGTTCAGAGGTTCCATGTAATACATGAATCCTCATAATACCATAATTATAAACCTGGCTAAAACACCATAATCCCTTGTAGACGTACAAATCCCTTTATAGGTGTGTTGGATGTAAAGTACAAATCTAATTAATCCTCCTCCATCTCCTGGAGGCTCCCTCCTCCACAAAGAATATCCCTAGAAAGTAGGCAAAGGACAAGAGCTGCTGTCCAATTTCAAAGATGAGCAATCATGAGACTTAAGTATCTGTGTCTCCAGGGCAAAACTCAGACAAACCCACATGCCACAGAGCCAACCCCTGGCCTCTGTGTTCTGACCTCTCCTCAGTGAAGGGGCAGGGGGATGGGGAGCCAGACAAGTCTACATCTAAGGCCAAGACACATTAGGATTTATGAGACAAAAAACTGCATTTAGGGGAGGCAATAGCAAGTAGCTAAAAGTAAAGTGATTGATCCTGGTTCTGTCGTTTACTAACCTTTGGGCCTCAGTGTGCCTTAACTTCTCTGTACCTCAGTTTCCTCCTCTTTAATAATGCCCAGCAGGAGGGCTGTTGTGAGGATTAAAGGAGATGATATATCTAAAGCAATCAGCAATGCTCAAGAGTCAAACATGGTCTTGGCTTGAGCTTCCAGCTCAGTAGGAACAGCCATGGGAACAGCCCAGGGTAGAAACTCATTGTTGGTTGCCTGATTTTAATGAGGTTCCTACAGAACCCGGCAACAGACTATGAATCTACGGAAGACACATATTTAGAATACTTAAACATGGATAAGACCCTTCTAATTAAATACACACTTATTTTAAAGGTATCAGGAGCTTGTTATTTAAAGGAAACTTGCCTTAAAGTAGCCTTCTCTGGATCATCTGATAAATCATTTGGCAGCCCCCATGTTGTACCTTTTGTGGAGTATTTTGAGAGGCATGGGTAGATGTGACCAAAAGGCAGCAAAAGCTACTGACTAAAATGCTCATCACCAACAGCAGGACACTAGGGCATGACTTAACTGCCTTGCATCCTGGGCCACTTCCTACTTGCCTGGGGAAGCTTAACACACCTCTCCAAGTCCCAGGTCGCTCACCACCAGAGCAGAGATGATAATACTTAGATATATCAGATGTGGAAATGAAATGAGAATGTATGGGTAAAGTTCTTAACACGGCGCCTGGAGCCCAGTAAGTGTCCAGTAAATGGTACATCTACTATTGATTATCATCTTAACAGTATTAAAGAAACAAAACACATATTAAGTAATCTTATTGAAACCATAAAAGGCACTGTTTCACTGTGAGGCTTTTATGGACTTTTGTTTTCCACATTTCACTTGGCGTAATCCCCACAGGAATGTGGGGCCAAATTGATGAGGATCTGAGGAGGCAAGGGGGTCTCAAGCCATGAAGGGCCTGCGTGATGCACATGGCTGAAATCTCCCTATGTGGTACAGATTCTAAGCGGCCAAGAACACATTTGCCCTAACATCTCATTAAAAGACAGGGAATTGTGTTACAACCACACAAAGCTTTACCCTAACACCATCTGCATGAGCATAAAAATCAAAAGATGGGCCCATAAGGGCACCATCCCAAGTGTTTTTGCTGCCCAAAGTTAACAAAAGTGTTTTTATAACATAAGATCAAACAAAGAGAACTCCACTAAACTTAGCTCAAGGTGAGCAGAGCATACTACTCTTAGCTTGAAGTTATCACTAACATTTGCCACATTTGTAACTAATCACTTGAAATCAAAATCCAAAAAGTAAAGAAATAAACCAAATAGTTCTTCAGCAGTCCTAAAAGAGAGACAGGAAAAGCCAAAAAGAGGAGAAATTTTGAAAAAAAAAAAATTCTTCCCACTTCCTCCAACTTCTACCACTTTTTCTGAAACCTTGAGAATTTTTTCATTGAAAGTACAGCTCGATGATTAGAATCCAGCTCTGCTATGTCAGAAGGTATCTGACTCCAAGGGGAAACGCCCAGTTCTCTTTTCATGGCTTCTCCTTGCTGATTTTATAGCTAGAGGCTAGGTGCTGGGGTCGAAGGAAACTCAAAGAAGCACAAGCTCAAAGCATCAATGCCCAAGGCCTTCAGAGATGAGGAATGATGTGCTACCCTGCCCCATGCAGGGCAAAGAGAAAAGCTCCAGAAATCCCTTTGTATTCCTCTAAAAGCAGCAATCCAGCAAACTAAGAATTAAGAGATGTTACATGCAAAAGAAGTAAATGTGGGAAATGCTGGTTTAAACAAAATTAAGGAGTTTCTCTAATGTAGAACATTTTTGACCCTTTAATGTACTAAGGTTGCATGAATAAGTGGCTCTAACCTTATTTGTACACAGATTCCTTTACTTTTGTGGTCTATGTCTTAGGACAAGTGCCCCACCCAAAAGTTTGAAAAATAATGTTATAAGTAGTTCTTTCATGCAAATGATCATTGAAGGCACACTCTGCCTCACTACACTGATAATTACATGGCTAAGCACAATGCCCCTAAAAGATCAGTTAAGGGTGCAAACGATACTAATGCATAGTGCGAAAAACACGTTTACTAGGAGGACAAGAAAAGTGCTATAATTATACCGCTTTACCTCACTCAAGTCTTGATATGCTTTTCACAACCGAAAAAACCTGAGAAATGCCATGAATTCCTTGTTCTACAACTCACTGCTCTCCTCTCAAAATTTTAAAGACACTCACAATAAGACTAAATTAGTAATATGAGTAACTAGAAAATAAGCTTCATGAGAACAGGGACTCTGCCTGGTACAGGGCTATAGATAGCCCCAGTCCTTATAGTGCGGATACAAGGATGCGCCACAAATATTTGACTATATGAATAGAGGAATGAATAAATAAGCTTATGTAAGTGTATCACTGACTCATTATTTTATGAATTGGCCAAAATATACATTCTACAGTGTTACATTTTAAACTGACTTTTAAAAATTTTTTATTTTTTTAAATTGACTTTGAAATGCTCACTCGAGAACAATTTCTTGTTTCTCTTTTTTCTCAAAAAGTTTTCTTTCCCATTTCATTCCCACCATAATCTCCCATCCTTTGCAACCCTGCATCAAAAAAAAAAAAAAAAAAAAAAAACCCAGGATATTTTTCCTTATGACTTTTGAGTTAGAAGGAACTTTTGTCTCTAGACCAACTTCCACATTCAGTACATTATTACAGCCAACTGTTTTCAATAAAAGCCCAATTAACTAACATTCAAATGACCAGGATTTTCAATTAATCAGAGTTTCAATTAATGAAGAATTTCCTTTGGGGGAAGGAAGAAGAAACACATTCATCTTTCAGAAGGCAGCAACTACACCAAAAAAAGCTTTTATCACTAATTTGCTGAAAAACACAACTGAGCATGAATACAGATATCAAAAAAATATCCTCTACTATCAATTTCAATATTCTGCACATAATGTTTAAAATAACCCTGAGATGTTGCAACACCTTCAAATTAATAAAAACTTAAATGTTTTTGCTAAACTCACTTATGACAAAATTGAGCAATGCATTTTAGAAAAAATTTGTAACAACTGTGGTTTTTTTTGTTTTTGTTTTTTTTTAAGAAGGGAGGGGAGCAAAAAGCAAGTAAACAGTGCTCTAGTTCCTCCTTGGTCATACAGAATATTAAATTGATTCGACTCTTCCCCATCCCCATTCTTCCTACAAAGCAGTTAATGGCCAGGATGTTTCTATTTGGCAGTTACCAACTTTTGGTTGGGCTATATTCCCATCACTTGCCGCAGTCCTGACCAATGCCACCTGCATGCCAACTCCCCTCCACCACAGAGTAAACTGGCTAGGACAGTCATTTGAGTTGTGTCCTCTACTCCCAGGCTACAGGGATCTCCAGGGCCTACTTTCTCACCTCCCACATTGCCTGTTCGGAAGGTCAATGCTCCAACACCACTGAATCAACGCTCCTCCTCAAACCCTGCACCCTCTGAGTTGCTGCTCTACAGTGGACTTTGACCTCCAGTCTTTCATGTCTAAAATGGCCTCCCTACACCCCTATTCATCTGACTTTCCCTCAGGTTCCACCTACTCCAGGGCGACTTCACTGACCTCATCTTCATCTCTGCACTTACCGTATCGTGTTGAAATAATCTCTTTAAGTGTATATATTCCCCGCTAGACTGTGAGCTCCTAGAGGGCAAGAACTGTGGCTTTCCCCATAGTTCCAGCCTCAGCTCAGAGCACAGTCCCTAGCACAGATTAATAAATATCTGAAGAATTAACAAACATATCTTTTATGATTAATAACTCTAAGACACTGGGGATGGGAGAAGGGGGCTTCAAGAGGCTGGGATACAGTAGCGGGGTTAGGATGGGGTCAGGTTTGTGTGTGTGTACATGCATACATGCACTGAAGAGAAGGGGCTGCTTCATCCTATGGTCATTCTCCCTGGTACTTCAACATCAAGGTCCCAGCTAAAGCCTCCCTTTTCCTCTCTCGGGCCCAGGGATTGGCCTATTACTCACTCTTCTGCTACAAACCTAGTGTCTTTGACTAAGCTTGCCTCCTATTTGGCCTGTTGTCAATCAGGAAACTACGCGATTTCACAATTATGCCTTCTTTCCCATTCCAAAAGCAAACAAAGGCTTTCTGAGGTTTAACAATTAAAGAATGGGATAAAAAGACATCCCTCTCTAGGCTATTACCCCATCTCTAACTACTCCTAAAGCATATCTGCCTATTCTCACTCACACACTACAACTGGACCCTGTGGAGGAGCACAAAGTCACACAGAGTACCAACAGCGGAAGCCGATGCACACAAATAGGCAAGTGTTATCCATCAGCTATCTGAGCTTTTAGGTAGGTGGGCGAAAGGCTGCAGCAAAGAGAGCAAGAAGGTACACCCAGACAGTAGAATATTATTCAGCACTAAAAAGAAATGAGGTATCAAGCCATGAAGAGGCATGGAAGAAACTTAAACGCATATTACTAAGTGGAAAGTCAATCTGAAAAGGCTACAAACTGTATGATTACAACCACATGACATTCTGGAAAAGGCAAAACTATGGAGACAGTAAAAAGATCAGTGGTTGCCAGAGGTTGCGGGGAGGGAGTGATGAACAGGTAGAGCACAGAGGATTTTTAGGGCAGTGAAACTATTCCGTATGATACTGTCATAGTGGATACATGTCATCACACATTTGCCAAAGTCCATAGAATGTACAACACCAAGAGTGAACCATAATGCAAAGTATGTACTTTGGGTGATTCTGATTTGTCAATGTGGTTCATCAATTGTAACATATATATCCTCTGGGGAGGGATGTTGATAGTGGGGGAGGCTGTGTATGTGCATGGGGAGTGGGTATGTGGGAATTGTACATACTTTCTGCTCAATTTTGTTGTGAATCTAAAAGTGCTCTTAAAAAGTAGTCTATGAACAAAGAAATAAAAATTGAAAAAACTGCAAGAAGAGATGGGTGAGGAGAGGTACTGCAGATGCTCCCCAGGCACTGAAGCAGGGAAACTCCTATGGGGGCCCTGGCCACTGTAGGGCAGAGCCTGGGGAGAGGTTTAGAGTGAGACAAGGTGGGCTTTGCACCTAGAAGCAGCAATGGGGGATCTGGGGTCCACCTGGCCAGTGGACGTCACCTGCACATATCAGAAGAGTGAGGATGAATGGGGCTGCCCACACAGAGCTCCAATCTGCTCGAACTGACCTAAAGAAGTTATACCCCCCCCCACTTTTATTCTCACCGCCACCTCAACCTTTGAGGGCAACTCCCCCATACTAGCACCTCAAGAACTGCTACTATAGTGAACAATCCAGCTGAAGGACATGAAGAGAGAACATGACTTCCTCAAGTGGTAAACCACCTGTTTTTCCTTACCAATGCAAAACCCATCCACTGTAATGGACTATCCCAGGGCTGCAGCCAGGAGTTGGCATCCTATTTAGGAGACATGCTAAACTCCTACAAATATGCATAATGGCTCATTCCCCCAGCCCTCAAAGCCCAGTTGCCTGGGTGCTGTGAGCCAACACATGACAATATAAAAGCGATGGGAAGAATTAAGGTGCACCATGAAATTTCATCAGCCTCCAGGCAACCTAAAATAGATATCACAAACAAGAACATGGGGTCGTTTGGGAGGATGGTTTGGCTAATCAAGAACAAATTAGTTACTCAGGTATACATAATGTGGAAATCAGGGACACTTATTTTTTATAAATAAGAACTTGTCATCACTTGGCTCTGATTAGTAGCTATTTTATCTCTCAAAATTCATCTTTCAAAAGCAATTCTGCTGCCCTAATCTCTCTTATGACATGTAATCTGGTCTTCATAAATTGCCACTTGATATATTTTCCAAAAGGCTAAATCCCTCTTATCTTTCCTCCTCTGGCCATGATTCCTTACATAGTCATTAAGGTACATTTCATTCAAAACCAGCCCCCCCCATAGGTATTTTGTCATTGAAACTTCCTCCTCTTCTCAGAACATTTCAAAAATAAATTCCCCTTAGCCATATGTCTGCTCCTTCCTGTCCCTGAATTGTCATTCCAAGCTCCCCCTTTTCCAAGCAGTCTTCCTTCCCCTGTGGCTCTCCCTCTTCTTGCTGTTCTCCGAATTTTCATGGGTCTTGTAGATTTCTCTGCATAATATAACAATTCATTTATCATGTTGTATTCCTTCTAATACTAGTTCCACAGGGTTCAACAACTATGACAAATAAGGCATACACAAGTGGCCAGCACAGAGCCTGGTGCCGTGTCACCCAAGGCCCGTGGCATACTGGTTTCTTACACTCATGCTGAATGAACATGGGCAATGTGGGTCCTCTAAGCCTCACTCCACTCCTCTGTAAAAGACAGAGAGGAAACCCTCCCTCATGAGCCAACATAAGGGCCACATGAGCACGAGGCCCTGGGTAAAACATGCCTGCAGTGAACACTGACTTTCTTCCCCTCCCTGTGTGTGATCTCTCAGCTCTATAACCTGAATAAAATCTCTGAGCAAGATCAGGACTCACACTTTTCTTGTATTTCTTCAAAGTATTTTCACAGTATGAAATATCCACTACATGGTTTTAAAATAATGTTTTCAAGTTAATGACAGTTATTTTCAGGTAATGGAATTTCAGAACTTTTCTTTACAACTCATGCACCATATAAATACTTAAAACTTTCTATTAAAAATTCAAATATATATGAAATCAAGAGACTATTATAATGAATCCCTAAGTACTCATCACTCAGCTTCAACAATTATCAACTCATAGTCACTCATTTCATCTAGACTCCCTCTTACTTCCTTGTGCAAATCTCCCACGCTGAAGATTATTTTGAAGTAAATACCAGATATCATACCATTTCAATATAACTATTTTATGAAACTAGTATTCTTTTTTTTTTTTTTTGTGGGGAAGACCAGCCCTGAGCTAACATCTGTTGCCACTCCTCCCCTTTTTGCTGAGGAGGACTGGCCCTGGGCTAACATCCATGCCCATCTTCCTCCACTTTATATGGGACGCCGCCACGGCATGGCTGACAGGCAGTGCGTCGGCGGGCGCCCGGGATCCGAACTCGCGAACCCCGGGCTGCCAAGCGCGAACTAAACCGCTGCGCCACCGGGTGGCCCCTGAAACTAGTATTCTTAATCAGAAAATACATAAAGCTGTTTTCACTTAGAAGGAAAAAATAAAAATTCTATGTTTATCACATAAAGTTAAAGCCATCTCATTCTCTGTTCCCCGTTGCACACAGCAAGACACAGATGACCCAAGACAGACTCAGCAGGCCTGAGTTATGATTCCTGGCAGCACAAGAGCTGGCTGGGTGACTATGGGCATGACCCTCACCCCAACCTCTACTCCCAAGGAGGAAACCAGCACGTGAGGGCTCTGATGTTCCCAGATCGTCTGCTTGGGCACAACTAGGACTTTCTGCTTCCCCTTTATGTTTCTATCCCAGCACGAGCTTTGCTACCTAGAATAACTTAGCCTCCACTCGCTCTTTGCCAACAACAGAATGAATACATATTCAAATAGATATTCATATAGATATTCAAATAGAAAGTCTTCTCCATATTGCCCTTGTATTAAAAGAAAATCACTCCATTATTTTTTCTTCTTCAATCTCTTGGAAGAAAAAAACCAAAAAACAAAATATATGAAGCAGTGTCCTGCTTGAATCTCTCCTGTAGTCTCTGCCCTTGAGGAATAAAAGCAATCCTTGCACTCCCTCTCTGCACTTGGGTGAGATAACCAGTCCACTCAAAGAAATAACCTGCTACAAATCACTGATGCAGGTGGCCCAGAGGCCTCTGGGGGAGTGGATGACTCCCCAGAGGGTCTACTTCTGTCCCCTCTAAGGTAACTGTGAAATCATTTAAAAATTATTTTGGACCAAATCATAATTCAGATATAAAACTACTCAGGTAATTGTGCAAATTATCTACTGTGGACTGTGATTCTATCTGTACCCAATATGACAGCTACTAGCCACATGTAGCTATTGAGCACTTAAAGTGTGGCTAATCCAAATTGGGATGTGCAATGAGTGAAAGGTCCACAGATTTCAAAGACTTAGTACCAAAAAAAAAGTAAAATACCTCATTAACAATTTTTATATTATATTTTGAAATGTTAACATTTTGGGTGTCCTGGGTTAAATAAAATATATTGAAATTAATTTCACCTTTTTAAAATGTGGCTAGAAGTTAAAATTATATATGTCTCATTATATTGCTAATACAGTACTTCTCTAGATTCTAATTCCTTTTCACAACAGCATTAATGTGTTTCATGTCAACTGGCCATAACTAGTGTTATTTGAACACAACCCTAAAGCTAAAATTAATTCACTTGGACTTCTTTTTTGAAATATATTGTATACTTCTCCTAACAGTTCCTGCCAATTTCCATTAAGATTTAAATATTTAAGTGTTCCAGTAAGACAATCACAGCTACTTTGAGCATAAAATATCACGTAATCACCAGATAGACCCCTTCAGACAGAGTCAAAACATTTAACTGCTGTGCTATTTAAAAAGCAGTTCCCAATCCATATTTTTTATCTCACTATCAGAATATAATATTTCTTCTGGCTGTTATGATCTGGGTATTAGAATTTCCCTCCATGCAGCTGAGAAAATAGTCAAACCCACACTTCTACTATAAGACAAGGGAAGACTGAGCATTCTCCATAAACCAGGGGGAGAGCCACTCACCTGCCGTCTACTGGCTTCCAATGGATGAAATAATGAACATCTGATTAAACTGAGGATTGAACACTGATTTTTTTTTTTTTAAAGGAAAGACAAAAACAATACACCTGACCTCTGAATGTCAGTGGACTTTAGGATGCTTCCCAGCTGTGTTTTCCTAATGGTCAGCAGGGATCAGAAAAATTGGACTAATTTGATTAAAAAATAAAAAAGACTCCATGGAAATTCATGAACTAGGTAGAACCTCCACTATCTAGCCCAGTGCTACCCAAAAGGTGGTCGGCCCATCAGTTTGTTAAGGGGTCTGCAAGTACAGAAATGGAGAGTAAAACATTTGGAAACTTTTATAGCAATTTGACAAAGTAATTTATGTTGATTGAATGTAATAGAAATAAAAGTGCTTTTATTTTGTATGTCTTTTTTCCTCAAAGATTTCAATTTTATTGAATCTTACAAACGTTTTCAGCTGACAAATAAATTATAAGGTAAGTGGATCCTTCCTTTCTGAAACAGTAATCTAAACCAAGTCACCAGAATCCTCAATTTTTTGGTCATCTCATTCTACATTTATAGACGTTGAGGGGCAGAAGGTAACAAAAAATGAGAAAGGGAGCTGTGGCTTTATATTTTTAGGAAGGAAAAAACCACTACTTAGGATGAGGTTGAGTAAAACAGAACTATTTCCATGACATAGCCAGGATTAGGATCTATAACACTATAATATTTTCACATCTACAATTACAATGCCATATTTCTTCAATTATAAAATGCTATGGATTATAAACCACATTGTGATATAATACAATTGTGATGGGTCTGATTTTAAAAATATTAAATTATATACAAACTAAAGTTCATATGTGGAATGATTACACCTCAACTAAGAAAAATGTCAAGTGCTCCATTATACACACACATGGAAATTAAATAATAGTGTTTTTTAAAAGGCTTCCAAGTTGAAGTTAAAAGCTAAAAATTTCTAGGTGAGTAAAGAGCCCATCAGTAAGCAACAACTATGCACCAAGTGTTCTGAGGGACAGAAGAATGAAGAGGCAGCCCCTGAAGAATTCACAATCGAGATGGGAAGACAGATGGTACCCAAAATATCAAGGAGTGGAGAGTTAAGCAGCTTAAGCATCAAATGACTCCCACTGGCAGTCATTCAGTTACATTCAAGGAAAGAGTTTCAAAATTCCTTCCTCGGCCCTGCACTAGCCAACACAGGGGCTTCTGAGAAGGCTGCATCCTTCCCAGTTTGACCCTTTGACTCAAGGTTAGGAGCCTGAGCAAGGAATCAGGCAGCTGTGCTCCCACCCTGCTGCCAGCAGTCACCATCTGTTTGTGAGCCCAAGCAGCTACTTCCCCTCTAAGCCTCAGTGTCCTCTATCTGTAAAAAGGCTTAATAACACATATCCCCCCGAGTCATGGGGAAGGTTAGTTTTGTCATTAAAAGATTCAGGGACTTGGGCCAGCCCCAGTGGCCTAATGGTTAAGTTTGGTGCACTCTGCTTCAGTGGCCTGGGTTTGGTTCCTGGTCATGGACCTATACCACTCATCAACAGCCATGCTATGGCAGTGGGTCACAAACAAAATAGCAGAAGATTGGCAACAGATGTTAGCTCAGGGTGAATCTTCCTGGAGGGGAGGGATTCAGGGACTTAGGCAAGTTGCAGACTGAAGGAAGGAGAAACCACAGCCCAGAGGAGGAGGGGATTCCTGCAGGGGGCACCTCAGGGACATCTGTTTTCCATGTGAGACAGGAGGAGTGTTTTCTGTGAAAAGTGGGTGCTGAGGAGGAGGTGGAGTAAGGGGACTTAAAGCAAGGTGACAAGTCTGCATGCTTCCTGCAGGAACCTGAGCATGTGTGGAC
This sequence comes from Tapirus indicus, assembly GCA_031878705.1. Classification (NCBI taxonomy): domain Eukaryota; kingdom Metazoa; phylum Chordata; class Mammalia; order Perissodactyla; family Tapiridae; genus Tapirus; species Tapirus indicus. The sequence continues at coordinate 53,707,739 of CM062918.1, read as the reverse complement.
CAGGACCCCTAGAAGGATGCCATGTGGGAAACGGGCTGGTGGGTCATAATGAGTGTGGTCGCTGGTCTCTAATGGTGTCCCCAGAGGAGGCCAAGTGGCCTTCATTCTCCAGGGCTCACGGTGAGGGCGTTAGGGAGCTCAGATCTCTCAGAGGAGCCAAGTAAAGGAGGAAGTGAAAGCAGAGCAGCCTACTACAGGGAGAGGACAAGAAGGAGTTTCTATAGGGAGGTTTCAGTGAGGTCAAAGAGCAGGTGAGGGGGTGCAAACAGGGGGGTGCAATCAGGGTAAACAGAAACTATCAAGAAGGGCACAATTCCGGGGAGACCACACCTTGCTCAGGGTGTGGTTACGAAAAGTGGAAGGCAAGGCCCTAACAGAGGGCCAGTCAAGGGTCGATTTGGGGGCTGGGTGGTTAACGGGTTTGCCTGCAGGGGCACTGCAGTTAACAGCTATGAAGAGACATGCTGGGGAGGTGGGAAGGCCCGTGCGCAGAGGGTCAGCTCTTTGGTGAAGCCAGGCATTGGCCAGGAGGGACAGCACATGGTTGAGGAGGAGCCACTGAGCCAAGACAAGGAGGGCAGTGGCAGGAGGAGGTGATGGACACACAGGGAGGGCAATTATGAGGCAGCAGCAGGGAGTCAGGCACCCACAGATCCCTCCTCCAGACCCCAGGGCCCTTAGCAGTGTGGGAGAGGGAGCAGCTCCACAAGGAGGCCCACCAGGGCACAGTGACTAAGAAAAAGCAGAGGCCATGAAAGCAGCCTAGAATGAGAGTGTTGGGAAGCAGAATTCTGGGCTCAGTTTTGTCACTGACAGAACACTTAGCCATCAGGTACTACATTTTCATGTGCATCCAGACTTCTGGCTGGTACCACACATACCAGCATAGAAAAGTTTGGCAGAGAGTCGGTTAAAGAGGCTGACAGCAGCCCACCTAAGGGCAGGTATGTGGGGAGGAGGTTGCCAGGCAATTTGAGGCACCTGCCAGCTGAACAGTTTCCTTGAGAAAATGACTGTGCCCTGTGTCAAACCAGAGAACCTGGAAGGAAGAACATAACTTACAGAATTAGAAGAAAAGCAGGTACCTATTATGTTCCTACCAGGTGCCAGGCATCGACGCAGCACCTCCACATATCAACACATTAGACATGGAGAGAATTAAAGATGGTTTCTGGTGCCTGCCCTGCCCTGAACATTGTGATTAAAATGAAGAGGAGTACAGAGTAGACTAAACGAGACCTAAGAGACATATCAACCAAATGCAATGGATATTTGGTATTAAGGCATGTCTCGGTTTAACACTGGTTCATTTACTTTTAGGGATGATAATTATGTTTAAGAGCCCCAATCTTTCAAGTTGCATATTGGAATATACACAGATGAAATGTGATGTTGAGCATTTATTCCAAAATTAGTGAGTGGAGAAGGAGGGGTTCTTGAGGAAACAAAACAGGTCATGTATTAATCATCACTGATTAATAAAAAGCTGGGTGATGGGTACACGGGGGCTCATACTGTTTTTTTTTTTTTCTGCTTCTGCAGATGTTTGCAATTTCCAATTAAAAAACAAAACCAAATAAATGGGAGGCAACACATAAAGGTATAGCACATTGTTATAACCTAATTGTGTTAGTATGACGACATCACCACAACCAACTCAAAACTCTGATAGTGTGTTTAAATGATGAAAATGCTTAAGGTAGCTTGACAGTTCTGTAGGGATAGAGTCTAAGTTTTCTAAAGAAGCAAGACTAGCTGGCTGTACATACACGCAGTCACGCTTGAGAAGCTCCAGGAACTACATCTGCCCAGTGTGTCACCTTGACATCGAAGTTCGGCACCTACCCCTCTGATGACATGTAGTAAGTCTGAGTGATTCACAGGCGTGATGGGCAATAGACTCCTGTCATGCTTTGCTGCCCAGTTGAGGAATCAAGCAACGGAAAGGTGCCAAGTGTCAGGCCCATCTCCCGAGCACCCTCGGTGTGACTGGCATCCCTGTTTTAAAACCACCAGAGGAATGGCAATAACCCAGGGAAGGTAAATAGGTAATACCTACTCCAAAGTTAACAGCCAATAATGTTGATATGATCATCACCAACCACCCTCACGCCTGTGAGACCCCCAGCATGACCATATTGAGCACGATTGGGTTGGAAAGCGAATCTCAAGAAGAGTCAAAGAGACCCAAACAGCACACCACTCCTCCCTACACACACACACCCATCCATCACCAAACTCAGGACATCTTACACACTCCCTCTGAGGGATTAGCTTAAGCCACTGGTTCTCAGCCACGGGTGATTTTGCCCTCCAGGGGACATTTGGCATTGTTGGGAGATGTTTTTGGTTACCACAAGTGGGGAAGGATGCTATTGGCGTCTGATGGTTAGAGGTCAAGGACACTGCTCAGCATGTTCCAATACACAGGACTGCCCCACACAAAGAATTATCTGGCCTACATGTCAATAGGCTGAAGTTGAGAAGATCTGGCTTAAGCAACTAAAATTAAGTGCTAAGAGAATATTCAGACTTCTCCAGAGAGAGAAAAATGGCATTGTCTTTTATAAGTCCTTTATTTATATATTTCTATCAATATTCTTTAACTAGATGTGATATTTGATTCTATGCCCTCTGGTGTAGCTCCTGTTTTGTCCACTAACATAAGAGGGTCCAGACATTTGAGAAACTACAACTGCCAAGACCAATATTTGCTGTTTTCCAACGGCCATGTTTACCCAAGATTATTCTGCTCCTGGTGAACTAGAAACCAACTGGCTATTGATACACTGGGAACAGAGCCAAGAAATAGTCTGGTACCCTTTCCCATGGGTGGCGAAGGGGGAATGTGGCCCAAGGAGACCAATCTCTAAAAACCACCTAAGGTTTTGGATGCAACCACTTTAAATCACTTTGGAAAAAAGTTCATATCAACAGAGCAATTCTTTTAACATTTTCAACAGCACTGAAGAGTCTTGAGAAGAGGAAAGAAAAGGGCAGTGGTATAAGGAAAACCACATGGAGGAGGAAAGTAGGGAAGAAAGAAGAGAAGAATTATCGCCAAAGGATTTAACAGTGCTCAGACCTGAAGAAGGCAGAGAAGGAAAACAATCTCACATGTAATTACTGTTCCATCAACTGTAGTTTTAAAGCCAGGGGAGACTATCTTTAGCTTGATTATTAACCCTGAAACATAACCCACAACCAACCTCCACAATAACCAATAATAGCTTCTCATTAGAATTCTACTGTTTACATTCACATATGTGGCATGTTTATATAATAAATAATTCTGGTAACTGAAATTCAGCTGCACGATATTGCACGATCACAAAATTTCTCTCACGTGCCACAGAGCTTGTTTTTCATAGCCATTCCTTTTTACCACACAAATTCAACTGTAGCCACAATTACTACACCAAGTTCACCTGCTTATTTATGAAGCAAAGAGATTTCTGACTAAAGACTGTACCAACCTCACATGTGAACTCCCAATGTTATCCCTTCAAGAAACTCTAGGCACCAAAGTGTGCCTGAAATGGCAATCCTAATGTCCTGGCAATCCTGGGCACCAGAAGCTTAGGCTAACCCCTGCCTCTAGCGGGAACTTTCTCAATTTCCCAGCTTCTCCTAGAAAGGAGCTAAGGTGCTAGACCCAGAAGGTCAGGCCAGAGGCCCCCTGCCCCAAGTGTCCAGGACTTTGGGGTACAGAAAGGAATGTCAGAGAAGACTCTTTGGTCCTCCCATGAGAACATACACGCCACCTCTGGCCTGTAAGGGTTGAATAATGGCCCCCCAAAAGATATATCCATGTCTTAATCCCTGGAACCTATGAATGTGACCCGATTTGGAAAAAGAGTTTGCAGATTTATACCTGGATATTGAGGATATTGAAATGAGATCATCCTGGATTACACAGGTAGGCCCTAAATCCAATGAGAAGTGTCCTTTAAGAGCCAGAAGGGAAGACAGAAAGAGAACAGAAGACCATATGAAGACAGAGGTATATGTTTGGAGTGAGGTAGCTACAAAGCAAAGAAGGCCTGGAGCCACCAACACTCTGATTTTGGACTTTCAACCTCCAAAACTGTAAGAAAATAAGTTTCTGTTCTTGTGAATGAAAGGTAGCAAAATATGCCACACCAAAATATGCACTTTGGTACAATAATTATTTTAAGCTGTAGGCAAGTAAAAAACAGCAAATGCAGGGATGGCTTTCTCTGAACCCCCCCCCCCCCCCCATTTGCCTAAAGATAAATCCTCCAAGAGGAACTCAATTTTCACCAATCCCCTCCCCGGGAGCTTCATCAGCCAGGAAAGATTGACTCATCTCAGGAGAGGAGATGGAAGTCAACACCACACCCAGACAAACTTTGTCACAAACTGTCATACCTCCCCATCTATTCAAAGGGCCCATTCATCTTTCCTAAAAATCGCTTATTCACTCCTAAGAGGCCTACATCCCCCTCCCTTTTCCCTACTAAGATCGTATTTAAGCCTGAATTCTAAAGCTACTTCTTAGAATTACTCATTTTTACCCCATTTTTATCTCCCATGAAGCATACATACTTATAAACTTGCTTTTCTCTTGTTAAAGAGGGGTCTCAGCTAAGAACTCAGAATATATATATATATTATATATATATATATATATATAATATATATATATATATATTTTTTTTTTTTTTGGTGAGGAAGATTAGCCCTGAGCTAACATCTTTTGGCAATCCTCCTCTTTTTGCTGAGGAAGATTGGCCCTGGGCTAACATCCATGCCCATCTTCCTCTACTTTATATGGGATGCCACCACAGCAAGGCTTGACAAGCACTGCATAGGTCCGCGCCCAGGATCCAAACCTGCAAACCCCAGGCCACCGAAATGGAACATGCAAACTTAACCACTAAGCCACCAGGCCGGCCCCAGGAAATATTAATTTTCCTCCCCTCCAGAAGCCACCCAGTTTGTAGTCATTTGTTAAGGCAGCCCTAGAATATTACTGCATGGTCTAACACTGGGCCTGTCCAGCCTCAGCATCTCAGACTGGCCAGGTCAGGGGACACCTGGTCATCCTCCAGGTGCTCCTTCCCACAGCCCCTGAAGAGCTCAGGAGGGTGGGGCTGAGGATATGTCTCCAGACCTGAAAGCCCAGGCCAAAGATGTTTTCCAAAGGCTGAGCTCTGGGGCAGAGTGAAGCAAGTGTTTCCATCCATCATTGGGCAGAGCCCCACCCAGAGAAACAAACCCTTCCCCACAGTCTGTGAGAACAACCCCAACACCTCGTGGGCCCTCTGATAATGGGTAGCTGTCATCAGCCTCCTTTGCTAACATTTACTGAGGACTTCCCATGGCCACACACTGTGCTCTCAACAATGCCAAGAGGTACCTACCTAATCTGAGTTTTGTTTTCATCACCTTCCTCCTTTTCTTTAAACTGCCACCTCTAAAATATATAGGCTCGAAAAAAATCGTTTAGTGTTTCACCTAAAAAGAGACTGCCCCTGTCGGTACACCTCCTGAGGACACTGAAGCATAGAGGGCTTGTGGAGTTTGTCCCAGGTTCCTCGGCCAGTCTGATCGGTGGAGGAGCCAGAATCATGATGGAGAGCAACTCCAGAGCCCAGGTCTTTAGCCCCAGCCCTCACTCCAGTCTGCTTCTACTCAGGGCCAGGAGGTTTGTCCCCTCCCTTCAAGCACGCTCCCTGGCAGGCCTGCCCTGCCTTAGCCCCACCTTGTTCCTGGCCCAGGCCTCAGCCACTGCCCAACCCCCTTCCTGTGACCCCCCACACCTTATAGAGTTTAATTAAACAATCATTATGAACATAAAATGCTCATGCTCTGGATCAGGGTCTCAGAGAAGTCAATTCAATAGGGGACAGTGACATTTAAGTAAACAGTTACATCGTAAGCACTACAGGAGACAAGAGAAGAGCGAAATCCTGAGGTCCTAAACCAAACGTGACATCTTCAGCTACAAACCTGCTCTGGCTCTTGCCAAAGTTAATGATCCGCCATAAAGGCACGCATCTCACATTCAAGCAAGATCCTGTCTCTCTTTGTCAGAAATGCCACCACGCTAGGGGAGGCGTTATGGGCTGACTGCTCTGACGTCAACCTCTTTCTGCTCAAATCCACCTTCCACCATGGTTCCAGGCTTCTCTAGGACAGAAAGCTTTACAACCATTTCAGCCAGTACCTTCTTTTAGGGGAGCACTCTCACAATGTATTTCAAACATCTTTAAAATGCCCAGTCCCTTGAACCAGTAATCACAATGATGGCGATCTATCATCAAGGAATAATCTTAGATGCAGAAATGCTTTCATATATAAAGATGCAAAACATTCATTCTTTATGCTAATAAGAACTTGGAAACAACTTGATGATCCAAAAGAATGGACTAAGTTAACTGTGTTTCATTCTTTTGATTGGGTATTACGTGGCTGGAAAAATGATGTTTATGAGAACTTGAGAAAATACTCTATAGTAAGTGGAAAAAACAGAAAGCAAAACTGTACCCATAGCACGATCACAACTACGTCAACTCAAGAAATAAACAAAGCAACCAACCCCATGGGAGGAAAATCTGATAGGAAGTTAGTCAAAATACAAATGTTTCCTGAGTGGTGGGGCTATGAGTGTTTATTTCTATTTTACTTTTAAGTTTTTATATATTTTCTATAATGAATATGTATTACAGTTAGAGAAAAAATGAACTTCATATTTAAGAAAAAAAAAAGATCAAGCTTCCTATGGCTGCCCATTGCTGCCAGAGTTTTCTAGAATGACAGACAGGACCCTTCACAAACGCATGCTTACTTCCTCCTCAGCTTCCACAGCCACTGCCCCTCCAGCCATGCACCCCCTCTTCCAGCCACATTTAATTCCTTCATATTCCCAGCATCTGCCTTATTACATACGACCTGCTCATATGTAGCCTCCTCCCTAACGTTTTCCCTGGCCGCCAGCCTCTCCTGGCCCCCTAAACCCCACGAGCAGTTACCTGTTTACGCCTCTGTTTTCACAGAACACGACAAATACCTGGTCTAATAGACCATTGACATGTTATATTTTAGTTACTTGACCAGATTAGCTGCAGCCACACCAGACACACGATGAACACTGATGCTTGCGAGTTCACGTGAGTTATCTCCCTTTTCCTCACAATCATCTTAAAAGGTAGCTATAATCATCATCCTGATTTTACAGATAAAGAAACCAAGGTGTCAAGGAACACACTCACTCCCACAGCTAGGAAGCAACAGGGCTGAGTCCAAAGCCCAGGACTTGACAATCCTATGCTGGAACCAGAGCCAGTTTCTATCTCCTCTGCAGTGGACGGTCAACTTCTCGTGGGCAGGAAATACATTTTGCTACTCTTTGAAAGCTGGCCAACACCACTGCACATAGCAGACATTCCAACACTTGCTGATTTGAACCGCAGGAGGATGGCGTTAATGTGGACTACCTAATTCGTTACGTGAGATAACCCCAGACCCACAGAGCTGGAAGTTTAAAGGGTCTGCCTGGCAAAGCAAGAGTAATCAAAACAGGTTCAAATTCATTCAGATTAACACATGGCTATGTAAGGAATTTAAGGGTCCAGCTGTTGCCAGAGTGAGTGCCCCTCAAGCAATCCAGAAGCACTTAATTAAGAAGTGGTATGTTAATTGTTGCTCTTAAATATCCGTTAGCATAGATTCCCTAAAGCCCTCTATTGGGCAATAATGTCTTAAATTTGTGTCACAGATCGTATTTCAAAAAGCTCTTTTAGGCAGTCTAGTGCAATTTATTATGTATATACTTTAATGTTTTCAAATTTTCCCTATAATTCTCTAAGTTAGGTGGCTTTCCCTTATTCCTTTATTACTGAAATTTTCTACTATACTAAAAGAATAACGTAAACGCTTCTCAAAATGATATTTATAAACTTTGCTCACCCCTGGCAAGTCAAAGGGAAGTTTGTGCCCTGAGTGTTAGCTGGGACATCACACAGCACGCAGACCCGCAGTGTTTTAACACTTATTAACAACTTGTCTGGGATTGCTGCTGGTGAATCTTGAGCACAAATTAGCAGATCCTACATGCCCCTCTCCTCCTTGGGGCTAATCATACAGGCGACAAGGGGATATTTATAAGCATTTCTGAGAACGTGTATGTCATTTGGGGGAGTGCCGGATCTTACATAGCATGAGAAAATTAATGTGCTCAGGAAAAACAACACAAAAGTGTAATTTGTAAGAAAATCTATAAGGTAAATAATCCAGGAGGGGGCTAACCTTAGCATAACCTGCAGTGGTCGCAGAAATTTCTCATCTGTGTCTAAAATCTTCATAGTTTGCAGACTGAAATGAGGGTTGCCCTCACCATGGGAAAAGGCTGACTCAGCCAGTCCCAGTGATGATTCTGACAGTCCTTCCTTTACCTGTGAGACCAGCTTCTCAACCTCACAAGGAAACCAGAAACCTGGGCTGCCTAACTCCTACCAGTAAATGACTGCCATCAAGTCTACAGGAGTCCATCTTATATGGGGAAACGCCCACCACAAGGCCTCTGAAGGCCTAAGACTGAGTCACTGACTTGCCTCATATAAGCCGTGTGGCCACAGTTTCTGAGCCTCTGAGTCTTCATTGCTTATTTGTAACTAGGACACTCACTGCTTTTAGCCCCGACCTTTGACAGTACCAGGATATGTGCAATAATTTTAAAAGTTAAGATACCACCACTGAGATATACACAGTTATGTTTTTAAAAAATTAAATGCCCCTCATGGACTAATTTATTGGCTCAACGAGCAGGAATTGTGCACATGGCACTGGGCTAGACCCTGGGGAACACAGGAAGGAGTAAGGCCAGGCCTCTGCTGCGGAACCATCCCCCTAGTCCAGGAGGAGGAAGGACACACAAATAACTACAATAAAATGTGATGCACACTGGAGGGGTTCATCCAAAGTGTTCTGGGGGACGCTGGTGGGGAATCTAAAGGAATCACAGAAGGCTTCCCACAGGAGGCCAGATGGAGCTGACTCCAGAAGGATGGCAGAAACCGTGCCCCACACAGGAGAGGGACCACATAATGTAAAGACATGGCATGAAAAGGAATGGGAGCATTTCAGGAAGGCTAGACAAGGCAGGACAAGGAGGGAGCAGAGGGAGGCGCAGTCACGGAGGGCGGGCACCACCGCCTGTGTTATTGTATTTCACCCTCACTCTTCTGCTGTAACCAGAACAAATCCCAAGTTAAAAGTGAGGGCCACAACCCACAGACTCCAGGAGTCAGGTGACTATTTCAGCCACCCCTTGCCACACAGTCACTGCACTCTGGGTGTGTTGAAGTTAAACAAGAGGTAAGGCAGCAAGACGTACAGGTAAGAACAAACCAAAATGGTTTAAAGAAAAACAAAATTTTAACATCATAAGTAGACAGGCTATAATAGAAACTTTATCTGATATGGGGCATAAATTGGCTCTAAAGAAAAAAAAAATTAAAACATATAGTTAGTGCAAGAGAATTTCCCCCAAACCATTCAGGTGCACCTATTAGGTGCTGGGTGTCAGGAATCGGAAGATGAGTAAGACAGTCCTTGGCCTCAAGGAGCTTGTAAGTTCAAGAGAAAAGTAAGTAAAGCTTTCATTTAACAGTGGGTGATAAGAGCTAAAAAGGTGAACACAGGGTGCACTGGGGCATCTAACAGAGACTGGAGTCAGGACAGGAGGGACGAGTCGGGGGAGGTTTCTCTAGGGAGAGGATGTTTAATTCTGAAGACTGAGAAGGAAGGAGAGACAGGGGAAGGGGCAGGATACTGCCAAGAGGGAGCAGTAAGGACCGAGTTCCTGAGGCGGGCAGGAACCTGCCACTTCAGGGAACCCTCAAGTGACTGGAAACGCTGAGCCCAGGAGGTCAGGTATGTTCTGGAAGGAGATGAAGCAGGAGTGGTGATCTGAAGACTAAGGACAGCAGCAGGCCACTGGGCATGGTCACAGAGAATGATGTCCCTTTTTGCAAGAAAAGAGACTTTTTATCCCAACATTTTCTTCCATATAAAGTGCCTGGCTCATTAGCGCTTGGAAATGTTGGCAATTGTCACTGAAATGTCAGAACACTGCATGCACTTTCTGTTCAGTAATGCAGGACAAGGGTGGAGGATTTAGCCACAAGACTCCCTAAAGGACTTTAACATAAGGTAAACTCACCTGTAAAATGGTCCCATGGCAGAGACCCTAATGAAGCATGATAATTATTCCCCACAAGGCTCTCAGCTCCTCTGGTGAAAGCATTAACTGTTAAGGAAAGGGCTTGAGGAAATGCGGACACACCCGCTAAGGAGGGGCCTCCGTGGGCTGTGTTACATTCCTTTGAAAACAGGGCCCTGCTATAATTTGTGTAATCAGACCAGAGATTGGACTGCAGAACTCTGCTTCCCATTTATTACAATATCGCACTCCTGCCCAGGAAGCCCCACCCAAGCTTTTGTTTGGAATTCTTTTCCTTGATTAGGTGTAAGCCCTATTATTCCCGCCACTCAAAAATAACACAGGGGTCTGATGAAGCTGCAGTGCGCTGCACAGTCAGAAACCGACTCCCATGAATGAGCCTAGCTAGTTCTTTTCTTCTCTCTCATTTTAAAATGATGATTTCTTTTTCATTTCCTACTCTGAAGGAAGAGTGGGAAGCAGAAACATTTTGTACAAATGGAAAGGCAAATCGTTTTTACTCTCTGGAAAGAGCCATGCAAGCCCAAGGGAACCCTCTCCAGGCTGTGCACACAGCCCCTCACTGCCTCCTGGCCCTGATGCTTGGCTGCAGCTCTGCACACTCAGCTGGTGGGAAGGGGTGAAGGAGGTCTCAGAGCCCCATCTTTGCAAACGCTGCTCTTGGCAGGCTGCTCCTCACTGCCTCCAGGCAGGCATGGCAGTGCTGCCCTGAGATGCTATCTGGCTGCATTCTTATGCAATTCAGCTCAGATCCAACCCCAAAGAAGGGCTGTAAAGCAGGGCAGAGGTCATCATCCAGACAGCTGGGAGACATACTCTGGTCTAATTGATAATTCTCACAATGAAAGAGAGAGATTATAGGAAAATTTCATTTCAAAGCAGTGAGATTACAAATAAGAAAAATGATGAATCACTTCATCATTTAGCAAATACTTAAGCAATGTAAGTGATATGTATGGTGGTCTGTCTAGCCTATAGGGGCAGACTCAGGTACCATGGGACCTGCCTTGCCTCCACCAAAGCTGTCTGGGCAGTGGGGGAGCTCTGACTCTAAGGCATCTAATCCACTGTCAGGCCAGGGACCTAATGCTTAGGTAGCGTGGCTCAAACAGCACAATTCTGGCCAGTGGGATTCTCTCCAGTAACTCTGCCATTCTATTAGGTGGAATTCTAGCTGGGAGGTTGGAAGATTAGGAAATCAGAAAGACTAGTGCTGGGGCAGCCACAGAGGGCTACAGCAAACTGGTAGAGTAAGGAATCATGACCTTGCAAGTTTATCTGTATAACAAGAGGATAAAGGACACCCCAGGACAGGAACCAGGGATGCGGGACCCCAGGGGAGCACTCAGTCTAGTTCCCATGAGCCCTGGGGCCCTTCATTTCCTATCCAGTGATATCCCCCAAAGACACAGAGAAACCTTCTCTGTTTACCAAACTGATGTGAATGGGTTTCTATCACAAAGACCTTGCCTAAAATAAGCACTCAATATGTGTCTGGTGCTGTGACAACAGTGCTATCTCAGAGCTGTGTGGCAGACAAAACTCCTTCCTGGATAATTGCAGAATATGGCAGCACAGCTGCAAGAAAATACTAGTGATATAATACACAAAGTCTGGCTCAAGAATGGAGAGCACGGTTCACTTTGGGCCAGCTTTGCCAGAGCTCTCTTTAGAAGAGAAAGGACTCCAATTTGCCCATGAAGAGCAGGAAGGGTGTAGCTAAACATTGAGGATAATGTTGATACCTCTCCACGAAACTGGGCTTCATTACCACAATTCCTCTGGGCTTGGTCCACATCCGCTGGCCTCAGTTCGACTGCAGCCTACACAGAACTGGGAGAGGTTCTACTGGCAAGCTCTCCCACCTCAATTTTTGGTGATCCTAGTAAAAACAAGGCAATCCCCAGAGGAAGCTACTTAGAGCTCTCTTAACTCGCCTGCACACTGAAAGACAAGAGGCACGTCAGGCTGCTGGAGAACTCCTGCCTCTGAACTTCTCCTGGCGCGCCTTCTTGTTCACATCATTAGCAGAAGAGGAAGGGGATGTTCATTCACAGCAGTCCAAATGACATTAGAAACTACATCCTGATCTTGTGTTTAGGGACGAGAGTGGGAATGGAGATGGAAAACAAAATAAATAAGACACAAATAAGAAGCTAACCATTTATCAGAGGAAATATGATATGTACACAATTGACCCAATCACATGCATGCACAACCCCTAATTGCTATAAGCTCTACACAAAACGGATGAGGAAATCATTTCTAAATCCCGTATGTGAGGAAATTTCCTTGAGAAATGCAAGTGAGTTGGAATATAAATGCCCATAGTTATGCAGGCAAGATAAGTATTACTATGGAAACATGATTTAAATTAGTAAAATAAGTTACAATGATGGCTTTCAAACTTTTCAGCAACAAAGTGCTGTCTTCAAATGTAATTTTACTCAGAAGCCCAATTAAGCAATATAGATTCCTAAAGGCAGAGCTGATGTGGTTGAAATGGAGGAACAAGACCTGGAATCCCACAGTCCTGCAGGCTGTAGAGGGGCCTCGACAGGGAGGAGCCCCATGAACACACAGGGCTCCAAGAATCACCATGGGAAACCCTTCCTTTAAACGAAAGCTTATGGCTTTCAGGCACACATGGTAATTTGAAATTTACCTAATGGAAGTGTTCCCAGGTAGTACAATCTACTCACAAAAAAGGATGATTGTTTACAAGTAAGGGCTGAGGGTACATTCTGAGCCTGGGGCTTTAACTCTGCCAGACCACCTTTCAGCAATGCAGATAAGGACCCCCAACCACGTGCAAGTGTCAGAGTCCTGGGTGATCACATCGCACATCTTGTATGTCGTTCTTTTCTTCTTTTACATCTGGTTTCTGACATCTCTAAATTCACTGCTCCTATGCAGCCCCCAAAGTCCCCTTGCATCTGACAATTAGTAAGGATTTTCTGAATTTCAACCCTACCAATTTATTCTCAGGGCACACTTGGAATGTGGCTTCCATCTGCCTAAGGAGAACACGATTTCCAGACCCCAAGACTCCACCTCAGCCTGGGTCACTGCCACTAGCAGACTCCTCGATTCCACCACATTCTCCTTCAGAAAAATCAAACAGTTAGGTTCATGTAAGTCAGTCTTGCCCAAAGAGTGTTCCTAGGATTCCTGCAGAGGTCCTGTGGTCCAGGAAGCCCTCAGATGCTTCAACACGCTCCTCTACATTTAGAGGAAAACTGGGTAGGAGAACCTTAATGAATCAGATCCCACACCACTGCCAAGTCTTTAGGGAAACACAGTGACATAAACATTTCCCCCAATTACAGTTAATTTGATACTTTCTTACAAATAAATACTTTCTTATAAAGACAAGTAAGTCGGAAATGAGCAAACTCATGGTGAATTACAAGTAATGTCCCATTAAAATCAGGAAGATGACAAGGATGCCTATTACTACTCAACATTTTACTTCATCCTCTAACCAATGCAGAGAAATGAAATAAGGTAAAATATTAGGAAGAAAGCAATAAAACTCTTTTTTTTTTTTTTTTTTGCAAATGAAATGCCTGTCTGCCTAGAATCTAGTGGATTAGAGATGGTCAGATACAGTAACTGTTTTAAAAATGTCATTGAAAAAAATTCCACTCATAATAGCAAGAAAGAAGGAAGGAGGAAGGGAAAGGAGAAAAACCAAAAAAGAAAGAAAGAAAATAGCTAGAAATAAACCAACTCATAAATATGTCAAATCACTCTTATTTTAAATTTTACTGAAGGACATAAAAGAAGATATAATAATGGAGAGAACTACCATTTTCCAAATAGGAAGACTCAATATGATAAGACAGTGGTTCTCCCTCCATCCGTTTATAAAGTCAGCATGATCCAACATCTGAACAGGATAATCCCTAGAATTTATAAGGCTGACTCTAGAGTGGAACTGGAAGAGAAACTTCAGAGTGACTAGAAAGCGTTTTTAAAAAAGAATAATTCTGAAGGGAAACTTACCCTGACAAAACTAAACATACTGTAAAGCTACAGTAACTGGTATCATCACAAAAATAGACATTAAACAGGATAGACAGTACAGAAAACATAGATATTTAGGATACAATAAACGTACCATTTAAAATAAGTACCGGAAGAGCAAACTATTTGATACATTATAACAGGAAAAGTAAATATCCACGTAAACAAAAATTAAGTTACAGCTCTACCATGATCAGACATAAAAACAAATTCCAGGTAAATAAGAGATATAAATGCAAAAAAAATTATAAAACCAGAAAAAAAATAAGAATATCGTTTATATTTACAAAGCCCAGAAGACAAAGAAAAGTTCAGATGTGGCAACACAACAGTTAAACCTTCTATGTTTTATAAACAAAGTCAAAGATATGCAACAGACAGACATTATTTACAAAGGATTTTTTGAGGGGGAAACAGATTAATTTGATCTATTACTTTTCACTCTAATGCTTCCTGTAATGTGTAAATCTTTCATAAGTGAGAATTCAAATATTATTAATAATATTTATATGTTTTTACCTTTCCTTTATATTAACCTTTTTGGAAAGGTTAATATCAACTAAATCCTTTCATAAATATTCACAAGTGAAAACTTAGTAAAGAAAGTTTGCTTGCTATTTTTCATGAAAAAATAAGAGGAATGCGGACAACTATCTGAAGAATTTTCCTTTAAACATTCTCCTTAGTGCTTCTCCCAGAGAGGTTCTGGAAGAGAAACTAGTACTTCAAAAGGTGTGCCTCTAGGTTTTTGATGATTATCTGAATGCCTGCACTAGTAAACAAACAAAAATCATCCCAAGAGTAAACTAAGAATCTCATAAGGAAGAGATTTCGTAATTCCTAACCTATGGGAAGGGTGTTCTTTTTTCTTTTTAAATGGGATAGAATCTGCAAAATTCAAAAATGCTGTGAATTTTTCACAGCAAATGCATTATAAAAGATTTTTTTAAATCCATATCTCTGCCAAACCCTTATGTTTTCTCCCCATCTGCAAGGAGACCTACCGGAGTCTTGCTAGAGTGCTGAATTTGGGATCAAGGTGCAAAGTTATCACGTGACACACACTGCCGCACTACAAAATAGAATCCTATGGGCCAGTCTTGTAGGCCTGTCTCACCGTTAGGTGAAGAAACTCATGCTCAGCCAGTAGCATGATCCTTGCCTCTTCCATTCTTTCCAGAAAATAGTCCTTTCTGGCCTTGGTTAAGTCATACTTTTTATTTTACCTTTTCTAAGTAGTAAATAACCCTAAACTTGTACAATTTCTCTCTCCCACCATCCTACAAATGCCATATGCCACTTATTTCCAAGGTCTGCAATTCTCCTGGGATTTTCCATCAGTCAAAGTTACTAATGTTCTAGTCTTTCTTTCCCAGAAGCATTTTTGTTGCGTATCTCTAAGTCATCCTAAGTAAAAACTATAGCTTTCTGACATAAGTAGGGCTTAAAACTCAATTAAAATTCCATATCTAGTATCAACAGCTGGTACAAGAAGTCTCACTTCCTCACCCTAGATCAAGGGAATCTCATCTACACGATTTCTAGTCACTCCAAGTAGTCCCTGTGCGCATGAAACAACACAAGTTAGCATCAGCCACCCCCAATGTCCTCTCTTCCCCAGTCACGGTGAGGGGAGAGGACAGAGAATCACTTTGACACAGAAGTCTTCCTCACATCGTAATCACTCCACAAACATCTGTTGTACCTATTTATATTAAGCATCTTGACTGATCCTGGATAATGTTTACCCATTTGCATCTGCTAATTAACTCCTTTTCTATCAGAAAATTCAATTCTTTGAAATCCTCTGACAAGCCTAGTGAGAGAAAATAATAAAATTGCCAAGACTGAATCTATGTTGTGTTCTGTAGCTTAGGCTACTGGCAAAAAAAAAAATAATTAGCTTAAAAGATATTTATCACAAGCTAATCACTTAGCACAAAAATTAGACAACGGCTATGAAACAGAAGCATCATTTCTGTAATTTTTCCTGACAACTAAAGTATTTTATAAATAACGAGGAAGCATTTTTCCACCTAAATTATACGAAGTAACATAAAGCATAACACAAAGGGCAAATAGCAGGCAGACATTCAGTCCCTTCCATATTAAATTATGGGTATAAAATGCATTTCTTTCTATGTGCATTTTCTTAAAAGGCTTGAAATGAGGCAGACCAAACTCTTAACACTCTTGAAGAAGTGGGAAAAGGTGAGGAGAGAGACTTTTACGTTGTATTTTTAGAATATCTGTATAATTTGACTTCTCTAACATGTATCAATTTTGTCATTAATGCAAAATAATGCTGGCAAAGATGCATTGAAAATAGCATCGTAGTAAATTGCTTGTGGCACTGTAAATTGGTACAATCTTTTTCACAAGGTATGTAATAGCTTTAGAAATATTTATATCCCTTCACTCAGCAATTATATTTATTTTGCAAGTTTTCCATAATGTGGCTATGTTATTTTTTATAAAGAAAAGCAATCTAGCTTAATATATATATCACATTAGATCTTTAAAAGGTAGGCTTTTGAAACGTAAGCTAGAAAAAATCATAGTAGAGTTGATTCTCATTATTTGCAGCAGTTATGTTCTACAAAGTCACCATAAATACTGGAGTAGTGAATACTCAACTATTGCTCCAAGGGTAAATACAGGGTCAGGTTCCTGTGAGCCTCTGGTCACAACATTTTCATCAACTAATCAATACATAACTTTGTTTTATGTGTGTTTCTGTTCAAAGACACATGAGATAGATAGATAGATAGATATGATTAACATTGAACTCACGGCCAGCAGCACTATAACTCATGCCTGAATGAAGCTTATCTAACATGTATTTTCTCCGTAAGGCACATTAGAGCCTTCTTGCACTTACGAACACTAGACAGCACTTCAGCACTACACTTAGGGGCCATTTTGAACAGCGAAATCACCAATAAAAAGCACAAAAATCTGAAAAACGTGGCACTAAATAGACCATGAAAAGGATACTTGTTTACAGTCTGAGAGCTGAAACGAAAAGGCAGAGCGTCACCTTGTTCGACCTCAGTGGGAACAGACTCATCAGATGACTCAAGTTTTTTGCCTCTGCACACGTGTGTCCAAGACTGACCGTTAAAGCACCAGGAGTATTGATTTTTAGGGTTACAAACAAATTTTAGCGAGTAGACAAATTTGCAAATATGGAATCCATGTGTAATGAGAATCAACTGCAAGTCTTTACTTTTAATAGTTAGAACAAAATATTCAAAAGATAGATTAACAGCAGAGTAAAGAGATATCCATTAAAAGCTTTCTCACCTCTGCTAATCCAGTGGTTCTCACACAGATGTGATTTTGCTCCCAGGGGACATTTGGCATTATCTGGAGACACATGTTGATTGCCATGACTGGGTTGAGGGCAGGGATGCTGCGAAACATCCAACACCACACAAGACTATCTGGCCCAAAATGTCACTTGTGCCAAGAATGAGAAATCCTGTGCTAACCGACCTGTCAGTATTTTTTAAGTGTATGCTCCCACACATTCTATCAACATACACTTTAATGCCTAAAACAATAAATAATTAAATATCAAGGACAAAGCAGCTCTCATACTTTATTTTTTGGTGGCCCTTTATTTCCAAACTTAAATTTTTATTAAATGCAATTGAAGACGCAAAGCAGTTATAAGCTACATTGAAAAGTGTGACTTTTCCTATCATTTCCACTGAGCTTGTAATGAGGAATGGAGTAAATCCAACAATATTGTAAAACATAGAGCCAGTCTGAAACCTCGTTTCTGTTTTAACACCAGGTAAGTAAAAACCATGACTGCACAAGAAGTGAAAAGTATAGTCTACAGTACACTGTCCATGAAATGGAGAACCCAGCTCTTTTAAAATAAGTCAAGAACCTTTAAGAAGGTTACCCTGTCTGAGGAAGAAAATTAAAATATCTTACTAAGTCTTAATGATTCTTTGAAAAGAGGCCCAACTTAAGTGGCCTTCAAAGTATCCTTAACTGTATAAATGCTGCACAACTGCTTCACAGCCCTCCACGTGGATTCAGAATTACACATTTATTCAGTCTTAAATCAATCATATTTTTAAATAATGAATCAAGCAATTTGTAGAATGGCCTCCAAGGTTACTCAAGAGCATTCCAAAATCACTGTGCTAACATAACAAAGACAAATAATTCCCAACTGGGAGGCAGACTGGTATAGACTAAGAACCGCACTTGGAGTTTGAAACCTGAATTCTCGGCTGCATGAGTTTAGAGCCAAGCGATTATTTCAAGAGTCCTCTTGTGGAAAGATGTTTAAGCTCCATTGTGCAAAAATAAGGCTAAGATATTATTTCCTGTTCTAAATATGCTCTGCTGGAAATTATATGCTTTGCTGCCAAATGCCTTTAACTTCCTACAGGGTCTTGTTGACCACTCGACCCTAGAAACTCTCCTCCATCCTTCTGTAACCTCTCTGGCCACTCGCTCAGGCTCCTGCTCTTCCCCTACCCCAGCCTACATTTGCAGCCCCACACACTGCACTCCAGGCCAGTACTCTTCAGACCACCAGGATCAGAACCACCCAAGGAGGTGGAGATTAAAATGTGATTCCCAGACCACACTCCTGACCTACTGATTAGAATCTTGGGTGGAACAGTTGGGAATCTGCATTTCCATTCCACCTCCCAGTTACTTAAGAACTATAGTCCCAGCCATAGAATAACACCTGCGGCTTCCTGAAAATGCCATCATTGTATCTTTGATTCATTTATCACAATTTCTTCTGCTCTAAACACTTACCCATTGCCCAACCCTATCCTCTAAGCCCATTTTAAGCATCCCAGTTGAGCTAGGAAATGTCATCTGCTAACACCTTCAGCTGCAAGAAATGCCTCTTTTCTAAACTTCCATCATATTCTACACACCATATCCACCACATAAAACCATAACTGTGAATTTATTGGCTTCCCAACCAGATTGTGAGCTCAATGGTAGGGACCATGTGCCATACCTGGATTCATTCCCAGTGGCCAGCACAGCTTCTGGCACATAATAGGTACTCATTGGTTGAATAAGTGAATGAATGGATAGATGGAAGGATGGGGGGATGGATGGCCTGCCTCTGAATGACACTATTGGACTTTTCAGCAATTCCACCTAATTTGTGATTAATGTTAATGTGAAAAAATAGAAGACTCAATAGAGTAACCTCTAACAGAGGAATCTTAAGTTAGAGTGGAGTATGTCTCTCAGGGAGCAAAGAAGAGAGGTAGTTCTCCAGAGCCATTCAAGTTTGGCACTCTGTGGCATCTCAAAAACGTCAGCTAATTGAATGAGCATGCACAGTCCTAGTAAGGAGCAAAAACAGATGATGAAAATGAGAAGGAAAATTAGTCACTAAAGAACTTTTCTGGGCATGAGCAGATTATGGTTAAATTCAAGGTTAAATATTGTTATCAAGGACCAAGACAAATACTGTAATCAGCCCAAGTGGATCTGCCTGTAGGGAGAGGTCTAGACTCACTGGAGATCATTTACCCTAGGATTCAAAGTTGTCTATGATTTCAAGTGGGAATGCACAATTTTTCATTGTTAACCCATTCTCTAGCCTCTTATTCCTTTCTACCTCTCTAGATTTTCCTTTGGGAAATCACTATACAGCAGCTACAGGACTTGGGTGCGGTTGGCCCCAAACTGATCTCCAGAGGTTGACCCTTACTGGCACAAGCCAATCAGTACAATCTCATTCCCATTCTAACTAACTGTAGGATGAGCAGAAACCCAGGCCTAAGCATGTGACATTCCCCTGGCTGCCATGATGGTTAAGACTGGTCCAGTTAGAGCAAAGCTCAGGTCTTTTATTTGATGGTTATGGATGTGAACAAAGAAACATGCAGCCCTGGTTGCTGCTGGCAGCCATCTTGAGAACATAAGTAAATCTAGGGAGAGGAAAGCAGACCCTAGAGAACCATGTCTACGACTTGAAAAGTGGGCATTTTTTCCACTATTGAGCCAACATGTTATCTTTATTGTTTAAGTTGATTCGGTCTATTACCCAAAGCATTATGATACATGCCAACTCCTACCTTTCAAGCCGATCTTTCCCTTTCTCTTTGCACATACATGAATCCACTGTTCCAGAAGCCTGTGTACGATCCCCCAACATACCTCATCCATTCCCACCTCCACAGTTACATGGGTCATTACCCTGTCTAAAATATTCTTCCCTTGCTCTGTTATTCAAATCCTGTCTGGTCCTCTAGACTCAGGCTGAAGTCCTAATTCCTTTGAGGGCAGACATCCAAGACCATAGTTCTCTCGTCTCCTCCAGGCTCCAACCTAGAGTACATTACCGATACTAGTTGTCATCCATATCCTACCTTATACTTTTAATTATCCTCTTGCAAACATAGTCTCAAACTGGAATGCAAGCTCTGTATACTTTTGCAACCCCTTGTAAATGGCCCCTTGAACAATGTCTTGTGATTAGCAGAAAACCAATAAATCCTCTTTAGGCAAATTCAAAATGTAATTTAAACCTCCTGATCACTGGCAGTCCTACCCTCTTAATTCACATAGCAGTGTAGAGGATAGAAAGGAATTTCAGATGCAACATATTTCAACATTACACAGTTGGCCATGGTCCTGTCACATTTCACAATCAGACTGGCAGTAACAGCTGGATGAAGATCAGAAATTTATCGGGCTGTCTTCCCATCAGCAGATCACTGAAGTCCTTCCAATGAAGATGCAGACTAACTCTGTGAGTTCTAAGAAGTAAGGTCTCATACCTTGCACACATCTGTTAAAATCATCCTAGAGGCAACACCAGAATAGAAGACATGAAAGCACAGCCCAAGGCATCCACAGGAACATAAGGCTCCCATCACCTCCAAGCCTTTCATATCCCCTTTCATACTTGTGGTCCCAGGTCCCCTCAGAGTGTCCAGGGGTACATCTATAAGATTTAAATGAGGGACATGAAATAAACATATTGAGATTTATCCCCATCATACAGATGATTAGGAGACAATGAGTAAATTGAGAAATGATGTCAGGACCCAGTACCATTTCCATTGGTACAACAAAGACACGAGAAAAGGGAAAGTAAGGGTGTGTGTGTGTGAACACACAAGCAGCAAAGATGTCGATACAGCCACAGGATTGATATTACTCTGGCCACTCAAGGTCCAGCCCTTTTGTGTGTGGCAATGACAGGCCTCCTACCTGTGTAAGGATTTTGATGTCTCATGTAGTGTCCATATTAACAGCATCTGAACATGTTTTTCAACTGATTACAGAAATGGAAGGGCTAACCCAACAAAATTTAAAATACCACTATAAATTATCTATAGAGTAAAGCAATACCTTATAAATATGTATGTACCTATAATGATTGAGAGCTTATTAACAGTCAATTCTCCCCTCATGGAGACCAGCAGTTTCTTTGATAAATGGCCAGATCCATCCTTTCCATACTACTTCTTCATCCTCTTTCTTCCCTGTTAAACACTGTCCTCTTCCTTGGGCCTAAATAAGTTCTGAAGAGGTTCACAGATCGTCTGTAGGTCTGGTAAATGAACTGCAATATTACAGTTCAAAGGCTTGTCAACTGAAACATTGCATGTCTTCTCACGGTCTCAGTGTATCACATTACCACGAGGAATTTAGTTCTACTAGTTGCTCAAGTCTGTAAATGCTCTCAAAATTGCACTTTATCGTTGGCCATGTGGCTACTAGAGATGGTTCTCAAAGCACCCCCTGCTCTAAGGGACTCTGCCTTGGCCCCGTGGCCAGTGATGAACCTGGTTTTGCTTTTCTATCCACACTGGCCATGATGCCAAGATCGCCTCATGAGCGATCAGTGACTCAGACTCTCACTGGCTCTGTATGCGAGGAGGGCCCCTCTATCCTGTCCTTGTGACTGGACAGAAAGAGCAAGCCTTAGGACAAAGTGGTGTTAGGAAGCCTGTCTCCTGAGAAGCCGTCTGAAAAGCCACTTCTTTTTCTGCTTCTCCTTTCAAAAACATCTCACTAGTTCACAACTGTGGGGCAAGAAATGAAATAACCAAAATTAATATGACAAAAGCAGAGTGTTGAATCCAAATAGCTGCAGTTCCATCAAGGGAAAAACAAACCAACCACCGCAAAATCTCTGCCCAAATTTTTAAATCTGTTCCATGAATCCAACACAGAGGTCGATCAGCCATGTCCCAGCTCACCTGTCTGGCTTTGCCTTAAACGGGGAGTACCCAGCAAGAATCTATTTCAACAAAGCCATGTGGTTTGCAGCAACTGCTTTTCTTTGTCACCAACAGGTCAGCAAAGAGTCCCCTTCAGAGGTGGCGAGGACTGCAGTGCCTCCCTCCCTCCCCATTCTGTCTGCCAGGCAGACCAGCCACACCTCAAATCAGAGGACCTGCTCTTCCTCCAAGAAGCAGAAACAGCTGTTCCCCCTTCATCAAGTTTCCAGTCTTCCAGAATGTTCCGGCCCCACCTAATGTCCTGCATGTCCAGCTCTATTGCTTCACAGAACCAGCAGAATATAGAAAGGAAACAAAATCCAAAGACCTGGGATTCATAGAGATAGCCAAGTCCTCCCCTGGTGTTCTTCTCAAAGCATGTTGAAAGAATTGACAGGATCAGCCTAGGACACAAACATCCTCAGCTTTGAGTTGATATTCTAGGTATCCATACAACAAATATTTACTGAGTGCCCAGTCAGAACAAGGTACTGTCAAATACACCCCAGCCAGGTTAGGCTTGCACAAGGGCTCTGAGATAATGAAGTTTCACCAGCACAATCGAGCACAGAGCAATATAGATTTCAGGCCTCTGTCCAGGAACAGGGAACAACTGTTCCTTATTGCTTTATTTGAGCATAAAAAGGATATGCAAATTTGCAAAAGATTTGCAGCCTCTGCTAAGCCTGGAATCCTGCCAGAAAACAGAGCAAAGAACACATCTACACACGTGTGCGCACACACACAGTAGGATAAGACATACTATGCAAATGCAAGGTTACAAAGAGGTTGCCTCACTAAGAAATGTTTCCTACCCTGTTAACCTGCCTTTTCCCCATCGTTTCCCTCTTTCCTCTTCCACGGAAGAATGCACACTTTTTTTCCAGTACCTTACTCATTATTACAACAAGCAATATATGGAAGGAAGAGCAAAGAAATGTACTGTTCGTCACCCAGTTTTCCTATGCGCAGTCAATAAAAGAAAAACCATAACACACATAGTGAACTGCTCCCTGAGGTCATCCCCAAATCTCCACAGACTTAACACAGGTCCAGGGCTACTAACGCAATGACTATGTTACCACTATTGATAAGCAGCAAGGAAAACCAGAATAAAGCTAACTAATCATGAAACTGTTTCTTTATTTCCATTACAACCAGCCGTGGAAACATCACATCGTGATTATTTTTGGCAACTCTACTCAAACTTGCTTTTAAAAAGTTTTTCTCCCGAAGACTAGACAATCAGAGGGTGAAAGGAGAGAAGACAAAGTGTAGGATGGCTTGGTGGTGGGTAAGTTAGGAACGGGTGCTCCAGGAAATGAAAAGTGTTCCTAAGCAGATCAGAGCCTAGAATATTTACAAAGCTATGGAATTCACATCTGTCCTTTTCAGGAAAATATGACCCTTCCTCTCCACACTGTGCAGGTTTTTCTTCAAGGTGTCTGTGGTGACATGCTGTTCTAGGAATATATGATAAACCCCATGCCTTCCTTTCCAGTTATCATTGTTTATAATCTTTTGGAAAGACCCACGAAGAGATAACAGAGGATACAGATGCCCTACGAGAGGCAGAGACAACAAGCGCTGGGAGTCCAGAGGAAGGGGCGCCGTGAGCTCAAGGAGGGAGGGGGGGGACAAGGAAAGAGGCACCAAGCTGGGCTTGGACCACCCAGTGCACACCTTCACAGGGAAGAACCTTTCACAATATTTTTTAGAAGTTCAGAGAAACAAGGAACATTTTTTTTTTCAACTCTCAAGTATAGAATACAGTACTAATTATAATCATCATGCTGTACATTAGATCCCCAAAACTTATTCATCTTGTAACTGAAACTTTGTACCCTTTGACCAACATCTCCCCATTTCCCCCATCCTCCAGCCCCTGGTAACCACCATTTTACTCTGTTTCTGTGAGTTCGGCTTTCTTAGATTCCACAAGTGATAAGCCAGTATTTGTTTTCCTCTGACTTATTGTACATAGCAAAATGCCCTCAAGTTTCATCTATCCATGTTGTCACAAATAGCAGAATTTCCTTCTTTCTCATGGCTGAATAATATTCTGTTGTGTATATATACACCACATTTTCTTTATCCATTCAACAAGGAACATTTTAAAGAAACTTGAAGTCTGGATTATGTAACACATAGAAGAATAGGTTGACATGGAGATTAACCAACTCTAAGAACACACATAATTACTCTACAGAGCATGATAGGTAACTTCTCTATGGCTTTCTGAGAGAGAAGCAGCATAAAGAGACCTGACATGACCCCTCACTAACTCTGAGAACATTGGAGCTGGAAGGACATCAGAGTTCCTTAGGGCTCCATAGGATCTCAAAGCCCGCGCTGCCCCTCTCACCAGCCCCAGGATCTAAACGTGGACATTTTCCAAACCCTCATTCTTGGTTCTCCTGTAGATGACCTCATAGCTCCCCACAGCAGCGGTGAACACAGCTTAAAAGTACACATTTGTGTGACTATTTCATTTACTCAATAACTATTTTCTAAGGGACAGGAATGTGTCAGAGCTCCGTCTGATGTCTGTCTCACCATTTAATTAATGCCCATCTCTGCCACCAGTCAATAAGGCCCTAAGAGCAGAGGCCATGTCTACATTGAATATAGTTGTATCTCTGGCCCCTAACATAGAGCCTGGCATAATGGGCACTCAATAAATATAGGATGAATTAACATAATCCAACCCCCTTATTACAGAGTTGAGCATACTGAGCTTCTGAACAATTAGATGACGGGGGCAAAGTTATGCTCCTAGACAGTGATGTGCAAAAGACTAAGGCCCAAGGCTTCCTGAGGAACAACACTGATAGTGAAAGTTATTAGACACTGCTTTGGAGAAAGCAACTTTAAAGTAGGTATCATTTGTATTAAAAGCCTCTGGAATTTGCTTTCATTCAAACTTCAGCCCTATGTCTGTAGTGGACACCTGTGAATGACCATCCCAGCACTCGTTTCCTCCTGACAACCAACCTCTGCTTGGCTTTGTGCTTCTGAAAAAGCTGACTTCATTCTTCAGCCTTAGGACACATGTACTAGGGTCAAGCCAAGCAGTGGAGTCCATTCTCTGGCCACAACGATTGATTTAGGCCAAACACACGACCTCAACCAGTCCGACCATAATGAATTTCAAGGCTTCTGCTTGTAATGCTCGTTCAAAGTTGCTGGCTCTTCCATGGTTCATGTAGCACTCATTCATATGACCTAGAGCTTCTGAGGCTATTTTTGTTTCCATGAGTTGAAGACAGTTTGAGGGTGAGGCCCACACAAAGAGGAAGGCAGAGCCAAAAGAGTCCTAGAGACATGGAACTAGATCTCTAATACCAACGTGAATCCCTGGATCAAACCATACCTGAAGCACATCCCATGGCTGGATTTCTCAGTCACAAGAATCACTAAATTTCCTTTATTGTTTAAACCAATCTAGGGTAGGTTTTCTTTTGCTTATAACCAAAAGAATCCTAGTATTTATTAGGTGTGTGACATTGGAAAAGTAAAAATGGAGATAACATTTACTTCAAAAGAACATCTTACAAATCAAGGAGGGACAAGAAAGGGCCTAGCACAATGTCCAGCACTTAAGTCCTAAATATTCTTTGCTTATGAGAGGAATCACTACAGAGTTCCCTTGAATAGTCTTTTCACCTAGTATATTAAGTTGTTTACAAATATTCTGCAATTTAGGAAAGCATCTGGAGCAGCCAGAAGTGAAGACATAAAAAGGTTGAAAGTCACTGATAATTGAGGCTCAATACAAAATGGAAACAAACATCCTTGAAGTTAAAATAAATATCTATGTAATAATCTCTATAGGCACACAGTCACAGACTTTACCATTGTAAATACACACATATAAACAAATAAAAATATGACAATGAAAATGTAATGTTTACCGAACATTTCAAGAAGCCAGCCACTGTATATAGAGGGATGTTATCAGTTGCCCTGTCTTTGGCCCATTCTCTTCCAATCTCAATTCCCTCCCTCGCTTCCCTCCCTCTCCACCCCCACACAATTCACAGCGGCTACCTCTGGGCAAATAAGATTCCAATCAAGTGGGCTGACCTGGGGATAGGGCCTAGGACTGGGGTGGTCAGTAGAGGTGGTTCCCTGGGCAAGATGTGCCAGAGAAAAGAAGAGATACAGGCATGTCCTTGCAAGGTCCTTCCAGAGTCAAAACTAGAAAAGCCAGATTGTCCAAAATTCACAGGGCAAATTCTGGGCCGGAAACAGGAGAAAGGGCCAAGTATGTGAAGAACAAGAAATAACAGACTAGGGAAGGAAAAGTGAAATTCAGCCAAGAAAGTAGCCAATAATAGCAACAGTCAATACTTAACAAGCACAGCACTATGTGAGATCTTCACTTGTGTTAGATCTCATTTAATTATCACAAAAACCCATGAAGCTATTCTTCTTCCTATTTTTAAAGTTCTTATGGAAAATTTTAAACATTCATAAAAGTAGAGAGAATACTTCAGTGAAACCTCATTACCCATAACACAGCTACAAAAATCTACTCAGCATGACCCGATTTATCTGTATTCCCACTACCTACTTCTCACCACTGTCCCCCACCAGCAGTGCCAGAAAAGCACCAGCAAGTCATGTCAAGCAAGCCTGGGTGAAAATTTGAACCAACCTCTTAGTTTTGACTTCACAAGCTTATGGCCTGCTTCCTGGAGCATGTGACTCTCCCTTCACTCGGGTAGGAGCAGCATCCATCTCTGTTCTGTAGTCAACTGTGACAGCGGCAAACATCAACGGGACAGCAGGGTTGAATTGCCGCATACAAGGACTAGGGAAAGCTCTCCAAATCCCCACCTTCTCCCATAGATTCCATCAGGGACAAACAGATGTATCTTGGCACTGTTACTGCCTGAACTCCTTAGCGACTTCCCCCAGGAGCATATTAATTTTGTCTTTCCAACCAGATCATGAATTCTGACCCTGTGAATCCACGGCATAAACTCCTTCAGGATCAAATCCAAACTGTTTCCACAAGGCGGAAAGGCCCGTCACACTCTGGCACTCATTTATCTCTCAAGTCTGTCACCACTCATAATACCCAACAACACTGAATATCTTGGAGTTCCAAAGTAGAGCTCCCGGCCTTCTGCAAGCATTTTCTCACCTCCTACCCTTTGACTAAAATGTCTTCCCTCCTCAGCACCAACCTGCCAGGGTCCCCAAGCAGCCTGGCTATGACTAACATTCCTTTCCTCACCTCCTTCACAAAGCCTTTTGTGATAACTTATCCCACCCCAAGACCAGGTTGGGTACCACACCTCTGTATTCCCATAATGCCTTGAACATCTCTCTCTCTGCATACCCTACCATGTCATCTTCTAGTTCTTATGTCTCCCACTCCCAGTTTTATGGAGTGCTCCTCAATGGCTGGGATGTTAACTCATTTTTCACTTTTTTTTTTTTATGTTTAGTGGAAAGCTGGGACACAATGGTAAGTTCATTTGGACTGAGTTTAAGAAAGATTGTGTCTGCACAATGAACAGATGGAGGTCTAGTAGTTAAGTCAAAATATACTTTTGCTTGTTTTTTAGTCTCCAGTGCCTAACAAAGGGCCTGGCACATAGTAAGTCTTCAGGTAATGTTTATTAAATGCAAGGAGTAGTGAAAGGATAAAATGATGGTCAGACGGATAGCAGGAGGCACACCTTAAACTTTTCAAAAGCTCTCTGGAGTGCTTCACGGCCAGTAGATGTTTAGATGTCTGACTGATCCACTGAAGTAATGGCCCCATGGGTTAACCACCCACCATGCAGTGGAACTCCCTCCCTCCAGCTCCATGGGTGCCCACTAACCCTAGTGCTCAGGTATTTGATAGACAAGCTCACGCTCACCCTGCTCATGCCCTTCACAGTGATGCTGATTTTTATCACATCCTCTGTCAGGCCCTTGTCTGAAACTGACTGCAGACTCCTAATCTCTTGAGCATCCCCCTCCCACTAAAGGTACACTATCACCCTGATCACGTGAGCTGTCCTTTTCTGGACCTGGGCCCACCCAGTGATGAATTTGTTACAAATACCACCATCATCACCACAAGAACTATTCAAAGCACAGTGAGTTGAGGTACCTACCAATCCCACCCACCACCCAATCTTAGCATATATATAACAGGACAACCATCTCCATGCCCGACATTCTACACCTACAAAAACAAAAATACTTCTGAGAAAGTGTGTCTCCTTTTATCAGTACTGCCCTGGAATTTGTCCACTTATAATTTGACTAGGGTGTGTGTATTTGGGGGTGGGGGCGGGAAGCACCAGGGAGAGGAAGTCATCCAATTTTTCCCTGCAGGTAAGCTATGGTTTTTGCTTTGAGGTGAGCCTTCGAATTTAGATTCCATTGGTATTCTCTTTGCAAATCACAACCGAATCACCCTCAATTCCCCATAAGAAGCAGGCTACAAGATACTGCACTCTAAGGTCTATTGTCATTTTATGCTCCCCTGAAGAATGATGATGTTTTATTATGGTAATCAGCAGGTTATAAAGCAGTCACCCTGTCTCCAAAGTAAATCAAATCATATATATCTTCCCCTAGTTTTTTTTTAAAGCATTACCTTTGTTCTTAGAACTTGTAGCAATTTTTCAGAGTGACAGTCCTAGGCTTATTGATTCACAAATGGCCTAAGTCTGTCAAGTCGGTGTATTTTTCTTCACATAGAAAGGAGTTAGAGGGAAGGATTTAACCTTCTAATTTACAGGTAGAACTAACCTCTTTTTTTCTCCTAGAAAGTACACATTGAACCCTGTGGATGTAGAAATCAAACTAAGACCCCAAATCTAACACCGAGGAGGCAGGACGTCCTAAAGGACCCCTCAAGCCCACACACTGGGGACAGGATTTGCTTCTGTAAGTATATGTCCCTGAAATGACCTTTCTTTTCCACAATTTGGAAATAATTTATTCCTCTGACACAGCTGAGTTCCAATCTAACATCTCAAGGTCCAAGGCCTTGGACAAGTACTGTTACATCTAAAGCAGAGTATTGATGATAATATTGTGCAGCAGTCCCATAAGAATTAAGGTTAATGGGACAGAAGTGCTCATAGGTACTCAGTCCCAAATGGCCATTATAATATTATCCTTAAACTCTTGATTAAAGAATGGATGTCGGAGGCCGGCCCGGTGGTGTAGCGGTTAAGTTCACACACTCCGCTTCGGTGGCCCAGGGTTCGCGGGTTCGGATCCCGGGCACGGACACACACTGCTTGTCAAGTAGAGGAAGATGGGCACAGATGTTAGCTCAGGGCCAATCTTCATCACAAAAAAATGGATGTGGTATTAGAATGGTAAAAATAGGCTGGTATTCTTCAAGGCCTAGGAGAAGGAGAGTCGTTGTGACAAAAGAAAGTGGTTAAGACATTTAAGAGCTTCCTGAATACCATAAAAAGGAAAAAGTACTCTGATTAAATGTCTGAACTGGTCTCTTAAGACCCAAAATCCCTGTAGTAGAGGAGCCAGGCAATCAGTCAGCCTTGAATTTGATGGAACTTCACCTTTAAAACTATTGTTTGTAACCTTCTCATCCATCATCTAGCCCTTGGATGAACCTAACCACTGATAAACCATCTAAGACTGTGGGCTGAAAGTACGAACTAGCTGAGGGACTAAGCAAGTAAATCACTTCTCCCCTGGAACTCAGTTTTCTCACCCATAGAATGAGTTTGTTCTAAGCATCCAATGAGATAATCTTTGTTAAAGAATTTTAGAAACTTTATATAAAGCATAGCATTACTCCACCTTCCAGGAGTTGAGCACCTCTGGGTTAGCTGGTTCAGCTTCTGGACTAAACAAGTACTGATGGAAGATTAGCCCCAAATCCCTGAATATCAAGGAGCTGTCAGTCCTGGAGGTGTAGGTTTTCCTCGAATTCTACTTACATGAAAACACTTTTTAAAACTACAATTACAACTTTTCTTCTTGGAAACGTAAGTCAGGAAAGCATTCCACTGATTTTACCAAGACCTACCAGGGAACATCCATCTCTCACTTCCCTCCCTCCCACAATAAAATCACCAATGAGCCTGGGACGTCACTGAGACAACCTCTCCAACGCTGCTGCACAGACAGCACAGTTATGATCTGCACAATTACAATGCTGCTCAGATGGCTCACAGAGGAAAGACGAAGCAAACGTGTTTTGTAGGTCAACAGTATTTCACCACAAGTGGGCAAAAATACAAAATTTATGAACAGTAGTTAACCATCGAAAATAATCAATATCCACCAAGAAGTCATTTTTCTTCAATCCTTTTCAAAAGTACACCCAAATTGGGCCTCGGGAAAAAAAAAATGAAGTAGCAGAAGCACCTATGGCCAAGAAAAGGGCCTTGACAAAAACCATGACCTTTGACCTGGAAATACTTTATGGGAGAATCAGAAAAGTGTCCTCAGGCCTAGCTGCCCATTAGTAACACCTGGGCACGTTTGAAAAGGCCAATGCCTGGGCCGCACTCTAGAGATTCTGGTTTGACTGATCTGGGGTGTGGCCTGGACATTTGTAGATGTAAAGGCTCCCCAACACTGCAATCCACTGATTAAGAGGGTCTCCAAACTGCATAGCATATAAGGGCTAGGAAAGAGTTTTGAAATTTACACTTGTTTTAAGATATGGAATTTCAGACAGTAACAGCAATAACAACACAACAACAGCAGTAATAATAAAAAATATCAAGAGAAGCCATGTATTTCAGTTTGTCATTTTAATGAGGAAAACTCCAAAAGTGCATTTATGAAAACCAAATGCTAGGAATCTTCAGTGTGGTGGTGATTTCATGACTACGCATTTGTCAAAACCCATACATGCACACAAAAAAGTTATTGTATGGAAAATAAAAATAAACTTAAAACATACAGAGAAAAAAGTCAAATGATGCATTCATTTAATCCAGTAATTCTCATTCTTAGCTGAATGCTAGAATCACCCAGGGAGCTGTTAAAAATCCTGCTGCCCAGCTACACCTCAGATCAATTACATCAGAATCTCCGGTGGGACCTGAGCATCAATAGTTTTAAAAGCCCAGTAGGTGACTCCAATGGGCAGCCAAGTCTCCTAATTCCCTGTAGAATAGTACAAGGAACACAGGCAAAAGTGATAACACATAGCTATAGAAATGTGGCTCTAAACCACATCTGAAACCACATCTACACCTACCTTCCACTCATCCAGGGAAATTCACTAAAATCTAGACAAGTTTCCAAATATTTTTTTCTCTATCCACTTTCATTTGATTTCAAGACATTGGCATGACCCAGCGCCAAACAAAAGAGGTGCCTTGATACCCACTAGTAGCATACTAAATGACCTCAAAAGCTGCTGACAAGTTTTAAATCAGTGCAGTTGTTCTCAAACATCAGAATTACCTGGATGGCTGGTTATAACAGATTGCTGACCCCACCCTGGAGTTTCTGATTCAGGAAGTTCTGGGATTGAGCCTCAGAATGTGCATTTCTAACAAGTTCCCAGGTGCTGCTGCTGCTTGGAAGACCAATGTTCTAAAGAAATTTGAACTAAATAAATGGTCAGAAACATGAAAGCCAGAAACTAGATAATCCTTAGGTCAAGATCTCAAGAGCCCTCACAGTACTGGTCAGTTTCGATGATAAACTGATATTTGAAAACCGACCTGGAGAAAGAAATTACAAAAGATTTCTATGTAACACAGAACAGATTCTCTAATGTAGAGCCCTGCTATTCGAAGTGTGATGCACAAACTAGCCTCAGCACCATCTAGAACTGGCTAGAAATGCAGAAACTCAGGCCCCATCTCAAACCTCCTGGCACAGAAACTGTTAGCAGGATCCTGGGTGATTCAAATGCCCAGTGAAGTTTAAGCAGCACGGGTCTTGACCAGTTCGTCATTCATGCAACATATAGTTACTGAACACCTACTCTGTGCACTACACCCAGCAGTGAATAGGATGGTCAAGCCTCTGCCCTCTTGAAGCATACAGACAGCAAAGGATGGAACGAAGGCCCAGAGCTGTGGGACTCACCCAAGGCCACACAGCCAGTTAGCGGCAGAGACAGGTTTAGAACCTGTCTCCTAATTTTCTGTATAGTAAAAAGAATACATACAACTGCCTCTATCAAAATCAAATATAATTCCCAAAAGGAGGTTACCAAAAAATCAAGTAGAATTTTTACATATCGAATTAGGAAACCTGGGCATTAGGAATCTAATTCTCATAAACCCCTACTCCCTGACCAAACCAACATTGCTATACTATACTGGCCAACACAGGGCGTTTATCCTGGCAGATTTTCTCAGAGGTCTCAGAACAACAGACACGTGTTAAGAAGAAAAATATCTTGACCACAAGTGTTACCTAATACTCAAAATCCTTTGGTACTTAAAAAAAAAATCTGTTCAATTGGTAAGCTTCCTGATTTGTCCAAAATGTATCTTTGTGACATATTTAGGTGATGATCCAATTACTAGTGTTCCTTACTTCTTCCTAATCTTATAAACTGTTGTCTAGTCAGAGGAGTGCTAACATTTGTTCAGCTACATGCTTATATAGATTATCCCACTCAATCATTTTGTCCCTGTCATACAAAGGAGAAAACCAAGCCTTGGCAAGGTAACCCGAGTAAACCAAGGCACACAGGTAGCACAGCTCAAGTGGCAGAGCCAGCCTTTACATCTAGGTCCATCTGACTCCTTATTCCTCCCACCCAAAGTAAGGTCCCTGGACCTCCCACCTGAGAGCTTGCTGGAAACGCAGACCCTCAGGTTCCAGCCTGGACCAGCTAAGTCAGAATCTGCATTTTAATCCCTGGTGATTGATGTCCACACTGTCATCAGGGGAGCACTGTCCATGGTATCCCAAAGGCAAGTGACCAGCTCCCGCTCATCAAGACAGTCAGCAAACATTTCTGGTTCACGCCATAAGCAGACAGCAGCCAATCACCTGAGCCTTGAAGCCACTGAAATAGGGTGCTTGTCACAGTAATTCACAGGGCTTGCTACATGGGGTCTTTCTAAACAGCTGCCCAGGGGTTGCTAGACAGAAAGACCAACTTCTCTCCCTGGGCAGAGTACCAGGGAAGTCCATAGGTCTGGTGCTAACATGTGCAAACACCCATAAACACGTAAATAATGTCATGATTCAAATCCTCCCGCATTACCTACAGGGGGTAAACTTCTCTGTTAAATAACCAATGAGGTGAGAAAGAAAATTACTATTATTCTCACAACAAAAATCAGCTAATCATCTTAGTGTCTCTCTTTCTCTCTCTCATGGTCCTTAGAGTCTAAAAACCTGAATGAAGGCTCTTACAACTAAATGTAAGCTGGATCCAAATGGATCACTGTTAGGAGTGGGAGCGAGGACGGGGGAGAGAGACAAAGGAATACATCCCACCAGCTTTCACAGACTTGCCTAACTCAAAGTTTGAGTTAGTTTCTCAAAGTGTGGATCACAGGCCATGTGCTTCAGAATCACTTAAGTATAAAAATGCACATTCCTGGGCCCAAGAATCTACACATCAACAAACCCTTCCCCACGGATTCCTAGACACACATAAAATTTTGAGGCCAATTGACCACCCAACCTAGGCACAGTTAAATGAGAATTATCAGACTCACTACTTACTCTCATCTTCACAACTGTGAGGCACCAAAATTCCCAATTTTCTGAGGAAGAACCCATCAGGGAAGTTGAGTGTTTGCCCAAGGTCATACAGCAGGTAAGCAACCATGGCCAAAACACCACCTCTGAGGCCCTTTCAACTTGATCAAGGCATCAAACTCACAAAGAACAGGGAAGCATGGTTCTGTTGCCAAATCAGTATTTGCCATGTGAGGCAAGAGCAATGCTTTTCCAAAAAAAGAAAAGATTCGGTCTCCTTTGTAGGAGTATTTCAGGGGCTGTTCTGGGACCCATTTCCCAAGATGGGGCCATGACTGCCAACAGGGACAACTGTATAGCATGTTGTAAGGGGCTGGTGGCTGGGTATGGGTACCAAATATAATCCCAATGGCCTGACGAAAGTTCATTTCAGTTCAATTTCAAATTTTTCCCAGTGAAAAATTAGCTTGGACTCTTCTTTCCAATAGGTAAACCTGGGTCACCCATCTCCTGGGGGACACCCACACTTACCCTAAAGCAGTGACTCCCAAATGGACTGGCTTCAGGAGTCCTACCTGAGGCTCCATCTAAAATACACTCCTGAACCCCTTTAAGCTTGGAGATCGCGATCAGGGATGAAAAGCAAATTCTTAAAAGTCCTAGGGGGAAAAAACTCCCATGTTTTCAAGTTGAGTGGGTATGGCCCAAGTATGACACAAAAACTAGAAGCCATATACGGAAAGATGGATAAATTCAACTAAATCTACTTTTTAAAAAATATACATGGCAATACACACCATAAAATAAGTCCAAAGACAAATGATAAACTAGGAAAAATGACTTGCCACTCAAACAAAGGACTAACTTTCTTAATATATTAAGAGTTCCAACAAATGGATAAAAAAGACCAACAACTTAGAAAAAAGGCATAAAATATGAACAATTGTCAGAAAAAGAAATAAGACAGTTCTTCAACAAGTAAAAGATGCTCAACCCCACTTACAAGAGAAATGCAAATTAAAGGGAGGAATTTGGCACTATCAGTTTCTTAAATTTGTATTTCATTGATCCAACAATTCTGTTTTTAGGAATTTATCTTACAGATAAATACACAAGTATGCAAAATGCTATTTGTTCATAGATATTCATTAAGAATAACAAAATATTAGAGACTAAAAGATGTCTGTTAATAGGGGACCAAGCAAGTAAGTTATGGCGCACCCATTTGACAGAATACTAGGAAGCCATTGAAAAAAAAAAAAAAGCAGGAACAGGGAGTTCTATATGTACTTATGTGCAAAGACCTACAAAATATAGAGCAAAATACTAAAACGTAAATGTGGTAAGCTATCACTTGTGCTTTAAAAAAGATGTAGTTATATTTATATATACATATACACACATGCGTGCCTGCCTATGCATGGAGTAACTGGATGGACACAGAAAGCATGAGAGAAGGTTCCTTCTGGGGAAGGAAACTGGTGCCCAAGAGATGGAGGTAGGAAGGATAATTAGTTTCCCCACACACCTGCCCTCTGTGCACATACTGCCTATTCAAAAAAACGTTAAATATGTAAAATAAGGAAATAACCAGGAGAGGCAGAGATTGGGGATGGGACAGGGGAGAAGAGAGGAAGTGAGTGAAAAGTTGTAGTGACAGTTCTCTCGTACATCGCTCTTCAGTAGTCATTCGACACTATGTGTAAAAAGCCCTAAAAAGGTTCCTTCAGCCCACCTAATTCCACTTCTGGTAATCCATCTCGAAATACTGAAAAAGCTCTAGGTACCAAGATGTCCAAAGTATTACCTGTAATTGTAAAAAACTGGAAACAACCAGTACAATGCGTGTTGACTGCACCATTTAATAACATTCAGTTCTGCTGGAGAGAGCAAGAAAAATGGATGAATGAAACTTATAAGGCACATGAAACACAGAGAATAAACAATCAAGTAGCATTTGAGACACATTACCTATAAAGGATGTAGAACACATTTGGTCTGAGCATACATAGGAAAGAACGGAAGAACCAAGTGCTCACCCAGTATTGAGTACCCAAAATCAGCCACCCATTGATGATACCCACTCTGCCCCAAATTGTCTCCCTGAGACAGGGGGAAGAAAAGCTCTTGATTCTCAAGAAGGGCTTTGATAAGAGACATCTGTGGCCATGTATGCTTGGCTCTGCATTTCCCCAACAGAGCAAGTGTGTATGCGTTCCAGACACCCTCTGTCTCCTGAGTCCCCTCACTCATTCTCAGATCCGGTCCTCATAACCACATCAGCAGCAGGAAGGGTGTGGTGGCAGACAGAGGGACAGGATATATGAACAAGCTCAAGCCAGGATACAAATAGTGTGGTCCATCTATCCTGATGGACCTTAGTTAACTACTCCATCTCCCTCCCTTTGTTTCTTACTGTGTGTTTAAATTGACTTAATTAACTGAATGATTCAAACATTTTAATTTGCTCTGTGGGTCTTTGTGCTTGTGACTTCTAGGATACTGTCTTTGGAGGCTATCATGGCACTGAGATAGTTTCTCACCACCACAAATATAGGAAATGATTAGGTAAATTTTGATAAGCCCCTTTTTAAAATTATCAATTTAAACTATATTTATGCAGTTTGAAATAACATAAGCACTGTCAATATTAATTGAAAAATATAAAATTGGGGGCTGGCTCCATGGCATAGTGGTTAAGTCCGACGCACTCTGCTTTGGTGGCCTGGATTGGCAGGTTTGGATCTCGGGCGTGGACCTACACCACTCATCAGCCATGCTGTGGTGGTGACCCACATACAAACTAGAGGAAGATGGGCACAGATGTTAGCTCAGGGTCAACCTTCCTCAAGCAAAAAAAAGAGGAAGATTGGCAACAAATGTTGCCTCAGAGCAAATCTTCCTCATCAAAAAAAAAAAAAAAAACCCCAAATTGAAGATACAAACTACATTAAAAATATCCTACTTTTATTGAAAGAAAAATATATACATATATCCATCTACAAAAAGGAAAACTTTAAGGAAATGCACTAAAATATTAGCAGTACTTATCTCCAAGGTAAATATATGCATGTGATTTTTAAAATGTTTTTTATATTTTCCACATGTTATTTCTATAATCTGGAAAAATTATAAACTTTTAAATGTGCACAGAGAGGAAGACTAGGTGGAAATCAAAATGATAACAGTTGCTGTGGGTTTTGGAATAACTACTTTATTCTTCCACTTTCACAGTACTTTCAGAAATGATCATCTTGCACCTTCATAATCAAAAAAACATTTTTCCATTTGAGAAAGAGACTAGCAGTGGATAAGAACCACGAGCTAAAAGCCAGTCCAGGAATTGAAAGTTAAAGCCTGACTGTATTCAGCTGTAGGTCTCCATGAACTCCAGGTTAAAATAAAATCTGTTAGAATCTTCCTGTCTCACTGTGGGAATAAGACGGAAGCAGTTCTCTGCAAAGTTCCCAAGGCACACGTTCACCTTTGTGATTGACTTACTACTATTTCCCCAAGGATGTGAGGTCATTTTTGCCCATGACAGACACCCTGCTGTTACTAATAGGAGAGTCCAGTGACGCTCCTGTCATGCTCAAACACCTCTACCCAAAACAGGTGATAAGCCAGGTGGGCTTTTCATTAAGTAAGGTTTGCTCTAGCACCACAGTACAAGCCAATGGTTTCCTGAGGCAGAAGCACTGGGAATTTTATCTCCAGTCCCAGCAGTACAAAGACAAAGGTCCCAGTTCAACCAGGCAAGATGCTACGATGGGAAGACACTGAGACTCAGCATACATCCCATAGAAGGTGAAACCTTGTTCATAATCATCATCACCTAAAATGACCTCTGGAGAATCCAAAGAAAACTCCAGATTCTAGCACCAAACACCTGATAGCTTCCTCAGTTCCACCAACTGCAGTATGCATTCCTCACCCACAAGTCCAAAATCCAACCCACCCTCCAGGGCCCATGTCCCTAAAATTTTCCCTTGAGGCCTTCCCAAGCATCAAAGGGAAGCACATGGCTCAGTGTCTCTTTGGTACCAAATGTGCATGTATGTACCTGCACATGTATGCAAGTGTGTCTACTGTAGATACACTCTAACAGACTCTACAGATAGACCACCTCTCGGTGTACATGCACACACACAACAATGCCTAACTTTTCAGTTATTCATGGTTTGTCTGTACACACACAGGGTAAGCTCCCTGAGAAGAGGAGCTGGCTTCTGAACCCCTCCATTACCTCTCACACAGAAACAGAACATTTCCAAACTTCCAAACAGAAAAAGATCACTTGGGACAGGGTCTGGGAGAATCAATTTGGGCCAGCATCCTAAGCTGACAGAGACAACATAAGATTTTAAATTTTTGCTTCTGTTTGGAGGCAAAATACCTTTAAGATCTCTGAGGGATCCTGCCAGCAGAGGAGAAAGCCTCTTGACCCACTGAGGGAAGGGCCTCTGGGACCACTGTGACCAGCCAGGCCATCCCAGAGCAGAAGCCTATGCTAGATCCTGGTGTTGGCTTCACTGGGCCTCAGAGGGGATTCTGAGGAGCTGCAAAAGCAAAGTCCCAGGGACGCATGCGTGCATACCAATGAGTCGGGGTGCCCAAGAAAGATGCACGAGTGCATGCCTAAAGGAAACGCACCAAAGTTTTCATAGTCATTT
The DNA here is from genome assembly GCA_031878705.1 of Tapirus indicus. Taxonomy (NCBI): domain Eukaryota; kingdom Metazoa; phylum Chordata; class Mammalia; order Perissodactyla; family Tapiridae; genus Tapirus; species Tapirus indicus. The sequence continues at coordinate 53,668,965 of CM062918.1, read as the reverse complement.
GAAAAGATACTGATTTTTTTCCTTAAATATTTTGCTTATTGGGCTTGTTGAGTGTATCACTTAAAGAAAAATAAATGTATGGTATACACAAGCAACCATATCATTGCCACTCCTACCACCCCTTTGTGCCCTGTTTCCATCATTAATGCAAGACTAAAGCCTTGAGTTTGCTCCTCTTTCAGCTCCCCTTGCAGCAGTTCCCCCTGGCAGCAGAGTTATGGATCCAATGCCATGCTGCAGAGTTCTGACAGACTATCAGAATGCTCAGCAGGACAGCATGGGAGACATGTTGACAAAGGCAGCCTGAACTAGAGGTGGGGTGGTGTGGAGCAGGCCTCAGCTCTCCTGATAACCAACAGCATCTGTGGGGACATCACCTCTCTGGGACATAGTCTCCTCATCCTTTAAACCACCCAAGTGATCCTTCCAGACAAAACAGCCCATGAGTCTAAGCCAATGTCCCGTTTTCTGCAAGGCATTTGACACACTATTACTGAAAGTGTAATAAAAGAAAACAAGTAGAGGAAGTCAAAATTGGCAAGAAAAGGGCAATTACAGTATATTTTCACTAATTTCTGATACCTGAGAAAAAGATCAAACTGCATTCTAACACTACTATAGAAAAATTGTACTAACCTCAAGTGCAGTTCTGTCAGTGGCCTGACAAAATATGACCGGGGGAGAGAGGGTGGGGAGGTCTCCAGGGACCTAGTGAATGACCCCATTTCAGAAGTGAACATGGGGATGTATTCAATAAATTCTAGTAGAACCAAGTCCCATAAATATGTATGCACAAGCTAATCCCATGCTGGTTTTAAATCATCTCTAAGAGACTGGTGTACATTTCAGAGAGTTCTGAGAACATTTTACACATCACCCTCATTTTATGCAATAAGTTCCCTCACCGAAGGACACATGGCTGGCTTTAGCAACTTAGTTTTAATAAGCAGATTAAATATACTGAAGAGGCAGTGTAGGGCTCTGGGTAGAAGGGCAAGATCTTCCAGAGGGAAGAGGACAGGAGCCATGTGACCTTGAGCAAGTACCTTACATTCCCTAAGCCTGAGATTCCTTACAAGTAATATTGGAATAGCAGCAGCATTCTCATAGAGATGTTGTGACGTGAATTAATGCACACAGATACTATGGTGGTGACTATGGCAATGACTACAACCTCCTTGTCCTGTCCAGTCAACTTTATGATTTGAGGTCAGTCATCTGCATTCTATGGGTCTTTTTGCCCCCTCGAGTACAAAATGAAGCAAGATCCTTTCTAACCTAAAATCCTTTGATTCTAAGCTCCTCTCTATTTCCCTGCTTAGGAGACTCATCATGGACAGTAGGAATGAATTTGAACTTCCAGATCCTACCAGTTTCTCAAATATCTGTAGAAAGAATGAATAAAAGCAAATATATAATGCATGTTTGAATACAACCCAGCTGATTGCAAATTCTAAAGCTATGAGTCTGAATTAATGAAGTTGTAGGTGACTATAATCTCAATGGGGATCACTTATTGACACCTTATGCCAGGCATAGTGCTGTCTACAACATACGATTTCATCTACTCTTTCAGTCTCCTTCAAGGTAGGTGTCTGAAGTCCTGTCTGAGGTCCAGAGAGAAGAAACTAGCTTTTATCCCAAGACGTACAGCTCTCCCTGGCTCTCAAGCCTAGGGTTTCTCTCTCTATGCCACATTCCCTCGGCACCACTGGGCTCCAACAAGGAAGCCAAGACCGCTTCCTACACACATGTCCCTCCAAGAATGGGAATTGTTACATTAAGAGAAAAACTGAGAGTAGAAAATCCTCCATTTACAAAGCTCCTATTCACAGCTTTTTGAAAGCCAATGATTTTTAATTTATGTAGCAACAAGACATTTTAACTTCCCAGCACTGAGAAAACTGTTATCAAGGCACAGGAACGACAGAATAGCCCAGAATTCCCATAAACAAGAATCCCAGGTAGTTTTAAGGGCTCTCCCTCCTAAGATAGTGGAATAGTAGGGATTTATGTTTACAAAATGCCTAACTGGGAAGCAGAGAGTAGCTCCCATGTCAACCACCCTCCACTCCAGGGCCCTCAAAAACAAACAGGAGCAGCATCTATTCCCCAGTAACCCTCAGGTGGTCTGAAGCAGACTCACTTCTCTACCACTCTGCTTCCAAGTTGGCCCCCCAAGACTGACAGCTCTTCCCGGCTGGGGTCTGTACGGTCAGTATGGGAAAGGAATTGAAGGTCTCACAATCAGAGCACTGGGGAACTCACTTGCCTTCTTACCTTTAATTTATAACAAAGGGTTTTGATTTTTTTAAGTAGTCTGTATGATACTGACTAAAATTTATTGAGGGGTGCACATGGTCACTTTACATAAATGTTCCATGTGTGCTTAAGCATGCTCTAGGCATACAGGAGCTGTGTTCTATGTATGCCCATTAAACTTCTATTCATTGTTTGCTCATCTGATATTTCAATTACTAGGAAAGATGTGTTAAAGTCTTCCACAATGTGCCAATGGATTTGTGGACTTCTTTTGAGATCCAGTCAATTATTACTCTTTACACACACATACATGAAAACCTATAACATTACGGGCAAACGAGTTTAGAATTGTTGTACATTCCATATTTACAGTGTTGCAAATTTCCAGCTTACAGCTAGCTTCAGAGTCTGTACAGACTTGGGTTGAGTTCCAACTCCACAGCCTGCTCTAAGCCTCAGTCAACTCATCCATGAAAACAAGATATACCTCGAACCTCATAGGGTTCTCGGGGATTAAATGAGAAAGTGCACATAATATACTTAGCATCAAGTCCTGCTCTCAAGATGCCAGCTGCTAATAAAAATGGACTGTGACTTGCCCAAGATCCTGTAGCTATTTACTAGCATGGAAGTAGAACCCTCTGACCTCTTGTCAATCAGGTGGCAGGATGGGGTGCGGGAAGAGGCAGATGTATTAAGTGTTTATTCAGGGCTTCACAGGTGGGGAAGTACAAGGTAACATTCTCAATGAGGTCTGGATGGGATAGAGGCAGGTCACACATCAGCTGAACACTCAATCTGCCCCAACTGAACTGCAACTACCCAGTTTAGCTTGTTCTCTCCGGGATTTGCTTCCCTTTGTTGCTGGCTTGAGGCTCTGTTGAAACAGCTGCACAACAATGCACTTTATAAACTTCTGGTGCTGAGAAACACTTAGCATATTTAAAGCAGGCAAGAGTTAGTATCTCAACTGTAGATAACTTTTGAGGGCTTATCCCAGCCCTGGATTCCATGGAATTGTGTGTGTGTGTGTGTGTGTGTGTGTGTTTGGGGCAGAGGGATGTGTGTGCAGGCAGGACTGACCATTCATTTTGTTAGCAGCTTCCAAATCCTCTACAACATTCTCCCACATCCCAGCGGGGTGAGCAAATCTTTGTCAAAGTCAAATTTAATTGCACATCAGAGGGAGAAGATGCAATTTTCTTCTCTGGCTTCTGAACTCTGAAATTGACACTTGGGAGTCATTCTGTCCTGAAAATGTCAGCTGCAGGAAAAATACAACAAAAAAGTCAGAATAAACTAGCAAAGAAACCTGCCAAACAGAAGAACATTCTTAGAAAGCCTCAGGGGTTAGCAAGCCACGGATTTGCTTTAAAGCAAAAAAAAAGGAAAAGAAACAAAAATTTTTTTAAACACAGAATACCCACCCCTGCTGAAAAGAAACTCCTATGAAAAGGTTTTCACCTCCAAGTTCATTAGAAACAAGAAACTGCAGAAAGCCCACGGGGTGTGCAGGAGGGTGCTCGGTCCAGCTGCCAGGATCCAGCACAAACCTGCCCACACTGGCTGGGCAGCGCCTTGGCAAGCTGACCTGTATGTCATTCATGAGAACATAAGTGGACCACCACAGCCTAAAACTGTATTCAGAAACCAATCCCTTGATGAAACGTAGAAACCAACCGTCTAGTTTGTCAAACCCAGGAAAAAAGTTTTTTGTGGGATTTACTGACACAGATTCTCTTATTTCTCCCATCTTTCCTCTAAAATAAAAGGGAGATGATGTCAGCCACTCCGACATCCTGCTTTCTTTAATCCTTGAGAGTCTCACCATTTGTCATAGAGCCCAGTGTCAACCACTTCAGTCACACGTCCATAACGGGCCACACTAATCTGACTCCAGGGCCCCCACACCCCACATTGACCATTCTTTGGTTTCCTCAAAACCACTGTACAGACATGAGCAACTCAGCCACAGGGCAGACAGACAAGGCTAGGATGTGATCTACAGTGCACCAAAAAACTACTTATGATCACCTCTCCCTTCAAGCTTCAGGTGTTCAGTTTAAGCACCTTTGGCCCAGAATTCAAAGGACCAAATAAACTTCACTGTCAACCTATGTGAGGGACAAAGGAATGACAGTAAGAAAAAAAGAGAAGGTGAGGGCTTAAAGAGGAATGCTCTCTCCTTTCTTCCATGCAAGCCTCCAGGGCAAGTGTCTCTAATTTAACCCTTCACTCTTGCAAAGACAAAAAATGTAAGGAATTAAACATACACATTCTCCTCAAAAATTAGACACTACATACAAAATTAAAATGTCTCTAGCAAAACAACCTTGTAAGAGTGAAAAGAAAGCCAAAGAGATTACTTTATAACTCATTCTATCTCCTTCAGAATTTTTTATCTTTTTTATTTTATTTTCCAGGTAACAAAGGTATAACATGCTGGTGGAACAAATTCAAACCCAATTCCATCCTCATTCTCCGGCTTCACCAAAATTACCCAATGAACAGTCTGACAAATATTACTTCAATCGTTTTCAATGCAAACCACAACTACCATTAACTGAACACTTGCTGCACACCAGGTATAACTAACTCTTCACGTGTGACATCCGGCTTATTCTTCACAACCTCCCTGTGAGGTGGCTATTTCTACTCCACTTTATGGACAAAGACACAGGCTGGGAATGGCAGGTTATTTGCCCAGGTCCACACCCCCGACCCTGCTTGTAAGTACGACTTCTAAAATAGCTAGACACATACACTTGTAAAATGAACGATTAATTGAATAATACTAAACCTCTTAAATCTGCAATCTGATGCTCCTTTTCCCACTTAACAACTCACATGGTCATCCTTCCATCCACTTCCTTGGTCCCTGCACTGTACCTGCAATTTATGTTTCAAAAGAAGAAGAAAAGTTTGATTTATTGTTCCACTGCCAAAGAGGAAAGAAATAGAAGCCACTCACAGTTCTGTACTCCCCATGCACTAAAGATGGAAGCTGTGAAGGTTATCTTTTTTAGGCACTCTAGGAAGTTTGTGTGACTGTGTATATACACATCCTTATGCACATGTAACATTACTCAGCTCTTGTGCCTTCAACAAACTTTCAGGTTCTTCCAAAAGCAGAGAGATAGACATGTGCCATTTCTCTTCAGAAGGAACAATTAATGAATGCAGCTTTGGGAGGGATATAACCCTACAATAACAAAGATTTCAGATCCTCAAAGAAAGATGGCATAGTCCTCAGTTCTTGGCTCATAACCAAAAGACTTTAAGGACTTCAGGAATATTTTTTAGAAATACAATTTCAATTTCACATACAAATAATACACTCCTTTCTAGAGACTATGCCTCGTTGAAAATTGTATAGCCAATTTTATAGTCTTCAACCACCCAACAGAAACTTGGTGCCACAAATTATATTCTGTCTGTGCCACTGATGAGTCCCACTTTCCTTTTTTCCAGTCACTTTTGCTTTCCGGCCTGATTCTAGCACCTGGCATACCCTGCATCAGCCTATGAAGGTAGGAGAATACTGGAGTCATCAATTCCCAATTCTCCATTTTGCAGAGAGGCAGAAATTCCAAGGTTAAGCTTATTTAATATGCTATCATCATCTCCTGTTAATGATTTAAATTGAAAAGGCACAGGAAGCAAATTCCCTCAGTGTCTTATTTATGAGCCACTCGGGAAGCAGCTTAAAATAAGGGTGTGAGCAATAACAGAAAACCCAACCCAGCTCAAGACTTCCTTGACTTAGTATCTATTAATATTTATGAGATATTTACCAACGTGAGAAATACTTCACCCCCACCCAAGGGTGCTGGGCCAGCGAGCTTTGAGTATTGGCGTGATGTCTGCTTTTTATATAAAAAGCACAGTCAGAAGGGAAGGGTTCGCCTGACTTCATAGCCCCAGCTCTGTGGTCAACACTGTGGGCTTTGGAGTCTGCAGATGGCATTCACCCAGCTCTGCCACTGACAGCTCATGACCTTGGCCAAGCTGCTTAACCATTTAGTGCCTCAGTTTCTTGATCTGTAAAACAGAATAATAGTAGTAACTCCCTCTCAGAATTGCTATGAAGCTTAAATAAGTTAACACTTCTAACCACGCTTAGAACTCTGTGTGGCACATGTACGTGCTCAATAAATCTTTATTATTATTATTATCTATTCTTTTTAGCATTACACCTCTATCCCACACTAAAAAAGCAACACTAACAGATAGTGGCTCTCTTCTGTGCACCATACTTCTGCATGCATTATCCCACTTAGTACTCAAAACACTCTGACGAAGCAGATAGAAATTTAATTTTCAGATGAAGAAACTGAGGCTCAGACGAGTTTCAAATCTTACCCAACATCATATGCTAGTGACCTGAAATCTGAACCCAAGTCGACTTGTCTTCAGGCTGTGTTCCTCCTACTCCCCAAGCCCTGTGCTCCTCCTGTGCCTTAGACACAATGAACTAAAAAGGAGTGCTGCTTGCCAACTTTTAATGAGTGTTCACTCTGTGCTCGGCCCGATGTGAGTGCTTCATACAACACTCTCACTCACAGAGCGACCTTACAGATAGGGAAAATCATTGCTCCCATTTCTCAGATGAGAAAACTGAGGCGTGAATAGTTCAAGTACTATGTGCAGGGATATGAAGTAAGTAGGAGAGCTAGGACAGGGCTATAGAGCCTCTCGTAATTGTTTCAGTAACACAGAGAGAGAGGGAGAAAGGGAGGAGGAAACATTTGCTCAACAGGTCCAGTAAACCTTTGTGCCATCAAATCAGTATGTTCCAGAGAGGAGTTAACATGTTTGTTTTTCACAGTGGGAAATTTGGTAAGACAAGAAGTCCCTAATTCTCTTATAATAACATTAGCAGTATGTTTGACTTTTTAACAAAATTAGACTATAAGTAGAGTCTCCAAACAATCTCCAGGACAAAGCTATTTTTGCTAAAAAAAAAAAAAAAAAGTAAATAGGCACAAAACTGAAATGCCAGAATGAGGAACAATTATTCAGATTCATTATAAAAAGCAATCACCAACTCATTTTTCTCCAGTGCCCTATGAAAGGGGGTGGGGTAAACAACCACAACCCCTAGCAAATTGGAAAAGAAAAGCAGGAACAATTTTGCTTGGGGCATCTTTGTTGGTTTCTGTAAGGATTTCACAGTCATTTTTCAAACAAAAACATGAAACTTCCCCTTAATGAATACTTCAAACTTTACTGCGATTTCTATTAAGAGTAGTTTGGGGTATGAAGGAAAAGGAACAGGACAAGTGAGGGGGCAGGGATGAGCCTACAGAGTAGAAAAGCTGGACAGACAGACTAGAAGAGGAAAGGGACAGAAAGGAAGAACACTGAAGGTGCAGAGTGGGAGATGGGGAGAGTTCAAGATACTCTGAATCAGTAACATAACCTCCTGCTGTCCTTGGCACCACAAACGTTCACTCTCCACCGAACTCTGATTAGCTCATTCACCTGTATTCACTCATCTCCCATGAAACAGTACCACTGAGGAGCTGCCCACATGGTGGATGGGAGAGAGTGGTTCTGCACTACCTTCCAATCTCCAGCATCTCAGTTCAAGCAACAGCATCACGAGATGGTCCAAATGAAACCCATGTTTCCCTCCTCTCTATTCAATGCCTTTGCAATAAAACTCAGGACCAAGTTTATCAAAATACAGTTCTTCCGGTGCTGGCCTGGTGGCATAGTGGTTAGGTTTGGTGCACTCTGCTTCAGTGGCCCGAATTTGTGGGTTCAGATCCTAGGCATGGACCTATACCACTCATCAAGCCATGCTGTGGACGCAACCCACATATAAAATAGGCAACAGATGTTAGCTCAGGGCCAATCTTCCTCTCACACTCACACTCACACACACAATACATTTCTTCCTCTTTATCATGCAATTGCTTACCTCACTTCCTACGTGAAATCTCACACAAACTGCTCAAAAAAACCTTTCCGCTGTCAAAATGATGCTAGGCACAGCTACTAATAATGATTGCATAGCATAAGGCAAATAAGTAGTAACAGGATTGATCAGCTGCCTGCCAGAGCTTCCGTCCAATTAGGCCAGGCAGGCAGAGACTGACAGCACAGAAGGCAGGACACCAGGCCTTCACCCATGGGAAGAATGGAAACATGGGACAGAGGGGGAAATCGAGGCTATAGCAGCTGTCTAGAAGCAAGCATGCATCCAAAGTTGAAATCAAAGGACTTGAGATAATTATAGGTCACTGACAACTCTGCACGGTGAAAGCATTCCCTCATCTGACAGATTAATTTTGTCTTATTTGTAGTCAAAACAAATCTCGAGTGAAATTTAGAATTCCTCAGGCAGAGCAGCACAAATCCTAACTAGATGTCAGTGTAATGTGATTAGAACCAAAATAAACCTACAACCCACATAAAACACCGAGAACATCAGCCAAGGAGGGGGATGCTGTGTGCCATTTGCCAAGAGGAGAGGACAGAAAATCACATATTATTCTGGACCTAATTTAAAAGCTCTCATTGCCCAAAACCGATAATAAACTGTGAGCACATCAAGCCCTCTTTCAATACTGCCTTACCCTCAGTCAATAAATAATGACTTAAGACAAGCTGCTACGTGAATAGCAGAAAAAGACATGGGTTCTACTTGGACACATCACTACGCCTCTCTAAACCCATGTCTCCATCTGTAAAAAGAGATGGTTGGACTGGATATTCCTCAAGGTGGAGTCGAATTCTCAAATGCCTTTGGTTTGGGGATTCGCCTACGCAACTGTTGGCATCCTCTAGGTCACAGTCAAGTCCTATGGGAGCTGTCCTGCCCCACTCCGGATCTTGTTGAATAGGGAGTTCACCAGCATGGGTTCTGGTAAGGCACTGGATGGACAGTCATGTCCAAGTGCAGCTGGTACAAGGCAAAACAAACACAGAGTGCCTACAAGAGGAAGGTCAAGTATGTTCTGCTGACATTATGTATATTTTAGGATCTATCTGCGGCCTAAAGAATTCATGGGAGTCTGATATAAAAACACAAACATGTATACAGGGCAGTTAAAATTAAGATAAATCAGAAACCATATGGGCATTTTCTCTAACACTGATCACTTAGTCATTGGTAGCACGTCCTCACAGATAAGCCTAAGGATAACTTCTCTGTAAGTCACATTCCTGCAAACCTTCTAGCATCCCTTCCTGAAGTGAAATTACTCACCAGAAAGTTTACTAAACTTGACAAATAATAGGATCCTGCAGTAGTGATCTCTCAAAGGAAAGGAGAAAGAGCTTGCATTTGTGTGCAGGCACACCGGAAAATAAGACAAGCCAGGCTCTCTGGCATCATCAGTCTGGAAACAACACAAATTTCCATTGACAGTAAAATGGATAAACTATAGTAAATTCACAAAATGGGTTACTCTACAGCAATAAAGATGAACAAACTTGTGATACTAACAATGACATGGATGAACCTCACAGACAATGCTGAGCTAACAGTTGGCAACAGCCAACTAATACAATAAATTTCCTTCTTTCAGGGGTTAAAGTTATAAGGGCAGATGTATAACTGGGCAGCCATCTACCACACAGATTTAAAGAGACGATCACAAAAATCAGAAATAGAAATGATAAAATCTTAGCATTAGAACGGGCCTTAGATCTTCTCTAGCTCAGCAGCTTCATTTGACAGATAGGAAACAGAGATGGGTGGGGAATTCAAAATTACATGTGCTCTTACATGCCAGGTCTGTCCCTGTGCACCATAGCTGCTTCTCCCCCTAAAACGTTCCAAACTCACATTTCTGCTCTCCTTGGTATAAATGAAACATGTAAGTAAAATGCATCATGCTTATTCACTTTCTTCAGGGGAAGTTTTTGCTTCCCCAGTTAGTTACCTCTGCATCCCGACAGGATAAAGATAGAAGCTGACTTAACTCTTCTCAGTAGCTATGCCAATTATTTAGCAACAATACCTGTTGAATACTCACTCAAGGGCTGCTGAGAGATTAAATGCAACTTACAACTCTGCAAGTCTTTAACACTTCAATTATAATCACAACCTAATGCAAAATTAATTTCCATGTTTTGAAATAATATACCAAATTGACTGATAGAATTTCTGTCTTCTTCCTTCTGTCAAATGTTGATGCTAAAATCTCTTCAACGGTACTTGAAGGTCAGATTATGTTTACATGCTAATGCCTACTCTGAATTAATTACCACTCTTAATTAAACAATTTCACCTGCCTAATACAAGTTATAAAAGACCTTTGAGAGAAAAAAGCCACATTAAAACTTTGTTTCAAACATATCATACATACTTCTAAAGGGAGACCGTGGGGAGTTTTCTGGAAAGCATCATGCATTTGACCTGTTTAACAGAATTATATTTCACAGACACAATGGAGATAGTTTTATGGTTGTTTTTCCATAATAGTACTGATATAATGAAGTCAGGCAAAACCTCATTCATACTCTATTCAAAAGTTTAGCTCTCTAAAAAGAGAGCATCTGGGAAACTAATTACTGAAAAGAACCGAGGACAAGTTGGAATGTGAGCATATTAGGCTAGAAGTCTTCAAGAGATTTGTGACAAGGGGCAAGTCACTGTGTGTGCTGTGCACATAGACTGAGAAAGAAAGTGGGAAGATACGTCCTTCAAATTATAGGAAAGGTAACATTGGGTTTTCTGCCCACTCCCTAACAAGGAATTGTTTTTGCTTGAGGGGGGGAGCGTTAACATGTAAGAGACCTGGAACATTCTCTATCCCTAGTAAAGATAGAAATCAGTAAATAGAGCCGTTGTCATAGTTCCAACAGGCTGGGTTACAGGCTTTTATGCCAATTTAATCTGTAGCTGCAAAATACCATATAGGCTCTGGGAGGGTTTGCAATTCAAGGAACACGTACTGAGCACCAATTTCACACAGAGCTTCTTCTAGACCCTATCTGGATTGACAGCCGGGAAAGGATCTGGCATTTATCACACACTTCCCACAAGTCAGACACTCTGCTAGGCCCTGTAAGTATCTGTCACACCTCACTTTTCATTCTCACAATTACCCTTCAGGGTAAGAGTGATGAGCCATTTCACAGTTGGGGTAAGGGGAAGTGAAGTGACTTGCCCAAGGGCACCCAGCTCAGGGCCAGAAGTAGGAAGTAAACTCAGGTCTACATGACTATCAGATGCACTCCCCCTACTACCCACACTGACCCCAGGCTGCCAGACACCCCTTCCTCCAAAATGAAGGAAACTCAACACTTACAACAGAGCAGGGAGCTCTAAGACAAAGCAAAAGGACATGAGCATTGTGGTGAGACAACATGTCACAGGAGCCCAAGCAAGCAAAATACAACCTCCCACCTGACAGGCAGGTAGCAAGTGGACCAGAAAAGCTCCACAAAGGAGGGTTCACTGAAGCTGGGCTTTGGGGAACGAGGTAGGTATCTATGCCTAGTGACAGCTGGACAAGCACAGCAAGCAAAGGAAAAACCTGGCAAAGGCACAAGGGCTGACAGAGCAGAAGGAAAGGGTGCTTTGCTTGGACTACACAGGGGGTGGTGTGGGGACATGAACCAAGGATAGGAGGACTTAGGTCATCCTTAGGAGGACTCACGTGGCCAACTGGGTTTGCATGTCATCCACTTGGGAAGGAAGAGTCTCGGAAGGTGTTTTAGTCCATTTGAGCTGCTATAACAAAAATACCACAAACCGGGTGGCTTAAAGCAATAGAAGTTTATATCTCACCGTTCTAGAGGCTGGGAAGTCCAAGAGCAAGGTGCCAGGAGATTCAGTGTCTTGTGAGGTTGGGCTTCCTGGCTCATATATGGCCATCTTCTTGCTGTGTCCTCACATGATGGAAAGAGTAGAGCTTCCTGGTGTCTCTTTTATAAGGGCACTAATCCCATTCATCAGAGCTCTAGTCTCATGACCTAATCACCTCCCAAAGGCCCCACCTCCTAATACCATCACATTTGGGGGGGTGGTTAGGATTCCAACATATAAATTCTGGGAGGACGCGAATATTCAGTCCCTAACAGAGGGCCTTGAAGTGAGGGCTAGAAGAGGATTTAAGAAAGACTGAATGTTCAATTTTGCAGGCTAGATGAATGGGAAACAGATGTTAGCAATCCACACAGAAGAGAACAGCAATGCAGGTCTGTACACATTCATAGAGTGCCCTTTCCCAAAATCCTGACCCAAACAAGCAGCGCAATAGAGAGGATTTTGGTAGGATGGTGTCTCCTTCCAAGAAACAGATGCTGCGGACAAATCACATATAAACAAATATCCCCTAATTTTATTTACATTAATGCAAGGGAACCCTAGAATGATCAATAGTTGGCTCTACGTCTACCAGCTAATACAATTACAGAAGAAGAGCCACCCGTTAGAAGAAAGAAAATATAAATTCTGAAAGGGAAAATCGTGTCTCTGAGCAATTACCATCTATATTTATTAAATATACCAATAAACATCTTGACAGAGAAGACAGTGTGGTTGATTTTGTTATGAAAAGCATTTATAGCAATCTGTTTCTGTGACACTTATAAGGTCTTTTTAGAAAGAGTTACCATGCTACTTAGGACGAATATGTAATCAAGAATAAAGAAAAGATTAAACATAGAAAACAAAAAAGATTTTTCAATGAAGAGACATTTCTAAACCAAGAGAGGCCCAGAAATGATCCACTCAGAGAGAAGAGACACAACTCAGCCAGAAGGCCCTAGAAATGATATTCTTTCAGTGAAATGTAGGTGTTTCAACATGAAAGAAATTTCTCACTGCCAAGACAGACCCAAACCACGCAGATCCATCAAGGGGCTATATGAGTGTGTGACATAGCAAATGTGTAAAAAAGTCATCCAAACTGTACTAAGCTCAGACTTCTCAGCCTCTAGTTTTGACCAGCACAAGAGCCTGGTGGTCAACAGGAAGGGTATTCCTGCGGGTACCAGCCAGAACTAGACACTGAAACCCAGGGCACCACAGGGTGTGTTTAAGTCACTGCCCCCTACTGAGAGGCGCAAAAGCAACCAGGGTAAGTGCTGGCTACGATGGTGGCTTCTCAGAAAGACACTCAAAAGAGGCCATCTAAAGATCTATTTTTGTTTCAACTCAAGACAAGAAATCTAGGAAAATAGGGTTGCACATTCCATCTTGGCTCGAAAGCATGGTTTAAACACAAATAGCCTCATCCTGAGTTAGACATACTAATCTCTAGAAATTCCACAAAGGTAAATCAATGAAATTGGGGTTAATCCTTCATGGTCAGGAATGAACTCCACAAAGCATGGCTACATCCTCCCACAAAATATCCTTCTGTCAGGGGCAGAAAGGACTCTGCTTTTCACATGGTGGGGGAGGGTGCTCCCCAGGGGTGCACGGCAGGTAGTGGAGCTGCAGGGTGAATGTGGCAGCTATTCCAGACAAGTCAATCCTTCTCAAACATTTGGGAAGAAAAATAACATTTTTACATTAAAACAGGAGAATTCAAAGAAATTTTCACAAGCCTTCAGTGGGCAGTTTGGAGCTAGACCCAACTCTTTCAGGGGTGGGTGTTAGATTTTTCATGGAAAAGTATAGGGTAATTCCTATATTCTCATCAGCCCTTCTTTAACTTAGAAACATTCCTAAATACGAAAAACAGACTAACAGACTCCTCAGATGCCCGTATTTTTTTACCATGTTCATATGGCATTGATACCAAGTGCTGCTAGTAGCTGCCTCTTCATGCCCTAATCACCCTCAGTGTGACCTAGAAACAGCACAACCATAAGGAGGGGTCAGTGGCTGGAGGTCACTCCAAAGTGAGGACAGAAGGAAGACTTATGCAGAGCCTAGCACTCAGCAGGATATAGAGAGCACAAAGTAAATAACAAGCCCACTAATATCGTAGGAAGTTCAAAGTGCTTTAGAATTGTAAATACTATATACTTAGGGAAAAGAAGCCAAGTGACAATCTGTGCATTTTAACTTTTACACTTCATTACAAACACATCTTTTCTGGAGGTAAGAGCGTGTGGTATCACTTCATATCATGTATTTGGATTTTCTGGAGATTGTCTTCCTTCACATCCCTAAAACACATCTTATTAATTCTCAGAGAGTTGTTCCAAGGACCTGGAGGCATCCAGTGGGCAGAGAAAGGGCATTGTTTAGTGACCAGCCACTCACAGTCTACCCTGCAGCTGCAAGCTGCAAGTCACTCAACCACAGCATCACCCTGGGGCAGGCAAAACATCACCAGGCACAGATGAGTGGGGAAAAAGGAACAGAGGCTCCATGTGGGGCCCCAAATTACAACAACCATAACTCACAAATTAAATGACATGCTAAGTCCTAAGCACAGCTCAAAGAAGTAGTGTGTCTATGTCTAAGGCAAGATCCATATATTATCACCGCATACCCAGATTTCTACAGCATCTCCTCACCTAAATTATCTCAACTTTTGCACAAGGTAAGCGTCAGTATGCCCCCATTTCACAGCTTAAAAAACTGAACCTCGGGGCCGGCCGGGTGGCACAGCGGTTAAGTTCCCACGCTCTGCTTTGGTGGCCTGGGGTTTCGCAGGATCGGATCCTGGGAGTGGACAGACACACCGCTTGTCAAGCCATGCTGTGGCAGTGTCCCATATAAACTAGAGGAAGATGGGCACGGATGTTAGCCCAGGGCGGGCCAGTCTTCCTCAGGGAAAAAAAAAAAGAGGAGGATTGGCAACGGATGTTAGCTCAGGGCTCGTCTTCCTAACCAAAAAAAACCCAAAAAACAAAAAACTGAAACTCAAAGATTAAATGACTTGCCCCAAAGCTACTGAGCAGCACTCATGTCTTACTGACCCTAAAGCCCAGTGTCCCCACCCTCTGGGTCACTACACTACAAGGCCAGTGCTTCTGAATAGACTCCTCTGGGCCCTTGAAGAGACAGCGTGCTTTGGTGGATCTCCAGTGCTGACCCGAGGGGCTGACAGCACCTCTCATGAGCAAGGACACTGAAATGGGCCATTTGGGGCCCTGGGACCACATCTCACCAGCTCGTTTTGGAAAGTGCTTAACTAAAGCTGCCAGTGACAACGCCAAAAAGGAGAAAATACAGACTATTCGGAGGATTCTGACCTTAAGAATTTTCCTACGTATAGAGAACATTTTGTTGCATTTGGCTTACAAAAATAAGATTTTTAAATACAGAAATAATTTGAAACTAATATCCCTATCCAAATCCCAGCCTTAATGTTTCCTTTTTCTGATTGGGGAACAACAGGATGTGGACACTGAATCATAAGCCACTGAATTCTCTCTCTCTCTCAAGGGAGCCCAAGCAGTAAGAGGCAGAGTGGAGAGAGGGAGTTCCAGGCAGGGAGATGGGAGGTGGCCCAGCAAGCCAGTCCCCCTCCCACATCAGTGGCCCTGGTAAATGAGGCGTGGAAGACCAAGACCTGACAAGCACCCCAACCCCCAACCCCTTTCCTCTCTAGCTCCGTGGCATCAGTGAGGTGCTAACAGGGCGGGGCCCAGAGGGCCAGATGGAGCCAGTCTTAGCAGAGCATGTACATTCCAGGCAAAAGGAGCCAAGGCTGCAAGTGGGGGCTACACTCAACACCCATCTGCTGTGTCAGAAGTAGAACCCCAAGGCTAACTCATTCTTTGGAATATAGATTCTATTAAAAGACTCTTGAAAGTTTGCTAAGTCACAGAGATTTGAGATGCCAAATGGGTATGTTTGTATTCATTATGATCACGAGATAAAAACTTACAAAATAAATAACAGAAATGGATTACGATCAATGGAATTACATGTAACAAACGCTGTTATTCATGACTGGCTAAACAAACAGGCTCTACTATTGAACTAAGGTATTAATACAAGGGTCATTTCTCAAAAAGGAAATTCTTACAGAAAAGAAGCCAATCTATCTTTATTAAGCAGCTATTCCAAGATCCTGACCCACCCCAAGTCATCATTGTCAGCATGACCAGGAGAAGCAGGCATGAAGTATAGGGTAATGGTTAAGACCAGAGACCCTAAAGCCAGACCTCCTTGGTTCAAATCCTGGCTCTGCCACTGAATAGTTATGGGATCCTGAGCAAGTTACTCAAGTGTTCTGTTCTGTAGTTTAGATTCTTTATCTATAAAATGGAGATAAGAACAGGACCTAGCCCACAGGTTTGTTAGGAAGGCTAAAGAGGTTAATAGGTAAGACACTGAGATTAGAACCTGGTTTATGGTAAATCCATCCAAAAAAGTGTCCACTCTTACCCTCACACGTATGTGCAAGCATGCTAATACTGATTAGAAGTAATAATTATTATTCCACTCACAAAAGGAAAGGATAAACAACGTCTACATACAGATCTTCATTGGCCTAACAGTAGTATAACAGAAAAAATTTAAACAGGAAAACATGAGTCTAAAATAATTTTGCACTAACTAAAAATTCATGCTCAAAGTTTGGACCCACTATTTCCAAGCAGAATTTAAGATAACCTAATGAAAATTTTACTTTATCAAAACCTAATGAAAATTTTACTTTATCAAAGTTGTTACCTTTTTTAATAAACAAATTTCCCTAAATTTCTTTTCAACTTGATACCAATTCAGTCACTTATTTTAAATTGCCCTTTTTTTTTTAAGAGAACATTTGCTTCAATGATCATCTACAGGGCTTAAATATTCACTCATCTAGAAGGCAACATCATGTACTTAAATTTATTACCATGATTAAATGGTATATTCATTCATCTCTACCAAACATACCAATTAAGGCTTATTCAGAGAGCCCCTGTGGAGAACTTATATGGAATCCTACTCTTAGAGATTCCCCCATTAAATAAAAAGTATAGGGGCCGCCCGGTGGCGCAGCGGTTTAGTCCGCGCTTGGCAGCCCGGGGTTCGCGAGTTCGGATCCTGGGCGCCCGCCGACGCACTGCTTGTCAGCCATGCCGTGGCGGCGTCCCATATAGAGCAGAGGAAAGACGGGCACAGATGTTAGCTCAGGGCCAGTCTTCCTCAGCAAAAAAGGGGAGGACTGGAACAGATGTTAGCTCAGGGCTGGTCTGCCCCACAAAAAAAAAAACAAAACAAAACAAAAAAAAAAAGTATAAAAAATTTAGGAAAGTCCAAAAACCTACAGCCAAAAAAACTTGAAATTTTACCAAGGATAAAAGTAAACATTCTGCATGTCAAAAATAAAGTACTATAAAATAAAGGCTATTGCATACAAAATTATGAATCTGGTTTTCAGGTATGCTAGGTGTGGGATTGGGCTTTTTTTTTTTTTTTTTTTAAGAGAAATACCTTATATATCTTCTTTAGAAAACAAAAGGACAAAACTGTGCGAAAAACAGCTTCTTAAAGACATCTGTGCTTCTCTTGCCCAGTGCTGTCTATATACTTGGGAAGACAACTCAATTGCTTACTAAGCATGTCACATTTTATTATGCTTCAATTACACAGTTCCTCTGATCAACCATGTTAGCATTTAATTACCATGCAATTAACTCATGGCACTAACACAAGCTCACAAGCATTTCTGCTTTGGCCAGAGAAATCATCCAACAGTTGACCCAAAGCCCACCCTGCATTTCCCTGCCTACCTATGCTCTGTCTGGCAGGCATTTGCCTGGGTTATGATTATGAAAGTTCCAAAGAACACCAATTCTCCTCCAACTTTAGCCATAGCTGGCCAAAAGAGGACCAGCCTTGGGGCAGAGGGCTCGCAGTGCAAACATCCCTATTCGATGGGGACTTAGAAATAGTAGGACGACAACTCAAGCATGAAGTGGGGTTTTTGACTAGATGAGTGGTTACCAGACTTTGTTACTCCATAGCAGAAAATCCCCACCCCTTCCCAAACTGGGCTGACATAACTTTGTCCTCAATGTCCTCCCTTGAGAAAATCATCTCAAACCACTACTTCATTAAAAACAGCCATTTTAAAACCCAAAACGTAGGAAGAATATCATCTTTCAATAAAAGACAATTCTTTGAATAAATTTATCTTAATAGAAAAAAATCGTTTTATTTTTTCTCTTATTGACTTTTAGATCAATTCATGGATCAGTTCTCTGGGAGGTACTAGTTCAAATGGTTTTTTAAAGGTCCCTGCTAACCCTTAAATCACTTAAACACAGCGCAGCAAGTTTCTAAGCTAAAAAGAAGATAATTATTTGTCACCAGTAAATACAAACAATAATGTGTAGTTCATTCATTTCATGTGTGCTAAAATGACAAATGCATACACAAGCCAAAAAAGGGGGAGGGGGATAAAAAGGAAGCATCCTGCTTTCCTGGTATAATTTCTAGGAAGATTAATATCCTGTCTGAATGCCATTCTGCTCACACATGATTTCAAAAAGATGTTTTTCTGCTCTACAATAGGAGTGGAATCAGCTGTTTTAACTTGGGGCCCTAGAGTGTAACTCTCAAGTTGCGTAGTTATTTATAACTACAGAGCAGTGTCTGCTCCTGCCATATCAAAGTATGCAAGACCCTAGGGAAAGGTCACGAGACAATGTCGCTTGTTTGAAACACACTGGCAATTTAAAACTCCAACCTTTGGCAGAGCTTTCATGTTAAGAATGCTCCAGAAACAAACTAAAGGGTCTCCTGGTAGGAGGGCTCTCATCTTTCCTAGGTTCAGCACAGTTCCTAGGAATTCAAAATGTTAGTCTGAAGAGTTGGATTCCAGTCGGGTGTTTGTAGTACAACCCATGTGATTATCCCATGCAGATATGAATTTGCTCAATAAATATTTGCTGAACATTTCCTACTTATAAGGCACCACTTGAGAGTCTCCTCACTCTTCTCCCACCGCCACACCTAAAAAAGGTATGACACGGTCATTTTCCAGAGGGTAGCCTTTCACAAACTGCCACTAGATGATGTGCTGTTACAACTGCCAAACTCTTAGAACCTGCAACACACAAATGATTTCAGAGGACAGAGAGGTCCCTTTCTCTTAGAGATATCACGGTTGGCTGGATTTGAGCTCAGCATTTAAAGAAAGAGGCAAGGAAGAAAGTACCAGGAAGACTTTACTCCTGGAATGTAAACTCCATTAGAGCCAGATCTTTATGGGTCTTATTCAAAATTGTTTTCCCCATGTCTACAACAATGCCTGTCAAAAAGTAAATGCTCACTCAGTATTTGTTCAATAAAAAGAAAAGAATAAAGGCAAGAATGATCTTAGATCTGTCACTGACTTAGCCATCATGTAATTAGCTTCAAGGCATTCATTGACCTTTGGTTAAGGACCAAGTTCAGGCTATCCACAGAGGCAGATTTCCCCTCATCCAGAGGCAGACAAAGCCCCAAGACTCACAGACTGGGTTTGAGAGAACTTCTTTCATCCTTCCTCATATCAGCTGTGAAATCCTTCATTTGCTGCCTACTGATGTGACAAAGCAATCCTTAACCCAGCATGTGGAAGAGGTAGAAAGAGCTGAAGTTTCACCTAACATCTAATGTTTGTGCATAAAATGAAACAGAGCCAAAAATGTAGTTTTGAGAAGTCCAGGAGGTGCTCCAGTCTGGGGCCACCAGATTAGTTACAGAACTGAGGACTCACCCACCAGCTGGGCTCCCCATCCTAGACCCCAACTAGAGGGCATGTGGGCTCCAGTGGGTGGAACCTCAGGACAGAGCTGCTCCTGGAAGGTCACTGGCTAAACAGAAGGATTCCATGCTTGCTGACATGACACCACAGGCTTGTTTAAATGCCAGGATTTCCTATTATACTTTACAATAGGTTTGTTTAAATGAACATAAACCAGATTTATGATATTTCATGAGCATCATGCATAAGTTAAAGTAAGATTCACTTGCAAAATAAGACAGGAAGAGGAGGACAAGAAGGAGAACAAAAATCTATCCTCTGAAGGTGTCACTAAGAAACATGGCTTTTTGGTTTTTTGCTTGTGTTTTTACCTAACAAAAAGAGGGCAGTGTTCCAGCCCGGTGGCATAGGGGTTTAGTTCGTGCACTCCACTTCTGGCAGCCCAGGGTTTGCAGGTTCAGATCCTGGGCACGGACCGACGCACCACTTGTCGGGCCATGCTATGGGGGTGTCCCATATAAAGTAGAGGAAGATGGGCATGGATGTTAGCCCAGGGCCAATCTTCCTCGGCAAAAAGAGGACAGATGTTAGCTCAGGGCTAATCTTCCTCACAAAAAGAAAAGAAAAAAAGAGGGCAGTGTTAAGAATGGTCCAGAGTTAAAAAAGAGAAAACTACTTCTTCCTCTGTTACCCTCTCAGCACTTAGCACACTGTTCCTCCCTCATGTCGATCATAATAAATAACCTAACGGAACTATCAGAGTTCTTGTTTTAAGTCTATAATCTATCTCTAGTTATTTTACATAGTGTAACCTAAGAGTCAAGATTCCTTTTTTTCCATATGGATACCCAATTGTCCTAGCATTCCTTGTTGAAAAGCCAATCCATTCTCCATTGAATTACTTTGGCCGCTTTGATGAAAATCTGTTGACTATATACATGTGGGTCTATTTCTGGACTCTCTAGCCTATTCCATGGATCTAATACATCTATTCTTATACCAATGCCACACTGCCTTGATTTCTATTGCTTTATAGTAAACCTTGAAATTAGGTAGTATAAGCCCTCCAACTATATTTTTTCCAAAATTGTTTTGGCTACTCTGAATCCTTTGCATTTCCATATAAATTTTAGAATCATTTTGATTGAGATTGCATTGAACCTTTACATCAATTTGGGGAAAGGACATTTTAACCATGTTAAGTCTTCCAGTCCATAGACATTGTGTCTACCTCCATTCACTTGAGGGACCTACCAGAGTTAAACAAAAACAAAATCTAGAGCTGCTGTGTGCCAAGAAAGGAAGAACAGTTGGAAAACAAAATCTCTGCAAATTAATTTACAACTTTACACAGTTCTTTCACAAGCTCTACATGCAATGGATTCTACTGATGGATAAAGGGTCAAAAATGCACAGATCAAGAAACAGGCATATGTGGAACCCAAATGCAGGTACTCTCTCCCCCAGTTCAAGTCCTAGGGTCTTTGATACTGTCCAGCTTGCTGAAAATTCTCAATCAAATAGAGGTTGTCAAGAGAGAGAAGCCGCTGTGTGAGCCATGCTACCAGATGACCACCTGCTCCCAGAAGCTAAGTAAGGCTTCGTTACTCTTCCTTGTTCTCAGACAAGCTCAGAGGAAGAGGAGAAGGATCTAATAAAAGGAGAGGCAAATAAATTGAGAGCAGGAAAAAAAACCCTTCTAGTAAGGCCCCAGCTGGAGAAGAGCCAGGAGAGGAAACACGGCAGGGCACATTATGGGAGGTCCACAGAGCACAGCCAAGGGTACACGCATGGTCACCAGGATGCCTGGGAATTTCCAAGAAGGGAAAGGCTAAGGAGGAGGGGCAGGCATTGTAATTTCCTTTTCACTCCACAGAAAATCACTTGCCTAAGGAGCTTTAAAAGGCGGTAGCAGTGAGTGAATCCACTAATCACTTAAGATGTCTCTCAGTGCATGAAAGCACATTTGGGTTAAGTAGAGAAGTCAGTGCTAAAAGTTTCAGTAAGCGGCCGATTCAAGCTCAGGGTTGAATACATACGTGGATAAGTCCTTGTTGATCCCAGGTGTCTGTGGACAGTTAGTTCAGATTTTAGTGCTGCAGACACAATTCAGGATCAGTTCTGAGGAGAGTGAGCCTGTTTGTTTCACTGTGAGTGGGTTATTTTTATTCTCTTCTCCATATTTTTCTACATCTCACAGATTATCTACAGTGCACACATATTACTTCTGCAATTAAAGTAAATAAATAAAACTTTTTTAATGGCCATTGAGGGAGTTTGTTAACTCCATTGCAGCAGATCTCAAAAACTGGCCACATAAATCCAGGCATTATGGATCCGAGTGGCCAGGTCATGAAGTATGAAGCCTTGGAAGAGAGGGCAGCGAAGAAGTATTTGAAAACACAGCCAACAGAGCTGTTGAGCAAAAACCTTCCAGGCTTCACAAAATTATTTTCCTCCCACCCATCTCTGGCCTCTATGACAGCTAAACTGAAAAGATTAGCCTCAAAGTTGTTTACCAAATATCCAAGAGTAAGGAAGGAGGTGACAGGAAAATAGAAGTCTAAGACCATTTATCACCCGGGCTTTATATTTCACACTGACTTGCATCCTGGCCTTTATATTTCACACTGACTTGCAATTTTGCAAGTGGTAGTTTTCACAGCCTGCCTGAGTGTTCTCGTTTCCAAATTCCATCTCCAAACCTGGATCCAGAGCTATAGTTGATGTCCCTCTCTCTTCTCCTCCAGCTGGGCCAGAAGCCAAGCAACAGACAATACAACATGACTCTCTATGGATCAGTAGAGTTGTGATAACCAACTTTGGAGTCAAGAGTGCAGCTGATTCCTTTCTGAAATTCATGGTTTAAGGAGAGCCCACACATCACCAGGCACAGTGCTTTCTGGCAATGAATCCAAAGCCCAGACCTAGAGCTACTTGTCCAAGGTCGGGCACCAGTTGACAGCACAGACTTGCCATCCTGGCTGACTCCCTACTCATTTCTTTTCCCATTATGTCACAAAGACAGCCTTCCTCCTTAGAAACTTCAAAGCCTAAAAACTAAATTCATATCCTCTCAAGAGGAAGCCAGCAATTTAAGCATTTGTTTTTGGCAACTCCGTGTTTTGAAGGCATTTAAGAAAAGCTGTCAAAGTTAGTAAATTCAAGCTACAAAATCTTTTCCTAGAAAAATAGTGCTTATTTTGTTGTAAAAATAAATAAATAAATAAGAAGGAAGTAGCAGCTTTGTCAATGGGAATACGTTCCCAAATTCTATAAAGTTTCCTTTAGCTGAGGAAAGTTGTGGCAATGCCTTCTAATTCATACATTAGACCAGCATATTCTCGAAGGCAGAGCCAGCTGTCACTGGGCCTCCCACTGGGCCCATCATAGGCATAGGACAAACAGCCATAAAGATCACAAAGCCATGCCACATGCCATGGTCTGTCTCCAACCCACTGATACTACTGTGCCCAAACTACACTTAATTGGTTTTTAGCTAGTGTCTTAGTACTTGACCCTCCACAGAAATGATGCCCATCATTAGTTCTCTACCTCAAAAATAATCATCTCAAAATCAGTCATAAGGCTTATGAGAGTCTTCAAAATAGATCTTTAACTATTAAAGTTATACTGGGGCTGGCCCAGTGGCATAGTGGTTGAGTTCAGCGCACTCCGCTTCGGTTCGGATCCTGGATGTGGACCTACACCACTCATCAAGCCATGCTGTGATGGCAACCCACATACAAAATAGAGGAAGATGGGCACAGAGGTTAGCTCAGGTCCAATCTTCCTCAGGAAAAAAGAGGAGGATTGGCAACAGATGTTAGCTCAGGACCAATCTTCCTCATCAAAAAAAAAGTTTAAAAGATCAGTGAGTCTTCATTAGGCATAGCATAAAATCATTTATCACTTTAAAATCGTGCTGGTATAACTATGTCCAATTAAAGAAAAAACAACCACTTCCAGAGGTCCACTCACATCAGTGTGGATGGATCCCTCTAACTGTGCCTCTTCCTTCCCAAGAATAACTTGCAGTCAGTTCTGCAGTTCAGATGTCCTGCACCACAGCAGGTGGCCTTATGATTCACAGGTAATAATCATGAAAAGCTCTAACCAAGAATGAAGTTTTCCTAGGGGAGGGTGAGTACAAACTTCATTTTTGGAAGAGCCAAACAACTAAGGGTGCTATCCAGCAACCTCACAGGAGGGTGGCCCCCCCACAAGCCTAGTGGGGATGAAATTGATGCGAGTTCTCAATGGCCAGTCATGGATGTCCACCTCAGCCTTCTCCTTGGCCTCAGCTGAAGGCTTATTTGACAAACCCAGGCCAAGAGAGACACATGACCCGCTGAGGAGGAAGGGAAACAAAACAGACTTGTATAGCCCTGAGTATGCCCATAGATGGCCCAACCCACTTCCTTTGGCCAAATGGAAGCAAGGAGTAGACAAGAAAGCTCCTCCTTTTCTTAAACAATACACAGAGGGAGGCTTACCTGTCCCAAGCTCTTTCAGCCTTTTGAAAAAAGGTCATTTGTCTTGTGCTCACTGGGATGGTCTATAACATGCCCCACAGCACACTGCACCTTTAAACAGAATATTTCTAAACTCTCAAACTTGCACAAAACGCCTTTTTCAGAGGCACTATTAGTGAGGAACAGAGGTGCTCTGGCAGGACTGCAAGCCCCCTCAGGTTACCAAGTTCTGAACATCAAAATCGTGTTGACATACAGACCATGGCAGGGTCTGCATGTTCAGAAAAGATGGCCAAGAGCAGCCTGTGAGAACTGTCTTGAAACAATGCTATCTTTCTTCTGCATCTTTAACTGTTCCAGAAGAGTACGCATATTAAGTAGCAGGGAAAAGTTACTCAATTGAGGCAAAAATTCCTTTCCTAACAGCACTCCCTCAAGAAGAAATTTCACATCGTGCCCAACTCCAAGTGAACACCGACAGAGATTCAGATTGTCATAGCAGATATTCTAGATCTTTCTCAGCCATTTTGTAATGAAATCTTTCTTCCTTAGCCTCACTTGGCTCTGTTTAGGCACCAGGAGTCCAAAGGCATGTCAGACTGCCCTTGCCCAGCCAGAACCCAATTTAAGCATTTTAATCCATGGCAAAGATGTCCTCTTGTTCTGTGGTATGGAGGCCAGCCACAATGCCTCCCTATATACTGAGCACAATGGAGACAATGAGTATTTGTTCCCTAGGAATTAGAGGTCTGTGGAGCCATTTTGGCCAGGAAAGACCTACTGCATTCATTTTAAACAGGAAAAAACCACCAACGGCCACCATCCATTTTGGACATTCACATCTCTGTCACCTGAATTGTGATTTTGAAAGAATTTGAGAAAAAAATGCTTAAGGAATGGCAAATTTTAGCAAACTACACTTAATCAGTAAGCACATTTGCACTGCCTTTTTCTCAATTTCACATATGTTTGCTTAAAGTAAGCCTAGTTTCAAGTCATATCCAGGCCATTTCTTTATTCAATTTTTTGTAATAAATAAAAATAATCTCCCAGGGAGAAGAATAGATTGCAAATATAAATGTAGGACCAGAAAAAAAATTTCCTTTCATCATGTTTATTCCTAGAATTTTCCATAGTTAGCACGGCACATCTGTAATTCTGTCTTAGTAGGTACTAGTGGCAAAGATTAAATCTTCTCCATCTTTCAATGGTCATTTCATCAGCAATGACTTTAGACTCCACTATATTCCATCAACAGATCTCTACTCTGTTTAACAATAACCCTTACACAGCTCTCTCCAGAGCATCAATTCCTTTAATAATTTCGCTAAATTTCTTTTAACAATTTTTCATGACCTCCACATTGATTGGTGACTGATTAATGTTTACCCATCAAAAGAATTAAACTTTAAGAAAAAAACCCTCCTAGTAAGCAGGTTTTGTGGAAAACGTCTCACCAGGTGTTAGGAATCATTTGACACCTGGCTGTACCTTGCCTTCCTGCACCGGGTACTCAGAAACATGTCAGATTCGTGGAAATCCCGGCTCTACAGGACATAGTCACCAACCCAGAAGCATATTTTTAAAAGTTCCTTCTGGCAGATGACGAGATTGCCCAACTGCCCCCACACTTTCCTATGAAAGCCAGTCCCTCTTGCCTGAACTCAAAACTTTTGATCACTGCATAGGCCTAATTCCAACAAGTTGCCAAGTGGCTCTTCTGCCAGATTATAAGAAGGCAATAAAGGCACAAGCCAGTTGACAGTGGGGGAACTGACCACTGACCATGAGGGAGCATAAAAGAACTCAAAGATTCAGCACCAAAACTGCATAAGAGGTTTGGGGCCGTGCTCTGTAGGATCTAACAGTTCTACTCAAATCACTTAGTGCACGACAGTAGTATAAAATGACAGCGATTCCAAATTACCAGGAAAAACACTGTTCTAGCACACTCTTTGAAAGAAACACAAGAAACATTTAGACAGATTTCCAAAGTACTTTAAACAAAATTAATTTAAGAGCTTTCAAGTGTAAGAACCTGTTATCTGAAAAGTTCGCTCACGTAGAATACCTCATTCTACAATGAAACTGGATAAAGGAGGTATTTTGCAAGATGGCTTTGTGGTTTTACCTTACAGTACCTATTCTTCACAGTAATTTTACTCAGTATCACTGCTTCACATTATCCCAGCTTCTTGGAAAGCCAAAGATGCCTTTCAGTCTCCTCAACCACACAGGGTTTGTCCACAGGCTTCTATGCAATTTCAAATATAGTTACTGAACATGTGAAAATAAATAGCCTGTGGGCTTTTTACTGTCCTCAAAGACATAAAGTGTTAACAATTTCACAGACTGGGTCAGTGGGTGACACTAGGGGCTGCTCTACTGTGACGAAGAAATTCAAACAAAATCATAAACCCACACAAGAGATATTTAGAAAAGTTCAGGTTGGATAGAAGAACCAGAGAATTTATTTTAAAGACAAAAATCTAATTCTTATTTACATTTTGAATGGTTATGAAGTTCTAGACTTTAAATTTCTCAATTTAGACGGGAAACTTGGGTCTTTCCTTAATTTTCAAACAGTAAGTGAAAGACCATCAGTGCTTGGGCATCAGCAACAAAGAGCCAGAATGCTGTGGAATGCAGAGAAGAACCCACAACCCGCCACCAAGAACAGAACTTAGACTGCATTCCTTTTCTACAATTTTCAATGATAAATGTATCTTCTCAATTATGAATTGCTTAAAGTTATATTAAGCTGACTGTGCAGACTCTCAGCATAGAACAATCCCCACGAAAAAAATCATATCATAACCAGGCTCCTGCTACCCCAAGTGACTCTCCGGCTAGGTCTGTGGTGGGTGGATGCAACTTAAGGATGGAACTCTGAGGAACCATTTCCAAAGGTCATCAACCAAAGAAACTGCTGGACCTGGAAACAGACTTCTTCCAATCTAGGGGAAGCAGGAGCCATGCATTCACAAGAGGGTAAGTTCCAGAAGGAGCTGAGAAAAAACACCAATACAAGTCACCCAGAGATGTTCTAAGTGGCCATGCTAACAATCTAATTAAAGGTCCATCCATTTAGCCTAATTTTGTTTCACCTCTATAGACATAAACTTCTTGAATCAAGTACTACAATTTCCAATAGAAAATGAAGTAACCCTCACTCTCCACCCCCAGATATTTTGGGGAGGGAGCAATACAGAAAACACAAGTGCATGGATATTATTCACACTCAGAGAAGTATACCAGGAGCCCTCAATCATCAATGCCACTCATTCATTCATTTCCCTGAAGAACATTTACTGAATCCCTACTATGTATCCTCAAATATGCCCTAGAGACAGGGAATGCAGCTGTGAATAAAACAGGGACCTCCCATGGGTGTCAGAAATGTAAACAAAAATTCCAACATACTGGGACAAGTGCAGCAACAGTCACACACATAAGGTGAAATCATAACCCAAAGAAGGAGCAAATTGTCAACATCTAGGGGGAGGAAGACAGCCAATGGCTGCTTCACAGCACAAGGAACAGAGGCAGAGGTGATAAAAGCAGAGCACAAAAAAAATCCTCCTTATTGGGCTACAGAACACAATTGATCTTATAGATGAAGTATATTTAAATGAAACACATTAATGTGTGTGTACTGGACAACAGAAGGCAAAGCAACTAAAAAGTCAGTCCATAAAAGAGATGATTCACATAGTGCGATTTTAAAAAATTGGATCTATGCAAATTATAACCTAATCCTTAGGAAGAAAGGTATTGGTACATAAATGCATAGAGTCAATATTCCATTTCCAGGAACCATCAAGCACAAACCATACCACTTACCATATGGGAGTGGGGCTTCTCAAACCTTAATGTGCACACAAATCACCTGGGAACCTTGTTTAACAGCAAGTTCTGATGCAGGAAGCCAGGGTGGAACACGAGAGTCTGCATTTCGAATAAGCTCCCAGGTGATGCAGCTGGACCCATGGCCCACACTTTGAGCAGTGAGGGTGAGGAGGGCCAATGGTGCTCAGTCCAAACTGACCATTCTAGTCATACACAGGGCTCTTTAACAATAAAAATTCCAATCCTCATCTGAAACCTAGTGAACCAGAATCTTAGGAGATGGGGTTGCCTGTAATTTCTTTTTAAATGGGTCAGTTTTCTCTGCAGACAGTGCCAGCAACTTCAGAAGAGATCCGTGGGGATAGTGAATCAGGAAGAGGACACCCAGCAAAGCTGGCCAGACTGGTCAACTCAACCACGGTGACGACATCTGCAGTAGAATCCATCTTGACCCTTTTCATCCACTATAACTGCTTTCCAAAGCCAGAGCTTAGATCATTATCACAGTCTGTTTAGCTTCATAAAACACACAGAGAAGAAAAGCAGATTTTTTTTTTTTTTTTTTTTTTTTTTTGCTTAAAAATTATAGATAAGGGGTCATCCATGATGAAAGACTGGAAAGAAGCCAAAAGGCAAACATGCAATTAAGCAGCCTGATGGCTCCAGGCTCCAATCTTGAAAGGGCTCTCCAGCCACACCCCACCTCACTGCAAAGCACAATTTTGTTAATAAAAGAGATCAAGTGGAATGTGGTCCTTCAGGGTTTTTACACATAAAATTGCTTCTGGGAAAAGGAAGAGTAATAATAGTTTACCCTCTCCAGGTAGAATAGGTGATAGAGAGAGGGGCCCATTTGAAATACCAGCATTTCAATTTCTCTATAAGCACTTTCCGTTTAGCAAGGCACTTCAAATTCTGTTCCATGTATTCAGCCTCTTGCCCCCAATTTCTACTCGTCTCCTTAAAAGTTATATGCCCTGACCCTTTTCTCTCCCTTGCTTACCCTGGTCTTAGATGGCAGAGGGTAGGAAAATTTTCAACAGGGAGTTCTCACCCTACCCCTAAACTTGGAAATGTCATTCCCATGAGAGGCTTTCCCAAGACTGATTTCAGAAGTGTTGCAGTCAGGGTCAACGGGCAGAGGGCCATGTTCTGCTCCTCTCTAGTGAATGTTCTGGGGACAAAGATCCATAGCTCTCTCCACCTTACGTGGATCACTCAAAAAAAAGGGAAGCAGCAGCTTGTAATTCCTATCACATGCCACAATGTCTCTCTCTCTCTATTCTTGGGTTCATCTCTCTATTCTTGGGTCCTAGGAGGGTAATTGTATAAAGAAATGAATAACTAGATAAATGACTGCAAATAACAGGATGAACAACATCCTGTCCTCCAGGAGTTCAGTTTTCTAGCTGGGAGACTGAGAAGGCATCACACAGCATAACTGCAAGTGCAGTGAAAGAAATTCAGGCTCAGAAGCCTCGAGTTGCACAGCTAGGTGGTGGTGAAGGCTGCAAGTGGACTCAGGTCTTCCAATTCCACATCAGCATGCCCTCCTTTACTCAACGTTCCCTTCTCGGTATTATATGTGAACGGCCTTACGGGAACAGAGAGGAAGGAGGGCTAAGCTGGGGGTGGGGTGACTGGGGCAGGCTTCATGAGTGGGCAGCATCTGAGCTGACTGGCTGTCAGGGGCCTCACAATCACTTGTTCAGCTGTCTGAGTGAATCTGCTTAGAATTCACTGCTTACCAGTATTGAATAAGCATGGGGGTGGGAAGGTACAGGGCAATGCCTTTTCAAATGAGTGTCTTTTTTCCTCTTTTAAAAAAAAATATCTTTACCTTCATCTTCTAGGGCTGGGAAGGAAGGGACAGAAGCGTAGGATATGTAAGAAACACGGATGTATTTTTTTTTTCAACTGAAAGAGTATGTGGTGGGAGCAGTGAAAAGTTACTGATAATTTTATCAAATCTGTGGAAACATGACTCCTAAAATGGAGAATCATCCAGAAAATCCCCTCAGGGCCTGAACCTCTGCCATGTAACGATTTTTCCTTCTTAAGGGAATCAAGGTTAACAAAGTATAGCCTTTTTTCTAAATAAGGTCACACAGTCCTTTCCCAGTCAGATATCTGCTCTGAGAATTAACATGTACAAATCCCCTGCCTGAATGGCCATCTCCCTAATCGACTTCTGGAGAGGCTTGCGCTTTTGTTTAAAACCACCAAGACCCTGCCAGCTGAGGTCTAGTCATAAACAGAGGTTGTAATTAAATTTCACCAAGGGCCCATGACCTCAGCCCTGGGGAAAGCCAGCCCCGAGTGGAAGGCTATAGGGCCATGGCGCCCCCTCAGCTGTGCCCGCCCAAACTCCAAGGTTACACACCAGCTCAAGGGCCTTGGGACCCTTGGGATAAGCAAAGATGCTTGAAAGCACAGAGGATGAAAGTGCATATGAAATCTATTGGCCCGTTTCCTGTCCTTTGGCCTCCTACCATTTGTCTTCTTGGGAATAAAGGAATCCCAGTATCACCCAGACGGGGCGGGGGGGCCTGCATCCCTGATTTAGACAGATCTAAAAACCACCTTCTTCACCAGTATCCTCCCTTACTTGAGACAAGGAGGTTCAGTGTTGTTTACTGAGAGTTAGCCTGCCCTGTGTTAGACCAGCTTATTATGTGGGCAAGTAAAAGAGGTCATGACCCTGTAGACTTGGGGGACCTTTTTGTAAGGCAAGCTTAGAACAGATTCACTCCTGACAATAACCTGCTCAAACCCATCCCATACTCAAAAATCACAGCGAGGGTGGGTGGAGGAGACAGCAACTCACTGTATGATTATTACGAGCCAGATACGGTGGGGGTGTTTTACCTCCATTATCTTGTTTGATGCCCTTCTCATAACAATCCTACGATGGGGGTAGGTTACCAGCACTTTACAGGGCAGGAAACTGAAGCCCAGGAGCTTTGTAACTGGCCTGCACTCACAAAGCCAATAGAGGGTAGAGGCAAGATTTGAACCCAGGTCTGTATGACAACTGTCTGGCAGTATGGCTCTGCTGTTTCTGACACAATTCAAGATTCTCAGATGAAAGTTCACTGTTTGTTGAGTTACCAGTGCAGCAGCTGGCTGACAGCTGTTCAGGGACCAGACTTCCCAGATCATGATTTATGCACATTATCTGCCTCTCCAGCTACAAACTACAAACATCCTACTCGGCATCTCAAAGAAGGCAGAAGAGAACACGAATCAAATGCAAGTAGTTATTTCCAGATTTCCAATCCTTCAACCCCTAATAGGAAGGCCACACCAACACTCCGAGTTCTCCAATATATCACAGTGGGAAGGTGGCCAGAACATCATCCTCGGCTATTACACTCTTTCCAAAGCACCACCTCAAATCACATCCCAGGGTTATTAGAGACCTAAGAATTTACAAACTTCTCTGTAAAGAACCATAACAGAAGGCAATTATTTAGAATTGACTAAGGCAAAATAAATCCTTATTTGCACATTTTCATTTATGAAGTTCACAATTTTTGGTAATTTTGAAGGTACAGGGGAAAATGTTTTAAAAAAAATCACAAAAGGAAACTTACATATTGA
Source organism: Tapirus indicus (assembly GCA_031878705.1). Classification (NCBI taxonomy): domain Eukaryota; kingdom Metazoa; phylum Chordata; class Mammalia; order Perissodactyla; family Tapiridae; genus Tapirus; species Tapirus indicus. The sequence continues at coordinate 53,637,221 of CM062918.1, read as the reverse complement.
AGAATTAATTATTTTAAAAACAGAGGATATCTCCAGATGTCAGGATTATGAGGGTAATTTTTATTAACTGATCTGATTTTCCAAATGTATCTGTAATAGCACATATTACTTATATAATAAATACAAGTTATAAGATGCATCTGAATAACTTATTTGCTCATAAAATGACTGTTAGACATTTAGTAAGTTATTGAAAATGTACATACACACCAGAAACTGAGGGAAAAACACATTCCCAACCAGCACAGCTTTGCCTTTCCCCAATTCTCAGAGGCCAGTTATTTGCTTATTCTCCCTTTGGTGAAGAGAGGCTTCATCTGCCTTGAAGAACATTCCTGAACGAGGAACAGAACACAGGAAACACCCTCCACTGATGACGGAGACAGCTCTTTCTAGCAGAAAGGAGTAGTGAGGGTAGGGCTCCCAATGTCTTAAGGCCTCCAAGCACCACAGACTTACAGCCAAGGGTGGTAATGACCCCAAAGCAATCTGACAGGTACCTGCAAGCTGAACAGTCAGCAACCTCAACCCATCTGTTACAAGGCCACTGCTCTCACCATATTGTCTTAGATTCTGGATTTGTATGTGTGGTATCCATTCATCACAGAGCCAATTACATTAACTCTGTATTCTTATTTTCTGTTTTCTTGATGGTCTGGCATTTGGGGGCCTTACAGACTCAGGGAAAGACTGCCGTTCCCAGGGCTAGCCGATTTCTAGAGATAGCCAAGGGCTCAGCCAAGAGCATGCCTTTCATACCCAAGCCAAGCAATCCAAAGTCTTCATCTGCCAATCACCTCCTTATCTAACTTTCACACACCAAGCCCTTATTTCCCCTGCCCTAAATCATCCCAGGGCCAGGTACTAGGCACCTAGAGACCAACGCTATGGCCCAAAGCCTGTCAGCATTGCTCAAACTAGCCTATCCTAAACTGTTTATTCAGCTCTGCCTTGCCTCCTGTGGAAACCCCAATAAAGGCTCTGGCCAAGACTTTCTCCTCACTCCTGTCTTCTGCCTCCTGACCACCCCAATGCTTCCTACATAGCGAGGACTCCCCTCTAGGGAAATGTATGTAATAAAAATCACCTTTCAGGGGCTGGCCCCATGGCCTAGTGGTTAAATTCGGCGTGCTCCACTTCGGCGGCCCAGGTTCAGGTCCTGGGCACAGACCTACATCACTCGTCTGTCAGTGGCCATGCTGTGGCAGTGGCTCACACACACAAAAAAGAGGAAGATTGGCAGTGGATGTAAGTTCAGGGTGAATTTACCTCAAGATGAAAAAAAAAAATCATCTTTCAATGGCATTGGCGTCTCTGTATCATCATTCCTCTATAAGTTAATATCTGGGCACAGAACAGCTACCAACCCAGAGCAATCAGAAAAGGCTTTCAAGCAGAAAGTAAACAGCCATCACTAAGCCCACGTGCTAGAAGTCATAGAAGTAAGCAATCCCTCAGAGGCCAGAGTCTATCAACTTGGTTATTGGTATACCCTGGCACTTCCAGGCCTGCCTAAAGCCATGGTACTATCCAAACAGCACAGGCACAATGGTTTCTGAGGCAGACTCAGATGGTCAAATAAGATCTGACATATCAGAGAGAGGGGAAACAACCCATGTACCCTAACCATCTGGAAGGTAGCTACTATTTCAGCCCAGCACAGAATTCTGAGTCACAAGGAAAAGGTAAAATTATGATACTTACCTACTATTACTTAAAGTAGGAAAGTATTCAATGTACTTCAGACATGAGCAAGAAAAAGACACGAGAATAGTCTCACCTGAAATTGGGGGAAGTTCAATTACTTAGAAAATTCATTCTGCATTCCTCCTTCCTGTAAGATACCAAAGTAAATGAGGCAGCACTGCATTTTCATCATATTGCTTTTATTTTATTCTAGCTTCTACTCAAAACCTTATTCTTTGTATTTCCTGGACATCTTCGTCCTATTCCATCAAACTCTGCTTCCCTTTCCATGCCTTCTCCAAAAGCAACTCCCCACGACCACCACCAGATCACATCTATCCAGCATTTCTGTATTAGGCACAGAGGACTCAGTGTAAAAAAGGTGATGCGTACCAGGCCAAAGCCCCTTTCCTCGTGCAAAAATTCCATAGGGAGGAAAGGAAGTGACACATCAGTTCTTTAAAAATTAAGAACATACACAACCCTGAGAGGCTTTTGCTGATACCAAGACACAGGATAAGGAATTAAATTATTAACATTCTTTCAGGGAAGATGGAACTTCTCCAAATCTAGTTTTCCTAAGGCTGCCTATAGTTTTTACTCCAATTCCAGCATAAGCACAACCTCTGGGAATATATGCCCAGGCATATTCATGTTTCCCAACCAGCCTTTGGTATGTGCTGAAGGCCCGCTGTCACTGCCGATTCTTCTGAGAACATGGACAAGTGTGTCCCACTTCACTCAGAGATAACCCCCACAAATAAGTTCAGGCATTACAACTGCCCAGAACAAGTCAAAAAAATATTTGAGAAACAAATGAACCCATAAGTCAATTTAATCTTAGTAACAGGCCCTTTAAGAGAAAGGCCATATCCTTAAGGTCAGGGGCTGTGTCACACGCCTTTCTATGTACCCCAAGCTTTTTAGCAGTGTACTAGATAGGACAGTCAAGATATACTGTTGCTCATAAAGAGTACTTGTAATCATTTATTATTTCTTTTTAAAAAGTACCATTTTCCCTATTGATCCTAAGGTGGATTGCATGTAGTCATTTCGTTTGCCTCTATAATTACAATTGGGAACAACAGTTCTAGGGGTCAGCAAGGTCAAACGTCCAACATGGAACGGTTCATAAACTGGAAGTTGAATCCAGGATAATACTGGCCACAATCAAACTGAAAATTTCCAGAGCTCTAAGAAGCATGCCTTTCCCACGTGGCAGCCTCCTGAGTCCTGACAGTCACATCTACAAGGAATCCCATAATTGATACAAGAGCAACCATCCTGGGTCCTACAAGCCCGATACGAAAACTTCATGCAAACTGACCAAACCGAATCAGCCCAATGAGTCAATGTCAGAAAAGAAGAGATCCACATGAGAGAAATGCAGCGACAGCAACCTGGGCCATCATCTTGAGCATTTACAGAACAGTCAAATGTGTGCAAGGAGGAGATTTCTCCACATCTTTATCTTTTCCACTTGTAGGTAATTCAGAAGCAGCCATGACAGTCAGATGCAATCAAAGGGAACCCAGAGTTCACAAGGCATTTGTGCTATCTCCAGGATGGACCTTACTCTTGCCACAAGGGCAGAGATAATGCTCCGTTCCAGTCTCAGGCGATTTCTTCCTTACAATGAGCTCTCTTTGGGCTCTGGGGGCATTAGCCCTGCTACCTGTATTCAAGAGCACACCTTTCAGAGAACAAGGGTGCCCACTACAAGAAAATTCTATGTTCATAAAGCACTTGCAAACTAGACATAACTTTAGAGGAGGAGAATGCCCTCTTTAAATACCAACTCCTCTAGAAGAGACAGGATAAACTATGCAAATTCAACACCACATTAATCAAGGGGTTGATCCTAACACCACCAGTATTGGACAAAATGACATCATGTGCCTCCTGATGTCATGTACTAAGATGAAAACATCATTTACATAGCATTCTTGCCAAAAACACATCGAATCATGAGGAATCTAATAGTGAGGAATTATCATACAAACCCAAATTGCTACAAAATAACTTGCCTATACTCTTCAAAAACATTAATATCTTGAAAGACAAAGGAACTGTTTCTGATTTAAAGAGACATGACAACTGAATACAATTTGCATAATCCTGGATTGAATCCTAGGTCAGGGGAAAGAACTGCTATAAAGGACATTATTGTGGTAAGTGGCAAACTTAGATTCGATAACAGCATATCAATGTTACACGTCCTGTCTTTACTAATTGGACTGTGGTTATGAAAAGCAATGTCCTTGTTCTTAGGATAGACATGCTCAAGTATTTAGGGATAAAAGGGCATGATGTGTGCAACTTTCAAATTGTTTAGAATAAACTGTATGTAATATGGAGAATGATAAAGCAAATGTGGCAAAATATTTAAAACTGATGATTTTAGGTTAGGCTATAAAAAAGTTCCTTGTATTCTTGCAACTTTTCTGTAAATTTGAGGTTTGAAAATAAAGTCTTATAAAACAACACAGATTAAAATTGAATTTGCAAAGCACTTCCATGGTAACATCTGTAGAATAAGGCAAGCCCCCCGGCCTCATATTAAACTCATCTATTGCCATCCACCCACCCACAGACCTAGGTGACTGTGCCCATCTTCTGCCACCTGGACACCTGGCCTAAGCGGAGTCATACAGATTCCTCTCCTAGGAATGAGAAATTGAGAGACAGACTGAGCCAGGAAGCTGTGAGGCGCGGCGCAGAACAGGGGGAAGTCTTGGGTGTGAAGATTCCATAGTAAGTATAGGCTAAGGAGCTGATCTGGTTAGATAAGCAGGGGAGTGTTGGCGCTGTGCAGAAATAACCGAGACCTGCTTCTCAGAGAGAGTGCCTTGGTGGGTCCCCAGCATGCTCTTTCAGGCACTCAGCAAGCGCTCAGTCAAGGTTAACTGCAATCAGCAGCTGCACTGAACAACCCCACAGACCCTGCCCACTTCATTTAAGCTAGCTTGCCTGGGTCTCTTCCTCGTCACCAAGAACAGACCTCTATCAATAAAATGGGATCAACAGTCAACATAAACTACTACGGGGCAAGGTGGAACTCCTAGAGTACAGCCCCCCAACCCCCACTCCCATGCTTCTGCCCTTTTTCGCATAGGAAGGGATGGCTCCTTCTGTTCTCCTCATGCCCAGCCTCTTATCCAGGAACAAACTGGTTGCATGAAGAGTACAGTCTGTGAGAGAGACCACTTCACCAGGCATCATGCAGTGTGAACAGCAGGAAGTAGAGGACTTGGGCCCTGACCAGTCAGGAGACCTGGATCCTTGGACCTACTTATAACCTCCCTACAAGCATGGTAAACTACCTCACTTCTCTGACCCTGTGGGAGATAGAAGAAGTCCCCAAAGATGCCTATGTCCTAATCTCCAGAACTTGTGAATGTGCCATTACATGGCAAAATGGACTTTGCAGATGTGATTAATTAAGGACCATGAAATGGGGAGAGGAGACTTTCCTGGATTATCCAGATAGAACCAATGGAATCACAAAGGTCTTTAAAAGCAGAGAACCTTTCCCAGCTGTGGTCAGAGGGAGATAACAATGTAGCTGGATGTGAAGTTGGAGGAATGGAGTCACAAGCCAAGGAATGCAGGTAGTCTCTAGAAGCTGGAAAAGGCAAAGAAATGCATTCTCCCTAGAGCCTCCAGAAAGAACACAGCCCTGCCTGCATCTTGATTCCAGCCCAGTAAGACTCGTATCTGACTTCTAATCTATAGAATTGTAAGAAACTAGATTTGTGGCATTTTAAGTCACTAAGTTTGTGGTCAGTTGTGACAGCAGCAATAGAAAACTAATACAGACCTTATTGTCTCATCTGTACATGAGTGGGCTTTCATCCTTTTTGAGAGGCAGGGTTAGTGGACCCTAGAGTCCACCTCTTGACCTCCCAGAAGTCCCTGGGGCATCCCTGGAGAAACCTTGGCCACTGACCAAATGATCCCTAAAGGGAATTAACTCACAAAATGAACAACCTCCATGTCAGACTGAACTTGTTTGGTACCATCTGCCCTTGTTTTGTACAATATTTTGCCACCAGAGCTCTAATTTTTTTTAGTAATAAAATGTCCCATGTTATTAAGTAATTGGCAGACCCCAGTGGCCCAGAGCACTAGCATCTAAATATCCTCCACTTCATCAGTAAATGCTCCCCAGCAGCCACACCCACCCCAGAGGGCTTCTGCGCTGCCTCCAGTCCAGTAGTGAGGTCACCACGGCCCCCTTCCAGATTTCTGAGTCATCCTCACCATTGCAGCCCCAAGCATCAGCAGCTGGACATGCACTCAAGGCAGCAAAGCCCAAACCCAGACCTGGAAATTCAGCTGCTGCACAAGGGTCACCTGCTCTGTACTCCCACCTCCTCACTTTCCCTAACATCTTCTCCATGCAACTGCCCTTTCATCTTCTGGGAGCCATGCAGCTGGCCAAAGGACACGCTGCCAAATGTAATCCATGGGTGCAGCAACATGCTCCAGCTACACAGCGGGAGCTACTTAACTGATTGCCTCTGCAAAGGGCGTTTGACGGTATATCTTATCATTGAAATATTTCCATTGACAAAACATCTGGGGGAGACAGCTACTGTCCTAACTACTATGCAGTCTCACTAATAGAGCCCACGCCAAGCCTCGTGGCTGTTGTCAAGATGGTTTATTTTAGGGTAGAGCCTATTTGGAGCTTCCACTTCTTCATTCTACCAACAGCTAGAGTGTGTATCCCCCCCCTCGCAAGAACAGTTCTAGGGGAAGGAGGTCAAGGCAGCCCAAGGCAGAGCCAGAAGAGCTGGAATTGCTTTTGATGATCTTCATCACATCTACTCAAAACTGAAGCCCACCAGACAGGCTGCCCAGGAGATCTATCCAGAGACAGAGAATATGACTTTTAAAGGAAAGAGCATATGTAGAAATGGTTCCAGCCCAAAGGAGAGGTCTGTTCTAAGCACCCGCATGAAGGAATCGGCCAGACAGGGTCCTGGCTGCCATACAGAAGGAAGAAGCCCATTCTGGGGTGGGCAGGTCAGCAAAGCTCACCCCACAGGAAATTTTATCAGCCTTTTATCATACTGTCATTGTCCACTCATGTTAAATATGGGATCTGCCACAGATGCCTGCCAAATGACAAAGAGGGACCGTGACTCTGCCTTGGAGAAATTTGCTTCTGACAAATGTCACCGACTAATTCTGGGTGCCTGAGAGACCCTGGCCTCAGACAGCCCAGCACAGCCACAGCAAGTGTGCCAAGGAGCTTCCCTCTGAGCAGGAACAGGAGGGAACTGAGAAGGGGAGAGAGGCCAAGGTTGTCATGTGCAGTAAGGTGCAGCCTCCAGCCTGACCCACATCTCCCCTCTCATACACGCTTCAGCAGTGGTCACCCCTGAGCATCTGTCAACAGTGAGCACCACTGGGTATAAACAAGAAGAAGAGGGAGGTAGAGAAAAGGGGCCCTGGAGAGGACTGGGCCAGTCCAGAGAGTCTCTGTTATGAGGCTTTGAAGGCTGAGCTGCAGGACCAGAAAGGACATCCCGGCAACCTCTGCTGGTCACAGACTTTGTTTGAAGCCCTGTGAACTCCCAGACCTGGCACAGCCATAGTTTTTGGAAGCCTTTATGTATTTAGCTTTCAAGGTGACAAAAATTTTAACAATGAACAACATTCTGTGCTAGTGAGGGCCCTCACACAGTTGTTGGGAAAATAAATTGTATCATCTTGTGAGAGATGAATTTTAAAGGGGCATGTCTTTTGACCTTGGAATTCTACAGAAATGCACACATTGGTCTACAACAAGTATCACAAAAATGCTCATTGCAATATTACCAAAAGCACGGGAGCAGCCAGCAAAAGAATGAAAGGTCATGTAACTTATCTTTTCATGTAAAAATATGTAATAATTAACATAAAGAAATAATATGCAGTCTTTCAATGTGGGATAGATTTATATTAGCATAGAATAAATATGAGGTTTTAAAATACACTACACAAAACAATATCATACTATATCATTTTTGTTTAAAAACTACACTCTCACACACAAAGGGTCATAGGGACTTTATATAATAGACAGTCCTGATACCACCTTGAAAATATTTTTACTTCTCACAAAAAGCAAACTTAATACCATTTACTGTTCTTAAGCCAGGTAAGATCTCTGTCTGCAAGAAAGGAAGGAGGAAAAACTTGCAAATTCCCAGTTAGTCGCTCCTTTAATTAAAAATTGTGCCTTTTAGGTTTTTGGGTTTTTTTTTTTTTTTCTTAAAGAGAAACTTGCTTCTGAAGGTCCTAAATGAGGAAAAGAATTGTGATTGTCTGTGACATTCAAAGTAATTGTGACATCCAAAGTAGTAAAATAAAATGGATCAGAACATCCCAGTTTGCTGGAATAGGGGTACCTATGGGGACCCAGATGTGGGCTGCAGGCAAAATCCTTCTGAGCCCCAACTGCCCTGTGAGCAATGCTGGCTCTAGGGTTGGGACAGTTTGAATGACAGAGAATAACAGAATCCTGCCTTGAGGCAGAAGCAGGAAGCAAGGGCAGCAATACAGTACGTGTTTGAATACTGTTCAGCACTGCATTTGAAGGGGGAAGGGGCCTGTGTCTCTGTTCCCTGGCATCCTAAAACTTATAATAACTTATGTTAATTTAAAAGAAAAAAGTACAGTCTGGTACAAAGAGGGGCAAGAGTCCCAAGTCTAGCAATCCTAGGGCACACAGAGGTCCCAAAGACTGGAAACCTCAACAGGGGTTACCAGTGTGAGGAATATCATCATGGGGGAAGCTGCTGTCTACCTTTTTATAAATCTTTTTCCTTCTTGTTTTTTAAAAAATGTCAACAGGTTGTAAATTACTTTTGTAACTTTGTAAAGTAAGAAGACATTTTAAAGAAATAGAAACAAAATCTGTTATAAGAAACAATATCCTTTTTTTTTTTTTTTGTAGATACTCATTCAACATCTTCCACACCATTTGCTCTCTCCCATCACCACAAATAACTGAAGACCCCAGAGAGGAGGACTTCCAAAGTCCACAAAAGGCAAGGAGACGCCTACTGTCGTGTTCACCTGTGAAGGCTTATAATCACCGGAGACCAACGTGACCAGTAACCACCGTTACTACTCCTGTGTTTGCTCAGGGATTCAGGAGCAGCGCCTGTTAATTCATTGCTCTTCAGATAAGTTGGCTTTAGATAAGCAAGTGGAAGAAGAAAAGCACTTTGCTGGGTTCACTTAACAAATGTTTACTGAGCTCAAGGCTGAGTGCTGGGCCCTGGGATATCAGGAAGGATGAAGCATAATCCCTGTCCTCAAGGGGCTCATTGTCTACAGACAAAGAAATTGGCTTCAGACATGGGAAGAGAGCTTGAATGGAGGGAACTGAGCCAGACACAGGTGGAAAAGGACACTTCAGGCAATCCTTGAGGAATGAGTGGCCAGGATGAGTACACAGTACTCTAAGAGCATCATATCTAAAACAACTCTCTCTGCCAGGTAAGAGTCATCTCCCTCATTTCACTGTTGAGGAAACAGGCCCAGAAAATAGTAGCTACTAGTCACTGGTGCCTATATGAGACTGAGGCCCAGGTAAACACACCTAGGCACAAGGTTATCACAGTATGGAGTTGTGATGTGAATTCGGCTCCCACTAGCTCCAAGCCCTTGACTCTGGATGGAAAAGAAAGATTAACCCCTTAAGCCTAAAGAAGCAAAGAGGAGTTGCTTTTAAGATCCAATTCCATCCCTTCATGGGTGGGCCCATCCCAACATGCCAGAGCAGAGGTGCAGGCATGGATTTAGTAACAGAGTTTGTAACAGACGCGTAATAGCACATTTCCTGTCGTTGCCTAGAACATAAGATCAGAGTGCATACCTTACCATGGAAGCCTCGCTACGTGGGTTCAACTTAACTGTGCATTCGATGAGTGGCTCAGCATATACATGAACTCAGCGTAGACATGAAGCCAAAATCAAGGAGCCTAATTGAAAACCTAACACCCGTAAAGCAGTAGAATTGCATCTCTGATATGAACAACACAACCCTAAGCAGAGCAAGATTATTTGGAGATTGTCTTTGATACAGAAATCCTAGAATGGCCAGAAAATGGTCTTCAGAACACACTGAATCAACCTGACCCTTCACCTTGGCCTCTCAGCCATGAGCCACTGAGGACTAAGTTGTAGCACTGGATCTCAGGACCACCAGCAGCAATGGCAGTCCCCCCGGAGGCTGACTGAGGCCAGCAGGGGTGGGGTGAGAAGTCAGCCTCCAAAATGAACAGTTTTCTCTTCCCTGTTCATTTCTGCCCCACATTGACCAAGCTCCTCCCCTAACTCAAGGGGCCAAAGTGCTACAGAAACAACTTCTTAAAGTTGACACACCCGGCAGGGCCATATCCAGGGGTATAACAAGTGGGGGTGAGATGGAAGAAATTAATACAAATAATCAGCAACCCAGTCTTGCCACAAGCAGTAAAATCCCCATTTCTAGTCGTGGGCCAGGCGGTAAAAGCGAGAGGAGAAAAAACCCTGCATAAGGTCCAACAGACCAGGCTGGACCCTGACCCCCCACTTTCTGTGTGACCCCAAACAAGTTCCTTCACCCTCAACCTCAGTCTCATCCTCTGTGAAACAGTGACTACCTGCCTCATGCGCTATTGGGAGGGTTAAGACACAAGACTGCGCCAGGCACGTAGCCCGATGCCTAGTACCTTGTAAGTACCTCATAAATGGCTGTTAGAACTATTAACTATTCAAGTGGACAATCAGTTTGGCTTCCTATGAAAACTAAACACAACTTTTCAAAGGCTTCGCTGCAGCAGTGCTGAGCCTACAACGACACACCAGTGTCTCAGGAGAACAACCCCAGGGCCAATTCACTGCCTGGACTCAAGACACCCCCTTTGGCAGAAGCGCCCTGAAACCCTCCTGTCATTCCCTTCAAACCCTCGCTCTGCGTGCTTTAAGGTTTCTGTCGTCAGTTTGCAGCTTCCAATATGCTCTCTTCTCAACACCCCACTTAAGTGCCACGTTAGCCCGGCTGATACAGCCTGCTCTTAACAAAAAATGCCCTCAGTATTTCCAGAAAATGCTGACTTATGGGGTGTGCACACTGCAGATACCCCAAAGGATTTCATCTCATGAATCTGAGCAGCACAATATTGAAGGGAGGATTTCACTGACAAAACCACAACCTGCAATAACAATAATGAGCTACAAGCACACGGACACAGGGGAGGGTAACAGGCTCCCATACTTTTCAGTTGGGCTCGTATTTCAGACCACTCAGCCTCACGCAGCTGGAGGAGACACACTGGCCAGACAGAATCCCACCAGGTCTCTGGTGGCCTTACAGACACACACCTCAGGCAGTTCACCAAGAGTCACACTCGAGGACAAGTATGAAACTTGCATCAAGAACATTAGACCTCACTTCTCCAAGTGCAATCTACAGACCAGCAGCAGCATCACCTGGAGCTTGTTAAAATGCAGCATCTCAGGCCCCACCCAGATCTATCCAATCAGGATCTGTATTTAACTAGATCCCCAGGTGATACGGCTCTAGGGTGTTTGGAACAAAGCAGTCTACCCAGATAGGGTTCTGATAGTTTCCTTAGGTTTTTACTTGATCTTTTTCTTTCATCATTGAAGTTCCATGACAGCATAGACTGTGCCTACCTTAGCCACTGGCATGTAGTAGATACTCAATAAATATTCGTTGAATGAATGAATGGATGGATGGGTGGTCTACCAAGTGACTGAGAGACCTATCTGTTATAAGTACAAAGAAAGATGCAACCAAGGGTCTGAGAGAGCAAGAGAGAAAGAATACCTGGGGGAGGGGGCAAAACGTCTTTAAACAAGGTAGTCAAATAAGTCCTTTCTGAAAGTACATGGCATTAGGTAAGACAAGATGGATAAGGAGAAACATGCTGGGGAAGAGGACGTCAGGCAGAAGGAACAGCATCCGCATTTGCCACCTAAAGCGTCTTTTTTTTGTAGGCCAGTAGAGAAAGAGAATCAAGACTCGAATGTTTGGCTCTGGTAGTAGAAGGCAGAATCAGAAGGCTCCACGACCACCGGGACTGTTTTGGGGGCAAAAAGGCCATATCTGGAGTCACAGCTGCCATCTCCAAAGCTCTTGGAGCTGGGTGTGAGAGAAACTGGCTGCATATGGAGGCAGTCAATCAGCCAAACTCGGGTGGACTTCATGACTGCTGGTCACAGCCCTTCCAGCCTCAGATTCCACAGGTCTACAGTTGCTCACAAAGTAGAAACTTGGAGATTACTCACTGTTTTCAACAAGTCAATCCAGGAACTTGTGGGCAGCCAAGCACCCAAGGGTACGGGAACCCAGTCCAGATGTTACCCTGCAGCAGCACACTGGCAAAGAAGAGACAAATGACAAGTATCAATGCAGCAGCCGCGTACTGGGGAAGCAACGTTCTCCCAACACTGAATGGCACTGATGGGATTCAGATTACAAAAAGGGCAGAAAAGGAAATCACTACACAGGGTATATGGTCTCAGACCACCGTGCAGTAACACAGCTGGCAACCCCTCTGCCCTCAGTCTCAGGAGAGACACCATCCCACAACCAGCAGCCTCTCTCTGCAAATCCCCCCAACATGGAGTCCAGACACACGGCTGCAAAGGGCCCTTGAAGATAATCAGGCCCAACCCCTCTCTTTCCAGAAGAGAAAAATCAAGACTCAAAGAAGACAGACCTTGTCCAAAATCAGCAGTGAGTAATGGTGAGGCCAGGAATGGAATTGCAGAATGAAGTCTACAAAGCTTAAATTTACCTGTAAATTACCTTCCTTAAAAAAACTCAGTTTCTAAATAAATGTTATTCTTATTCTGTCTGGCTCTTAACCAAGGAGAAGAGACAAAGCAGCCTGCAATTCCAAATCTTAACCGTTCCTCTAGTTCTCTCTCCTGAATCCCCAAAGACTTACGACAGCCAAACTGAAACTCCTGGTTTTCTTCAAAAACAAAATTTAAAAAAAAAACCAGAACTGTTCACATTTGAATGAGAGAAGAAAATCTAAGAACTTTGGAGAAAAACCTAAAGACCTAAAAATTCTGAATTTATGAGATATAAAGAAGAACACAGAACCAAAACAAAAGCCCCTTTTCCATACATCAGGTTTATGGACCCAAGAGACCAGACCCTCCAGGGAAATGCCTGGAGACCATTAGTAGTAGTACATTTCGAAGATGTGTGGGCACAGACTATTGTTAATGGTCATTTTGATAAAATGAAATGGATGGTCAAAATGCTAATTCTCTAGGAACTGAGTCTTCTGATGATGTTTTTAATTAGTCTTATCTAATTAGATATTTAAGCCATAATCATCTAAATAGTTACCTCTTCCCCTGAGGTTCTAGTTCCAGGTGACCCTGACAAATCAATACAACCTTGGGCAGATCAGACCTAACCTTGCAGACCCTTCAGTCAATTCATCCATAAAAAAGAGCATGGATGGGATAAAGCTCAGGTGTCCTTCAGCTAGAGTAAAATTCCCTTACATTGCTGGCACAAAGCTTAAAGTACCTCCCAGTAAGTCAGCTTACACAAAGCATAATTACTCACCCACTTTGAAGAAGTGAATGTCAGTCACTATAAATTTAAATTGCCATATCTCTTAGGAAATAACTATGAAGTTGGTGTAACAATAGTTGTATTCTGTTTCTAGGGAGTTAGCTCCAGCAGTGACAAATCTGCCCCTCACTAAATGGGTATTTGGATCTGTTTCCCCAAAGGTCCATTATTATTTATAAGGCGAAAGTTAGGGTTTCTTTTGCATAACGTGGAATTTAGGCAGTGAGGTCATTTGTTTTGAAACTACAGCAACCATTCCAATTTTTCTTCTTCTTCTCATTTTAGCATTCTAGTTACTCTGGGTCAAGAAAGGGAGATGCAGATTTCAGAGAAAATGCAAAGCCTGCTAGGCCACCCACAGCATGGTCAAGGATTAGGCCCTGGACAACCCATGGTGTAATTTACCACTCATTTCCCTTTCAACAGTTAGGCACCCGCAAACAAAAAGCCAGTGCAGACTCACACACAAGCAGACCAAACACATTTCAAGAACTGTTCAACAGCCCCAGGATTCATAAAAAAAAAAGCAACCTACCATAATGTCCACATTTTTCCTTATCCTTATGGAGAGGGAGGGTCCACAAACTCCTCTGGAAATACGAGGGACCCCTTCACCCAAAAGGAGAACATAATGCATTCAGTTTCAAAGGGTTCACGAGCCCCTGGAAATTTCTCTCTGTACCTCAGGTTAAGGATCCCTGCTAACTTAAAACGGCATGAGTCCCCTTTTATAATTCTGAACTTTCTACAACTCCTTTGTAAATGGGGTCATGAATGGCAACCCCATTTGTAAAGTGATACCCAAGGGCAGGGAAAATGAGAAAATCCCTTCTTGTGGTATTTATTATGGAAAAGTCCACCTCTGCAGCTAGCAATGCAAACAATGGTTTGAGAGCCCTCTGCTCCTGGGATCCTTTGCTTAACAAAACCATGTTTGTGCTTGGTACTCGATTTTTCAAAACTAAAAAAATCATCATCAGGGCACTCTGCTTCAGTTCCCAGGTGCAGACCTACACCACACACAGGTGGCCATGCTGTGGCAGCAACCCACATATAAAATAGAGGAAGATTGGCACAGATGTTAGCTCAGGGCAAATATTCCTCAGGCAAAAGGAGGAAGATTGGCAACAGATGTTAGCTCAGGGTGAATCTTCCTCAGCAAAATAAATAAATAAAATAACCTTCACCAACAAACTGAAATACATGTTGTTTACGAATGCATAGACAGGGGATAAAAATAAGAAAAGCAAGGATTGGTTAAAACAAAAAGCTGAGACACTTTTGACCTCTGAGGGGCTGAGGGAGCTTCTAACACTCATAATGTTGATTTCTTAACCTGGTTGTTGGCTTCACAGATGTTCATTTCACTCTTCAAACTCCAGCTATACATTTTATATACTGTTCTATATGTATGTCACAAAGTAAAGCAATTAAAAAAAAGACAGATTCATGTCGATGACAGGGACCTCCAGGAGTTCTCCTCTCAGCCCCAGTTCAAGACACCCTAATAAACCTGCGGCGGGAGCCCAGTGCTTGTCAAATGTCGGAACCCAACAAGGAATAGTCAGCAGTTCTGGCTCGAGGGGCATCATCTATAAATAGATTTTCATTTTTACAAGTCCACGCCCTGGGACAGTCCTGTGCCATGGGCCGAGGCCACTCTGACCTCCAATGCTGCCCATCACTCTGGGAAAAACTGGTGTTGGGTTTCTGTGAACCCAGTGGTCTTTCCTCTTACACGCTCTGCAGGCCTGCTTCCTGGGGCCCATTCTGTTACCATGAACAATCTCAGTTAAGTCCTTCTGAACAGCGGAGAAGGGAGTGAAGGCACAGACACTTCTGCAGAGGCCAGAGGAACATTTGGCCACCTCCTTCCTCAGGTGGACTCATAGGCGGGGGCTCATACATTTTCTCCTTCAGGTGCTTCATGATTACTTTACCTTCCTCAGGAGAATTCTGCTCATTCAATGAATGGTCAAGTCATTCACTGGCCAGAAAAGTAGGTGAAGTGTGTGGAGACATGACCAGTATGTCTCAATTCCTAGCCCTTCCCACACTTCCCAATATTATCTTGACTAAATAAGGAAAGTATGCTCTTTTCCTAGTAAGAAAAGCCATCCTAGCAAGAGCACGCCATCCAAACAAGACCCCTTTTTTGTAATCTCACTAGCAGACAAAGCTGTCACTTTTATTTTTTACTTAAAATAGCCAAAAATTGACACCATAACATCAAACAACATTTTAACCCGATTTTGAATAGCCTGCGCTCCATACCCTGCGCAGGGCACAGGTACAGCAGTATGTGCCTAATAAAGGAAATACTGTTGTCCCTCATGTCTTGCCACGAGTCTCTTCTACCTCTTCTCCTGGCTCAAGTTTGCAGTTTACAAAAGCAATGCAAAAGCCAAATTAAGAATACAGAACCCACTCTCTACTGTATCACTTCAAAAGTAAAACATTCCACTGGATTCTGCCATCTCTCCTGAGCTCAAAATGGACATGGCTTCCCTGTGCGTGCAGACGCATATGTGTATGTCTGTGTGTGCATGTGAGAGAGAAAGGGGGAGAGGCAGGGGAGAGAGAGACAGAGAGTGTAACTGTGAGTGTAACTGAGTATTTGTGAACAGGCACACAAGTGCACACACACGAATGCAAGCCCAACACTCTTTTTTGACAGACTCAAAACAATAGCTTACAGGGAGACCACGGCTAAGAGCTCAGGAAAAGTCAAGGCCTGCCAATTCTAGAAGGACAAAGGGTTTCAGCAACTAACACGGGAACAAAATGATCTCATGCCCCTTTCCCACTGAGACTGTGCCTGAGTGGGATCCTTCTCAAACTAGGAGTGCTCGCTTACAGGCACAGTCACTCTTTCCACCCTACAGGACCCAGAAGGGAGGATGGCCAAGCCAAGAAAACAGATTCCAGAGGTAGCTTTTTGATGTTTAACCCAGACAATCCGCAGACAGGGCCTCCTCAGCCAAGGAGGGGGGCTGAAGCAAGACCCTGGCTTATCGTAAGGGCTTTAGTCACTACATCCAACAGCTAGTTCCTTTAAATCAAGGGCCTGGGCCAAGACTGAAAGTGGACCCTCCAATAACAGATCTGCATCTCTGGGGCACTAGACTGTGCTAGGCCTCAGAGAATACAGGCAAAGAAAGCCCACAAACCCCAAGCCTCAGGGTGCCTCTCCCCCCAATTATTACAACAGCAGCCCTGGGCCATGGGGGTGGCATGCAGTTCTAAAGGGATGGGTGGCACGCATAAATGAGCTCAGGTGTGCAGCTCTGCCCCTGCAGCCCTCGATCATGTGCCTCACTTCACACATTTATAATTCACCAAGGTGCCAGGCATTATGCTAAGTGCTGGAAGAAGGTGGTACCTTTTAAAGTCAAAAAGTTTCGCAGATCCCCCCCAACACACATACATATACACACACACAATAGTAGTTGTACTTCTGTTATCCTCAGAGAGAAGAGATCAAGACAAAAATGCTCTTAAATGAATTTTTAATTAATCCCAATAGCCCCTATATATATATATTTTAAGTATCAAAAAATAATTCCAGGGCATTATTATTCTGTAGGCAAATACTTGATACACACAGATTAAGGATCCCTTGAGTAACTTCCACAACACTATAAAACAGCCTGGGTTCCGCCCCAAACTGGTGCTGGGGTGGGATGGGGGGACGACAAAACAATCAAAAAGACTCCTAAATATTTGCCACACTTAGAGACTAGGCTGTTTGAAAGAAACTTTAGGTCACATGTGAAGGTAGGAAATATTTTTGAAATAAGCCATGACACGCATCACCCCTGCAGCTAGGTGGTCTTCTCCAGTGCACCACTCCAACCAGTGCCCCTTCGACAGCTCTCCTGTAATTCTCTCACAGGGAAACCCCACCCTCGCACTTTTTAAACTGTTCTAGAATCCTCTCTTGTCCATCTCAACCTGGAGCTCCTTGAGGTCAAGGTCTGTCCTATCCTGCTGGTACCCTAGCACCTTTCACAGGGCACCCAGCAGATTCATAGGAAGAAAAGGGTGAGAAGAGGGAGAAAGATGCTTCTTTATGGAGGATTTTGCGGGTAAAGAAGAACAGTTTAGGGAGGAGGAAGGGTGTGACTGGACCTTTTCCCCTGAGTCCAGCAAACTCAGTGATTTCACATTCAGGTTTGAAAACTCAGGCCTGTTATAAAAATACAAGAAAAAAATTCAACAGTCTTCCCAAAGGCCCAGCCCACGTGAGCAGCCGGGCTTCCCCATCAATCAGGCTGACAGCAGCAGAGAGATGGAGTTAGACTGGGGATGGTGTTCCTTTTCTTCTTTCTCGTGCCTCTCTGCTCTGCTTGCAGTACTGGCTTTTCTACCTCCTTTCTTCCTTCTTCCCTGTCCTTCAGGCTCTCCACCGCATTCAGGATACAGTTCACATTTCTTACCTTGGGATAGAAGGCCCTACATACTTAGACCCCCACCTGATTCCCCCCCAACTCAGCCCCTTCCACAGACACAGACACAAACACACACACGAACCACAAACCAGTCCCAAGAGTATGTCTGGGATTCTCCCCACCCCACCACATCCTGCCTTCTACTCACCCACTTTGGGGTCTATGCCCAAGTCATTCCTTCCAGGAAAGCCCAACTCCCTCATTTGATATAAATCTACCTTCCCCCAAAACCCAGATCACGTCCCCCCAGCCTCCAAGACAACCCCTCTGGTCCTAATCAAAATTAATCTTTCCTTCCCCTTCACACCCAAGGCTTTTGTCCCACTGTGAAAGACCTCATACTCCAGACGTAGCTTCTGTGTGCCTTTCACCCTCCTTAGACTGTATTCCCAGCAGGCAAGGATGGCTTCCATGCTTTGTACTCCATATAGCATCCAACACAAACCTTGGCAAACAGCAAGGACTCAAATACCTATGAAATGCACATGCCTTAGTGTTTCAAGGGTTCTTGTGTGTGATTCTCAGGGTGCCAATTCTAGAATCAAACTAAGCACACCAACAGCCTAAACAAGAGGGTAGTTCTCAGGGAGAGGATCCCCCCCGCCCCCGCCTGACACACACTCCACCAACGCAAGTATACAATTGCATTAGTCCATCCATTCAAGCTCTATTTCCCAAAGGGTGGAACAATTAGACTTCCTCGGCAAACTCAGTGTTCCTTTGGGACCTACTAACAAAGCATACGACTTCAGAAGGCACAGGTACGCTTTTCTTTATAGAGGACACAACTTCTGGATAAGTAGCACTGTTAAAGGAACTGAATTTATAAGTTCACTCCAAAGCCAGATTTTTTGAGACAGATCAATCCACATGCTTTTTCTTCTGATGCATTAGGTGTGTTATGCGGGTCTAGAATTTAGACAGTTCTCTAGGTCAGAAAATGCATTTGCTTATGAACAGATAGAAATGGCAGTGTTCTTAATGCTCATCTTAGATATGAAGTCTGCTTAAATGCTCCAAATAAAATAAGGAAGCAGTATTTGACCCCAGTCAAGAAGCCTCTGGAATCTCTTTTCCCCAAACACAAATGTTTCTCATTTGGTCCAAGCCCTGTTTCAATTACATGCCAAGAAAAGACAAAAAAAAATCCCCACTACCACCCACTCCTGCTTTCATGAAAACATTACAAATTACCTTTATTACGTCATATAGTAAAGTTGCCTCACAGAAGGTAATGCTGACAAATGGTTACAGAAGCCATTTTCTCAAGAACTGCTTTATTCGTAGGTGTTCTTGTGCTTGACTGCCAGGCACTGGCCTTATTTCTCTCCAGAAACCAGACAGCACGGGGATATGTGTCCCATCTGAAGCCTTTGAGGTTACTTTGTAAAGAACTGTCATGAACGTCAACATCAAAAAACAACTCCTTTGTAACATTAAATAATTTCAGAAACAAAAATTGACTGGGTGGGATGTCTTAATATTCTTACTTTCCACAGCGAAGTAAATCCCAGCTGGGAGAGGGATGTCAGTAGTTTTAGCTTTCACATTGACCCTAGAGACCAACTCCCTTGTCACCATTCTGTTAGCAAGCCAATTTAAATTTCTTTGAAATGCCTCTACCTCCTCTGGCACATTTCTTAGATTAGGATACTCTTAGGTAACATGTTTAAGTGACAGTCGCACAACAGCACTAGACCCATCTTTTTGGTTTTGATTACAGGCTCACACTCCAGAATGGAAGCCAAAAGCTTTCCCATTTAAACCAAAAGGAAGGAAGGAAAACTCGAAGTACTTGAATTCTTAAAGGCTAAACCACCTTTATTATAGTCCATTCTTCCTAAGGTCCTCTCTGGTGATGGGTGTGTGAATTTACCCAAGATTCTACACCAAAGATGTGTTTTTTTTGTTCCAACCCGAAATTTTAGATGTAGAAGGAACTCTGGAGATCCCTGGGCCCATGTCTTACTAAACTCTCCTGCCACAATTCCACAAGACAGAAGTGGGTGGACCACCTCTATTGGGAAGCCATTCACAGCAAACATGAGATTTCCCTCATTTATGAAGTTCTATGTTGCAGCTTAAGTTCATATCATGCAAATTTTGCACTTATTCAATATATGCATGCTTACTTTCATACTAAAATAACCTTCTGTTCTTCAAATTCTCTCAGTAAAATTAAGGCTCCAATAAGAGTCTTAAGTTTATCCTGTGGTTCACATGCCCAGGTTCACCACCCAGCACTTCATCCCTGTCCAGGAAGCAGAAATCTTGGCTCTGCTCTTCCTCCTACAGACAAGGAACCTACTGCCTGAATGTTTGGTGACTTTACTCAGAGAGCTGGAGGCAGGCCCAGGTACAGAACCCAGGTCTTGGGCCTCTCAGTCTGGGGTTCTTTACCCCTTTGCATCCAATTCACAGCCATGCACAGCCACTCCTTAACTCATAAGGTCATGGTCTACTTTAAAATCTGCTCTTTTTTATTTAGGTAGTTTTCAGTTGGTGAGTGTTCTCTCCCAAGCACAGCCCAAGGTTCACAAAATGGAAGCCTGATTCTTCATTGCTTTCAGGTTGCCAAAATCTCCTTGGCCTTTGGAATATTTTGACTTCTCCCCCATTCACTGTGCACATTGTCCTCATCCACATCCACTGGCTAAAATTAAAAATACAAGCTGCTTAGTGGAGACAAGTCATCAGCATCCAAAAATCTAAAAAGAAAACCAAAATCATATCTACTCAAGGGAAAACTGTCATCCCAAACACAATGCAATTCAATTCAGAACTGTGTTGACCACTTTCCTATAAAAAGCATTTGGACCAGTGTTATCTACTTTAAGAGCTCTAGTAAACAGTACTGGAGTAAACATTAGCTGAGTATTTCACATTTCAAGGCAAAAGGGGAAAGAAACCGGACAGGGGCCACGCTAATATAAAAGTTGTGTTTATGAATCCCAAGGGGCATTATATACATCTAAAGCAGTAATTCTCAACAGGGAACAATCTTCTCCCCTCGGTGGACATTTGGCAATGTCTGGAGACATTCTTGGTTGAAATGGGGAGGGGGGCGTGCTACTGGCATCTAGTCGGTAGAGGCGAGGGATGGTGCTAAACATCCCATGATGCACAGGACAGTCCCCACAACAGAGAATCACCCAGCCCAAAATATCAATGTTGCCGAGGTTGAGAACGCTTACTTAAAATACAGGAAACGGGAAGAACACTGGGGCAAAGTCATGAGACCCAACTGTTCCCCTGGGGGGCTGCTTGGTCTGGACATAGCACCTGCATTCTTGGGTCTCCAGCTCATTGTCATTAAACAGAGAGGCTGGCCTGTTGCAGAGATTTTGCAACCTCTAAACTGGATTCAACCATTACTTCTCAAAGCCTTCGAGCATGATAGTTCTCTAAGCCTGGAGCTACTGTCTCTTACCCCCAACACCCTTGATCAGGGGCACTTCCACCAGTCTTCTCTCAGCCCTGTCACATTTCCACAGGAAGGAGGAGCAGCGCTGAAAGCAATTTGTTTCTCCATATCACCACCCACCAAAAAAGCCCCTGGTGATCTCCCAGTTCACAGAAATAAAAAGCAGAGAGTTCCCAGACTCAGTGACGTCCTTACAACTCTAAAATGATCCCATGCAGTTAAACTAGGGACAGAAATAGAAACTTCATTTTGAATTCTATATTCTGCTTTGCAAAAATACATATGCAAAAAAGAAAAAAGGCAGTCTTACAATAAAATTAAAAGAAAATAGCATGGCTGCAACTGCATTCAATGATATATAAGGTTTTTGCATTTTCATAATACTTTGCAACCATAAATCAGCCCACCATCCCAGCTTAGGGGGTAGACTGAGTATGAAACCATTGTTTTGTAAAAAGAAGACAATACCACCTTGCCTTTCCCAAAACCTTCTCTACTGGCTCCAGCTGTATACACAACTCCTATGAAAGAAACCAGCTTAGTTGAGAGGCTGAACCCCTCCACATACAACCCAATGGTCTCTGGAACCACAGAACACGAGTTGTTTTACAAATAACATTCTCACTTTCAGGACAAGGAATGTAATTTGTCAGATGGGGGAGGGGATTAGCATCTTAAACTGCCTTCATAGGTTCATCACTGCACACATGCACACTGTCTCAAAGAGTCCAAGAGTGAACCACTTTCCCAGCCATGCTGCATAGGAATCACATCGTCTCCATTATCATGAGGCCAAGGATTCTCCAGACACAAGGCTGGGACAGAGTAGAGAAGCTGATGGGAAAAGTGGGAGAAGACACCCAGAAGAAAGAAGAGAGGAAAATGGAACTTGTAAGGCTGAAAAGTAAGAGCAGACACCCTTGCTATGAGCTAAAGGGTCTAACACATTTCAATGCCTCAAAAAAAACCAAAACAAAACACCACTCACCACAAGTTTTCCAGTACATTTACCATCCATAAAACAAATAAGAGGAAATCCAAAGATCATTTAAGGGGGGGAAAAAAACATCTAGTGAAAACTCTACAGATGGCAACAGAGGGTTAATGTCCCAGGGCAAGTCTTCCTCTCAGCAAGTACAAATTCGAAATCATAATAAAGATGCTGAAGGATTTAGTCATGAGCCTTCCCCTAGGCCATCAGAAGGAATGGCAAAAATGCAGAGTGAGCGCTGGGAGCCAGAATGATTTCATTTTCTTTCTAACCGTGCAAAGAATTTGCATTTAAAATGAGCATTTCATCAGACCTTCTGAGAATGCTTGATATTTGGCTGCTAAAAAGAACACAAGTGATCCTCCAAAACATCAGATTTCTAATTATTTACTTGTAACAAACGTATCTGGGTTCCTAGTAGACTAAAGAACACTTCTAACTAATTATATCTTCCAAGTCAGGTATAACTTAGAATATGGTCAAATATAGACAACTCTTAAAATACAGTCAAATCACATTAACAAAAAGTAACCTTTCCAGTTACAAAATGCCCCATGAATCAAACTTTATGAAAATTTCTATATAACTTCTTACTTACAAGGAAAGTGGTATCAGGAAATAAAGATTCCTATGAGAACTGAAGAGAAAACCATTAGGAAAGTTGAAAGGTTTTTTTTTTTTAATTCAGCAGGGAAGTGCCAAGTGCCAGTCCTGAGAAGCACTGGGTGTAGGAGCATGATTGACAGAGCGGGGCCCAATGCAAGAAAATCCATGAGAGGCCACCCAGCCAAGAAGGCGACCGCTGATACTCACAGGACCTGTAAATTAATAACCCTGGTTCTCAGCATCCATATCCAAAAATCAGAACTGTAATTTGATTTTTGAAGGGAGGGAGGAGGGGATCCAAAGGGGAACACCAGAGAGTGCCTCACAATTCCTCAGCCACCAGAGGTGGGGTCAGAAAGAGGGAAGACAGTGGGTGGCTTTAGCCTTGTTCCATAAGAGGGACAGTTTTAAGTGGTTTATTAAATACAGAAAAGACTTTTATCTTCATTCACTAATAACATTAGAGGGTGAAAAGAAATACTATGAAAACAGCAGAAGAAGTTCAGAAAAGGGTTACCAGAGCCATGGAGACAGAGGAAAGGCAAGAAGCACCTCTATTCTAAGGGGAAGAAATACTCCAACTAGCCACAGGGCTCTTGTGGCCACAGCCATTAGCCAAAATGTACAACAAAAAGGGAATTCTTGGCAGTCTGGAGCTGTTTTAGTGTCCTCTTCCACATCCTCCTCCTTATGGGGGTAGTTACTCTGCAGTCAGGATGCTTTTCACCAGAGCTAGAAGATTTCTTAACAAGGGCATTTTAATTAAAGATGAGACACAAAGCAACGCAAGAGGCAAAGAGAAACCATGAGGGGATGCTTTTCCAGCCTACAGCCTCCATGTGGTTCCCATTCCCACCAGAGCCTTGCACCAAGCTGGCTTTGTATTTGACAGTCCTGGAAGGGAGGCCTGGACCAGCTGGCAAGAGAGACACCCACAGCTCAGGGCCATTTCCTCCTGCTGGATCTCTCATTACTCCGCCTACAGCATTAACCGACTCTTCTCCTAAAAACACAGTGATCCCCAGGCTAAGCAGACTTCCCTGCATCCCTGAGGCATGACACCTCTCTATCACCCATACCTGGCAAACTCCCAGGCTGGGAATCTGGACCTTGAGGCTCAGGGAAGATGAGTCACTGGCTAAAGACCAGGAACCCAATGGGCAGTGCCGGTTTCCAAAACAGATGGCCTAACAACACGTGAAGCAACCAGCCAGCTCCATGGCTTCCTTAACTGGACTGCCCACGGGCCTTTCAGGAGACGAAGGCCGAGGGCCAGCTGTGGACAGCACAGAGCATAATCCTGGTGTGTGCCACCTGGCCTTCTCCTAGGGGCTTCTGTGCAACAATTCACTGCAATGCTCCTTCTTCCATCAGTTATAGTTTCATTAAAAAAAAAAAAAAAAAAATCTGCCCTCCTGACTCCTACAAAGAAAACTGTCCCAGGCCATTACTTCATTAGCTTGGATAGGGTCTAGCCAACACTTGCATTTTTCTGTGCTGACCAGGCCACTCTTAAGCCAGCAGCAATCTCCATCAGAGCTTCTGCGTGGGCCCTTCTCTCTGCATGGAGCACTCTTCCCTAGGCAGCTCACCTGCCAGCTGGCTGGCTTTCACCCTTCAAGTCTGTGCTTAAATGTTAGCTCTTTAGAGACCCATCCAAAACAGGTGCCCCCACCCATTCCTCGGCTCTCTGGTGCTCTCCCCCCATTAGGTCTTGCTCCCTGCTGTCACTCCAGTGCTGCTGGTACAGGGCCTAGTCTACAGTGGATTCCCAGTAACTATTTACTCAATGAATGAATGTGCTAGAAAAAGTAAATCAAAACATATCTGAAATACTACTCCTAGGTATAAATCCACCTGTGTCAAAAGGCATGTACAAGAACATTCACATCAACTTTATTTATAAGAACCAAAATCTGGAAACTACCCAAATGCCCATAGACAGAAGGATATATAATATGAATAAAAGGAATAAATACCATACAATTCTCATACAACAGTGAGAGTGACAGACCTACAACTCATTGACAGCATAGATCTATCTCACTAACATCAACAACCAGAAACAAGATGCTACACTTGATTCCGTTTATATAAAGTTCAAAGATGGCAAAATTAAGTCAGGATAGTAATTACGGGGAGAGGATGTAGTCACTGTCAGCAGTGTCTGAGGTTCTGGCCATGTTCTCTTTCTTGATCTGGATGTAGGTTATACATGTGCTTTGTTTATGTAAATTCATTAAGTTGCACATTTATAATTTGTGTATTTTTGTCTGTTCTCTTTCAACAAAACTTCATAAAGAAAACATCTGAAATAAACATGGGATTCTTTTTCTCTTAAGAGCCAACTTAAGACTCCTCTGTCACAAGGCCTGGATCCTATCTACAGCATTCCTCAGATAACCTGTTACACACCAGCCCCTTTACACACTGCCGTGTGGCTTGGTGTCTAGGTGTGGTCTGAACACATCTAATGCTTCCTTAGTCTGAAACACAGCAGGACACACGGTTATCTGCTATGATATTCTGCCCCTTCACAGTCCCAGAAATGCAAGCCTGGGTCCTGACAATTAGTGACTTTAAATGGAAACCGATGGCAGGAATCACTGCTTGCCATAGACTGAATGTTTGTGTTCCCCAAAATTCATGCATTCAAATCCGAACCCCCAATCTGATGGTATTAGGAGGTGGGGCATTTGGGAGGTAGGTAGGTCATGAGGATGGAGCCCTCACGAACAGGATGAGTGCCCTTATAAAAGGGACCCCAGAGAGCTCCCTAGCTCCTTCCACCACGTGGACACAGTGAGAAGATGGCCATCCCTCTATGAACCAGGAAGCAGGCTCTCACCAGACACCAAAGCTGCCATTGTCTTGATCTTGGACTTCCCAGCCTCCAGAACTGTGAGACATAATCTTTTGTTTATAAGCAACCCAGTCTATAGTATTCTGTTATAGGAGCCCGAACAGACTGAGCCACTACCCAAGTCCGATGCAGCACTTGGGCAGCCATTGGAGGCTGCAACTTTGCTCAAAGCCAACCAACCTGAGGTCCTGGGTCATACTAGAGGGAGAGAATAACAATCACGGGTCACCTATCTCTAATAATTTCCTCTTTTTAAGTTGTTTCATGAAAATTGATCACTAAAGGGGAAACTCCTCTCAGGCATGAAAAAAACCCCATGAGTAACAAAGCAGCGGCCTCTCGGCTCAGTCCAAAGCTTAGGACCAGGACCAGAGACAGCTAAATGGCTCCAAGCCAACTATGATCTGGAGAACACACCCCTAGAACAAAATCAGAGGGAGCGGAAGAAAAGAAGAAAACAACTATGCATGTCCCAGGACATCTAAGATTCACCACAGAGTCAATGACAGGTTTACATGTTCCTTTGCACTAAAGGGCCCAAACCACAAGTGTTAGTCGGATCACTGTCTTACTGTCAACATGCAAAATAGAAGTTCAAGCTGGACTCACCCAGCATATCTGTGCACTTTCATTCATACACATTCACACATGTGCACACACACCTCAAACTGTAATAAATTTCCCTCTGTTGTCAATTAGTTTCATAGGGTATTCAAGGATTGAGGAATAGTGTTAAGGTATATAGTTATTGATTTATAAAACACTTCACCTTTTTGAATAAAGTACATTCATATTTTGTCATCCTATTTATGTTTCTGCTCTGTAAGGTAGAAAGAGCAGATAAATTGACCTCCAAGTTTTTTTTTTTTTTTTAAACCAGACCCACTGCTTTTCCACTGTCGCCTGTGCCACATGAATCAACAGACCCCTGGAATGGTGGTTTAACCATGACAGCTTCCCCTCGCATCTACTTGTCACCAGGGAGAGGGGGCAGGGGTAGGAGAAGAGAGCAGGAAAGAAGTGGCAGTGGCTGAGTAGGTCCGGGCACTTGAGAGGATCACTCAACCTTGCATCAACCTCACATTTCTTAATCATGGAGAACTCCTCCCCCACCTAGAGTTGTGGGAAACGCTCCAGGAATGGTATAGAAGAACCAGGACCAGACACATCTCTTTAGTGACAATTAATCAGTGTGCCATTTCTCATTAGGCCCAGCTCAGAAGGAGAAATTAGAATCACAGAAGGACCCAGGTCCCCAACATGACAGAGACTGCAAACTTGCTATTTCTAATACCTATCTCGAGAAATCAGGGGAGAGGCTGGGGGGATGATCCTGCCTGATCCTCAGCACAGAGGGAAATTGGAAAAAGGCCCGGGTACAAGAGCAAGCTTTGTCCCCAGTCACCATCTCTAGGCAAGCTCTTGCTCTGACGGGGATGCCAGCACAGGCACAGCAGAGCTGCTCCGGGAGCTGCCAGCCAATAAAGACTCCATTGTTTCCTCATATGAACATTTCCAAAACCCAAGAAAGGGAAGCCAAGGACTGACAACTGTTGATGAGGAGCAGTGGGTCAGACCTGACTGTCACATCACCATCATTTGGGGAAACAGTTTTTCTAGTTTCCTGGCAGACCTGCTTCCAAATCATGGCTATTTATACCAGGACAGGTAGCTTGAGTCACTACAAGCCACACAAAAGAAAAGTACAGAGAGTCCATCCTGGGTGCTCAGAACAGAAGGTGACAAATGAGAGAGGGCTGCCTGAAGCCAAGCAGTAAAGTAGGCAAAACGTGGCCACCCTCCTTCCAACCCACCCAGAGGTCCTTCACTTGGCAACTGGCCCTCACAAAGGTGCGGGCAACCGTTTGCCTATGTACACTCCCACATACCTTCCCTCTGCCAAGTCCCTCAGCTTGTCATGGCTTCATATTCTAGAGATGGTATAAAACACCAACACAAACCAGCCAGCTTCCTGCCCCTCCACCCCTGCTCCATACCCCTGGGTTCCAGCAGGAACTCTCCCTGAGCAGAGCCACTCTCCCAGGGAGGCGAGTCATTTGAAAATGCTCTTCTGCCAGCAGAGGCCTGACCCTGTAGAAACACAGGGCTTAGCTCCTCTGCACACTCATCTGCTGCTGCCTTAAAGAACTTGCAGGCTCAAAAACCTTCAGGAAACTCCAAGGAGATCCCCCTTTACCAAGGGTAGACAGTGCCATGGGCAAGCTAAACAGCATCTCTAACATTCATAGTTGTAAGACTTAGTTTGTAAGGCATGATGTTCTACAGTCAAATCTTCCCCCACTCCAAAACTCCATCCCATAGCTTTGTGATCTAATACTAGGATGTCAAAGAGCCCCGCATTCCCTCTTTCCTGCCAGAGGGCAGCAGGAGGAGAGAGAGCTAGGGAGAAGCTGGACAGTGGGACAGTAGACAATGGTGCCAAGCCCCAGGAACAAATATGGCCATAAATGTCTGTACTTCCACTCTCCCCGGGAAATCAGAGCCTCTGAAAGCATACTGACTATGTAATAAGCCCTTGTTCCCATCCCCAACCACTGGAATCTAAAATTAGCCAGAAGAAGCATGCACTCAGCCCCGTGTCTCCTACATTGCACCTGATAAGTGTCACTACCTCCTTTGGCAATAACTTGTCTTGGGGAGTGCTATAAATACCACCTAAGCCTACCGATGTGAATTATGAATACCAGGAATAGTTTCAGGGTTTCCAGGCACTGGCTATGTGACAAGAGTGTCAAATTCAAAGTCGCCTGTGCAAGACACAGACCCAGAGAACACACAAATCCCTCACGCCCCACCCTGCATTCTCACCATGGGGAGGATCCACTCAAGAACGCATCTGCCTCCCGTGTGGCTGCAGGTGCTGCTGCTTCAGAAATCTGATGACATGCTCTTCACCTCTTGTCAAGGAAGTATGAGGTTAAGGAACATAAGAAGTTTGAAGTTATAGAAAAAGACAAGTGAGGTTTTAGCCTTCTTAGATATTTAGATTTCATTCAGAGCTTTCAGGGGACGAGGTCCTTGGAAATAGAGGGCTGGAGAGGCAGCAGGTCTTGACTAGATGATCCCAGGCTGTTGTCTCCTCTGGAGCTTGCATCCAGAGGGTGCTTAATAGATGTTTGTGGAATGATCTTCAGTTCTCCACATTTCAAAGGCTCACAACTGCAGAATCCTACCCCCCAGGAGCTGGGCTGGCTACACTGATACGGATAAGGGAGCTTGCTGAAAAGCAGCTAACCGGTCGGGACACCCCTAGACCTGGGTGAGAGATAAAATCCTCAGCACAGGAGCAGGTGGGATTGGGGGTGGGGATTGGGCTCTGCAAGCAGAAGCCTGCGTAATGTAGATACATGTAGGAGACAGGAGGGATGGCAGAGAAGGAACGGTCCCAGGGGAAGGTGCGTCAAGGTACTAAGGCATCCCAGAGGCAAAAGGGAGAGAGGGTGTTAAGAGAAAAGAAAGACAAACAGCAAAATGTGAAGGGCAGCCTGGGACCAAGCTGGGAGATTTGGCTACCAAGGCATTATTGGAGGCATTCCAGAATGGAGTTCTGGTGCAGTGGGAGCTGCGGAAGCTGGAGAGTAGGGGCAAGAGGTATAGGTTACTCCTTTTTAAAGTTTGCCAACTGACATCTAACTTGACACTAGGCTAGAGGTAAAAAGTCATCATCATACCCCATCAGCTCACAGCCCCAGTCTCTTAACAATATTTGTGCTACCCAATTTTCTCCTCGCTGTACCTTCCCACGTTCTCATCCTCGTTCATTCAGTCTTTCCCATCTAGAACACCCTCACGTCTGTTTTCTGACATCTTACAGAACTCTCAAGGCTCACCTGAGGCTGCACTTCCACGAACTCTTTGAGTTTCTTGGCCCCCATTACTTCCCCTCCCTGTTGGGTACCTCTCTCCCAACCTGCAAATTGCAGCGGTTTTGTCTCCCCATTTCATCCCCGCACTCCTGCAGGCAGAGTCAGGGTCTCACTGCTTCTGTATTTTTCTCAGTAGGTGCCACAATCCTTTGCCCATGATAGGTCCTCAAAAGAGCAGTAAATAAGACCATTTTCTTTAAAAACAGTTATCTTCCTCCCTCTTTTGCTCAAATTCTTTGTGCTTAGTATGAGATAACTGCCCACACACCACTCGTATGTCAAACATTTCCCCAGCATGTTTGATTCTGTCAGTCCCTGTCTAGAGGGACTGGAGTCGGGGGGAGAGGGTGAAGACAAGATGCCAGAGTGTCTCTTCTCTCCCCTCTGCCCTCCACCCCCATCCCACAGGATCAAAGGAAGGCAGGGCCTTGGGAAGAATGCTTTAGAAGCTATCTCCTCAGACCTTGATCCCAAGGAGTTCAGTCCTTACTGGGCTACCCTAGGTCATTCTTTCTCTGAAGGGCTAAACAAAGGTAACTAGCCTTCCAGGGTCTGAGCCAAACTAAGGAGCTGGACCTAAGTGCTCAGAACTAAACCCCTCTCCTGCATAAGCCCTGCCCTCCCAGGGTCAAGCTGAAGTCCTGTGGAGGTGAGCCAGAAGGAGGCCAGCAGAGGCAGGGGGGGCAGAAATAGCACCCAACTTTGGAAGCATTTGCTCTGATACCCCACCCCTAACCAGACCTAAAAATGATCCACGCCCCAGGAAGGTGTCCCCACCTGGGGTCCCCAAGTTCTCACTAAAGCTCCTGGCCAGAGAACAACAGCCCTGCAGGAAACAATCTCCTAGGTGCCATTCATCACAGCCAACCAGGCCCCTCCAGGAAGCTGGAAGCACTGGGCATTAAAATGTCAGAGCCTAGCCTCCCTGGTGTGTGGGGGCAGCAGTTGAAGCTCACTCTTGGGGTCCTGGAGGCTACCTTTCTTTCCATTTCTGCCTCCCTCTTGCACAAACATTTGCTTGAAGACTGCTCTATAAACTGACATCAGTGGAAAGGAAACATCCGGAGTACAATCAAAGTTGAGTCATTAAATATCACACAGTCCCTTGGGGAAGAAAAAGGCCAAAATGAACCACAAATTGCTAGGGCTTCAAAACCCCAAAATAAAGTGCCTTTGCTGTGAACAGAGTATCATGTACCCCATGTCCTCAGAGTCTCAGGAGACCTCTTCAGTGGGCAGCCCCCTCAGCTCTCCCATGGGCTGCTGGGGGGCCAGCGATCACATGTGAGGGTGGGCCTGGCCCATGGAGAATAGCACCAAACACTCATTTTCTCCACCTACACACCAGTAGCTCAGGAAGGGCTCACACTGTTTGCAAACCCTGAAAACTATCATTTTCTGACCTCCAAAACACTGGAGAGAAAGCAAACCAGCCCCCAGAACCTAAACTCAAGGGGAAGCAACTAAGTGAAAACAGCCACTCAGAAAACACAGAGAAAGAATGATTCCGTGCCAGCCTGACTTACTCAGGGCAAACACCC
Organism: Tapirus indicus; assembly: GCA_031878705.1. Taxonomy (NCBI): domain Eukaryota; kingdom Metazoa; phylum Chordata; class Mammalia; order Perissodactyla; family Tapiridae; genus Tapirus; species Tapirus indicus. Next base: position 53,606,164 of record CM062918.1, on the reverse strand, counting down.
AGCAGCAGTTGCATTTTTGTTGAATTCTCACATGGAAGACTGATTCAAAGTACCACCAAAAAGAATAAATCCGAGGACAGTTGAATGTTAAACAGGAAGGGACAAGAGGAAAATTTAAGGCCAAGTTTCCATTTTTCACACTACATAAAACCACCTCTCCTCAGCTGGCTCAGTCAGTCAACAAGAAACCATGACTGGGGCAGACACCCAGCTGGCTCTGCAGAAGCCCTCAGACACTCTCTCCCTGGTTCCCTGCTAGCAGTCAGGTATCCCAGCACCTGCACAGGAATAAACCACCTTGGATTAGGCTATTTTGGGCACCTGCCAAGTGCAGGTCATATTTTGATCAGCAGGTACTTTCTGCTTCTTTATCTGCGGACAATAGACAAGTCTATGCTACTACTTTAAAATCCTACTTTTAGGATCTAAGTGTTTAATATTCTATCAGAAGTAAGTTGACAATGCCAAATCACCTCTCTCCCAGCCATCAAATCTGCCCATCTTCCAAGATCTTTCTGGCCAACTATATGGCCTTATACCCATGAGCCACTTTATGTTTTTACGTTCACCAGTGGGTTGCCCAGATTTAGCAAACAAAGATACAGGATACCTAGTTAAATATGAATTGCAGAGAAACCACAAATAACTCCTTAGTATAAGTATGTCCTGTGGAATATTTGGGACATACTTATACTAAAAATTTTTCACTGTTTATCTGAGATTTTATTGCCTGTATTTTATCTGGCAACCCCAGTTCAACATTCTAGAGAAAACAATGAAGACTGAGAACAGCTGGAAGCCAACTTTGGGAGCCCCCAGCTGTCAGCTCATTCCACACGGAGGATTAGCTAAAGCAGTACACTGGCCTTGCCACTCTGGACAACAAGGACAGGCAGAGGGGGAGGGCTGCCTCCACTGGAGAGAAGAGTCCAGTCCATTCCCCTCTACTTTACTCAGAGGGCTTACTCAAAATAACATAGAAAAACATGAACTTTAAAAACACAAGCCAGACACAAGAGGACAAATATTTTATAATCCCACTTATATGAGGTACGTCGAGTACACAGATTCATAGAGATAGAAAGTAGAATGGTGGTTGCCAGGGGCTGAGGGGCAGGGGAGAATGAGGAGTTAGTGTTTAATGGGTATGGAGTTCCAGTTTGATGAAAAAGTTCTGGAGATGGATGGTGGTAATGGTTGCACAACAATGTGAACACACTTAATGCCCCTGAACTATATACTCAAAAACGGCTAAAGTGCTAAATTTTATGCAATGTATATTTTACTAAATTTTTTGAACTAGCCAATTTTCTTCTCATTTCCAGTTTTGCTATGTTTTTCCTGCTCTCATGTCTAATTCATCTCTAACTTCATGAAATAGGTATCCGCTGGTAAGAATCTTACAGTTTACAAGGAAATCACATCAGCGAGACATAGACGAAAAGCATGACCAGGGAGCAGCCGATTTGCCACTCGGGAGGCCATTCTTGCAGCCACCTGGTTTCATCCATCCAGGCCTCAGAATTCCCTGCAGGAGCACCTCCCACCACACTTTCCCCTCTCCCTCTGTGTTCTAAGGGCCCTGTCATCTTGTGCTCAGCCCTCAACAGGCTCTAGAAACGCTTCAAGAAGAGAACTCAAGCGAGGCAAGAAAGGTTATCTCCACAGGCATCAGGAAGCCTCCAGGCTGGTGGAAGCTGAGACTCAGAGGCCCCCACCGGCTCTGCTGTTGGAAAAACTCCCTTTCCTGAAGAAGCAACTAGGCCTTAGGGCTCTGAACTCTCCTCAGGGAAGTGAAAAAGTCAAACAATAGGTGAAAGACAATGAAGAGAGAGAAAAATTATTTGATTCCTTTTGGACTGAGAAGTTCTTTCCCATCCGCTCACCTAAGGATCTCACACGTGTGTACACCACGATCTGGAGGCCCCAGACCAGGGTCATGTCAAATAAACACCTGATCTGAAGTTGCAGGTCACCTGCCTTGGAGGGGGTTAGCACAATAAGATTTGGAGACTTGAGATATGGCTCTGACACGTAGTCAAAAAATACAACCCAGACAGAGTCAAGGGTTGAAGCCCATGAGCCTCTGAAAGGGTCCCAAGGTTGGCTAGAGGTAGCAGGGAAGGCTCCCTCACTCAGTGCTGGTCACTACCTGGTCAATAATCAGGGCTGTGTAGACAACTCCTCTTAGGAGCTCACATTCTCCTCAGCCCTTACTTGCCTAACCTGACTGTGACCCGGCCAGAATGCTAAACAGCCACAATCACCCCTCACACCACACACCACACTCGTGGGGAAGCCGGTGGCACACATGTGGGTCTGAAGCAGAGGTTCTCTAACCTCCCTGCACCTCCGAATCATACCAGTGATTGCCATTCCACCTCCACCCCCCACATGCACTCCCAGATTCCGCCCTTGGCCTGCAGTGGGGCTCAGGAATCATCAGGTTTGGCAAGTTACCCCAGACAATGCTAAAGGAAGATCCTTAGACCACACATAACACACACACAGAGGCAAGATTTGAGCTTTCAAAAAGATGTTATGAGTAGTATTTAATGATATAGGGGAATGGTCACAAGATACTGTTAGATGAAAAAAAAGTTGAATACCCAACTGTATATTCTGTAGGGGGTCTAAGCTGAATATGTATTTATATACAAATTGAATTTGTTCCCAAGTAAGGGATAAGTCTTTCTTCAATAAACATGGTAATTGATACACCATCAGCTTCTGAATTCACCTGCTCACTCAACTGTACTTATATTCTAGTACACCTGAGTGATGCCAGGTTCCTGTCCCCACTCCACCTGAGAATAGGATCTGGTATCTAAGGGAAGACAGTGGCTGGTGGGGAGAAGAGGGTTCCAGGCCAGGGGTCTTTTCTGAATGAAAGCTGAGGATGAGGTCTCCAAAGACACACTGAGAGGTCAGCTGAGAAGCTGGCTGGCCAGAGAAGAAATTCCACAGGAGACAGTGGAAAACAGCAGTAGAAAGGTGAGTTGGGGTCCAGCTATAGAGGCAACTGGGCCATTGAAGGTTTGTGAGCAGCAGCACACAATTAACTGTGTGGCAGAACTCAACGGGGAACCCAAATCCTTTTACAACCAGGACAAAGAAGAAACAGCAAGAAGGAAGCAAGGGGAGGAATAGTGATTAAATCAGAAAATAAAGACAGAAAATCATGGAACCACATACCTTTGCATATGAATATACTCAGCCTAGAAATACAGCCACTTCCCAACTTTCTCTTTTCCTTTCTATGCATTGCTTTGGCTGAGGTCCTGTTTGTCTTTATTTCTGAAGGGACCTCAGCACTCCAGGGCCAATGACTTGACACTGGACTGGTCCTGATACAGCAGGTGCTGTGGTTTCTAAGCTCCCCTGCCTTCTGCCAGCTACCCTTCTTTTGGCCTATCAAGCATCTACTTCAGCCCCAAGCCTCCTGGAAGGGGAGTAAGGAGTGAGAAGGAAGAACACCGGCATCAGGACCAAACTCTGATACAGACTATCCTTCAGGAGCAAAGGATTCGAGTCTTGCATTAAGCTTCCAGAGACCCCTTCATGAGAAATTACAGCACCAGGCACCCTTCCACTTATCACCCACCATCCATTTGGGCCCCCTCCTTTAAGAGGTGGTGTATCTCCAAGGCTTTTCTTGATAAAGTTAAGCTTCTTCATTTCAGGCCTTGAAAACTAATGCTTTTTGACATGCTATTTTTCCTACTGCCAAAGAATTTAATACCCAGCATTCAGTATTTTATATTAAAATCGATTATCATTTTTGCTACACATTAAAAGCCAATTTTCCCCTAAATTTCAGCAAAGCTGAGACACCACCAAGGGATGCAAAAAGAATAAGAGAAGCCAATTGCCCTGCATGATTATGTAAATAATGCCCTCTTCTCCCTGAAGGAAAAAGAAGTCTCCTAGACAAATAAAAGAGAAGAAATTGGAAGAGAATGCTCCATCTTAGCCATCTGCTAATAGGATAAGTCGCATTTTAACATTTTAAACTAGGTCAGTACTTGGGTTCTGGTATTGGGCTTTTAATGTACTTTCTTGCTTCATATTTGAGATAACAGTTTGGTGAATCTAGAGACTCCTCCTTGGATTATTATTTGTAACAACCAAAGCTTATTTCTAATATTTTGTATGAGAATATTTTGTATCTCAGTTAAATAGCTTGTTGTCCTTGAAAAAAAAGAAAAAGAAAAGCATCTGATTCAAAATAAGTTGCACCATATGACTGAAAAAATGTCTTTTCCTCCCATGGATTTCAAGTGTTCTAGCCCTTAATCAGAAATAATCAATCTATCATGTCTCTAACAAATAATTCCACATGGGGTTTAGAAAAGAAACGCATGACTGAGAGGGCACCAATGGGAAGGCCAGACACACAACAGAATAAACCAAATCCAGAGACGAGGCCCCTTCCAGCCTGCCCAATGCAGCCCCGATTCTTCCCTCTCTGATCACTCTAATATGATCATGCATTTCTATAACTACATTTGCAAATGAGTGACTCAATTCAATAACTGCTACCTAATTCTATAAAGACTTGGGATGTACTTGTTTGAGGGCAGCTATATGGAATTAGGGCCTTAACAACTGACAACACTGTTGTTCTTCACTGCTGTGGGCCTGGAATCTAACAGCACACGGATCTCCCAAGCCTTCCCCAGGGCAACTCTAGACCCAAGGGAGATCCAATGGAATCTATTGAAAGGTGAGTCTATACAGGCTCATTGGGCCCAACCAGAGCTAGGCTGGTTTGGCTCCAAGTTCATGTCCTAAATCCATGGCCTTGGGGCTTGTTAAAAATACAGAGGCCTAGGTCCCTGTCTAGAAGATTCTGCTTCAGTGGCCCTGGGGTGGGGCCGCCCCAAGTGACTCAGTACAGCCAGCCTCAGCAGCTCAGTCCTGGCCCACTGTGGGTGAGGAGTACCCAAGTTCTATTTTGGTGTCATGAGCTCCTCACAGTGGCACATTAGGAAAGCGTGAGGCTAGAAATCAGCTTGCAGCTATTGGATACAGTGGGAGCAAAAATAGAATGGCACTCTAGTGAGAGGTGATGAGAAGTGAGTTCCCCTAATACCCTCAGGGAATTTGGAACTCGAGAGGGGTTAACTCTCTTGGGAGGAGCACTTCAGAGAAGGAAGACGGAGCCCCAGAGACTTTGAAGAAAGTGTTAGGGGTCCTTTGCACCATTCCATTCACTTGTCTTGACAACTTAGCCACAGGCTGTTTCCATATATGCCCTTATCCTCTGCAGCTACGCAAATCCACCGCAGCAGTCAAAACTCAGCCCAGATCCCACCATCTCCTTAAAACTTTCCGTGGCCATCCAGCTGGAAGCCACCTCTTCCCATTTTAAACTCCTAACACACTCATTGTTAATACCAACTTTCCAAATTGCATTCCGTGCAAATAGTGAGTAGTCCGTGATCTTAAAAAAAAAAAAAAAATTAAGGGCTTCTTGGACAATCAAGTCTGGGAGACCAAAGATTATGCAGATGTGCATTCATTACGGAGATTAATTTACTAAAGATTATTTATTCAAGACCTTATCAGAAACTGTTTAATTTTGGTTGACCCAGCATTTTCTAAACTCAACTGATCTAGGAACTTATTTGTGGAGGAAAATCTATCACCAGCTTGCAGAACTGATGATCTACAGAAGAGTTTGGGAAATGCTGATCTATCCCATTCATCTAACAACTAATTATGTCATATCTTTAGTTTGCTCCTTAACTGACTTGAATGGTTCTTTAATCTTGTGTTACTTAACTCTGTGCATTTGCATATTATCTTAAGTAGAATGTTCATTTAAGCAGCTAGAAGCATGTCTCATGTCTTTGGATTCCCAGCAGCCCCTAGTCCAGCCCCTGTATAGTAGAGACTCAAGAAGAAATTATTTAATTTGAAAATGTTAGATCTAATGGTATAAAACATGCACGTGTCTTAGAACATAGTTTTAAAACCTTAGATCAAGTAAGGTTCCATTTGCTTTTTTATACAGGGAAATTGAACCTCAGAGATGTAAAATGGATTGTCCAAAGTCACAAAAAGTTAATGGAACCATGACTAGGACCCAGGTCTTCCAACTCCTTAGGTAGTATTGCTGCTGTAATTTAAATAAGGCTTAATCTTACACGCTCCAGCTGCTCTTCCAGCAGGTAAAGGGATACAGGATATTCTAGCAATTGGAATACCACAGGAAGTATGACACAATCACACCAAGTACAAACAACTGAAACACAAAAAGATCCAAGAAATGCCAGAGCTCGCTGAACAGGAGTTAAGCACTCTTTGAAGCCTCCACAATGCCTATTAGGAGTTTTCAAGGATTCAGAGCTCAGAATCAAGAACAAGAAAAGACTACAACATTTGTAGTTTGTAGAGCTGAATAAGACACTTGACTATCTACTAGAAAAGCACATTAAAAATTTCAAGATTTATTTCTTAGAGAGCTGCATTTATACATATAAGGCCTGATTATACTGAAACAAATGCTACTTAAGGGTGTAAGCATGTGCTCCTACCTTTGCGTGCCTGTGACTGTGTCTGTGTGCATGCAAGTGCATGTGTGAATCTCTGCTTGTTCCTAAAGAGGTCCAGTGATGAAATCGTGATACCTCTTATTCCTCCACTAGCCTAGAAGTAACACGGAATCAACCCCAGCATATACATCAGAATCACTTAGGGTGGGGAGGGCAATTGTTACCTGCTAATGTAGAATCAAGACCTCCAAAGGTGGAGTTCTCTTAACTGTTCACAAAGCCCACAGGTGACTGCGACCTACAGGTAGGGATGGAACTACTGCACTGGAGGCCTGGGGTTAGCTACGTCTCACCTGCAGCTGCTGCCCCACAGGCATTTCAACAGACCCAGCTCTACTCCTAAAGGTCAATGCCTCCAGCAAGCCCTCTCTCCCAAGCCTGGCATTCTCTCTCCTGTCCCGGAACTCCCCTGGCTCTTGACCTGTACACATTGAGCATTCTCCTGGTAATTCCATGGCCACAATACAGGGTAACTGTAATTTTGTTAAAGGATAAATTGTGGTTCTTTGTACTTTGTAGTTCCTCACACAGGCCCAGCAGTTCTCAGCCTACGCGCAAACACACATGTGCACACACACTGCAGACGACAGGCAACGCTGTACAACCCCAAGTCCCTGTGCCAGATCTGGCATCAAGTACGTCCCCAGCAGCAGCTGGCTCTGTTTCTACCCCTTCTGCCCCATTTGACAAAGCACATTGGAAGTCATGCAAGTGGAAAGCAATCTCATTATAGTAATCACCTTGCTTCCTATTTTCCAGTAGGTTATCCACAAAGTTTAGTGACTTAACTAGTAGTAAGTAGTAAATCACTTCAACATGCCTCACAATTGGTCCTGACACATTAGTGAGTCAGGGCACTGCAATTAAGATCTGTTGACTTAACTAGTCACTAATAGCCTTATGCTGGTGTTGGAAATGGAGACAAAGTAGAGAAGACTAAGAAATGACGGTTCTTTAGAAAGTAGAAATATCGACTGATTCAAAATCTTCAGAGTCTACATTATTGCATTTTATGGGGTAAATTATATACTGTGAGAATATTCACAAATTTGGGAATTCATAAAGCTCCAAGATAAAGGCCTTATATAATCAAAAGACTACTGTGCTTCTTTTATAGAACTTCTTATATTATAGTCAAGAACCACCCCATCTACAGGGCCGAGGCCATCTGAAGACTTGAGATTTGGGTCCACATGGGATTTGTCACTTCCATGAACACAGCTAAGGTAACCAATGACCTCATAGTATTAAAGACAAAGGCCATTTCTCAGACAGCTTTGTCCTGTCCTCTTAGCAGCACCTAGAACTCCTAACGTCCCTTCACCTCCTCCACACTGCCCCGCACTCCCCCATCTCTGGTCTTATCAGCTTCCTGTGCAGGTTCACCCTTCTCCACCACACCATTAACTGGTAAGGTCCTTCCAAGGCTCACATTAGTAGGAGTTTAATATAGGTTTCTTGACTGGATGGTGAATTCTGTTAACCAATGGATAAACTGCTAGAAACCAGACTCCCATTTTACAGGCACACTATAGACTGATCCCCAGACTCTCCAACCAGCAAGTGAACCCAGGGAAAATGAGGGCCATGTGTTCATACCCGACTTTCTTCTCTTCCCACTGTTCCTTAATCTTTGTGTTTTGGGTTTAGAAATTTTAGTGGATTTTGATTAGATTTCTTTTGAAGTAGCTGGGAATAAAAATTTCTGAAAAGGAAAATAAATCCTCCTTTATAGCTTTAATAAAGGGCTCATTCATAGCCCAACATATTTTCCTTCTGCCCAAGTTTTAACATTTTAACAAAGGATGCAGAACTTTTACCAATAAAGCCCACTTGTCCAACAGAAATTGTTAATAGTGATTAAAAAAACTGCAGCTTTATAGTAGAATCAGTTACGAAGCAGGAAGGGCATGGACAAAAAGCAAACTCTGCAATCAGAAGAAATACTAGAAGGCATTTATTAAACTGGCTTCTTAAAGAATAAATGTAACAAAATTGCTATTAAAATTATTAACTGTGGTAGGCTGAATATTGGCCCCCCCAAAGATGTCCACATCCTAATGCCCCAAACCTACAAATGTGTTACGTTACATGGCAAAATGAACTCTGCAGATGTGATTAAATTAAGGACCTTGAAATGGTGAGATTATCCTGGATTAGTGGGCCCAGGGAGTCACAAGGTCCTTAAAAGAAGGGTTAAGGCCAGAAGAAAGGGGATGTGACAATGGAAGCAGAGGTCAGAGAGCAAGCTTGGAAGACGCTATGCTCCTGGCTCTGAAGATGGGGCCACAAGCCAAGGAATGCTGGTGCCCTCTAGAAGCTAAAGAGGGCAAGGAAACAGATTCTCCCCTAGAGCCTCCAAAAGGAGCACAGCCCTACTGACACCTTGATTTTAGGGCTTCTGACCTCCAGAACTGTGAGAGAATAAATTTATGTTGCTTTAAACTATGAAGTTTGTGGTAATTTGTACAGTAGCAAAATGTTTTGAATTCAAAGGTTGAATACTTATCTTTGAAACACTTAAGCTCACTTTCAATGAGAAAAATAACTTTTCCTCTGGAAAGCAGGAAGTATCAGAAGAACAGAAGAACTTTAATAAAATAACAATTCTACCTTGTCAGCCTTTCACGTGAATGTTTTAGAGATTTGTAAGGTCATTTATGCCCTTATTGTAAACCTGCATCATCACCTCCTGATAACTGGCCCAAAGAGCAGATAAAATAAAGCTAGAAGCCAGGTCCTGCCTGTGGTCCAGTGCGCAGATTCTATGGTGTAAATACCCTCACCACGGCCAATTCAAGCTACCAACATGATGTCACTGAACACCGCGCCACGTTTAAAAGAGATGCAGTCAGCTGGGCAGTTAATTCCATAATTTTCTGTTTCACAGAGTACTTAATATATGCCTCATCCTGAGAAATGATGGGGTACTATGAGATTCTTTTGCAAAAAAGTATTCTATAAATAAAAGTTTGGGAAACAGTACTATATCCCTCTTCTCAGACATTCACACATTAAAGGCTCTGATGAGCTCCACAGTTGTTTTTCCTAAAAAGTCTAATTATAATTTAGCTCAGTATTTTATATTTACTGGTATTCAGGGATGGGTCTACTTGAAGCTCACACAAGTCAGAAGGCCCTCTTTAGGAAAAAGGATACAAAATTAGGTGCAGGGCCTTGGAAGGGACCTTATGTGAGGGGTCCTGAAGCTTAAACTCCATAGCTCATGGCAAATCTATCCTTGCTTGTATTGGAACCCTCTTGCGCTTAACATCTGACGCATCACTAGTTCAGTGAAGCACACATCAGGAAATGCTGTACTAGAGCATGACTCCGAAAGGGCCAGGAAACGTAGAAAGTACTTGTCGAACAAGTTATCCATTATACACCAGCATGACTGTATCCAGAACCTGGCTTTGTTTCCATGGGCCATTTTCCAAAAGATAGAAATAGCCTTGTTTCATAGAAATAGCCTTGTTTCTGCTCCTTCAGAAAAGTATTCGCTGTAATAGTCATTCATTCGTGCTTTCAACATTTGCTGACCACCACATGGGGAGGACACAAAAATGGCTGAAACGGCCTGAAGGAACTAAACTGCTGAAGGGATAAGAGATGTGTACCCATATCACATGCTGCTTTGCATGACAGCTCCATTTCAGAAGAGAAGTATCCATCATAAGTAGAAGCAAGGTGGTCAATTACTCCTGCCATGGTGATCCAGAAGGCATAGCCAAGGGCAAGACAGGGATGGGGGAAGGGGAGAGAGCGAGGGAGAGCGAGGGAGAGCGAGGGAGAGCGAGGGAGAGCGAGGGAGAGCGAGGGAGAGCGAGGGAGAGCGAGGGAGAGCGGTTGCCATGGAAACACTCCCCGGAGCAGAGAAGTACAGCTAGCACTGTCCTCCCGGTCCTTAGGCACAAGCACGATTGTACCACCAGGTTAGGGGTCTATTTCCAGAAAAAATGCTCTGCCATTTAGTTGTATTTACGGATCTACAGACAGAACATGCTTTTGCCAAGTTCAAGACGCACCTCACCCAAAGAATGGAGCCCACCCATATGCTTAGGCCTGTGACAGGAGAGGTGAAGATATGCAAGAATCTGGGACAATTTGGTCTCTAGCTCAAGCTTAAATGTAAGGTGTACCACAAATTTAATGTTTTAATTCAGTATTAATCAGATGCTAAAAATCTAAGTTACATACTACCTCTGAAAGCTAGCAAGAATCAAGTTCATGAGCAGCCCAAATTGAGACTTGAAGGACAGGAAAGCACACAAGATTGAGGAGACAGGTGAGCAAAGGCATAAAATTGATAATGAACCTGGGACAGACAGCACAATGTCTGGCACATCGTGAGTTCTTTATGAGCATCTGCTGAAGGAGTAAATATGAACTTGTCCCAACCAAATGAATGAAGAGACCATCCAGGTTATCCTGCCCATGTCTCAAATCCAGTCACTGAGCCTGGAGTCCTGTCTTGTATGATATTAGAGCTCCAGGTCCAGCACAGGGAGTTCCTGTCCCTAGAATAACCTTGACCCTGGTTAACCCTGAGATAGCTAGAAGTTAGAGACACCAAGGACCTTCTTGCCCCTTTACCAATGGCTTCTGACTTCATTTCAGAGCAACTTTTGAGATTCCAACTTCTCTGGAATCAAGGCCAAAATCTCAGTTTTCCCACAGGACAACTCACTCCCAAAGGGAAAAAGATCGACACTAGCTAGAGACTTTTACAATCAGAGAGTCATTGATTCTGGCCATTCACCAGAAATAAACTTTTACTCCCATTATGGGGCCTCCAGAGGCTGGCGGCATACTGACCCAACCTGTGAAAACTGGGTAATATAGGTCAAGTAACCTGTCTCAGGATCAATCTAGGTTCAGAATGAAAGACAGATTTTATCACACATGGCAACTCCCATTGATTGGCAGTGGCTGCTTTTCATGGGATGAGTGGAGAAGTGACATGATCTTCTAGCAATGTCTGCTGTGGGCACAAAGCGAAGTGATGGCACATGGGCAGTGCATTTACTATCCCTGATTCTAATTTAATTAGGTTGTATATTTACATTTTACATATAAACACATGTACACATGTATATGCATATGCATAATATACGTCATGCATTGCTTAATGACAGGCACGTGTTCTGACAAATGCATTATAGGGGATTTCGTCATTGCGCAAACATCATACAGTGTATTTACACAAGCCTAGACCTTATAGCCTGCGACACATCTAGGCTATATGGCACTAATCTGATGGGACCGCCATCATACATGCAGTCTGCCGCTGACCAAAACATCATTATGGGGCTCATGACTGTACATCATAATTTTTTCTCTAATTAGCTTTAAAAAATAAAAGCCATATTACAAACAACTACATCTAAATTGCAACCATACTGTTAAATCCTACTATATACGAAAAAAAAAAAAAAAGACAATGGAGAGTAGGAAGCATGACTTCAATCTGAGTCCACCATGTGCCAGCACAGCTGTTGGTGGGAGGATCTGACTGTTCAGGCCTGGCCAGCCGGGGGACCCTTCCCTCCCTAGAGGGGGAAGTCCCATGATGAAGAGCAGATTCTCCAGGGAGGCGCTTTCTGTCCCTGGCCCTCAGGATCACCTGAGCACCTTCCTTGGCTCAAGTGTTTCACAGGGAAACTCAGCAGGACAAGGAGGACTGATGCTGCTCAGTAGCCATTTACTGCTCACAGCACTGTCCGGGAGCTTTATGTCATCTCAATAGCCTCATAATCATCCTTATTCCCAGGCTCGGACCTAACAGGGTGGATGCTGGCTCCACCTAACTCCCAACTTCCCTCTTGCTCCTGCTACAATGTGAACAACACGGGGCTGATCAATTATGTGCCAAACTGCATGGCACAAGTAATAAACGCTGCAAGAGCCCAGAGGTGAGATCACCAGCTCCTTGATGTTTAAAAGGATGGCACACGTTTAGAGCAAAACTTGAGCAGGTAAAGCTGCACTTCCATCTACAGAGGGGAATGAGGCCAAATAGCATTTGTACAGGAAAGGATCTTTCAGATAACTTTGACTGTAAGGCAAAGTCTGTCTTTAACTTGCAAGGATACACATATTTCCACAGGGTAGAGTAAAATAACCTCCATTTAAACATCCTGCCAAATGCACAAAAAAGCAAAGAGGTGGTCTGGCTGCTCCCTAGAGCCCCCTGTTTTCCATGAATTAACCACGACTGGATTAGGTCATGTTGTTGACTATTTCTAGAGCAGCAAATATGGCTTACCGCCAGACATCCTGGGAGTAAGTTTGACTTTCGGATCAAGGCTGCTTGCAACGGCTCTCTGAATGATTTTTGGCCTGAGCTCATCCCTCTACATCCTCTCTAATGCCTGCCTTCCCCATGAGCTGTCGGGCGGGATGGCTCCCGCCAGAAGCGGGGGTGAGAAAGGGAATGGACTACAGACGTCTGGGGCTCCTCCTACATCCTAAAGCCTGCAAATCAATTTGTTGCACTGCCAGCTGTAGCATAAATGATTCATAGCTGTGTTAATCAATACATTTTTGCAGACGCTGCTATTAACTCTGATCATTTCAAGGGGTGAAATACAGCTTGGGATGCAGAGGTCATTGCTCCAAGTTGGTGGCCATATAAACGAGGACAAATCCTGATGTTTTTTGAAAGTATAGAGTTATATTGGGGAAAAAAGTGAACCTTATCTAAAACAGAGGCATTAGTATCCTTAGGCAGGGGCTGGGATTAAAAATTCATGTCATTAAGGAGATGGCTCCACATGCCCCCAAAGCAACAGTGGTATGACTATGACACTTACCCAAATTTTCCTATGCCAACAGACACATAGGGGCAGGGCAAAAGAGCACCTTTCTTTATAAGTAATATTCCAGGCCACAGAGAGCAAATAGCAACAGGGCAATGACTCCTACTCCCGGTGCTGTGGCAGACATTACTAATTTGTCACTGTACTCTTGATCTCAGAAGCCGATTTGGCCTCATGATCTCTCTCACCTCTATCCTCTCAGCAGCCACTCTAATCACAAGGTAAAACTGAAGCTAAAATCCATTTGTGTATCTGCTTGACTCTTAATGCTGCTATTGACAAATGTACTCATCAGGAAAAATTCCTAGATCTGACAGGCTGCACATCAGCATGGGAGATGCTCTTTTAAGACATCTCCATGGTATTTTTCCTAAAGCAGTTTATCAATAAGAGAGGAAACAGAACTGCACAAATAACAAAGAGTTAAAAGCAATAAAAGTCCATTGAACAAATGTGTTGGGGATATTATTGAACTGTTAGAGAATATACATAAAAGAAGTCGTGGAATCAAAGAATCATGGAAGAAACGACCAAACTCATAACACAGCCCAGGAGACCCTCCCCAAACAAGTCGGCTCCTCTGAGCCCCTCCAGCCTCCTCTCAGGGGCTTGCTCCAGCCACACTGGCCTCCGCTCGTTTCTCAACAAGCTCCTTCCCACCCCAGGGCCTTCCCCAGGCAGCTTCCTTGACATAGAAGGCTTTCTGATCCCTCTCCACTGACACCATGCCACCCACTCCCTACAACCCAGACGACTCCCACTCAGGCTACAGGTTTCCACTTAGATGCATTCTCTCAAGGACGCCTTCCCTGATCAGCCTCATGAACACCCCCACCCCAGACCAGGGTAGGACTTCCAGTCTTCATCCCAGTTTGCAATGACTCTTGGAGTGAATCCCACATCCTGCTATGCTTTCAATGAGTTCTGTGAGGGTAGAGCAGATGTCCGCTGTGTCCACCACTACACTCCCAATACACAGCACAGTGCCTGAAATCTGTAGGAAAACAGTGAATTGACAGGTCAGTGGATGAATGAATAAATGACAGGCAGACAACTTAATTAGAATTAAAGGTCAAACAGCAGTTTAGTAGATTTGTGATGCAGAGGGTGATGGGAAGTCAGGAGAGAAGTGTGTCTGTGACATAAGTTTGAAACAATTAGGCACAAGAAATATCCTATTAAAGTGGAGAAGGCAGACAAAAATAATACCATGGAGCATGATACAAAACCCAGAAGTCAAAAGAAAATAAATTTGACTACATAGAAAGATCAAATTTCGTACAGGGAAAGAGTTAACACAAGCAAAGTCAAAAGGGGGAAAGTAGTCGTAGCATGTAACAGAATGCTAATTTCCATACCATATAAAAAGCCAATAAAAGTCAGTAAGTCCCAACAATAGATAAATGGGCAAAGGACACAAAGAGACAGTTGGAAAAATACAAATGACAAACATATGAAAAGATGATCAACCTCACACACAGTAAGTGACATGGGATACCATTTTTACCTATAAGATAGGCAAATATGAAAAAATTTAATATACTGTGTTGATAAGAATAGAGAAACAGCCACTCTCATACATCATTGGTTAAACAATTAAGATTTATACAACTTCTTTGGAGGACAGTTTGGCAATATCAAATATGAGCACGCTCTCTGACTCAACCATTGCACCTCTAGGAATCTCTCTCACAGATGTACTCATCTTGTGTACAAATATGTGTGTGTTTGCATCAACAGCATCGTGTAAAACAGCAAGACTAGAAATGAACTTAATGTCAATTAATAGAAAGTCAGTTAAGAAACCAAATGAAATACTGCTATTAAAAAAGAATGTGGCTGATCTATATCATCTGATACAAAATGATTTACAATGTTAAGTTAAAAAAAAGCAAGGTGCCCAAGAGTGTACAGAGTACTCCATTCACGTAGGAGATGGAAAGAGGAGGTGAAGGGAAGGGAGAAGGAATATAAATATATATTCACATATACACAGACTATTTCTGGAAAAAATATGCAATACACTGCTAACAGCAGTCGTCTTTAGGAAGAGACTCTGGTTTCCAGGGGACAAAGGTTTGAGGTAGACTTACTTTTCAGTGCATACCCCTTTCTACTGTTTGAAAATTTTACCACATGTGCAATTTGTTTTTGCCTATTTTTAATATAATTTAAATTTTTGCAAACAGGACAGAATGAACCTCAAATACAAATTACTGAGGAGAGAAGAGAAACTAGACAGGAGACCTAAGTCACTGAAGTTTCAAATAACCAGGGCTAGAACCAAGAAGGGTACAATGAGAAAATATCGCTTACTCCAGAACAGGGGCCCTTACGTACAGAGGCCACTGGTAAGGAAAGATCCTGGGTGACAACCTTGACTCAAAAGCAGAACACAACCCACCCTATAAGTAGACCCCAAACAAGCAGGTAACACATTCGCAGTCCACAGATAAAAGGACTTCAACATAACATTCAAATACCTGAGATTTGCTAACACCAGGACTAGAAATAGAGGTCATGCCCCACAGATCCACATTGGTGACAGTCACCTGGCACAAGGAATTTGTCCTCTGGTTCTCAGCAAGCCCTATCAAGTTTTCCAGCTTTGAGGAGTCACTCCTCCTGGATCACTGAAAAAGATTAGTCCAAAGATTACCATAGCCTTGGATTTGATTTAATAAAAATATAACGAGAAGTTACAAAGCAGAAAGCCTCAGACTTCTGTGTTAGGGTGTCCCCTGGGTCCCTGTGGCCAACATCTACAGATGACGGCCTTTGAACAAACTGCCCAGGCCAGAGCCTTGTCAGGGCTGCAGGCTTTTTCTCAGAAAACCCCACCATTCACCCTTGAAGTTTAGACTCACAGGACCAGGTGCAGACACCGCGTTCCTCACCCTAGGAGGACACATCACCACTTCTGCCCCTGTTTGGGGCCTGTTTCCCAATGCCTCTTTCAACATAACTATCTGAAAATAGAAAGCAAGTGACATAAGCTGTGGTCTATGTCAGAAATTATGTCAAACATCTGGACGAGAACTCCCAAACCCTGCCTGGCAAGGGCTTCTCCTCGGTGCTGGTAAAACAGCACAGACACTTCTCTCTCCCCTGCCAGTCGAGTGAGGGATTTCTGGAGTCAGCGAGTTTCACAAGAAGCTCAAGAATTCTGTCAATACACACTCTAGTGCATATACCAAAGGAACTTCAATTAGTCATGGCCAAGTCATGGTTTTAAATGCAAGTATTTAAATTCCTTAAACAACTTCTAGTAAGCTGCCAGCAGAGTAAAAGCTCAATAAACACTCCTGTAGTTTCTTGGCCTCTAAGAGCCTAAACCTCCAAACATTTAAAAGTAAAACAAATTAAATTTAGAAAACACACACCAGCATGCCTCTGCATGTTTTTCAAAGTGCTCTCCCACACATTATCTCATATGTATATGGAACCCTGTATACTTCTAGCCCAACACAAGTGTAGCTGAAGCATGGTACATAGCTGCTCATGCTCATAAATGGTGGATGAGTAAAAGAAAAAAAAGTTGAAAAATGTAACTTTTCCAGAATATAAGTAGACAAGACAAACATCTCATAGCCGTTTTCATACAGGATGGTTAGATTATAAAATTCACTCAGATTTTCACAGTGGATTCTAGCCCTCCACAACTCAGAAACATTACTTTAAAGACTCAGAAACTTCTAACTTGGTGTTACTTATTTTCTCCACTGTCATACTAAGTCATTTTCTCTTCAAAGTGAGGATCACGTTCCTATAATGCTGATTCTCTTACGAAAAATCTAAAAACACATTAAAATTTGTTTGGTGGGGAAGATTGGCCCTGGGCTAACATCTGTGCCAATCTTCCTCTATTTTATATGTGGGACACCTCCACAGCATGGCTTGATAAGCAGTGCGTAGGTTCGCACCCGAGATCTGAACCCACAAACCCCAGGCCGCCAAAGCGGAGGGCACGAACTTAACCACTATATCACCGGGCCAGCCCACAAAGTTTTCTGAATTTTTAATTGGCCACACATATAGACACCGAGTGAACATAGCCCTGCAGCTATTATATCAGGATGAGGCCTGCTATGGTTCTCAATCACAAGGAAACTTGTAATCTGCACATCGGTAGCTACAAGAGCAATGTGTCTCTTCCTGAAGGTGCTCCCTATGTGTCCTGCTGACCCACAGCAACGGACAGGCCTGAGGCCAGGGTAAGTTCACCCTCTGTACACTCCTATCCTTGGCATTTTGTTCAGTAAAGATCAAATCCAGAAAACATTAACACCGAAGCCAGTGAGGGCATAAAACTGAATATACATAAGTTTTAGATCTTCCATTTCTAGAAATTCCTTACTTAAATTTACTTAAGGATCAACTGATGCAATTTTCCCCTTCTCTCCTCAGAACATTTTTCCAATTGGGCAAAGCTAAAGAAAGCTGCACAAATCCTTATTTGCTGAGCTCTAAAGATTCCTTCAGCATCCCAACTTAACTTAAACCAAACTCAAGCCACTTGTCAATGTTTGGTTTCAAAATTCCAGAGTCTAAGACTACATGTGGTCCTTCTGGGCACAAACCCTAAGAAACCAAACACAGTAGTACAGTCACAGTTGTACTTACTCAACCTCAGAGGGGCTGTTCTGGTGTCCTGGGGATATGACACGTTTCGATTGCCTAATTATGTAATTACCTAGTTTCATGTTTAATATGTCATCAGTGTGCAGTCGAATTATATCAACAAATATGTAGATGAGAGTGTTGGGGCTTAATTAGGTGTTTGTGCCTAGGGCTGCGCTGCTCAGGTCTCAGATTCAAAAACTAGATCTTTTTAATGTATATATACATAACAATAAACATACTTCCCTCCTCCAAGAAGGAAAGCTGCATGCACACTGCCACATGTCCCACCAGGCTGTGACCAAGTCTTGGGGAGACTCTGGGTAGGCCCAGTCCTCTTCTTAATCCCAGCGAGCCCTATAGTGAGACGTCTACCTGTTGAAGGGGTTGCTTCCCCTCAAGCCTCACTTGGTGGGACTGGGGTCCAACAGGCAGCTCAAGGTCATTATTTCTCAATAAGAATCCAGAGCGAAGTATTCAGTCTCTCAGCTCCTCCCTTGTGCTTGATAATCCAAATTTCCACCATCATCTTGGGAAGAGTTTAAAAAAAAATTTAATTTGTTTTTGCTTTTCCTGACTTAGAACATTTCCCATATCCTCCAAGAAGCCTTTGAGACTTCTAGACCAAACTGATCTCTCCAATGGCTAAAACTGAGTATCACTCAGTAACTGTCCCAAGCCATTTTCCCTGAATTATTCATGCTCTTACATTACCTTGAAATTATTCCCTCTAACTACTTCACTGCTTGATTTTAAGTATTGAACCAAGTTTTATACTTTGCTCACGATCCACATGGGTTTAAATACAATGCAGGGCATCATTAGATGCTCCATAAATACTTATTTCAGTTGACTGAGTCTTAAAGAGCAGGGAGGGGTTCTTTCCAGTATACATCTGAACTCCTGCAGAAGCAAAGCCACCGGGCCCAGAAGTGTGGGTGCAAGTCATTAAGTCAAACAAGTGCTAAGCTTCCCCCAACACAAACCGCCAAGTTATCCAGATTAAGTGCCATTTAGGAGATAAGTCTAGGAATAAAAAGAGAAGTTAAAGTCCTAATTGGGGTTCACATCCTCTAAGCAGGGAGAGCTTGGACAGGAAAGGGCAGTTGCACAGTTGGTTTTGCCAGTTACTTTCTCTGTGTTTTTAAATCGAACCATGAATGACTCAATAAGACAGATATACTATTTTCAGATGCATACAAATTTGCTTTCCACTTCACAGACAATAGTTATTTAACTTTCCAGACAATGGTATGTTCCCCAAAGTCAATTAAACTGTAATGGAATTTTCTCCCTCTGAAACACCAATAGTGTAAGTCATTGCTTATGCTAGAAGTCTAATAAAAGTGTTCAGAATACAAAAACATGTTTAAAGAGAAATATTAGGTCTTCGACTTTGTGTACTTCTACGTATTCCAAAAAAGCTCAAAGACTAGAGTAAATTTAAAGTGTCACTAAATTAGAAACCAAAAGTCTTTTTCTTAATAGTTGGGAACAGGTTTCAGAAAATCTCTGCGTTTATGTTAATTAGTAAATATCCTAACCAGTGATCTTAGATAAGTCACTTCTAGAATAAAATGATACTTCTCAGGAAAAAATTAGATTTGCCTGAACCATCCTTGCCAAGGAAACTGAACAGAGATGCAAATACGCCAGCCTTTAGTTGTGTCTGCTTCTCAAGTATTTCTAGTATTGCTGCACCCGATGTTTCAGGAATTTACAGTTAAAATAAACGTGACCAAGTCATACTGTGCACCTTAACCAGGAGGGAGTCAGAATCTCTTCCAGCTTCCACCCCCAAAACTAACCCAGGCCTGTTGGAGTGCCTCCAGAAAACACCCAAGCTGCTTGCTTTCTTCCACCTTCTCTGAAAATCACTGGTCATTGAATACACTGACCACAGTGAAGTTGCCCTCTGAACTATGAACTTGGCATAGCCAGAAAAATTAAAAGATGACTCAGCCCTGGACAGTCGAGATAGGTCTAGGGTAGGGTGGGGGGGAGAGGAAGTTCTTAATGAAGCCACATGTGCCAGAAACCACAACACAGAGTAGGCTATACACGATCACAGCGTACGTACTTCTCATAAACTATAAGACTTTAGGTTTTAAGGCACCTCAAGGGAAGGATTCAGGCGTTTTCACAAACCTATGACTCAGTTCATCCTCCTGGCTTCCCAGTACAGCCAGGTCAGATATCCCAGGTGAGACCATCACACCCACAGAGCAAACTGAGGAGAGGGCTGCTACCAGGCATTTTGTCCACCTCTTTCCCTCAATAGCGCCATCAGGAGACCACTGCGTCCCCAGAGCGGATGCCGAGGATTCACCCCAATCCTCAGGCAGAGCAACAAAGCCAGGGAGCCCAAGACCTGTCAAAATTAGCAAGCTGTTCCAGTGCCAGTCTGCAGACAGAAGTCTCCCCGGGGAAGGCATCCCTCTTTAAAACCAGCTCTGATTCAGTGAGTCCAGGTGAGTTTCAGAAGTCTCCATTCTCTGGACAGCTACGTGCAACAGAATGAAAGTAGACCATCTTCTATCGCCATACACAAAAGTCAACTCAAAATGGATTAAGGACCTGAAAGTGAGACCTGAAACTATAAAACTCCTGGAAGAAAATATAGGCAGTACACTAATTGACATCGGTCATAAAGGGATCCTTTCGGATCCCATGTCTACTCAGACAAGGGAAACGAAAGAAAAAAATAAACAAGTGGGACTTCATCAGACTACAGAGCTTCTACAAGGCAAATGAAACCAGGATCAAAATGAATAGACAACCCACCAGCTGAGAGAAAATATTCGCAAATCGTATATCCGACAAGGGATTAATCTCCGTAATATATAAAGAACTCACAACTGAACAACAAAAAAAAACACAACCTGATCAAAAAATGGGCAGAGGATATGAACAGACATTTTTCCCAAGGAAGATATACAGATGGCCAACAGACACATGAAAAGATGTTCAACATCACTAATCATCAGGGAAATGCAAATCAAAACTACACTAAGATACCACCTTACAACCATTAGAATGGCTATAATGACCAAGACAAAAAATAACAAATCTTGGAGAGGTTGTGGAGAAACGGGAACCCTAATTCACTGCTGGTGGGAATGCAAACTGGTGCAGCCTCTATGGAAACCAGTATGGTGATTCCTCAAAAAATTAAAAATAGAAATATCTTATGATCCAGCAATCCCACTCTTGGGCATCTACCCAACAGACATGAAATCAACCATCCCAAGAGGCGTATGCACCCCTATGATCATTGCAGCATTATTCACTACAGCCAAGAAGTGGAAGCAACCCAAATGTCCCTCAACTGATGATTGGATAAAGAAGATGTGGTATAGATATATATATATATATATATATATATATATATATATATATACACACACAACGGACTACTACTCGGCCATAAAGAAAAGACAGAATTGTCCCATTTGCAACAACATGGATGGACCTAGAGGGCATTATGTTAAGTGAAATAAGCTAGAGAGAGAAGGACAAACACCACATGATTTCACTCATATTTGAAATATAAACGAACACACAGAGAGAACTGGTTGGTGATTGCCGGGGGAAGTGGGGTAGGGGGTGGGCACAAGGGGTGAAGGGATGCATCCATACGGTGACGGACAAATAACAATGTACAACTAAAACCCCACAATGTTATAAACTATTAAGACATCAATAAAAATTTTTTTAAAATAAATATATAAATAAAATTACTAAGCTTCATTGACCCATTAAAAAAAAAAAGTCTCCATTTTCAAAGCTCCCCCAGGTGATTTCTGAAGATCAGCCAGGATCAGGAATCTAATCCTAAATTCATATTTGGCCAGCCCTGGTAGTCTAGTGGTTAAGATTCAGCACTCTCACCGCCATGGCCCGGGTTCGTTTCCCGGTCAGGGAACCACACTACCCATCTGTCAGTTGTCATACTGAGGTGGCTGCATGTTGCTGTGATGCGGAAAGCTATGCCACCAGTATTTCAGATACTAGCAGAGGCACCCATGGTGGACAGGTTACAGCAGAGCTTTCAGACTAAGAAAGATTAGGGAGAAGGAACTGGCCACCCACTTCTGAAAAAATTGGCCATGAAAACCCCATGAATAGCAACAGAGAACTGTCTGATACAGTGCTGGAAGGTGAGAGGATGGTGCAGAAAGACCGGGCAGGGTTCCGCTCTGCTGTACACAGGGTTGCTACGAGGTGGAATAGACTCAACGGTACTAACAAAATTCATATTACTAACAACTCCAAGGACATATTATAACCTTACCTGCAGCAAATAATAGTGGCACTCTCAGAATTCCCATATTTGCAACTTAACACAGGACATATAACATCTAGCACATCCATCAATATGGGACATATGACATCTAGCATGTGCATCAATATGCAACCACCTTTCTCAGAGGTATCTGCCAGCTTCCACGCGCCATCCTTTTAGAGAAATAAGCATAAATAGTTTTTAAAAAGACCTTTCCTCTTCTAAGAAGCATTTCCCACATTCAGCACTGGGAAAGAATCTAAAGAGATTCTCCTGTGTATATGGAAAACCAAACTTAATCAGCCCACTCTAGATATAATGGGCAAGGGATGAAATTGCCCTCAAAATGGCCAGTGGTCAAGGCAGGTCAGCTTCCTGTGCTTTCTTCCTTGAACCAAGTTTACAATCCTGCTCCTACTGTTGTTCTTAAAATAAATTCTAGAGACACAAAAATGTCTACATTAAACAACCACAGAAACTGAAAAAGGAAATGTCTGTGCATCCACGAAGACAAACAAACAAAAAACATTTCTGGTTGTAAACCTTGACTGTTCCCATTAACCTAACTCATGTTGCAAGTTAGTTGTCACTAGAATTAAAGCCACCACAGCCAGATGTGATTTCCTCTATCCCCCTCCCATCAATCCTCCACCTAATCCTTGAAATTCTCTGTAAAAATGCAAATCTACCTAGGAAAGGTAACATTTTGAATTATTAAACATTATTTGTCTTCTAAGAAATAAAAATCTCCCATCCTTTCTTAGAAACAGGTTGTGAAAATGAGCCTGAGGAAACCCGAGTCCATCAGAATGGGACTAGGGGCAGGGGATGGTGATGCAAGTCCAAGAAAGGGAGGCTGAGGGTTCTCACGTCCCCCGACTTAATGGCCCCATGGACTCTCCCTTCTGAGAGGCAAGCTCATGCTGCAGTGAGGAAATAATACATACATTTTATGAGGATTTGGTGCTTTACAAGTATCTAGTACCAGGCCTGGCCCTGGGAACAATCCTCAGAGCTTTTAGGCAAGGAATCGACAATTTTAACAGTGTTTGAAGGGCAACAGTGAGGGTGATCAACAAGACAGAGAGTCGGGGAGACTTCCCAAGGAAGAGGCCCCAAAGCCAAGATCCCATTTACGTGTTCGTTGGCCGGGTCAAGTGGGCAGGGAAAGGAAACTGCCAGGATGTGGGCACAGAGGCAAGGCAAATCTCACCAGGGATCCGGATCCCAAGTTGTCCAGAGGCAAAGGAGGGGCTGGAGGTCTCAAAGGGATGGTCTGACCCAATCTGCAGAGAGGGGTCTCTGACCACGGTCTGGGGAATGAAGCAGGGCAGCCGGTGGAGGTGGCGGGGTCATTCAGGGACACAAAGGCTGTGACTAAGGGGGCACTGAGGGCAGGGTTCTGCTAGGAAAGAGCCCCAAAGGTTTGGTGCAGACTTGTTTGGCCACAGAACAAAAGAGAGAGAGAACAAATGTAGGACCTAGAAGTGAAGAAGGGAGGCAAGACTTGTTTTGTGAGTGTAGCAGGAAGGCTGTTCTCTGAAAAGTTAGCCTAGGCAGCAAAGAACACCCAAGCTCAACAGCAACACCATTCCTGATTCCAAGATGGCAAAGACAGAGGGAACACCTGGACAGACAGACCCACACCATTACACCAAGACTCCCCAAGCCATTACATCTCTCCCGGGAGTCTACAATTCACCTCATTGACAACACCTCTGCAGACCAGACTTCTGGGCTCTGTTCATTGCTCTACCCCTATAGCACAGAATAGAAAGAGGACTCAGTCACCATTGGTTAAATCGGTGGTTCTCAACTGAGGTGATTTTTCCCCCAACAGGACATTTGGCAATGTCTGCAGATATTTTTGGTTGTCACAACTAAGGGAGGAGGCAGCTGCTACTAGCATTTAGTAAGTGGAAGCCATGGATGCTGCTTAACATCCTACAATGCACAGGATAGCCTCCCTCGCCTCCAAATAGAATTAGTCAGCCCAAAATGTCAATTGTGCCAAGAGAAACCCTAGGTTACATCAATAAATCGACTTAAGAAGTCTGGCGGCAGCTGGCTCAGTGTGTGCAGCAGGGCCGGCATCTCTGGGACAGCTGGGACGCTGGGCCCACTGCAGGAAGGGAGGGGAGAGCAGTGTCCCAGGCCCATCTGACCCACCTCCAACCTAGCAATGTCAGACATGGCCAAGTTCTGCGAAACTCTCACCCCTACTTTTCCCCTTTGCAGCCTCTTTCTGCTACCTTCAAGTCCCACTTCAGGGGCTCACCCCCAGTCACTCAAGAAGTGGAGGGTATCTCAGAAGGGAGGCTACAGCAAGGCCAAGGAATGAGAAGCTTGGCCAAGGAGGATGAAAGCAAGAGAACCTCACATGGACAGAACTTTTTTATGCCCCTGGCCATAAATCTGAGCAAAGCCCACAGATTACTCCCCACACACAATTCCTGAGAGAGACACACTACCCCAGCCCTCTTCTTCAGACCCATAATTCCTATCACTTGTGGACAACAGTAGGCTATCATGCACAGATCTCAAGATCAACGTGCACAGAACCCTCTCCTCCCATCACTGACACCGCCCACAGAAGCACCCAAGCCGAGAGCCTCCAGCCCTCCACTCACACATTCCCTTGGTTCTGCCTCATAAAAAGCCCCATGAACCAGCCCCTTCTTCCCCCTCTCTAGTCCTTGTACCACCATTAATCCAGATCCCCATTATTTCTCACCCAAGTGGTGGCAAACACCTCTAGAGCAAAGCTTTTCAAACTTTTATGGTAAAGGATGAATGGGGAGGAGGTGTCAGGGAGGGTTGTTAAAAATGCAGATTTAGTAGCTTGGGACAGGGCAAAAGCAAGTGCCATTTTACCAAGTACACAAGGTGGTTCTGACCCAGATGCTCCCAGACCACACTCGGCCCAGCAGGCTTTGGAATCTCAGCCCCTGGAGAGCTGGCACTGTGACCAGCTCTGTGTCCCCAGCACTCACCACAAGGTAGGACCTCCCAGAAAAATGTTTACTGAGGGAATTAAAAAAAAAAAAAAGAAAGAAAGAAAAATGAAGTTGCAGACCAACTGGCAACCACAGAAGAAAGACAGGATTGAATGACCAGCTCATTCCCAGCACCCAAGTCCAGTGAGGCCAGTGGTCTGACTAGGAGTGAGTTTAGACAAATTTCCACATTTGAGGTTCAGTCCCTATTATCACAGAAACAATTCAGCAGCCAGTCCAGGCTGAGGTGTATCCGGGTCTGAAAGGCTCTTGTCCATATTCCCTCTTCTTCTCCCATCCCAGTCCCTGCCGTCAACATCCACAGTGGTGTCCCTCCCTCTCCCAGACCCCGCATACCTCCCGTCCCAGACAGAGCCAAAGCACTGAAGTACATACCTGGCTGCTAGACTAGGTCAGAGGCCCAGAAGGGCAGCAACGGCTTTGTTCCTCTGCATCTCCCAAGGCAGCTGGTACAGGGCCTAATAAGGATTTGCTAAAATAGCAAAATGAAATGGGGAGGACGGGAAGGGTGAACCATTTCAGGTTGTACCTTTCTCGTACTTTAAGCCATGATATGGGCATGTGGCAGCCCCACATAAAGGCATGGAAGGAACAAGTGGCCACAGGAGTCACTTCTAAGACACCACACCACGGGCTTCTCCAGGACTTTTGCCAGGTAGGGTCCTAGGACAAACACCCCCATGTAAATGTACCTGGCTGGGTGATGTTTTAGCAGAGGCTTCCAAGCACTGAAGAAAGGAAATTCCAGTAACCAACTTTCTCCACACTCACCCAGTAAAGATGTAGTTAACTGGTCAAGAGGATTTAGAAACTGAAGACCACAAACAAAAAGCTGGTGGTTTTAACACCTCCCAACAATTCTAACATAAGTCTGGGCTAAAGAATCTCTTCAGTTGATGATTTATTTTATGTGGGGCAATGAGTAAGTTCTCCCCCAAAACAGTGATGGCAAGTTACCAGCAGCAACTGTTACTAAACGCAATGATGCAAAAGCTACACACCAAGTAGGTCCTGCAGAAGGAAGGAAGGCATGCTGAGACTCCAACCTCAGTTACCAGCACTTTCAGGAAGTTTAATTAAACCCAAGAAGGACATAACCTATTCAAATATTTTTACACAGCAAAACACAATTATGTTTTCTTTTCTACAGAAAGAGATGAATGCCAAAGCAGGAAGATTTAGTCCCTAAACCACAGTACTAAAGGATTGAAACAAGTGTATGGTAGTCTTTCCCAGTCCTTTTGGGAAACATCCCTTGTGAAATCCAATCCTCTCCTACAAAAATCCACCCAGCCTCTAGGATGCTTAAGGGTCTGTCTCATGACTGGATCCCACTGAAGTCAATACCATTTACCTCCACCATAACGTGAGGCCAAGGTTTCCCAGGAGGGCAGGGGACTTACCAGGCTGCAGGATGGAGGCACAGCCCAGGCAGAGAGCTCAGAGCACACGAGGCGACCATGCTGGAGATTATCAGCATTCAGTCTGCCCCACAAGTACTTAACCCCCACTGCACCTTAGAACCACCTGGGGATCTTTGAAGACAAATAGGGATGCCTGGGCTGCAGCCCACATTATAGATTAAACCGGTCTCAGGTGGGGCTGGGTACAGTGTGGCTTAAAAGCTCCCAGGTGGGCCTTAAGAGCAGCCAAAATTGAGACTGACTGGCTAGTCCCCAGGAGGAAGCCAGCTATGCAGCTAGAGGAGCACAGGAATAGACCAAGATGGCTGTTGTGGCTGCTCCTTCTGCTGCCAGCATCAGCGTCCGCTCCTCCCACCCCTGCAGACCTCACTCAAGAAAGACAGGACCAAGCCCGTATGAGGTCTCACCACTCAGCTTCCCATCCATCTCTCCTTCCTGCAGCCACTCACCATTCCAGATGCCTCCCTGAGGAGAATCCCAATCCACGGCCATCAATAGGAAAGTACAGGGGCACTGCAAATCATAACATAAGTGGCCTCCCCACAACCACCCTGTCACTACCGTCTTTAGGCTTAAGAGAGACAGTCAGTGGGCACTTACTCTATGCCAGGCCGAGTGCTAAGTGCTTTACACGCATCATCTCACATAATCCCACCACAACCCACTGACGCCATTACTGTTATTATCTCCACTTTACAGATGAGAAAAGTGAGGCACAGACAGTTAAGAACTCAGCCCATGTCTCACAGCAAGTAGTGTCAGTAGGATTCAAATCCAGGTAGTAGGGCTCTAAGTCTTTGCTTCTAACTTTTCTGCTACTCAGATAACATCTACTTACAACTGACATAAGGTCAGCTGTAGCAGAGAGGGAATGTTACCAAGTGAAAGCACAGAGTCCATTAAAGCTCTGAATCTGATGTCTTAAAAATCAATTTCATCAGTATAGATGGGGAAAATCTGATTTTTACTTACAATTCATGTGGAAAAGACTATGGTTTCAGGGACCATCCATTTTGAGGCACCTATTACAGGTCAGGTACAGAGCTAGGTGCCAGTGACATGGAGACAGGCCACACCCTCTGGATGACTTTCTATGAGCTAATGTGAACCTGGGCTGCATCAGGACAACCTCCTCCTCACGGGAGAAGCCAGCCCCACACTGCTCTGCACTGGACAGACCACGTGGGGGGCCTCTGAGAGCAGCTGTCTGTGGGCTTGTTTGACTGATTGGGGGTTATTCGACTGGTTTTAAAGAACAGTGCCCACGCTCCAGTCTAGACCCTCCAAATCAATCTCTGAGAGAGAGCCCAGGTACTGTCAGCTTAAAAGTTTCTACATTTGGGTTGAGAACCAGTGGCCAAAAGATGGAACCAAGGTGAAAAATCCAGAAACCACACACATGAGGTGTTGCTGCAGATAGGTTGACTAAGAGCAACTGCATTTAGCCTGCATAAAAGATGGCATGAAGGATAGGAATGAGACACAGGGTCTTTTCTGTGGAAGACATTTCCACATTGCTGCTGGGGTGCCAGAGGACAGGATGAGGCCCAATGGGTAGACAAAGCAGGAGGGCAACAACAACGCTTAAGAGAAGGAATTCCTGGTATCTTCAATTTGGAAACCTCCAGAGCTCCTCCTAACTCTGGCTATCATGCTCTGAAAAGCTGTGGAGTAAATGACCTACAGCTCAGATAAGCTGAGAGGAGACGATTACTGTAATACAGTGAAAGCTGCAATTTTAAATTAATAGCAACTAACTGCTTTCAATCTTCTGGACAAGAAAAATCTGAAGTCATGCACCCATTAAGTACATATATCTGGGGAGTAGCGAGGTTTTAAAAATTCACATTCCCGGGGCCTCACCGCCACCCCAGACATCTGCACTTTGAACAATTTTCTCAGGTGACTCACCTCCGATGCAGGTGATGCCTGGACTCTACTTTGAGAAACTCCAAACCCCCGGACAGGCAAGTCTGATATAAAGAATGAGTTCCTAAAATCTTCCTGACCATGGTGATCACTCCTTCTAACCCTCTGAAATGAGTAACACTCATTTTAAGTTTCATATACAACCTTCTGCTGCTTTCCTTCATGTGCAGATACAGGCATAAATGTAAGTGTTAACCTTGCCAACCAGCAAGATGGCACTTTACACCCCTCTCTATGCTCAGAAAACACCAAGCAGGATTTCCCACACACAGGGGTGCTCCAAGGATGCTTTCTGAACGACCAATTAACACACACTCAACTGATTGTTAAAAGTAAGGACTGGTTAACCATCATCATCCAAAGTGATATGAAATTCTATTGAAAATATTTATTCAACTCAAACTTCATGACCTCTTAAAATAAGCATTTAAAAATTTTTAAATACAATTCAACTAGTTGGCAGGGTGCCACCCCTGGCCCATGACTTGACTATGAATGCATTAAATTCTGGACCAGGCAGCTTTCAGCTTGTCTGCTATCAAGTGAGTCAGCTTTCTGAATTTCCCAATTTTATAAGCTGATTGGTTTTACTGTTCTTCAGTTGGGGGCCTAACAAAAAAATCAGCACGAAACAAACTTAGATAAATAAGGAACACTGAAGAGCCCTGGTGGAGGTCCATCTTTTGGGAAGTAGACCTGATGGAGATGAGGAGCCCCTGGAGTTGTCTGGAAATAAAGAATTCAGGCTTCCTCCTGGAAGAGTGCAGCCTTTACAGAAAAGGATGCTGTCTCCAACTTGCGCCTAGGAGGACACTGTACTAAAGATCAGGAGTGCTCCAACGGTTTGGTATTGTGAATGGCCAGCTCAGTTCCTTATGTAGGCAGGCCACGGAGGAAGACTCAGAAAGCGTCACTCTCTCCAGGAACTTCTGGCACCAGCAGCTTCCTTGTGGCCCTCAAGCCAGTTTCAGATATGCCAACGTCTAAGGCAGTGCCACCCAAAAGAAATATAATGCTAGTCATGTATGATTTTAAATTTTCTAGTAGCCACTTTTTAAAAAGTCAATAGAAAGAGGTGAACTTGCTTTTAGTAATATATTTTATTTAATCCAATATATCCAAAATATTATCATTTCAACATGTAATCAATATAAAAAATCATTAATGAAATAGTTTACTTTTTTCTTATGCCAAGTCTTTGAACTCTGGTGAGTATTTTACATTTACAGCACACATCTCAATTTAGATGCTAACTTTTCACCAGAAATGCTTGATCTATAATTTGATTTCATAACATTTACAGCTGAAAAGGCTGATGCACATACCCGAGTTATTTCAAACGCACTTGAAAGTTTTCCAATAAGCAAACTGAGACCTGGTTTTAAATTTAAATTTAAGTGAATTAAATAAAATCAGAAATTCAGTTCCTTAGTCCCACTAGTCACATTTCAAGTGTTCAACAGCCATATGTGGCCGGCCAGTGGCCACCGTAATCAGACAGGACAGGTCTAAGATGTCTTCTTTCCAAATTACTCCCTACCAAAAGCTTTCTTTTCTTAATCATCATAAGGTATGAAGGCTGCTCAAAGGACAAAAGCATGAGGGATCTATTGTTGCTGTGAAGAGCTGAAGGGCTTGTTGATTCTAAAACGGTGTATCACTGTAACGCCCTTTCTTAAGGGCGAGTGGGAGTTGGCCAGGTACAACCAGTAGAGGAGAGGGCTCTCCAAGAGAAAGGGAGTGGAAGCAGATTCCCAGAGCACCTACCAGGGGCCAAGTACTGCCCTGAGTATAGAATAGCCACTGCCACATTTTGTCCCCATCATCTTGTGAGTGACATATCATTAAGTGGAATTAACAGATAAGGAATCCAAGATTAGCCACAAGGAAGAACTTGCTCAAGGCCCCACAACTTCCCAGGGACATCCTTCCTTTCCCATCATGCCACATTAAGATCCAAGAATGAGAGAGAAAAAAAAAAGCATGTTGTGCCATCCCTACATTTAATACCAGATGGAATCCAAGTCAAGCCAGAAGGCGGGTAACCAGAGATGACAAAGCCAAGGCTCTTGGTCAACCACACACTGGTCTGAAAATGAAAGCAGATGGGAAGGGGGGACCAGAAGGCTAAAAGGGAGAGAAAGGTCTGATAACCCTCGTTTTTACATCATTGTCCCACTAAACACATAATTCTCCCAATGATGCCACCTCACCGCCCACTGGGCTACTGGACTGTTGTGGCCAAGAGTCAGGTGCTCAATTTCTACTGCCAGGGCTTGGAGCCCTCAGAAGCTTTTCTTAGCTCTAAATTCACAAACCTCCATCCAGACTTGATTCAATTCTTCCAGAACCCAGATGCCAAGTCTGAGGTTCCCACAGTAGGGTTGAAGCAGGCAGAGAAAACAATTTTCTGATCCAGTAATTGAAGGGTTATCAAGTAATTGAAGCAACATCCGAGAGGAAATATCTATATATGAACACTGTCATTTAACTCAAAGTTTCTTGGAGAGTCCTTCATAAGACCACGGTAAAACAATTTTCTAAGCTTCTTCAGGCATTAGAGCAAGCATAATATGCTTGGTCTAAAAGGCATATAAAGCCTTACCACTTCCTCTGGAGAAAGACCAGAAACTAAGCTGATGAGGAAACTTAAAGATTCTTCCTGATTCTGATTGGAGGGGAAAGAAGAGACAAAGGTATTGAAGGAAGCAAGTTGGGAGGGAGGGAGACAAATTAAGTGATTTTAAATTAATTTATGGAGGCAGAGTGAGAGAAATACAAATAGCAAGGATTAGATAGCAACTGTCAGATGCAGAATTATCCCGAGACCTTCCTGCCTTGGGGGAGAAGGAGGTGACCTTGCCGGCCATCTCCGAGGCACTCCCCAACTTGAACTCCAAAAGCTGTTTTGTAACTCGATGATCTGTGTATACATGGATTGGTTAGCTTTCTGAGCCAGGTTGCAATTGCTGCCTGGGCAGGAAGTTCTGGGCTTGGGGAGGGAAGAAATGCAGCTTGGGGAAACGAGGAGGGGAGCAGAGCCTCAAAGTCATGGGATCACAGAACTCTAGTCCAACCTCTTTTTTCAGATGAGGATCCTGCAACCAGAGAGGAGAGATAATTGGTCTAAGGCCAATGTCCACATGGGAAGCAGAGCCCCAACTTCTAGGAGCCCTAGGAGCTAAGGGCCAGCACTGATTCCAGGATACTTAAGGCACCCTCACCAGGGCAAAGGGGCAGGGCTGCTCCTGCAAGGTCAAATGATAATAAGCCTCTCTCACAAAGACCTGAGAGCCACATCTTTGAAATGTAATCATCAAGGAAGAGAACACTCTATTTCCTGAGAGGACGTGGGCCTAACTTCAGCTGTCACCCGACTCCAAATTGCAAGCCCTACCTCCAGTGGTAAAGACATAATAAATTTAGCATTTTTATCTTGAAGACATGAATATAATACATTGTATCCACTTAGCTATATAAAAGATTAAGATTTCTTTCCATCTTTGCAATCTCTAGTTTTGCAATCCTTGCAGCAGCTGCCTGTGATGTACACCACATTCTGGTTTAATGCTTATTCAATAACAAAATTATCTTTCTCTTCTACCTTTGTGGACAGGTGTTCTGGGTTGAGAGGAGATTTTGTTTTTAATTATATTTCCCCAACACTCCTCACAGAATCCCCCCAGCCTCCACTCAGACCTGACCTCCTTGAAGTTATTTTTAAGCCAACTACATGTTCAACTAAATGGGGTACAATTAAGGTTTTATAATGTGATTTACCCTGTGGACGGGGAGGGGCAACCCCACAACACTCAGAGATCTTCAAAGAAAAGATGGAACTCGGTCCTCTGAACGTAACTTGTGAACAGTCTCTTAGATCAGCCCCCAAATGTGGAATTTGGACAGGGAAATTCCAAAATTCCAGCCAGGGAAACACACACCCTAGCAGGTCACAGAGCCCCTGAGCTGGCTGGCTCCAGCCCTTAGTACATGCTGCGCCCCCTGCAAGGAAAGCCTTGGAGCCCCCCTGCCTCTGGGTAACCCCTATCAGAGCAGGAATCCTGTCTTATTCTGCTCAGTATGTTCCCAGCACAGAGCAAGGTGCAAACGAATGGAAACCTTTAACTCGCCTCTTTTCCCTCAAAGTGAAAGTCAATACAGTATTTCCTCCTTATCCACAGTTTCACCTTCTGAGGTTTCAGTTACCTGCAGTCAGATGTGGTCTGTGGTGCAAAAATATTAAATGGAAAATTCCAGAAATAAACAATTCCTAAGTTTTAAATTGCATGCTGTTCTGAGTAGCATGATGAAATCTCACTGTCCTGCTCTGTCCTGCCCTGGACATGAATCATCCCTTTGTCCAGCATATCCAGGCTATACGTACGCTACCTGCCTATCAGTCACTTAGTGGCCATCTTGATTACCACATCGACTGTCTTGGTATTGCAGTGCTCATGTTCCAGTAACTTATTTTACTTAATAATGGCCCCAAAGTGCAAGAGGAGTGATGCTGGCAATTGGATATGTCAAAGAGAAGCCATAAATGCTTCCTTCAAGAGAAAAGGTGGAAGTTCTCAACTTAATAAGGAAAGAAAAAAATCATATACTGAGGTTGCTAAGATCTAGGGTAACTTATTACAGTATAGTTATAATTATTCCATTTTATTATGAGTTATTGTTGTTAATCTCTTACTGTCCTAATTTATAAATTAAACTTTATCATAGGTATGTATGTATAGGAAAGAATGTAGTATATACATTGTGTGGTTTCAGGCTTCCACTGGGGGGCCTGGAACTTATCCTCCACAGATAAATGGGGACCACTGTACTATCTCTACATTCAGTTTGTTTCATTTGGAAACATTTGTTCCACCAGGAAATGTTTCTCAAACAGAGAGCTGTTTCAACTGCTGCAATGACAAAGTCCTTTCAAGAGAAGAATGCTCACCAAACATTCTGCTATCACACAGCCAGCAGAAACACAGGTGAAAAACATCCGCGTCTTAGCCCTGCCACTTGCTATGATATTTCCTCCCGGAAACCTGTCTCTCTGCAAGGATCTCAGCCAGTTTTGGCACCTCTCCCACCCTTTTCTCCTTGAGATCCGTCCATCTCTGTCT
The DNA here is from genome assembly GCA_031878705.1 of Tapirus indicus. Taxonomy (NCBI): domain Eukaryota; kingdom Metazoa; phylum Chordata; class Mammalia; order Perissodactyla; family Tapiridae; genus Tapirus; species Tapirus indicus. The sequence goes on along the minus strand of CM062918.1, from coordinate 53,572,388 downwards.
ATCCCCAACAGGAACATGGCTGTCAAAGACATCCTTGAGAGGAAATGTTCTTAAATTGACTCCTCAAGTCAAAACCAGAGTGTGTTTTTTGCAGAGCCCAGTCTGAGGTAAGCTGGACTGTCCTATCCATCTAAACTGCGGGGCTGCCATTAATTATTACTGAGCACTAATGAAAATCTAACTTTATTTACCCCCATTGACTTGGCCTGGCTTACCAGAACAAGAAACCAGCCCAACGTGAAATGCTTTGGAAAACGACCCACCAGACTGCATGTCCAAACAGTGTTTGCTGTTAAGAACCATATGACAGCAGTTCTTAAACCCTGGTGGGTGTGCATCAGAATACCCTGGAGAACTTGCTCAAACACAAGCTCCTGAGCCCCACCCCCAGAGTTATGGTTCAGTCGTAGGGGATGGGGCTGCCTTTCTAATAAGTTCCCAGGTAATGCTGAGGCTGCTGGACCCAGGACCACACTTTGAGCAGTCCTGCTGAACACAGCACCACAGCCACCAGTTGAACGACAGAGCCAGACTCTGGCTTCTTACGGGGCTGACCTAGCGGCAAGGCCAAGCACACTGGTTCTCAAACTCAATTCCCCTGGAACACTGGCTCTCCCACTAAAGTCAAAGCAGGGATTCCTCCCCACCTCCCAGTTTTCAAAACAAATTAAACCTCTGGCATAACTGACTACTTGCTTCTATTACAATCTAAAAGGATTTAATTTCTCAACAAATTATATATTTTTTGTTAATATTTCATTGAGTTCAACCAATATGACATATGACTGAGAAAAAGTTTTAATGGCTTGGCTGACACAGCCAATACCACATGGAAAGACACCAAAATTCAGTGCACTTGGCCTCCAGCTCAAGTCCAACTTCCCCAAGGCATCTCCTTTGACCACTACAGCAGATGCTCTAATCATTTAACAACATGTCCCTAGACCGCTGGACAAAAGAAGGGCTTGGTTGCCCTCAAAACTCAATCTAGTGGACAAAATAAAATGGGCACACACATTAATCCATTTTTAACCAAGGCAACGTGTAATCTATTGCTAAACTGTGTGGCATAAACATTCCAGGCTTCAGATTTTCCTCACAAGCAATCTGGCATCACAGAAATAGCTACAACTTCCCCATGCCTCCACACGGGAGCCCTTTAGGATCCCCTACTCAAGCTAAAAGAATCATTGTAAAGTTCCAGCCTTCCCACAATTTAATTTTAAAAATTTATTATGCATCTGTCTCTGAGGACCTTGGCAAGAGCATATAAACCCCAACTTTGAACACAAACATTCTGCCCACGTCCAGTGCAGAGGTTTCCTCTGTCCTGTGTGCCATAAGTCACTCAATCTGGTGCCTCAAGCCGAGAGAAATAGCCTGGTGTAGCATCCCCAACAACGGGGATATTTACAGCCTTGTGATTTTTCTTTCATGACCTTTATTCCTTGCATACATAAGGTGGACTAGCAAATGAAACCAGCAGATTAAAATATTCTCTTTCATTAAAAAAAAAAACACTATGTTAGCTTTAAAGGGGGGTAGGGCCAGCACATCTGGATCCAATCACTGTAAAGTTTCACATTCTTAGCATCTTCCCTCCCAGAAGGAAGGCAGCAGAGTACAGGACGAACCAAGATCCCGAGACCCTGATCCAGGCTTTGCCACTAGCCCAATGCGTGGCCTTGGGCAGAAACCCCGACCTCTGTAGGGCTCAGTTTCCTGAAGAGTCTTCCTGGCCACAACACTAGTGCTAACTAGTAATATGATTCAAGTGTTGATGAATTTATAATGACTTTCGCTTTTCCGCTTGATTATACCTGCAAAGATTCCAATTCTCTTGGGAGGAGACACAGCCATTGTTCCTTTCTTTCTGGGGCATGTTGCTCCCTTTTCCCCTCCTCCCAAGCCTGGCAGTCTCTCCACTTCCCCAGTTCAGCTTCTCCGAGCAGGGGCTGTGATGAGAAAGAGCCCCCCGGGAGAGCTTCCCAAATTGGCACTGAGCTCTCCTGACTAATGTCTAGCACAGCAGGCCTATAGTTCCTCAAATAAGCTTCTAATTGTCTTTTCGGAAATGTGCGTGGACACTTATTTCAAGCCATTCGGCAAGTGCCTCCCAGGGTATTTTCTCTGACATTGTGCTTGGAGAAGGAGGATTTAAGAGTCTGGAGGAGCATTAGAAAAATCGCACTCCAACTGATCCTGTCCTTGGATGGAGATAAAACCACTTTTTCAAGGACCACCACTGGTGTGATGCAAACCCCCACAGGTTTCCAAGAACTCAAAATTGCCGACTTTTACATTTGAACCTAAGTCTTCTCCCAGGGACAGAGAGGAGGTGTCCCAGCAGGGTTAATGGATGCCAAGAATTATGACACACTTGGGTGGTCCCAGCAGTGCTGGGACCCGTCCCCAGGCCCAACATTCACAGAATGTTGAGGGCCTCACATCAGGGCAGAGACAGACCCTGAGAGTCAGTAAGAACCACAGTCAAGAGGATGTGGGATGTGGGAGTCAGGTTTTGAAACCTGAGTTCAAATCCCTGGCCTACCATCTCTTCCGGTCCCTCAGAAGAGGTCATCAGACCTTGTTACCACCACCTCACTGGTTTAAAATGTTGACAGGTGTACCTGCCTTCTTGGCAAGCTCTGTCCCAACTTTATTGTGCATACACATTTGCCTCAGGATCTTATGAAAATGCTGACTCTGAGTCAGTAGGTCTGGTGGAGCCCAAGATTCTGTATTCCCAACAAGCTCCAGGTGATGCTGATGTTGCTGGTCCATGGGCCAACTTTAAATAGCAAGGACAAAGAGATTTATGACCTAATCCCGTGTTTTCCAAACATCCCTAGTAAGAATCACATGGGGTAACTATTAAATACACTGATTCCAGGGCCCCAACCCAGACCAGGGCAGGCCTGGTGAGCTGTCAGTCTAACAAGTACTCAGGTGAGTCTTATTATCAGAGAAGTGTGGGAACCCTGGTCCAACTCAGCCACATCTCTCCTTTAAAGCTCCCACGCAGCCTGTGGGCACCCTTGCTTCCTTACCATTGTTCTCTTTAGCTAACTTAAAATCTAGTAACCTAGCTCCTGTTCCTGGGGGCCCTGTAGAGTACATTTAGAAAGCTGAAGGCTCTCCCAAACTTTTCCAAGTCCTGGCACACTTGGAAAATGTAGGGCCTGAGCTCTGGCAGCCCCCGAGGGCCTGGGGATAGATGGAGACATCACCATCTCAGCACATCTATAACCATAACCCAGCTCCATGGCTAGGCAGCTCTGCTCCTACCTCAACCTCATTAGTCAGTGAGCAAAACCAACCAGCACAGCCCTCCAGTACATCTCCCCATTGTTCTTAGGATGATCCAAACCAGGGAAGAAAAAATAAACATATCCAACTCTCGTCCTGAGGTTGTCCACAAGTGGTAATGCAGCACAAAGGTGAAAAACACACACATCCCTTTACTCACCCTCTCCAACAAATTACAGCTAATTACCATGTGCCCAGGAGCATGCACAGTCTGCTTTACATCCAACCTCTCATTGAATCCTTGCAACAACTCCACAACACAGGGATTTGTCCATTTTACTAACGAGGACACCGAGGCTTATTATAGAGGTTAGGTGCCTTGCCCAAGGTCACACTATGAATGGTGGCCACTGTGTGACAGACTCCCACATGTGACCCTTTGCAACACCCATCTCTCTTCTGGTTTGTTTTAATACCTCCTGCCTACACACATGTTTCATTCCAGATTGTATCCACCATGCACCTAGCAGACACTCAGAAAAAGATTTGCCAAATTGATGAATGAGTCCAAAGCCAGGGCTCCTCCATGGTAACAGGCTGCCTCCAAAACCATAACAAGCACACAGAGGTCCCCTGGTTTAAAAGACTCCCAATGAGTCAGATATGAATTTACAAGACATAAGTTGGAGAAAGGAGGGTGAAAGGGCAGTGGCCTGGGAGTCAGAAGACCTGAAGGATTCTTCTCGCACTTCTGCCATGCTGCCCTCACATCTGGACAAGCCACTTGGCCTCTCTGCACCTCAGCTTCTCCATCAACATGATGGTTTAATTCATCCCCCAAACCTTTGTGAACTCCCGCCACGTCCTACATGTGGTGCTAAGAAGAAAACGATCAAGAGGAACGAACGAGAGGCCAATTTCATCCCACAGAAGCCTTGTGCCACCTCCACTCCTCCCACCCCACTGAGCACCAACCAAGCTAAAGCACACAGAACAATTTTCAAACAAATAGGACACAAAGAGGATCCTAGGGGGATCATTTGCATCACAAAAGGAATCGACTTAGCAAATATTCACCAAAAGGATGGCTAAAGTGACAAGCTCCCCTGACGTGTTTTTTGAGTCAGATTTATTGAAGTATTATTATGTACAGTAAATTTCATCCTTTTTAGGTGTACAGTTCTATCGATTTAGACAAACACATGCAGTTCCTGCTGCAGTGTTAACAAAAATTTATTTATCTCTAACTTTTCAAGAACACGTTACATAAAGTGACATGGGCATGTATGGCCCAATGACACAAAATTAATTCTAGCTCCTCTCTCTAAAAGTGAAGGTCTTCATTCTGCCGGAAGGAAGGACACAGAACTGAAAATCTTGACTCCAGGGGGGAAAAAATCAATTTGCAGACACATCTGGAAGGCGTGGAGCATAAGTAGCAAGATCTACTGGTCAATGCAATTGAATCTCCTTTACTAACAGGAGAGAGCCCCTCATCCCAGCCCTCCCCCTCTCATATGAAAGCATTTACCAGTTTTTTTTAATATGCACACAGAGCCCAAGAGCACAAACATATTTCTACCAAAGGTCATCCTTAACAACTTGCACAGTTTAAAACCACAAAGCCTCCTTGAATTAACTCCAAAAATCTCTAATAAATTTCACATACCAACAATGTTCCAAAGGAATTTACCTGGACAAGGAATATAACTTTTGTTTTCAGACTTATCTTAAAATCAATTGCATGAGCTTATGTAAAAAAAAAAAAGGAGGGGGGGTGATTATTCAAATAGAACTCTAACAATCTGTTAAAATTACATCTCCACTGCAGAATGAGGTCCTGGTAACTTCAGACTAGACAACAGCATTACAAACCAGAAAATGGGAACAAATGTTGCTGTAAACAATCAATCTCACAGTGTTTTTAACCTTACTTTGTGGCTAGCTTCTGGGAAAAAGATTTTTCCAAGTCCTAGTTCAGTGGCACTCAAACTTCAGTATTCCTAAGAATCTTCTGACTGAAAACTACACATTCTTGGGCCCACACAGACCTACCAAATCAGAATCTCTGGGGATTGGGAAGCTACAGTGTTTAACCTTAATTCCAGGCAATTCTGATGGTGGTGACTAAGGACCACACTCTAAGAAATACAGCCATAGCTAAGAGAGCACGTGTTTTGTTACATAATCACTAAAATAAAGTCAAGATGGTGAAGTAACTTGGACATTGATCCTGAGTATAGATTATAATCTATAAACTAATGGCCAAGGTTTAGAAATGTTTTCACTATTCAGAGAGACTGTCATTGTAGTATCAACAGATAAAACTACACAGTGACAATCTTTCATTAATGTTCAGTTGCCTGCTCTAAGTGTGGTCCCCAGACCAGCACCTCAGAATTTTTGAGTCCCACTTTAGAAGAAAATCCCTGGGGGTGGGGCTCAGGAATCCATGTTTTAAAATTTCTCCAGGTGATTCTTCCACACAGTGCATGCTCTCACATGTTTTAGTTAATGCAAACACATTTTATAACAATAATAATCACAATGTTTCTTCTTGCCTTGTCCTCTTGCTGGTTTTATTTTTGCTTTGATAAAGGATGTGATGTTTATTTGTTACCACACTCTGTCAATTTATCTCCACCTCCTCCCCACTGTGGTGCAAACTGAATCTTGTAGCACAGAAAGTCCACGACAGATTCATTTTCCACTAGCTGAGGGACAATTAGCACGGCCTGGGCAGCCAAAGAGTTGAGACCCTGCCCATCAGCATGGTGGCAGGAGTATGTACAAGGCAGCAATCCTCTTGGGCTCTAAGCTCCCTGATTCCACTGGGCACCTTCCCATGATGACTCCTAGGCAGTCCATGCAAGCCAGCCGGCAAAAAATCGAATAGGAACTTGGTGGTAGTGGTGGGTTTTCTCCCTAAAATATTATGTCCATGGTCGAGTGCATTCATTCTCATGTTTTGGAGTGCATCAAAATGGTCAGGGGAAACTTAATAAAAATATAGATTCCTTGGTTGTAACCCCAGCTTCTGATTCAGTAATATTCCAGAGGGTCTCCCAAATCTGTATTTTTAACGTTTCCCAAGAGATTCTTATGCATATCAAGGTTTGAGAATCACTGGTGTTATGGGAGAAACCCATGGTATGGAGCAGAAAATCTTAACTTGAGCCAAACTTACCCAGTATGTAGTGTGTAAACCTTGGTATACCACAGCTTCCTCAAAGTAAAAATAATAATACCTGCCTCACAGGACTGCTATGATGGCAATATATACATGCAAGGCCTTAGTGAAATGCCAAGTGCCAAACATAGGTCAGTAAATCTGGCAGGTGTAGAATACCACAACTACTACCGGCCAGGGTCCCCTTAGCCTAAAAGGTAACTTCACGAACAAGCAGTCCCACATCAGATTCAGATTCTGAGACACAAGTCAGTCTGACAATCTGTGTTATGTGCTGAACTGTGTCCCCTCAAAAACAATATTTGGAGTCCTAATTCCCCAGTACTTCAGAATATAACCTTATTTGGAAATAGAGTCTTTACAGAAGTAATCAAGTTAAAATGAGGACATTAGGGTGGGCCCTAATCGATTAGGACTGGTGTCCTTATAAAAAGGAGAAATTTGGACACAGAAACAGACACACATAGGGAGAAGATGGCCATCTACAAGTCAAGGAGAGAGGCCTGGCACAGATGCTCCCCTCACAGCCCTCAAAAGGAACCAACCCTGCTGACAGCTGATGGCGGACTGAGACAGTAAATTTCTATTGTTTAAGCCACCAGTCTGTGGCACTGCGTTGTGGCAGCCCTAACAAACTCATACAATCTGTCCACTTCCCATTCAATAGGAAAGTGTCCTCCTCCTGTTCCTTTTGTGAGGGACACCTGGGCACCTGATGCCCCTCGGATTCCACAGGGCTTATTCTAATATCTCCACCAGGCGTGTTCAAGAAGGTCTACATAAACTACTTGTCAGGCCCCTCAGAGGCCAGCTCTGGGGAACAGGGCATCACTACAGGCTCCACTGTGCAGTCCTGAGCCTGTTGCAACTGCCACGAAATCAGAGTTCCAAAACTTCCGCAAGTTCACCCACAAGAACCAGCAAGTAATTTACCAGCCTTAGAAAACCATCCAAACCCGTCCCCACACAGCCAGCTCACACTCCCTTTTTAATTCTGTCAGAGTGGCACTCACGGTCAGCTTCTAGCCGCCAGCTGGTCCGAGAGCTAGTGAGCCACCCTCGGCACTCGGGCACCTGAGGATCCTAATCAAGAGGACCCACAAAAGCCCTCAAGGAGATGATTTTCTCAAACTGAATGCGGCTTTCATTCTCACATAAGTAGGACAAAACACATTGGGAAAATGCCCCCAAAGAAAATAAAAAGCCCTTTCGATAAGCATTAAAACAGGAACCCTGCAGGGTCTTGTTCGGTAACCAGAAGGAGTGTGGCAGAGCGAGGAGCAGACTGACCCCGGTGAGATGTCTGTCCTGCCTCAGACAGGAGCTGTGTCTGTTCAGTGTGCAAGGCAAGCAGGCCCTTCCCCTGCAGGGAGACTGTCCCCAGTGCCCTGGCTGCCTTTACCCTCTACACACCCTTCTTGAGCAACCCATCCTAGGAGCCTCCCTAGGGTAACTGATAGAAACACAGGTGTCAAGGTCCCACTCTCAGAGATTCCAACTCAGTGAGTCAGGTGGGGTTAAGGAAGCAGTGATTTTAAGGAACTTCCCTGGCGATTCTTATGTACACCCAGGGCTGAGCACCACAGCCATGAATTAAAGTCAGGGTCCAACAGGATGTCCCAAGAAAAGGAGAAAGCTCCCAGCGGTGGTCAGGACAGTGGGATTCCAGTGCCAGCTCTGCCAAGTGGCCCCAGTAAGTCCCATCCTTCTGGGCCTCAATTCTTTCTGACTGAGGCTGAAGCAGAACAAATTGGGCCTCCCTTTTTAAAAAACAAACCTCCCTGGAATCACTCTAAGATGTCCCACAAGACATCTGCCCTTTCTTCTTGGAGGTATTAAACCCAACTCCTTTGTGGTTGCACCTCAGGCTGCCCTTGGCTGATATCTTACCCTTTAACCCTGTGAGGAAGGGCCCAGGAGTGACAGGTGCTGAGCCCAGTAGAGAGAAAATTAAGCCTCTTAAAGTTCCCTCAGTCTAATCTCTCAAACCCAGGAATAATCCACACTCCCCTTGGAAGATTTGCCATGCATGACCTCAGGCCACTCTCAGGAAATATCTTCACTTACATCAAACTAGGTCCTAGACATGGGTGTCAAGTAATTAAAGGGGCAGTCTTGAAGCTATGCAAACAGAAAGAGAAGAGAGGGGTTTTAATTTAAACACATAAAGCTTTGGGATTCTCTAATCTGGGTGCTTGAGAGAGCAGCTCTGAGGGAACCACAGAACATCCCCACTCATCAGAAGCAATTCACTCTGCCATGGGCTCAAACACCACATGAGAAAAAAGAGACATCTCTCCATGCGGTCAAGTGGTCCCTGGGGATGAGTGATGCACCAGAACAACTCACCAGAACACAGAGGTCAATGACAAACACTTGAGACAAGTGAATTTACCGTCTTGAACCCAGTGACAAAAGTCACAAGCAGACTGCTTAAGTGCCCCTCTTCAGAGATAAAAACGAGAGGCAACCATTTGTCTCCGTCTAGCTGTCCTCTGCAGATGCCTTCTATCATTCAAGTATTTAGCAAGGACGTGCTTCATTCATTCAACACTTGAACCCCTAACTCTTTTTTTTTTTTTTTTGTGAGGAAGACCAGCCCTGAGCTAACATCCGTTGCCAATCCTCCTCTTTTTGCTGAGGAAGACTGGCCCTGGGCTAACATCCGTGCCCATCTTTCTCTACTTTATATGGGACACCGCCACAGCATGGCTGACATGCAGCGTGTCGGCGGGCGCCCGGGATCCGAACCGGCGAACCCCGGGCTGCCAAGCGCGGACGAAACCGCTACGCCACCAGGCGGCCCCCTGAACCCCTAACTCTTAACAATTGACCTAAAACATATTGCCCCCATGAGACACAGCTTTTCCACCTCAACATATTTTCTTCCTTAGCTTGAATCTGGGAAAGATTTCTTTTTCCTTATCCAAGACTAACCTCTGTAACCAGCAAGTTTTCTTCATCAATTACTCATTAAAAATGTTTTGGTTGTCAGGGCCGGCCTGGTGGTGTAGTGGCTAAGTTTGCGAGCTCTGCTTCAGCAGCCTGGGGTTTGCGGGTTCGGATCCCAGGTGTGGACCTACACACCACTCATCAAGTCATGCTGTGGTGGGGTCCCATATACAAAATAGAGGAAGATGGGCACAGATGTCAGCTCAGGGCCAATCTTCCTCACAAAAAAAATAATTTTTTTGGTGAGTGCCTACTATGTGCCAAGCATTGTTTCTAGACACTTGGGGACACAGTGCCAGAGACGGTTTCTCTCGTGGAGCTTACACTCTAGTGCTGTGAGACAGACAATAAATGAATCACAGATGTAATACCAGGGAGTGATAAATGATATGCAAACAAAAGAGGAGAGGTTTGAGAGCAGGGCTAGGGGATACCAGGGAGATTTCAGGGCACTCCTAAATGCAGTGAAGTGTGAGAGGGCGCCTCCACCCTTCAGGAGTCAGGGTGACAAGATCCAGCAGGAGAGCTGGAGTTGGAGCTGCCAGGGCATCGAAGGAGAACCGGGTGAGGATCATGGCGTGGAAGCCAGGTGAAGAAAGGGTCCCAAAGAGAAGAATCAGTGGCTAACTGCTGCTGAGAGGCTGCAGGGGATGGCAAGTAAGGGTTGGCCCCTGGACATCACCAGTACCTGAAGAAGTATGGTTTTGGTGAAGGGGTGCAGCAAAAGCCCAATTGGAGTGGGTTCAAGACAGAATGAGAGAGGAGGAAATGGAGCAGAATGTATGAGAATTCTCTCGAAATATTTACTATAAGGGAGGGGAGAAGATGGGAAAACAGCTGACTGGGATCTAAGGTCAAGAGTGTGTTGTTGCTGCTGCTTTTTCCCTCAAGATGAGAGATCCTACAACATTTCTCTCATGGGGATTATCCATCAAGGGAAAACTGAGGATGCAGGAAAGCAGATATATGCACGAGTGAAAGCCTTGAATGCCAGCAGAGAACAGGCTCCAATGCACACGTGGTTACCATGCTGTGTGGTTACCGTGCAGGCAGGCTAGCAGAATTAGCATGGGAAGATGATGAAACCAGTTTCTGATTGCTTCCTTTTTCTCAGTGAAATAAGCCGGGTCATCAGTTAAAAGTGGGGTGGGGATAGAAACAGTGGACTCAGCAGTGCCTAGAGTCCCCCTTGAGGTTTGTGGTCATAAATCAAAAGTGAGACGACGCAGATGGCTGCGTGTTTTCTCCAGCCAGGTTCATCAGCCGGGGCGGGAGCAGAGTGAGCAGAGGATGAGGTTTTCCCAAAAAAGTAAGATGAAGGGAGGAAGGATCAAGGGAGTTGAGGGGGTATGCAAGCACCTGAGCTGGGGGTGGGAGGATGATGAGGACAAGAGAGGGATGATGGACAATGAAATAGTGGAAGGGTCACCAGGTCAGATGCCCTTGTAGGTGAAGGCTACATGGAATTGGGCACTAAAGGGAATAAGATGGGAAAAAAAAGATGAGAGTCAGCCTGAAATGCTTATGAAGACTTTGGTGGAGGTGCAGTTATTGGTAATATAACTTATAACCGGGTTTTTCAAATGATGGGTTGCAATTTTAGTGGGTTAGTGAAATCAATTTAGTGGGTCATTACCAGCATTTTTTAAATGAAAAAGAATAAAAAGTATGAGAGTACATTATACTAATAAAGGTAAATGCTGCTTTGTGAAGCTGCACATGAGTGTTCTCGACCCTGGCTACACATTAGAATTACCTGGTGCACTTACCCACCAATCTCAGGCCCCACAGAAAGCAATGAAATCAGATCTCCAGGTGATTCCAATGTGCAGCCAGGGTGGAGAACCCTACAGAAGAAACCCATCCTATAAGGCCCAGCTTAAGTATGACCTCTTTCATGAAAATTTCTCTCCCATTTTGCTTTTTTCATACACCCCACTACCACTACCAATTTTGCTTTGCTTATAACTTACATGTGAAATAATTAGAAAAGAATAAAAAGTATAAAATTTAAGTAGCTAAAAACAGAACAAATGTTTACCTGCTAAAGAATCTTAGAATTAGGGACCCACCAGTGGGGAGGGGAGCCTTTCAGGGAACCTTCTTCTTGAGCTTCAGTCATCCAAGCCTCTCAAGGACATCCAGACAAGTGAGGGTCCCTGAGGACAGCCAAGCACTTAATGTGCCACTGACATGCATTGTTCAAAATGTGTTCCTGTGGTGACACGGTAATAATCATTGAAATTAGAGTCATGTATCACTTAACAGGGATATGTTCTAAGAAATGCGTCGTTAAGCAGTTCCGTCGTTGTGCGAACATCAGAGAATGTACCTACACAAACCTAGATGGTACAGCGTACTACACACCTAAGCCATATGGTACTGATCTTATGGGACCACCATCCTATGTGCGGTCTGTCATTTTCCAAAAGGTCATTATGCAGTGCATGACTGTAATAGCTATTGCACTTAATTTCCTCCAAAAAAATGCACATCGATCAGATTACAACACAGTTTAAGAAACATTTATCATCTGTTCACCATTTTCTTCACAATACCCTTCATATGTAGCCAACTTTTTATTAACAGAAATCAATGACATTAAATCTTGACTACGTATATATGTACGATGAAAAAAAAACAGGAACCAGAGAAGCTCTAACAGTCCTTTCTGCTTTCCCATGAGAATCCATTATAGAATATTTAAAACTATATCCATGAACTCTGACTTTCACTGTTGATTGAACACATACATCCACCTACAAAATATCACTAAATCTCCAAACACCTACAAAAGAAACAGACAACAGTTAAGTAATATAACCCAAATGTTTATTTTTCTCAGCTTGGTGAAACTGATGAAACTGAGTTCACTCGTCTTGCTTGGCATTCGAACTTTCATTCATGACAGGGCAAAGCACTGGCTGGACAAGAACACAAGATCTGCTAAATAGAGGACGCTGTTCCTCTATGCCAGTGGTTCTCAAACTGTGGTCCATGACCACCAACATCAGCATTACCTGGGAATCAGCATTAAAAATGCAAATTATCAGACCCTACCCAAGACTTACAGAATCTGAAACTGGCCCAACTTGGGAGATTAACAAGCCCTCCAGGTGATTCTGCTGCATTCTAGCTTGGGAACCACTGTTCGAATCTAAACCCTGGTTTTCAAGTTGTGCAGAAGAGCCCGGGCTTCCAGTGGGCTGAGATTCTGAGTCTCCCACCAGGACTCACAGGGTCATGTGGTATGTACTTTTTAAAATGTGGATGGAGGTACCACTGCTTTTGAAAGTTTGGTTTTAGCAGTAACTACCAGGAACTCAGAAATTCTATCAAGTTTCAAAAATCACATTAAGAGGCAGGATTGAAAATGGTACAGGTACAGCAATCAACTAAGCTAGGGATAGTATGGAAGGGAACCTAGGTTCAAACGCCAGCACAGCTACCAAACAGCACCTCTCTGGGCCTCAGACAGGAAGACCAGCTTTGAGGAGATATTGCTGCTATCTAGGAAGACTCTTCAGCAGAAAATCCCTTGAAAGACTGATCCCATCCCTCGGAATGGGATCAGAGAAAGTCAAGGAAAAGGAGTGCTTGCTAAGAGCTTTCATGACTCCTATTTTCACTACTCTCCTGGGGTATCAAGGTAAACAGCTTTTCCTGAAGCCATCCTTTACACTGAAGGAATTTACTACAAGTTGGGAAATCTCAGGATTTTAGCAGATAATTAACTGAAAGTTTCCAAAGAGATAAGAGATTGCTGCAGATGGCATCCGAGAAAACAGGCGAGATATTGCCCAGCTTTTGTTTCCAAAACGGTTCCAGATGAGATTCCTATTCATTAACCAAATACCATTTTGAAGTGTTTTCATATAGAAAAGTCTGCGTGTTTGAGCAAGTAAACCATTCGAGGTATATATCAAGCAAGTTAATCACCACATCCTTTTAAATTGCCAATTTTAAACAATATTAAGTTTTATGTGTCCTTCCACATTTTTCTCCAAGGTCATACAAATAGAGCTTCTTTTTTAAATCAGAAATAGGGTCATACCATGTATGATACTCTGGATATCATGTACATCCCTCAGAAAATAATCCACAGTATGGCTGTACCCCATTTTATTCATCCTACTGATAGTCATTCATGTTGCCTCTAGTTTATTTACTGTAATAATCCTGCAATAAACATCTTCACACACAGATCTTTACAGGCTGATGTTTTTATTTCTGTAAGACAGGACTCCAAATATGGGACTGCTGGGTCATATGGCATGCACGTTCCAAATTTTCACAGAAACTGTCTGTTTTTCCTAAAGGCTGCAGCAATTCACATTCCCACCAAGAGTCTGAGAATTGCCCCCACCCCACACACATCCAACAGAGGATGTTACCAACCTTTAAAATGTGAATCAACTGGATGCACAGAAAACTAATATCTCTGTTTTTTAGTTTGCATTTCCCTGACCATTATGGAGGTTGAGAACTTTTCACATTTATTTACATCTCTTCTTTGGGGAATTGCCTGTTCACATCCTTTGCTCATCTTTCTATTGTGTTGTCCTTCAAGTATTATTTAATCACACACTCATCTCCTCCCCCCCCAATCTACTGCATACGTAAAGTACCAAAACATCACCCTCCAGGATCTCAGTGTGTAGGCTGAGGGCAGATGATGTCTTCTTAGCATGAAGTACATGGTAAGCCCTCAAAAACAATTGCTGAATAAGAGAATAGCAGGCTTAGAGGATTTTATTTAATTAAACTAGAAGAGTAAAAAGGAAATATAAATATTCATGACTTGTTCTACATATTCAGAACAGCATCACTTTGGCTGAAATTAAATTGTTGGTTAATGGAAAAACAAAACCATGGTCCTGGCACTGACTCTGACAATCCACTGTGAAAAGGGTGGCAAACGAGCCCAGTCCTAATTCATAGCTCTGGTGACACATAAATAAAGGCTCTCACAATCAAAGCATTTTGTACCCAGCCTTGTCATTCATATGGCACCTGCCACTGAGCCACAGGTTGTTAGGATGGTCAATGAACAGGGGAAGCCTACCTTACGCATTTTGTTTCTCTCTTCTTTTTTTCTCTCCACCTCCCTCCAAGATTTTTTTGCTTTTCAAAATCTCCTGCTTATTGGGGAGGGGCATGTGGGAAGGGCCTGCAGGAGGAGTTTGACAGAGTTCAGATTCTTTTAACTTTAGGCACATCTGGTTATACCCACCATTTATCCCCATTCTTTGTAATAGTTTTGTTTGGCTTATGTTTTAACTAGTCTCCTTATTAAATATAAAAGTAATAGGATTAAAAAGTTCTGGGGGAAAGTACTATAATTTTAAAAGGCACCAGTTGGATATGCTAAGCTGTAATTCTAGCACTGCTTATTAAGTTTTCCTTCTTGTCCTTAAAATTTTTCATACCCAATAAAAATAACTTTGAATTATTTAACTCTTTTTTAGTACTTCCTGTATTGGACAAACACCACCCAAAATCTCCAAGAAAACATCATGACTCAAAAGTTCTGGAGCAATAATGTCACAGATCATAAGTTTAAGAAACCGTCCCTAGAGTCTGGGCATGCCACACACACACCACAACACACACACCACACGGCCTGGTAAATTGACAGGCAACTCTCCAGTATGCATAGGAGTTTTCCAACCTTTTGAAGTTACAAAATCTTCTTAATAGGAAAAAAATGCAGGGACTTTGATCAAGCCATGAAGTTATAATAAGAATCAGGCAAGAGGCCACAAAGAACAATTTATAACACTTTGTTAAGAGAGGCATAAAAAAATAGATAAATATTAAGGTAGTAAACTTGGGAATGAAGATCGAAGGGTTTGCAATAAAACTTCTCTTTCAATTTTTTATTTCAGCTTTCTTGAGAAAACTTTTTTAAAATTTTTATTATATTATGTTTAACACAGGCACAAAAAAATATTTGACACAAATGCAGTTATAAAGCATAATGCTAAAATGAATAAATATATCTTGAGATGTATAGGGTTTTTTCCTGAGCATAGTTGGTAAAAAGTTAGATTGTTTGCCACCTGTAACCCATCCTTAACTGCTCTTGGGAACTAACGATCTGCTGGGAGTGAGTGGGGGAATCAGTATAATTGTGAGATCTAAAAGAAAAAAACTATTAGAAAATAACACACACAGACCCCCCTCTCTAAAACTTGACTTCACTTAAAAATATTCTAGGGAATAGTGTTTGAAAAACCCTGAACAAGTACGTTTAGCAGTGGTGAATTCAAGACACACATATAAGCCTACGCCTGTAAAGAATATACCCAGTCACTCATTCAACAGGGTCAGGTTTTAAAAGTTCACTTTCCCTTAGGAGGTAGAAACACAACATCGATGCCAAAAATAGAGACTCTAGTAACTCCTTAGTATCTCCTTGATAACCTGAATAAGTACAAAAGCAGAGAGAAACCAGTGACTTCCCCAATCTGAGGAGCCCTGTGTTTCTGCCATTCAAGGTATCACCTCTAAGACTGGAAACTTTACAAAACCGATGGAGGCTTTCTGCAAATGATTTGATTCTCTCCTAAATTAGTTATGCTAATTTTAGATAAATCTATCTTGGGCTCTGGGTGTTTTCCACAATTCTAGGGCTCAATGAAAAAAAAACAGCATTCGCACAGATATTCCTTCTCTCTCAAGGCCACTTGTCTAGTCACATCCACCACCCCTCCTCCGTTTTTGCATAGATATCCTAAATCAGAAATCAAGGAAGATAAAATCTTGGAAACTCAATGGCTGACATTCACACTGGAGGCACTGAATGAAGTGGACAACAGAAAGAGCAGCCTAATTCCTGACATCACAGGACACATCTCTGAGATGAAAGCCTTCCCTCCTTCCCCGCCCCTCCTGTGATCCCTTGAAGCTTCTCCAATGATGGAGCCCCAACGTGCTGACATGACCTCAATACTAGGGCATCATTTCAATAAAACGCCAAGGAGAAAGGGTGGCACGTTCCTGCCAGCTGATTGTAGGTCGGCAAACACGCCCTTCCCCTGCCCCTTCACAAAGCAGAGATCACAATCTACTTCAAAAGTAAAGATTCCCCACCGCCCCACTCCCGAGAAGTCGCCAACTCCAAGCTCTGGAGAAGGGATGATGCGCGCAACCTGACGAATGCCACAACTCAGCACACCCAGGTACTATTAGAAGCCAAAGTAAATGGTACTTACAGCACCAGAGTGCTTGTAATTTATGGATATTTTGGGGTCCATTTCTCCGAACATCATCCCTACCCTCCTGTCTTTAATCGTGTCTTGGACAACGCCAACATTTCAGCTCATTCCTCTCTCATCTGCTGGGAATATCCAGAGGTTAGCTTTCACCACGAGACACAGGGATTCTGAATCAACTCCCTTTCGCAAGTCAACTCGCCTCTTCACCGGCAGGAAAAATCCAAATTTCCCCACGCGTCACCCAAAGCCCCAACTTCTGGAAACACCCCTTTACCTCGCCTCCACGAGCTGGCACTCGGCAAGAGCCGACCACGCAGCCCCCGGCGCTGCTGCTATCGCCGCCGCAGCCACGGAGGCGATAAGGAGGCTGGCTGGTCTTCGGCCCCCGGGGCGACCGAAAGCCAGGCCCTCGGCCCTGATCCGCTAACGCGGGCGCCTCCTCGCCGCAGGGAGTGAGCTCCCGCGCCTTGCGGGGCGTCCAGGCGAACCCTGGCGCCGGGAAAACGCTCTGCACCGGCGCCCGGCCGGGCGACGCCGCCAAGCGCACCGCTCCGGCGGAGCGCCGGGGCAGCCGTGGCGGCGGGGGAGAGGGGCGTGTTCCTTGCGCCTCCGAGCCGGAATGCCGTGTCTCGGCAGGACAGGGGAAAGAGGCGAGCCAAGCGCGCAGTCCTTGACGGCAGCTCTCGGCCCTCAACCCCGGCGGGGCCGGCCTGGCGACGCGCTGCAGCCCGCGCGCCCTTGCGGGGACAGCCGCCGTGCGAGCCCTGCGCGGCCCCCTCAGCGCCGGCCTCGACGCGCAAACTTTCTCGGGGAAAAGCGCTCCTGCCTCTCCTGCGGGGGCGCCGCGCTATCCCCGGGGCGCAGAAACTGTTCGCCCCCCCCCCCCGCAGCCAAGACCCACTGAAAATATGGCGCCCCTCGAACGTCGTTCCTCAGTCCCCTCAGGGAATCCCGAAATGCCAGTCTCCAGGACCCCAGGCTCCCAGTGGGCGCAAAATTTCAGCTCGGGGGGCCGAGGAAGGAGAGGGAGCCGCTCGCCTAGCGCGAAGCCAGCGGCACTGAGTCCAAATCCTGTTCTCGCTCTCGGCCGGGCGCTGCTCCCATCCCTGAGCGGCCAGTTTGCTGGGAGCGAGTCTGCCAAGTAAAGGGGAGTCGTGGAATCGGCAGGTCTGAGAGTCCGGGACTGGGGAAGGAGCTCCGCACCGGCGGGCTGTCTTTGCCCGGAGCCTCGGCCGGAGACTTGTTTGCAAACTGACGCTGGAGTCGGAGCGGCCAGTGCTGGAATGAAGCCGCTCCGCCCGCGCCAACGCTCCTGGCGCGGGGGCCTGGCCGGGGCTGAGGGGACACTCCAAGCTGGCGGGGCCGCTTTTCAAAGCCCAGTTACCGGAAACCCAGCGGGACCCCCGGAGGGGACCGGCTGCCCACAGCCAGGAATCCGCTCTCGGGCGCCGGCTGCGAGGCTGTTTGCAAACCGCTGCGCCCGGGTCGAGTGCAGTGAAACATACATATGCAATAGACAGGTGCATTAATTTAATTTTATTTCTTTTCCTTCAAAAAGCCCTCCTAGAACATCAAATCTGGGAGCTTTGCGGGATTTTTTTCTGCATTGGCATCACTCACGAGATGCAAAAGGAAGGAAAAAACCACCCACATTTTCCTTCTGTAGAGGGGAGGGAAAAGACACGAGAAATTCATGCAACATGCATGCAGCTGGAGGAAGAGGACAACCCGACTGAACCGTGCGTCTTACCGGGGGATGCATTTACTGTCTCATTGCAGAGCGCCTGCCCTGGAGTGCAGCCGGCGTCCCCCCCCCCCCCCGCCGCGCGCCGGGCGACCGCTCCGCTCCCGCAGCCGCCTCAGCCGCTGCCGCCGCCGCTGGCTCCGAGCGCGGAACAAGAGCCGAGGGCGAGCGCGAGCTCACGGCCCGCGAGCGCCGGGAGAGCAGGAAGCGCGTCATCACTCGGGGACGGCGCGGCTCCGCTCCGGTAACGGCGCCGCGCGGCACCCGGGCTGGGCTATCACGGGCTCCAGCGGGCTCCTCCTGGGTCTCTGCCCCGCGGCTCGGTGCTGAAAGGGTCTGCGAGGGAAGGCGACGCGCCGGCCGAGCTGTCGCAGAGAGAGGGGGGCACAGGGTGACCCCGGCTCCCTAGAACTCGCGTTCTGCTGTGTAAGGGAGATTGGGGAAGGGGGACACGGCGTCTTGTGGAAGCGAACGCAGAACGCTCCCCCCGGACCACCAGCCAGGCCCTGGAGGAAGCGAGGTGTGGCTCCGATGAGAGGACCCTGGCGGGCTGTGGGGTCCTGCGGGGATGCCGTCGGCGGGAACCCGCGGCGGGGCTGTCCCTCTCTGCAAGTGTTGCACACGCGGACACCGAAACTGCTGGTCAGAGGTCATTTAGGGATTTAGAGAACAGCTTTAGGGGTGGGGGGGTACTCTATTAAGTTCATAAGAAAAAAATTTTTACCTGCCTACTATGTCCTTAAAGTCAATTATATACTTAAATTTACAGTCATTAGGAAATGTTGTAGGATGATATGAAACAATGTGAAGGTTATTAAGGAGGTGAGGAGACAAATCACAAAACACTAAGTACCATATTATCCCAACTTTAAAAACTATGATGTATGGAGACAGAAAAGACTGGACAGTTAAACCCCAGGCTGTTAACTAGGTCTCGGTGATTGGTGGAATTGTGGGTGATTTTTCTTTTTCTGCTTAGTTCTAATTTCTGATTTTTCTGTAAGGGACACATTAGTTTTGTAATTTCAAAAAAAAATTTTTAACAAGAAAAGATCTGACATTTTTCTCTGTGGCATTACAAAATGACCAGGATAGACCCCCTTTTCCAAGAAATAGGTAGCAAATCTCTTCAATTACTCATAAATGCAACTACAACCTTTTAGTGTTTCCAGAGCATGAAACTGCTGTCATTATACACTGGAGAGTGAGTTGATTATGTAAGTCGAAACTATCTTGAGACTATTGGAACATTGGATAAGGCTGGACACACTGTAAGAACAATAGCATGTCCTTATCCGAGCTGATGAACTTCATTTTATTATGACCACAGAGATCTTTATAACCTTAGAGTACAGCTGTGTAACTTACTGCAGAGAATAAACTTTATAAATCAAAAATCACAGTCAGAGGACCAATTAACTGGCAACTTGAGAAAGTCCTAAAAGTTGCAGGGCACAGACTCTTTCTAATTGCACAGGAAAAATGTTTCTGTTCACCACATCTTTTTAAACATTCACCAGTCTGACAGAATAACTGGTGGTGGCAGCAAGTCACCTCAAGGGATAGTTAAAAAGTAAATGTTTATTGATTTCTGTGAGAGATTGGTAATAAGCTCATTAAATTAATGCCACCTAATTATCCCTTGGTTTACTGACAAAGAGCAACCATATTTTCATAGCTCAAATGTCAGATTTATGTAAAGAAACCCATCAAGGTGAAGAGAAAAATTTATTGCAACTCAAGTCATTTTTCCCTTTCACTTAGTCCTGGGTTCACAGGGTCCAATGGCTTCCCATCAAGCATCTCAAAATCAGTTTTTTCTCCCCAACTTGGATTTCAAGATTTTCTATCACTTAATTCACCTTTCTCAGTATCCCCGTGCTCCTCCACTGCCTGCCAATGAGATGCCGTTTAATATTAGAAGGTGAGCTCTATGAGAGCAAGGATCTTGTCTGCATCTCTGTGCCTAAAAGAGGGCCTGGCATATAGTGGATATACTTTTTTCATGAAAATAGCATATGTGCTCAATGTCTGCTTGGCTAGTTCCTGAGATATTTGGAAAGTTCTCTCTCCTATTCTCCTGGGATGCTAATATCTTGTAGAGTTATACCCTTGGTTTAGTCAGTAATTTTAGTCTTTTCAAAATAATAGCTAAATCCTAAGGCGTTCAGTGCAGTGCAGCACAGGTATCTGAATATCTGTGCATTACTAATCCAATTAGCACTATTTTGTGGCTCTGTGAGATGAATCAAACCCCTTTCCCCAGTGAGAAAGAACACCAATCCTAGAATTCTCTGCTTTAGTCCTGGCTTCTAACCAACTGACTTTGGATACCACTTATTTTTATAGTGTCTCAGTTTACCTAACCTCTCGTGACCTCAAAGCTATTTACTCTTTCTTTAGAAAAACCAGCTCTAACCATTCTATTGCCTAGCAGTATATTTTTCAACAAACTTCCCCAATAGAAGTAAAATTGATTTTACCAGAAACTGAGACTCCTCCTCTAAACCTGAAAATATAGTTATTTCTAAGTTTAGAGTCAGCTATTAGCAGTCTCTCTCTTTGCTACTCACAGTGATCATAGTTCATTATAGACCAGCAAAAAATCTGAGTTAACAAGTTCACATTCTTGGGCTTTGTCTCCACCCAGCAGAGGAAACATGGTGGCAGTTTAGGTTAGACTATCTAGGACCTGCAATAAAACTCATTCCATTTAAGCAATTTACCAAGCCTTCGTATTGTTCCAATCACTGCCAAGCAGATCATTAGGAACTGAAAAAATATTAATTTGTGTGAATAAAAAGTACAGCATTTGGGGAAGTAAATCAAAGAGATAGCTTCCAAGTCACTTATAAATACATCTGGAACTAAAACCCATTTTTTCCACAAGCTAGAGCTGTAAATACCAAACCAGACGTTCCTTAGTGCTAAAGAGCCAGACACTAAGAAATTGCTCTCCTCCCCCGCTATTGCACTCTTAGCCTTAACATCCTGACTTCCTGTCTGCACGTGTGTATACCTGAGCAAACCCACTGTGTCCATATTGAAGAGCAAAAGGAAGTTCCACCAAATATGTTCCACTTTTGTTTATAAGATCATATTTTATGCTGTGTTAAGATATCTTCTAGGGCTTCCTTGATACAATACACCAATAGTTCATGATATTTTTCTCCCTTTCAAAATTGTTTGTATCCACTCCCAGGATCAAGGTGGACATGGGAACCACATTTTCTAAAAATTGCCTATTACTCAGAACCAGAGATGAAAACAAGATACTTGGACTTCTATTCTCACTTGAGAATAAGTATAGAAATCTCCCTGTCTCTTTTCTAATTATAAATCCTAGGAGAGAATATTACCTAATAATTATAGAGGGAATATTATCTGAGTTTCAGTACAGCATATAGTTACTTTCATTTTATTTGAAAGATAGATATTTGGCAGTTTGCAAGAATTAATATATTTTCGTTTTTTAACTATCTCTAAGCATGGGGCCTCATCTCATTCCTGACTATTCAGGATGGAGTGATAGATGCAGATTTAAGTATCTTTTTTTTAAAGAGGAAATTGCTCAGATAGATTCAGGAAACGATTGTTATTGTTGTACCCAACACAGAATGTGCTTGAGAGTAATTTTTCTTTTCCTATAGTATATAAAACACACTATGGAAGGTTTTTTAAATGTCTCTGAGGAAACTTGCTGTCTAGAAGAATACCAATAATTACTATGCTAAATTGGATTTATCTTTAATCCAAATCAAATGGTTAATATAAACAGTATGTGAGGCATGATGTTTCTATTGTGGTTGGTTGCTCACTGATTTAAGACATGTTTGGGGTTATGATACTGTGGTTAAAAATATTTTAAAATATTTTTATTATGGATCATCAAAACTCTTATTAAATATCTAACTTTTCAGTCTCTACTCATTTGGGATTTTTTTTAATGTTATATATATTAACATGTTTTCATGAAATGTTCTATAATATCAAGGTATTTTGGAAAGACTTTTTTTTTGTGTGTGTGTGTGTGGGGAAGACCAGCCCTGAGCTAACATCCGTCGCCAATCCTCCCCTTTTTGCTGAGGAAGACTGGCCCTGGGCTAACATCGTGCCCATCTTCCTCCACTTTATATGGGACGCCGCCACGGCATGGCTGGCAGGCAGTGCGTCGGCGGGCGCCCGGGATCCGAACTCGCGAACCCCGGGCTGCCAAGCGCGGACTAAACCGCTGCGCCACCGGGCGGCCCCTGGAAAGACTTTTAAACTAAAAAAAAATGATAGTGTTTATTTAATCTGTGATCCTAGTGTATTGCCCCACTATCATTAAAATATGTTGAACATGATTGGCTTCTTTGGCTCCAAAGGTGTATTTATTTATAGGTGCCACAAAACTCTTTTAAAACATTTTGTTTAGGCATCAGACCAACTTTAATTTAAAAATAATACATTTATTGTCATGTAGGAAATATTCTAAATCTACCTCAAATGGAATAGATTTGTTCTAAACAGATAAGATGATTAGATCGTGTCTAAGTAAATGTGGGTAGAAATTACTTAGATATTTTTAATGTAATTTCAGAGAGATAAGTGATGACTTTGGGTCTACATCAAAGACAAAATAAACAAAACCAACACAACTGTTACTTGCCTATTTCTTAAATCAATTTAACAAATATTTGTTGGGTTAGTACCAGGACCCATTGTAAGTAAAACACTCTCCTTCCCAGCTGTGCAGAATCCAACTGAATAAAATACAACCCATGCCTTTTAGGAGGGTTGGAAAGATTAGAAAGGCCACACCAGATATTCAAATTAATGCTGTTGATAAGAGGTCTTTAAAGGTCTCCTTTAATCTAGTCACCTCCCTCAGAGTTACAAGCTCCAGAGGTTTAGAATGCACCAAAAAAAAAAAACAACAAAAAGATGTTATTTCCTGTCAAGACCACTCCTAGGCACAGAGGAATAGCTGTGGTCCTTGTAGCCCTATGTTCTGCTGCCCAGAGCAGCCCAAAGCAGATGTCTTAGGATATCAACTTGGTATCATTAAGAGCCCAGTTGAACCTTTAAGTTCGACTACAATACAGGGAGTTCTGATGAACTGGCTCATACGTTATTTGTCTCGCCATTTTGAATATACTTTTACTTCCTGCCAGATCCATCTCCTGGAGCTCCATCAGGTTAGGAAGTTTTGATTGTCCTCACTTTGCCTCAAAAGGTGATTCCATTGAGATTTGTCAGACTTTTGGCATTATCATTTTATTCTATCTTTATTTTAATAAACTCAAACTTTTCAGCATTAGTCAGAACCACATTTGCAAAGACTGTAAAGTTGGCATGATACAGAGCCATGTAAAAAGTAAGTAAGTTGAGGGGGTTGGCCCAGTGGCACAGGGGTTTAGTTCACGCTTGGCAGCCCGGGGTTCGCGGGTTCAGATCCTGGGCGCCTGCTGACGCGCTGCTTGTCAGCCACGCTGTGGCGGCGTCCCATATAAAGTAGAGGACGATGGGCACGGATGTTAGCCCAGGGCCAGTCTTCTTCAGCAAAAAAAGGGGATTGGCAACAGATGTTAGCTCAGGGCTAATCTTCCTCACACACACACACAAGGAAAGTAAGTTGGAAGGAAGCTGGAAAGAAGGAACTATCCATTCAGATGATTTGTAATAAATACATCAGCTCTTAAAATTATTCTTTAAATATTTCCCCAATACAATCTGAGTAAAATTAAAACAAAACAAAAACCTCCAGCACCAACTCAATTAGCTTAATTTTTTCTACCCAAAGATAAAATAGAAATAAGGGAATAATGTTTCATCTTCCCTAACGTCAGAAAGATTATTTTCAAAAACATCATTTTGGTCTCCTATGAAAATAAAGGGTTTTATATTTTTAAAATGTATTCATATGTGACTCAGAACCACAAGGATACTATAGAAATATAGGGCTCTTTACAATAATCAGTGGGACCAAGTGCCATTTTAGTATCACTTAGCTCTCTAATTGCACTCCATGCCATTCTAACTTTCATTCAATGATCCTTTTTCCTATAGTACCTAAGCACAGAGACCCCAACACATAAACTTTCCGCATTCACTGGCTTCAGTTATCCTACTAACGAATCTTTTTCTTCATTATCCATATCAGTGGACACAGCTCAATAGATTTCTTAGTGAATCAGAAAGACAGTCAAAAGAATTGATTATTCTGAGGTTCCTTCTTTTTATACCTAAAATAAAAAATAAAGCATTAATGAATTGATGTTAAACCCTATCATTTTGATGATAAGTGTCTGACTCATCTTTTTGTCCCCTAAAATCCAGCATCCATAGCAGCAGGCTCTGAATATATATTTATTAAATAAATTTCTCTACTGTCATTTAGATGAATTAACTCAGCTGAACCCACAAATGCCCAGTTTACAACCAATAGATGTCTAGGGCATTGGGACCAAATTCATGAGGGCCAAGTTTGTAAAAACGAATTTCTCTCCTTTTGTAATGTCTGCATCCTCTCTTTTAAAAATTATTTTAATAGTCTCTCTTCCATCTCTGTCTCCCAGTCACCCAGTTCCTCTCTCCAAAGGCAATCATTTTTACCATTTTCTTGGCTATCTGTCCAGAATATTGTATTTCTATACAAGCATAAATGTATGTTCACTTTTTTCCACAAATAGTGGCATACTATTCTGCTACTTGCTTTCTTTGTTATTCTTTGTAGATAGAGGTTTTTTTTTAATTTTAACATGCTGTTGTGAAAATTTTAAAATTGTGTAATGAACCCCATGTACTCCATCACCCAATTTCAACAGTCTCCAGATATTGCCACTTGCTTCATCTATCCTTTATTTGTATATGTATATTTTAAAGCAAATCTCAGATATCATGTAATTTCATCCCTATTCCCTAAATACATTCTACTCTCTAAATCATAGACGTTTTCTTATATAAGCACAATGCCATTGTCACACCCAATAATATTAATTCCTTAGTATTATCCAGTGCCCAGTCTATACTCAGATTTCCCTAATTGTCTTTAAAATGACAAACATTAGATTTGTTTTCTGTATTTCTTAAGTCTCTTTTCATCTAGCTATCTAGAGTCCATCCTTCTTTTTCATATGGCATTGACTTGAAAAAAACTGTTCAACTGTCCTGTAGAATGTTCCACACTCTGGATCTATCTGCCAGTCCTTTGCGGCATTGTTTAACTTGGTCCTCTATCCCCCTATATCTTGTAAACTGGAAGTTGTTTCTATCCACTTCATTAGGTTCAGGTTTAACTTTGGGGCAGGCATACTTCATAGCTGGTGCTGAGTGTCTCACACTGCATCAAATCAGGGGCCCATAATGTCAGGTTGTCTGCATTTCAGTGAAGGTGAGATTGACCAGTGGGCCCAGGAGATGCCAACCTGGTCCTGACATGTAAAGTTCCCATAGCTTTTTATCAAGGAGGTTCACCACTGATGGTTGTTGCCTGAATTGATGATTCATAAGGGCTGAAAAACAGGGGTATTCTTGTTCTAGAACTAGTGTGTGAAAGAATATACTTGGTGACAAGCACCTTCTTTCCCTGAAAAGGTTCACAAGATGTTAGAATTCATTGAATTGGAATATTTACAAAAAAAGTTCATGGAAATACATCATCATAAGAATTAGCACTAAGAAGGCTCCAAATCCTTCTAAATTCCATTCAAATGGAAATTAAAAACTTGTAATTTCAAAGCTTTGTTTGTTTGTTTTTTAAGGTTTAAAAAGTCTAGGTCCATTTAGGAGCAGCTAATATTGTCATTGGGCAAAGAGGGGGTGGTCTACACTTATATAACATTATAAATATAATCTATTGGGAATTTTTCCCATTTACATAATAGAGACTATCATATCTATAGGAAGAAATATTCTCAGAATATTCTGAACTTAATTATAGATTTATTCCCTTTATAGAATGTTAGAAAGATGGAAACAATCCTCTCTGAGGAGGAAATCTCCAGGGAGATGAATATTCCCATAATTGAAGATAAGACTAAGCAGAGAACCACTGTGGCTGGGAGGCCAGAGAGAGAGAGGCTTTCTAAGCATTGGGCATTTCCCTGAAATGAGGTGTGTCTCTCGTTCAAACCTGGACTCACTGAGCTGCTCATTCAAATGTCTCGGCCCTGCTCCAAGAAATCCAGATTTAGTAAGTCTCCTCCTTTAAAAGCATCCCTAGTGATAATGATACAGTTGGTCCAGAGACTACATTTGGGAAAACCCCATCATAAATGCTTTCTGTCTCACACCTGTGCCCATTAAACATTACCTAGTAGAGCTGATGCATTATAACACTATTTGTCTCTGAAGTGTTTCCTAAAGAATTATAGTCCATTACGCTACACTGTAAAGATGTATACATTTCTCCATACTCTTCATGCAAGTCAAAGAGAGTACCCTCTTGGCAATAAGCATCAGTGCACCATGCAGCCGGGCTGGTCCATGCCAAACAGCACTCTCCCTGCCACTGAATGGAGTGTGTTCTGCAATGACTGCTTTATTCTCCACCATGCCCGCCCTTCTGTCATTCATTTTGTGTTCTGGAGAAGTTTTGACCCATGATCGCTGACAAGATGTGCCAGTGATAGTACAAGATCCATCATGGAGGAGCAAAGGCAAAGCCAGTGTAGGCATGGGAATGCATGCTGTCCAGGGGCTCAAGGGCCTCCCAGGAAATGGCTGAGGAAATGGAGGGTAAAGAGAAGAAGGCAATTACAGACTGGTGGAAGGAGACTTTCTGGAGGATGAAGGGTATTGAGGGGTATAGCATCAGGGTAGATGCCCAAGAAGAAATGAGGAGGGGAGGCCTGACACTTCAGAGGAAATTGGAAGAGAAGTGAGGAGCACCCACTAGCACACAAGGTTCAGAACATCTATTTCCACAGGGACTCTGTGATAACAGCTTCATTTAGCGCTGAGTTAGTGAGACAGCTTCACCCAAGTTCACCCCCACTTCCCCACAAACAGCTTACTCCTGGATTGATCTTTGGGCTGGATAATGAACCATTTATGAAGGAAGAAGCTCCAAAGTGTCAAAGGTGTGTATGTGCATATGCCCATGCATGCTACCTTCATGCTCTCTGCAGAGACCAAGCATAGGCAGAGACACCAAAGGGACTTGAAACAGCAGTTTCCCCAGGCAGGGCTAGGGTAACTGAACTTGTGACTGAGCCATGAAGGAGGGCTGGAGAGAAAAAATGTCCAGGATGGAATATTTTTGTTTGTTTCCAGGGTGTATTGAGGAACTCATTTTCTAGGGAAGTGAGATAAGACTAGAAGAACCCCTAGAATGACTCAATAGCAAAAAACTGGGAGTGTCCCAAGTCAGAAAAGTCAAGGGGCAGATGAAATGTTGGAGCCAAAAGACGCAGGGAACTGGATCAGGAAGAAGCCAAGCTCCTATCTACTTGAGTGACCTGGAATGGGACATGATATGGAATGGATTGGACACTTGGGTTCCCTCGACATATGTATTCTTCAGAAAACAAAACAAGACAAAGCAGATAGAGAAATTTTCTAATTAATTAAAACTCTTCAATATTAAGAACTTCAATACTAAACTCTTCAATACTAGTGAACATTCTACTGGGTCATACTAGCTGGCTCATTCAATTAGATGTATTTCTAGTATCCAGCATTGTGCTAGGCACATGGACAGCTCCCAATAAATTTCCTGAATGAATAAATAAATGATGGGTGGAGTTCAAGCCCAATGATGTGTTATGCCAAACAAAATAATGACTGGAAGTCTTTGTACCACAGACATCTCTAGTGCCATCCCACTACCAATGTTCCCACTGTGTTTTTAATCATAGCACTTATACTTGACTCATATGCACATAACTGTCTTGTCCACCAGATCAAGCTTCCTGATGGCTTGGTTCCCAAGGGATCATGTCTCACTCAACTTAAAGTCCTCAGTTCTTACAATAGTACTTAGTACGAAGTAGGTTCTGAGCAAATATCTATTGAAGGAATGACCCAAGGCATGAACAACTAGTAATTTATCAAAGGACTCAGATCTTTAATATTGACTCAGTTCAGTGTCATCTAAGCTGCCCTTTTTGTCCCTCCCACAATGCACCCTACATGTTTGAAGAAGTAACTTATACAGATGGGAAAAAAATGAGCTGGAAGGTTCTAGGAGGAAAGGAGACCCTTAGCAAACCATGCTGTCATTTGGAAGACAGTGAGATAGTTGTGGTTTACCAAATAACCCTGACAGAGGCTGGATGTCACCAGCGTGGTCTAGTGTTGACTGGTGGTTTCTTACCCATATGTTCTTTGGTGTTTTTTGAGAACAGACTCAGAAACCATTTCTCATTTCCACAAAATGAGCATAGCGAGGGCAGGCCATTTCTTCAGGAGAAATGGTGGCCTCCCACATTGCCACAAACAGAGAAGTGATAAAACATGAAATTACTTATAAGCTGAGGGGAATCTTTTTAGTCCCATGTTTTGAATGACAGTTTTTAAGATTAAGACCAAAGTTATTTGTTTGAATTAAATTTTTCTGCAGGTGAGGACCTACTTCAAGGGTTCTGTTTTCTACCTTACCTGGTTCTATTCAAGATTACACAGATCAGTCCTGGCAAAAATAATTACTTCCAAAGGGGGTAATTTACTGAGGAGGAGAATGAGAATTGAAATGGAAATCAGGAAAGCTAGGTGGCTCCCGCAGTAGATATGTGACCTTGGACATGTTCCTTCACTTTTAACATCAGAACATTCTCATTTGCAAATTGAGCAGGTTGAGTCAAATAATCCATAATTCCACTTCCAGCATTCTGTCATTTCTGTACACATCTATAAAGCAAATAATCATTGCCATTCATCTGACACTTATAATCTATTGCCTTGTACTGTAGTTAACACACGTCTTGTTCCCTCAACGAGAGTGGGCATCCCTTAGGAGCTGAAATGTGTATTATACTTTGTAGAGGTTGCTGCTGGGAGTGTTGGTGGCTCATCTGAGTCCCTCTCCACCCCTCCCAGTATGAGGGAAGGGCGGGGGGAGGCTGGGAGACAGCCAGTACCTAATGACTAGCTGGTTGACGTGGGGGACACCGGTAATAATGGCCAAGGGGAGACAACTCTGAAGAGCTGCTTCAGCTGCTGCAGCTGTGACTGCATCACAGTCTGACCTCTTCCTCTGTTTATCCGGCTTTCCTCACTCCCTCCAGGTGTGGTTCCTGAAAGCATTTCCCAGTGGGCCTCCTGCATGCAAATCTCAGAGTCTCAGAGTCTTTTTTCTGGGAGTCGTAACTGTTCCCCACTACCTCCCTGTCTCTTCCCACATACCCACCACACCCCCTGTGCAAAGTGCGCTAAAATGCACTGAGTCCACAAGGGCCGCAGCAGGGTGGGCAAGAAGCCCATGCTGGGAGAAGCCCTGTTCTTTGTCTCCACAAATACTGAAACTGACAGTGTTTCTCCCGGGGTCCAAGTCTCCACTAGCAAAGCCAAGAACAGAGGAAATGTTCTCCATCGGTAAGGCACCGGGAGTGATTTCTTCCTGCTCGTCTCTTTTCATGTGTATGCTTAATTCCTGGCAGCAGCTAGAGTGGAGGGACTGAGTCCCACATAACTTGAATAAGACCAACAGAATATTTAAAAGTTGGCTGGTCTCCTTGTGCTTCCAAAGCCAGAGAAAAATCTCTGTTTTCAAACTGCTTCCTCTTTCAAATGAAAACCAGGAGGAAACCAATCACACAGTGATGGTCTGGGATCCATCAGCA
This sequence comes from Tapirus indicus, assembly GCA_031878705.1. Classification (NCBI taxonomy): domain Eukaryota; kingdom Metazoa; phylum Chordata; class Mammalia; order Perissodactyla; family Tapiridae; genus Tapirus; species Tapirus indicus. Next base: position 53,542,268 of record CM062918.1, on the reverse strand, counting down.
CGGATGGTGTCAAGGTGTTCAGCAGAGCTTGCTGTTCCCTTCTATAATAAAGGGAAAATTGCTTTATGCAACCCCTGGCTCCCCACGTGTTCTAATATATTTACTTTGTTGTTGCTCTTATGAGCATGTTGTGTCATTTTAACTAGATTAATTCAGAATCTACACACAGCAGCAGCACACACATCTTTACCTTTGGAGCCAACTGACTGCATTATATCATCCTGTGTGCACATAAACCTTTCAAACAGATACTTCCTTTTATTATGCAATATCATTTCCCTACTGCTGTACACTTTCCTTGGATAGCCAGGAGTATCTGTGCCTGATGTTTTTTCCTCGTTTTTTTTTTTGGTTAGAATCTCAGACATTTGATATGATTTATAGCAGCACAGTCCTTTGAAATGATAAGACAATGAACTGCAGACTTGGGGCATATTTAAATAATTCAAACATCGTCTGATACTGTGTGGTTCCAAGAGGAAAGAAGAACAGTTGACACCAGAAAATTTCCTGCTGGACTGCCGCCAAGGAATAGCTGGCCGTCCTGGGGAGGTCCATCATTATGGAACTTTGCTGTTTGTAAATTTAATAAATAGCTCACATCTGCTTATAATATTATGGAAGTCTATACTAGAAGTACTTCTTGCATAAAGCACATGGCTTATTTTACAAGTCAATTGATGCTTTCTGTCTGGAGGATTTATCAGGGTGTACAGGAGAAACGCTACACCTGTATTTACACGTAACCGTAAGAGTCTAGGCCACAGCGTTTGTGCCCTGTTTGTGCTTGGAGTCACTGTGTGATGTGGCTGAAACCTGGGAAATCATCTAGTCCTTCCCCAGTATGGTACAGCTGAAGCCCAGCAGAGGTGAGGGACTCAAGGGCAGTTCACTCGGAGTTAGTGACAGAGTCAGGGCTCAGGATGATACAGCCCACCCTCGCTCCCTCCCTTCCATTCTCCCTCCTCTACTTTCTTCCTTCCTTCTTCCTTACCTTCTTTCTTGCTTCTCTTTATATGGACTCAGCTCCCTTATATTCCTCAGTTTTTGGAATGTTAGCAGAATTGTTGGTCTGTGCCTGATCCCTCTCCCATTGGATCCCCAAGGACTACTTCTTTCCTCCTATGTAGGCAACCACTCATGTGTTTAATGTGCATCATTTTTATTTTTATGAATCTTGAACAATAAGTATTCCCCCCAACCCCAACCTTGACACTATGCTTTGAAATCCTCCCACGTTGTTATGTGTATGTGCCTCCAGCCCACAGCCTGGGACCACAGCAGAGTTCTCCAAGGCCACAGCTTTTCCCACCATGTCACCCTACCTCCATGTCACTTCATCCCACAGTGGTTCTACGACAGCCAATCTTGGCTCACTTGCTCTCTCTCGAGCAAAAACCACATTTTTCCCCTTATTAAACTTACACAGCAGAACAAGTCCAAGCATATAAGCGATTTAGCAGTGGCTTCAGTAACCTTTCACCTCTAGATAAATTACTGGTATGATTTAATACAATACAGACGGAAAGTGTTCAAAAGCTGTTTTTATTCAATCAAAATGGGCAGAGTGCTTTTAAAGTGTTTTGCCAGCACTAATTTCAGTTCTCAAGAGAAAAATATCTTCATTATTAAACAAAGAAAAGAAAAGACAGTTGGCAGGAGGATGGGGGAATGAACCATTTTTCTGAAAGGCCATTTGGCAACATGTATCCAAAGCCTTTGATCTAGTAATTCCACCTCTAGGAATTTATCATAAGGCAATAATAAGGAGTAGGTGCAAAGATTCATTAAAGAATGTTCACCACAGCATTATTTATAATTGTAAAAAAACTGAAATCAATCTCAATGTGCCACAATAAAGGATAAGTTGAACTATGATATATTCTCCTAATTAATTCATTCAACTTATATTTACTGAGTTCCTGACATGTGTCAGGCTGGGGATATAAGGAGGATCAAAATAGACAAGGTCCCCTCCTGGAAAGCAGTGAGCAATGAAACCTGATGCACTGGGAACACTCATGATATAGTAAATGATAAAAGCAGGTTACAAGACAAAACGTGATTATTACAATGTACAGTGTTTTATTTTTTGTGAGGAAGACCAGCCCTAACCTAACATCCATTGCCAATCCTCCTCTTTTTTGCTGAGGAAGACTGGCCCTAGGCTAACATCTGTGCCCATCTTCCTCTACTGTATATGGGACGCCACCACAGCATGGCTGACAAGCAGTGTGTCGGTCCGGCCCAGGATCCGAACCTGCAAACCCTGGGCCACCAAAGCTGAGTGTGCAAACTTAACCGCTACGCCACTGGGCCAGCCCCCTACAGTGTTTTATTTTTAAATTTATAATCATAGAATGTTATTCAAAAAAAGAGCAAAAGTTTTCCTATAAGTTAAGTACAAAATAGCAGATATGATTTTTTAAAAATAATTACTCAAGGCAGCACCCTGTCGGCAGAGAAGCAAGACCACCCTTGGAGGCAGTAATGACGCCCAGAGGCTGCTGCCCTTGGAGCAAGTGAGCACTAACTCCACCATTATGAGCCAAGTAATCCTTAGGCCACTGATCTGGGAGTTGGGGGTCTGAGTTCCAGCTAGGACATCATGAGGTCAAACACAAGCTTCCATCTGTTCGTGACTCCATTTCCCACCTATAAAATGAAGGTGCTGTACTTGGGGTCCGCTGTGATCCCCTTCTGTTCTAAAGGTTTCCCTTTTCCCATGACTGTATTCCACATACTGTCATTTTCCTGTGTTGTGACACGTTTGTGTTTTTTTAACTCTCTGAATGACTGAATTGGGTCACTGCTCCACAAATCCAATTGTCAGTGTGTCACCTGTGGAAATGACTAGAAATACTTGATTGCCCATGCTGAGAACAGTGAAGTTGTGCGTACCTGTATGTCCTTAGGGTTTTCTCCTCCAAACTGCATGTGTTACTAATAAATAGTAAAACTGATTCTGCCGATCACATACCAAACAATCAAGATTTTTATAGTTATATCCCACATGCTCTTCCTATTAAAAAACATTTACTTTTAAAGTTAACTTTCTTCTAAAACTAGATTTTAAAATTCCTTGTTTTTATTTTAGAATTAGCAAGTCAGATGCTATTTCCAAGTAAGAGCATATTATTCCATCAAAACCCACAGAAACATTTATTACCTTCCTTTGTAATAAAATTATTTGAAAACACCCTTTCTGCTTGCCACTATATGATGATTAGACTTTGAACTGTGAAAAATCAAGCATCATTCCATTTTAGGAGCTGGACAGTACATAGGAGAGTTCAGAGCAATTGAAATACCTGGTGGAAATGTCTGATGGGCGCTTGTCAGTCTGACATTTCACTTGCTTCTTTGCTGCCCAACCTGTGCCTAGTATTTCTGGACTTCTTGACCATTCAAAATGTTAACTAATATGATATTTGATTACAGCATCTTACATATTAACTCAATTTTTCTAAAAGTGTAGTCTGCAGAACTTTGAGAGTAGAAACAAGTCATTATGCTCATTAAAAACACAGATTCCTGGACTCACTCCTAGACTTACTAAATCAGAATCTCTGTGGTTGAGGCCTTGGGATCTGAATTTTGGACCAGCCTCTCCCACCCAGTGATTCTTATGTGCACTAAAATTTGAGAACCCCTGAACTTTATTATTTTATAATTAAAGTTAGCTACTCTCAAATATTTTATCTTCTCACTTGTAACCCCATTTTCCTTTCTGTCCAATATATCATAATTCCCAAGGCTGATTTTTGAAAGTCTCCATAATTAACCTTTCCTCCTGGAAAATTGGCTATTAATTTCCTCTGTGAGTGTGTTTGTGTGTGTATCTAGTTTTATCCAGGAAGATCCCAGGACAGGATCTCATTTCTCTCCACTGTTATTATTTGAACTTTTTTTTAAGACACTGAGGTCCTTATGAAGACAAAGCTGACTTTATTCTATTGTAGATTCTGGAATTAGAATGTCTTTTCTATGTCAAAAGAAAGAAAATGCCTCTGCCCTTCATTCACACTCACATGCTTCTCCAGGGGTGTCTCAGCAGCTGTACGTCCAAATGAGGTGTGCCCCCCACCAACATCAGCCTGCTCAGATCCTATTTATGGAAAGAAAGCAGAAGAGAGAAAAGAGAGCAACAACACCTGAAGTCAAAGAACAGATTCACAGTCCTTGAAAAAAAAAGTAAAATATGCTGGTCTTCCCTCTCTCACCCCCATCTCCCATCTCCCTACTCTGGGGTGAGTTCAGCAACTAGAATCTCGTGGGTAATTTTCTGACCAAATCTATCCTATTATTAGTCACCTATTGTTATATAACAAGTTATCCCAAATTTAGCAGATTAAACAGTAACTGTTCGTTATCTCACAGTTTCTGTGGGTCAGGAATCCAGGAGCAGCTTAGCTGAGTGGTCTGGCTCAGGTTCTATCATGAGGCTGCCATCAAGATGTCAGTCACGGTTGCAGGGCTCGCACGGGACTTGATGGTAGCTGAAGGATCTGCTTCTACAGATGGTTCATCATACACCTGGCAAGTTAGTGCTGGTTGTTGGCAGGAAGCCTCAGTTCCTTCCCATGTGGACCTCTCCACAGGACTGCTTGAGCGCCCTCACAGCATGGCGGCTGGCTTCCCCCAGAGCAAGTGAGAGGAGGACAGAAGCCACAATGCCTTTGGAACCTAGCCTCTGAAGTCATACTCCAGCATTTCCTCAATTCCCTATTCAGTGTGGGAGGGTGTGAATACGAGAAATAAAAGAATCAGAAAGGAAAGTTTCCTCTGTTGTGTGGGGTTAGTGTGGGCCAGGCAACAAGTAGGAAGGGAGCATTCAGAGAGGCGTAAAGGGAGCATCAGGGACATGGAGGAGATTTGGGAAGTTTTCTCAGACTCTTATTTTCTCTTTCTTGGTCTGAGGTAATTTACGGTGTTGTTTTAACCTTTTACCAACAGTCACACTAGAAAGCTGTTGGGGATATTTAAAAGGAAAAAAAGAGAGGAAGGTCAAGTCAGGAAAAGTTATTTCTTTTTTCCCCCTTTGTGCTTCTGTGTCAAAAGGTTAAACGCAAAGGGAGAAAGTAAAATTTTTGATTTCTCTAGAGAAACACGGATTACATGTAAAACTGCAATGTAGTATATCTGGGTTTGGATAAATAATCTCCTAGGCTTGCCTAAATGTTTTCAGGTCCAAGACTGACTGGTTGTGAGACCAATTTTCCTGGAGTCTTTTTGGAAGCGGGGGCAGAGAAGGTAGAGATTATCATATTGGAAATATATTTTGAAAAGGATCAGAACCATATTTGTAAGTCTTCCTCAACCCTGGGCATCTAGGCTTTTAATAAACTATTCACTTTAGCTAAGAACGAACATGGCAGGAAACAAAATCCTGGACCAGAGCTCTGGAGACCTGAGCTCTAGTCTGACATGCCCCCTGACACCATGGATGAAACCCTCGACCTCACTCTTCCCATGGGAACGTATGGTTAATTGTACTTCTCTTCTTCTGTATTGAGTGAGAGTAATAATATCAAAGAGTCCCATTATTCGTGAATGGCTTACCCAAAGATTAATGAATGGGTCTATTTAGGTCTGAAGGGAATCAGTCAACAAAGAGAAGGTGGTGGGGAGAAAAGTAAGAGATTATAGAAATGTTCCAGCCACTTGCCGTGAGTGAGTAAGCAGCTAACTCTGGGAGGTGAGACTGGAAAGAACCAAAAACGGGCTCTTCCCCTCCCTCAGCATGGTGATGACCACACACTAAGAGGGGACAGTCAAAAGGAATAATGTACCAAGCAATTACAACTCCCTTTGGAAGCCTGCACTTCTTCACCTGTGTCTGTGGTCAGTGTAGGTTTATCACATACTTTTACTAAAACTTGGTCAGTAAAGTATCCAGTGTAGTTCATTTCCTTGCATAGGAGAATTTAATAAGATTTTAGGGGTATTAAGCAAAGCTCAGGCCTTCACATGCAGTCATTCTTTGTTCAATCTATTCTAGAACAGATGTCTGACATATAAAAACTATCTCTCATTTGACAGGTACTCATCTGAGACCTTTGAGGTACACTCCACCTTTTGACTCTACTTATCTATACATCTTTTGTCACTAAGAAGTTATAGGTATTTTATGATAAAAAGTACTGAACTTTTCAGACAGTCCTTTTGTGTGTGTCTGATACAAATCATCAGAGAAATCTAAAGCAATATGTGGTGAAAAAACAGGGGCCCAACTCTGCCCTTGCGAAACTCAGATATAAGGAAACTGCCCTAGACTTAGCATCAGGAAACCTCAGTGTGAAAACCCTCTCAGCCACCTTGAAGTAGTCACTTGACCTTTCTGAGCTTCAGCTCCTCAAATGAAAAATGGAATTATAGCATCTCCCTAACAGGGATGTTGTGAGGACTAACTACAATGACATATGGAAATGTACCTGGCATGTTCTCAACACGTGGTTGTTGGATAAATTCATGGCCAGTCAGTCAGTGTCTTTATTTTTTTTTAGAGGGTTCCTAATAATTTTTAAAATTCTTTCAACAAGTAGTTATTTAGAATGGACCATGAGCCAGGCCTGTGCTGCATGGTGGAGGGATGCTTACTCTCTTTGCACTCAAAAACTCTTTGGAGTTTATAGCCTAGAGAGGAGTACAGGCCAGTAAGCAGGCAGTTATAATGAGGAGTGCCAAGTGCTCTGATGTGAGAATATTTTATGCTCCTGTGCTATTCATTCCAAATCTGCAGCTATGTAGCTTTCATAATCTGGAAACCCATGAAATGGAAGTGCTGGTCAATCTTAGGGCAGGACTGTACTAGATGACAGACCCATCCCTGGGCTTGAAGTAATGGTTGGTGCCCTGTCACCCGACCTAGGAATGGTAGAATGGCCACACTGCATAACCTGAGCAGCCACTCCAGATTTTTTTCACTCATGAGATTTTTTGGGGGGTTAGTTTTTGTGCCCTCAAGACCACAGGCTAGAGTCAGCCCTCGATTTTTCTTTTTTTCAAATCAGTTTATTGAAGTAAAATTAACACAGCAATAAATTCAGTCATTTTAAGTGTACAATTCAATGATTTTTAGTAAATTTACAGGTTTGTGCAACCATCGCCATAATCTGGTTTGAGAACATTTTCCATCACACCTAAAAGAAATCCTTCGCCCATTGGCAGTCATTGCCTGTTCACACCTTCAGCCCAGGGAACGAAAAATCTATTTTCCCTCTTGATAGATTTGCCTGTTTTGAACATTTCATATAAATAGGATCAAACAATATGTGGTCTTTTGTGTCTGGCTTCTTTCACTTGGCACGATGTTTTTGAGGTGCATCCATGTTGTAGGCAGGGATCTGCGCCTTTATTGCTGAGTAGTATTCCATCGTATGGATATTCCACATGTTCTCCATTCACCAGCTGATGGACATTTGTCTATTATCCTTGATTTCTCTTAGCCTCTCCATGAATGGGTCAGATTTCTGACAGTCATCTGTGTTTTTGCCCCAAGCACAAAAACACAATGACATTACAGCCTTAGAGCAGCATCCTCAAGAGAATGTGGATTTCTGTCTCTGTTCTTTTCTTAGGTCATCTTTCTCTGTGTGGTCTCTATCTTTCTCCTGCCTTTCCCTGTCACTTCTCCCTCTTTCCCTTACCTCACTGTCACTCTCTCTTAGCTGGTCATAACACATGCAGCATGGTTTACTGGCAAGAGCTTTGAGTGTCAATCCAGAACACCTGGGTATAAGTCTGGGTTTAAGTCTGCTGTTAGCTAGACACTCTCTGAGCCTTAGTTACTTCATTGAGGGAGATAGACTAGAGTGGTTTTATTTTATTCTTTTAGCAGAATCATTTTCTTAAAATAAAATCTTAGTAGAATCCCAATGCATAATAGATTAAGTTGCCACAAAGTATGAAGTGGTAGGTGGAGTTTGGGATCCTGTTGACTCTGTCCTGGGGATGCGCTGTGGGCCTCAGAGCTCTAGAGCACACAGCTTGAAATACCCTGGGCTAGTTTCATTCCAAGAGTCCATAAAAGTGGTTTTAAAACCTCAGATTATCTTAGTCCTTTTCCAACATACTCATATGAAAGGAACCAGATGTAGTGGCAAAAGCACTAGGCGTAAGAATCAGAAGACCTGGCTCCAACACTTTTTACCTGTGTAATCTTGGGCAAATTATTTAACCTGAATCTTGCTTTCCTCATCTGTAAATTGGAAGTGGTAATGTATATGATGTCACATCATACGCACATTTAACATCCAGGAGTTCAATGCTACAATTGGCACAAAGAGAAATTAGTTATGATGCTGGCCTTAGCTCTGCTTGCCCTCAGCTCCAATCCTCACCCTTTACCTGCTCTGAGTCTCTGATAAGGGTGCTGACACCCACAGGTTGCATCTAACAGGCTCCCTTGTCCACTGGCTTCCAGCTGTATTCCACCAGTGGGAGGCGCTAGAGGGAGACTAGAGGGCAGGAAGAAGGAGAGGCTAGGGTATTTCTCCCTCTCTTCTTCTTGGGTGGCATCTCCTTTATGGCTTCACTTCCTGATGAACTGGCCTACCTTGTTCCAGTTTAACTCCAGTGATTCCAGCCCCTGAGTTCTGGGTACACCTCCTTTTTCTGTTTTTCTCCAACCAAGAGATAGTAGAGGCTTCCAGAAATTGGGAACCTCTAGGTTGCTTCACCGCCTTTTGTTTGGTTTCTTAATGCTCTTCTTCTGAGCATTTCTGTCACCTATGTAACCAATTCCTTGTATTAAAGCCCCTGGATTTGAATACCTAGAGTGGTTTCTGTTTTCCTAGTTGGACTCGGACTGATGCAACGAAACTCTCAGCCAAAAGAGAGAAGGTGAGAATATGAATCTAAACAGGTTGGGCAACTCCACTAGCTATTCCTCTCAATGAGTCTGTGCCCTGGGGTGAGGGTGAGGTGGGACACCTGAGACCCTCAGTTAGTCTCAGGTCTTAGTACCCCTGACTGGGTTTAAACTTGTGGAGGGTTTTGGTACCTCCAGGTCTCTAAGGAAAGCCATCTTATTTACATAGACACCAAACCATGTGTTCCGTTCCTCGTGGTCAGGAAATGTTCAGTAAATGTGGTTTGACCTTTCCTGGTGACTACAGAACCCAAACCTTCATGCAGGAGAAAGCTCTGCTGAGAATCACAAGACAATATAAGGATCAGATAAAATTGGATGAGTAAAAGCACATTATAAACTGTACAGTTTCAAACAAATATAAGGCATTATTATTACTTATATTCCTAGGCCAGTTCTTCCAGGAACAATGCAATTTAATATTGTCTTTTTATGGGGCTTGAGAAGTTACTCTGGAGATTTTTCTAGAGTTCTCTATTGGTTTATACTAGTGTTCCGTAGGGGAGACAAGGAGAGAGTATTTAATTTAACAGTTTTGTTTTACTAGAGAGACAAAAAACCAAAAAGTTGTTCTTTTCCTTTCTATAAAATTCATTGGAATTTACAGGATCATGAAAAGGCCACATCGTTCTTTGTCTTGGAGATGAAATTGGTTTGAAGGAAAGTATGACATTTTTGGCTTTCCTTGCTAAGTGCTCAATGTCAAGTTAATGTTTCTTGGTCTTTCCCTACATCTTCTTTCTAAAATCAACCCTAAGCTTAAGTTAGGAAACGAAAGTAAGTTTAAATTCCATTTTTCTCTTCTCCAAGTTGGAAAGGTGATTTTTGACAACCACAGGATTTTCACATTGCTGCACTAAACTACAAATTATTTTAATGTGAACTAAGTTCCCACAAATTTCTTTCTTTCAAAATATGGATCTTGTGGGCATCTATTTTGAACCAGTAAGGTCTTTTATTAAGTCTTTGTTCAAATCTTCAATCAAATTGCTTTACTGGCCTGTCTTTTAGACCAAGGACTGAACATTCTTTTTGATTCTAAGAGGTAAAGAAGCTAATGAGGGGCCGGTCCCGTGGCACAGCAGTTAAGTTCACGTGTTCTGCTTCAGCAGCCTGGGTTCATTGGTTCCTGGGCATGAACCTACTTACCACTTATCAAGCCATTCTGAGGTGGTGTCTCACATAGAAGATCTAGAAGGACCTACAACTAGGATATACAACTATGTTCTGGGGCTTTGGGGAGAAAAAAGAAAAAGAGGAAGATTGGCAACAGATGTTAGCTCAGGGCCAATCTCCCTCAAAAAAAAAAAAATGGAAGCTAATGGGACATTAATACAAGCTGGCCTGTTCAGTTACTAATTTCCATTTTACAAAATAATGGTGATGATGATAAGCCCCATAAGATGCTGTCTTAGGTTTCTTAAATTAGAATTGAGAAAGAGTGGCTAGCCAAACTTCATAAAATTTGTTCCCTGGTTGCTGCATGTGACAAATTTGTCTCTCTGGTGACACATGCCCGATTGGACCCAGAGAGTGATGAAATACCCCTCTTCCTGCCTGATCTTTGTTTTTGGCTGTTAACTCAGCAATAGATCTGAATTTCTGTGTAGGTGTTCAGCTTTCAGATTTTTCCAAGTGTCTCCAAAAATGTAATAAAGAGCCCCAAATCAGTTTTTTGAATAGTTTGAAAAACAGTCTTTTCTATTGAGACAAGCATTGATGGATGTTGCTAGATTCCTGCCACCCTTTGTCAGGGGACTGGGGATAAGGATCAATGGAGAAGGTTGGGGAGGGACAAGCAGGGTCTGTTCTGTTTTACACAGGGCTGAAATCTTACAATACATGCTATGTAATCAGGCTAAGAACAAGTAATCCACATGAATAAATTTGCAGTGAATTGACCTACATTTCACATTAACTAGAGTACACTTAAGTCATTAAATGAATTCTCACTCTGGTTCATTAGTTCTCAGCCTGCTCTGATCCTTTACCTATTTGTCATATAGCTCATGAAAGCTGAATGTGGACAAAGGAAACTAAATCATTGTGTCCATCCCTTTACCAAGTCAGGACATGTTCCCCATAGAGGAATTATTACAGTGTTGGAGAATGACTGGTTCTCCTCTTGATCTTGGCTAAAAGACCGAGAAGCTACACTCGACGTATTGGTTTTATGGCATCTGCCAAGCACTGTGCAGATTAGCAATGATGTGCCCACGCTCACATTCACCCAGGAGTTGTCTAGTGCTAACAGCTTAGATTCAGCATTATGACAGCCCTCAAGAATGGATCTAGTGACAGTTCTGACCATCAGAGTTGATGATCAAAGAGGTTGGCCTTTTTTTTTTTTTTGTGAGGAAGACCAGCCCTGAGCTAACATCCATTGCCAATCCTCCTCTTTTTTGCTGAGGAAGACTGGCTCTGGGCTAACATCCGTGCCCATCTTCCTCCACTTTACATGGGATGCTGCCATGGCATGGCTGACAGGCAGTGCGTCGGCAGGCGCCGGGGATCCGAACCCGCGAACCCCAGGCTGCCAAGCGCGAACTAAACTGCTGCGCCACTGGGCGGCCCCGAGGTTGGGCTTTTAAAAAATTCTCACTTGAAGCTCAAACACTCTCCCTTTCCTCTCTGAAGACACTCATTGAGTAGAGGTGGTACAGAGGGGAACATTGTAGGTCCGCCTTGGGTACTATTTGCCACACCAAGTGGGCCGACTTTTAAACAGCATTATCCTTCTTGGTGTGCAACTCGTGGTGTTTCTTGAAGCTGTTGGTCTGGCTTTGGAAAGTCTGGGAAACACACTGACATTATTAACATTAACAGTATTTTAATAAACAAGGTCATACATACAGTAATGCTGGGTAGAGACAGGAGCTCTGCAAAGAAGAAAAAAAGGAAACCAATGTAAACAGGACTCATTATGTGCCATCTAGTGGCTGCCGCCCAAGTTCATAGGATCTTAGTTGGCATTATTAGAAGTATAACCAATGGAAGGAAGGAGGTGCACTGGGAAGACCAAGCTGTGTTATTTGTCCATAATTTTGGCCAGTACTGTAAGAGGTACATAGGCAAAGTGGACATGTTCAGAAGTAAATAACATAAGAGATGCCATACAAAACAATGCTTCTATTTAAATCGTATATGCTAAGACAAGCGCTGAGCTGGGGGCTGGAGATGCAGAGATGAATATAACACCCTCCCTGCCCTCAAGGAGGTCATAGCCAGCACTGGCTGAAAAATTCGAAGATTTGTAGCTAGATAAAAAGAAGACTCTAGGTGCTCAAATACTTAAAAAATCATTACACAGAAGAGTGATTAGTCCTGTTCTGTGTGTTACTAAGGGTAGAATTAAATCCAATGGGTGGAAGCCATGAAGACTCATTATTTTAAGGAGTATGGCAATATGAGGTTGAAATTTCCAACAGTGAGGGGTATCTAAAGGTATAATGGACAGCTTGAAGAATTGTGAGGTCCAGGTTCTTAGGTGTTTCAGAACAGGCCTGATGACCTGTTGGCAGGAATGCAGGGGTAGTGGAGGTGGTGATGGGGACATAGATTCACCTATTCATTCACTATTTATCCTACCATGTACCTGCCCACCAGGTACACCACTATGTCCCACATTTTATGGATATACCGTGAGCAAAACTAAAGACTCTCCTCTCAAGGAGCTTGTGCCTCGTGGGAAGAGACAAATGTGAATCGAATAGTCACGGAAATATGTGTAAAACTGCAACTGGGAACAGTGTTTGGATGGAGAGGCATATGGTATTACAAAAGCAGATAAGAGGGTGTTTGACCTTGTTGGGAAGGTCAGGGAAGACTTTGACGAGGAACAGTCAACTGAGCTGAGATCCAAAAGGTAAGTAGGGGAAGAGAAGTTCATTCCAGGCAGAAGGACAGACAGTGCAAGGTCCTATGGTGGGAAGAAACTTCTCAGATAATAGTGTTTCTCATCACCTTTAAAGTCTCTTTCTTTTAAAAATTTTTATTTATTTATTGAATTGTTAATATAGAAATGGAACAAAATTCCAAGGTAGAAACAGGCACGGAATGAAAGTAAGTCTGCCTTTCTGCTCTGACTTTCCAGAGACAGTAACTGTCACCAGGTTTTTCTGATTATCCTGGAGGTATTAGATGCATCAATCAGTATTCCTTTTTCTTGCCTCCACAAAATTGTGGCACCCCATACACCATTCTGCATCTTGCTTTATTCTCCAAGTTGTAGATCTTGAGTTTCTTTCAGTACATTTAGAGCTACCTTGCAGTTTTCTTAGTAGCCACACAGCAATCCATTGAAGGGGGCACCACTTCTTGAAGCCGTTTGGGATGATTGCAAGCAGTGCAGCAATGAATATCTTTGTATGTACATAATTTTGCACATTTTTGAGTATATCTGTAATGCAGATTTTTGTCTTTTTCTTTAAAAAAAATCTTTCATATCATTTCTGATTACAAAAGTGATACATGCTTCTAGGGAAATATTTAAACATTGCAGAAATACATCATGCAGAATGTGAAAGTACCCAAGAATTCCACCCTCCATAAATAACCACTATGACTATTAGTTTGCCTAGATGATTTCTAATCTAGAGTAACTGAAAAAGAAGGAACCTTGGCACAAAAAGCAGATAGTAGGTTCCAGAATATGGTTTGGGGCTTCTATGGGAGAGGAGCCGTCAGAGAGTACTGATGAATTCCTTCATTATATTAAGAATTTTTAATCTGGGCTCCATGGATGGCTTCAGAAAGTGGATTTTACAAGGAAGGGGTCTACAGCTATCCTCAGATTCTCAAAGGGATGTATGACCCCTAAAAGTTACAGAGCGGCTATTGGGTAAGTTTCACTATTGTTTAAGAGTAATGTTAATCTTGGCAGAGGACTCTTCCAAGAGTTCCTAAATTCTTGTAGAATTTGGATGTATTATTCAGCCTCCTACAAAATGTGTATAATAGCAGTAACTCATACAGTGGTTGTGAGGATTAAATGTTAATATTTACAAGCAGTTAGAAAAGTTTCTGTCACATAACAAGCCTTACATACATGTTCATAAAATGACTCTGATTCACATGTTCCCTGCCTGCCCCAACCCCAGTGAGAAAACCAAGGTCTGTAAGAAAAGAACGGCAGGCTCTTGACAAGCAGCCCAGACCTCCTGAATAATTTCTAATACAGAATCTTCCCCAGGGCAGCATGCGATCCCTATCCAGGAATCAAAATGTATCTAGGTCATTTGAGGAAGTAGGTAGACAAGAGGATGTTGAAGCACTGCAATAAAACTTGATGTTAATTTTGCAGCTAATAAGGATGGTCTTTTACCATTAAAAAATGCAAATTATATGGGATAGATATATACATGCTTGTATACATACATACATATATAGGCCATATTTCAGTAAGAAATTATTTAATTTTCAATTGAGGGATTTTTTTTTTTTCCAACAGCAAGAGAAGGAACTACCTCTAAACTAAAATATCTGAAAGCCTTACTCTTTCCTCCCCACTAGCCCCTTGCCACAATACACATATTATATATATAAATATATGTATATTTTGAAATGGGGGATACGTTCCAAGACACCAGTGGATGCTGAAACTGCAGATAATACCAAACCCTATATATACTATGTTTTTTCCTATACATATATACCTATGATAAAGTTTAATTTATAAATTAGACACAGTAAGAATTAACAAAAATAACTAATAACAAATGGAATAATTATACCAACATACTGTAATAAAAGTTATGTGAATGTGGTCTGTCTCTCTCTCAAAATTATCATATTGTACTATTCCCCCCCGCTTCTTGTGATGATGTAAGATGACACAATGCCTATGTGATGAGATGAACTGAGGTGAATGATGCAGGCACTGTGATGTAGCATTAGGCTACTGTTGAGTTTCTGACAGTGCGAGAGAAGGAGAATCATCAAGTTATGACGACGTCGATGGTTGGATGTCAGGAGCAGGTGAAGTCAATGGTTGGGGATCCAACAGAGGGATGATTCACATCCTGGGTGAGATGGAGCGGGATGGTGTGAGGTTTCATCATGCTACTCAGAATGGCACGCGATTTAAAACTTATTAATTGTTTGTTTCTGGAATTTTCCATTTAATATTTTCAGGCTGTGGTTGACTACAGGTAACTGAAACCATGGAAAGTGAAACTGCAGTTAAGGGGGGACTACTGTATACATAGAGAGATATATAGAGATATATCTATATAGACACACAAACAGACATATATGTATTATTTTACTTATAGAACAATGCAATTAAATTATGTTCTCTAAAGGCACTTTAAATATTTCAGAGACATGAGGACTGTTGAAAAAGCACCTGCAGGCTTGAATCCTAGGTCTGTTATTTTTTTCCTTCTGTCTCACGATGCAGCTCAGTAGGGTCCCAGTCCTCCACTGACAAAACTTTAGTCAGGGGATTGAATTCGGTTCCGTCTCACAAGCACTTACTGAGCACCTAGTCTGTGCCAGCAGACTTGCATAAAGCAAAGAGAAATCAGATGGAGTCTCTGCCTCTGTTAACTTGTCTGTAAAATAAGATGCTTGAATTAGATGATTAATCCATCATTTCCCAGCTCACAGTTCTGTGATTCCTGTGAGGTTGACATCAAACCAAGCAATCATTTGCAACCAAAAATTCTTCACAAATACTTATCAATAGCCTAATGATGGTCAAATTGCTACCTAAATCCCATCCCCTCTACAGTGCTCCCTCTAGCACTTGAATCATTAACAATGTATCATTAACACTAATAGCGTATCAGCAACAACGATGTGCTATTTGTGCAGAGCTCCATAATACCAAAAACTCTTCACAGCAGCTGCGGGTCAGAGAGCACTGGCAATCTCATCCCTATTTTTACAGATATGGAGACTGAGCTGAGAAAGGTTAAGGTGGCAGAACAGGGACTGAACCAGGTCTGACTTCCGGTGAGGGCTCTTTCCGCCCACACCACCACCCACTTACAAAATGCTGTTGGGCACTGTCCATGCTGTGTGTCCGTCTTCCTCCCTTCCTCATAGGCAGGGTCAGTCCTTGTTTTCTTTATTGTGCCCACAACATCCTACCCACACCCAGGGACATCTGCTTCACTCTGGTGCAGGCCATGTCGCATATCTGTTTGGCTGGACTGGGGGGCTCTTGGGTGGATCAGGGCTCTGTGGACAAGCCTAAGAGTAAGCAGTTACAAAACACTGCTACTTGCCTGTTTCCTAGGGCCTGCCGCCTGCCCTGGCGACTCTGTTCCCCGGCCGGAAGCAGGAGCCCAGAGTTCTTTGTACGCTTATCCCAGCATCAGCAGACCTTGAATTGCTCATTTGAAACTCCCTACAGGGAGCTTGTTATCAGCTGAACTTGTTCTCTTTAAGGTTTTGATCTCCGCAAAGATGAATGGGTCATTTTAAGTGCTTCTGTGTGTGGCTCTGAGAGACAGGCAGCCAAGGCTGCATGGCCAGCCCCTCACCTCTGTCATCCAGACGAGCTCCTGTAGTGACCCTCCTGAGGCCAGTCCCCGTGGGACATTTCCAACAGTAATAATAATAAAATGTGCTTGTTTTATGTATTTTATTTATGGTGGTGGGAATATTTTCCAAAGCACAGCCGCACTCAGTCAGGTTGCGAGAGGCATGACTGACCCTCCTTTATGGCTGAGAGAAGGGAGGATTAGGGATGGAACTCAGGGTTCACGGAGCTATTAAGTTGCAAAGTTGAGACAGGAATGCAGATTTCCTAACACCGGGTCCTGTGATCTGCACATTCTATCAGCCTTAGACCACTCTGTAGAGCTGGCCAGGTTTTTCTTGGAGACTCTCTCTGCCCTTTTGGTGATCCAGTACACTTCAGTAGCCAGCCAGGAAACCCCTACCTCCTCATCAAGCTAAGACTTGTCTTCCCCTGGTGAAAGGCACAAGCTCTGAAATTGCCCTCTTCTCCATCCACCCCAGCAAATCTCTCTGTGTCTTTCTAAACAGATCACAGCCCAAAGGGGAAAGTATGGGATTCAATGCATTTGCATATAGATGTGAATTAATGAGTAATTATTTAATGTGCATGTCAGGGTTACTTTGGAATCCCCAAACATAGGCCTCTAGAATGGTGGAATTTCAAAAGCTATTTCTGGGTACGCAAACACATTGTAAGGTGTCTGCTTACCTCTTAAACTCCATTCTAGACGTTTCACAGCATGGCTGCCTGGGTGGGCCTGGGAAGAGGAGGTTCTCAGGCACAGGACATCATCTAAATTCTGAGCCCGTGAGCAATGACAGTACGAAAAGTAGGCAGATAGGATGCAAAAGAGCTGTGGTTCAAGTTCGGACAATGAATTAACTTGTGAGACACGGCTGCTGAGAACAAAGTCAGGTGCCTGACACTGAAGACCATTTCCCGTTGACGAGCCCGAGGCTCTGCACATTGCTGAGTCATCCTAGAACCATGTTCCCAGGACTGTGCCAACCCAGGTGGTTTGTCTCCACTCCTGTCCTCTGCTGCCCTCACTCTCTATCCCTGCTTATTCTGGACACCCGGCAGCACTTCTGCAGCAAGCGAGCACTAGAGAATCCATTCCATGACTCTGGGGCTCCTGTCAGGCTCCTAACTTTTCAGCAGGAATCTTGGGGCTCGTTGGTTTATGTATTCCCGCAATCACAAAACTAAGAGTCCTCGGACCCCTTCTCCTCTCCACCAACCACTATGACATTTTCCAGACCATCTCTGAGCCTCCTGCTTCCTTCCCTCCTACAATTGAAGCGTACACTTCAGAAACAGACTCATCTTCTTTCCTGTCCGCTCTGGACTTTCAACTTCTCCCAGCAGCGCTCTCCCAGTGCCCAGGCACTTCCTTCCACACTAGGAGACCTTCCACTAATGTGCCATCAGAATCCCCGCTATAACGGGAATACGCCTGCTAACCTTAGCGGGGCACTGACCACAGCTCAGGCGCCACGTTAACAGCTTGGCTTGGATTATTTTACTTAATTCTCCCAACCAGCTAATGATGCAGGGACTGTTACTACCAATTTTACGAGTGAGGAAACTGATGCACAGGATGGTTAAGTAATTGGCCCCAAATCACACATTTGGAAAGTGGAGGAACTGGGGTATTCTTGCTAATATAAACAACGTTCCAGTGCATAGCCTTGCGCTTTTCTTTTTATAAGCTGTCAAATAAATTATCTGAAGTGAAATGATGGGGTCAAACAGAAAGCACATTAAACATCTTAATAAATCTTTCCAAATTGCCAGCAAAAATAATTAGACAAATTATACCCCCATCAACGATGAATGAGAGTGCCTGTTGGCCAACGTCCTTGCCAATACTGGATATTTTCAATCTTATATCTTTGTCAACTTGATAAGTAAATTATCTTGTTTTGACTTCTATTCTTTAGTTAATAATGAGGTTGAGTATATTTTCACATTTATTGGCCAGTTATAGTTTTCTGCACAGGTATAAACATTAATAGTACAAAACAGAACTGACTTCCCCCCCCCCAAAATCTGCCTTTCGTTTATTCCCTTTTAGTTGGTGGCATGATCATCCACCAGTTACTCAAATTAGAAACCTGGGAATAGACTGTGGTTCTTCTTTTTCCCTTTCCCTCTACAGTTGGCCAATCAAGTTGCATGGACTCTGCCTCTTAAATGCCTCTAGGTTGGACTCCCTCATGCTCCCTCATGGCCTCCCTGACGGTGCATCCCTCGTCACCATTCTTGCAACAGTCCTTGGGCGCTGCTGCTGAGAGAACTACTGCACGCGCCTTGTCCCACGTCATCCTCAGTACCCTTAGAGGCTGGTGCTGTCACCTGTTGTACATGTGTCCCCTCACCCCTACCCCCCACAGTGAGCGAGGAGGAAAGTCCTCAGCCCCTTCTCCATTGCCCCTGAAGGCTCCCTTCCCTTGCTTTCTTGTTCCTATTTTCCAAGGGCCTTCCCACATCCCTCCACCTTCTGTGGAAGACTGCCTCACTGCAGGCCCCCTTCAAACCTTTCTGGACCCAAGGAAGCCCTGGTGAGGTCAGAGAGCCCATGGCAAGGCCCCCTCGACCTAGAGTTCAGACTGTGATCCACGGTCTCTCAGTGGCTCTGACCGCCCTTCTTTCTCTTCCTGACCCTGGCAGGCCTCCTCTCTTTTTCTCTGTGCACATCTCCCTTCTCTTTGTGCTCTCTGCTTCACAGCCTTTCTTCCTCCATGCTTTCCCCTGTCTCTCTTTTCTAGCCTCAGTCATTTAATTGCCTTCTTGGTTCCTGCCAGAGAGAGTAGGATCTCAGGGGCCCCAAGGAGGCAGGAGGGGAAGGGCCCCACCGGCTCCTCCCTGAGGGCAGAAAACAACTGCGACTTTCCCTGGCTCTGTCTCTCAGGATAAGCAAGCAAACCCAGGTGGGTTGTCCCCCAGAGGTTGTTAGTACCCCCTGTGCCCGCTGGCCCTAAGGCTCACACATTACCATAAGTCGGCCCTCTCATCTTCAGGAGTCCACGTCCTCCCGCCCAAGTTGTCATTGCCCGCGTCCCTGCTCTCACGTTACCCTGAGGTGGCTCTTGGCCCTGTTCCTGAAACCAGCCAAAAGGACCTTTGCCCCTGAGCATCCCTCGTTTGGGGACCCTCAGCCACCACACCCATGTCTCCATCCCTACCCTGGTCCCAGAAAGCTGGGACTGCTGTCCGCACCCATTCCCACCTGGATGCCACACAGAGTCCAGGCTTTCTCAGGACATCAGTCAAACAGCACCCTGGAAGCTAGCCTCACTAGATAAGAAACTTCAGAAATTTGTCAAATAAATCTTTATAAAGACAAGTACCTCTATCTTCCTCGGAGAAAAGCTGACTTTCCTTATGGTGCCAACTTTTTAAAATGTTTTTTCTTAAAACACCTTTCAGCACATATGTGTCAAGAATAGGCAAGTGGGGGGCTGAGTCGAAGAAATGAGGCAGATGGGATGGAGTAAAATGGCGTTCTTTCAGCCCAGGCCTAGAGCAGATTCTGGAGGTGCAAGGGAAAGGGCTGTTTCTGAGGAAGGTGAGGAATCAGATGGAATCCAGTGAACCGCAGTCTGTGGCTCAGAATCGCTGGTGATTCTCACAATTTCAGTCCAGATGTAGTGAGCACATCTGTAGAGAAATGAGCTGGTTTAGAGAAAGCTCAGCAGGTCCTCCTGCAGAGGGTGAAGGGCCTGCTGTGCTGTGGCTCACCCCCACCCCCCGCCGAGGCAGGGGTCCCAGGTCCCTCCCTATCCGGGGCCCTCCCTCACCTCTCCGCTGCTGATGAGGACAGGCGACATCTTCAGAGTTTTGGGGCACCCGCAGCAGAGAATGGAATAGTACCTCTTCCTGCCCAAACAGCTGTCCTGTTGGCCTCCTTGCTCCCGCCTCTGGCTCAAAAACCTGCTCAGATCAGGTTTCCTTTCTATTGTAGATGCTTTTACTCTCAGTTTTGTTGAATTTAACAAAGGTTTGGATGTTTAAAAATAAAGCCAACATCTGTTTTGTGATTCTCCTGCAGTCGGGTCACAGTTTAAGCCTCTGCAGCTGGCTCCTGTCTGCACCAAGGTTATAGGGTCTCCACCACCACAGTGTTTCTAGAAGGGTAATCCTCAAACTGTGAAGTGCACCAGAAGCACCTGGGGTGTTTGTTACACGTGCTTATTCCTGGGCTGCTCCCCACACCTGCTGAGCCAAAATCTCCAGGTGTGTATACTTTTTAGCAAGCCCCAGGAGGCTCTCTTGTGTAACCAAGCTCAAACAAATGACTTATAGAGGGCTAGAATGTGGGATCTGACGGGGAGGCCTGGGCTAGAATCCTGGCTCTGCTGAGTAACTTTGGGAGAGTTACTTAACTGCTCTGTGCCTCAGTTTTCTCATCTGTAAATTGGAGCTGTTAGTACATCCCTGGAGGATTGTCGAAAGGAATGAACAAAGAAATGTGTGCAAATCACTTCTAGAACAGCGCCCTCACGCAGTAAGCGCTTACCAGAATTATTCTCAAGCCCCCAACTGGTGCAGCAGGAGCTCCAGGTCCTCCCCGCTATGGTTAGGGGTTTCATCTCCTGAACAGGGTCTTTGTGATTGTGGCTAAGCTGGGCTGGAGGCAGGAGGGGATGAGATACTGCTTTATGCTTATCACTAAGCTTTCAAAACTATGTATTTTATCCTTTCACAGACAGGCTGCTCCCCTGGGCGGGGTCTTGCTCTGCCCCTCTGCAACCGTTCCGCCCCCTAGCAGAGGGCGTCGGGTGGGAGCTCAAGGAAGCTAGTTCACTTGCCCTGGCCCTTTCCTCCCAGCCAGCCCAGGCCAAAGCGTTTCTCTCTGGGTAAGTGAATACTTTCCAAAGTAGCACCGCCATCCCCAAAGCCCCCTTCTCCTGCCTCTTCATGGTCCAGACACTGCTCATCCCTCATCCCACAGTAGACCCCCGGACCTGTATGTGACAGTAATGTGACCCTGCGCCTGGGACACTAAGCACTTCATGTTTGTCCTCCCAGTGAGCCCACGAAACAGGTCATGTCATTATCCCCATTTTCAGCTGAGAGAAATAAGGTTCAGGGAAGTCCTGCCACTTGCTTAAGTCCGTGCAACTGACAGATGGTGTAGTGAGGGCTTGAACCTGGGTTTCTGACCCCAGAGTCTACTCATAACCACCACAGTCCTCTGGGCAGGCACCTGTCTCTGTGTCCCCTTGCAGCATCTGGCCCATGAGCTGTGCTGCAGGATGTCTCCTCATGCAGGTGCCACAGGCTTGTCAGTTTGACACAGCACTGTGATTTGACACAGACTCTGAGTGAGGATGAATCTCTTGCTAGCTGTGTGATCTTGGGCAACTTGTTAACCTCTCTGGGTCCCAGTTTCCTCACCTATAAAATCAGACTCATAATGCAACCTACTCATGGGGTTATTGTGAGGATGATGTACAGGGCTTAGCCCAGTGCCAGCACCAGTCATTTATAAATGACATCTGTATAGTCATTTATAATGATTATTCTACACCTTCATCTTTTAGGGCAGAAGTTGGTAAACTACAGTCTGTGGGCAAAATCTGCCCCACCATGTGTGTGTATGGCCAGTGAGAAGAAAACAATTTTTACATTTTTAAATGGTTGAAAAAATATCATAAGAATAATAATGTTTCATGACATGTGAAAATTATATGCAATTCAAATTTCAGTGTCCAAAAATAAAGTCTTATTGAAGTCCACCACACTCATTCATCTACATGTTGTCTGTGGTTACTTTCACTCCACAGCAGCAGAGTTGGGTATTGCAACAGAGACTGCACGGCAGGCAAAGCCCAAAATATTTACTATCCGATCCTTTACAGAAAATGTTTGCCATTCCCTGTTCTAGGGCATAAAGTGCTCATGCTAAAGTCTTCTTCACAGCCCTGGCCTGGGCCGTAAGTTAGGAGGAACTGTCTGAACCCGAGCCCCTGGCACTAAGAGCAACAAAGCTCCCGGGTAGCTGCAGGCCTCCTTGGAAGGAGCGGGTTATGGACAGTTGCCACAGTGTGGGTTTTGGACACAGTGAGGCAGCAGACAAAGGGAGTTGGAGCAGAAAAGGTAAAAAGAGATAAGGTTGTTAGCTGGGACTCAAAGAGACCCACCATCCTCTCCAGGCAAACATACTTCATCACCTGGCTTCCAGAACTTCTCAGCCTGCCTTGCATCTAGTGGGGCCAGGTGATTAAGTCCTGGACCAGGACCTGTAAGCAGAAGAGCTGTATCAGCTTCCAGAATACTTCCTTAAAAATAGCTAGCATGCGTTCTTCACCCCCTCTTGGCTTCACCCCCTTTACCCTGTTGCCTGGGAGATGGCTGGAGTTCTAGCATCCACTTTGGACCATGAAGATAAGAATCACTCGCTAGGGATGACAGATCAGTAATCTGGAGGTAGGCTGGATCCTGGGGACTTTGAGGGACAGAGCCACCACTCCAGGCCTGAACTGCTTACCTCCAGAATTTTACATGAGAAAGAGAGAGAAAAAACCCTTCTGCCTATTGAAGTCACTGTTATTTTGGAATTCTTATTCTGAGTCAAACAATCCTAACTGACACAATCCTCATGGTGTCTTTTGGTGATAGTTTTCTTTTCTTCCCCTTCCAGCTGTCCTTGACCTTCGTTTTAATAAACTTCCCCTGTATGAAAATGTCAGAGAGCTATGGTGGGGGGACAGCCATCCTTGGTGACTGAGGAGGTGGTGCGGAAGGGTGGTGAGGAGCACAGGCTTGCTGAGGGCCTGAAGCCCATCTCCGTTCTTGCATCTCTCAGCCTGGCAAAAGGATGGCAGCTCCTTCCCTCAGCTTAGCACCAAGTTGGGCACACACGAAGAGGTTTTAATCTAGTTTTATTTTTTGTTTCTTAAGCTAGCTATTTTTAGTATCATCATCATTTATCCTCTGATAGTTACCCAAGTACTGAAGGCAAGCACTGCCTTAATAAAATTGAGAACTGGTCACTTCCCCCTCTACTTTAAAACTTTTGTTATCCAACATCTTACTTTGCCTGGAAAGCAAAGACCAACATCCTAAGTCCAGCCACAAACCCCTTCACAATTTGGCTGAAGCCAACCTCTTCATTTCATCTCCTACCAAAAGCACAGCCACCAGGAGGTGTCTGCTGACGTCAGCCTTCCAGCGGCATACTGTTCCCACGGGGTATTGTATAGGTCGGCCACTAGAGGGACCCTTCTCAAAGTTAAAAACTAGAATGAGAATGTGGCGGGTAGGAAGGTGGGTGTCAAGGCTTGATGACCAGCTTCCTCACCCAAGAGCAGCAGGTAGAAGATGCTGAACTGGATTGGGGCTTTGGGTATTTACTCAGGCAGGTTGGATCAGGCCCTGGGGGATGGAAGGAGAGTAGGGGTGGATATGGGAGAGGGAGCACTGGAAAATCTGGTCCAGACTGCCCTTCTCTCCTAACACTCTCTATATACATCCAGGGACTGAATAGATTGGGATACATTTTTTGAGTTGAGCTCAAATCCTTTGCTTTCCTAACTCAGGAATCAAGTAGATGCAGATATCACAGTATCCCTCTCTATCTAAACTCACATTCCAAACTCAGGAATAAAATGGCCTAGAACAGTGAGGGATGTTTATACTTTATATTTTAGGAGGAAAAAATACATTGAGATGTAATATAATAAAATATTTTCTATCTGATACCTAATGAGTCAGTATTTTATAAAAATATATGTTAGGCTTATAGAACTAAATTTAAGAGTCATGTTTATTGAAATATTGCGTCTTGTAGGTTGCTTATATGTTTTATTCTACAAAACCAGAACGACAACAATATGGTTTATAATTGTCATTGTTTTCATGGCTACATTTTGGCTCTTATACAATCAAGTTCAATTCCTTCAAACTGATGTTCAAGGCCCTCAATAATATTACCTGTATTTTCCTATCCAGCTAAGCAATCTTGCTGCCTATCCACATACGCCTGTTCATTTCTTGCTGTTACATTTCTCCGGGCTAGGACCTCACCTCTCTCTCTCCTTTGCCTTCCAAAAATAATCCCTTCTTTACAGAGAAACATTGCTTTTCTGAACTGTAATCCTCAGAATCTACACCACAGACTTTAACTCTGTAGAATATTCTCTATTTGTTTGTTTTCTGAAGATGCATGTACATAAGCCTCTTTCTTAACAAAAACCACAAGCTAATTCAAGATGAGGACTGGGCCATTTTTTTCTTTTCTTTTCTTTTTTTTAATTCTTTATTTAGGGTCAGGCCAGTAGCAGACTTTCAATAAATATCTCTGAATCACTGCTAAATTTGCCACTTGTCCAAAGGCAGATATTTGACTTAGAAATGCACCAGGAGCAAATGGGAACCAGAAATAATAAAACCCTGTGAAATGCAATTTCCTGTTTTGTGTAATGCCAGAGTCAAATATTTCTACCATATCTCCTAGGAAATATAGAATGAATCAAAATTGAAAAATGTAAGGGAAAAAAACCTGAATGGCTGCTAAGGAAACAAAAATAAAGCACAGGTTTTCCTAGCTGTGGACCCCGGCAGGTGACAAGTCACAGAGTAAGGCCAGCTTTTCCACATGTGGAGCACCACATGAGCCCAGAGCCTGCCCACACCTGTGCAGATGTGGCCTCTCATTCCATTCTTTCCTTTGGTTTCTGTTAACATTTAAACCCTCTGCAGGTGAGAACCTGACTGGAGGGGGCTCTCATAGCAGCCAAGGACCAGAGCAGGTCCTGTGTCTGGAGGGGTGCTGTGTGGTTTTGCACGGGGGCTGTCAGTTCCAGTCCTGCCCTTCCAAGAGGTCCTCAGCCTGGCAGTGTCCAGACTCCATTTCCCAGACTCTCCTGCCAGCTGCATCTGGGAGGAGTCTGCCTCTGAGAGGTGCCAGCAGGAGCCAAGAGCAAAAAGAAGAAACCAACCTACACCATCTCCTGCCCCTGGCAGGGCCTCTGTCAGTGGCAGCAGCCGCAGGAGTGTGGGCTCCTGGTTCCTGCCCAGGCCAGTGAGCAGCCCCATCAGTGGCCATGGTGAAGCCTCTGGCAGGCCAGTGTAGTGAGGCCAGCAGGCTCCAGCATCCTGACATCTGGGTCATCCCCTTGTCCCTGTGCTCCCCCGAGTCCCCTCAACACCTTTGTAACCAGTTCTCTGCATGAAATATGTGGAGCAAGTGCTGATTTTCTAACTGGACCTCACTAATACAGGTGCCAAATTAAATCTGGATGTTGTGGACAGGACAAAGGGCCCAGGTATAGACCCAATCTGGGCAGAAAAGTAAGGAAATGCAGGGTGGAAGAAGTGTTGGACCAGGAGGACAGCCACCTGCAGGAAGCTTCCTCTGCTGTTCACAGGCCAGTGAGTGAAGACACGAGGGCCAGCAAGGGGCCAGGCAGGGTGTCAGGTCAGCCCCAGGGTGAAGGAATATATCAGGGCCTACCCTGAGAAGGGGTTCAGAAGGAGGAGGGAGGAATGGAGAGGACGCAGAGACAATGAGTGGAAGAGAGTGGCCCACTGAGACACAAAAGAGTGGCCAGATTCCCAAAGACACACTGCCATTTCACTTTTTGGCTTAGGGCTGGCCTTGTAGCGCAGGGTGGTGAGAGAATTGGATTTCAGGCTATAGCTTAAGAATACACATTGGAACTAAGGTGGATTTGATAACACACTCTAATTTGAAAATATCTTAGAGTTAAGATGGATTTGATGAGACTTTAAAAAATTCAAATTTTGTTTGGGCTGTAAGTTTGGTGTTACCCAAATACAAGTTCTTTTCTTTCTCAGTTATTAGGCTGGACTTGCTTCTAACAAATAACATACTGTAAAGCTGGTGGGATGTCACTTCCAGGAATAGGTCACATAAAACTGTGACTTCCGTCTTGCTGTTGCCCTCTCTCTGACTCTTCTCACTTGCTGGCTCTGATGGTACCATTTGTGAGCTGCCCTATGGAGAGGCCCACGTGGCAGGAAACTGAAGGTGGCTGTCAGCCAACAGCCCACGAGGAGCTGAATCTTGCCAACAGCCTCATGAATGAGCTGGGGAGCAGATAGCTTCTCAGTTGAGTCTTGAGATGTCTGCAGCCCTGGCTGACACCTTGATTGCAGAGGACCCAGCTCAGGCACACCCAGATTCCTGAGGTAGAAACTGTGAGATAATAAATGTTGTTGTAAGCCTCTGAGTTTGGGGGTAATTTGTTACACGGAATAGTTAGCTAATACACATACTCTACCTTGAGTCCAGCCAAGATGGGGGCTTCTTTCCCCCTCTCCCTCCATCTGCAGATCCAGAGCATGGGCCCCATTCAGTGGATGGACACAGATGAATGACCAATGACCCACTTGGAGACTGACCCCAAGGAGAGGTAGGATTCTTTGAAAGGAAGAGGAGCATAGGCGATAAAGAAACTAAGAGGGAGCAGTGGCGGGGAAGGGGAAGTGGGGAACGGTTCCAAGAGGCAAAGTCATTGAGATCTGAGAGCTACGCCCACGCTTGTTAGAGGGGCTGGGTTGGGGTAAGTGTTCATCAGGCCTGAATCTCAGCCACAGACTTGGGCATAGGAGAAATACTGCATTTCCTTTGTTTTTCTTAAGTAAACTTAATTGTACATCCAAGTCCACCTCCTGCTGGTCAGCCATTCCTAGGGCGGTGCCACTTTCCCAGGGTAGGGCAAAGGTTCTGGTTCATTCTTGGGGTGAGGCCCCTCCACATTTTGTCGGCAGGCACCTGCTGTTTTAGTCTGTATCGTGCCTTCAATTCTGCTGGCTCTGCCACTCCTTCCCCTGCTTGGAGCACGGGAGTCTTTGGCAAGCCAGGCTCAGGCCTAGGATCTAGCCTCCCTGGGCGCCATGCACTGCTTCCCTCTGAGGTCCTGCCACCCCCTTGGGCTCTGCCAGGGAACAGGACACTGGTCCTCTCTCTTACTGGGAATCCTGGACCCCTCTCTTCTGAATTTCCTTTGGGTCTGAGGCAATTCCTCTCTCCTTCTTGCTCAATGCTTCCTTCGGATCCCTTCATCTCTTCCCAGTGGGCCTATGCTTTTGGAAATAAAAGCCAGGAAAGAGTGCCTTGAGTAACTACCATTTCCTGCCCTGCCCCACATCTCCACTGAGGTAAAGATTCGGGGTCTCCTGCTTGCTCAAATGGGGGAGGGGAAGAGGAACTATAGGGAGAAAAATATAAATTAATTTCTTCAAAACTTCTCCCTCCAGAGTCAAAAATGCTGAGAACTGATATCACTTCAGTAACATTTCTGTCTGTGTGCCCTAATCTGAATCGAACCATGATGAAAAAATCAGGCAGATGCAAATTGAGGGACAGTCTACAAAACCAAAAAAATGTTCTTGTCATGAAGGAAAAAGGCCAGAAAATGTTCCAGAACAAAGGAAACTCAGAAAGACATGACATCTATGCAGTGGTGGTCTTGAATTGGAATCAGGATCAGAAAAAAAAAAAAATGCTAGAAAGGACATTATTGAGACAACTGTTAAAATTTGAATATTCTCTATATATTATATAATGGTATTATACTGCTATTAAATTTCCTCAATTTGTTAATTATACTGTGGTTATGATACACACAGAAGTATTTCAAGGTAAAGAGGTAAGATGTCTTCAATTGACTCTCAAGTGGTTCAGCAAAAAGTTTATTTATATATATATATAAATATAAATGTTCATAAATATATAAATTAAACAAAATGAAACAAAATGTTAACAATTGGTGACTCTAGGCAAAAGCTATATGGGAAAGTTGGCTTGCTCTTGGAGAGCGGAGGCAGGGAGGAGCAATGTGTCAGAACTGGTAGGAGGGCCAAAACGGACAAAAGCTACAGTGGCAGCCACTTTGAGGTGCTGAGACGGGAGGTAGAGCAGGTGCTCCCAGGAATGGAAAGCCTCTGTGGTTGATGCAGAGTTGGCATGGGGGACAGGGGGAGGTGGCAAGAATTAGACTCAATTAAGGAAAAGTTACAGAGATGGAGTGTATCTGATGACTCTGGAAAATTCACAGGATTCTGCTGAGTGGTGTGTGGGTTGAAAGAAGAGTTCATTGACCCAGTGTGTATCTGTGGGTGGCTTTGGATGGGATGTTTGGGAGGATAAGGAGAGAAGAAGGAGGGTCCCAAGTTCTTGACCACTTGGCAAGTAGTGGGTGAAACAATTTCTAATTATTTAGTGAGACGTGAACAAGCAAGGCAGGGGAGAAGGGGGCTCAGAGTGGAAACTGGTTGTGGCCTAGACTGTTGGCAGAAGGCCTATACAGGTGGCTTGGCTGCCTCTCCTCCAGGGGAATCCTCTCCGCCAAGGCAGTTAGCTCAGCTGGAGGATGATAAAAGGCAGGCTGACTGCTCTTGGACCTGGGATCACATATCAAAAGCCAATCCAGAAGAGGCTGTAATCAGACAGGTGAAGTATTGGCCTCGTACTAAGTCATCAGAGACCATAAAGATACAGGCCGAACTTCCAGGCTGCTCCAACCTTTTACATGGATGTAGGTAGGAGAGACAGGTGATGGCCCATGGCCCCCTCCTGAGGAAACCCTTAGTGGTGCTGGGGAGGTGCAGGTATACAGGGAACTAATGGGAAAAGGGTCTGGGGTCCACTGGCATCACTAGGTTCAAACCCTGAGAGGCAGCTCCAGGCTCTCACCCCAGCTGACCATGTCTGGTACCCAAGTGTTAGCTCGTTACTGTGTCCAACAGGCTGAGAGCAATATTGCACAAGGTTCCTAACCCAAGTCAGGGGTGCTGGCACAGTGGGGATCTAGGAGGCTAAGAGAGGCAGCTTCAGACTTCCACTAACCATCTCCCCTGGGAGAGAGGGGTCAGGGAATTGGGTCTATACAGCTTAAATTCATAGCTTCCCCAGAACCCAAGGAGTGGAAGCAGAGGTTAAAGAATAGCAAGAAGGTGGCTATAAGGTGCAATGGAGTTACATCAGGTGTGTTTTTAACTCAACAAATTCGATTTCTGTTCTAGAGGCTGCAGTAGAGGGCAGAGGAGAAGGAGGAGTGAGACAGAGACTAGAGAGAGAGCAAGAGCCAGTGTGAGAGAAAAAGAAAACAAAGGCCTGGGGAGCCCCACCACCCCTTGTTATTGTCCTTGACCTCGGCCACACCTTTGAAGATAGTCCTTTCATTAAGCGCTATTTAATCACCCTTTGCACCACGCCTTTTGTTCCTGGCCAGGACCCTGACCTAGACAGTGTGTAAGGGTTATTGGGACCATATGTGACACTGGTACCCAATGCATTTAGAGAAAATATTATCCCCAAAACTTCTTACCTGGAGACTGTACAAATGAACCTGTAGACTTAGTGAGCGTTGGCTTTTATCAGTAGAGTAGGAAAGCTGAAACCTGGCCTCACAATGGTGACTCATTGCTTTACTGTCAGTGTCCAGGCCTGTCCCACTGGGAGCAGAAAGCTGCCACAGTGCCACGTGTGTGTGTGTTGGGGAGGAGGGTGCAGATTATTCTAGTTTTATGGGTTTCCTGCTCAGATCCAGGACTCTCCACACATAGTTCTGGATGCTGCATATGTGCTTAATGCCTAGCAGTAAGCCTAAGGTCATAAACTGAAGAAACTCTCCCTCCCACAGTACTAGCCACAGAGCAGAAGTTACAGAGGTATTTGTAATGCATAGAGAAGAGTCCAAAAGGGACTATGCCAATCTCTTAACAGTGGAGACTTCTGGCAGACGGGATTAGAGAGGACGTTTTTCTTTCTACTTTGTATGTTTCTATTTTGGTTAATGACTTTAAAAGTTCTTATGCTATTTTTATAATCACAAAAATGATAGAAACCCCTTGACATTTTTATTTGGATTGCATTAAATCTCTACATTAATGTGAGTAAGAGTTGTCACCTCTAGAATAATTCATCTCCTCATCCTGTACATGTTATTCATTACTTTTATACTTTCCAATAACATGTGGTTATTCTGGTGTGTGTGTGTGTGTGTGTGTGTCAGGAACAGAGTAACTCTAAAGTGCCTTCTCTGTGTTAGCCACTGTTTATTCTTAGGCCTCACATTTAATACTAGGAAGTGGGTATTTACGGATGAGGAAACAGGCTCTGGACTTGCTGGGAACTGGGCTCCCAGTCCAGATCCAGATGATACAAAAGCGTGAGCTGCACCAGTTTCCCCACATTCTGAAGTACAGAAACTGGATGTAGACTGGATAAGCTGTACGATATCCATTACATATTTCGTGAAGCTACTTCCCCTTCAGGCAACTAATTACAACCTGGAATGTATTAAAAATACATATATATTAGTATGAAGTTATGAACTGTCGCTCAAAATATTGAAATTTAACTTCATTCTAACGACTGTGCTAGCCTATATGAAAAACTCTTATTTCAAGGATCCAGGACTTTAATTAGCATGAAAAGTAATCATCCTCAAGCACTTTCGGAATGTACCATAAATTTTTCCATTTCACACACCAGTAGTCATTTTTTCTTTAAAGCTATTTGTTTTTGATGAGTATAAAGATATTTTTTATTTTTTGAAACAGGCATTCTTGAAGACAGCTAGGGCCAGATGAGTCCTTCTTCTCTCAATAGCTCTAAGCCGGCTATAGATCAGCCCTTAGTGGGTAGGCGAGAGCAGGCTCTGGAATCAGATGGAGTAGGTTCGAATCCCAATTCTGCCATTTCTTGCTGTGTGTCCTTGAGTAAATTATTTAATTTCTTCGTCAGTCAGGAAAATAGAAAGCCACTGGCTATTTTATCCGAGAGAATTTAATAGAGGGGATAGGTTAAATTGGTTCTGGAGGACAACAAGGCAAAAAAAGCAACACAGCACAGAACTGCAGGAAGCAGCTACCACCCCCAGGGCTGGATGATGGGGGGCAAAGAGAATAAGCTGGGGTTCTCAGAAGCTAGAAGGTGGGAGGAGGGGCCTTGGGGAGCGGGAGCACAGATCTTTGAAGTAAAGGGCCATTGCTGAGAGGATGTTGACAGGAGCAGAAAGCAAAAGAAGGCGCAAGTCCCTTCTCTCTCCTCCTAGCACCTCACTGGCAGAGACTGACATGACAAAGCAGAAATGATGTTTGCAGAGTCCCAGCACCCAGAGTCACAAAGCAGTGTAGATGGTGGCTGTGAAGCCTGCTCCCCTCTCTCAGCTTCAGCTTCTTCAACAATGAATTAGAAATGAGAATAGTACTTACCTCAAAGGCTTATTATGAGGATTAAATGAGATAATGACTTTAAAGTGCTCAGCCCAGTGTCTGGCAATTAGCAGTGCTCCATTTTTGGTGGCTTACTGTTAATAAATCACGTTAAGGTCAAGACATATGCCAATGAAATCAGTGTCAAAGAATAATTAAGAGATATTTATTTTACATGCAAATTGTTTACTCACATGTGAAGGAATCAGTTCCTAGGGCAGAGGAGGAAAAGGAGGGGAGGGGAGAGGACTGGGGAAGGGGAAAAATTGCCTAAGTCTAGGAATAGTGATTCTTTCTTGTTTGCACATTTTGGGTGCACTGGTTACCAGGCACCTAGCAGAGGTGAAGCTGAGCATTCTTCTTTGAGTAGGCTGACTAGGGGTATCAGTTATGGATTCTCCAGAATGCCCTGAGAGCTTAGCTGCAAGCACACCTGGCAGACCAGTGTGCCAGCGTCCTTCCCTCAACACCACCACCCTTGCTGGGTGAGGGCTGCTCTATTTCCCTCACTGGGAGATCTTACCAGGGTCAGCACTTAGTCTGGGTCTCACCCAGTGATTCTCAGCCTGGGCTGACATTGGAATTGCCAGGGGAGCTTTGAGAAACTGATGCCCAGATCCATCCTTGGAGATTCTGCTATAGTTGATGGGGGTGAGAGGGCAGGCCTTCAGGATTTCTAAAAGCTCCCCAGGTGATTCTGAGGTGCAACCAGGTTTGAGAACCACGGGTCTAAACAAACAAATCAAGTCAAATGGGAGTTGTCTGAATTAACACATCAATTCAATTTTTAAATGATGGTCAGCTTAATAAAGAAATAATTGATAACAGGTCAATTTTTTTAACTTAAGAAAAAGGAAAAAATAAAGAAAAAGCATGAAACACTTTACTAAAACAGCGTAAAGTAAGATATGAGTCAACACTAAATGCCCTTTCCCAGATCTACTGAATTAGAATCTTGGCGATCAGGTTGGGAATCTGGAGTTTTAAAAAGCACCCAGGTGATTCTGATGATCAACTGGGGTGGGAAACCCTGCAAGTAAAGTACAATTCATTAACTTTTCAAAAATTCCTCTCAATCTTAATATCAGCCTTGGCTTAACTTGCCCTGATGTTGCATCCAGGCTTAATTAGAATACATCTTCCCAATGCACCCTGCATCTTTGCAGGAGATCATCCCTGGGTTTGCCCAAGTGTTACAGAACCAAAGTGTGTCCACTTCCTGGTGAGTTGAAATCAGAGCCTTCGCCAGAAGTAGTTGTCACACAAAGTAAAGTTTATTTGCCACAAATAAGGAGCCCACAGGGAAATTATTTCACAAAGATGTGGCTCCCCAGCATGGGACAGCAGGGGCCTTTTATTTCAGGTGGGGAATGAATATTCAAAAGGGAGAGGTGGGTATTTGCTTGCACAGGCTCAGCTGGAAAACATGCTTACACATACATCTCATGTTATGGTAATAAGGCTTACGCTCCTCCTGGAGCAGAGATGTTAGCATTAAAATGAGGCAAATGTTGTCTCTTGAGCACTTTTCAGCCCATCTGCGCAGGGCAGGCACCGGTCTTGCCGTGGGATTTGGACTGGTTCAGAGTGGTTGGTGATTGCATCTCTTAACGTAACAAAAAAGAAGAAAACAATTTGGAGAAACAGTTAAATGCTTCCTAAACCTCCCTTGATTTCCTCGGGACAATTAGTTGATGGCACAAGGTCCCTTTGACTTCAAAATTCCTGTAGCTTTTCACAGTTGCAGGCCATGCATGCTTCACTAAAGGAAACATTTCCATAGTGGCTTTTGTCCACAACCAGAGGCTAATGGAGTTAGAGCAGATTTCAGCTCCTTGGGGACCCCATTTTTTCCCAACTGCAAGTGCTGAGGGTTAAGTACAGGGTCTGATGACTTGAACAACCAACAGTGCAATGCTGGAAAATGAGCTTGTTTGGGGAGGCAGGGAGGTAGCACTGAGGAGCTGAAAGATGCGGCAGCCCCAGCCCTTTGATCTTGAGTTCAAGAGGCCAACATCCCAGCTGTGCCTTTGTTCATTAGCCAGGGAAGGGACAAAAGGCATTGTTTCCCAAATTGATCAAGTAAGCTACATCAAGCCCAATTTCAGGCCAGAGGTGGCTGCAGATCCATTAGGTACGCCCACTGGCCTATAGGTGGAGGCCTATCTATAGTGTCCAGATCATCTCTAGGCACGTGTCTATTTTGGTAATAGAACAAAGCAATCCCACGGTGGAGTTCACCACCAGAGGTCCTGATGACTCACAGAGTGGGCTCAGCTGGTCATTTTGAAGGCTAATGTATATGAAAACACTCAGCTAAGTGTAGAGCAATTTTTGGATGAAATGTGATTGGCATGTGTTATCAGAACCATTTCAACACCCACCTCAGTCAGAATAGAGTTGTTTCCTTCTCCATCTCATGGACCAGTGTTATGGAAAAACAAAGAGGGGAAAAAAACAAATTAGAAAATAATGTGTACCGTAAGATTCCTTTTGTGTAGAAAGTTATTTTTATGACTAGAAAAAGGCTGGAAGGATAGATTAAATAATGAAATGCTAATAGCCGTTATCTCTGAGTGTGGGACTTATGAATAATTTAAAATTTCCTCTTTGTTAATCTATATTTCCTAAAATTTCTACCAAATATATTTAGTTATCAAATTAAAACATAAAAGGAATGATGACTGTCTTAGTCGGTTCATGCACTGTAACAGAATGCCACAGACTGGGTCACTTATAAATAACATTTATTTCTCACAGTTCTGGAGGCTGGGAAGTCCAAAATCAAGGTGCCCGCAGCTTCAATGCCTGGTGAGAGCCAGCTTCCTGGTCCACAGATGGCTGTTTTCTCACTGTGTCCTCACATGGTGGTTGGGACAAGGGAGCTCTCTGGAGTCTCTTTTATAAGGACACTAATTCCCTTTATGAGGGCTCTGCCTTCACAACTTAATCACCTCCCAAAGGCCCCACCTCCTAATACTGTCACGTCTGGGGACTAGGTTTCAACATATGAATTTGGAGGGGACACAAACATGCAGTCTATAGCAATGACTTTTTAAAATGGAAAAAAGAAGCTGTGGAAAAGCAGTCTTGTGTGGGGTGGGGACAAGGACATTGGCAAGCTGAGTCCCCAAGCCAATGTGTCTTTGTATAGACATAAGATAAACTTGTACAATTTATCAATACCTATTTTTCGGTTGACTTGTTTAAATCTACAAGAAAAAAATCAAATGAAGGAATGTCTAAGATGCACACAAGGAAACCATCCTTGAGTCTTGACCTCCTTTTTTTACTACAAAGTTTCTCATAGGTCTCTGCATATAGTCTTAGATAAAACATGTCTTCAATGTGTTTATCCAACCAGGAAGAGAGAGAAAAATTTTAAGTGGTAGCCCTTCAAAGAGAAGGCTAATAAAATGCAGTAAGTTAAATATTTGTATCCTGGCAGGAGCTTTTATTTTCTGAAAGAAAAGAAAGGAAAACAGAGCAAGCCATGTTCACTGTAACATTCCCCAAATGAATTTTGATCCTTATTCCTCCAAAAAGAAAATTTCCACAGTTTAGTTCTCTTTCCACTACATGTTGAGGGCCTTTGATCTCCTCAAACCCGTCCTTTAGGAATAGCCAACTAATTAATCTTCTCCCAGAGGCAGATGCTTTGGAAAAATGATAATTAGAAGGTGAGCAATAAAAGCTTTCATGTCAAATATTTACTAATGAGTAAGAATGTTCATCTTACCTCAAAGACCTGAGACAGACCCCAGAAGACCACAGGTTCTGCCCACCCAAAGTCTGGTTTCACAAAGCTCTTCTTTTTCATCTAAATTTCTCAGACTGGTAAGCACTGGATTTTTTAAGAGGTCTTTGTTTTGATTCATGGTTTGTGACCCTTGTTGTAACAGTCCAGCCAGGCAATGCCATACTGTTGGAGGAGAACGATCACATCTTCTACCACACCTAATTGGGTGGCATCTGCTAACCAGTCAGGTGGTCACAGGAGGAGACCCCATCCTCCAAGGCCCAAAGATGGGATAGGGGTGGGGTAGGGTTGCAGCAATGGGGGGGGAGGTGGGAGGGAGGGTAGAAAATGACATAAACTCTACTGTGTAGAAAATCCACTTCTAGCCTTCTGAACATTTTCAAAATTAATTATTTTTTGAGTAGATAATACATGCATGAGGCACAAAATTCAAAACGCTCAAAAGAGTATACAGTGGTGCCAGGTGTATTTCATACAGGCACATTGCATATGGCTATGCAGGTAGTGCATGCACAACTCCAGGGAACACTGTTCCCATAGTTTAAAATTTTTATGTATTTATTTTTTCAGGATAAACTCTTTTTCCCTATTATATAAACAATATATCTTCTTGGGGGAATGTGGAAAATACTGGAAAGTCCAAAGCACGTAAAAATAACCTGTAATTCCAGCCAACTGGTGATAACATCTGACTACATTTGGATGTGGTTCCTTCCAGTTCTTTTAAAAACACATACATTTGCTAAGTGCATTAAATTGCACAATTGCATTAACTAATTGCCTTTCTACTCCCATCTGTTAGCCACTTCAGCCTCCTCCCAAAGCCCACCCGGAGCCAGGGCCCAGAGAAGGTTTTGTTTCATGCAAGTAAAACAACATTTGGACTGGGGATGCCTGGGATGGTGAGAGTCCAACCTTTCAGTTGTCATATCCTGTCACGTGCTCCTCAACTACAATCCTGTGATTGGCCAGGGGGTGGAGGTAGGGCTCCAAGTAATGTCAGCAAACCTCAGAATTTTCTGGAAACTTTACACAACTTTTGGACAAAACCTCTCCCCTTAGACTTCTGGGGTTTTACAAGGGAGTGGTTACCAAATACTACAGGTCCACGAAGAGGTTTTTATCTATTCATTTGAGGTGAAAACAAAAGGACAATGCAAGATGTTTCAAAGAGTTAAATTTATTCAGTATAAAAGGATTGTGTTTCATAATGTCCTATTTTTTGATGTTAAAAATGGGTTTTTCTTTTAGAAACAATGAAATTTTAAAAACTATTTTCTTAACAGTAGCCAAAAAAAAAGTTGGCAACCCTACATCAGTGCCCTAAATTATTTTTGAAATTTTAATGACCTATGAAATCTGAAAATCTCAGAATCATTGAACTCCATAGGAACCTCTTATTGAACAGACCCATCCCAGGGAAGGCTCTGTTATGCATTCATTTGGCTGGCTCACCCAAGGCACTCAATGTGTGTTTGTCAAGCCACTGTTCACAAAGCAAACTGGGGTGGGGCTGGGATGAGGATGTTGATTGGGTTGAGGCTCCCTGAAAGGCTAGGTCTGAGGAAAGTATTCACATTTGCTACAATGACATTATTGCCAACCCCAAAGGAGGTGCTTTAAAGTCTTTAAGTCTCTGAATTGCTCATGAGGACATTAGAAGTATCAGCGTTCTCATTTTATGGAAGAGGAAATGAGGATTCCCAGAGATTACATTGCCCAAACCACACAGCTGCAGAGTTTAGATTAGAACCCAAGTTAGTTGGATGCCAGAGACTTGACATCTCCCCTACACCACACCCTGATCACAGACCACCAGTTGAGGACCCCTGATCTGAGCAGTTTGGAAATTTCTTTATCCACATCCCTCTTCCCAAAAAACAAGAAAAACGTTAAAGGAGAGGAAGAGAGGTGCCTTCTTAATTTTCAGTACCACTTTGGATGATGACTCTGAGCGTCTTAGATCTGAGTTATAATGGCTCCATTTAAAAATCAGTTGGGGGCCAGCCTGTGGCCTAGTGGTTAAGTCTGGTGCACTCCACTTTGGCGGCCAGGTTCGGTTCCCAGGCTCAGACCTACACCACTTGTAAGCGGCCATGCTGTGGTGGCCATCCACATACCAAATAGAGGAAGATTGGCACAGATGTTAGCTCAGGGTGAATCTTTCTCACCAAAAAAAAAAAAAAAAAAAGTCAAATTGAAGAAAAATCATAAAGAGCTAATCCAATTTTGCACAAACGTAGCAGAACTATCTCTGTTCACCCTCAGGTTCCCTTTCTGCATTTTCCCCCCTCCAAATTTACTGGCTTGCCCCCTAACCTGCCACAATTTGATTTGACAGAATCCCTTCAGACTGAGAATGAATGTTTATTGACAACTGTATATGCAAAGCACACAGTTAAGATTCAGGCTTCCTGAATTTTAAGGTACAAACAGATCACCCACGAATCTGGTAAACATGCAGAGTCTGATTCAGTGGGTCTGGGG
Source organism: Tapirus indicus (assembly GCA_031878705.1). Taxonomy (NCBI): domain Eukaryota; kingdom Metazoa; phylum Chordata; class Mammalia; order Perissodactyla; family Tapiridae; genus Tapirus; species Tapirus indicus. The sequence continues at coordinate 53,504,483 of CM062918.1, read as the reverse complement.
TGGGGCCCGAGAGTCTGCATTTCTTACAAGCTCCCAGTAGATACTGATGCTGCTGGTCCTTGGATGACCTCTGGAGTAGTGAGACTTTAGGTAAGATTAATTTTCCTAAGTAGGTACTTTCTGAGCTAGGCCCCACAATAAAACCTCTTTCAGGGAAGATTGTCTTGCAGGCATTTCACCTTAGTGTGAGTTCCATCCTAAGCTCTGTGAGATGAAAAGCTGTGTGCACTCTGAAAGGAGCTTGGAGCCTCTGCAAACAATTCTGCAGTATCTTCTTATTTTCTGTAAGGAGACCTTCCTGGCTTTCAAAGTCACATCACCAGTCAGCTGTCAACCTGAATTCTATATAAAGATGGTTCTTTGTGGAACCTCCACTTTCACATTTGCCTCAAATACATAATTTAATTGTGAATTATCCACTTAACTAAGAATGTGCAAGCTAGGCCTATCAATCTATGTAGTGGGTTATAGTTTAGAAAATAAAATTCTTGTATTTGTCCTAGGCCTTATTTCTTTATTTAGGATTACAGAATTATATTCTGAAAAGAACTGTAGATGTCATCTAGTATTACTTTAATGAAGAATTGTGGTCCAGAGAGGGTGACTGACTTGCCCAAGGAGACACAGTGTCCAGGCTGTGCCAGAACTCAGACCTTCTCAGCCCAAGGGCTCCAGGACTGGGTTTGTGGGCCAGCTACCCTGTACCAACTGGTGTAGGCAATCCAGGGCACTCAAGCTCTCCGACTCTCTGAATCCTTAAATATTTCCTATGGGGAATCTTTGACATTCCTACCTACACTTTCTTTGTATACCTCTTAAGAACCCACAGACTACAAGGAGTCACAGGAAGGCCACCTGTTTAGCAGTGAAGGTCCGGACACTTACTGGATAACCTCAAGCTTGGCTGCTTAGGCTGATGTCAGCTCTGCCACCTCTGAGGTCTCAGTGGTAGAAAGATTAGGGGAAGAGAGGATGGTGCAGGAACACTCGCTGTTGCCTAGGCAAGTAGGAAGCATACATGAGGCTGGCTACCTGCCCCCAGGTTGTAGCCTTGTGAACTTCAGCACATGAGGAATCGGTCTAATGAGCTTCCACTCTTTATGAATTAGCACGTACCCAGCACATGAGTGATGGTGTTCTGGTGGGTTCTGTGTTTAGCACCACATGTTTGGATATCTGGCAACTACTTTTCAGAATTTAAAAAAGGGCTTGGGAAAGAAAATTGCCTTATGACAGAAGCACTTTCAAATACTTTTTAGCCTTCAGACTATTTTCCTCTATCAATTACATAATTAAGTGCCTGCTATATGCAAAATAAATACTAGAATGTCCTCCCTTCCTTCCTTCATCACTCCATCTATCCACGCACTCATCCATCCATCCATCTCTAGGTACTTTGGAATTGTCTGGAAATATAGATGTGCTGGGAAGCAAAGGTTAACCTATGTGACATGCATGTAGCTACAGTTTTAGAGAATTAGAATTTAACAAAACACACTTAAAAGCTTGTCTCAAAATATGTCCCGTGAAACACAGATTCCATAGGATGTGCTGGTAAAACCAACCAACCAAAGTAAGAGGTTCTGCTCTCTTGTTTAATTAGGGAACTGTCCTAAATGTTGTGTATGGAATCTACTTCTCATAGATTTACAATGCCCATTAGTATATTAAAATCTTTGAGGAGTACTTCAGTAATGAAACTTCATTTGCAAAAAGTAAAAACATTAAAAAAAAGGAGAGATATGAGATGAAGTACTTAGTGTCAATTAAAATTTCATGCTTAGTCAAATCAAGTGCTCATATTTTACAGAAATTTAAGATGGTAATATAAGCTATGAAAATTTTATTTCATTTTATCTTTCCTTCAAATCTGAGTTGAAAGGGTTTTCTTTTAAAAAAGTCCTTCTTTCCCCCAAATTACCTTAGTTCAGTGCTAATTTGATCTCTGCATTATTAATTCAAATTTGCAGAGTTAAAAGAAACCAGTTTCTCTGTTGATTGTGAGAAGAAAAAGAAACGGCTTTATTTAAAAATGGACGGTCAGGGCAGAAAAATGTTCCTTTTATCCTTCTAGGTTCTTCAGCTAATAATTAAATTGACATAAGACAGATTAACAGGAGAAAAACAAATTTAATTTCATATGTATGGGAGCCCTATAAGAATATGAGACCCAAAGGCAGTGAGACAATTGAGGCTTACATGTCATCCTGAGCTAAGAAATGGGATAGGGGCCTGGGGCTTCAAAGGGGAGGAAGGTTATTCACAGGAAGATGGGAAGAGCAGATGTTTGGTAATCAGATGTTTGCCTTGACATGTAGGTAAGTCTTTCAGATAAAAAGTTATCTCTGGTAATAGCTCACTTTCCAGGCCAGACCCTCTGCCTAAATTCTTTTGGGCAGTTAAGGGAGAGGCCAAAGTGTTTTTTTGAGTCTGCTGACTCTTGATTGCCTTCAGCTCAGAATAATCCACGTGCCAAAGTGGCAGATTTTGGGGTGGCACATTCTGCTCCCCATCGGTACCTATATAATTGCTTTTTAAATTTCTTTCTGCCAACATGCTGGTCATTTGTGGATCCTCAGTGCCTGTTCCTTCCCTTCTGTTTACTGATGTGTGTTTTAGGAACTTCATTTCCCAGACACTCTCGTCAGTTGGCTTTCTGTTGGGTTCTGTCCATGTTGGAAGTCCTGAGGAGAGCCTGAGAGGCAGGCAGGAGAGAATAGCCATTCCCTTCCCACTTTTGACTTCTGCGGCATGGTCCCTGAAGCTGAGGATGGCTCTTAGCACTGAAAGCCTGGAGCCTCTTCCTCAGCCAGTCCTCAGCACTCGCCAGACAACACCTCCTGCACTGTTTCAGCACCTGCCCAGGGCACCGATTTGGTAGTTCCAGCATTGGCCCAAGGGAGTTTCCTGGGTGGTCCCAATGCTCTACAGGTCGTCCCCAGAAGCAGAGCGGAGAGAGTGCACCTGGTAACCCTTCCTCCCCCTTGATTCGCCAGCCCTAGGAGTGGTCGTGTCACCGACTAACTGCTGTTAGTAACTCAAAGGAGGTTTCGAAAGCACTTAACTGTTTCTCACAAGTTGTTTTCCAGTTGTGTTAAGAGACGTGATCACCAACTGCCCTGAACCAGTCCAAACCCCGCCACAAGAGCTATGCCTGTGCAGATGGGCCAAGAAGTGTCCAAAAGCTACTTTTGCTTCATTTTAATGTTAAGATCTCTGCCCCAGGAGGAGCTTAAACCTTATTAGCATGACATGCGATGTATGTGAAAGCATGTTTTCAAACTAAGCCTGCATGAGCTTATACCCACCTCTACATGTGATGATGAAACTTCCCTTTTGAATATTCATTCCCTACCAAAAATAAAAGGCACCTGCTTTCCCTTGCTTGGGAGGCCATGGCTTTGGAAGTGATTCCTTTTAGTCTCCTTATTTGCTGCAAATAAATTGTACTTTGTGTGACAACTGCTTCTGGTGAAGGCTTTGATTTCAACTCGTCAAGAAGCGAACTCACTTTGGTTTGGTAACAGTAGTATTTCCTTAAATGACTAATACTTGCATTATCTCATCTTCCCCTTTTTGTTCTTTCAACACTTTAGTAACCAGTTGCCTATATTGAAGCCTCTTGTTTGAAATATCTAGCAAGGTACTCATCAGAAAAACATTCTGAAGAAAAACTATATTGCTACCCTATATAAATATATGTGTGTATATGTATAGTGTATTATTATATAGTGTATTTTATACACATATATTATATTTTAATGTCCAATAAAAAATGTTTGTATTTTTTTTGGTGAGGAAGACTGGCCCTGAGCTAACATCTGTGCCCACCTTCCTCTATTTTGTATATGGGACACCACCACAGCATGGCTTGATGAGCAGTGCTTAGGTCTGCTCCTGGGATCTGAACCTGTGAACCCCAGGCCGCTGCAGCAGAGCGCACAAAGTTAACCACTATGTCACCAGGCTGGCCCCAAGAAAATATATTTTAACATCCACTGACAAGACCTCCCTCTGCCAAAATTTGTACAAAAATGCAATTAATCATAAACGAATGAAATAAACAAAATAAAGGTAACTAACAGTGGTAGGTGAATGGGAGTGAAATCTGTATTTCATAAAATACATAGTAAAAGATACTGGCTTTTAAAACGTTACTAATGTAGTGGGTTGAATAAGAGTCTCCCAAAGCATGTTCCAAAGAACAGTGGGTTTTTACATAGAAAAAAAAGGGATTCTGTATTCATATGTCTGGCATTTAGAGTGTATTACACCACTCCTCTCCAAGATTTACAAGGTATATTACTGTCTTAATCTGTTCGGGCTGCTATAACAAAATACCACAGACTGGATAGCTTATAAACAACAGAAATTATTTCTCACAGCTCTGGAGGTTGGAAGTCCAAGATCAAGGTGCAAGCATGGTCAGGTTCTGTCTAAGGCCTCCTTCTGGATTGCAGACAGCTAACTTCTCGATGTGTCCTCACTTGGTCGAAGGGGCTAGGGAGCTTTGCGGGGCTTCTTTTACAAGAACACTAATCTCATTCATGAGGGCTGCACCCTCATGACCCAATCATCTCCCAAAGGCCCCACTAGGTAACACTGTCACATAGGGTATTAGGATTCCAACCTGTGAATTTGGGGAGGACACAGACATTCAGACCATAGCAATTAGCATATAAATGGCTCTGAGTCATCCTGTAGTAAAGATACCTGGTTAATTTTGTTTAAATAAAATTTTCCAAAATTTAATTGACCATGGGATTTTTTTTCCTATTTATCAATAGTAAACTACCGTATTTTAGAACTCATTATGGGCCAGGCATTTTGCAAGAATTATTTTCTTTAATCTACTGCTTCAAACACACACACACACACTTTTTTTTAATTGAGATATAATTGATATACAATATTGCGTAAGTTCAAGGTGTATAACATGATGATTTGATACATATATATGTTGCAAAATGATTACCACAGTAAATTTAGTTAACACCTCCATCACCTCATACAATTACCCTTTTTTTCTTTTTGTGGTAAGAACATTTAAGATTTACTCTCTTGGCAATTGTCAAGTATATAATACAATGTTGTTAACTATAGTCACCATGCTGTACCTTAGATCCCCAGAACGTATTCATCTATAATTGGAAGTTTGTACCCTTTGACCATCATGCCCCCATTTCCCCACCTCCTAGTCTCTGACTACCCCCATTCTACTTTCTGTTTCTATGAGTTTTGTTTTTCAGATTCCACTTATAAGTGAGATCATACAATATTTCTCCATCTGACTTATCTCACTTAACATAATGCCTTCAAGGTCCATCCATGTTGTCACAAATGGCAGGATTTCCTTCTTTCTCATGGCTGAATAATATTCTGTTGTATATATATATCATATTTTCTTTATCCATTCATCCACTGACGGACACTTAGATGGTTTCCATGTCTTGGCTCCTGTGAATAATGCTGCAAAGAACATGGGAGTACAGATATCTCTTTGAAATAGTGATTTCATTTGCTTTGAGCATATGTCCAGAAGTAGGATTGCTGGATCATATGGTAGATCTATTTTTAATTTTTTGAGGAACCTCCCTACTGTTTTCCTTAGTGGCTGGACCAATTTACATTCCCATCAACAGTACATGAGGGTTCCCTTTCCTCCATGAAGGAGAGGAAAAGTATCCTCTACCCACTCTGAGTCCTTTCTGGCTGGGCTACAAATTAAATTGACATGAGACCGAATAGCAGGAGAAAATCAAACAAAGCTTTATAATATGTATACATGGGAGACACCAGGGAAACTGAGTTTCTCAACAAAATGGTGGAGGTTTTCCTCTTAAATACAAAGACAATGGAGGATGTTGGGGGCGGGTCAGTTATGGAGGATTACCAGAAAACACAGTAAGGTTATTATACAGGTTTAAGTCCTCGCCTTCTGCATTGACAAGTTTCTAGAGATGAGGTCATCCACCCCTCTTCCCAGTGCAGAGAAGGAGATACCTTTACAAATGGAGATTTCCTTTACAAATGTAAATGCTTGGTCTTAGCAAGGACCCTCCCAGTCTATCAATACCTAGAGTAATCTATGGTGATGTGATGGCCCATCCCCGGGGACAGATCTTTCATCCCAAATCCCTTTAGACACTTAGTAGGGAGGAAGGTCAAAGCCTCCTTCAGAGAAAATAATCAATTGAGGTGACCAATTCTGATCCCCCACATCCACATCCTTGCCAACACTTGTTATCTCTTGTCTTTTTGATAATAGCCATGCTAACAGGTTCGAGGTTATAGCTCATTGTGGTTTTGATTTGCATTTCCCTGATGATTAGTGATGTTGAGTATCTTTTCATTTAGTTTTTGGCCATTCATATATTTTCTTTGAAAAAATGTCTATTCGGATCTTTTGCCTATTTTTTAATGGGATTTTTTTATTTTTATTTTTATTTTTTTTGCTATTGAGCTGTGTGAGTTCCTTGTATATCAGATAGACGGTTTGCAAATATTTTCCCCCATTCCACAGGTTGCCTTTTTATTTGTTGATTGCTGCTTCTTCTGTGCAGAAGCTTTTTAATTCATGTAGTCTCACTTGTTTATTTTTGCTTTTATTGCTTGTGCTTTTAGTGTCATATTCAAAAAATCATTGCCAAGACCCATGTCAAGGAGCTTTTCCCCATGTTTTCTTCTAGGAGTTTTAGTTTCAGGTCTTACATTTAAGTCTTTAATCTACTTCGAGTTAATTTTTATGAGTGGTGTAAGACAGGGGTCCAATTTCATTCTTTTGCTGGTGATTATCCAGTTTCCCCAACACTATTTATTGAAGAGACTATCCTTTCCCTATTGAGTATCCTTGGCTCCCTGGTCAAATATTAGTTGACTGTTTATGTGCACACACACATAATTTCATCACCATCCCTAAACAGCCGTTGCCAGTTCTTTGAATCAAAGGAAATTTTAGGTAAAAAGATAAATATTTCATCACATGTTCTGCTTATCTCCTTATATATTTCACTCTATCCCATATTTGACTTCTCAGTATTTTAATTATAAATATTTTCTTGTGCAATATAAATTGCATAAATAGTGAGCATATGGTTTCTGTTAGCCAATGCTGGCAACACAATGTGATTGACAGCATCTAGCTGAGAAACTGCTTTTCTTTACAAAACATCCTGGGATTAAATCGCAGAAAGATGTAGGAGTAAAGAATTCTTCGGTGCTTTCCACATTTGTATTTAAATACAACACTCATGTTAACGTGATGAATAAAAATAACCAAAGTCCTCAAGGAAATAAGAGAAAAGCACAGCCTAATGTCTTTGTGCTCTGAGCTGCAGGGTAATAATTGGAGTAGTACAATACCCTGTGTGCCAAATGGCCTCCTAAGTATGGAGCAGACCTCTGCCAGGCTCCATTCAGATCTCAGGAACCCTGTAATATTTCTAGTGCAAGGATAGAACCCCAACCCTCTCACTGGAAAGGCTGCTTTCTTCTTTTTTTAATGTTAAAGTTAAATCAGCTGTTGGAAAGATGACTTTTTTTTCATTTGTTAATTTATGAACAAGCTTTGGCTCATCCTGTAGCTCCAGAGACGTAAACACAACTTGGAATTTGAATCTAGATGATTCCTAATAGGAGCCATGATTTGGATTTGGCTAAAAATTCTCAGTTCGATTTTCCAGGACAGGCTGATGACGGCTGCTGGCCAGCACTCAGGCCTGGCCTGGCCAAGCCTGCTTTTCTCCCCTCCTGTATCCTTCCTTTTGCTTGGGCCTCTGAACTGCCTCTGAGCTAACGACAGCTGCTGGCCGTGGGGCAGAGAGGCCCGGCAGGAACAGGTGGCCCCACCTGTGTCTCAGTGGTGCCAGCTCCAACAACTGGTCACCCGGCAGGGAAAAGGGCAGTGGGGCAGAAAGACAAAAATGGGGTGGGGGCAAGGGGGAGCCACAGCGACGGGGTGGGAGTAGAGGCAAGGGAAGGAATGAGGGTAGGGCAAAGCCTGTTCAGCTGATTTAGCACGAAGGGTTTGGCTCCTCGGAGGGATTAGCTAGAGTCATTTAGCACCAGTGAAACAGGAGGCTCACGCAGGAGCTAAAGTGAACAATAATTCTCTTTTAAAAATATGGCCACCTAGGTTGTTCCCTCAAATCCTCTGATCCTGAGATCCCAAGCAGGGTTTGAAACCTGATAACCTTTCCTGACTCCTCCAGAGGTAAACAGACCACACACACGCCGCAGGCATGGAGGTGAGCTCCCTCTGAGTGCTCCTCTGGAGGGCTGAACAACCCAGGGAGCTCTGGTTTCAGGCAGCCATGCCACAGGCCTCAAGGGGGAAGCTGAGAGCCAGGGCCGGCATCATAACTGAGGGACAGTCTGAGCAGACTTGGGCTCTTCAGGGTCCTGGCTGGCTAACTTAATGCCAGCATTGGCACCTGCCCAATCACCTAGAATTCTCACAACACTTCTTCTCAGGTAAGGCCCTGACGGGCAGGGTGGGACCCCTCTGGTGCCCCTCCCCCAGCCTCAGTGTGTTTGACTTCAGGTACATGTGACCCATGTGTGATTCTTCTTTGGAGGATGCCCTGGACTACTGAGCCCTTTGGCCACCTGCACGGACAGCTTGGAAGGCCTGGGAGGTTCCACCTGTGTGCTGAGATACCAGGCCCTGAAAGCCAGTTTCCTTGCCTGGGGTCAGGACAGAATCTAAGGCACAACTCACCCTCCAGAGCTCCCTGTAGTATCAGATTGAAGCTCCCTTCTGTAGGATTTTGCCTGAGACCACACCTGGAGGGAGGAAAAATAATTTTCCCTCTATCCTTCTAGGTTCTTGGCTGAGACCCCCCCCCAGGTAAAAGATAGATTAACAAGAGAAAAACAAGCAATTTTAATTGTGTACGCACATACGTACATACGGGAGCCCCACAAAGATACGGGACTCAAAGAAGTGACCAGAGCAGGAAGCTTTTATACTGTTTAGACAGAGAAACAATAAATTTGTGAAGAATTGTTTATACAGCCTTTTCGGCTCTGAATTCCCTGTCTCTGGTGAAAGGATGTCTCCCTTCCTCCTGGTGCTGGGAGGGTACCTTTCACACTGGAGATTATCTCCTGCTCTCAGAGAAGAATGGCGGGGTCAGAGTGACCTTCCTGCTTCTGGTGGTTTCTCAAACTCAAGATATTCAGTATGCTAAGATGCCATATTTTGGGGTAGTGTGTCCTGAACCCCACCACACCTTTCCCTGTCCTGCTTCCCCATCTCCTTACCAGTTTCCCCTGGAAGCACTTGGTTAATAAATCATTTGCACCTGAATTCTCTACTCAGCATCTGCCTCTGGGGAAAACAACCTAAAACAGGCAGTTTTTACAATCCCAGTATCCCTGAGAGGAGTAGTGCCCTGAGGAATGGTGCTTTAGGACCTTGATGAGCTGGCTCTGATGATTTAATAACGCAGTCCCATTAAAGAGCTGCCCTGGACAAAATGGAGCTTAATACGGGTGAGTTTCAGTGTTCTTGCACCCTCCGGAGAGAGTCTTGTTGGGAGGAGGCACTAGCCCAGGAACAGTCAAAGGCTCAGGGGAGACCTCTGCCTAGGGCTGCCTCTGCCCAGGGGTGTTGAAGACAGTGCAGGATCCTGGCAGGGAAAGGGGCTCAGGCACTTATCAGGGACTGCTAGGCTGGCCCCTCGGGGTTCTAGGCTATGATCTCAAATCAGAACAGCTGCCACATTTCCGGCAACTTTTTACCATTACTCCAGTTCTCTATAGAATGAGAAAGCAAATTAGGAGAAGTTTGAAGCTGTATTATTTTAATGCTTTTAGCAACACTTTCTGCTATCTTAAAAGCATAGCCTATCACAGCAATAAAAAAACAATCCTTTCAAACAGTCTTTTCCTCTAGGCACACAGGTGTTTTGTTCTTAACAATATGATATTGCTCCATTATATATTTTAAAAGTTATGTGTGAACAGGAACCATTTACTAAATATAAAGGGAAATCATTTGATTGGAGCAGGGCAGGAAAGGTATAAGCAGTTAATACCTTCAGGCACGAGTGAAAAGTTAGGGCAGAAACTGAAAAGTCTGAATAAATGGATTCAATCCACGTTTATATTAAACAGTCTGGGACTGAAGCACAAAGAATGTGGCATTAATTTAACTTCAGTAAGTACTTAGGGCGGAAAATATGGGGTTCTGTTTTTAAAATGTAAGGAATCTAGTCTCTTAAGTTAATTTCAAAGTCCTAGATGTACACGATTACTCAGACGTTTTTGCTCAATGTGAGGTTGGGCAAGGTAAGGGTGTTAATAGTACACGAAATCTTTTTAAAAATTATTTTTTTGTTGTTGTGAAGTACGTTATACCCGGGAATAATGCATGTGTACAGTTTGAAGAATAAAAACGAAATGTACCCCTGTGGACGCTGCACTTAGCGTTAGAAATCGAATATGCCAGCACTTTTGAAGCCCCTCTGAATCCTCCCCTCTCCCTCACTGCATCCTTTCGTTCTCCTTTAAGACATAACAGGTATCCTAAAATCTGTATCAGTCATTCCTTTGCTTTTCTTTATAGCTTTACACGTAGGTGTGGAGACTTCAATAATGTATTGTCAAGCTTTGTTGTGTGGTAGACTCAATATAAATGGAATCACATTTCGTGTGTTTTTCAGTTACCAGCTTTTCTTTCAATACTGCTCTTGAGATGTGTTGGCTGCAGTTCATTTATTTTCATCGTACTACATTATTCCATTGTGATTATACCATCATTTTTAATCCATTCTACTCTTGATGGGATTTAGGTTGTTTCTGATTTTGTGAAATTACAAATCGGGCTTTCGTGAATGTTATCTTGGTGCACATTTTTGAGCTTCTTTAGGGTATACCTAGGCGTGGAAATACCGGGTCCTAGGGGCTGTGCATCTTTAACTTTCTAGACAATGTGGGTTCCAGCAGCTGAACGTGAGTGAAACCTGACAGTGCGTTGCCTCAGGCGTGTGGCACTACGTCTGTCCTCCTGCCCCGGATGCTCAATTTGGAAATGTGGAAGATTTAGCACCTTCTGGGGCAAGACTGACTGATGGTGGATGAAGCCTATGGATAAATGCTTCCTCCTTTCTCTTCACCGTGTACGCTAGGAGATGCATTTCCAGTGCTTCTCAAATGAGGATCAGAGGGCCTCTAGTAGCAGCACAAGTACATCCTTACGTCGCTCCCACTGCTTCCCTGCTTCCTTCCCTCTTTCACTCTCCAGCATAATGCTTTGCTTTATTTGGCTGTACTTTCTGGGAAACCCAGATTAAGATACTTCTATTCTATCATAAACTTTTACAGCTATGAATTTTCTCCTGAGTACCCCCAATTAGTTGTATCTCAACATGTTTTGATGTACAGATCTTTTTGGGGGGAGAGTGGGAGAGTTCTAAGACTTCCCTGCTTTTCTCTATGATTTTGTCGTTGACCTATGAATTATTTGTGTCTTTATATTTTCAAATTTTAGATGTTAAAAGTTTTCTTTTTGTCATTAATCACTATCTTGGTTACATCATGATTTAGAGGATGTGTTCTGTTAGACACCAATTCTTTGAAATTTATAGAGACTGGACTTATGGCTTACTACGTGATCAATTTTTGTAAATGTTTCAATTGTGCTAGAAAAAAGCCTTTTCTTCAGTATTGTTGTAACAACGTTCTGTATTATTGTCCTCTTCAAATCGTCTATATATTTGCTGATTGCTTTTCTGTGTGTCTAATCTGTCAATTTCTGAGGGAAGGATATTAATATATCCCACTAGGATGGCAAGTTTGTCAATTTCTCTTGGGCAGTCAATTTTTGCTGTATATATTTTTGCTTTATATAGTTAGCCAAGGTTAGTCAGGCCTAAAAACTGTAGTCGAGTTCAGGAAAATGATTGCTTCAGCATTTCAAATTCTCCTAGGCTCTTTTAAAAGGAAAGAAATGGGTAAGTCTCAGCTGAACTAGTTCTTTTTAAAGTAAGTAATGGTTGAACAGGTAAGAAAAACCTCATTTGTCTGTAATAAGTTGTTCTATATGCATATATGCATTTTCCACATAGTTGATATGTGGACAATTAAATGTTTAAATCTTTTAAAAAATTAGCTCTCTCTCCCCATCCTTTTATTTTGAAAAATTTCAAACCTATATTAATTTGAAAGAAGAGTATAATTAAAGCACATAAAATACACACACCCTTCTTCTAAAATCACCAGTTGTTGATGTTTTGTCATATCTGCCTCCTTTTCACCCCACACATATTTTTTCAGTTGAACCGCTGGAAGGTAAATTGAGACATCATAACACTTCACCTCTATGTATTTTAGCATGCGTCTCCCAAGAACAAAGATATTCTTCTAAAGAACCACAATACCATTATAACATCTAAAACTTTAATAGATTAATAGAATCATCAAATATATAGTCATATTCAGATTTCCCAAATTAAGCCCCAAAATGTCCTTTGTAGTTGGTTTTTAAAAAAATACTCAGTATTCAATTAAAGTTCTCATTGCATTTGGTTGTCATGTTTCTTTAGTCTCTTTTTATTTAGAACAACTCTCTTTTCTTGCCCTTTTTTTGGTCTTCAAGACATTGACGTTTTAAGAGTCCAGGCTAGTTGTCTTGTAGAATGTGCCACTGACTGGGTCTCTCAGATTGTTTCCCCGTGGCTTGGTATACGTTATTTTATTTTTGCTGAGGAAGATTCACCCTGAGCTAACATCTGTGCCAATCTTCCTCTATTTTGTATGTGGGTCACCGCCACAGCATGGCTTGATGAGTGGTGTAGGTCCACTCCCAGGAACTGAACGCAGGCTGATGAAGCAGAGCATGGAACTCAGCCGCAGGGCTGGCCCCTCGATGTAGGTTATTTTTAGCAAGAATACAACAGGTGATGTTTCCCATACCTGATATCAGGAAGCATCTTTCCCCCCCATTGTTGGTGATACTAATTCTTTGGTTAGGCTTATTAAAGTATAATTTACATATAGTACAATTCACCCTTTTTAGTGTATTGTCCATGAGTTTTGTGTAAATGTATACAGTTACAGGACGGCTTCAATCTAGATATGTTTACAAAAGAATATCAGTTAAAAATGACTAACCTTGGCCAACTATATAAAGCAAAAACATATACAGCAAAAATTGACTGCCCAAGAGAAATTGACAAACTTGCCATCCTAGTGGGATATATTAATATCCTTCCCTCAGAAATTGACAGATTAGACACACAAAAGCAATCAGCAATCTAGATATCTAGGAATGTTTCCATTGTCCCCAAAAGTTCCCTCAGGCTCCTTTGTTTTCTGTCTCCTTTTCTGAACCCCAAATCTTGCCAACTACAGATCTTTCTGTTACTAGTTTTGTCTTTTCATGAATGTAAAATAAATGGAATCATAGAGTATATAGCCTTTTGTGTTTGGCTTCTTTCATTTAGTGTAATGTTTTGGGGATTTATCCATTTGTTCCATGTATCAACAGTTCGTTCCTTCTTCTCGTTGATTAGCATTTCATTGTATGGATAGAGCAAAAGTTGTTATTCCTGGACCAGTTGATGTACATTTGGCTTATTTCTAGATTTTAGCTGTTATAAATAAAGCTGCTGTGAACATTCATGTGGATTTTATAATTCTTTTGAGTAAATACCTAGGAATGGGACTGCTGGTTGCATGGTAAGTACATGCTTAACTCTAAGAATCTGCCAAACCGTTTTCCAAAGCAACTGCACCATTTTGCATGCCCACCAGCAATGTATGAGAATTTTAGTTGTATCACATCCTAGTCAGCACTTGGTATTGTCAGTCTTTTTAGTTTTAGCTATTCTAGTAGATGTGTAGTAGAACCTCATGGTAGGGTGATGCTAAATTTAATTACGTGATAAGGCAGTGCCTACCACATCTCTCTGTTGTAAATATTCCTTTTTTCTTTGTCATTAATAGGTAACTTTTAGGTGATACTTTGAGATCTTGCACGTTTTCTTTCACTCAATGGTTTTTTGCACCTATTGGCGAAATTTTCCTGAATTAATTTTACATCGGTGATTGCAAAATAGTGATTTAAGACAATTGTATTATTTTTCTATATTTATTAACTGATGTTTTTTGTAAAAAAAAGAGTTTTTCCCTCTTTTCCTTGTTTCAGTATCTACACAAGTGGATTCTTTTTGTATAGTCCATTATAATCCGTTACTGTCACTATTAATTTTGATGCTCAAATTGTCCTGGGTTTGACCAGGGGAGCCTCTTCAAGCTGGCTCCTGTGTCCTTTTTGTGTGTGTGTGTGTGTGAGGAAGACCAGCCCTGAGCTAACATCCGTCGCCAATCTTCCCCTTTTTGCTGAGGAAGACTGGCCCTGGGCTAACATCCGTGCCCATCTTCCTCCACTTTATATGGGACGCCGCCACCGCATGGCTGACAGGCAGTGCGTTGGCGGGTGCCCGGGATCCGAACCTGAGAATCCCGGGCTGCCAAGCGCGGACTAAACTGCTGCGCCACTGGGCGGCCCCTCCTGTGTCGTTTTGACATGTCTACATCAGTCTTTGAGCATGTCCTTGCTTTCTGGAACAATAAGTTTTTCCAGGCTTATCCTATACTTTCTTGGAATCAGCTCTTTCTCTAAGGAGACGTGGTTCCTTTTAGTGAGGAATGGTATTTAAAAAATAAATTCTAAGCATCCTAGCTATTGGAGTGTCATCATTTTTAAGCTGTTTAGTGTGCACATCTGGAATATATACTATATTTTTTAAAATAATATTGAGTTTATATTGATACCTCTAATTCAAACCTAGTACCACGGAGTTCTTCTCACATTTTGAATTCTCCCACAGAGAAAACCATGGTTCCCCCCAAAATATCAACATATTTACTTATTTTTTCTACCTTACAAATATACACAAAATAATTTCAGAATTGTTACACTGGTCGTTTTACTAACAGCAAACCTACTAAGTAAACTCAAGATTTTTTTTGCAGTTCCTTTTGTTCTCAGGATGTTTTCAAGTCAGTCAGATTATATTATTTTCTTTTTTTTGTGAGGAAGACCAGCCCTGAGCTAACATCCGTCGCCAATCCTCCCCTTTTTGCTGAGGAAGACTGGCCCTGGGCTAACATCCGTGCCCATCTTCCTCCACTTTGTATGGGACGCCGCCACGGCATGGCTGACAGGCAGTGCGTCGGCGGGCGCCTGGGATCCGAACCAGCGAACCCCGGGCTGCCAAGCGCGGACTAAACTGCTGCGCCACCGGGCGGCCCCCAGATTATATTATTTTCAAAATTACTTGAATTATTTTTTTCTCTGATGTTAGCAATTTGATATACAGTTAAATTGATTTGTGTCTGTACTTAATTTTATGGTTTGATTCATTCATTCTTTTAAATTTAATTTCATTTTTGAATGTGGAAGACATTTTCTTGGTTTAATAACGTAAGCCTTATGTTGTTTTCAACAAGACACCTGATAAATTTCTCGTGATGACTTCAGAGAAAGTTTCATCTGGTAGAATCATCCCAACCAGAGAATGTTAGCGTTTGCGTCAATCTAATTTTGGGGGAAGATTGCTAGCGACAAACATAGGACCCTGTGACATTACAAAAACAATTAACAATACCCTCCCATTAGATGATAAGCTCCTTTGGAACAGGGACAATGTCTTTGAATCCCCAGAACCTAACAAATGATCAACACGTGAAAGATGTTCAATAAATCTTTATTAAACAAATAGAAGGATGAACAAACAGGTGAGTGGAAAGGAAGAGTACCTCAACAAGCTAAAATGACAGGCTGCATCAACTAAATTAAATTTATTAGGACCAAATGAAGTTTGTGTTATAAAAGAAAAAATAACACATGCACAAATGTATAAAATGTGGGATTCCTGGCTTAACAACAATGTAAACAGACCCGAGAGATTTCCTTGACTCAGGACATTCCTGCTCAAAAAACTCAAAACCCTGGTAAATTTTTAGACTTCATTAAAATAAATACTTTTTATATTTGCGCAGCATCCAGGTAGTCCCACTGCTGATTCATGGTCAGATGACCCTTAAGTGCTGTATCCAGTTCCAAGTGACACTTTTGAAGTGGGACAGTGATACAAAGGAAGGGTTTTTAGGAGATTGACCATGAGCGTGAGGGATCTGAAAACCACATCAAGGTACCAGGTGGTGGAAGGTACTGGGGAAGCTTCCTTGGGGAAGATTTTTGAGATGGAATAACAACTCTTCAAATTTGTGAAAGACGTGGAGAAAAAAGATCAGTCACTCCGTGGAGCTTCAAGTAGCAGAACTAAGACCAATTCCTGTAAGGTCTAGAGGCTACCTTTAGCCCAGGAGAGGAAGATACTTTCTTACAGAGTTGAACAGAAAGAGAATGAGTTACCTCAACTTGGTGAGCTCCAAGCACGGTGAGGTCCATGGCATTGTCACACACTGGCTGTGACCACCTTCCAGGTACGTTAGAAGGGCATGCCTGCTTTGAGTGATTCCAAATGCACTTGAAGGAAGTGTCCAACAGAAAGATTCTACACCCGAATCCTTTGGGTTAGTGTTGTCATTAAAGATCATTGTCATCTTCTAATAATTAGATGTTTCTAAAATTTGAGGAATATTTCCACATATCGGTCGGTAGGATTTCTGTGTCATTATGTCACCACGGGGCTCTAAACTGTTTATCAAATTTAGATCACAAAATACCAATTCTTGAGATGCTTCATATAAAAAGGGCTCCCTGATCAAATCAGTTTTTGAAATACTGCCTAATATACTACTCTGAGAGATTCACAATCAATGAGAACATATTAGAGGGTCTGAGAAGAAGGCTATTTTGACTTTAACTCAGGATTTGCTGACCTTAGTTGCCAATGGAACTCTACATTTTTTATTTAACACAATAAATATCTCTTCTTCCAAGGTTCCTTGGTAATGCTGCCTGCTTTCCTCATTTTTCTGTCTCCTCCCTCTGGGTTACCCTCATTTAATGCTGTTTCTGCAAGACTGCAGCCTCAAACACAGTTTTCGAAATCCACCACAAGGTGGCTCTGCTTGTCTTATAAAAGAAGGCTGCAAGCACTTTCCAACCTCTGCCACGCAAGGGCCTCATACAGGAAGGGTTTGAGTCTGTGCTACCAAAGGTGGCTGGGATTTGGGAAAACGTGGGGTATACTTGGGTTAAGTTAGAAATATTGTCCCCTGACTCAGATGGGTGAAGTTTTCAGAAGACTGTTATAAAAACTGGGGCTTTCGGGTTGTCCCTTCCAAGTTTCCCTTTTGAGGATTAATTTCCCTGGAGTTCATGAATGGAATTCTTTTCTTCCAGGTCAGTGAAGCGCAAAGCACCTGCAATCTGAGACGAGAGTTTTCCTGCAAAGCCACTGTTTCCCACTGGGCATATTTTCATTTCCTTTTAGATCTTTGAAAACAGAGAGACGTTGAAGCAGGCAGCCAGAGCTGTTGGCACTGCTTTCTTCTGCATCCTAACCTTCGGCTTAACCCTCAGTGCTGATGAATTTGTTTTGATTAGCAACAGTGGGAACAATTCAATGGTGCTCTGATCCTGATTGCACCATTTTTGAAGAACTGATTTTTGCAGGTGTATGCATTTTTAATGAATAGAAAAAATAATTATTGCCCTCAAGGCTAAAAAAGGGGTATTTCTCACTGAGTTGAAAGAGCTTATATGAGCTGTGCTGTAGGTGGGCAAGAAAGGTTATTTCCAAGGGCTCTCAGTATCCTTGCAGTTGCCAGTTCTAAGAAGGTCTTGTGTTCATAGATGATACCTTCAGATATCTTTAGAAAAACCTATCACTTTATATCAGCTTTTTCTGTGTTACTCACTCCGTTCTTCCTTTTGAGTCCTCTCTCAATCTCAGGATTTCATTCATTCGTTAGAAATATTCAGCACCCACTCTTTGTAAAGCACATGTGCTAAGTGCTCTAGGGGATTCACAGATGAATTCCCTTGACGAGGAGGCTGGGAGGGGGGGAGATAGACAAATAGATGAGAAGTAGCAAGGTGTGAGCCAAAGGTTCAACAGGACAGGGAATGTATGTTGGATATGGAACTTTCGGCCTGTAGATTCTTAGCTAGAACCCTGCATTCTGATGTGGAAGAGATCTCTTTAAAATCCTCTGGAAGAGGGTTATCTGGGTTATCTGTGCTCAGTCACCATTTATCCTTTTAAATAGCCTACAAGTTCTCAAATAACTGGAGAGGGAAAGGAGGATCACGGTTGTGTCACCATTTATCCTGAGGGTTCCAAGAAGGATGTTACTGACAAGCTAATAATACCTAGAAGAGGATATAGGAAATGTGACAGAAGTGCAGGCTTCTATTTGGTTGACCAAAGATAGTTTCTTGATATTTCTGCCCAGCAGGATATGATATTTAGTATAGAAATATTTTGCCTTTTTCCAAATGGCGGTTTTTTAAAATTCCATTTTTTTATTAGTAAAAACTTTTAAACATATAATAGTTCAATGAACATGCATTTCCTCCACACCAAGATTCAACAGTTGCTCACATGTTGCACATTTGCTTTCTCTCTCTGTATGTGTTCCCAAAGTGTCTTTTAAAGATGCCTCCCCTCAAACCAGGATCCAATTAAATTCCGTGCATCGTATTTGGTTATTATGTCTCTTTAGTCTCTTCTCACCAAGGAGTGTCTCCCTCCTTAAAAAAAAACAACATTGACTTTTTGAAGAGACCATACCAGTTGTTTTACAGATTATGGAATGTCCCACATTCTGGATTCATCTGATGGTTTCCTCTTGATGTCTTAAAACTTGCTCCACTATCCTCCTGTATTTCCTGAAACTGCAAAGTTAGGTCTAAACGTGGTCCTGCATGCAGTCTCTGGCTTAAATTTTCTACAGAGTAAGTCTTTAGTCCTTTAGTCTTCTGGAGTCTGGGATTTTGCCTATACCTTAAAGACTTTTAGCCAGTAATGAAAAAGACAGACAACAGAAAGTGTTGGCAAGGATGTGGAGAAACGGGAAGCCTTAGACATTGCTGGTGGGAATGCAAAATGGTGCAGTCGCTTTGCAAAGCAGTTTGGCTGTTTCTTAAAAAGTTAAACACAAATTTACCATATAACCCAGAAATTCTAGTGCTAAGTATATATCCAAGAGAAATAAAAACATATGTCCACATAAAGACTTGCACATGAATGTTCATAGCTGCATTAATCATAATGGCCAAAAAGTAGAAGTAACCCAAATATTCATCAGTTGATGAATGGATAAACAAAATTTGGTATATCCAGACAGTGGAATATTATTCAGCAATAAAAAAGTAATTAACTATTTCAGTTCCTCAAAAAATTAAAAATAGAACTACCATATGATCCAGCAATCCCACTTCTGGGTATACATCCAAAAGAATTGAGAGCAGAGTCTTGAAGAGATATTTGTATCCATGTTCATAGCAGCATTATTCACAATAGCTAAAAGGTGGAAGCAACCCAAGTGCCATTGATGAATGGATGGGTAAACAAAATGTGGTGTATATATATATATATATACACAATGGAATCTTCTTCAGCTTTATAAAGGAAGGAAATCTTGTCACCTGTTATAACATGGATGAACCTTGAGGACATTATGCTAAGTGAAACAAGCCAGTCACAAAAAGAAAAATACTGTATGATTCCACTTATATGAGGTTATCTAAAGTAGTCACATTCAGAGCAACAGAAAGCAGAATGGTGGTTGCTAGGACCTTGTGTGTGGGGGTGATGGGAGTTGTTGTTTAATGGGTATAGAGTTTCAGTTTTGCAAGATGAAAAAGTTCTGGAGATCTTTTGAAAAACAATGTGAATATACTTAACACTACTGATCTGAACACTTAAGAATGGTTAAGATGGGAGCCAGCCCTGGTGGTCTAGTGGTTAAGCTTCGGTGCTCTCACCGCTGCAGCCTGGGTTTGTTTCCTGGTTGTGGAACCACACCGTCTGTCAGTTGTCATACTGTGGTGGTGGCTCACATAGAGAACTAAAAACTAGCAGCTAGGATACACAACCATGCACTGAAGCTTTAAAAAAGAAAAAAACAGAACTCTAGGGGGACCCAGTCATGGGGGAGCCCCAAACTTAAAAAAAATGGTTAAGATGGTAAATTTTATGATGTGTGTTTATTACCACAATTTAAAAAATGTTTCTAAGAGTGCTAGCTGTGTGAATGAGTCAGGATACTGTCATTTCTGTGAAACACTGTGATCATCAATGTTTACTGCAAGTTATACACTCTCTAAAGACATGTAAGTGAAAGATGTTCCTAAGACTAAAAGAAAAAAAAAAAATTAATGAACTACTGATACATGCTACAGCATGGATGGACTTCAAAAACATTATGCTAAGTAGAAGAAACTAAACACAAAAGACCACGTATTGTATGATTTTATTTATATGAAACTTCCAGAATAGGCAAATCTATAGAGACAGAAAACAGATGAGTCATTGCCTGGGGCTGGGGTAGGAATGGAGGCTAACTGTCAGTGGGTACAGAGATCTAATTGAGGTGATACTGGATTATGGTGATGCTTATAGAACTTGGTAAAAATTGTTGAATTTTACACTTAAAATGGGTGAATTTTTTAATATAAATTATACTTAAAGTAAAAAAGAAAAAAAAAAGATTTTTAGTCAGTCTATCTCTCCCCCAACCCTGACCTGTACCCCTGTGTTCTAAGATACCCAGTGCCTTCAATTTGATGGATCTATGACCCAAATTGCCTTGTCTCTTACAGGTCTTTTTCACCTCAGTTTCCAACTTTCTCAGGTCTGCTACATCAGTTATCACTTGTCCATTTATTTTCTATCCTCTAAAACATTACCGACATCTTTCCTTTGCTGTCATTCCCACCACAGCTTTGGATTTATGCCCTTCTTATTGGGTTCTGACCATGGTTCTCCTGGTCACCTCTGCGAGTTTCCAGAGCCCATCCCACATCCACATTAGTAGGGTGGCTTCTGGAATCACTGGAGTCACATAATGAGTTCTGAGATCAGTTCAGCTCACAACAGCCTAGGAAACTGTATTGGCTGTATGGTTAGCTATATTGCTAGGCTCACTCAGATGAGTACTTTTTGTCACAAGCTTAATGTAGCTGAAGGCCCATGTGCCATACTGAATACTTCTCACAATCTCATCCTAGTTAATCCCCTTCCATCATCATAATAATCCAGACACAATGATAAGCAAGGAGGCATTATTGAGAGGGAAGTGACCAATTCAGACCTGTGTTCTTTCAGGTCTCATTTGATGATATTTTCTTCTTGTGGGTACATGTGATTTATCACACATACCTGCCTATGTGCATTGGAAATGCCTATGAGTGTACTTGGCAGCTCCTGACATCTTGACTTCCAGGACATTTGTGTAAATATGTAGGTGTCTTCCCAAGAGGCTTGCATCAATTGATAAGATAAATATTGGAATTACAAAGTTTTTAGCTCGGATGGGGTAAAGGTAACAGAGACCAGCTCTAACTCTTGAACTATGCCTTTAATCACAAAGGAAGCCATGTGAATATCTTAGTTACAAGATTTAAAAAAGAATGTGGATCATCATCAGATGCTTTATGCACACATAATGTTAGAGTGTTGTGAAAGGGAGACTAAGGGAATGTAAACACCGGTAAAACCTAAGACAGGTTTTATTCCATATCTCTGCCCCCTTAAATTGAAAGCGTTGCAACTTTTACCTCAATTTAAGTTCCCTCACCATTTCTGTTATCTAGTCATGTGATCTTGGTCAGTCAGTTAGCTGGGGATGATATTCAAATATGTGCCAACTGATAGGAGGCAGGCTCTGACCCATCGGAGGATGGTCCCCAAGCTTCCTGCTGTGCTAGGCTTTAATCCTTACTTGGTGGATTGTGTTGAGGTCCAGGAGGTCCTGGGGGAGGGTCTAGGACAGCTGGGGCAAGAGGATCACTTAGGAGGCTTTGGGCAATAACTATTTACTGCTTGGTTTAGAACTATTTCAATTATATCAATTGGCATGACTGCACTAGTACATAATGATGGCATATAACCTTTTTGAAGTTATGTTCCTCATCTGTAAAATGGGGATAATATCCACGCTGCCTGCCTTGTAGAGTTGTTGAACCATCTATATAAATATTCTTTGAGTGCAGTAAAGCCCTGTATGACAGAAATATGAGAAAATCATGGTTTTTTGTTTTGTGTGTGGATGTGCTTCCTGCTAGGGAGGTGAGGAGATTTCCCAGCTGGTGAGGGTTCCCTGGGGCTGAGGTTGCCAGAGGGACCAGCTGCAATCCCAGAGTACTCAGTATTCCAACAAAACTAAGAATTGATGTGGACAATGGGGTTGGCCCTCCAGAAGAGAGCTTTCAACAACTATTGGAGCCAGAGTATGGGGTGCGAGGACTGAAGCTCTGAGAAGAGGGGAGCAGGAAACCCCTCAGGGGCTGTTCCACAACAGCCCTTCACCTGCTCCCTGAAGTGTGATTTGAGGTGAGTGGACAAGGGATGGAGAGGAGAGGAAAACCATGTTTCAACTCCGACCCATCAGGGAGTTAATTGTTTTCTGCCAAAGGGAATATAACTAAAAGTGCGTGACTCATAGCAGGTACTCTTTGCATGTTTGATAATTAACACTGTGGTAAAGCTAATAGCAGAATGCAGGGTTACACAAGACAGGACACAGTACTCAGATCGGAGAGAGGCAGAAAGCAACAACACTATTAAAATGGAAAAGAAGCCACTGTTTGGGAATAAGTAATTAATGTCAGGCATGTTTCAGAGCATATTGGAATGAAGCAATGTCTTCATTATTATCTCTTGATTTGTTCATTTAATACAAATTTCCACTGCACCTTATCATGGTTAAGGAAGATTTTCTTCTCTTACATGGTGCTGCCATCATGCTATCCTTCTAATATACTTTTATAGCAATTTTTAGTTAAATCAATATGCAGTGTTTTTCACATTATGTCTATATAAATATTGTTCACTTTGAGCCAGGTAGGGTACTATAATTGTTTCCTTTATTGCACAAACTGTCTATTTCTGAAATTAGTAAGTGCCCTTTCTCCCAATTATTTGGGTTATAATATACACATTATGGTTAATTTCTAATATCTCCCAACAACCTCTCAATTTTCCATGTGGTCAGTCCTGTCAGATAATCTATCAGTTTCTTTTTTCTCCTCCCCATCTCCAGAAGACCTTACACCTAGAGACCTCTATTTTCCTGCTTCAATCTAGACTGGTTGTTCTGTAGGCTTGCTGCACAACTGTCATCCTGAGATGACCTTTACCACCAGCCTGGGAATTCACCCAACCTCTTTGCTAGTTGGATCCTTTCTATCCTGAATCCCATATCTTCCTCTTTAGGGTTGTGCTGGATTTCTTCCATTTGTCTCTCCAGATCCATTGTTGATCCTCTTCTGGGCCCCAGAAGGTTAACTTGTATGGACTGCCTACAACTGCCTCCTTGACCTCCAGATTCTAGCTGGTTTCAGCCAATGGGAAGCACTGGTAGGAGATTGAAGGGTGGCAGGAGAGTGAGGTAGGGTACTGATTACCCCAGGTACTTCCTGGCCAGGTTGCTGAGGACTGGCTGTATCCTTCTCCCAAGCCACAGCTCCTGTCAGGTGGCCCTCTCTGAAGATGCTCTCAGGATTCCAAGACCTGTTCCTTTGCCTTGCTCTTTCAGTTACCAGGAGAGGTAATTTCCCAAGGGTATTGCATTATACCTTGCAAATTTCCTTAAACTCTGCAATCACCTTGGCAAATAGTTCTTTTATTAAACTACTCAAATTGCCCAGTGTGAGTGTGCAATCTGCTTCCTGCCTGGGTCCTGAGTGCTTCGTTGGTTTATGCTCATATTTTGGAGGAATTCTACCTGAATTCCTAAGAAAAACTAGATGTGTGATAAGTAAATTTTTTAAGACTGTGGATATTGTAGTTAACTAGACAACATCCTTTCTACCCCCAGATAATTAGTCTAAGCCAATAATGTTAACTTCACCTCATGCCAGTGACTTGTTAAAAAATGAGCATGGGACCCAACTTAGGCAAATGAGACATAAGGAGACGTGTTCAGAGGGGCTTTTGGTGAAAGATTTCTTGTTCCTAACCGAGAATCACAAGAAGAGGCATAGTACAATTTTCTCTGGATACTGAGGTCCCTGGATATGACATCTGGAACATCTGTGTTTATCTTGCTATTGGCCAGGGTATAAAATCATAACAAAGATATAAGATTGGAGAGGTGGAAAGAACCTGCATCCTTGACATCATTGTTGAACCAATGAATTCATGAATCCTGGAGCCAATCCTACTTCTGAACTTCCTTTATGCAGGATAATCTTTCTAAAAAGTTATTTTTGTTTAATCCAGTTTGAATCAGTGTTTCCATAAATTGCAGCCAAAAGATTCACTGCATATCTAAATTTGTCTTTATTTTATCAACAAACTTTAATGATAGTTTAGCTAGATATAGAATTCTAGACCGAAAATTATTTTTCATCAGTTTTGTGTAATAGGTTTTCAGACAGACTCTGAAGAGAGATTTCCAAGGTTCAAATCCTGGCTCAGTCACTAACTAGTTGTGTCTCTGGACAAGCATCCTGTGTGTCAAGGGTTGCCAGATTTAACAACAACAACAAAAAGTACAAGATGCCTAGTAACATGTAGATTATTTCTAATTGCCTATGCAATGTAGATTGAGATAAAAGAAAAATACTGCATGGAGCATCCTTAAACTAAAAATTATTTGTTATTTATCTGAAATATCAGAAGTATTTAAATTACATACCTCTTTAATTATATTTCCCTGATCATATGGCTCTCCTTAATGAATCCTTGTTTTGTAGAATTTGCTTATGAAATTCCTTAAAGTAACAGTCTAAGTTCCATTGCATTGTAACATAGCTTCTACAGTGGTCACATCCAATTCATTTCATTCCTTGTTCTATTGAATATTCGTTAATGAGCAAACCAGTTTAACGTTAAGAACCAGTTTACTGAGCATGTACTGGCATATAAAATTAACTCTGAGAACTGCTATCCAAATTTGATTTGTGGAAACACATAATACCATCTTTCATGGTATAAGTTGCTTTTCCATTCTTCAGGATTGCATCAAATCTCTTTTTTTTAATTGATATCATAATAGTTTATAACATTGTGAAATTTTAGTTGTATATTATTGTTTGTCAGTCACCATATAAATGCATCCCTTCACTCCTCGTGCCCACCCCCCAACTCCCTTCCCCCTGGTAACCACCAAACTGTTCTCTCTGTCAGTGAGTTAGTTTATCTTTGCATTGAATCTCTTGATCAATGACTTTTTTAAATGTTCAATGACAGAAAAAGAGCATTGTCATCAACTTCTATTCCCTTTTTCTTCAACATTACACATGAAAATTTCACTTGCTCCCATGCTAGAGGAGTATGTAGCAACTCCATGTAGAAGAATAGAATTCTTCCAAGGATGAAACCATTTCAAAAGATAGTCAGGGCAAGTGACATAATAATTATCCACTTCAAGTAGGAATTTCTTTACCTGTTAATAAATAATGTTGTCTCCTTTTAAAAGGAGAAGTATTTTGCCAATATTTTCTTTAGTGCATTCAACAAATTCTATCAAGTAAAGGGGTTATGTAATAAAGCTGTTTGTTCTTCCTTCAACATGCATAATCCTATTGCTAAAGAGATATTGAAAATTATGAACAAGAAATAAGTAGGCTTCACTCAATGGATCATTGGAGCCATTTCTTCAGCATTCAGCTATTATTTCAGTGCTTCAAATAAACAGACATTAGTGCAACTGCATTTGTTAGGAGAGCTAATGGGGTTTTGAATACTTGAGAACTGAAGAACACAGAATGACAGCTGTGTCAGGGGTATGCAAGAGCACTCCCATACGTAGAAATCTACTGAAAGAATTATAGGACCCAGCATGTAGTTGTATTCATTTCTAACACTTATTACAGTGACACAGTAAGGTTACATAGCCAGATATGTATGGGAGAAAGATGCCAGTTGGGTCAGGAAGAATCAATGTGCAGGCTTCCTTATGCTCTCTTCCTACCACGGGGGTCACACAGCATGCACTCTTCCCCCCAGCGACACATATGCCACATTTCTACCCAGGGAAGTCCATTAGTGTCTCAGTGCCCAATGTTTGTTTTTTTTAAATAAATTTTTCATTTTAGGATAGTTTTAGATTTACAGAAAAATTGTGAAGATAGTCCCCATATATCCATTTTCCTCCATTATTAATCTCTTATATTACTATGGTATATTTATCACAATTAATGAATCAATATTAATACATTCTTATTAACTGAAGCCCATACTTTATTCAAATTTCCTTAATTATTACCTAATGTCCTTCTTCTGTTCAAGGATCTCATCCAATATTATATTTAGTTGGCATGTCTCCTCAGGCCCTTCCTGACTGTGACAGTTTCTCAGACTTTCCTTGTGTATTGATCAGAAGTTATTTCTAATTAGTGGAGGTTCATTTCTGGACATGGGACTTTGGCTAAAGAATAGTTTTTCCCTTTCATGAACATCAAAAATAAGTGCTTTTAGTTGTGAGTCCCTCTTTTGGTCTTACCTCAGCTAAACCTGCAGGAAAGACCATAAGGAATTGTCCAGATCTTTGGAGGGGGAGGCCATGCATATGATTTTTAGCTAGTGTTGCCATTTAAGTGATGAAAGTACTAATAACTGTGACAGTAAAAAAGCTCTAATTGCTGAAATCTTGTAATTTATTGAAAAAAGCTAAATATAAGACATTTAGGGTGTTCTGACAAGGTCAACATAGGATCCAGGAAGAAATTATGAAGTATAGGACATGTTCTGCACATACAGGACATCTGGCAACTCTGTCTTGGGGTCACAACCCCAGGACCTTCCTCTGGCCCAAGTAAGGCTTGCTCTAACCCTAAAGATGGAGGCAGCCTGGCTTTTCCCACCAGCCCTGGGGTCTCTACCACAGGGAGCCTCCCTCCTCTTTTCTGGACTTTCTGGCCCTGGTGCTAACCTTGCTGGTGCCTGTGGGCTTTTAATATTTTCTGTCCCTGGCTGTTATACAACATTTCACCTCAAAACTGAAGTGCCCTTCACCACAGGGCATACCTTTCCAGTGAGAGGAACCTGGGGCTGCGTGAGTGGAGGTGACCCCCATGTTGTGTGGCTTGGAGGAGCCCCCAGCCCAGTGCTTTGGAGAAAGAGGTGGCAGAAATGTCTTCCTAGCCAAAGGAGATGAGCTCCGGGGCCAGCCTTTGGCCCGTGGTCCAATGGGAAGTCTGGATCCACAGCAAGCAGGGAGCCACCTGCTTGGTTCCATCTGGGACTCCAGTCCCACCCCTTCCACTTGCCTTCTGACCTCTGTCAAGTGGCTTTACCTCTCTAAGCCCCAATTTCCCCACCTATATAGTGGGGATAACGACAGTGGCTATCTTTCAAGGTCCTTGTGAGACTCAAATGTTGCACATTTGGGTCACCTGGGGAGCTTTAAAAAACATCCCTCAGCAATGCTGATTTAATTGGTGTGGGTGTGGCCTGGACATCAGTACTTTTTAAAAGCTCTCAGGTGATTCTCACTTGCAGCCATAGCTAAGACCACTTGCTCTGAGAGGAAAGCACTTTCTAAGATGCCTCTTTACAGGTGCGGCTGCTGCTTTGATGAGCAAGGGCACCACACCACCCATTTTCCCAAAAATATGATCCCATGGATGCCTGAAATCCACTGATGGGGTGGAGGGAAAGCACTTTGAAAAGGCAGGTGAGGGGTCCTGCCGTGCACTCTGTGACTTTCCAAACCAGCCCTGCCCACAGACAGATGCCCTCTGAGCCACCAGTCCTGTCCCAGGCCAGGACCCGACAAACCTGCCCTTATGACCCCTCTGTGAGCGGGTAAGGTCCTCCCCAGAGGGACCCAGCCTCATGGCTGAGTGACAGCCTCCCCTCCCCAGACACAGGCCCTGGGACTGGGGGGTCAGTGTCACCTTGCTCCCATCACCCTCTCACTGCACATTGAGGTAAAGGGCAGCGGTTACTAGAGAATTAAACAAGGAAAGAGCCAGTTGCCCTGTGCCAGGAGAGGAGAGGATGTTTGGGGGCCTGGTGGGGAGAGCAACATCTGCTTTCCTCATCCTGAAGAGAGAGGATCTGCAGAAGGTTCCACAGCCCAGAGAAGGAAAACAGCTGGAGAGCCAGGTGCCTCGGGAAAGAGAGCGGAGAGCGTCCACCCCCAGGGCCATATCCCAGAGTTAGCAGGGTCTTGGGAAAAGGAGGAGAGAATAGGTTCTCTCCAGGGAGCAGAACAGCCCCTGCCTGGGGAGCTTTATCTAAAGTCCTGGCCCCCCAGTGGAGGCCAGAGCCCTTAGCCTCCCCAGGCTCGAGGTTCTTCACCAGGGCAGTGAACAGGCTTGGAGGGCTACAGCCCCCAAGGGAGACTTCAGCCATGGGAGGAAGCGGCTGGTCTCCCTCGGGTGAGCTGTGGTTGAAACACAGGCGCTCGCTGGAGACACTCTTCTTCTGAGGCTTGCTCACAGCCCTGTGTCCCAGGCTCCTGGCCAGAGGTAGGAAAGGAGAGGGAGGGAGGTACAGGGAGAGCTGTGCGGGAGCTTAAAACCCTGTGAGGGATGACTTGTGGTTATGAATTCTCAAGGGATATTTTCTTTTCCCCTGAGAATAGGCAATTTAAGATAGGCACTTTTCTTTGCCGTCTGTTGAGAAGTGGTGGTGCTTCTATCCAACTTATCCATTCACTGAGGGGATATCCTTTTGGGGTCCCAGTCTTATGGGGGCTAGGGTTTTATTAGACCCTCCCCCTTGAGTTCCCTGTGTTTCTCTCCTATCACCTCACCTCCATAAAGCTATGAAAACTGAAGTCTGTCACTGATTGGCTGACTTTCTGAAGTCCTTAAGACAAAAGCTGATTTCAATGCTTAGCTTACCTCTCTGGATTCTTGGGTCTTTGGCCTGAGTATTTCTTATCTTCTTCCCAGCTCATCAGTGTGTTTAAGACATTAAAAAAGTTTATTCAGAGTTTGTTTTCATAATGAGGCATGTTCAGGGTACCTAGCCCATCTTACTACTAAAAGGGGAAGTATTCTCGGTTTCTTAAGCTAGAAATTGAGATAGTTGGCTTGAAAGAGAAGGTCCTAACATTTTTGGGGCAGACTCTTGAAAATTGGGGTCTGAATACTCTCTTTCCAGGAAAATGGAAATGTGTACACACAAATGTACGCATGTTTGTTCCCCTGAAGCTGTTCACGGACTCAAGATGAAGAACTTGCAGACAAGTTGCTGTCTGAGATCCCTGCCGGAGCTAACTTTTGATGGCCTTGCCGTGTTCTCTGTGGGGTCAAGGGCAGAGAGCTTCCATGTCTCCTTTTGATAGGTCTGAAGAGCACAGACTTTCGTTTCTGAATTAGGGCTTCCAGGATCTTCAGGACCTAGTAGGGAAGGGACAACGGACTTGCCAGCTAAGACTCGCACAGTGACGAGAGCTAAAGCAGACCCACTCTATCTTCATTCATTCATTCATTCAAAAAACATTTACTAAACTTGTTCCAATTATCTATTGCTGCATAACAAACTACCCCAAAACTTAAGGACTTAAAATGAGAAAAATTATTTTTCTCCCTCATGGAAGTGTTGGTGACTGGGCTCAGCCAGACGGTATTCACCTGAGATTTTTCATGTGGTCACACAGTGGCTAGGGCTGTGGTCACACAGTCACACAGTGGCTAGGGCTGGAGTCATCTGGAAGACTTAATGTCATGTCTAGCAGTCGATATTGTCAGCTGGAACCTCAGCTAGAGCTGTCTGCAGGGACCCCTACATGCGGCCCATGTTTCCTCATAGTAGGGTGGCAGATTAAGCGGGTAAGTATCCCAAGAGAGAGAAAGCTGGGCAGAAGTTCTGTTACCTCTCAAGATGGCCTTGGAAGATACATGACACTCCTTGATGGCAGAAAAATGAAAGAACATGTAGGCATGTTTTAAAACCACCACATACCCCTTCTGCATGCCAAGCCCTGGACAAGGCCCTTGGGAGAGCCATGAGTCATACAAACCCTGCCTTCATGGTACCTATGGTCTAGTGGGGGAGATAAACACTAATAAAATAATATTACGGATATGTACACAATGAGAAACTTTGATAGTGCTATGGAAGATGAGTACAAGGAGCCATGAAAAGTTATATCACACATTTGTATGACCTGGACCAGGGACCCAAGGGAGAATTCCCTGAAGAAGAGACATCGAACTGCCAGCAAGTCTTGTTTAGGTCTCAAAATATATCTCAAATCTGTCCACTCCCCTCCATTTCCCCTGTCTCCACAGCCACCAGCATCTCTCACCCAGATACTGCACCAGCCTCCTAATGACTCCCAGCTTCTACTTCTACCCCCCACAGGCCCTTCTCCTCACAGCAGCCGGGTTGATTTAAAAAAATTAGAGCAGGTTGTATTTTTGTATGGCTTTATTGAGTTACAGTTGACATACAATGATCTGCACATTTTTAAGTGTATAATATGATGAGTTTTATCTTGTATATACACCCATGAAGCCATCACTACAATAAAGACAATGAACAAATCACACCCAAAAGTCTCCTAATGACTCTGCAATCCAGCCCTCCCACCCTCACCTCCCATCCCCAAGTAACCATTAGTCTGCTTTCTATCACTGTAGACTAGTTTGCATTTTCTAGAATTTTATATAAATGGAATCATATAATACATACTATCTTTCATACAGTTTAATGATTTCATTCTGTTATCAATAGTTTGTTCTTTTTATTGCTGAGTAATATTCCTGTATATGGATGTACTGCAATTTATTTATCCATTTACTTGTTGATGGACATTTGGGTTGTTCATAGTTTTTAGCTATTACAAATAAAGTTGCTATAGCATTCATGTGGAAGTCTTTGTGTGGACATATGCTTTCATTTCTCTTGGGTAAATACCTGAGAGTGGAATGGCTGGGTCATATGGTTGGTTATATGTTTAACTTTTTAAGAAATTGCCAAAATATTTTCCAAAATAGTTGGAGCTATTTTACATTCCCCCTGAAGTGTCCGAGCTTTTCAGTTGCTCCACATCCTCTCCAACACTAGGTGTGGTCAGTCTTTCTGATTCTAGCTTTTCTAACAGGTGTGGAGTGGACATGTATCTCACTATGGTTTTAATTTGCATTTCCCTTATAATTAATGATGTTGAGCATGGTTTCATGGGCTTATTGTCAAGCTCACCCACACACGAGACGAAGCCAAGCCATGGATGATTCGACTCATAAAGATGCAATGAGCCACTTTTT
The DNA here is from genome assembly GCA_031878705.1 of Tapirus indicus. Lineage (NCBI taxonomy): Eukaryota > Metazoa > Chordata > Mammalia > Perissodactyla > Tapiridae > Tapirus > Tapirus indicus. The sequence continues at coordinate 53,473,162 of CM062918.1, read as the reverse complement.
GATTTAGACAATTACTTAGGTAGACAGTGGATAGAAGAGTAAGCCAAACGTGCCAACTCCCCATGGTTCTTGCCCCACACAGCAAAAAGGATGATACCGAGACAAAGGGGGACAGATGACTGCAACGTGAGCTATGGGAAGCCCCATTGCTGAGGAGCCAGTTCTAGACTACAGCTCAGGGGTTTTTATGTTCTGCAGCTCTATTCAGAGGGGAGTGGGGCAGAAAGCCTGCATCTCATCAGAATCAGAACCTTGGAAGGGGTGAGAAGCCGTCTCATGCTGGCCTTCCGGGGCAGATTGCCTCGAGCTCCTCACAAGCCTCTCCTCCTCTCCTGTTCCAGGCAGATCACAGGCATTACGCCAAGACTCAGATAAGCTGTGATTCAAGCCCTTGACTGATGAGTTGCCAGGGCGTCGTGGTAAAGCCATTCCCCTGTGCTTAATTACCATCCATGTACTTCTTTGATGAAGTATCAAAGTTCAAATCTTTTGCCCACTTTTAAAATTGGGTTGTTTGTCTTATTATTGAGTTGTAAAAGTCCTTTACATATTTTATGTAAAAGTCCTTTGTTGGATATTATGTTTTGCAAATAGTTTCTCCCAGTCGGTGTCTTACCTTTACATTCTTAATTGCGTCTTTTGGAAAGTTAAAGTTTTAAATTTCCATAAAGTCTAATTTATCAAAATTTTCTTTTATTGTTAGTGATCTTTGTGACACATCTAAGAAATCTTTGCATAGCCCAAGGTCACAAAGATTTTCTCCTATGTTTTCTTGCAGATTCTAAAAGTTTTATAGTTTTCGCTCTTACATATAGGTTTGATACATTTTGAATTAATTTTTGTGTGTGTTGTGAGATAAGAGTGGAGGGTCACTTTTTCCCCACACAGATAACCAGTTGTTCCAGCGCCATTTGTTGAAAAGATTCTCCTTTCTGCATTGAGTTACCTTGGAAAATGTGTTGAAAACCAATTAACATGTGGACGGACATGTAGTATGTGGAACTGCTTCTGTGCTTTCTTTTACTTTCCATTGGTCTGTAGGTTTATGCTGATACCACACTGTCTTGATCGCTGTAGCTTTATACTACATCTTGAAATCAGGCAAGATAAATCCTCCAATTTTATACCTCATTTGAAAAATAATTTTGGCCATCCTAGATTTTCTGCCATTAATGTTATGCTTCCTTCAAAAAAAAATTGGTAGCTTTCCTTCTTTTTCTAGATTCTGGATTTATTAAACTGTTCCCTACAGTTTGTGTAGAATTTCTCTGTGGAACTGTCTAGGCTCAGTGCATTTTTGAAGGGTAATGGTTGATCTCGCACAACTTCCTGGAAAGTTATCCATTTCACCCACATTTTCAAATACATTTGCCTAGAGTTGCGTAAAAGAAGCACTTGTGATTCTATTTGTTATCATTTTTTCTGTTGGTGGTTTATTTTCTTCCTGTTTCTTATTTTTGGGTATTTGTACCACTCCTTTTCCTTGATTTGGTTATATAATCTATTTTTGAAAGAGTTAATCTGCTTTTTAAATTTAATTTTCCAAAGAACTAGTTCTTGTATTTATTAGTTCTATCCTTTTCCTGTATTTAATGTAATGCTTTTCCATTTTAATCTTTATTATTTCTTCTTGCTTTTCAGATTTTGAGCTGAATGCATAATTAGATAATTTTAATTATTTTTTTATTTAATAGAAGAATGTAAGGCTATGAATCTTATTCTGAGAAAGGCTTTTGCTGAATCCCATAGGCTATGATAGTTGATGTTTTCATTATTATTATTTTCCAGATATCCTACAATTTTAGTATTCATTTCCTGTTGTGCTCAAGAGCTAAGAGAGTTCAATTTTTTTTCCAGGTGGTAGTCTTTTTAATCTCTTAATTTTTAGTTTTGTTAATTATATTCAGAGAATATTGTCTATAAAATTTTCAATACAATGTCTCTACTTTGGGAAATTCGTTGAGGTTTTCTTTGTGGTATGATAAACGGTCAATTTTGTGAATGGTTCAAGGGCCTTTGAAAAGATGTAGTCTCTCTTTTTCAATGAGCAGAGTACAATATCAATTATTAAAATCAATTAAAATCTACCCATCTTTAAATTTAAAAGCTGAAAAGATATCTTTGTGTTTAGCAATGATATACTAGATCTTTGCCTCACAGATTTTTAGAAATCATGAGAGTTTTGTCTGTTTTTCCCTCCCTTATCTGTTTTCCTCCTTATTTCTCTTCTCTTTTATCTACCCTATGTGTAATAAGTAAATTAGTTCTATTTCTAAAACTAGTTATTTTCATTACTGAAAATAATGAATGTTCTGTGTTCTTAATTCAAAAGGCATGTGTTGAGTGGAATAGTTAGAGTTCTTCCTTTATAAGGGGAGAACACATATTGAGTAGCTGTTTTAAATTTGCATGGCCTCCCACTCCTTTTTAAGAGATAATGGACTTGCACATGTACCAAAAAAAAAAAAAAAGTCTGTCTAGGAGGATGGTCATTGTAATGATTGTAATAGAGTAGCAACCTAACAATCCATCAATGTGTTTGTGGAATAGCATGCAGCTTTCAAGAAAGAAGGACAAAGACCCATATATGCAGACATGAGATTATTGCAAAAATAGGAGTGAAAAATGGAATATGTGTACATCCATGCATGTATGTAAAGACAGAGAAAAGGAAGACGAGCAAGACATCATTGGCAGTTGTAACTTTGGAAGGACGGGTAGGAGGTAAATGGGATGTTTTGCCTTTTACTCTAAATTCCTCCAAATTTTTTGATATTTATATAAGACCATACAAATATATATTTTTGTTATATATATATTTTTTAAGGTCCAGGCTCTCAGCAGTGGAGGATAAAGGTGTTCCATACCTCGTCCAGGTGTAGCATGTATGGCAATACTGTGGAGTAGATATTTTCCTTTCTCTGGTCTTCAAGAGGCCTTTCAATTTCTTTTTTCACACTCCCTTTCAGAAAAGTGTGACAAACATACTACTCCTTCTCAACTGTCTTTGGCATCCAAAAATCATCCATCTTGATGTCCTACCTTAGTGAGGGTAATGGGCAATGTTAAGATCCACCCCTACCTTTTCTCCTAATAAAATGTATCTGCCCTTATCCTGGTCCCCTAAAATTTGTTTCTCCTTAAATGAAAGTGGGTAGTGATATATACCAAATGCTACCTTGAAGCTTTTCAGAGAAATGTAGTAGTGATCCATGAATATTTTTTAAAAAGGTAAATCATGAAATAAGCTAGGTAACATATTATTTTGTTGTTAGTGCCATTGAGTGGATTTGGACTTCTAGTGACCCTCTGTAGAGCAGAACCTTACCCAGTCTTTTTGCGCCATCCTCTCATCTTCTGGCGCTATATCAGACAATGCTCCGCTGCTATTCATAGGGTTTTCATGGCTGATTTTTTTGGAAGTGAGTGGCCAGGTCTTTCTTCTCAGTCTCTCTTAATCTGGAAGCTTTACTGAAACCTGTCCACCAGGGGTACCCTGCTGGTGTTTGAAATAACGGGGGCATAGCTTTCAGCATCACAGCAACATGCAGCTGCCAGAATATGACAACAGACAGATGGGTGGTATGGTTCCCTGACCAGGAAATGAATCCAGCCATGGTGGTGAGAGCACCAAATGTTAACTACTAGGCTACCAGAGCTGGCTAACATTTATTACTCTTAGAAAATACAATGGACTCAACCCAGTATGAATGCACGTTTCTCAGAAGTTTCTGCATCCCTTTTACCCCAATCTGGGGAGTTGGAGTGCTAGGCACATCCTGCCGGGCAGAAGCTGAACTACAGGGCAGGAGCTTTGCTTTCTCCTCCCCAGTCTCCCATCCTGTTTTGTTCAGTTGTCTTCCTTACATGAGTACCAAAGTGTTTGCTGGGGGGTGTTGACACCCCGTAGCCAGTCACTGAATATGCAAGTCTGAAGACACCAGCAGGGATTTCTTCTGGCAGGCACTGAATGTATGGTGATGTATGAGATGAGTCCAGGCAGGAAAGGCCATGCCCTGCAGAGAAGTAATCCTGATAATTTGATTCTGGACTTTGGAATGAGGGGCAGTCCAATGTCTGGTTTATCAGAGTTTCTTGGAGCTGTAGGAGCAGTCCTCCTACTTCCTTCACCCTGGAACTTTCTGAGCAACAGACTCACTCTCAGATCAGTATTAGGGATGAAGTCTCTGGAATCTAGAAACCTTAGGCACAAAGCACCTTTTCTCCCATTTCTTTTTCATTTACTCTAGGGATCTAGATCCATTTTCATCTTGCTTCCTAAGAGAATTATATTATTTTAGGGCTGTTGAGGGACTTTGGGAAACCATGACTTCATCTCCTCATTTTAGAGATGAGGTCACTGAAGGTCTGACAGGGGAAGGTCTTGCTCAGTGTCAGACAGCTGACATAATATAACACAGGCAAAGTTGCTGTTTTGCCCTCCTTCAGCTTGCAGGCAATCACATAATTTATGCCAGTGAGCACATGTCACAGATTTTCCCTTAAAGTTTCCAGTTCAAATATTCTATCTCACAATCAGACAACACTGTGAAATTTGCTAGAAGCTTAGACCCACTATATGAGGGCGACATCTGTTGATGAAATCAAAGGTTCAACTCTCACATTCCAAATCTTAAACTTTTTAGTTGTTGGAATCTCATTGGAATCTGATTAACACTATGAATTTTCCTCCAAGGGAAATCTACTCAAATATACAAACATATTTTTGCATGCAATTTCAAGAGTTTTGCAGACCACTTAAAGTCCACTACCACCTACAAAGTATAGGTTCAGAACACCTGATCTACAAGTAGAAGTTTCAGTATTGGTCGGAGAGGATGGGAGCACCACAGTAGACTATGGTGGGCAAATGTGAGCTGGCAGCATCCAAGCCATAAGTAATACAAATATAAGTAATGTTATATGCTTTGCACCCTACAAAGATCCTTTTAACCTCCCAACAGTGTGTGGTTAGTAGTAATATACTAATTTTGTCCATGAGGAAATAGAGGATCACAAAGTTCAGAGGACTATTCCACTTTGCTGGAAAATGGCAGAAGCAGAACTGAAGCATCTCTTCTCTGTCCCAGTCTAGCACTTTCTCAGCTACACGATTGTGTTTTGTCTCAGATCCTTCCTGAACAACTGAATGCCAACCTTTTTTAGATGTAGATCTCTTTAGGGTCTTATAAAAAAATCCTCGAAGAGCAGTATCAAAAGAGGCTTATGAAACAACCCAAAGGAATATAAACCTGTAGCCACCCTCTGGACTCTCTTTCTCTAAGACCCTGGGGCAGTTCCCAGAACAGACTGGTTATGACTCAAGATGAGTTATCATCACCAGGGCAGATTCTACAAAGGCCGGTGCTTTTTAGAGTCCTCTGCGCAATGCACTTTCCCGAGTTATCCCAAGCAATGGTGCCTGACATGCAGTCATTAGAACTTTACATCTTTGGTTCTAAGAACTGTCATTGTTTCAAGAAAAAAAAATGGATCTCTTCCATCCTATTCTGAGTTATCTGGTCTTTTTCCCAAAGGACAAATGAGAGATGGGTTTAAAAGTGGGGAGGAGACAGAACATCTGCCAAAATCTTAAAGAAAGAGAGGCAGAAGAGCAAAAAAACAAATGTTGATTATTTCATGAGGAAAGGATTCTAAAGCAGGAAAGTGCGCCAACATATAAGTCCATGTATAAGTCAGAGATTTCAAAAGTGACCTCTTCTGTAATAGTTCTCACCCACCCCAAGCAGGTGGGAAAAGTTCAAGTCCCTTATAAACTTTAGGTCTCACTACTTATAATTACTGCACCCATCACTTGTACAACAGCTTGGATAGACGAAACGGGGAGCTACATGCCTTTTCCACCTTAGTGTGAATTATTCTGGCCTCATGCCAAAGGACAGCTGAGAGTTTTAGCAGGAAGAAGCAAGCAGGCCGAAATACTGTAGAGCCTTTGTTAGGAGAGTAAAAGACCGGGAAGGCAGCACTTTATGGGGATGTGGAAGATCAAAAAATAAGCTTCTTTCTATTATAAAGAGATCAAGGGCAGTCCCTGAATAAAGATTCTACGCAAACCTAGAGATTCCCATCCCTGCAGAGGGTGGTGGGTCCCAAAGCAGAGAGGATGTGGACCCAGAAGGTCCACAGTCAGTGACATCAGAAGCAAGGGTAGTTACCCCTATCCTGAGATGGGGGAAAGCAGATTCCTGTACACCTCAGGCTAGATTACCAGTGATTGCACTCTCCCTTGGGCAACAGCTTAGAAAGGGGGAAAGAACAGTGGTGGGGGACTTTGAGGGTCTTTTCACTTTAGTTATCTGGTTTCTTCCTTAAGGATGGATGAGAGTTGGTTTTGATAGGGGAGTGGGAGACAGAATGTGAGGGTTCTGGGCACCTAGATGAGGGATGTGAAGAATGATGTAGCATCAAAACGGGAGGTGGAGAAGCTGGAAAACACATAGTCAAACCTCCTCAATCGGTCCAGGGCAGACTGCAGGAAAGCTGCACACAGATCCCGGAGACGCCCTCCACAGACAACACAGCATAGCTTTAAACTTGCAGGACAAGATCCTATGATCCATTTACACGTCAGATTATTTCAGAAATGACACTGTTAACCCCTCCCAAGAAAGGGAGGAAAGTGCAGGTCCCCCAAAGGCTTCATGCTACATTCCTGTTGGTTCATTAATCTCTCCCTTGGCAAACAGCTCAACACATCACCTGTGGATGGGAGGGCGCTGTGGTCTTCACCTGAGTGAATTCTCTGGCCTCTTAGAAAAATGACAACTTGGGAGCTGGTTTTGCACAGGTGAAAGAGAGAGAATATCAAGAGAATGGATGCCTTAGCTTTCTGCTAAGAAAGCAGAAAACAGTACAGAGGCAGGGGCTGGGGAGCAAGAAAACAAGTCACTGTACTTCATAACAAAGCCTAGAGCAAGTCGTGAGACAAAAAGATTCCAGACACCCCAGAAACACCTCCCGTAATAGAGGGTGGCATGTCCTAGAGCTGGACAGGATGAGGACACAGAACATCCATTCTGTAGGTCAGAGGTTTCTGAAACAGCATCACCTACCTTTTGCCTAGAAAGAGGAAACAGCAGATCTGTGTCAGCCTATTGTGAGTTTGAACATCTATTTCTTACAGATTTCTTGGGGAGGCAGAGAGGGTTGTGTGACACTGAGGTGGGTTCTGAGGAGTTAGAGCTGGATCAGTGGAGTGGATGTCAAATTCCATCCAAAGAGCGAGGAGGAGCCAGGAAAACGTCACTGGTGCAAGCCAAGGGAGGAAAGAGCAAACCATCGAAGCAGGTACCGAACTTGAAAGTCAAATTATTCCTTTTGAAGGCTTTCTTTGTATTCTGACAGTCCTTCCTATTTTTTGGTGTCCAAATATTTTTTATAAAATGACCCCAAAATACAAAGCTGCTTTGTTTTGTGAATTTTGGTTAAAATTTTCTTACTAGATTAAATAAAAGATTGTCAAGCCCACATTAGTTTTTTTTTTTAATTTTTAAATTTCACTTGTCCATGAACCCTAAGTCTGAGACCAACTATGCTGGTTCACAGTGTTCTCAGCTGACTTTTAACGTTACATCAGAGAAAGGGCCATGGGAGCAGGGAACATTGGACAACTTCTCCCATATCAACACGCATCGGCCCTTCCCTTTATCTTTCCCCTCCTGAGGCAAATGGGTTTTCGGGGCACAGGATTGATTTGGAAGCATCTGCTGGTCCTTCAGACCTCTTGGGCACCACCCAAGCATAGACTCTCACTTCTTCCCCTCCCTTGCTGCAAGAAACTGTACCTCGTTTCTGAATTATTCCCCCAAACCTTCCCTATGTCACTGCCCTATCTACAGTTAGTATGTAGAAGCAGGCAGATGCTGCTTAACGTTTTCTTCTCTTTTCACAAGGACAGTGGGATGATATGGAGATACAGATAAGAAGAAACAGGAACCACGGGCAAGAGGAGCGCTAACTATCCACAAGGAATATTTCCCTGATGAACAGGGAAGCCCGTTCTATCCCTCCTGTACTTGCTCCGTGGGTTTGAAGAGCCCGTCCAGACAGCGATGCACTCCCAGCTGTGCTGGGACTCAGGCCAGGCTAAGGGCACTAAGGCGCCTACAAGTACTGTCGACAGGAACAGGTAACATCAAGAGATTGCTAAGGAAGGAGTTACTGGTCTGACTGCCCAGCTATTCAACTTTCTCAAAAGTGCCTCCTTTAGGCACCCCCCCAGTCCCTGACAATGGCCTGTATCTATACTCCAAACTGAGGTGTAACACAAAATTTGACACTCTCACAAGTCTGAACACCCTCTTCACGCAGTCCTAGCCCAATCCATGAAATTGCACAGGAGTCTCCAAGGAAGACTCACAATAATACCCTCAACCGCCAAGATTCTTCTCACGAGGGGTAAAATCAAGGATAACTGTCCACTCACATTCCACCTTACTAGAGTTTTCCTAATCTTATACGAGAACCTCCGAGAGCAAGGGTTCTTGACCAAGGGTCCGTAAGTATTCTTAGGAGTTTTAAGGGCCTGGAAATAGGGTTCCAATTATGCACATATTTTCTTCTTTTTCTCTTTAGAGTACTTTCTATTACATTGGGTTAAAACTGATTTTTCTTTTCTTTTGTATTCACTAGGTTTTTCAAAATTTCCCTCTCCTGTTCTCTTTCATTCAGGAAAGATCAGACAGTGGAGTGTAGATCCCCATAAACCTCAGGCACCATTCCTAATCCCCAGGGGACTCTCCCCTGCAAAACAGGTTGCAAGCAAAAATGGAAACCTGTGGATCTCTCTGACTGTAGCTAATTATCTGGCCTCTTATCCAAAGAGCTTCAAGTAGATTTTGACAGGTTGGAGCTGAGAACACCAAGCTGAGAACACTGGGCACGAGGGAGGAGGCTGCTAAGAAGATGAAAGAGAGAGACCAGAGGGGAGGTGAAAGAGAGCAAGAAAACAACCTTGCACATTTCTTAAAGAAATTTAGAGCAAGTCCTGGGGAAAGAGTCTAACCATCCCTAGGGATACACTATGGCATATCCTAAAGCAGGCATGATAAGAACCCACAGTCCATCTGTATTTCAGAGATTTCAGAAATGCATCTGTTCCCTCTCTTCCTGGAAGAGAGGAAATGTGGAGACCCCTGTAAATCCGGGCAACATTCCTGTTGGCCATGGCACTCTCCCTTGGGCAGTAGGTTGAATGTCAAAATGAGGAACTGTGGGTCTTTTTCACCTTGGTGTGGTATACCTGGTTCCTAGCCAAAGGATGCCTGACTTTTGGTTTTGATAAAGGAGGAGGAGACAAAACACGAAGGCACTTGTGGACTGAAAGGATGCCTTGAAAAATCCTGCTGCGTTGAAAAGGAACATGGGAGAACTAGGAAATAAACAATGAGAGTTCACAGAAGCTCAAGAGAAAAAGACCCCTTGTATATAGGGCCCAGAGATGCCAACAGCAGGAGTGGGTGGCATGTCCAAAACTGAGCTGAATGAAAACCCTTCCACAAGCCAGAGATTCAGAGGTGACATCAGCTACCCCCCTCCTGGGACAGGGGAAGGCACATCCTTGCAGACTTTGACCTCCGTCTTTGCCTCCGTATCCTCCCTAGAGCAGCAGTTCGGAGAGGCAGTAATGGGGAAGGGTTTTATTTCATTTACTGTGAGTTATGTGGCCTCCTGCCAAGGATGGCTGAGCGCTTGTGTGCGCAGGAGGGATCATGTGAAGATCAAGGAGCTGGGCACTGCAGAGGAGCCTGCTATGGAGAATGCCAACAGTATCAAACGGGGTAGAGGAGGAGCTGGAATACCATACCCAAGTGTCATAGACTCGGCACATCTCAGGAAAAGCTCCAAATGTAGGCCCTAGTGGTACCTTCCATTTGAAGCGAGTTCCAAAGAAGATGGGATGTGAACCCATAATTTGGTTTTGAAATGTCTTTTATTTTATCAAATTACAATGAGAGTACACAGTTGTGTGTGTGTGTGTGTGTGTGTGTGTGTGTGTGTGTGTGTGTATGTGTTGTGTAATCCCCTTAATAGATACTGATTCAGGAAAAGTGGAGGAAATCTCATAATTTCTCCCACAATATATGTGAGTGAAGAAGCAGCATCCACCAGCCCAGCAGTCCTAAAATACCCAATTAACACTTTTAAGAGAGACAGAAACTTTAAGGGTCTGAATCTTTAGTTACTACCCACATCATTGGGCTCCCAGTCCCCAGCATAGTCTCAACCAATAAGGCAGCTGTGGACCCAAATTTGGGGTGATCGAAGTCAGTCTCTTCCCAATATACACACAGAATGCCCTGCCCCCACCCAGCCTTGGCCCCAACATTGCACAGTCCAACTGCAAGTGTGTTAGCATTCCCCTGCCCTTTGCAGGGCGTCACATAACTCCCTAGCAGGGAATTTAAGAGCAAGGAGTTGGTCTCATTCATCTTATTTCTCTTGTTTCTAGCCTAGTGCGTGGCATAGTTGGGCTCTCAATATTTATTTATTAAGGAATAAAGGGAGAAACGGGGAGGAAGGAGTTGCAGACAGAGAAAACATACTTATGTCTAAACAACAAAAGGGAGAGAGGATACTGCTAAGTGCTCTCTTTCCTGCCTGAAGGACGCTTTCTGACCCTGTGCCTTTTTTTCTCCTTCTTCTTGCCCTTATCCTTCTTCCACTGACCAATTGTTTTTACTTTTAGTATCACTTAATCTCTTCCCATTTTTCCTTAGTTCCACTCCTATTTCCTTTCTAGACATTTCTATTTTTCTCTCTTTCATTCTCTGCTCATCTGTTTCTCTGATTTTTTGTTTTTCCTATTTGATCTCTTATTCTGTCAAATGATAATCATTTTTTTTCCTTTTAAATAGGGATTACAGGGCCTCAGGAGACTGAAGGGGTGAAAGAGTAGTTAAGAGAAAGGGCATCGTCTAAGAATGTCCCATAGGGGCAGGGCGCATTCATCCTTCTTCCTCTTGTCTCAACCAATCAGAAATGACCATTCAAGGGTCATCCTACCCAGTCTCCCTCTGGGCCCCCTTTTTGGTTGCCCTTTGGATCTATCAGTTACCAACAAGAGGGGAACCAACCCTCTCAGGCACCACTCAGTTTTCTGTCCTCTCCTGCACTACTTTAGGGAGGCAGCCGCAGGCCCTATTTTTGAGCAGCAACGAAGACCCACATTCTACAAAAGCCAAGAGAACTTCCTGTTTTTTCCACAGTCTGCTTTCCCAGAAGCTGATATCTGAGAACTCCATATACCCATGTCTAGCCTTGGTTTAGAAGTTTCTAGGCAACTTTGTTAGACATGCACAGAAACTTCCCCTAATTAAGGGATGAATCCTAGTGTGGGGTTTCAGAATGAGTCTCCCCCAAGATGTGACACTCTGGCATGCAGATTATTTTGAGTTGAAAACAATCAAAGCTCACAAAACTCAGGAAGAAACTTTGACCTTCCCCCTAACTGCCTAACAGAATTTAATATAGAAGGCCTGTTCTAGGAAGAAGCTATCACCATAGATAATTTTAGTATCTATATATGAACTAGGTATAATATGAACTAGGTGTGGTAGATAGGGAGGAAGCTAGCAAGGTCCAATTGATCAAAGTCCTCTCTGTGTCCCATTGTCTCTATATGGCCCAGCAAACATTTGTTTACCAAACATTAGCTCTTTTCCTCTTCCTGTAAATTGCCACCTTTCCCTTTGAAGACCCAGACCCTGCCCTCTTATTCTTAGTCCAGAATGGCGTATATATCTCATTTTGCCTGACTGTCTTTGCAATTTTTCATGCTTATGTGAATTCCCCATGCACGTGCATTAAATTTGATTTTATCCTGTTAATCTGTTATTCATCATTTTAATTATTGTATTATTTTATTTATTTAAATTATTTTATTACTCCCAGTCTGTAACACCAGTGGATCAACATTCCTAACCTCCTCTCCTATAACCCACTGGCTTATATAACTGCTTCAAGATTCTGTGCCCCCCTTAAGATGGTCCTTTAGGACACTAGTCCACCATCTTCCAATTTGCTAGCTTATCACTTAATATAATGCCCTTTCTCTGCCATCATCTTGCCCCTTGATGATTAGCTTTTGTCTTGTGGTGAGCAGATTGTGCCCCTTTGTGTGGTAACAGCTTTATCTGTAGGCTCGAATGGCAAGTCTTCAGATCGCAATCATGAGTACCTGTGAAGGCCTTTTCATCTGAGTTCTAATGATGTGGAGGAAAGCCCACAAAAGGGTCTTTTCCCTTTTCAGAACCTGGATCTATAGCTGGGAAGAGGATCTAAGCAGACACAAAAAAAGTTATCTACAGTCACCACCTGTCTGATGCTATTACCCTCAACCAATGACTCCTGCTGCAGAGACACCAACCCCTTGAAGGGAGTTAACAGTCTCAGATTCTTCCAACTCTAAGGAGAAACTTGAATGGCTTTGTTTCCAGGGGAATTTCTTAAAATGATGCTCAGGGTTTTAATTCTTGCATTGTTATTTAGGTTGTCACAAATTGATTCCACTGATTTTAACTTCCCTTTTAGCAGGGCATGGGCCTTGATGTGCCCCGTAGTACCTTGTAGATGTAGGGAGGAATTGCATAACTATTTCATCAGTTTCAACTCTCTGATCCTTGTGATTCAGCTCTTGTCCTTTGTTCTTGAAATTTTGGTGGCATCTGCATTTCCATCTTCTTCATATTTGCCTCTATCTTTAAGAGATACCCATATTCTTCAGTCATTTTGCTCTTTGGCTCTGAACCACAACATGGGGAGATAGTGTGTCTAGCCACACTGGAGTTGTTTTCTAATCAGTAGCTCCTCTCAACTCAGCTGAACCTGAAACTTTTCCTGACCTTTTCTTAGATCCTGACTATTCAGGGCCTGTCCAGTTTTGGCACTGAATAGGGTATGAATGTACTTTGATAGTGGGTTATTAGGGGGACCAACAAAATTTCTGTCCTTCCCAAAAATAAGGTTCCTAAGTTTAACAGCCTATGACTGTGTCAAGAGATTTTCACAGATTGAGGTATATGGGGTAACTATTTGGGTTCAAATTGATTCAGCTTGAACTAAAGAAGCCTGCCTTATGGCCTATCAAACATACATTGTACATCTGCTTTAACCATTAAAGTAAAGAATGCACTCTCTTAAGAATGCATACTTCCCCTCCTACGCCCTATTTGTAACACCCTATTGGTAATGCCCATATTAGACCCTTTCCTGACATCAGGGTTCTATTGTCTTGCTAATTTGCAACTAAATACCTCTTTGAAACTTTGAAAATGTACCCTGGGTGTGTTTAATGTATGTTCTTTGTGCTAAAAAGATATAAGATTATACTGAAAATCATGCTTCTCCAGAATGCTTTCTTCCTTTCTGGAAAAGCCTTCCAGGATTATAATCCTAACTCTGGCTCAAGTAAAACTCACCTTATTTCTCTTATCTATAGAATGGTTATTGGTTATTTTGCATTGACATTTCAGTAACTGACATTTCATCATCATCCTAATTTTCCAAGATTAAGCCATTGCCCTTGAGCTCAAAGAGAACAAAAGGATCAAAAAGGCAGCTAAGAGCAGGTTTTGAGGCTAAAAGAGGGGAAGAAAAGACTGAAGACTTGTCAGTACCCAAAGAACGAGTGCCCAGAGGGTGAGAGGACACCTGACATTCCCGGTCCTTGTCTGCTTCACTCCCTCTCTGTTAAAGCTGTCACTATCAAGATATCTCCTAGGAACAGCCCAGGGGGACTTTGCTGAATTCATTTATTAGCTCTAATAGGTTTTTGGGTTTTTTTTTTTTGGTAGATTCTTTAGTGTTTTCTGTATATAGGATAATGTCATCTGTAAACAGAGAGAGAGAGTTTTACTTCTTTTTCAATTCAGTTGCCTTTTATTATTTTTTTCTTGCATAATTGCTCTGGCTGGAACTTCCAATACAATATTGAATAGCAGTGGTAAAAGTGAGCATCCTTGTCTTGTTCCTGACCTGTAGGGAAAAGATTTCAGTCTTTTACTATTGAGTATGATGTTAACTGTGGGTTTTCTCATAAATGCCTTTTATTATGGTTAGGAAATTCCCTTGGACTATTCCTAGTTTTCTGAATGTTTTTATCACTAAAGGATGTTGGATTTTGTCAAATGCTTTTTTGTATCCATTGAGATGATCGTGTGTTTTCTTCCTCCTTCATTCTATTACTGTAGTGTATTACATGGTTGAGTTTTGTATGTTGACTAACCTTTGCATTCCTGGGATAAATCCCTCTACCCTTTTATTATTCTTTTCTATTCCATCTCTCATATGTATTTCTCCTATCATATTTATTTATTTCCTGTTTATGTGTGTATATAATTTCTGCATCCATCTTTCTCAACATTTGTCACTCAGTCACTGTTCTGTCTGTCTTGTATTGTTTATATGTTTTGCTAGTATTGTCTCAAATAATTGCCTTATATTTCACTATCACCAAAAGATTAGAACCAAATTAGCGAGGGAGGGCAGAAGGACTCAAAGAGTAGGACCACAGTTGACCAATTACAGGAGCAGAGCCCACTAACCTAAGTCAAGATGGGGTCACAATGTCCATCTTTCCCATGCCCAATCCTTGTGGATCAAGAATGCTGATCCCCCTGGAGTCTTGTAAGATTCTGCCCTAGAAGAATGAGGAGAAGAGCTACCATCTTTAGGATTTTGATATAGACTATTGACTGAGTCTCCTTGACCAATGAGAACGTGTCTACATGACAGTATTTGGGAAAGTTTAGAAGCATCAGGAAAGCTTCACTCCTTAAAAGAGCTAAACTAATGCCTACCAGTAATGCATTAGAGTATGCCATTGGAGCTTCATTTCCTTAGGTGCAGGGACTGGACCTTTTTAGAAATTAAACACTTTAGCAGGTAAATCATCAGATCTTTTATAAAGGGACATGATCAATTTCTGAGAAGAAGGGAAGAAAGAACAGGAAGGTCAGGGGTACATGGAAAGAGGTTCTAGGAAAAGGGAGGAGAGTGCACAAAAGAGTAGGTTGGGAAATCTGTAAACACACTTCCCATTGTACAAATGGCCCCAGGGTGAATTCTGAGAAAACGATCAAAAAGACAGAAGTTGCCTTCTAATATCAGGATGTGAGTTCCCTTTAAAGAAGGTAAATGCCAGACTTGTCCAGGACAAGTCATGAGACACAGGTTTCAGAAGGGACACTAGAAAAAAAATCTCTTCAGAATGAGTAACAGTTCAATTTCTAGGTTCTGGCTAAGTTACACTAAGGCATTCCCAGTTTCCATCAGCAGGGGAGGGAGGATAAAGTATTTTCAAGAGTCTAAATTCTTACCTAATGTGGCGCCACCAGTTCTAAGTCTTTCAACATAAACCCATCAAGGAGTCAATTTCTGGCTCCAATTGTAGGTCCCACTTGACACTTCCACAGATTTGGCCACTATGGGGAATCTCTGTACCTTATTTATTTATTTTTTTCTACAACCTGACCTTGGTCTCATCATGTCTGGGGAAATACTAACCCCTAAACCAAACACATTAATTGTAAAAAAATATCAGAAAGATCATATTCAATCAAGTTTTCTTATTTGAAATGGCCTTTAGCTCCTAATTTGCAGCCATTTCTTGCCTGATTTTAAGTGACTGAGCCATTTTTCTGCTGACAATTGGTTGTGATCCCAGGATGACTACAGTGATAAATGCCATGATGGCACCATCTTTGTCCAGCCCATCACTCAGGGGAACGAACATTCATCTCTGCAGGGAGAGATGGGGAAACCATGTGTGGTCCTCAGGTAGGAAACTGCAGTGGCTGAGTCCCTGTGTTTAGGTGAGCCACCTCCAGAGCTCATTCTTTGGGAATCCCTCTCCAAAGTAGCATATGTGTGAATTTAACTCAGTGTTAAAAAAATAACTATTCACACAGCCTTCAAGCTTGTCTGCTTCTGTGTGATTTTAGATCCTTTCAGATGATTGAGAATGGAGATATAGAGGAAAGGGATGGCCATGAGTACCTAAGTGGGAGGAGGGCGCTGAAGGAGCCAGCAGGAGGGCACTGAAAGAGTAAAGTCCCTCACTTCTCCAACCCATCTACTGATGACATCAAGAGGAGGCCCCGGTCATGCAGGGCAGGCGCTACTAACAACTAGAGGAAGCCCTCCCTAAGGCAGCGAAGTCCAAGGCCTGTTTCAATCAGGTCACAAAGGTAGGGTTGCATGTCAGGTTTCAGAAGTGACACCTCCATTTTAAGTGACTTTTCTCCATTTTAAGCCTAATTGGGAGCATTCCTGACAATCACCAAGCCTCATTGTCCCCACAGCAGAGCCACTCAGCAGCACCTAAGTCGATTCAGGTAATTCAAATGGTGCCCAAGGTCAGGGCTAGATTTCAACCTTTGACTAGAGAGGAAGGCATTTGGGAGTACATCAGCTAGCACCCACCCAAAGCAACTTGTGCAGATAAGAGTTAACATGGCAGGCCAGAGACTGCTATCTTAGAAAGTCCTGTGTGCAAGGTCAGCCCTTGGCGGGCATCTAGGAACTTGGGTTTTGGAAACTTAAGATTTAGGGTTCCCACCACCCTAACTGGTAAGAGTGTCTCACTGTGCCTAAGCTGTTTGTACAAACAATGTGGTTTTTGCTGAACACCTGCTTTCCTTCTGTGAGTCTGAGATTTTGGTACTCGGCAGGCACAGAGAGTCTATATGACCAGCTCCCAGTAAAAACCCTGGGCACTGAGTCTCTAAGGAGCTTCTCTGGTACAGTATTTCGCATGCATTGTCATAACTCGTTGGAGGAATTAAGCATGTCCTGTGGGACTCCAATGGGAGAAGACTCCAGTCTCTGCTCCATCCACCTTCTCCTTTTGCTGATTTTGCTTTGTATCCTTATGCTGTAATAAGTCACAGCCGTGAGTATGACTACATGCTGAGTCCTGGGAGTCCTCCTAGCCATTCATCAAAACTTGGGTTGGTCTTGGAAACTCCCAGTATACGACCCAGTTCTTTTCCTTCATTCTATCAGATCTTTTACCTAGAAGCACTTTAGGGGGAATATGGGGTAGAGGAAAGAGAAAGAAAATTTTCTATCCTTCAATCCCAATATATCCCCCCTCATCCCTTTCCATTTCTGCTCCACTCAAACACAACCCTTAAACCATTTATCTTTTCTCATATCTCCTTCTCTCAGAACTACAGAGAAATTCTAAAGAAGCTCATCAGCCGTGACAGAGACGCCTGGGGTATGTTGTCTGTTCTAGAGTCTATCTTTGAGTCGGCAGCAGCGCCCTTCCTGTATTTTGGTTTCTGATACTGTGAGCCTTGATTTTTCAGTCTTTACTGCCTCCTTTTACTCTAATCTCCCTCTTTCAAATTGTTTTGTTTCCCTTTCCCTCTGCTAGAGTGTTCATCTACATTTTTGCTTTGTTCTGGAGTTGTCTCTGAATCTGTCTCTATCTCTGACAAAATCTCGATACTTGAATGTTTGCATGTCTTCCTCTCTCACAGCTACATGCATTTCAAAGAAATTTTTTCCAGGGAAGCCTAGAGAAAGAAACCATCTGAGTACATGAGTAGAACTAATTGAATTATCTCGTTGTGAACAAACAACGACTTATTTTTCTCTGCTGGGCCCCTGTAGGTCAGAAGTGATTATCTAAATAGTACCTACCCCTGTCAAAATCTGTGCTCCAACCTGGCTGCCTGCAAGCTCTCCCACTTCCGAGGATGAAGTGAATAAGTAAAGGGAATCTACATCTTGACCCAACACACTAATATGCACAGTCTAAGATCTCCATCCTTCAACAAAAACATCAAGAAGTGGTTTCAAGTCCTACACCTGACCACTGACAAGGACCAGCCTTCCCATAGTTCCACCATCATGATCAAAGACTTAGAAAACCCATGCCCTATCATTTTTCGGCTGGCCCCTCTGGGTCCAGGTGACTGAGTCACAGACACTGGTATTAAAACAAAACAATAATAACCTTCCTTCCCGTCTCCTACTGCAATAGGGATTGTTGCTACAAAGGCAGAGACAATACAAAAACACACATGCTGCTGTCTCAGCCCCAAAAGGCCATCTGTCACTCCTACAGTGTTTCTAGGGCTTCCAGACAGGGCTCCAAGCCTTCCTCGAAGGGTTTCCAAGGGTTTCAGACGGGGCTTCCAGACTCCCTTTTAGAGGTTTGAGGATTTTATGTTAAGATTTCAGAGAATCCCTTGCAGGAATTATAAGACTTGTTGCCAAGGTTTCTAAAGCTTCCAGTAAGGGATTGTGCGGCTCCCTGGCAGAGGCCATAGATTTATTCTGTGGGTTTTTTAGAAGTTGTAAGCAGCAGCTCATAGCAGTGTCTTCAAGAACTCAGGGAGTAGCTGATTACTATTTGTCAGGGAGGCTTCTGGAGGGTCCTATCAGCATGTGCTTTCCTCAGCCACCTCCTTTCATTCATTCATTCAGCAAACATTTAAAGAATATCTACTAAGTCCTAGGCACTGATCTGGGTCAGACTTATGACAACATAGCATCAACCTCAAAGAGCTCACAAGCAGAGCTGCTCCTAAGGCTCTCCTGCTAGTGGGGCTGCCACCATCTGTTCCTGTCCTCAGCTCCCACGAGACCCCTAGTCTACACAGCCGTGGTTCCCTTCAAGCTGAACAGCTCAGGGTTGATCTTTCAGTTCCATGGCTGGGGAGCAGCTGCTCACGTCATCTCTGGCAGTAGTTTTGTTCCAAGCTCTTTCGAAAAGTTTACTAACACTTCCCATGGAGCAGCACTAGAAAAGCACATCGCTATCACCCCACCAACTACAATTCTTGGGTCCTGTGACACTTCTTCAGCTGCACTCTGAGGCAATGGTAGGGCTTTTCAAAGAGCGGGAATCTCAAAAGGCCAATGAACCCAAACACCAGCCCTACACAGGCACACTTCATTGGCCTAGGAGTCACACTTTCCACCATATTTTCACATTTGTTCCTGGGAACAGATTCCATGAGCCACAACTGAAGAGGAATATATTGTCTAATGAAACACACCAGGAGGGGGATTAAGCCCCTCCCACCTTCAAGAGCCTTCCTCAGCCAGGACCTTCTTCCATACAGCTGAGATTCCAGCCAGCCTCACAGCTCAATTTAAGGGACTGACCCCTATTAAAATGAAAGTGCCCAGAAGACTTCTAGCTTCCATCAGACTTTTCCACACTCATACTGTGAGCGATCAGATCCTTTCAGAGAAGATAAGTGAGAACAGGTTTTGACATTTGAAAGGGAGTGAAAGCACAAGATGGCACTGGGCACCTGAGAAGAAGAGGGGGCTTGAAGGGGTATGAAAAGACCTCAAATAGATTTCTCTATTGCATACATGGCCCTCAGGCCTACCCTAAAAAGAAGATCCAAGCCAGTATTAGAGGTGATGCCTACAACCAGGGGACACACTCTTTAAGAGAGGCAAGACCAGGGTCCAGCTGGCGCTCAGGGTTCCAAAGGGGTAGGAGGTCGTCTCTCCTTTCTAGATGTCCAGTACATGTACCCCCCTAAACCCATAGTATTACCCCTCTTAACCCTTTGTTTATCTCCACACCTCTTTCCTCCCTGATCAGAAAAGCCCTGATGGGGTCTTTGAAAGTATATGACATCACAAAGGGTACCAGCACTATCGCCAGGAGAGACTGTGCCCAGATAGAGGAATAAATAATCACAGCTAACACTGATAGCTGTATACCATGTAACTATACTAAGCATTCTACATATATTGAACTCTTTACCTGCCCAACATCCCTATGAGGTAGGTACTATTTATTATTTCATACTCATTTTACAGGTGAGGAAACTGAGAGTCAGAGATTTTAAGTAACTTGCCCTGTGTCACACAGCTATAATACACAGGTATGACAGCAAGACTTGAACTTTGGCAGTCTGGCTCTAGACTCTGAGCTCTAATGCCTGCACGTCTCCATGGCAACTGGGAATTTCTCTGACAAGACTTATTTGCCATCAGTATTTCCTTCCTTTCAATTTTTCTTCCATTGTATTAGTTTAGCTGCTGAAGACAAATCCCGTCAGTTCTCCTAGGACAAAATTTTCTCTCACTTTTCCATCCCTGGCCCATTCGGTCAACCAACCCCTTCTAACCCGGCCTTTGCTCTGTTTCCCTCTCCCCAAACTTGGAGCCTTGCAAACATGTTTCTCCTCTTCCCCTTGGAGCTGCAAACTGAGGGAGCAGTCTGGTGTGGCGAGAGAGAGCCCACCCACAAGGTCAGAGCCCCTGTGTGCTCAGCAGGGGCTGAGCTTTACTGTCTGAATCTCCCCATGGCTCCAGCTTCTTGGGGGGCTCGCTGACACCCTCCACCCTCACCTCTCGCTCTTTGATCACACTGTCTTTCATGCTCTTTCTCTGCTGTCACTCTCTTGCTTTTTGGTCCTTCTACCCTCATCCATCATCCATTTCCACCTTTTTGCTGCTGTATCTATTTGTTTTTCTCTGCCTTGTTTTCCTTCTGCTACATGTTTATCTCTGGAATATTTTTTCCTCAATTTACTCTTTCTGGATGTATCTTGTTGAAGGTGTGTCTGTGTCTGTTTTTTATTGCCTATTTTTTTTTCTTCCAGGGAGGCCAAGAGGGGAGCAGGAGCTCACCACCCCAGGACAAAATCTATTCTCTTTTAACGTGATTTAAAGGCCTTTGTGTCTGTCTCCACCTTTGACTCTTGACATTCGTGCCCTCCAACATGGTGCTGCAGCCATAAGGAACTTCAACTTTTTCTCTACACATGCTCTACCCTTCACAGGTACCATTCCCTCTGCGGGAAAGACTTTGCCACCCTGAACCCACAGTCAGCCAACTCCCACTCGTTCCTCAAACCTCAGACATTGCTTCCTCTAGGAGGCCTTCCCCCACCGAAGTGTTTCTCCTATGTGGGCTTCCACCCTGTAATTCTGCTGTTAAAGCCACGATCATGTGTGTGTTACATTTGCCTCTTCACTTATGTGTCCCCCTCCCCATTAGACTTAGCTCTTCGAAGGCCAAGACTTGCCTCCTTTCAACAGAATACAGTAAGAAGGCTGCTTCTGGCATCCTCCTTACCGACTACTTATTCACTCCCCAAATCATCCTCTGAAGAGTTGGCTCATTTCTGCTTAGTTTGTGGAGTCTACAAGCCAAATGCTATCTGCTTCCTCCTGCAAGTCTCAAGAGGCTTCGATCCCTTGGGGGTGTTTCTTCTGGAGCTTCTCATATCAACCTCTATTTTTATTAATCACAGAAGAAAGTGAGGCTGGGCAGAGGTTTTGTGGAGTCCTTCCAATAATCGTCTTGGTGACTCCATTAAAAGTAGGAAACCTCCATGAAACCCATCACATATCAGTAACCCTTACCCACTGCTCCCTAACAAGTGTGCATTCCCCCAAGGGAGGCACCAGATCTCATTCTTTTTCTCCCTCTTCCAGTGCCCTGAACACATATTTGTTGAAATGTGTCATTCACATATATATGTGTGTGTGCATATGTGTACTTATATGTGTGTGTATACATATACACACCTTATCTACCTACCTACCTATCTATCTATCTATCTATCCATCGGTAGTTCTTCTACACAGATAGGTTTCATTCATGTTTATATATGTGTGTAGGAGTATAGGATAGGGATGGGGCTATGAGTCCTAGATGACAGAGAGTACTCTGGTTTTTCTGGCTGCATCTGAGAAATTGTGAGTCTTGGCCATGGGCTGGATTCTGAGAGGACCCAATCAGTTCCCAACACCTTTAAATCTGAGCTGTACAGTTTATATATTCTCTTAAAGGAAAATGTCTCCTCCAGCAGCTGTAGCCAAAGAAAAACTACCTTGTTACCTGACCGATACCCCAAAACCCTGCCTGTAGTATCTGTTTATTGAATGAATATTTGAACATTGTCCAGTCAATTCCCATTTGTTTCTTTGCATGTTCCCCAACCCTAGAGAGAGAAATATGAGCCACGGCATATTTTGAAATTCCTATTGCTGGCTTTACCACCAACCAGAGCCTCCAACAGGGCCACTCTGCCCTGGTCACCTATTGGCAGAGGCAGCTTCCCGCAGCTGATCCTACATCAAGTTTCCAGCAGCTGAGAGCTCAGTATTATGATGTCCACTCTGGCACAGCCGGGCCCTGGCTGAGCTGCCCGCAGACATTCCTGTGCTCCAAGCCCTTGATTCAGTGCCTCTCTTGAGGAATTTATGCCACTTCTCATGAGGGAAGATTCCTCCGTCATCTTCCTTTACATGATTTTCTTAGCTCTTTTAGACATTGACTCTCCCACATGAATTCTAAGACCATCTTATTTAATTTTGAAACAACAAACAAAACAAAAGGATACGTAAGGAGATATTTTAAAATCTCCAACCATAACTGTATTTTTAAAATCAAGTTCTCCTTCCATGTCTAATAGTTTTTGCTTGATACACTTAGCTGCTGTATTGCTAGGTGTATATTAATTTTTGACATAATTTATTCAACCTAGCTCACGGTAATATTGCTATTCCTGCTTTCTTGTATATATATTTGCATTTGTCCATTTCTTTATTTTCAAGCTTTTTGGAAGCATTTTGTTTTAAGTATATTTCTTGTTTAACATCATAGAACAAGTTTTTTTTTTTTAATTTTTATTTATTTATTTTTTTTGTGGGGAAGACCAGCCCTGAGCTAACATCCGTTGCCAATCCTCCCCTTTTTGCTGAGGAAGACTGGCCCTGGGCTAACATCCGTGCCCATCTTCCTCTACTTTATATGGGACGCCGCCACAGCGTGGCTGACATGCAGTGCGTCGGTGGGCGCTTGGGATCCGAACCCGCAAACCCCGGGCTGCCAAGCGTGGACTAAACCGCTGCGCCACCGGGCGGCCCCAGAACAAGTTTTTTTTTTAAATTAACTTGATCACATAGTGTCTTTTCACAGAAAAATTCAGTCCATTCGTGTTTCACAAGAATTGTTATACTCCTTTTATTCCTTTCATCCTATTTTATGTTTACCATTTATTTTATTTAATTTTATCCTCCCCCCTTTTTTTTTGCATTTCCTGATTTTCCATGTATTCTCTCTTTTCCCCTTGTTAACTTAGAAATTCTGTATTTTCCATTCTGCTCATCATTACCCCTCAGTTACTGACATTCATGATTTAATCCATGTTTCTTTACCAGTAAATAAAAAGATCTAAATAGTCCTCCATTCCCCCACAAATTCCACACATGTTGTCATAGAGATGACCGTGCCCAGATACTAAGGCACACCTAGCTGGGGACGTGGGGGTTGTGGGGGGCCGGCAAAGTGGGCTCAGATCTGAGAGTGGGACTCCATGGGCCCGGTCAAGTCCCTGTCTCCCTGGACTGACTAGATCTGACAGTTCCCAGTTACTGAGACCCCAAACCCCACTTTTAAAGCTGGAGATGCCTCTTTCAAACTTGATGTACCTGTCGTCGAACCCCTTAGAATAGGTCAGACAGGGACCAATTTGGGGGTGAGGAGATAAAGAGGCTGCCCCAGGGCACTGGGGAGAAGGTTATAGGAAGTGGGGAATGTGCTGAGGGGAAGTTGAGGGGATGACACTGGACTGCGGAGCCACTCTGCCGGATAAGGGAATCTCCTTCTCAGATACAGAGGCCCCCCAGCACCAAAGCCTGTTGGGGCACTGGGAAAGATGAGCACAGTGGGCCTAGGCACTCACAGGGAGAAGGGTGAAGGCAGGAGGGGAAGAGCAACCCTTGGGATCACAGCCGGGGAAAGGGGAGATGGAAGAGGAGGCAGTGGGCATGGACAGTGGGTGAAAGGGCCCTGCTGGGGAGGCAGGAGTCCAGGCAGACGTCCAGGACAGACTGGGCTCCATGACTGGGGCCTTTCTGCTATGGAGGAGGTGGGATTCTGATTGGGGAGGAGAGGACGGTATCCTGGTCTTGCGACTGGTGTTTCCTCTCAGGGATTGTAGAAGGGTCTGGGGCAGTCAGGTTAGCCTTGGACTGGGAATGGGCAGGCCCTTTACCCTTGGCCCTCAGCTAGCCACTGTACATTTAGGAGTTTGGGTCAGAGCCTGAGTAAGACTCTCCACACCCCCTAAGGGAAGATGGACCCTCCAGCTCTGGTCACATTCCTCCAGAAACCCAGGATTCCTCCAGGATCAGGACCCAAACCCTGGCACACCCTAAGGGACTGTGAGGGTCAAGAGGCACCCTTCCTCAGGGTCTGCAAAGGGCACTTTGAAAAGGAAAACATCTTGGCTCCACCGTCTCATGGAGTCCACACGGAGTTGGGGATACAGATGAGAATGAAACACACGCTAAAGGAGGCCATAGGCTCCTGGTTAGACATGGTGGGACAGCAGGGAGAGGCCACTATCCTTAGCTGAGCATTGACTACACAACAGGCACCGTGATGCATGGTAATCCTTACAGCAAGGACTGTTATCACTCATTTAGAGATGAAAAATCAGAGGCTTAGATAGCTTGCTCAAGGTTACACACCTAATAGGTGGGAGAGCTTAGATGATAGCTGGTCCTGTCTGATTTCAAAGCCCAAGTCTTAGCCTCTGGACTCTCCTACATTGTTCTGAATACTTTGGTAGCCTTCATTTGGAATCTGGCCTTACACTTACCAATGAAAGAGGAAGCAGCCCAAGGATTGAACAAATAAAACATAGGAGAGCCCTCAGTGACAGGGCAATCTGCTCCCAAGTCACTTCGATACTTGCTTTTCTTACACACATACACGAGTGTGCAGGTGGGTTGGCTGGTTCCTCCCTTGGGAAGGTACAATGAATCACTCAGGTTCCTCTGCCCCCAAATCATGGTCAGAATCCCCACTAAACTTTTCCACACCAGCTCCCCGTACCCTGCCCTAACCTGCCTATGCTTCTTCTCCCTTCTGTTAGAACCACACTTGGGGAAAAGCCTTTGAGTATTAGGGGAGGTTCCCCAAAAAAGCAGACAGACACCCCTTGATCAGATTGCCAAAGGGCTTGCTTCCCTGTTCCCACAGTCTCTTCATGTCTCTGGCCCTCTTTAAATTGAAAATATCTTTTAAAATATATCTGCTTGTAGAAAATACAGATAATGAGAAGGAAAATGGACAGCTTTGGTCTCATCACTCACAAATAACCACTGTCCCCATTTTGGCATCTCTCCCTCTACCCTAGGAAAGAATGTGTAAGAAACAAAGCTTAATTGTTGCTTTGGGCGGGTGACGGGAAGCGGTTATAATGATATTATAGTTTTTGTAAGAAATTCAAGTTGTGTGTGCTGTTTAAGCCATTGAAGTGTTCAAAAAACTCAACCATACTAACTTTGTAGTTCAGTAATATAGGGGATGTTTAATAATTACACCTGTCATCTGTGAGTAAATGCTCAAGTAACAATGCTTTTAAAAACGGTACTTATTAAATGTATGGCTTTAGTAAACCAAGCACAAACAGCAGCACAGATCGTGGTGAGTACTGCTTTCCATGGGGCAGAAGCCCTTTGAATCTGAAGGAACAACAACATATAGGATAAGCGGTAAGTGATTGAGACCTGGGAGAGAGGGATGAAAGGACAGCATAGAAAATGCCAGAAAGAACTGGGAGGGGCCAGAATCACGGGAGTGACAGGAGAACAGATGCCTCAGATGCTTCAGAACAAGCGGGCCACACGGGGGAGGTGACAGGATGGCCACCTTTGCTCAGCCATCTCTCCTTATCCCCAGATGAGAGAGAGAGGGATGGCCGGGAACAGGGGCAGAAACAAGCATGATAGAAGGACCTCTGAATGGAGTGAAGAGGGAAAGGAAGAGATCACTTCATTTCTGGGGAGGACTGAGAAATGGGCGCCTGCCTGGCCCCCATGATCCACAAAGTCCAAAACTGCTCAACCTATTCGGACGAAGAAAACGAAACTGGAAGGGGTGGTGAAGGAGAAGGCTGTATGAGGCTGCCTCCCCGTGTCCAGTTTGGAGCTAATCTCCTGTCACCCAACGGGCCCACACGGGGCCTGTGCGGCTGTGCGGGGAGATGGGGAGGAAGCCGCCCCTGGAAGCCAGAGCATGCGGGACAGAATCGCGGGGCTGCCACCAGCTGAGCTTCCATAGGGCACACCCAGCGTTTGCACCGCGCATCCCAGGGGGGAGCCCAGCTCTAGGCGCGGAGAAGGGCTCAGTGCACACAACTCCAAGGACACTCAAATGCATGGAGGCGGGGCTGCCGACTAGAGTGGCCACTGGGCGCAGCTGACGCCAGCCTGACCATTGGCCTGGCCCCTGCTGGGAAGCTCCGGAAAGCCTGTTATCCCCGGCAGCGCCGCTGTGCAGTCGCTTGGAGACCCCGGCGGGGAAGATTCCACCCCTCGGCTGCCGTTGGAAGACGTTGGCCACTCCCCGTTCCGACTTCCTTCGGTTAGGCTCTTTGCGCGCCTGGGGGCAGCAGGACTCAACTTTCGCTGTGGCAGGCCCATTGGGAGACCCAAAAACCTAGACTGTTGCCAAGGCCTTGAACTATAGCAGAGCCATATATTCTTGTGGTGATAGTGGCCTTAGGAAAAGAATTCTGTCTCTAGAATGATTAGGTCTGAGCTGCACAAGCCATCTTAAATAATGCACTGGCATATGTGATGGCCTTTGGGGGACCTCTGGAAAATTTCAAACCCTGTCATGGGAAGGAGCTTATACAGTGGATATTAAATTGGGTGAATGTGTAATTATACCCATAAATACTGGTTTTGAGCTGCCAACCCGGCAGATAACTTCTCTTTAGCTCAGGCTGAGGATTTTTAGCCAGCTTTTTTAGCTACAAGAGGGGAGGGGGCATGCTTCCTGCTCTTTGAGTGATCTCCTTGGGATCTTAGTCATCAATTTAATAAAGCCTACAATCTTTAGGGTTCCACCGACTCAGCCTCTACACCCAGCTCACAGATTCCTGTCACCACCAGACAGGCCTAGGGGTTTCTACCATCCAGGACATACCTATTTTCCTTTTGTTCCTTTCTTTCCCTATCAAAGCCCTCTCATTCTCTCATCTCTTATGATACAACAATGTATTCCCCCCTCTTCTTAAAGAGGAGGAAAACTAATTCCCAAAATGACTTTTAAGTCACTTTGATGTCATTGGAGAAATCACTTAACACTTACGTGTGCTGTTAGGTTCAAGGGATTAAAAAAAAGAATATTGCCCTCATTGTGTTCCCTTCCTAGTGGGAGAGTTCACTTTGCCCTCCCATTAGTGCAGGTGTTCTGGCTTGTAAGGTTAAGTAGGGTGTGCGAGCTGCATAAGGCTCTAAAGTTTGTCTTTTAATGAGGCAAACATTTGTGGTGGTCCTGAGTTGGAACCCTGAAATGATATCAGACTGAATCTAGGTGCAGGCTCACCAGAGCTGTTGGGCATTGTGGGATTGGGGGGTGTTTTTCCTGAGACCAGAACTGGGAAAGTGAAATAGATACCAATTGCGGTGGTAAGAAAGGCTTCCTTAAGGTCCTGTGGTGCGGGCACTCTTAAAACTTATTTTAAAATAGGTTAAGCCTATATATGAATGTTTACATCCATGGTAAGAGTAATTAGAGAAGACTTACCCAAAGGAAATGAGGATGGGACATCACTAGATAGTCACTCCTGACCTAAGGACACATGTGGAATTAGAAGAAAATTACTTCTTTCTCCTGAATTAGTATTCTGTCTCTGAAAGTGGGCCTGGAAGATAGAAACAATATTGAAGAGATGACTAAACAGCAGTCCAAATGTAATTTTAAGAGCTGTTAAGAATTTGGGATCCAATCTTGAGATCGAATACCCTTCAGTATTCAAGGTCTGGCAAGTGGTGTCAGAGTCTCAGAAGTCCTTGGTCGAGGATGATACGTAATATCATTGTTAGGCAAGCAATCTGCTGTAAATGGCGTCTCCATGGTCTGCTTAGATCCTCTTCCTAATAGGAAGGATACAAGATGTATAATGTCATACATCCACATTCTAAATTGGAAGTCTTTTTTGGTCATTTGCTTCTTTTATCTCTTAGCTCTCCCTCCATTTTAGCATCACCAAAGTGCCTAAAGTTAGTGTGAGCTGTTTGTTCCCACGCTGAAAACCTGCTGTCTGTGCTGCTGGACTAGGTGGTAAAGAGTTCTGGGTTCTAGTGGGAGCCCAGGGTTGAATTCATAAGTATCCTAAGTTTTGTCCCTTCCTCCAATTGTGAGATCATTTGAGGAGACCAAAAACATCTGGAAGCCAGATCTGGGTTGGAAAGAGGGAGCTTGCAGAGGGATCAGCCCTGTGGGAGATTGGATTATGAGCAGAAATTGGGGCAGGGCCATGAGGAATGGTTTGGAGCGAGGACTCTTCCCCAGCCTTGGGATGCCAGTTGGGGCCTTTGCTGTTGCTCAAAACCCGGCCTGGAGCTGCCTCTTTGGAGCAGTGTGCTGAAAGACAAAGCACCAACTGTCCCCATGTTGGGTGACGATACATACCCTTGAAAGTGTCAGTTCCTAGGTTGATGGTAATTGGAAGAGTTTCTGGGGTGACTTTGAAGAAGCCAGAGAATAGGTTAGAAAACACATGAATTCAAATTTCTCGTCTTTTGGGATAAGACACGGGAAAGGGAATTAATTACTTCTATTTACTGGATCTGTGGGCCTTGCCTTTATGGATGGTTAGATGATACCCTTCTTCCTAGCTGTTGTTTTCCCTTTCACTTGCCTGAGGTCTGGTGATACCATAAAGGAAAAATAGATGAGGCAGAGGAGGGATGGCAAAACCAGAGTAAGCAAAGGAGAAACGAAGATGATATTATAGACAGAATACAATATTGGAGAAGTTTGGCTACAGCAATAGAGACAGGGTAACCAGGAAAAAAATGGATTTAGGTAGAGACTGTCTGAAAGAAAAGATAGATGAACATTGAGGAAAGGGCAGAGGCTAAGAAGAGGGAGAAGGCAGTGGCAGAAACATAGGAAAACCAGAGACAAAATAGGAAAGACTAAACATTCTTCCCTTTCTCTCTACTTTCCTTCTCTACTCCCTCCTTTTCTTCCTATAAACACTGAATGTCTACTACATGCCAAGTCCTAGCTAAGTCCTGAGGATAAAAGATGAACAAGACTCATTCCCTGCTCTAGAAGAGCTCATATGTAGTGGAGAGGTAATGTCATGGCTGATTGTACGGCGTGAGGGGGAGAAATGGGTTTCCAAGGACTGCCTTTTCTACGTGTAGGTAAGAGGGAGCTAAGAAAATGGAGACCCCCAGAATGAGTTCTGAAGTTACCTTTGTAACTGCTATTGGTCTAAGGGTGGCAGACCAGATAATATGTGTGGGCTAAAGATTCAGACCCTCCTAGTAACTTCTTTGGGACGCTGACTGGCATGGTGTTTTACAGGTACTGGATGAGAGTCTGAAGTGAATCAGGGATAGGATGCTTCCTGGGTCCCCCAGGGCCACACCCACAGGCACAGTGGGAGGAGTAATGTTATCATCTCTCCTTTCCCTGAGGTACCTCTCTGCTCCTGTGGGTTGTCCAGCTGCAACTCACCCTGGACTCTCTCTTGGCCATCATGCTATGTGCAAAAGGGAGGAAAAGGAAATTGTAAAAAATTTGGAAAATACAAAACAAAGAAGAAACATGCTTATCCCAAAATAACCAAAAAAAAAGAAAAACATTTTGGTATCCAATTTATGGGTCCCTGAGGTCCAGGAAGCCCAAGAACCAGAGAACAAATAACCCTCTTGTAGGAGAAGAGATCACCAATGTTTAAGGGTGGGTTACGGGTCTTTGCTGAGGCTGGGTTTTCACCCCTTGATGAGAGAGCCTCTTTGTGGGGGATGCATTTGTGCAGGTATTTTAAAACTTCTGTACTCTAATAGGAGCAGAAAACAGATAGTTCCCAGAATGTGGGCCCTCTGAGGGAGTCCAGATTTGTTATGTATCTAGGTTTAGGTTTGTAAAGCAGGCATTGACAAGTAGCTGTGAGTTTTCCAGAGTTTGGGAGGAACAAGGTTGGTAGGTTATGAGTGGATGTGGGAGACCTTTCTGACATGGTCTATTTCAGAGCTGTTTGCTGCTGTTGAGGCTAATGGAGGGAGGGGCTTAAGATTGCCCAGCCAGAGGTTGAAGGAACCTGGAACTAATGCAAGGACTAGATGGACACTCTAACCCCTAGACACAAAGCCAGGTGAAGGACATTGGCTCTATTACTGTTATTTTACCAGACATTTCAAAGAATGTTTGGTGTACTAAGGCCCTGTAATGATGGACGGTGCTTTAAGTTGGATAGATATCTTTATTAAAGCAACACCACCACCACCACATTCTTCTCATTTGCTACAGGCCATTGAAAACTTTCACAAAATTGCCACAGTCCTTGGACAGCATTTAATTTCCACTGATCTAGCCCAGCTCTACCGCCTCAGCAACAATGGCGTGAAATCACAGAGCTTCCCCATTTTTGTTTCTTTGAGCAGATGGCCAAGGGAGAAGTTCTGGGTCATCAACAATATGGCCAGAAACCTCTTAGTGATTCTGAAATCTCTGGCTTATGGATTTATTAGGGGTTCTCACCCTGCTTTCCCCTCTGAAGGTGTTTCTCTATGGCCATTTAACAAATTTCCCAGCATCTTCATCTTTTGTCAAGTTTGGAAGTTTGTTTTCTGGCTCTCATGTTTCCCTTTTGGTGTGTATACTGCCTTTTCTAAGATATTTTTGGCTGTCCTCCCAACTAACTTTCAGCTGTTGTTTGGGAAAAGTCCAGATAATTCACAACTATGTTGAAAAAAAACCCAACTGAAACAAGAAAATACTGTGTGTTTTATCATTTTTGGCATCTGGTTTTGTTTTGTTTTCCTTTAAAAGGTGTTTAGTTTCTGGACCCAAGAGCCTGCAATTCTAATGGCCTGCTTTCTGGTGTCTTTGCCTGAGAATGATGCTTGGAGAGTACAGCCATACATAGCATGACAGGCCCCAGGGCTGTAGTCTCTCATGGTGCCCGCACACATGTTGTTCAATTTTAAAGAGAACTGCTGTGGAAAGAGCTGGCCGTTGCGTCTTCCCTGGGTAGGTAGCAAGGACCCTGATTCCAAAACTCAAAATATTCGATGTGAAGATGTTTTGAACAAGGAACAAAAAGCCTGTGTTCTAGTCCTGGCACTGCTGTTATTAGCCGTGTGAACTTTGACTTATCTCCAGATTTCTTTGGGTTGTGGTTTCCTCATGGGTAAAATTGGGATATTAATACCTACCTCGTAGGGTTGTTGTGAAAATTAAATGTGCTCTGTAATCTGTCATATAAATATTTGCAAATTTTTATGATTTAAGAGCTGTTTAAAAATATTCTCTTGCTACCTAGCAGACATGCTGACATTTCTTCCCTCAGATCAAGGGTTTTCACTGCCATGTATTGCATATTTAAATGGCTGGGGCAAAATTTTATGTTTTTATGTAGATATTTTTGTGTGGAGAGGGGTCCATAGCTGTCTTCAGTTTCCTTGAGGCTGTCCATCACCCTAAAAAGTTAAAAATCAGTGCTTCAGAGCTGAAAAGTTGGATTCAGTAACAGGAATAAATGTATTGTTTCCAAAAAGTCCCTCTTAACATATCTGCAGTAGAAGTTGCAATGTTTTTTACGTAGTGAAATCCTTAATGTGGCCTGATGACTGTAGAGACCATCTGAAATTGAGAATGAAAATCTTGGACGTATGGTCAAGGTAGCCATTAAATTATCCAATTGCCTACAGGGTGAAGGTGGGTGTAAAACAAATTAGTAACTGTGTGGACCTAAAAAAGTCACCTTACCTCATGGAGTCTGTTACCTCATTTGTAAAGATTTGACCTTAAAGATTTCCAAAGTTCCTAGTTTGAATTTCCTAGGGAAGTGAGATAAAAGCTGGACTGGGATGGAGCCCTGTTGTGGCAGAAACTATCCAGGCTTTGTGTAGGAGGAAAAAGAGCAAGAGTCAGAGTGAAGAGGAGAGGCAGAGCATCCAAGGAACCCCATCCTTGATCAAGATGGGAGACGTGAGCCTGCTCTGGTGAAGAGCCAGGGTGATCAGAGCAGGAAGAGAGCAGATGGGCTATTTCTTAAGATCCAAGACTCTGGGGAACCAGAGACTCAACCTCCATCTTTCACCCTGGGACTGACTTGCCAGAACACAAGCCGTCCCTCAGAGAGCAAACATGTTGTCTTCCCTGCACTCACAGAACTTCCAGTTCTCACAGGAGCAAATGCCTGGAGTCTTCCCGCTTTCCACATCAGGTGGTTTGGCTACTTCAGGAAAATGCTGCCCTTCAAAGGCCTCAAGACACAAGTAAGTCATAGGGATGGCCAGGCTGTTTGGAGGGGTTGAGAACCTCATATCTGTACTTTAGGGTGGATTGGAATCCCCACCCACACATGAGGAACTTTAAGCAAAAATTCTTTTTTATATTTTTAAATTACTATTGATACATTATTAACCAAAGTCTGTAGTTTACATTAGGGTTCATTATTTGCATTTTTTTAAAAACTGGGTTGAGGCTATTTGTGTGTGTGGAATGACTGGCTCATCATATGGTAGGTGTATATTTAACTGCCAAAGAAACTACCAAACTCTTCTCCACAGTGGTGGTACCATTTTACATTCCCACTGCCAGTGTTTGAGCGTTCCTATCCTCACCAACACTTGATGTGGTCTTTTTAATTTTACCCACTCTAATCGGTTTAGAGATGTCTCATTGTGGTTTAAATTTGCAATTCCCTAGTTGAGCATCTTTTCTTGTGTTTATTTGTCGTTCCCATGTTTTCTTTGGTGAAGTGCCTTCAAATCTGTTGCCCCCTCTCCACTTTTTATTATTGAGTTTTAAGAGTTCTTTTTATATTCTAACTATAAGCTTTTTATCAGATATATCATATGCAAATATTTCCTCCCAGTATGTGACTTTTCTTTCCATTTAACGGTGTCTTTTAAAGAGCAAAAATTTATCTTTTTTAAAATTATAAAATTTATAATTTTATAAGTTTATCAGTTTGCTCTCTTATGAATTGTGTTTTTGGTGTAGTGTCTGAAAAATTGTTGCCTAACTCAGGGTCACAAAAGTTTTCTTCTAGAAGTTTTATAGTTTTAGATTTTACATATAGGCTTATGATCCATTTTGAATTAATTTTTGCATATGGTACAAAAATTTGTATATGGTACTTCAAAGTATGGCACAAAGTTACCTTTTCTTTGCATATGGATATCCAATTGTACCAACACCATTAAGAAGACTATGGTTTCTCTACTACTTTGCAAGTTTGTCAGAGATCATTTGTCCACATATATATGGTTCTATTTCTGGACTTTCTATTGTGTTCCATTGATTGATTTATTGATCTTTATGCCAATATCACACTGTTTTGATTACTGTAGCTTGATAATAAGTCTTGAAATCAGACAGTACTTATTAGTCTTCTGACTTCTTTTTCAAAGTTGTTTTGGCCGTTCTAGGTCCTTTGCATTTCCGTATGAATTTTAGAATAAGCGTCAATTTCTCCAAAAACGCTTGCTGGGATTTTTATTAGGATTACATTGAATCTATAGCTCAGTTTTAGGAGAATTGCCACCTTAATACTGAGTCTTCTGAATTATGAACTGCTTATGAATTACTGAGTCTTATGAATTATGAATAGCTCTCCATTTAGTTAGATTTTCATTAATTTCTTTCAGCAGTGTTTTGTAGTTTTAGTCACAGGTCTTGCACTTCTTTTGTCAGATTTATCCTAAGTAGTTCATATTTCTTAATGCCATTGTAAATGTTATTTTTTTTAAATTTCACTTTCTGATTCTTTGTCTCTGGTATTTACAAATACGGTTGATTTTTGCATATTGATCTTGTATCTTGCAAATTTGCTAGACTCATTTATTAGTTCTAGTAGTTTTTTTGAAGACTCATCAGATTTTCTATATAGGCAATCCTATCATCTGTGAATAAAAAGTTTTATTTCCTTTCCAAACTGGATGCCTTTTCTTTTTCTTGCCTTATTGCACTGGTTAGAACCTCCAGTGTTCTAACCAGTGTTGAATAGAAATGGTGAGAGAGAATATGTTTTTCTTCTTCCTGAACTTGGGAGGAATGCATTCAGTCTTTAGTAATTAAATATGATGTTAGCTATAGACATTTTTAGATGTTCTTTATCAGATAAGGAAGTTCTCCTCTCCTAGTAGTTTGAGAGTTTTTAATCAGGAACAGATGTTGGATTTTGTCAAATGTCAAATGCCTTTTCTGCATTCTCTGAGATGATGATGTGTTATTGTTGTTGTTTTGAAAAAACAAACTGGCTCTGTGGGCTAGAAAAAATGTGGAGAGAGGGCTAAAATTTTTAGAATAATACCCTTATCTTGTAATTCTCTAGAATAGGGGTCAGTAAACTTTTTCTGTAGTAAATATTTTTTCTCTAGTAAAATTTGAGATAGTTAATGTTTTAGGTTTTGCAGGCTGCGTACAGTGTTATTTCTTCTTTTTTTAACATTCCTTTAAAAAAATAAACTATTATTAAATTACATTAAAATTTTTTGGTCTGGCAACAAGAGCAAAAAATGATTTTTACATTTTTACATAGTTGGCTATATAGTTGTAAAATGAAGCAGCAGCAACAGAAATATATGTGGCCAGTGAAGCCAAAAATATCTGCAATTGGCCCTTTACCCAAAAAACTTTACCAATCTCTTATTCCAGAATATTGTTACAAAATACTTCAAAAGGAACATTACATTTTCATATACTGTATATGGTCCAGATTAAATTAAGACAAGGGTGGCATCTTCTCCTCATCTGCAGTGCTACTCCCTAAACTGGGAATTCTTTAAAAAGAGTGTGATTATTAAAACATGTGGTATGAAGAAGCAGCTGATGAAGTCAATTTCATTTTTAGTCTGGAAATTAACTGATGGTAACTATGCTTGATTTCTCAGGGATTGGAAGACTTGGCTCCTTGATTTGGAAGCAGCACTGGCTGAGACTTTGTTCTTTGGAAATAGACAAGGTATAGTCTTGATTGGTTAGGCATTGAGTTCCCCCTTTAAGTGCATTTAACTGACACTTCTATAGCAGTAATTATATTCCAGACATCATTCTAAGGGTTTTATCCTCTGGGCCTGTCTTCTTGTCTGTAAAATAGAGAAGTTAAGGATACTAACAATAGCTTCCTCATAGGGTTGCTGAAGGAATTACAAATGGTTAAATAATTTATCTAAGACATTCATGCAGTGGTGAAGCCAGAATCTGGGTCTTAACTCTGTACCATGCTGTTCTTCTAGTACATGGAGTTCTTCTTTCTCAGCTACCTCCCTTTACCATCTGGTCCTCTTCCCCAGGTCTCCTAGGTTGCCACAAAGACTGAGGGAAGTGAGATATGAATGAAAAGTCCCATTTGACACCATTTTAGTGAACTCCAAGATTTATAACAGTTTTTAAAGCAGTGTTCAATTTTAATTTGGGTATAAAACAATGTTTTATTAATCTTTATTTAAATTTTGATTTAATATCTCTTCAAGAGTTCAAAACCTTATGAGTGAGGAGGGCCAGAATGTTTTACAGAGGAAGAGAGAGAGAGACAAGAAGTATGAAACTAAAGGAACTAAGAACTGGGAAAGCTTCCACCCTTTTTTTTCCCGCTCTGACCTGAAAACAGATTTGAAATTTGGAGGTGAGTCAAAGAGCTTTCCCTGGTTTAGCTTCATTTAAATCAATTTTAACCAGTTTGTGTTTTACCTCTTTGGGGTAACCATTGACTGCATATTATGACACTGACTACTTTTAAAGGTCAAGAAGCAAAATAACCAAAATCAAAACACGTCATTCATTGTAAACTCCCTCCACAAATTCAATCCTCCTAAAGTGCACATCCCCAGGGACACTGATTTTCGTCCTTGAGAATGGACAGGGACACGTCTGTCCAATGCTCAGTTCCATACAGCTGAGTTCCTTGTGAGCCAGTTCCCATATGCTGCCCTGGGCCAGGCCTGAGTGGTTCTCCCACAGGCTCATGGTTCCTGGTTTTCCCTTTCTACATAAATGCATTACTTTCCTATCAAGCCCCTAGTTGTATGACTTTATAGATACATATACCAGTCCAGTAATGTGGGTCTCTTTTTGCCTAGCAAGAGGCCCAGCGTTTGACATACAAGGGCAGCAGAGAAAGCTGCACTGTTGTCAGGCTACAGCCTTTCACTTTTTCTTGGGCTTTCAGAGAACTCATGTACCTTCCTGGTGTTGAAAGCCTTCTTTTACCCAGATTTGTCCTGTCTCAGTACCCAGGCTCTGAAGTGGCAACTTTTACCACACTAACTCCATTTAAAAATCCCCTCCTGATGTCTTCAGCTATTGATTACTCAAATTTATATCTACTTGAAGTAACTTTAGTTCTCTCTCACCAGTAGTATCTATTTCTTAAGGGGATGGGGTTCCACTGTAGAAGTAATGCATCTTCATTTTGGTAAATCCAGAAAATAAGGATAAGCAAATAGAGAAAGATTGGAGTCGTCTGTAATCCAGCCATCCTGAGTCAACTTGCTGGCAACATTTTAGTGGCTATCCTCACAGTGTTTTCCCAAGTACACATTTTTTTTTTTTCCAGAAATGGGATCACTTAGTACAATTCTGTCATAGATTTTTTTCTTTTAATTTTTCTGAGATTATACTCTTTTACAACATCAGTTTTAATGATCTATCACATAGATGTGCTTTAATTTATTAACAACTCTGCTGTTGTCCCCAGGTCTCATTCCAGGAGGATTTTTACATAGAAGATGAATGGACACCAACTAGGGACACTGAGAACAAGGGCCTCAGGATATAATGTTTGGCTGTCTCTTGATGGGGGCGGGGGGGGGGCAGATGTGCTCTTGTGGTCGAGTACGAGAGAGGTGGGTTCTGTCATGTGGAGGTTTCTTTGAAATTGTGCGTTTCCACTCATGGAACAAATGGTGCCATTGTAAGCTCAGCACCAAGGTATGTAAATGTTGCATTAAAATTTTCTTGACGCGTCTGCCATCTCACAATGTGTATGCTTCAAAGTGATGCTAGCGCAGTATAATCAAGTGTACTTTTGATGACATACCTGACAAAACATTTATTTGTATGAAACATCTTTCAAAGACAACACAAATTGAATAGTATTTAGTTCTATATGTAATGGATAAGCATTTTTTCATACTACTTGGGGCAGAAAAATCCCATATTATTTGGAGCCCTCACTTGCAAAGGGCAGTAAGAAGTGTTCTGTATTAATCATTGGCGGGTCCTTCACTATTTAAACTGCACCAGGACCCCAAGTGTTAACCCTGAGAAAAGGGTAAGGAGAATGTGGGCAGCTTTATTCTTTAGTCCATTGGTTTGCTTTAAAGATGCCCTTGTCAGGCCCTAAAATTTCAAATTCAGGCAACTCCCCCTGTGGCTCTCTCACCAACTAGGTGCCTTGAGAAACTCAAAGGTGGGTTCCGAAGCAATTAACTGTTTTTCCAAATTGTTTCTTTTCCTTTTGTAAAGGAGATGTAACCACCACCATCCTGAAACTGACCAAGCCTCACCACAAGAGCTGCTCCCATGATCTTTGCCTTATTTTTAAGCAAAGGTCTCTCCAGGAGGAGCTTAGGCCTCATTATGTGGAAGCACATTGTCCAGTTGAGCCTGTGCAGGCAAATACCTGCCTCTCTCTTTTGAATATTCATTTCCCATCCGAAATAAAGGTCCCTGGTTCCCTTTGTTCGGGGACACTATAACTTTGGAAATGATTCCTCATGGCCTCCTATTTGCTGCAAATATACTTTTTATTTTGTGAGACCACTTCCACTGGTGTAGAGTGTTATTTAACTCACCAGGAGGCGAGCCCGCTTGGTTCAGCAAGAGCTCCACTCACCCTGAGCTGGGCTGGCTACAGTGAACTTAGTTCACTGCTGCTCTCAATTGTTATGTGCATGATACACAGCCTCCCCATGGAGCCATGATGCTTTCTTCCTTCCAAGGGCCTCTGTCTCGGGGATGCCGAATGTGAGCAGAGTGATAATGTTAGCCACTATCAGAAACGGACATCCCAGCTACTCCAGTGGATCCAGAATCCATCTTTTCTTCACGTTGGATAGTTCATCCTTAGAGCCTTGTTTGGTCTCTGTCTGCCCATCAAACACAGTGGAGAAGAAGGGGATTCTTCAGCCTGGCCTATCTCCACCCGGCTTGAAACATATAAATGGTGCCAACTTTCAGCTGTGAGCCAGAAAAATATGACTCAAGACAAATGTCTAACTACACTTTTATAAACAAAGGGAAACTTTCAACTTTTTTTTTTTTGCTAAAGCACCCAGTCATCAGTGAAAAGAAACACCTTACCGGATCGTGTACCTTACTATGTCCAATGTTTTTCTATCACATAACAGTAGCTTCCATTACTTAGTCCTTTCTATGTCTCAGGCAATATGATTCTAGATGATTTATGTGTTTTTATGCATTCAGTCCTCACAACAATCCTAGTATTACATGTTCTCACCCCAGTTATTGCAAATGATGAAACTGAGGCACTGGGAAGTTACATTATTTGCTCAGGGATACATGATTATTAAACTTCTATTTGTGTAATGCAAGAAATATAATTATAAAATTGGAAGCGTTTGGGGAAAAGTTTAAAATTTAGTACCTTTGTTACAGTCTTCGTGAATTAAGATTTTGTTGCTTATCTCTTTGGTGTGAGACTATAAGGATGGGGTGGGACAGAACTTCAGTGTAATTTCAACATTGTAGATTTAGAACTTGGCAGTGATATGGAGGTTTTGCAAAACATAGAGAAGAGAGCTCCCCTCCTCCTTCTGCAAAGAACAAATTTTATAATCTTGGTTTTCCCATCTTGGTGAGCTTATTGATCATTTTGGCCACTGCTCTCTGGGAAGCCCCTTCCCTTGTCCACTGCTCTCTGAAAAAGAGCCTCTTTACAGCACATGAAACTTTAAAGAGTAGAAGGCACAGTGACGTGGCCAATTGTGCTAACAGTCTTTGAAGAAGTTGTATTTAAGGGAAATGCTAATTGCAGAGCACATCTGGCATTTTAAGAGAAAAAAATTCCTCTAAGCTGCACTAAGTTTTGTCATTTACAATGTTTATTATGGAGAAGGAAAAATATTTTCGCAGCCCCTTAAATTTCCTTAACCAGTGACTGTTGTTCTTTAGCAAATCTGGGAAAGCCAGAATGAGGGATGAGGCAGGCCCTTGGCCAGATTGGGAAGCTTTCATATTTCCCCAGGGAGGGAAACAGATTTGAAGCCTACTCCACTCCAGAAGCAGAGGTGAAGTGACCTCTGGTTGCTATGCTTTGGACGGGTGATTCAGTTCCTATGATTCCTGTCTGTGTCCCAGCACTGAAGTTGCTCCACCTTACCAAACTGAGTTGAATGGACATTGCCGACGGCAGTAACAGTGATAGGAATAATGTCCCACCTTTGCTTGTCATGTGGTTGAACCTGGCTAATTCACTTATCTCTAAAGTCCCAGGTCAAATAACACTACTTCCTGTAGTGTTTCTTTTCTTCCCCAGACAAAATTGACCCTCTTTGGATTTCCCAAAACACTTGTCATTTACCTCCATGTCTTGATTTGATACGTCTGTTTCTCTACTAAACTGAGCTTTCTGAGAGCAGAAACTAAGACTCATTTCTGACATTATGAACTAAATTGTTGACATTTGTCTAATACCAAGGAAGATGATAACATAAGTGAAATCTGTTTTAGGGGGGTTTTCACCGCAGTTCCTTCAGGGCTACCCTTTACCTTGTGCTTTGTCCCCCAAATGCCTGTGACCATCTGCTCCTAGAGTCTTTGTTTACTCTTGGGCACGGCTTCTCAGACTTTCTGTGGAGGCATCAGAAACATCAAACGCTTGCTAGCTGTACCCCTCAACATCTGGAGATTTAGGGTGAGCTGAAATTTCTTGGTGTTTCATATTTCATCTCAAAAATCCACCTACATTTTATGTTTTTCATGTCCTCCTACATGTGAAAAACTTTCTCATAAAACTTCTGGAAAATGTACATAATTTCATATTTCCAGAGAGCGTCGTTTGAGAAGCGTGGTGCTAAGTAACCAAGACTGATTACGGCTCATTGTGGGCATCTTCCTAGTAAGGCATCAGATGGCATTCTGCCAGGAGGAATTTCTGAAACCTGGAAAGGAGGGGATTTGGGGAGCAGTATCCAGGCAGCAATCACCTTATTAGTCATATCTTATTCTGTCTAACAAAAGTTGTTCCCGGTAGGGACTTTAGAATTAGTTTGGAGCTCAAGTTTCTCTCCGTTGTTAATTGCTGATAGAAAAAACTCATAGACTACTGAGAAGGTGAAAGAACTATGTATTTAGTGTTCTCTGAAATTCTGTACACATTACCTAATATTATTATAAAAGAGCTTACCCGGGTTTAGATTGATTTGTATGAATTGTAAACCAACTGGTGCTTTTCCATATAAACATCTCAGGTTGGAGTAACCATTGACTGCATCTAATTTTGGACACCGACCAGTATTAAAAATCAAGACACAGACTAACCAAAGACAAAACAATATATGTCAGTAAGAGTAAACCATTCCTCCATATAGGCGCTTTCCCAAGTTACTGATTTTCTTCCTCGGAAATGGGTCAGAATCCTTTTGTCAAATGCTCAGTCCAACTGAAGTCAACATATACTGTATAGGTGCTGGAGGCAGTTTCTGTACAGCACCCAAGACAGGCCTGAGGGCTTTTCCCAGGTAAGATGTTAATGGCTTTCTCCAATGATGTGGTGTTTCCTTAACTTTCCCTGAGTTGATAGATTTCAAATATAGAGATTGACACATACACCAGTTAAGTAGTGTGGGTTCCATTTTGTCTTACTGTGCCCAGAGTTCATTTGACATGCTCATTTGTCAACCACTGCCCATTTCAGGGGTTGTCCTATGAAAACCCCAAGTAGAATAGTGAGGTTAGCAGGTATCCTGTGAGGCAATTACTTTTTCATATTGCTTTTACTTTTGGGAGCTATTTCAGAGAACTTATGCTTCCCATCAAGTATCAGCACTGTATAAAAGAAATGAGAGAAATTATTTTGACTATGATATTTTATTTTATTCGATATATCCAAAATATTATCATTTCAAGTTGTAATATTAAAAATTATTAATGAGATATTTTACAGTTTTTGCACTAAATCTTTGAAATCCTGTGTGTATTTTACACTTAAAGCACATCTTAATTTGAGCTAGCCACATTTCAGATGTTCAATGGCCACATGTGGCTAGTGGCCACTGTTTTGAACATAGGTCAGAACCTTCTCTTTTTACGCAGACTTGTCCTTTCCTAAATCTCCCAGGCTCTGAAGTGGCCACTATTAATATACAAACTCCTTTTAAAGTCCCACTCCTGATTTCTGTCACTGGTGGTTAAGCAAATCACTACTTGGTTAATGTAGTCACAGGCCTGCTCCTCACGAGGTGTAGTTACACTTTAGAGGAAAAATAATTTTTTTCCCTGTTACAAAAGTAACATATATTCATTGGGTGGATACAGAAAATACATTTAAGTGAAAGGAGAAAGACTAGAATAATCTATAATCCTACTGTCCAGAGATAACTATTTTAGTGGCCGTTCTTATAGATTTTTTCCATATGTATATCTTTCCGCAGAAATGGGATCATATGGTACACATTGTTTTATTTTCTCACAACTGCAGTCTTCTACAACTTCAATTTTAATGATCTATCATAGGGATGTGACTCAGTTTATTTTAACCAATCTGCTATTACCCATAGGTTGCCGGACCTGAGAACTTGCCCCTGGAGGAGGAAAGGCTAGCCCCACGGTGGAATGTTCACTTGTCTCTTGATGGGAAGGGCATGAGTGCATTTGTGGTGAAATAAGGAATAGGTAGATTATGTTAAGTGGAGGAATCTTTGGGGTTAGATATTTCTACTAATGAAGCAGAGGATACCAGCATGTGCTGAGTGGCCATGGTATGTATTGAATGCATTAAACCCCTCTTGTAGTGTCATCCCGTGTCACTCCAGAGTGAGAGCACTGTCCTGGTGGAGGCTGTGGTGTGCTGCCCAGACCACCACCACTCCCCTTCAGTTCCTAGGCACTCACTCCCCCAGCTGCTGACAAGTCACAGCTGAATTCCTCTCTAGAAACTGCCTTAGCTAAAGGGACCCACCATGGTCAAGGTCATGCCCCTTCCCTGGGAAAGCTGTCATCCAGGCTATAATTGCCCCCCCTCCCCCATTCTGGGATGACTTCCCAGGGCTCTCCCAGTCCCAGAGCTCCTTGTAGAATCCACTGAGGCCTATGTTGGGACTGCACTGCTGTTTTCCCTCTCTCTCTACCCAATTCTGCTTTCTTCGCTTCACCTCCCCACAGGTGTATCTCCTGAGCCTACCTTCCAATCACCTTCCATATGCACATCTCCATCTCAGTGTCTGCTCCCCAGGGAACCCAATCTGTGACTGGCACTAAAAGTTTACTTTTTCAGTCTAACGAAGAGTTGATGTGTGTGATATGTCTTACAGGGACAATACAAGTTAAATAATATTGAGTTCTAATTGTAGTGGTTATAGATTTCTCCACAATACTGGTGTTGCTAGAAATGTAACATTTCCTTTCTAAGTTAAATCAAATCTGGCTTGGAGCTCTCACTTGAGGAAGTCAACAAGAGGTGTTTTGTATTTGTCATTCTCTATGGCTCTTTCCCCACCACTTGGGCTGTGCCAAGATCCCAGGTCTCAGGTCTGAGAAAAAGTTGGTGGGGAGGTGGGCAGGCCCCACCCAGGCCTCAGCCGTCTTCTCACAGTCAGGCCATTCTCCCTATGGCACCTCTCACTTGGTGCTGGCCTGGGACCTCAGGGTTCCTCTCTGTACACTCATGCTGTGTCCATAGCCCCGCCTGTGGCCACACGTGCCCTCCTCATTATGGAGGAGGAAAAATACTTTTATAACCTATTTCCTCCCTTGGAAGTTCAGGCTTTATTCAGCAATTTCCTTATTCACAATGAGGGGATTTTATTCCTTAAGCAGCAACTCTTGGCTGCCAGCCACCTGGAGCAGCCTCAGGAAAGTGGCAGAGCCCTAGCTGAGCTGGCTAACTTTCATATTTGCCCAGGAGAGGAAACGATTATAAGTTTCCCTACCCAAGAAGCAGAGATGTAGAAGTGACCCCTGGTTCTTGTGCTGGGGAAAAGTGGCTCGATTTTTGTGAGGATTCCCAACTTGTTTCCTGGTTAGGTCCTGAAATTGCCCCCTTCCTCCTCTATCTTAAGTTGGGTTGGGAATTGCTGACAGATGGATCATACAAGGTATGGTTTAGCCATTGTTATGGGTTGAATTGTGCCCCCCCCAAAAGAATTGTTGAAGATCTAACCTCCAGTACCTCAAAGTGTGACCGTATTTGGAAATAGGATTTTTACAGATGTAATTAGTTAAGATGAGGTCATACTGAAGTAGAGTAGGCCCTTAATCCAGCATGACTTGTGTCCTTATAAGAAGAGGAGAGAGATATAGAGACACAGACATGGCGGGGAGGGAGGAGATCTCCACGTGATGACAGAAGCAGAGACTGAAGTGCTGCAGCCTCAAGCCAAGGAATGCCAAGGATCTCCGGCGAACCACCAGAGGCCAGAAGAGGCAGGGAGCATTCTCCCTACAGGTTTCAGAGGGAGCACGGCCCTGCTGACACCTTCCTTTCAGACTTCTAGCTTACAGAGTTATGAGACAATAAATTTCTGTTGTAAGCCACCCAACATGTGGTACTTTGCTACGGCAGCCCTAGGAAACTAATAGGGCCATTATCATAAAACCCTTAACCAGTGAAGCCAGAAATAGCCCTGGTGTTCCGTCTTGCAGTCCAGAACTTGATCCAGGCATTATTCCAAAAGTTGCCAACTTCTAACTGCTTAGGGAGACCTTCTGCTTAGATCCTCTGCTGACAAGTATTACTGTAGCTCTAATAAGGAGTTGAGCAGTGGGGACACGACTTGGGAGCTGAGAGGTCATTTCTAGCTCAGGGAAGTCAGTGAGGCTGAAAGGAAAGCTAACAGTGTGGGGAACTGGGAAGTCAGTGTCTGGATTTGGCTGGGGCCTGGGAGGGGCTTCCTTACAGGACTCTGTGCAGCTGCTCTGTGTTTTACGGATTCTGAGAAGGAAGCTCTAGAAAGGAATTTGAACATTACCTGGTACCATTCAGTGTCTTGTTTCCTGTGGAGGAAAGCAAGATTTGGGAAGGTTAAGTGACTTGCCCAGAGGCTCCGCTGGTAAATAGAGTCAGACTGCTACGTGAGATGCAGGCCAGTGTGCCTCCCCTAGCTCTGGACTCCCAGGTAGACCTGTCAAAACATTGTGCAAGGTCAGGAAGCAACCCCGAGGAAGCTCGGCACTGACTTCTCAAAACTAGTAAGGTAAGCAGATTTGGCTTTGGGGACAGGTCCATCAGTTTGTTTGAGCCTCAAGGAACTTCTGAAAGGCAGCGAGTGTTGACATCACGAACAGACTTCAGGCTTTTGCATCAGTTAATAGTGTTTAGATCCTAGCTGTGTGGTTACAGACCAAGTAACTTTAAGAAGAGCTATTTAAACTCTCTAGGCCAGAA
This sequence comes from Tapirus indicus, assembly GCA_031878705.1. Lineage (NCBI taxonomy): Eukaryota > Metazoa > Chordata > Mammalia > Perissodactyla > Tapiridae > Tapirus > Tapirus indicus. Next base: position 53,428,592 of record CM062918.1, on the reverse strand, counting down.
TTTATCTTTAAAGTTAGGTAATTGTAACCTTGCAGGATTGAGGAATGATTAGATAAGGGATCTTTTGTAAAGGGTTTGGCTCAGAATAGGTGCCCACTAGTGTTTGCTGTCTTTCCTCCTTTTGTTCCTTTTTAAATTCTCATCTGTGTCTTAAAAATTTAACCTGATATGATAACAATGAGTATAGTGACAAAACACTACCGTTACCTTTATTACTGCTACCGAAAAATAGTTAAGATTTACTGAGTAAACGTCAGACCCTGTTTCCTAACAGCTTCACACAGGTTATTAATCAGCATAACTCTAGGACAAGGTTACAACTGTTAACCTCATTGTATAGATGAAAAAACTGAAGCTTAAATAAATTAAGAAACTTGCCCAGGCTCATACAGCTTGACAGCGATGGAGCTGGAATAGGAACCCACACAGTTTGGGTTTTCCGTGACCACATAATACGAAAAATCTAAATGAGCAACATTAGTCCCCAGTGTCCACCATGGAATTAGAGCAGTCATGTTGCAAGGCGGGAAACTAGGTTCACAGTTACCACCAGGTGGCCAAGTCTGTCAATTTACAGCATTTGCTGACTTGTCCATAACCTTAAATGACTTGGTGGAGTTGGTTGTGGCTTTCAAATAAGAAATAGTAGGTCAAGTGTAGCCAAGATGGGATAACCAGGTACTCTGAGATAATATTTGAAAGGTTGGATTATTTTCCAGCAATACTATCTATTGTACTCAGATCCATGACCAAACAGACAATATGGTTTGTACATCCATGTGAATCTTGAACCCTCCTTATAACATCCCTACCTCGTGATTATCCAGACCACTTGAAGACGTCCAAAGATGGGAAGGATACCACTTCTTAAGGAAGCCCTGTTCACCCTTAGAGAACACTGATGGGAAATTCTGCCCACTGGTGGATTAATGGCCTAAATGTGACTAAGCAAAACTTTTAAATCATCAGAAGAAAATAGAGAAAAATATCTTTATGACTTTGGGGCAGGGAATTATTTCTTAAGCAAAATCACAAACAAAAAAGAAGATACATCTAATTACATTAAAATTTTGTAACTTCTGTTTCTCAAAAGACATCACAAAAATATGAAAAGCAGATCACAGGGAGATGATGTTTACAGCAGTTAAAAATGACCAAGAAGTAGTGTTCAATGTGTGTTTATATGTATAAGAAAAGGAAATAACACAATAAAAATATAAAAAGCAAAAGACTTTTAAAAGAATTTTACAGAAGAAACCTGAGTGACTTAATTAACATATGCAAAATTGCTTGACCTTGATTGTAAACAAGAGGAATGCAAATTAAAACTATGATGGTTTACCATTTTTAATTCAACTGTATTATTTTCCTGGGGCTGCCATAACCAAGTACCACAAACTAGGTGGCTTCAACAACAGAAATTTATTTCTGCACAGTTCTGGAGGCTAGAAGTCCAAGATCCAGGTGTTGGCAGGGTCGGTTTCTTCTGAAGTCCTTTGTCCTTGGTTTGTAGATGGCTGTCTTCTCTCTGTGTCCTCACGTGGTCCTCCTATGTGCATGTCTGTGTCCTAATCTCCTCTTCTTATAAGGTTATCACTCAGATTGGGGCCCACCCTAATGACCTAATTTAACCTTAACTATCTCTTTAAAGACCCTAACTCCAAATACAGTCACATTCTGAGGTACTGCGGGCTGGGACTTCACATATGAATTTTGGGAGGACAGAATTCAGCCCACAATACTCACCATATTAGCAATATTTAAAAATCTGATAATACTAAGTGTAGTTGAGGATGTGGAGCAATAGGAGATCTTACATACTGCTGCTGAGGAAAGTGATTTTGCGTTAAAACTGCAGTTGTAAATACCCTATTACCAGCTATCCTATTCCTAGAGATGTTCTCTAGAAAACCTGTGCACAGGTGATTGAGAAGGAGTGTATGTAAGTGATCACACCAGCATTGGAAAAATTGGAAACAATCCAAACATCCATCAGCAGGAGACTAAGGTGTGTTTATACAATGAAACACTCTATATCAGGGAAGATAAATGAATTAGAGCTACACATGTACACCCGAATGAATCTTACAAACAGAATGTGGAGGGAAGAGGAGTAAATTGCAGAATAATATTTATAGTATTACCATTTTTGTAAAGTTCAAAAACAGAAAATAGAATAATTTTTAGGGATATATACAAGTGTAGTAAAACTAATATTTAAAAAGAGAGAATGATAAACCCAAAATTCAGGATAGTACTTAGCTCTGGGAAAGGAAAGGGAGCAGGATGTGGTCAGGAAGAGTTACCTAGGGGGCCTCAACTGTTTTGAAAAGAGTTTATTTCTTAAGCTGATTGGTAGGTAAACAGCTGTTCACTATATTGTATTTTGGGGTTTTTTGCGTATGTAAAATGTTACTTTTTTTTTTTTTAAACCTAGAAAAGAAAAATTGAAGAAAATGTGATGGAGTCTAGATACTATGGACAGAGAAACAAAACAAGTCTTCACCAGGAATGTTGCTTTTGACCAACATTATAGCAGTTACTGATGAGAAGGAGAATGAAATACTTCAAACTCTGGTTACTATTCGTAGAGAAAAGACAAATTAATCAGCGACCAACTAGGATCAAACGCTTGGGGATCAAGACTGGAACAGTTTATTGTCTAGACAGCCCATGAGAAAGGTATAAGCTGTTACACATTAACCACTGTGTTCATCAACTTAATAAGTCATACCAAGTACTTGATTTAATATAAAGGTATCATAATAAATCATTTTCATAATGTAAATGTACCTACAGCGTTGAAGTTTTAAAAGATTATTTATGTGACTTTAGGAGATTCAAATAACATTAATGACAGTGTACATAACTCAAATCAAGCAATAAAAGTTCTATTAAGAGAAGCACCACAGGAAAGAATATACTAACTTCCTTAGAGTGGAAATTAAAAGTTAATACTAGTTTCTCACCTATTTTTTTTATGCAAAAATTTAAGCAATTAAGGTAAATTTTCAAAAGGAAGAAGAGGACAGATATAAGAAATGATTCTTAACCTCAAATGAGCATAAAAATCTGTTTGAAAAGAAAACATACACGAGCACATACAAACAACCCAGTTAAACAGCAGCACAAGACTGTGTCTAATTTCAGCAAACATTTGACTACATGGTAATGTGCCAGTCCTGTGCCGGGCCTCGGGTATGGAGGTGAAACCCAAGGTCTCCTTCAAAGAGCTCTTGGGAGAGACAGACAGGCGAGTAAACAGATAGCACGTGAGAAGTGCTATCATAGTAGAGGGGATAGCCCAGCCTGGGGAGGTCTGGGAAGGCTTTCGGGTGGAGGCGATGCCTGAATTGAACCTTAAAGAATAAAGAGGAGTTATGAAGGCAGATGGGAGGTGGGCTCTCTAGGTAGAGAGAACAGCATAAGCAGACATGAGGTAAGAGAATATGGGCTTTCAGCGAACAGCAAGCACGCTGACTAAAGGCATGGTGGGTGCAGCTGGAGATGAGGCTTGAGATAGCAGTGGGGAGAGGCCAGGTCATGAGGATTCTTGCACCCCAGGCAAAAGAGTTTGGGCTTTATCCTAAAGGCAATGGGGCATCACAGAAAGCTTGAAGTCAGCGAGCGACATGATCTGCTTTGCTTTTTAGCTCCTGGGAGGAGCAAGGAGGGCAGGTTGATTGGAGGTGAGAGTGGACACTGACTATCATGGCCCCAAGAGGCAGGCACAAAGAGATGACATTGAATCCACGGGGATGAGTCAGAAGGAGGACTGCAGAAAAGACTCTGGGGACAACGGCATTCGAGGTGGGCAAAAGCAGAGGAGAGCGGCCGGAAGGAGATGATACATGCAATGTGCTTACAACTCTGAGTTACTTCTCACCTCCTCATGACAATTTGTGTCTGAGCTGCTTTAGCTAAGAAACAAACTTTCCAGCATATTTTATAAACACCCTGAAAGCACTGTTTTGGGAAAAGAACATAAGCTAGGGAATCAAGACCGAGGTTTGAGTAATAGCTCACCCAAGTCCTGGTGTATCTTGAACAAAACACTGAGTCTCAATTTTCTCATCTGTAAAATGAGTGAATTTGACATGGTTGTTGTGAGGATTAAATAAGTACAATGTTTGTAGAAGTGACTAGAAGTACTGTGCACATTGCACCAACATAAAGGAGACCAATATCTGACATCAAAGGAAAAGCTCTAATGAGTTGAAGACTCTTAAAAGGTAACCATGAGTTAGACTAGATAGAGATCTAGAGAGAGAAACACACAATAGGAAGAGTCTAGGCACTCCTCCTCAGGAAAAAAGTGGAGATTGATCTGATTAACTTTGATTTTCATTTGTTAGCTTGATAAACATTTAATTGTAATAATAGTAAAGAGTCTGCAATTCTTTGAAGCTCTTTCAATGTGGACAGGAACTAGTTTGTTTTTTTAAAGGTGTTTCATGTATTTTTCATAAGTTGTCTTCAAAAGCTATACTTTCAAATGTAAATACAGACTTAATGTGCTTTAGCAAATCAAGCAATTTTGAAGGTTTAACATGAGAAACTTAATCCAAGGAAATTATTTTAGTAGTAATAACCAAAATTTACTAAGCCCTATTAGGTACCTGTGCTTTCTATGTCCTGCCTCTAATCCTCACAAAATGGAGGTAATAGATAGTGTTACTCTCACTTAATAGATATGAATGGAACCCAGAGGGTTTTACTAACTTGGCCGAGGTCACACACATAGAAAATGGCAGAGTGGGATTGTGAACTCAAATTTGAGAGACTCCAAAATTCACTGCCTTGCCTTACCTTCACCCTGAAGGAAAATCACCAAAAAGGGGCACATGACCAAGCCTGGGCAATCGTAGAGGGCTTTCAGGAGGAAGTGATGCTTGAACATAGTCCCAGAAGGATGAATAGGAGTCTTGAGGCAGGTGAGGGGTTGGGGGGACATATGAAAGGCACGGAAGTGAGAAAACATAATGCTTTCAGGGAGCAGCAAGTAAAGGGTCGATGGCCCTTTATGACGTACAGAATACTTTCACACGCAAGTTCCCATTCTATCTTCAGGAAAGAATTATCATCTTTCCCATCTTACAGATGAAAACAGGGCATATTGGAGATGTAATAACTTGCTTAAGGACACAGAAAAAGTAAATTGCTGAACCAGAGCTCAGAGTCAGATCTTCTAACGCCAGATCCTGAGCCACTCCTGTAGTGCTGTGGCAGTTACAAAACTTCACTACATATTTTCCATTCTAACTGTAACAGTTAGATCTTAAGTTAGCATGAGGGAAGCCATCTTAGGGAAAGGAAGCAATATTGTAACTGTGACCCTGACTCACTCGTCTCTGTGAATGCAATCTAGCCTGCACGTAGCCTAGATGATTATGCACCTCTTGCTTTTGCAAAATACGTGATCTGCTAGTATTATGACTCCTGCTTATGATAAGATGATAACTTTGTTCTCTGAGTCCCCCCAGGAACACGACGACTTGCAGAAAGAAAAAGTCTGCATTGGTACCCATCACGGATAACAGAAGAAAGAGATAATGAGGCGCCTTGAAGTCCAATCACACCAGATGGTTGACATTCCTAAACCCCCTCCTTCCCTGCCCATTTCCCCTATTTAACTGCCTCAAGATTCTGTATGATTTTAAGGTGGCTCTTTAGGACACTAGTCCACCATCTTCTGATTGTGCTAGCTAATTGTATGAACTTTCATTTCTCAACCACCAAGTCATTTGCAATTGATTGGCACTGGATTGCGGCAAGCAGAATGAGCCCCTTTTGCTCGGTTACATAACCTCATTTCTGGTTTTATCACATCTTCCCTACCCTTATTTTCCTTCTGTTCCAATTATTTCACCTACTTCTTTTTACTTTTTTATCTGATCATATTGCATATATTTTTTGTGAGCTTGCTCAAACTAACTTGCAAGGAACCAGGGCATAAATTGATAAAAACCCACAGAAAAGAAATTGTTTTGATGTTTTATATCCCTTTCCAGTTCTGGGCCTTAGGAAACCACATCTTTATCCAATTGTGATGTAAAGGGATATACAATTTTGTATATTGCTAGTTTCATTGAAATCTCCATCAGAAACCTGTTTCTGTGTTGCTACAGTCTTCTTGATAATTTTCCATGACTGCATTTTTTTCTGTAAAGGGGACATGACCATTCTCACACCACTGGACATTCAGACTGGTTCTTCATTGGTTTTCCAAGGCTAGTGGACCATGAGGCTCCTGTAGGGTTTCTCACCATCCCAAGCGTTCCCACTGGAGCCTCTTTAACTGCCTTCACACCTTGTCCTTCCCATTCCAGGGGCATAGGTATTGATGTGTGTCAATTTGTGACCTCATTCAAGGGTCCTTTACTCAGTTAACTGCATGTCTTTTCCATTTTCACCATGTCAGGCTCTAGCCCATGATAAATTCCCTGGGTCTTTGTTATGTAAATCATCTCCAATCCTTTTCTGGAACAAGGTATGATATAAATAAAGAGAATGAATACACTTCCTGGGAGGACAAGGATTCTCTTTACAAATGGTGCAGCACTACTATGCATAATTAGTGATGCATAGTGATTTCCTGCTTATGACAAGTGCATGCTTTAATCTATTAGGTCCTGGTATAAACAATAAAGTGCACAGTTTCACCTTAAGCCCTTGGAATAAAGGTCTCTTTTTCTTTTATCTAGCCACCTAGAGGGGAGATGGGTTCCAGAGAAACAGCTTTGAGAGAGGCACTATAGGGAAGTGGTTATAAGCACACAGTATAATGAGCCAGATGGATCTGGGTTTGAGTCCCAGCTCTGTTCTTATTGGATGAGAGACTTTGGACAAATTGTCCTCTATGAGTCATAGTTTCTACATCGCTACCTACTTTAGAGGGTGGTTTAGGGATTAAATAAGACCCAGTATATAGTGAGTGTTCAGTAAACGTTAATATTTTTATTGGAATGTTTTCTTTGAGATAACAATTTCAAAGCTTTGAATACAAGATGATGGTGGACCTTGTGTGTTCATAAGGCACAAAATAATGAAACAACTGGAATGATCAGAATTTCCAGTAAGGGGTTATTTTTCACTTTCTCCCAGTGCGATTTCAGAATCAGGAAGGAAACCAGATCTCTAACTGTGGACATAGCCTGCGGCTATGGGTTTAAATGAATGAATGACTGGAGTGTATCCTCCGGTAAGTAATTTAATTTCCCTGTATCTTTCTTCTCTTCTGTAGAATATTGATTCATGGAAAACTAATGGTTTTGGAAAACCCTCTAGATAGAGACTGTGTTTATAGAAATGCTTGTGTTGTTCTATGAACATGGACGTGCTGGTAGCGCAATTACTCAAATCCCATGTATTCCTTTCAGTGGCATTTACCTACTGATGAAATGTTTGTGTGTTCATGTCACAAAGGCCCTCAGGAGAATGAAAGCCATTTTCACTGAGGTCTAACTTGAAGCAAGCTGGCACATGGGCAGGACATAATGCAGGTGTGCTCTGCTTTAGAGAAGACCATTCGCCCACGCAGATTAGCCCGAAGAATCAAAGACAAATGATCCAGTCAGAGACCCCCGAGGACTCCTCTGCTTGCAAGTTTGGCTTCAGCAGAAATGATTACTGCTCCCCAGCTGCATGTTGATTCATGTTTGTCCTATCAAAAAAGCATATTCTAGAGGAGAACGGTAATCAACTAAGAAAGAAAGCATTAATTATTAACACAGGAAACCATTCAACCTCCCTACCTTTAAGGATTTGGAAATAATGGTACTTAAACCAAATCAAGGATAGTGGTAAGTTCTTAATAGTAGGCTGAGTTGCTTTAAGAATTAACATTTTGGGTGTCAAGTGCAATACAAGCCACACACACAATGCCTGAAGCACAACAGACTCAGTGAATTATGTTGAAATGAGGGAAGGGAGGGAGGGAGCGAGGGAGGGAGGAAGGAAGGAAGGAAAGAAGGAAGGAAGGAAGAAATTAGCAAAAAGCTAGGACTTAAAATACGTGGGCTGATTCATAGCTTGAATGACCCTAGACAAGTCTCTTAACTTGAGCCTCAGTTTCTCATCTGGTAAACAGAAGCAATGTCCACCTCACTGGTTTGTTGTGAGAAAGAAATTGAATAATGTAGTTAGACAGAGATGTGGTTAAAGGCACCTGACAGTCACAAGACCTAGATTATAGATCAGGCTTAATTCAACACAATATAATTCATCAGATATTTACTGAGCACTTATTAATTGCCTGGCATTATATCCCCAGGTGCTGGAATTGGATAAGAGATGAATAAGATAGCTAGGCTTTTTCCTTGGATAAGGAAACTGGGATGGAGAGAGATCAAATTTCTGGATCATAGCACTTCTATTTTATTTTACATATATTCATAATAGGTCCCCCAAACTCCACTGTGGTTGAGTTGCCCCAGTCCTTGCCCTCAAGAACCTCATAGTCTATTAGGAGAGACAAACCTGTAAACCAAAAATTCCAAAGCAGCATGCTACATGAGCAATGGTGGTACACAGAATGTGTATGGAGGGAACCAGGAGAGGCTGAGGAACTCTAGTGGGGAAGGTGGGTAAAGGATCCTGAAGGGGATACTGTCTGGCTGAATTATGGAAAATAAACAGGAGATCCTACAGAGAGAAAAAGGAAAAAAAGGGCATTTCAGATAACAGGAAACATCACATGCAAAGCCAAATAAACAGGAAATGGCTAGTTCCAGGTTCTGCATTAACTAGTTCTATTTAACCTTCATGGAATTCGGAATTTCCTCAAGTCTCTCTGGGCTTCCAATTTTCTCCTCTTAGAAAATGAAGGTTGGGGTGGGGAAGAGACGACCTAGATCTTTAAGATGTTTTCTACCTGGATACCTCCTTGCCGGAGCAGAGAGAAAAGGGGTAGCTTTGGAAATATCGAGTGTTATTTTTTAGGGCATGAGCCAGAAGCTCCATCTTTTTGACAATCGAGATGACAGGCAGAGCTTTTAGTCGTTCAGAAATTTTTGCATACATTAATTCACCCACTTCACCAGCATTTACAGCATTGACTGAGCCAGGCCCTATGCTATTGAGGAGACCACTGTCCAGCAGAGGGAGACGCGAAAATCATTACACTAGTACCATAGAAACCATGTTGGTCTACACATGGCAGGTGCGTGGAGGCAGTAAAACAGAAGCCCCTGTGGCGTGTAGGTCACGCGCTGAGTGACGGGATTTAGCTCCTAGCAAAAAGGAACTTCCTGGTTCCTTGTCCTGCTTCACCTTCTCCAAGAGGTCGCCAACATTCTCAGCTGCCAATCCTCCCATGCCAGGGCGACAAGGCGTCCTCTCATCACCTGCAACCTTTCACAAGCCTAAGGGGCTCCATGCATGCAGAGCGGATGCAGGTCCCAGGGCTGACCAGAGGGTGCCTGTTCCCGCGACAGCTTCGTTCACAACAGAGCACTCGCTGCAGGGCCCCCCAGCGTCGGCGAGTAGGGGTGGCCGGGAAGGCGGGCTGTCCAGTGCCTCCAGGGATTGGGCTCCCGGCCAGCTGGGCGGGACTCAAGCTACCCGTATAAGAAAGGAGCGCCACGGTCCCGGCCACAATGCTGGAGCTGGCACCCCAGCTGAGACTGGGAAACAACGGGCACTGAACTTGCAACTCATGACCCAGAGTGACTGAAGAAGAGGGAAAGGTCTGATTTCTGTTTCTTCGTTTAGTACCAATGAATGGAAGGCGGGGCGGGTGTGGGTGTGCTAGATCTCCGCTCGACAGGCCGGGGTCGTAAGCGTGTTGCTACTCTCAGAAGGGCCGGGGGAGAGGTCCAGCCACGTCTTGACGGGCCCCCAGTGCCCAAACTCAGAAGTTTCTCTCCCCTGCAGGAGCGCTTCTTCCCGCCACTCCCAGCCCCAGCCTTGGAGGATGCGGCTCCTCGGCAAACTCCGCGCCTCTGCCGCGGGCAACGCTGTTGCGGAGACCGCCTTCCCCAACGTGCTCACCCCGGGCCGCATCCCTGAGTTCTGCATCCCGCCGCGGCTACCTGCGCCCTGCGCGCCCGAGTCTGCGCCCCCGGCCGCCGCTCTGCCCCGGCGGTGTGCGGCCGAGCCGGACCTGTGGCCCCGAGGAGCCGACGAGGGCGCCGGTCGCACGGACTGGGACCCGCGCTCGCAGGCCGCGCTCTCGCTGCCGCACCTGCCCCGCGCGCGCACCGCCTACGGCTTCTGCGCGCTGCTCGAGAGCCCGCACACCCGCCGCAAGGAGTCGCTCTTCCTCGGGGACCCCGGCGCCGCCGCGCTTCGCCCCCGGGCCCACACCTTCGGCGGCGGCGGCCGAGGAGACGCCCCCCTCGTGCCCCGGGGCGGAGTCCCCGCCGCCACCCCCGCGGCCCCCGGGGGTCCCCGCCCGCCCCGGGACGCGCTCCCCAGGCGGCCCCGCGGCTTCCGTCTCCTGCGCGCCCCTGAAGGGCTGCTGAGACGCGCGTTGCGGGTCCGGAGGAGTCACCGCCTGGCCCGCGCCCGTTCGGTGTCCAGCGGGGACGAGGACGAGGAGCGCAGCGCCGGCTCGAGGTCCCCCGCCCGGGCCCCATCCGCCTCTCCGCCGCCGCCCCCCGGCCCGCGGCCCGAGCGCCTGGAGGCCGAGGGCACCGTGGTTCTGGGCCGCGCCGGCGGCGCCCTGCGCCTGGCCGCCCAGTACAGTCCGGCCAGCGGGCGCCTCCGCGTCCGGCTGCTCCGCGCCGAGGGCCTGGCCGCGGGAGCCGCCGAGCCCCGCGCCGTCGGCTGCCGCGTCAGCTTCGTCCTGCAGCCGCCGGGCGAGACGCGCCAGCAGCGCAGCGCCGTGGTCCGGCGGAGCCGCAAGGCCGCCTTCGACCAGGACTTCTGCTTGGACGGGCTCTCGGAGGACGAGGTGCGCCGCCTGGCCGTGCGCGTCAAGGCGGAGAACAAGGGCCGCGGGCTGGAGCGGGGCCGCCTGCTGGGCCAGGGCGAGCTGCTGCTGGGCCCCCTGCTGCTCCTCTGAGGGCGCGCCGGCCCCAGCCCTCCCCTCGGGGCGCTTTCTGCCCGCTGGGGACTCTGGGACACGGACAGCCGCTTTGTACAAAATAAATGTTATTTATTCACTTTTCTATACATGATCTTGCTTTATTGATATTTCAGTTCTTAGATGTCTGCTTTTGTCATCATTTATTGGTAGGGAAGGGAAAAATAATGACTTCCTCTACTGTTCACAGCATCTAAACCCTCTTCCAGACAATTTTTACATGCAAAGGCAAAGGGTTGGCTTGTGATTGGAAGAGAGAGAAAGGAACTACACCCCATCTGCGCTGTTTTTCCTCCCCGCTTGATACCAATGCTAAACGGTTTAGTGGTTTTTAAAAAAAAGTTATTCCTTCAGAATCATGCCTAAAGCTAAGATTCATATATATACAGCTTTACATGTTTAATGTGGCATAGGTTCGCATTCTCATTCGCGCCTATACACGTATCTGAGTGAGAGACTTTCTATAATAAGGATACCTTGGTGGGAAAAGAATTCCCTTTCTGTTAAGAAAGAGATTCTTTTGAAAGTGAAGTCTTCAAAAATTACTAAGGAAAAGGAAAACGAAGTGAAAGATTTTCCAGTGGATGGTCATGTAGGGAATAGATATTCCCGGCATCCCCCTCTTTCTTCCTTCCTTCTCCAGAAGGAGCCCTGGGAAATCTTACTATTTCAGCAGAGAAATCTTTCCTGCCTCTGTGAGCAAGTTGATATTTTTTTTGTGATGTTATTTCCACCTAGCTATGTATCTAATTTACATAGTAATTTAATGGCTTTGCAATTGGATTTCCTGGATGAGTTGAAACGTAAACTGTCAAGTGTTTTGAACACTGGGTTCTAAGAGAATGTTTTTTAATCCAATTTATTTTCATTTGTTAATTCAACAAATAGACCTGAGTCCACTGGAAACTGATTATACCCAAGTGAGTTTGCCCTTGACTGTAGGCAACTATGGTGTGGTGGAAAGCGCAATGGGTGGGTGGAGGGGTGAGGATACAGATTCCAATCTTTTTCTGCCACTTGCCTATGTCTGAACCAGGGCAAGTCAGTTCATCTCCCTGAACCTCACTTCCTACATCAGTGAAATGGGGGTACTAATACCTACCTCACAGGGTTTTGTGAGGATGGGCCTTCATATCCAAATAACCCTTAACTACGTGTGAAATATGATAGCATATCTGAAAAGGCGTGAACTGTACTGGTGAATACGTACTCAATAATGTTCCAGAAAATGAACTTCACTTTTCCTCCTTTCTTTCCAATTGTTTCTTCCTGATCCTGGAGTGGAGCCTAGCAGAATGGATGGCTACCTGAGACACAGGATTTAGGGAGGCCAGGAATGGGAATATAGAACCCCTCAGGATCCCTGGTAAATTTCCCCCTAAGCAATAGTTTGCACTCATTCTGCATCAAAAGGCCGTTCAGCATTGTTATTACCGAAATGAGGTTCTGGGTACAAATTTGGTCAGAATAAATAAATAAAAATCCTGGATTTTAAACATAATTTCAAAGAGGATACATTAGCCCTTAGAAATTATCTAGTCTAACAATTTCTGAAATTGAGAAAATACCACAGAGATGACTTGCCCAAAGCCATATACGAGTGACTGGCTGAGCTCAGACAAGAACCAAGTTGTCCTGACTTCTCCAGAAGACTGATCTACTCTTTGCTCTCTCTTTCAGCAGTTATTTGTGGAGCCCTTACTCTGTGGTAGGCACAGTCCCAAGCCCAGGGGATGCAGCTATGAGTAAGACAGTGAGGTTCCTGTTCTCCCAAGACTTCGTTTTAGTAGGGGTAGCCAAACAGTGGCCAAGTTTTGTTCTTACAGATTGTGGTGACTATCATGAAGACAATGAACCAGGGAGGGTGACAGAGACTCTCTGGACTGGGGAAGTGGTAGGTGGGATGCTGTCAGAGATAGAGTGGTCAGGAAAGGTCTTCCTAAGACCTGAGGAAGGAATTATCCACAAGAGGAACTTAATCTATTCAAATAACCTCTTAATGTTATCATTTAACTCATTAATACATCCAAGCCAGAATTCTTGAATTTTCCCTCCCAAACCTTCTCCTCCCCTACCCTTCCTTATTCCAATAAATGGCACCATCATTCTTCCTTTCACACAAACCAAATATCTGGAATCATCCTTAACTTGTCTCTCTCACACTCCACTTTTTTGAAATGTAAATATCACCTTTTAGAGCATCCTCCCCTGGCCACCCTATCTAAAAAAAGCATCATTGTCACTATTACTGCTTTATTTTTTTCATAGCCCTTATCACTACCTGACATTATATTATTCATTTATTTTGTCATTGGTTTTTGTTGATTTTCTCTTCCACTAGAATGTAGCTTTATAAAGGCAGGAACTTTTTTTTATTCATTGCTTTATTTCCAGTGCCTAGAACAGAGTCTGGCATATAGTAGACAATAAATATTGATTGAGTTTTGCATAAACATTGCCTGAATTGAGGATTGAATGAATAGAGAAAGAGGTGGAATAAATAGAGAAGAATAGAGGACCTAAGACTAAGCCTTGAGACAAACCAACATTTAGAAATTCAATAGAGAAGGAGAAGTCGGTATAGGAGAAAGAGAAGCAGCAGCCAGTGAGGTAGGGGAAAGACCAGGGGAGTGTGGAGTTGTGGAAGCCAAGGTAGGAAAGTATTCCAAGAAGGAGAGGGTGTTTGACCTATTTAAATCCTGCAGGGAAGTCAAGAAAAATGAGACCAGAGAAATGCCCATTGGCATTGGCAAGCTGAAGGTCAGTGGTGAACTTGATAAGAACAGTTCTATGAGAGTATGTAGTGACAACAGGAGCCAGACTAGAATGGATTAAAATGTGAATGGAAGGTGAGACAGTCCAGACAGAACTTTTTGAAAAAGAGAGAAAAAAGGCTGTAGCTGGAAGAGAATACAAAGTCAAAGGAAATTTGTTTTAATATGAAAGAATCCAACATATGTTTGGAATATTCAGAATAGAGGGAGCTATTGATAGTGAAGAAAAAGAAAATCAGCAATAGCTGTAGGAACAGTCTTTAGAAAAGCAAGAGAGGGTCCAGAACACATGTGGATAGAAGTAGTGATCAAGAACCCATGTTCCTGATCCATATCTTGTTCCACATCTCTACTCTGCCATCCACAGCATCGTTCCATTCTGAGGCAGGTCTCATTTGTGGTCCTAGGATGTTGGCCAGGAACAACTGGGACTACCCCGTGATTTCTCCTTAGAGTCCAGGCTGGAGAGAAAGCCTTGCTTCTATAAGTTCTCCCATGATACTGAGGAAGAACTTCCCCAGAAGTTCCCAGCAAAGTTCTCTATATATTTTATTGACCCAAATTGGGTTGTAATTCCAATGATGAACCACTCCCTCCAAGGACAAGGGTGTAGCTTTAGAGTTATAGGGCCTATCTCTGTAGCTGAGTGTGAGGTCAGCATCTGCTGAGGCAGATGCTTCTTCCTATCAGGAAGTAAGAAAGGGGAAATGAGGAGAAGTATTAGAAAGAGCAGAAAGTCTGAGCTGAGGCCAGAAAGACTAAGCTTCAAATCTAGGCTCTGTATGACCTTGGGGCAAATGCTTAACTTCTTTGAACCTTGGTTTTCTCTTTTCTAAAACTGTGGGTGTGAAGAGGGCAAGGGTTAAATGAGATAATTGCATTTAGTCACAGCAAGATTCATATTAGTAGGGGTAGGTGCCCTTTTGCTTTCGAATATAATTTGAACGTCCCCTCTTTAGCTCTGCAGATGAGTATAATTTTGCTAAGTGGCTTAATGCACATCCTTGGCTCTAGTCTTAAGTCTGTACAAAGGGCAGCCCACTGGGAACATGTCTGGATGACTATGCTAAATGACACAAACACAAAGAATCACATCTTTCCATTCCACTGGTTGTACACTTCAGACTCCATCTGCCATGTTCCAGAGAGAGGAACAACAGCTCAGCTGACGTGTGCTTCTAAAATCCAAACATCACTGCGAGGAGGGTTTCATCACTGGTGAACATCACGGCCTTGATAAGATATCCTCATGTGACCAGACACCAGTATTTATCCTGACGGGAAAAATCCATACTTTATGTTATTTGGCAGGAAGAGTAGGATTTATTTTCCATATTGGTAACAGTTCTTGATTTTAAAAAGAACCAATGTTTTCTGTCTCTGTCTGTCAGGAGACGGTGCCGCATTTTTATAAACAGTCCATGCAGCACTCCAGGTCTTTGTTTCCTCCTCCTCCTGGTCGCCTGGGCCAGAGCCGCCATATCTTCCTGCTTTACTCAGGCTGCGCTGCACTGCCTCTTCACCATCATTTTATTTTTACTTTTAAATAATTTCAGGTTCACAGAAAAGTTACAAAAACAGTACAAAGAATTCCCATATACCCTTCTCCCAGATTCTCCAAATGTTAACATTTTATCATACTTGTTTTATATCATTATCTATCTACCTATCTATATCCTTTTTTTTTTGAAAGATTTGGGAATAAGTTTCAGATATGTGCTCTTTTATCCCTAAATACTTCAGCGTGTATTTCTTGAAAATAAAGATATTTTCTTCCATAATTTCCATATAAAAATCAGGGAATTTATATTGATTCGATACTATTAGATAATCTATAGACCCTATTCAAATTTTTCTAGTTGGCCAATAATGTTTTGGGTTTTTTTTTTTAGGAAAAGAAAATTCTGGATCACAGGTTGCATTCAATTGTCATGCCTCTTTAATCTTCTTTTATTTCAGGCTTTCATAATCTTGATATTTTCTATAAGTTGAGGTCAGTTTTTTTTACAGCATGTTTCCCAGTTTAGGTTTGTCTGCAACTCCCTTGTGATTACATTCAGGTTACGTATTTCTGGCAGAAACACCACAGAAGTGATGTGTCTTCTCAATGCATCCATCAGAGGCCCACACTATCAATTTGTCTCATTGCTAGTGATGTTAACTTTGATTACTTGATTAAAGTGGTGCGGTGTTTACCAGATTTCTCCACTGTAAAGTTACTATTTTCCCTTTGTAATCAATAAATCACTTGTGAGAGGTACTTTGACACTAGAAAATATCCTGTTTCTCATCATCCTTTTACTTACTAGATTTTAGCATTCTTTGATGATTCTTGCCTGACACTTTACTACTACAGAGATTGCCCAATGCTGCTTTTAAAATTTCATCACTTCTTCTGTATTTGTAGTTGAAATTCTATTGTGAGGAGGAGCTTTCCCTTTCACCTCATTTATTTATTTATTCGTGTGTTTATTTATATCAGTATGGACTCATGGGATTTTATTTTATTCTACTGGTTGCAACTCATTACAATTATTATTTATTTTGATTCTCAAAAATGGCCCAGGTTTGACCAGTTGGAGCCCTTTCAAGCTGGCTCTTGTGTCTTTGTGATAGCTTCACTGGGCACTTACTCACTTTCTGGATCTAAAATTTGCTCTAGGCTCATCTTGCACTTCTGATACCCACCCCTAGAGTCAACCATTTCTCAAGGCATCTTGGGTCCTTATGTTGATGGATGATATTTGGAAACCAAGACTTGAGTGCTAAGTGTGCTCATTGCTTCTGAGGTGTCATTGCTTCTAGGCCTTCTAAGCAGACTAAACTAAAATATACACACACTCTTTCTTAAAAATACATCTGTATGTATATTTACATACCTATTTATCTTTAAAAAGTAAATTTAAACTGAACCATCATCAGATTTAATCTCCTAATAGTCTGCTTTCATCAAAAACATAAATCTTCCATGTCCGAAACTTACCCAGAAATCATAGCATTAAAATTTAAGATCCACTGTGGTCTCTCCTCAGCCCAACTCCTCCAACCGTATCCTCCAGAATGCCCCTTCCCCAGTATTCCTCTGCCACAAGGAGAGGGTCCACTTGCTATACCATGAATATATCTGTTTACTGTACCCCGAACAGATTTGTGCTGTTTGAATTTTCCATTATGAGCATAAAATGAAACACTGTAAAATATAAGTAACAACCCATCAAACTTGCAGAACTGCTAAAAGAAATGGTAAATCAATAAATGTAAATATTTGATGTAAATAGCTTATACATAAGAGCAGACAGCTGGGGAGTAGAGGTGATCACATGAGAAGAGGTTTTCTCCTGATTGGAAAAGGCCCGTCTTGAAAAAAACACAGTAGAAAACCTGGAGTTTGTGAAGCTGTGATGCCTTTGCTGAAACTGTAATCCCTTTGCTGTGCCCTTAGCAAGGCACAACTGGTTCTTGGAAAAGTGTGACAATGATACACAGCACTCTGTTTTGGGCCTCCAGTCACCATTTGTCCACATCCTCCGGTGGCGTGGGGAGCGCTCCCTTCCTCACTCTTCTTCTTCCCCCCAAGTCCTGTATTTCCTGCCCTCCCATAAAAAGATATAGGGGAGAAGGGTCTGGTAAGGACAGAAAGAAGAAAATGTTAAAAGGTAAACTGAGGCATGTTGGAACTTTTACGAGTTTATTTGAGCAAAAATCTATTTCAATTGGGCAGTGCCAAACCGGAAGTGGTCAGGAGCCAGGGGAATGACATACAGAGAAGGTGTGGAAACAAAGAAAGGAGCTTATTTGATTGGCTATAGCATAAAGCCTAGTTGGCTGTTTGTAATTGGTTGTCCTTAGGGTTCGATTTTGTAACCTTGAGACATTTACAGGCTTAGATTTGGGTTAGCTTATGTAGGCTGCCATGACATTAGAGCCACCTCTGTCTAATGGCCTCCTTGTTTAATTAATTAAATGAAAGAAAGAAATAGGAAGAGAGAGCTAAGAGATTAAGAGAAAGAAAGAAGAAAGAAGAAAGAAGGGAAGAAAGAAACAAAAGAAGGAAAGAGAAAGAAACAAGAGAGAGAGGGAAAGAGATGTTATTGAATTTTTGTTAATTTTGAAAATCTGATTTAACCTTTTGTGATACAGCAATTTAAAAATTCTGATTCAAGGTTAAGTTTATTTTTTATCTCAGTGGCAGTCCTATATAAAGAAAATATTTCACAACGATATTTAGGTCCAAATGAAGAAGTGGACCATTGGCTGGAGCCGCAAAATCACAAAACTTATTTTTCAATCCTATCTATCGATTTGTAAAGGTTTTTGTTGAAATTTTACCAATAAATTTCCATCATTCCTGATTATTAATTGTAGGGGAATAGCTCTGCTGTGGTGCCCTAGCCACCTTGCATGGATCCACGTAGACCTCGCAGGCAAAGGCTTGAATCGCAGCCAATCTGAGTCTTGGTGGAACATCTCTTGATTCTCCTGGACACTAGAAAATGAGAGGCCTGTAAGGAGCTGCTATGAGACCATTTTCTATTCACCTTCCTATCTCCCTGGGAAGCAGTAATGAAGAGTTTCCCATTGCCTCCCAAGTTCCAATGAGGTATGGGACATTCCGCCCCATCCCCCTCAGAATAGAGCTGCAGAATATAAAACCTGCTAGTGCCAGTCTAGCACTGGCTCCTCAGCAATGGGGTATCCCACAATTCATGTTTCAGTCATCTGGTTCCTTTTGTTTCAGTGCCGTCTTTCAGTGTGTAGGACAAGGACCATGGAAGTTGCACCTTTGACTAGCTTTCCTTTTGCTATTATATAAATAATAAACTATCTGTATCTAAAAGCGGTTCATTGTGCCTTTACTAGTCAAAGCCGTCAGGCCTTGTTCTTTGCTTTGCTTTGTCTTGCGTGTGCTTGACATTTACCAGTCGTTCTTACAAACTTTGTATTCTTGCATTTTCAACAAATGGGCTCAGATGCCTGTTAAAATCACTATTGGGGGGCCGCCCGGTGGCACAGCGGTTTCGTTCGTGCTTGGCAGCCCGGGGTTCGCGAGTTCGGATCCCGAGCGCCCGCCGACGCACTGCCTGTCAGCCGAGCTGTGGCGGCGTCCCATATAAAGTGGAGGAAGATGGGCACGGATGTTAGCCCAGGGCCAGTCTTCCTCAGCAAAAAGAGGAGGATTGGCAACAGATGTTAGCTCAGGGCTGGTCTTCCTCACACACACAAAAAATCAATATTGGACAATTTTTGAACAAGTAAGTAAATGATGCATCCAAGTTTTTTTAAGTGCCCGAATATTGAGTTTTTTGTGTGTGATATACCTTCGTAGTTTTCATTAACAAAAATCACAACAATAAAAATATTTTCAAAATGCTCTATAGCGGGAGTTTCTTCTGGAAGGCAGTTACTTTTTCACTCATTGTTGATATATTAAATTTGTTATTGTTTTTTAACCCCACAAGGTGGTCCACAAAGAACTCAGACCACTGTCAGCTTGAAAAGTGTCAGCTTGACCATGTTCTTATTTTCACTAGTTTTGCATTATTAGCATTTTTCCAATCTGACATTTCTTTGAAGAAATACTTCAGTCATCTATTTTGTGATGGTTATCTTAGTCAAAGTTTGATAATATTGTCCATAAATCCAGTAAACCAAGCACCAGTAAGTGCTGTAAGGCACAATGTGCTGAAAGCAAAAGGCTGAGGAGGCCACCGTAACCCCTCTGTGTATGGAACCCCGCTCTTTCCAAGAACCTCTAACATCTAGACCAACGAAGGCACCAGTGACAGTGCTTTAACATTGGGAAAGCTTAATTTCTTGCTTTTAAGATGAAAATATAAATAAATATTGATATCTTTTTTCTACGCTGCAATGGATTATCTTGCCCCTGGGGTGCATATAAGCCATTTTGAAGATCGATACTCTAGATTTTCAATTGTCAAAAGACCAGGTATCCTTATTAGGAAGATAAATCTATTGATTAACTGAAAGAAATTAGTTTAATCCTGAATAGAGAAATCGAAGAATTTGAGATCTGAACAGATGGTTTTGTAGAGAATGAGCAGATACTTTGTGTAAATGCTGGCTCTTTTTGAGGTGAGTAAACATCGTAAATGTATGAGTCCCTGTAACTTATCTGACAAATGGTTCCTGACCGTTCTCTTCCAACTCACTCCCTGTACCCTTATCCAAATCAGTAGTGGATATTTATTGGTTTTGATCACCTGGTAGTAATTGCTCCTTGTGGAAATAATATCTTGATTTTCTTACATGGAATCACTCCTCCCAATTCTCTCAGTGCATATATTTCAGATGGTGTTGATTCCATATCAAGTTTCAGGGCTGGGACTGACTCAGGCCCGGCCAATAAGAGTATTTCATATTCGGTCACAGCGATTGATTCAAGGATGTAAATACGACCTAATTTTTTCCAGTGAGACTCAGACCCAGGAATTGTATTTAAATTGTTGAGAAAGAGACAAACTATTTTCTGCTAAATTTGAACCTGCCAAGACACAGGCCTGGAGCTCTTGGTAGTCATCTTGCTAATACTTGGAACCCAAGGATAAAGCCAACATGGAGAAAAGCAGAGTGATAAATGGAGAGTCAGTATCCCAGTGACATCACTTGAATTCCGAAGCGAGATGGAGCTGGAGCCAACTTACCTCTAAACTCCTTTTCAAATTAAACCACGTTTGAGTTGGGTTTTCTGTCACTGCATCAAAAAAGAGCCTTGATGGGATACACCAGAATTTGAACTCACCTCATTTCCGACCTCCCACCCATCGTGAGCCCCACTCGTATCCTTATTTTCTAATCCAGGAAGTCAGTAACAAAATAAGACGAGGGATAGAGCAAGTCTCAAGGATGGGGTAAGTATGTGTATTTCACACATTAACTGGTCACTGAAAAAAACAACTAGAAGCTTAAAGATTTGTTTTGGGGCCAGGTCAAAATGCGCCCACACCAAGTTGGCTGTGTGAAAATGTCAAATGCTTTTTAGGTAAGACTGTACCCGGCAGCAGCTTACCTGAGTTGTATGCATCACATCTTGTAAGAAAGAAACCTGTCTCTGAAAGGATAATCTTGGAAAATTCAAACTTGCAAAGTGACAAAACCTGAGAGGTGTTGTTTTGAGTTGTGTATATTGGATATTAATAATAATTTCCTGAATGTCACTTCCTAGTCTGTAAAATGCTTTCACAGAATTTACTCCTTGTGATCCTAATAGCAACCCTTTAAGTCAGGTGTAGGTACTTTTATTATTATTACTATTTGCCCTATTTTACAGATAAAGAATCTTAATAAATTGCTCATGGTAACCCAATTATTAAGTGAAGGAGCCAGGAACCAATCCCAGGTCTTCTGATTATTAACACCACGTCCCAATTAATTTGTAAGCTCCTTGAATCAGGGCCCATTTCTTACACTTTATATATTCCTGCCAATAGCCTCCAACCAAGCTGTATGTGCAAGAAGTGAGCCTTCAATAAATATAGGTAAAATGTATCAGTGTTGGGCACTTGGTGATCAAATCAAAAAAGGACAAAATGGAGAAAAGTCAAATGGAGCTTCAGCTAGTTGGGGAGAAGTGGGAGGAAACCAAACTAGAGTTTTATCATCAGCAACCTTCTTTCCCCCATTCTTTCCTCGAACTTTCCATAACTCACATCCCATAAGAGAATGTTCTAGGTGTCAGTCCCTGGACTGACAGTAGACAGTCACAAATTTCTACCATTCTATGTAAAATTTATTATAGGAAGTCCTTGTTTCTGAAAATCTCTTAACTTAAAAAAAAAAAATTGTAAAAAAACCTACCAGACTTGACGTGGTTAATGATATAGGGGGAAAAAAGAAAGAAACAGGATTAAAGTTCATATTTTAACTTTGGTTTTGGTTTCCTGAATAAATTAATAAATATATATCTGGATTATATGTTTACATAATTTTAACAGTTCACAGTAGAGAATTTGCATATAGTGTAGTTTAGATTAAAACTAACAACTCAGAGATATTGATCAAGGGAAACACGCTTTCAGTTATAAGATGAACAAGTTCTGCAAGACTCATGTACAGCATGGTGACTGTAGTTAACAGTCATGTATTATAGTCTTGGAATTTGCTGCAGAGATGGACAAAGCCTGGTGAATAATACATAACATGAGCATTACTGCTGTGTTGGGAGGTGGGATCAAGGTCGTGCTTTTTCTTTATTTATAATAGTTTTTCAAAGTCGAGTTTACAGTTAAAAAAAATAAAAACACTAGGGGCCAGTCCAGTGGCATAGTGGTTAAGTTTGCGCACTCTGCCTTGGTGGCCAGAGGTTCGTGGGTTCGGATCCTGGGTGCAGACCTACGCACCACCCATCAAGCCAAGCGGTGGCAGCGTCCCATACACAAACTAGAGGAAGATGGGCACAGATGTTAGCTCAGGGCTAATCTTCCTCAGCAAAAAGAGGAAGATTGGCAATAGATGTTAGCTCAGGGCCAATCTTCCTCACCAAAAAATAAATAAATTAAATAAATAAAAATAAAAACACGCTATTTGATTTTACAGAGATCTGTCTTAGAACATGAAAGAATTATCCTTGGGCAAAGTACTTAATCTGGCTAAGCCTCAGTTCTCCCTACATTACAGGATTATTTTAAGGATCGAAGGAAATGAAGGTCTGTCCATAATAGCCTGAAAACTAAGGTGGAGGCAGCCTGGGAGTAACCGTGAGCTGTCAGGGGCCTACCTCGGTGCAGGGAAACAGGCAAGAGACAGGGAGAGAGGCAGGCAAGCCTGCAGCATGGATCTGTGGGCATTTGGCACTTAATAATAGCAACGATGATGATGCTGTTGACAGCGAACATTTATTGTGTGCTTATTGCTAAGGCACCATGCTGAGGACTATACATGCGTGAGTTATTTAATTCTCCAACAATCCTACACCTGTGAAGTGGATATGAAGAGAAAACTAAGACTCAGAAATAAGCACCTAGATTTTAAAGTGAGGCAATTGCAGAGCTGGGCCTACAACCCAGGTTGTACAAGGTAGCCATTAGGAGCGTGGATCTGGCATCCAAGTGTCTCTCTTCTACTTACGAGCCATGTGACTCTCAGAGATTTACTTTTTTCTCTCCGCCTTGGTTTCCTCATTTTGAAATAGGGATGTAATATCATCTACTTGTGAGAGTTCTAGTGAGGATTAAGCCAATTAATATGTAAAGTACTGGCCTATTCCAAGCCTTTACACAGACATCAAGCACCTGGTCAGGTTGTTGCCACTACACCAGGACTGAAATGAAGGGACATTTGAAGAACTTGGAACCAGAGTGGGGCCTCATTCTTAGCTGGAAGTCTAGAAGCCTGGTTCTTCTGGCTGACTTGGCCCAAGGTGGACTTCTGATCTGGCCCCTCACCCTGTGCTGATGTTGATCCCCATCCCCTGACTGTGGGCCTGCTCTGCCTGATCCCAGCCTGCTGTGGAGATGCTGAGGCTAATTCTGCATATCCCGTCAAGTCCCTGGCCCTGGAGTGATTGATTAATGGTGCCAGGGACTGCAGGTCAATCACAGGAGTGAGTGTTCCTGCCTTCGGGAGGATAGAGTGTGAGGAGAGAAGGTCTGTGTGCTCCCCAAGCTGCCTGCATCAGTACCTCTCAGGTGCTAAGGGGAGTGGGGAGCCATTGTAGGAGACGAGAAAGCTCCTTAGCCAGGTGTGGGGCAGATTTTCATCTATGAAGGGGTGTGATTAAGAGGTAAGAAATCATTTGCCCTTTGGGATGTCCTGAGCCATGTCCCTCTTCAAAGTAAGAGGAAAAGAATCAGTGATGGGGAACTTGTGCACTGGCATGGGCTAGTTTCTCCCCAACATCTCAGCCACAAAGACTTGGGCTCTGTCCCAGTTAGCCAAGGCCAAAGCTTTTGCCTCTGGAGGTGAGGTCCTATGAGAAAGAGAAAACAGGCAGTGCCAGGGTATCTCAGCCTCCCAGAGCAGAACAAACCTTGGCTTCAGAGGATCTGGCTTACAGCTTGTCTTACTCTTCTCTACCAGGTAGGAAGCCTGTACAGAGGTCTTGTCAAACCCCCTGGGGCTGAAGGCCTCCTGTGGTAGGCCCCCTCTGGGAGGGGCTGCAGGCTTCCTGCTGAGCTGGGCAGGGGAGACCAAGCTGCAGCTGGTGTGTGTAGCCCATACCCAGACCTGTGTGGGTGCAAAGAAAGGCAAAAGGGCAAGGGAGCCGAGGGCATTGGCAAAGGAGTGGGTGGTGCAAGTGGACAGGGAAGTGAAGAGAGGAGGACTGACGGGCAGAGTAAAGGAGTCCTGGAGTGGCTGTGTATTGATGCGACTGTCAAACAGTGTGATTGGAGTAAGGGATGAGAATAGGAAGGAAATGAAAGTATGACCAGGGCTGGAAAGATCAGGACTCAGATGAAATGGACAATTATGGGCACTGCTTTTCGAGGTTTGATCTGGGTGAGGTGCTTCAATTTAAAAAAGTATTCTTATTATTTATCAAATCATTCTGCATACAAAGCATGGTTCTAAGTGCTTTAAATTTATTAAATTATTTCCTCCTCATGGCAACCTATTGTTATTCCTATTTTGCAGATGAGCAAACTGAGCAACAGGGAAATCTTACCAAGGTCATATGACTAGGAAGGGGTAGAGCTTGAATTTGGACCCAGGCAGGCTGGCATGAGAAGTCAAGCTCTTAACCCTAGTTCCTCTCTGTAGAAGACTCTAGACATGAAGGCTAGGGTGCCTGCTGCAGGCAGGGTGGGTTGGTGAGTTGAGGGATGGTGGGATGGTAAAGGAGAGAGGATTTGAAAACAAATTTCACCCATCTCACAACTGTTTTCTAGGCGCTAGCCTGAAAAAGTAAATCTTGCACAAATCAAGGCGTAGAAAGAACATCTTAATGCAATTTACCCTGAGGTATTTGTGCTCTAACTACACTAGGAATCAAATATTTTTGTCTACGTTCCAGACATTTTTTTCTGAAGATGGATATCTTAAGGACACTTAAAAAATATAAGAAGTAAAAAAATTCTTTGAAAGGGGACAACTAAAAATAATTAGTAAAACGACTAAGGAACAGAAGCAAAGGATAAAAAACTTTAGGAGCCAGGAATGGAACATCTGACGTGGTTTTGTTTCCCTGTAGATCACGTGACAGGAAACTCCAAACACATTAATCAGTCCTGTTCTTTGTATTTCCATTCACTGTAATTTGGTCATGGTCACAATGTCATTTTTGTTCCAATGAATAGAAATCCAGAAAGGGAAAGGATAAGGTGAGAAAAAGAGGAGAGGGTGGAGAGAGGAGAGAAGGGAAGACTTTCTGATGCTCTCAGTTTACCACAAAATGTGTTAGTCTGGACTGTGTTTTCCTTTCACAACAGGCCACTGTTGGGTTCCTCCTCTTCTAAGGAGGAGAGAATGTTTATGGAACATTAGAGAAGGTTTATGGAGCACTTGCTCTGTGCTGTTTCCAAAGAACTCATAATCTTGTGGAAGAGAAGCCATGTCTACAAGACAAGACAAAGTGGAAGATGTCTGACAGAGGCAGATTTGAAGATATGGGCTGATGAGATCTGACTTTCAAAGGCCCCCTTGAGGCCAGGCTGATCTACTGCTCTTACCTTCTGCTTTCTCCCTCCTGACTCCCTGAGTGGGAACACAGCAACTGGGACTCGCCCTAATGGGGTTTAACTCAGTTCACAGGGCGCTTTCCTTCTGCACACTTCGAGGGCAACATAAGGGAAGGTTGATATGGGTGGAGAATTTGATTTTCATAGAGGTTAACCCAGGTTAACTGATGGAAGGGCCTGGGGTAACCTGCATATGCCTGGGAAGCTGGATCAAGACCAAGGGTGCAAGGAAAGAGGTTGCCATCCTGTAGGAAGGCTGGCTCACTGGGGTCTGGAGAGGGGGTGTTTAGTTTTGGGGTGTGGGGAACAAGGAAAGAGGGCGGGATGAGGAGGAGTGTTGGGGGTAACTGTAGGATCTATGCCCACAGAGCAGTTGCACTGGATCTGCTTCCCTCTCTCCTCCCCCATCTCCTCAAGATCTGTTCCCAGAAGCTTATATAGAAACTGAATATTTGTGAAACAGATTCTACTTTTATGCTTTCCTATATTATGCTTCCTGAGATGTTTTATCATTCCTGTTTGGTCCTCAATTGTCAGTGTTTCCACAAACTTTAGCTTTAACAAACTTTCTCTATTTTATCCTTTCTTCCCCAAGCCAACCTTCTTCCTAATTCCTCCAGCTTACATGTATATATTCAAATGTAAAGGCAAGGTTTGCATTTAAAGGAACACTCTAAGAATTCCTATTTATAATTTTGCTTTTCTTTCTATGGATTTCTATGCTATTTGTAGGGAGGCAGAGTGATGTCAGACCATCTGAGTCCCATGAAGGCTCATCCACTTAATACCTGTGTGACATCAGGTACTTAAATTACATCAGCCTCAGCATTCTCATTTGCAAAGTGGGGCTAATAATAATAACAGCCATACCCTCCTGACTTGGGATTGCGCTAAGAATTAGAGATAATTCTTGTGCCTGGCACATAGTGAGCACCTGGTAATGGATAACTATTTATGCTGTCTTAAAAGAGGTCATTTCTCTTCTTTTTAATAACCCTGGTAAACAACCCGCAATACAATCCTGGGAATTTGTAACCTTTACATTGTGAGCATTGCTCAGAACTTACAGAGATTTCAGGCGTGTCCTGTTTAGGGGGAAATTTAATATTTCATGGGTTGTTTGGACGTAAGAATCAAAACAAGCTCAGTTTTCATGGTAAAATGAGATCCTGTTTATTGTCTGTCTTGACACATTAGAATCTAATTTCCACGTGATCAGGATTCATGTCTTGTCTTGCTTATTTCTGTATCCCCAGTATCTAGAATAGTGCTTGGCATACAGTAGGCACTCAATAAGTATTTCCTAATGAATAAATATATAGTCGGATTATTTCCAGTAAACTGTTTAAGGAAGCAAGGAAACATGTCTATATCTATGTACCTATATATCCTTCTTTTTAGGTCTCTGACAACATTGGTAATCACACTAAGTGTAAATAGATGAACGCCTCATCTTGGGGCCTGCACGGGAGGACAGCAGTGGCTGAGGGAGGAGTGCCAGCCTGTGGACTTGGGGAAAGCTCATTATGTGTGATGTGCCCTAGGAGGCAGAAGAAAGCATCATAGAATTCCCCATGGCACCTGAAGAGGGGCCCAGAAGAGGCTGAGAGCCAGCTAGTCCACCCAGAAAGGCCTGATATCAGAATCAGGAAGAAGCAGAGTGAGGGAGCCCGGTGACCAGAGGCCATGGTGAAGCGTGACCATCCACAGTGAGGCCAGTTCATAAGGACAAGGACCAGATGGGGACCACCAAGCCAGTGCTGAGCAGAGCCAGCTGCCCTTGACAATGGCTCTTGGTGCAGACACCTCCCCACTGGAACGAGAGATGAAAGGTAGAGAAGGTGGAAAATCTTGAACTAAGTTGAAACTCTGAATTCACTATGTTTAAATATGGAATTACTGAGTTACCTTAAACTCAACACACATATACACACACTTTATGCAGGAATCCTGCCTGACAAAAAGCTTTTCATGAGATCTAAAGTCAAGTGTTTAAAATCATGTGATTTCAAAAATAACATGAGTAACAAAAAATCTTAAAATGTGCTTTCCAAAAATCTTGTGAATTGGTTTGGTCTGGCAGGTGCCAAGATCACAGTTAATTTGACAACTAATTATTTACCAGAAATGCAGCTGCTTGTTGGAATTATAACTGGGTTGAACTTTGGTCTGAGTGGCAGTTTCTAGAGAAGCAGGTGGTCAGGATGAAAACCCAGGGTTGGGTTACAAAAGCCAGTGTCTGGTTTTTGTTTTCAGTGGGGTATTATGACTTTGAGGGCAATGTCATTCAGCTGCTGCAGGTGTCCCTTAAGCAGGTTTATAATGCTCACACGGGTGACATGAGACCCTTGGGTCTCAATGGCTGCTAAACCTTATTGTGTTGCCCTTGCTTTTCCACCAGAGCACACAAGATGCATTGTTCAGCTGTGAGCAGAATATGTCGACTGGGAATCTTGGTTGGGGAGCACTCAGGAGGTCAGGAGGACAAGTGGGTGGCATGAATAGGAGGCTAAGGAGGAGAGAAACTTCTAAGCCTCAGAGTGGAATGGGAAATATGCAAGAAATGAGACCTGAGCAAGAATTGAGGAGTCCTTCTTGATTCCTCATGACTGTCACTATAAGGGAAGTCTAGACTTTGGCTTGGCATGATTCAGAGATAATGAGAGAGAATCAGAGATTCTCTATTCGGGCCCAGGAATGCCAAAGGATTTGGTGCTAGGCTCCCCTCTGAAGCTCCTGTGAGGGCCACAGCCAGAAATTCCAGAGCAATTGGGGAGGTCAAGAGGAACTGATGGGCAATGAAGTGCTGGAGGCAGAAGGGATCAGAGAATGGGTGTGGGTCTTAGGGAGAGCCTGAGGTCAGATCAAAATTGAGGCACGGCTTGGAAAGAAGAGTGGAGTTGGTTAGGTGGGTGGGCTGGATTCAAAAACAAAAGGTCCAGTGAGACACTGAAGCTCTGACGAGATCATGGTTCACTTGTGAAATAGTTCTGTCCTTAGAAGGTGGAAAGAACCTATGTGAAAGTCCCAGTGGAGAATCTGAAGAAATAGTTGAGATTAACACCTGCATCGATTCTTTTACGGTTTGTAGCCTCCATGTTACTGCCACAATAATAACTATCTATGCCCAGTATGGCAACAGGGAAAGGGTCCCAGCCAGGATTCCAGGGTCCTGGTCTCTTCACTGGAAAGCCATTTATCTCTCTCTCAGTCTACTTATCTGTAAAATGGGACAATAACAACGCTCTCAATGTGCTGTGAGAATTTGATGAAATAACGTACCTAAGAATCCCAAGGGTCAAAACCATTGTAAGAAAGAGTTATAATTATTTATTTCCCCAGCTACAGAAAGATGTGGAATTTAGAGGAGTTGTATGCATGGAAATCATGTACAAAACACTGATGTTTTACACTTATTTTACATGTTGTTTGGTTTCTCTTTCACATCAGATAATAGTAGGGGCCTCTGAGGCCAAGTTTAAAAAGGTAAAGAAAGACATCAATGAAATAGCTGATAGACTGTGAGCAGAACCCATTCTCCTGGTAAGATATTTACATTTCCACTGGACATTAATGGACATGTATTTAACAGAAAGAGGACTTATCAGGTCTTGATAACAGGCTACTTGAACCACATTTCTTAACCAACTATATTTCTGCTTGCCCAGAGAAACAAGGTCTCTGTTGCTACTGACTTTTTGCTAATTTTCTTGATAATCCTATAACAAGTCTGTCTCTTTTTAAATATTTTGTAAATAGTATCTTTACGGGATATTTTGAACTACAAATGTTTCAAAGAATTCTGAAGACATAATTGTGCAGCCAGTGCTAACAGCATAGACTTGTGTCAAAGTGGGGATTTGCAATGGAATACGGGCTTCAGGGGCTTCATCACAAATTGTCAAAATGCTAAAGAGAGTGAAAGAAGTCTACTCATTAAAATAAAAACAGTTCCTAAAGAGCTAGGTGAACCTAAATGAGAAAACATTTTGAATGTGACACCAGGAGAGATCTGATAAAAGCAACAGGAATCCTAGTAAAAATTTTAATTAAGAAAGCTGGGGCCAGCCGGTGGTGTAGTGGTTAAGTTCGTGCTCTCCGCTTCAGCAGCCTGGGGTTCACAGGTTCGAATCCTGGGCGCGGACCTACGCACTGCTCATCAAGCCATGCTGTGGCGGTGTCCCATATAAAGTAGAGGAAGATGGGCACGGATGTTAGCCCAGGGCCAGTCTTCCTCAGCAAAAAAGGGGAGGATTGGCAATAGATGTTAGCTCAGAGCCAATCTTCCTCACCAAAAAAAAAAAAAAAGAAAGAAAGCAGTAATGGGAATGATGCCTTGTAGAAAAGCTTAAGAAATAGAATCAGAAGTTTCCCAGGCCCCTTTTATAAATAATATGCCTTTATTTGTACTGTTTTATCAAAAATAACTACTGAAATTATTTTAATTTGAAGACCATGCTAACATTTCAGAAGGTTGGAAAACCGAGAGGAGATGTCAGCCACAATTCTACCACCTTATCACAACAGTTAGAATCTTTTCATAGTCCCTTCCATCTTTGTCTATTTGCTTACTTTTCAAAATTACAGTTGTACACTTCACACAATGTTATACATTTCCATGTTGTTACAGTCTTTATAATTATAGGTTTAATGGGCATATTTTGGGTTTTTCTTGCTTTCTTCACTGGTTTCTTCTCCTTGTCCCACAAACATATTCAGATTTTTCATTGTAAAAAAAAAGTCTTTCTTGGCTCTTTATTTTAAATAGAAAGATTCAATATATATTGCCAAGCGAAAAAAACCAAAGCTCAGGTAAAAGATATATATGGAATGCTGCTTGCCCCTTAGAAGTAAGATAACCCTCTCTGAGTATAGCAAGTATTGATTTTCGAGACTCCTCTAGTTAGGAAGGGTTATAATTCTACCAACAGCACAGCTTTTGTGCTGTCTTTAGCAATTCTTTCTCAGCTTTCTCTCCCCTAGGAATTCTTGTCTTCCCCATATCACTTCTTAATCTAATGAAAAATTGTTTCCATGTTCTGCCCTGGGAGCCAGATCTATAAACTCATAGCCTCAGCTTCCTAATTCAGCATCTAATAGGCATCCATTGTTAAAAGATCAACTGAGGCATGTTAAAAATTTTAAGAGTTTACTTGAGCAAAAATCAATTCCAACTGGGCAGCACCAAACCAGAAGTGGTTAGGAATGTTCCACTGTCAGGAGCTCAGGGAGGGAATTTTATAGAGAAAAGGCAGAAGCAAAGTAAGGAAATTATTGATTGGCTATAGCTGAAAATCTAGTTGGCTGTTTGTGATTGGTTGCCCTTAGGTTTCAATTTTGTAACCTTGAGACATTTACAGGCTTAGATTTTGGTTTGCTTACATAGCCCTCCACGGCATTAGAGCTACCTCAGTCTAAGGGCCTCCTTGTTTAATTGATTTAACACCATTTGGAGAATCCAGGGAAGGTTTGATACAAACCCCTTAGACCTGAGCCCAGAACTTAACCTCAGTGCTGTACTTCTATACACTAAATTGCTTCCAGACTGCAGTCATGGGTCTGCCTGGGTTCCTCTAGGCCTCTGAATTAATCTCTACAAATGTCTAGGGTATGATAAAATTTTGCATTTTTATTTCTGTATCCTATTAGTACATTTATTTAGACCAATATTTCTTGAACGAAAAAGCAGACATGAGCAAAGCATTTTAATGAGGTTCCTCCACCATTCAGATAAATTACCATCAGTACTTCCAGTACTTGATGGAATCAACCAGGTGGTTGCTTCATGTTTCTGAACCATTTTCAAAAATCTGCTCCCCACCCCTTCCTTCCCTCTTTAGAGCAGCAGAAGCCCTTGCTCTGTCCTGCCTTCCCCTCTTTTTACAATACATATTTCAGCATTCTGAACATACCTGGCACATAGTAGGTATTCAATAAATTTATCAAGTGAATGAATAAAAAGTATGAATTCACAAAGCAGGTACTGAGACACTATACAAAGTGTTTCACATCAGACCTCCTTTAAATCCATTAACCATGCAAGGTAGGTATTATTGTCTCCATTTTACAGAGGAAAAAAAGAAGACTCAGAATAAAGTGATTTTTTTTCAAGTTCACTTATCCACTCAGGGAAAGCTGAATATGGTCCCCTAAAGATGTCCACATCCTAATCCCCAGAACCTACAAATTTGTTGCCTTTTATGGCAAAAGGGACTTTGCAGATGTGGTACATTAAGGATGTTGAGATGGGAAGATTATCCTGGATTACGTGCGTGTTGGGGGGACAATGTAATCACAAGGGTCCTTATAAGAGGGAAGCAGGAGGGTCAGTTAGATAGAGAGAAGGCAACATGATGATGGAAGCAGAGGGAGAACAGAGATTTGATTTGAGGCTATGAGCCAAGGAATGCAGGTGGCCTCTAGAAGCTGGAAAAGGTAAGGGCCCAGATTCTCCCCTAGACCCTCCAGAAGGAACACAGCCTTGCTTTTAGCCTGTTAAACCCATTTTGGACTTCTGACCTCCAGAATGATAAGATAATAAATTTGTGTTGTTTTAAGCCACTAGGTTTGTGGCCATTTGTTATAGCAGCAACAGGGAACTAGTACACCCTTCTCACTGGTAATTGAAAGGGCAGGACTCATAAGAACAATTTTACAGCAACTTAATCTCTTCTCGCTGCTGCCCTGCAGTCTTGCTGTGGGACTGGTTCTTCCTGGCCTGAGATAAAAATATCATGCTGGTCCCATAACTTCTCCTGTGTGATGAAAGTCCCCAGTCACCTTAGAACTCCAAATGGTCTCAGATCAATAATTAAAACATCCAGTGCTGTATATTTTAATTTATTTAAACGCAAACAAACAAAACAAATAAACAAACCCTAAGCTTCAAACATAAAGCTTCTCCCTTTCCCCAGCCAAGTCCTACTGTGGGAGGGAAGCCTGCTGTGGCCACTTGTCTCTCCTGACATTACCAGCTTCTCCTTCCCCGATCAAACTTACTAGAAATTTGGATGGCTGCAGAGTTGCAGTGGAGAGAGGAAGGAAAGGCAAAGGACTGGAAGGGTCTTATCTGACCAGCACTTATCTGATTGTAGTTTCCTCTGACCTGGCAAGTGTTTGAGGATGATTTTCTCTTTTGTGAATTTCCTGGAGATGTGCTTCCAGGCTGAAAATCCTTTCCCTGCCATTGCCTTGTTGGGGGTGGATGTGTATCTTCTGGCTGGTCACTTAGTAGCTCCTCTCTCTGCCCCTTTGTCTCTCAGGGCAACTGCAGCCTCATTCTTCCAAGGCGACCCCCTGGCGCGGAACCTCAAGGGCACTAGGCAAGCTCTTTCCACCAGGGCCCTCCTCTGGTCCTGGGCAAACACTGACACATCCTTTGACCTCCAGGAGTGCAGTTAAACCCTAATAGTGCAGCCCACTCTGCTGTCCCAGCTGCTGCCACCAGCCTCTGCTCTTTAGCTGTCTCCAATCTCCGTGTTTCCTCCAGCCTCCAACTGTAACTCTCTTAGGTTTGCAAGTGATAACAGGGTTTCAGCCACCTCCTTTGAAAATAAAATTAACACTTTGCCCTGCTGCCTTTTTAAAGAACATGTACATCATTTTTTCACAACCAGAGAGGGGAAAAAAAAACCAGACAAGGTTGCACTAGGAGATAAAACAAAAATAATAAGCTCACCATGTCTGGTTCTGGTCCCTTAAATAAATGAAGCCTTGACCTTCTCCAGTAAAGATAGATTTCCCACCTCTGTAATCCCTTCCTGCCCCCGTGGGGGTGGGGACTGTCCTCTGATTCTTACCTGACTCCAACAAAACCTTCACTCTGACTTTTGTAGTGCTGACATCTGACCGTATGTTATGACTTCCGAGGATATGATAATCATGTGGGAAATTCGCTGCTTTTCTACCATGACAGGCTAATGTAAAATAGGTAACCTTGCTAATATTGAGGGTTTTTTTCCCTTTAAATATCTATCATGGATTTTATTTATTTTTTATTTTTTCCAGCCAGTCATTCTGAAGTCTGAGTCCCTTGAAGTCCTTTGAAAGTAAATGTCTTTTCTTTCCTAAATGCTTTTGTCTTCTTTTCTCAAATCCTGCGTAGGCTCTCTAGTGTTTCACTTTGGAATGCGGGGTGATGGGCACCTATTGTCTTGGAGTCTCAGCCAAAACCGAGACTGACACCATTCCATTGTCACATCCTGGCCCATGAATCAGGTGCAAGCCTGGGATTGCAAACTGGGTAACCTGAAACCAGTCCATTTTCTAGCACACTTTGGTCTCCCAGTTATCATGGAGTTAAAGTGCCTGAGTTTCTCCTCTCAGTCTAATCGCGTTTAGACTTTCATCTCTCCTGATGCAATGCACAGTTTTGTGCCTCCACTTCCCTTAGGGAAGGGGGTTGTAGGAGGCAGCTGTCCCCGTGTCTCTAAAATCCCACCACATGTGCCGCCATGGAGAAGTTTAATTCTAGGAAGAAAAGTAAGTCAGCACTAACCTCATTTTACAAATGAGTTTTAGCTCAGTGGTAACTATGAGATCATCCAACCATGTCAGGTCCTACCTGGGTTCCAGCCTCTGTAATTCCTTCTCCTTCCGTAGGTGGGGGTCACTTGATTCCTAGACACAGGACTCACCTCATCCCCAATTACCTGGTCCAATCCAGATGGAGGCAGGTGATATTCAACCAGCTTCAGCCCTGTGTTCTGGGCACTGAGACCCCCTTGATGAGAAAGTGTCTTCCTCCTTCCCATATGCCCTGTTCTTATCACTGAGCTTCGACCTTGGGCACTATACCCGAACCTCTCTTCTAGTAAAGTGCTCAGAACCCTGTTTTCTTCAAGGGACTTTGGCCAAGAACTTGAGGAGAGACCTGTCCTGCCTCTCTCAAATTTGGGCCCCGAGCACTCCTCAGTGGTTGGGACACCCTGACAGTTTCACGTGAGTGTTCTCACTTCTCTCCATTGCCAATATTTGCCTGGACTGTGCCAGATGAACCGTACACCTGCTCACCAGGTGGAGCCTCTCCCAGGTGCTCAGCGGGAAGTTCTCAGAGGCTGTGCTCTGCTGGGTCGTGGGATCTGACAAGAAGCCTTTGTCTCAGGTGCTTATTGCAAGCGTCTCCATGACTTCTCACTATCTGAGCAATGAGTAGGGGCATTTTTTTCTTAATATGGGCTTGAAGAAAAAAGTAGTGACTTTCCTAGTTACCCAGCAAAGTGAGACTGATTTCTATTCCACTTTGCTCCCAATTGGCTATTTTTACAAATTAATTGCTTAATTGTTCATAATAGCCAAGACTTGGAAGCAACCTAAGTGCCCATCAAAGGATGAATGGATAAAAAAGATGTGGTATATATACTCAATGGAATACTACTCAGCCACAAAAAATGATGAAATCCAGCCATTTGTGATAACACGGATGGACATTGAGGGTATTACGCTAAGCAAGATAAGTCAGAGGGAGAAGGTCAAAAACTGTATGATGCCACTCATAAGTAGACGATAAAAACGACAAAAAACAAACACATAGAGACAGAGATTAGGTTAGTGGTTACCAGAGGGAAAGCAGGGAGGGAGGCGGGCGAAAAGAATGATTAGGCACATGTGTGTGGTGATCGATTATAATTAGTATTTGGGTGGTGAATATGATGTAATCTACGCAGAAATAGAAGTATAATGATGTACACCTGAAATGTATACAATGTTATAAACCAATGTTACCGCAATAAAAAAATTAAAAAAAAAACCAAATAATTGCTTCGTTTCCCACTCACTTGTTGCTTCCATAACTTCAATAAGGGGACAGGACAGGCCACAATACAATGGGCAATTTAAAGGATTATCAAGAGTCTTAGTGTCCTTTCTCTTCATCCTAGGCTCTCTTCCCACCTAATAGCTTCCTCGCACGTACACGTTTGCTCTTAGAGCAGTGGGCTGGAGGGAGCAGAACACCTTCAGGATGATGTGCAGTAAGAGGGGACCAGAGAGAACCATCCCCTGAGGGAGGGGTGCCCATTAGATGCCTCAGTGAATTGGGGAAGACTGCCTAGCTTGTCCTTTTCCAGGCCAGGTGCCATCCCACCACTGCCATCTTAGCATCGCCATCAGTTCTGCCATTTTTCAGTTTGGGCCTTCCACTGGGCACGCCAAGATGTCTCCTGTTGAACTACCTGTCTCAATACTGGCTTCACAATTCTACTCGGTACCTAATCCCCCAGTACACCTGATGCATCTCACTGTGTCTCTGCCCACCTGCTCCATGCACTGACCTGAGGGGTCATGAGGATACTATTAACTGAGAAGAATTAATATTAGCAGAATAGTCTGAGCAAGGTGACTGAAGTGGCAGTTTATCTGTCCTCATGCCTCTCATACTCATTATTTTTTTAAAAAGTGTGTTTTAAGGATGAATAGTGTGCTAGGGCCTATGGAGACCTAAGTAGCTCACAGCCTGGGGAGGAGAGCAGACTTGTAAACAAATAATTGCCATTCAGTGTGACAAACTGCTGTCAAGTTCATTCATAAAAATTGATGGTGATCTGAAGGTGGTCTCCTTCCAGGTGAGGCACTGTATGTTGTCAGGCGCTGTGCTCATTCCGTATGAATTTTTTAAAGTGGAATAGGCACCATGATAGCTGTGAGTGTGTGCACATGCATGTGTGTGCATGTGTGTGA
Source organism: Tapirus indicus (assembly GCA_031878705.1). Taxonomy (NCBI): domain Eukaryota; kingdom Metazoa; phylum Chordata; class Mammalia; order Perissodactyla; family Tapiridae; genus Tapirus; species Tapirus indicus. The sequence continues at coordinate 53,392,482 of CM062918.1, read as the reverse complement.
GTGCACTCCTGGGCCTCTGAAAGCCTTCTCTCCTTTCTGTGATGCCCAGTGTAGGGCCAAGCCCACAGGATTCAGTCCGGAGTCATAAATTCAGTTTCAGACTCTGCCGGACGATCCAGGAAAATCCTTTTAAATTCTCTGAGTTTCAGTTCCCACATCTTTGAAACAAATATCAGATCCTGCCTCACGGGGTTGTTGTGAGGATGAAAAGAGATCATACATATGAAAATAGCTTTGAAAACTCTGAAGCGTTGAACACATGTGACTGCGACAACTCCAGCCAAGATTCGACATGTTTATTAGAGTAGGCTCGCTCCCAGCCCAGCCTTGTAAATGCCTCTGGCTCTTGGAGAACTCGGAGAACTCGGTGTGCTATGCCCGCCGCAGCGTCTCCTCCCAGGCTTTCTGTCCTGCACACACCTGGGTAGAATGTGCCTGCCCTGCTGCTCAAGTTGCAGGGACTATTGGCTGCTGCTGGGAAACCAAGAGGAGGCAGTGAAAAAGAAGGGGCAGCAGGCCAGGAAAAATAGGAAGTTGATGCATTTGGATGATGGTGGGGACTTTTTTTCTTTTTTGGCTGGCAGATAAGAGTGTTTTTGTTAGGTTAAGGGGGGCAGGGGGGCCATGGCAGTTATCTGAACAGATCTTGTTTGTGGATGGCTCCAGACTTTGAGACCTGGCAAGTGCTGGCACTAAGAGAAACTGAAGTGTTTTTAACCCAGAGGAAAATCCCGGAAGTCTTTCCTGATTATCACTCCAGCACTAAAGTCTGCACAGGCAACAAACACTCGGGCCAGGTCGTCCCCGCTGGAGGAGGTAGCAGGGATGCTGCAGAGGCCTGTCAGTTCTATTGGGCTTTGGCTAAGATGAAACAAGGGGGGAGCCTGAGAGTGTCAGGGTAGAGGACTCTTCCTCTCTCTGGTCTGCGGTGAACTAGCTGCAACAGTGACTCAGGGGACCAGGGAAGTGTTTCCCTGGCCCCAAGGCCTCAAGGGTGAATTCCTAGAACAGACTCTTGCTGATTCACTCCTTGGCCCAGAGTTGAAGCCCCTTGTAAACCAGTTCTGTCTAGTCTTCCTCCACCTCAAGTCCACCCTCTCAGCTGAATGCCCTTCACTCTCAGCCACTCCTGGATCTTGCGGGTGCCCTTTCACATCTCCACATCTTTGCCCCTTCTTGACATACTCTTTCCCTCTCCTAAGCCTGTTGACTTTCTCATTTGCGGCCCAGAGGCGCTATGGAGACTTCTCCGTGCTCCCAGGCAGAACAGACCCTCCCCCCTGGTTCTCGTGGGGCTTTGTACAAACCTGCATTATAGTCTTTGCTGTGACCACACACAGGTGTTTGTCTGCCCCATTGCGTTGAAGGCAGGGCCTGTGTCCCTTTATTTTTACATTAAGTCTCTAATCCATGTTGGAAGTATCCTGATAAACAGTGAGAGAAGTGGATATAATTTTATCTTTTTTCCACTATCCAGTTATCCCCAATACTGGAATATTTTAAAAGTCCAGCTCATCCTCACTGATTTGGTATGCCCCTGTGCTAATTCCAAAAGGATATTTAATAGAAATTAACAAGCTGATTCTAACGTTCACATGGAAGAGAAAACGTGTAGACTAGTTCCCCCCTCCAAAATATTTTTGCAAAAAAAGAACAGTAAAGGGGGACTTACCCTACCAAATACCAAAATGAAGTGAAAAATTATAGAAGTAAAACAGTATGTTATTGACATTGGACAGGAATTAGAGATCAAAGAACCTTAAAAAAATAAACCAGAGCCCTGCGTATTTGAAGATGAGGTTTATGATAAAGGTAATATTTTAAATCTTTGGGGAAGGATGGATAATATATATTAAATTTTGTCAAGACAACTAGCTATCCTTTTATAAAGAGAATTTCTTCCTGGTTTGTTTGTGTGCATATATATATCGATATAGTCAGAGGAAATGTGGGGACTTTCCCTTTTGGTCCAGGGATTTACTGGCTTAATACCTCATACATTGAGACTCCTTTTAGAGAGTCACCAGAATAAATTAGAAGGATATTAGGCTTAAAATATAAACAATTTTATTGTGATGACACGTGATGATGCAAGAGTGAACACATAAGTATGACTGATTGACTGGGGTGAAGTAGAGGTGAGCTCTCTGGGCACTTCTGGTGGTAATCACAGTCACACCCAGATAAGCTCTTGACAAAGGAAGTGCTTACCTTAGCAGTGACCAGCTCTCTAGCTGTGCTAAGTGTTTAATGAAGTGCTGCCCAAGCTGGGAACTCCGGATGCAAATGCTCTATGGCCCCTGGCGGGAAGGAGCTGCTCATTACCTTTAGAAGGCCTGCAGTTGGTCTGGCTGAGAATACAGCTGGATGGGTATAATTGTGCACATGCCTTCTGGCTTCCCGACTCCTACTCCCAGCTCTCTGGGTCAAGGATAGCGGAGGGCAGCAATAAAATACGCTTGGGTTTTTCTTTAAACTCTTGGTGTAAGTGTGTGCTCTTTGTCGTTAGGTCTAACCCAAGGTAAAGAAAAGCAAGATGCATTATAGTGAAACTGCAAATGTTGGAGGATACAGAGAAAACATTAAGAGGAGAGAATGGGAGGAGAGGAGGAAAAGAGACAGGTGATAACTAGAAGAAGATTTAGGAAAAGGGGAAATTTTTTGGTTTTGTTTGTTGGTTTTGTTTTTGAAGATGAGAGAGGTTTGAGGCTATTTATGCTGAAGGGAAGAAACTATTTTAAAGGGGTTTAAGATAGAGGAGAAAATTCTCATCGATGACCCAACTTCAATTACTATTTAAGCTACTATTCCCTGTCCCCTCCTTCAAGATCCATCTTTTCAAATATCTACCTGACTTTAGCCTTACCTGTAACATCTTAATTTCTTAAATGGAGACTACATTAGGGTAGTTACTGAGTAATTGGAAATTAATTTAACACCAGGGCCTCCAGTATAGGAGGGAAGCAAGTTCTTTTAAAGGATCAGGTCCAGAGCATAGACGACACAAAGGTTAGTCTTGGATAGAGAGGAGAGAGTGGGGTAGTGTGAGTAAAGATACAAGCAAATTAATATACAAAACACAACAAAAGGTAGCATCCCTCTCTGTGAAATAGCATGCATATCTTTTCACCTTCTGGGCATCAGTGGGAATGCCTTTTTCTAGTCTTTGCTGGCTGGGGGAGGGTGCTTCTCAAGCTTCAGTGAAAGAAAGTGTGACCAGGTACCATGCCCCACCAATTGGTCAGTTGAATTTGGGGAACCGGTCCTATATAGCCGTCTCTAGTAATTCATCATGCTAAATTCTGTGAAGCCTCTTCTAATCTGAGCCTAGAAAAGCTGCTAGCAAGTTAAGCTTGGCTTTCTGGATGGGCAGGGGTATAATGCATAGGTGAGTCTAGTTGGCCTAAAGGGTTAGGAGCAGAGTGGACAAATTAGAGAGAACATCACCTGCTGAGCATCAGACAGTGGGGAACAGAGAGGGACTGAGGGTGATGTGCGATGGGAGAAGCTGCTGACCAACTACCTAAAAGAATTGCCTGTTCGCGTTGAGGCCCCACCTGAAGTTCTTAACCATTCTCTCCATAGACAAAAGGGACATAAGGAATGATTTCCTGTTTCATTTTACCTAAAATATTTCAACTTCTTTAACTCATTAGTACTACTGAAAAATAATTATGTCTGAATTTTTCCAGGGATGCGTGCATTTCAGACAGCTTGCCTATAATATCAGTGATTCAGGAATGGTCAATATTTGTACTGCTCTGTGTCACTTAAGGTTGCAAATCGTTGTCAGTAAAATACAAGCAGCTTGCTAACCCTTGAATATGCTTAATTTTTTTTCTGTTGCAGACTTTATCTTAGTCTTTTTGTTGAGAAAGAAGCCAGAGTGGAATGGCTACCTTAACATAGTGATTAAGAACACAGTTTCTGGAGCCAGCTCTGATGGCCTAGTGGTTTAAGTTTGATGCTCTCACCACTTCAGTGGCCTGGGTTTGCTTCCTGGTCAAGGAACCACACCACCCATCTGTCAGTAGCCATGCTGTGGTGGCAGCTCACATGGAAGAACTAGAAGGACTTACAACTAGGATATACAACCATGCACTGGGGCTTTGGGGAGAAAAAAAAAGAGGAAGATTGGCAACAGATGTTAGCTCAGGGAAAATCCTTCCCTACAGAAACAAAAACAAAACAAAACCACGTTTTTGGAGACAGACTCTCAGAGTGTCTACCCTGACTTCACTATTAGAGCCACGTGATCTTGCAGGTCATCCAACTTCTTTGAGTCTCAGTTTCCTCATCCTGTATAATGTGAATAATAATAGCACAGGCCCCATAGCATTGTTGTGAAGATGAAATGAGACAATCTGTACAAAGTACTTTGCACCTTGCCAGGATCTGGTCAACACTGAGTACATCCTGGCCATAAGTAACATGCATACTATAAATGTTAAAAGATGCTGGGTAGTCTACGAACCACTAAAATACAAATCAGAAGTTTAGAGCTTGAAAAAGATGCTTGAGATTATTTGTACCAGGATGGCAAATATCTAATCTATTTTCCATCATTCTTTTCCACCAGCACCCATGTCAGACATCACTAATCAATCCCAGCACTCTTTCCCACTGAACTCAGTTAGGAGTTCAGAATCCTCAACATGGTATTTTATGGGGTCACTACCAATTGATTGGAGTTGATCCTTGAAATGAAACCCATTTGCCACCCCTAGTTGTATTTAATAGGTGAGAAAGTGACTTTCCTAATGTGACACAGTTGATCAGAGTCAGAGCCTGAACAAAAATACTGTGTCTTGTTGCATTGTTGACTATACCCATTGCTGTATGATTTATAGCTTTATAATGCAAACTCTTTAAAGGATCTAAAAAATAAATGCTCTTTGTAGAAAAAAGGTATTTGGAAGAAAAATTTGTGGACTGAAGAAAATGGGAAATGGGAAGTTATTGTTGTCTATATTTTAACTCTTTTCAATCTTGATTATTGGTCATGGTTTGGCTAACGGAGGAAATTAAGCTGACTGCAGAAACCATACATTCTGCATCATTCCAAGAAACTTGGTTCATTTACTTATTCAACATATATATATTTGGTGCCAGCTCTGTATACATGCTATACTAAGCACTGAGAAGATAAGAGGATCAAAATATGACCTTGATTCTCAATAAGCTCAAGAAACAACAGAGGAAACAGACATGGACCCAAACTGTAGTACAGGGTACTACAAGAACAAAGCAGTCAATTCTACGCAGGGAGACGAGAATCAGGAAGGCTGCTTGACCCAAATCTTCAAGGAAGAAGTAACCTCGTCACCAAGAGATTCTGGCAAGTGTTAGTAACAATTACTGGCAAGCCAAATGTTGCATTTTTGGGTGATGAAATATTTGTGGACTTGAATTTTCTTCAGTAAAAATTGCTCTTAATAGTCCCTACAGTTTAGCTAAGGGAAGGTGATAGTAATTTTGCTGCCTGCTGTAAGACTAATGGCATAAAGCAGTGTCTGCCACAATCACATTTTCAGGAGCAGACTGTATGTACTTCCAGGCAAATATACTTCCTGGTCTAACAGATTCTCCTTGTTTGTCTGTAGGGCTGAAGTCAGGGAGTTCATAGTCTGACAGTAGGTGAACCACATATGGCCCAAACCTACGTGAAACCACCTGCAAGACCTGTTTGACGTCATGACCTTAAAATCAAATTTGCTTACCCTCGTTCTTTTGTTGTTAAACACACTCTGGTTATTGTTTGCTGTTTAAGTAAGGGAGAAAGATAAAGATTCTCTATCCTGAAAACCCTGGGTTATAAGCAAAGTCATCATGGCTGCAGGCCAATCATCCAGATACCCTTGGGCAACTGGTGGCCAAGGAAACCCAGTGCCAAGTAGGTTGTCCAACTGGTTAAGGCTAAAGTTGGTAGACCAACTTAGATAAGTGTTTTTCCACTCTCTTTGGCCGGGATGAGGGGAAATGCATTCATTTAGAGAGGTCAAGAAAATCAAGCTTGCCTAGAGCTCCACGTCTAATGAAAGGCTCTACTCAATATGGAGCATGGCAAAATGTCATTGACCTAGATTCTATGCTTAACCAATACTATTAAGAGATGGTGACCCAGTTTCCACATAGCCTTGACTTTCTCTTTTTACATGCGGATTTATGTTCCTGCAGATGCTAAGTGACAAAGATTCCATTGGGTAGAAGATTTGGTGTGAATTGCTGATTGCTACATTAAGAATCATTGAAATAAAATTTGAGGCTGAGCTTGGGATGCCCATGAATGGTATCGTGCTTAGACTGGACTCTTTTTTTATTTTGAGAAAATTTGGCTAAAACAAATGGCATTTTACCCAGTGGTAGCTCTTAGTGCCTGAGACCACCATGGAGTTGAGGGCAAGATTGGAAGTTAAGAAAGATTAGGAGGGATCCAAATGGGGGAGAGAGCAGGAGTGGACTGAGGTGCATGGGCACTCTGGGAAGAATAACAGTTTAGAGCTCCTTCCAAGAATTGTCGAACATTCATTTAAAGGAGTGGTTGCCTGGGAGAAGGACAATGAAGCAGGTCTGTCACAACCAAGAGCCTCTCCCATCTGATCTGGGCAATTCAGCCCTGGACCCCAACTTGTAGACCCCTCTCAGCAAAGCAAAACTTTGAAGGCAGCTGAGGTATCTATTACCCAGTGTTACCAGAGCACATCCCCTGGGGTTTTACACCCTATGTCAAGCAGCTTATAGCTACATATGGTACAGAGTTGTGGTAACTCCAATGTTCACATCATTGCATTTCTGGTGGGGCTTCAGTGCCCTTTATAGAGGGCTGCCCCGAGGAAACCACTGGCTTGCCCACCCCTGCTGTGCCGAGAGGAGACCTAGTAATGCCAGGGAAGAAAAGCCAGGATGCCTGCCCTGAGTCTGCACACTGGCTCAGCCACAGAGAGAAGGGGTCTCTGGGGTCCTGACTTTGAGCTAAGCACGGCTGGGGTAGGGCTGAAAGCTGAGCACTGAGAACAGAAGGGTGGCCAGGAGGTTAAAGCAGTGAACTTTGGATGCAGGAATGAGCTCACCGAACAGTGGTCCTGTTGTGCTAAGTGGCTGTGAAGTAAAAAATTTTTAAATGTGATAAAAGTATAATTTTTTAAAAAATGTGAGACAACATTCAGAGCTTCTCATACTAGTGACAAACTCTTCCTTGTTAAATTTTGGCCTTTGACGTCATGTCACTTTTCTACTTTCCTGACCCTCTCTCCTTCATGGATTAAACACATGTTTCTAGACCATCTACTCTGTTTCAGGCACAATTCTTGACACTGGAGGTGGGACAGTGAGGAGGAAAAACCCACTCTCTGTTCTCTTGGACACTATGTTCTAGTGGATGGACAGACAATAACAAATAAAGATGTAACTGTATATTATATACATTGCAATATATAGTATAATATAGTTATGTATTGTATTACATTATATCATATTATATATACATAGTATATCTATATTTTAAGGTGGTGCTAAGTCTCTCCTCCCCTGGGAAGGAGAGAATGAGGGGCTAGAGAGAGATGACCCTTGCACACTGCGCCTCCTCAGACTTAGAGCGTGACTTCTCTCCTCTTCATGAAAACTTGGGCTGGGGAGTAAGTGTTCCCTTCAACAAGAGCAATGCAGGAGGCAGGAATTGTGTGCGAGATCAGAGGGCGACACTTCCGTCCTAGGGGAGGCATGTTGCAGTGTTCCTAATCCCTCGGGCTGACTTTGTGTTTCCTGGAGAGCCCATTTTCCAGCATGGCTGGGTGGCAGAGAACCATGCCAGTAGTCAAGGGCAGCTGACTACTAGTCACCCTTAGGGCTTCCCGCCCCTCTCTGACTGCTCATATACCTGTCCACTCTGGATATCAGTTATGGCAAGGTGGTAGGGTTTCTCTGCCATCAGGGATGACATTGAGCTGGACGGCAGAGTCATCCTCATGGTTAATAAAATGACTATGACCTTGGCCTTGTATTCAGCCAGAGGGACTTCATCTCTGGTGACCTGGATGACTGGGGGATACCAGGTGGAGTGGGGAGCATGTGTTGGCACACAGTAAAGAGGCATGGGGAGTGACTGCTAATGGGTATGGAGTTACTTTTTGGGGTGATGGAAATATTCTGGAATTAGAGAGTGGTGATGGTTGCACAACTTTGTGAACATACTAAAAACCACTGAATTGTACCCTTTTAAAGGGTGAATTTTATGGTATGTGAATTATATCACAATTAACAAAAACAACTCCAAATTCAGCAGAAAGAGGGGAGGAGACCCGGTATTCTGACTTCAGCTCTTATATTCTTCCCATTACACCACAGCCACCCTTTTATTCTATTATCATGTTACCTTATCTTCTGTCAAAGAGAAATACCATAAACTCAAAACCATTTGACCAGCTCTGCCCCAGAGTTTCCAGGACTTTTGGTTCCACTTTTGCTATAGGCTCAGTCATTTAATCCCAGTTCAGGTAAATATAAGAGCAGAACACTAACAGGAAGGCAGGGCCAACACCTGTCCACAGTAGCACAGTGTGAATTACCACGAGAACAACACGTTTCTGAATCACTGGTGTGATGACTAACTGGAAAGAGGGCAAGTGAGGTCGCGGTGCTGATGAAGGTGAGAGCTGAATTATGTTTCCCAAATGTCGAATTCTGGAGACGCCTGAGAAGGGGCTGCAATTAAAATCCGTTAACCCCATGTTCTAAACACAACGTGCAGCACCAGCGTGATGGGAGAGAGAAGGGAAGCACATCGTGCAGGAGGTGAAACGTTTGTTGGGAGGATGAAAGGGACTGCTCAGTGTTTCCCACAACCACATTAATACCTAGAATCCAGTGGCGGTGAGGAGCCTCACAATGAGCACCCCTGGAATTACTGGGAAATTCAGCAAAGGAATCTCCTGGCTATGCCACTTCCACCTGTAAGATCCAAGGGAAGTCACAGCCCCTCCCTGAACCTCAGTTTCCTCCTCTGTGTAGTGGGGATATTAATAGTTCATTCTTAGTTAGGTTGTTATGAGGATTAAATGAGATACTGCACGTGCATACTGCCTGCACATAGTAAGATGTCAAAAATATGGTAGCTCTTCTTGGCTATGAGGGAGCTAGGGGAGGTATTATGACCTGACTTAACAGATAGAGAAACTGCGGGCAGAAAGAGTGACTCATGGCTTCTTAGAGACAGAACTGAATAAATTTCTGTTTTATGGCCCAGTCTAATAGACTGTTGATGTTGTCTTAAAGATAATACATGAACGAGGTATGCAAAAGCAAAGCAGAGGATGCAGCCTCCCAGAGCCGCTCCCCAGAGAGCCTGTGTTGCAAACTGTCTCCTGCCTTGTCTTTTGAAATCACAAACTGGCCCAGGACATACTACCCTGCTCACAAAGCATATTAATTCCCCTCTCCTTTCAGAAGAAGTTCCAGGTTTTCTGCTGTGACATTTGAGGCCCCTCAGAGTTTGGCCCAGTTCTACTACCTGGCCCCCCCTCCTGCCGCTCCTTCTGCGGTCAGCAATTCGCCTTTCTCTTTGCGCGCCATGCATGTTACCTTAAGCGTTTGTTATCCGGCCCACCAACCCTGTAAGACATTAACCACAACCCTGCTCAGAGCAAGCCTAACATGTTCTCTTTAGCTTATAGGAAACTAGAAAGAGAGGAAGGAGAACATGGCTGAGATACATGTCAAATCCAGTTAAAACCAGTTGAAGGCAATATGGCAGTCTGACCTGACCTGACATAGACCCCATAGCTTATTATACACTTGTTGTAATATATTACCATCTTATAGAACTTGCCCACCAACACCATGACAGTTTGCAACTACCATGGCAATGGCAGGATATAACCAAATAAGGAGAGAAAAGAGGTGGCACCCTTGCTCCCCAGAAAAGCCTGCCCATTCCCTGGAATAATGATGAATATTCCTCCCTTTCGTTACCTAGACCCCTTATAATAGCTGCTTAACCACCCCAGGAGCTGAGAAGGTGATTTGTGATCTTTGTTCCTACTTATCCATTCTTTGGCCATTGAATAATGCTTGTGCTATTGAATGCTCAGGTTCAGTCTCCTTTCAAAGTTGCAACACCCAGCAGAGGAAGGACCCCAAGAGGAAGGGCAAGAGACCCTTCTGTGGGTCTCTCCCCAGTTGGGGAGAGAGTTCGATTGGTAACACCTTAACACAAATCGAGGCCTCTGCCCAGATTACTCTGTCTCCTAACTCATCATCTCCCACTCATCCTTGTAGGTCTATTTCAAATGTTGCAGCCCCGGAGAAGCTTCTTCACTCACCTGGTCCTTGTTAGTTCTTCCAACTACCATGCCACAGGCTCCTGTACTTTGACACGTCAGTGACTCCTCAAGCTCAAGGACTGGGAGCCTGAAGCCCTTGGGATGGGAGAATTTTGCAGTTAAATAACTTAAGACCTTATGAGAAATATAGAATTGGAGACACAGGTCACAGATCTACAAAACACCCTTATTTTTACTTTTACACGTAACTAAAATAAAATAAGAGTGGTATCATTACTAAAACATCAGTAATATTTTTGCACGTATTAAGTAATAATTCCTTAGAAATATTTTAGAATCTGCCTGGATTGCAGTTTCAATGATAGGCTTTTATAAGCATTTATTTTCTATGCATACCCAGGGGTATTTTGTTTTCCTTGTCTGATTTTATGACTTGAAGCTAGTGACTCTTGTCATCAGCTCCCACCTTGTCCCAGAAACCCACTTACAGGCATGCCTTAACTCTTCCTTCTCATGAATGGGGGGATGCAGCTACAAAGCCAGGGTTTACTTTTTCTTGCTATTCTTTATCTCTCCCCAGGATGTTTTGTAAATACCTTTACTCCCATCCTGTCATATGGTCTCCCATCCTTTTTTCTCCAGCAATCCTTTTTTTTTTTTTCCTAATTATATCCAGAGAAGTGACGTGTGATTTTCTGGTGGCTAAGAAGGCATGTCAAAGCAAATATGCAAATCCCAAAATTTGGCACAAGGAGAATGCATCACTAGAATGTACCTTAATTATCCTAACTGGGAGAAGACTTACAGATGGCCAACAGGCACATGAAAAGATCTTCAATATCACTAATCATCAGGGAAATGCAAAGCAAAACTACAATGAGATATCACCTTATACCTATTAAAGTGACTATAATTACCAGGACAAAAAAACAACACATGTGTTGGAGAGGATGTGGAGAAAAAGGAACCCTCATACACTGTTAGTGGGGATGCAAACTGGTACAGCCACTATGGAAAACAGTATGGAGATTTCTCAAAAAACTAAAAATCAAAATACCGTATGACCCAGCTATACCACTACTGGGAATTTATCCAAAGAACTTGAAATCAACAATTCAAAGAGGCTTATGCACCCCTATGTTCATTGCAGCATTATTCACAATAGCCAAGATGTGGAAGCAACACAGTGCTTGGATAAAGAAGATGTGGTATGTACATATAATGAAATACTACTCAGCCATAAAAAAAGACAAAATCGTTCCATTCGCAACAACATCAGTGGAACTTGAGAGTATTATGTTAAGTGAGATAAGCCAGATAGAGAAAGACAAACACCATATGATTTTACTCATATGTGGAAGATAAACAAATACATGGACAAAGAGAACAGATTAGTGGCTACCAGAGGGGAAGGGTGTTGGGGGGTGGGCATAAGGGGTAAAGGGGCACATTTATATGGTGACTGACAAATAATAATGTACAACTGAAATTTCACAATGTTATAAACTATTGTGACCTCAATAAAAAAAAATTATCCTAATTGGGGAAAAGGTGGAGAAATGCTGATTGAATTGTGAGCAGCTCACAATATAGAGTCTGTCTATAGATTATAGACAGATTACACAGATACAGATTATATAGTTAAATACAAGAATCTGTCTCCCTGCATATAAGGTGTTCACTCTTTGAGAACAGGGCTGACATGTATCCAGCTCTGTATCTCCAGTGCAGGGCCTAGCTTATTGTAGATTTCCTAATAAAACTTTGTCCAATGGATGAATGAATGAGTAAATTTGTAAAGACAGAGTTGGGATGACTAAAGTGCAGGATGAACTCAGGCCTGAAGAACTATAACAATGATTGTTTTTATTTGGTTCAGAGAAGGAAGAGCTGCAAAGGCACGAGCCTATTGTTTAGCTTGGATGATGTAATGTTTACAGGGGACAAAGAGAAAACACACTGTTTTTTAACTTTGCCATTCTATCAAGGTTAATGATCTGCAGAATGAAAAACACGGGGACCAGGAAATGGAAGCCCAAGATGGGGGAAAGGAATGGGGAAAAAAGCACCTAACTGTTTTGACTAAGTACATATCCTGGTTCAGGGAGATTGCATGTAAATAGACTAGAATGCCTCTTAGTCCTCTTTGATGAATTATGGAAAACAGGAAAGTACTAAAAGATTGGAGATAGGAAAACACTACCCTAACTGTCAAAAAAGAAGAGGATGTGTGTGTGGATGGTGTGCTGGACTAAAGGACCAATAGTGAGCAGACGTCTGTAGGGAGAGAGTGACTGCTGACCGAGGGATGGCAGGGCCTCGATCTGCGTTAATGTGTGTGGGTGATGGTAACTGAAAGGATGAGACATGAGGGAGTTGCAAGTTAATTACCACTTGGCAGTGAGACAAGAGAAATGGGAAAATCCCTGGCAGTGGAGACAGCAACTTGTGCTCACAAGCTTTGAAGTCAGAGTGACTCAGGTTAGAATCCTGGCACTGCTACTGTCAACTATGTGTCCTTGGGCAAGTTATTTAACTCCTTGAGCCTCTCTTTCCTCTCTAGTCTGAAGGGGACAATAATACCAACTCTCTTGTTGTCAGCAGGAGTAGTGGATTCTCAGGTGCCCGATGGAAAGCAGGTGCCCGGCACAGAGGGAGTCTTCAAAGGAAGTTGGTATTCATATGGGCTCTTCTCCCTTACCTTGCTTCTCTGTTCTCCTTTCTTCTTTTTCATTTATTTTCTCCATTGTGATAGGCTGACTAAAGCCAGATGTTGTGCCCCATTTCTAAGTAGGGTCAGAGGCAAACACTCCTATAGGAAAATCTGACAAAGAGGGTGGGGTCAGAGTTGGCAGCTCTGTGGCTGGCAGGCCATGGCCACCGCCTGTCCTTCCAGGGCCATTATTTCAATAGAATATCCCCTTGTCCAAGGGATGGAATTTAGTCTCCAGCAACATGGTGGTTGTACCCAACAGCCCTCTACCCCGCAAGGAAACTACCTGGAGCTCCAGGGAAGTTAGTTCAAATGAGATTTGTCTGTCTTTCCCTTTCACAGGGCGTCTCTAGACCCTAACCATCTTCCTTGTGGTAGCGACCATGTAAGCCAACTTTCTTGCTCTTCCCACTTTCTTCTCAGACTGTCCTTTGCCAAGCAGACAGACAAGCATCTACTCTGCTCTCCTCCATTCAGGAACATTCTTGGTTTCTATTTTTAGGAATGCCTTGAAAAGGTATGCACACTTTTTCAACATTAAAAAAAAAAAACACATGCTTTTGAAATGATGAAGAAACAAACCTTAAATCCAAATGCATATGTAGGGGTCATCCCTCCCAGCATGAGGGAACACACCAAAACAGCACTGGAATGCGCAGCATTAATGATGGAAAACTTCCTTCTCATCCTGCACAAGCTTTAGGTCTTCCATTTTGGGGGCAGTATAGCGTGAGACTGCTTGTATATGAAGTCATAAAATCACCCCCAAAATGATTAGGACTCGGCAAGCTCTTAAGAAATAATTTAGAAAAGTAAAGAGAGAAACTGACTGGATTCTAGGCAGTTTGGGGGTTCCTGGAGCAAGAGTGTAGCCACCGTCTAACCCAGGCGAGCATCCCCACATCAGTAAATAAGCCTGACCCTTAGTGTCTGGTGGTGAGCTTGGGGCTGGGCTGAGGGCAAGACCTGAAGTACTGGTGGGCGGATGTATGTATGCTGTGTGCCACTGTTTGGTCACCTTCTCTACAAGTCACAGATTTGATCATCGGGGTGTCAGTTCTTGTTAGACACAACGACCCCTGTATCATACTCCTTCCTCTAACCTTCCAACATAGGCTGAATGGTCCTCTTTAGAGAAGGAGCCCCAGGAATGTGGCCACTCCCTTTGCTCCCCCAGGGATGTCCTGGCTCCTCATGAGCTCAGCTTCCTGAGAGATGTCCCTGTTTCCTTCCAATATAGTCCTCATTTTTTGTTGAGCTAGTTTGAAAGGGTTTCTGTTCTTTGTTCCCTGGCTAAGGCCCCCACATTACACCAGGATAAAATGACAGTATTTGCCTGAAGGAAAGGGAATCTGTTCAAAGAGGAAGGTGCAGAGTTGCTCCCTGAGCCCTGGGCAGCGAGAAGTTGCCTGTGGGTAGGAAGGGGAAATTGGCCTCACTGAGGCAGCACGAGAAAGACATTTTAAGTAATTGAGGTGTGGATGGGAGTGAAACTTACTTAATTCAAAGTTTAATAATCATCCCTTTGTTCCACGGTTAGGAAATGTGGGCTTCCCTTTAAAAACAGGGCTTTGCCATCCCTGGAAATGCTTTACATTTTGTTCTCATGTTTACCATGTTTCAGCTCAGCAGAGAGAAAACACAGCCCACTGGTGACATTAATATTAACATGTGCGAAGGGAAACGTGAACAACATTTGGCTCTAGCAGAGAAGAGCATACAATAATGATGAGAGAACTGTGAGTAAATTATTCTGACAGTGACTCAGTAATTCTGCTGCCCCAAATGAATCATTTGTAGAGGCCAAACAAGTATTAATACAGAGGACATTGTCCTAAACAGAGGGACAAATCTGACATTCTGTAATAGCTCTCTTTGTTATCTGTGGTCCAAAACAGATGAGCTCTGGAACATGTAATTTTATTGCTGAAATCAATAAATGCTGGCCTCAGGCCAGTGCTTAGAATAGCTGTTGCAACTGTCTGGCAGATGGAGAGATTGCTGCCGCAGGCCTCCTGGGCTCACCCTGCTCCTGTTGGCCCAGACTCAAACCTGGTCCCCAACACACCACCTTCTGTCCCCGTCCATAGCGGGCATCCTCCTTTCCCCACACTTACTGAGGGACTTCCCCAGCACAGACCCAGCACCTTCACGCCTCGGTGTGGTGTATCTTGATTTGTCTCTTCCTCAAAAACCAAACCAAACCAAACAAATCATAATTTCCCCATTCTCCACAGCATAGGCTGATTCATAAAGACCACTGGTCATCTTGGGACTTTTCTCTGTCATGTGGGAAAAGGATTTCATGTTTGGCTACGTGGAGCACAGTGAGCCTCCTGGCACTTTGGCGTAGTGGTAAGCGCACTCACCTAGGAGCCTGAAGTTTAAGGTTCTCATTGTGGCTCTGCCCATAATGGGCGTGTGAGCTGGGCAAGACCCTGCACTTCTCTGGACCTGGTTTCTCCATCTGTATTGGGCGGGGATCAGGGGCTTTCAAACTGCCCTGTAGAGTTGCTTCAGGGGAGCTGCAAACTCTTGAGTCAAATTTCATTGAAAAATTAAAGTGTCTTTAAACAGTAATAAAAGACAGCAAGAATAATCAAATAAATTACACTCTAATTTTAACCATAGGGGATATGAGCACATGAATTTGTATTTCCATGTGAATTTATTCTGTGGCCTTGGAAAATACCTTGTCTGGACATCTCCCCATGCATATATCTAATGTCTTGTAGACGCGTCTCCACCTGGATGGTTGCTGCTCCTCACGGTCTTGTCTTACAATCAGAGCAGTGCCTGTGCGTTGGCATAGCTATTAACACAGCACAGCACACTGTATTAAAGGCTGCGCCAAGCTCAGATGTATCTGCTGGCACACACTCTTGTTGCAGATTAATTCTCACTTGTGCAATAACTAGTGAATGCCAAACATGTTGCAATGTGAAAATATTATATTGTATGTAATTGAAGCAAATTATTGTGATTTCTGGGTGCTTATGTGCTTATTGCACCCAGAAATGTCTTCAAGCTTTAAGGGCAGTTTATTAAAGTGTCTCCTGAGATTGACAGAAGAGCCGTTAAAAGACTGGAACCATTAACAGTAATTCACCTGTGCAGCAGGGTTTTCTTGATACTGAGCAACCGGAAAAATAAGTTACTAAAGATGATAGAAAATGTAACTGTCATCTAATGTCCCAATTTCAGAACAGTCTCTTATTCATACTTTTTCAGGTTATAATGAGCAAAGGTTATAAATTTGAACTAAAATAAATTTATATTAATAAAGTATGATATGTATCTGTTTTACAAATATCAGGATTCAAGGTAAGGTTTTGTTTGAAAGAAGAGAGACGTTTCCTACTAAAAATATTTGCAGTCCCCTGGGAGGATGCTCCCTCCTACTTTTACTGCCATTCCAGTTGGCGCCACCCAGGGAAGAGTGGGACACTTATTTGGCGTAATCTGGGGCCACCAGAAGGGTCCTTGCTGTTGGTGTGGTTTTCTTCACCAAGAGGTAAAGCCTTTCTTTTCCATGATGAGGCTGAATAGCTTTTGATAAATGCCATGCTTCTGGAAGAAATATCCAGAGAAGTAGACATTCACATAAGGTGGGAAAGATTGACACTAGAACCTTCCCGGAGAGTAGGTTTTGTCTGCTCCGGAGTCTCTGGGTAAATAAATAAGGTAGAAAAGAGGGATTTCAAGGACGATCAAAACTGGAGTTTCCTGATTTCCTCAACGGTGTTGGCCACAGAATTTTTGTTCTAACTCTAGAGAAAATAATTTTCTCATGATTGGAGGTGGAGTGGGAGCTCAGTATTTATAGACTACCAACTATGAACTCACTGTGCTAGGGGACCTTCTTGCATGCGTGATCTCTCAATCCTCATAACAATTTTGCAAGGTTGTTACTATTATTTCCAAATTACAGATGAGGAAATTGAGATGTTGAGAGATTAAATAATTTGAAAAGTAAGCCTAAATTTATTCTGGACTTTAGTCCCATTTGCCAGTATAGGAAGGTTTTCTGCTCTGACCATATTTCCTGCCCTGACCCTCTGGGCCCCACGGCTGTCTTGGGGCTGCCTGCCTCTGCTTGGGAAGGGAAATGATTCCCTTCTGGTAGAATTATAGCGTGTCCAAGCTGGAAAGGCCCTCAGAGATAATTACTCAAGTCCTGCTCCTCACCTCACACCTGGGGAGACTGAGCACCCAAATTGTTAAGGGTCCAAGTGACTCAGAGTCACAGAGCTGATAAATGGCGCTTATTGGTAATTCCAAGGATGCGTTTCTTAGAAGGAACTAGAAATTATATCTGAAATGACATGTTTGGATAACCTATGAGTTGCTAGTCACTTCTACTGGTTTTCTCTGGCTCCTATTAATGAAATACTGGTTCTCTGGTCACACATGTGAGTTGGAAAGAGGCTTTCTCCCTTTCGCCAACCCTAGGGCTATTTCTAGGCAGAAGCTTCTGAGAGCAAAGAGAGTGAGCTGATTTCTTACGAGCGGTCACAGAGGGTAAAGCCTGGCTCAGTAAGTAAAACCACAACACACCCACACAGAATGGCAAGGCCTGCTTTGGGCTGGCAGCAAACTGGGTAGGGGCTGCCTCTTCGTCCATCTGTCTCCAGTAAATCTCACGCGCCCTCACCAGAAAACTGGCTGAGCCCGCTCTTGTCAGCTTAAAGTGGAACAGCATGAGAATTTGGCTAGAAATATTGGGCAGAGACTTAGCCTGAGTCCAACGCCCCACATCATTCCTGTTTCTTCAAAATCATTTGTTAGCAAATGGCTTGTGCTATTAATTTGGTGGATGATCTTAATTGTTAGTGAAATGGGTCATCCTCTGCTTTCCCACACCTCCCAGGATCAGGAGGACGATTTAGAGCCAAATCATGGGAAAAGAAAATTTCACAGTTCCTGGGTTAAAAGAAGCCTCAAGGCCTAGATAGTTTCTTCAGAAACATCAACAATTTTGTGAGCAGTGAAGGGGCAGAACCTATCTCCCGAAGGAGGGAGTCCAGCCGTTGTAATAAAAGTTTGCTTATAGAAACAGGGAGCTGTGCTGTTGTTTGCCAGTTCAGTTTATTTAAGTATTGCATTAAAATATTATCTTGTTGAGTTTTGGGTGCTCCCTTAAATTTCGCACCTGAGGCGGGTCCCAGTTCTGGGATACCTATTGCTTTCTGTCCAGCATTTATTCCCCTCCTCCTGGTACCAGTACACCAAGTTTCCTTTGAAAACAATCCCTCTGTCTCTATTCTTAGTTGTGTGATTTGGCGGGATCGACTGCACCCCATCTCCAGGAATGGGCCATGATTGGCTTAAACCAGTCTACATATTCCTTTCCTACAGGAGGGTTGGTTCAAGGGATTTGAAATTAAGCTAGTCCAAGAAGAGTGAACTTGGACTTAAGCTGCAAATGCAGGGCCACACACACTCTTCTCCTTGGGTCTGTGGTCTAAGCATGTATGGGCAGGAACTGCTGGGACCAGTAGAAGTGAGTTTGAAGCTCTGGGCCACCCTTGGACTCTGCCGAAAAGGAAGAATCCAGAGATGGATGCAGTATCTGTGAGTTTTGGTGTTCTCTTTAAGAAATCAACACATAATTACAAATACATTAAGAAAGCACAAATGTGAATATTTAATTAGAATGAGAAAAGAAGTCATAACAAATTACAAATTGGAAAGACCTGACAAATACCACAAACATCACAAAATCCAGGTAAACAGCACAACATCTTTATTAATGAATATCTGACACACCCTTGTAGTACTTTTCCCAGGTTTTTGGCTGTATACTATTTGATCACCTCTTTATATTACAATGATTTAATAATGTTGCTTTTTATAGAGAAGATAAAAAGATAGTCTTTCCTTTAGTATGGATGATTAAAATATTTTATTATTCATAGTAGAAAAGTTGTTTCAGCACTATAACTCATTATTGGTAATGTCATGTAACATTTTTAGGATTGCTGTCAAATATGGAAAGCCTGAGCTTCATCAGCTTCATGGTGAATTTACCTCTTATCTCATTCCCTTCCCCAATGTGAACCACATATTAGATGATGCCTCCCTACCTCTTAACATCTATATAAGATGTTTGGCTCAAAATATTGAATAAAAAATAAAATGCCCTCGCCAAGATTTCTGCAGTTCCCGGGTAGGGTCTTATATGCACACGGTAGTTATTTTTGGGTAGCCCAGCATCTCTTCCCCTACAGCCCACCCTATTTCTAGTGATAGTATTTTTGGTCTTTTCTCCCCTCCCCCATTATTAATTCATATAGTTGAATGGGATCCACCTCTGAAATTCAGGATTGGAGCACACATCCTAGCCTCAAGACCAGCAATACATTGCATTCCTCCTCACCACCACATTTGGCTCTAAGATGAACACTAGACTCAGGTAGAGTCCATGATACTCAATTAGTCTTTTGTTGAAACTCTTGGGGAAGAGAAACTTGCTCTCTCCTGAGAAAGTGTGAGGTCTGATAAAGTATAAAAAGTGTCCAAGGGATTGCAGGACTGTATGAGCTAGTTTAGAGATGGGGAGAAAATTGGGCTAAATTTAGCCTTCTTTGCTCTCTTTGTAATATTTGGGGAGAAGGAATTCATGTTCCTTTGTTTAGTTAACAGGTATCAAGGCTACTGCCAAAGGAAAGAAGACACCGAAAAGGGAACTGAGGAGGATGAATAAAAAACTGAATTTGATTCTCTTAGAAAGGGGAAGACATCCAGCTTCTTGACCTGTAAGAATAAATAATGAGCCCAGCCAAGGACAAGACAGCCCAGTCTCTCTATAGCTAAAAAGGTCTATAAACGTTAACCAATGGTCCATCTATGTCAAGTCACATTTAACGCATAGAATGTTTGAGTTGGGAGGGCCTTTCTTAAAAGGCAAGGTTTGGATACTAGGATTTCATCACTAAACATAAATTTCATATTCAATAGGACATTTCATATTCAATGACTTGTAATTTTTATTAATCTTGCTTCTCAAATCTCCCATGACACTGGGAATCCCCACCTATAGAGAGGAATCAGATAGCTTTTCATGATCTACAAAATTAGTGATCTACAAAATTAGTCATTCAGCCTTATGAACTCCCGTGGTACTTTGCATGTTCCAATCACGATAGCCCTTTGCTCAGTTCTATGTCAGTATGTTTATGGATCTATCCTCCCCACTAGACTTCAAGCTCTTTCAAAAGAACTTGATTATATTACATTTTCCCCAACAGAGCCTGGCACATAATGGGCACTCAAAATAAGCTAGACAAACTTAGGTTTGGAATCTCAGTTCTTTCATTGGTTGACTAGATATCCTCGGACAAATTATTTTAACCGTTATGAAAGCTTTCAGGACATGTGTGGTGCAGAGTATATGCTCTTCTCTCTGAATGAATGAAGCTGAGAAAAAAAATTTGATGATTTCCCAAAACTATTAAGGATAGATGTGACAAGAATCCATGACTTTTGGACCCTTAGCCCAGGAGGGCTAATCTTAAGTGCTAGTCTTTCTTCAGTAAAAAGGAAGCTATTTCTGGAACTCATCTCCCAAATCCAGCTTTTTCATGTTTGACAGGAGAGCTGTAACTCATAGTAACTCCTAGCCGTGGTGGAAAGAACGCTATATAGAGTAAACCATGTGGCTGGGCTCTATGCACAGCTGATTAAATATTTGAGCAACTCATTTTATAATGTGACTTCACTAAGTGCCTACCTATTGCACCTAACTCATTGGCAATTAAAGGGCACAGAAATTGCCTCAGAATGCGAAGGCACATCCTTCAGTGCTTAAAATAGAAAAATCACTAACACTCTCCTGAAGGACACAAATAGAGATGTTGGGACATATGCCATTTTTAATGACTCAACCAGAGACAAGTCCATGTCAGGGAGACTCCTCTGAGGTTGCCCACATGTTATATGACAAGCAGTTGTAAAGCATGATTTAGAACTTGTGTTCTGGTGGTAAAACCCAATAAGTGTATCTAAGGTTCGGGTTTATATTCATGTTAAGCTCTTGGAAAGCAATCACTTCCTTTTGAGTTGTCCATGGCTGCCTGACTTCCTCTGACGTCAATGAACTAGGCAGACTTCCTTCTAAACACAGCTAAAAAAAAGAGTCCAATGAGTTAGAATTTTCCACTTATATGGAGCATACTGGGTCATTACCAGAATTCTTTTTTTAATGAATGGAACGGAATGTCATAGAATAGAAGACATCAGCATCCATCACATGTAGTAAGAGTAAGGGATAGTCCATGCAACATTTGTTTTAGTTTCATACATGAAATGTATTATGATATAAATGTATTACTTATTGTGGGTCATGATAAGAAAAAAAAATGGAAAGCCACTGGGTTTGAGGACTCTTCTGTTTTTTTCCTTTTCTTTTTTTTTTAGGACTCCTGTTTTTGTTTTTTGGGTTTTTTTGGCGAGGATGAGTGACCCTAAGCTAACACCTGTTGCCAATCTCCCTCTTATTTTGCTTGAAGAAGATTAGCCCTGAGTTAACATCTGTGCCCATCTTCTATTTTGTATGTGGGTTGCCACCAGAGCATAGCTTGATGAGTGGTATACGTCCACGTCCGGGATCCGAACCCACAAACCCAGGCCACTGAAGCGGAGTGCGCTGAATATAACCACTATGCCACCGGGCCAGCCCCAGGACTCTTCTGTTTTTAAGGTGGTTTTACCAAATGTTTGTCTTTATCTATAGCCACAAATATTTAGTGAATTAAATACTGTCACACCTCATTTTGCTAATAATACCTACTACATCCCTGACAGTGTGGAAGGCGCTTCACATAACTTATTTTCAAGGTAGCATTAATATCCCTATTTTAGCATTGAGGAATCGAAGGTTTAAAACTGTTCATTGGTATGCCCAACATCACACCACCTGCAAATATCTCACTCTAGGCCCCACCTTCTTTTCCTTATGCATAGCATTTTAATGAAAGAATAGTTAAGGCACTCTTAAAATCTGTTGATTTGGCTTTGGAAGAGATTTGAACCCTTTGGACTTGGTTGTTTGGGAATTTGCTCTGCACACACAAAGATCTGGATCTTTGCAGGGAATGCTGGGAAAGAAAGAGGCAAAAGAATGAATGTACTGCCCACACTTCCTAGAAACTGACTCAAATGATCTAAGGAAGATAAAAAAGGGAGACATCTTGCATCAACTCTGAAACCAGAGAAGGTGTCCTCTATATTGCAGGCCTGAAGGAATTTCTGTCACATATAATCACCCAGGGCCAACTCACAGCTCTGTTTTCTGAGAAAGTAGTACTATGTCATGGAAAATCCTATTCATATCTCCCTTCCTTGCTCACACATTCTTTAATTTAGAGGGTTGATAAACTGCCATCTCTGGCTCTAATCTCTCTTTCTCCTCCTCCTCCCAGAACTCCTTCCTCCAACACTTGTCAACACACGCAAAGAGACACCATGATGGATTTGCCTATCCTGGCCTCCTTGCTCTTAGGACAATTCCTTACTCTCTTTTCCTTCTTAGCCCTGCATCATTAGGAAGGAAGAGGGTCACAGGGAACAGATAGGGGAGCTCAGCGGCAAGGGAAGCTGACCCCTGCAGGTTGTGTTTCTCAGGCTTCGACATCAGCTGGCTGCTACCACTGGGAGGTGCTGGTAGAAGAAGATTGGCGGGTAGAAAGGAGAAGCCGGAGTATTTCTTAGCCTCCCTCTAACTCGGGGGGCATCTCCAGCAGCAACTGTGTTTCTTCTGTGGCTCCAGTTCCTGTTGGTCAGGCCCAGCAAATTTCCAGTTTCTCCTGTTTGTCCCTGGTCTAGAGGTCATAGTTGTTGCCTGCTGTTGCTAATCTCTGAGTCGCCTCATTAAACTCTATTGGCTCCTTGGTTTTCCAACACCTGTGTAATTTGTTCCCCACATTAAAGTCCCTTGGTTTTAAATACTCAGTGTCGTTTCTATATTCCTGGTTGGACCCTGACTGATACAGTGGAGTGGGGCACTGGCCCAGAGCCATTCTCTGAATGCCAGTTAGGTTCAGCTGGAACGCCTTGCTACGTGTTTACCTGAAGATACATAACCATGGCAGAGTGAGTGGGTAAACAATCAATAAAGTGTCTGAGAAACCACCGACATGCAGGTGCGATGGAGAATGCAGGCTCTGGATCTCGGGTGACCTATTTCTACAAGCAGCATCGTGACAGCTCTCCAGGCCCCACTCTGTCCAGTGGACTTGCATCACTGCCAGGAGCACAGGGCTAACTGGACCCAGCTATCAATGGGGAAGGAAGGAAGGAAGCACTCTACGACCACCTGCACTGCCCCATACCTAACAGTTCCTGCCCAATGACTGTAGGCCAAATAAAAGGTCTTGCCTGGTTGTAACTCTCTGAAGGACAAGGATCCGGGATACCCAGGGTTCCAGCCAAAGTGTATTCTTCACTTGGCCTTGGCGGTTTGTTTGTTTCTCTTGATTTTGTAACAAATGAAATATATCCTGAAATAAAATTCATAGATAATAAAACCTGCCTACACTTACAACTTTTAAGAAAAGCAATATAATACCACAATTATAATAGAGACATAAAATAAAGGTAATGATAAAATTTATTTCAACATGTAAATGGTAAGGTATGATTTCACTAGAAGACGTAATGAACTGGTCAGATGGTTGCACTTGTGCATAATAAATGAGTTGGGACTTAAGAGAAAGAAGCAGATAAGATACCACTCAATATACAAGATGTAAAGGAGAGTAAAAGAGCAGTGGTACCTGTGGAGGACACTGAAGTAGGAACTAGTGTTAGCATCCGCAGTAGCAGACCAGAGATATTTATCTGTGATAAGAGAAAGAGGGAAGTAATCTTAATTGAAGTAGGGATAACATGCCAAGATAAACTACATACTGACATAGGGGAGAAGATGAGGAAGTCTAACATTCTCACTAATGGGCTGGGACGTATTTGTAAGTGTAGTATCAATTGTTACCTTTTTATGAGATGGACTGAGGAGTGACAGAGTTTCATGGAAAACACACTTCCTATCTTAAAATCTGAAATGTATTGAGTTTTTCTTTTCATTCCATCTCTACTACATTAAAAAGACTTTGGGGGACCATATACTTCAACGGGTGATGGAGAATAAAGGACAGACTGGAAAAAGAGCATCCAGGAGTCACTGAAGGTCATTATTAAAGTAAGATGGAAAAAAACAGACAAGCCTAAAATAAATGTATAATTTCAATATGAGATTTCTTATCATTGTTCTAAAAAATTATAAATAAGTTATTTACAATTATAAATTGTAAATATTAAAAAAGCTTTCATTAATGAAATGCAACGAGATTCTTGCATTTAATGTATACTCCTATTTTAATAATATTTGGATCTAAATCTGCTAAAGAATCTGCTAAATCTGCTAAAGGGAGTCAGATTTCTTTTGTTACATTTTTACGTGGGACAGCTATACGTACAGAGGAACATAGGTGTGTGCAGTACAAAGCAAGCATGTGGCACAATTCTCCACAATGATGAACAATTTTCGTATATTTCCTAACTAAACAAAGTGCAAACTCCCCCTGATTTGCATAGTAGTTGTATTCTTGGGAAATCAGTGTCCATATTAAAACAAAGCAAAAACTACTTCCCGTTATATGTAAAACAGAGGTAGGTTCTAGGCTCATTTAAAAAGGTTTTTCCACTATGAGAATACCTGCCGGAACATTCACAAGTCATGCCAGACTCGGAAAAATTCTTTGTTGTATGGGACTGTCCTGCCCATTGCAGGTGATCTAGCATGCCCAGTCTACCCCCCAAAAGTGGACAGTGTTCCTACAGTCACTGTGCTGACCGAAAACTCCTCTTCGAACTACCAAGATGCCCCCTGAGATATGACATTGCCCCATTGAGAACCACTGCTTTAAGCCATGAAATGATCTAATCTACCTGTCCCCCAGCTATTCTGTACAGAGCCCGTCTTCCCTCTCCTCTCTCACACCTGGGGCGATCCCGAGACTGAGCTGACAGCTGTTGTCCAGCGCCTGGCTGATGTGGCTTTCCTGGGACTCGACCCAGCTGCTGTTCTGCACGTCATTAATGGCCCACTCTCTCACTTACCCCTTCCCTCTAGGGTGAGCGACAGAGTCCACTGACTGGGATATGAGCTAGGGGGAGTGAGGAGGGGAGGTTTCTATCATGTACCTTCCTGAGATGATGCAATATATTGACTCCTAAACTTTTTACCACAAATGTAATAACTGCTTGTTCAGCAGGATTCCTCTTGCTGCCCCTCCCCCCATCCAGTGATTTAAACGTTCAAGATCTCTTTAAGGTCGAGTGCCCACCCATCAATTCCTTTATTCAGGTGCTGCTCGGGCTGCTGCTGGCCCATATGGTGGTGGAGATGGTGCCGTCCTGTAAATTACTAAAAGGCACCCCCCTAGACACTCCTATAGGAAAATGCCATAATACACTGATTCTGCCATAATAAATCCACAGATCTGTATTGTCTACAATGCGAATGTTCCCCTCTCCCACCCCCAGTGCACAATCTGCCCAATCCTAGAGGTGGCCCTGGACTTTTCTGTCTATATGATTCAGGCCACTGCTACCTCCTGATCACTGCTGATTGTAATCATTCTGACTGTGAATTAAGTCAGCAAGCACCTATTCATCCCCTATTATGTGTAAGGCTCTGTGCTCAGCACTGAGAGGGAAATATAAAAGGGTTCCAGACATGGCCCCTTGAGAAACTCATAATTCAGTCTGTGAAAAGAATCTGTGCTGTACATTTCCCCGGCTGCTGCTTTTGGATCAGCAACTTGATGTTAGATAATTTGCTTAAAATTATTGCAAATGGTTTTACAGTAGAGATTCAACTGGTCTCCTACTAACATCACAGCAATTGTGTGAGAGATGAGGATTTGGAGAAAGATGCAGGCAACTTAGACATCTGAAAAATAGAGTCTTACATGATTTCCTTCTACATAAACATAACTGCGTTGGAATCTGAGTCTTGCTGAGAAAGTGTAAAATTTGCCTTTTAAGAGACTCAGTTTTATCTTGAGGCCAGTTGGAAGATATATCACATTTTAGAGTGTCTACTGAGCACTTTCTTCTAGTGATTTCCTGGTGAGCTTCTTTTATTTTTCAGTGGATAATGCACATAGGATATGCCCTTCTCAGGGAAAACTACAAACTAAGAACAAATTTATGGCTTTAATTAATACTTTGACATAAATGCAACAATCATATTTTGCTTTAGGAGCTCTTCAACACTGCTCTCATGATTAAAGGGCACTAATAAAGCTGTCCCCATCCTAGAAAGATGAGCAAACCTGTAAAAGTCCTTTGGAAGGTTCTTATGGGATTCTTCACTGTACTAGTCAAGGTTCTTGGTGGCAAGCAACTGAAACCGACTCTAGTCCTTTAAGCAGAAGAAGAATTTATTGACAGGATATTGGTTTCTCGTTGGCTCTCTAGAAAGGCTGGAGAACCAGGCTTAGAAAATGCGGGAAACAAACAGAATCCCTGTAGTCAGAACAAGAGCCACGGGAACATCCACCCCACAATCAGTCTCATGAAGATGCTGATGCAGCCACCATAAGCCCTGATACTGGAGCTGCTGCTGCTGCCCGCACCACTGTGGAGAGGTGGTGGAGAGGTGGTGCTGCGGTCACCCTGGCCCTGCTTCACTGAGTCCATATCTGCGAATGTTTGATTGGCCACGCCCAGGTCATGGGCTCCTGCTCTAGTTACAAGGGAGGCTGGGAAAACGAGTCTGGCCTTTTCAGCTTCTGTGGTGATAGCTAGGCTCTGCATCCTTCCAAACCTCAAACTCGAGCTAATTCTGAAACAGAGGAAGACAATTCAAATGCTAGGCCCGGTAAAGACAGGCAAACATTCATTTCTCGCATGGAATGACTAAGGAGAGTAATTGGAACGTGGATGTGTTTTATCTACTCAACTGATAGTCTTCATTACTTTTTAAATCTTCATTCTTTTGTTTCTAAAAAAATGAAAAAAAATCCACATGACATTTTGGCTATGTTTCCCCAAGAACTGATGTTTGGAAATAAATGCTTTTTTTCTTGCTTAAGAGGATAAGACAGTACTTGAGGCACAGGATTTCTTATTGGCGTCCTATATTTTTCATTGTTTCATTTCCCTGATCAGGAACTTGAACTGACTCCCTATTGCTCACCAAGAGTGAGTCCCAGCCTCTCCCATTTCTTTGCAGTGAGCACCCAGTCCCAGTGGTGACCCTGCCCCCAAATGAATGGAAACTTGTCAAACAGCCTGTCAGTGACTCTTACCCTATTAAACTAGTTTTCAGATGCTGAAGAGGCTCACTCCTTCATGGCACGGAACTGTCTGGTAGCTTTATTCTGCATATTCCCAAGGGAAAGCTGACCACAGAAGTGACCCTAAATTAATGTGGCCAATGTGTGAATGTTAGCCTGTGGGCCAAGGAGGGTCAACGTAATCTAAATGTTTCAGTTGTACAGCCATTAAATTGGTTATTACATTTTAAAATGACTATGGAATTAATTACATTAGTCCTAAAACAAAATTGTACTTGAATAGACACCAACTTTCACCAGATTTTCTTTCACATCTGGCCGTAGCATTATGGCCTGGTTGCACACATTTTGATTTGGCTTTGTTCTTTCATGACAATGGAGGAGGAAAATAACATAACCGTCAAAGCACATTAATGCTCTTTTCTAATGGTCTACAGGTAATAAATCATCCAGTCAGTTGCACGGGACCTACGCCCTCCCTTCCTAATTCCTAAATGGCCAAGCAGTTGTAAGACCAAATTACATAGCACTAATTAAAAAGTTAATATGGCTATGGATCACTGTATTACTTTATATAACTCATATTTCCTCTACTTCTGCCAAAGGCTGCCCCTCTTTTATTAGTTACTCCTCAGGTTATTGGAATACAGTATAGCCCACTTGGGTTATTAAATGCTCAAAGAGATCATACATCAGTTTCACCAGTAAGTCCAGAGCTTCTGTGAAAGAGCTTTGATCCTTGTCAGCCTTTTAGGCAGAAGCCTCGGAAGTTTTTGTCACAATCAGCAAAGATAAAGAATGGTCATAGTGACTGATAGTCCTTGGACACCTGGCCTCTTTTCAGTCAAGAGGATGTGGAGGTCTTTGTTAGAATCATATAATATTATAAGTGTACAGGCCAAAGGGAAATTTATTTTTCAATAACCTCCTCCAACAGAAAATTTCCCTTCTCTGACACTTACCAGACTCAATATTTTAAAGCTCTTTTTTGTTTTTGGTGAGGAAGATTGGCTCTGAGCTAACATCTGTTGCCAATCCTCTTTTTGCTGAGGAAGATTGTTCCCTGAGCTAACATCTGTGCCAGTCTTCCTCTATTTTGTATGTGGGATGCTGCCACAGCATGGCTTGATGAGCAGTGCATAGGTCCGTGCCCAGGATCGGAACCCACGAACCCTGGGACACCAAAGCAGAGCATGCAAAGTTAACCACCACACCACCAGAGCTGCCCCTTAAAGCTCTTTTTATTGTAAAATATAACATCACAGAGAAACAAGCAAAAAAGGGTACAGTTCAAGGATTAATCACAAGGCAAATACTTGTGTACCCACCACCGAGATCAAGAAATAGAATGTGTTTACACATAAGCCCATATAAAAATATTTATAGCAACTTTTTCATAATCACCAAAACCTGGAAACAACACAAATGTCCTTCAGTGAGTGAATGAATAAACAAACTGTGGTATGTTCATACAATAGGATACTATTCGGTGATAAAACAGAGCTATCTATTGATATATGTCACAACTTGGATGACTCTCAAAGGCATTATGGAAAGTGAAAGAAGCCAGTCTCAAAAGCTTACTTACCGGATGATTCCATTTATGTGATGCTCTTGAAAAGACAAAACTATAGTGGTGGAGAACAGATAGGTGATTGCCAGGGGTAAACGGGTGGGGGAGGGGGTGACCATAAAAGGCTAGCACAAGGGAGTTTTTTGGGGGTAATAGAACCCCAAAATCCTGGTTGTGGTGGTGGTTACACAAATCTATACATGTGTTAAAATTCATAGAACTGTACACCAGAAGAAAAAATAAGTCAATTTTACTGTAAGATAATTTAAAAAATTAGGAGAAAAGAAATGGAACATGGCCAGCACCCCAGAAGTCCTCCTGGTTCCCCCTCCCTGAAGAAGTAATCATGTATTCATTGATATTTTAAATAGTTATATCGCCTGCTTTGGCTTTTCAATATGCTTAAATCCAGTCTGATTGCTGTCAGGTGTCCAGCAGGGTTTTAAGTCAAGGGACCACTCAGCAAGTCATAAGAGTTCAGGGCTGGAACAGTGCTGACTCATTTGCATTTCCTACTCCAAATGGCTTCATTTAAATTGTGAAAATAACATAGTAGAATCTGAAGAAATATCGATTGAATCAATAAATAAAAATTTCACAAAGGTACAAAAGATATTTTCAAATCACCTGCAAATCATTATCAATTCCATTACCGATTTACCCAAGATCATCAGAAAGAGAAATTGAAATTATCTGGAAATTTGCTATGATAGCATTACATACCATTAAATAAGAGCAAGATTTTTTGAGGCATAGACTTTACAAATTTTATTTTCGACAACTTGCATCACTGTATCTATAGCAGAATGTTTTCTCTCTTCCCAAATAAAAACTATTTAAGGAACTCTGTAGGACAAGAAAATTTAACAAGTTACCACAACTTAGAACCTTGAAACCTAGCAAGCTGAAAAAAGAAAGCTATAAAATTCACAATGATCTAATTAACATTTTAAAATTTGTTTTATATTGACAGAATATCTACTTTTTTGTTGCTTTTGGTTTGAAACTTGTTAGTTGATATACATAGTAATTTTTCTTTCATCACAGAGAATGTTGTTTGGTTATTAATAAAGTTATGTACCCATGTGTGGCCAAGTAAGCTTATTTTTATGTACTAAGAGTGGGTGTTGGAGGACTAACATCTGTTGTTTTTGTTTTGCATCCCCATGCCTTCTCTCCAGAGACAGCACCTGCTTCCTTGGAGGAACTGCCCTTCCACTGCTCCATGAGGTTCTTGGTACCACTGCCAACAGTGGTGCCCGTGGCCAAGGTGATTAGCCCAGGGAATCACATGACTAAGCTGGGCCAGTCAGAGTCTTCTCTAGGGATTGTGTTGCTTTTCTTTCCTCTGGGTCATTAGGCTAGTTTGATACATTCCAGAAATGTTGACAGCCGTGGCCTCCATCCACTCTTCCCTCCACTCCATGGAAGAAGCCTGATCACAGTAGGAGAGGGGGAGATGGACAGAGAGACAGAGAGAACTGTAGACTAGGGTTGCTGCTGCCAAGCATTTTTGATGATCCGGGTTCCTGCCCTGCTTGACATTACCCTTGTGCACCCTACTTTCCAGTGTAAGAGGACGGTTATCCATAACCTGTACCCAGTGATAAACAATAATAGTAATAGCAATGACAGCAAATACTCACTGAACTTGTATGATGTACTAAGCTATGCTAAGCCCTTTACCCCCAGTCATATCTTCATCTCACAACCACTCTAGAATATTTATAGGCTCAATTACTTCCCCCAGGTTTATAGTTGAGGAAACAGACACAGAGAGGTTAAGAAATGTGTCCAAGATCACAAAGCTAGTAAGAGGTGGAGCTGGCATTCGAGGCCTCAGTCAGGTTTCTAAGCTTCCAGCGCAAGAGAGATGCAGACACAAGAGTTCGTGCCTTCTCCTTGAAGCCCTCCTGTGTTACACAGGCTACTTTGAATTCCCTGTGTCTCCGCTTTATTTATTTATGGTCACTTCGTCAAGCGGTTAACATGAGAGGCAGTACACGGTTGTGGTTAAAAGTCTGGGTTCGAATTCTAGCTTGGCTTCCTACTAGCAGTGTGACCTCAACCTCAGTTTCTTCATTTGTAAAATGGGGATAAATTTAGTACCTAGCTCCCAATGTTGTTGCAAGTATTAAACATGTTAATATATGTCAGGCATTTAGAGCAGGATCTGTCATGTGAAAAATTACTACATAAGTGTTAGCTGCTATCATCCTGATTTCTCCTAACATTTTGGTGTCCACTTCATCTCCCCAGGTAGAATTTAAGCTCTGCGAACACTGGGTCCCCTGTTCCCCATGCATCCTCTAAAGACGCTGGCGAGGTAGGGAGCACACAGTATGCACTTGTGGGTTAAATGGCAAGGATGAAGCCTCCCGTGTTTTGACTCAGTGTCCCCTCTCGCAAGCATTATTAAAGACACACAAGGCAAAACTGCTCATTTGGAATTTTATCTTTTATGCCCTAAATTCATATTATCTGTGTCAGTGGAAACCTGCAATTAAATGTTTCTGCCCTGTAAAGATCAGAAATGCAGACCTGAAAATCAGACACATTTTCAGAGAAACTTCCCAGTGCTGACTCACTATTTGGAAATCTGACGTTCTTCCCAGCCACGGCTCCAACAGGAGGTGGCTTGGGGAGCAGTGGGCACGGGAGAGGA
This sequence comes from Tapirus indicus, assembly GCA_031878705.1. Classification (NCBI taxonomy): domain Eukaryota; kingdom Metazoa; phylum Chordata; class Mammalia; order Perissodactyla; family Tapiridae; genus Tapirus; species Tapirus indicus. The sequence continues at coordinate 53,360,951 of CM062918.1, read as the reverse complement.
CAGCAGAGGAAATGTGAGCTCTGAAAAAACAATCATCTCTTTCAAAATATCACCAGCAGAATGAGGTGAACGTCACGTCCAGCTGACATTTCCATTTTATTGTAGAGATGCAAACAAATGATTGGATAAGGGCTTCGGCACTTATTGAATCAGTGCTAATTGCCCTCGGGGCTTTACTTAGTGAAATCACAAAGATCACCAGGCTTAAGCTACTAAAGTCATCTTTGAGATGAACAGCTTCATCATTTGTCAGCTAGTGACATACATTAGTAGTTAATTTCCCTTTGCAAAAGGCTGTGCATAAGCTCATAGGATCAATTCCAAAGTTTTAAGAGAAAGAGCAAAGCGTTGGAGGTGGGCAGATCTAGGTTCAGAACTTTTGTCTGCCACCTGTAGCTGTGTGACATTCCAGAGGCTTCTACGTAAAATAGACCTAAGTCACATCTATTTTGCTGAATTGTGGTGAGAATTTGAGATAATATATGAAAAGTACCCAAACCATGCCTTACAAATACTGGGTACACTTAAAAGGAACTTTCACGAAAGATAGGATGCCAAAAGGCAATGGTCAGAACAGCTGGGTTGAATGTTACCAAATTTGCATTTAATCATTATTTCCTAACTGAGCAGATTTGGGTGAGGCTACATCCAATTTAGGGATTCAGATCATACCTAAGAAATGAAGTTTACTCCTCAAAACATACATAACATTTGAATGGATGTTCAGCTGGCTTCATTACTGGTAACTTTTTCTGTTCATATTCATGCTTCAGTTGGTGCCTTCTGAATCCAGGGCTTTTTATTGTAAAAAGAAAGGCTTAAAACAGGGATAAAATGTGTTACAATGGGTTCTTACCCTGTGCCCATGGCAGACATTACTAGTCAATTACACTTTCTTTTTCTTGTTGTTGAACTGGATGTGGCTTTTCTATTCTTCTCAACACATTGCTCCAGATAACCTTTGTATTGATAACAGTTGGTATGTGAGATAAATCCTATTTGGCATCCTGGCTTAAATTTGGATAATTCCAGAAATAACAGAAGCCTATGGGGTAGATAATTTAGAGAGGTAGGCCCTCTGTGCCCCTCAGATCAGATCATAAGCAGCTGCCCATAAGGTCTGACTAAAGTGGACAAAAACAAACATCCACTCCCCTTGTGACTCTGCAATTTTGCTGCTTATAACATTGTTTTTATGTGGAGCTATTGGCGTGGATTCAAATCAACACAACCTATTTCCTTTGAGAACTAGCTACGTGTAATACACAGAGTTATCATGGATATGACAGTGCAGAAAGCACAAAGGCAGTTTGCGGAGGGATCTGGGTCTTGAGGTGCCCAGTGGATGCTGGTCCCTTTCTGTCATCCAGAGGAGGAGGAGGAAGGATGGAACATGCACACCAGGGACCACAGCATGTTTGAGGCCCTCACTGGAGTTCTTGCCTGCAGTAAGGCACATGAGGCTGCCCTCGAAGCCAGAACTGCTGGTATGGAGGTGAGCTTGGGTTAGACTCTGGTGATGATTTATAAGCCTAAGTATTTCTCATTATCCAAAACTTAAATGTTTGGGCAGGAAAAAATTAGGTTCAGCAGATCACACCATCCCCTAGGCAGCTCCTTGAACATTAGCGCTCTAGCTCCCCTGGAGATGGGGACCAGAGCCAGTAGAGAGACTTGCAGGTCAGAATGCCTGTGGATTTGCAAACTATCCTCCTAGAAGTCGTGGGGATTCCAGGAGGTACTCTGGAAGCAGCTGTGGGAGTGAGTAGGAGCCTGAGAGGTGGGGCCTTGAAACTACATCCAAACCCTGGACATATTTCTTACCATCTCCAGTGTTACTGCCCCGGTCTGGGCCACTTCATTTCTGACCTGAAGTAGGCAATAGCTTCCTAACCGATCTGTTTGCGTCCATCCTCATTGCCATCTAGTCTATTCTCAATGCAGTCGAAAGAGTGAATCTGTTAAAACAGGTCACATCAGGCCATTCCCTGGCTCAAAACTCTGGCTCCCCATTTCACTCAGCGTAAAAGCCAAATTCCTGGCCAGATTCTTCAAGTCCTTGCACAGTCTGGCCCCCATCACCTCTCCCTCTCCTCTCCTCCTCACTCACTGCACTCCTGCCACCCTTGTGTCTTGGCTGTTCCTCCAACATGCAGGTGTTTCCACGTAGGGCATTTGCTCAGGTTGCTCTCTGCCTGGGATGCTCTTCTCCCCCATATCTGCTAGGCGGTTTCCTTACTCCCTTTTCAAGCCTTTGCTCACACCTCATTTTCTCTGTGAGGCTTCACCTGACTTCTTCCTCTATGGCAGTTTTCCCCACACACAACCAGGCACCCTGGATTACCCTTCCTCTGGTTTACTTTCTTTTTTTTCTGTTGTATGTATCACCTTCCAACATATGTAATTTGTTGATTTACTATGTTTATTGTTTATTGTCTGCCTCTCCTTGCTAAAAAAAAATAATTCCATAAAAGCAGAGATATTTGTTTTGTTCACTGCTGTTTCCCAGGCAGGTAGAACACTGCTCAGCACTTAATAGGATTTCAAAAAATATTTATTGAATTAGTGTATGAATGAATGAATGAATAGGTTTCTGGGGCCATCACCTCTTCATCAATCAGAGCAACTTCATCTATAAAATTATGAGATTCCATTTGAAGAAAAGATTCACCAGCTAAAAAGTCCATTTAGAAACCACCACTCTGGTCCAATCCTCCCTTTACACAGAAGGGGGATCTGGGCCCAGAGGAGTTGCACATCCAGTTAGAGCAGAACCAGAAAAGGACCCATCTCTCCTGATTTATAATCTCACCTCCTTCCGTCCTTTTCACACTCAGTATTCCCACCTCCTGCTGTCCCTACTCCTGCCTTAAATCTTTCCACCTGCTTTTCAGGAAGCAGCCTTTCACAACTGGTCTAACCAGGAGTCTCACTGCTTTGAAATAGTAAGAAGGGCTGTGCTCTGAAAACCCCCTTCCCTTTTTTAAGCTCTGATTCCCACAAGTGACAGGTTGGTAAGTATGTGATAAGCTGGATTTTCTATTTCCAGCTCAGCCTCCCCAGGTGTGATTAGGCTTATTGATGCCGTTATTGCTAGTAATTAGCTTCTATATATTTTTTTTCCCTTCTGGCAACGCCTAGTTCCTAGAAATTTCGCAAGCATTTCTCACATATGCAAAGGTGAATGAAGTGGTAAATAGCACCATCTGTTCTGTATTTTCCTCCCCAGGTTTTTTTTCCCCTTTTCTTTTCTCCTTTATGGTATCTTATGGGGGAAACAGTTGGCCAATCATCCAGCCAGAGTCATAGACACACTTCATTAGCTTTGTCCTGTTTCCAACCTTAAATAAAAAGGAAAAAGAAAAAAAATTCCACAAATGAGTAGCTAATGCTTATCTCAGTGAGATTCTGGTGTTTAGCAATGAACAATGTGATACAGAGGGACTACATCCTAATGCTGGTGACACAGCATTATAACAGTGACCCTCCTTCTAGGGTGAGTGGTCAGGGCATGTGCAGCCACTGTCCCCTCGGCCTAGAATGCTCTGCCCCAGGCTTGGCCAAGTTGGCCAAGCTGCCTCAGCATTATCACCATCATTTATGACAGGCCTCCCCTGACTCCAATCTATCACATCACCCTCTTGTAGGCTTCTTTGTGTTAACTTCCCGTACCTTGTTTATCTCCTTTCTTAAACTCATTTACTGTCTGTCTCCAGCCCCACCTAAAATGTAGACCCCATGAGAGCTGGGACCTTATCTGTCTTGTTCCTTTCTGTATCCTGGTGCCTGGAAGAAGGCTTATTGTGAGTTAAAGTACATACTTCCACGGAAACAATACTTTGGAAGCTTGCACCCCATCTAGAGCTAGTAATCTCTGGGTTCCCTCACCATCTCTTTTCTGCTGTCACAGTCCTTCCCACCCTGTGTAAGCAATTTGCTGTATTATCTTACCTTTGTTTGAAATACCCAGAGTGGTTTCTGTTTTCATGACTGGACTTTGTCCACAGGTGATGAGACCACCATGCAATATCTGAAATAAAAAAAGAAAGCTAAATTTATTGCTTACCACAGTAAGGGAGAGCTATGTTGGTCAGACATATTCACTTTGAGCAGAGAAGTCTGCTAATATTATTTGGGGTTTGGGGAAGCACGGAGTTCAGGGATTAGAGAGCTTTAGAGGCAAAACTGTGTTGACGTCATCTGCAGAAGCTTGGTTACTCGGCTGAGGCTGTTGTTGCTTGGCTGTCACTCAGAGACATGTTTATTGAAGTGAGTCCGTCCCTGACTGGCTGACTTTCAGAAGTGAGGGCTGATGCAGACTGGGTAGGCTTGCAGAAGCATGTTCAGCGAGGCAAGTTGTTGATCAATTAAACAGGTTTAAAACCAGTCTGGGTGACTTCTTGTTACCAGGCCACAGAACAATCATTTTTTTCTTAAGTTTGTGGAAATATTTTTTTTATTGATGTCTTAATAGTTTATAACACTGTGGGGTTTTAGTTGTACATTATTGTTTGTCCGTCACCATGTGGATGTAACCCTTCACCCCTTGTGGCCCCCCCACCCCCCTTCCCCTTGGTAACCACCAATCAGTTCTCTCTGTCCGTGTGTTCACTTATATTCCATATATGAGTGAGTTCATGCAGTGTCTGTCCTTCTCTCTCTGGCTTATTTCACTTAACATAATACCCTCTAGGTCCATCCATGTTGTTGCAAATGGGACAATTGTGTCTTTTCTTATGGCTGAGTAGTATTCCATTGTATGTATATACCACATTTTCTTTAACCAGTCCTCAGTTGAGGGACACTTGGGTTGCTTCCACTTCTTGGCTATAGTGAATAATGCTGCAATGAACATAGGGGTGCATAAGCCTCTTGTGCTGGTTGATTTCATGTCCATTGGGTAGATGCCCAAGAGTGGGATTGCTGGATCATACGGTATTTCTATTTTTAATTTTTTGAGGACTCCCCATACTGTTTTCCATAGAGGCTGCACCAGTTTGCATTCCCACCAGCAGTGAATGAGGGTCCCCGTTTCTCCACAATCTCTCCAGCATTTGTTGTTATTTGTCTTGGTGATTATAGCCATTCTAACGGGTGTCAGGTGATATCTCAGTGTAGTTTTGATTTGCATTTCCCTGATGATTAGTGATGTTGAACATCTTTTCATGTGGCTATTGGCCATCTGTATCTCTTCCTTGGAAAAATGTCTGTTCATCTCCTCTGCCCATTTTTTGATCGGGTTGTTTGTTTTTTTGTTGCTCAGTTGTATGAGATCTTTATATATTACTGAGATTAATCCCTTGTCGGACAAACGATTTGCGAATATTTTCTCCCAGCTGGTGGGTTGTCTATTCATTTTGATCCTGGTTTCATTTGCCTTGTAGAAGCTCTTTAGGCTGATGAGGTCCCACTTGCTTATTTTTTCTTTTGTTTCCCTTGTCCGACTAGACATGGAATCTGAAATGATCGCTTTATGTCCAATCTCAATTAGTGTACTGCCTATATTTTCTTCCAGGAGTTTTATAGTTTCAGGTCTCACTTTCAGGTCCTTGATCCATTTTGAATTGATTTTTGTATATGGCGATAGGAGATGGCCTACTTTCATTCTTTTGCATGTTGCTGTCCAATTTTCCCAGCACCATTTATTGAAGAGACTTCTCTCTCTCCATTGTATGTTCTTTGCTCCTTTGTCGAAGATTAGCTGTCCATAGGTGTGGAAATATTTTTATTCTCAGTTCCTCCCATCTGGTCCTCATTTAGCCAAGGCTATAGGAGGGACCATCAAGGATTGTCCAGATCTTCATTGTAACTGATTCTCCTTAAAGACGAGGTTTCATTTGTGGACATCTGATTTTCAGATTGCATATTGATCAGTGCGATTCCATCCTATTTTCGTTACAAAATGATTTGTGAAACCTTTCAGATAATGGCTGCTCAGAAGCATTTAAGACTCTGGACAGCAAATACTGAACAACTGTAAGACAAATAAGTGTAACTAGAATTGTGTCACAAAAAGGAATTGGAAGACAATACAAAACAATGACTCAGGACTTTCCAGGCCTCAGTAAGAAAGCAAGTCCCAATGTCTCCCTGCATCTGTCTCAGATAGTCTTGTGTAGTTACTTCTTTTAGCTTGGATATACATTGCTTTATCTCACCCATAGCATTAATCCAGGTACAACGCTAGCACTAGCCATGGTTTGGGCTACGACTCACTTGGGGAAAAAAATCCAAATGCACAAAAGTTTTTTTCTGGACACAAACACTTCTCGAATTACAGAAACACAATCATGGAAATCTTCCTCACTGAATACAGAGTATAGTGTTGCTGGATTAGGAATGTTTCACCAGTTGATGGTACTATAAGAAGGAGAAAGTGACAATAACTCATAATTAGATAAGCACTTTGTAGAAAAATATTGGATGCCTTCTGTTAGCGATAGGGATTTATTATATGTAACATACATTGAAAGGTTTTTTACAAATTCTAAAGATGTTTTTAATGATTTTCTTGAGGTCTAATTGCTGTGAGGCAAAGAAGCTAATCACTGGTTATTGAACTGAGGTAGGCTTTAATAGGCAATGGGTTTCTGATGTGCATCGTGTTGCTGAGTTCTCATCCACAGAGTATGGCCTAACCTTTCTGTAAAGAAAGGTTTATATAATGTAGAAAGAATCCATTTGGACTGTGATGGTCCACTGCTCTGATTAATTTGTCTTGTCCATGGAGTCTTTTACCCACAGGGACTCTGGGACCATATGTATATTTTCTTTTTTGGTAATGTCTTACATACTGTAGGTATTCTTATGTCTAGATCAGCTATAATTTAAACACCTACAGCTCACACGAGCTACTGTACATTTTGTCTGTGAGTAGATTTTATTTATTAAATTTGTTGGTGTTTTACCACAGAGACTAAAGTTGTATTCTTTTGATAGTGATCCCAAAATATCAGCTACAATTATTATATGCCCTTAAATTTGTCTTTTATTATTGTTGTTATTTTTTATATGGTACAACCAGTCATCTTTACTTTAAGTCAAATTTCCTCTTTTTTCCCTTACTGTGTCAAGTTGGAGTAAATAGGGTAGTTGGAAATAATAGTGGCATCCACATAAACAAGAACAATGTCCTGTTATCCATCTGTAATCACAGATGATTCCCCTTGGGAATTTAGAGAAGGACAGAGAATTCCTTAAGTCTCTCAGAGTGGCATCAGCAGATTTCGGGGTAGTTGTCCTTTTGATTGTTGCCAATGTGGGACACTGATTTTTCAAAGTCCCTTCTGCTTATATTATCTATAGGTATCCTTGTCTGTAGGCTCAGATCTTACAGAAGAGAGGCCCTTTTGGTTATTTTATCTAGACATAAATTATATGGATTTCTAGCTTGTTTGCCCAATAAGGCTATTGAAATATCTATCCACATATTGAAAATGTTTAAAACTGACAATTAGCATTCTAATTGTTTTTTCTGATTAAAACCCATAATTCATTTTTAAGCCCATTTACAAAAAGGGATGACAAAGTCCCTTTTACTTCAGTATTGAGTTTATCCTAGAACATTGTTTGAAAACTATCTGAACTCTATTTTTTATCTTTAGTTTACCGATATTTTTTAATATTTTTAAGTGTGGTTACAAATGCATAACGTTAAATTGTTACTTTACAGTTGTGAATCTTAACTTAATCTAACCTTAAAAGAAAGACTGCTGAAACTATCTTATGTAGTTTATTTTCTATTTATTTAAAGTTGTATATAGCTGGGTTATTTATATCTTTTCTTTTCTACTCTGCCGATTTTAAATATATTTTTCCATCTGGGGGACTAAAAATTAATTGAATTAGTCTGTATAGATCTGTAGTCCAGGACAATAAGTATCTAACAATGTTGGAATTCTGTAGCAACATTTTGCCTGTCTTTTGAAGTGTAGGAAACTCCTTAATTATAGCCCTTGATTTGGCTCTAGACTAGGGTTTGAATTTGACTTCTATAAATCTGTTTTCTGGCCTAGCAATTTTACAATAGGATTGTTCTTTTCCTTAGAAAACCTGGAAGAAAGGGTAGCTTATTAAGGAGGTCAGGTAAAGTTGATCAGAAAGAGAAGGAAATGCAAGTGTATGTTTCAGAAAGTTACAAAGGCTTTGAGAGAGGTTATCTTGCAGGTAGGCTTCTGTTCTGAGGCCTGGGCACACCAATTAAAGAAGGAAACATTGACTAATTGGGTTTTTGTCAAAAGTTCCCCATAATAGCCATTATTACTCTAAGTTAAAATATTTCACCTTTACCAAGGAAAACGTAAGAGCCTTAAGAATATAACTTTACAGAGGATGTGAAAGCTCTTTCAAGAGGAGGCTAAGATTTTGACATAGAAAACTCATCACAAAAAAAGAGAGGCCACTATTGTCAGTCAACAGTGTGTCAACAGTGTCTAGGGTACTCCGACTTAGCAGCAGCTAGGAAGGAGCCATATGACCAACAGCTCAACAGTCATTGGCCTCAGATAAGGACTAAACAAAGTGACCTTGTCTCATAAGTTTACAAGACAAGGAATGTCCGCATAAAGGTTTTGTAGGAGATCTGAGGCAAAGTTAGACCAACAGCTTTCTCACAAATTGGAAAACGATTTAGACGACTGCCAACCATTCGTCCTCAGGGCTGGCTTGGATTGGAGACTTATCAGGCCTATGCCTCCTTCTTCTTTATGGACCACTTCCTTATGCATTTAACAGAAAAAGACAACCTAGAACAAAACAAAACAAAAAAAACACACAAAGCAAGACTTTGTATCTGTAGACAAACAAAAGCAAACGTAAAGCAAACAAGAGGAAATAAGAAAGTTCGTGGTAAAAATACTTATCAAACAACATACCTTCAAAACAAAAGGTGTGATGACTTTGTACAAAGACCTAAGTCTAATTATTTACCAGATAGTGCACCTCCAAATCAAGAAGTCTAATTATTTAGACAAAGACTTACGCCTAGTGATCTTATAGACAGACCTACCTGCTTACAATCATCAATGAGAATTCAATGAAGCTAGTCAGAACTTAAGAGTGTTGTTGAGACTGACTCATCTGGCAACAGACTCTGAAAGACAAACGGAGTTTGGGCACAGGGGGCCCAGTGAGTACCCATGTTGGTCTGATGGTTCCCTAGAACACTGCCAAGCCAGTCTTCGAAACGATCTTAGCGGAACCTCCAGAAATGATAAAGGATCATAAGAGCCCCACTCAATATCTGAAAATTTAAAAAAACTACACCAAAGCTGAATTTATTGCTTACGATAGTAAGAAACAGCTATGCTGAAGAGGCACATTCTCTCTGAGTAGAGCACTCTGCTAACATGATATAGGAGTTTGGGGAAGCACAGAGTTGAGGGATTGGAGGACGTTTACGCAAGACTGTGCTGACGTACCTCCAGAAGCTTGGTTACTTCCCCGAGACTGTTGTTGGTTGACTGTCACTCAGAGGCATATTTATTAAAGTGAGTCCATCCCTGACTGGCCACCCTTCAGAAGTGAGGTTCAGCACTGACTGATTGGCTTGCAAAAGCATGTTCACTGGAGCAAGTTGTTGATTGATTAAACAGGTTTAAAACCAGTTTTGGTGCCTTCTAGTTACCATGGTTACATAACATTCTTTTCCTAAATTAATGGGAACTTTTTTAAATGCTCAATCCTAACTGATGCACCTACCTTAGTTTAGGTCTGGACTTTAGGTCTATTTCTACTATGCCCCTTATTAACTTTGTGACATTTCTTGAAAAGTCACTTAACTTTACTAAGCTTCAGGCTCCTCATTTGTAAGATGGCTAATGACACCCACCTCTAGGATTACTGTGAAGATTAAACGTTATAATGATTGTGAAAACTCTGTAAATTATAAAATATCTTGAAAATATAAAACACAGTTGAAATCCTCTCAAAATGTGATAGTATATGCCAAAAGGGTGTGTAAATTCTAAAGTGCTATATAATCATAAATATTTATACAATCTTTTTCAATAGTTATATTATTATCATGCCCTGTTCTTCAAGACCCAATTCAAATGTTCTTTCCTACAAGAAAATATCCTTGAGAACCCAAGTCTTAATTGATCTTCCTACTCTCTGGATTTTTACATTTATCATCCATACCACACAAATTAGCACTTATAATTATTCTATCTTGATTTATTCAGTGTAATTTCTGGTTGTTGGTCTTATTTCCCCAGATTTAAGGTTGCTTAGTGTAAGTACCTTGTCTTCATTAACATAAAAAAATATCAGGGGTGGAGAGCTCATGAGCCCAGGGTCAATGAGTAGTAGCACATGTCTCCACGCCCCAATGTGAACCTATAGAGACATAGCTAATCAATCACAGAGCTATATCCCCCTGAGCCCAGAAGTTGTCTTAGCATTCTTTTCACCATAGCACTCCAGACAGCTGCTATAAGTTCAGTAGAGCTTATACCTGAGATAAAATCTTCTTGCCATCCTGGATCTACTCCAACCCTCTCATTTTCCAAATGAGAAAATTAAGGCCAAAAGAGGGAGTGGCTTGCTCATGGAGTACAGGGCCAGAACTAGAACCAGTGTCTCCTATTCCTTGTCATCATTCTTTCTTCAGTATCATGATACGTGCTGCATTGTTAATATCCCCAAGGGAGCCTGACACAGTTGCTGAGCTGATACTGGGTGCTCAACAAACACCTATGACCATCTTTCTTAGGGCTGAGTTTACTCAGGTATTTGGAAAGCAGAGCATTACCACAACGCTGTTGACATTGTAATTTAATATTATTGGGTTGGACTGAAGCTGCTGCTTAATTCATGATTGTGAATGATCTGACATTTTAGTTCAAATTTATAGTTTTCAAACTCTTTTCTTTCTACAATGAGGTGCACAAAAGATATCCCAAATCTGTTAAAGTACATACCCCACCCCCCACCACTTGCCAAACTATACCATTCACATAAATGGAAAGAGTCAACAATTGCACAAAATCTTCCTGGTTGAATATGGCAATGGAAAAATATATCAATCACATTCACAATGAAAATTAGATTTAAAAAGCATAAATCTAAATACATATTTGTATGGAATTAGTTTATTCTCCATCAAATTATATAAGACTGAATTTGATGTATCTAAGCTAATTGTTTTTCTTGGTTCTCTCTCCAGCACTTAAATGGCATTTAACAAAACAGTAATTAAAGGGAGTAGGTTTTTTTTAATCCCAACAGAAACAGTATTTTTGCTCTTTGGAGACTGTTGTTGTAAACTAGACCCTGATGTGGGAGAGAGAGGATTAGAGAGGAAGGGGGCTCTTGCTCAGAAGGAACCCAGGCTAGCAAATCCTTTCAGAAAGAGGCCCTAATATCCATTGTTACATAACAATAATAGGTTTACTTACCATAGCAACCAAACCATTCTCATTCCTTTTTACCTGCTATGTTATCTCTGGGAACACCGTGCCTTCTACAAACAGGTTCAATTCTTTAATCTCAAGCCTATTAAATTTAAGATTTTTTTCTCCCTCCTCCCACAGTCCTTCTTTTCCCCATTTCACTTTGTAAAAGAAAATATAACAACCAGAAAAGGCAATTTATCAATGTGTATTGGGAGCCATAATAACGTTCAGAGCCTTTGATCCCAAAATCTTTTCACTTAGAATTTATTCTAAGGAAAAAAATCAAAAGAAGGAAAAATTTTTTTCACTTGGGAAGAGTGAAAAAAGTTCAACAATAGGGAAATAGTTGTATTAATTATTACCTATCTACTTTAAGTGCTATAATACCAAAGACTAATAGGAACATGAACAACTCAAATTATAATCATAAATAAAAAGTAGAAAAAGATGGTCTGTGTATACATACTATCTTGGAACCATACAAATATAGGTACACTTGTGAACGAAAACTGGAGTGGCTGGCCCAGTGGCATAGCAGTTAAGTTCACACGTTCTGCTTCGGTGGCCCGGGGTTTGCCGGTTTGGATGCTGGGAGTGGACCTACTCACCTCTCACCAAGCCACGATGAGGCGGAGTCCCATGTAGAAGAACTAGAAGGACCTACAACTAGGATATACAACTGTTTACTGGGGCTTTGGGAAGAAAAAAAAGAGGAAGTTTGGCAACAGATGTTAGCTCAGAGCCAATCTTCCTCCAAAAAACAAAAACAAAAACAAAAAACTGGAAAGTAGTGGACAAAGACAAAAAATAATTTAGATCAAAATGGCAAGAGAATGGTTGTGTTTTAGTGGTGGTCGTTTTTCAAAATGTTCTTTAACAATACAAAAAATTAATCGTTCACCAGTGTAGTTAGTATTATGGCAGGTAAAAGCAGAAGGGGCTCTAGTTTGGGAGTCAGGAAATGCCACTAACTGCCAATATGACCCTGGAAAATCCTTTCACTCTCTGATCTCACTTCTTTCACCTATCAAATGAGGACATTAAGAAACTTTTTTCGAAGTTGACTTGTAGTTTTAAATTCTATTACCTTTCATGGACTTTCTTCTTTATTTAAGTTGATGTTTGAAAGTGTTTTAAAACGTTTAAGGGTGATAACTCTTTGTCAAATTTCAGGGCCTTGGTCCACTAAAAAAACTCTCAGACCTCAGTCTCAAGCTTAGAGAAATGGGTTACATAAAATAAAAAGCAATATATCTGTCTTGGCTCAAAACTAATCATTTTTTCTTGAGCATATAGTTTTGATTTATCCACTTTTTAGAAAAGCTCATACTTACAACTTGCTGCTGATTGCACAGTTAATCATGCAGTAAAAGTCTTTGAACGATGGAGAAATAGTGTTATCCAAGGGCAATCTGATACAATGAGTGAATATATCATGACTATTGGCAGGATAAGCTGCACTCTTCTCTTTGTTGAAAGGCACAGTGATATCTATATTTTAGTTTTATGTGCTAAGAAGTCAGCAAGTCAATGTTCTCAGCATGTGGCAACATGATCACCACAGGTGCTCCCAGGGACCTAAGAAGCAGTGTTTTTAGAACACACTTTACTTATCTTGGATCAAAAACTTAGTTCCCCTTCTAAGGCTGCCCTTCTCCTTTTTCTCTTTAGACCCAAATCCAGCCCATCTTTTGGGTACCCAAAACCTAGCAGAGGCTTTGTTGTCATATGCACGTGGTTCCAAACCATTGTCTTCTTTACCAGTTGTATGACCATGCGTCTTCTCTAAGCATCGTGATCTATTTATAAAGTCCTTCCTCACATGTTGGTGGCACGAAGAGATCTAATAATATATCTCTAGTATAGTGTCTGGAACATGGTGAACATGAAATAAATGTCAGAACCTTTCTCATTTCCTGATTCCCTCTCTTAAGAATCTTGTCTAGGGGGCCGCCTGGTGGCGCAGCGGTTTAGTCCGCGCTTGGCAGCCAGGGGTTCGCGAGTTCGGATCCCAGGCGCCCGCCGACGCACTGCCTGTCAGCCATGCCGTGGCGGCGTCCCATATAAAGTGGAGGAAGATGGGCACGGATGTTAGCCCAGGGCCAGTCTTCCTCAGCAAAAAGGGGAAGATTGGCAACAGATGTTAGCTCAGGGCTGGTCTTCCCCACAAAAAAAAAAAAAAAAAGAATCTTGTCTACAACACTATTGTGTGTAACACTTTGGCACTTTGTATTGTTTCTCAAATGACTCATATGAGTATTACTTATCTACTAAATCTCTTAGATGTGGGGTTCCAGCTACAGGATAAGCACCTACTGAACATTCTAGAAGCTTGGGGGAAAGTTCAGTAACATCATCCATTATAAAGAAGCCAAAAATAGAACTAATATTTATTGAGTGGTTCTACATATCAGGCACTGTGCTGAGGACTTTGAATACATTATCTCCTTAAATACTTACAAAAACCCCATGTGGTAGGTAATATCCCTGCCTCTCTACTCATGAAGAAATGACATTTAAAAAGGCTAATGTATGTGATCAAGAGATACAGATAGTAAATAACAGCTGAGATCTGGAACATACATTCCTGTAATTTTGAGTATCAACTCTTCTTAAAAAATGAATTGACTATCAACAACTGACACTTGTAGAACTGCTACAGGGTACTCAGGGTCCATAATTTAACCCCAGATTTGTAGATGGAGTGATACCTTTGATTAATGACTGTTAGAAACTGGCTCTGCAGCAGTATTCTAGCTCTGATGTCACTAGAGAGCTCATATTTCTGCTCCACCAGCTGCAGGATGATACAGAGAGGAAAGGAAGGATCGTCGACTCCTTGACAAAGGTGATCTGCATTAACCTACCTAGAAGAAAAGCTAGAGTGTCTCTAAGCCCCATCTCTAATCAGACTTTTCTCCAATGATATAATTATTTTCTTTCACTGATTCTCACAAAACTTGATCCGGTTCTATGATGGATCTCTTTTGTCTGTATTGGTTTTAAATGACTAAATTAATGGCTTTGGAAAAGAAACTTAATAACTCTTATTATAAAAGTTTAAAGTGGTTGAATTGGCATTGAATATTTTAAAATTCTGATGTTCTAGGAGTTTTTGATGGACCCAAATATTTTATGGACATCTTATATCAAGAGGATAATGATTACATTACTTTGAAATTCTGTCCTAAATGTGGCCTTTGCCTAATTGTTATTGCTACTTTTTTATTATTAAAGTAAAACTGTGGTCCAAATTCTTGAGGGGGCTGAGGTCTATGGTTGTAACAACACATGGGTAAAAAAAAAAGAAACTTTGAACATGTGTTTCCTTCAAAAGGTCCTTACATGTGCAAGTGTTGGCAAGGATGTAGAGAAAACAAAACTCTCATATATTGTCTGTGGGAAAGTAAAATGGCACAACCACTTTGGAAAAGGGTTTGTCAATTTCTTAAAAAGTTAAATATACATCTATTGCATATGATCCAGCCATTCCACTCTAGGTATTTACACAAGAGAAATGAAAACATATGCCAACACAAAGTCTTGTGTATGAATATTCATAGCAGTATTTTCATAATAGTAAAAAACTGGAAACAGTCTAAATATCCATCAATAGATACTGGGTCTGGAAGTCTAGCTTACTGAATGGGGTCAGCTTCTCTTCTTTAGTTTGGAATGAGCTCCAATATTTAAAGAGCTTGGAAGTTGTCACTTCCATTCTTACAACAAGAAAAAAGCTGAACAAACTGAAAGTTAATGACTTAATGACATTTTCATCAGAGATTTGAGGTAGCAGAGCAAACAAGCACCTTGAAATCTAGAGAGACAGACAGGAGAATACAAAGAATCACAGCCAAGATCAGTCTATCTGGAATAGAAGTTGTTGGAGCCATAAACTTATAGGAATATTTATACAGTAGTTTTGATAAATTTTTGGAGCATGAGTATGGACTAATGTGAGAGTGAGATACTCCTGAGATCCACAGTCTTGGGGGGGGGCGTTGTGAGTGGCACACTGTCATGAATTTTATCTCCAGGAACCCCACCGGGTTCTCATAGTGAAGAGCTAAGCAGAAACCTTAGTAGCAAACATTTTGAAATACTCCCAGCACATTTTCCATAACAAAAGCCTACTCTACAGGTAAAAAGACTACCAGAGCCTTACTGACTTGGGGGGAATGGCAATTACCTAACTCTAACCCTTCTATCCTTCCTATCTCATCTAGGGGGGAAAAAGTAAAAAAAAAAATTGTGAAGGTCTCAGCCCAGAGACAAAGGCCCATTAAAAGACTGAGATTTAATCATAGGATTATAGACTGCTTTCCCTCTCCAATATTTACCACCACATCAACAGAGCTCCAATATACTTCAGATAACAGCTGAAAGACAGATACTCTATTTAAGAAAGTGTTCTTAGGGAAACCTAAAGACTACAGATCAGACAAAAACAAGGACACTAAAGGAAACTGAAGCCTTAGACACTTAAAGCTACAGCAAACAGTAAACACAGCTTAACTCCACCAGGTAAACATAAGCTTACACTAACAGCCTATTTACCTCAGTTCCTATTGTCCAACGCGTCATATCTAACTTTCATTAAAAAATTACAAGGCATGCTAAAAGGCAAGAAAAAAGTCTGAAGAGACAAAACAAACATTCAGAACCAGATTCAGATATGACTAGGATTTTGGAATGATCAGACAGGGAATTCAAAATAACTATGATTAATATGTTAAGGGCTCTAGTGGAAGAAGTAGACAACATGCAAAAACAGATGGGTAATGTAAGCAGAGAAATGGAATGGAAACTTAAAAGAAATCAAAAGGAAATGCTAGAAATTGAAATACCATCACAGAAGTGAAGGAAGCCTCTGATGGGTTCATTAATAGACTGGTTACAGCCAAGGAAAGAATCAGTGAGCTTTATGATATGTCCATAGAAACTTCCCAAATTGAAATGCAAGGAGAAAAAATAATGAGGAAAAAAACTCAGAACAGAATATCCAAGAATTATGTGATAATCTCAAAAGGTGTAACATATGAGTAATACCAGGAGGAGAAGAGAGAATGAAACAAATGAAATATCTGAAGTAAAAATGGGTGAGCATTTTCCAAAATGAATGTCAGATACCAAAGAACAGATCCAAGAAGCTCAGAGAACACCAAGCAGGATAAATACAAAAAAATGTACACCTAGGCATATCACATTCAAACCACAGAAAACCAAAAACAAAGAGAAAATCTTGAAAGAAGCCAAAGAGGGGGAAATACCTAACATATAGAGGAACAAGGATAAGAATTACATTGGACTTCTCATCAGAAACCATGCAAGCGGGAAGAGAGTGAAGTGAAATATTTAAAGTATTGAAAGAAAAAGAAAATTAAACTATCCAGTGAAATTATCCTTCAAAAGTGAAGGAGAAATAAAGACTTTCTCAGGCAAAGAAAAACTACGAAAATTAATTGCTAGCAAATCTGCCCTGCAAGAAATGTTAAAATAAGTTCTTCAAGGAGAAGAAAAATGCCATAGGTCAGAAACTCAGATTTAAATAAAGAAAGGAAGTGTGTCAGAGAAGGAATAAATGAAGGCAAAATGACATATTTTATTTTTCTTATTCTTAATTGATTTGATGGATAACTGTTCAAAGTAACAGTAGTATGTAACAATATATTGGATAATGATAGCATATGGATAATCCAGATGAATGAAACCAATTTTACAAGAGATGAGAGGGAGGAATTGAGAATGCTCTTTTATAACATTCCTGCACTACTCATGAAACAGTGTTATCTGAAAGTGGATTTAGACTAGTTGTAAATGTATCCTGCAAGCACTAGGGCAACCAGTAAAGAAATTTTTAAAAGAAGTATAATTGATATGGTAAGAGAGAAGAGAAAATGGAATCCTATAAAATACTCAATTAAAACCAGAAAAGGCAGAAAAAGAGGGGAAAGGGAAAAAAGAATCAAATAACAAGTGCAAGGAATAGAAAACAGTTACAAACAGGTGAATGGATAAGAATTGTGGTTTATCCACTCAGCCATCCATTCAGCAATATAACGGAACAAACTATTGACATGGGCAACAACATGGATACGTCTCAGAATAATAATGCTGAGTGAAAGAAGCCAGACCAATATATATATATATATACACACACATACACATATGGAAAAAAATATATACATACATATATATTTTTTGTATAAAATTCTATAAAGTGCAAACTAATCTATAGTGACAAAAAGCAGATGAGTAGTTCCCTGGGGACCGGAGAGAGAGGTGAGGTGGGTCAGGAGAGAGGAATTACAAAGAAGCATGGAGAAACTGTTAGGAGTGAAGGACGTGTTCATTATCTTGATTGAGGGGATGGTTTCATGGGTATATATGCACGCCAAAACTCCTGAAATTGTATACTTTGAGTGCAATTTATTGTATGTCAATTATACCTCAAAAAAAGTTTTTAAAAAATAGCTTACATGAGGAAAGACAGTGAGATGTGAAAAAAGTGGCGAGCGTGGAGGTCTGATAGGTCTGCAATTAAATCATGATTTACTTGCAGCATGATCTTAGGCAATGTATTTAATTCTTCCAAATCAAAGTGTCCTTCTCTGTAAAATGGATATTGTGTTAAGATTGTGTTCATATATACCTGAAAACTTGACAATGGCTGAAACAAATAAGGGATATATTTGTCTCATGGACACGAGCTTTGGGTGTGGGCTGTCCAGAGCTGGCATGGAGGATTGGTGATGTCATTAAGGAACCAAGATCCTTCTACTGTCCTTAGTGATGGCTGCTATTCCTCAAGCAACTTGTATATTCCAGCAGGAAAAGGGAGGAAGGGGAAAAGGCACCATCGGTTGACCTCTTCCTATGTTTCATTGACTATAGCTGAGTCACACGGCTATCCATAGCTGAAAAAGAGTCTGGGAAGGCAAGTTTTTGTTCTCTAGCCTCTATTACACAGAAGAGAAAGCAATAAGGGGTAGGATTGGGTGTTAAAAAAGCCAATCTACAGCATCTACCCTAGGTACAGTGAGAGTAACTAGCCCAAATAGTCATTAAAAAGCTTTAAGGGCATAAAGGATAAAAGTTTGCTGTGAAAACCATAAAATGGAAAAAAAAAAAGTTGCTATTTGCTTCCTAATACACCAGAGGCCTACTCTTACCAGAGTTTGTAATCCTTTCAAATTAATGCCAGAGCCATTATAGTGCCATAATAAAATTCTCAGCTAATGAGATTTTGCTACATTAATATGTAAAACAGTAAAAACTATTTGTAAACACCATGGGCTACCTCAGGTCTATTCCACCTGTTGAGCTCATAAGCCTGGAGGTGGAAGAACTTCTACACACCATGGCTCAACCCCATAGGATGTATTTTCCACTAGTGATACGGTCCTCGCAGAATTCCCAGGAAAGCACTTGTCACGTCACCCTGGGAGGCCAGGAATCCTCTGATCAGCATACTGGATTGAACTACAATAGCAATATACACATGAAGAGAGAGAAGGGGCTCAGCATCAGGTTTCATACGGGCCTTTCTAGACCGTCCACTCTAGAGCCAGCCCTGATGGCCTGGTGGTTAAGTCTGGCGTGCTCTGCTTCGGTGGCCTGGGCCTGGTTCCTGGGTGTGGAACCACACCACTCGTCTGTCAGTAGCCATGCTGTGGTGGTGGCTCACATAGAAGAACTAGAAGGACTTACAATTATAATATACAAGTATGTAATGGGCTTTGGGGAGGGGAAAAAACAGAGAGAGGAAGATTGTTAGCTCAGGGCAAATCTTTCCTAGCAAAAAAAAAAAGAAAAAGAAAATAAATAAACTGTCTACCCTAGTCACACTCTTTCTCATTATCACATTTTATTTTCTGAAACACTACTGAAATTATTTCTTTATTGCCTATCTCCTCCCCCATCTTTGAAAACTTAATTCCATAAAAGTGAATTATGAGTTGTGTCCTATTTACAGCATAAATCTAGAATCTTGAACAGTGTTTGCCCCATGATAGATGTTCTAAATGAACATTTTGAATGCCTTTTTATCCACTTATATATTTTTATTGCTTCCTCCCATCTAGTTAATTAACACATCCATCACCTCACATGTTTTTTTCTTCTTCCTTTTTTTTTGGTGAGAACACTTAAGTTCTACTTTCTTATCAAATATTGATTATACAATACAGTGTTATCAACTATAGTCACCACGTTATACATTAAATCCTCAGACTTATTCATCTTATAACTGAAAGTTTGTACACATTTACCATCTACCATATACTATTGCTTTAATATCATAGAGATCACATGCTACCCACCTTTTGCTCTGTCTTTTAAACATCTTTACCAAGAACAGTATTTTGACATAAGTCCTGGGAATGAATATGGGGAAAATGTTTGTGAGTTGTTGAAGTGTGTGTAAAGGAAAATTTGATTCCAAAGAGATAATCTTCTAGGCATGTTTGAGCCGTATTAAAGATAATATTTTTGGTGTAGAATGCATAATTTTTGTAAAACCAAGTGACAAAGCTATTGATTTGAGTCTTAAATTTGTACTTTAATGCTTTTTAAACTGGCATATTGCCCATCTGTTGTGTAGGGGTTTTCTTTGAATATGTTCATATGTTTAAACCACAAAGAGGCAAGATTGTGCCATATCATTTTGGGAAAAGATGTGCATACCTAAAACCTGATGGGAAACATAAGAACTCGTAAAGCAGTTTTCTTCAACCAACATGCCATTGCCACACACTCCCAGCTTCATGACTACTGGGAAAAGTTTTTCTTCTGTTTTTTTAATCTAAAATATTTTTTGGCACTTTCTACACTAGGATAGCTGAATTTAGTTGTTGTGCAATGTGAATCTTCACTATAATCTGATGTTAGCACACATCCTCGAGGTGGTTGGGTTCTGACATTAGATTGGTCTTTATTTAGCTGAGATGGTCTAATAGTAAAGAGTAGATCCACTGACAAAACACATTAGGGATCCACTAGAGGGCAGCAAAGTGCAAACCAAATTTAAATTTGCCCCAGAAAGGCTGATGTTATAAAAAATTTGTGTCGTAAATAAGACTTCTTAAATACAAAAAATTCAAATTAGTTCAGTATTGTAAAATAATTTATGTACAAATGTTTCTCCTTTCTTGGAAGTAGTAGTCCAAAGATTCATTAGGTTGAAGAGCAAAATGAGAATAGAATTGGTTCTAGTCTCAGCTCTTTTACTAATTGTGTGATTTGGGGCAATCTACAATTTGCCTTTCTGGTCTTCTTCTATGACACATGAATCTGCACAAAATGATTCTTAAAGTCCTTTTCAACTAAAATTCCATGGTTTTATGATTTATGATTATATTTCAGTCATTTAAAAATCTTGTTGTTTAGGGTCTTCTATTATTTGATCAACCATAACTTGACATTAATGGATAGTCTGTTTGGAAATACCCACTATTATTTCATGGAAAATTTAGGTCTCTGAAATGTGTTGATTTACCTTCTTAATAAAATGACAATTCTGCCCCCAAACTATTATTTGTATATAATCTAGTGACAATAATGATTGCAACGTTTTCTGGAATAAGGTTTTACTATTTAAACCATCAATGCAATGTTTTTATTTAAAAAAAAAAACAGAAAAATAAAACCCCACAATGATTTTGTATATAGCCAAGTTGTTTTCATTCTCCATTTATTTTCCTTCTGAAGTACTGCATATGTGAACTCAGTATTAGTTACTTCACCAAAATTCTAAAATCATTAAGAAGGTTATACATTAAAAAAAATAATTGTTGGCTGAAAGACCAAGGAAATGGTGACTTAGAGTAGATAGAAGAGCACATTATAGGTCTGAACTGATTTTATATTTATATTTTATATCATTCATTTGGTCAACCACTTCCAGCTCCCAGATGTGGTTGATTTTAACAGTCAATGAATTCACAGTTATTCTTCACATTTGTTCAGTGACTGTCATCGTAAACACCACAATAACCCATTTTCAGTTTTAGCCTGAGCTATGACTAAAACCGAAACTCTTTTCTAAATAGCATTTTTCATGAGCACCAATGGGTAAAACTGTCAACAGTTTAGTGAAAGCAGAAACCATTTCTGAATCCAGACTGATAATGTAGTCATATCTAACACCACACCACATATTAAAATATTTTCAACCCTCTTAGAGCACATTTTCCTCTTATATGCACAAGAAAGGAAGAAATATGCCTGGTTGGCAATGAATGTGAGGGATGAAGGAAAAAATCATCCTTTAAAACATAGTAAACCTATTATTAGCAGACACCAGAGGTAGAACAATGTCATAGGTATGCTCCTGACTCCCTGCCCTGGCACATTAGCTCACCTGGTGCCAATAAGCCTGGTACCCCTTTTTCTATGACTCTGAGGCTAGTTAGCTTCCTCCTCAGCCAGGCTTAGGCTCAGCTCATCTCAATGCCTGAAGTCATTAGCACGAGATAATAAATTACTTGCTTCAACCAATTTGCTTTTCCACTAGAGGGTGAGGACTGTGAGGAGACCCCAACCTCGGAGTCAACAATTTCAAACATAAGTTGCAGTCTCACAACACTAGCAAGACGAGCCCTTCAGACACTGTATTACTTATGTAGAGTAATGAGTAAAATACCGATTGCCTAGGTGCAAATCCTGACTCTGCTCTTTATTCTGTGTCTCAACATCCTCATCTGCAAAATGAGATTGCTGTGCCAACTTTTTAAGGGTGGTTTTAAGAATTACAAGTTAGTATCTGTGAAACTATTATAAGTATTATTTAAGCTTAGAACATTAAAATGTGTTTAATTTCTCTGACGCTTTTCCAGCAAAATGTAGCCAAGAGTATCATCAGATCGGATTCCTACGAATATTCACAGTTGACCTTGGACAAGTCACTTCACCTCCCTTGGCCTCATTTTCTTATCCAGTGTCTTAAACAACACTCCATAAGGAATAAATAGTCTAAGATGGTCTTAATGGATGTTGTGGAATGAGCAAACTTCAAAATGAGGAAATTGGGGCAATTAGATCGCCAAGAGACCCTCTAGTTTTAACATGTCATGTGACTCATTATATCCCAACAGGACTGTGGGGAACAAACGAAATGCAATTGGCTATCTACACCGGGAAACACTACTGCAGAACACCGTACCATTTGCTGAAAAGAATTTTGAAGTTATCTATACAAAATATTACATCTTTTCTTGTGATAATTAATCCAGTATCATCTCTGCCAACATTGGACTGAAAGGCTTGAAACAATAAATACACGTTTATTTTGTACAAAGCGGCTGTCCATGTCCCAGAGTCCCCAGCCGGCAGAAAGCGCCCCGAGGGGAGGGCTGGGGCCGGCGCGCCCTCAGAGGAGCAGCAGGGGGCCCAGCAGCAGCTCGCCCTGGCCCAGCAGGCGGCCCCGCTCCAGCCCGCGGCCCTTGTTCTCCGCCTTGACGCGCACGGCCAGGCGGCGCACCTCGTCCTCCGAGAGCCCGTCCAAGCAGAAGTCCTGGTCGAAGGCGGCCTTGCGGCTCCGCCGGACCACGGCGCTGCGCTGCTGGCGCGTCTCGCCCGGCGGCTGCAGGACGAAGCTGACGCGGCAGCCGACGGCGCGGGGCTCGGCGGCTCCCGCGGCCAGGCCCTCGGCGCGGAGCAGCCGGACGCGGAGGCGCCCGCTGGCCGGACTGTACTGGGCGGCCAGGCGCAGGGCGCCGCCGGCGCGGCCCAGAGCCACGGTGCCCTCGGCCTCCAGGCGCTCGGGCCGCGGGCCGGGGGGCGGCGGCGGAGAGGCGGAGGAGGCCCGGGCGGGGGACCTTGAGCCGGCGCTGCGCTCCTCGTCCTCTTCCCCGCTGGACATGGAGCGGGCGCGGTCCAGGCGGCGACTCCTCCGGACCCGCAACGCACGTCTCAGCAGCCCTTCAGGGCCGCGCAGGAGACGGAAGCCGCGGGGCCGCCGGGGGAGCGCGTCCCGGGGCGGGCAGGGACCCCCGGGGGCCGCGGGGATGGCGGCGGGGACTCCGCCCCGGGGCACGAGGGGGGCGTTTCCTCGGCCGCCGCCGCCGAAGGTGTGGGCCCGGGGGCGAAGCGCGGCGGCGCCGGGGTCCCCGAGGAAGAGCGACTCCTTGCGGCGGGTGTGCGGGCTCTCGAGCAGCGCGCAGAAGCCGTAGGCGGTGCGCGCGCGGGGCAGGTGCGGCAGCGAGAGCGCGGCCTGCGAGCGCGGGTCCCAGTCCGTGCGCCCGGTGCCGTCGTCTGTTCCTGCTTCTTCGCTCCAGGAGTCCCGGAGTGCAGCCAGGGCCGGGCAGGGAGCGAGTCGCGGGGGTATGCAGAACTCGGGGATGCGGTCCGGGGTGAGCACGTTTGCGCACGCGGAGGGTGTTAAGGTCCTGGCTCGGCGGGCCCGACTCTGGAGAAACCCATTCCCGCCCCGCAGGAGGCGCTCGGGACCCCAGCAGAGCCGCTCCAGGCACCACATGAGGCGGCAAGTGCCGGATCCGGGCGAGCCTCTGCTGGAGCTGGTCAGCCTGCAAGGCACAAACGCACACTGATCGTCAGAGCAAGCTTTGCAGGGCGCAGCAATTCCTATCTCTTTGCTTCTACTTTTGGGGTGCTTCCTCCTGCCTCCCCCGGGACAAGGCAAACTGCCCCTCACCTGCTATTGCAAATTATGTTTCAGCGATTGAAAAACAATCGTTCTTCTCTTGTCCTGTCTCTATTCCGTAGTTACGTCTACTTCGGGGTTGGTTGCTTTAATCTCGATCCGCCTTTGCTGGCCTAAGGCGGAGATTCAAAATGTTGGCCTCTATCTTTCGTCGCGCTGTCCTCCATGCCACGAGGCGCTTTGCTTTGGCAATCGTTTCCTGAATCCTTGGATTCTTGCACGCTAGTCCTCAGCGAGAATTAAAATAATAATTGTTATCCCCTTCAGGACACACGATTTGCTCTCCCCTTTTAGTCGCAAAGAGCCTCAGAGAGGCCCAGGGGGAGTTAAGCAAGGCTATGGGTCCCTTCTAATGTACCTGGGGTCCGGCCAGATGGGTCTCTGCACCATTCAGCTTAGGGCACCGACCTGGAGAGGTAAGTAGCTTCTGGAAAGTTCAAAGCGCGCGCGGCGGGGTTCAGTACCACTGTTCAAGGACAACCAGCCGGAGGCTTTATACCTGGGGCCTGGGACGCCGGCCAATGGGCGGGCAGGAGCGGCGCTGCTTGGTAACCTGACGCCAGGCCTTCCCTTCTGCCACGTGGCTGGGTCTGCTGCACAAATTCAAGAGATCCAG
This sequence comes from Tapirus indicus, assembly GCA_031878705.1. Classification (NCBI taxonomy): domain Eukaryota; kingdom Metazoa; phylum Chordata; class Mammalia; order Perissodactyla; family Tapiridae; genus Tapirus; species Tapirus indicus. The sequence continues at coordinate 53,336,278 of CM062918.1, read as the reverse complement.
TTCTCTTTCCTGTTTTGAGTGGGGATGTTATCCTGAACAAGTTTTCCATTTCCTCACTGTGTAAAAGAGGATTGTCTTGACTATATCGCAGAGTCTTTGCGAGAATCGACGGACATAATGTGAATGCACAGAAGCACTCCACACCCACCATTAAAGGATAAAAGTCGGATTTGTCTTATTCTTACCTATAGTCTCCCCCAAATCCAGCCTTCCGGTTGCTCAGCTTTCGAGGTTCCTTACCTGCTTTGTGGGTTTCAATTCTGATTTTAAATATTTTTTCTTTGTTGATTATAAAACCCTCTGGGTATGGGGAACCTTATGGGGTGCTGGAAATATTCCACATCTTAATCTGGGTGGGGTTACAGGGGTGTATCCATATGTTAAAAAAAATCACTTAGCATACACTTAAGATTACATATAAGATTGTATGTATCTCATACCTCAGTTTAAAAAGTCAACCCCTTTCTTAAGCCATGTATGCTGATTTTTGATTGGGAAAATATACTCCTGCATATAACTGGGCTGTTGGAACCATCCTTTGGAGGCACCTGGACCATATCCGCCTTCCTAGGCTGTGCCCGCAGGAGAGACTCTGTTCCTTTCTTTTGAAAACTGACCTGTGCTCACTGTAAGAGAGCTGCTTCCAGCTAGCTCAGGTTGAAAGGGATCTGAGGCATTGTGTATTGGTTTAATATGTTTTCAAATCCACTTGTTTATGACTTAAGTTGTTTTAATTCACTCGTTTATGACCAAGACCAAAAAAAGCTGTTGTTTTGATATAAGAGTGAAGTAAATTGTGTTAGGATGTCATCTCATCTGTTGGCGTTGATAAAGAACTCAGCAGCCCAGCTGCGAGGGGCCCTCCTAGGGGCTTATCAGTAAGAACATGTGGAGAAGCAACTATGACAAGGGGACATTTAGGCTATAAATACTGAGAGTTTGTGAGAATTAGTCAAGAGTGTTCAGGCTGGGCAAGGCGACTCTTGGCTGATCTAAATAGCTCTCCGAAGAGCTTGAGACACTTGCTCCAGCTTTGGCCAAGGGAACTCTTTGGTTGGCAGTGGTGTTAAACCATGCAGAAGTCTCAGGAAGAGAAGGGACACCTGATGGTCCCTGGAGCGATAACTTTAGGAGCAGCCTATCCTGCTCATCAACACCGGTGCTATTGTTCCCCAGCAACAGGGGACTTGTCACTTTTGCGCTGGCAGCTGGAAGTCGGCTCTCAGCTGGCCCAGCCACCTCTCCCGAGTGCATACTCATATAAAAAGGTACACCTGGAACTAAATTTGGACTTAATTCCTGTCTTCGTCCCTTGCCTGGAACAATAATGTGATTAATTGATCAGTGGTTTGGAGTATGTTACACTATTTCTTTATTGGCTTATTAAAAGACATTATACTGTGTGCTATTGGCTTGTGAAACGATTAGAAATCCCACAGTGAACCTGTGTTAAATAAACTCTTGGCAAAGACAGTCTCCATCTCTGAGCATTTTTTGGCCCCCACAACAAAATAGGCATTTTGTTCAGTGTTTGGGTGTATGCTATTTCTGCCTAAAATACTGCCTTGTAAATTAATTGCTTCTCCAAATAATGTTCAATAAATTAAACTGAATTCATGCAAAGGTGATTTCAGGATGGGGCATGTGCATTTTGTTTCCAGGATATACATACACAGGCACTGTACTTGATGATGTACATATAGTTTCTAGAATTATCCCATAAACCCTGCAAATTATGATTATTCCTAGTAATTTACCAAGTTCACATAGGGAAATGGAGGAAATAATACATACTAATGGGCACAAATGACTTGTTTGGGGGATTAAATGACTCTAATAATGTAAAATACTTAGCACTCTGCCTGGATCATGATAAGTGCTAAATACACTGAAGCAGTGATCATTATTATTATTATTATTAATAAAAATAGAAGGGAAGTTGTGGAGTGCAGTGGTTAAGAAAATTGGGTCTGAAATCAGATCTGGTTTTGATTCCAGAATGGCTACCCACTATGTAACCTTGAGCAAGTTACTTATCCTTTCTAAGCCACAGTATCAAATGTAAAATTAGGAGGTGGGGCCTTTGGGAGGTAATGGGATTAGTGACTTTATAAAAGAGACCCAGGAGAGCTCCCTTGCTCCTTCTGATAATAATAGTATCTACCTATAGGGTAGCATATAATAAGATAATGCATATGAAGAGTTTAACATAGAGCCTGACATACACAATGTCAGATATTATATCTATTGTTATTACAGAAGAGAGCAAATGTTCATTAGTTCATTTATTCACTGAAAGTAGTATTTACAGAATGTTTCGTGGGTTCCATCCACCATGCTAGGCAGGTGGTTCCAGGCTGTACAAGATCATATGAGCTATATACATCTGTCAGAAGAGGAATGAAATGATGAAGATAAAATATTTGAATTCCGTCTGGCTGAGGCAGGAGTGAAACTGGGGGCCAACCTGCATTAACTATACTCGGTTAGTTGTCTGTTCACAAAAGCAGTTAGATAATGCATTACTAAAACCCATGTATAGATAACATCTCTGATGCTTGGGTCACCATGGTAATGGATGCTGGAGTTTTTCAGGAACTGAGAGTTGACTCCTTGTCCAGTTCAGGTAAGACCACCGACTCATCAACTGGGCCTTCTCGGATAACTGATAGATGACCCTTTGACGTCAAGGAGCTGAAAACTCCACCCTCAGATCATGGTAATGCCACCATTTTGTGAACATGCATCCTATGAAGAGCCATGAAGCTTGAATACCTTTGCTCAGATAATTAATTACCTCACTTCTCCTTACCTCCAATCATCTACCCCCACACTTTAGACCACCCCATCCCTTTATCCCATAAATTATGCTAATCCCCACTTTTCAGAGAGGTGGATTTGAGATTTGTTCTCCCATCTCCTCACTTAGCTGCCTTGTGAATTAAACCCTTTCTCTGCTGCAAACTCATTGTCTCAGTGATTGCCATAATCATGTGGTGGGCAAAACTAGCTTGGTTCGGTAATGGGAGTGAGAAGAGACCAATGACCACTATTTATATATTTAGTCTGGGGGCAGGGTTGGTGGGTCCCTGGGTTTACCATGCCTTGACTAGCTACTTCTTTGTCTTTTTATATCATCTCCACTCCTGGCCAAAAATCTTGGGCCGGTGCTAAATCTATGGGAGAATGATTACCAAATCATATACTCAAGGGTCATGTGCATGAGTTTTGACTCAGCTTTTCTCAGGAGACAAGATGATGTTGGCTCTGCAAGCAAGAGCCCAGAGAGCCCTTGGTTAAAATGGTGAGGCTCACAATCTGAGAGGTTGTCAAGCAAAGCTATGTTGTGGTGGGAGAAAGGGAAAAAGCACCAGGGCATGAGAAATGATTTAGGAGTGAAGAAATATAGACTTTGGAGTGAATCTAGCCTAGGTTCAAATCTGTTGTGCAAGTTTTTAGCTATGGGACTGTGGGCAAGTTAACCTCTTTGAGCCAAGTTGTAAAATGGGGGTAATAATACCTATTATACAAGATTGCGTGAGGGTTAAAAATGCATGAAATGCCTGGCACATAGTAAGTGCTGGCTAACAGTTAACTGTTATAATTACTATACAGGTTTGCTTGGCTAGGGATTAGCTGATTCACACATGGACTCCTTTGAAAACATTTTCTTCTTGGCCAAGTGAAGCAGATTTGCTTTGTTTTTATTAACAATTCACCTTCTTCAATAACACTTTAGAAGCAGAGATTAGACACTTCCTGTATAAGATTTCTTGAAAATAGCAGAGACCTGCCCTCGCATGGCTGGTCCCTTGTGACCACATTAAGCCTTATGTTTACTTACCTCGGGAGTGCAAGCCATGCAGTACTTGGGAGGACGGTGTAACAGGATGAGGCCCTGTGCCTGGAACAGACAAATCTATTTAGAGGAATACGTGGCTGTTCCAAGCTCACAGCTAGAGTCATGGGAATATCCAGTAATGGAGCTAGAAAACAATTCTGTCAAGTAAGCATAAATAGATCACACACCGTTGAGACCAGAGGTGCTCTTGGAGTAGAAGGAAACTGAGCAATTTAAAGCAGACTTAAGTAATATGTAGGAGGTTGAGTGTCGAGCAAAGGAAGAGAGTTTACAACCAAATAAAATACTAGTATTCTGACTTATCCATCTCATTCAACACAACTAGAGGATGGAGTAGTGGAAAGAATACAGACCAGGGAGTCAGGACACTTGGGTTTTGACTCGGACAGTCACTAACTTGTTGTGGGACTTTGGCAAGTCCCTTAATTCTTTCTCATACTCAGTGCCTCCATCAGTCAAATGAGGGGCTTGGATTAACCAGGTGATATTTATTTTCTGCTGGCTCTGGCATTCTGCAATCCACCCCAGAGCTTTCTCCCAGTTAACCCTCCTAACTTTTCCGACAGTCCATAGTGTCACGCTTATTCTCTAGCTTTCTCCCTCATTTCCCTTTTTCCCCAATTCCCTTTTACTTTTCTCAAGAAACTCCACGCTTAGGGAACGGGGTATAGGGTAGTGTGAAGTTAGTTTTTCCATTTTTAAGTGAAGTTTTTCCATTTTTGAGCAAGAGTTGTTAATATTTGAAAAGCATCCCTAATTTTGGCTTTTGTTTTTAACAGAAATAATATTTTGCTCATCTTTTTACTCCTCAGTCCCTCATTGTAATTGCCTTTGTTGTCCTTCTCATAGTTCTTAAGCCAGAATGAATGTAAGAACTATAATGACTAGAATGTCATTTTCTGTGGTTAACCTCTGTCTCCCAATTCCTTTTGGTAGAGAACTATACATTAGAGTGCTAATGGTGTTCCCTGACATCAGTTACAGTTTGTTCTGAATTGGGACTGTAAATTTCTGACTTCAAGAAGTATGGAAGATTTGGGGCATTACAGTGTACACATAATAATCAATCCCTCAAAACATACTGAAAAAGGAAAATATTAAAAATTAAAAGCTTTTAATACTATATGGTAATAGCATTATTTGTACTGACAATTTTGAGCTGAATTTTCCACCCAGAGATTTTCTATTCTGCCACTAACCTTTCAAAGTAAGATCTCTGAGAATTATGACTAGCCTACTGGTAATTTAACTATAATTATTGAAAGAGAAAAGGGTGGCAGTGCTCAGGGAGCTGAAGGAAATTAATACCTGCTGTGTAATTTTGGGGAAATCCCTTAACATTCCTGACCTTAATTTTCCTTTAAAATGGAAGTACTACTACCTGCATTACTTATCTCACAGATGTTTTGTGAGGATTACATGAAAATGAATACTTTGGCATAATAACAGTATGATAGCTCATGAGGTATAACCGAAGAACTATTAACAAAATGGAATAATGCATGTAAAAGCAAGCATATGCATTATTCTTTCACAAGTGTAAAGTACCATAGAAGTGCCAAGAATTATTATTACACAGGATTAGTACTGCCCACTTCTTCCACTAGACTACACTTTCTATTCCATTTGCTTGAACATGATTTTCTGCCTATGGCATCTTTCGTATCGTCTTGCACTGTTATTCATACAGCCTTGAATTGTTTCTTAACTTTTTATGGTGCATGCCTTATCCCAACCAGAACATTATATTGCTTTTGGCATTTCCCTCAGTGCATAGTTGGTGTGAGTGTACAAGGGGAGTGGGGTTGTTGGAGGAGGCAGGGGTGGACTAGAAAAAGCTTGAGGGCAGACTGAGTAGGGCTTTGTGAACACTGGAAAGTTATTGGATGTTTCTGAGTGGGTGACTAATGTTAAAAAAGAGACAACAGGCCCAAAATGGAGTTACTTGTGCTAAGCTCCACCAAAACTTAATACCTAACCTAACTGCGGTTTCAACCTTCCTAGGAATGTGACCTTTAACCAGCCAACCTGGAATTTTCTGGTCAGCACAGGGAGGTAATCCACTGATAGACCCCTTCCATTTTTCTTAGGAGGGTAACCTTGCCTGAAACAATACATTTTTGGCTAATAATTTCTTTTTTTTTCCTGCTTCCTCTCTGCCTTAAAACAACTTTCCTTTTCTGCAGTTTGATGGTGTGCCTTTCTATTTGCTAGATGGGATGCTGCCCAATTCATGAATCATTTGATAAAGCCAGTTTGATCTTTAAATTTAACCAGGAGTGAATTTTTGTTGTTTAACACTAACCTGAGCTCACCTGTGCTTTGGAAAACTAGCTCCGGTGGCAGTGTGCAGATGTATGGAGAGGGGAAAAACTAGAGGCCAGGAGGCCAGTTAGAAGAACTGCATGGTCCAGATGAGATATAAGAATTTAGGAATAGTATAATAGACAAAAGTAGAATGGTAAAAGTAGAATAGACAGGTTTGGCTGTTAATTGGTTGTGGATGGCGAAGGAAAGAAGTCTAAATGCCTTGTAGGTATTTTATCAGGGTGACTGAGCTAGGAAAAACAAATAGTTAAGGGTTTATTTTCTGTGTGCAGGGGTGGAGGATGGAGGTGAGTATTGACAGTACTCATTAGTATTGTTTTTGTCTTTCTTTTACATCTGTTTTACGTAACACCAGTTGAAGATGTTTTGACTTTTTTTTCCTTCTCCAGTGGACTTTGAATTTAAGAAATGATTTTTCTTTTTGATCCTGTACAAGCCTAGGTTGTTATCTTAGTCCAGTCAGGCTGCTATAACAAAATACCATAGACTAGGTGATTTAAAAACAGCACAAATTTATTTTTCATAGTTCTGCAGGTTGGGAAATCCCAGATCAAGCAGATTCAGTGTCTGGTGAGAGCCCACTTCCTGGATCATAGATGGCCATTGTCTTTGCTATGTCCTCACATGGCAGAAGAGGCATATCTTTTTTGTAAGAGCACTAATCCCCATTCTTGAAGGCTCTGTCCGCAAGACCTAATTACCTCCCAAAAGCCCCACCTCCTAATACCATCACACTTGTGATTAAGGATTTCAACATATGAACTGGGGGTGAGGGGGCACATTCAGTCTATAGCAGTTAACTAACTTACACATAGTTTTTAACACATTCCCCGTAACAAAGTATTTAATAAACGCTTGTGACTACAAATAATCTTAGCATTTCTCAGGTTTATTTCTGTTTACTGCATCTCAATAGCTTCTTGAAATATATTTTAGGAAAAAAGTCCAGTTCTCTCAAGAAAATTGGTTTGGCAACGGGTGGTTAAATTTCACTAACATAGAAAATCCTTTTATTATAAAAGTCCTGTTTTCAAAGTCTTGCCAGGGACAGCTCAACGATGGCACGGCAGAAAGTGATGTAAAAATAACGGCTAACCCACACTTAAAGGAAAAAAAAAAGAAAAAAATACGTTTATGTATTTCCCTAATGGGATAGATAACTAAGACGTGGCTCCAGAATTAAGAACAAGTCAAGCTCAGAAGGGAGAAAAGGAATGAGTTGAGAGCGAAACGCATATTCAGTTCCTATTCTGCCATCTTATGCTGCAGTTCTGTTACCCCTCTTCCTGCTTTTACATCATTAAAGTGTGTTTTCACGAAGCAAAAAAAAGCGGAGATCTTGCCTCAGGCGGAGCTGATAAATAGTAGGACAAGGGTGCAGGGGACCCACAGGTGGAGGGGTGGCTGCTTAGGAGGCGCTCGGCGACGGAGGTTCGAGGCCTGGGCGGCGCCAGGCTCCCGTCGGGTCGCTTGGGGCGAGGCCCGAGAGGGGCTTTCACCCAGGACCGCTGAGCTCTGCAGACCTGAGGTCAACAGGAGAAGGGGAAGCCGAGCGGCCACACAGATATCTCTGTGCTAACTCCTTTTCTTCCCTAATATCCTTTTCGTCTCGTGCAGGCTCCTCGGACACGACTGCGGAGACAGGCCCAAAGCCGGCTTCGCTGCAGCTCATCCGCCCGCCCTTGGGCGGCACCAGCTCTACAGTCCAACACTTCCCAGACCCCGTAGCCCGGGTCCCCGGCGGCGGCGGCGGCGGCGGCGGCGGCGCGCCTGCGCACGGCCGGGTCACGCGCGGCGCGGCGTGGGGGCGGGCCGGAGCCGGAGGGGCTGTCATGCGGGGCGCAGGTCTCCACCCTCAGCTGTGCCGGGCGGTTCCGGCTCCTCCCTCTGCCGGCGCCTCGGCCCCACCATGGTGCTGGAGTCGGTGGTCGCGGACCTGCTCAACCGCTTCCTGGGGGACTATGTGGAGAATCTGAACAAATCGCAGCTGAAGCTGGGGATCTGGGGCGGTAAGCGAGGGGGCGCGGCCGGCGGGCTGCGGGCGCTGGCTGAGGGGCTCACGCCGCGGGCTCCTCCGCCCCGGCTCCAGCCCGGGCCCTGCTCCCTTCGCCGCCTGAAACTCCGCCTCTGGGGAGGGCGCTCGGCGGGGCCCCGTCCCCGGGCGGCAGGTGCAGGGCGCCGCGAGGCCTGTGCCCGCCTCCGCCGCCACAGGGTCCCGGGTCCCGGCCGGGGTGGGGAGATGCGGCAGGATCGCGCTCGCGCTGGCCGAGTGCCCGCCTCCGCGTCCCCGAGGCCGAAGCCCCTGCCCTGTCCACCTTGGGGGCTCCTCTAGCTGCCCTCAGCGTGGGCCCTTTGGCTCCACAGCATAAAAAGCCCTGTCTTCTCCCGCACCGCATGGAGTGAGGATGGCTGCGTAGTCACACACGCCCAAATAAAGTGGCACCAAGGAAACAGAAAAACGAAATTGTGTTTCGCAGTTATCTTTTCTGGCATCTTATAGCTAGCAGGAACTGGCTTCCTTCTCTTTGGGAAGGATCAGCAGGAAAAATCATTACGAAAGGCGTGTCGGTAGGGTGTTTTCCTCTTAGTACTTTCAGCTTCTGAGAAAGTGATTTCTTCCCTTAATGTTTCCTTCTCTCTCAGTAAGAACAGGACTTTCAGTTTTTTGTTGGAGCAATAGAAAAAATTCAGGACACGACCATCATGATCATTAATTAGGTGCATGCCCACGAATTTACACCAACGTTTCTATCCTAGAGATTCAGTGTATGGAGGTAGACAGTAGTATGCTTGCATACTCTTCAAAGTGTAATTATTTGCACTAATTACATGTTAAGCTTTGGGGACATTGGGGATACTTTCTCACTCTACAAAAGACTTTTGGTAATTTTGTCAGCTTTGGAGGGAAATCCAAAGAACTACTCAAATGGATGGAACTGCTTTAAATTCAGTCAACAAATAGTTATAACCTGCGCTGTCCAATAGGGTAGACACCACTGTGGCTACTGAGCACTTGAATTGTGGTTAGTGCGAACTGAGACGTGCTATAAGTATAAAATACACGCTCAGTTTTGAAAATGCTCAATAGGAGAAGGTGTGTCATATCGCAATTTTTTAATGTTGATTACATGTTGAAATAATATTTGATCATAATGGGTTAAATACAATATATTACATATATATAATATACATTACATATATAATATATGTAATATGTGTGTTAAATATATATTACACATAAATACATATGTTAAATAAGTATATACAGTATATTTTAAAAATTCATTCCCCCTTTTTTCTTTTTTTTAAAAACCTGGCTCATAAAATTTATAGTTACATATGCGAACCATATTTTTATATTGGGCAGTGTTATAGAACTGTGAGTGCTGCCCTAATTTGTGGAGGAGCCTGCTTTTAATTACTGATCATTTGATTGGTTCAGTGTCCTTTGCCCTACAATACGTACTTTAACGTGTCCTCCCCCCACACTAAGTATCATGTGAAAGAAAGAGACATTTAGGGAATTAAATGTCCAATGCCTTCTGCAGGGTTCGAGTATTTCTTCAGAATACTGTCTAATAATACAAATTATTCTTTCTAGTTTGTAAACATTATTTGAAATCTGAAAAGATACTGGGCTAGCATTTAGGAAACCTGCTGTTCTAGGTTGTTGTGATAGACAAGCATTTACCTTACCAGGCCTTAGTTTCTTCATCTTAATTTAAACTTTAATGGAAAAAAATCGTACCAAATAGTATAATATTCCTATGTAATCACTAGTCAAAATGAATTAACTTATAACATTGTGTCCTATTTACCTCAGACTTTTTTTTTTAAAGAAATAAAGTTTATGGATACATTCAGAGAGTCCTTCCCTGCAAATTTTCCTTTTTCTTTTTCTTAAAAGTTAGGGTTTGGAGTAGGTAATATCTAAGGGTCCTTCAGTGCCTATACTCTGTGATTCTAATTGTAAATGTTTTTACTATGAAATTGTGAAGTATACTGCCTGAAGATTTTGAACTTTTTCACAACTGAAATTAAAATGCCATAATTTTATGTCATTTACTCTTCCTTTTTTTTTTGGTGAAATGTAGGAACAGAGACTTTCTTGTCTTTCACCTCATTTTTTTTCTTTTAGAGAAAGCATTCAGCCAGTAGCCAAAATCAACTTTATGATAGGCCTGAGCAAATAAACTCATTTCTTTCAGCAGCTGTATCCAGTGGAAGTCCAATCAGGGATTCCCTCAGCTTTATCAGCCCACAGTTCTGCTTCTGCAAAGTTTTGCTGCCTTTTATTTTTGTGGTTATTATAAAAGAAGCTAGAAGTCATGAGCTTTTACTGTTATTGCTCAATATATTTTCTTTATGACACTAATCCCCCATTGAAATAGAAAGGCAAAATATGTGAGTTGACTATTTCTGATCTTTGAAAATATGCTGAAGAAATTTATCTTAAGCTTTTTATGGTAAACAAGTGGGAATATTAATTTAATGCAATAGCTGATATTTATGACATCCATGATGTTGACAAGTATTATAAAGAAGTGAGAATTTTGGGGCCAGCCCGGTGGCGCAGCGGTTTAGTCCGTGCTTGGCAGCCCGGGGTTCGCTGGTTCGGATCCCGGGCGCCCGCCGACGCACTGCCTGTCAGCCATGCCGTGGCAGCGTCCCATATAAAGTGGAGGAAGATGGGCACGGATGTTAGCCCAGGGCCAGTCTTCCTCAGCAAAAAGAGGAGGATTAGCAACGGATGTTAGCTCAGGGCTGGTCTTCCTCACCAAAACAAAAAAAAAAGAACTGAGAATTTTATGTAATCTTATTTGGAAACTATTTGCTTTAGCAAATAAGGTTTATGTGTCATAGAGTTTGACTTTTCTAGTTTTTTCCTTGTTAAATTTTCACATCTTGAGAAAGGGAAGAATTTAACCTGTAAAAATGTCACACAGCTGATCGTACTATTCTTTGGAAACAAATTGTAAACCAAGGTGATTCTTCTTAACTGGAAGTGTTTGAGTAGGCTAAGGCAGTGATTTTCAACCTGGGATGACTTTGCTCCCAAGAAGGTATTTGGCAATGAGACATTTTTGGTTGTCACACTGAGGGGTGGAAATGTGCTTCTGGGATCTAGTGTGTAGATCCCAGGAATACTGCTATATCCTAGAATGCGCAGGACAGCTCTGCACAACAAAGATTTATCTAGCCTGAGATGTTTGTTGAGAAACACTAGTCTAAGGAGAATATTGAGATTGTCTTCTGCATTTGTAGGAGACCCTTTGGGTGCTGAACAAGTTGTAGTGAGAGGTAAAAAAGGACTTAGAGGAAGTATATGCCTCATGAAATTTATAACTTGAGAAACAGATGTCTTAAGAAGTGACCAAAAGGTATCCTGTTAGTAAAAATGTATAATCTTTGTTTGGATGATATCAGGAAGTAGTTTTAAGAATCAAAATGTTTTGTTAACATAATTTGAAAAAGATCATGCTGTGCATACATTCGTACATACATAGGCATTCACAATGAAATCACAATAAACAAAATGTTGTAGAGTGAGAAGGATGGGGAAATTTATTTGAATGTTTAGAATCAAGAATCGTACTGTGTGTATTGCCTTTAAATTGGAGAAGCAAAAAAAAAAACCCTCTCATTTTCTGATTTTATTCTTTTAAAGACTTTTTCATGCCAAGCAATTCCTATGTATTTTTAAAAGTGATTTAAGCAGGATAATCTTTTAAAAATTCTTGCTGTTGTAGAAAAGTGAGATCTAATTATTTACTAGTTGTGGGACCCATGGGTGAAACATTTTAATTATTTAAGCCTCAGTTTCCTTATCTGTAAAATGAGGAAATAACATGCTGTGTTTGTGAGATAAATTTTGTGAAAATCCTTTGTAATTATAGTTGTTAAATTGTTAATATTGACAGTAATAGTGATGATAAACCTAGCTGAGTGACGGAAAACAGCCTGCTTGGTTTTATTTTATTTTCTTAAGTATCTTTTTTCATAACTTCAGACTTTAGGGTTTTCATATTCTGTAGTGTGATAATTTTGTGTAGAGCTAACACCACGTATCTAAACCTTTCTCATTTCCCAGACAAATTTCTTAAAAACCTATTTATGTTTGAATTTGCACTTACAAACTTATATTACCTGCCAGCTAGTTTGTAAGTCAGGTTTTCAGAGGTTCAGAAAAGTGCCTGGTGGGCATGTTGCTGCCTATGCAGGTAGGAAGGTTTATCCAGATTTTTGTTCCCCACAGACTAGTACCAGGAGATAAATTGCACAGCCCTTAGCTATTTGAGGTGTGTCCAAGATATAATTGTTTTAAGAGTAACATATTTGAAAAGGTATGTTGAAGGGCTAGATCTTGGGCAATTTGGTTTAAGTAATATTGTTGCAATGTGGAACCTTTGTCAGTTTGATTTTTCAAGGTGATTTACTGTGGCAAGTCAGCAGGAAAATCCTTCATTCAGAACTCTGCTGCTCTCACTTCCATTTGACAGGTAGAATATACATAGAGGCTGTGATGTGTTGGATGCAAGGAGTGGCTGTGGTGACCAGGAGTAGGAGCCAGGTGGAGTGCTTTCAGAGTTTGTAGCACTGCAAACCAGCTCTGCAAACTTTTGGCTGAGCCCGTGCTGATTACTGTACTATCTTTCATGCCACCCCTGACACTTTTCCATCAGCTGCCAGGTATTGTTGGAGCAGAGCGGCATAAGGAAGGAGGAAACCTGGGTTCTAATTCTATCTCCGATACTGCCTAGTTGGTGTGGTTTTTGGCAAGTCACTGACCAGTGACCACTAGTTTCTTATCTGAGAGGGTTAGACAAGGTCATCACTTCTGGCTTTAAATTTCTGTGATTTGAAGAAGTCCAGAGGATCGTGAGCTCCTTCATTAGATAAGTGGTACTGCCGCTTGCTCTGCTTTCATGGTGAGAAATGGTAGTCAAATCATGTATTTGTTTCTTTTCCTTTTTGTTCTTCACTCAATATTGGTGAGCAAAGAGTCACAGTCATGAAATATGACAAGATAAATGAAGTTCCAGCCTCATGCTGATATTTGCAAATCCAAATCTGATATATTACATTATCTTAGCAGGTAGCTGTAGGGAAGGTTGAGAATGCAAGAAACAGCAGGCCTCTTTGCTTCTTTTTACCTTGACACATAAAACATAATAGTATCTAGGTATTTCTAAACCTGTAGAGGAATTTGTTTTACTCCCTTCTTCCCAGCCAACACTTGGTGTAGTGAATGAAGGTCACATTTCTCATTAGCTTGTCTATACCATGTAAAATAAACAAAAAGTTCAATATTGTAATATATTTAGGCTAAGTTATTACAGTTAAAAAAATGCTTAAAAGTTTAAATTGAAAATACCTTTCAACATATTTAGATAGCATTGTAAACTAAAAATTCACCCCTTTTCTAGAAATAAAACTGAAAGTTGGTACTTTTTTTTTTTTTCTTTTTTTTTTTGTGGGGAAGACCAGCCCTGAGCTAACATCTGTTGCCAATCCTCCCCTTTTTGCTGAGGAAGACTGGCCCTGGGCTAACATCATGCCCATCTTCCTCCACTTTATATGGGACACCGCCACGGCGTGGCTGACAGGCAGCGCGTCGGCGGGCGCCAGGGATCCGAACTCACGAACCCCGGGCTGCCAAGCGTGGACGAAACCGCTGCGCCACCGGGCGGCCCTGAAAGTTGGTACTTTGATAACCATTCTACTAAGAAGCTCTGCCACCTTACTCACTATTATGAGATCCATGATGTGTACTTGAAAGGGAGAAAGTTCAGTGGTATGATGGCAGCTTTCCACCTTTCGTTGCCAGGACTTCCTATTTAATAGGGAAATGGAAAGAATAAGAGTCAATTGTTTCCTTTCCCTCTTCCATCTTCCCATCCCAAGACAAAATCACTGTGAACTCCTATTAAAAGGAATCTAGATTGGTTAATTTGGATTAAATAGCTAGATTAAACTGAAATGAATCACTACAATATTTTCTTCAGTATCTTTACTGAAAAATTAGTTGTTAAAGTAATTTGATTTATGCTTTAAAAAACTGTTCAACCATTTACTTTAGCCCTCTTCTTTGGAAAATGAACGTGTCTGAATATTTTGATATGTTTTCAAATAAATAACGAGTGTTTATATTATAGATACATGAAGGAAATCTTAAGAAATAAATACATAGCACTACATATTCTTTTTTTCACTATTTTACAATATGCAAAGCTAGTTTCATGGATTAGGGCATGACATTTTTGTTGGTTGGTTTTTTGTTTTTAATGACAGTTTTGGATTAATCTCTATGTTGTATATTAAGAACATTGACCAGGGAGTCAGGAGACAGGTTCTGTTCTTAGCACTGCTACAAATTAATTGTATAACCTTGTATAAATCACCTAATCTCTTTAGCCTTCAGTTTCTTCATGTATAAAGTGAGAGGGGATTAGGTTTAAAGATCTTTATAGTCCTGAATAGTCCTAAATCATAGCTTGTGAATTTCTTTTGTTTTTGGAAAATGTAGTTTTTTTTTTTTTTTTTTTTGCTGAGGAAGATTAGCCCTGAGCTAACATCTGTTGCCAATCTTCCTCTTTTTTTGCTTGAGGAAGATTAGCCCTGAGCTAACATCTGTTGCCAATCTTCCTCTTCTTTTGCTTGAGGAAGATTAGCCCTGAGCTAACATCTGTGCCAGTCTTCCTCTACTGTATATGTGGGTCACTGCCACAGCATGGTTGATGAGTGGTGTAGGTCTGCACCCGGGATCTAAAACTGCAAATCTAGGCCGCTGAAGCAGAGTGCACCAAACTTAACCACTAGGCCATGGGGCCAGCCCCCAAAGTGTACGTTTTTAAGAAGTATTATAATGACTAGTTTGCAATGCTATTTCCTGCTTCTATGTTTTCTACTGTGGCACTATCCTTTCTTCTGTTAATCCTCCTAACACAAACCTTGATTCTACTCTATCTTTCTGGTTATATCCTTGTTAGTTGTACTGATTTCAGTTTCCCTATTTGATTTTGGGTTTATTCACACTTTTAAAATGTGAAGACCAAAAGTGGATCCACCAACTACCCAGGCCTCTCAATGCTGAGTCTAATTCTTGTGTGGCATTTTTTTTTTTCCAATGGACATGGAATTATCTTTTGAATTAAAATCCTCTAGCTTTTCTGCTCTGCTCTGTGGGAGATAGTGTGATGTTCAGAAGATTTGAGCCCTTGGCTCTATCACCCACTAGGTTGACATAGTATTCCTAGGTCAGTCGTTTAACCTCTCTAAGCCTCAGTTTCTTTTGCTTAATATATATGTTCTACCTCCTTCACCAGGAGGCTGTGAGGATCAAGTAGTATAATAGATCTGAGAGTATTTTCTAAAACATAAAGGTTTATGTTCTTATTGCAGTTGTTTCTACCCCAGTATAACATGCATTCTAGATCAATTAAGTCAGTATTTACTGAGCACCTACTATGAGGAGAATCAGTAAGGAGTTTATCGTCAGGTTGGAGATTTATATAGTTAAGTGTTAAGTGCCATAAGAAAGGTATAGCTAAACTTCTGTGAAAGTTCAGATTGTTTCTGACTGGAGGTATTTGACATGAACATTGTATTTCTTACATTTATTTTGTAGGCTGTTATGTGTTTTATTTATTCATGTATTTATTTTTTTCCTGAGGAAGATTATCCCTGAGCTGACATCTGTTGCCAGTCTTCCTTGTTTTTTGCTTGAGGAAGATTGGCCCTGAGCTAACATCTATGCCAGTCTTCCTCTACTTCATATGTGAGTTGCTGCCGCAGCATGGCTGACGAGTAGTGTAGGTCTGTGCCCAGGATCCGAACATGTGAACCCGGACTGCTGAAGCAGAATGCTCCAAACTTAACCACTACACCACCACTATACCGGTAACTGGGCTGGCCCTGGCTATTATTTGTTTTTAAATCCATTCTTGGACTTAGGGAGGCTTGTTCCATATTATGCTGGTACCATTGATTTTTGTTGTAAATATACTAACTTGGTATACAACCATTTCTTTTTCTATTGTATTTTTTTTGAGATGACTCCAACTCTACTTACCTTGGTGTCATTTGCTAATTTAATGGATTTACTTTCATTTCTGTCTTCTGGTTCATTAGTAAAGATTATTAGGTAAATTCTGATCCAGGATTTACCCTTTTAAGGGACTTCTTAAAATGTCCTTCAAGATTAGCTTTGAAATTTTATATGTGTGACTCTCTAGCCCTGTATGCTCATCCAAATATTCTAGTGTATTACTGAGAATTATATAGGGTCAAAATCAGACACCTTCTCTTCTGAAGCACGGACTACACTTACTGCCTACTCTCATCCTTTAGCCTGTTAGTCCATCATAGAAGGAAATCGCTTCATAGAACTTCCTCCGAAACTTCGTGGGATCAGAGACCTCTGACTGTGGGATTGGCTTTAGTGCTTTCCTTGCTGGCAGAGTTGAGTTTACCTGTCTCCATTCTTTACCATTCTTTACCTGTCTCATTCTTCCCCTTGTTTTTTTTTAAAAGATTAGACACAAATGTTTACCCTTCCTCCAGATTTTCAGAAACTTCCTACAGCCTCTGTGTTCTTAACCCAGGTGATCTGGCTGTAGCAGTAAAGTTATTTGCATGTGTATGGATTTATTATGTTATCTTGAAGTGGAAATGGAAAACTAAATCTTAACTTTCTCCTGAGTATTCAGTTAAGTTTGAAATGGTTGATATTTTGGAGGGGCTCTGCTTTAATCTTAGTTTTATAAATTATTTTTATTTAAACAGAATTTCTGGCATTCATAGGATAGACAATAAAACTCCTGCACGTGTATCTGCAGAAAAGCATGCAATTTAGTGGAAAAGTACTTGTTAGCACAGCCTTACCTAGATAAGGCACTCTTCTACTGGTTGAATGAATGAATGCACTTTCACCCTGGTGTTAATCTGAAATATACTACTATTCCTCCCTTTTTCTTTGTATTAGGACTAGCTGCTCCTCCTTCAGTGCAAATAATTTATAGAATGTATCATTCTTATTTCATTGTTATATTTACGGTTTGTTAGATAACAATTCACATTTTTCAGAGAGGAAGTATGCATTTGTTTGTGGACTCTAAGTAGCAGAAATAGATCTTTTTTCATGTGTCTGTAGGTAAGGTAGATATTAGATATAGGAGGAATTTATATAAAACATTGAGGTCATATTGACATTAGAATTTACCTTTGTTTCCCCATTTCTTATTATAATTTGTGTAATAATTTTTTTTTTTTTTACATTTTAATTTATTTTTTTTTTATTGATGTCTTAGTTTATAACACTGTGGGGTTTTAGTTGTACATTTTTGTCCGTCACCTTGTGGATGTAACCCTTCACCCCTTGTGCCCCCCCCACCCCCCTTCCCCTTGGTAACCACCAATCAGTTCTCTCTGTCCGTGTGATCACTTATATTCCATATATGAGTGAGTTCATGCAGTGTCTGTCCTTCTCTCTCTGGCTTATTTCACTTAACATAATACCCTCTAGGTCCTTCCATGTTGTTGCAAATGGGACAATTGTGTCTTTTCTTATGGCTGAGTAGTATTCCATTGTATGTATATACCACATCTTCTTTAACCAATCTTCAGTTGAGGGACACTTGGGTTGCTTCCACTTCTTGGCTATAGCGAATAATGCTGCAATGAACATAGGGGTGCATACGCCTCTTGTGATGGTTGATTTCACGTCCGTTGGGTAGATGCCCAAGAGTGGTATTGCTGGATCATACGGTATTTCTATTTTTAATTTTTTGAGGACTCTCCATACTGTTTTCCATAGAGGCTGCACCAGTTTGCATTCCCACCAGCAGTGAATGAGGGTCCCCGTTTCTCCACAACCTCTCCAGCATTTGTTGTTATTTGTCTTTGTGATTATAGCCATTCTAACCGGTGTAAGGTGATATCTCAGTGTAGTTTTGATTTGCATTTCCCTGATGATTAGTGATGTTGAACATCTTTTCATGTGTCTATTGGCCATCTGTATCTCTTCCTTGGAAAAATGTCTGTTCATATCCTCTGCCCATTTTTTGATCGGGTTGTTTGTTTTTTTGTTGCTCAGTTGTATGAGATCTTTGTATATTACTGAGATTAATCCCTTGTCAGACAAACGATTTGCGAATATTTTCTCCCAGCTGGTGGGTTGTTTATTCATTTTGATCCTGGTTTCATTTGCCTTGTAGAAGCTCTTTAGTCTGATGAGGTCCCACTTGTTTATTTTTTCTTTTGTTTCCCTTGTCTGGGTAGACATGGAGTCTGAAAGGATCCCTTTATGTCCAATCGCAATTAGTGTACTGCCTATATTTTCTTCCAGGAGTTTTATAGTTTCAGGTCTCACTTTCAGGTCTTTGATCCATTTTGAATTGATTTTTGTATATGGCGATAGGAGATGGTCTACTTTCATTCTTTTGCATGTTGCTGTCCAATTTTCCCAGCACCATTTATTGAAGAGACTTCCCTCTCTCCATTGTATGTTCTTTGCTCCTTTGTCGAAGATTAGCTGTCCATAGGTGTGTGGTTTTATTTCTGGGCTTTCAATTCTGTTCCATTGATCTGTGTGTCTATTCTTGTACCAGTACCATGCTGTTTTGATTACTGTAGCTTTATAGTATATTTTGAAATCAGGGATTGTGATGCCTCCAGCTTTGTTCTTTTTTTTCAGAATTGCTTTAGCTATTCGGGCTCTTTTGTTGCCCCATACGAATTTCAGTAGTTTTTGTTCTATTACTGTGAAGAATGACATTGGGATTCTGATTGGGATTGCATTGAATCTGTAGATTGCTTTAGGTAGGATGGACATTTTAACTATATTTATTCTTCCAATCCATGTGCATGGAATATTTTTCCATTTCTTTATGTCCTCCTCGATTTCTTTCAATAGTGTCTTATAGTTTTCATTGTATAGGTCTTTGACCTCCTTGGTTAAATTTATTCCCAGATATTTTATTCTCTTTGTTGCAATTGTAAATGGGATTGTCTTTTTGAGTTCTCTTTCTGTTTTTTCATCGTTAGTGTATAGAAATGCAATTGATTTTTGTAAGTTGATTTTATACCCTGCCACTTTACTGTAGTTGTTGATTGTTTCTAGTAGCTTTCCGATGGAATTTTTGGGGTTTTCTATGTATAGGATCATGTCGTCTGCAAATAGTGAGAGTTTCACTTCTTCATTGCCTATTTGGAGTCCTTTTATTCCTTTTTCTTGCCTAATTGCTCTGGCCAGAACTTCCAGTACTATGTTGAATAAGAGCGGTGAGAGTGGGCACCCTTGTCTTGTTCCTGTCCTCAAAGGAATGGCTTTCAGTTTTTCCCCGTTGAGTAGGATGTTTGCTGTAGGTTTGTCATATATGGCCCTTATTATGTTGAGGTACTTTCCTTCTATACCCATTTTGTTGAGAGTTTTTATCATAAATGGATGCTGGATCTTGTCGAATGCCTTCTCTGCATCGATTGAGATGATCATGTGGTTTTTATTCTTCATTTTGTTAATGTGGTGTATCACGTTGATTGATTTGCGAATGTTAAACCATCCCTGTGTCCCTGGTATAAATCCCATTTGATCGTGGTGTATGATCTTTTTGATGTATTGCTGTATTCGGTTTGCCAATATTTTGTTGAGGATTTTTGCGTCTATGTTCATCAGCGATATTGGCCTGTAGTTTTCCTTCTTTGTATTGTCCTTGTCTGGCTTTGGTATCAGCATGATGTCGGCCTCATAGAATGTGTTGGGAAGTATTCCATCTTCCTCTATTTTTTGGAATAGTTTGAGAAGGATAGGTGCTAAATCTTCTTTGAACGTTTGATAAAATTCTCCAGGGAAGCCATCTGGTCCTGGGCTTTTATTTTTTGGGAGGTTTTTGATGACTGTTTCAATCTCTTTACTTGTGATTGGTCTGTTCAGATTCTCTATTTCTTCTTGATTCAGTTTTGGGAGGTTGTACGCGTCCAAGAATTTGTCCATTTCCTCTAGGTTGTCCAATTTGTTGGCGTAAAGTTTTTCATAGTATTCCCTAATAATCCCTTGTATTTCTGTGGTGTCTGTTGTAATTTCTCCTCTTTCATTTCTAATTTTATTTATTTGAGTCTTCTCCCTTTTTTTCTTAGTGAGTCTGGCTAAGGGTTTGTCAATTTTATTTATCTTCTCAAAGAACCAGCTCTTTGTTTCATTGATCCTTTCTACTGTTTTTTTGGTTTCAATTTCATTTATCTCTGCTCTGATTTTTATTATTTCCCTCCTTCTGCTGATTCGGGGCTTTGTCTGTTCTTCTTTTTCCAACTCTGTTAGGTGCAATTTAAGGTTATTTATTTGGGATTTTTCTTGTTTGTTAAGGTGAGCTTGTATTGCTATGAATTTCCCTCTCAGGACTGCTTTTGCTGCATCCCATATGAGTTGGTATGGTGTATTTTCCTTTTCATTTGTCTCCAGATAGCTTTTGATTTCTCCTTTAATTTCATCAATGACCCATTGGTTGTTCAGTAGCATGTTGTTTAGTCTCCACATCTTTGTCCCTTTCCTAGTTTTTTCCTTGCAGTTGATTTCTAGTTTCACAGCATTATGATCAGAAAAGATGCTTGTAATGATTTCAATCTTCTTAAATTTATAGAGGTTTGCCTTGTTTCCTAATATATGGTCTATCCTTGAGAATGTTCCATGTGCACTTGAGAAGAATGTGTACTCTGCTTTTTTTGGGTGGAGTGCTCTGTATATATCTATTAAATCCATTGCGTCTAGTTTTTCATTTAAGTCCATTATTTCCTTATTGACTTTTTGTCTGGATGATCTATCTATTGATGTAAGGGGGGTATTAAGATCCCCTAGTATTATTGTGTTATTGTTAATATCTCCTTTAAGGTTTTTTAGCAGTTGTTTTATGTACTTTGGTGCTCCTGTGTTGGGTGCATAGATATTTATAAGTGTTATGTCTTCTTGGTGAAGTGTCCCTTTTATCATTATATATTGCCCTTCTTTGTCTCTCATTACCTTTTTTATCTTGAAGTCTACTTTGTCTGATATAAGTATGGCTACTCCTGCTTTCTTTTGTTTGCCATTAGCTTGGAGTATTGTTTTCCATCCTTTTATTTTGAGTCTGTGTTTGTCTTTAGAGCTGAGATGTGTTTCCTGGAGGCAGCAGATTGTTGGATCTTGGTTTTTAATCCATCCTGCCACTCTGTGTCTTTTGATTGGAGAATTCAATCCATTTACATTTAGAGTGATTATTGATATATGAGGGTTTAATGTTGCTATTTTATTGTTCATCTTCTGGTTCTTTTGCATTTCCTTCGTTTCTTGTCCCTTGTGTTTCGGACTGCTAATTCAATTTGGTATTTCTGCATGCTCATTCTCTTGGTTTTCTCTCTATTTGTCATGTGTGGTTCTCTTCTGGTTGTTTGTTTAGTGGTTACCGTGTGGTTTATATAAGCGATCTCCTGGATAAGAAAGTACATTTTCAGATGCCTCCTTTTTCCTGAGGCTGGGTCCGTTCAATCCCTTACCTCTTCCCCTCCTTATTTGTTATCTCTTTATTCCAGTTTGTGTCATGAATGTGTGTTTCCAGTGATGAGCTTGAATTAATTTTTGATGTTTTCCAACTGTATTTTGTTCTGGTTTAGTCTCCTTGCTTTTCTCCTTGCTGAAATCTTTGTATCCCCTTTCTCATTTGTTTTTTTTCAGGCCTAAGGGCCTTCTTGAGCATTTCTTGTAGTGGGGGTCTTGTGGTGACGAACTCTCTTAGCTTTTGTTTATCAGGGAGAGTTATTATTTCTCCATCGTATTTGAAGGATATTTTTGCTGGATAAAGTATTCTCGGCTGAAGGTTTTTGTCTTTCATGATTTTGAATATATCATTCCAGTCTCTCCTAGCCTGTAGAGTTTCTGTCGAGAAATCAGCTGAGAGCCTGATGGGGTTTCCTTTGTATGTTATTTTGTTTTTTTGTTTAGCTGCCTTCAATATTATTTCCTTGTCACGGGTATTCTTCAAGTTTGCTACTATGTGGCGAGATGATTTTTTATTCCTGTTTATATATTTAGGTGATCTATTGATTTCATTCACTGTTATTTCCCTCTCGTTCCCTAGGTTGGGGAAGTTCTCAGCTATTATTTCTTTGAACAAACTCTCTGCTCCTTTTTCTCTTTCTTCTCCTTCTGGAATACCTATTATCCTTATGTTGCTTTTCCTCATTGAGTCTGATATTTCTCGAAGAATTTCTTAATTTCTTTTTAGTCTTAGCTCTCTCTCCTCCTCTATCAGGAGCATTTCTGTGTGGCTATCCTCAATAGTGCTAATTCGTTCCTCCATATTGTCAGTTCTGCTCTTTAAAGACTCCATTTTTTCCACTATCTCGTTGATTTTGTTTTTCATCTCTAATAATTCTGATTGGTTTTTCTTTAGGGTTTCAATCTCTTGTGTGACATAATCCCTGAATTCGTTGATTTGTTTCTGTGTGTTCTCTTGTATTTCGTTGAGCTTGTTTATGATAGCTATTTTGAATTCTCTCTCGTTCAGGTTATCAAATTCTGTGCCTTCAGGGTTGGTTTCTGGGTGTTTGTCATTTTCCTTTTGGTCTGTAGCCCTGACATATTTTCGCAAGGATCCGACGGGGACGGCTTTATTTTTACCACTCATGATTAAAGTTAGTCCTGCAGTTTCCCCCTGCTGCCACTAGATGGAGATCGCGAGCGGTTTGCTCTGAGGCGGCTGCAGCCCCCGGAGGGATTATGCTGAAACGCCGGGTGTGTGGGGGGAGGGGTCCTCTCTTTCTCCTGCTTGACCCGGGGGTTTCCTTTCTGGCTCTCTTAGGGTGTTTGCTACACCCCCTAAACAGTCCGTCGTCGCTTCCCCGTGGCGATCTCGCGACAGTCTGTGAGAGCACCTGGATGGCGCTAGTCCCCCCCCACCCCCCCCCCCCCCCGCTGTGGGCCGCCCCTCCCCCCTCTGACCGCCAACCGCGCTGTTTTTGCCGATCGATTGGGGAGGGGGAGTACAACCTCCTACCTCTCCTCCCGTCCTCCTGGGCTTCCCGCACCTCCACCGTCCGATGTATGGCAGCAGGGGTTTCTCAGAAGTCCTTCGTAGTGTTTGATTGAGCTCTGTTGGAATGTGAATGATGTTTTTGTTGTGTCGTAGGGGGCAGAGATTCAAAGAGGGAATCTCACTCCGCCATGATGCTGACGTCACCTTGTGTAATAATTTTAACATAAAAGTAATATCGGATTATTATAAAAACTAGAAAATGCTGAAAAACATTAATAAAAAATCCTTAATACTTCCTAGCAATAATCACTATTATCTCTCTCTCTCTCTCGGGTTTTTTTTTTTTTTGGTGAGAAAGATTGGCCCTGAGCTAACGTCTGTGCCAATCTTCCTCTGTGTTGTATGTGGGTCGCCACCACAACATGGCTTGATGAGTGGTGTGTGGTTCCACGCCTGGGATTCAAGCCTGTGAACCCTGGGCTGCCGAAGCAGAGCGTGTGAACTTAACCACTACACCACCGGGCCTGCCCACTATTATCTCTTTTTGTCTGTCTTTCTAAATATACTTGTTTTAACTCTATTTAGCCATGTTGGTAGTTTTCAGTATTTCACATCTTAAATACCATCTATTCATTAAAGAACCAAAGTGCCACTGCAATAGAAACAGGCCACTTTTTATAAGGACATTTATACTTCATATCTAATGCAGATTACTTCTGAGCACTTCTGATGACACTTGACCCACTAGTTGAGAATCACTGAGTGGAATAGTCCAAATTCATGAGCAAGTTTGCAAGTCTCCTATGGGCCTTACATCCTGTTAAACTAGTTTGGATTGTCTCACGTATGCACTGGCCTCTGTGCAGATCACTTCTTTTGGTTTGAATAGAATTCCCAATTGTAATTTTTCATAATTCATCATCTGACAGAATTAAATCCAGGAATATTTTTCCACTTTATGTAATTTTTGTGCATATAATACTTAAGGATTTTTTTTCCAGTTCCTGAACACACTCCTTTCGAGTACTTTATTATCCCTATTTGATCAGTGGTGGCATCTTGTCAATTCTACCTGCGAAATTACTTTTTACTCCGACTCTACCTCTTCGACCCTGAAGTTACTGCCTATTTCAGGTTTTAATTTCTCTTCGTTGTATTGTAGAAGCTGCCTGACTGCCTGTGTTCTTTACCTTTCCTCCTATTTTAATGCTGCAATATTTTCTTCCCATTTGTGTTTCTTCTTACCTCCTTCTCTCCTTTTATTGCAGTTTTCAATAATTTATTTTAGAAAATTTAAAATATACATATACACAGAAAATGAATTTTATTATATGGAAATAACCACTGTGATCATTATGATGTCTTGTCTTACTGTTATTTGTTTTCTATGTATGTGTATGTATATATAATTTTTAAATTGGATCAGCCTGGGCATTCTGTAACCTTTTTCTAAAACTTAATATTTTGTGAACATTTTGCCATGATTGTCTACATTGTTTTTGCTCTATATTATATATGTATTATGATTTATGCCTTCTTCCCGGATATTTAGTTCTTTGGGTCCTCCCTCTCATCCAAACACCCTTTCTGCTATTATACCAATTTTGCAATACCGTTGTAGCTAAATTGTTTGAACAGATCCATGATTATTTCTTAGAAAAGTAGAGCAATGGTTTTAAAATAGAGCTCTGATTTTGTCATCCCTTTTATATTTATATATATTTCATCTCTCTGTTGTGACTAGTCTGAACTTTCCATCCTAAAAACTCTTTTGTTAGTCTGGCCCGTGCCAACCTTTCTGACTTTATCTCCTATCCTTTTCTCACACCCTCAGCTACACCAAACCACATGTGGTTTCTAAAATGTGTCTTACTCATGCACGTCCGTTTGCCCTCTTTTCTTATCTACCCAGTGATTATTTCTCTGGCCTTGTAGCTTAAACTTTCCTGTGAAGTTCTTGATCTTACTGGGCAGAGTGAGGTGGTTCCTTGTTTGCATCTTGTGCATTCTTTTGTTGGAATGCCCATAGAGTATTTCCAAAATTTTAGAAATTTTGTCTCCTCTGCTAGGCTGTGAGCTCCTCAATAGCAAGGAGGTTGTTCTAGTCATCTCTTTCTTTTCAGCACTTAAGTCAGCCTGCTCTGTTGGTCTCATGGTTAGGTGACTCTCAGTGCCACTGCCTGGGTTCATTTCCTGGTTATGACCATCTGTCGATGGTCATACTGTGGCGGCTGCGTGCTGTGATGCTGAAAGCTATGCCACGGGCAGAGTCGCCCGTGGTGGACAAGTTTCAGCAGTGCTTCCAGACTGAGACAGTCACTTCCAAAAAAATCGGCCATGAAAACCCTATGAAAAGCAGCAGATATAGCGCAGGAAGGTGAAGACCAGGCAGGATTCAGCTCTGCTATACAAAGGGTCTCTAGGAGAGTAGGAGTGGGAATTGATCGCACTAACTCATGGTAGGTGCTTAATAAATGTTTGAATAAATCTGAAATCTGGGGAAAAGCAAATCTTTAACAATGGCATAATAGAATTAAATATACTTTTATTTTTTATTTTATTTATTTATTTTCTTTGTGAGGAAGACCAGCCCTGAGCTAATGTCCGTTGCCAATCCTCTTCTTTTTTGCTGAGGAAGACTGGCCCTGGGCTAACGTCCGTGCCCATCTTCCTCTGCTTTATATGGGACGTCGCCACAGCATGGCTGACAAGTAGTGTGTTGGCCGGCACCTGGGATCCGAACCCACGAACCCCGGGCTGCCAAAGCGCGAACTAAACCGCTGTGCCACCGGGCCGACCCCTTAAATATATTTTTTAACCTTTTAAATTCACTCCAGAATACTATGAGGAAAAAAATTACTTGATTGAAAAATATTTATGGAGAGCATAGGAAGCATAGTATTTTTTTTAAATGAATGTTGTGATTAAGAAAATGTATGACTGAATAATTTATGCTTGCATCTTAATGTTGAAACTATAGTTTTATCAATCTTTGCAGAATTTAAATGAAATGAAAACTTTTTTCTTTTGCTTAAGTTTTTATGTAAGCAAGAATATTTAAGAGTTGTATATCAACAAATATAGGTACAGTGTTTAAAATTTGAGTCATGTAATAGTATCATTATGGCTTTAGTTCCTATAACAACATCTGAATAAAAGTAAGAAATGTTGGACTAATTAAAGAATATTAGAACCATTAACAGTAATCATTGGGAAAGGAGGATGTTTGGAGTTTTAAAAGACTAACACCATAGTCCTGTAGAAAATATTGTTTGACACCATAATTAAGGAAAGAATCCTAGGTTACAGGATAATTGATCTGTTTTAGTAGTCATCTCTTTATGTCCTTTTTTTTTTTTTGAGATTTTGGCTTAATTGTTCAGAATGATGGATACTTTCTTTGGTTGTGAAGTTCTTCAGTGTGAAAGTCTCCAAATTCTCATTGCCTATTTAAATGTCAGCCAGTTTAAATATTTTGTAATTTCTTCTGCAATGGGCCAACCTAAAGTAAGCTACAGTTAATAATTCTTGTTCATACATAGCAACACTTTTATGCCAGTAGCTTCCTAAGTTCTTGAGGTTCTCCTTGCTCACTGTTGTCTTCTTAGCACTTAGCATAGTGACATAGTGATTGGTACTGCATTATGACAGGTTATACTAATTGGTATATTATCTTTATATTTTTCCTCTTCTTTTTTAAAGGCGATGTGGCTTTAGATAATCTACAGATAAAAGAAAATGCTCTGGTAAGTTTTTTTTAACTTTGTTGATTATTCAGTTAATTTGGTAAGCTCTTAGAAACCTTTGGTTACTAGGTATCTGGTACCAGGTACCAGATAAAGTGATTGAGTCACTCAAAGAAGGATTGGTGGTTTAACTATTTGCTTTAGGAAAATCTGAGATTAAACATTTAGAATTCTTTTTCCTGGCGATCAAAATAATATCTCTTGGAAAATGGAATGTTTTTCCTTGACCTATTTTGACGGTATAGCTTTGTAGCAGACATTTGTCTTACTGAAGTAGTTTTCTTCAGAATTATTTGTACATATTTTTCAGGTAAATAAGTGCTTGATTTTAATAATTTATCTAATGAATAATTGTATTTTTGGAATTGACAGTCCAGCCTTATAATATTACAATAATATTAAGAAGTAAAATAGATTTTTTTGGAGTCTAGCTCCAGAAAGTTATTTGTGTCATTTACTATTGAGCTAAAAATAAATAAAACAATACTCTCCCCATCCTCCACTCCCCATCCCCCCACCCCCCCTTTAGGCTTTAGCCGATTGGACTTAATTTGAGTTTATGAAGGCACTTAAGAATGAATTTATTCTTTAATTAATAGGTAAGATTTCTAATTAACCTACAGTGTGTTTTTTAATTCTGGCTTTTACCTCTGGTTGGATTTCTACATGATGAACTGTGTAATTAGGGAGAGTCTTATACGCAAAATGCTCGCATGACTGCTCTCAGAGAAGCCAATTTTGGATATTGAAGATTCTAGGAGTAGAACTTTGTCACAGGAATAACTATTTTGTTATAGTGAAAACAGCTTGGCATAGTGGAAAGAGCATGGACCTTACACTCTGGCAGTCCTGGTTTGAGTGCTAGCTCTGCCTTTTACCAGCTGTGTGACTTTTGGCAACTTCCTCAATTTCTTTGAGCATCAGTTTAATCATCTTTAAAGTGGAGTTAATAATACAAAACAATATAGTATCTCTGTGCCTTTGTGGCTTGAATAAGATGAAAAGTAGAGCCTGGCAAGTAGTGGACACTCAAAATATTTAAATTTTATTTCCCTCCTTTTATATAGGATGCTACAATTTTTTAAATTTTATCTGAAAATTTAGAACTTAAGATTCTATTGCCAGAGATTGGAATAAAGGTTATTTTGCCTCTGTATGTGAAAATATTTTAGAAGGAAATAAGTATAAATAGAATTGTGGATATATATCTTCTGTCCAGCATACTTAGAAGACAAATTGTTTGAACTCTTTGTTAGCCTAATTGCAATTTTGGTTATAATTAAATATAATAAATTATTTTGTAATTTATATTCTCTATTAATTCAAACTAGCCTCCCTTCCCCAGTTAAAGCGGATTGGTGAGGTTTTACTTTGATATGTGTTCTTTATATTTATTTTGTGTGAAAAACTATTTAAGGAGGATCAAAATGAACATGAGGC
This sequence comes from Tapirus indicus, assembly GCA_031878705.1. NCBI lineage: Eukaryota > Metazoa > Chordata > Mammalia > Perissodactyla > Tapiridae > Tapirus > Tapirus indicus. The sequence goes on along the minus strand of CM062918.1, from coordinate 53,307,902 downwards.
CACACTTTTAGAAGTGTCTAGTTTATAGTTTGTATCCTGTATAATATGAGGACCCTTGAATTTATCTCCCGCACCCTGCTTCCCCGCCCCTGCCCTAGGATGATAGAGCTGCTCTCTTATCACCAGTGAGGATTTTTTTTTTTTGGTCTAAAAAAGACTTTATCAAAAGCTATTAGTATTTTGTTTGTTTCCTGTTCACCTAGTATGCTTCAGGTAAAGCGATTATTTTAGTTACTGTATTTCAGTGGCCAGATTTTGATAGTATTAGTATATGCTAAGGTATACCTAACAGAGAGACTATTCTGATTGGTTTAATTTTTAATAATTTGAAAGACTAAAGTATAGTTGTGAATATCAGTTATTGTTTAGCACTCTGAATAAAAAGTTATTTGCACTTTCTAGTGGTTTGGAATCTAGATAAGTGAAAGTTTATTATTATTGATTGGTACTTGTCAGTAATTTACCTAAAGTAAATGGTAATTTGGTAAATAATATGTTGGGAATGTGCCTTTTATTTTAAGATTGTTTTGTTTATTCATTTATTAAATATTTTATTTGAGAGAGAACTGTTCAGTTGTTGTTTTCAACATATTTACGTGAAAGGACTCTTCCTTTTCCTATTCTAGTATTTCAGATAAGCAGTGTCCATCTGTTACTATGAAAGTTCATGAGATTTCCATCTGACTTCGTTTGGTTTATTGAAACAAATAACCAGTTTACTCAATTACTTTCTTTAACTACAAACTCCTTTTCTATCGTTCCTATTTATAATTTTGCTTCTCTTGTGAATTCTTTCTTCAAAGTAAAAGTTTAACTTAATAAAAAGTTTTTTTCAGCCATAAAACTTATTCTTTACGAGTTACTCAAATATAGAAAACTTGTTTCACATTTTTTCCTTAGTGATGATAGTGTATTTAAAGATGATACAAAGGTGATTTTTGCGGGGCTTAATAACTTAATATGTCCTTTAAATTTTTTTTTCCTTCTGAAGAGTGAATTGGATGTTCCTTTTAAAGTCAAGGCTGGCCAAATTGGTAAGTACTTCACTCTTAAGTTGAATTATTCTTGGTCCTTTTAGTTTTTTATTTTTCCTGTGTTATTTAATCTAAAACATCTTTTTTAGCTTGAACAAAAATGTGAGGTGTTTTGGCTTATGTTGATTAGAGCCTTTGGAGTTCTGAGCTTAATGTGTATTATGTATAATACACACATACTTCAAAGTTTTTGACAAAAAGGTAGAAAATTACTGCCTAAAATTGGAGAACATTTGAACTGCAATGATAGTTTTCAGGCTTTGTTTCCACCACACAGACTATATCTTAATTTTCAAAATTGATGTTGAAATTTTGTGTTCTTTTTCTTTATGTGTGAAAGTAGTATAATTTGCAAACTCTAGGAAATAAAATTTAAGTGTAGTTTATTTCCCTCATGTTTTGTTCAATCATTTCCCTTGATATATTATGCAGCAGTGTGTTATGGAGGTTATGTTTTGGTAAGTAGAAAGTCTTTGAGCTAAACTCTTACACTAAGATCATCCATAACCAAGCATACATCTTTGTTGAAGAAATTTTTCAGTAGGAAGTTTAATCTATGAAGTCCTTTCAATTAGTCCATATTACCTGATTTTTACTTTTTTAAAATATAACAACCCTTGTTGACTTAAACTCTTACTTTATAATTTTCACTTAGACCACCATCCTTCCTTCCGCCTCCATCACCCTGCCACTTCATCACTGTTCTATCATCTCTTAGCAATTACTTGAATATTTCTGCTTGAGTCCACTTTATATCACCTATATATGTTCCTTTTAATATAAAGGAACACTTCATGCTTCTGTCTCTTGAAACAGGAGACACTGCCTTAGATGAAAGCATCCCTAGAGCATGCACTATCTTTTTTCTTTTTGTCTTTTATACAGAGCCTTGCACTGTGTGAGGTGGTGATGTTTAACAGTGTTCTAGAAATATTGTTGTGGCCCTACCTGCTTATTGAAGTCCTAGAGTGAAGTTATAGCCATTCATTCATTCTTTTACGTTTGAGATATTTATACACACATGCTACATATGAGACTATGCAAGTAGCTGTGGGAGAAAGAAGCAAGGATGAATATAACATCTTTGTTATCAAGGAAGTTCTAGAGATGTAAAATTAGGACATAATATTGCAATTGCATTTCCAGGGTATTGGATGAGTTATATTTGACTAAAGAACTTTTACATTATTCATTATATTATTATAACTAGATTTATATTTTAGAAGAGGTTTTCTAATGGTTCATAATTTATTCTTTTTGCTTTTAAAGTATTATAAGAATTTAATGGCTTCCTTCAGGGTTACTTATTGAATTATGAGAGACTCTTAGCATATAAGGATGTGAAGCATATTTTCTTTATATTTATCTCCTGTTTTTGGTTTATGGAGCATTTATATTAGTTATTAAATTTCTGTTAGGTTGAAATATTACACCTAACCTGTAGAGTCAGTGTGGCTAAGTAAGCTCAAGAATGTTTTGGTGTTCTAAGAGCTAGACATACTTGTGGGTGCTCCTGAGTTATCCTTTTACTTAAAAAATTTCTTATCTATAAATGGGAGGCATACTGTAACTAACTGAATTCCAGTGGAATTCAGGATAATGAAGGATGGAAGGATAATGGGTTAGGGCAAATGGAGAGAAGAAAAGGTTTAGGGAACAGACAATTCCTTCTTGACATGCTCGTTAAAGGTGCATTTCCCACTTTTTCAGTCTTGTGCTTACCATGAAGGCAATCAAATCAATTTTTTAGGAGTTTATGAAATAATTATAAATATAACAGTATCTATTATAAATATAGGTGGTACTCACTATAAAATCGTCAGACTTAAGAAATGACCCAGCAGTATACTGGTGTTGCCTTTAGATTCCCCTGACATGGGAGCCACTTAAGAAACTCAGCAGGGTTACAAGCTGAAGAAAAGTAAAAATTTAAATAATTTGAGATTTTAACCCTGGGAATAGATTTCCAGGTAAAACTGGCTTGCCAAATAGCCGTCTAGGTGAATCAAAATATCCTTTCTTAACATTGCATTAATTTATTTCCTCTTCAGCTTGTCATCCTGTTTAACAATTCTTTGAACTTTGGGCATCTTTATTTAAAAGTGCCAGGGCCAGCCCCAGTGGCCTAGTGGTTAAGTTCAGCATACTCTGCTTTGGCAGCCTGGACTGGTTCCCAGGCACGGACCTATACCACTCGTCTGTCAGTGGCCATGCTGTGGTGGTGGTTCACATACAAAAAGAGGAAGATTGGCAGTGGGTGTTAGCTCAGGGCAAATCTTGCTCAGCAAAAACAAAAAAGAAATTTGTATTCTAAATTAATAAAATTTCTTGTGGGACTTCTTTACTGCCTAAAACAAAAATAAAAGTGCCAGTGATTCTGGTGGTATACATAGCTTTGTTATTCACATACTAGTATGACTTAGTTGAATCTGATTCTTTTCTCTTAGGGGTCTTGATCAGCAGCACTGAGAGAACTATAGCTTATATAGGGTTATTATTTTTTAAATTGTGATGACAGATTTTGTTTTGGAACATAGAAAACTTTGGGGATAGAAAAGGTTTGGGTAGAATTGCTCTAGTACTGTTGAGGGCAGATTGGGACATTGGCTGCCTAGAGACCTGGAAAGAGGGCATACTAGAGACCAGGAAAAGAGTAAAGAAATGAATATGGAAAGATGCCAAAGAGATTTTAACCATTTCAAAATTTAGCTGAAAGTATGCCTTTTTTGTCTTCTCTCTCTGGTCTGTGTAGCCTTTTCTCATAAAACTCCAGACTTGGCTTAGTGACAATTAGGGCTCAAGTTCATCTATATTATGAGTGAAAAAGTTTCTGCAGTTAGTCTCTGAAAAATCTGATATTAATACCATTGTTTCTAAGAGAGAAGATGTGTTCTGCCTTTCAAGTGATGTGTACATAGGTATTTGGAATATAACTGGTCTGAACTGCCTGTCACTCATAATACTAATCATAAAGCAGTATACCTTACCTTTAGGACTGGCCTCTTCCAATTGTAGCAGTTTGGCATACTGTCAAAGTTCTGTTCCTTTGGTACTCTTCTCTGTGTTGCTGCTTCAATTCCTGGGATCTTGTACAGTATTATTTTGTAATTGTGCTGTAGAGATGTAGTTGTAGGTGCAGACAGAACCACTCGTACAGTATTCAGATCATTAGCTGTTGGATGAGGAAGAGCACCAGTTCTGGTTCCAGCGTCCTCTCTGATGATTTGGGTGGACTTAAGCAATTAATTTAACCTCTCCTGGACTGAGTTTCCTTTTTTTAAAAATTGAAATAATAGCTGCCTCATTCTTCTTACAGTTTCAGAATATTAAATGAAATAACAGTTATCAAAAAGTTTGAAAAATATAAAGCACAATGTGAGTAGTTACTTCAAATAGTAGTACAATATGGAAAAGATCTTTGTAAACTTCAGTGTTGGAGTTTTTTGTTTATTCTGGGTGATATCCAAACTATATGCATGAAAGAGTTTGTTATACTTTCTTAATGGAAAGTGAGAGGGTATATCTTCTTGAGCAGCCAAATAAGAATTTAAGGTTGAAATTATGTTTCTTTAGATAAATTAACTTTGAAGATTCCTTGGAAGAACCTTTATGGAGAAGCAGTTGTTGCGACCTTAGAGGGATTATACCTGCTTGTCGTCCCTGGAGCAAGTATGTTATTTTAGGTTATAACCATTCAGTAACATCTCAGTGAAATTAAATTGTTACCTGGGTTAAGTCTTTTAATATGTTTAGTAAAATAGAAGATAATTTAAATAAACTAATCATATACACATATGCACTTATATACATACATTTTACATATATACACACATATATGTTACCACATTTGTATATAAAATATTTTTATGTTATTGTTGGAAAGAATTATTTCAACCATTTGTTAAATTTATTCTGTTCTCTGTGAACAATTATTTTGCAACTAAGGCTTCCTATTAAGTTGAGATGCATTAGACAGATTTACTTTTGGGGAATGAAATGAAATGAAATAAGTTTTGAAAAATGTACTGATGTTTTAATCTACAGATTTCAAGATTGGAAAATATTTTTCCCTCATTTTGTTAATTCTGATTGTGAGTGAATGTTCTCTCAAAAATGTGTGTAAATAGGTACTTGTTTTGTTATAAATTATAGTATTTTAATTTTTAATTAATGTTTTAAACCAGTGATGTTTAAGTATTATCTTGTTATTAATGTTTTTCATTTATAAGAAAAATATAATGTTAAGAAAAGCTTGGATATTTTAGGAAAAATTACTTATATTTTCTCAACCACAAAACAAACACTATTTTTATTTTTTTTAATTCTTTTTTTGTGTGTGAGGAAGACTAGCCCTGAGCTAACATCTGTTGCCAATCTTCCTCTTTTTTGCTGCGGAAGACTGGCCCTGGGCTAACATCTGTGCCCATCTTTCTCTACTTTATATGGGACGCCACCACAGCCTGGCTTGGCAAGTGATGCGTCTTTCCACGCCCAGGATCCAAACCTGTGAACCCCGGGCCGCTGAAGCTGAGCGCGAGAACTTAACTGCTAGGCCACTGGGCCGGCCTCCACAATTTTTATTTTTATATTTTGCTTTCCAGCCTTTACCGTATATATCCTTGATTTGCCGTAGCATTTACCATACTATATATACAATATGCATTTAGCTTTTTCCCTTAATATATGTGTTTTTAATATGTTTCACAGTTTTCATGGTGATAGTGACAATTTTGAAAGGCTGTGTGGTATTTCATTGTGGGCTGCCTACTGTTTTTCACTATTGCAGTGAACATTATAAACACCTGCTTCTTATAGATATCTTCTTTATTCTTTTGTGTAATTTCCTTAGGATACATTATCAGAAATGAGATTATTCGATAAAAAGGATATATATGTATCTTACAATTGTTGATACATATTCTTGAATTACTTTCTGAAAGTCTTTTTATCAGTCTACATTGATACTATCTGGTATTGGATATTACATGTCTTTTGTAGTTTCTCAAAATTTTTTCACTCATATAATAACAGGAAAATTTCTAATGTACTTTCTGCGTTCCCTCTGTTCCTTCCTTTTATCTGTCTACTCACCCTTTTCCCCTCTTGCCCTTTTTCATATCTTCCTTTCTCCCTTTAATTCCTTTCCTTCCCTCCTTTACTTTTTGATATAAGCTTTGTAAATAAATAGGAATCATTTGTGTTTAAGCTTTTTGTAGAACTAATCTAAAGAGTGCAACTCTTTTTTGACTTACAAAAAAATGACATATTACACACACACACACACACACACAATCATAATGAGGCTGAACTTTTCCTATTTGTTTATTTATTAATTGCATTTCTTTGTGTGTGAATTAACTATATATTTTTTAGGTATTAAATATGATGCTGAAAAAGAAGAAAAATCCTTGCAAGATATTAAACAGAAAGAACTATCCCGAATTGAAGAAGCCCTTCAAAAAGCAGCAGAGAAAGGTACAATAAGCTATGTTTTAGATAAACTTAGATATATCTATATTTAGATATATTTAATACACTGTAAAGAGGATGCTTTCATAAGCCTTCATAAGCTGTGGTTCCAAAGAAAGAATCTTTTAAAATCATCTCTCAAAATATTGATTATAAATATTTTAATGACTAACATTTAGGAATCATTGCCTTTTTCTGTGATTGTTTTGTCTCACTGCCAGTTTAATTTTCCCACTTTTCTTAAGCAATCATATTTACTATGCTACTTTATGGAGACTTCCCAAATTTTATATGTTCTTGGAAGACTGTTTTTGCCAAAGGGTAACAGTTTCTTGGATTGCATTTTTACCTGTGTTCTTGGACAATAATGAAGTTCAGTATATTAATAGTGAAATAGTGTTTAGAGGACATGGTGCTATAAATCTATTCCCAGCTGTACCTCTTTACATTGTGTAGGATACTTTAAAAAACTTGATTCTTCAGCTTTCAGCATTTTAACATCTTGCCTTGTTTTAACTTTTTGTTTTTATCTAAAAATAGATCTGGTGACTATTTTGACTTGGTTTATGGAGCAAGAATAAAGATAAGATTAAAAAAAAAAAGAGTAGTCTATAGAGTGATAAGCTGAACGTCTTTTCCAAACCTCCAGTTTGTTTTTCTCTTTCAAGTCAAATCACACCTCGATTGCTGACTGGGGTATGAGGGTTATTAGCATTTTACATCATTTTTGTGTCATTTGGTGGCATATTTATGTATTTCTGTTATGAAAGAAGAGGATACCAGAAGTGCTAAGGCGTTTCTCTTTGGTTTATCTTAAAAGATATGGCAAATATTGAGTTAGAAATGATGGAAATTATATTTAGATGTAATAAGATTTCTTTTCCTGGCCTAAGCTGCTGACAGTTAATTCAATCAATAAGAAGTCTCTCTTAAAAATAGCTTGCTCATTAAAGTTCTTTATCAATGATTTTAATTTCTTTTTGCCCGAAGTATTTTCTCTTCTACAGAATTATTGATCCTTTTACAAAAAAATTACTAAAATACTTAAAATGCAGAAGCTATCTTAATGGAAGAAATAAAAAAAGCCTAAATATTTTTTTCCCTTTCTCTTTTTATACTTAAGCATATTTTGTCTTTCTGCTGAAGCTTAAGAATCTGTATTTTTATGAAAACAGTTTTCTTTATTTCTATTACTTTTATGTGCCAAATAAAGCAAGGTGAGAATCAGTTTGTTTTATGACAATGCAGTTTGACTATTTCTTTTTATTCGCTTTTGGTTAATCAGTGTATGTGGAATTAGTACTATAAAAATGAGGAGAAAGACTTGGAGAGCACTAGAATTTCATTTCTTTCTTGAAACAGTTCAGATTAAATAGATTTTCTTAACACACATATATAATTATATATATATTCATCAATAAGTATGTTGATATATACTTAGATATATTGAGATAACATGTAATTATACACTTTATAATATATAATTATTTTTTCCCTTTTGAGGAACAAACCCCAAACTCATCCCTTTTTTTTGGATGGAAATAACTAGGATTACTTAAAAAGTATTTTAGTGTTTCCAGTGAATTGTAAGAAAAAGTGTCTCCTGTTTTAGTAGTTGACAGCTTAATTGGGAAAACGATAACCTGATATACATTTTGTATTGAGTGCCTATGAAATTTTGTCTCCTGAGTTTTCAATGCTTAGGAAAGTTGTATGTTTGGGTATGGTAGAGAGGCTATTAAGGATGATTTGATGTATCTATAGGAGATGAACGTCTGTAGTATTAAGTTTGTGTAAATAAGACTGTTAGGTTTATATAATATATAATAATTACATTGTGGTTTCTTGGGTGATAAAATTTAGGTTTTGTTGGAATAGAACTAAAATTCAGAAAGTGAAACTCACTTTTAACATTATGTTAGATTTGTCAGAAAAATGTTCTGAGTATAAAAGAGATGAATTCAGGAATTGGGAAATATGATAGAGATTGTTTTTCCTTAATTGTCAAGAAATACATTTAGTTATCTTGACTGCATATTAGTTTTTTCTAGTTTCTATGAATGTGGATCACATCTTCATATAATATTATTTATGTGAGTGATAAAAGTCCAGGCCTTTAGATACTTTGCATTTCACCATATTAATTAATAGTTATACTAATTACCATACTTTGTTTTTCTGACTTATTATTTTTCCTCTTATTTCTGGATTCTAAAAGCACAAAAGCACCATCACACATGTATAGAGACTCAAAGAGATAAGATGAGGAAGTGATTCAACTCTAAGCAGTAGATGGTAAAAATGAAAACAAAGTCTTTTTGCTGATCTGCTTTCAAAAAGTATTTTTACTTAGTTTGTTTTATTTGACAAAATAGAGTGCTGCCCATCATGTGGGGAAAAAAATAAAATTAAAATACAGCTGTGAGTTCATTTCTAGACAGTTTGCTTAACTGTAAAAATAAACTCCTTGATATTTTTCTCCTTTTATTTTATTGTAGTGAGTTTATTTTCCTGGAAAGGCTGTTATGAAGTAAAGGGAGAGATTAAGTTCCTAGTGAGGCCAAAAGATTCCCCAATGCTATAGATTTTGTATTTAAAATGTTAATTTTATCAAAGTAATATATACACACACTTTAAAATCAAATAATTTTGCCAAGAAGACTTATGATGAAAAATATCATTCCCCTCTTCCACTCTTCTCTACCCTTTAGACCCACTCCTTAGAGAGAAACTCATTTTACAAATACTAACAGTCTGTCATTATCTAAGTTATTAATGTAAGGCATTATTTTGGATTTCTTGTTATGGTAATCAAGGAGTTTACCTCTCTTCCCATCTCCTTTCCCTCTAAATTCCCCTCTCTGTCTTCTCATAATATGGTTATATCATAATTTTTGGCCAATTACTCGTCAAAATTTATATTTCTATGACAATATAATTATTGTTCACTGCATAGGTCAAATGATGTATTATGATTATATTTCCTTTCTTATCTAATCTTTTGTTTTTCTTGAATTTGTAAATGCTGCTTTTTTTATTTGCTTAGACTTTTATGTAAACTTACCTTTAATTCTTTTCATGTGCTACATGAAATCTGTTACATGACCATCAATGTTATTTTCTAATTGCCTAAACCTATCTATTGGTCCCTTCCCTGTACCCCCTTTTCTCTTGGAGATCTCCCTGTGACCTGGTTGTGTTTTTAGTCTTGCTACATAGTTGTCATCTTGGGACTGGTCTTCATTGCTTTTCTGTGTTTAATTCACTGTTTCCTGGGTCCCTTGCCTTTTGTTCTTAGTTTGTTCATTTGTTTTGCTGGAGCATATCGAATAGCTTTTAAGAAAGGGTGTACTGGTTATAATTTTTTAAATCCTTTCAGGTCTGAAAGTCTTTGTATTTTACTTCCACACATGTTTGATTTGGCTGAGGATAGAACGCTCGATTTAAAATTAGAATTTTGAAGGCAATATATTGTAGCTTCTAGGTGCTTTTGAGAAGTCTGATGCCAGTCTGCTTGACACATTTTTGTAAACACAAAATTTAGAAAATATATGGATCCTACTGTCAAAGACCTTATATTTTAGTTGGGAAAATAAGACATGTGCATAATAATAAATAAGAGAAAGTATTGAGTCCCATCAAAGAGGTATATAGACAGAATGTTAAGAGAGTTCAGAATGGACATATCACATTCAGCTAAAGAGATCAGGGCAGACACTGTGAAGATGTATATCTCAATTGGGACTAAAGGATGAGTATGCAGAAAGGAAAGAGAGGGTGTTCTAGGTAGAGGAGACAGTGAAGGTGGAAAAGTATAGAGCATGTGTGGGGTACAGCTAAGAATTTGGGAGTTTGATAGAGTATAGTTAGATGTAAGTTGGAAAGCTAGGTCAATTTTAAGAGATTTGAGTGCTGTGGTGATGATAATGACCGTAATAGCAGCTAACATTTATTGAGCATTTACTATTTGCCAGACACTCTTCAAAATGCTTTATATGAATTGACTCGTTTAATAGTCATAACTGTTGATATAAGAGCTGATATAACTATGTGATAGAAAGGCTGTTATTGTTCCCAATTTTACGGTTGAGATAGCTGAAAGTTAAATAACTTGTCCTAGATTGCGCAGCTAGAAAATGATAGAGCTAGAATTTGAACCCAGTTTAGCTCTAGATCCTATATTTTTAACTCTGTGTTATAATGGACTTTACTCTGTAGCCAGTGGGAGAGTCAGTAAGTTTCCTTTTTTCTTTCTTTGAAATCCGGGGAGTGACATGATCAGAGCTGTTTTAGGAAGGTTAAACTTGCTGTGATGTCTAAGCTGGATTTTGGGAGGGAAATGGAAGATGGTGCTATCTAGTCATCATTAACAGGAATGGATAGAAAGGATTCAGGCAGTATATCTAAGGAGAACAGATCAGACTAAAGTATGATGTGTTCATTTCAGCTGACTTTAAAATTAGTGTAAATATCACAGCAATATTTTATTTTGAAAATGGGCAAAATGGTAGGCAAAAAGGGAGCCAAAATAGCAGACTTTTGCTCTGTTTGAAAATTTGTCAAGTAATTCAATGAGACATTAGCCATAATTGATATTTGTCTGCTTTGCTTAATTTGAAATTAATAGCTATAATTTTAATTATTAAGAATTTTTGTTTTAATATTATGAAAATAAAGCTTGTATGTGGAAATAATGAAAACGGTATCACTATGAATATTTCCTTAGAAATAAATCATTTTGGTGTCACCAAATTTTACTTGTTCTGTTCCATGATTTCTAATTCTTTGAATTAAGTTTGGACATATTTTACATGTGAAATTAAAGGTGTCTTTTCAATGCTTTGCGTTTTGATTATTGCTGCCATGCGGATGCAGGCGCACATTCAGGGGAATTCATATATGGCTTGGAAAACTTTGTTTACAAGGACATCAAGCCTGGTGGGTATGCATGGTTAATTATATTCAGCTATTTAAAAAATTATATTTTTACTCATGCTTGTGGTTTTAATGGAGTCCATTTGTTGACATACCATCCTTTTAGAAAATATGGAAATGTAATTCATGTTTTTCCTCTTTACCATCATTTCCTTTTCCCTACCTTCTGTAGCCATTTATTCATTCACTAAATATTTAGTGTCTTCCTGTGGCAAGCGCTGTGCTGGATGGTGAATGTTCACGGGGTAAAACAATCATGATCCACTGCCCTTGTGAAGCTGACAATTTGATCTGTAGATAACTTTCAAATCTAGACTGCCTTTTTGACTTTAGTTTTGTAGTATAGGTAGTAGTTTCTCAATTAGGCAGTTGCTGTCCTTTCGCAGTGTTTTTCGAACTTGAAAAAAGCAATAAAATGGAACCTTTTTTTTGGGTGAGACTTTATTTAGAACCTTAATAAGAGGTGCTACCCTGACTTTCTTCTTGTATCCTCCCTGATTTGCTTCACCTGTGTAGCAGCTCCAGCGGCACCGCTCAACTGTCCTGAGCAGCACTTTGAAATTTGAAGCTTCACAAAAGGCAAATTTGAAGGCTGACTTCTTTAGCATTTACAATGGATTCTTTTATAGCCTAGGAAATTTACCAAGTACATTAAAATAGTAACTTCTAATATTTTAAATAATAATTTGATTTATTTAACTGTATTTTCTATAACTTTTCAGGAGCTTGTTATATTAGTCACACTTAAAATTTGATTTGATTAAATGGCAAGCAGAGTCTATATCTCAAAATGTAAACAAGCTTTATGATAGAATTACTTCTGCAGCTAGAAACTTCTTTAAGATTTAGGTTCATTATGACAAATGGAAGAATTTGCATGGCAAATTTCACAGCATTGACAGAAATTACCCTGAGAGGACTTTCTCTTTTAACAAATCTGCCCCTTTAGTAAGTGTGGCTGACTATGTTAATTTGTCTTAAAGTTACTTTGTTTAATATAAAAGATAACATGGAGATACTTATGGCTCACTGTCTAATTTGGTAGGTGTGTCTGCCGGGGCAGTGTTTTCTGATCCTACCAGGAGTAACCTGTCTCCAAGATACAAATGAATTTCATGTCCCATTCAAATAAATGACAAAATCATTGGTCAGCATTGTTAAAAAAAAAACCAAACGGACAGAGGTCACTATAAAGGAAAGCCTAATTGATTCAGTTTCCTTTTTTTCAAAAAAGGTTCATTAGCCTGGATAAAAAACTAGGCCTAGAAAATTGATGATTCTGAAATGAGAATAATTTTGTTGATGATTTCTTCATTCAGTTGGGTAGGACTTTATGTATACTTTAGAATTCTTTCATCTTTTCAGTTTCTGAGTGTATATTCCTTCCTCATTTGATGTCATTTTTTATTATTATTTTAGAGCAATGGTTCTCAAAAAGTCAAAACTATTTTCATAATAATACTAAGAAGATATCGTTTGATTTTTCACTGTGTTGACATAGGTGCTGATAGGTGCAAAAGCAATGTTATATAAAATTGCTGGCCACCTTAGCATGAATCAAGGCAGTACTAATAGCGTTTGTGTTATTATTAATTAACCAAACTGTCCTAATAGCGATTGTGTTGTTCACTACTGTGCACTCACAGTAAAAAACAAAATAAAACAAAGCACCAAGCACCAGTTTTCCTTAAGAATGTCCTTGATGAAGTAGGAAAATTTTGATTTTAATAAACCTCAGCTCTTGAGTACATGTGTCTTTAATATTTCGTATGACAAAAGAGGAAGTATGCATAAAGCACTTAGGCAGACTGAAGTAGGATAATTGTCTCAAGGAAAAGTACTTGTGTAGTTGTTTGAGTTGGCTGAACTAGTTGCTTTTTCCATGGAAAACCATTTTACTTGGAAGAATGACTGACTATTATTAGTCAGATTTGAGTGTTTAGTAGACATTTCAACAAAACAACTTCAGGAATAAAGAACTGACAGTGTTGCTCATGATAAGATTTGAGCTTTTGAGCACCAAGTAGAATTTTGGAAAACTTGTACTTAGCACCTTGAGCTTGACAGCTTCCCAGTACTTAAAGACTTTTCTGATGAGATTGGTGGTGATATTAACAAATGTGATTTTTGATATTGAATAATGAAATGACTCAACATTTGAAAGATCTGCATAATTCAGTGAAGGACTGTTTCCATATTACAATGCATGGTAAAAAATCAGGCATGGGTAAAATGTCCATTTAAAGTACGAGGTAGACCAATTGACTTTAATTTGGAGGAAAAATTCATTGATAGAGGTTCAGATTCCCAGATGCAACTAACCTTTAAGAAACTACCACTTGCATGAGTTTGGGTGTAGTATCCATAATTACATGAAAAGGCCATGAAGATATTCCTCTCTTTTCCTATTACATATCTGTGGTTAGATCAGATTTTCTTCATATGCTTCAATCTAAACCATATATCTCAAAAGATCAAAGGCAGAAGCAGTTATGCCAATCCAGCTGTCTTCTGCTAAGCCAGACATTAAACAGATTTGTAGGAATGTAAAACGATGCCACTCTTCTCACTACAAATTTTGTTTGGAAAATACAGTTATTTTTCCTAATTATATGTTATCTATGCTATAACAATGGTTTTTTAAAATGAGTTAATAAATATTGAAAAAAATTCTCAGTTTTGATTTCCAATATGGTAAATAATAATTGTAACTCACACTAATAAAAAGCTCTTTAAGGATCCTAAATTTTAAGTGTGTTAAAGGGATCCTGAGACCAAAATATCTGAGAACTCCTTTAGAGATGATAATCATAAATTTATTATTCATCCGATTAAATAGAAACTTTCTCTAAAGAACTATGTAGCACTCAGATTAGATTTTGAAACTATTTGGAGACGTTTAAACATGGTGTATCTAAAATTGAGATAAAAGACGGAACAAGGTGCTAGAAGAAATATGAAACCAGAAAGATAATAGGAGGTCAGATAAGAAGAGCAAGTTATGGTAGAATCTAAACCCAGGCAGCTGACCCTCTGTCTCTGAAAGCTGTTCTAGCCAAATGGGATGGTTTTCAGGGCTACTCTGGCTTTCTTACTTGTTTCTTTTCAAATGGTATTTCTGTTGAAATTATGAATGAAAAAAATTCAGGGACCATCACTATGGCAAGAAATACTGGTAATAGCAAAGTCCAGATTCTGTTATATATTTATTAAATATTTTCTTCTTGAAACTCAAGGTTTATAATTTTGTAATCCAGGATTTGGTTCTTAGTTTTTGTAGTGGCAGAACAATTTGCTTTAAAATGTCAAGAAAGAACAAATTTAAAATTTCAAGCTAAATTTCATGTACATATTTTCAAATATATATAACATTAACTGAGTTTATATATTTTATTATAATGTTCAGATGTAGATTTTGATTCCTTTGAACAGATATGTTTCATGCACTTTGTGCCCAGATAATAGGATAATTCCTGTCCTAATGAAGACTCCTGCCTGGTGGCAAGAAGTTGTGCAAACACTTTGAATACGATGTAATCACTGCTTAATGGAATTTTATATAAGGTGCAGGGGTAGATGGCTCTGGAACTGCTTGGAATAGTTGGGGAAGCCTTCAGACACGCAGTAGTGCTAGATCTGAGATTTGGAAGCCTCCTCAGAGTTGGCCTGGTGAAGAACTTCAGGGAGGGCACCCCAAGTTCAGGCAATGACACATGCAGAGGCATTAGGCATTAGAAAGTTATGGCTTGTTTTGGAAAGTATAAATGGTATTTCTGAAGTTTCCAGTGCGAGGATGACTGGCAAGAGATAGAGCAGGGCAAGGAGACAGGGATCAGATCTTGAAAAAGGACCTTTGTGTCATGGAAACACTTTTTCGTTTTATCTGGCAGGCTGCAGAGAGCCTTTAAAAGGATTTTGAACAGAGGATTAACAGGCCATGAATAGTATTTTAGAAGATATCGGTCTGGTAGTGGTATAGAAGCACATTTAGTAGGAGGTAGAGTGGAGACTAGAGGCAGGGGAGACTATTACAGAGACTGCCTCAAGAGTGTAGACTAGGGGCCAGCCCAGTGGCATAGTGGTTAAGTTCACGCACTCTGCTTTGGCAGCCCAGGTGTCGCAGGTTCGGATCCTGGACGCAGACCTACCCACTGCTCGTCAAGCCATGCTGTGGCAGCATCCCACGTATAAAATAGAGGAAAATGGGCACAAATGTTAGCTCAGGGCTAATCTTCCTCAGCAAAAAGAGGAAGATTGGTAATGATTGTTAGCTCGGGGCCAATCTTCCTCACCAAAATAAAATAAAAAGTGATTTAAAAAAAAAACTGGGAAGTCATGTAAAAAGAAAAAGTGTAGACTAGAGTTGATGTCTTGTGCGCAGTTGAATGTAAAGATTTATAACTTGGATAAGATAGGTAGGTGTTGGTTAATGCCATGAAGTAAGGCAGTGCCAAATAAAAGAGGATGAGATTTTAAAGGAATTATTAAACCAATTTCAATATACAGTTCAATGTGCATTTTATGCCCCTTTTGTATTTTTTCTATCCTTAAGTCATATAAGGTTTTTGCTTGTGAAGTTTATCATCAGAGGAAGTCATCTGTCGGCAATCTACCCATTCATTTCATTTGTGTTCCTATGTCCCTACCACACGTTTATCAAAACCTTTCTCTGAAAGTTTTATATTTTGTTATTATTACATTTCCAATATTTTGGTAACATTGAAATTAAAATTAAACTTTGTATTGTGAAAAGTCATAAATATTATAAAGGGCATTGTGTATGGATGTTTTACCCAATTTTTGTATAATTGTACCTGCCAAGTTATTTTCTAGATTAAAGAAGGTTATTCTAGACTAAAGAAAGTTTGTGAATTTCTGTTTGTAATGAAATAATAGGTCAGTTTAGAATAAAGTGAATTGTACCAAAATTTGCTGTCAGGAAGAATTCTCTTGTTTTCTTTTCTGTCCTCTAGTCTGCTAACTTGAATTTTATCCTTTTCTCACTAAAATGCTTCCACTGAGAAGGACGTAAACGTAAAAAGCACAAAAAACATTTTAAGAAACCTTTTAAAGGTCTTGATCGCTCAAAAGGTAGGTAAAAGTAGTTTTTATGCCACATGTTGTTTATACACATTGCCACTTGCTTTCTGTCTTCAAAGGTAAAATGAGTGTTAGATTACAATGTAACTTCAAAAATAAGTTTTAAGTTGAAAATGCATATTAAAATCTAAAATAAATCTAAAATTAAAAAAGGACACTAGAGTAGGCTGTAATTTCCATTGAGTAGTGCTTTAGCTATCCTTTGATCGTTGGTTATGAGGTGTCTGAGAATTTCAACTCTTGAGCTTGTATTTTTCTGTTTTTTATAGGTAAACCAAAAGAAGCCAAAAAGGATACCTTTTTGGAAAAATTGGCAACTCAAATTATTAAAAATATACAAGTAAAAATCACAGACATTCACATTAAATATGAAGATGATGTAAGTAATTTCAGTTTACTCAATTTGTTAGTAATTAAATGTGTATTTTATGATACTAATCCTTGATTTGTCTGTATATGGATTATCTGTACCCAATTTTAAATCCAAGATTGACTTTTTTTCTGAGAAGTACTCTACCATATCTCCTTTCCTGTGTTAGGCTTTTTTCATTATGTGTGTAAATATATCATAAAACCACCATACGCTCCTTTCTAAAGCTAATATAAGAGATTTTTAGATTGTCCTGTATTATTTATTTTGAATTTTGTTTAATGCTTTAAGACTTATACTGTTTTAACTTTAAGGGCCTGATTTGTTTTATACTGACAAAACAATTAGTTCTAAGAGGTGAAGAAATAATCAATTTAATGGTAATTGGTAGAGAGGGGACTAAAACCCAGGTCACTTGACTGCTAGTCCCATTCTCTTTACATTCCACCAACTTGGACTGAACACCCACAACTACCCACATACATGTGCAACAATATTTAGAAATCAGACAGGCTTATAACCAAAAGTTTAACATTAGTTGATTAAGAATTGTTTTACTAATTAATTTTAGTTAAAATGTAACAAATATTTTGAACTTAATATGCATTGCTTTGTTTTAAAGTTTGAAACATATGTAAGAAACCTTGAATTTTTTCATTTACCTGGGAAATTGGAAATGTTATTCTATCTCTTTCAAAAATGAGTTGCATTTTTTTTGTTTTTAATTTGCTTTAAGTTTGGATTGAATTAAAGCAATACAGACATATATAGAATTTCCTTTCCTTTCCTGATATGTTCCTTATGTACCTTAATATTTGGTAAGGCATACTTGTAGTTTTTCAAGATATACCATCTCTATCTTATCTTTTGACTTTTTTTGGTTTTATATAGTCATTAAAATGAATTTTTTAAACAAATGTCTAAAAAGACCTAACTCATCAATGCCCTTGTTTCAAACAAATGTAGGAAGATAAAATCTACACATCATGGAAGTGAAAGAATTATTCTTAAAACTAATGGCATATTGATGAATGAGAACTTCAGTTTGAACTTAAACTAAGCTTTTTTACTGGGCAAGTACAATTAGAAAGGTGCATTATTTCTCTCTAATAAAAAATTACAGAGATACACAGGAGTGGGATGAGTAACATCCTTTATGTTTAAATTGGTATCAGTGACAATATCTATTAAAATAATCTAAAAGGAAAAGAATTAAAAAGTGCAAAGGGGTCTTCCTTGTATCATTTCTCTTTCAAGGTGATTACCTTAATTATTGTATCTAGAAGGATAATGAAAAATATAGAGTGTAGGAAGTGGGGGTAGAGAAAGTATAATAATTTATCATGAAGATGCTTATTGGATGATAGCACTAGTTTGTGGGTAGTGCGTTAGCAACTGAGGAGTTGTGTTTTATTAAAGTTCCTTCTGTAACAGCTGCAAGTTATTTTGAGCTAGTTACCTGTAGGTATAAAAGATGAGTTTGGGCATAAAGGAAAGTATGTTTTGCCACAAATCATAATATATTGATATTAAAAACAGAACTCACAAAGCTGTTTGTGCTTTTCAGCTATACTAGAGCATGCATTTTTCCTATTTGAGAGACTCTAGGTGACTAAATTCTGGAGTCCCTGTTGGATGATTTAGAACATTATGTTTTTTCTCCTCTCTAGTTTCCCTAGTTTCTGTCACGGCCAAAAAACTTTATGACTTTTGGACTTCTTTAAGATGTCTAAAACAATGATATTGTACACATTGTGGTACAGTTTAAGCATTGTTTATAAATATAACTTAGGTATTTAAGATAAGAAATAGAACAAAAATTTAACATTGGCAGATTTTGGGTTAAGAGACTGAAGAAATTAAATATTAAGAATCGAGCATTTCCTGTCAAAGCATTTTTGAAGTGTCAAGGAAATTAGAGGCTTGAAGAGACAGTTCACATTTCTAAGTGTGAAAATCTTAAATGCCTTAAAAATAATTTAGTGGCAGTGTTATTATCTGAGACACCTTGTTTTATTTATCTATGAAGAACATCTTTAATGATACACATAAAGAAACTGTCTCTTTTTAACTATCTAGACAAGAATCTGTTAACGTCATAGTGAGTCTTCTCACTTCTAGTAAGAAAAGAGTTCCATTGGGAAAGTATCATATTAGTGTCATGCCTACAAAATATGGGTAACCCCAGCCATGTTATTTCCTTCCTCCCCCTTTTTTCCCATAAATCCATTTGGGTTATGTGACTTACTTGTAAACTAATTGCCCTATGTTGTCTGTTGTAAAGAGCAGAGCGTGGATTCACTCTCACCATCAGTATATTTTAATGTAACCTTTTTTTCTTTGATAGGTCACTGATCCAAAGCAGCCTCTTTC
This sequence comes from Tapirus indicus, assembly GCA_031878705.1. NCBI lineage: Eukaryota > Metazoa > Chordata > Mammalia > Perissodactyla > Tapiridae > Tapirus > Tapirus indicus. Next base: position 53,288,621 of record CM062918.1, on the reverse strand, counting down.
ATTTGGTGTCACACTAGGAGAACTTAGTCTATTGGTAATGTTGATCTTATTTAAAATTTCTGTGGAACCTGTTAAATGTTATTTTCAAGTCATGGGGTGCATTGCCTAAAATCGACTATCACTACAAATAGCTATTTTATTTCTATGTATAATCTTTCTACAGTTTTTCTAGAAGTTCAAAACTTTTATTGATGCTTTTATTACATTCTCTAATTATTTTGATTTGTCTTTGAATTTGAGAAATATCAAAAGTCTTGAAAGAATTAAAAGCTATGTCAAACATGTGGGAAGGTAGGGGAAGATAAATTTCTGTAGAGTCTTGTTCTCATCCTTGGTATAGGTAGATGGAACTTCCAAATAGCTTATACATGTGTGCATGTTTATATGTACGAGTGTGTGTGTATATTATTTTGAGATGTATATAAGGTAATTTATTTTGATTAAGTATTTTATAATGCAGTTTGATTTTTCTCTTAAAGGTCTTTGAGAATAGAGAGTATGTATATTTATGTTGGACATTTTTTTTTCTATTATGGGTAACTAAGTGGTAGGAAACATGTTTTGAAGTTAAGGACAATAAGCAGTAAATCATACTGGATACATGTTTGCCTTATGATTAGTTATATGGAAAAGTAGACTGCCAGAGAAACAGAAAAAGGACCTGGTTGCGTGGGGGCCTTAAGAATGATACATGCATGCAGAGAAGTAGAGATACACATTGAGTTGAAGACCAAAGCCAGAAATGTTCAAGAAAAAGAACTGGCGAAACAAAGGAAAGGGAGTTAAGGAAGCTAGTGTTTAATATACTATTTATCCTCTGCTTGTTTCCAAAATGAATTTGAAGTAGCTTTTGATAAAAAAAGAAATATACAATAACACCTTTAAAGAGACCAGAATCTGTGTTCTGAAAAGTAGAGAGATAATATTTCCAGAAAAATTAGACTAAATATTAGTCATAAGCGATCACAGTATTTAATGTTGAGCTTCTAGTAGACAAAACAAAACTACAAAATAGTCACATACCTCCCATTGACTGAGAACAGCATATCGTGCATAGGAATGATGCATAGTTTCCTTAGCTTGTGTTGTTTGATTCTCTGTGTCTTTGCTCAGACTCTTCATACTGTTTTCTTTGCCTGTATTGGTCTCTTCCCTTTGTCTGTCTGGAGAGTCTATTCAGGTTTTTATACTTGTGTGAGGTATTACCTTTTCTTTCTCACCCCTTTTTTACTTCCCTCTTAGAATTTACCATTTCTTCTTTTATGCTCCCCATTAAATTTTATCTAAGCACCTGTAACATGTTGTACTGGTTACCATGTTGCTGTTCTTCTATCTAACTTTCATTCATTCAGTGATACAATTGTACCTATATTTTACCGTTTTTGTGATGATTAAATGAGATCGTTTGTGTAAAGCATATGAAACGTTGTCTGGCTCAGTTATTTCCTGCTTCAACTACTGCATTGACTGTTATAACAACAATAACAGCAAACTTACCTCCTTCTATATCCATACCATTCCTTTCTTCCATCTTTCCAATTTCAATCTAACTCTTACAGCTAAAGTAATCTTCCCACCTCTGATGTGGATCCCATCCTCCCCCATGTCCTCAGGAGCCTTTTTTCCCTCCCTCTCTCCCTTCCTTCCTTCTTTCCATCAATTTCTTTCACTTTCCTGAATCTTCAACACCCCTCCCTCCCCCTGCAACTCCTTCTTAGGAGCATTTCACAGTCAAGTCTCTCCTTTACAACAAAATTAAAAAGCCTCTCCTTAATCTTCTCTCACCCTACCCAGGCCCCATCTAACTGTTGCCTTCTCTTTCTCTTCTTTCTAACTAAACTTTTCGAGAGAATTCTCTACCTTTGCTATGTTTATTTCCCTACCTCCTGCTGGCTCCCTACCCTCTGTACTCTGACACTACTACTCCACTGAAACTGTTGTTAACAAGTTCATCAGTAATGCCCTGCTTGCTGAATAAGTTTATTTTAGTTTATCTCATGGCAGCATTTGGCATTGCTAACCATATGGAAGTTCTAGAAATATGATCATGCTGTGATTTCCATATTTTCCTGGTTTTCTTCCTACTTTGCAATAATTATTTTGTGTTTTTTTTAAGTATGTGGACCTTCTTCAATAGCTTATAGTCTAGCTCTCTGTTTTTGTTCATACCCAGTTCCTTCCACAGTTCAGACACATAGTAGCTCAGTAGTTATTTTCTGAATGAATGAACTCAGTTAAATTAGAGCCCCCTCAATTCTATTTTTACAGTTCCTTTGATTTTGTCATGTAGATATGTAAAGAAACTGGTAGCTAACATTAGCCAACATTAGCTAGATGTCTTTTCTTCCTAAGTTATTTTGTTACAGTTTACGAATATTAGAGCACTGTTTTGTCATATATGTATACTTCATTTCACAGTTATTCTCTTTTTTTCTTTTAGACTGCAAATGAACAGTGGATTCCGTGCGTATTAAATGAAGCAGAAAAAATTATATACAAGGTATTAGACTAGATTAAAATTTCTTGTTATTTTCCTAGGTACAAACACTTAATATATTTTCTTGAAGAAACTTTGGTGGAGTAGAATGTGCCATTGGAGTGTGAGTTAAAAGTCTAAGTTCTAGTTTTGGTTCTGCTACTTACTATGTGACCTTTTATAATCACTTACCTATTTTGAGGTTTAGGTTCTTCATATAGCATGTAAAGAAACTGGGTAAAATTAATATTTCCCAAACTGTATTTTACGGAGCATTAGGTAATTGAGCTATTATTAGATTTGTAGAAAAAGTAGTCTCTGGTCAAGTAAGTTACTGACTAAAGTACTAAGCTGTACATAGTTAAACAGGTATGTTTCATTTTGTTTTAAACTACGGGACTTCACAGTACTTTAAATATGCTAGTAAACATTGTGAATCTTCAAGAGGAATATTTAGTATGTAGCTTTCCCTACCTTGTTGGTCATAGAATCCTATCCCCTCACCTCCCTTGAAACAGCCATTCATATCCACTGGAGGAATCATGTTTTTCTTACTCAGCAAAACATTTACATGGTCTGTTAAATACTAAGTTCTCAATAAATATTTGATAATTGAATGAGTGAATCCCCTTGGAAATAGTGTCCCTAGAAGCACCATTTAGCAAATGCTCTATTAATAATAAAGTCTCTGAATAACGTATGTATATTTCCCCCCATTTTTGCATTATTTTCTTTCCTTTAAAAGTTCAAAGTGGCAATTGGATAATTTTGGCATAGTAAATATGAGAATAATCTTTTAATATTGATTCATAATTTTGATGTGTTAGTTGCTTGACCTCTTTCATTTTTCTTTTATAGCTTATACGACTTGATAGTCTTGGCACCTACTGGAATGTAAACTGCAGCATGTCTTACCAGGGATCAAGGGAACAGATCTTGGTAATTTCAGTTTATGCCTGGAAGAGCTAATCACACTCCCTAAATTTATTTAACATAAGAGGTCCTTAATGAGGACAGGATATCAGTCTTTTGTTTAAGTGGTATGTAACTAAATCAGAAGTGCGAAACAGTTTTTGGAAGCCACAGTTTTTGGAATCACTTTTGTTTTTGAAGATCTTTGTGAAATCATTCACTAGACAGTGAGATGAGAACCTATACTATTAAATTAAAACTGCATTTATGGTCTTTTACACTCTCATTTTGATGGTTTTCTGGTTATGTTGTAGTGTTTCATCTGAGAATGATTACTTGAAGAGTATTGTAAAGAAAGATGATACCTTTCAGATCTAAACAGTATATCCTTGAGGCTGGCCCTATGGCATAGTGGTTAAGTTGAGCACACTCTGCTTTGGGGGCCTGGGTTTGCAGGTTTGGATCCCGGGCGCTTACCTACACCACTCGTCAGCCATGCTGTGGCAGTGACCCACATATAAAGTGGAGGAATATTGGCACAGATGTTAGCTCAGGGCTAATCTTCCTCAGCAAAAAAAAAAAAAAAAAAAGGAGTATATCCTTAGTGAATGTTTTAAGCATTTGTGGTGATGATTTCCTGAACAATCAAAGATTAATTTAAAACTTCAGTGTCCTAAGCCAGTCTTAGTCATGTTTATTTACTTGGAGGAGAAGGGAAGAGCAGTTGAATTTTCTGAACTGAATTAATTCCAAGATTCTGCCTCTTATTTCTCAGAAAAATACTGTAATAAATAATTTGCCTTAGTCTAGAAAGTATTTGAGATCCCAATTCATGGATGTTTATATAGATATTTTTTAAGTCGGGGGAACACAATGTTATAATGTTGTTTATAGATGTTTAGAATTTTAAAAAATTATCTACTTCTATATTTTATTATAAAGAAATATACCTGTAAATAATGCTCAGTGTGTTTTTCTTGTGGACTACTAATTACAAAGAGGGGTATAAAGATAGTGATTTAAGAACCAAGTTTTTTTCTGTACATGTGGCTAAATATGTGTGCATTTTCTTCTTCATTCTCATATAATTCAAATTTTTTTGTTTAGGTTCAGCTGAAAAGTGAAATTCTTACAAGTAGCAAAATACCCCCTAACCATCAATATAGTAAGTAATGATAAAAGTTTATTTCATGTTACAGGAAGCATGGAATTAAATATTTTAATGTACTTTTTTTGATAAGTTACCCTGACAAAGAGAAAGTATTAATTTTGTACCTTAGTTTTATGATACAGCATATTTGGATTATAACTAATTATTTAGGAATAGATTATAACACATTTACTGCTGGAGAGTGAGAGAGAGAAGGACAGTGTGGCTGTAGTTCACTCCCAATAGCTGACCCACCCTTGACCTCCATGTCTTCTTCTTATCTTATCATCTTCTTTGTTTTAGAAATTAGGTTTTCTTTTCTTTTCTTTGTTTAATAACTGAGTCTCTGAGATCTTGGTATTTAAGTCACCCCTAGCATGTCACTCTCACAGTATTAAGACAAACTAACCACTCTAGAGAATTTTTTAAGTGAGGTTTTCTATTTCTTGCAGCCTCACCTTTATGTATTTTTAAATAGATCTCTAACAAAGCTGCCTGATTATTTATTTATCTCATCTGTTTCCTCCATTTCAGTTTCATTCTATAGAAGCTATTGGTTTGTTTTTATTTAGTATCCTTCTTTATGTTTGTTCTCAGCTTTCATGCCCATGTTCTTCTGTATTCCATATTACTCTGGTTCACTACTGTTTTCTTCATATTCTTTTCTAACTAATTACCATTATATGAGAGTTGGCACTTTATGTTCATAGACCTCTTTAAGATTTAACAATGACAAAGTTTTCAGATGCTGCTAGTTTGTGAAAGCATTTAGTTTTATTTGTGAAAGAACTAGTTCAGAAAAATCGACAACTTCATTCTTATGCATCTTCCACTTATAAATAACCTCTAAAGAAATTAAAAATTGTATACAGTCTTATGTAAATTGTAAATATTATAAGGTATCAAAATTTATATAATTTTAATATTATTCACAGTTAAAATTTATCTTACTTTGCCCTATCATCTTCCCTAATATACGTTTTCATTCTACTTCTTAACTTCAAAAATATTTTCTTTAGTTGATTCTAAGACTATATATGTAATGATCATTTTGAAAATTGTAAAATAGTAAGCAATTTTTTTTCTGTGTAATAGGAATTTCATTTGTAATTCTGTTCCTAAATTCTGCCAGTGATTAAATAAGATAGAAATTAATCAAATTTTATTTCCTACCTTGTATTAGCATTTTTAATGAATAATAAAATCATTAAATGTCTTGTAGCAAGGAAGAGAAGCTTAATTTTACGCAGACTGTGAATAACAAAAAGTAGTTTGTCTGTATTTTGTACGTTTCTTACTTAGAAGCATGAGACTACAGTTTCCTCCTTGGAGATTCCATTTTAACCATTGACCTTGACAGTTGGTATTATGCAGATAAGTAGATGCTTAAATATTTTTTGGTAGTGATTTTTTAAAAATTATTTTTGATCATTTTTCTTTACTTTCAGAGTAACAGTGTTCTCATAATTATTTACACATAATATAAACATATTTTATATCTTCCCATATGATATAAGTTTTCCAGCCAATATCAGCCTCTGCAAAACTCTACATGAATCCTTATGCAGAAACAGAGCTCAAAACACCCAAACTTGATTGGAACATAGAAGTACAAAATATTGCCATTGAACTGACTAAACCTCAGGTAAGATTCAGGACATTTCTAGCTTTGATTAGCCTTGAATCTTGACTGCTTTTGTCCTTTCTGATTATTCCTTCTCCAGTGGTCTGGTGGTTCTTTTGGTATGTTATGAAATTGGACTCCTATAATCCCCAGTTGTTGATAGAGGATTTTAATGTGCTTTTTCTTCCTCAGATTTTATTAAATATTGTTTACTTAATTTTTAGAATAGCTATGTTGGCAGCTTTTTTCCTTCATTTGTTTCTCAAGTTTGATTATTTGCCCAGGGGATAACAGAGCTGGAGAACTGGAAGCAAAAGGGGGACAGGGGATTTAGCTAATTGGGCTTTTAGCCTACTGCAGTCCAATAAAAATATAATGCAAGTTGTATATGTAATTTAAAATTTTCTAGTAGCTACATTAACAAAGTAGAAGGAAAAAATGAAATTAATTAATAAAATTAGTAACATTTTATTTAACCTAACATATCCAGAATATTATCATTTCAACATGTGATCAATACAAAAAAATTACGATATTTTACACCCTTTTTCTTTCAGTCTTCGAAATCTGGGGTATATTTTACATTTACAATACATTTAGGTCCAGACTATTTGCACTTTAAGTGCTGAATAGCTACATGGTAACCCTCAGGTTGAATTGCATTAAGAAAAATAGAGAGAAAGAAGACTTACCCCTTTCTTTATCTTACCTACAGTTGTGTTATGTCTGTGTGCTTGTGTGTGTATGCATGTGTGTTTTTCTCCATTTGAGCTGTTTACCAGATACACACAGAGTTGTTATATGGGTGGTAAGATGGGCCATTAAATAGCATTATCTTGCTTTAGTTATGCAGTAATTTCCTGGACCAGTTTGAAAATCAGCTCATAGATAGCTACTGCTGAAATGATGGACCAGAGAAAAATGTGTAGTTTTAGGAACAAGGATGTTTCATGTCACTGGTTACAGATACCATATTTCACTGTTTCTGAGATGTGCATTTATTTCATGCTTTAACATTTGAAAATAGGATGTATATAATTATTGGTGATATGACAGTTTAATCAGTGGGAGTGTTTTCTTTGTAGTGGAACTTAAACATTATCTTACAACTTATAAGTGATGGTGTCTTAAATTTGATGAAATACGTTATTGAATTACCAGGCAACTATGATATTCATTGATCAGGGAATTTGGAGTCTCGCTAGACTGAAAATATAATAAAATTTGGTGTTTATTCATGTGTGCAATGTAATAAATGTAACTTCGTTTTTGTTTTAATAGTACTTAAGTATGATTGACCTTTTGGAGTCAGTGGATTATATGGTTAGAAATGCTCCTTACAGGAAATATAAACCTTGTTTACCACTTCATACCAATGGTCAACAATGGTAAGTTAGAATTTTTTTTGTGTGAGTAACATATAATTGTATAGTTAGGGGCTCTCAGAGTTAAGAGACCTTTAAAACTGTGTAATGAAGCCACTTTCTTTTTATGACAGGAATATCTTTTATATTATGTCCTTGTTACTTTTTTCGTAAAAACATTCTCTTATACTCCTGCTCCTAGATTATTCCAAAATTCTTAATTTAGCATTCAAGACTTTCATCATTTTTTGATCTTATTACTCTTTAGTCACCCACATGGACTCAATGTTATAACCATATTGGGATACTGTTAGTTTTGCACAACGTATCATTCTGTGCCTTTATGATTTTGTTTTGGTGTACCCTCTTCCTAGAGTGGTTTGCTCATTTTGTAATCTGTTTAAATTAGAGAATTGTACTGGGGAATTGAAATGTTATGGCTGAGCTCTTATAGGAAGACAGTTAATAGGAACAAAAAATGTAACAGTGTAGATCTAAAAAGTCAAAATCATTTTCTTGCTTTTTCTTAAACCTTTATATTCAGATGTGCATTAACAAAATTTGATTTGCAGGTGGAAATATGCAATTGATTCTGTTCTTGAAGTTCATGTAAGAAGGTATACACAGATGTGGTCATGGAGTAACATAAAAAAACACAGGCAGTTGCTCAAGAGTTATAAAAATGCTTATAAAAACAAGCTAACCCAGACTAAAGTCCCAGAAGAAATACAGAAACAAATTCAGGTATGTCTTGCATATATTGGTGAAAGGTATTATTTGTTATATCATCCTTTAATGTTCATTCTTCTAAATTTAATTTGAATTAAAATATAATTTTAGAAAGAACATAACTGATCTCTTTTTGAGAGAATTTCATGGGAAAATGCAGAGTATTTTTTCCCAGTTTTCTTCTTCTTTAAAAAAACCTTTCCCTCCCATCTTAGGATCAGATAAAATGAGGTTACTGTGAACTATTTGGAGAAATGTGTTTGGTTTTTATAATAATGTTCAGAAAATCAATATCAGAGCTGCTTGAATATATTTATTATTAGGTAGATGTATAAGTTTTGTAGTGGCTTTTTTAAAAGAGTTCAAAATATTATTTATAAAAAACAACTGTTGTTCCTTAAGATAGGAGGAGTCTTGTTTACCCCTTTTGAAATATAGAAAAACACCACACTGAATACGTAATTTGCTTAATATCATCTGATATTGATCATATAACTGTTTCTGCCACAAATTCATAATGTAAAGAATTAATTGAATTCCTATTATTCTGAAATATATATGACAATCACTAGCATTATGTATTAGAAAAAGCATCAAGTTTCTTGACATCTCAGGTCTGGTGTTCTCTTGTATAAAATGGAAGCAGTGTCTGTCTCACAGAGTTGTGAGAATTGCATGAGATAACACATAGAGCACCTGACACACACCCAGTACATGTTAGATTCCTCTTAAATACTTTTATGTAAATTCCCCAAATCAGTTTGTACTTAGCCTACTTGTTGCCGCAGAATTTTACATTCTTAAATTTTGTGTTTTATAATGGTGCCTTTAGTACAGTGGTTGTAAAATAATATAGAATAGAAGGAGTTAGAAGTAAGAACCATAAGGATAATACCTAAAACAAGTCCCCCTCCTGAAGTATTCTTGTTTCCATTTGCATATATGGCTATCTGTGTATTTTAATGATCTCATTAAAATTCTTATTTTCATATTATCTTTAATGAGGATTTACTTTCTTGGAAAACTTATTTCCCTTATTGCAAAAATTAAAAATGTAAAAGTCAAGTTATCTTGAAATTTATACTTATACTTTTGTTAGGTCAAGAGTACTGTTTATTTATGGACTAGATAAACCTAGAATTCATAGAAGAAAAAATTTTTTTTAATCTAATGACCATTTTTCTTGTTTACAAGTTTCTCTTTGTTTTATAGGATTTGGAGAAGACTCTGGATGTTTTTAACATAATTTTAGCAAGGCAACAAGCACAAGTTGAGGTAATCATTTTGTTAGCTGATTTTATGTTTTAAACATGTTAATACTACTACTTTAAACCTAGGATCAAGAAATCTAAGTTTTGAGAAGTTGTTGAGATTTACTCAAGTGAGAATAAAAGTTGAGTTTTCATGGCTTAATTTAGTCTCAGGAGGAAAAATTGGAATATTGGTAAAAATAGCACTAATGTGAAGGGGAAAATTTTTTTTAAATTTTATAACAAAAAATTTGAAAACCCTCCAAAAGAAAGTAAGTAAAAGTTGTCCATAACCCTAGTAACGTAGAATGCTACTGTTAACATTTTGACATGTAGGCTTTCAGTTTTTCTCCCACGCATTATGTACCTACTTGTTTATGCTTTTTATCCCCCATTTCTTTCACTTTATCTTTGCTTTTTTTCCTCTTCCCTCCCTCCTTCCTTCCTTCTTCTCTTCACCCGTCTTCTTTCTTTCTTCCTTCCCTCCGTCTCTCCCTCTCCTCTTCCCTCCTTTCTTTTCCTTTTTTTTTTCAAAATTTTCCGAAGTTAGTCTATTTATAATGTTTAATAATTGCTGATTTATCCCACTTGGTACCTTATCCTCATTGTTCCATGTCCTTTCTATTATTCTGTGACATGACTTTTTTGGTATTTAAAAAAATAAGTTACAAGTACAATACAACTCATTATAGAAAAGTTAGAAAATGCAGATTCACAGAAAAAGAAAATTGAAACACCCATTATCTTACAAACCGAAGATAACTACTATTAATACCTTTCTGTATATTCTTTTAGTCTTTTTCCTATTCATAGATCTCTGCACACATACTCGTGTTTTTAAATGTGATTAAAACATATGCATTTGTTCATTCGTTTACTTAGCAAATACTTAGTGAGTGCCTATTGTACTAGCATTGTGGTTAAGAATGTGGACTCAGGAGTCAGAAGGTCTGGATTCTCATTCCAGCTTTGCCATCTACTACTTGTGTGACCTTGGGCTGGCTATTTAACTTCTCTGTGCCTCAGTTTCCTCCCTTGTAAAATAGGACTAATTCATAGGGTTAGTGTGAGGAGTGCGTGATAGTCCTTGTAAAGCCCTTAGACTACTATGTGCCTGGCACATAGTAATTACTAAATAAATGATTTTTTCTTCATCATTATCATTATCATTTGAATTAGCATACAGAAGTGAACAGTATGGACAAAAAATCCCTTACATTCTAGCAGGAAGAAGGATAATAAACAAAAATATAAATAAAAATAAAGTAGAAAGGATTAAAGAGAGTGCTGGAACTAGACAGTGATGATGATGGGGGGTGCAATTTTAAGTAGGGTGGTCAGGGAAAGCCTCGCTAAGAAGGAAACATTTTGAGCAAAGACCTGAAGAAGGTGAGGGAGTCAACCAGAAATATACCTAAGGGAAAAGTATACGAAGCAGAAAGAATATAGCAAGCTGAAAGGTTTTGGGGTGGGAGCATATCTGGCTCATTCAGGGCGTATCTGACGAAGTAGAGTGGTGAGAGAGAGGAGAGAGTGGTGGTTAATGAGATCAGAGAAGTAAGGTGGTGGAGGAGTGGGATGGGTGCCTGTGGAAATTGGGGAGGATGCCAGATTGTGTAGGGTCTTATAAGCAGTTGTGTGGATTTGGGCTTTTACTCTCAACTGGGGAGTCATTTTGAGAACAGAATGATATAATCCAACTTAAATTGTAAAACTCACTCGAGCTGTTATTTTGAAAACAGACTGTGAAAAGGAGGGCAAGACTGAAAACAGGGAGACCAGTTAGGACGCTATTGAAATATTTGAGGTGAGAGATATTGGTAGCTTGGCTGAGAATGGTTGCAATGGAGGTGATGAGAAAGGCTTGGATTCTGGATATAGTATTTTGAAGGTAGAGCCAGTATTTCCCAACTGATTGGATATGGGTTGTAAAAGAGAAAAGTCAGCGATGACTAAGGTTTTTAGCTTGGAGCAATTAGAAGGATGGAGTTGCCATGAAATGAGGTGGGGAAGACTGAATGCAACAAGCTTGGGTGAGATGGGAGGAGATCTGGAGTTCAGTTTGGGACCTATTAAGTTTCAGCTATCTTTTAGACATTAATGTGGAGATATGGAGTAAGCAATTGGATACATGAATGTGGAGTTTAGTAGAGAAGTCTGTGCTGGATGTATAAATTTAAGAGGGGTCAGCACATAGATGGTATTTAAATCCATGACGTTGGGTGAGATCTTCTAAGAAATTAGCGGAGCTAGAGAAGAGGAGAGTTCCAAAGACCCAAAGCATTTTATTGTTTATAGGTCAGAAAGATGAGAACCAGCAAGGTACCATGGAGGATTTGCCAGAGATGTAGGTGGGAAGCTCTATTGAGTGTAATATCCTCAAAGCCAAGTGAAGAAAGAATTTCAAGGAAGAGGGAGTGATCAACTAATTGGTCAACTGAGCTGAGGCCTGAGAATTGACCAGTGGATTTACCAAATATGGGATGTTTCAGTCATTATTTCTTCAAATAATTTTTTGGTCCCATGTTTTTCTTCTCTCCCTCTTAGACTCCAATTTTATATACACACACACACACACACACACACATACACACACATGTAAATATGTACAAATACACATACGTATATATGACCTTTCAATATTATACCACAAGTCCCTGAGGCTTTGTTCATTTTTTTTCATCAAATCTTTTTTCTCTCTGTTCTTTAGTTTGGATAATTTTTATTGATCTATCTTTAACTTTACTCTGTGCTCAATCATCTCCATTTTGATTGAGCCCATCCTAAGAGTTTTTTGTTTCAGATGTTGTATTTTTCAGGTCTAAAATTCTTATTTTGTTCCTTTATAAAGTTTCCATTTCTCTGCTGAAAATTTCTATCTCTTTCCTAATTTCAACTGTATTTCTTTTTATCTCATGTAAGGTACGTTACAGTGGCTCTCTGATAGTTTCAACATCTAGGTTATCTGACAATTGGCATCTGGTGATTTTCTTTTCCCCTGAGAATTGGTCACGTTTTTCTGTTTTGTTTTTTTTTCCACATCACGTAATTTTGGATTGTATCCTGAACGTTGTGTATATTATATTATGTGGTCTCTGCGTCCTGTTATCTTATGGAAAATGTTGACATTTTGTCTTAGCACACAACCTCGTTAGGTTCTGATCTTAAGTTGTGTTTTGCCTTCTGTGGATAATGGTTCAAATCTCAGTTCAGTTCTTTGAACCTTTTGGTATGTTGGTTTGGGTCTATTTTGCACACAAATAGTACAGGAGTTAGTTTGAGACTTGTGCAGATGGTTCATATGTCAGTTCAGGTTCTAAACCTTTGCTCCTTTCATTTGGATCAGTTTCATACATGTGAAGCTTGGGTTAGACTGAAATTTGTGCGGGTTCATACACAGAATTAAGAGATACCCCATTCTCTGGCTCTTCCCCCTCTGGGATTTCCCCCTATACACTCTAGCTTTCATGGACTCCCTTTTCTGGTTCCTTGGCCAGGCTGTGGAGTTTCTCGCAGGGGTTTAGCTGCTTGTGCCTCTGCTTTGCTCCATGATTGAGGCCCTCCCTCAGGACAGAGCCGTGTGAAGTAGTTTTCAATGGGTGCATGACAAACTTAGTGGCTTAAAACAACACTCATTTATTATCTCAGAGTTTCTGTAGGTCAGGAGTCTAGGCATGACTTATCTGAGTTCTCTGTTTAAAGTCTCAAAATATTGCAGTGAAGATACTGGCTGGGACTGTGGTCTCTCTGAGACATAACTGATGAAGGATGTTGGCATGATTTAGGTCCTTGTGGCTGTGGAATGGAGGGCTTCAGTTTCTTGCTGGCTGTTGGCTAGAGGCTGCCTTCAGCTCAGTTTCTTGTCAAATGGGCCTCCCAATGTAGACAGCCCACAGCATGGCAACTTGCTTCTTCAAAGGGAGAAAGAGACTCCATTAAGACAGCTGCTACAATTTTATGCACATAATCACGTACATCTCATCACTTTTGCCATATTCTTTTGGTTAGTAACAAGTCACAGGTCATGCCCACACTCAAGGAAAGGGGACTGCCCGAGGGCGAGAACATCAGGAGGGAGAAGTTACGGGGCGGGGGGTAGGGAGGAGGCACAACATGTGAAGAAAACATGGGAAACTCACTCTTCCGAAGGTCACTTCTCCAAGTTTTGACTCCCCTCTACCATCTGCCTACTTTGTACACTTTTCAGAATCTGTGATAGATGTTTTTTGTATTTTGTCCAAAATTTTTAGTTGTCAGCCTGAAGGAAACTGGAAGTTCATCACTGGACTTAGCAATAAAGAAGTCATTTAAAGAGCAATTTTCCTATTTTTATAGAATAGTGTGGGTAGAAACTTGATTGAGATGAGAGAGAGTGGAAGACTAGGTATTGGAGACAGTGAGTGACAGTATGACACTACTGTAAGGGGAGAAAGAGAAACGGAATCGTAACTGGTGGGGAATGTGGAGTCAAGAAAAGGTTTTATAACTTGCTTTTCTTTCTGTTTGAAAAAATTTATTATAGTGCTCCATTTTCATTGCCCATAGAATCATTTATCCATCATCATTTTAAATAGCTGAATAGTATTCTGTTCTATGCATATACCAGAATTTGCTTCGTTTTCTCCCACTGGTATATTTAATTATGAGTGACACTACAATGAATAGTCTTGTCTATATATTTTCTCAAACATCTCATTTCCTTAAGGACAGATTCCCGAAGGTGCAGTTGTTGAGTCAGAGGTATGAATATTCTAAAAGGTATTTGCTACTGCTGTGAATTGTTCCTGTGAATTAGAAGAATGATTTGCCGGAAGAAACAGATAATTTCAATCCTCCCTAAATTAAATTGCTTTCGTTTAATTGGTTTTTCTTAATACCAGTTACCAGTTGCTTAAAAATTGAAGAAAGAGGATTAATTATTGGATGCTGTGAACAAAGAAGGATGAATATAGATGAAGAGGAGGCAGTTAGATTCATCTAAGGTTGATGTTTTTTTATCGTAATGGAAAATCCACAGGGCCAGAGAGTTTGAAATAGACAGAGGATTGGCTGAAGTTACCTACCATAGTCTCTTAGCTAGACAGGGAAGGAAGTGAAGGCAACAGAGTGGGTACTTAAGAAAAAGTGAAAGGGTTCTGCATCTCTCTTCACACAAGGTCTTATATATATTTTAAAATTTATTTTTGGTCTCATATAGATATATTTTACTTTGAAATAGTTATAGATTCACAGTAAGTTGCAAAGATAGTTCACAGAGGACTGGTGTACCCTTCACTCAGTTTCCCCCAGTGGTTACATCTGACATAATTATATTAAAACCAATAATTCGACATTGGTACAACGTATGTTTATAGTTCTATGTCAGCTGTCATTTTTAAATGTGTTTTTAAAATAATAATTTTCAACATATTGGAAAGTTTTTTCAGTATTCTTTATTTTGTTACTTTATTTTCTTCGTAGCCTTTATCACTGTTTGAAATTAGTATTTTGTGTGTGTGTGTGTGTGTGTGTGTGTGAGAGGAAGACTAGCCCTGAGCTAACACCTGTTGCCAATCCTCCTCTTTTTTTCCTGAGGAAGACTGGCCCTGGGCTAACATCCATGCCCATCTTCCTCTACTTTATATGGGACGCTGCCACAGCATGGCTTGACAAGCAGTGCATCTGTCCACGCCTGAGATCCGAACCTGCAAAACCTCATGCACAAACTTAACCACTATGCCACTGGGCCGGCCCCTGAAATTAGTATTTTTATCTTTGTGCTTTCTAATTAATTCATTTCTGTCTTTTCTGTTTATTAGCCTAATGTTTTCAGTTTATTTTGAAATTTGTGACATGCTGATCATAGCTTTACCAAGATTTCAGTGCTAATAGTGGCTTTTTCTTTTTTGCTTTTTTTTAGAAATTTAAGTAGAGATTTGGGAGGGGGAAAAGTGGAATGTTGGGGTTGGTCACTATATTATTTTAATGTCTCCTATTTTTTTTAAATCACTTAATGATTAAAATTTATTTTTCAAAATAAAAATATTTTTCCTTAAACTTTAAAAAAATATACTATCTATTATCATAAAGTAAAATTTTTATAGGGGATAAAAAAGATGGTAACAATTAAAAAAAATGTACTGCCTACCCTTTTTAAACTATCAGTTTAGTTTAAAAGATTTTAATAAAATATTCAAATACTGTAGAACTGTTCCTGTTTTTAGATTTATAAAGAAGTGTTTATAAATCCATCTATTATTAAGTCCAGTTTCTAAGAGAGGTTTGAGCTTGCAGTCTCTGGTTGCATTTTCCCTAAAACAATTGTTAGTAGACTCTTTGAAGCTTAAAAGCCCAGATGATATACATTTAATTGGGAGTTTTTTTCCAAAATAGCTCAGTTTCATCTACTCATGAAACTGTGTTGAGGCAGTTAAACTCCCTGCTTGATGATCTCTGCTATTGCTGTGAAACTCTTGTGTAGCCATCTCAGTGGTTCTGAATCCTGGCTGCACATTAGAACCACCTACAGAATTAAAAAAAAGTACTGGTGATGCCTGGAGGCCACTCCCTCAAGATTTGATTTAATTGTTGTGTGGTGGGGCTTGGGCATTGTTTTTTTTTTTTTTTTTATTAAAGCTTCTTGATGATTCTTAAGTGCAGCAAGGATTGAATACTGCTGAGCTGTGGTATCCACAATAGCTGATTTGTCATTCCCTTTCAGTTTGCAAATTCAAACAGGGCCCGAATGTATGCACTCATCTATGGCTTTTGATAGAAATTTTACATTTTCCCCGTGCTTAGTCTTAACATTCTCCAACACTCCCCTAATCTTTTCCTGAATTACCTACCAATAGTGTAATAGTGTTCTTTCGTCACTACTTTTTTTGAAAGGTAGAGCCCCTTTCATAGGTTTCGTGATTTCTTTATCTTAAAGATTCATATTTACTGTTGAACTGTGTAGCCTGTATTCAAATGCTACATTTGACATTTTTGAAACCACTTTTAAATTTTTATTTCTTATTTTGTTTCTTATTTTGAGTGCCTCTTCTCATTAACATTTCAACTTTTACAACTTCAATAGGACACAATGGGATTAGTTCCATTTAAAAAATATCTCAAAACGGAAGACAAACACAGCAAACACTTGAATTAACAATATTGTGCCTCCATCTGAAATGAACTCAAAATATTGGTGGCCAAGAATTGATTTGCTTTTGCTGAAGCTTTGTATTCATGAAAATTTTAAAGTAGAAAGTTTAGTGATAAGAATGAAAATAGTATCTAACATTTTCTTGATATAATTTGCTAGGTATTGTCAGTTCTGAGAAAAGTACTATTATCTTCAATTTATATCAGGAAATTGAGGCATAGAGAGGTTAAATAAATTGTTAAAGTTCTACTTATCATGAAAAATAAAAAAAATCACACTAATCTTCTTTGCCAAGAGAATAAAGAAGGTAAATGTTATTTTATGTATTTTTCACCCATTACATTTCTTACTGCTGAAAATGGATTGGTAAGCTTGATAAAAGATAGTTATGGCTGAGGTATAACTGAGACCTTTGATAGTTTTGTGGGCAGATGTAGACCTATTCCTTTATTCTTTGTTTAATGTCTGGCTGTTAAAGAGAGCTTATTTAACTTAGTTTAAACTGAGTTATCATTAATCAAACCAATTCTTTTTACTATAGAATTCAACTCTTTTCTTTTAATTTCTCTTCTAGATTATTTCACTTTTTGATATGCTGGGAAGCTTGCAGTAGTCACTACCCATTCACTACCAATTTAAAATATTTTAAATTTTAAGTGGGAAAACTATTAAATGTTACTAATTCAGGGAATGAGAAGATAAATTACTTATCCCCTTTTTCTATTTATCCTTCTGTTTTCTGCTTTTTGGTTATTTATCTATATTTCACTGAAAAGTGGGGAAAAACAAAGAAGAGCAGAAAATCAAGTCAGGATTTGTTGAGAAAAGAGGATGAAATGAGATTTGAGGACTGTCTATTTTTATTTATATTCTGCCCTCTCCTCACATCTATAGTTAGCAAGCCAGCAATGTGTATGAATTCTGAAATATGATTGTTTTAGACTAATACTTTTGAGTGTGGAAGCATCTTCCTTTCAGGGAACTTTTCATTTTATACATCTGCGGTCCTAGTGACTCCTTAACTTAAAAACTTGGAAGACATATTGCTCAGAAAAATTTCACTTGAAACCTTTACTGTATTCCTAACAAAATGTAGCCTCATCAAAATGGAATCAGTAGGTATGGAAAGTAAATTTACAGTGGGACTACGTTAACCAAATCATGTTGAGCATCATTTCAGAAGGAACTGGCTTTCTTGACTATTTTTAACTTAATGTAGCGTTAAAAAAATTTAACCATTGTTCTTACCTGGCTACACCTGAAAATGAAGAGGACATTTATTCTTTAATTAAATTTTTATTTTTTAGGTGATTCGATCTGGGCAAAAATTAAGGAAAAAGCCTGCTGACACAGGCGAGAAACGTGGAGGCTGGTTTAGTGGGTTTTGGGGTAAGAAGGAATCTAAGAAAAAAGATGAAGAATCTTTGATTCCTGAAAGTAAGTTCCAAGTCAGATAATTTATTGATAAGAAAATAATATATAAATTATTATATTTAGGCAGTTGAATTTTATTTCATAATAGTTTTGAAATAAGGAAAGTAGCTTAGAGTAGTAAACATATACGTAAGCAAATACATTGGGGGGGACATTTCTGTGTTTAAGTAAAATAAAACTGATTTTTTTGAGAAAAATTGTGTGAAATTTGAAAAAAGTTTAAATTCGGAAGTCTTAACACTTAGCATACTTTATTGTTACTTTTTACATGGATATTTAATTAGAAATGTCACTTAATTTCTAAAATACTTATATGAGGGGATTCTAAAATCCTTGTATGAGACCTGAATTCCTTTAATGGTGTCTCCTTGCATTTTCGTGACCTAAGCAAGCAATTACATGATGTTTGTTTTAACTAGTCAAAGTAATATATTAGTGGAAATTGCGTGGATGCTGTTGCTTTAGCATTTCTGTCTGTTGATTTTAGGGCACTTGTTAGTTTGGTTTGATTTTTTTTTTTATTGTATCTGTAAAACTGAAGCAATTGATTTATTAAAATATTGTCTTTTCTTTGTAGCTATTGATGACCTTATGACTCCAGAGGAAAAAGATAAGCTCTTCACTGCTATTGGTTATAGTGAGAGCACCCACAACCTAACTTTACCCAAACAGGTAATTATTTAGGTTCTAAGAGGTATTTTGTTTCATTTTATAGTCAAGCTACAGACAAAACTACGTTTTGGTCAGTGATGGACCATGAATACGATGGTGGTCCCATAAGAATTATATCACGTAGCCAGGTGTATAGTAGGCTGTACTGTCTAGGTTTGTGTAAGTACACTCTATCATGTTCACACAATGATAAAATCGCCTAATGATGCATTTCTCAGAATGTATCCCCGTCGTTAAGTGACACATGACTGTACTGTATTATTCTGAAATGGGTTAAAGTTATTGATTTTTTTAAAGTAGCTAATAAAAATGTTATCATTCGTTTTTGCTGTACTATTTATGTGTTTCTGGTTAGACCTTATCAGTTAAAACTGTCTTCAACTTTAAACTTAGTTAGTGTTTAGTGAGTGTTAGAATAACCTGATAAAAAGTACTTATTATAGAGTTAAATAGCTAAAAATTTTATCTTTAAAATAAATTTTTTTATTGGGAAATGTATAAATTTTTTTATTGTGAAGTGTAACTCATATATAAAAGAGTGAGCAAAACCAAAATGTATTCCTAATTTGATTTATCACAAAGTGAACAGCTGTGTAATTACTATCAAGGTTAAAATATAGACCTTGCTATAGATATGGCATTGTGTGAGATCCATCCCTGTTCTTTTACTAGATGTATTTTGCTCATTTTCATTGCTGTGTAGGATTTGATCATTTGAAAATACCACAACTTATTTATTCATATTTTATTGATGGGCATTTGGGTTGTTTCTGTTTTTTGGTTGTTATCCTGCAATTAACTTCTTATAAATATCTTTTAGTGTGCATATGTAAGATTTTCTGCTCATTATATTCTTAGGACTGGAATTGCTGTGTCATAGGATATGAGTATATTTAACTTTAATAGCTTGTGCTAAACCGTTTTCCAATGTGGAAAACATTTCTATCAGTAGTATATGAGGGTTCTGATTGCTCCACATCTTTATCTACTCTTGGCATTATCAGTCTTTTAAATTTAGCCGTTGTAAATGGTGAGTATATAGTAGTATTTCATTGTGGTTTTAATTTCCATTTCCTGGATGACTAAAGAGGATTTTCATTGTTTTATATATTTATAGGCCTGTTAGATATCCTCTTTTGTCAAGTGGCTTTTGAGTGTCTTGTTCTTTATTGGGTTGTCTTTTTCTTATTGGTTCGTAAGAGTTCTTTATACATTTTGGATATGGGGCCTTTGCTAATTAGAAGTGTTGTTAATATCTTCCCCCACAATGTGGCTTGCCTTTTCATTTTTAGTTGTGTTACAAATATCTTCTTACACAATGTAATGTATGTGTTTTCACTTTCTTTTAAAGCAGCTCTTTTAAAGCACAGCAAGGTCATGAAAATATTTTCCTTCCAGAAGCTTTACTTTATATATTTAGATCTAAGGTCTATCTAGAATTGACTTTTGTATATTGGTTTGAGGTGGTTTTTGTATATGGTGTGAGGTCTTAAAAATTTAAGATTAATTTTTTTTTTTCTATATGGTTGTCTACTTGACTTAGCATCCATTATTGAAAGGTTCATGCTTTCCCCACTGCTCTCAAGTTATCCCTTTATCATCAGTCAAATGTCTGTATACTTCTGGAATCTCAATTCGATTACATTGGTTATTTGTCTGTCTTTGTAATATGCTGTCTTAGTAAAACTATAACTTTGTAATCAGTCCTGAGCTCTAGCTCTGTAAATCCATCAACACTGTTCTTCTTTAAGAGTATCTTATCTATTCTTGGCCCTTTGCATTTCCATATACATTTTAGAACCTACTGGTCAGTTTCTACGAAAAAACTGTGAGACTTTGGGATATATTGAATGTATGAATTAATTTGGGGGAGAATTGACATCTTTATAGTATTGAATCTTCTAATCTATAAATATAGCATATGCCTCTGTGTATGTACCTCTTTAATTCCTCTCAATAATGTTTTATAGTTGCTGTTTAGAAGTTTAATATCCCTTGTTGGATTTGTTATAAATGGTGTCTTTAAAATTTTGTTGAGGTAGAATTTATACATGATAAAATGCATAGATCTTAAGGTTCATATTGATGAATTTGGATAATTGAATACACCTGTATAATGACCAGCCAAAACAAAATAGAAAACATTTTCATCCCCCCCAAAATTCCCCCATGACCTTTTCCAGTCATTTTTCCTCTTCTGCCTTCCAAAAGCAGCCACTTTATGACTTGTGTCACCATTGGTTGCTTTTTCTTATCCATGCAGTTTTTTTTGATTCTAGCTTCTTTTGCTTAAGATAATGTTTTTTTAATCTCCTATTGATATATATTTTTGTTGTTTCAAGTTTTGGCTATTATGGATAAGGCTCCTGTGAACATTCTTATACAAGTCTTTTTTTGGACATATGTTTTCGTTTCTCTTGGATAAATACCTGTGAATGGACTTGCTGGCTCATAGAGTAGATATATGTATACCTTGAAAAAAAACTGGCAAGCGAGTTTCCAAAATGGTTGTAATATGTTATATTCCCACTACTAATTCCAGTAATTCCACATTCTTGCCACATCTAGTATTGTCAGCCTTTTTAATTTTAGCCATTCTAGTGGATATATTTATCCATGATGGATTTAGTATGCATTTTCCTAATGACTAATGATGTTGAGCATCTTTTCATATCTTGTTGGCCATTTATATATATTCATTTGTGAAGTGTCTGTTAAAGTGTTTTTTGCCCGTTTTAAAATTGGGTTGTTTGTCCTTTTATTGTTTTTAGGAGTTCTTTATATATTCTTCATACAAGGAAAAAATGTGTATATGAGGTATTTTTTCTCAGTCTGTGACTTGCCTATTAATTTTCTTGATGGTGGTTATACATGAGAAGAAAATTTTAATTTTGATAAAGTCTGTCATTCTTTATGTGTTTAAATAATGTTTCCAGCTTTATTGAGATATAATTGACATGTAACATTGTGTAAGTTTAAGGTTTACAAGGTAGTGATTTTATATATGTGTATATTACAAAATGATTACCACAGTAATGTTAGTTAACACATCCGTCACCTCACATAGTTATAATTTTTGAGGATGGGCAGGGATGGAAATGTTCTGTTTCTCTCTTTTTTTCCCCCTGTGGTGAGAACTTTAAAAATCTACTCTCTTAGCAACTTTCAAATATACAATACAGTATTGTTAAATATAGTCACCATATTATACATTACATCCACAGAATTTATTCATTTTATAACTGGAAGTTTGTATCTTTTGACCAGCTTCATCCATTTACTACCTCCCCACTCCCCCCAGCACCACCCGCCCCAGCAACCGCCAATCTGTTTTCTGTTTCTGTAAGTTTGGTCTTTTTAGATTCCACATATAAGTGAGATCATACAGTATTTATCTGTCTCTGTCTGACTCATTTCACTTAGCATGTTGCCCTTGGGTTTCATCCATGTTGTCACAAATCACAGAATTTCCTTCTTTTTTATGGCTGAATAATATTCCACTGGGTATATCTACACTACATTTTCTTTATCCATTCATCTGTGAATGGACACTTAGGTTATTTCTATGTCTTGGCTATTGTGAATAATGCTGCAGTGAACATGGGGGTGCAAATATCTCTTCGGGATAGTGATTTTCTTTCTTTCAGATATATACCCAGAAGTGGAATTGCTGGATCATGTGTTCGTTCTATTTTTAACTTTGGGGGGAACCTGCATACCATTTTCTATAGTGACTGTACCAATTTATGTTCCCACCAGCATTGCACAAGTGTTCCTTTTTCTCCACATCTTCACTTTGTTATCACTTGTCTTTTTGATAATAGGCGTTCTAACAGGTATGAAGTGATATCTCATTGTGATTTTGATTTGCATTTCCCTGATGATTACTAACGTTAAGCATCTTTTCCTGTACCTGTTGGCCATTTGGATATCTTCTTTGGAAAAATGTCTATTTAGGTGTTCTGCCCATTGTTTTTGTGTGTGTGTGTGTGAGGAAGACTAGCCCTGAGCTAACGCCTGTTGCCAATTCTCCACTTTTTTGCTGAGGAAGCTTGGTCCTGGGCTAACATCTGCGCCCATCTTCCTCTGCTTTGTATGGGATGCCACCACAGCGTGGCTTGACAAGCGGTGTGTCAGTCTGCACCTGGGATCCAAACCTGCGAACCCCAGGTCGCGGAAGTGGAGGGTGCGGACTTAACCGTTACGCCACCAGGCCAGCCCCTTCTGCCAATTTTTTAATTGGATTATTTGGTTTTTTTGCTGGTGAGTTCCCTATATATTTTGGATATTAACCCCTTATCAGATACCTGGTTCACAAATATTTTCTCCCATTCAGTAGGTTGCCTTTTCATTTTATTGATTGTTTCTTTTGCTGTGGAAGCTTTTTAGTTTGATGTAGTCTGCCTTGCTTATTTTTGCTTTTGTTGTTTGTGCTTTTGGTGTAGTATCCATAAAATCATTGCCAAGACCAATGTCAGGGAGTTTTTTCAGTATGTTTTCTTCTAGGAGTGTTATGATTTCAGGTCTTAGATTTAAGGCTTTAATCCATTTCAAGTTAAATTTTGTGAATGGTGTAAGATAGGAACCCAGTTTCATTCTTTTGCATATGAATATCCAGTTTTCCCAGCACCATTTATTGAAGAGATATGTTTTCTACATTGAGTGTTCTTAGATCCCTTATCAAATATTAGTTGACCATATATGTGTGGATTTATTTCTGGGCTCTCGGTTCTGTTCCATTGGTCTGTGTGTCTGTTTTTATGCCAGTAACATACTGTTTTGATTATTATAGCTTTGTAATATAGTTTGAAATCAGGGAGTATGATGCCTCCAGCTTTGTTGTTCTTTCTCAACATTGCTTTGGCTATTGGGGTCTTTTGTGATTCCATATGAATTTTAGGATTGTTTTTTCTATTTCTGTAAAAAATGCCATTAGGAATTTTGATAGGGATTGCATTGTATTTATAGATTACCTTGATAGTATGGACATTTTAACAATATTAAGTCTTCCAAACCATGAACACAGGATACACCTCCCTTTATTTGTGTCTTGCTCACTGTCTTTCATGAGTGTCTTATAGTTTTCAGTGTACAGATCTTTCACCTCCTTGGTTAAATTTATTTCTAAGTATTTTATTGTTTTGTTGTATTATAAATGGGATTTGTTTTCCTTCTTTCTTTTTCAGATAATTCATTTTTAGTGTATAGAAATGCAACTGGTTTTTTGTTTTATTGATTTTGTATCTTGCAACTTTACTGAATTTGTTCATTAATTCTAATTTTTTGTGTGTGAAGTCTTTAGAATTGTCTATATATAAGTTCATATAATCCGCAAACAGAGACAGTTTTACTTTTTCCTTTCCAATTCAGATGTCTTTTATTTCTTTTTCTTGCCTGATTGCTCTGGGTAGGACTTCCAATACTGCGTTGAATAGGAGTGGTGAGAGTGGGCACCCTTGTCTTGTTCCTGATCTTAGAGTAAAAGCTTTCAGCCTTTCATCATCGAGTATGATATTAATTGTGGGTTTGTGAGATATGGCCTTTGTTATGGTGAAGTATATTCTTTTTCTACCCAGTTTGTGGAGAGTTTTTATCATGAATGGATGTGTTTTGTCAAATGTTTTTTCTGCATATTGAGATGATATGATTTTTTAAATTTAAATTTGATCATTTAAATTTTTTATTGAGGTAACATTGATTTATAACATTATATAATTTTCAGATGTACATCATTATGTTTCGATTTCTGTGTAGACTCCATCATGTTCATGACTCAAAGACTAATTACCATCAGTCACCATTCATATATGCCCTTTGACTCCTTTTGCCCTCCCCCCCAATCATGTGATTTTTATCTTTCATTCTATTACGTGATGTATCACATTTATTGATTTGAATATGTTGAACCATCCTTGCATCCTAGAGATGAATCCCACCTGATTATGGTATATGATCCTTTTAATGTGCTGCTGAGTTTGGTTTGCTAGTATTTTGTTTAGAATATTTACATCTATATTCATCAGTGATACTGGCCTGTAGTTTTCTTCTCTGGTAGTGTCCTTTTCTGGCTTTGGTATCAGGGTAATGTTGGCCTTGTAAAATGAGTTTGGGAGTGTTCCTCCTCTTCAGTTTTTTTCAGAGTGTAAGAAGGATTGGAGTAAATTCTTCTTTAAATGTTGGGTAGAATTCACCAGTGAATCTCTGTGGTCCTGGGATTTTCTTTGTTGGGAGGTTTTTGATTACTGATTCAGTCTCCTTACTCATTATTGGTCTGTTCAGACTTTCTATTTCTTCATGATTTAGTCTTGGTAGATTGTATGTTTCTAGGAATTTATCTGTTTTTTCTAGATTGTCCAATTTGTTCATGTATAGTTGTTCATATTAGTCTCTTACGATCCTTTGTATTTCTCTGGTATCAGCTGTAATGTCTCCTCTTTCATATATAATTTTATTTACATGTGTTGTCTCTCTTTTTTTCCTGGTTAGTCTAGCTAAAGATTCGTCAATTTTGTTTCCTTTCAAAGAGCCGACTCTTGCTTTTGTTCGTCTTTTCTATTATTTTCCTATTCTCTATTTTATTTATTTCTGCTCTAATCTTTATTATTTCCTTTCTTCTTCTGTCTTTGGGCTTAGTTCTTCTTTTTCTAGTTCCTTGAGGTATAATGTTAATTGTTTGAGATATTGCTTTTTTCTTGATGCATGTGTTTATGAAATTCCCTTTTAGAACTGCTTTTGCTGCATCCCATAAAAGTTTTGGTGTTGTGTTTCTATTTTCGTTTGTCTCATGATGTATTTTTTTTCTTGTTTGATTTCTTCTTTGATCCATTAGGTTGTTTAGGAGTGTGTTGTTTAATTTCCATGTATTTGTGAATTTATCCTATACATTTTTTCCTCCTGTTAAGATTTCTAGTTTCATTCTTTTATGGTTGGAAAAGATACTTGATATAATTTGTATCTTTTTGAATTTGTTGAAACTTATTTTGTGGCTTCATATATGATCTATCCTAGAAAATTTCTGTGTGTCCTTGAGAAGAATGTGTTTATTCTACTGCTGTTGGGCAGAATGTTCTGTATATATCTGTTACGTCCATTTGGCCTATAGAGTTGTTCAAATCTATTGTTTCCTATTTGTCTGGATGATCTATCAGTTGTTGAGAGTGAGCTATTGAAGTCCCCAACTAATATTGTATTGCTGTTTATTTCTCTTTTTAGTTTTGTTAGTATTTTCTTTATATATTTATGTGCTCTGATGTTGGGTGCATAAATATTTACAATTGTTGCCTCTTCTTGATTTATCAACCCCTTTATCATTATATAATCACCTTCATTGTCTCTTTTGACCATTTTTAACTTAAAGTCTATTTTTTTCTGATATAAGTGTAGCTACCCCCAAACGTTTGTTACCGTTTGCTTGAAATATCTTTTTTTATTCCTTCACTCTCAGTCTGTGTGTGTCCTTAAAGCTAAAGTGAGTCTCTTGTAGGCAGCATGTCATTGAGTCTTATTTTTTTAATCCATTCTGCCATTCTGTGTCTTTTGATTAGAGAATTTAGTCCATTTACATTTAAAGTAATTATTGATAAGTAAGGACTTACTATTGCCATTTTGTTAATTGTTTTCTGACTATTTTGTACATCCTTTGTTTCTTGCTTCCTCACGTGCAGTCTTCCTGTGTGGTTTGATAAGAGTCTTCTCTCTGGTTCTCTGTCCTGCCTCCAGTCTTGACCTATCAATTTTGGGGTCAGGATTTTTTTTCTCAATGTCTTGTTAACTCTCCAAAGTCATCAAGCAGATGTTCTTTGTATTTTGTCCATTTTTTGAGCCATAGAATTGGTCTGAATTAGTTTGCTTTAGTGAAAGTGGCTGAATTGAATCTTTATGCCACAAGATATTTTACCGTTTCATTTTTATTACCTTTAAAACTAAGAGAAATGAATTTTTGATGCTTTGTAAGTGATCTATTTCAGCAAGCAATTTTGCATTGAATTCTAATGTTCTTTTTTACACTGAGCATACTGATGTCAAAATCTACCATATTTTTAGATCACTTTACAATTCAACAAATTTAAATAAGAAGAAATTATTAAAGTAATAATTACTTTAACAGTTTTCATTTATTCTTTTTGTTTAGTATGTTGCCTATATAATGACACTGAAGTTAGTAAGCACCTCTGTTACAATAAGAGAAAACGAAAATATTCCAGAAATACTAAAAATTCAGATAATTGGCCTGGGCACCCAAGTATCTCAGCGACCTGGAGCACAAGCACTTAAGTAAGTTTTAAAATGCTTATTATTTTAATTTTTATTTCTAGGTATGATTTTAGGCCAAAAAATATAGTGTTATTTAAAATAAAAGAACTGATTAACATTAGTTCTGCTCTAATTTTTTCTTCTTTTGTGTGTCAAGATAATCTTGTTATATTTGAGTTTGTTTTGTTATGGAGCCATATGAGGAGCTCATCATTTGTTCTACCCTCCCTTCTTTCCTTCACAAATACTTATTGAATACCATTCAATTTATAAATTTGATACTATGAAGGCTATACATAGGAACAATAAGTTTCTATTTTCAAAAAGTTTATGCTGTAGTTGATGAGAGGATACACAAAAAGTTAATAATTTAGGAACTTTGTAACATGTTAGCTCATAGGTGAGAAGGTACTGTAAAATTATATGGTTAATGTTATACAAGCTCAGTTGTGGAAAAGAATGACTTGGTCTGGGAGAATTGGAGTTAGGCTAGCTGAATGGAAAGGACTAGGAGAAGCAGGGATGAAGTAGGAGAGTGTTCAGGGTGGCATGAAATTGGGAGATGAGTTCCATGAGTTAAGTATAGCTTGTATTCATGCCACAGTGATCAGAACTCCTGCAGTGTTCTGGAGTTGGCTAAAGTAGGTTTTTCATGTGGATGAGGAGGAGTTAAAAAAAAAAAAAACAAAACCAAAAATGAAATGAAGAAACCCCAGATTGTACAGGTAATTGAATGCCAGGCTAAGGAGTTTGGACTTCAGCTCAGGATAATGGGCATGGTCCTGGCTCTCAAGAGGTTTTTAAAAGGAAAATTTGTGTTTTAACCCATTACATTGCAAAGGATCTTATTTATGTTACTTCTTTTTTCCTCATTGGATTGTAGGGTGGAAGCAAAATTAGAACACTGGTATATAACAGGTCTGAGACAGCAGGATATTATACCATCACTTGTGGCTTCAATTGGTGATACTGCCTCATCCTTGCTTAAAATTGAATTTGAAACCAATCCAGAGAATAGTACTGCTGACCAGACACTGGTTGTTCAGTCTCAGCCTGTGGAAGTCATCTATGATGCTGTAAGTGCAAGGAAAAAGTGAATCTTTATTAAACCCATCTTATACTTCTGACGTACAGTTTTCTTATTTTTCCTCTTTCACATTTAACATTTATTTACTTAGCAGCTAAATTTACTAAAGCTTTCTTCTTATTTTAAAAGCAGTACATGTTTAACAGTTAATTTTGATTTTTCATATGCTACCAATTTTTTTCTACTGTAAAGTTAAAGCGTATTTATCTATGCTTATGTTAAAATTTAAAAAATCTAGTATGTTATTTAAAAAGTCTGTGTTTATTGTACCAACCTTTCCCAGATAGTTACACATTGACTTCCTGCTTCTGTTCATTTTTGCTTATTCTCCTTTTTTTCTCAATGTTTGGAACCATTTCAAAGAGGTTTAGGAGTAATTAAAATAATTTTAAATACTGTTTCTGTGAGAAAAAAGCATCAGCATTAGGATGTTATTGAAAATGCTGGCTCAAGTTCTGTATCTATGGCTCTGTCTTTTATTCAGAGTCTTTTAACTCACCTCAAGCTAGCCAGGAGGATGGGCATGGTTCACTACTCATTGAAGCACTTGTAGGTTGGTCCACCCTGTTGTTGAGTTCTGTGACTTATTTTTACTTTACAGTTTAGAAGTGGATTCACAGTGTGGGTGCAAGGCATTATATAAAGACTCCAGAACTCATTGTATTCTGATTGTTAAAAAATTTTGAATTGTGGAAAAATATGTATAACATAATTTACCATCTTAGCCATTTTTGAGTGTATGGTTCGTTAGTGTTAAGTACATTCACACTGTTGTACATCCAATCTCCAGAACTCATCCCATCTTGCAAAATGTCTGATTTTTTTAAGTTTAAGTTTTGGGTGTAGGTAAGGGCTGAACAGCTTTCCTATTTCTTCTCTAAACTTCAGAAGTGCAGGGGAATCCAATTGCAGTGTAGAGAGTGGAGTTTCACTTCCTGGCTAATCAGAGGCTAAAACTAGCAGTAGTGTCCATTGCTACGTCAGTGTGGCACCGTAGAACATATGGAAAGTCACCTTCATGGAATACACACATTTGTTGCCTCTCCACTAAGCTTACTTGGGCTATTCCTTTTTTCAGGTTCTCTTTCACTCCAGAGGGAGATGCAGTAGGGCAGAATATTTTTGGAGGTACCTCCTCGGTTCAAAGCCATAGTTATTTAGAATTTAGCTGAAACTTTAAAATTTATAATATGGAAAGTACTGTGTATAACTTGCTTATATTTTAAATTATTTTACAGAAAACCATCAATGCAGTCATTGAATTCTTTCAGTCAAATAAGGGGTTAGATCTTGACCAAATAAAATCAGCTACATTGATGAAGCTAGAAGAAATTAAAGAGAGAACAGCTACAGGTAAAAAATTTGCATAAACATCAACTAAACTCAAAATTTTGTCTCTTCCAATGTAAATATTGTATTTAAAATACTATAGATTGCTTTTTTACATTGTTTTAAATCCAGACTATTTTATACAGTGGAGTTGCGTTGTGTCTACATGGGTTACCCAAAGTGAAATATATCTGCTCGACTCGGTGAGAGAATAATATGGGGCACAATTGATTCTTTCTGCCATTACCTTCAAGAACCTGTGCCTCCAAGTGAGCTCGAGATGGAAAACATCCTTCTATCTCAGTTCTTAAAAAACTGTGCACTGTACTGTATGTGAATCTAGTTTCAAGATACATACTTTTGTTCAAATGGCCTTTAAACTCAAGCCAGCTACTGTATCTGATTTCTTAACTAAAGAAATAATGAATTCTTCTTTCTTTGGATAAAATAATAGCTATGTTGAGTTTAGTGTATTGTGTGATATGATTGTTTCCCATTGACAGTGGGTAATTTTACCTTACCTGCTGACTTGAGAATCTAATCTGTGAGAAGAACTGACGCTCCTCCATAATACTTCTCAAGTGATATTCTTACTCTTGTTGTTAATAACGTGATTACATATTTCAACTTGACCATCTAATCTTTCATTATTTCTTTTTCTTCTTTTAGGACTTACACATATTATTGAAACTCGAAAAGTCCTTGATTTAAGGATAAATCTGAAGCCTTCGTATCTAATAGTTCCACAGACAGGTTTTCACCACAAAAAGTCAGATCTTCTCATTTTAGATTTTGGTACATTTCAGGTAGGTATATATGTATTTTTGTCTGCCCATTTTTGCTCAGCTTGGGCTAATTATCTCTGATAGTTTGCTCTTTTTCTCTCAGAGTTCACTTAAGCTAAACCTGGACTTATTTTTCTTAGTATTTTGTCAAGCCTAGCTTAGATTGAGTATTTTATATGTATTTTATGGCTATTAAAAAAAAACCCCTATTTTCTGTAGTGGTAGATAATTTGATGTTGAGGCCTGGAGTACTGCTGTATTTTCCTAATTGGAGAGAAACACTCCTGGTTTTCAAGTACTCTGAAGTTTCCAGACTTTAATTACACAGTGTTATTTGTTAATTTATATATTTTGACAATAGGAAATTATACACATATGAATAGGCGTTTGTTAAACCATTGTCAGCAACTAAGTAGAGTAAGAGAACTTGAAGGTTTTGGGTGTTGAACCTCTTAGAAATCCAAGCCTCTGAGAAAAAAGTGAAGATTTCAAAAAATATACTCCTGTATTGATCCTTGCTTTCTTTGTGAAGAGGGAAATGGAAGTAGAAGCTGAATTCGAATGGACTAATCATTCTGGTGATGTAGTGGAGAGAAGGAACAAAACCTGCTATTTTATGGTGAAGAGTTTAGGATAGCTAGTAGGAGATCTGAGCCTTAAGTGGCGCTGACTCCTGAGAGTCAGAAAGAATTGTGCAGGGCCGCCCGGTGGCGCAGCAGTTTAGTCCGCACTTGGCAGCCCGGGGTTCGCAGGTTTGGATCCCGGGCGCCCTCTGATGCACTGCTCGTCAGCCACGTCGTGGCGGTGTCCCATATAAAGTAGAGGAAGATGGGCACGGATGTTAGCCCAGGGCCAGTCTTCCTCAGCAAAAAGAGGAAGATTGGCGAGGGATGTTAGCTCAGGGCTGGTCTTCCCCCCGGCCCCAAAAAAGGAAAGACTTGTGTGTCTAGACAGGTTATTTGAGGTAGAAGGCTATGTAAATGATCTCCTAATTAATACAGATTTGCCGAGCACCTATTACCCGAACATATTAGAGTTGTATGCTGAAATATTATATTCCTAATAAAATACTTGCAAATAATTATCAGAAAATTAAGCAAAATGTGAGTTCATTAAGGGCAATGTTTTCATTTTATTTAGATTTTAAGAAAACACAACTGACGTAGTTGATGTATGTACTTTTCTGTTAAAAAAAATTGAAGTTTTTTTCTCCACTTTAGCTTAACAGTAAAGATCAAGGTTTGCAGAAGACTAATTCATCTCTGGAAGAAATAATGGATAAAGCATATGACAAGTTTGATGTTGAAATAAAAAGTGTGCAACTACTCTTTGCAAGAGCAGGTAAGCTGTTGCTCAGTTTTTAGGATCTTGAAATTATGTTGAGTAGCTTTGGTAAATATATGTGTATGTGTTTATGTATATCAACCCTGACAACATTTTGAACACGTATCCCGTTGGTCACTTAAGAAAATAGGAGTCCATCAGTGCAAACTGTTGCTACAGGTACAAATAGAGATAAAAATTTGTCTATTCGTCTTAGGGTATTTAGCACTATTTGAATCTAAGTCCAGTCATTGCCTATATTTTTGTAACGTGACTGTGAAACTGCCCAGAACATAAAATAGAAGTTGCAATTGGCTCAAGTTTCTCTGTTCCAATACTTTTGGGATGTCTCATTGTTGTTTTCCCTTGCTTCCTTTATTTTTAAATACTTTATTATATTAGCCTAGTCTTTATTTCTGTAGTATTACATCTACTTTTGTAGATATCTGAGAAGTATGGATATAGTCTTAAAACCTTTAAGGGAATTAATTTTTTTCCGAAAGCGTTGGTGTTTTCTACTCCTTAAGTGAAGATTGCTAGTTCTTTATACTTTAGTTTCTAGAAGCAGTAAATATTTTCTAAGTATCCTTGAGTATATCACTTTGTGGTAGATCATTGGAGGAAAGGACATATCTCTGTGTGCGGAATGTATACTCTAGTAGGAATGATGAGATTTATTAAAATGTAAATATGTAATACTCTACTTAGTTTTCATATATTAGGAGCCTATTAATTCTTTGAAGGGAAGTACTTACACAGACCATTAAAACTGCCTTTTCTTTTCTATGTATTTACTAATAATTGTTTGAATTATAAGTGATAAAAGATGTTTATTCATTGCCATCCATTAAGATCTGTGTAGGATTCTGTTAGTCATTGGAAAGTCTGTCTTTGGGACCTTTTTATTTGGAGGAAAGTTATTACTTTTTTCTCATAAAATCTTCCTTGATAAAACTCATTTTTGCTTTAGAATTATGTGTTAAACTAGTGTAATTGCACTTAGGAACCCCAGAAACCTTTTTTCCTCTGTCATTTTTTTCCTTTTTTGCTGTAGCTACTCACCTTGATCATTAATTCTGGAATCAAGGCAATACATTCCTTTTTTTTTTTCTGTTTGCTTTAAAATGCAAGGTGTTATATAAACATTCTCCAAATAAATATTTAGAATTATTTTTATATCACAGTCTGTGACTCCCCTCAATCTATATTTAAAAAATGTTGGTTATTTAACTTGTATGCTGAACGAAGTAAAAATTGGTATTCATTGAATATGTTTAACTATTTTCTAATAAGTTAGAGTAGTTTTCCACAGAACATCTGATAATCTAAAAATGATTATTTAATAAATAGAAACTAGTCACTTCATTAAAATTTTTTTTTAAGGGGAAAACTGGAAAAAGTGTCGATTTCAACATCCATCAACTATGCATATATTGCAACCCATGGATATTCATGTTGAGTTGGCCAAGGCAATGGTAGAAAAAGACATTAGAATGGCCAGGTAATGTATGAGTTTCCTTTGTATTGTAAAATCAGCAAGGTGAAATATATCTGTATCAGTTACTAGATTTTAAGAAAGCAAAGCTCTATTTCTGAAGGATGGAAAAAAATGATTATCTTATAGCAGAAACACATTTTTAAGAAAATGTTTATTCGAATTATGTTATCTCTCTTATTTCAGAAGTATTTAGACTTTTGCATTCTGTAAAAGTTGGTTATTCATGTTTTCGAATGGATCAAATCTAAGGTTCAATATTGATAAAATAAAATCTTCAAAAATTAGAGATTTTGTTCTTTTGATTATGAAACCATATGAAATCTTGAGGATAATCTAAAGGAATGAAAAGTAGAAACTGAATTTTAAATTTAAGTAGATAATTATGAAATATTTATGCTGCATTCTTAGAAACAGCCTTATTAAAGTATTATTGACATTCAGTATACTACGTCTATTTAAAGTATAAAATTTGGTAAGTTTTGACACATGCATATATATGAAACCATCACCACAGTCAAGATAATGAACACATCCCCAAATGAATCATCCCTGAAAATCCTTATGGCCCTTTGTATTCTCTTCTTCCCTTCCCTACTTGCTAACTCCTCTCCCCTCAATCCCTGGACAACATTGATCTTCCTTCTAACACTATAGATTTGTTAGGATTTTCTATAAATAGAATCATCTAGTTTCAACTCTTTTTTATTTGGCTTCCTTGATTTAGCATAATTAATTTGAGATTTATGCATGTTGTATGTATCAATAGTTGATTGATACTCTTTATCAGATGGATGTTAAACCAACCTTGTGTTACTGAATAAACTGCATTTGGTAATGATGTATTATTTTTTTTAGATTATTGTTTGATTTGGTTTGCTAAAATTTTATTATGAAGTTCTTGTTTTGATATTAGAGTATCATGGTAATGTTGGCCTCATGAAATGAGTTTCCTGGAAGAAGTTGTATAGAATTGGTATTATTTCTTCCTTATATGTTTAGTAGAATTCACCAGTGAAGCCATCTGGGCCTGGAGTTTTCTTTTTTGGGTGAGGGTTTATAACTACAAACTCAATTTCTGTAACTCAAATTCAATTTCTTAAATAGATATGGGTCTATTCAGATTATCTTTTTTTTGAGTGATATTTGGTAGTTTGTCTTTCAAGAAGGAATTTGTCCATCTTATCTTAGTTATTGAATTTATTGTCATAAAATTATTCATAATATTTCCATATTATCCTTTTAATACATGTAGAATCTGTAATGATGCTCTCTCTCTCACTCCTGATATTTGCAATTTGTGCCTTTTCTGATCAGTCTGGCTAGAAGCTTATCAATTTTGTTGATCTTTTTCTGGAAGAATCAGCTTTTGGTTTCAATTATTTTCTGTATTGTGCTTCCATTTTTTATTTCATTGATTT
This sequence comes from Tapirus indicus, assembly GCA_031878705.1. Classification (NCBI taxonomy): domain Eukaryota; kingdom Metazoa; phylum Chordata; class Mammalia; order Perissodactyla; family Tapiridae; genus Tapirus; species Tapirus indicus. The sequence goes on along the minus strand of CM062918.1, from coordinate 53,254,188 downwards.
CCACTCTCATGTTGATCATTGCTTTTTTTCTTCTGCTTGCTTTGGGTTTCATTTGCTTTACTTTCCTAGTTTCTGAAGGTGGAAGCTGAGACCGTTGATTTGAGACCTTTCTTCTTTTATAGTATAGGCATTTAGTGTTATAAATTTCCCTTGAAATACTGCTTTACCATACTCCACACATTTTGAAACTATTAAGTCAGTAAGCTTATTTGTATTTGTAGGATTTTCCTCATGTTTCCTGTCTTTCAACTCTCCTTAGTTGACTGATATCCAGTGTCTCTGAAATCATATTTTCATGTATTTTGTCCAGTTTTTTAGTTATTTTAGGTGGCAGGGTTAATCCATTTTCCCTGTTTGTGATGCTTTTACTTTTATGTAACATTTCAGAAATAAGAAGGAAGTATCTTAAATTTTTATGGTGCTTTTCAGTTTACAGAGTACTTTGGTAGAAAGTTCAATCTTTTGAGGTAGGAATAGCCAACTGGCCTCTTTTGAACATTAGTGGTTTGTGCATTATACAGAAATCCTTCTTCATCTAGTGGTTAGGATCTTTCAACTTGGAGCTGTTCACAGCTTAGTTAGAAAGTCAAAGATAAAACAACAACCTGAAAGAGCTTTGTGAGCAGCAGACAGCTGTCACAAAGCTGTTAAGACAAGCAAACCTAGGCAGTTACATTGAGTAAGGAGGCAGAATAGAAGCAGCTGCTGAAAAGTAAGCAGCTAATGAAAGCACAACAGTGATTCAGCAGTGAGTAAAACAGATGTCTTCATGGAGCTTGTATTTTCATCAGAGGAGACATAAAATAAACAAATACACATATGATGTGTCAGGTGCTGACAAGTGCTATAAAAGGAAACAAAGCAAGGTGAGGGGATAGAGAGCGATGGGGTAGATAGTCTTTGATGTTCATGATGAGAAATCTTTGATACCAGGAAATAGTTAAAGTATGTATAGTGTGTTTGGTTTTAAAAAGTAGACAATTGTGTTTGAAAATATTTTCATAAAAATTGCTTAACTTTAAAAGGTTTGGCTGCTTAAGGATATATTTAAGTTATCTGGAAACTTGGCTTACAAAGAACTTCCCATTCTCTGACAATGTTGACTAAATGAGGCATTAATGTAATTAGATTAAAACGTGTCCAAAGTAACTTTGACTCAATGTAGTCTCTTCTCCAATCCATCCATTCCCCCTTCCATAATATAGAGAAGCTGGACCTTAAAGCCTTACAGTTGAATTGTATTTTTAGATTTAAAGTATCAGGAGGGCTTCCTTTGATGCATGTGAGGATTTCTGACCAGAAGATGAGAGATGTGCTGTGTTTGATTAACAGTATACCCTTGCCACAGAAATCGTCTGCACTGTCTCCAGAGAGACAGGTAAATGGATATAATAAAATGCTAAATCTCTTTACATTTGTATATATAGTGAGTCCTTTTTCATCTTTCTATGAGCTATTTTGTTTTCCAATATTTTTTAGGGCCAGTTTCATTTACTTGATACACTTTTGAAGTTTGATGTTGTTGATTCTGTACAAAACTACATATGGCATTGAGTAAACAAAGATTGTAGCCTATTTTCACTACTGTTTTAGAGTGGTGGTAGAAAGTCAGTTTTAGGGAACAAAAATACATAAATGAACGGAAAAAAATGTTTCAAATTTATGAAATATATTTTAAATAAAATTTTGTATAGAAATCTTTAAAATGTTGCACAATAGAATGATTGGAATAAAATTTTCTTATATGTTAGACTTAAAAGTTCTAGATCACTTTAATTGTGATCGATCTTTACAACATAAAATAAATGTTAGATTTCCATTTACTTTGAAATGAAGTTTGAGAGAGCCAACTAATGCTGATACCATTTTTCAGGAACCTGTTAAAGAGATGCACACTTAATATTGTCATGATAGCAACTAAATGACACACGATGATAAATAGACTTACCTACTAGAGTTGTACATAGTTCTGCCCTTGTGAATGCAGGTGGTAGTCTTAATAATTAGTAAACTCCAGCCAACCATTAGTTAGTTGATTGCAGATGTGCTTTAATCGAAGATTTGTGTATTGTGTGTGTGTCTGTCTCTATCCTCTATTACTTTATTTCTCTCAATTATGTACATTTAACCCTGCTAAATCAGTATGTTAAGCAAACTTTTGTATTCTTTGCTAGGTGTCCTCAATTCCTGTTATTTCAGATAGGACGAAAGGCCTGCTTGGTACTTCACTGTTGCTAGATGGGGTGGAATCAGGTAAGGAAAGTAAAATGTTCTTTATTAAACCAAACGTATAAATTGGTATATAGAGATAAAAATTTCAGAATATAAAGGAATTTTGAAAGTGTTACAGTAATATACTGATTTTAGTTCTAGTTGTGCTACTAGCCGATAGTGTGACTTTGAGTCACTTATTTTTTTTTAAGCCCAGTTTCTTCATTTGAATGAAAGGATTTTTGTGATTGACAGCGGTTAAGATTCTAAATAAGCTACTTTTTTTTGCCACAATCTCTGTGTGATCTTTTTTCTAGCTCTGGCCTAACTGATGCTTTTAATTTTGAACTAGAACATAAGCTTCATGAGGACAAGGATCACATCTGTCCTGGTCACTCTCATGTCGTTAGTGGCTGGTACAGACTGATATACGATAGATGATGCTCAATAAATGTTTTATTGAATACTGAATGGATGAACTAAAGTGACAAACAATCAGAACTATTGAAGAAAAAAATAGTAGGGTGGTTTGATTTTATATATGATTATCAGATGCTAGGTTGAGTCACTTTGTGGGACTTAGAAAAACATTGAAACTATATTCTGATTCTGAATATGAAGATTATATCTAATAAATGAAATTTCCTTTTGAGAGATTTAAGTTTGAGTGTTTATGCAGTTTTCATTGGACATTGTCTCAAGTCAAATGAATGTCTTCTTCGTTAGAGTCTGATGATGAGTATTTTGATGCTGAAGATGGAGACACACAGACTGGTAAAAGTATGAAAGGATCAGAACTGAAAAAAGTTGCAGAGGCACCAAATGAAGAACTTGTTAATCTTCTACTGAAGTTTGAAATTAAAGAGGTATGTGTACTTGTTTCGTCCGTAAGTAAATATATTCTTCATGCCACTATCCTTGTAAACTATCTCATGCTAGACCCAAACATTAAATATATTAAAAATATGATACTCTATCTTCACTACTGCCCAATACACACACATACATTTCCAAGAAAATGAAATGTTATTTTGTAAAAATTGGTATGAATGATCTATGGCGTATCTAATCTATTCTGGAAAAGCTCAAGACTCTTAATTAGAATTTTCTTTTCTGTAGAAAATTTCTATGATATGTTTAATGTTTTGTTGTTTTACTTTTAAGCTAAATAATATTGCTCATTGTTATGTTTATAATTTGGAAAAATGTAAACAACCTAAATTTCCAACAAGTCTTTACAGCCATTAAAATGTAATAAAAGGAAAAATTGACATGGAAAGATGTTCATAATATATCATTATTTGGAAAAAAAAGATGACAATGCCAAGGACATTATGATTCCATTTAAAAATTAAACACACACACACATACATATTTTTTTTCTTTGATAAATGACAGATAGTGTTCATCTCTGTGTGGTGGGATTATAGTTTTTATTTTTGCCTGTTTGCTTTTCCATATATTCTAAATTTTTTTATAATGAATATGCATTGCTTTGATAATAAAACACAAAAGGTATAAAAAAGAGATGTTTCTTATTGACTGCTGTATATCCCAGCGTGAGATCATGTCCTAAAATATGTCAGAACTACCCGATTTTAATTGCATATACAAATCTAAGTATTATTAGTATTTGTTTTAAAAAAGATACGTTCTCTACCTTTAGCTTTCTTTGACTTCTCTCTTTGTCTCATACACCCATCTAAATATCAGAGAATACTTTGACTCTAACTTCAAAATATATTCAAATGGTTGCTCTTCCCTTCCACTGCTACTGCTTTAAGTCACCATCATTTCTTGCCTGGACTATTGGAATAGCCTCTTAACTGTCTCTCTGCTTCCGTGAGTTACTCTGTTCTTCATGTAGTAGCCAGAGTGATCCTTTTAAAGTGAAAGTCAGATCATGTCATTGCTCACAACCCTCCACTGGCTTCCCATCTCACTTAGGGTAAAGGGCTATGTCCTTGCCATGGCCTACAAGTCACCCCATGTGACTTCTTTGGCTTCACCCTCAGTTCTCTTCCACCTTGCTCACTCAGCCCCAGCCATATTTCATTCATTTCTTCAGTAAATATTTATCAAGTGCCATTATGTACCAGGCATTGTTTTAGATACTAGAGCCACAGCAGTGAGCAAAGTTCTTGCCTCATGGAGCTTTCACTTGCCTTTTGTTCTTCATTATATATACCAAAGCACATTCTTTGTGCTTGCTGTTTCCTTTGCCTTGAACACTGTTCCTGCATGACTTGATTCTTTACTTCCTTCAGATATTTGCTCAAATGCTATCTTAGTGGAGAGGCCTGACCACCCAAGACAAGATAGCAATCTTCACTTTCCCCCACTCTTCCTAGAATGTAAGTTCTGTGAAGGCAAGGACTTTGTCTGTCCTGGTCACTTCCATGTCCTTAGTGGCTGGCTAGAGCCTATTACAAAGTAGATGATGCCCAATAAATATTTTATTGAATATTGAAATAAGGTACTAAAGTGATAAACAATCAGAATCATGTAAGAAAAAAATAGTAGTGCTGTTTGAAATATTTTTCCTAACTTGACTTTTTCTGCCATTCCAAAGTTTTAAATGTTTTTGCAGTGAAATTTTAGATGTTTTTCTAGTGAAATTTATCACATTTTTTCTTTATATCCTAATTTTAGTGTATGTTTAGAAAATTATCCTCCATTACAGAAGTATTTATGCACGATTTTATATATTATTTTATGATTTCATTGCTTTCACTTAAATCATTTATCTGAATTTCTTTTTGTATATTAATTCTGTACTGAGTATCTTACCATGCTGTCTTATTGTTTCTGTTTTCAAGTTGACACTCCTGGTTTTTCTCAAGTGTATAATTATATCACTGCTAATAATATTAATTTTTACCTTTTTTTCAGCATTTATATTGTTCTGGTTACTATTGCTGCCTAACAGATTACACCTAAACGTAGTAGCTCAAAACAACAATTTTATTTTGCTTGGAGTTTTGTAGGTTAGGAATTCTGGAAGAGCCCAGCTTGGTAATTTTTGCATATAGTTTTTCATGTGGTTGCAGTCAGATTTGACTGGAGCTACAGTGACCAGAAGTCTCAGAGGGTTTAGAAGTGGCTCACTCATAAGGCTGGCAGTTGATTCTGACTGAAGGCTGGAAGCTCAGCTCGGACTGTTGACTGAAATGAAATACCTGCTCATGGCCTCCTGAGTATGGCAGCCTCAGGGTAGTTGAACTTTTTTTTACATGGCAACTAGCTTCCCTGGGAGTGAGCATTCCCAGGTGGAAGTTTTATGGCTTTTTTGGGCATTAGAAGTCATTATAGTATCACTTACTCTGTAGTCTGTTGATTGAAGCAGTCACAAACCTGTCTAAATTCAAAGGGAGGGGACAAAGACCTTCATCTCTTGGTGGAGTATCAAAGAAATTGCATGTTTAAAAAATTGCCACATATATGTTTTATTTTTCATTGGCTAAATATACTGGTTATAATTTCCAGAACAAGTTTAAATAGTAGTATAATAGTGAACATCCTTGTCTTACTTTTTACTTTCATGGGAATGCTTCTTTTATCACCAAACATGATTTTTGTTTTGAGATATAGGTTTAAGAAAATCATATTAAGGAAGAATCCATACATTCCTGTTTTTACTAAATTTAAAAAAGTAAATCAATAATGGATGTAAAATTTCATCACGATTTTTATATAGCTGTAGTTATGTTCTCAATAGTAGAATTTAAGATGATTATTTCCAATCATAGTAAATAACTTTAGGTAGTGGAGGAGTATGAGCAAAGTTTGTGCTGTTCTCATGATGATATGTATGAAGATTTTTTTTTTTTAATTTTAAGTATGATTCAAACTACTTATCAACCTTTCATTGGCTGTCCTAATTCTTTTAGGTGATTTTGGAATTTACCAAACAACAGAAAGAAGAAGATACAATTCTAGTATTTAATGTTACTCAATTAGGAACCGAGGCTACAGTGAGAACATTTGATTTAACTGCTGTATCTTATTTAAAGAAAATCAGCTTGGATTACCATGAAATTCAAGGTAATATCCATAAAAATAGAAATAATAACCAATAATAAATATAATATTACTCTTAGATCTAAAACACTTTCATTTATGTAATAATATTTATAATAAATAATAGCACTGTTCTAAGCATTTTACAAATAATGACTCATTTAATCCTTATAACAATGGTATGAAATGGGCATTGTTATTGTCTCCAGTTTACATAGGAAGAAACTAAGGTATAAATTGGTATGTAGTTTACCCCAGGTCACACTGCTGGTTAGTGGCCAAACCATGATTAAAACTGGAAGTCTGGCCATAGGGTCTGTATTCTTAACTGCTGTGATCTGTTGTCTGAGAGAGTCCATATAAATCTCCTTTATATAGAAAGTATTATTGCCATTTTACAAACAAAGAAAGGTTAAATAACAGAGAGTAAGTGGCTTACTTAAGACCATGCATCTTAGGAATGGCAAAACCTAGAATTTATCTCTGGTCTTATGATATTGATGTCCTTGTTCTTTCTATTGAATAGTGTTCATATATGAGAAGCAGCACCAGGTTATAAAAATAAAAATGGTGGGATGTAAAATTCATTCTTTTAGAAGCTCTTACAGTTTATTCATTTCAATGTACATCTTATGTGCTCATTGGATATTTGAGGAATGAAGGAATGGGTGAATCTAAAGTAATTAAAATTACCTAATATTTTAGTCAGATAAAAATATCTATTTTTTGTTATTTTTTAATAGTTGAAACTAAAATAAACCTCAGTTTAGAACAAAAATGTTTTATATGTAAGTTTCTGTAAGCACTGTGTTAAGATGGAGTTTACATTACTGTCTTGAGGGGAAAAAATATAAATAATAAATTTGCTAGGCTTTTTTTTCCTTTAGGGAAGGTTTTGACCTTGAAGATCAAGGGAAAATTCTGAAATGTCTCAGAAGCAGGAATTAGAGAACTGCAAATAAGAAAGGATGGATAAAATGGTGTATAAATCACTTCTCTTTCCACAGCTTCTCAAAGCAGTTCCTTGGTACATCTACATAGGATATAGAGGGCATCTAATAGTGCCTGTTGTTTTTAAATTTAAAAAATTAGCAATTCCCCCTCCTTAAAAAAAAATCTTTCCTCTTCTATGTAAGCCTTCTCTCTTAGTCTAAACAAAGGAAAATTATTTAAATGTCTTTAATGTGAATGAAATATTTGTAAAATTTTATATAGCTCAACAAGATATTACCTATTTTTCTAGTCCAAGCTCCTTGTTATGTAGTTGAGAAAGGTGAAGTTGAATAGCTTTTGGTAAGGATAGAGGTGAACTAGAATTCATATTTCCTAATTCTTACACCTGTAGTCTGTCTGCTGCCCTACAAATGCACATATGGCCTTAAACATATCTAGAGAAGTTTTGATTATTTTTCAACACAGATATAAAATCAAATGAAAATAAATATGCATGTTTTTAAGTAAGGTGGATGCCAAAGGTTAAGGTAAGGATGTGGATTGATTTGTTTCTTCACCAGTGATGACCTTAGTATCTAATAGTCATGAAAATATGTTCAGATAGTCTTTTTTTTTTTTTTTTTTTTTTTTTTTTGTGAGGAAGACCAGCCCTGAGCTAACATCCGTTGCTAATCTTCCTCTTTTTGCTGAGGAAGACTGGCCCTGGGCTAACATCTGTGCCCATCTTCCTCCACTTTATATGGGACGCCGCCACTGCGTGGCTGACAGACAGTGTGTCGGCAGGCGCCCGGGATCTGAACTCGCGAACCCCGGGCTGCCAAGCGCGAACTAAACCGCTGCGCCACCGGGTGGCCCCTCAGATAGTCTTTTAAAGCTTAATTAACAAAATTTTTTAAAAAGAAAATTCTTCTTTTAAAAGAAATTTAAAATTTTTAAAAAAGAAATTCTTCTTTTAAAAAGAAAAAGACATCCAGAAGATTCCAAACTTAAAAAAGATAATTTTGGGGCTGGCCTGGTAGCATAGTGGTTAAGCTCGCACGCTCTGCTTTGGCAATGTGGGGTTCACAGGTTCGTATCCAGGACGTGGACCTATGCACTACTTATCAAGCCATGCTGCGGCAGGTGTCCCACATATAAAGTAGAGAAAGGTGGGCATGAATTTTAGCCCAGGGCCAATCTTCCTCAGCAAAAAGAGGAGGATTGGCAACAGATGTTAGCTCAGGGCTAATCTTCCACACGCACAAAAGAAAAGAGCAGTTTATTTGAAACACTTTTTTTTCTCTTTCTTTAATCTAGGATCCAAAAAAAAGCCCCTTCACTTGATTAGCTCTTCTGACAAACCTGGATTAGATCTCTTAAAAGTGGAGTATATTAAGGTAAGGGCCATAGAATGCTTATATATTTATTGTATACTCTGAACTATCTTCTTGAAGGAAGAAGGTGACAGTAGATTACTAAAGGCTCTGGATGTGTATCATCAGTTTTAATCATAGGGATATCTACTATTTCTCTTTCCATGTGTACACCTTTTCTTTCACTTAAGTACGGGACTAGGACTATTACAAAGCCACCAAAGATGTAAGTCCCCACTTTTGTCCCCAAAGATGTAAGTCTGGGATGAAGTAAGACTTACTCCTATCCTCTGGGGCATATTCACCTACCTATACTCATTGTATATGAGTCTAAAGGGATACATATACATCAAAAGCGATAAAGTCAAATTGAGTTGGGTTCAGAAGAGAGCTGTCAGGATTGGGAAGGGACTCGAAAATATATCGTATGAGAAATGCTGAGGGAACTGATGGTTTTTAGCTTCATTCAAGATTAGTTGATTTATTTAATCATTCAACAACTATTTATTTGTAAGATTCCGTTAGGCACTTGGGATACAGAGATGAAAAATATTCCGTTTTTTCAAGGAAATTATGGACTAGTAGGAAGATAGGCAAGTAAACAATTAAAATATAATGTGATTGATTCTCTAATAAAGAAGAGCACAAAGCATTATGGGATCAGGGAGGCAGGGAAATCCCACTAGCCAGAAGGCTTCTCACAAGAGGTAAAACTGAATTTACTGTGTATGTTCCCAAGGGACAGAACTTGAACCAATGAGGCATTATGATGGGAGATAGATGTTTGACTCAGTATGAAGACCTCATTAAATCAGAGTTCTCTAAAGATTGAATTTGTAAGAAAATGAGGTTTCTTTCACTGGGGATATCCTAAAATAGACTTGCCAAAGACTTGATAAACAGTTTCAAAGATTAGGTGATGGATGGGCTAGATGACCTTTAAATTTTCCAATCTTCAGAGCTTATAATTCTGATCTCTAGCTGCAGTTTCCCAGAACTGAATGTTGCCATGCTCTCGCATATTTGAAGAGAAGAACAAATTTGCGCTATTATAATAAATAAATAAATAAATAATTTGAATGCAACTTTAAGACAATAAAATTAAATATATAATGTATATAAAATATAATTTTAACTGAATATCAATAAATTAACTAGAGATCATAAATAAGTGATTTATTTACTTTGGTCTTAATTCTTTCTTTAGAACTTTTGTTTCTTTTTTTTTAGGCTGAGAAGAATGGACCTAGTTTTCAAACTACTTTTGAAAAAACTGAACAAACACTTAAGGTAAGAAATTCTATTAAAAGAATATATCGTATATGAAAATAACCTACTCTGGAAGTCTCCAGTATCCTTTGAGGAATATTGATTGGGTAATTTGATGAAATAATCAAGAACCAATAAAAGTTATAAATTAACCTCACAGATATCTCCCATGCTCTATGTTTATGATTCAGTGTCATAAAGCTGTTGTTTTGACTTACTGTAGCACGTTTGAATTATTTCTGAAGAGGGGGATGCTACAGATGAGGGAACTTGGATTTACTAAGAGCCAAGAGGGTTCTAAACAAACCAAACTCAATACTATGGTTTAATGCAGGGCTGAGAAAGTATGTGAAACGCGAGGAGAGATGTTCATTTTTTCTGGAGCCGTACTAAGGTAGTCGTGTAGAGGAAGAAGAAGCAAAATGTCATTGTGGGTTACATTAAAAAGAAAATGAGAGAAATGAGTTTTAGATTAGACTTTTGAGAGATGGGAGAATCTGTTGAATATTATGATCCTTCCTTTTTATAATTTTTATATCCACTTAGTGTTTTGAGGCCATGAAAAGAAATTCTTTCCTATAAAAAAAGTCTTTTTAAAATTTTAATTTGCTATTATAAAATCACATATTCTTGGTTTTTTTTTTTTTTTTTTTTTTTTTGGTGAGGAAGACCAGCCCTGAGCTAACATCCGTTGCCAATCCTCCCCTTTTTGCTGAGGAAGACTGGCCCTGGGCTAACATCCGTGCCCATCTTCCTCCACTTTATATGGGACGCCACCACGGCATGGCTGACAGGCAGTGCGTCGGCAGGCGCCCGGGATCCGAACCAGCGAACCCCGGGCTGCCAAGCGTGGACTAAACCGCTGCGCCACCGGGCCGGCCCCAAAATCACATATTCTTGAAAGCAATTTGTGTTGCTATTTTAGGTTTCTGGAGTCATTGTTTTAAAAAATGTAATACTTTTTTTCTGTGAGTTATATATTCTTTGTTTCTTTTTAAATGATAGGAACATTATTGTGGTTTTAGAAGATCATTTAGTGACTAAGGACTCACTCATAATTGTACTTTTTACCTTTAAATCTCATGAATGTCACATTTGAAATCATTTCTTGACATAGTAGTAACACATGGTGATTTTGAAGTTTCATGTTCTAACTTATATGTTTTATATAATCATAATAAATAGTCCACTGAAGATCCAAAAAACTATATATATATATTGAATATCAAGATGGCCATGACAAGCAGATTATAGGCTTCATGATAATTATGCTTGGGAAATGGAGTAATTAGGTTACTTTGATACTCAAATGAACCCCTGAAGTGTGTGAGTGTAATTTACTCTCCATATATTCCCTATTTAAGGAATCTGGGTTGTGAATCTTCCTCTCTTCTCTCTACCTTCCAAGCCATGGAAGGCAGTGATGTAAGCCTAGCTAGGAGGCTTTTGGGTCCATTATGGGGACTACTAGTATAATTGGCCTGGGAAACTAATTTTCTGTTTTAAACATTTCTAGGTGGCTTTTTCATCTTTAAATCTGTTGATGCAAACACAAGCTCTTCTCTCTTCTATTAATTACCTGACAACCATTATTCCATCAGATGGCCAAAACGTGGGTGATACCAAGGAAGTACAAATTTCAACTGGAAAGCAACAAAAAAATTTAGCTCTGCAGAAAGGTATGAAAAACATGTTTGTTTTCTTGTTAGCAAAGGTTGTAGAATTGTAGAGCTAAATGGAGAATCTTAGAGATCGTCTAGTTCGGTCATTTACATGCCATTTTCCCCCGTTCTGTCCTTTTCTTTAAACTAAATCATATGCGGGTGCCAGATATGTAAGGCAAATGTAATTAATACTATTTTTAAAAATGTCTGGTTTTGTTCTTATTTTGGTGGTGGTGAGGGGTGCCTTTAAGTGGGTAGTACGGGAAGAAGACCTGTATTTACTCTGAGCTTCTCCTTCCCTCTCAGTGGCTCCTGAAGGCCTCCATACAGGGCTAATTTCCCTTCCATTTCACAAATCAGGAAATCAAGACCCAGAGATATGAGGGTAGGGGTACAGGGATAGCAGCTAATGGGTCAAGAGCCCAGATTTTCAGAAAGAACTCACTTTAGGTCCTGACTTGTCTTCTTAAACTATGTCACTGTAGGCACATTATTTAACTTTTCTGAGTTTCAGTGTCCTTATTTATTTATTTTACATTTTTTTCTTTCTTTTAAATTATAAAAGTAACACATCTCACTATGAAAAATGCTAACTCTACAGAATATGTAAAGCAAAAAAAAAATGTATTTGAAATCTTTAAGAACTTGAGACTTTTATGTTTTTTTTTTTAACAGAACTGTGGTTCACTTAATATAGGGAAAAGACCTTAGTAGAGTTTAGATTACTAGAATCCCACTGTGATAGAATGCTTTGTTTTATTTGTAGTGATTGTATCCTCTAAAGATAGTGACATTATTGACTTCAGGCTGTTTGCCAAGTTGAATGCTTTCTGTGTCACTGTTTGTGATGAGAAGAACAATATTGCTGAAATCAAGATTCAAGGTAAAAGTTCTCACAGTATTAAAAATTGTTTAAAAGATCAGCTTTTAATTTTTTTTGCAATGTTAAAGAATATACAAATGGAGGGCTCTGAGCTATGAAAACTGTTAATTTTATTTTATGACATACTTGGACTGCGTACTTTCTTAACTCTTTGGGATGTAGATGTCGGTCTGAATCTGATCATCAACTTGATAGATAAGTGTCAATCCAGAATTCAGGTTAAGGTTTATGAATATGCTTTATCTTGGTACAAATGCAAAGCAGCCTTATCATGAAGAATAAAACCTATAAGCCCATTATGTTCTTTTAGGCAAAAGCTACTAAAACTAATTTACCTTTTTCTCTGATTCTGCCTTTACCAGCTCATTGTGATCTGTTTAATGAAATTCTTGAGGAACTTAAAAACTAGAAAACTAGGGGTTTTTTTCTTTGTTCTTTCCAAACTGGCATTTCATCTATCAGTCTGAATTTGAATCGTGAAACTTTTATAGCTTCCATGTAAATGATATAAGGTATAAAGGATTAACTAAAATCCCAAGATAATCTGTTTGCACCAGATGTAGTCTTTTTAGAAGGTTGAAAATTCAGGTAATTATTTTTTAATGAATTTATAGGTTTCATTGTTTATAAAATTTAAAATATCTTAATATCACAACTTATTTATCAATTGGGAGTTCAAACATTGCTAAATTTTTAAAAATGTCATCCCTCAAATTAAATTATGAAATGGAATGAAACATCTTAAGATCTTATTATGATAGATCTATACAAATTATGCTAAGTGAAATAGGTCAGGCAGAGAAAGTCAAATACCCTATGATTTTATGTGTAAGTGGAAGATAACAGCAACAACAAACAAACACATAGATACAGAGATTATATTGGTGGTTACCAGTGGGGAGGAGGGAAGAGAGGAGGGCGAAAGGGGTAATAGGGCACACGTGTACATGGTGGATAGTAATTAGTCTTTGGGTGGTGGACATGATATAGTCTACACAGAAATTGAAATATAATGATGACACCTGGAAAAAAAAAGCAAGTCTGTCTAAAATTGAAAAAGATCTTATTATAGTAGATCTTTAGAAATTATAATAGTATAATTTTTTTTCAGGCCTCGATTCCTCTCTTTCTCTTCAGTCAAGAAAACAGTCACTATTTGCCAGACTGGAAAATATTATTGTCACAGATGTTGATCCTAATACAGTTCATAAAAAAGTAGGTGGTAAATAGATAGCTAATATTTTTTGATGATTGAATATGAGATTTTATTTTTAAATGTTTTATATAGTTAATGAAATATATTTTGATAGAAAAGTGTTTGTTTCCATAATGATTAAATATAAACCCTTTTTAAATGGGACTTTATTTTGTCATTTTCCTTTTGGATGGAGTACATTCAAATCTCTGCTTTTCAGGCTGTGTCAATAATGGGAAATGAAGTTTTTCGTTTTAACTTGGATTTGTATCCAGATGCTACTGAGGGGGATGCCTATACTGACATGTCCAAAGTGGATGGTCTGGTATCACTGAACGTTGGTTGCATTCAGATTGTCTATCTTCATAAATTCCTCATGTCACTTCTGGTAAAATCACTATTTATATATTAATTTTTCAACTTGGAAATACTTAAGTCTGATAATTATGACTTCAAATCTTACAAACATTGGATTTTAGGATGTGCATTGTTTTGATTGTAGATGGTTTTTGTGTATTCATGTAGAAGTCAAAACCTTTCTTTAACAGTTGAAATCTGAATCATTTAATGATTTTAGTCTAAAACTGGAATTATTTTTGCTAGAACATAATGAAACCAAATACTCAAGTACAAAATTGATTGAAAATGTTTTTTTCTCTGTTCCTAAGCCATATAACCTTAGGCCTTATTAGGTAGCTCGTAAATATGGATGAATAATCAGTAATTCTTTCCTAACTCGAGAAAAATAGGACTCAACTGCAAGTTATCTATTGGAAAAAAATTAGCACATAAATAAAAAGAAAGTGATATTATTAATGACGTTTTTGTCCTTTGCTTGAATATCTCCTTTTATACTTTGTGTCCACAGAACTTCCTGAACAATCTCCAGACAGCCAAAGAGGCTCTGAGTGCTGCCACTGCCCAGGCTGCAGAAAAGGCTGCCACAAGTGTGAAAGATCTTGCCCAGAGAAGTTTTCGTGTTTCTATCAATATTGACTTGAAAGCACCAGTTATAGTCATCCCACAGTCTTCCATTTCCACCAATGCAGTAGTGGTAGATCTTGGGTTAATCAGAGTTCAAAATCAGTTTAGTCTGGTGTCTGGTGAAGACTACTTAAATCCTCCAGTAATTGATAGAATGGATGTGCAGCTAACAAAGCTTAAGCTTTCTAGGTAAACTCTTTCAATAATTATGGATCTAAGTATTATTTAATGTTTCCCATGAAATTTTATGTCCATTGGAATTCATACCCAACATACCTCTATTGCACAGGACAGTTTATTTTTTAATCAACTTTTTACTTTGAAAAATTTCAAACCTACAGAAAAATTGCCAAAATAGTACCGTGAATGTGCTTACAATCTTTCACCTAGATTCACCAGTTTTTTACATTTGGTTTAACTTTATGTATATGCATATTATTATCATTTAAAGCATCTTTTAAATTTAAATTGAGGTATAATTGACATATAGCATTATATTAGTTTCAGATGTACAACATAATGATTTAATATATGTATATACTGTGAAATGATCACCACAATAAGTCTAGTTAACATCTATCAGCACACATAGTTACAAAATGTTTTTTCTTGTGATGAGAACTTTTAAGGTCTCCTGTCTTAGCAACTTGCAAATACACGATACAGTATTATTATTTTTGTGTGTGTGTAAGGAAGATTAGACCTGAGCTAACATCAGTTGCCAATCCTCTTTTTGCTGAGGAAGATTGGCTCTGGACTAACATCCGTACCCATCTTCCTCTACTTTATATGGGACGCTGCCACAGCATGGCTTGACAAGTGGTGCATTGGTCCATGCCCAGGATCTGAACCTGTGAACCCCGGGCTGCCAGAAGCGGAGCACATAAACTTAACTGCTACTCCACCAGGCTGGCGCAACAATATTATTAACTGTGGTCACCATGCTGTATGTTACATCCCAGGACTTATTTATTTTATGACTGGAAGTTGAAACATTTTTTGCTAAACTGTTTGAGAATAGACATCTTAACCTTCTGCCGCTGAATACTTTGGCATGTGTCTCCTAAGAACAAGAACATTTGTTTTCTTATATAACCACAATTCAATTATCAAATTCTGAAAGTGTAACACTGATATAATACTATTATCTAATATGCTGTCAATATTCAGATTTTACCAGTTGTTCCGATAATGTCCGTTATAGTAATTTTTTCCTTGATCCAGGATCACATAAGGCATTTAATTATATCCTCTACTACTGAGGGGGATTTCTGTACTGATCGTTACTTATTCTGGAATAGTTCTTTAGCCTTCCTTTGTCTTTCGTGATGATGACAGTTTTGAAGAGTACAGTCTAATTGTGTCATGGAACATCTCTCAATTTGGTTTTGTCTGAGTGATTCCTCATGATTTAATTGAGCTTATACATTTTTGGCAGGAATACTTTGTAAGTAATGATGTTTCTTAGGGCTCACACCGGATGACAATTGAAGGTCTGTACATAGTTCATTTTAAAATCATTTTATTCCCCATCCAAGGAGATTTAATTATCCTGAATAAAAAAGGGATCATAAGGCAAGTCCAGAAAATAATCCTGGAGAAGAGTTTTATGAAACTCCTTAGAAAATGGTAACTGTTCATCTTGCTATTTTTTTTAATCTCTTTATCAATGTGCATTATCAGATCTTGAACAACTATATTTAATGATTTCCCCCATATCTTCAACAATATGAATTTCTTTTGAAATTGTATTCAATTTGTCACCTATCTACTGTTTAAAGAAAAAGTTTTCTTAATGGCTGATTGTATATCATACATTTTAATCTGTCCCTGCTAGTGTATTTTAGATTAAATTAGTTACAGATTGAGGTTAGAAAACAGACAGCACTGTTTCAAATCAATGTTTAGAGCAGTAACTTTTGACTTTGTGGTTTTTTAATGATATGTTACATTT
Source organism: Tapirus indicus (assembly GCA_031878705.1). Taxonomy (NCBI): domain Eukaryota; kingdom Metazoa; phylum Chordata; class Mammalia; order Perissodactyla; family Tapiridae; genus Tapirus; species Tapirus indicus. The sequence goes on along the minus strand of CM062918.1, from coordinate 53,237,702 downwards.
CCCCCCTATTTTTATGCATGTATATCAATTATATTTTTCATTAGGACAGTGATCCAGCCAGGCATCTCCCATGCTGATATTCAGCTATTGTACCCAATTAACTTGGAGTTTTCTGTAAATCGGAATCTAGCTTCATCTTGGTACCACAAAGTACCTGTTGTTGAAATTAAAGGACATCTTGAGTCAATGAATGTAAGTAAATGAGTGAAAAGAACTCGTTATTGAAATTTTAGACTCTGAAGACTTTCTCAATATAAATGCATATAATATGTGGAATTTTTTACTGATGAGTATAAGAAAAATTTCAGTGAGATGTTGTCCAACAGGATCTTTATTATTTTTAGTAGAATTTAATCTTTAGTTAAGTGTTACTTATCTTTTAAATTTGCTATGTGTACTCACTAGCAGAGATCTGTATGTAAATTATTTATTAGCATGTTATATTACCTCTTGTTCTATATATTATATACACACACTTTTATTTTTAGGGATATCTAAGTACCTCTAAGATTATTATAGCATTGAGGGAAATGCCTATTTTTTATATTGAAGACAGCTTTTTAATTTCATTGGAATTGTTATTGTTTGAAAAGTGGAGTTTATGTGTTTTCTGAATTTGTCACTTTTTTTAAATGATCGGATTTCTTTAATCATTATTAACTTTAACTAAGGATAATATAACTTAAGTAGATGAAATTAATACGCTCATAAATCTCATTGTTTTTCTCCAAACTCTTTCTTATCTTTGAAAATAAACATTTTAACATGAAATAAGTAATAAAATAATTGAGTGGGTAGTGATTATGTAATTTTTTAATGTTAAGATTATTTTGTTCTTCATGGTTTTTTTTACTAGGAATTTATTTTCTATATTAAAATCGTTTCATTTTGAAATGAAATATCTTTATCTTTTCTTTTAACATAATATTTTACAGGTTAGTCTAAATCAAGAAGATCTTAATCTCTTGTTTAGAATACTAGCAGAAAATCTTGGTGAGGCTACGGAAGACTTGAATAAAGTGAAACCAAGAATACAAAAGACAGGTAAGAGACTGACAGTAGGTGGCATAATACATGTGTCTGTTTATGTTACAATTTAGTAGGGGAGACAGACAATAAATATGAAGTAAACAAATATGTATTTACAAGTTGTGACTTGTATTACCAAGAAAATAAGCAAGGTGCTGTTGAATAAAACCATAGTTGGAGATGATTGACTCTTTTTGGTTAAGCAGTCAGTTATAGGTTCAGATTTTTTTCTAAGTTGCATAAGTCAGGAAGAAGCCATAAGGAAGGATTTCAAACCAGTGGTGGATTCCTGGAATAATTATTGAATTTGCATGTATAGAAAAAAACATTTCAAGTTGGCACTAGGCTATGGTAGCATACTTGATCTGGTTTTTAAATAAGACTTAGTAGTGAAATATCTTTAAGAATTGAAACATTTGAAAAATTACCACTCAACAAAAATACTGGAAAAATTGTACTGCAGTAAATATGCAAAAAGAATTTAAATTATTAGTTACAATGGTCCTTTGACTTGAGGGTAAAGTAGCTACCAGATTTATTTTTTTAACCTGTTTTATATGTATTTATATACATACACAGACGTATATAATATTTATTTTTTTCAAGCAAATGATACCATCCTATATGTGTGTGTGTGTGTGTGTGTGTGTGTGTGTGTGTGTATGTATTTCTGCACTTTGCTTTTTTTTAATTGACAGTATATCTTGGTGTTCATTCCATATTTATCTATCTATCTATATATATATACTGTGTATAGATCTGCCTCTTTTTAATGGCTGCCTGGTATTAAATTCTGCTGAAGTATCATAATTTATTTAGCAAGTCCCTATTGATGGACATTTCAGGTTGTTTTCAATCTTCCACTCTTACCACATTATATTGAATATCCTTGTACATACGCTTTTACAAGTGCGTGTGTATCTGTAGGGGAAATACCAGGACTCCTGGATTAAAGGGTATTTAATTTTTACTAATTTAATTCAAATGAATAATTAATTAAAATTAATTAAATTTAACATTTTGACAAATCTTGCCATTTGCCCTGCATAGAAATTGTACTAATTTTGCACTTCCACCAGGTTGTTTTTCTAACACAGCAGATTATCAGTTTTTTAAATCTTTGCCAGTTTGCTAAGTGAAAAATGATATCTCACTATATTTTATCATTCTTAAAAAGTTTTTTTACTGTATGTTAATATATGTTATAAAGTACACAAATCTTAAGTGTATAATTCAGTAAATTTTTACGTATGGCTCCACCTGTGTTATCACCATGATTAAGATATAGAACATTTCCAGCACGGCACCCCAGAAGGCCTCTCTATGCCCCTCCCTAATCAGTACCAAACACCTGCCCTACCCACAAATCCACCCAGAATTTAACTGCCATTCTAATTTGTAATACCATAGATAGATTAGTTTTGCCTCTTCTTGAATTTCGTATAAATGGAATCATACAGAATTTATTCTTTGGTTTTTGACTTCTTTCATTCATCATTGTTTGTGAGACTCATCCATGTTGTTGTATGCGGCAGTACTTTGTTCTTTTTATTCCTGTGCAGTATTCATTATATGAAGGTATCAATATTTATATTTGTCCATTCTATCTTTGATGATCATTTGGGTTGTTTCCCATTTTTGACTGTCATGAATAAAGTTGCTATGAATGTTACTGTATGTATCATTTGGCATACTTTTCTTTTGGGTATATAACTAGGAGTTGAATTATTGCATCATATGTTAGGCATACGTTTACTTTCAGTAACTTATGCCAAATTATACCAAACAGTTTTCTAAGTGGTTGTACCAATTTACTTTCCAATCACCAATGTATGAGAGTCCCAGTTTCACATTTTCACTAGTACTTGGTATTGTAACTATTTTTAGATTTAGCTGCATCCTGGCGGATATGCTGTGGTATCTCTATGGTTTTTATTTGTACCCTGATTGCTAATGAAATTGAAAATGTTTTCATATGATTATTGACCATTTGAATATCTTCTTTGTGACATGACTATTCAAGTCTATTGACCATTATTTTTATTGTGGTGTTTGTCTTTTTTTCTTATTGATCTATAGGAGTTCTTTATTTATTCTGGATATGAGCCCTTTGCTGGTTATATGTGTTATATATATATGTGTTAGTGTATGTGTAGAAATGTCTTCTCCCTATCTTTGGTTTGCCTTTTCTCTCTTTTAATGGGTCTTTGTGAATAGAAATAGTTAATTGTAATGAATTCCAATCTACCATTTTTTAAAATCATCAATGCTTTCTCAAAATTAAAGAAATTTTCACCTATTCCAAGAATTGTTTTATAAAAGCAAAATATTTGCTGGAATTATTTCCCCTGGATCACATTATGTTTGGGACAGTGCTGGAATAAGGGGATAGTTAAGAAACTTGCCCTATGTTTTGCTTTCTCAAAGATAATAATTGACAGCAGTGGTTTTCCATATGGGTTTCTGGTATAGTTTATGCTACAGGGTTCCTTTGTGTTATATTAGCGGTCATAGATAATGTTAACTGCAATAATATTAATAACTAATGTAATGATATTGAGGGTTAGTTGAGAATGAAGGCTATAAAGTCAGACTGATGAGTTTGGACTCTACCACTTGCCATCTGTGTGACTCTGGGAAGGGTAGTGACTCTTGTCTGAACCTCAGTTTTCTAATCTGTAAAATGAGGACAATAACGTTTTTATCTCAGAGCATTGTTGTAAGAATTAATGAGACAATCCATGTACAGCCCTTAGCACAGTGTCTACACAGAGGTAAGTGCTTAGCAAGTGATAGCTGTTATTAGTTTTGTGTATTACAGCTTAGAAAGCAATTTTATTGCATTTCAGGTTGTGTGAATTTCAGCACATCATCATCGTACTCATATAGCTTTACTTTTGCTTGTTGGTATGGCATAAGAGGCTCTAAACATTTCCCCCTTTTTTTCTTTTATACCTTAACTCTTATTATCCTCCTCATGATTTAGGTATATCAAACTCCATTCTCTTTCCAAAACCCAGCCTCTTAACTTATTCTTGCAATGTCCTCTGTGTGAGGAGGTCCTTCAGCTCTTCTTGAATGGGAATTCCCCCGTTAAACCTTTCTTGGCCTCCCACAACAACATCATGCCTAGGTCTGTGCTTTTTGTACGTTTTGTATAGTTTTATTAACATTTGTCCACTTAATCTGACTAGGTGTAGTCTCCTTATTTTGTTTCCTTGTATTTTAAATGTATATGTCTTGTCCGCTAAACTCTGAGCTTTCTAAGGGCTGGAGCTGTATATTACTGATTTGTGGACTTTCAGTGCCTACACCAGGTCTAGAGTACTGGTATTTAAGTCCCCAATGAGTATTTGTGGAGAAATGGTGAATAGAAGTGAATTAATTTCTTTTAAACATCTTTAGGTGAAACTAAAGAGCCACTTGAAATCTCTACATCACAGCAAGGTGTACATGGTTCACAAAGTACTTTAACAGCTGGAGTGGAAGAAATTAGATCTGTAGACATCATTAATATGCTGCTGAATTTTGAAATCAAAGAGGTGTGTAATTTTCATGTGTTTTTGTAAAGTGAGGTGAATAAGTAATGGATATTTGGAATTACCTCTACTAAAATAAACTTGTAGATATTATTGATATAGATGAAAAAAATCTGACATAGACTAATTTCTATGTAGCAGTAATGTTTTAAAATTTGGGAGTTTGTTAAAGGTGAGTTATATTTGGGGGATATAATATTTCATAGAGAAAATGGTAGCTTGTCCTATAACATACTTTTCAAATGGTTTTAGGACAGTTGGAATGTGACTTGCTTTGGATTTCATACAGGAAAGGCTGGAAGGGGAAACAGTGACAGAGAAATCCTTTGCAAATTTTAGAAACCCTTAGTAGAATAAAACACAGTGTGTCTACATTTTCTAAAATGTTATATTACCACTATCTGCTTCCCATCTGCAGATTCTTGAGGAAAGATTAAGTGGATTTTCCTCTTCTGTATTCACACATTCAGCAACTATTCATTGCATGTTCTAAGCACTGAGGATACAGAGGTAAAAGGCAGAATTCTGAACTCAAACAAGAAAACAATTAAAATTTTTCTAAGTGCTACCATTAAAAATGTGCCCAGGGAGCTTGTGGCTGGGGCATGGTAGAAAGAGGAACAGGCATAAAGATGTGAATATGTGAGAAAGCATAGTGGATACAGGTACTTGCAAGAACTTCCTTCAAAATCTCTTCATCATTCAATAGTTATATAGTGGTTATATTCTTTCTCTAAGTTCAAGATAAACTTTTAAACAAGTTCTACTTTTCTGATCTGAAATATATACTTTGAAACTAACATCTTTCATGTTAAACCACTGCCATTTTTCTGGTTAATATTAGAGTTATTGAAGATTTTTAAGCTTTGATAATTGGAACATTGATAGATGGATCATTCTATTTGCAAATGGACTTCATTAACATCTGTACATAGAAAACTTATAAGTTCTTATAATATTATTTGTAATACATATTATTACAGTTCCCTTCCACTAGGACAGTGATTGGGGTGGGGGGAAGCAATTTGCATCCTCCCCTCAGGCTGATATTTGGCACTGTCTGAAGACATCTTTGGTTGTCTCTGTCTGGGGAGAGGGAGCCATTGGCAACCAGTGGGTAGAGGCCAGTGATGGTACTAAACATCCTGCAGCATGCAGGACTGCTGCTCAGTACAAAGAATTATCCAGCCTGAAATGTCAGTGGTGCCAAGGTTGAGAAATCTTGCTTTAGGAGTACAGTCATGCACCGCATAACGATGTTTCGGTCAACGACAGACTGCGTATACAATGGTGGTCCCATAAGATTAGTACCATATAGCCTGAGTGTGTAGTAGATTGTACTATCTATGTTTGTGTAAGTATACTCTATGATGCTCACACAACGACAAAATCTCCTAATGATTCATTTCTCAAAACATATCCCTGTTGTTAAGCAATGAGTGACTGTAGTATAAAAACTGACCACTTATCCCACAGACTTTCAGATGCAAGGCCATCAATCAGACTAGGACTTCTGGGAATTAGGCAGAACTACCCTTTTTTTTTTTTTAACTTTACCTTGAAAACTTCTAGAATATAGTGGCAATGTTTCAAAAGTCTGAACAAGTAAATGTGTCTTCCAAAGTAAGTAATACTAGGCAATTTCCAGATGCAAATAGCAGTAAACATCTTTACATTGCATGAGTTTTTTGGTTACATCACTCTGAACGATTAAATTGTTGACTTATCCTCATTGTATATTAGGGAAATAGTTTGTGGTAATGCTGGTACCTTTTCTAGGTTGTGGTTACTTTGATGAAAAAAGCAGAAAAGAAAGGAAGGCCTATACATGAACTAAATGTCCGGCACCTTGGAATGGAAGCTAGAGTTAAAACTTATGACCTGAATGCTAAAGCTTATCTAAAAAAAATTAGTATGCGATGCTTTGAATTCACTGGTAAGTGTGAAGTATAGTCTGTACAAATTATCTTTGTAATAGTCCCTACCTTTTTATCAACATTAAGTATATTAGTCATCATAATTATTTAGTTATATTAAATTTATTAAATTGATACAAAGGAATTTTATATTTTAAAATTTATCTATGTAGTTATTATCATCAAGTAAGAATATACTAAAGATATATTTAGCATGAAGTAAAATGTATCTTAAAGAAAAATAAAGCATATGTCTTCATTGCCTATACGTAACACTTCAGTACTTGTAAAAGGCAACATTTCATTTTAACTATGCTATGAGAACTGATATATTAGGAAATCAGAGCCCAAGCACAATACCCAGGTACAGAGCCCAGGGACGCTTTTTGAAAAGGAGTTAATTTACTAGGAAGTAACTTTTTGTTTGTTTTTTATTTATTTTTAAATTACATTGGTGTGTTTTATTTGTTTTTAATGACAATATATACTTATGAAAAATAAAACTTACACAGTACAGAAGTATATAGAGGAAAAATTTAACATCACCTTATAGTCTCACTCCCTTACCCCCAAATAAATATTAAGTTACTGTTGAGCAAGTTTCCTCAACCTTTCAAATTCACTTTCTAAATTGCATCAAGCCAACTTTTAAAGTTGCTATGGATGTTTAAAGTTTAAAGAAACTCTAAGGGATAACTTTAAGTAAAGCAGACTTGTATTGAGAATAATCCCTAGTTTATGTATTTTATAGCATTGTTCTTTAATGTATTCTGATTTGTTCAAATAACTAATAACCAGTAGTACAAAATGTTACAAGAGTTGTGATTGGCTGGTGCTGGGTTTTTGTTTTTTATGGAGTTTCTTTCCTTCCTTTTTTTTCAAAGCAAGTTTTATTGAGCTATGACTTATATACAGTAAAATTCACCCTTTTTAGTATGCAATTCTATGAGTTTTGACAAACACATAGTTTGTGTAACTGACTGGTCTGTTTTAAAATACATTTGAAATGTTTAAAAGACTTATTGGAACTATCCTGTCTTTTTCTCTTTTAGACTCTAAAGGAGAACCTCTTCCCATTATTAACTCTTCTAATGTAACTGATGAACCCCTTCTGAAAATGTTATTGACAAAGGTACCTGGTTGTATATCTAGGATTCTTTAATATCTGAATACATGAAATTATGTAATTTCCCCATATTTAATATTTCAGTTTTCTCCCCTAAAATTTTTCATTCTCAAACTGGTTGATTATAGTGAATTATGCAAGCATCTGAGAATCCTGGGTAATTTCAGTTACCTTCTGAGTTAATCCTATGGTGTTGAATAAGTGGGAGTATGCAAAGCTCCATTGTAATCTGAAGCAAAATTTGTTGTAATCTAGATATACTAGCATTTTTCCCTACCATTAGCACTAAGTAGGATAAGGAGTTTGAGTTTTTGCTTCTATAGATGTGAGAAATGCTTATATGTTCATTTTTTTTGGCATGTTCTTCTTTACCTTTAAAAAATATGTTTATAGTGTTTTCATAGCATACTTTGAAAAGTAAAGAATATATATATTTTTTCAATGTGTGAACTTTTAGTATTTGCAGCCCAGTGGTTTAATCCTTCACTATTTTTAGGCAGACAGTGATGGACCAGAATTTAAAACCATTCATGACAGTACCAAACAGAGACTACAGGTAAATCTTTTCTAATTCACTATAAAGCTAGGTTATATTAATGATTAAATCTAGCCTCATAGCCACCTTTAGTTGTGAGATTGTTGAGTTCTAAAATTAAAATAAGGGTGGCAATAATAACAGATCTAATCTTGTTGATAAAAGAAATGAATACAGAGTTGAAATAAAATTCTTAGAAAAGTTGATTTGATTTCCTAAGAGGTTATTTGTTTCCCAGATATGAATTAATGATTCCTTGTTGAGTACACAAATAATACCGTTTTTAAGGGAATTTTGTTCACTATGGTTATTTGGCTTAATGTTGATGGAAGCATTAAATATTTGAATTATATACTGACTTTAGGATAAGAATAAAATTAAGGACAAGGCTAAAAGCATGGCTCACTAAAGACGTTGTCCATAGTCCATTTCAGCTTGTATAGTCTGTCTTGGAACCATCTGAAATGTGATTGACCTAAAGCCTGATAATACTTCCTATATCTTTACTTAAAACCCACCATGTTCTGTTGAGGTTAGAATTACGAATGAGTGTGGGAGAGGGCAGAGTGTTGGTTTATTGTCTGGTAAGCATTAACATTGTAATAGTCCTTTCTTAAAAAATGAAAAAGGACCTTAATTGAACTATTCTTGTGCTACTTGTAAATATTGAAACTTAATATAAAAATGTCAGCATATCTGAAATCTGCTTCTCTAATCGTTCATTATCTTAGGTTTCATTTTCATCCTTAGACTTAGTACTTCATTTGGAAGCTTTACTCTCCTTCATGGATTTTTTATCATCTGCTCTTCCATCCTCTGAACCTTCCTCTTCTGAGAAAGAATCTGAGCTGAAACCACTTGTGGGGGAGTCCAGAAGTATTGTCAAAGCTGGTATTAACTTTTGAGTCATGGTCTAATACTGTCTGTCTGAACTTTAAAAATCATATAATAACTTATATTTTCAAGCTAAGATAAATATTTAGCACCTTACTGGTACAGCTGCTCTCACAGATTAGGTTAGTTTCAAAAGAAAGCAAAATTTATCCCTGTGGTATTATAGAGTAATTTAGTGAGGTATTTTAAATAAATGTTTAATATTAATCATGTATTTATATTTGATTTCACTGTCTAGCTTTTACATAAAATAAAGTTGTATATTCTTTGCATTGATGTCTCTGCAGCCTTCACTCCAATGAAAGTGAGAGAGGAAGAAATTAAAATATGAATACGATCATGCTTATTAACAAAGGCCCATTTCAATCAGTCAAGTAAACCTACCTGTGCTCAACAGTTTTAAGTGCAGGACACACAAGGAAGAATCTCATGGAAGAGACAGACTCACTTTGATCTCTAATCACAACTGAATTTAAATCGTATACAGATATGGGCACATGTTCCTCAAGTATATGACTTGTGCTGTGAAATATTAGATATGATGTATCCTGAGTGAACAACAGCTTGTTTTTAAGTCAAATATCATTTTAATTATTTTTCTTTCATATCATATGATGTGACTACTAACATCCAGTAGTTTAATTTTCAGACCATTACCTGTTTGAGTTATATGAATTACTGGCATCTTTAAAGTGTAAAACTGTTAGTAATATTAGATCTGATATAAGGATCAGATTTTTTTTTTAACCAAGGAGCAGAGTAATACTTTTGCTATAAACTGGGGTAAAAGAGTTTTACCTTCTTTGTCTTTAATGTACTTGTTACATTAATATCCGTGGAAATACTTTTCTATATAACATACACATACATATGTACACACACAGTTGAATAAATGAAGCAATGTTTAAGCTCACAATAAACTACAAAAAGTATTAATCCAAAGAAACAGTCTTCCAATTATGCTATAAGTATATATGGTTTTTATGGTTTGATTATGCTTTCAATCTTAAGGGAAAAAAACCCTATTATCATCTTAGTGATTAAGGACTGATGTCCCCATGTTTTTACAGTTTAATAGGAAAAGATCTGTTTCCCTCATATAAGACAGATCTCTAGGAAAGTATATCCTAAATTTATCAGTCAGGACCTGGACTAAAGTAGATTAAGGGGATCACTTGATTGTGATTCTTATACACATGCACAAACACACACATTATAAAATAATTTTTTTAACTTTAGCCCTTTATGTCTCATAGAATTTATTTTAGGATTCTTCATGAAGAAACAGAATACAATCTAGAGAAATTGGTTTTACGGTTAATAAATGTGTTATAAATGTCACTGTTAATACCTGTTTTATTAACTATTGATCACTATTCCAGTTTTTCATGAACTATTCTTTTTTGATCTAATTATGATATGAAAAGGAGTTCAAAATCAAAATTTGGGATGAATAAAATTCTAGAATTTTAATATAGAAGATTTTCTTTTTTCCCAGAAGGAAAATTATAGTAAAGTTTCCATCTAGCAAATTGTACTTTCAAGGTACTAGTAAAGGTTGCCTTTATTCTTAATTGGGAGGAGAATAGGCTAGTTTCTGTCTGATTGGCATTTGAAAATGGATTCGAAATCCATATTAATTATATATAATCTTAATGGAAACCTTTTTGGTTCTTTATAGTTCATAATGTACTTTTATTTTAGTGAATTTGAGATTTTGTGGTATGTCATTTTTGCACTTTGCTAATCACAAGTTTTCTATTACTTTTTAGTGTCCAGCAGCATTTCTCAAGATGATGTGTTTGATTTAAAGATCATAGCTGAATTAAATGCATTTAATGTCTTTGTCTGTGATCAGAAGTGTAACATTGCAGATATTAGAATACAGGGTAAGTAATTATTCTTTGGTGTAGGTATTTCTGTTTCTTTACATAGACCTCCAGGAAGAATGAGCTTGTGCATGATAGACCTCTCATGAGTCATCTTTTGGTTTACTTATATTGAAGACTTGTGCAAACTTTTCAAAGATGTACTTTGAAATATTAGAAGTAAATTTGTTATGGTTCACGACTGACATGAGACATTCCTTACGTATTTAAAAAATTTTAGAATAAGTGTAAGGCTTAATCTCTTATGTTCTGTTTGCATTTTCAGAATAATATAACTTTAATTTAAACTAAGAAATGAATATCATGATAACATCTCACTGGGTAAAGAAAATGTCATTATCCTGATTTTAAGAAATTTTTAAGCTTTACTCATGATTAGTTGATATAAGGATGAGTTCAGATTATACCATGGGTTCTTGAGCCAGCCTGCCAAGGTTCAAATTTTGGCTCTAACACTTACTGGCTAACACTGAACAAATTAATTAACCTTTCTGTGCCTTAGTTCCCTCTTCTGTAAAACGGAGATAGTTATAATAATTATTCACGGGGTTGTGAGGATTAAATTTACACATTTACATATATTTAAAAAAGTGCTTAATACATAGTAAGCAGTTTAAAAAGGTTAACAAATCAGTTTCATTCAACAAATATTACTAAGTATCTATTTTATGGGAGGCATGGTGATGATTTGGGCTTATGACTGGGTCTTAGCTGCAGGCATTCTCTCTAGTGAGCAGTTTTAGAAATCCCCCTGCCTTTAGAAATTAGGAGAATGACAAAAAGTGTTTTGGAGGGAAATCTTAGAAGATTATATTTTAGGTACAGTTTATTGTAGAAAGAATAGTACTTACTCATCAAATTATATTCATTCATGCTTAGTTATTGGAGCAATAGTTTTCATAAAATAATAAACTGTCAGATGGCTGTTTAACAAACTTTATGTGTCTTCCTAAATGACCACTTCTGATCTTACCAGTGCATCGGATATTTGTGTTTGGAGACCTGTGATTAATTTCCTTTGAAATTTGGTTTCTTTTGTTTAAAAATTTTCACAACTTTTATGTATGAGATGCCTGTAGCACTTAAAGATACTATCATCTTTCTCAGGTATCTCATACATAGAACTTGCTACCTTTAACATGCCTAATAGTGGGAATTTTTATTAATTCTATATCTTGGTAGTATATTATTGAACTTAAATACCACTGAATTGGTTCACTTGGATTGGGTGAAAAGTTTGTATACGTTATGTTTGCCATAGGAATGGATGCCTCTATTTCTGTGAAGCCAAAGCAGACTGACATGTTTGCCAGACTTAAGGATATCATAGTTACGAATGTTGATTTGCTGTCTATTCACAAAAAGGTAATTAAAAAATAGTTTTCTATATTGAAATTTATTTTTATTCTTTGGTTTTGAGATGCCTTTATTCATTTGTTCGGAATACATTAATTGTTGTGTGTCAGGTACTTTGTTAGGGATTGGGCATGAATATGGTCATTGTCTGCTTTCACATTGTATATAGACCAGGTGATTTGTAAAAGTTATTTCTGACCAATTAAGTAATTGATATTTCCATTGATAAAATGATTTTTATAGAAAAAGGAAAAAGTTATTGTCAAGTAAAATGTTTTTAAGTAATAATTTGTTGAAGGTTGATTTCAAATGGTGCTTCTTCGTATAGAAAGGATTCTGTAATAAGGAAATTTATTTTTAATACAATGGTACAGCTCTTTTGATGTAATAACCAGTCAATTTAATACTTTTAGGCTGTCTCTATTTTGGGAGATGAAGTCTTTAGGTTCCAAATGACTCTTTTTCCAGACGCCACGGAAGGAAAGGCCTATGCTGATATGTCTAAAGTAGATGGCAAACTTAGTCTCAAAGTGGGTTGTATTCAAATTGTTTATGTTCATAAATTCTTCATGTCTCTTTTGGTAAGTTTATTTTTTAAATATATTTATTTCTCATTGAGCCCTAAGTATCTTTGTCTGTACATCTGAATCTAGATAATCATATGCTTTACTAATAGGGCTATGAGATAAATGCCCAAATGCTAAACAGAATATTGTATATAGTTAAGGAAATCCTTTACATGATGGGTAACCAAATGAATTTTTGTTATCATTATTTTGAACATATAAACTATCGTTCTTTAACATTTCCATAGTTATATATTTTAAAAGTACTTTTTGATGTCTTAATTTAGGGCTTTTCAGTGTTATTTGTTCTATGAAATACCCTTAAAGGTATTTAGCTAAAAGAATTTTTTAAGGAGCTCATCAGGCATCCGAAGGACTGATACTGGAACTTATACAGCTTTTGATTATAATTGTGATTAACAAGGCCATAAAATTATTTTCTTTTAATTATTTATTTCCATGTAAGTGTCCATCTTAAGATTTTTTTTCCATGTAAGTATCAAACTGAAGAGTTGAAATCTGCCTATGCTTCTTAGCCGGGCTGTTAATCAAAGCTTACATGTCATGGATTTTTACCTGAAACATCATGTTTTATATTTCTGAAAAGTAATTTATTTGGAGGGGGGAGTTTAAGTCACTTTGTATTATAAATGGATGAGCATCAAGAATATTGCTTCTCATAATGATCTTTTCTTCATTGGGAAAAATATTTCTGTTTTTAGTTGAAATTGAGATGAAATGCATCTTATCTAGATTAAGAAGTTTTGATTCTTATTAATGATTGCAAGATTGTAGACACTTGAAGCATCTTTCCTTATACCTGAGTACACTTAAAAAAAAAATCTTCAGAAATAACCTGACAAAAACTTAGTTTCTAAGAATAAACTTTTTCCCTGTGACCTAGAGGTACAGAACTCAACCTGCTTTGGGAGAAGCAGAGTGGTCTCTTGCATCTCTTTTATTTAAATTTGAATTTAAAATGACCAACATTCATGAGTAAAAAGGAGATGTAGAAAAGAATTGTTACTGAAATCTGTCATAAAAACCAAATAATTCTGAACTATATAAAATGAAAGTTAAAAGACTCTTCCTTCCTAGAGGTAACTATTGTTAATAGAGTGTGTCTGTCTAGACTTTACTCTCCCCATATACACAATCATAAGTAACATCTCTTTTATGTTACCTCTTTTATTTAGTGTTTGCTTTTAAAGTAAATGTTTTTTAAAGTTTTTCCTTTTTAAAATAAATCTTGTTTTTTTGGGAATTCTAAATATCAGTCTCTTTCAACAGAACTTCCTCAACAATTTCCAAACTGCCAAAGAAGCTTTGAGTGCAGCCACAGTCCAAGCTGCAGAAAGAGCTGCTTCCAGCATGAAAGACTTGGCTCAGAAGAGTTTCCGCCTTTTGATGGATATCAATTTGAAAGCACCAGTTATTATCATTCCTCAGTCTTCAGTGTCACCTAATGCTGTTATAGCAGATCTGGGTTTAATCAGAGTTGAAAACGAATTTAGCTTAGTTCCTATGGAACATTATTCTCTTCCCCCAGTCATTGACAAAATGAACATCCAACTCACTCAGTTGAAGCTGTCCAGGTATAAATATATAATCCAGTTGTGTATTAGTTACTAGAAATAGAGTTTTCATAGAATCTTTTCCAGGAGTAAAATACTCTAGTGATTTGTGATTCTCATTCCTTATTTCTTCTAATTATGAAAACTTGACCATTGGTTTTTGGTCAGCGGTTAATAATAGTGCACCTCATAGAATCTGCATTTGTCTTACTAAATTTATAATGTGATTTTGTTCCATTCTATAAAAATTTCCTATGATAAAATTATGGTTTACTCAATAATACTTTGTTTCGATTTATTTTTATTTTTTTTACTTTGCACGTAGCTATTTTCTGTAGATGGGAGGGAACTTCTTAAAATGTAATAAAATTTGAGATTTATTTCTCATTTCCAAACCTTGTCATATTTGGGATTTTTCAGTGAGGTATCTAAGGGATTATTTAATCCAGATGGGAAAGTGTTGGTTCTGTTGAATGACAGGAGTACTTATTTGGTTGTGCAAATGGTTGTTGGCAGGTGAGCTAGAAATGACTATTATAATATGTTTGTTTAACTTCTAAGTTGGTGAGTTTTTCTTTTTGAGTTTGGAGAAATACCAATAACATAAAACGAAGGACTAAGTAGACCATCACATACTTTGTCCTCTAATTTTAGGAGACTGTAACGTTTGTTAGTTTGACGTTGCACTAGTTGCTAGTATTAAAAAGTCTTTGTGAAAGATAGTAAATAATGCAGTAGTCATACTTTACGAAATTTGCATCTTTGAAATCAGCATTACATAGGCTTTGTTTTAGATAGCTCTGCATATAAACTTGATTTATTCTGATTTGGATTGATTTGTGAAAAGCAGCATGTTCCAAAAGAATTCTGATAGCAGCCTATCAGAACTGATAGGAAACTGAAGTGTTTAGGAAAATGGTATGTGGAAACTATTACAGGATATGATAGTCTTCATTTTAAAATGTAAGTTTCAACAATACAAAATAAATTTTTGTTTATCTTTCAGAACTATTTTGCAGGCTGGCTTGCCACAATATGACATTGAAATTTTAAAACCAGTCAACATGCTTTTGTCTATTCAGCGAAATTTAGCAGCAACATGGTGTATGCAAATTCCAGGGATGAAGATAAAAGGAAAACTAAAATCCATGCAGGTAAGTGTATTTATAAAATATATGAAAATTCATAGGTAGGCTTTTATCATTGATCATAGTGCAGTTCTAGTGTACATCAGAAGTGATGATGCATTAAAGGGAATACTTTGTTAACTGAAAATTAGATCATCCTAGCCTCCCAGACTTTTCTTTATTTCATTTTAGTCAGATATTTGGTAAAGCCAGCAGAAAGTCTGAGATAAAACCTACTGGAGTCTACTGAAAATATTAGTAATTTTAGAAAATTTTATTAAAGTTTTAAGGCAGTTTAATTATAAGACACTATTAAGTGATATTTAGATACCACATTCAAAGCACCTTAGTAGTATTTTTAATGTATAGAAGCACTCTTTTAATTAGAAAAGTGGACATTTTAAATAGGTGAATATGTTTATTTGGTAAGCATATAAATACAGCAATATTTTTAATAGTGTAGTTAGGTCATGTGTAGGCTCACAGGAAGAGATGGTCCTGGTCGAAGATGGTCATGGAAGTGTAGGAATCCTGTGATTCTTGTGTGCCTTCGTGTGAAACTGTTGAAGCCACACGGTAGGGGAGGGAGTGACTAAACAAAAGTGTGTGTGGAAAACAAATAAAAATTTAGTAGTTTAGTGTTTTTTTGATATCTGATTGTTTCAGAGTTAGTTCTAATATAAAACAGGAAGGGTCAAAGGAGCAGAGTTCTACTAGAGAAAATGTTAAAGTTGAAGTTTGTTGTAGGGATGAAGGGTCCCTGTGTGTAGTACGAGTAGATATTATATGAGGAAGAATGTGTGTTTAGGGTATTCATAGAGACTTCTCTATTCCAGAGTATAGGACTCTTCTCTTAACTTCTCCCTTGCTATTAAGAGATTAGATCCCAGGACTAATATTTGACCCTTTCCTCTTCCTTTCAAAGATTGTATGGTTATAGGTTTGCTGAAAGCAAAAGTAAAAGCTAAATGTCTGTCAGTAGAAGAACGTGGATCAAATTATGGTATATTCTTACAATGGACCTTATAAATAGATAAAATGAATGAGGTAGAACTATATGAAACGTGTGTCTTAAATATAAAAATGAAAAAAATGAATTTCAAAATGATAGTACAGTTCTATATTCAAATTTTACAACAAGCAAGACAGTGGACAATGCTGTATGTTATTTATAGGGGAATGCAATAGTGGTAAATGTAAGAAAGCATTCATGGGAAGAATAATTCTCCAATTCAGAATAGTGTCTTTCTCTGGAACAGTAAGAAGGGAATGGGGCCTCGTAGAAGTAAACATGGAGCATCAACAGTATCTATAAAAGCATCTGAAGGAAATACACCAACTTGTTAAGATTTGACAAAGCTGGATGGTGGATACACTGGGGAGGACTATAGCATTCTGTATGCTTTTTTTTATGCTTGAAGTATTTCAAAAGAAACAGGAAAAAAAAGTAACCAACAGTTTAGCATCAAAGTGTGATCATCACTTTAACTAAAAGGACCCCTGTTAAATGAAGAATGCAGCCATGGTGGATGATCTCCACTGCCTAATTTGTCAGCAGTCCAGGCCCCTCTAAACACCCCCTCATTGGTCAGAGTCTGTATAGTTTTCCTGGGTCTGGAGTGCAGCTAAGAAAGGGTGTCAGGCAGGTGACATCAACAAGTTGTTTGGGTAGATCAGCTTGGCAGTTCTTAACAAACTCTTGGGCCACTTCTCAAATTGTCCTTCAGACTTACTGAAGGTCAGTCTAAGTATATGATACAGTTGCTCTTTTCACCCACAGCAAACCAAAGGAGGAGCTGAAGCTGCTCTTTAGGCAGCTCTGATATCTTAACTGGTATCACAAGTGAGAATGAATACACAAGGAAGTTCTAGGGAGTTAAAATGACATCTTTTCTCTGAGGACTAGGGCTTGGGACAAACACGAAACCCCTGGTCATTATCTCATGCTAAAATATCCCCCCATTTTCGTTTAGGCTGGGAATCAGGCAATTTCTCTGGCAATAGGGGCCTAATTTGGGGGACAAAGTGTTCTGTGATGTTCAGAGGAGAAGGTGCTGTGAATGCGTGCATGCTTGTGTAAATATGTGTTTAAGTACTTGAAGCAGGCCTTTTGGACCACTGTATATAGGGGAAATGTACAGAAGATTGTAGAATTTAAAGATTTAATGAATCTTAGCAGCCAGTAGCAGCTTCATTTGTTCTAGCTGCTTCATGTTGTTTTGCAGCCACCTATGAGGAAGATGATATTATTCTTATTTTGAAAATTAAGAAACTTGAGTTAGGGAAGCCAGGAAACTTGCCCAGCAACACAGCTTGAAAGTGGTAGAGTTGTTACAGATC
This sequence comes from Tapirus indicus, assembly GCA_031878705.1. Taxonomy (NCBI): domain Eukaryota; kingdom Metazoa; phylum Chordata; class Mammalia; order Perissodactyla; family Tapiridae; genus Tapirus; species Tapirus indicus. The sequence goes on along the minus strand of CM062918.1, from coordinate 53,219,811 downwards.
TGCCTGACTTAAAAGCTCTTGCTTTTTTTTTCTTTTTGCCACATATCCCGTTTAAAAAGGTTAACAAGATACTCCTTCCTGGTCTGTCTTTTGGTTTTAAAAAATTCTTTGTAAATGTATTTGTTATTGTTCTAAGAGACATTATTCTTGATAAGTTAAACAAATGTTTTATGTATGTCCAGATGCATAGGTACTGAGAATAAGAGCTACATTGGAGTAGAGCATCTTTTCACTTTTTGGTGGAGACCAGAAACTGAATAGCACTCTTCCTGTATTGAGTTTAGAGGGGAGTAAATAATGTGGAGGAAAAAGCTGGTACTGAGTGAGGAGAGAGAGAGGTAGAATGGAGAGGAGGAGGTGGGGAGAGGGGAGAGAGAGACAGGTCCAGGAACAGGATGAGATAGATAGTAACCGATAAGTCAGGAAGAGTGATGGAGTACCAGAGGCAGGGGATTGGATATGGGTGGAGGCAGAAGTGTATTTACACACAGGAGGAATGTCTCATACAATACAAGATGAACTACTACTCTCCTGATATTTATGGTCCCAACTCTTTCTTTTTTTTTAGTTAGATGAACAATTAGTTAATTTGAGGAACCATAAATTAAGAAATTGATATGCTATTCTGCGTTTTTCCTACTTTATGTTAACAGCAACTTATTGTTGGTTTCTAGGTTGCTCTCAGTGAAGATGACTTAGCAGTTTTAATGAAAATTCTGCTGGAAAATCTTGGAGAAGCTTCTTCACAGCCAAGCCCTACGCAATCTACCCAGGAGGCTGTAAGAGTAAGAAAAGATGTTTCGAGTGGACCTGACTACCTCAAAGGTGTAAATTAATGAATATTTTTGCTTTGATTATGGAGAAAAATTAGTGTTAAGGCTGTATTTATATTTAGTGTTTTTTTAGTTGTCCAGCATAATGTGGTATGAACCAATTCAATATTGTATTATTTACGGTGGAAAATTGGCTGGGGCTGGGGCTGGGGCTGGAGCTGCCTTGAAGCTCCCAGGGAAGGAGGTGTGCTCATGGTCTGCTGTAAGAGGAGGGGCCACCTGTTGCCTACATAATGCATGGTTGCCCTTTACTTGTGAAAGCTGAATTTGCTGAATTCAGGAGGCACTGAGGTGGTATACCCTGAGAGAAAAGCAAACGAGGCATGCAGCTTAAGGTCCCTAATTAAATAATTGATTAGTTAATTATTTAAGGTCCCAAAATAATTCAGAGAGAAAAGACTTTGGTATCATACTTAGATGACTGACCCATGAGAAATGAGGGTAGTCTTGTATAGTAACAGCTTTACTTATCTGGCCTTATTGGAGAATGATGTAGTCAGATACATAAGGGAATTTTCCAGATTATTAAAATTGAATCTTTTAAAAGCAGTGAACCTTTTTAATTCAGCCATTTTAAAAGATAATTTTTCTGAAGTATAAGGTTTCTTCTTACTTTGTTAAACAGTTATATAGAATATAATTTCACTCTTTTTTCACCAAAGTCATCGATATGGATATTATATGTTTTATTGACTGTAAATAGGTTAATATTTCCATGGCTCAAAAGAGACAAAGTTTGCCTCGCCCTTATGATAAATGGCCCCAGCCTGCTGTGCTTTTATAAGTGCTACTTTTCTGTGGCTCAAATTTCATAATCTCTTGAGAATGGCTTGTAACCATTTAGGTGAAATGCTTTGATAATTATAAACTACTCTATAATAAGTAGTCTTGCTCTGGAGGGGCTTTTTAAAAAATATTGTCTTGGTGCTCTTTGCAAGTCCTCCTGTTTTTTTTTTTAAATGTAGATCATGTGCCTCTGTCACTTTGCCCTGTACTAAATACATACGGAATAAATCATTGCCATTTTTATTAATTGTCTCATAATATAATTTGAAGAACCTTAGGATGATAAATTTAGAATACTAAATTATTATCCCAGCTTTTAAAATATGTATAAAATCATATACCTACTTAAAAGCTTTTTAATTTTCATATTTGTGTTTGAACCCTCAGATCAAGAAGATTTGACAGACGCAAAGCTTTCTATGGACCAGAATGTCACTCTCCAATTTGACTTTCACTTTGAATCTCTTTCCATTGTCCTTTATAACAACGACATTAACCAGGTATGTGGTAAATTTCTGTATTTAGAAATAAATCCTTAGCTCTTGATATTCAATTTAAAAATATTGGCATTTTTTGATGTGACTGTTATTCAAAAAGAATAATTTGTCTATTAAATTCTGTTTGGCCTACAGAAGATGCATTGGTCTTTGTCTTCACTTTCTTAGTGTTTCTAATCTTACTACGCTAAGGAAAAGTTTTTACTTTTTTTTCAAGTAACATCAGCACTGAAACACTTAAATCCATTTCTAGTAGAAGAATTTTGTATATGAGTAATTAATTAGATGTACAATTTTATTACATAGCTAGATATATATGCATAAATAACTTTTTAAGGAGAATAATTTAGTAGTGACTCTGGAACCTTAGAGGATTATTTTAAAATTCATGATTATTCATGATATATAAGCATTAATTATGTTTCTACTGAATAAATTTGATGTGTGGTAGATATGTATTAAGGATACTGATTAATGAATTGAAGAACCAAAGTCTAGTGCCATAATGATTTGAACTAAATGTATCAGTGCTATTTTAGAAAGCTATATTTTTATTATGTAGATAGTGTCTTCTAATAAATATTTTTGATTGTATCAATTAATTTTGTCATATAATACTCATAATACATGTCATATGATAATACCCATGATCTGCAGTGATTATGGGTTTTATATCTGTTATTAATGTCCATTTACATGTTATCTCACATTTCATATTGTTTTCTAAAAATTATACAGTATTCATACATTGTTACTGTTGAGCCTTGGGCTGGTGTCCATCATTTGTTCAATGAACTGTCTTAATTTCCAATGTTTAATGTTAATGAAATGGTCAGAAAATGACCTTATGGAAAATGAACAGGTAAATTTTTTCTTCTTTTCGCTTAAGTTACCATCATTCTACTGGTTCCCCAGCCTTAGAATCTCAGTGTCTTCTTTTACTTCCTTCTTTGTTGATCTTCTTTATTCATTTAGACACTTAGTACTATCAGGTTTTTCTTTGAGTGAACGTTTGTTCTTTCCTGTCAGTTCTCCCTGCTGTTGCATTTGAAACTTGTTAGCTCACACTATAGTATTGCAATGGCTTCCTTGTTTGTTACTCTTTTTCCTTTCATTTACCCTAGACATTGGCATAGTTCAGTTTCCTAAATGAATCTCATTTAGCCATTTACAACTTCCCATTCTACTTAAAAAACATTCAGTGTTTATGAATTTTACTTTATTTAAAAAAACCACTTAGTGGCTCCAAATTGTCTATATCAGTAACCTATCACCAACACTAGTATATTGTGGTCAGTAGATGTGTCACAGGTCATTTCTATTAATTGTTCAGGTTAGAAGTTTGTGAGTTATTTACATTTTTATAAAGTAAAGGCATTCCAAGTTTGCCAGTAATAACGTCACTCTGGCCCACCTGCATGCGGTGTACTCTCTTGAGTGAGAGAAGATGTGAAGTTATAACCACTGTACCAAGAATTGCACATCACTAGTACCCCTTATATCAATGCCATGGTCTGTGGTGAGCAAATATAACTGATGTTCTTTATTTCCCTGAAGATTTTTTTAAATTGATTCTTCTGTTAAAGTCTGGGCATAATTCCAGAATTTGGAGCTATATGTTATGGTGGAATTAAGATTAAAGTCCTTTTTCCTATAAATAAAAGTTAAAATTTTTAGTTTAGAATTTGAGACTTCGCTTAGGCCTCTGTATTTCTTTCCAGCCCTCATTCCCTACCATTCTTTAATTGTAATATTCAAGCCTAAGCAGCCCGTACCTTGTGCCCTCAGAGCATCTGGAATTGTTTACTCATGTTTTTCCCCATCTAGAATGTCTTATGCCCCATCTTAGCCTATCTGATCCCACTTAGTCTCCAAGGCTCAATTAAGTTCTCACCTTCTTCATGAATTTTTCCCAGCCCACAATGATCTCTTTGCTCCTCTGAGCTTTTGCTATTTATATTCTTCACCTAATCACTTAATATCCTTTGTGGAATATGGAAGGATATAAGTATGAATAAATAAATGACTACATGTCATTTTTGATTATTTACAACTTAAAGCATCTCCTTCTGATGTTCCTTGTAATGTATTTCTATTTTGTTTTCTCAGTTAGGATATAAGCTCACTGAGATCACCTGCCATGCCTCATCCTTTCTCATAAACCCCATAGTTCATATCACAGTGTTCTTTACAGAAGAGCTCATTAAATACTTATTGATTGACAAAAAATATTTCCTGATTGTTTTTGTGTTGAACTATAAATCAGATAAATTTTTATATATTAACTACTGTTGAATATCAACACACACGTCCATGTATTTATTTCTATGTATATATTCACTCACATACATGCATATTTTCCTCTGTTCCATTTTTTATTTTAACACCCATACTTTTAAAATTTGTGTTATTGATTTGCCTTTAATCTCTGATTTAAGAAATATGTTTTAAAATAATTGTGTAATATTTAAAGATAATTGATTCTTTTGCTTGAAAATGTACCACAGGAATCCAAACTTTCATTTCATAATGACAGTTTCCGGCTTGGAGAACTCAGACTACATCTTATGGCCTCCTCAGGGAAGATGTTTAAGGATGGTTCAATGAATGTCAGCATTAAACTTAGGACATGCACCCTTGATGATCTCAGAGAAGGCATTGAGAGAGCAACCTCAAGGTTGGTCATCTCTGAACTTGCTATACATTGTTTAAGGTCGGCGTTGCACCTGGCATTGCTACCAGGTATTGATTGTGAGGCTTGGGATTATCAAAAGAGTTCTTTGGTCATATTTCAGTTTGAAATGCATCAAGAAGTAGTGCTAATGGCAGATTCATTTGCTTTAAAGTTTGAATTAAAGGGAAGTTTAATAATAAAATCGAGTACTCTGTTAAAAGCAGGAACTAAGAGAATGTAAGAATTTTAATAATTAAATCCACAAGGTGGTTCGTTGGTAGTGTATTTTTCTAAATTGTCCCCAGTAGGGCGAATTTTTTAAAAAAATAGGTTGAAAGTTATAGATCTTTCATTTGTCTTATTTATTTTGTCTATATATTTTAAGACAGTTCTATGAAATTTCTTTCAAAGTTTTAATAGAAATGGAATCCCTAGCATTTTCGCATTATCAATCCATTTTTGAAAGATTAACTTATATCAGCCTACTATGAAGTGAGAAATCTGTAACTTCATTCGTTTCCCAAATAATGAGACATATAATATTTTCGTCTTTGATGTTTTTTGAAGAAAAACTATGCTGCTAACTGAACTTGTACTCCATTGAATACATACTGGATACTTCTGATCCTTTTGTTCTTCTAAGAGATGAATAAGTGAGGAAAGAGTGCTATCATGCAACCAGTTTTTCTAGTTGGCAAATTTATGCTTGGGGGTGTCATCCACAGCTGTCTAGGCAGGGGTGATAAAGGCCATGTTCGGTATCCTGCTCCTTCTAGCACATGTGAGGATGTGTGAGAACTATCATTGCAGACACTTGATAAACACTGGCTGTTTTGAATTGCATTAAATACTTTTGGACTCAAATTGTATAGGATGATCTTTGGAGATAAATTCGTTCGGGGAGGTTTTGTCATAAAATAATATGAAGAGGTTGTCTTGTAGATTTTTATGGGACCACATTAATATGTTTTGTTAATTGTCAAAATTCAGCAGTCATTGATTTGTTGTTTTAATATTGCATTATAGTTATAAAATATTCTGTAATTGCTTAGTAATAGGAATTTTGTTGTGGAGATTAGACCATGTCTTGGTTACTAATTAGCTAATTAGACTTACATTAACATTGACCTGTTTTCTATTCAGATTAGAAACTGAAAGGTGAAAGAAAGATTATTAAGATGTATAGGAAATTTTTCATTTTTTAAAATAATTTTAGCAGGAATAAAATAATGATTGTATGTATTTTTTTCAGAATGATTGATAAGAAGAATGACCAAGATAACAACAGTTCTATGATTGATATAAGTTACAAACAAGGCAAAAATGAAAGTCAAATTGTTGCTGTTCTTGACAAGCTATATGTATGTGCCAGTGTGGAATTTCTGATGACTGTGGCAGATTTCTTTATCAAAGCTGTGTCTCAGAGTCCAGAAAATATGGCAAAAGAAGCACAGATTCCACTGCGACAGACTACCACAGCAAAAATCAAGACAGACAAAGGTTAGCAGAATTTATCTGTCATAGATGACAACTTATATATTTTAACAAAAATTACAAACAGGATAAAAAGAGAAATGGAGAATTTAAGAATGTGAAATTACTTTTTCAAGTTTAAACATGTTCTATAGAAAAACTTTAGTAAACATAGATTTTTAAGAAAGAGGTAGAATAGAAATATGTGTTGGATTAGGGGCCAGGAAACCTCTGCTCTGGTTCCAACTCTGCCATTAACATTTCTTTACTCATCTAGAAATAGAGTTAATCTGGGTCTGGGTTGGCAGCCTGTTTTATAGACGGGGAATCTTTTATTCAAAGAAAATATTTAGAAGAATTAAAGCATATTGAAGAACAATTAAGCAGAAGGTGGGAGTATTGCAGGACCCAGCATGACATCCCTGGACATCACCTTAGACTCCTTAAGCTCAGTGGAGTGTTTGCAAATGTCTGGTCTTGGTGTACGCTAAAGCCACCTCCCTGCTCTATAAATTGTTTATTCCAGCATTACCAAGAAGATCAGTGATTTTCTATGTTGGATCATAATTGTCTAAGGTCAGATATTTTTCTCTCTAATATGTAACTCTGCAGGATTGGAAAATTACCATTTACTGGCAAGGTCAGAATTTTATTTTTCCATTTACCTTTCTTAAACAGTAATCATATCTGATATCTCTGTGTTCATTTATAATGTATTTACACTATAGATTGTATGACACTGACTGTGTACTTTATGGTGAAATCAAACTAAACAAATGATAATGGTCTGTCTACTTTATCAGGGTCTCTTATCCTCTTCCTGATATTCCCTTCTCTTGTTTTCCCTGCAACATAACATAGTGCACACTCGTGTGTATATATGTGCACACACCTTACTTCTGAGAAAAAGAACTTCAAAACAAGATTATTCCTGCTGGGTCAAAATGGGAATGATCTTCTTGTGACAGGGATTGGATTGCATTATCTGCACAATCAACATTTGTTTAATAATCATTTATCATTAGTATTAATCATGTATTGATATTGTTAATTTCACCGTATCCATTAGAGCAGAATACTGGAAACACCTTAGCAACATATAAATAACATGTACTCAAGTGACAAGAGTTATTGTACTACTTTTTTGGTTTCTATTTTTGTTTCTTCAGATGACACTTTAAGGCCAAATATGACTTTAAAGGCCAAGATCACAGATCCAGAAGTGGTATTTGTTGCCAACCTGACAAAGGCTGATGCTCCAGCTTTGACAGCCTCATTCCAGTGTGACCTCTCTCTATCAACATCCAAACTCGAACAGATGATGGAAGCTTCTGTGAGAGATCTTAAAGTGCTTGCTTGCCCTTTTCTCAGAGAAAAGAGGGGAAAAAACATTACCACAGTAAGAATTACCTTAAATACTAAGCATGGATTGAAGAATGGCAGAAATGGTTGATTCATAGAATCCTAGAATGTGAGAGCTCTGTAGGACTTAAGAGATTATTTACTACAAACTTGAGGTTTTACAGATAAGGATATTGAGTTCCAAAGATGTTAAATGACTTAGTCATGGCTGTTAGTGACAGAACTGGGGACTACCTACATACTGGTTTTCTTTTTCATTATTCTGTCTTCTGTTGAATATTATTTGAATTTTAGTACAAATAAACATTCCTTTTCAAATGTTTCTTTTGTTCACCACAGTGTATCCAATGAATGAATTAATGAATGAGTATTAGAATCTTTAAGCTTAGAACAAAAAATTCAGTTGGAGCCATGTGGTCAAGAGAGATTGTGTTTTGCTGTATTGAAAGTTAAATTGTGTTTTCACATTATTGTTGAAAAATAAGATTTTTAGTTACTTAAATTGATAATTTTATGTTAAAGAGGATCATTATGTTATGCAACTAATTTGCAGTGGCAGTGTTATTTTAAATGAAAAAAATTTGTGGGCAAAATGACTTGCATAAAGAAATGCAGTGCTAAGCTTAGTCTATACTTTATCATGAAGCATTCTTTAGTGGGGTTGTCATCTTTGGACACGTCACAGAAGGCTTATGTTAATCACTCCATTGAAAGCTCATCTTAATTTTTTAAAAATGAAAGTTATACAGTACTATTCTCCTATTCAATTCAGGTGCAAGATTATTTTATTTATTTCTTTAATGATATATAAGAATATGGGCTTCATAGTTTTAATAAATATCGAGTTTGAAGATTTGAAATTTATTCTAATAAGGACCTTATATGATATTCAAGACTGACTTACTATTAGTCATCTGAAAAGTGTTCATTTACCTACCTTACCATAGTCTTTCTTTTAAGGTGTTAACAGAACTATTTGTTTAAAATAACAATTTCAAGTGATTTAACTGTCATAATAATTATATTGAAATACGAATTTCATTTCCTAATGTACTCTTTGCAAATATAAGACCTTAATCATAGTCTTTATTTCATTTTTATACATATCTTAAAAGTATATTTTACAGAGGGAATCCTTTAAAAGATATTTTAGCAAAAAGAAATATTTTAAACTTCTAATAGTAAATGTGCATCATTTCTTAAGAATTTGGCATAACAGAATTGGTCAGAACTGCTTTAAGTCCTTTCACAATGTTCACAGACTTGTCAATTCAGAAAAGTCCTCACAAGAGAGTCTCAGCTAGTTTAATTTGCCTTTTTGCTTTTAGTAGCAGGCTATAGCTAAAGAGCTCAAGTGAAGTAAGACATGTTCTTCTAAGTGTGTATTGGCTATATAACAGATCTATTATTAATGAAATGTGTATTTCATTTATTTGTCTCTAGATCTTACAGCCCTGTTCTTTATTTATGGAAAAATGTACATGGGCTTCAGGAAAACAAAATATCAATATTATTGTTGAAGAATTTATAATTAAGGTCAGTGCCCATCATATTATTTGGGTGAAAATTAATTATTTTTCTAAGACTATCTTCTGATGTCTCTCATGACTAGAGAGTTATGCTAGTCACATATTCAGCAATCAATAAGTACCTCTAACATTACAGTATTATTCTTTAATGCAAATGTTTGTTTCTATTTTCTTTAAAAGAGTGCTTTTAAATATCTACAAATGATCTGAATAGTTTTTATCTATTATATTTGTGTTTGTGTGTTGTGGAGATTAGGTTTGGAGGAGAGCAGAGATGGGGTGGGAAGAGAAGGGAAGGAAGGATGAAAAAATGAGGTTGCTGTTATTTTATTTGTGGTAAGTTATTTTTAGGCTTTTATTTGAGGTATAATTTGAATTTAGTAATTATGTGACTAAATGTTTTATGTAGCTTCTAAAATATTTGTAATGACAGATGTATGCTAGAAATAAATGACTAGGAATTACTTTTTTTAATTTTACATTGGAAGTATTGAAAAAGCAATCCCTGTTCTCCAGTGGCATTCATATTCTTTAAGTATGATGTTGTGACCAGTTATAAATGGAAGATGTTGCATCATTTCCAAAATCTATTTCTCTCTCCAAAGGACACAAAATTGAGGTGGTTAATACCAATTCTGATAGTAGCTTTACTATATAGATAAATAATCAATAGTGATTAAAGTAAGGCTCAAACTAATCTCTTTTGAATTACCCTATAAATAACAATGTAGTTTTCTCTCAGTATTTTAAAATACTAGATAGTCTTAGATTGTATTTTGTTAATGGATTTACTTTTAAAGACAAAGTAGTAAATAGGGGGAAAAGTCCTTGCATTTGCATGTACTTTGTCTTAAGACACTAGGTTAAGGTGCTGGGGGCATTATCTTTCTTTTTATTTGTATATCAATTTATTTATTTATTTATTCAACAAACATTTTTTGAGCTCTTACTATGTATCAAAAATGTCCTGTGCAAGGCATTGGGGGATACATGGTCTCTGCCTTCAAAAAACTTAACAACATATGTGAGAGAAAGAAGAAAATCAATGATTCCAGCTGTCAGTGCAAGAGGCACGCACAAGGAGCTGTTCAGAGCACAGGCAAGGGGTCTCTAGCTCAGACCAGGACATCAGGGAAAGCTATCTAGAAGTGGGGGTACTTGAACTGAATTTTGAAAATCGGATGGAGGTTAGACAGAGAGGGAGGGGAGGAGTTATTCCAACAGAACTGGCAATATGCACAAAGGCAAAGGTGTGAAAAATTCTTTTAAGCACTTAGAGGGGTGATCTCATATAGCTGGAGAGAATGGTGTGGTGGAGTGGTAGGACTGAGAGGACTCATTATAGGTGACATTAATAAGGCAAGGACAAAAAAAGGATTCAGTTGACAGATAAGTTTGGGAAGCGGTGCATACTAGATCATTCTTTTGGTGATATAATCATATCTCTTTAGCATATTAAACAAGTAAGGGTTGTGAGAAGTGAACAGTAAAGGAATCCACTTAACTTATTTAACCCAGTATTGCTCAAACTTTGGGAAACCCTGGCTAGCTAATTGATGAGGCATCGGATCGCAAAGAGCTTTGTGGCCTAAGCTAAAGAGACTTTGAATTTTATCCTGAAAGTTATGGGAAGTTATCGAAGATTTTAAACATAGCGATGACATGCCCAGATTTGAGTTTTAGAAAAATCATGCTGGTAGAAGTGTGGAGGATGGGCTGAGAGGGTGCTGACTGAACATAGAAGACACCATCAGTGTAGAACTAAGGCACAGTGATGGGAATCAGGAGGTGAGCAAAGATACTATCCAAAGATAATAAGAGATTGAATTTGCAGATCTTGGGGTAAGTGAAAGAGAATCCATGATGATTCTCAGGCTTCCTGTTTCAATAAGACAAATGAAAACCGTGCATGTATATCTTGACGAGGATCACACACTTTGGTTTAGTTAATGTAGCTGGTTAAAAAATGAAAAATTCAGTTACACTTCTACATTTTTCTGCTTACATAATACTCTGAATTGATCAGTTTAACTTTAGGTTTTGACAGCTGACATATAACATTTGTTTTTTAATTCCAGGGTAACCTGGGCAGAAATCATTGTTATGAGTTTATGACACACGATTTTGTGTGTTCTTTCTTGTTTTCCTTAGTTATGAATTTAATATATTTAAAATTTTAGTTACTTTTTAACTTTTGTATTATGTATTCTCATCTAGGAAAGAATTTATTCTAAAAATTTTTCTGCTTTCTTTTTCAAAGATTTCACCCATAATTCTTAATACTGTGATGACAATTATGGCTGCTCTGTCTCCAAAGACAAAAGAAGATGAATCCCAAGATACATCTAAGGAAATGGAAAATCTTTGGGGTGTCAAATCTATTAGTGATTATAACTCTTGGTTTCTTGGTGTTGATACGGCAACAGAAATAACAGAAAATTTCAAAGACATTGAACATCCATTGATAGAGGAAAATTGTGCTGTTGTTGTAGAGTCAGTTCAAGTTACCTTAGAATGTGGCCTTGGGCATCGAACTGTACCTTTATTATTGGCGGAATCTAAGTTTTCAGGAAATATTAAAAATTGGTCCTCTCTAATGGCTGCTGCTGCTGACGTGACGCTAGAGGTATGACCACATCATTTAGTATCTCCAGAGCCAACTTCTCAAAAGTACAATTTCAGAATTAAGTTGTGAGCTTTTCTTGTTTGTTCATGGCCACAGCAAATATATATATGAATAGATAATACATTGTAACATTTAATTTGTTGATTTATGGTCATTATTTTTTAAAGATTCTTTTGCTAAATAATTTGTTTATGGCAATAAAGTAAGAGAGTAAGGGACAATGCCCACCCTTTATTCTTTGTGTCTTTAGGTGTATGTTGAAAATGGCTATTGGCATGCAACATTAATTACTTCCTATACTAATTATAGAAATATGAGTTAAAGTTGAAAGACTCTATTATAATTCTGTGCCTTTCCAGGTTCACTATTACAATGAGATCCATGCTGTTTGGGAGCCACTGATTGAGAGAGTGAAGGGGAAGAAACAATGGAATTTAAGACTTGACGTAAGGAAACCGTAAAATATCTTTGTGTAGAGTGACGCTAAGCCCATTCATTTATATTTTTTAGTTCAGTGATTCTCAAGATGTGGTCTAGGATCCTTGAGGCCCTTTTAGGGGGTCCGTGGAGGTAAAAACTCTTTACATAATACTACTCAGACATTATATATCATTTTCATTCTCCTTCTCTCAAGAGCATACAATGGAATTTTCTAGAGTCTATGTAATATTGCAACAGAATGAATGCAGAAGCAGAAATTAGAATGCACCTGTCTTCTCTTAAGGCAGGCACTAGAGAGATTTGTAAATGCCTCTCTTCTCAATATATATTTTTGATAGTTATTTTTCATGAAAAATATTTTTTATGTTAACACGTAATTGTTATTTTTAAATGAATATTTAAAATTCTCTCAGTTTTAGCTTCTTATATACTATATATTGGTAGATATAACCTACATAAATGAAGCTTTTTGGGATCCTCAATGATTTCGAGACCAAAAAATTCAAGAACTGCTTTTCTAGTTCGTGAATTCTTTTGTATTGTCTCTTTATCGTACTTCTTGAGAACACTTCAGAACCCTAGATACCAAAGTACATTTTTCTAGATTACCAGGAATATAAATTATGTACCCTTAACAAATTATCACAGTACACCTCTCTGGGGCAGCCTGAATGAAGTGAGGTGCTGAAGCTGATTCAGCGCATTCTTATTTCAAAGATGAGAAGTCACATAACCTGTGCCCCAATTTCCTCTCAGTAAAGTAGAAATAATATTTCTGACCTACCTGTCTCTGGCATTGACAGGCTAACAAAGAATGTTATACAAGGCTTTTGAAATATGATTAGAAGAAAAACCATGGTGGAATCTGATGACTGGTTGAAAGTTTATCATATTACTTATTTGTAGATGTTACTGGTAAAAACTAGAAGGAATTCTACATGTTACCTCCAATAAGGATCAATGTAGACTTCAGAATCATCTTAGATTGCTTGTTCATCAATACATAATGGCCAAATAGTTGGACGACGCTGGGTAAATATCTTGCTCTGGGGAATGCACAAGAAACAAATACTGTAGCTGACTTTTGAGTGCTTTCATGGCAAAATTCTAAACATTACCCCATGCGTTGACTACACACTGAAAGAAAGAATTCTGGTCTGTGCTAAATCAAAGTGAAGCACTGAATATTTTTGAAAATGAGACTTTTTGAGTAGCCTTAATATAAAGTGACGAGTTTAGGAGAATTTAACACTATTGAGACTATTTTAGTTGGCTAATAACTTAAATTTGTTATATTATTTATCCTCATAGGTAAAGAAGAATCCAGTCCAGGATAAAAGTTTGATGCCAGGAGATGATTTTAGTTTTATTCCTGAGCCACAAATCGCAGTTCATATTTCTTCAGGAGATACAATGAATATCACAGTATCCAAAAGTTGTCTGAATGTTTTCAACAATTTAGCAAAAGTATGTTTGCTTTTTGCTTGGAATATTTCAAAAGGAATTTTAAATTGAAGCATGTATGGATTACTTTTGTTTGTCATCAAAATTATTTTCTAAAAAATGTGTAGTCATAGTTTAATATTTGAAAGAATTTACATTTTGCAAAAATTTTATTGTAATGTTGTGTTCCTTTTCAGGGTTTTTCAGAAGGCACTGCTTCTACTTTTGACTACTCTTTAAAAGACAGGGCTCCTTTTACAGTAAAAAATGCTCTAGGTGTTCCCATTAAGGTACAGCCTAATCATAACCTCAGAGCAATGGGTTCCCCTGAGAAAAGTGATATTTATGATGTTGCTGCTGGTCAGAGTTTGGAATTGGAATATGCCAGCATGGAACCTTCACATCAAGGGAAGCTGTCTATATTGAGCCGTCAAGAAAGCTCCTTCTTCACTCTGACCTTTGGTATGCTGTATTTATTTTATTTTAAGGGAGTCTTCAGAATGTTGATCTGGGCTTATTTTTGATAAAGTATGAAAAAAATATTTTGCTTCAGATACCTTGGGAGACAACATTTCTAAGTAGTTGGTGAACTGTTGTCTCTGGTTTTCTTCCTCTAAACTTGAGAAAATTAAACTTGATTAATTTAAGAATTACTTTAGAAAACTAGATTATTTTTGTGCCCATAAATAATACAATATGTTGTATGCTTCAAAAAGGATGAGAGTTCAATGAGGAGAGAAAATAACTATATTCAGAAGTCCTAAAATATTGACAGTAATCATCACCATTACAAAGAAAAGGCGATTATTGCTATACAGTTGAGAGATTAGGAACAAGTTGGATTTTGTTTGTTTTAATACATTCAAAACCTCAAGAGAAATTGTTCTGGGTCAGAAATTTTATAATAATAACTAGTTCCCTTTGTTTGTTAATTTCTGTGTCTTATAAAAACATTTTGAGTAGTCATCATTTCTAGTCGTGAGGACGAATACCCTTGTCATTATTTTGAGGCGCTGATGATTAATCTGTCTTACAGAAATATAGGTAAATTAATATTTGGAATGCTTCTCACTTGTGTTCTGCCTTAGTGCCTCATGGGTATACAGAAGTTGCAAAAATCCCTGTTGCCAGACCTGGACGGCGATTATATAATGTACGGAATCCCAATGCCAGTCATTCTGACTCAGTCTTGGTACAGATTGATGCAACTGAAGGGAATAAAGTAATTACCCTTCGCTCTCCTCTTCAGGTAATGCATTTAAGTGAATTTTGTCCCTGTAAGTATACCAGGAAATATTAAATCATTTAGCTGAATATAGTTAAACTTCATTAGGTCAATACTGATTATTCAGAAATAAATAATAGATTGAACTGACTGCTCCAATATTTGCTTTTGTAATATTCTTCATTTTAAACGTCCAGTAAAACAATCTTGTTAATTTAAAGCCCATTTTTGTCGTCTCCCGGGTTTAAAATTAATGAAGTTTTTTGTCTCTTCCTTTAAAGATTCAGAATTGAGGAGTGTTATAGTTATAGCTAGTTGTCAAATACGATAACATGCCATTCTCTCTGTATATCACTTGGGATTGCATCTTTGAAGTATACGTGAAGGGATATTGGAATGACCTACCCAGAAAAGGATTTTCACATCTTAATCTGTATAAATATTTTCTTTTCTACCTTTAAGGCTTTATCCATTTTTCTTTTTTCTGTGCATTAGTATAGATTTCAGTATATGGTCAGCAAAAGAACATTTCTTCGTATCTATAACATCAGATAAAAATGAAAGAATTTCAAATTTTGGCCATTGTTATCTCTCAGTTTTCTGTTAGTTCGAGCCTGTATCACACTGTAGTCAAGAAAGAGTTGTACTACTTTTCTCATATTTCTTTTGCCATTCTTTTCTATTTAGTCACATGGTGCATTGAGAAAAGGTTATAATGGAGAAAATATTATGTTGAAATCTTCAAAGATTAATACATATGTGAAAGCTGATATTATATACTAACAGTAAACATCAGCATGTGATATATAGAGCATGTGAATATCCTAATAATTTTCAACTGCCACTTAAACATCAAGTTTCATATATATAGCACTTAAATATCCTAAAAATTTTCAATTGCCAATAAAAACATCTTCCAGTATTGGGCTTGAAACTTTTTAGATCTAAAAGTAATTGTGTGCAGCTCACATTTTTCTTTTGAATTTCTATGTCTTTTTAAACAACTTGTACGTCTTTTTATCCAACAGATTAAAAACCATTTCTCTGTTGCATTCATCATCTATAAGTCTGTTAAGAATGTTAAGCTATTGGAGCGCATTGGAGTAGCCAGACCTGAAGAAGAGTTCCATGTTCCTTTAGATTCATATAGGTAGATACTTCTTTGAATATACTAAAGCTTTAAAAGACTCATAATATATATTTTTAATTCTGTGAATCATCTATATTCTAGGAAAAAAACCTTATATTTTTATTGTCTAAAGACCTGTGAAAGCCTGTTTTAAGACATATAGTTATAGAAAAATACATTTATATTATTGTTGAATTTACCAGATGAAAATTTCTTATCTATTTGCTGTTTTAGAATTTTCTGAGACCTGTTTTTATTAGATTGCCTTTGTATTTGGAGTGACTTTTTTTTTCAATTATCATTGTTTACAAAGTATTTTTTTCTAGAAAGTTCCTCCTTGAGTTAACTACATGACTTGGGGAAAGTTTCTTAACCTTTCTTAGCCTTGATTTCCTCATCTGTAAAAACAGGAATAATAGTACTTACCTTTTACAGTTATCAAGAAGATTTAATGAGATTCTTTTTCTCAAGTTCTCAGTACAAACTTTTTTCTCCACTCTGTTTTCTTTTTCTGTAGACGTCAATTGTTTATTCAGCCAGCTGGTATCTTAGAGAATCAGTACAAAGAATCCACCACTTACATTTCCTGGAAGGAAGAACTTCACAGGAGCAGGGAAGTCAGATGCATGCTGCAGTGTCCATCAGTAGAAATCAACTTCTTACCTCTCATGGTCAATACAGTTGCTCTGCCTGATGAATTAAGCTATATATGTACACATGGGGAAGACTGGGATCCAGCTTACATTATTCATCTTTATCCTACCCTCACTTTGCGGAATCTTCTCCCATATTCTATAAGATATTTACTTGAGGTATGTCTCTTGCATTTTGTTTGATTTTTATTATTGCACGGAGTTAATTCTATTTTTTTTAATGGTCTTTTTAGTTGAGGTCAGTGTTTTACATAGTGTACTTGTAATGCTTTAATAATAGTAATAATAGCAAAAACTGGTATAGTATCTGTGTGCCAACCACATGCTTTACATGTATTAACACATTTAATCCTTACAGTAACTTCCTGAAGTAGGTACTACTATTAGACCCATTTTATATATGAGGAAACTGAGTAAAAGAGGGGTTAAGTGACAGGCCCAAGATCCCACAGCTAATAAGTTGTAGAGCTTGAATTTGAACCTAGGCAGTTTGACTCCTTGCTCTGTACAACCAAACTCTGCTGCATCTACTATAAATTAAGAACCATAATAATCTCTTTATTTATTAAGTAAAATTCCATTAGCTAGAGGATAGAAAAACCCAGTGAGAAAATATTTCATCTTAATGTATTCTAACATTAATTTTAAAGTTAATATGATTATTTGGTCCAGGTTTCTATTGAACTTAAAAATAATTACTGTCTATCTTAAGAAATAATGGGAAACATTTTCTAGTAATGAAGTATGATAAATATTTTTAAATTTATACATGCCACAACACTTTAAAATACGAAAGTCTGGAAAGTATTTGGAACTTAAATTATTTCTTTTATCTGGCAATGAGCCATCTCTGAGCTGTGGAGACCAAAATTAATTAAACGAACTAGATAGTATTTATGCAACAGAAGCTTTAGTAAGAAAGTTTGACTTATTATGTTGCTATTATTTATTTTAAAAACAATTCCACCTTACTTAGCTTTTCAGAATAGTTTGATATGACTTCCCTTATTATATTTATGGGAACCATTAGGCATAGTATGTGAATAGAGAATGAAGCTGAAGCCCAGGTAGTTAAGTGGCTCATTTAATGACACAGGTCTTAATGGACAACAGCCAGGGTTCCTGAATCCAGCCCTTTGATTCTTGGCACAGATCTGACTTTTTGTCAAAACTCACGGCCATTGACCTACTAATGGCCAAAAGACAATTTCTGCCTTTGGCTATGATATGGTGTTTTCTCTTTAGTCCCTAGTGATTATTGGACATTCATAATATGTAAACATGGTACTTCATTGAAGACTTGTCAGTTAATCTGAATCTGGTAGGTTATTTAGCATTTGTATAAAATGTGGATGTTGCTATTGCAGAGGTTTTTAAAAAAATGACTAAGCAAATTTAATTTTTGTTTGTTTCTTTGTAGGGAACAGCAGAAACTCATGAGCTAGCAGAAGGCAGTGCTGCTGATGTTCTACATTCGAGAATCAGTGGAGAAATAATGGAATTAGTTCTGATGAAATATCAGGGTAAAAACTGGAATGGACGTTTCCGTATACGTGATACACTTCCAGAATTCTTTCTTGTGTGTTTTTCTTCTGACTCCACAGAAGTGATGACAGTTGACCTGTCAATACATGTCAGGCGAATTGGCAGCCGGATGGTGCTGTCTGTCTTTAGTCCCTATTGGCTAATCAACAAGACTTCTCGGGTTCTCCAGTATCGTTCAGAAGATATTCACATGAAACATCCAGCTGATTTCAGGGATATTATTTTATTCTCTTTCAAGAAGAAGAACATTTTTAGTAAAAATAAGGTATGTTTTTGTTGATATAACAAGTTAAAATTGATAAATTCCTAATCTGGAAACTCGGGAGTCATTAGCCTTGCCTAAAACCATGCTTACCTATTTGCTGAGTGCCATTGGTGTGAATTAGGTCCAAGGAGACTTTTAAGGAATACATAATCAAGTGGGATGTTAGGAACTAACAACAGTTTCTCGAGGCTGAGTTACCCTTTCTTCCATTGCCCCTAGAATTACTTCTGTTCTTGAAGTGTAGTGTCAGGTAGAAAGCTTGATTTTATGTAGTTTACCAATGATGAAATGGCATTTCAAAAGACGGAACAGTTGAATTTGGCTTATATTAAATGAGGCTTCCTATGTATGAAGCACTAAACCAGTCTTTGAGAGAGAAATCTAAAGCCTGGTCCTAGTCCTTGATGCTCTGGTCCCGTCTTTCCTTTTGAGACTCATATCTTGGTCCTACTTACCATGCACTTTCCCAAGTGCTCACCTTCAGGCCTTTGCGTATGCTGCACCCTTTTCCCCTATCCACTTTCCCTATCTGCCATGTCATTTCTAGTTATCTGCTGTTCATACTTTGGCATTTTACTCAGGCCTGACATGTGAAGGATTTTCGACCTACTAAAGTGGGGCTAGATATCACATCCATGTTCTCTTAGAGCAGTGGTTCTCAAATTTCAGTGTGCATTGGAATCACCTAGAGAGCTTTTAAAACGGATTGCTGGTCGTGCCCCCATAGTTGGATTCATTAGGTCTGGGTTGGATCTGAGAATTTGCATTTCTAATAGATTTCCAGGTGATGCTGATGGTGCTGGTCCAGGGACCACACTTTGAGAACCACTGTCTTAGAGTGTTGATTAATACATGGTATTGTAATTACCTATTTATGTGTCTGACCTCTGGTTTGTCCTAAGGTTTTTTATAATCTAGTTGGGTGGATGTAGGTTAATACAGGAGCACAGTTAGCTCTCTTCTATAAAACTTTATCTAAATCCCATAGCCAGAAGTAAACTTTTTATCCTCTCACCTTGATAGCATTTTGTTCCTGTTTTATGGCTCTTGTCACATTGAGTCTTGCATCATAATTATTAGTATGTATTTCCTCTCTCTCTGTTTAGTTGGAAGCTCTTTGAAGACAGGAACTGTGTCCTGTTGTCTTCCATTCTGCTTATCACAATGCCTTTAATTTAGCGTTTGCTGGATAATTATAAAGGCATAAATTTATGTGTTAAAACTTTAAAAATTTGTTAGTTCTGTATCATAAGTCTAACACTGGAAAATATCATTTTGTATTATAAATATTTTTAAAAGAGCAGAGGGTCTTATTGGTATACTGCTTTAAAATCACTATACTCATTGCATAGGTGAATGGGAAGATCAGAGCTCTGCTTTTATTGTATTGGCCCTAGAGTTTCTGTGGTTCTGTTACCCATTTGCGATATGACTTTGATTGTATTTTTCTGTGTCCCATGATGCTAAATAAATTTCTAGTAGTCTAGAAACTTGCCATCAAATAAAATTAATACAGTCTGTTAGGTTTCTTATATGATGGTATGTGTTCTCTGGTGTAGGTACAATTAAAAATTTCAACTAGTGCCTGGTCCAATAGTTTTTCACTGGATACAGTGGGAAGTTATGGGTGTGTGAAGTGTCCTGCCAACAATATGGAATACTTGGTAAGATTCTGCTTGCTTATTTACTTTTGACTTCGTTCACTTTTTCTTCAGTTCAGTAAACCAGCTAGATCTTAAGGGGTACAGAAATTTGAATTCAAAGTATTATGTGAAGGACTGTTACCTCTACATATTTCTGTCACTACTAGTATCAAAGCAAAACATGAAGTTGTCAAAGTTTAAGACAGTGAGTTAAATCCATCCAAGCAAGCAACTTGGTAAATATTCAGAGTATACTAGAATCCTCGTCCCATAGTACTCCCTGCCAAACGTTTCTTAAATCTGACTGTGAAATTTTGAATAATCTTATGCCAGTTTACCTGTTTTATTACCACTTTGAAATTTTTATCTTCTTTTATTAACAGCAGAGAATAGTAAAGCAGCAAAACTTGAGCCTCTATACTAATTATAAAACAGTTTATGTTTGGAATGTTAAAAAGTAAAGAATACAAATAAATTAAATCTGTTATTACAAGTCATCATTAGTTAAATTACCAATTGTTAATTTTCGAATTGATTTCTGATGGAGCCAAACTAAATAACCAAAATTTTTCTTCTTAGAAGGTAATCAGTAGTGGAATATGGCTTATAGTAGTTAATTTATTTAAGAAATCTTATTTTAAAATATTTTAAGAAATCTGTGTATGAATGGGATATGTGTGTGTGTATTTCAGAGAACCTATGTAAAGTACTAGGAAATTATAAGCTTGTTTCATTTCCACAGGTTGGTGTTAGCATCAAAATGAGCAGTTTTAATCTTACAAGAATAGTTACTCTGACTCCCTTTTGTACCATTGCAAACAAGTCATCGTTAGAACTAGAAGTCGGTGAAATTGCATCTGATGGCTCAATGCCAACTAATAAGTGGAACTATATTGCTTCCTCAGAGGTAAAGTTTTCCTTTACTACAACTGGCTCCTAAAATGTACGAATAAATATAGACGTATAAATAAGAATTGCATATACTTACCTCATTGTCGTATTTACTTTGCTACCATGTTTGTGTGTTAAAATATGACAGCCAACTTTGACAGACTTTTCTTTCACATTGTAAGCATATGTTAAAAAAAAAACAAAATTGTTGATAATATTTACCACTAGTCCAGTTTAGACTGTTAACTCTCATTCTCTGGTTCTTCATATATGTTGAGAATGTGAATATGTACTGTGAAAAGTACATAAAGATAATATATTATGTATTATCTCAGTAGGCAGGATAATGTCTCTATTCAAGAAGCATATAATCTTGTTGGAGGGCTTAAGACTCATATAAATTAACACATGGAGAAAAATATAGTGTATCCTATTATAGGTAGTTGTAGACTTTCTGAATAGATGAGCTGGAAATTTTCTTGCAAATTCATTAAAATTCAGCCCCTCACTTTATAGAAAAGGAAGTTGAATCTCATACTTTTTTAAGGTCAGTAAAGCCATTAGAAGTTGAGATCGTCGTGGTCTAGATCAAAAGGGAAAGTTTCATAGAAGAGGTGGGATTTGAACTAAACTTTGAAGGCTCATTAAGATTTGAGGAGGTGAAGAGAATGAGGGAAGAGCGGGGAGAGGACGGGTGCAAAGATGACGAGCATTAGTGCTTGCATTTGCCTGAGTTTTCAACCAAACCAGCTAACCTTAAGGATAGAATCATTCTTCTGTACATCTCAAAGAAAAAGATTCTAAAAATATTTTTAAAAATACTTACTTAGCAAGAAGCTTAAGAACAAGGATTCCAATTACAGTACAAACAAATTTAGAGCTCTAAGAGGCATGGGCTTTCCAAGACGCTTAGAATGATCTCCGTAGACGTGGCAACAAATAAATGCTCATTATCTTCTTATCTTTGATGTGGATTTAATAACAGTAGTATTTTTGTTCAGAAATAGGATTTAGCCAGTATTCTATAACAGAGGGACATTTTGTATTATATTAAGAACTAAAATCTCAGTTTTACAGATAAGAAAATTGAGGCTTAAAGAGGCATATAATTTGATTGAGTCAACAGCTAGGAAGATAGTGTCAGGACTTCCAGCAACGTCTGTGGTATTCTCTTCTCTGCCTTCAATTGTCTTTCCAGTTTATTGAGGATAAGATACTAGGTGAAAGAATTCATAGTATATTAAGGAATTAAAATGGGAAATGCACAAAAGCAAATGTTAAGATTACAGTTTTTAAACATTTGAGGCTTTCATAATCAATAAGCTCTTCAGTTTCTCATATTGTAATTATTCCTTAAGTATATATAGACTACTATATTTATATTCTTCTGATTGAATTTCTTTGATTTCATAAGTAGTCATTATAATGTCAGTAATCTTAATATGAGATGTGGAGGCACTATTTTAAGAAACTTAGTAATAATTGGATTACGAGTTTTAGAATTGGAAACTTAATTAGCCACTGTCTTAGTTATACTACAGTATTGTTTTAAGACTGATTATTAATTTTTCTATTTTCAGTGCCTTCCATTTTGGCCTGAAAATTTGTCAGGCAAACTGTGTGTGCGAGTGGTGGGCTGTGAAGGATCTTCCAAACCATTCTTTTATAACCGACAGGATAATGGCACTTTACTGAGCTTAGAAGATCTGGTAAGTTTTCATGTTTTAAAATAAAATATCTTTGATTTTTAAAATTTGCTTTATTAAAACATGGTGTAAAATCTGGTAATTATTTGAAGGTGTTAATATATCAATATATATTGCCATATATATATATATATATATATTTGTAAGAGATCAGAGCCAGTGTGCTTTTCAGTAAGAACTTAACGAAAACAAACTTTTTGTGTCTGCATAACTGATTGAAATTCCAAATGTAAGGGCAGGTTAAACCAGTACTTCAAACAAGCTTTTTTGTTTCCTACAATAGAATGGGGGTATCTTGGTGGATGTAAACACAGCTGAACATTCGACTGTCATAACCTTTTCTGATTACCATGAGGGATCTGCACCTGCCCTAATAATGAACCACACACAATGGAACGTCCTCACATATAAACAGAGGTATGAAAAAAAGTGTTCGTGGAAAGTCTTATTTGCTTTTACTGGTCCACAATCCCTTCTAGGAAACACTTGGGTCTAGAAGTGTTTGACATTCCAATTTTAGAAAGTTAATATGGAACACATGCTGTTATTACTAATACCCTCAGCAGGTTTTGACACGATACTCTGTAGTCAAACACATTAATATTTCTGCAGCAAAACTTATGAATATTCATAACAAGTTGGATAAATAAAAACTATTAATAGTCTCACATCAGTTCAGATCAGGTTTTGCTGCCAAATGACTTTTGACACCAAACTTATAGAAAAAAATCTTTGGACTTTTGGAGCTTTTCAAATTTCACTATTGCATATATAGAATTGTGAACCTGTTTAAACATTATCCTTCTTTTGTAATCTGGTAATGCTCAGTGAACCTCTCCCTATAAATCTGTATCTAGTTATTTTCTGGTAGGAGTAGTAGAAGATTAAATGAGAGGACATTGAGTAGATAGCGGTGTTGAATGTATAGAACAGGATGATAGGAATTCTGTTGTGTTTGCCTGTGCTGTCATCTGGCTTGGATGATGCCATTATTTGATGATATAACAGATAGTTTTAAACTCTTAAAATATGTAATATTATATATTTTCAAAGAATTATTATTATAAATCTGCAAGATATTTTATATAAATAATTCTGTATAAATAAATAAATTTAAAAGCACAGATTGGGATTGAAATCTAATTGGGTTACTTTTTTTTTTTTAAGTTCTCTGAAAAGTGTTTTGTGTTATATGGAGCAATACCTCTTAAACTTTAATAATCAATTTTAAGATCTCCTGGAAATCTTGTTAAAATGCAGAGTCTGATTTAGGAGGTTTTAGGTAGGGCCCAGGATTTTGCATTTCCAGCAAGTCCCCAGGTAATGCTGATGCTGCTGGTCCACAGACCACACTTTGAATAGCAGTAATATGGACCTTTTCTTTTTTTTCCTGAGACTCATATTTCTTATGTATTACATTTGATTAAAAAGCTTAAATTTAAGCCCTGAGTGAAGTTCTTCTGCTACTAAAGAATTTACTGTTCACAGCCTTTGCTACAGGTGGACTCAGATGTACCAGTCTGTTTACCTTAATGAATTTCACTGGTGTGATCTTACCTGGATCAATTCAGAGTACAGTGCAACTTCAGAAAGGGCAATATTCTGTTCCCTCAAGCTTCAAAACCATTAGTTTATTGGACATTTTAGGGTACTTATTTTAGGTAGAGTTGTGTTATATTAACAAATGCAATTTTATAAGATTTTTGTACCAGTCTCCTCCTCAGTAAACCACAGGTCTGGGTTTCTCAAGGCCAAGATATTTTAATCTTCCCTCTGTTGGTTGTGTTTCAGTGGGTCACAGGAAGAAGTAGAATTGCAGCCAAGACAAGCTCGACTTTTTGCCTGGGCAGATCCTACTGGTACCAGAAAATTTACATGGAGATATGCAGCAAATGTTGGGGAACACGATCTGTTAAAGGTATCATTTGGTGTGAATGGGTGCTGTGTGAGTTGCCAATGGCAAAGGAAGTAGACAGGCTAGCTTCACACAGTCATCTTTGTCCTCACTGAACTAAAAATGGATTGGAAATATTTTCAAAATAAGTTACTTTTGGACTTTAGATTGCAAATAGTTCATACCAATATTTTATTGTAGATTAGTCAAAATAATTTATAATTTAAAAAATAGGCCTGCTTCATATTGACCATAAAGACCAGTAAAGTACTTTTTTATTTACCTTTTTTTAAAAGGAAGGAATTTTAAGACTAAGTGAAAAACAACTTTATTTTGAACATATGCATACCACTGTTGGCTGTGAGGTTTTTAGACATGTTTTCCCAATCAAGGCCATATGTTTTGTTAATTAAGGGAGTCTCACAGTATGTAAATTATCCAGTTTAAGAAATTTAATGAAATATTTATTGAAACAATATTTAGGTAGCTAAATTAATCAAATATATTATTTCTTAGACTTTGGGAAGGGCTTGAGAATTCATCTATTAGCCTCCCTCTAATGTAGGAATTGTTCCTGCATTGGTGATAGATCAGACAGGAATATATGTTTCTAGAGGAATATATTCTATCATGGAAAGTTCATACAGTCTGATATTCAGTTGTCTGATAATGCCAGTTGTTAAAAAAGTTTTCTTGACTTTTGCTTTAAATGGTAACTGGCCAACAGTGACTGAATTATCATGTCCTATATTCCCTCTGAAATACCATACCCATAAAGGAGATAAAGACTTACCCACTTTTGAAAAATCAGACGGATAGTTCTCTGTTATGAGATTCTTGGAGTGATTTTCACCATGACAGTTTGATGGAGCTCTTTTGGCTTGCTTGTGCTTTACTTTTTGCAACAGAGAAACTCTTAAGGTTTGTCATTGGTAGAGAGAGGCTTAAATTCCCTGTTACTCAGGGGTCCCTGCACTATGCTGTATTGTTCCCCCTCGCCTCACATTTAATGCTGCTCAGCAACCACAACTCCCAGAAAGCAGTATACAGACACGAGAGAGAGAGTGGGAATGACATCCAGGAGGAGGCTATCAAGGTCTGTATATTGAGGCAGATTCGGAAAGAATCCTGGTAATAGTGTACGCAGAAGATTTCAGGTTTTAATGTTTCTCTTCTATTTGGTGTTAGAGAACAAGGCAGTAGGGAAAGTAGATAATTGCACCTCAGTCAGCAGATAATCTGCCAGATTTTGAAAATTGAGCTAGAAGCAAGGCATTTGCCCATTTCCTTGTCCACTAAGTTGATCTGAGAAGGAAGTTCTGCTTAGGCCCAGGTGGACATGACAAGGGAGTTCAAAGAAAATACATACATTCTTGGCAGACACTAGATCTGAACAAATCTTTGCTCATTAACTGTGAATAAACAGGAAAAAAACAACATGGGGTTTATGAAAAAAATACTTTAGGAGGAAAATGTAGCACTATCCTGTAGATTCAGAGGGATGATTATATCTCTGAAAAATTTTATACTACAGTAGGACCAGAAAAAAATTTTCAAAAGGTATGCCTGACATCCTCACCTAAGTTATAAAGATACGACAACTATGAAATAGGAGAAAGCATGGTGAAATAAAAAGACAAAGAGAACAAAGTAAAGTGAAAGGGAAGCAGGGAAACAGAATATATTCTGTGCATACTATACATACACCATTTAATCTTAAATTTTAATTAGAGAAATATAGGTTAGAGATTATGAGTTTTTAAAAACAGCTATCAATAAGTGGAATTAAAATCAGCGATAAAAGAATTTTAAAAGAATTGAGAAAATGAAAATAAAGAAAATTTTGATTTTATAGTAAAAGAAGGAAACGTAAGGAAGTATATAATAAGTGGCAAATACCTTTCATTGACTGTATATCATGTGTTAATGCTTTTCATATATTATCACTAATTCTTATGACTGAACTTAGAACTGCTGGTTAGAATTCAAAACCAGGTCTGTCTGACTTCACCATTCGTGAACCATGCTTCCCATGAGTATGTCATAAATGAAAATGGTTTAAATTCTCCAAATAAAGGACAAAAAACACTCAGATCAAGTTAAAAAATACTATCTATCTGTATGTTACTTGTAAGAGATCTGTCTTAACCAAACTAACACAAAACGTTATAAGCATGAAGAGATGGTCAAGATTTAACAGGCAAACAGAAGTAAAAAGAAAGCAGAGTTGTTGATTTTAATTTCTGGACAACTGTAATTCAAAGCAAAACCATTAAATAAAATATGGTAATATGACAAAGAAGGCATGATAGCCTTCGTGCAAAGAATAACATTGCATCCAAATATGTAACTTAAAATGCTGGAAGTCAACTGAAACACAGTTACCTCAGGATATTTTAACACACCTCGTTTAGTTTTTAATAGATCAAATAAAAAAATAAATAGGATTAGAGAGTATTTGAATAATAACTAGATTGAACCAAGATACATATAAAATTTTGTGGTTTGCAAAGAGAGAATTCACCTTCTTAATAGGTATCTGAATTTTTTACAAAATTTGATCACATAATAGAGTAAAAAAAAAAAGGATAGGCCACTTTGACATATGTTAAAAGCAATAGATTTTAAAAAAAAGCAATAGGTAAATTTTAAACAACAACAAAACTCAGCTGTTGCCATGCTCATGGTAAATCCTTTATTTATTTGGTTTTTCTTTTTTTTCCAAGAAAGCATAAGATGAAAAGCACATAGTAGGTGCTTGTACTACCTGTTGAAATGAACTGCTATTATATTTTTCTTAAGCCCAGTATGAAGAGGAATCATTATTTTAGTCTCTCAAAACACCAAATCAAGCCTCATATTTTTAAGTGCTATATGAGACCTTCAGCCAGGAAGGCTATTCTTAGTGAAACTTAGTACAAACTGATCACTATACTTTGTGTAACAATGTGATTTATATAAATATTTGCAATGTTGTAAATTATTAAAACATAAAAATAAACTAGGCTAGTTTTGCCTGAGGTTACTCTTCTAATAAACTTCTAAACCATTCTGTTCTCCATCTTGGAGACAAGTAAGCATCTTATGGCATTGGTGTGGTTAAAGGATACTCTTGTTCCTGCTGAGTGCCCTTTGAGCACTAAGTAGGTAACTCAAACTACAGTAAAAAAAATTAAGCACTGTTATTCTTTGTTCTTGTTTGAAAAAATTGGTGAGTATGTTTTAAAATAGATTATAACTTTAATTAATTTATATCATTTTGATAGTTAGAGTTTTCCAATTTATAGTCATGCTTTTTAAACTTTTCTAAACATTCTCAGTTACTATAGTTCAACTTTATGTAATAAAAACTTACTGCTTGTGGGTTTAATGTAAAATCTCTCTTCCTCAGGATGCATGTGGACAGTTTCCATATGATGCAAACATCCAGATACACTGGGTATCGTTCCTGGATGGGCGCCAGAGAGTTTTGCTTTTCACTGATGATGTTGCCTTGGTTTCCAAAGCACTGCAGGCAGAAGAAATGGAGCAGGCCAATCATGAAATAACCTTTTCTCTCCACAGTCTTGGGCTTTCGCTGGTTAACAATGAAAACAAGCAGGAAGTTTCATATATTGGGATAACCAGGTATGGAAGAAGGAAGATAAAGCATCAGAAATCTTTAAAAGATGTTGCGTTCCTAATATCAGACTTGATGAGAGTAAACAGATAGCTGTTCTGATTTTGATATAATGTACATTCTTTCAGCACAGCTTACTGAACAGTTGTTTTCACTGCTAGTTGAAAAGCGCCTAAGATAGAAAGATGACTAGGATAATGTAATGTCTTTGCCCTTACATTTATCATCATCAGTTTGGTAGGGAGGAAAGAGGTTTGCTTCTTTGTTTGTTGTTTGTATCTATTTTTTTTTAATGAATTATAAAAACACTGACGAATGATACAAAGAAATATTTACACCTACACTGGAAATGCAAAGGTAGAAGCAACTGTTTTGTGCAGTAGAGGTTGGAGAAGCTGGTATAGGTCAGGGGAAGCTAACAACAATGAGTCAGATAAATTGGAAAAAACGTTCACAGAGGAGGCAATATTTAACGTGGCTACATAATCTTTAATGAGTGGTTATTTAGAACTTTTTAATAGTGATGGGACCAGTTATTTTCTCTGGTTCTGCTTATATCTGTATAAGAAAAATATTCAAATTTATTTATTTTCGTTTTTTTAATCACACTAACTTTGGGAAAAGACATATCACCCTTTTTTGGAGGCTGATGGGTAGAATGGTTACCTGTTACCTTGTATAACCAGCATAGATCTATCCATAATCATGTATTTAATGAAATAAAAAATTAAGTAAAGAAAGAGATCATGTATGTAATACTGTTTGCACACCTGACAGATTATGGGTTCTATAGATGGTATTATACATACCATTAATATAATATTAACACATTTATGTGTATATGAGTAGTGTATTCTCTTGGTTATACATTTAAGTATATAGTATTTTTTAAAACTAAATATGAAGATCATTTTTAAGTCATATAAATCCAGTTTTTTCTGCTCTCTTGTTCTTTGATATAACTTACTTTTACTTTAATATTATATACAGTGTTATACTTTGTCATATTGGCCTTTATTAGGACTTTTAAAAATTCATCTAAAAGAATATGATTACCTTTTTTCTGACACACCACACATTCAGTACTCATTCAGTATGGATGTGTAGTGAGGAAAATAAGTCAGTTACATAACTTTTTTAAAATAGACTTTAAGTTTTTTGAGCAGTTTTAGGTTTACAGAAAAATTGAGTGTAAAGTACAGAGTTCCCATATACCCCTCCCAGGGATCCCCTATTATTAACATCTTGAAATAGTATGGTATGCTTGTTACCACTGATGAACTAATATTGATACAATATTGTTTTCCAAAGTCCATTGTTTATGTTGTTTACATTAGAGTTCACTCTGTCTTGTAAATTCTGTAGCTTTTGACAAATGTATAACATGTGTCCACCATTACTGTATCATATAGAATAGTTTCACTACCCTATACCTAAGTTCTACTTAGTTATCCTCCTCCTCCTCCCGAACACCATTAATCTTTTTACTGTCTCCAAAGTTTTGCCTTTTCCAGCATGTCATATCATTGGAATTATGCAGCATGTAGCCTTTTCAAATAGGCTTCTTTCACTTAGCAATATCCTTTTAAGTTTCCTCATGTCTTTTTGTGGCTTGATAACTTATTTCTTTTTATCACTGAATAATATTTTATGTCTGGGTGTAATACACTTTATTTATCCATTCACCTATTGAAGGATATCTTGGCTGCTTCCAAGTTTTGGCAATTATGAATAAAGCTGCTATAAACATTCAGGTGCAGGTTTTGTGTGGATATTAGTTTTCAGCTCATTTGAGTAAACGTCAAGGAGTGTGATTGTTGGATCATTTGGTAAGAGTATGTTTAGTTTTGTAAGAAACTGCCAAATTATCTTACAAAGTGGCTGCACCATTTTGCATTCCCACCAGAAAGGAATGAGAGCTCCTGTGGTTCCACATCCTTGCCAGCATTTGGTGTTGGCAGTGTTCAAGATTTTGCCTATTCTAATAGGTGTGTAGTGGTATCTCGTTGTTGTAATTTGCAATTCCCTAATTACATATGATGTTGAGCATCTTTTCGTATGTTTATTTGCCACCTGAATATCTTCTTTGGTGAGGTTCAGATCTTTTGCCCATTTTTAAACTTTTCATTTTCTTGTTGTTGAGTTTTAAGAGTTCTTTGTGTATTTTTGGATACCAGTCTTTTATCAAATATGTGTTTTGCAAATATTTTCTTCCAGTCTGTGACTTGTCTTTTCATTCTTTTAACAGTCTCTTTCACAGAGGAGAAATTTTTAGTTTTAATGAAGTCCGACATCAATTTTTTCTTTCATGTATTGTGCTTTTGGTGTTGTATCTTAAAAGTCATTGCCAAACCCAAAGTCACTTCGATTTTTCTCCTATGTTATCTTCCAGGATTTTATAGTTTTGTGTTTGATATTTAGGTCTATAATCCATATTGAGTTAATTTTTGTGAATTGTATAAGCTCTGTGTCTAGATTCAGTTGTTTTTTTTTTTTTTTGGCATGTGAATGTCTGGTTGTTCCATTACCATTTGTTGAAAAGACTGTCCTTTCTCCATTGAATTGCCTTTCCTCCTTTTCAAAGATCAGTTGACTATTTGTTTGGGTCTATTTCTAGATTCTCATTTCTATTCTCTTGATCCGTTTGTCTCTTCTTTCACCAATACCACACTGTCTTGATTCCTGTAGTTTTGTAGTAATCTTAAAGTCAAGTAGTGTGAGTCCTTCAACTTGTTTCTCCTTCAATGTTGTGTTGGCTATTTTGAGTCTTTTGCCTTTCCATATAAACTTTAGAATCAGTTTGTTGATATCCACAAAATAATTAGCTGAGATTTTGCTTGATATTGCGTCAGATCTATAGATCAACTAGGGAAGAACTGATGTCTTGACAGTATTTAGTCTTCATATCTATGTACACAGATATTTCTATTTATTTAGATCTTTGATCTCTTTCATCAAACCTTTATTGTTTTCCTCATATAGGTCTTATACAAATTTGTTAGATTTTGTTTATACCTAAGTATTTCATTTCTTTAGTGCTAATGTAAATGTTATTGTGTTTTTACTTTTAAATTCTAGTTGTTCATTGCTGGTATATAAGAAAGCAATTGACGTTTGTATATTAACCTTGTATCTTGAAACTTATTAGTTGCGGGAGTTTTTTGGTTGATTCTTTGGGATTTTCTACATGTCATCTGAGAATAAAGACAGCTTTATTTGTTTTTTCCCAATCTGTGCACCTTTTATTTTATTTTCTTGTCTTATTGCATTATCTAGGACTTCCTATACAATGTTGAATAGGAGTGGTAAGAGTGGAATCCTTGCTTTGTTCCTCATCTTAGCAAGAAAGCGTCTAGTTTCTCACCATTGAGTATGATGTTAACTGTAGGTTTTTTGTAGATGTTCTTTATCAAGTTGAGGAAGTTCCTCTCTCCTTCTAGTTTCCTGAAGAGTTTTCATCATGAATTGGTGTTGTATTTATATAATTTATAGTGGATATTTTATTCATTACCTTCATTGACTGGTGTCCCATAAACACATTATGTAGTGAGAACATTGGTAACGTGATCATTGACTAGTATCAACAAGCTATGTAAATTAAAATATTATGGAGTTATATTTTATCATTATGCAAACAGTATTCTCTAATTAGGGATCAGCAAAGTATAGCCCGTGAGTCAAATCTAGCCTACTGCCTGTTTTTGTACAGTCCTTGATCTAAGAATGATTTTTTACATTTTTAAATGGTTGAAAAAAATCAGGAGAAAAATAGTACTTTGTAAGATGTGACAATTATATGAACTTCAAAGTTTGTTGCCCATAAGTAAAGTTTTATTAGAACACAGTCTTGCTATTTCTTTTATCTGTCTGTAGCTGCTTTTGCTCTGCCTCTCAGTGAACGACAAATGACAGTGATGTAGTTGTAACTTGAGAGAGCTTGAATGCCACACATAGAGCTATACGGCAACTTTTATTTTTTGTTGATAATGCATACTTGTCAAAACAAGAAGAGAAAAGTGGACTTTGAACATGTCTCACATAGGGCACAGTTATCAAATGAAATGGCAAAGCATTATTTTATTATGTAAGGACACTATACCTGTGCTAAAAGAATAAGATATATATTGACATTTCTGAACTAAGCACTTGTCACAATATGCCCAACTCACAGGAAAGCAATGGCCAGAGAAATTAGAATATTTAAGACAAAATATCTCATCACAGCAGAATGTCATCACAAAAATTAAAAACCAAAAATGAGACTGCAACCAAAGTTAGTTTCTGTGTGACTCATTTGTTAGCCAAGCAGGGAGAGTGTTTTACCAACGGTGAGTTAATTGAATCATGCCTGATTGTAGCAGCTAAAGAAATGTGTCCAGAGATAATAAACTTGGGACCATTAGCCTTTTGGTGAGAACAATTGCTTGAAGAATTGAGGACATTCAGAGCAACATCAATAGTCAATTAAAAAACAAGGCAAATGATTTTGAGTAGTTTTCCTTGGCTCTTGATGAGTCAACAAATGTTACCAATACTGCTCAGTTGTTGTATATTTGAGAAGCCAGTGCTGAGCTTGAAGTGACTGAAGAATTAACTTCTATGAATAGTCAGCACAGAACAACTACAGGTGAAAATATTTTCAAACAAGTTGAAGAAATACTCGTTCAGTACAACCTGAAGTGGAATCTTCTAAGATATATTACAACTGATGATGGGAAGAATATGTGTGGAGCAGAAAAAGGCTTAGTTGGACAAATTCACAAAGCTTGTGAAAATGTAGTGTTTAAAGCCTGTGGTTATTCAGTGTATTGTCCCTCAGCAGGTACTTTGTGGAAAATACTTGAGTCAGTCATGTGTTATCAAACCAGTAGTGTCAAATAGTGACCTTTTTTCACTCTTGTGGACTTAACCATCATTAGTTCTGTGAATTTTTGTCAGAAATAGAAACTGAATGTCCTGACTTTTCTTACCACACAGCAGTTTGATGACTAAACAGTGATACGTTTTTTATGGTACTCTTTTTGAGTTTGGGGCCAAGATTAAAATTTTTGTGAATGAAAAGAACCACCCTCAACCACTGTTACTGAAGACTGAATGGCTTTGGAAAAAAGCTTTTCCTGCAGAATTGATGATGAATTCAACCTAAAAGTAGAAGACAAAACAGCACTTATTTGTAAAACGTGCTGCAATAAAGTCATTTTGACAACTAACGTTTGAATCACAAGTAATGTCAGGCTGTTCTATATACTGCCTGTGCTGTCCAGAGTTAAAACAAGAAGCGAGATCTCCATCCCCACACAAGTTTGAAGCAGATGTATTTTATGACCTGCAACTACATTTCCAGCAATGTTTTTTCCAACCTCAATGCAAGTGCAAAGGAAATTTCCAGTTTTCAAAACCCATTTAACTGCGTAATGGAAGAGCTTCTGCCTAACCTTCAATTAGAAGTGATTGATCTTAATGCATTGACTTGCTAATAGGCAACTATCAAGAGAAGAATCTAATAGATTAGGAAATCAAATTTTAGATTTAGAATTTTCTAATAGAAAATAGAATTTTATAAATGCATTTCAAGCAATACATATACTCAATTAAAATAATATTCTCATAGATTGATATCAGTTTTTGGCAGTATCTATCTCTGTAAAAGGACATTTTTAGAGATACTCATTATAGATAAGTGTTAACAAATGGATGTTTGCAATAGGTTTTGATAATAGGGAACACTAACTTTAAGCCCTAATTAAGTGAAATGTTGTTACCCACACAAAAGAAGTTAAAAAAAATTTTTTTGTAATTATGTATGGTGACAGATGTTAACTAGACTTATTGTGGTGATCGTTTTACAATATATATAAATATCCAGTCATTATGTTGTACACCTGAAATTAATATAATGTTATATATCAGTTATACCTCAATAAAAACAAGTAAATAAAAAATAAAAAAGAGGTGTATTATTCTCATTAATAGACTATTTTTAAAAAAATTGTACTCTATTGTTTGTAGTTTGAATTTCATTGATTAAAAAAAATTTGTGGAAGTTTTTTTCTCTTCTTAAATACCTACATAATAACCTCGATTTTGTCTCAGCCAACAAAACCTAAAATATTTACGTAATGGCCCCTTACAAATAACCTTTGCCAATCTCTTAATTAATTGATGTCAGTGTGTAAGAGAAAAACATTTTCCCTGCTCCTTTCTCTTATGTACTTTTATAACAAAGGGATATTTGGTGTTTAAAAAAACCTTTTATAGTGTAAATATAGTTTTCACAGAAGATTGATAGTTGCAATAATTTGGAGTTGAACTACAATTCCGCAAATGTAAATACATATTCCTAATTTAATTTTCTTTGTGAATTGTTTTAGTTCTGGTGTTATTTGGGAAATGAAACCAAAACAGAAATGGAAGCCTTTTAGTCAAAAGCAGATAATCTTACTGGAACAGTCCTATAAGAAATATCAAGAATCAAGAGACCATGGCTGGATTAAACTAGACAATAATTTTGAGGTATACCAGAATTTTTTGTTTTGGTTTTTATATACGTATTTTGTTGATGATAGTAGTAAGTAAATAAACTTGACTGTCCAAGTAAAAATGTGTGTGCAAGAACTAAAAATTTATTAACAAATAAACTCTTAGTTATTAGTAGGATTGGCATGACTAATAATATTAGTACATTTTTAATTAAAATATATTGTTATTAAATCTTATGAAACATTTAAATATGTTTCTCTTCTGTATTTTTATAATTTCTTCTATTTATAAGGCAGATAGTTTCATGGAAATTGTTTTGTTTTTAGTAAGATTATGAAGAAATTAAGATTGCTTATTGAAACTTTTTCTCTTTTATTTTGAGTGATACCAATATGTATTGCTAAATAAAGGCTGTGCAAAATTATATATTTCAATGATGAGAAAACTATTTAGAAAACCTGCTCAGTTAAATTCATTAAATGTGAATGATTGCTGGACGTGGGTAGATGTCCACAAACAAAGGTGTACTCTACACAGGCCCTTAAGTGTTGAAACTGATCACTTTTGCTCCAAGAAGACACCAGAAGCTTGACTGCAATTTCTAGCTTGCTCTGGTTCAGGCGTTTAGTTTTGGTTACTTTTTGTCTTTGATATCTGATGGTTGAGTTTGCATTGGTCACC
Source organism: Tapirus indicus (assembly GCA_031878705.1). Classification (NCBI taxonomy): domain Eukaryota; kingdom Metazoa; phylum Chordata; class Mammalia; order Perissodactyla; family Tapiridae; genus Tapirus; species Tapirus indicus. The sequence goes on along the minus strand of CM062918.1, from coordinate 53,184,416 downwards.
AGAAATGCTCCCCACCCTTACCCCTATACCCATAAATGTTGGCCATACTCAAATGAAAAAAAAAAACCCAAAAAACTATACAGTTAACATCAGACATAAATAAGCTGTTAGCTATTCATTGTTTAACTTCATTAAAACAAAATTTAAGAATTTACTGGATTTATCCATTACTATTGAGATTTTTTAAAAATACGAAGCATGGTTTATTTTAAGTACAGTTTATATGATTGAAAAGTTCCCCAATTGTCTTCTTATTTTTCTGATAACTTTGGTAAAAATATAATGATTCTACTTCAAAGATCTCAACTGTAGCTCACCTTAAGGTAGATCTTTTGGTGAGATATAGGGAGTAAGATATTTTTTTCTCGTTTAATTAGTGAGTAAATGGATATTTAAAATGGGCTACACTGCTAATACCAAATCATCACAAACACATGTTCTTTTTTTCCAGGTCAATTTTGATAAAGTTCCAATGGAAATGCGCCTCCCTTTTCGGTGCCCTATAAAGCGAGATTTTTTGTCAGGAATTGAGATTGAATTTAAGCAGTCTCCTCACCAGAGAAGTTTAAGGGCCAGGTTGTATTGGCTTCAGGTAACATTGTCATCCTCAATTCAATAAATATATCTGATCACTTTGGGAATCTTGGGGATGAAACTTTTTTACAAGATTCTGTCATACATTAAAATTGGTATCTTTCTTTTTGTTTGTTTATTCCCCTTCTCCCACGTATCGTGGGGATTCAAGATACATACCATCCAAGTCAGCAGACCTTGTGACTGTTGAGACTGTCTAATTTGACCAGTTAGCCTGCAAGAGTGTTTTCTTGCACTGAAATTGTTATTTTTAAATATTCCTTTGAACTTGTCAGGGAATCCCACAATAAGATTTTCTTTTGTCATTCTATGTGGGAATGAGCAGGGCTTCATTGGAGGATGTTTTTGACTGCTTGCTTGCTTGCTCCCTTTTTGCCTCCTTCTCTCTCTTCCTTTTAACTACTAAATACTATTTAGGACATTTTTATTCATTTTTCTTCTTTCTACCTATGCTCTAATTTCATATCCAGTCTCCACTTACATTTTATTTAAATTATAGAGAGTTGGAGTCTCACATGATCCATAGTTACAAATATTGTCATTAATGGTGTACATGCTACACAATGTTAATGCAATTATGAAGATATTTATATGTTCCTTTGTATGAAAGCTTGCTGTTGCTGAGATATGTAAGAATTTTCGATTTAAAGTGAAACTTCTAATAGCATCACGTATATATACAGATACTTAATTGTGATGAAATTAGTGGCATCTTCTGTAATATTGTCTCTGAAACCAGAAGTTTCTGTTTATTTTAAATGTCGCTAAGTTAGTTTTCTTTTGTTTTTTCAGGTTGATAATCAGTTACCAGGTACAATGTTCCCTGTTTTATTTCATCCTGTGGCCCCTCCAAAATCTATTGCTTTGGATTCAGGTAAAAAAAAATCAAAAATTAAGTTGAGATATGCCCTATTTATAAAAGTTAAGTAGACATTGTTTTGACCTAGTATGTATAAAGCTTGATTGTTTTTTTCTTGTTTTCTTTCTTCCTCTTAGAGCCCAAACCTTTCATTGATGTGAGTGTCATTACAAGATTTAATGAGTACAGTAAAGTCTTACAATTCAAGTAAGATTCCTTTTCTTATCTAAAGGAATTTAAAATGAAAATCTACTTTGAAAATAAATTTTACCCTTTTGAAAGTGACTTCTTTGTAAAAATTATTTTCAACCTGAAAATATTAATTCACTTTTGGTCAAGTGATTTTCTGTCTTGGAACTTATTTTAATAATAGCCTCTGTATATTTTAAAGTATAAGATTCCTTCAACCACCTTCTCCCTTTTGTAACTCCAATTAGAATATAAAATAGGGAAATATAAATGATGTATGTATTTTTGAGATGTGTTCTTTAAAGTGATTGCTCTGGACTTTAGAAATTGTGTAATACATCCTACATCATCTAGTTGTTTTTGTCTCTTCTGTAACTTGATAAATGTGGGATTTGGGACTTGAAATGCTAAGTGTTAATACAGCAGTATCACCTCTAGTGAAACCTTCACTCTAATGAAAAAAAGTCTTAGTCTAGGTAGGCTTTGTTCTTAAATCATACTTTATAAGAGATGAAAGAACAAGCTTTTACTGTGGCTTTTGGCCAGAATCAAAGTTTTAATCTTAAAAATTACAAGGTTTGATAGAAATCCTTTTCTAACTTAAAAAAATTTTTTTTCTTAGGTATTTTATGGTCCTCATTCAGGAAATGGCCTTAAAAGTTGATCAGGGTTTTCTAGGAGCTATTATTGCACTGTTTACCCCAGCAACTGACCCTGAAGCTGAAAGAAGACGGGTAACATTTTTTATTTCTTGGGAAAATTATAAAATTAAAAAAATTAAATCAACCATTCTTTGAACTAATTGTAGTAGAGAAAAAAATTAAAATAGAAATTCTTGACTTAATTTTTTTCAGACAAAGTTAATCCAGCAAGATATTGATGCTCTAAACACAGAATTAATGGAGACCTCAATGACTGATATGTCAGTTCTTAGTTTCTTTGAACATTTCCATATTTCTCCTGTTAAGGTTTGTTGTAATTATTATTTTGAAAATTTGGCATAATTGTAGAACTTTTAAAGAGTCTGTTTACAAATGTGGGTTTTAATTTGTTTTGTCAAATATTTGGTAAGAATTTTATTTGATTAATTGAAATAATTAAGACAATTCTCTGTAACATATGTACAACCGTAATTCCCACAGAGAAACCACCAGAGCATGTTCTCTAGTCTTGAATTAATAACCCCTTTATTTAAGGAAGAAGCTGACAAAAGCATTTCTTAGTTAAGCGAAGAAGTGCTCACCAACGTTTAATGTTTTAGTTGCACTTTGTAACTACGAGCACTGTCTAAAGAGAAAGCTATAATGGGTGCCCTAACCAGAACGTGAAACTGCTGAAGGAGGTATTATACTGTTGATGTGGTGTTTTTCAGTCTTCCAAAATTTGATTGTAACTAAGGGAGTGGAAAATTGGATACCTTTCACTTGCCTGGTTTTGTACTTTATGAACCCATTTCCTTTTCTCCTTTTGTTGTTCTTTTTCGGTTTTATAGGGAGAGGTGACTGCTTAGTAAGTTCACAAATGCTGTCAACCGTAATGTTCTAAACTTGTGTAATGGGCCAGACTTATAATTAAGTAACTCTTTAAAATATTGATGATCCTTTACATTCTCAAAAACTGTTTACGGCACATTATTTTCAATTGCATTCACCAATCCATTCAGCGAAATGAATGCATTTGTAAAATAGAGTTATTATTTTAAATTGATGTATTAGTTTGGTGGTATCAGACGTATCCATTGTTTTAGGTTTAAAATTGATAATTATTTTGTGTGGTAGGTTATGTACAATATCTTTTTCATTATTAAGTGAAAATCATTTATGAGCTTGAACCATACCTTCAACAAATATTTATTGAGTGCCTACTGTCAGAGTTGCTGTGGGAGGTATAAAATGACTTCATGGAGTTTATAATCTAGGGGGGTATTTAATTTACCTGTTCATGTTTTTAGGTACATTGAGAATTGTGCCATGAAGTTGAATAATTAAGATCTTGAACCCATAGTTATTTTCTTATTCCATGGTAACTTTGCCCTAGGGAAAGGCTGGGTCTCTGTCCACCTAAGCTTTCCTGGATCCCAACACCCTCTGACACTACAGATGGGTAGAAGTCCACATCAGAGAAAAAACCCAACAACCGGCTTTCCTGACCTTACCTCAATTCTGTTCTTTTGAACTTTATATTGGTGAGGTGAAATGCCTAGGGAATTGCAGAATGAGAAAGGAGAGTCATCTGCTTTATTTACATGCTGAATTAACTTTTGCTTCTGTCTTCTGGCATTATTCTACTAAATGATGATACAGCACAAAGTAGAAGATGCTAAATGGGAATGTGAAAATCTCATGTTTAAGTACTGAGTTGAAGGGGTCTGTGGAAGCCAAAAACTTTATTACTTTTTGAAAAGTTAATTTAGCAGTTTGCTAATTGTTCAATAATTGTCATGTTATTGTTACTTGTTATTATTATAGAATTGTAATATAATTGTTATTGTTAATTGTTGCTATAAGTTATTTACCTTAATTGGATGAAAATAAATGATTATCCATTATTTTGACTTATAGACTACTTGTGTGCCAATTGACATGTTTTTCTTCTTAAAATGATTATGCTATTTTTGTAAAGTGTTTTGGGCCCCTCCATATAAACACAATGATATTTATACACTTTGAGTAAAATTATAGCTCTATCTTTTGGGACAGACTGATTTGTATTTTATCAAAAAGTAAATAGAATCAGATGTGAATGAGTTATTTTGTGTTATGTATAGAGTAAAAAATAGTAGCTTTCTTTAGGACTCATAATTGAAATATACAACATTTGTTTGTATCTGGAAGATCTGGTTCCTTTGTTTTTTGTTTTTGTTGTTAGCTTTCATTCATTGAACATTATTTTTATTTTAGTTGCATTTGAGTCTGTCTTTGGGTTCCGGAGGTGAAGAGTCAGACAAAGAGAAACAGGAAATGATTGCAATTCATTCTGTCAATCTGCTATTGAAAAGCATAGGTGCTACCCTGACTGACGTGGATGACCTCATATTCAAGTAAGATTTATATTAAAGTAAACTGGGAGGCTTTCGTGCCAAGGTTATGTTTCTGGATATTAATTCTCTCCGTTTGTGCTAGAATGTTAGCTTAGAAAAATGATAATCTTACTATTTATACTTGAAGAGTTTGGTCCCTTTCTAAAAATGCTCTTTAGGTGTGCTAATTTTACTCATAAAGATAAGATAGAGTCTTATATTTACTTCAGTTATTCATATCTAGATAATACATGAATGTAGAATAAAAATTAAATTATTTTAGTAGCATATTATAAATTGACCATGTTTTAAAACAGATTTATATTTAGAAATATGTAGGAATAGGAAGATTTCAGTGTAATCATATGGCAAAGTCTAGATAATAACTCCTTGCTACATTTAATATGAAAATATTTATGTGTGCCAGATACATATAAATTCAGTGAATGTTTATTGAATTGAATATTCAACAATGGTATTGGAAAAGTAGTTACCTTGGAGGAAAAAAAATCCATTTATAATATTTCCACCTCACTTGTCCATTGTCAAATTTCATAGGAATCAAAGGATTAAATATAAAATTCAACTACTCAGCCATAAAAAAAACCAAAATTGTCCCATTTGCAACAACATGGATGAAACTTGAGGGTATTACATGAAGTGAGATAAGCCAGACAGAGGAAGATAAACACTGTATGATTTCACTCATATGTGGAAGATAAACAAATACATGGGCGAAGAGAACAGATTAGTGGTTACCAGAGGGGAAGGGAGTTTGGGGTGGGCATAGGAGTAAAGGGGCACATGTGTATGGTGACTGACAAATAGTAATGTACAACTGAAATTTCACAATGTTATAAACTATTATGACATCAATAAAAATAAATAAGTATAAAATTCAAATTGAAAAGACTAAGAAAAAATAGAAGTTAATTGCTATCAAATCTCTGCATAAAGGAAGTATTTCCAAGTTTAAAAGCAATGGAAAAAAATTCCAATGGAAAATATGAAATAGATTTGACTACATAAAAATTAAATACTTTTCAACAAAATCATTGAAAATAATTAAAAAAACATAGAACAGGGAAAATATACTACAAGTGTGACAGAGGATTAATAGTCAATATTAAACATTAGTAAGAAAAACTAAAGATTCCAGTGTCATAACTGCCAGAGGAAAAGGAGTAAATTTGCAAAAGGGAAGATACAGTGGCTGATAGATATTTGAAATGTCCAACTTTATTATTTATTGAAGAATATATGCAAATTGAAACAAATTAACAAACATTTCAAAATATGAGCAGCCCTAATACTAGAGAGGGGTGGGTCTAAGAAATGGACACTTTTTTTTTTACACTATTTGTGTGAGCAGAAAGGGGTATATATCAAGAGTCTTAAATGTTTTGTAGTCTTGAACTCAGTAATTCTTTCTTTGGGAATTCAGTTCCAAAAAATAATCTTGAAATGCAACCACAGAGTTATATTCAGGATACACATGGCAACATTAATTATTATGCCAAAATTTGGAAATGTCTGACAGTGGAAGGATTGTTTGTTATGACATTTCTACATAATGGAATGCTATGCACCCATTAAAAATGGTTACACAGAATTTTGAAAAACAGAGAAATCCTTATCCACAATGTTGAGTGTAAAAAATGCATACAAAATATTTTAAATATTTTTAAATTGTATAGAAAAGAAAAGAAAGAATTCAAAGTGGGAAATGATGAGAAGAAAAAACTTAAAAATCCTGTGTGATGGGATTATGGTTGACTCATTTAAACCTTTTTTACTCTTTATGTATTTATGAAAGACTTGGATGAGAATGCACTGTTTTTTATAATAATTTTATTACCAAAATATTAAGATCTCAAATGTAAATTATATGTGACAGATGTACAAATCTAATTGTGAAGGAATTAGCAATGATTATTTTACTATTGAAATTTTGTCTCTTTCGAAATATAATCTTAGTACCTTTGAATCTTTCTTTATCCTCCCAGACTTGCTTATTATGAAATTAACTATCAGTTTTACAAGAGAGATCAGCTCATGTGGAGTGTTATTAGACATTACAGTGAACAGGTAATTTCCTATGATAGTACCTCATAAAGAATATACTTCATAAAATATCAAAACAAGACATTTGTATGTGATTGTATGGTGTGCAGTAATATTTACCTAAATTTGCAATCTCGTTGCTTAGTAGTTTTCTTGAATTATTAATTTCTATTTTTTTAGTTCTTTCCCCCCTTTATATTAATCTTTTAAAAGTTTCTTCCAGTGCCTTTTTCCCTTTGCAATTATATATTTACCACTTTGGGGAAGAATAGTGATTGAGGAGTCTTTACACTTTGTTTCTTCAATGACTACAGTTTCTAAGCATAGTCTAATAGAATTTTGAGAGGAATTCTAAGCCAGGTTCCTCCCTGTGCCTCAGTTACTCCATGACTCGAATTGTGTGGACAGAGATGTAGTTATTTCAGGTCACTAGGATACCATTGCTATACTGTGGAACTCCAGAGTGATAATCTCCTTTTCCTTCCTCTGCTGGAAAGTCCTTTCTCCTATGGTCTGTATAGACATTATGATTATTACATGTCCAAATAAGGATACATATTCATTTGTTTTTTGTTTTGGTTATTAATTATTTTCTATCTGGTTTCATAGTAATAATGATAGTATAATAAAAATAAGTAATAGTTACTGATTTATATATTCATATCTGCATAGCTTTTCTTTAACAACCTAATTTAATCAGCACCCCACTCCCACCTTTTCCTATTGCATCATGATGTTTCTTAAACAATTGTAAAGGACTTAATTTACTTTTTTTTCCTTTAGTTCTTGAAACAGATGTATGTCCTTGTATTGGGCTTAGATGTGCTTGGAAACCCATTTGGATTAATTAGAGGTCTGTCTGAAGGAGTTGAAGCGTTATTCTATGAACCCTTCCAGGTACTGATCTTTTATTTATTTTAAGTGTAGATATAGAATAATAGATGTTCTATTTTTTAGTGACAGATAATTTGTATTTTAATTGTATCTGGGAACTGAATAATGTTCAAATAATAAAAATATATTTTTGTGTGTGTGTTTTATGTTTTTATTTGAAATTACTTGAAATGACATTAAAGGATTGTTTTAGAATTAATTGAGCATTTCTAGTTTTGGGGCAATAAAACATTCCCACATTTTTCAGGATTTAATGTAGTTATAAGGAAGAGGGCTAGGTAGATTAAGAGTGTTTCAAGGCTGTTTCACCTCTATGGGAAAGGACTAACAGGGCATCAAAAGCTGACTTTGTTTTATATTCAAGCTTTCCTTTAACCTGTTCACCTCCATTTAAAGGATCCAGGAGACCAAAGTAGTGAGTGTTTTAGAAGAACAAAACAGAGAGAATAAATGGGGGAACAAGAGAGCCAAAATTATGTGGGCTCTTAGTCTCGTTACCCATGCTTGCTTTAGCATCTGATGGCACTTGGTATTGGGCGGCCCAAGTTACATTGTGATTGAAGCCAGTGATTTACTCCTGTTCAATTTTTGTCATCTTAAAGGGTTTTCTCAGATCATGTGGGTTGAAAGTATTTCAAACACAGTAGGTGTTCCATCAGTATTTGGGTTAGAGGGTGAAAACTGTGTCATCACAGTATTTATGGATTTACAGATTCTGTTTCTTCACAGAAACCCTGAAATACTAGATTAAAAGTCTTAAACTTATTTAAATTTTAAATAGCAAACCTTTTTTGTTTTTTCGGCCAGGGTGCTGTTCAAGGCCCTGAAGAATTTGCTGAGGGGTTAGTGATTGGAGTAAGAAGTCTCTTTGGACACACAGTAGGTACGTATCACATATTTGTGTATATGTATATTTTTTCTTATAGTTATTATAAAATCCATTGTTTATGAAAAACAAATTGTTTTTTAAAAGAAGTATCACTTCTCTACTAATCCCTTTTAAAAGATGTGTTCCCTTGTTCTTAAATGGAAAATGATTTAACCCTGACTTGCTGGGTTTTTTATATGTGATTGTAGTGTTGAATCAATGTACTTTAAATAGTTTTATTTCTTTTCTTGATAAATGGGAAATGGGTAAAATAAATTTCTGCATTTTGTATATGAGACAATTTTAAGTACCTGTTAGTTTAAAGTAGTCGCATGCTGTGTATCGTGGTAATGCTCTTTAAAGAAACAAAATGTGACTTACTTCTCTGGGCCTTTTGATAGGTGGTGCGGCAGGAGTTGTATCTCGAATCACTGGTTCTGTTGGAAAAGGTTTGGCAGCAATTACAATGGACAAGGAATATCAGCAAAAAAGAAGAGAAGAGATGAGTCGACAGCCTAAAGATTTTGGAGATAGCCTGGCCAGAGGAGGAAAGGGCTTCCTGCTTGTAAGTCTGCTGAATCTTCAAGAAACCCTCCATTTTTATATACTCTTTAGAAGGCATCCCCTAGCTGGGTGTTTGAAACTTAGAATGCTGCTTTGAGTAGGAGTCTGTCAGAATAGCAGTAGTGATAAATTGCAGACTTTTCTGTTTCCTTTTTAGCTCTCCTTCCCCATTGTCACCATCAGATCCATTCCCCAAATCTCAGCCTTAGTTTGGCACTTGGGCTGGAGTGAAAACTATATATAATGATGGCAGGTTAGCACTGGTGTGGAAGAGCGAGGAAGTAAAGCAGAGAAATATAGTAAATAATGGTAACTGAAGGGAGGAGGAGTTCTTCAGGTCGTCATCAGTTGACCATTTCTAGGGAAGGGAGGTGTAGAAGTAAGTGTTATAAACCAGGAACTGCTATTCACTACTTTTCAGTACTTTAAAAATTTTACAGATAATATATGAATACTATTTAATTATACAAACAATATATGAATATTCTCCTTATAAGTAATTATAAGAACTTATAAGTTCTCCTTTTAATAAGTAATGAAAACATTCAAGATAAGTCTATAAAAGTACTCTTTGATCACCCTTCATCTCTTTCTAGAGATATCTAATCTTTTCAATATAGTGTGTATCCTTTAATTCTCTTTCTATGCTTTTATATAATATACAAGTGGTTTTAGTTACTACCAATATTTGACAATTATTAAGGATGTATAAACATATTACCATTTTAATTTTGGAAATAACTTCAGGAAACTGTCACTTCTGTGTTCGTGGCAGTGATTTGTCATGTGCGTTTTCTCTTCTGAAGTGCTTTATTTGTCAGGTTATTTGCTGTCCTTCAGACGTCCCTTCATTTTCAGTTTTCCTCACTTTCATTAAATTACAAAGTAGTCTCATTAAAATTTATAATTAGATCTTAGGGATTAATTTGTTTAACTCACTCATTTTACTGATATGGAAATTGAGGCTTAAAGAGATCGAAGCAACTGCCCATAGTTACATAGCTGATTGGTGCCAGAGCCAGATAAAGAATCTTTTCACCTGCTTTACTGTTCTGTTATGAAATTTTACTTCTACAAGGTGTTTTCATTTAAAATTTGCTATGATATAGTATTTTAAAAATCAACGCTAACTTGTACGTGCGTGTTGTTCACATTACCAAATAAGTCTTCATTTTAAAAAAAGTTATTTCTAGTATGTCTGTAGAGACCTCTAGTGGTTGGTTTAAAATTAAGCACCTTCCGTTCAGGCTTGACTTGATTGATTTCTCTTTCAGGGAGTTGTTGGTGGAGTGACTGGAATAATAACAAAACCTGTAGAAGGTAGGTTGAGAATGTTTCCTTCCTGAACAAAGTCTGAAGAGTTGATGCATGGTAAACATAATAGATGTTCTTGCCACTAGGTATTTGAATGAGAGAATTTCTAATTTTATGTTCATAGTCTTAAATTATTGTTTAATGAATGTACTTTCTTCAGAAAGTAGAGACGTTAAGTAATAGACTGTGCTTCAGACTTTGAATGCTAGTTTCAGCAGAGCCATAGTTAAACTAGATTCCTTTGGGCCCTCAGTAGCAATTGACTCATTTTTTTGTCCTATTAAAAAAGCTCATTACTTTATTCAGTGCAATCCCTATCAAAATCGCAGTTGGCTTCTTTGCAGAAATTGACAAGATGATTCTAAAATATATATGGGAATCCAAGGGACCCCAAATAGCTAAAACATTCTTGAAAAAAAAGAACAAAATAGGAAGGAATTACACTATCAAATTTAAAAACTTACTATAAAGTTACAGTAACAAGACAGTGTGATACTGGCGTACGGATAGGCATACAGATCAATGGAATAGAATTGAGATTCCAGGAATAAATCCTTACATTTATGGTCAGTTAGTCTTTGACAAGGGTGCCAAGATAATTCGATAAAGACAGAATAGCCTATTCAACAAATGGTGCTGGGACAACTGGATATAAACGTAGAGTTTATATAACCCAGCAATTCCACTTCTAGGTGTATACCCAAAAGACTTGAAAACATATGTTCACTCAAAAACTTGTACATAAATGTTCATAGAAACATTATTCATAATAGCCAGCATGTAATAGCAACCCCAATGTCCATCAACAGATGTGTGGATAAACAAAATGTATATCCATACAATGGGCTATTACCCAGCTATGAAAAGAAATCAAGTACTGATACAAGTACAAGATGAATGAACTTTGAAAACATGATGCTAAGTGAAAAAAGCCAGTCACAATATTGTATGATTCCATTTGTAGGAAATGTCCAGAATAGGCAAATCCATGGAGATAGAAAGTAGATTAGTGTTTGCCTAGGTCGGGGGTGGGGGGCAGGTAGGAAGGAGGTAAATTGCATAGGACTGGATGGGGAGGGGTTAGGAGAAATGGGGAATGATTGCTAATGGGCATGAGGTTTCTTTTTGAGATGATACAAATGTTCTAAAATTGTGGTGATGGTTGCACAACTCTGAATATACTAAAAACCGTTTAATTTGTACACTTTAATGGATGAGTTATATGGCATGTGAATTATATTTCAGTAAAGTTCTTATATTAAAAAAAAAAAGTACACTGATTGGTCAGTTCTTAGACCTTCCAGTCACAGGTACGGACCGAACTCCTGGATCAGTAGTTGTAAAACCTGAGCATGCCCCGGGAGTACCTAGAGGGCTTGTTAAAATACTCCGAGAGTTTCTAATTCAGTGGTCGAGAGTGGGGCCTAATAATTTGCATTTTTAACACTTTGAGAACCATTGTTTTATCATAAAGTTAGGGTTAAATTTAACTTTTTTAGAAAGCCAAATTCTAGAAGCTTCCTGGGTGCAAAAGTTCAGTATTTGGCTCAGGCTTTTGTTGAGTTTAAACGTGCTTATTTTGAAATATCTTTATGCATTCATTGTCTTTGGTTTTATAAAGGTGCCAAAAAGGAAGGAGCTGCTGGATTCTTTAAAGGAATTGGCAAAGGGCTTGTGGGTGCTGTGGCTCGTCCGACTGGTGGCATCATAGATATGGCCAGCAGCACCTTCCAAGGAATTCAGAGGTAATTAAGTACATACCCTGTGCAAAGTATGTGTCTCTGTGCTAATTGTTTCTAGGAATCCATAGATAGGTTAAATACTTTGCCTCTTAAGGATGTTAAAGTCTAATTGAAATCTGTGACAAGTTCGCAAGGTAGAGTGCCACCAGAAAGGAGTAAGAAGAGACATTTTTTATGGCTCAGTTTGTTTTATTCCACAGATGTTTATTGGTACCTACTATATACCAGGCACTGTGCTAGACATCAGGGATACAAAGAGTGGATGACGTAGTCCCTGCCTTTATTATTTTGACATTTTCTTTTCTTTAAGAAAAGGTCGAGGTGCTTGGAGTCAGACTTGGTTTTAATATTTGTCTCATTATTTTGAGCAAGTTATTTCAAATTACTCTTTTTAAAATCAAATATTGATGTAATATGGAATGTAGTACAGTTTTTATTCAACATATATTTGTATTATTTTGAAAGATTCTCACATATTTTTTCATATTTATTCTGCTCCCTTATACAGGGCAGCAGAATCAACCGAGGAAGTGTCCAGCCTCCGTCCCCCTCGCCTGATCCATGAAGATGGCATCATTCGCCCATATGACAGACAGGAATCCGAAGGCTATGATTTATTTGAGGTATAAATTCTATTTTTCATGATCATGAGTGAAATTTAATTTTAAAGATTTCTAGGAATAGGGTTTCATGGGTGGTTCTTAAAGTTCCTGATTCGCAGATTTCTTTAAGGATTACACAGGGAGCATGGTTTGTAGAGTAGAATTTGATTATTTATTTGTTTTTTATTTTAGTGTAATATGTTAAATGGGAATAACTGGCAATTTTTTCTGCACAGAAGCAAAGCTTTTTTGTGCGGAAAGGATAATATTAAAAGAAGTCATGGTCTTTGTTACTATTTGTGTGGTAGCTCATTTAATTAATACTGTTAACTTTGGTCTCCTGCTTTGTAGCTAATTATTGGAATTTCACTGCTTCCTTTCCCAACCAAATTAATTTATTTGGACTATTCTGTAAATCTAGATTTATTCAGGTAAACAGAAGCTGGAGGAGAGAAAAAAGATTATGTACAATTATAATCTTTTTAAAACAAAAAAATTTTTAAGGTTTTTTGGCTTTTATATTTTAGTTTTAACTTTACTGTATTTAAATAATATGTACATATATAAATTGCTGTCCTCCCATGACTAGCTTTCCCTCGAAATAAATTTGTTAATATTTTCCTACTTTGACTTTAAAATAAAATGACTCTTCATTGTTCTTAGCCTTTGGTTTTTACTGTATATGATTACATTTTATCTTTATGCATGCTTCTAACTTTATTTTCTTTCTTTTTCTGCCTACACAGCAAGAACTGGAAATACAGGAGTAAATGTTTCCTATACTACTACTTGATTTCATCCTTAAAAATCAAAACAGACTGTGGTATTAACTGTGGTCTTTGATTTATTTAGATTGAGAGTCATTTTAATGAAATTTTCTTTACAACTCTCACCTCTATCTGAACCTTTTATCATAGTGGCTTTACTACAAATGAAAATGGTGGTATTCCTGGTTATACTGTACAGGAATAAGCGATCAATATAAAAGATTAAAGGGTTCAGGAAATCAACTCTCTTCTCCATTTAGTTGGTAGAAGACTTTATTGAGCTCAGAAGCAGACACTTTTGCTATCATTTTGAAAATGTTCTCTTTTCTTATGGTATTCATGTGCATTTCAGGTAAAGTTTAAAAAAAAAGGACAATTTTTATGTCCAATCTATTATGTGTTCTTTGTGAGTCCTGATGATGGAATTACATAACTATGTTTCACAAATCACCCTAAATTTATTCAAGTTATGAGACTGAGACTATTAACTGGGGCATGTGTTTTAATAATTGAAGTTTCAGTTTTCTGGGTCTGTCCTTAGACCTCAAATAAGAATTGGCACATGAATTTTGAGACTATGTTCCCTTAGTCTCTTTTAAGAAAAAAAGGGAAAAATAAAGAAATTTTGACCTCTTGGTACTCCTGCTAATAATTGGGAATTGTTTGATAATTATATACATTCTCAGCCTTTAGCATTTATGCTTTTCAAAAATTGAATCTTGTTGATTATGGTTGTTTCATAGTCATTAGCTTTAATTCATATAAATAGAAGTTGAACATGTAATTAGGCAAATTACTTATGTGGCACTTCATTTATAGATATCTTTATTTTTAAAAACCAACCTTTTTGCTTTCAAGTCTTTAAGGAGGATTCATTTTCTTAATGAGGACAAAAATAATTATAAAGTGTCATTTTGAAATTAATGTCCCCATAGTTAATTTTAAAAATGTTATGTTTTGATTTCTCTTTTTTATAAATGATAGAAATGTTCAATTTGATTTAGCAGCATCTTATCTAACAACTTTCATTCTTTCCCCCAAAATTGAAAGCAAAGTATAAACTTAGATTTAATATGTTGTACGTTTGAAGAGAATGAAACTGTTAACATACAACTATTCAATTGGATTATATATATTTTTAAACTATAGTTATCAAAAGAATAAATTGAATGCTTCATATTTAAAACAAGCACTTTAAAGAAGAAAGAATGACATCCAAAGACCAGCCTAAAACTGTAGCTGACAAACTTTTCTTGTGACTAGATAATTGAGGGTTGGCAAAAATGTCACTGCATGTACAGTTTCTATGAGAAGCAAGCACAATAACTAATTCAAAATGCTGTCTTAAATCATCACTAATAATTACCCTTCCTTCTTAAAGTAACGATCTTAAATTTTCCTGGATATATTGCAATTTTACTGAAACTTGGTTAAAGTTTTTTTCTTTACTCATTGTTTACTTTTTGTTTAGCTTTTTATGTTATTAGCCTTTTTCTTGTGATTTCTCTTTTTACAATTGCATATCAATAAGCACAACTTCAAGAAACTTTATTTTAGCTACATATAGTCACTTGTATGATTTATTAGTTTTTGTTAAGATGAGACAGTCTTTTAAACTTTAATGTGTTATTATAGTTACTGGAAGAAATAGAATGATTGTACATTAGTGAGAGGACCTGGTAATTTTTTTCCATGGGTGGCAAGGGTAGGCATGGATAATTAAGAAATTTAGGACTTTTCATCCCTTGCCCATCTTGCTGTAATCTGTTGTTTGGGTCCAAAGTATTTATTGCTTATCCAGACTATGCTAGATATGCAAAAGAAATAAGACTTCTGTCCTGAAGGGACCAAGTATAACAAAAACGTGTAAATATTAAAGAGCACTAGGATGTAAAATTATGTCCTTCTAGCCCTTATCGTAATTTGGGTATGTTCTAAATAATTTATTTGGGAATCTTTTGATTTACCCCATTTTCTTTTTTTCCTGAGTATTTCTCTGTATTCTTTAATACTAAGCTTTGAAAGTTACTCAGTCAAATACTGTTTTCACAGGATACACTCTTCTGCTTATCCTCTATTCTCCTAGGATAATTACTGTTTACACATGCATTTATATATATATATATGTGTGTGTGTATATACACACAATATGATATATAGATAGTTTTTATTTAATATTCCTCTTGGTTCACATACTTATGATCATATAATATTTAAAATGGTGTTCCTTGCTTTTTCATTTTAATTATATTTTTCCATTTTCATAGAAATGCTTCATTCTTAATTCTTGCATTACCATCTGTTGAGGTAACCTTACATCATATATTTGACTATTCCCAGTTCTTGACATTAAAGTTATTTCTGTTATTTTACTAACAGTGATAATGCTGTGATAAACATCATTATACATACTGATTTTTCATATCTTGTGTTATTTTCTTAGAATTTACTTTAAAAAATTGAATGCTTTTGCTAAATATTGTAAATTCTTCAAGTTGCATTTTGGAAAGGGAGAGTGAATATTTTATCAACTAGTCTGGTTTCTTGCTGCCATCAGTGACTGAATATCTTAATCTGAATCTCACAGTGTAGTGGATTTTAGTAGTGCTGAAAACAAGGTTTCTGTAGTGTATTATCATGATGAATTATACTTTAAAGGCTGTCAGTGGTTTAAAGCTTAATAGCCTGATAACTAATGAAAATGCATACAAGATGGAAAGTGGGTAGTATTTCTTGTACATTGCATCTCAGATCTAAATATTTTAGCATTTAAATTTCAAAGCTGAAAATAAATGTACTAATTTATTATATTCATTTCCTGTTTTCTGTTTAAAGAAATTAAGGTATAAATGTTGAGATTTTAGCTAATTCACATAAGCAAGATGTGAAGCAAGTGACTATTCAACTCCACCTCTTCCTGAGACCCATTCTGAAGATGAGACCCCAGTTCTTTGGGGATTCATCTTTCTTGTTCATGGCTTTTTGTAATTGTCAAGGAATGACTGGGAACCAAGGATCTTTAAAAAAATGTGTATTAAAGCATTGAAGTAATAACAACTGTGCTTTCTCTGCTTATGATTATTACTGATTATATTATCCTTTCATAATATTGGTGTTGTATTCTTGGTTATGAAATATTAAGGTCTTATTTATTATGTATGTTTGTGTTCTGTATTTTCATATATATCTCATCTGATTTTTAATCATGTATTGTAGATAATGTCATTAATAATATTTATTAACATTCATTATAAAAAATAATTTTTGGTTTTTAATGTGTGTTGACTAATTCAAGTCACAATAGTTTTGAGATAGTTGAAAAAGAAAATAAATGTATTTTAATGTGCTATTTATACTTGAGTTATTTCATGCTTGTAATTGCCTTTAGCAATAAATTGTGCCAGTTATTTGAAATCTTAGAAATTCTTCATGTTTCTGTTAATATTGTCATTACATTTTTTTCTCTCAGAAATATAAATTGATCCATACATGTTCTTCTTATGTATGTTTAATCTATAAGACCAAATATTCAAAAACATTAAATATCAGTTATCTTAGGATTTTATTATGTATATATCTACCTCTGTGTAAATCAGGGGTTCTTAACCTTTAAGAAGGATCACAGACCCCTTCAAAAAATCTGATGAAAAATATGAACCATCCTCTGAAAACAGTTGTAAAACCACATTTTCTAAATTTTATATTCTATTTTAGGTGGTTCATAGACCTCCCAAAGTCCTTCCAGAGACCCCAGGTTAAGAACCCCTGTAATGTTAATGTTGCAGTTTTATATTAGCATATGTTCATATTCCATTAATGAAAATGTGTGATTATTTCCAGTAGATATTTTTAAATTTCTAAGTTATCGCAGAATGAAATGTATTTTACCAGAAGATCGCTTAGTAAACATTTGATACTTTTGTCTTTTAGGGCACAGTGGGAGTTAATTTATAAACATGCTATGAATATTTTTCAGCTTCGTGTGCCAATATGTAGAATTGTGGTTTTGTTTCTAATAATTTTTTTCCTAACCAGCAGTGTTATTATAATTAGCTAATATACAGTATTGGAAATACTATTTGGATGCACGTCCTACCCAAATATTGAGTTTTGTTTTCTTTTCAGAATCATATCAAAAAGTTAGAAGGAGAGATCTACCGATACCACTGTGCTATTCCTGGAAGCAGGAAGACAATCCTTATGATTACAAATAGGTATTAACTTTAAGTGACATTTTTTCAAATGCAAATTATATAGATCATAAGAATTGTTAAATCCTCAAATGGCAGAGGATTCGGAGAACTATACTTCAACTGCACAATGTTCATTGTCATAGATGCACAAAATACTGATCTAGATAGGTCCTTTGAGGTCATCTGTTCTGACCCTCCTATTTTGGAGACGCTGAAACTGAGACTCAGCGTGGTTTAGGGGCTTATCTGAGTTACACAACTACTTAGAGACAGAGTCTAGAATAGACTTCGTAAGTGCAGTAGTGACATCTTTATATGTGAATTATAAATCTAGGTATGGAGGGTGAATTCATGAATCACTTTTTATTATTAGGTTTTATTTTGGATGACTAGCATACCTTTTTTAAAAGATGGTATTATTTCCGTGTATTTTTTCCAGTTTTTTTCTGAGTATCTTGGGAGTGGTAGATAATTTTTCCAAATAAAAGAACTTGTACTGAACTACTAAGTTAATTTTTTTGAGATTTACCCTACATCACTTATTCCAAATGACAGTTATAGATGAATAATTTTCAAAACTTTCTAAGTTATGTGTTTTGTAGGACTAAGACAACGTACTTAATGTAGGTAAAATCTGCGTTAGATTCCTTACTAATGCATTTAAATATATCTGAATGAGAAGGAGAAAAAGGAAAGCTAAAATGAGAATTCAGACTTAAACCTGCAAGCTTTTTCAAAGAGGGAGTTAACCAGTCATCTGATTTACCCATTAATTAAGAAGTAAAAATATTCACAAAACAATCTAAAAAGCTGTTTTTACAGATTTGACAAGTAATCATTTATTTTTTATGCCCATAATTTTATATTGTATCCATTAGATTAGGCCAAAACTAATATTTATTTATATTGTGTATGTACTTAGCTGCAATGGCAATGTGTTAATTCATTTTAAAATTGTATACCTTTAAGTAATGCAACACTAGGCAATGGAAATCAGGGTTTTTGCTTTTTTTTTTTTTTTGGTAATACTTAATACTTTAGTACTTTTCTTTTTTGGTGAGGAATATTGGCCCTGAGCTAACATCTGTGCCCGTCTTCCTCTATTTTGTATATGGGATGCTGCCACAGAATGGCTTTATGAGCTGTGCATAGGTCTGAGCTCGGGATCTGAACCTGCCAACCCCAGGCCTCTGAAGTGGAGCACTTAACCACTATGCCACCGGGCTGGCCCCTAGCACTTGTTTTGATTTAGGCATTTTGTGGGAATATTACTGTATACATTATACATCTGGTTTCTCTTTAAGTAAATTGAAAAGTCATAACTTAAATCGAGTCACTTTCAGAGCTTTTCAGAAGGCAATTAATAAAATAATATTCCTGACCAATACAATGACTTAGTCTCCTTATAGCTTTAGTAGGCAGAATTTTTTTTTTTTTTCTTTTTTGTGGGGAAGACTAGCCCGGGGCTAACATCCATTGCCAATCCTCCCCTTTTTGCTGAGGAAGACTGGCCCTGGGCTAACTTCCGTGCCCGTCTTCCTCCACTTTATATGGGACGCCACCACGGCATGGCTGACAGGCAGATGGGACGCCACCACGGCATGGCTGACAGGCAGTGCGTCTGCGGGCGCCCAGGATCCGAACTCGCGAACCCTGGGCTGCCAAGCGCGGATTAAACCGCTGCGCCACCAGGTGGCCCCAGTAGGCAGAATTTCTAACAGGAATTTCTGTGATTGAAGTGGTTATCATTATGCTAATCTGTTTGACCTTCAATGATTACATAAAAGTAGCATTTCTTTCAAAATCAGTATTTTAAAAAAATACTTTTATTGCTAAAATTATGCTTATTCATTGTAGATAATATAGATCAGGAATCAACAAAATTTCTTTGAAGGGACAGATAGTAAATATTTAGGCTTCGAGGGCCATACTACTTAGCTCTGCTTTCGTAGTGAGAAAACAGCCATGAACAATATGTAAATGAATGGGGTGGCTGTGTTCCAGTAAAATTTTATTTACTAAAACAGGCATGGGCTGGAATTGGCTCATAGGCCATATTTTCCCCACTTCTGATATAGATAATAGTTAGAAAGATGAAAATAACTAAAGTAACCTTACGTTGTGGTTTGCATAGGACAGAGCTGATTTGCCTTTTTTATCCCAATGTAATTATTAGTAGCTGTCCCATTCATTCTTACAAATGTCCTGGTTTGAATGATAAATTATATGGTAACCCTTAAAAATAGCCCTCACCAGCAGTCCCACCATCCAGAGATAATTAGCTGGTGTATCAGATTTTTGCACTACAGTCATGCATTGCCTAATGATGAGAACATGTTCTCAGAAATACGTCATTAAGCAATTTTGTCATTGTGCAAATATCATAAAGAGTACTTAGGCAAACCTAGATGGTATAGCCTACTACATACCTAGGCTATATGGTACTGATCTTATGGGACCACCATCATATATGTGGTCTGTTGTTGACTGAAATGTCGTTATGTGGCTCATGACTGTATATGTATTTTACAAAAACTATGTACAAAAAATGCATTATGTACATTTAACCGACCTAGGTTTTTCACCTAACAATGTAGTGTGATCATCTTCCCAAACTATTAAATAGTCTTCGACAACATGATTTTTAATGACTACATAATATTGTATTTATGGATACACTATAATTTATTCAAATACTGCCTTATTATTTTATATTCAATTTTCTCCTCTCAAGATTGTATTATTATAAACACATCTTTGCAGCTAAGTCTTTTTTTTCTATAATTATTTCCTTAGGATAAATTCTTATTAGGGGGATTGCTGATTTAAAAGTTGTAAAGATCTTTGAGGCCCTTTCTATATATTGCCTCATTGTTTTATCAGAAAGGGTGTATAAGTTTTTTTACATACAACTCACAGTAAATGAGAGTGTCCTTTCTCCTGTGTTTTGCTAAGACTAAGTGTTGTCATTTGAACTTTTATGTTTTTGCTAATTTACTAGGTAGAAAATAATTTCTTTGTTTTAATTAACATTTATTCGATTGCCGATGAGTATGAGTATTTTAATATATTCATCTTCCATTTATAGTTTGTATTCTGTGAATTGCTTGTTCATATCCTTTGCTCATTTTTCCTTATGTTAATCTTTTTCTTACTGAATTTAAAGAGCATTTTGTAAATTAATGATATTAGCCTTTTTTACCCAATGTATTATTAACATCTTAATGTATTTATTGAGTTTTCCAATATATAGGACTTTTACTTTTTCCACATTGAAATTCATCTAAAATTTGGTCTCAATATTTTTTTCTTATCAGTTTTTAGGAACAAAATACAAGTTCTCATGACCTAAATTTATCAGGCTGCAACTCTACTAGTTGGTCCTAACTCCTACATAATATTTTATTTTAGTAATCTTCATTAGGAAATTGTTCCCTGGACAGACTTTTTTTTTAAACCATCTGTCTTAGTCTGTTTGGGCTGCTGTAATAAAAATACCATAGATGAGTGGCTTGAACAACAAACATTTTTCACAGTTCTGGAGCTGGGGAGTCCAAGATCAGGGTGCCAGCAGATTGTGTTTCTGGTGAGGGCCCACTTCCTGGTTCATAAATAGCTGTCTTCTTGCTGTGTCCTCACATGGCAGAATGGGCAAGGGAGCTTTCTCCGGCCTCTCTTATAAGGGCACTAATCCCATTCATGACAGCTCCACCCCAATGACCTAATCACCTCGCAGAGGCCCCATGTCCAAATACCATCACACTGGGGATTAGGATTCAAAATATGAATTTTGGGAAGACGTAAGTATTCAGTCCGTTGCACCATCAATGTTTGACAGATACAGGGACACAGAGATGCAAGTTACATCTTCTGTCCCCTCCCTAACTAAAAGGACCTACAAATTGTCAGTGACATCACAGTGTGAGAGGTGGTAGGATAAAGTGATGTACAGAGACTCTGAAGACAGGAAAAACTCTTGGTCTAGTCAGGTGGGAACCAAGTTGTCTTGGGGAAGGTGTTAGGTGTTCTAGATCAGGAGGTACTTGAGCTGAGTCTTATAGAATATGGAGCTGTTGTACATAGGCATCATAGTGATGGAAGATCACTAATTTTTTTTAAAGTATAGACTTACTTTATTGTTTAGTATCGCAGCTTTTTACACAGGGATATATGCACATAGTACACATGTAAGTCTCTCTCTTTTTTTCTTTCCCACCAAAGTCTTATAAATAAGGAGTGATAAGATGAGGTTTCTAGTTTAGAAAGATCTCTGGCAGCAGTTTGGATGCTGGATTGGAGGAGGGTCAGATTGGAGGCAGAGACTATATTAGTTTTCTATTACTGCTCAACAAATGATCGTAAAATTAGCATCTTAAAACAATACAAATTTATTATCTCACTGTTTCTGTGGGTATGGAGTCAGGCATGGCATGGCTGAGTTCTCTGAACAGGTCTCACAAAGCTGAAATCAAGGTTTATCTTTCCTTCTGGAAGCTCTTCAGAAGAAGCCCCTTCCAAACTCATTTAATGTTCTCGGCAGAATTCAGTTCCTTGCAGTTGTAGGACCAAGATCCCTCTTTTCTTGATCTCTGTCAGCCAGGAGGCTGCCCTCAACTCCTGGAGCCTACCCCACGTTCCTTGCCATGTGGCTCTCTCTTTCTTCAAACCGTTAACAATCCTCTGAATCTCTGACTTGTCTGTCTCTGACCCAGATGTAAAGGACCCATGCGATTAGGTCAGGCCCACCCAGATAAACTTTTTTCTTAATGTCACCTGTGCCTTGTAATAAAACCTAACCATGGGGGTGAAATCCATCATATTCATAGTCCTGGGGATTATACAAGGCTATATACGAGGAGATGGGGAATCTTGGGGAACATCTTAGAATTCTGTCTACCACAAAGACTGTGGCAGTTATCCTGATAGGGAGTGGTGAGGGCCTCAACTAAAAGAGTGAGACTAGGAATGAAGATGTAGCCTTAAGGGACCAAGGGTTGGTGACTGAACGTGGGAGAGAAGGGAATACAAGATGACTTTCTGGTATTTGGCTGGAGTACCAAGGGGTTTGGTATTACCATTTACAGTAATTTGAGGAAAAAGATGATGATTGTTTTGTTTTTGAACTTACTGAGTTTGACACAGCTTTGAGATATCAAAGTAGAGATGCCTTAGTAGTCAGGGAGACAGATATAGATAATTTGAGTTTGGATAAAGATCTGGAGTTGAGATCCTGGAGACTGCCCTGAGAGAGCGTGTCAGATAGAAGACTAAGATTTGACCTCTCGTAAACATAGAGCAGGAGGAAGAGAATGAAGAAAGTTTAAGGTGGGCGGAGAATGACATTATTGGAGTGGTCAAAAGAAGAGAGTTTTAAGACAATTGGAATGGTGAATTGCATTTGACACAGTGATTTGTAATAGTTGTCTTTAACTCTTAGCTCTATCATCTGATTCTCTACTGGGGCAGGAGGTGGGGGGACAGAATTCACTTCCTGGAGACTATTTGGAATGTGTAGGGATGTTGGAGGTTGTCACAATTATTAGAGGGCACTATTGGCACTTGGTGGGCTGGAGCTAGGGTCGCTGAACCTCCTACAGTGCACAACACAGTCCCTAACAAGCCCCAAATTGCACTAGCACCTCTGCTGAGAAATACAGTGCCAGGAGTCTGTTTCAGTCCCCACATTCCATTGGTCACCAAGTTCACTCAACTACCTTCTAAATATCTGGAATCTAGCTCTTTCTTCTCCCTTATCACAGCCACTGCCTTACTTGAGGCTCTGTTTCCTGATTGGACTATTACAGTAACTTCCTACCTTGATTGTCTACCCCTCCTCTCCTCTCTTGGCCACTGGAGCCGTGACTCCAAGATAAGAAACGTTATCATGTCATTTGCATTGCTTGTAGATTAAAGTCAAATTTCCTTAAAATGGCGGAAAACAAAATGCCCTTCTAGATCCAGCACTACACTAATTTTTTTTACCTCTGTGTATTTCTGGTACTCCAGCTACAGACCTCCACATTCCTCAAATAAATCTTCCCTTCTTTGTACCCTTATATATGTCAATGCATTGTTCCCTTTGTCTGGACTATCATTTCCCTTTCTCACCTAGAGAATTCCTTCCTTTTAAGAGTCAGCTCTTATGCCACCTACTTTACCAACATAATCAGCCCCTCTCCTCTGTGCTCCAGAAGAATTTCCTGCATACTCTGCTATTGCACTTATCTAACTGTGCTGTAGCATTTATTTGCATGTTTATTTCCCTTTCTAGTCTATGAGAAACCCTATCTTCTTTGTTTCTCCATCTCCCTAGATATTTGTAGAATTAACAGTTGTTCCTGTTTCCTAGTTTTGCTTTCTGTAATAGAAACTTTAGAATCAAGTACAGTTATATCAGTAATTAATCTGAATCACATCCTGGGAAATCAGTGTGGATGCTCTTTAAGAATTGCGTGACTTTTTTGTCGTTGCTATTGAGTAAAATGGGATACTCACTCTGATATAGTACATTAGTGTTAAAGTGTTCAAACCTGATATTTATTAGTAGTCCTAACGTGAATCTTTGCTGACATTTGAGGTTTGTGACATTTCTTGCACATTCTTTCTTGACTGGAAGGCATAAATGACTGACAGTAAAGAGCAATTAATAATTTTCCAAGTAAGACATTTTCAGGGGCTTCTGCCTCTATTGCTTACCACGTGGGGGTAGAGCCTCTTCCTTATGTGCTTCAAAGATGATTTGAGTTTTTTGGTCAGTTTCAAAAAAAGAAATGACACTTTTCTGAATTTTGCAAGATTGACAGAAGGGGAATTTTTGAAAGTCTGCTTTGTTAGTTGGTAGGTCCATATTTGCTCTTTATTTGACAGTTATCTAGACCTGTTTTTCTGTGAAGCATACTCTTTTTTAGTGCCAGGTTATATTGTTTACTGAGCAAGAACTACCTGTGCCTTCCAGCAGTATAAAATATTAGAATAATTTACCGCCTTTATCACTACCTGTATGTTTCTGTTTCCTTTTACAAAATAGGCGAGTGTTGTGTATAAAGGAAGTTGAAATCCTAGGCTGTATGTCTATAGACTGGCAGTGTCCATTTGAAGATTTTGTAGTTCCTCCTAGGGTCAGTGGAAATCTGCTACAAATTTCGGTTAAGGTAAGAAAACATGAATCACACCTTTAGAGCCAAGAATTTGTTAAATGAATGGAAACCAAACCTTTCTGACTCTGTTTTACAGTTAACTAGACAAAATGTTTGAGACGATGATGATGATGATTTTATGCTGAAATGTAAAGAAAGATGTAATCTATTTATTTGTGTACTGTACTTTATTTTCTGACAGCCCTTGATTGCATTGAGTGAAATACCAACTTTATCCACTGAAAGAATTAGCATGCTGGTACTTTCTTTTTAGAGGAATAAAGCATTAGTAAATAGGTTTTTTAACTTCATATGGACACCTATTTTGCTATAATCTTAGTTCCTGAAATATTCCCTTTTTTAGGCTTTTAGCAGGTTATTATAAATATTATGGCTAAAACATTCGTGTTTTATAATATTTGGCATTTATAGCATGCTAATACAATTTGAGTATATAATAGTAGTTTTATGTCTTTCCTCCCCATCATTTTCTAAGGAAGAACTTTAATTACATAGCAAGTAATTAGCAAAAATTATACCCCATCTTTTGCTTAGTTCTTAGACTCACTTTACTTTGAAATGTATAATTTTTGTTACATATATTATAAATTTATTTTCACCTCTGTAAAAAAAAAACTACAGATTGTCATTCTAAAGATGGTCATTTCTGTAGTATATTTTTTCCTGAACAATAATGATGTTATCTCTATTACTAAAACTATCTGAAAAACTTTTATCATAAAATTTAATAGTCAGAGATGCTAGTACTCTTAGCCTTTAATTTATGCTTACTTTTCTTCTCATAGAAATTTACAGATAAAAGCTACTGTGAACCCATACTATTTTGTATTTCAGCCTCACCTCATTGTAGACTGTCAAAATGTAGAGTGCCTTAGTATATGAAACATAGTTTTCAAACTAGGAAAGACTGTGTCACTATGCATCTATATTACAGTTTCCTCGGTTATCACTTTTCTTTCACATCAGTGGTGAGAATTGACTTAATGTATTTTACCTTATATAAGAATTTTCTCTATCAGCCAAGGAAATGAAGGAAGGGTTTTTTGATTTGTCAGATGTGATGAGTTATCAAGTGGTGTTTCTGTAGGCTATTTATCATAGCCTGCAGAAAGCTATTATTTTATACAGATTGATGTATACTCATCCAATTTCATAAATTCTAACAACTTACATGTGGAACCACTATCCTTGTACCAAAATGATTTATTTTTTATCATACCTGAATATGTGTATTTGGTCAGTTTACTTGTTGTAAAATAGAGTTGACATTTAAGCATCCAATTAAAGGTCATGATTTTTTCTTTTTTCTCCAGAATAATTTCTTTTCTGTAATTGTTTCTTTTGAAACCCAGGAGCAGGGTCTGTTCCACAAAAAAGACAGTGCCAATCGAGGCTGTCTCCGGAAAATTTACCTGCAGGATACGACCACAGCAGAGGTAAACAATTTATTTTAAAGAGCATCCTCTCAGTTTTTTAGCTAAAAGATGAAAAAAGAAATCTGTTATAATTAACAGTACCCATTATTTCTCCCAAAAGATCTTCCGGTTATAACTTTGGATGCATATATAAGCATGAAATAATACACTATGGGCTTAATAGGGCAGAGGGTCTTCCTTTGCATTATGTGTGTGGACTTGTGCATTACTGTATTCCTGTCTTCAGCTGTGGGACAGGTATGGAGAGCTCCAACTCCTGCTTTATACCTTTCTCCTCCACCAAATGAGCCTGTAATTGTCTTTACCGTTCGTAATAATTCTTTTATTTTACAGACAGCGTATAATGCCATTGAGGATGCACAGTCTGTGAGACACCAGCAAAAACTGATGAAACAGCCATCACTGAAACTTCCCATGCCCTAAATACCACTTTCATCACAGATCCCAGGGGGCTGCTACTGGGAGAAAAAGCAATCATTGGTCTCGTCTGTAAGGCACTCTTCTTTATCTTGCTAAAGAGAATTTTTCAAGCAATCTTTTAGTTTTAGAATTTTTTTCTAGAATAGCTAGTATTGGGTTTTCCATTTTTTCCCTTTAGTTTTGACTCTTATTTTGTAACCATGTCTGTGCTGGCAGTCCACTTCTACACTGCCACCTGAATGGGTCAGACCCTCAAAGAAATATTACTTTAAACACAGAGTGAATTTCCATTAATGTTAAAATTGTGAAGCAAAGGGCAATGGGCTTGTTTTTAATTAAAGTCCTTACTAAAGAATAAGAAAGGAGCTTAGAATGACTTGTGTTCTTTGAGAGGTTTTGCACAAACGTTTGGACAGATGTAGAATATTTTGTTTAAGGGTAATTTGCTCAATAATTGAACTGAGATAACATTTTTGGTAAACCAGGTAATTAACTGAAGAAAAGCCACTAAAGGGAGAAATGAGGTTTCCTGTTTTCTTTTCATGAAAACATTATTTTTCTCCTAATAAAAACCTGTTTTACTTTGGTGATTATTTTTCTTCCTTGCACTATAATGTAAAGACATAGAGAATCAAACCTTAAAATATCTATACTCTGTTCTCTGTAATGTAACATTCACAAAGTTTTGGAAATTATTTATATGCTCTTTCAAGATGAACTTATATAGCACCATTATAATTTGCTGATACATGAAAATATTACACTTTAAGTTTTTTAAGACTCAGAAATATGAAAAATTCAATATTTTTATATTTCCAGAAGTTGTTTTTTACCAGTTGAAAGATTTTTAAGGGCATCATAAGTTAACACTTAACGCACACCTAGAAATGTTTTTTAAATACTTACTAGGAAGAATGAAAAATTTCTAGTTGCTTTGTATGTAAGAAAAGTAAGGCGTGTGTAACAAAAGCGTGGACAAAGATTGGTAGGTGTGTTCTTTGAGGGAGTAAGCCTGTGAGAGAGAATCAGTTCAGTACAGTATTATTTTTGTCCTTTTTGCATCTCGCTTATGCTGATCAGAGATATACTGCCTATTAAAGTTTTTAAAAAAATACTCAAAAATGCTTAATTTCCTTGGATGAATCTTTAAATTTGCTCATGGTTTATAACATGGCGTTTATTTCAAATCACTGAATTAGTGATGAAATGAAAATGTGGACATGCTTGGTTTGCTCTGCTTTTGTTGACGTGTGCTAATGTTTCTACTATCTTTATTCATGTTTTTTAAGACCAACCTTAAAACTTTAAAAATTTTTCCCAGTTATTACTGTAGGCTCCAAAAAGAGGATATAATATATAACTAATACCCTAAATATTTGTTCTCTGATACATTATGCTGGTCTTTGCCTTTTCAATATCATTTTTTTTCTGTGAAGAAAAGTATCATATATAAAACTTCTAGCTTTAAACAGAATTTTTATATCAGTGGTTAATTGCAGTTTATTAAAAGGAGCATTGTAAACAGAATTTCATAGCAAGTGTGCTAGTATTTTTGTCCTTAAAACTGACTTAATCAGGAATTTGAGATATTTGATTGTGTTTTTCATATGATTAAAGCTATTGACAATGTCCTAAATAATTAAGAAATTATATTGTGCTGATGGCATGTACAAAACATTGAACTAAGAGAAATTTATAGGAACCTATAAATTAATCATCTCAGTTGGCTTCAAAATAAACTTTCAAATATTTGTAACATTCTAATTTGATTTAATCCCCAGGGACAGAAATAATACATTGGTAAAGTGTAATAATGTCTTTTGTGTTTTTTAAAGTTCTTTGAGAGTCAGTTACTTAATGAAATAAAACATTTGGTGCACTGATTACAGGTGTGAAAACTTTGTGGGTTTGTGTTATTAAATATTCAAGTAACATTTATTTTTATTTTTTATGTTTTTCCCTTTTCCTCTTCCAATCCTATAATGTGAGAAGTTAGATTAATAGTTGTGGAGAGCTTTAAAAGATGCCAATTAGGGAAAGGTGTTTTCTGGGGATACTGAGCCCCTTTACCACATTGGAGATCTGTGGCACAGGGAGAATACAGAGAACATGTTCAACCAAGGGCCCAACTGCCACACTTTGAAATCCATGGCTGCTTTGCATTGAGGCCAGGCCTTCCATGGTTTCTGTCAGTCACGGACTGTGTGTGGCAAGGATGCTAGGGCAGGCCAGTTCCTGGGAGACATGGAGCTCCTCTGACAGCTGACTTGAGCTTGAAGGCTCTTCAGTGGCCGTGCAGAACCTTTCTTAGACAGCATGGTAGTCTGGGAGGCTTCTGTCCAATGTGTCCCTATGCCTCTGTCTCTCTCCCTCCCTCCCTTCACTGGGAGGTCAAACTTCAGGTCTGAAGGCTTTCCCAGTACTGGAAGAACAGGCCCACACTGAGGACTGGAACAAAGCAGGGGCATCAAAATCAAAAAAGAACAAAAAATCGGCAGAAGAGTACACCAAATCTTCATAAGAAAAATCTGATTTAGGATGGATTTCCTTACTTGTGCTTCATGATTTAGTATTGTTTTTGTTTTGAATTATGCATTAGGGAGGACATGATCTTCTTTTTGGTGCTTTAGGCCTCTAAGTGTATTGATCTGGTGCTGCCTGTGTCTGTATTTTTAACAGTGTTCCATGTGTATTTCTGAGGTACAGCCAGGACTAAAAATTAATGCCCTGGACTTAATCTAACTCTTGAAGAGCTCTACAAATACCAATGCCAGTTAAAATACAGAGTTTCAGTTACTGCCAGAGCCAAAACAACCATCTTTTTATTGAGAAAAAAACCAAAGATTCTTTTGAAGGATAGGAGATTATTGATATCAGAATCATCTGTCCTCGAGGGATAAGCCCTTTTGGTTGAGAATCACTGCCAGAATGTCCACTAATACTGATCAAAGTGGAGTCTATGTCACGTGTGTGTTGGCTCTGAAAAGAAATTGAAACTCACTGGAGCAGAGGGAGCACATTTCTCTCGGTAATTGTGCCTATAGTGGAAGAATTTAGGCTTATTCTTGAATTCATGCTTGAAAGTATCTTCAGTTATAAGGCTATATCATTCAAATACTCAACCTTTGAGTCTCTTTGAACTGAAGAAACCTCGTGTCAGTTTTAAATGAACATGGCCAATCTTGGCTTCTTGAATTTCTTTTAGAACCTTATACCCTTATCCCAAAATCATCTGTGTATTTTCTCCTTATCTAGGTTTTAGGCCTAATAGTGACACAAGCATTTCCCGTGGTAACACTCAAAATCTAAAACCAGCCTTTTGTTTAAATTTCTTTTTCCCAGAGAATTCTTACATGTAGTCTAATATTACTATGGCGGTTCACTAGCAAACATAGCTTTTGAGGTGTAAAAATTAGGAAATAAAAACTTTGTATATAGGACGTAAAACTTGCCTTTATCTCTAATGTGCTGTCAGAATGAAGAATCAAATACATGGTATTCTATCATAATCAAACCATTAGAGAGTTCTGCTGATGTCAGAAGCAGGAAAAAAAAAATGCCCAAGGTGCATACTCTGCCACAACTAGGTAGGGGCTCACCAAGGAGGAAATTATATTTTTAAGAACAGTACATCATATTATAGAGTAATAATGTAACAAATGAGCAGGTGTTCAAAGATTGCAATTTGAATGGAAGCTGTAACATTTTAGCTTTACTAGAGGATGCTGCTGCAAATCAGTTAAGCAAGCACTTATTGAAGGTTTAAATTAAGAAGCCACACTCGAACAGGGCCCATTTCCCTTCCCTGTGGAGTGCTGTTAGAGAATCTTAACCTACTTTGACACTGCTGCTCAAATTTTCCCTACTTCATTCAATTCAGGGTGATTCACACTTTCAAAAATAGTTTAAAAGGGGGGAGGGGGCAGGCATGAGTTAGAGGATTAACAAGAGTTCTTAACTTTTCCAATAAAGATTTCCTGGACTCTGAAGTTATTTGAATATCGGTAACTGTGGTATGGAAGTAGTGGATTTTTTTTCTTTAAGTTTGAGATAAGGGAGTCATACTCCCGAGAGATCCTGGAATAGTTCTAAGGTTTATGTGACATTTTAATATATCTGGAATTATTGACCACAAATACATTGCAGGAAACAACTGCTTGCCCATGTAAAAGATTCCTGTGGTTGAAGTTTAGAGATCTAGAAAATACTCCTCTTGAGTTGACCCCAAATGTACAGAGTGGAAATCTTGCATGACTGTTATTACAATCCAGATGGTGAATGGATACTATTGAAAACAGTGTTTTGTAAGGGCCATAAAGACTAATTACCCATGACTCAGACTGGTGAATAAGAATATATTGCCCGTTCTACCTAAAATTAGTGACTCAATCAATTAATGCTGAATTATAATACAGCCCTTTGAAAATCCAATAGTGGTTATTTTTATGTCAAATAGATTAATTTTAATAGCATTCATTTTTTGGAGAAAATGATTCACTTTTGGGGCCCTTGTTTCACTTGTATTTAAATTCATAGAATTATAATAGTCCATGGTTGGAAGGTCCTTATATTCAACATATATCTGTTTTCCTGTGGCTTCCATCCATTGAGCTCGGTCCCAAATCCTTGGGGCCACCAGAATAAGAATGACTCTCTTTCTATATACGAAAGCCTGTATATGGGAGCGCTGCATGGTAGAATTGATGGCTGGTCTCATGTCCTACCATTCATTCAGGAAAGCATGTAAGTCTTCAAGTTCTCAACTTTTTCGACCTAAACCATCCCCAATTAGAGATATCTTCAAGTCATTCCATAACCTCAGTGGCTGTCCCGTACATACAACAGTTCATCCCTGTCCCTCTCAGATATGGTACACTGATCTGAGCGAGTGCTGTAGGAACCAGTTGAGGCAGCATGGGACTTGGGCAATTTCATATTTTTCTACGGCTTTTCTAATAGTATTAAGTATCCCAACCTATTAAAGTAATTATATAAAATAAAATTTCCCCATTATTGTAATGCTTTTCCCCATTATTATAATTATTAATCTTGTAACTTTTACTTACACGAGAGCATTGTTATCCCTTTTATCACTTTTACTAAAATAGTGAATTTGTGTGGTACTGTAAATTTAAAAATCAAAAGACTCTGAAAAAAATCCCTTTACTTCTCTCAGCCTTAGTTTCTTCATTTGAAAATAAGACCTTTGGGCCAGATCTGCCTTTTTATGATCCCTATGGATTTTACAGATATTGACAAAATGATGAGTTTTATAATTGTTATTTTGAAGTGAGAGATGTGTTACTTGAAGTTTTTAGTCTCTCTTTCTCACAATATCCCCATAGACATTAAATATATATTTTTAATAATCAATGAGTTTTTTTTTTTTTAACCACAAAGCCTTTAATAGAAAAAGAAGAGGAAGTGAGTTATTGTTGCTAGTCCTTGCACATGAAAATGGTCTGGAGGTGGAGGGTGCAGGTAACTGAGTGCTGAAAGAGAACCCCTAGGTGACCTGTAAAGAGGAATGGCCAAGTCTGTAGCCAGATGACTGCTGTGAAAATGGAATCCTGCCCTTCTTTCTCAGAGGCACACCCTCAGCAGTGTCCTTTAGTTGTCTGAGGATCCAGGCTGTGATGCAGTCACAGCTCACGCCAGGCCAATCTAGGCTCTCCATAAGATATCACTACAATGTACTGAATGTTTATGTCTCACTAAAAGTCTTATGTTGAAATTGTAACCCCCAAGGTGATTGTATTAGGAGATGGGGCTTTTGGGAGATGATTACATTATGAGAGTGAGGCCCCCAGGAATGAGATTAGTGGCGTTATACAAGAGACCCTGAGAGGTCCCTCACACTCTTCCACCATGTGAGGACACAGGGAGAAGACACCATCTTGTCTGTGGAGAAGTGGGCTCTCACCAGACACCAAATCTTCTGGTGCCATTGTCTTGGACTTCCCAGACTCCAGTACTATGAGAAATAAATGTTTATTGCTTATAGGCCACCCGGTTTATGGTATTTTTGTTACAGCAACCCAAACGGACTAAGACAGTCACCCACTCAGAAGACTACCCTGCTGGCCAGCCCTGTCATCTGAAATTTTGTAGGATTCCTTGCTTTGGATAAAGGGTTGCAAATGTTAACCATGTGGATTAATTTGCATTAATTAATTTACAAAATCAGAAAAAGGTAGGTCACTGCCAGGACTAGATTTCCAAGCAGTTAGAAAAAGAAGTAGCCAATAAAAAGTATTAAGTAGATATGCTTTAAAAGAAGTATTAAAAACAAGATACTATAAAAAAAGAGGCAGGTTTGAATAAGAACCAAATAGATCTTCTAGAAATGAAAAATATTATTGAAATAAAAAGTCAATGGATAACCATAACAGTAAGTTAAACATAGCTAAAGTAAGAATTAGTGAACTGGAAAATAGAACTGACTCAATACATTTCCTGGAATGCAGCAGGGAAACAGATGGAAAATATAAAAGAGAAGTTAAGCAACATAGAGGATAGAATAATATCCAACATGCTTCTAATCTAAGTCCTAGAGAGAGACTAGAGAAACGGTTGTTATGGTCCAGAATTTATGAAAGATATGATTTGATAAACACAGGAAACAAAGTGAGCCCAGAGCAGGATAAGTAAGAATAAATCCAAATCTAGACATGCATTGGATTGAAACCATAGCATTGCAAACACAAAGAGAAAAATGGGAAAACAAGGGGCTGGCCCGGTGGTGCAGCCGTTTAGTTCGCGCTTGGCAGCCAGGGGTTCACCGGTTCGGATCCTGGGTGCCCGTGCACGCACTGCCTGTCAGCCACGCCGTGGCGGCGTCCCATATAAAGTGGAGGAAGATGGGCATGGATGTTAGCCCAGGGCCGGTCTTCCTCAGCAAAAAGAGGAAGAATAGCAACGGATGTTAGCTCAGGGCTGGTCTTCCTCACACACACACAAAATGGGAAAACAACTAGAAAAAGCAGAGAGATTACTGACAAAGGACCAACAATTAGACTGACAGCAGAATTCTCACAACATAGCACCCCAGAGACAATGGGATATCTATAAATTGTTGAGAGAGAACCAACTGTCTGCCTAGTTGAAGAGTGAGGATTAAATAATCCTATTTAAAAAAAAAGACGTTTTCCACTTTCAGATCCTTTCTGGAAAAATTACTAAAGGATGACCTTCAGGATGACCATCCTTCAAAAGGATGACCTTTTGAACCCCCAAAAGCAGGAATAAAATATAAGAAGGAATGGGGACAAAGAAATTGGTAAACTTTTAAATAGCAACAAAGGTGCATAAGAAGTTAATCAAAACTTTGCAAGACATTTATGGAGAAAATTATAAAACCCTATTGAAACAAAGTTTAAATTTTCTTAAATAAATGGAAAGTTAAAAATGTTCATAGGTGGTAAGATTTATTAAACAGTAATCATATTCAAACTCATCTATAAATTTAATGCAATTATAATCAACATTCCATTAGTTTT
Organism: Tapirus indicus; assembly: GCA_031878705.1. Lineage (NCBI taxonomy): Eukaryota > Metazoa > Chordata > Mammalia > Perissodactyla > Tapiridae > Tapirus > Tapirus indicus. The sequence continues at coordinate 53,150,235 of CM062918.1, read as the reverse complement.
GTGTGTGTGTGGAACTTGAAAGGCTGTTCCAAAAATTCACATGGAAGAGTGAAAGGCCAAGAATTGATTAATCAATTTGAGGAATAAGATCAAGTGGATGGCACATTTTATTCTTTCAATTTTATTTCATTTTATTATTATTATTATTATTTTGCTGAGGAAGATTCACCCTGAGCTGTCATCTGTTGCCAATCCTCCTCTTTTTTTGCTTGAGGAAGATTAGCCCTGAGCTAGCATCTTTCCCTATTTTTTATGTGGGCCACTGCCAGAGCATGGCTGTTGAGTGGTGTATGTCCATGCCCAGGATCTGAACCTGTGAACCCAGGCCACCAAAGCAGAGCATGCCAAACTTAACCACTACACCATGGGGCCGGCCACTGTTCTTTCAATTTTAAAGCTTACTAAAAAAAAATAATAGTTAAAACAATGTAACATTTTCAGAGAAATAGGTAGATAAATGGAACAAAATAGAGAGACTAACAACAGACCAATGTATATATGGAAATACATGATATAATAATAATAATAAGAAGAAGAAATCAAATTTATATAGTTCCTACTATATAAGTTCCAGGCACTGATCTAGGAGCTTTACATATTCTAATTTATTTATCCTCACAGGTGACATAAAATTTCAGTCAAGCACAGCAGCCTTACTCATAATAGCCAAAAGGTGGAAACAACCCAGGTATCTATCAAGGGATGAATGGATAAACAAATTGTGGCATAGACATACAGTGGAATACTATTAAGCTATGAAGAGAAATGAAGTACTGATATGGAGGTTTGGTTCCAGGCCACCACAATAAAGCAAATATTGTAATAAAGCAAGTCACATGGATTTTTTGGTTTCCCAGTGCATACAAAAGTTATGTTTACACTATACTTAGTCTATTAAGTGTGCAATAGCATTATGTCTAAAAAACAATGTACATACCTTAATTTAAAAATACTTTATTGCTAAAAATGCTAATCATCATCTGAGCCTACAGTGAATTATAATCTTTTTGCTGATGGTGGGTCTTGCCTTGATGTTGATGCTGCTGACTGATCGGGGTGGTAGTTACTGAAGGCTGGGGTGGCTGTGGTAATTTCTTAAAATAAGACAACAGTGAAGTTTGCTGCATCAATTGACTCTTCCTTTCATGAACAATTTCCCTGTAGCATGCAATGCTGTCTCATAGCATTTTACCCATGGTAGAACTTCTTTCAAAATTGGAATCAATCCTCTCAAACCCTGCCACTGCTTTATCAACTAAGACTATGTAATATTCTAAATCCTTTGTTGTCGTTTCAACAATCTTCACAGCATCTTCACGAGGAGTAGATTCCATCTCAAGAAACAACTTTCTTTGACCATCAATAAGAAGCAACTCCTCATCCATTAAGGTTTTATCATGAGATTGCAACAATTTATTCACATCTTCAGGCTCCACTTTTAATTCTAGTTCTCTTGTTGTTCCTACCACATCTGCGGTAACTTCCTCCACTGAAGAGTTGAAGCCCTCAAAGTTGTCCATGAGGGTTGGAATCAACTTCTTCCAAACTCCTATTAATATTGATATTCTGACCTCTTTCCATAAAGAGCAAATGTTCTTAATGGTGTCTAGAATGGTGAATCCTTTCCAGAAGATTTCACTTTGCTCAGGTCCATCAGAGGAATCACTATCTATGGCAGTATAGACTTACAAAATGTATTTCTTAAATAATAAAACTTGAAAGTCAAAATTACTTCTTGATCCACAGGCTGCAGAATAGATATGTTAGCAGCATGAAAACAACACTCATCTTGTCCGTCTCCATCAGAGCTCTTGGGTGACCAGGTGCACTGTCAATGAGCAGTAATATTTTGAGAGGAATCTTTTTTTCTGAGTAGTAGGTCTCAGCAGTGGCTTGAAATATTTAGTAAACCATGTTGTAAACAGATGTGCTATCATCCAGGCTTTGTTGTTTCATTTCTAGAGCACAGGCAGAGTAGATTTAGCATAATCCTTAAGGGCCCTGGGATTCTTGGATGGTAAATGAGCATGGGCTTCAACTTAAAGTCACCAGCTGCATTAGCCCCCAGCAAGAGTCAGCCTGTCCTCCGAAGCTTTGAAGCCAGGCATTGACTTCTCTTCTCTAGCTACGCAAGTTCTAGATGGCATCTTCTTCCAGTATAAGACTGTTTTGTCTACATCAAAAAACACGTTGTTTAGTGTAGCCACCTTTATTAATTATCTTAGCTAGATCTTCTGGATAACTTGCTGGAGCTTCCAAATCAGCACTTGCTGCTTCACCTTGCCCTTTTAAGTATGGAGGTGGCTTCTTTCCTTAAACCTCATGAACCAGCCTCTGCTAGCTTCAGACTTTCCCCTGCAGCTTCCTCACCTCTCTCAGCCTTCAAAGAAGAGAAGAGAGTTAGGGTCTTGCTCTGGATTAGGCTTTGGCTTACGGGAATGTTGTGGCTGGTTTGATCTTCTATCCAGACCACTAAAACTTTCTTCGTATCGGTATTAAGGCAGTTTCGCTATTTTCTCATTCATGTACTCACTGGAGTAGCACTTTTAATTTCCTTCAAGAACATTTCCTTTGCATTTACTACTTGGCTAACTGTTTGGCACAAGAGGCCTAGCTTCAGCCTGTCTCAGCTTTCAACATGCCTTCCTCACTAAGCTTAATCATTTCTAGCTTTTGATTTAAAGTGAGAGATGTGCGACTCTTCCTTTCACTTGAACACTTAGAGGTCTTTGTAGGGTTATTAACTGGCCTAATATCAATACTGTTGTGTCTCAGGGAATAGGAAGGCCTGAGGAGAGGGAGAGAGATGGGGGAATGGCTGGTTGGTGGAGAAGTCAGAACACACACAATATTTATCAGTTAAGTTTGCTGTCTTCTATGGGTGCAGTTCGTGGCACCCAAAACAATTACAATAGTAACATCAAAGATCACTGATCACAAATCACCATAATGAATATAATAATAATGATAAAGTTTGAAATGTTGTGAGAATTACCAAAATGTGACACAGAGACACCAAGTGAGCAAATTCTGTTGGAAAAATTGCGCCGATAGACTTGCTTAGTGCAGGGTTGCCACAAACCTTCAATCTGTGAAGCACAATAAAACGAGGCTATACCTGTACATGCTACGAGATGAATGAACTCCAAAAGCTGGTAATGGTAAGTGAAAGAAGCCAGACACAAGAGGTCACGATTCTTTCTGTATTAAATATCCAGAATAGGCAAGTCCACAGAGACAGAAAGCAGATCAGTGGTTGCTAGGGGCTGGGGGAGGGGGAGATGAGGAGTGATCACTTAAAGGGTATGGGATGTTCTTCTGGGGTGATGAAAAAGTTATGAAACTAGAGAGAGGCTGTGGTTGCACAATATCGTGAATGCATTAAATGCTGCTGAATTGTACACTTTAAAATGGTTGATTGTTAATGTGAATTTCACCTCAATAAAAAAATTTCAGTCAGCAAAAATAGACCAATCAATAAATATTGCTTGGGAAATTGGCTTATTCACATGGCAAAGAATGAAATGGGATTCCTTCTTCATACTGCAGACCAAAATAAATACCAGGTATATTAAAGATCTAAATGCAAAGCAATACTTTAAAACTTATGGAAGAAAATATAGAATAATATCTTTATGGTCTTGAGAAGCTAGAATTTTCTGTGAGAGAAAAGAACATCAAAAAGTTAAATGACAAGACACAAACTAGGGGAAATGTTTACAACCAGTGCAACTGACAAAGGATTATTATTGAGAATATATGATGAACTCATTCATCTCAGTGAGAAAAAGACAACAACTCAACAGAAAAATGAGCGAAGGCTATGAACAGGCAATTCACAGAAAAGGAAATATGAAAAGTAATCAGGAACATGCAAACTGAAACAATGAGATGCCCTTTACATCTGTCAGGTTGGCATAACACAAGTTTGAGAACAGCTGATGCTTCACAGGATGTGGAGACATGTGCACAGTAAGACATTGCTGGTGGGATGTAAATCCCTTTAGAGAGCAGTCTGACAATACCTGCCAGAGCCGAACACATGCACACAAAACAACAGTTCCACTCTGGACATCCAACCTGGAGACTCTCCAACAAGCAAAGAGGAACTAAGTAAATATACGAGGATGGACACTGCAATACTTTAAATAAACACAAAAATATGGAAACAACTGTTTATCAGTTGCGAATTAAAAAAAAAACAGGCAAAAAGAATACTAAAATAGCAGCTATAAGAATAAATGAACTGTGTGTGTGTGTGTGTGTCTGTGTACATGTACACACACATATACACATAATCTAAAAAACAAAACGTTGAGTGAAAAGAACAAGTTGCAAAGAAATTTAAGGCACATGAAAATTATATATGCCAACTTCAGAACACTGATGATTTCTGGGAAGGGAGGATAAGAGAAGGAATGGGATAGGAGAGAGATGGGCTTTAGGTATGTCTGTGATGATTTGTTCATTAAAAATAAAAAAGAGTGATTGCTAGCAAAAATGGCAAAATGTTGACATCTGTTAAATCCAGGTGGTAAGGGCATAGTGTTTATAAGATTATTTTTCACACTTTATGTGCACAAAGCATTTCATATTAGAAAGAAAGAGAAAGAGAGAAGAAAGCATGACCTCATGGTCCTGACACTATCTGAACTAGGAACTGTGTTAGCACAGCAGGGGGAGTTGGGCTGCATTTGTCTCTGACCAGAGCCCAGGACGCTCTCTAAAGAAAGGATTGACCTGTAAGGGGGATCCTGGTGAGAGTGGAGGGAGCGGATGTTGAAGTGACTCTGGGTCTTGGCAAAAGACAAGGAGGGAAAACAGGAGAAGGGAAGATTCCAGAAGATTCCATGATCCCCTCTGGGGATGTCTGCTTAAACAAAGCAGGATGGAACCCGTGCACTATCCGCTCTCTCCTCACATACCACCCAGATGACAGCACAGGAATGAGAAAGGAACGGACCAACAAAGGGAGGCCAGCGGAGGGGAGATGTCACAAATTTGATTGTAATTGACTTAGCAAATGGGATACAGCTGACACGTAGAGGGTTTGGTGGGGGACGGGGGGATACCAAAAAGCAGTGAACGGCTGGTCATGCTGAGCAACACTGGGAAGCCTTCTGAAGTAAAGGTGGCCATGTTTTGCGTGGAACTGAAACCAAGAGGATTCACTGAAAGTCTTAAAATGAGTAGATCCCCACTTCTCCTCCCCAACCTCCTACAGCTAGCTAGTATCCCTTCTCTGGACTTGGAAGGAGACAGGGGTGTGCAGGGGCAGAGGCAGTAATTTCCTTGGAGAAACCGACCCTGAAAGTTTCTGCACGCTGCGATGCCAGGCCCAGTGTGGGGCAGTTAGAGGTGCGACACTGAAAGTGGGAAGCAGTTAAAGAAAAAGGAACATTTTGATTAAGCAGACCCCCGGCCTCCCCTTCTTCCCTCACACTCCCCAAACACTAGCAGTTGGGTTCAGAATCCCAGACAGGAAAGTAGTCATTTTTTTTCTCTGGAGAAACTGATTTGCCCAAGACATTTTTGAGATTTTTGGCATTAGAGATTTTTGACATTTGAGGGTCTCCCGACAGAGAAGAGGGTTTGATGCTGACCTGTGATGGCTGCTGCAGCAGGGGGGAGGCGCGGAGTCTCAGAGTGGGGATGAACCCGGGACACAGGCAGAGCAATGACCCCCGGGGAAGGAAGGGGCCTGCCCAGGAGAGCACCGACAAGAAGTCCGACTTCATACTACTACCTATAAGGCAGGTATTTGTTCCTTGAAGGTGGAAAATACTACAAAGTACAGAAAAAATATACAAGTCTGATTATGTGGGAGAGAATTTCTAAGGAAAGTCAGTTCCATTACTTTCAGGTACAAATGGTTCAGTAACTTAAACTAGGCTATCAAAGTCTGGTCTGGCCCGGGCTCCGGGGGACCCACTTTAATGAATTAGATAAAGTTGATTCATATCTCATATACCAAGTGATTGTCAATTGCTGCTTCTAAGGTAATTGAGAATGCTTGAGAGGTAATTTAAGTGATACTTTATACTATTAATTAGATCTGCCTAACTTTTTTATTTCATTGATAGAGCAGAGGCCTGGCTTGAATGACTTCGGCAAGACACGCTAATGAGATTTTCTGGGTAAGAAAATGTTTCTGGATCTAGTGTGGCCTGACGGGAATCTGGTTCAGATTCAGAAAGCTTTTGACCTTCTGTGGGCACTCATTTAGCATTTACACACAGCAGTCCAGCCCTAAGCCTATCTTGTCTAGCCACTAATTAAACATTTCCATTGGAAAGCTCCCTCTTCTAAAGCAGACCCCACATATTTGAAAGAAACGTGTCTTAGGGTTGATCCGATTAATTAGTTAAGAAACCAGGGCTTTGGGCAGTTAGCTTGTTGCTTCTAGAAACATTTGCTTTTGATTCAACATATTTGTCAAAACAAAGATAAACAGGGATAAAATGGCCTAAAGAAAGATCATCTTCCACTCATTTGCTCTCTGAGGAAGCTTGTCATGTGTTTTATCCTTTTTTTTTTTTTTTTGCTGAGGAATATTCCCCCTGAGCTAACATGTTGCCATCTTCCTCTTTTTTTGCTTGAGGAAGATTCACCCTGAGCGAACATTTGTGCCAGTCTTCCTCTGTTTTGTATGTGGGACGCTGCCACAGCATGGCTGATGAGTGGTGTAGGTCCATGCCCGTGATCCAAACCCACAAACCTGGGCTGCTGAAGCGGAGCGTGCCTAACTTAACCACTACACCATGGGGCTGGCCCCTGTTTTATCCTTTTTGTGTCAGAAAAACATGGAATGCCTTTGCATAAAGAAATACTGAATGTCTACTTGCAGAATGGCTATTGTCTTCATGGGGCTGATAATCTAAGTGGGAAATCCACCACAACACAGGGCCATATTGGATGCATGATGAAGGAGTGGCTCAGACAAATCTCCCACTATCTGCATTTGATTTCACTTTTTTGTTTTCCCTTCTGTTTCCCCAGTTCCCTTCTTAATTTTCCCCCATCCTAGTTCCCAGCTGCCGAGGAGGAAAGAGTCTGAGTTTGCCTACCTTGGCATCAAGCCCATTGCACTGCTTGTTATGTTTGCCTGGACTTTCCTACTTGGAGAATGTGACAGACAGCTGGTTAGCCATTGTGGACAGAGAAGAGCTGTTGTCATTTGTCGTGAAGATGCTGCTTTTCTGTGATCCAGGCACCCCCTGAGGCCCCAGCTGCACAGGCACAAGAGAGGAGCACCAGTTTGCAGTGGGAAGGCCAAGGTAGGGGTCTCAGAGCTGCCCTCACCTCTCTGAGCCTGTCTCCTTGATGGGAACTGAGCAGGTTCATTCTGAAAGCCCTTCTAGCCTGTTAGTGGGTTGAGTAGTTTGAACCATGAGTAAAAAGCACTGGTTGCAATGAGCTTGGGGTTCTTTTAAAGAATGGCAGGTTCGTTTGTCCACGGTAAAATTTAGAAACCTTTCTAGGGATCAAAGCTGCAATCCAGAAGTTGTTAGCACAGGTCAATTAAAGAAACACTTAGTGAGTACCTCCCCTGTGCCATCCGCTGCACTAGCTAGGGACACAGAAACAACAGTCTCTGCTTGTCTGGGCCATTTGGCCTAGGGAGGCACCACAACAAGGAAGAAACAGTCAGGTCTAATGAAACTTTATAATTTTCATGGCTCTTGAAATTTTGAGAATAAAGTTTCCTTACTTTAATTCTTTTGCAATAGGGTAAACATATATTAATATGTGCATAATTATAATTAATCTAAACACACTTGACTTGTACACTTCAGAATTAAATTATGAAGCACAGTCTTATTAATGCAAAAAGAAAATGAATGGGCATGCTGATGGATTCAGTTACCTTTTATAAACGCTGAATTGGCTTCTTGAATTAAAATAATCATATGTGTCTCTTGAAAAGATATTTACACTGACAGTTTGTAAATGCTAACTAAATTCCTTCCAGACTAAGCAGCCAGGCCCTTGAACTGGAGGCATTTAATTTTAAGAAAGGTGAAGTTCAAGATTAATTAATCATTTTAAATTATTTTTTACATTATTTATAATGTTTTAGTAAGTGAGCCAAAGTCTTCTTTTTGCAGGGAGCATCTATTTGTGTTTTCAGGTCTGTTATTCAAAAGCTGTGCTTTGGGTAAATTTGGATGTTATATCTTCCTGGGAGAACTTATCACCGTTTTGTGCTCAGTTTGATTTTGGTCTTCAAGGATACAAGTGTGTTCATGTAATTTGGATGGAGATACTGTTTAGGATCACATTTCTAAAGGCATCTTTGTATGAAAACTTTTGCTGACTGTTTATACTACACCCTTTTCCTTTTAAGCACTTGCTTTAATTTGACCTTTCTGATTTGAAACTCTATTTGTCTTAAAATTTTTTTTTTCATTCAGTCAGCATCCTGTGGTTTAGGGCACTTGAGAAGTGGGTTATTCTTGCATTTGTCGCATTTATACGGGAGGCAGTAAAGCAGAGTGGAGAGATTATAAGCTTTTCCAACAGACGGTGTGAATCCCTGCACAGTCATTTAGTGGCTCTGTTTGGTTTCCTTAACAATAAAATGAAGATGATAATACCTGCTTTGTGGAGGTGTTGGGAAGATGAAACGAGATTATGTGTGTAAAGTGTCTGGCATGGTGTTCAATGCTCGGAGGAACTAAGTAAAAGATAGCTAATAAGTAAATCCTAGTGGTCTTTGATTTTATAGTTTTGACCCAATATTCCTGTTAAATATCCATATTCAAATACTGTTCTTACAATTTAATAGGTTGTATCAGAATCTAAAACCATGCAAAAATTAATTGCAAAAAGTATATCATAAACAAATATTAATAACCCTTCTATAGTGCTTAAATAATTCCATTTTAATGACAATTTTTAATTTGAATGAAAATGCAGGCCCACCCCCCTTCATGCACGCCCACAAACCAGGAGATGGCATCTGCTTGAAGCATTACTGGAATCTAGTTCATACGAATGGGTTTGCACTGCAGAATGTGTTTCATACTTTAAAGGGACTAATAAAAAGACCAAAATGCGCTGCAAATGAAGTGATGTGTTTTAAAAAGAACAGCCACTATTTGTCTCAGTTTTCAGACCTCCTATTTGAAAGGGCTATTCCTGGGTTTGATGCCCAGACTTGAAAGTTCCCTGAACCAGGAGAACCATGTGCGAAACACATCAAGGAAGTAAGGCTTCCCAAAAACCCAACTTCGTTGTTTTTCTTGGAGGTGGAGAGAGCTGCTGTTCAGAAAAATTTCCAGTGTTTCTGTGATTTGTTATGAATTGAAGGTCATTCCCTGGACAGGATCGTAGGGGGCACCCGAGTCCGCCCGCCAGTCAACGTGGAAGCAGATGTGTGCTGGCAATTCTGCAGCAGAGTAAAGAAAATCCGGGAGAAAAACTCATTTGGCTTGCCTGCTTAGGTTTCATTTTGCATCTCTCCAGACTGTCTTTTCCTTGTCTTCCACTAGAGGGCGGCCAGCCACCAGCTGTGCCAGGGCTCCAAGTAGGGGTCTTTTCTGATTCAGGTCCCAGCAGACAGTTGGGGCCAGCTACAGACTGGGTAGGATTCTGGGTCCACTTTGGGGTTCAGGGCTCCCTCCAGACGTGACCCTCCGACTCCCTGGAGAGGGTGGGGACTGTGAGAGCCCTACACTTCAGGACTGGGATTTCAGAAACCCCCGCGAGGGTTTTTCACTTTCCATCTTCTCTGTTTCTTTGTTTCAAAAGGGCACTGCAGGGATGAATTATGGTGGATCCCAGGGTTGGGGACTATATTCCTGAACCCCAGTTGCCAGACCCCTCCAAACACATGTCCTTATGGGAGCAGTAGACTGGAATATTTGAAACCAGAACTCCAGAAAATCCAGACCAGCTGTTTTCCCTGATCAGGGCAAGCTCTCTGTGACAGAGACCCTGGTTTCCCTGCCCCCTGCCAGTGTTGCTCTCACGTTGGCATTTTATGGGTGAGGAGGATTCCTCTTGACTTAAAATTCTAACTGGTCATGGTTCCTGGGGCTGTAGGTGGGCTCCCTACATTGATCTCTGTGATCAATGTCTGCCAATCTTGTCCTCCCAGATCCGTTCTTTGTTTCTCCTGGCTCTGTGCTTAAGGACATAATTTTGAGCGACCTGCCCCTGTAGGAATTACTTCTGCCACTTTGAGACATTTGATGGAATAACCAGGTGTCACATTTCCACTGCACTTTATGCCTTACAACACACTTTTGCACACATTGTCATTTGATACAGAAGGCATAACTCTTATCCCTCCCACTCCACAGATGAGAAAAACAAGGCTCAGAGCAAGTAAGTGCTGACACTAGGACAGGAACTCACATAATCTGACTCAAAAGGATGGCTCATATTTTTTTCAGGTCTTTGCAGCAGTAGGAATTTGGGTTTGACTTCAGAGAAAACCTTCTGACTCCCTGACCTTCACATGGGTGTGTGTTATTAGGAGATTGTGACATTCCCTCCAGATACTCTTCAGAAAATGGCAGCGATGTATTTTTCTTGGACAGGTTGAAGGGCGTCCTTCCTTGAGGAGGACGAACTGGACTAACCCTGGAGGTGGCTTCTAACTGTCCTGTTCTGTAGAACAAAGCACCCAGAAACAGATGAAACGATTCATCTATCACATGAATAGAAATAGGTGAACATTTTAACACAAGAACATCTGTGGATAATTGTATTAAAACAGCCAGTTTCCGGCCCAATTAATAAGTACTGTGGACCCTTTTAGGAGGTGCTCATCTCTCTCACAGATTAAAAAATCGTATTGGGGTTGAGACCTCATTGTTCGGGAGCGCGGCTTCCGTCCCGCGTGAAGAATGCAGTTCTCCCCGTGGCCACAGGGTGGCGGAGTGACTTAAGCGTCTTACTTGTCTTTCAGTCTCAGGACCCGAGGCTCAGCGGGAGTCGAGCGAGCAAAATGGAGCAGCTGCGAGTTTGCTCGGAGTGCTGTGGACTTCACATTTAGGAATCTCTTTAAAAAGGAGCAGAAGGAGCTCTGTTCCCATAATGCCAGTGTTGGGAGGCAGTGAGGAGAGGGGCTGCTTGATTCTGAAGAAGTGGAGGAGACTCTCGGCGGGAGCCGTGAGTGGTCAAATCCACCCGGATGGCCCGTTAGCTGGTAGACGCCGAGTCAGCTCCCTTTGGAATTCCGAAACTATTGTCCCCCCCTCCCCATCTGAACTTTCTTTCCTGGAGCTCTGCTTTTATAGATTGTTTGTCCCCGTTTGTTTTACTCATTATTTCTTAAAGGGGCGGTTTAAGTGTCGTATAAATTCGGGGGGAAATAATGCACAGTTCAATAGTCAACAATCCGTTTCTGAACCCGTTTGAACATATGTCTCTGACATGCGTGGCCGTATTTAGGGAAATGGTGAGAGAATATTTAATTGAGGGTGAATTGGGACCCTCTGGGATGTGCAGGCACTACGTGCACACACAGTGGGGCCACTGATGCACCTAGACCTGAGGGAGCATTTACTGCATGCCTACTGTATGCATCACAATGCAGGTGTGAGCCCGGGTCGGGATGCTGAGGGCCTTCCCAAGCTCCTTCAGGTAGGTGGAGAGGGCAGAAGCCTGATGGATCCCACTGATACCCACATAGAAGCTCCGGGCTTTCACCTCCTGCAGTTCTGCCCAAGCCCTGGATGCGGCCACATAAGACAGCACAGGGTTAGTGCCATTGGTCATCTCAGCAAGATCAGCAGAAGCAATGTTGAATTTCAGTATGGAGACAGTTTTCAAGCACATCTTGAGGGATAGAGGAGCCTCTAACCTCTTTTTGTAGAAGTGGTTAATATTCATTTTCTCAAATTTGAGATCATAGGTGTGCGTGTGTGTGCTTGTGTGAGTTTGTGTATGAGACACAGACACACCACGAAACAGGGGCGGTATTGCTGTTTAAAGTTGCAGAACAGAGGCTGTTTGCATTTTCTTCCCTCAATATTTGATTTTGTGTCATTCATTTAGTAATCTTTTATAGATATTCATAGAACACCTACTGTGTGCCAGGCAAATTAAAGTGAAACAGAGTCATGCTTATTTTTAGAAAAAGACAGACCCTGGGGAATCCATCCTTTACACAGGAGGGAAAAAGCAGTGCTGTGCAGTGCGGCTGAGGATGTGGGCTTGGGGTTGGGCTGCCTGGGTGTGAATCCGGCCCAAGTTCTCTATCTGCATGTCGCTGGTTCAGGTTCCTCATCCCAATACGTGGATGACAGTAGTCCCCACATCAATACATTGTTGTCAGGACCAAATGAACGCATTTAAAGGGCTTTTCACCATGCACATGGAAAGAACTCAATAAACACATAGACATTACGATTCTTCCTTTCTCTTTGTCAACTAAAGCTTCCTGCAAACCTCTTTTAACAGATATCTCTCATGTGCTTAGGGACCAGCTACGGTGGGGACTAAAGATGAACTGGACAAAGTTGCTTCTGCTCAGGAAGCAGAGGAGCCATGTCTTCGTGGCCATCAGGGAGGAGGTAGGTGATGAAAGAATGAGCTCAGAGATGAACCCATCGCTCTGGCCAACTGGGCACAAGGTGAAGATGAGGGACACCCGCTGTGGCCCATGACTCTGGGTTGCTGACTGGGTGCCACCATCCTCCTGAGGCATTACTTTTGTGTCTTTTCAGAAACAGCAATCCCTTGAGGAGAGTATGACCTTGAGAAACACAGAAGGACCCCTCTTCTGTCAAGAGGATTCTAGGGCATGGGGGGATTGCCTTCAGAGCTGGTGTGGGCTCCCATTTCTGGGAGAACTCCCGGTCCTGGAGCACCTTTCAGGGCCTGGGAGTCAGGACACAGGTCCATGTGGGCGCCTGTGGGGCACAGGTGCCCCCAGCAAGGTCCTATCTGTGTGCGTTAGCTGGGCTTCCTGGAGCTTCCTTACCCCGATTCCAACAACTTTATTGCTGAAGGTATGTGGGGAGAAGCCTCAAGGCTTGAACTCCCTGGGCTGAGAATGAGTGACCCCCTGAGCTCTCAGTGGAGGGTGGAATAGTTCCCATCAAGGGTGTCTCTGAAAGGCTGAGACCTGAGACCCACCAGGGACTTCTGCTGCCTAAGCCCAGGCCCATGGCGGCTAATGGGCAGGCGGGTGATCTTGTGGGCAGTTCAGTACCAGGCACGGGGGGCACGCTGTGCTTGTCTGCTGGGAGAGAGATGGAGGGAGGGCGACACTGAAGGTGAGGCCCAACTCTGCAGCCCTAGAGAGGCAATATGGTATTTCAGGAGGAGTGGGCCTGGGCTTCTGAGACCCGAGTTCTCTGTTCCTCTTTGTTAGACAGGTGACCTTGAGCAGATTATTTCACCCTGCGGAGCCTCAGTTTTCAAATCTGTAAAACAGGGAGAAAAACTCTAACTGCTGCCTCCCTCACTAGGCTCAGTCAGTGTGTGCGAGCCCAGCTGGGGTGTCCCGGCCACTGTGATCCCTGAAGAGAGCTGTCTCCGCAGGGGCTGCCCTGTCCGCAGTGCCTGTCCAGAATGTCCCTTACCGGCCTCCGGCACTGAGCTTCTACCCAGGTGAGGAGCATTTGGTGGTGTCCACAGGTTGTCTGTCCTCATCACTTGGCCAAGAGGTGTCCTTTCAGGAGCCTACTTCAGGTCAGTTTTGGAGTCATCGGCTCCGACTGCAGCAAACTTCTCCCTTCCTCAGTCTCCCACCTGTGTCTCCTGCTCCCCATGGGGACCTAGGTGCTCCCCCACCCTCGGGTCCCTGTGGGCTGCCTCACCTTTCCTGACACACTTCCCTTCACCCAGACCCACAGGTTCCGTGAGCTGGCTGTCCAGCTGACTGGGCAGTGTAGCCATCATGGGTAGAAACACAACATGGTACCTCTCTCCACTGACTCCCAACCCAAAGCACATCTTCTACAGGGCCTTAAGCTTAAGGTTTGAGTAAAGGAAAATGTTTGGGTCTCATGGCAGGGCCAAGGGGGCCAGAAATGCCTCTCGCCCCTTGGGCTATTCAGGAAGCTTTGCCCTGGCCTTGGCTTTGCTGCCTGTGGTCCCCCCCACCTCCATTTGAGCTTGTGGTGAGGACAGTCACAGCGTGCTCTCTCCCCCATCTCCTCCCCTCACCCATGCACTCAGCAGGCATGCTACGCACCTTTCTGCAGGTCCCGCTCACACGGACAGATACCTCCTGCTCCCAGGTCCTGGCTGGGTTTAGGGGATCCAGCAGTGACTGAGATATGTCTCCATCTTCACGGCACTCACAGGCTCAGTGGGGGATGTTGGCCTCATTCTCATGTCTATAACACAGTTTCTCTGGGTCCCTCAGCTGAACAGCACCAACCATGCTGGGTGTTTCTCAGATCTGCTGATGCTGGACCATTCCTCCCCATTGACAAGTATTCATGGAGCACTTCTTGTGTTCCCGTTACTGGGCTGGGAGCTGGGGGAGTTTGCAGTGAACAAGGGCATTTTCCCTGTGGAGCTTCTGGTCTAGTGGAGAAACAGAGGAAACCTAAAACTACATAACTGATTATATGTGTTACAGTGGTGATACTTAAGTAAGCGTTACCCTTGCTCTGTCCCGTGACACGCGAGGGTGCTGCTGCTCCTTGGGAAGGTCTGGACCTGTCTCCGTGGATGAGCCCCATGCGCGTATTTGCATGTTCTCATGCAGCCCTCATGGGACCCACACATCACAGAAAATGATCTGAGTGACAATTTTCTCAACTCTGCCAAGGATGGTTCATAACTAGGACCATTCCAGATGCAGAAGAGGGAGGCGAATTCACTACATACAGAGGATGCCTTAGGGCACTGGGCTTTTTTTTTTCTTGCCTCTTTGTGACATGTTCTTCCATTTTCCATCCTCTGAACGTTGGTTTCTCTCACTTCCTGCCTCTTCCAAACCTTTTATTTTTTAACATCCCTTCTTGGATTATGTTTTCTATCCTTTGTTGTCCTGAGCGCAGCAGGAGAAACAGAAACAGAAGGCAGAGGTGGGTGATGGGTGACGATTCTGCTTGATTTGAACATCCTCCCGCAGAGGACGGGACCTAAAACACACGTTGCCACCTGTAGTTCACCCGGGAGTTTTTCAGGTTAACCTTTAAGAAGAGCATAAAATTCAGCAAGTATCTGCACTCGTGCCCCCCACCCCCCATGGCTGACTTTGCTAATAGAACACAGTTCTTTGTTCTGTCTCCCCTAAAGGCAGCCTCTCCATCCTTCCTTTAAAGTGTTTGAAATTTAGCCGTTTGGATAGATAATACATGCACGTGACCCAAACCTCAACAAGATACAAAAGAGAGTGCAGAGAAGAGGATCTTCCTGCCTCCTGGCTTCCCAAGCCACCTTGCTCCCTTCCCGAAGGAAATCACCACCAACAACTTCTTCCAGTCTTCCTTGATTCAATTCTCCAGGCAACCATGATGGATGGATAAGAACTGACAGGTGAGATGAAATGAGGGGGGCATCCTGGATGCTGGGGAAACTGGGGCAAAATAGTGCTGGGCAGAGGGAGGCATTCTGGCTCATGGTGGTGGGGTTCACGGACTGACTGCAGGAGTAAGAAGCTCTGGTCATGGGGAGCAGCCCCTGGGGCCACTGCTGCCTCTTTCTCCTGCGTCCCTGAGCCCCCACCCCCGTTTGCAGGGGCATGAACCCTGTCCAGTGTGGGCTGAGGCTGTGGTCGCTCCTCATTGTAGCCGGGAACTCTCTACCCCTGGGGGAGTGCTGGAAGGACAAGGAGATAAACAGGATTCCCTTCCAAAAATGCCCCACCAGGCTCTGGCTCTGGTGCTGAAAGGGGCCTCTGTGGGTTGAAGACAAGGATTTGTTACTGTTGTTGTTTAATATTCATCAGGTGCCTGTAATGTGTTGGACGACATTGAGAAAGATTGGTGGCTGGTAAAATTAAACTGAGCTCAGAACTGGCCTGGTGCCTCCAGGTTTCTGGCAGGCCAAGTCCTGGTTTCTCCTATTTGTCCCCAAGAATGACCTCACAAATCAGGAATGAGAAGCCCCCACCAACATAGGCCTGCTGATAATTGTCCTTAGAAAAGACATTGATTCTCCTCGTTTTCCCCACCTCAGGTTAAAGAGTGGACAGTAATACTGTCACCCTCAAGAATGAGATGGCCAGAGAGGGAAGGTGACCCAAAAAGGTGACAAAGCAAATCAGTGCAAATGACATCCTTGAGCCAAATCTATGACATCAGTGAAGCTGGGCTTCAGTCCTTCCCTTCCCTTCTCCCTGGTTGGGATGCTGAAGACACACGGGCTCCTCATTCTCCTTCCCCTTTCAAGACCACCTGCCGGGAAACATGATACTCATTCACGCTAAAGAGTAAGAGACTTGTGGCTCATGTTATCGTGCTTAGCATGTGTCAAGCACTGTGCTAGGTATTTTTACCTCCATTATTTCATTGAAACTCCCAACCACACTTTGTGGCAAATGCTGTCATTAGCTACATTTTACAGATGAGGGGACACAGCATTCACAATCATCTAGTTAGTAGGCAGGAGGAGCCAAGGTACGTAACAACCACCCGATAGCATTCTATGTGCCACACCTGGGACAAGTTACCCTTTAACAAAGCAGAACAGCTTTCTGCCGGTGGGTTCAGCCCAGACTGAACATCAGAACCACCTGGGGGCCTTTTAAACCATACCAATGCCTGGGCTCCTCTCCTGAGATTTGGATTTAATTGGTCTGGTGGGGAGGGGGAGCAGCATTGGTGTATTAAAACACTCACCATGTGACTGCAATGGGTACCCAGGGTTGAGACCTCTTGCTAGTAAGGTCAGAGAGAGGGGCAGTGAACACAGGGGAAGAGTGAGGGATGCATTTGGGGAGATTGCCTCCAAAGCTCAGAGAAGTGACTGTGCTTACTAAAGAAAGTTGGTCTCAACTGTGAGAAAATATTTGCAAATCATATATCTGACAAGGGGTTAATCTCCAAAATATGTAAAGAACTCATACAACCCAACAACAAGAAAACAACCCTATCAAAAAATGGGCAGAGGATACGAACATTTTTCCAAAGAAGATATACAAATGGCCAACAGGCACATGAAAAGATGTTCAACATCACTAATTGTCAGAGAAATGCAATTCAAAACTACAATGAGATATCACCTTACACCTGTTAGAATGGCTATACTTACCAAGACAAAAAACAACAAATGTTGAAGAGGATGTGGAGAAAAGAGAACCCTCATACACTGCTGGTGGGAATGCAAACTGGTGCCACCACTGTGGAAAACAGTATGGAGATTTCTCAAAAAACTAAAAATTGAAATACCATATGACCCAGCTATGCTACTACTGGGTATTTATCCAAAGAACTTGAAATCAACAATACAAAGAGACTTATCTACCCCTATGTTCATTGCAGCATCATTCACAATAGCCAAGACGTGGAAGCAACCCAAGTGCCCACTGACTGATGATTGGATAAAGATGTGGTGTATATATATATACAATGGAATACTACTCAGCCCCCCAAAAAGACAAAATCTTTCCATTTTTAACAACATGGATGGAACTTGGGGGTATTATGTTAAGTGAGATATGCCAGACAAAGACAAACACCATATGATTTCACTCATATGTGGAAGATAAACAAATACATGGACAAAGGGAACAGATTAGTGGTTATCAGAGGAGAAGGGGGTTGGGGGGTGGGCATAAGGGGTAAAGGGGCACATATATATGGTGACTGACAAATAATAATGCAGAACTGAAATTTCACAGTGTTATAAACTATTATGACATCAATAAAAAAATACCCAGAGGTATTAAAAAAAAAAGAAATTTGGTTTTGAGTCCTGGGAGGTGATGCAAATAAATTAATTGTGCTTCCAGGGAAAGGGTAGAGTGTGGCTGGGCCAGTTGACATTCTGGAGCCCAGGGACCAGTTTACTAAGGCATCATCCTTAGGGTGGCCCTCAAAGGGATCTAGTTCAGGGAGAGACCTAGAAATTTGGGACTATTCCAGTGGCCCCCAGGGCCTGACCTTTGTTTTGGTCCCCGCCAGGCAGTGGCTGGCTGGACTGGAGGAGCCACTCTCCAAGAGCCTTGAGGTGCCATGGAAGGAGGGCCCTGGGAGCTAAGCCGGGAAGAGGAAGAGGTAGTGGTGGGAGGGGGGCAAGAACACAGCATAGGAGAGACCAGGGAAAGAGAATTTGAACCTTTGGAATTGTGTCACCAGCATGAGAATACTCCCATAGCATGGAGAACGTTCAGTCCAGATCTCAGAAGGCAGGTTTCATCTCTTTGTGGTTTCTCTCGCAGGACATGTCATGTGTGCCTCCACTGGATGAATTCCATCAGGACAGGGTTGGTCGTTCACCAATCTGTCTTCATTTGCATTGTAAGGGGACCTGGTGGTTTGAGAGTGTGTCTTGTTCACCTTTGTACCCACCTCCTATGCTTAGCACAGAGCTAGATCTAATAGGTGTCCAAAAGGATGACCAACTGTCCCAGGTTGCATGGGACTGAAGGGGTGCCCAGGATCTGGAACTTTCAGTGCTAAAATGGGGACAGTCTTGGGCAAACTGGAATGTGTTGGTCACCTTAGTGCCTGCTGAAACCTCAGAAGCAAGAGCCCAAAGTCATGGGTGGTTGGCTGCTCTGAGGCTCCAAAGCTGCCATGTGTCGGCACAGCCTGTCTGGAGGGAGGCTGTCTTCCTAGAGGGTGTCTCTGATGGGTGATAAAGACCCTACCTACGCCATTGATTCCACCAGTTGTTTCCCATTTCTTCTGATACATGGAAAATAAACGACACAAATTATATGGGTGGTGGGGGAAGGAGAAGGGGAAGCAAAGTCTTAAGTGAGAGACTGAGAGTCTTCAGGGACAGGTGGGGGATTCACCTCTGCTTCTAACTGAGAAGAGAGTAGTGTTTGGAAAGCAACAGCTGGCTGCATCAATGGTACAGAGGAAGGAAATTGTACTGGGCACAGCACATAGTGATGGTCAAAATAATGGCTACTCTCTTTTGAACACTTATTTTGTGCCACATGCTGTGGTAAGAAGTTTTTTTTAATATTTATTTGAAAAATACAGAAAAATATAAAAAATTAAAATGTCCTATAATCCCACTGCTATTCTGGGACGATGGGTGTGATGACATGAAGTCAGATGGGAGAGTTCCCCTGCCTTCAGCTGGGCCCTCCCATCTCACGGTCCAAGGGGACCACAGGCAGCAATTTGGGGCATGTCCTTGACCTCCTCCCACATAAGGCAGCTGTGTCTATATCTATTCAGACATTTCTTTACAATGGAATCAATCTGTACGTTTGGTCTGTGACTGTTTTTGTTTTGCTTTGTTCTTAGCGTATATAGACATCCTTCTTTTCAGATCATTGGATATTGATCTTTGTTCTTTTAACCTCTCCAGAGCATTGCAGTGTATGAATGCAACCTAATTTTTCTCCCTCTCCCTTATTGGTAATTTACTTGTTCCAGGCATTATTATTATCATTTCGCTATTATGATGCCTCATAAAATATGTTTTAGATATCTTTACATACGTGTAAAAATCTTTCTGTTGAATACATTCTTAGAAGTGAGAGTGTCTGGACCAGAATTCATCTACATTTTGATCTGCACAAATACTGCAAAGTTAACATCCAAAAGGATGGTACTGACTTCTATTTCCAACTGCATTTCTCCACAACCCCGCCGTTACTGGATGTTATCATTTTCAAAAAAAAATTTGCAGGATCTATAAGTGAAAAGTGATATTTTGTTGAATATGCATTTCACTAATCATCTTTTTTGATATGAATTTGAGCATTTTCTCCTTTGTTTTTTTGGCCATTTAAATTTCCCCTTCTGTTCATATCCTCTACCTAGTTTTTCTATAAAGTATTTATATCTTTCTTATAAATTTATTACAACTCTTTTTGTATAAGACGTAGAAACACTTTGAGCATTATGCCCTATCTATTTTACTATATATTTTGCTTTTCAAATAAGGTTTTAATTTTGATTTAGTAAAATCAGGTAATTCATTTCAGTTTTCTTTTCCTTCGATTTTATATGATGGTATCAACCTTGTTAAATTCTTTGCCCATATTCTTACACTTAAATTAATGGTGCAGAGGGCCAGGAAAAACCTGTAGGACTTCAGAGATACAAAGAAATAGGGATTGAGTGACAAAGTGAGAAAAATGTAACACAGGAGGAGCATAAATTTCATAGGTGTTGCAAGGGGAAGCCTGGCCAGATTTTGTTCTGAGAGAAGTTAGCACACAAATTCCTCCATTTTTTTTTTACCTTCTCTATTCATCTTTGGGTTTGAAAGGACTAGTTTTGGACAACATGGCTTGACTGTTCCAGTTGAGAGCACCCTGCCTGCCCTTCTCCGGGCTTCCCTGGCTGGCCACTGCTGCCACGCCCTGGTAAGATAAAGTTGTGAAAAAAGAGATGGAATAGACCACTTAGGGTGGGAGAAGGTGAGTTCTAATCACTGAAGGTGTTCAAACCTCTTGATGGGGTTTTTATAGAGAAGATGGGGTCCCGGGGTCTGATGACCTTCAGCCTGCTCCTAACACCGAGGTTCTCTGATTCTGGGATTCAGCAATGGAATGTTAATGGGAAGGAATATCAGATAATGCTTTAACAGTAATCAAATTGGAAGTCATCAAAGGGGAATGGGAGTATAGCAAGTTTTCACTGGAGTGGAGATCTCAACCTGGAGGGAGGGTGCTGGTGGAGACGGCAACAGGAGCTCTATTTTAGGAGCGTATAGATAATACTTTTTAAAGGCCTAGCACAAAGCTGGCACGGAGGCAAGATCCAGGAGTGAAGAAGACTCAACCATCTGGGCATCAGCCGGAGTCTCAGGCAGCTAAAAACAGATAACGTCTTGTCTTGCCTTGCTGACAATTTCATCTCCAAAGGGAGATAAAGCAAAGAGGAAAACTGGTAATTGGGACCAGAAGGAGTGTATTTGGGGTAGAGAAAACAAGAACCCCAAAAGACTGTGGCTCCAGCCTTGGGATCTGTCTAGGAGGGAAGAGAAGCTGAATGGGCACATCATCCATGTGTGAGCAGGACCAAGTCCAAAGAGTTGGGGAGAAGAGGGTGATTCTTACCCCTTAAGCCTTAAAGGGTGATGCTGGTTACCAGGACAGGAGGCTCTACAATGTCATTCTGCCTATAGAATCAACAGTGACCCAAAAAGAAAGAGGTGGGGAAGAAAAAAACCAGTATGACCACACAAAAGAGGAGGGAGGGAGTGCATTAGTCAGGGTTCTCCAAAGAAACAGAACCAATAGGATGGAGGCGCGCGTGCACGCGTGTAGTTCTTTTAGGGAAATGGCTCACGCGAT
Organism: Tapirus indicus; assembly: GCA_031878705.1. Lineage (NCBI taxonomy): Eukaryota > Metazoa > Chordata > Mammalia > Perissodactyla > Tapiridae > Tapirus > Tapirus indicus. Next base: position 53,128,889 of record CM062918.1, on the reverse strand, counting down.
TTTTGAGGCTGGAAAGTCCAAAATCAGTAGGGCAGGCTGGCAGATTGGAAGTTCAGGTAAGAGTTGATTTTGTAGTCTTGAGTCCAAATTCTGTAGGCCAGTAGGTTGGAAACTCAAGCAGGGTTCCTATGTTGCAGTCTTGAGGAAAATTCCTTCCACTTTGGGGAACCTAAGTCTTTGCCCTGAAGGCCTTCAACTGATCAGACGAGGCCCAGAATCCCTTCTGGGATTATGGAGGGAATCTGCTTTACTAAAGTTTAGTGATCTAAATGTTAACCTTATCTAAAAAACACCTTCCCAGCAACATCGAGACTGGTGTTTAACCAAACAACTGGGCACCATAGCTTAGCCAAGTTGACACATAAGTCACCATTACAAGAAGCACGTGGCCAAGGGCAAATATAAGAACACCACCATGATGAAGGATGGATCCCAGGAAGGCTAAGGTGGGAAATGGCTGAAGAGGCAACTAGAGACCATGGCAGGGACCCTGAGGATTAGTGTGCAGCAGGAGGGTGGGGCACCAAGTATAGCTGGGTGCAGGTCACTTGTCTTCTCTCTTTGCCAAGAAGGAATATCTCTAACCTGGAGTAGGTAAAATGTAAGTGTATAAGAGAGATCTAAGACTGAAGATAAGAAGAGACCCAAGCACCTTTAAATCTACAAGCCTCTACGCTGAGACCAGTTGCAGCTCAGGGTGCTGGACCTTCCTGGAGATGAGATTGATAAACTCCTGTCAGGATTTTGGAGAGATCACAGAGAGCCAGAGGGGATCGGAGGGCTTTTCATATGGGGAACATACTGGATATAAATCCCTGGCCAATGTCTAAAATAAATGACAAGCCAGTGGTCTGAGCATTTAGAAATAAAGGATTGCAGAGTGAGAGCCAGCCTGGGGTAACAGGTTTGAGATGACCGGTATCATGCACCTGTGCATGTGCACTCCTGCCCGGTACCGTGCACCTGTGCATGTGCACTACTTCCTGGTACGACACACCTGTGGATGTGCACTCCTGCCTGGTACTGTGCACCTGTGAAAATGCACTCCTTGCCGCAGCCCTGGACACAGAGTTGCCTTCATTCATCCCCCATAGAATCCCTTCTGGGAGCTGAGCAGGGTCAGAGGGCAAGGATCTTTGCCCAAGATCCCACAGCCAGAAATATGGGACTTAGGGTATTAGCAGAGCTGGTGCCCGTTCTCTTCCTCTACAGCAGGGCCAGCAAACAGACTGTGGGCTGAATTGGCCCCCCAGCTATTTTTGTATATTCTGTGAGCTAAGAATGGATTTTTTTAATGGTTGGAAAAAAGCACAAGAACTATATCTTGCAACATGTGAAAATGATATGAAATTTAAATTTTGGTGCCCATAAATAAAGTCTTGTTGGAACACAGCCATGCCCTTTGTTTATACGTTGTCTATGGCTGCTTTTGTGCTAGAACAGCAGAGTTGAACAGTTATGACAGACACTATCTGACCTGTGAAGCCTAAAATATTTATTCTCTGGCACTTGACAGAAAAAGTTTGCTGACCCCTGTTCTCCACCATCTTGGCCAGTTCTTCTAGGGCTCCTGTGTTAACTGTTACTGTCCTACCAGAGAAAGCTTATGGAAACATCAGAATCTGGGAACCAAAATGAGACCTGTTTTTCATGTTGGCCTAGCTTGAGTGAGGTGATACTGTGGACCTTGGGAAGAGATGTGGAGACAGGACCAGATGATGAAAGATTCTGGGATTTAATTTAATTCCATTCCGTCTTTGAGATGGTGGGCCTGGCTTTCAGTAGGGTATTTACAATGTCTCTCATGGTAGCCTGTGGATCTAATAGAGAAAATGTGGATTTGATGATAACAATTAGCTGTGTGTGTTGTGGGCCGATCAACTCTACCTGAAGATTGATTGATGAATTGCTGCCACGCTAAGGCCTCTAGTAATATGCGGTAGGCCGTGTCTTTGAGCCTGTCCCATCTAACGTTAATGTCCAATGTTTAGATAAAGACACGGAGAGCATGCTTCTCCAGTCCAAAGTAAAATAAGGCTGGGTGCATTAGCACTTCAATTCAGAAGACTGGGAGTTTCACATTAACAAGGAGATGATAAACCAAGAGTGTGATATCGTGAAGAAACAAATGCAAGCTTAAGACTAAGAAGAGAAGTGTGTGCTCAAACAGGAGAAACCACAGGGCTTACACTGCATTGGATAGATGTGCTGGGAGTGTCGTGCCCTGTCTCAGGCTCTGCATCGTAGGAGAAACCTTTGTGAGTGAGACGACCAGGGAGAGGCTTGGCCAGGGTGATTATAGGTCTGGGAACAATGTCACATGAGGAACAGGAGAAGGCACCAGGAATCTTGGGCTTGGGGAATAGAACTTAAATAGGGCATTGTCTTAATTGGGTTCCCCGGGAACAGACCCTGAGGCAAGGATTAGGGAGTACCGAAAACACTGGGAGGGGAGTGGGGAAGAGAGACAGGGAAGGGCAGGCAGCCAGTAAAGGCTATGTTATCCAGGCCACTCCCACTGTGGGCAACTGGGCTTAATCCTTCTAGAAACTCTGGGAATGGGAAACAGTGTAGAGCATACATTTCAGTGATCCCACCCAAGGGGTGAGGGATCTGGGGCATTCGTATGCCAACTCCCATCTGTCACTGATTGAAGGCTGTGCCCAGGGCTCTATCCAAGGCTTCAGAGAGCCCCCAGACTCAGAGATGTGACACTGGTGGTGGGAAGGCTCCATGGCGTGATCCCAACAGATGTGCTAGGGGCATCAGAACTGTCCTCAGATATTTGAAGAGCTGTGATGTGGGTGAGAATTACAGGAAGCAATTTGCAGTAAAGGGAAAGAAGACTTTTACACAGTTGTAGCTCCATGAATTGGTGGCTTCACAAGGCAGTGCATCCCCCACCAGCAGAGCCGGGGTCCAGATCTGGAAATGCTGTGGTGGCATTCTGGCTTTGAGGGGAATGTTGAAAAGAATGACATGCTGTCCCTTTCCAGGTCCAAGATGCTCCAAGTTTATGAATGGACTATCGAGCATTGGGTAGTGGGGGAAGGAGATTGGCAGTGATGGTGAGGGCTGAAGGTCCGTGAGATCACCCTGTACACACTATTCCCATGCTCCCTGGGCTGGGGTCAGCTGTGGATAAGCAATGGGGGAACTGCAAGCTGATTCCAGTCCAGGGCTTTGATCCTCCTGATTCCCAGCATCAGCATTGGTGAGCAAGGTTGAAGGGCACTTAAAAATAAAGCCTGAGTTCAAAAACAGCCCTTGAAGCAAAAACATTAATGGAGGAGGCAGTGGGGATACTGCGTGCGCAGCAGCCCAGTGGTCCCTCGGCTTCGTGTCTGAGGCCTTGGGGCTCCATACCCTTCCATGCCTTCCTTCCCCGACCCTCCGAGCTGGAGCTCAGCTGCTCACGACAGAAGCAGCTCATTATTTTGCTGCAGTTGACTTGAAATCTGAAATCAATCGGGTATCAGATATGCAGTCCTCAGTTTGATACCGTTTTTCAAAGGTGCAGTAACGTTCAGAAATGACATCGCATTTCCTAATTATGAAATTCTGTCGTTGCCGCTCAGTCTAGGATGACTTGGCCGCAGGGTTTTCTTTTTCTTTTCCCCCCTTTTTTTAAGGTTTAGCATACACTACGATTATTTTAAAATTGCTTTGGAAGAATATATTTCATCAGTGAACTGCGAGCGTGCTTATTACCGAAGTTGGAGGCAATTTGAGAGGAAGGATAAATTAGCACAGACTCCGGAGGCCTCGGGAAACGTGCCCTCCCTCGTCCCCTCTGCTTCCTTCTCACCACAGCTAATCAAACCTTTCACTGTCAGGGCCTCCAGACGCTTCTGCCCACTCACGTGCGGCGCACTGGTCAAGATGGTGAACTATTTGAGGACTGGAAGGGGCTGCTGGAAAACCCTGCTCTACATAAGACCTGTGGAGCAGCTGAGAGGAAGGATGGAGAAGAGGCAAGAAGTTAACCCAAGGGTTCCCTGAAAGCCAGGGTCCCCGGCCCGCTGTGAGCTCTGCGACCAGAAGAAGCGCTGCCTCAGATGCTGGGAAGCCACGGCTTCCTATACTCAGGGACACGATACATCTGTGGGGAGCGGGACTATTGAGTGAGTCCCAACATTTAAAAAGTGTTCTGGAATGAATGACTGAGACACGCAAAGGCACGGTGAATCTCCAGAACGTCATGTTGAATGAAAGAAGCCAAACACCAAAGGGCACACCCTATATGACTCCATTGATAGCGCTGTTTTAGAATAGGCCCAACACATCTATGGTCGTAGATGTCAGAATGGTGGTGCCTCCGGAGAGGAGGAGATTGACTGAAAAGGGGCCTGAGGGAACATTCTGGGGTGATGGAAACATTATCGTGATTAGGCTGTTGTTAAATGAATATACAGATTTGCCAAAATTCGTTGAACTCCATGCTTAAAAAAACATTACGGTGACTTAATACTACCTAGACGCATGTAGTTAGAGGCTGACAGCCAATGGTAGCCCACCCAGACGCCTGCTGGTTACTGTTCTCCCAGGAGGGTGCCGCCTCACCGGTTTGCTCTTTCTGTTAAGAAATAGAGTCACAGTGGCTTTTCACTCCTGCTAGGGGTCTGCCCTGTTATCCTAGCCACAAGCTAACTACCGAAAGCAGCCTTGCTTTCTGAGTAATATATTCGACCTAGAGCCCACACCATCCTGTCGCGGCAGAGAAGGGACTGGCAGGATTAGCACAAAGTCAAAGGCTGGAGGACGGATGCTGACAGCACAGGCATGCCCCCCGGGGCTGGGGCGAAGGGAACTACCTCATTCATATGAGATGATACTTCCCAAGGAACTTTTCCCTTTCTCTTCTTTTTTTTGGGTAACAAAGACCTCTTCACATTGGCGAATTATGAATATGCAGAAAAGATGGTGTGAGACCACCCCGTGTCTCTGAACGGGGGCCAGTTGAATTCCTAGGACTCAAGTCCCTGGTACTTTTCCTGCATTTTCAGCAGCACCTGAAATAGATTTCCCTTCATATGAAATGCAAAACACTGCAGAGTGGAACGCTCACCCTGGTCTCTGATCCAGGCGAGTGTTCTCAAGCCTGGTGTTCATATTTTTTTCTCCCTTTCTTCAAAATACTGCCTTGCTAAGCCCACAGATGGGGATCATAGGATAAGTAGATGCATAATATATTACCCAAAATATTCCACCAGGCATCTTCTCTTACAGGTCAGGAGGACTTGCAAATGGAGTCTTCTAGGTCACCGAATTTCCATCCGAGAGAAATTCTCTCTCATAAGTAAGATTATGTCAGCATTTCCATTACAGAACCTGGTGGCAAAATCCACTCTGAAGTGGAGTTTGGTTTTAAAGCTCATGGTCTTGGAGAAAACTCTCTCTGACAATGGGTGTGTGGCACTTTTTCCCCTGGAAGCTAGAGGAAGAAAAACGTACAGCAAGTCAGAAGCAGTGGGGCTGGCTGTTGGTCAAGGGGCTGGGTAGAGAAAGTCTGCCTGGTCTCCTGGATGGTGGCATGCACAGCTGGAGGAGTCTCTTAGTCCAAGCCAGTGTTCCCCAAACTGTCCTCTGCCCATCCCTGCTGTCAGAATCACCTGGGCAGTGCCTGTTCTAAGCGTGCCACCTGTCCCTCCCAATCAGAATATCCGTGGTGGGGCCTGGGAATCTGAATTTTGTAACTAGGTTCCCAGATGATTCGTTTTCCCGGGAAAGGTGAAGCCTCCTAATCTAGGATTTTCTATGTTGTTGCTGGTGAACTTGAGCAAATATCTTCACCTCATTTTGCCTTGTATCCTCATTTATAAAATAACAGCTAACATTTACTGAGTGTTTACTGTGTGTCAAGCATGTTCTAAGAGAGTCCCATGAATTAGCTCATCTAATCCTCACAGCAGCCCTATGAGGTTGGCACTATAATTATCTCCATTTTTAGGATAAGGAGTAGAAAACAGAGAGATTAAGTAAGTTGCCCAAATCACACAGCTAGTCGAGTGGCATAGTTGGGCTTTGAACCCAGGGAGTCTGGGTCTGCCATGTTGGGCTGCCTCTTGGAGGACAATTCCGACTCTCACTCTCCTGGGCTGCAAGGGGAAAATGAAGTAGAGAATGTAAAGCTGCTTTGTGGCCTGTGTGATCATTTTTAGGATATTTTGACCTCAGGTTCTCTGAACCCTGGGTCCATGCCAACATCCAGTTCCCTCTTTGGGCTTGTCCTGGCTCTTCCCAGTCTCCCATCATTGTCGCTCTCCCTTCCGGGTGCTACTCAAATCTTTGATTTGTGAACAGCTAATCCCACTGGCTAATTTACACTCAAATGTTACTAAATTATGATAGCCTAATGCGTTTGCTTTTTTCAGATCACACGTTTTCATTTTAGCTGAAGTTTTAACTCAGAAACTCCTAATCTGCTGACACTAGGGATCCCCCTCACTATCTTTCTCTTTACCAGCCCCACGTTCTATGAGGTGTTTCTGAAAGAAGCAAACTTCATTAGTTAATTAGGAATCGGTTCCATATATGCATCTTTATATTTCATAGAACGGAAGAGAATTCATGGGCATTTGAAATCTTGAAATCCTCAGAAGAAATTGTTCCTCATTGCCATCTTAATGGGTCACCAAGTGTCTAGAGACCCCTTGGAGGAAGCCGTTGTCTCTCCCCAAGGGCCAAGTAGCATGGCAGCATGGAGTCTGTCAGGGCGGGGTGGGGAGGGTAGGAGTTTGTGACAGCAGTATCCCGCTTTGTCTCTGGGTCGGGCTGGCCCTGCTGCTGAGGACTTTTTCCCCAAGGAGCTGATGAGAAGATGGACAGCAGTCTCACCAAAGGGGCAGCAGCTGGTGTGTGGAGCCCATGGGGGTAGAATGGGGTTGCTGCCGGCTGCCCCGGGGGACGACATGACTGGAAGTTGCTGTGAAAGATGAGTGTGTTTGCCTGAGAGTCATTACAGCCCTTCACTATTCTGTGAAACTTGTATTTTTCGCTCTTTGATTAACAGATATATTCCCTGTGCTCACTATACATACCTGACACACACAAACACGCTTACTACACACAGGGCACATGAATGATCTTGGGGCTTGTGGAGTGGTCTGTGCTTCCTCCTCTCCCCCTCATTCACTCTCCTCCAGCCACACTGGCCTCCTTGAACACAGTGGCCATGCTCCTGCCTTGGGGCCATCAGCTGGTCTCTCAGGGTTTTAATACTGAAAGTCTTACATCCTGGGAAACCCCTTGGTCCTGGGCAAACTGAGGCAGTCGATGACCCTACATTTCTCTGGAACATTCTTCTCCAACATTCCAACCAAGCAACCCCCTTCATTCCCATCAGGCCTTTGCTCAAATCTTGCTTTCTCAATGAGGCCCACTGCTTCCTACTCTCACCACCCCAATTCCCCTGGAAGTAAGCTGGAAGGGCAGACTATTTTGTTTCCTGATTTAGCCCAAATGCCTACAACAGTGCCTGGCATGTGGCACGTAGTAGATGCTCAATCAATCTTGAATGAATGAATGAGTGCTCACATTTTCTGTGCAGATTGTACTAGATATTATGGGGGGATTTTAAAAAGTGTGAACTATAATCCCCGCTTTCAAAGAATTTATAATCTAGTGTGAGAAAGACAGCAAAAAGAGATAGTCAAGACTTTCTCATCTGAAAACAGTTCATCCTTTTATCCTGAAGCCACTCCTGATATAGTCTAATTCCTTCCACCTCTGGTCATGTGAACTTTGTGAAATGATGGCTCCTTTCATTTCACCCATTTCTTCACTGCCCATCTAATCTCATACTGTTTGTCTTTCACTTCTTGTGCTCCATTGAAATCCTTCTCCTTAAAACCATTGATAACCTCTTTATTGCCAAATCAGTGAATAGCTCTTGGTCCTTAGCCTACTGCCACATCTGCTGGCACTGGATGCTTCCTCCTTCATCAAGGGCTCCCTTCCCTTGATTTTGTTGTATCTCCTCGTGGAACTGTTTCTTTTGCAGGTCCATATTCCTCTGCACACTTCCCAAATGCTGGTTCTTCCTGAGGGTTTGTCCTGACTGCTCCCTGCTCCTTCCACACTCTCACTAGGTGGCTTCACTCACTCTCAGGGGTTCAACAGATTTATATTCCTGATCCCTACATCTCTGTCTCCAGCTAAAATTTCACCTCTACGCCTCAGCCTCATGTACACTGCCTACTTAGCATCTCCTCTTGATGTCATCCAGGCCCCCCAGGCTGGCCACAACCCAACAGAACTAACCACCAATCACTCCTAACATGCTCTGCTTCCTGTTTCCTTTATTTCAGTTGTTGGTACCACCATTTAGCTAGTCTGTCAAGCTGGAAAAGTAGGAATCATCCTTAACTTCTCTTTTTCCCTCACCTCCCAAATTCGGGAAACCATCAAGTGCTATTAATTTTACTTCTAACACACTTCTCAAATATGTCACTTTCACTCTATACCAACAGCTAACCCTCCCCCCACCCCCTCCCCCATTCAGGTTTATTCCAATAGCCTCCTAACAGATTCTTTGCCTCCAGTCTTGTCCCCTCAAGCACATCCTCCACCCACCTGTCATTCTTTCCCTATTGAATGCCTGTCCTGCACCAAGCATAGTGATATGTACTAGGGATATAGTAGTGAAAAACACAAAGACCTTATTCTCATACATTGGTGGGATCCACATAAATAATAAATCTTACACTGGTCTTCTCTGGCTTACAACCTTCTAACATGTTTCAGCCTTTATCCCAGTTATCCTTTGCTTGGTTGGGTCATGAATTCCTGTTGGATTCTGATAAAAGCTGAATTCATGCACAAAGCTTTGCTTACAACTTCAAGGGAGAGGACACTGGACCCTGAAGGCCAGACTTCAAGAATCTTTGACCTGCACGATCAAATTTAAGCCTTTTTGAGCAATACACATGCCCTGATCTGCGACCCCTCTCCTGGTCTTGCCTCTGATCGTGTCCATCTGTCTCACTCTTTGACGTCACAGCTACATGGAACTTCCTGAAATTCCTCACATGCGCTGTCCATTCATCCATCTGGTGACCATTTATTAGGAAACTATTTCTTCAGATTCTGAGTCACCAAAAGTACAGAGGTGAGAAAGAATATGACGTGGGCCTTACATTCTCAGTGCCTTTCTCCTGCTGCCCCTCTGCTCCTTCCTTGTTAACTGGCCATTGCCTTCTTTAAAATTCAACTTGGGCATCTTTCTTCTGGAATGTAACCTCCCTCCTAAATGTAACCTCCCTCTTCAGATTGGATTCCTTCTCTGGGTTTGCATATCTGCAAATATTTGTTTTTCTGCCCTTAATACATTCTATGATAATTTTTTGTTTACATGACTGTTTCTTGCACTAAATTAGGAGCTTTAAAGGACAGAAACAGTTTTGCTTTTGATTGCTTTATCCTTGGTGCCTGCTTCAATTCAGTACTCAATAAATGTTTGTGGAATGAATGAATAGGAAGGATGAAGGAAGGGCCAGAAAGTGCTGTATCAAGCTACACCAAAGGAGATCCCTGAATGCTGGCCTAGGCATGTTGTTCTTTACTGAGTAGCTCATGGAAGGGCTGTTGGAAGTTTTGGGCGGAGGACGATAGGGCGAGAGTGAGTCTTTGTGAGGGTAAATCTGGCAATGGCTTCCAGGTGGGTGGAGGGGGATAGGCCTCTGCCAAGGGAAGAATCTAAGCACCAAGGAAGGATCTAAGTGGGGAGGGGGAGGAGGCCTAATGGGAAGGCTGGGCTGAGGGCTCAGGCACCAACTCTGACACTTCTTAGGTGTAAGATATTTATTCGGCACTTCCCTCTCCCAGCCTTAGTTTCTTCACCCGCTAATTTAGGAGGTTTAATTGGATGTGCTCTGGGACCCTGTTCTATGTTTCTGGGTCTTTTCTGCTTGACGGTGCCTCTCTGTTGCAGGCCCAAACCTGCGGCGTCTTGAGGAGCCAGATTTACTGGGCGCTTGCTAGAACTGGTCCCTGGAGGCCACCGTAGCCACCTCGCGCCTTGCTGGATTTGGATGCCTGGATAGATAACTCAGACTTGGAAGGCATCCGAGGGTGTTTCAGGGTTGATAGGGATCTCAGATGTCACTAGCGCTTTGATTGCCGGATAATTAGGCCCCAAGCGACGGCTGGCTACATCTCTGGCCCCTCTGTCATGTGTCACCTTGGCTCTAGCTCCTCATTTCCGCTCCTTGGTTGTAGGAGTGGCTGCTGACTGAACTTCCTGTCTGGATCGGCCCCTTATGGGAGCTGACGAGGCCCCTCAGAAGGAGCCCCGTGCAGGTGAGGGGGCCAGTGCGTCCACTCCTGCCTCGGACAGGCCGAGGCTCTCCGGCTGCTGCTTTAAACAGACCCCAAGTCCCGGGAGGAGGAGGGGACACCGTGTGAGCACCTCACCCCTGCACCCGTGCGCGCTGCCGGGGCGTCAGGGATGTTGCCGAGCGCCTCACAACAGCCCGGGCGGGCGCTGTTTCTGCTCCCCCTGAGACATGGGGGAATCGGGACCAGGGAGGCTGAGGAACGTGCAGTCTCTGAGCCAGTACTCTCACCAGGGCTCTTCCACTCCAGGGTCCGTGGTCTTCCTCACCACACGGGTGTGGACAATCAGCCCCTCAACACCGTAAGTCGCCCACACTGGGGCTTTTTATTATGGTGGAAAAATCGAGAACACTTGGAATCCAAGATGTGGGCTTGAGTCGTGACTCTGCCATTTACTGTGCAAGTGACTTCATACCTGTGAGCTTCATTTGCCTTATCTGTTAAAGTGAGGGTGATTCCACGTCCTGTACAAACTTGGGAGGAAGAACTGGAATTACAAACGTGCTGATCCTTGTCACTCTCCTCCGTGGTGGTGATCTTTTGAAGGCTGGGGTGGGGGTAGACTAGCTGAGCACATCTTCCCTTGCTAGCTGGAACTGTGCTTCCAACCTGGGGGTTGTCCTGCCCACCCAGACCCATGGCTGACCCCTCAGAGCAGGCCTTGGCTGCCAGGAGTGGCTGAGACCCAAGGGAACATGGGCTCCAGGCTTCCCTGGAGGTGACAAGACCCCCGTGGGAGGGGGAGGGAAAGGGCATCTCCAGGGCATCATTTGGCTCTGCTTTTGCAGGGCAGCTCTAGTGTTACCAGGAAGTGAGTCTGAAAGGCCTCAGGGGCTTGGGGTGGGAGTGGAGGTGAGGATAGTGGAAGTCCCAGGCTGGGAGACAGCAGCCCAGGATCAAAGTCCAGCCCCAGCACTTGCTGGCTGTGAGACTTTGTGGAATTTACTCAGCCTCTCTGTACCCCAGTCCCTGCATCTGTGACTCAGCATGCCCCACAAGTTGTACAGATTTATAAAGGAGGGGAGGCTGAAGGGGGAATAAAAATATTGAGGCCATATAGTTTCTAGAAATTTGGATTGCTGATTTACATGGAATATTTTTTCTGATTTGTGAATTTATGGATAATAAAAGTCTTACACAGGACAGAATTAAACTATTTTGGCGTAATTTAATGAATAATTGTTTCACAGACTCACAGCACTTTGGAATTCGGCTAAAAAAAATCTAGGCTATTTGATCACTGTCGATAAAGAATCCTTTCTACTCTTTCTTCCTAATGTCAGTTGCAAGAGGATGTTAGCAGAGATCATGACAGAAGCAGCCAGGAAAAACAAAACCTTTCCTGTCCCTTGTAACTATTTTGAACACGTTCACTGAAAATATTTTTGCCTGTTGACTCTTATTCCCCAACAAGGACAAACACTCTTCTTCCCATGAATGACTTTTTCTTTCCATTTTCAATATTAATTCTCTCCATGATGCCCTTTTCTAGAAACCAAAATAAGGATTTGCTTGATGATAAATGACACAGTACATGGTCCTGGACTAACGCAGCACACCAATTCCGGCTTGATGTTTCCCTATTATTTATTGTGCTATCAGCACAGCTTCTCAATTGGATCCTGGTCTTAAATCAGGGATCCCATCACAGAACCTAATGTGAGAGAAAACCAGATGCACCAGGAGCCTCCTTTATTTATCCTCCCTGGCTTGTCAAGCAGTCAGAAAACGGGGACTAGACGTTAAAAGGTATGTGCTGAATAACTGTTATCTGGTTGCTAATGGTACCGTGATGTGGTGAAACACCAGCTATTGCTGATGCTACTCTGAGCAGATCTGTATTCCAGAGGAGTCAGACCCAAACTCCTTTGTCTAATAAGACGTTTAACATTTAGAACATACAGCCAGAGCAGCCTCAAGGCATTTAAAATTTTATTGGAGTCTTATGGGAAGTGCAAAAGGGTCAAGGAGTTAGGAAAGTTGTTTGAGCTTCGAGGTTGATTCAGTTAAAATCCACTGTGGGTGTTGTTCGGAGCATCTGGATTTGGTGTGGGACCAGCTCCCTGGTGAGCTACATCTGGGTTGGATGAGGATTATCTCATTGAAAACCGAGTGCCAACTATGTGCTAGGCACTGGGTTGCATTCTAGAGATGGATGCAGAGGTCAAAAACCCTTGGTGCCTGCCCTGACTAACCTATACTCTCGAGAGAGATGAGTAAACAAATGATTGCAATATCTAGGTAAGGCCGCTGAAAGGCTCCCTGTGAGAGTAACTGGAAGGCCTCTCGGACTCTGGCTTTGGGGTGTCAATTTTGAGGAGGGTTCCTGGACTCTTCCCTCTGACCTCTTCCTCCTAGAAAGCAGTGGTGACCCCAAATTTCTAAGAGGGTAAAACTTGTCTTTGTTCACTTCCTCACAATAATTAACTAAAGGGTAAGGAAAGGCATTTCAATGAAAGAAAAGTGGTATCAGGTGAGATCCCAGATGAAGTCTTATGGTGCAGACCCTCTATCCCCAGGCAGTATGGTACAATGGAAAACTTCTGTACCCTCTCCTGGCTGCCACTTGCCAGGCCTGGAACCAGTGATATGCTGGTAAACTGGCTCTCAGAGAGGGGAAGAAAAAGCCCTGACTTGTGATGTTTGCCAATTTCTGTGGTGTAAATACTCCATCACGGCTGATTTCAAGCTATCGATAATTTAACAACTGGCTTGAAAAATTCCTGAAAATGTAATAGGTTCTGGTGAGCCACAGGAACTGGCTTCAGCACACCACTGCATGGAACCTGTTTGATCTTCATTTCCCCAGAGGCAATAATTTCTGCCCTGGTATCTCAGAGCTGTGGCAAATATGGAAGTGAGGTGGGCCATGCCATGGATTCTCATGGTGCCTGGCACACAGGAGGGTCTTAGTAAATGGTGGTTCCCTTAACTCCTCTTTTCTGCACCCTGAGGACAGCAAAGTGAGATATGTATTGCTACTCATTCATTCATTTACTCAACATTTATTGAACACGTGCTATGTTTTGGCTCCCCTGCTAGGCCTTAGGGGTTTAAAATCGACTAAGACAAGAGCCTTGCCTGAGAGCATCCTATAGGCCAGTGCAGGAGACAGCCGTGGATGGGAGCTTGGAGATGAGTGCTGTGAACTAGCTGTGTAGAAGTCACATGAGAGCAAAGAGAAAGGCCAAAGAGGAATGGAGGGTTGGGGAAAGTTTCTTGGAGGAGGGGACATTTATTGAGTTCTGAAGCATGAGGTACATGAAGAGGGACAAAGTCCCTCTAAACCAGTGTGGACAAGTGACTTTCTTTTCATTATTGTTCCCCCAAGGAGTCTTGCAAGCATCTTTACCCTAATCATTCTGACCTTCCCTCATGAAATTTAAAAGTATGATGCATATATGTTTATATATTGCATGAATATTTGTGCTTTATACATAAAAAGAGTAAGATTTTTTCTTCTCCCCAGAACCATAGGGGCAATATTGCCCCTTGTTGAGAATGCATGTTCTAGGCCAAAACTCCTGGGAGGTGGGGGTTAGAAACCATGACTCTTCTTGCTAACCATTGAACACATAATAAGCTGTTAATAATTATTTGCAAAACGAACGAATACATAAATAAATGTCGCTGCAAGTAGAAGGAACTAGTGCAGGAAGTGAGGCAGAAGAATAACATAGCACAGATGAATGAGGTAGTGCAGGATTTTGCTGCCACTTACAAATAAGGAAACTGAGGCTGTAAGAGCAGTAAGTGAGAAGGTTGGAGGGGTAAGCTGGGTCCAGTTGGCTGGTCCTCAAATGCCAGGCTGAGATGTCGTCATTCTAGGTAACGTATGAGATTCTTAACCCCCCAGCTCACACTGAGGAGGGATCACCTGTGGCTCTCAGGACTCCTCATTGCTCCCCCTTAGTGATGAGCCACGATGGCATCTGTGGATGCCAAGCGAAGATGAACAACCACTGGCTAACTTCCTACGCTCCAAAGTTTTAATGAAAGAGCTACAATAACCAAGCTCTCTGCCTTTGGCACTTGAGAATCCATCTCAATTTCCTCTTTCTTTCTGAAGCGACAGTGATTAAGGATTCATTCCACACATAAAACAAGTGATCAATGGCTCCTGGCAGTTGCCATTGTCTCCCCCGCCACCCGCCCCAGACCCCCCCATCAGTAGACAATGTATCTTGGGGAGCTGCCGCGGCCTGAGAAAAATGAGTTTGTGAGACACAGTTCTATTTTGATGTAGATCACAAATAGCTCAGCTCAGTTTTTACATTGATAACGAGATGGGCTCCCTTTCCTGAGTTCTGCAATCTGAGAGTAAGCCCATCTCTGTTGAGAGAGAGAGAAAGACAGACTGATCTTTTTGTGTTAGTCGTAATACACTGTACCCAGATTTTTGTGGTCAAGCGGACACACAAGAGACCTCAGGCTGACTGACCTGGCCCCTTTCCTGGAATCTGAGGGATCTGTGAGGTTACCAAGCCTGGGGCCCTGGTTCTTCCTAGGTCCCTCAAACCATTCCTCACTGGGGATCGGTGGTGGGCATCTGCCCGAGAGAGAGGGTGAAGGCAAGGAGGAGGCCAAGCTGGGAGGAGGGGCTGTCAGCCAATGGCTGCAACACCCAGGCGGAGTGGGGTAGGGGTGGAGGCAGGAAGTGGGTGGAAAGGTCTTAGGCTAAGACTACAGTGCCCTCACGTGTACCCAAAGGGACATCAGCCAGGAGGAAGGACGGGCACTTGAGGAGAGCAGGTTCAGCTCCCCACTCCCCTAAAACATTCTCTTTCACCCCAATGCCTTCTCCTAGAGGGGAATAAATACTGAATTTGTACCTCAGGAGCCCAGTTTAGGAGCCGGAGCCAGTCACAGGGACTGAGGGTGATCAGCGAGAGAAGCATCAATAGAAGCAACAGCTGAAGTCTCTTGGAAAGCTTCACTGAGGAGGGGGCATCTGGGCAGACGATGAGGGAGAAAGTGGAGGTTTTCCAGCCAGACAATCAGGGGAGGGATATTCCTGTCAGAGGACACTGTCTGGGGAGGGCACACGTCCTCTGGAACTGGATGGGGCAGGGGGTGCGAGGGGAGGATGGTGGGTAGTGGAGACAAAGGGTGGGCCGGCTGTCCAGGGACTGTAGCACCAGGGGTTATTCTGAGGCAAGAAGTGAATTCAAATAAAATAGTGTCTAAATATAACATGTAATCTCAACCATAAAAATAATCATTGAAAATAAATTCAGTAAGGAAAGAAAGCAAATGTTAGTAGCAGTGCTTACCTCTGGTGGGCAGGAGGGACTTCTTTGTCCTTTGTTATATTTTTCTGTATATTCCAACTGTCAGGGATCATGTGCTACTTTTCTTTTTTGGACTGTTTATTTTTAAACAGCTTTGTTGAGATATAACTCATATAATTCACCCATTTAAAGTATACAAATCAATGTTTTTTAGTATATTCACAGAGTTGTGCAATCATCACCACAATTTTAAAACATTTTTCATTACCCCAAAAAGAAGCCCTGTACCCATTAGCAGTCATTCACTGTTTTCCCCATCCATCCAAACTCCTACTTTCTGTCTCTATAAATTTGTCTATTCTGGACATTTCATAAAAATGGAATCATACAATATGTGGTATTTTGTGACTGGCTTTTCTTTCTTGAAATCATGTTTTCAAGGTTTATCCATGTTATAGCATGTATTGGTACTTCATTGCTTTTTATGGCTGAGAAATATTCCATTGTATGGATAGACCATCATTAGTTGATGGACATTTGAGTTGTTTCTACATTCAGGATATTGTGAATAATGCTTCTATGAACATTGATATACAAGTTTTTTTGTGAACATATGTTTTCAATTGTCTTGGGTCTATATACCAACTAGTGAAATTGCTGGGTCATATGTATCTTTTTTATTCTAGCCATCCTGATGGGTGTGAAGTGGTATCTCATTGTGGTTTCAATTTGCATTTCCCTATTGACTAATGATGTTGAATACCTTTTCGTGTTCTTATTGGTCATTTGTATATCTTCTCTAAAGAAATGTCTATTCAAATCCTTTGCTCATTTTTAAATTTTATTATCTTTCTATTGTTGAATTATAAGAGTTCTTCATATATTCTGGAGACTACACCCTTATCAGATACATGATTTGCAAATATTTTCTCACATTCTGTGGGTTGTCTTTTCACTTTGTTGACAGTGTCTTCTGAAGCACAAAAGTTTTTAATTTTTGTGCAGTCCAATTTATCTATTTTTCTTTGATTGCTTGTTCTTTAGGTACTAAGAAACCTTGACCTAATCCAGGGTCACAAAGATTTACCCCATATTTTCTTCTAAGAGTTTTATAGTTTCAGCTCTTACATTTAGATCTTTGATTTGTTTTGAGTTAATTTTTATATATGGTGCAAGTTAAGGTTCCAACTTCATTCTTTTGCTGTGGGTATCCAGTTGTCCCAGCACCATTTGTTGAAAAGAATGTTCTTTTCCCCATTGAAGTATCTTGGCACCCTTGTCAAAAATCAGTTGTCCTTAAAGGTATGGATTTATTTCAGGGCTCTCAATGCTATTCCATTGATCTACATGTCTGTCCTTATGCCAACACTTTATGCCATAGTTTTTTATATTTTTTTGTGAGGAAGATTAGCTCTGAGCTAACATGCGTTGCCAATCCTCCTCTTTTTTTGCTGAGGAAGATTGGCCCTGGGCTAACATCTGTGCCTATCTTCCTCTACTTTATCTGGGATGCCGCCACAGCATGGCTTGACAAGTGGTATGTCGGTCCGTGCCCGGGATCCAAACCTATGAACCCCAGGCCACCAAAGCAGGGTGCATGAACTTAACTGCTATGCCACTGGGCCGGCCCCTGTACCATAGTTTTGATTACTGTAGCTTTGTAGTAAGTTTTGAAGTTGTGAGGTGTGAGTCTTTCAACTTTGTTCTTTTTAAGGATTATTTTGGCTCTTTTAGGTCCCTTGAATTATTATATGAATTTTAGGATCAACTTGTCAATTTCACCAAAAAAGCCTACTGGGATTTTGATAGGGATTGCATTGAACCCTTTTATTTGGGGGCTTTATTTTTAAAGAAGACAGCGTTCTTAAAGTGAGAGACTGTGATGTAGAGGAAAGATGGATGGAGGCTTCTGAGTAGCTGACAGCTGTTCATGTCTGACCTCCCAGCACTGACTTGCTTTCATTTTGGGCAAATCAAGTCTAAAAAGTTGATTCCTCATCTGTAAATGAGTTTTAGATTCCTCATCTGTAAGACAGGCCTAAGGATACTCCCTGTACCTGTGCAGGGTGTAAGGACAGTGCCTGGCACATAACTCCAGCATCCATTCATTTCCTGGGGGTGTTGGAATTCACCCAACAAACAGGAGGGAAAGTATTAGATTAGAAAAATGTAAAAGCTGGAAAGGACCTCAGTGATTAAATGTCATATTGAAATGTCATTGTCTGTGGCCTTAATCTTTCCTTCGCCCCTAGAATACTTCTCTCCCTACATTTTGACAAAATTCTACCCATCCTGATGGCCTAGTTGGAAGTAATCTTCTCTTTTCTGAACGAACCCAGCACTTTTTCTTCTCTGGCAACATCTAATTCTGTTTGCCTGTTTTCTACAGATTTGCGTGTGAGTCTTGACTCCACTTCTAAACTGTGGAGTCTTTAAGCCTTTAAGGCGGGATTTGGCCGTGCCCTCCTTGACATATCAGTATGGCAGGACTGGATAAAGCAGGGCCCCATTCATGTTCAGACAGTGTGGATCTGTGTGTGTGTGTGGTCAGATTTCCGTGCTCTCCTCCCCCTACCCTCCCCAAGCACACACATAACCCATGCTCAACAAGGCTCTGCTAACAGTGAAATGTTTCAGGGCACAGGGGAGTTGATTCTTGAAGACCATTGAAGGACTGCAGAGATTTCTTCTGCCTTGGGATGTGGGTGCTCACTTCACCACCCATGCCTCGCACAGCTAGGAGGCGGCCAGCACCCTTTCCAGCAGGGAGGAGTTTTATCGTTGCTTTTAACTTTTGCCAGTTTGATAGATGAAAAATAGTATCATGTCTTGATTTGTGTTTCTTTCATTACTGCTGAGGCTGAACTTTTTCATATGTTTATTAGCCATTTATACTTCTTTTTTGATTTGTACTTCTTTTCTACCTGAAGTATTTCAACATTTGGATTTGAACTGGTAAGAAATAGAATGGTGGTTAGCAGGAGATGCAATGCAACAACCTGTTAGGGGCTATCAGTCAAAAGCTTGGAACTGGCTCAATGCGGGGTGTGTGTGGGTGTGTGAGGTAGGGAGGTGTGTATGTGAGGTGTGGGAGGAGTGTGTGTGTTTGTAGGTGGAGACACAGCCTGAGAAACCTGGAGACTCACCACTGACTTCATTCCGTGGCACTATAAGTCGTGACAGAACATTTCTGCCATGCGGTCCCTATTAAATGCAAATTTTAGCTTCACAGCCCTCCACATGGAGCTGTGGCTGGGATCTGTTTCTCTTAATTCTTTCATTTGAGCCTCCTTGCTGACTTCAGATGTTGGCAACTCTGTCAAAATGTCTCTTATGTGTGCACAGGCTTCTGATCACTTCCCTTGGAAAGATAGAATTGAGCATCACATGCCCCTGTTGTGGTGAGAAATTGCTTTTTTGTATCTGTTGCCAGTTGCCAGTTAATTACCTAAATGTTTGGTGAAGGCTAGAAGTGAGGCTGGGGTTGAAAGCAGAAAGGGAGATGGAAATCCATGTGCTCATTCACCACAGGGAGAGTTCCTGATGCCTGGATTGTGCCTGGGGCAGGATGGTCAGAGAAAAGTCAAACTAGGCCATGGTGTTGAGTCTCAGGGTGAACTGAGGGCAAGGATGTCAGCACCTTGTCCTTGCTCAGAACCCAAGAGAAAGGCTTTGTGGATGGCTTCACAGAGCAGGGATGTTTGGGCTGAAAGTGGGTGGACAAGGGATGAGCACATGCTCTAGGCGTAGGGGACAGCGAGGCAAAGGCCTGGTGCCACAGACAGCCTAACACGTGGGTGGTGGCAGGTGCTTGAGAAGACTGGGCTCCAGGGCTCCGGGCGTGGATGGTGGAAGTGAATGATGAGGGTGAAAAAGTGGGCACCGGGCGCTTGATAGAGGCCTTTGAACTTTATTCTGTAGAGGATGGGAATGTGAAGGTGGGACAAATTCAGATAGAGTGATCAGAAGAGAAAATTGGCTGTCTGTGTCTATTGATGGACTGTGGGATTAAGTGACAGGGTGGTATAGGGATGACTCTGGCTTCGGTTTGGAAGCCTGGGTGGATGGTGTTGCCAGGAGCTGAGAGAATGGAAGTAACAAGTTCAGGATTGAACATGTTGAAACTGAGGAGACTGTGGTACATCTAAGAAGGTGGGAGTTTGGGAGAGAGATGTGGGCTGAAGGTAGAAATAGAAGTTTGACAGTTACCAGCCTTTGGTGATAGTTGAATGTAGAAGTATATGTTTAAGTTGTCTAGAGAGAGTAGTGTGCAAGAAAATGGCCGAGGATCAGGGCTCAGGGAACAGCAGGATTCGTGGGCAGAACGAAGAGAATGTATTGGAGAGACAGAGGTCAGATGAAATTCACTGCAGTCAGTTTCCTGGAAGCCTGAGGAGAAGGCACGTGCTAGGAAGAAGGTACTGATGGTAGTGTTCAATGCCACAGAGAGGTTTGACAAGGTCAATCCTAAAATGGATTTAGCAATGTAGCATTCAGCCAAGGGCGTGGACTTTGGGTTGAGATGAACCTGGGTTCAAATCCTGGTTCCAGCACTTAATATCTCTAGGGTCTTGGAGATGTCACTCAACCTGAGCCTCAGCTTCTGCATCTATACAATGAGAGATGATAATAGTAGGCACTTCATAGGGTTGTTGCGAGGATTAGGTGAATTATTGCAGGTGAGGTACTTGGCACAGATCCTGGCAATAAATGCTACTATTATAGTTATGATAGATAAAAATGGTAACAATATCTACTCGCAAAACTGTGGTAAGAATTGCATGAGAACATGCATGAATGCCGTATCTCTTGTCTAACCAAATGGGTGGTTATGGTCTTGTGATTTATAATACGAAATATATATTTGGTCTTCATCCTGTTTCTGGCATAGAACATGTAATATTCTTGGAATTTCATAAGTGGTGAGAGCCATAAAGGTACCTTTTGTTATGTTAATAAGGCAACTTTTGGAAAGCACCTAAGGATGGGGGCTGGTTGCCAGGGGAACCAACCAAGTGATTAGAGAGTTGGAACTTTCAGTCCCACCCGTTGATCTCTGGGGAGGAGAGAGGGACTGGAGATTGAGTTCAGTCTCCAAAGGCCAATGCTTTAATCAATCATGCCTATGTTACAAAGCCTCCATAAAAACCCAAAAGGATGGGATTCGGAGAGCTTCTGGGTTGGTGAACAGTGGAGAATTGGGGAGAGTAGCATGCCTGGAAAGGACATGAAAGCTCCATTCTTCTTCCCCATATCCTGCCCTATGGATCTCTTCCATCTGGCTGTTCCTGAGTTATATCCTTTTATAATAAACTGGTGATCTAGTATGTAAAATGTTTCTCTGAGTTCTGTGAGCCGCTCTAGGAAATTTATTGAACCTGAGGAGGGAGTTGTTGGAACCTTTGATCTATAGCCATTTTGTCAGAAGCACAGGTGACTACCTGGGCTTGTGACTGGCGTCTGAAGTTGGTGGGTGGTTGCTTTATGGGGAACTGTAGCCCAGTATCCTTGTGGGAGCTCAGGGGCTGGCTCCACCTGAGGTGCACAGGCATGGGAACTAGAGACTGTTTGCAGACATGCTAGCTCATGGCCAGAGCTCTGCATGTTCCCAGGTCTGCCTCTCATTGGCCCAGGATCCAGGCCTGGAGAGCTGAGCCTACAGGTAACAGGGCACATTCTGGGCAGCTGGGGATTGTTGTTCATGGACTGACTTGATGCTGTGAAAATGCCTAGACTGGGACTTTATGTCAAGATGGTGTTAGGAGTTTACACTTTGAAAGATCCTTTGATTTAAGATACTTTGCAATGATAGATTAAATATTTCAAAAAGAATTCAAACATAGCCACATTCAACAAGATAAACACCTTTGTGGGCCAGAAACAACACAGTAGAAGTTGGCAGTTGAGGCCATAGACTTGATGGGCTGTTGGAGTCAGGAATAGGCAGAGTGGGCTTAAAATATGGCTGCCATGAGATGATGGGGCCTGGAAGCCCAGGACTCATGATTGAGGGCTGGACTGAAGCTCACTACCAGCTCTTCAAAGGGGCTGGAAGAACCTTCAGTCACTGCTTGGAACTGCAGCATGTTGTAGAGCTGAATGCCCAGGGTGAGGGAAGGAGTAGGGGAAGCCATACCACCAGGACTTGCTGGCTTAGTGACTAGGTCTGTGATACCCCCAAGATCACCTTGGAACAGGAAACCTGAGCCACCATTATCAGACCTGACTCTGGGCTGGGAGTCCTAAGGGAGGAAACTGAACAACTCCCAGACATGGAGGGGTGAGAGGAGGGAGACAGGGATGAGAGGGAAACAGAAAATACGCATTCCTGATGAACTTGCTAACACAAGTTCCAAAGCACATGAAGAAAACTAATGCCAACAAAGACAGCCAGTAAGCTCCAAAATTGGTAGAATTCTTTCCATTGAAATTGAATAATAGAGCAATCTGAAAATGACTTTAAAATGAGTATGTTTGAGATTCTCAAAGGTAAAAAGGAAGGAATAACACTTAAAAGGTGCAAGAAATTATGAAACAAAAACAGACAGGTAGAAATCAAGAACAGGTGTAAATGAAAATGAACTAACTAGGAAATGAAACATTAAGTAACTGAGATAAAAATGTGTCCAGGAGACGCATCAACTGTGGAAGAGTATCAGTGACTTGGGATATAAGACTGGGAAGTTCACCCCAAGTGTCACACAGAGATAAAGACGTGGAAAATATGAAAGAAAAGTTAAGAGATATGGGGGGCAGACTGAGAGTGTCCAACACATGGTCTTCCAGAAATAGAGAACTGAAGGAGTGTGAGAAAAGCAGTTTCAAAAAGGTAAAAGCTGAGAAGATTCTGAAACTGAAAAAAGACAAAAGCCCTCAGATGAGAAGCCCATACTAAATGCTGAACAAGAAGGTGCCCAGCACAGTGCCTGGCAGATGGTGGCTGCACAGTAGATATTAACTCCTTTTCCTTCCTTCCTCCCTCCTTCCCTCCTTCCCTCCCTCCCTCCTTCCCTCCTTCCCTCCTTCCCTCCCTCCTTCCTTCTTTCCTTCCTTCCTTTCCTTCCCTCCCTTCCTCCTGCTTTCTAGAAACAATTACTGAACATCTGATATGAGCTTGACACTGTGCTGGGCTTTAGACATACAAAGATAACTATAATATGTTCCTCCTGACAAAGGGTGGAGAGTTTGGTAGGGAAGACAAACGTGCAAACAAGTATATGCAACAAAATTACAGGGCCTGTGACAGAAATCTATGTAGAGTCTGTGTGTGTGTGTGTGTGACTTGACAGAGTAGATGACGTTTCCATAGTATCATGAAGGGGGACAGGCAAAGGAGAGGGAATAGAATGGAAGAAGGCACAGAGGCCCATGTCTTTGAGTTTGGGGAAAATGCATGCAGCTTATTGTGGTTGGAATGCAGGGTTTGAGGGGCATGTGTGTATCTTTCCTTTTTTCTCCCCATGTATTGTGAAGTCCCTAAAGGTAGGCTCAGTGGGGGCCAATACTTTCCCAGAGCACATCCTGCAGGGTCTGTGAACAGCTGACTTGAAGAAGTGTCTTGCTGATTTACCTGCACAGATGCAGAGCTATCTTGGTGGATGCATTTTATCGCCAGATTTCTAGAGAACAGAGGCTCAATACCTTCCATGGATGCTGTGTGTTGCTCACATTCAGTCACTCCTTAAACCCAAATCCCTTAGAGCAAGTGCTCCAACAGCTCCACGAAGGTGATATACCTTGGAGGGAGGCCGATCTGCCTTTGCAGGTCCTTGGCTGATTCACTGGGGGAGTTTGTTAGCTTCTCCGTTCTTTCATTTGTCACTGAGGAATGACAGTGCCTGCCACTTGCATGTTTCACTGACGTGTTATCAGGAACATTGGCAATGCTCTTTGATATATGGAGATGAAAGATGCTGGATTAATTCAAAGCTTTATTTGTTGTTTTTCACTATTATTACTAGTTAAATTGCTGAACACACTTTTGACAGTCTTGTCAGAAGCTCTCCCATATGTCCTCTCCCTGGAAGAGTAAACATTGCCTTCAGAGGCTTGACTACTATTTTTTTTTCTTTCTTGGCAGTGAAAAATGACTTCAAATCACAGTATTTAGGATGATGATATTTTTGATGTACTCTATCCTCTTTTGAGCTCTTACTCTACCCCCCACTCCTGTGTACGAAATGAAAGGGCAGAGAAAAATTCAGATGTCAGCCTTGGCTTGGCTTCCAGAGCCGCCTCGGGGCCGGTGTGAGGAGGCTGTCGTCTGACGGACGATGAGGGGTGTGCAAGGTTCTAGTCTAAACACCTGGCTATTGCTGTCTCCTGAGAGACCTCTGAACACAGATTTGCCTTCTGTCCTAAACCACATGCTCCTTGAGAGCCTGGATTTTGTGTAACCATCTCTGTCCTCTGGATGGAAAAGAATTCTTTGAAGCTAATAGAGTCTCAGCTTTTAGGGTCTTTCATCTCAGATACCATCCAAGGCCCTAGGAGAGCCCTAGCAATGTGTTCACATGTTTTTGTAAAATTCACAAAAGTAAGATATTTTAACAACAATCAGTTAAGACCACAGTCTCTTTCTAGTCCAACTTCTCCTCCATCACACTTCACTTTGTGTCCAGGTGGCGTCCTGTGGCTATGAACATTTTTGGGATTCTGCTAAAGGAAAGTTGATTGGGAATTTGCCAATTTGGCTGCAGTTTGCAAAGATCATTTGGAACATATCAATAAAACAAGTAAGAATTTACAGATTCCTGATTTGGACCTATATGAAGAGTACCAACTCTTGTCATCTTTATTTATTAGAAAACTCAGAGAAAATTCAGATGAAGATTAATAGGCTATGAAATGAAAGCAATAAGATAAATGATTAAATCAATATAATTCTTCACTTCCTGATGTCAGAATTGTAACAAAAAAATTCAGATTCTATTAAAAGGAGAAAATCTATAAGCAAATGAGATATATTTTGGAATTTACTGACATTTAGGGCCAGGTAGTTCTTATCTGTAGCTATCCTGGGCATTGTAGAATGTTTAGCAGTATCCTTAGCCTCTGCTCGCTAGATCTCAGTACTACCTCCCCTGTTGTGATAACCTAAAGTGTCTCCAGACATTGTCACATGTGTCCTGGGGGCAAAATAGCCCCTTCTGAGAACCACTGACATAACTACACTAAAGCAGGTGGGAAAGGAAGGAGCTGTCTTAAGTACTTTTGGAAATCTGTGTTTTGACTGTATACTGTGAGGCTAAAGACAAAAAGAAGTGCACACACACTTTTCCTGCAGGGATATGGGTTAGCAATTCTGAAACTGCTTTCTATGTATTCTAGGGTTGAACAAATAAGTAAATGTATTGTAGATAATGAGATCCAGATTTCTCACTGTGAGAGAAAGAAGTTACAAATAAGGAAAGTGTAGAATGAATCTTATGGTGCTAGATTGGACACAGAGAATTAGTAGGAACTCTTAGTGTGTGTATAATGTACACATACACATACACACATAAGCACACATACACAGATAGGTACAGAAATAAATACAGATGTGCATGTATACATGGGTTAATGTACATGCATATACTTTCTACCTCTGTCCACTGAGAGGGCTAGAAGCAGTGACATCCCAGGAGCAATGAACAAACCTAGCACCCATATGTTGGTTTCTAAATACTGCTCTCCTTTAAAAGGAACCAGAGTTCCTTGGAGAAGTGGCTGATTCCCAGCCTAGGGTAGAGAAAAGACACAATGAGCCTAGAGCATCATGTGGTGCCAGAAAGTAAGGAAGTACTTTAAAAAAAAAAGATGGGAGCATGTCAAAGAGTGCAGGAACCAATCTGAAAAAAATTCCCAATGGTCAAAACTAGAAGAATTTGAGCAACAAAGTAGATTAGGATAGTATTTGATTATAACCCAAAGAATAAAATAAGTAGCCATGAGTCCGTACTTATATGAAAAGTAACTGAAAAATAAATAAATGTGGGAGAAGCAGAACTCTTCCATAAATAAAACAGAAAATCACCATTAAAACCACAGTATTACTATAATAATCATAGCTATAAGCAAGCTCCACTAGTGGATAATAAAATCAGTAGATGAAAGTTTAAGGAGAACCAGGATTTTTGCATAGTCTCAAAATGTCTTCTCCTAAATATTTATTAAATAGAAATGGGGAAATAGTAACTTTCCAGTGGAGAAATCTGGCAGATGCTACCTTAACCGAATGATCAAGGTGACCATTGCTAGTAGTAAGACATAGCAACAGCATGTCTCCCTGACATGATGCACTGGGGCACGTCACCTCTGTAGAATTCTTTCCAGTAATGCATAAGCTCAATTTAATCATGAGAAAACACCAGGGAATTCAAATTGAGGGACGTTCTGCAAGGTACCCAACCAGTGCTCTTCAAAAGGGTCAAGATCATGAGACACAAGGAAAGGCTGAGGGCTGTCACAGCTTGGAGGAGAGGAAGGGGACATAACAACTGAATGCAGTGTGGATCGAATCCTGTAAGAGAGAAAGGATGTAAGTGAAAAAACTAGTGAAATCCAAATAAAGTTCATAGGTTAGTTCGTAGTATTGTATCAATGTTAATTTCTTATGTTGATGATTATACTATAGGTACATAAAATGTTATTGTTAGGGGAAGCTGGGTGAACCGTTTGCACTATTTTGCACTATTTTTCTTCTGTAAGTCTAAAATTATGTAAAAATAAACAATTTTTAAATTTTCAATTAACCACACCAGAAGGAAAACCGAATTATCTTTCTAATATTTAGATAGAAAATATTATAAAGTAATTGTCACATGAAGAGGTAATGAAAGAGTCTGCAGTCAAAAATGTAGGAAAAATTCTTATAGAGGTGTATAGAACATTGTTATTTTTCTGGATTTTGTATTTGTAAACTTCTTATACAGTATTTGTAATTTGTGGTGATTTATCTTATTTTATATAAATATGCCTTTTTGTACTTAAATTTATATTCTTAATCTTGTAATCAGAGCCAGGCATAGAGGGGATGTCTGTTACACATGTTGGTTTCCTGTCACGTTCTTTTCATCTCTTCTGACCTGGTGGCTATGAAACAGACTGTTTTCCCCATAGTTCACCCCCATTCTCTTCTACAAAATGGTGAGGTCAGGAACCTCCCAGCTCCTTCCACCAATAGTTTTTACAACAGTCACGATATGTCTGCAAAAGAGATACACCCACTGGTTAAATGAAGTTCTTGGAATCCCGCTGACTCTGAGACTCTGCTCCTAAATTTTCTGGCTATCTGTCTAGTGATCCCAATTTACATCACTTTCTGTTTTTTATCCTCTGCCTCATTTGAGCTTCATTATTTGGGGTCTCCAAGGGTGAGAAAATATATTTGCTTTTTCTCTTTTATTATTTTAGGTTATTATTTTCTGCTCTGAAAGTAAATATTCTCTTTTTGAAATTAAAGAAAAAGAAAGAGTCTCTCCAAGACATACTAACCCTAGCCCTAACATTTGTAAATATTTTGGTATATTTCCTTCCTGTCTTTTTCTAATGCATGGGGATGTAAATGTGTATATTTTAAAACATATTTGTGATAACGCTGTATGTACAATTTGTTTCCTGCTAACAGCACAATGTAAATATTTTCTCACAGTGTTTAATGTGGTTTTTATATACATCATATTAGTGACTGCACACTCGTCTATTGAATGAGTATTATAGTTTACTTAATCATACCTGGATCACTAGATGCAGTGATGGACTTTATTCATAAGATGTGCAAGTGTGCGCTCACTTGTGTATGTGAGTTTTATGAGATGCACTGAGGAACAACAACCAGAAAACTTCAGATAGGTTGTAAGCAACTTAGGCAAGAGCCAAGTCTCTACTAGATCCTTGAAGTGGTCACTTGGAGGCTGTGAGAAGTAGGGAGGTAAGACCAACAGAAAGACAAGTTTGGATCCTAGGAAGGGTCTGGAGTTCAGCTTTTTGCTTGAGCTAAATGATTTTCTACTTCCAGGATGAATGCCTAAGAGGATGTTTATTAAGCACCAGGAGAAATGAAAATTAATGCTAATGTCTATTAGCCGCTAAAGCCCAAGGAAGGACAAGAATGAGACATTGCTGCAGAGAGGAAATGCAATCCATAATAATGGAGCCAGCAGCATGTGTGGAGACTTCCAATGAAGACTGAGACTTGCAGCATAATTAAATCTAGTCCTTGGACAGCTGAGAAACAGGGCTGTTAATGTGCTGAAGCCCACTCTGCAGCAGAGGAGGCCGAAGATGCATTAGAGATTAGAGCCTTGGCTTCTGATGTCTGTGGAAGCCACACTGATCCTGTGGTCCAGCATCTCAAAAAGAATAATTGTACTAATTAGTAACGTGAGTGATACGGAGGGCCCTGATTCTGCAGATTTGCCTAAGGTAATGGAATGCAGATGGTCATTGATTTATTTGGAAAAACAAACAATATTTTACCAAGGGAGGGGATTATTCAGTTAGTACAGTTTTGTGGACAGTTTGCCTCCTAAACAATCTGTATACTTTGAAGGATATTGGTGGCATTCAAAAGTCCAGAAATGCTTGGCATGGAAAGAACAATAGGAACTTGAGACATATCAGCCCAGGAACTCTGTAAAAGCCAGCTAAGTGCTTTGAAGCAAGCTGGTATTGGAGATA
Organism: Tapirus indicus; assembly: GCA_031878705.1. Lineage (NCBI taxonomy): Eukaryota > Metazoa > Chordata > Mammalia > Perissodactyla > Tapiridae > Tapirus > Tapirus indicus. The sequence continues at coordinate 53,100,660 of CM062918.1, read as the reverse complement.
GTCAGCAATCTACCAGAGGGATCCTGAGGATTATAGGTGCTGCCACTCAGCTCAAAGAAAGGGCTTTGTATCAGAAACCCCAGCTCTTGCCATATATGCCATCTTGATGCCCATGATTTCCCACAGATGTTTCTAAACAAAGCAAAAAATACTATTCTACACACGTCCACAGACACTGCCAAGTCGAGAGAGTTGGGACTCTCTCAGGGGCCTACTCAGCTGCTCAATGAAGAAGGGAAAATGAAAGAGGGGAAATTATTCTTTTGGTGCAGAATGGAGTGAGCTGAAGTGATTCCCTGTACCATGTTGGCATCTGACAGGAGGAGAGTTTCTGAGCCAGATGTAGAGGGGATATCATTGCCCTTTTTAAAGTGACTGTTTTTTTACCCAGTGGAGGCAAAATAATTATGTGGATTTATTTCCAATAAGGCAATGGTTTTCAGAAGGGAAAGGTAATAAATCCCAGTGACAAAAATAAGTAAACAGTTTTGTATTCTTTTTCCTGACACCCCTAGGATGATGTCCCACACTTTGGCATGGTACGAAGGCTCTTTGGGATCTGTGCATTTTCCAGCTGCATCTTCCATCATGGTTCTGCCATGATCATTCCCCAGCTAACCTTGTGGTTTCTAGAACACAATCTGCTTTCTATCAGTCCTCTAGGTCCTGAAATGTTGATGAAATAGATGCTTTTCTCTATCGTATGCATGTTGCCTTCGTGATCTTCCAGCTTGGTGTTCATCTCCTCAGAGAATCTCTATCAGACAAGACTCCGAAGGAAATAGATGATGCACTTACATTAGGGCAATTACAGGAGAGTTTAGTAAAGTTACCAATAGAAACAATAGAGTTACGGTGCACAGAACAGGCAGGGTTTAGACCCATCAGCACCTTATGTCCTAAGGGATGAGAAAAGGAAGGAATTACCAGAATCCAAACTCAGAAGGACAGAGTTATGCATAAAAGGCCATCTTGAGAGAAATCAGTACCAGCTGATCAAATAAATACTCTGGATGCCCTGTCTTCCCTTCCTCTGATCTCCTGCTGGAGCTCCCCATTAGCCACATCCAACCAGCAGCCAGAGGGCCTTGTTGTTGAGACCCAAATGGATGAGCCTGGGGGCAGAGGGCAGGGCAGGTAGAGAAAAAAGGAGAGTGTATCTGGAGGAGAAATGGAAAATATTCAGCATGGTTCTCCTCTTTTGTCCGGCAGAATCCATTCTTGTCCTCTTTTTGTGTGGAAAGTTCATATTCTCCAAATTAGCAAATGAAAAAATTCCATCAATTCAATTTTACTCATATGGTAAACCTAACCCAATAACCACTACTGATGTTCTTTACATAGGGTAGTTGTGGGGGGCAGGCAGGGGGAGAAACTAAATAATTAAGTAACATATGAAACATAGCTGTTAGAGTTCTTACTTCTTCTGTAGCTCGTCTTGAGGCCCACCTAGATAATTACAGCCATTTTCTTTCACCACCAATTCCATGTTCCCTTTACCCTTTGCTGGACCCATAAACCTATGTTTATGGGATTCTTTAACTTACTTTATGGCTGAGGATACTGAAATCTTTAGTCCTGTAAGATCAGAAGCCTTGGCAGTCTTGACTTTATTGGGTTCTGTTGATCAAGGCCATTGGGCAAGAGAGTACTAAAAGGCACTCCAGAGAGTACTTTGGGTTTCAAACCCAATCCTTCTTATTTCTATTGGGTATCAGCAATCCATTTTCCACCTGGTAATTTGGATCATGCACATGCATACCAGCCATTACAATGGCTTCCTTAAATTCCTTTCTGTTCAATGGTATGAGAAGCTCAAAATGATCAGGGGGACATCTCAGCTTCCTGTTCATTGGAACCATGACTTCCAAACCCACTGAGCCCAAAGCTGTGGGAATGGGAAGCAAAAATTCTTTAAGTGAGTTATTAGGAATGATAGTCAGGAGAACCACTCCTAACTCTACTACTGCTTTCTTCAGTCCAAGCATCCTGACTGTGAGAAAGATGAAATGATACAGAGGCTGCCGGTTCAACGTATGTTCTGCATCTTGCAGGAGAGTAGTCTAACCTTACAGAGTGTTTCTCCAGCTGGTACTGTAACCAAACCCTTAACAAGCTACTCCACTGTTCTATCAAGCTAGCTGCTTCTGAATATAAGACCAATTAGTTCTTCAGTGCCCGTCCTTTGTTATAAAATCTGTCCCCTGGTTGGAGGCAACATTGTATGTGATAATACAGTCTTGGATAAGATATTCTGTAAGTCCATCGATAGTGGCCTTACCTGAAGCAGTTTGGGTAGGAACGGCAAATATATACCTAAAATGTGTGTCTAATCTTGTGATAACAAAGCACTAGTCAGTGCATGATCAGGGATCTAGTGTAATCAGCTTGCCACCTGGTAGCTGGCTGGTTCCCCCTGGGACTGGTGCCACTCAGCATTGGTCTCAATATTGGAAGTAACCATATCAGCCTTGATGAGGGTAAGACAGTGCAGTTCAAAATAGGTATAGCCTTCATCTCTGCAAATATAGCCACTTTGTACATGAGCAGGCTTTGGACCCACTGAGTAAGTATCAGATGACTGGGGAAAGGGGCTGCATGACATCCTGATTATAGAGAGCTGCCTCCCCTGTGGATGCCTCTGGTGGGCATTTAAATGGACAGGTATCTTCACATTTTTTTACCCGTTGTGAGAGATTTGTCTCTTCCTTCTTTTTCAGTCTTCCTGTTCCCACCTTCATAATTTGGTTCTGACCAGCTAACCTACCATGAGACAGAGTAGAACCTTAGGCCATTTCTCTTGGTATAGATTCCTTTTCTTAACCTTGGTGTATGGATAGATTTCAGGGAATTCATGAACTTGGATGGGAAAAATTTAAATCTCCATTTTCATTAACATCTAACTGAAATTTAGAATTTCTTTCAATTAGGAATGCAGTTAACAAAACACATTAGTGTTAGTAGTACCTGTGACTTTGTCATAAAATAGAATAGAAATCACGCAATCTTTAACAACACAGTACATTGTTTGTGGATATCTTGAAATATCATCTATGCATCACTACTTTGAAAATACAGCAGTTCTTAGACAAGTTGCTAGAAGAAACACTATTGCAGTCTTCCTGCATACATGTACTTATGCAGCAGTGCCACTAAAGGTGGAGTTACTTGTTCTCACTTTGGAAAGCCAGATAACTATGATGCTTTTCACTGTTCCCTGTCTACAGTTGTTTATTGATAAATTTATGAAAATATTTCAGTGGTTTCAGAGTTTAATAAAGGTTTGAAAAACTGGATGATTCAAATGAAAATTCTTAACGCTGTATAGGATACTTCCATATTTGGATTTGCCAAATGAAAGAAGCCCCATGCCATTGGAGAGATGGTAGTAAAGCCATATACACTAGACAAAGATGGGCTGTTTGTGGACCGGAGCAGAAGAAAAAAGCTGATAGCAACACTCATGTTAAGTGGTGAGATCTGGTCTGGAATGGTTGAGTATTAAAAAAAACATTCTGAAGTCTGTTGTTGAGAATTGGCAACTTTGCCATTCCACTTCAATATATGGCCGGATGCAAACAGACATTTCTCACTGTGGTCTGCTCCTTGCTTTTGCTCCCTATGTGCATGCTGATGCATTGAAATAATTCTTATTTTGTGAGTCCCTTTTAAAACTACAAAGCCCTGTAGTATTTTGGAGATGGTAAAAAGTTTTTTTATTCCCCCCAAACAAAACTTTGCCTGGAAATAAAGGCTTCAGACTCTGTACAGATGGTGCTTCTGCAATACTGGGTGATGTATCTGCTTTGGGCATATAGTAAAACTGGAAGCTCCTTACATTTGTGTCACTAACTCCTTTTCACACAGACATGCATTTACTTTATGTCTAGATTCTTCCAACAATCCTGAAAGAAGTTTGGTAAATAGCCATAAAGTCATCATCTTTATCAGCAGGTCTCTGAGTCATAGTATTTAAAAAAGATTTTGACAAGAAATATAGGAGGAGAGTATGAGGAGCTGTTCTGCCACACAGAGGGCCTCTGGCAAGAGTACCTGCTAGCCACTGCTAGCGAACTAAGGGCGGAGTTTTACCTTTTCTCAAAGAAAAAGAAAACCCAATCTTGAACCTTTCTGAAAGAAAGAATGTTATCCATGATTTGGCCTACCTTGAAGATATTTTTAACCATAAGAATACGATAAATCTTTCAATTCAGGATCTTGAACTTACCATTATGGTACTACTGAAAAATTAAAAAACTTTCTTGCCTTAGCTACTGATATGAAAAAAAAGTAGAGGCCACCATCCTTACAAACTTTCAACTGCTGGAGGGGTTGCTTTTCCAAGATGGAGCTGAGATACAAAATTCTCTGTCAATTTCTTTGAAAAGATAAATCCGAAAACACCTGGAAACTCTTCAAAAGTTTTTCAAAATTTATCTCTATCTTGATGGCACTAAAGTTGAATTATGGATCCACAGTCCCTGTCTCTCTGATATAAACTATATTGAAGATGTGGACTGAGCCAAAGAGGAGCATGTTGATCTTAGGACAAAAAACTTACAATTGAGTTTCAAACAACCTTGAAAAATGTTTGTGTTCTTTGAGAAAAGACCATCTTGATCTTGTGAAGTGAGATATGGAAATTTTAATTCTACTTGTAACATTGTATCTTTGTGAGCAGGAATTTTTAACATCTGTAATCATTAAAACAAAAAGTCAAAATTAATTGGAAGTCCAACTTTATCTGTGTTGCCAGTCAACAATCATCCCAGAGTTTGTTATTTTTCATGCTAAACAGCAAAAGACTTTGCATTGACTTGTCTTTTAAAAAATAAATTTAACCTCAACTTGCCTATATTATATTGTCTTGGTATTTAATGTGTTAATAAAGAAGCACATATATTGCTATATTACAAATACATAAATATATACACATAAATCACAATATATACAGCTAAATATGTATATATATAAAACTATACTTTATTATGATTGGTTTCCTATGTAGTCTTATGTGTTTTATTCTTATGCACCTAAAAGTATTAATCTGGAAATGTGTCTGTATACTTCACTAGATTGCTGAAGAGGACCAAGGGACATAAAAAGGTTAAGAAGCCCTGTTCTAAATGCGATACCAACCAAAGTTGTGTCCTCTGCAAGGGAGCCAGTCAGGGAATAAATAGCTACTGAACTCCTCCTCCCTTTATCCTTTACTGAGAAGTCCCTTATTCTCAGAATCTTCCAGAAGCCAGGGTCAAGGGAGATTTATGATACATTCACTAAATCACCCTGCAAGGACAGACAGCAGGGTGAAGGGTGTGAAGGGTGAGTCTGGAGGGGGCGGTAGAAGATATCCGGGGGCTTTCTCTTCTCTCCCTCCCAGTGCTGTTACTTCACCACACACTTTATACCTCGGTCACAGTAACAATATTTTAATTATTTCAATTCAGTTCTGCTCATCAAACATTTTTGAGCACCTACTAGAATCCAGACTTTCTTTATATATTATCTTGCTTAATACTTGAAAAGTGGACATTAGCATCTTCATTTTACAGAGAAAATAAGCTTGGTCACACAGTTAGCAAATGATAGAGTTGACTTAACGCAGGACCTTCCAGCACTCTTGCCTGCACCATCCTTCTTCCTTTGTCATCAAATCATGCAGGTAAGGAGACAAAAGATTCTGAACAATAGGAGGGAGGTAAAACAGGTCTGGAACATTTGTATGTCAGTGTGTTAGCTGTTGTTAGATGCAGCAGGCTGATGACAACTTTATGTTTGGACTATAGGCTATCATAAAGAACAGAAGTTCAAGTTTAGACATTTATAGTGAATACTGTAGGCCTGTAAATAACATAAGACTTATTTGTAGGAAAATTTACCAGTCTAAGCTTAGCAGTTTTTCTTCATAATTAAGGCTTAAAATTTTCTTGTGTGTCTATAATCTCCGTGTGTGTACCTATGAAGGTTACATTTACACATAATGTGTATTAGTAAGGTGTTTTTTTTTCTTTTTTAAACATTACCACTGCCCTAATTGAGGACCTCATAGTTGTCCTTGTCTTTTGCAGTAGCCTCCTAACCTATTGCCCTGCCTCTCATTTCTTCTTTTCCAATGATCATATCTCATAGAAGGTATGGATAATAGGATTTAGATGCTAAAATCCTTTTCCAAATCCTTACACTTCCGTTGACCCTTTTTTGCTGAAAGAAGTTCTGCCCTGCTTCTCCTTGCTGCATCTCTAGTTTCTCTCTTTGCTGGTCAGACCCTTTTTAATTGGAGGACTGCCCAAGCTCAATGGGTTCAAATACCACAAAGATTTGAGTCCCAAATCATTATATCCAACTCTTTCTTAGTTTCAGATTCACTGCCTACTGCATGTTCCCACATGGATAGATGGACCAGGGCATCTCAAGCTTAGCATGAACAAAAAGAACTCATCGTGTTCCTCTTAAAACTAGCTTCTTAACTTCTCAACAAATGGTGCTGGAACAATTGGGCATGCATAGATAAATAAATGAACATATACTTCACATCATATACAAAAATTAACTCAAAATGGATCATAGACCTAAAATATAAAACCCAAATCTTTAAAACTTCTAAAAGAAAACACAGGATAAAGTTTTTGACAAAAAAATCATTACCCTGGACAAGGCAATGATTTCTTAAGACACAAGAATCTCTAAGTATAAAAGAAAAGTTTGGTAAATTGGACTTCATCAAAACTAAGTACTTTTACTCTTTAAAAGCATCATTAGAAATATAAAAAGGCAAACCACAGGCTGGAGAAAGTATTTGCAAATTACATATGTGATAAAGGATGTGTATTTGGAATATATAAAGAACTCTCACAACTCATTAATAGAATGAACAACCCAGTAAAAAATGGACCAATAATTTGAATAGACATTTTATCAGAGATATGATATTGTAAGCACAGAAAAAGATGTTGAATGTCCTTATTCATTAGAGAAATGCAAACTAACAGCACAATGAAACACCACTACACACCTATTAGAATGGGTAAAATGAAAAAATGTCTGACGATACCAAGTGCTGGTAAAGATGCAGCATAACGGGAACTCTGACATTGCTGGTGAGAATGCAGTGGCACAGACATAGTGGAAGAGTTTGGCAATTTCTTATAATGTTAAATGTACACTTCCCATACAGCTGAGAAATCCCACTCCTAGGGCTTTACTCATGAGAAATGAAAACCAATATTCACACAAAGATTTGTACTTGATTGTTCATAGCAGCTTTATTTATAATAGCCCCAAACTAGAAACAACCCAAATGTCCAGCAACCAGTGAATGGATAAACAGTTCATGACACATCCAGTGGCATGCCACCCAGCAATATAAAGGAGCAAACTACTGATACAAGCAACAGCATGGGTGAATCTAAAAAACATTATGTTAAGTGGAAAAAAGTCACACAAAAGACTATATACTATATGATTCCATCTGTGTGAAACTCTGGAAAGGCAAAAAACTTGAAGGACAGAAATCAGATTAGTGTTTGCCAGGTCTGGGATAAAGAGAAGGGAGTGACTTCAAAGAAAGATGAGGGAAATTTATGGGATGATGGGAATATTCTATATCTTGACAGTAGAGGAAGTTACATCACTATGTGTCTGTCAAACCTCAGAATTGTATACCTAAAATGGATGAATTTACTACATGTATATTATATCTCAATAAACCTCACATTAAAAATTAAAAAAAAAATTTAAGTCCCCTCTCCCCCAAATGGCTTCTGAGCCAATGTTCTCTACCTCAGAAACTGGTTCTACCTTCCATCCAGGTCCCCAACCCTGATATCTGTATTGTAATTGATTCGTTTCTCTTCCACAACACCAAAAACAAGTAGTTGCAAAGTCAAAGAAATTGTTCCTCCTTTAAAACTCCTAAATCTTTCTTCACGTCTGCATCCCAACTGTTTCTCTTTTGTCCACGCCATTGCCCCTGCTTGCCTGGATTATTGTGACAGCTCTGATGGGCCCCTCTGATGCTGTCACTGCCCCTTCCCCTGCTGCCGAGTGGATCTATCGAAAAGTGCACATTTCCTCATGGCATTCTCCTGCATAGAACTGTTCTCTATTCCCTAATCACTGCATGTAGGATTAACACCACTCTCTCTTCACAATCTGGCCCTTGCTTACTTTTTCATTCTCATTTACCATCACCCTCCCATGAACACCCTGTGCATTCTAACCTCACAGTACTTCTTCCGTTTGCATGAAGAATGTGTGCTTCCCAGAATGAGTTATGCAGAAGCTCCTCACTATGTCAGGGATTCCCTTTCCCCACTCTTCACTTGGCCAATGCAGTCATCTTTACAGACTCTATTCAAGCATACCATCATTCTGGGAAGGCTTTCCTAAAATGCCTGTTTGGGCAACACACCCTTCTGTGTGTCCTCATGGCACCGCATGCATGCCTTGAACACAGAACTTGCTGAATTGTATATTGTAAGGCTAAGCTTATTGAATGCAAGTCTCATGTATTTTTCATTCACTTATGCCAAGAACTCAGCATAGTTCTTGTTTCACAGTTGAACTGAACTTTTGTTGGGTAAGTGTTCAATGGAAATGTCCACTAGACAGAATTCCTGGACAAACAGCGCAAAGAAACCCTCCTGAAATGGGGTTGTTAAGGATGATGGAGTGGGCCTTACTTGAAGTTATAGATTCCCTGGTGTTGGTACTTCTCCCCTCCCCCACCTACTCCCTGGACCCTACTCCCTGCCTCTGACACCTAGCAGTGCTATTCTACCAAGCAACTCCCAAGCCATTCCCTACATCCAGGCCCACATAGCTTTTTTCTGACCCAAATTATTTCATGGTCAATGGTCCATAAATTATGGAGTGAAACTGTTACATTTGTGCAAAGTTCCTTGAAGAGTATTATTAGAGAAATAACCCAATAAACAGGATATTTGAATAGAGAAGAGTAGGAAGGTGGTGAACAATTTGATTCCACTGCAAATATAAAGTAGTTTTTATTATCTGCCAGCCTGACCAACACCAAATTTTAACTTGAAGGGTAGCATAGAAAGGGGTCTATTTTCAGCACTTACTGCCTATGAGCAACCTCCATTAATGCTGTCAGGGATTGTGTGCCCTCCTGAAGGAGAGAAGTACAGCAAAGAATATGTGTGCGTTATGTCTTCAAGAAATGCTGAGTACCCTGCATGTTAACTTGCCAGCTTTCTCTTCCTCAGTCAACTCACTTCTCCCCTATTAGGTGAAAGGCTCTGACTCCTGAGGAAATGTGTGTGTAAGTAGGTGACTTTGATGCTAGGCAAGAACAGGGCTTCGTCCTGGATAAAGGTCGATTGGGAAGATAAATGCTCCCTCTGTGGCCATTCTTCACGCAGGTGAATAGAGTGATAGTCAACCTGTTTATTTTCCAGCAAAGGGGACGTGGCCATGTGACATGTGAAGAAAGAGCCTGCATTTACCTCCCAGATATTTGACCCTGTCCTTCTGAGAGCTACTGGGCATATTTCAAGTCTAAATCCACAGGAGAGCATTTTCAGAGCACACGGCCCTGCATTTAGACAGAGATGAGGAAACAACCTGAATGGAGATGCATTAGGGAAATCCAATTCCGTGACCTTCATCTGTGTCAAGTACAACACCCGCATCTCATGACATTTTTTGGTAATGCGACTTGACTGTCATTTTTAATTTTTCTTCCCACCATACTACTTGGTAGTTTCTATCAAGTTTCTACCTTAGGAGTTCCTGTAGGAAGCACACGATTAATCTTTCATCAACCTACTCACCTAGGTTTGAAGGTAGTTTGTTTACAACATTGTCAATCCTGTGAACCCTGAATCCCCCAGGGTGCGTGTTTGTTGAGCTGAGGTCCTGGCTGAAAGGAATGATGGGTTCAGTTCGGCTCAAGAAGACACTTAGAGCTATTTGGTTTCAATTCAGAGGGGTGACTTTTAGAGAGAGAGTTAGTGACTGGTAAAAGTATTTTGTTTACAGAAATCTTCACTCTCTGTGTGTCTGTCTGGATCATGTGCCCTTGTGAGGAGGGGGATGGGCATTCTCAGCCTGAACAAAATTGTGTCCCATTCTAGGGTCATGACTTTCCAAACTTTTTTTTGTGTGTGTATGTGTGTGTGTGTGTGTGTGTGTGTATGTGTGTGTGTTTGGTGAGGAAGATTGGCCCTGAGCTAACATCTGTTGCCAATCTTCCCCTTTAGGCTTAAGGAAGATTGTCACTGAGCTAACACCTCTGCCAATCCTCCTCTATTTTGTATGTGGGATGCCACCACAGCATGGCTTGATGGGCGGTGTGTAGATCTGCACCTGGGATCTGAACCTGTGAACCCTGGGCCACCAAAGCAGAGTGTATGAATTTAACCACTACGCCACTGGGCCAGCCCCAAACTTTTTTTTTTTAAGTAGCAAAAATCTGTTGTCAAAATCTCATAAGAAACCAACATATTTAACAAATAAATTGGTAGGTATTTTAGTAGCAAAATGTATTTTATAAGTTCAATACATGATGTACAGTTAATAAAAGCAGGGAAGTGTTTGAGGAACACAGAAATTTGAAACTGCTAGTGACTGATGACAATTGCAGTCTTTTATCAGTTTCAGCATTCGCTTTATTTCTATTTTTTTTATATTTAGGTTGTACTGTATCAAGAAAAGCCAGATTCACCTAGGTTAATAATTGCAAGTTGTATGTTTTCTAATAGCTTACCTTACAATCTCAGAATACTCCTCAATTAAAAAAGAAGGCTGGGGAAGCTTTATTCTGAGGACTGAATAAAAACGAAGTTACCTGGAACTCCAATGGACACATTGGTGTTTTCCTGTATATTAAAATTTGGGATATAACACATTTGCATGTCAACATGCTTTACAACAATTTGATAAATAAAAATATTTTAAAAAAATGAGATTTGAGAGTTCTAGTTCTATGGAATATGGAGTAAACACATTCTACCCCATCTTTGCCACTAAAAGCAATGAGAAATCTTGGACGGAACACATGAACCAGCTATCTGAAGACTCTGAATAGTAAATGGTAGCGGGCAGATTGGGAAAGGAGACCAGAATCTGAAGTTCTACCAAACTGGTAGTGAGGGAGTTGCCCTTTTTGTTTTCCTCTGATATCACCTGGTTTGGACTTAAAGGCAGCCCCAAACCTGGGAGTGCACACTGGGTGTGGAAATGAAAACTCCAAGAGGACTCCTCTTTTTCTGATCTGAGGAGCCAGAAAAGGGCCCCTTCAGGTCAGAGAAAGTGGGAGAAATCTTCATGGTTTCCCTCCTTCTTCCATGTTCCATCCCTAAGTAGTACAGTAAGAATGGTGGCACCTAGATAGGTGCCTAAAATTCCAAGGGAGGGAATCTTTTCTGACTGGAATATCTGCGGTCCCAAGACTGGGGAGTGAATCTTCATTGTCTTTTGTCTCTCTGTGCTACCACTGCTTGGCCCTGTGTGCAGACACAATTGTGGTAAGTTCATGGCAGAGCAGGGAAACTAAAGCCCCAGGTTTCTTGCTGGAGGACTGGGAAGAGAGGCCTAGACGAGCCAGAAAGTGTTGGGGGAGATCATGGAGAGAAGGGAGGTCAAAGGAGTGACCGCAAAGTTGTGTATGAGTTCCTGGGTTCATTTCTGAACTGCACATGCATGAATCTGACCCTACACAGCATACCACAAGCTTTGAGAACTGAGCTACAGGATTGATCATCGCTGAGTTCCCAGACTGGCTCCTCTGGCACATGTGCAGGACAGATCTAAATGGTAGAACAAACACTTTCAAACTTGAACTGATATTGTAACCATAGCCCACAAAAGGCCGATGCGAATTTGCAGCCTGAACTTAACCTAGGTGATTGCCTACTAAAACAAACAAATATCAACATTCTTCTTAGGATTTATACAAGACCTGGAGTCTCATAACATAATGTTCAAAATGTCCAGGATACAATCCAAACACAGCATTTGGAGAACCAGGAAAAATTCAACATTCAAGAGAAAAGATAATCTACAGACTCCAACCTTAAGAAAGCACAGATGTTGGAATTATCAGACATAGACTTTAAAGCATTATAGTCATGCTTTGAGAAATAAGGTCAAATATTCTTGAAATTAACAGAAAGAAAGTCTCAGCAAAGAGATAAAAGATGTAAAGAAGAACCAAAAGGAAATTAACTGAAAAATACAATATCCAAAATTTAAAAAAAAAATTCACTAGATGGGTTCAATCGTAGAATGGACATGATAGAGAAAAAAGCCAATGAACCTGATGATAGATCAATAGAAATTATTCAGTCTGAACAACAGAGAGAAAAAAGATTGAAAAGACAGAGCCTCAGAAACTTATAGGACAATACAAAAAAAAATGAGATTTGGATAACATATTTGTCGATCAAAGATATTTATAAACATTAAGTCAAACCATGGGTTACATGCAGGGGAAAGCTTTCCTTTCCTTGAGGAATTGGTATGTTATTGCTTAAAGACAGTGAGAAAAATATATCACTGCATATTTCCCCTGTCATTTTCATTGCCAGGAAACTGTGAGTTAAATTTCAGGCCCAAATGTGATGATAAGTTTGGAACCTTCCAGACAGCTTTTTCATTGTTTATTTCCAGTGCAAAAGGCAAAGAAAAAAATAAAAGGGGTAAAATTGGAAAAGAACAAGCAAAACTGTTGCTGTTAGCAGATAACATAATTGTCTTCATAGGAACTTAAAAAAAATACTAGAACTAATTAATGAATTTATGAAGATTGGTGGCTGCAAGGTCAATATACAAAACCAATTATATTTTTAAATATTGTAATGACCAATTGGAGAATGAAAATTTAAGGGAGTCAGTATAATTTACAGGAGCATCAAAAACAACAGATACCTAGGAATAACTTTAAGGAAAGATGTGAAAGACCTCCACAGTAAAAACTACAAAAGATTGCTGAGAACAATTAAAGCAAATTGACAAAAAAAAAGGAGTTATAGTATGTTCATTCTGATTTTCAAATGTTGAACCAACCTTGCATTCCTTGTATGAAATCCTCATAGTCATGAAGTATTAACCTTTTCATATAATTTTGAATTAGTTTTCTTAAAATTTTACTAAGAATTTTTGTAAGCATTGGTGAGGATATTGGTTTCTGTTTTACATATAAAACTCATATTTTGATATCAGGGTTATGCTAACCTCATAAAATGGTCTGGGAAATTTTCAATCCTTCTCTATTTGCTGAAAGAAGTTGTGTATGATTGGTATTATTTATTCTTTGAATGTTTCATAAAACTAACCTGAGAAGCTATCTTTGACTGGACTTTTCATTGTGGGAGGATTTCTAATTATTAATTTCTTAAATCAAAGGCTGTTCAGATTATCTGTATCTTCTGGTGTCAGTTGTGCTAATTTGTGTCTTTCAAGGAATTTGCCCATTTCATCTGATTTATTGGCATAAAGTTTATAATATTCCACTACTATTTTTTTTTTAATGTAGTAGCTCTAGTGATGTCATCTTTTTCATTCCAGATATTGGTAATGTATGCTTTATTTTATTTTTCATCATTCTAATTAAATGGGGTTAACATTTTTGATGTTTTTAAAAACTAATATTTGTTTATATTTATTTGTTATAGTTTGTCTGTTTTCTATTTCATTTAATTCTCTACTCTTTTTTTTCGTCATTTTACTTATGTTGGTTTCATATTGCTCTACTTCACTTAGCTCTTAAAGAGGAAGTTCAGATAATTGGTTTTATCCTTTTTCCTCCTCCTGAAAGAAGCATTTAGAGCAATAAATTTACCTCTAAGCACTGCTTTATTTATATCTCCTAAATTTTCAACTGATATATTTCCATTATCACTCAGTTTGAAATATTTTCTAATTTCCTTCATGATTTCTTCTTTGACCTATGGGTTATTTAGTGGTATTTGGCTTAATTTCCAAATATGTGGGAATTTCCCATATATCTTTCTACTATTTTCTAGTTTAAGCCTATTGCGTCAGAGATCATACTCTGTATGATTTCAATTTTCTTAAATTTATTGAGCCATGTTTTGTGGCTCAGCATATGGTCTGCTTCAGTGAATTGTTTACACATTGACTTGTAAAGAATGCATGTTCTGCCATTGAGTGGGTGCCGTGTCCTATAAATATCAATTAGGTTAAATTACTTGATGATGTTTCTCAAATTTGTATTCTTACTGATTTTTGTCTACTTCTTCTATTGATTGCTGAGAGGGGTGTGTTAAAACCTGTCACTATGAATTTGAATTGGTATATTTTCCCCATCAGTTCTGTTAGTTTTTGCTTCATGTATCTTGAAACTCTGTTATTGGATGTACATATATTTAGGACTGTTATGTCTTCTCCCTGAATTGACCTCTTTATCATTATAAAATGTCCCTTTTTATCTCTGATCCTTGTTTTGAGCATTACTTAGTTTGTATCTGTAAGGCACTTTATGATTGGTCTTTGCATGTATATTTTCCATCTTTTGCTTTGAACTTTTATGTGTCTTTGTATTTAAAGCATACCTCTTGTAAGCAACATATAGTTTAGTCTTTATTTTTTATCTAGTCTGACATTCTCTAACTCTGAATTAGAATCTTAATCCACTTTCAGTTAATGAATTATTAACATGACTGACTTTAAGTCTACCGTTATGCTATTTGTTTTCTATTACTTGACTATGTTTCAGTATTCCATTTTACTTCCTCTATTGGCTTTTTACCAATACCATTCTTTGTTTTATTTTTTTCACTATTGCTCTAGGGATTACAGTATACATCCTTAAACTATTACAATCTATCATGAATTAATATTATACCACTTTACCTATAATGTAATAAACATGCTCCCGTTTACCCCATTCTATTCTTTGTGCTATTGTCATATTTTACTTCTATATTATAAACTCATAATACATTTTTATTATCTTTTCAAAAGTCAATTATACTTTAAATAAATTAAAAAGTCTTTTATATTTTACTCACATTCTTACATTTCCATTGCTTTTTATTTCTTTACATAGATCCATGTTTCCATCTGGTATAGTTTTCTATTAATCTAAAGGACTTCCTTTAGCATTTATTGTAGTATAGGTCTGCTGGTGGTGAATTCTCTCACTTTTAATTTTGAAGAATACTTTTACTGGATATAGTATTCTAGGTTGATGGGTTGTTTTATTTTAGCATTTTAAAGATATAATTTCGTTGTCTTCTGTTTTGCACTATTTCTAATGGAAGTCTAGTTATTTTTATTATTATTCTCTGTAGATAATGTGTGATTTTCTTTGGCTGCTTTTACAATTGTCTCTCCATCTCTGGTTTTTACCCATTTGACTCTGATGTACATAGGTGTGGGTTTTCTTGTATTTTTCCTACTTGGGTTTGTTGAACTTCTTGTATAGATTGGTTGATATTTTTCATCAAATTTAGATGAATTTTAGATTAGAAATGTTATTTCTCCAAATATTTTTTTGCCCTAATTTTTCTCTCCTCTACTTTGGGACTCAAATAATATGTATATTGGCTTGATGTTTTCCCACATGTCACTGAGACTTTGTTCATTTTTTTTTAGCCTTCTATTTCTCTGTTTTAGTTATGATGGTTTCTATTTCCCTGTCTTCAAGTTCACTTTCTTCTGCAGTGTCAAATTTATTTGTAAGCTCATCCAGTGAATTTTTTTCTTTTAGTTATAAGATTTTTCAGGTCTAGAATTTCCATTTTTTGAAAACAGTTTCTGTTTATTTCCTGAGATTCCCAATGTGTTTACTTATTACGTCCATCTTTTTAAAACATAGACATAAAACATTAAACATAATAGCTCTTTTGAATTTTGAATTCTTTGCTAATTTTAAAATCTCTTTCATCTCTGAGCCTATTTCTATTGCTTTTCCCCCAAGTTGTGGGTTAAATTTTCTTTCTTTACACATCTAATTTTTTTGGTTATGTGCTAGATATTGAGACATTAGATTTCATTGAGTTTTGTTTCAATGGGTGGTGACTTTATGGTCAGATTGGTTTGATACCTTTGAGCTTTATTAATAAGGTTTATAGAGCGAGTCTAGATGAGCCCTTACTACAGTTGGCTAGAGTCCCAATTCAATGATTGGGAGTATTCAGCAAGGTCTCTAAACTCTGGCTATTTAAAATTCCTATGTTTTGCAGCACTATGTGACTTCTGGAATCTCCATTTAGCTCATATTGCCTGAACATGTATAGCTTAGTACATGTTCTGAGCATACACAACTTAGTATTCTGCCGAGGAGTTAAGGGGATCACTACACAGATTTTTGGAACTCCTTCTCTTTGCAGTTTCTTCTTCTATGCTACCCTGTCTTATAATTCAAACTACTTTATCAACCCTGAATTCCAGTCTATACCTCTTCAGCTCATCCAGACCTCAGAGTTCTGCTTGGGAACCACCTCCCTACCTTGTTCTAACTTCAAGCAGAAAAATGAGGTGGTGGTGGCAATCATCACATATATTTTCCTTCTCTTGGGGATGACAGTCTTGTGCTGTTTTACAGTGACTGAAAATAACTTATTCATATATTTTGTCTAGTTTGAGAGTTGTTTACAATTGCAGGTAAACAATCTGGAACTAGTCTGGTGCCAAGTACTCCCTCATGATTAGAAGCAGAGGTCTCACTTATTTGTTTTTGACTAAGTTCAACCCATTATTTAAAGTAGCTGGGGGTTAACTAAATCCAACTGCTGTTCCATCTCATCTTCCTTAAAACAATCAATAGGATATGTGAGCAACTAATATGTCAAGGGCTAAGATCATGAAATATATGCAATTACTACCACCACACTAGTAAATTCTACTATGAAAATATAAATTGGCATTTAAGCTTGAATTTTGAGTTTGGTATTATAATTTTTAAAACTCTTTCAAGGAAGAATTTTTAAAAGGTACGTCTACAGCTCTCTATAGATTGAATATTGGAAGATTTTCACCCCATTTGGAAACATTGATTTCTTCTCTGCATGGGTTTTATGTGATGTACTGACTGACGTGGCTGCCTTAGGATGGCAAGTCCATTGCATTTCATTTTTTATCGTCTTTAAACATCTTGATTCAGGCCTCAGAGTCACTGATTGATTGCAGTGTTGTCCTGAACATTATGATGGGTTATTTTGTTTTAAAATTTAACCTCTGTGGGTAAAGTGAAGGAGAGGGGTCTATTATTTTGTGGACCCTGCCTCAGCTGGTTAATTTTGTGACCATGTATTCAGATTCCTGTAATTTGTAATTTGTGGTTCTTTAGGCAAGTGCTTGCAGAAGTTAATCTTTCTCAGATAGTTCTTTCTTCTTAGTGGAGGCAAAGAGTTTTCAGGAAACAGAGAACTCCCCTCCTCATTTTCCCCAGACATACAGAGGGATTCAGGGTTCAATATGTTACAGAACATGGCTCTGAAGAGTTAACCACATTGTTTGGCTTCCTATTAGTGCACCAACTGAGTGGAGCAAGAGCTGGGCTGAAGACAGCCTGAGCCCAAAGATGATAGAAGCAGAAAAGCTTAACAGGTATCCTTGTGTGTACTCCCTAGTTCTACTTTGTCTCTCCCAAATGTTAGTCTCCTTTGTCCAGGACTGAGAACTGCTTCCTCAGCCTCGTACTAGCCACTCATCTAACTGGGTATTTCTTAGGCCTAATATATAGAGTGTCTTAGTCAATCTCAGCTTTTTTTCCTCTGGTAAAAGCAGCTGGGGAGAAACATTGCTATATTAACTTTAAAAAATGCTCTTAGATAGTGTTCAGGATCTATTGATGTAGTATGTTTATTTTATTTGCTTTTAGAATTTAATGTTTTCTAATCCTGTGCAGAAGTAATCCACAAATATAAGAAGCTCAGGCCTCCATCTATCTTATGGTGCTCTTAATTCACTGTCCTGGGATATATCTTGGTAACAGCTTTGTATGGAAAACGGTGAAATGGGTGGACTAAAGAATTCCTCTGATTTTCCACACTTAGGAATATATGGTCTATTAGACCCATTTGCCCTTTGGAGATTTCATAATGACCTGGCATCACAAGGGGAGTTGAAATTTCCCTGAATCCTCTTGTATTCATACATCCCCTCCCCCCTTTCGACTGTGAAGCTTTGTTAGGACTCTTGCCTCAGGCAAAAGGTTATCTTGTCTTCTTTAAAATTCCCAACCTGGAATTGGTAGCAATCTTTCACTTCCTACATGCAAAGAAAGAGAGAAGGAGACTCTTTAATAATAAAATAATAACTAAATTTAGTACAACAAGTCAGAATTTACAAAAGACTTTCTAATGAAATCCTCACAACAACCCTGGGAGGCAAGCAACATTATTATCACCATTGTACAGAGGAAGAAATGGAGGTTTGTAACCATATTATAAAAGGATGTCATGGAATGTAAAAATGAGGATAGTTTGATAAATGAGTAGAGAGATTTTGAAATTTTGAACATTAAATTTTGTTTCTGATTGAACTATGGAACTGGAAGGGATCTGTGAAGTCCAGCTCAATAGTCTTATTTTTCATACATAGAGACTTAGACCCAGGGAGCTAGGGACCTGTCATGGGTTGAAGGGCTGCCTGGTGTCAGAGCCGGAGCAGGGCACCCTGGGTAGAAGAGCAGCCTCCTAGGGCAGAGCTGACTATCCATGATCCCAACAATCTGCTTCCTCTTAATTATTTTTCAGAACTTCTATCCAGATTGGACATAGGAAGAAAGCCTGGCTTGTCGAGGGCCCAGTAAGGGCAAGTATATCCTGCCCTAAAATCACTTTTGCCCTAAGGTGCTGGGTCTCTCAAGACCATTATTAAAATGCAACTCAGTGGTGTGGGACCGGAAAGACATCCAGGCAGTAGGCTTCATGATCACATCAGCACGAATTAGTTGGTCCAAATGGCCTGCTGTCACCTTGCAGTCTGACTTCTAAGGTGACAGCTGGCTGGGCTGGCACATTTTTATTGGGCAAGAAAGGAAATGAAAGGCTATAGTGCACAGGATTGGGGAAGGAGAACCTAAGTGGGGTACCATGATGAAGAGTCCTGGGGAGTTCAGTGGGCATTGGGCAGCTGGGAGGACACCAGGCTTCACTCAGTTCTTCACAGGGCCAATTCTGTCTGGATCTTTCAATGTGACTCCAGGGACTGATTGATGTCCAGCTGCCTGGTCAGCATCCTCATGCAGATATCAAATAGGCTTCTCACACTTGATGTGTCTATAATTAGACTTTTGACTTTACCAGCCCATACTGGCTTGCTCCCCAGTCTTACTCATCTCAGTTGAGTGAACTTCATTCTTCTAGTTGGTCAGGGCTTTTCTCTTCTAAATATAATTCATTTTTTACCAAAGCCATACTTTATGCATTCAGTAGATTATTGCTGAGTGGGATTTAGATTTTTGATGTGTTAATGAAACTAATAAATAACTAATAAGGACTCAGTAATATTTAAATAAAGAATCTGATGGAAGATGATGTTTTACACCTGTAAGACATTCCACCCAGAGTCTTTCTTATCTGTACTCAGGACTGTAAACATACCTGTATTTTATAGGGATTAATACCTTTGTAAGGTTGTGTTGCACTTCCGTTTTACAAGTGTGATCTCACTGTGCATTTTCATTTGATTTCACAGCAAGAACATTGACACAGATGTCTTTATTTTTCTTATTCCACAGACAAAGAAACTGAAGGAGAGTGAATGACTTGCCTGTGATCCAACAGTTAGTCCAGGGAAGAGCCTGAACTCACAGCCTGGGCCCAAAGCCTACTGGGCAGCGTGGAGCCTTCAGGCAATCAGTGGTTCAGTCTGAGTGAGGGAACAGTGGTAGATTGCTCTGGAGAGAAAGTCTGGGACTCACTTGTGAAGAGCCTTGACTGACACTCAACAGTTAGGACTTGATCTTCTAAAACTGGGATCTCCAGAATAGGACCCACTCTTTACAGGAGTATGCTAGGTAATCTATTCAGGCATAGCAAAATATTAAAACTCCTGTTCAGACTTGTAAACCTCCTCTTTTTCTTGTGTGTGTGTGTGAGGAAGACTAGCCCTGAGCTACTATCCGTTGCCAATCCTCCTCTTTGTGCTGAGGAAGATTGGCCCTGGGCTAACATACGTGCCCATCTTCCTCTACTTTATATGGGATGACGCCACAGCATGGCTTGACAAATGGTGCTTCCGCCCGTGCCTGGGATCCAAATGTGCGAACCCCAGGCTGCCGAAGCGGAGCACGCCAACTTAACTGCTACACCACTGGGCAGACCCCGTAAACCTCCTCTTTTTAATTAATATTTTTGTTAATGTTTTATAATATGATAATATATTTTCAGAGTAAGACATGAATACACACACAGATCTATATCTCAAAATTGTTTTATTGGTAAGAGTAAAATGACACTTTTTGAGTAAGACAGTATCACAGTGACAGCAGTTGTTTGGGAAAATTAATTGTGGGTACCATAGATGAGGACAGGAAGAGAGCCCCGTCCACAAAGGCTCTTGAGCACACCAGCCAGTCTGGTTTCTATGAGGAGCTGAAGTGAGATGATGAGTGACAGTATCCTAAAAATATAAAATAAATAAGAAAGCATATCAAAAGATGCAAACAGAATTTGTCTTTAAAGCTGCCCAGCAGCTGATGCTAGATTCTTGGAAATCAGAGACTCCATTAACGGCTAAGAGGAGAAGCTTAAAAATAAGATGAGGAACTTGGAACCGAAGCTGAGGAAACCCTTTTCAGATCTGACTGAGCAGATTTTGAATTGTTTATTTACTTGGCATTCCAACTGTCTGTTCTAGAATCATTAGAGCCTTATATGTGGAAAAATAAAAGCACTTTAGAAAGTGGAGCTGTGCTTTGAAACACTTGAATGAGTTTTTAAGGCATCTTTACCTTTTTATACAAGATAACATTTATCATTCTGTAGTCCACCGCTGATAAAACATTAGCAGAAAAGCACATGGTGAAGGAAATAGCCGTGTGAAGAAATTGACTACTCAAGCATTAATAAGTCGGAGGTTCCATTTTGTTCTAAACCCCCTCAAGCTTCAACATTTTTTATGCCCAGAAGCGAAGGTGACATTTTCCTGTTTTTCAGAACTGAGCTGAACCTGTGTTTCAGGAGCTCTGGCTTGAAAAGCTTTTATTCTACAAGGAACAAAATGGCAAACTTTCTAATTTAGTTAAAATTCCTGTAACTTAAGAACCAGCTAAAAAGGATCTTGGTGCAGAACAGTCTGTTTGCCAGAGTGAGGACTCCACTGGCGTGACAACTATTTTTAGGGAGAATGCTGGCAGGCAGCATTCTAATGAAAGGCACAACAGAAGTACCCTAAATGCCTTCCCTCTTTGTCCAACCTAGACTGGAGAGAAGGCCAGTTTTACAATCACATTTTCCTTAGTTCAAAGATTTTATGTGTCTGTGCATATTGCATATGGTTCAGACACTGCTAAGTTCCATGGAGGGAAAAAAATACCATTTGCAAATCTATGGCTTAATGGTGGTTGTTGGTTGGTCAGGAATGATCAGTTCTTGGCTCAAGGAACGTTGTGTTGAGAGACATTGAATCTTAACTAGGAGTGTAACTGAAGAAAATACTGAGTAAACCTGAGTCCCTGTAAATAAGTGAAATGCAAACTTTTTTTGGAGGAAATATTACATGTATTGTTATGAATGCCTTTGTTGAAGGCAAGAGATTTTTTTTTGTTAGAACAAAGGATTCTACTTAAACAACAATATAAACAGGACATTCCTCACTGGCTGCTCCCGGCTTCAGGTTTCTTGTGGTTTAGCTTCTTATAAGGAGAATTCTGGCTGGAAGAGCAGAGGGCAGCAGGAGCCCTGAGATGGGTGGAGGTCAGAAGACCTGGGTCTGGTTTGTCTCTGTCAAGAACTGACTTTTGAGTGTGACCATGAGCAAAAGCTTCTGCTCTCAGGCCTCAGTTTCTTCTCCTACAAGTGGTGCTTCCCGAGGCTTCCTCTGGCTCTAAGAGTGTGACTCTGTACCTGTAGTTTTCCACGTTTCTCCTTTTTTCACTAGACAACATGAGAGTAACTTCTTTTACCCAACAGCCAAGCCCCACTGTGCTCTGGCCCTGTGCCCTCCCAGTGGGACAGGCAGATCAGCAACAAGCACCATCTTCCATTGAGTCTAACTCACCTCGGTTGTAGGCTGCACCATTATGTTACATACCACTAAGAAAAAAAAAAACATGACGACTCTACCTATTAAACTTTGGCTGTTCAGTTGTGGGATGCTTCTTGATTTCAGAAATGTTAAGAAAAAAAAGATAATAATGTGCACCTCCAGATGATGCCATGTAGCCATTAAATGTAGTGTGGTAACGGATAGAACAGCTGCTGGGGGAAGCACCAGAGAGAGGGGCAGTTACTCTGCCTGGGAAGGGTGTTGTGGAAAGTCTTTCAAAGGCCTCTGGGTCGGCTGAGGGGCAGTGTGGCATTAGAACCCAGACTGGCTGAGTTCCATTCCCGTCTCTGCTACTTCCTGGCTGCATGACCTAAGGCAAGTTTCTTTACCTCTTTGTAACTCAGTTTTCTCATCTGTAAAATGGGGATAAGGATACTAATTGTCTCATAGGATTGTTGTAGGGATTAAATTAATGAATATATGTAAAGAATGTGGAGTAGAGCCAGGCACTTAGTAAGCACTCCCTGAATGTTACGACTGATGTGATTATGTGATTAATGCCTGGTTCCCCCTCCAGGATGTGAGCTCTAGGAAAGCAGGGAATGTGCCAAGTTTTGTCCCCTCATTGTAGTTCCTAGTGCCTATCAGTGCCTGCCATATAGTAAGTACTCAATAAATATTTGCCAAATAAATGAATTTGCTATTTGTTATCCCCTATTGGACATTAGCTAGTGTTCCCCTTTATCCATCGTAGTACATCCCATTCACTGACCTCCCAAGGCTTTTCCATGAAATGAGTGTGATGAAAACGTATTGAAATTAGTTTTTGGTACAGTTAGCAAATGTCTCACAGAATTACACTCTTAGGTCTCTGCAAATGATAGGTGTCTTTGTCTTATTGGTCTGTAGACTCTGGCTTACTAATAAGGACAAAAGTAGATGCTAGAAATAAGTAAGGAGACCCACTGTTCCTACAGCTCAACCTTCTCAAGGCTCTGCTGATAGGAAGGCAGATGATGTCCTTGAGCGACTCCACAACCTAGATAAGGCTGTCTAAGACAAAGGGACTGTTTCTGCTTTGACAAATGGGACTGACCTTCCAGTCCTGGTAAAACACTCCACTTTCAACAAAGTCTGTATCATGTGGGAGATGATATATGGCTGAAAGTATGTAAATCCACAGGCAGGTGTTAACTGGCTGCCTTGTTATGCAATTAACCCACAATTCACAAGCACATCCAAGAAAGAAGGGAAGTTGGATTTGCCATCTCTTCTGGCTTTTTAGTTAAGCGGCTGTATTAAGAAACACTTCTGAAAAAGAAAGATTCATTAGGCGTAGATTCTAAGAGTCTCTATCTGAATTAAGACTCTCTAATTCAGCTTCCAATAACACTTGTCTAAATACAAGATGAGTCAATTAGCAGAATTGGAGGGATGTCAAGCTTTCTTTGTATGTTTTCGCTGGTGCTAACCCCCAGCAGGTAAGGAAGGTAACTGCAAAAATATCTTTATCAGGCCAGAAGTGAAGTGGTGACCAAGGAATGAGAATTTCACAGTTAATTTGAGTCACAGGAAGAAAAGACATCTTACATTATTTGGTTCTCTGTCCTCAGTTTCAGATAGGAACTTGCTTTTCCATCCATTGTCTTTTTGTCTGATCCAACATGTCAGCTTGGTTCTCTTTCTCTGAAGCTAATCCAAACTCCTGTATTTTTCCAAACCTGCAATTCAATGTCACTATTTTCAGATGCTTGAAATTTTGAATTACTAATTGAAATCTTGATTCAATTTGTAAAAATGAGGACCTGGGAGGACATGATAATTATCTTCAAATAGTTAAGGATCTGTCATGGGAAAGATGCCAGTGTAATCTAGAAAGCACAGGCCTAGATGGAGCTTCCATCACCGTGACTCCCAGAGGGGTAACCATGAGCAGAGACCCCTTGTCATCCTGTACCGGACATATAGCAAAAAGGAGAAATAAACATTTTAAGCCACTGTAGCATAACCTAACTCATCCTGAATACGGATTTTTCTCAGTTATCCTTGGGCAGCAATAAGCTCAGGAAGGCAGATCCCTCCCCCAGGCTCAGGGTTGGATTGTGATTGGTCACAGCCAACCATCGCAATCCCATTTCCCTTTTCCAGAGAAGAAAATATGATGGCTGGCCATATGACCAAGTTCTTGCTGATGAGACTTAAGGGTGATCTTGGATGGGAGAGCCTTTGAAAAAGATTTTTCTTCCCGTTAAAAAGAGGGAAAAGAACAAGGAGAAGAATTATTTTCTTTCTGCTTTTGATTGTTTTGTGTGAGATCATGATGCTTGAAGGGGGAAAGAAAGACATAGTCTTTTTCATGCAGAGAGAGTGGTATACTTGTAGACCTCATTGTTCCAGGAGGTAGCACAGGTTGCACTGCATGAAGTGGAGTTCCCACTTCCTAAGTCCACATCTAGCCAATTGACACTTCTACTTGAATGTCTCATAGGCTCCTCAAATTCATGTTCAAAACCTGTTCCTCCTTTTGGGGTCCCTGTCTCAGCTAAAGGAACCATAGTTCTCCCTGTTGCCCAATTCAGAAACCTGGGAATGACCCTCACTTCTGCCTCTCCCTCAGGTCCCTAATATTTCCCAAATCCATCCATTCCCATCCATCTCCATGGCTTCTGCAGTAGTTCAGGCCATCAGCATCTCTGCAAATGGCTATTTATCTAACTAGCTTGCCTCAAACCTAGCTCTCCTCCAGCTTATGTCCATAGTGCAGCCAGAGGGACCTTTCTAAAAAAATTGATCACATAAGCCCCCTGCTTAAAACAACTTCAGTGACTTCCTAATGTCCCCTGATTAAAGCCCCAAATCCTTGGCCAAGTTTTTCATTGTCTAGCTCTGGCTATATCTGTGGACTCAGTTTAGGCCACTCCCACTTGTCATCTTTGCTGCGTTCTTAACTGCAGTACCTCTAGGTCACAGAGTGCTGCATGCTCTCTTCCTTCCCTACCCCTTGCACATGCTAACCCATTTTCTTAGAACAATCCTCTCTCCCCCTTCCCTTGCCCAGCTAACTCCACATCTTCCTTAAGAACTTTCTTCCTTCCTTCTCACAGAAGCCTCCCTCACTTCCTCAATGCTCGCTTAGCTGGCCTTCTCTGTGCAAACATCACATTGTATTTCTACTGCCATTTTAGCATTTTTCACCACTGAGTTATAATTTCCTATTAACCCTCTACCTCTCCCACTAGATTGTAACCCCTTGAAGGTAATGATTGCCCTTTCCATCTTTGGAAAAGTGCCTGACATGTATTAGGTTCTCCATGAAGGACTGTATGTGCTATCATTACCTGTCTCTTTGCTAGACAGAAGAGAGAGTCCATGCATGTGGGTTTTGAGAATACTGTTGTGGTGATGAGCCAGGGATTGATGGCAGCAGATAGGGGTGATGGTGAGAGAGACAACGGGTTAGACAAGCCTCTAGGTCTGGAGGTGTAAACCAGGCAAACAGTGTGTATGTGATGAAGCCAGGAGACAGAACAAGAGCAGGGATAAAAGCTCAAAAGGCATGAGCTGGGCCTGCGAAGCCATCCAGCTGGACAGATTCTGGGAAAAAGCCTTGGGAGGAGAGAACACCCAGCTTGAAGTAGCAAAGGCCTAAAACAGGGTCTGTCTTAGCACAGAGACAGGGGGAAACTTGATTTCTTTAATAGAGAGAATGTAGTTCACCTGAGGGAGATGCAAGTGGAGCAAAAACAATGCAACCTGTGTTCAGCTGAAGAAAGCTGGCTCTGAACCATGCATGTAGCTGTGAATACCCTGCCTGCATAGAAGGTACTCCAAGACCCTTCACATCACAGTAGATTAGACTTGGGTTCTAAGCAGACAGAGAATGGGAGACAGAGCCTGGCTCAGGATGAAGGAGGAGCAGAGCTGTAGTCCTGGGCTCGGGCACCCTCTGGGAGGGGCAGCACTAAGAATCATCAGCACATATAGGACCCTTTGGTGTGAGAATGTCCCTGGTTTCTGCCACAGATTAACAGAAATGGTTCAAATTGGTGACAGATCCATAAAGATGCTCAGATCCGAGTGAACAGTTGATAAAATAGGAGAGTCAAAACTGGACTTTATTGGAGGAGAGATTTATCAAGTAGTAAGTGTGAACCAAACAACCAGAAAAGACACTTTACCCAGATGAAGGTTTTCTAAAATTTCTCCTTGGAACGTCACATGAATATCTAGCTGTCACCAGAACTTACTCAGAATTCCCGGGAGATAGTGCAGGCTTATTTACTGATTTTGTCTAAGGGTTAAGGTGGCCCAAGCCTTTAGAATCCATGTCTTCCTGCTGAATTCAAGCAGCTGGTACCCAAATGATGAGTTAGAGTCTTCTAATAATTATAAGGACAATAGAGAAACCTTCTCTTGGCTCCCTGTTGCCCTAATGGAGCCATGGCGGCCTTCACAATCAGGTTTCCGATCTCCTCTATGGCCAGGCCTTTGCCTTCCTCCCCTGCAAATGCCAATCACAGCAGGCTACCGTATGGTTCCATTACTTTATCTCTATTTTCATTTTATGGAATGGAACTTCCCTTGAGTGACCCTGCTCCCCTCCCAGGTCCCTTATTGGTGCTCTCTGGGCATTCATACTTAGCCCTGTTATTTCTTTTCAATAACGATGAGTAATCCTTCCCAGGGGCACGGAGATTAAGCAAAACACCATGGTGGGTATGCACAGATGGGGCACATGCTCCATAAATGCTTTTTCCGTGTACAAACAAGTCAAACTTTCGAACACTACTGAATCTAGAATTAAACGTAATACTCTTCAAGTCTTTCTGTCCCCAGGAGAATTTCTTTACAGATATGTATCTAATAATTGTTTTCCCTTGTTTCTGGTTTTTACACAAGGCCTGATATTTTATTTGTCTTGTAACACATGCTGCTCATATTATTTTCTATTGTCTTTAAGAATAGCATGAAATTTATCATACTCCAGAAAGACGTTATGACAAGTGAAGGAATTGTATAACAAGTGAGAGAATGTTTACTGACCAGTCATTAATGGTGACATGATTTAGGCTGAGAGGAGACTGCTAGTGAAAACACAGAGCGGTCCATCTCCATTCACCAGGCCTTCATTGTGTGCCTACTGGGCCCAGCAGAGCAGTTGTAGAAAAAGGGTTATATTTTCTGGAGAAATGAGCAATATTCAAAAGATGGTAAAAGGGACTAAATCTGCAAAACAGAAGTTGTCACCTAACACACCACTCAGATCAAAGGAGACCCACGCGGGAATATCATGGTAAGGGCCAGGGAACAACCTCAGGTTGAGGGTGAAAGGGATCATTGAGCTGGATAAAGTTTCATCCATCAGTGGGCTGCAAAGACTCAAGCCCTTTAATACCAGCATGAATGAAGGGACATGGCCCAAATAATAGGAAGAAATGCAGCATAAATACCGTATGCTCTGTACCATTCTAAGAACCTTACATATTTATTTCCTGTAGTCCCTACAATAACCCATGAGGTAAGTATTATTATCATATCCATTTTATAGATGAAGGAACTGAGGTACAGAGAAGTTGAGTGACTTACCCAGCTGAAAGGGGCTGAGCTGGGATTTGAAGCCAGGCAGTCTGGCTGCAGAGCCTGCTATGCACTATTGCTTCTCTACACAGAGGATGAGATTGAAGCCTTTAATTTTTGACTTGGGAGTTCATTTTCTGTTCCCATCTCCAGCACCTCCTTCTTCTCACTTATAAATAAATAAATATAGTGACACTCAGTGAAGGCTAGATGCCAGTTTGCATTGTTTGAGCACTCACTGGTCTGAGTTTGGGGGGAAATCCCTAGAGGATGCATGGCAGGTGTGGGGAGTTGAGCTGGGAATGAGCTAACGATAATGCAACTAATTTTCTGAAGTCAGTAGAGCCCACAGCCCAAAACAAAAATCAGGCCCCAGTGGGTAGTCGACACTTAAGCCCCTCCCCTCAGAAGTCCTCTCCCACCCAGGCCTGTCCAGTTGGTGATTTTTTGGGCTGCTTGTTTGGTGAAGCATAAATGTGAAAAGACCAGTGTTTCCTTACATTTTATTCGGAGGGAAGTGAAAGGAAAAGATTGGAGATTGAAAAGAGCATGGTCCTCTTGTTGGGGCAGATCAGCCAAAAAAGAGGCCAGAGTCCTCTCTGCTCTCACTTCCACCACGCTCCCTCACACGCAGTTTGCCTAAGCCCCCTCCGAGCCTTGGCATTATTGGTGGGGCCCTTTCCCTGCACATTTTGTCCTGTCATGATCCCACACATTTCCCAAGGCCTAGCTCTAGGCCCTGCTCCTCTACGATGCCCTCCTGGTCCCCCAGTCCTCCCTGCCTCGCCCTTCCCTGAGCCCCTCAGCATGTGGTCAGAAACACAGAGCTCCCAGGAGTAGTTTTACTCACTGTTGCACAAGCCTTCTGTTCTGTACCAGTATGGAAAGTACTAGAAGATGGAGACCATGTCCTGATTTTAACATGCTCCCCAGCTCTCCCCCTACTATATTGGCCCACTGTCTACCAGTAGAGATTTCAATGTAACCCACACATTTCAGCACAGATTTGTAATTGCTGGATTTTGAGGGGAAAAAAAAAAGGCAAAGAGAAGTTTGAGAGCAAAAAGGTGGTTCGCTTTGGGAGAAGAGAGATGCTTCCCTAATAAAAGATAAAATGGCCAAATAGGGGTAGGCTTGTGCCCCTGAGATAAGAGGAAAGGTCATTTATTTAAGCGGTAAATGGCTAGAAATGCAGATCAGATTTATAGGGCATCTACAAATCCGTAAAAAAGCTTGCACACAGATGCATGCATAATAATCCTGAACTGGCTATGAAATTTATCTTTATGAGTAAAGAGAGGAGGGCTTGTTGATCCTGTTATGATTTTTATCCCATCTTTCCAAAGAAGACAGGATTAATACCGAGAGATAAATCATGATGTGATTTTTGTATATATGCACAAAGCAAACACAATGAATATTTGATTTTCTCCAACTTCTGCAGAGCTAAATCAATTTGAAGAGATAATGGTAGAAGATTAAGTTATTGGAACGTGTGTAACTATAAAGTTTTGAATACAGTTAACTCACCAGTTATTACAATTTCGGTATAACATCTGTTAGCATTGAAATAACAGATGTGTGGTGTATTGTGAAACTAAGGGGAAATTGGATATGCACATGTTTCTCGAGAGAAACTAGGCTCATATTAAATTATTTGTGAAATGCAACACTAAAAATTATTGCAAAATGTAGACTACCTAAAGGGGTGTCCTCAAAGTGAGGCTACCTTACAAATAATGCTATTAATAGAAAGTCACCTTAAAATATGAGGCAAGCGAAATGTTATATGAACTCTTGCACTTTGCCAAATTAGAAAGAAAGGAAGTTATCATACTTAAGGGCTTAGGATAATTTAAAGCCACAAAACGGAAAATAGCAGTCTGTAGAAGTGGGCTTTCCCAACTCTGCTGACCACGCTGTGTCCTTGATTTCACTCCTTGACTACGGTTAATTAAACCACAAACTCCTCAAGATCAGTGAGTTATGTCCGCCATCCTTTCAGTAGTCATATTATGAGAACCCAGAGTTGGGACATGTGCTTTAATGGAGAACACGTGGATGTGCAGGAATGAGGGAAGGAGATATTTGACATTGAGGTTTTCTCATAAAATCCAGAACACATGGTCACTTTTCCTGTGTTGCCCAGTGAAGTGCTGGCCTTAAAACAGAGACGCAGAAACTGCTTCCTCATGGATCTCAATTGCAACCTGCTCTTTGCCAAGTGCCACCACTGAGGCACCTCTGTGAAATTTCTGATTACATTATCATGATCACATTATTAGTAGCATTCAGCTAATTATTTGGTCTAGAATCTTGAAATCTGTTGCTACATTTTTATTTTCTTTCTCCACCTGTTCGCAACTGTGCTTTTCTTTTATGGAAAGGTTTGGGGAAATGAATCCCACTGTATCATTATTTATCAAGTTTCATGGTCGGGAAAGAATATAACAGAAATGTGAGGTTGGAGGTGGAGGATGATCCAATTAAGCTTGACTCTGTCTGGTTTTCAATTCTACTACCATTGACAGCTCACTCTTAGGAGAAAGAGGTCCCTGTTGGTCTCCACCACAAAAAGGTTTTTAATAAAATATTCAAGATAGCTGAGGACCTTTAGAATGGGTAATTTTATTCAACATACACTATGATCTTCCTGTGGGTTGTGGGCTCTGGACCAATACCCAGGAGCTTCTCTTGGAGTGCATGACTGTTATGCATTATGTTAGGGTATTCTGTGAAAAGTCAATTTACTTGGAGTCAGATACACCATATTTTAACTTTGAGACTAAAATTGTCTCTGGGGTTTAGTTTGCTGCCATGATTAAGTTCTTACTGTTCTGCAAATCCTAGATTTATTTTTAACTGCTTCAATGCTGCATTTTTTTAAAGACTAATAAATGGTTATAAAAGAAAGAGAAAGAAAAACACACACACACAAATCTAGGACTCAGGAAGAATGCTCTGATAACATGCAAACTTTCATTAAATAATGCCTGTAGTGAGTTTGCCTGCCTTTGGCTTTGCCTCTGGTTTCGAGAGCCTGCCTAACCAGGCCCAGGACGTAATGAGGTGGCTCCCTTCAGTGTCTTAGACACTTAGCTCTCAAAAATCTCTATCTACAAACCAATTTTTCCCATCCATTACAAAATGAGCAGGAGAAATTGAATGCGTGGGTTGAAATCCCTGTTAATCAATTGGACTATTCCCCTTGGGTTGTGGTTGAAGAGCAAGTTTTCATTATCTCCAATAATTAGCATCATCTTTTTTGAAATTAGCTGAATGGACTGACACAGTAATCTGTGGTGGATATGTCATGTGTCTTTTCATTATTAACTTTTTCGGGAGGAGGGAAGAGTGAGTAGGGGAAGAAGTGGACTGTGGGAATTTTTCTTATCTTGGTGGCATTTAACATGAGAATGTGGCTGGGGGTGGAGTCTATTTTAGATGATCTGAAAGTGCAGTGAGCCTGAGCTTTGGAGACATAATCAACAGTTTGAATCCTGTTCCTACACTTTACTTGGTGAGTGAAATTGGGCAAGTTTTTCACCTCTCTAATCCATGCTTCTGCCTCTGTAAAATGGAGATAATAGTAATGCCTTCCTTATAAGTTTATTGTAAATGAGAGAATTCACGTAAAGCACTTAAGAAGTTACTGGCACTTAGTAAATACTCAGTACATTGTAGCTACTATTACTGCAGCTTATTGCTTTAGGCAGCTGTCATATTAAATGTAAATTCTTTTTCATTCATCGGATATTGATGGGTTCACTTAACCACTATGCTCAAGACTCCTGACAAGGCCCTGAGAGGCATAGAGAGACAAATCCACTGTTCTCATAGGGGGATCAGGCATGGTCAGAAATGGTCATGGCACACGGTGACAGTGCCACAGAAGACAACTGGGCAGTTTCTGGTGTAGTGGTGCTAATGGAACAAGCCCCTTCATCGAGTGGTTGATGGCAGAGGATATGGGACAGAACAACAGAGTGATTTTGGCTGTGGTTCCTGGCAGCAGAACCCCCAAGCCTACCTTTCTTCTCGAGGGTGTTATGGACTGAATGTTTGTGTTCTGATTCCCAAATTCATTTGTTGAAGCCCTAACCCCCCATATGACAGTATTTGGAGGTGGGGCCTTTGGGAGGTGATTAGGTTTAGATGAGGTCATGAGGGTGAGGCCCTTCTGATGGCATTAGTGCCCTTAAATGGAAGAGACAAGAGCACTTGGTCTCTCTCTCTCTCTGTCATATAAGGACACAGCAAGAAGGCAGCAGCCTGCAAGCCAGGATAGGGCCCTCACCAGGAACCAAATCTGTTGGCACCTTGATCTTGGACTTTCCAGTCTGTAGAACTGTGAGAAATAAATGTCTGTTGTTTAAGCCACCCAGTCTATGGTATTTTGTTATAGCAGCCTGAGATGACTACGACACAGGGCTTCTGTAAGCTTCCTGTTTATCCTTTTAACAAATCTCTTTTCTGCTTCAGCCAGAGCCCGTCTGCATTTGTCACTAAGAAGCTGATCCATGTGCCCCCTGGTGGCAGGATCTACATTCTGAGGCTGTGGCACAGCCTAAGTCGCTGGTCCTCTCTGCCTGCCTTCTTTTCATCCTGTTCCAACAGGCTAATTCCACTAGGGTTCCTCCATTCATCTTCCATAGTGCGAGAATCTGAATAGCTTAGTTAATTACCGCTGGGCAGAGTGTGACATCAGACCACCCGAATGGACTCTGGTCAGCCTGGAGATTGGGCCACTCTTGGTCTAATTAGGGGCAAAGACATGCTCAAGGCAGAGCTTGGGTCATTTTCCCTTAGCATGGGGCATGAAGGGGGCATATCCTGTGGACAGGGATAGTAAGCATGGTGGGCACGATGATTGACTTTTCTAGTACAGTTTTCACCATGTAACATAAAGCAAGGCACAAGCCAGCAAGATATGGGGGAGGTGGAGAAGAAATTCAGGGCTGGGATGCAATAACTGGGAAGGGCTTATCAGAGAGAGATGCCAAGTCCACCTCTTCCTCAACTGTCACCATATTTCTAATGGCTTTTCCTAACTGCATGCTTTCAGCTGTGTTCCCACAAAATATTAGACATTCTTTTATTGCAAAATTTCCACATTCTATTTATGTTATTTCTCTCTCTCTCCCTCTTTTCCATCTTCTCTGTGATTCTTTAAGGTCAGGAACCAACTTATAAACATAGAGCCTCGTGTAGAGGTGGATCTGTTAAAGTACATATTAGTTAGGGTGTTAATGGCTGTTAATGGTAGTAAACAAACTCCCAATTACGAAGACTCAGACATGATGGATGGAAGTCTTTCCCACTTATATAAAGACCCATGTGGGAGTTCCTGATTAGTGGGTGGCCCTCTTATCAGGACTCTTCTATTATATGGCTTCACTGTCTTCAGCATGTGACTTCCCGGGTCTCCGTACTTGTCTGCATTAAACTAGAAGGAGGATTCCACATGCAGAGTTTTATAAGCCAAGCCTGGAAGTGGCACATTTCACTTCCATTCATATCCCATTGGCTAGAGTGCGGTTACATGGCCATCCCTAAATGCAAGAGAGGTTGGGAAGTGTAGTCGAGCTGTGGGCCAAGGAAGAAGAGGAAATGATTTGGCATGCAACTAGCTAACCTCTTGAGTCTTGAGCTGGGGCATGAAGAAAAAGAAGGATCTGACTAGACAGAGATGAGGGATGACAGGCCTGAGGACTGGAGTATAGAAAGCAAGAAGAGGGGGCTGGCCGTGGAGAGCTCAGAATGGAAAATTAACCTCTTATCACCAAAGTTCCCGGTCTGAGATATCAGTATCTCAAATGAAGAAAGAGTGCTGTGGTTGAAGATGCTAGCTCAGGACCCAGAATGCCTGGTTCAAATCTTAGCTCAGACACTTATCAGCTGTGTTATCTTGCATAATCTCTCTGTTCTTCATTTTCCTCCTCTGCGAAATGGGGATAGAAATACTATCTACCTCATAGGCATGTTGTGAGGATTAAATGAATTAAAACCTATAAACAATACAGAAGAGTGTCTGGCATATAATAAGAATTCAATAAATTTTACTACTTTCACTCTTTCCACATACATGTATATCTATGTGTGTGTTAAATTATAACATCGTGAGGACAGAGATAATAGAAACGGGGTAAGGGAAAGAGAAGGGAGGGTGGGCAAGGGATTTGACTTAGCTTTGTGTTTTGGTCACTAACTAATAATGTTACAGCACTTACTGACCCTTATTAATCTTAGTACTTTAGATAGTCAATGCTTTCTTCTGATTGCCTTTGCTGTGCTACCAATTATCAATTGGTTCTTCTGTGGCATTTGGTCATACATTTTGTATTTTGTGTCATGACATAAATCTTTCTCTCTTCTACCTTTTGTCTGAAATTTGGCTCATTTGTGCAAGGAACATAATGCCACTCATTAGTATTGGTAGGATCCAGCTGCTGCCGGCTTCCTTAGAGCAAAGCCCCACTCATGCAGGCCTTTATTTCAGAGGGGTGTGCTGCCCATTAATGCAAGGTCATTGCCAGTTCCTGCTCTTTTTTCCCCCTTCCTCTCTGTGCCCCGTCTGGCTTGCCCATCCTATTGCTCAGTGGGCTGCCTTCCATGATCAAAGGCAATATCCCACCCACTCTCCTCACTTGGGCTCCAAGTTCTTGGGATCCTATGGCAATATCCCCAAGCCAGCAGCTGCCCCAAGTGCAAGTCTGATGGCCACCCCACCAGCTGCCAGGAGGGGCGGAGCAGCAGCCTCCGGATAAGGTGATGGGTAATGGGCACTGACATTTGATGAACTACCTCTTCACATTCTTGCTTCACAGAGAGGCCTGGTGGAGTGGGTTTGCCAAGTTCTCAAATAAGAAAACACTGTGTTTCCACTCGACTTCACATTCGGAAGTAAACTCGCTGGGCAACTTCTTACATGAGGCTCATGTAACTTTAATGCTTCATCCTGGCATTGTTTACTTGCCTGACTGGTACTGGCCCCTCTGCTTGGCCTCCTGGAGGACAGGATTTGTTCCGTGCCTCGAGGGCATGCCGTCCCAGGTCAGCAGATGGCCTTCTGATTACTATTTCCAGCCCGTCTTACCTGACCATTCCCTCACTGTATGAACAGCTGTTTCCTTCACTTCAGTGCTGCCCAACCGGATTGGTGATTTTTCTTCTGCCCTTTTGTTTGTACAGAACATAAATCTTTCTCTTTTTCTGACCTGGCCTGCAGTTCCATCCACCTGTGCCCGCCTTGAGCAATATATAACTCTTGCCAGGTTCTGTTTCCTTTGCTCACTTCAGCCTATAAACCAAACTTTCTTCTTCCTACCACCCCCCTTTCTGGGCTGATTCAGCACTCTCTTAGCACTTGGCTGCCAGTTAACACTTAACCACAAAAAATTCATTACTTTATGAGTCTGACCTGAACTGGAAACTTCCGACAGAATGAGATATGCAACAGAAATCTCAGTCCCATTGGCCTCCTTTCTCTCTTTTTCTAGAGCCTGAGGAGACTTAATTTACATCAGGTTAGCAGCGACTGTGCTAATTGAAAATGAGTTAATTAAATAACTTGGTACTTTGAGCTGTCAAAATATAGCCAATTGAATCAATCCAGTTAAATGTTTAACAATGATCACAAAAATCAGATATGAACTTAGGAAGAAGGGAAAAGGGGCCTATGTTCCTAAGAGGGCAGTCTTGTGGATTGTAGACGATAACTAGTCAAATGCTATTGACTTTCCTAATTACTACAACTGTTTCAGTGGAGTTTGGTTTTATAATTTTATTTTAGTTTCCTGGATTAGAGAAAAATCCCTCAGGACATTTTCTTGTTGCCCTCTTTTTACTGAAGGTGTAAAATGCTCTCAAAACATTGCTTCTCACCTTCAGTCGAAAACCAAGAAAGTTGGAGCAATAAAGTTGTAGCAACAGGCTGGTCAGAAAGAGGGGACTCAGCTGTGGTTGTAGGTAGCTTTGCAGTGAAATGAATGAGATCCTCCATTATGTTATGATCTACCAAACACAGACTCATGCATGTAACTGTTGATAGGTGAAAACTGGTTGAGAATGCTGACCTACCTTTCCATTTATTCCACTTATTATGGATGTTAAGCATGTGGATTTTAAAGATGGCTCACTTGCTCTCTCTCTCTCTCTTCCTCATTTTTGCTTTGCAGCAGGCCAAGATTTGGTGTGTAATTAAAACCTAAGTATCTAAATGAGAGCTTAATTGTTAAGTAGAGTGTATGTAGCATAAGGGATGCCTTCAAGTTGACTTAGGCTGAATTCACAAGGCAGCAAGCGTCTGGATGGAAAATTCTGACACTCCATCCATTTGGCAGGTCTCTTTCACCTCACAGAATTGGCATGTTGAATCCATCCCACCTGAATTAATTGATCATCCCATTTCTTTGACAGAGCAGGATAACAGCTTATGGCATTTGTATGGTGGTTTTTACTTTTCAGTGGGTTTTCACGTCTATTATCTTTTGACCCTCACATCAACCCTGTGAGATAGGTAGGTCAGATACAACTTTCCCATTTTATATGTAGAAAAAGGAGATTCAGAATGGTTTACCTGGCTTGTCCGAGGTTGTGGAACTAGTTAGTATCAGAACCAGAATTACATGACGGACATACTGACTCCTAGTCTGGTGAAGCATTTTCATTTCACACATACCTTAAAAGGTAGACTCTGAATTTTTTAAAAACCAACACGTAAGGGCAGCAAACTTAAACTTCTGTCGAACTCCTTACCCCTAACAGCAAAGCTCGCATAATCAGGTGTGCTTTTATGGTGTGTGGGACAGTCTTATGGTTTGTGTCTCTAATGACAAACCTCTGGCACTACCAGATCCTGAAGTGCCATCTGAGTCATCAGATCAAGAGCACATTATACACACTATGGTTTTGATTCTAAGACCAAGCCACTGTTGATGAACAACATCTTTCTTAAACATTTATAATTCATATATGGAACTTATATTTTTTTGTCAAGTAAATAGAACATTCAGTTATTCAGAACAGCAAATATTTTGTTAGTGGGTGGGAGTCTAAAACTTGAGAGATGACAGGGACAATAGAGCCATCTGGTTGAGTGTTTTCATTTTAAAGATGAGGAAATCAAAGCCCAGGGAAGTGACGTGACTCCATCAAGGTCTCGTGCTATTTGACAGCAGACTCAGGTCCCCTGCCTTTCAGTCTAGGGCCCGTTCACCATGGTGTCATCTCAGTGATGTGAACTGGACCACCCGACCTCATGGAGGGGGAAAGAAGCCTTCCCAGGGAGAGCTCAGGTCCCTCTCACAGTGATTGTGTGTACAGATAAAATCACTATATAATTATGGTTTGTCTAAAAGCATGGGATTTTGAGAACCAATTTATTATCAAAATAGTTGAATCAATTGTGGATGTAGCAATATTCTTTTCTTTTGACCCTTCTGTATTGAGGCATGCTTAATAATTTGTAAATTCACTAGAAGTTAAAATCATGAACTATTTTCTTTGTTGGTTAGGCCCCTGGATCCACAAATCTCACATGTATAAAATAATAATAGGAAATATGTAGTGAAAACTTACCGTATCCAACCACTTTGATTACATTTTCCCATTTAATTCTCTCGAGCACCGTGTGAATCTGATACTATTATGACTTCATTGTACAGACAAGGAAGCTGAAGCTACACCCTCTCTAAATGGTGGCACTTTGATTTAAGTCAACGTGGTCTGAGTCTAGAAACTGCATTTTCCAACATTGCTATTCAGCCAACTTAGTCATATTCAAAAAGAATTTCATGAAGTTCTCATGCTGTTTGATTTCTGTGATAACTATGAGATGAATTGTAAGTTAAAATTATAAGTTGTTCAGTATTTTCTGTGAAGGACATCTGGATGGGGTAACCAGGTAATGCTAGGACAGATGCCCTCCTGAGTTAGTTCAAGAGGGCTCTCCAAGGGTGCTGACCACTCAAAACATCTTGTCGAAGGACATCCCTAGCAAGTTCTATACCTCGAAAGAAAATCCTAAACACGTATAAGGAGGCATCTGTATAAGAATCTCTTATAATCTGGACACTGTTTTAGAAGATCATGAAGATACCTTCTTAAGATGGCAACAAACTGTGAAAATAATTATTAAACTAGATCTTAAAGCCCAATTTATGTTTTCATTTGTTTGTTTCTAAGTTATGAATAGGGCAGTAAAATTACATGTTTTTTCTTGTTTTCTTCTTTCTCTGGGTGTCATCACCCAAATTTACCTGCTGATCGTTGAAGATTCAGCGTGAACCATCACGGTGCAGAAGGCTGCCCATCTCAGGTGACAGTACTTGGAATAATTAGCTTTTGACTTTGAAATCACATCAATTTAATAAGGAAGAACCCACAGAGAGCAACCTCAGAATGTCTCCTTTACAACTCCATTTTCCCTTGACTTACCGTCAGCTCTTTTAATAAACAGGAGCTTGTGAAAGAAAAAGCTACATAAAATTTTATACTTCTCGTATTCTTTTTCCCTTTTTAAGTTGCAGACTCAAGCCTGATTGTACTGCACTCCAACCAAAAGACCCCCTCAGGCAAGAAACACATTATGGAAAGCTATTTATAAGGTTTAAATTATCTGTATTAACATACTTAAGATTCACCAGTGCGGTTTCTAGATGCCGGATCCAATCCGCAGTGACGCTTCAGCCTTCGGTTATAGAGTTGACTGCATAGACTCTCTCAGGAGGAAAATGCAGTGTGAAACCACAGGGCTGGAAGACCCCTGGAGGAGTTAACTAATCCAGCCCCCTGCCTGCGGCAGGACTAAAAGCAAAACCCATTTAGGTATCAGCACGGGCCTATATGTCTGTTTTGTTTGCAAAACCTGATTGGTTCCATCTCTTTCCATTTTTTAAATGAAAGCTATAGACAAAGTATAAGAAAAAACATTATTTAGTGTATAGAGACACACATGTATACAGCTGACACTTGACCATTAAATATTTATTGGAATTTTCCTATATTAAAAGAACAGCATAAGGCCCAGAAAGTTAATCTAGTGTAGGTAGAAATTTAGTGTATGCTCACAGGGAACTTATAATTTGGTTAGGAAGACATCACATATATCAGAAACATCAGATTTCACTTCAAGACAGCACTGCATTGTGTTGACATAAGTATTAGAGACCTAATGTGTACTAGCACAGACAAGCCTAATCACATTCACTTGGACTTCTCGTTCTTTCATGCTTTCATGTCCTGGGAATTCATTCACAGCATTTCAAAATGATAAAAACTTGATTTTAGGGAGGTTAGAGACATCCAATTTTTGTATCTTGAATTCTTGCCCAGAAATGTATCTTTTCCCTCTATTCCCATCCCACTGCTGGAAATTAGTAGTGTCACCAGTTGGACTGATGTAAGAGACCCAGGAAAGCAGAACCAAGGCCTCCATGTAAGGTTTTGGTTCATGGTATTCCCTTGGGCCGAGGAAAGATTTTCACTGGGGAGAGATGGTTAATGGTTAATGGTTCATCTCTCCTAAGGTGGGGTCAGCAGGCTCTTCCTTGGGTCAGAAGGCATGGAATTAAACAGAAAACTGGGTAGAAAAGCAACTTTTCATTAATTCAGTCACTCATTCATTGGGCTGTTATGGGCTAGACTCTGGGGCTACAAAGATGCATGACACTTGGCTCTTGTTTGTGAAGAGCTCACAATAAACAAATAACCATGATGCTGTGGCAAAGGGCAATAACAGAGGCAGGTACTGTGGGAGCCAGGAGGGAGAAGGATGATATCAGCATGAGGTCTGCAGAGTGTTTCATAAATTATGTAACATTTAAACTGGGCTTTGGAGGTTTGGGGATTTCATTAGATGGAGAAGGTACAAAAATCATTCTAGGTGGAGGGAACACTGTGCAACGTAGTGGCCCTGGAACATGGTGTGATCAGAGAATGACAAGGAGAAGAGGACCTGTGGAAAGGGGTGAGGGGTTATGCTGGGACATTAGTTTGGTGACCACATTATAAAGGGACTTTTAGAAAGCTTGGTTTGGGAGTTTGGATCTGATCCAGAGAGAAGGAGGGGAACAAGGGATGGGAATTATCTAAAGCTCTTAAACTGGAAAGGGCATGTCTGGGTTCATGCTTTAGGAAGATCATGTTAACACCCAGTGTGTGGAGGGAATATTAAGGTGTGAAAAGCCCCAAATGGGGAGACTGGCTTTAAGGCCATGGCAATAGTCCTGGTGAGAGAAGATGAGAACTGAGCCAAGGTGGAGAGAGAATGGTGTCAGGAGATGGTTGGCATCACCAGAGATGACAGGATTTATGGACTAGATCTTGTGGCCAAAGGAGAGAGAAAGCTGGGGATGTGCCCAGTTTCTCTCAAGATACATGGAGATAAAGGTAACATGAGAAGAGGAGCAAGTCGGGAAGGGGTGGTGTAGAGCCAAGGATTTTTTGAAATGAGTTGAGTTGTAGACGTGTTGTATTTGTGGGACAAATGGTCAGTGATGTTTAGATTACACTCTCCATGGATGACTGAATGGGGGTTGTAGTTTGGGAAATGCTGTTGTTGGAGGATTCTCCCTGTCTGCATCCCCAGAGATGGTTGTGGGAGCATTAGTCTCAGGCCCACTGTGGTTCCCGTGGGTCAACACTTCTCCAATTTTTCTATGAAGATGCCCTTACATTACAGGGGAGATGGGTCTGGGGGAGAGGAGAAATTTTCTTTCAAGTGCCTGTTTTATCTGAAAAATGTATTTAATGTCTGAACTCTGCTACATAAAATATCCATGTTCATTGTGATATAAATTATGTTTTAAATTGTTTGCCAGTTAAATTATGCATGTTAACTTGCCCCACCCGAATCTATGCATATCCAGGGAGATGCACCATGGTTATCCTGTGGCCTTGGGCTCCCTGGGCATGTGACTGCCCATGCTCCATGTGCTTCCTGTGAGAAGCACAGATTGAATCGAGATCTGACCATTACTGTGGTCAGCTCTTCTGTTCGGAAAGAGCCTCCTGGTTCCCACATACCTGAGTGTCGGGTTGTGATATTTCAGAATTCCCGAGCCATACCCTCGGACAGGGTATAAGCAAATACTGACTCAAAACAAGAAAAACTCAGAGCTGGTCTTTTTTCTTTTCTTGAAAAAAAAAAAAGGTAAAAAACGCTATGTATTTGACTTTTTTTTAAATTACAGGATACAATGGAAAAAACTGGACAATACACAAATGGATAAAATATCGAGTATGTTTCCACCTTCCTCCTCCTATCTTTTCCCGCCCCCAACTCCCATTCCTCAGGGTGACCTGTCTGAATGATTGGTTAAGTGACTGGCAGCAGCAGCCTCACTTGGGTGCTTGTTAGAAATGCAGAGTCTCAGGCCCCACCCTGGCCTACTGACTCAGAATCTGCATTTTAAGAAGATTCCCAGGTGATTCATATGCACATTTAAGTGTGAGGAATGCATCATTTTTGTAGAATGAGGAGAAGGGAAAGTTTATTTCCTCTCTCTTCATACAAGAAGGTCTGGTTTTGAATCCCCAAATCCTGCTGCCTTCTCTGGGCTCTTTGTACTTGCCCTGTACTTGCCCCGTGTAGGGCCTGGGCCTTGCTTGCTCAGCAAGAGCCCACAAGCCCACTGCAACCATGTGTCCTCCTGGCTCCCTTCTGGGCAGGACGCCCAGCTGCTGGGATTTGTAACAATCCAGGGCCTGGCCAGCCTGGGTCCTACCTTATCTCACTTAAAGAATATCACGTCTTAAAGGGACACAGAGCCCCTCCAAGTGAGCTACTGTTCCTGGGAATGCTGGTCGTACCTCTTGGCAAGCATATAGCCTTTGTGTCCCTGCCTAAATAAGCAACCCCCTCCCCGCCTGTGGTTATGGGTGCACATTGCTGTCCAGCCAGCTGCCACTGGACCTCCCTGTATGTAACTCCCAATAAACAATATATGTCTCATTTGCCGTCTCTGGGTCTTTTCTTTGGTCTCTCCACAGCCTACCCTACACTGCTCACCCAGCTGGGCATGCGGCCAGACACCCTGCCATCGTGGGAGGAGGTGAACCTGCAGCTGGTTGTGGAGCATCATCTCTGCTCTACAAAGGATCAGTCCCCTCCTGGGAAAGGGGTCATCAGTCAACCTGGCTGTTTGCAGACTCTATCCATTCCTTTAGCTCTCTCTGCCCTTGGATTTCCAGGAAAACAAAACAAAACAAGACAGAAGGAATAATCCTCAAGTTGTGCTTCCCAGCCATTCACACCCATTTGAACAGGATCCAGCTCTCTTGGTGTTACCTGGAAGCCACGAGGGAAGGAGGATCAGCTTCTTGTACAAATCACCAGAGTCCCTGGGTGCCATTGCCACTGCTGGGGAGCTTGTGGCAAGGTTGCTGGTGGAGGTGCTTCATCAGGGCCTGGTGTGAGGAGATTAAAGCAGAGACTTCACAGAGAAGACAGCTAAATTGCCCACTATAAATTTTACAAACTGGAAGCCCCCTTGCTGTGGAAGGAAGCGAGTTTCTATTCCATTGACGTGGATCCAGGGCACCTGAGTCATAACGATTCAAGTTAGCCCTTCAGGTCTCCGATTCGGTACAGTCAGTTGTACTGGTGGCATTGGTTATGGATCCTGGGATCAGGCACAGTAGTCCACCTTTCTCCTTTATGTGGCATAATGGCTACTACAGAAGCTGAAATATGCTGGATGTTTTAAAACAATTGTACAGGGTTAAGCCACGATTAGGGCCACTGTGGCTGGTTCCTCTGGAGATGCAGAAGGTTTAATTGAAGGGATCTGTTAGTAGTAAAACATGTATGAAATTACTAAAAGAATGATGCAAAGTAGACGCATTTATTATTTATTCATTCAACATGCAAACTGGACATAAAACAGGCCAGTGTTTTCCAACGTTTTAATGCCTAAAAATTCCCTTCCTTCACTGCCAGGATTATGACACACTTCTTATTACCTCCCCCTCAGCTCCACTATCTCCATCAAAAATTAATATCTTCTGTATAGCCTCATCAGGTAAGACAATTTTTTTGGATTTTAGTTTCCATGCTATGAAAATAATAGTTGTGTTTTCATTTTTCAGCTCTAAAACATAATATTGAATATGTTTTCTCAAAATGCATATTGTTTCTATGTCCTACCTGGAGAGTTTGATCTATTCCTTTAGGGATTCTCTCTCTCTCAGAGAGAATCACTATGCTAGAAATTTAGTGCAGGTGAGATTCTGGAAATAATTACCTTGTAAAGATCACACCAGAGATTTCAGAAAAGCAAGAAGGCGGCTTCTTCCAATAGAGAAGACAAGACAAAGGAGAGCTCAGACAATCAAGTTTTGAGTTGTAGTTGGTTTTTCTCAAATATGCTTTCCTCCAGATCCTTTAATGGTCAAATATTATTCTGGGAAGGCATTTTGCCTATTTCTAAGTTGTGATTTCAGCTGTGCTTGCCAACGTCTGGAATTTCTTGGACGGAACCAATTTATTTTTCCTATTGGAAGTTTAGAGTTTTAAAGGCCCTGGGAGATGACCTCTCAGACAATGAAATCCCTACTGAAGTATAAATGATTGATTGAGGTCTTTCCTTAAAGTGAATTTTGATGTGGGGGGAGGGGAAGAGCAGGAGAGCTTTGTGCATCTGAAAAAAGAAGATGGAAAAGCCACAGAAAGAGGAGACACAGTATATGAAAGAAAATGTGGCTAGTGTAACAGTTAGTCTGTAGGAGTTTTAGTGTATTGATGTCCTCTGGCATCTCCTTTCCATGCATGGGTGGTGAAGGGCCAACATGATGTTTCCACTCAGTATTCCAATATAGCACCCAACACATAGTTGATGCTCATTAAATGTTGAATGAACAAATGAATTCTGAAAAATATTACTTGGTATCTTCTCTAACTCTTGCTACCCGTCACAAAGGAAATAATGCTCATTGGGCATATGGCTTGTAACATTCCAGGGGCTCAATATGATATACAAAGTTCATCTGGGCATCTTAAGAGAACTTTACAGAAAAAGATAATTTTCACAAAATCTCTGTAAGACACATAGAACAAATCTCAAATTCCTGATCTTAGCTTTGCTACTACTGCTGTTGTGAAATTCTCCAAGTCTCAGTTTTTCATCTGTAAAAAAGTAGTGATGAATATTTCATAGAGTTGTCATGAGGATTAAATGAGATATATAGGGTATGAGGCACAGGGACTGCCACTGTGTAGATGTTAAAAAAATATACAGTTATTCATGACAGGTGTAAAATCAAGTGGAGATCTGAGTTCCCCTGACAGTTTAAATTCCTCTGGAGTAATGATTTTTAGGCCTGTGAATTCTTTGACAAGTGGTGCCTGGAGTGGTCCTTTTTGGAGACATTGCCTGGTTCTCAGGCAGGGTGGGAATGTTAGTTTTTGACCAGCCTGCTTAGGAATGTGACTCAAACCAGGGGTGTAACCCAGAGGCACTAGAATCTTTTCACGCTGGATTTAAGGCAGATGGTATAGTAATGTTTTCAGGAGTCATTGGCTCTTTTAGGGCTTGACCTGGCTGTCTTAATGCTAAATATTCAGGTATCCAGGGCCTGGACCATGAGCTTATTAGAGGCGAGGGATTGTAACTTTTTCTTGGTAACTCCCCAACTTCTAGCCTTCTTGCAGCTGGTAGATGTTTGCCAAGTGAATGAATGAATGCTCTAATGAAGGCTAACCAGAGAAATGAGCTAGAAAGGCTAAGATTGCAGATAGGGAACCAGTACAGAGAGAGGGAGGCTGGTGATGGGTGGGGTCAAGGTTGGCGGGTCAAATATAAGAAGCAGTGCAAAAGGTAGGCCAGAGCAAAGGTCACATCCAGGCCAATTCCCACAGAGGTATTTTGTGTTGGTGGCACCCTCAAACTCTACATTCTATAGGGCAGCTACAGGTTTTCTTAGAAGGCCTCCCCACAGGCAGCTTGGTCCTGACTTTAGAGCGTCCTGGGTCACTATGGGGAGTTGACTTGAGCAGAGGCCAAGTCTGGGTCACCTTTGGTGCCAGGGTTTCTTAGTTTGACTTGCATGACTGCCTGTTTCCTGTTAAGAGTTGGGACAGAAAGTCTTGGATGCCTGGGATCACTTGTGTGTGAGTCACCTTTGGGCTCCT
This sequence comes from Tapirus indicus, assembly GCA_031878705.1. NCBI lineage: Eukaryota > Metazoa > Chordata > Mammalia > Perissodactyla > Tapiridae > Tapirus > Tapirus indicus. The sequence continues at coordinate 53,055,803 of CM062918.1, read as the reverse complement.
GTCAGCTGCTTCTCTGCATGGTAGGCCCAAACTATTCAGAATGCTTTTGATCGTGTCTTTAGTAATGATTCTTTTAAAATCTTTCTCCTCTTAACTTAAGATCCACTGGAAGCAAACACTCACAACCTGGCCTCACAGGTCCAGGAGAGAAGTGAACCCAGACTTGTGCAGCTTTTCTTTATTTATCCTTAAAAACTTTTTATTATGGGGAATATGACCCTCCATATACTCATCAAATGACTTCAACAATTATCAACTCCTACGTATTGCCTCCCCCTACCCTTTGAAGTAGATCTAAACAAAATATCATTTCATAGGCTAGGGGTTCAAAATGATAATCACCACCACCAACACCATCATCATCACAGCTTCCTTTGAGAATCTGATAAATACTATAGACTTTCTTCACCAGAAAAATGCCCCCATATGCCTACACCCAAAATCCTACAGACTATTTCATGGGATTCACAAAATTCCTGAAACCTTGCCAAGGACACTGTATTAAGAAACTCTGCTTTGGACTGAAGTAATCAGCTTTAGCCTTTATTCTTGGACCTCCATCAGGCAAGAAGACTGCTGATTAACACAGGAACAATGTGAGGTTCTGCTGCAGAGTGGGGAAGTGTAGGTCCTTGCTAAGATGAGTTGAAGTCCATCCTGATTCATAACTTTAGCCCATCTCTGAGGTGTCACTTACATTAGTATGAGGCCAAATTATTATTTTCAGTGAAGGTGGAAGTAGCTCAAAACCTTTAAAAGGAATACGTATGAATATGCAATAAAAAGTTAGTCTGGGTTTATTGAAGTAGCAGATACTTCCAATGAATATTGATGAGGGAATATGAGACTAAAAGAGATAGTGAGTTATAATACCAATGAACCAAAATTGAGAAAGATACATTTTAACAAAAATGATTAAAATAATTGATGCTAATATAATTTTTATATGTTCCAAATTTTTAAGGGACAAGAAATTGCTTTGTAATTCAGGGTCAGCAGATTACATGTTTAAATGCCAGCTCAGCTACAACTGTGCCATTCCTAACTTTCACTAAGTGTTGAAAAACCTATGTGGGCTATATTTCGATTTCCTAATTTTGCTCTTTTTAAGAGAGAAAAATTAAAAGGTGAATCCATCATCAGGTTGGTATTTTATGTTCATAATCAAGATGACCAGCATAACATTTAAGATACAAGCTGCTGAAAATAATTGATTATCTCATGTACAGTCAATCTCATTAACATATGGCAAAGATTACAGCATAAATATGAGATTCAACATAAAGTCCGCTTGCTTGAAAGCACTAAAAATTATATTATCAGGTAACCAGACAGATGTCTTCTTAACAAGGCATGGGAATGATTTCCTTCCATTCTTGCCAACTACCTTCTCTTCTTCTGCAAACCCCATCTCCAATTCCCTCTATTATGGTGGTCACTTCTCCCTATTACCTAAGTGTTCTTGACCATTTAGAAAGAGAGAGAGAGCCATCACTGGCTTGATAGGCACTGACTAAATCATTATCCCCTAGGTGGCTTCACCAGGGAGATCTGAGCTTACCTTTGGAGATAATTCCTCACTTTCTACCACTCTACCATCTTCAGCCTAGTTTATTTCACAGGATTGAGAATAAGCATGTTAACTTCTGACCAGACCTCTCTCTCTCTCTCTCTCTGTATATATGTGTGTGTATGCACACATGTGTGTGTATATATATATATACACACACACACACACATTTTTTTCTCCTCTGTATGAGCTCAGACTTGCATTAAGAAAATAATGTATATTTAGCATTTCTAGACATTTATAGTAGGAGGGTTTTCACGTTATCTTTAGTCTGACATCTTTCCAGAATTACAGGTTTGACCTGGTTTCCTTCTATCTCTGCTTGGCCTTGTCATGTGTTGACTCCAAACTCAGTTTCCACGTCACAGTTTCTAGAAGGCTCTAGACTTCCCTGTCATCTACCAAGATGATGTCAACAGTTCCAGATATTCCAACAAATCCAGAGGAAACATGATGGTCCCTTTTGGTAGCTCTTTTGAAAGAAAGAGTAGTTTTACTTAGCTGGAAACTCCTGGGGTCTCATTGGCTCACACTGGGCTATATGCTCATCCCTGAACAAATCACTATGGCTGGGGGTGGCATATGCTGAGTGGCTGAAGCCCACCGCTGTACTTAGAGTGGAGGTCCAGCTTGCCTGAGCCACACGGATGATAATGGGACACAAATTCAGGGTACTGGTGTCCAGAAGGAGGGAGAATGTGTGTGGACAGCAAATAACACACGTCCATTTTACTTCCCTTTTTGCTCTTACCTGGACAGATGTTTAATGAAATGTGTCCAGGGCTTGTTATGCCAAAATTTGGGATTTTGCAATGGTGGAATCATCAAATGGGGGTCAGGAAAAGGATATGCAATATTTTTATCTGGAGGCAGAAAAAATTGCATCACAATGTCCATTATGTGTGGAATAAGTCAGTTATGAGGACTTAAAAGTCCTAAAATCCTAAAAGTCAAGATAAAAACCAGAGAGTTTGTAATACCAGTGGTTGATGAAGCTAACACTAGCATAAATAATAATGACAACATAGTTGTATAGAAATTTACCATTTATAAAACAATTTTGCATTCAGTTACATTTAATGGTATATGTAAGGCTGGTATGAATTTCATTCCCAGTAGCAGAATTCCCACAAACATACCCAACAACTCAGTGATTTGTTGAAGTAACAGCTTGTTCTAAAATTAAAATGTTATTTTGCAATGGAAGTAAATATGTGCTTCAAATGACAACACATTAGCTACTTGAAGTTTTATGTACAAAGATATTTATAATAACAGAAAAATTGGGAACAACGAAATGAATATTGAAAAGTAATAAAATGGTTAAATATATCATGGTGTGTCTATTCCATGGCATTATTAGTAGATGATTTTGAAATGATGCCCTCAAAGAATGTCTAATGACAGGAAAAGTTCATTATACAAGTGATAAAAGCAATTTAAAAATCTGAGTGAACCAGTATTCACTATGTTTTTAATATTATTTAAAAACAATGGATAGGGATGAAACATGCACCTAAGCATAGAGGTAATAATATTTAACAATGGCTATGGCAGGCACTAACCAATCAGAATGGACACCTTATATATATTTGTTGTTGTTGTTGAGGAAGATTAGTCCTGAACTAACATCTGTGCCAATATTCCTCTACTTTATATGTGGGTCGCTGTCACAGCGTGACATAGCTCTGCGCGGGATCTGAACCCGCGAGCCTGGGCCACTGAAGCGTAACGCACAGAACTTAACCACTACGTCACAGGGCCAGCCCTAACACCTTCTGTTCTTAACTGGCACGGCCATGATGCCTGTGCTTAGTGGCTGAGTATCTATTCTCAGAAAATTAACAGTGGTAAGATAATGGGAGTGGATTTTTTTTCTTTTTGTTTTAAAAAAATTTTGTACTTTTTTCTGTTTTCTAAATTTTGTACGGTGAGAATATATTATTTATAATAAGAATTAATAGAAAATAATGAATATTCCTTTTAGAGAAAACTATTTATAATTTCTTAGACTTTTACAATGCTTTTTCCATTCTTCTCTGTTCCTGCGCCCCTTTCCAACCCGCCAGTGAATTTGTCTCCTTCAGTCCAGGCAACTTATAGAAAACCAGAAAAGGGTCAAAAGATGTGCTCTTTGAAATGCCCAACAAAACTTAACTAAATCGACACCATAAAAAAGAAAAGTCTATTGTCTCTTAATGATTATTGGTGTAAAACCACAATGCGACCAGTTATACTTTTAATGGAGGAGTCATACTGACCAGCTTCCCTATTGACTATTAAAAATCTTTTCTCTGTCAACAGAGGAAAATAATTACAATGTTATTTTGTAATGTAATACATTATATTACATTAGTAAATATTTACTAATTTCAGCTTTCACTGTGCACCAGACCTTGTTCTAGGCACTTTTCTTAGATGATCTCCTTCCATCCTCTCAACCACCCCCTTAAGTAGGTGCCATTATTGTCTTCATTTTATAGATGAGGCTTAGAGAGGGCAAGTAATTTGTGCAAGGTCACACAGCTAGCAGTGGTAGAGTTGAAGTTTGATCTGAGAGAGTCTGACTCCACAGTTTGCTCTTAACCAGTTCGTTATCCTTCTACCCTTGTTTAATTTATGAATATAAGAGCATGATTTTAAAAATGAGTGCAGATACACTATATGTCTATACACACCCAAAAGGAATACCCACCCCAAAGGAATATAGTAGGTGCTTAATAAATGGTAGATTATGATACTTTTATTGAACTTGTTGGCATTTAAAAATTCCTTAGTAGACAATGCTCACAGTGCCTCTGATCTGTAGGGATTGCTTACTCTTTGTTCTTTGCAGTAATACCTATAATCTTATGCCTCAGTTTTCTTTCCCATTAAATGGAGATAGTAATGATACCTACCTTTCAAGCTGTGTGGATTAAACAAGTGAAAGCATGTAAAGCCCTTAGACCAAAGCCTGCCATAAAGTAAGAACTCAGTAAATGTGAGTTGTTGCTATGTTTTTCACTTAGGGTCAGAAATATCTGCCTATGAGTGACCTATATAAAGAGGTTTGAACTAGTTCATCAGCAAGGCTCCCATGACGGAGAAGGCCAGGCACAGACACTTCAGCCATAAAGGTCCACACAGAACATTCAGCCACTGTCTTCATTTCCAGGCCTAATATTTATTTGCTCTATGTAGTCCAGACTTTTCCCCCGAATAGCCTCCTCCTAAAGACCCTGCTTTGCTCTGTAGTTTGGTTAAGACTTTCCCTAATCAATTTCGCATACACTACCCTTAAGATTAGTTTAGAGTGAATTTCAGCCGGCATGGATTTCAGCAATTGATTGTAGGTTCAATCCGAGGTGAAGAGAATTTTGTCCAGTGGTTTGATGTTAACAGAATGCAAGGCTAATGAGGTATTAATTGAGCAGTGAACGCCTAATTAGGAATCACAGAGGGCTTGTGCTGGCGGCATGGGTAGTAAAGGTACCCAGTGAAGGCTGAGTTGTGGGTTTTGAAAGGACTAACTAAGCTTGGCCATTTCTGCACTTTTCCTGCAGCCCAATGGGCCTTGTCCTTCCAAATTTTCTGGGCAAGTGGCAGCAGCTGAGACAGAAATCCTGATTTGTGGGAGCTGAAAGGACAGTGAGAGAAAGCTTTTTCCCTTCCTGAGGATGAAGAAGACAAGCAGTTGATTTCTGGGGCAGGCAATCTCTAAACGATTGTGCACTCCCTGATAATTTGGGGAGCTGCTAACATTTTTGGAAATGGGAATATATTTAAAATTCTAACATATAATTTTCAGCTATTTCCAACCTCCCATATGTGTATCGCTGAAAGTGAATTTTGAGAGCACTAGTGGGAAAATACTGCCTGGGGATAAAGAAAAGTTACCGCAGGAGTCTGGTTTCTATATTAATTTATTTCACAATAAGAGCGAATTCCTTTCCGTAGGGGAATATTTGACACAGTAATTGCACTAGGAAACAGTCACTGTTTCGTTTCATTTTCTCTCTCTTTTTTAAACTTTCTTTGTAAAGCAAAATGTTATAAATCTTCCTGAAAGAGCTGCTTAAACAAGATATGTGGGCTGTGAGATATGTTTTATCTGTGTGTATACATACATAAAATGAATATTATATATATGTATATTCATTCATTTATTAGTGTTGAATCTCAGAATGACATTTTCACCAATCAAAAGAGAAAATTAGGAATACATGAGATCAAAAATGCTATGAAACGTGCCTTTCCAGATTTAGGGAGTAAGAGAACACACGCCATCTACATGTTGTGGATTACGAGCAAAAACCATAGACCCAAGCTCAACTTGCATTGCTTCTGATCAAGTTATAATGATTTGATTACTTACAATGATTTTCTTTTTTTTTGGTGAGGAAGATTGGCCCTGAGCTAACATCTGTTGCCAATCTTCCTCTCTTTGCCTGAGGAAGACTGTTGCTGAGCCAACATCTGTGCCAATATTTCTTCCACTTTGTATGTGGGGCACTGCCACAGCATGCCCTGATGAGCAGTGTGTTGGTCCATGCCTGGGCTCCGAACCTGTGAACCCTGGGGCCGTCGAAGCTGAGCATGCGAACCCAACCACCACGCCACTGGGCTGGCCCCACAGTGATTTTTAAAAATTTAAGTTGTGTTCATAATGCAAATTTTAAGCAGTGAATTCTTATGAATGTGGTGGCTTTAATGGTTGGTACATATTCAGTTTGAAACATTGTGCTTTAAGATAGAGGGATTTGAGAAGTACATCTTTCTGTATCCTAGCTTTTGATTGGGACCAGCCCTTCGGGATCCTGTGAAACTCAGCAGCTTCCCTGTTCCAGGCTCCTTCTCACCCTCTGCAGGGGCTTAGCGCTGTCAAACTACTCTTGTAACTTCTAGAAAACCTCTCATAAACTCAGCTGCACCAAGATTCAGACACTTAAGTTGCTGTCCCTCTTAGGAGCATTTGTAACTGAAAAGGAAAAATAAGAGGAATAGGCTCCACTATTAGAAGAAAGGTGGAATTTCAGGCATGAGGAGCCTGCATATCAGGATAGGAGGTTTTCTGGCATACCTCAGTTATTATGAACAAAACATGCACTTAATACACACACACCACATTCTGCAAGGAAAATGAAGCTGCTGACAAAAATTTAAAGAAAATAAAAACATTACAAAAACTTTAAAAAGTAAGAGAAGGAATCAAAGGCAATGAAAAAATAAGAGAAAAATAAGTTGATTCTATGGGGGAAAATTAACATTTCAAACAGATGTTCAATCCTTTATTATATTATTATATCTATTATTTTCATTATTATAACGACCATATAACACTATAGAAAGATGGGAAATTGACAAAAATAGTTCCCGTCATTCTTTTCCCAACACAAAAGTTACTCTTTAAAAATTTTTGTTTCAACAATCTCATTGTATGGATTAAGAAACTATTATTTAGAAAACTTAACTAACTTGCTCATGATGACACAGCTCACACAGAACTCATCAAGGCTGACCAAGAGGACACACATTTAAGGAAGGCTGATAGATGATAGTGGAGAGTTCTTTGCTGACTTTCAAATGCCATCAACTCATGCCAGCTGGTGTCTAATAGATGCTATGATCAGTACATTCCACTGGGCCTACTTTAGGGATGAGAACTCTTCCCGGACATCTTTGAAGCTCTAGAACAGATTGTAAAAGCAGAACTGGGCTGCACTCCAGGATTCCTCTCTCCAAGCCCAGCCCTTCCCCTACTGCACTTTGTTACCTTATTGATTGAATTGTTAAGTCTGGAATGGATGCTGTTAATAGTTTTCTCTGAATGATTTATCCTCTTTAGAGGATGACAGCTTCTTTTCAGGTGAAAATAAATTTGCGTTGGGAAAGAGAAGAAACAACTTCATGATGCTGTTGGTATTGTGGTCTTTTGATAGTAGATGAAGAAACTGAGGCCCAGAAGGTTGAGTGGAGACGGTTGAGTCGGGCCCTAAGGTAGGTATGAACTCCCAAATCCCACGCTCTCAAATACTATGCCATGGGTAGAAAATATGTGGGAGTTGTGCTATTGCTCCTCAATTCTGTGTCTTGCCATATATTGCTAATTAATCAAAATACTCTTTCCTCTGGAGTCCAAACTCAGCCTCAGAATGCTTCTCAACACAGCACTCTGGTCAACCACTACCAACCAATGGGAATTGCCCTAATGTGAAACCTATTTGCCAACCTGGCACTGTAGTATGCCCATTCCCTGAACTAGGTTAGTGCAATGGGTAGAGTCCTGAATATCTGCCTGTAACACTTACGTGAGTCTGTGAGCAAATCTCTTACATCCTTAGCCCATTCTCTTCATTATAGATGGAAACAATATTATCCACATTCTAAGGTTGATGTGAGGAGCACACCAGATGAGAAAATACATGAAAAAGCACTCAGTAAACTGTTCAGATGTAAGGATAATAATAATATTTAGTTTTACTAAATATGAGATGCGAAAAACTGGTTTTACTTACAGAATTCATCATACCTTTAGGTATTTACTATTTTTAACCCTTTTTAAAACAGAATTTAATGTGCTTTCATTGTTAATAATCTCATTTACAGCCTGGACATCCAGAAATAGGGGAATGTTGCTAAAATTAGGCCATGAAGTTCTGCTAGTGATTTTTTTTGGTTGCTCCCTTTCTATAGTGATAACATTGCTACCTGCCCCAACACATGAGGTTGCCTTCAACTGCTGTCAAGTGGGTCTGGCTTCTAACATCCTTTTCATTTCTTGGGTGGTCTTGACTCCATCCCTTCCTGTGCTCCCAGCACTGGGAAATTGAGGAGGGGGATGATTTACAAAGGCATGAGCAAGGTGAAAGTGCCACCGAAGGAGGTCCCTTACCCCAGGGCTAAAATCAATAGGGAACTGCTCACACCTGGGCTTGCAGGAGCACAGAAGAGAGTGGTTACTGGAACCTGGAGAGGGTGGCCTTTGGAAAGAGCTGTTGGTTGGGAGCCGGGACCTTTGGCAGAGGAATGAATGCAGCCTGTGGTACCCTGTGCCCCAGCAGAAAGGGGACCAAAACTTGGAAGGCAAGGGAGCTGTTGGTGTGGTCCATGTGCTCTGTCTCTCAGGCACAGAAACATGGAGAAGGGGAAGACCGGGGTGCATGGAAGACACCCAGAGCAGTAGACATTCAGAAAGATAAGTAGAGTGGTATTTAGAGGAATGAGATTTATCTGGGGCTATGGCAGGGGGTAGAGAGGAGAGGGAGAAGGGAACATGTGATCCCTATGTCTTGACAGTCCAGGTGAGAAGAGCGTCCCTATATTTTGCAGAGATGCCGGACTGAGTCATTCTCCTGGAGGTGACATGGAGACCCAGTGTGAAGCTCTGAAATCAACCTAGACTATTTTCTTCTAGGTTCTATGAGTCCCTTTCTGAAGCAAGTGGGATTGCCAGAAAGCTAAGTAACTGCACTGAACTTCCTTAGTTTGTAAGAGAAGTGTCTTCTGAGGGCAGTGATATAATGCTCTGTCCTCAGTATTTTTTTAATAAAATATAATTGAGATATAACGTTGTGTAAGTTTAAGGTGTACAACGTGTGATTTGGTGCACCTATATATTGTGAAATGATTACCACCTTGGCGTTAGCTAACACCTCCATCACCTCATGTAATTACCATTTCTTTTTTGCAGTGAGAACATTTAAGATTTACTCTCTTAGCAACTTTCAAGTATATAATACAGTATTGTTGACTATAGTCACCATGCTGTACCTTAGATCCCCAGAACATATTCATCCTATAACTGAAAATTTATACCTTTTCACCAGCTTCTCCCCATTTCCCCCACCCCCCAGCCCCTGGCAACCACCATTCTACTCTCTGTTTCTATGAGTTTGACTTTTTTAGATTCCACATATAAGTGAGATAATACAGTATTTGTCTTTGTCTGACTTATTTCACTTAGCATGATGCCCTTAAGGTCCATTTGTGTTGTTGCAAATGGCAGGATTTCCTTTTTTCTCATGGCTGAATAATATTCCACTGTGTGTGTGTGTGTGTGTGTGTGTGTGTGTATACATACACATTCCATTGCATATATGTATACAATGTAAATGAAAACAGGATCTTGAAGAGATATCCACACTCTCATATTCATTGCAGCATTATTCACAACAGCCAAGACTTGGAAACAACCTTAGTGTCTATCAATGGATGAATGGATAAAGATGATGTGATATTTATGGATATTATATATATTATACATTAATATTAGATATTATATATGTGATATATTTATCACATCTTCTTTATCTAGATCTCTTCGAGATCCTGTTTTTATTTCCTTTGGATATATACCTAGAATTCAGATTGCTGGATCATATGGTAGTTCTATTTTTAATTTTTTGAGGAAATTCCACACTTTTTCCACAGTGGGTGCACCAATTGACATTCCCACCAACAGTGCACAAGAGTTCCCTTTTCTCCACATCCTTGCCAACACTTGTTATCTCTTGTCTTTTTGATGATAGTCATTCTAACATGTGTGAGGTGATATCTCATTGTGGTTTTGATTTGCATTTCCCTGATGATTAGTGATGTTGAGCACTTTTTTATGTACCTGTTGGCCATTTGTATATCTTCTTTGGAAAAATGTCTATTCAGTTCCTCTGCCCATTTTTGTATTGGATTGATTTTTTTTTTTTTTTTTGCTATTGAGTTATATGAGTTCTTTATATGTTTTGGATATTGACCCCTTTTCAGATATATGATTTGCAAATATTTTCTTCCATTTAGTAGGTTGCCTTTTTATTTCATTGATTGTTTCTTTTGCTGTGCAGAAGCTTTTTGGTTTGTTGTAGTCCCACTGACTAATTTTTGCTTTTGTTGCTTGTACTTTTGATATCATATCCAAAAAGTCATTGCCAAGACCAACATCAAGGAGCTCTCCCCCTATGTTTTCTTCTAGGAGTTTTATGGTTTAAAGTCTTATTTTTAAGTCTTTAATCCATTTTGAGTTAATTTTTGTGAGTGGTGTAAGATAGGGGACCAATTTCTTTCTTCTGTATGTTGTTATCCATTTTCCCAGCACCATTTATTGAAGAGGCTATCCTTTTCCCATTATTTGTGGCTCCCTTGTCAAATATTAGTTGGACTGTATATGCAAGGGTTTATTTCTGGACTCACAGTTCTGTTCCATTGGTCCATATATCTATTTTTATGCCAGTACCACACTGTTTTGATTACTATAGCTTTGTGGTACAGTTTGAAATTAGGAAGTGTGATGCTTTTAGCTTTATTCTTCTTTCTTAGGATTGCTTTGGCTATTCAGGGTCTTTTGTGGTTCCATACAAATTTTAGGATTGTTTTTTCTATTTCTGCAAAGAATTTCATTGGAATTTTGAATAGAGATTGCATTGAATCTATAGATAGCTTTGAGTAGTATGGACATTTTAACCATATTAATTCTTCTGATCCATGAACATGGTATATCTTTCCCTTTATTTGTGTCTTCAATTTCTTTTACTTTTCAGTGTACAGATCGTTTACCTCCTTGGTTAAATTTATTCCTAAGTATTTTATTGTTTTTGATGCTGTTGTGAATAGGATTTTTTAAAAATTTCTTTTGCAGATATTTCATTGTTATTGCCTAGAAATGCAACTGATTTCTGTATGTTGATTTTGTATCCTACAACTTTACTGAACTCATTGATTAGTTCTAACAGTTCTTTGATGGAATCTTTAGGATATTCTATATACATGATCATATCACCTGCGAAGAAAGTCAATTTTACTTCTTCCTTTCCTGTTGGAATGACTTTTATTCCCTTTTCTTGCCTGATTGCTCTGTCTAGGACTTTCAGTACTGCTGAATGAGAGTGGTGAGAGTGGGCACCCTTGACTTGTTCCTAATCTTAGAGGAAAATCTCTAAATCTTTCATTTTTGAGTATGTTGTTAACTTGTGGGAAATCAAAAAATATCTTGAAACAAATGAAAATGGAAACACAACATACCAAAACCTATGGGTTGTAGGAAAAGCAGTTCTAACAGGGAAGTTTATAGCAATTAACACCTACATTAAGAAAAGAGAAATATTTCAAATAAGATGTCCTCAGTCTTTTACCAAGGGTTGAGCTTTTAAAAAATCACTTCAAGAACATTTCTTTCCTCAAGTTACTTCCTGAGATACTAGTGATGATCATTGAGTTGTTCAAAGAGCCTACTATGAAGTTCTTGAAAATTAGTCTTTATCATGTGTGATCACTAAACTGCCTGCATCAAAATGACCAGAAGTTGGTACTGAAAATGTGGATTCCTGGGCCCCAGGCAAGTCTGTCTGACTCAGAATCTGCAAGAGGATCCTAGGAATTTGTTTTACACAGGCTTCCCATGTCATTCATAGGGAGCCTGAACTTTCAGAACCACCATTTTAGAGTTTTGCACTAGAGAAAACAGTGTTTCTCTAGACCTAAGTGATTGTGGTTATCTTATGTGATTTTGAACCCTATGGCTTTTGGTTCCAGCATCTCTCCTTTTCTCTTACTTAGCTCTAACAATTTTATCCGTGTTTTAATTTTTTAAATTTATATATAAGCCACCTCAAATATTTTTAGAAGTTGACAAGGTATGAATACCTAAACAATAAAGTTAAGATATTATAAAATAATAGTTTTCCCCCTGCTGCTGACTTATATATACTTGTTTCAGGCCATGCAGTTTTTTTTTTAACAAGAAAATTCTACTTTTTGACAAAGGTGTTTTAAAATTTACACCTTTGACTTAAAAGCTCACATTCTGACTCATCTATTTGCACACTACAGTTTGACTCCAGGCCTGCATTCCCAGCATCTACAACTAGTTGCACTTATTTAAAGATGTGTCTCGTTTCCTAGGTATCTCTCTCAGGGTCTGTAAAGGGTTCAGCTGTGAGTGCAGAAGGCAAGAGTCATAGGGAAAGGGGTTTTCCAGCAATGCTGTGTGTTGCTGCCAAAGGTCTGGTACCATAGCTTGCTTTACAACACATTTCCCAGAGACTTTTGGAAAGTAAAGATGCAGTGAAGATATTCATCTATCTTTAGTGTCAGACAAACTTGGTTTAAGTTCTGGCTTTTTCACTTACTGCTGTATAACTAACTATGGACATGATTCTTAACCTTTTAAGCTTTGGTTTCAGAGATTTCAATGGAGGAAACAGCAGCTCTTAGTGGCAGATGGGAGAAAGTGGGTGAAGGTGAGGAATAAAGCCAAGAAGATGCTGAGACTGTGTTCTGGAGGTCAGAAAAAGGGGCTATTTCCATGAGCACTCTCTGGGAGCCTTAGTATATTTGCGGGCTGACCACAACAAATTAATTAGGCAGATCCCAATCTTAGCATCCCAAGAGCCCTTTTCAAATTGGCATTCTATTTTCCTTTACAGGCGCCCACTGACTGTCTTAGTAGGGATCCTATAAGGCAGTGGTGGCAAACTACAGCCAGTGGGACAAATATAGCCCACACCCCCTGTTTTTGTAAATAAAGTTTTATTGGAGCACAGTCACATCCATTCATTCATTGATTCATGTGTTGTCTATGGCTGCTTTCATGCTACCACAGCAGAGTTAAGTAGTTGTGATAAAGACCATGTGGTTCACAGAGCCTAAAATATTTACTTTCAGGTCATTTGCAGAAAATGTTTGCTGACCCTTGCTCCAGGACAAGGTTTTGTTGCCCCACCTGTGTCTCCCCTCAGGGCCTTTGGAGGAGATTGGCTGATCTGAGACATTCTCTTGATGAAAGTGTTCCTGATGTCAGCACCCCTCTGTGGCATTCTCTTTTTAGCGTCAGCCTTTAGAAGCCTTGTACTTAGAAGGGAGCAGTGTAGAAACTGAAGGCAGAATCAGTGGGGTACATTTTGGAGTGTGGAAATTTTGTCGTTACTCAAGTCATACTACACTGACAAAACACTTACAGAAACTGGACATATTTTTGCAATTGGTAGAACTGAAAACAGCTTTTGCTCACAGACCTCCTTCCTGGTCACTAGGATCAGCATTTTCAAATTAGAAGGGAGGCAGAGTAAGGCAAGGATGGGGGACAACAGGGCAGTTTGGGGGCTACTGCTTAACCCTTTGAGCTTGTTGTGTATCTCCTCAGTGCACTGATGACTTGACTATCTTAGGGGAGCAGGCAGGTCCTTAAGACTAATGAAAGTTGACTGATGAAAGCTGAGTCTTCCTGCTTCGTAGGACAAATACTAACCAGATATATTGGGCTGCTTTGGAGAACTCCCCACTGCCTCTATGTTATTGCAGAGACCTAGTGGCGGAAAGCTTTGGTGTCAAGTTCTGAGGTTGACTCCCCACTCCTGATCCCAGCCTCCTCTGCCTGGGCAGAAGGACATGTCCCAATCCTCCCTGCCCCCATCCCAGCTCACTCAGTATTTCTTCCCCCTTGGTCTGCTTTTCCCACTTCCCCTCCTTTGGACACGCTGTTCCTTCTCTTCTGACTTCCCTTCACCTTTGGTGGGCAAACCCCGACTTCTCCTTCAAATCCCAGATCTAATGTCTCCTCTGCTGTGAATCTTCCCCTGGCTCTGCCAGACAGAATCTCTTCTCTCTGTGACCTCAGAATATTTTCCTACTCTGTTGTAGCCTCACTCAGATGGTGTATTTACATTTTTATCTCTTGCTCCCTCAGATAGTGGGCGAGGACTACATCTTTTTCATTTTTGTTCCTAGCAGTGTCTGGCGCATGAGAGAGCACCAGGAAATGCAAAGCAATAAAGCATTGAGGTTACTAGCAAGAGTCAGAATCTGTGGGGCCCTGGGTAAGTTACTTAACCTCTTTAAGCCTCACTTCCAGCTGTCGTGTGGGAATAATATTTCTTAGCTGTGGGATTATTGTAAGGATTAAATGAACTGATAAGATAAGGTGCTTAGCATAGTGCCTGGTACACAGTAAAGTCTTAATAAGCATCAGCTGCTGCTGTTCCTAGTAAAAACCTCCAATTATTTAATTATCTGATATAATGAACAACAGTACTGATGATAACAACTCAATGACTGAATAAATTGATGGATGAATGCTTGTTTTATTCTTTCATTCCCTTGATGGGGCCATTGACAAAGACCAGTGTGCCACCTAAACGGGAAAGCTGTCCTTGGTAGTGAGAGACCCGGCTTCTCCCGAAGCTTCTCCTTTTCTTGTAGGCCTTCTCCCCATTTGGGCAAAGTTTGGAGTCTCTGAACTTTCCTTTTCTTCAATCAGGTCAAGCTATCCTGTGCAGGGGGGAACCAACACCAAAGGCCAAGGAATGGGCTCCAACACCCCAACTCATTAATATCATCAGCATCTTAACAAATGGGAGGCCGGAGAGCCAGACCGAGCAGCCACTTGGTCACATGGCAGGGGTCTGCCCTGGGGCCCTGCGCACATTGAGCGGCCAGGCACAAGTGCCATCCATATTTCTCTGCACAGCCCCGGCCCCCACCTCCCATGTTGGCCTGCTGAGCGGGCTTGGCCAAGGTTCTTGTGCTTCACAGAGAAGATTTATTCCTCAAGACTGACCTACATGGACGTATGTATCTAAATTCACAAAAGCTTGAGTTTGATGGCAAGCAACAAAAGGTCAGAGGAAAAGCAGGCAAGGCACTTAAATCAAAATGATGAAACTGGGTAATTTCATTAGCAACAGTTGTATTTACTGGAAGTCACAGATGGTGCAGTTTAGCTCATAGCCAAGTTTTTAGGACAAAATAAGAATGAAGAAAGAAATATTTCAAGGGAGAGGTGGTTAAAAATTAAATAGGCACCAGATGGCTCAAGATTGTCCTTCCTATAAATTTGGTGAACGAAGGCATGCTGAATCTGAAGGCTTTCTGAATGGGATTAGAGTTTGGAAAGGGACTTGAAGAATATATAAATAAGGCTTTTAAAAGAGGGAGATATCAAGTTTGAAATTATATAGAGTGGAGGTGACAATTATACAAATCATATTACATTTCATATATTTATTTAGCATTTATTGAGAACCTACTGTGTGCTAGGTCCTATTTTTAATGTCTATTAATGATACAAAGAAAGGTTATATTTTGCTGGAATGTCGGAAAACTTCTTGCTTAGGCTAAGAGAGAGAAAAACATGGCTTTGAAATCCATTTGACTGTGGAGACACACTTGTTTCTCCTCTGGTGCATTTGATAAGAAATACTGCAGTGATTTCCCAACTTAATCTAAACCCTTTACCATGCACGGAGCCCTTCAGGAGCTGGCTCTGTCTACCCAACTCGACTTGGAGTTCTCAAAGCTGCTTTGCACTGTCTGAGGACCTGCATTTCAGCAAGCAACTCAGTTGATGCTATTGCAGGCTAAGGGTTGAGAACTACTGTTCTTGATTCTTCCCTTGCCTGTCCTCATCATGTCTTCTGCTCAGCATGCTGGGAGCTAGTTGCCACTTCCTGAATTCCCACGTCTCATGCCCTTATGCCTTTGCACAAGGTATTCCCTAAAGCACTTTTGCCATTTTGTCCTCGTGCTCACCCCCCAGGTCTCAGCTTAAGAAAAATCTCCTCTGGAAATACCTTTCTTGCCACTAGGGGCCAGACTGTGTAGAACCATTGTAAGAACTTTGACTGTTACTTGGGTGGAGTAGTGACCTTTGCAGAGTTTTGAGTAGAGGAGAAACAAGATATATGACATATGTTTAAGAGGCTCATTCTGAGAGTTTCCGCTCTGGTAATGAGAAAGTGGCTTTTCTTGGACTGACCCTCCTGCTGATACAAACTATGGACAACATATGAAACAACTGTCTGAAGGCCCTGGAAAGCAATATATAGCAGGTGGAAGCTGAAGGGGACATGACCTTTGAAATAAGAGAACGGTATTGGGTAAGGCTTTTCTCTTGAGGGCACCTCGCTGTCTATGCGATGTGTAGTGGGGAGCTCAGGTGGAAAGCTGCACTCTTACTGACCCTCAGGCTGCCAGAGCAACTGGTAATTGAGGCAGGACATACTGGAAAGTGATGGCCATCACAGCTGCATATAAGCTTCACTCAGTTCCTTGGCTGCCCCCCAAATTCTGCATGGATGGGGTGAGATTCCAGGATTCCAGAGGAAAAATGACAATAGATCATTAAAAGAGCTCGGCAGAGATTTCTGCCTTTTCCAGGGGGACTGAGTTTGGAGTTGAATCCTGCCAAGATTTAGAGGGGCTAAGTTAACAACTTGGGCTTGCTGTTAAAATCCCAGAAAGACCACACGTTACAGTAAAGACCACATTTTAGGACTAAGGCATGGAAATAGACCTGCCCTAACAAAGCTTAAATTAAGCCTCCACTAGTTCAAGGTGATCCACTGGTAATTTAAATGTCCACAAGGACAAAACTCAGCACTCTTCAGAGGAGGCTCGACGATGTATCATTCACAATGTCTGTATACCTTTAAGTGATAGAATTCCCCCAGTAGAGGAGGCTGGGAGTTTATGCATTTTGAGATTTTATATCCTTTGCCTGTGTATTTGACTTTTTATCCATTGAAAAAAAACTCTATCCTTAAATCATTTCAAATTAAGTAATACCGTGCTGTAAATGCTTTTGATTATCTGGGTTCCAAGATCCAATCCCAGTGATGTTTCCAGTGTTACTGTCTGGTGTAGTTGTATCTTTGGGTCACTATCCATGTTTTCTTCACAACTTTAGCTCTGTTTCACTTTACATTCTCCAACACTACTCTCTCTAATT
This sequence comes from Tapirus indicus, assembly GCA_031878705.1. Taxonomy (NCBI): domain Eukaryota; kingdom Metazoa; phylum Chordata; class Mammalia; order Perissodactyla; family Tapiridae; genus Tapirus; species Tapirus indicus. The sequence continues at coordinate 53,038,539 of CM062918.1, read as the reverse complement.
CTTGATAATTTAATTGTAGGCATAAGTGATATTTCCAGCATTTTGGCCTCCTGATTCCTTGAGCTCCTTTTGCGGATGATTCTGTCCTACTCTAATTCGGCCTCTTTTTCAAGGTGAAACCCTAGCCTTGTCATTACTGATAACCTCAATGCCTCCAACAATGTGAGTTTCAAACATGCGCCTTTCTGACCACCACCTTCTCTCTTTCTACCTTACATCCTTTCCTATGCCAGCTCCAACAGCCCCTCCCCTATTAGCCATTGATCCACCTACATTGTATCCCTCTCTAACTCTCCAGAAGCCTTCTCCTCTCTCCTTGCTATTTCAATTCCTTTGCACATGCACTCCTCCCTTGTCCCTCTCCCACTTCGACATTCTGGCTCGATTAACCACAAGTCTGATTAAATCCAACTCTTTGTCTCCTACAAGCCTATGCCTGTATAGCTGGAGAAAAACATAAAACTGAGCTGAGGGCTTCAACAGAGCCCTCAATACTATTTTCTCTCCCGCTCTCTGACACAGCTGTCTCCACCTTCTCCTTTCTCCTCAAACCCTGGAAATTTCTTCCTCATCCTTCCATTCAGACCTTGCCTCCTATTTGACTGAAAAAGAAATTTAAAAAAGGAGTTAGCAAAGAGCTTGCATAGACTCACCTCCACATCTCCCCCTTCTATCCTGTGCCCATTTACTCTGCCTGACGACATGGAGGAAAAACCGCCAAGTCCCGTCCCTCCACTTGGGCACTACCTCACCAGCACTTCTCTTCTCTCCCTCCTAGAACATCAACTGCTTCCCTCCCCATGGAATTATTCCCAACAGCATACAGATCTATTATGTAGATCACTCCTCATTGCAGTCACTCTTCTCAAAAGTGCCATCTTTTGTTGCTGCCCAGTGTGACTCTTGAACTCTGTCATTTTTGCAGTATTCTCAGGATGTATATTAGGTGATTAGTCTAGTGGTATTTTGTCTTTTGACTTTCTCTTTAAGCAACATTGTATTTCAGTGAAGTTATGGGTAATAGTGATTTTCTTCCTTTTACTTCTTTTTTCTTTCTAAATTTTCTATGATGAATATGCAGTACTTTGGTTAAAGTGAGAAACAATAAAATTACATAAAAAGAAACACCATATTTTATGAATAATTTACAATCAATTTTTATAGCAAAAATTGGCAGTGGGTTGGAGTGGAGTGGCCATCGGGATTGGGGCCAGTTCTACTCCTGACTTGCTCTTGAGAAGCCACTTAAGTTCTCTGAATTTCAGATTCCTCAGCTGTGGAGGGGAGAAACTGCCATTTTCTCAGTCTTTCTTTCAACAATCTTGTGAGAATCTTAAAAGAAAATGGATGTGAATATGCCTTGGGGGCTATACAGATGTATAAACCCTTATTACCCCTTACCAAGACTTTTGCTGTGAGCTCCATGGACAACATCCTCCTGTTACTAATGAGGAAGCGGGGTTGCTGAGATGGGGCAGGTTTAAAGCCACATCCAAGGTGAGCACTAACAAAATCAGGTTTTCATGCTTCTTGTCCAGGGTCTTCTCTGTGTCCCAATTTCTTCATCTACCCTACTTCCAAAATATTCAGCAAAATGGAGTCCTCTTCCCTCTGTCAAAGATGGCTATAAGGGTTGGCTGACAAGAAGGGGTGCTGTGAAGACATCTTGGACTACCAGATTGCTATGGAGATATTGACTGAAGGCCACTGAAAACATCTGGGTTTTTAATGTCTGTTAAAGAAGATACTCCTTAGCCACGTGGGACCCTAACAAAAATTGGCCTAATAGTTTTGTTGTGTGCTAAAGCTGTGATCTGGAATGTGTAATACCAAGGCCTGCTTAGGTGTGGGCAGTCTGATTCATGTGCAGAACATGGTGCATTGTGTCAGTTGTTTCATTTCCAGTCCTTGCCTTATTTTCTTCCCCTGACTTGGTTTGGATTTCCAGTAAGTAGGGAGGGAAAACTCCACTAATACCTGAGGAGGAATAGGTTTGGTGCATCTGAGGTATGACTCATTCCCTGTGTTAATCACCTGCTGGGTGAAGAAGTATTTCCCTTCCTTTCACTTGTCCTTAAATTCTGCTTTCTATATCCTAGCCCAAGATTTGTTGAAAGAATCCCAGTTTTCACTGGGGCAAGTAATTCTCAAGGCACTGAACTGGCCAACGGATTCCTTCACTGCCCAGCCCTCTATGGTTTGGCTCACAGGTTCCCACTTCCCAAGAGGATGCTTGCCTCTGCTTTGCACCAATCACCATCCCACCTTTCACAAAGAAGGGAATTGCATTTACTGAAAGTCCACTTTGTGCCAGAGATATTCATCTACATTGCTCCATTTAATCATCAAGACAGCCCTTTAAGATGCGTATTAACCCAGTTCACTGAACCTCTTTGACCCCATTGTGTAGAGATGTAGAGATGAGCTGAAGCTCGGAAAGCTAAGAAGCCACAGTGCTGGGATTTGGAGTGAATTCTCTGTAACTCCAGAGAGCTCTTTCTACCATTCCAGGTCATTTTCCCAGGGCTTTTCCTCTCAAAGTTTTCCTTGTCAACTCCTCCCTCTCTACCTATTAAAATGAAAGGAACGGTTTGATCTCAGGCTTCCTCAACCTTCATCTTTACCTGCTGAAGAACACATATATTTTTAATTTTGTCCTCAAGTGTGCTGGGATGCTGACCAAATCCATCCAGACACGGACACCTGGAGCTGCTTCACACTCAACAAAGGAGTTTCCTGGGGGAGGAGAAGGGCTCCACCCAAAAGGCTTAGAAATGACCCGTTGGTTTTCTGGGTAATTGGATTGTTAGACTTTTCAGGGAAAGAATCTGAATCCAAAGAAGCACAATCTAAATGTAAATGAATGTTTACATGGGTATTTGGAGGGACTCTGGGGTTGGAATACTGATGTGGTGGTGCTTGATAACGCCTGGGGAGCTGACTTTGGAGGACAGGGTGGGGAATTACCCCTCCTTCTCCTGTTCCCATCTCGATAGAGAGAAATGGATCTGCTCTGGCTTAAGGGCCTCACAAGCCTGTTTAAGCCTTGTTGTCAGTCAGTCAATGAAAACACAATAATGGAAAAACACTTATTGAGCTATAAAAGGAGTTACAGAAATGGCCCCAGCCTCCCAATAGTTACAGTCCAACCAGACTGCCCCTAGGGAATCTGTCTTTTCATCCAGCGTGACCAGCTTCTTTGTCCTTGACCTCCCTGCTGGGCTTCATACTGTAGATGGCTGCTCTTCCTCCTCTGCTGGGTCTCGGAGCTCAGGACTCAAGACCTGAGCTTTTGCTCTTGGCTCTACCTTCTCTCCCCAGACAGCTCATCTGTCCTCTTGGCTCTGATGGCTCCTCTCTACTGTTGGTTCTTCCCCAAGCCTGTACACAAGGGTATAGCATCCTCCCACCCAAGCACTCAGATCCTGTTCTCAGGAATGACCTTGTCTCCTTGCAGGTAGAGAGCACCTCTAATACGACTCTGTGCCCACTATGGCAGAACCTGTAGTAGATGCTGCAAACCTGTTTTTAGTCTGCTCACACAAAGCCAAACAGAACATTCACCTTTCAACAAACACGTAACGAATGTGGACGTAATGAATGGTTTTAAGATTAACACATTAAAACAGACAATATGTGGAATCACATGATCCCTCCTCCACTTGACTCTCTACCAGGTTAAAGGATATATGAGGATAACAGGAGGTTTTTTCTTAGGTGAGGAGTAAGTATATGATTAAGAACATATATTTTGTTTGTTCTCTCAGTTCAGTTAATTCAATTAAAAACTATTTATCGAACCTCTACTATGTTCCAGGCGGGCTGTGAACTAGGTGCTAAGATTTGACTGTAAGCTGCTCTGTTCTCCGGGAGATCACAGTCTTCTTAAAAGGACAAGTACAGAAGGTTACAGTGCAACGTGACAAGGGGTTAACTCCATATGAGGGGATGGGGCTGCTGGGAGGCAGGGAAGACTATCAGAAAAGCTTTCTAAGAAAAGGAATTATCTGAGTTTTGTTGAAAAGGCTGAATAAAAATGAGCTAGGCAAGAATTGGAAGGAGCATGCCAGGCAGAGAGCGCTGTATAGGCAAAGGCTGGGAATGAGCAAAGGCAGCTGTGTTGGAGATCTGTGAGTGGCTTATCACCAGAGCAGTACTGAAGTAACAGGGAGAATGGCAGGAGATAGGAGGCAGAGGGCAGAAATAGACCCAGAGGTTTCCCTGCAGCCCATCTTAAGGTCTTGTTCTTTCTCCTGCAGCCATGTAGAACAAGTGGAGGGCTACAGCAGAGGAGAAGCATGGCCTGAGCTGCTGTAAAAAGATAGACAGGAGCATGGTGGGGCTGTGGTCCCAGAGACCAGCTATGAGTCTACTGAAGCAGTCCAGGAGAGGAATAAGGAGGGAGTAGAGAAGTGAGAGAATTGACAGATGCATTTTTTATTGTTGTTGTTGAGGAAGACCAGCCCTGAGCTAACATCCATTGCCAATCCTCCTCCTCTTGCTGAGGAAGACTGGCCCTGGGCTAACATCTGTGCCCATCTTCCTCTACTTTATATGGGACACTGCCACAGCGTGGCTGACAAGCGGTGTGGCTGGCGCCTGGGATCCGAACTCGAGAACCCCAGGCTGCTAAAGCTCAAACTAAACCGCTGTGCCACCGGGCCAGCCCGACAGATGCATTTTTACCACAAAAATGAGGACAAGGAATAGTGAGATACCAATCCTGTGTAATTCATCCTTGTTCCTCCAACCCTTTATTATAAGGAACAGTGTTTGATGCATCGTAGGCTCTTAATAAATGTGGAAATGAATGAATACCCCAAATAGTTATCTAATTCCTACAATTGGTTAAAATTAAAAAACAAAAACAAAAAGAGTAGCTGAATCTGGAAAGTGTGGGTGGAACAGTATCAGCAAATTCACATAACAGGACATTTGTCACTTGTAGACTAGAGGAATTAGTACCAGGCACAGTGTGATTAACAGATCCAACTGGATTATTTATAGTAGAATGTGTGGCTTTGAATGATGCATTTAAATTATCCAAAATCTAATTTTCTTATCTATCTTTATGATGGAGATGATGGTATTTTCCTCACAGATGTGTTGCAAAGATCAAGACAGAAAGTGTATGTCAAAATATTTTGCAACCTCTAAGTGCTGTAAAATGTTGCGGTTCATTAAGAATTGCTCTAGTTAGTGAATTGGGCTGATCAACAGGGCCGATCCTGGAAAGTCAACCAGTTGCCATCAAATCTTTCTCGGAGTCCAGCCCTGGCTGGTCCCCATGGAGAGACCAGAGCCACAGAAGCCATAGTTCCTGAAATGTCCCCCTCTCCCTTCTCTACTCTGGTTCTCCTTTTTGTGTGTTTGCTTTTCTTTCTGCACTTGCCCTAGGCTGCCCTTGCCTGGTGCCCACCTCATGGGCAGCACCCAGGATGATGTCATCCCTTCCCCTGCTCAAACACTAACCCCCCTCTAGATAAGCAGATGTGGCTGTGAGCCCCTGGGCAGCAGCAGGTCGCTAGAGAGTTGATAGCAGTACTGGGGAGGTGGCAGGATCCAGAGTGTCACCCAGCATGGGAGTGGGTGTAAGGCAGGTGTACTAAGGCTTATCTGCCACATAAGCATGTTGGGGTAGAAACGTGTGTGTGAGTGTGTCTGTGGGCAGGTTGGGGGTGGGGGCGTCACTCAAAAGCTCTGCCATTATGATAAAGCAAATAAAACCAGGTGAAATTTAGATGGTCCTTGGGTTTGCAAAGCCCTTTCAATTCTGTCCCATCATGTAGTCCTGACAATATCTGGGTGAGATGGGGCTGTTACTCCTATTTGTCCAAAGAAGAAACTGAGGCTTACAGTGATTCACCCAAACTCCCCAAGAGGTGGCTGACAGGTGCAAGCCCAGAAAGAACGCTCTGACTCCACCTGTTTTTATTCCTTTACTACCTTTGGCAGATGAACACAGATGTGGTGCTGGTTTTTGTAGCAAGCTGCATTTGGTAGGAATATATGAAGAAAACTTCAAAAAGTTAACATTCTTTCTGAAACAAAAGTAGTAACTGCTTATTGTAGAACTGTAAAAACAGAAAAATCTAAAGAAAAATCTACAGATCATCCAGAATTTCACCATTCAGAGACAAACACTGGTAAGTGACATTTACTGCATTTCCTTCAATCTTTCCTTCTCTGCTTATCTTATGTATGGCTGAGATTGCAGTGTATATGCAATTATGTATCCTACTTTACAACTTAACATTATGTCACAGGCATTTTCCCATAACATTAAAATCTCTTACATCAGATTTTTATCGGCTTTGTAATATTCCTTTATACGTGCATACCCTAGCTGACATAAGCATTCCCTGTTCATTGCTCACTCAGATCAGGGGGAATCTCTTGTTGATTCATTTCTCAGGTCCCATAGACACCAAAGCAGCATCCCAGCCAACACCGCGTTTCAGGAGTTTGACTTATTTCAAAGATTCTTAGTCTTTTAGGTTGAGCAAGCTTGTCTCTAACTAAGCCAACCATTTATTTATTTAACACACAATACGAAAACACCTCATTCAAAAAGAATATAAGGTCTGAACTGGATGGGGGGAGGTGACACATGGGAAGTCCCTGCTCTTGAAAAGCTTGCGGTATTTAATGGCTTAGAAAGCGAAAGCACGTGAAACAAGCCATTTAGGACAGATGCTTATTGCCAGGCTGTGATACTCACTGCCAGATTGCTCAGGGAAGGGGTTTGCTGAGGCAGAGCCACAGCCATCAAGACAGCAGTCTCTCTCACCCTCTTTTACACTGGCCTTCATAGGCAGGTCGGACCTCATGGGTTTGCTCCCCAGGAGTGACTCATATGCTCAGTGATTCACCTAGTGGATGAGGCCTGGCAACTTCTGTGAAGTTTGTGTTTGTGTGCTAAATAACCTGGGTATAGATATCAACTACAACAACTAACATTTACGAAGTGTTTTCTGTGTCCCAAGCACCCTATGATGTGCTACACAAGAACCTCTTTATCCTCCTTATAGAAGAAGGCAGTGTCGCATTGTGGTCAAAGACCCAAAAATGAGGGCCAAGCTGCTTGCTAACTGTGTGACTTTAGGCAAAATATTTAACCTATTTGTGTTTTTGTTTCCTCAACTGTAGAATGGAGTTGAAAAAATATCTACCTCTTAGGGTTGTTGAGAGGATTAGCTAAGTTAAGACCGGTAAAGCATTTAGTCTAGTGACTGACACTAGTAAGCATACAACAAAGGTGAACTCTTATCACTTAAACCTCTCAAAAAACTTCCTGGTACATCCTATTTTTATTTCCATTTTATGAAGGCTGAAATCAAGGCACAGAGAGGTTAGGTGCTTTGCCCAGGGTCACACAGACAGAATAGGAATCTCAACAATTGGACTCCAGAGATTGCACTCTAATTTCTATGCTATATTGCCCAGAAGGAATTTTCCGTCAGAGAGCTCTGCAAAGAAAGCAGGGCACGCTAATTTTTGTTTGTGGTCAGGTCTTCAAAGATGAAAGCAGAGCCTGAAAAGGAAAGGGAAGACTAGAGATGTTTGTTTGCCAGCGTCCCAGGCAATAATGAAAAGAATTCTTATGGCTGCCAGAAGTCAGGGAAGCCAGCTGTGGTCCTTTGGTCCTTAGAAGGGGAGAAGGTTGGGAAACTTAAAATATTTCTGGCTGCAACGAAGTGACCCATAGGATGCTAGCTGCTGTACTGATGATGCAATAGGTGCAAATGATTCAAATTTGGTGAAAGAAAGCATTGTCCCTGCTCTGGTGTCCTTGGGGAGAACCTGTGTAGGGGCACTGGCCTGGGCAGAAGGAGTCAGAGGGAACTTGGTTTGCTTTCAATCTTTCACTCTTTTGTCCCCAATCAAATTGAAGTTTCATTGTATTCTTCCTCAGTTTCCTTCTCCTCTCTTCCTCTTCACTAATAGGAATTTGGTGTGGTGTCTATTTATCTATTTATTTCTATATTACACCATATCATTCCAACCTTAGAGTTATCAACTTGCTATTTTCGCTTGCTTTTTGTGTTATTGCAAATGTTGATACAGATAGCTCTAGTTCATTTGTTTTTAACTGCTGTATAGTAGTTCATTGTATGAATATTCTATAATGTGTCCATTTCCTTACTAATGGACATTTCTATTTTGTGGATGTTAGCTATTTCATATAATATTGCAGTAAGCATTTTTGTACTATTTTGTTATCAAAATGTGTGAGGATTTCTGGTTATGGTATCAAGTTATCATATAAAATAAATAGCATAATTTTTCATTTTTTCCCCCAATTACCTGAAACTTTTTGGATAATATAAGGATTGTATGTGAGTGTTTTTGTTTTTCTTTTTGTTTTAAGGGTTTGCTTAAACTCACTTGTAAACCATTTGGACTGGTTTTCTTTTAAAGGAGAATGGAGGTATGATGACATTGGAAGATATTTGACTAGGATGGAATTGTTGAGCTACAGGATAGGCGCATTTTTAATTGCTAAGTTGCTCTCCTAAGTGATTGTACCAATTGATACTTCTACCAGCATGTATGAGTGTTATTGTTTCCTCACATTCCCTCCAACATTTGGTGTTATATATAACTTACCTGATGATATCTTGTAGTTTTAAATTTGCATTTAACTGATTGTTAGGGACATTATGTTTCCCTCTTTTGTGAATTGCTTGTCCATGTATTTGACCGTTTTTCTACAGCATATTTGTCTTTTTCTTAATGATTTTAGGAGTTCTTTACATAGCCTGCATTCAAATCCATATAGCAAGTTTTACCCCAAGTTTATAAATATATTCTTCTATATTTTATTATAGTAATTATAAAAGTTTATTTTTTTACATATAAGAATTTATCTGAAGTATATTTTTGTGTACACTATGAGCCAAGGATTCAGCTTTATCTTTTGTCATGTGGAAAACCAATTATTGAGTAGCAATTCAGTTTATTTAATGGTTATTGTTTTATTCAGATGTTCTAACTTATTCTGGGTCAATTTTGTATGTACATATGTGTGAGTGTATATGTGTACACACATATCTATATCTATACCTATGTCTATCTCCCTCTATCTAGCTATCTAAATTTTCCATGTCATCTAATTTTGAATTTATAGGAATTCAGCTTTTTCATAAAGATCCTCTTATGTTGGTATAGTTCATTACTTTTCTTTCTTTTTTCATTGAGCAGACTTGCTTGAGGTTTTTCTTGTCTACTAGTCATTCAAAACCAGCTTTTAGTTTTATTAATCATTAATATGTTTTTTCTATTAATTTTTAGTCCTATCTTTTTAATTTATTCCTTTTCACTTTTTTGGGGTTTAATCTGTTTTTCTTTTTCCTGCTTCATGAATTGGATGCTTAACTCATTTATTTTCAATATTTAATGCATGAATTTAAAACTATAAATTTCTCCATAATTCTCTGCTTTCATTGACTCCCATAAATTTGATATATAGTGCTTTCATTATTATTCAGTTCCAAATATTTCATAACCTCCATTGTGATTATTTTTCTTTAACTCATTCATTACCTAGAAGTGTGATTTTTACTTTCCAAATTTATGCTTTTTATCTTTTTCCATTTTATTTTTATTTTAATTACTTTGTAGTCATATAGTAAGGTCTTTTTGACAGAGATTCTGTGGAATTTCTGGAAACAACCTTTATGACTTAGGAGGTGATCAACTTATGACTGTTCTGTGTGTGTGAAAAGAATGCATATTTTCCACTTAGGTTACAGGGATCAAGACTGATATTAGTGCTGTTTAAGTCTATTTATTTGCTGATTTTTGGTCTTCTTGATCTCTTACTAATTGATATGTGAAAAAAATTCCCACTAGCTGTGTTGATTTGTTGACTTAGTGTCATCCTGTCACTTTTTGCTTTACGTGAGAAGATACTGTTGGGCGCACACAAATTCACGAATGTTGTATCCCCTCAGTGGAGTTTCCCTTTATCATTATGGTTTTCCCTCTTTGTGGCAGGTACAGTTAGTACTCTGCATCCCCACTGCTGTGTTGGGGCCATCTGACTGGTTCTGAAGAACGTACTGTGAGGAGGAGTGACGTGTCACCTCTGGAGTGTCTTCTTCCTTTCTTTCTTCCCTTGCCATGGTCTTCTTGGAGGCCATATGTTCCAGAGGACAGAGCTACAATATGGATGCAGGCCTCCTAACCTATATTAGACTTTATATATTAAGCCAACAGGGATTTCAGGGGTTTGTCAGTCATAGCAGCTAGTATTAATTATCCTGAAATACACTCTTGTTATTATGCTTTTTGCCATAAATTCGATTTTCCATTTTGTTTGTATTTCATGTATATATATGAATATATATAATATACATTATATATCTTTTTGTTCAAACTTTACTTACCAATTCCTTTTTATTCAACTTCTATGTTCAACCTTGCTTTAAATGTTTATTTTTAAAAAGAGAATATTGCTTGGTTAAAAATTCATTTAGATGTCTCTGTTGTTTTAATTCGTGAATTTAATTTTATTTGTTGTGATTACTGATGTCTTTGATCTTATTTCTACCATTTTATTGTTGTGTTGTGTATTTAACAACCTTTTTCTTTTTCCCCCTTTTCTTGCTCTCTGTTGAATTGCTTTAGTTTTCTCTATTTTCTTAGTTTTTATTTTTTGGTGGTACTTCTAAAATTTTAATATGCAGTCAAGTATATTTTTTATTTCTTAATTTTCATTTTGTAATAATTTCAGGCTTGCAAAATAGTACAAATAACTCCAGCATATCCTTCTTCTTCATCCCTAGAGAATCACAGTAAAATTAACAAAACTAGGAAATTAACATTGATCCAATACTAATCGCTAATCTATAAACTTTATTCCATTTTTCCAGTTGTCCCTGTGATGACTTTTTCCAGGACCAGGATCCTATCCAGGATCTCTCATTGCATTTAGTTGTCATATCTCCTTAGTCTCCTCCAATCTGGGACAGCTCCTCACTTTATCTTTCATGACCTTGACACTTTGAAGAGTACTAGCCAAATAAGTTCTGTAGAATGATCTTCACTTCAGGTTAGTCTGATCTTTCTTCATAATTAAGTTCGGGTTATGTATTTTTGGCAAGAACACCTCAAACATGATGTGCTTTTCTTGGTACCATGTGATACCAATTTGTCCCATTACTGGTGATGTTAACTTCAATCATCTTGTTATGGTGACATTTGTCATGTTTTTCCACTGTCAGGTTACCATTTTTCCTTTTGCAATTGAGAAATGTCTTGTGGGGGGTGCTTTAACACATGCAAACATCCTGATTCTCATCATACTCTCACTCATTAACTGTAGCATCGATTGATGATTCTTGCCCACCACACTATCATGCTGCCTTCAAAACAGTGATTTTTCTATTTCCATTTTTTATTTATTTATTTTTTGTGAGGAAGATTAGCCCTGAGCTAACATCTGTTCCCAATCCTCTTCTTTTTGCTGAGGAAGATTGGCCCTGGGCTAACATCCATGTGTGCATGGGATCCGAAACTGCAAATCACTGGCTGCCAAAGCAGAGTACATGAACTTAACTGTTATGCCACCAGGCCAGCCCCTCTATTTCCGTTGTTATTTTTTTACATTTATTAATTGAAATATACTATAAGAAAGAGCTGTCCCTTCTCAGTAGTATTTATTTAATTTTTTATTCTTATCATTATGTACTGAATATTTTTTCCTATGGGTCATGATCCATTATTATCATTATTTATATTATTGCTCAAAACAGATTTGCCATTGGGAGTTTCTTCAGGTTGGCTTCTGTGTCCTTTTGACATGCTCCCATCACTTTTTGAGCGCATCCTTACTTTTTTGCACTACAGATGTTCCAGGCTCATCTTATACTGCCTCAGCCCAGAAGTCTGCCATTTCTTTCTCCAGAGTTGTGGTTCCTTTTGTTGGAGACCAGATTCTTAAAGCAAGATCTGGTTACTAGTTGTGCTTTTTGCTTCTGTGGTGTCATTGCTTCTAGATCCTCTTAGTAGACAGAACTGGGAAATCCTTGCATATCAGTTCATAGAATCTTCCTCTTTCTTTCTTATAGCTCCATAATATTCCATTGTGTGGATGTACCATAGTTCATTCAACTATTTTCCTGTCTTGCATGTACATGTATTGCTGGAGGTGTATCTTCAGGTTGAATTTCTAAAAGTGTAATTGCTGCACCAAAAGACAAACACATAGGTAATTTGTTAGATGTTGACAACTCCTAAAGGGTTGTGGTAATTTCCAATTTCCATTTTCACATCAGTATTTGAGAGTGATTGCCTCCTGTTTTACCACAGCTTTGTCAGTAGAATGTGTAGTCTTGCTTTTTAATTTTCACTAATCTGATAGCTGAGAAAAGGTATCTCATTTTTTTGTTTGTTTGGGTTTTTTGTGTGTGTGTGTGAGGAAGACTAGCCCTGAGCTAACATCCATTGCCAATCCTCCTCTTTTTTGCTGAGGAAGACTGGCCTGGGGCTAACATCTGTTCCCATCTTCCTCTACTTTATACGGGATGCTGCCACTGCATGATTTGAAAAGCAGTGCCTCGGTCTGGGCCCGGGATCCAAACCTGCAAAATCCTGGGCTGCCGAAGCGGAGTGTGTGAACTTAATTGCTACCCCATCAGGCTGGCCCCTATCTCGTTGTTTTAATTTGCATTTATCTATTTATGAATGAGTTTAATATCTTTTTTTATGTTTGGGGGCCATGTTTGTATCTTTCTTTTGGTAAATTGTCTGTTCATGTCTTTTTTCTATTTTTCTATTGGGATTTTGGTAGTTTGTCACTTAATTTCCAAGAGTTCTGTATATGTTAGTGTTATCAGCCCTTTGTTATATCTGCTCCCACTTTGTTGGTTGTTTTTTGACTTTGCTTATATTTTTTCTTTTCCATAAATAACTTAAAATATTTTAAAGTAAATGTTTATTTTTACAAACAAACTTTATAGAAAAATTCATCAGTCTTTTCTTTTGTTATCTCTGGATTTTGAGTCATAATTAGAATGCCTTTCCCTACACTGAGGTTAAAGAGAAATTCATCCATATTTTCCTTTAGTACTTGTATGGTTCCATTTTCTTAAGTCCCTAATCCACTTGGAATTTACTTTTGTCTATTGTTTGAAGCATGGATTTAATTTTATCTTGTTCTAAATGGCTATCCAGTTTCTCCAGCACCATTTAACAGTCCATCTTTGATTCAATTATTTGAGATGCCAGCTTTTATTGTATACTGAAATCCCACATCTACGTGGATCTATTCCTGGGCTTTCTATTCCACTTGGGCAGTCTGTTTGTCTGTTATTGGGCCAATACCACACTGTTTTAATATCTGTCTGACAGAGTTAGCTCCCCTTGTAGTTTTTGTTTTTCTGGGCTTTTTTGTTTGTTTGTTTAGGTTTTTGTTTTATTTTATTTTAGTGTTTTTCTAACTAGTCATGCATTTTTCCCTCTATATGAACTTTAGTAGCAACTTCCCTAACTTCCTAAAAATGGTTGTTGGAATTTTATTGAGCTTGCATTAAATTTTAATTAACCAAGGGAGAACTGACGGTTTTTATGAGGTTGAATCATCCTATCCAAGAATGGATTCCTTTCATTTGTTTGAGTTTACTTTCATGTTTTTCAGGGTATTATAAAGTGTTGCTTAGATTGATTTTACACATTTCTTGCTAAGTTTTTTTCTAAGTATTTAATCTTTTGCTATTGCAAATGATTTTTTCCTACCATTATTTCCTGTAACTGGTTATTGTGTGTGTAGAAGGCTATCAATTTCTATATTAACATGCATTTTTAATTTAGCCGACTCTAACCCTCATTCATTACCTTCACTCTCCTCCTGAACAAATGTAAGAATTTAAACTTTGATCTTTCCACTCATATATTCCATTTTATTTTTCTCCAGTATTTAAGTTTCTCCCTGATTTCTTTTTTCTCTTGTCATTATTACTATGATAAGCAGTCAATGCTTATTTAGATTGTCCACAGGTTTGCCAATATCTTTGCTTACCACTTTTTGCTTAAACTTTCTCACTCTTTATCTGAAAGTGAATTCTTGAATGATAGTTTAGCTGGATAGTATATTCCATTGTCTTCCAGGATCTGTTGTTCCTGGTAGAAAGTCTTCAGTTAGCCTAATTGTTGTTGCTTGTTAATTTCTCTTTTTGTCTCTGATGGCTTTTAAAGTGGTCACTTTGTCTATAATGTATTGTTTTATTACTATGTGTGTAGGTGTGCATTTGTTTTAATTTATTCTTCTCAGGATTTTGTATGTTCCTACAATATGAGGATTTTTGTCTTCAATTCTGGAAAAATTTTTTCAGTGTTATCCCTTTGAATATTGACTCTTCTCCATTCTTTCTATTTCCGTGTTCTGGAACTCCTAATGTGTATGTTGGAAATTACTATATCCTCCATCTATCTTAGCTCTTTTTCATATTTTTCTGCCTCTCTGTGTTCCATTCTGTGTAGTTTCTTTATATCTATTTTTATATTTCACTTCATCTCTTACTGGTTCTGTCTAGTTTTCTGTTCAACTCTTCCATTGGAGTTTTTTAACTGAGTCTATATTTTTATTTCTAGATTTCATATTTGATTCTTTTTCAAATCTTTTCTTTTTCATACTGCCCTATTTTTGCCATGTAATTTCTATTCCTGCTGTTAACTTTTGAACCAAGGACAGATTAAAGTTTTGTGGAACCTAAAACGTATATATTTGGAAGTACCCTCTTTAAGAAAAAGAATATACAATTACAAATACAAAATTAAGTACAATAGTGAATATTTATTTTGGAATGAGAAAAGAAATCACAAAAAAACTACTGATTTCAAAAAGCTGACAAATATCACGCAAAATCTAGAAAAATAACAATATACTTTTATTAATTAACTGCCTCTATAGTTGACCTCCTCTTCATATGACAAGTTTATAACATTGCTTATAAGGGAAGAATAGAAAGATAACTCAGTCTTTTCTCTAGCATATTTGATCAAAATTTAATTTTTATTTGTGGTTTATAAAAGTTAGTTTCAGCTTCACACATAGCTTGTGGCACTATCATACATCTTAAGAATTGCTACCAAATTTGGTAAAACCTCTGATTTCTTTCATATATGAGCTGTAAGAATTGAAAGAATTTTCTACGTATGAGCCTCTGGCTCTATACATTACAATTCTTTTTCTTTTCTACACATGTGTGTGCAGGGTACTGTAGGACAAGTTAATGCTGGAATATGGTCTCTGGCCCAATACCTTCATGTCGCTATGTGGAAATGAATATGAACCACATAAATATATCCCACTGAAGCCAAACTAAACGTATCTCCAACTTTAGCCCAATCCCAAAGATGCCCATTGCCATTCCAGTGCTTTCAAATAAAAATAGAAGTGTGATGGAGGCAAAATGGAAAGAGACAGTGGTCTTAACTAATTAAGGTTAAAATACCTTTTATAAATTTTATAAAAACATGAGGCCGGGGCCAGCCCGGTGGCGCAGCGGTTTAGTCCGCGCTTGGCAGCCCGGGGTTCGCTGGTTCGGATCCCAGGCGCCCGCCGACGCACTGCCTGTCAGCCATGCCGTGGCGGCGTCCCATATAAAAGTGGAGGAAGATGGGCACGGATGTTAGCCCAGGGCCAGTCTTCCTCAGCAAAAAAGAGGAGGATTAGCAACGGATGTTAGCTCAGGGCTGGTCTTCCTCACCAAAAAAAAAAAAAAAAAAGAACATGAGGCCATGTGAGCACATTGTGAGGGTCCCTCCCAGGGCTTTGGAAAGGGCCCGTGCCAGTGAGAGGCTCTAAAGATTTAGCTTCTTTAGTTTTGCAGTAAATTTGTCTCTCTTTGGACATCTGAATCATGATTATTTTAAAGCCTCTTTCAAATTGCTTTATTATTTCTAGGCATGATGGATGCATCAGCTGACTCTTTCCATGGTGTTGTTTTACCTTGCATTGTCTGCAATCTGGGATCATGAAGTCAACTTCTGTGAGGCTTGCTTTCTATGGGAGTCCCATGGTCCAATGGTGAACTTGATGGTTGCCTTTGCCAGGGCTCCCTGGCCCCAGTCTATTTATGTTAATTTCTCAGCTAGAGTGGAGGATCACAAAATATGCAATATACAATATGAAAGTCATGAATTTAGACTCCACACATTTCCGTGGCATAGACTGCGGGTTCCCATTTCTTTAGGTGCTCTTTTCACCCTCTTCTGGAGGACATCAAGCTTCCTTTCTGCTTCCCTGAACCAGTGGGGAAGCTCTTCTAGACCCTGTTTCAGATTTGAAGAAGCTCTTCATGGGTCCTGGCAGGATCAGTTTTAGCCTTCCAAGGGCATGAAACCATTGGACTCTCCTCCCTACACACATCACTTTTATTTATATACAAAAAAATTCACAATTTTGGTGTACAGTTCTAAGAGATTTGACAAACTATACAGTCTTGCAACCACCACCACAATCATGATACAAAATTGTTCCATCACCCCCAAATATCCTCTTATCCCCCTTTGTGGTCAAATCTTCCTCTTCTCCCCAGGTTTTGGCAACCACTGATCTGTTCTCAGTCCCTTTAGCTTTATCTTTTCAAGAATATCATATAAATGGAATTATACAGGATGTAACGTTTTGTGTCTGGTTTCCTTCACTTAGCATAATGTATTTGAGATTCATCTATGTTGTTGTGTGCATCAGTAGTCTGTTCCCTTTCTCTCTTTTTTTTAAAAAGGTCTAAATCAGAACTTGTATGTAAAAGCTAATTATGGTCAATAAGAATTGATTGATAGATGCTATTTCTTGTTTCTAAGCCACCATCAAATAATTATATCTAATATGCCCCACATTATAGATCTTTTAGTGAAAAAAGAAACAATTGTAAGACTTCTGATTTAAAACATATTGAAATGGGAACAAACCTGCTGCTTGAGGTTCAGGAAATCTTGTAATCCCAGGCCAAGCCAAAAGAATATCGTGATGTTTTAGTAAATGTGGGAAACTGGATAGTTAGTAAATATAAGATTTTTAAAGCTGCTTTAAAATACTGAAACTAGCAGGTGCTCAACAAATATTTGTTGAATATGTGAAGGATGGAGTGATGGAGGCTCATTGAACCTTAGGGGCTTTCTGAAGCATGGAGGCTCCCAAGTTGGTGATTACTTGCCCAAAAGACCATCTGCCTTCAATCCCAAGCCTACTGGCTGCTACCTGCAGTCCTCTCTGATGTTGGAGAAGCAAGGGCTTTGGCATGTTCTCGACCTTGTGGGCTTGTGAGCAATACAAAAGAGCAGCCAGGTAGCACACTGCAGTCACCTCATATCTTTCCAGAAGCTTATTTGGGATCTGCCTGCCAGGCTGCACACCTGTTCCAGCTTGCCTAGTCACATGGCTCATTGAGCAGTGAGTTCCCTTACATGAGGCAGCCACACACCTGTTTTCTTTAGTCAACCAAGTAAATATTTTAGGGGTACAAGCCAAATTTCACCTTCAGATGCATGCTCAGAGCCCCCATCACAGGTGACAGGAGACAAATGCACCTCTGGGGCAGGAATGGGCCCCTGTGCTGAGAGGGGTGGTCTCTTCCCACACCTGTGTGCTTCAGACTCCAGCCAAAAGGATATAAAACACATATTAAATAGAATCACTGCTTCAAAGTAGCTTACTGCCATTTTGGAGGCAGTGTGCCATTTTGAATAATGTTCTTGTTGCATGCTTGCTAAGTAAATGGCATGTCCCTGTCCTTTTAGGCAGGAGATGTAGGTGTATAGAATCTCAGTGTTGGAAAGACCCTTAAGACCATTCAGTCAAGCCAACCAGGTGACTGGACAGCTGTCTTGCTTGGACAGCTGTCTCTGCCTCCCCTGGCTGTATCACATGAGACAGCCGACGTCACATCACCAATAGGGTGCCCCTGGGCATTTCCAGATATCCTAGCTCAGCAGCATCGATGAGCTAGGCTCCTAGCTATGAGGAACTCCTGGTGCACTAACTGGGAACAAGAGTGAGAGGTCCTGGTTTTTGTCTGGTGACTCTTAAAGCTTGATTGTGGCCAACTTCCTGATGGACAAGGGTTTGATTTAAAAGTCCAGTCCTTTTCTTTGATTCTTATGAGTAAATCGTGTATCCATAAGAAAGATTTTCTTAGTTTCTCTTTTTTTTCACTTTTGTTTTAGTATAGGACCAAGGTTTATTTATTAGAGTCCTACAATGTAAATTACTAAGGGTTACTAACATTTGGCGTCCAAAACTAAAACTGCTAGTTTACCAAAAATTTGAGTCAGGACTCTTTTTCTTACAAATATAGACCTTCTTGGTGTTCCTTGAACATGTCAAGCTCATTCCCACCCCAGGATCTTTGCCCTTACTGTTTCCTTTGAAGAATTTTGCACAATTATGACTGTAAGAAATACCTAATTTTTACTAAAGCAAAATCTATTTCCCATTGTCTTTTCCTCTTTGGCTAAATTTTTCCTACTGAGGCCAATAGCATGTACCCTTGGCAGCCCCTTTCAGAGAGAAGAGACAGAGATTGCTAAAACCTACCTCATCTCCCAATTGCCTGGAATATATGATGTAATTTTACACTAGGTGAGCTTTAGTGTTGTTCTAACATTAATTTTGCACTTTGACCTTCACTGGGAGAGGCTAGGTCAGAATTCAGTAATTTGATTGTATGCTCTTTGTAAACATCATGTAAATGGTCATATACACAGATTGCATGTTCCAGAGTTTACTTAACCTTCTCCTACTTTGGGATGTTTAGATTAAAATTGTTTTCTATGATTTTTATAGATCTGTAAAGTAGGAAATTCACTCACACATAATCAAGAGGTGACCACATTTGCTAGTCTTTGTGCAGAGCATAAAGTATCTCTTGGAATTAAGACAGTTGAAACCCACAGTCCAAAAAGAGCTCATCCATGTTTTAGTTTAGAAATCTTAGCTAAGGAACTGGGTAAACAGTGATCAAAAACACAAATGGCATTCAATGAAGGAAATTCATAATATAGTTTAAGTATGCACTGAATCTTTTATTAAAATATCTTGGTTTATTAAATGCCATATTTAAGGTTGCTTTCCAAATACAGTTTAAATAATGATCGTAAGTGTACTGCAGTGTAGTTTGTGCACCCATTAAAAGAGGGAGATATGCTTACACTGGGTAGTCATAAAACCTGTAAACTGCCATTTTGTAAGTGGCTAAGAAGTGAATTGCCACAAAACCCCAGACTTGCAGCAGCTGCGGATAAAGAAGTTTCTAAATGCTGACACCGGTCATGAAACTGATATTTTATTTAGATGTCCTTGCAGCACAGAACTCTCGGAAATCATGTTTATAGTCTTCGTGCAATAGAAATACAAGCAGTACTGTATATTTTGGCAGGTGGTGCCCGATTTAGTTGTAATAATTCACAGCACTGCCCCGGGGCTTCCATGTTGCTCCAGGCAAAGACCTGTATTATAAATTATAGCACGCAAAGCTGAATCTGACCTAGCAGTTGATGCATAATAAACTGACTTAATTCTGAATATTAACTACACATTGTGGCCTAAAGGTTTTATGCTCTCTAAATGTAACAATAAATTATACAAAAATCTTCCTCTTGGGTGAAGCCTAAATATAAATAAATCCCCAATCTTAATACTATGCTGAAAAGACCGGTTACTATAGATACCAGAGAGAATATATTAATCTTAAATATTATTGCTGAATAAAATAACTTTAGAATATCACTAAGTAGCTGAACTAATTATAGAAACTTTGGGGAGAAGTTTCAGTACTTTAAGAAGCCACTTTTCCATTTGCTCCGTTTCTTGAGTGGTCAACTGAAAGATCCCACCTTGTCTCTTCAGGGATCAGCATGGTAAAATGATTCATTTAAAAAAATTCTTCCCAGTCCCAAGCACAGGGTTTAGTCCAGATAAGTGCTCAGCAAATATTTGTCGGTGAATGAATGAGTTAGGAATGTTCTGAAACATGACATCGTCTAATCAAAACAGTCTTGGGTTTGAGGAATGTATATTCCTGGATTTAGGTATTTTGCTCTGCAGATAACTTCCTGTGTGATATTGAGCAAAACAGTTAGCTTCTCTGAGCCTCTTTACTTGCTTGTAAAAGGGAGATTAAGAAAAAAAAAAGAGCCATCCCAGGATTGTGGTTTGTGAGTAGTTGAGACCAATGTCTGTGAAGTATTTTGAAAATTATTATTATCTCTAGCAAAGATGTCTTATACAGGCAAGAAACAATCAGTGCTAGCAGAGGGGTGGACTCTCTTTGCCATACTTGTATCATGTGACTCCACCCCTCCCTGGCCACAGTTGATTGGACCTGGGGTAGATAGTCAGATCTTCTCTTTTGAGAATTTGAACTGAGAGATCCAGAGCCTGAAAGTTGGTTCACAGTTGTCTCTAACCTGGAAGTTCCTTCCGAGGCCTGGTTCTATTTCCTGCCCCCAGTTTCCATGAGCTATCCTTGTGTCCTAATAATATACCTCCTTTTCCTCAAGTTATTGACTAGGATTCTATTTCTGGCAACTGAACAATCCTAAGTCATTTTTGTACAAGTCCCTTCACCCATTTCTTGGGCACCTACCATAATTCAGATTTAGGGATTTTAGATTTAATATTGGGAGGATAAAATATAAAACTATGAGTCAAAAATGTTAATACATATAAAAATATGAGTTGTGGTTTAAATGAAATAGCAGGGAGAAATAATATCTGCTCAAGGATGAGGGGTAGATTAGGAAAGTCCTCACAGATGAGGGGTCTTATGTGCATCCCTTCTCTTTTATGTACACTGCCTCTACCGTGGTATGAGCTCCCCGTTATGTCTTGTGTGGACTATAATAATAGCTTCCTCATTGCTTCTTTGCCCTCAGTCTGCCCTCCATACTGCTACCAGAGTTATTAGGTAACATCAAACATGCGGTATCAGACATGGGTCATAAAATGACCCGTAAAAGATCCCCACACCTAGGGGTTAAGGTGCATACTCCCACCTTGGTATCACCAGCTAGGTCCCAGAATTTCTTTCTAGACTCATCCTACTCCTGCTCCGCACACCCTGGGCTCCAACCACCTTGAACCTGTCTTTGTTCTTGATCATGTTTTGCACTTGCTTCTGTGCCTTGGCATGCACCATTCTCTCATCTTTACCTGGAAACCCACTGCTCCTCCTTACAGCCTCAGCTGAAATATCACCACCTGTCTGAGCTGTCCCATGATCCGTTTTCAATAGCAGAATTAATATTTTAAGAGTATCTGTGTCTACACAATACATTACACATACTA
The DNA here is from genome assembly GCA_031878705.1 of Tapirus indicus. Taxonomy (NCBI): domain Eukaryota; kingdom Metazoa; phylum Chordata; class Mammalia; order Perissodactyla; family Tapiridae; genus Tapirus; species Tapirus indicus. Next base: position 53,017,244 of record CM062918.1, on the reverse strand, counting down.
GCACAGTGTATTATAGTTAATTGTTTATGCATCTGTCTGTCCTTCTTTTAAGAAGCAACTAGAAGGCAGGACAGGTGCTACTCATCTTTGCATCTCCAGTGAACAAATGGAAGGGGCTCAGCAAATGATTGTTTAATTGGATGGGCATGAGATCTGAATTGGTCCTGGAACAATGGCTAAGATTTTTTGAAAGGTGGATATGGGGCAGGGAGGCTTTAAGGAACAGGGAACAAGAACCTGAAGACAAAGGGGGCAGGACAGTTCAGAGCAGATTCAGGGGAGAGCTTGTCATCCCGTTTGGCTGGAACAAAGGGAAGAGATAATGAAGATGAAGAAAGACGATCATGTTGGAAAAATTGGTTGGGATCCCGTTGAAGAGGATTTTAATTTTAAAAATGTGAGCTTAATTTTGCAGGCACCAGGGAGCCATGTCCATTGAGGATAATAAGGGTGATGTGATCAAACTGCCTTTTAAGGAGATTAACCTGCGAGAGGTGCGGAGGGTGGACTAGAATGGAGAGCCCGAGTTACTCCCATCATGCTCCAAGGGAGTAGGACAGTCACGGTCCCCCATTGTTTCCATCTTCTTAAGTATTTCTTTATCTGTTACTCTTCTCCTTTTAGACAAATTGAAAAAATAGTCCTCCACCATGGCAGTTTCCTTTTCCTTCATCTCAGGTGTTGCTAGGATTTTTTGGGCTTTAAAGCATCTGATAGACAAGAACAAGGGCATATCATTGCTATCCAGATGATCACCCTGACTTTCATTTTTAGTAACGCTGGAGAGATGGAAATGGTTTGATATGGAGACACGCTTGACCTGTTCTATTTTTGCCGTGCTTTCAGGCAGCTTAACAGAACACTGGGTTCCTGCTTGGACAAGGGAATCGGAAGGTTTCACTTTCCCTCAGTGGCATTCGTTTCCCTTCTGGCTCCTCAAACTCAACAAAATTCAAAAACCACTACCTTCAACACAGCTGCCTTCTGTCACAAATACCACTTCCTCCTTGAAGGAAGTGGTTCTTGGGTTCTTGGGTTCTTCACCACCCCCAAGCCTGAAGTACCCCACCTCTATGGTATTTCCTTTTTCTAACTGAAATTATGATTATTTGTAAAATGACTTTAGGTGCCTACTAGCCTGAAATATCCTTAAGGGCAGAATCAGGTCTTATTCATCCTTAATACTTCTCTTCCCTATCCTCTTTCATTGGTGTCCATGTGTCTTGCACATATCAGGTATCAATACTTTACATTTGAATAGCACTTAGTATTTTCCATGAATTTTCTAGAAATCGGGAAAGGAAGGCTTTATCATATCCACTTCCATTTTGCAGATGAGAAAATCAAGTACTTGAATGATATGCCTAAGGTTGCATAAAATAGCAAAGCAGAGAGCAAAATCCATTTTCTTTTCCCCTTCCGGATTCATAAATGCTCTTTCTACTACACCCTCCTACCTCATGCTGTCTGATGAATGAGTGAATTTGAATTTTAGTTGGGATCTTTTTTTTTTTTGGAATTACACAAAATTTTCGTGAGGAAAGAACCTGTTGAGAGGCCATCACACTCTGTAGCATCCTGGGGAGGCACATATGACAAGCAGGGGTGTGTGGGAGATTTCCTTGATCCGTCTGAAATATTTAAAATTCAGCCATTAATCATAACAGCTGCATTCTTGCTTCAAGTGATCAGCTACTAATGATTTCGACAGTCTGAGTTTTAGAAGTTCCTATTAATTGTCCTTAAAAAAAGGGCAAGAATGAATAATCTTGACTTCATTTGTGAGGAAAGAACCTCTCCTACTCTCTTAGTTGCTCTCACTTACTTTTTTTTCCTTCAAAATCATTTGATCTAAAGGGCAGTTCTTTTCTAGGCCCTTCTTTCTCTGGCTCTGACTTGCAAAGGCTGCACAGTCTAGGTAGTGGTTTGGCCCTCAGAATCCACAGGGAGGGAAGGGCCCTTGATAACAGGTGCTTCTGAGAGCAGTCCATGCAAGCCGGCTTAGCTGTAGAACACAGTCCAGCCAGAGACACAGGCAGGACATGAGGCTGGAGAGGGTGAACATCCAACCCATACTTACAGTGATGACTGTCTTTAACACTGAGAACACAGTATAGCTTTAAAGATAGTATATGAGTCCGTGTATATGTGTGTATACATACATGGATATATATGTGTGTATATGTGTGTATGTATATATATATGTGTGGGGGGGGTTTCTATGTCTATATGTGTATATCTACGTCATCTATATAAAATCACTCTTTGCCATGCCTACTTAATACAAAAGCTCTTAGGTTTTTCCATAGTTCCTTTCAGTCTTTGATCGTAAATTCACAGAATTTGGTATGAAGGTTTGGAGGTTTTCAAAATGGGTTATTTCTCATCTTAACCTGCTATGCAAAGTGATGTCAGCCTTCAATAAGTCACTAATGATTTCAGAAAGGCCGAACCATTCCCTGTGGACAGCATTCAACTGCTAATAAGTAAGGAGTTGAACTTATTTTCTTATGAAAACATTCCTAAGATGATTCTATCAGGCTTGTTTTTAATCATTTGTGTTTAGATGTTTTGTATGACCTTATTTATTAGTTTGCTAGGGCTGCTGTAACAAAGTGCCACAAACTGTGTGGCTTACAGAACAGAAATCTATTGTCTAGCAGATCTGGAGGCCAGAAGTCCAAGATCAAGATGCTGGCATGGCCACGTTCCCTCTGAAGGTGGTAGGGAAGGATCTGTTCCAAGTCTCTCCTCCAGCTTCTGGTAGTTCTTTGGCTCGTGGCAGCGTAACTTCAGTTTTCACGTGGCGTTCTCCCTGTATGCATGTCTGTGTCCACATCTCCCCTTTTGATAAGGACACCAGTCATATTAGATTAGAGGCCTACTCTGCTCCAGTGTGACCTCATCTTAACTAATTATATCTGCAACAATCCTATTTCCAAATAAGGTCACATTCTGAGGTACTGGGGTTTAGGACTTTAACATATGAATTTTGAGGGTACACAATTCAACATGTAACAACCTGTTAAATTTTCAGTGTTCTAGAAGGACCCAACTACCACCTCAAATTCCAAATTGTGTTTTTGACATGGGTATCTTCACATGACAAGATAGCCACCAGAGATGTTAGTAATTAAGCCAGTCAAATTCTATGGAGTCAATTTCATGGCTGCATGATTTGCCAGGGCAAGGTCTCAGCCTCATGTCCTGGCCCAGCTAAATTGACAGCCATTAAATAATAATAGCCACCATTTATCAAGTTCCTACAATATATGAAAGACTATTCTAGGTTCCTTATAGATGTTGTATAATCCTTAGAAAAACACTGCAAGGTACTATTTTGAATGCCCATTTTATGCATTAGAAAACTAAAGCTCAGATAATTTAAGAGACTTGCCCAAGGTCCTAGAGACTACAGAGATCCATGTCTTGCAGTGTTTCAGAAACCTGTTGCATGGTTGAGTCAGTCTGTAATCATCTGCAGACCTGGTGTTTGATCTGCTTTGGGTAACTCATCAACACAGCCTCACCCCTGTTGGGACCCTAGGTCTAGATACTCAGGAATCTTCCCATTTAAAAGCAATTTTTAGTTTTGGTTGGTTTTCCAATTTGTTACCCCCTCCAGAGTCCAGATCAATGGTCCATTGACCTGGTTCGCACCTTGGCCCCTGCCTTGTTCCTTCCAGCCCCTTCCTAGGGGCCAGCCCCTGCTCTTGAAATCCTGGCTACTGGCTGTGATCCTGTTCCCATTTGGAAGGACCCGCTTGGAGCAGGACTTGCTAGTGGACACATGCTCTGCCTATTTGAGCAGTCTCCCTGTAGACTGAGTTTAGCTTGGATCATACCCTAAATTTTCCAGGTTCTTGGGGACATCAGGATTGGCACTACTCATGCATCCCTTAGGTGGGATGGGGTTGGCAAGTGAAAGAAACTGCTATTGCTGGGTAATTAGTTAACTAATTAAATATTTTTGAGCACTTATTATTGCTAGTCACTATACTTTATGTTAGTTTAACGATATTGAAAGCCATGGCCATGATCCCTGCCTCCCTGGAGAATCTCAGTCTCAACCCAGACCCAGTTTACTCCCCTATTCTTAAGGTCCCATCATTGAGATCTTAGCACGCTGCACAGCCGTGGCTGCATGAGATAGACAGAACGTGCATACAGAACAGAAGCCCATGGAATTCTTGAGGTGAAATTTGCAAATAACCTATGCTTCAAAAAATTTCAGGTTATAGCCATACTATGTTACTCTGATTAACATGCATTCTAATATCCTTGCTTGAGTAGATGATAAAGTGGTGGAGACAAAACTCGTGTTTTGTCTATGCCAGAAGCCAAAATTTGAAGATACTCATGAGAGTGTCTGTTGTGTTTGTGAATGTCATCCATCTTGTGTGCCATGGAACTAAAAGATTGGTAACTGCACATTAGGTCAATTTCAAAAGATTACAGCAAACCCTAGTCAAACATCTTGACTTCTCGTTGGCGATCCACAATGGATCTCTTATTCCACAAATTCCTCTAAATGTGCTTTGAGTCTATTTATAAACGGCCTATACCACCTCCAGGGCTAGTAAGTCCCATAAATTTCCTACCTGCTGTGTAAAGTTATATTTCCTTTCAATTGTTCCCAAATGGCTTCCTTCCAATTTGAGGCTGCTCCCTAGTCCTCGTGTGTAGGGTTAGCTGAACAAGGCCATGTACAACTTCTCACTTCCCTTCATTATCCTCGGAGACTTTGATTGGATTGTTTCAGAGTCCTGGTCTTTTCAGGCTGAGAAAACTATACCGTTTGAAACCTTTCCTAACAGTGCAGAAGCTGCCTACTCTTGATCATCCTGGCTTCCCATCACAACAGGTCTGCTCCGGCTGTTAAATCTCTAGAAGTGTGGCACCCAGGACAGCAGGGATCCTTCGAGTCAGGACCCCCCACCTGCACCCCTTGCCAAGGATAATGAAATCTCTTGGCCCCATCTTCCTTGTTCTCATCCCCCTGGAGATTCTTTCAGCCAGAAGAGTATCCCTCTGAGAATTCTAAAGCAGCAGATATCCCACAAGAAGGGAAGCAAATTTCCTCCAGGGTCACGTCATGTGCTGTCATTCCAAGCGTCTGATTTTACATTCTGAAGTTCTGAAGGCCCCCGAAGAGTGGAATCACCTGCTGAGAAGCTGCACGGCTAGCCAGGGAGGGTCTCTTGAAGCAGGCTTTATTTCAAGTGTGAGGACCTGGTTTATTAGAGGCACTAGGGGGGAAAACCTCACACCTGAGACTTCTCACATACTTGTGAAATTCAGAAATGAGAAGAAACATTGTTGAGATCAATCAGAATCAGCTGGCCACATGGCTAGATGGAGATGGTGAGGAGGGGAATGGTGGAGACTTTGAAAATTCTGCCTTGAATAAAGTGCCCTGGCTCCCTGGGGTTGGACAAGGATGAATGAAATCTGCTTTGGCTTGTGCTGACATCCAGTCCCTGGAGTGAATGGCATGTGCCGCAGGAGGCAGGGGATTCTGTTCTTCTTTTTCAATAGGAACCATTGTGGTGCCTGGTTTAGAATTTCTCAACCCTGCCATTCCCGCTCCCTTTAAAGGATGGCTTGTCAACACCGAGTGCTGGGTAAACCTAGAAAAGGTAGTCTTGTTCTTGGCCAAATGTTGAGTTAAAATTAGGTTTTCCTCCATGCTTGCAACTGAAGATCCACTCAAAGACTTGGTTTAGCTAAGAGTGGGCCAATGAGAAAGAAAAGTAACCATTTTAGTGATACCTCTGCCTTTTAGGGAACATTCACTGAAAAGTGTTTTTTACCCAAAGTGACACTATTTTATGTTCAACCACTTGTAGGTAGAGAAACTCAAATGCGGAGGTAAGGGAGGCAGGGGTAAAGAAGAAAGACCTGGATGGACTGAAATGAGCAGACTTTCCTATCAGGCAAATTCAATCACTTCTATGTGAGTGATCAGGCTGTGTGATCTCAGGCAAGTTAATTAACTTCTCAGGGATAATGACATCTATTGCTCACGTTGGCATGAGAAATAAATATAATGTCTATAAGATTGTTAACACAATGTGCGGCACATGGTAGGTACACAATAAATGTTAGTTCTTTTTTCATTTTCTGAGGCACTATCTAAAGTCCTGCAAAGGAAATGCTTGCCAATATATAATCACACACTGTCTCCTTGTTTTACTTCTTTTTTGTGTATACTTTGGAAAAAGATATGTGAACCAATAGCAACAAGTTCACGATGGGGTTAGTTATGACTGTGGAGGGCAGGCAGAGGGGGCAGTCCTGTTGTCTCTCTTAGCGGGGTTTAGACAGGACTGAGCAGGGTGTCATTCAAGGATGCACGGGAAATCTGTGACAGAGGTCTTCAGTGAGGATGGGTTGAGAGAAAATGGCCTCACTTCATGAGTGTTAATAAGGGAGCAAATATTAGAACAGTATATATTGGTGCTCCTAATATGGAAAGTGATTACATTTATTTTTTTATTTGGCAATTTTACCTAAAACATGCTCTTAGGTAAGTGACCAGAGAAAATGGCAAGACAAGGAAACGTGGATAGAAGTTACAGGACTCAAAAGGCCTCAGTTACTTGAGAACAAAAGAAGAGTATCTTGTGGTGGATGAAACAGAACCCAATCATCCACCTGGGCCACAAGATGGCCCAGGTCCATCTGCTGTAGAAGGAGCCTTACCTCCTTCTACACACCATTCCATACTGCGCCCTGTCATTTTTGGGACACCTACCCAAATGCTCTCCTTTTCTCTCCCCATGTGTCCTCCTTTCCAAAACCTCAGGCTGACTTAGGAGATCCCTTCTCTGGGCTTTCATGGTATCTTTATTTGCTTTTCTTTTTTTTTTTTTGTGGGGAAGACCAGCCCTGAGCTAACATCCGTCGTCAATCCTCCCCTTTTTGCTGAGGAAGACTGGCCCTGGGCTAACATCCGTGCCCATCTTCCTCCACTTTATATGGGACGCCGCCACGGCATGGCTGACAGGCAGTGCGTCGGCGGGCGCCCGGGATCCGAACTCGCGAACCCCGGGCTGCCAAGCGCGGACTGAACCACTGCGCCACTGGGCGGCCCCTTTATTTGCTTTTCTAATAACATATTTCATTTATCATTCTGTTGATCTTAGGGGATCCACTTAGGAAGAAGAATACAAAATTAGGCATAAAATTATTAATTTAGAGTAATAAAAAAAATCATAACAAATTACATATGTTAAAAAACTGACACAAACATCACAAACTTTAGGGAAATCACTCATTGTTTTAAACAGTGAATCAACTGATAAACCTCTTTGTACATTTTTTGTTTCACACTCTGATCACTTTTTCCTATGACAATGATTTTGTAATATTGTCTGTAGAGAAAATAGATCATTTGCTCTTTATCATAGGTGATTGAAATCGGTTTTTATTATTCATGATTTAGAATAGTTTTGTTCAGCTTCACAACTTGTTATTGGTAATTTCATGTAAATTCTTAGGATTTTTGTCAAGTTTGGGAAAACACCAATCAAGTTTCTTTCCAATAAGAACTGTAAGGTTCTGGGGCATTTTACTCTTTTCTGTTCATTGACTAACCTTCAGTGCTCTTTGAATTGATTATATTAGGAATGTTCCTGGAAGCTAGCCATAACTTAATTATACTTGGAAGTTATCATGTTCTACATAAATACATTCCACTAAACTCAAACTAAATGTTTCCCCAACTCAACTTCCCAAAAGCTACGTCCCCCAAATGCTCAAGACCACTCTAATGGCCTCTGACTCTGCAGGGGAACGATAATGGAGGGTAAATTGGATTGGTAAGAGATGGCAGTAAACCAACTGAAGTTAAACTACCTTTTGAAAATTTTATAAAATTATATGGCCTTAACCTTCATTAGTGTCATGGCTAATGTGCCTCCAACCTCTTGACCCCAGACCTGCCCACGCTGGCACCTAGTAGAAGTTCAGTTAGACGAATAAAGAGTACTCCAGGCCCTTGTTTATATTTTCACCTCACTAATGCCTTCCCTTCTCCCTCCCTCTACACAGTTTCTACCTAGCCTTTCAGGTCCAGCTCACATGCCATCTCCTCCATCACGATCACCTGGTCTTGTATTATTCACATCAACTTCCCACCTGCCACTGCCATATTCCCAGTGAGGTGATCATCAATCTGGGGGCAAGGACACGTAGCACAACTTTGGCACTTGAAGCAGGCACTTAGCAAATAATTCTGGACAAACGGATTTGAAAATCCATCTGTTTTCTATGGTTAACTAATTGGTGACTGCCATCCTGACCCGGACCACTTACTACAACCAGATGTTTCTCCAAGTTATTTTAAGGATTGCTTTATAAATGGAATTTTGACTCCTTTTTCCAAAGATAAAGGAAAACCTGCTGGGTTATTGCTCTCTGCCTACAGAATGTACAGAAGAGAAAAGCCTTTCATAGATGACTGATTTCTAAAACAGATGTGCCAAGTTCCTTGGGCTAAAAACTCTTTAGTTGGAAATGAATCAGGGCATTTTTAATATGAGTTTTTAGAATGTGTACTTTGAGCAATGCTAATAATGATCAGCGTGATGGTGACTTGGTTTAAGGGTTTTGAGGATTCAGAGTGCTAATAAAACTGCCCAGAGGAACACGAGATCACCTGATATAGCAGAACTAATGAAGGACTTAGTGCACAAAAGTGTCTCTTGTCAGAGGAGAAGTATTTGTGCATGGTCTCTTCCAACGATGCACTTGACAAGGACAGAAATAGAAAAGCATTTGTGGCCACCTGGCAGAGATTTTCCTGGTGCCTTGGTTTATTATTCCTACTATTGTACTTCCTTCTTTCCTAAAAATCTTTTTTTCCCCAGTTGCCTTTTCAGTTGGCTTCAACACCTTTTATGAGTTTTCATCAGCACATTTCATTCTTTACTGAACAATGAAAAGATAAGGGAGGGAGAAATGAGGGAACGAATCTATTACTAATTGTTATGGGGAAGTCAGGGGGAATTGTGCTGGCTTCCCTGTTGTTCATCCAAATCATGTTGTTAATTATCCTTGACACATGCAAGAAGGAGATGAGGGTGCCTGTATTTAAGTGAAAAACCATGAGCATCAGGGGCTTTCTATGTGGTGGGATGAAAATTATTATTTATTGAGTACCTACTATGTGCCGGGCTTTGAGATTTGCCCTGAGGCCAGAGGAGAAAGACAAATCCTCTGTGCTCATGGAGCTCAAAAGCTTTCTAGCCTGAAGTTCATCATCCTTACAGCACAATCGCAGTGACTGAAATCCTTGAGTGAACACCCTCTGTGTGTTAGGAACTGAGAGAGATCCGGAGAGGTAAGACAGCCTCTGCTCAAGGAGTGCAGACCGGACAGTGTATGGCAATGCCAGAGAGCAGTCAGGCCTTACGTCCCTGGGAAGAGAGGCAGAAATCAGTGTAGGCTGGTAAGGGGGAGAAAGGGTGGAAAAGGAACACGGTGCTTTACTTAGTCGGCTTAGCTCACAGCAGGGGGTATGCTTCACCCCTAGGGACACACCCCTAGGGGGTGATGTTACCCCATGTGAAATATGAGATGTTCTGCCTCAGAGAGGTTGGTTATTCTTCTCACTATCCCAAAGCTGGACACAGAGCTCCTCGAAGGCTGGGTGTGTCTTATCCATCTGTGTATCTTCAAAACATCCTGACACAGGGTAAACCCCCAACCAATCCTTGAGACTGAAAGAGGTAACAAAGTGCTGGAAGCAGGTTTCAAACTCAGATCTATTTGATTCCAAGGTGTGTGGTCTTCCCTCTATTCCATGGTGGGTACTGCTGACAGAATTGGAAAAGTCAAGATGAGTAAACAGCTGAGTGAAACAGATCTAAGTCCATCTTTAAACATCTTGAATTTCAGGGACGGTAGGAATTCCTAAAAGTCCCTGGGAGACATGAGACTTATGCTGAGGAGTGAGGTCAGGGCTGAAGGGGCCGACTCTAGAACCACATGGAAGGGGTGAAGGAGCCTGAGGGGGATATAGATAGAGAAGAGGGAAAGAGAGAGGCCTGGGTGTGGGGTAAGTGACCTTAGCATTATCTGAATGGTCCAGGTTGGTGGCCTTGGAGATCATTCAGTGCACCATGTCATTTTGCAAATGAGGAAACAGAACGGAGAGGTTAAGTGCACACACAGTCAATGGCTGAACTCGTGCTAGAACCCCGGCTCGTGTAATCCCTGCACCTCCCTTTTCCATGAGTTGCTTGTGGTTACCCATGAGCAAATATTTCATGTGTCCACTGTCACTGGCATCCACCTTTGCTTTGTATATCTATTTTTTTTAATGGAGATTAAGGGCAGTTAGATAAGCATTAAAATCCAAGAAGGTTCTGTTTTATTTGTTTTGTGGCATTTCCACAGTGCAGGTCATTGGATCATTGGTCTCTAATAAGATGAGACTTGTCCTCACCTGACAATGGAGATCTTGTCACATAGTGTCCAGCATTCAGCATGACTCTCCATTGGATTTTACATGAATATTGCAAGGATCTGATGGAATGATGCAATAAAGAATATCCTGTGTACAAATTTGATAAGCTCTTAACAATATGGTGCCTGACAGCCTCTCACTTAAAGAGAAGACATCCTGTCAATCAGCATGAAGCATGCTAAAATCTCCGCTTCCGTAAAGTTCTTTATGCCTGCAAAGCAGCTTTCTTCTCTCTGACTCTAAGTGTCTTTAATATAATATGCCAACTGTGGCAATTGGAAGCATAATGAACAGTAAGTTGCTTTCTTACTCTCAAGAACTTGTTATTCCCCTGACACCAGCAAGACTCTGGCTTCTGAGCGATGGTGCATTAGCGCTTTTTTCAGTCCTCCATCCTCTGCTCTCTACCCTACTTGGAGGGCAGGGCAGAAGCAAGCAACCATTGATCAGCATGTGCCCAGATGATTTCTGTTCACCCTCTTACTTAATCCTCACAAAGTCTTGGAAGGGCGGTGGTGAGGGGTACGATAGTGTCCCCATTGTAGAGATCAGGAAACTGAGTGTTACAGACTGGAGTGCATCCCCCACCCCCCAAATTCATATATTTAAGCCCTAATCCCCAATATGACCATATTTGGAGATAGGGCCTTTTAAGAGGTAATTAACGTTAAATGAAATCATAAGGGTGAGGCCCTAACCCCACAGGATGGGTGTCCTCATAAGAAGAGGGAGAGACACCAGGGATATGCATGCACAGAGAAAAGGCCATGTGAGAACACAAGGGGAAGATGGCCATCTGCAAGCCAAGAAGAGAGGCATCAGGAGAAACCAAACCTGCTGACACCTTGATCTCAGACTTCCAGCCTCCAGAGCTGTGAGGAAATAACCTTCTGTTGTTTAAGCTCAGTCTGTGGTATTTTGTTATGGCAGCCCTAGACGAACTAATACACGGAGGCTCAGGGAAATTAAATGTATAGCCCAGAAATGGCTATTTCCCCCATTTTGAGAATGAGGAGAAGCCTCCTGGGGCAGAGATGGGGGCTTAGGAGACATGGGTTTGCATCCAGGCTGTGTCACTAATAAGCCATGTGACACAGGGGGAGTCACTGCATGTCACTGGGCCTGTTTCTTCATCTATTGAAAATAAAAGGAACAAATAATTGAGCTCTGGCATCCCTTCCAACTCTGAAATTGTGTGTTTCTTGACAATTTCTTCCAGGCTTTACTTCCTTATTTGTAAAAGAGGATAAGAATATCTACCCTAAGCAGCCTGAGGCATGTAACAAGAATCTGATGAGTTAAAGGGTTCTAAAAGAAGGCAGGACTAAGTGTGCCTCAGGTGAGATAGCATACAGATCTGCCCGGGCTCAAGTCACAGCTGGCCCCTTCCTAGCTAAGGGGTCTCAGATAAGTGCACTTACTATTCCTAATCTTCCATTAACTCATCTACAAAATGGGCAGAACAACACTCCTTAATTTAAGGGTTGCTGTAAAACACCAATGAGACACTCTCTGGAACATGCTCGGCACAGAGCAGAGCCCATCACATTCTCTGTATCATGTCGGTGATTATTGTTATCATTATTGAAGTCTCAGAATGGGGGGCTTGTCTGCTGTGAGCCCTGCTGGTCCTGTCAGAGAATGGCACTTATAGTTAGCAGGGTCGGGCTTCAGCTCCAGCTCTGGCACACACAGGCCACGTGAGCCTGGGCAAGGTGCTTTGCCTCCGTGATATTTGAGGTCTTGACAATTCTGAGTGTTAGGTTAGTGCCTACTATATGGATGATTAATTGAGATGGGACATTGAATGTGCTTTGTCAGTTATAAAGCTATACAGAACTGAGAGGAATTGCTGCTCTGGGCAAGGATCATTTACTCTGTTTTCTGCCCACGCCATGTTCTGCCAGGAAGCTTGCTCACAGATGCTTGAAAGATGGGGAGGGTAGAAGGGATGGAAGGCAAATGCTTACTGTAGTTATAATAGCATGCAGATATGTCACATTAAAACCGAATTAATGATAACTTTAAGGGGAGCGGAACACGTTCCAAAGTTTTCCCCCTCCCCAGTCATTGCTAGAGAGTGTCTCAAGGCAGGAAAGCATTGACAGGACAAACACTGTAAAGGCTTCTAGCTAGTCTGGATAGAGCTGGGATACTTTTATTAAATAAACACACCTCCCAGTGGCTGCCAACAAGGTCATTGGTGAGAAAGGGGAGGATTATCTGTTTTGTTTTGTTTTTTTTTTCCTATCTGGTACATAAAAACTAGACTTCAAGGAATTTTGAGGTTAGGCCTGTGGTTCCTGGTTGTGGCTCATTTGGAATATCATAGGGTCAGGCATATCATAGGATGAAGTCAAGAGGACTCCCAGGGCCAATGGAAAAGGTGGAGTCAGAGCCTCCTAGGACCAGGGTCTCCTGTCCTAGCAGTAGTTCTCTTTATTGATGGGGTCCACCCTCCCACTCCTCCTTCCCCCTCATGGAAGCAGGGTTATGGTGATGGGTTGATGAGTTGGAACCAGTAATGTGAGGAGTGGGATGTTATGGAAATTCTGGCCATAGACATTCTTTTTGAAGCCTCTTTCTCTGAATCAGATTGGTTTAGGGTATTTCCTGACTCCCTTTGCATAAGGAACACCATAAGGCCAATACAGTTTCCTAAGATTCTACTATTCAGTAGTTCCTGTCTTAATTTAAATTAACTGTTCTTCAAATGTTTTTGAACAGAACTCACATTAAGAAGCACATTTTACATAATGATGCAATTCATACACATATGTGTGGCATATATGGTTTTTTCTTTTACAAATTAGTACTTACCTATACTTTGTGCAATGTACTGTAATATTTTTTAAAAATGTTGGTCAAGACCTACTAAACTGAATTCATGATGCACAAATAGGTTGCAATCCTCAGTTTGGAACCACTGGAATATTCCAGGGCATACAGAGATACCAGGGCATCCTGTGAATTTAGTTGTGCCTTTATGATGTGTGCATCTTCTGAGCCAGGATGTCAACGTGGAAAGATCATGGGCCTTGGAGTTAGACCTGGGGCCAATGCGATCCCATACTGGTTGAAGCCCCTTTTTCCTCATAATGCCTGTTTTGCAGAGGAATTGTAAGGGTTGGATGATCACAAATATGTGAAAATGTCTAACATAGCCTGGGCCCAAAGTAGGACTTCAATAAATACTAATTCTCTTTTCATTTCTCACCAAGTTGAAATTGGTTACAACTCACCAGCACTTGCTAATCTAACATAGACCCCCATTCACTTTGCTGCTAGAACTCTGAGACCCTCATTCTTTCTAGATACTCTGCTGCCGCTTCATGCTGTTCACAGGAGATGGATAGCAAAAGCAAGACTGCCCTCCCCATCACTCATTCTCCCAAGTATGGATCCAGGCTTCCCCACTGAATCACAAGACTCTTGCATTTAACACACTTGACTGAGGACTATTCTACTAGGGGGATGAAAACAGAAGACTCAACCAGATACTCCAGCCCATAAAGCCCATCGCTGGTCATATGCCATCACTGGAAGCCCACCCTAGACCTGCCATTAAGCCCTGCCTCCCTCCATGATATTAAGAACCCACTCCTTAGTTCATTCAGGTAAGAATCCTCCCTCTCATTTTCTCTCTTACTTAAATTCTGCCTCCTTCTGGTACTCCCTCTTCTAAACATCCCAGGGAACCCTAAACTCAATTTATAATGCAATAGTGTCTCCCTCAAAAGAACCTGCTTTATCATCAGATCAGTTCAGTTCTTCTTTGCTTCAATCTCTCCCCTTCTTTGCAAAAACCCTCTGCAGGCCCATAAACTTCAAAAATTGTCTTCACTTCTGAGGATCAATTTTTTCTCTCCTAGAATTTGGAAATGCTTGCAGACAGTATTTGGTTTGGGTCCTTTATGCTTAGGGTGATTATTAGCTGATGCCGTTTGAGTGGGGTACATTTACCAACTTCCGTGTCCACCCCTGAAATTACCTCCTGGGTTTCAGACTATTTCTGATGCCAGATCTTGTTTCTCTATTCCCAGATGGCCAGTCCCTGGAGTGGTAGGAGCTACAGAGGAATGGACTTTGGTCTACATAAGAAAGGACTAGGTCATGGTCATAGTTAGGGACAAAGGGTGTCTTAGAAGTCCGTAGCAGTGAGAGGCTAGTTTCCATGGAGCAGGACTAAGAATCAAATATGATCTTCCCTAAGTGGCGTCCTTCTGGCACTAGGTAATAACAGTTCCTGGCTCCCCTGTCAGGAAATATCCAAGGAGTAGAGATGTCTGGCATATGTCGAGGACATCAGACGCATTAATATGTTATTAGGAGATGATGGGAACAAACATTCAGACCAGGGACTTGGCTCTTATCAGTAGGGCTCTTGGTGCATTAGGAGAGAAATTACCTTTTCACTTGAGATGCACAGCGTGTGTTCAGACCTGTGAATCTGGTTTTGGAGTCACAAATGGAGATGCGCTGAAGCTGACAGAGGTGACAGCTTTTCACATATGGAAAACTGAATAATAACAACAATTCCATTTGTGAAGAAGGGCTGGAAATTAAGTTTTCAATTCTAATGCAAGGCAGGGGCCGAGATGAACAGATTCAGACTGGAGTTTGCCTGGGCTTACTCCTTTCCTTTTTAAGTGACAAAGGAAATAACGGTTGATGAAGTTGCCTCTAGGGGATCTGGGAAGGATTCTTTCTGCTGTTTAAAAAGATGAGATTTCACATGGAGGCTATTAATTACTACCAGCCATTTGATAAATACAGCATTAACTGGTTTAACACTATCAAACGCCATATTGCCCATAATGCTCTGAATGGCATAGTTGTAAATACAGATTTCTGATATTCAGCGAGGAATATCTGCTTATAAAAGGCAAGTGTTGGCTTTTTTATTTTGCTTTTTGATGGATGGAATGATGGAATTCTAAATACAAAGGAATAAATATGTGATTTACATTACTTGGGAAAATTAATATCAAGACAAAACTGATTTTAAAGGGGGGAAAACAGAATCTTGGGTCCTATTCTCTAAGAAGGATTGAATATTTATGCAATTACAATGTCTTGAAACTGAAGTTACTTTTGATTTCAACCAATTGTAAGAGAGTCTCTAGGAGTTTGGGCTCTAGAATCAGAGGCAAATTAACATGAGCCCGTGTTCTAGCTTGGTTTCCAGTTCTTGCCTAGATGGCTAGTTAACACAGGATAGTGGTTCCCACCCCTGAAATGAACCCTAGATTAAACCTTAGAATAGAGGTTCTCTACCTTGTACGTTGAAATCACTTGTACACTGATGCTGAAGCTTCTGATTTGGAGAAGCAGACATCTAACAAGTCAATTCTCCCATAAATAAAAGCTGTAAATTCTAGACAAAATACCAAAAAATAACTCCTTGAGGGCTTTGGAGACTGAAATGAGTAGGTGGATTTTGGAGGTGAGTTGAATCTTGAAGCAAGTTATCCCCATGGAGTAAGTTCTATGGCTCCATGGAGGCTAAAACTGGTACAAAGCCCTCTGCCTTTTTGAGTAGAGGAACTAGGGGAAAGGCTTCAACCAGGAGTGCCAGAGTGTGAGAGGGAAACCCTGAAAAGGAAAGAGCTAGAAAAGAGGAACTCCACAGTCTGTGTTTAAACTCAGCCCAAGTTTCTGGCTAATCTCTGAATTATAAATGCATAGGACAAACTGGAAACATGCAGCTAAGGTTTAAATAATTACAGTGAGGTCTGAACTCTCCCCACCTCAGATATGACAGTTCGTAGTCTGAGTCTAACCCAGCGAATTGTCTATAAAACAAAAATGTCAACACTCTTCGAAGAATTATAACATAATCCAGAGTCTTTACAACATCATATTTACAATGTCTAGGATATAATCCAAAACTACTCAACATATTAAGAGTCAGGAAAACGTGACCTATTCTCACGGGAAGAAACAATTAACAGATGCTAATCCCTATGTATTAGTTCCCTAAGGCTGCTGTAACAAATTACCACAAACTGGGTGGCTTAAAACAACAGGAATTGATTCTCTCACAGTTGTGGAGCTCAGAAGTCTGAAATCAATATATTAGCAGGGTTGTTTCCTTCTGGAGGCTCTGAGGGAAAATCTTTTCATGCCTTTTTCTTAGCTTTTGGTGGTTGCTGGCAATCCTTGCTGTTCCTTGGTTTGCAGCTGTAAGTATCCAATCTCTGCCTCCATCTTCACATAGCTTTCTCTGTGTCTCTATGTGTCAAATCTCCCTATCCTTTCTCTTATAAGGATTCATAGTATTTTAAACCTAAAATTTTAAATCCAGTCATATTATCATTCAAATATGAAAACATAACAAAAATATTTGCAGGCCTACAAGGCTGTGGATGATTTAAAATCAAAGATCCACACTGAAAATACTTTTATTTGTGTGTGTGTGAGGAAGATTAGCCCTGAGCTAACATCGTTACTTTATATGGGATGCTGCCACAGCATGGTTTGACAAGCGGTGTGTTGGTCAGTGCTCGGTTCCGAACCTGCGAACCCCAGGCTGCCAGAAGTGGAGCGTGCAGTTAACCACTATGCCACCGGGCTGGCCTCCTGAAAATACTTTTGAAGGAAGTATTCAAATAAGTAGAGAAATGAATCTGGTAGATGCTGAAAGAGATATATAAAGTGAAGATGATTAAATATTTTATCAAAGTTTGTGTATTTTTTTGTCTCTAAACTTAAAGCTAAGAAAAAGTATATGCTTATAACCCAGAGTTAAAATTCTACACAGTATCAACAAGAGGAGAGTTTTGAATGGAGTACATAGGGTACAGAAACCAAGGGATAAGAGGGTAGGATAAAGTTCTTGTTTTGCTATGGGAAAGCTATAGGTATCAATTTTTAAAAAGAAGGCAAGAAAGGAGATTAAAGAGAAAATAGAAAAGGTTCAATAAATTGAAATTAGAAACTAAAATTGTAGCAACAAACCCTCATAAATAAATAAATACTCATTATAAATATAAATTATCTAACTAAATCCTCAAATTAAAAGACAGAGATTGCCAGATTAGGTTTTAAAAATCCAGTTTTATGTTTTTTATAAGAGACTAAACCATAATGAAATATAAAATTGAAAGTAAAAGGATGGGAAAAGATATATCAGATAAATATTAACCAAAAGAAATTTGACATAACTATATGAGTAGCAGAAAAAGTAGATTTTAAAGCAAAAAAGCAACATTAATTCTTGGAAGAGTCACCACACAATGATAAATGGTTTGATTCATCAAGAAGATATAATAATTCTAAACATGTATGCAATTAATAAAATAGCCTTAAAATATGTAAAGCAAATGTTGATGAAACTATAAGGATAAATTGATAAATTCCACACCATAGTGGGAAATTTCAACTCACCTCTTTTGTTTATTGATAGGTCAAACAGACAAAAAGATTAGCAAAGATGCAGATAGTTCAAATAACAAAACTAACAGGTGTAATATAATAAAGATATATCTAATTCTGTAGCCAAGAATGAAAGAAAACACATGTTATATTTATTATAGTATTTATTTACTAGGTATTTAAGATGTAAGAACTGGTTAGCAACTTAAAAAAATTTTTTTAGCGTATTACTTATTAAACTATACATGTTTTTAAGTGTTCTGCTTCTGTATTAGTTTTCTCTTGCTGTGTAACAAGTTACCTTAAATGTAGTGTCTTCAAACAATACAAAAGTTTCTGAAGGTCAGAAGTCCATTATGGTGTGGCTGGATTTTCTTTTTAGGGTCTCACCAGGCTAAAATCAAGGTGTCCATCAGGGCTCAATTCTCATCTGGGGCTGAAGGTCCTTTTCCAAACTCACTGGTTATTGGCAGAATTCAGTTGTTAGAAACATGAGGTCCCCATTTCCTTGCTCTCTGTCAGCTGGTGTCTGCTCTCTGCTCCTACGGCCACCCACATTCCTTCTCCCTTGAACCCCTCATCTTCAAGCCAGCAGTGGCACATGTAATGCTTCTCCTGCTTCAATCTCTCTGACTTTCTCTTATGCTCTCTTCTTCTGCCACTGGTCAGAGAAAATTCTCTTCTTTTGAGGGTCATGTGATTAAATTATGCCCACCTGGATAATCTCGCTTTTTAACATGAACTGTGCCATGTTATGTAACAGAATCATGGGAGTGATATGTCATTAACTCCACAGATACCAGAAATTAGAGCATGGAATCTTGGGGGCCATGCCTAGAAATTTTGCCTACAATAACCCCTCACTCATTTCTTTTCCTTGAGCCCTGTTATTTTTGTTGTGTGAAATTCCCTGAGACAGTACTTTTGTAGGAATACGTAATCTATACTATAAGAACAATGGTTGTATTCATAATTTGCCATGTGATCATCTCTTTAATCCAAAGGTATGATGTTATTTTGTTTTCAGACATATGGAAAGTTTTGTAAATACCATTTTGTAGTTGATATCTGCAATATGGTCAGAGAAATAGATTGTAAAATATTAGTTCTTTGGAATTTGTGAAAGCTTCCTTTGTAGCCAGTACATAGGTAATTTTCATGAAGATTCTGTTTTTTCTCAGTGAACTTGTGGTCTCCATTTGGTGTAAACTTTTATTGATTGTGTTACTGAAATTTTTTACATTTTAATCCAATGTCTACATCATCTATCAATTTCTGAGAGAAGTATGTTAAAATCTTCAACTACAACTGATGTATTATTCCTATAACATTGTCATTTTAAGGCTATGTTTTAGGTACATATGTATATGGTTGTTACATATTCTTTTTTTTCCATGAGTTTATGCAATTTGATTGAAAAAAAAAATAAATCAACTATTGACAGACCTATTAGATGATCACTCTTCCATCAACAACTTCCAACATTTTTTAGGGATACATTAAAGATTATGTATGGAAGATAGACTAACTATTAGCACCAAGCCTCCTAACAATTTAAACAAAAGTTATAATATTTTGAAGACTCTATTTTGGAATTAAGGTGTGTCCCAATTTCTATTTTCTAGAGATCAAAAATAGATTATTCCTTCATTGACATGCATAAAATATATCACATTTTGTTTAGCTGATGCTATATATTTAGCATCTATTCTTTAACCACCTCAGTGAAGAGCAGAAACTATATCATGGACCTCAAACCCCTAGCACTGGAGGACTTAAACGAGATGGCTGCCACTACAGCAGCAGTGCTTCTCCAATGTGACAAATGGGTATCCATTTCCCCCTACCCCCCAGATGGTCTTTTCAGCAGGTTAGAGCAGTGAGGGATGATTTCAGCATGATAACCAAGTTAGATCGAAGTATTGGCCTCATAATACACAAGCTCCATATCGAAACATTCTGAATCCTGGCTACCTGTTCTCTTGCAACTATATTTTCTAAAAGCAGTGATGGTCCAAAGCTGCAAACACCTAAGACATTTTGGGTGGGCATGTACATGAGTAGAGGGAAATAAACAAAATATAAACATTTAAAATAAGAATTCATATAGGGAGCTGCCAGATTAGAACATAAAGAGGACCAGTTATTTAAAGTTCATCCCACCTATGACACAGGATAGATATTGTGATATTAAAGTAGCATCATCACATGCCATACTTCTGAGCCCAGCCCATATATTTTGTTGATTTTTCTTTTTGTATTTTCGTACAATCTCTGATACTAGAGGGTCCTCTGGGTTTGGATTGTATAGCAGTGAAAAAAAAATGGGTAAAAAAAGCTTTGAGGGGCCGGCCCAGTGGCGCAGCGGTTTAGTCCGCGCTTGGCAGCCCGAGGTTCGCCGGTTCGGATCCCGGGCGCCCGCCGACCCACTGCTTGTCAGCCATGCTGTGGCGGCGTCCCATATAAAGTGGAGGAAGATGGGCACGGATGTTAGCCCAGGGCCAGTCTTCCTCGGCAAAAAGAGGAGGATTAGCAACGGATGTTAGCTCAGGGCTGGTCTTCCTCACAAAAAAAAAAAAAAAAAAAAAGCTTTGAAATAGTTAAGGCAGACTACAGGGATGTTACCATATCTTAATATTCTGTTACAGACAAATATTTCTGTTACTGTTAACATATGGGTGATGAATTATTTTAAACACAACCTTTAGTGGTTTCAATGCAACCTTAGGTTGGTTTGTAAGAAAATAAATTTTCAAAAGGCAAGCACTACTTGATATGAGCTGTTAGGTCCCATAATTGTGACTTGCCAATAAAACTTATCATTCCTGACCAGCTCTACAGAGCATCCTGCTAGAGGCTCTCAAGGCAAAGCAGTAAGTCTCGGTGCCATGGTTTGTCCTTTTTTGGTCTGGCTTTGCACCCTCTTGGTTGTGGGCACAAGATTCTGACCAAAATAGTTGATTTTCCAGGGTGGCAGGGAGGATGGCTTTTACCTAAATGGGCAGTAATTTGGACAAGGAGGTCAGGAGCCAGGGGCGAGTCATAGGATGGGTGAGAGAGGGCAGTGAAAGTAATGGACAGTAGAAATCCTTAGATTCAGAGAAGCAAAGAGATCCCAAGAAGACTACCCATTATATGTTCTTGATTTGTTATCCTTTTTATCTGCCTATACGATTATGCTTTGTTACTTAGTATAATTTCTAGCCTTAAATGCTTGGTAATATTCTGACTTAACTCTGTTTGATGGAAATGAAGGAAAGTGGAGGCAGATCCTGGGGGTGGGGTGAATGTATTGTCTTATAGGGAAGAGGCCTCTGCAACATGTTCAAGTGATGGAAATCACTGGCCCTCAATAGGGAGGAGTGGACACTTCTGCAGGCCAGAGAGTTCAGGGGAATCTAGGGATCAAAATATGTTAGTGCACCAACCCAGCTGATTCCATCATGTATTTCAGGGTCCCGCTCTTTCCCAGTCAGGGCCCTAACCTTGGCATCGTAGACCTGCCTATATTGAGAACTGAACCTTCTCGGGAGCTCTGCTGCTCTTGTGATTTAAGTCCTGATCCCCAGTTTTATCTTTCCACCCCCCAAGGAAACCCTATGGTTTTCACACAGCTTTGAATTGATGATTCATCACCTTCAGCATTTCATTATCTTTCTCTAAAGTCTCGTGTGTCCCCAGCAACAGCCATCCAATTCTATTGTTCTTATTCTATTGTCCTATTTCCCCTATATTTCCTAAATATCTGACCTATTACATTCCTTCCACGGATATACTACTTGTGAACGTTTTAACAGTTGCACTGCAAGCTTGTGCTAGGTGCAAACTGTGCTCCACCTACCACTGACAATGGTGCTCTTGATATGGCTCCCAAATTCTATTTGAATGTTGCTGGCTTGGACCATTTCTGGCACTAAGTGTTGTAAGTTGAGATCCCTGGAGAGCAAGCTTTGAGACCGAGATCAGTGTGTAGGGACTTTATGAGAGAATACTCTGGGGATCAACAGGAAGAAGGGTAGGCGGCAGGATGGGGTAGAGGGAAAACTGGGGCTATGATGCAGTCTCAACAGAAGCCTCAGCTGACGACAGGAACTCAGAGTCTGGGGTGGCCTTTTAGCATTGTCCCCAGTTGGAGCAAGGGAGCTGGGCCTTTATAGCTCTGCAGTGACCAGATATTGGGTATAGCTTTCTCTGGGAACGGGGTATGATCTTGAGTGCCCTTCTTTCTTCAGCTGAAGGTAATCCCTGGAGAGCACTGAGAGGTGAGGGCACTAGGAGCAGTTGCATGATCTGAGTGACATATTTGTGCTCCAGGGAAGAGGCCAGCAGCTCTTGTTGGTTTATTGTCTTATCTGTTTCTCTATCTCGTAGAGTTGGTATGAGGATTAAATATGTTGGTATGTGTGTGTTCAATTCTGGTGCTCAATATATTATTATTCTTAATAGTAGTATTTATATCCTTATAGTACTTTGCCATGTGTCAGTTTTTTCAGAGTTGCAATCAACTAAAATTATTCATATTTTTCATGTTGCCGCCTAATCCCCATAACCATGATTTTGAATGGTGGTTAATATTTAATTCCAGTGGATTTGTTATAATGTATTACATTATTTCTTACTTTGTATATAGTTTTTTTGTTTTTTCTTTTTTGTATGTGTGAGGAAGACCAGCCCTGAGCTAACATCCGTTGCCAATCTTCCTCTACTTTATATGGGACGCCACCACAGCATGGCTAACAAGCAGTAGCATTGGCGGGCTCCGGGGATCCGATCCCACAACCCCCGGGCTTCCAAGTGCGAACTAAACTGCTGCGCCACCGGGCGGCCCCCTTACTTTGTATATAGTTTTATGTTTTTGTAATTATAATGTTGAGTTGGACATCTTCATGCATCGATATTTTTCCAGGCTTCAGATTATTTTCTTAGGCTAGATTCCCAGAAATGGAATTGCTGGATCAAAAACATTTTGACAGCTTTTGATCAAGAATGCCAAATTACTTTACAAATACATTGTAATAATTTTACTGCCACTAGCAATATAAAGAATATCAATTTTCCTGAAGCTTTGCCAACAATTGGTATTGCTATTAAAAAAAAGTTACTTTTATAGGTTAATAATAGTAACTGGTTTTAATTTCTATTTCTATGATTACTGGTAAATTGAATATTTTTATAAATGTTTATTTACTAGTAGTGTGTCCTCTTATATGGATTATCTGTTCATGTTCTCTATTTACATATTTATTGGGATATTATTAGAGCTTTAAAATAATCAATTTTATGGGCTCCTTATATAATCAAATTATGTATTCTATGTATTATTCAACATGTTTTGTTAATCTATCTGCCTTTCTTTTATACTGTTTTAAATATATAATATTTTAGATTTTTAGATAGTCAGATTTGTTGATCTTTTACTTTGTAATTAATCTATCCTTTTATGACTTAATATATCATATCATCTTAAAGAATCTCATAAACATTCAATTTTATCCTTTTAATTTTTCTGAATTTTTTTAGCTAACTAATTCATCCAGAATTTATCTTGCCCCATGGTATATTATAAAAATATAAACAGTTAACCAGTTATCACAAGATTATTTTATTGGTAAAAGTTAGTCAAAAGGGGTGGGGTGGGGTGGAGAGTAGAAAACATAAAAAGGATTAGGAAGATAAAGCTCAGCTGTGGCAAGGAGCAGTGTTGAGAGAAGTGGATCAATGAAGCCAGGTCAGAGTGTTCTGTTCAGTGTGGTTTTCAGTTGCATTAAGTTATTCTGGTGGAAATGAAGCTAGATAACTCGATATTGAGGAAGGATGTTGGAGAAGCACTTGGCCGAGTATGTGCAAGTTTCTGCTTAGTGAAGTCAAACTAAGAAGGCTTCCCTGTCCCATGTATCCAAGGTGTCCTGTTTCCCTAAAGCCATAAATGCAACCACAGTGAAGGCCAACATGTTACTGAGAAACCACTCTTCCTCCATTGATTGGTACTCTTATATTTAACTCTAACTACTATCTATTCTGTACTCTGATCAAGCCATTTATTTTTGCATCAGTACCAGACTTTTAATTATTGATGTTTTATTCTATCTTCTGGATTTGGAAGGGCTTCTTTCACTCTCACATTACTTTTTAATATACTTAGAAAATATTTTTTTGATTATTCTTCCAAATTAACTTCACAATAATTTTATCCAGTTTAAGAAAAAAACCCTATTGGGATTTTTGTTTAAATTGCTTTAAAGCAATACATTAATTGAAAAGAATTGACATCCTTAAAACATTTAGACTTTTCATAGAGGAACATGCTGAGTCTTCCCATTAGTCAAGTTTTATTTTCTATCTCTCAGTAAAATACTCTAGGCTCCTACCCGCACCTCTCCCAATCTAGGTCACACACATTTTCCATTAAGATTCTGTCTTTGTATTTTACATTTTTTGTTCTATTGGGAGTGGATTTTTTTCCTCCATGAAATGTTTTATATCTTTATCTAGCCATTTTATTGATTTTTAAAAATTAATTCAAATACTTTACTTTAATGGATTTCTGTAAATAGTAACAATTTTCCTGTTTCCTTTTTCGATTTCCTTCTTATTACTGCTCAGAACCCATCTGTGAATATATCCGTTTTGTGCCTGATTTTACTAGTTGTCTCTAGTGGTAAAACTTTAAGTGTGATGTTTGTTGGTTTAAAACAAATGTTTATATGTTGAGTGAGACATGCTTCTATTTCCACTATTTGAAATGTCTTATAAATAGTAGGTATTGAATTTTACCTACTGTCTTTTTATCTTTCTATGATAAGGTTGTCTGATTTTTCTTACTTGGCATATTGGTGAAATTATTACAATTTCTAGTACTAACTTGTCCTTACTTTCCAGAAATAATTCCTATTTGATTATAATGGCCAAGTTTTAAATTAGCTATTGAGTGTCATTTACTATTATAGTTGAGATTTTTATATCTATATTTATAAATAATATTGACCTAAATTTTTTATCCTGTATACTTCAGGTTTTATGTCACTTTCATATTTGCTTAGAATTGTGTAGCTTTTAATATTGTTTTATGTTTATCAAATTTTATAGAAATGTGTAATGGTCTTTTTTCTTTCTTTCTTTTCTTTAGAATGTTTTAAAAAATTCATCAGTAAGAGCAACTCAAGCCAGGGGTTTTGGGAGGGATATTCTATTTTTAAAATTTTATCTTTATTATTCTATTCAGGTTTTATCTTGCATTTATTGTAGTAATCTTTTTCAGAATGTTACCAATTGCATTAATGTTTTCAAATACAACACTGTTCTTTCATTCTTATAACCTGTATATCTGTTGCTAATAGTTCCTTTCATTAAAAAAAAGTTTATTAGTCTTTCTTCCTGATTTCATATGTCATTGATTTTGTTCATAATTTTTTAAAATACCCAGATACTGGTTTTATTTAGTAATTCTACTGTCCAAAGACAAAAGCTACACACACACACACAAATTATTAGGAAATCAACAATATAATTATTAAATGAAATTACTGATCTGATCCTGGTTTTCTCTTTCCTTTGTAGATAATCATTTTCCTCCAATCTGGAAAATGAAATATGTCCTCTCTATCCTTGGCATCTGTACTTCCCCTGTACTTATACCTAGGCCAGTTATTTCAACAATAATCTTGCCTTCAACACTCTTTTCAGTATGAAGAGTCAGCTCTTTTCAATATGAAGAGTCGAATCTTTCTTAGGAAAATGTTCTTCTATTCTTTTTAAACCTTATGGCTTCTTCTTAAAATTTACCTTTTATTTTTACCAAAGTTTTACATGCACATTATTTAAAAAGTCAAGTAATCCCACAAGGCTTGCTACGAAAAACAAACCTCTCCCTACCAGCCAATCCCCCTTCCTGCAATTTTCTATTTTCCAGAGGCATCATCTACTTTCAGATCTTAGTTTTTTCATCTCCATTTTTTCAGTAACATGCTTATTTGACTACATCTCGAGTCTTTCGTTGTTGGCATCATCTGTTGCATTCCCATTGTGTAAGTTGTTTACCACTCCCCTCCCCATTCCTGCCATACACATGCACTCTTCTTCCCCATTCTCCCAATTTAGTCCTCTAATTTTTTTATACTTTTTCCTTATTTTCTATCTCTTTGTCTTTTTGCTCTATGTTTTGGGAGATTTCCTCAACTTTATCTTTTATCCTTTTCTTTACTGTCATTTTAGTGGGGTTCTAGTACTGGTAAACCCATGTGTTTACATTTCCTTCTTTAATCATAAATCTGATTATTGCTAGTTCTTTGTCCTCAACTTCTGGCATAAAAGAATTAAATCTATTGAATCCATTCTTCTTGCTTCTTACATGTTCTCTTGACAATGACATTTTTACTTTTCACTATGCAAGAATTCATGACCAGTCTTTTAAATTATTCCCTCCTCCTCCTTTTTAAAATGTCTTTCTTGGGGCTGGCTTGGTGGCACAGCGGTTTAGGTCTCGCTTTGGCAGCCAGGGTTCGCGGGTTCACATCCCGGGTGCCCACCGATGTTCTGCTCGTCAGCCATGCTGTGGCGGCGTCCCGTATAAAGTAGAGGAAGATGGGCATGGATGTTAGCCCAGGGCCAGTCTTCCTCAGCAAAAAGAGGAGGATTGGCAATGGATGTTAACTCAGGGTTGGTCTTCCTCACAAAAAAAATAATAAAATGTCTTTCTTGCTTTTCACTGCCTTTATTCAACTTCTTAAAAAAAAATAGGGTGATGTAAAACATTTTCCAATAACACTTCTGTATTTTCCAGTTGCTCCATTTGCTTTTATTATTGAGTATATAAATATGTATATTCAAGAAGCATGATACATTATTTTCTGAATTCAATCTATGTCAATGGGAACTATTTGCCATAAATTTTTCAGGTTGGGTCTCCTCTTTCAAATTGTTGTTCTCTTCACTTATCCCATAATTTTTTTATCTTCTGATTTTATGAGTCAAAGTTTTTATAAGTGAAAGTCTCATAGTTTGAGATCAATCAGAATTGACAGCTGCAGCAGATTTCATCAAGAAGTATGGTGTATAAGCTGTATGTGTGTCTGTGTGTGTGAAATGAACTGTGATTCTGTTTTCCCTTGTGGACCTCTCTACAGAGCAATTTATTTCATCTCTTCATTCGCTTCCCCAGAATTTTAGAAGTATTTCTCAGATTTGTTCTCTGCTTCGTTAATCAAAAGGCGGTTACTATTTGGCTACTGCAATTTTATTTTGGAGTAGTCTTTTTGATTAATTAAAAGCCATGTCCAATGGTATCTTATTGAAAACATGAAGCAGGCTTTTTTTTTTTTTTCCTAATATTGGTATGTTTTTGGAGCAAATCCACTTCAAAGAAAGAATTTTATCCTGGAGGTGCAGGAATTAGCTCTTATTACCTTGTGTTGGATATTTTCATAGACTTCACTTGATTTTATTCTTTTTCTATTACTTCATTCTTGAACTAGGAGAAATGTTGGCCCAGTAGTGGTGAAGAGTCAAGAAGCAAGAATTACCGTCAGTTCCTCCATGTTCTGCCTGAATGCTGTGCATTTCTTCTCTCAGGTTGACAGCAGTTCCTGCCTTGTAGAAAGAATTGTGTGCCCAGCTCCAAGTTCTTCCAGTCCTCCAAGCTAGGGCTGTCTAGTAGAACTTTCCGAGGTGGTACTATATCATCATGGCATTATATCTGCTCTATCCAATAAAGTAGCCGTTTGCCACATGTGGCTGTTAAGCACTTGAAATGTGGTTAATATGACTGAGGACCTGAATTTTAAATTAAATTTAATTTCCATTTGAATCTGAGTAGCCACATGTAGCTAGTCATATTGGACAGCAGAACTCTTGGCATCTTAAAGCATTTAGATTGAGGAGAAAATATTTCTTGAAAGACTAATTTTGAATCTAGACAAGAAGGAAGATGTCAGCCGGCAGTGCATGATCTTCTAAGACGTTTGGTCCACAGAAGTAGAAGGAAGCTTCAGACGAGACTGAGAGGTCTTTTGGTTTGAGAAAATGTAGATTCAAAGAATAGTTGAATTTCCAACAGAGAAAGTACAGATGCTTGGGGATAGAGACCCAAATGCCCATTGGAACTGGAGAAAATAGATACATGGGACTCAAAACTACCTCTGACAGGGGCTGATTCCTAATCCTTGACCCATCATTTCATAAATTCCCACCAGCACCCTCATACCATTGTATCCTGCTTCTCATTGTGATTATACAAAAGTCTCCTTTCACAAGGTTTAACAGATAGTTTAAGGAGTATTTGGGAGAGAGATTTCTTTGTACTTTCACTACTTAGCTGTCATCCCAGAATCCTCCTGATTTTATTTTTAAATTTGGAAGAAGTGGAAACTTATCAGCCAGGCAGATAGCATGATTAGTTTGGTCATCTGGGAAGTGGGAGCTTGTAAAAGACATTTGTTTGAGGTCTCCACTTAATCTTGACAGCACCTTGCCATCTGACACTCAATTTAATGTTAAATTTGGGGACAAAGTAGAAAAGGAGGGGTGTGGGTGCCATTTGTTATCACTTCAAAGACAGGGTCACCTGTGTCCTCACCTGCCAGGTTCTTCCCATCCCATTCAGATTCTGCAGTCTCTGATCACTTTACCCTGAAACTCTTCTCAGCGAAACAGCTTCCCACCCTGCTTCACCCTAATCAGATTCTTTCTAAGTGAGAAAGATGAGGTCCATGATTACATCCTCAAAACTCCATCCATTTGACACCGTGGCCAGGTTTCCAAACAGCCTACAGACTTCCTGTCAGTGAGTTCTGTGAAACTGGTGGCACACCAGGATGGCCTTATTTGCTTTCTGCTTTAAGCAGAAAAATTGGATTTAGAAAGCTTTTCCTAATCTGGATCTCTGCAATATATAATAAACTTCTTACATCTGTCACCATCAGCATTCTCCTTTGCAGACTTTACTTTTATGTTTCAAAGAGGAAAGACAGGGGTGCCCTTTCTTTCTCTTCCTATTCAAGCACTGTCTTGGGACCGCTAGCCCTGAAGATTAGTGACATCTTCCTGGCCAGGATGATGGGGGACCGGAACAAATTTAGGATTGCCCTCTATACCAGCCACATTCTGTCCTTATTAAATCTAAGGAGCAACTCTTGATCTGGAAGCTTCTGAATGTTTTGAAACTTTTCAGATAGTAAAATAAAAGTTAAGCTGAAAGCTCTCTGAACATCCTCTTATTGATAACAGTGATTATTTCCTGGACATAATGTTTTCAAAGTAGGGACTGAAGCCCACTTGCACCAGAATCATCTCTTGTACTAGTTAAAATGCAGACTCCCAGGCCCACACCAGGCCTTACTGAATCAGAATCTCTGGGGCCACGGCCCCACCTGCGTTTTAACACCTCCCCAGGCGATTTCTATGCTTTGTGAGAACCACTGTGAAAGAAGTAATGTTATCAAACTGTTCATTCGATGGTCACTGTTGGAGGCTGGGGAATCAGACAGCAACTTTTTCATCAGCAGAGAAGGAGTCCAGTGGAGACTAAGGTGTGAAGCAATAAAGGAGGCACAATTTTAAATCCTGTGCTTTTATTTACTTGCTGTGGGACAATAAGGAATCAGCTTAGCCTCCCTGACTTGGTTTCCTTGTTTGTAAAGATAATAATGCTTGCTTCACAGGCTTGATGAGGCATGAATATCAATCACCTGGCACTAGTAAGCCCTTGGTAAACATTTTCTATTATGATTTCTCAATGGATGCTATGTTTTAAAAAGATTTTATGTATGAAACAACTTCATTTTATGAAGCAATAATTTATTTATTCATCAAAGACATGTACACCTGGCAATTAGAGTTCTGAAGAACTTGAGTTCTCCCGTTGATGTCATTCCTGCCACTTGCAAAGGAGCTTGGTGTCTCAGCCTAATATTGCAATTTGGCTTTTTGAAATCTTCAAATAGCTCCTGTACTCTCATGACTACAACCTTTGTCAGTTCCTACGGGTACCTAAAACTCTGGTTGGCAGCTGCAAAACTTTAGGCCTATGTTTAGCTAACAGGGGCCAACAGTCTCCTGTGTCCTATAATCAGGAGGACAATTCAAGAGGGTTTAATTCAAGACCCCATGGTTCCAACACTATGTTTGTTCTCCCTTAGGGCTGTCAAATGAGCATAACTCATCCTTCTTCCCCGAAGCACTTTCTGGTGATTTGGGGCTTATTTTTCCCTTCAGAAATGCCTTTCCTCGTCCTTAACAGGTCAATGCTCAGAGTTGGATTCACCTGTGGGGATGGAGCGCCTGGGGATCTGTCCCCTACTTTATGGGGAAGTCTGAACTAGTGGAGGGCGTGTCCGGCTGGGTGTTCCTATGCTCCTGGCTGTCTCAGAGGTGCCTGAGAAACTGACGGGGCCTGATAGATAAGATCTGCACTTCCTAGCCCTCTTCAACCACAGTGGCTCTGTGTAGAATCCAGTTCATATTTTAGTGTCCATATATGAATTTGTTTGAGAAAAGAGTGTCGTTATAAACACTGAACAACAATCTGAAAACTACTGATGTAGTCCAACATACTGAAGTTTGATTTATGGCTGAGCAAATGGAAGTTCCATCGGGGAGACTGAATGCCTAAACCAAGGACTCACAGTCAGTTGGATTAAATCAGTTTTAACAAACATGTAGTAAGTGCTTACTGTGGGGCTGGGTGAGGATAGAGGGACCAAGAAACATGGTCTCTGACCTCAAAGGTTGCAAAATCTAGTAAGGGAACACAAAGGTAACTAACTACAATGCATGCAGATATGCTAAAATAAAAGTGTTATGGGAACCCAGTTGTGGATTAAAAAAATGATATTGAGTGCTAACTGGATTGGGCACCATGCTTGATTCTGTCTGTCTATCTATCTATCTTTGTGGAAATAGGCATCATTTCCCCCATTTTACAGAGAAGGAAACCAAGGTTTAGAGATTTAGAGAGGTGTATCTTGCCCAAGTTCACATAATTAGTAGGTGGCAGAAGTTTGGGATTTCAGCAGAGGTAGTCTGACTCCAGAGGACACATCCTTATCCACTAGGGAGATCATAAGAACATTGCAGCAGGAGGTAGTTTTCAGACTGGACCTAACGTGATAAGGATTTTTTAAATGAGTGGTGGGAGAGGATCATGGATGGGGAAAGCATTGCAGGCAGAGCGCCCAGTACAGATGTAGTCCTGGAAGCCTACTAAAATGGTGAAAATGCAGTGTGGGGCCACATTTTGTAAAGCCTTTGTAATCAGTAGGCAATGATTGGATGGGAAGCAGCATGGCATGCTGTTTAAGAGGGTTGGAGTTAGTATCTTCCACTTCCCAGGTATATAACACCAGGCAAATTACTTAATCTCTCTGTGCCTCAGTTTTTTCATCTCTAAAATGGGAGCATACCTACCTCACAATGATATTACCAGGATTAAATGGGGTAATATACATGAGGCATTTAGCATAGTGTCTTCACATGGTAAGTACTCAATAAGTGGTAGCCAATTATTTTTATTAACTCCCAACCTTATGACTAATAAGACAAGCTAATATTTTTGAGCACTTATATGTGTTAGATATTGCACCAAACACTGCACATGCATTATTTAATCTTTCCAACAACAGCTGTATGAGATAGGTACTATTATCTCCCCCATTTACAAAGGATGAAACTGGAAATTCCAGTGTCTGATTCCAGAGCTCTTGACTACTATGTTTCCCTGTCTCCCTTTACACTACACTGCCTAGAAGTTGCATCAAGATTTGATATAGGTAGGAGGTTCATAGCACGGTTCACTGGCGAGAGATATTTGGAACAAGTGGGCTTTGTAACTACCTTGTCAATTGTACCAAGGAAATGATAGCTAAATTCTTGGATGTTATACCTCTTTAAGGGCCTATACCTCTTGCTTGATGTCTATGGCTTCACTTTACGCATACTCTTTTATCAACCATTCCATGAACATATTTTATTTTTTTCCACATCTTTATGAAAGGCTGTATAAATTAGCCTTTGCTGCATAACAAACTACCCCAATATTTAGTGACTTAAAACCACAATCATTTATTTAGCTCATGGTTCTGTGGATTGGCAAATTGGGCTGGGCTCAGCTAGGCGATTCTTCTTTCAGTCTTGGTTGGGCTAACTCTTGTGTTTGAAGCCAGCTGCCAGATCTTCTGGAGCTAGTTGATCTGATACAATGCTCAGCTGGGTGACTCATTTCCACCCCTTCATCCTCTCATTTTCTAGGATGCTAGCCAGGACTTGTTCTTATGGTGGTGGAAGAGCTCCAAGAACTACAAGAGAGAGGACAAACTCTAATGTGCAAGCATTTTTAAAGTCTCTGCATTTTCACATTTGCTATGTGTCTCAATGGACAAAGCAAACCAGGTGGCCACGGCCAGAGTTAGTGAGGGAGGAGACAGGGCATGTGAAAAACTTGAACGCATCACTGCAACAATCTACCACCCAGGCTTTGCAAAGTCAGCCACAGTGGCTCCACAGAGCCACTTTATAGACACAGGCTTGGAAGGATACTGGAGGAGGGCATCTCTATGGAGTGGCACCGAGTATCCAGCTTACTTGGGCGCAGTTAGACATCCTCTTGCTGTGACTGTGGTACCAGATGGTACCAGAAGGTGACATGATGCATCAGGGACCACACATCCAAGTTGTCTCCTTCACACCCCCATGCCCAGCCCTTGAATCTGAAGGAGACACTTGTCAGAGATAGCATTCTAGTAGCTGGTGAGGGCTGAGCTATGGAATGACTGTTTTTATCTTCCACCTTCACTGTGTCCCCAGACTGGCATGGCCTAGAGAAATAGCTGTTATATCCATTAGAATTTATACAGCCCTTCAAGTACCTTGGCAAAGGTATCTGCAGCCCTCTCTAATCACTATCATTCCAAAGGGTCACTAAGTTGATCTTGCTTATCCTTGAAATCAGCATCACACAAACTCTCTGGGGTAATAAGCTTTAGGCTTGAACATTCAATTTAGTTACTGTATCAATGGTTTCCGTAGTTTAATTTTTGCTCAACTGTATGTTATGTCCCATTTTATTTCATGAAGAAAGAAAATGCTGTAGGGTATCTGAGGACCAGATATTTTGGTAGCTGGTACCAAGTTGGATGCACATAATGTTACCACCCATTATTCAGTGCTGGTTGTCCTGGGAAACTACAATAAAGAGTCTGGTGAAAACGCTTTTTAAAAGTGCTTCTTTTCCTCCTATAGTTTCAATATAAGTTATGGTTTAATAAAAAATCCACCAAAACATGGAAAATTCCTTAGCTCTTTGTAAATATCTTAAGAAATAATATGGTAATATTTTCATACCCTGAAACTTGAGGCTCAAAGCAAAAGATTCCAAGGAAATGAGATGATTATGCCTCTCAGGGCTCACCCTTGCTCACCACTGCTGCTGTTGTGTGTATTCAAGTTCTGGATTTTGGCCTTCTGTGACTTCAGTTTTGGTTCCACAGGCCTTGTGTGGAGAGGCCTCTTTTGTGTATGTGGTTTTCTTTTCTTTTTTTTTTTTTCACATGAGCAAGACATAGACATTTATTGTGTGAATTGCCGAGATTTTGAGTTTGTCACCACAGCAAAGCTGACTGATACAGGGATTTATATACATATATACATTTACATACATATAAAAATTTCTTACACAGTGTGTGTGTAAAATTTCTTACACAATGCCTGACTGTATGTGGTTTTCTTACACTTTCCACAGATAACTTTTAATTGAGAGTTTGAGGATTCTAGTTCCCTAGGGACATTTTGTTGACATTAAACCATCAGCTTACTTCATTCCAATAAGCATTTGTGGAGCTCCTTCTATGCAGGGTCTATGCTTGGCTATATACACACACATCCCTGACCTCTGGGAACTTAGAATCTGGTGGAATTCTGTAGGTTTCTACAGAAATTCCTACAGGACTGTAGGTTAAAAGAATATGATAAAGAGACCAAGAGGAAGTATCTAGAAGAGAGGGGTTAAGTTTTGTCAGAGGCAGGAGATCAGAGAGGTGATGCTTAAGGGATGTTTTAGAAGAGGAACACTGAAGGACATTCCACCTGCCTTGTTGAAAACTGAAGACTAGAAAGCTTGAATGGATGACTATGTCTGGAGAGACCATAGACTAGGTAGTTTGTAAACTATGCTTAGCAGATATGCTTAGCAGAATATCTCAACTATCTAAATATGCTGAACAAAATGTTGACTATGTCATAATTTTTAAATAAAAAGATGAACATACAGGAAGTATGCGAAATTCTCCAAGGTTAAGAATGGAACAGGAGCAGTAGTCCAAAGAGATAAATGAGGGCTGAAGTTGCTGCTTACTTTATTGCCGACTACCAATAAATTCCAGGTGACCAGGAGCTCTGGCTTCAGTAGCTGTTCCTATGTGTAAAGGAGGCAGGCAAAAAGGCCTGCATGGGGCAAGAGGCCAGGTGGGGACTCCTAAGTAAAACTGGGACTCATGAAGAGCAACATCCTCAGGGAAAAGCTGAATTAGAAAAAGTATCCATTCCATGGAAGTAGACAGTAAAGAACCATGACTGATTTAGACTGGCTATTGATGGGTGGAGAACATGGCAATGCACAAGCTTTTACATAGATTTGGGGCCTGAATTCACAGTATTTGCATGGTCTGAATAACTACAAACTGAGAATGTTAGTTTAAAGCAGGCCTGGCAGGCATAAACACAAATCTTTGGAGGAATCCACATTCACTCCATACTGTAAAGAGTTCCCATAGGCTGAGTTCCAATGATCATGAACTCATAAGGAGAAATCACAAAATATACAAGGAAATAAACATCATGAGTGAGAGTCAACAGAAGCAGCCAGTAACAGCAATGACCTCACATGTTTTAACACATTTAATACATTTAAAGAAATAAAAGGGGACAATGAAAATATGAGTAAGGAGCAAGAAACTATCAAAAATGACCTGACATGAGATATTTGAAAAAGTACTAAATGGAATGTCTGGAAGTAAAAAAAAATAATAATAATTGAAATTAAAAATTCAATGAAATAATAGCACTAAACTGAAAAATGCAGAAATCCATCAACAGCAGAAGGGATAAATAAACTGTGGTATATTCATACAAAGGAATGTTACAACTCAATGGAAAAGAACAAACTCCTGCTAATGCAACAACATGGATAAACATCATTGTCATAATGAAGCAAAAAGAAGCCAGATACAGAGCACACATGCTATATGATTCCATGTATAGGAAGTTCAAAACTAGGCCAAGCTAATCTGTGATCATTGTGTTCAGAATAACGGCTAACTCATGTGGGAGGGTATTGATTGAGAAGGGGCATGAAGGGGCAGGCTGGGGTGCTGGAAATGTTCTATGTCTTGATATGGCTGGTGGGTACATGAGTGTGTGCACCTGTAAAAGGTCATCAGGCTTTACACTTAAGATGTGTGCTTTTACTGTGATAAATGTGAGTTATGCATTAATATAAAAGAATAAAAACCTTAATGGCCCTATCTTCCAGTTCCTCCTCCTGCCCCAAGACCAGATTAGACACAGCCAAAGAGAAAATTAGTGAACTGGAGCTGAATAAAATATACAAAATTCAGCACAGACCCCAAAATGGCAGATATTTTTAAGAGACAGGGATGCTAGAGTGAGGTCTATGCTGAGCTCCAGAAGATATAATGGATGAACAGTTTCTAAGAAAGGCACAAATCCTTTGTTTTGAATGTCTAATGAACGCCATGCAGGATAAATAAAAGAAATGCACACCTAGCCACATCATAGTAAAATTATGGATCAAAGACAAAAAGAAGATCTCCAAAGCAGCCAGGATGAAAATACGGATTGTCTACATAGAACTGTTGATTAGACCGAGGAAATTGGTAATAATGGCAAGTTAGGAGATGAAAGGATGATACCATTAATGCCTTGAAAGGAAAGTAATTCTCAATCTAGATTTACAAAATGAGGGAATGAGGGCAAAATAATTTTTAAAAATCAGGGGAACAAAACAAAACTGAAAAAGACAGATTTCACTTCCAATAGACTCTCACTTAGGGATTTTCTAAATGATGTACTCTTGAAAGAAAAATGAATGCAGAAGGACTGTCTGAGATACAAGAAGGAATGAGGTGCAAAGGAAATGTTAAGTATCAAGGTATATATACAAAATAGGAACTATTTGATACCATCTTTATATATATGACAAATATATATATATAGAGAGAGAGAGAGTGTGTGTGTAAAGAACTAGAGTGTTGTGCAGGGTAGAAGACTTACCCAAAAGCAGAGCATACTGACTAAAGTTAGTTGAACTGAAGCTGAATCACCCTTCTACTAATTCTGCCTGTTTTAAGGTCGTCGTGCTTCATGAGTTAGGAGTTGTGTTAGATTTCATGGAATTCCTAGAATTGCCACTGAACCATTGACCTTGTTACATGAATCAATTCTGCCACATCTGATCATTGTCAGTGTTCTCCTTCATGATAACTGTTGAAAATAGCAACCCCATAATAAGATAAAAACAGATTTTTTAATGCAAGTAAAGCCTGGAGATTAATTAAAAACAGATTTTATTCATTTACATGATTAGGAAATTATTTGCAACATCAGTCCTAATAACTTAGATTTGTTTGACAAATGTGGTGATTTGTTCCAGGAAAAATATGTATCCTTTGTAAATACTTTTGATATTGATGGAGGGAAGGGACCTTTAAGGAGCAAATGACACAAACACCTGCCCTTTGAGGAGTGCTCAGTGCTATAAATACATGAGGCGTTCCTCTCAATCCCTGATAGGTGAGTACAGCACCCTGAAGAGGATGGAGAGGGTGGTTGCTGGTGCCTCAGCCGGTAATTCATGAATCCATTTTCTTGGCATTCTGCTATCACTGTTGTAAGGACAGACTGGTGGTTTTAAACCTTGACTTTAATTTTCTAGTTCTTTCATAACCCCACCAATCCCTTTCATCTTAAACATTCCTTTAGTGGCCTTTAACTCCTTAGCGAATATTTTAACCTAAATAAAAATTTCATCTTTTCCACCTTCAAGAGACGGCTCAGATCTCACCTTCTCTGTAATTCCTGCCCTGAATTCCCTAGAAGGATTAGCCATACCCTCCTCCACGCTCCCCTGCTACGCATCTCTCTCTATGGCAATTATTTGTTTGCAAGTAGACAGAGAACTCAGGGATGGCAGAGACTGAGCTTCTCATTTCTCCATCCCCAGTGATTGAGCAGATTAATGCTTGTTACACTGAAAAGGAGTTATTTCCATTTGAACAGAAATGTGGTTTATGTGAAGCTGCACCTGATGAAGACGATGATGGAGCATTATGTTTCTACCGTGCTTTATCTCTTCAAGAGCAGTTCCAATGACCTTGCCTTGTTGCATCTGCCCCCGTTAGGTAAGTAAAGCAAATATTCAAACCCTCATTTGATAGATAAAAGGCCCAAGAAGAGAAAGTTTAAGTGGCTCACACAAGGACCTGCGGTTCGTGCAGAGGGTGAGCCAATGGAGAGTGTGGTAGATGGGAAATAATAAGGAATAAAGTTCCTACTCCTCAGAGAAATCACTTCATTAATTTTCTCTCCATTTAAATCCAGCTCCACCTTCTCCAGTCCTTTTCTTCATGGGATCAGAGAAGCAGCCTTTTGATGGAAGGAAGACACAGCACAGAGAAGCTGAATGTGAGCTGACCCTCACATGGGGACCATTTTCTTGCAGAAGCAGCAATAATCATAATCATAATGCTTGCTTGAACTTGGCACTTTTCTTCTCTTCAGCACAGAGTATGAAATTACCGGCTGATGGCTTCAGCGCTGCAATGGGCTGCTGAACAGAGGAGAGGCTGGGGGCAGCGAAGTGTGTTATTGTGGAGAAATTCTCGAAGCTCTCAGGGCTGTGAATGGCTTTGGTGAATAAGCCAACCTGGGGCAGTTCAATAGTTGGGGTGATAAGTAGGAAGCTGTGACATTGTTTCTATAGAGGGAGTGGGCTGGAGATCTCTCAGGGGCTGTGCTGTGTTCAAGCCACTGGGCAGAAAGGCCTGTAAGATGACCACGCCAAATCTTTAGACTTAAACTAACAAAACCTTACTTCTCAGGGACCACAGGAACATCAGGAAATTTAGTTTCAAAGAGGATTGGAAGCATTGATAAAAATGAATAACTCTTTGCCTTCTTTCTCCATAAACAATGTCACACACAAATATGAGGATTCTCAGGCATTGATTTTCTTTGGTGTGAATGTAACCCATTTCTGTGGCGATCTATGTCATAGAATAATGCAGTGTTTCCTCCTGTACAAAAAATGAGAAATCATGAGAATTTAGGAGCCTTGAAGGGAACTCTTCTTTAATATATTTCTTTTGGCAATGGATGGGATAGATTCCCATAGCACAGACCTCCCTGACATCAACCAGGCTCCATTTTCTCCTTCTCCTTTTTTATCTTTATTGAGATATAATTGACAGGTAACATTGTGTAAGTTTAAGGTGTATAACATGTTGACTCAATAACTTATATATCGAACCAGGTGCCATTTTCAATTTGCAGCATTTTTTCTCAGCTGCTTTCAAGAGTTCTGTTAGAACAGGACAGCTGAATCCAGGTGGTGGGGGAATGTGTTTCAGGAGAATATCTTTCTTCATCAGGTTCCTGACCTCCAGTGTACATAAAATATTGATGCCAACTCCATGCCTGTTCTGATTGATCCAGGGTAGGACCTTTTTGAAGCTCCCATGATGCATCCAGTATGGAAATCTTTGGACTGTTCTCCCAGTCAGGGGTCCCAAATCATCCCAATCACCATGGGGGCATATGAGCACACTCCATGGGTCAGACAATGTTAAGCTGATTGAAGGAGTGACTACTGAATCTGCCCATGAGTTCTGCCTCCACACTCCATCTAGATGAGTGGGCAGGTGTGCAGGCTTCTGCCCTAATCAGGAGCAGGCAACATACTCCCAAAGGAGCTGTTTACCTAGACTCGGTGTTTGGTGCCTCAGCCAGCTGCCTGGGTTTTTCTCGCCAGCCTGGCCCTGACCTCCAATTCTCTGACCTACTACTCTACTTTTTCCTGGTGCTTGACTGCCTCCCTGGCCTTGGTCCAAATCCCTGTTCAGATTTGTGCTTCTAGATTACTCACCTGACTCCAAATTACCCACAAAGAAGCAGTAAAGAGGGAAGAAGAGAAGGAAGACTCTCCGGGTTAAGCACTTATGTTGTGCTGAGTGGCAGGAAAAGAGAGATGAAGCAGACCAGTGCCTGTCCTCTGGGAGCTCACAATCTAATCAGGAGAGAGGTGTGAAAACAAGGGTGCCACACAGTGTTTCAGAGGCTGCTATAGTGCTGTACGGACCAGTGCAGGCAGAAAGGACGGAGACGTCAGTGCTGTAGTGAGGAGGGGGACTTAGAGAAAAGGTGGAAAGGCTTCATGTAGGAGGTGACAGTGGAGCTGGGTGGGGCAGAGAGAAGTGGGTGGAAGGAGGTTGAGGAACAAGACAGCCTAGCATGCTCATGTTCATGCTCATGCTCGTGCTCACGCAGCCCTTCTGTATCCTGGGGGAACAGTAAGAGATGAGGCAGGAGAGATGGTCAGAGACGAGGTTGTGGGGGCCTGGTGGGCCAGGCTAGGAAGTATGGACCAAAGCCAGGGGGACTGCCTCAGGGTAGGGCTGGCCTCAAGGAGGAGCTGGAGGTCACATCATGGTGTCCAAAGGGGCATGGCATACTTGGACTTGACTTGGGTTGCACTGGTATCAGAGGGCCACAGAATGTCCTGGTGGTACTGGTGATACTGAACCAAGTGGGCTCACCTCCTGGTAAGTTAAATAAGACTACACCAGTGGAAGTTGTCTCACAAAGTGTATTTGCAGCAAATAGGAGGGCACGAGGAATCATTTCCAAAGTCATGGCGTCCCCGAACAAAGGGAAGCAGGAACTTTTATTTCAGTTGGGGAATAAATATTCAAGAGGGAGAGGTGGGTACACTGCAGATTATGGTAATAAGGCTTAATCTCCTCTTGAAGAGATCTTCATATTAAAAATAAGGCAAGGTCATGGGCATAGCTCTTCTAGGGAGGCTTGGGTAGCTTCAGGGTGGTTGATGGGTGTGTCTCAACATAAAAAAACAACTTGGAAAAACAATTGAATGCTTCCAAACCCACCCTTGAGTTTCTCGGGGCACTAGTCGGTGACAGCGGTATTTGAGGCTAGGTGTTGGTGGCCTGTTGATTTGGAGCAGGACCTTAAACTGTGGTTATAGGGACAAGATGCAGGGTCCACCCTGCACTAGAGGGCTGGCCAACACAAGGCCAATGGTCAGAGCTGCAGAAAAATGGGCTGGGGTTCATGGGAGGAGCAGCCCAGCTGTGTAGACTGGGCCAATCCAGCTGGAGTAGGGGAAGCGTGGCTTAGGAGGCTCACATACGGAGACCAAGTCTAGGCAGGAGAACCATTCCAGATCCCACATGACAGTGGAGCGGAGACAGCGAAAGTGCTCCTCACCTGCTCAGGCTAGCTCATGAATTCCGCAAAATAGAACTGCAGCGGGGGAGGCGGGACTGGGAAGACAGGCTGATGTGGAGATTTCAAAGCAAAACCTGGTTCCAGTTTGAGTGAAGGGGACCTCTCTTTGTTCCTGGATAATGCCATACTTTCTGCTCTGTGATCTACACAGATATTTCCTCTGCCCGGAGCTCTCCCCTCACTCTGATTTCAGCCAAGAGCTATCAGGCCTGACGGCCAGCCCATAGTGCCGAAAACCCAGCCTCAATAAGTGAATCCTCCCCACCCTCAGCCAAGCCCCAGCCCGGAGCTCTCTCTCCAGAGCTCTGCCTGCTCAGAGTGAAAACTGGAACAGGCCGTCCTCTCCAAGGTTTCCTTACTTCCTCTGAAATAATCCTCTGGATGGGGGCAGGCCTCCCTTCCTTCTCTGTGAAAGGAAATTCCAGCTCCCCAGGGGACCTGCCTGTACCCCTGTCCTGTTACCTAAATAATCACTTTGTGAGCCTTCCAAGGGTAGTATTTTCAGAATGGTTTATGAAAAATCTGATAACCTAATCTGCCCAGTCCACAGAGAGATTTTTTTCATCTACCAAATTCGCACATCTTGGGACATTTACTGCTAATTTCAAAGAGCAGCTAATGGATTTCTCTTCCCCTAGTCATCTGGGATGCTGAAAGATTTTAAATTGAATTGTACCTGCACTATTGTGAAGAAATGCTTTAAATAAAAGTCCCCTGCCCACTGAGACAGTGTCCTGGACCCTCGGCCATAGCCTGGGGTCCTGTCCCCAATCCAGGGCCACCATGTTGTCACCCACCTGAGGGTCAAGAGTCTGAGCTGATGGGCAGAACATGCCCATTGGTGTCCCCAGGCATGAGCAACATCCCTGTGTTGGTTTCACTCTCTCCTTCCTAAGGGCAGCCACAGCTGGGTAGCACTGCAGAGGCTGAGGTGTGGGCTGAAGACAGCTACAGAGGTCCCTCAGGAAAACAGGCCCCTTCTGGAGGACAGGGACCAGGCCTTACTCTTCCTGATAACCCCCAGGACTAGGAAGGGCCATACCTATGGTTGTTGCTCTGAAAAAGTGAATTGAATCAATCTGCTGAATGGATAGCGCCATCTCCTGGGTCAGGTGGGGTTCAGAATGCAGGAACTCATCTGGAATGAGACTGTCTGGGGTATGGTGTCTGGAAGGACAGGAGCCAAAGGAGTGTCAGAGACCTGGTGTCGGATTAAGTGAACCCAGCCTCAGGATTAGGTGAATTTGTTAGAAGGGCCGGCTGCTTTTCCTTCTCTGCCCCTAGGAGCTTTTTTATCTCCTTGAGCTCAAAGAAAAGCAGAAAATGAGGACAGCCAGTGGGCCTGGGGGAAAGTGTGGCTTAGGGAGGGGTTTAGCACTCGTTCTCTGTACCCCGCTTTCTTCCCAGAGACTGCATGGTCCCGTTCCCCCAGACAGTTTTCTAAGAAAGCCAAAGAAGGGAATTGACATGAAAAAGAGAATTATAAGTATTCTGTTGGGTTCTTTATATACATGATCCATTAAAATCTTGAAAAAAGGATCAATTTCCTTATTTCCAGATAGGTAAACAAAAGCTTAGAGATTGTCATCCAATCTGGGACACTTTTAAGAGTAAAATAGGGTGCTAAAAATACTTACAACTACATACATGTATATATTTTAAAGTATTTATTTATTATCTGAGAAATTTGTTTTATGTTTTTAGACATAAAGTAATTCTACTCAAAAACTCTTATTAAGAATAAAATTCGTTCTTAAAAAAATCAACAGGTATAAAAAGCATATCTCTGGCAAGTGGAGTTGTGTGGTCACCCTGAGGTTGTGACTTTTCCAAGGTCATGCAGCCAGTTAAGTGACAAAGCCAGGCTTCAAAGCCAATTTCTTTTCATGATTTCATGCTGCTTAATTCTGGGGGAGAAGGTTGCCAGAATGTCCCAGAAGTTTACTTTCAGCCTCAGGCATGCTTCTCTTTCCATTTGTGGGTTCGATTTGTCTGTCAGGCCGTTTCCCTCCCACCTCAGCTCTTTCTAATATGGCTCCCCTTTTGCTGTGTTTGGGTCTAGGCCACTCCCTAGGTCTCCTCATTGCTGGCAGTCCCTGACTGCTGTGTGGAACTTGGCCTGATTGCAGACCCTCCTCCTACCTTGACTTTCTGCACTTGGGCATTGCTAGGCCCTGGCTGTCTCCTCCTGGGATCCTCTGTGTTTCTTGATCCTTCATGGCTCCCTTGGGTTCTGGCTGCTGGGTCTGCTTTGACCACTAGCCCTTAGGCACAATCCTGGGAACCTGGGTATGGTTTCCTCCCTGCGTGGCTTTGCCTGCCTCTTCCTGACCTGGCCCATAAATGCATCCCTGGCTGTGGTCCCTTCGCCCTGCCTCCACACCCACATTCACAACTTGATACTCTTTGAGATTTAATCAACTAGTTCATTGAGCAATCCAGGTGTATACCCACCTGATTTGAAGTGATTTAGTTTAATGAAGATAATCATGTGGCCCAGGTTTTCTGGGGCAGCCCTAATTTTAAATATTACGTCTCTTCGTCCTCACAGAAACTGAGGACTGAAAATCCCAGTATTTTGGTATATAAACACCATCTTCTAGATTGCCTCAGGCACCCAGGAAAAAAAAGCATGAATCCCTAGTCAGACGATATCCCCTACCTTTGGCTCAGGACATATAGGTCTTTGTTAAAACTTTATATTTGTGAGCATGGGTGAGCCTAAGAAAGAACAGCTTTTTGGTTTGTTTTTAAAAATCTCATCAGTATTGATGTCCTGTTGTTGTCCCTACTTTCTGTAAAAAGTACTTGCTTATCTTCATTGGATGGCCAATGTGTTTCTTGCTGAAGAGCACTGCATTTCTGTGGTCTGTGTGTCCGCAGTCAGCACTTAATACCATGTTTGTTGTGATGACCTCAGTGAGGTAGATCTCTTCCCTGTGAGATTTGCAAGGGCCAGGATTTCCGCACCCTGATTGTCTCCTAAGTTCCCAGAGAAATGGCACTCCCAGCAAATGCCTGTCCTTGGCTTTGGCTGACTCCTCAGCTGCAAATGCCCGCCCTGCCTCCCTGCCTGGGGAGCTTAGCAAGGCCATGCAGAGACCTCAGGACCTCAGAGTAGCCCCAGCTCTAGGCTCCCACCCCAGGTCCATCCTGGTCCTCCAAGAAGAGGGCATTGGGCATTGCTAGGCCCTGGCTGATGGCCTCCTTCTCCCACAGATGGCCTCCCAGGTCCAGTTCCAGACACCGAGGAAATATCTCAAAGAAGAAGAGCATTCCGAGGGGCACAGCTGCCAGAACGAGGAGGCATGGCACAGAGAAGCAGTCCCCGCAATGCGTTTTGAGGACCACTGGCTCCCTGAGATGCTTCCAAAAGGGCTCTGTGGCCCACGGAGCAGTGGAAGCCTTCACAGTCGCTCAGGGTGCTCACTGGCACACTGATGTCTCGGAGAAGTTCTGCAATAAAGTCACCAGCTTTTCTAAAACATATTTGACCACAGGATACCTTTATCATAATACAGCCTTTAATATCTTAAAGAATCGGGGTAGAACAAAAGAGCAGGGGCATTGGAGTCAGAGGGCCCTGCCTAGGTCTAAGTTCAAAATCCTCACATTCACCTGTGTCTCCTTGGGTAAGTTACTTAGCCTTGGCTTCCTCATCGGTAAAATGA
The DNA here is from genome assembly GCA_031878705.1 of Tapirus indicus. Classification (NCBI taxonomy): domain Eukaryota; kingdom Metazoa; phylum Chordata; class Mammalia; order Perissodactyla; family Tapiridae; genus Tapirus; species Tapirus indicus. The sequence continues at coordinate 52,973,195 of CM062918.1, read as the reverse complement.
GGATAACGACAAATGGCCTCACACAGGGTTGTTGTGAGAGTTAAAAGGTACTGGATGTGAAAGCATTTGGCACACATATAAGATATTTATGAAAGAAGAAGCTTTGTTTAGGTGGAAAACTCACTCAGCTAGTACACCTCATGATGAAGAATAATCGCATTGGTATTGACTGTTCAGAAGCTGCCATTCCTGTTTGTGACTATTCAGGATGTGCCAGGACCAGCATATTTGGAATGAAATGTCAGGAGTCTTTGATAGCTAGACAATGGGGGATGTTTTTGAATTAATGCATGCTTTTAAGAAAATATTCAAAAATTTTGAGGCAAAATACAGAATGAATTAGAGAGGAGAGGGTTAGGGTTCAGTCTCCCCATCTACAAAATGAAGCCATGAATTAGACAGTTGCTAAAGATGCAGCAAGAGGGGCTGGGGTGAGCTAGAGGCCTGGGGATGAAGAGGCTGGGATGGGACTGAGACTCGTAACAAGGAGGCATGGAAGGGCCCAGATGCTCTCCAAGGGATCTGTGTGTGTGGCTTGGAAGGTTTGCTTTGGAAACCTGACGCCTTTTCAAGTACAAATAAGAATTAACTTCTGCGTATTCTAAAAATCTTAATATCTTGGGGTTTTGTCTTCTTTATACATTAAACCAGGAGTTCTTAAACTGTATAACATAGTGTATTAGGGTGGAGATGCAGGGCCAATGGGTGTGCTTTAAAGGTCCAGAAATTCCCTGAAATTTGAAGCAAATTTTGTGTGCATGTGCATATCCGCATTTTTTTAGGGAAGAAAGTTCTAAACCACAAAGTGAGTTTTGGTCTCTGTGAACTGTGTAGATCACATTTGGAATAAACTCCCTGGCCAGCAGAGTTCACTCTATAGTTGATAATTGGACAGGGGCTCAGGCACTCCTGTGAACCTCCTGGGCTCCTGTGACTGGTCTGAGGTACTTGCCTATACTGCTTCATCAGCAAGACTGTGATTTTGCTTAGTCCTCTTGCTCTGGGGAGCTGTAGCTTCTCTGATTCCTCCTTACCTCTTCGGTATGCAAAGTCCTTGAAACCTGCTGTGGATGCTGCTGTAAATCCTAGGTTACCTATGGGTGGTTGACATGACTTTCACAATTACACAAGTGGAGCAAGTAATGTGAATGTCAGATAACTCAAGCTACTTGCATTTCAGCAGACATTTACTGGATACTTGTTGGTGCCATGCACTGGGCTGGAACCTACGTGTAGGGATGTGATAGGAGATAAAAAACGATGACAAACAGCCCCTGCCTTTCAGGAGCTTCTTGTCCAGTGGATTCAGACAAATGAACAACTCACCATCATATAAGTAATAAAAAGGAAATGATATAGAATTGTGGCCCCCATATTGTTAGAGCTGTACTCTAACACTAATGCTATACAAGAGCAAGCCTGCCCTGGTATTCTTAGGTCTCTTCATTTACCCATCTAACAAATATTGATGGCATGCCCATTGTGTGTCAGGCACTCTGCTAGGCACTGGGGATCTATTGGCAAGCAAACACAGACAGGGTTCATGGCTGGTGTGGAGACTGACACTAGTTAAGTCAAATCGTCACACACATACACACAAATGCAAAATTACAACTGAGATATGAATATAAGGGTGGGAGACATGGTGCCCTAAGAGAATATTACAGGGGACATTTGATCTTGTCAGAGATATCTCTGAAGGCTTCCCTAAGGAAATAACACCTGACAAGGAAAAATGGGAGTTAAGTAGGTGAAAGAGGTAAGGACCAGAAGGGAACTCCAGACACCAGGAATAGCATGCACAAAGGTCCAGTGGGAGGGAATAATCTGGTGTCTTTTAGGATGTTAAAGTCCAATGAGATTGGAATCCAAAGATTGTAAGGTGCACTGTGCAAAATGAGGCTGGGGCCAGACCACAGGGAGCTTTGTAACTCAAATTGGGTTGTGGTCTTTATTCTAAGCTCAACAGCAAGTCATTGAGTTGTTTTAAGCAGGAATGTGACATGATATATGAACAAGCCATTTTGATTGGGGAGATTAGGGAAGATTTCACATAGTAGGTAGCTTTGGAGCTGACTTTTGAAGGATGAGTAGGAATTCAATTGTTAAAGAAGAGGAGAGATCATGGGAACAGCCAAAGATGAAAACAGTTGGAAGAGTGGGAATTTACGCAGTGCTGTGGGAGTGGTCAGCTGTAGTGATGACAGGAGCTTCATGTCTTTGGAGGAATGACTGGAAAAGTCAAGTGAAGCCAGACCGTGAAGAGCTGAGATGCTGTGCTGGAGCATTTAGGCTTTATTGAGTGGGAAGTCAGAGTTTTTAAGGAAGGGTGTGGCATGATTCTACCTGCATGTTGAGTCCTGAGATTTCCATCAGAAGCTCCCCAGTCAGTTCTAGCCTCTGGTTTCTATCTCCAGTTGTACAGATGAGGATTTTGAACAAAGATTGCCATTTGGCTAATCAGAAAACTTACTTTGGATGTTTTGATTGTGATAGTTTCTCCACTCAATTCCTTTTTTAACATGGGCTGTCTTTGGTCATCCCTTTATATTGGGGTTGATCACTTCGATTCCTACTGAACTGAAGAATTGTAACATCCTAATCCACTCAAAGCACTGAGATCCAGAAGTTCTCCTGCTCTGCCATCATGGGAATGAGGCCAAATTAAGGGAGTTTTCCAAGCAAGCAAATGGGAGCTAAACTTTATGAAGCATTTGGAAAATCTATTTTAACATTTCTTTCTCGAGTTGGGTACTTCTTATCAATGTGGGTAGGTAACTGAAACCATTCTGAACTTATAAGCTCCCACCCTGTGGAGAAATTTTAAATATTTTCATAGTTTGGCAATTGTTTGGCATGGAGAATGGGCCTAGAAGATCCCAAATGCTTGAACCACTGAAAAAGAAAGTAACTATTCTGTGAAGGGAATGGGAGGACCCGTTTGTTAAGCATAAATTGTAGATTGGTATAAAGGTTAGAAATAAGCCATAAAACTAAGGCAAAAATACATGCTGACTGTTTCTTCCTATGACACATTCTGAAGATGAAGACATTCAGAAAAGGAAATGTCCTAAGTATTGTTTTGAGATTTTATCTATATGTGCAATACTACTTTAAAAAATTAGGCGTATTGTTTGAGAGTCAAGGAAGGTTTTTCCCCTTGGGGTGGCTAAAGGAGGGGAAGGAATGGGGATGGGCAGTAGTTTTTACTGAGTATCTGATACATAAGGGGCATCCTACCTATAGTACATTACTCATCCTTATGACAACCCTGCAAGTAAAGCTTTATTATACCCATTTTATAGAGGAGGGAAGGGCATGCAACTTGTAACTGGCAGGGCTAAAATTCGAATTTAGGTCTGAATGTCTCCAAGTACTGTGTCTTTTACATTATTCCAATTTTACACATGAAAAACGGGAAACAGAGATTTTGTTGCTTAGAAGATAGTGCCAGTTCTCGAGTCAGATTGTCTGACCTACCCACCATATTGCCTCTGGAGGATAATGGGGTGAGGTCCAAAAAATCATAATAATAATGACTAACGTTTATTGAACACTGTGCTAAATTCTTCACAGGCTTGCTCTCATTTAATTCTCATGATAACCCTATGAAGTAGGTACTTGTATTATTCCTACTATAGAAGAGGAAACTGAGGCAGAGAGTGGAAATAACTTTATTTATGTTCACATAGCCAGGAAGTGCTAAATCTGTGATTCAAACTGGGGCAGTCTGACTCTAAAATCTGTGGTTATAGCCACTTCTCCACATAGCCTAGCTTTCAACACCCTATCCCAAGAAGCTCTTAAAAAAAAAAAAGCCCTGCTCCTACTGAGACTGATGCTCCTGTTTCTTGCCAACTCAGCTCGTTGGTCCAGTGTTTCCCTTTATTTCCACTTTGTGCTGCATATAAAGATACTACTTAAGCATGTCATATCAGGCTGTGGGAAATGCCATCAATGTGTTCTCCTTGATCAGCCCCTAATTCACAGAGTTTTGTTCTAAGCATCCTGGAAGAAGTCCACTAAGCTTAATTTACAGGGCCATAAGCCGTAAAGCACAGTTCCTTTTTGGGTAAGTTTCATTTACTAACTTGCAGGATAGATGACTCATAAATAAATTGCTCCTTTTCCTTGTCGATTTCTGTCCCTATCTTTGGGAATGCATGGTTGCCTTAAATATCTGCAAAGAAAAGAAATTGGATTCTGTGTTAGTGACACTGCTGGTTCTCTCCCTCTGACATATTCTGAATATTTTACCCTTTTTTCTGGCATGGGAATCTTTATAGTCCTAATAGAATTATTCCTTGTATGGTACTTTATGCAGAATGGCGTTATTAATATTAAAATGATAAATATTGTGACTCCTAAAATGATATGTTTTGATCACACTTTAACTGTGGCAAAACACTTTTTTTAGGATCCTTTCAAATGTTGTTATAACCTTATATTCACATGCCTACACAGATATGGGTCATTTTGGCTGACATTTAAGAAAAGATGAAACCCAGCTAATTCACCCACAATAGTCTCTGATATAAATTACAAGGGAACAACAATTTTCTGCCTCTGATGAATGTGTGCTAGGTATGTTTCAAAAGAAATTTTAATCTTTACTTTTCACTGGTATGAAGCAAGGCTTAAATGGATTTTTGGACATTGGCTCACACAGCTGAATTTTTGTGTTAACATGGCCTTAACTTGTCAGACAGAGGCTCCCTCCATCCTCAGGAGAGAAAGCTGGACCCACCCGATGGCTGCTGCAGCACTACAATCTGATGAAATCAAGTGAGATTGGGGGAGGGGGTGAGGAGGCCCAGCTGTAAACAACAGCTTAGTTAGAAAGATACACCAAATGGCTTGGGCAACTTCCTTCCCCCTGAGCCTCAGTTTCCCCATCTGCACAATAAAGATAGTGCAGCAACTTTAGAAAGTTGCTCAAGACCCTTTCTGAGACTAATATTCTATGATCTATGGCTCTTGATAATGGCTATGGGTGAAATTCACAAAGGCCTCCTAAACGCTTAATGTAGAATTAATACTTTTTCAATTACCATCCTCTCTAGTTTTTCTTGGAGCAAGAAAAAGAAGCATAGGAATTTATAGGTCTTTCTACCCCTGAAAATAATAATAATATAGTAAAAACCACTTATTCTGTGCCTATAGATACCTGTAGAGGGCTAGGTGCTTTGCTATTTCTAACCTTTAACCTGCAAGGAAGATATGAGTTGTCCCATTTTACAGATGAGGAAACTGAAGTTCAGAGAGGTGAAGTCACTCACCCAAACTCGCAAAGTTACAAGTGGCAGGCTCAGGTAGAGCCTGAGCTTCACTACTGTTTCCATGGCCAGCCCTACTCTGACATTTGTGGGGACTGAAGCAAGAGCACAAATGGAGGCCCACATACCATATGTCCAAACATTTAAAATTTATACTTCATGTTGACCATGTAGGGGCCTTCTTTACAAGGTGCATAGATGTGGCATTGTCAGACTCTACTCCCCAGAGTCAATGTCAATAGCAGTGTTCCCTGCCCTCTGACTCAGCTCACCTGCTTTCCGTAAGCTTTCCTTCAGCTGCCTTTTGTGAGCTAGGGGAAGGGGCATTTCATAGCTGCATGTAAGCACAGCTTCTGACAATTGGCCAGCATTTATTTAGCTCCTGTATTAGTTTCCTAGGTGTCACAACAAATTACCACAAACTGGGTGTCTTAAAACAATAGGAATTTATCCTCTTACAGTTGTGTTGTTCAGGAGTCTGAATTCAAGATGTCAGCAGGGCCATGCTCCCTCTGAAGGCTTTAGTGAAGAATCCTTCCTTGCCTCTTCCAGCTTCTGGTGGCTCTAGGTGTTCTTTGGTTTGAGGCAGCACATCTCCAGTCTCTGCCTCTGTCTCCACATGACCTTCTTCCCTATATGTTCGAGTCTCAAATCTCCCTCTACCTTTCTCTTATAAGGATGCTTGTCATTGGATTTAGAGCCTAAATCCAGGATGATCTCATCTCAAGATCCTTAACTTAATTACATCAGCGAAGACCTTTTTCTGAATAAGGTCACATTTACAGGTTCTGGGAGTTAGGACATGGACATATCTTTTGGGGGATACCATTTAACCCACTGCAGTCCTGGATGCCACCAGCTGGGCTCAGCCAGGCCCAAGGAGACCATCGGATGAACAAAGGCATAGATGCAGGCAAAAGGGACACTTGGAAGAACTGCATTGTGCAGAGAAGGAGCAGGTAATGGATGTAGAGAAGGAGGGGAGCATTTAGTGGGAGAGCTGCAGCAGCTGGCACGTCAGGGGCCAGGGCTATGGGATGAAAGCCCACATCCAGCCTCCCACTGTCAACAGCCAACATGTATTGAGTTTCTACTTTGTGAGGTCCTAAAGGGAAGTCAAGATATTTGAGCTAATGCTGGGGCCCAGGGTTCGCAGACTGGGACAGGAATTACTAAAAGGAAAGAGTCCTTTTGTGATAATATTTCAGGTGGGTCCAGGATACAAAGCATGCTGAGGTCCAGGAGACAAAGCTGTCAGGAAACTAGGATGGGTCTGGAGAAATGGTTTCAAATCCAAAATATAGCTTAGTGAAGGGAAGAAAAATAAACACTAAGCAAGGCAGGCTAGGTATTGGAACTAATCATTGTCATTGATAAATAATATCATCAGTAGTATTAATATGTACCATTTATTGAGTGCTTATTGTGCATCAAGAGGCTCTGTGCTAAACATTTTTACTGGCATTACCTTGTTTAATTCTCACAATGGCCCTGTAAGGTAGGCATCTTTTTTTTTTAAGGAGAATTTGAGACTCAGAGAGGTGCAGGAATTTCCCTTCATCGCACAGCCCGTGATGGTCAGAGCTGGCATTCACATCCTGGGCTCCATGAGTTCAGTGCCCCTCCCTTTAGTCCCTGCCCGAGCATATGGGTGCAAATGTGCCTGTATCTGGCAGGGCCCAGCCAGTGCCTAGGACTACAAGGGGACACTGAATCAGCCCCTGGGAGAGGGGAGACATCAAGAATAGGGCCTCAGTCAAGCAAGCTGGGGTTCAAGATAGAGCCTCAAGCTGGGAATTAGTCAAGGAAGCCAGCTGGACCACTGCGTGGGGATGGAGGCAGAGGCCAGTTCTTTAGACTGGGCTAGCACCAGAGATGGCAAGGGCTGTGTGTAGGAGCTGTCACAGACCTCACATCTTGCTCCTTGTACATGAAAGAGTGGAGACAGCAAGACAGGCTTCTTGCAAGGCAAGCAGCCCTATGATTGGGTGTGCAGAGACCGTCTCTCTTCTAGGAGTTTCTTAAAGTAGGAAGTGGGCTATTTCAATTCTTCTTGTTTCAAATTAAGATCAGCTCACGAGCAGGTAGGAGGCAAAGGAATGGGCTGGGGTTGGGGGTGGGGGTGGGCAACAGTGTGCATCCAGCCCTGAGAAGCTAGAGAAAGCCGAGGAAATGAGGCGGAAGCTGACAAGCACAAGTGTGTGTTCACCAGTGTGCATGTGTGTGTTTGTGTGTGTGTGTGTCTTCATCAGGCCATGGAGGGAGACAAGGGCTTGGCTTTCCTTTTTGACCACTCAGGTAGAGGCAGGGGACTCCAACTGCAGTTTCTCCCAAGTGTCCCTCTGGTTTCTAGATCCTACCATCTCAGAGGCTTTCTCCTTCCCTGTGAAAAGTTAAAGCCTATGCAAGTTCAGAGAATTTCTCAAAATGAACTTATTAGCACTTTAGTTGTATAAATAAGTATTTTAATTTTTGTGGCGCACATTAAAGTTAGTGGATGGGAGACTGCCAGAATTCTTAATCGTCATGAAATATGCTCTTAATAATCAGTCTTATTAAATCTAAATGAAATGCCTGTACGAGGCCCTATTTTAGTCTTTTCTGAACTTACTGCAGCTTTTTTATCTCAAACACCAACCAGAGTCATTCTAAATCATCATCAAATTAACTATTTATGCTGCCTTTCACCAACATTCCTTTCTCCCCTGTTCTGCCTCTCCACCGCCCCCTCCACAAATCTCATGTTTTATGGATAAATAATCAGCTCTCGCAGTCGGCAGAGGACACCCTTGGAGCGCTGGAAGGGAGATCCAGTCGCGGGGCAGGACAATCCCCTGACGCTCCAGCAAGTGCAGGGGAAGCACCTCCTCAGAGGATGCCATTCCTGAATGAGAAGTCCTCCTGGGCATTAGAAGGCAGGGAGTGTGCCCATCGGAGCGCAGCCTCTTCAGAGAGATGTCTGATTTGCTCCCTCAGTCAGTTTCTCTTGGCGGAAGGCCAGTGACAAGGTAACGCCTCATCTCAATTTCCTTCAGATGTGATTTGGAGGAAAGTGGCCAACCAGCTTTTCAAGACCTTATCTTTTTTTGGTTTTTGGAGGCTGAGTGGAAAATTGCCAAGGCAGAGATCTGAGTTGGTCAAAACCATGGTGGCAGATACAATGTAATGTCATTTCAAAGTCTGGACAAGGTTATGAGAGTTTTGTCCATGACTTTCTAAAGAGTGGGGAGCAAGAGAGCTCAGAGGTGACATCTTCTAAGTAGGGACAAATTCCCCCCTTCCTTTACTTTGGGAAAACGAGTTGGACTTCTAGTAGAAGAGAAAGGAAGGGATAATGAAGTGGTGTACCGTGGGAGTATACAGAGTACAGATTTCTTGTCCTAAGGTCACTAACATCTCACCAGAGACCCTACCCGAGACTCTGAATCTGAGCCCCACATCTGGGGCAGGGAAACGGAAGCCATATGCCCAGCTTAAGTCTTTGGTGCCTTCACTCCATTCATCAGAACATCCTGGGCCTAAAGCCCCCACTTCTTCAGTTCTTTTGTCATTTGTTGTTACCCTGTTCTTCCTCCAGGGGTGGAGCTGAAACTGGACCTTTGGTCAAGAAGGTCAGTTTTACGTTTAGAGATGGCGAATGATATAGGGGCCAGCCGGATATGAAAAAGCCTTTATGCTTTTCTAGGGAAGCATCAACTTAGCAATAAGCACTACAAATACTGAAGCTCCTCACCTACTTCCCCATCCTGAAAAAGGGGTATCCTCCCCAGTAGTGAGGAGAGAGAGGGAAATAGAGAAAGTCTGAACAGCACTATCACTGCCCCATCCCTCACAGGTAAGTAAACTAAGGCCAGAGGTGGTGCAGCCATTCCCAGTGACACCGTCATTAGCACAGAATCCAGACCATTCTACACAGCTCCTGGTTCTGAACTCAGTTCCTCCATGGCCTATGGAAACCTGATATTCCTCTTATTCTTCCTCAGTTCAGCCTTCACTAATCCCTTCTCAACACATCTGGTTTCTCTTTTGGCATCTGAGCCACGGAGGCATCTTGGAATTTGGAAGAAGCTTCTGCCATGGTGTCTGATTTGGGTTTGAATCACACATCACCACTCTCCGATGAATGACTCTAGTCAAGCTAGAAAACCTTTCCAGGTCTCAGTTTTCTCATCTTTAAAATAGGGATAATAGTGTCTCCTTCACAGGATTAAATTAGAAAATGCATGTGGATTTGCTGACTTGTGGTAGGTGTTCAGTAAATGCAATTCCTTCTTTTCTTCCACAATAACAACTGTAATCAATTATGGGACAGGATTCTGGACTGTGTCTGGCATCATTTACATGCTGCCATTACACAAAGATGTTTGAGCCTGGACTTGGCATTACTCTTTTGTAAACTGAAGTTGTCATTAAACTGAAGTAAGCACAGTATGTCAAGTTCAGCAATTTTCACATCAGAGAGAAAAGTGCTTGTCAGTTAAGGACTCAGAGCCCATCATAAGGAGTTAGGAAGGAATGTTCCTGAGAACTGACATGAGGCAAACCAGGGGCTTTACATGAGTTCGGCTGTGCCTTGGCAATGTGATGGTTTCTGTTTTTCTCTGACCTGGCTTGGAGGGGCCAGAAGCCCAAAGCACAGCTGCAGCATACCTCTGAGGGCTTTGCAGGTGACCAGCTGCCAGAACATACCTGAGTCCTGGTTCTTCTCAGCTTCACACCAGGGCACCACTCCAGGTGCCTGGGCAACCTTGTATTCTAAGTTTCTTCCCATCATTTATTCATTCATCAAACATTTATAACTGTTCCCTTTAATGCTAAGCACTGGGGATGCAACTGATTGGCAGAGCATTAGATGACCAAAATATTTACAAAATAATATTGCCTTTAAATGATAGAAAGCCACACTGAAATATACATAATGACCAAGCAACTAATGAAAACCATTGCATGTCAGCAAATATAAGAAATGGCTTTGCTGTCAAAATTGGCCGTTGAGAAGGGAGAGCTAGGTTTTGCTGGAATCACCTGTGCAGTGATGGAAAAAGAATTAGATTGCAACCCAGGATAGCTAGGTCTAAATCCCGGCTTTTGGTTCTGGTTAAGTTACTTAGCTTGTTTGAGCCCCAGTTCCCTCCTGTGTAAAACTGGAGCCATAAACACCTTCCTTATGGTTTCGTTAAGAAGATTAAAGTCAGTAAGGTTCACGAAGACACTAGGTACAGGGCCTGATACGTAACAAGTGCTCAGTGAGTGGGGGCTGAAACTGAGTTTGGAGAGGCTACAGAGAGGGTCAGAAGCTTCAAACAAATCTCACATCAGATAAGGTTCAGGCAGCGTGACTTAGAACAGATGGCTCTTCAATTATCCAAATTAAATTGGATGAAAAATCTACCCTGGAGATTTTTAGGCGAATTTATATCATGGACCTACTCTTCAGTATTTAGCTCTTTTACTTGACCACCCACTGTGCAGAGTTGCTTTTCTTTTAATTTCTCCAACATTTACCTCTTTCAAACTCCAAGGGGAACCCTTTTTGTTCTCGTGGGCCTTAATTCTTTATTGACACGTGAAGTTAGGAAGTCTATGAGCTGAAGAAGTGAATCGCTGTGAAGCTTCAGGTCAGTATCTGCCTCAAGTATCTCCTTCTGGAGCCTATTTAAAGTACAACCAACTTGTCCTCAACTCCTTCAGTTTCCCTGCTGCCCTTAGCCATGTCCCTGTCCCTGTCCCACAAAGCATCTGCTATTGATTTCCGTTGATACCAGAAAGTCATGAAGTCATAGCCTGGGAAAATGACAGTGAGTGACTGTCAGAGCTGGGCAGGGTCCCCCATCTTCTGACTCCTGGCCCAGTGCTCTTCTCCTTCCTCCAGTCGCCTAGTTACCACTTGGTGCCCAGGTGCTCGGGTCTGGCATCTCCTCTCACCTGGAAGAAGTGCACACCTCCCTATCAGTCTCCTGAAGACGAGCCAGGAGCCGCCTTGCCTTACGCCTCACCTGTCTTGGACAAATGCCTCATTCACTGCAACCTGGTACAAGGAAACCGCCCCAAATTTATTCAGCAAAGTAGGATCAGTGCATCCCTGCTGCATGGACTTATCAAAACCTGGGATTGTTTTACTCCCCACTCATTGCCATTGATACTGTCATTCTTAAAAAACCCAATCTTTGCAATTACATAGCCATTTATGCTTTTCAAGGAGTTTTTATACATTATTCCAGTTGATGCTCACAAAACCTTATGCAGCAGGTGTGGCATTATTATCCTTTTTTTATAGATGTGATAAATGCATAGACTTATGCAGTGACTCCCCTCAGCTCACACAGTGAGGCCAAGATGGAGAAGAATCTAGGCCTCAGGTCCCTGACTTCAGGCCAGTACTCTGGCCACGCCTCCCTCAAGGCGCCACTGATCTTTAGGGAAACTCCAGCGCCAGCTCTTGGCGGAGCTCTTTGCAATTCCTCTTCAGCTACATCCACCACCCCTGTGCACACTTGCAGGCCTCTTTCTTCCAGGAATGATTATGCACAAAATGGGAACTGACAGTGATAGATGGACTTTTCCATTTTCTGCTAACACAGCTATGAAGTCAGAGCCCATTTTAATGAATGTCCATTAAGGTCAAATTTGGAAAGCAGGTATTAAGAGTCATTGCTGCTAATTACACCCTGAGAGCTCTATTTGTATTTTCAAATTGGATAAGAAGGTTAGTAAAATGGAACGTTTCAGCACAGGCTGGCTCCCGGCTTGCTCTCCAAGTTTTCAGAAATGATCGGCTGCCCAAACTTGCTGAGAAATAATGTTCTGTCTTATTCTTGCCTCATGGCTCACAGGTGAGCCAGCGCCATGAGGAGTGGCTGCCTCTTGAATCCTGTCAGTATCTGGCAGATCTGATTACATCTGGGACCCTTAAGAGTACTTGAAGCAAACGGCGCTGGTCTATTTTAATCTCGCTCCTTCTAGAAACTAGAAACTGTAAGGAGAGTCTTCCTGCTGACAGGTGGCTCCATAAAAGTCGTCCATCTGCTGCTAATTATGGCAGAGAGAAAATTCACACAGCCGAGTTTTCAGTTTATTTGCTAAAGATCTCCAAAGGTGTAACTGTCTTCCCGGATCACAAGGCCATTCACAGCATTACATCTATAGAGCCTGTTAATTATTTAAATAATTTAAAACCCAGGGCGGTAGGGAACAGTTAACAGAAGTCAGCCTGGCTGAGGGTTGGTTGATGCTCCATCACGGCAGACGGAGGTCATCTGTTCTCACGGTTCACAGAGTCTGGGCTCACAGGGTTTTGTTTCTCTCCTGACCATTCTTTCCAAGGAAAACTCAGAGAGGTGCAGAATTAGCCATATTTCAATCTTGATTTGCTTTGATTCCCAAGCTCTAGTTCACCTCTCTCTCCTGTTTGTAGTCTCATCTGTAAAATGGGTATAATATTCCAACTACCTAACCCAGAAGGCTGCTGTAATCTGGGAATAGGATAACTTATTAGAAAGTGCCATGTATAGAGTAATATAGTATGTAAAGATTTCTAGGCCCATTAAATCAATAGAAATGATTAAGTCTGATAGATCAGATGATGAAGTAATTTAACAGAATAGATATTTTCCCCTTCCCTTTAGTTCTCCTTCCTTTCTTCCAAGCAGACACCAGAAGAATTTAAAAGCTGCTTCCTTATCTGTGTTCTCATGGATGTATATAGCTATATATATATATAACTATATATACATATATATACATTCCTTTGTTTACTTATGGGTCCATCTCCCTCTGCCAGACTGGGAGTGCTTTGAGGATGGGAATAATGTCTTATTCATATTTGTTCATATTTCTGCTCCTAGTGCCTAGCAGAGCCTGATATATAGTAGATGTTCAATATATGTTAAATTGAAGAGCCTAGATATTAAGCAAATGAAACAAATGTGATTTTACTTTATGATCAAGTTATGTTCAATATTAACCTTAATAACTGGCACTGAATCTGTCAGATTCAATCATTTTTGACATATTTGATAATTTTTGTGCAAGTGCTAGAAATTTTATAAAATCCATTTCAAAAAGACATATAGCTCCAGGTTGGGTGTGATGAGCTGGAACCCTCTCAATCTGTTCTCTAGGTTCTGTCCTTGGCCATGATGCCTTACCTTACATCAGAGTCTGGTTTTCAGCTGTAAAATGAAGATAGGATAGAGTTAAGTAGGTGCCTTAGGTTACATCAAATATTCTCTGATGTCTATTCAACTGGCCCCTAGCTGAATAATTTGCAGAGAACATACAGACAATACACAAATAAAATGAAGTAATTGTACACAAAAATGGTAGGACTCTAGACAGTGGTGAGGTCAGAGGATAAGAGTTTACCTCGTAAGGCGAAAGCAATGCCAGATCACCCCTGACTCCATCTGGTCCAATTGTCATGTTGTATTTGGATGTCCTTTAACCTAAATGGTATTGTTGGAATACAGCTCCTATGGTTTTCCATTTATTCAGGCCCCCATGGAGGGTAGGTTGGGAAAATAATTTATGATACAAATTATGTCAACCCAGAAAACATTGAAGAAGTCTAAAAAAGGGCTAGAAAAGGATTGGCTGGATAGTGAAAAGATTTTTATTCCAAAACGTCCTATCAGATAAACCAGGTGGCATTTACTGTTGATTTTATTTTTAAAATGTTTTATTCTGCCTCTGCTCTTTGCAGACTTTCTACTTCTGGTTGTTCAGTGCTCCTCTATTCTTGGAAATGTTACATGTGCACGGATCCTGCAAAGCGGGCTCTACATTGGGATGGGCCTCCTTGTACCCTAACATTATTTGGGATCTCAGTTTTGAACTAAATTGCCTCACTTACCTCCCCTCCAGTGCCTCCTGTTCTGATCTTATCAGCTTCTTGCCTCATGACCCAATCCCTTCAAGGTGAGCCTCACTTGGCCTCTCTTCTCTGGCCTTTGGTCCTTGCTTTCTTTCCTTGGTCTCTCCCTCTAGTTATGCAGCCCACAGGCCTACCGCCAGGCAACTTCTTCTGACCTGGCGTAGTCCCTGAAAGCAGTACTTCTTTCCTGGTCCTTCTGGTCCCATGAGTAAGTCTTGGGCAAAACACAAGGTAGGCAAGCCTCATGTGACTCTTCCTCCAGTCTCTCCCACCTTCCACAGTCTTTTCCATTCTCCATTGTACTGTTTCATAGACTCTGATGGCAGGATTTTCCAAATCCCAATTGTGCTCAAAGCCTTATATATTTGATTATAAGAGACATTGTTGTAGCATTTTCTTCTTTCTTTCCCTAGAGGTAATTGTAAGACTTGAGGGAAATAAAAAGGGGCTCCTGCTTAGGAAAAAATTTGGGAAATATTTAACTCATAATCTGCATATCATGAACTAATATTTATTATATATTGTTGTCTGATATTCCTCGTTTGTTGATACCATCTCCCTAAATATATGGTCATTTCCTTAGTAAGTGAGTCCTTCTCTCTTGTCTCTCTCAAGTTTAGCACAGTGCCCACACATTCTGTAGGATTATTAAATGTTAACTATGAAAATCACCATAGTCTATCTATTAACTCCTGCTTGAGTGCTATTGCTCCCACAAAACAGCTGCTGAGAATCATACACTTCCCCAACCTCATCACTTTAAGATGAGCTACTTTTGTAAACCAAGGCCAGTGAGGTTGTATCTTTGTTTTTCAAAAGAGTTATTGGTGAGATTATGCCAGTACTTTAATTTAGTATGATTGCTTATGTAGCCTAAATAACTATTTTTGGGTGATTTTATATTTTAGCAAAGATTATTTCTGAGATAAAGTGAAGTATTTTTGCAAAAAGTTTTTTGGTAGTTATTTTTTTAACACTCCAGTGTGTGGCTTGATGTTTTGAGAAAATACCTTCATTGTCACTACTCGTTGGAGCTTTTGCCAAGGTACATTTTGCTTTGCTAGTGTAGAAATGGTCTTTCTGTGACCATTAAGAATTTCTTGGCAATCCTGAATCAAAATGTCCTTGCCAGAACCTAATTTGAGGAATTGCATTTTTTCTCACTAATTAACTCCATTGTTTCAATTAGGAAAGAACTATTTTTTCCAGCCCAGAACACTGTCTCTGTACAGGAAGATGGCTTTGAAATGCTGTCACAATGAAGGCAAGGATTTGTACTAAGCTTACCCGGTATCCCTTGTAGTCACATTTTCAAGATGGCTGACCCTCTTTTTGAGGTTCAGTATGTTGGAATCAAAATGTTATACAGAGTTGTAAATGACATCAAAAGAGTCCAGAAGAAGCTGAAAGGATTCTTATTATCCCCATCTTATAAATGAAGGCTCACTGAGGTCAAGTGTGTTGTCCAGGCTCATCACGGTTAGAAAGTGGGAGAATCAAGATTAGAATATAAGTTTCTTCTCTCTTTATCTAGACAGAGTAGTTCTAACTGGCTCAAGTGGAGCTCACATCCTTGAAACTGATCTCCTTAGAAGTTTGGTGACTAGCCAAATTAATCAGTCATAAATTCGAAAACTCATGTCAGCCACTTTATTTACCCTCATGGTACATGGCTGAAGAGATACTTTGAACCTAGTGTATAGAACATAGTCAGCAGTCTGTGATCTTTGGCTAGGAAATCTAAAATTACTTCCTCTCTATTAATGCAAATTATTATAATTAACATTGGTGATGTATTTAATTGCTATTTGTAAAAACTCCTTTCTATATGCATTAAGCTTTGGAAAAATAGCTATAAATATTTTGGTAGTTTGTGATAGTAAATTAATTGCCGTACTGACTTAAGAATGATTTAGAACCTTGTTGATCTGTCGGCTCATTTTCCCAAGTGACTTGGCCCCTTGAGCCAGAAAATAAAAAGTCACCAAAGACACCTTTGCCTTTGACAGGTGCTTTTCATCTGTCATCCCCATGTTGAAGATTTTAAATTTCAAGGAGAATGGTAGAATGTGAAAGATGCTAGTTTGGCCTTTCAGAAGAGGCTCTGGGAGCTGATGGGAGGAGAGATAATATTAAAAGCCACCCTTTTCTATTCTCATAAGATTTCCTGTCTCACTTCACCCATGGAATATTAACTGAGCATAAGACATGGGATCTAGGGTCAGACACATACTCCACTGCAGCTCAAAATATGCTCAAACAGCAGCTTCAAGATTGTTGATGCTGACACCAAAAGGGCAGGAACAGAAACCAAACAACCTTTCATAGAGTCTCATTGAATATTGTCCAAATATTAATTGATAGGTAATCATCTCAGTTAATATCTCATCTTGATTCAGTAAGTTCCTTATGTCAATTCCTGCCTGTATGAAGAAGAATTTCCTTTTATCTGTTTGTTCTGAATCTACACTTGTGAGAACTCCATGTATTGTTCTCAAGTCTGGTGTCCCTGATTTAATTAGGCAGGGGGTGAGGGCATACTGGAAGAAGCATGGCTATGCTCCAGCCATGCTGAAGGTAGTCATCATGAGAACACCATGTCTATGATATTGTCTCCTATTGTTTCCAAAGTTGCTAGTCTTTGGAGTACTGAGTTTGGCAGAGAATCGGAGTAAATATCTCCCTCCCAATGTTGTGATTTCTTGTCACCAGCATCCAAATAGCACTACTCATACCCAAATCCTTGTTCCTACTTGGCATTTCCTACCTAATGATGCTAGTATTTTGCTGATTTTTTTAAAGTAGCTGTACACTGATCAATATCTTTTGCAAACAATGATTTTTAAATCCATTGTTTAGTTTGCAACCTTTTTCTTATATATTGGGAGGAGAGGATCTTCCCACTTAAGATTTATAGATTAAGTGCCACTTAAAAGGCTGGACTATATTGTAAGAACTTGGAGGTTAAGAATAGTTTTATTCATGGTTTTATACCTCATGGTGCCTAAAATAGTACCTAAAACATAGGAGATACACAATCCAAATTCTCTAAGTTAAACTGAACAAAAGAAAGGATCATCATTATCATTAATGGCCTTCTGTGGTCATCAACATCTAATGAGAGATGGAGAAATTAGATTTTGGAAAAGATGCTGACACATGGTAGTGAGAGATGAGGTCATTCGTGGCTTCAGTGGATTATCATTATTTTATTCATTTAACAGTTATTTATTGCATTCTAATTACATTGCAGGCGTTGTGCTAAGTTGAAGGAAACTAGAATGTGGTTTGAAGTTCCTTTGGAGGAAATCAAAATTACTTTAAAAAATTTATTTTTAATTATTTATTGAGGTATAGTTTACATATGGGAAAATCTATAAATCTTAAGTGTACAGATAGATAAAGATTTTACATTATGTACCCATGTGCCCACCACCCAGATCAAGTTATAGAATATTTTCATCCCCCCAAAAAGTTCCCTCATGCCCCTTTCCTGTTAATTATCCTTACTACAAACTGGCCATAGTCTAACTTCTACCAGCATATATTAGTTTTCTGTTCATGAACTTTATATAAACAAAATCATATGGTGCTCACTGTATTGTGTCTGCCTTATTTTACTTAACATACTGTTTTTGAGGTTAATTCATGTTGTGACAGGTATCAGTAGTTCTTCTTTTTTAATTAAGTGATGTATTCTCAGAATTACTATTTAACATTATGAAACGATATTGGGAGGACTCTGGGAGATGGCAGTGGCAATGATATAGTTTTTTATTCTCCCTGGTGCCATCCATAAAAAAAGATCAGAATAACTAGGAAAGCAAAACCAAAACCCATGTACAATATCTACAAAAATGTCGGGAAAGGGAGCAGAGCCAGCAGATCTCAGGAAGTATGAGGGCAAATGATTTTGAGCACTTAACAAAAATAACAGAAAAGGGAACTGTAGAGCTATGACAGTAAGAATGCTATCCTGATCCATCCTCCCCTTCTAGCATAGACAAACTGATTTCACTTAAAATAAGCAACAGAAAATGATTATAGGCAAATCCCACACAAAGTATTACAAGGAGAAAAAAAAATCCCATACAGATTATTATAAGGACCCAATCAACATACCTATGGACAATCAAAGAAATGAGAAAAGCATGCCCACAAAATAGATGAAAATTATAAACTAATATTTCAAAGTAGATATAAGAAAATAATAGAAGCTATGGAAGAACAACACAAATATTAATTAGAAAAATTCAGAAATTATATGAATGGAGAAAAAATAAGAGAAAAGGAAGGTTTGAAGAAAGACCTATCTAAACTTCAAAAATCATTAAAAATAAAATATTATTTTAGAAATTAAGACTGAATGAGAAGGAATACAAGAGTGAATAAACACATAAAATTCCTTAAGAGCAATAGAAGCTGGAAAAGATGGGAAAAATGTTTAAATCAAAAGAAATAGAACAGATTAGAGAGAAAGTGATACAGAAGATAGGTAGTGAAGATCCAACATATGTATAATAAGAATTCCCCCAAAAAGAAACCAAAGCATGGAACAGAATTAATATTAGAAACTATAATTCAAGCAAACTTTCCTGAAATAAAAGATAAATTAAAAATATACACTGAAAAGGAACATTTTTTTTTTCCAGGAAGATCAATCCAGTGTGGCCAAATAGGCTTAAAAATTAAAAGAAAAGGCTTCTTTGAGCATCGAGACCATGGTATTGAGTCATTCACAAGAGAAGAAAAAAAATGAGATTGTCTTAAGTCTTTTCGAAAGTGTTACTTTATTATCTGAAGACAATGGGGAAACATATTTAGGATACTCAAGAATATAAATAGTGAGCCAAGGAGTTTGTACCCAACCAAACTGATCTTCAAGTATAAAGATTGTAGCAACATATTATATACATATATATGCAAATGACAGAAGAGACATTGGCATAACGATTGACGTCTAACAGTAGCAATCAGAACGTGTGAAGATAAAATTACACGTGCATACTTCTGCATTTCTTTTGAAAACAAAAGGATTGAGTACAAATGAACCTTTCAAGCAAATCTGAAATATAAAGGCAAGTATAGTCAAGGATAAACCAACAATGTTCAACTAGTTCAGGTGCTTCAGTATCGGAGACAAATTTATCTTGGGTGAATCTCCCTTAAGGTAACCACTGGTTGTAAGATGAAGCCATGACAGAGGAGTAGCCATAGGTTAGTGTTCATGAATTGTTGGCTGCACTTGGTTTTTGTAAGGATCCATTCACAAAACACCTGCAAAGAATTCCCAGAAGATCCACACCAACAGAGAATAGCACAGGCTATACCCAGAGACACCCTCTGCCAACAACTACCTTGGGCAAACTTTCCCTTAAGTAACTATTTCTAGAAGTGGATATTAGCCTGTTCTGAAAAAATAAGTCATTCTGTATAATCTTGAAAAGTAAGGTCAGTGATACCTTGTGGTTCAGACTCCCCACCAGTTGTGCTATCGTGTTGTTTTGGGCACAGGTGATATGTTTAAGGTGTTGTCTATAGAACTGTGAGGGGTTTTTGAGCTTGGAACTTGTTATACATCGTCCTCCTGTGACCTATAACCTGAACACCTGGATCATGCACATGACATTTTGAAGTGTGCTGCCTGGATTTGCTTAAGAAAACCACACTCTTCCATTGCAACTATAATTCCAGTTTGTTAAGTGCCTCTGACTCACAGCCACAGTCTGGCTAGGGATTGAAGAGATTGAAGGCATTCAGCCACACCCTGAATAGGACTAAAGAGTTGCCTCAGACAACATACTCTAGTTCTTGGCTACATTAGCTTTATGCCCTATTCATCCTATTTCTACAGGAATGGCAGTTTGGGGCATTTGGAAAATATGAAGCACCTTGTTGCATATCCTTGGTCCCAAATCCAAGGATTGTTATTGTCATCAGATTGTATTGCTTGCAGAAAGATAGGACATAGTCTTTGAAACTAATTGGCTAAATTTTGCTGAATAACGTTTTCCTGTTTTACTTATCCCCAATAAGAATAATTTTGAGATACTCTAAAAATAATTGTATTGGATATAACTTTTCTTTTGGAATTGAACTGAAATAACCATGTCAGAAGCCAACAAGCAGATGGTAAACTTTCCGTTTCTGCTGACTTGGGCTAGATTTTTCTTAAAGCTGAAGAGGGGATTCATGCCCAGAGATCTCAATGCCTTCTAGTACCTTGCAGCTGTAACAGATTCGGGTCATTCACTGAAGACCCACATTTATTTCCAGCCTACATAATCTCAGTGTTATCTCACTGTTTAATTACTACAAATGATTGACACCAGAAATGCTGAAACATAATCTGAAATGATGGAAAACTCTTCAATTCCAGTGTTAATGAACTTAGCATCCTTTCTGGTTTTTTTCTTGTTGGACTTTGTTTCAAGGTGTTGGGGTCCTGTAATCCCCCCCACCTTTTTTTTTTTTTCCTTTCTGGATAATTCCAGAACCATGTACTGCTTATAGAGGAAGCTAAAGTTCTGTTAGGTCAATGTACTTGTGGCTTCAGTTTTTGTGGTTCCTGGCAGACTAAAGTTCATGACCTTCTCTATGATTTCTACTTTCCTCTCTAGTGCTGGCTTTTCCTCTCAGGGGCACTGCCTGTTCTCAGACTCCACCTCCACAATTCAACAGCATTTACCAAACACTCACTCTGTGTTAGGCATTTTGTTAGACACATTCACTTTTCTAACTTAATCCATGTATATGGTAGGAATATTTATTCCTCCTTCCTTTAAAAGATGAGGAAAACTGAAGTTCATTAAGGGGGTGACTTGCCTAAGGCCACAGAAAGTAAGTTGCAGAGTCAGAACTTGAGTATCCAGGCTTTGGAACCAAAACATCTGGTTGTGAATCCTGAAAGCAACATTTACAAGCAAATCACAAGTTCATTCTCACAACTACCTATTTGTTTTTACTTTTCCCCCCAACTAATAGACCTTCGTCATTCCTCTTCTCCAATCTCAAACCTATCCATCCTTAAAAGTCCAATACCAGCTCAGTCTCTGCAATAAGCCTTCCCCTTCTCTCTCTCTGCCTTTTTAAAAACCTTTTAGTTCAGCTCCAGTCTCATGATCTCAGCCTCACCCATTCTCTGATTTGAGGGAGGGGGAGGGAATGTGATGCTCAATGGATGGATTGACTTGCCCTGATCTTAGGAACGCCACTCGTCTGTTTCCACGCCTGTTTCCACACCTCAAGCCACGCTGACCCCTGGATAGAATGGCTTGGATGCCACTGGGAGTTCCAGTTACTTCCATCAGAGCCCCAGCTTTCCAAGACTGGGCAGGAACAGCACCCTGTACCCCAGACCTTAAACTTACAAAGTCTGCTGCTTTGTGGGAAAAGCTCTCCACTTCCTGTCTCAAGAGTGCAGTGTTCTGAAAGTCAGAGTGGGTTGTGAGAAGCCCTACTTAACCTGAACAGGCCGCTCCTCTCGGCACCATTTCCCCGAGCCCTTGGTTATTTTTACTTTCTCCGAGCTTCTTCCCATTCTTCAGGTGCTGGACGAGGTGGCGTTCATTTGGCTTTGCTTCTGACACAAGATAAACGAGCTTGGGGCCCTGGGCGATTCACTCTGCTGCCAGGGGGTTCCAAAATAGCAAACTATTTTTCATAACAGCAACGTGATATGAAGGGAGATGCAGCAGGTGCACTCAGATTTCCCATCGCCGTCTGGGGCGCGTGGTGGAGGGAGAGGATTCATTAAAGTTTGCACTTGTGTCCAGGAAAAAGAAGGGCCCCTTCTCACAGTGGCCATTTCCCTTTGGCTGAGTCAAGGTCTCACCTCCTGAAGGCGAATCTTGTCCTTGGGCAAGGTGGAAGTGCAGGAAAACAGCAGCCGGGCACCCCCATAGAGTTCCATGCCTCTTTTTTTCCCTTGTTGAAAGATAAGGTTATGGATGTGAATATCTACTGAGTTTTTTTTTTAACACTATCTTGTGTTAAGCAAAAGAGCAAGATTTCTTAAAAGTTTCAAGTCTTTGACATTTTAGTTCATTAAATGTGCAGTCATTTCAGAAAGTTTAAAGGGTAAACTTCTCTTTTATTTTCGCTGTTTCCAAATATGTAAAGGTGAAAGATGAAATGACACTGCCTCTCTGAGCTGCTCTCTCATGCTCTTAACTCGTTAGAAAACAACTTCTGCTTTCACAGCAATGGTCGTTATTAAAAAGGTGGCCCCCAGCCTTACATCTGATATTTTCCCCTTCTCCCCCATCGTGAATTACATACATGTTTTTAGGATGGGAATTATAATAAAGTGAAGAGGATCTTAATTTATAGTTGCATGTACTGTGAGTTTCTTTTTGATGTTTCTCCCCTCATCAAGTTACTAGATCTTCCTGGTTGGAAATGAACTAAAAATTAAAATTGAAGTAGGTGTTATAATAATAATAATAATAATAATAGCTTTTCAAAATTGGAGTGAGGCTAGGGGACAAATTTTTTTGTTAAAAATGCTCAGAGTCAAGGCCAGAGTGTGAGGGAGCAAGTATTATGTAACACCTACGTGCTAGTGAGCTGTAATTGAGTGCATAAGACTCTGGAGTCTGTCTTATAATACATCTTAATTTAAACATTTCTTTTCCCAGGGGACCACAGGGTATGTGGTGCATGAAGAAATGAATGCCATGACTTATTTTGGAGGCCCCAATTATAATACAATTCTATGCATTGCAAATTTTCATGTGCTACTTTTCGTTTGTAGTTGTGTGTTTTCTTTAAATTATTAAACTGCATCGCAGGAAGAGATATACCTCAACCCAGCCACAAAAATGGAGTCAGAGAGGTTAGTCAACCTGGGCAGCAGAATCCCCTCCACTGTGAGCTTGACCCCATCGGAGAAATGGTGATTACATTTTACATGGAGCTATACTAATTACCAGCCGGGCTCAGCCAGGCGTAGAAAGACCAGCCATAGAGAGACAGAACTGTGACTCTCTCTTACTGTCTTGTCTCGCTGGATTTTAGAGACTATTTCTCTTCCCAAATCACCAGTAGCCCCTGATCCTACCAGAGGAAAAGGATACATTTTTCCTCAAGAACAGCATTTTTTTTTCCCCTGCGGGTCACTAAGATCCATTTGCTAAATAACTCTTGAAGTCTAAAAAATCATCTCTAAGTAGCCAGAAGAGGTGAATTCAACCTTGCAAATAGTTCTCTAAAACCGCTACCGTCCTCAAAAGCCTTTCTCTCTATACAGTGTGTATAAGTCCTATCCACACGGGGTAATCTACCGTCTTCTAGTCTCACTTTCCTAACTATCTCTGATCTCTATGTCCCTCTATTTCTCTTTATTAAGAAAACATAAGAGAGATGCAGGATAGTGGAGAAGTTAAGGGCACTGGCTTGTAATCATATAGACCAGAGTTTGAGTCCTTTATTTTATACTCCCTACTTATTTATCAGCTGTGTGATCCTTGGCAAGTTACTTAACCTCTCTGTGCCTCAGTTTTCTCACATATAAAAAGGTGATAATAGTTCCTATCTCATTGCATTGTTAGGATTGAATGAGATATTGCATATAAACTGCTCAGCAGGGTGTCTACATGATCCTAGTAAATATTAGCCATTACATATCAAAAGCATTTTACTGTAGTAAATGTACTCAGCCTGTGATTTCCCATACTAATCTAATTAAGAAATCAGAAACAGATATTTGGATTAACCTGATTTGGGGGCTGAATTATTTTCATTTTGTCATGTCAAGGAAAACCCAGAATTTTCTAAACAGACATGCCCACCTCTTCATATACCCCAGTCTCACGCACACTGAGTTTGCTGCCTTCATGTGTATGACCACACTTTCCCCCATTAAAGCAGATGAAAAGGGAACTGAGGAACAAAGCAGGGTTTGTGGTTGATTTATTTTTTTTGCTCTACCCAGACACAGTGACTTAATTTCTCTCTCTTAATAATTAGAGTCCTGGGCCAGCCCAGTGGTGCAGCGGTTTAGTTTGTACTTTGGCAGCTCGGGGTTCGCGGGCCCGGATCTGGGGCGCCCGCCGACACACTGCTTGTCCGCCACGCCGTGGCGGCGTCCCATATAAAGTGGAGGAAGATGGGCATGGATGTTAGCCCAGGGCCAGTCTTCCTCAGCAAAAAGAGGAGGATTAGCAACGGATGTTAGCCCAGGGCCAGTCTTCCTCAGCAAAAAAAAAAAAAAAAAAAGAGGAGGATTGGCTCCGGGTGTTAGCTCAGGGCTGGTCTTCCTCACAAATAAATAAATATTTAGGGTCCTGGTGATTCCTCTTTTGCTGGAAAGCTCAAGCTCTTGGCTCATAAGCCCCCAGGAGACTTATTATTATAACTCATCTTTGACCTTCTATTCACTTCAACGTAGAGGTCAGGACTTTCAAGATGTTTTGAAGAGTTTACATGGGTGTGTTTAGGCTTCAGCTTTAAGTAACTTGATAGTGCTGTGTGGGAGAGATAACCATGGCTAATAGGCCTGGTGGAGCAAGATAGGAGGCCAGCATCCTAAGGCTGGTGGGAGAGGTAGAGACTTGTGAATGAAGGTCATGGACAAGGATGGCACACCAGTGACTCTGGCCAGTAGGTGGGGCCACAGCCCATCTCCACCAGCCATGTGGAGCCCCCTGGATGCTTCCTGCTGCCTTTGATTTTCAGTTTTACTTTGGAACTTGAGATCTCCTCCCTCTCTCCCTTTTCATTGCTGCCAAAGTTATTTTATGTTGCCATGTAATGTTTTTCCTTCCCTTTCTTCATTCCCATTCAATTCACTTCACAGATATTTGAGTGCCTACTATGTACCAGGCACTGATCCAGGCACTGTCAATATAGGATTGACTAAGGCTCACAAGGTCTCTGTGTTTTGGATGCTAACATTTAGAGATGTAAGCCAGTGCTTCTCAAACATTAATGTGCATGAAAGTCATCTGAGGATCTTGTGAACATGCAGATTTTGATTCAGGAAGGCTGAGTGGGGCTAGAGATCCTGCATTTCTTTTTTGTGTGTGTGTGTGTGTGAGGAAGACCAGCCCTGAGCTAACACCCGTAGCCAATCCTCCTCTTTTTTTTTTTTTTTTTTTTGCTGAGGAAGACTGGCCCTGGGCTAACATCCGTGCCCATCTTCCTCTACTTTATATGGGACGCCGCCACGGCATGGCTGACATGCAGCGTGGTGGCAGGCGCCCGGGATCCGAACCCGCGAACCCCGGGCTGCCAAGCGCGAACTAAACCGCTGCACCACTGGGCCGGCCCCGAGATCCTGCATTTCTGATAAGCTCCTGGGTTGTGCCAATGCTGCTGGTCCAAGGCCTATACTTTGTGTAGCAAGAATGCAAAGTACTTCTGTTCCCCCTTCTCCCCTAAGTGACTGGTGGGTTGTCCTCTTTTATGTTAGTGGAGTTTCACAACGTCACAGACTTGACCTTTCCTGTGAGCCTGTCAGCTGTGTTCTGTGACCCTGACCTAGGCCAGTGTTCACTCAAATATCTAGGAAGCACAAGGGAGAAACAGGTGGGAGGGTATGGATAGATGATCCCATGGCTTTCCATCCCGACCAAGTCCCATGCCGTAATGTGAATGGGACCACTGAGAGTCATCGTATGCATGGGACAACTCCTGGATCCTGGATGATAATAGTACGTTAAGCACATTGCATGAAATAGCCTTTCTCTGGTAACTGGGGTGCCATTTACTAATTTGCTGCTCTTACATGACTAATTTAACTCTAGTTACTACTCGGTCATTAGGGAGTCACTTATTCACAAAGCAGAATCAGGCTAAATAAATAATAGGAAGCTGGGAAAAGAGGCAGATAAAAGTAGAGAGTGGAAGTTAGCTTTTAGTGCAGGCTAGAGACTTGCTGGTGTTTAATGCAGATCCCCATTTAGAGCTTAAGTGCAGATTCTTCCTCTGTTTTTAAGTCCCCATGACCCTAAATGAATAGAATCCTGTAGCAGAGAGCAGCTACCTTCTCTTCTAATAAGAATCACATCCCAATAGAATGTACATTTCCAATTACTATGCAAAAACAATGGCAGAATTACTTAAAAATGTACAGCCCCCTAAGGGCTCTCCATGCTGTAGTCCGTGTGAATCTATCATTTGCATGCAACTATTGTGGGGAACAACTGAATCCTCCATCACAGGCTATTTAATCAAGCAAGAAGCCCCTAAATTTCTTTGCAAAGATTTTTGAGTTCTGGAGCTAAATATGCAATTGGTAATATATTCTGGCTGTCTGCACGCAGCCTTCCTTGTTTCATTCTGAATGGCATGGTGTTTGCGTTGACATTTAGATGATGGGTCATCTTGGATTTCTCCTGTTCACAGCTGGAACTTTAGTGGCATCTCCCATTAGTAATCACTGTGCTTTTTTTCCTTAGTGACTGAGCCGTTTACAAACCAAGAAGAAGAAAAATTATATATTTGGGTACAGACTGTAGAAGAAAAATAAACTAACAGCGCAGTAGGAAAGGTGCCTAGGGTTACTGTCTATGGATAACTGAAGATCAAGTGGAAGTAAAGGACTCAAATGATGTGTTTCCTCCACCCTTACTCACTAGCCCTATTGCCAAACTTGTTATTGGAAAGTTAGATGAAAATAGCCTGCAAAGACAGACTGCAGAATCAACCACAGCCACTAATGCAATAAGACTTGAGAGAAGCAGAAAGACTTCTTTCTGCAAATATCTACTTTTCTGATCTATCAAGGTGCCTAGAATTCTCCCTTGCTTTTATCTATCTATCTATCTATCTATCTATCTATCTATCTATCTATCTATCTATCTATCTAATCACCTACTTACCTACCTATATATCTGTATCCTTCAAGTTCCCTGTTAAGATGCAAAAGGGTTTTCTGGATGGAGCTCTCATCCTAAGGCACTGGGAGTCACAAACATTTTGGTAACATTTAGTTATCAGCTTTAGCAATCTGTTATCAGAGCCCTAAGGGACCAATGGGGCTAGGGACCAGGGAGGCAGGCCAGAGACTATGCTTTCAGAACTGGGGAGCCCCAAGCACTGAAACATAATGGTCCATTGCCTCCAGTATACAATGCAAAATAAAGACAGTTTTATACTGTAAAATTAGTGTAAGAAAGTCAAACTCAGTTTTGATTTTTCCTGTGATGGCAAAATATTTCCATAGCATTTTATGTCACTGTCCCTGTTTTGTGAGTGTTCTAAGCTTGTGCTTGGCCTGCCAAGCCAACTTGGCTAGTTCTGGGAGTCAGAAAAATTCAGGAAGTCCAGGCATGGGATGGAAGTGTGGCAGAGGCATGGGAATGGAAGGAGGGTAGAGAGAAGGGAGTAAAGTGTTTCTCCATGAAATGTGCCCATTTGGCGATTTTGCTAAGACTAGCCTGTGCAGTTTTTCTTTCAGAGATGAAAAGAAGCTATCCTCCTTTTCCTCTTTTATCCTTCAAATCATTTTCTATTATTGCCCCTGCTATGTAACATCCCAACTCAGTTCTGAGGCTGACCCAGCAGAGCACCTGTCACTCTGTTGATGAATCGCAAGGGTTTTTTTGGGCTGATTTGGCTGGAGGTGGCATCTCCTTGCACTCTCTCTGAGATGGAGAAAAAAGGACTGGGAAGATGTGAACCAGAACAATCACTGTCCACTTTACCATCCTGCCACGGGAATGGCAGGGCTGGCCCACTTCCCTCACAGTGCTGGGCTTTGCTTGTTTTTTTGGTTTTTTTTTTTTTTTTTGCGAGGAAGACCAGCCCTGAGCTAACATCCGTTGCCAATCCTCCTCTTTTTGCTGAGGAAGACTGGTCCTGGGCTAACATCCGTGCCCATCTTCCTCTACTTTATATGGGATGCCGCCACAGCATGGCTGACAAGCAGTGCGGCGGCAGGTGCCCGGGATCTGAACCCGTGAACCCTGGGCTGCCAAGCGCGAACTAACCCGCTGCACCACTGGGCCGGCCCGTGGGCTTTGCTTGTTTTAAACAACAAATGACCCATTTTCTAGAATTAGGATGGGATAGTGAGAATACTTGTAGTAATAGTTTACGTCTGTGAGATATCATTACACGTATTAGCTCATTTGCAACTCACAGCAGTTCTCTGGTGCAAGTCTAGTTATCAGTGGCATCACCCCCATTTCATAAATCTGGAATCTGGGATTCAGAGAGGCTAAGTACATTGCCCAAGGTATGCAACTAGAAAATTTCAGAATGGACTTGAATTCAAGTCTTCAGACATTTTTCACCGTACTTGACATCTGGGCCCCACTCATATGTCCTAAATTGGAGAAATGCAGGAGCTTTAAAGGCAGAACTGGTTGTCTTTGTGAGAACCATCAGACACAAATACGAGTCATCTGCCACTGTGGGAGGATGAGACACTTATACCCAGCACAGAGCAACTTGGGAGATGGATGCTATGGACTTGGGAGAAGAGCCAAAATGATTCTGATGGGAATTGGAAAGAAGAAGTTAGTAATGAGAAGAGTTTGTAATTTCCTTTTAGACTGTTACATAAAGATAATGGAGGTGGCAGCCTGTTCAGATAAGCCATTCTGAGAAGTTGGCTTGTAGTCCAGGCCTTAGAGAATGATGGCCACACATTTATTCCTGACGTCGTGAGGCTCAAAGAATCTTCTTGAAGAGAAGAAACTGCAAATGATAGCTGACCCCCATAACCTTTCATCATAAACCCAGAGTCCCTAAAATACCCAAATGGTACTTACTGTGCTCAGACACTGTTCCATGCAGTTTACAAATATTAACTCATTGAATGACCATCACAACTCTCTGAAGTAGGCATTATTACACTATTCTTATTTTCAGATAAAGAGACTGATGCAAAGAGAGGTTAAGATTTCTAGAGATCATAAGATCTCCTTTCCCTGTCAAAATTCTCCAGAATTTTGCTTAAAGCTTTGACGGACCACAAGCACTTCAGTGTATGTTCCTACACAGCCTCTGTTGTTACTGGCAGCTTGCTGTATAGCAGGCTGCATGCTCTGTGCTCTACGCAAGGGTCCCGTGAGGTTTATACCATCTTCCCTTTTTGCTTTTTCCTTTTTTTTAACATATTGAAACAGGATTAGAGAAGCTAAACAAATTACAGAGGGTGACACCGTTAATACGTGGCTGAGCTCAGACTAGAACCTAGGGCTGGTCGTTTCTAAAAGCCATGCTCTTAACCATGACAAGAAGCTGTTTCTCAATCCCTGGATGGATTAAAGCTATAAGAGTTGTTCTACAGATCCATAAGCATATTTGAGATCCTAAGGGCCATAAATGGAGTCCAAATGCCTCTGAAGGGGGCTGGGCAATGTCCTGGTTGCATCTCTCATGGCAGAATCCTTGGCAGTCACAGAGGAGGAGATCCGTGGCTTTGAGGAGGCAAGCACCGTAATGAACTTCAATTCAATTCATCAATAATTTTTGGTCACTGATGATAAACTTTTGTTCTGTTACATTTTTCAGCATTATGAAAGAAATGGTGTGTTATACCCACCCTCAGGAAGCTCACAATCTTATTACATTGACAAGGTGTTTACATAACATATTTGACAGTATATATTAGGTGCAGAACTTAATGCAAGCAAGTTCTGACCGTGAAAAATTTCTGCATTCTCAGTGCCAAAAAATGTGTGGGCCAGAAAAGATCCAGAAGTCACAAGTTCCCTTTTCTGGGCCGACTCCCTCACCTTCCACCTCTGTCTACTCCCTCACCTTCCACCTTCCACCTCTCTGTAGTCCCTCATGAGGCCTTGTCAGTCTTCAGCATCAAGACCGCCAGTCCCTTGAGCCCTCCTTGTTTCCCACTCCATCAGCCCTCTCCTGGATCCACTTCCTTTTCCTTCTGGCCAATGGTCATCTACTCCTTCCTCTCATATGCTTCCTTGTTCACCACCCTCTCCCACTACTAGTGATGTCCATCATTCCTCCTTGACAACTTCCAACCTGAGTAACCTCTCTTGCCTGCCTTCTCGTCTCCCATGTCTGGAGAAAGTCAGGAAAACAGTGGTAATGTGGTCCACTAAGTAGCTGGTCTATATTACCCCAGCTGGCCTGGCTCCATAAATTTATTGTCAGCTTTCTGCTGCATTCTCCACAGTGGCTGAACCCTTCTCCAGGCTTCTCAGACTCCTATGCCTATTTCCATTCCTTGCACTCGGAGAAGATTAAGACCCATCATCTTTACTGCTTGAGGCTATACAGTTTAAGAGCTTTCAGTCTACCCTCTTTGAACCACAGAATCTTTCAGTGTTTTCACTCACCCTATACTTTTCATATCAAGCTATAGCCAGACTTCTTTAAAACAGAAGTCAAAACACATTTCCTTACCAACTTCTAACTCCTCAAGCTACTGCATTTGGCTTCTGCTCCTGCTATATTTCATAGAAACTGCACTCGGTGGATTACTCATGTTAAAACCTTTAGCCTTGTTTCTGTCTTCATCCTGCTTGACCACCAGTGGATGTTTCTTCACAAGCATGTCTCTTGGAGGGCATGTTCTTCTGAATCAGCCTGGAACTCAGGGTCCATGCACTTGCCCTACAGTTCCTTTCCAATGACTTCTACTAACACTCTTTTCCACCTACCCTATCATCCAATACAACTAGAGTCCTCGCTGGACCCTAAGGGGACCCAGTACTTGACTACTTCTGCCCCTCTCCTTAACTGAACCTTAAATTTGGAATTCACTTTTTCCTACTCCATTTTCATCTGTCAAAATACTACCCATCCTTTGGTGCCCAAGTTAAATGTCACCTGTTCTAGGTAGCTGTCTATGATTTCCTTCAATGAGATCTCTTTATCTTCTTCTCTCCTCCCTCTTGTTCAGTGCTCATATCTCTGTTGTGGGACTTTGCACATTTCCCCTTTCAGATATTTTTATTTCCCTCTGAGATAGTAACTCAGAGAGTATCCAGGCTGACAGAAGGTGTGTCTAATTTGTTGTTATTATTGATTAGTAAATCACCTGGAATATAGTAGGTACTCAGTAAAATTTTGGTGAGTGAATGGTTGAGTATTGTCTAAGGTCAGAAAAGAAGAAATAAGCATTGGCAGGCACAACCGGGTCAAGTTTCATGGAGGAGGTACTCTGAAGTATTATGTAGTCTTTCAGTGTTACAGGAATTATGGTGGACTTTATTCTACTCTGGTCACAAGTATCCCATAAAACCTACATATCTTGAGTGCAGACATTGGACAAGCACTTTTGATGCTTTATTCCACCTAATCTCACAATAACATAGGTGAGTACTATGATTATCCCTCTTGTTTAGATTAAAGCCTCATCTATGAAATGAGCCTTAGAGTGCTCAAATAATTTGCCAGAGGTCACACAGCTGAAAATGGATTGACCTGAGACTCAGATTGATTGGGGCTAAAGCCTAACCTCTTAATGACCACACTACCCTGTTTCCGCACTAAACAATTTTTACATTTTTCAGATTTAAAATCATTCACAAAATCTACATTTAGTCTCAACCACTTCAATCTAAAACTTGTGTTCAAATTCCAGTCCCTGACTTTATTCTTGATCTGTGGTTCAGTGTTCCCCTGTAGGCTGTGGAGGAACCTGTCATTCTTACTACACCCCTGCCTTTTTCTGTTATTACCCTAAGAAAGAAGGCTGATGCTTTCATGAAAGTCACATAGAATTTCATATTCTTCATGAAAAGCTGTTGATCTCACCTTTAAAACTCATCCATGTTCTCCTTGGTCATGGTGAAGTCATACGTTGTGTTATTGACCTGATGCAGGAGTAGATTTGTCCCCTTCCTTAGAGGGAAAAATCCACACATGATAGATGATCTGCCTTCAGAAATAATTACCTTACAGAGCACTATAATCTCCAATGTATAAGTTCATTGATAGGAGGGAAAAAAATTCTGCCTTTCCAAGGTTATTTCTTACTGTATTGTGGGGTGAAAACTATTGCCTGTTTTGTAATGGCAGTCTAGATTTGACTAGATTATAGACCAGAAAGCTCTTGAATAAGCAGGGATAATAGCTGAATTAATATTGTCTGCCATTAGGTAATTACTTAGCAATTTATAAGTGCAAAATGGCACGTGTTATCATAAGTTGCACAACATATTTGGTACCTTTGAGACAGCATCTTCATGGCCAGGCATTAAATGCAATGCTTTCTCCAAGTTAATATGGAAACAGAAAGGGGTACTCTCAGAGAAGTCTCACGTATAATGAAAATATTGTCTTTTTATCTTGCTTTAAAGATGTAGTCCATTAGGGGCTTCCCATATTCCCACCATGTTCAAGGATGGGATGATGGAATCTCTTTTAGGGTTCATTATCCTCTCAGTCTTCATTTATTGGAAAATTTCACTCAAAAGTGAGTTTTCTAACCAAGAAAGCAATTTAGGGATTTTAATCTAGCAATCTAATTTCCTAGAATTATTTACTCACAATAACACCTCTTATCAAATGGATATTGGGTGAATTAGGGGAAAAACGAATGAAACATCCTAAGATCCTTGGAGCTCCCTCAAAACATGGAGATGTATGTATCATCATTTGTAGAACTAAAACTATCTAGCCACCATCCTGACACTAGTGACCAGAAGCTTCCAGGGGGAATCCTTGGAAGTATATACATTCCTTCCTCCCTCCCTCACTTGATCCATTATCAAGTATCTTTTAAGAAACTACCTGATGTCAAGATTGTACTAGATGACTTAGATTGACTGGCAAAGCAGTGTAAGATGGTTCTGTACTCTAACAAATTTGCAACTTAGTCTTGGAGATAAAATATAAACATAGCTAGTGATATGTGTATTATGAATCCAACCAAGATATAAATGACAAATATGAATTAGACCAAAGTTCAGTAAACTATAATCTGTGGCCCACTGCTTATTTTTATTAATACAGTTTTGTTGGAACACAGCCACACTCATTCATTCACTTATTGTCTGCACCTGCTTTTGCACTATACCGCAGAGTCAAGTAGTTGTGCCAGAAACCATGTGGCCCACAGAACCTTAAATATTTGCTATCCTGCCCTTACAGAAAAAGCGTGCTGACCCCTGGTCTAGACTTTACCGAGGAAAGCTTTATAACAAGGCAGCCTAATAGTAAAGA
Organism: Tapirus indicus; assembly: GCA_031878705.1. NCBI lineage: Eukaryota > Metazoa > Chordata > Mammalia > Perissodactyla > Tapiridae > Tapirus > Tapirus indicus. The sequence goes on along the minus strand of CM062918.1, from coordinate 52,939,952 downwards.
TATAAGTACAGTTACCAGTAATTTCAGCTTGATTTTACATTAGGGTGTCAAGAGAATGGGGTTCCAACTGGGTACCTCTACCAACTACTAGATGCAAGACTTTGGGCAAAGTTGGCTGAGAGTATTTTAGCTTTGAAATCACAAGGAAATTTTTAACATCTAAGTATGTGTTTTGAGGGAACTCAAAATGAGCATTTATTATACCTAAAGAGGAGCCAATATTTATGACCATCACCATCAAGAAGCTTTATGTTGTAGAGAGATCATATGACCAGGGGATGAGGCATAGGTAGAGGTTAGGATTTTTTAAAGACTATGGTCGGTATGTGAGGATTTTAGTTTAAAAGCAACTTCTGAGTGAACTGATAAGCTGAGAGTATTTTTCATACAGAAAAATATTTTACACGCATTCTAACAATTCAGTAGTGTTGATGATTAACCAATATCAACAGAGAAACCAAACTGAGGGGGAAAGTTATCATTGTCCTGATAAAAGCTAAATTATACCCACTATTCCTTTGAAGAGGGAAATTCCCTCTAATTTTATATTTCCCTCCTCTTTTGATTTGAAGTTTCTTTTAAAAACGTTTTTAACAGCTGTAGTGTATGACCCTCGGAATACAATATTTATCCAGGGAATAACATTCATTTTAATATCACTTCACCAAGGAAGCAAGACTTAAACCCACATTTTCTGATCCACTTAGTTGATAATATTCTTCTAAAAAAATTTCTGCTGGTGAAAAGAAGATAATTTAATTTAAAGAGATTAGATATATCACTTGAAATGCAAGTCTTCCAGAATTTGACAGCAGAACAAGACCAGGGAACAGAAAACTCATCTTGCCTCTTTGCTAATACATGCATCAGGGAATTGATACGCCGGGCCGTCAGTCTTTGCTCCATGGAGTAATGTCAATGTCGTTGATTCTTAAAATCTGACATTCATTAACAGCACCCAGTGTGGATATGTAGCAGGATTTTTGACAAATCAGCCAAGTGTCACCATTCTGTAAAGGATTATAGGGTGATGCTTTTCAACTTTGAGCTCTTTCTTTAAACTGAATGGATCTTGTCCTCACAGAGCACATGAATGGTTGGGCTTCATTGCCATTTCAAATGGGCTGATTTTGCTTTTTCTTTTCCCATCAAAACTAGGGGAACTTGGGAGACATAGGGACAGCTAACATTTATTATAAATTTACTATGATCCAGGTACTGTGGAGGTTCATTCTCTCTAACTATCTATCTATCTATCTATAAACATATAAAAATGTTATATACATGTTTGTGTATCACAATAAGCTATGAGTTAGCTATCATAATTGATCCCCATTTAACAGAAAAACTCAGGCTAAGAGAGCCCCAAGTATTAGAGCTTCAGTGAGGAGGAAGTTTTGTAAACTCTTGGTAGAAAATTTATCAGTGACCAAAAAGTGCCATACATAATTACATTGATAAGGCTGCTCTTCCCACTTCCACCTTTGTAGGGGACTGGAAATCTACTAATACTGGTTGGCTCTTCAAACTTCATGCTCTCCTCAAAAGCCTTGTGCAGAAACACCATAGCAGTATTTATTATTTTGAAAACAAGCACAAACCTGCCCCTGCCCCCAGTTGCGTTGTTAGATTGGAAACAATGCCGCCTGTGGCTCTCTGTACCCTCCCCTCTCATTACAGCCCATCCTTGGAACACAATCATTTTCTGTGTTATCCAAAGGTGTCATTACAGGGTGCTTGCTATATAGTTAGTGCAGTGTCAGCATATTCAGTTTGAAACTCCCTCCCGTTCCCACCTCCCATCCCTAGAGGATATAACTAGGCCATAAGAATTCCTTTGGGGCTACTATATTGGGTAAAGACATGGTTGTGTGTCTGGGGGAACTGTTTTCAGTGGCTTGTTATCTATAGCTTTAGGTTAAATTTGAATAACTTTTCTCCTCAATTCCAGGAAAACAACAGATCCACAACTTGTGATGGAAAAGTAAAGTGGATTTGCGTGGACTTTGGGGAGGTCAAAAGGAAGACGGGCCTTGGAGCAAAAAGCTAGAATTAAAACTGTTTTATTTAAATTGGAAGTTTTAAAATGAATATTGTTGAGGCAGCAGTGTATGTTCTAGTTAGTATTTTATGCTGGAACTTAATCTTCCGGCAAATAGTTTAATGGGAAGTTTGAGATTTGCACATAGTATTTCAGGGTCCTGAACAGTCCATAGAGTAATGTCCATGTTTTCCCTGTGGCATCACCTTTGAATAAACTATGCCTTTTTTCCAGCTTCAAATATTTTTAAATTGAAAAATAGAAAAGGCTATCTTCAGAGTATTCCTTTAAGGTAGAGAATATATAGATTTTTAACCATGAAAATAATAAAGTTTATTGCTAGCTAATGTAAAAGACTACTATTTATTAAGCAAGGGCTAAGAGCAGGGACCCTGGAATCAGAACGCCTGAGCCATTCAGATCTCACCAGCATCACAACTTATGAGCCACGCAACCTTGGGCAGGTTACTCAACCTCTTCGTGTTCCTGTTTCCTCCTCTGTAAGATTAGGGTAATAGCACCTACCTCATAGGGTTGTTCGGAGGATTAAATGAGTGGATTCACACGTTGAGGAGGAAAAACTTTTCCTCTACCCTCTTAGGTTCATCAGCTGGGGGCCTGTGAATTAAACTAAGAAAAGACAGAATAACAGGAGAAAAGGCACACAATGTTTATTAATAGTTACATGCCTGGGAGTTCACGGAAAAGAAGTGAAACTCAAAGAAGCGGTGAGACTTGGGGGCTTATATACCATTCTAACAAAGGAGAGAGGGCTTGGGCTTCAGGAAGCCCATGGGGAAGCCATGGGGAAGCTACTAGTAAATCTATGGGGGGACTAAGGGAAGATAAGGGTGATTTTAGTAAAGTTCATTTATGCAAACTCATCTCTATGTCGACTCTCTCTCTCTGGTGATGAGCTGCTCTCCTCTTCCTAGTACAGGGAGGGGGTGTGAAACCCCTTCACGAAGGAAAATTTGTGCCCTGATTTTAGGCAGATAAGGGGAGGGCAGAGAACTCTTTCTGCACCTTTGATTCACAATTGCCTTCAGATCAGAATAATCCATATGCCAAAGCAGCATATTTTGGGGTGGCATATCATCATCTCCTTAATATGTAAAGCATTTAGAACAGTGCTGAGCACAGTGTGCATTATAATTCTTACCATGTTAATAGTTTAAACTCTCTGGCACTGTTAAAAACATCAACTCTAATCCTCATAATGACCATGAAAGGTAGATTAACCTCCATTTTACAGATGAGAAAACCAAAGCTTAGAGAGTTGATTTGACTTTCCCAAGGCTAGACAGATCATAAATCACAGAGTTAGAGAGCATAGCAGCTATGAGACACTTTCAATATGTGCAGGAGAGACAGGGACAGGAAACTGCCAGCGGGTCAGAGGGTGGGCAGGCTTGGTGGGTTTTCTGAAGCAGTGGTCACTCCTTCTTTAGCTGGGGAGACCTTTAATATCCCTGTGTAACAGTCCAGGACTTGGAGGGCAACTCCAAGCCCTAGAGAAACATCAGCTGGTTACTAAGGAAGGAATAAAATCTGCATAAGTACCTTAGTTACAAACAATTATTGAGTGCCAACTGCATGCCAGGAGCTCCAGGGAGATGCAGATGCTGGAATTCTCCCAGTGCTCCAGGGCCCTCAGGGAAAGCCCGATTACCAACAGCAGGCCAGGTGCAAGTGCAGAATCCTGTGGTGCCAACATCCCCTCCCCTCATGCACTACATAGCCCCTGAGGGGGCGCAGAAGAAAGGGGTACTCAGAACAGAGATATGCTTCCTTGGGGAGAGCTTCCTGGAGGGCTGCATTTCTTTAGGGCCTCTGAAGGATGAGATAAATGTAAATGGCAGGAAAGGCATCTGTCACTTCTCTGGGCTTCTCAACCACAAGAACTTTGTCTTAGTCACCTGGGGTATCCTCTACATTTTGAAAACAGAGTAAGTCTTAATACACACCACCTACCACAGAAACCCCAATGCTGGTGGACGCCTCTTCTCCCTCCCACTTCCTCCCCACAGTCACAGTGTGGCATAGTGTGCCTTCTCTAGAGAGCTCGCCTGGTGTGAGGAAGAGGTCTGGCTCAAAGGCTGTGCAGGGGAGGGACCATTTGAGGCCAGAGTAGGGAAGTGAACTGCGCATGCGTGGCCCTCAATCTCTAGCCTTCCAGGAGCCGGAAGGGCCCTGGAAGTGGTGTGGACTTCTGGAGCGGAACTCTGGGGCCGCATTCCACGTCTGCGAAGGTCTAAGTCCGCAGCAACGTGAACGCCTCGCCCCACTGCACATTCTCGGGGACAGTTGTTCCTCCTGGCAGCTGCGACGTGTCTAAAATTCGTCCCAGGAGACCACGTTGCCTGTTCCTCCAGTCTTCCCACTGAAGAGCAGCCTCAGGGCATTACTCTCTCTTTCTGACCCAGCCCATCTGTCAGCACCCTGCGATGGGGGAGCTGGGTTCTTCACCCAATTCCCTCCATCGGGAAGTATTTTCTCTTGAACACGAACGGGGACACCTGCGGGCCGGGGCCTGGTTCGGGTGGATAGATTGTGGGGGTTCCCAGGGAGGCAAACAGGGCGCAGTTGGAGCCCGCAGGGTGCGCGGTGTGACTTCGGGCGTCTGGGGGAGTGAGTGCGGGTCCTGACGGAGGGCGGGGAGAGGATGGGCTGGGAAGCGCTGCGTCAGGGCCTGCTCAGAGAGAGGTGGAATCAGGCCCGAGGCCGGCTGCAGCCGCCACCACTCTTCCCGGAGGAAGCCGGATCTTGCGGGTCTCGGGAGTTCCGCTGGAGCCGCGGGGGAGTCCTGGGATGAGGAACTCGTGGGTGGACTTAAAGTGGGTTGAGTTGAACCAAGCCCCAAAGGTGGAATCCGGTAAATTGTGGGCAGAATTCTGCAAGGAAGTGAAGGAGTTGAGGTAGGAGTAGAGAGAGATTGAAGATAGGGGGTATGTGGTGTGGGGGAGGGTGTAATAAAGGCAGGGGGTCGTGGGGCAGCACGCCAGGCTCACTAAGTAGATGGACCCAACCACTGGTCACTCTGCATTGTTGAGGGAGGTAACAGAAAGCTCCTCGGGAGCTCACAGGCTAGTTGGGGACTCTGAGTGACCAGGGTCCAGCAAGGGTCCTTAACAATGCCGATTGGAGTATGCACTGCAGTTCAGAAGAGGTGTCCCTGGGACCTGAGGGAGGCGGGGAGGTCTGTCAAGGAGGGCGGGCTTAGTGCAGGTGGCTAAGGGAATTGCGACATGACCAGGAAAATGGCATCTTAAAAGAGTATCTGATCAATTTCCAGCCTCTATGTGTGTTCAGTGAGGCAAATACTGACCAGAATAGAAAGTTACTAATAATAGCTAACATTTATTGAGCGTGTATAGGTCAGGCACTATGCCAAGCACTTTGTGTGCATTATCTGCCTTGGGTCCTGCTAGAAATATTTACTGAGTGGCTGCGGTGTGTGTCAGGCATTGTTTTAGGCACTGGGGATTCAGCAGTGAACAAAAAACGTTCGTCCCTGCCCTCATGGAGCTTTTGTAGTTATTCTTCTTAGTGACCCTATAATATGGGTAATAATATGATCCTCATTTTACAAAGTCAGCAGCTGAGGTACAGTGCAGAGAGATTAAGTAATTTGTCCATGATTACATGGGTAGTTATCAGTGCATTAACTTATTAATGTAGTAGATGCCGAGTCCCTCTGATTAAGGGAGACTGGCTTAGGTGCTGAGGATAAGGAGGCGGGTAAACTATGTTTTATGTTCTGAGTGATCTTACAGGTGAGTGGGGAAGATGAGCATGCGGGCAATAATTATAGGTTTATGTAGCATGTACCAGGTGGTGAGGAAATAAGGAAAAATGAACTTTGCCAGGGAAGTAGGGAAGACTTCCCTTAAGAGAGATAAAAGGATGAGGAGGAACTTACTGGGTAGAAAAGTGGGTTGGAAGGCAAGAGGCATTTTGGACAGGGAGAATAGTATGTTCAAAAGTGTGGTAGAGAAGGGGTGGGGAAGGAAGCTAACCTTTGTTGATTATGTACTTTGTACTAGTGCTTTACATATGTTTAAAATTAAATATTAAATACATATAAGGAACATTAATTGTATGTATCAATTAAAAACAACCTTATCCCTAACCACACAGCTTAAGAAGTAAAATAGATTTATTTTTTTATCTTTTATTTTGTTTTGCTGAGGAAGATTTGCCCTGAGCTAACATCTGTGCCAATCGTCATCTATTTTGTATGTGGGTCGCCACCACAGCCTAGTTGACAAGTGGTGTAGGTCTGCGCCCAGGATCTGAACCCATGAACCCCTGCCGCCAAAGTGGAGCGTGCAGAACCTAACCACTAGGCCATGGGGCCAGCCCCCAAACATAGCTTTTTAGAATTAGTCTTTCAAGTAAACTAGGTGAGGTTGAGTAACTTGTTCAAAGTCACAGTTAGTAGATGGTAGAGACCCGGCTTGCTGCCTAGCCAGTTCGGTCTTAAAGCTGTGTGACATCACACCTTCTCCCTTAGGTGGTGGAGCACTCAGACAATGATGGGAAATGCTGCACAGAAGCTTTCAGTGCGCCAGTGAGGAGGGAGGAAGAAGAAGAGTCTGATCTCACTGACGTCCTCTGTGCTGGGACCCTGATTGGACAGAAGCAGACCACAAACATGGGGGAAAAACACAGTAGTTTCAACTAGTGATAAATCCTCAGAGGAGCAACGTGAACCAGAGTGCTGGTCCTGGGATAGAATGAGTGAGCTGGGTGCATCTCTGCTTTTGTACGATGTCAGAGTGGGCCTCCAGAGAAGAGACTTTGACCTAATTCCTGAATGGTGACAAGGCACTGGTGATGTGAAGGCCTTGGGGAAAAAGTGCTTCAGGCAGAGCGAACAGTGAGTGCAAAGGCCCTGTGGTGGGTTCAGTTGAGGCTTTCAGAAGACTGAATACTTTGACCACAAGACCTTAGCTCCAGGCAGGTTCACCTTTCTACATTGTGCTTAAATGACATATACAGTAAAAATAGAAATGTTGCCAGAGTAAAAAACTGGCCAAGTGTTAAAAAGAGTACTCAAAGCCAAATATCACTATCATTGAATGAATTTCTAGGGGATAAGAATGAATCTGTTATATTATTTAAAAATAAATCATCATAACAATTTTTCCAGTTTTATCGAGATATAATTGACATATGACATTGTATTAGTCTAAGGTGTACAACATAATGATATATGTATATATTGTGAAATGATCACCACAATAAATTTAGTTAACATCAATCACCCCACCTAGTTGAAATTTTTTTTCTTGTGATGAGAACTTTTAAGATCTACTCTCTTAGCGACTTTTGAATATACAATACAGTATTGTTAACTGTAGTCACCATGCTGTAGATTACATCCCCATGACTTGTTTATTTTATAACTGGAAGTTTGTACCTTTTTTTTTTTTTGAGGAAGATTAGCCCTGAGCTAACATCTGTTGCCAATCCTCTTTTTGCTGAGGAAGATTGGCCCTGGGCTAACATCCGTGCCCATCTTCCTCTACTTTTTTTAATATGTGGAATGCCTCCCACAGCATGGCTTGATAAGTGGTGCATAGGTCCGTGCCCGGGATCCAAACCCGCGAACCCTGGGCCACCAAAGCGGAGCACGCAAACCTAACTACTGCACCAGCGGGCCAGCCCTGGAAGTTTGTACCTTTTGACTTCCTTCACTCATTTCTCCCACCTCCCAACCCCCACCTCTGGCAACCACCAGTCTGTTCTCTGTTTTTATAAGTTCAGTTTTTTAGATTCCACAGATTAGTGAAATCATACAGCATTTGTCTTTCTCTGACTTATTTCACTTAGCATAATGCTCTCATGGTTCATCTATGTTGTTGCAAATGGCAGCATTTCCTTCTTTTTTATGGCTGAATAATATTCCATTTTATATATCTATATACCACAACTTCTATATCCACTTACCTGTCAGTAGACACTTAGGTTGTTTCCATATCTTGGCTATTATAAATAATGCTGCAGTAAACATGGGGTGCAGATATCTTTTCAAGACATTGATTTTGTTTCCTTTGGATATATACCCAGAAGTGGAATTGCTGGATCATATGGTAGATCTATTTGTAATTTTTTGAGGAACCTCCATACTGTTTTCCATAGTGGTTGCACCAATTTAGATTTTCACCAACAGTGTCCAAGTGTTCCTTTTTTTCCACATCCTTATCAACAGTTGTTATCTCTTGTCTGTTTGATAATAGCCATTCTAACAGGTGTGAGGTGATAACTTACTGTGGTTTTGATTTTCATTTCTCTCATGATTAGTGATGTTGAGCACCTTTTAGTGTACCTGTTGGCCATTTGGATATCTTCTTTGGAAAAATGTCTATTCAGTTTCTGTGCCCATTATTTAATTGGATGGTTTGTTTTTTTGCTATTGAGTTGTATGAATTCCTTATATATTTTGGTTTTTAATCCCTTATCAGATATATGATTTGTAAATATTTTCTCCCATTCTGTAGGTTGCCTTTTCATTTTGTTGATGGTTTCCTTTGCTGTGCAATGGCAATTTTATTATTAAAATTTTAGTAGTCAAATTTTAACGGTTTGTCATTATAGTACATGAACTTCCAGTACTACATAGAAACTCACTAAACTGGCATATTTAATAACATCACTAGACTTATGTACACAACAGAATATAATTCAGAATAAAATGTTTTCAGTAGCATGTGTTCTGGAAGAAACTTTGTTTTTAGGTCACATAGACTGGTCAATGTAAAAATCTTTTTATTTTAAATAATGAAAATGCTGTGTACCTAGGAGTGTATGGTATAGCATTAACAGGCTTTTTGTTTAAAAGTTTAGCTTCCATGGGGAGAAAACTATAAGGATTCCCTTCCTATAATAGTCTTATCAAGTCAGTTGTTTTGTTGAAGTTTGGTGAGAATAAAATGTGTTTGGGTTCTTCATTTGTGTCTGATAATTTCCTCTTCATATTCTTTTCATTCTTCACTTTGTCTGGACCAAAGATAATTTATTGTGAATGTTCTCATACAAGATTCTGGAGTTTTTCCTCCTCATGAAATTTTGATAGGGTGAAGTTGACATTCTGCTTTTAATTTGCCCTCACAAAATGTGGAGAATTCCCAAATAAGACTTTTTCTTAAAAGACTCTTGGCCTAAATAGAATTAAATAACGACAATTTAAATACTCTCCTTAAAGGATTTTTAATGTAATGGATGCTAATATACCAAACAATTCTACAAGGATTAGAAATATGATACAATTGGATCTCTATTATTCCACCTTGCATTGTTATTTAAATTTCTATATTTAAATAATTCATTGGCTCCAAAAGGATGTAAGTTAACTAGCTAACATATTCTCTTAGCTTTTATATTGTCAGCTTACTTTTTATTTAACCATTTGAAAGCTGAAATTGTTTTTGGTACAAAAAACTTTATATGCCATTAATCATTGTAGCATTTTACTCTTGCAATAATAAATATGCATCATATACTAACTGACTAATAATATTCAATTTATAAACCACTTAAGGAGATTTTTTCTTGTTTCAGCTAGAATACTTTCCTGTGTTCGCAAATAACAGTAAAATCAAATGGCACACTTCATTCATATTGTGGACATTACTACAATGTAATAATTAGAAATAAAGGTTATATTGATCTGCTTAAGTTCAGGGAAGCCAGAAATGACTTTGAAGTAGGCATTTGGTTATTTGGCCTTTTGAGGGCTGAAGCTGAAATCAGGTCGATTCCAAGGCTAAGGCTGGTCTTCAATGTACTTAGTGTAGATCCTCATCGTTTTTTTTTTTTTTTTTTAACTTTTTATTGAAGTTCAACATATAATGGAAGTACTCAAATCATAACTGCTCAGTTTGATTTTTGCAAGGTAAATATACCCAAATAACCAGCACCGAGATCAAGAAATAAACTAGTAGTAGCATCTCAGAAGCTCCCTTTGTGCCCCCTTCCGAAAACTACCACCATCAGGGAAAGCAATAGATTGTTCATTTTTATGGCTGTATAGTATTCCCTTGTGGGATAGATCACAATTTATTTATCCATTTTGCTGTCAATGGGCACTGAACAACTTCCTAGGCCTTTAACTTTTGTCAAAGACTTATTTTAAATAGAAAAATAAGGAGTACAAACACAGTTTCTCCACTTGTTATAAAATTATCATTGAAGATCTTGTCCATTTCATCATTCAGTAGCCTCTAGTCATGCCCCCATTTTAGATATTGATTTTAGAGTTTAGTGCCAGAGAAAAATCTTTGTCTCCCTTGAGAAATTAGTATGCTTCCTCCCTTCCTTTAATAAGTGTACTTATTATATCCCACCTATTTCCGAAGGAACTAAAGACAGCTTAATGAAATAAAACTTTGCAAAATTATAGATGGATAAAAAAAGGTGAGGCAGAGTGAGAACTTGAGTAGCTTCATCCATCGAGGCTCATTCAAGCATTGGTACAATGAAGTCCTATACACTTTCTTACATGGGGCCCAGATTCAGCTGTGAGCTTCAAGTCAGCTGATTCTAAAAGGAAAATCGATCAGTCCTACCATTCTGTGTCCAAAATATGAGAGCGTGCTGGTTCCTCAGAAGAAGGGCACTTATTCCTGGCGTGAGAGACACACTTCTCTCAAGGCTTCTCCAGCAGAGGACTGCCTCAGTATTGTAGGTAGATACAGCAATGAGTTTAATGGGACTATTTTTTTTTACTACCTCTTCTCACAAGATGATGGCATCACACCAGGGGGCACCTCGGTACAAGTCTTTAAGCAATTCAGAGAAGGCCCTGGGAGGGTGTTGGGGGGAAGTCATTCTAATAGATTCATGGCAATCTTTACTTCCCAGCTGCCCTAACTTAATCCCATGGTAGGTATTGTGTGTCTGGAATAAGGTAGACAAGAAATCTTTTGAATTATACCCCCCCATAAATATTGCTTCCCTCAATAAATTTGTTAGATACAGGATGGTAAAAAGCTTGAAATCATGCTCCTTAGCAAACATGAAGAGTGTAGTTCTCGTATGTGCTTGCTAGTTAAATGTGGTGCCACTTGCTGTGACCACCAACTGAAAAGGGGGCTAAGATAATACCCTTTTAAGAAATCTGAGGATCCCAAACAAGATCGCTCCCTCTTCTTTGGCTGGGTCAAGATTCAACATGGAAAACAATTTGAATCTACTCTCTCTAATGCTCATATGAATGGCTCCCTAGAGCTGCCCTGTCCTACGTCACATGACATGGCCATAATGACTGTAGCCTGGACAATTTTAAGGCAGGTATAAACAAATGCCCTAAGTGGCCATTTAACATCAAACTCCTCTTTGATCGTAGTATGACAGTTATATAACATGTGTGTTTCCCTTCTTGTCCTAACTGGCAGGAATGTCAGAGACAATTTTTAAAGCTTAATTTTTAGCTTTAATTACAAAGCTTAATTTATAAAGCTTAATCATAGCAGCTTTGCTTATCTTTACACTTAAAATATGTTCTCCTGCTTCTTCCCTTGACTCGGGTTTCTTCTTCTCTGTTTCTATTTTATATCTTTACTGTAGATAAACCTTATTTTGAAAAAGCTCTCAAAGCCTCTCAGGAAAAAGACATGGTCTAAACAAATTTCAAGAGAACAAAGTATTAAGTGTGAGGGAAGTGATGAAGAATTGGCAAATGTCTAATGCTTGTCTTCGCTTCTTCTGCTCTGGGAATAAAGACCTGTCTGTACAAAGGCTTCTTGACAGCCAAAGGAACAAAACGCTCTCCGGAAAGAAAAGAGCCAGAGTCGCTCCATCTTCCCTCCACCCCTGCTTTAAAACGAAAGAGTGCCTCCCAAAGGAGCTGGCAGCTGGCCCTTGGCAGGTGGTAGAAACAGCATCGCAGCTTGCACAAAAGGAGAAAACCCAGACTTTCAGCTTTGGGGTGCAGTGTGATTATTCTGCCCACTACCTCCCAAAAGAGAAGGAACCGCCACGTCAACCAACCAAGCGGAGCTTCCCCAAACCACAGGCTTCTCCTCCCCTCAGCAATTCCCATTTTTGCTCCTGTTGCCTCAAGGCTGGGGGAGACACAGCTCCTGACCTTGTCCCATCAGCGGGCTCCTTGTTCATTCTAAATCTGTTTGCTCACCTCTTGTTGATGTGCCTGTAGTGACGGCTGATGTGCCGGCAGGGCACAGGCAGAATGGCTAGGAAAGGCAGGAAAATGGAAGTTCAAGACCTGCAAAAAGGAGGGCTGGTGGCATGCATCCTCCACCTGGAGGACCTAGGGAGGAACTGAGGTTCAACTAGACTTGGATTGACTACGGAGTTTCTGGATTTTGGTGCTTACCTTGACTCTTTGGTAGGAGGTGAATAAATAGAACAGTTTTGATGGGACAAGAACAACTTTTACCCTTCTCTCCGCTGCTCTCACCTACCCTACCTGAAGATGGCAAAATCAGTGAGAACATGAGGGTTACATGTCACCTTGTTTCACCTCAACCTGTGTTTTTAAATCACCGACTATATGGTTATTACTATATTGATTGATTTTATTGATTACCTACTATATGGCCATTGCTGTAGTGTATTTGTTGATTACCTATTATGTGATCATTACTGTAGTGTATTTGTTGATTGCCCACTATATGGCATAGTGAAAGAAGCATGGTCTGTGCAGCCAGACAGACTTAGCTGTGCCATTTTCTAGCTCGGAAACTTTGGACAATTTAGTTGACCTCTCTGGACCTCAATGAATGTGTGAAAAATGGAGAAGCTGATGCATACCTCCTCGGGTTTCTGTAGTAATTAAATGGAGCTAACCCATGCAGGTTACCTGGTACAGCACAGTCGGGACTCAGTAAGTGAATGCTGTTATCATCAGGATAATACCCATGAGAGATGCATTCATTTTAGGAAGAATTGCATTTGTTACTGGAAAGTTTGTGGGCTGATGATGGTAAATATGTGATAATAGTCTTCCGTTTTCAAAATGTCTAATTGTCTTTTCTGGAACTGTAATGGTGATCAGGGTCACTGGAGATGTGACTGAATCACTGGATTGAAAAAACATACAAGGTACGAAGAGGCAGTTCACCCTTGTTAGCTGCCGGGGCGGATCAGCACCGCGAATACTTAGGAGAGAAGGAAGACGATTGCTTGCCAGGCCTGATTATGGCAAAGTGGACAAGTAGGAGATAGGGCTCTAAAGTTCTAGTCCCAGCACTTTGCTGAGTTCTGTGACTTTGAGCAAATCACAGAAAACAATAAAATAATTACCATTTGTCACCTACTCAGTGCCAGGCACATAAGTACTTTACATACGCATCTCATTTAATCTTGTGGATAAGAATATCTGCCCCTACAGGGCTCCTAGAAGGGTCAGATGAGATGGCAGATGCCAAAGCCCTTAGTACCATTATTGTCACCATTGAAATTGAATGGTCACTGGTTAGTGGAAAGTGGTCTTAACTTTTCCTTTATGGAACTGTCATTTATGCCTTATTGCTTGAATAACTTGCACTCTGTCCTACACAATTGCCAACATACCCTGAACCCAATTTGATTCAGTAACTATTCGACACCAACTATGTTCAAGGCACTGAAATGGGGTTGCAGCCTTAGTCCCCTCTTGTGGATTTATGTTCCTATGGGGGCTACTACAGAATGCTGCATATGATTATGTGGCAAGAGAAGTACAAGCAGTTCTAATGGGTTTTGAAGGAAAGAATACATGGCTGTGATCTAGGGGTATGGGGGAGGGAGCAGAGGGGTCAGGTGTCAGAAAAGTCTTCCAAGGAGGTGGTATTTGGGGATGGACCTTGAAAAATGAGTATCAAGTTTTAAATTAATTTTTTGTACCCAATCATTAAGTCAATACATGCACATTATTAAAAATACATAAAAACAAAAGAGTAAAAAGAATTTCACCACATGGCGACAAAAGACATCATTGTTATATTTTGAGTTATTTTCTTATAATAGTTTTCTATGTATTCAAATATATAAGTGCATGTAAAATTAAAAGTACAAATATATGTACATGCTTACGTAATTTTATGTCCTGCTTTTTTCACTTGAAATTTTAAGTATTTTTCCAGTTTGTAAAGACTTTTCATAAATATGATTTTAATGACTGCATAACACTGACCCAAAGAACAAACATGCCAAAAATATACCTAACAAGTTCCATGTTTTAAAATACTCTGATTTACCATTTTTAGCTATTATAAATGATGCAGTGATGAGTTTAGCAGACACAATAAAACTAAATGCCAATTATCTGGTCTGGGACAGTGACAAATAGCTTGTAGGTATCAAAAGATTGCCTATGACAAGCTTTTTCCTCACCTCAATCCTTTCTGCCTACTAAACTTCATAAATTATTTCACTCTCATATTCAGAATCTTCCAGTGCATTTCAGTTGCTCATAATATAAAATCCCAACTTCGTTTCCTGCCATTCCAGGCTCTCCAAACCAGATCTGACTCTGCATAAGTTCTTATTTCCTGCTGTTGCCCCCCCACCCCAAAATATCTCCTATTCTTTCACTGTCTTATTCTGTATTTTGAGCTCTTCAACCTTAGTAAGACTCTTCGTCTCTGGACTCCTCTCTTTTCTCCAAATCTGTCAGCTCCCTCTTGGCCTCACTTCCTTTTCTCTCTGATTAGATCTCATTGGAGCTGATTTTATGTGATGCTCAAGCTGAAGTGTCAGGGCTCCTCACTTTCACAGGCCCTTTTTTTTAATTAAAATTTTTTTTTCTTTTGGTGAGGAAGATTAGCCCTGAGCTAACATCTGTTGCCAGTCCTGCTCTTTTTGCTGAGGAAGGTTGGCCCTGAGCTAACATTCCTTCCCATCTTCCTCTACTGTGTATATGGGACGCCACCACAGTATGGCTTGATAAGTGGTGCATAGGTCCATGCCCGGGATCCGAACCTGCAAACTCTGGGCTGCCAAAGCGAAGTGCGCGAACTTAATCACTACACTACCGGGCCGGCCCCCCCGCCCAGGCCCTTTTTAAGGCGATGTCCCTGATTTTGAATTTGTAATTTGTATTCTTAAAGAGAGGACTCAAATTGTATAAGCTTCAGGCCCCACAAAACCTGGATCTGCACCTGACCTCCATGGTGGGCACCTTGTTACTGAAGCTTCCCCCATCTCCAAGAAACTTTTTCTGTTGTTTGCTCCAACGCCATTCATGTTCTCTGTTCTAAAATTTAACGTATGTGATCATAAGTTCCTTGAGGTCAGGAACTATGCTTTGTTTCTATTTATATCCATAATAAATGCATGTTTGCTGAATGCCTTGCTAATTCTTGACATCTTGCATCAAGCTCCCCTTTCCAATACTACTGCTGTTACTACTACTAATAACTACAAACATTTTAGAAAGGGTGTGGCAGACTGTATTTCCCCGAAAATAGCTACAGTAATATTTCTACTGTCACGTGTTCTTTTAGAGCTTTGTCAGTTCCCATCCAGAGGTGATGTCATTTTCCCCTCCCTGTGAACCTGCATGGACTCCAGCCAATAAAATGTGTAGGAGTAATGCTATGTGACTTCTGAGGCTAGGTCATAGGAAAGGATACAGTTTCTCCCTTTTTTGAATATTTACCTTTGGAATCCAGCCACAGGTTGTGAGGAATCATGAGCCACATGGAGAGGCAACATGTGGGTGCTCCAGCTAAGATCCCTGCCAGTATCAACCACCTTCAGATGATTCCAGCCTCCAGGCTTCAAGCTGCTCCAGCTGATGCCGAGTGGAGCAGACAGCTGTCCCTGCCAAGAGCTGCCCAAATTGCAGCTAGTGAGCAAAATAAATGTTGTTATAAGCCACCAAGTTCTGGGGTCATTTTTTTTTCTCGGCAATGGATAATCAGGCTGTGTGCTGGAACCGTTACATGCATTACCTTGCCGAGAAAACTGAGACCCAGAAAAGGTAAATGACTTGCCCAAGCTCACCTTTTCTCCACCCAGCCACTTCTGCCTCCTTATAAGCCGTATCATGTCTGCTAGGTCTTTTGACTTGCATAGATGCACATAGATCCTCCCTTTTTAAAAATCCAACAGCCAGCTGTGTTCTTGACACCTGTTCCCCACAACAGCCTTGTGATGTCGATGTATCACATTCCTTGTTTTGCAGTTGAGGAGACGGGTACACAAAGAGGTTGGAAGTTTGCTTAAGGAAAGAGTAAGTGGCCGAGGACTGTCTTCTCCAAATCTCATTCTTTAAATTTAAGCTATTCCTTAATTGCCTTTCTAAGGTCTTTTTTGGATCATTTATACTTTGACTTTTAATGCAATATAGTCTTGTTTTACATCTCACCATTTTTGTATGTGTATTTGTGGGGGATCAGAATTGGCCACCTCAAGATGTGTCTCTCTACCTTGCTCTGAAGGAGGCTTTGGCTTTCCCCCCACCCCAACTCTCTAAAGGGATGACTCTGGGTATCGATAGACTGGGAGGGTCTTTGCTACGCCCATTCCTATCAAAATTCTGTTTACCAAACAGAACATTTGTAAGGGAAATCTCCATTTGTAAACGTATCTCCTTCTCTGTACTGGCAAGAGAGGTGGATCACCTCATCTCTAGAAACTTGTCAATGTGGAAGGTGAGGCCTTAAATCCGCATAATAACTTTACTGTGCTTTTCTTATAATCCCTCGTGGCTGACACTCCCAACTCCCGTCAGAATCCTTGTTTGTCTATATAAGAGGAGAATCTCCACCATTTTGTTGAGACACACCCCCTGGTCTCTCCCATGTATACATGTTATAAAGCTTTGTTTAATTTTCTCCTGCTATTCAGCCTCATGTCAATTTAATTTGTAGCCCAGCCAGAAAGGACCCAGAGTGGGTAGAGAATGCTCTTTCTCCCCATCATATTCCCATTTTCCCCGTATCACACTCTGGCAATAGGAGCTATGTCAGACATTTCTCTGGGACCCTTCTTAGCACTCTGCACAATGCCAGGCACGTAAGGGGCACTTGTCGATTGAGTAAATGTGAAAAGCCATATTCAGCATCCACAAAAGGTATTTTTAGAGCTGTATTAAGAAAAAAATAACATAGAAACACAAAAGTTAAACCCTGCAACTAAATCAGTAAGGGGTTTAGGCGAGTCTTAGTGATTTCCTTTTTTTCTGCCTAAAAATATCTTTTCTCTTTTTAAAAATGTTCAAATCTATCATAAGCATAAGTACTTGGTTATATCTTTTTAAAGTAGATTATTTAAAAAAACAATCTGGCTTTCTCATCAACCCAGTGTTTTTGTACAGTGTTAGAATCTTTTGTGTTTTGTTTTTCAGCAGATGAGATATTTGAATGAAGGCCTCGTATTGATCTCACTTATTGCTGCAGGCTCCAGCTTCAAATTGAAACGTGATCAATATGGATTTGAGGCAGTCTGGAATATTAAATAAGACTTTGTGAGACTGATATTTTTTCTTTTGTGTTATTTGATTTGGTGGGGCAGGAACAGAAAGGCTGAGTGAAGTGTACACTTCAGTGAGTTGCTGGGGGTAAGTATCTTGATTTTCCTTCCCATGGTTTCCACCGTGCTGTGGTCCTAGCTGAGTGGGGACAAATTGAGTGGCACCATTATGACTGTCCCATGTACCCACAATCCCTTTGTCCAAATCTAGGTTCTATTTTCAAAAGACTCTCTTCAAAGCTATTGAGAAATTTAGAGGGAAGGAATGGCATTTTGAGGGTCCTGTCCAGGAAATGAAAACATGGGGGCTTTATTTAACTCACCATCGCCACTCATTTACTGAGCACCTACTATGAGCCAGGCATGGGGATAGCAAAATGGAAAACACAGTGTGGCTGATCTCAAAGAGCTTGTAGCCTCACTTACCATTTCAAGGCAATATTCTCTCTGAAAGATATGGGGCTGGAAAGAGCTGTCAAAATGTAATCCCATCTGACGTGACTGTTCTCATAGCAACACTACCTTCAGTTTTGCTGAATGTGAGACTTATAGCGTTTCAGATTAATAACTAGTTTCTCAATATAAACTGCTTAATATGGGAGATCCTTAATGTCTGCATGTCCCATAAGCTTAACACTAATTTTGAGGCATAATTTAGGCAACTGGCATTAAAAGGGGGGGGGGGATAAAAATATCACAGTATAGAGGTGGGAGAACTGAGACTTCTCATTTTATAGACCTGGAAATGGAGGCCCATGGAAGTGAATCATGAACTCCATCAGGGTCATGTAAACACACTCAGCCAACAAATATTTATAAATGAAGGTGATTTCCTTGGCAGACACAGTGGCACTGTGAATACATAATAAATAAAATACAGCTGCTGCCTTCAAGAAGCTTGTTAGAAATTACAGCAATGTAGAAAGAAGAAAATAATAGCTCATTATTCTACTGTCTTCTGAGTTCAAAACTGTTTTAACTATAGAATGAACCTTTGGGGTCCATAAAGCTTTAAGCTTTAACTTCCACTTTGATGGTACTATCACGGCTCCTGTTTCCTTTTGGTGTGCTTTGCCAAGTATATTTTACATAGCCCTTTAATTTTAACCTTGATCTTTTGAACAGTTGAATTTGTGATTTTTGACCCTAATCTGCAGTTTTTCATCTTCTAACGGGGAAGTTTACCCCATTCACGTTTATTTTCACTAGTGATGCTTGGACCTCTGTCATCCTGCCTTCACTTTCTGCCTTTAATAATTTATGTCACTTGACAAATAGACTTTGGATTTTTTTCTTTTTCTATTTTAAGTGATTTAGATGAAATAAAGTCTGTTGTCTTTCTATTAGTGATTACCTTTACATTATACCAGAATATATTTGGACCAATTTTTTTAAATCTCTAATTAACAGTGTCAAGAATGAATGTAAAAATACAGGATCATATTTATTGCAAACTTGAGAGGATGAAAATGAATCTCTAGTTTTTCTAAAAGAATACTGGAATTTAGTTCATACCAGTGGTTTTCACTCAGGGGTGATTTTGCCCCCCAGGGAATATCCAGTGATGTCTGCAGACATTTTTGGTTGCTACAACTGAGGGAAGGGTTATACTTCTGGCCTCTAGTGTATAGAGAACACAAATGCTGCTAAACATCCGACAATGCATATAACAACCCAAAGAATTATCTGGCTCCAAATGTCAATAGTGCCGAGGTTGAGAAACTCTGGTTTACACTTTTGCGTGGTTACACTTGCTAAGTAAGTTTTACCACCACAAATATTTTTTCTCTAATTTCAAAATCAAAAACAAAAAGAAAAGGAATTGCATGTACATGTTCTCTCTTATCTTTCTTAATTTGTCCTATCTAAAAACCAATGTGCCCCTTTGATGAAACACCTCTTTTCTATTATTTATTTACTTTTGCCCCCATCCTTCCCAGGCATGCGGTACTGCAGTTCAGGCATCTAAAGGACACTCTCCCCTTCACAGATCCAGACTAACTCAAATGAAAGCACAAATGGCATCAGGAGATTCAGGTCCAGCACTTTGCCTACTTCCCTGCTTCCTCATCCCAGCTGGACTCCGAACCTCACTTGGCGACAGGGAGCAGACATTCCCTAACATCTGAGAGATGTGTTTATGCACACAGCCAGGGTCGCTGCTTATGGGTGCTGAGAACCTCTCTCAGGCAGAGCTGTGCAGACTGTGCAATAATACACTAACTTAATTGTTTTTCACTCAAGGAAAGAGAAAATATAATATGGAAGTTTAGAGCTAGATTCTTATTATTTTCATTATGTTTTCTTTCAATAATTGTTATTAGTGACAATTATTTGTTTTAGTATAGTAATTTCAACCATAGCTACACATTAGAATCACCTGGGGAACTACTTAAAAATACTTTTGGGGGGCCCACTCTAGACCAATTAAACCAGTGTATCTGGACAAGCAACAAGGCAATGGTACACTTAGAAGCTTCTCAGAGGTTCCAATGTGCGGCCAGGTTTAAAACTCATTGGTTTAGTGGTTGCGTCACTCCCCACCAATTCTTTTGTGCTAAAGCTCGCTCGATCTTGACTTCTCAACTTAATTCTTCTCTTGGAAATTCTCTTCTGATCCTGTATATGAAGATAACACCAGAGGTTGCTTTTACATATGAATGAGAATTTGGCTGGTTATTGTGTTCAGGTTCCTATTTGTATATTACTATCTATGGTCACAACTGTCTAGATGTTACTCCTTTTTCTTTATGTGTTTGTATATTAACGTGATTTCTTTTTCCTGCCTGGTTTTCTCTTTGATATTTTCTTTGTCCTTGAAATTCAACAATTTACAAGGCTATATCTCAGAGTTGGTTTCTTTTAACTTGTTCTGTCTAAACATCAGTGAGCCCCTTTGATGATGAGGCACAAGGGTTTCTTCATCTTAGGAACATTTCCTTCTGTTTCTTCTATTTTTGCTCCTCTTCTGTGTGCTTGGTCATGTACTTCTGGAATATCTGTTTTATATATCTTATAGTGGTTCCCAAACCTGTTTACATGTTGAACTCACCTGGGGATCCCTTAAAACTTCCAAAGCTCAGGTCACTCTTTAGTCTAATTAAATCACATTGTCTGGGGGTAGAGCGCAGGCACCAGGAGTGTTGAAAGCTCCCCAGGTGATTCCAATGTGCAGACAACTTTGGGATCCACAGATGTGTTGGGTTTCCTGGAGTTGTTTTCCACGCGTCTCTTTTCTCTTCATTGTTTTCAGGTATGTTCCCCCGCACACCCAGTATAAGGTTCAGAGATGCTCAAAGGCCTGGGTCAGCCTGAATTCTCCGCCACTTGCTCCCCAGGTCAGGTAAGTTTACAGCTCTCTTTGTATTTCTTTGGCACAGTTCAAATCCTAACTTACCTTTTTGTTTGAGTTTGTTTCTTGTCTCTATTAATACTTTCTTCAGTGGCATGTATTTCCATTTCTTACCACGGTGCCATTACTTACATTCAGGATTCCATTTGGCTTAGGAAAGGGTAGTTCTCAAACTTGGTTGCACTTTGGAATCATCTGAACCCACTCCAAAGATTCAAATTTAATTATTCTAGGGTTCAAAGGGCTTAAAAAATGTTTACCACTCCCCATGTCATGCTAACATGCAACCAAGATTGAGAACCACTGCTGTAAGGCCTTTGATTAGACTATTTTTCTGTGATAATAGCAGTAGTTCTCAAACTACAGAGTACAACAAAATCACTTCAAGGGCTTTTTGAAACAAAATTTGTGTCCCCCCTACTCCACAGTTTGATTTAGTGGGTTTGAGGTAAGGCCCAGTAATATGCATGTCTAACAAGTTTCCAGGTGATGCAGATGCTGTGTGGAGACTCTACTTTCAGAACCACTGGATTAAAGTCGAGTTGGGCCAGAATCATTGAGCTCCTTTAATAATCCATTTCCTCTCTCACCCATGATATATTGGATTTATCTAACAGTGGCACTTGTTTTATCTAATGTATGTATTTTACATGTATGCGTGTAATTAGGAGTTTAGATACAAAGACATCAAAAGTACTCAGATCCATCTGGGTCTTTTTGAGTGCCGTTTAGCAAGTACTATACATGGCGGGGTGCAAAAGGGTGACATGCATCAAATGGGATATGCCTACCCAAGTGAACACCCCGATACCCTCCCCCCCCTGCTTTACTTGCTAATGTTTCCAATTGCTGTGGATGTGGAAAAAGAGATGGAGCTAAAATGGTTGGAAATTGGCAAAGATATTACTCTATGGGTCAAGGCATAAACTATATGTGCATTTGTGCAAATTTACTCCTTGGGGCTGACCCTATGGAAATGCCTTTTCTGCTCCCATGGTGACCTTGACACTGACACCATCTTAAACCTCCTGCAAACCAGAAGGATTGTTGTCTTTTGGGAGGCCAGGGTTGCCTTGGCATAACACCATTCACTGACTTGATTACAGTTTTTAATTTGGCAATGGCATTTTTCACTTCAATGCAGTTTTTCCTTCCCTCTTTGTGACTACCTGTTCTAGTTTTATAAATGCAAAAGACTCTTGATGTATGGTGAGAATGTAGGTTTTTTTTTGCAGTAATTTTCATAGGAAGACATCGGCTCTGATTTCTCAGTGTGGTTCCTCATTTTGTGAACTGCAGACTCAGTTTTGCGTGTTTCTAGTGCTTTTTCTCCCTGTGCTTGTCCTTTCCAAAGGAGTTCTATGTTTTTCAAATACTGGGGGCTGAGGTGGTTCTTGTCAGATTCTGTGTATGCTCTATTTCAGATCTCCTAGCCAAAGGTAGAAGTTTATTATTCCTTTGCCACTGTGAACTTGAAGCAGCCTGGGGTTATAGGGTGGATGCCAAATTCAGAAGATCTGGGTCAGGAGGCTGTGCCTCTCAGCTGAAAAATTATTTATGGAAGACAGGAATTATCTGGGTACCACTCCATCTTTTTGCCTAGTGAGACCCAGAGTACCAGAGGTGGGTCAGCAGTCACACAGCTGTGGCCTACTTCACTGGCATGGCCATTGGTGTTTTTATGCTTGCAAAGGCAATTGTGGGAGTCACAGGTTGCTGCCTGTCCCTCTGCCTGCCCTGATCTCCAGGCCTCATCTGTTCCTGTTAGTGGGTGTCTTTATCTTATTCCCTAGGTGAGCTGTTCCTTTACAGGTGGGGAGGTGTAGGAATAGATCAAAGATCTCTAATCCTTTTATGTAAAGGGCCACATAGTAAATACTTTAGGCTTTGCTGGAGATATTATCTCTGTCAAAACTACTCATGTCTGTTGTTTTATTGAGAAAACAGCCGTAAACAAAACAAACAAATGGGGATGGTTATACTCCGATAAAACCTACTTGCAAAAAGCAGATAGACTTTTCTGACCCCTGAAATAGATGGTCTGCTTTCCATCTGTCCACCTGAACTCTATCAAGAAGTCTTCAAAGTTTCTGATGTCCTCTTTTTCCAATTTATAATTTGATACAGGATTTTCTTCATTTTATGTTCTATTTGTCATTTCAAAGATGATAATGGAAGTGAGTCAGACACATATCCTCAAATAGCCATCTTTCCAGGAATCCCCAATGCCTGATTTTTTTAATGTTCAATATCACATTCCATGATAAAGACATTTAATGTTTTTAACTCCATATTGATATTTAGACTCAAAAAAAAAATACCAATATCTGAAGCCTAGTTTTTAATTTTCTTTTTAAGAATTCTCTTCTACACTTAGTTAATAGCAAAAAAAAAGTACCCAAAACAAAAACAAACAAAAAAACACTCTTCTCCAGAAACAGTGAGGTTTGTGTCAAGCCTTAATTTCTTGGCTTGACTCTCTTTTTTACTATTATAGAAGATTTTCATGGCTAGAGAAAAATAAGTTTCTGTCTAGATTCTATAACTTAGAAAATACCAGCACTTGAGTCCCATTCGAGGAATAGTGAAGACTCAAAAATCTACTATCAAGGTCATATTTTTAATAAATTCTGGACAGATGAAGATATGAGATGCTCCCTAAGTGGAAATTCAAGCAGTAAATATAAAATAGTTGCTCTATTCTAGACACCATGGATGTTTCAGAGGTATAAATTGTAGCTCCTAGCTTCTAGAAATCAATCATGGAATTAAAGGAGGGAATATTTGGCAATAGCATCTGATTGATTGGTTCATTCCTTTTCTCAATATACATTTATTGAGTGCTTATTACATGTCAGGTCCTGTTCCAGGCACTTCAAACACAAAAATGAACACATGGTCCCTGTGAAGATGTTTACAGTCCATCAGGGAAGATAGATATGCAAACCAATAATTGCAATAGAGAGTGATAAGTGCTATAATGAAGCAGGTCATGAAGTATGATGAATGGACTCAACCATTCTAGGAGCAGGAGAAATTGAGGTCAGGCTTTCCAGGAGTTGATTCAGTTAAAATGACCAGGATTTTCTACTCAGATGGTGAGGAGGTAGCTGAATGTGCAAAGTCATGGAGCAGTGAAATCACAGGGGGAACCTCAAAAAAACTGTATGTAGGGGCTGGCCCAGTGGCATAGTGATTAAGTTCATGTGCTCTGCTGCCGTGGCCCAGGGTTTGCAGGTTTGGATCCCAGGTGTGGACCTACACACCAGTCATCAAGCCATGCTGTTGCAGGCGTCCCAAATAAAGTAGAGGAAGATGGGCACAGGTGTTAGCTCAGGGCCAGTCTTCCTCAGCAAGAAAGGGGGATTGGCAGTGGATGTTAGCTAAGGGCTAATCTTCCTCACCCCCCCCCACACACAAACTTGTATGTAGGTGGATCCTCATAATTTCCAGACTTAATGTATGCATTTTTAAGTACTCTTGGCCAACACCAAGGGCTATGGTATGGAGTAATTGGAAATTTTGCTAAGGTACGGTTGAATTACCTGTGCAGAGAGAGGGTCTTACTTAATCACTGTGTCTTCAGCACCTGGGACAGGGCCCAGCATATAGTAGATGTGAATGTTTTTTGCATCAATGAGCCTTTAGTTAGTGAATGAATACAGCCAAGCTCTCAGGTGGTGGTGTGGGTTTGATATTCTGTGATCAGCTTAGAACCTCTTGTGAAATGATGATTTGGAAGGACTATTCTTTTGTCGGGGGAAAATGTGGTCCGAGAAAGATAGCACGCCGCTAGTCTTGGTGATGGAAGTAAAAATGGCTAAGAGAAATTCCTTGTGTAGTCAGCCCCATCTCGTTAAATGTTAAAAGTTATGAGTAACTCCTGTCTCCTCTCTTTCTCTCACAGCCCTTTTCCATACACATGCACATCCAGTCTATCACCAACTCCTCTTTGAAATATAAGTTGAATCTAACAGTTTTCTCCACCTCCATCACAGCCGAAGCTGCCATCATTGTAGACGACCATCACTCATTATAGTCACTTCATCCCTGGTCTTTCTGCTTCTTTCTGCCAATGAGGTCTAATGATCTTTTCTCTACCAGCAGCCAGAGTAGCCTTCTAAAACATAGATCAGTTGGCCCTCTGCTCAAAACCCTCCAATGGCTCCCATTATATTATCCAAAATATTGACCATGGCCCAGAAGCCCCTATATGGCCAGGCTCCACTCTCTTTCTGACCCCACAACTTCCTCCTTGCTCAGTGGACTCCAGCTGTTTTAGGCATCCTGCTGTTCATCCAACTCATTGGGTACACCCCTCTTCAGGGCCTTTGAACTTGTTTTGGAACTCTATCTGGATTGCTCCCTCACTTCCATCCATTCTCTACCCTAATGCCACCTTGTTAGAGAGGCCATCCCTGAGCCCCATATAAAATAGTATAAAATAGCACCTGTCATCCCCAGATATGTTATGTGTTCGTCTGTTTATTTTTTTATGAAGTATTTTTCCCTACTATGATGTAAGCTTCATGGGACCATTGTTTGTTTCACAGTAATGATTCTTAACCAGAAAAATACAGAATTTGATTTTATTACAGAGTGGGATTTTGAATTTGGGGATGGCTGGGATCTACAATGGGAATTACCCTCTGCTCTATGTGGAAGCAAGAAGGAAGTGATATGCAGAACGGTTTCAGGAGGGGGCCATGCAGTTGTCCCTCAGGGAACTTAGGCAGGGGTGAACTGGGACATAGTTGAGCCTCAGAAACTACAGTTTTTAGGGATACAAGTCATGTAAAAATTTTTCCTATAAGTTTATGATAAATAATAATGGCTAATATTTTTTATATCAACTATATAACCTATGAAGTGTTCTGTTATCTCCATTTTATAGATAAGGAAACTGGGGTACAGAGAGGCTAAGCAACTTGCCTGAAGTCTCAATATGAGCAGGTAGCAGAGCTGGAGTTTAAACTGGGTCAGTCAAACCAGCTCCAAAGTCTGCCTGCTTGACCACCTTGCTGCTTTGCCTGTGAGGGACAAGGAACAAAGGACAGTTTCCCTGATGTCTGCCACTTCACATTCCCAGACCAGATTCAGTCTCTTAGTTGTGCTGAGTACTGCTTGTGGCACCATATTAAGAGCTTTGTCTTAGTTTCTTCACTGA
Organism: Tapirus indicus; assembly: GCA_031878705.1. Taxonomy (NCBI): domain Eukaryota; kingdom Metazoa; phylum Chordata; class Mammalia; order Perissodactyla; family Tapiridae; genus Tapirus; species Tapirus indicus. The sequence goes on along the minus strand of CM062918.1, from coordinate 52,913,966 downwards.
AAATATACTCACCACTCTTTCAGGAGTGCTGGGAGCAGATTGTGTGAAATATAATGAAATGCATTAATTCACCATACAAATCAGTCTTAAATGGGGCAGAAGGATTGAAGACCTTTCCCCGAGTGAATGATTTTGGAGATTATTGATTTGGGCAGCAGTTTATTTAAACATTAAAACCTTGAATGAAGTAACTTAGCCTGAAGAAAAATGTGTCAAGTACAGTCCTTGTTATAGCTAGTTTTTCAGCCTCTGAGGACTTTGTAAACTGTCCAGATGTATTTATTTTTTAAAAAATTTTCTCAAGGAAAAAAAGGTTAGACTGGGAAAGGGAAAGTGGGATTTGTCTCTAGAAATGATCATATCTTTGAAAAGGAAACTTTTTAAAGGATTTTTTGGGTTTTTTTTCCAGAAGCATTCTTTGCCTTTCAAGCCAATGCAAAAATTCAGATTCTGAAAAGTGTAAAATGCCTTACTCTCCCTTCTCTGTTGCCTACATCGCATTTATCCTTCTTTATTATAATTGGTATATGAACTTGATATTCCCGCCAGAGGAGTTGGAAGAGATGGGAACATTCATTAACTGGAGTAATTGTGTGCCTGTTTAAAACTTGGGGCAGGGGGAAATGGATAGTTCCCATCTGTGGTGTCACCAAATAACAATAAAACAATGCTATGTAGTTGTGTATAGTTCAGAGTACCATTACACATATTTCCTTTTGATGACAACACCACTGAATGTCCCTCTAATTGTCTCACGTGTGTTCATCTTGGCTCTACAACTAGTGTGCAAACTTTCTGAGAACAGAGGCCTGTATGATGTAGTGATTAAGAGGGTGGGCTCCTGATTCCACATTTGCCATGGCTGTGCGAGTTGGGCAAGTTATCTTGCCCATAATTCTCCGTTTCCTCATCTGTAGGATGGGAATAATAATAATAATGGAATAAAAGAGCTAATATTTATAAATTTGTCAGTATAATGTCTTGCATTTTTTTACCCACAGGCTTATTAGAGGTCTTCCTAAGCCTTCAATAAATTATTGTGCTAATCTTTATGTATTAACTAATTTGCTCTAAAAATGGCATCACTTGAAGAGAATCCCTTTCAGAATTATCAATACTTAATTTCTCAAGAAATGGAATGAATGAGAAAGTTAGAAAGGAGGAAAATACAGAATTGATTAAAACCATAAGGTCTTTTATCTCATGGTGATTATGGTGATGCTCCAGGGAACATATTTAAATTAGGGGCGCCCTGTGTATATTTTACCATCTTAATCCAGATTAGATCGTTGTTAAGAATGAAAATATAACTAAGTTGAAAAGAATGAATTGCCCAGTGTATATGGAATGAGTTCTGCTATGTCAGGAGCAAGAGTTCCCTGGTATATTTTATGATTCAGAGATTTCAGTGGGTGGGGCTAGAAGATTGGAGTCTTTTGAGTAAAATATAAAACCATTCCACATACTCATTTCTTACCAATGATAGCTGGCCCTAGTCCCTACCAGTCAAATCTTTTGTCCCTGAGTCTCCAACCTAGAAGCTCTGACATCCGTTTCCCATTTCTGAACATTTTCCTGAGCACGTTCCCAAAGTATACATATGTCACCACTAGACCTCCTCTACCCCGAAATAGGCCCTTAAAAATATCAAAAAATAAACAACAAAAGAAATCAGATGTCTTCATATTTTAAAACAACAATATTTCAGAGTAAAAATGAAATTTGGTGAAATAGGAATAAAGTCAGTGTTTTAGTTAATAGTGATGTCCTGATATCAATTTTTTAGTTTTGACAAATGTATCATGGTTAGATAATGTTAACAGGAACCAGGGAAACAGGAACTCTTTGTACTATCTTTGCAACTTTTCTGTATCTAAAATTATTTCAAATAAATAGTTTACTTAAAAAATGAAATTTGAGATGATCTAATCCATTTATCTTAATTTATATAGAAAGAAACTGAATTCCAGAACTCAGGCACCTGAGTGACCAAACTCCTAGTTTCCTGATCCCTCAGTTCAGTGATATATTTGAAAATGTATTTAGAAACTTTACCTCAGTTAACTTAACCAATGCATTTGTTTATAAAAGAAAGTACGGTATTTTCCATTTTTGTTCTACCATAACCCATAGATAGCATTAAAGTCCATCACATGGGGTCTGAAGGGGTGTTTACACTAAGAGGTCTGAGTATGAGGCTAGGAAGTGGAGTCTCTTACCCAAAACCATCTGGCCTAAATTCAGCCCAATTCTATAGTGCCATCATATTCCCATGCAGGTCCTGGATTGAGGGCCATGTGGAATTAGAGGTTATGCCCTGAAGATGAGTGCACGTAGGGGTCTCAGGAGCACAAAGTTTTCAAAAGGAATGCCAGCACTTTGGCCCAAAGCAGTGTTTCAACCCCAGTGAGTACACTTTGGCTGCTTACTCACTGGCTTTGGAACTCAGGCTGGCAAAGACACCCATCTCTTGCATTTGTTGAGTTTGGACTTTGATGTCTTCTGTTGGCTATTCTGGTTTCCTACACCTGGTCATGCCCCCTGCCTTGAGCTTCTGCTATGCTCCCAGGCTTTGGTACCTCGCCTGCTTTCTCCTGGCTTTCAAACCTCTTGACTTTCCCACTAGTCATTGGCTTTACCTTTTCCACCTGGCCTTGACAGCTTGCACCAGCCCTGTCCTGCAATGCTTATTGGCTCTTGACTAGTAAATCACCATGGATAGCATGTGGTAGTGTTATGAGAATAGTCTGCCTTCTCAAGGAGAATCTAAGCTCCTTTAAAAGGACTATATCTCGCTTGTTTTCTTGAACCAACATCTATCCTAGTGCTGGGAAACATCACCACAGATGGCCTGGAATTTGTTTCCGCATTGACAATCCTTTCTATCTTTTTCCCTGACCAGTAGCTAGACATAAGGTCATCTTAGTTCTGTTTTTGATTGAGAAGAATCCCAGTACCAAGAAAAATGGGCAGACTTGGAGTTAGACAATAGTGGTTTGAAGCTGAAATTTGCCAGGGATTTTTCCTCTTTGAGCCTCAGTTTTTTCATCTATTAGAGGAGGTTATTGATAGCCTCAAGATTTCTGAGTAACTACACGCAAGACATTTTCTCACGTTATAATGGAATTAAATTGTCATACATCAGAAGTGAAGGGACCTCAGAGTCCTTCAGCTGCCCCTACCCCAGTTTTATAGTATAGATGAACTACTCCTGAGGTCCCAGGAGATACCATTATATCAGTAGATTATAGAATTAATGGATGGAGCCACATTCTCCAATTTAATCCCAGAATCTTCTAGAACGGTCTCCTCTTCTAACTTGCGTTAATTCAGCCTGTAATTTCTTGGTGTTGACATTATTGCTGTAACATCATCTCTGAGCTAGATGACAAAACTTTATAAAGAGCGTGATGGCAATTTTGTTTGAAACCTGAATATGCATAGACTGAAAGGAAATACACTAAGATGTTAAATGGTGGCCATGTTTTGAGATTATGGGTTTTATTTTTCTTTTCTATTTTCCATTTTCTCCAATGAATATATAACTTCTGTAGTCAGAAAAACAGATAGTGTACAAAAATATTTTTGAAAATACCTGCATTTACTAGAGATAAGGGAGAAATGAAGGGGATGAGAGAGGAAGCGGTTGGAAGGCCCCAAGTAAGTTATGTTCTTGTTCATTTATTCTTTCGATAAATGTTCGTTGACCACTTAATATATATAAATCCTTGAATTAAGTCTTTGTCAGATGTAAAGTAAATCAGAAACAGAAAAGTAAATCAGAAAATTGACCTCGAGTGATTTGGACTTTAGGAGAGGATATATAAATGGATATGAAAAGTATAATTTTAGAGTCCATGCATTAAAGGCTGTAGGAAATCCTCACACAAGGAGCTTTGGCTTAAACGAGAAAAAGTCACCTTGGATTTATTGTGAAAGACTTCATTAAGGAGGTAGCACTTGATTTGGGCCATGGAGGATGCGTAGGATTTTTGATAAGTGAAGACAGAAGAAGAGAACATTGCTCTCTCCACACAATTCCTTTCACTCCCCTGTAGCTAGCTATGAGAGAATGTGAGAGAGAAACTGTGGAAATGGAAACTCTCTAAACTCCAGACGGTATGAAGATGGGCCTGTGGAGAGAGGAGTAGAAATGAGGAACTTCTTGAGGGCAGGAATTCCACCCTCCTCATCTTTGTCTTCCTAGTGCACCAGTCTGGGCATGTAGGGTCTCTGTGCTTAGTTAATGTTTAGTAAATGGACAAATAAATTACCAGTGAAGTCATAAGCCAAAGTGGTCAGTAGTAGCATTGAATTTCTCCAAATCCATGGAATCACTCCGATTCACTTTCCGGGAAGGAACTTAAAATACATAATGTTAGTTTGTAAATTGGTTATGCAATGGCTATTTTAATGTTTCTTATTCCCCACTGTGTACACACCTACCTTCTCAAAGTACTCCCGTTATTCTCTGAATGTCCTCTGTCCTAAACTGGGAATCAATTGCTTAACTGTAATCCACTACCCCCACTCAACTATACTTACTGCAGACCACCTCTGTGCCTTGTCCGTGGTTTTCCCCCAGGGCCTGGCAAATGGACTGCCCTGGAGTGGGTACTATATAAATACTTGTGGAATGAATGAATACCTGGTGTCTCATGATGATGTTGATAAAGTGGCAGACAGATATCAATGGATGTGTCATCTTGATTATAATTGATGACTATGGATTGGGGGAAGTTTAGGCATCTAGTAACTGCCTGCAAGTTCATTTGGGGTCCCAAGTTGGGTCATAGTTTAGAGAGGATGGAATTAGGTTAGAACAGAATATATAACATGGTTTTTTTGCTTACTAAAGGACCAAACAATAAGCAAAATCAAATGCTATGGGGTGGGACAGTAAGGGCTGCTCAGAACTTCCCTCCTGGGGTTCCACTTGTTTGAGAGAGCCTCGATTTGGTCTGGACCAACCAACCTCAGAAAGTAATAAAGTAGAGAATTTCAGTACATTTCCTACATAAATATAAACATTAAATGAAAATTGTCTGAAACTGAGTTCTTTAACATTTCCCCTGCCCTTTGCTAAAAACAGGCACCATTAGCCTTCCTGATTAAACCCTCTAATGACTCCTAGATTCAATCTTTCCACCTGTTAACAGAGATGAGCTGTTAGTGCTCTTATCTAAAGCCAGTCTTCCCCATCTACTTGTGCTATATCCCATTCCCTCTTTGCTTATTCAAGGATTTTGCTCCAGGAATTCTCTTCTCTTTATTGGATAATTCCCATAAACATATAAACGTGCTGTTATTTCTCTCATCTTAAGAAAACCTTCTGTGGACCTCACTTCTGCCCCTTTTCTTTGTTCTCTCTTTTAGCAAAGTTCTTTGTAAGATTTGTATGCACTTCCTCTCTCAAATTCCTCTTCTCTCATTCCCTCTTCAACCACTCCACTGGGATTTTTGCCCCCAATACACCATCAAAACTGTACCAGTCCACACCCATGACCCCCACATTAATAAAGCCAGTGCTCAATTCTTAATCTTCACCTTGCTTGGTCTATCAGTGCATTTGAAATAGTTGATTAGCCCCTCTTGTTTCTTCATTTGGTTTCCAATTTCTCTGACTGCTCCATTTCAGCACCCTTTGCTGATTCTGCCTCTTTTCTCTCCTCTTAATGTTGGAGTATCCTAAGCTCAGCTATTTGTCCTCTTTCCTTTATCTTCACTCTTTTCCTCATCCAGTCTTATGGCTTTAAATACCAAGTGTGTGTCAACAATTCGCAGATGTGTCTCCAGTACAGACCTCTCTCCAAAACTCCAGACATTTCTATTCAGCTGCCCTCTGGAAATTTCTACCTGGAGGTCCAGAAACCTCACTCTTAACGTATCCATGCTTAATACCTTTCTTTCTCTCATACCCTAAATCCAATTCAGGGTACAGCCTGTTAGCCATATTGTAAAAAGTACATCTGGAATTCTGCCACTTCTCACTACTTCCACTGCTGCCGCTGTGGTGCAAGCATCCATCACCTCTTGCCGCAATTACTGCTAAGATCTCCTGGCTGGTCTTTCTCCTTTTGCACTTGCCCCCTACAGATTCTTCTCAATACAGCAGCTAGAGTGATCCTTTTAAACCATAGATCATGTCACTTCTTTGCTCAGAACCCTTCACTAGATCTCCTCTCACTCAGAATAAAAGGCAAAGTCCTTACAATGGCCCATAAGGTGTTATGTGGTATATACTCTTCCCACCTCCTCCCGTTTCTTCATCTCCTGCTACCCTTCCCCTTATTCTTTTTGCTTCAGATACACTGGCTTCTTTGATGTTTCTTGATTATGCCAGAAACTCTTAGTCTCTTTATACTGCCTGTTCCTTTTGTTTGGAGATATCTGCATGGTATTGCCCTCACCTTCAGATCTTTGCTCAAATGCCACCTTCTCCATGAAATTTGCACCATCCTACTCCTGGCACTCCCAGTCCCTCTTATCCTGCTCGGCACTAATCAATTTCTAGCATCTTATGTACTTATTTATTATGTCCATTGTTTACTCTATCCCTGCTCCAATATAGGCTCCATGAGGATGTGAATCTTTGTTTGTGTTTTTTTTTTTTTCCTCACTGACAAATCGCAAACATCTAGCATAATGCCTGACACACAGAGGGCACTCAGTAAATACTTGTTGAGTGAATTAATGATGCCTTTTTTTTACTTTTCCCTCTTCCCATGTAGCCATTCATTCATCAAATCCAGTTATTCCTACCAGTCCCTTTCTAACAATCTCACTCCACTCCAGCCACACCCATTCCCCAGATCCTCATTATCTCTCACCTAAGCTGTTTTTCTGCGCCTTTTTCTGGACCAAACCTCTCCTGAACACTTTCCCTAAGTTCGTTTAGGGAAGTTATCTCTGACCATGCTGAGCTCCTAACTTCAGTGATACCCCGTTGCCCATATGATGAAATTCCAACTCCGTAGCTTGGTCCCCAAGGGCTTCTAACTTAGCATTCGTCTCGCCTCCCACCATTCCTCTCTACAGCTCCTCTTCCTGCCAGATAACCTTATGACATGTTGCCATTATTTTCCTCTGTGCTTTTGCACATGCTGTTCTCTCCCACCTAGGAAGTCTTCTCTCAACTCTCCCATCTGTTCTCCAAGGGCTTGCTTAATGCTTTGTGGTCTAGATCTCTGATCCTTAACAAAGTAGGCATTAATGATACTCTGACCCTAATGTGCTCATATAGCTCCTTTACACATAACAAGGAGCCCTGGTCAATAGGTGTGTTTTAGAAGATATTGCAGAGAGTGAAGAATAAATGCCCTGCTTAAGGTGGGAGGCAATGAAAATACCTAAAATGCCATAAAGGATTCCTTTGATCTCCTCCTTAAAGCATTTCCTGACCCTCTTGGCCTGAAAGATCTCTCCCCCTCTGACTTCTCACAACAGTTTATTATCTGTACCACATGAATGGCAGTTCTTTATGTACTGCCCTGTGATGGCTTCTTAACTGTTCTCTTGAACAATTTAATCATGTGTTGCCATCTTATTTCTCTTGTGTTTATTTTTGCCTTTTTTCCCTCTGTGAGGACAGGAACCATGTCCTACACTTCTGGGTATCCCTCAGGGTACCTATCAGAGCTCTTTGCACAAGGCAGGTGCTCATTAAATATTTGCATTGACAAGCAGGACATATCATTACCCTGTGCCCACCACTTTGGGTGGTAATGAGGGAAAGAACTCCCCCCTGTTTTTAACTGTGCCATCTGTGGCTTTGGAAACCCCAAGGGTCCCATTTTTCGACTTTCCTTTGAATTAGGGTTGAGTAGCCCAGCCCAGATCCCACTCCAGTTTGGTCCTCATGCTGGTGTTTGGCAATGCTCCAAGGGACTAATTTTTCAGGAGCAAGACATGTTGATCACCCCTTGCTATGTGCTAGCCAAGCGCTGAGTCCCGGACTCTTTTCTCTGCCCTCTACCAAAGCCCAGACCATAAATTTTGAGAGTGAGAGTAGGGTAAGGGAGTGAGCAAGGGCAGAAAAGGGCAGTGGTAGGTGTGGGTCCCCTGGACGCAGATTCAAATCTCAGTTCTACTCTTCTTAGATGTTTGATTCAGGGTGAGTTCCTTAACCTTTTTGAGTCTTGATTTCCTCACTTAAAGGCTGTGGGTTAGAATTCCTTGCCCATACTCTGTTTATGAAGATTAAATAAAAAGCATCTAATATAGTGCCTGACCCAGAGGAGATGCCTGGTAAGTAAATGGCAGCCAATATATGCTGCTTTTGAGTTTTCAGAGTGTGGCCACAGTCATGACAACATTTACTCCTCATAATAGCCCTGTGAATCGGGTAGGGTGCATTTACTGTGTCTCTTTTACAGATGAATACAAGGAAGTCTGGAAAACTTAACTGGTTTCTTAATATCACTCATAAATGTCATGACTAAACAAGGTTGAAAATCTAAATCTCCTGTTTTCTAAACCCAAAACACTTTGATAGATTAAGCTTGATATGAATAAAGCAATGTCTTTACTTAGAGACTGAGGGGTACAATATTTTACATTGGTTGCAGTTACAGCACGGCGTGTTCTGTAGTTGGATCCTTGTATTTAATCAGTTTCTTTTATACAAACTCATGGATGGATATTATTTTTGAGAAGGAAGGCTTATTTTTTCTTTCAATACCTTATTCTGTAAGTTTTGTCACCAATCCAACATATAATAACCTAAAGCATTTTTTATTTTCTTAACAAAAATATAAGGACTTTTAAAATAAAAAGTAGCTGAAACTTTTTCTCTGAAGTGGGTCTCCAAGGAGGCAAAGAATTGCCAGACAATTACTTTCTTCTCCCTCCATATAGGAGGCAAAATGTAGTCTTATTAAAATCCTGAGAATAAATTCACTTAAGCTCCCCACTGCAGGATGTTTTTCTGACAAGTTCTGTCTCAAAAAAGTATGTTGTACAACTAATTAAGAAATTATTTTGACAGGGTGAATGTTTTGAAGCTCTGTGTTGTACACAACCTAATATAATCTAATTTTCTTCCAGTGAAACAAAATATGTGGATAAAAAAAAAAAAACATGGCCAGATAATATCAATAATAGGAGTGGCTCAATTTCAGCTGAGAAGAATTCAGGAAGCAGTCAGCCAATTTGTCTAGGGAAATTTGTTCTCGGCTAAGATGGTATAAAAGGTCTTACCCCTGGGCAAACCATTTATTTTAAAAGTTTAGAAAAAATATTTTTTTCACTGATTGTAAGATTTCTCAGAGTTACCATTTCTGCATACGAAGATGCAGGATGGGAGGTAAATGGTTTGCTATCTAGAAGGATAGCAAATTGGGAGTGTTTTTGAGTATTTACAATTAAGCTCCATTGTGGGTTTTAAGCATATTCTGGGTTTGAAGCACATTACAAGAAAGATTGTGGATAAGTCGGGGCATCTATAAATTCCTAGCTGACAGACTATCCTAGTCTGTGTGTGTGTGAATAGCTACAAATAATCCAAAGTCTTTATTTTCCCTATTCCTTTTGTTTCTAATTGATACTTTTAGAGTCCAGGTAAGAAAACTTGTAGTAAAATGAATACCAAATAAGTGCTACTTATATATGAATTTTTATATTAAAATTTTTGCAACAATTTTCATTATAAAATGAGAAATACATTCTTGAAGTTTGTGTGTGGGGAGTTATCCCAAATTGTACCTAAGAATACAAAGAACACTTTAAAAATTCCCATACATAAATGAAAATAGTATTTCAGGGCAAAAGCTAATAAGGCTCTCAAAATTATGAATACAAAATACATGGGAGTATTTTTCTTGTTTCAAATGGAAATTAGTGAGCCTACACAGAGTAGCTGTTTCTAGGTCTTTTGCTATGTTCTACAGGACACTGCTTCCTAAATACTGCTGACTCAAATGGAGCATTTTTTAAAAATACCTATTGTCACAACCAACTGAATCAGAACTTTCCTTTCAAAAGCTCCTCAACATTTGACAAAAAGGGCTTAGTGATGAGGAAAGTGAGGAAGAGGAAGTAGTCTAGAAGGACTCTGGTTTTCTGGCCTGGGTTATAGGATATGGCGCCAAGACAAAAGTAGCTTCAAGGGGAAGATGATGTGATCAGTCTTGGACATGTTGAATTTGAGGTGTTCATGGGAATCTAGGTGGAGGCAACAAATAGTTTGTTACAAAACATGGATCTTGAGGTCAATGGAGAAGGCCAGATCAGAGATGTGGATTGTTGACTTGTCCATTGGTTCTTGAACATTTCAGTAGCAGACAAGAACAAGGTTTCCCATAGTGAGAGTCTGGAGTGAGAAGAAAGCTGTGATCTTCAATTCAAAAACATTTTCTGATTACCTACTGCATGCCAGGCATTGAACCAGGCACTGGGTGATCAAAATGAATGTCTCTTCACTCAATTAATTCATTGTTTAGTTGAGTAGAAAAATTCATAATTGAATATTTTGGAGCATAATAATGTTCCAATGGTTTATGTTGGTGCAGGTGCTAGGAGACCTAGGAGTGCCCAGAAGAAGGGGTGTACTGGAAGCCATTGATATTTGAGATGAATAAAACAAAGGATAAAGCAAGAAGTCAATACTCTCAATGATCAAGGTGGTTTGTCATGCTTGAGGAAGAGGGATGAAGAATTCTCAAAACCCTTCTACCTTAGGATTTCCAGATTTAGCACCTCCCATCAAACCAAACCAAACAAAACCAGAATGCCCAGTTAAATTTAAATGTCAGGTAAACAGTGAATAATTTTTTAATCTAACTATGTTCTATGCAATGTTTAGGGCATACTTATGGTAAAAAAAATCATTGTTTATCTGAAATTCAAACTGAACTGGATACCCTGTGTATTTTTTTCTACTTTTGTGATTCAATAATGATCCCTTGCTATATTGTTATTGCTATTTTATTATTATATACCATTGTGATAGTGCTTTACAGCATTCAAAATGTTTTCATACCTTCTGATAGCCCTAGGCATGTTGAACCAATATACCTTCTCACTGGAGAATGTTTACACTTGATCCCTGTTTTCTTGTCAACAGAATGTTCTCCAAAAACATAATTATACTTCTCATGATGATATCCTTGTTTGCTTTCATTCAGTGGACAAAGTATTTTCACATAACTATCTCACATGTCCTTATAACGGTCCTAAGAGGTTGGTAGGGCAGAGATTAGTACATCCATTTCCATATAAGAAATAGACACAATAAAGTTCAATGACTTGCCCAGGGTCACACAGCTTAATTTTGGTAGAGTGAGACCCTAACCCATCTCTACTGACTTGAACTCCAGTTCTTGTTTTGTTATGCTATCTCTAAGAAAAGATAAAACCCATCAAACAGAGGTTAGCCTCTGCATTCTCAGATTTTGCCTGATGTAGGGATGTAACCTCTAAATTACATTTGAACAGACTTAAAACTTGGGGTAAATGATTGATAGACCAATGTAAAGGGAGATGACCTTCATAAATTAGCTACATTTATAGAGGATTAATAAAAATTGGAAACTTCCAAATATCTGTGAACAGCTGCCATTAATGAAGTCTTTAAATATTCTTTATAATTATATGTTGATCACTAGATGTATTCTATTCTTATGACTTCCGTATTTGGAAAAACCGTTTGCATAACGCAGTATATCCAGTTTGTTCCTTGGTGTCTGTAAACTTGTAAATAATTTCATGAATTAAAATGGCTCAAGGAAAGAACATAGTTTATAACTGAAAATTTAATAGGGCGTAGATATTTATGTAATCTATTACTATATATTTGCTCAGTAATGTATTCCCTGTATGTTTTATGGGACATGAATCTGATCTCTGAGAGTCTAAATTGAGGTTAGTAAATCTATCATAACAAGGATACTAGATTGTTATTAGAAGAACATAAAGCTTTTTACTTTAAATTTAATACTTAATGTCTGTTTTTTTTTAAGTTGCTAAAAATAGAGGCCTTCTTTAGTAGCTAAAGAACCCTCGTCCTAGGAATTCTGTTTTCCATCACCAGCCACTGTCCCTCTATTAGTTTCTTTTTCTGCTGCTTTTAGCTCCTGCTCAATAAATGACACCCATATTTTCATGTTAAATGCTTTCTTTTTTAATTTTATTTTTTTCCGGTTTTATGGAGTGTTATGAAAAACTGCTCACTTTAAGAAATTGACAGGTCCATTAACAGAGAGCTTTATGTCTGAGAGTCCAAGCAGTTAGGCCTTCTGGATATTCAGGAAGTGGAGGGCGTCAGACCAGTCATTTTTATTGCAAACTGAAATGATGGCTGCAAGGAGATGGGCTCACATTATCACTTTATATAAATCACCCAGCCTGTCTTTCATTTTCTTAGAAACTGGAAAGCTCAGAGTTCTTATACTTCAAATAAGAAAAGAACAGAAAGCTTATGAGACTGGGTCCTGCCCAAGATTTGTTCAGCCCAGCTTGTGTCTCAGGGTACCAAGTGACATATAGGAAGACATGCACGTCCCCTTTGATTAATTTCAAAGAGTACATATGTCTCTCAAATAAATGAGCATGGGTTTTGTAACCAGACAAACCTGGTCATAAATCTCAGCTTTGCCACTGACTAGCTGTGTGACCATGGACAGTTGGCTTAACCTTTTATGACCCATTTTTTTTCATCTGTAAAGTGGTGACAGTAATGACTATTAGTTATTCTTCTGATGGGAAAGATGGAGGTGGTTGGGATCCTGAATTCCCTATCAGCTGGAAAAGCTTGTTGAAGATCTGCAGAGGGGGCATTCCAGGAAAATTCACGTTGTTTATTACCAGATCCCTAAGGGGAGCTCTACCCTGCTAGGCTGAAAGCTGAGAGAGCCGTTGCTCCTCTGGCCAAAGACCCAGAATAAATGTAGCCTTCTGAGCCCCTTTCCCCTCACCCACCTCCTCTGGGCCTTTGGAGTCCTACCCTTCTGATGGCAGAAGAGGTACAAAGATAAAGCAAAGGAATGAAGCATCCTTCTCCTCAGGCTGAAGTATCGCTGGCCTAACGTCTCTCTCGAACCGAGACCCCTCTCCTGAAACCCACCTGGTCCTGCCAAGCTGGAGGAGTGCCAAAGGGGAAGCAGCCCCAGGCCCATCTTATGGTACCAATCACATGGATCAAGCCCTTCCACTCAGAAAATTCAAGAGACTCAGAGATGCTGAAAGAACCAGGAGACGAAAAAGCCAAGAGAATGAGCCACGAGGTTGAAAACTCTTCCCTTGTTTTCTGTGGCCCATTATGTGTTCTCTTCCCTATGGGTTACAGCAGAGTTTCTCAACCTCAGCACTGTGAACATTTGGGGCTGAATAACTCTGTTGTGGGGGGCTGTTTGGTGCATTTTAGGGTGTCTTGCAGCATCCCTAGACTCTACCTATTCCAGTAGCACCTCACTTTCAGTTGTGACAAGTAAAAATGTCTCCAGGCATTGCTGCGGCAATGTCATCTTGAGGGCAAAATCACCTCCAGTAGAGAACCACTAGGTTGAAAGAAAGAGGGAATCTTGAAATCTCTCTGGAGGCTGGAGTAAGTCACTGAGGCATGTATAGCAGGATTAAAGACAATAAAAAAAGTGCTGTATGTAGTGCTTGAGATATAGAAGGGGCTCAATGAATGTAGCTTCCTTTTATTCCTCTCTCCCTGGAGTGGGCACTGGTATGCCATTAGATCCCCAGTTAAGGACTGAGGCACTCATTCTCTCAACTAGTGGGAACACTGGCTGCTGACAGCTCACAGCTGAGTCTTGTGCCTTGATTGGGGTTATTGCTGAAGGGCCATCTCAGCTTACTAGCTCCCTGTGGAATCTGAGACTTTTGTGACTGCATTGTGTGTCCACTTCCCCCTTGCCCAGTCCTGCTTCCCTTACTCCCCATAGGTGGTGTTCCTGTGACCTCTCTGTAGTCAACTTCCTGTCCACAGATCTCTGCCTCAGAGTCTGTTTCCCAGGGAACTCAACCTAAGATACGCTCCTTTTGTCCTAAGCTTTATGGAAATCTGTCTTTTTTTAAGTGAGATAATGCAAGTCAAGTCCTTAGTACTGTAGTAACTGTGCAATAAATACCAGCTATTATTATCCATGAATTTATCTATCACATTATTTAAATTATCTGTATTTTAGATTTTATTACTCCTTGTGGGTAATGTGTTTCTGAGACAATTATCCTTAAGAATAAATTGTGTGTCACTTTCCCCCAATATTCTACCTTTCAAGACTCATGGAGGCTAGTTCATTCTCATGAGCTCTGGTGCACATATCTGCTCATAATGGTATTCTGATTTTGTAAGTTTTGGTCATAGGTGGTAACCCCCTTTTAAAATGTCTCCACTGAGCATGTTGAGACAAACTCTTGAGGGATCACAGCAGGGTGGGGAGGGAGGGTTTTAGACCCCATTTCCACTCCATGTTACCGTAAATTTCTATCTGTGCTGCTTCCACACTGACCTCACTTGTGAATAATAGGTTTTTTCACTCTTGGCAGATCAGACGTTTTTGAGAATCATCTTTGCTTCTCTTTTGTCTTCTCCAACTTCACTCCCAACACTTTATGTCACAGGCTTTCAATAGACACAGACTGAGATGTGGTTGAAGGAGCAGGGTATGAGGCTCAGAAGGCAGAGAAGGAATGTTTGCTGAGGTGCAAAAACAAAGCATCTCTTGCTGGAGAATGTAAACCACAGGCTTCTCAGTGGGGACCAGGGGGCAGGAGACCCATAGCATAAACACAGAAATCTTTCTGGTATATAATCACTGACATACATTCACATAACATTTACTGAATGCTTACTACATCCCAGAGCCTTTTATCTGACCAGTCTTTTCTAATCTGATGTCCTCCTAAGTAAGGACTGTCATTGTCCCCATTTTTCAGGTGAAGAAATTGAGACACAGAGAACCTATTCAAACTGGAAGGGCAGAATTCAAACCCAGATCTGCTCAATTTCAGAGACTTCTCCAAATGACCTCTGATGGGGAGAAAGAGCATTCTCTACCCACTCTGGGTCGTTTCTGGCTGGGCTACAAATTAAATTGACATGAGGCCAAATAGCAGGAGAAAATCAAACAAAGCTTTATAAAACATGTACATGGGAGAGACCAGGGAGTGTCTCTCGACAAAATGGTGGAGAGTCTCCTCTTATATAGACAAACGAGGATTTTGGGGGGCAGTTGGGAGTGTCAGCCACGAGGGATTACAAGAAAAGCACAATAAAGTTATTATGCAGATTTAAGGCCTCTCCTTCCACACTGACCAGTTTCTAGAGATAAGGTCATCCACCTCTCTTCCCCCTACAGAGAAGGAGATATCTTTACAACTGGAGATTTCCCTTATAAATGTCAATGTTTGGTACACAGAACTTTGATAAGAATGGGTGTAGCAAAGACCCTCCTGGTTTATCGATACCCAGAGTCTTCCAAGGTGAGGCCTGTCCTTGAGCCCATCCCAAATTCTTTTAGACAATTGGGGGGGGGGTGTCAAATGTCCTTCAGAGCAGGGTAGAGAGAGACACATCTTGAGGTGGCCAATTCTGATCCCCCACACCTCTCTAGTTTAAAATTTCTCAGATGATCTGGCCAAAGCTTTTTCCATGAAATCTTATGGAAAAGAATGTAAAATCTTATGAAATTTTAAGATAAAATTATGAGAGATCCCCCCTCCCCCAAATTATCCTGGGTAGGAGCAGGTCGCTTTCAGACCCCAATTCCCTCTCCTTTTTAGAGGAAAATTCATTTTCTCAATCTTGGTATCCATGAGGAGTTATTTTCCCTCTAACACACTCCCAGTCTCTCTTGTCTGTTTTCTCAGCCCTCTATGGAGGTGGAGTGGACCTCTCCGACTGGTAAATGTGGAAAGAGTAACTAAGCATCCTCAATTCAGCAACACCTTTGCTGTTTCTCTTGCGAGTGCCCGCCTCCCTTTTTAGAGAGCAGTTGAGGTCCTATACTCTTCCATATGCAATTCTTTCCTGGCTAGGCTGCCCTGTCATGACTGGGTGGATAAGAAGCCTTCCTAGTTTGGAGGTTCAGTTAGCTGGTCCACTGGACTCTCACCTAAGCTATATAGTCTCTTGTTTAGCTTCTGTGAGTAATAAAGGTGATATTTGGCCTCCATCTCGACTCTTCTGTTTCTCCTATTGTTCAGAACCTGGCTGGAAAGGAGGCCTATTTATTGCAGACTCTGTTGGAGCCCTCAACATTCCTGACTGCTAGGAATATTTGGGGAAAGCTTGAGATCTTCTGGTCTATGTATTGAACTTGCTTTCCTGTTTGCTCAGCCCTAGCTTGGGAGTTCCTCCCAAGCAGGAAGTCTATTCATCTTTCTTTTTTCTCCCTCATAATCTTCCTGTTGCCAGGGTCCACAGCAAGGAGCTAAATAAGAATTTTATTAGCTACATATCTTAAGTTTCTTGAGTATGGAAAAGCGGGCCTCATACCATGAAAATCTTCTCTTCGGAGATTATCTGGTTGTTTCAAAAATGATATTAATAAAAATAACATATGAAATTGACCATTTTCGTATGGTACTCGTGGTAAAGTTTTTGTTGTAACTGACAAACCAGGTGCAGAATATTCCATGTATAATTTAGACCCCTTCCCTGTGGGCTGCTCTGCTGGTTTTGTATATAACTTCAGTTATTATTGCCATTAAGAAAAGATATTTTAGGGACAAACTCATTCTTTGAATAGATTGTTATCTCAAATTTAAAAAGATTACGGGAACTGGCAATCAATGCAGCCATCTAATTGCTATTTCTCCAATTAAAAATTAATATACAGAAAGAGCTGCCTGGAACCAGTTGGTCTGTAGATAATTTTGAAATGAGGAAAAAGAATAACAGTTTAAAAGCAGTGGGCTTGGGTGGGTGCAGGAAAGGTTTGTGGCTCCTGGTCTCCTCTGTAGTAAGGCTGCAGGGACAGGCGTGTTCCTGACCTTGTGCCTGTGGCCGCCACACCCAGGGCTGACTGGGAAACAAAGGACCGCTGAGCTTGTGTCTCTCTGTTCCTCCTCTGTTAAAGATTTATGTATAAAATCCCTGTATTTTGTGATGTACTTAAGAATAGATGGCAGGTGTCATTTTCATAGAGTGCATGTCATTTTATCGAAGCAGCGGAAAACGTGTGACGGTGCTTGTGCTAAAAATGGTCCTCTGTTCTTTGAGAATGTCAGCGATGCCATCCCAGCTCCTTCTCTTCTGCAGAACTTCATTTGCTAAGCAGTGTTCAGATAGATGGGGACCAAGGAAAATGAAATCAAAGGAAGCCTCTTGTGTCTTGAAGACAGGATGTCCTTCTACTTGGTTTAGAATAAGCCTCTTGAATCTGAAAGAATCATACTTTGCATTTTGAGTATAATAGTCACTTAGATTTAATCTGGAACAAATTGTACACATTTATACATACATACATATTATACATACATACATATATGTGTGTATACATAAAATGAGTGGGAAAGCTCTTATATCCAGAGGTATAATCAGATCCCAGTAAGGAGGTGGGTTTCAATGAGAAAAGAGCAGCCCTATAACTGATGGAGCAGGTTTTTGTGTGGAATTCACTCCTGGGGTACTGAAATGTTACTTCAGGTCCTCACATTTCCAGAAAGGTAAGATAGAGTTGGAGAAGACACAGAGAAAGAGTATGGGAACGCTTCAGGGGATGGGAGGCTGACAAAAAGATGAGACTCTAGTCTGGAAAGACTGAGGCAGAGAAGGGACGTGTCAGCTGCCTACAGATGCGTGAAGGGATTGGAGCACATGAGTGGGGACATGTCCAACAAAGCCTAGCTGTGTGTACTCAGGGAACCATCTGTGAAATTTGTGAATAGCGACTGAGGAATCAAAAGGGAAAAGAACTGAGATGGAAAGGAGACTGAGAGGCAGGTTTAGAACCAGGAAAAATGAATGTTACTTAGAATACAGGCACCAAACATAGGGTGCTTATCATCCCCAGATAGGGTAAGTTACATACAAATAGTTCTCATCAAACTATGGATGACAGATCTGTTATGTGTGTCAAGGAAGACCAGAGAGCCCTCCCACAATTCCTTGTTCTCTGCTTCCATCTTTGCTCTGAGTCTCACTCAATGACCCTCTTGGTCTTCAGTGGTTAAGCCTGAGTCTGGGGAGACTTCCCACACACCTCCTCTCCTTCCACCCAGCCCTCAAAGCCTTTCACTTCTGACTCCTACATACTGCTCTAGTCAGTCCTGGTTTTCAGCCATCATAGCCACTGCCTTACTAATGCTCAGACACTAACAGAGATGAATAAAATCAGAGCCTAAGGGGATGGGCCAGTGTCTGAAGCATTGGTATTTTTTAAAAAGTTAGCTTGCCTTACCTAACCAATTTTCTCTCCCCTACACATACCTTAGATTCTTCTACCTCAGATTCTTCTACTTCTTTACCTTTGATCATACAATTTCTTCTTGTGGAAGGCCCACATTTTCCAAATCTGCATCTACAATTCCTATCACTTTTTAAGACCTAGTTCCATTGCTGCCTTCTCCAAAGTTTTCCTAATCCTACTCCTCCTCAGAACTCCCATAATACTTCCTGGTAACTTTCATATAGTATTTACCACTTTGGACCCAGAATTTTAGACGCAAATGTGTGTATCTCATTTTTCTTTGAAAACTATAAGTTTCTTGGAGATAAGTCTTATGATTTTTTTAGTAGCTGTTAGTGTCAGAAAGTAAAGTAGTTTCAACATGGCAAACTAAGATCTTGATATGTACCTGATACATTAATCTTCATAACCATCCTGTAATGTAGGTACTATTATTAGTATCATCATCTCCATTTTGCGGGTAAAGAAACAGAGACACTAAGCCAAGGTCACAGCTAGTATGTGGTTGAGTCAAGATTTGAACCCAGGCAGCCTGGTCCGTGTTCTTAACAGCTATTTTCTGCTGTCTTTCAAATCAATGAGTAAAAAGTAAGGGTCTGTGGATCAGGATAGTGTGCATTTTGGCAAGGTCCTTTTGACCACCAGGATGCCTGTCCAAAGCAGTGATTCTGGGGATAATAGGTTGACAGCAGAGCTGAGCTGGGGTACTCATCAGTGTTCACAGTTCTGTGCCTCCAGGGAACCCACCTCAGCTTCTCTCCGTCCCCTTCTCTCCTGGGCTCAAACCCTGGCTTTTCCTTCTCCCAAAGAAACCAACATTCAGGGATAAGAGGCAGCATGCTCCCATGTGGTCAGCCGTGGAATGCCACAAGAGAGAAGATAGCATCAAGTGTGGGTGTGTTGGGTGTATGTGTTCGTTGTTTCTCCAGCTGCCTCTGTAGTATTTTTTTTTTAATTGAGGATGGATTTGGGTATCTCTGTGTCCCTGGGCCCCAGTGTTTCATATTTTACAATCCCGTAGGAGAACTTTACAGGTGTGGGGAAGGGGGGGATTTATCATGTGTCCAAGAAAATGAGGTTTTCTTGTGGCCAAGTAAGGGGTAAGGAGTAGGAGGATGGGATGGGGAGACAGTTGTAGTAATTGACTATTCCCTCTTCTCTGTAGAACGGAGAACTGGAGAGCAAGTGATAGGCAATGGTCATCAAAAAGGAGGCTGGAGAGCCACAGCGACTCTACAGCCTAGGCCAGCCAAAGCCAGAGTGCCCAAGCTGGAAATGCTGAAATTAGCCAACAGCAGGATTTCATAGGCAGCTGCTTCACTTTAAAGGAAAGAAAGATAATTTAAATTTAAGAAGGTGGGTTGAGAGATTCTCTTTTTTATATTAAAAATATATAAACATGGTCACTTATCCCAAAATAAAATCCAATCAATTATTCCCTCATTCATCTATTGATCATACATTGAATATACATGTATTGGAGACCAACTCTGCGTGAAGCCCGGGGCTGGGCACTGTCCATGGACAAGCAGATTTAAAAAGCCAGCCCTGCTCTCCGGGAGACAGACTCATACACAACTAACCAGAATAATATTTAAAGAAATCACTAGATAGGATGGAGAAGTGAGTATGTGGGATAAAGTGAGTTCCTCATTTTTACAAAGTTTGATTAAAAATAGTATATTAAGTTGGATAATCACTAAGAGCACACAAACATAAAAAAGAAAAAAAAGACACATTTTTGTCTTCCCCTCCAGCACTTTCAGTTTTCTATGCCTGGTTTCTTAGAGTAGTTCCGTTTTCTTCCTCTTTTCTTTTGGGTTAGTTGTTCTCCCTTCATTATACAGAACTTACTAGGTTAGGACTCAATATTCAGAGACATGTGTTCAACAGAAAGCAGTGTCTAGATCCTCTGTGGTCCATCCTTAAAGCCAGCCACACCACCAAGAACCTCTCCTATTAGCCCTTTTGTGGATCAGTGGGGTGGTGGTGGTTAGAAAGGCCAGTAGGGTGAGCCAAGTAGAGTGAGCAGATAGGTGTCATCCAGAGGAACACTGGAAACACGGTCCATTGGAGATGTGTCCTAGGCTGGCTACTCTGTCCCCACACCTCCTAGAGCAGAGAGAGCACAGGCCTGCTGCTAGACCAACCCGGGTTTAAGGACTGCCTAGTAGTTTTGTAACTCTGGGAGAGTTATTTGACCCTTCTGAGCCTCTGTTTTCTCATCTGTAAATGGAGTTGAAAATAATGCCCATGTAGTAAGATTGTAGTAAAGAATAAATTGAAGAATTGGAGGAATACATATATAGTGCCTGCATGGTGCTCAACAGATGGTGGCTAATATGATAACTATTATTACACAGCCTCTGTGAGCTGGGATAGGACATTAATGAGTGGCTCCAAGGATGAAGCAGGTAGGTAGCGATGCTTGCTTTTGTCAGTATGGATCCCATTCCTAACCTTTAGCCTTCTGCATGAGGCCAAGTCCAGAAGCACTGCCTGAGGCCTGGCCTGGGTGAGGCACTTGGTCCAGTCCACAGGTTCTCTTGCTCTCACTTGCTCCTGAGAACTGGCAACTGGATAAGGATGCCTCAGAAGGCAGAGACCCCCAAATGTCCCTGCCTCCTCTGCCATCTGTCTGGTTTTTCTTAACACTTGGAGATTAACCCACATCCATGCCCTGATTCCTGAGAGTTGCCTCTGTACTTCATCATGCTGACTACTGTAATGTATAACCCTGGTCTCAAGTCATGTCCTAATCTTTTTCTGTCATCTGGTTTCCCCAAAAGCACTATTTGGTGGACCATCCCCTAAACCTGAGTCCCACTCTGAGACATGTTCCCATGGTATGTTGAGAGATTCTCCTTGGGCTTTTAGTCTAACTTTGTCTTAAAAAGCCAGTAGCAAGCAATTTCCATAGACTCCACCCCCAAAACCAACTCCTACTGAACAAAGGCTAAAATACTGTGAAAATTTTATGTACTTGTGTTGCAGATGTAGAAATGTTTGGAATCTTGAGGGACATTCTGTTCCAATAGCAGGATTCCAGAACGGCATTAGGAGGACATCAACTCATTTGGGTTACTTGCTGGGACTTTTGGAAGTTGAGCAATCTTTAGCTAGCCTCTGTTTTATATTTGATCCTCAAAATCCACATGTAATACTTGGGAATGTTGAGTGTGGAACTTCCTTCTCCCAAGCCAGATTGTGTTTTGCATAATTTTACCCTGCCTACTTAAATTTCCTCTGACACTACCTCTGGACAAGAAAGAGACTTGGATTTCTTTGAATGGAAAACTGAGTTATATACTTACACTGCCTTGTTACCCCACAGTCTGTGTCAAGACTCTAGTTATTCAAGTGGGAGATTCTGTGTCAAAATTTGCTTGAAACTTCTCATCTTTACTCCAGTGGTATATAAGGGAAACACACACCTACTTATGCAGGGGAGGGGGTAGCTCTTCGTGGTGGCAAAGCTACAGCAAGCAATAAGTCACTAACTTCACTAGCAGAAAACTTAGAGGTGAATTGTGCTGAAGCAAGCCAAAAGTTCATTTCATCCAGAACAACAGGATAAATTAGAAGGCAAATTGCTTGCCTGGTCCTCCTTCCTCTTCCGGTATCCGACCCTTGAGGTTGGTGGATAGTAAATCTTTCAGGCTTGCCTCCTAGTTCCAAGAGTTCTTAGATTATGGTCAACTCCTACTAGGATATTTCAGCAGTGAGGAGCCACATGGCATGGAAGAGGATAGGAGTGCCATGCTCTGGACCTCCACTTCCAGCCATGTTCCCACCACTTCCACTTGCTTAGAGATCTGGCTGCCACTCTGTCTCATAGCTGGTCCTGCCATCTTGGCACAGATCTTCTCATGAGATTGTCTTGGAGTCACTGAATGCAGAGAAGTTTGGCATTCCACAGCACTATTGTGATGATTGTCTATAATCTTTTCCTAGCTGACTTTGCCATCTGACAGACAGAAATCTTAATATTCTTCCGGGGCCATCTACCTCAGTTTTAAGGAACTGTTCTAGGTGGTTAATGCTGAATAAGTGAAGATATTCTGTGTGGTCAAAAGGCCCCCTGTCCTCAGAAGACGAGCCCAGGTTCCCAAATGCTCTTTTCAGATGTGTTCTGCCATTGAAGCAAGAAGCATTTGGTGAGCTCTTCCAGGGAGCCCAGAACTGAGATTGGAGTCAAAACCTGGAGCTCCCATCCCTGAAGAGCTTGTGAAGAAACTGCTAATTCTACCTCAGGCTTGGGTTTCATTTCCAGGTTGAGTTCCAGGGAAACTGGAATGGAGTGAATAAAGTAATAAGAATCCTGAACTAAAAGCTTGGTCCTTACTCAGCCGCTCTCTAGATTGTAACCCAGGACAACTAACTTGCCTAACTAATCAGCTGCCTATCTCTGGACCTCTGTTTCTTCCGTAGAAGATGAGGAGGTGGTCCTCTGGTGCTAACAGTCTTTGCTCTATGTTCGTACTCGTCAAATATGCAGTGAACCAAAACCCAGATTAGTCTTGCATTTTTTGTAACGCAGTAACTATAGTATGTAGTTTTCATTTTCTTTACTCACTTTTTGGGGGAGGTCTGTGCCTCCAACCTCCTGCTTTTGAGAAGGAGTGTTTGTGCTCCCTGATTCTCATGGCATCATTCAGTCCTGTGCTTTTCAGGTTGTAAGCTGTGGGCTAAAGGGTTGGTGGAGTTCCTTCAGGTAGACCAGCTCTACATCTGTTTTACAGTCTGGGCTTCAGCTGAGATTTTGTTCAGGTAAGGGGCTGCTCAATCAGCTAATAGAGTCTGAAAGTTCCTCTTTGAACTCATTGCTCTTGTTCTTAGCACCTTTGCCTGGAGTTGTTTCCCCTGCTTGTCTGTGACATTCTGGTGGCATTCTCCGGGGTTCGCCTTGGTCTTCTGCTCTTCTCTCCTTCTCCCTGGGTAGTTTTTCACTCTGGGGCTATTAACAGCCACTTCGCTGACATCTCCATCTGGATAGAAAACTCAGTTTCTCCAAAACTGAACCATCACCTTCTCCACCTCCACACTTTATCCTCAAACTTAGTCTCTCTTCTGTATTCTCCATCTCTTTGGGTTGCACTATCAACCACCTAGCCTCTGAACTTAGAAACTTGGGTCTTATCCTAACCTTTGCCTCTCCCTCCCCACACTACCACTCAGGCACCAAGGGTTGTTGGTTCTCTTTGATATCTCTCCAACGAATCCTCTCCTTCCTTTTCCCTCTGCCATGGGCTTTAGTTCAGGCTCTGATGTCCCTTTTGCTGACAAAGTAATCTTTCTACAACAGAAATATGATTATATCTGCCCTCTGCTTAGAACCCTTGCCCTGGTGCTCCCATTTCCTACTAATGAAGTCCAAACTCCTTGGCACAGCACACAAAGTTCTTTCTGATCTGGCCTCCACATACTTCTCTCATATTCCTCCTCCACCCTGCATGTGATGGTCCTGCAATATCTAAGTTCCTGTGGTCCCTGAAATACATCATCCTGTCAACACTTCTTGCCCTTCCCATGTGCTGTATCCTCTGCCTGGAATGCCCTTCCACCCTTGTTTACTTGGGGAATTACTGTTCATCCTTCAAATGGCAGGCTTAGTAGACACCTTCAAAGGCTCCTCACTGACAGGGGTATTCATCTCCTTCCCCATACAGTGTACCTTTGCTGTATCACTTACCACAAAGTATAACAATTTGTTTGCATGCCTGCACACTCTTCCAGACTATGAGCTCCTGAAAATAGGACTGCATCTGTTTTCATCTTTCTAACCACAGTGCCTAGCATGATGTCTGAGATGTGGTTGATGCTCAGCTAAGCCGAATTCGCATTGAAGGTAGCTGAGTGCCAAATTACCAAATTATAGGGTCCCTTAGTGATGAAGAGGTAACTCACTTATTTTATTCTAAGTTGTCAAAACAGTCATATGTTTTAAAACATCCAGTCATTACGCTGCATAGGGAGGAATAAAGCAAATGGGAAACCAAAACTATGAATAAAAGCATTTTGCATTAGATGCAAATTAAAACACCTAGGTCAATAGTAAGAGACGCAGGGTGGGGATTTCAATGTGAGTTCCTCAGGAAATATTTGCAGCTGATATTTTTAATTGATATTTTCCTGGAGCTGTGAATGTTCTACTCTGTAGCTGATTTGTTCCCATTTGTTTTTACCTTTCAGCTGGCTTCATCTTTGCATAGAATATCTTCTCTGGTTCCATTTCAATTCCAGTTGCTCATGGTGTGCTACCAAAGTAAAGCAGTTGGGGGCCCTTTGGGATTTCATAGCCATTTGATTCAAAAATTTATTCTAGTGGAACGCCTTTAACTATGGTGCTTAAAACATCATGGATAATCAAGTGAGATAAAGAAATGGTCCCCTCTGGGAAAACATACTTCAAATTGTAAAATATTTCCCTCAGATATAGGAGGAAAGGGTGTGTTTTCTGAGAAACCCACTAGCAGTGTGACTTGCTTTGTGTAAGAGGCAACCCCCCTCCGAGCCCCTTCAAGTTCTGGGTCAGCCTAAGGCCTTTGAATGTTCCCCGGTTCCTGGAGCTGTACAGGTTCCTGTTTGAGGTCCCTCCCCGCAAGAGATTCTCTTCCTTGAGAGTTTGCATAAGGGGGGAACTGAGGTTAGATCCTTGCTTTTTCAGGTAAAGGCAGCTCATTTCTTCTTTAGGTGAATGCAGCAGAAGCTGACTTGCAGTGAGGGAGCCAAGGGGTGGCTAACCCTCCCCAGGCCACCCCCAAATTTTTAAAAAATACAATTTGGTATGGACAATGGGCAATTTCTTAATCCTATGTAAAGTGTGAATGAAGCTTCCTCAGGAGATTTTGCTATTTGTTTGATCTGTGTTAGGCAACCTGAGTAAGAACGATGGACTTGCTATGAAATGCAACTTCAGCATGATCCCCTGAGACCCCTCGTCCCAAGACCCCTCTTGCATTCAGTTTTCTGTGCCTGGTCCCTCCTAAATAGAAATTCCAAAGCCACCCTGCTGTGTTTCCCAGTGGTTTGGAAAGCCTGTGTCAAGATCTCTACTACACTTGGTTCACAGGCACACCTGAGAGTCAGCCAATGGTCACATGGAAGAAGGCATGGCTGCATGTACAGAGACAGGGCTGCAGGCTCCTTAAGGAGACGGTGCCACTCTGTGCTGGTGTGGTGGTGTTTTCGTCTCAGAGTCACTGAGTTATGATTTACACAGAATGAAATTCACCTCATTAGGTGGACAGTTCTATGAATGTTGACAACATAAACAGTCGTGCAACCACCACTGCCATCAAGATCCAGAATATTTCAGTCACTCCAAAAAGTTCTCAATGATCTGTCTGTAGTCAATCCTCTTGCTGTCTCAGCCCCTGGCAACTACTGAACTATTCCTTGCTCCAGTAGTTTTTCCACTTCCAGAATGTCATAGAAATGGAATCACAGAGTATTTAGACCTTTGAGTCTGGCTTGTTTCACTTCGCAAACTGCTGAGATTTATCTGTTGCTTCATGTATCTGCAGTTTGTTCCTTTTTATTGCTGAGTACCGTTTTATTAAGTGGATGTTCCACAATTGGTTTATCCATCCACCAGTTGATGGACATTTGGATTGCTTCCAGTTTTTGGTGATTATAAATAAAATTGCCATAAACATTTGCATATAGAGTTTTATGTGGGCATACGTTTTCTTTTCTCTTGGATGATACCTTGGAACAGAATTGCTGGTCATATGCTAAGTATATGTTTAACTTTTATAATAAACTCCCAAACTGGTTTCCAGAGTGACTGTATCCTTTTGCATTTCCACCAGCAGTGTATGAGAGTGTCATTTGGTCTGCATCCTCACTAGCATTTGGTATTGTCCTTTTTTTTTTTTTAATTTGGACCACCAGAATAGTGTGTAGTGCTATCTTGTCATGGTTTTAATTTGCATATCCCCATGACTAATGATATTTAATATCTTTTCTTTGCTTAGTTGCCATTCATAACTCTTCCTTGGTGGAGTGTCCAGATCTTTTGTCCAGTTTTTAAATGGGTAATTCATTTTCTTATTATTGAGTTTTAGGTACTCTTTATATATTGTGAATAAAAGTCTTGTCAGATATGTTTATCAGTGTGTTGCAAATATTTTCTCCTAGGTTGTGGCTTATTTTTCATTTTCCTAAAAGTGGTTTGGAATAGCAGACATTTTTAATCTTGATAAAGTCCATTTATCAATCTTTCATTTATGGTTGTTCATGGCTAAATCATAAACATACTTGGAAAAAGGTAAATAGAGTAAGGGATTCAGTATTTTTGGAAGCAGAATCAGGAGAAAACAATTGATACCTTGAGTCCTTACCTGGATTTCCACCTTCAGTCACCTTCACTATGTTTCTATGTCTTTTTTTTTTTTTTTTATCATTCTCTCTACTGCCCATATCTTTTTCTCATCTCTCCTCTATGTACCTCTATCACTCCCAGCTTTCCGACTTACTGTGGTTGGCTTAGATCTGAGATGAAGAGTGCCTTCTGCACTCTGAGTTGACTGACACTTTCCCTTCCAGATTTTTAAGCCACATTGAAAACACACATTCTCTTCCAGTATGCCCCCAGATGGGGAACGTGATGTCTAGATTCCATATACACTCTTAAAGGCTCTCCGTGTGCCTCTATGCTGTGGGCATTTCTTGATTACTGTATTTCTTGTAAACTCTTCTGCCTGGATCTTTTAAATCTTCCTATTTGCCTCTGCCTGTTTATCTAGCCTTGCCTGCCATGGCTCTATCCCAGCACAAATCTCCACTCCAGCAACATCAGTTGCCTTACCATCCCTGGATATACCGTGCTCTTTATTGCCCCCTTTGCAGAGGCTGTTTCCTGTGCTTGGAATGGTTTTCCCTGCCTGCATCTTGTCAGCCTGGAAAATTGCTGATCTTCCTTCAGGACCCCAGGAAATCTTCCTGGCCCATTGGCCAAATTCTCACCCAAGTCCTTGCACTTTGCACATGCCTCTGAGAGCACTTTTCATTCTGTGGTGATTATTGATCAATAGATAATCTCACTTCCTCTAGACCATGCACTCTTTGAGACAGGAACTTCGTCTGATTTATCTTTGTGTTTCAAGTTTCAGGGAAACTCCCTGTTGCATTGTAGGGGCTTAATCTATCTTCATGAAATGAGAAATTCCATCTTTGCCTTTTCTCTTAGTGTTTCTTTCCCATGAAATGTTTCCTGTATCTTCTTCTATCAACTCACATCACATCTGTCCTTCCAGGTCTAGTTTGGAGTTAGTTTCCTCTATGAAGCCTTCCCTCCCCACTCCAGATTTCACTCAAGTCTCATCTTCACTCTTGAGAAGCTCTCCGTATCTGTGTCACTTAGTCTGTCTCTTAATCACACACTGCACTACCTCTCACTATTGCTTCTGTTTCATTTGCAGTTCTTTTGCTTCCAGGTTATAAGTTAATGGAGGGCAGAGGCTTTGCCTTAAGCTTCTTTGTATCCTAAAAATATCTGGTATAATGTCACCTTTCCTGACTCCTGGCTGAGACTTTCTCAAACCTCCAGAATTGACCATTACCTCCTCTGTGCCTTGTTATATACTGTTTAGACTTCTGTTATGGGACTCTAACACTCCATTGAACCTAGTGATGTACCCATTCATCTTTACACACTGTGAACTCCTCCAAAGCAGGGACCAAAGTTCAAGCTGTAGAGTTAAATAACCCCAAAGACCAAATTGAATGAAGTTTGACTAGGAAAAATCATCAGCACGAGCTGTGGTAACAACCCCACAGTCTCAGTGCCTTAACACGCTAAGGTTTATTTCTCTATTATGTCAGTCAAATGTGAGTCTATGGGGCATGGCAGGAATTTCTGCTCCCCACAGTCATTCAGCAACTTGGGGTCCTTCTATCCTGTGATACCCTCATCTTCAGCATGGATGATCACTACCAAATGGAAGAGCAAGCGTGGAGGATGCAGGGGATTTTATTGTCTGGCCTGGAAGTGGTATATATCACTTTCACTCATATTCCATTGGCCAGAACTAAGTCATATGGCCCCAATCTAACTGCAAGGGAACCTGGGAAATGTATTCTTCCTGTGTTCCCAGGAGAAAAATGAAATAGATTAATGTTACATATATAGCGTCATTTCTGTCACAGAAGTGGAAGGAGTCCCTTTTAACCTCTCCTTTTCCTCATTGGCAAAATGGAATTATATCAGTTAGGATGAAGTTTTGGTTGTATATAATAAAAGCCTAAAGTCATGCTGCTTAAACAGGTTGTTGGATTTTTTCCCCACACAAAAAGATATTGAGAGTAGGTGGTTCGCTGGTATAGTAACTCCACAAAATGGTCGGGGACTCTGAATCCTTACAGCTCTCTGCTTGACCATGCCTAGGATGTAGCCATTATCCTTGTGGTTCAAAATGAAAGCTAGAGCTCCAGCCATCACATGCATGTTCTAAGAAGCAGGATAGAGGAAGGAGGCAAAAAAAGGGCATATGCCCTCTCTTTAAGGAAACTTTCTAGAAGATTCATGACTACTCTGCTTACATTTCATTGGCCAAATTTAGTTATATAGCTACACTTATATGTAAGAGTATTGGGAAATATGTTTAGCTGATTGGGCAAAAATATATCCAGCTGGAAATCAAGTTTCTATTTTTAAAAGGAAGGGCAGTATGGATATTGAGGTAGGCAGCTAGCATTCTGTGCCTCAGGGATGAGGATATTTACTTACTGGATTATTTTAAGGGTCAAATGAGATATTGTATAAAAATGGTGGCCAATAAGTGGTAGTTATTTATAATTATAAGCACAGTTATTATTTGCATGCCCAGCATACACTCAATGCATATATGAAATGAATAAAATGTCAATAAGCAATTAAGTATTTAATTGCTTAGTTATTCCATTATTTATTTCTAATCATTATGTTTTCATTCTTTTAGATATTGAAGACCCCTGTTCTTCTAGAGAGGTGCTTAGTAGTTGATGTTTGGTAAAGATTATTTTTTCACAATATCTTGTTGAGCCCAAGGTCACCTGCATTTATGGCAGTAGGCAAGAGGGCTGAGGAAAAAGAATGAGAGCGGGAAAAGCATGGGGCTGAGATCTGGGAAACCTGGATTTTAGTCCTAGCTCTGCTACTAACCAACAATGAGGCCTAGGGAAATGCCCTTACCATCTGTGGAATTTTGCCCCCCTCAACTGTAAACTCCCTTCTGTGGCCCATATGAAATTATGTAGCTTGTATGTTCCTTGCTTTGTCTCCATGTTAATCTCTTATTAAAAAATAGAGGGTGTGTTCGAGTTGCTTCATAAGTGCCCAGCACTGTAACATATGTGTGAGCTAGGACACCAGCCTAGGACATAGGACACCTGGTTTCTTTCTCAACTCCACCTCCAATAAGCTGTAGGAACTTGGGGAGGTCCCCTGCCCTTTCTAGTCTTCCACTTTCTCCGCCCTATAATGAGGGGTTGGCTCAGATGGTCTCTTGGAGTGCTTGCAGCTCTAAATTTCTGGTGTTGCAGTATAGCAGTCCATTGCCTTCACCACAAATCCACCCATCACATTATGCTGCAGTATAAATGCTGATGGTTTCTATTGGCTGAAGTAATTTTCACTGGCTCTACGTGCCTCTTAAAAGACAGTAACCCGGCCCTTGACCCTGATACACTTGGCCAGTGTCTGGTCTCTGGTTCCTTGCATCAACAACAGCCTGAGTCCTGAGTCACTTGCTCTGGCCTGCTTCACACAGAACATCTTCCCAAATGTCAAATCCTCCATTGCCTGCTTGGGTCCACTCTGCAGCTCTGAGCAAATTAAATAACCTCTTTGAACCTTAGCTTTGCAACTGTAGAAGGAGTGTTATGATATATACCATAGAGGACTTGTGATGGTTACTAAAAATGTGAGTAAAAACTCCTGGCACATACAAGCCCTTCAGAAAAGTAACTATTATTGTTTCTGTCATCACTGTTCAGGGCCTCACTTTACCCTCCAAAGCAGTGAAAATGAATCTAGGACGGATGGACATTTGATCACCAGGTAAATGTGAGCAGGGCTCCAAAGTGCAGCTCTTAAAGCAAAACTGAAGCTGAGGGTGAGGCTGAGCAGGATTCTGTGGTGGTAGGACAGGCGGGTCTCAGATCCTCTGAGTCCCAGGTTTGAAGGGTTGTGAAACCAGACGCGCTAACACCTATGAAGTGCCTAGCACCGTGCTCATAGGTGTGCTCCATGAGTAATAGGTGTCATAACTGTGCCCAGGAGTGCTCAATGTCATCTCCCTCCTTCAGAAAAACATGTTACAAGCTGAATAAAACAAACTGGAGAAATTTTACTAGTATAGACTTCTCAGAGAGATATATTTCAAATCAGCTTTGTTTCACGATGAATTAGCTCAGTTAATGCCGATCTCCAGGGACTGATAAGAAGTTTAAGCAGCATCAACAACAACATCAATAATAAAACTAACAACAGCATTATGTACATCTTAAAACATTCCTCCAAAAAGAAGGTAGAATGCCGATTGTCCCCACCAGCTTAATTATTTGCTGTTGCAATTGATTAGGTAATTTATAAAATTTATTATTCCCTTCTGGCCAGCAGAGCCTTTCTATTGAGGAATGTAATAGATGTAATTTGGGTTTTAAAACCAAAAAAGGAGATCAAGCCAAAAGCTCATAAAAGACTCTCTAAATCTCAGAAGGATCCCTGCTCAGCCCTGAGTGAGGTTAGGTCATCCTGGGAATATGTATCCCTGTATTAGCAAGAGATCAGGGGGAGAGAATAACTGTGGAAGCAGATGCTGACCTTCCTAAAGGCCACCCTGGGTAAGGAGCATGAATATTGCTTTTCAGACTCATAGGGAATGCTATGCTAGAAGCTTATCTCTCTTCCAATTGACAGCTGAGAGGGTAGCAGGCTGAAGGGGCAGTCCATCTGTCCCCTGTGCTCTGCACACTTGGAGGCATTTTTTCCAAAAGTAAAAAAATCCTAAGCCCATAAGCAACTGGGACATCTGCCAGAGTTCTGGGGCAATGGGACAAGCCATCCAGGAAATCCAAGGGATCTTTCTAAGGGATATTTTGGATATTTCTGATGATTTAGGGGCAACCTGGGCAGGGCTCTGAAATTGGCTTGTTTTTGTCGTGCCCTAAAGCTCATGAATGTGTCCTTGGCTGCCTGGTACCATGAGTTTTAGAAGTTCCTCCACAGTGGGGACCTTCCCTTGTGCCTCTGTCAGTAGATCAGGTGCTTCTAGTCGCTGTTCTGTCTGTTCTATAGTTGGACATTATGCCTGGGAAGGGCACAAAGAAGGCCCCTCGTCTCCTGGAGAGCTACTTGAATTGCTCTCCAGGCAAGCCATCTTGGATGAGATATTCATTATCAACAACAATCAGGTTTTAAGTTAAACTAGGCAGAGGAACATGAAAGGATGTCTTCTCCCTGCCCCTACTAGACCTCGAGCTCCTTTAGGTCATGGCCATGTCTTACTTGATTTGGGGAAGTTCTGATGCCTAGCACAGTGCCTGGTACTTAGTAGGCACTCAACAATGTTTGCTGACAGAAGATCATTTCCAGCAGAAGGATAAAGTGGAAGACTATCTCCTTTAGTCTTGAGTGTCTTTAGTGTTTGAAACCCACCTGACTTTATTGCCAAAAATGGACTTGTTTTTCTGCTTCCTGTTGTTACAATTAAAAGTCCACAAAGAGAGTGCCTGGCCGTGCCCTCTGGGGATGGTTAGGAGGTCCAGGAACACCCACTCTTCAACTCTTATAGTTATGAGTTTATGCAACTTCTAACGGGACCAACATTCATGTGGGACAGCTTCTGGAATTGCAGATATAATTCACAGAGATTCATTAACTATGGCCTGGATACTGCACCAGGTGCTGATGGAAAATGAAGGCTAACAAAGAATCTTTGTTCCTAAGTTGCTCAAAGTCCAGAGTGGAAGGCAGTCACTTAAACAAAGGAGTATAATGAAGTGCAGTAAAAGATCCAGTAGAGGGATTTCAGAGTGCCACGGGAGTGCAGAAGAGAGATTGGCAGAAGGCAGGGGGAACTTTTAAAAAATGTGAAATGTGAGTTGGCTCCTCAAAGATGACTAGAAGTTTGCTAGAGGAGGAAGAAGAGTATCATTTCAGGCATTGGGACTAGCATGTCCCAGTTTTATTCCCAGGAACATTCAAGGCCATGGTGGTTGGGAAAACAGTAAAACCTGCTCTTTGTAAGGCTTGGGGAGCAGTGGCCCTGGATAGGGCAAGGAGGTGGGCTTGGGCCACATGTCAGGGGCCTGATATGCAAGGTTAAAACATTTGGATTTTACCTAGTGAGCCTATATTCATTCATTCACTCAACAAATATTTGTTGAGGGCCTATCATGTGCTAAATGTTGAGGCCTCATGTGAACGAAACAGGCTAGGGCCTTATCTTCATGACACAGATATTCTAGTGGAGGCACAAACAGAAGGGAAGTGACCAGACAAATGAAGAAGGTAATAGCAGACTAATAAGTGTGTGAAGAAACTAAAGAGGATTATCAATAAGAAATAATGGCGTGATTTCTTTAGCTATAGGGCACGGTGACATTTCAACTGTGTCCTAAGGCAGTCATTCATTTAGGATAGATTGAGGGTGAGTAATTAGTAAGAAGAGCAGCTGGGAGGAAAGGCTTAGAAATGGGGGAGGAATGTGTGAGATATTGCAGTGTGAGATTTTACAGGCCGCAATGCACAACGTAAAGGAGAGGGATGCATCTTGGCCGACTCTCAATGGTATGAGATGGGAATGCCCTTTTCTTTTAGCAGATATAGGGGGCAGTTGAATAGGGAGCTCAGGTGAGGGAAGCGAGTTTGGGAGTCCACAGCACATAAGTCATAACAGATGCCCATCAGGTGGAGCCATATCTTGCATCCCACTAATGTGGGGTATTCCTCTTGTCCCCTCCTTGCTGATAGTGACTTTGTGTTACCAATAGCAGTAACAGTGATTTTTCTTCCATGCAGCCGTAGTCACCAGCCCCTTGCATACTAGTGGGCAGATTAAAATGGATTCCATACCCCCAGTTGCTCCCAGTTTGCTTCAAAGTTGCTGGGCTGGTGTTGCTATTGAAATGACACGCTATGGGTCAGCACAGCATAGTACACGTAAGAATGATTGTACTGTGAGGGGATTGCAGAGCTTCAGAGCCCGCAGAATATTCACCCTAGGGAACACTGGTTTGCATATTTTTATTTGTATTTTTTAATGTAATTTACTCATTGAGACTGGGACTCTCACAAACTCGTAGAGCTGGAAGGACCTGGAGGGATCATCTGGTCCAGCTTCCTGCTTTCGGTACTGAGAAAGGTCAACGTTAGCACCATCTAAGAGATGTGGCAAACTGAGATTTAAAGAGTTTGAGTGATGTTTTCTGTGTTGGTCAGATAATACTTCGTGTGTGTAGACTTGGAAAACTGGCCTCCTGACTCCTGGCCCAGAGCTCTTTCCATGATGCCAATCCTTAAGTTGGGGGAGGCACCTGGGGGAGGGAGTAGTAGAACCCAGGCAGGGTGGGTTCCCACTCACGGTGGATGCAGCCATGCTTCCTAAAGAGGAGTTCAAGTCCTAGACTGCCACAGCTGGCAGAGGGCTTTGAGGTCATCTGGAACAGCTCCTCAGGTATACAATGAGTTCCAGAGACAGGGGTGACTGTCCCAAGTTCACATATCCAACAACCCAGGACTTGGATGTAGATGTGCTTTCTCTGTGCTGGTGGTTCTCCATCCCAGCTGCACAGCAGAGTGACCTGGGAGCTCTGAGAGAGCACCAATGCTTGGTCCTCACTCCGGAGGTTCTGATGTGGTTGGTCTCAGGTGGAACCCAGTCATTGTTTAGTTTTTTAAAATTGTCACCAGCTGATTTTAATGTGTAACCAGAGTTGAGAACCACTGTCTATTCCAATGACTATCTCAAGACTTAGAGCCCACTCTCCCTGAGAAAATGTTGACAGAGATTTCAGTGGCCTTGAATTTGTGGAGTACCCCATATGTCAAGATGCTTCACACAATTGCAGACTCACTTAGTTTACTGTCTGGTTTCTGGGGACTGGGACAATTTCCAAAGTCTATCAATGATAATAAGTTTAGGTGTCTGTGGGTTAGGAGAAAGAACAGAGAAGATATGGGTACCAAGGAAAATACTGAAACCGTGTATTTCTTATCAAAGAAAAGCCACCAAGTCACTGTCTTCCCCCAAGCATTGAATAGCTTCGTTTGCTCCACCTTTGAAATAAGGTTTGTCAACCCCATCCTTCCTTCCCTCCCCCCTCCTCCCTCCCTATAGGGCTTTTAGGAGACACAAACAGGACAATGACTCCCTCAGGCTTTTTGAATTCCATTCAGGAAGCACAGAGGATTTAACCCTATACTGCCAGTCCTACCCACTTCTCTTCCAGCTGCTTATAGCCAGAATATTCTTTAGTGTATCTTGCCAGCTCAGTGCTCTGAATTCAGCCTCTGGCAAATGTTAATTGTCTATAGTTCCTCAGGACATCTCTCCTTGGCCCTGCAAAACCCACTCCACCCCATCCCACCTGCCCAGGGGCTCCTTGAAGTCACCTCGTGCTATGCCTGTGTCACTTTGGAATCTTTCTGTTCCCTAATAGTATGATCCCTTCTTTTCTGCCACAGGGTCTTTGCATACACTATCCTCTCAGCCTGAAAAGTACTCAGCACAGATCTAATTTGTCATGTATTTGTGTGATTATTTGATTAATGTATGTCTTCTCCCATTAAATGGTAGGATTTCTAAGGGCAGGTAATAAAGCTCTTTTTGTCTATTAATACATCTCTCGTACCTAGTGCAGTGTCGGGCACATAGCAGATGGTCAATAAATATTTATTGAATAGATGACTGACTAAGTGGATGAAAAAGTCACAACTTGTTTGGGGGAAGAGTATGTGTGAAAGCATTTATAAACTATAAAATTATTGTTACTATTGTGATTGGACTGCTTTGTTAAGATGCCTGTTCTTTGTTGAGATAACACCGTGGAGAAATACTGGCAAGGACCAAGTACTAGATGTATTATGGATAAAAGATTCCGATCACCAGAAGGTTGTCACTTCTATCTGGGCCTGTCCCATCCTTGTTCACGTCAACATAGATTCATTTAAAGGAAATAATTAGATGCCAGAAATGGGTAATTTCCATCCTCCTCAGCTGTGGGATCTTCTCAGTTGGTTTGTTGAAATGGTTTCAGAAAGGAATTTGAAATTTTTGAGTGCCATCAGGTACCAGGAGTTCTCCATATTGCCATTTAGTTCATTTTTACAGCAATTCTGAAGGCAGACATTTCCCAACGTTATTGAAAATGAAGAGAGATTAAGTAATTTGCTCAAGGTTTCACAGTTAATAAGTGAGTGGTGTAGAATGCAAACCAGAGCATGTGGGTTTCCAAAGCCCTTGATCTTGCCCTGCACATGCTGGCTCTTCAGTAAAACCCAAGTGGTGGGTGCCCAAGCAGACCTTGAGAGAGGGAACCCAAATCTTGGGCTATTAACAGATAGGAAATCAGAACCACAGAGAAGTTCAAGTGATTTCTTCCCAAAGTAATAGCAAAAGATTTCAGTACATTTGGGGGGCTTGAACCCAGATCTTGACTATCCCAGCCTAATGATATTTAAATTATGCTTGTCTGACATAAAAATATATTGCAACTTGCTAAAAAATGTACTGCCTGCTGGCAAGTGCTGTCACTTGCTTCCATTTTAGTCTTTTTCTTCATCTTGTTCTACTTCAGGTTACTCTAAAAGATACTGCAGAGTCTCATTAAGCATTTTTTGACATCTGTTACTTTTAAAAATCTTACTTCTCTTATTGTTTTATTAACTATTTTTATTGAAAAAGTAATACACACATGGTAGAGAAATCCAAATGATACAATAGGGCATCTGGGAAATGAAAATCTCTCTCACGATTGCAGATTCCCTCCCACCATCACCACTTTCTTGGGCATCCTTCTGGAAATATTCTACATAGATGCAGATATGTACATATGTAGACATAGAGTCATGCACATCTCTTCTAATGGCCAAAAATAATTCTATGTTTTGCACAAGTGATAATGTGTATCATCAAACATTTCTCTCTATTACTACACAAATTCTTATTTCAAACTCTTAATTGCCTTCTACTTATTTATATTGTTGGGATTCATTATTGGAGGTACAAGGAACTTGGCAGCACCAAGGCATTTGGCAAGAAACCCTTCCTTTTCTTATAGTAGTAATTAAAAGCCTGTTCCAAAATGAAATTAATCTGGTAGTTCAAATGAGTAGATATTTATTAGGTTAATAGAAGTGCCTGATGTGGTACAAGCAGCACAGAAAGCTGGGAATCAGGAACCTGGTTGTTCCACCAGCAGTGTGGTCCTCAATAAGCCACTTCATCTCTGTGAGGTATGGTTTCTCTACCAGTAAATTCAGAAAGCTAGGCTACATCCTTTCCAGGTCCTTTCCTGCTCTGCCACTTTATGACTCTACGAATTCTGGTTAAGAAAATACCAGGCTGGACCTAGAGAACCTGGGAACTTACCACATCGTAGTCATTAATTCTGTTGATCAAATAGTTCTAGTTCTTTTCGGTACATAGTAGGATTACACTTCCTCCTTCTCTGATATTAATCACGGCCATGTGACTTGCTGGTGGTCCATGAAATGTGAGGGGACGTGACATGCTTCATCCCCAGGCAGAAGCTTGAAATCAGTGATTCTCCACATTCTCTTTTTCTGTCTCAGTATTCTTGGATTCAGGGAGATGGAGTCCCCTCAGTCCCGGTCCCTCAGTGAGGAGAATGTAGAGCAGAGTGTCATTTGGACCACAGTGGATCTATAGTGTGAGCAACAATTAAACCTTCATTGTTTAAGCCAATGAGACTTGGGGACTGTTACACTCACTCTAGCATAGCTT
Source organism: Tapirus indicus (assembly GCA_031878705.1). Classification (NCBI taxonomy): domain Eukaryota; kingdom Metazoa; phylum Chordata; class Mammalia; order Perissodactyla; family Tapiridae; genus Tapirus; species Tapirus indicus. The sequence goes on along the minus strand of CM062918.1, from coordinate 52,876,654 downwards.
GACCAATATATCATGTGAATGCTAGATGTGTTTCTGAAAAGTCAGAAACTTTAGAGCAATGACAGTAATCTTCCAGTATGCATATAGCTCATTTTGCACATATGAAGGATTTTTCAGTGGTCTTCCTGGCCATTTTTAATGCCTGGTAGAATCTGTAATTGTATTCTTTTCTCCCCTTCTTTCTGTCATCTTTCTTCTTTTTTTATTCATCTCTGTTCTCTTTTAATCTGTTTCCTAAACTTTTGACCTGTTTCCCTATTTTATATTCCATCTTCTGAGAGCTGGCTCTCTCTTCTCCCATTCTTCCTGTGCCTCTTCTTTTCCTACAAAGCCTTTTCTTGACACTTATCCCCTGACAATTGCTTCCCTGGGTCTGCCTTTCAGCTTCACAAAGCCCCATGCGGTCCCTACCTCCAGTTTTTTTCATGCATCTTCTGTCTTTCTTTTGAATCCTATCTAATCTGTTTTATCTGAATTCCCTAATCAAATGGACAAACACCTTCTCAAATACCTTTTGGACCATCCTCATCCTCCTTGACCTACCTCCTGCTCCTGAGATGGCAGATGACACCTTCTTTCTTCTTTGGTAACTGTCAATTTCAGTGAATTTTTTAATTTCTGGGGGCTCTTCCAAATTATGGACATTCACTTTTATTTCAATTCAGCTAACATTCCCTAAATCTCTACTATGAATGGGTCACTGTGCTGTCAATGAGAAACCTAAAGGCTGTCTGGCAGTCAGGAATAGGGTCAAGGAGTATACACCACAGGAGTGCTAGAAATATTTCTGGAAAAGGACAAGTCAGACCCTTGAGAGTTGTGAGCTAAGTGAGAACGTGCCTGAATCAGAGTTGTGGTCAGGAGCCATGCACAGAAACTTACAGAAGCAGATGAAGTATCAGGAGATGGGACCTTGAAGAGGAGCAAGGGGGATCGTGGAACCCAATTCTAACGGTCAGAGTTCTGCTGACATGGAGATCTCATTCAAGAGCCAGGGGGCATCTTCAAGGCCCTGCTGTGTGTGAATTAAAGGTGCCAGCTGACAACTGACACTTCCAAACCAAAAGGAGAGGTGAACATACATGCAGTTCATCCAAATTCACAGTTGAGATACCTGCTACAAGTGGCTGGGAACAATTTGTCATGGCAATGGAGCAAGGGAAGTGTTCCTTCTGCCTGGGGCAGCCATAGGGTGTGCAATTAGAGAAGGTTTCACACAGGAGATTTGAGCTGGCCTCATCTACAAAGTGAGGGCAAGAATCCCTGTCACACAGGTTACGGTGAGGAGTTACGGGGAGCGGATACAGGAGGTGGAGGGTCAGGTTCATGGAAGCTTGGTACGTGTTTGTGGAATTTCATCAGCTGCAGAAGACAGGGGTAAGAGAGGGGGGAGGCAAAGAATGGCTCCCACTTTCTCTGTCTCTGAACCCTGATTTCTTTCTCTTTCCTTTGAGATTCAACTTGTCCCAGATGGTGGCGTTAAGTATGACTCTTCTGAGGCAGACTGTAATTCTAAAATGAAGCAGATTGGTGTGCAAAGTGGCTAAGGGTGTAGACTTTGGAGTCAGATAGCTTGGGTTCAATCTCGGCTTGCCATTGACTAACTAGGTGAACCCAGGCAAGTCCTCCTACCTATCTAATCCTTCATTTTTTCATCTGTAAAATGAGAATGATTACAATATTATAGTGAGGATTGAATGAGAGGATGCTTAGTATAGTCCTGGCACGTGGGAAGTGTTCAATAAATTATTTTTTATTGTAACTAAATATATTGGTAATCAGCGTTTAATCAAGATGACAGAAACAACTCTAGATATTTCAAAAAGAAAAGGACTTAACACAGAGTATTAGATGCTTTCCAAAGCTTTGGAAGGACTGGCTGCATAAATTAAAGCAAGGGGGCAGCCACTAGCTTTCAGCTTTACCACTGTAGCTGTGATTCTGAGATTCAGGAAGTTACTGCCACCTCCCAGGGGTCAAGAAACTACATAAAACCACCATGGGCAATGGTCACAGCTGGCCTTGCAACCCCTGACAGTCAGGGGAACATGGCAGCCACTGATAACATGTGGTCAAAGCCATATGTTCACCAGCACTGCCAGAAGAAAAATAACTTCTGTTTCTCTTCCAACACTCATTTAAGTGCATCTCACAGGCAGAACCTAAACCATAGCAGGAACCCTGCTGACATAGGAGTCTAGGAAATACAGTTCCCAGCCATCATTCCCTGAGACACTGAGAGAGCATAGAAGGGGCTGGGAATAATGCAAGTACCAACAAGTAATGCCCGGCATGCAGAGGATGTGCCTGGATCTGAAATTCTAGCAATGGACTGGAAGGCTCCATTCTGTTTCCTTTCCACACTTCATAGTTGACACCCCCAGGGGACTGTGGCTCTTTTCCTTTGAGCTTCTGAGTCTGAGCCTGCAATCAATTGGTGTCCTTATCTGGCTGCTGTTGGGTCTCTGGCTGAACTCAGCGTATGTCCCCTATCACACACAGTGCCCTTGCCTGCCACAGTGAGGTCCATGTCTTCTTTGTGATCCCTGACAAATGCATTCGCAATGCTTTGGATCCAACTACACAAACTTTGGACTGGAAGGGGGACAGTTTTAGTTCTTAGAATGCTTCAGCAACATAAGATTCTCCTCCACAATGTGCCTCCCATATGTCCTGGAAGATTTCCCACACTTTTTTTCCATTGAAGCAGTTTTAAGTTGACCGAGAGTTAAGAGCATGGCCTTCCTGCTTTAGATCGGCCACCCATTTGCTGTGGGACCCTGGGCAAGTTGCTTTCCCTTTCAGGACCTTGGTTGTCCCATGCACAAAATAGAGATGTTAAGTTAGATGGTCTCTGGGCTCTCTTCCGGGCCTGATATGTTATGATCGGAGGCTGCAGAGTGCAGTGGTTAGAGCACAGACTAGCACAGACAGGGCTACTGAAGCCTTGGATACTGTGATTATTGTCCTCGCTCAGTCTGCTGCTGCCCCACGCACCCATTCCCCCACCTTGGTAAGGACTCTTGGGTCAGAGACCATGAGAGGAACACCTTACCTAATGTCCCCCTTGTCACCATCAACATAGCTCAGATACTCCTTGTAAGCACATGTGTCTCTGTGCCAAGGGCTGGGGTGCCAATGAGAGGCTGGGCAAATCCATGTTAGGACAGAGACATGTCATGGCTCATTTTCGCTTTTGAGGCCCTCTTTGTTTGGAAGACGCTTGTTGTCTAAAGGCAGCTAAATTTAGCCGTATTTTGTCAGCTAGAATGTACGCTCCCGAAAGAAGCCTAGCAAATCTCAGCCATGTCACACTTTATTAGTCATGCAAGCACTTAAAAGCGTGCTAGAAGAACCCGCTCTCTGGGATTGGTGGTAGCGCTGAGAAATGCTGCGCTGACTCTTTTAGGATTTACCTCAAGAAGCAGGATGGAGGGGAACGCATGAAATCTCCCAAACAATGAGTGATTTTTTTTTTTTCTTTCTTGCAAGATTGACAAATGGGATATTCAAATGAGAAGAAAATGTACAAAGTGGGATAGATAGTGTTTGTGTGGCCTTTTTCTTGGACACACCATCCAAACTCCCCCCATCTCAATTTGAATTTAGAAATATAGCTTAGTTGTTGGCATTTGGTTTACTATGTAAGGTACAAATGGGGAAAGTCACCTTTTTTGTTCCCTGTGTTGGATAGGTAATTTATGTTCGTCATCTCCTCTAGTTCTAAAAACAACGCAGTAAGGTAAGTGGTGTGACCCTCGTTTTACAAAAGAAGAAACTGAAACTCAGGTGGGTAACAAAGGCCAGGTTGTAAATTCATTTGCCTAACTCCTAAGTCCACGTTCTTTCCACAACTAGGGTCGAGGTAAGTACACTTAGGAATTCAGCTTACCCATAACTTTGAGATTTACACATCCCTGTCATTATATCGGCTCCCTGTTTCAGTGTGCACAGCTCTCTGTCAGTGCTGTGTAATGTCACCCTCCAGGGCTCAAGGGTCAGGATATATGTTTAAGCAAAAGCTGCAGACCTCCAGCTACCAAACCCTGTCCACGGGGTTGGGCATAGATTGCTTTGGCAGTTGCTGAACAAAATCTCTTGTTTGAAAAAAGAGACATGTCTGCTCTTCCATAAGGTCCAAAAAATGAAAAGCCAAACCCCTCTGCTATGAAGGGGAAAAGGAACTCTCCACAGCTTTTGTTCATCTGTGATTCTATGGCAGGTCGACAATTTAAACTCTCTCCTAACAAACCCTTCTTGTAGAATTTCCGGAGTTTCTGAATAAAGATAAATGCATAATTTGATATGACAAGATGCCTCCAAGCATCCTGCAAAGAGTAATTGCTTCAGTATCTCGACCCCACCACATCTCTCCTTTCCTGGGAGTTAAAGGCCCGATATAAACACCAGTCCAGATTATCTGGGATCCTTTCTCTGGTCTAGAAGTGCATAATGGGATTCTTGGCCCTCTGTGAATTGGCTGTCTGCATGTTAGTGATGGAAGAGGCATTAGAGATGAGAAAATAAAGTCAATAGAAGTGAAGTGATCCCTGCAAGATTTGACTGCTAATTAGTGACAGAATCTGGGGGTAAACCTGGGTCTTCTGACTTGAAGATCAATAGGTCACTGCATGGTAGAGTTGAAGAGAGAAGCCTCTACTCTTGGTACCACTTCTTAACAAGTTGCATGACCTTAGGAAACTTTTAATCTCTCTGAGTCTCAATTTCTTCATCCAAAACAGGATGAAGGGGTGTAAAAAGGATCAGTGATAATCAAGGATCCGGTAAGTACTGTCATAGAGTAGGTGCTCAATAAATGGTAGCTAGTATTATTAAGAGATAAAACACTAAAAGTTATAGGAGTTCAGAGAAGGAAGAGACCAGCGTACTGGAGTGCTAAGGAATGATTGCTTAGAGAAGGGCATTGAGTTAGGCTTTGCAGACCTGATAATATTTAGACGGGAGTAAGAACAGGTAGGGCATTCTTGATAGGGCAATGAAATGAGTACATGCTTGGAGGCAAAAAAGCTAAGACCCAATTTAAGGACAATGAGTAAACATGTTTGACTGGGGCATCAGGTTCAGGAAGGTGAGTTGCTGGAGATCAAACTGCCAAAATCAGATTGAGAAGAACTTGAACATCATGCTAAGATGTTAGACATGTAGGCAGTCAGGAGCCTTTGAAGGGTTTTGACTGAAGAATTACTGAACACAGCAGATGAGTTTGGTAATGACATGGAGGGTGAACTGGAATAGGGAGCAGGTGGAGGTTAGAAAAATCATGGAAAGGGTTCTTGTAGCAAGCCAGGCATAAGAGGAAGAACACAAATGAAAGCTGTGGCAGCTGAAATGAATAGGAAAAGACGAGTGTGAAGGATATTTTAAAGGAAAAGTTGGCAGGAAGAATCAATACTATTGTAGGAAAGAGAATTTAATGAGCTTTGTAAAGTGGAGAGAGAATATTCATGGCTTGTTGGGTTGAGCACTAAATTTTAAAGAAAAGGTGTCCCAATCCACAAATCTAAGAGAAAAAGAACATGATAAATGATTAAGCCAAAATGACTAAAAGACTTAAAGGAATGATAAAATGAACTCAAATGAAGATTAAATGTTCAAAATCTGCAAGTCTTGGCTCAAACAAAAACCCTCAGGGTTAACTTTCAATATGCATCTTGGTGATTCTTCAAAGTCTTTTCACTAATGGCAGATCTAGTTGCTGAAAAATGATGGTTGCATATTAAAATTGGTAGCATATACAGCCTTTGCTCTACCTTCCTCATTTCTACAGGGAGGTTCATGGAGTCTATTTGAGCCTTTCTTAATGATCGTATTTTTTAGCTTAATAGTAAAGCTGAGAGCTGCCTTTCTCCAAGGGTGTTTGGCAGAAGACTGGACCCCTGAGCTGTTCCTTGAGGAAAGAGACATACTCAAATAAGGTTAGGAAATGTCATGTACCAGCCAGAGGTCAGTCAGGACACAGAAACCTCCCAGTTATTTGAACAGAAAGATGTTAATATAAAGATAGATATCAAATGGTTAACTAAGGAACTGAACAGGAAGAACAAGAACACTAAGTTATCACAGAGGCAGCACCACAGGGAGCAGTTATCACCCCCAGGGCTGGCATTATTGAACACACTGGCTGGTATTGATAGGGCTGGTTCTATTAAATCCTGGAAACTTACAGGAGGGGCATCAAGTTGCTGCAACTTAGACCTCTGAGGAGAGGGTGCTGCTTGTTGAGTGCTAGACTCTGAGCTCAAGAGAGGAGGAGCTCCCGTGGCTCTGGGATCCAGACCTGTGGGGGAGGGGGTGCCAGCTGGCTGCTGCTGGCCTCTCATATGCAATGAGGCTGTTCTGCAAGTGTTGGAAAAAGAACAAACTGGATTCAGCTGCTGTTATGAGAAGTACTTGCTGCTGCCAACTCGAAGAAGTGCTGTTCCGATGAGGCTCACAGGAGTGAAACAGGCAGGAGACAAACAGGAAGTTCCTCCTCCATCTTTCCTGTCTCCACCACCGCCCCCCGCCACACCCCCTAGTGGCAGAATATATCAGGGGACCAGTTGACAAAGCAGAAATGAAGTTTGCAGAGTCCCAGTCTATTACTGCGAACACCCCAAGTAAAGAGGATGGGTTTAGAGCTGAGACAATAATTTCATAACTGGCCCATGTCACTTACTGTGTCAGCCTCTTGGATACGCTGTATATATTAAAGGCTCTGAGCAGTTCCAGGGAAAAGAAACCAGGCCAACTGTCTGTAACTGAGCATTCTACAAACTATTTGACAGCAGTCTTATTCCCCTTACCTTTCACCAATATAAGGAAATGTAAGTGTAAAAACGAATGAGCTGGATCTATACATATTGGCATAGAAAGATGCCCATTATGAATCACTTTACTTTTATATGAAGAACAAATTAAATGTTGTATAAAAATAGAGAAGAAGGCTGAAGACTATACACAAAACTGTGAACAGTGATTATCTTCTGTCGGGAGGGTGGGTGTGAGTTTTGGGGTTTCTTTCACTTTCTACCTTGCTTCTATAGTGTCTGAATTTTAACATGAGTGTATATTATTTCATAATCAGAAAATATCAGTTTTGGAATAAAAAAGGAAAGATCCACCTAGAAAAGGCAGTCTTCACAATGCTTTTGGTGTTCCTGTTAATATGTGGCACCAAAATGAATGTCCTATTTTTGAAGGGAGGAAAAAAAGAAGTAAACAGCATTTCCTAAACTCCTACTCCATGCCGGCTGTTGGGAATGTGGCATACATTGTCTCATTTAATCTTCTTATCAATTTAATTCTATTATTTCCATTTTCCAGATGAGGAACAAGGCTCAGCAGAGTTTGTAACTTCCCCAAGACCTAATAAAGAAAAGGAGCTACCATGACCCTCCTACACTGCACTGCTTCATTATCTGTCTCGTAGATGGATCCTTTATTTCTTGTATTGATTTTATTCTTTCTCCCTGATAACTTTGTGTGTGTGTGTGTGTGTGTGTGTGTGTGAGGAAGACCAGCTCTGAGCTAACATCTGTTGCCAATCCTCCTCTTTTTGCTGAGGAAGACTGGCCCTGGGCTAACATCGTGCCCATCTTCCTCTACTTTATATGGGATGCCGCCACAGCATGGCTGACAAGCAGTGCGTCGGCGGGCGCCTGGGATCCGAACCTGCGAACCCCGGGCTGCCAAGCGCGGACGAAACCGCTGCGCCACCGGGCGGCCCCCCCGATAACTTTTTAATATCTAAGGAGTTATATCTTATTTTTCTAATGTATCTTAACCCTTTTGAGGGATCTTATGGGCTGAATTATGCCCCCCATCAATAAAATACATAATACGGTAAATAGTGATCAATGTCAAGGAGAGAGAAGAACAACAAAGCTAGGAACAGGATATGAAATGGGAGAGGGAGTGTCCAGGGAAGACTTCATGAAGTCAGTTGACATTGGAGTAGACCTTTATCGCTATTAGAATCAGATGCCCTGAACAACAAAAGGGCAATCTTAAGTAGGTTTCCAAAGTCATTTTAGACGTTTCAGTCTTCTAAAAGTCAGCAAACATGTACTTCCTGTACTCTTCCAAGTCCAAACCTGCGTTGCAATAGGTCATTAAGCAGCTAAGACATACACAGGTCAATCGCAGACCTGCTTCTCGCTACAGAAAACTTATTACTCCCAGGGCAGCTTCCCTGCCTCAGAAACACTCCCTTTTCAAAGCTCTGTCTTGGCAATCGTTAAAAAAATAAAAAAGATAGAAAATGCCTAAAAGTTATTTCCATCTGGTCAAACATGGAAATGGCTTTTAGCCTCTGTTTGCATTCCCACTAGAAAGGACTACAATGTTTCTGTTTGCTCACACAGCTTCACATTTAGACAGCAATAGAAAACAGTGAAGGGTAGTAGTTGGAGAAGAGCAGAGAGACTGAATCTTTTCCAGGGTTTACTGATTTGCTGGCTGACCTCAACTAAATCTCCTTAACCTCTCTTTCTTGAAGCCATCGTTTCACACAATAGCAGGGATAAAGAAATTTGAGGTTTTGATGTTGTTATCAAATGTTTAGAGCTTGTGGTTAGAGGAGACAAAAGCAGGCTGCTGTATGTGCATAGCATTTCCATTCCCCTTCCTCTCTGCTCTGGTTGCTGTTGTAATCAACTCTGGACAGGCAGTTCCTCTCCTTAGCCCTCCCAGACCCCTGAGGAGACAGGCTGCCTGCAACCTCTCTGGTTCTCTGGCTCTTTGGGGACAGCCATTGCTCTAAACTGGTGGCTGTGAGCTAGCGGTTAAGCTTATGGCTGCTTTGACCTGCAGCATTCCCTTGTTTCAGCCATAATTTCAGCTTCATTATGCCTCTCTGTACCTGGGGGGGAATGTCAATGGCAGGAAAGAAACCTGATCGACAGGGAGAACTAAATGAACTTTACAGACTCCGCTAAGCCACCCTGGTTATCTGGGAATAAAGGGCATGGACAAAGGAGGCAACCTTCCAGAAAGGACCTTCCCATGTGATGTCTCGCCCAGGTCCAGGTCCTGAGACTGGTGGAAGCAAGTCTTCCATGTTCGATAATTGTGAATGTGAGATACTGTGGGCTGCCACGAAGAGCTCTCTCCCGGGCTCCTCAAACAGGCGGGTAAAGGCAGCACAAGGTGAAGAGGCTCTTGGTAATTGAGGCCTGGAGGCTACTAGCAGCATCCTCATCTCGGCCCATTCCCGGAACCTCATTGACCCGTGCCAGATCCCCTTAGGATTCCCCCAAATGACAGATGGCTCTCCCGGATGGCCAGTCGGCACAGATGTGATCCCAGCCTTTAGATAAACAATAGCCCTTGCTGCCATGGACAGTAACCTAAATTTCTCCAATTATAAGTGCAGCCAATGCACAGTCTTGGACAGACACTGTTTCTAGGCCCCCATGGTCAATTTAAGGACTGAGGCATTGCATGGAGTAGAAGATGGAATATGTGTGGGGAAAGCCTGAGTTCTCATTCCATTTCCTTCACCAACAAACTCAGCAACCTCGGCCAAGTCACTTACCCCCTCCAGGCCTCAGTGTCCTTATCCATATTGATTGCAGTGGTGGGGCTTTACGACCCATAATCCATGTGTATTGCACATGTCAGTTTCGTTATCTGCCCTTTGAGATCCTACTAAAGCTTGTTTGAACCTAACCCCACTTGTAGTAAGACCTCTATGCTCCCAGTATCTGGGGATTGAGGATAGAAAGAGGAGAAGGCTCATGGCTTTCCCCTCTCCTCTGCCTCTCAGCTCCTGTTTCAGGTTAATTCCCTCAGTTTATAGCTCACGCATGCAAATCCAGTTCTGGCCTATGATGATCTCGGTACAGCACTCCACTTTCTCTTGATTTCTACCAGCCAACAATCACACAAATTCCTCACACAATGCCTTTGTGTGGGAGGCAAACCTAAAACGTTTTAAGAGGAGAACCAAAGAAACCATAAAGCCTTGATCGTGGACACCCTGGTACTTGAAGGTCCATCCCTGCCAACCTGGGCTCCAGGCTCTGGCTATAGGAGTTGGGCCTCTTCCTCCCTGCAAATAAAATAATAAAATTTTAAAAAAGCAAATCCTCCTACTTTCTACCTAGAGCAACTCATTTCTTCTTCTGCCCTTGTCTTCCAATTCTGCTTTTTCTTTCTAAACTTTGTTCTGGAGGATTTAGGGTTTTACTCCCAAGTGGCCCAATAATATATTTTCCTAAATATATAGTTAGTTCCTTTCTAAGGGGAATTCTGGTGCTAGCTGTTATGTTAACACACACACACATTTAACCCCTCCAGACTTGTGAGTCCTCCACATTTCAATCTAACTAGAATTGGTTGAGCCACTTCTGTGCTTGGCACAGGGCTGCTCACTAGGGGATCATAAAACGATGTCTCTAATTTGGCACCTATTCAGGTGGGAAAACAAGATTAAAACACACAGAGAACTGATTATAATTAACTGGCAAAATGTATGCTGGGAGAGGTTAAGAAAAGGGAGGACCAACTTAACACAGGGAAATCTTCACGGAGATGATAAATCTTGAGAGGGGCCCCAACAGGTAGGCTGCCTGCACCAGGTAAATATTTCTGGAGAAGCAGATCATTTTCAAAGCCTGGGAAGTGAACTATCACCCTCTGAGAGGTGGAGTGATATTCTATTCAAACATATACCCTTGTCGGGAAGTTCAGCTTGAGCTATGTGTGATTTCTCCAACACAGAGGTGATCCTGGTCCTCACCTAGTTTCCCTGTGTTCTCTCACTTGGTGAGCACTTCCCATACACCAGGCACCCTCGTGGAGCTATATTCTAGATGGCTCAGTAATGGGAGAGTTGGTTGATGGTTATGTGCTGGAATTCATCTACCATCAGGAACAGGCACCTTGAGTCTGGTTGTCAGCCCAGCTGCTTGGGTCAGTGGCACACATCTGTCAGAGCATGACTGAGAGCAGAGTACAGTCCATGAGTGTAGACGCTGAGAAAAATTAAGATACAAGCCCAGGACTTCCTAAGCAGCAAGTATGCACTCTCTCATTCAGTCTTTCACTGGCTATTTATAGAGTGCTCAGTATGTGCCGGGGGATAGAAAAGGGAATAAAATCCATTCCTTCCCCTTATGGAATTGCCAGTCTTTTAAATCCTGCATGGTGACTACTGCGATAGAAATGGGTAATGAGAACTCCAGGAGCACAGAGTAAGAAGGAACTAACCTTCTAGGTCTAAGGGTCATCAGGGAAGGCTTCACAGAGGAGGTGGCCTTTGGAAAGGGAATACCAATTCTCTAAGCAGAAATAGGGGATATGGAATCTGCAAAAGCCTAAGCATATTAAAGAATCAAGAATCTTCCAGAGACAGAAGTTCAAAACAGCTCTTGTAAGATTGTTGAGGTGGAGTAGGTGAGAAGAGAGGGCAGAGTCGAGACATGCATAGAGGGTAGGGTCTTTCATTAAACCATGTTTGGCTTTCATCCTGTAGCATTGGGGTACTACTGGAGCTTTTAAACATATGGGCTCAGATGTTCACACTGTCCTTTAGACAACTGGTACCGGTGTGAAGGGTGAACTGAATAACAAGAGGCTGGTAAATGGTGAGACAGATGGGAAAGGGCTACAACTGTACAAGCAAGATATGATGAGGGGCCAGACCAACTGCCTATGGTTGAAGAAATGAGAGTTGGCCTAGCCTCAGTCTAACTATGGCTTTGTAAAATAAAAATGCATTAGTCAGGAGTGTGGTAGTGCTGTATCAGTGTACTTTCTATGTATTGAAAAATTTCCCCCATGATTAAGAGAGAGACGTTTATTCCTTGTATTCTCCTTGAAGGTGACCTGTAGGAACTTGTGATAGTGGTTACTAGGGAGTTGAAGCTAGTCTGTGAGCCCCTCTTCTCTGACAGAGATTGCCTGAAGATGTATCTGGTTGCTGAATAGAACGTGCCTCTTTTGCTGTCTCTTCTTAATATGATGAAGTCCCCAAGCACAACGGGGAAAGTGGGCCATTCGGCACAGAAGTGATTATAAAAATTGACTTTTATGTTGATTGTAGATTCTCTGACATGCCTCCCACCCCGTGGCGTGAGAGAGGAGAAAGTGTGACAGGTCTCACCCTGAAGGCAAAGGCGCAGCACTTGCCGAGAACTTCTGCCAACCTGGCAATCTGGTGCTACGGCCAAAGGTGTCCTCCAGAAACATGGAGCCAAAGGATGTCGCGGCTGCCCCTTTCCTCCCGCTCTGAAAGCTGCTATTCAATAGTTAGCTCTCTCTTGACTCCTCTAAATATTTCCCTGAATCTATATACATAGATGTGAAATTGTTTTGCAAGGGGGTCTAGATTTTGCAGCTGGATTTTGGAAGGCCGTAAACAAGGAGTTCAGTAAACTCCCTCCTCCTAAGCTACAAACACAAATTGAACAACTATGCTTGCACCTGGAATGGCAGAAATTGCTTTAAAATCCTCAATCTGTAGCTGTAATTGCCAGATCATATGTAGAAATGTGGGATTTGGGAGTCCTTATGGATGATAGTGAAATGGCCCATTTATTGCCATTTCTTGGCTAGAATGTTTCTTGAGTGAGTTGTTTTCTACTTATTGGCTCTGGCTATATAATGCCAAACATCTGATCAATGGAGCCAAAATTTCAACCCATTATTTGCTGAACAATATGAAAATGAAATAATATGAAAATAATGGGGGGAGTGGGTAGTGTGAGAACAGGGGAGGGTTGGGAAGGGGGTGGGCTGTCTACACCATTCCAAACATTTAGATTGGCTCAAGTTTTCACTTAATTGAAAAGCTCTTTCTCAATGATGTGTTAGGGACACAACTCTTTTGAGTGTCAGAGTGACTTTTAAGTCTGGCTTCATGAAAATTCATTGTTGCCCTCCCTTCTCCTGGGTCAAGCAGTTATTTTGATCTTTCAGCTTGGGATTTCTGAGTATTTGGAGTGTTATTCTGATGGTGGTGTGTTGGGCCCAAAATACATTCAATGAAAACTCAGGAAACAAAGATGTGGTTTTCTCCAAGTTGAATTCCAAAGAGAAGGCCAAATGGATGTTATTGTTCTACAAAATTCCCCTACATCTTGGAGGTTTATAATAAATAACCAGGACCTTAGGTGAGTGATCTAAGGAAACAGACTGACTTCAGCTGTTTCTCGCCGAGCATCATTTGATCTGCGTTATTTATCTCTCTTTTGTCCACTTCCAAACAATCTTATCTTTCAAGGTCAAGTTGTTTTGTTTGTTTATTTTTTGTCCTAGTATTTAGTCAAGCCTTGACCATATAGCAGATGCAGCTTCACATTCCTTATCAGCCTCAACCCTACAAGGTAGACACTATTATTAGTCCTATTTTACAGGTGAGAAAACTGAAGCTTAGGAGAATCAAAGAATAGTCTTAAGGACACACAGCTCCTTTGAGTTGAAGCAGGATTGGAAAGCAGAATGTGTTGTCCAGAATCCTTTTCCTTAATCCTTAAACTAAGTGGCCTCCCCATTAAAGACTCAACTCTTCCTAAAACCTCTCCTAGTGACCCCGTCAACAGTGCAGTCTCTGTTCTCTGGATTGCCTTTTAAGTTACTGTCTGCAGCATATATCTGGAAACTTCCTATCGTCAAATATATATTATATAATCTCAAAAGTTTTTCTTGTCTTTAGTGACCATTTAATTCTTGTGGTTTGTTTGGGAATTTTCTTCTTACGTGTATTTTAAATTATGATAAAGTGCAGGCCGTGTCTTAAGCATCCTTACACTTGCAGCCCTCTGAATTGCATGAGGACCTGGGGAAGACACAGAGCTGGCAGGCCTCCCTTATTATCGTAGTTGGTTGGTCTTCTGCCACAGTGAAGTCAGTTAGTCATGCGGAAGCTGAGCTCACGTGGAGCCTAGTCCTCAGTCCTTCTCTCCACTTGGGGAGCGTGTGAATGGGTGTTCTGAAATGTCATGTTTCTGCTCAGAAATTTGGAGCTCTGAGCTATGGGTGAGATTTACCCACTTCTTAGTTATAGCTGGAACCCAGGACAGGTTTTGAAGGGTAGAGGCATTTTTCTGATCTGAGTGTTGGCATTTTGTAAGACCCCTTCCCAGTGTGTTACGCGGGGGCTTGAGAAGTGGGTAGGCAGCCAGCGTACAAATGTATAGAACTTCTTTTCTGGAGATTACACAGACAATGCAAGCAAAACTTGCAAAGTGGTTTCTGTGTTCTTGGAGTTGTCATTTTTGTCACTTTATTTGGCTGTGATGCTGATTTTCACACAGGCCTGGTGGTTGTTAAAGTAAACACAAGTATAGTATTAATATCCCCTGCATGTATTTAGGTAAAATTGACATCCAGTTGAAGTCAAGAAGTGATTTGCTTACTCATCGTTCTTGGAAACTGTACACATACTGATTTAATACTTATGTTCCCCACGTATACTTCCTAACAGTATCTTCTTCTCAACTTTTACAAAATTTTACAAATTTAAGCATACAAAATATGCTTAAAATATCAAGTGAGTATTTTGCAGCCACTATACTTTGAGAATCTGCCAGACCTACTCAGAGCATGATTCTGAAATATTTTACTTTGAAGCTTTGAGAACTTGGGAATTCATTCATTCTTTTGGATTCATAGGCCATTGACTGCTATTAAGAAGACATGTATTTCTTCTAATTAGTCACCCCTATGTTGCAAGAATCCTCATTGGACTATTGAATTGACCTCGGCTCCTTTTCAGCTCCAGCATATTTTAGAAATGAGGTGATGCTTCAGCCAACATGATATTCAGCAGTAGTTGCTCTAGCTAAGAGAAGGCTCACTCCCACCTGGGACTATGGTTGGCATTCAGATTGCTTCAGTGGCCTCCAAGTTAGACTGTGACTAACTGTATTTTATTTTATTCTATAGTGATGAGCTAATGACAGTTTTGTCGTCTACTATCTCTGTATCACCCCCAGTTCCCTGTGGATGACTGGTGTGCATTAAGTATTTGGTTCAAAGATATATAAACCTAGTTACAATCTATTTGGAAGAGAATAATTGAAGACCCAATAATGTAAATTAACTAAAAATGCAATGTAATGCAGAACTGCCAAAAATTGTACAGTAATTGCCAAATGAATAGTAATTATAGGAATTGAAGGAGGGGACATCACCATGGTCTGAGTCATCAGAACTTTGCTAAGCAGCAAGAGGAAGTAAGCTAGCATTTACTAAGCACCTGCTGTATGTCAAGCTCCAGGCTATTTATTCTCTCATGTTTAGTCTTCAAATAGAATCCAAATCATTTTGTTTCAGTTTTTAAAATCCATTAGTATTTTTATTGGGATTGCATTAAGCCTGTAAGGTGTGCTTCCCAAATTACATTATTCAGCCTACCCTTCTAGAATTATTGTACATCTCTACATTTATTCAACTGTTCCTTTGTATCACCTGGTAAAGTATTTTACTTTTCTTCATATACGTCACATTTCTCATAAGGTTGTTTCTGGGTACTTTATATGTTTAGCACTATTATGTATAGAATTTTTCCTTACTATATGGTCTAAATGGATATTGTTGACAAGTTTTTTTTAGTATATTGATTTTGTATCTGACCACTGTCCTGAACACTCTTCTTGATTCTAAGAGGGCTAGTCTTGAGGGAGTGTTTTGATTGTCTTGAATTTTCTATGTTTAATGAAAGGCTATCTGAAAATAACAAATTTATCTTCCTTATCTATAGTTGCACCTCTGACTTCTGTTTCATGACTGTTGCATTGCCTAGATCTTTCAGAACAATAGGCAACAATTTGGTGATATTTTACATTTTTCTCTTATTTCTAATTTTACTAGGAATGTCTCTAATTTAGTGATTCTCAATGTTTAGTATATATTAGAATCAGTTAGGAGAAGACCCTCAGGCGAATGTATTTGGGGTGAAGGGGAGGAGAATCTCCACAAGTAAATTCTGAAGTACATCAGTTTTACTACTATCACTACTCTAAATATTATCATCATTGTAGAATTTGGTATACAAATGTTATTATAATACTGAGTATTAATAAGTTCCAGGCACTGTACTAAACACTTAATATGCATCACTTTAATTATGCTCACACCAACCCTATGAAGTAAGAAATTATTATGCCCATTTTACAGACAACCGAGGCAGAAAGATTAAATAACTTACTGAAAGTCTTGCAGGAAAAAAATGGTATAGCCAGAATTTAAACCTAGGTCAGAATGATTTCAGAGCACATTACTCATAACCAACATTCTGTATGGCTAAGTGTGATCAATGATCATATTAAGGATCCTTATATTCCTAATTTTATGAAATATACTTTTTAAATTTTTCCTACTGCTTCTTCAGTATTCATTGAGGTGGTTTTTCTCCCTTGCCCTATTGATGTTATTCATTATAGTGATAGTTTTCCTAATATTAAATCACTTTGTCATTCCTAGGATAGTTTATCTAATTGTAGAGGATAATTCATTTAGATGCTATTGAATTTGACTGGCTAGTATTTACTTAATATTTTTCTGCCTACATACATTAGTGTCATTGATCTATAGGTGGAGTGTGTGTGTGTGTGTGTGTGTGTGTCTTTATCAAGTTTGGATTTTATGCTCATGCTTCCTTCATTAAAAAACAAAATTGTGTAGCTTTTCAGCTTTTCCTGTGCTCTGAAACAAATTATGTGGCAGCAGAGTGATGTGATATAGTTCCTTCAGTATTTGAAGGAATTCGTTGATAAAACCTTATGGCCTCTGACATGGTTTGTAGATAATTCTTTAATAAGTTATAAAATTTCTTCCATGGTGATTGATCTGTGGGAAATCATTCCTCACAGGTGAAAAAGGAGTCATTGTTATTTTCTGCAACCTGCTCGTTATTAAAAATGTAGAAAACACAAAAAGTAGAGAGCAGCAGAAAAATAATCACCAGAGTCCCACACCCCAGATCCACTGCAGTTACCATTAATGGATTTCCTTCCACTTTTTTCAGACTCACAATTTTTGAATTTATACTGCACACAAAATTTTGTGTCCTGCTCTTCTCAATTAAGGTGATAGCATAAGCATTTCGCTTTTATTGTAAAAGATTGTTTTAAATTACTGAATAATATTCCCCCATTTACAGGGTACTCTATCTGGATTCAGGTTCCGCACACTTGTTTAATGATTGCATTCTAACTCAACTAGCTGTAGAACAAAGGAAGAAAGAGAAGATATTGTACAAATGAATTGTCATTAAAAACTATCCTGCTCTGAGATGCTCCCTGCCAGTGTGTGTAAGAGTGAGTCAGGGTAGATCTCTGTGCCCTCCAATTTAACTCACTTCTATTTTAATATTAAATATTCAGTTGATTGATACTTGTATCATTCTACACTAGGAAACAAATAATCAGAGTGGTGAATGACTCCATTGGTGTAGGAGAATGAGGCAAGAGGATTCCTGGAAGAGGGGACAGCTTTAATGTGTTTTAAAAAATGAATAGAGGGGCTGGGCCGCCCCGTGGCATAGCAGTTAAGTTTGTGCGCTCCACTTTGGCGGCCTGGGGTTCTCAGGTTCGGATCCCAGGCACAGACCAATACACATCTTGTCAAGCCATGCTGTGGTGGTGTCCCATATAAAGTAGAGGAAGATGGGCACAGATGTTAGCCCAGGGCCAATCTTCCTCAGCAAAAAGAGGAGGATTGGCAACAGACATTAGCTCAGGGCTAATCTTCTTCAGGAAAAGAAAATGAATAGAAATTTCTAGGACAATGGCAAATAGAAAAGTCAAAGGTGTAGAGATATGAAACAAGGAGGTGTGTTGGGGGAATTATAAGTATTGCCTCAAACACCAAGAGTGAAGGACAGGTGGTAGAAAGTAGGCCCAGGAGGTAGGTGCAGTTGAGATAGGTGCAGTATCCCATGATTTGGAAGCTGAGGGCATGATTTGGAAGCTGACTTGGCTGTGCCTATCAATATCATCCCAGCCTGCAGGTGCTGTCAAATTGCTAAGTTTTTAAAAATATTTTTAAGTAGATATCTTTTTAATCCTAATTTCTTCAAATTTTGATTTAGCTGGGTAATTATTTTCTCCTTAGTTGGCAATAATTGGTTGGTATCTTTGTGTTCTCCCAGAGGCAGACCCTAAGACAAGGATTTTAGTACAAGTAATTTATTTGTGACATCTCAGGAAGTATAAGTAGGGGTGTGGGAAAGAGAGAAAGGGAAGGAAAGGCAGCCAATATCATTACTGTTGTGGATAACTAGAGTTTTATCCCACTCGGGAACTCTGGGAGTGTAAAACATGCCCCCCAGAGTCATCCCACCTGAGGGGCAAGGGAGCTGGGGTATATATACGCCAAGTCCTGTCAGTCATTAGTCAAGGGTTGCCAGGGGACAGTGGGTGGTTAGTTCCCTACATGTCTGGCCTACTATGTATGCAAGCAGAGTGGGCTCTGGAGGCCAGAGAAAGGACTCAAGTAAAGAGGTGCAGATGGAAGTCAGGCCAGCATGCACTGAAATAAGACTCAAGGGGATATGGGTAGGATGCTGACAGCTTCTGCTACAGCTGGATATTTTGTACTCCAGATATAATAAAATGAAATATTTTTAAAACTGCTTTGTGTCTATAGGCCTTTATTTCTTTTGACAAATACCACAGAATCTCAAAAATCATAGAGACCAACTACCATTCTTGCTCAAACCTCTTAGATTTCATGCCTATAAATTGCTCGTGTAACCTCATTTGAATCCCCCAGTGACTCACCAGTCCCTTTCTTCCTCCCTGGGTGGCCCATCGAATCTCCAGACTGCTCTTTGTTTTAAAATGCATCTCTTAGTAGTCTGCAAAGACCTGTCTCCTATCCATTGGCTCTTGGTTGCATTTGAGAAAATCTGATTTCTCATTTACTTGGGAGTTTCCAACCCTGGCTGCATGTCAAATTCACCTAGGGAACTTTTAAAGTGTACAGATTTAGAGAGGGAGCTCTCCCTCCAGGGCACCTAAATAAGAATCTCTTTGGTGGTGGGACTGAAGAATCTGTAGAATTATTGCAGAGGATTCTTACGGGGCCAGTCCAGCTCTGATCTGTGGATTTGTTTGGGACTATTGCTCTATATAGCATCCTTCAGTAAACTGTAGGCAGCCATCACATCCATCTCGAGTTCCCCTTTCCAAGGAAAAGTTTCCCATTCCCTGCAAACATCCCTCATATGACATGGTTTTGAGTCCCGTGAACATTCTATCCCCTCTTCTGAATATAGTTGTATCTATTTTTACGTTAAAATGTGTCACCAAGAACTGAATATAATTGTGATCTGAGAGTGTAGAGGACAGCGAAATTATCCCCTCTTGTCTTCTAAACACTATAATTTAATTAATGCAGCCTCAGGTCACATTAACACTTTTGAGGTCAATTAAACTATGGATTCATGATGAACTCACCATTGAGTAAAACCTCTAACTCTCCTTTCTTTACTTTGGAAACTGGAGTTTTAGTTTAATTTGGTTTTGACTCAAGGGCAGTACTCTATTGTTTTCCCTTTTCTTCAGTATTTTTTAAAATTCTAATTCCAACACCTACTATCAGACAGATATTAAGGAAATGGAGTCAATAGGATTTGGGGATCAATTAGATATTTAGGTGTGATTAAGATGAAGAGTCAAGGATGCCTCCAAGGATTCTAGCTTGAGAAGCTATATGAAGCTTCTATTTATTAAAAATTACAGGAGGTGAGGCAATTGGAGGATGGAGCAGAGGTGATAAATTCAGCCTGAGCCACGTTGAGCTTTTGGTGCCTCAGGTAGAGAGGTCTAGTAGGTAGATATGGAGCTCAGAAAGCAGGCTAGAGACATAAATTTGGAGCCTACAGGTTTCTAGGTGGTAGCTCAAGCTACAGAACTATTCCTCCTGGTGTCGATTGTTATTCACAGATTTTATCAGTCTGCTTTAATTATAATACAGTCATTGAAAAAAAACTACAGGACTGCAACATGGTTCTAGAAACCTTCCTCCAGTTTGCCATTGACTATCCAGAACATATTTCTATATTAAACCCATTTGGATAGCATAAGAAATCTTGTCAGATTTCTAAATGAAGTTCAGATATATTATTTCTATCTCATTTCTCTGATGTTCCAGATTAAAAACCGGGTAAAAGGAGTGAGGTCTGACTTGAGGGACAAACCATTAGCAAATTATGTTTCTGTTTACAATTCTAGTCACAAAATTATTTGTTCATAGTTTAATGCCTTTTGGGTTGATCAAAAAGTCTTTGCATATGAATTGCATTCTAAGCCTGGCTTTCTTTAAGTTTTTGTAAAATATTGTAAGACATTTGGCGAAGCAAACATAGTTTCAATTAATGATGAGCACTCTTTCTCCAGGAAGAAACTTTTAGGGAAAAAAAATTGAATGAATTTAGAAAGTAAAAGTAAGCCAAAGCAATCGTAATGAAGGTAGAAACTTTCTCAGCAGTCAGATCTCAAGCTGCGAGATGGTTAAAACAAGAGAAAGCATTTTGGGGTTTCACTGGGGAAATGGTCCCTGGGATTAAATTCTCCTTTGACCTGACTTCAAACAGAACAGAGCAACAGGATGGGGTTCTCTGTGCTTGCAGTATGTATGTGATCAATTCCTTGTTATGAATTGCTTTTAAATTATTCCCTTTGCTCCTGTTTACCTCATTATTCTTTGAGCATAAATCTTACCCTCAAATAATTTATGCGTAAAGGAGTCTGATAGAGGAACAGAACAAACTCACCAAGTGTCTGCTGCTCATTACAAGTGAATAAATAAATAGGAATGCTAAACAATCAATCTCATCAAAAGAATGTGGTGGGGTTTTTTCCTCGACATCTCTCATAATTACTGAGGGATTAGGGGAATCTAACCACTGGGAAACTAGGCAGAGGCATATCAAAATCAGCACATTCAAATATCTGGGACCCAGCCTTGGTGGCATTACTTTCTGCCATAATAAGCCTCTTCATGATTAATCAGAGATTTTATGCTGTTGGGAGCCCATTTCTCTGTGGAGATAATGTGGGGTAAGGGGTGGAGTGTGTTTTATTTGCGGAGAGGGTGTTCGTAGTAGAGCACTATTTTATGACAGAATGCGGGGAATTGGTGTAATCTTTTGCCTCAGATTACCCGCTAATGCATGCCCACTCCAAGTTAACAATGAGCAGAAGGATGAATCTCATTGGCCCACATGGCGTTATGCATACACCTTTGGTCTCATTAGCACAGCATACCAACCAGCTAAATATTCTCACTTTTGATAGCCTTCTTCTTCTTCCATCAAATCTAAGAGTCAGGTGCCTCACTTTATTCCCACACATGGGCTTCTCACTCAGTGACTCTCGGACTGAGAAGGGTACCAGCTCCTGACTCTCCTTTGACATCCAGGGGCTCATACTAGATAGTGAGCTTATGCAGGACAGAGGATGCCGAATTTCATCCTAGCCTAGGTACGAATGCATCCCATCTGAAGTTTAACCCCACTGTGGTTGATGCTGTGCCCTTCTGCCCAGAGCCCCTTTTAGGAATAAAGGGCTTTTCCCTACAGTTGCTGGGAGTACTCACAGAAGGCAACCCTTAGCTGTCAGCCCTTCTGGGGATTGCCTTGGCTGAAGAAAACTGCCTCGCCAAAGCCCACACCTCTTTCCATGGGCAGCCCACATTCAATTCAATTACTGATCAACATAAGGATATAAAGGCCCAGCCTTCTGCCCCAACTCAGGACTACTTTAGAGGACCATCTCAGCTCCAGAGCTCCCCATTGGGTCCCCTGGGGCTTGCAGTGGGACTTCATCGTAGCTAGCATCTCCCTCTGCCCAATCCTGATTCCTTCCCCTCCCTTCCCCAGGTGGTGTTCCCAGGAACTTTCCCTGATAAAAGCCCTGCATGCTAATCTCCATCTCAGAGTCTGCTTCCCAGGGACCCATTCAACTTTGATGTGTGTAAATTAGCGATTTCATTGGTTGTACCCCAGCTTGTTCCAAAAAAGGTTTAATTTAGGTCAAGACAGTCTGAATAAGCAAAATCCCCTGACTATTGGTGCCACTTGGGGGACTGGTCTTTTGGCTGATATACATATGACAGATCATCAGAATGATTGAGGGAGATGAAGAAGGCTTTTAAAATAGAGGCTCTCTTTTTAACTAGGACTTCCCAGTAGTAAGGTCTGGTAATCTGTATTTGTTGAAAGCCCCCCTGGTATTCTGAAGTGCAGCCTTGTTGGAGAACCACGGCTCTAGGCCATCCTGGCATCCTGACTTATTATGGAGAGCTCAAGGTATCAGGCCCCAAAACCAGCTCTTCCGTTGCCCTGACAAAAATGCGACAGTTATTAATAAATTCAAAATGGATCACTTGTGTTTTCCTCTTGGCTCCAGGAGAAATGTATCTCTGGGAAAGTTTCCAAGGTGTTCTTAGGTCTGCCCTCTAATAGATATTCAGGACCAGCCAACAGCTGATACATGTTCCAGACTTAGGAGCTCTAGTATCGAGCTTGACTCTGTACTGCGCTTGGAGGAGGAACACAGTCCTTTGGCCACTAGAGAGGTTGGGGAGCTCAAAGCTGTGGGCCCAGATCTTCCAGGCAATGTGCTCAATGAACCAAAGACTTGCACAGGCTCTTGGGAACTTTGTATAGCCTTATCAAGCTTCAGCAACATGAAGATGCCCCTGGAAATCCACTGGAGGGAATGCTTGGGCACCTAGGAGGTCTTAAGAGCATGCTTCATCCCCTGAAAAGGCATGTCTTTTTGGTGAAAATCAAATGCTCAGCTGAGACAAATGGTCACCTGCTCACCCTGGTGTTCTTCTGCGAAAATCATTGAAGTTTGCAGTTGTCTTTCAGGGTTCACCAATGCCCTTCCTCAACATGACTGCACCCCCATCCTCTAATACCATTCCCCCCACTATCACCACTACCCCGACCCTCACTTCTTTATCTGGTCCTCAGTTGCATAAGCTCTTTATCTTGGAAGCTATTAAATTAATCCTTTCCTGAGGAGACTTTGAAGGCCCTTGGGGATTAATTTCCTTGGTGGAATTTCAGTCATTCTGGCAGGACATGGGGAGATATTTTTAAGCACAACATGAATTCCCCAGTTCACCTTCAAGGCATACAGGAAAAGAGACTGCCTCCTAAGTCTAATTCTGAAGCTGTCCCAAGGAAGGCAGGAGGGTATGCACAGGACTGACGTGTGACAGCCAAGAGAATTCACCTAACAGGTCTCCAGTACAGGGGTGCAATTGAGCAAGGGCCCAGCTGCAGCACTTTGAAATTTATCACTGCATTTGCATTGAGACCATGCCTTTCATGGGTTTCTCTCAGCCATGGACTGAGGGTGTCAGGGATACTAAGGCCAGCCCATTTCTGGGAGACGCAGAATTCCTCTGACAGGCGACTTTGGTTCAAGGACTCCCCATCAGCCTTGCAGAACTTCCCTTAGACTGCATGGCAGTCTGGGATGCTTGCACCCAATCTCTCTCTCTCCCTTTTTCACTGAGGAATCAGAATTGCCTGGAGGTCTGACAGCTCTCCCAGATCTCCCAGCTTTGCCCCGTTTTCTCTCACGGGCACTTCCTCTAATAAAATCCTTGAACATTTAATCTCTTCTTGCCTTCTGCTTTTCCAAAACCCAAATTAATGAACTAGTCTTCTGTCTAAGGTGCCAATATCCGACTATTTACTAATTAACTCCTTCCACCACCACCATCCTCCATCTCCGAAGAGTGAGAAATGGTCCTTTCCATTGGAACTCTCTGAGGGAGCCTCAGAGAAAACTTGGGGTAAGAAATAGCAACTACTAAATAATAATGATAATAGCTTTGAATATTAAAAAGAACATTCCTCTCTATTATTAATTTAGTCTTCCTAACTACTGCATAAGATGGGAGAAAAGGGAAGAACAACCAGTGTTTATTGAGCACCTACCACATGCCGTGCATTTGCCTCATGATTTTCATAAGAGAAATGAGTGTCAACCCAGGTGAACAGATGACGAATCTGACGCATGGAAAGGCAACATAATTAATCCAAGGTCCCACTGCTGGAAAGAGATGAGCCAGTATTCAAACACAGCTTTGTAGAACCTCAAAAATCTGTGCAGTGCCCACTTGTTGGGAGTAAAATAAGGATTTCTACTCCAGCCTTTTGACTGTAGGATGGAGAAATGATGTTAGTTGCCTTAGCAGCTAGGCAAGCACTAGGGCCATTTCCTAGTTGTGTTGATAAGCCAAGGGTGACCCCTTTGTGCTTTCCTAAGTGTCTCTGCACCAAACAATTGAGATAATAGACTCCCAGAGGCTCTAAACAAGAGTCAATGCTCCATACTGATGGCAAAGCCTGGGAGAGCAAGAAGGAAGATGAGGAATTGCATAGAAAGTCCAAGACAAAGAAACAGTGGAACCTTTCTCTAGAAGGCAAAGCAGAGCTGCATCCTCACTGATGACCAGAGCATCCTTTAACTGCCCCCTCGCCCCATCACTCCTGCCCATTTGTGAGTCGCATTCCTCCCATGTTGTGTTTGCCCAGATGCTAACTGGAATGTGATTCAACAAGTTTGATGTAGGGGGAATTTGGGAAAAGCTGTACAATCTAGTTGTCCCGGGCCCTACTCCACCATGGGATGGCTCTGCCTCCCTCAGCAGCTGAGGATCTCATTCAGCCGAGTGGAAAGTTCAGTTCTCTAGAGAAACTGGCTTCCAGGCATTTGGGGGAAGTTTAAGTCTTATCCAATTGAATCTAATTTAAGAGGTGGTCAAGGCAGTTAGGAATGACTTCTACCCTCTTTTTAGAGACAAAAGGTGTTCTGTAACAACAACAAAAAGTCATGATATAGAAGCTCTTAGGAAGGCTCTACTTTTGCTATTACTAAAGAAGAACTCAAAATGAGAAGAAAATTATCCCAGTGTATTTTGCATCCTGGAATCCTTCCAATTCCCAGCACATCATATCGCTCTAGTCTTTAGAGCAGGGGTATGAATGCATATCCCGCAAAGTTAAACACATTGTGCATAGATCCCCAATGTTATTTCTTTACTTATATGTACTTTTATTGATAAATTATATAAATATGCTACTATCATTTGCTAACATTTCAAGGCACAATATATCTAATCTCATCAAGGTTTATACTTTATGAGAGTAGATGTAAATCTCTATTCAGATAGTCTTTTATCATTTCCAATTTTTTTAGCTGACTTCTTGTTTGATCTAGTTAGATCATCACTGTTTATATCTTATAAAAGGGCTTGCTCATTCTAAGAGTAGAAGTATGAGCTCAGATATTTTCTTATTTTCATTGTACTTCATTAAAGCATAATATCTTCTGTGAGAGTTCTTCATAGGTCTCATTTTTTTGCATTTTTTTGCGAGCAGAGGCTCTGGCAGCTTTCACTCTGGGCTATCTTTTCAAGGATGTTTGTATAGCAGACAGCCTTGAAACATAAAAACAATGGCTCCCTCTGGAGCAGAGAGCAAGTTTGTTTGCTGTCTAATATTATAAAGATAATGTCTTCTTCTGGGGCAAATGTTGGGGAGGTTTTCTAGCAGTCCCATTGTAAAAAATTGGGGTTTCCTTCACTCAGGCTTTTTCAGCTGTGACACAAACACACTGAATGTGCAGCATCCACCTGGGCTGTCCATGTTGGCCCTGTGGGACTTGGGGGCAAGGGAGGCAGGACAAACATGAGGCTTATACTCCCTGTTGTGCTGTGAGCAATAAAGTCCTTTGTCTCTGATCCAGGAGTCTTGCATCTTCTGCCAGTTTCCGTGAAGTGTGGCAGGCTAGCTTGTGAGCTTGCAAGTAGGGTAAAACCTCAGACCCTTCACAGCTTTTCACATTATCTTCAATACATTGTTTTTAAGTAGAACAGGAATTGTTTTTAGTTGTTTGTCTATTTTATGAGGGTTAGTTTGGTTAAAACTAGATAACGTTGGCAAACCCACCTAACTGTACACACACTAACTCATCTCACACTGACATGAAGACCAATGCCAGGGCTCCACTACACACGCATCCTTGTGGGATGAGCCCACTCTTTCCTTAAGATAGCTCGCCTGCCTCCCAGGTCACGGGGACACTCTGACATACAGACTGCGGAAGGCCACGGGTCAGCCCATATATTAAGTGTTAATGAAGCTAATTTCTTTTCTTTATAGATAAAATACAAATATCAAAAGAAATCATAATGCCTTTTCACACTCCCCAAGGAAACCTTGGTACCCCCTTTGGAGACCGCTGCTTCTGAATGTGTCTTCCTCACCATTACGTTGGTAGCCCTGTAATATTGAACACTTAGGATGGACTGGTCACTGAGCTAAGCACTTCGAATGAAGTGTTTTATTTAGTTCATATTACATCTGAGCACTACCATATCTGTTTTACGTGAGTTAACTGTGGCTTAGATGCATTAAGTAAGATTTCACAAAACGAAGGAGCTCTACTACTGTCTCTCCATTTCACAGACAGCAAGATTGAAGGCCGAGGTGACTGACTGACTAGTCCCTGCCCAACACCAATTCCTACACGTGGCAGTGCCTTCCTTGTTAGGATGGCATAGGATAGGCCCTCTAGTCTTTGCTAAATGACTTGTGGTTATAAGCAAAACTTGATTAATTTCTATTTAATGTATTCTGTCTTGTTCTGAAATAACATTAGAAGAAGACATTTAAATATGCTTTTTTACTTTTGTGTTTTGAATATGAAGATTAAAATTTTGTTCCTTACAGATTTTTGGGGAGAGAGGATGGTCAGATTTGGGGTAAGAGAGAGACTTAGATTAGTTTAGGAAACAAAAGGAAAGGACATTCCGCCAGATGACTCTCTCACACTCAGGGACATACGCATGATCAAATACATACATGCCTGGGAAACAATTAATCCTACTAGTTCCATGGTTAAGAAATGATAAATTATCCTCCTCAACAGAGACTCCAGCAAGTCAGACACATCACATCCGAGCACTTGAGCACTGTCACACTTCACGCCTGCTGGTCTTTAAAAAGATTGATTATCCTGACATGCTCTGAGGAGACCACCACCACACTCCACCACTATTTTCCATGCTCTAAAAACAATATTTCACTTTAGTAGAACACAAGGAAAATTACAAAAACTGCCAGGCAGTCTCCTCCTCTGAAGTTTTAGAGGGAAAGTCATCTAAGCTTCTAGAAGTAGGAAGAGTGCTTTTGTTTGTATATATGGGGAGGGGCGTAGATCGGGGGAAGGCTGAAAGAAAGGGGAGGGGGAGGCACATGTTTATACAGGAATTTATACAGGTGTGGCAATTTGTTGTACAACCTAACCATAAAACATTGCTCAAATGCCCTATTTGTATTCTGTAGCAACGTACTAAATAGAAATCTTTCTGGGAGTTACAAAATATGTATTTTTTGGAGGCTCCAAAGGCACGTGGCAGGAAAGGTTCCTGAGATGGATGGGTGGTTGGGGGAGAGGGAAGGTGGGCAAGAGGGCAGGACATGGTGCTGGGCAGCAGCAGTCAGATTTCTGGAATTATGTTATGTGCAAGTCTTTCATCATTTGAAAGCCCTGTGATATGTTATTCACTGCCCGATCCTGTCTTTGCCATCCCTAAGATGATTCTGGCTCGCGATCACTTTCTGGTTCCTGACAGTGTTATGAATGCAGAAACAGTGGACACGCGTCCACTTCCTGAGACTGTCCTACAAGAGAATGGCTGCATATTTCTGGGTCTTTTATGGAGGAGGAAGCAGAACATGAGAAAAGATATTGAGATAAATAAACCAACTCACCTGTAATTTGGGAAATATGTCAATAATTTTTCTATGCCGCTGGTTAGGAAACTTTGAAATTAGTGAATAGAGTAAGTGGGAATTTTGAAATTTCCTTATTCTTAAAGTCTTTTTTTTTATCCCAGATTATATGTCAATATGACCCAGTCTTAAATTAGAGATAAGCATAATGAGATCATAGGACTGGCATCTAGCCCAACCTCCTCATTTTACAGAAGAAACTTAGGCTCAGAGACATGGAGGGACTTATCTGAGGCCACACAGCATGCCAGCACCAAAATTAGGTCTGTTAACTGAGGGGCCAGGTGAAACATCAGCTCTCCTTTTAAAATGCAAAATTTCCTGGAAGGATCAGAAACACGTCTCTAACATCTTACTTCAAATGAGTTTTCCCCTTGGCAGGAGAAAGGTGGACAGCTGAAAATCTTTGGGTTCTAGAGAAGTGGAGGGCACAGAAAGGGTCAGCAAGGACTCTGAAAACAGACTATTCTTTAATATCATTGTTCAGAAGCATGCCACCCACAAAGTAATTTTTTTTTAAAACCGTACTGTTATTATGTCACTGTCTTGCTCAAAAATCCTCCACAGACATTATCATCATCTACAGAATAAAAGCCAGACTCCTTAACTACACAAAAACAGCTCCAGCTTCATATCCACTTCTCTCCTGTAATGAGTCCACACTTGGTCTGGTACCTACTTTGTGCTCAGCACTGTCAAGATGTGGAGGGACATGATGGTAATGGCCAAACAAGCTCCTTTCCCTCATGGGGCTCACATTCAATAGAGGAGACAATGACCCAGCAGAGAAATGAATGGACCAAATAATTATGGCTTATGTTGAGTTATGAGAAAAGCAAATACAATGAAGTAACAAAGAGTAGCTGGTGATGGGTGATGGAGGGGAACAGGGAGGGAGTTTCTAATTACTTTATCTGGAAATGACATTTGAGCTGAGATCTGAAGGCATTGATGAGCCAGCCCTATAAAGAGCTAAGAAAAGAACCTTCTAGACAGAAGGAACTTCAGTTTCCCCCACTGAGTGGCTAGCTAGTGCTTCCCTGTCTTCTCTTCTTGGTTAATGCCATGTCCACTGCTAGAAATGTCTTTCCCCCACTTGCTAGACTGGCCAGCCCTGTTTGAAGCAATGCTGAGTAGCATTACAAGTGTGTGCTCCAGTTGAGATGTGGGTTTCGTTCTCTCTTCGCTACCTACAAGCTAGGTGGCCTTGGGCAAGTCAGTTTACTTCTATGAACCTTAGTTTCCCCATCTTTAAAGTGGAGATTATAATAAAACCTGCTTTAGGGGATTACTATGAAAATTAAGTGAAATGTTTCATAAAAAAACACTTAACATAGTAAAACATATGAAAGTTGATAAGTATTGCTTATCTTCAAGACCCAGATCAAATCTTCTCTTCTCTATAAACTTTCTGGACAACAGCAGCCCAAAGTAGTATTGATTTCATTGAATTTCTTATGTTTCTGGACCTGAATCCCTCCCAACCCCTATAATTTTTTGTCTAAACATTCTCTTGTGTGTTTTGAGTATCTCTTTTATTCACCTCCCCAATAGATTGTGAGCCCCTTCACTGTAGTTACGATGTGTCCTCATATTGCCTTTCTCATAATAAGTCAGACTACATGTAGGTTCAAAGTACATATGTATGGGTGGCCAAAAAGGAGGGAGAATGGAGAGGCAATGCTTATCATAGGTATGTGAGTTAGGATAACTGGCTTGTAGTTCTGGTTTTACCTTCCTGATTGTGGTGGCCCAACTCTAAGAGGGACTCCAATGATCTGCTCCTAGTATTCACACCCTTGTATAAGCCTCCCCACTTCAGTGCAGGTGAGACCTGTGACTTTCTATTCAATAGAATATGGAAAAGGTGATAGGATGTTGCTTGCATGGTTAGGTTGTATTAGAGTGTGGCTTCCATCTTCCTAACAGACCATCTCTTTGATGAAGCAAGTGACCACATTTTGGAGAGGCCTGTGTTCAAGAACTGAAGGTGGCCTCTGGCCAACAGTGAGCAATGAACTAAATCCTGATAACAAGCAAGTAGGAGAGCTTGGAATAGGGTCCTTCTCCATTTGAGCCTTCAGATGAGATGCATCCCTGACTGACACCTTGATTGTAGCAGAAGACCCAGATAAGCTGCACCTGTATTTCTGACTCACATAAACTATGAGGTAATAAATGTGTGTTGTTCTGAGCCCTTAGTGGTAATTTGTAATAAGTTTGTAGTAATTTGTTGTGTAGCAATAGATAACAGATACACTTGAGTAATCTCAGAAAGATAACTTCATCTCTCTGAACAGGAGTGTCCTCATTAAAGACCTTCTTTGTGTTGAGCACTAGAATGGGCACCAGGTCTACAGTAGCAAACAAGACAGGCAACATTCTGCCTCATGGAGCCACTAGTCTAGCTTTAGTTCCCGTGGGATATTGCTTTCACCCTGCTGGTTGCACAGGGAACTTAAGCAGTTTCAGACCTTTCCATTAGAAGGTCAACCCAACCACTAGGTAGAGAGACAAAAGCCAGAACCATTCTGGAGGCTCTTAGGAAGGAAAATCAAATCAAACAGATGGGGGCTTTCAACATAAGCAGAAACATTTAAGCTTTTTGTTTATTTATTTTAATTATTATGCTTTTAAAATAAAGGCAAATGTGGGACTCCTTCTAAGAAATGAGTATATGACATGGAAAGGCATTCTGTAACCACAGCACTCATGTTTACCTGCAGCTCAGACTGCAAGCCTTCTCTTTTTTCAAGAGAGAAACATGATTACAAGTATCATTTGAGGCGAGGAATACTAGGACATTAGCTGTATGATGGGGTCAGCTCTGGGCTATAAAAAGAGGCCTTCTTTCTTTCAACTAGCCCTACATGGACTATGACACCACTGTCAGAAAGGAGGGCCCAATGTCCCCTAAGTCCCCTCCTATCCTTTATATCTCTTCCCCTAGCCTTTCTCCTCTAAGGAATGTTCTCTTCACCCCATTTCCCGTAGATACCACTTTTGTGCTTACCCACCAAATTCTTAACTCCACTTCCTGTCATCTTCATTAGTACTCAGTGCCTATGTGAAATTGTCCTCTGAAAGACTCATAGCCCTTAAAGAAACAAAATTTGTTTATCTTCTTTCAAGGCTAAGTAAAGGCCTCAAAAATAAGTGACCTGTTGGCCCTCCTTGGAAAGAAGATGCAGGTGCATTCTTTCTTCTTTGAGATATACATCCACATGCACTCTTAACCCTAATAAACAATGGGCAGAAGGTTGTCTTTAGGGGTGGGACTCATTTACTGGGTTTATATTCCTCCCTCAGGCATGTATAACTGTGTGGCCTGTGGCAAATTATTTGATCTCTCTTCTCTCTGGTTTTTGAATGTGGACAATAATAGCACCTACCTCACAGACGTGGTGTAAAGTGCTTAGAATGGTGCCTGCTCAGGGCAACCAATCTGTAAATGTTAGCTATTACTATTAATGCAGCACAAGGAACAAAAAAAGAGTTTTCATATCCAATTACATTGATTTAGATCAGGACACAGCTAGGAAAAACTAGAAAGACAGACAACATTTGTCCTCAGAGCTTTTGCATTTTTGATTCAGATCCTCCGTTACCCCTGTCTTTTCCCAGCTCCCCTCCTCTGTTCCTTTCTTGGCCAAAGCCCCTCAGGACAATAGCCCCCTTGGGACCACCTCCCCCAAGCCTCAGACTTTACTGTCCCACTTCCTTCCTCATCACATCTCTCTTCTCCTCTGTCCTTGTCCCTAGGGCTTTTGCTAGCATCTGATCAACTAATTTGTGCCAAAATGTTAATCACTCTTGGTTTAAATCAATCGTTCTCAGTTCTTTTTTTTTTAATATCTCCACACAATGCACATGAAATGCATAATAAATCCCCATTTGTAACAACATCCTTCACCACCCCAGTGATTTCAACTTAGTACAGGAAAGGGGGATGTAGTCTAGAAAAGCATCCCCCCCCCTCAGCAGGATCTCACCCCCAGCCCCTCATGACGTTGAGAATCACAGCAAGTGCTGCCTCCCAGATTTATCTTTTGGCAGATAACTTCAATGACTTAACCCAAATAATATCTGATAATGAAAATTTAAGGTTTTACTCCAGAGCCATATTTAAGACCTGGAAGGGGTTGTTGGGTGGGGACTTTGAAGAAGGCATATTTGATTACTTTTCTAATCGTACATGTATAAACTATACTCTCCATCCATCTCCCAAACACCAAGTAACTATGGTCTTTTAGCCTCATTTTCCTCTGGCTTTAAAATAAAATGTTAGACTAGAACTTCAAGGCTGTCCTCTACTAGTGTCTTCAGAGCTGGCCCTGGGAAGAGGGCAACATCTTTGTTTATAAGTAGGAATGATATGGAAATTCGGCTCTCCACTTATTCAAGGCAGTATGTTAACTGTTTAATAGGGGAAGTCTTCTTGCCACTGAGGCCTCTGGCTGGCCTGGAGGGCAAGATGGCTGGAAAAGACTAGATCGGTTTTCTGCGTCTATTTCTTAGGCCAACCAGGGCAGAGTGACTACCTACACCCTGTTATTGGTGTCCTAGTCCAGGAAGTCCTTGATATCCTCAAATCCCAGTCCTCATTGGATGATCCCAAAATGCACATTTCTCCAGGAGGGGATATACCTCATGCTATAGTTCCCATTCAGGTTGAGTTGGGGAAAAGCATGATCACTGAGTGGTATTCAGCTCTGGAGATGAGTGAACATCACCAAGTCAGATCCAATGTCAAGTATTTAATTTGTCTCCATAAAACTATCTAAGATGTTTAATATTTTGGCATCAAAACACATTCTTCTAATTTGATCTGGGTGACTGTTATATGGGTGTTGCTTTAAGATATCCTGTAAATGGTACAAATTACATATGTGTGTGTGTGTGTATTTATGTATGTATGTATATGTGTACATATGGATGGATGGATCTACTATAACAGTGGGTCTCAAACATTTCCATATATTAGAACCAGGCTGCACTCCATACCAATTAAATGAGACTCCCTAAGGCATTAGTATTTCTCAAGTTTTCCAGTTGATTCCAATGTGCTGCCAGTTTGAAAACCAGAGTGCTGGAAGAAAAGGATCTGTTGAAAATAACAAAATGAAAAAAAAAAAAAATTTCAGCCGCAATGAAGACTTATCTCTAAGATCATTTTCAGCTCTAAGTTTCTATGATTAAATAAATATTTGTTGCTTTACAAAAAAGAAAAATATATCTGCCAGACTATCTCTTGCACCTGAGAGTTGTAAAAATATGAAGAAACAAACAAACAAAAAACTGTAGGTTCAGAAAACATAGTCCCTAGACTGAAAACTTTGAGACTTGCCAAACACAAGTTCTGAGAATGTCCCAATTTTCCTTTGGGCTGGCCCTGTCTAGTCTCATGCAAGCATTCTTAGATGTACATTTGATTTCTCCAGGGAAGATGCCCTAACATGGAAAAGCAAAGACTGAAAACTAGAGGCCAGGTGGAAACCAAATTCCCTGGCTAAGTGTTGAGTCCTACCTGTTGCATTTGTGTAGATGGAGGTCCAGGGACTCAATCTAGGCTGCTGGAGGCATCATTAATTTCAATTAGGTGGAAAGTCTTTGGAGTAGGTTGCTCCAGTGACAGTCATTTCAGGATGTCCTGCTAGCATGTTTTTTTTCTTTCCCAAGGATACTGCTAATGGAGTTTAAGGTCCTTTCATCTCAATAGAAGCTTTATTAAGTCTCCTCACGTCTGTAAGTACCTGTAGCTGCCCTGTTCCCTCTTAATTCATTTTTTGTGCTGCATTCAAGAGTATTTGGAATCTCCACAAGAACAAATAAACCTCTGAACTCTGATACACATGTAATCTGCCAAGGTCCACCCCACAACTCCAGACTGTCCCCAAGCAGGGCTGAAACAACATCAAAAAGCATCAGCATTTCCTGTAATCCATTTGCCAGAGACAATGCACCAGACATGTCGTGTTTCCTATTTCAGCTGTGCCTGGCATTGCTTTCCCTCTGGTAACTGGGGCAGGGGGTCAAGGGAGACTCTCAAGGTGACAGATTAGTTAAAGAAAAAATGTAGTCACTTTAGCTCTGAGGGCTCAGCACTAACCACTCCTTATCTACTTTCCTTTTTCTTCTTTATATTTACTCAGTGGATGAGTGAAGACCTTATGTACGATGAAAAGCACAATTGAAATTTCCTATGTGAACCAGCTGTGCGACCTTGGGCCTTGAAACCACCTCTGTGAAATAAATCATCCTCAGCACGCTCTAAATTTCTCTGATTCTAATAAGCATACAAGGTAAAAACAGGGTTATTTCTTATCACCACGGGCACCCTTCTGATTCAACTCCCTCTTGACATCAAATTTGTGACCCTAAATACATGCAGACAGCTTTCCAAATACTGGACAGAGGCTTCTCCGGCTTTATCCAGGAACCAGGAAGACCAAGGACTTGATAGATAAGTGCAATACCCTCTCCCACTTTCTGTGTAAACTATCAGGAACCAGAAACACTGGGGATGCTTCTCCCTCTCGTAATTACTTGGGAAGGAATGTTATAGCCTCAAGCATAATTAACAGCATTTCAATTCATTCTCTCTTTTTAGGCTGTTCACATACTTGCTGTTGCAAGAATGAGCACAGCATTATGGTGTGTTAACTTTTTAAAACGAGGCCAAAGATGTTGAACGATGGCCATCCCCATAAGGAACCTTGCTCTCAGCTTAAACACGGGTTGGGGGAAAGCATTGTGTGGCTGTGATGAAATGCGTGCAGGCCTGCTGTGGTCCTGTGCTCCCTGAATGAGATACAAACAGCATTTAGCTATGCTTATCCGAGGGAGCACCCGCTCATTATCTGGCCAGCAGGGACAGATTCCACAAATACACTGCACACTGACAAGTTACACAGTTAGCCACAAGACTGTGATGGTGCATCTGTGGGCTTGCCCTCCCTCTCCCCATCCTCCTTATCACTAGGCCAGCACATCTCCTTATCTGCCACGACAGCCATACTCACCCTCTCCAGCCCAAATTTTAATGAAGAGAAGAGGTTCCTGTGTATTTGCTTGTGAAAGACACTGTATGTTGTTCTATAGAGTGGAATGTGATGATCTCCCTTCTTGAAATGTTTTCAACTCTCATGGATGTCCTTCCTTCACAGACACACACCCATACACATGCATATGCACACATTGACTTCACAGAAACAACTACTTCTGTCTGTCTTTTAATTTCATACTCGATGGTAATGAGTTATTTCAAACAGAAGCAGTAAAATGTGAAACTGACAGTGGTTGAAATTTAGGGCATCCTGCTTTCCTATACACTATTCCTCGCTTCTAAAATATTCATAACCACTTAAAGATGATTTACAGGTGTATATCTAGAATTGTATCCTGATAATAAGAGCTTTACATATTTTTATTTCTCAGAGTATAGATGTGTTTGATAGCAATTGGAGACCAAAATGCAGTAAAATATTTGTATGTGTTAATTATGTAATATAAATATATGTGTAATATATATACATATATATTGGCCAAAACTCTACATTGAGAGATACCATGTCAAAAAGCAGTAAACTGTCAGGAATCTATGAATATAAATAGTTTTTAGCAATAGCATATTATCAAGGCATTCTTAACTATATTTGGCATTTTTGGAGCAAGAAAAATGCTGGGGTTTCATTAAAGTGCAGCGCAAAGGAAATGGCGAATTTGGATCCTATATGGAAATGTCCTTGAAATGAATAGATTGCATAGAAAGGCTGAAAGGTTTGTTCTCGCAGAATCGCCCCTCTGCAAAAGAAATCCCAATTCACTTTTAAGTGCCCAGAAATTATCAGAAAAAATGTAGTAAATAATTAAACGTATGTTTAAATGTCATATACAACAATATTCGTGATGAAAGTGATGTTCATAAAAGATTCATTTGTTTTCTTATTCATGTAAAATAGCAAGATCAAAAGAGTGAAAAACTATTTTTGTGATTTATCTCAATTGTGTACATTCTTATTTGATTCTAGGGAAATTACTGATGATATTTAGTGATTTACTGTTAGAAAAAAATATATTTTAATGATGTATGCTAAAGGTATATAGCAAATTGCAATTATAAGTGGTTCTTATTATGAAACACCCAGACAATATTTTTACTGTATTTTGGGTGCCAGGATATCACCCCAGGTACCTCATTTAAGCCAGCCAATCTGTGCTGTTCTCAGAAAAGAAGAATGCATTTCTGGGAAATTCGCCATTTGAAATTCCAATGGTTGCTTATCCCCTTCTGAGGCTAATGGTGCCAATTGCTAAGAAAACAGGGCTTCTTGGCTGGCCAGAGGACATAGCTCTTTCTGTGTGTTGCTGCAGGATCAGAGATCAACTTTGAGACACTCATTGTCCTGGAAAATTAGTGCAGTGAGCCTTCTCAAACTTGGCATCCAAGAATATAATCCATATTGCTTGTTTTTTGGTCCCAGGGAAGGTGCTGATAATAGTTTTGAAGTCAGTGTGTGCTAGCTCCCAAGATGCTCATATTGTAAAGAACTTGAGATCTGGCTGGCTTGTGGGAAGACTTAGGGGAAGAATTTCTTAAGACAGAGCCAAAGAAGAGGGGCTGGCTACAGCTTTTAGTCATATTTTAATACCCCAGCCTTTTTTCTCTCCCAACCCCAATAATAAGGTACATTAATTTCGGGGTATGCTCTCTGTCTCTTTATGTTCTCTTGGGCTCTGTGCTGGTCCCCTGATGATGATGCATTGTTAAGAAAGGTTCCCTTAGCTTCTGTGTCTGCATAGCATGCTGAATTTGGCCAGAAACAAAATGGCTCACTGTCTCAAAGCAAGACTCCATTATATGCAACAGTTAGGCTGCCAGAAAATTACTTTTATAACCTTTATTATGGCATGGGCATTGTGGTAGATTATGTCACTGTTCCAAAGATTCACTGCCCATTTACTTCCCTGCCCCATTGATGCCAAGGTTGGCCAGAGGACTTGTGCCCCTCCCTTTGATCAATGAAACACGTGCACAAATGTCACTTCTGAGCCATGGCTTTAAGAAACAACTCGTAATTTGTCATGACTCCTTTTCCTCTGATATGAGATCTGCAGTGTCCCAGGTAAGGGCTGCTCTGTCAGCCTGGGCCTCCAAGGGAGGATGATGAAGAGGAGATTCATGACAACCGTGATGGACGTGTAACCCGAGTGACAAATAAGCCTAAGTTGTTGCAAGCCACTGAGGTTTTTGAATCTTTGTTCCTGCGTTATAACTTAGATACAGATGTTATCCCCACCAAATCATCACTCAGCTATGTTTGAATCCCTTCAGTGACAAAAATTATCACTACCACTGCAGGCAGAACATCCCATCTTTGGATAGCCTTGAACTCTAGAAAGATCTTCCTCATATTGCAACAAGATCTGCTTCCTGGGACAGAATTGAACTCCCTTCCAACTATCAGCACAAGTGAGGGAATAACAAGCTGGTCTTGGGTCTTGGCTGAGGTCAGACACCAGCAAAAGCAGAAGAGGTCACTGAGGGTTCCTTCACAGAATAAGCAGAGTTGGGAGTGAGCCAAGGAACCGTGTTCACAGCAGGAGGGGAGAACACGAAAAGCTGAGCCCAAGAGACAGGAAAGTTCTGAGTCATGGGGCAGATGAAGAGGGAAAGTAGAAAGTCTACACATGGTTGGTCCACTAGAAGTTGTTAGGAGGCATTGTGGCATGACAACTTCCCATTTATGAACATTCTCCCCCACCATAGAGGCTCTGGCAGTATGAAGGACCCCGAACTCTGAACTTGACATTGCCACCGTCAATCGTCTACCTACTCATTTCACCCTGGGAACCACAGCGTAAAGATTTCTCTTTCTGCCACACAACAATCCTCCATGTAATTCTAGACAGCTTCATTTGTCACTCGAGCAGACTAACACTGATACTTTGTAATTCAGTTAGAAGTGTGGTGAAGTGGTTCAGAACTTGGATTTCAGAGTCAAGTTAGGTCTGGGTTCAAATCCTGACCCCACCAATTGATAGCTGTGTGACCTTCAGCAATTTTCTAACCTCTGTAAGCTTCACTTGTCTGTAAAATAAGGATACCCCAAACCTTGAAGGGCTATTGTTTTGAGGATTAAATGAAATAATATAAAGCGCTTGCTATTATACCTGCCCTTCGATAAATGATAGTATATATTTTTCTCTTGTAAAACCAAAGGAAAAATTAAAAAGATCCATCCTAAAATGGATAGCAACCACACTGATAACACGTTATGCTTTTAAAGACTCAGTTAGAGTCTTGCAAAATGCTCAGTAATGATATTGGTCCTTACATTTTAGGACAGAATTATCTGCTACTGAAATTTTGCCACATGATCCCTTAAAGGTTCATTCAAGGTAATTCAGAAAAGGGATGCAGTCCTTATTTTTCTTTGTGTCCTATTTTCTGTTGTATTTCCTTATCTAATTCCTGCCTTCTGTTCTATTGAAGTCAGTGCTGAGAATCAGCACCTTACGAGAACATTACACAAGGGAGTGTAGGAATTCCCCAGCCAATTTCATATAAATATTTGAAAGCACAGAAAAGCAAAAGGTGGAGAGAACACTTATCATGCACTGTGCAGTCATAAAAGCATCAGAAATGCTGCAACAGAACTGGTCTAGCCATCCAGCCGGCTCAAGATTCTGTCCCTCGCACCCAAGGCTGTCCTTCCCTAAGTCACCTTGAAAAGTTTGCCTCTGCTGCAAACAACCTTGCTTCCCCTTAATATCCTGGTAAGCCCATTAATAGAGCATCATAAATGATTTTTCAAAAATTCCTACTTAAGTATGTGTGTGTGGAGAGAGGGAATAAATTGGACCTCTTGACATCACACTGTGTTTTTGGGACTTGTGCTCTCCTTTCACCAGGTCTCCCCAATCCTGTGAGCAGGAAGCCTGGTTGTCCATTCCCTTAGTCACTTCAGATGTCCTTCTCCAACCTTCTCCAGGGTAGTTACATTTTACTGAAGCCCAATGACCAGAACTGCTCTGGGGTTGTGGGGCACAGTGTGGTACTTGATTTTCCCTGTCAAACTTTAATTCCCTTGTTGATGATATTCAGGGTGCAGACCTCCTTTTGGGTCCTGGCATATTCACCTCACCACTCCAGTCTACAACAATGTGTATACAAATTATACATATATGCAAATAATATAGATACAAAGAACACAAGCTGGGGTCCTATAGTTCTATAAATACACTGAGGATCTTATATTTACATAATCCATTTTGTAGTATATTTCCAAATTTCTAACCCAATTTAAAGTGTCGCAATTATCACCATTTGTTAACGGAAGTTATTCCCCAATTACATTGTGCTTACTTACCTTCAGGGGGTACAATAAAATAAAGTGCCTACATCTTTGTAAAATTAGGGTTTTTAATTCCCTTGTACCACCTTCAATTAGCCCATTTTCTGTCTTTATTCATTACAGACTTTTAAACTCTGATGCATGTATATCATGAGTGGGAGATTTTGAAAATGTACTTATGACTCTCGACTTCTGAGTTGTCACAGCGGTAAATTGGATGTGCCCAGTAAGCCTTCTCCCAATTTCCTATTAAAATACTCCAAAAAATACATAAAAAGATAGAAAATGGTGACAGAATTATCGACTAAACTTGCTATGGTCAGGGATTTACATTAACCGAGTCACTGATGAAAATGGATTGAGAAGCCCATTGTAGGACTACACATTACAAACCATACACGCCACCCTGTGAACCAGAGCAGGCCAGATACTTGCTAAGAAGGCTGTACTCACACCTGCTATGCAGGATTAACCAGCACTGTCCCACCCAGGAAACTAGGGAGGTGCAGCCCACTTAAATACTGACTTCCAAGCCCAGAGCCTTACTCTTCCCTGGCCCATCAGCTGTTTTCATACATACATTCAGTCACTGTACCTCAAAGCTTGCAATGTGCCATGAAGTAATAGCTCTTAGTTGCCTAAGGAAAAATATCACAGACAGGATTAAGACAGAGATTTATGAATGGCAGATGTTGTTTCAAACTGTGTCTGGTTCTTTATGTCATGTCAAAAAAGCAAATATCAGATCAAAGTTCCACTGAACATACCCACACTAGAAGAAGCCTGTCTGTGGCACATTGAGCAAGGACCTTGAACGTCAAACTGAACTGAGAAGCAGGAGCTGCCAGTAGCCAAGTGAGCAGCAGGGAGGTCTGAGGAGACTAAGGACGCCATCTTTTTGTTGATGAGACAGTAGCCTTAGGAGCATTTTCTCTCTGTAAGGATGAGTAAAGAATGGATGGAGGGAGGGAGGGAAGGGAGAAAAAAAACATAACATGGGGATATAGATATAGGTATAGACATAGATACAGACACAGACACATACATAGATATAAATATATATATATGTGCTTATGAACTGATAGTAAAACACATAAGGGCTGAAGGCTTGGAGAAGAGATTATCTTTAAAACTGATTTTCCAAAATTAGAATTAAAATCTTATAAATCATTTCTCTGGTGTCCTCAAAAAAATACAAGAGGGCGTGACTTCTATGAAATAAGAACAGGTTGTCATAACAGAAAATGACTAAGATGAGGACAAATGTGCCAGAAGGATCTGGTCAAGACAAGAAATGACTGCAAAGCAATCCAAATTTCAAGATCATCTTAAAAATTCTCATTGGAAGCCACAAAGCACAGCATTGATACTACAGAAACAAATTGAATCAGTGGTGTAGAGACAAATATAAATAAATCAGTCATCCAGAATATGGATAGAAAGTCCAAGATAAAAATCAATGAGTGAGAAGCTGTTCAATAGGAAGTCAGAAACTGGCTTTACAATAAAAGAATTACAGGTGATTTTGAGGATTAAACCCAGACAACAGAAATAGAAACAGTAATCAAATATATAATAGAAGAGAATTTTCCTGTGCTAAGCAGTG
The DNA here is from genome assembly GCA_031878705.1 of Tapirus indicus. Classification (NCBI taxonomy): domain Eukaryota; kingdom Metazoa; phylum Chordata; class Mammalia; order Perissodactyla; family Tapiridae; genus Tapirus; species Tapirus indicus. Next base: position 52,835,913 of record CM062918.1, on the reverse strand, counting down.
AATTGAAAGAACTTAGACAAATAAGTGAAAAATAAATTCACACTTTTGGCTTAGCGATGGCTTAACATTCTAGCCATGTTTCTGAATTTTGAAAATAAAGAAAAACTCACACACATCGAGGAAGTAAAAAAGTCACTTATGAATTAGGTTTACCTCAGACTCCACCTCCAAACAAAACAAAACAAACAAAAGTGTAGAAAACAATGGAGAAGTGCCTCGAGTTTTCAAAAGGAAAGTTTGTGATACATTTCTAAATCGAGAACTCTAATATTTATACATGAAAGCAACAGAAAGAAAATTCTAGAGATACCTCAACAAATAAAATATACCAGTTATATCAAAATTAGAAACTTAAGAATTGGAAAGTTATAAGAGGTAATCGTGTGGGAGTTGAAACCACTTAAATATAACGGGAACAAGTGCTGTCAATATGAGTCCATATTTTTGAAATTGTTAAACAGGTTCCTACTACATTTCTGATCTCCTGAATTCGAATCTTCGAGAGGTGGATCCTGGATGTTTGTGTTTTTCAAGAGCTCCATGAAGGATTGTGATTAGCAGCTGAGTTTGAGAATCATTGTAATAAATGGACAATATCTTTATTTGAATTTGCCTTCTTAATCAATAGTAAAGTTAAATTTTATGTTTATTCAGCTATTTTTCTTTTGTGAATTATCTGTGTCTTTGACAATGTTTCTATGAATATGTCAATATTTTTCTTACTGTTTTCAAAATTTTTGTTATATGTTAAGAACACTAAATGTCATAAATTCTGCAAATGTTTTTCACAGTTTATCATTGACTTTAAACTTTGCTAAAAAGTCTATATCTGGCCATTCACATTCATAGTCATGGATGTTAACTATTCTAGACTCTCTGGGCCCATATCATATTTTAAATTCTTGCACGTCTTTTGTGAATATCTGGCATTCACACATCAAGAAAAATAAATAAGGAAAATATTCACTTCTATAGGACAGCCATAGCACTATACATAGGGAAAATGCAGTATGAGGTAGAGACCTTCAAAAGTAATGGGGACAACAGAATAATCAATATGTATACATTGGGCCTGTGAAGGCCATTCCATGTTGAGGAAACGTATCAAATGTCTGTTCAAACATAGAAAGGAGGAAAGGTAAGCACTTTTAAGGCCGTAATCCCCCAAGGCTCACCCAATTCTGATTGAGAACTTTCTTCTAAACCCTCAGAGGAGGACCCACTGATCTTTTCCTCTTTGGCTTTCCCTTTGTTTTCTTGTTTAGAAAAGCCTTTCCCACCCAAAGTTTTTTTTTTTTTTTTTTTTTTAATTGATCTGTATTTCTTCTAGCTTTATGGATTCATTTTTGACTTTTTTTTTTTTTTGGTGAGGAAGATTAGCCCTGAGCTAACATCTGTTGCCAGTCCTCCTCTTTTTGCTGAGCTAACATCCATCCCTTCTTCCACTACTTTATCTGTGGGACGTCTGCCATAGCATGGCTTGATAAGCGGTGAGAAGGTTCATGCCCTGGATCCAAATCTGCGAACCCCGGGCTGCTAAAGCAGAGCATGCAAACTTAACCACTACGCCCCCAGGCTGGCCCCTCATATTTCACTTTTAACTCATTAATTTATCCTTGCAAATGGTATATTATTATTAACCTTTCCATTTTTCAGATGACAGAATGAAAGTTCAGAAATGATTTTAAAAACTTGGCTCAAGGTCAGGTCTTCTGATTCTAAATCAGTTTATTCCCAACAACCTTAGGATGTGAACTTGATTTTCAACCATGGTAGCATCCTATATTTCCTGCCATCATAGGAAGTTGGCAAAAGAACATGGCCTGGCATGGGCCAAAGACACAGGTGGAATAATGTCTGGCTTCTCAACTCCCTACCCTAGCCAGTGCAACAACAGTAATTGGGGGGATGCTCCAACACTGCGCAAGGCAATGGACCAAGTGGGAGCCACCATCGTGTGTTCGTACTTCAGTACCAGATCTGTGGTACCTTCTAATTTGCTTCCAATTATTTTTCTACATATCTCAGCTTTCAAGAAACTAGGGGACTAGTGTTCTTTCAAAGATAAAAGCAGACTGTTTCCCTGTGCAGTAGGTACAAAAGAAATCAATCAATCTCAGTAGTATGAATTGAACATTTTATTCCAGAGTTTGTTTTAGCCTATTAAATGAAAAATAATTACTTTGATCTTTTAGAAATGTGCTTAGTTCAGTTTTGGAAATTATTGAGAAACATTATATAATGAGAGAAAAATGAGCTAGATAGTGTTACAAATTTACTTCTACCTTTTCCAACATCACTTTAGTAACTCTAACTCTAAAACATGGGTGCCCACAGTACCTTTTGGGCTAAGATTGACCCAATATTAAATATGTCAATTTGTCAATACAGAGTTTTACAAAAGGACTGAGGAGGGATTTATGTATGTTGTTTTAAAAAGTGGAATTCAAGATTCTAGTCAATAAATCCCTACTGTGTAGTGGATTTTTATTAAGGAGAAGGAAAGTGATGCCAGTGTACAGGCTGAGTTAAAACTCAGCTCTGTTGTGGTAATCATTTCACAATACATGTAAATCAAACCATCATGCTGTGCACCTTAAACTTATACAGTGATGTATGTCAATTATTTCTCAATAACACTGGAAAACAAAACCAAGACAAAACTCAGTTCTGGCCATTGTTCTTTCTTCCTTTAGTACAGAAAAAGAGAAGTAATTAAATAGATTCTGTTTTATAAACACCTGTATTTTGTCTTGATATCTCATAGACAAGAATACACTGTTCTTAAGGTATGAACTAACTGCTCACCTTTACTTTCCCTGTTTGTTTGGGTTTTTTTGATAGGGATAAATTGCAAATTGTTTTGGACACTATCTCTTAACCTTCCCCTATGAACTAAGCACACTTTTCTGTGAGATGACTAAGCTAATTAAATTAGTAAAATGTAGTTTAACAAACCATGGCCAGTGTTCCAAATTTATATGCATAGGCTACAAATCATTCATTCATTCATTCATCAAACACTTATTGAATGCTTAGTTATGTCAGGCACTCTGCAAGATATTTGGAACACAAAAATGCAGACAACCGCCCTCAAAGAGCTCACAGGCTAATAAGAGACCCTGATGAGTGACATAATTGCAATATGATGTGATAAGTGCTGTAACAGAAGCACATATAAAGTATTAAGATAGAAAGAGGAGGGAGGGGCTGATCTGCCTGTGGGAGTTATGGAAGGCTTGACAGAGATGATAATATTTGGGTTGAGTCTTAAAGAAAGAAAGGAAGTTTACCAGTTTTAGCAGCATGAACAATGTGTTCAGAAGAAAGTAATCTTAAAAGACAATGGTATGTTTGGAGAATTGTAAGAAAATCAGTCTGATTTTAGAATGCGAGGAACTTATATTGGAGGCAGACATAAAAGGAAACTGAAAAAGTAGATTCAGGCCTAAATCTGAGTTTTTAAACTTTTTCTGTAAAGCTAGTATATTTTATGGCTTGGGGGAGGCTTACTCAACTCTCTCTGGGTAGTGTGAAAGCAGTCATAGACAATATGTAAATGAATGGGCGTGATTATGTTCCAATAAAACTTTATTTACAAAGAGTTGGGCCAGATTTGCCCAACGCATGGCCTAGAATGTGAAGAGTATTTTAATGTTATAGATTTGAACCCTATCCTGTGGGGATCTTGAAGCATGACATGAACAAACTTGCTTTCTAGGAGGTTAGCTGTTGTGTCATGGTGCAGGCACAATGGGAGTGGGGATGGACGTTAGGATAACGGTCCTGTAGCTAAGGTAGGAATTATCTGGCTTTAGATCTTAGGTCTTATTCCAACTGTCAAACCCTAAGTTATTCGTGGAACTGGCCTCAGACCTGGCCACACCCAAGACCAGCAAATTAGTCCCCCTGCTAAATCCCTGACATTAAATACTGTTATTTTCTGAAAAATCTTTGGAGATCTTGGAATGTAGATATAGTATAAGGAAAAAACATAAAAGATGAAAAAAATCCAATGCTTTTTTTTTCATTTACATTCTTGTTTTACCTTCTTCTCATGGATGCTAAATGTTCCAAATGGTTGTGTCTTGACTATGAGATATCCAGAGTGCATTGGAACTTAAAAATAAATCACTGCCATGACTCAGAATTGAAATTATGATAGATTTCTTAGTAATCTCTCTATCCCTGGGCATCTAGCCTTGTCACTGTGTGTTTAAATCCCGTGATTTACTCCTCACCCCTCCTCTGTTCTCCCACCTCCACCTTTGCTGTACTAGACAAGAGTCAGCTCCTCTAGCCAGAACATTCTTGCCCACCATTAGAGTTTTGGCTTAGTCTCATAGACATAGATCAACTCAGAGGTTTCCCAAAGCAGCTTTTAAAAACCGAGACAACTTTGGTCACTGTTTTTAAAGCATAGCTTATCAGTGAAGCTCATTTGAATACTTTTCCTATATCCATGTCATGACTAATTGCTGGCTTTCAGACCTCAGTCTTCCCTTGTGTTGGGTTTCATTGTGGGGGTCATCTTGCTTTGTGGAGTTGTTGAGAACTCAAGACTTCTCTGCCTTCTCAAGTTATCACCTGTTGACCCTGAGATCCACATTGCTGCAGGTGGATGTGTTTGACTGACTTGTCTTCTGTTCCTTGGAAAGTACAGGTCATCTCACAACTCCAATATAAGTTACCAACACTAAGTGATAAATGAATATAGGTAGAATTTGTATGCCAGAAATCTCCCCTCTAAAAGTTGTCTGCATGTCAGTAAGGAAATTGCAGCTCATGTTCTTACAGTGTATTCTGTTTTCCTGATTAGACATACAGGCGAGCCAAGTATTTTTTCCCAGGAAACTTGCTTTCAAAATGAAGGAAAAATCAAACACGTTCTAGCCTTTTTTTTAAATAGTTTAATTTGACTAAAAATAGTATGGGTTAGGAGGACTTTTAGAATATAATACACTAAAAATAGTTTATAGAGAAAGAGCCAAATGTAATTAAAGCACAGTTTAGGAGTTGAGAAGTAGGTTCTTGTTTTGATCACTACCGAAAAGTGTGTGCTGTGACCGAGTAATTTTTTATCTGTAAAATAATGAAGTTGGATTAGATGCTTAACATCCTAACCAACTTTAAAAACATTACATTTGCTTGTGTATATAATTACAACAACTTTAATATTTGGTAGTGCACCCAAGTAACTGTTTGTACTAAATGTGTGGCTAAAATCATCTTTTATTAAACTTGATGGAGGAATTCAACATTGGGTTGCAAAATTATTCTAAAATATTTCTGTCTGATGGATGTAAGAATTCCTAAAAGATGGTGCTATGCAAAGAAGATGAGATGGGCCAGCAACTCCTCTTAGGTTTTATAGTAGATTACATTATTGCTGCTTTTCCTATTTCTAAGATGGAGAAGCAATCCAGACATTCAGATAACTAAGGCAGAGAGGTGAGATTCATTCTTCTTCCAAGTGTAACCATAGGACCATCTGCATTCAAATCACCTAATTTTTTTTTTCAATGAAAATTTCTGGATCCATCTTAGATCTACAGAATCCAAATCGCTAAAGGTGGAGCTCAGGATTTTCCATTTTAAATAAGAAACCCAGGTGAATTTTGTGCAAATTCACGTTCAATAACCAGCAGCTCTGTTCTAAAGGGCTGGAGTTAAGTGGCTGAGAGGCTTTGGGGTCCAATAAACTCACCATAAAAATGACAATAATGAAATTCACATCACAGGATTGTGGGTTACCAAGTGGCTAGGACATTCAGCATGTGATAGTTATTAATGTCATAATTTTTGTTTGAACTTTTAAATATTTGACTCAATTCTCCAGTTTACAAATGGAGAAAGAACTTTGTTTCATGTCATAAATCTTTATCATTCAAAATGAGATGCTCTACAGTTTGGCATACCTCTTACGATTCTGTCGTTTTTCCTCAGGAATGAGCTCTGCCTGGGAGTCGAGATGTGGCTTCTGAGCCTGGCTCTGCTGTTATGTGATTAGATGCAGACGCAGGGTTGCTGCTTCTCCCATCTGTGCAGAGGAGAGGATGAGCCCTTATCACTTGGGGAACCTTTGTTTCCCTTCCGTTGCTGGATCTAGAGCTGAGAGAACCCAGGAAATTCTGGTCTGGGCTAGTCACTTCCCTTTTTTCATTCTCTTCTCCTTCATCTGAAAACAAGAGGGAGGGATGGAACGGTCTCTTGGGCTTCTTCAAATTCTGAAGTTCAAAGCTAGCATATAATCTAATGTTTTTGAATCATAGTACTTAAGAACTGGAAGAAAATTTAGAGTTTAGATTCTATGACATTTAATGCCATATTACCTTTGTGAAAACAGGTAAAGCAGAGAGAAAGAATGATTTTGGAATATGGGAAAATAGTACCAAGTTTCTTAGATCAACAACCTTCATTTCAGTCCACATATTTAGCTGGCCTAAACTTCTTTTGTGACAGAATTTAACTAGGTATGGCTATGTTGTGCTGGTACGTAACAATGACAGGGAATGTTTTCTCTTAGGAATAATCTAGTCAGGGAACTTGACATTGGGATTTGTTTGATGTCTTGGGTTCGGCTCCCTAGAAGCAGAGTCAGAAATGCAGTTTCTTGTCAAAGTGATTTATTGAGGGGGATTGCCCTCAGTTGAAACTTGTATCGGAATGAAGGAATCAGGAGAAGGCAGGGGAAACAGCTAGGCAAAGCTGTTGGTTGAGTTGACACCTAGCCACATCCTGACCCCACGGAAAGCCCTAGAGCATTCTGGCACCTCCCAATTATCCTGCCTGGAAGCAACAGAGCCCGCCTTTTCTACCCCTATCAGTCAGTCTTTGGCTGTGGGCCACTATCCTTGTCCCCCCCTGTCTTATTTTTGACCTTAAAATATTTCATCACTAAATGTCTTTACCCTAGGTTTTTTATACTTTTTTTTTAACATCATGGTATTTTTCCTCCATTCCTAGTTTTCTAAGAATTTTATTTTATCATAAAGTATTTTGAATTTTATAAAATGCATTTTCTGTGTCTGTTAAGATAATTGTATATCTTTTTTCCTTTAAGTTGTTAATGGAGATTAATAGTTTTTCTTCTGTTAAACCATCCTTGCATTTCAAAGATAATCCCTTCCTGGGTATAGTATATTATTTTTAATATACATTGTTGTATTCAGGATGCTCACATTCTGTTTGGTATTTATGTATCTGTTGTCATAACCGAGTTTAGCCTATTTGATATGAAGGTTGTATTTGGGTTCATAAAATAAGTTGCAAGCTTTCTCCCTTTTTTCTGTTACTTAGTTTTTATAACATTGGGATCACCTGTGTATTAGTTTCCTGAGGCTGCCGTAACAAATTATGACAGACCACATATATGGTCCCATAAGATTAGTACTATATAGCCTAGGTGTGTAGGAAGCTATACCACCTAGATTTGTGTAAGTACACTCTATGATGTTTGCACAATGATGAAATCACCTAACGATACATTTCTCAGGACATATCCCTGTCATTAAGTGACACTTGACTGTATTCTCTTATTTGCATAGTGAAGAAATTACCTAATGATACATTTCTCAGAACATATCCCCATCGTTAAGTGACACTTGACTGTATTCTCTTACAGTTCTAGAAGCTGGAAGTCTGACGTCAAGGTGTCAGCAGCACCAGGCTCCCTTCAGAGGCTGTAGGAGAGGTTCTCTTCTTGGTCTTTTCCAGCTTCTGATGGCTGTTGCTGCATCACTCCAATCTGCCTCCATGGTTATGAGGCCTCCTCCTCTTCTGTCTGTGTGTCTCTCTTATAAGGACATACCATTGGATTTAGGGCCCACCTGGGTAATGTAGGACAATCTCCTTATCTCAGGATCCTTAAATTAATTACATCTGCAAAGGTCCTTTGCTCAAAGTTAACATTCTTAGGTGCCAGTGATTTAACATGGACATATCTTTTGGGGAGGCCGCCATTCAACTCACTACAATCTGTTTCTTGAAAGTTTAGTAGATTTCATCTCTAAAATCGTTTGCCCCTGGAGGGGGGTTTGTGGTTAAATTTTATAATTCTGATTCAACTTTAATGATTTTAGGGCTATTCATTATTTCTTCTTGAGTCTATTTTGACTTAAACTTTTTCTAAAAAAAAATTCATTTTGTCTGTGTTCTCAAATTTACTGGCAGGAAGTTGTACATTGAATTATCTTAAGATTTTCTAATTAAAATATATTGTATATATACTTATGTGATCTGGTGTTTCTTAATATTTTTATATACTTAATACTGCGTGTATATATTCATAGATATGTAACCTATTAAATTACTGTATAGATACTTATATAATCTATTACAGTGTTGATATTATTTCACTGTGCACTCTTGCTCTCCTTTTATTAATTTTTGATCAAATTTTCCAGATATCCAATTGTATTCATTTTTAAAAGAACTTAAGTCTCTTTCTTTTGAGATCTTCTGAGGCCATTCCCTCTAAGATTTTTATCTTGCAGCCTTCATGCAATTTCTGTAACCAAATTCCTTGCGTCATTTTTTTTCTCCTTAATGCACATCACCATCTAGCATACTATACATTTTACTTGTTTGTTCATCTTGTTTATTGTCTGTCTCCCAAGTAGAATATAATTTCCATAAGAGCAGAGATTTTTATCCATTTGGATAACTACTGAATCCCTAGTACCTATGACAGTCAATAAATATTTGTTGAATGAATGAACCAAAATTTGTCTTAAATGTGTCAGTCTCTATCATTGCTTTGTTTTCTATTCGTTAATTTCTGCTGTTTATTATTTGTCCTTTATTTTTCTTAAATTTTAGTACTGGTTCTTGTTCTCATTCTGACTTCTTCAGTTGAATGTGTAGATCATTCATTTTTTAGCTTTCTTCTTTTCTAATATAAGCATTGAAGATGAGCATTTTTTCCTCTTAGTACCTCTCTAGCAGTATCCTAGAAGTTTTTACTTGTAGGGTTTTCATTATCATTCAGTTCTAGATGTTTTATAGTTTCTTTATGATTTCCTCTTTTATCTATGAATAATTTAGTAATCTGGATTATTTTTAAGGTTCGTAAAGAGGAACTGCTATTACTTTGTTATCAATTTACGATTTTATTGCACTTTGGTGGGAGAATATGCTCCTCATAATATTAATTCATGGAAATTTGTTGAGCTTTACCATGTACCCTAGTAACATATAAATCTTTGTAAATGTGCCACGTGTGTTTGTGGTATTACAGATATGGTAGATTCCTCAATTACTTTACTCTCCCTGAGCTGGGGCATGTGATTCTCCTTAGTAACAACGTTTGTCCTTCAAACCTTGTGAACATTCGCTCTTATCTATTAGATTTGTCTTCCCAACACCACGGTTACTGCATTGCAATTTATCAGAAGCCATTGACTTTAATAAAAACATTATTTTTTGCAACATACACAAAGGAAAGTTAAATTGTAGTTGAATATCACTCATTAGGCTATTCATGTCAATGGTACGTAATTAAATGTACAACTCCAAAGTGTCAAATTTCAGAAAAAAAGTGTCTTAATATTTTTCATAAAATATTGTGAAATAGCCAGAATGTTTTCCCTTACTGTGTCAATTGGAAAAAATTTTATAAATATTGTTTTGTCTATTTGGGATGAAAATATTTTGGGAATCAAAATAAAAAATAAATGGCTCTCTCTGTATGTACATGGTGCTCTAACTTTTTAAAAGGTGTTATGATATCCAGGATAGTACAGGCACACCTCAACTCACATAAAAAGATGCCTGATAAAAATGTCCCTTTATAAGCCAGTTTTTGGAACTTGAACCACAGTGGTCCTCAAATAGTGTTAAAGGAAGAGAGTGAGACCCTAGGCTAGCCCCATTAAAATGATCTAGTAAATCCAGATGCACTAGGAATGCAGTCCTGTATAATTTCATCACTTATAAAATGTTTCTAAAAGAAAACATGTTTAGAGTTCCAGCTCAGGCACCTATCTCCCCATTCAGCAGAGACAGAAACTCTCCTTCCTCTTCTCCTCTCAGCTTCCAGCTGCCAGTGAGGGACTGCTGAGCACAGTTACAGGATCAGAGTTTGCTTGGGAGCTTGGGCTCGTTGCTGGTGAAGTACCCTCCCTTCCTAGCCCCCACTATGGTGACTTCCCTCCTCTTTTCTCATCCCTTGCATGTACTTATTATGAATTAGTGGGAAAGCACTGGACTGGAGAGAGCAATGGAGACCAGGAGAAGGGCAACATTGCCTCTTGGTTGGAATCTCCCTTGCCCCCTACTAATTGTCCAATCTTGGTTGTCAGTGCTTGCTCTGAACCCAAAGAGCCTTCTCTTTGAACAGACTCCTGCACTGTACTTGGTCCAGATGATTTTGAGGCCTCTACTAGCTCTTTGAACTATAATTCTGTCGCTGTGAGTTTATTTCTACCAGCTTGTCTTTGTGAGCCCTCGGTTGCCAGATTTGTGAGAATCAGACTTCATCCAGTTCAGCCTGATGCCCTTGATTCTAGGATCTATCCAAATAAAAGCAGCCAGTCCATGCTTCAGTCAAAGCAGTGGAATATTTTTGTCTTCTTCAACTTTGAGTGCAAATTTCTTAACTCTCCAGACCAGCTCAAATTTGGGAGCAAAGCAGGGATGCAATATTTTTCATTTCTAGATCCACTAGTAGCAGTGCCTGACACAAAATAGTGGTTATATCAGTTGACAATGCATTGGCTACTAGCAACAGAAAATCTGATTGCAGTTGCTTTCACAATAGAGGTTTGTTTTTCTCAGATAAGCAGTTCAGGGGTAGGCATCTGTTGGTGTTGGTTCAGCTGCTCCTCTGTGCCACTGGGGATCTGGGCTTTTTCTCCTCCATTCCCTGCAGGGTATTGGATTTACATTCTCATACTTGTCAGCCATGTTTACAAATGGCCACCCCAAGGTCCAGGCATCTCAAGGTAACATGCTCATCTAAACTCACCCTCATCTCCCTCCTGATATATTGCAATGATCTCCAACCCATTTCTCTGCTTCTACTCTGCCACCACCCCCAAATCCATTTTCCACATAACAGCCAAGATGATCTTTTTAAAAATAAAATCAGATTCTCTTTTTTCATTACTTAAAATACTCCTATGTTCCTAGTAGATTTAGAAGAAAATCCAAACATTTGCCCACAGGCTGCAAGGTTCTAGGGATTCAGCTTCTGCCCTCCTTGTGCCTCATCTCCTGTCATTCATCCTCTCTCATCATATTCAACCATACTGCATCTTGTTCAGAAATACACTGCTTAGTCTCACTCTAGATCCTTTGCACTTGCTATTTCCTTTGCATGGAATGTTTTGCTGCTGCTTGTTATCTGTATCTCAGCTCAAAGGTTATATATTCAATGAAACCTTCCCTGACCATCCAAAATAAATTAGCCATGCCCTCTGTCCTCTGCCACCCTCCCAGTAATTCCCTTTTTTTGTTACACCAAGGCTACTCAGTGATTCTCACTCCTGGCTGAATGTTTGTGTCACCTGGGAAACTTTTAAAAAATACCATACTCAGTCCGTATTCCAAAGATTCCAGTTTAATTGGTCTGGGATGGGCCCCAAGCACTGGTATTATTTTTAAAGCACTCCACATGATTCTATTGTGTGGCTAGAATTGAGAACTACTGGGCCACATGGTTAAAGGTAAGAAACTGTGAACAATAATTTTGGATAATACTGGCATTTTTTTTTCTTGCTATGACTTGAGGAGGAGGCATTACGATGATACTTATTCTTGGTATATATTCCCTGCAGCATCTAGTGGGTATTTGTGTTAAATCAAAACTTATAGTAAAGAATTGCTTTCTTAGAAGAAAACGATCCAAATGAGAAAATAGTGTTTTCTGTGTGTGTGTGTGTGTGTGTGTGTGTGTGTGTGTTCTCATAGAGAGTGTGGCTTCTCAATTTAGCTCACCCTCCGCACCCCCTCTTCTAACTGTGTGGGAGTTGTCAGTTTTGGGGAGATGGACTGTGGAGGCAGGGACCTCAGGGGGCTCTCAGCAAGCCTGGAGCCGGCCCGAGTGGTCTGTGAGAGGGAAGGCGTGGGTCAGAGGCTGACAGATGGTCTTTCTGCCACACGGACTGCAGGCAGATGGCTCTGACAGTTTGGACAAGGCTGGAACTTTGGGCCGCTAAGGCAGAGCTCTGAAAAGATGCTTGAAGAAGCTGCTGATGACATCTCTCTCTCTTGCCCTGAGCAGACATTGAGCCTGAAGACTCATAGGAGGTGGGAGGAGGAGAAGCAGCAGAATGAGGAAGAGTGAGAGACTGCGGTGTGTCGATGAAGGCAATCCTCTCGCTCCCCCTCTATTTTCATGCTGCAGAGCCCGGAGGAGAGACAAGCCCACAGGCTGGGAGGCCATGAGTGTGGTGGTTAAGCGCACGGCTGTCATCATGCACAGCTGCACTAAGTTCCAACCCTGCTGCTTACTATGTGTGTAACCTTCAAAGGTTACCCAACACTTTTAATTCCTGTTTGCAATTAATAATTGAATCTAACTCGAAGTGTTGTTTTTGGGGGGCACGTTTGTAAAATACTCAGCATGGGGCCTGGCCCACAGTAAGTGCTCCTAACAAGTGGGCTATGACTTGTGTAGCCCGAGGCTTAAAAGGAAGGAAACCCAAACCATGGCTTTATTATTAACACATCCAACATTTTTACTTCTGCTGTGTGGCACCAGTCTTCCCTTTTCCTACAATATGCTCTTATTTTAATTTACCAATATAGTCAATTTCTGCTGAAAGCAAGGAGATAAGGTGTAATGAGAAGGGAGGACATGAGGAGATGAAAGACTAATCCATGTTCACCGCTTCTTAGCAAGAGGTCCAGGCATGTAACCCCTTGGCAACAATTGTTTGCATTGTGCAGGATTTCTTTGCTTCCAGTCATCTCCGTCAAGGGCTCAGGTGAAGGTTTTTATGACTCTCCCACTTTGGTCTGTAGACATCTGGGAATGGCCCCTGCAGTAAGCACGCCCGTCCTCTTCTCCCCATGCACCGGATTTGCAAGGCCTCCTGGCACAGAATGAGAGTCGACATTTAATTAACATAAAACACTATATAACACCATTAAGACAGTAGCTAGATTGGGAAGCTGGCGATCTCCCAACCCCATGCTGCCAAGTTTCTAGACACAGGTATGTCCTTCAACTTGCTTACAGTGGTTGAAGACACAGGAGGTCTTTCCTATTCCAGATCTATCACCTCTGAAGCTCCCCCACCAACACTTTCTTATGTACACCTTTGGGATAGAAGTTGGGGGTGTTGCTTCACCCCCTTCTCCCACCTATGTTTTGTGACTCATCTTCTCCTTTGCAGTCTTTGGGTCACACCAGCTATGTGCTAAACAACCTCTGAAAACTGCAGGTCCAACTCAGAACACCTGTGGCTTCAGAGTCTCTTCATCTTCCTTGCTTATGCCAAATTGTCTTTCCTTGCTCATGTCAGTATGTCTTCTTTGAAGCCCACTCCAAATCCCTACTCTCCAGTTTTACCCTTGATGTGACTGGAGCCTGATGTCCCTTGGAGGCCCTCATGTCACACCTATCTTGCATGCCACACCTTATTCTCCAGTTAATTTGATCAACCCCATTTTAAATCATGGTACAGGTAAAAAAAGAATTTGTCCAGTTACTGAACAAAATGCAATTGAGCACTTGCTGTGTCCAGCAACTAAGAACATAAGGTTGAATAAGATGTGGTCCTTATCGTTGAAAGGGTGTATGATCTGATGAGAAATCCCACACATTCACCTCAGTTAAATGCAGTGTAAGAACATATACAAACGCTCTGGAAGCAGAGACAAAGGACTGACTATTCTGATAGGTAGGGATGGCACAGAGAATCAGAAGACAACAGAGGATTTTGAAAGCAGCAGTTTTAGCCAAGGTTCTATGATGGCCACACCCATCCTTCCTCCTTGCATATCTTGGGCTTTACAAATGCATAGTGTTGAATGATTAGCCCAAAAAAGGGCTTTCGTAAGATTGCCCTCTGTGGCCTGGCCTGGATCTGAGATGTCAGTATTTGATATTTTGTTTAATTGTCATCATTTAGGGAGCAAATACTCCTTGAAGAGGAAGCACATTAAGCCTAAAAGATGCTGTTCTTTTGAATTAATTGATCTTACTTTTCTTCTTTTGTTCCTTTTCGCTTGTTCTTTTTTCCTAGAAGGAGAGTCTGACAAAATCTGGTTGGAAGGTAGAGGGGTGCATAGAAGTTTATTTTGGGTTAGGCCTCCATGTGGGCAAATTTCCTTTTCTCCTTAATTTAGCCAGGAAAATTATCTGATTTTCCAAAAGTTACTTTATTGGAAAACCAGTGACTGGGGTCGGGGGTGGGAGGAAACACAGCAAATGGAAGCACAAAACCAAAGCCAGAAATAGTAGCATTTACAAAGACAGTATGATATAGAAGGGAAATAATGATTTTGAGGATTAGGAGACCTGGGCTCAGGTCCTTGTGTAATTTCTTACTGGTTTGCAACTGTCTCTGAGCTTTAATTTCCTCCCCTGCACTGTCTTCCAGGTTTGTTTTGCAGATCAAATTCTACACTGTTATATGAACAGCCACAGAATGGTTTAGATAATCACAGCTTATTTCGCATAGATCCCATTCAGAGTGTGATCCATGGACCAACAGCATTGGCCTTACCTGGATGCTTGGGAGGAATGCAGACCTAATGAATCAGAATCTGTATTTTAACAAGATCCCAAGTGATTCATTTTCAGCATTAAAGTTTGAAGAGCCCTGGTCTAGACCACTAGTTCTCAAACGTGGTTGCACATTAGAATCACTTAGGGAACTTTAAAAACACTGAAGGTTGAAGTTCCTTACCTGGAGACCTTCATGTAATTGGTATGGGGGTCAGCCTGGGCATTGAGATTTCTAAAATCTCCCCAAAGTGATTTTAACGTGAAACACATTTTGAGAACCACTGGTTGAGACCAGTGGTTCTCAAACCATCTCTGGTGAACAACCATTTTGCTTATAAATTTCCAACCCACCTGGTTGTAAAATTTAAAAGTGTCGCATGCCTTGGACATAGCAGCAAAGTCAAATTGGTATAAAGGTAGATAAATGCTTACTTTCAATTTTTTCCTTCACTTGTCATGAACCTGTAACAGAGTTCTCGGACCAGCAATGGTCTTTGGGCCACACTTGGACTGAGTTGCCCTGCAGTCCAGGCTACCCTTCACCCCAAATAGGAAACCACGCCCTCCCCACCCCACCCCCATTGGCTCCCTTCCTTTAGGTCTGAGGTTAGAGGAGACTCTTTACGTTTTTGAGCACACTTATATAGCACCTATCTTGTACCAGATACTGTTCTGAGTGTTTTACGAGTATTTATTAATATCACTGTTAAGCTAATTTATCATTACCCCCTTCCCTTTTATGGGAGCAGAAATGGAGGTACTGAAAAGTTAGGTAACTTGCCCAAAGTCACAGAGTTGGTATATGACAGAGGCAGAATTCTGATTCCAGGTCATCTGGCTCTTAATCACTGTGCTACCTCACCCACAAGTGCTTGTGGGAGAAAAGACTTGTCTCTAAATGTCTCTCACTTCCATCCTTCCATCTCCATCCCTCTGCCCTCTTTCTACCCACTGCTTCCATCCAGGCTTGCATCATCTCTCCTGCACCATTGCAGTAATCTCGTCTCTCCATTCTAATATATCCTCTGAACGTTTATCAGGGTGATCTTTTTAAAATGCAAAGCTGAGCAGGTTCTAAATACTTTAATGGCTCTAAATCAGTTCATATTCCTTGGCACTGCCCAGCAGCCACTTTGCAATGGAGCTCTACCTGTCCAACCTTCTGTCTCATCCTTTCCTTCCTCTCACTCCAACCATGCAGAGCCAACCACACTAGTCATGGACTTTGCCTCCACCACTCATGAATCAGGTCCTTTGTGCATCGGGCTTCCTGGATGGAGGTCCTCTGTCTAAAGTTAACTCATCCTTCAAGGTGTAACTCAAGTACTGCCTCCCTCAGGAAGTCTTTCCTGAACACCGCTACTGATACCACCACTGGGTGGGCGGGCAGCTTCTCATTCCCCCTTGTTTCTTTCCCCATAGCATTT
Organism: Tapirus indicus; assembly: GCA_031878705.1. Taxonomy (NCBI): domain Eukaryota; kingdom Metazoa; phylum Chordata; class Mammalia; order Perissodactyla; family Tapiridae; genus Tapirus; species Tapirus indicus. Next base: position 52,819,809 of record CM062918.1, on the reverse strand, counting down.
GCCACACTGTATCATGGTTTCTGGTTTCTGTGCTAGCATCCCTTGACAGTGAGCTCCTTGCAGCAGTAACTATACTATAATCAACTTTGTACTCTTAAAAATTGTACAACTTCTGGGGCCTGTCTGGGGGCATAGTGGTTAAGTGGGTGCTCTCCGCGTCGATAGCCCAGAGTTTGCGGGTTCAGATTCCAGGTGTGGACCTACACACCACTCCTCAAGCCATGCTATTTTAGCAGCCCATATACAAAATAGAGGAAGATGAGCATGGATGTTAGCTCAGGGCCAATCTTCCTCACCAAAAAAAAAAAAAATTGTACAAACCCAAGATCATAGCAAATATTCACAATTTATTTGGGATAAAAGAGTGAGTAGTGGATGAATGCGAGCAGAACCGTTATACCTCTGTAGGAACATGGCAGATGCCCCCTTGTTCCTTTGCTCCCTTCCTTACCCCTCTCCCTTACACCCCACGCCACCCTCTGCCTTTGAACAGGAAAGCTGTGTGTCCTCTTTTGGCTTTGCCAAAGCTCTTCAGATTGTTAGCTCAGGGGATCTGCCCTTCCTCCTGAGAGCGTCAGCTCTTGGGCAGCCAGCACCAAGCAGTGGTCTAGCTTCCTCTTACCACTTCCTTGCTCTGTGTGCCCTGGAGAGAATATTAACTGTGTACACAAAATACAAGCTAAAATATTCATGAATATATTTGGAAGGTCTTTTGCTTAAGCCCCCTTTATCTGAAAATAGAACAGAAGAGACAAATGTGACACACAAAAGCATGGAGAGAAATATACAATAAGCAATTAGTTGCAATTGATCCCTTTGCACTAGCTTATCTAAAAATCAGTCTTAAAACATGCCTGAACATTAAAGGAGAGACATCTGTCCATTATTGGAAGAATACGCTTTTTAATGAATGTCTTCCTTCTGTCATCAAGACCATGTGGTCTGTCACAATATTGTTCTGCCTTTCTCCCCATCTTTTTAACATCTGTCCCATTATCTCTTGAGGCAACCAGGCCTTAGTGAACACTTGGAGAATTAGGTCAATCGGGATGGCTTTGCCTCAGCTTGCCTGGCATTGTGCCTGTGTGGACTATGGAGAGCCCCCAGGGCAGGCAGCTGGGTGGTGATCATGGCTGTGATGGGGGCTGGTGCTATCAGGTAGCCTTAGATGGAAGCAGGAATGGGCAGCCTCACTTGGAGGGGAAGGGAGGGGGTTCTCTGTCGTTATGGACCTCCTACTTGTGATCTCCACCTCGCTGGTTTCCACAGAGAGACTCAGTTCCTTCATCAAGACCTTCCCAATCAGCCTTGTCCACAGATAAGTCACACACTTCTAACCTCCTATAATGTTAGTCACCTTTACCATTCATTTCCTTCCTCCTTCCCCTCCTTCCTTCTCTCCTTCCTTTCCTCATTCCCTCCTTCTTTCATTTTTTCTTTCCTTCCTCTGCCTCTCTTTTCTGCCCTCTCTGAAGAATCATCTTCCTATTACTACCAAACCTGGAACAGTAGATATGTAGTAAGGGCTATTTCAACATTTATTAAATGGATTAGAACTTAAGCTTCGGTGAGGTGACTCGAAGCCTGTTGCCTACTAAGATGCAGCCCTTTTTAGGGGCTAATGTGGTAATATTTGTGTAAAAAGATGACTGTGCTAACATGAAACTCAGGCTTTGGGAAATGCACTGATGGCAGAGTTGGGAATGAGTGGCCGGGGTGTGAGGGCAAGACCACATCCTGGGTGTGGGGACAAGGGTGGGGCATTTCACTATTTTTTATCCTGGAAGGATAGTCCCAGGGAAGAAATGAGAACTTGAGAGACGGGACATAGGCTGACTTGAAGAGAAGACAACAAATGTGCCCTTTCCCTAGCACAGGGGTTGGCTCAGCCAAGATTCTGAGACCTAGAGCAGTTCCTGCATTGGAGCGTGATCTGCCCCTGGCCTGGGAAGGCCAGCAGCAGACCACATGAGAGGTCTCAGTGGTTGTGATTTACTCTGTGTTCAGTACATCCATTTTCCTTATCTTTTGTTCAGTTCTTACTTGGTTACCATTGGTCTCTACATTGTGTGGGAAGCTAGGGAGAGATCGGTGTCCATGCCTGGGGGGAAGGAGTATGAGGGGAGCAGTTTCTCTCCCTGAGGCCAGGGGTGGGGGTAGAAGCAGCTTTACCATTCCCATGCCTAGTCTCAGCAGGACCATGGGAAACCAGTCAGTGAGTGGTGGGCTGGCATGACTAGGAGGCCCAGATAAAGAATTCAACTGTTCGTATGCTGAGCAATGAGAGGCAGGAGGCTGGACAAACTCTCCAGTACAGCTGAGGGCCTTTAAGGGGACTAACTTCCAGCATGACATCATCAGGGACTGTGCCTCCCTCATTGATGGGCAATGTAGGTTTGATCTTGGATAACAATAGATCCAACTTAAAGGAAGACAGAGCCTGATATGCTGAATGGAGCCAAGGGCCTGTAAGTTAGGCAGAGCAGGGTTGGAATTCCAGGCCCACTACCTTAACTTAATATTCCACTACCTTAATGATTTCCACAAGTTACAAAGTGTTTCTGAGAACCGGTACATTATCAGTAACATAGTAACAGGTAAGAAGTCTGGGTAGCATTATCAAAAATAAAAACAAACAAAGCAAAATAACCACAGTGCCTTATGTGCATTGTTAGATGATTTAGATGATCATAAATGTTAGTTTCTTTTCCCTTATATCCAAAATGGCAGCTGTAGGACACTTGTCTTGTCCCAATGACAGACATCACCAATCACACTATTTTTCGCAGTGTCTGCATAAACTTCACAATCCTCAATAGAGGGAGGGTGTCCAGGTAGCTGCTCCTAACACATGAAATTGGCATGAGAGATGGACTTTCTCTGCCATTTTGCCTGCAAATCCATACCATTTAAGTGAGTGCTTAGCTCCCATGCTAATTTCCAAACCTATTTCTAAGCCTACCTAGGGATGCAGGCAGTGTGATATGGAGGATCTCCTACTTCAAAGGACTGGAGGCTGAGGCTACTGAGAATGGCCCCTGAACTCTGTAGCCTAGTGACAAAGATAAAATTTCCGTGTTATATGGTGCATGCTATGGCAGAAGTATGAATAATGTCTTATGGAAGCGATGGCAAAAGTATGGATAATGTTTTGTGGAAGCAGCAGCAGAGGGTGGAGTGGGATAGCAGAATGCTTCCTGGAGAAGATAGCACCTGAACTGAGTCTTGAAAGAAACAATCAGAGTTGACCAAATGAACAAGGGGGTAGGGCATTATGTAAGTAAGGAGACATACTGAGCAGGGAAACAAGGATGAAAGAATGTAGTATGCGCAGGCATGCTGAAAACTACCAGCAGAATATGTTACTGGAGAATAAAATTCAAGGGGAGAATTGAGAGGAAGTGAGGTTTGAATGTTATAAAGGAGCCATGTCATAGAAAGCCTAAAATCTATGTTAAGGAGCTAGTAATTTCATCCACAGGCAATAGGTAACCACCAAAGGATATTTACCAGGGGAGGAACATGGTCAGAATGGAATCTTAAATCTGGAGAGAGACATGTGGACTGGAAAGAGAAATGGAAGGTTAGATGGAAAAGAAAGGTTAGATGGAAGCTACTGCTATGGGGATGGGGATAGAGAGGAGAGGACTGATCTTACAACTATTTAGGAGCTAAAACAAGGGGTGCATGATTGACAAAAGGTCACAGGAACAAGTCTTGAAAATAGAGGAGGCACAAGAAGGCCCCAAAGTTTCTGCCTGCCTGCCTGGAGTCAGTCAGTACAAGTCCATTGTAAGGAGAAACCAAGGTACGGGGGCAAGCCTTACTTTCCAAATTCGATGAAGGTGGCCCTTGAGTTTGGGACATCTTCACTAAAGAGAATAGCCCTCCTCATGTGGAAACCCATAAACCCTGAGAGAAATTCTTCCTGCTACGTAAGACAAGGGAAATAAAAAGAGGCCCTTTTTTGTAAATAGACCTCTGTGATCAATAATCTGTAAGCATATGGGCTATCTGATCACAAAGTACCAGCTACATTCTACTTACTTTAGAGATAATTTTAGTCTTAAATTTCTTCAAGACATAAGCTTCACAAAATCTACAGGCATGATATTATCTTATAGCAAAAGAAAGAATGAGTGAAAGAAAAGGAAAGAAAGAAAGGGAGAAAATTGAACCTGAACCTGTTGTCGAATGAAGATACTTCTACCCATCTTCCCAACCAGGCCTACTTCAGTCCACCCCTCTCCTGGAGCCTGCTTTCCCTGCTGGGGTGGAAAGTTGACACGCTGATTGGTCAAAGTGCAGAACATTCATTGGGCTCCATTTTACCAGCAAGCATGGCTACTGTGTCTTCAAAGGCAAAGCCCGCGGCTCTCTTCTTACTCTGCTCTTGCACCCCATCTTCCTCCATGCAGCTGAATTGTTAAGGAGAGACAGCACCCCCAGGAGTTTTGTCTCCCTCTTTCTTTTCTGTGTTTCCATATGGCTGGGTGGATGAGCAACCCCACACCAGCTATCTCTCTCCATCTTCACGGCCTCAGGTGAAGCACACTGGCCCGATAGTTGAGATTTGGCGCGTGGGCATAGAGACGGGAGGGTGGCAGTTGTTTGCCCACTTCGGCCTCAAGTCGAGGCCACATGCTGCAACAAGGTTTTTTTTGTATCAGCATTTTAGTTTGAGGATTGGACTCTTGCACAGCTATTAATAAACTGGCACCTTCCTTCCCATCTCTTAGTGTACCTTGTACGTGTAATGCTCTCAGGGTAGGGGGTGGTGGATGGAGAGAATGGGGAAGGGTGGTTATTGGGAAAGGATATAACTATTCCTGAGTCTCTGGTCAAAATCACATCACAGTGGGCAACCTCCATGTCAATTCCTAATGATTATAAAAAGGAAATCCATCCAAGTCAGGATGAACACCACTGTGGAAACTTGATCTAGACTTGAGGTTTGGGGAATCCAACTTTCCTTTTAGATCGGAGACTATGGCCCTTTCTGATGCTACAATTATTTATCATTCTCCCTTTGGCCTATGAAGTCCCAGATCATATGCTGCCCAATCCCATGTTCTGACCTTGAAACCATTTTACTTGAATTATGTTGGAGGACCAAATGTGAGGGCCAATGCTAACTATTTTATTAGCCCCTGAGGTTAATACAGTTTATAATCTACTCAAATCCTTTGAGGGAAGGAGAGCAGTGAACAATATGTGAATAAAAAGGAGCAGAAGCAAGTCCATGCTGTGAGTGTCTATTATGTGCTAGGTGTGGTGCTGTTATTTCACTTGTGTCATTTCCTTTAATAAGAATTATTGGGAATGTGCTTTGCACTTCACAAGGCACCATACTGATGTCAAGTACTCCTATTATAGTAGAGGGGAAAGCATGGAAAGCATGGATTGTAATGGAAAGGACTCAAGTTTACATCCCAGCTCTGTACCTACTAGTGATGTGACCCTGAGCCACCTCCTCATCTTTCTGGATATCTGCATCCTTACATGTAAAAACTAAGTAGGGAATGACTGTCTGTCAGCCTGAGATAATATCTGCCAAAGAACTTGACAAACTAGAAACACAACAAAGCACTTTAGAGCACAGCGTTTGTTAACTGAAGGTCCTTTGGTTGAGTGTTGTTGGGGGTTGGACTTGTCTGTGAACTGGCGTGTGGGGAAAGACCATGCGGAACCATGATGTCTGCAGGGTCCTTAGATGATCCTATCAATGTTTTCAGCCATAAATGAGTGCTCTGGCCTTCTAAGCTCCAGATTTTGCTAAGTCATTTAGGAGTTACATGCCTGCCAAGGAGGTGCCAGAGAAGCGTAACTTGCTACACTGCTCTTGTGAGTGTGAACTACACTTCTCAGGTACGACAGGGCTGGCAGGACTATTATAATATTTGGTGTGATGTTGCCTTCTATTATCACCACCTTACCCTCTCCTCTCTTCCCAAGCTGTGAGAATGGGAGAGGTGCTATATGGTTCATATGACTGGGCTGTAGTTGAGGGTTTGGAGCAAAGATATATACATGCATTGTATCTTAATAAATTGCTCTTCATGATGTTGGAGTCTTGTGTACGGGGTTTGGTGGTACTGGGACCACCCACAATTTACCAGAAACTGGAATATGTGTTTGTTTGGAATTTTTCCCCCCGAAGATGAGTACTATATCTTTTGTCTTCAACAGATATTCAATAAATTTTGAATAAGTGTTTTTTAATTGGAATTAGTCAGTTCACCACTCAAAGAGCTATCCAAAGGCTTAAGAATTGAACCCACTGTTATAGAAAATCACCAATAGGTATTGGCAATGCTGAGTGTGATGGCTGATATCAACAGAAGGCCTAAAACCAGTGGTTCTCATCCCTTTCAGGACATTAGAATCACCTGGGGAGTTTTGAAAAAATCATAGTGCCTAGATTTCCTCGCAGAGATTCTGGTTTAGTTGGTCTAGGGAGGGCTCTTAAAATTGATATCTTTAGTAATCCATTGATCCTGAAGGCTTGGTTTTACTTTGAGATGTTCTCAGCATCGATTATACGTTAGAATCACCTGGGAAACTTGAAAAATTACTGATATCTGGGTCCCACTCTCAGAGGTTCTGATTTGATGGGGCTGGTGTGGCCTGAACATCAGGAATTTTTAAACCTCTCGACTTATTTCTAATGGACCCAAGGTTGAGAACCAATGACTTAAAGGGAGATAGAAGCATCTGTGTCTTTTCTTACAAAAGTACAACTCATAATTAAAACAGCCAAATTTAAATAAGAAGATATATAGAGCTACTCCTACACTGTTCATTGTTCAATGTTTGTTGAAGTACATTTTTATAGAAAAATCTCGACCTTTTGCATAAATCCTAGCCCTGAATATAACCTTATACTTGAATAAATTGCCTTTTTCTTAACTTAAATCTTGGTTCAGACTCCAGCTGAGATGACTCATGATTTTTTAGGCCAGTTTGCTGTCAAAAGCCTCTGGAAATTTATTCTCAACCTCCTGCCCCCTTTTTCTTACCTCAACCATAAACAGCCTACTGCCCCCTTTCCATATGGATTTATAGAGCTATTCGAAGGCACCATTTACCTTCCCTTCTGTCTGAGCATCAGTTAGGAAAATCAGCTACTCCTCTGATTCCCCAGGATTCCTTCTCTCCATATAGCTAGAACAGACAGTTGCCAGCTATATACATTTTGGTATCAACTTTCAAGTTTAGACAGGGTGGATTGAATATATAGATCAATTTTGGAGAGAATTAATATCTTTGCTATATGAAGTGTTCCAATCTTTGAAGACCATATACTTCTTTATTTAGGTATTCTTTAATGTCACTTAATGAAGTTTTATAATCTTCTCTGAAAGGTCTTGAACATCTTTCATTATATAAATTCCTAAGTTGTTGAGGCATTAATTGCATCTTTTAAAAATTTATTTGTTGCTAGTATATGATTTCTCTATATTGATTTTTTTTTATCCAGCAAACTTACTATACTTTCTTGTTAATTCAAATAATTTATCTGTAGATTCTTTTGGATTTTCTAAATTAGAATCACATAATCTACAACAAGAAAAGATGTTTTATTTCTTCTTCCCCAATAACTTTGCTGTTATTTCCTTTTCTTCTCTTACTGTGTTAGCTAAGATCTCTGATGTCCAATAAAAATGTCTAAAGAAAGTGGTAATGGAAGTGTCTTTATTTTCTCCTTATCTCAAAAGGAATCTGTTCAAGTGTCATATACATTACTTGCTGTAGATTTTCATTTATTTTTTGTAGGCATCCTTTATCAGTTTAAGGAAGTTCCTTTCTTTTTCTAATGTGATAAGTTGCATTAGTATTCCTAATTTTTTCACTTTTCCCTGTGTCCATGCCTTTTGTCATGTGACATTGCAGTTCCTCCCACTTGCAGCTCCTTCCTGACACTTGTGGCGACATATATTTCCCCACCCCCTTGCCACTGGGCTTGGCTGTGTGACCACTTTGACCAGTAGAATGTCACTAGAAATGACTGTGTGCCAGAACCAAGCCAAGGCCTTAGGATATAACCTGTGTTTCTACTTACTGTTTTGCTGCTTCTACTATCACCACAAGAAAAACATGTCCTTGATGGCCTACTAGTCCAAATACGGACAGACTTGAACCTAACCTAAAACTTGAAACCAAGCCTAGATGGAACCACCAGATGACATGGCATTTTGTTACATTGCGTTATTATATCAATAGCTCACCCATATATCTAATTTAATAATAGCTTTTATTAATCATGAATGAATTTTGAATGGTCTCAAAGGTTGTCACTTCCTCTTCTGAGATGAGCATTTTTTCCCTTTATTCTGTTAATGTGTTGATGACATCAATTTAATTTGTTTTCCTAATGTAAATCATTCTTGGGTTTCTGGAATAAATCCTTTGTGGTCATGATGTAGTCTAGTTTTTATGAATTTCTTGATTTGGTTGGTTAATGCTATTTAGTACATGAATGAATGAATGAATGTTTATGAATGAGATTCCTTACACTTTTCTTGAATTATCCTTGTCAAGCTGGGTAACAAGGTTATGTTAGTCTTATACAGTAAAAGACGTGGAGTGCTCCTTCTTCTTCTGTTCTTTGGAAGAGACCATATAAAATTGAAATGATCTTTTCCTTGAATATTTTTAGAACTTGCCAGTGAAGAAACTGGGCCTAAAATTTTCTTTGTGGAAAAATTTTGACTATTGCTTTACTTTTATTTATAGCTATGGAAATAGTCAGATCTTCTGCTTATTCTCGAGTCAGTTTTAAGGTTATATTTTTCTAAGAATTTGTCAAATTTATCCAGGTTATTCATAATATTTCATTATCTATTTAAAGTCTACAGCGATTATTATGTTCTCCATTTCATTCCAGATAATGGTTATTTTGCCTTCTCTCTTTTATTAAAATTTTGATCAATCTCACCAATTTTAAGGTTTTTAAAACTATCATCTTTTTAAAGAATAAACTTTTGGCTTTGTTGATATTCTCTGTTGTCTGTTCTTTCTCAGTTTTATTCATTTCTATTCTTATCTTTATTATTTCTTTCCTTCTAGTATATCTGCATAATTTCAGTACTTTGAAATTTGTTGAGAATTGCTTTATGGCTCAGTATAGAGTAAGTTGTTAATGGTCTATCTACTTTTAAAGAATGTACATTATGTAGTTGCTGAGTGTTGTGTTTTATATTTGTCAATTAAACCAAGTCTGTTAATCATGTTGTTCAAATCTTCTGTATCTTTACTGATTTTTTGTTGCTTTTGCTATCAGTTAGTCCTACAATGATTGTAGATTTTTCCTTTTTTCCTGGTAGTTCTGTCAATGTTTTCTTTATATAGGCACATACAAATTTCAAATTGTTATATCTTCCTGGTTAGTGGAACCTTTTATCATTATGAAAATTCCCTCTTTATCCTTAGCATTTTTTAAATTTTTGGCTTTAGGTCCATTTGGTCTGATGTTAATGTAGTTACACCAGCTGTCTTTTGATTAAAATTGCCTGGTATGTCAGGCAAATGCCTTTTACTTTTAACCATTCTATACTTATATGTTGTAGATGTATATCGTATAAGTAGCATATGGTTAGCTTTTAAAAATTCATTCTGATATTTTTATCTTTTATTTGGAACATTTATCCATTTATATTTAATGCAATGGCCAATATATTTATATTTACCATAGTATTTTTTTCTTTCTATTTGACCCTCCCTTATGACTGTCTTTTCCATTAATTATTTTTATCTTATTCAAGTTTTCCCTACTACTAATTTGGAATTTGTGTTCTACATTTCTATTTTTTTTTTTGGTGAGGAAGACCAGCCCTGAGCTAACATCCGTTGCTAATCCTCCTCTTTTTGCTGAGGAAGACTGGCCCTGGGCTAACATCGTGCCCATCTTCCTCTACTTTATATGGGACGCCGCCACGGCATGGCTGACAGGCAGTGCATCGGCGGGCACCCAGGATCCGAACCCGCGAACCCCGGGCTGCCAAGCGCGGACGAAACCGCTGAGCCACTGGGCTGGCCCCCTACATTTCTATTCTTTAGTGGCTACCTGGGGGATTATGGTATGTCTACATAATGAACCAGAAGCAAAAGCTAATACCTTAATCTTCCCCCAAAACAAGAAAAGAATTTAGAAGAGTTAAACTCCATATCTACCCACTCCGCAACCTGTATGCTAGTGCTGTAGTGTGTTCTAATTCAGTCTTTTTAAAAAAGCTTTTAGTAAATGTGTTAGTTAAGTAATGCTAGGGGTTATAGCAAGTAAATCCTGGAATCTTGGTGGTTGTACTATGAAAGCTTATTTCATACTCATGTTCCAGTCCAATGGGGGATACTTCTGGTTGGATGACCTTCCATGTGGTCATTCAGGGATCCAGGCTCCTACTATCCTGTGGCTTCACCCTCCTTTTAGCTTCTGGATCACTCTCCATTAAGCCAGCAAATGAGGAAAGAGATCATGGGAGAAGGTACATGCATTTCTTTACCACTTTATTCCAGAAGTAACCCATATCACTTTTGCTCAGACACTAATGGCCAAAATGCAGTCGCATGCCTATACCTAATTAACTTAACTCAGGTTCCTCATGATAAAATGGAGAGAACAGTGGCAACTGACTCACAGCATTTTGCGAGCGTGAAACTCAGTATATGGTTGAGTATTTAGTAAGTGTTCACCATGTGCCAGGTACTATACTAAGTGCTACAGTTTTATCATCTTGTGTAATCCTCACAACTTGTAATGTAGGAGCTAATTCATCTCTATCTTCAGATGAGGCAACCAAAGCTTCAGGTAAAGTGACTCTCCCATTTGGAAAGTAGCCTATAGCTACTTCTCTCCCATGCCAATCTCTGCATAGTGGTAGAATCCTTCAAGCCTAAGTAATTCCAGGAAGCCTTTTCTGACTCTTCTGGTACTTACTTATTTTCTTCTCCTATTTTCACATCTAAACTATACCATTTGCACTTTACAAGCCACCTTGCATGGTTCTCTATTTGTTCCATGTGAATTAATGTTGTTTTCTCAACTAAATGGTAACTTCCTTGATGGCATCACTAAGTCTTACACTTAATTTATCATCCCCAAAACTGAAAGCTCAGAACACTGCACACAGCAGGGTCCTAATACCTGTTGATAATTCCTGAGATTCTTTTTTTTTATCTTTCACAATTCTTAACACGGTGCTAAGTACATAAAGGATACTCCTTAAATTGCATTGATTGATGGGTAAGTATATCTTTATAGGTAAGATTTGCAAAATGTCAAGGTGGCCACAAATAGAGTAGACTAGAATGCCGTTAATGAAGTATATGATTTTGGATTTTAATTCCCTGGGCTTTTACTTTCTAATCTATAAAATCAGGTGTCTGAACTCAATATCATAAGTCTCTTTTGACTCTAGAATTCCATAATTTTGTGGAATTCAGGGGTGACAAATATGTTAAGGTCTTACATGATTAAATCATTTAATCCTCACAAAAAAGCTACGTGGTAAATAATTATTATCCCAGTTTTATAGATGAATAAACTAGGGCTCAGAGAGGCTAAATAACTTGCCTAAGGTCACACAGTTACTAAGTGGAAGAATTGGAATTCATGCCTGGGTCCTCTGGAAACCAAAGCACACATTCTCCTTCCTTCACCACTCAGCCTCCTAAAAATCTCTGCCTTAGCAGTAATGGAAGATTTTTATCAGATTTCCTTTAACTGCTTTTCCTCTAAGTGGACTGTCTCAAGCTTAACCGTGTCAGAGAAAATCCTAAGGCTATTAGATCAGAAATCAGTCTCTGCCAGCCCCTCCTTGCAAGGTGCATGCTTGGCTCACTTTAATTTGTCATTCATTAAGCCTGTAGGAATGGAAGGAGAGACATCTTTGACTTTGCAGGAGCCAGAAGAACAAAGTTATTACACAAACTCAACGTAAGCACTTGGGTTTCATTTGGGTTTGAGATTTTGGCAAAGGTTCAGAGCTTTCCATTTTCTGTGAAGCTATTGCCCATTCCTGTCAGGAGATCAGTAGAGCTGATGGATGAGTCACAGACGTCTGGACTCCATAGAGCCTTGCTTGCACAAATGAAATGACCAGATAAGATCCTGCAGCTTCTTTGTGTTGCATGGACATTTGCCATCAAACATGATATAGAACTGGGTTCTTAATGCCAGTGGATGAGAGGACAGAAAGTTGTAAAAGAGACACTTATAGCAGTGTCCAGAGGATCGCCTGGGACTTTGGTCTGACTGTACTTTAAGATATTGTCAAGTGTTATGGAAACATCAAGAGTGTGTCAGGCACAGCTCAGGGCATTGGTGAGGATGTGGGATTTGGAACACGCTGGCCTGGGGTTGAATCCTAGCTCTGCCATCTATTCATAAACTTGACCAGGTTACCTAACTTCTTTAAGCTTCAGTTTTCTCACCTATAAAATAAGGATAACATGGGTAGGACAGGCTATTGTAAAAATGAAATAAGGTGTATGGAGAAGTTAGCACAATCCCCAGCACACAGTAAACACTCCGTAAATTGTAGGATTTTAAAAAACATTAAAATATCAGGTTTGCAAAGCCTTAGAGACCATCTGGGTCACCATCTTTTTGTATAGCTAGGGAGATTGAGGCCCAGAGAAGTGAAAAAAAAACAGCCACTTCCCTTAACCAGTGACGCAGAGGGAGGGTGGGAGACACATAACATATCTTTCCGCTATTTCTTGACTCAACTAACTGGAGAGCTCTTCCAACTTCCTTTCTTCTCAAGTTCATCTGGCCTGAGATGAGCAGAGAGCAGGAGGGTGAAAGAGAGGGACAGCCCTGAGTGTCTCTGAGCTACTGGAGTTCTCTGTCAGGTGAAGCAAGGTCAGATGAGGTGCTTGTTACACTTTATGGGACTTCAACTTACGACTTCCTTCTGTTTATTTGTCATTGTTTGATCCCTGTGGAAAGCTGGGCTGTAAAAAGTCTCTGAGGGAACTTTGGGAGAGAGAAAGCCTCCTTCTAGTTGGTCCCTGGCCTCTGGCAGTCTGGCTAGGATCTTCAGGTGGCTGACATTTTCAACCTAGGGCAGAGCTGACAGGCAAGTTGTGTTTGCACTGGGAGAAATTGGCTTCAGTTGTCAAAACTTCACAGAAAACTGGAAACTGTCTTAAAGTTTCACCAAAGTATCCAAGGAAATGCCATTGAAATCTAAATTTTAGAAAATTAAAAAATAACAATGAAGAAAGTTCACACGTTGGATTTATTTTCAGACTTTCCCGTCACAGCCTGGGGTATCAGCAGAGTAAAATGTTCATGGCTAAAGGGACTAGCTCTTTGCCCTCAGATTTGACTACAAAGAAGGAGCACCATTGATTGCCATGAAACAATTCTGTCTTCCTGTGAAGGACCTCTCAGGCCAATATCCCCTTTACTTAAATTCAATGTAAGGCTGCCAGATAACTTCAAGAAAAGAACCAAGACCTTTATAAAAATCTGTCAGTCAAAACATTTTTCCCATGAAAACCAAGAAATACAGCGATGATCTACATTACAACTTGTATTTTAGATTAGATTTATATGGTTTTATTGGTTGTTATGTCTGTGTGTGTCTGTGTGTATATACATCACATATATTGTGTATGTTATATCTATGTGTGTACCGCAATGTTCACTTCAGATTGATTAATTACTCATTAAATAAATATGTATTGAGGCCTTACTATATGTCAGGCACTCTTTTATTCAATCTGTTGCTGTCTTTGTTTTATAGGTTATCATGATCCTAAAACTTCTTCTACAGCATCAATTGACAGAGGAATTGAGAGAGAATATTAAACTCATTTTAAACAAATTTGGTAGAAGTAGAGTCTCTGCTGAAATCTAATATTTCCATTTATCAAGATATGTTCCTTCAAATGATAAGAACATTATGTCCAAAGCATACACTTCCTCATAAAGAGAAATCACAGACTATGTCCGTGGTAGCAACAACCAGATTTCTAACGATTAGCCAAAGTTAAGGTATTCAGGTCATGGTATGGTAAGTTTTCGAAAGGAAATCACTTCTTCAGATATCTGAGGCTCCTATGAATTCATTTAGTGCTTTTAAGGGGTTTGATCAACTAAATGAACTGGTAAATAGTTCTTCTGTAATGGAACTATAATTTACACTGAAATATGTATCAGCTATTAAATAAAAGAATTTTTGTGCTCAATTAAATTTTAAAGCTTTTTTAAAAACAAAACTGTCAAACATTCTTTACTTTAAAAGAACACTGTAGGATAAATGAAAGACAAATGCTAGATAAAGGGAACTGATTTATCACATTCTGTGCTTAAAAAATATATACTAATAATCATTAATATTGTTTGAGCAGTTATTATGTGCCAGGCACTGTGCTGAGTCCCTTGGATTCATTACTTCATTTAATCTTCATAATATCACAGTGAAATAGATACTATTCTTATTCCTTTTTAGCGGATGAGGAAAGTTAGGGATAGAAAAGGTAAGTAACTTTCCCACAGTCATGTAGCTGGTCAAGTGATAAAGCCAGTAAATCTATCTGCAGAGCCTGCCCTCTCCAGAAGCAGCAAGATGGGGCAGAGGAACATGGGCCTTTGAGATAGAGAACACCTGGGGTTAGAATTCTGACTCCACCACTTACAGGCTGTGTGACCTTGGGCCACACTATGTATTCAGCACTGCTATGTTGCAGACTGCTTGGCTGGTAGACAACACTATATTGATTAGGAATTATGCCAACTGAGTCAATGTGTGGTGCTGCATACAAGAAACTTGTATTAACTCATCAATAAGGCTGGGGATGTGCTGGTAAATGGTAACCACAGACCCTGCAGGGGAAAAGAGAGTTACACAGTGATGAAGGGTGACCAAATGAATAATGCAAACCTCTTAGCAGAGTGCCTGCTACACAGTAAGTGTTCAACATACATTGGCTATAATATTGTGATAAATTACAGTATCTCATATGATAGAATAATGGTCATTAGATTTTTATAGAAGATGAATTGACATGAAAAGATATGTACAATGCATTTTAAAGTGAAAAAATTTTTTCCTATTTTTGGAAAATATATATGTTGAATTTTGATAAGGGAAAATATCTGAAATATCATAATTGGCTCTTTATGGATGGCAGGGTATTGGGTAATTTTCATTTCTTTGTGTTTATGAAGATATCCAAGTTTTTCTACAGTGACTATACATCATTTTTATTATTCAAAAACAATTTATTTAAATTAAAAAACAAAACACACCTATATAAATATTTTTCCTTGTTTCCCTAGAAAAAAATAAATCAATAGCTGTTCATGTGGTTCAACACCAGACAGCTTGCAAGTCTTTTCTTTGTTAGTTTTGTTGAATGGTAGATTGGTTAATAACTAGACAGAGGGCCTGGATAATATTTTGAGTCCCACACTACTCCATGAATGTGCATGACTGAAAAACAGAGCAGGCCCAGAGAATGGGAAATGAAACTAGAAAAAAATAAGGAAAACATGAAGAATTGCCTCATGTCCCTTTTCCATTTTTTATTTTTAAACTATGTCTTTATATTTAAAGTAGATTTTAGAACACACATGATTGCTCTTTTATCCAGTGTGGCAATCTCTGCCTTTTAGTTGGAGTGTTTAGAACATTTACATTTAATAAAATTATTAATGTGTTTAGATTTAAATCTGTCATCTTGCTATTTCTTTCCTATTTGTCCCATTTGTTCCTTGTTCCTTTTTTCTTTTCCTACCTTCTTTTGGACTAATTGAGTTAACAATTTCATTTTGTTTTCACTTTTGGCTAATTAGCTGTATACCTCTTTTTCTATTTTTTATTTGGTTACTCTAGAATTTATAATATGCATTTTTAACTTATCACAACCTACTTTATACTTCATTGTAGCTGGAATCAGAAGTCTCATATGCTTTTTAGAGCAAAGGTAGTATATAATAAGTCAGTTAGAATTAATGAGCAAGACGTGACAATTAAACAAAAATACAATCAATGAATCTTTAAGTGAGATAAAGTATGGACCTAATTTCATTATAGGAGTACATGAGTGGAGTTTATGCACAATTTATGATAAGACTTTTCTTCCTTTTCCTTTTGCTCTGGGGTTCTGAAGAAGCAGCACAATGTAATAGAAAGCATGTACTTTGGAATCAGGCTATCTTCTCTAAGCTACCAGTTTCCGTTGTGTGACTTTAGGCAAATTACTTAAACTGTGTGAGCCTCATCTGTAAAAAGGAGGTAATAATATCCATTCTTCAGGAACTTTATGAGTATTAAATGTCATCATATGTGTAAATGCTTTGGTAATAGAAAGCACATGCTGAGTGGGGGATGGTAGTTTTCAACTAAAAAGATGTTTACATCTTCATTTACTACTTTTTAAATAGCTTCTTTTTGTCAAATTTATGTTGGAGTCAAAATGAATTTTTATTTCTCTTAAGCTACCCCCAACACTCCCTGTTCCCCAAAAAAGTCAGGCTTCAAATCCTGGCTCTGACACTTACTATATGAAGTTAGGTAAATCACAAATTTTCAAGGCTTAGCTTTCTCTTCCATGAAATGGAAATAATTTTGTCATAACTTTTTCAAAAATGATTGTGAAAATGAGTAGAACTCTCTTTTTAAAATGGTTCTACCAATAGTATATCATTATCCAAATGTAAGGTATTATTAATAATACTTAAGTGATGATGATAATGATAAATACTGGAGTTTGTTACCACATGTTTATCCAAAACGTATGACACAGATTCTCCCCCAATGAACTTGTGGTCTAGTTGGAGGGAGATGACTGAAAATTTGTGAAATTATATCTAGCAATGATGAGTATCATGTCATTACCAGATGAAGGGCACAAGCTGCAAGTGCTAAAATATTTCAGGTTAGAGAGAAGTTTGTGGACCCAAAGGATAAGAAAAAGCTTCCATCTTGGTAAAGGGGGACACAACCAGGGTCATAAAGATGGGTAAGAGTCAAATGAATATAGGGGAGAGGAAAGAGAGGCCAGATGGGGAAGAACTACAGCAGAGGGTCAGGGTGAGAAATGCAGAGGCTGATATATTTATACCCAGAATCTACCAGCGTGGCTGGGGTGTGGTCTTGTCTTGTAGTGAGAGATAGGGTCAGATACATACACCAAGGCTTTGAACTCCTTGATGAGGAATCTAAACATTTTTCTGTAAGCTAAATGTATTGGGAAAGGAGTAGGATAGAGAAGGATAGGGCACTATATGAAGAAAGAGATGTTAAATTTAGTCAGACTCCATATTTGGCCATTCTATTAAACTAACATCTAGCCAAAAGAGTGTCATTCTGTTCAACTCACATCTAACAACCTACAAACATGTTTTTGTAAATGTAGTAATTTTTCAGGAATGTGGCAAAACATTTTTATATAACCTTGTTTATCTGGAGTAGTCAACTAGTTTTAAGCTAAATATGCTTATTTTATATAATAAGAGAATGTTATGCAGAAAACAGTATGTCTCTAAACAGTGTTTGTTCCACTTCATTGGAAACATTACGTTAAGTGCTACACACGCTTGCAAGAGATACAGAACCTGAGTAAGAAGACAGTTTCCTTCCAAGGCTGCTTTCCCATAAACTACTGACACTGGAAATGAATTACTCCAGAACAGTGTTTGGGCTTCGATTTAAGAAACGATCTGCAGACTTTCTCTTCTACTTTTTCCTCTCCATGGTTTTTTCGTCCCCTTCTTTATTGACTAGTTTCCTCTTCATAAGGGAAAATGTGAGTAGCAAAGTTTTGCAGGTGAAGTAAAAGTTATTTTTAGCCTTTTTTTGTAAGCTACTGGGGAAAATTGCATTTCATTTACTATATGTCATAATGGCTCTAGATAGAATGGAAAACTATTAGACCCAAGTAACTTGAAGATCCAGGCCAGTAATGTAAATTTTGTCAATTCAAAAAACTCAAGGACAGTACTCACTAGAATAATTATTTTACTTAAGTTATAACTAGTTCAGTTAACTTGACAGGCTTGAATTCAGTTGAAATTCAATTCAGTTTTTAAAAACACTCAGGCAGGCTGACGGAATTAACTAGTTATTTGACTAAATTGACTCACAGTGTGAAATGACTAGTCAGTTTAATCAAAATGTTCCAACTGATTGTGCATGCAGATGTAAATGTAGACAGCTGAACACTCTCTCAGCTATCCTTTATTAAACGAAATGACAAATGTAAAGAGTTTTATAAAATATAATATGAATAGCAGATTATATAAAATGGGCCAGAAAGCAAGCAGATTTTGGTTTGGGATTAGCACTCAGCAGTCTCACTCACAGAGTTTCAATCCTCTAAATATATTTGCCAGATTCCTGCTTAAACTCACATCCCATCCTTGGCCTTCCTGACTATCCCCTATGATATTTCTGTTCATTCTCTGGACAGCCAAAGTGTTTTGAGAATCTCCGCTGTACTATACACACCTTTATTCTTAATGCATACAAGGACTACATTTTCCAATTAAGGGGGAGAAACAGGAGATCAGATCATCTGTGACATGCTCTAACAATGGACCAAAATATTTTCTGCCTGGGATGTATAACTGCCAAACTTTTGTGTCACAGGAAGAAAGAAGGGGCCGGCCCTGTGGTGTAGTGGTTGAGTTTACACGCTTTGCTTCAGTGGCCCAGGTTCAGGAGTTTGGATCCCGGGCTCAGACCTACACCACTCATCAGCCATGCTGTGGTAGCGACCCACATCCAGAATAGAGGAGGTTGGCACAAATGTTAGCTCTGGGCTAATCTTCCTCAAGCAAAAAAAAAAAAAAAAAGAAGAGGATTGGCAACAGATGTTAGCTCAAGGCGAATCTTCCTCAGGAAAAAAAAAAAGAAGAAAGAAAAGAGGGACAGAAGGAAGGAGAGAGTAAGGAAGGAAGGGAGGGGAAAAGAAAAGTAAGTCATGGCATATTAGAGAAAAAGTAATAAGTGGAACCAACATCATATAAAAGGAGTAGGAAATTGAACCAAACTGAAGTATGGAATCAGCCCCCTTCTCATTCTAAGGACCTGTGGGTCTATAAAACAAAACCATTCCTTAGGATAATCTTCCCTCCCTCTTTTGCAATGTTTTATTAAGATGCTATGGTGCTTTTTTTTTTAAGAAAAGGACAGATTTTTAAAGATGCAGGATATATTCAGGAGCATGCAGGATTCTAGAAATAGAAGTTCTGAATGCTGAACCTGAATGTTACTGTCTTTTGAGAAATGGGTTCAATAGATGAGTTTTCCTTATTGTGGAGAAAGGGAAAAGTTGAACAGTTTGAAGATTTCTTAGCAGTGAAACTCCACTCTGAAGGGCCTTTGAGGTGAGTGAAATGAATCAGAAACATATGGATTACATTTTGCTTTGAGTGCCTTGGGGCTCAGAGCGTTTGGCTAAGTATGTTTTAGGTTTTTCCCAATACAGAATTGAAAAAATACTATTGCCGGAAGCACTTTCCCAAACCCAACTTGTACTAGGATTCAGCTCAAGGAACATCTTGCCCCTCTTCCATTAGAAATGCAAATGAGCCCAAAGCATCAGTTTTTTTCAGAATGCTCTCAGGGAATGCGTGCCTGATCTGTAGGAGGCAGCTGTATAGACGGCATCATTTAAGAAAAAAAAAAAACAATGGGGTGGGGGGGTAGGGAGAGAGAAGGAAAGAAAGAAAATACCCACTCTCCAACTATCCAGATGATGAATCATAAAATTCAACTGCTAGAATCTTCTCCCTTCGTGCTAAAATATTATTTGTGTCCTGTCTAAATGCCTCTTACCCTTACCAAAGGCAACTCACAGCAGTGTATTAACTCTTGAGTATGAAGGAGGGCATTAGGTTGTCTCAAGTGCAGGGCACTGGAAGAGACTGATCCAAAGAATCACACCAGGAGCCTCTCAGATCCTCCAAAAGAGGAGAGAATAGTACTTTTACTAAAGTGGATACAGGATACATGTTTCCTCCCTACTGCAAGGGCAGTGATGGTGTTGGAACTAGATTTCTGTTGATTAACCTAGGATTCAAATAATAAAGATAATAATAATTTCAGATATTTACTTAAATGGATAATCTAATTTTGATAAATTTTATGACCCCATTCCTAGATATTCTGATTTAATTTTCTGGGATAGAGTATGGATAGTTAGTGTCCAAGAGAGAACATGTACACCAGGAAATATGTTTCAAAACTGTTGGGAGTAGCATTTTTTTTGTAATTAAAAAACGAAAAATCTGGAAACAGCCCAAATGTTCCTATGGGGCAAAATGGAAAAATAAAGTGTACCGTTGTCATACGATGAAAATTCTCTACAGCAGTACAGTGGACTGCAGACACAAGTTATGAACACGTAAACATGGCAACGTCTTAGAAATACATGGAATGGACATTCCCACTGGAATGACCGCTCTGCTGGCTTCTGGAGACCAGATGTAGCTGCTACCTCACAACATCAGTACAGATGTTTGCTGTCCTTGGGGTGAGCGTGTCTGACTGGCAAACCCAACCCCTGCTTGCAAGGCATCCTGGTAAAGCAAATCTCTGTTACTTTCAAATTATCTAGTGGTAGGTAAATTAAGGTCTAAATTATAAGGAAGGAAATTTCCAAAATAGAGGAAGAGAGATTGGATGCTGGGCAGCTGAAAAGAATACCAAACGTTACGATAGACTCCAAGAGAAAGACGAGATACAAGAAGCAGGAGTGAGCCAGGAAAACAGTAAACTCATTCTTGAGTCTGAATAAGCTGTAGTTGATGTTTTAAAAATGCTGGTACCAATCTGGAAGTTAACTCCCAGATAGTACGTTATGGGAGATGAAGAAGAGATAAGGAATGAAACACATTGTAAGTCTTCTGTCCAGTTTGGAGAATAATATAGCTAATGCTTAACTCTAGGCATTGACAGAAAAATATGTCTAAATATTACATTAAAAATGTAATGATGGGGGGAGAGGGATGAGTAGGTGGAGCAGAGTGGATTTTTAGAGCAGTGAAAATGCTCTGTTAAACTCTGTATAATACCAAAGTGATGGATACATGTCATTATACATGTGTCTAAACCCATAGAATGTACAATACCAAGAGTGAACTATAGTGTAAACTATGGACTTTGGGTGATTATGATTTGTCAATGTAGGTTCATCAGTTGTAACAAACGTACCACTCTGGTGGGTGATGTTGATAATTGGGGAGACTATGCATGTGCGGGGGCAAGGGGTATATGGGAAATCCCTTTATCTTCCCCTTAGTTTTGCTGTGAACTTTAAACCATTCTAAAAAAAAAAAAAACTGAAGTCTTAAAAACATTGTAAAGATAGTCTCTTGGGCAGTAATAATTGGCATGGGCCACAAGAAGGGCTTCAGAGGTGCTGGTAATGTCATGTGTGTGGATTACATCAGTGTGTGAAAATATATCAAGCTGTACACTTGTGATATATGCACTTTTCTTATCTATATTATACTCCAATAAAAAGTTTTTAAAATTTTATGAAAGACTAAAATGGGTACATGGTAAAAAAAAAAAAAAAAGAACTTTTTCTGAAAGTATAGAAAGACATAGAGTAAATAATAAGTCTCCCTCATACCTCAGACCCACAATCTTCTATGTCCCCTAACTAGAGGCAATGCTGTAATAATTTCTTCTAAACCCTTTCAGAGATATTTTAAAATTGTATGAATTCATGTTTATGTGTGTTTGTATTTATGAATAAATATATATACACATATATGTGTATATGTGTATATATTCATGTATATCTCCCCCTTTTTATTGTAATCAGTACACTAGTACACTATGTATACTGTTCTGCCTCTTGCTGATTAGGTTGATTTTTCTCCTTTTCAAGGGCTGCATAGAAATCATGGATTCTATCATATGGTTATATCATTATTTATCCAGTCTATGGCTACTCAAATCATTGCAGCAAAAAAAATCTGTGTAAATATGTCATTGCATACATGTATGAATGTATTATACATATATGTGTGACTGTGTACATAAACATATGGGATTACTAGATCAAATGGTATGTGCCTTTCTCATTTTGATAAATATTGCCAAATCGCTTTCTGAAAACATTGTACCCTTTGCATTCCTCCAATGATGAATGAAAGTCCTGTTCTTCCATGTCTTTAGCAGCACAATATATTATCACACTTTTCAACATGGCCAGTCTGATAGGTGAAAAGTGCCATTTGTTAGTTTTAATTTGCATTTCTTCAGTTAGTCACCTAATTTAATGATTGGTTAGATAGAACTCCTTTTATATGTTTACAGGCCATTTGTATTTATTTTTCTGTGCATTTTTATTTTGCTCATTTTTATAATGTCACCATTTGTTCATTATTTTTGATTGTGGTAAAAAATACATAACATAAAATTTACCATTTTACCTTTTTTTTTTTTTTTTGCTGAGGAAGATTCACCCTGAGCTAACATCTGTGCCAATCTTCCTCTATTTTGTATGTCAGCCACCACTACAGCAAGGCTATGGTGTAGGTCCATGCCTGGGAACCAAACCTGGGCTGCCAAAGCATAGTGCACTGAACTTAACCACTAGGCCACTGGGACTGGCCCCCATTTTAACTATTTTTAATTGTACACTTCAGTGGCATTAAGCACTTTCACATTGTTATGCAACCATCAGTACTATTCAGCTCCAAAACTCTTTCATCATCCCAAACTAAAACTCTGTACCCACTAAACAGTAACTCCCCATTTCCTTGTTAATTTTATGAGCTCTTTATATATTAATATGATATGTGATTAGCCATTTAAATCCTCACAATAATCCTGAGAAGTAGGCAATTGCTTTTATGATTCACTCTAGCCAGACTTTTACCCTCAGCACTCAACTAAAACTGTTCTTACTGAAGTCATCAGTGACTTCCATATTGCTAAATCCAATTATCAATTCCAGTTCTCACCTTA
The DNA here is from genome assembly GCA_031878705.1 of Tapirus indicus. Taxonomy (NCBI): domain Eukaryota; kingdom Metazoa; phylum Chordata; class Mammalia; order Perissodactyla; family Tapiridae; genus Tapirus; species Tapirus indicus. The sequence goes on along the minus strand of CM062918.1, from coordinate 52,796,866 downwards.
CTTGCTCTATCAGTAGAATTTGACACAATTGATCACTTCTTCGAGTAAAATTTTTTCCATTTGGATTCCAAGATGTCACTATCTCATGGTTTTTCTTTTATCTCATTTGCTACTCCATCTCAGTCTCCTTTGTCAACTCTTCTCCAAATTTTCTAAACTTTGGAGAGCCCCAAGTCTCAGTACTTGCATTACTTCTCTTCTTTGTCTATACTCTTCTTTATGGCTTTAAGTAACATCTGTATGCTAATGACTACCAAATTTGTAACTCCAGCCCAGATCTTTACCATGAACTCCACACTTGCATATTTAACTGCCTTCTCACTGTTTTCACATGAATATCTAATAAATATGTCAAACCGAACAGGTTCAAATTGAATTCCTGGATTACAGCTTCTGATAATAGTAGAACAACTTGGTTGGACTATCCCTCCTATAAATAGCAATTTAAAAATCTGGACAAAGTATTTTAAAAACACATCTGAAAGCAAAGCATCGTAGAGCAAACAAATGTGGAAAGAAACTGTAGGGAAATTGGCCCTTTAGAGAAAGGAATTATGTATGGTAATATGTGCATTGTTTATGGCTATTTGCCTAGGGCACTCCCTGATCCACATGAGGCAGGGAGACAGAAAGTCACAGACTTGCTGAATTGAGGTGTCAGAGGACAGAGTTTTTGGCTGGAAGAGGAACTTGAAAATTAAAGGGGGAAGACACACCAGAAAAGAAGAAACTGCAGAGGAGTCAAAACCTTAAAGTAGGAATATAATTCTTCTCTCTATTGAGAATCATTGAACTGACAGATGAGGAAACAGAGAAATGAAACCCAACTCAAGAGAAAAGCAATCAATAGAAATGACCAAGAGGTTTTACAGATGTCGGAATTAGCAGATAAGCACTTTAAAGCTGCTATAATATATTTTTCAAGGAACTAAAGGAAGCTGTATTCATAGTGAATAAACATGAGGAATCTTGCAGAGTAATTAAAACTTTAAAAGGATACAATAATCTTAATTAAAATTTGATAGGATGGGTTTAAAAGCATATTGCAGATGGCAGAAAAAGGGTCAATGAATTTGATGATGAGTCAATAGAAATTAACCAATTTAAAAAACAGAAAAATTAGTTGAGCAATTTGCTTTATCAACCTGTGAGAATATATCAAGCAATCTAATAGACATGTAACTGGAATCCCCAAAAGGAAACAGAGTGGTGCAGAAAAAAACGTTTGAAGAAATAATGACAGAAAATTTCCAAAATTTGGTGGGAAAACACTAAACTTTAAAATCTAATAAGCTTAGTGATTTTGGAAATTAGAAAATATCTTTATTTAAATGATAAAAATTCAACATGCGAAACATGTGAGATACAGTTAAAACAGTGATTACAGAGCAATTTATAGCTTTAAATACTTAGAGGTTTAAAATCACTGATCTGAGTTTCCACTTTAGTGAGCTGGAGAAATAAAAGCAAATTAAACCGAGTATAACAGAATAAAGGAAATAATGAAGGGCAGAAATCAATGAATTTGTAAACAGAGAAAGGATTTAAAGTCAATCATGTTTTTACATACTAACAACAAATTTGTATTCATTTATAATACCTTCCAAAAATAACAGATTTAGGAATAATTTTTATGTGCAAGACTAGTATTCTGAAGGCTGCAGAACATTGCTGACAGAAATTATTGAAGACATAAGTAAATGGAGAGGTATACCATATTTATGGATTAGAAGACTCAATATTGCAAAAATGTCTATTCTCCACAAATTGATCTACAGATACAACACAATCCCAATCATAATCCTACCAGGCTTCCTTATAAGAATTTAGAACCTAATCTTAAAATTTATATGGAAATGCAAAGAACCTAGATAAGCTAAAGAAAAGGAAGAATAAAGTTTTAAGAACTTGCACTCTCTGACTTCAAGACTTTTTATGAAGCTACAGTAATCAAGACAATGCAGTGTTGGGTATAGATAGACAAATATATCTGTATGAAGAAAAGAACCTCAACTATTACCTCAGATCAGACACAAATATACATTTGAGAAGGATCATAAACCAAAGAATAAAAGCTAAAACTATGAAATCTTACAAGAAATTATAGGAGAATATCTTGGTTACCTAGGATTAATCAAAGATTTCCTAGAAAAAGCAATTTCCATAAAACAACAGCAACAAAAAAAGATAAATTAGACTTAATCAAACTGAAAACATTTGCCCATCATAAAGGAATATTAAGGAAATTATTTAATAAGCCACAGATTGAGAGAAAATGTTTGCAAAAAAATATTTGGCAAAAGGGACTCAGCAATCAAAAAGCAAACAAACTAATAAAAAAATAAGCAAAGACTTGATGAGCTGCATCACTAAAGAAAATACAGAAATGGTCAATAAGCACATGAAAAAGTGACCAACATCATTATTCATTAAGAAAACACAAATTAAGTCCATTATGAAGTATGTACTGCATACCATTAAATGGTGAAGATTAAAAAGACTGTCATGCTTGTTGATGGGAGTATAAAATGATATAACCACTTTTTTAAAAAGGTCTGGTAATTTTTTATAAAACTTACCACATGTGACCCTGTGACATAGAAATTCTACTCCTAGTATTTACCCAAGAAATAAAGCATATATTCACAGAGATTTGTATAAGAATGTTCATAGTGTCTTCATTTATAATAACTCCTAACTAGAAACAGCCCCAATATTCATCGACAGAATAGTGATATGCAAACCATGATATATTTATGCAGTGAAGCACTACAGATCAATAAAATGTGGCATATTCATATATTCATACCGTGGAATACTATTAGCAATAAAATGGAACAAATTAATGTTTGGTGCAACAACATGGATGAATGAAAGAAGACTGACACAAAAGAGTACGTACTGTGTGAATCTCACAGATATGCTGAGCAAGAGAAGTCAGACAAAAAAGAGACACAAATGATTCCATTCGTACAGGCAAAATAAATCTATTCTGAAAAAGAATTTGGAACAATGATTGCCTCTGGTAACTGAGAGGGACAAGGAGGAAACTTCTTGGGTGATGGAAATGTTCCATGTTTTAACAGGGGTATGGTTACATGGGTGTATTGTTTCGTCAAATCTCATCAAATTGTATAGTTTAGATTTATGCATTTGAATGTATGTAAATTTTAGATTAAGAAAAAACTAAACTAATATTGAACTCAGATTAGTAGGTTTTCTTTTCACTACCTTCTGTGTATTCACACAAATGAGCAAATATGTTGAGAATAAAGGAATTCAAGTTTCTCACTGTTGGGGAAGGGAGTTATAATCAGGGGAAGGAAAAGGCATAAATGTACCCTGGCTTCTAGATTGGAATTGGAGATATCAGTAAAAACTCATGGATATTAAGGCAGGTAGATAGATAAACAGATGGATAGGTGAAAGAAAGAGAGAGAGGGAAAGAGAAATATTTTTTATATAATGTATATATATGTATATTTTATACATCTGTGTTATAGATATGTGACACATATTACCCAGCTCTGTTTGCTGAGAGGGCCCAGAAGCAATGACACACCAGTAGGAATAAGATACCTAGTGCCCAGATCTTGGTTTCTGCGTAGATACTTTTCCCTCATATACCCATATGGCTTATTCCCCTACATCCTTTAAGTGTTTTCTTAAATGTCCTCTCAGTGATGCCTAAGCTGGTCTATCTTTACAATTGCAATCCTTCACCCAATCTTCACTTCTCATCCGCCATCCTTGCTTTTTGTCCACAGCACTTAGCACTTTCCAACATGATATATAAGTAATTGGTTATTTTATATATTTTCTTTTCTCCTGCTAGAGAGTGAACTCCCGGAGGGTGGGAATTTTCAGTTCACTGCTGATTCTCCAGCAGGAAACTTAGGTTTGAATTCATGGCTAGTAAGAAACACAGGTGGGATGTAAACCCAGTTTATATTAACTGCAGAATTCATTGCACAAAATGCTTTTATAGTGTGAAAGATCTGCTATGTGGAACCCAATCTGACTCTACATCGTAAGCACTACGTCCTCTGGGGCACTGAAGATAAACTTTTCTTGCTTCCTTGTTCAGCCCAGGCTAAGGCTGGGCCAGCTCAGTGATTGTACTCAAAGGCAATACTCAAAGTCCTTTTGTCCTGAATTCTCGTTTGCATCCCTGAAGTTAGACCAGGCCTTTGAGGTAGGTATGATGGCACCTGCCAAATAAGCCTACCTTGGGTGTAGTGGTTTTCTCAGCCCCAGGGGTTGCTGGGGCTTCAGGTCACACGTTTCCTTTCTCTTTATCCTCATACACTCACCAATAGCCTGGTAAGAGAGTGTTCACATGAACTCCCAGTTGTCCATGTAGCAAAAAAAGGGAGTGGAAGAAAGAAAGATGTCACATTTAGAGAAAGGTATCTGTCAAGAAGAAATAAAAATTAACATCAGAAGAAACAGCAACATGTTTGGGAACTGATGACATTTTTTAAGGAAGAAAATCATGTAACATTAGTTGCTGAAAGAGTAATTATGCAGAACAAAGAAAAGGCTAGATTCCTCCTTAGTAGAACCACAAAGCTAAAGTCAACAATAAGCAGCTAAACCAACAAAAGAGAAAAGCTATGTCTGGCCACTTTGGTTTAAAGCATTTGGGAATTGGAAGAGGAGAAGGAGAATATGACTATTTAGGCATCGTTCAAGTCTCTCCCACGTGCACATACGGATCCTTTAGGTTCCCCAGTCCATTAGGTTCTGAAGGGCTGCTAATTGCATGATCTATCTCTTTAGTCATAGGAAAAGACATATGACCCTTGCCTGACTGATCTTAATACCCAGAACCCTTGGCCATGGTGATTGGCTTAGGAATGATCTCATGCCCAGATGGGCAGGATTTTTCTCTAGATTTCATGTAGAGAGTAAGTGAGATAAGCCCTCGCTTTCTCCTGGGCTTCCTAAGCTGGGATAGTAGAAACCTGACTTTGCTAGTAGCCGTGCTCCTCTTCTCTTGCTAGATGGAGAAAGCTTGTGGATAGCAAAAACAATTGAAGCTAAAACTCAGTATGAGCAGACAGAGAGAATGAGAGAAGCCTGGTAGCACTGTCTGAATTCCTGGGAGCTTTCAGGACTAATCCTATTCCTGGATTCCGTAGTTGTTTCTAGCTACTTTCAGCAAAGAGAGTCCTGACCAACAGACTTATCCTTCAAAAATTGCATTTGTCTATTTGTCAAATATTTGTTTCTTAACACTGTGCTAAGCACTATAAAGAGGAAAAAACTGCCACAAACTCAATACTCTGGGAACTGAAAATATAAAACATGCAGTAATAGCTGTTGGGATTCTAAGAATCTTCCCACTGTGGTTTGGTAAATCTCAGGATAGCTTTTTCATTGAGCCATCCTTAGCCATTGGTTGAACCAAGGTCAGGCTCAGGAACAAGGTCTATGAATCTCAGAAATATAGATAAGTGGGACAAGGGAGGAAACTTTGATGAGACCAGTGCAGGGGAACTTGTGTAACTATAGGGCTGACTCTGAGGAGAGCAATCAGGAGACCATCTAAGAGAGCTACATTTGGGACAGCCTCAAAATCAAAGGAGATCCAATATGGGAGTGAGGCAAAGGGACAGAAGTATAAATAGTGAATGAATCTGAGTCACAAGAGATAGGAGAATTGTGATTCCAGGTGATTGAACCATGGAGGGATAGTATCAACCAGTGGCTGAAAGTATGGGAGGTGGTGGCAAATTCCTGTTGGCTAGAATTTGGCAGAGTTCCAGCCTAATAGGTTGTAGTTCTGTGGAGATCTGGTTTGCCTTTTCTGTGTGGACGAGACACTTAACAGCTAACGAGTCAATGTTGATGAGAGAACCCAGAGCTTAGAACTCACAGTGGCCTCTGTCTTTATCCAAAACAGCCTGCGAGAGGGTGAGCCAGATGATGAGTATGAGCTACAATCCTAGGAAGGGTCAATGGTCAAGCCAGAAACTGAAGTTCAGCATTCATATCCAAGGGCTTGTGGGGAATCCAGAACTGAAAGTGAGAGACCAGATGAAGAGGTCCAAGGCTGAAGAACCAAAGGAATAGAGCAGGAGGCAGGAGAAGGGATGAAAACAAAGTGAATGCTTCCAAGAAAATTTCACAAAGGAGGTTGTGGTGCTCCCAGTGTGTTTTTGTTAATGGACTGCCAGGTGGGATGTGGGTAGGTCAGTCTAATTTAAAGACATGTGAGCTGGTGGACATCAGGAAATAGGGAAAGCAAAGGCAGAGGCCATGACACACAATGAGCAAACAGTGGAGCTCTGGGAAAGCAACATATCCGTGGGTATGCAGGTTGCCTGGGCCCCTCCCTGGGTAGTACTGGGGCAGGGTAGTGGCACCATTTACCCGGCTTACAATCAGAGTTCTAAGAATGTCAGAATCCTGTTCTGCCACCCACCCCATTCACTCCGATAATGGGTATGTGCAGACTGCTTGAGTTCAAATACTAGGTTCTGTGACTTTGAGCAAGTTATTTAATCTCTATTCATTATTTTCCTCATCTGTAAAAAGGAGAACGTTTTGGTACTACCACATAGGATTATTATAATAATAACATTAGTACACTTTAAGCACTTAGAACCATCCCTAGCAAGTATTAAGCACTCACTTAATTTTAGCAATTATTACCGTCTCCCAGGAGAGAAATACATAAGAATAATAAGCAAATGGGAGACAAAGGACCACTTTGCTCAGCTTTCAAGAGCAAATGACTTGAGTTTACAGTCTAAGGGCTCTTCACAATTCCTTAAAGCTTAAATTCCAAGTCTTGGATCTTAGCAGTATCTGGCCTGGCCCATTATTAGAAAGTAGAGGAATAACCATTATGCTTGGGAATGTGTGAAAAAAGAAGAGCAAGATCTGAGTCTGCTATTCATTAGTTGCAGTGAAGAAAGGACAGCAAAATGAGGAGTGAGCCTGGGGTCACGACACAGAGTGATGATGACCCTAGTAAATGCAGTCCAGTGAATGCCCCAGACTGCTACACAGTCACATTAGTAGCATATTTCCCTACTTAGTCAGGAGTAGTTTGGAAAGTGGGAGTAGGGTGAATGAAGGGAGAAGAGACAGGTCTCTGCAAGTGAATAGAGGCAGTTACATCCACTCCTATACATGGATATCCAGACAATAGTAATCAAGCTGCTTCCAGAATCTACAGGCTGATGGGTCTGAACTTAGTTTTTAAAATCCTGTCTGCCATTTTCAGCATTTGCTCAGGAATTGGCTGGAATAAGAAGCAACTTGTCATGATCAGGGCTGACTGCGCAATATGGCAATTGACGGAACCTTTACCCTTGACCATGCTTGTATAGTCTCTAATGAAGAGTGTACAAACTTGGATTGATACTTTACATAACGATGAGTTTATATTTACGTTTTATTTCCATCTTTTAAAGAAGCTATTTTTTACTCCTAATTGGCTCAGTTAAAGCAACTGAAGAGGTGTAAAGAGCAGTGTCTTTCAGTGCAAGGTCCTGCCACGCTCTTCAACACCTCCTCCTCAGCCTTAGCACTACCACCGGCTGCTTTCAAACTTATGGTTTCCGATGATACTGAAGGCAGCCCCCCATGCAGAAATTATACAGAGATATGCATCTCCTTGGTGTGCACCCTAACTTGAAAGGGTGAGAATACACAGGAGGAAATGCATGAGGAAATGTTAAGAATTGTATACAATTAATATTTATGTGCATGATGAGACAGGCACAGCTTATCAGCTTAACCATTAGGTTGCAGCTGGGGAGGATTGTTACTTGTCAATCCCAGTTTCTCTTCATTTTTGGTAGATTGGATTCTATAGAGAAGGTTTGTGGCAAGCCTCCTATAGTGAAATATTGCTGCTAAACCTGGGAGAGCAGAAATTTTATTTTCCCTTTCTCACTTCTCTCTCACCTGAAGTAGTCTCTTCTGATTAGGTACAGATAAATTTCAGAAAATCACAGCATTTCAGGTCTGGAAGCAATTTCTTTGCTCATTGTTCCTTTTTGGATACATATTTCCCTTCTAGAATCATGTTTCTTTTTCTTAAAGTACATTCTTTAGATATTCCTTGAGGGTAGATCTGTTGTTGGTAACATTCCAACTTTGTCTGAAAATGTTTTTGTTTCATCTTCATTTTGGAAAGATAGTTTTCCTGGGTATGTAATTGTACACACTTATTTTTCCTCAGACTTTTAAAAATATTATTTTACTGTATTTTGATTTCCATGTTGCTGTAAGAAATCCTATGTGAGTCCAATTGTTATTGTTTTGGAAGTAATCTTTTTAAAAAAACTGTTTTTGATATTTTTATTAATCTTTTTGTTCTATAATTTTATTTATAGATATGTATTTCTTTTCTGTTTTGGATTTGTTGTGGTTCCTGAATGTGAGAATCTGTGACCTTCATCAATTCTGGAAAATTTTCATTTTCTTTCAAATATTACCCTCTCCCACTATTTCTAGTCTTTTCTTCTGGAACTTTGGCTAAATGTTTTGCAGACTTTCTCTTTTAATCTTCCATGTTTATTTAAATTATTCTATCACATTTTCATCTTTTCCTTTACACAGTATGTAATTGCTTCAGTACGCAATACACAATAAGTAATTTCTTAGAGCTATATTCTAGTTCATTAATTCTCCCTTTAGCACTCTCTAGTCTGCTCTTCAATCTGTCCATTGAGTTTTTAATGTTGAGTTATATAACTTTTTTATTCCTTGACATCTGTTTGTTTGGTATTTTTCAAGATATTTTGGTATTTTTTCATAATATATTGTTCCTTGATCATATTTTCATTTCCCTCTTTCATTTTTTAATATGTTTTAAAGAATACCAATGGTATATTCTTTTTCTGCCAATTTCTCCCTGAAGTCCATGGGATCCTAAATCTTTTGTTTGTGGTTTTGTCAACTCTTATTTATTTTGGTTTGATTCTCAGAGTTTTGTTATTTTGGTTTCCCAAGTCCTGTTTATTTCGGTTAGAACTGTGTGAATTCTGCAGAGTCCACTTTGAGGGTGATTCTTTATAGGAGGAATTTTGTTTCTGCCAGGCACTTGTTCTATGATCATTGTAAATTAATATTTTTGGCCCTAGGCTTCCTAGATCACCCAGATAGTATAGAAATAAACCTGAAATCCATGTGACCACAGAACTGTGTTCACAAATTCTCAAGAGAGACTTTTTTCCCTCACAAGAGCTTACACCCGTATTAACAAGTTTCTCCTCTTGCCAGTAGGCTGTTTCCTACCCACCCTTTCACTGAAGTTAGATTCCTTTTAAAACTCTTGATTCTGTATAGGAGTCTTAATTTCAACTCTGTACTTTGCACAGTCCCAAGATTTGTCTCATGTCCTCACATGCAGATCATACTGAGTCAGAAGGACCAGACAAGGCCCTGAGAGCAGCCAAAGCTTCGGTATGCATCTGTCATTCTTGGTTTTCATTCCCTCTAGTTTTTGGCCCCTAAGGATTTCCCTTACTTTAATGTAAATTTAGCCAAACCTTTAAAAGTCTTTTTAATTTTAAAGTATGTTATCCTGTGTTTCTAGGTATTTTGAAGCAGGTGGGTTTTTCAAGATACTTAGCTAATAATTCCCTGATATGAATCACAAGGTTAACTTAGGTCAATCTGTTTTTTATAACAACACAACTCTTATTTCAAATGATTTGTGGAACCTCAATATGTTAAGGTAAGCTAAAATAAAATCAGAACTTCTCTGGCTATAGCTGGGCAAGCCTAGAACTCTGCCTGTCTGGAGTTTTCGTTATTCTTCGTGGCAGCATCCGGGATGCCTGCTGGGACCTGTAGGACTACACAGGTCATACTTTGAAGAAAAGTCTAATCTTGACCAAACTCTTGATTTTAAAAAGAAAAAAAATCCTAAATTCATAAAGCTTGCCTTGTTCAGACTTCTCTCCCTAGACCGGGTCCATGCCACAGACTGAAATGAGGAAAGATGATAAATTCAGGATAGCATCTCTGCTACCTAGGCATTTGGTTTTCTATTTATAAATATAAATGGGGCTTAAACATAATCTTAAGGTTATTGTATTTATATAGTTCTATTAAGTTTACATGAATTGTTACCTAGATTTCTGAAACAGCAATGCCCATGAAACACTTAGTGTAAACCAAATCCTGCATTCCTAGTTACTTTCATTGTAATATCAGAGCTATGTTACCATGGGAAAAACAATATGGCCCCAGGACTCAAAATTACCTTAAAGAATGCAGAAAATCTATTATAAGTGCATATTAATTGAAAAAATCTCTTATAATAAAATATTATCTCTTAATAAAATATTAAGCAAAAAATGGAACATTGTAAATTAGATTGTAAATGAGATATAGAAGAAAAAAGCCTCGTTTCATTAATCAAGCACTCCAGGCTTTAAAAAATTATATTTATTATATCCACAAACCCCATCACATTCAAAGACAGCTGAATTGAGCATGTCTTCTCTGATTGTTCATTCTCTGGGAGTTTCTGGTTCACACTTTTCCCAGGTGTGTTAGGACAGATGAAAACGTAGTAGAGTAAAAAGCTGGTCACAGACACTTAGTCTTGGTTTCTGTAACAAGAACCTCTGTCAGTGTGAAGTCCCCGCTCATTCTCCTCTGGCCATGATTGCAGGCCAATATCCTAGAAATGACTGATTTCAGAAGTCAGAGCCAGGAAGAAGATTTGTGATTGGAAAGGTTGGAAAAGTAGGATTGGGTGGAATGAGCACATGCTTTAGAGGTTTGTTTGCTTCCTTGGCAGGACAGCAACAGCAAAGGCAAAAACATGAAAGTGAGGCAGGAGAGAGGGAAGGGAGACTAACCAAAGAAAAACACAAAGCAAGATGCAAAAACAAAGAGCCTTTACTGGAATGAGAAGAGTCAGATGTAAGATGGGCACTTGCATGCCTCAGCTCCTCCAAACTCCCTCACCCAGTGGCTAGTATTCTCTATATTTTGTGATGTGTCTTATCTTTCTTACTAGACTCTAAATTTCTTAAGAGCAGAACATCAATAATAATGGTTATATTTCTGTAATACTTCAAGCTCTATAATGAAATTCTCTCTCACATTAGCTCACTTATTATTCAAATTGAGGGAGGCATTTATTAAGATTATCTCCATTTTACAACTGAGGAAATTGAGTTTCAGAGAGGTTAAGAGATTTGCCCAGGATCACATAGCTAGTAAATGATAAAGCCAGGAGTTGAACCAAAGTTCTTTGACCAGCCTTACTGTGTTCTTCCTACCAGACCAGCACCCATGTCTGGTTTGTTCCTGTGTCATCCATCACATCTTGCATAGGACTTTACACATAGCAGATGTGTATTTAGTGAAGGAATGAATGTTTCTGAAAGAAAGCAAACTTCATATTGAAATGACTTGCAGGAATCATTTCATGTATTCATGTTAAGTTAAATCATGTCCAATTTGACTCTCAAGATGTACTTCATCTAATGTGTTATATCTGGTTAATCTGTATAGTCGTGATTTTCCAAATGTCTCCAGACCTCTCCACGCAATGAGGGGTACAGCTATAGGAATACAGCCTCTTTCTGTAATAGCTTACAATTCAGTGTCTCTTCTTCTGGAGGCTGGAGTTGGCTTATACCATTGGGAGTGATAGTTAAACTGCTAGAACTAACATTTATTTGTAAGCCATCCACCAGAGGCCAAGTCAGTGCTTGGAGTTTTACATCCATAATATCATTTAATCACCTCAAAATAGGATCTTGTGGGGCCGGCCCAGCGGTGCAGCGGTTTAGTTCGCGCTTGGCAGCCCAGGGTTCGCCGGTTTGGATCCCGGGCGCCTGCCGATGCACTGCCTGTCAGCCATGCTGTGGTGGCGTCCCATATAAAGTGGAGGAAGATGGGCACGGATGTTAGCCCAGGGCCAGTCTTCCTCAGCAAAAAGAGGAGGATTAGCAACGGATGTTAGCTCAGGGCTGGTCTTCCTCACACACACAAAAAAAGGATCTTGTGAGATAAAATTATAACCAACGAGACTCGGAGACATTTCCTTGATTAAGCAATCTTCCCAGTGATTGTGCTAGTAAGTGGGGGAATAGGGATGCAAACTGAGGTTGAGCAAACATTTACGGCAAACCCACTCTATTCCAGTGGGTTAAAATGCTAAGCACTGCCTTCAAGGAGTTTTTAGTTTAGCTGGGGAGGCAGGCAAGCAAAGAGGCAGAGGATTGCAGTGCTGTGTGGTAAGGGCTATGTGAGAACTAAGCCCAATGTGGTATAGCAGTGGGTTTTGAGGAATATCAAAATAAGGCTTGGGGGTCAGGAAGGCTTCTAGGAGATGACCTCGAACTGAGTCTCTAGGGATATTTGAAAGTCAGTCATATACATAAAAGAGCAAATCATATTAAAAGCAGGGGCTATAATATATGTAAGATGCAGAAAGGTAAAACATCGTAGGTCTTTGAGCATGATGAATATCCAATAATATTTTCATAAAAGAATGAATGAGTGAATAGATAGATGGTTGGTCTTCTCAGAGAACTATCAAGAGAGCCAAAACTTGAGTTTTGTTGTGCAGTGAAACTAAAGAGCATGTGTTGTGCAGTGAAGCTAAAGAAGTAAGAAAAGCTTTGTGTATCAAGCTAAAGAGTTTGAATTTTGTCCTGAGGTACTAGGAACCATTGGAAAACTTTGATCAGGGTAGTGATAGGAGATTTACATTTGGGAAAGATCACTTTGGTAGCAAGCAGTGTATAGCATGGAAGTGAAGGAGGCTCAAACTCTCATCAAAAAGAAGAGTTCGGAAGCTCATGTAATAACACAAGAAGATGGAAGAAGCTAAACTAAAGCAGTAACAGTGGAAATGGACAGGATGGGACTAACTTGAGAAAATCCTTGGGACAAGGAATCTACAGGACTTGGGAATTACTGGATTTGAAGATGACCTGGGGATGGTGTTCTCCTTTAATGAAGTTGCCAACAGTAAGCGTGGCAGATTTAGGGGAGGAGGGTGGATTATGTTAAATTTGTTGATAAACATATTGAATCTGAGAGCCATATGAAAACATCAGAGTTCGTCTGGTTGAATATACAGGCCTGGAGTTCATGAGAGAAATCCACTCAGAAACATTGACTTGGGAGTTATCAACTTATAGGTAGAATTTTAATCATGAATTGGGATGAGATCACCAGGAGATAGGAGTGGAGATCCAAGGATACAGCCCTAAGGAACACTGAATTTAAGAGGCAAGAAGAAGAAGAGCGCAAAATGAGCCTGAGAGGAAAAATCAAGAGGAGGAGAAAAACCAGGAAGGAGGGAGAGAAAGGTGGTACGGACACCAAGCCCGAGAGGGAGTGGGCACTCTTCTCAAACAAAGGTCAGAGAGAAGACACCTGAAATAAGGACAGAACATTGTTCAGTGGGTTTCACAACAAGGTAACCCTGGAAAGGATGACAGCAGGATGGAGGCATTAGCCACAGTGTAGAGTCTGGTGGCAGGACAGTGTGAGGAGTGGGCAACAGTAAACATCCTTTCAAGAAGCTTGTCTGTGGAGGGAAGAACTGAAAGAGGACCATGTCTGAAGAAGGATCAGATATATGTGTTGTGAATATTTTCTCTCAGTCTGAGGCTTATTGGCTTGCTTTCATAATCATGTCTTTTAATGAGCAGAAGTTTTTAATTTTGATGGAATCCAGTTTTGTTTTGTTTTTTTTTATTTATGGTTAGTACTTTCTATGACCTTTCAATGAAATCTTTACCTACCTCTAAGGTCATGAAGACATTCTGCTACGTTTACTTCTAGAAGTTTTATAGTTTTAACTCTGTGTTTACTTTACAATCCATCATAAATTAATTTTTGTATATGGTGTGAGGTAGGAGTTGAGGCTTATTTTTCCTATATACATCCAATGGTTCTAGCATATTTTTTGAAAATACTTTCTTTCTTCCTTGAATTGCTTTGATCTCTTGTCAAAAATTATCAGGCTGCCTAAGTGTGTGGGTTTGTTTCTAGCCTCTATATTCTATTCCATTAATCCATTTGCTCATCCATTTGTCAATACTCTGTTATCTGGATTAGCATTTCATCTTGGTTCTAATCATTCAGTCTTTAAGTGACCAGTTAGTTCAATTGACTCACCATAATTATGGAGACATTGCCATTGTTTCATTCTTTCATTCGTTCCTTTTTTCATTTATTCAATAAATATTTATGAATGCCAGCCTTATGACAGACACAATGGCTAATACTGGGAAACAGCAATAAATTAAGTAAATGTAATTCCTGTCTTAAGGAACTAGCATGGTGAGGGAGATACTTACAGAAACAAATCACTATTATACAATGTGCTAAAAGGATTCACTCAGTCAATAAATATTTATTGAGCACATACTATCAGCTTGGCAATGTGGAATACTGAGCTCTTGTCGAATTTCAGTTTTGCTAATGCAAGTGTGAACTTCCCTTACTAACCTGATGTCACCCACATATTTTTTCCAGGCTACACATTCACTGCTAATTAGTTGGATCCTTCTCTTTTGAACACTTTTCCCAGCACAAAAGCACAATAATATGAATAGTAATACTGTATATTAGCACAGTACTTTCAACGTGTCTAAGTGGTTTTACATCCACTATCTTGTTTTTCTCTTCGCATTTCTCCTGAGAGTTAGGAAAAGCAAATATCGTTATTTTTATCTGATGGGGAAAAGTAAATCACAGAAGCATTAAGTTATTTGCTCACTGTCACACAGCCAGGGCTAGGAGTCTTCCCCTTTTCCACCCCACCAACTCCCTTCCTGCTTCTTTTCCCATTACTCTCTCTCTTCAGCATCTTATCAGTACATACTGTACTGGGAAGGCTTCCAATTTCAGGTACCACTCCTGGGCTCCAAGTTAAGCGGCCACAATGGTACCTTATGTTGAAAGACTACAATACAGTGTTATCTTCAAGTGCTGACGGAGATTTATGAATGGGGTGGAGAAAAGAATCATGATCATTTTCACTATTACAACTGCCTGCAGAAGATTCATAAAATTTCTGACACTTTCTTCATCCTTTATACCAGGCATCAGCTGTCAGGGGAAGGTTGCCCCTTCCCACCCAGCTTTGGAATGAAGTGATAAATGTGTCAGCAAGCTCATGTCGGGTGCAATCTTCTGCCTTATAAACAGTTTTCATTGATACATACATTAAAGTTTGCTTTATTTTTTTAAGCCTCTATAAAGGTGCATGAAAGACAGCATTGTCACCGATAAATGTCTCCCCTATTGTGGGACTTTTAAGGATATGGGTTAGCTTAAAAAAAATAAAGATGTATACGTGGCTAGATATCTTGAGTCTTGTTTGACTACAGGCTGACCAGGGTGTCAGGGCTGTTGTTTTTACATGAGGAAATCTACACCAGAGTTCTGAATTTTCATGAGCTCATCCCCTTCTTCCAACCCCTCTCTTTTCTACCTCTACTATCTTATATTTAAAAAAAAAAACAACTTATCAAGCCTCTAAAGACATGGAAATATTAAATGCATATATTTTTTGAAAAAGATTTTTAGGTCAGTTTATTTTTTTTCAGTGTTTAATGCAGAAAAGTGCCTCATTTTGCATTCTCGTCGGCAATGTAGACAGAGTGAGGAGTGTGTAATTGGGATCATGGCAGGAAGTGTGCTAGGGACTGAGAAAAAGTTTTGCAAAATTAGACTATCAAGAGGGTACAGGGGGAAAAAAAAGAAGAACATCTCTTTGGGCAGAATGTAGGATATAGCACATGCCCATTTTCAACAGAAAATGCAAGAGAGGCATTTCCCTACCAAATCAGAAAACAAAAAATGCTAGCAAAACAGAACATGAAATAATTAGTTTAGCTCTAAGTCTTCAATTTATTATTATTATTATTATGAAATCATATATTACCCAACCAAGCTTCAGGGTAAGGGGAATAAAGTCAAAATTGGATCAGAATTTTGGATCAAGCATACATCTATAGCACTCTCAATTTCTTAGTCACCCACACCCATCATCTTGGGCTCCATTGATGGATAAGTCAAGGGAAGCAGAGAAACTAAATGGTTTACCCAAGGTCACACAGCTGGAGACTGTCCAAACAGAAACTAAGTCTTTTTGAGTTAGTCTTTCCCTTCCCCAGACCCTTATTCAGACTGTTAGAGTGCCCAGACAGTGCTTTCATTTCATTCCTGCTGCCTCCGTGCTTACCAAGTCTCTCTACACTTTACATCCAAGGTCCCTCGCTCTGGTCTCCTCCTGTCTCACACATCCTGAACTCTCAACTTCAGAAGCATGGCTCTCACCATGTCATACCCAGGCATGCCTGCTCTCCTTCTGCCTCTTTCTCAATGCCAATCAAAGTCCCTGGAACCCATGCCCTTCTGTATTCGGTTCTTAGGGCTGCTATAACAAGTACCACAAACTGGATGGTTTAAAACAACAGAAATGTATTGTCTGAGAACAGAACAGAAATGTTCTGTAGGCTAGAAGACCAAAATCAAGGTGTCAGCAGGGCCATGCTCCCTCTGAATCTTTTCTTGCCTCTTCCTGGTTTCTAGTGCTTTGCCGGCAGTCTTTGGCATCCCTTGGCTTGCGGCTGCATCACTCCGATCTCTGCCTTCCTCGTCACTTAGCGCTCTCCTGTGTATCTCTGTCTCCACATGGCCATATTCTTACAAGGACACCAGTCGTGTTGGATGAGGGGCCCACCCTAATCCAGTAGGACCTCATCTTAACTAATTATATCTGCAATGACCCTGTTTCCAAATAAGGTCACATCCTCAGATACCAGGAGTTAGAACTTCAATATATCATTATGGGGGAAGAAGAGGCACTTTTCAACCCATAATATCTTCTTAAAGTGGCCACACCCAACCTAGCTAGTCTTAAACCCCAAGCCTCCCAACATGTAGCCTCAGTTTGGCTCCAAGTGTGCAATACAGACAAGCCCAGTGATAGCACCACCATAAGAAAAAAAGGCTGAGTCCTGAGGAGCACATCTACCTGGGAGGGAAGTTTACTCAAGGCTTCCTAAGGCATTAACAACTGGATGGAATTGTGGTCAAGGTGAGCATAAAGTTGCCGGGTGGGACTGCGTACTCTCCCTTGTCGAAGACCCACCATATTCGTTTCCACTTCCAGGGCTGAACCTATTTTGTTTCTTTGCACCCTCAAATGACATCTACTTCACTGACTCTTCAAAATCCTACCCACTCCAAAAAAATAATTTGCACAGTCCACATTTTCTTGGAAGCTTTCGGACACCTATCCAACCTTCATTATTTTTATTCTCCAGCACTAATGGTTCCTGCAGGTTGCACGCCACAACTTTGCACTTAGTTATGTACTGCCTACCACTGCTTGCAACAGGTCTGACCATTCATTCTCTGTCCCCCCGCGAGCGAAGAGCTGGGATGAGCGCTTGGAATGCTGGAATTCTTTGGAGCTCGAGGGAGCTTAGGTACCATCTATTTCGTGTTTTCTTAAACTATGCTCAGAGGTGCCATGCAGATGAGCGTGGTGAAAGGGGATGTCAGCGGGAAGGGCTTCTAAGCCAGCCACCCCTCTTCAATCAGAGTCACCCTACTTTGATCCATTTTTATTGGGGAGAGCTGTATAAGACATCATTTGGGTTTTAAAGCGTTCTCCAACTAAAGAAAACACTAATTTAGTTTCCTTCTTTTACAGACAACTAAAATGAGATGCAGACAGACTGATTGTCTCATCCACCATGACACAGCTACTTTGAGAACTAACCACTTTCTTTCTACTAGAAGTATACCTACTTCATTTCATATAATTCTCATAAGAAACTTGTAAAACTGGTATTATTATTTCCCTTTGAAAATTAATAAAATTTAATTCAGAATAAAATCCACACAATTTGCTCAAGCTGTGCCAGTTAGCAAGGGTGAGGTTGCATCCTAAATCTCCTGCTCATTCCATTAGACAACACTATCTTAGAAGAATCAGGAACTTTGGGAGCTAAACCATGAAGATCATTTAGTTGAACCACTTTCATGACATTTGTGGCAGGAAAAGAACACAGACCTCTAATCATAAACTCATGAAATGCTGGTTACCCTCATGGTATGTGACACACATTAGAGATTCAGTGAAAATTGATTTAAATAAATGTCATTTGGTCATATTTTAAATATAGAAGTAAATTCCCCTGAAATTCTTGTATTCAGTTTTGTAATAAAAGTAGCATTCCATTTTTTCTATATCCCCAGTAGGACTGGGATATAATAGGTTCTTATTTAACTCATGGTCCTGCTGAAATTGTGCCATAATGAGGCATTTACTCTATTGATGTCTTCTTTTTCTCATGCGTTATACTAGAAGACTTTAGTTTCCCTCTCTTTGGTGCCTCTTAAGATTTCCAAACGGGCTGGCTTCTTCCAGAAGCACAGCCATAAGTGTCTTT
Source organism: Tapirus indicus (assembly GCA_031878705.1). Lineage (NCBI taxonomy): Eukaryota > Metazoa > Chordata > Mammalia > Perissodactyla > Tapiridae > Tapirus > Tapirus indicus. The sequence continues at coordinate 52,778,450 of CM062918.1, read as the reverse complement.
GGAAGTGCTTCAGTTCTTCTGTGGATGTCCATTTGTAATCCAGAGAGGCTAAGTTAGGCCGCCTTAAGCTAAGGGTCTGCAAAGGTCCTATTTTTTCTGGCCTCAGGCAAGAAACCTTCTTTGATAACAAACATGGATTTCTAACCTCTCTTTCCCCCTAAAGAGCATGACGCTGAATCCAGGATGCTGTCAGAAGGTGGTATATAAGAAAGCTGAGGAAGGAATCTTTCAAGTTTCAAGTGGTTGTTAAATATTTTATTTTTGCATGCCTTTCAAGTTGCCATAGATGCCAGCTAGTGTCTCTTTGTGTTAGTTATGGGTGACATAAAACTGTCTCACCAATGAAAATTTAAAGGGATATCTTCACTCTTGTCTACCCTGGGTGATATTTCTTCTCAGTTCAGTAAGCATAGCAGAATTTCTGAATTCTGATGAGGTACTGCAGTGTTTAGGTATAGGGAGAGGTAGAAAATTGTCCCCAAAGTAAGCATTCATTTAGAAAATGCAGAAGGCTAGTATGAACCCTGTCGTGTTGGATTGAAATCAGAGGTGTGAGCATGAACTCATGGTTTTGTAATATATATACAAAATGATAGACATGGAAATAATTATAGATGTGTGTGTGTACATGGGTTGATATGCATGTATGTGTTTCCTAGCTCTGTCCAGTGAGAGGGCCTGGAAGAAATGGCACTCTAGCAGCAGTGAGCACACTTAGTGCCCAGATCTTGGTTTCTAAACACCATTCTCCAATAAAAGGAACCTGGGTTCCATGGAGAAGTGGTTGATTTCAGGGCTGGGAGAGAAAACACAAGATGAGCCTGGAGCACCTGTGGTGCCACAAAGTCAGAAGTGCTCACAAAAAAGGACAGGGGCATGCTGCAAGGGCAAGGAGCTCTCAGTGGCCAATGCCAGAACAATTTGAACAACAACAGAAGATAATGATAGTGTTGGATTATAGTCCACAACATAAAATAAATATTCATGAGTCTATGCTAATATAAATAAATAATTGAATAAATAAAGACATGGGGAAGAAGGGACAATTTTTCTTTACAGAAGAATTCCAATTAATCATTGTAAAAGGAATGTGCAAAATATAAAATCCACATTATAACACCATAGTAATAATTGTTTCAGGCAAGATCCACCAATGGATGCTAAAATTAATGGGCAAAATCTGAGGAGAAACAGGGTATTTGTATAGTCTAAATGTATCCCTCCCAAGATTTTTATTTATTACAAAAGGAAAACTAGTAACTTTACAGTGGTGAAATCCTACAGGCACCATCTTCACCAAGTGACCAAGGTCAACTTTGACACCATGTACCCCCTGGTATGATGCACTATGATGCACTTGCCAAGATGGCAACATTTAGCACTTCTTGCCAAGAATGTATGACTTCACTCTAATCATGATAGAACATCAAACAAACCCAAAGTGAGGAACAGTCTACAAAAAACTGACCAGTAGTTTTTTAAAGTGTCAAGGTCGTGAAAGACAAGGAAAGTTTGAGTAACTGTCCCGAGATTAAGAGGGCTAAGGGGGCATAACAACTAAATGTAAGTGGGATCCTGGGTTGGATTCTGAAGCAGAAAATGGCTATTAGAGGAAATACTGGCGAAATCTGAATAAAGTCTGGAGATAGTTAAAAGTATTGTGCCAGTGTTAATTTCCCAGTTTCAATCATTGTACAGTAGTTATATAAGATGTTAACATTATGAAACTGGGTGAAGTGTATATGTAAGCTCCCTGTACTATCTTTGCAAATGTTCTGTAAATACTGTAAAATTATTTCAAAATTAAAAAAAATTAAAAATTGTAAGTATGTACCCAGCTAGGACATTTTCTTTCACAGCAAAATTTGGTTAATTGCAACCCAACTAACTGGAACCTTAAAGTGTTGGAAATTTTCTTCTCTGTACTTCTGTATTTAACAGAAAACCTGGCAAATAAACTGTTACATAGGATTTATTCAGAAAATTCTCTTCCGAGGGAAAGCTTGGACTTAGTGTAGATCCAATGTAGTCTACAATCCTGGAGTCTGAGGTGAGCCGTACTACCCAACCTCCCAGTCTAGCCTCTTCCTCCCTGGGTTGCCCTACCCTCCAACCAGTCTCTGAACCCATCAGGCACTTGCACATTCATACTTTGTTCATACTCTTTCCTCAGCCAAGAACTGCCTTACCTCTTCATCTATGCTCTTTGGGACCAGCCAGATCTTGGTTTGAATGATGGATGGTCCTACCAAAAATTAGTTATATAAATCTAAGCAATTTACTTTACTCTCTGAATCTCGGTTTCCTCATCTGTAAAACATAGGCACTAATTCTTACATGAATTTTAAGGTGTTTAGTGCAATGGCTGATCCACATAGACGTTCTATAAGTGGTAGCCCTGTAGGTGGTATTAGTGATGGAAGGCTCAGCTGTGCCACCTTTCCTGTGATTCCTTAACTGATTAATTAATTTATGTATTCATTAAATGAAAGTCTACTGAAATCTACTCTGTGTCAGGCACCATGCTAGACCTTAGAAATACAGCAGTCAGCAATGCAGACTCACCCCTGCCCTGGCACAGCTTAGGAAGTTTAATATGGGAGACAGGTATCAAACAAGTCATTCCAAGTGTGAGCAGTGCTAGAAGAGGGGAAATGTTGGTTTTGAAGCCTGCTGTAATAACATTAATTAGAAGCAATTACTCCTTCCTCTGCTTTCAGACACAAGGACAGATTCTTGATATTCTCTGATTTTCTCTGGTTGAGCAGAAACAATGACAGGTAAAATTAAGATAGATTATTTACTACTATGTAAGAAACATAGAGTTTTCTGGAAATGTTCATTTAAATAGATAGCGCCACTCTCCATTCACTGAGTATCTTAGTTAACTGAAAATTAACTTGAATTCTTGATCAGTGCTACTCACTTCATTTATGCATTTAGCTGAAATCTCTCAGGGGCCTAGTTTGGGCTGGGTATTTTGTTGAACTTTGGCCTCAATGAGCTCCTAGTCCAATGGTTGATATCAAGGTCTATAAATATTATAATACAGTGTGATGAGTTAAAACCCAAGATAGGAGTATTAAATTCTGCCTAGGGGAGAGGTCAGGGAAAGCCTGGCCAAGGAGGTGATATCGATCTGGGTCCAAAGGAAAACAAGACTACTTTTTGTGTAAAGGGCCAGGATACCCTTAAGCAGAAAAGCAGAGAAGATACCACAGAATAAAAAAAAAAAATGTATTAAATAGGCAATAGTACATCCCCAGACCAATAACTCATCGTTTTCCTTCTGTCCCACTGGATTTTGTAGGCTAGGTGGCAAGGACCAGTTGGGGCTCTGAGAAGGAGTATACTTGATATTCTGTGTTGACTGTCCTGAGTGCCAAATTTGGGCTATATTAACGTTCGTGAAATTTGCAGCACTTCTGGGTGATTCTATTCTTTGTTCAAGTGTTAAGTTTCTTTTGATTAATATCTGCATATGAGTCATTCCCTAAGCTGTATCTGTTCATGCTTGTCATATCTCTTTCAGGCATTTCCAAACACCGCCCCCCCCCGCCCCACCCCTCAAACGCTTCTCTGCTGTGGATATTTTTGCAGAGAACAGGTCCTCCCCAGAAGCCTCCAGGCTCCCATGTCTGCCATCAAATATATCAGCAGTCTATCCACAGTGAGAGTAGAAATTCCTGCCCTGGAGGGCACCATCTAACCCCCAGGGATGCTAGCCAGAGGTTACATAATCCTGGTTTCCCAAAAGACTCATACAATGGGATGTGCCAGAAAGGGCACATATATACTACACCTGAAAGCTTCTTCAGAGTCTACTTTTTATTTTAAAAGCATAGAGCAGGGATGCTACAGCTGGGGTTGTAGAAAGAGATTTAACCTAGGACTCAGTTGATTTGGATTAAGCTCCAGTGCTCTCTCTTATGAGCCACTGTGAGTAAGTTTTACCCTCTCTCCATTTCAATATCCTTTTCTGTTAAATGGGGATAATAATCATTGAACATGCCCATCTTCTGGTAAAAGTCAGATGAGATAATGAACATGAAAGTGGCTTGTAAACTGTAAAGAACTGTACAAATTTGAGCAAGGTGTTATTAATTTCAGTAATAATCTTAAATAGTCCTCAATATAAGGAACTGATTCTTTGTTGACATTTTTAAATTTATCAGCACCAATTTTCTAGGTAGATTATTATGATTATGATACATTATTTAAAGAAAGAAATTGTCATTGAGTTTTTCTAGATATATCAATGTTTACTATGTATGTTCAGTTTGTCATACACTTCCACATCCCCTCCACGTTGCAAAATTTTAGCAAGAGATGATGCATTTGGACAATATCCCTCCCACAGGAGTTCACCTCTGAAGTCAGAGAGAGAAAAGTGCTGAGAAAGCATATCCGGTGCTAAGAGCTCGGGCTGTGGGGCCGGGCACGTGAAGTTTGGATCCTGGCTCAGCTGGGTCACAGCTGAGTGACCTGGGCACCTTCTTTGACATCTCTGAGTTTCACCTCCTCATGGGAATACGTACACCTCCTTCATTGATAAGAGTGAATATTAAATAAAAGAATGCATGTGGAAAATTCTGTGTAAACTGTTCAGTGCCTCGGATAAATTATGGTTACTGTCATTAGGTGAGAGATCTTGTATTCTTTTCTAGATTGACACAAATCAATCACATCTCTGAGCAGTGATGTGTGTCTGGCAATGCTCCATATAGTAATGCATTAGAACATAATGGAAAAGACCACACTTCTTGAGTTCAAATCCTGCCTGGCTCCACTCTTCCCAGCTCAGTGACCTGAGGCAAGTTATTTAATCTTTCTGTGCCACAGTTTCTGTTTTCTAAAATGGAAATGACAATTGCATCGACTTCATAGGGGTGTTATGAGGAGAAAATGAGTAAGATAATGAATGAAAGGCTTGGCATGTAAAGGTTATTCTTTTTATTACTACAAGTTTTATGTGTCCAGTATTTCAGTAGAGCCCCTTCTTTCATCTTGAGAGTGAAGACATGCCAAAGGAAACATTTAAATACTGTTTTTGTTTTTTTATTGCAGTAACATTGGTTTATCACATTGTATAATTTTCAAGTGTACATCATTATACTTCTATTTCTGCATAGATTACATCATGTTCACCACCCAAATACTAATTACAATCCATCTGCACCCACATGTGCCTAATCATCCCTTTCGCCACAGCACTCATAGCTCAGAAACTATCAGTTTCTATCAGCTGGTTTATTTATGCAGGTTTTCCATCTGAGAGCACTTGCTTTTCTTTGTCTCTCCACCTGTGCCATAACTTGCTGCAACATCCGAAGGCAAGGTTGACTTTTTTTGTCATAGGATGCGGCCTGAACTAAAAATGCTTGTCTGCATTTTGCTCATCACGTTTTAGATACTACTGTTGTGGAAGGTGGCGCAGGAGTTGCCAGGTTCTGGTCCCAGCTCTGCACCAACTCACTGTGGCCTTGAGCAAGTCATTTCAGCTGCCTAGCTCCCAGTGTCCTCCTGTGTGCGCTAAGGAAGAGATACTCTGTTCAAAGAAATGCTCTAATTGGCAAAATACTTCCTTTCCACATTTTTTATATTAAAAATGTCATTTCTTTATTTCTAAAACAGAACTAAAAAAGATGGTGGGAGCAGTTGATAGGTCTTGTGGGAATTGTTTGTTTTTATACCCATTTTGAGGCAGAATTAAAGCTGGCAATTCTCTACTGCTACACATATGTATTCTTAACCCCAATCTGAAAACATCTGCTGTAGATAAGAGATGGGGGCTGGCGTGAGTCCTTCAGTGATGGCTGCCTGATAACTGAGCCCCTGCCCCCTCCCCAAGCCCACTGGAAGGAAGGACTTTTGGGGTTCCACCTTACCATTATTCACTGGGAAACTCTAGATTCCCAAGTGCTTTGCAGAATTCCCAAGTGCGGGAACAAAGTGAACAAACACAAATGTTTAATGAACACTCACAAGAATTGATTGTTGCTTTCCATTTTTCTTTCTCTTTTCTCTTGGCACCGTGCCCCTCATCACCTCCTACTGCATTGATCTGTCTCCTCTTTAAACTGGGAGCACTCTCCTTTGGGGCAGGAGTTATATCTTATTTCTCTCTGTGTCCCTAGTGACTTGTACCTGACTCTGCATGTTGTAAACACTTAATAAACATTAGTTAAATGAATGAATGGATGGATGAATGGCCTCTAAGCTTGCACATTCTGATTCCTGTACCAAAATATTGGCTAATTTATTTCAAGTCGTCTTTTTCTATTACTTCTGGCATAGTTTCCTGGCCTTTGGGGACAGCATAAATGTATAATTTATTTGTATTGAAGCATGTCCTTCTTCCTTCCCTTTATTTCTTCCTTCATTCTATAACAGACACTGGGTTAAGTACAATTGAATAAGACAGACATAGTCCCTGCCTTCACAGGTCTTGCAGTTTAGTTAGGGAGATGGATATTAAACAGATAATCGCCAAATAGAAAGTTGATTACAACTGTGGTTGGTAGGAAAGCAGAGCGTGAGGCAGAGGGAAAATGTGTGCTTCCTAAGGTGGAAAACTCTGAAAGTCCAGCTGGATCTTTCTGTCGGCATTCCAAGAGTTAAAATAAGCTATGTCATAGACTGACTAAAGGGTTTCTCCTGAGGCTATCCCTACTTAAATTCATTTCTGCCAGTCATAATGTCCTACTTAAGCGAGCTTGCTCAGGTATTATCTCTGTCTCAGGAACGAAATCTTCTACCCTCTCCTACCTGTGCTGCCATCTTATTTTTATCCTAATGGATCATACTTCCCTCTCTAGCTGATTCAACATTGTATAGTATAACTCCTTCACTGGCTGCCTCTCTCATTTCCCTCTTCCTGTTTCTAGTGTTGATATTTTCTGCTTTTGTAACTGGCCTTTCCACCACTTGCCTCATCAGCTAATAGGAGGCAACAGATTATAGAGAAAAGGGCCTGAGCTTTGAAGACCTATAAACTTGAGTTCAAATTCTAGCTTCACTAATTAATAGTTGTGACCTTGAGTAAGTGGTCAGTAATTCCAAATGCCCAGAGAGGTCAAATAAGATGAGGAAACTCAATTTCAGAAAAATGTCTCCCCATTGTTTTCATTCAATCTTGATTGGCTGAATGCCTTTTAGGATAATAGCACTTATGATGTGTTAGGCACTTTTATAAATGCCTTACACATATTTGCTCATAAATTCCTCACAATACTCCTATGAGATGAAATAATAAAACAATACTAATCCTCATCCTCATCTCCATTCCCATTTTACATAGGAGAACACAGAAGCACAGGGAGATGGGGCATGTTCCCAAGGTTGCAACAGCTCATAATGTCAGCGCCTGATTTAAACGCCGGCATCTAACTCCACACCCATGCACCATGGCGCCTCCCTGTTCCCAATTATACTTCTCAGTTTTCACATCTTTAAGATGAGACTAATAATATACACTTCATGGGATTGGTATGAGAATTAAATAAGATAATGTATACAAAACCCCCAATGCTCTGCCTGCCATTTAGTAGATGGTAAACAAATATCAGTTCTGACTCCCTCCTTTATTAAAAAAAAAATTCTGTAAATGAATGTGTGGACCTGTGATTAAGATAAAGTAAAAGTAAAGCATGTTAATGTTGGAAAAAAACATTCTGTGATTTTCCATTTATCTTCATTTTGTTAACATGTGCCCACTGTGTTCTACCTATTCTTTGTTCCACATAGATATAAAAAAGTATCATGCTTTTCCTTTTATAAATGTTCTATCTTCTATATTCACCTGTCGTTAAGACTCCTAAGTGCCATTCCACAGCCTTTATTTAACAAAAAGTTATTTGTATCAGTATAAAACAAGTATGTAGTTCGAAAAGGCAAACAGTACTAAAAGATTTATCCTGAAAAATATCACTCTGCCCCACATTCAAGTTCTGCTCCTAAGAAATAGCTTTCAACTCTATTAGTCTTTTTTGTAGAGTGTACTTTTATATTTTTAAATAATATACATATGCTCTATATCTTGATTTTTTTATTGTGTTGAAAAATAACATTTCTAGTAACGTCTTTTTGTGGAAGATGGGGGTTTAACAAACAACTACCTCCACCCCGGTCACACACACAACTATTCCACATATCCTTATAGTTTAATTATATCACAATTTTGAAAAAAGTAATATTTGATCACTACATCATTGTAAACATTGAGTTAAATATATGTATGTAGATAGATAGATAAATAGATAATGTGTGTATGTACATAATTTTTTTTCATAGCTTAACCAAGTAGTATAGTATGATTACATTTAGTTTCTCATTCAACATTTTGTTTTTCCTGGAATTAACAACTGCCTTTAGTTTTCTATGTCCTATCACTAAATAATCCCCAAACTTCTTACAGAGGAGAGCATCTACTGTCAGCAGGTCCAGGTCAAGAGTACAAATGGAAGCCCACATACTATATGTTTATACAGTTAAAAGTTATAAATCTAATAAAGTGTTATATAATTTGTTATGAACTCCTGCCTTAAAAAATGTATCAAGATAAAACTAAAATGTGTGTAAAGCAACCAGTTCATACAAATGATTGAACAATAATGCAAATTTAAAATTAGTTTTATTTTCTGTCTAAGAGCAGTGGGGGTGGCCACGCCCAGGGTTAGAGGAGGGAGGAGAAAGGATTTCTTCTCACTTGCTGCTTTGCTTGAGCTGGCTTTCCACACGTCCTCTTCCGATGCTTGGGAAATCTACAAGGTAAATACCCACTTTTTATTTTTCCTTCTCCATTGGGGTCTTGGCTTCTTGCCCACCTATCTCCCCTCTGGCACTGCTACCTTCCTGAGTGGAGAAAGAGGGCTGGAATTCTGTGTAGACTTACCTAACCCTTGGCTATCAGTACAGGGCCTCACCCCTCCCTTCTCTGTGCCTCCTGTGCCCAGGTCAGAGGCTTCTCTGGTCCATTGGATTCACAGAATAAACCTCTGGTTCCCTTTTGGGGTGGAAAAGCGATAGAGACTTACCTGCATGAGCTCAGGGAGGGGTGAGAGATCCTTTCGATTAGCAGTTCTCAACTGGGAGAAATTTTGCTCCTGAAGGGATGTTTGGCAATGTCTGGGAACTTTTTTGGTTGTCACAACTGGAGAGGGAGGGCTACTGGCATCAGGTGAGTAGAGGCCAGGGGTGGTGCCAAACTTCCTACAATGCCAGATAGCCCCCCAAAAAAGGATTCTTCTGCCCAAAATGTCAATAGGGCCAAGGTTGAGAAACTCTGCTTTAGACAGAATTTCCAGCAGTCATCCTATTTGCAGCCCCTCTGCTCTTTCCAAGGAACCTGGTGTCTCTAATTCCTGAGCTTTTCCAAGGTGCTAAAGTGTGAAGCAGCTGGCTTTTCACTGGTACCTCCCTGTGCAGACACTCATGTTTCAGTTATCGCCTGTCCACAAGTTTTCCACCTTCCAAAATACTCTCTACCATCTCTGGTCCACTGTTGTCTCCTGTCCCATTCTCCTTGTCCTCTTGGGCTAAAATCTGATTTATTCCTGTACTATCTTTTTAGTTGAGTTTTGAGAGAGAGTCAAAATAAATATGTGTGTTTAATTTCTCAAGTTTAACCAGGAGGCTACAGCCTTCCTAAAACTCCTAAAGAACTGTTTTCTCACTTTGTTTTTACAATCCAGTGTCATGAACTACAAGTTGTTTCTGTGTTCTTTATATAATATAAAGATTCTAAGAGCCACAGAGAGCCTCTGGTGAATTGTCATATGAGGAAGATGGACAAGGAGTGTTTTGTTCTCTGTAAATGTGTTTGCATTATGAATAAAAACATCAGTCGGGGCACAAAAGGTGAGAATGCTTAGGCTCCTGAGCTGCAAGGGCTCTTGGTGATCATCTAGACCAGTGTTTACTACTGCCAGTCGTATCACTTGACCGTTCCAGCCATCTCCATCTGCCTCTTGTACAAATAATGGTACTTGTAAGACATACTTTTACAACATAAAATTCCATTTATTTTCAAAGAAAGCATTGTATTACTACTGTAAATGGAATAGGAGGATCACTTGCCATAATTAGAAGGTGACCTTAAAATCAAATACTGTTGGCAGGAGTGGAGTAGGGGAGAGGACAGTATTTAAATTCTAGCTGGATCCTGCTGCCTGCCAAAGACTGAGCCTGAGGTTTTCTCTGTTAAAAAAGAACATCAGTAAAGGACTAGAGAGGTGTAAAAGATATATCAGCACCTAGCTGAGGCTTTCTCCATGGTAGAATGCAAGAAAATACGGAAAGAAAGTTGAAAAGGGGATTAACGTTTTTATGATGTGATTCAGTGTTATCAAATGTCCCCAAATTCCAGAGCAGCAGTGTGAGGCCTCTGCCCCTTTGGGAAGCTCTGGCCCAGTCCAAACCTTCTCTTGATTCCTCAGATGATGAGTTGAAGGATGAGGGGGACATGCCCTCCACAGTGTCCCCACTTAAGTAACAGCAGAGTTGGTGCCCAGTTCCAGGTCTTCAGACCCCCCAGTCTGAGTTTTCTCTCCTGCACACCTCCAATTTCCTACAAAAGTACAAATGTTGGGGCCGGCCCGGTGGCGCAGCGGTTTAGTTCACGCTTGGCAACCCGAGGTTCGCGAGTTCGGATCCCGGGCACCCGCGGACGCACTGCGTGTCAGCCATGCCGTGGCGGCGTCCCATATAAAGTGGAGGAAGATGGGCACAGATGTTAGCCCAGGGCCAGTCTTCCTCAGCAAAAAGAGGAAGATTGGCAATGGATGTTAGCTCAGGGCTGGTCTTCCTCACAAAAAAAAAAAAAAGTACAAATGTTAATGAGGCAGTGTCAAAAGAACTGAGTGACAAAATGCAAAATCAGAAAAAGTGAGGCCCGTTTCTCTTCCCCCTCTTCCTGTCAAAGAAGCAGTAACACGAGGACTGTTAAATTTACGTGAAAGTGTCATGGCAGCTCTCTTTGTTCCCCCTTCCTTTGAATCATTTTTCAGTTAAGGATTGTTTTTCTTTTGAAAATATGTTTTAGCTACTCTTTCACAACATTATCCAGACTCTACGGAAAGGAAGCTTATTAAAAGTTAAAAAGGAGCACAGAAAATAGCACTTACGTTGCAGCTGAATGAAAGAATGCATATGGTGGAAAAACTGAAAATTCTGTGTTTATTAATTAAATGATGTATTACAGGTTCCGTTTTCATATACATTTTTAACCAGACAGATTTAGAAATAGATATTGAACAGTCATGGTCCTGAAGATATAAATCATATTTTGACTTGGAGTTTCAAGAAAAATAGAGTAAGGCATGTATCAGGCATAATTAATTCAACTCACCAAATCTACAATAGAGATTCTCACAAAGAAACAAAACCAAGGAAACAAAGTAATTCCCCCCAATTCCTGGGCTCTTTTATTTCTCCAGTCTCTATTCCTAGATGCATTTCAAAGCCTACTTTCACTTCCACAATTGGGCTAATTTTTGCTAATGAGGGTGCCCCATAATAGGAGATGCTGGGGAGTCTGACAAGTATTGAACACTTTTTTGTGTGTAATGCAAGTGAGTATGTTTTTGATAAGCTGGGGTTCATCTGAAACTATTACCCGCTATGTGTTTTACATGTCTTGTTTTATTTGCTAATCATACCTACCCTAAGAGGTAAAGTGTTGGCATGTTAGTCGTGGCACTTATGCCTCCCTGGGTCCCTTTTTATCTTAACACATGGAGCTCCCCCTGCCCAGGAAAGCAGGGCTGTGCTACTCTTTGCACAGGAGTGGCCCCTTACTAAGGCAAGGTGGTCATTTGTCCTGAGAAAGGCCTGTCACTCAGTGGTCAGCAACCAGAGACCTGCTGTGAAGGATTTTATCCTACTGGGCTGATAATAAAGAGCTAATCCAATCAGACTATCTCCTTCTTCAAATCAGCACTCATAACGCAGAGCTGCAACAGACACCCAGAAATGGAAATGCTGTGTGAAAACAATCATTTGGACATAGAGAAGAGTAGAAGGATCTGTGGGCTTGATTCTGAACAGCTTTCCACTTCCAGGCTAATCTGCTTGTATTTTTGCAATAACTCTCTTTTTCTTAAGGTGGTCCAAGGGAGTTCTGTTGCCTAAATAACAGAGGTAGGTATTAGTAGGCCCAGTTTATAGATGAGGATGCTGAAGTCATGAGGAAGTCATGACTTCATTCATCAAAAATCATTCATTCAAATTCAGGCCTGCCTTTGCTCCAACCCAGTGCTCTAGTCACCATGCTATGCTGTTTCCCTCAATTCATCATCTGAGACTCACATCCCAGGATCCCACACAAGTCTAGAAACAGTCAGAAGAAGGGGAAGGAGACCTTGGTCAGTCCTACCTTCCAAATACATCCCCCGTCGCTCTGCTTCTCCCTCTCTCTTTTCTTCACTCCCTCAGTTCTGACCTGGCCCCATCATCTTGCTTTTGGAACAGGTAGACCTAACTGGACTGTAGGTCCAACTTCTGCCCCTATCCAACCCCTCTGCTCACAGCAGCCAGAGTGATTTTCTTAAAACATCAGTTGATGTTCAACTGATGTTCTGCTTTTTTAAAAAAAATTATTTTATTGAGGTCATAATGGCTTATACCATTGTATAAATTTCGTGTGTACATTATTATGTATCAACTTCTGTATAGACTGCATTGTGTTCACCACCAATAGTCTAGTTTTTATCTGTCACCATACATATGTGCCCCTTTACCTCTTTTTCCCTGCCCCTACCCCTTTCTCCTCTGGTAACCACTAATCTGTTCTCCTTATCTATGTGTTTGTTTGTTTATCTTCCATATGTAAGTGAAATCATATAGTATTTGTCTTTCTCTGTCTGACTTACTTCACTTAGCGTAACACCCTCAAGTTCCATCCATGTTGTCACAAATGACATGGTTTTGTCTTTTTCTTATGGCTGAGTAGTATTCCATTGTATATATATATATATATATATATATATATATATATATATATATATACCACATCTTCTTTATCCATTCATCAGTTGATGGGCATTTGGGTTGCTTCCACATCTTGGCTATTGTGAATAATGCTGCAGTGAACATAGGGGTGCATAAATCTTTTAAAATTATTGACTTCATGTTCTTTAGATAAATACCCAGTAGTAGAATAGCTGAATCATATGGTATTTCTATTTTTAATTTTTTTGGAAATCTCCATACAGTTTTCCATGGTGGCTGCACCAGTTTGCATTCCCACCAGCAGTGTATGAGGATTCCCTTTTCTCCATATCCTCTCTAACACTTATTTCTTTTCTTGTTAATTATAACCATTCTGATGGGTATGAGATGATATCTCATTGTAATTTTGATTTGCATTTCCTAATAATTAGTGAAGTTGAACATCTTTTCATGTGCCTCTTGGCCATCTGTATATCTTCTTTGGAAAAATGTCTATTCAAGTCCTCTGCCCATTTTTTGATTGAGTTGTTTATTTTTTTGTTGTTGGGTTGTAATAGTTCTTTATGTATTTTGGAAATTAACCCCTTGTCAGATATATGATTTGCAAATATTTTCTCCCAGTTGGTGGGTTCTCTTTTCATTTTGTTGATGTTTCCTTTGCCATTCAGAAGCTTTTTAGTCTGATGTAGTCCCATTTGTTTATTTATTTTTTTTTGTTTCCCTTGCCTGAGTAGACATGGTATTTGAAAAGATACTAAGATTAATGTCAAAGAGTGTACTGCCTATATTTTCTTCTAGGAGTTTTACGGTTTCAGGTCTTACATTAAAGTCTTTAATCCATTTTGAGTTAATTTTTGTGTATGGTGTAAGATTATGGTCTACTTTCATTCTTTTACATGTGGCTGTCCAGTTTTCCCAACACCTTTTATTGAAGAGACTTTCGTTTCTCCATTGTATATGCTTGGCTCCTTTGTCAAAGATTAGCTTTCCATAGATGTGTGGTTTTACTTGTGGGGTCTCAATTCTGTTCCACTGATCTATGTGTCTGTTTTTCTACCAGTACCATGCTGTTTTTATTACTATAGATTTGTAGTATATTTTGAATTCAGAGTGTGTATCTCCAACTTTGTCCTTTTTTCTCAGGATTGCTTTGGCAATTCAGGGTCTTTTCTTGTCCCATATAAATTTTAAGATTCTCTGTTCTATGTCCATGAAGAATGTCATTGGGATTTTAATTGCGATTGCATTGAATCTGCAGATTACTTTCGGTAATATGGACATTTTAACTACATTTATTATTCCAATCCATGAGCATGGAATATCTTTCCATTTCTTTATGTCTTCTTTGATTTCTTCCAATAATGTTTTATAGTTTTAAAGTGTATAGGTCTTTCACTTCTTTTGTTAAATTTATTCCTAGGTGTTTGATTCTTTTTGTTGCAATTGTAAATGGGATTGTATTCTTGACTCCTCTTTCTGCTAGTTCGTTACTAGTGTATAGAAATGCAACTGATTTTTGTATGTTGACTTTGTACCCTGCAACTTTACTGTATTCGTTATTTCTAATAGTTTTTTGGTGGACTCTTTAGGGTTTTGTATATATAGCATCATGTCATCTGCAAATAGTGACAGTTTTACTTCTTCCTTTCCAATTTGGATCCCTTCTATTTCTTTTTCTTGCCTAATTGCTCTGGCTAAAACTTCCACTACAATGTTGAATAGGAATGAAGAGAGTGGGCATCCTTGTCTTGTTTCTGTTCTCAGAGGAATACCTTTCAGTTTTTCATCGTTGAGTATGATGTTGGCTGTTGGTTTGTCATATATGGCCTTTATTATGTTGAGGTACTTTCTATACCCATTTTATTGAGAGTTTTTATCATAAATAGATGTTGGATCTTATCAAATGCTTTCTCTGCATCTGTTGAAATGATCACGTGATTTTTATTCTTCACTTTGTTAATGTGATGTATCACATTGATTGATTTGCAGTTGTTGAACCATCCCTGCATCCCTGAAATAAATCCCACATGATCATCTTTCAAATGTATTATTGTATTCAATTTGCTAATATTTTGTTGAGGATTTTTGCATCTACGTTCATCAGTGATATTGGCCTGTAATTTTCCTTTTTTGTATTGTGCTTGTCTGGTTTTGGTATCAGAGTAATGTTGGCCTTGTAAAATCAGCTAGGAAGTGTCCCATTCTCTTCAATTTTTCAGAATAGTTTGAGAAGGATAGGTATTAAACCTTCTTTGAATGTTTGGTAGAATTCTCCAGAGAAGCCATCTGGTCCTGGACTTTTGTTTTGGGGGAGGTTTTTGATCACTGTTTCAATCCTTTTACTTGTGGTTGGTCTATTCAGATTCTCTGTTTCTTCTTGATTCAGTTTTGGGAGGTTGTATGAGTCTAAGAATTTATCCATATCTTCTAGGTTATCCAATTTGTTGGTGTATAGCTTTTCATAGTATTCTCTTTTAATCCTTTGTATTTCTGTGGTGTCCATTGTAATCTCTCCTCTTCACTTATGATTTTACTTATTTGAGGTTATTTTCTTAGTGAGTTTGGCTAAGAGTTTGTCAATTTTGTTTATCTTCTCAAAGAAACAGCTCTTAGTTTCATTGATCCTTTCTATTGTGTGTTTAGTCTCTATTTTGTTTATTTCTGCTCTGATTTTTATTATTTCCTTCTTTCTACTGACTTTGGGCTTTGTTTGTTCTTCTCTTTCCAGTTCTTTTAGATATAGTGTAAGATTGTTTATTTGAGATTTTTCTTTTTGGGGGGTGTAGACCTGTATTTCTATACATTTCCCTCTTAATACCGCTTTTGCTGCTTCTCAAAAGTTTTGTTATGTTGTGTTTTCATTTTCATTTGTCTCCAGGTATATTTGATTTCTCCTTTGATTTCTTTCTTCATTGATCCAAAAGTTATCCAGTAGCATGTTGTTTAATCTCCACATATTTGTGACTTTCCCAGCTTTTTTCTTGTAGTTAATTTCTAGTTTCATACCATTGTGGTCAGAAAAGATGATTGATATGATTTAAATCTTTAATTTATTGAGGCTTGCTCTGTTTCCTAACATATGGTCTATCTTTGAGAATGTTCCATGTGTGCTTGAGAAGAATATATATTCTGCTGGTTTTGGATGGAATAATCTATATATATTTATTCAGTCCATCTGGTCTAGTGTTTCATTTAAGGCCACTGTTTCCTTGTTAACTTTCTGTCTGAATGATTTATCCATTGACGTAAGTGGGATGTTAAAAAGTTCCCCTACTATTATTGTGTTGCTGTCAATTTCTCCCTTTAGGTCTGTTAATAGTTGCTTTATATACTTTGGTGGTCCTGTGCTAGGTGCATATACATTAATGTGTTATGTCTTCTTGGTGCAATGTCCCTTTTATCACTTTATAATGCCCACTTTTGTCTCTTGTTATCTTTTTTATCTTGAAGTCTGTTTTGTCTGATATAAGTATGGCTATGCCTGCTTTCTTTTGCTTGCCATTTGCTTGGACTATCATCTTCCATCCCTTCACTCTGAGCCTATGTTTGTCTTTAGAGCTGAGATGTGTTTCCTGGAGGCAGCATATTTTTGGTCTTGTTTCTTAATCCATCCAGCCACTCTGTGTCTTTTGGCTGGTGAATGCAACCCATTTACATTTAGAGTGATTATTGATGTACGAGGGCATAATACTGCCATTTTATCTTTTTTTTCCCAGTTGGTCTATATTTCTGTTGTTTCTTGTTTCTTATATATCTGTCTGCCATTTCAGTTTGGTGATTTTCTGTGATGTTATTCTCAGTTTGCTCTTTATTTATTATTTGTAACTCTGCTCTGATTTTTTGTTTTGTGGTTACCATGAGGTTTGTATAAAAGATCTCATAGATGAGATGGTCTTTTTTCTGATAGCCTCTTATCTCCATTAGCCTATGCAGATTCTGTCCTCTTCCTCTTCCCCTTCTATGTCTTTGTTGTTACAAATTATTCTTTTTTGTGTTGTGAGTTTGTGACCAAATTGAAGGGGTTGTAGTTATTTTTGATGCTTTCTTTCCCTTTATCCTTTATGTGATAATTGTTTACTAACCTATTCTGATAGAGAGATACAATTTTCTGATTTTTCCTTTCTATTTATTTCCTTGCTCAAAGCTTTGTAAGCCTTTGCTTTTCTGTTTCAGGTAGGAGGGCTCCTTTCAGCATTTCTTGTAAGGCAGGTCTAGTGGTGATGAACTCCCTCAGCTTTTGTTTGTTTGGAAAAGCTGTTATTTTTCCATCATATCCAAAGGATAATTTTGCTGAATAGAGTATTCTTGGCTGATTTAGATTTGACTTTCAGTATTTTGAATATATCATTCCACTTTCTCCTAGTCTGTAGGGTTTCTGCTAAGAAATCCACTGAAAGCCTGATGGGCATTCCTTTGTAGGTTATTTTCTTCTGTCTTGCAGCCCTTAATGTTTTTCCTTTGTCATTGACTTTTGACAGTTTTAATATTATATGCCCTGGAGAAGGTCTTTTTGCATTGATGTAATTAGGAGTTCTATTAGCTTCATATACTTGCATGTCCAGTTCCTTCCCCTGGTTTTGGAAGTTCTCAGCTATGTTCTTTGAACAAGCTTTCTGCTCCTTTCTCCTTCTCTTCTCCTTCTGGGATACCTATAATACCTATATTACTTTTCCTAATTGAGTCAGATATTTCCTGAAGAATTTCCTCATTTTTTAAAAATCTTTGTTTTCTCTCTCCTCCTCCACCTGAATCATTTCTAGGTTTCTATCTTCGAGCTCACTAATTCTCTCCTCCATATGGTCTGTTTTCTGCATTATCTTTCATCTCATTAATTGTGTTCTTCATCTCCAGAATTTCTGTTTGGTTTTTTCTTCTTTTTTTAGAGTTTCAATCTCTTCAGTGAAGTACTCCTCTGTTCATTAATTTTATTCCTGAGCTCACTGAACTGTCTTTCTGAGTTTTCTTGTAACTCACTGAGTTTCTTTATGACAGCTATTTTGAATTCTTTGTCAGATTGTAATCTTCTGTGACTTCAAGTTTGGTTTCTGGAGAGTTGTCATTCTCTTTCTGTTCTGTCATGTTACTGTAGTTCTTCATGGTGTTTGATGAATTGAACCTCTGCCAGCACATTTATGGTAGTAATCACCTTTCTTATTTGGGTACAGCTTTGGTTACTTTGGCTCTGAGCTTCTTCTGGTTGTATTTGAAAGCCTGCACTTTCCACCCCCACTGCCTCTGCCAGAGGGGTCATTAGTTCCCTCCTTGTGCCGCTTGTGCCTCTGAGCTTGCTGGTGCCTTGCTGCTTATGATGTTGCTGCAATCCTACATGTCACCACCAAGGTCACCAGGCTGCAAGCACTTCTACTGTTTCTGGGGTCACCTGGGTCTTGTGTTCCTCCACTGGCTCTCCACAGGCTCTTCGTGGACTTAGATGCTGTTGCCCTCTGCACCACCTGCGCTGCTACTCCTAGGTTGTCTGGTGATGCTGGTTGCACCACTGCCAGGGGTGCTGGGTTCATGGATGCCACTGTTGCTGCCAGGGACCTGGGGACCCAGAGACTTGTATGCCACCCCTGCTGCTGGTGGAGCTGGTGTGAGGAGCATTGCCACTGGGGACTGGGTTGCCAGTTCTTCTGTGGTTTCTGAAGCCTCAGGTCCCAGGTTCCACCTGCCAGTGCTGAGGGGGAGCAGGGCCTAAGCAGGGAGAGGTTTTTGCTGCTCACTGTGCAGCCTCTGATCTCTGGCACTAGCTGGTGTGCTTTCAAAATTCAGGTCAGGGTGGCCCACCCAGCCAGGAAAATCCGAGTTTTGTATACCATCCCCACTGTTGGAAAGACCTGGCCACTGCTGGGGGAGGGAAAGGGGGTGCATGTGCTGGATATGCTGGGAGATGGGCAGGGAGCAAGCTGTGCCTGTTTTTTCTGCCCATGCCACAACCACTCACAGCCATGCAGGCTGGATCTGCTGGAAGATGGGCAGAGAGCAAGCTGCACCTGTTTTTTCTGCCCCCGCCATGAATGCTCACAGGCATGTAAGCTGGTGTGAGGATCTGTGCTCTGGATTGCTGCTGCTGGGAGAGGAAAAGGGGGCTGCTCCCCTAGTTCCACTGCCTCCTGGGGGTCCATGCCAACCATCTTCAGATGTATAGATCCATGGATCTCTTAGGTGTCCTGTTGTGCTGTGTAGGGAATCCTCTGTTGGTCAGTGGATGTCCAATTGGTTGTAACTTAGAGGGGACAGACAAAGGGAACAACCCACTATGCCATGATGCTGATATCACTCCTGATGTTCTGCTGTAACTTGGTGGATTGAATATGCCTCCTAAGCTACCTGTCACCCACCCCTCTTCCCAAATTCCATTGGGTTTAGGAAGCATGGAATGAAACACATTTTTTCAAGTGTTGAGATTGGGAAGGGGGGAGGCATATCCATGGCAGAGATTTTGATAAATTTCTGGAGGACTGTAAGGGGGATGGAATCATGTTAACTGATAAACCATAGGGAAGGGAGACCCAAGTCATAAAGTCTACAGAGAAGGTGGGGGCTGTTCTTTGTGTGGAGCCCTGGGGTGGCTCTGGGACAGGAGGCAGCAGGCCAGAATTCCTGTTTAGAACAGAATCCCAGAGGGGAAGCTGGTCCTATCAAGTCTGTGTTAGCACTCTGTCCAGTCGGATGCTCAGAATGGTCCTTCATTTCTAAATATGGAAGGATGACCAAGGGCCACCAGAAAGGTGAGGAAATCCAACAGTGAGAAGGTGAACATTCCCAACAAACCACCCAGGAGGTACATAGAGAATCCAGAAAGAGAAGCAAGCTTTTAAAATGTTCTTATTAGTATCCTCAGAGAGACTTAAGAATATATTTCACCTGTAAAGCAAAAACAGGCCACAATGAAAAAGCAGCAGTTGAAGAACAAAAAACAATTCATGGAAAGTATATATATATGCTTGCCAAGAAATTCATTTAAAAAGCTACTATAAAATATTGAGTAGTTTGTCTAAGCTTGGAGCAAAAAAGACAAAGATAGAAAAAAGAAGGGGAAAAAAATATGAGACCCAAAAGATCATTCAAGAAGGCCAATATCCATCCAAAGAAAGAAGAGAGAAATGGAAGAAGAATAAAAGAATAATAGGAAAATCTTTCCCAGTACTAGAGAGATTCCAGTCTTCAGAATGAAAGGCTTCACTGAGTGTCAGTCAGAAAGAATAAAAGAGACCCATGCCTAGATTCATCCTTATGCAATTTTGGAACATTAAGAATAAAAAGGAGATCCCCCAAAAGGGTAAAGACTTTCAAATATAAATATAAACACATAATATACACAGGAGGATGATAGGTAGACAAGTGGATGGATGGATGGATGGATAGATAGATATAAGATCCTAAATACTTTCAAATGGAAATATGAATACAGGCATATATATGTCTGAGAGTGTTTCTGAGTTACTTACAAAAGAACAGGAATCAGATTAGCATCAGACTTAGCAACATTTAGTGCTAAGCACAATGAAATCATGTCTTCAAAATTGTGACTTCAGTATTTTATATATCTCATCTCTTTTGACCCTCATAACAACGCTATGAGAAAGTGCACTGCATATAAAAAGGTAACACCCCAAGAAAGTTAGCCCGTATCTCTAATCACAGTGACTAAGGAAAATCACACCTGAGGTATCCTTTCTGCTCCAGGCACATATTGATAACAGATACAATAGAAAATCAAGAAATTTAAAAGTCAGAGCTGGATTAGAAAATTGGTTAAACATTTCTGTAAACTGGAAACATAAGAGAAATTTGAAGTGATAATCAGAAAATGTGGCTGAGACTAAAATTGCTCCATTGGAAGAAGGGGACCAAAGCCAAGCCCCCTTGTTAAAGCCTGGGGCTGGTATAGGGCTGCCCTACTCATGAGAGGAGCCCCCCAAAATGCTATGACCATCTGCTGGGGCTTTTTGCCTTTAAGAAGCTACAAGTCAGTGAAGGCAGAATGACATAGATACTGATCAAAAACAGCATTCGACCCAAGCCTTTCCCCATCTCTAGGACTAGATCTGCAATGATCTGAGTAACACCTTGAGAAAGGAGCCCTAAAATGGCATGATAAGACCTGGGTCTAAACTGAGAACCCAGGAGCTATTGGGAAAGGCTAGATAGGAAGAGATTTGCACAGAGGGAGAAAGAGGAAGAACAAATATATGAACCAAAAATCCCCCATTGAAACTGAGCCTATACACTTATATTCAAAACCAACAAAGAAATCTAAGGAAGAGTTAACAAGATCAGTAGTCAACCATCAAAATATGACTTCACTCTAGATGAAATTAATCGTATAATCTGCCAAGACTTTAAAAAAAGAATGTTTAGAATGCCCAAAGACAAAGCAGAAATAAAAAATATATAATTTTGAAATAAAAATAATATTAACATTTAAAACTCAATAGATGAGATAAATTTTAGATTGGAAAAAGTTTAAGAAAGAATTAACAAAAGGGTAGTAAGATGAAAACATACTCAACTTCACTAGTTATCAGGGATTTGCAAATTAAAACGATGGAATACTATTTCATATCCATTTGGTTAGCAAAAATTACAGTCTTAAGAAGTGTGGCTAAATATGTGAATATAAATGGGAAATATCATATACTGCTGCAGAGTATAAATTGGCACCATCCCATTATTAAATATTTAGCAAGATCTAGTAAAGATGAAAATGCATATACCCAACAAACTAGCAATTTCACTACTTAGTATCCTAGAGGGAATTTCACACATATGCACAAGAAGATATTTATAAGAAGGTCTGTTGCAGCATTGTTTGTGGTAACTAAAAATTGAAAATAACGTTGATACACATCAACATAAGGGATACGTTTAGATATAGCCATACTGTTGAATACTTTATAGTACCTAAAAAAGAATGAACTGCAATTATCCATGAATCAACATGAATAAATCTCAAAAACTCTATTGAAATGTGCAATACGATACTCTTTATATAAGTTTGGAAAAAAATGTGCAAACCAATTCTATATATTGTTTAAGACATGTATGTGTTGTAACACTATAAAATTATGGAAGGGAATGAAAAACACCAAATCCAGAATGGCAGTTACCTCTGGGGAGGAAGGAAGGAGAATGGGATTAGAAAAAGATACACAGGAAACTTCACTGATACCTGAAATTTAAAAAGATACTATGGAAAATTTCCAACATATGCAAAAGTAGAAAAAAATAGTAAAAAGTGTCTTTCCATGTACCTGTTGGACTTAAAACAAATAGACAACCAGTTATTTCTCCAGCAAAAATGGGTTTATTCAGGATCAGCAAAGAATTGCAGTTTGGGGTCTGCAACCATGGTGAGCCATGTGCAAGTCCCCCAGCAGCAAGGGAGGAGAAACTCTCTTATAGAGGGGAAGAGGAAGTTGGGAGGGCTATTGTAAACAAAGAATCCATTGGAGGAATTGAGAGTGTGAAGTGTAGTGGCTTTTCATTGGCTGAGTTGTGACAGTCTCTCATTGGCCGAGCTTCTTGCTGGTCAAGAAGTTTTCTTCTTCCTCTTGGGCTCTGCTATTGACACAGGGTGTGAGCGCTCCCCCCTTTGGCCTCTCAACTCCAAGTTAATGAGCTTTCTCTTTATTAACTTGACATTTCACCCTTTTGATCAACCTTTTCTTGATCGCTGATCAAGAGTCTGGTTTTTCTGGTTTCAGCAGCTTTTTGTCCTTCGATGCCAGGAAGGACTTTTCCCTGATGTCATGTTGGAGGGAAACTGTACAAATTGGAAGCCTACTGAGGCCACATTTGAGTAACAAGGAGGGGTAGAAGGGAGAATTCAGGCATTTTTCTTTTTTGTAGTCCATATGTTATCAAGATCATAGGCATTGGAGATTATCTGAAGTGTTATGTCATCATCAAAGGTGTGGCAGACAAACTTCCAGCAGGCCTGGTCTGGACATCTTGGGAAAGCTGCCTCATCTGATGTCATCTGCTTCAATTCTGGGAAATCTTTACTTTCAGGTTACCAGATGATATATAAAAGAACTCTTCTTTGTGGAAAAAGAGTTAGCTAACAGTACCTGATAGTGGCCTTTCCAGTGAGGGTGAAGCAAGTCCGTCTGGAGGTGTCTTTTCCAATAGACAAAATCTCCAGGTTGCAAGATGTGAAGCTTAAGGTCTTTGTCTCCCTGGAGTGCACTGTGAAAAGATTGCTCTACCACAACATGGTTATTTTGGTAATATTGGAGTATCTCCTTTTATCAGCTGTAGGTCAAAAGAGGCAGGAGCCAAGTGCATTGGGCATCCTATGACTATCTCAAAGGGTGAGAGTTTGTGAGTTCCAAAGGGAGTGGATCTGAGATTTAGAAAGACCAGTGCTTTTGGCCAAGATTTTTGGATGGTCTCTACAAATTTTGCCAATTGAGTCTTAATAATGCCATTAGTGTTTTCGACTAAACCGGAGGATTGGAAGTGGTAAGCACAGTGACGGTGCTGTAAAACTGGCCAAACAGTGCAGACTTGTTGAAGTACCTGACCAGTGAAATGGGTTCCTCAATCACTATGAAGCTAAAGTGGAGTTCCCTAGGTAGGGATAATCCTTTCCAAAAGGACATTAGCCACAGAAGAGGCAGTAGGCTGTCTGCAAGGAAAGGCTTCCATCCAGTGAGAAAACATGCAAACCATGACTAAAACATATTTTTATCCATGAGATGGGGAAAGTTGTATGAAATCCACTTGCCAAACCTCAAATGGTCCATTAGGCAGTTTAAAATGTCTGGGAGCAGTACAAACAGGCTTCCCTGGATTGTATTTTGGACAAGTGGGACAAATGAGGTAGGCACTTTTTGCAGCCTTGTTAATATTTCCCCACCAATATTGATTCATAAATGCTATCATTTTATCAGTAGACCAATGATTTCTTGCATGTACAGTTAGGAGTCAGAATTTTAGAGTCTCTGGTAAGACTGGGTTATTATTTGGTCCAAAGGAGAGCTTTCCCTTTTTATCAAACCAGCAATTGTTGAATTTCCAATCTTGTTTTTCCTTTTCTGAGGCCAATTGTTGGGCTTCTCTAGTCATTTTTTCTAAGTTATCATTTGGGGAAATATCCCTTTGGACCATGACAGAGGTTTCGCTGTTGTTGGTTCCTTTAAGGGCTGCATATCTTGCAGAAATATCAGCAATGTGATTTCCTTTAGCTTCCAGAGAGTTAAGTTTAGAATGCCCCAGGATCTTAATACTAGGCAAAGCAGCAGGTAAAAGTGTAGCACCCAATAATTCCTGAACATGGGGGATATTTTTAATTGCATTTCCACTGGAAGTAAGAAAGCCACATTGATTTCACAACATTCTAAGATCACGAGCTACGTTGAAAGCATATCTACTATCAGTATAAATATTGGCAGTTTTACCCTTGGCTAAAGTACAAGCCCGTGTAAGAGCATGTAATTCAGCCTGTTGGGCCCATGTAGCCATTGGTAAAGGTGCTGCCTCAATGATATCAAAAGGAGTAGCAGTAGCATACCCAACACACTATTTGCCATTGTCACCTTTTAAATAAGAACCATTGGTAAATCATGAGCAGTCGTCATTACCCAGAGGAGTTTCCTGCAGATCATCGTGAGGAGTCAGCAGGTGACATGTCAGTGTTAAGCAGTCATGAGGGACTGCATCGGTAATGGAGGGGAGAAGAGTATTAAGGTTAAGGTTATTACAACATGAAAGAGTTATGCGAGGAGCAGTTAAAAGGATTTTATAGGATTTTTTTTTGTATAGATTTTATACAAAAACGCAGCTGGCTGAAATATGTTGAGTGTAATGAGAGTTCAGGAGGGCTTCTACTGCATGAAGTACAAAATGGTTAAAGGAGTCCCACAACAATTTTTTCCATGGCCTTAACTAAAAGGGCAATGGCAGTAATGGCTGTAAGGCAAGGGGATTATCCCTATGCCACAGGGTCCAGTTGCGGGCTGTAATACCCTGTGGGTTGATGGTGGTCCCTTGTTTTTTGGGCGAGTACTCTAAGAGCATTCCCTTCCTTTCAATATACAAAAAGGAAAAAGGAAATCTGATAATTAGGATAGCCAAGGGCAGGTGAAGTTATCCAACTCTCCTTTAAGGCCTTAAAGGATATGTCTTCTGATTTTCCCATAAAATTGGGTCAGGGTTGTTGTTCTTTAGTAAAACATACAGAGGTTTGGCTATAAAAGAGAAATTTGGAATCCAATTTTGTCAATAACCAACCAGCCCAAGAAAACCTCACAGTTGGTGCTTAGTTTTGGGTTTGGGAAACTTAGGACACCATGAAGCCTGTCTGGATCCAGGTGTAGTCCTTGTTCTGATATCATAGGCCCTAAATATTGAACCTGGGTTTGGGCAAACTGCAATTTCTCCTTGGCAACCTATGTCCCTCTAAAGCTAAAAGCTTTAGCAAATGGATGCTGTCTTCCTATGAGGAGGCTTGGGAGGGAGAGCAAAGAAGCAAAGCATCCACGTATTGCAACAAAGTAGAACCCCTGGGGAATTTTATATCATCCAAATCAGCCTTCAGGATTTGTCAAAAATGAGAAAACCTCTAGCTAAAACCCTGAGGTATTACGGTCCAAGTGAATTGTTTTCCTTCCCAAGTGAAGGCAAAAAGGTACTGACTAGCTTCATCAACTGGAATGCTCAATAATGCACTGCATAAATCAATTACCATCAAGAATTTGCTTCCAGTGGGAATGGATGTTAGCAGTGTCTAAGAGTTAGGAACAACAGTGTGTCGAGGGGTAACAATGTTGTTTGTTGTTCGGAGGTCCTGGAAAACCTCCACCCTTGGCCCTTGGGTTTTCTCACAGGTAAAGTAGGAGTATTACAGGGACTAGTACAAGTGATAATGAGGCCGTAAGCCTTGTGATCTTCTACTGTGAGCTTTATACCTTGAAGGGCTTCTCTACTTATAGGGTACTGATTAATTCTGGAGAGAGGTTTTGAGGGATCTACTTGAATCTTGATGAGAAGGATGTGAATTTTTACCAATATCAGTTGGAGACTTTGCCCATAAGGAGGGTGGTAGCTGATTCCATAGGGACTAATGATTGGGGTTTCCAGAATCAGCTCTAGTACTCTCAGAAACAGAGCACATAAAAGATGTCAAAGCGTCTTTTAACTCACCTGGTTCGCTGTTTTGACGACTACTGTCAAATTCTAGAATTATTTCCCCCAAGGAGAAAGAAATTCTAGCATGATACTTTTCCAAGAAGTTGCAGCCTAATAAATGAATAGGGGTGGAGGAACTAAAGAGAAAATTGTGTGTCTCTCAAAGGGCCTGAATAAAAGGGAATAGGTTTAGAGACAGGACTCTATTGAGGTTTATTAGAAATCTCCACTATTTGAACTGTTTTAGTACTCCAAGCCAGGGTCTGCTTTATAGTAGCGGAACTGAACACCAAGATTGTGGCTACAGTGTCAGCTAGGACAGAAAAAGATTTATCACCAATCTGGAGAAATGTTTCTCCAAGCCAATTAAGAGGAAGGATCGGGAAGAGCCCCTATAATTCCTCGGAGCCCTGTCATTAAGAATTTGGAAGACATTGGAAAGTCTGGTTAGAGGGCTGAAGGTGCTTGAAGTGCTTAAATTTGTAACAATCTCCTTTCCAATATCTTGGCTCTTTGCAAAAATAACAGAAACGAGGGGGTTTTTAGTTTCATTTAGGGGCCTTCATGTGCTGGAGTTGAAGATTAAGAATTTTAGCAGTCTTTCTTTTAGGTGACTAATCTAGACTGCAAGAGAGTTGGTTTGCCAGATTAACGAAGTCTGGAGTTTCCCATTCCATCCAGGTCCTTTTTACTAGAAGGAAAGATCCCGGTTCAACCCATTAAAAAACATAGCGTTACAAGCTACCCAGATGGAACCAACATCTGAAGAAGACCAGAATTTTCTTTAAAAACTATCTGAAGTCAGTTGTATTAGTCATGAACAGGTTCATCAGGTTTTTGTGCATAAGCCCAAATTTTGTTCCAGTCAACAGGCTCTGGGAAGCCCTAGGAATTGCCTGATGGAGTCATCTAACGATTGCCTGAGCCTGATCATACAGCAGGTCAGCAGGTTGGTCTCCCGGTTGTAATTCCAGAGACCTTTCAGGATTTTCCCAAGAAGCAGTTTTCTTCTGATGCTGGGCCTGGCCTTCACCGACAAGCATATGAACTAGCAGATATAAGCCAGAGAAATCAGGTTGATAGGTTTGAATCACTATATTAAATTCCTCAGCAGATATGTGAGGATAATTGGTTACTTTGGGAAAATCTTTGACTATGGCTTGTAGTTCAGCTTTAGTCCAGGGAGTGTAAGAAATTAAGGCTTTAGCCTCTGGATCCTCAGAAGGCTTAATTTTAAAGGGACAGGTTCTGATAGATTCAGAGGAGAAGGGAGTGGGGAGAGGCTCAGGGGAAAGGGTAAGTTCCGCAAGAGTGTTAGTATGGGGTAACTGAGGGTAGAGAGGAGGTGTAGATGGTATAGAAGGGAAGGAGGAAGATGGTGTCAGAGGTGGGGCCTGAGCACAAGGACCCAGGGCAGAGGAACATGATGACACCAGAGGTGGAGCCTGAGACAAAGAAGCCAGGGAAGAGGAAAAAGATGGCACCAGAGGAGAGGAACATGAAGCTTCGGAAGCCATTTTATCTTTCTTTAATTATGTTTGCCTCAGTTAATCTTAAAATTTTATTTTGCAAAGAGGCAATTTTAGACTCCTGATAATGTTTGGAAGCCTTAAAATACCAATTGAAATAGGCATTCCGTTCAGCTTTGGAAATTACAGAGTATGGTTGTCGTTCGGTTTTAAGAAAAGTAAATTTGGGGAGTTCAGAAGTTCCCCATGATGGCCATTGATATTCTAAATTACTTTTGGTTAATTTGGTTCATTTCGTTAGAAATGCACAAGAGGAATGACCACTGTTTTTAAATGTAAAATTGGCTAGGGTCCCTGTGGCAGGGGGCACCCTCAAAATATTTAGATAACTGAGATCTTATTTCTTAGAGGTTTTTTTCTAGAGCAAATGAATAATTCTCCAACAGCTTAAACAGCTTGTAACTCAAACAGCTTGAACAGCTCAAACAGCCTATGGGCTTAATACTAGCCAGTCCAAATAGAACAGTCCAATTTCATTAAGATGGACTGAAGGTCAAATCAGTACAGTTCCAAGGAACAATGTAGTTCCAAAGAACAGTTTGGTTCCCAAGGGTTTCAAACTGAAGGTTGATCAATGCAGTTCTAAGGGGCAGTCTGCTCCCAAGGGAGTTAGGCTGAAGGCTGGACAGCACAGTTCCAGTGAACAGTCCAAATGTTGGACCAAAGGCTAAACAGTTTCAGTAGAAACAGTATGGTTCCAAAAGAAATGGGACTGAAGGCTAGCACAGTTCAAAGGAACAGCCTGTTTCAAAGAGTCAGCCCAAAGTGCCACTTACAGACAAACAAGGCCTAACCAGGAAAGGATGAAGCCTTAAAATAAATCTCAGTTATTGAGCCTAGAGAGCCTCAAATGCAAAGAGGGTGGAAGCTTGGATCCAGGAGAAAGACTTACCCTCAAACTCCAGGGTCATTGAGAAAAGCAGAGAGATCAGTGGGCTCTTTTGTGGGTACTGCACCTGTTTGCTCAGCAGCCTTGGCATCATCAGAAGGTCTTCCCTGGATCCCCAAATGGGTCACCAAAATGTTGACCTTATACAAACAGCTAGTTATTTCTCTAGCAAAAATGGGTTTATTCTGGATCAACAAAGAATTGCAGTTTGGGGTCTACAACTATGGTGAACCATGTGTAAGTACCCCAGCAGCAAGGGAGGGGAAACTCTCTTATAGAGGGGAAGAGAAAGTTGGGAGGGCTATTGTAAAAAAAGAGTTCAGGTGTAGTGGCTTTTCTTTGGCTGAGTTGTGACAGTCTTTCATTGGCTGAGCTTCTTGCCTGTCAAGAAGAGGAAGTCTTTCTTCTTCCTCTTGGGCATGAGAGCTCCCCCTTATGGCCCCCAACTCCAATTTAATGAGGTTTCTGTTTATTAATTTGACATACCTAACATTCCAGCTTCAATAATTATCAGACACTTTGCCAATCTTATTTCATCCATTTTCCTTCCACACACATCCACTTATTTTTCTGAAATTTTTAAAGCAAATATCAGACATCATGCTGTTTCACCCCTAAATATTTCAGTAAGCATCTGTAACAAATGAGGACATTTTAAAAACATAATCACTATACCATTATCATATTTACCAAAATTGTTAGTAATTTCTGTGGTAAGCTGAATAATGATCTCCCTAAATATGTCTGTATCTTAATCCCTGGAACCTGTGAATTTGTTGTCTTTCATGGTGAAAGGGACTTTCCAGGTGTGATTATGTTAAGGCTCTCGAGATGGGGAGAGTATCCTGAATTATCCAGGTGACTCCAGTGTAATCACAAGGGTACTTGTAAGAGGGAGGCAGAAGTGTCAGAGTAGGAGATAGGAGGAGGAAAGCAGAGTGAGCTTTGAAGATCCTATACTGCTGGCTTTGAGGATGGAGGAAGGGGCCACAAGCCAAGGAATGCAGATGGCCTCTAGAAGCTGGAAAAATCAAGGAAACAGATTCTTCTCTCCTAGAGCCTCCAGAAGGAATGCAGCCCCTCTGACACCTTGATTTTAGCCTAGTGAAAGCCATTTCAGACTTCTGACTGCCAGAAATGTAAGATTATAAATTTGCGCTGTTTTCAGCCACTAAGTTTATAGTAATTTGTTACAGCAGAAATAGGAAACTAATGCAATTCCTTAATATCATCTAATATATAATCAATAGTTAAATTTTCCCAATTGTCTCAGAAGTATCTCCTTACAGTATTTGTGCATGGTACTTCAATAGAAAAACTAATTTAGGTATTAGAAGCCAACATTTCTTATTATGTGACTTTGGGCAATTCATTTACCCTCAATGCTGTTTCTGGGTTGTTGTTTTTTTTGATCTGTGTAATGGAGACTTTTTAATCAGCATACCTATCATGGGGAATAAATTAGCAAATGTGAACATACTTTGAAAAGGTTAAAATACTGTGCAACTATAAGATAACTGGCTTATAATCCTGATTAGCCAAATGATATTAATTGAGCAACTATTATATACAGAATACTTCCAAGCAGAGTCAGGATGCTAGTATGAAAGGATTGATTCCTGACCACAGGTGACTTATCATCTAGTTGTGAAAAGCATCCTAATGTCAAGGGAGGCAGTATGAAATAGTGGGCCCACCAAGATCTGAGTCCAACAGTCCAAACCAAGCCCTAATCCCTTCTTGGCCAATTACAAGCCAGGTGCACTTGGAAGAGTTGCTTAAGCTCCAAGAGTTCTTGTGTCTTTCAGAGAGTTGATAGGATGACTAAAGGAATTAAGCCCTGTAAAGCTATGAGCAGGTAAAATGTGCTCCAGGTGAGCTGGTTTCCCTTCCAGGTGTTTTAGCAGCAAGATAAGCATTACTCAGCCTAGATACATGACTCAGCAGGATGAAACTATCTAAAGGATGTACAAGCCCGAGGTGTTGCCAGCTTAGAGAAGGCGAGACCATTGTCAGGTAGAAGGCAAGAAAGTCAGCGGCCTAAAGAAGATAGTAGGATTTGACCCAAGCCTTGGCAAGTGTGAACTGTGTGGGTAGGAAGAAAGCTATTCCAGGTCAGAGAGGACAAGGACGGGGAGGTAGGCTCACATTAGGAGTGAGACAGCAAGGAGATGGTGTCAGCGTCAGGAGAGATTTACAAAGGGCAACAGCAGAGGAAAAGAGGGGGAGAGAAGCTCCCAGCCAGATCATAGGGAGTACTTTATGAACCACTCCTCATTCATTAGTTAAGTTTTAGCACCTACAGTGTGCCATTATGAACCCTTGCCTTCCCCACTGCTACTGCTTCTATAAGAACCTTGAACTCTGGTTTGTCTAGTCTTTTGGAATTCTGTAGCTTAAAAAATAAATAAACCTAGTACAAGCAAAATTCATAAATCCCACACAATGGCATCGTGACAGAGAGCAGAACGTATTGAGGCTGCTGCCAGGAGCCATTTCACAATTCCTGCTCTGAACCTTTCATTAATCCCCACTGTTTCCATTTAATTTGGAGACCTGCACAGAATGTCCGACACAGAATTGCTTGCTGTCTTATTCACCTTCATCTCCAAGTTGCTATTTGACCCTTACATCAGCATATATTACCCAGTCCTATACCCTTCATAGTTTTCCATTTGAGGAACCAACTCTGAGTAAAGCCATTCCTGGGTCATGTCCCCAAGATGAGTTGGGTGGGCAGATAGAGGAGGGGGAATTGTTTCAGAGTTACATGCTTATTTCCTTCCCCCTTGCTGGCTACAGGCTAGGAGGCTGGATAGAGAGTAGTGCTATTGGTTGGGGTTGAGAAGAGCAAACAGAAACCCCCTGTATATTTCAAACAGAATGACATTTAATATAGGAAATTGATTTATCAGATCATTGGGAGGGCTGGAGGAGTGGGCTCTATGCTGACCCCACTCTGCCAGTGACTCCCAGAGCACTGCAGAACTGACCTGCCAAGGGAGCCACTTCTTCTGCCCCAGTGAGGAGGCTGCCCCTGGAGCTGAGGACCACTCCAGGGTCACCAAGATCCAAGGATAGAAAGTCACTGTTGCCACCACTGTCCAATTCTGTAGCAGGCTCCCAGCCCCACCCCTGCCAGTGTGTGATGCTGGGCAACATATATAATTCTCTGAGCCCCCATTTTCTCTCTGGAAGATGGCTGTAAAAATCCAATCAGGAAGATGGTATATAGAAAGAGAGAGAGGGTAATGGAGGAATGTACTCCCACTGGTTTGAACTTGCAATGAATTCCGGTTCCCTTCCTCTTCCTTCCATAACTATGAAGTGCCTCAGAGAAATAACCAGGTCAGTATGGAAGAGAAATTTGGTTTTAAGTTTCTGGCTACTGTTGGAGGAGCATCTGGGACAATGTCAGAGAGTAAGTGAGAGAAGGTTTTAACACTGTGTCGAAGTCCACGAGAAAGTAGTCACTGTGCTCTATTTAGTTTAAAAACAAAGCTTTAATCTGCATGCACCATGGATGATAGCCTTTTCCACTGTCCACGAGGAAAGGATGGCTTCATGTGGACCCTACTTTGTGGCCTTTTGCCCCTTACCAGCCCCATCCCTCTTCTCAGCTATAAAGAAGAGCTCTCCAGCGGAGCCAGCCCACTGCAGCTGCGGTTGCCAGCAATGTCCATGTCTCTGTTATAATGGTGCCTGCCTGCTCATTTCTGCCCCGTTGTAATCTTCATAAGTATCTCTTCAAACACGACACACAGTCTCCTCACTCATGCTGGTGATTAATCTTCTTAACTCCCTTAACATTTCCTGGGAATTTACACTCGGCCAGACACTGGGCTACCTCTGGAGGAAATGAACTAGGATCAGTCTCAGATTAGAGAGGGAGGCAGACATGTTAACAAAAACTATAATTCAATGCAATGAGCGTATAAAGAAGATCAAGGCTAGGGGTGAGGGCATAGAGGAGAGGGGCCCCGACCCTGCCAGGGGAGGCCAGGAGCGCTTCCCAGAAGGCCTTGCCTTAGGCACCCTCTCAGCAGCATCCCACAGTCCACCACTTCTTCCTCCTTGAACCCCTACCCTCTTGGCTTAGGGGACACTGCTCTCACCTCCCTCACTGCTCTTTCCTCATCAGTCTCCTTTGCCATCTTTTCCTTTTCCACTCAAGCCCTAAATATTGAGGCTCCTCAAGGTCCTCTACTGGATCCTCTTTCTTCTTTCCCTACAGTTTGTCACCACATGATTGAATTCATTCCTAGGGGTTTAAATGCCCACTAGGTGCTGAAGGCACCCACACCTTTTTTCTGAACTCACACATCCAACTGCCCACTTAGCACCTCCCCTTGGAACTCTTGATCCCAACCTGTCCCCAACCCAGGTTCCTCCATCTCGATAGTACAACCATCCACCCTGCCCTTTGTCCTCTTAAACATCACCTTTCATTCCTCCCACTTCCAACCCATTAGCTTGCTGATGTTCAAACCCCAACATTTATCTCTAATCTCTAAGTTTAGGCCCACCATCATTTCTGGCCTTGACTATGTCATAGCTTCCTACGGTCACCCTGCCTCCACTTCTGTCCCTTCCAATCCACACTCATAGAGCAATAAACATGATCTGTTAATAATGAGAACTAAGCAGTCATCTGCTTAGATCTTCTAATGGCTTCCCATTGCATTTAGGGTAAAATTCAAATTCCTTCCTTTGTTGTAGGGCCTTGTATGATCTGGCCTGTGTCCATCTCCCTAGACTCATCTCCTACCATAAAACTAGGTGGTGTCAGAGAAATTACTTCATACCCCGGTCTGGGAAGACAGCAGTGCTGACAGGACCAGTGAGCCAGAAGAGGCTTGAGGTCAGGATGAGGGGCAGGGACATGGCCACCTGAGCAATGGCAAGGTTCCTGACCCCCAGCAATGGTGCCAGCAGCACATTCAGACCACAAGAGTCAGTAGACAACAGAGCAAGATCCCCAATGACCAAGCAGGACGTGTCCTTTCCTTGGAGTCCAGAGGACAGGTGCACTGCCTCCTGCACCCTGGTACCACGGAAGGAGGAGGTGCAGGAGTCTGCTTGAAAGGAGAGAAAAGTACATATAGGGAGTTTAAACTTTGAATTGATTGAACATTTATCAAAAGAGAAACTGTTTTAAGTCACTTAAGTGGAAATGCTAAGTTTTTCTTTTCTTTTTGACTCCATCGCTTGGAATGGGGGCTCCAGAGCAAGGTGAAGACAATTATAGTAAATATTAAAAGATCTATATTTTGAACAGATCTTATTTGTGAGCATATATTTTATACCCATTATAGATATAAATGTAACTATAGATATGGTTATAAATGGAAAAGAAATGGAGCTAAATGCTAACAGTAGTTATCCCTGGAATGTGAGTAAATATTTTAATTTTTTAATATTTTTCTCTTTTCCAATTTTTCTACAATGATCATCAGAATAACACAGTTAACATTTTTTGGGAGTTCAAGCATCTCTTCATCTGTGAAGACTTCCGTGATTCCAAAGGCAGAAACCTATGAGCTCCTTTCCTGTCCTCCCATTACCCATGGCCCCCTTAGAGCACTTTTCTCACTGTATTGTAATTATCTGGCCTCCTCATGAGGCTGTGAACTCTTCAGAACAGGGACAGTGTCTTTTCATCTCTATATTCTCAGCGCCAGCTCAAGACACACAACCACTGGACATATAATAAGTATTTGTTGAATAAAAGATTAAGAATCCACCATGAGAGATTCATTCTTTTGGCTTCAGACATTGTGGTTTTACGACACTTTTGCTCACTTACTAATTTCCAAGAGGAGAATAAACCTTTTGTCAGGAATTAGCATTAAATATGGATTAACTGAAGAGGGCTAGAAAAACAAAGCAGCAGACAGTAAATTGGGCTTGTGAAGGAGGAAGCAGAGACAGGGTCATGGGCCAGTGTGTCCCACAAAATGATGTAACATGGGGTATAGCAGGGCCAGGGGTGGGGGAGGAGGGAGGCACTCTCCTTGGGCACAAAATTTCAGAGGGCTCAAAAAATTCAGTGATCAAGATAAATCGTATTTTAGTGCAGTATTTTAAAAATCAAAATTTATGTGAAATATCCATGATGAGCAAAATTTCAAAATTGTTCAATAAAAATAGAATCAATATTACTAATTTTTCCTTTTGCCTCAGGCTCCAGTGTGGCTCAGCACGGCACTGCTACTGATCTTGTCTTTACTTAAAAGTTGGGTATTTTGTTCATCCTGGATTTTTTTCTTGCATTAAGTTTAATTTTTTTAATAGTGCATGGAAATATTTATCTTGATGACAGAGTTTTTGGCACCAAGGTGAATGCCTCACTCTCCTCCCCCTAGTCCTGGCCCTGGGTGACTGCCAGCCTTGGGGAATACGTGTACAAGTCCACAGTCTGGGGCAGGAAAAGGGATCTTGCCTGGCCTAACAAGCCAGACAGCCACCTTCTCCCTGTGTCCTCACATGGTGGAGACAGACAGGGAGCAAGCTCTCTGATGTCTCTTCTTATAAAGGTACTAATCCCATTGTGGAGCCCACCCTCACGATCTCATCTAACCCTGGTTATGTCCCAAAGGCCCCAACTCCAAACGCCATCCCACTGGGGCTAGGGCTCCAACGTATGAATTATTAGTGGCTGCATAACATTCAGTGTATAACACCCAGGGTAAGCATTGCTTCTGATAATAATGCCCATAACAACAACAGGGATATTAATTATATTAATAACGTCTTACCTAAAGCATGTCCCAATTTCACTTCCATTGTCTCATCTGATCGTCACAGAAAATCTGTAAAGAAAGATGAGCAGGCATTTTAACCTATTTACAGAATGAGGGAACTGAGCAAAGGCAAATTGTATGTCAATAGCAGAGGTGGTATTTGACCCTAGGGCTTCTGGTTCCAAAGGAATGTTCTTTCCACCACTACAGCACTCTCTTCCTCTCCTTTGACCTGTAAGGCCACTTTATTTGTCATGTATTTAACCTCCATGATCTTCTTTATGATTCTAACAACTCTGTGAAGTAGACAGGACAGGGATACTTATCCCCATTTTACAAATGGGGATGCGGAGTCCAAAAGCATTGTGCCAGCTCAAACCACAGAGCACCTAAATGGGAGAATCAGGTTTCAGCCCCAGGTTATCTGACCATGCCCCTTCCCTAACAGAGAAGCACCTGTGTCCTCATCCTGTCCCATTGTAAGGGGCGGTGGGGTCCTGCCTGCTTGCTGGACTTGGACCACTGTAATGACAGAGGGCCTTGCAAACCCACTAAGTTTTCCTTCCAAGGCACTGTGGTACAGGCTTCCTGGGATGATGGGATGTTCAGGCATGCGGGTGGGCTGTTCACATCCAGCTCCAGCCTTTACTGGAGGCCCTATGAGTGCCTCTGATGTTCACAGTCCTCCTGGGTGATGGTAGGTCCCAGGCTTACAATATGCAGATGGTCCCCAGGGCAGGCTGTGGGGAAGCAGGCTCAGGTCCCATTTCAGCAGCATTGAGCAACTGGTAGCAGGATAGGGACTTTCACAGTCTTCGATCAGCCATATTTTCCTCAAAACAGGAGGCCATACGTGGGTCCAGAGTCCCATTAAGGACTGTAAAAATGCCAACATGTGGCAAATGGACCACATGTCTTGAAATTCAATGTTAACAACAGGAGAAAAATATTGGGAAGAGAAAGTTGATGCCAGCCAAAGACACTGAATCAAAGAATAAAATGAAGTCCCTTTAGGAAGAATTCAAGGGGTACCTTGTACAGGACCCTTTGAACCCCAGGGAATCAATCACCCAAGACCTTCATCCGCTTAGTGGAGTAATGATGAGTCTTTAGAAAGAAGGATGTCAGGTAAATGTGTTTGTGACTCAGAATAAAGAATTAATAAGTGCCAAAAGGTCCCATGGCCATAACATTAATATGAGTGATGGAGAACAAAAATGTCAGAGGCTGGGGATGTATTATGTATTGGAAGCTGCCAATGGGACAGGAATCCAAGGGAATCTTTATCTTCCTTAGAAAGCATCTATCATGTGGGAATCTAGAGTGGACCATGTTTAATCTGAAAAGACCAGATATTTGCCCCTTCCTCCTCTCCTCCTCCTCCTCCTCCTCTTTCCTCTTTCTGTTGATCCTTCTCCTTCTCTTTCCTTCTCTTCTCCTTTATTTTCTCTTTTTCCTTAGTGCCATCTTCTTTCTCCTTGTCTTCCTTTTTCCTCATTTCCTCCCTCTCTCCCTTTATCTCTCCCTCTTTCTTCTTTTAATCTTTCCCTTTTACTGTTATTCCTTTCTCTACTTCCTCTTTCTCCACTCTTCCCAGGAAGACTCTTCTGCTCCCAAATGCCTTTGGCTATGTGATCCAGGGCCACCTGGGAAACTCAGAAGTCTTCCTAGAAATGAAAAGGTTGTACAAGAGGCTTCTTGGCACAAGAAAAGAAAAGAAAGTGTTGCTTGTAAGTTTTCCAAACTGGAATCTTATGCAGTCGTTAAAAATGATGACCCTGAAAACTATGAAATGGCATGAAAACAGCTTATCTGCTACATTTACATGAAAAATTCAGGATGCAAAAGTGTAGGTGTAGCGTAATTACAATTGTGTTTAAAATCCAGCCAAAATCTACGCATAGGGAAAGCCTGGAAGGAAATATGCCAAAATATAACAGCCATTTTCTTCAAGTAGGGAGACTTTGGGGGATTGTTTTCCATTTTTCCCTCCTCTCCAAGTTTTATTTAGTGAGAACATATTGCTTTTATAGTGATAAAATAAGCAGTCAAATGGTCTTGCCAGAAGCTTGTTGTCAGGGCACCGCCACTCTGCAGCATGAGGTCACACTCTGCCATGGGCAGGGCTTGGTGCCAGCTGAGTGAGAGGGAGCTCTTTACAAAACTTCGTACCCACCCTCTCACATTGTGTGGCTCATGGAACCCCACTTGGCTTTTCAACATTGAGACGGGAAACTCATATTTATTGGGTCCCCCTCCTTGGAGCAGGCATTGATTGGAAGCTTTGCATACCTTGTCATTACGGCCCTAAGAGAGAGGGGCTATTATCCCCATTCTACAGCTTCTCAGGAAACTGAGACTTAGAAATGGTGATTCATTCAGCATCACATACTAACTCAGTCATAAAATAAGTTTAACGCAGTTTGATCTGAATTCTCCATTACCCCAAGTGATCTCCAAGGAGTTCAAGGTTCTGAAAGAACCAGAGGAGGAGGACAGCTCCATAGGGTAGCAAAAACTTACAGAAACCAGTGACGTTTGGGTTGGGAAGGAAACTAGCTCAGGCTATGGAGATACGTGCCCCTGAGTGTTGAATGATGTTGGTTATCACTGCTGAAGGTCTTTTCCCTTGAATCTTAGTTCAAAATGTTTCCATGTGGAACCAAACTGTTAACATTAAGGATCCTGGGAGTTCCACACTCAGTGCGTATTACCATGTACTACAAAAAGTAAATTTTTAAAATATTTTTTCAGTCTATCATTAATTATTTTTACTTACTATTAAAACAACTTTACAATATTTCAGGAAGGAAAATAAGATATGATATGACCACTCAATCACATTAACTGTTCATATTTTTCATTGGTCTCTACAACTTTTCATACATAAATATGTATATGTGTGTGTGTTTACATAGTCGCAATCACACTCATACAATTTCTGTCTCAGTTTTGTCCTTAGTATTTCATACACTCTTTTCCATTTCCTTTACTTTGTCTTTATCATTTTCGGTATGTACCTAATGTTCTTGGAATGAATATGCCAGTTATCTTAATTCCTCTATCATTGGAAATTTTGTTTTTTTTACCATTCCAAATAAAGCTGCTGTAAATATGTTTTACATGTCACTTATTTTTTTAATCTGAATAATCATTAGGACAAATTCCCAAGAGTCAGATTACTGGTACAAAATATGTAAAAATAGTAATGACTCTCAATATGTGTTGCTGAATTGCAATCCAAAAGCACAGACCAATATATAGTACCCAGATTTTAGTAGGTGCTTAGTAAATGTTTAATGAATAGATGAATAAATGCCATCAGCAACATACATAAATCTTCTGAATATATAAACTGTTTAAGAAAAAGAGACTTGCCCTTACTTTATTAAGTGCATGTATTCTAGTCACATTGACTAAAAACAGAATTTCTGAGAATCAAATACTCTTTTCTCATTTATTTTAGTTTTTCTAACTGCAGATTTCCAAGAAGGGAAGTTTCTTCAGAGACTACCTTGAGGACCTTTGCTAGGGAAAGGGTGGAAATGAGCACCATCACTACGATCGCTGGGCACCTGGGTTGGGGTTAGAAGCTCGTGGGATTTCCAGGACCCCTCAGCTCTCTGAGCTTTTCCATATCCCCATTGGCTTCCCAAGTCTGTGCATATTTCCCATCCCTCAGCATCTCTCCCAGGTGTGTGCATATTTCCCCTATCCCTTGTAATCTCTTAAGTTTAAAGCTCCAGTGTTTCCAGTTCTCCTCTTCTGATTCCAGACTTGAACAGTCTTAGCAGATCCACCACAAACAACCTAAATGAAGACACCTGACGTGGAGAAATGCACCAACCAAAACTCAGAAGCTAAGCTCCAAAACCAATGTGTAAATGTGAGGGAAGGAGGAGCGAGTCTTTGATGAAACAAACTCATATTACAACTCCACAGAGGAATAGAAAGCCAACAAGAACACAGAGAAGACACCAACAATGGCAGAATTTTCCTAAAGGCAGCAGAAATCATCTGATACTAGCTCCTTTGATAGGTAATAGGAAAAAAATAACTATGAATGGGAGCTTGCAGGAATAGAGAAAGATGGCACTGAACTTGTGATAACAGAACCAAAGGCATCCATGGAGACCTTTGCATCCTGGTAAAGGATCAGCTGTGGAGACCTATGTACACCCAATCAAAATCCCACAAAATGTACAAACATTTGAAACAATGCAAGAGAATGAGAGACCCAGGAAAAAGAATGGGGAGAGTTATGGCAAACGGACAAAAGAAAACCCAGATCGATCGGGCCAGTGGTGAAGAATGTAGAAACAAGGGTTTGGGAGGTGAGTTAAAGCAAAGCATCTAGTATTTGTGCTAAGAGGGTTTTTCTCAACAGCAATCTTTATAGAGAGACCACCAGAAAGTGACCTGTCAGAATTGAAACTGAAGGACAAATACAAGCTCCTCTAAGTGATCAGATGCAAAAATAAAAATTATGTCACACTTTACCCATCCACATTTGGCCCAGAGCAAGGGCCCTTGGAGGGACATCCACCCAGAGCTGAGAGGAATAAAGCTAGTGCACATACAGCTTCTTGCCAAGATTATTGTTCTCCTTATAGGAACAAAGAGAATGTTCCAAGACCCACCCACAGGACGTGAAATGATTTGTCAACAACCTCCCACAGACACAAAGATCGCTTTAGGAAGTAATGAAGATTTAAAATTCAGCCGAGTATAGCATTTTTTTTTCTTAAAGTTATCTACTAGTAATTAATATTCATTTTACCAAAATTTGCTGTCTCATGTATGATGTTCTCTAGCCTAAGTGCTTGAGTTTACAGCTCTGATTAACACACAATGAAGTGTTGACCCTTCTTTTTCAACTCATCTTGTAAGGTCAAAGCTTTGAACTTCATAAGATGAATTAATTTAAAATGATGCATTCTTGGGACTCTAGTACTTAATGCACTGTTCTACAAATTTTGTGCATTTTATAAGCATGAGTACTAATAATAATACCTGTGTCAAAACTGAAAAAAATGTTTTCAGAGGGATTATCATCATGCTCACTGAACTTGGATTTTTTTTAAATTAATATTTATTTTATCAAAGTAATACATGCAATAGTTTAAAAGTCAAATAGTTCTAGAAGGGTTGTAACAATTTTCAAATAATTCCCTTTCCCACAACTCTACTCTCTTTCCAATCTCCCTCTTTAGAGGCAACTATTTTGTTCTTTTAGTTTTATCTTCTGGCATTTAAGCATACACATTTCTAAGTAATATGCATATATTGCTCTCTTTGCATTAATGAGTTTTAGGTCTTGTCTTTTGATTTTCTATTATGATAGATGAGCATTTAGTCCTTCTTCTCTGCTTCTCCTTCCCCATCATATTTGGGTAAATCATATGGGTAAATAACATATCATTGGGTAAATACCATAGTATTCCCTTGCAAATATATCCAGCCTGGCACTGTAGGGTACTGTGTTTGCTTTTTTCTTTGCCTTTTGTCTTTTCTGAAGTGGATTGATGTGTGTGTGTGTGTGTTGTCATGTTATTAGTTGTCTCTGTATATATTGCTAATTTTCCTCACATCTTCCAAAGTCTTTTCAGTACAATTTTTTACACAACCACGTCAAGAAATTTATCTTTTTCATTTTTACTTGGGTATATCTATCTGGAATAGCTCCATCCTCCTTCTGTCTCAGCCAAGTGCTGTCTAGACCAGTAAAACAGTGCCATGCTAGAAATTTCCATTGGTTTTCTCCTGGGTTGGATTCCCTGCTCTCTAGCTTTTTGTGATGCTGTTTAGAAATCTCAAGTTATTCTGATTCTTCTTCAATGCACCTGTTCATTTTAACTGTCAACTTGTAGGATCTTTTCTTTGAGCGAAGGACTCTGAAATTTCACAATAGAGTACACTGATGAGAGCCCGTTTTCTCCCACTGTACTCTCAATGGGCCCTTTCAGTCTGAAAACTCACGTCCTTCAATTGTAGGAAACACTCTTGAATCATTTTACTGATTATTTCCTCTCCTCCATTTATTCTGTTCTCTCTAGAATTACTATTTTTTGGATGTTGAAAAATGTATTTGATTTTCTGACTTTTAAAAATCTTTTCAAAAATGATTTTATTGAGATTATCACTTCTGCTATTATGTTTTTAATTTCCATAAGTGTGGTGTATATGTGTGTTCTGTTGTTTTTTCACAGCATTCTGCTCTAGTTTCATGGATATAGTATCTTCACTTATTTCTGAGGATAACGTTGGTTGATTATGTTTGATGTTCTGTTCTCCCTGTATGATCTCTGTCACCTCTGATTTGCATTGTTCTGTTTGTTTTGGCCTCTATCTTCTGTGTTAGAGGCTGTCGTCAATGTTAAGTAATCGTTATTTTATGGAGAATGGAGTAGTTGATTGAATTTGTGACCCACTGTAGCATTTTCTGGGTGAGCTGCTTAGGGGAAACTCTCGTGATTACTTTTATGTCTCTTCCCTTGGGATTGTCATATACTCCTATGTCATATTCTTCTAATACTCTTCCTGGAGGACAAAAGTCTGGCTGCCAGCATTCTGGAAGCTGAACCACAGAAGATGGTTGGAAGTTCTCAGCACTGGGTATTTGATTAGCCACTCAGTGCCATCAATTACACCTGTCTACTCCATGTCCAAGGACCACTATTTTTAATCCTCTATGGAGAATAAACCTCCGTGGGAAGGGGGAGTCACCGAGGAATCAGGAATAGGGAAGGGGAACTCCTTCAAAAAAGTGCCTTATCCTATCCTTTTGATTTTACCTTTCCATCTCTTCACCTCCAGTTTCGGAGGTTCTGGTGCTCACAGTTCCTGAGCCTGTTGGAGAATCTTTAATGTGACTTGGGTTGGTCCTCAGATTTCCTCCCTTTATCTGACAGCTTTATCACACCTCCTACGTTAGTCACCACTCATCTGCCAGATTTTCAGCCTCCAAACTTTTGTAATTGTTGCCTCTCCTTTTTTCCTTCCTTGTAGTTTTATCTCTTTTAAAGCAATCTATTTGCTTTGTTTTAGTGGGATTTTAGGAAGGAGTAGAATTACTGTAAGTGTTCAAGTATTTGCCTTTTTAGATTTGAACCATATAAAGTTGCCATTTTTGTGTAGGTTAAAAATTGGTTGGAAATTGGCAGTTTCACATGGTTTGCTCATATGTCTATTTCTTTTTCCATATCACTTTAAAGATCTTTTTTCATGGGATGGGAGAAATCATGGTATATTTCTTCTTAAGTGATGTTCCACATAAGATCACCCTAAAAAATTGACCTGAGTACTTCTGACCACATAATACCTGCCCACATACTTACCACCCACATTAATTTCTCCTTCTCCTAGCAAAAGGATTTCAGTGTACTTTGCGAGGGTAATATAAGCCAAGCTTTGGTGTATTGAAATGAGCAATGGTGTTGACATTAAAAGGCCCAATTCTTATCACCAGTATTTACTCTCTATATAATATTAGGGATTCCCTGAACCTCAATGTTTTCTTTAGTAAAACCCTGTGTCTTTGGTGTTAGCACTGGTTTTACAAATTTATTAGCTGGGTGACCTTAGAGAGTTTTCTTCTCTAAATGGATGTGATAGCATACGTCATGGGAGGACTAAATGAGACCATGAAAGTAAAGATCTTAGCATGGTACCTGGCATGCAATAAAGGTCTCACTAAATGTTAGTATTATCATTATTAATTGTTAGCAGTATTGACAACAATAATACATACATGACAGGTATTAAGTTATAAGAATCAAATATATGTTCATTTCCTCCCTCATCATCACTGCCTTATGGATGTAAGAATCAAATGAGACAACATATATAAAATCTCCATGTAAATGCTATCTATAGATTGCCATGTATTGCTGATCACTGATCAATACCTTCCTTTGGATTTGGTTAACCCAAAGAAAGCTACATAATGTTGAAGATAACTGCTTAATGCACCTGCCAGCCAGACAGATGTATTTTCCGTTGGTTTCATGCCTCTTTGCAGTAGCTCCCCAAAGCACCAGGATCCAGACTGGCAGAAATGAAAAAAATCAGGCAAACCAAATCCCTTCTAGATCCAAATGTATTTTATTTTTCAAAATTAACATTGGTCTCAAAGAATAATCCTTTCCCCTAAAATGTTAAGGAAATATAATAAATATGGGAAAAGTAAAGATTAGGCTTTATTTTCCAAATTTGATATTTCCTGCTGCTTTTTGAGATATCAGTAGAAAGACTGACGAAAACATTGTTAGGTCAGTGTGGCTTTTAGTTTTACTACTGTGAAGCCTACTATGATCTTGTACAATGATGATATGTAAGCATATGAAGTACCTGTGGATGGATCAAAGGGATGAAGAAATTTCCAAGGTTATCTTCTCATTGGTTTGAGACTATATCTATGGGAAAGTCTCCAACAAGAATGTAATTCTTTTGTCAGTTTGATAAAGTGGAGTATAATGGGAAAAAGTCTTAAAAAGAACTGCACTGTGATGTATTATTGCTAGTGACTTGCTAGGAGGAAATGTCTCATAGAATAAAAAAATTGTTCAAATCATCCAATAGTCTAGTTTTTGGAATTACAGAACACTATGGTTAC
Organism: Tapirus indicus; assembly: GCA_031878705.1. NCBI lineage: Eukaryota > Metazoa > Chordata > Mammalia > Perissodactyla > Tapiridae > Tapirus > Tapirus indicus. The sequence goes on along the minus strand of CM062918.1, from coordinate 52,734,590 downwards.
AGAACAATCAAAGAGGAGGAACAAATTAAGTTTTCAGCACCGACTCTTCCCCTCCGCCCTGTGGGGAAGGAAAAGTAGGGATTATTATCTCTATTAAATAGATGAGTAAACACAAGCTCAGAGAGATTAAGTGATATGCCTAGGAGTTCCCAGCTCTTTGTGTTGATGCGGAACTGGAATTCAGGACTGACCATCTAGTTCTAAAGTGTTTGCTTTTTATTCTCTAACCTGGCATGAGAAAACTAAGGCTCAGAAAGGGGAAGTAATGCACTTAAGGTTTCACTGCTAGTTAATAGTTAAACCAGAATCAGAGCTCAGGTCTCTCATGTTCAGTTTACCACCCCTACTCGGTGTTGCCCTTTTCACTAGTCACCCCTAGATTGTCATTGTACAACTAGTTCTCCCATGTTCAAAGTGAACGGATTTGTGCTGGTCTCAGGCTTTCACACAAGGTTAGCAGAGAGAACAGAGATGAGACTTGCTGTAGCTGACGGGTGGTAGTGAGTGCTACCCTGGGAAGAATTCATAGATGGCCAGGGGCCTGGTCAGCAGAGATTCTTTGTAGTTTCTTGACTTGATCAGAGGGTGGCTGTTGAAATTCATCATCTTATTGCTTCTCAGAAGACATCCGCTAAGTAATTGAGAACTAGCAAGGCCTCTTTCCAACAGTGATATTGGGGCATAATCATGAGAACTTACTTTGTTTGTTTGACTTTGCATAAGAGAAAGCTCATTTGTCTACAGGAATAATCCTTTTGAGCATGATGATTCAGGCCATCATTTTTCTAAATCCACTCTAGTCATTACAGATTCCACAGGCCTGGTGACAGCAGAAGGATTTTAAATGAACCCTCTGAAAATGTTTTAAAGGGACATCTTGATAGCTAATTGCTGAACTTAATGCTAGGGTGTCGGAAATTTTTGTTTTAAGTAAAGGAATGTTTTTCATGTTGTGAAAGAATTGCTTAACTAATGAGCTCCATGTTAAAATGTATTGAATACCAAGTCTATATGTGTGTGTGTAAATGACAGGAAAAATTATCATCAATGCAGGATGTTGAACTTTCTATAATATTATGAGGGCAAAGAATAAATGATATAAAATATTGAATAGCCCCATGGAGGTTGCTGGCAAATAGGAAGAACATGCAATGAATTTATGATTGTTTTTCATTTTCATTTTATTTATTTAATTATTAAAGTATTTGTCAAATATAACATATGTATTTGTATGTATGCTCTGTATAAAAATTAACTAGAATGCAGGAGGATAGTTTGGCGAATTCTGATCTCATAGTAGAAAGATTTTAGACAAACCTGAGTTGTAATCTATGATTTGTCACGTAATAGTTGTGTTACCCTTAGTGATGGATGAAAACATTTTGAGCTGTCTATATAATCAGAATAATAATACCTACCCATTATACATATGATGATTAAGCATCTATGAGCATGAAGCTCTCAAATGAATGCCTAGCACATTGTATAGACTGTATTATTGCTTCCAATTCTTCACTCTTTCCTGTGTCTAGACTCTTTGCTGTGTATCTTTACAGTACTCTCCTACTGTAAACAGGACATACTCCCTTGCCTCTTGACTTGGGTTTAGTCATAGGATATGCTTTGGCCAATAAAATGAGGCAGATTGTGACATGTGTCAGTTCCTAGCCTAGGCCTCAAGAGGCCTTGTGTGTTTCTGCTCTGCTTTTACTCCTCTACCATCACTGAGAGAACATGCTGCACTAGCTTGTTAGTCTCAGGAGAAGAAGAGCATGCATAGTGGAACTGCCCTAACTAAGCTGCCCCAGCCTTGAGCAGAGGCCCTCACCACTCCCCTGTCACAGCCAACCCATGGACACGTGAGTAAGTCCATCCAGGATGAACAGCACCACCCAGACAAGCCCCACCTACATTAGCCAACTCCCAGAAGCATTAGCTATAATAATAAATGTGATTTTTGAAATAAATTGTTTTAAACCACTGACTATTGAGATGGTTTGTTACATAGCAGTTGCTAACTGATACACTCATAACAGGTACCTAATAAGGTCTTTTCTAATAAGACCCAGAGTTTAAAAACTGCAACGCACATATCTCTCAACCATATACCTGTTTGTACCAGTTTGGCCCCCTTAACACACCTCTCTATACATCCATGACTGAGGCTACAGGCACCTTACAAAAAGTGCCTAGAAATTCCCGTCAGTGGCTCAAAGTTGGTCTCCAGTCTCCACCGTCTCTGATAAGGTATCCTCTGATTCCATTACTTCGTTCCTTGATTCTTCCTCTTGGCCCAGCTATGCAGACTTTCATCTTGGTCATCCCAACAGCTTGGCTTTTTATTTTGATTGTGGCTGGACACTCTGTCACGTGATATTCAGCTTTATGCCAGCAGCTCAGGGGGCCTGTCCCACCACGTTCCCAAACTCAGCCCAAGCTCTGACACATGAGTTCTGACTTGCCTCGTATCTAGGAAGAAAGACTGAGCAAGAATTATCCAGTATGATAATAGTTTAAGCACCACTCTCATTGTCACTTTCACTGGAATCACTTGGATAAACAATTCTTATTGTAGTGTGAGGGCAAAACAAGGCATTTAGCAGAGTCCTATTGAAATTTTCCTCTCAGGCCAGACCACTGGAATCTCAAAAGCCTGCACTAGACAGAGGATATAATGAGACCAATCTTCAGGTCTATAGAGAATAGAAATAAAGAAGATCTAAGAGACAACATCCATTAATGAAACAAAAGTCAAAAGCCAAGTAAACAACTCAACCAAAGTGTCAGTACAAAGGACTTAGGCAAAGAGGCTTGATATAGAGGTTAGGCTGCAGGTCAGAAACTAGGAATCCCAGTCCACATTGGAGTGAGAAGATTTCCATTGGAAAAGGAAATGGGTCCTGGAGAATGTCTCTAAATGATTTTTGGAGCTCCTGAGAGCTCAGCTATGGCTGGGAAAAAAGCTCTCATGTCACATGCCAACTCCAACTGAACCTTCAATGAACTATAAGTCAACTAATCATTACTATCAGAAAACCTCTAGTGGTTATTGGGCTATATGTATAATACATGTTCAAAAAGTGAGTCTTATCCAACCATCTTTCTCCCAATTGCTCACAATCATTCCACAATAGAAGAGGGGACTAGAACAACTGCCCTCACTCACCACACCCTGGGGACAACTCAACTTTCTCATTTCCCAGGGATCCCATGGGTGTAGGGAGATGTCACTGACAGTGTAGAGAACTGCTGTCTATATGTGAAGGAAATTGTTCATATCTGCTCATGGGCCATGTGTAGTCATAGAGTTTTAACAGAAACGTGGGGTGGGGTGAAGCTAGACAACCAAGAAGGGATCAATCTTTAAACAGTTTGAATTAGTAGAGACCTAGGTGTGGATATAATTTCAAATGTCTAATAAATCCTGTTGCCTCAAAAAATATCTTGCATCTCTGCCTGAAATTGTATCATTAGAGATTCATTTACTGGGTTAAAAGAATACCTTAAATATTTCTCCAAGAGTATTCTATTATACTATAGTAGTCCTTGGGAGAGGTAAGAGTGCACTAATCATTTAAACCTTAGTGTCAGTTAGCTTAACAGAATAAGATTGGGATAGGCAGGCAGACCTGGTGGAATTTCACAGTGGGTGTCATAAGGCCCTGAGCACCTGGCTATGAAAATGATGGTAGGGTAGGGACCAGGAGACAAGAGAGAAGTAGAAGTGAGGGAAGACAAAAGAAATGAGAGAAACTTCACATACTTAATCATTAGACTGTTGGAAACAAATAGCAGGAGAAAGGATAAGCCAGGGTTCTAATAATGTTAACATCTTCCTCAGTGGACTATCTGGAGGATGAACTAAAATAATGTACGTAAAGCATCTAGCACAATGTTTAACATATACTATGTACCCAATAAATGACAACTGTTGTTACTTTTATTATAAGTAAGTTTCATTTCTCTAAGAAAATGCCTGTGATCTGAAAATAAGTGCCCAGAGACCAGTCTTTGAGTGTCAGATCTTGACTCTCTTAACCTCATCCAGGGCCACTCTTCCCAATCCTTATTCTACCCAATCCTCCTGGCTACCAAGTCTGCTGCTCATCTGCCATGCAAGCCTTTTCCTTCCCCTTCCATTTGGATGTACCATCTGGTTCTGTGGTCCTTCCTTCTTGCCTGTTCTCCTTTCACTTCCTTTGTTCAGTGTTCATATGGATGTAACACCCTTCCTAGAATAAACCACCCTCCAGAATGTCCTTATGTATACTGTTCCCCTTATGCAGACTTTTCTAGTCTGTCCTGGATTCACAGGAACAACTTTAACAGAAAGAAACTTGAACTTTTAGTGTACCTGAATGTCAGACCTGGTGCTGCCCTTGGTAGTTGTGTGACCTTGAGAAACTCACTTATCATCTCTGAGCCTCCATTTTCTCACTTATAGAACTGGGATAACATTTCCTACTCTGCCTATTCATTCAGCATTCAACCTATATTTATTGGACAATATGTTAGGTAATAAGTATACTGTAAATAATGAAAAATAGGCATAGTCTTTCTCTCCACAGAGCTTACAGTCTATGGTGGGAGGATGCAAATTCAGAAATTAATCAAATAATGTGAATAAATATAAAGTAATGTGATTTAAAATAAAGGTAAAATATCAACTTTGGCAGGTGCTGTGAAGAAGGGGTGTTGGGCATATAATAGAAGGATTTTACATAGTTATGGAGTCAGGAAGATTGACTTTCCCTGAGGAAGCAAAGCTTGAGCTAGGGTTTGAAGAACTAGTATGAGTGAATTAGACAAAAAGAAGTAAGAGAAAAGCGTTCTGGGCAAAGGGAACAGCATTTTCACTTTACATAGTAAACTGATGGGACTTGGTGTTGGATCATATAGAAAGGTAGAGAAGATGAAGATTTGAGAATGCCCTCTTTGCTTTCTAGTGGACCAGTGGCAGTTCCATGCACTGTGTGGCTGTCAAAAACTAAGAAGGGTCTAAGATTTTACCCTACTTGGAAGCTAAGAAGTATCTGTCACAGTTTTATGGATGCTGGCAAAAGACATGAGACTCCTGGGTCAGAGACAAAGGACTTTCTTACAGCATAGCCAACAGTGTGAGCTTCATGTTTGTATCAGTTTCCCTTGCCCCCAAATCCCATGAGGGTGCATGGAGTGGCCCAGGTGGATGCTGTTCACACAGTTGGTTCTCATCACAGCTAAAGACCTCCAAGCTTAGGAAACGCAGATCCTTTAAAATGGGCTCATGCAAACCTGTCCTTTGCCCTGGAAGGAGACATAATCTTTATTTTACTGGACAAAAAACAAATCTGCTCTTTTGTTCCAGAGGTTGACACTCACTATAGAAACATCCTTAATCAGTCCAAAAAAAGGCTGTGAGTGCCTCTGCTCACAAGATGTGCAGAAACATGAGAGACCCAGAGGGAATTGTCTCTGTACAGTGGTCAATGCTGAAAAAGAACCATGAAATTTTATGGCTACCATGGGAATTTTTATGAGAATCAAACAACACAATAGATGCTAAATTGACTGCAAAACTACAAAGAAATAAGCATTAGTAACCACGCTGCTGCCTTTTTTTAGTGAAGTTGTACTGTGTGTTTCACTTGAAGCTTTGCAATCAATAAAAAGAAAAAGAAAACAGAAAGGGAACTGACATTTGGTAGTAAGAGAATTATTGGAAATTTGCCACATGCCAGGTTGAATGCTAAGATACAGTATCTTATTTAGTTCTTACAATCACAAAGTTAATTTTGTTCTCATTTTATGTATAAGGCAAGTGAGCTTTCAAGAGGTCAAAAAAACTTTCTCAAGGCCCCTCTGTAGCTAAGTGGTGAAGCAACCATTCAACCTCAGGTCTCTTGGATCCCTAAGCCCATGTTCTTGACCACTGTGTTATAGCATATACCATTTTCCTGCATTTGATCTTCACACAAACTCTATATAGTTGGATTAGCAACCTCATCTTTCATGAAAGAAAACTGAGGCTTAGAGAAGTTGAGTAATTAGCTCTCTGAGTCCCACTGATTGAAATGCCAATCAGCCAAGAGGAGGTGTCATGGCAGTGACTACCTGGCCTCGGTCAATAGGGGCAGAATTGGCATTATTGGTTCATTGTACACTGCCTTGCAGTCTACAGTAGTCATGAGTGAGTTTTAAGTGAGTCTACTAGAAATGATGCCTTCTCTTTCTTGGAAAATAGGCAAACAAGCCTTCTTTGGAAATTTTGTTGTAATAAAGCATTGCAAACACATCAAATATCATCAATAAGACACTAGCTAAATAAATTATGGAATATCCATCCTATGAGATACTATGTTAGCCATTAAAACATAAAGCAGATATATATGTACTGACATGAAAATAGCTCTAAGATATGTTGGTATGTGAAAAAAGCAAGCCACAAAACAATATTTACATTAGCGCCTACATTTATGTAAGAAAGAAAACCAAAAATATATGGACGTGTTTGGCTACAACCAGGGAGAGGATCAGAAGCATTAGTTAACTCAGCAGGGAAGATGTATATGGGGAAGGAGGGACCAGGGAGGAGGTTGTGGCATCCAAGGGAATCTACCTTTCATTTTATATACTTTTTTGTACTGTTTGAATCTTTTACAATAAGAATGCTTTTCTATATTAGTTATACAATTAAATGTACAAACAAACAAAAAAAGATAACTTCACCACTTATATTTGTCACTTCCAAGTGTCTTCCATGTGCATAGTTTGTACCACAAGGACACATTTCCATTTATTACCACCCAATCTACATTTAAACCAAGTGCTTGAATTCTGTATGTGCCCAAGAATCTTTTAACATTGCCCTTGGAAGGATTGTCATTTAAAATATGTTTTGTACTGCTTTTGAAACATATTTAATCTTTTCTCCATTAATCTGCTTTCCCTAAAGCTTTCCCTAATTCTTCTCAAGGATTTCCCACCTGCTGTGCAGGATATACAACTGAGTGACTCTAATCATGTTTGGAATTATTTTTGTCAATTTAAGCCATATTTGGTAGTTATTTCCATTCCAAAGTCTTAGACATTTTAGGCTGTATGCTGATCAATTTCTCAGTGTTATGCGACATTGGTGACAGATAAGATAATAAATGGATAATTATCTTCTGAAAAATAATGTTAGCTCTTCACATAGCCTAAGCTAAGCTTAGATCTATCTACTGAATATATCTCAGAACTTCCAGATGTGGAAGTTCTCTAGAACCAAAAATAATACCTTTTTAGCAGGTTATATACAGGCTGCATACGTTTTGAAGTCCTTGATGAAGGCTTGCGGGTTCATGGTTTTTTTGCTGGTTTATGGGCTACTTTTTGATGCATAATCTAGTTTGAGACTTTAAATAGAGAGGGAAGGTCAGGTGGCTCTACATCTGAGATGCCCTCTCCCTTGGCCAGGACAGCCTTATGTCCTTGAAGGAACCAGGAGTTAAGTTTCTCCTGGGATGGTCGCCCTCCTTGGCTGCAGATGTTGGGTCTTCCTCCTCACTTTGCTTTGTATATGTGGAATGCCCCTCACTGTCTCTTCATTTTCACAAAACAGCAGCCATTGGGAATGCATGGGGAAAGCAGAGAGACTGGAATCAGAGACCATAGCCACTGGGCACTGGGTGAACACAGGGCTGCCAGAGACTTGGCAGGCACTGTGGGGTGTGTTGTTTGATTTTGTTTGTTTGTGTGTTGTTCTTTTGTCTGGAGTGGGAACCATGAAATGGCATCCAGTAGTTCTGATAGGAAGCTCTGTGTTTTGAACCATTGGGTTCATTTCCAGTTTGACTTGCTGTGTGATTTGGACACCAGCTTCACAATCTCTCAGCACTGTGAATTCTGACCTTCATAAAATGGAAATTATACTCAACAAACTTGTTCTAATGCTGTCATAAAACACTAAAAATCCTTTACATGTGTGAAACCTCACCAGAATGAAGTATTTAGTTACTTTCTGTACCCAAAGCTTTAAGGGCCGAACCCTGGCTCTGCCACTCACCAGCTGTGTGACTTTGGACAAGTACTTTAACCTCCCAAAGCCTCACCCTCTTCATAGCTATACCATGAACTTCCCTCATGAAACTGTTGTGAGAATTAAATGAAATAAAAATAATCAACCCTGAACCCACCCTACCTCTGGACTTCTCATCATGTGAAATAATTAATGTCCTTCCTATTTATAATACATTACCTGGAAATTCTTCTACTCTCAATCAAAAGCATCCTGACGAGCGTGCCATGCTTGATCTTGCTGCTTCCAGCCCTGAAGGTTATCCTTCAACAGTTGCAGCCTGGTCCTGAGGACTCTTCCCCTAGAACAGTAGCCATCTGTGGGTCCTTGTCCTTCTTCCCCTACATTGGACAATAAATACCTGGTAGAATCTGGAACATTTCTTTCTAATTCTTAGATATTAGGTTCCTGAATTCTTACCCTATGTTCTCTTTAAATGCTTCACAAACTTTTGACTCTTTTCTCTCAACTATTCCACTTGGAATCCAAACCCTGGGGCTAACTGAGTGTCTGCCATTCGGCCTCCAGTTTCTGTCCCGTGGTTTCCCTCACAGCCACTGCGGCGACTTTCCTGGTGAGGATCCTCTGCCTGCTAGACTTCCTTTTTCTGCGAGCCCCGGAGCCTCTTGCCGCCAAGCTTCACAATATATCCAGAGTTCTACATGAGGAAGACACTGTAGGGAAAAATTAAACAAATTATTACATTTCTTTTCCAATTTCTTTTTCCTATGTTCTTTTTCTTTTTCCAGATCTAATACAATAACATTGATGTATATGAAACACCTCTACCTCAATTTTCTCAGATTCCTAAGCCATTTTGTTGAATTTCTTCAAAGCTCCCCACTTCTTTCTCACCAATACCTCATTCAACTGGATATTGTGTGAAATAGTCTGTCTGATCCTGAAGTGCAAATGACTATATTTGCTTAGAGTAGGATTAGGTTTCCTGACTATTGAATAAATGAAAAGATTTCTGTTGCCTAATTTGATAGCTACTAGCCACATGGGATTTTTAAATTTAGATTCACACAATTAAACAAAATTTAGAATTCAGTTCTTCAACCACACTAGCTATTTTATAAGTGCTCAATAGCCACATGTGGGTAGTGGCTACCGTGTTGGACAGCACAGATTATAGAATGTTTCCATCATCACAGAAAGTCTATTGTACAATACTGTTCTGATTGTGAAGTGTCAAATTTTAAAAGCTGAGCGTCAATATTGCAGTCATGGAAGGGATATGGGTTTAAATTTGGAGATAACTTATTGACCCTCAGGTTCGTGCCTCTGCTCCACAACCTAACTAACCACGTGACCTTGGGCAAATCACTTTCCTTTCTTGAACTTTAGCTACTTCAGATCTATAAAATGATGATGAAATATATTACCTACTCCCCTGAGCTATTGTATATGAAAGTGCTTTGTAACTACAAAAATCACATTGAGTTTTGTTGGGGATTGCAGGTAGGGCTTGCAGTAGAAGTGATCATCATGTGTCTATCACTAACTCCTGAAATGGAAGGAATTGCTTCGGGGCTGACCTTCACAATAGGTTAGGGGAGAGAGATGGTCATGGCTACACCTCCACCAGCTGCTGGGATTGGCCGCATGCTGTTTTCAACAGGTGTATCATATTTTCAACCTCTCCTCTCAACCCACCAGCACCCAGGAACATCCACTGTTTGCTTGACTCTGTTTGACACATTTTGCCCAGGGCCACAGCCTTTCACGAAGATTCTTACTCACAGTCTCACCAGTGAAGATATGAGTAGCACAGAGGGGGCCCTGGTTCCACTGGTGGCTATCACTGACCTTCTCAAGACCAAATACAGAGACTCTATTCTGCCTTTTGAAGCAAATACAGAGGTCTGCCACTCACCCTGAGATAATGCCCTTGTATAGCATCATTGAACTGACTCTTAAATAATCTCATCACAAACAATGTGTAAGCCATTTGCAAAGTCCCACAATTTATGCCATTTTCCCATGGAGGAGGACGTTAGAAACTCAGCCCCATTTCATTATCCATTTGAATAACTTTTTCAATTTCGAGCTTGCTGCCTAACCATGAAGGCTGAATTATGACTCGATTCTCCCTCTCTATCTCTCGCTCCCTGCCCAGTGGGAGTGCTAAATAGATAAATAAGAATCACTGCAGAATAATTGTAGGTGCTGTGGGCTAGAAGCCAAACTGGGCCGATCTGCAGCCTCTGAGCCTTGTCTGTCTGAGTCTTTTTTTTTTTTTTTTTTTGGCTCATCATTATAGGGGATTCAATTATAATCTTTCTCCATAAGCACAGTGGAAGTTTGCATACACCAGCCCTGGGGCATTATTCATCATAATGCATTTTGAGAGTGAAAGAAAAAGAGGGAGATGTCTCTGGTTTCCCCTAAAGCTGTATTTTTCATTTGGAGACTTGGTCAAATTTTAGCATTTTTAACCATCCCCTAAGTCCCTTTCTCAAGCATGAGCTATTCTCATAGCATCTTCACAAAAATGCTAAAGGATGCTAGAGTACAAAGGTGAGGCTTGTTGGCATTTGCAGGGAAGAGTCCCTCAAATAAAGGCCAAACAAGCAGAAAGAAATTTAAGCCTAGGAATTTGTCCTTTTCCATGTAGATTTTTGGGACTGGGGATGATCTTGGGGAAAGTTTCCACTGAAGGAGGGACAACCAGGCCTGTAGGAGTCTGCTTTCTCTGGTGCCACAGCCTCTCCTAATAATGACAGCTGCCACTGAATGCTTCCTCTGGGCCAGGAACTATTCTGAGTGCTCTAAAGGTATTAACCCATTTAAAAGTCACAGAATTCCTTTGAGGAAAATAGCATAATTATTCTCATTTTGCAGAGACAAACCTAGAGAATTTTTTTAACTTAGTCCAGTTCACTGAACCAGTAAGTGACAGAGATGGGATTCAAAAGCTAGGCAGCCAGAGTCTCTGCCTTTAGCCTTTATGTATACACAAATTGTTTCATATCAAAGTAAGGAAGAAATACTCAAAACTACTACAGTCTTCATGTCTGCATCTGGTTAGGTGGTTGTGGCTGCTATTTATCACTATTTTCTCCCACTACCCACTCTGTATTGCACTCAGAAAGTATGTTGGCTGGTTGTGGTCCCTTGCCTGGTGGGGTGACACAAACATTCATTCCTGAAGGGCCTTGACCATAAGCGGTCCTGCCTTTATTGGGTTGTAGTTTTCCCTGTAGTTTAATCATAGGACAAGAGAGTATTAAGAGGCTCCAAGACATTTCTTGCATTCCAGACACATACCTCCTTTCCCTTATTGTGTAGTAGCAAACCAATCCCCCCGGGTAGTCAGGTTCAATTATCTCAGTTAATAGAATAGCCCCCTTTTTTGCCTGTTGATTCGTTGGCTTGAGGATCCCCAACTGGCCAGGTGGCATTGTCAGCTTTCACTTTCAGAGAACCATTGCTATGTCTCATGGTAGAAGCATTCCTCCTTAGGAGAGTGTGACCTGTAGTGCAACAGATTCCACCGTTGTGGGGACAGGATACAAAAATGTTTCTAGTGGATCACTAGTGAGAGGAGGCTCTGCCATTTCCACCCCTGATCACATCCCGTGAATCCTGTCTATGGGAGAAACAGCACCACATATTGGTTGCTGATTTAGAGCACATACTGCCTCCCGGAAGACATTGTCCCAGCTGTCACTGTATCTGAGCCTTAAAATCCCTGCCAACATTCTCTCAGGCCATCCACTTTAGAGGTGATTGGGGAACATGGTAATACCATGAGCATGGGCCCACTACACTGCATTTGCTATAGAATGTGTTCCTTGGTAAGAAGCTAGGCTGTGTAGAATATTATGATGGCGAGCAAGGCATTCACAAGTCAATAGATGGTGGTTTGGGCAGAAATATTGGCGGAAGGGAAGGCAAATCTATATTCAGAATAAGTGTCTATTCCAGTGAGAATACAGCTCTGCTCCTTTCATGGTGGAAATGTTCCAATGTAAACAACCTGCCACTAGGTAGCTGGAAGATACACCTGGGAAATGATGTCATATCAGGAGCTTAGCAGGTTATTGGCAGATTGGATATTCTGTAGGGGTAGAAGACAGATTGGACTTCATGAATGGCAGTCCATGTTACTGAGCCAATGCATAACCTCTGTCCATGTCACCATGGCTACTTTGTTTGCGATCCCATTGGGCAAGGATGGAGGTGGCTGAGGAAATAGATACACTAATGTCCACAGGACAGGTCATCTTATCCACCTGATTAAGTTTATGATAATCCAGTTGTTCTCCAAGATATATACGTCTTCTGCATTGTTCAATGGGAATGTGGTAGGAATTACCATGCCTCTATCTTTCCAGTCCTTGATGGTGTCACTGATCTCCATAATCCCTTCAGAAATGTGGTATTGCTTTGGCTTACTATATTGATAGAGAGAGACAGTTTCAGTGGCTTCCACATGGCCATTGCCATAATATTTCTCACTCGATGGACCTAGGAGCCAATATGGAGGTTCTCCCAGTTTCTTAGTATTTCTATTCCAATTACACATTGTAGGCCTAGTTTAATGACAGCAGTTCTTACTGTTATTAATGGCCTTTAAAGAATAACCACCACAAGTCTCTTTAAGGAGTCTGGTGCCCCCCCTCGCAAATGTGTTTTTCATAGCCTTGGTAAAAAGAGGGTGTTTATAAGTCTGCAGGGGACATGATGAAGGAGTGGGTGAGCAGGTCTTACTCTATATACTCACTCTAGCATTCCAGTCTCTCTAAGACTTTAGATACCTTCCTCTACAACATACTAACAAAGTTCTCACATTCCAACTTCATTTATTGTTGGCCACCTTTAGCTACAGTTTTCAGTCAACCAGCTAAACAAACTGTTAAAGCCATTCCCTGCCCCTCAACCTAATAAACTGAATCTGCACCCCCAACCCTGTACTTGAATAACCCTGAGAGTTTTGCACCCTGGTGCCTTGCTTGCCTTACCTTTGTCCTGGTCTCAGAAGAACTGAAGAGCAAAAGAACTTCCCAGTAACCTAAAAAGGTGTGTGTAATGGACTTTCAGCAAAGAAACACTTCTCATTGTTTGGAAAGCTGAAACTTGGGATGTAAAGCATAAAGCACTCACCAGAAACCCTAGGCCTTGCTAAAAGGCAATTCCTGGTCCTACTTTCAAAATATTTAAAGCCAGTGGTAAACTGATCTAACTAATGCTGCATCAAATTACAGACCCACATAAACTACATAGGAGACTGAATAGGCTTCCTCAACTAGTGGCCTTACAGGAAAAGAGACATGCTCCTTTCTGAGGGTAACTATTGTTTAGTTCAGTCTCTACTGGCTTTTTATACACAATGTCTGGCATATAATAATTATTTTTTAAAAAAAAGATACTGCAAAGAAGCAATAAAATGTGAGCTAAGGTGAAAAGAAATGGTCAATAGAAGCATAACTAGAGATGGTCAAAATGGAATTTTCAAACAGGGACTTTAAAACAACTATAATAAATACGTTAAAGGATCTAGTGGAAAAGGTAGACAACATATATTAACAGGTGAGAAATCTTTGCAGGGATATGAAAACTATAAAAAGGAACAAAGTGGAAATGCTAGAAATGAAAAACATGATACCAAAAAAGAATTTCTTCAAAAGGTTTTATAATAACTGGAAAATCAGAGGTAGTAATCGGTAAACTTGAAGAAAGCTCAGTAGAAATTAACCAAACTGAAATGCAGAGAGAAAAAAGAATGACAAAAAATGAAACAAAGCAAATGAGAATTGGGGAACAATATCAAAAGATCTAACACATTTGTAATTTGCAATTCCAGAAGCAGAAGAGTAAAAGAATGGGGCAGAAAAAATTTTGAAAGAGAGAATGGCTGAAGAGCTAAACATTTCCAAAATTAATAGAAGATATCAAGCCACATACCCAAAATGTTTTGTAAACCACAAGCAAGAGAGATATGATTAAACCAATTCTAAACACATCGTACTCAAATTGATATAAACTAACATTAAAGAGAAAATCTTTAAAGCAGCCAAATGGGGGTTGGGGAGACACATTACATACCAGAGAACAATGATAAGAATGATGGCTGACTTCCCATCAGAAGTAGTGGAGCCCAGAAAACAGTGGAAAGACATCTTTAAATTGCTTAAAGGGGAAAATCAACCCATGAACCCAGAATCTCATATCCCGTGAATATATCCTTCAAACTGAAGGCAAAATAAAGATATTTTCAAATATACCAAAGATGAGAGAATTCACTCCAACATGCCTAAACAACAAAAAGCCCTAAAAGAAATTCATCAAGCTGAATGGAAAATTATGCCATATGGAGGCACAGATGTATAGGAAGGAATGAAAAACATCAGAAAGAGTAAATATAAAATGTTTTTATTATATTTATTATTTATATGTGTATTTTCATATCTTTAAAAGACTATTGACTTTTAAAGCAAAAATCACAATGCTTTGTGGCATTCTTAGCATATGAGAAAAGTAAAATATATGATGAGAACATAAAGGATAGTAGTAAATGGTAAAATGAATTATACTGTATTAACGTTCTTACATTGGGAAGAAGTAGAATATTTGAAATTACACTGTAATAAATTAAAGATGTATATTGAATCTCTACAGCAACAACTGAAAACACAGTGAGATATATCTTAAAAGTGAATAAAGAAGATAAAATGGAATACTTGGAATTATTCAATTCACCTGAAGGCAGGAAAGACATAACAGAGGAAAAAAGGAACAGAAGAGACAAATAGAAAACAACTACCAAGATAACAGTCTCTACCCAACCCTATCAATAATTACAGTAAATGTAAATGTATCAAATACTTCAACTAAAAGTGTGAGATTGTCATATTAGATTAAAAGGTAAGACCCAACTATATGCCCTTTATAAGAAACATGCCTTAAAATCAAACACACAAACTGATCAAAAATAAAGTGGAGAAATACTAAGCACCAAAAAGCTGTAGTAGTTACATTAATATAAGGCAAATAGAAGTCAAAATAAAGAGTATTCTTACAAATGAAGAGTGACATATCATAATGATAAAAGGATAAATTCATCAAGAAGACATAATAATCCTAAATGTGTTGATCCCTAATGACTCTGGTTCAAAATACATAAAGCAAAAATTTTATTACTAAACAGAGAAATAGATGCATCTTCTATTACTGTTGGAAATTTTAACATCCCTTTCACAGTAATTAATAGAATAATAATAAATGATAGTAATAAATAAGCAGTAAGTCTATAGAAGGTTTGACAGCATTAATCATCCAATTGACCTAGTTGATATTTATAAAATAATATATCTAACAATTGTATAATACACATTATTTTCAAGGGTTGGTCCATAAAACAAGTTTCAATATATTTCAATGGATGTAAATCATAAAGTATGTTTTCTGATAATAGAGTATTAAATTAAAAATTAATAACAAGATATCTAAAGGTGCCCCAATATTAGGAAATAAAGCAACACTTCTGAATACCCCATGGGTTAAAGAAGATAGCATAAGGGAAATTAGATAGAATTTCAAAGTGAAGTCTCAGGAAAATACAATTTATCAAAATTTATGGCATGCTGCTCAAGTGGTACTTAGAGGAAAATTATAGATTTAAATGGATACATTGAACTGAAGAAAGGTATAAAATCAGTGATCAAAGAAGTTTCCTCCTTAAGCTGCTAGAAAAGAAAAAGCAAATTAAACCAAAATAAGTAGAAAAACAAATAACAGAGAAAATCAACAAGGTCAAATGTATGCCTTAGACTTGTAAATGAATGTTCATAGTGTCTTTATTCATAATAGCCAAAAACTGGAAACAACATGAATTTCCATCAACAGGCAAATAAATTGTATTATAGGCATGTGATGAAATACAGAAATGCAATAATGTACCTAAATCTCAAAAACATTATACTGAGTGATAAAAGCCAGACACAAAAGAGAAAATACTATATGGTTCCATTTATATGAAATTTAGAATAGGCAAAACTAATCTATCAGTGTTTGCCTAAACCAGAGGACAAATGGGGATTGACTAGTTTGGGAGTGATAAAACAGCCTGTATCATGAATGGAGTGATGAATTTTTCATCTCTACACTTACAATGGGTATATTCACTTTTTAACAACTTTATTGAAGTCAAAATACCATACACTTGTCCCTTTGTAAATTTACTAGTTGATGATTTTCAGTAAATTAAACAGCTGTGCAACCATCATCACAATCCAGCTTTAGAACTATTCCATCACCCTATAAATTCCTTCTTTCCCATTTGTAGTTCATCCCGACTTACATCCCCAGCCCTAATGAATCACTGATCAGATTTTTATCTCTACAGTTTTGCCTTTTCTTGAAATTTCATATAAATGACATCATAAAATACATAGTCTTTTGTATCTGACTTCTTTCATTCAGAATAATGGTTTTGAGGTTCATCCATGTTGTTACATGTATCAGTAGTGCCTATCTTTTTATTGCTGAGTAGTAGTCTATTATATGAATATACCACATTTTTTTTATTCATCTAATCTAGTCTAATCCATTTCTTAATCTATTCATCTAGTGATTGACATTTGGATTGTTTCAAGGTTTGGGCTGTTAGAAATAAGCCACCATTAACATTTGTATATAAGTCTCTGTGTGGACATATGCTTTCATTTCTCATGGGTAGGAGTGGAATTGGTGAATCATATAATAAGTGTATATTTAACTTTTTAAGAAACTGCTGTTTAAAAACTTTTTAAGAGACTGTTTTTTAAGAAGCATCAAGGCATAGTGGAAAGAGTGTAGGCTTTAGAAGCCAACAAGCCTGAGCTGACATCCCATCCCTGCTCTTTAGGAGCTGAGTGCCCTGGATGTCATTTAACCCCTCTGTTTCCTCATCTGCAAAGGAGGGTAAATAATTCTATATTTTATTAATGTTGCAACAATTCATTGATATAATGTTTGTAAAGTGCCTAGTAAAATATAAAGAGAAGGCTCTCAATAAAAGGAGGCTAAGGATCATAGTAGTAGTAGTAGTAGTAGTAGTAGTAGTAGTAGTAGTAATAGACAATGCCTCAAATACTTTGCTACTTGGGGAATAGAATTAGCACAAGCAAATAGTCCACTGATCATCCCCAAACTCGTAACTAGATCAAATAACAGGCGTATGTTGTTTGAAGAGTTTGCTGATACTTATTTTCATTCTCCCTTGTTTCCCTGGGCATATGGATCAGTAAACCTCTCCAAATGCAGGCCACTAGGTAAAGTTGTTGATGGGAGAGAAACCAGAAGGCAAGAGATTACAGACGAGAAAAAACAGCAGTAGTCTTATAACTGTGGCTAGTAAAGCCTTCCTGAGTGGCTCAAGATCTGAGAGGTTATCACACAGGAGAAATAGGAATGAAAAAGCATGTTTCTTTACCGAAATCTGTTTAATGTGACAGTTTGTTTCTGCACTTAACGTGTGCCCAGGAGTAGGTTGGTAGGGGCTCAAGGCATTTGGAAGAACTACAAGCATTCTCTAGCTTCAAGAAACTTACCATCTAGTTAAGAGAATAAGCCTAATATCCAGGAAAGAGTCAGAGAGTACATATTCAGTTGCTCCGTTACGTGGTCCAAATTCACTCACTGTGGGAATCTGGAGGAAGAAGAGATTTACGTAGATATGACGGAAACTTTCTCGAAAAAATGTAGGGTTTGAGGTGGATGCCAAATATTTCCTCTTTTAAAACAGATAACTTTAATAAGGATAAGAAAAGGAGGAAACACAGAAATAGCAGACAGATGTTTGGAGGGCAAAAGGGTAAATGACATGGACGCACTGCGAGAGGGTCACTCTCTTCCCATAAACACGACACTTTAAGACATGGACTTTAAGACGAATATGGCCACTAAGATGAATTTAATGTTCAATTTAATGTTTATAAATCAAATGATGGCTTTTACATGCAATGATTTTGAGGTTAGGTATCCAGGAAATAGTCACCTTGCAAGAGAGAAGGTGGCAAAATATCTTACAATTATGTACAATTTACTGCATTTCACAGTTATGTACTGTTTCCTGCATACTGTACACTATGTACATCATCCTGATTGTATGGTCAATAGAATATGTACTGTGGGAACTCTCAAAGACATAGATACATACACACACACAAACAAAAAGGAAACTCATTTGTCCATAATCCCACCATCCAGAGATTCTGCTTGTTAGCATGTTGTCTAATGTCTTTTCAAAAATGTTTACATGTGTGGTTGAAATGATTGCATTGAAGTCACATAAGCAGTCTCACAATGCTCATTAAAACTCAGTCATCCTCCCCTCAGATGAAAACCAGGTCACTTCAGATAATGAGAAGTCCTTCAGTCACTTTTGGTCACAAAGTAGTTTGGTTCAGTGATTAATGTCCAGCCCAGAGTAACAATATACACTTCGATCTTTACTTAAAGGCGAAGTTCCCCCACCTTCCCTGCCCTCCAGTTTGGCCCCGTGTAGGTCTGCTGCCAGCAGTGGGATAGGGAAGCTTCTTTCTCCTTTCCTCGCCCAGCACTTCTACTTTTCCTCTGACTTGCCCACTTGGCTTCTGATCCTACAGAGCTGGAGCATGGGGAGGGAGAAGAGGAAAGGACGGAAGAGAATTCTTACTTGACTGATGCTGCCATGAGTTGGCTTCGGTGCTATCTGGTCCTGGCAAGTATTTAAGCTCATTCTTTCTCTCATAGAGCATTTCTCTGGGTTCTTTGGAGATCCTCCACCCCACCCTATTGTGGGGAATTTCTCGCTTGTAGTTCCCTTGATGCAAGTGGATGCATTTCTTCTGGCTGGTCAGCTAAGATGCCTTTCTGAGCCTCTGAGATCTGGTAGTACATCTCCAGCTTGCTTTTCTGAGGTCCCTGTGCCCCTCCAGGTGGCCTGGTCCCGCTAGAACAGGATCTGAGGCAACTGTTCACCAACTCTCCCTGGCATGTGGCCCTCAAATCTGACCCACAAGAAACAAACCTTTTACCCATGACAGGAGTGAAGTCACTGCCTAAACTGCAACCTCTACTCCCCTTCTACCAGCTGCTGACTCCAGCTTCTCCCTCTTTAGACTTCTTAGGCATGAGTCAGACACACTCCAGAGAACATAAATTAAGTTCTCCAAGTGGTCTCATTGAAATTTTTCCTAGGCTTCAAAAGGAGGAGGAGAGGTATGGGCTTCATAGAACACCAGTAACTCTCTTTCTCTCTAAATAAATCCTCTTTGCATATGTAACTTCAGATTCTTTTTATACTCTTGAGGTGGATAAGAGGTTGAGTTGCAAGACTGCTTTATGAACACCTTGTTTATAGATCCTACACGGTGCTCTCACATCTGTTGCCTTGGGGTCACAGCTTAAATTGAGACTAATCTAGTTTTAAGTGTTTATGTGTAAGTGTATATACGTAAACAATTTTTGGCTCCTATAAGGCATGTAATTTGGCTGTGGCAGGGACTAGAGAGTTGTTTATCAACCATTTCCTCTTCTTTCTAGACAGATAGCTATACAATATTTCTCGCTCCTCTTGCATGTAAGTATTCCCATGTGAGCATGACTCAGTTCTAACCAATAGAATACAACCGGACATGACATGTGCCTCTTCCAGGCCAGGCCTGTAAAAACATCCCAAACATGAACTCTCTAGGTTTTTCCTCTTCTGCTGGTTTGTACAGGGGAATGCAACCATCTTAGAAGCCACACGTTGAAAATGATAGAGCCACAAGTGGAAGAAGCTTGGGCCCTGCATCTTTACAAGGATAAAAGCCTCCCACCAGTGAGGAACACTTACTTATGTTAGACTTTATGAGAGTGAAAAAGAATTCCTATTATAATAAGCCACTGACATTTTGCTGTTCCAAGTGCAAGCATTCCCCTAACTAATGTACCTTTTTTATGTTAGGGTATTGGATTTGTCTCATTGATTTGTAAGAGCCCTGTATTTATTATTAAATATGTAATATGCAATTTTGTCATAAATTTTGCAAAAACATTGCCAGCCTGTTGTTTGCATTTAAAATTGTCTGTATGCCATTTTGAGCGCCTCAAAAAATTAAGACACTCCCACTTCATTTATGGGTAGGGCTGACCCTGAGTAAATAACAAGGTGTTATTTAGGGAAAACGTTGCAAGTCGAATGCATCTGCCTTCCCAGCACTTAACACAGTATCTGGCATATAAGAGTCATTCAACGCATGTGTGTTGAATGAATGAAAACTTTTGCCATCCTAGGACACAGAAAGTGGTTTGGAGGTGTGATATACAAGTGTACTTGAGAAACAAGAAATTGGAAGGAAAAAGTCATGCTTTGGCAATATTTATATCTATTGTTCAGAGGCATGGGAACCTGAAGAAAATGCAAGTTTAGGGCATCAAAGCAAGAAGAAGGAATGGCAAGACTAAAGCCAAGGGTGTGATCAAGAATTTCTAGAGGTACTGGGGGATAAGGGCTCTCCAAGGAAATGGCATCAGCTTGAAAATTTTCCATTTGTGAGAAACCAAGAGAGAGTTCTAAGGGAGAGAGAATCTAGGAAAGAAGCATATGGCAGAGAACCACTGCTGAGACAGAAACAGAAAGATCACCACTCCCCTCTTTACTTCAGGGACCCGTTGCCTGGCAGGGGAGACATGTGAAGTGAATGTGATGGTATGATATGCTGAATTCAACCCCTGACAGGATGGAATGATAGGCCCTATATTTAGGGAGAAAAGAAAAGCCCCTATCATTGTCATCTGTCAGTAGACTTTTGCCAACCTTAATGGAGGCAAAGAGGAGTTGAGGAGTCATCCAGGAGGGAGACCAGGTGAAGACACACTGACTTGCTTCTCTAATTGAACTTCTTCAAGGAACCACATAGTATCATAGCTATTATAGAGAGCTCTACATAGACAACTGTGGTTTGTCCTCTAGAGTAGTGCTTCTCAGTCCATAATGTGCATATGCATCACCTTGGCAGCTTGTTAAAATGCAGACTCGGACTCAGTGCATCTAGGGTAAGGCCCAGATTGTCATTTTTAGCCAGCTTCCTGGGGGTGCCAATGTTGCAGCTCAGTTGATTACACTTTGAAAAGCAAGACTGCAGAGAATGTATTAAGGATATGATAGTAAATTGGTTTAATGTTGAGTGGAAGAAGGAGCTGTTTAAAGAAGTGAGGAACACCTGGAACTAACTGACCAGTGATGACAAATGGAGGCATAAAAAGCACATGAAGAAGAAAATATATTAGCTATATCAGGGATCAGCAATCTATCACCTGTCACCTGTTTTTGTAAATAAAGTTTTATTGGAACACATGCCCATTCATTTACTACATCAAAATTGAGTAATAGCAATGGCAATTTCATGGTCTGCAAAGTCCAAAATATTTACTATCTGGCCTTTTATAGAAAAAGTTTTCTGGCCCCTAAGCCAGAGACATCTGCCTCACTCCCCTATATCATGAGATACTCTTAAAAGAGGGAGGCCTGTTTACTTCCACATTAATGTTCAGTCCTGAAGCATGGAAGAACTAGAAGTCCCAGAACTGGAATCAGAGCCAAGGAAGACTAATAGGATGTGCATTTGATAATCATGCCTGTGTTTACTGTGTCCCCAGGTCCAGGCTAACCCTCTAGGGAGTGTAGGAACAGTCAGAGCAATGTCTTCATTTTAAGAAGCTCAACATCTGGTTGAGGTGATTTTTCCTTTCCCCTTCATGGTTTTCTTTATATCCTTTTCCTGAGGTTCTAACACACAGAGCAATTGACCAGTTGGCCAGGTACTCATGGGAAAATGATTCCTCTATTATTTCACCATTTAAATAGAATGCATTTTGTTATACTTATTTAAACTTTCTTTTAACTTAAACATTTTAAAATCAGTAACAATGTGTATATAGATTTGGTATTACAATCTATATCATAAACATTTCTCCACGTTGTTCTATAGCTTTCATAATCTTGATTTTTTGGCTGCATAATGCTCTACCAAACATACACCATAAATTTATTTAACCTTTGATATATTATTGGGAATATATGTTGTCTCTAATAGTTTGTACTTTTAAATGCTTGAAATAATTTTTGGATATATAGCTTTTCTAAGTTTTGGAATTTTTCTTAGGATAATTTCTCAGAAGAACAGTTATGGTACCAAAAGATATAAATACCTTTAAGTCATATGTATTTCTAAATTACTTTCTATGAGGATTATATCAATTTACATTTCTTTCAGCAATGAATAAGCATTCTAGTTTGGCCACAGACTTACTAGGATAGGTTATCATTATTCTTGGTTAGTTTGGGGCAAATATTATAGGACAATTATGGTACAAATAGAAGAGTGATTTAATCTTCATGCTGAACAGGAATTTCCATTATCTCTTCCTTTCTTGTACTTGAAAGTAGAACATGAGTTGACATTGCCCATTCCCTTCATTGAACTAGAACCAGAAACGGGAATCTTCTTATGACATTATTTGCTCAGGAGTCTGAATAAGGCATGTCTGATTTGAATCACATCTCAGAGTTTAGTTAATTTGGTCCTAAAAAGAACTCTTAATAACAACATCACTTAGAAGGTGCTATCAAGGTATGATTCCTGAAGTGTTCAATTGAGGTTTCAATATGAAAAGAAGAAAAAATAAAAAAAGATAGATTAAGCCACATTCAATCTTTATAATCCCTCATATTTATATTAACATTTATTCTAAGCACTTTTACATCCATTATTTCATTTGTGCCTCATAAATACATCTATGGGTAGAATAAGCACTGTTACTCTAAGTCTGAAGAAGCTTGGGGAGGTTAAGTGACTTGCCTATGGATACAGAGCTACTTATAGCAGAGATTGACCAAAAAACCTAGAATTTCTGTTCATCTCTTCATCTATCCATCCATCCATCCATCCATTCATTGGTTAAATGAAAAAATATTTATTGAGCATGCTATATTTCAGTGCTAAGCCCTGAGGCTAGAGCACTGACCAAAATAGAAATGGTCCTTGACCACACAGAGCTTATTGTTAGATAGTAGGAAACAGATAGGAAAGTACTCAATTACATAATACGTAAGTCCACCAATTACATAAGTTGTGGTATATGTTATAGAGAAAGAGAACAGGGACAGAACAATGGAAAGCTATTTTATTTAGATAAGATGGTCAGAGAAAGCCACTCTGAAGAAGTGATGTATAAGCAAAGATCTAAAGGATAAGAAGGCCTCAGGCCAGAATGTGTGTGTGTGTGTGTGTGTGTGTGGTAAAGGGTGCGTTCCAGATAGATCCTGATGTCCAAAGCCCCTGAGATGGAAAAGATCTCGACAGGCTTCAGGAATGGAAAACACACCAATCTGGGTGGTGCAATCTACAATAAAATATACCAACTAATAAGCCCCATCAAGCTCACAGAGCTTGCAAGCAGCTTTTATAAACTCTCTTTTGAGTACAAATAAACAAACAAGAAGAGCAGACATCTTAGGAACATCTCCAACATGAAAGAAAAGACCAAAACCATCCAAAAAAAGGAGAGGGCAGGAAAAAAACTGCAAAATCAAATGATAATTAATATGCTTAGAATAGTGAGAGATGGTATTATATCCATAAAACAAGGACAGGATGCTATGAAAAAGGAATAGAAAGTAAATAAGAATTTTTGAAGATTACAATCTGACAATAAAATTTAAAAAATCAATTAAAAAGTTGGAAGATGATTTAGAGGCAATCTCATAGATCATAAAAAAAAAAAAAAATACCGTCAACTAACATTTGACAAGGGATCCAAGAATACTTAATGGAGAAAAGACAGTCTCTTCAATAAATGGTTCTGGGATAATTGGATATTCACATGTAAAAGAATGAAACTGGACCCATAACTTACACCACTCACAAAAATTAACTCAAAATGGATTAAAGACTTAAATGTAAGACCTGAAACCATGAAACTCCTAGAAGGAAACATGGGAATAAAGCTCCTTGACATGGTTCCTGGTAATGATTTTTTGGCTGTGATACCTAAAGCACAAGCAACAAAATCAAAAAGAAACAAGCGAGACTACATCAAACTAAAAAGCTTCTGCACAGGAAAAGAAACCATCAACGAAGTGAGAAGACAACCTATGGAATGGGAAAAAATATTGGTGAACACCTGATAAGGGGTTAATATTCAAAATATATAAAGAACTCATACAACTTAATACCAAAAAACCAAACAACCCAATTAAAAAATGGGCAAAGAACCTCAGTAGATATTTCTCCACAGAAGATAGGCCAAAAGATGCATTAGAAGATGCTTAGCATCAGTAGTCATTAGGGAAATGCAAATTAAAACCACAATGAGATATCATCTCATGCCTCTTAGAGTGGCCATCATAAAAAAGATAAGAGAACAAATGCTGGTATGGATGTGGAAAAAAGGGAATCCTGTGCACTGTTGGTGGGATTGTAAATTGGTGTAGCCAGTATGGAGGATCATCAAAAAATTAAAAATAGAACTACCCTATGATCCAGCAATTCCACTTCTGGGAATATATCCAAAAGAAACAAAAACACTAATTTGAAAATATATCTGCATCCTCATGTTCATAGCAGCATTATTTACAATAGCCAAGACATGGAACCAACCTAAGTATTCACTGATGGATGAATGTATAAAGACGTGTATATTTATATACACAATAGAATATTACTCAGTCATAAGAAATGAGAAAATCCTACCATTTGTAACAATATGGATGGATAAGTCAGACAGAGAAAGACAAATATTGTATGATCTCACTTATATGTAGAATCTTTGAAAAAAAAATCATAGAAAAAGAGATCAGACTTGTGGGGAGAGCAAGGGGAAATTGGATAAAGGTGATGATCAAAAGGTACCAACTTCCAGTTATAAGATAAATAAGTAGTAGAATGTAATGTACAACATGATGACTATAGCTAACACTGCTCTATGATATATAGGAATGTTAAGAGAGTAAATCCTGAGTTCTCATCACAAAGAGAAAATTTTTCTTTCTTTTCTTTTTATTGTATCTATATGAGAAGATGATTGTTAGCTGAACCTATTATGGTAATAATCTCACAAGGTATGTAAATCAAACCATCATGCTGTACACTGTAAACTCATACAGTGATGTATGTCAGCACTGGGAAAAAATTTTTTTTAAGATTTTTAAAATATGAAACAAAAAAAAATTTTAAATAAAAAGATTTTTAAAAATGAAACAAAAAAACTGCTCAAGGAAAGGTAATTGGTATTTGGGTTGTATTTGGGAAGGGAAGACTGCAGGGATGCAAACCACCATTTTTCCTTAGACATTTTCAAACTGTACGAGCATACTATAAAGACCTTTTAGATGAAGGATTGCAACGAATATCTAAAAAATAGTTAAGTGTGGAATTCCCAGATGTTGGGTTAACCTTTTGATGCCTTCAAGTCTTTGTTCAAGCCTCAACTTCTCAGTGATACCTACACTAACCACCCTATTCACATTGTAACTTTCGTGCCCATCTTCACACTCCCATTGCCCTTACCCTGCTTTATTATTTTTAAATTTTATTTATTTTATTTTTGATGAGGAAGATTGGCCCTGGGCTAACATCTATTGCCAATCTTCCTCTTTTTGCTTGAGGAGGATTGTCCTTGAACTAACATTTGTGTCCATCTTCCTCTATTTTGTATGTGGGATGCTGCCACAGCATGGCTTGATGAGCAGTATGTAGGTCTGTGCCTGGGATCCGAACCCGCGAACCCCGGGCCACTGAAGCAGAGCATGTGAATTTAACCACTACACCACCAGGCCAGCCCCTGCTTCACTTTTTCCCTTAAAAAAATAACAAAAAGGATAGACAATAAACAAGAAAAGAGAAGATAATTAGAAAATTAATATAAGAGGCCCACCCTCCAGTTACTTTGATTCAATAAAAATTTGCTGAAATTTAGAACTCAGAGATAGAGAGAAGATTCTAACAGCTTCTAGACAGGAAGAAAATAGGTCTTGGGAAACTTGGGCATGCACATTTCCAATGGAAATCATTGATGAGGTGGAAGGGGGCAAAAGCCAGACTGGATTGGGATAAGTTGGTGTGAAGCCAATGTGTAGACAGCTTTATTTGTGAGGACCTAGGCTGTGAACTCAAGAAATGGGGTGGTACATGGAAAGGGATGTGGGGTCAGTAGAGACTTTTGTTTTGTTTCGCTTTTAATAAATATAGGAGATAGTAGAGTATGTTTGTTTACCGGGGGGGCTGATCTAGAAAGAGACAGAAAGACTGACAATGTAGAAAGAGGGAATAACCGAAGTAGGACAGCACTGAGGGGATGAGATCCAGGGTGCCTGTAGAAGGGATTGGACTTTGATAGGCTGAAGGGCACTTTTTCCACTTTCACCAGAGCAAAGAAGGAGAAAATGGGCCCCAATGAAGATTGCAGGTTTGGTGAAGGGAAGATGATTTTTCAATTTTATCCCTGAAATGAGAAGTCATAATCTGAGAGTAGAGGAAGGAATACAGGAGCTTTCAGGAGAGAAAAGGAGGTATAAAATAGTCCTCTCAGGGAATAGGTAAGTAAGCCAACACGAGAAAAATAAGAGACCTGCTGGGCAGTTTTGACTGCCCATTTGAAGCTGGAGACCATGAATTTAAAGTGAGTCATACCATTCCATTGCATTTTTCTATCCACATTCAGCAGCCCAGTGCAAGCTCCGAGAAGGAAAAGGTAGAGCTCGCCCAAAGCTGGGATCTTGTCTGATGAATAAGAATGGAGGGAGTGAGGAGCAGAGGTTTTTGCAAGAGAAAAGTGATAGTGAAGGAATGCTGGAATCTAGACTGATGGGCAAAGGGAAAGAGCTGACCTAGTGAAAAAATGGGGGGATCAGTAGGCAGGAAACCTTCCTGCCTCAGGGTCTTGCAGTATCAAGGGGAAGTAGGCATTTGAATAGACTATTCTGGCACAATGTAATTATTTTTGCTGGGTGGTAATTGGTAGAATAGGGTTGCATGCTTGTCACAGGAACCTGTAGGGCTTTTTTTTAAGACTGATGTTCCAGGGCAGGGCTGAAAGTGCCAACATCTGAGTTACTGCCATCCTTTTTCTTCACAGCCCCAAGGGAAATAACTCATTTAAATGAAAGTTGGCCTAAAGTGTACCCCCAGGTGTCTTCCAGCTCTAAAACCCCACGTGCTGTAGAAGCAAAGGCCGAGGCTATGGAAAAACTGGTTTTTCAAATCATGGGGCTCCACTTAAAGGGCTGTGAGGTTTCAGGGAAGCCGTGTTATCTGCCTAAACTTAAGGAATATCCTTGTTTTTAATGTGTTTCTTAGAGATCTGATATCCATTTTGAATGAGCAGAATGCATGTGTCCTGCCACAGAGAAGACAAAGTCATGCTTCATCTTCCACCTAAGTGAATAGGGTTTATTATGTCAAACGCGGAGTGTCCAACTGGCCTTGCTGAATAATTATTGCAAAGAGGAAGAGCTATGGATCAATTACTCTGAAATCAATTATTTTGGTTGACATTTCCAGTCATAACTGCATGGTAAATACTAATCCCATAAGATGTGACCGTTTAGTTGCTTTTTGCCTGGTGCCCCAAAATATGCATTGGCACAATAAATGAATGAATGGATGAATGAATCAATCAATGAATGGATGGATTGATGGATGGTATATGTTTCACAAAAAAATTATTCTAGAAAAGATAACATTGCCCAAATATAAGTATTCTACAGATGTCTTATTGAGATTCTTTTAGCCAAGTGAAGATCAGTTACAATGGCCTTAAATTTTTTCAGCATAAAATTATTTCATTTTTGCTATATGAACTTAAGACCTCAATCATTCAGTTACCTCGATTCAGAAGATCATTTGTGGAGGACAATCCTGTTCCTGCTTAGAATATTTCATGAAGCTTACTCACTTCAGAGTGGGGCTGATTTCTTTTATTCAAGTTGTATCCTTGTTAAGCAACTGTGCCCAGTTTTCAGTTAACTCATTTGGGTCTCCACTCAACCAAAGCTCCCTGCTGTTTGAACTGTCTCTAACTCACTGCTACTTAGCAGTTTCCAAAGCCGAGGGTTTCTTGAAGGACACACAAAGCTTCCATTTGTCCAAGTTGTCCAAGAGGTAGTTCTGAATCAAACCAGAGCAGCTAAATGCTAGGTACTAGACCATGTCACATTTGTCCCAGAAGGACTGCTTTTCTGAATTATGCTTGGTTTTGATGCATCAGCCTCCATTGGGGATCATTGTAAACATAAACCCATGAAAGCCATCCTTGGATCCATTGTTAGTAACTGCTGAGAAAATCACTCATTACAACACACCATCTCCTTGTAGGAAAGGCCACAGGAGATATCCTCGCATGATCTGGGTGTGACGAAAGGTTTGCTTTCTTTGAAAAGTGTTTGGTTTTTTAATAACATGATCACTCTGAATTGTTCAACTGACCAGATTTCTCTTTTCTTGTTGGCTTCTGGAGAGATGAGAACCAAGTATGGCTAACCCTTGGCAGGCATGCAATCCTTGTGTGCTCATTGAGAGCCATGTTCCTGGCTCTACTTTGCATTCAGATTTTTCTTCGTGTACTCCTATTTAAGCTTGTGCTCCCTTGTCCTATGTTAGATATTCTTGAACATTGCTTTAGATTCGTTTATCGATGAAAGTAGAATATGAGTAACTGAAAATTAATTATGTCTTTATTGCTGAACTGCTGTAAAAATTACCTGTAAAATATATACAGAACTTGAAATATAAACGGTATTCAATTAATGATGCTACTGCTGCACTACTCTTGTGGCTGCTGCTGCCTGGGCTCCATGATCCCACCTTAAATTTCCTTACCTTACTAATCAAGTGTTGCCTGTAGCTTTAAATAGACCCTGCTTAGATTACTGGTTTAGTTTTAACTCTCAGCTCTCCCACACAATTACCCTAATGACATATACTGGATAATAGCTGGAGAGTATTAGGGATGTCAGTCTGGTTTTGATTTCATTAGGAACTACTTGGGACTGCTTCACAGATCTGGCCACTCACTACTTAGTGAGAGAAGAGAAGGTACTGAGCTTTGAAAAGAGGTCCTATTCATAATCCAGTGAATAATTTGGAAGCATTGGGTGTCAGCTAGGATTTTGTTCTCAAAGTGTGGTCAGCAAACCAGGAGCATCGGCACCACCTGGGGACTTGCATCTCGGGCTCCACTCCAGACCTACTGAATCAGCATCTGCAATTTAACAAAAGCCCCAGGTGATTTGCGTGTGCTTTAATGTTTGAGAAGCACTGAACTAGGACAAACTGAGAGAAGGGCAGTCCAGGCAGCCTGCATTAGCTGATGGAGAGGTGCCTTACTGCCAGCCACTTGGCAGAATTTCGAAGGGATTATAGGAAGGGCATGCACGCTGTAATCTGATGAGTGGTTCAGATCCTAGCTCTTCCAGTCGTGTACTGTGTGACCTTGGACAATTTGCTTCATCTTTCAGAGCCTCAGTCTCTTCATCTGTTAAATAGAAATAATTACATGCCCCTGCCTCACAGGATTGCTATGAGGATGAAATGAAATAATGTATGTTAAAATGACCCACAAATTAAAAAGTATAAATATGACAATTTCTAAATAGTGTCCTATGACAGTTGGCTGTGGTCTTTGCCTAAAGGACATTGGGTGTCATAGGGCATCTCTAAACCATAGCACCTAGATGATGGATATCTATGGACCAGGTGCCAAAGCCACCGCAGGCACTGTCTCTAAGAGTCTAGAGCATCTGCCATTGGGGTTTCTCTCCAGGGAAAAATTAGCCAGGACCTTGTTGCTTGATTCCGTGCCAATGGGAAACCAACTGGGAGAGAGTAGCCCACCCTAAAGAGTAGGAATTATGAATCCCATTTGATAAACAAAGAAAGGGGAATGATTGACTCACAACCCACAGCTGACATTCACAGTCTAGGTGTTTGGACACAGCTCTTTCAACCCTGTGCTCTTTCCATTACATGATGATTATTGTGGATACACTGAGGAGCCCATCATTGTAATGGGGAGTGTAATAATACCAATCCCGGAGTAGGGTGCCCTCCTCTTTCATGCACATCCAGGATACAAAGTCCATTCACCAAAATAAGGAGTCTCTTGTTTAAACACTTATATAAATACAAATGGTGTCCCCTTAATTATAACTCCCTTCTATCCCACTGACCTTGGGGCTCTAAAATGGTTTTATGGTGCTATTCATTGCAGTTAGGATCCCATCTTACATTGAACCGTCTTTCTGCTTAAGGACAGTGACCAGTAGCTTCCTGGAGTTTACTTTATGTGATTAACTTGGTAATATTTCACCAGCATCTTCCTGGGCTAAAAAGCATCAACATTTCACATCAGGACCTTGATTTACTAACCATCTGCTCAGAAGTCTGTCATCCACAGGGATGATTTCTTACTCCCTCCAGACTACAAGACTTTGCCAAGGTTCTAGTGAGTCAAGGCCTGACCTTGAAGGCAAAAGGCATACCATGCCTCACTCTTTAATTGGTTTAATTGTCCACCTGTAAAGGTAGGCAGCAAGCCCTTTTGGTTTTCTTGCCAAATTTTTTACACATTGGAGATGTGACTTAAAGGCAACCTCATAAGCGGCTCTGGGAGGAATTTCG
Source organism: Tapirus indicus (assembly GCA_031878705.1). Lineage (NCBI taxonomy): Eukaryota > Metazoa > Chordata > Mammalia > Perissodactyla > Tapiridae > Tapirus > Tapirus indicus. Next base: position 52,703,918 of record CM062918.1, on the reverse strand, counting down.
TTATTGAGACTTCATTGTTAGGATCTTTGATACAGTAATCTTTTAGTTGGAAGGAACGGAGATTTGCTCGGGCACCTCTGGGAGGGAAAAAGAAGAGATTAAATGAAAATATAATGTGTGTGCTAACCCAGGAAGTATTGAAGAAGTGGGCAATAGCAGAGTCACGAACTAGGCTCTCTTTGGGAACAGCTTTTCTTCTCTATCAATTAGCCTTTCATAAGGATGCCTGCTCTGTTTTTATTTCCACCACATTTAGTTGTGATTTCCTCATAACTTCCTACCACATGCTACATCATGGCTGAGAGGTGCCTCTACTCTGTGGATATTCTTTTACACTCAGGACTCACTAACTGGCAACAGCCTCTCAGTCTCCAAATGGCAAAATTCCTTAAAGAGAAATCAGATTGGCCCAGTTTGTTTTTACAGGTCATGCATTACATTGCCTTAGAGTCGAGTGCCCACCCCTGGTCCACTCTGATTAAGCCTCCCTTGTCTCCCTCTTTCAGCAGGGACCATAAGCAGGGTAGGTCCACTGGGAGATGTCATGGGCAGGGCATGAACTTGTTATTCCAGGGCACATCCTGTCATTCCATTTCTCTGATCCACACTTTAGTCACACAAAGTTACCTCAGCCAGGAGTACCACCTGTTAAACTCCCCCACCCCCAGTGACCTCGAGAGCACCCAAACACAGCAAGATGAATGAGTGTGAGAACAGACAGCAAACACACTCTACAGAAGGATGCCTGACTGTATAAGTTATTGCCTTGGCTAAATCACTGGGGCACTCCAGACCCCTCTGTTTTGACCCTCAAGGTCTTATGTCTCACTGACATCCTGGTTCTCGGTCTTTCACTTCTCCTGCCTCTAGTTAACCCTAACCTCTGACTCCATAGACCCAGCCCAGAATTCTTAGTGTCCGGGTTTTGATCTACAATTCCTGGCCTCTGATGCTTGCCCTCTTTTCTAACTTGTTTTCCTTTTCATTTCCTCATTTTGCAAATCCAACATGAGGATAAGATGCTCTAGTGTCTGCCTCAATTATGGACATATAGCACAAGGGTAGTTAGTGGAATGGCACACATAAAATAAATTGACTCTTTCCTCTAGAAATAATGTGATTGGGTCGTTAACTTTGTGGAATATGAAGTAGCCATCAACATTGAGAAAAATTATGTATGAAGAAAGATTCTAAAATAGAATATTAAATAAAAATAATGTAGAATTGTTTTTACACTGTGGGTATATTCTTATATAAAATATGAGATATGTGGATTAAGAGAGACAGGGAAAATTTTTAAAGAGAAAACCTAGAGTGTTCACTTCATACATTCTCTAAAAGTTCTTTGGAGTTTGGGTTACTATATTGCTTTTACATTTTGTTTACAAAAGGAGAAGGGGGGTGGCCCCATGGCATAGTGGTTGGGTTCAGTGCACTCTGTTTCAGTGGCCTGGATTCGCAGGTTTGTATCCTGAGAAAGGACCTACACCACTCGTCAGCCATGCTGAGGTGGCAACCTACATACAAAATACAGGAAAATTGGCACAGATGTTAGCTCAGGGCTAATCTTCCTCACAACAACAACAACAACAACAAAGGGGGGGGGTTGAGAATGGTGTGAACCTAAAGAACAAGAAATCAGAGGGAGAAAGAGGTTCTTTCTAATGAGCCAGGCACAAGTGGACATGAAAGTGGCCCTGCCACTCCCTCTCTCTCCCTCAAAAATGGGAGAAATGTTTCAAGGTGCTTTGCTAAAAGTGATCAGTAATTTTTCTTTCAAGTCTGCTTATTCAAACTAATGATTTGTCAAACTAAAGGGTGGAGGGTACTGACTGGAAGCATGGAGGTGGGGTAACGGGCCTACTTGAAGGGGAGAAAATGGAGTTTGGGACTTGGGTTGAAAGAACAGAAGAATTCTGGGCAGGAGGCACCAACAGGATGAAGTAGAATGGCCTCCCAGGGAGATGTGTTTGGAGGTTCCTGAGACACCCAGAGAACATCAGAAGGTCTCAGTTGGTTCTGGGAGTGTAAGGGACCCATATCACAGAGGCCTGCATGTTAACCAAGATTCCAAGGCCCAGATGACTAAATGATACAGGGCACTCAGGGCAGGGAAGTCAGCCCTCTTGACTGGTTGTCTGTACCGGTACCAGAGTAGTAACTCTGGTTACTGTAGCAGAATCACCCAGCTGTGTGTGGTACCAGAGATGATCGCCTCAGGCCTCGTTACTTCAGCATCCCTGCACATCAGCTTTCCAGCAGGGCACTATGGCTTCTTGTGGTCTGGCTGTACTGCTCTAAACAGCAGTTAACACAGGGAGAATGTGTTTGTTTTTGTGCTGATCTCTATCGTAGATTAGTGACCTCAGACTTTCCAAATAGGCAGTCCTTCTGTTGATGAATGTCATGTGTCAGAATCCCAGGGAGCATGTCTGTATCACCATGGATTTCAGGTGGAAGATTCTGGGCCTTGACTGTAACCCCTTTGCATTGGCAGCTCAACTGGCGATAGACAGTGGCTCTTGGGATCAGGATCTTAGTAAATCTGAGTGAGCTCCCATAGATGCCCCAAAGATGCCAAAGAAGCATGAATGAAAAGCAAGGTGATAGCATAGCAAGAATGTTGAACTTAGAGTCCAGGAATTGTATTCTCTCAGCACCTGTGCAGCTCACTTGTTGTGCACCTTTTGTAAGTCATTCAGCCTTTCAGGATCTGAGTTCTTCTTCTATCATATGGAAATAGGAGTATCTCAAATTTGTTTTAAGTTATGTTAATTATTACCTGATTCAGTCCTATTGCTTTAAACCAGTAAACCCATCCCAAGTTTACCAGCCAGAACCCAGTAATAATGAGACCCTGAATCCCTTATATGGATCACAGTCCACATCTTGAACCGTTTCATCCTGTCCAGTCTTGCTTCCTAGCTGCTCACAACTCAGGTCTTCTTGGCTCCTGACACCTCAGTTATCAAAAGTGAGATGAGCCACTTGGGGAAGAATCCTATGATTCTAGTCTGCTCCCTCCCCACACACTCTTCTTATGGACAGTAAGTTTAGAAAATGCTGTACCATGCATGAAAGCATGTTAAAGGCTCTAAGAAGTCCTATGTTAAAGAAAACTATTTAAATTTGCCTAACCCAGTATTTGCCACATTAATTTGACCAAGAATCCTTTGTTCATGAACACCTTATTCAAATATGTCAGGGCGTTGGAATTACATGGAACACATTTAGGGAAACACCCCTTTAGAAAATCAGGACATTTGTAATGTTCTCTATCTATCTATATCTCTCTCTTGTCATCATCATGGTTATTATCATTTAATAAGTCTCCAACTGGCTGCAAGTTATAACATAACACAGTAGTGATCAGAAAAAAAGTTGATGCGATGCTACAGAAATATTGTGTTTACACATCAAAAGTCATCTACAGTGATACATTAAATGTGTCACTTCTTAATAGTTATCTGCAGGCATCAAGTCCTAGAATATGTGAAGTATATTAAATACTCTGGTAAAATGATCAAAGAAAAAAAGAGAAGACTTCAAGAGGCTTATAATCAAGTTGGAAGGAAAAACTATCAAATTACATACAAAATAACTTGAAAATAATTAGAAAAAAACAGGTTACATAGGAAGGATTAGGAATCAGAATGGCTTCCAACTTCTCATAATTAACATTGGAAAGTATTAGGCAATTGAGCAATAACCTCCTTCAAAATTCTAAAAGAATATTGTTTGCAATCTAGAATTCTATAGTAAGCCAAAATAGCATTCAAGGAAGGGTATAATAGACATTTTCAGTGATGCAGTATCTTAAAACATTTGCTCACCCCAAGAAAGTAGAAAACATGAGATACAGTAAACAGTAGATCCCACACAGGAAAGAGAATCCCCAGGATGACAACTGTCCACTAGGTGTACAGAGCAACCAGCCTACTGTGCAACAGGTCAGAAGTCTCAGAGAGACTTCTTCAGAAGGTAAAATTGATAGACTATCTATTGCATCTGAATGTCCTGAAAGGAGATTAGACAATTGGTGAGGAGTTTTGTTTAGAATTGAATTAGTGATAAAACATAGAAACTACGCAAAGAAACAAAACAAAAACACAATCATTATTTACTTTAGGCAAAACAAACAAGATGCAGAAAAGGAAAAACTGTCAGTTTTGAATAGTACTTAGATCATCTTTATAATAAAACACCCATGTAGTCACATCTAACCCAAATTATAATATAACTCGATTGGGAGGGTGGAGAGATGGGACGAGTATATTTGTATGTAGGAGCAGAGGATGGAAAGAGAGATAAATCCTCATCCTTTAGAGTGGGAAATCAATACTTGTTAGGAAAACTGAAAAATCAAGAGGTAGCAATGAAAGCATATTTTCCAGAAATCTTGAGGTAAATGTCAAAATAGTCAGGTAAAAGATTTTGCCCCTGGGGAGAGAAAAATTACAGGGAGTGAGGGGAGATGCTAGAGGTGAGCTTTTTTTTTTTTTTTTTAGCAAACCATAGAGAAATTATTTTACTCTCTAAAGTGTGTGCATTTATAACTTTGATTTAAAACAAAAATATCTAAAAGTAAACTGTGAAAAAAATTAGGGAAATCTTTATAACTCGTTTTATAAAGTTATCATAACCTTGATGTACAAGAAAATGAATTTATAGACCAAGCTGAATTAAAAATATAGAGGCAGAAATCTTGTATAAAATATTAACACACAATTTAGCAGCACTTAAAAATAATATGACATATCCAAATATATTTAATCCCAGAAATCAAAGAACAAATATGCGTTAAGACATTGATCAATATAACACACTGAATTAACAAATGAAAGGGAAAAACATGTGACCATTTTAATAGATTTAGGAAAATCATTTGATAAAATTTAATACTTATTCAGGAAATAGACCCTTAACAAACTAAATTTTGGAGACAACTTCTTTCATCTCATGATAAGTATCTATTAAAAATCTACATCATACATTATATTTAATGAGGAACTTTAGAAGCAATTCCATTAAATTGAGAAACATAACAAGAATACCCATAATCATCACTTCTAAGATTCTAGTCATTGCAATAAGATAAGAAAAATAATTATCAGCATTAAAGAGAAAGGAGAAATGTCTTTATTTATATAGGAAGTCCACCAAAATTTACCCCCAAAATTCCATAATTAATAAGTTCAGCATGATAGCTGGATATCATTGTACCATTCAAAAACCAATATTTTATATACCAGAAATAAACTATTTCAAAATTAAATGGAAATAAAAATTTAATTCACAATAGAAACAAATCTCAAAGGTAATTAATAATAAAGCAACAAATGTGTATTATTGCGCAGGAGAAAATTTCAAAACATTATTGAATCACATAAAAGATTGTCTGAATTAATAGAAAGTTATACCATGTTCATCAGCTGGGAAACTCAATATCATATATATGTCAGTTCTTACCAAATTATCTATAAATGCACAAGTTGTCATCAAAATTCCAAAGAAGTTCTTAGAAGTTGGCAAGCTGATCCTAAAGTTCATGTGGAAAAGAAAAAGGTCCAAAGTAGCAAATACAATTTTGAAAAAATGAACAAGTTTGAGGTTGTTGTTGGTGCTTGCTCTATTAGATATCAACATACTTTATAAAGGTATACTAAATAAGGCAATGCATTACAGGCATGAAGACAGGAAAATAGACCAATAAGACAAATAGTCCAGAGACAGAATGATCAAAAATGGAAAACTGATATATAACAACAACAGCATTACTGATGAGAGGAGAACAAATGGACTACTAACACATAAGAGGTGGGGACAATTGGTTATCTGTATGGAAAAGGATAAAATTAGATCCTTCTCTTACGCTATACACAAATAAATTCCAGGTGGATTAAAGACTTAAATGTGGGAACAAAACTGTAAGTAAATATAGAAGAACATCATTCTGACTTGGAGTAAGGAAGGGTATGTAAATAAGACACAAAATGTGAGTACACAAAAATTTTTAAATTCTGTTCAACAATAGACACAATAAGAAAAATGAAGGAAACAAATCCCAGGCTGGGAGATGGAACTCCCAATGCACACAACTTACAAAGGATTGATATCCAGAATTTATGAAGAACTCTAGAAAAAACAAGGCAAGCAACCCAATGGGAAAAAAGAAAATAACAGTTCAGAGAAGAGGAACCTCACATGAAAGGTAAATAAATGTAACAACATTTAGCCCTACTAATATTCAGGGAAATGCAAAAGCAGACAATTAGATACCAGTTCATACTAACTAGATCAGCAAACATTAAAGGGCCTGACAACATCAAATGTTAGCAAAGATGTGCGGACATGGAGGCTCTCAAGAACTGCTGGTGATAGTGCAAATCAATATTCCCTCTTTAGAAGGCAATTTGAAAATATTTAGAAAAGTTGGAAAGGTATCTTCCTTACAATCCAGATCTTCCATTTTTCGTATGAACCCTAGGGAAACAACAACAAATGTACACAAAGAGCCATGCAGAAAAATGTACATTTTAGCAGGGTTTGTAATAGCAAAAAACTGAAAAATGATCTTAGCTCACAATGGCTATCATCCTTTGAACAGAAGCATTAATGCTATGACATATCCTGTGTAGCTGCACTAAATATCTCCAGTGTGGAATTCAGGAGTTTTACAGTCAGCCATTGCAGGTCTGATGTCTAAAAAAAACACCCTTCCTATTCCATGTTGCAGTTCTGTGCCTGTAATCAAAAGGACAAAGCCATATCATCATTTAGCACAGAGCTCAGACACCTCAGTAGTGACAGATTCAAAGTACAGTTTTGCCGATTTAAGAGAATAAAAATGTATTCTTTTTGGATATGAACAAGCAGAGATTGACAACCATATTGATCAAATATTTATTTTTCAATTGTAAAAGCGTCTTTTAACTTTGTGCATTTGCACTTAGTGAGAGCTATAGTTTCTACAAGTGTAAATGTGGTTGGAAAAAATCAATACAAGCCAATTCCCTGATGATCAGTGGGCTCCTCTGGGCCGTCCCTGGTGACACATTCTCCTTTGAACACTTAGTACTTTTGGCAAGAACCACCACTTGGACCAGGCAGCTTTGCTTTCCAGAGGCTCTGAACATCTGTCCAAATTGTGGCACAAAACCTGCCTGTCCCAAATTGACCTCATTACTCATTTATAAACATACAAATAGACGAGGGAGGAAAATCATCCTCGTGCTTCACAAGGGACTGCTCATTATACTCCCCATCAACTCTGCTGCTAGCTTGCATTTCTGGGGAGACCCGGAGAGCTTTTCAAAGGGCAGCTTTAACAAACACCACATTACCACGTTGGATGCAGCATGGACATAACAAGCCTGGAAGAAAAGAACAGTCTTTGTCCCTCTTATTCAGAGATGATTCATATATGTAACATGAACACATCGTCCAGAGCTCTCGTTCTTTGCAGCTTGTTTCCTGGTTCCTCTTTTAATGAGCAGCCCAGGTTTCCCTGTGTACCGTGGGCTTTGTGAGCCCCTAAATGGTTTCTAGGCAGCTGCCAGTAGCATTAGCTGGTTTGGTAAAACATTTGGACGCTTGCCCAGTTTCCACTTCACCTTCAGATGAAGAGGAACCCAGTTGAAACCCCTGATCAGACTCTGTGCTGCTGTAGTTTTTACAAAAGCCGAAGGGCAGCTTGAGAAGGATGAAATTTTTCTTTTCAATTTTCGGATCAAATCCAGGTAACAGGAAATTAGTAATACTATTAAGCATGAGCTCCTTTTTTGTACAAAGGACGCTTTATTTTAGAGTTAAATTTTTCTCTTTAAGATGAAGTCAATAGATCTATTAACAAGTATTAAAGCATTTATAGATTACCTAGCACAGACCACTTACAGTAAGTGGTCATGGGTGTGGACAGCCCGCATTTGAACCCAACCTCTCATACTTTCTAGCTGTGTGGTCTTGGGTAATTTACTAAATTTCTCTAAGCCTCGGTTTCCTCATCTGTAAAATGAGGATCATACTAGTAGCTGCCTCAGAGCTTTGTTGTGAGGATTCAATGAGTTAATACAGGCAAAGAGCTTAGAATAGTGCCAAGGATGTGGCAAATGTTGGCTTCTGTGAAAACCTAGTGCTATGATACATGTTTGGGGATAAAAGAAATTATACAGCACTGCTGCTTACCTCAAAGGTATTTAATTGAAAGAGACAAGTGCTATTGATATGAGATAATTAGTGCACAAAACATTTTCTTTGTCAGCAGCGTATGCTGAGGTAAACTCCTAAATGGAGTGATACAGACTATTAGGAGATAGGATTGCATCTGCTCTGCCATTTCAGCCACATGGTTCTCAAAGAGTTAACAGGGTGAGTAGATCAGAGAGCAATGGGAACATGAAGAAAGCCTCACAGAGAAAATAGAACTTGACCTGGGCCTTGACCATCCAGCAAAATACAGACAGGTAGAAGGCCACTTTGGAAGTAAGAACCATGGAGAGAAGAAACAGATGGTATAAATTTGGCATGTGAGGAAATGGTAAGGCAACCTTAAAAATGGGATTTGGGGGGCCGACCTCATGGCTGGGTGGTTAAAGTTCTGCATGCTCCACTTTGGCGGCCTGGGTTCACAAGTTTGGATCCCAGGTGCAGACCTACACCACTCGTCAGCCATGCTGTGGAGGTGTCCCACATATAAAATAGAGGAAGATTGGCACAGATGTTAGCTCAGAGCTAATCTTCCTCAAGCAAAAAAGGAGGAAGATTGGCAATGGATGTTAGCTCAGGGTGAATCTTCCTCACCAAAGAAGAAACAAGGGATTTGGGCACCTCTCACTCTTTGCAGCACCAGTTCTGAACAGTGCACCCGTGATGACTTTGTTCATTGCTTTTCCAACCAAATGCTCCAGTTTCTGTCCATGGTATTTTTCCTCCCTTTGTCTCCTTGTCTTTACCCAACAGACCAAATGCTTCCCCCCATGACTACAACTGGAATCTTCCCCTAGCTGAACAGCCTCTGGACATTCTTGTAAAAATCTCTGCCACATTAACATGTCCCTGGTAGCCATTCCCAGGGGTGATGCTCTTCTCAGATTTGAGCCATATGAATGTACAGGAAATAGACACGGTAATCAGTGATATTCATTGTCAGCTGCTTCGTGAATACACATTCACAAATCTAAAATCCTTGTCATCCTCCCTTTACTTGGAGATATGGCCAAGTTATTCCTTAGAATCAGTCTTAAATTCTCTTACAGGATTATTTTAATAGCTATTGTTTTATAATCTCCTCAACAAATCTCCAGGTAAAAGGTAAAGAAATTATCTAGGAGAGCATTTTTCCGCCGAAAATGAATATCTGAACAAAATTAACCTGAGATTCCTTCAAAGTTTTCTTTCCCCCATTTTCCTTAAATTGAAAATTTCATGTTTGTTATGTAAGTGGAAACAGCAAAAGCTAGAAACATGCAAGAACAGGAAATGATACAACAAAGGATGCTGTAAAAAAACAAGCGGGAGATTTGCTTCCTGGTAAACCCGGGAGAGATTCTTCATTTCCAAGTGAGGCTTTTCAGGGCTGCCTCACATCATGTGATTCCCAGTATAATTACAAATTTTGACCTGTGTCACCCTCCCCAACAAGGCGTCCAAGTAACATGGCCATTGGACTTGGTCTCCAGCTGGGTGAGGTGGACTACATTCCAAGAGCTTGTTCAACCTGAAGCATGTTACTTCCAGACTGGTCTACAGCTGCCAGGCTCCAGGGTTGTGCATTAAAGGAAGGGGTGCTGGGGAGAGAGGAAATTCTCTTAAAGGGGCAATTTCCCCTCCAAAGCCTAAGCTTTTCTTAGCCATCAACAACGGAATCTCGTAAACAGTGCTCCTTCGCCCTCTAAAATGCCAGTACCTGGCATAAGGCCTTTGAATCAGAGCAAAATAATTCTGCATAAATGTATGGTAATTGCTGGCTTACTCCTTGGGAATCCAGTGGCATATGATGCACTAGTAACTGGCCCAGAAAAGAAACACAGTCAAGGCAACAATAAGAGAGAAGGCATTTTTACCTTTCTTTGTTATAAACAAAAGAGTTTTATATACAACATGAAGCAAACCATGAACAAACATGGTCTTAAGCCAAATGTGCAGGTCAAGTGGCCAGACTGTGAGAAATAACTCTGAACTGGTCAGACCACCTCAAAAGTACGAGATGGAATCTCCTCCAGTCCATGGACCTTTTGTCGGTATCTTATTACCTGCAGGGACCCATGCAGTGCCTGACACAGGTAAGTATTTAATAAGTTAACAAAACCTGTACATTAATGACTCAGAGCATCTGAACAGAATCAATCAGAAGAATGAGAGATTGGGGAATCAGGTGGGTTAATGGAGTTATGATTATATTTGATTGGTCCATAGGGGAGACGACCTGCAGCGTTCATGATTTAACAGCTCAGTTTCATCTGTGCAGGAGGGAACTCAGTGGTCCATGGTATAGAGAATTGTCATTTTACTCTGGCATTGATTTGAATTGCATGTGCTGATGGGTTAATGCGTGTGATCCCATCAAATGGCTACTGAGCCATCAACTTAGCAGATTGCTGGAATCTGTACTTGACACAGATTTTTGTTCTCTATTTATACCTATGTATTTGTTTTATAGGAGAAATTGTGTGGGCAAATTCAAAGTTTCAAAGTTCCTGAGGGCCTCCTGTGATTAAAGACTTGTCATATAGGTGAGGAAGGAGGCATCAGATCTAATAAAAGGTCCAGTTAGAAATATAGGGCAAGAGACATAGGAAGGGAATTTCAACACCAGAACAGGTTTTCTTCCAGGGCAGCTTAATGATTTCAAGGGAGTCTTAGATAACCAAGTTTTCAGGGGTTTTGTGTTCGAGGGAACCCAAGACATTTGTCTTCATACTTCCTGTACACAGCACAGTGGCTGACACATAAAAGGTCCTAGTGAAATCATAAATTATTAGAATTTTAAGGCTCTAATACAACCATACCACTAACTTATGAGGAAAACAAATCCAAAAAAGGTTAACTGATTTGCTCATTGTCTCACACTACAAAATGGCAGGGCCAGTACTAGAGCCCAGGTCTTTAAATGCCATTCCAGTGCTATTTATTCTTGGTAAATACTTAACATTTATGTTCATAAAAATACTCTTGAGTGCTAGATATCCTACACATATTAAGTGGTTCCTCAAGCTATTTCTATAACTTTCTTGAAAGAAAGGATTATTTCAGGACATGGTGAATTGGAGCTTTCCCTTTCACTCCAGCTTCACCATTGCATCACCATCTCCTCCATAGCAGAGACTGATATGAACAAACATGATAAAGGAGTACAGGGGACTCTCTGCTTCTAAAGGGTTAAACCCTCATCTAAAGAACTGGAACTTTGAGAACTCAGTTGAGGGAAGGTTACAACCATTTATTCAGCAGGCATTGATAGCATCATTTATGTACCCAGCACTGGGCACTGTGGTTCGTGCTGGAAGGATGCAAAGAGAAATGAGATGCTGATGCTGACTATTAGTCAGAGAAGATATAAGTCAGCTGCTTTCATACATAGTACATGTATATAGGGACAGATGAAGTGCCGGGGAGGCTCCAAAGAGGGAAAGAACCCATCTAGTGGGAGGTAATCAGAAAAGTCTCCCTGGTCTTTGAAGCATGAGTAGGATTTGCAGATGTGGGTTTAAAGACCATTCCAGGCAGAGGGTACTGAGTGGGCTAAGGCAGAAAGGCTGGAAAGCTCTGATCTGTATGGAAAATGCTAAATCAATCTGTCAGAATTGTAAGATTTGTGAAGAAAAAAGACAAGCACGGATATATGGTTGGTGCTAAATTATTGGAACTTTGATGTAGTTAAAGAGCTTTGAGAATTTAGGGAGTCATGAGGCAAGGTTGCTAAGTAGAGCAATGATTGAGCAGTAATATAGCAATGTTTTGCTGGCAGTGTTGTGAGTGTCAGTGTAGTGGACACTGTCAATGCTCTGTCAAGTGCCCAAGTCCCCTGAGATCCCTTTTGTTATTTTTCTGTGTCCCCCTTCCCAGCTTCTGTATGCTTTGCTTCTAACAGCTCACACCTGAGATTTTATTCAGAAGACTGCCTTTGGGCTACAGGAGGCAGTTTGACAAAACAAGTTGAGTGCTGAAAATGCTGGGGAGTTGACATCCCTTGAGGCAGCCCTTAGCCAATGATTGACAGTGTGGGGATATGAAAGCCCAGCTCCCTTGCCTCCGGTTGGCAAAAACTCTAAGGTGTTATTTCTATGCAGGATCAAGCTGGGCTGGGACTTGATGAGCAAGTTCATCTTTGCTTAGTTTTTTCTCCTTCTCTATGTTGCTTCCTGTTCTCTCTTACCAGTTCCTCCCAGAAGCACTTCCTTAATACATGACTTGCTCATGAATCCTCGTCTCAGGGTCTGATTCTGACAGACAGACAGGTTGGAATGAGAGGAGTGCTAAGGTAAGGCCAGGTAGGAAGCTACAGCAGAACTCCAGGCAAGAGCTCACAGAGACCTGTGCTAGGACAGTGGCAATGTGATAACAGCAGGGAAGGCAGAGGAGAACTATTGCAGAAGCAAATAGACAAAACCTTTAAAGTATATGGGGTAGGGAGAAGTAGCAGTTAAACAAGAGTCTATAATTTCAAGCCTAGGTAATGGGATTCTGCTAAGAGTTGGAGAACCCCCCCAAAAAGAGCATACTTGGGCGGGGAGTCAGGTTCAGTTTGGAGGTATTGCCTTTGCGGTAACAGGAGGAGAATGCAGTATGAATGCTGAGCAACTAGCCAAGGGAGTCAGTACTGGAGATCTCATTTTGGCGGTCATAAGCACTGAGCTGTTCACCGAAGCCATGAATTAGGAGAAACTTCCAGAGAGAATCTGGGCTTTGTGTCCATCTATGGAGGTCCCTGATGAGGAAAACACTGTAAAGTTCTTAACCTTTGAAAAACTGAGTACAACCCCAGCAGTGGGCATGACAAGGTCTGAGATGGATCTGAGGTGACTTCTGTACCAAAGTCTATTTGGTAAAACATTCTCAGTGAGCACTGGGGGCCTGCTGCACGCTGGAGAATAAGCCATGACAGTTCTCAAGGATGTCGATCTCAAGGCAACATTGCCTTTAAAAAGGTCATTGATATAGTGATATAATAATGAATCTGTTATTTTAATCTAAAGATCTTATTACAGGATTTTAAGGCTGGAAGAGACCTAAGAGGTCATTTAGTTCATTTGACGGATGAAGAAACTTGAGGTTAGCAGTTGCCTGGTTAGTCATGGCTGGATTATGGCCAAAGAACTCATGCCTCCTAAATCCAGCGCTGGCCTCTTTCCTCAGCCAAAGCAGTGCCCATCCCCTCCTATGCTCTCTGTCCCTGTCCTGGACTGCCATTCACATCTGGTCATGTGTGGGAGGCTCTCTGCATGGAGTCATTTTCCAAATGAAGTGATGAGTTATATCTACTGGAGCATCTTAGTATGTCACAGGACTATTTTTAAGGTCTACTAAGATAAAGGATGTGAAAATGTTTTAATGTAGAAGAATACTAGTCAAATGTAACAACAATGCAAATGTCTCTACTTTCTGGCTCAGTTCCTATGTGATGATTATAGATGTGGATCGGGATCATGAAATTAAGTGAAGCTACCAGAGCTGTGCAAGACTAAACACTCTTCCTTCATTTTCGTTCACACCGGACTCCAAGCAACCAAATGAACATTATTTGTATCTGTTGAAGGAAACCATATTTAAACCCAAGCTCCTAGTTAATTGGGTCAAGTGGATGTCCCTGCTATGAAATAATTAAGCCCACAAACAAACACTGATCACCACACATGGGCCAGGCATTGTATGATGTTCCAGAGTTAGAGAAATGAAGTATAATCTATGTCCTCAGAAGTCCCATTCTAGTAAAGGCAAAAACTTGTAGATAAACAATTGAAATCCAATGAAATAAGTATAGTGATGGAGAATTGTTGCAAGGTATGGTAGTGGCAAAAAAGGAATGCTAGCTCTCATTGGGGACGGGCTTGATTCACAGAGAAGTTGGTGCTTGACCTAGAACTTGGATGAGTTGGAGGTGAGCCAGATAGGAAAGGCAGGGGATAAAGGGCATCATTTCGAGAAAGCCAACAACAATAGCAAAGGCAAGGAGGTAGGTGGTGCTTCGCTGCTTTCAGGAACTATAAGGGATTTAGTATCAGGCACGTATTTGCCAAATGAGTGAATGAATGAGTGAATGTCAGTATGTAGTAGCGATGGAAGACATGGTTGGGATGGGAGAAAGAGGCCAAATTAGTAAGGGAATTCTATGCCACGATGGCTTGCTGGCTTTATATACTCCAGGCCAGTGGTTCTCAAAGTGTGGTATCTGAACCAGCATCATCATCATTACCTGGGGTATTGTTAGAAATGCAAATTATCAGGAACGCAGACCTATTGAATCAGGAACTCTGGGGGTAGGACCCAGGAATCTGTGTTTTAAGAAGACCTCCAGGTAATCCTGATGGATGCTGAAGTTCGAGAACCACTGCTCTAGGCACTGGGGAGAAAGAAAAAGTTGAAAGAATATTTTATTGGAACAAAGAACTACATTAATTTATTGGGGCTAAAAGGAAGAAAGAAAGCATTACTTCTCTCTACAAAAATGCTAGCTCAGTCCTCCAGAAGTGCTCAGCCAGAGCCGTCTGGGGTCCTGCCTGGGTCTTTTCATTCAAGTCCCCCTGTCTCATCAGGTAAGTAATCTTGTAGAAACAGCACCTCATTACCCTCCATCAAATGAGCAGCGAGGAAGCACTTTTCATTTGAGAGCTAGATGACTAAAGAGATTTGTCTGGGGCAATCGCGGTAGATGGCAGTGATTTAAGCTAAATTCAGTTCTGGAAGACAGCTGAGCTCTGGGACAACTTGTATAAAGTTTAGGCTGAGGTATCGGCAGGAATGTTGAACAGTGTACTCAAACCTGAAATAGCAGGAATTAAATTCATTCGTGGATCCTCTTTCAAACCAATTTATATATTGAATAAAATAGAAGTTTGCACCTGGCCCCTCATCTGAAGGTGAAGTCAGATAGCCCAGGACTTGGTTGACTGAAAAAGCAAACAATCAACCACCACTATCACCCTCCCCCAAAACACTAATGAAAGAAAATGGAAAAAATCAGTAAAGAAGCCAAATGATTCATAAAAATCAATTTAAGCAGCATGAGATAAGCAGAAAGCTTAAATTTTTAAAAATGCAGTTAGGACATCAGACAATTCCAAATGAAAATAAATATCTTTAAACAAGACTCTGTATAACCTTGAGTAATTGCATTGGGCAGGATTTGACTACAAAATCCATGGTTATAGTCCAGAGAGATATGCTTGGGCAGGGACACATTATAACAGACCAAAAAAAGGTAAAAGGGGCAGTTCGAGGATGAGCACACTGAACAAGGGTTTGGCGATGCTGGACAGACTGGCTTAGAAGTCAGCTGTGTATACATGTTGAAAGCTCCCCTTTTCACCATGACACAAGCTGCCCACCACTCCCCATCCGACAGCTGGAGCTGGTGTGGCAGCCGGCAGAGCACATAGTCAATAGGCACTTACAGTAATCGAATCTTGGAGGAAGTGACACAAGTGTAAATAGCCTACTCCCGGTTGGCCTGTGATTAACATGACAACAACTTGGATGTGATTCCCTCCATGGAAGCAAGGGCAGCCTAGTCACTTGGAGTAAAACTGATAAAAGAATGTCCGGCTCTATCCATTATGCCCAAAGTCTCAGTTAGTATCGTCTGGAGAGGAAATCTAGGATGAAAGGAATAGGTGGGTGCACCTAGAAATAAGATAAGCATGTACTGAAAGTACCAACTATTTGTAAAACACCTCACATATACATTAATTCACTCAATCCTTTAGGAAGCCAATGTTAGCATGACCCCTGTTTTATCCCTTTTTGACAAGGACACAGGCTCAGAGTGGTAAAACCATCTTTCCAAACAAATGGAGTAGCAGCGCACCAGATTTGAACTCATGAGTTTTCTGAACCTAGATCCTGAGCTCTTCCAACCACGAGAAAAATCAAATGACTGGGGCTGCAGGGGAGGCAAAGTGATGTGTGGGTGTATAATCAAAAGGGATTAACGAAAAGCTTGCTAGATCCAATCTTAGGCATTAAACATGGCTCAGAGCAACCACCTCAGTCACTGTGGCTGTCTGCTCACAGGGGTACTCAGGAATGTGGAGACTCTCCAGACCTTGGTGGTTCATGTACCCTCAGAGGAAAAAAGACCCTTGCCTTCATTTTGGGATCCAAGACAAAAAAACTAACAGACCTGGAGATTTTGAATATGGTTTGAAAAACGAGGCATGGTGGGCTAAGTTAGATGAGAGCCATTTATGACAAACACAGTGGGAGAGGGTCATACCTCACTTCTCAATGGGGTGCAGATGGGGAATTCCCAAGGTCTTGCTTTTAGTGAAGCTCATTTTAAATTAGAGAGGAAAGGGGAGATGATAATTATAGACCTTGGAGGATAAGATCAAGAGCTTCACATCAGAAATAGGGGAGAGTATGGAAAAGCAAGCTCCAAGGGGGGGAAAGTGTCTTGGAAGGCAGGAGAATCTCATTTTCTTGACAGAAGCTGAGAGGCACTAGAGGGAGGGGCCAGACATCATCCTGGCTAAGGGGTAAGAGGCCCGGGGTGGACCTGGCTCTGTGAGTGAGGAAGAGTGGAGGAAGCCTCAGGCCGTGGGTTCCACCTGCCTGGGAGGCCAATAATACCCTGTAATGCCCATAATGCCACTCTGTTTGTGCTCCCTCCCAGAGCTGACACATAGATGCTCAGTGGGGCTGAAGGTATCAGTGAGGAGGGTGAGGACCACTTCTCACCTATGAGCTATCAGGTCCAGGGAGAAACATCCCAAAAGAGGTCTTAGAAGCAAGTGATTTGAGACCCCTTAGGAGAAGGGGGGTGGGCTGCGGTTGAGTCTAAGAAGGCCTGAATGCCACCAGTTATTGTTCATTTTGCCTCTTCCTGAAACCATCACTCCTTTGAGAGAACAGTCAGGTAATAGCTTATGGGGACAGAGAAGACATTTTATTCTCTTCATTGGAAGAAGGCCAACGAAGGAGAGATGGAGGAGGGAGAGGTGCTCTAATAAGCTGCTCATGATGCAAGCTACGAGGCCAAAAGCAAGCTCAAGTGACAAGAGATGCCCAGGAGCTGCCTTCAAGAGGGAGTGTGCTCCTAAATGGAGTCCTTTGGTTTAACAAGATCATGACAATTTCGCATGTGCACGTGGGAGGAGAAAGGCTAGGAGAGAATTAAATTGCTCTGCTTCCTTAAACACAAGAGAAGATAAACTTGGGAACAACTGAAGGAAAACATCCAGTGGCACTTGAGAGCTCCATGATGTCAGGGTCGGGGATAAAAGGATGTGGCCAAGAGGCCAAAGAGGGGTGTTGGTAGAACAGCAATGTTGAGGAGGGATTTCAAGGAGTTGGTTGTGGAGTGTGATGTAAACCTTCCCTTCTGTGTCCTCTACAAAATCTTTGCCAGACTTTAGATTCTTATTGATGCTTTTCCACAAGTGAATTATTGGTGGTGGGTGTCACCTAGGAAATTAGCTGAGTTCTGCTATTTGCTGTGACACAGGAGTCTGATGATTAGGGAAGTAGCCCTCTGGGTTATACATGGACCATCTCTTTTAATATTTTCAACAACTTTGTGAAATAGACACTATGTCTACCATTTGAAAGTGAGGAAGCCAAACCTCCCAGAGGTCTAGTAATTAGTCCAAGAAGCTGAGCCAAGATTGCACCAAATTCTTGTTGATGCTAGAGCTCACTTACTTCACTTCCATATTAATGGTCCTCAAAGTTTGGTTCCCTGGGCCAGCAGCATCAGCCTCACCTGGGAACTTAGAAATGCAAACTCTCAGGCCCTTCCCCAGACCTACTGAACCAGAAACTCTGGGGGTATGGCCCAGCATCTGTGCTTTAATAGACCTTCTAGATGATTCTGATGCATGCTAAAGTTTGAGGGCCATTGATCTACACTACAGTGCCTCTCGGAAAGCCTGCACAGCACTTCAGGTCTGATGGGTCTGTGACTCACTGCCGGGGAGATGACATGCCACTTGACAGCTTGAGGTACCTGAGTGAGCAAAATCTGCAGAGACACAAAATTCAGTCACTCAGCTGTAAAATGAGCTACAACCCTAAAGCTCAGAGAAACTGATGGGATCCCATGGGTGGGGAGCACGCAGATGTAATTATAGCCACTATGAAAGTCAAAGCAACAATGTTAAAAAGAAATTTTACCAGCTTGCTCCAACATCCCCCTGCCTCCAGGCCACCACAGCAGTATCTATCTTTGGGCACGATTGTCTACTTTTTGTTTTGTCATGTCTAGACTGTCTTGGAAAATGGGGGAAATGGGTCTGTCGGATTTTTACATAAAACATATATATGGCTCAGGAATACTGAACTCTGGGCTGAGCCATAGAGATGGAGGATGTGCCTGTGCGAGGCAAGAGCACCTGTCCTGGGCAGTGACATCAGGCACATCCTTCCCCCAGGTGCTGATGCAGGCCATTTCTCTGCAGCATTTGCACATGACTAGAGCTTTTCCTAATATAATAATCTAAGAGTCTGCTAGATTGCAAGTCAACATGGGGGCTGGGGAGGAATATGTATATTCAGAAAAAAGAAATATTTGAATGCAGTGTAGTTACAATATATTTAAAATCTCTAAAAGGTAGCATAGTGGTAGAAAGAGTGCTAGCCTTAGGAAAATGAAAAGAGCCTGAATTTAAATATTATTCATAATAATAATCATGAACATTTATTGGGTTCTTACCAAGTGTCAGGTATTATGCTATTGCTTTGTATGGATTATCTTATTTCATCTTTCAAAGAGTCCAGTGGATTCAGTATAAGTATCATCCCCATTTTAAATATGAGAACACTGAAGTTTAGGTAGGTGATTTGCCCAGGGTCAAATGGGCTTGATACGGACCAGACAGTCAGACTCCAGAGCTTGAAACCATTTCGCTCACTTTGTTGTGGTTTCTGCAAGGCCACCCCTTGTAAGCTGGGTGACTTGGGCCAAATTATTCACCTGTCTGAATGTCATCTGAAAACATTCAAATAATAGTAGTCCAGCAGGCCTCACAAGGTGGTAGTAAGGATCAAAAAAAGAAAAGAAAAATCACTTTGTTAACTTACTGCACACAAGAATAGTTACTATTATTGCTAGCTTACTTACATAAAGAATAAAGGACACATTTTATTGTAGGGTGATTAAAATGAGAATCAAGGAACAAGAGTAGTACCCTATCCTAGAAGGCTAGGGTAAAGTGAGTTACTGCAACTAAGCCAAGAACAAATCACCTTGGAGCTTCCCATAAGCCAAGGCAAAAAAAGAAAACAATATCTTTCACAGTTCTCACTAGCTTAATCAAAAGAGGAATGCCGTATTATTCCAACTTCTTGGAAAGAAGGAAAGACCAACTTTGTGCACTGCATTCTAAGGATAATCCATTCCCTTATTGTTTCATAAAGGATATTAACCAACACAATAGAAGTTGCTTATGATGATTTTACAAAAATTTCAGGGAAGTTTTTTGAGTGACCTTACTTATAAAAACTGAGGGCTTAACTGTCATTCTAGGAAGGTGTTTCAATGAGTTAAAATAATAGTCAATGCATGTGTAGCTTTCTGCTACCTTCACAGGGAAATAGAATCTATGTGAAGAAGAGTTTATGTTTGCTCTCAGAACGTGGAAGGATTTTTAATAGAGAGCCTTTTCCTTTGGGGATATGGGTCCAAAATTTCTTTAAAACTAGTCCTCCTTCTGCCTGCCGACATACAAATAGAGAAGGACCTCTCCAAGAAGATTGATTCTAGCCTTCTTTAAGAGAGGTGCACATGGGATCGCATGCAGAGGAGAGAGGCCCATTCAGTGAAGCACCAGCAGAAGGTCAGCTGAGGGCAGTGAGGCTCAATGAGGCAGACAGGACCATGAGGAGGCAGGGTGGCTGCCCTTGAGTACTCAAGGAGCTGCCAGGTGGAAGAGGGCATAGGTTTGGTTTTGGTAGCCCCAAGGAGCAGAACTAAGGTGAACAAGTGGAAACTGTCCATAGATCCATTGATTTTATCAACATATGGTAGCAGTTATCTTGCCTACAATGGAACTCTCGAGTGACCTGAGAAGTTAACTTGTGTTCTGATTTTTGTGGCTATGACATCTCTGGGGATCAGAGGCGGCATAGGGAAGAAGACACAAGTTTGGAGAAAATGAAAGCATTTTCCTCCTCTTCTGTCTCCACCGTGAGCCTTTGGAAAGCAGCATAGCATACTGTTGAGGGCATGAGTTCTGCCACGAAAGTCCCTGGGTTCATATCCAGCTGCTGCTATTTCCCCAGAATGATGGTACTTACCTCTTGGTACTGGTTGGTACTGGTTGTTCTCTGTATTCCATTCTCATCTCAGATCCATTCCCACCCCTCTCTGCTGTACTCAGTGCCCAAGAGACTGAAGTTTGTGGACTACATCATCCAGCTCCTAGGCCCTCTGATTTCCACTGGGGTTCAGCCAACAGAAGGTGCGAAGAGAAGGGTCAGGAATTTATTACCTCCTAATACCTCCACACAGTCCACTGACTGAGATCTTAATTTGGGCAGTGGATGCAGTCCTCGACAGCCACAGCTCCTGTGGGGAGGTCACAGCTCTCACCTCTAGCTTCTAAGAACACTGCTACCTCCCCTTGCCCTTTCCCATGGTTGTGATGAGCAATAATGATTCCTTTTGTCAGTAGTCTGTGAGTACTGCACCATCCCTAGTAGGTTCTCTTAATCCAGACTACACATTTACAAGAGTAAATAGCTCCTTTACTAAACTCTCTTCAATTCTCCCCTTTGAATATGCCATCTGTTTTCTGGCAGGGACCCTGACTGATACAAGATTGTAGGGAAGTTAATGTGCTTAGATAGCACCTGACACATAGTAAGTGCTCAGTAAATGCTGGGGATTATTACGAGCAGCAGTGGTGGTAGAGGTAACAGTGCTAGTATAGCCCAGGCCCTCCTTAGCCCCAAGGGAAGTACATAAGCTTTTTCTTATTTCTATTGTCTGAGCCATCCCAGAGCATGAAGCTCTGCCTGATGAACCATTGGGTTCTCTGGTGGGAGCAGATTAGGTGAAAATACTCGTTTGATTTGGAGGGACTAAGAAAGGAGGAAGCTGATCCTGAAGGGAGAAAAAGGACAGCTCAGAGTGGGAAACCGCCTCAGATAGGAGCCCCCCTACCCCAACAGCAAATGCTGGAGCCAGAGGATCGGGGGAAGGCTGCTGGGAGGGAGCCCCAGGAGCAGCGTCTGGCTGAAAGGAGCCATCCCAGACCCAGGTAGGGAGCAGCTCTCTGGGCAGCTGCCCCTGTGTTTTGGGATGGGATTTGCCCACCATTGGTTCAATGACAGTGTGAATGCACCCCACAACACCCTAGGTCACTTGTAAGGAGACTCTTAATGGGAGAGAGGTGAGCTCAAGTAGCTGTACTTTGGAAACAGACTGGCTGCAAGTGGGGGACCCGGGGGAGAAATACTCCTGTGACTTGTGGAATAACTTCTGTTGGAGTTGACACAAGAGAAACTCTGCTACTGTGGAGATAGTTCCCCATCACTGCAAGTGTATAAGTACACAAGGCCCACCATTTTAGAAGAAGGTTGTGTCACTGGGGGTCTTGGGAGGAAGCAGATGGCACAGTCAAATGGGTAATCAGTGAAGATTTGAATATAGAGGCTGTTTACAAAGGCGTGGGCAGACTGTAGAGAAGCAGTGGTGCCTGCAACCAGCTCAAAGTGGCCCACGGCAGCAGACTGTGAGTGCCCCTTCCCAGCTCCGTCCACCTTGAGTGACTTTGTGTTGTAGCTTGAAATCAGCCATGATGGAGCATTTAAGTCATGGAAATGAGCAAACACCACAAATCAGGCTTCTGTTTTTCATTTTTGTTTTTGGAGAGCCAGCACCTCCCTGTAAGAAGCATCTCAGAGCTATTAACAGCTAGGATCTGTGACCACTTCTAGGCTTGAAGAACTAGGGGAGGCAGCAATTACCAGAACCTCCAGGCAAAGAGCTGCATGGGCAAGGCCTCTGGACAGGAGCTTTATGGTAGAGAGGCAGACATAATGCACGGTAAGCCCACAGGGAAAGAACCGGGGAAACTTTGACCAAACTTCACTCTCCTCCCTCCTGCAGGGCTCCCATTGGCTGAACCCAATGAGAACCAGAAGGCCAGGAAGCCAGGGGACAGAATTCACACAGGTCAGCCCTCTGGGCCTGGAGGATGACCGTTGGAGAGCAGACCTGCAGAGTAAACAGCAATCACGCAGTTCCCAAGCTAGAGGATATTTGAGCACTGTGATGAGTGGAGACAGGGGCTGGCCCTGGGAATTCTGAGCCTCTTGCAACCCAAGAGTCTATGATAACAAGGCAGGTTTTTCTAAGATCCAGGGGTCCAGGCAGGTGTTTAGATGTTTGAGGTGAGCAGGGTACCATGGAAGGCAAAGAAGGAACTCCAACTGTAAGGAATCCAATTTGCCTGCCTCAGTCTGGTCCAGCCCAGCCCAGCACCCACCTCGGAATTTGATTAAGGACCCCGCCACACACACACACACATCTCCGGAAACACAGCCCTTGAGCCCTTGGAATTCATAATGAATCCCTTTTCTTTGGCTCTATTATTTAGCACATTTCTGACTAGAAAAGAAATATAAACATTTCCATGCCACATCTAATACAATTATAAGGTCATTACACATTCTGTAGTGCAAAACAGCTGTTTCCAAGATCCTTATTAGAATTTAACAGAGTTTTATTTGTTTGGGGTAAAAAAAGCAATCTTTTAAATTATGATTTAATGAGACTGTTAAATGTTATAACCAATTGGTTACTTATTAAAGCTGCATGGAGCTTGGCTATTTGGGTTCATAAGAGGTTAACTGGACTTTTCTCTGCATCCCAGCACTACACACGCACACACACACACACACACACACGCACGCACACACACACACTCACATTTATGTGCACACAGGAACAAATCCACACATTTTGATCTAAACCTTTTTTTCTCCCAAATTATGGCCTATTCTTTTAAAGACAAACTTCACAAAACTAAATAGATCTAAACTTCAAATTTCTGAGGCTGAATTGGCTTTTAAATCAAATTCATGAGTCTATGTAAAAAATATCTGGGCTTCTAAAAATCATCTTTCCAGCACCTTTGAAGAGGGAAGTGTTTGCATTGCAATTCACCAAATGATAAAATGACTGTAACCAGCCCCAATATTTGGGGTTCTACATATATAGGTTCTTGTGGGTTTTATATTATTTCTCACTGGATTGAGAAACTTTTCACACAGCTCTCTTTTCTGGGGTGAGGGTTTGGGGTGGAGGGGAAGGAAAGATTCTGCCTGATGACCTACCAGTGATCTAATACAGATGTGTCATTTTGTCAGGCTGCAATACTGTAGCAGTTAATCCACCAGCATTTATAATAATTGCTGTATCCTGCAGAAGCCGTACTGTGACACAATGTATCCCTGGAATTCATAAGTAGGTTGTTTAAATGCAAAATAATTATTAAGCACTCAGTCTTGGAATTCATCCTGAGATAAGTAGCCCTTAAGAAAATGTCTAATACAAAATGACATTTGGGTTTTAGAATATATAACCTTTTGTATTAATGGTATCCCAAGGTGTTTTACATAGTAATTGGATGGTAGTGTGGTAAGTATTTCAGTAAATGAAATGGCTCTTGGGACTGAAGTAGAGGTTTAGCTATTCTTGGATTTCAAGTTGGATTTCACTGACTATGGGGAAGTGAGCTGGAATGCCAGGCTTTTAAAGTAGCCCAAGGACTTCTTGAAACTTCACTGAAAACATCAGGAACCAGGAAGGGTCTCAGATGTAAAGAGAATGACCACCTCTGTGATAGATGAGGGACCTGGGTACAAAGGTGAGTTAGTGGCCCACACAGGGCTGGAAACCAGGTCTCCTAACCAGGGGGACCTGAGGCAGAATATTCATTCAGGTTCACATTTCGGCTCTACCAGGTCCTAGCTGGGTAACTTAGGCAATTTATGTAATATTGCTAGGCCTCCATTTTGTCATCTGCAAAATGAAAAATAATAATATCTGCCAGAGTCAGAGGAGAGATGAAAATAATATATATACATAAAGTAACATATATATAAAGTATATATGTATAAAGTAATATATATAATAATATATATATAAAGCAAATGGTGGTTATTATAAGTCCACATTGCCATAAATCTTTCCTGCTTGAACATTTTCAGTATCGATTTGCATCATTTATCGTATTAATGCTGTTATGTTTTGCAATTACAAGTTATAATTAGGCAAATATGACTCATCCGACTTTCCATGTCCAATTCTTAGCACTCCACCCGCACATCAAGAAACAAATCAAAATGCAATTAGATGCTGACTAGATTCTAAATAGAAAGTTTATAATTTATTGTCTCATAGAAGATTACATTGTGAAAGTGAATTGATCTCATGTCAGTACTGGAAGGGTTGAGACTGGATCTATGTCAAGCATGAAGATTAATGTAAATGCTAACTTGACATGTTTGGTGAGGAAATGTCTTAAATTGCAATGGATGGGTGTGAAAAAGTGCAACCATACAGCAATGGGCTGAGAGAGAGACTTTCCCTGGCATATTTAAACATGTAACATTCTGCATTTTTTTGTATATCATAATATACATAAATATACATATATATGTGTATATATATACCACTACCACCCAATTTAAATATATGAAAGTTTGTATTTAACTCCTCCAAAAAATTAAGGATATTTATTAATTTTACCAAAGGAGTCACAACCAGAGGGCTCTTTGAAATGCCACATCTCCCTAGTGTGAGTAAAATATGATTTGACTCATCTTAAAATCAATTTACAAGTAAAATTTTCAGGAAAACATCTGCTAGGTAAAGCAAGTTCTGCCAGTATCCTGCAATGAAAGTGACAGTGTTATGTTCAGTTTTTATAATGGATAAAATTATGTGAGCAAAGAACATAATTATATATTTGAGAAAGTGTATAGAAGTACTTATAAACCTGGGCTTTAAAAATCATGTTTTAAATTTCTAAATCAGTATATGGAACTATTCAGCATTTACTTATTTCTCCAGATCAGCCATCTTTGAGACATAAGGTGGGTCATTCCACAAATATTATGGAAAACCTACTAATGGCCACACCTTGGAGGCTATTAGAGAAGTTGCAAAGTATTTGCACACTGGTGACCTAATTTAATCTTCTGACAACTCTGTGGCCTGGAATATTATTATCCCCATTCTACTGATGAGGAAATTTGAGGCTCAAAAAATGAAGCAACTTATATAAGCTCACAAGGCTAATGCTTGGCAAGGCTGAAATTCTGGGCTGGCCTCCTACATAGTTTTGGGGGGTTTTTTTGCTGAGGAAGATTAGCCCTGAGCTAACATCTGTGCCAGTCTTCCTCTATTTTGTATGTGGGTCACCGCCAAAGCATGGCAGATGAGTGGTGTAGGTCTGCACCTGGGATCCAAACCCACAAACCGGGCTGCTGAAGTGGAGCATGCTGAACTTCACCACTATACCATGGGGCCGGTCCCCCCACAGTAGTTCTTAAAACCTGCCACTCTCCCCTTATTCCCCACTGCCTTGTTTCTGTGCAGCACCATCTCTTACCTCAACTCTCACAGCAACCTCCTCTTTCTTTCTCTGCCTCCAGCCTTACTCCAGTCCATACATCACACATCTGGCCTTACAGCTCTCTGCTCAAAGCCGTCAGTGGCTTCTCATTACCAACGGATAAAGTCCAAACTCTGTAACATGTATTTAAGTCTCTGCACCATCTGCTCTCCTTATATGTCTCTACCCTTATTTTCACTCCTTCCTGCTTTGCATGTTTTAATCCCAGCCATGCAGTCTGATTGTAGGTCTCAGCAAATGCTACATATGTCACTTCTACTTACTTGCTCATGCTGTCTCTTCTCTCTGAAATGCCTTTCTTCCATCTTCATCTGGATCACTCTTTGCTTACCCTTCACGACTCTTTGGGTATCACCTCCAAGGACCCTTCTCTGCCCTCCTCCATCTTCCTTCTACTGGCTTTGCTGTATCTCTCCAGGGCTTATATAATTTCAATGGATGCATTATTTCATGGGAATATGATTGACTGGGTGTGTCCCTTGACATCAGAGACTCTGCTACCATCTTTGTCTCCCCAGAGTCTGGCTCAGGGCTTGGTCCTCATTAGGTGCACAGTAAATATTTGCTGACTGGATTAGTGCATATGTGAATAAGTAATAAAACACAGTCCAGGGCTCTTAAATATAAGTCCAATTCTCTTTTCAATAGCCAAAGCTAAGTAACAAAAGATAGCAAGCCCCTCCAGGTCTCACATTCAAGAAGCTCACAGACCAAACGGGGGTGGGACACAGAGACAGAACTAGCAGGAGATGGTAGCAAATGGTGCTGCGTCAAGTGCTCGGGGATTCCTCACAGCACTACTCTCTCTGAAAGCTCTAAGGAAGAATCCTTCCTTGCCTCTCTCTAGCTTCTGTTGGCTCCCAGCAATCCTTGGTGTTCCTCAGTTTGTGGCTGTATCACTCCGAGCTCTGCCTCCATTTTCGCATGATCTTGCTCCCTGTGTGTCTTCACATGGCCTTCTTCTTGTAAGGACACCAGTCATTGGATTTAGAGCCTACCCTATTCCAGTATGACCTCATCTCAACTTAGCTAATTACATCTGCAAAGACCTTACTTCCAAATAAGGTCATGTGATATTTCACATTCTGAGGTGCCAGTGGACACAAATTTTGGAGGGACATCATTCAACCCAGTATAGGAGGTATCTCTCAGTCCAATAGATGGTAGAATTTACAAAGCAGTTACCAAGACCCTTCTTTACCCCCTCCCAAGCCTAGGTTGGAATGTCTGCAGAACTTAGCTTGACTGGATGTCTTTCCCTTAAACCCCCAGTTTTCCCATGACTGGGATCCCAATAACTAATGCCAGACATTCTTGATATCAACCCCTCTTTTTTTGGACCCCAGGCAACTTCCTACCCCCTCCTTCTGTTTGGATGATACCACAAACTAGAGCAGCCTCACTCTGGACTTTGGTCTAATGGTACTTTGTATCTTCCTGCTGTTGCTCTCACAGATTGGCCCCCCTATTCAGAGCAATCACAGACTCATATCTCCATGTATGTGCTCCCAAGCCCTGCCCTGGCTCCCACACTCTGACATCTGGCCTTGCTAGGCCTGCAGCTCCAATGGTTTCCCAGTCCTGGTATCTCTGGGCTGGCTCATCTTACTTCTCACAAAGCCCTGATTCTAACAAAGGAATATCTTTTCCCCGAAGTAAGTTTTCCCTTTCTGAAATCCCCTGTGGCTTTTGCAGCTCTCATTTATAAACCGAAACAGTCCAGATGACAAGCTCCAAATGTACTAACACTTTAGCGTCATAACCTGTTAGAAGGGAAAATATTCTTGGTTGTCTTCCTCTCTTTAAGATGTTTTCTGTTGATCAATCTGCATGCTTCCCTCTAGGGCATCACTTTAAAATACCTATAAAAGCAAAGGCAGGGTATTCAGCTATATTTGTACAATCGTTGCTGGCGTGCTATATGGAAGACAGATGTGAATTTCATCTTTCATTAGCACAGTACCTATAGTCTTTTAAAAATGGACCTGCTTATGAATGTGAGGTATGAAATCCATCTTAATATACTCTTCACCTTAAAAAGAAAACAGCAAATTTCACACCAGTAACTTCCTCCTGTATCAGGCAATGGGGTGAGATGAGGTTCTGACAAAAATGGTAGGTATTACATAACACTCCCATCTTCTTACAGATGCGTGCGCAGTTTTAAAATAGAAACGGGAAAGCGGTGCATTGTGTGCAGAAGCAAACTATTTGAGGGAAGATAGCAACATTCCCATTGCCCACAAATATGAAAGTAACAAATAAGAAGGGGAGGAAAAATATCCCTGTTGGGCGTCTCAGGGTGACGTCAGAGAAAGGATGTTGGTTAGACATCGTTTGGGGGGGGTTTCAGCATCACAGGAAGGGTTTCCACCCCCTTGAGGGGCCAGCTGTCTTTGAGTCAGGAGAATCTGCCCCTGTGTCCAGAAGCAGTGTCTTGGTAGCCACTTTGTAAAATTGTACCATCTATAGAAAGGATATACTGGGTTGAATAATGTCCCCTAAAAATTCATGTCCACTTGGAACCTCAGAATGTGACCTTATTTGGAAATAAGGTCTTTACAGATGTAATTAGTTAAGATGAAGTCACACTGGATTATAATAGGTCCTAAACCAATGGCTGGTGCCTTACAAGAAGAAGGCCACGTGAAAACACACAGGGAAGACTAAGAGGTGACGGAGACAGAGATTGGAGTGATGCAGCTACAAACCAAGGAACATCAAGGATTGCTGGGAGCCATAGGAAGCTGGGGGGTGGCAAGGACAGATTCTCTGTTATTTTAAGCCACCAGTTTGTAGTAATTTGTTACTTCAGCCCTGGGAAACTAATATACCACCCAATCCATTTTCACAACTGGGAAAAAAAGAAGCTGTCTGTCTTGCTACTGCCCCCCCAACGAAGATGGTGCCCCAAGTCATGCAAGTGCTTTCTCTGACCACCAATCCATCTTGCTCATTCAATCTTCAAGCTCTGGTTCTCACTCTTGGCATTACCCTTTCACCTTACCCACCACCAAATCTAGTTCCTTCAAGACCTCACTTAAGGCCTCAGCCCTCATCAAACTCACACTATTTTAGGGTGTCCTCCTGCTTCTCTATTCATTGTTTAGACGAATCATTTGGGCCCACCACTGGCAGCTTTGAGCCCTCTCCAAATCCCATGCTCCTGCCGTTCCTCCAGGTACCTCCTGGTCCCTCAGCCCTGGAGAGTCTCTGCACATACAACAGATACTCACTGAATGTGTATTACATGCCAAGTGGGTCAACAGCCCAACAAAAAATTGTATAGCTTTTCATATAGCCTTCAGGGGCTTGCTCCAGTGCTGGAATGCAGATCCAAACAAGCTGTACACATAAGTTAGGTTTAGGAGGTGGCTTGATATAGTGGGAAGAGAAGTCACTGTGAAGACCTAATGTGGAGATCCAAAGCCTTTGCTACTTATTAGGTATTTCACACAAATTAGAGGTGACAGAGGGCAAGTGATTTCCTCCCCCATTGGCAATTCTTAGTTTAGGGCCCATCTTTGCACCCAGACCCTCTGTTAGACCGTTGTATCCATCCATGTACACAGACTGCATGGGCAAGGGGAAGGATGGGCCGTGCTGCTGAGGCTTGAATTCAGGAGTTTTTTCATTGAAAGCATAAGAGGGGGGAGCACACCACTGGACGTGGAACCTCTGAAGCTAATCAGGGAGTGATGTTCTTTGCCTGCCATGGGTGTCCTGTCCCATGTATCTCAGATCCAGTTCCCTACAGGCCCTGCTCCAGCCTGGAGGCAGACCGTCCTCCTCACCCTCAGCTGCTGTTGCCTACAAGAGAGCAGAAGGGACATGCAGAAAGTCAGCAGCCTGGCTGCTCCCACTAAGCAGCGGGTCATCATCCCTGGGCCCCTGCTCAGGGCACCCCTGACTCCCAGGGGTGGCGCACTGTCAGCATCATTCCCAACCTTCATCAAAAACTCTACCAAAAGTCTTATTCTTCAATCTAGATCCTGATGCTTTCTTTCAGATATTTCCCTTTTCTTCTAGGCCATCATTTGTTTCCAGTGTTGCAGTGATTTCATCTCTTTTTTCATGGAAAAAAGTTTTTTCTTTCATTTCTAGGGATTTGAGTCAGGAAGAGGAGACTATAGTGTGTGCTTAATCTACCACCTTGACTAGGAAGCCCAGGCAAATTATTTAATTGCTCTAAGCCTTGTTATTTTTATTGTTAAATTAGAAAAACAATAGTAGCTATCTCACAAACTTGCTATATGGATTAAATGAGATAATGCACAAGAAGTGCTTAGTGCAATGCCCACATACAGGAGGGGCATGGATATAATAAATGCATAACCTTTGATGAATCACCTAACTTCTTTGAACCTCAGGTCCCTCCTCTGTAAAATGGGGTCATGAAACGACTTCATATCTGACACCAGTCAATGCCTTTGTCTTCTACTTTTCTCCTGAAAAACCTATGCTCCAGCCACAGTGGCCCATTTGAAGTTCCCCAAGCAGTTCATTGTTTCCAGGCTTTTGTGCTTTATTGAATTATTCTTTTTGCCTCTAATATTCACATTGTGCCTATACTTCCCTGCCTCGGGAAACACTACTCACCTTCAAGCTTACTCAAGTCTCATGTTCTTTGGTAACCCTTAATTCAGGCAGAGGTCCTTCAGTCATTCAATCGAAAATTATTTATTGAGCATCACACTAGGCTAGGAGCTGAAAATTCAGCAGTGAACGAGACAAATCCCTGCTCTCATGGAGCTAAATTTTTTAAAATAGACTTTATTTTTTAGAGCAATTTTAGGTTCACAGCAAAACTGAGAGGAAGGTACAGAGATTTCCCATATACCTCCTGCCCCCACACATGCATAGCCTCCCTCATTGTCAACATCCCTCACTACAGTGGTAAATTTGTTATAATCTATGAACCTATATAAACACATTGTTATCACCCAAAGTCCATAGCTAACATTAGGGTTCACTCGTGGTGGTGTAAATTCTATAGGTTTTGACAAATATATAATGACATGTATCCATTATGGTGTTGTGCAGAGTATTTTCACTGCCCTAAGAATCCTCTGTGCTTCACATATTCATCCCTCCCTCCCCCCCCCACTAACCCTTGGCAAACATTGATCTCTTTACTGTCTCCATAGTTTTGCCTTTTCCAGAATGTCACAGAGCTGGAATCACACAGTATGTATCCTTTCCAGATTGGCTTCTTTCACTTAGTAATATGCATTTCAGTTTCTCCATGTCTTTTTGTGCCTTGATAGCCCATGTCTTTTTAGCACTGGATAACATTCTATTGTTTGGATGTACCATAGTTTATTTAGCCATTCACCAACTGAAGGACATCTTGGTTGCTTCCAATTTTTGATGATTATAAATAAAGTGCTATAAACATCCATCCATGTGCAGGTTTTTGTGTGGACATAATTTTTCAACTCCTTTGGCTAAATACCAAAGACTTCAATTTCTAGAATGTATGGTAAGAGTATATTTAGTTTTGTAAGAAACTGCCAAACTGTCTTCCAAAGCAGCTGCACCATTTTGTGTTCCCACCAGCAGTGCATGAGAGCTCCTGTTGCTTCATATCCTCGCCAGCATCTGATGTTGTCAGTGTTTTGGATTTTGGCCATTCTAATAGGTGTGTAGTGGTATCTCATTGTTGTTTTAATTTGCATTTTCCTAATAACACGTGATGTAAAGCATCTTTTCATAGCAGCTAATATTTTAATTCTGGCAAGGTAGTCTCTCCTGTCTACAGCCACAGGCCACAGGCACAGCCCTCTCTAGAAGCAATCATGCATCACTATATCATTGCTGTCTCCTGCAGGCTGGGAGGCTGTGAAGCAGGCCCTGTCAACTTTCATTTTCTTATCCCCCAGAGAACTTGGCACAAGACAGGGGCTCAATAAATGTATGTGAGATGACTGCATGTTGAATGATTGGTTGAAAATTTGAGCAGCACACTGGTTTAGAGAATCCATAGCTATGGACAAGAGTAAGAAGATATGTAGCAGTGTTTGTGAAGTAGTAGGCAACAGGTATATTATGTCAGTGTCCCGATCAAGTGCTGCTCTCAAAATTGCAAACTGACTTCTGGCCAGAGCCCTCTTGGAAGTTTTCTTGTTCTGCAAGTGCAGCTCTTTCCCTCTGCTTGACAGGGGAATGTATTGAGCCCTCCCAGATGGGCCTTTCCCCAGGCAGGGCCCACTGGGGCCCAAATGAATCAAGTTGAAGGAGAGAGAGCAGAGTCAGCAGTCATAGACTTAGCTGCAAGGTCAGACCCCATCTGAAAATAGGCATGACAGAAAACAGGGTTTCTTGGATCATTGTACAAGGAAAAGGGATGTTTCATTCTTTTGCTGATGAATACCTTCTCACTGTATGGCTAAATGATGCTATCATGAATACCTTCTCATTGTATGGCTAAATAATGTTCATGTCCCAACTAAGATGAGACCCAGGAGAATTGTGGCAAAAGCCTGGAACCCAGTGTTAGAAGGCGCAGTTTCAGCCCTAGCACCACCCCAGACAACTCAAGAGAACTTGGACTCCTGACCTCTCTATGCCTCAGTTTCCAGATCAAATAAAACGGGTGTGGTGAAAACTTCCTCCTGGGTCTGATGTGATGAAGAAGTATGGCAGTGATAGGAAATGCTTTGAAAAACTATAAAGCACTCTACAAAAGCAAAGTATTAATATTTCCCTCTTAGAAGCAAGTTCTTAAAGTGACCCCTTGCCTAATCAGCTTCCTTTTCTTTTCTCTGTCTCTGCTGCAGGAAGCAGCACCTAAAGAAACATGGAGAAAAGAGCAGAGAATGCAGAATTGAGGGAACCAATGGCCTCTGAGAAAGGAAAGGAGCAGAGGAGAAAGAATACATAGGAACCAATGGTGCAACACAAGAGCACTGAGCAATACCTGGCCTCATGACAATGTTTTCATTATTCAAAGCACATTTACTACCTTATTTTATTCTCACAATAGCTGTTGAGTCTATCCAAGTAGGAAAGACATCCTGCTCCATTTGAATGATGAACAAACTGAGGCCTAAAGAGGATAAGTGTCTGTTTGAAGTTCATGGAAGTTCCAAGGTGAGCCAGAACTAGAATAAATGTCTCCTAAATCCTAGCCTGATGCCTTTTCCAATACAGCACAGCATGCTGCAGGGTCAGGCGCAAGGGAGTGCTCCTTGCTGTGCCCGTGAGCACTCCACTAGGTCCTGCGGTCCTGCAGTCCTTGAACCAAGAGGGAACCGGGGATGCTGCCTTAGCTTCTGGAGTCTTAATAGACTGCTTTGAGATTGTGATGAAAGCTCTGTAACTGGCTTCCAGAAAAATGCGTGCACCTCACCCACTGTTTTAACATACAAGTTCAAGGGATTGCCTGGAGCCAACGTACAGGTCTGGAGAGAGTCCCTCTTCCAGGGTGTACTTGGGGGCGTGTTCTAAGCAAAGAGGTGCAACATTACCGACTGTTTAGGGGAAAACTGATGTGTAAGGGAGTCCTTTTGGTTTTTTCTACATATAATACCTCAACTAACTCATAAGTTTCTAAAAGGAACGGAATTTAGAAACAGGAGAATAAAAAGTAGATTTCAATCCAAGCAGCCTGTTCCAAGAACTGCCCAAACTTTAGAGATACAAATCCAATTTTTAAAAGGCTTTGAAGTAGGCCCAATAGGTTTTTAACTTTGGAAACTGCTGCTATGACTGTTATTATTATTATTATTATTTTACCATTTCTGTGATTCTAGTCATTTTTCTTTCCAAATCTAAGATTTCACCTAAATAATACTAGCTAGGAAAGCTAAATGTAAATGGCTGAAATTTGCAAAACTCTTTGCTCAGGAAAGCTGGTAAGGTAAAAGGTCAAAACGACTACTAAGAAGAATAGTTTAGTCTCTTGTTTGTAAATTGAAATCACGACAAGGTTGAATGAACTACAGTTGTGGTCTTTCCTACAACTCAGGGTAAATTCCCACAGCCATTCCTTTAAGACTTGATTCCAAACATTTCTATACCATTTTTTATGTATATCCTAAATGTAAATTCATTTAAAAAAAAACACTGAGGAAAATCTTGGTTCAATGGTTTTGAGCTGTATAATCAAAAATGTGCTTGGTTCATTCAATGTGAGATCTCTTTACTGAGGAGAAATTCTTTAAAAACTGGATATTTAAAAATTCTTGTCCAAAATCCACTCTCATGGCTAATGTGCAGCCCCTCCAGACTCTTTCCTGGGCTTCAGTCCTTCCACGTTTTTACGTGAAATCTGGAAGTGCCCCTGGAATCCCTCATTCAAAACGTCTGGAGTTGAAGTCCCTTTTCCCCTTAAAACTTACTCCTCCTCTTCCAGTTCCTATTGAAGTCACCGTTATCCACCCAGGTGTGCAGGCGAGACACCCCCAAGATACCTCGGATGCTTCCATCCCTGTTCCCCACCCAGCCCCACGCATGTCAGCCAGTTGCCACGTCCTCAGTTGTCTATCTTCACAGCATCTCTCACCTGCCCCATCATCTCCATCCTCACAGTTGCTCTCTTAGCTCTTATGTGACTGATGTTACTGATTTTCCCACATCTCATATCGATGTGCTCCTTCTTAATACTGTACTTTTGAACAAAGCCAAACACTACACACACACACAAAAGAGCTCTATCAAGTCATTCCCGTGCTCAAAACTTTCAAAAGCTTTCCAAAACTGTCCAAATTACTTATCATGGCATTCAAAGCTCTCCAGAGCCTGGTTCCTACCTATATTTCTAGGCTTCTCTTCCTCCCCAATTACACATTCTAGACTCCAGTCAAATTCACTGTTTTCTGCTCCCATGCTCCTCTCTGCTCTCACTCTTGACTCCATTAGAGGGAGGGTTTGGAGCTTTGCTGCCTAGTTTTTCACACTCAGCCCATTACTCGGTGTTACACTGGGCACACAGCCTCTCTATGCCCCTTGTTTCTAACAGGAGAATAACACAGGTGCTGTGAGCATGACATGATTTAAGTATGTAAAACGCTTAGCAGAGTGTCCAGCACACAGGAAGATATAAATAATTGTCAACTATTGTTATTATTATGCCCAGAATGCAGGTTTTTTCTCCCTGATTTATTTTTATCCAAATTCTTGTCATTTTTCAATGCCAAACACAGATGTCACCAATCTTTTAAAGCCTTCTCTTGCCTTTACAACTCAAAGGATGATCTTTCTTCTATGAACTGTCCCACTGCATTCATCTCCAAGTTCTTTATGTTATATATACCACTTTCTAACTTACATTTATTTGTATCCACACATTATCTCTGCTACCAAATTATAAATTCCTTTTTAGAGCAGGATTTATTCATTCACTTAATAGCAATTGATGGCCTGGTATGTGCTGGGCATTGTGCTAAGCACAAGATCAATATCTCATTCCTCTTTCTCTGCTCACCAGCATCTAGCACAGTAAGACATAGCTGGTGTTTCACAAAAACAGACAGAAAAAATATTTCTGTCATAAATGGATAATTATGCCCATTCCATTTACGATTTGGTAAGAACATAAATGATCTCTTTTCCCCCAAATTGAGAGAATGTGTAAGCCTCAATAAGGTGAAATTAGCAACCTCAGACTATTGTAAAACAAAACTTTAAAATTCTGTAATCCTAAGTGCTTCCATCTTTTAAAAAATATTTTAAAAAATTAACATTTTTACTTAACAAAATTCCTAGTTTTTTTAGAATTTAAAAACATGTACAGGTTGATGGGATATTACTCAGTGATAAAAAGGAATGGACTAATAATATATGCAACAACTTGGATGGATCTTGAGGGTGTTATGCTAAGTGAAAAAGCCAGATCTCAAAAGGTAACATTCTGTATGATTCTATTTATATAACATTCTCAAAATGACAAAATTATTGAGATGGAGAACAGATTAGAGGTTGTCAGGAGTTAGAGGAGGTGAGGGGAAGTGGGTGGTGTGACTATAAAGTGTAGTACAAGGGAGATCTTTGTGGTGATGGGATAGGTCTGTATCTTGATTGGGATGATGAGTACAAGAATCTACACATGTGATCAAATGACAGAACTATACACACACATCGCAGCAACGTCAATTTCTTGGTTTCAGTATTCTATAGTTACATTAAACATGACCATTGGGGGAAACTGGGTGATGGGTACACTATACCTCTCTATATAATCTTTGCAACTTGCTGTGAATCTGTAATTATTTCAAAATTAAAAGTTAAAAAATATACAGGTTTAAGGTGGGAAGTGGTCTGGGCTATTCTGAGAAATTAAAAAGGAATCACCACGTTTACGAGAGATTCATGGGGCTGGGACTCCATTGGGAACATAAACAACTTCATGGGAAACTCTGCTGTTGATCCTGACATCATTGCTCATCAGAGATACTCTTGCCATCATGTAATATCCCTCTTTATCCCTGTCACTGCTTTCTTTTGGTGCACATTTGCCTTCTATATGCATTCTCTTGATCCCTTATTTTTCAACCTTCTATATGGTTTAGGTATATTCTAGGTATATAGGTATATAAAGAGCATTTTTATTTGTTCTTAATACAGTTTGAGAATCTATACATAAAGATGTGAGTTTAATGCATTTACATAGTGCATCAGTGAGCATTCAACTGGAGAAAAAGAACCAGTAGGAGATATATATTAGGAAATTTATTGCAAGGAATTGGATCACATAAATATGGGGGCTGGCTAGGCAAGCCTGAAATTGTAGGGCAGGCAGTCAGAAAGGGCAGCCTGGAACTCATGGGCATGGGCTGAAGCTGCTGTCCACAGACTGAATTTCTTCTTCAGAGAAGCCTCAGCTCTGCTTCTAAGACCTTTCAACTGACTGAATCAGACACTCACAGATTATCTAGGATAATCTCTGCTACTTAAAGTCAACTGATTATGGACTTTAATCACATCTACAAAATACCTTCACAGCACCATCTAGATTAGTGTTTGAGTAACTGGGGACTAGTCAAGTTGATAAATAAAACTGACCATCACAAACAGTATGTTGTTATCATTAACATATTTGGATTAATTCCTATCATCTTATCTGGATTTTGTATTTACTAGGTTTTTTAGTTGTTGCTGCTGCTTCTCCTTCTCCTCCCTCTCCTCCTTCTTTTCCTCCTAATCCCCTCTCCTCTCACTCCTCCCCCTCCTTCTTTCTTAATTTCCTGCCTTCTGTTAAACTGTGAGTTTCTCAATTACCTTTTAGCAATTTTCTAGCTTACAAATTGTAAATTTCTCTTTTTTTTTTTTTTTTTTGTGGGGAAGACCAGCCCTGAGCTAACATCCGTTGCCAATCCTCCCCTTTTTGCTGAGGAAGACTGGCCCTGGGCTAACATCTGTGCTCATCTTCCTCCACTTTATATGGGACGCCGCCACGGCATGGCTGACAGGCAGTTCGTCGGCGGGCACCCGGGATCCGAACTCGCAAACCCCGGGCTGCAAAGCGCAAACTAAACCGCTGCGCCACCGGGTGGCCCCTGTAAATTTCTTTTTTTTATTTTTTATGTGATTGCACTTAAATTTTTAAGACCCATATCTAACTTCGTATTTTTCTAACAAAATCTGAAGTTGATCATCCTTATTAATCCAAACAACATGAGGAAAATAGAATATTCTAATTCTATCTGAATTACTCCCTCCTAACAGAATAGTTCATTTCACAGAGCCTTATTTTTAAACTCTTAGATTAGTTTTTTTTTTTCACTGTCCACTGTCATTTTTATTTATGAACATGCTTACTAATGTTTTTTAACTCATCATCACCACTTGGGTTCTATTCCTTCCTTCTAGATTCTATCTTCCTCATCAGAAAGTTATTTCAATGAGTAATAAACTCTCTTTGTATGTCTCAAAATATCTTTACTTCACCCCCATTCTTGAGTGATTGTTTAGGTTAGTGTAGGATTCTGAATTGGCTGTTATATTTTTCCTTTGACACTTGGAAGGCATTATTCCATTTTATTCCACATTACCTTCTGACTGATGAAGTCACTGTCAATCTGATTGTTTTTCCTCATAGATTGATTATCTGTCTTATCTCTTCTGGTGGTTTTTAAGATTTCTTCTTTGTATTTCATGTACTACAGTTTCTCGCTTTCTCTCTCTCTGGCTCTCTCTCTCTCAGTTTTCTTCAATTTGGGATTTGGTGTGTGACTTTTCAATATGAAAATTCTTGTCTTACTAGAATATTCTCCAACATGTTTGTGTGTTACTACTCCTGCATTCCTCTCTCTCCCCTTCTGGAACTCTTTTATACACATATTGGAGTTTCTTATTCTATTCTTCACATCTCTCATTACCTCTTTCTTATCATACATCTTTTGAGGTCCCTAAGTTGCATCTTTTGAGGTTCCTAAACCTCTATTTAGTAGTGGGGTTTTAATTTCCCAAGTACTTAAATTCATCTTCCAATATATTAATTCTTGCTTTGCTCTACTTTGACATGTTCTGTTGAATTTTACAATTATGATAGATATATTTTTCATTTCTAGTATAAATACTTATTTTCAAGTCTGCTTACTCTGTTTTTATAATGTCTTCTAACATTATGAGTTCAGTTGATCCATTTATCTCTTTGAACATTTTTTAACATACTTTGAAGTCCTTTGGAAGCTGCTCTGTTGTCTTTAGTTTCTCAACTGGAAATTTTCTCATTTGTTGTGTCTGCTGACACTCCCTTAAGGGGATGGATTTTCTGATGTGCTTCATATCTTTTTACTGCTCGCTTATTTTCAGTGGTGGTTTTGCATGGTAGTTTCTCAGTAGAGCCCTGGATGGTGGAGGTGATTGCATCCAGCAGGTTAGCATTTGCTTCTAACAGTGCCCTCCAGATTTGCCAATTCTGGACCACTTAGAAATTGTTTTATAATAAAATATTTCAGACATACAAAAAAGCAGAAAGAGTAGTATAATGGATACCTGTGTAGCCATTATCCAACTTAAGAAATAAAATATTATAAATACTTTTGAGGCCTCCATCTATCTTCTTTCAACTGCAATTTTCTCCCTGGTCCCACATCCAGAGATTGCTGAATTTGGTGGGTTTTGGTCCTTTACACATCCATCTATTCCTCTAAATAATTCCTCTAAATAATAAGTGTTGCTCTGTATATTTTTAAACTTTATAAAATGGTATCACACAGCATCCTTTTGCTACTTTCATTTTTCAATTAAAAATTTTTTATAAAATATAAATCAGTTATAAATATAAATCACCAGTTATAAATATCATTTCACCTTGCTCTTCATCTTTCTCAATTCCTAGAATTAGCATTTTAATATTTGCCATTATTATGAGTTTGAAATCATATCTCCTTGTGATTTTCATTTATGTTTTATTTCTCTAGTGCCCAGAAAGAGGGAGCATCTTTTCCCACTTCCACATTCGCTGTTTGAATTTCTCCCTCTTATTCTTGTTCTCTTTCAAATTCTCTTTCTTCTTGATTTGTGGGACACATTAGAATTAGCCAGATGCTAATTCCCAGTAGTATGCATGGAAAATGTCTTCTCCCAGTCTGAGACTTATCCTTCACTGTTTTAAAGGGTGACATTTAGATTACAGAAGTTTTTCATCTTAATAGAGTCAAAGCTCTCAATCTATTACTTTAAAATTTGTAGTTACTTGCCTTGTTAAAAAAATCCTTCCAGGGGCCGTCCTGGTGGCGTAGTGGTTAAATTTTCATGCTCCACTTCTGCGGCCCAGGGTTCACAGGTTCATATCCAGGGCGCAGACCTACACACTACTTATCAAGTCATGCTGTGGCAGAGTCCCACGTATAAAGTGGAGGAAGATGGGCACAGATGTTGGCCCAGGGCCAATCTTCCTCAGCAAAAAGAGGAGGATTAGCAGAGGATGTTAGCTCAGGACTAATCTTCCTCAAACACACAAAAAATCCTTCCACACTTTGAGTCATAAAAATATTTTCCGACTTTTTTGTTAATTTTAGAGCTTTGCTATCTAAATTTAGCACTTAAACCAACCTGAAATTTATTTTGAGTATGGTGTAAGATAGGATTCAGTTTTACTTTTGTATACAAATAATTCATTATACCAGTAACTTTGACTAAATTTTCTTTTTCCTAACTGCTCTACAGTTCCACCTCTATCATATGTCAACTTTGCTTTCATGTATAGGCCTCCTTCTTGCCTTTTTTCTGTTCTGTTGGGTTTTCTGTCTTCTCTGTGTCAATTCCTCACCTTTTTATTTGCTATAACTTGATAAAAAGATTTTATATCTGGTAGGGGAAACCCCACTCAACCTTACTCTTCTTAAGTTGCCTTAGCTATGTGTGGCACATTGCTTTTTCATATAAATTTTAGGACCAGCTTGTCAAGTTCCATTAAAGAATAGTCCATTTTTACTGGAAATATTGAAATATTAGTGTAAATCATGCATTTTACACTAATTACACTAAGTAGCTATATAAATTAGTGTAAATTATGAATGTTGAGTCTTCTAATTCTTGATACTCAGTGTGTGGTTTGTGGACCAGCAGCATGCGCATCACCTTGGAGCTTGTTAGGAATGCAGAACCTTGAATCTCACCCCAGACCTACTGAACCAGAAGCTGCATTTGAACAAGATTCCAGGTGTTTCATATGCACATTAAAGTTTGGGGAGCCCTGGTGTAATTCATAAACATGGATGCCCTCTCCAATTATCTAGATCTTTGTAAATTTGTCCATAATGGTGTTGTACCTCTTTTGTTAGATTTATTGCTGGATACATTTTTTTGCCATTATCAATGACATACTTTAACTGTTCTCTAGGTATTACACACGTATAGGAATGCAGTTGGTGTTTGTATATCAAACTTCTATGAAATTTGTTTTACTGACATCTCACAATTCACTAATCCTTCCACTGTGTCTAATCCACTATTAAACCAATCTATTAAATACTTAATATTGGTTATTATACTTTTATTTCTAAAATTGCTATTTGATTCCTTTTTTACAGATTCTCTGCTGCATTCTCTGATGAAATGTCCCATCTTTCCCTCTATTATCTTGAGCACACAATCATATGGTGATCACTATGGGACTATATCTATTCTCTGTCTTATTTTCAACTTTGTTTTTGGTCATTTGATCTTCTTTCTAGCCTTCTGTGGTATTTTTTATTGAATGTTGGACATTGTGCATAAAAATAAAAAACTGTAAAGCCTCTGGATGGTGTTATCTTTCTGCAGAGAGGATTTAATTTTTTTCTGGCAGGTGGACAGAGTACAGGCGAATCACCTTGATCCAGTTGAGACTGGGTTCCAGGCTTCGTAGGGGGGAAGGGTCTCTATTTTCAGTTTGCTTTTGCTCTAAGACACAGCCCTGATTCCTAGCGCATTCCTTCAGGTGTCTCAACTGAAAGCCTGGGGTGTTAAGTGAGGCCTCTGCACTTTGATAGTTTCCCAGCTCCACCTCTTTCTCTCCAAACAAAGCCTCTTCTCAAGCTGTTTTCTCTTGGTTTCTTGGCACCCTGCCTTGTGCACATGCAGCTGAGGAGTTAAAAACAGCCCTAAGGAAAAGTACCTGTAGAATTCCAGGCTCATTTCTCTGCAGTTCCCACTTTTTGAGATCTGGGCTTCTCAAGTCCTGGCCACCTTGGCTATCCAAACTCTAACTTCTGTCTCTCTAGCTCAGTGGTACTATCACAAGCCTCCAGCTGCTTTTTCTACTTCTCTTTCTTGTTCTACAAATCAGCACATCCCCTCGGGGGAACAAATGGAGGAAAATGTGATGTTGCCCTCAATGTGCCTTCCTCTCTTTAAGATCTTGGACTCTCAAGTCCTGTCTATCTTCATTGATCTCTAATGCCTGCAAACAGTTCTTTTTTTTGTAATTTTGCTCAGTTTATGTAGTATTCTTGGTAGTAGGGTTATTGTTACATAATCTTTTCCATCATAGATGAGAATGGAAGTCACCTTAGACACAATGTTATTTCATCCTACCGTCTAATTTTTTTGAGTGGATGATTTTCACTCATTGATTTTCAGTTTTTTTCTTCTTTCCTAATAGAAGCATTTAAGGTATAGTGTTGTTACATATACACCATTGTAGTTGCATCCCACAAGATTGTGTGTATCATGCTTCCATTAGTATTTGGTTCTAAATATTTTCAGTTGTTCACTATGATTTATTCCTTGACCTGCAAGTTATTTAGTAGTGGGGTTTTAATTTCCCAAATATTTGGGATTGTTTAGTTTTTTCTTTTTCTTATTGAGTTCCAAGTTATTTTTATTTTGTTCAGAAATGTGATCTGTATGATATCATTTCTTTGGAATTTATTGGGAATTGCTTTATGGTCTTGCTTTATGAGACATGCTTTATGTTCAGTTTTCATAGTAGATCTACACATGCTTGAGAAGGTGTGATCTCCAGTTGTGGGGGATAAGGTTCTACTTCCATCCCTTATGTCAAGCATGTTCATTGTGTTGTTCAAATATTCTATATTCTTACTAATGTTAACTTCTAGAGTTATCATTACAGTTTGTTATATATTAAAACCTCCTACGAAGATTATGGATAATTCAATTTCTCCATGTAATTCTGTCAATGTTTGCTTTTCTGTAGTTTTGATATTTAAATTTAGAATTGTTATAGCCTTCTGGTGAATTATATTTTTTATCATTATGTAGACATCTTTATCTCTAATAATGCTTTTGGTCTTAAAATCTCTTCTGTCTGTTTTTAATGAAGCTATCCAGCTTTTATTTTTTTATTTGGTTATTATTTTCTTTATGTGTAGATATATATAATATTTATGTGTTTATATTTATTTATTCTTCTGTTTCCTACCTTTTAATGCACTTAGGTTTTAGATATACTCAATTCTTATTTTTTTAACTAATCTGACAATCTCTATGTTTAACCACTGAATTTAGATCATTTATAGTTATAATTCATATAGTTGAATATATTTATATTATGGTATTACGTCTTTTCTTTACCTTTTTTCTTTTTGTCTCCTGCTTTTTTTTAAATTGGACAGGTTTTGGAGGGTTTTTTTCTCCCCCATTTTTCCCTCTACAGGTTGGGAAATTATATGTTCTTTATTCTTCTAGTGATTCCCCCAAAATTTTAGCAGTGTGGTTTCTGGGAAGAGAGATTCTCAAGCGATTTTAAAGTTACGCCTGGTACCTCTCAGGTAGTATGAATTTGAGCCCCACGAGCGTAACCCCACACAGTCCCTCGCACAGGACTCCAGTTTCTTTCTTGGGCAAGTGTTTTATCACTCACAGTCCAGGATGAGTTGATGCCTCCATACCACTTCTCAGGCTGCTAACCTGAACTTTTCAGGACAGTAGCCGTTGCCCAGTGCCACCTGCCTGCACTCCAGATTCCTTCCTAGTTAGGCATTCCATTCCCCGTCCCAT
The DNA here is from genome assembly GCA_031878705.1 of Tapirus indicus. Taxonomy (NCBI): domain Eukaryota; kingdom Metazoa; phylum Chordata; class Mammalia; order Perissodactyla; family Tapiridae; genus Tapirus; species Tapirus indicus. The sequence goes on along the minus strand of CM062918.1, from coordinate 52,660,728 downwards.
GGCATCTAGCAGATCCTGGGAGGCCCATGGCCTTCATACTGTCAACTTCTCCTGGCTTTAGTTTTGCGTATCCTCCTTATTTCTGGCATCTGGACATTTTCATTTCTTGCTTTCATATTATATTTTTAAAAAGATTTTAAACATTCTACCCATAATTTATCTTGTTTGGAGTGGGAGTGTGGCATCCAGGGTTAGCTCAATACCCCCATCTGAAGGTGCTCTATAAAGCCAGAAAATTTGTAAAATTTTCTATCCTGACTTGGAAGATCCTTACATCCAAATCTCCTTACCATTACAGAGTACTTCTACCACAGTATAGGGGAGGTGGTGGTGTGATATAACTAAAAATCCAGTTGGTAGGTGGACAGTACTTCATTATGTGTCAGGAAATTCATGTCTTAGAAGTCCTAGTTCCATCACTAACTTTGTGACTTTGAGTAAGTTAGTGAATCTCTCTGGGATAAACTTTTTTCTCTCATATAATGTGCTAGTAATGCTTCTACCTACCTCTCATTTCAAAGAATTCCCTTAAATGTTAAATAAAAGATTAAATTACATAAGTGAAAGTGCTTAAACTTTTTAGAAGTATCTGTAGACAGATAAGTATTACTATTATTATCATTATTCATGACTAGTTATCTATCTAGTTATCTACTAGATAACTACCAATGTAGTTATCTTTCTACCATGACCAGTTATCTCCCCTATCTACCAGAGAAGGAGAGTTGAAACTCCTGGAGGGTAGTAACTACATTTCAACTACTCTACAGCTTTGAGCATAGTGCTCTGAACACAACAGATGCTTAAAAATTAAGGATGGATCAATGTCCAGCAAAGAATCTATAGCAAAATTTATAGATTAGTTTTTTATTTGTGTTTGAAAGTTAATACATTTAGCTTTAGACCTCAAGTCATAATTTGAGGTATTAGATCAGGAAATATTGTCAGGGTATTGTTCTCTAGAGTAGAATTCAAGCAAATCCAAACATATTTTCAGTTATTGGTAGACACTTAAGCTTTTAATAATGGGTTAAAAAAAATCTTTCTCAGAATGAATGATTGCCCTTGATAGCTGAAGTGTAGTAAAGCCTTAAATAATACATTAACTAATTGCTTGTTCTCTCTGATGTTTGCTGTTAATGGTTTTTTATTGTAACATATGAATTTTAATTCATTTGCCCCCAGAAATCAGAGAAGAGTGAAGGTAAGCATGGTGACTGCTGCCAACCCCAGGAGTTAGTGAGGTACACTTCACGTTTCACCTATTCGGATCATATAAATTGAATTCTCTGCATGAGACCTTCAGACAAGTTCTTTACGATAGAAGCCTAAAGCGAGAAGGTTGATTGCAGTAGCTACCCTGGGCAGAGTCTTTCTGAATGAGCTATTGCCCAGCATTGTCAAAAATGTACTTGTGGAATCTCAATGTGGTTTTTGGTCCCAGTGGGCTATCATAGGCACAAGCTTTGCTGGCAGGACAAGGGAGCAATATTAAGATCTCTCCATTATATTTATAACTCTGACCAAAATGTGAGAAGCCACCAGGGAAGCTGAGGCTCAGCCAGAACTAGAGTTCACCAGTACCCATAAGTTACTCCTTGGTGGGCAAGTCAGAATCTCCATCACCTGGGGAGTGAGGGAGAGTTATTCACCTCCTGCCTTACTCTGCTTGTTTAAGCTCCACTCTGGTGAATGCAGCCAATGCTCTTTTCAGTCCAGCAAGCTTGCCCTTCTCCTAGTCATCCTCTGCCTGGGTATTAAAACACCACCATTTTATACCAATCTCCTACTCAAAGATATGCAATGCCTCCCCATTGTTTAGTGTCCAAACTCCTTATTCTGCATTCAGAGCCATCCACCCTGTGGTTCTGGTTTGAATTCTTTCTCTGGTTCATCTCTCCCACATTACCTCCTCCTGCGGGCCCTTGCTCTGACAGCCAGTTTATATAGGGACTTCAGTGTGTTCTACTCATTCCTTCTCATGAGCCTGGGGATCCTCTAGCAAGAGAGGTTTCTTTCACAACCTCCACTCATCTGAATCCTATTTTCTGACTAAAGACACGTCCTCTGTTTGGAAAGTTTTCCTTTTTTGACCGGGTTCTTAGCTTTTAATGGGATCTACTTGGAACAATGTGGAATGAAGGATACCCATTAGCCATCTAGGTGAGCCAGTCAATCTAGAATCACCTGAGAGAGATATCACCTGCAGCCAGATATCACTCACATTCTGAATTCTACATCTTTTTCAAAGCTAGTTCAAATCCCACATTTTCCAGTCCATCTCAATGGCATCTCTTTTTTCTTCTCAGTGGTTATAAATCCTATAGACTTAAGGTAAAACAAATAAAAGACAAAAACTTGTCTTTATCAATATTTCCCAAACCTAAAAACATAACCCCTCCAGTGGAAAAAAAAATTCTCTCATATCCCTAATGTTAACTTAAATTATTTTTATGATACTTAAAATATACAACCATAAAATAAGGTTCAAATTCTTTAGGGTTTTTTATATTATAAAAAGTTATAAATTAAATAAAGCAAAACTTCAAAATCAGAATCAAGTTCACAGCATGTCACAATGTGCTTTTGCTGAAATTAATTATGACAGATGATGTCACTTTGCTGAAAGGAAATCAGCAACAAACATGTGAATGTGGTTCCAAGTGCCAGAGTGCAGGTTCTTCTGGGTTCAGCCAATCTGTCACTTCTTGGCTGTGCGACCATGGGTACGTAACTTCTCTAAGCCTCGGTTTCCTCATCTGTAAAATAGATCAGTGGCTGCCTCATAAATTTATTATGAGACTAAATATGTCTAGAAAGTATTTAACTTTGGGACAGTTGTGAAGGATTAAACTAAATATGCATGTAAAGTGCTCTGCCTAGTGTCTGACATAAGATAGTGTTCAAAAGTTGTTACCTATTATTATTATCACTATTATAGTTATACCACTATTCTCATTTTATAATTTTAAAAAACTGAGTCTTAGTCAATTAAGTAACTGTCCTTAGGCAACACAAGATTCTTTACGTCAAAATACTCTGGTAGGAGCCTGCAGTATAGAGAAGGGACGTTACAAATTTAGGATTCTTTCTGATCATCAATTGATTCAATTTGAAGAATATTCCAAACACTACAGAGCATAATGTTGGTATTACAAGAATATTTCTTTTCATTTATTAATTAGCTTATTCCCAACCTGGTTCTCGAAAGAATTTTAGGCAGCTTTCATGTGTGTAATGCAAAAACATGATAAACTGAAGTGGAAAAGAAAATAGAGAAGCTAGTAAGAAAGTCAAGGTTAATATCAGTTAGGCTTGCTATATGTTTTAATATAGTTGCTAAAGGTAATGCAAAAGTTTCCAACTTTTCAAGAAACTGGAGCATAAGGGGCTTTCCTCCTATGTGTCCTCAACTAGGAATGCTGTTTGATGGAGTGGCCTTGATTTCAACAGCATCGTTACTTAAACTCAATTGTGAGTTCCATGCAAATGATAGCTGCCTTGTTCTTCAATACAAGAGAATAGCATAATGCCAAAAATAAAGTCAGTGAAAGTCTACCTGTGCGTTGGGATGGCCCAGCTTGGTCCACTGCTGATGTGAAGGGACTGCCATCCTTCATGAAATCTCCATGGACAGTACTTTTTTCAACTGGGCCTTTGGTAAACATTGAATAACAGATATTTTTAGGCTGATAAAGATAAAAGTAGCTGCATTGTGAGTGACTCCCATGGTCAAATCATCAAATGCTTTGTATCGCTTATCTCTAGTAGTAATGGCTACCACTTATTTGGTGCTTTCTATGTGGCAGGTTCTATGTAACTATAAATAGTTATTGCTTTTTATCCTACAACTATCCTATTTTACCTCGAGGAAACCAAGCCTCAGAGAGGTTATTTAGCTTGTCTAGGGTCATAGAGCTAATAAGTAACAAAGCCAGGATTCCAACCCAGATTTATCTGACCACAAAGCCAATGCTCTAAACCACCATCTCATTGCTACAGAGCACCAGCTCTTCTCAGAGCTGCTGGGGGAAGACAGCAGGACAGGGCCAGACTTCTCCTCATATAGCAGTTCAGTTGTGTTTTGTATATATGTCTGGTAGGTTTATTATAGCAATGATCACAAATGTTTACTGAGCCTAATATGTACCAGACACCGTGCTAAACACTTTAATTGCAATATCTCATGTAATCTATTACCCTGTAAGTTAGGTGCCAATATTATTATCCCATTTTATAGATGAACAAACTGTGGATTAGAAAGATTGAGCAATTTATTCAGAGTCACAGAGGTAGTGGTGCCAGAATTCAAACCAAGGTCTGTTTTAAGAGCTGGTCCTATTATGCTGCATTATTCGGAAGTATTCAGAGGGCAGAGGGAAGGTATTATCATTATAGATCATATCTCCCAAGTCACATGGCAGTACAACTTGGTAATCAGAAACTGCTCATTGACTGACTGAACTGCCAGCAACATCATCACTCAGGGGTTGTGTGCTGATGGCTATATACTACTGATGCATACAGAAGGAGGTAAAAGGCTGTGGGTGCAATGATGATAGATGATAGATAGATAGATTTTCCAGTACATCTTGACTCAGATATCCTGTCCTCACATTTGCCATCTTCAAAAAATTTGACCATCATAATTATTGGTCAATTTGCCAAAACAGCACGCTCTTGTGGTAAGGCTAAAGAATACAGGTTTTATGTCAGTAATTTTGAACTGGGAACTTTTTCTTTTCCCTGAACAATCTAGGTTTTTATATTTTTAAACAATGAAGTTGTACAGTAAAAAATTACATTCGGTGCTCACTTCATCAGGAAATTAGTCCCAATTCTCCACTTCTCTTAGTAAGTGCAGACCTGGCCAAGTTGTCCTCAAACATCCTCTCCTGCCCCTGAATGCCAGCCAAGCTCCAGGGCAGAAGGTAACAGATTTCCAGAATGAAACCTTTCAGCACCAGCAGCCAATCATGTGGGAGTGAAGGAGGCTCTCTCCTACAACTGAAACCACAAGGGAGTTAGAACAGGAGGCAAGATAATTACCTTCCTGGACAACAGCCAGGGAAGCAGCCCGGGCCTCTTGTGAAAATGCCATGGGAAATGTAATGACCACATGTGGTAAGGAGGACCTCGGTCTCCTACCTGGTCTGATAAGCAAGGTCAAGGCAGGATGCTGATCCCAGGGACAGAAGGGACAGGTATTTATTATTTATCCAACACTGGCAGCAAGGCAGGCTCTGCACAGTGCAACAATTGGTCTCAGCACCTACCTTAGGGCTTAAAATTTTTCTCTAGGGACCTAAATTTCTGGAGTCCTGATATTCCCCATTTCCTTAAGCTGAACACTTGAATTCCAGGGGTCTTTAGTGGCCTGCCTGGGAGTGGAGGGCAATGGCCTCACAGACGTTGGATGCTTACTCTGTATCTTCACACATTAATTTCCCTAGGCTTCTCTTCCTCTCTCCTTCCCAGCTCCCTGTTGCTCATCCTTCAGGACTTCGCTTAAATGCCTCTTTCCCGATCCCCCGAGAGTGGATGGAGGCACTACCTTGGGGGACGCATGGCACTTTGTAACATCTTCTGCCATAGCACTTGCCTCACTCAGCTGTGAACTCCTGTTTCTCCCACTAGACTGGAAGTTTCTTGCAGTCAGGGACTGTTTAGTATTTTATTCAAAGATAGTAACCCCAGTACAATCTGTTCTTCTGTAACATGTGGTTTCTGTGATGCAAATGAACATATACCCAAGTCATAAATAGGGATATGATGTCTGCATAATGTGGAAGTCTCATTCGTTTATAGGCCACTTGTTTGAACACTTTACTCTTTGGTTCCACCAAACAGCAGATGAAAACTAACACAGTGACTCTAGCAAGTCACGAAAAAATACAATACTGAACCCACTGCCATTTGCCTCAGTGTGTATAATCGTCATTAACCCACTTGCAGACCCGCAGGTTTCCTGCCTGGATCCTTTCAGCCTACCTTCTTCTACCAGGGTCACTTTGCAGAAGATTCCAAGAACTGGCAGTCACTTCCTGCCTCTCTCTGACTGAGGGTATTCTCTGGCCTCCAGGAGAGATTTCTTGACTTGTACATAAGGCAAGAAGTGCAGAGGAATTAGTGCCCCAGGAGTGATCTGCAACTCGATAGGGTCCCACCTGGGCCTGAGTCCCAGTCACCCACAGAAGCTCTGCTCACTGACGCCACTTAATAAAGTGAAGTGAATTTCCTCACTTCCCTGTCTCACTATTCCACTCCCTCGCTGTGCTTCCTGGGATCACAGCCCAATAACCCACTTGCACCAAAATCCTGATGTTGAGGTCCATTTTTGGGGGAAAGTTAAACTAACACACCTCATTCTTCTCTTGACTCCATTTCATTCTATCTTGCAAATGCATGTAGCGTGGTCCTCTATGGGCTTGACCCTGCCTCCGTAACTCAGCAGCCTCCACCCTCCCTTACATCTCACACCCACTTTTACCAAGTAACACCACCTTTTGAAAATTACTTATTTAATAAATATTTACTGTAGCTTTTATCATTTAGAAATTTAATGTCTTTTTAACTATGCTAGTGTTTTTTTTTGAATGATTATTATTTTTTGTTACTTGTGTTAGTTAATGCTCTGGTTCCAAAATTGCCTAGGTTTTGTTTTTTTATTGAAGTATAGTTGACATACAATATTGTATTAGTTTCAGGTGTACAACATAGTGAGCAACATTTATATCATTACCAAATGATCACAAGTCTAATAACCATCTGTCACCATACAAAGTTATTACAATATGACTGACTATATTCCCTATGCTGTACATTACAGCCCCATGACTTACCTAGGTTTTGAATAGTTTGTTCCCATCTTATTTTACCTCAAAGTTCTCTTATTTTTTTCATGCATGATTTTACAGAATATGAGGATTTTTAGGAATACAAATATTGTATTACAGCATAACCACTTGTGTTTAGCAAGGTGCCTGGCATTCATAAGTTGATTAATAAATATTTGGTGAATAGATGAATAGATGAATGGCTGAATGAGCATTCTAGTCGTCCCACCTAACTTTGGAGAAGTTGCAATTTTCTATGTGACAAAACCTTCTATTTGTAACTAAGACACCAATTCATATATCCATCAGAATTTTCAGTAATGTTTTCATTACAATGATTACCTATCTTACTGGATTTAATTATGTATCATTAAGGTACTGGAAGAAATTTTTAAATGCCTAAGGAAGGAGAATATCCAAACAAAAAAGTCCCTCTCAGAATTTAAATGTGTATAATTCCTTATCCCTAGCTACATATTTATTTCTACAGAAGCACCACAACCTGTAAATTGGTGGCAGCTATTTTGCTGTCTGTATGTAGGTTGTCCTTATTCCTGCTTTTCTAAATTTTAAAAACATTATTCACTGACAACATGTTATTATAAAGAGTACAGTCAATTTGTAAATTTAAATAAACATATTTCAGCCAGCAAGATTAAAATGATCCACTTAGAGCAGTCAATTAATCAGCATGTATGGAATTGGTTAAATTTACGTGGAAGGGACTATGCTATGAATCTTGGGAAGATACACAAAAGTATTAAATGATCATAATTTAGGTTTACACGGTTGGCCTTCAAATATTCTGCTCTCTTGTGCCCATAAGTACACGAGCCCCATTTTGGAGTTTAAATGATGTAGTACCCATAATAATCAATATTCTCCATCTTCAAGGAGCTTTCATTTACTTGGGAAGATTGACACACATGGGAATAACATCAAGTTGAGACAACAGTACAAGTGGTGTAGATCAGTTCCCTCCCAAACTATGTTCCCCATGTGTCCTAAGGGTTCTTTGGGAGATAAGAGGGGAGCTGAGTGTGTGGGGTCTAGGGTGACCCAGAGCTCTACGTCTATTTTCAAATTGGGCTTATGCATAAAATTTATTTATTTTTTTTTTAAAGAGTCCACTGCTGGAGGAAAAGTTGGGTACCACAGGCAGAATCAATAAGAATAAAGAATTGAGGGAAGGGGCTGGGCCTGGGGATCCCTGCGAGCTATGGTTGTATAGGAAAGCCTTTTGAGGGAGAACAAGGAGAAAGGTCTTAGTGGGCTTTGAAGGAAGGATGAAATTAAGATAAGTGAAGAGAAGGAAAAATGTTAGGCCAATAATGAGGCCCATCATTATATATTTACACAAGGATGTAGAATTGCAATTAGCAAGTAAATGTTGCTGCATCCCAAAATATCAAACCAAACAAACAAACAAAACCTGCCACCTGAAATATCTACATATTGAAGGCTAAGTGTGCTTAACCTGAATTTTCAAAAAGTTTTCAAAAATTAAAAAATTTCTCACTTTGTTTACAATCACCATTTACTTGAAGACAGTAGGCAAAAAGCATAGGTTGGGGGGGGGGCAGACACTCTTGGGTTGGAATCCTGCCTTTGAAACTTGCAAGTCACTCAACCTCTTAAGACATTAATTTCCTCATTTTTAAAGTGCAGAAATACCACTTAATGCATGGTATAATTATGCACATAAAGAATGTAGCACACTGCACACGAAATACTAGCTTTTCATGGACTTTTTGAACATGAGTGAAAATAACTTAGTATACCGTAACTAAGTTTTATGTCTATAAGCTTTAAACCATCCACCAGTATATAACTCCTGCTAAATAAAAGTGATGTGGGGCCCTCATGCTTCCTATAATGGAGAGAAGAAAAACATCTATGGCAAAAAAAAATAAATAAAAAGTGCAAGATAGCATGAAGGCTGTGTGTAATAGAGCATCAAACAAGTCATTGATTTTTCATGAGGAGATCACTATGCTCTTTTAGGTATCTGTACATTTGCACATGCCATTTCTTTTATTTACTCCCTGCTCTTTTCCACCTAGACCAGGGCTTCTCATGAATGTGCACGTGGATCACCTGTTAAAGTACAGATTCTGATTCCCTAGGTCTGGGGTGGTGCCTGAGATTCTGCATTTCCAGCAAGCTCCCAGGTGATGCTGTGTTGCTGGTCTATAGATCACACTTTGAATAACTGGGACCTCGGTACTCATTTTCAGTCTGAAAAACCCTGCCCCTGCTTCCTTCAAGGAAGCCTTAATTACTTGACAGTGTCAGTCTTTGGTCAGATACTAAGCAATAAAATCTTCAAGATAAGTCCTTTTCCATTAGAATTGCCAGATAAAACCTAGGACCCTTAGCTAAATTTAAATCTCAGGTAAATAACCAAAAAAAGTTTTAGCATATTGCATGAGACATATTTATGCTAAAAAAAAAAAATCATTTGGGCTAGCCCTGGTGGCCTAGTGATTAAGTTTGTTGTACTCCACTTTGGCGGACCAGGTTCAGTTCCCAGGCGTGGACCTACACCACTCATCTATCAGTGGCCATGCTACAGTGTTGGCTCACATACAAAATAGAGGAAGATTGGCAACAAGATGTTAGCTCAGGGCAAATTATCCTCAGCAAAAAAAAAAAAAAATCTTTTGTTCTTTATCTGAAATTCAAATTTACCTTGGTGTCTTTTATTTTTATTTGCTAAATCTGGTAACCCCACTTACCCCTACCACTCCCACCCCACTCCCAGCACATGCAGTTAGATTGCTACCCCTCAACCTCTTTTAAGCAGAAATTCCAGAGCAGACACTCCTTCACAGTCCCTCGTCCACACCACTGTGGTAACTGGGGAGTACTTCTAATTTTTTGCTTAGTGCACAGAGATAGCTCATTGTTCATTATGTGTCTATTTTCTTATTAGTCTGGGACCTCCTTAAGAGTAAGGATAACATCTTCACCTGTGTCTTTCCAATTTCTAGCAGAGTGAGAGATACACAATAAATATTTGCCAAATTGAAGTGAGGCCAATAATGAGGCTCATCATTATATACACACACAATTAGCAAGTTAATGCTGCCCCCTCCCAAAAATACCATGCCAAACTAAACCAAACCAAAACAAAAAAACCCTGCCACCTGAAACAATCTAGAACTCAGTTCCTGATTCAGCTGCCCTGGTTGATGTTAGAAAATGGCTTTGGCAGAGGTTGAAAGCCTTGAGGCTTTGGTCAGGGGCAGGGCTGGGGTCAAAAAGAAACACATTAATCCTCTTTTCAGCAAAGATCTTTGTTCTAAAAAAAAACACCTTAATTCAATCAGGGAATATCTGTCTACATATGAGCACCAAGTTCTCCCTTAATTCCAACTAGACTAAGTCCACACTCCACCCTACCCAACATAAATTGTCGGCACCTCGCTACTCAACATTTCTTTTAAAGTCCCCTCTGCTCGTCACCTCCTACCTCCCTCATTACTTGCCCGAGGACTAACATCACATTCACCTGGATTAATATTGTGTGACACTTATTTTTTGCCCCTTTAGTGATCTGCAGTGGAGATTGGATGGGTCTTATAGAACAGAACCAAATTTAAGGATATGGGGACTATAAATGCCTTCTGATGACATTGGCTAAAGTGGCTTTTACCAATCTTGTCTCACATGCATGTGGGAGGGATTCTTTGCTAAATACTCAAAAAATCCTTGAGTGTGTCCTGGGAGACATAACCATTTCCAATACGTGCTGTCAACATTGAGCAGCTGTGCCTCATGGGTCTGAGAGCAACTCTCAGGACCCTGTCCTCGTGAGAGTTTCTGTTACCCAAATACCAAGATTTGGACAGTCTGTATGTGAAGGAAGGGGAAGCTCCTAAAGGAATAGCCTCTGCTTATTTCTAGGACTGTCTCCATCTTTCAGCCAAACGGAACTGTGATGAGACTGTTGCTATGTGGCAACTCTGACGTTCTCCTTCATAGAAGCTGACACAGGGGACTGTTACCTCCAGACCACACTAAGTCATGGAAGGCCTGTCGCAAGCAGCAATTTCATTTTAATTCATTATTCAACATTTACACAAGCTTAGGTTCATTTGGTATATATAATAGCTAGCAAGCCAAGTTTCTTTTATGAAAACCGAGAATCCAAACATAGAGTAATTACTCTGAGGAGGGAAAAACCACCCTCAGTCAAACAGTGCCACTCTAAATATTGACACTGTATACTTTCTGCTCTGGGTTAACCGTTTGGATCCCACTGGCCTCCACGTGTAATGCCATGTCTGCAAAAGAAACTGCATGCAGAAAAGGAAGATGTTAGATATAGGAAAATAGCTGGAGGAAGGTTGAAAGTCTGAGCAGCAGCCCAGGAGGCAGGAATGAAATGGTCAATGTGGTAAGAGGGAAAAAGAAGAGTGTAGGCCATGGGGCCGCCCGGTGGCACAGCGGTTTAGTCCGCGCTTGGCAGCCCGGGGTTTGCAAGTTCGGATCCCGGGCGCCCGCCGACGCACTGCCTGTCAGTCACGCCGTGGCGGCGTCCCATATAAAGTGGAGGAAGATGGGCACGGATGTTAGCCCAGGGCCAGTCTTCCTCAGCAAAAAGGGGAGGATTGGTAACAGATGTTAGCTCAGGGCTGGTCTTCCCCACAAAAAAAAAAAAAGAAGAGTGTAGGCCACGTTTACGAGTTACAATGACCATAGCCACCATTTGCTGCTATCTTCTAGTTGCCAACCCCTGTGCTAGGTACTTTATATATGTTAGCTTATTTACTGATGACAAAAATAGTCTTCTGGGAAGCTGTATGATACCCATTTTACCCCATCATCCATGAGATCTACATGAGAAGACCATATGCAGCTACTGTTATCAGAGTAGATGTCTTCAAGTTCCAGGGAGTCAATTTTCAATATCCCTTTGCCTGGATATCTCTATCATCCCGCCTCCCAAAGCAAACCTCGGTTAACATTTGCTTTGCATCATTTTTTCCCTCATAACAATTTACGTTGAGCATTTTTTCATATCAAGAATATTCATGTGAGAACCTCAGACCTCTGGCTGAGCCCAGGATGGAAGTGCAGGATGCCTGTCCTCGAGGCAGGAGTACCTTTCTGATCCAAGAGAGGCAACAACATTGGGTAAAAACAGTCACAGATCTCAAAAACAATCAGTTCTTCCTTTCTTGTTTTAAGAAGTCAGACCTCAAGGACACATCACACTGAAAAGACAATCTCAGAACATTTATTACAAGAAACAAGTTGGCCATCACGTACTCCAATCCCCTCATTCTACCAGTGAAGAAGCAGGCTCAGAGATGTGGAAAACCATGCTCAAGTCCCCATAACTGGTTAGCCTTAAACCTAATCTGTGTCCTGTGCTCCGCTGGGCAACCACCTGGCTTCTCTCATGACGCCAGTGGTAATGGGAAAGCCAAAATAATTTGAGTCTCAAAACCCAGTAATTATTAATTAGAGTCCCATTCTGAGCAAAATTCTAAAACTATAAATGCCCAGCACTCCCTCCCATACAGATGTGAAAATCCAACTTGCAAACTCGAAGGTTCGGTACTGTTTGCTCACTGCTGAACAGAGGCTCCCTCTTTCCCCTCATTACTGAGTTTTGGGGATATCTGCAGCAACACTTCAGCAGTCTATGAAGATGTCGACTCCCCCATTTCCAGGCATGCAGGGCTGCTGAAATGTGTGACATTGATAAGGGAAAGCAGGTTTTTTCTGTGTAGTAGCATAAACTTTTACTAGAAGCCATACATGCTTATTATCTAAATTAAGAAGATAACAATAATGAAATAAAATTTGAAGATATCTAAAATCTCACCACCCAGAGATAATTACTGTCAATATTTTGTCTATCCTCCTAGGTATTTTTCTATGGATATATATGCCTATGTATGTTTCTCTGTACTTAAATATATTTCTCTTACGAAAACAGGATAGTATTATATTTGTTGTTTAATAATTTTTCATTAATAATCATAGCAAATTTATCCTCATGTCAGTAAATGCACTTCTATAGCTTATTTTGATGGATGCAGAACATTTTATAATTATGTGTTCATTTAATTCAGTTAGCAAACATTTACTGAGCACTTTGCCCCAAGTACAATCTAGGTACCAGGAATACAAAGGTGAGTCTGACAGAGTCCCAGCCCCCGTGGAGTTACATCACTACACAGTACCCCCAGTTTGCTTACCGGCCCCAGACAAGGTTCTGAAGATTGAACTCTGAGGTCTGTGGAGCAGGACAATAGCTGGCACCCAAGATGCTGTGATGGCAGCCTAAGGTAACAGTTACCAAGAGCAAGGAGATCTTTAGAATTGGCTCCAGAGAATATAAGACTTTCTCATGTCTCCTCTTTACTTACCTTCTGCTCCTGTTCTTACTATAGGGTCTGATGCATATTAAGTACCTAGTAAATTCTCATTGATTGAATGCCAATTATTGTTATTCGATATAGGAATCTGTTTTTAAAATGTGTGATATAAAATAATTACTCCCCAGCAATTTAATGTTAGCCAGAGAGAACACTGCACAGAGGTTACCTTGCTATTCTTTATACTATACTATACTAGTCTATTCAGTATGAAACTATACTAATCTGTTCTACACTATGCTCTGCTAAAATTAGTACCATGTGAATGCTTGTCACATAATTGCTATACTTTTGTCCTAGTGACAAGTCTACAAAAACACTTTTTCACTCATTACCCTAGGTAGGTAGGATAGCATTAGCCCCCTTTAAACAGGGAGAAAGTGAAGTCCAGAAACATTAGCTAACCTGCTGAATATTTCAAACCAGTAGCTGTTGGAGCCTGAGCCAGAATATAGGCCACTGCTTTGCTTGTTACTTTAGCTTCAGAACACCAGTAACAAAGCAATTAAATTCAAATAAGAGCAAAGCAAACATGCTGAAGTGGAGGAATGAACGACAACAGAACTTCCTCAGTCTATGGTGTGGCAGAGAGTAAGCATTTTAGAATCATAGGGAAGTGGGTTTCGATCCCAGCTTCACCACTTGCAAACTCTGTCACCTTAACAAATTTCTCAACTTCTGGGACTCAGTTTCATCATCTTTAAGTCGGGACCCATCTTCATCATCATCCCTACTTAAATGCTGTGGGGAGGATTAAAGATAATGTATATACAACTGCCCTACATAGGGCCTGTACATAGCAATGCTCAATAAGAAGATGCTATTGTTGATGACATCATCATCATTACTATTATTATTTTATCCTGTAAGAGAGAGGATGTTGCCTTCCCTAATCCTCCATTAGAATATTCAGAAGCTGGAGACGTTTGGTACTGCTCATCTGCCATGGGGTTCTGTTTACATCCTGAATTACTCAAATGAAATGTAAAAACAGCTTCATTGCATCTTAAAGTGCTCATTACTTTAATTCAAACAGCACAGAGTTGCCCTCAAAATAAATGACTCTGTCCATCTGTTTATTTCCCTCTGCTAAACTGATTTCCTGCTTTTCTTGGGCTGGTGAGAAACACTTCAAAGACAGCTGATGTAAACTAAGTAGGGAAGTCTACAGCCCACATCCCTGGGCTCTGGCGGGGCTCAGCCAGCCTGGGAAGAACAGGCATCACACACTGTGCAGCCTATGCATGTCATGATGTCCACAGTCCATGGGCACTGTCACTCCAGAGATCCACTTTAGGGAAGGATTTGTTTGGATGCTAGTTTTGCCTTTTGTGTGTGTGAGAAAGATTAGCTCTGAGTTAACATCTTTTGCCAGTCCTCTTTTTTGCTGAGAAAGATTGGCCCTGGGCTAATATCCATGCCCATCTTCCTCTTTTTATGTGGGGCGCCTCCCACAGCATGGCTTGATAAGCAGTGCGTAGGTCCATGCCTGGGATATGAACCTGCAAACCCGGACTGCCAAAGTGGAGCACACAAACTTAACCGCTACACCACTGGGCCAGCCCCACTAGTTTTGCCATTTTTGACATCAATTTTATCTTGTATGATCGAATATAATTTCACTTTTGTAAACCTTTAGATCATTACTGTCATAGCACACAATTTAAATCAAAATCTTGATTATAACACATAATTAAATGATTTTGTATAAATAAGGGCCAGAAAAATAAATTTTATGAAATTGATATGTAATAATTTATGAAATGTGTGTCAGTATTTTATTACTCTTCCAAGCATTGAAAGCCCATCAATAGATCACCCAGACACCCACAATAATCAAATTTAGTTGTTTTCAGTAATTTTCTTATTTCTGGTCATATAAAAACCATGAATTTTCACATGTTTTTAAGTTCTGTCATTATTTGTCAAAACATACATGATTTAACTGTTTGTTAAACAATTGATTGATCTCTTTAAATATTTAGAGTTGTTGTATATGGGCCTCCATTTTATATTCTTACCCCAGGCCGAGCAAAGGTTAGGGACAGGCCTATTCCTGGCATGTGGTGACCACAGTGATTATGTAAGTCCACGTGTCTGATGGGGCAAGTGTTGGACTGACCAGGAAGACCAAAAGGCTCTGACAGAGTAATTGCTTCTCTGGTGATTTTTACATAGAATTGACCCTTCTATTCTTGATTGTAAATCTCATCAAATGTGCAGGGTTTTCAGACCGCTAAATTCTTAAGCACTGCAATGCTTTTTGATTTTTAAGCCATCTTGAATTCACTGTCATCCTGAGCAATTCCTAAACAGTTTTACATCATGCAGATTTTCCTCTTTAAATTAGGAAAATAATTACCTAAAATCTTACCATTTCCACAAGTCACTTATTTTTATTTTTCTATAAGCTACCTTAGTCCATATCATTTGCATCACTAAAAATAGTACCACATTTTAAATTCTAACCTAGTTAGAATTTTTATATATATATATATATATGTATATATATATATATATATATACATATATATATATATATATTTTTTTTTTCTGCTTAACACTGGGGTAGAAGTAATTTTTTCAGTGTTGGTACAAAATTATCACCGACTACAAAAATTTCATCAATCTGGTATATTGTATTTTATTTAATCATTTTCCTATTGCAAGTTTTAGTTGTGTCCAATACTTCGCTATTAAAAAATGTTGTAATATCTTATTCTCCCTCTCCCTGACTGGCACTATTTTGGAAATTACTTAATAGAACTAGTTGTAATGGTAGTCAGTAGTAGAAGAAGCATTCCACAATCCATTATCTGGAACCCTTGGGACAACTTTTGGAATTCAGAATCATTTAGATTTTAGAAAGGTCATATGGTGAGTATGCTGTGTATCATGTAAAACTCCCAGCACTGTCTGAAAGCAGCACCCCATAATCAATCCCACTGATATTTCAGTAGTGAGATGTATGAATATTCACTCTAAGTAGTAGAAATAAATGCTATAAATAGCCTCTCATCAGTTTAGGTCAGGTTCTGCTATCAAATGAGTTCAGATCAGGTCAGTTATTGCTGCCAGATGCATTACAAAAAAACTTTTCAAAGCTTTTTGGATTTAGAATTGAAAATAAGAGATTGAGGACTAATAGAAACTCTAATTAACACTAGCTACCATGAATTTGGAATTTATTATTAAGGGCCACGTGCTATATGAAGCGCTTTTAAACAGCATACATTTGGATTTTACTTTATATGAACATTTGAAAACCTTTTTTTTTTAATAAGCAAGAAAAGTCTATTTGTATTTATTTATATAAATGTAATCTTTGGTCTCAATGCTGTTATATCATCCTATTTGTAATGATTGGGTGTATCGTGTTGTATTTACTAAGTTTCTTTCTCTCTTTGAGGTATTCTCTTTGCTCTTTCAAAAATTTTATACTAGGGGCCAGCCCAGTGGTGTAGTGATTAAGTTCGTGCACTCCACTTCAGCAGTCCGGGGTTCACAGGTTCAGATCCCAGGCATGGACCTACACACCACTCATCAAGCCATGCTGTGGCAGCATCCCACATATAAAACAGAGGAAGATTGGCACAGATGTTAGCTGAGGGTCAATCTTCCTCACCAAAAAAAAAATTTTATTCTAGTATTTCAAAAGGTCTATATTTTTATTCTAATGGTTACATTTGTGTTAATATTTTAATAGTGTCCTTAATTCCCTCTTTACTTACTTAACCTCTTCCTCAGTTAAAATAGTATCATTTAACTCTCATAACAGTCAATGATCTTATTCTGAGTTCTCTCTTTTATCTTCCTTCTCTCACTTTTTAGTTGCATTCTTTCTACTCTATCAGAACATATTAAGAACATGTTATTCTTCAACATATGATGCCACTCTCATTCTAGTCTCAGATCTACAGCTAAATATATGAAATATCTACCATCAGTCCTTCTGCAGAGTTTTCTTGTTTATCCTTTAGATAGATGGCATGCATCCTCCAAATCAGAGGTTGGTAAGCATTTCCTGTAAATTAGAGGCAGAGAGTAAATATTTTAGGCTCTGCAAGCAATATGGTCTCTATCATAACTGCTCAACTCTGCCATTGTACCACAAAAGCAACCATAGACAATACGTAGACAAATGGGTGTGGCTGTGCCCAAACAAAACTTTATTTAAAACAATGGATGGCAGACTGAATTTGGTCTGTGGGCTACACTTTTGACCCCTGCTCTGCATCCACGGGAATGGAATGTGTGTCCAGTATTCTCCAAGCTCTGGCGCATTCAACACTATTTCATGTGGACTTGAGAGTTGCAGGACAGTACAGCTGGATACAACAGCCTTGGTTTGCACTTTCCTCCTCAAGCTTACTGAAAGTGCCTTGTATGTAGTTTTGTGAAATATGATGCCATTCTGATCCTCTTACCTTTGTAATTTATTTTATCTTTTACCTGGAGGCCTTAAAGAGTTTTCTTTATCTTTAAAGTCTAATGGTTTTACCAGGATATCTCTCAGATATCTAAATCATTCTCCACAGTACTCAGTAAGCCCTGATATGGGTCTTCTTTTATTTATGGAAAGTTTTCTTGGATTTCAGTATTAAATAATACACATGACCTATTTCAAGTTTCTTCTTCAGGGACACCAATTATATTTATGTTCAATCTCCTTTGCCTGACTTCCATTTCAACCACTTTCTCTCTGACCTGTTTCACTTCTTAGTCTTATTTTCATTCTCTTAGTTGTTTACTTCAGTGCCCTTTATTAAGTTTTTGTTTCTGATATGATTTTATCTTTTTCTTCTATTTCTTTCCTGAGTTTCATCAACTTATGTTTCATTCTTCCTTTTCCTCTCCATCTGTGTTCTTAGTTTTTGTATTTCTGATTCGAGGTGGGTTTTTTTTTTTTCATAGTCCCAAATCTTGTTTGAGTATATTTAATTCCATTTGGAATGCTGTGTTAAAGTTTCTTCAGCTTTATGGTTCATTTTGAGAGGAAGACTTTTCATCAGCAGAAGAGTTTTATTCACATCATCTGACTATTTGCAGTAACTTTGTGTAGATGTGGTATGCTTTTTTGTTAGTCCTATTCATTTCATGGACAAAATTCCTAGGTTCAGAGCAATTTTTTTCTGTCATTTCTGTCCTCTTTGGGGCAGGTTCTTTTTTTGGTGGGGAAGACTAGCCCTGAGCTAACATTCATTGCCTACTCTCCTATTTTTGCTGAGGAAGATTGGCCCCAGGCTAACATCTGTGCCCGTCTTCCTCTACTTTATATGTGGGATGCCTGCCACAGCATGGCTTGATAAGTGGTGTGTAGGTCCACACCCGGGATCCAAACCTGCAAACCGCAGGCCGCCAAAGCGGAGCACACAAACTTAACCACTATGCCACAGGGCCGGCCCCTGGGGTAGGTTCTTTTAATGATGATTTTGTTGGTGGGCTGAGGAGGAGCAAAAATTGCATGTTTTGTTTCTCTTTCATTTCTTCAGAATCCTTAATTTTCCTCTTATTTCCTTCTTTCTCTTCACTACATCATCACCAATACCACCTTTTCTCTATTTATCTGATTCTCCCCCAGAAGCATCATTTCTCCAAGGCTGACCCTTCTGGTCCTGCACACTCTTAGGCCCCTTCCCTATAGCCAGACCTGTGAACAACCAAGTCCTGATCTGTGTTCCTATTTTGGCATTTATTGTTGTACTTTCTCTTTCTGTAGGGGATGTGGTCAGAGCTTTCTCTAAGTCCTCCACTCTCCTCTGCTCTTTTATCACTGAGTCTTTTAAGCCTCTCCTCACCCACTCTCTGCATCTACAGACATGCAGCAGTGGGTGGACAGCAGGATCTCTGTTGGAATTTCTTATTTTTTTACTCACAATTAATTTAAAGGTTATAGAGTTCTCCTTCTCCTGGTAAGACAGGCATGTTTTTTGTGTAGTTTTATTTGTTACCTTTGTTGATTTTATGTTTCAGGAGGAAGAAGGAAAAGAAGATTTGTAATCAGATGTCTACCATTGTTCCGCAAACCTGTAAGTCCCACCTATTCATTATGACACTTTTGAAAGTACATCAAATCTTTTTTATTGATCCAAAAATGAAGCCTAGTAAGGTTTTTAAAGATACAATTCCATATCTCCTGGGTTCATAATTACATCGTGGAGATTATCTGAAATATTCATTCCTAATGATATGAAACACCTACCTGTTTTCCTTTAGATAAAAGTTCTTGGCATAATTTAACACAAATCCATTCATAATGTAATGAGGTATTATACCACATAGTTATTGTTTGCTTTTGATAGTCAGTTACAATACATTATTATTTCTAATTTACTAGCCTTATAAGGACTTGTCTGCTTTTGGTACTTGAATACATTTGTGCAAGTCACAAAATCTCAGAGTATTAGCCCAGCAATTCAGAGGAAGGGGAGACAATCTGATGGTGTTGCCTCAAGGCTCACAGGCTCCAAATTTCTCTCCCCACTGCCCTTCACCAAGAATTAATGGTATTAATGGTTAATGTTCTTAATTTTTCATATTAATGATATTAAATACTAGTGTTATCCTATAAATATATTACCAGGAGAAGAGGCACAGTAAATTATCATCAAATTAACAGTTCAATACCCAAGCAAAGCCCTGAGAAAATGAAACACAGGACCAGTAAGGTTGTTCTGCTAAAAGGAGGGCATTGAAGGTGCTAAAAACAGCAGCAAAACAAGAAAAAGCACCTACTATAGGCCAGGCTCTATACTAATCGCTTTGCAGAATTCCATCCTCTTGACAATCCTGTGAGATAGTTAGCATCATTATTCCTGTTTTACATATAACGAAACTGAACTTTAAAGAAGCCAAGTCACTTTTCTAAGATACAAAGGAAATTCAGACTTGATAGGTATAAATTATCTCATTTAAACCCCACAACAATCTTATGAGAAATTTATTGTGATTACTCCCATTTTACAGATAAGAAAGAAACTCAGATAATAAAGTATCCAACTTGAGAAACTTTAGAGTTAGTTAAAAACAAATAACACACAAGAAAGTTAAAAAATGAAAAATTTTAAGTCACCCATATTTCCACCATCTTGTGGTTACTTATGTCAATATTTTGCTGTATCCCCTTTCAGTAAATACACACATGGGGTCATACTAAATGAACTGTTCGTAAACCTTTAATAACTATGTGAAAATTCCTCACGTGAATGTATTGTTCCTACAATCCTCCATTGTTGATCACTCAGGTTGTTTCTTTTTTATTTGTTTGTTTATAAGTAATGCTGTGATGAATATCATAGAGGGCAAAATTTTTGAACGTACCTAATTACCTCCTCTGGATTTAACCCTAAAAGATCACTTCTTATTCAAAAAATATTGCATCTTTAACAGATTTAATACTTAATACTTAAATTACATTTCTAGTAACCTAACACGCTCCAAATCAGAATTATGCCACTTTATATCATAGTTTTGAACCTCACTCAATATATTGAGACGTGTGATCACAGAATTCTATATATACTTGCACATTCATACTCCAAATGCATAACAGTGGCTAATAATATATTCCCACTGAAAAAATTTTAAAAGACCTATCACTGAAAAATTAGACAAACATTTCTGTATATCAGAAACACCCAAAGGCAAATGGGAGCTGAAACCTTGGTCCTACTGGAATTCCAGAATAGAAGCAGACAAAGGCAACCCAGGGTTCACTCCAGGAGAAAGGAATCAAAGACACCTATTCATGGTTATAGATCATGTTTAGATTTACTTTGTGAAGAAGTTTCTAGAGTAGGGCTCTCCCACTGAACTGAAGCTAAAAAAGGTTTAAACTCCTACATGGGTCTGCTGAATGGCTGGGTCATTAAAGATATAGTCCCATGGGACAAAAGTTAAGGGTTCCAAATATGAGACCTGTTTCTGAACTACGGTCTCTACCTTGGGGGCCCCTATGAAGGCAACCGAAAAACATCCAGTAGAGAAGATTGAGTGCAGAGAGAAAAACCAAACAAAACCCCCACACAAAATGAACTTGCATGCAAAATGTCAAAGCTAATGTGGAAAACTGAGGTATGAAAGATAACTCATCAACCAAAATAATTTAACTTTAAGAAAATGGATATAATAAAGATCCTGAAAGCAATTTCAAATAAATATGTTTAAGATCTATAAAGAGATTAAAGAAGCAACAACAATCATAAATATAGTAAAGAAGTTACAGAGAACTATTAAAGGAACCAACTAGAAATCCTGGAAACAAAAAGTATAGCCATGGAAAGGAAGGCAGAATTCACAAGGCAGAATAAACCCCATACTGACTGACACAGTTGGAAAGGGAATTAATGACTAGAAAGATAATACTAAGGAATTTATCCAGATTGCAGATGGAGAGATAAAGGAAAGAGAATTTAGGAATCACAGATAACAGAATGGGAAGCTGTAATATATATTAGAAACTCAAGAAATACAGCACAGAATCACAGAAAGGCGATGTTGAAGAGATGTTAGGTGACATTTTGCAGAATTAAAGGAAGACTTCAATTATCATGTAGACAAAAAGAGCACTGAATTGCACTCAGGAAAAATAAAAATGTGATGGACACATCAGAGTGAAACTGATGAACACCAAGTTTTCTACTGTGGAGTATTATGGAGTATTTCTATTATGACAAGGTTACATGCTTTATTTTAATACTTTGGTCACTATTATTAGCTTTGTTCGTCTTGAAACAATTATAAAGTAAACATGGCTAAATAATGGAAAAAATGCCTTGTGATACTCACAATAAAATGAACTATATAACTTATGAATTTTTCCATATGAAACATCAAGGACATTAGTATATAGCTCAGTTTCTCCAATTTTTGGCCACCAAGTACCATGTAAAGGGTATTCTTTGTACACAAAGACAACCAATTTTAGGTTAATTTTTAAAAGATTTATCATAAATTTTATAATAAAATATTAACATTTTAAACTAAAATATTAATAATATTTTTATGTCAGTCCATTTTATGTCAAGTGTGTATTGTTTGCAATCAATCACCAACTTATCTATACCAGGCCCACTATGAACTTCCCCAGATCTACGCAGTCCCACTTCCCTTACCTCCTGGCCAAAGCTGCTCTAGTCACAGCTCACTCCATCCCCAAGATTCGAAAGCCTAGCTGCTGTCACCAAGTCCACAATTAAGGAGCCCCTATGTATGGTATCAACTGACAAGGAAAAGACTCCACACCTGTGCACTGGCTAGAGTGGACCCATGGAGACTTTGGCCAAAGGAGAGTTGCCACCCTTCAGGTGGACTTCAAACCCTGGGAGAGGAGAGGAAAAAGGAAACTGGAAGGTAAATTTGTCAACCTTTCTCCTACCACCATCCCCCTCAACCTACCCCCCTGCCCCCGCTCCCAACCCAGGGCTGCTCTGAAACACAGAAGTTTCATATGGACTCAATAATGATACCTCTTGAAGAATGAACGACTGAGCTGTGTTATGGAATTTGGCTATCTCAGTAATACACTCCCTTGTATTTGATCTCTCTTCTTCCCTTAATGAATTCCCCCTTTCCTTCACTCAATTCCCTGGAAATTGCACTCCCCAATAAAGTGTTAGCAGATAATCTTTTGCCTGAGGCTCTGTTTTCTAGGGAACCTGGGCTAAGACTGTATTAATATCTGACAGATAACTTAAGCCATAGGCCATGTTCTGTATCCAGTCAATTTCTCTCTTTGCTCTCTCTATTCACTATATTAGAAAATCCAAATTTACAGTCACAGGTTGTCAGGATTGGCAGCAAGTTTTTGGTGGCTCTGACAAATGGTTCTGGACTGAATATGGACATCGAAATTATGAAGACATTTCCAACTGAAGACTACTTTCATCATTCAGTCAGATGCTAAATCAATGAGCATATCACTTTCAAAAGCCAGAAGGTTGAATATTTCAATGTGAGAGATGGCAGCAAATGGATTCCTAATTTTGGTCTTATGCATTTGATTTTGGAAAGTATTTCTGCGTGTCCTTATGGTTCTCATTCTCTGATGAATGTAGAAAATCAAGTGATGGAAAACATCATATTCTTGGTGATAATGTTATTTGTACCACACTCTGGTCTTTGTAAGACATCCTAACTTTTATCAATGACATTAAAAAGCATTAAAAAAACCCTGAAATAATGGGTTTATTTTATTCAAAAGACTCATGTTATTGCTAAGAAACACTGCATCATTAAACACCAAAATCACAGAAATGATGTTAATGAGAATTATGAGAACCATGATTTTATTTATTTTTATTAGACAGTTTTTATTTTATTTCTTAGACATTTTATTTTGTTATTAACATTTTTATTATGTTATTATGACAATCTTCAAACATACAGAAAACTTGAAAAAATTGTGACTATGAACACTCATATATTACCTAGATTCTACATTTACATTTTACAATATTTGCTTTATCATATATCTCTCCATTTCTCCATACTTCTATCCATCCATTAATTCCTCTCATTTTGATACATTTCAAAGTAAATTGCAGCATGTATGTCATTAACTAGAGTTCAAAATTTTTCATAGTTCCTATAATAAAATTTATTATATATAATGAATGCACAAATCTTAAGTGTACTATTCTACAAGTTTTGACAAATCTAAACAACTATGTTAACCAAATCCCTACTGATATATAGGAAAGTACCTTAACCCCAAGAAGGTCCTTCATGCATTTTCCCAGACAATTCCCACCCCTATCTTCTAGAGACAATCACATTCTGATTTTGCTTCACTATAGATTAATTTTGCCTGTTCTAGAGCTTCACATAAGTGGAATCAGAGTATGCACTATGGGCCATGTTTTATAAGAAATTTTTTCTCTCAGCATAATGTTTTAAAATTTAAAGCCACTGGGTGTATCAGTAGTACATTTGTTTATGTTGCCCTGCTCTGTTACATTGTAGGAATTTACTACAGTTTATTTAGCCATCCCCTGTTGATGGACACCTGAGCCATTACCAGTTTGGGGCTATTATGAATAAAGCTGCTATGAACATTCTCATATAAGTCTTTTTGTGGATATATGTTTTTATTTTTCTTGGGTAAATACCTAGGAATAGAATTTCTGAGACATAAGGTCT
The DNA here is from genome assembly GCA_031878705.1 of Tapirus indicus. Lineage (NCBI taxonomy): Eukaryota > Metazoa > Chordata > Mammalia > Perissodactyla > Tapiridae > Tapirus > Tapirus indicus. The sequence goes on along the minus strand of CM062918.1, from coordinate 52,636,358 downwards.
GTGTATATTTACTTTTATAAGAAACTGCCAGACCACTCCCTCAAAATGACTGAAGCACTTTACAGGCCATCAACAATATCAGAGTTTCTATTGCTTCACAGCCTTGCCAACATTTGGTGTTGTCAAGTCTTTTTAGTTTTAGCCATGTTAGGGTATGTAGGTATGTGGGTATCTAGTGGTACCTCATTATGGTTTTAATTTGCATTTGCCTGATGATGTTGAGCACATTTTCATGTGCTCACTAGCCATTTGTATATCTTCCTATGTAGAATATTTGTTCAAATATTTTAATCATTTTGTGCTGGGTGAATTGTCCTTTTTACTACTATGTTGTGGAAGTTATTTATATATCTTGAATACCAATTTTGTCTGTCAGATATATATTTGTGAATATCCTAGTCTATATCTTGTCTGTTCTTTTTTTTTTTTTTTTTTGCTGAGGAAGATTTGCCCTGAGCTAACATCCATTGCCAAACTTCCTCTTTTTGCTTGAGGAAGACTTGCCCTGTGCTAATATCTGTGCCAATCTTCCTCTATTTTGTATGTGGGTTGCTGCCTGGTGGGTTGCTGAATGGTGTAGTTCTGCTCCTGGGAACCGAACCTGGGCTACCAAAGTGAAGCACGCTGAACTTAACCACTAGGCCATGGGGCTGGCCCCTCTATTAGTTTTCTTAACAGTGTCTATTGATGAATAGAAGTTTTTTATTGTAATGTAGTCTAATATATTATTTTTTATGGTTATTGTGTTCTGTGAGCTAAGAAAATTTTGCCTACCGCCATCACAAAGATATTATTTTATTTTATAAGTTTTAAGGTTTTAGCTTTTACATTAAGCTTATGATCTACCTTGAATTAATTTGTGTGTATTGTGTAAGGGAAGGATAGAGATTGATTTTTTTTCCATGTGGATATCTAGTTTTTCCATCACCATTTGTTGAAAAGACTTTGTTTTCTCTATTGGGTTGCTTTGGTACCTTTGTAAAAAATCAGTTGAACTTCTATAAGACACTTCACCCAACAATAGCAGAATATACATTTTTCTCGTGCACGTGAACGTTTTCCAGAGTAGACCATATATTACGCCACAAAACTAGTCTCAATAAATTTTAAAATGTTGAAATCATACAAAGTATGTTCTCAAACCTCAATGGAATCAAATCATAAATCAATATTAAAAGGAAATTTGGAGAATTTACAAATATGTGGAAATTAAACAACACAGTTCTAAATAACCAATGCGTCAGAGAAAAAACTACAAGAAAAATTAGAAAATATTTTGAGATAAATCACAACAAAAACACAGCAACTGAAGCCCATGAAATGAAATGAAAGCAATGCTCAGAAAATCAACTAAGCCAAAAATTGCTTCTTTGAAAAGATTGAAAAAATTGGCAAAACCTTAGCTAGACTGAACAAGAAAGAAAGAAATTACTAAAATCAAGAATGAAAGAGTGGAATCTTACTACTGAACTTACAGAAATAAAAAAGATTCAAATAAATTACTATGAACAGTTGTATGCCAACAAATTAAATAATCTAGATGAAATGGATAAATTCCTAGAAACACACAAACTACCAAAACTGACTCAAAAAGAAATAGAAAATCTGAATAGATCAATAACAAGTAAAGAGATTGACTTAGTAATCAAAAAAAATTCCAACAAAGAAAGGCCTATGACCAGGTGATTTCAACCAAACATTTAAAGAAGAACTAACACCCATCTTTCTCAAACTCTTCTAAAAAATAAAAGAGGAGGGGACACTTTCTAACTCATTCTATGAGCCAGTACTATCCTAATACCAATGCCAGAAAAACACATCATATGAAAAGAAAACTAAAAACCATTATCCCTTGTGAATATAGATGGAAAAATCCTCAAAAAAATACTAGCAAACTGAATCGAGCATCATGTTAAAAGGATTATAGACCAGGATGATGTGGGATTTATCCTAGGAATGCAAGGTTGGTTCAACATACAAAAATGAATCAATGTAATACATTATGTTAAGAGAATAAAGTATATATATATATAATCATCTCAATAGATGCAGACAAAGCATTTGATGAAATCCAACACCTTTATGGTAAAAACACTAAATAAACTTGGAATAGAAGGGAACTTCCTCAACCTGACAAAGGGTACCTATGAAAAACCCACAGCTAAAATCATACTTAATGGTGAAAGACTTAAGGCTTTCCCCCTAATATCATAAACAGGAGAAGGATGTCAGCTCTTGATACTTTTATCCAAAATTATACTGGAAGTTTTTAGTGAAGGCAATTATGCAAGAAAACTAAATAAAAGGCATACATATTGGAAAGGAAGAAGTAAAACAATCTTTATTTTCAATGGCATGATCTTATATTAGAATTCCCCAAGGAATCCGGAAAAAATATATTAACACTAGTAAGTTCAGCAAAGTTGCAGCATACAATATTTATATAAAAAATCAATTATATTTCTATATACTATCAGTAAACAATAAAAAAATGAAGTCAAGAAAATAATTCCATTTACAATGCCATCAAAAAGAATAAAATACTTAGGAATAAGTTTAACCAAGAAAGTGTAAAACTTCTCACTGAAAACTATGAAACATTACTGAAAGAAGTTATAGAAGACCTAAACAAATGGAGTGAAATCCCATATTCATGAATCAGAAGACCTAATATTGTTAAGATGGCAATAATCCCCAAATTGATCTATAAATTCAGTGCAATCCCTATCAAAATCCCAACTGCATATTTTGCATAAATGGACAGGCTGATTTTAAAAGTCATATGGAAATGCAAGGAACCCCAATTAGCCAAAATAGTCTTGAAAAAGAAGATTGGAGGATTCACACTTCTTGACTTCAAAATTTACCATAAAGCTACAGGAATCAAGATAGTGCAATATTGGCAGAAGGTTAGAAATAAAGATGCATGGATTAGAAGTGAGAGTCCAAAAACAAACCCAGATATCTATAGTCAATTTTTGACAAGGGTGGTAAGATCGTTTGATGGGAGAAAAAAACAGTCTTTTCACAAAAGGTGTTCAAATAGATATCCATATGCAAGGAATGAATTTCGACCCCAACCTCATACCATACACAAAAATTATCTCAAAAAATCAAATACCTAAAGGACTAAAACTATAAAACTCTCAGAAGGAAACGTAGATGGAACTCTTCATGATCTTGGATTAGGCAATGGTTTCTTAGGTATGATACTAGCAGCACAAACAACCAAAGGAAAAAAAGATATATTGGACTTCATCAAAATTCAAAACTTTTATGCATCAAAGGACACTATCAAGAAAATGAAAACCTATGGAAGAAGAGAAAATATTTGCAAATCATACATCTGATAAAGGTCTAATATCCTGAATATATAAAGAACTCTTATAACTCAATGATAAAAAGACAAATAACCCAATTAAAAAAGTGGTCAAAGAATTTGAATAGACATTTCTTCAAAGGAGAGATACAAATGGCCAATAGGCATATGAAAACACGCTCAACATCATTAGCCATTAGGGAAATGCATATCAAAGCTATAATGAGATACCACTTCATGCCCACTAGGATAGCTATAATCGTAATAATTTTTTTAATGGAACATAAGAAGTATCAGCAAGGATTTGGAGAAATTGGAACCCTCATACATTGCTGCTAGAAATGTAAAATGGTACAGCCACTGTGAAAAACAATTTGGCAGTTCCTCAAAGAGTTAAACTTAGTTCCCATATGACCCAGGAATTCCTCTCCTTAGGTATATACCCAAGAGAATTGAAAACATATGTTCATATAAAAACAAATGTTCATAGCACCATTATTCATAATGACCAAAACAATGGAAACAGCCCAAATATCCATCACTGAGTGAACAGATTAACAAAATGTGGTATATCCGTATAATGGAATATTATCGGCCATAAAAAAGGAATGAAGAAGTACTAATACATGCTACAACATGGACGTACCTGGAGGACATTACACTAATTGAAAGAAGGTGGACACTAAAGTCCACATATTGTATGATTCCATATATATGAAATATGCAGAATAGACAAATCCATAGAGACAGAAATTAGGTTAGTGGTTCCTAGGGGATGAGGGAGAAGGAACAGGGAATGACTGCTAACAGGTACAAGTTTTATTTTGGAATGATGGAAATGTTCTGGAACTAGGTAATGGTGATAGTTGCACAATATTGTCAACATACTAAAAAAAACACTTTAAAATGGTGAATTTTATCTCAATACAAAAATGTTTTTTTAAAAAATCAGTTAATGACATAAGCGTGGGTCTATTTCTAGGCTTTCTGGTCTGTCCCACTGATCTATTTGTTCCTTTTACCAGCAGCACACTGTCTTGATTATGGTAGCTTTATTGTAAGCTCTGAAGTCAGATAAAGTAATTCTAATTTTACTGTTCTTTTTCAAGATTGCTTTGGATAGTTTAAGTTATACCCTCTCGCTTTTAAAAACTTGGGTGCATACCTTTCCCTTTCACAGCAAGCATACATCAGCATAGAAGATTATTCTTGTACCTACTGCCCATTTCTTAGCATAGTATATTGAAAAATGTATACTTGGTGGCTTTGATTTGCTTGTATTCACAGAGGTCAATATTTCCTTCAGAATTTAATCAAGATCAAAAGGAACACTGTTCACACCCAACTGCCTTTTTTGAATAGATCAGTCTGTGGACTGGTGTTCAGATAACACACCTTTGTGTGTATGTGGTAATACCTTTTCTTGTTGCGTACATGCCTAGTGCTCCATCAGTATTTATCACAATGTACTTTTCCAGTTTTATCTGAGTTCACAAAATGCCATACCTAAATTCCTATTCATGAATTTTTTGGTGATCAACAAACAAAAGCTCATCAAGTACTTCTCCATCCTACATATATCATAATGGATGGGCCAGGACCTGATTTGTGCACTACATATATCATTGATTTTTTCCAGTTGCGAGCCTGTATGTGAGAGAGTAATAGCTCTTTCACTTTGGATGCCACTGCTCTTATGCTATGGCCATCGTATCACTTGATAAAGGAATTTAACTATAGATGTTCTTCTTTCTCTCTAATATTTGTTATATTGGGGATCATTTTATAAGCTTTTCAGGAGTGACACATTTCTTTTTATGCTATAAGGAATGTGACTTTGAAGGATGCTTCTGTAGTTTTGGTCTCATCTTTGCCTTTAGCAACAATGTTCATCAATTTCGTGCTGGAACATTATTTTGTGCTTATTACGGAAATTCTCAAATTTATTTACTAGAGAAGTCACTGTGTTTACAGAGTTTTTTTTTTAATGTGATGGTTTCATACCCCTATTTGACAGTTTCATATTAGACAAAACACTTAGAATTGAGAGTGAACAGCTGGCTGGCTCAATAAAATCTAATTTTCATATTCATCATAATTCTTTCCATTACCTTTTTTTCTTTTTTGACTGTGTGTGAAAAATCATCACACTTGTAACTACACATGTCCCAGCACACAGAGACACACAGTTTCTATTTGCATTAGGGCTGCTCACTATTCATGTTTTAGACGTTATTTTGAATTGTGTTATCTTATCATGATTCATATACTTCAGTCAGTAACTTCTGAATTAGTGACCCTTTCAGTTTATTGAGAATATAATACAATAATAGAGTAACAACAATAAATGCAAATTTCAGAAAGAAAAACGATAACATACAAGAGACATTAAAATGTTTTAGAATTTTTTGAGAGTCTTGAGCATCGCCTTCCACTCAACCTAAAGATCTGGGAAGAGCTTCAAGCTGTGACTAAACTTCCAATGGACTCATCAAAGCTTAACCCAACCTGGACCCTGGGGTCCTTTCAGACGCCCAGTGAAGAAAATTCCCAGGAAGATTCAGCTGCCTCTCCACCTATTTCAGAAGCATTAATAAAGAACCTTGGTAACTTAACTCTCAACCCTAGTACCAAATTTTCTCCCCTTCTACCAGAACGTCCACCCCAACAGCCTGACAGAGAAAAGAAATTCCAGGGGTTAAGTGATGGCATACTCTACAGCAGGAGCGGGATAAGGACATTGCTAACTGCTCAGAAAGAAAGGGTGCAAAGAATGATACAAATTATTAAATACCGCTACTCCAACCAACTTCCTGTGCTTCAAAGAGAACCACGACAGAAGGAAATCGAGGTTGAATCAAGAATTCAAAGATTTAGATGTAGCTGTCATGATTGCCTGTATCATAGAGATCTTTCTGAGAATACTAGCATGGAGAATAATTATGACACAGAGTCAATTGAGCCATAAACCTTATTCTTGTTAGTAATTTTAGGATCATTGTGCAACAGCTTGGGAAAGCTACTCTATGCTCGGACAGACTGTATACCAGTATTTTGATAACCTGTGATACAAATTCTATGACTTTTTTTCTTGCATCTCTTTTCTACCTTGATACCAGTAACTTATAAGGAATATGTGTAGTTTGCATCTGAATGACTTCAATATACTTTAGTTTAACTTCTTGATTTGAACCAAAGAAGCACTAATATGTCCCAAGTATTGCCTGTGTTTTAGAAGCCGGAAGTCAGTAAGATGAAACCCAACATCACGAATTTGAAGCAAGTAACTTGTGTGGAAAGAATGTAAAGAACACATTGGCTGGTTTAGCTAGAGCATGATTAGAGCAGGGTGCATTAACTAGATTTTCTAGTTTTCAAAAATTTGAATAGTAATTTTTTGTACCATTTCAATTTTCAGTAGAAAATAATGTGTGTATAGAGGATCTTAATAAAATTGAGATGTATTTGAGTATCTTTAAAAAAATGTTTTAGCTAAAATTAACTACACCAGTTATCTGAAATTAGCCAAGAAAGAATAACTAATATAATTCTAGTAGTGCACAATCATTTAAGAATATAATGATTATTAAAATTATAACAAAATTTCTAGAAAATCATAATTAAGTTCATATTTCAAACATATATAAACAGAATTGTTTTAAATCCTTTCCTCTGAAACCATGAAAAGACCTGGAGAACATCTGACAGATTACCAGAGACCACCAAGATGCCCAAGACCCACTTGGCAAACACTGGTTTATAGTCCTACATCTCTATTGAGATACATAACCAGAATGTTTAAATATGGACAACTAGCAAGACCATCTTCTTGCAATGCTTCACTAATTTGTTACCCAACTTTGCCAACAATCTGTCCCCTTGCTTGTTCAACAAGCTACATTTCTCAAACACCTCCCAGGCTGTCGAGCTTCACACATTGCCAAATTACCATCAAGAAAGCTTCTATCAATTTATATTTCCTACGAGATGTGCGTGAGAAAATCTGTCTCTCCAGCTCCTCACCAACTCTGGGTACAGAGAAGTTGCATTCCATTTGATGATTGGATTTTAAAGACAGCACTTAAAGCAAAAAATCAGATACAGTCCAAATGACTCCTGAAGATCCCTTCCATTGTCCATGAAGTATAGAGAGCTAGGTCCACATCTCTTGTTTCAAGTGCAATCTAGAGTTCAGGCTCATTGACTGGATGGCGGGCAAAATAACCCATTGTTTTCATTGTGATTTTTCTCTTCCTTTATATTTATTTGTTTTGACTGGATTATGTTTGAATTCATGTAAATTAAATATAATTGTTTTGTGAATTGCCTTTGTCATTTTTTAATTTAGAGTGTTCATCTTCTTCTTACATAAAGGTCTGATTACTTTATTATTACATATGTTTTTTGAATATGTTTTATAATATGCCATCTCTGTGCCTGGTATGGTGTGTGTGTTCTGTTTATGGCTTTCCCCCACCACTAGGTTAAGTATGTAAATCCTAAATTTAATTGTAGAATACTTTCATTGTTTTATATTTGAATTTTTAATCTTTATGGAATTCCTTTTTACATACAACACGAAGTAAGCATCTAAGTTTATTTTTCCTCAAGAGCTTAAACAATTATCTCCTGGAGGGACATCTTTAAAAGTTCTCTGATATTTTTATATTTCCCTGTTCTGGTTTTCATACAAGACTTTCAGCTGTGAGTAATCCGAAAGATAGGAAAAAATCAAGACAAAGTTTTTCTGTAATACACTTGTGCCCTGGGCTTTTCCTTCCTCTTGAGGAGAATGGTGCTACTTCAGTGATTTGGTTATAAATAAGACAATGGAGAAAAGAAACTGAGCTCTTTAATCCTGGGTCAAAAGCTGTTAATTATCCCTCAATAGCAGTTGTTGCCTTCCTCTTTAGTAACAGAACTCTCAATTCTTAGCTGGGTAGATGACCACCCAGAATAATAATCAGTAGTTTCCTTGAAGCTGGGGCGTATCCAGTTTTTGTGACATGCTCTCAAAGGTAGAAGGCATGACCTTTCTTGCCCCTACTTCTTCATTGCTGGCTAGGATGTGGACATGATGGCTGGAGCTAAAGCAGTTATATGGGACTGTTGGGCATCATGTTAAAGAGGCCAGAGCAATGAGACAGAAGTAGCCTGGGTCCCTGACTTTGTCGAGCTGGCATTTCAGTCCTGGACTGCCTGCTCCTTCTCTTCTTTTACCCAAGAAACAGAATTAACTTCTAGCTAGTGTAAAACATTGTTTTGGATTGGATTTTTGTTACGTGTAGCTGAACTTAATCCCGAATGATATAGAAACACAGAGAGGGCTTGTTTTATTCAGCACTATATTCACAAGACTTGACACTGGACCTAGAACATGGTAAATGCTCAATAAATGTTTGTAGGAGACATATATTTCCATTTATAGGCAAGACAGTAGTGATTCTGAGAATTGCAGATAAGTTGATATATAGCCATTCCACATCTCATCTTTCATATTTGGGCCTATGACTTTGAAAGAAAGTCTTTTCTTTAAGAAAGACTTAAAGAAAACATCATACCCTCTCAGCTATGTTTTGCATAACAAACATCTTTCCTAGATAACTCTCTAGAAAGACCTCTTTTATTGGACTTTTATTTTTTAAGAATGGGCAAGTCTGGGAGTGTGCACCACCACGTTGATACATTCTCCCTCGGAGCGCACTGTGGATGGGGGTGGTGCGTGCTCCGGGATAGATCCCAGCCGAGCTCTGGCACAGCGGTGACAGTTCTCTGCAAGGTTTATGCGCCTATTTAATTGCAGTTACATCCTTCTCCATCCCCTAGGGGCCCATCTTTATGGAGAAATAGGCAGTTGGCCGAGGATGTTGGAATTGAACATTCCTTGCTAATTATTTAATTTTCGCCTGGCACAAACTAAAGCCTCTTAAGTTTAGTGGGATCTATAAGTCAATTACCTTCCTCTGCTACCAAAGAGCCTACCACTTACAACTAAAAACAGACACACAGCTCTGTCCTTGCCCTTGTCCTGAACCCTGGCCAATGAAACTGCTTTTCCCTTCCACCTGTTGTTCGGGGAATAATGACAGCGAGCATCTTGTGCTTTCTGTTGTAAAACTGAGGCATTGGTGAAATGGAGTGTAGACAAAAGCACTGGCCTCTTGCACCTCCATTCCTTGCACATGCTCAAGCCTTCCTTTATTTCACCTACAATTGATCAGGTACTGGCTTGGAATGTAGTACCCATAACCACCCAGTGAGGAAGATGTCAGGAACCTGGGGCTTGGAGAGGTGGAGCTACTCCCCAAGGCCACAAGCTGACAAGTGACAAAGCGAGGGTTTGAGCCCAGCTCTGCCCTGGTTCCGATTTAGGCCCCAGACTATGGATATATTACCTTTACTACTAAGAGGGTCTTTAACCTTCTTTCCGTAACAAACTCCTATTTACCTTTCAAAACGTAGCACAGATGCATGCCGCTTTCTCAAGAAATGATCCCCCTAATGCCCTGGATGGAGGCCCCTCTGTGCTCCTGCAACAGCCTGCATCTTTATTCTAATAAAATGTTTATTTTGAGCATTGCATTTACTACGTGCTGTAAATGTTTTACACGGATTACCTACTGTAATGCCCATGCACCTTCTTAGTGAGGCTGCTATGATCATGCACAATCTATGAGGAAGAAACTTGAGTAAGTAGAACTAGGGGTGCAAATTTAGGTCTTTGATTCTGAAGCCTGCACACTTAACCGTGATGGTATAACACATTTCAATGAATTTACTTATGATTCATTTGTAAGTAAATTCATTTGACGATTTCCCTTATGAACTCTAAGTTCTTGAAGACCAGGGACAGTTTCTTATTCGTTTCGTACTCTCTGCAGGTAGTACAGGATCTGACACATAACAAGCACTAGCTCACCTGATTTAAAATCTACCCGCCTCTGTCGGCCTTCAAATGTGTTACCACTACATGAGATGGGAATGTTAATTTTTTGGAGTGGACCTAGTTTCAAAACAATTGCATGTACCGTAAAAAAGAGAGAACTGTAGGTTCATTTTCCTGTGGCATATACATACTCACGACTTGGCTGAACTTTTCTCTGGGTACTTCCAGGTATGTGATGAAAAATATCTTTCAAAGAAGTTCCCACCCAGGAATACTCCCTATGGTTTGGTTGTCATTAGTGCCGATTTACCAAGTATTTCTCATGCTCCCTTCTGGGAACGAGTTAGGATTTCCCTTCTCTGCCCCCTTGAGTTAGGTGGGCCCAGGTGACTTGCTTTGGCCCATGCAATGTAGAGAGAGTGACAAGTGTCACCTCCAGGTGGAAGCTTTAAGAGCCCATGCATGATTTCCCACTGGTCCAGTGACCAGCAGTGTTTGAAATATGACTGTGAAGAGCAGAATATGACTGTGATATATGACTGTGCACCTCTGACCTGCGATGAACATTGGGGTGAGCAAGACACAAACCTTGGTTGTTATAAGCTATTAAGACCGGGCAGTTGATTGCTACCACAGTGAAGGGTAGTCCATCCTGACTGAGACACTCCTGAAAGTCACCAGTAGAGTGATTCTTGGCATTTTTGTTTTACACTGAGGAATGAGAAGGAGAGACATTAAGCTGAGGCTTAACCCCAGAAGCTTTAGACCTACTAGAAGCTTAATGACTGTCATCAAGCTTAAGAAGGTTCTGATTCAGAGGGTGCTGCTGATGCATCTCCACTGGGAGCAGAGAAGGTTGAAATGAGCCCAAGCTGCCACTAAGGGGTTTTAAGTTAGATAAGCAGAAATATTCTGAAGGTCAAAGGGTGGAATGATATCCTGGAATCTCCTTGCAAATGCTCTTTTGAAACCAGCAGAGATGTCAGCCTTGCCCGAGACTGTGTAGTGAGAATGTGCTAGGAGGAGGGGGGTGAACCTGTTGCTCTCTCTGTTGCCTTCTGCTTTATGATTTTATAACTTCAGTCTTGCCTGGTTAGAAGATTCATTTATACATTTACCCAGATTTTCCCAGGGTGTACATTCCCCTCAGAGATAAATTAAACACTTTTAGGGATACAATCAGTCTGTGAGGCCACCAGGGTACCATTCACTGCTTTGCAGCAGTGATTTACCAAATGGGACCCTGGTGACTTAGGAAGTGCATGCGCATCTGTAAAGGCTTCCTTCACACCAGGGATGCACTCAGAATTCTCCCTGTGATGCATGGACAGCAGAGGGAGGAAAATGGGGAGCTTAAGGTCCCTAGTTGGTCTTCTGTTCCCCTCACACCCTCATGCTGGGCTGCTATGTCAGTGGAAAATAAGCCAAGGTAAATTAGTGAAGGAGGGGAACTCAGCTCCTGGGCATATCCCATTTCCGCTTGGTTAGAGTCACCTCCCTTGGGGTTCGGCCTTCCCTAAGGGGCCCGCTGTGTTGCCCAGGATCCCAAATGTCAAGGGCTTCTCCTGGACCACATTCCCAGGGAAATGGCCCATGCTTTAGTCCCGCCTTTTCTCTCTCGCCTCATCATCATATAACTGTGTTATTTTTCCTCCTTTTCAGATATTAAATTTATTCATTCATTCAACAAACAATTAGCAACTACTTATTATATTCAGGATAAAGTTTTAGTTAATCACACAGCTACTTGGTTTAGATGGATCTGACTTTAAATCTTGGCTCCGCTATTTATTGACCTTCTGCCTCTATGCCTCACTTTACACATCTGTAAAATAGGGGTAATAAAAATACCCCCCTCATAGTGTTACAGTAAGGATTAAATGAAACAATGTATGTAAAAGGATTAATAAAGTGCTGAGCACAGAATAAATATTAGCTATTATTCTTATTTACCATCTACTGTAAGTGCCAGGCACTGAAGTGCTAAAGATATAAATAAGACCTGATTCTTACACACAAGACACTCGTAGTCTAGAACACTGATTCTCAAAGTGTGGTCTCAGACCACCATCAGCAGCATCACCTGGGAACTTGTTATACAGACGAATTCTCAGACCCCACCCAGACGTACTGAATCAGCAACCCCGGGGCCCAGAAATCTGTTTTAACAAGAGCTGCAGGAGACTCTGACCATTGGTTTGAGAGCCTCTGCTTTATATTAGAGAAATGCTAGTATCTTATATCTGCAGAGTACTTAAAGTGTACAAAATGTTGCTACATTTTTTAATACCCACAACAGCCTTGCAAAGGAGGAATGGTTAGTTCCCCTATTTTCAACTGAGGAATGGAAAGTTCTGTAGCAGAAATGGCTGGCTCACTAACAGGACTGTACTTGTGCTTGGGTATCCATCCCTCAGGGAAGGTGACCTTCAAATTTAGAATGAATCTCAATTAGCCTAAGCCAATTCTGGTATTCCCAATCCCTTCTTAAGTGGTTGGTTTAGGAGTGGGCTTCTGACTCAGTCTTGCCAACAGGCAAGAATGAAAATCTGTTGAGTTTCTAGGTTTTTTTTCTCTTTTTAAAAAAAGCACAAGGACAAGATGGCCCTATCATGTCATGCTGGACATGATAACTAGAGCAGCAGCAGCCATCTTGTCACCATGAGGGAGGTAGCATGAGGCCCAAGCTGACATTCAGAGAATGTAGAATATGGAGATGGAAAGGCCCTTATTGATAACATTGAGGGGTAGAATTAGCCAACCCCAGGATCATCCTATCATAGGACCTGTTGTATTATGAAAAGTTTTCCTTCTTGTTTAAGCCATTTTGAGTTGGGTTTTCTACTCCTTGAAGTGGAACACAACCTGATAAAGTCCTAAATGGAGAAAGACTGGCCAAGGGTAACAGAACTCATGTTCTGAGGTTCTAAACCTCTGTTCTTTCCATAACATAACTTGCTGATGGATGAATTCTGATGGATGATGGTGATGGATGGGGCAAATTAATACAGTACATTCCTCATATAGCATCCCACACCACTCCCACCACCCACCCCATCGGGTAGCTTCTTGAGCTGAAACTCTAGGCTATCACATCTTTATCCCCACTACCCAGCAAAATGCCTGGCCCACAATAAATGGTAACTAATATTACTTTTACTTATACAATGCCTTATGTTTGTCAATGGAGGAAATGACCATATAATTGCATGAATAAATGAATGAGTGACTATTGAGGGGTTGATGACATCTATACATTTAATGTCCTCCTGCTCTATAAAAGTCAGCTTAATGGTAGTCTTGCATGTCTTAACCCAGACAAGCCTTTACTGTAAAAATGCCAGAGTTCAGTGGAGGAAGTAATGGAGAAGAGGGCGGCTTATACTTTCCATAGAATCACTGCCTAATACAGCTGAAAAGGACTTTGTGGTTACTGAGACCATCATTTTAGAAATAAGGAAACTGAGGCCCAGGAGAAGCAGTGACTCACCTGAGGTCACAGAGCTGATTGGAGCCAAACTCAAACTTGAACCCAGTTTTTTTCTGTCTCCAGAACACAGGGCTTGAACTTCTGGTTCTTAAAGACCTCTCAAAGCCCTCAAAGGCCAGGGCCCTTTGCTTTGAGAGAATTCTGCTGACCAAAGTGTGGAAGGACCTCTCTGCGGGAAGGAAGAGGGCAGTTTGTCAGGAAATTGAGGGAGGGAGGCCTGCCACCACTCCCCCCATCTCCTCTTCTCCTTCTTCTTCCTCTCCTTTACCTTCTTACCCTAGTTTCTTCCTAATCATGTGTTTTTCTTCGTCTTCGTTTCTCACATAGAATCAGCAAATGTTAGATTTGGAAAGGACCCAACAAATCATCTAGTCTAGCTTCCTTGTTTGATAAGAAAGCTGATGTCCACGGAGGGAAAGTGATTAGTCCAGGAACTCTGAATAGTTCTAGCAGCTGCACTGGTTGGTAAAGGGCAGGTCTGGCATCAGCCTGAGATTGGGAAGGGGGCAGGAGGTGGACAGGGTTGTCACTTATCAGCTCTGCCACCCATGAGTTGTATGATCTTGGTCATGTGACTTATCTTCTATCTGTGCTTCAGTTTCCTCAGCCACAGCGTAGAATGACAGCTGAAGCTGCCCCATTGCGCTGTTGTGTGGGAAAGTGTGTATAAAGTGCAGGAAATACGTTTAAAACACTTGAAGGGTGAGTGCTCAATAGCTGTTGGTTGTATAATAATACCTAATATGCGCTGATGAGGGGGATAGAATGATGATCAAGAAAAAAGACCTGGAATTTGGACCCAGATTTCTTAATTCTTGTTTATTTCCACCAGCCCATTCATTTCTTTCCTTTTCCTTTTCCCTAGCCTGAGATTTATGCTTCATTTTTATTTTATTTTATTACTGTTTGCATTAGAGAGAAAATGTGTCATAGAAAGAACATGGGCACTGGAATTAGACAGACCTAGGTTAAGAGCCTATATTTGAAGAATATTAACTATGGAGCTTGGGTCAAACCCCTTAATAATCTGAGCTAAGTTTCTTTATAAAGCAGGGATTCCATTACTCAGTTCCTAGCACTGTGATAATGTAACACCCCAGTATGGCTTGAGGCATGTTATTTTTTTCCCCAGAGCCACAGCAGCAAGCTACAGGCAAGGGTTCCAAGTCTCAACTGTATCTCCTCTAGGACACCCCCAAGATTGAATAGTGGCACCATTTGCCCAAATGGGCTATGTCCAAATTAACTTGAATCCAGCCTGATCATTTGGTTAAGGCTGAGGCTGACTGCTGACCTTGTAGAATCCTATGGTTAAGGTATGGCTGACAATGAACATAAAATATTGAACACATTTGGGGCCACGTTCATTGAGGTCATGTTGTCTCCCATCTTAAAGGCTGTGTCTGTCCTCAAAGAGCTTTTTGCTCACACTAAAACAAATGGTGCTTTAAAGTGACCTGTTAGCCAAATGCAGAGAGCTGCCAGTAAAGTCTGGGGCTGCTAACCTTGGGCCAGTGAAGCAGCCTGGGGCAGAGGGAAGGGCACTAAATGGGGAGTTGGGAGTCCTGGGTCCTTCTTTCATTTGCCCACCAACTCTGCGAGTGACTTTGGCCAAGTCCTCACTGACCTCTCTAGTGTCCTCTCTGGCACTTAAGGACCCTCCTATTCTCTGAGTCCACAGTGTTATTTCTCCATTTAATGAACTTCCTCATCACCAGAAGGTTCTACCCATAATATCTTCCATATTAAACATCTGCTTTTATCCATCTCTTGTAATGCAGCTCCCTTCAGCGCTATGCCTTTTGCAGTGCCAAGTATTCTTTAGGCAATTAAATGGAATTGCAGAGAGGCCATGGAAATCATCTAGTTCATCAGATGCTAGAGATGTTTAGCAACTTCTCCAAAGTCACACAGCTTTTTGGCAGCAGTTCTGATTCCTGCCTTCAGCCCCCTGCAATGAAATGGTGGTTGGTGCACGATGATGCATCCTTTTTGGTCATATCATCATGGAATAAATGCTAAGGGTAACAGCTGTGTAGACCCAAGGCTTTATTTTCTTTATTATGACAACACGTCCCCGGGAAGAAAATATTTGTGGATCTAACTTCGGATGTGAAGTAAGTGTCAAACTGAAATGTTATTGACTCCATAGTGCTTCCTACTCTGATAAATGTATCCAATATGTTCCCAGTGACTCATCTGCAGGGCAGATGTATCTTTTTTTTTTTTCTTCAACACTGACATTTTTGTTGTTCTACACAGTGCTCTTCCCATATCTGCATATGCATTGTTAATTAGCCACAGCATTATGGAATTTCATCCAAAAATTAATAATTTGATTGGTTATTCAAAATCTCAAGCATTCTGACAGCCAGCAATCGAAGGGAAAAATAATATGCAAACCAATGATTTACCTTCTTCTTTTTCCAACAAATGAGCTCGTCTATGAGCCAGACATCTTGGGAAATTATGGAAGGATGTTTTTCTTGATCACTAGATCTAAAAGATCCATGAAAGACATGAAGGATTTCCTAAAGGATAGGTTGGTCCTTGTAATATTATTTCTCACACACACACAAAAAAATCAGAAAGGGTGGTAAAATGCAATATTTTTATTTTCACAATGTCATAAAGAGCTTTAGAAAGATCCCAAACTGAAAACTGTGAAATAAAATTAGCGATGGAATAAATGACAGTTTTAAGACTAAAAATATGCAAAGAGCTTTAAGTGGCAAAAACTCTGCTGGGAAGAGGCATGGATTACAAAAGACTAAGGCTGCTGATTTTTATTAGTCCCAGGTATCTCTTTTCCAAAATGTATGGCAGAAAACAACTCCCTTAGAACACATCTTTATAAAAACACTTATAAGGTCCTTTATAACTTCCCTGTATTTACAGAACTTTGAATGCCAGAAGGCATCACAAAAAGGGGGGGAGGGAAACTTTCTCGATGTACATACACATAGAAAATATGAAAATAAATGAAAAGTAAAATAAATGTGGACATTATCTAGACAAGTGTCCTATGCCTTGAGACAGTAGATCCTAACTTCCACTAACACAGCAGGATTCTGCACTCCTAAACATGCGTTCTCCAGAAATGTAGACATTTAGCAATTAGCACCCACACCAGTGTTTTCACTGTAACAACAGATAAGTAACAGAATCACCAGTAATTCATTAGAATTCAACACTAAGAAAATCTCAGATGATACCTTTTATGAATTTGACCTGAGGCTGCTCACTGGAGGGAACTGAAATTGCATCTGATACAGTAATGTGCTTTAACTGTAAAAGGTCTTAAAAGATAGGGAGTTTCCAAAATGAACAGGAAAGGGACATCGCCAAAGCAGTGGTCAAAATTTGTGTTTTGTTTAATCAATAGCATTTGGTGTAACACCAGTAGTTCTCAGACTTGGCCACTCATTAGACTCACCTGGGGAGCTTTTACCACTCCCAGCCTGGGCTGTGCCCCAAACAATTAAACCAGAATCTCTGGGGGTGGGACCCAGACATCAGTACTTTTTAAAACTCCCAGGTGATTACAATGTGCAGCCAAGCTTGAAAAACTCTGATCTACAGCTAAGCCGTTTCTGATGATTGAATTATTGGCCTCACTTGTCACTCTCCTGTGGTAGTGCCACACATTCACACCCTTGCCCTGGTCTCTTGGTGGGCAGAGGGTGCTTTGTCACCCCCTGACCTTGGATTTGGCCATGTGACTTATTTTGGCCAATGGGATGTTAGCACATATGATGCATGCAAAGGCTTGACATATGCTTGATGGGCTTGCTCTCTCATGCACCTGCCTTTTGCCATGAGAAGAGCAGGCCCCAGTCAACCATTGTCCCAAGAAGAATCAGAGAAGAATAGAGCAGACCTAAACCCAATCAGCTGTGTGGAGCCAAGCCCAGCTGAACCCTAGCCTGCCCACAGATGTAAGAATGAGAAAATAATGCTTGTTGATGTAAGCCACTGAGTTTGAGAATGGCTTGTTATGCAGCATTATTGTATAATAGGTAACTGACATACCTAAAATAGAAAAAAAATTATTTAGTGAGATGGCCAATTACATTTTGGGGCTGACTATATTCTTTTGGCATGAGAGAGAAGGACAACTCAGAACTATTTCTAAAGGAAAGTTTGACCCATAATATCTACTATGATGCAGCTTTTTGGAACAGTGCTACTGTCTTTGTCACCCTTCTGATCTGTTAAGCAGAAAATATTTCCTGCTGATTTCTTACTCAGTTTCACACAGGCCCTCTATCTAAATATCTATCTTTACCAGGGCAGAACTGGCATTCTGAATCATCAGTGCCCCAGGCTAGTTTGACAGCTTTTTTTTTTTCACTTTTTCTTTTTTTTAATTTAAAATTTAAGCTCTATCCAAGTTTTTATGGAAGAACAGAAAAAGCCCCCTCTATGTGACTACACCAAAATAATGAGACAGGTATAGACTTAGTTATGGTAAAATTCCTTACTTAGTGCTGGGAAAGCTGTGATTGTGCTGGAGTCAGAGGCCAAGTCAGCCACACAGAGGCATAGATTCTTTCTCTCATAAGAGCCCTCCTTTAGGATTCATAGTTGTTCATATATATGCATTTATAAATCAGCTGGTCTTGAATTTAGGACAGTGGTCCTCTAACGTGAGTGTGCATCAGATTCACAAGGATAGCTCATTACAATACAGATTGCTGGACCCCAGAGTTTCTGACTCAGTAAGTCTGTTGTGCAACCAGAGAAACTGTAATGCTAACAAGTTCCCAGGTGATGCTGATGCTGCTAGTCTGGGGACCACACTTCGAGAGCCACTGACTAGGATGAAAAGTATACATGTGTGAGATATATTCTATCCGGGACATCATCTTGCACAGGGAAGATTCTTATGTGCTTCCTCAATGGAAAAATGTCTGTATGCAACACTAAGAATAGGTCCACCTGGAAATACAAATGGAATTAGTGACTTCAACTCTCTTTGCAAAAAGCTTATCTATTCCCATAACCACTTCACAAATGTGTATCTTTAGTCCTGATTCCAGGAAAAACAACTCATGAAATGCCTCCTTTTCAAGGAGGCCTTCCTTGATTTTTCTAAAAGAGAACATTGGCTCCTTCTTTTGAAGTCCTAGCACTTTATCTGAACCTGTCCTATGGCATTCAATACTTCATATCTTAAAGTACAGAAGCTGATGGACTTGTCTTAGCTCCTCACAGAGGATGTACAATCTACCTGCTGCATCTTAGAATCCCTTACAGCATCTTTCAGTAGCAGGTGCAAAATAAATATTTATAGAATCTAAAGTCTGTGAGTGAATATCCATGTGAGGGTGGCGCAGAAATTCAAAAGATTAAAACTTGAAATGCAAAGCCTGCACCATCCAATATGATGGCCACTAGCTACGATTATGATGGCCTACACTATGGTGGCCACATGTGGCTATTTAAATTTAAGTTAATTGAAGTTAAATAAAATTAAAAATCTACAAGCTACAGTAATCAGGCCAGTGTGGTATTGGCAAAAGAACAGACAAATAGATCAATGGAACAGAATAGAGAGCCCAGAAATAGACATAAATATAGTCAACTGATCTTTAACAAAGCGTCGAAAGCAACACAATGGAGAAAAGATAGCCTTTTCGATAAATGGTGCTGGAACAATTGGACATTGACATGCAAAAAAAAAAAAAAAAATGAACCTAGACACAGACCTTACAACCTTTCACAAAAATTAACTCAAAATAAATCATATACCTAAATATAACACAAAACTAGAAAATTTCTACAAGATAACAGAGGAGAAAATCTAGATGGCCTTCAGCATGGTGATGACTTTTTTTTAATTATTATTTTTTTATTGATGTCTTAGTTTATAACATTGTGGGGTTTTAGTTGTACATTAGTGTTTGTGGTGATGACCTTTTAGATACATCACAGGCACAATCCATGAAAGAAATAATTGATATGCTAGACTTCATTAAAATTAAAAATTTCTGCTCTGCAAAAGACAGTGTCAAGATAAGTGAGAAGATAAGTCACAAACTGGGAGAAAATATTTGCAAAAGACATACCTGATAAAGGACTGTTATCCAAAATATACAAATAACTCTTAAAAATCAACAATAAAAAAACAACCCAACTAAAAAATAGGCAAAAGACCTGAACAGACACCTCAACAAAGAAGATTTACGGATGGCAGATAAGCATATGAAAAGATGCTCCATATCAGATGCCATTAGGGAAATGCAAATTAAAACAACAATGAGATACCACTATAAGCCTCTTAGAATAGCCAAAATCCAGAACACCGACACTCCAAATGATGGTGAGGATGTCGAGCAACAGGAACTCTCATTCATTGCTGATGGAATGCAAAATGCTGCAGCCACTTTGAGAAAGTTTGGTAGTTTCTTACAAAACTCACCATACTCTCACCATATGATCCAGAAATGGGGCTCCTTGGTATTCACCCAAAGGAATTGAAAACTTATGTCCACACAAAAACCTACACATGGATGTTTATAGCCGGTTTATTCATAATTGCCAAAACTTGGAAGCAACTAAGATGTTCTTTAGTCGGTGAATGGATAAACTGTGGTCCATCCAGACAATGGTATATTACTTGGTGCTAAAAAGAAATCCGCTATTAAGCCATGAAACAATGTGGAGAAAACTTAAATGCATCCTACTAAGTGAAAGAAGCCCATCTGAAAAAGCTACATACTGTGTAACGTTCTAGAAAAGGCTAAACTATGGAGACAGTAAAAAGATCAGTGGTGGCTAGGAGGTTGGGGAGAGGAAGGGATGAACAGGTGGAGCACAGAGGATTTTTAGGGCAGTGAAACTACTGTGCATGATACTATAATGGTGGATACATGTCATTATACATTTATCAAAACCCATAGAATGTACACCACCAATAGTGAACCCTAATGTAAGCTATGAACTTTGGGTGATAATGGTATGTCAATGTAGGTTCATCAATTATAACAAATGTACACTCTGGGGGGGATATTTTAGGGGGGTGGCAATGAGTTTGTAGGGGCAGGAGGTATATGGGAAATCTCTGTACCTCCTGCTCCATTTTGCTGAACCTAAAACTGCTCTAAAAATTAAAGTCTGTTTAAAATAAAGTCCTCAATCACATTAACCATATCTCAAGTGCTCAAGAGCCACATGTGGCTAGTGGCAATCGTATTGAACAACACAAATACGGTACTATTGGAGAGACTCCTCTAAGAATTTCCAAGTCACTTTCATCTATGTTATCTGACCCTCACCAACTCTCCTGTGATGTAAGTGATCGAAAAAAAAGGGTCATCACATCCATTTTATAGATGGGAAGATGAAACTTTAGAGAAGTTAAGTAAATGGCAAAGTGGAGAAGCCTAATCTATAAAATAACTATGAAACACGAGAAAGTATCTAGAATCTAATAGGTACTCAATAAATTGTACTCCTTTATTTGTTGATGTTTTCAGTTTCCTTTTCTTTTCCTTCAACCATACCTCATCCATTCACTCAGTCAACAAATATTGCGTTTATCATGTGTTGGACACAGTGCCTGGCACTGGGGATGCACAGGTGAACAAGTGATACAAGGTCCCTGCCCTTAAGGAGCTTACAATCCAGCCTTTTTACCCTTGTGTCCTTCAAAGCCAGCCAAGGACATTAGGGAGCTCAATGTCAGTAGGATCATGATGGTTCTAAGCACTGAGCCCAGTACATCACTTCACCTCACCCAGGTGAAGCTTAGGTGTTTCAGGTTGGAAACACTGGGCTGCAGGAGACCTGCTCCTTAGGTTCTGTGGCATTTGCATGGTATCAAATGCCTTTCTCTTATTCAAGTCCACAGTCTCCGTTCTAGAGCTAACAAAGGGAACATTAGCTGCCCAGGGCAGGGCCTTTCCTGTTCCATGCCCTGAGAACGATTATTAGTTCCTTTTATGGTGGTCTCCAGGGCAGCTGAAGCCTCATCACTGAATGCCACTTAGTTCTGGTGTGCACATCTTACCTCTTCTATAAGACACAATAGTTTTGTCTCTACTTTTCTTAGTACCCAGCTCAATGCCCTGCAAAGAGCAGGAGCACAATTGAGATTTTGTAAAATGACAAGACGGATATTAACTCTTGACCTAGTGGTGCCCCCAGCTGAACCCTAGCAATTCCTCTAGTTAAATCATTATAATATCTACTGTGTGCCAGATATGTTCCATAGCCCCACTGTCCAATAGATGTATAATGTAAAGCACATAGTAATTTTATATTTTCAGTAGCCAGATTTTAAAATGTTAAGAGATAAAATTAATTTTAATATTTTTCATTTAACCCAATATATCCAAACTATTGTCATTTCAACATGCAATCAGTATAAAATTATAAATGAGACACTTTACATTTTTTGTACTGTCTTCAAAATCTAATGTGTACATTTATCATATATTTAAATTTGGATTAGCCACATTTCAAGTACTCAATAGCCACACGTAGCTAGTGGCTCCTGTATTGGACAGCGCAGTTTTATACAGCATTTTACTAAATCCTGTAGGATGCATAAGAAGAATAGCAAAATTTTGAGCGGCAAGCATTTTAGAAGGGGTCATCTCATCTAACCCTCCCTAACAACCCTCATCTATAGTTGAGGAAACACAGGCATAGAAATAATTAGTGACTTGCCCTCGACCACACTGCTGGTATGTGGCTGAGTTGGTCTGGAATTCAGGTAATCTGAAACTACCACATCATGCCACAGATTAATTGGGTGGTGATGAGCAAGTCAATTCTCTGCATTTCGGCTTCCTCATCTATAAAACGGGAAGGGGGTGGAGTGGGTCATCCAGTGTGGATGCTGCCTGCTTTAATCTTCCTCTTTATTTCCTAATGTCTGGAAAGCCTGGCTCTTCTGTTCCATCCATGAGGGCTTCAGGTTTATACCATTCCTTCTCCGAGTTGTACAGAGGGCTCTTCTTAGCCTGGACTTCCCTGGTAGGAGCTGCCCTGGCTACAAACCTTGCAGCAGGATGGAGCCACTCCCATACCCAAGAGTGGGGCTGCATTTTCACTTTTTTCTTCTCTTTTCAGCATAGAGTCCAGCTTCAGCTTCTTGATGCTTTTTTGAAAGAAAGGCCTGGGCTCTTGGTTTTAATTTTCTGTCTCCTTTGTTCTTAAGTGTGTTGCAGAAAGCTCCCCGCTCCCAAGGAAATTCTACTATATGTTTCCATAATTTTCCTTCTCTCCCTCTCCAAGAAATGCAAAGAAAATAACTGTCAACTTTTTTTGCATATATAAATTTTAACAGCCCATACATGTCAACTAATCTTTTATCCAGGAAGGAAAGGCTTATTTCAAGTGATCGAAAGTTGAAATGCTTAGGTTTTCATTCTTGTTATGTAATGGAATCACTGCGTGGACATCCTACCTTATGATTAGTTCATCACTTCCATTCCCAAAATCCACTAATTCTAATGAGTGCCTACTGTGTGCAAAGGCACAAGTTTTCAAGGAATGTATCTTCCACTACAGAGAGTAAGGCAAATGTTCAACCAACCAGAGTACAAGGGAGACAGAGTATACCAAGTGCCTTAAGAGGGGTGCAAAGTACTAAGACAGTTCAAATATTTGCTCTGGGGTAAATCAGGGAAGTTTCCACAAAGGAGTTGCCTTTTAGAATGGACCCTGAAAGAAAGGTAGGGTTTCAATGAACAGAGAAGGCAGGAAGGGCAGTTCAGGAGAAGAGGCACAGGTAATTGTCTCTGTATCCTGGACCACAAGCAGAAGGAGTAGGAAGTAGCACATGGCATGGTTTGAGGATCACACGTGGATTGCAGAGAATATGTAAGGATGTAAGGCGGTTTGGCAAACTCCTGGCATGAGTGTCACACTCCCAATCATCCACCCATGGGAGACAACATTAATCAATCACAGCCCACACCTTTCCAACCAACCTCAGGAGTTCCTTCATGAGATAAGATCAATTTGCCATCCCTGGTGCAGCAGTGCAGTGGTAAGTGAGGTAGAGCCTTGAATACCGTGTTGACTAGTTAGTAGTTAATTGGATAGGCAATGGGGAGCCATTAAAGTCTTGTAAGCAGGGGAGTGACATGGTGGGAAATGAGAGCTGTAGTTCAGGGTAATTAACTTGGCAACGCTATCTGGGATGGATTAGAATGGTTATAAGACTGAAGGCCAGTTATTTGGAAGGTTCCTGTAACCACTTAAGCAGGCAATAACATCTGGATCTGGAGTGGTGGCCGCAGAAAAGAAAGGCAGATGTCACAGAGGTAGAATTTAAAGAACTTGGCAAATATGTTAGGATGTGGAGAGCTAGGGGCAGGAGTGAGAGAGAGGAGTCAAAAGCTAATTCTGAGGTTCCCAGTAACTTCTTTGGAGTAAGAGAAAATTAGTTTACCATCAAGAGGGGAGCCTGGAGTCAGCAAGGAGGTAGGGAGAGTCCTGGTGAGTTTGGGGAGGGAGAGGAGTCTGCAAAAAATGGATTTAGGCTTATCTCTTCTACAAAGCATAAGTTTTCTATGCTATTGTCTGTCAGAGAACTCAGTACTGCAAAGTAAAAATAACCATTTTTAAGCAAACACTACTGGCCTTTGTCAATGAGCAGAGTTTAAAGAAGGCTTCCATCTTTCCAAATATTTGGAAAATTGGAAAGCCTTAATTAGTAATCAGGGAAGGGGCATGAAGGAAAGAAATAACAAACCTAATCACTGTGCTTTTCAGGTTTCAAAATGCTTCCCCCATCCAGGTAATTTACACTTTAGTAACAATGATTGACAGTCAAGGAATGTATCTAACTCACTTTTATTTTCTCCTTGGGGAAAGCACCTGAGTTCCCAATTGTTTTAAATTGCTTTAAATTGTAGAAGCAGTAATTGTTTTAAAGTTAGGAGAAATGGCTTTTTGGAGCTGGAATCTATTGCTGAAGCAAATACTGAGACTATCTTAATTGACCAAGGTCACTAGGGCCATTTTTAGGAAAGTCTTTCCAGGGGGAACAAATACCAGCTTCCTCAAAGGAGAACCTCAAAGGAACCAATTGAAGGCCCAGGAGAATGGATTTAACCAAAAAGTGTTACCAAGTTGCTATTGGTACTTAAAAAAGAGCCAGGGATTTTTTTTTAAGCTATTTGCATCCCAAATAGAATTATTGGTGAAATTTAGTATGACAATTTTTTTTCAAAGATTCTAAAATAAATACGAGGCAGTGGATGTATTCTGAGATTCTGCTCTAGAGGAACTTGTTTATGAAACTGTGCACTTCCATGTATTTGTTTACTTAGAAAAGTCAAGTGTGACAAGCTAGGTCAGTTGCATCAAGAACATTATTAACAGGCTAGCCAGTGGTAAATGGAGTGAAGGCTGCTCTGGAATTCTGTGCTTTGATGTATGGGGAAACCCACACATCTGATTTGGGATGGAGGAGACAAGCATGGCATTGTTTGTAGGTGCCAACAGACAGGCTAAAGCCAGGGATCCTTGCAGAGACTGGGTTAAGGTATCAGAACTGTTCACATCTCATTTACATCACTCCCAAGAGTGGACCACAGGTTTTGTTAACACACAGACCATGGCAAATAGCACCGTGTATTTGAAATCAGACCAAGACCAGTAACAGTAACACAAACCATGTGTGAAGTCTGGCATATGGAGGTTCCTCTTAAGCTATTATCTAACTAGGTTTCTTCCCCCTTATTTTTAAAGCATTTTTCCAAACCAGGAAGTTAGCAAAAGCAAAATGTTCCCCAATTCTCTCTCCCACCCACCCCCTTAAATACACATATTTATGCCACCTTCTGGTATATAGTAATATTTTTTATTGTAAAAATTTGTGAGCCTTCTGAAAGTAAGGGGGGGGGTGTGTTAAAAATGTACTGATTTCATCAGTGTCTCCACGGGCAATAGGAAATGATGGATGAGTACTGAGGCAGAGAAACCAGGCTACTACCACCTGAATGTTTTCCACTCATCCAACTTGTATTGTTCCTTCATATTGGAGTTTGGGGCCAAAGTAACACTGAGGCAATTCTCCACTTTCCTTGGGTTTCATTAAGCAACTACCATGTGATGGGTGAGTTTCAATAGAAGAGGGGTGTAGAATGATGCCTGCAAAGATGTGACTTATTAGGAGCTGTTCATTATCTGAATTTTACCATTCAGACATTATTAATGCCTCTTCAGTATATCTTCTATGGATGAGACTGTACATTGAATAGCAAAAGCACCGGTGGGAATTGACAATTAGCAGCCACGCATGAACTCGGTGCAGTGTGGCATATTTCACCTAGCTTAGATAGTCATCGACCAAACAGGCCAAAGTTTCTTCAGTAGAAATTGCCCTGCTAGGTGGTTTCTGGATCCTTTGCGGAGGAAACAGTAAAGGAGCTGAAAGCGACCTCTTTTAACCACACCAGACATTGGCTGTCTATGGCGATTCTAGACTCACAAAATTTGTTTTAGACACAGATGTTATCAAACCAAGATTGGAAACCCACTGGACGTCCCATCCCGAAGTAAGAAGTGCCACGTCCTCCCATCCTCCGCCTTCCTTGGGATGCCAGCCCAGGTCTAATTCCTTTTTAGTTTCTCCTCAGTCCTAGGCTGTGCTGGCAGGAAGCTACCTGAGATTCCCCAAAGTGGATAATCGGATTTGTCTCTTCCCAGGGTGGCTGCGGATGGGGACGAATTCTGTTCCCGAGAGAGTCTCAGAAGTAGGCACAGAATCATCTCGTCGATCTTAATTTCTGTCCCTGCGCTGGGGAGAGGGGAGGATTGGGGCACGGGAGGCTCTCCCCTCCTCCTCCTCTCTTTTCCCCACCTCCCAAAATTGGCAGCCAGTCCGTGGCTCACGGTCTGGGGTCTGGAGGGTGGGGAATGTGGGTGTGGGGGCCGAATGGAGAAGCTCTCGCTAGCGCTGCCTGTGGCCAGACCCGCCTCCATCCCCTCTCCGGCGCACACACACGTCCACCCAGACACACTCCGCGCGCTCCCTCGCGCTCTCGCTCGCCCGCCCGCCGCCGCCTGCTCTCTCGCTCCTGCTCTCCCCGGTCTCCTTCTCCCTTTTTTTTTTTTTTTTTTTTTGGTACCATAGAGTTGCTCTGAAAACAGAAGATAGAGGGAGTCTCGGAGCTCGCCATCTCCAGCGATCTCTACATTGGGAAAAAACATGGAGTCAGCTCCGGCAGCCCCCGACCCCGCCGCCAGCGAGCCGGGCAGCAGCGGCGCGGATGCGGCCGCCGGCTCCAGGGAGACCCCGCTGAACCAGGAATCCGCCCGCAAGACCGAGCCGCCCGCCCCGGTGCGCAGAC
Source organism: Tapirus indicus (assembly GCA_031878705.1). Taxonomy (NCBI): domain Eukaryota; kingdom Metazoa; phylum Chordata; class Mammalia; order Perissodactyla; family Tapiridae; genus Tapirus; species Tapirus indicus. Next base: position 52,609,347 of record CM062918.1, on the reverse strand, counting down.
AGAGCTATTCCAGCACCAGCAGAGGTAGGAGGCTGCGAGAGGGGCTGAGGAGGGGGCGGCGGGAGCCCGGGCGCGGAGCGGGGGGCGGCCGGGAGCAGGCGCCCGGGGCGCGGGGTCCGGGGCTGCGCGCGAGCCTGCAGCGGCGCCCCGAACCCGGAGCACCCCCCTCCCCTCCCCCCTCCGCCCCCCAGAAATGTTGCAAACTTTTGCAGCCAGTTCTCGGGTTGCAGGAGGAGAGGGGGGCGGGGGGGGGCGGCAGGAGGGTTGACAGCCGGCGGGCTCGCCCCCTGGCTTTGCTTTTTTTGCAAAGAGAGGAGGAAAGCGGCGTTGCCGAAATTAAATACGCTCCCCCAAAATACGGAGAACCGGAGAGTGGGGGCCCTGGAAAGAAACTTTTAAAGCGGCAGTGTGGTTTTAAAAAGGAAAAAAAATCTGTTTATGACCACCCTCCTCCCCGTTTACCTTTTCTCCTCTTGACAGTTTCGGCCCCGGCTGCCCGAGTCGGGGATGTGTTTTCGGCCCCTTCAGAGCTCAGGGGAGCGGGAGGAGTGAGCGACCTGGGGAGCCCCGGGGGTGGAGAGGGGGCGCTCCTGGATCTGGGGGCGACGTGGGCACCTTCTCTGGAGCACGGCGTTGGGTTTGGGATATGGAGAAAGGGCTGGAGGAAGCGGGGTGCGGGCGCGCGTGGTGCTCGCCAAGTTATCTGGCGGGCGCGGCGAGGGGAGATGCGTAAGTTTGCAGCCCCGCGGTTCGCAGCCCCGCGTCCAGGCTGGTGCGGGGCGTGTGCGCGCCAGCGCGTCGAGGGCGGCGGTCCTGTGGGGCGCTCCACGCGTATTCGGAGTGAGCGTCTACAAAAGCAAACAAGGAGAAAAAGGGATATCGCAAGGCACCCAAACTTATTTCTGTCCTGGGAATCCTTCTCTTCTTGAGGTTCCAAGCGTTTCTGCGAGAACCTGGGAATGGTCAGTGCAAGTTGAATGCTGGTTGGATAGCGCGAGCGATGTTCCCCCTCCCCGTGCGATTTTTACACTCATTTTGGAGTGTGTTGGGGGGAGCGGGGGTGGTTGGGGGAGCTCCATCGCCCCCTCCTTGCTTTTTCCTAGTTAAAGTGGAATGTTGGGGAAAGCTCCTTCCCTTCCTCTTCTTAAAGGTGTCGGAACCTGGTGTTGGGGTTTTCTTGGGGGTGGGGGATTTATTTATTTGAATGCGCCTGGAGTTTGCAAAGAACAGGAGGAAGCTACGGCTTTAATTACTGTTGTAAATAATGTATAAATCACGCCTGTCACTCCGGAGGAAGCGGGCTCGCGCGAGCCGCCCAGAGCTGGGGACAGAGAGGATTTACAATCCGGGCTTGGGCACTGGCCCAGGGCGCCCCCTCCTCTTGCCACCCGGCTTCTGGCGGCAATTGGGGAGGGCTGCGGAGAGGCGAGTGGGGGCCCCGGGAGCTACTCCTTCCTCTCGATGTTATAGTTGGAGGTCGGAACATGGCTGATCATGTGCTGGCTGTTTTACAGTATCCCCCCCCCACCTTAGCCACACCCCCTGTCCGGGCGCTTTCCCATTCACGGAATTCGAGTACAGTAAAAGCCATCGGGATGACACACGCGAAAAACATTTAATTAAAGGCGATTTCCGAAGAGTGAACACACCGAAGCGCGGTTTGAGCGGGAGGGGGGCAGCGAGGGCCGGGAGTGAAGGGAGGGAGATAGGGGCCGGGGGCCGGGACCTGCCGCTAGCTCGGTGAGTTTGTGTGTGGAGAGCTTTTGGCTGCAAAGAGTATATTTAGACCCTGAGACGGTGGATTTGGAATGCGAGCGGGTTATGTAACAGGGTTAATCAGAAACACTGGAGAAAATCCCCTTCATGTGTTTCTGAAGCTTTTTTTTTTTTTTTTGGAAGGGGGGACATAGTATATAGGAAGCCTTACTAATTTCTGGTTTGTGCTGTCACCCCCTCTTTCTTGTCGCCCCCCACCTCCACCCTGGTGTTATTAGCATCTTCAGGTGTCATTCTTGCCAGAAGGTGTTCTTGTAAGAGATTGGGTTGGCAGGCTGCAGAACCCACTAGCAAATCCGTAACTTGCTGTTCTTGCAAATTATATAACGCTGGGGCATTCAGTACCACCAGCCCCCTAGGCTCAGCAAAAAGGGGAGAGGGACAAAGTAGGGGTGGGATGCATCTTGCATAGCTGACCTGCTGACCCATATCCCCTTGCCCCCTGGAGGGCCACCCCCCATTCACTCTTCTTTGAACCAACCCCCTGTCCATCCCTCTCCCGAGATTTAATGGGGGAGGGAGAGGAGGTAAGGCCCAGACACTCAACTCACATCCTGCACGCAGGCACTAGGTTATATAACAGTCTGAATGGAAAAAGGAAGGTCAGAGATGGAGGCATCCTTTAGCTACCACAGCAGTAGTAATAGCTTCCAGAAATTATGTGCATTTGCAGACTTTAACCTCAGATGTAGCGTCTGCTCCTCAGGGGTACCAATCTTTGTGTGTGTGAGCTCGGGAGAAGAAGAGAATGTGTAAGTATGCCTGGTAGATGAGAGTGATTTGAAAATGGGAAATGTTTGGGTTTTCAGATGATGTAATGGAGTTGGCAGAATATGCAAGTCGGCTCCCAGAGTGTAAGCAGCAAGAAAATTGGAGCTGGCATCCAATATTAATGTTGCATAAATTACAATATCGGAAAGAAATTAACCTACACACTAGGTGATTACACCTTTTTTAATACTTAAAACATAAAGGCACACAACTCAAAAGGAAAAGCAAATATCGTCACCTTATAATTAGCGTTTTCACCCTCCAGGGGGTTGAGCGGAGTTCTTGGCGTTGGGTGGAGTGGGAAGCTTTCTGATTTGGGAGATGCTTTCCAGAGAGGTAGCAGGGTCAGCTTCCAGCCAGCCAGTGTTTGCAGTCTGCAAAGACTGTGGTCTAGATTCTCATGACATTGAGATGACCTCATGAGACACTGCCCAGGTTGACTTGAAGCTGTTGCTGAATTCTGAGTTCCTGGGAGTCCACGTGTGAATGGACCGTGTCCGTTTAGTGCCTGAGCATCCAAAATCAAATGTGTGACTTTATAATCTGAAAGACGACCTCCCCCTCTCCGTAAAACTGGACAGGGAATGTTAGCACTTTTAATGAAACTGTTCCGTTTTCTAGGTGATATTAATTATGGCTGGTGTCATTTAGTCTCATCTTTACAGTACAATGAAAGGGGAAAGAAAGGCAAGAGGCAACCTGGGAAGTAAGAATGAAGCTGAAAAAACCACAGTGAATCTTTAATTTAACAAGACTTTCAGGGGCTTCAGGGAGCCATGAACATTGTGACATAACTGTTGTTAAAAACCCTTTTTCCAGAATCTCGTTATTAAATGCTTGCCAGAAGCTTTTACTTTTACATATTTTACTTTACTAAAGTTATCCTCCCAGGGCTATGTGCCACGCAGTTGGTTTGGAACACCAGTGCAGAAGGTTGAAGGCTTTTAGGGCACGCCGACCTAAGGGAAAAATCGAAACCAAAAGATGGGATTAACGCTGAAAAGCTCAGTTGGGTTGAGATCGAACCCCCTGGAAGTTCAGTTTAGATTGACTTAAAATCAGTTAACAAGGCCTGTGGTTTATTTGTAGCCCTGAGGACTTCTAGACCCACAGAGGTCTTTGACTTTGAAAGTGCTTTGCCTCCACTACCTTCTTCCGTCTTGGCTGATTCACTTTTTGGTAGGTGCTCTTGCCTGGCAATTTAGAGCCCTTTCTAGAGATTGATTCTCAGATCAACTCTTCTTACATGGACCTGGCTCTTTACAGTGAACAAATGATGCCCCATGGTTTGAAAGAGCTACTGGCTAGGATAAAATCCTTTGCCAGAGGGATGGAATAATTATTTCTTAAACTAAGGGACTTTAATTTTCTGGTAAATTGCTCATAAAAACATTTATAATTATACCCTTTAAAATGTAATAGAATAATTTTAGAAAATGCATTTGATAATAATTATGATAACCTTTTCTGTTTCTTCCCTCTTATTTCTTAAAAAGAACTAAATTATTAATCCAGAAGTCGAGTCCTGAGTGGCTAAAAACATTTATAGCAGACTGTTTTTATGTTAGTCACCTGCTGGAATTTTCCAAAACGTACTGGCATTATGAGGAGGCCTTGGCTTTAGAAAATGTCTGTATTTCTGAAACTGAAACGTGGAGCCAGCATGGAAGCCCCCTAACCACGAGACACTTAAGCTTGTGTTTTCAAGGCAGCAGAGGTGGGGGGTACAGCACACACTGCTGGTTCCACACCAGACTCTTAAGTGGTATGCAGGCAGGTGCGAGAATGTTCTTTGCAATAGTTGTGCCTCTGGATGAAAACGTACTGAGGATTTTTAGTGACAGTTTTTGAAAGCAACTGACTACTCTCTGGAGCTGAGCTTTGGAATGCCAGTGAGACAAGCCCACAGGTTTTTCTCCTTGGGCCACACTCTTGTCGCTTCTGAGTTAAGATGCACGTTTTTCTCCAGATTCTCCCATTTTGCCGGTAGGACATTGTGGTGTGATGTTGGAAGGACAGACTGAGTTGGGCGTCACTGGAAATTCCGTTCGTGTGGTATGGTCTCTTACAGCATATGCCGCTTCTTGTGAGTGTGCTCTTCCTTTCTCCCTCCATCTTCCTAGTCTACTTGATGAATTGTTCTACTTCTGTGTCTGTAGAAGCAAAATAAATACATAACATTTCAGGTGTCTGTGGAAGGAGTTGTAATGTGACTGCCCCATGTACAAAAAAAAAGTATAGAAAATGCAGCTCTCCTCATATGACATATCCAGTGCAGCTCTCCTCATATGACATATCCTGCTGCTCACCTTCTTTGTCTCCCTTGAGCCAACATGCAGGGACGTTGAGGTAGACATCATCTACTCCCTCGAGGAGATTCCTGACCCACTCATCCCAGATTAGTGATGGATTCTTCCAGGGCAAGAAGAGTCTGCTCTGAAAGGCCTTGAGGTGCTGGAGTGAACACTAACCTAGAATGTGGGGTACCTTTCTGAATACGAAGACTTGTCTTCCTTGCTCAGAATTTAGGAACTCACTCTCTCTCTCTCTCTCTCTCTCTCTCTCTCTCTCTCTCTCTCTCTCTCTCTCTCTCTCTCTCTCTCTCTCTCTCTCTCTCTCTCTCTCGTGTTCTCTCTTCTATCAATATTTAAATTTTGGGTTTTTTTCTTTTTTTGTATCTCATTCATATTGAGAGGTATTGGTTTGGAAATTAAGCTGTTCAATTTTTCACCCGTCTTATTAGGCAGAAAAATAAAATTGAATCATTTTGAATGAAAGCTTCAAAAACACCCTCCAGATAATCAGTGTTCAAGTGTTGATTAATATACAGTAAACCATGGTTTTTCTATAAGGGTACCAAGGCATTACTGATAAATTGGTGTTTCTGGCTAACAGTAGATTAACCAGAAATATTTTCTGTCTTTTCCTTATTGAATATATTTTTTAAATGTGCTGGTCCTCTTTCCTACCCTAGAAAGAACATTGAGAATGTAATTGAATCTTTCTTTGAAGTTTGAGGATCTTATGGTGCCACAGGGTCACTGTTCTGAGAATGAATTCTGATTGTACGTTATAGAACTATAAATGGAGACGGTGTCAGAGATTGGACTAAATCTGTCCTGATCTCAGCTTGGAAATTGTTTTCTTTTTTGTTAAATCCTCCATATTAGTATGTTTTGTTATTTGCCTCCCCTGTTCTCTAAGTTGCAAGCAGCAAAATAGAAATTCACTTCAATTAGTGGGTCCTGGTTAATTGAGGTTTTTACTTTATAGGAAAATTTCAACCAGAGTCTAGAGCCTTAATTCTTTCTCTAGAGTTATAGAAGATGTAAAATTATTCTCAAATATTCAGGAAGACTGTTGTATTTACAGGTAAGTTATGTACTGTAGTACCATAGCATTATGTAACTTCTCCCCTGTGTAATGGTAGATAGAAATGCCAGCTAATTTTGTCTTCCTCGGGTATGTTGAACGGGTATCTTTGGTAGAGGACTTGTAAATCCTGAAAAGATCCTTAAGGATTAGAAGGAAGACTTTCAAGAATATCAAAAAAGAACATTTAGATTCCCCGAAAGGAAACTCTCTCTCCAAGTTTAGGCCTTTGTTCACTGGACCAGTATGGAATGCATTCTGGAACCACACTGTCAGAGGCTGACTTTCTCAGGGCTGTCCCACTTGACTTAATGATAATCTGCGGTTATCTTGTGGTATCTTTGATGTCGTAGTGTTGGAAATTCAGCTTGGGAGTCTTGGTGTTCTTTTGTGTCAGCCCAATTATTATTATTATTTTTTGCTTCTGGAGTAAAGACATCAAGGAGATTATGTAAAGAAATCCTTACATGAGGGGAATGGGGCATGATGAGGAAGAAATATACCAGAGCTTGTGGTTTAGGCAGGCTCGCTTTTTGCTCTGGCTTTTACATACTAATGTTAAAAGGAATTACAGGTAACAATTCCCTTGTGTTGGTGGAAGAACCATTTTTTTTCCCTAACAGATGTTTATGGCCTCAACTGGACACATCATTGTTACAAGCTATCTTATCACATTATGTGCTGTGGCACATTGACAGTGGCATGGCACCGTGGTTTCCTGGTGATTGTCTTGTCCACAGATCTGAGGCCCTGGGGGCCAGCTGGGGAGCCCTCTGCAGTGCCCACCGACAGCTGACAGTACAGGTTTCCTACACTCTTGAAGGTGTTGGAAGACTCCAGGCTGTCCCAGGTAGTTTCTATATCAGCGCTGTTTCCCCTGAAGCTCAATCAGAGGCTGCAAATGAGTAGCAATGATTATGGTGCAGAGGATTTGTGATCTCCCAGCCTCACATCATCTTCAGCAACGTTACTGAGCATTTGAGTTTGATTATGAACTTTCTTAAAGTGTTTTGAAACAATTAGGAAGTTCCTACATCCGTGAACAGACCATAATAGATGAAACTCTTCTGGGGGTACAAGAAAGGGTGCCACTTAGTACAGGATCCTCAAGCCTGTGAAAGAGGCAGCGTGCTGTTAAAAATACCTAGCTTACTTCGGGGGAGGATTTGGCTGAATACTGATGAAGTTTATGAAATATGAATGTAGTGAAGTTGCTGTACGTAAGTGGTAGGCGTGTGTGAAAGAAGTAAGGAGAAATAAAATTGTGTATAAATGACACCCTGAAACTTGATGGAATTGTATACGTGACAAGAATGGTGACGTTTGGGTCTGTGCTTAATGGGGGAAAATAAACTGGCTTAAAATCTATATGTCAAACTAGATGTGGGACTAAAAATTACAGAATTTAAAATCATTTGACTTATTTTATAAGCAGAGAATGCTACCAAGGAGAAGCAGGCAGGTTGCAAAGAATTGACGTGAAACAGAATGGGGCAGAAAAATGAGGGACCAACACTTGAATGTGTGATGAGGTATGGTAATCACTGTTTTAAATAATCCAGACTATTAACTACTGTGCTGCTAGGTAAAGAATTCGTTATAGACAAACAAAAGGCATAAATATGAATTTTTGGTTTTTTGGAGAAATCTTCTAGATCCCCAAAGCATAAATGCATGTACTGAGAAGCAAAGCTGCACACGAAGTAATTTTTTCTGTCTTATCCTGATTAATTGACAGCCAACTGTATGCCTCTTTCCTGAAGGTGACTTTACAATCTCCAGACACAGGCATTTCTCTCAGAAGTGGAGTGAAGGAAGGAGAACCACAAGCTAAAGTGTGTTTCACTGGGTGAAGTATTTCGGGGGAAAGATAAGACTGGTGAAATAGAGGACTGGAGTCCTGCCTGCAGAGATTAAGAATGCCTGTTTGGGGCTGGGGAGTCAGGGCTGTGAATGAAGGAAGGGAATCTCTAGAGGGAAGGAGGCTTCTATGCAAAGGAAAATGAAATTAGCATTGACTCTGAAGTGGCTGAGAATGTGACTTTCTAATTTTAAATTATCTTTAACAAGGGCAATGAAAAGAGGAAAAGTTGACACTTTGAGAAGTTACGAGGAACCTGTCGAGAATGCCAATTGACAAAGGCAGGTAAGGGAATACTTGGAAAAACAGAACAAGAACAGGTCTGAAGGGCACGATGGTCTGCTTCCTAGGGTGTTAAGGAAATTGGCGAGTGTGTTTGTTGACTCTTCCAATTAGTTTTAAAGAAACCTGAAGAAATGAACAAAGATGGAGAAAGGACAACCACATGTGATTCTGCCCTTCCAGAAGCCAAGAGGCTTATATCATCCCGTTTGATTGATGCCAGTCGTGGGGAGGAGTGACCGTATAAAAGTTAATGAAATTTCAACATACAAATCAGAGAAGACACAAGGGTATATTTAGCAAGTGTGAAGACTCTTCAATAAACTGCATTGCTTTTCATTTTCACTGTACAATTATAAAACCAGTGGATGGTCAGAAGGCCGATGTAACAATATAGCATGTACTCCCAGGAACGTGTGTGTGATGGGGATATTATATCTGAAGGGACAGGGCAGCTGGGAGGGTGAACTGCCCATAACTCTCAATTGTCCAGGTAATGAAGCATTGGGAAAGCAAAGGCAAATGAAGTACTTTGATAATCAAAAACGATTCTTCCTTTAGTGATCATATTAGTTGACTGATGATGATAAATGTGAAATTGCCAGAGTTGTATTTTACCATTTCTGGCACTCCTGACCCACTTTGGAGGAGCACGTTTATGCAGAAAGCGGGAACCCAGACAATTTCTATAGACCAGGCTGTTAACCCAGAAGATGTAAAATTTCACAGTGTGAAGGATGGATGTTGAAGATTAGTGAGGTTCTAAACTTTCTCAAGGCCTCACAGAGAACCAGTAGGAGAACGGATGCTACACTGAAAGGGTTCTAGAAAGTTCTAAAGCTCACTTTCTAATCTTGAACTAGTATGTGGTGCTCACTCATCATGTTGCCATTGGTCATGTTCTTAGACTAAAGCCTATTAGAGCCAAAAGGGGCGTTATGAATCATCTAGTCTAGCTGCCCCCCAACCCCCCTGCCGTTTAAACTGATGCTCACAGAGATCTAAGAATGTGTCTGAGGTCCCATTCCTAATAAGTAGCAAGACTGTGACTAGAACACAGGTTTTCTCCTTCTTTACCTAATGTTCTTTCCACTTATATGTTGTGCCTGGATGCTTGAAAGTTCTAGTAAGGTACAGAATCAAGTTTCTGCCCCCCAGGAAAACCCCCTGAAGACATTGCGATGTGTATGCAGGTTAATCCAGCATTAGGTAGTAGATATGTCTGAAAGTAAGCACAGGTTATTTTGGCTATGCATCAATAGTGGAACATTACCAATAATTGTTACATTTTAAAATCCCACAGGGCATTTTTATTATTAGTTAAAAATTAGCCAGTGAGCTTGTGGCTATGTCAGTAAAGCCATCCTAAAGCATAGTGAAAATAGTGCCTGCGTCTCATGCTCCGATTTAGTAGAAAGTAAAATACAAGATGTGGAGTCAACTGAACATCTTGTACGTAGTGCTCGCTGGAGCTGGACGCAGCCAGGCGGTGCAGTGGGGGAGGATCTCTCAGCAGCGCTCCTCTTTTCTCCAGGCAGGGAGTTTAAAGCTGTGCCTTTCAAAGAGATGCTCAGAGCAAGTCTGTAAATGGAATACAATGTAGCCAGTAAAAATCATGTTGTGGCAGAAAAATATTTCTTGACAGGGGAAAATGTTTGCAATCTATTGCTTAGTGAAAAGTAACAGCTTTCATAGTAGTGACTGCAGAGTGACATCATTCTTGTAAAAATATGGTGTGTGTGTGTGTCTGTGTGTGTTAAGGTGGACCTACATACACCTAAATGATGAAATGATAAAGTGATCATCTCTGGATGGTGAGATTACTTATGAGATGCTTTTTCCTTGTGCTCTTCTATATTTTCCGAGTTTCCTGCATTATGCGTGTATTAATTTTGTAACTAGAAAAAAATCTTAATTTTTTTTCAAAGTGATTGTGTGTCGTGAAACAGAATCCTTTGGAGGAACTAATTCTGAACTTACTATGTTACACAGAATTTCTTGATGTTGCAGGATGGGCCAAGTTTACCAGCCCAAAGAGCAATACTTTGACAGTCATATTAAGCCGGGAAAACAAGGGTCATTCAGTTTGAATATGGAAAGGAGTGTCCTAATATTGGAATTTCTTGCCCCTGTAGGTCAATGTCTTTCAAGTGTTTATACTGTGAGCTAGAGTGAGAAAAGCATATCACATTATGAGCCAGTACACACACACACACACACACACACGAAATAAACTTTTCACATAAAATATTTATCCTTTTCCTGCGATGCACTGTTATTTTTGCTCTATTATTTAAAGATGAAATACAAGTCATGAGCCACCAAACTGGTTTCATGATCTATTTATGGGCTGCTCCTTGCAGTTTGAAAAACCCTGTCCAGGGCATGAGGTAGAAGCAGGCTTTCTGCAGGCCATGGCCTGGCTGTGGGAGGGAGGGCAGGAGTGTTTCCCAAGTAACGGATGTTGATTCCAGGTGGTACTCATTACAATTTTAGGGAGGAGGTGGGGGAGGGAAAATAATGTAAATACTTATTATTTGTAATCATACGGTATCGTCATGCTACTTTTAGCACATGCTCATTAATATCCTATTATGTTTAGATATGCATCTGCCTTGACTGGCTTAGAATATAAATTCTGGGATCCCCACCTTGCTTGGAGTTGATGTCACTGTGTAAAAGCACAAGGATGGCATTCTTTCATTCAACAAATACTTTCTAGGCACCTTCTGTGTGCCAGGCACTGTGCTAGGCTCTGGGGATAAAGCAGCAAACAAGGGAGGACAGATCCTTGCCTTCCTGGATCTTATGTTCCAGGGATGGTGACTCTTGGTAGCCCACTGTCTGGGTCACCTTTGACCAGACACTTCTGAGGGTTCTTCTCTACGTGTGTCTTGGACTTGGCCTTTTTCACCCCTCTTTCTTATATGTGCCTTCACCCTTCCCCAACTCTTCTCCCCTCCCCAATCTCCCATCTTATGTCCCAGCCTCTCTTTGCTTATTGAAATCCTACAATCATTTTAACTCCAGATGAGACACACCCTCTCCCTCCTGCAGTTCTATGACCTCTGTCTTTTAACGGTAGTCATTCATGTGGGCCTTGCTCATTCCATAAACATGTAACCACTTCCTTCACCAGGTTCCTTGACACTGTCTTATAATGTTATTTCCTGAGTAGGAGTCTAGTCTCCCCAAGAAGACCAGCATCATGGTCTACCCTTTTACCCCAGCACAGTGCCTTGCCAAAGGCAGGTGCTCATTAACTGTGCACATAGTCTCTCCCACATGGCCCTGCAGAGCGGTTTGCTTTCTCAGTAGATTCAACTCTGCACTTCCGGACTCTGCAAGTACAGCTTCGACTTGGTTACACTTCCAGCTGGGCCTTGGGTTTGGATCCAGCTGCCCTTGTTTGTCCTACTTCTGTCTCTGTTGGATCCACCAGTCCCCCTTCAATGGCGGGTTCAGGCCTGCTGCAGTCTTGAGCAACTCAGACCAAAGCTGGATGTGTTGGGAAATGGGATACATGGTTATTACAAGCCTGCTGGGAGTGAGACAGACCTGGGCCAGAGGCCCAGGTGTGCTGTGTGCTAGCTGTGTGACCTTAGGTAAGTTCATTAACTACTTAGTCTGTTTTCTTTCGTCACCTGAAAACTGGGGCTGATGATGATGCCAGCTTCCCCAGGTGGCCGGGAGGCTCACCTGTGATAATGCATATGCAGCACCTGGCAGGATGCCTGGTACACATCAAGTGTAGCTCCAGTGACGGTGGTGATGATGGACCACATACAGGAGCAGGGGGCCCTCTTGCCACCTCTCCCCTGAGTCTTCCTCCTCAGGTCTTCAGGTTCCTTTGCTTGGAGCATTCCTCCTTGGTTCTGATTGGTTGCTCTGTGAAATAAGCAAGAGTCCCAGGGCATCTGAAGCCTTTCCTTTTACTGCTAGTTCTCTTTCCTGGACTGGCTCCTGCCCCAGTCCCTCAGCTCAGCTGCTATGGGCTGGATCCTGCCAAGGGAGTTAAGTTCAACCCCATCAGCCACTTGTCAGGTGTCCCTGAGGTTACAGCCCATAACTTCAGCTGAACTAGAGGAGAGCCCATGTCTGCCTACTCTCATCCCCCCAGCCTCACTATTCCTGTGGTACCTGCTGGCTGCTCCCCTCCAGCCATTGGGACTGGGGGTGCTCCCTTCTTCCCTCTGTGCTCCGGTGCTCTCTCAGGCCTCATTTCTCAGCAACCCGTCATTCCTTGCCCTCCCTTCTCCTTTACTCGCTCTCTTCTCCCTGCCAGAAAATCACGTTGGAGAAGCTTGTCTGCAAGGGTTCCATTCAACTTGTTCTACATTAATGCTCCACTATGGTGACCCACTGCTGAGTCTTTCACTTGTAATGTAATCTAATAATTTACATGCACTTTGCAAGCAATACTCTCAGAGACACAACCTGCTTGAAATTGCTCTGCTGTTACAGTATTTGAGCTGATGAGAGAGCAGCGTGACAAAGAGTAGTTATTGGTACCACAATGGTATTGGGTAAACCTGGGAAAATAATGTTAGCACAAGGTGAGGGTCTGCTGATGGATTATAGTATCCTTTCTTAGAGAATCAAATAAATTTGCTAAGGGTCTTTTATTGATTTTGGCTTATAAGACTAGGATAGGCCAAAGTATAGAAGGGGTAGAAGTGTAACAAGCTTGAGGAAGTGAACTAAGAGTGGAGTCTTGTCTTTCTGGGATGCTGTGAAAATGTTTTACTTTTGATATACTACATGACTTTTACAGAATTAATTGGTACTGTGATTAGGTTGTTTTATTTCTTCACTCAGACATGTTGGAAGCTGATTCTAATATGCAGTAGTAATGAAAATAGAGTAATGCTGTAATGATAGTGCCATTGTAAAGTGAATTACACCATTAAGCATCTATTTTGTCTAATTTGTATTGTGATAGTGTGGATAATACACACACAGAGTAGCTGGTCTTTAAGAAACAGACTCCAGCTGAGAAGCCCCAATCCTGTAATATTGAACAGTCAGTGAATGAAAATAAGCCATTGTTCAGTAAAAAAGTAAATTTTTATATATTTAAATATAAATTTATATATATGCATACACATACATGAACAGATACATAGACACACATACTGTGCCAGTCAGGCAGGTCAAAAGGAAGCTATATGACTGTGGCATAAAAGTGCTTGCCTTGTTTTGCCTTTTAACAAGTTGGTTAGCCCGCATGGGGACAGAAATCAGTTATGGCAGGCCAAGTCAATCATAGTATCAAGGCCAGAGTTTGAAAACAAGGCTTTGTGTATTTGTTTCAACCTCTTCATCCTCATTACCATGTCTGAGAACCTTTATTAATGGCTATTTCTCAAGTTCGAGAAGAAGCATTAAGGGCCCAGGAACTGTGGTCATTTTATTTTGTCATTTGTCTCCCAAGGAAGGACATTAGCCAAACAATTTCTTCCACAGTAGAAAGATAGAGGCATATATATATTTTTTATTGAGATCATAATAGTTTATAACATTATGAAATTTCAGTTGTACATTATCATTTGTCAGTCACCCTATAAATGTGCCCCTTTACCCCATATGCCCACCCCCAACCCCCTTCCCCTCTGGTAACCACTGATCTGTTCTCTTTGTTCACGTATTAGTTTATCTTCCACATATGAGTGAAATCATATGGTGTTTGTCTTTATTGGTCTGGCTTATTTCACTTAACATAATACAATACAGGCATATTTTTATGCCTTAAGTCATAAGCTAACCCTAGAGCAGAAGCAGGATCTGAGAAGGCAGCGTCAAATGTGGCTGCTTCCAGTGGGACATGTAAATTAAAAAGTCCAAGAATGGATCACATTCTGCCTTGGTTCCAGTGACTTTATCCCTTCACTCCCAGGAGGACCGGCATCGGAGGGGGCGCGGGTAATTTGGCAGTAATTGTCCATGAGTTTCCAGCCATCAGGGTAGCACCTCCACGGAGGTCCCTCTTCCAAGACCTCCTCTCCATGTTTTCCTGCATGGGCCGTCTAGAAGGGATTTTACTGGTGGTCTCCATCTCTCACCTGCCCTCACTCCAGGGTTTTGCTTCTCAGCATTGTCACTATTACTACCTGGTAATCAGTAACCTCAGACCTTGTCCAAAGAGTTGAGATTTTATGTAGTTTAGGATATATTTAACTTTCATATATGTAATGCTTGCCCTGATGACCAAAATATTGAATGCAAATTTGCTTCATAAACAGCTGTGTGCTGCCTGTATCTCAGATCAACAATGTTGATCTTAAACTCAATGAGTGTTTGAGGAGAGAGTACACAGCATCAATGCCTGGCATCTGGATTAAGAATACATTTAGTGGAGAGATTTTATTGCAAGCTTCAATGAAAAATATCAATATCATATTGGACATAATAAAATATTATAATGGAAATTACCATGGTGTTTGACAACATCCCTTTATTAATTGGTCTTCTCCATTATTTAATAGCAAACACACTCTGGTTTTATTGCTCATTAGTTATAGTCCTTATTGAATTCACATTTTGCTGCTTCAGCTGTGTTTATGTTCTCCTTGGTCTTAGTTCCTTGAGGGCAGCGTTGTAGATTGTCTTGTCTTCTGTCCCATATTTCTTTCTGTTACTTGGGCATTCAGTGAATGCCCTCAGGATGCTAGTGACGGTGCAGTTTAGAATCAATATGTGAAAGACAGCCAGCTGAGAGAAAACTGGGATGAGGCAAGAAAATCTCATATTCTTCAAAAGCTTCAGATGTGTAAAGGTGATGCAATAAATTTTCTCCTTTCATTGATTCATCAAGTATTTATTGAGTACTTACTATGTGCTAGGTCCCACGCTGGTCAGTGGAGGTACAAAGTTGAATTAAGGGAATTGATGGGCAGGAAAGACACATTAACTAATAATTTCAAAAAATGTGGAGAGTGCTATAACACAGATACTTACAAAATATATAGCGCACAGAAAAGAGAGAAGACACTTCATGAGGAGTCAGGGAAAGCTCACTGACGTGGATACAATTGCCTAGTTTTTGGAAAAATAGGGAGAGATGCCTAGAGGGAAAAAGTGAGAGGGGATTCCAGGCCAAGGTACCCAAGGTGAAAGTTGATGGTACTTTCAGGTGGGGTGAACAAGGTGTAGCTTGGCCTAAGCGTAGACCACATTGGCAAGGACTAGGAGATGAAGTTGGAGAAAGTCGGCAGGGGTCAGGCTAAGCATTTTGGACCTTTTGGTATGGCTAAGTTTTGAGCAGGTGAAAAATACCTGATTTCTTTTTGGTAAGGTGCTTAAGCATAAGTATGTTGAGGTTCGGGTAAGAGAACTGACAGTGTTGGTAAGGAGCCAAGTTAGGAGATTTCTGTAATAATTCTGGAGAGGCATACTGCACGCTGGGACTCAAATGGGGTGAGGAGGTGGGCTCTGAGGTCGAATTTCCCAGGAGGTGGAGTTGGAGGTAATGATAGGAGTCAATCCCTGAGTTGGGTGGAATTCTTGGCTGGGACAGTTTGGGATGGGATGTGAAGAGGGGAGAAGGCATGAATTCTGTTTTGGGTGGGCTAAGTTGGAGGAGCTAGGGAAATGTCTGATGGGCAGCTGGAAATGTGGGTCTGGCAGGTAGCATGTGACAGTATGTTACCTGGGGAATTAGAAAAAAAGTATTTTGACAAGCGCCTGGAGCTCAGGAGGGACAGCTGGACTGGAGACATGGGGCCCTAGCTCTGAGCAGCATATTTACAGGGATTGGAACGTGAAATTTTTATACCAGGTCGTGTTCATGGGTTTTGAAGTGATATCAGGAGGAAAGAAGCCTAAAATCCACGTGGGTGTGGTTGAGAAAGTACAGGAGATGGATTGGTGCAGTGACAGAGGAAAATATCTCAAAAAACTGGCTAGAGACGTGGAAATCCTTCATTTACTGAAGGCATAGGAAAAACAAGAATGTTTTTAAATCCAGAGGTTCTAATACATTTTGCTGTTTCGGGTTGCGTTTGAGTTCTATCTGCTTTGATGGTGGACTCTCCTTCCCAACATGTCTAACTGCTGATTTTGAAGAGTTGCTGCTCCCGCCCCCACCTTTTTTTTCAAACTTTCTACACAGCCCAGCATTGATTTATCCTGTCTCTGAAGGGAATCTGCCTCACACTTGGCAGAACCTCAAGGTTGGGAGAAATGGAATGAATAGTGGCTGTGGAGAGGTCTCCACAGAGCCCTGGGAGAAAGGCTTCGTGGGAGAGAAAGTTGAAAGAGGGTCTTGAGAAAGGGTGTGAGATCTTCAAAGGATGGGCCTAGCCATGGGAAACTAAATGGAAGATTTTTTTTTTAAGTGGACCAGGAAGAGAAAAAGAAATGCACAAGTGTTTGTTGGCAGGGCGGATGATGATGTTGATTATTATAGTGGGATTGCTTTTTCGTGCGTTCATGGCATTTACTATTTTCAAGGGGTTTTCACATGTGCAGCAGCCTCTGGAGGTCCTGGGAGGAAGCTGATAATGTCGCAGCCCATGGAGGGACTAGAGAAGTGTTGTGTAATTAGGCAGACCTGTTGACTTAAAACAACGCAGACACTGATAGACTGAACTTATCTTTAGCGCCAGCAAGTGTGACAGGAGGGGTCTTTGCCTTTTGGAAGGGCTGTCCCTTTGCCTTCTGCAGTAGCTGAGCTCCCTATTGTTTTCAGAGAGTTCCGACTAAATACTTTCCCTGTAGATATTCCACTAATATGTCATATGAATTATTTGTGTTATCTTTGTGCTGTGAAATTAGAGGCCTTCACCCACAGTGTGGTAAGTAGATTAAAACGAAAGCCTGTTTTTTATGGTGTGGGGGAAACCGGGCATATATCAGGGAACCATTTTGTGTGTGTTTGATCTAACAGTGGGGAGGCCTTGGGATGCCAGTGTCTTCTAAAACCTGAAAGCTGAGCTCGGGCTAGAGTTTTCTTCAAAGAGGTTTATATTTTATCCATTGGCACTTCTGAGGGGAAGGAAGGTTTGGAGTGGGTGATTCTGTGATGATTCTTTTCTTGCTGCTGTTTTCTTCTCTGGCTTTTTAACTTTGCAGAAAGCTCTTCCAATTCTATGGTCAGACCCCGTTCAAGACATTGGTGGCCAAACAGTCCCCTTTTGTTAAGCGAGCGTCCTATTTTTGTTTCTCTTGAAAGGTGCCCTTCAAGACAGCAGAGCCTTTATTTGGGCTGTTTAGAATCGAGCCCTGAAGAAACCAAAACAGAAATCATTCTAAACCTGGGCCAAGTTCTTCCTTTGCCTAGCGAGGCCAAGCTAACCCCACACAAGATGAAATCTAACCAGCTGGTTACCTGAGAACTACCTTGGGGAATTCTCTAGCTTGACTTCTCTTGCTTTGGCCACCATCCCAAGAGCCAGTGAAAGCTGAGGGTCACGGCCTTTCTGTGCAGAGATGCAGGAAGAGAGTTAATGGCTCTCAGTGAAGAAGCTTAGGTTGGGTTATGTTTTAAAGGGTCCTATGTCAGCTTGCAAAATGCTAAGGATCTATAAGGATCCTGAATGGAAATGGGTCACAGAAGATATTTATGACCATAAGCCTAGTTGTCTTAGAGTGGTGCAATTATTCTTCTTTATCACTCAAGCTTTCAATATTTTTATTTTTTAAGAAAAAGGTATTCATAGCTTTAGCCCACCTCACATACTTCTGTTATTTCTGGTTCTGCCTTTTTCTATCACAAATTAGGTAAAGTGAGCCATCTGAGAAAGTTTGGTCACGTGTGGGATTTGATAATTTAGAGGTTGTGCAGTTTGAGGTTATTTTATTTTTTTCTGTTATAATTGATATGGGGTTAACCTCTGTGATTTGAAACAGGATCTTTGTTCCTTTGTATCCAAAGATCCTCTGGTTTCGGGCTCAGATAGCCCTCATGGCACTAGTGTTGCCTTCAGTTTTGGAATTTATCTTCCCACTTTAGGTATCACCTGGGTAATTCAGGCAGCATGGGGAAAGAGTGTTGGGCTTTGTTAGGGAAAGACAGACTGGCTGGACAAGTTTGATCCCTAGGGGCAGTTTGGAGCTTTCTTGAGTGTGAGGTCATCGGTGTATTTAAATTCTGAGCTTGCGCACATAACTGGTCAGGGAAGCTCTGCCCCTCCTCCTTCACTGCATATTTTCCACTGTGTTTCCAGAGGAGGAGACACCTGCCTCTTGGGAAACCCCCAGCATCCTGGGAGCATCCATCTAACTGGCCCTTGTGTATACAGACAACTGAAAAGTGAAGTGGTTTGGAAATAGGCATCATTTTAAGGCTAAAGTCATACATTTTAGAAAGTTAAGGACTGGTTCTGTGACAGGGAAGTTGAGCTAAATGTGCAGTTCTATTTTAATTTTCACTTTATGCCAAAGCGAAAGCATTGGGAGATAGGCTATAAATGTATAAGTAAGTCACTGCAAGAATAGCCCCTTGCAAAATGCAGATTTAGGGAGGCTAAATATTTTTTCACATACTTTAATGCACATGAATAACTAACCCCTGATCAAGTTCCTGAGAAAGGGATGTTGTATAATCACTTAACCTCGATCACTGTAGTGAATTGTACAGAGGTCTGCGTAACTGTAAAGTAAGTATTTGGTTGTCTTACCTCGGGCTGCAATAACAAAATACTGTAGACCAGGTGGGTGGCTTAAACCACAGACACTTATTTTCTCACGGTTCTGGAGGTTGGGAAGTCCAGACCCAGGTGTCAGCACCCTTGGTTCTTGGTGAGGGACCTCTTCTTGGCTTGTAGACAGCCATTTTTCTACTGTATCCTCACTTGGTGGAGAGAGGAAGTTCTAGTGTCTCTTCCTCTTATAAGAGCACTAATCCCATCGTGGGGACCCCACCCTCGTGACCTCATCTGAGTCTAATTACCTCCCAAAGACCTCACCTCCTAATATCACACTGGGGACTAAGGCTTCAACATATGAACTTGGGGGGACATATACACACAGTCCTTGACATTGGTCGACACTTAAAGCTTACTAATAATTTTCAGCGTGGTCTGTTTGTCTCCAAAAAGTTGTTTAAAATTTTTAACTTCCTCGTTTGTTTGTTTAAACAGAGTCCTGTTTTTCTATGTATGTGTTTTCTTGTGCATGGCTGTGTCTCATCATATTCCAGCACAGTTTGAAAGCTACAGTAGTAAAGCCCAAGGTAATTAAGGCTATGGTATCGTCGTTTTAAATTAGTGTGTGTGATGTTTTTTTTTCGATAATTCAATAACAAGTCCCTTCTTATTCTGCATAATTGGATCACATTTTAATTTTGTGGCAAATAAAGATCTATTTTACATTTCTATTAGAAAGACAAGCCCCTGTAGCTAGGTCTGAATTAGGATGTTTGCTGTTGGTTGTACTGAAGCAGTGAGCCTTTTAGAGTTGACTCAACTTCTAAAAACCTCATCTATGAATCTTTAGGGTAAGGAATGAATCTTCAATCTAAAAGTTATACATAGCCATAGATTTCATGTAAAAGTAAATATTGAGAAGACAGGAACATGAAATACACAAGCACTAATGCGATCAGAGAATAACTAAATCACAGGTTGTCCAGTATGGTATATACTCCAAAAACATACTGACCTTTGACTTGGACACATCTATTTGCAAATATATTTTATTATCCATATGGTTAATGCCCTGGGAGTTTGCATAAAGCTAGATAATGAAGATAAACTGTGAAGAGTGCACTGGACAAGTAAACAAGAGACCTGGATTCTGATCCCAGCTCAACCATTAATTATGTAAGTGACTGTATACAACTGGCTTTTGCCGCCCCCCTTCCTGCCTGCCCCCCCAGGCCTCACCTTCTCCAGGTGAATTCCAGCTGTAGCTCCAGGATGCACTGAGCTACACGTTCCTGCCGTCTCTGACATTCTGTGACCTTATGACTAAGACCCAACTTTTTTAAGGATCCAGCAAAGAATATGCTTTCCTTATTCTTTCTACCTTTTAAAAATAATGGAGGCATAATTTACATATCATAAAATTTGCCCTTCTTAAGTGTACAATTCAGTGATTTTTAGTAAGTAAATTTATAGAGTTGTGTAACCACCACTACAATCTAGTTGTGGAAGATTTCTGTCACCCCAAGAAGGTCCCTCATGCCCATTTGCTGTTACTACCCCTTCCTACTCCCAGTCTAAGACAGCTATTAATCTACTTCCTGTCTCTAGAGATCTGCCTTTTCTGGACATTGCATTTAAATGAAATCATACAATATGTGGTCTTTTGTGTCTGGCTTCCTTCACTTGGCATGTTTTTGGGGTTCATCTATATTGTAGTAGGTGTCATTACCTCGCTCCTTTTTATTGCTGAGTGATATTGCATTGTAGGGATATATACCACGTTTTGTTTATCCATTCACCAGTTGATGAGTTCCCTTTTCTTCTTCTTCTGTCCTGTGGAGCACTTATTCTCACTGCATGCTACTCCATGTGGGGAAATAACAGGTCTCTCTCAGAGAAATGCAAAGTCTTTATCTCAGGCCTTTCTTTGTAGAAGAGGCTAGAGTTTTGTGTCTTAAACCACTTAAAACCTTCCAAGTCAGTGGACTGATCTGGCTGGATCACTGAAAATGTGATTAAACAGCTATGTAGTAACTATCAGTAAATGTGAAAGCACGAGGTATAGATCCTTTTCTGTGATATACAATTAATATAAATATGAGGTTTCCCCATTAAGGAACTTGACTCAAAAGCTTTCCCAATGACAGCCTCCTTGTTGTTTTACATTTGTTTTACACATTGGGTGATGAAATACTTGGAAGCAAGAGTTAAGGACACTGGCTGTTACTCTGCCTTAGTAATGTCACTTCGAACATTTTTCTCTGGAAGTCATCAGAATTGTTATGAACAACAACAAATGCAGAGACGGAAGTATTTGCAGAGAAATTCATGCTTTGCTTTTCAGCTGTGAATCACAAAGACCGCTAAATGTAATTATGAAGAAAAGGTAGATAGAATGAGAAGAGGACTGAGTTCAGTGTTTGGGCTGTTGATTTCTTTAAAGAGACACCATAGGCTAGAGGACTCTAGTATATTCGATATTTGGTGTTCTCTTTGTGTTGTGAGTGAAGATGGGGTGTGCATTTCTGTTTGGTAAGTTCCTAGCTAATGGAGGGTAGCAATCAGTATTCTGAATGCTCCTCAAATGGTTCTCCACTTTAGAGTTTAGCTCTGGAAATGTGGTTAATCTGCAATATGTTTCAATCTTCAGCTGCTCCCAGGTCCATTCAATTTCCTGGAATCCACCCTTGGCTAGTGTGTCACGTAGGATGAAGGAGAAAGGCTACTCCATTTGCCTTTCTTGTCTCCATATGGTAGATGTGTTTTGTAGCCATACTTTATTATAAATTTCGGAAAGATTGGACCCACAAATAGTGTATGTATATACATGTGTATACATACACACACACATATATTCACACACACACATATAGTCTTCCAACTGCATAATAGGGCTAGGCCTATGAAAGCCAGCAGCTTGACTCAGTTTTATTTAGTGTGCTAATTATAAACAGCATCAGTAATATCTTTTGGAATTTAGACATTAGACTGTTTACTATTCTCAGTGGTAGAAGTGATGTTTAGAGCATCACACCCTACCTCTTGGGTCCTCGGAAAGCTTTGCCTTGGTTGAATCTATTTGGTAGGTTGTTGCAGAGGAAGGTAAACCAGGACTTTCTTTAGTAAACCTCAGACCCTCCCTTGTGCAGAGCCTGAGATGTGGTAGCTGTGGGCAGAGAAGGCCGCCTAGGGCTCTGTGCTTCCAGGCCTTCCTAAGGATGAGCAAGCTGCATGCAGGCATGATCACATTCGTATTCTTCTTTCCCATTGCTTTCAGGAGGGAAAATATTCCTTTTCTCAAGCAAAAAGGAACCGGTTAGGAAACAAATGTCCTGTGTCTTTGTTTGGGGGGAGGGGGGAGGGAAGGCCCGTGGCCTCTCTTATTTGGACCTATGTTACAGTGTTATCACAGTTGATCATTACTGAGATTATTGATGTGTGAGTCTCTGTCTAAGTTGTGAGATCCTTGAGGACAGGGACGCAGGAGAGTTACTTTTGTGTTTTCTAGGGATCCCAACACGGGGCTTCCTATACAGCAGGCACTCAGCTATTGTTTTGTGAATAAGTAGATGATGAATAAGTACTTTCTATACAGCAAACAATATTTGTGAATATATATGTTAGTATTCACAATAGGGCCTGATACTGTTGCTGGGTGCCTAAGAGAGAGAGAAATAAAAGACAGGGGCCCTGGCTCTTTCTTTCCCTCCCTCCCTTCCTTCCACAACCATGTATTCAGTTCTCACGCTTGCCAGGCAGTGCCCTAGGGGCTGAGGTTACAAAGACAAAATAAAATAGTCTCTGTGTCTTCAGTGAGTTTGCAAGAACAGTTATCCTGGAGTTTGATATGTGATTTGATAGGAGTTCATAATAGTTATGAGCTCCTACTTATTGATCACTAACTCTGCTCCAGACACTGGGCACATTGAGCTCAGTCCTTAAAATTCTCTCTACACCCCTAGGAGGCAAGAATTATGATCCCTTCTTGCAGATGAGAAGACTGAGGCCTAGAAGAGTTGGTTAGTCAGAGGCCAGAGTGTTGTACCACACCATCTACAGCTCCCTCCCCTTCCCCTGACTGTGATAGCTGTGTCTAGGTAACAGCCACGGTGCCCTGGGTCCCTTTCCATCTTTGTTTATGCTCCTCTTCATCTGTGGAGGCCGGAGGTTGCAGACTAGGTGAATAGAGCTCCTTGGAGTTGTGCAGTGTGCAGCCAAGTCAGCTGACCGCAGCCGCCCCTAGAGATTGTTTTCTTACTTTCTCTTGCCCTCTGGCTGTTCCTGTGGCAGCTTCTTCATCCTTCCGGTTGCAGGTTTTCCTTTCATTCCTTAGGTATCCTGGTGCCCTTCCTAGGCCTGAGATGGTTGTGACAGAGAACTCCTTGAGATTTAACTCTCTTCCTCACTGGCTTGGCTGACTTCTGGCTGACTAGACAAAGTGAAACTCCGATCTTGCTGGAGGAATTCCTGCATGCACTTCTGACAAGTAACTTTAACCGATTGTTGAGAGCCACCTGTGATTGCAGCTTGGCAGGTGTGTGTGCTGTGGACCCTGAATATGAAAGATGCGGCGTTTACACCCGGCAGGTACCGTGAACACAAGGACAACGCATCCTGAGAGCCTCCCCTGCTCCTCCAGTGCTTTGCAGCCCAGCAGGAGCTGCCAACAGAGAAGTTGCTGAACTTGGCATTGGCTGGGGCATGGTTTCATTCAGCCAGGCTCTTGTGGGCTTGCTGCCCCTTTCTGGGAGCCGTCTACACAAGGAAGGTCCTAGTTATTACCATGGACCCTTCTCTGGTTCACTGCTTTTGCAAGAAGGGGAAAAACTCCAACTTCATAAAAGTTAGTAAGCCTTGCCTGGGCCCACATGTGACACTGATATTTCAGGGCAGGGTTTGGCCCAGTGTACGGCGAACTACATGAGAACAGCAACGGTGCTGACCGGCACATTGAAGTTTTCAGAATCAAAAGCCTGAACAGAATGTTCAGCTGGAGCTGGGGACATATTCCTTTCCTATTTTATCTCTGCCATAAGCCTCGGGGCTCATAGGAAAACACACCCACTGCAGGATTTGGATGGCCGGGATTTTGGGTTTATTTCTTAGACCCGCTCAGGCACAGTCTCCCTCCCTCCCTCCTCCCCCCTCCCTCCCTTCCTCTCTCTCAAGCTCTTTTTGGTAGAAATCTGAAAGCTGCTCATTATATTACTGGTGAGGGAGTATTCTTTCTCCTTATAGAACAGTGCTAACTTCTCTGACATTGACACTAGGACCCAAGTGATTTTTGCAAATGCAAATCTAATGTGTCTTTTCCTTGCTTAAAACCGTTCATTGAATGCCTATCGCTCTTAGAATAGAATCCAAACCCTTTAACATAGCCTTAATTGGTCCCCATCTAGTTTTCCAGCCTCATCTTTCTCCTGCCCTCCCCATCACCCTATCCCCCCATCCTCACTAGCATACTCTGGTCTCTAGCCATCCTGAACTTGGGTGCTCAAGTATGCTATGCTTCCTCATCTCCACGTGCTTTCCCTTACACCTGTGTTGTAGCCACCCCATCAGTTTATCCATTCAGCCATTCACTCAGTAAGCATTTATAGAGCTCCTCCTGAGTGCCAGGTGCTGTTCCGAATATTAGGGACACAGTAGTGCACAGACAAGTTCCTGCTCTCGGGAGTTTATAGTCCCCACTTGCTAATCCCGTCCATCTGACAGATCTCAGCTTGGATTTGCTTCTTCCTGGAGGCTTTCCCTGACTCTCTCCTCTGGTTACACATCTTTCCTTTGCCTTCTAGAGCTCCTGTATTTCTGGCATCACAGCACTTATATAACTCACCTGAACCCAGGGTTTTGAGCTCTGTGAGAGCAGGGAAGTTCCTGGAGCAGGCTGGCACATAGTAGGTGCCCAGTAAAAAACCTGTTGAAGGATGCACTTAACACGGAAGGCCTTAGTGAAAAATATGTTGTCTCTGCAGTCATTTCAAACAAAACTCATTCTCCACGTTGTCAACAGCTTGGCAGTGGCCTTTGACCAATAGGAAGCACCGAATTCATGGACGATAAGTTCACTGTCAGTCAAGTTGTTGCTCCTTTATGGGTAATTTGTCTTCCTAGTTGCTTTTAAGATTTTCTCTTTCCTTGGAGTTCTGCAGGGTCAATATGATATGTTTAGGCATGGATTTGTGTATTCATTCTGCTCAGGATTTGGTGTGCTTATACATTCTGATAACTCGTGCTTTCCTTTCATTCTGGAAAATTCTCAGACATTGTCTCTCTTCCCAATCTCTTTTTCTGAAACTCCTTTTGGATGTATGAGATCTTCTTATTTTATTCTCTATTTCTCTTCTCTTTCATATCTTTTATCTGTTTCTCTCTGTTCAACATTCTGAGCAATTCCCTTGGTTCTTTCTTCAAGGTTGCTAATCTTCTCTGTCTAATTTGCTGTTTAAGCTGCACATTGAATTTTTTAAATGGTGGTTTAATATACATGTGATGAAGTAATGATGGCTTTACATGTGAATACACTGGAGTAACCATCACCCAGATCAAGATCGAGAACATTGCCTGCTCCCCTGAACAGCCCCTCCCAGGCAATGCCGTCTCAAAGCTAAATTCTCTTCCGATTTCCACCATCATAGATTAGTTTTGCCTCTTATTACATTTTATATGAATGGAAACATACCAAATACATTCTTTTGTGTTACATTCTTTGAGCTTTCAATTTTAAATGGCTAATATTTGTCCTTTCTAGAATTTTTTTCAGATTTTTCTATTTTTTGCCGTAGTGTTCTGTTACTTCATTATTTATCCCATTTCTTTTTTAGCCTCTTTAATAATTGTAGAGTTGCCTACTTTATAGAACCTTCCATAATATTCTATTATGTCAAATTCAATGGTGCTAATTTTTGTTATTTGTATCTTATGTACAGTGGATTTTTTCCTTATGTGACTATAATTTTTGATTGCAAATTCATCATCATCAGAATTTTTTCCCCCCAGGGAGTACTGTATACCTTGAGTTGTGGAAGTGTCCTTATTTTGTAACACAAGGGTAGTGTAAAATCAGAACCTGGATACATTGGCATATTGCATAGATTTAGGATTTCAGCTTCTTATAGGAGACTTTTTTTTCCCCCCATCTGGAATTCTAGGGAGATGACCAGTTCTTTTTTTCACTGCCCTGGGCAAGGGTAGAGTTTTTCTAGTGTTTCTGTCATGAAGCGGGCAGCTTTTTATGGATGTCTGTTTTAATCGGGATCTCAATTCTAGCTTCTGGCCTAGCAAGGATGCAGGGTCATATCTCCTGTCTGTTTAGCATCTCAGTCCCTATCCCCTTCCCCAGGGTATGTATGTATAGGGATGTGTGTCCCCCACCCCAAGCCATTGTTGCATCATAAGGTCATTACTTTTCTGGCTCTAACGTTTTGCTTTGCTTCTGGCCTCTCTGTTTTATCCTGTTTTCACCTCTGGTAAGTTTGTGTAAAAGAATAGAATATTGAGGCCCAGCCCAGGCCTACTGAATTTAAATCTCTAGAAGAAGGACCTAAAAATCCTTTGTTTTTATGAAATGCTCCAGGTGGCTATTAACATCAGGCAAGTTTGAGAAATATCACGTACAATAATCTCTTAGGTTCTATTTAGTCTGTAGGGTTATGAGGACCTGATGGTTCTTTCTCTGTTTCTGTCCATCTTCCTTTATCTTACCTCTCACATCACATCCCTACAAAAGTGGGCATTGAAATGTCTAATCTGGATATTCAGGCAAAAATGAGTTGGTCTCGTTCTATTTTGAGTTACATTAATCTTTCCTGGCCCATGTCTGGAGGAGGCCCTGTGAGGCAGTGGTTCACTACTTTCTGTCTCTGTGTCTTGTCAGAAATACAGTGATAACCAGCTGGTGTGCCAACTTGTGAAGAACAATAGAAAGAATTACTAAACACTACTTAATTCAGAAATATTTCCTGGAAAATTTTGAGTTAATGTGCAGTGTTTGAAAAAAGCTTGTGCAGTTAAGTACCCATGGGACTGAATCTGACTGGAGGCAAATCACCAAATTACTGGCAGGGAATGAAACCATGTTTACAGAGAAGCTTCAGAATCCTAGCCCCACCTGCCAGTCCTCATTTCATTTCTTCACCTCTTTTGCTTGCAGCGTGGCTGCATTGCTTTTGGGGCCTGGTTCCAGATCTATTTCTTAGTGGATTGTTTCACCTGTCTCCCCGACCACCAGCCTTTCCAACCACCATGGCTACCATGGGATACAAGAAACCACCTGTCTTTCTTTCCCTTTATTTTGAATAAGCAGCAGATTCATAGATATGCCAACAAATTCACAGAGACTTTGACATTCACAACATTTAATAAAATTGGTCAAGCTGGTCTGACCTTGCTTGAGCACCTGGGCCTGAAAACAATAGCTACCCATCCTTTGGGGTTGTGTGTGGTGCCTCCAAGAAATGCCTCAACTTTCAAAACAAAAATCTGAATGTAAATTATGAGGGTGGCATGGAAGATAATAATTGTTGTGAAGCCTAATTTAGAAAAATCATTTATTGTGCTGCTCTATCACTGTGAAAAAATATGTAGTTTCTTGCATTTGTTAAAACAAGTCGGCTTCTGCTTTCTGGTCTCAAAACACACTTTGCATCTTTTTTTTCCCTGAGACCGTCAATTTAATTCAGGAATGATCTAATTATGAGGCACTGAATCCAGTCCTCTGGATGGTAAGTGTTGACTACCCTGGGAGAAGCCCTGGCAGATGGTTAGTTTAGAGTGAATTTACCTTGGGATTGGGGCTTTAGACTGACAGCTTTTTTCACTCAATTAAGTGCAACAACTGCCAAAAGGACAGCATTGAACTTGATGCAAATCACTACTGTCGCCAGCGTTGATAAAGTTTAAGCCTGTGCCCTGAGTCAGCCGAACTTGGTAGGGTGTTTCAAGGCACCACATTGTGAACGGAAAAACAAAACCCAGTGATGCACAGAGTTCTACGAGGCCCCTCCTTTGAAATGCAGGTATTTATTTCCTTTTCCAGGTCAGTTGCTTTATTTAGGGCCTCTATTTTGGTGTCCTGTCCGTCAGTGATTCATTAGGTATCTCCTGCACTTTGCTTTTTCTCTGGGCCCCACAGATCCTGTGGTGACTCTTATGTTTCCCGAAGTTAATTTATTACTATTTTATTTGGGATACAAAATGACCTCCCTCCGCGTGCCTTACCTACCCTGGACGGCTCTCTCAACACCTAAGAGACAGGGTCTGAAAAGGAGAGAGACCTTCCCAGCATGTGTGGCACTGCCATACGTCGAGAAGCCCTACATAGCTTTCTAGGCCATTCCTCAGAAAGGCAGCTTATGCCAGAAGGTACGCAGAGTGGCTCTTTTCCCTGACTCTTCTGCTGGGGTGGAGCTCCAGTTGTCTCCAGTCCTCACCACAGTGTGCCACTTTGACTTCTGTCTGTCTCTTCCTGCTCCCCGAAGATTCTCCCGATTTAGTGCTGTGTTTCTGTGGTATCCAAGGTCAGAACCCATTAAGATGTTTTTGAACAGTGTAACGAGAAATGGCTTCGTGCTAAACAAGGTCTTTGAGGTGGGCCTTCAAAGGGGCTCCTTGGCTCCCCCGTCTCAGGCCTTCCTCACCCTCCATCCTTTGCCCCAGAGGCGCCAAGGTGCCCGGCAGTGCTGCACAGCTTGTTCAGTGTTGTTATTTCTGTTTTACAAGCCTGGGGAATCTGAGCCCGAAATTCCTCCGTCAGGTATATGCCGTTGTCAGCCTGTTATCAGTTTCCTGATTTACTGTGTAAGCAGTTTTGATAATCCCTGTCATATGTGATTACAATTCCCCCCTTCCCATAACATCTCAGTGTAATTGGTTTGATAAACTCGACCTCAGTCCAGTAGTTTGCTTGAAATATACTTTCACCTTCTATCTCTGTGACTAAGATGGTTTTGAATTGCTCTGCTCCGGGAAAATCAGGCTTTGAGCACCAGGCCCTTTAGCTGTGGAAGCAAATCACCGGGGGCAGGCAGCAGGGACCTGGGAGGGCCAGGGGCTCCGGGGAAGCTTCAGGAATCGAAATGGAATTTTTCTTTCCTTCCCGTCTCGGGCCAAGAGTGGTGTGTGTTTCTCTGTGTGCATTCTTCAGGATCCGGAGAATATTCATCATGCATCTATATCTGGGGCTATTGGACAGATATCTTTTCCATAAATTAAGTGTTTTGGTTAATTTTGGTTAAACTGAAATACAAAAGCTACTTGGAGCTACTCCTTACTAACATTCATTTAGCACCCCTCAGAGCTCTAAAGCTTCATGGAGAAGGCTGTTGTAGAACTGAGATGGGAAGAATGAATTAGATTTAGAGAAGGAGAGATGGGGGCAGGTGAGAGAAGGACAGTTCTGCTCCTAGTGGGGAACAGCCTCAGCAAAGGCTGGGAGGCTGGAAAGCTGGGGGGGGGCCAAGAGACAGGCCTGCTGCCCTGTGGGTGGAGGAAAGGGGAGTAAGGTGGAATTGTAGGAATTCGTGTAGAGAGTAAAGCTCTTGATTGCTGGGCTTTGGAGTTTGAATTTAGGCCTGTAGGCAGCCGGGAGCCATGTAAGGTTTTTGAGCGAGGGGTGACATCAGAACTGTGCTTCAAGAAAATAAACATATAGGAGTGTATAGAGTTGTCTTTTCTTTTTAGAGGAAAATATAACGCAGGCCAAAGCTTTATCAGTACTTGAATAGCAATTATTTTAAAGAATTCTCATTCTAGAATAAAAATTTTCTGGATAATATTTCTTTCCAAGACACAAACTTTCCTGGAGTCATCCCTGAGAATTTCTGCAGAGTCTGCTCCTAGCAGATGGAAGCCAGATACCCTCTCATTGGCATGTCCCACTGGCATGATTCGGCAGCTCTATTGCTCATTGCTCAAAATCCATGTTAAGAATGTTTAGCAAATGCAAATGTAGGTATGACAAGGATGAGGACGTGGATAAGTCATCAGCACTCATTTCCCCTGGTTATTTTCCTAGATCTAAATTTACAGTGAGATCGGAAGATATTATGATGGTTTATTTCACACAAAACAGACCCCCTCTTTTGAAAGAACCCGGCTGTTGGGTCATTCCTAGACTGCTGCTTTTTCCATTTAAAATTTTGATATTTTGCTCATCATGATTTTTTTTTGCATTAACATTAACTTCTAAAGTATTGTGTTAAAATATGACTTGTCTTTATCCCTGAGTTTTTTGGTACCTTTTAAATTTTGTGCCTGAGGTGGGTGCCTGACTTGCCTTGCGTGGTCTGGTTCTGTTGAGTTCACAAAACAGAATAGAAAACTTCTTCTCAGTGCTGTAGGTTTATTCAGCATATCTTCCAATCCACTCTATTCTTGTCAAATATGTCGGTCACACCATGCAAAACAAACAACAAACCAACCCACACAGCTCTTGAGCCTCCCTTGAACTCACTGGAGGTATCTTGCCTTCAGTATGTGATGGTGGGCTCTTCCCTGGGCACATCCCTCACCATAAGGTTTTGGGGTCTGTCTGGGGAGAATATCTTATGAGTGGGAACCTCCTCCTCAAGAATGACTTCACCAAGGCTTTTTGGATGGGGTCCAGGACAAACCCGCTTCATAATGAGTTCTGCTCAGGAGCAAAGAGGACTGGAAACATGGTCCAGTGGATTTATATTTTTTGACATCTTGACAGTTCCCAGTGAATGCCCTTCTCCTGGCCCCACCTGACACAGCCCAATTTAGAATGAGAGGTTCCCTGCAGAGTTAGTCCTCGTCTGTGATGAATCAAGTTCCTCCGAGGAAACCAGAGGGAGAGATGATAGATTTGGGAGGGCCTCCTGGAGAGTTAGCCCTGGTCCCTTATCTTGCAGTTGGCAAACCTGAGGCACAGGAAGGTGACGGGGCTCCTCCTGAGCCGCCCGGCCAGCGGTGCAGGAGCCGGCCAAGAACCCAGGCCACACTTCCGCATTTG
This sequence comes from Tapirus indicus, assembly GCA_031878705.1. Classification (NCBI taxonomy): domain Eukaryota; kingdom Metazoa; phylum Chordata; class Mammalia; order Perissodactyla; family Tapiridae; genus Tapirus; species Tapirus indicus. Next base: position 52,578,725 of record CM062918.1, on the reverse strand, counting down.
GCAGATTTCGCCACTCCACGGGAATGGTGAGCCCTCGCCTGGAGATGGGGATCCACTTTGTTCTCACTGTAAAGCAACCTCTTATTAAAGCCTCCCCCTGATTCTAGGTTTCAGTGCCTTTCCTTCCGAACTACATTAGGCCCCCTAAGTGCCTTTATTGCCATGGAGGGAGAGGGAAAATGCAGACAGCTTTGTAATTGAACAACCATGCTCTTGTCAGTACTCATTGTTTTCAAACCAGCTATTACGGGGAGTGGGGGCTGATGCCCTGGCATGGCTTAGGCGAGCGGGCTGGCCTTGTCCACCTTGCTGTCTGAACAGCTCCCTAACCAGCTTTCCCCTGTGGTCCACAGGGCAATGTGTCTTTAAATTTTCTTTGTTTCCTAAGTTCTGCTCTGGCAAGCAATCTCTGCCTTAAACCTGCAGAGTTAAATTTACCCAGACTGACAACTGTATATGCAGGGTTTAGTTACATAACAGCAGTTGCTGCTTTTCACATTGTGCTAATCCAAACACAGCGCTCAAAGAGACCATGAAAAAGCAACCTTCCGTTTGGTGTGCTACATGGGTGACTGGATTATGTGTCTTTAAATTTTTTTAAACACTGTAACAATTATCCCATTATCCTGACTTTGGTGCCATTAGGTGACTTTTTTAATATCTTAATTATTAGCTTAGCAGATGCAGTGTGCACATGTGCAATTTGTTAATTTATGTCGTTTGAAATGGAATCCAGTTGTTTGCGATGCATTTCATAATATTATGGCTAACCGAATTGTAGTGCTACTGGAATTGCAAAGCTACTAGCAGGGAAAATGTGCATGCGAGCCTCCATGGACTCTTTGATGATCGCCTGTGCGCTGCTTGTGTAATTTCTCTGTGACTCTTACCTCCCCAGTTTTCATCTGAGAAGATAATTAGAGCCTTGCAACCTGTAATGGGCCAGTGGGGCCATGCATAGCGTCTTCAGAGCTGCTGAAATGCTGGAGAAGGAGGCTTTTCCATCTTTAAGTTGCGCAGCTTGTCAGGTGGACTACTGAGCTGCCCAGGTTGTCACACGGAGACTCAGGGGGTCTGAGGACGGGTGACACATGCTGCTGGTTGGTTGATAGTCTAATATCGCAGATACTCAGCACAAGCTGATCCTTAGCTATTCAAGCAACCCCTAAACACTTATTGAAGAAGAACTGCATGTGATGTTAAATAGATGTGATTCAATGGGGCAAAATACATGGCCTTTGGGTCAGATCTGGTTTTGAATTCCATTTACTAGCAGTGAGGCCTTGGCCAACTAATTTTATGTCCTTAAGGCTCAATTTCTACAAAAGGAATAGAAATATCCTTCTCACAGGAATATTGGTCAAGATTATGAAGTGCCCAGCAATGTGCTTGGCATATATTAGGTGCTCAAGAAATGGCCAGACCTTCCTTTTATTGCTTTTGGATACTCATGTGGGAGAGAAAGACATATGTGGCCTCAGGAGATTACAGTCTAGTTGGAGAGGACAAGCACCAAATGTGATGAGTTAAATAAAGGTGCAAAGTAATAATGTGAGATATGTTACAAATAGTCTGGGACTCATTGGCTAGTGATTGGTATAGACCTAAAGTTCAGTGAATTCAGAGGAGGAGCTGGATCACTAATAGGTTGAAATGCAGGCAGTGCTTCATAAAGAGGTAGACCTTGACCAGTCTTTAAAAGATGAAAAGAATTTAGATAGATGGAAAGACCATTGGGGATTGTGTGTATGTGTGTGTTGACTGTCAGTTGCTTATTGGTGGGGGCAAATAGTGTGTGTAAAGGCACAGAGATGAAGAGGCTGAAGGCCCATTTGGGAATCAAGGAGAATATGCATCTGTTTGGGAATGGTGGTTTGTATATGGTAAATATTGGAATAGGAGGTTAGAAATGTAGATCTGAACCCCATGGTGGAAAGATCTGAGTAGCAGGTTAAGGAAATCATTGCATTGTCTAATGTGTCATGGTGTATTAAAACGTGGAGCTCTGGATAGACCTGCAGACCTCTGGGAAGCCCAACACGGCAATGAACCCATCCATGAAGGGTAGACCTCTAGTGGCCGAGAGGGTTACCGCAAAGCTTAATGGTATGAATCTGTTTAATGCATTAGCTCTCACAAGCTTGCCTAGATTGTACATTGGAAGCAGAATGTAAACAATGTCCAGGCTGAAGGCAGTAATGGCTCACAGCCTGAAATCTTACAGAGTCCAAAGAACTCCAGAAAGCAGAAAAAAAGTTATAAAACAGACTGGGGCCATTTAAGGATGGAGTAAACCCACTCATATACTTCTGTAGATCCTAAAGAAATCACTTTTACAAAAAATAATATTGATGATATGAAAATAACATGATTAACAGTATTATTATTTATAACAACAAAAAAGGGCTAATATATTTTGACTGGCACAGTGCTAAGTATTTTACTTGCATTATCTTATTTAATTCTCACGGCACTTCAGTGAGCATGGTCCTGCTATTATCCCTGTATTACAAGTGTAGAAAATGTAGCTTAGAGAGGTTAATTAACTTGCCCAAGGTCACAACAGTTAGAAAATTGTTTAACTGGGATGTAAACCCAGGCAACGTGGCTCTACCTGTACTATTAACATATACTCTATACTCTCTAATAACCTCCAAGCCTTTGGTCACAATGAAATAACATTCAGGAAACCCTTTCAACAACATGCTGAAATGTCCATTTCATTCAAGAATACGAACAATGAAAAAATAAACAATGAGTTTCCGTTATCTGTGAAATCACTTATATGGAATACTGCCTTCTCCAGTAGTAGTCTTAAGTGAGACATTATTACACATTTTAAGTCAATATAAGAAATATGTGTTGGCTTGTGCCTATCCCCCCATCTCTGCTGTGTGCGTTTTCTTTCTTCTCTGGAAACTTGGAAGGGCACAGGGTCACATGTCTCTGAAAGGCATTCAGTTTTCCTTCTGCTCTAGAACTTGAAGCAATTTCATTAGTGCTCTCATTGATTCTCGTTGGACTTTAGTGCACTTCCCACTGGCCATTCGTTATGAGTCTTGGCTTTGCTGCAAGAATGAGTGAAGGGCAGTGAGAGGTATGGTTTATAAAAGCACACTCCTCAGTGCTATGGAGCCTGTTCTAAGTTGGTTCTTGAAAACAGGGCCACTAGAAGACCAACAACCCTTCTTATACCCCCCCAAAGCCCTCCACTAAGGTTGGAGTCTCCAGGTGACATATGGTGGAAATTGAGCATTAAGCTGGGAGTCTTGACATTTGACACTATCACTACTTATGTGACCTTGGGAAAATTATTGAGCCTCTCAGGGTCTCAACAGGTCTACAACAGTAAAAGTGGAGAATTAAAAGATATCATATATGTAAAGCAGTTAACATAACGTTTCTTCATACTTAAATGGAACTGCTCTTAATATTGGTATTGGTCACAATTCTTTTGAGTTCCAATGAGAAAAGCCAAACTCAAACTAGCAAAAAATGGGAATTAATGGGGTCATGTAATTAGAAAGTTTAAGAGGGAGATCAAGAGAGTCAGAGTTTCTGAGTTGGCCTTTCTCTGTTCTCAGGCAGTTCCTTTCCAAGAGATCCAAGGGAAAAAGTACAACTTTCTCTGCCCCAGGGCCTAAATGAATTCTTAAAAACCTACTCATTGTCTTAGGCTGCACCATAAACTCTGTCTAGGAAGGGGGTGTATTACACTCAATGGCCAGCCTGGGTCTTGTGCCTTTCCTCCTGGAGCATATGGTGGTAAAATATTGTTTTATGAATGGATAGAATTTAGATACGCTGAGCTGAAATGAAGACAGGAGTATTTCAGGAGAATATGAACTTAAAAGTATAAGGGGTGGGAATTGACATAATGTGTTCAAGAGTTAATAAAAAGACATATGGTTGGAATGGAACGTTTGTACTGGGAGGGAGGAAGATATAAAGTAGTAGGGGGAATATGGGTTGGAGTGGGCCTTGATTGCTGCGCTGGGTTTGTTTGTTATTCTCTTGGTAATAGGGAGTTATTGAAGGTTTCAGTGCCAAGGAGTTACAAGATAATAGTAATAGCAACAACTAATATTTGCAAACACTGTTCCATTTGCCAGTCGCTGCCATAGATACCTTGTCTGTTTGACTTTGCAGCAGCCCTGTGAGGCAGGCATTAGCTCTCTTTTATAGATTAGAAAATATGTACTCTGAGATTTTTAAAGGGCTTGCTGAAGCTCTCTGATAGTCAGAGTCACAGGACTGACAGGTGGACTTGTCTCTGCTCACCAAATCACACACTCTGGGTGAGGAACATGGTGGGTTTGGATGTGAACTGGTAGCAGCATGCTTCAATCATTCATTCATTCCCTAAATCACTATTGAGTGCTAACCAAGGAAAAGCAATAAAGTGACTCATTGCCTGACTGACTTTGGGTCTCAGGGAAGTGAAGAGCCACCTAGGGTCGTGGCAGGCACCTGTATTTGGGGTGCTTCCAGGTAGATGTGTCTGGGCCCAGTGCTGAGCTGCAAACAAGGCCCCAGTTACTGAGCACGGTTCCCCTTATTTGTAGCAGGTGGGCCTCTGGTGGTGAATGGATGACTTATTAGCCTCAGGTAGGGATGGTAGATTTTGTCATCTTTTGCCACCCATTTAAATTTTCTGCTCTACCCTGGGTGGAGTGGGCTGGATCAATGTAGCCTGGTTGGGAAACTGGCAATCCAGAGTAATTTGCCTTTAAGTGCAAGCCAGTACGACATGTCGCTTTTAAAATAAAACACATTAATTTACAGAATGACTATTTTATGGTGAAGAGCAGCCTGTCTAAATGAGAGGAATGAAAGGCCAGTGGTCAAGTCCTCTGCATTATTCAGACCCCTCTCCTCAATAAATCACAATTGCTGAAACCGCAGGTTAGCCCTTAAATTGCGATGCGTGGGTTAAGGACGACATGTGCTGACATGACCTCTGTTTGCACACAACATGCTCTATGGAGAGCTATCCTGCAAAAGCTGCCCATATCCCTTGGTTATCAACCTAAGTGCCTTGTGCACCATTAAACAAGGTTTCGACTGAGCCTGGACTACAGTTGTCATCTTCATTCTAGGCAGCCTTTTCTGAGAGAAGTGAAGCTTGAATGGCAATAGTATTTGGCATTCAGACCTTATAGCACTCTGCAGACGTGATTTTTAAATATTCCTGTTGCCACCCTGTTTGCAGATGCAAAACTACAGAATGCGGGAAAGCAGACTTCATGGACAAGCCCATTGGCACTTTGGGACTTGCTGAAGCCATCTTGATGGACAGAGTTGGACTGTGGGTTACCAGGGTGTGCCCTTGGGTTACTGCGGGTGTCATGTCTGCCTGGAGTGCCACTTCATTGTTTCTGTTGTTTGGAGAGAGAGACCAGATAAACAGTCACTCTCTCAATTCCAGTGGAAGGAAGAATAGAAGGGGAAGATGAATATTTTAGAGGTTGACAATGTGTTCATCTGAAAAGCACTGGGCTTGACTAAAATGGTTTGAACACAGCCTAAGAAATACAGGAGCCAGCCTTTTAGTGACCTGGGACACATCTCAATGAATGAGAAAGGAGCTATGTGGTGTGTCATCTTCCCATTTCACTTTTCACTCTCAACTCTTAGTAGGTGCGCCCTTGATCAGAAGTGATTGCTATTTTTTTGCTACAATGAGAGAGAGGGCAATATAGATGTGCTTTCCTTGAAGAAATATCAATTTGTGAAATAATCGTGTAGGTAACAAATATTGAGTGCATGCTCTGTACCGAGTTGTACCAGAAGCTTCATGTGTAATGTTTCCATCCTGCATGATGATTGTGCAAGGGAAGTGCTGCTATTCCTATTTTTAGATGAGGAAACAGAGGTTCAGAGCTTTGCCCAAAGCCACAGCAGTGGAGCCGGCATTTCAACAGAGGTCTCTTCGACTCTAAAGATTATGTTCTTTCCCCTGCACAACACTGCTTCCCAAATGAAAACCCCAGTATACAAAATATCTCTCTGATGCATTTAGTCTTTGTTTATAGACAATTAATTTCTCAGCCGAAAGGCTGAGAATCTCAAAACTACGCTGTTAGGAGCTATTGAAGACCAATCAGGGGGTTGTTTTTTTTAAAAGAAGCCACTGGGAAGATAGGATTCATATATACTAACAAAAGTATTTATACTTTATATAAATTATGTGTAAAATTATACCCACACACATACATACATGCATATATGCAATTTCCGTAATACACCCATTGGGTGATATTCAGGTTCTTCCTTGAATTCTTTATGTAACGTATCTTTTATAGCTTTATTTTCTAGTAAAAGCATCTTCTGATGTTTCAAGGTGGGCCTCACCTTATGCAGGAGATGTCTCTGTAAAGTTCATGTCAGTTTAGTTTTAACAAGATGTCATGCTTTCCATGCACCCTTGTAAAGCACTCAACTTTAGGGACCCGTTGGTATCCCTTTTGTTAATGGGAAAACATCTTTTGTAAAGTGAGGAGTTACAGCAGTTTTTGTGTGTGTTTCTTAATTTTAGGCCTGAGCACACTGGTGTTCTTAAAGCAAGACACACTAATTTTTTGTTTCTGTACCAAGTACTAAGTGATGGAGAAAATATTTTTTTTTTTTTTTTATTGTGAGGAAGACTGGCCCTGGGCTAACATCCGTGCCCATCTTCCTCTACTTTATATGGGACGCCGCCACAGCATGGCTGACAAGCAGTGCGTCTGCAGGTGCCCGGGATCCGAACCCGCGAACCCCTGGCTGCCAAGCGCGAACTAAACCGCTGCGCCACTGGGCCGGCCCCATTTTTATTGCTATACGTGAGAATTTGCCTCAGCAGGCTTTTGGGGTAAGGAACAGATAAACTTAAAAATGTATCATGGACTTCAAGTCCATAGATATAATCTAATTTATTCTTTTTATTAAGAATTGCAGAATTTCCCATAGCATAGACATACATTAATTTATTCATCTCTGATGAATATTTACATTGTTTGCAGTTTTTTTCCTTTATAAACAGTGCTGAGATTAATTATAGATATCAATTCTATTTTTAATGTCTGGGGCCCCTTTTAAGCTGTGGCTCTTCTTCTTTCTGGGACATTGATATTGCTCTGGTCTCATATGGCTCCTTCTTCCGCCATCATTCAATCATCTACTACGGATCTGCTAGGAGCTGGGAAACTGGATAAGAGGGCTGGAGAAGATCCTCATTAAGACAAGAGTCCATGGATGCTGAGTGGGATCCTGCAAATGGAGTGTCTGCGTATAGATGCTGTGTATTATTTATGTCTTCATCCTTTTATGTCCTCCATTATTAGACCATTAACCCTAGGAAGGCAGAGATCACCTCATACTCATTTCTGAATCTTTTATAACATTGAGCATGAATGTAAAAGTTCATTCATTCAAGAAACATTTAAGTACTGTGTTCACACTGAAGAGTCAAAGATTAGGAAGACACGGTTTTTTAGGCTCGGTGAATTGCCACTTTTCACCCAGCAAGTCATCAAGAGGAGCAGACCCTTCTTGCTCTTGTTTTCTTTCCCCAATTCTGTGTATTTTTTCATCTTGTTCTAGAATATCTGGGACTGGATCTGTAGTGCCTATGATTCTGATGGGCTTGTAAAATGTTTCCATTCTCAGTGAGTACTCCAAATGTTAGCTCTTAACATTGATAATGGTTGTAAATCTTTTTCACACTAACTTGTGTTACTTATGTGTTAGGAGACGATGTCCTAGTTCATTAATAGTGTTTTGAGCTACTTGAGGGAATCTCCTAGAGAAACATGTGGCATGAGATGTTTTTGAGATGCCCTGTCTGCTTGTAAACAGTAGGGCTGCTTTAATTACCTGCCCTTTCCCCATCATGGGCCTCATGTTTTGAAAGATTTTGATCATCCAACTGTATTTATTAATGATTATTTACCAATTTTTGTTACTCAGACAATGCGAGGTAGTTACTGCCAAAACAAGTAGCTGATATGGTTCCAGCCAAGAGATTTGGATTAGCTTGGGTTATTGTGGCAAAAGCAAGTGCATCTTTTCTGGCAGAATTTTTAAAATATTCCGTCCAGTTTTGCAGAACTCATTAGTACCTGGGTTCCTAAACTGGGCACTGCTGCTCTAGGGTAAGAGTCAGCAAACTACCACTCTCAGGTCAAACCTGACCCACCCACCAGCCTGTTTTTATAAATAAAGTTTTATTGGAACATGGGCACACCGACTTGTTTACATATTGTCCATGGCTGCTTTCAAACTACAAGGGTAGAGTGGAGTAGTTGCCACAGAGACTGTAGGGCCTGCAAAGACTAAAATATTTACTATCTGGCCCTTGACAGAAAAAGTTCCCCCATCTCTGGTTTGGTCTAGAGGAAGGCTGCTAAGGTGGATGGGGTGGGAAAACCTCTTCAAAGCATAGGCAGCTTGGGGTTGGGTTATAGGGTAGTTGTGGGGACCACAGGGAATGTATGAGCTGCTAAAAGAAAAGGCGTGGGGTAGAAAGGCATCACCAGGAGTCTGTCAGGAACCTCCCTCCCTGGCAAAGGAGGAAGGTCTGGTAGGCCTTGATGCAAGGAGCTCAGGGCTATGTAAGATGAGCTGCAGGAGAGGATGTTGGGGGACTTCCTTTAAATTTTTGCCTTAGGACCATCACAGAAAGAAGTAGAAACATTGACAAAGCAAGACATTGGGCAGTTCTGTCTTCTCCCTCACAGAATGTTCTCCAGAGCCCCCCAGGGTGCTTCTGGGGAAGCGACCAGATAAACAGCAGCTCATGCCAACAGTGCAGGCTTGTAAACTTTTTTCTTCCTTTTCATGCCTGTGGTGATAAACATATGCTTTGAAGCATGAGATTTGATTATCCCGTCTTAGCGCTTATAAATACAAATGTGATTAATGGTCATAAAAAACAGGTTGACAGTGTAAGACTAATTCTCAGCAAAGTAGCCCTGCGCCATTCTCTGGAAATGCTCCTTTCTAGCAGAGGCCTGTTGAATAATGTGGATGACGCCAGCCCCCTTCTCGTCCCCACCACACACCCTCCTCCTGCTCTGGCTTTTCCCCTCAGATCTCCCCATCCTCCCCTTGGAAGCTCTTCCTCCGTGATAATTAAAATTAGTGGATTTTCCCCTAGAGAGCTACCTGAGGTAAGTATCTGAGTCTCTTTGTCATGCCATTAATAGTCCGGAACTCTGCGGAAAGGCATTTGGCTGCATTCTCCATTCCCCACTTGGGTCTGGCGGGCCGCCTGTACATGTTGGGGAACAACACAACCTAAATCTGGACAATTTGTATTTCAGTAGTGACGGGGAGATTCGCTCTCTCCCTCTGTCATTTTGCATTAAAGACCTGCCACTAATAAAACTAATTAATAACTTCTGGCTCGGTGTGGAATAGTTGGACTTCTTAAACCTGGCCGGCTGCCACCGCTGCTTTTGAAAGAAGCACTTCATCTCTGTCATGGACAGGATGAATATTTCTCCACACTTCTAATTGGACAAAGTGCCTTTCAAACTCGCTGGCATTTCGGAGAGAGCAGATAAGTAGTTTGTGTGCTCTCTAGATACAATCACCTCTCATCTGCCTCCGAGGTGGGGAGCCAGTTCCTGAGAGAAGGTGGCATGGAGGGCCCTGAACTTTCTCTTCTTTCGTGACTCCTTCTGACTTCACCTTTGACCTCTGACCCCAGACGGAGAGAGCTTGAAGGGCAAACAGGACCAGAGCCCGTCAAACCCACCGTGTGAAGGAGTGGTTCTCATATTTGGGGAGCAGCACAGTTAACCGGCAGGAGTGGGGGAAAATGTAGATTTCTAGAACTCTCCCCAGTCCTCTGAATCAGAATCTGCAGGGACAGTGCCAGGGCATCTATATTTTTAACAAGCTTCCCCGCTGATTCTGATGCCTTCCATGGGCTGAGAACCACAGATATAGTGCTGGTGCTTTCATCTCCTGGTACAGAATGCTTTTTACTCTTCAGTCACTCACGAACACATCTTTTTAAATGACCCAAGGATGCAGAATGCTGTGCTAGGGGATTGAAGGAGAGAGGAGCTTGTAGTCTAGTCAAAGATATAACACATATGCACATGAAAATTTAAATTATGAGTTAACTAATTAAATTCAATGAACAAATTGTGCTCTGCAGACAATTCATGGGTTGGCAATTCTCCAAATTCTAGTAGGGGCCAGCCACAGAGACAATTTTAGTATGGCGTACAATGTAATATGTCTGTGTTTTCCTTGGGGTGAAGGTTGACCAATGCACTTTAGGGAACGTGGCATTCCAGGGAACGTGGGTGGTAGTAGTGCAGGTCTTGGTCTAAGCATTTCAAGGCGCTTGCATGGCAAGAGAAGAGAGAGAGGAAGTGACTGCAGACCTCCTTCTGGTGAGGCCATCAGGGCTGTGGTGACGAGGTGAGATTTTGTTGGGCCTGAAGCACAGATAGTGATGGCCCAGAGCTAGGGAAACCATCATGGCCCTTGTCATAGTCCAGGCAGGTGAAGGCTGGCATTTGGGTCCTGTCACAGGATGGAGAGGGGCATTGAGTTAGGTTATTTCAGTTGTTGATCCATGATATGAGATTTTCACTTGGTTGTGTGAGCTGAGAGAGAAGCAGTGATGAATCTAAGGTTTCTAGTTTGGGGGACTGAAGAGATAGCATTGCAGCCAGCCGAAAACATAGGAGCCGTCATCAGGCCTTGCCGATAGGGGAAGTAGAGGAAAAGCCCTCGGAGCACTGAGCTGGCTGAGATGGAGTTTCTGATGAGAACCTTCTGGGCAGATTTCACTGCTTCTTTATACTAGAGTAACCCTGGTATTACTAGAGATCCTCGTGGTCTAGTTGCCTCAATTCATTTCCTACCCCTCTTATTGAGTATTAATGCTCACAGGGAAATAAAAAAGATCAGATCAACAGGTCTGGAGGTTAAATGTCCTTTGGTTTGCTGCAGAGGCTCAGCAGATCATCCCTTCTGTTTCATCGGTGTGCTGGGGCTGTAGACCTGCGAGCGTGCGGCCACAACAAACAGGACCTGCGGAATGTCTCTGCCGCCCGTGCTTATTTGTTCCGGGTGCTGCCTGCGTGTTCCGTGTGTCTGCCGCCTCAGTAAGTTCCTGGGCTGTAGGAGCCAGAGAATGGCAATAACAGTTGTTCAGGAAACATTTATTGTATCGCTGACTACATGCCAAGTACTGTCTTAGGGACTAAGGATACACGGTAAATAAAGCAAAGTTACTGCTCTCAAGGAGCTCCTATTATAGTCGAGGAGGTAGATATGTAAATAGATAATTAAAATAGTGTTACAAGTACTGAAACAGAATTCTATACCGGACACATAGGTACCACAGAGCTGGAAGTGATTAATTCTGAGGAGGAGGAGGCTGGTCTAAGGCAGAGGTTGAGGGGTGTCAAGGGGAGGCTTCCTGGAGGAGGTGATGCAATGCACGAAGTTTGGGAGGATGACTGGACACTTTTCCAGACTGATAAGGAGGTGAACGGCAGTCTAGGCAAAGAGCATAGGGAATTTTGAACAGTGTTTGCTTCTTAAGTGTTTAGTGGGTGAAAGCAGTCTGCAGTGTGGATGCTGTGAAGAGACAGAAGTGTGGTTGTAAACAGAGCTTGTATGTTTTAACTTACGGAATGGGGAAGATGGGGCAGAGTCATGAAATGCAGCAGAATGCATATAACTCATCCCTGGGAAGCAGGTGCATCCTAATGTCAGCTGTTCAGAGTGTGTTAGTGAGTTCTGTGGACATGGGAATGGGGCTTTAGCAGGAGATGGCTCTGTGTCCATTCAGCCCCAGATGAGGAGAGTCATTGTGTCAGGGAAGAGCAGTGCGGGAGCAACAACGAACCCTTCCCATCTTTGTGAATTCCAAGGATGGACAGGTTTAGACAAGGCACATGTGTCTGACATAATTGCAGGGAGGAGAGGGATGAAAAGGGGAGTGAGACACTATTGAATGTAACTCATTTATTCTTGTAGCTGACTTTTTCTTCCCCTGTCTTATTGAGATGTAATTGACATATGGCACTGATTAAGTGTAAGGTGTACAGCATAATGATTTGACTTACATATATTATAGAGTGATTACCACAATAAGTTTAGTTAACATCTATCATCTCATAGAGGTGTGAAAAAAAGAAGAAAGAAAAAAAAAGTATTTTCCCTGTAATGAGAACTGGTAGGACTTACGCTCTTAACAACTTTCAAATATACCATACAGCAGTGTTAACTATATTCATCATGTTGTACATTACATCCCTAGTCCTTATTTATCTTATAATTGGAAGTTTGTCTTTTTTGACCCCCTTCATCCGATTTCCCCTCCCCTAACCCCTCCCTCTGGTAACCACAAATCTGATCTCTTTTTCTATGAGTTTTTTTGTTTTTGGATTCCATATATAAGTGAGATTATACAGTATTTTAAAGGAGATTTCTCTCTGACTTATTTCACTGAGCATAATGCCCTCAAGGTCCATCCATGTTGTCACAAATGGCAGAATTTCCTCTGTTTTTATGGCTGAACAATATTCTATTGCGTGTATATACACTACAGCTTCTGTACCCATTCATCCGTTGATGGACACTTAGGTTGTTTCCATGTCTTGGTGTAGCCGACTTTTTACTTAGCACTTACTTTGCGAAAAACGTAGGACACGGTGCTCTTAGCAGTGATAAAGATTCTCCCTGGTCTCTGCCTTTAAAATGTTGCCATTTTTAAAAGATAGATACACAAAAATCAGAATAAATGAGAAAATAAAGAGGCTGCACAAAATGCTTTTGAAAGAGAGAGAGAAAAATGATTCTAACAGGTTGAGAGGAGGGACTGAAAAGTCTTCAGCTGTGTCTCCTGCCCATCCATGAGCCACTTAAAAATTTTTTTTAATTTTGAAATAATTTTAGACCTGCAGAACTGTCACAAAGATACTACAAAGAGCTCCTGCCTGCTCCTCAACCAGTTCAGCAAAGGTTGACATCCCCCACAATATCCCCTTAGTAGTTATCAAAACTAAGAAATTAAAGTTGGCACAAAGCCACCACCTAAACTACAGACCTTATTCGGATTTCACCCATCTTTCCACCAGTGTCCTTTCGCTGTTCCAGACTCCAATCCAGGATACCACATTGAATGTAGTTGTTGTCTCCTTAGTCTCTTCCGATCTGTGACAGTTTCTTGGTTTTTCCTTGTTTTTCATGGTCTTGACCTTGTGAAGAGCTCTAGTCAGGTGCCTTATAGAATGTCCCCTAGCTTGGGTTTTCTGGTGGTTAAGTGGAGGCAGGATTTGGGGGAAGACCACAGAGGCGAAGTGCCCTTCCCAGCGTATCATCTCAGGGGAACATGACATTGATTTGTCCCATTTTAGGGGATGTATACCTTGAACCCCTAGTTAAGGTGGTGTCTGCCAGGCTTCTCCACTATAAAGTCACTATTTTTCCCTTTGTAATCAACAAACACTTTGGGGAGATGCTTGGAGGTGAGGCAAAGATCCCCTTTCTCCTTAGACTTACCTCTGGGCCACTTTCAATCCTGTGCCTCGGCTCGCTCTAACCTCCTCCTTTTAGAATCAGCACTGCTGCTTCATGGAGATGATCTTCTGTCTTCCATCTTCCTGCAGTCAGCTCGAGGGAATGAACGCACACTCCATGGATGTTCCCGGGGTGGCAGTGGCAGGTAGAAGGCATTGCTTTTATTTATGTAGGGAGGAAATGGTGCTCAGGGCTAGCAATTTGTCCAAAAGCACATTTCCAAAAGAGCATCTATACTTCTTTGCTTTGGTATTGTGGAAACAGCACCGAACTGGAGGAAGGGAGACCTGAGGCCCTGCTTGTTTTGACAGTCCTTGGCTGTGTCACCCCAGGCAAGGAACTTGAGTTCCCTGGGCCTTGGTTTTCCTGCAGAGGATGGGATTAGATTAGACAATTCCTGGGGTAACTTTCAGCTCTAACATTCTGTGGTTCCATAGTGGCATTTTCCCTGGGCTAAGACTCTAGCTCTAATGAGGCAAACTGAGTTCTAATGGAGTAAAGAAAACAGATATATGGCATGTATCTGAGTGTTAGATGACCTTGGAGTCTCTGATAATTGAGACATCCAATAAGTGTGGTTTGAAATCAAACTAATGAATGAAAATTGCTATTTTCAAAGTCTAATAAAAGAATACACATCCAATTATATTGGATGGTTGTAAGAATGGACAAGCTCTTTATGCTTCAAGACCTTTACTTTGTAGCTTTTCATAAGATTAGATTGTCTATAGTTACCCGATCTCAAATTGCCCTCTTCTTTTGGAGGTATGCAGACGTCTCTTCCATATTAGATTTTGGACAACTTCTTAATTCCTACCATATGGCCGTATTCTTAAAGCTAAACATGGAAATGACCTACTTTACCCATTTCTTTGCCAAAGCTATCCCTAGGCATACAAATTCCTCTTTTGCTCTATTAATGAAAATGTGTATTATTTGCTGATGGGCATGTCACTTAAAAGGTGGTAACAAAGTCTGATTGATTTTAGAGCATGACTTTCCAACTTTCTTTGATGTTGTGTAAGCATTCCAGATTGCTAGATTCTCCCCTTCTCCAGTCCTTTTCTGCTAATTGACTATTTTTTACTTTAGTACTGCTTTTTGCCTTGTGAGTTTTTACCTTGTTTTAATTTCTCATTCGAAATACTTGCCTATACCGTTTGTGATTTGTATGCCCTCGGAAGGATGAAAAGAGCTCAATCTTCTTCCAGGAGATATGTTTTTAGGAGGGGGCTCTCTTTCGGTGGGCTGCTCTTCATTCTCAAACATGGCAAGACTAACTCACCACCACTAAGACACACATGCTGGATTTCTAGCTGGGCTGGAAACAAATGGAATTTCATCACTTCCTTATTACTCTTTTGCATTTTACTTAATTCTGGTAACAGTCCTATGCATCTGTAAGATGACTGACTAGAGTTTGTGTGGGTTTTTAGAGTGTCTACCATGTTTTGGCGCTGTAATAGGTACTGGAGCACAAAGGTGGACAATGCATGGGCCCTGCCTTCAAGAGACTCATGTTTTACTAAGGGGAACAATGAAAATAAAGAATTTCAACAGTGTGTGCTACATGCTGCCACAAATGTATGTACAAGGTACAGAGGTAAGACAGAGGAAGGAATTTTTAGCTGGGAAAAAAGAATTCCAGGAAAGCTTTTGGAGGAGGTATTGTCCAAAGTAGATATTGCAAGATATATAGGACATTACCATGAAGAAAGCTGGGAGACACACATGAACACTATGGCTGTGGAACCCAACAAAGTTAACTAATTGGTTCACACAGATGACCCCAGGACCTTGTGGGGTTCTAAGCACTTGAACCATGCAGGAAGTTGCATAGTTTAATTAGCCTGTGTATAAAATCTTCAGAAAGCCCTTTAGAAGAACATGCTCTCTGAATTCATAGAAGATATTGTTTCTCTGAAATGAGAAACAAGTGGTGATAGGATAGATAAAGGGATAAGTCAGAACCCATTTGCACCACTGCCTACTTGGACACTGCCTTTATCTGCCTTTACTTGTCTTTAAGCCATACTTATCTGGCATATTTAATGCAATAATTGTTGCTCTACACTTTTGTGTCCTTACCGTCTTTTTTTAATCATGTTGTAAGCAGGTGCAGAGGACCTAAGGATGGTTATTCAAGGGTCTTTATTGAGCATATCCAATTATTGAATCTGGAGTCTCTGGCACATTTAAAAACCATCATTAAAGCCCTTTAATCAGTCAGTTTGCCACACGTAGTGATCATTTACTGTTATATCGGGCATTGTGCTGAATCATTGGTTGTCAAACTTTTTGGTCTTGGGACTCCTTTAAACTCTTAAAAATTATTGAAGACCTTCAAGAGCTTTTGTTTATGTGAATTATATTTATTGATACTTGCCATAGTAGAACTGAAAATGGAGAAAATTTTTTGAAATATATTTATTTTTTAAATAATAATAAACCCATTGCATCCTAATGTAAATAACATATTGTAATGAAAAAACTTTTTTCCAAAACAAAAGACAGAAGAGTGGCATTCTTTTTTATTTTTGCACGCAATCTCTTTCATGTCTGGCTTAATGGAAGACAGCTGGATTCTCAACTCTGTTTCTGCCTTCAATCTGTTGCCATATCACACGTCATGTAGCCTCTGGAAAACTCTACTTCTTGTGGTAAGTATTATTTTGAAAATAGTTTTGACCTCATGGATTTCCTTGAAAGAGTCTTCGGGACCCCCAGGGGTCCACAGGCCACACTTGTGGGAACTGCTCTGCTAAATGATGCCCTTACTCTCTGTAGAGTGGAGATACTAAAACACCAGAGATGGCTTGAAAGGAATCTGAGGAGGCAGAGCTGCAGACTGATGACCTCCGGGCCGTATTACACTCCAAAAGATTCGTCCACAGATATTTCATGTGACTGTGTTTCTTTAGGTTTGAATCCACATGAGAAGAGACTGCGTGTGTTTAGGTTTTCTTTGTGCCAAAGGAAAAAGTATGTGCATGAGGGAGGGTCATGGAAAAACAGTAAATGATGGGTTAGGATACAAAAATGTTTTCATCCCATCAAAGGGTATTTCAAAAGTTGTATATGTTCTCTGCAGTTAAGCTATTCAAGGACTCTGCCGTTGGTTTGATGTTTTCTGTGTATCAGATGTCTCTCAATAGTTTTGTCAGTTACATGTAGGCTTGTTTTCTATTTTAACTCATTCATAAACTGTTTCTTCCCATCTAGTTATGTGTGTGTGTATTGGCAAAGTGGAATCATTGTTTGTAGTTTCTTCACAGAGAGTATCTTTTATCTTTAAGAAGCATTTGGGGGTGATAGTTTATTTTAGAGTTAAATTAATCAAAATATCAGAAAGCTTTTCCAGTGATACTTTAGAAACTTTCTAATAGACAGTAGTATCAGTATTTTTCAATATCCATGAAAGAAATGGATATGAGTATTCTAGATAAAATTGATCTATTTATCTGTACTCTTCAGCTCATAAAATGGAATTTGATCATTTTTAGATTATATTTTGAAATATTTAGGGCAAGGTATTTAAAATGTTTTAAAAGTTAACTAGGGAGAAAAGATGAAAGACTTAATTTCCTTGGACCTGAATAATTCAAGTTGAAAGCTTCTGTATTCAATTTTCCTTGACTTCTGTTGATTGGTTTGGGATTTTCTTGGCCTGGGATTGAATATTTTACGTCATTTTTGGAAAGTCAGGATGTATCTAGCTTTTGAAGTAATAACCCAGATTTATAGTTGAATGGATTTAGAATCAAAGGATTTTGAATAACACACATTAGGTCTATTGCCCTTTTTCTTTTTTTAAATACCATTAACAGAATTAGAGTATTCTAAACACACTTTCCTGTGGAGCTCTTGGAAGTCTTTCTTAAGGCTAAGAATAAGAAAATGGAAGTAAGATTTTTTTTTCCCTCCCTTGCTCTTTCCTTCTCCTTCTTCTTTTCCTTCACTTTCTCCTTTCTTGTTTTTGTTTTTTTAAAAATTTCTTTATACTTTTCCCCTCAGATTTGCAGCATTCAAATGCCCATTAAAATGTCAATACAGTGATATGATGGAAACTGGGCCCTGGTGCTGACAGCAGTATTTTTCATAGTTGTGAATATGTGTGCAACCACAAATTAATCTTGGGTTCAGTTACTTGTAGTAATAATACAATGATTTATAAAGTTCCCCTTTCAAAACAAAATCTGCAGTGTGCAGACCACACAAATTACAAACATATTCAAAGACATAGGGTGAAAAACCCAAGCCCATGAGTATTTTTATTTTTTTGCTGAGGAAGATCGGCCCTGTGCTAACATCCATTGCCAATCTTCCTCTTTTTGCTGAGGAAGATTCGCCCTGAGCTAACATCTATGCCCATCTTTCTCTATTTTATATATGGGATGCCACCACAGCATGGCTTGATGAGCGGTGCATAGATCTGCACCTGGGATCCAAACCTATCAACCTCGGGCTGCCGAAGCAGAGCACACGAACTTAACTACTACACCACCAGGCCAGCCCACCATTAGTATTTTTAAAAGTAGATTTTTGGAAACACAAGTCCCCACTTACCTCCTTTTCTAATTTCATTTTCCTTGAAGCTTCCTTGTGCCCACTCGGATTCTCCAACCTCAATTTGGAGCAGCAAATCCTCCTCTCTGCTGGAAGTAGCATTAGTTTGGGATGCTGAAATGTTCTAGACTCAAACATCAGAGTGCCTTCTGTCATTTTACAGAAGGCCCTCTATGAGCATGGAATGGCCATGTGGGGATTATCTCTCCAGTGTCTTGTAAATCTTCAACCACCAACATCCATCTGAGGCCAATCAACCATATTCTCTTCTTTCTCACCAGCCCCCTCTCCCACCTATGGGAACAGACATTCCATAAATGTGGACTGACGAATGTTCCAGAGGCCAGTAACATTTTCATAAGCGGCCAAGACATATAAAGCATCAACATTTATATCAAAACCTTTGTGCCTCTTTTGATTATGTATGAATGCCAGCCATAGCTTCAGGACCAACAATAACGATAGTGGCCATTTTAATTAAACACTGTTGTGTGCCAGGCAACATATTAGGCTCTTTATATGTATTATTTAATTATGAATTGCACAACTCTATAAGGTAAGTACTATTATTTTCCCATTTTACAGATGAAGAAACATCAGCTTGCCCAAGTTCATGCTGTAGTAGTAAGCAGGTTTTTAAGCAGTCGGTAAAAATATTTCATTCTCATAGACTGGTTTACTTAAAAGACTGGCCATTTGATGTGCTGGGAAATGGAACCTAGTCTCTGAAAACCAAGTATTCCCCCAGTCACTCCATTTAGGAGACCAGTTTTCATTTTGATCCACATGGAACTAAATGAATTAGAGTCCCCCCACGCTGCATATTGGCAGAGTTCATTACTTGGATGGCAGTAGGGCAGTACACAGAAGGTGCACCCAACCATTGGACTGTCCACCAGTAAGAGAAGGTTTGAACACACTGTGCAGCCTCCTGACTGTGCAGTGTTGCACAGCACTGTATAAGAAAGAACTAGATCTAGTTGACCTGGGAATATATTCAACATATGTTAAGTGATAAAAGTTTCAGAAATGAATAAATGTGTGGGTTTATTCCATTTTTGTTAAAGAAAGAATGTGTGTGTTTGTATATGTGTGAAAGAGTGTAGGAAATAGAATGACGATGTAAGACTTGTACATACCAAGTTGGTGACATTGGTGAGCTCTGGAAGGCAGGAGCCTGGGGTTAGAGTGGGACAGGAGGACACTTTTTTTCCTATATGTAAGCTCTTACTGTTTTACTGCTGTAGTGATCCTGTTTCCTTTTGTGATCAAAAAAAAAAAAAAACGGGAAAAACGATAAGCCTGACTCAGTACAAGAAACATGGGTTTAAGCCTCAGCTTAGTGGCTTATTAGCTGTGTGACGTGGGCAAACTCCTAACTTCCGTGGGCCTCAGTTTCCCCATCTTCAAAATGAGGGAATGAGACTGGGGAGATCCAGAGTCTCCCTGGCCCTCCCATTTTGTGAAACCTTGTCAGTTGCTGTGCTTGCGAGGTGGCTCGTCACTTGTGCTTGCTGAGGCCTGCATGCCAGGTCCCCTTGAGCCCGGGGCTGTCAGGACTGAGGGCATGGCCCCGGGGGCATCTTTAGTTAGAAGCCTCCCACCCCCCTCCTTGAACCTTTGCCTGATAAGCTCAGTGCTCTTGGCAGGGTGAGCTCCCGTGATGAAATGAAGCCGTGTCCTCTCAAAGTGTGTTTTCCAGCCAGCCATATCATCGACCCAGAGCCTTTCCTTCATGCACTAATATTTTGATGTCATTGCTCACACTCTGTAAAATCGTAAGGATCTTCTTATTAAAAAATTAGCAGAGTAGTTAGGAACATGGGCTTTGCAGTCACGCAGATTTGAATTCAAACTCCAGCATTGCTAACTGTGCAACTGTGGACAAGTTATTTAACCTCTCTGAGCTCAGTTTTCTCATCTAGAAAAGGGTGGTAATTATACCTCAGAGGGCTGTTGTGAAAGTTAGATATTATGCATATGAATAGAGGCTTCAGTTCCTGGAACACAGTAAGTGCTCATTAAACATCAGCTGGTAATCAGTAAAATTCCATTTCCCCAGGGAACAGATGCAAATTGAAAGTGTGGAGGTGGATGGCTGAGGCCACTGGGGTCTGGGAAGGTGCAATCAGGCTCAGGAGACATTTGCTCCATTTCAGGTGTGATTGAGGTGGTTGATAATGATGACAAATGCAAATATTAAAACTTCGTGTCAGAGTTTATTACAGGAAGTTTTGATCACAGTGAAATACTAGTTCCTGAGAACCATTTGTGCATTATTAATCCTGGATCACATTTTTAAGGGAAAAATGAACCATCATTTTTTTTCTGTTTGTTTAATTCCTGTATGAGCCCATCTCCCTTTGCTTTCCCTTCCTCCTTCCTGCTGGTGAGGGGTGAAGTCTGTTTCTAGAACAATAGCTACTCCTGGTCTCCAGTGACAAATTAGACCTGCTAATCCTTATTAAGAACCTTCTGTGGCCAGTGCCTGTGCTGAGCAGGGGGAGCAAAGAAGGTTAGTGGGAACCAGTCGTATTCTTAAAGAGCTTACTGTCTACAGGGTCAGAGTAGGGGACAGCTCACGGTGATAGAAGGCAGAATGTAAGCCGGGAGCTATGGGACACGACAAATTCCACAAGGATTCCCGGAGGAGGCCTTTGAGTGGGGCCTGGGAGGAAAGGGTGAGATGCATTTTAGTCTGGGGAATTGTCATGAGTGGAAAATAAAGCAAGAGAGTAGTAGTGCAGCTAGGAAATGGTGAGTTGCCCTAGGAGATTACACTTACCATGTTTGTGAGTAGTCGTAATCAGGATGGAAATGTTTCCCAGTCTTACCTGCCGATGATCTCCTGGGGAGCTTGCTAAAAGTACAGATTCTCAAGCTTCACACCTATTGATTCAGATTCAGTGTGCACAACAGTTTTAGAAGATGAATTTGAAAAGATAGTGAAGGCCAGTTTAAGAAGGGCCTTGCATGTCATTCAGAGTTTTCACTTTATTTGACTTTATATCCCAGGGCATCAGACAATATTTTTAACTAGCTATTTTTGTGCGGACCTAGGAGAGTCACATTGCAAATGATATTCAGGTGGTTCTAGGTCAGTTGTTCCTAATGTGAGGTCTGGGACAGTTAGGGGTCCATGAAGATTTTAATGGAGCTCTTCAAGTTATTTTAGGTATTTTGAAACATCTAATGCTAGTTAGGCATTTATCCTTCATAAGTTTGTAACTAGTTTAACTAGTCCTTTCTTTGCTGGAACTGTATTAACATGGTGTGGTAACACAAATAAGGTAAGGCAGCAAAGTGCAGTGGTTAAAAGCATGAATTTTGGAGACAGATCTGAGTTTTAGACTCGTTTCACCATGTTCCAGCTGCAAGATCTCAAGCAAGTTACTTCACCTGTGCAATCCTCTTTCCCCATGTAAAATGGGGATAATATTAGTTCCCAGCTCATAGAGTCGTGGTGAGGATTCCATGAGAGAATGCATGTACAGTGCCTGGCATAAAGAAAATGCTCAAAAACTGTTACTCACATTAAGCTGTCTCATGGAAAAATAATTATGTATGACTACATGTAATTTTGTTTGGTAGCAAAACTCAAGGGAAATAATAGCAAAGGAACCTCGAAGGTGAAAGAAATGCTTGGAAAGCTTCTCAAAGGGCTTGTTTGGACCCAGCATCTAGAGCGGAGAGCAAAGATGTGCTTTTTCTTAGCCCCCCCAGTCTAGGATGGATGGTCCTTAGAGGACTCTTACACTTCAACTCTGCCTCTGGAGTGTGATTTATCCTGGAAATGGTTCTAACAGAAAATAATAGGAAATTACTTGCCAGGAGAAGAATCAAATGAGAGTGTGTATTTACTTTGGGCGATCTTCCCATTGCACTGGGTTAGACTGCCAAGAAGTTAAAAATAGTGGTGATAAGCAGTCTGTGAATTGGTCTCTCTTGGGGTGGCAAGGGTCAACTGAAAGTAGAATTGTTCCCGTGGGCCCCTGAGAACGCCGCTTCATCCCCTTTACCTCTGTTCTGAGAGCCCCTCTTGTAGCTTCTGTTGGCTGCTCTCCTGTGATCTGCACATTGTGCCCATTCCCCACCTGTTGTATCTGTTCCTCAGACTTGTGCTAGGCAGCCTGTGTTAAACCAACCGATTTTGGACAGCCTCTTGCTTTAAATACGCTATTTATAACCAGTAATTTGTGTTTTCATGATACTTCATGTAGCAGCTGTTCTTTGTGCCACCGTAATAAGAGAATAATGAAATATATGGTATTTGTATGGATGACCGTAATGTTTGTCATTTTGTATATGGATTGCTGTTGCAGGAAGCATGTAAAATTGCAAAGGGTATTTTTTTTTCTCTTAAAGATAAGCCCTAGCATATTAAATATTCATCAGCTGTGTAAGAACACTATCCTATCTATTTTGTTTCTTTCATCATTATTTTCTCATGGAAATACATTCAGATGTCTACAATATGTATTGTTCTCATAAAATGCTCCTCATTGCAACTGGTCCCCTGAGCAAAACTTAAGATCTTTGTCAACAGCTGTTCCAAAATACGCTAATGTGCTGCCCTTCAGCCTATAGGGTCACATCTGAATAACACCACCAGAGCACACTTGAGAACTTGGCTCCCATAATTCCTTGAACCCTGGCAAGCTCATGACTTTGAGCTGTGGGTGAGGTGTTGAGGATTGGTGGCCACAGAATCTTTGCCCTTTTAAAGAATTGCTCCTCTCCTCTGCTGCCTTGTATCCAAAGGTGATGTTTGGTGTCTTAAACGTTGTATTTCATTGTTTGGCCAAGCTGCAGAGACTGGGAGGACAGGTGACCCAGACCTCTCCTCTGAAGATGTGATGAAGCCAAGGGTACCAATAGGGGCCACCTGGAGGAGCAGAAGGGGAAAGCGAGCAATGTGTTGTTGGTTCTGTTTAGAAGTCACCCCCATCCCCTCCGCTGGGTAGTCTTAATCAAGTGGCCCTAGCAGCTCTGTGGAAATTAAACAGTGGAAAGAGTGGGTGGGGACCAGTGAGCATTGATCCCACACATCTGAGCAATCTATTCTCCTCAAATGAATTTACCTCCAGATCACTCCAAAACAGTGGTTCTCAAAGTGTAGACCTGGACTAGCAGCATTTTTGGGGTGCTGACTTGAAAAGCAAATTCAGACCTACTAAAGTCTAGGGTTGGGGCCTCCAGTTGGAGTTGTCAGGCCCTCCAGGTGAGTCTGATGCATGCTTAGGATTAAGAGGCACTTACCCATCTCATTGGGCTCCCCTGGGCATCATGGCCCACCCCGTGTGTGCCCGGCGATGGGTATAGGGCCGTGGAGGACACAAGAGAAGCATAAATCTGCTTTCTGCCCTGAAAGAGTGTGCTGGCTGATGGTGGGGTGGGCCTGGGACAGTTCTGATGATCTGAGAGCACAGGAGCCAGTACATTGCTGTGTCCTGGTGCCTGGAAAGAGGACAGGCGCTTGAGTTGGACCACAGAAGATTGAAATCCTGCCTTTGCTAGAAATGAACTGAGTGACCCGAACAAACTGTGTAACCGAAGTCTTACTAGAAGGAATGAAAAGGACTGGTACCTACTCAGTGCCCAAATGAAGGGTAAGGATATGATACTACAAAGGGACGCCTCTGGGCACCATCCAGCCTAATAATGCTTCCTTTCTGCTCCCATTGAAATGTGAACCACGTGGCCCCATGTTACTTAAGTAAGCATTAACCACTTCTCTTACTACTGCTAATGCTAGTATTGGGTGTTGCTGTAATCATGGCTGACGTATTTTGAACACTTTGTATGCCAGGCAGTGTGCTGAGGACTCTACATGTGTTCTCTTCTTATATTTTCATAGCGATCCTGTGAGAGAAGGGTGGTAGGCAAAATAATGACCCCCCCCCAGTGATGTCTTCATTCTAATCCCTGGAACCTGTGTGTATGTTACTTCACAGATGTAGTAAGTTTAAGGTCCTTGTAAGAGGGAGGTTGGGAGGGTTAGAGAGAGAGAGAGAGAGAGAGAGAGAAGGAGATGTGACGTTAGAAGTAGAGGAGGGAGAGAGGGAAGTTTGAAGATGTTATGCTGCTGGCTTTGAAGATGGAAGGAGGGGCTGTGAGCCAAGGACTGCAGGTGGCCTTGAGAAGCTGGAAAAGGCAAGAAAACGAATTCTCCCCAGAGCCTCGGGAAGGAACACAAGCTTGCCAACACCTTGATTTGAGGACTTCTGACCTCCAGAACTGTAAGTAATACATTTGTGTTGATTTATGCCACTGAATTTGGGGTAATTTGTTTCAACAGCCATAGGAAAGAATACAGAAAATGTTAATACTGTCCCCATCCCACAGATGAGGAAAGTGGGGATCAGAAAGACAAAGCACCTCCCTCTGGGTGCTTCCACACCTAGGAAGTGGAGCAACAGGGAGTCATACTCAAATCTGGCTCCCGAGCCCATGCCTGGAAATGTTATGATACTCTCTCTCCAGGAGGGGGTGTCTTTCATAAGGGGGTGGGCTTTCTTTTAAATTTTACTAGCCTGGTAGAGTCGGCAGAAAGGTCGGCCCTGGGATGCTGCCCAAGGAACATCAGACACAACTTTGTGATGAAATCAGTTGCATTTTTCTTCCCAAGTATTCTGTACCATTAATGTGAGCTGTTTCTCTTTTTTAAGGCAGTTTGTAAGGAAGGCAGTTTTGGGGAGGGGGGTTGGGGGACGGTTGAGTGGAAACAGGGAGTGGCTTTAGCTTCAACACAGATCAATCAACTGATTGAAGAAGAGCCCCCCAAATTCCTTTTTCATGAAAACGGAAAGAAAAAATCCAACTGGGAAACACGGAGGCCAAGAACGCCTTGTAAGGCTGGAGAAAGCCTCAGAGTGGTCTAGCTCCCACCAGAAGCATGTTGTTTATTTCCGTGTGGAGAAGAGGGGCAGAGAGGAGACGCTGCCCTTCCCTTCCTTATCCTCTGGGATCAGAGAGACAGGAGCCTGGAAAAGAGACGGCAGAACTGGCCACCAAGAGAGAAGCTACAGGGGGGAGGATGCCAAGCATAGAGGCATCCCCAGGACCCCAAAGAGCCAAGCTCCAGACTGAATGTTTTTAACATCAAAGTCAAGCCAGGGCTCGAAAGAAGCCCAGACTTTCTTTGAAGCTGCGTATGGGGATGCAAGAGGGAAAGGCTCAGCGTGGTGATGTTTAAGGCAAAAGGAGGCCCAATGCAGTGAAAACCTGCAGGGGCCAGCACTGTGCTGGGGCCTTAGGGGCGAGTTGGAGGAGTCAGACCAGCTCCACATTCAAGGGTCGTCTTATGCCCTGGTAGGAAGAATACAGCAATTTCACAAATTCCTTTACGGTAAGAAGCAGCAGGATAGAGCCACAGGGAGGTACAAGAACTAGTGGGGGTTGGGAGGAGAAAGAAATCACACTGATGAAGGTGGAAAGGAAAGAAACTAATAATTGAGGGTCACTCTGAGGCAGGTTCATGCGAGACATATTCATATAAGTGCTCTCACGTAGGCAGTCGGAGACGGAGGTAAACATTTCACTGTTGTGTTGGGTGAGGCTCAGAGAGGTTGAATAACCTGCCTGAACACAGCAAGTCCATGCCAGAACCAGGACTGAAACTTGGTGTTTTGGTTTCAAGCCCAGTGTACTTTCCACCACACTGCATCAACTCCTGGGGGGAATCATAAAATACCTCATGTGTTATTTAATGATGTGGAAAGATGTTTAAGAGATAAAGCTAAGTGGATAAAGCAGGTTATGTGATCCAGCTCTTATTAACACATTTATCCTAAAAATATCAAGATTAATATATAATACACCCTAAGACCATCAAGTGGCTACCTCTGAGTATTGAAGTTGGGGAGATTTCATTAAAATTTTCTGCTAATCTGTATTTTACAAATTTTCTACAGGGAACAACACTTAATGTATTCGTAAATACCAATAGAACTCTGGGCTTTTAAACTCCTTTGGAGGAGTTTTGTCTGAGCAAAACTTCCAAGTATTTTAGATGTGCCTGAAAGGATGGGTGGCTATCGGGGGTGGGGGGAGGTTCTGAACATACGAGAAGAGCAAGAGCCAGTGCTCAGAGTAGGGAAATGCTAGGTCTCGGTGTATGTGCAGGAAACATGGATTCAAGTGCGTCTGTAGTATGAGGATGGTGTAGGAGAGTAGTGGGGGAGTGTGTGGGTCGTGGGGTTAGTGTCACCTTGGAGGGCCCTGAATACCAAGTTAAAGATTGGTGCTGAGTTCTGCAGATGATGAGGGGCCTAATTCAGGTGGTGGTTGAAATGCTATACTAAAATAACACCTTAAATGCAGCAGGGGATTAAGTGAGGGCTATGTTTAAGAGGCTGTTCTTTTGATGCAGGAAGTATGGGGAAAGCCAGCTGATCCCAGCCGCTGGTTCTGCATTGTGGCACACTATCACCACCTAGTGGTGACACAGCCAAATTGTAGGGCTAGTGGGCTTAGAGCCCTGGTTGTGCAGAAACTCCATCAAAGCCAAAAATCCTAGTCAATTTATCTATGTCCTCAAAGACTTCAAAAGGTTTATAAATATCTGGATAAGGAACTGAATATCTTAGTGTTAACCTGGGCATCTCTAATGATGTGGACACTGCTTCTTTGAGTAACAAAATTGTTCAAATCCAGCAGATAGAGAAAGAACATTTATATCCTCTGGAATATACAGATATCTGGGTTCAGCTGAAAGTTGAGAGCTCTCGTAACTTTGAGACGTGTAATGAAGAAGAAAAAACTTTCTTAATTCCTGCCAGGTTGGCATTTAAGAGACTTAACTGCTGAGTACCACGAGCAGCAGTTTTTACAGAAGCCATCATTTCAGCTGATTCCACAGCCTGATTAGATGTCATTACAACAAGGACTGGATTTTGAACAGAAGACAAATTGGGGATGTAGCTGATTCTATGATTTTTGTGTCACTAGAGCCAATTTGAGACATCTTCTGCCAACTATGACTTTTTCATTCTTTGTTGTAATTCTGGGGAGAGTTGGTCTTTCGAGTTGAGTGTAGCTGGGCTCAGATAATTGTTGTTAAGGAGGTTGGGGGATGAGGATGAGGGGAATAAATCTGATTATGTAAATGTAAGTGAGGGAAGTGTCTTTATTACTGTGTTAGCTGTTGTCACAGTAGCTGTGGATAACACAAAGGATCTGTTTGGTTCACATGGAGCCCTCTATGTGGTGCGATAAGCGCTGTGCGAGGAGTCCTGAGGTCTGAGTCATAGCCCTGGATGTACCCCTAACTAGCTGTGTGACTTTGAGTAAGATGACCTCTCTGAGACTGCATATTCCTTAGCTGTAAAGCTTGGTTTTGGTATATGCCCTTTCTATAACACAGAGGTGCTGTGAAGTTCGGTCAACAGCACTGAGTAAATATTAAGTGGTATGGTAGTTAGTGGATTTGCAATTTCTTTGAAAAGTCCAAATGCTAGGGAGGGTTTACTTTTTCTCTTCCCTGTTCCCCTCCCTTTCCTTCTGTACTTCTCCTGTTCCTGTTCTGGGTCTGTTCCTATTCCTATTCTTATCTCGGGCCCTGGCCTTTTTCCCTAGTCAGATTCAGGAGGTGGACAGGGGAAATTATTCTGGCATGCCAAGTTGTCTTATTCATCTGTGTCTCTCCAGTGCTTGGGCATGTGGTAGGTATTCAGTAGAAACTGGCCCGTTTAACAGGCCCTGAATACTTTCAGTATCACTCTAGTCTCCCTTCATCAAGGTCTTCAATAACCTCTTATGGAAACAGTTCTCAAAATGCTTCAGTCTTTAAAAAAAAAAAAAGCCTCAGTCTTTGTTTGCTGCATTTCTCTTCTGTATTCTGGAATATCCTCCCATTGGGCTGATGGGTCCACTCTTAAATGATCCCCATGCAGAGGAGTTTGAGAAGTTGCATCTGATCGAGGCCCAGCATGTATGAAGAGTAAAGGTTTCAGAGTCCAACCTTAGGCTTGAATCAAGGTTCTGCCACTTAGGTCTGTGTCACCTTAGGCAAGTTACTCAACCTTTCTGGGCTTCACATTCTTCATCTGGAGGCTGAAAAATCTATAAACCACAGAGAGTAATTGTGGAGATTGAGATATGTACAAGTGCTTGTATTAAGGGGTAGATATTTTTAACTTTTGCAGGCAGGCCTGTGAGTTTAACATTTTCACTTGCCCTGTACAATTAAGAATGGGTGAAGATTTTCAGCTTCCTTGTTCAAGCTGGGACGTTGCTTTCCCCTCTTTCATTTTCATGAACCCCTGCCTTCCCCAAGTCTTGTTCATGTGTTTCCACTCTTAGGGATCTGTACCACCTGGCTGAGTGATCTACAGAACTCCTACCCTCCAGGGTGGGGGTTGGTGGGACTCCAGCCCCCGACTCTGCTCTAGTCAGGCAGCTCACCTTCAATCCATTTTATATGTTGGAGTTGGGAATGGGATTTCTCTTGGGTAAAGTTTCTGTAGAAAAAAAAGAGTTTGAAAACACCAACCAATGGCAATGGTCGAGGATAAAGACGTTAGATGAAAAGAATCAGATAAAGGACTAGACTTGGGTGAGAAGTAGCAGCTATAAAATCACAGAAATGCTCTGAGAATAAAGAGTGTACGTAGATACACACAGCCACTTTTGAACTGTTGAGAAGATGGGGCTATAATTCCAGCAAGAAATAACCCTGAAGAATGACGCGTGGAGTTGCATCCACAATCAGTCTTTCAATTGATGGCATTTTCCTGGCCATCAAAGCTGGTGGAAAACTGACTTCTGTCACTAGATGCATGGTGTGGTGTTGACTGGGGATGCTGCTCCTCAGGTTGAAGCAGCAGGAAGGTGAAAAAGAATGAAATTGTTCTTCGACACACCAATGCTGTGTTCACAATTATAGCCGTTTGTTCTTTGGGGTTTGTGAGGAGGGTCTGGGGAGAGAAACAGGTTGCCTGCCTCTCAGTGGGAGCTGCAGGTGGGTATGAAGGAGCTGCGGCGGTGGGGTAGGGCGTCCAGAATGCAGGGTGACTTGGGCAAGGCTCCTGGTCTGTCATGGAAAAGATTGTCTGCTGTACAATAAATGGCACAGTATTCTTTCGTATTGATGTGCACTTGGAATTTTGTGGCACTTCTCTGGAAAGCACTCTGTAATTCCTTGCAATAATCTCATTTTTCTGTTATGCTTCCATACTTGTCTTTTAATTTTTCAAAAGTCAGTCTTTGAGCTTCTAGATCTCTAGCCCGGAACAGGACGACTCTAGATAATTTGCAGATCTGATACAGAAAAGAGTGTTAATTTAGGCCTTGCTGATGCAGAATCTGGTGACTGTGTCAGAGGAAGAGCAAAGCTGTGACTAGGCTGCTCAGGAGGAAAGGACTCGGCAGAGCCAGTTTGCAGGAGCAAAGTGCTTGTAGGTATTTAAGAGCCTGTGAAATGATGTCCCGATCACCAGTCCTTCTTGTCTTTACATTCAGGCGGGGACCTCTGCCAGGCAAGGTGGTGTTATCTAGGTTTCTGTTATTCTTCTTGATAAAAAGAATGACACCTGATTGTTAGAAAAAAGCAAACTTATTTTTTCTTTTTATGTGCTGATCCTTCACCCCCTTTCTTCCTAATTAGCCTGAAGGAGAGAGGCTTCACCACATATAAAAGTTATCAGCCTGCCAGCAACTGATGGCAATTTTTGGGCTTGGGGACTGCAGAAAGACAACAAATGTGGGAAATATCTTTAAAGTGCTGATGAAACGTTATACTCAAAGTCAGAAAAAGCACACTTTAATATATAATTAAGAATGTACTCCCCACATGTTTTTGATCTGGGAAGAGTCACTGAGCCACCTGGCTAACCTATTGGCTATTCCAGTGTTAGAAACACCTATCCTTCCTTGAGAGATGAAATCTCCAGTCCTAAGAGCTTGTCTTTTTTCCTGTTTATTTTTTGTACATATGTATTTAAATTATCTAGCAGTTTATTGAGCCCAGCCACTAATTTGATTAATTTGGATCAATTTAGTCTGTGTTACCTTGGGCAAGTCATTTTATCTCGGCTAAGCCTCAATTTCTCCATGCAGATTATGGCAGTAATAGCCCTCTTTTGGAAAGAAACAATATGTAAAGAGCTCATTGCAATCCTTGACATGTAAAAGGCTCTCAATGAATGTTAGGAATGATTGCAGGTGAGCTGTGTGATGGTTTGAGGTAAGAAGATGACACCAGATTTCCTGCGAGAAACTCCAAGTAAGTCATCTTGGCTCCAGAGCAAGTGAGCACTTGTGATTCTCGACTCCCAGCTACCATTGATGATATGGCTCACCCGTGTGCCTAGGTTTCCACACATCTGGTCTCAATTTCTTGTCTCTTCTCTCGGCATCCCCCTCCTGCAGTAGGAAGTACAAAGCATGAATTGTTTTTACTTGAAGATTAGGCTCATGTCTATGTGTTGGTTGCTGGTACTGTTTTCTTGGCTTGTCTAATTTTTCAGATTGCAGAACCTTCCACATGTCCTGCCCTCAAAGGCCTTTCTGGCTTTCAGAATGCTGACTTGCCTCTGAACAGGTATGCCTAGGTGCCCTGTCCCGTCATGGCACTGATCTCGAGACTTTGACTTTCTCTGGCCAATATGAACTGGAACACTAATCCCCTTAGTTTCTCTTTCAGGACCCAGGCCCCTTGCTGTTTAATTCCTATGTGGCCTTCCATGCTTTGGTATACTGATAACGGAAGCAACTGATGTGTACAAACACATACACACAAATAAATGGAGAAATAGGTAATTGGAAAGCAGTAAGTAGAATTTTTATAAAACTCCACTGAAATAGATGGAAAGAAATCATGATGTATAACTATGTTGAATGAATTTCTCTGGCTACTTACAGCCATTGGCATTGATTCATTCATGTGCTGACTTATCACCCAACATAAATCGAGTTTGTGTACCTTATGAGCTATTCTCCTGGGTCCAGTAAGTGACACATAGATTGGAAGACCTGTTCTGACCTGATTAAATGGAGCATAAGACAATTCTGTGTTCTGCTAAATTCCTCAGTAAGAGTGGGCTTGTGTCTGGTTTTATGTTGAATTGTAATGTGGATTTCAGTAGCTGGAAACTGGTGACAGAAAGCTCAGCTCTGGAGCTGGCCAAAGTAGCTTGTATGCAGCTGAGGGAGGACTGTGTTGTTTGTCTGGAATCCTTGTTTATGTTCTCAGCTCTTTCACTAACTGTGGGACTAGAGATAAAACGCGTAACCTTCGTCTTGAACCTCGGTTTCTTTAGCCATAAAAAGAGGCAGCTGGTCTCGGTGAGCCAGCTCTTCAATTCTATTAATTTATAAAAATTATTTTGAAATGTCAGGGCTAAAAGAGAGAGCTGTGTCTTGCTTTCACCTTGTTCCCTTATGTTACTCAGAATTGGTGGATTCCCTCGCCAAGACCATTCCAACATGAGCCTACTATGGAAGAGTCCTTGGGACTTACAGCATCAGAAATGCTGCCCCTGGCAGTATCTTCTTCATGAACAGTCCAGCCCCTGTGGTTGGTCTCCTGTGTGTGGACTTACAGGCTTTTTGCCAAGACTGGCTTCTATAAAAATACACACTTATCAAGATGTTTCTTCTTTTGCTTTTTAAAATGTTTCAGTTAATGCTGTATGAAGAGCAAAGTTGGCTGTTAGAAGCCATCACCACTGCAGTGACGTAGAACTGAGGACTCAACCAGGTGTCACTAAACATATCTTCCTGTCGGACTGCTGATGATCCCAGACACCTTTACATGTGTGCTTATGATAGGGGAAAGCCACATGTTACATTTCAGAGAAAATTCAATAAAGTTTATGAAAGCCTATTATTACCGTACTGTGATATTTTTTAAAGCCATCCTTAATTTCTTTCTGATTATAGACAAAATATATGCTCATTTTGGAATAGAAGACAATAACAGTAAAATATCCTAGAAATGATCACTTTTAACATTTGTGTATATATAAATATACATTTCTATTTTTCTATATTTGTATTCTGCCTTCAATATCAAAGGTTATAGTTTATTCATTTCCCATATGATTAAAAATATTTCAAAAACACAATTTTCAGGGGCCGGCCGGTGGCATAGCAGCTAAGATCGCTTGCTGTGCTTCAGCGGCCAGGCATTCGCAGGTTCAGATCCCGGGCGCGGACCTATGCACCTCTTCTCAAGCCATGCTGTGGCAGGCATCCCATAGAAAGTGGAGAAAGATGGGCACGGGTGTTAGCCCAGGACCAATCTTCCTCAGCAAAAAGAGGAAGGCTTGGTGAGGATGTTAGCTCAGGACTAATCTTCCTCACAAAAAAAAACAAAAAAGCAAACAAAAACCCCATGATTTTCAGTGGCTGTATATACAGTCCTTAATGGTTGTACCATAATTTATTTAACTGTTTCCAGTGTATCACTGTATTTTCATTTAGACCCCATGAGTTGTTTGTTGTTTTTAAAGTGGCCTTTGTAGGTGGGAAGACAAATATGTCTTTGGACTGACAGACTTGAGGTTCATATTGGCTGTGAGAAGAAGTTGCATGTAATTAACATCTTCAAAATTTCTATTTTAGCCACAATGTAAGGTTCTTAAATGTTTAAGGATTGAAATAATACATAAGAACTTCTTTTGGAGATTCTGTTCTTGTACTGATGTGTGACCAAAACCAATAGTAGAGAGAAAAACAGTCAAAACAATAAAACATTAAGAAAAGATAGGAAGAGATGAAAAGTGACATTTATGGAGCACGTGCTATGAGGAGGCACATACATTACCTTGTTTAGTTCTCACAAGCAGTCTGGGAGAGAAATGTTACTTACCCCTATTTCAGAGAAGACAAAATTGAGCTCAGAGAGGTCTTACTCTTGCCCAGGTATATCTGGCTGGAAAATTGCACAACCAGCAATTGAACCCAAGTCTATCAAATCCAGAATCGAAATTCCTCCTGTATTATACTATGCTCCCCAAATTCAGTTAAACCCTGGCTCAAGGTAGTTGCTGCCTGCTTCCCTGCCCCATATCGCTATAAATCTGTAGAAGAAATTCAGAGAGAAACCACTGCTCTTGTGGGTTTTCTGCTCCTTTTAACCACTCGGGGGCCTGGCAGGATAGAGGTTCATATGGGATCCACAGTCTCTCAGTCCCCAGCATTGACTCTCCTACTCCTCCAACCAGTACAGCTCACCTTTTCCCAGTTTTATAGATTGGGCTTCTGAGTAAGACATTGCCCCCCATTTTTGCAGGCCCCCTACACTGTAGCAAAATTCCTGCCCTGGTGTTTCACTGAAATGCAATTGGCTTTTCGTGGGAACCTGGCTCAAAGCAGATCAGTGCTCACCCCAGTGCAAAGTGGGCTTGTTAGATTGGTACATCCCCCTGAAACATCCTTCCCGGATTTCCAATGGAAGTCGTCATTCATTGAACAAATTATTGGTTGGACCTTAGTGGCAAAATAAGTTTTCTTTGTACTAACTCTGCTCTGTGACTTTTGTGTCTTCATTTATGAAGACAGTTCTCTTCATAACGCCCTAAGAGTTCCCAGTCAGAGAATTCTGTCTTTGCCATGATCAATGATGATAGCTCTAAAATAGCATGCAGTTCTGAAGTTCTCCACTTGCTGCCATGTTTCTCACCACCTCTGTAGCATCTTCACTCATCTGTTTATTCATCAAGCAGTTACTGAGCACCAGCTATAACCAAGCACGAGGCCTTACTGCATCTCCACCAACATCCCTTTCTCGGCATTTGTAGAATGCTGTTTTTTGAGGATTTTTTTACATTTATTTGAAGTACAAATAAGAATAAGATTATTTACTGAGTATTAAAGCTCAATAATATACTATAGTGTGAAATGTAGTTTAAAGTTAAAACAACAATGCTGTAGGAAAATATGTAATGTAACATGAACTTGTAAATTATAAAAACGTTGTCTTTCTCACCTCATAGTTATTTTACATATACTACCTTAGGCTACAGACCTAACAAGCTAATGTCTATAAACAGGGAACAGCTTTTACTAGCGTTGGTAATTCGCGGTAGATTTATGCCACTTTGCTATTATTTTTTCTTTGAACTAGGTCTTGTTGGTTCTTGGATTAGTGATTCCTGTCAGTAACATGAGAGCTTATGTGGTGTATTGCTTTAAATTTGTATAACACTTGCACATTTTTTTTCTTCCCAACTATCTTCTGATGTAGGTATGTGTTAGTGTTCCCATTTTACAGACAAGGGAACTGAGGTCACGCAGCTGGTTTTCATAGAAGGGAGTGGAAAGAATCATTTTCTGTCTTTGCGTCCACTACACAAGTGTGATTTTTCAGAATGATGCAGGAACTTTGTCTTTTATCCTTTGGGTGTACTTATCTTCAGATCCTCACAAAATGAAAATTCTCAGCATCCATATTCCTGCTTGAACAAACAAATGCTTTTTGTTCACAATAGAAAACTGAACCTCACGAAATGAATTTGGTAGTAGCTGATTCCTTGTTATGGACAGCTGCCCAACCTGGTGAGACATACATAACATACACGTCGTTGCCACTGTACATTCAAAATGCAGTGTGATTGACACGAAGGTACGTCATTACCCTCAGTCAGTGTGTCGCCTAAATGTATGAATGCAATACAGTGTGGTATTTTGGAACATGATGTTAGGTTTCCTGATTGGAAATGTTCTTGAACTAAAATATCCTCTGTGACAAGCTTTTTTGTGGTTATAAAAAAAGATCAGCATCGCGCAGGTTACCCGATTTGCTAATTACTTAGAATTCAGATCAGGTATTTGTGGTGAAATTAGCATGCAATAACCATCAGTTTTAGACAGGGGTTCCTGATGGAAGAAAGGGATGGCTGTAGGTCAAAAGGGGTAATAAAAAAAAATAAGGAAGCAGATTTTCAAGGTTAAATTTTAACCCCCAGGTTAGATGATGGCTTAATGTTTTAAGGATGTTCAGCAAGAATAGATGATTAAATAGGGAAGGCATAGCTACTTCTTTATGAGGAGAGAAGTGTCTCAAAGGGTGTGTCTTTCCTTCAAGAAGGCTGATAACTGGAACTCTGAATGTGGGCTAGGTTACCCCCTCACATTTTGTGTAGGAGGACCTGTGAGAGCTGGTTATTTTCCAGTTAACAAAGGGTAAGAGGTTGTTCTTAAATCAGTGCCTCTGAGTAAATATATTATGTACTTATGTCTATCTATTTATATCTGTCTATATATTTGTATATATTACTCTGTGCTTATGGTGTACTGACGTCTGTCCTGAAATGACTGAGGCAGAATCTGAGGAAAGATCCTGCTACATTTGGGTCACGTGCTTCCCTTTGTATCCTCTGTCCTGGGTCAAAGGCGCTGATAAAAATGTGAATGCAATATTAACAATGTACTTTTTTCTTGTGGCCCTCCCCTCTCCATCCCTGCCTCCATCCTTTACATGCCATAGAATATGCTTCAGAATGACTCACCCCTAAAAAGTAATGGAGCTCTTTTATTCTCAAGACTTTTATCAAATATTGTTTCATGACATGACAGCTTCTGCATCCATCCAGATTACGAGCTGTTTCTTAGCTTCTTTGGGCCTCAGTTACCGCATCTGCAAGCTGGAGAAAATGATAGTGCCTACTTCAAAGGATTGGACGAGGAGTAAATGAGTGGATATTTGTAAAGCACTTGGAAGAGTGGTTGGTACAAAGGACGGGCTCAAAAAATGTTTATTCTATAAAGGCAAAGAATGACTGCTGCCCAGACAGTAATGAGCAACCTAGCCATCTAGACATAGAGTAGGTCAAAATAATGTGAGCAACATTAGCTACCTGGTGGAGGAATGGAAGGTTAATATCCAATGAATTCTGCAGATTGCCCAACGCTCACTAGTTCTAAAAAGTTGAGAACATGGGACTTGTAAAACCGTCCTGGCTGATCTCCAGTAGTGATGACCCTTCCAGGGAAGAGACTGTCAGAACTTCTTTTAAGCCAAGTCAGATCAGCACGTATTTCCCCATTGTCTGGAGGAGTGGAAAACTCCACACTGTCCCTTCAAGCACTCTAGAGATCACATCTGTCAGGCTGGAATGCCTCATCCCACACTCTGTGGACAAGGGCTTGGCCTCCAAGTCTGACATGTGATCGACACTCTGTTTGGGATAGTGGTCATGGCAAACTCTTCTGGAAGGGAATTTGGTGAGTTTTCCTACAAGTCAATGTGCAGCTGGGGTTGGGCTTTGGCATGTCCTCCCATGAAGTGAACTGTGGCTCCCATGCTCCCCAGGGGTTGGGATTTGGCTCCAGCCAAAGAACATACACATGCCTCCGAGGCCTGATGTTGTTGCTTTCGGCAGCTCCACAGATTATGGAATTTTACTGATGTGGGTCTGAGGCATGAGTGATTGCTCCCATGCTGCTTTCATTTTCATCCATTCATACATCCATGCATGCATTTATCCATCCATTTATTCAGCAGTCATCTAATAACAACCTCCCTTGGGGCTAGTCACACTAGATACACTAGTGGGAGAGATCTACATAAAATCAATCATAACGTTTTTATTTCATCTGTGTATACCAAGTGCCTTTCATAGTGCCTCGCACATGCAGGGGCGGGGCGGGGGGAGATGTGTCCTTTAAATCTTGGCTATTTGAGAACAAAAGGGTAACTGTTATAATAATGTTGGGTGCAAAGTGCCATGAGACCCAAAGCAGTGTCATACTTCATCATAGTACTGTCTCTGGACTGAAGTCTCTTTTTACATGCATGGCGTTGCCTATATCATGCCAAAAGGGCTATTTTTTCCTTCTAAGAGGTGGTAAAACCTAATCTTTCAGATGATATAATCTCCCATTTGGCCGAAGTACTTGGTTTTGGTCGTTGATTTATCTCACAAGCATATACTGAGCACCTGCCAGACACTAACTTAATTAACTATTCTGTTTATGATTTACTACGTGTTCTATGTAGGGTTTTTCAGTTCTCGGAAGCTTGAAGAGGATCAATTACATTTTGCCTTGAAAATGTATTGATCATACTATTGCTTGGGAGATTTAGAAGGAACTAGAAGGCTCTGACAGTACCCAGTTTCCTCAATATGAACCTCCTTCTCACCATTCATTACAAAAGATTGATGGTGTTGAGCTGAATCTGCACTGGCTGCGTTTTACATTCTGGAAAATCCTTTTAAAAAGTAAAGCCTTCATATGGGCCAGTACTAAGAAATAGAAGTGTGATCTTGAACAAGTTTATTAACCTCTTTTCACCTCATCTTTCACATCTGTAAAATGGAGGGGCCTGGAGAAGGAGTTGATTCCTAAGAGCCTTGTAATTCTCAGCCTTGGCTGTGTTTCATGGCCCGAACCTAAATGATGGCTCTTAGGAAGCTGTAGTTACCAAAATTTTCCTCCTTCTCAAACTGTCTCTACCTCCTAGGGTCTCAGGCTTCCTGTTTGCTTTTCACTCCCACAGATTCCTGCTGGGCTGTTCTCTGGCGCCATCTCTCCCAGTCTCTGGGGAAGATAATAGAGAGGAGCTGAGAAGGCTCCATGGAGCTGCCCCTGCCATGAACTATGTTATGACTCATGTACTGTAGGGGGTGCTGGCCTCTGGGGGGAGAAGTGAAACTTCCCTTTATTTCTTCCTTTCTGCTTAAAAGAAACAACTCAAGGATCTACTATCTCAGGCAGCCACCTCTTCCACACGCAATACTGGACCACTTGCAAAAATTACAGAACAAACAAAAAACTCTAGAATTATCCTAAAAATGGTAACAGGAACAGATTTTTAAATATCTTAATATGTCTCTTCTGACCTTTTTCCCCTCTTGTTTTACCATCTTTTCCTTTGCTTTACTCTCTTAAAAAAAGTGACAGGCAACTGGCTTCTCATCCTAGTAAAGAGTAGAAACAGTCCTTTCTTTGGCTTTGGAGCAGCTCATGAGATGTTTCTTCTGCGGAAGTTTCAGGGAATTTCTTCCAGAAAAGTCTTGGGCGAGGAGGATAAATGGTTGCAGCTGGATTAACACCCTGCCTGTTGGGTTCTGAGGCATCAATGGCATCTTTCTTTGTATAATTGATCGCAGTTTCCAGAACACAAAGCCTGGAAGGCACATTTGCCCATTCCTGCCTTGGCTTGATTAAAACACTGGGGGCTCCCTTCACCTTGTGTGGGGAAGAGAAGGAGCTGTTGTGAGGTGTCTGAATTCTTGGACCTGGACCCAGTGATTTACCACATTAGCTGTATCTAAACACATCATCAACCTTTGTCAAGTTTCTGCTGTGGTTGGATAATTAGTGTTAACTGGAGGAAAACGATGAATTTTTTTCCCTTCACAGCTGAAGATGAGACAGAATTTGTCAGGCATCACACACAAGTGTATTTTGCTTAATCTTTCCTATTTGAATGATCTGTTTCCCAATAGCGGAAGGATGACTCCACAGATCTTCCCATGCCTAAGGCTACAACTCCCCAAATGGGCAAGATTCATTTAAAGAGGGAAAACCAAGCAACTCTTCTAGCTTTCTTCTTTAACTTCTCTCTCTCTTTCTCTCTTTTTTCCTTAATATGGAGACACTTTGGGTGCCTTTCTTTTTTTTTTTTTTTTTTTTTGGTGAGGAAGACCAGCCCTGAGCTAACATCCGTTGCTAATCCTCCTCTTTTTGCTGAGGAAGACTGGCCCTGGGCTAACATCGTGCCCATCTTCCTCTACTTTATATGGGATGCCGCCACAGCGTGGCTGACATGCAGTGCGTCGGCGGGCGCCCGGGATCCGAACCGGCGAACCCCGGGCTGCCAAGCGCGGACGAAACCGCTACGCCACCGGGCGTTGGGTGCCTTTCTTGAGTTGGATTTAGTTGTGTTTAAGGTTTACATGCCTAAAGAAATATTTCTTCCAACATCTTGAACCAAGGAAGTGATAGTGTCTGCATCATTGATGTGCCCAAAGATCTCCTTGCCCAGTTTGATGCCCCATTCATAAGGCAAGAAGCAGAACCATCATTTTCCCATTTCTCAGCTCCATCTCTATGTTTAGCCAACCAAAGGTCTCAACATGTATTTTCTGGCATAACAAGTGGCAAACATAATCAATGACATTTTCATGTAGGACACACACCCACATGGAGGCATAGATGCAATGGGTGTCCTAGCTCTAACACCACCATTTTCTTTCCTATTTGAGAAAACATACCGGAATGTAGGGCTGTGAGAGAGGCTTTATTATGTGATAAACGTCAATCTCTCTAATTTATGTGGGAAACCTTAATTATTTGAAAACTTTAGAATTTGTACTGTTCTTCACCACAAATGGCTCATGACACATGTGGAATGACAGGTCATCTAGAGTCACTGAGAACCACTTCTTTCCATTCCAGAGTTTTTCCATGGACCTCTTGCCCCAAAGTCCGGTTGGTAATGGAATGCTGTAGCTCAAAGTTTCTTAGTAATTGTATTTTTCACCTTGAAAACCAGGACATGAGAAGGCTTATGGGTCCTAGAGTCACAGTGACCTGCCTGGCATATTAAGTTGACACATGGCCTTAGGGAAGTATGGTATATTCGTATTGAATCAGCTTATCTGTGTGTCCTTCTTACCTTGCCCTTTCCATCTCATAAATAGGATATGCTAAGAGGAAGAATGTCATTCAGAAATCCCAAAGAGTAAAGCAGTTTTGTTAGTGGGGAGCAATACATTCAAAATGAGCTGTCGGCTTTCTGGAGGTGAAAGTATGAGTTGGGTATGAGAAAAGGGGTAAGTTAAAGCCTTAGTATTGGGACATGAGGGAGAAATGGAGAAAGAGTGTGGTTAGGAACTGTGAGATATAAGCATTTGAGATCCACTGATCAAGCAGAAGCACCTGCTTCATGTCCATAAACTTGTGTGAGCCCACTGTAGGCAAGATGTCCAAGTGGCTAGAAGTGGCTTGGCCCTGCAAAATCTGCTCACTGTTAAAAGATCAATAAATGCTAGCTAGCATGAGTGATAACGGCTGAGTCCTGCTGCAGCCTGGGCCTCCATGTCATTGTGTGTCCTTGCATAACACTTTGCTCCTGAGGGTTCTGAGCAATTGAAGAGGGAGCCCATGCGTGAAACCCACAATCCAGAATGCACAAGGTCATTACTGATGCACGTAGCCATAGAGAAGAGTCATGGAGTTTTAGAGCCAGAAGAAAATTTAGAGTGTGTCATGCCCAAATCCCCTCATGCAAATCAATTAACAAAAATTATATAGCCAAACATTCACATTGATGCCCTGTAATTAGTAACTGGAGTTCGAGGTACTCAACAAGGTAATAAAGCCCATTAACAGCCGTCAGACCCACAGAGTCTCTCTGGCACAGCTAGTGGGTTAGCAGCTGCTCAATGGATGAAGTGGTTGAAAGGAAGAAAATACTATCTCTCTGGGTGTGTTGGGCCCCATCCAGCCTAGGCTAGTCACACCCACATTTCCTTTCCCAGTAAGAATTAGCAAAATTTCCCTCATTAGTCTGGAGATTGGAGGAGGATCAAAATATTGAGGAACAAACCATCCCATCCCACTTAAGGAGTACCGAGTATAAGCTTATTTGAATAGGATATTAACCAGAAATGGGTTCATCATGCCATTCTCCCAGGTTAAAGGGCAAACTCCTGGACATGGCATTGAGACTTAGCCCCTTGGGACTCCAGTCTGCCTTTCCAGAATCCTCTCCTCCCAATCTCCACCTGTCCTCCAGACCCCAGGGCCTCTTGTGGATCTTCTAGCCTTCTCATGACTCTGACATGATTCTCCATCAAGATGCCTTTCCTCCCATAGTCTACTTGGTACGCTCCTATTCATCCTTCAAAGGCCGGTTCAACTGTGACTTTTCTTCCCCTAAAACTTAAGAACATGGATCAATCCTCTGTCTATTGTGCTTTGTCCATACTTCCATTGAAGCAGCCCATTATTCTGTAGTGAATTGCTTATTTATCTGTATGTGCTTGGATGTTATGGTCTTGTTTTTCTCCCAGCTCACCCTAGAGCCTGGGCATGAAGTAGTTACCTAACAAATACCTCTGAATGAATAGATGGACAGATGCATAGACAGATGTCCCAAAAAACTGCTTTCCTGGCTTTATTTTTATACAAATGTAAACTCTATAAGGGTAGAGAGATCCATCTATTTTGTTCCCTGCTAAATGCCCCAGCACCCAGACTAGTACTTAGCATATGAGTTTCAATAAATATTTGTTGAATGAATGAAACACAGTAGAATAATTTTTCCAAGGTTTTAACTTATAAACAGACTTTTGCTCACATATATGACGAATTTAGAATAAAGTATCTGTTAGACCTATAATGATTCTTTTCCTCACAGTGGGTTGGCATGGTTGTCATCTTCCTCAGGACTGTCTATTGCCACTTCCTTCTAGTAGCTTGTTATCATTGATAGTTGGGCAGGAGCCCAGCTGTTTCTCCAACTTAGGCATTGGGAAATCTTTAAGGGAAGGTGTTTTAGGTGTTGACTTCAGAAAAACATCCATTTAAAATATGTGTATAAACATTTACTTTTCTACCGCTGCCTTTTCTGGTTTATCATTCCCTACCAGGAGATTTGGGTGGGGAGGGGCAGTTGTTTGTTTTTAGTTTGCATATAGAGGAGAGAAGCTATTGAGTTGCAGAATGTATTTGAAATAGCACTGGAATTTTTCCCAAGCTTCTCTGACTGACAGCTTGATGAAGAAAGATGAACAGCTATTTTCACCAACTCTAAAGCAAAGCGGGCCTTCTTTATGACATGAGTATGGCAATTGGCAAGACAAACGATGTGCTAATAGCTGACACTAGAACTAGAGGGCAGTATCAGTGTTTTGTTCGTTGATTTCTCCTTCCACCTATCATAGTGTTCTGCTTATGGTAGGCTATTAATAAACAGTTAGAGCATTTAAAGTAAATGTTTGAGTTTCATCATCAAAAAGGGTACTGGAGGTCAGATCTTTGAGACTTTCCATTTAAAAATGAAAACGATGATGCGCAGAGAACGGAATATTCAGTTCAAGGTCTCACAGATCTAGAGTAGCAAAGTCAGCACCGGTGTGCAGGACTTATTCTGTGGGATTTAACTTGTGGGGTATTTGGATTGGTAATCATACGATGTGTAATAATAGGGTGCTCTAGTATTTTTGAATTCAGGAGTGGGTTTCAGTACTTTTCATTTGCCTACTAAGCTTCATTTGGTACCCAAATATTATGACTTGATAATGATTAGGAGCATTGTTCCATACGTGTCTTCCTAAACGAAAAGGGGAAGGCACTAAAGAACACAAGGAAAATGTTCATTTATTCACTCATCCCATTTACTGATTGCTTGTTAAGTGTATAGCACTGCACTTGGTGTCTAATGGAAGAGCACTGGATAAGGAGTGTGGAGTTCAGGGTATAGTCCTGATTCATTGCTTAAGTACTGTGCATCTTAGCCAACTTTGAATCTGGTTGTCTTCATCTCAACATCAGACTTGGATGACATCACAGAACAAACAAGTTTCACCTCATGTGCTGTGAATTGGTATTAACTGCCTG
This sequence comes from Tapirus indicus, assembly GCA_031878705.1. Taxonomy (NCBI): domain Eukaryota; kingdom Metazoa; phylum Chordata; class Mammalia; order Perissodactyla; family Tapiridae; genus Tapirus; species Tapirus indicus. Next base: position 52,536,107 of record CM062918.1, on the reverse strand, counting down.
TAGTGCTGTGTTGAAAAGAAATCTGAGGCTATATTTGGGCGTAGAGTAAATGAATGCCATCGATGATTGGCTGGTGATGTCTGCTATGGACAATGGGTAAGGAGTTACAGTATGTGTGCCACTTAATTGCCATCCTGGGCTAGATAGTCTGTGAAGTTCTAATGCCTGTGTACTATTGCTCCATAAGGTTGATCCTTTCCCTTCTAAGAACTTGAAACCTCTGCAGATATGCATAGTTCTGTTTAATTTAATTTAAAAATGAAAACACCAAAGGGCAACTAAAGCAATGTAGTGTTTACAAATACCTACTTATAAGTAAAGAAATGGCAGTTTTCATATAAGCACATTTTTTTTTTCAGACCATTGGCCTTAAACAGAACAAAAGAAAGGTGTAGTTTCCCCTGGTCAATCCAGTTTCCATTTGCCTCAATGAAGAATATTTAAACTAATCCCAATGCACCATTAGAATTCTTTCTGAGTTACTATTTAGCCTAAATGAAAGTTTAGTCATCTATGCCTCATTTCAGTGAAAACCTTGAATCTTTAAATAAGTCACATGAAGTTTAAAAATATAAGTAAGAGCCTTTTTGTATATTTTGGTCTTAGGAGACAGATTTAACTCTAAACTGAAACTGTTTCTTTAGGGATGTTTTCTTTTGACTATGGGTTTAAATTAAGGTTGTTATACATAATAGTGTTAGCATAGGGAGGGCTGAACAAGGTCATTAAATACGGTCCAAATTTATGAGATGATCTGTTTTGTATGCACATATTATCTGTGTATATTCATCTCTGTGCAAGTGATGGCTCTAAAATAATTATTTTAAAATTGTACTTCTCATTTTAAAGCATGGCAATTGATGTAGAACTTTAGAAGCCCAAACAGGATCAACTAAATGAGTCCAGTAAGCGCTTCACATGTGATTTTCTAATGGTGTATTTCTTTTAAGAAATATGATACAAGGCCCCTTGTCATGTGTGGCTCATTGCTGCACAGAACCATCGACGGTTGAGTCGTCTGATATCTCCAAAAACATAAAAGCTTCAGAGGTAATTTAGAAGGAGGACTCAGTCCTATTTCTCTGCATGTAAACTTTTACCATGTGTGATATTCCTAAACTCTTCAAAACCAATGATATTCATCTTAAAATCCATGTAACGTTGGAGTTGGAAAGGCAATATTTGGTTCTTGCCTCCTGTTTTACTGGAAGGGTGAGGCTATTTGCCTAAGGACCCCGGGCTAGTTATGGCAGAGCCAGGCATCACATGAAAAACTCTTGACTCCTAGTTCAGTGTCTGTTCTTTTTTCAAATAATTAAGCAAATAAAGATGGTATAAAACAGGATGAAGCCACATGGGCACTATAAAGAAGAAAGGGGAGTTCTTATCCAATGATTTGGCTTTCCCAAGTCAGTGCTTTGAAAGCTGCTCTGAAGTTCTTGCCTCCGGGGTATTGGTATGTTTCATCATTTCTGATCCTAAGAAACAGGTAGCTTTTCCCCGGTAGCATTTTCCCTTTTATTGTGGCTACCTGGAAGCTCCTGGCTAATGTTTATGTCGAGTCTCAACAGTTGCGTTGATCATTATGGGGTTAGTATATTGGCTTCCTGCTTTCTTCAGAATTGATTTTCTTTATGGCATATCTTTGCTGTAAGCTTCTTCAAATCCTCTCTAGGGGGAAGTAGGAGAGGAAATGAATAAATAAAAAAGAAACAATTTAGAAAGAATGCTATCTTCTTAGCAGCTGGAATAACTTCTTTCCTAGTAGTGGTGGTGGGGTTCTTTTGATGAGAAACTTGTCTGAACTATCTGTAGCAGAGAAGGAAGGCTTTGGGGTACCCAGGTTTCAAACCAAAGATAAGGTTTCTCTATAGATGAAGAGGGACAAGAAGGACCATAGATTGAGGAGCTGAGCACAGAGAGATGTGGGAGGAGACTGTCTAATGGGCACTCCTTGCTATAGTTTCACAGATCTTAGGTAACATGAACAAGCACGATAGGCCGGGAATGGTTGAATTTCTCATGGGAGCTGGTGACGGGGCTATCTTTTCTGTAGGTGATAGCCCAGAACAGAGTCTGCTGACTAGACAAAGTCCCTAACACCTTGGTTACTTTTGCTTCTGTAAACCACACTTCAGCGTTTGAAATCCCCGGATGTAGCTTCTGTCCATTTGTTGGAAGCATCGTTAAGGGAAACAGAGCAAGTTGCCTAATGTGAAGCCCTAACAGAGCTAGCAAGGGAGTCTCTATCTCAGAAGCACACAGGAAGGAATCTGAAATGGGTGCATCCATAGATGCAGTTGCCCTCTCCTCTCTGCATCCAGTGCTATGTATGCAGGGTTTGTGAGCTCCCTTTGTTTAATCAACTTTCAAAAAGGGTCACCTGGGTAGATTTTTGCTCAGGCAAAAGATCTTCCAAGCCTCCTTCCCTCTTGGATTAGTCAGACTGCATGATCCCATTATGATCTGATTTTAAATTAACTGCTGAGTAGATTTTTAAGGACCTCTTAATAATATTGAACGTTTGGTCAGGGTTACACTTTTTGACGTGAATGAATTGGCCATGAAATTGCAAGAATGCTATAAATAATTTCTCCCTCTCTGTTTTTTGTTGTTCTCCTTTGTTTTTTGGAGTCGGAGGGATGGTTTGAATTAATTAATTAGTTTTTTAAATAATACTTGATAGGAGTACATCTATTGTGTTTCATGCCTTAGCTGTGTTTCCAGAGACTAGGAAAGGCTTTCCAATAGTGGGCAAGGCAGTGTGATCTAGGTAACAGGTCACCCTCTTGCTGCCTTTGTGGTCTAGTGGACTGTTTAATATCTGGGAAAGTGAAACTACCAGCCAGAAGTACAGCACTGGCTTCTGGACACCTCCACTGGATGTACCTTAGGGACCTGAAACCCAGCATGAGCAAAGCAGAGCTCACCGTCCCCCTCCTCTTCCTCTTCCTCCCAACACCCTCTCCTCCTCTCCCTGTTTCCCTCCAACCCTTAGAAACCAGCCTCCCCTTCTGCCTCGCTGTCCTGGCCTGCTTCTTCAGAACCTTGATGCCCCCTCTCTTAGCCCCACAATACTGCCCATTTCACTAGGCCTCCACTGCCACACTCTTGGTCCACTCCTTTGGTCCTCTTTTCAGCCTGATTGATGTGACAACTGCCTCGCTGATCTCTGTTCCCTTCACACCATTTTCCACCTTGTTGCCAGAGTGATCACTCCAGGAAGCAAATCAGACCCCGATACTCTGTTTAAAATCCCTGGTGGCTTTTCATAACCTTCCTGATAAAGTGCATACAGTTATGCATCGCTTAACAATGGGGATGCATTTTGAGAAATGTGCTGTTAGGCAGTTTCATCATTGTGCGAACATCATAGAGTGTACTTATAGAAACCTAGATGCTATAGCATACTGCATACCTAGGATATATCGTACTAATCTTATGGGACTACTGTCGTTGGCCAAAATGTCTTTGTGTGGCATGTGACTGTATTTAAGGTGATTCTGAATGAACTGTCCTTGTTTCTGTCCTGCCATGTTTCTCACCATTTCCTTTGCATGATACCCAGGCTTTAAGCAGGTTGAGCTTATACAGTGAAGTAGGCAAGTCAAAAACCTAAAGATTGGACACACATACACATAGACCCTCTATCAGACTCTCACACTCTTACCTACTGACCAGTAACTCCTGACTTAGGATTGTGTTCATGGATGCCTCCACCCAGGTTACTTGGTCTTAGAAACGTGAAAGGACTATCACTTGATCAAGAGAGCCTTTCTTCTTACCCTCCTTTCTAGCAGAATAAGAAGTTACTGATGGAAGGCCAATTTTCTCTTCCATCGATTTTATCCTTTTTCTTTGGCCTCCAACCTGTTTTGTCTTCTGGGAGGGCTGGAGCCAGGACTTTCTGAGCTAGAATCACCTAGCTTCTAGCAAGGGCTGGAAACTTCCATGCTCCTTCTTCAGTGTCCTGTTGTGCCTGTCAAGTGCACCCTCCTCTGTCTTCCCGGAGGGCTGGGGAGGGTATCTGGGATTTGCTGTGCCTGAGTAACTTGGCTTCCAGCAGGAGTGGGAAGAGCCAAGCTCAAGTGGACTGGCCAAGCACCATGGAGGGCCAGTCACGGCTGCCCAGCTTATGAGCTCCTCCAGTGCCCTTCACAGTTCCCTCAGGTGGTGAAAATGTCCATGGTTCAGGCCATGGCTTTGTGATTGATTCATGTGAAAGTTGCGGGGAATAAAATAAGATAGCCTGAAAATGGCCAGAATGCATGAGGCATCTGCCAAAATTGGACCTATTGTGATGTTGGGCCTGCTTGGTGCTCTCCAAGTGCTCAGGGGTGGCAGAGGAAATGGAATCCATTTAGTTCCCCTGTGACTGCCCCCCACCACGAATAGCCTGAAGAGGGTTTTCTTGCGTAAACGTCTGCTTCAACCTTCTGTTTCTAGCCTGGGTTTTATTGTCTCCCCCTCCTCTGCTGTTGCTATTTTACTGCCTCTGCCCTGACAAAGCACCAGGTTTATTCTCTCGCTCTGTGTGTTTGCCCGCTTGGGTGTCTAACCAATGTATCAGCCTCAGCTAATACATTAGAATTTGAATAAATGTATAACAGCAGGTAGCAAGTGACTGGTGACAGGGTGACATATTGACTTAATATCTTGTGTAATGTGATATGAAGGATGTGCCTTTTGGTGTGTATTTTCATTTTAATTATTTTTTGTTGCTTTTCTTAGGCAGACACTTGTAGGCAGTTTTGAGTAATTGTCTGAAATCATTAACATGTTTATTAAATAAGGAAGCAGAGTGCATTATCTAGCGAATCAATTATGTAAATGCACAAAAAGCATAAGAAATTAGTCTTTAACTGTTGCTGAACTGCATCCATTTTCTAAATTATAGATGAAAGTTGCTGTGTGTGTGTGCATGCATTGCGGGGAGGGAGATATATTTAGATTCATTCCCCTTTCTTAGTTTTAAAGCAGCAACAATTAATTTATGGTTTTCTTTGGGAGGGGGCCCCTCTGAGGTACAGCAACTAGTAGGGATTTATGTAGATCCTTCGTGTAGATGACAACAGATGGTCGGCAGTGAGAAACAGAGCAATCTCTACTGAAGGGTCTGAGCGAAATGATAAACAGTGTCAGCGAAGCAGAAGCAATAGTATCCCTCCTCTAGATAACAACAACCCTATCTAGGTTCAAAATCCTCAATATAGTTTTTTAAACCAACCCATCATTCGTTCTGATTACTTACAATTAAAATCTTTTTAGAAAGATTTCTGCTGTTGGCTCAAGTGTAATTTTTGGTAGTGTTGGCTGTTTTCATTTGAGAAGCAGTTGTGTCAATATTCAGAAACTCAAGGTACCCACCATCCCCTAACTCATTAGTTAAATTATCTTGACATTTAAGAGGAGCATCCTTTGCTTTGTCCTTCTATTGTTTGTTTTGTCTCAGAATTTTGTGGGTTTCCTTTCTCCCCACAGATTGAAATAGTTCACCCAAACATAGGTCTCCATTATATGGTCTTGAGCTTAATAACTAAAGGGAAGCAAAGGTGCTGGACTCCTACCCCTTCTCTTGGCTGAACATACTTCCTCTAATCCTTCTGATGGCAATCCAAAAAAGAAGACTGGGGCAGAGATCCCACCTACTTTGAACTCTCTTCTAGTGAAAGGTTTATGAGCAGAGTTAAAGTGTAGTCGAAAAGAGACAGTGGGAAGATGAAGAGTGGCATTCTAGTACGTCAAATTTTAGCTTTCTGAGCTGGAGAGAGACATTTGCCTGTTAGTATTTCTCAGTCTTTTCTTCTTTAAAATGGAAATCATACCACTTATATTTAATCATACCAACCACGCCAAAAGAAAAATACTGTGGAAGACAGGAGGATGTTGTAGAAAGGAGTAAACGTCTAGATGGAATGGACTTGGCCACTTTCAGTTGTATCATGTAAAACTGATCATTTAATCTTTGTGCACTTGGTTTCCATGTTGCTTAATTGGGAATGATAAGAAATAACTCATAGGATTGTTAGAATTTAATTAGAATACATATTAGAATGACTATTAGTATAATTGGCACATAGTATTTCAGTAGCTTAGTTTTCTTTCCAAAAGTGTTAAGAACTACTAGGATTTGAGTTAAATTGGTATAGTTTCCTATGCAGAAGATAAATACATCTAGAGACTTTCTACAGATTCCCTGCATATAGGAGTAAGTTTACAATATTGATTGTAAGAGAATCCAGGAGATATCCTAGCTATAGTAGTATGGAAACAAAAAGAGGGTTCTTTTAGATGTAGAAATATCTCAAGGCATAGACCATAAAGATATCTTTGTAGATAGATATTTCAATTTCATGTTCAGATTTTCTTTTTGACTATTATTATTTTAAAAGCAATACATATACAGGGTAAAAAAAAAATCAGCATAGTGTAAAAGGGTGTACAATGAAACACATCTCCTATACTTTCACTTCCTGACTGACTCCCCAGAAGGATCCAGTGTTAATAGGCTTTGTGCATATTTTGGATATACATATAAATCTATCTGTAGGAACAGCTTCTAGAAGTGGAGATGCTGGGTCAAAGGGTGTGTGCACTTTCAATTTGGAAAGATATGCCAATTGTCCTCCAAAGAAGTCTTAGAGATTTGCATTCTTCTCAACAGTATCTAAGAGTATCACTATTAACAATTCTGCATTGGCAACCATTTTATCTTTGCTTCTCTAATAGGATAAATGGTACTCGTTGTTTTAATTTGTGTTTTGTTAGGTGTGAATGAAACTGAGCATCTTTTTGTCTGTTAGCCCTTTGCTTTTCTGTGTCTCTGAACTGGCTCTTACTAAAGCAGAGGCTGCTGTGCTGTGCTGGCCAGATCACCCTTCAGGACGAAGCTCCCATTCCCTCAGCTGCTGCACAGGCTGTGGCAGAAGAAACTTAGCTGTCAGCCTTTCTTTTGGGATTGCTCCAGCTGAAGAGAGCCCGCTAGCCTAAGGTCTTGCTCCCTTTCCCGGAATACCCATATCCAACTATCAGTCAGTATAGACTATAAAGGCTCAACCTCTGTGCTACCAATTTGGCGGTCCCAGCCCCAGAGCTGCCCAGGGAACCAGCTGAGGTCTTGGTTGTGATTTCATTCCTGCCCAACTTCTGTGCAGTCCTGCTTCTTTCCCTTTCCCTGTGAGTGTTGGTCCTGAGAAGGCTCCCCAGTGAGACTCCTGTACCCTATTCTCCATCTCTAGATCTGCTTCCCAGAGAGCCCAACACACAACAACAACCTTACCCATTTTAACAGTGGGTTCTTGTCCTTTTCTAAATGATTTGAAGGTACTCTGTTTAGGAGAAATTAGCCATGTGTCTAATTTATGAGTTGCAAATATATTTGACTGTTTGTCATTTGCTTTTCACTTTGTTGTTTGTACTCTTTGCCTTTCAAATGTTTCAAATGCCACTGCAAATCGATTAGTTTTCTTTTATTTTTTAATTTAGGGCATTTGGTTTTTGTCCCTTGCCTAATAGCACCTTCCTTATGCTAAGATTACTTTTTTAATGTTCTCTTTTTTTGTTTTAGCAATTTTACTTTTTTACATTTAAATTTTTGAGCCATCTGGGATTTATTTTGATATAAGACTTCAGAATGGAACCAGAATTATTTTCCCCCTAGTAACTGGCCAATTGTACCAACATATTTATTGGATAATCCATCATTCTCCCACATCTGAAATGCCAAGTTTATAATAAATTTCTATGTGTATTGTGCCTATTTCTGAACTATTTTTGCCCTATTTTTCTGACTTGTCTTTTGCTAGTAACAAACTGTTTTAATTACCTTAGCTTTATACTATGTGTTAATATCCAGTAGGGTTAATAACCCTATATGACAATTCTCATAGGTTAATTTTCCATGTGCTTATTAGAATTAACTTTCCAAGTTTCAAAAATAATCTTATTGGCATTTTTACTGGAATCATATTAAATTTATAAAGTAGTTTAGTGAGAAATAACATCTTTACAATGAGTTTTCCGTCTATGAACAAAGTATGTATTTCCATTAATTTTTCATCTTTTATGTCTCATTGTAGAATTTTAAAGTTTTTTCTTATGAATTCTATATGCTTTTAACTTTATTTCTTAAAAGCATATGTTCTTTTACATAGTATCTTTCTTCTACATATTTAATTGGTTTTTGTTTTTATACGAAAAGCTATTAATTGTTGTATGCTAGTTTTATAATTATCTACCTTAATTGTTTTTTAATGTTTTTATTCATTTTCAGTTGATTATCTTTGGTTTTCTAGGTTCATTCATGTGTCATCTGCAAAACTAATAATTTTGCCTCTTCCTTTCCCATTTTTATTATTCATGACTGTGTTACTCTGCTTGGACTCCCATAAGAAAATACCATAGACTGGGGGGCTTAAACAACAGAAATTTATTTCTCACAGTTCTGGAGGCTGGAAGTCCAAGGTGAGGGGTGGGAGGGAGTGAAAGCAAGTGCTCACTGGTGTCTCTTCTTCTAAGGACTAATCCCATAGGATCAGGGCCCCACCCTTTGACCTCATTTAACCTTAATTACTTCCTCACTCCAAATACAGCCAAATGGGGGGTGGGGAGGTGGTTAGGTCTTCAACATATGAATTTTGGGGGAAGGGGCACAAACATTCTGTCCATAACAATGACTTTCTCCACAGTGACTTTCTTCTACTTGCATTGGCTGGTGCTAATGGGGAAATGTAAAATTATGGAGTTTTGGTCATGGCCATTCTTGTCTTAATGGGAATGCTGCTTTTGTGTCACCGTTGAACGTGATTCTGGCTTTTGAGTTGAGATATATTTATATTTCTTTTCCATATTAGGAAGTATTCATAGATTCCTATTTTATTAACACATTAAATCATAATGGATTTTGATTTCATCAAAAGCTTTTAGCATCTATGGAGATGATCATATGGTCTTTCTCCTTTATCTTATTAATATTATGAATTATAGAAGTAGAATTTCTGTTTTGAATGATCCTGGTATCCCTATAATTAGTCCTTTATAAGTTCTTTATGAGTTAGGTTGATCTGAATTTTCTTTCTTATTTTTGTCATGTTTGAAATCAGTATTAAAGCTGTTTTGAAAAAATAACTTGGAAATTGTCTTTCCTGAATATATATTTAAGTATTTTAATGTGAATCAGCATGAAACAGCTTATTATTAGTGTCTAAATATGTTTAGATGAAAATATTTGACAAGTTATAGTTAATAATTGTCAAGGTTGGACCTGTCCTATACAGGCTGAAAAAGGAAGACGGAGGGGCTAACAGATATATCCCTGAGGAATGGAGATATGCCAGAGGAGCCGAGAAATGTGCCTGCAAGTGTGATGAGGAGGTGGGGAGCTGTGGAATTCAGCTGGAACACTCTGAGAATCCATAGAAAAATCTTGGCGATATCTAGGGTAACAAAAAACCTTTATCAATTGGTCTATATTGTATGCAATCTGAAATTATGAATCTTTATATATTCTCATGGTTATCCTGTGGCAGATGTGAGAAGGGTGAATGCTGTCATAGTTTACCTCTGCTCCCCTCTTTGTACTTTATTTGGAGGCCCTGCCCATACCTTAGTCTCCTGCCCCTTCCCCTGCTCAGCCCAGGATCCACCTGGTTGTACTCACTTGCTGGGCATCAGGCCTCTGTGACTTCTCCTTTCCACCAAAGCCTACCTTTGTGTGGCAGCTCCTTGCTAAGGAATTGTTAGACCAATTCAAGCTCAATTGTAAATTGGTGATGATGGTTTGTTTCTGTGCCTCCCCCAGGTGACCTGTTCATCTTTTTCAGAGCAATCTGACAATACTTCACCCAAGGAGTAAGTGGTGACCTACCCGGTAGGCTTGCAGGGCCCCTTTATCTGTCTGATGGAGCCACATTCTCCACTTCTATCTCTGGCTGTTACAGGTAGGGTTGATCTTAACGCTTGTGAAATCAAGCCATGATACCATCTGATTCAGCCTCAGCAGTCTTACATTTTTGAAGGTATTCACTCGTCTTGTAAAGTCTTCTTCAGGTTTCTCCTCCAACAGATTTCTAAAATTTAAAAAAAAAAAAAAATAGCACTTTTTCTGATTTCTTTTCCCCTCTTTCTCATGCCGCACAACGGGATTAAATTGGATCATTTTGCCGCTTTTTTAGATTTTCTTTACTCTCTGGGTCTCTCTCTGCTAGTCCTGAGCAATTGTGTTATACTTCATAACAGGGCAGAAGATTACATAATAACACGTGTATTGGCTTAAAACTGTTCCAGTCACAGATTGTTCTGATAAATTCTTCATTCCAAATTCTGCATTGATTCCAAACTTAACTGATCAAAAAAAATTTACTCCTAATAACATGTACTGAAGAACATGGTGCTTAAGACAAATCTATGAACGTTGCTTCAACTCTAGAAGTCAAAAAGCACCCCTTTCTAAATTGTGTATGTCTCTGAAATATTAATACAGCTGTTCGAAATGTGGACAGAACTCCCTGATCAGTTTTTGACTTTAAAAATAAAGAGGATTTTTTGGGGGGTCCAATTTATGCTTTTCCGTTGTGATACTAACAGATAAGGGTACTGCAAATAGAATGGAAGTCGGTAGGATTTAGGATTCTGAACAGAGGTTTCTTGTGTGAAAAACAGCTTTTCTTGACAAGCTGCTTGTTAAGGTTTTCAGCAGCCTCTCTTTTCATTTATTTATTTGGTTTGAGGGAGTTAGGAAGGTGTTTGGTGTATTTTGTGCCGGCAGCTCACACGTCAAAAACACAAGACTAAAAATATTCCCTAAATATGAATATATAGTAGTTTCTTCTTCTTTCTTTTTTTTTCTCCAGCGTACCAGGGTTAAAACCCAGACAAAAGGGCTGGCCCCTGGTACAACTGCCCTGAGGCGAGCCCCTGTGTCCCTGCTCTTGATTTCCTGCACTCCCCACCCCTGGCCCCACTTTGTCTGTTCCTTACTAAGATTTCATGTTCCCTTGGGGTTCCTTATCTCACCACCTCCTCCCTCATAGTTTGGACCATTCTTTATCTCTTTTGTCTACCATGGGAACTCATCTTTCCTGGTTCCATTGCTTTCTATTGTTAAGAGAGAAACTGAGGCATATTAAAATTAAGAGTTTATCGGCGTGAATCTGGCAGCACCAACCAAACAGGAAGTGGTTAGGAGCCCTCAGCTGACAGGTGCTCGAGACAAAGACCTACATAGAGAAGGTATAGAAGCAAAGGAAGGAAATTATCTGATTGGCTGTAGCACAAAGCCTAGTTGGTTGTTTGTGATTGGTTGTCCTTAGGTTTTGATTTCATAACCTTGAGGTATTTACAGGCTTAGATTTTGGTTTGCTTACATGGGCCACTAGGGCATTAGAGCTACCTCAGTCTAAGGGACTCCTTGTGTAATTAATTTAACACTTTCAAGGCACTGTCTGGGAATTCTAGCAGAGAATCATTAAAGAGTGAGGGAGAGGTCATATCCGGGTGGGAACATCATAGAATGTTTGTTGAAGGAGATGACATTTAAACTGGATCTTTAAGATGAGTAGAATTTTCACAGGAGGTTGTCAGTCGGTACCCCTACCGGGCAACATAATTCCTAATTCACTTTACAAACACCGATACCCAGAGGCCTTGAAGGAATCATGGTAGTGCTGAAAACTTTAGGCATTGTGCTTGGACTTCTGCCCAAACCTAAAGTAAGTGAAGCCAGAACCAACTTTTCTTCCTCTTTCTTTGCATTTTTGGAATTGAGCAGACACTGGTAAAATGAGAAAATTGACGTGTTGAGGATAAATTTTCTCTCTCGAAAAATAAGTTCGACATAGTACATTCAGCGTACTGTGAATGTATCTGCATACCGGTGGTTACATTTATAGCAATACAACTGAGAATGTGCAAATGAGGTCTGGGAAGTGCCAAATGGTGTCCTCCAGCATCTAGCAGAACTTTTCTGGTGTGAGAGGAGCTTCCAGTCAGGTAACAATTCCTTTCAGTCCAATTTATTTAAACATATTTTAAAAGAAAACCTAGGAAAAGGAACTAGAATTTTGGGAAAACAAAGCAAAAAGTTTTGGGAGAAGCATCTTTTTATTTTTTCTTGTGGTTTAGTTTTAGGTTCTTTTCTCCCATGAGGTCTTAGGCTCTCTCTGTCCCACCTGCCCTGGTGGAGGCCATCTAGGCAGGATAGCAGGTTAGTGCAATCCTGTGGTTGACTTTCTGGATTTCATCCGAGATGGGTGAGCAGGGTGTTCACCTGAAAGTCTTCCTGCAGAATCAAACTCATGGGCTCTTCCAAAGTGCTCAGCTTCCCCCAGCGAGAATGCAGTCCCTTAAAGCCCCAGGGTTACTGTAGGGCTGCCAGCTTAGGTGGCCCCTGGGTTGACTCAGTCACATTTTCTAACTACAAATCAAAAAGCTTTCTGTTAATTTATTCAGACAATGACATGTTAAGATCCTCCTCTTCCTTTTGTCCCAGTCTGACATAAAGATTTGAATATTTTTATCCTTTTATTTCTTTGGTATGTTTCTTTTTGTTTTCTAAGACAGTAGACAAGACTTTGGGTCTTTTCAGGCAAAATGTACTGATTCTTCTAATCTTTTAAGTTAGACAGTTGTTTCCCAAACTGAGTTCCATGGAACACTGGTGATTGGTGAGGGTATTGTAGTTGTCCTGTGGAAATTATTTCCATCGTCAGTTTAGTTTGGGGAAACACTACCTGCTGTATCTCCTCTTTGTTGCTTCCCAGTGCACATTAAAGATTGAGAAGTTTGCAGTTCAAGGTTTTAACTTTTAGCCCAGCATTGCAGATTGGTTTTTTTTTTTGCTTAGAATGTCTTTTTTTCCCCTCATAGTACCTCTTAACATCTGAGAGGCACAAGTGTTCTAGAGAACAGTCTAGACTATGCAGATTGAGACCTCTCCCTGCATCTTGTAGGAGCTTCTTTCTCTGTGGTTCACAAGGTTTCTTTTGGTGGTAGTGGTTTGATCTTGAGGCATGCAGGAACTTAGGATTTCTTATGATATAAAAGCTCACACATTTTGCAAAGGATTTCCAGAGATCTGTGCTTAAAACAGGCAACAGTTGCAATTTGAGAATTTTCGGAGTGGTCTTCTTTGCCCCAGGGGAGTAATGACAGCCAACCTGAAGCAGTAAGTTTTCATATTGTGTAAAGTCTGCTCTCTGAATATTTTTATTCATACATCATTCAGCATACACAGAACCATCTAGCTCCATCCCACGTCTATGTGAGTCACTTTTTTTAAGTACTTCTTTTTTAAAAAGTGTCTCATGCACATAGATAATTAGAGAGAAAAAAAAAGAGAGAAAAAACCCGAGTAAAAATAAATCATGTTGTTTAATTTAAAAGCCCAAATGAATCTTAAGAACCAAATACATATGTTTCTCACTTTCTTGGATTACCAAGAATTACCACCTTTGTTCTGATCCTATTCCAAGCAGGCGAGTTAGCATTTTTTACCATAAAAATGAATGATATGGAAACAGCATGTCAAAATAGAGGTGATACTTTATTAAATTCTCCCAAATGACTCAATGTAAATAACACATGGAAAAGTCCCTCAGAACCATATGCCTCAGGTTAACAGCCCCCTGTATTTCTCTTTCCAGGGTAATTACGTTGTCCTGATAAACAGTAACTTTCCAATTTATATGCTCCTCTTTCAGATTGTTGCCCAGGAAATGCGATGTTTAAAGTTATTCATTATTGTTGAGTGGATTTACTGATTGTGTCATATTTATGTCAGAATTGTAACGTGTTATTACCTATTATTTCATCATTAAATTTAATGCATGAAATGTGTAATTTTATAGCTGTCCATTATTATGTTAATTTAACATAATGCAAATTGATTGTTCAGCAAGAGTGGCACTCATCTAAGCACACGTTTTAAATTTAAAAATACTAAATGTAGTTTAGCTCTGTTCCCAGCTCCAAGAGGAGGTGACTTTTATGGTTGGGAGAGCATCTACATTTGGAAAGGCTACTACGCTGACAGGAGCATGGTGATTCACTGCCACAGGGTAATGCCTCCTCTCACTGCGAGCTCAATCAGGCTACGGCCACACACTGCCAGGAAAGGGGGCATTTTACCAATGAGTGCAAGTGTGCGCGATATGTTAATTTTGCAGGAAAGAGCTTAAGATCTGTTTCTTTAAGAAAGTTAATATTCAAAAAACACAAAAGGCAGTTGAAACTCAGTCTCCAGGTTTGGGCTGCCTTTTGCTCTTGAGAGAAAACGTCTTTGAAAGTTAGACTAGTCACTCCTGTTGCTGCTGTTTTCTGTATTGTATGTGCTGCAGATTAAATAAATTATGAAGAGCCTGCAGAGAAATAAAACATGTCAGAGTTTGTAGTATTCAGAAGACAGTTTTAGAGTAAGTAGATCTAGATTTTATTGAGATCTTATCTTCATTTATATTGGGAAAGGTTGGCCATGTTTATTTGGATCTGGAGAGGGGACTGCTCCTCCTTTTTTGACTCTTGTTAGCTTCGGTGTCTAGTCATTGGATGTTGGACCATGCGATCTTGGAATGGGTGGATGCCAACATGGCAAATCCCAGGAAATAACATATGCAAATCTGAGGCCATCTTGACTTTGGAGTTGAAATAAACATGATATTTATGAGCCTTATTTTAAGAGCATAAACTTTTGGGAGAGATGATATCCTGTATAGGAAAGAACTGTGAACAAAGTTTCAAGTGTTCTACGATGGCATTGTGTTATAATTGCCCTTATTATGATGATCACCATCCTCAATGTGGGTTGGTTCATTAGTCCTGGTTGTATTAAGTGTTATGGAAACCATTTAATCTGAAGAACTGCCCTTTTGTTCCCCCAAATGAATGGTCTTATTTTTTCCAGTTTTATTGAGATATAACTGACATACAGTACTGTATAAGTTTATACAGCGTAATGACTTAACTATACATATATTGTGAAATAATTAACACAATTAGTTAGCATCCCTCATCTCATATAGATATTTAAAAAAATGTTTTTTTTCCTTGTGATGAGAACTCCTAGGATCTAGTCTCTTAATTTTCAAATATCCCATATAGCAGTGTTAACTATAGTCATCATGTTATACATTACATCCCCAGTACTTATTTCTCTTACAACTGGAAGTTTGTACCTTTTGACCATCTTCATCCAATTCCCCCACCATACCTCTTGCCTCTGGTAACCACAAATCTAACCTCTTTTTCTATGAATTTAGGTTTTTTTTAAAATTCCACATATAAGTGAGATCATACAGTATTTGTCAGTCTCTGTCTGACTTATTTCACTTGGCATAATGCCCTCAAGGTCCATCCATGTTGTTGCAAATGGCAGGATTTCCTTCTTTTTTATGGCTGAATAATAGTCCATTGTATATATACCACAACTTCTTTATCCATTCATTTGTTGATGGGCACTTAGGTTGTTTGCTGAATAATAGTCCATTGTATATATACCACAACTTCTTTATCCATTCATTTGTTGATGGGCACTTAGGTTGTTTCCATGTCTTGGCTATTGTAGATAATGCTGCTATGAACGTGGGGGTGCAGATATCCCTTCAAAATAGTGTTTTCGTTTCCTTCAGAAATATTCCCAGAAGGAGAATTGCTGGATTATATGATAGTTCTATTTTTAATTTTTGAGGAACCTCCATACTGTTTTCCATAGTAGCTGCACCAATTTACAGTCCCACCAACAGTGCACAAAGATTCCCTTTTCTCTACATCCTCACCAGCATTTGGTATTTCTTGTCTTTTTGAGGTAGTTATTCTAACAGGTGTGAGGTGATATCTCATTGTGGTTTTGATTGCATTTTCCTGATGATTAGTGATGTTGAGCATCTTTTCAGGTACATGTTGGCCATTTGTAGATCTTCTTTGGAAAAATGTCTATTCAGGTCTTTTGCCCATTTTTTAATTGGATGATTTGAGTTTGTTTGCTATTGAGTTTGAGTTATTTATATATTTTGGATATTAACTTCTTATCAGATATATGATTGACAAATATTTTTTCCCATTCTGTAGGTTTTTTCATTTTGTTGGACATTTCTTTTGCCTTCAGAAGCTTTTTAGTTTCATGTAGTCCTACTTTTTTGTGTTTAATTTTGTTGCTTGTGCTTTAGGTGTATATCCAAAAAATCACTGCCAAGACCCCTGTCAAGGAGCTTTTTTCCTATGTTTTCTTCTAGGAGTTTTATGGGTTTCAGGTCTTACATTTATGTCTTTAATCCATTTCAAGTTAATTTTTGTGAGTGGTGTAAGATAGGGAGCTAGTTTCATTCTTCTGCGTGTGAATATACAATTTTCCCACCCCCATTTATTGAAGAGACTATCTTTTCTCCAATGAGTATTCTTGGCTCCCTTGTCAAAGATTAGTTGACTGTATATACATGGGTTCATTTTTGGGCTCTCAATTCTGTTCCATTGATCTATGTGTCTGTTTTTATGCCAGTACCATACTGTTTTGGTTACTATAGCTTTATAGTATAGCTTGAAATCAGAAAGTGTGATGCCTCCCACTTAGTCCTAACATTTATATGGAACCACAAAAGACCCAGAATAGCCAAAGCAAACCTAAGCAAGAAGAACTGTTTTTTCTGCCTCTGTGAAAACTGCCACTGGAATCATGATAGGGATTGCATTGAATCTGTAGATGGCTTTGGGTAGTATGGACATTTTAACAATATTAATTCTTGCAATCCATGAACACAGGATACCTTTCCATTTATTTGTGTCTTCTTCAATTTCTTTCATCGATGTCTTATAGCTTTCAATGCAGAGATCTTTCATCTCCTTGGTTAAATTTATTCCTAAGTATTTTATTGTTTTTGACACTATTATAAATGGGAATATTTTATCTCTTTTTTAGATAATTTGTTGTTAGGGGAACTGCCCTTTTGACTGTGTGTTCATTTATTGTTTGCTTATAAGAAATACAATCTTTTTTCTTCCCAAGTTCTGCCTTGTAGTGACAAGGTGCCCATTCTGTTTTGTCTCATTATACTCTATTGCATGCTTTTTCTTTTTTTAATTAAAAAACTGGTAACCACACTTAAAAGTACTTAAGAGATTTCGCTTGGATTGTTGATAATAACTGTAGATTGAATCTCAAATGTTAGATACTGGCTACAAATTTACTGAACTATGAACTTTGCCACCACTAAAACGGGACCATCTCTAGCTAGGATCAAGTACAGCTGGTTGGCAATGCCTGTCAGCATCAGATAACCATTTAAGAAAGAAAATGAGGGGAAATGTATACAGAATGGTAATACATAGGGAAGGTATAAATTCTTATAATGGTTTTATGGATGAATCTTTTTAGCGGGGTAAGAATTGGGGTGGGGAGGGCGATAACAAGAGCCACAGATTCTGAGCTTGTATGGCTTGGATATATTCCACACCCTTCCAAGAATAGTAGAGAATAAATTCTGGAAGTGGCACACTGAACTGAAATCAGAGTCAATCCCTAAAAAGGAAGACAGGTGATAAATAAAGATGTTTAAAACAAATACCACTTGGACCTGTTGGTAGTCCTTTTCCTTGAAATTTTGAGGAGCCAGAAGCTATATGTCCCTCCACCCCAAACTTTCAGTTTTTCACCCAACCTGTATAGAAACTGTGGGTCAGTTTTACTAAAGTTTCAGCAGTGGCAGAGAGATGGTCAGTTGGGTCAAGATCTTAGTGTACATTTGGGTGCCTCTCTTGTTTAATCTGAGATGGTGTGCCCGGTCTAGTTCCTAGTGTTGCTTGGTATCCATTAGATTTCCCAAGAGGCCAGTTTATCGCTTTCAACTATCTCTTAGTTCACCACCCGTGGTTCTAATAGTCTTGCTCTCTGCTTTCCTGGTGCCAGGCAAAGCACTTGTGCATAGGGATGTGCTGGCATTGTGAGCTGCATGGTTTTAGGATTTGGTGGCAGGTTTTATTTTATTTTTTGAAATGTGGAAATACAAGACTTTGACGTTACAAATGTGAGAATAACATCAAAGTGTGAGAAAAGCTCTCACACTTAGATATTATTCTCACACTTTGGGGAAGAAAATAGGCTTCATTGGTAGGTTGTGTCTGCACTTGCTGTAAGTGGAATATATCATATTATTCCTCCCAAGTTATGATATAAACAGATAACAACACAAAAGTTTTGTTAAAGCAAACATTTAACTAGTACATCTGCCAGAAACAAAACAATCTAAAGGACAAACTGAACTTGTTACTGTTAGAAAAAAAAAAACGGTGATTTTTTGTGATTTATAAGGATTCCTGATTTCATCCATAAGAATGGCCCTACCCTCAAGAAATGTACAGCCAAATAGAGTTCTTCCTGCTACTGAAGCAATGGAAGTTCATATCACAAATAAATTCTGACTGAACTAAGGGACTAGTGACTTCAGTCGACATGCTCTTGATCTAGTTCATTCCAGATGAAAATACTAATTAAAAAAAATTTTTTTTTAACTGATGGGTATTAAGTTTCAACAAAAAGACTTTTGGCTCATTTCACAAATAGATGCATTCTACCTATATTTGAGAACTAATCTAAATAAACTGCATATCACCTCATCAATTTACAATTTCTGGTCTGAGTGCTGGTTCTGGTGTCCTTCGGTTTGATTTTTGTTCCTGTGAAGGGTTCCCATCTTTAAAAGGGAGCTAACAATTGACCAAGAATGTTGTATTTCATGTGTGCCCTCCAGAGCCAAGGAGACAATTGAATAATTATACAGGTACCTAAGAAAAAAAAAATGTTCCTTTTGAATAAACCGGTAGGTAAGACTAGAAGAAGGATTTTTTTTTATGTTTTCCTAATAGACAAAGTAATTGTTTAATTTTTCAACTTTATCGCCCAGGGAAAAATAACCTTACATGGTGAGTCCTCTTAATCTCTCAGGACAGTGGTATATTGGCAGAGGTCACATTTCTTGAGTCAATAGTCAGTAAAGGATTTGGAGTGGGGGAGTGACCTACTGATGAAGGAAAATGCCTGCTCTCCTAAAGGCCCATAAAACTGAAAAGTCCAAGGTATGACCACACATGTCAGGCACTTGCTTATATTATGTTTGTTGGGCCAAGGGCAACTAGAACAGGTCTGAGTCAGGTTTGAAAATTGTGATACACACTTGGTAATCTAACGTGAGCTGCACATTTATGTGTTTTATATCAAACATGGGCCATTGCATAGTTTTGTATTATACTTGTCCAAGGGGTTGAAAACAGGAATTTTTGCTCGATTCCTTGTAGGTTAATAATAAAGGCTAATATTTATTGAGTGCTTGCTCTGTTTCTGGCACCCTTCTAAGTGCTGTACATGTATTCTTTGATCCTGCCTTACAGAGTCTGTGAGGTGCGGTTATCCTCTGGCCTTGTAAATGAGGAACTGAGGCACAGAAAGTTATGCAGGGAGCTGGTAATCAAACCTTAGTGGGAGGCTGCAGAGTCCGTGCTCTTTGCTAACAGTAGACTAGATGTTCTTATGTGGGAAAGGAAGTCTTTTTCCAGACAAACTGACCGAGAAACTTTACATAGTATATTAAAACTACTAATCGTCGATATGCCCCACAAGTCCAGCAGACCATTTTGCACTTTCAGACTGGCCTGGCAAAGCCAATTCTCACACTCTGGAAGGTTTCTGAGGGTGGGATATAAAGTTTCAATGAATTGTAAATGGCTAAATCAGAATGTTAAACATGGATGCCAAATAAGAGGTCTGAGCTAAAGGAAAGAAGGCCAGGGCTGCTCACTTAGTCAACTGTGGTTCTAGAAATCCATGACCTACCTCCCTGAGCCTGCAAGAAATCAGGCATATCATAAAAGAAACCAGACTACAATTTCAACAAACAAACTTGGCTTCCACTTTCAGTTGCTTTTTGGTAAGATGTTCACAGGAATTTGCGTTCCTGGGGGAGAATTTGTGTATTTTCCTACGTCAGAAATTTATTTTCATTAAGCCTAATGATGCAGTAGAAAGAAGGGTAGGTGTTAGAAAAGGTGGGGGAGGTGGCATTAAGGCAAATGTTCCTGGACTCCAGGAACTAAAACAGAACCTTCAATATGCCAGAGCAACCAGTCAATTTCAACAAATGGCTGGTTTATTTCAGGTTGGAAGAGAGCAGAGAAGATAAGTTTACAGAGTGAATGTGGCCGTGGATGTGGTCATGGCCTGAGAGTACCTCCACTGGAGCTAATGGACCTTTTGTCTGTCTGGGCTCTCCTTGGCCTCTCGAACTGCTGACTCAGCCTCTTCCCTGGCTTACATAACATCACACAGTCTGCTGACCTTCTCCCTCTCTGACCAATCAGCGGCCTTCCACTTACTGGAGTTCTTAATCCTAAAATATGCTTCTCTAGATTCTTCTTGCTTTGGGTCATTTTTGTTTTAGTTTTTTTGTTGTTGTTTTGCAATAGGATGGTTGTGTAAACCTGCTGAAAGGGTAAATTTAACTTGTTTTACTGTTACAATCATTACCTTAAGTCTTGTGAGTTAGGCAGTGCAAATTTATAGCTATTCCATAGTTAAAAGGTTCAGGAAGGTGTTCAGAACTGCTTTCTCTTTACACTCCCAAGGGGCATTAGCAGTTACCGTGCAGAACCTTATATATTATCTGATTGACATTATTTTATTTACACATTAACCATTAGGAAAGTACTTTTAAAAAAAGACAACCTTTGGGGGTGAGGGACCAAGCTGTTGTTTCTTTTATACATTTTCTAATATTTACAGTTTTACTTTTAAAGAGTTTACCTTTTGAAGCATGCTTAGTTACTATGAAACTATTGTGATCCCATAGTTGGAAGAATCTAATAAAAACCAGGCTATTTTTATTAACTGCCAGATTTCACAACAGTGGAGTGTTCCATTTTGATACAAAGAGATATATAGCAGGATTTATTCAGCAAGTTCTTTATATTTATAAAAGTGTCAACAGCGAAAACGACCCACATTTATACAGGTCAGTCATATAAATGTATCAGGCAAATGGTGGCACCAAACTTCTGGGCTGTGTGTCCCCTGCCAGCAGTACAGGTTGACCTTATTTATAGAACAGTAGGTAAAGTCAGTGTTTGTTCTTTCAGCTGTTTGCATTTCTGACAGCAGCACTGTTACAGCAGAACGTGCCCAAAAGCCTAAGGAAATTCTATTTATGTTTATAATCGCTAAAGTACAAGCCCTTAATTATTGCACTTCATTTTTTTAGAATTGTAATTATAGCACATCGAAATTTACATTTTCATTATTCATCTTTTGACATTTATTGCAGTATCATGAGATGATTAAAGATAATATTGCAAGGAAGGAAAAAAGTCTGAACTGGGATATTCGATGCCGATAAAATAGGAATAAGGATGATTATACTTTATTGTGGAAAAAAATTAGAAACGGCAATAACAATCCAACACCTGAGACACTTGCTGAATTGTCTTTGTTTCGCCATGATGGAGGTCATGGGTTATTGATCACTCAAACATCCGTTAAGATATAAAAAATTAATAATTTTCCTGTTGACATGTATATATGCTAGCATTTAATGTTATACTTTGGGGAAATTAAGATGAATTGAATTTATTTTTCCAGAATGGCAGGGTTTCTGTAAACCACTCTGAATTATGCATTTCAATGAATTTCTACTTCCATTTTATACCAAGAATAGACAGATTAGTGAGCAAATTCCCTCTTTTTTAAAGACTTGAATGCAAATCTGATTTCTCTTTTAAAAAGAGGAGGGAGGGCAGGAAGGAGAGGGAGAGGGAGGTGATGGGGAATGCCCAGAGAGATGTGAAGCCCGCTCATATGTTCCGTCTCCACTAGTAATCAGGGTCCCAGCATCCACCCCCAGTTCCGGTTCAGTGCTGTTTTTCCAAATGAAAATGTCCTGATTTGCCAATGATGAAATTTTTCAAAAGAGAAGTGACTGGCCTAGAACCATTTGGTGGCAGAACCGAGGAGCCAGGTCTCCATCTGCTCAATCATGTCCTCCTTCTCTCTGACTCCCCTGCCTATGTTGGAACTTCCGCTCAGTGTGTTTTTTCACTGTACCAAATCAGGGCTCGGATTTTGGAATATTGACTTTCATTTCAAATTTAATGAGTTAATATATGAGAAGTGCTTCAGAGACTGTCTAACGGACGGTGAACAGTATAGCACATTTGCTATTAGTGATATTACTTCTATAGCACAAGTCATTTAACCCCAGTTTCTTGAGCTTTCCAATGAATGTGCAAAGCACCCTCTAATCTCACTTAGTCCTTGCCCAGCCAGCCCTCAGCCCCCACCCCACCCAACAAACACACACAGCTTCCAAAGAGGCTGCCACTGTGTTCCCTACAGAGAGCCTGGAGCCACTGTGGCCCAGCAAGTGCTGCTTAAATCTGCCAGAAGTCTCTTTGACAAAGAATCTAGATTCATTTTTCCACAGATGAATCAAGAACTTTCAAGACACCTATTTATTTTTAACAATAAATATGCAGATAGTGGAAATGTTTTGCAGAGGTGTGAGCAATATCAGGTCATCTGGAGAGTTATTGAAATATGCCCTGGAAGAAGCAAAGGCAGGAATATTAGTGACTGTCACTTTCACACCTAATGTTCAGGAGTGCTATGACCTTGTTGGCCAAGCACAGCACACTAATCCTTCCCTCAAAACACATCAGTGTACTGGCTCTTGGGTGATTTGAGTTTTGCCTCACTGGATATTGTAGAGGGTTTGAGTAGGGGTGCATCCTAGGAACTAAACACATGCTATGATTATTTATATGTATGGAGTATTAGAAAAATTTTTATTTGGAGTCAGGAGACCTGGGTTTCAGCCACTTCTGATGAGCTGGGTCTTAGTGAAACCCTAACTACATTGTGAAGATAGGTGCCAGCCTTCTCTTCTTTGTTTCTTCCTGAAGTCCTAACTTATTTTTTTATGCATTTCCTGACAGTTTATTATGAACACGTTGAAACAAACAGAAAAGTGGAGAGACATTTATGAGGAAAACACATCCTAGAGTGGATTTCAACAGTCGTTAACGCCACCAACATCTATCATGTACTGAGTACTTACGCTCCACGTCCTGTGCTAAACCCTTCACCTGTATTTTCCTCATTTAATTCTTGTAGCGACATTGGAGATAGATATACTTATTTCCATTTTATAGATGAGGAAATCAAGGCTAAAAGAGATTAAATTACTCAGAGTACTTTTAGCTATGAATAGGCAAAACACAATTTGAATCCAAATCTGTTAACTCTAAGTGTCTAACCATCACCCTACTGCCAAAATATCTCATGATGCTCATGACAAAGCCTTCACCTGATTCTTCCATTGTCACAGAATCAAAATCTTCAAAGCCCACCATAAAATACTGTCTTTTCAGATCTTCAGGTGACTAACTTTAACCTCCCTGGGCCTGTTTTTCTGCTTGTGAAATAAGAGTGTTGTAGAAGATTTTGAAGCCTCTTCCAGCCCATGATCATGTAGAACCAATGACCATTACCAGTAATCAGATATGTACATAAATGTCATCCTTTCCAAAACAAATCTGAGTTATCTCCATTTTATTGATGAAGAAACCAGTAAATTATTATGCCGATATTATTATAGCCAATATTATGCCTCTTCTTCAAGGCAATGGAAAATATTAATTGGGCACTCAGGGTTTAAGAGAAGGTTTCTACAGAGCCTGTTATCGCCCCTTCTCTCCGTCCTCTTTGTGCTTCCTTTCCTCTCTTCCTGTTTTTCTCCTTCCTTCTTGGTAAGGAGCGGAGATAAGATCAGGATGTAACTATCCAGAGCATTTCGGAGTTTATAAACAGTCATCTTCAATTTCCTGTTGTTCACAAATGCTCTGAAGAGATTGAATACAGCTGAAACTGTGTTAGCTGACTGTGGGTTGGTCACCTGCTTAGTTGGACTCGCCGAAGACTTTTCGGCCAAGGAGGGAGGGCAAGGTCGTGATCTGTGTCCTCATTACTCTCTTCTCAGTTTTACATCTCTTTCAACTGCAGACAGATCTCAGGATTAGAAGGTTAAATAGGAAACCAGGTAGATGGAGGCATTTCCTTCCCTTCTCCAATCCTTCATGAAGCCCTGGCAGGGTGAGCAGAATGCCCAGAGTTTCCAAGCCTTTGACTCATCTGCCGTTCATTAAAACACAAACTTTGAATTTTACCATTTAATACACTGTCACTTTTTTTTTTTTTTTGGTGAGGAAGACTGGCTCTGAGTTAACATCTCTTGCCAATCCTTCTCTTTTTGCTGAGGAAGATTGGACCTGCGCTAACATCTGTGCCCATCTTCCTCCACTTTATATGGGACGCCGCCACAGCATGGCTTGATAAGTGGTGCATTGATCCGCACCTGGCATTCGAACCTGTGAGCCCCAGGCCGCCAAAGTGGAGCACGTGAACTTAACCCCTGTGCCACCAGGCCAGCCCCAAAACACTGTCACTTTTTTTTTATTGTGGTAAAATACATATACCATAAAATTTACCATTTTTAACCTCTTAAAAATATACGATTCAATGGCATTAAGTACATTCACAGTGTTGTGCAACCATCGCTACTGTCTAGTTCCAGAACTTTTTCACATACCCAAACAGAAACCCTGTACCCATTAGCAGTCACTCCCCATAACTTCCTCTCCCCAGCCCCTGGCAACCACTAGTCTACTTTCTGTCTCTATGTATTTGCTTATTCTGGACATTTCATATAAATGGGATTATACAATATGTAGCCTTTTGTGTCTGGCTTCTTTCACTTAACATGTTTTCAAGAAAATATTGACATTTAAATTGTCCTGTATTTCACTGTATTTTGCCCTCAAATCAGAAATGGTACCTGATTTTTTTAGCCTCTTCAAATACCTTCTGTAACATACAGAGGAGGAAAGTGTCTAGAAGTGAGGGAGCTATGTCGAAATAGGAGATCAAATAAAGAGTAGACATATTTCCATAATGACTTGTAAAACTGCCAAATGCAGATTCTGATTTTCTGCCCAGCTGGAAAGTCATTTAGTGTTAACAAGACATGTGAATTCTTAAATTATTCATTTTTTAAAAATTATTTTCAGCTATTTTAATTCATGATACTACATTATTATCTTCGAAGAAGGGACTAGGCAGACACATGCCTGTGGTGGCCAGTGTTTCTTCTTGGGTGGCATGTAAGATAACGTATTAGGACTAGATGGCTGGTTCTCATTCCTGGGGCCAGTCGCTCACGCCGGTTGACTTCCCTTATCACTTGACTTCCTTTCTCTCGGGATGTATTGCCAATGTTGGATGGTGCCCTGAGAGAATACATCCCTTGTGATCTAGACTATTACTCCGCTGAAGGAAATTCAGAAGTAGTTCTCCTCTCCTAGTCCCTGACAGATATCACAGGATTCATATATGTTCCTGGCAGTTGAGAACCAGAGAAAGAACATTTCAACCCTTCTGTAAATCTGGAAAGACCAAGGGAGTATATGTGACAAAATCGATTGCAGACCCCAGGATTTCTCTCTCCCGGTATCCCTGAGTTATCTAACATAATCAGCAGCCTCATAGGTCTGTGCTCCCAGTATCTGTAATTATATTCATTTGTATGGGTGCCCGGAAAGTTCCACTGACGAGCCCCTGTGAGTGGTTTACTGCAGACAGGAGCCTGCTGGAATTGCAGCATCATTTGGGGGTCTTGCACGTTTCATGTGACTGATCTTAAGTTTATGTATTGTTCGGATCTTTTTTCTTGTTTGTTCGCAGTTTAAAAAATAAAGGTAGGCCAATCATTCTCAGGTCAGTTTATCACTTTTTCTTAGTGCTTTTTAAGTGTACCCCTGGAGAAAAAAAAAAACAGTTGTGACATAGGGGGAATGTGGGAATCAATCCAACTTAAATAGAAATAAGTAAGCTGACTCCTGAAATTGTTTCAGTGTGAAACCAAAAGTATTTTCCCTCCTTTTCCCCTTCCCATTTTTTCCCCTCCAGATTTAGAATCCCATGGGTAAGCCTCTTCCACTGACTACATAATTAGGTAGATTAATTAGCACCTGTCCTATAGCTGTAAGAAGTTGGTGCATACAGTGTGGACTTGTAGTCTATGCCAGACCACTTAAAATGAAACTGTGGGGGTCTAACATCTGGCTCTTAGACATTTTCATAAATTAAAAATATTGAGAGCCAACCCTAGTACTGTGTCCTCGCTGGAGAGCCGGATGGGCGAATGGAATTGTGCTGGGTGATCCGTCTGGATAGCACATATTAACGATGACAAATGAACTTAAAGACAACTGTTGAAAAATATTGGAAGCCTGAGTTTGGTAGTTGAAATGGTCTGTCAAATTAAAGAAAATCAACTTAAATGCCAGCAGTGCAAATCTTCTAGAAGGCAACTGGATAGAAATTCCTGGATCATCAGATATGCTGCATATATGATATTACCATTAATTTGGTTTGTAAATCATGTAAGAAAAGAAAATCTTGCATAGTGAGGAAATGACGGCCCTTTTTTTGTGGATAGATATTTGTTAAACAGTTCGTCAGTGAGATAACAAGTTGTTTAAACAAAGGGCCTAAAGGGTGTGAAGGTCACACGTGGACGTTTTTTGTGACCCTGTGTTTCCTGACCTCACATAAATTCCATCTCCTGAATCCTACCAGTTTAAATGTTGTGTTTAATAATCTGCACAAGAAAGACTTAATATTCTTCACATGTCATCCTCCAAAGTAAATTAGTAATGGTGTTATTAAAGTTACTCCGTCATGAGAAATAAACCAAGTCCTTTTCCTCTCAGAGAAAGGCTGCCAGGCATTGTTTAACACACGCTAAGTTCAGAGGGCACAGTCAGAAGTACATAGGGAAGCAGTTTGAAGACTGTGACACACTGCCTTCCAGAGAAGGTCCCCTGCTGGATCTTTCCTGGGTAGGTGTCTAATATTGTAATATATTTATAATTGGATTTTAATTGCAATCTGATTTCAGTGTGTGTATGTTTCAGTTTGCTGCTACAGAAGGACAATGCTCCTAAATGAAATTATACAATACCTCTCCCAGGGCAATTTGTTCTCCACCAAAAATATATGGGAAGAATAAAATGCATGCAGTGCTGTTTGACTTAGTTTATTGACTTAACAACCTAAGTCACTTTGTTCTTGGGTGTTTTATCTTTGTGGTTCACCCCTGCAGTACAGCATGGTGGAGAAGCCTGCGATGCAGACCATGGAGTTCTAATAGTGACTCTGCTCCTTCCTAGCCTTGAGTCCATGGGCAAGTTACTTAATCTCTTTAAATTTCAGTTTTCTCATCTGTAAAATGGGGATAGCAATCTTTATCAGGCGTGTGTGTGGTGGGGGTTGTGGTGATTAAATAGGATAATAAGGTATGAAAAGTATCTGGCATCTAGAATAGAAGGTGCAAAACCAGTAACTGGTTAATTACAACTCTTTGGATATTGGTAGTTTCTCATTTAGTACTCTTCACTGTCCCATATATTAATAATAATAAAACAAAGACATTTGAGAGCCTTTGCTGATTCAAGGATATGGAGAATCAAGGTCTGGTTGCTGACTGGAGGAGTGGTTAATGATAGCCAAGGTTAACTCCTTATAGCCTCAGAAGAAGGACTTTCTGAAGAAAAGTGACCAGAAATCTTCCCAGCTTTCATTACTCAGCTGCAAAACTATAATGTAATGTGAGACTTCAAGAAAATCACAACATTAATACTTGTGTCGACTGATATTGTGGAATGGCTTCCCAACATGAAATTTTGCTTTTCTAGATCCTGTGCCACAGTTCTGTGGCTGTTGCAGTATTGCTCACAGTAAATGTGACAACTGTTCACTACCTTTTAGCTAATTGATTTTTTTAAATGTGCTAATGGCATTGATTTTACTCAAATCAAAAGCATTTGATAGCAGGGCGTTGATGGAAAATAGAAATCTTAGGTTCATCCCCGTGGGCACTCTGATTCAACGAGGAGGAGAAAAAGAAATGAAATTGTAATAGTATTTTCTACACAAAGGAATCAGAAGCATTGTCAATTAAATAAATCATTCACAGAAAAATAATTGAAATATTATAATAAAGTTACTTTATTCTAATGTAATATTTACAAAAGGGAATATTTGAGATCAGATATATCATATTCACTGTAATTTAACAAATGGAATGATTTGATATATAAATGAAATCAGCATGAATTCAGACAACACTAGTAGACCTTCTGTGCCCCCTTGTTTGAACACCATTCAAAATAGTAGAGTATACATATTTTGTAATTAATAGTACCAATAAACTGTTCTGTGGGTAAACAATAGCAATGATCCCCTATTTTGTAATTTGATAGTATGTCTCTACCTGTAATACCAAGAATGTTACCCAAACTCTATCAGTTTACCTAAATATGTATAGGGTATTTAAGGTCATATTTTGTAGTATCCTTATGCCTTTTGCCCTCAAAAAATGCACTTTTTTTGCAATAATGTGGTAATTGGCTTTTGATATGAATACTAGTGTTAATAGATGTAAAATATGACATTTACTGGAGAAAAAGAGGCAGTTTAATAGCCAATTTATTTTCATACTACCAATGCTGCAATAGGAAGAGTTGACATTGATAAAAATTAAATTATTTTGATCTTCTCTCCTCCACCAACCCAAACACACACTTTTTTTTTTCTTTTGGCAGGGGTGGACAGGGATGGGTTGTATAGGGGAAGATAACAATGGATTAGATGCTAGGAAGAAGACCTAAAGATTATAATGGAACCAAAAGGGATTACAGTCAGAGTCCTGTGAGGTTGGAATGGAAGATTGGCAGTCATCTAGTGAAGTCTGATCTCCTTATCAGATAGGGAAACTGAGGCCCACAGAGGCATTCAGTGTTACTCAGAGTTACAAGACTCATTAGCAGCAGCACCTGCCTGGGTTACGATTGGAGTTTTATTGCTCCCAGACAGTAACTGAAAAATAAAAGAATTAGGGAAAAGTGATTCTCAGAAAAAACAAGAACAAGGTTAAAAATGGTTGAATAAATACAGACAAGGCGTTGGTCTTAAAGTTTCCTATGTCAGAAACTGTAGAGTTATTCTTCTCTTGAGACTCTCTGGCTAGAAAGCCATGTTCAAGTTTGGCCCTCTTCTGCTGTTGGTCTTTCTGAGCTTCTTTCTGAGCAGCCAGACATGTGAGGCCAACTCCACACTCCGCTCTTATGCGGGCGGAGAGGGTGCTGAACCCGCATCCAATGCAGAGGGGGGCCTCCCCGTCTGCCTCCAACTACATCCATTTTGTTCCTGCCTGGAGGGAGACCACAGTCAGGATCCCAGTATATGGGGAAACAAAACCTACCAGCTTGAATTATTATTAACTGTACCCACTAGAATATAAAAATAGTATTTTCCCAGTGTTTGCATTATCTCTGAGCCCTGATAAGGGAATTGCTTAAAGGAAAAGGAGCTGATACCTTAATGGTGGGGGGTGCCAGGCTGCATAATGGGCCGAGACGGGGGAGGCCGGCCTTGGGGAGCAGGGAGGGAAGTGTGCTTTGAAGAGAATCAGCAGAGCCAGCGTGGTGCTGTGTGCTTGGGGGTAAGAAACCTGGCACGGGCCTCCAAAGGCTGTTTGCCTGTACATATGGAAGTCTGAGGCCTGATAAGCATTTTATTTAGTAGATTAAGCAGAGACTTCAAGGACTTTGAAGCAGTCTGAAGTGAATTGTTCCTGTCTTCTCACTAGAAACCTACCTGGAGGTGTAGGTGTAGGTTTTCCTCCAGGAAAGGTTGGCCCCTAGCCTGGAGGAAGTGTACAATACGTTGCAGCCTTCCCTCTTCCCTGGTAGGGGTAGGCATGGAGGATGGGAACTCCCACTTAGGCCGAGGCCGGAGCCACGCTTCTCAAACTTGCCTGCATATTAAAATCACCTGAGGAGGAGGGGACGGGGCAGGAGCAGTTAAAAATTCCAGTGTCCAAGCTGCGCCCCAAGCCATTACATCAGAATCTGGAGGGATCGGGGGAGCCCAAGCATCAGCATTTTTTAAGACTACCTAGGTGCTTTAAATATGGATCTAAGTTTAAGAACTAGGGAGCTAGAATATTCCCGAGTTACGATCGTTTTATCTGAGGAATTTGGATGGGGGGTATCAGTTGTCATGGGCCACAGGAAACTCTTTAGGAGCTTGTCATGTGCACCCTAAAGTGGATTAGACACCCTTGTTTAGCCCGGGGGAAGAAAGAGGAAGGAGAAGAGACAGACAAGATGATGCCTAGCCTTCCGTGATTCGAGGTGGTGCATTTGCAGGTTTTAGCTGCTCTGTTTTGACATACGTTGGTCTGTGAGTCAGTGAGAGCTCTGCCATCCCCCACCACCCCCAGCACCCACACACTGAAAAATCCTCACTACCCATATAGGGTGCACCATCCCCCCGAGAATAGAGCAGTGCCGAGACAGAGGAGTGGAGCCCCAGGAAAGAAGTCTCATCATGAGTCGATTAAAACCCTAGCCTCCTGACCTCCAATCATAAGTTCCTGGCCCTGGGAAATAGCTCTCTAATGGGCTTGAGGCGATAAAGCAACAAGGTTGAAATTGAGGTTACATTAAAGCCTAATTTTCTTATGAGGAAAAATGTGCAAATGAATATGAAAGTGATGTACCTTTGTAATACAGCTTCTTCCCTGTGCCCAAACATCCTTAGCCTTTGTCTCAATTTGCTCAGTACAGCATGTGCCTAAAGCAGCCCGAATATATTTCACTGGGTAACGCAGTCTCTCTTAATTGCAGTACGGGCGGAGAGGAATGGCTTAGCTCCCTTTGGGGTGAATCAGGACTAGTGAAGCCTGGTCCAGTTATGGATATACAGCTAGCCACACACCTAACACAGGGAGTTTTCTGGATGCCAGAGGATTCCAGACACCTGGCTTCAAGAACCGCCCTTTACTAGCTGCGTAAGCTTAGGGGGAAAAAACAGATTCTCTTAGCCATGGTTTTTCCACCTGAAAAAAAGGGATACCCCTCAATAGGGTATTTATGAGATCCTATCTGGGAAAGGGCATTATAGAGTCATATATAAAATGTAAGTTATTACATTTTATTAATTAGTAGTATTTTAAAAACTGGGCTTTATTAGTCCCAGTTCTGCCAGGAAGCCAGCTTTGTAACCTCAGGCGAATCGCTTCGCTGCCCTGAGCCTGGTTTCCTCAGTTTTACAATCAGAAGTTTGTCGTGGACACCTTTAAATACATTCTAGCTCTATAGTTCTGTCTATAGTTCCTGTGTCTGGATTCTCAGGGAAGATGGTAGGGATGCAGTTTTCCCAAACTGCCTTTCTTCAAGTGCTTCTCTTAGTTCCTAATCCCTCTCCTCTCCTTTCCATTATCCATTGTGAGATCTTAGAAATAGAAAGGGGAGCCAAAGAATAACATGGAATGAAACCCTCCAGAACTTTCCAGCTCCAACAGCAGAGCCTGGCTTTAGAAAGAAAGAAGTTCTGTGAGAGCAGAGAACTGCTGAGATGCCATCGGAAATACTTTATACTCTCTTGGAAGAGCACCTAGAAAGGTGATCCAGAAATATCAGCTGAATATTTGCTTCTTACATGCAGTTCTTATTTCCCTGGTGTTTCTAGGCAGTATTAGCCTCTATGCTTAAGCAACTCATCTTATATTGTCCAAGATTTCATACACACCAGATGACATTATGCTATTACCACTTTTAATGCTGCCATAATTTTCATAACCTGCAATATGTGTATGGATCCTTATTATAACTTGAACAGTTTTTGTAAGAAGCCATTTTTTTTCTTTGGCAGCTACACTGCTAAGGGCTCTGAGGGTTTCCTTAATGCCGTCACTCAATGGGTGTGTGTTCTGAATTGTCATTTTCTGCTTTTGTGCGGTTTCTTCTGTTCCTATGAGCTTCATTACCTGCTCATGAAGAATATGACTCTTTGGAACTCTGGATTGCAGGCAGCCTCAGCAATGCCCAGAGTCTTGTTTGGAGGGCATTTCTTCTTGCCCTCGGCATGACAGATTTGAGATTCTGGTGCAGATTGAAGCTTAAATGAATTGCTGAGATGAGACCCCAAAGACAAAGAGACATGCAAGTGGCTAAGGGCTTTAAGGGGCAATTTAATCATTGCTGACTTCAGGTTCACTGGCTTGCAGAAATCATTCCATAGTAGCAAAAGGCTCCCACTTGGAGAAGTTATTAGAGCTTGAGTCAGAGAGGGTGGTGGGCTCCCAAAGTCATTTGATGGCATTTAGAAATTCCCTTCAGAAAGGATGCATCGTTCCCTCAGAAAATACACATCCCTACACTACACACAGCTGCCCAGTTCTGCTTCGTACTAGCTGTGTGCCCTTGGGCAAAGGAGTAACCTCTCTAAGCCTCACTTTCCTCATCTGTAAAATGGGATTCTTGTAACCTAATTTATTTTACAAGGTGGTTTTAAAGGATGAGAGATAATGCTTGTTTTTTTTTTAAAAAGCACTGATAGGACCCTCAATAAATCTTAGTTATTTTTACTAATTTCTCCCTAGCATTTAGTAGAATATAAGGCTTTGATTCCTGTTAAAAGATTTGCTGCCTTTAAGTGAGGGGATTTTTTTTTTAATTCTCCACCTACAATAATGGTCTTCAGCCCTGCTTGCATATTAGATACTGACTTATTTGGTCTGGAATGGGGCCTGGGGATTTTAATTTTTTTGAGGTGTGATTTAAGACAGTAAAGTACACAAATCCTAAGTGTATGGTTTAATAAATTTTTACATAGGGATACATCCATGTAACCACCACCCATATCAACATGTAGGATATTTGGCACCTGTATTTTTTTTTTTCTCCAGATGATTCTAATGGGCAGCCAGGGCTCAAAACCACTTCCCAAGCAGATGGCCATCCACAATGGTTCTTTTTTTTTTTTTACCATTTTTTTATTGATGTCTTAATAGTTTATAACACTGTGGGGTTTTAGTTGTACATTTTTGTTTGTCCATCACCTTGTGGATGTAACCCTTCACCCCTTGTGCCCACCCCCCACCCCCCTTCCCCTTGGTAACCACCAATCAGTTCTCTCTGTCAGTGTGTTCACTTATATTCCATATATGAGTGAGTTCATGCAGTGTCTGTCCTTCTCTCTCTGGCTTATTTCACTTAACATAATACCCTCTAGGTCCATCCATGTTGTTGCAAATGGGACAATTGTGTCTTTTCTTATGGCTGAGTAGTATTCCATTGTATGTATATACCACATCTTCTTTAACCAGTCATCAGTCGAGGGACACTTGGGTTGCTTCCACTTCTTGGCTATAGTGAATAATGCTGAAATGAACATAGGGGTGCGTATGCCTCTTGTGCACAATGGTTCTGACACTAGCTTTTCCTCCCTCCCCCAAATGCCCTGTGTGTTTCTCACCCCTGTGCCCATGCTCTCCCTACTATCATCTGTTTCACAAAGCTCTTGTCCCTCCCCATCTGTGTGCTCCCAGCATCTGGACACACCTCTTTTGTTGACCTGGGCACTTTGTACTCCAGAGTTGAGTGGGTAGGTGTCTGTCTCCTCCACAGAGCTAGGAGCTTCTCCAGCACAGACTGGATTTCTCTGGCTCTTCATATCCCCAAGCATACAAGAAACAAATGAGTTGACTCTGGTCACCACTACTGCCATTGGCTTCGCCCACAAGGATTAACTGTGATGGGAGGGAATGGGTACAGTTAAGTCTAGTTTTTGATAGTGGCCCTCATGGGGAGCTGCAGTGGGGCAAGCCCTGGTTGCACATTACCTCTGAGGACATCTCTGGGAAGTTGTCCCTCCTCTGGGTAAGCCCAGTGCTTGTCCCTGCACCGTAGCTCGTAGCGATTGTTGCACAGTGGCCGCTCTTCTTCCTCTCTTGCCTGAATCTTCCTGGACTTCAATGGCCAGCTCATGCCAACATCCCATTTTATAGTGTCTTCCAAGGACTCCAATCCTCACGGATTCCTTTATTCTTTTATTTCCTTTTGCGCTTGAAGTCCATGTCACGGTCGCTCACAACAAGCTTCTCAGAGCCGAGCTTCACATGAGAGGTGAGCTGAGCCTTAGTATCTGCTCTGTCCGCCTTGTAAAGAAATGGAGGAAAAAGATGTTTCAGAAATATTTTGGGAGTTTTAAATGTGGATTTTATTTGTTTCCTTTCTGACTTGTTTTTATGAAGGGAAGAAAATAGAGGAAATCAGTCCTCCCATTTTTGGCAGAAGGAATGTCATCCTTGAGGGGCGTGTAATGGAAGGAAAGTGCCATCTCCCACTGTCACCGCCCCCAGGCCTGAGCTGCCCTGGGACCCCCAGCTGAGGCTTTTTTTACCCTAGCGGAGCCTTCTCTAACTCTCTAGGCCCTGTGCCTAGATTTCCTCATCTGTAAAATGGAGATATATAGTCCTTTCATTTTAAGTCCTCTATACATACAAATAAGATAGAGAAAATCAGCTGAAAGTGGATTTTTAAAAACCGTCTTCCAAACCGTGTTTGGATATTTTCCTTAATAGCCAGAGATGCAAAAGAACTCATTCCTTATGCTGCAGCTATTTCTCACCGTGGAAAATAATCCCAGTCCAGCTCTTTGGTGCTTTAGTTCACAAGGTCCTTTATCTTACAAGAGCCTCACCACCGGCCTGTGAAGCCAAGACAGCGCAGGTATTAAGACGCAGTGGAGGTATCACCTTTTTTAAGAAAGCTTGAAACCCTGACATTGACCCCTCACCACCACCTGTCTTCATTCCTAATACTCTGTGTGTCTTTATCACCGCACCCACCCCAATGTAGGATCGTGTGTTTGTATGTCTTTTTCTCCCCCTAGACTGTGGGCTCTTTGAGAGCAGAGACCATCTTGTATCATTTCTCTATAACCAATCCCAGTGTGGTCCCATGCTGCCAAGTTCAGTACATCTTCGTTGAATTAAAGAATGAATAAGATTGGAGAGTTATCAAGTGGAAAAGGAACTAGAACCCCATTGTCCTGAGCCCAAGCAATTTGAGGATGTTTAACCTAATTCTTTTATGATTTTCTGCCTATTATATTATGGACTTTTGAAGTCTTTTTATGTCAAAATTTGTTTATTGTTATTGTGTTTTACAGCATCGTTAATTAAGGATACCTACATTCTTGTTTTGATGGATTGTATGGTGCTTCAAAATAGAAAATTCAGAATTTCAGAATCCCTAGTACAGTAGATAGATGGAAATTATTGACTCATTTTCTTTTGTCAGGGAGTGACTTTGAAAGATTCAAGTGATTTCAAAATCTAGCTTCCCAATGTCTGAGAGAAAATTCCTCAAACACTCTTAGCAGTCACAACAATTCTATAGGGTATAAAAGATGAAGTGATGACATTTCTGTTTCAAATTAACGTTTGCTAATTCTATAAATGAGAAAAGGTTGAATACTTGACTGCAAAATATTTTTAGCAGGAAACGATTTACTTTGGGAGACACTTAAGCATATTGTATTATATTAATACTAATGTGCAACAAATTCAGCCATTTATAGGAATAGAAAGAACCTGGATTAAGGTAAAGAACTCTTTCTGTACTAATATCTACACATTAAAGTGGAGAAAAGCCTGTGAATGTGAACTTAACCAAATCATGATAGATCAACAGTTATGAGAACAGAATCTTTCAACGGTTTTATTTTGGATTTACTTACTGCCATTTACAGAATCTCTGTGCCTGCAACCCAGTGGAATTTTATTTTGTTTTAATCGGATTTGTTGGCTGAGGCAGTTATATTTGAAAAAAAAAAAAAGTAACTTTTAACATCCAGCTGCTTTTCTGAGAATTGCCCATCTATGTAAAAAAAGAGTGGCACCATTAACATTTATGAGCAACAGATTTACATTATCATAAATTATACAGTAAACTATCTTAGCCTTGGATTGAAAGGTGTGTGTTTGCCTTTGAAGCTGATGTATTTTGACAGCACACCAGGAGGCAGCTCACTCTGAATAATGGGCAAGATGAGAGCCTCAGAGGAAAGAAATCACTCCCTTAAGTGAGCATAAACCAGATAGGGGGTAAATTAACTTCCCCACCTGGACACAACACAATTTTAGAAGCATGGATCACACAAGAAGTTAGTGCTAGCAGGGACCTAGGAGCCATTTAGTTATATCTTGTCTATTTACAAATGCAGAATCTGAGGCTCAGAAAAAAAGAATAATTCCCTCAACTTTATCCCAGTGTGTCAGTGATGGAGCCAGGAGCAGAAGTCACTCAGCGCCACCAAGTCCAGCTCCCAGACCCTGGGGAAAACCGCATCCACTCACTCAGCCTCCATTGCCTCCTTCATGAAATGAGCACATTGTTTGAGCTTTATTTGAAAATCTCATGTTTCAATAGTATTTGTAATCATGTAGGTGATTTCTCTCTTTTTTTGGTGAGGAAGATTGGCCCTGAGCTAACATCTATTGCCAATCTGCCTCTTTTTGCTGGAGGAAGATTGGCCCTGAGCTAATGTCTGTGCCAGTCTTCCTCTGTTTTGTATGTGGGGCACTGCCACAGCATGGCTTGATGAGCGATGTGTAGGTCTGTGCCCGGGATCCAAACCCGTGAACCCCAGGACACCGAAGCAGAGTGTGCAAACTTACCCACTATGCCACCGGCCAGCCCAATGTGGTTTCTGTATTTTACTACCTTGTAATATTAGTTCACCTCAAAGGAATGGCTACTTGGTATCTGACGTCCAGGAGTGGGGTGTCCAGGGATAGGTAACTGTGCTGTGAGGTCATTAGAAGAAGAAAAGTGGAGGTCCTTCAACTGCTGCTCTCCTATTATTCTAGGGTAACAGTAGGTCCTACTTTAGGCCAGTGGTGCACAGGGCTGTCCCCTATCCTGTTTTGTCTACACCTAAAATCCTAAAACTGGGTCCACAGTTGGGAAGTAGGTCTGATGACTTGCTCAGGAGGAGGTCATCTCTTAGTTGTGCCTATTAATTTACATTTCTGTACTCACTGTCTTCATTTTAGTGCCATCTACATCACACCCAAATGATTACCAGATTTATAACTAGTCATCTTGTCTTCCCAATTCATCTTACTTATCATTGCTAAAATGGTTCATCTTCCATCAAGACAGTATTTTTTGAGAAAATGTTGAAGGACCAACAGTGGGTTTCTATGGACCACCTCTGGACTGCCTGGCTTACAAAGGCTGTTCACTAGTGGTGGGTCTTTTTTTTTTCTTTTGACACTGAGCCACCCAACCAATTTACCTTGTGTCCCCTACATGCGCCTTACTGTTTTCCACCCTACCCAAGTAGCTTTCCTCTCTGCCAGTACAGAACTGAGCTCATGACTCCTCGGTCAAGGAAGTCCCCTCATTGGCTACTTCTTGACTTGTTGGCCCTTGAGTGCTCCTTGTAGAATAATTACTGGATCATTCAGTTCTGGTGCCTACATTGTCGAGGTCCTCTTGGCTTCAGAAAAGTGGTGCTGAAATTGCTTCTTCCTTCCTGAGGCTCTTTGGGGCCAGTTTAAGTCTCCCGAACCATGTGGCACCTTACCTGAGGCATTTCCCTTCCTGTTGCACTTCTGTGGGGAGGTTGACTCTGTGAGACTGGTACCATGTGAGGGAAAAGGAGTCCATTTAGCAGTGCCATTTCTCTCTAATAAAGAGAAACCTCACTTCACTCTGAAGCCACAAAAATGTGCTCTTGGCTTTGTTGGAGGGTGTCTGTTTTGGAAATTCCATGGTCAGAACCAGCAGAGCTGTGGCAGGAGGCTGTGTGGCTCGGCATGTCGAGGATCGAGTGTCCTGTCTTTCAAGTCAGCCAGGCTCCCTTTAAAGCCAGTGGTTTGCTGAGAGATCTTGTGTGGGTTTTCATTTTAAATGGTGCCCTTGAATGTGGCTCGTATTTGCATTTCATTGGAATATCCATTACAAAGCCTTCATAGTGGAGCACCTCCCAGGAACAGGGGCAAAATTAAAAGACTTGAAATGCCAGCTCCTTCGTGCATTCTGGAGATATGAAAGAGAGCAGTGTCTTCATTGGACCAGACCCAAGATCCCAAACCTGTGGGTACTGCATCCCTGTGGATCTCTGAGTCTTCACTGGGGTGTAGGAATCCATATACCTCCCACCACCACTGCTGCTGGTGCACTGCACACATGACATCTTCTCTACTCCTCTTTTTCAAATAAATGTAGATGCTCTTGGGATTTATAAATATTTATTTAGCAATGCTTTAAAATAACTTGTCAGAATTTTTAATTAATGGGCTAAAATTATATCTTTAATGATGTGGGAGTCTACATAATATTTTGATGTCATAAAAGTGCTCTCACACCCTCTGGGCAAAGAGCCAACGTACAAAGACCCAGGGAGTTGTCTGTGGCCATGTCTGTGTGGATAAACAATGGCCAGGGCTCTCAGTCAGAAGGGGTAGGCCCACTTGGGCTGATTGCCATGACAAGAGCAAGGTGTAGGCATAACTGTCCTTGCTGAAAAGCCAATTATATAATTAACTTCATCTGAGGGGGGTTACAGGCCAGCACCTTGTTAAACCATGTTGCAGGTGTAGCTTTCCTCTATGGACTTTTTACTTCAGGAATCTCTGATAAGTTCTTTGAGGCAACAGAGGTAAATGTTATGCCCAATTGCTTTTAGTTACAGCAACCAACATTTTAGTCAATATGGATACAGTGAAGAAATTTATATGAGAACCAGGCCTAACAGCAGTGCATTTTTCTGCTGAAGATCCTATTAATATAGCTGTTTTTCCCCCTTCATAGAACAGATGCTAATGGAGTAAATTATCTGGTCTTTTTCCTCACAAAGTTTGTGAAAGCTGAAACTTACCTGAGTCCTAAATGGCTCTGGAAATATGTGCCAGCCGTGGGATAAAGCTGAAATTTCAGCCCTTTGTCACTTTCCCCAGAGTTCACTTGGATTTTGGGGAGAGGAAAGTGGTGACATTGGATAGAGAGAACAGTGACATCAGTCTCCAGGCGTTAAAAAAAAAGTCTCTCCCATCGCCTCTACGGTGAGCCAAATTTTCAGTTTCGCAGTTAAGTTTAAACCTAAAGCTGTGTTGGCCGAAATAAGAACTTTGCTGAGTGACAATTCTGTTTTAAGGGCGTCTGTTGAGACCATGTTGCTGGCGTAGGAATTTAGCTTCATGGGGCAGGAAACGGTTTTGGGCTCGAGTGAGTAATGTTCCCCTATTTCAGATGGAAAAACATTGAAAATCATGATTTTGGCCCTCAAAGAACAGCTACTCGTGGCCGCCATGGTTAACTCAGTCTCTAGTTTTGCTTTGGCAACAATGGCCAATTTACCACAATAACAGGGACTTTGACTTTATGGTGCTTGACATCTTAAAAGTTGCTGAAGTGCCTCACAAGTTAGCAGACCAGACCAAATAGGCTTTCTTTTGTGCAGTATCTCAAGAAAAGGTGGAGGAGTGTGTGTGTATATATTCTTAATATTATAAATTATTTATATTTATGTATTACAAATATTATATTATTTAATATTTTAACACATATATAAATTTTTTAAACGCAGGCTCAGGTACTCCCTAGCTAAACATTTTAAGGCCCTGTCTGCAAAATGTGGACTTGGGAATGACTTCAGGCGTCAGAGGCACCTGGTTTTGGAAGAGCTGACTCTGTCATTTCAGCCCATTTTTTTTTCCTCAAGAGAACCGCGACCTAGGGCCACATGAGTAACTTTGTCATTTCCCATAGTATTGTCCTGCTGAGCCAAGGGATGTTCTTTATGGAGGTAAAGAGCCTCCCATACGATTTTTATGCTCGATCCATCTGCATTAGATCCCTACTGTCTTCAGGCTCCAAATCCACATCCTGAGCCCCGGGCAGGCAGGGCCTCCATCTCTTTCTTGGTCTCCACCTATTGTGCTCACCTCGATTCCTGCCTCTTCCGAGGCAGCCAGGCCTGAGTTCCAATCATCTACACAAATCACGTCACACTTACTAAAAGGAAGTGCAGCATTTCTGTACTAACTGGTAGGAGCAGGACATACATCTTGTGAGGCTAGATTAAGGTCTATATTTAATTAGAGGCACAGACCCATACCAACAAGAGGCTGCTCAGAGCAGGGGCCAGAGGCAGCCCGGTCACTCAGAAGGGGTCTGCCGCACCAGGGGTCTTGCCGGACCTGGGAAGCTGATGCTTGTTGCTCACCTGCCCATTCATCCTTGGGCTCACGTCAGCATTTCAGAGGAACCTGCAGGACAATTTTATGTCCTTCATTTAAAGAACATGTTTACAACCCCAACTCAGTCCTCACCGTGATTCAGGGAAAGACAGTGGAATTGGTGCCCCTGTCTCTGAGTAGCACCTGTCTCCTGCTTTCCTGAGGTGCACCCTCACCTCTCATGTAATAGCCTTCATTTGTCTGGGAACCGTTTTCACAAATCACTGTCCCTGCAGGTAGCTGGAAGGAACAAATGAGATAATTCCCACCATGTTCTCAGCACAGAGCCTGGCTCGCGGTAAGTCTTCTATAAATGTTAGCCACTATCATTATTGTTATTATTCACCTGCCTTTCGCTTTACAGAGACTTAAATACACATTACCCTGTTTAAACCCTTTACTTCCTGGCCTCAACCTTTCACTTTCTCCTGTCTTTGCCTCCAGATCTGCCCTGTCCATTAGTCTTTGTTGAATGCTACTCCCTCCAGGAAGCCTTTTCAGTGCTCCCTGCTTCACTTCCCAGGCCTGAAGTGTACTCACTCTTGCCCTCCCTCTCCTGTTCTCTCTCTCCTGGGCTCTATGCTACTTTTCATTTCCTCGAGCAAGGCTCCTCAAGACTCCCCGTCTTCAGTCCATTGTGGATCAGTACTTTTATAAGGTACAATGAAAAAGAAAACAATTAGGGGCCATAGTGGTTAAATTCACATGCTCCACTTCTGCAGCCCGGTGTTCGCAGGTTCGCATCCCGGGCGTGGACCTACACACTGCTTATCAAGCCATGCTGTGGCAGGTGTCCCACATATAAAAAAGTAGAGGAAGATGGGCACGGATATTAGCCCAGGGCCAATCTTCCTCCACAAAAAGAGGAGCATTGACAACAGATGTTAGCTCAGGGCTAATCTTCCTCATCCACAAAGAAAAAGAAAACAATTAAAAAATACCAGCCCCCATTTTTTTATTAGGATTACCAGACATAAAATTACACTGTCAAATTTGTGTGAAAGGCTTTAAAGGCTTACTTTACAGTTTCTGTACTTCTCTTGCCCCAGGCGGGTAATGACCAGGTCGAGGACTGGCTAGGTCCATGAAGCACACTCTGAATCGTGCAGTTACCTCATCTCCATCTCCACTGGCACGGTTATTCAGGTACATTGGAATCCAGTGACCTCAACCTCCCACACCTGGCAGGAACCATGCACACAGCGGGTGCGTGATAAATTAGTTAAACTGAATGAATGAATAAATGAATGCACAACAGGCATTAGTTGAATGAATGAATAAATGATTGTGCAGAGTATATTTAAAACTTGTAATCCTCAGGAAGAATTTTCTTAATGAATGGCATGCCAAAGGGATTATAATTGTTTTCTTTGCCTTTTATAAAATTCATTCATTTGCATTGCCCATTAATACTCATTCTTTTTCCTTCATTTTTAAAATTTTCCATCTCTGATAGCTAAATCGAGATAAGGTTTATGCTTTCACCAAAGTTTGGGCATACTTGAGAATATCCTGAGAAACAAGACATAGATGAGAATCTTAGGAGAATGCATACCTTGTGCTTTAGTGAGAATCAGAATTTCTGAATGTAATAATTGTTAATTAGAGAGCAGAAGGAAGAGATTATATAGTTATATGTATATGAACCTGACAAGACTAGTTACAGCTCAAGAACCATATTTGGATTAGCAGAGGTATAAGTTTATTTTGTTGTATTGCCTTCAATCACCAAATCAATGTTAGGTGAAAACAAGATCTCCCAAGATTTTCTTCTTCCTTGAGGAACACACTCTGGTAATTTTCAGAGACATGGAAAGGAACCAGTGCACCAACTAGCAGGGATGCTTTCCAGTAATCTCTGCTGCTAACTCAACAGAAGAGAAACCCAGATCGACCTCCTCTGTAACCACTTAAAGGAGGTTTTGAGATTTAAGGATAAGCTATATACATTCTTCTCTAGAAATCGTATTCTGCTGTTGTTTCTTACCTGAAAGGAAAATATCAAGACCTGCAAACCATTCAGCTTTCTTCATTTTCCTCTCTCACTCCCTCCCGTCTCACCTCCCCACAGACTTTTCAAGCCCACAGTAATCTCTCCTTCCTTTGGGGTCCACACTGTACAATCATTCAGTCCAGAAACATTCATGGAGGTCTCCTGTGTGCGAAGCAAGAGTGCAGAAATAAACAAGGCACACAGAAGCGAACAACTACACACATGTCGTCGACAGTCTATTGCACAAGTAATTACAGGAGTGATGCATCTATAGAAAGGAAGTGCAGGGTGCAGGGAGTATGGGGATTGTGTGGTAGACACTGACCCAATGGGAGAATGGAGGTCAGGGGAGGTTACTCCAGGGAATTGACATTTAAGCTCAGACATGAAGGATGGGTAGAAATTAACCAAGGGAAGTACTGGAGGGAAAGTGTTCTAGGACTTATGGATGATTCTGTTCTCTAACCATCAACCCTTCCAACAACTAGGATTATAAAATATGATATTGTGTTACTCACTAATTGCCTCAGGTACCAGTTTCTTATTTCCCCAATCACAGAATTAAGTAAATATAATAATAATCGTAAGTCACTCACAGGTATATATTAGTACTTACTATGTGACAGGCACTGGAACTCTGCAACAACTCTCTTAGTTAGATATTATAATCGTCCCTATTTACAAGTGGAGAAACTGAGGCACTAGGGGTTTAAATATCTTGCCCAAGATTACATAGCAAATAACTGATGGAGTCAGGATGTGAAGATTGGGCAGTCTCTTGGAGTTCATGCTTTCAACAGCTGTACTATTCTGCATGTGCTACAGGCAAAAAGCATCTTAGGTTTCTTTTTAGGTTTGTAGTTTCTAACACCGCGCTAAGTAAATCAACTCCCAATAATGCTTATCATTTACTCAGGTTAGACTTAGTTATCCCATTGCCAAAGGGTCTTTATTTAATTGAAAACAAGATGAGCTGGAGGAGGGCTTGCTGATTGAACCAGGTATTAACAGAGGCAGTGAGGTATTAAGAGATTGAAGCCACCTGGTTTCATATCGCCACTTTGCCTAATACCAGGACAAACTCGGTGGCATTTTTGTGAGAACTTTAAGTCATCTTTCAAATATTTACTGGGTAACTACAATGTGCTACTCACTGCTCTAAGCAATGAGGGTTCAAAAGTGAAGCAAACAGACAGGACCTTGCTTTCATGGAGCTTACATCCTGGTTTTGCAATAATATATGTAACCTGCTGAGCACAGTGCCCGTGCTGTTTATTTTATGGTTATGCGGTGCTGTTGTGTAGTGCTTTTTTACAGGCGGTATCGACATATTCCTGATTTTTTCATGAGGCATGGCAAAAGAGGATTTGTAGATGCTGATGGCAAATTAGACCATACGACAAGGTGGCTGTGGCTCTATAGAGGTCTTCATAATGACCACGACTGAATTAATCATACAACAGTTGGCCTCAGCTTTTAAGATAGTCAGAGTGTTCTCTTTGGGCATTAGACTAGTATTTTTGATACTGTGCATTTTAACAGTGATGTTATGGTGGTAACAAAGGTCTACATGCTCTTTCTGTAAACAGCCAGATAGTAAACATTTTAGGATTTGTGGGCAATGTGGTCTTGTTTCAACTACTCAGCTCTTCTGCAGCTGTAGCAAGAAAGCAGCCATAGACAATATGTCAATGAATGAGCATGGCTGTGTTCCAATAAGGTTTTATTTATAAGAGCAGGCATTCAGCCCACAGGTCATAGTTTGCCAACCTCTGTTCCAGAAGAAAAAATTCTGTTAGCGATAACATCACGCATGGCATTAACTTTTTAAGAGAAAAGAAAACATGAACTAATACAACAAAATAACATGAACTCACTTCAAACTCACAATACATTCCTTGGACACTTTTAAAAGTTTGAATTTGACTCTTGAAGGTTTGTTTGCATGACATTCTTTCCTCATTGGTTCAGAACTAAGACCCGTGCAAGGAAGAAATTTCAAGAACCGGGAAAGGGCATCTTTCCTGGGATAGAATCAGAGGAGATAAACTGTCCCATGGGAATATATGTTGGATGCAGGAAGAATTTTCATCAGTGAGGGCTTTGCATTATTGAAATAGATTACTGAGGAGGATCATTGCTGAAAAGGATTTTCCATCTCTAGACATTTTAAATTCTAGATAGGCCCCACTCTGGCAGCTAGTCAACACACAACTGTTAATCTCTCGCTGATTAAAAATCTGACTTTCTCCTTAGCTTGTCTGAGGTGGTTAGTTCCCGA
Source organism: Tapirus indicus (assembly GCA_031878705.1). Taxonomy (NCBI): domain Eukaryota; kingdom Metazoa; phylum Chordata; class Mammalia; order Perissodactyla; family Tapiridae; genus Tapirus; species Tapirus indicus. The sequence goes on along the minus strand of CM062918.1, from coordinate 52,491,649 downwards.
TCTGGCCAGAAAGCTGATGGTGGATGAACTTCATGGATTGTAGGTTCTCCTTGGGATTTGATCAGCTTTATAATATTAGCAAACTCGAAGGAATTCTCACTGAAGTGTATGGTAAGGGAGAGGAAGCCACTCTGAAATAGAGAAGAGGAAGCTTTCTCTAATGTCTTTCATGATATGAAATTTTATTCAAGGGGCCAAAAGTGCCGTCGGGTAATGGGACCACGACCAGCAAATGCTCTCCTAGATAAAAGTAAATTAACATATCAATAGTTTGTGGATCTTAGGTGCTTCCAAAGTGCTTGAGGGTATTTGACAACTTTTTCTTCCCTTAAGCAATTTTGCTTTCTCTTTGAAGAACTATTTTAAACAAAGAGAACCCCTATTCCAATCTATTTTGATCTCAAGGATGTCTGATTTAATGTAATTTTCTCACGTTCCTACCAACTTGCCCAAGGTGAGGAATAATTTACTTTGTTAGAGCAAAAGAACAAAGAACTTTCTGGGAAATGGAGAATAGTAGACTTCCTTTAAAAATAAAAACAGTACTGTAATTTTGTACATATTGGCAAAACTGCCACTCATCATTTTTAAACCTCTGTATTCTTAGATGGTCTGACTTACATTTTGAGCCTTTGTGAATTTGTTCCAATAGGCAGTCATGCAAAAATGCCTGTGTTCTCTATCAGTGGTCTCCTGTGTATTTAGATTTGGTTGATGGGTGTATTAGGAACAAGCAGAGCAGAGGTGAGTCCAGCCCACTAGATACAGCAAGCAATTTCTTCTGTCAGTTAAATACACGCCCACTTGAGAAATGAATGTAGCCAGGGCCAAGGTGGGCTGATGCTGCCTGTTCAGTGACTGTGCTCAGGAAGATGTGTGTAGGAGGGAAGCAAGGGTTCCAAGAAGACTCGGTACCTTCTTCTAGGATTATTAGGACTTAAATGAGTCTGAGGAAAGGACCCAGCACATAGCTTGTTTTCCATAAAGGTTACTTTCCATCCTTATCTCCTCTTTCTATTTTCAGTTGCTCTTAGGAAGACGTAATTTAATTCAAAAGAAAAGAAATTTGCTTAAAATCTGCTGCCAAAGAGTCAAGGGCCCATGGCCTCCTAGAATTCATAACCAGATGGAAAAAATATATACTGAGAAAAAATGGAATGAGAGTTATGCAATAAAGGATCACTGTTGGACAGCACAGGCCATGCCAGTACTGAGTGGGTGGTAAAATCGGTATGCAAAATAGAAAATTAGAAGGTAAGAGTGGGGGAAGGTGGAACTGGTCCAGAATGATTAAGGAAAGCTTCATGGGGGAGGTGAGGTTTGCCCAAGGCCTTGATGAGTGAGGAGAATTTGGATGGATGGGGAGGAAGGGATCACAGGTGGTGAGAATTATGAGCTCCTAGAAGGAAGGCATGTATTGTTTTTTTAAATCATTGCCTGGTGGTTGATAGGTATTGAATAGATGCTCATTAAATGAATGAATGATTCTTTTGATTTTCTCTTTCTCTGAACTTAGCCTATTTAAAACTGAATTCTGTACTGTCGCATGTTATCAAGGCAATCCTTCACTCTGGCTACACTGTTAGTGCCTTGTGGGAAAGGCCCATGTTTACTATTTCTGCATCTTCTACAGTACTAACTGGAATGGTGAGCATGGAGCACATGCTGCCTAAACACTCCTCATTAAACAAGTTGGCCGAACACACAGGATGCTAAGCCTTGGTAGAAACTAGCATTTTGTTGGGTACTTGGAGAAAGAAATCTTTATAACATGAATGGCTGTGCTACCGTGGAGAGCAGACCCACCTCTAGGATCTGCTTGAGCCTAGTGGGAATGAACCCATATACCTATTATGAGGGTCTCCATGCCAGCTAGTGAAAATAACCCTGGATTTTCCTGGCAACTAATTTTATATGTGAACTTGGCCCATGCTGCTTCTACAGTGTGACAACTTTTAGGCATATGTACTTTGGTTTATGATGGTCTAACCTGAAGAATGGAAGTGTTTTCTTCACATTGTATAAGGGAGCTAGTAGTTACCTAGTATCTACTTATCTCCTATGTGCCAGCAAATACGTTCAGTGCTTAACTCTCACAGTAGCTTTTGTAGATAATTCTTTTTCCATCTTATAAGAGAGAAGCTCGGGGCACTGGATTGGCTTGGCCACACTCATGCAAATAGCAGTAGAGGCTGAATTTGAACCTAGGACTCCAGTTGAGAGTTGCTTTCTTCCCTCTGTGTCATGCTGCCTCCTGTGTAACTGCACCTTCGTGGGTGACTGGGTTTGAACAGGCAGTGGGGAGAAAAGAGGCCATTTCAAATGAGGTACAATGATCAAGGCAGTGACCTTGGCAGGAGAGGAGAGTATGTTTGGGGATTGATGAGACATAATCTTGAATTCCTATGATTTGGTGGGGTTACTAAGGGTTCTGAAAAACTTCAGACTATGAAGCCATGGAAGCCACTGGAAAATTTTTAACTGGAGGAATGACATGATAAAATTACTAATTAATTAAACAAATACTTATTGAGCATGTATTATATGCCAAGTTCTGTGTTGGAGCAAATTGTACATTATTCCTCCTCTCGTGAATCTTTTATTCTGGTGGGGAAGATAGACATTTGTTAAATAATCTCATAAATGCTATGTATAATTACCAACTGTGGAATGGGCTTCAAAATAAATGTATAGGAGCTATGAGAGGGTACATGTGAGGCCTTCCCTGCGCTGAGGAAGTGACTTTTGAGTTGAGACCCAAAGGGTTACCTTAGTGAGAAGAGGGCTCCATGCAGAGAAATAGTATATGCAAAGGCCCTGTGGCAGATGGAACTTAACCTGTTTGAAGAATTGAGGAGGTGGCCTTCAGTGGGGCTGAGTCGAGGTAAGTGGGTAAGTAGGGTAGAGTGGGGGTAAGATATGGATGGAGAAGTAGACAAGGGCTGTATCTTGTTCAGGACCTTACAGACAATTGAAAGATGTCAGTCTTTATCCAGTAAGGTGGTTGTATGCTCCTTACTGTATGCACCCCCTGCCTTAGGTGGCAGTGGATTGTGAGCAGGGAGATGAAGACAAATGTGGAAGCTGGTAGTGACTGATCCCTGCAAGTTCCTCTATTTCAAAAGAAAAGGCAGAAGTCAGAGGTGCCATCCTCCTGTTGTGTTTGCAAGCTGTTGACACAACCTGGAAAGGTGAAGAGTTTTCAACAGACTTGCCAGAGTTTGTATTCTATGGGAACTGACAGAGCCTACAGGCTGAGGGGCTAATTTTAATAGAAATAACCTAGGTGGGTTTGTTAATTTTCTTCCTTCCCTCGATGACCTGTCTGCATAGCGTGAAGGTGCTTTGATGTGACTGGGAGAACAGAAGGATATTTTGTGCATAGCCAACCGTGAGAGGAATGCTGGTTTTGCAATGAAGAACGCAGGAAGATGACAGGTGAGTGGTGTGGAAGGGGGAGAGATTAGAACAGGTGTGGCTTTTCTTCCCACCTTCCCAAATGCAACCTTGTTTATCTAAGATTCATCCTTCTTCCAGCACAGAGTTACCTTTTTTGAACTTAGGGTGTTCAGAGTTCCAAGGAAATTAAACAAATTGGGGAATTATTTTGTCTCTGGCATAGTGTGAACATCAGGGGTGGGGAAGAAACCCCTTCCTCTTTCCTCCGATTCATTGAGTTTGTTGTTGCTCCCCTTTGGTGCCATAAAACTTGTGGTGTTTGCAGAGGGCCTTTTAGGTCCAAGTCTCAGGGCACATTCTGCCCGTGTAAATGGATGGCATGGGGAATGGCCTCTCCCCTGCATGCAAATGATCTTGGTGTTGCTTTCTTAGAGCTCTTTGCTGGCTGCGGTGTCTGGGATCTGTTGTGGGGGGTGAGTTGCCAGGACAGTGTGAACGCTGTGGGAATTAGAATGGATTCCTGAGCCATCTGCACCCACTGCCTTTGGGTCTTTAAGCTCTCCCCACAGTGGCAGGCAGACTCTCCATAGTGCGGACAGAGCCAGACACTGAGGAAGTATGGATGCCGTCAGCTGCCTTAGTGGTCCTTCTTGCCATCCTGGTGTCTGTGGTGGTGTTTGTTTTGCAAAGTCAGCTGGATATGGGGAGGGCTCTGCTTCCTGGTGCGTCACCCACCCTGTGAGAAAGCCCTCAACCTGTGGTTTACATCATGCAAGTGGAAGTCTTTACACTCTCCGTCCTCAATTTACCAGGATAGAGGGAGCAGGGAGGGACAAAAAGGGTCTGGATGATCCGGTTTGCATCCAGTTAACTTTCAATTATCAGGCGGCTGATTGCCCATGCAATCATGGTTATGACCCCTCTCCCCATGACCTCAGTGTCATTCCTCTACCTCCACATTCCTCAGCCCCACCCCCAGGGGAGGGCAACTCATATCCCACTGTGCCTTCCTTCTGTTAGCTAGTACACTGCTTACTCCTCCTCTTACTCCTACTCCAGAGCACGCTGCCTCCAGTTACCCACCTAAAATCAGTGGAAGGACTTAGGAGCAAGGGAGATGTGGGGGTGTTTGAGTAGAGACATTTATTATACAGATTTCTCTCTGCCAAGCATATAGTAGGCACTCAGTAATTTTTGTTTAGCTTTAACCCTGCTGAGTATTCAAAACCGAGACATTCAGATTCAGAGTACAGACTGATTCTGAAATAGGGGAATGGCGTCTCTCACTGGAGCTTGGAAAAGCATCCGGTGGTCCCTCTTAGGAAAGCGTCTGGTCCATTAACTGGAGGAATCTGATTTTGTGAAATACTGTCACGGAGGGGACAGGAATAGTCAAGCAAGAAAAGGTAGAGAGGACTGTGTTATATCAGCAGAAGAAAAAGTGGGGGCGTCTTTCCGAGTGGGAGGTGGCGCTGGAGAAGAGCACGTTTGGGGGGATTTTGAGAATTAAGCCCTGGGGTGTGGGGATGTCGGAGCAAAACCAGGAGGTGGTGAGTGCACAGCAGAAGAATCTGGATCAGTCCTCTAACAAGAAAACAAAACTGTGCTTTTGACAGTCGGGGCCATATAAAAGGGAAATGGGATATCAAAGGATGTTTTAAGAAGAGCTTTGGATGTCAGGGGAATGGAGCGGAGGGAATACAGAGCAGAAACTAAGAGCTTGGGAGGCCAGAGGTCCTCAGCTGTGGCCCTGACAGTTGGGGCAGCCAAGGCCAGAACTCACAGTGGGAAGCAGGGCTTTTATTTTGTTATTTTAGAAGAAGGATGTTTATAGGCCTCTCAAGGAAGAGGAAAGATTAGGTTTCACCGTCTGTGTGACATTTCAGAGTCAGTCATGGGCAGTACTGAGAATGTCAAGTCGGTAGCATGTCAAGAGGACGGGGCTTCTTATATGGAAACCCCAAGAGTGGAGGTCTGCACCCTGTATGACAACTGTTGACAAGGATGAGTATGTGGATTCTCTTAAGCAACCGCTTTCCTCACTGGGGCCAGGACCTGGACCAGGGTATAGGACCTTGTAACAAGGGCTGGGAGAAATGTCTATGCAGCTGTGCTAGGATCCAGGGGAACAGCCTGGGGCTTGTTCCAGTGACTTCTCAGCCAATGCTCCTATCCCAGGTGTGTGCCTGGGAGATGGGCTCCTGGTGATCTAGGTTAGCTTCGAAAATGCATAAACCAGAGATGCACATTGTCCCTCTGCCTCATCCCCAGATGGAATCCATCACCCAAGATCTTGAGAGTTACTTCCAACATTCATACCAAACTAATCCACTGTCCCCACTCTGGTCCAGGGCCCACTGACTCCCAGCAGCCCTCTGGCCAGCCTCCTACTTTTGCTCTTACTCTCCACCTCCTCCTCCTCCAGGGTAAAACAGGGAGAATGTTCTTTTTGAAATGCAGATCTGATTCTGTCACTCTCCTGCTTGGAAGCTTTCTTTTACCCCTAGAACAGAATTTAAAACCCTTCAACAGGTTTACAAAGTGTTGCATGATTTTATTATTTTCAAGGAGGAATATTTACTGGACACTCAGAAAAAAGGAGAGATTAGATTTCCACAATCACTCCTGCTTCACCTTCCTGTTGCTAAATTCTAGTCACACTGACCTTTCAGTTTCTTGACTGCATCAAGCTCTTTGCCACCTCAGGGGCTTTGTACGTGTTGTTCCCAATGCCTAGAAAATGTTGTCTTCTCATTCTCTCTCCCATCTCTGTCCTTTCTCCTTGGCTAATTCCTACTCATCCTTCCAGTCTCAGAATAAATATAATCCCTTGCTCAGTGTCTTGTGGTCTCTCATTACCTTTGCTTACTCTTACTTTTCTTCCATTCACTTTGTCACAATTTGCAACTGGATCTTCATTTGTGTGATTACTTGCTCAGTGTCTACTTTCTCCGTTAACCATAAACATCTTAAGAGCAGGGGCCATACCTGATTTATTCATCTCCCTGTCTCCAGTCATTTAAAATAGATTGAATAAAAGAATGAATGATTGAGTCTATTATAGCAGATTGCTATGTCTCTGTTTGTGCTTCTGTGCAGGTGAATTTAAGTAGTTATTCATTATCTATTAATTTGTTCATTTTACAAACATGTAATGAGTGGTGAGTACATGCAAGCCAAGAATAAGGCGTTATCCCCTGTGTTCAAGGGGATACCAGTGGAAGAGAATAAGCTAATATTCCCTGAAGTAGAGAAATGTTCTAATAGAGTTATAGACAAGGTGGCCTGGGTGCACAGCCTCTTGTGCTGGTATTCCAGGTAGCTTGTGAAGTATAACTTTCTGAAATTAGAGCCGGTAAGAATCAACGTACCAGGGAAGTGATTAACCATTCCCAGATCTCATCAGAAAGACATTAACCTAAACTGTGAGGAGTGTACGACAAGTTGTGATCTAGTTAATTGTAACATGAGGGCATGTGCTGGTGACAGATAATGTGGTGGCTGATAAGGAATATTGAAAACTGGAGCCTGGGAGAGCAAAGGTGTATCACCGCCCCCACCCTCTGGGGGAGGGGAGGCTCGAATTCGAAATGAATGGTCCGCAGGGACCCTGGAGTGGATAAAGGCAAACCGTTCTGCGGCTCTAATGTGGAACCCCAGTTCATTTAGCTTGTCAAAATGCTATTACAAATTGGGAGAGCATTTAAAAATTAACCACTCATAACTAGGTGGTGCTGGGGAGAGGAAAGGGAGTAACTTCTGATTCTTTGGAATTCTGCCTGTAATTTAAGATGATTGACCACTTTATTGGATTTAGTAAATTAAATGTATTTGCTGCCTTTTAAAATTATGTATGACAAGAGATAACAGTACTGAATCCAAGTTTACTACTTCTAGAATTTTCTTCTCTAACTCTAGAAAAATAACCTGTAGATCATTATCTGAGTGTGTCCTACGAACAGGTTACCGTTCACCTGAGGGTAGAAGGTGAACTTTATTTCCTGACTTGATGAGTATTTTATGATAAGCCAGTTCTGGCCCATTAACTTCATTTCTCAAAGTGCAGGTTTTAAGAGTATTTCCTAAAGGAGTTGCCACTAAAAATGAAATGAATCCAACTTGCTGGAAATAAAAATGGTCACAGCTGAACATGATGCACAGTCTTGATGAAAATAGTTTTTTGTTTTTGTAGGGGTATGTGTGTTTTAGTTTTGAAGTAATAAATTTTATAAATAACAACCAACATGTGCCTGATTAACAGCCTAATGTCCAATAACTACTAAGAATGCCTGTGAAGTATGACCCTAACCTCCCATTCTCCTTGTATCTTTCCTAATTTATCTAGAAAATTAAACAAGGGAGGTAATGTTCCAAGAAAGCCATCCCCTCCCCTGCTGGGGATTTAGTGGAGGACAAGACAGACTGTCCTTTTGGAGATAATTGTAACGCACATTTACAGGGGCATCTGCCTGTGTATAGATAGCTTTATGCAAAATGAATCTGCCCAAACCCTGCACTGGGAAGTTGTGAACAGGAACCGCATCATGGAATTCCGTATTGTGGGGTGTTGTCTCAATTCAAGGATGTCTGCGACTGCCATTTCAATTTGAGTAAACAGGCAGATATGAATGGTCACTGGGGTAAACCATAATTAGGTGTGTTCTTGAGATTTCTTAGAGTGATTCTTTCATACCTTTTTAAAATCGACAATATATGAAAGATAAGTTTTCCCCACAGATGTTTCAGCTAATTGCTCCTTCTAGGTAAAGAATGTCCCCATTTCTTGGTCTGTCTGATGATCACTTTTCATTTTCTGCCATAAACTAACTTAATTTGCAAATGAAAAATTTCACTGAAGCATACGTTGCCTGCAAGGGAATTACAGCCCTGCACCTCTGGAAGTGTTCGGTAGAACACGCGATTGCATTTTACACAAGACTTATGATTTTACTTCACAGTTAAAATAACAATTGCTCCTAAGTGGTACTTATTATTTTAAAAAGTTTAGACATTCCAATAACAGTAATCAAGAGGAGTTATGCTCGCTTTAAAGCAAAGCAAATGAGGAGTAATTGTCAAAACTTACTTAGTATTGCCTGTTTGTAGGGGAAAGTTTTCCTCAAATCACACCAGGTTCCCTTGTTGATACATTTCACTGATGGTCTTTCTAGATAATCAGAGACTGGAAGCTCTTTACAGCTTGGTGTCCAGAATAGAGTAGCAATTCTCCAAGCCCAACATATCCGCTGGGGTTTAGTAGAAGCAAAATAGGATTTAGATGAGGCAGAGGACTGGGTTCCAGTCTTAGCTCCTACAGTTATTGACTCTGTGGCTGCCCAGAAGGTTGTTTACCTTGAATATCAGTTTTCTCAACTGCGAAGTAAAAATTAAAAGGTCAAGGCTTTTTGTGTGGACTGCAATGAATCCTGTTTGTGACAGCTGCAACAGCATCCTGTGTGAAAGGTAACAGTGCATCAAGCTTAATACTTCTTATAGCCCCTGTGGTTTAGGGCGGTGACCTGATTTATAGCCCAGATAGAGTTATTTAAAATTTAAAAAAAAATTTCCAAGGCGAGTTATCGAAGGACAACTTCTATGTTTGTTTGTCGGTTCTTTTCTACTGTAACTTAGAACTTTATTTTATCCAGTTATTTATTCCACAGATATTTACTGAGCTCCTACTTTGTGCTAGGCACTGAGGATGAAACTATAAAGGAGAAAAAGGCCCTGCTCTGAAGGTTTTCCCCCTCCAGGCAGAGGGAAGACAGCAGTGGACAGTCCTAGAGGCTGAAAGAGCTTGGAAGGCAGAGTGGCTGCGGTGAGGGGAGGGAGGAGGAGATGGCTGGAACTGAGGTTGGAGAAAGAGGCAAGGTGGGCACGTGGGGCCTTGTAATTTTGGGGAAAGGGTTTGGATTTATTCCAGCCTTGTGAAATTCGTTTTATTTACTTTGTGTGCAAAAAGCCCTTTAAAGTTCAGCTATTTGGCTGCAACTCCAGTGTGCCAGGACAGCATATGAGACAGGGCAGAGCCTCTCCGCGCTCCTCTCTCCCAGTCAGGCAGTCTTACCTGTTTTTCTGGACCCTGCTCCAAACTCATTCCCCAAGATCCTCCACAGTCTTCCTGTTTGCTTTTTCCTTTTGATAGGACTTTTCACATTCTGCCTTGTTTTAAATTCTTGGTGTTGGTCTCCACTGGTAGAATGGGAGCCTCGGACTGCCGGGGCCTTACCTCACTCACTTTTTCTTTTGCATCCATTGCCATACACGTGTGCCTTCTACCCAGGAGACGCCCAATAAATATTTATCGAGTTGAAATAACGCAAATCTGAATAGCAGGCCAGCAGGGAGTAGTTTTCCAAAGTGCTGGCAGCAGAGAGCAGCTGATCGGAGAGGATGATGGAAAACGTATGGTGAGCACTCACAAGATGCTTTCATTATTTTATTTGTCTTTACTTCTCATGGAACTTAATGGGTCCATTAGAGATTGTTTCATTTACTTAGATGGATATGATTGAAAGGATTGTTAACCTGGAAACTTAGAATTAAATTCAACTTCAAGGGAGTGCATTTTTATTCAATTTTCAAATTCCAAACATAATACATACTCATAAAAATTCAAACATGTAAGAAAATATTTAAAGTAAAAAAATGAAAATCAACCCCTCATATCCTCTATATCATCCCCCCTTCAGAGGTAATTATTGCTAAGAGTTCCTTGTTTATTTGTCCAGAATTTTTCACCTGGTATAACTGAACTCATTGGGTTCACCTCTTGGTGAGTGTGGAGCTGAAAAGCACAACCGAGGCGGAAGTAGGGGAAGAAACAGATTTATTGCTTACACAAGCAATGGAGAACACCTGGGATATTTCCCAAAAGCAGTGTCTCTCCGAGCTCAGTGCAGATGGAGACTTCATACACCAGAGCAGAGGATAACGGGTTTATTTGTAATAACTGCGCTCATTCAGGGCACATGCTTAGCAGGTAAACGGGCTACTACATACATCGCATGATCTGAAAATGGCTGTTTGGACCCTCCCAGAGGAGAATTTAAGATGCTAATGAGTTTAAGGTAACTTTAGGATGCTTGGAGCTGGAACATTTTGCAGGGGTCTTGCTGCAGCTGTGTAAGTTTCTCTTCAAGATAGCAACATCTGCAAAACGGGGACATCGGTTTCTGTAAAACACAACATATAGTTCCTTCTTGTTCTGAAAAACATTTGACAGACCATGTTAGTTATGGAAAAAATCCTCAGCAACCTTTTCCTTGCTTGGTTCCCTGGTCACACTGGTATTCTGTTTCCCTTTGTCCATGTCAGTACATAAAGATCTGCTTCATATTTATTATTGCATAGTCTATTATTTACACTTTCCCTTTCGAAAGCTATTTAGATTATTTCCAATTTCTTGCTATTATAATGAACTCTTCGTACATACCACTATACCACTCAAATGGTATATTTTGCTGAGTCAAAATGAGTGCATTCTCCATTTTTTTAAACATGCGTTTTTGTCTCCCTACTGTGTGTGTGGCACTTTGCTTCCATAGTTTTCCAAACCACACAAAGATAAATTAGATATTGCCTGTGCTGTCAAGGAACTCATTGTGTGGTGGGAGAGGTGGCTCTACCTAAGTAATTGTACACAGTGAATGAAAGCTAGACTAGAGTGTGCAAGGTATCATGGTTACCTAGAGGGAGAAGGATCACATCTGCTGGTGGGTGTCAGGAAAGGCTTTGCCAAAGAGGGGCTAGGCTTTTAAGGCAGGAGGGCGGTCTGGAGAAGGACATTTTGGGACAAAGAAAAGCACCAGGAATAGTGCAGCTGGGATGTAGGATGTTGAGGGAGGGAGAAAGAAGAAAAGGTGAGATTGAAGGGGTAGGCCAGGACCAAACTGCAGAGGCCAGGACCAAATTGCAGAGACCTTTGTGATCTATTAAGGGGCTTGTAAGAAACCTCCGAGTAAGCAAGAGTTTGGAGTCTTTCATGAGCTTCTTTCTCACTCCACTGCATTTTATGCAAATATGCAAGAGATTCCTGCATATTCAAATCCGTGTCATAATGAGCTGTTTTAGAAAATAGTCCCTGCTATTCCAAAGAATCCTTGCTAATAAGCCAGTTAAAGAGTAGAGCTGCTCTTACAGCATACAGTGCTTTTCAGCAGGACAGCCCCTGTCTTCTGGTAACTCTGCACCTGGGCTAACCTCTTTCTTGCTGTCTCCCCACTCCTGCCCTCCTCTACCTCTGCGTAGAGTCTGTGTGCAGAAAGGCCGAGTATCTTTTGTGGATTCTGCACATAATGGATAGGACTAGTCCCCAAGGATGTCAGCCTGGCAATCTTTAGAGTGTGAAATCCATTTTAAAAGGGATCAGGAAAAAAAATCAGAAAGAATGGGGAAAGACTGTTTAGATGGGGTGGTTTATGCAGTTACTGGCTTTAATTTTTATTTGCTGGGAAGGGTTTGAGAGAGAGACATGTAAGGTAAATTCTCCTGTGAAGTGCTTGTAAGAATTGCCACTCCATCAGCAGGGAAACCGCAGACCAGGGCGCAAGTACTGTGAATTTAACGCAACCTTGGATTAAATTCCTCAGGTAAGCCTGCTAGTCGTGTGTCCCCAGTGCATAGTTATCCAGATGTCCTTTTGGGATGGGACAGCACCAATTTTTAATGATTCTGAACCGCCTTCCCTAGACACCCAGAGGCTGTGTTCTGCTGACTGTGGAAGCTCTTTGTGTGAGCTCCACGGGCTGCTGTGTGTCAGGATGATTTGGCTCTGGCCTCTTCTCTGGGAGGCTGCACATGTCAGTTTCTCCATCTCTGAAATGGGGATTATAACCTCTCTCACAAGGCCTTTATTGTAATAGATAATTTTGTGGGACTATTTTGTTAAGAAAAATAAAGATTTATGATATTAAAATATGCACGTCTAAAATAGCTTCCAGTGCTTTTTGTCTGTCTTTGCCTGAATTTCACTACGTCTGTAAGTGAGATTCAGCATTTTCTGTGGACTGCGAATTGTTGCTACTAAATGAGCTTGTCAGTCTCAGCTAGAGAAGAAAATGTCCTTGGATTTGCCCACACTGCATTGCTTTGCGAACTTAAACCAGAGCGCTAGACACGGAATGAACCCTATTCCAATTTTTCCTCAGAAGGCTGCAGCTCCATGAGGGACACTGGTGCACACAGCCATGCCCCAGAGCCCCATGGAAGCCTCGATAGCCTTCAGCCCTGGCTCTGCCGCAGACTTCCCCTCTGTGGTTGTGGGCCTGGGCGAGGTGCTGCCCCCACAGCCTTGCTTTCCTCATCTGCAAAATCCCAGCTCTGAGACTCATCAAGAGGAGCCAGTCTTTGCTACTTTTGCTTCTAGAACTTGGAAGCCAACTTTTTTTGGCATTTTTCTTTGTGGCCTGTGATTTATAATTCCAAACCTCCTGGTGATTATAAAATAAGCAGTGGGAAAGAACAATCCAGATGCCTTTGGGATATATCTTGTCATTCTGAGGACTGGGTCTTTGGTGTGAAAGATGGGTCAGTTTGGAGATTTTCCTGACTTTTGGAGAGTACTTTGTGCCTCAGGGGACTCCTGGGTGTTTGTTCAGGGCCTCTGTGGGCTGCCTCCAGGGGTGAGAAAATAATGGACTGTGGGGTCCCCAAGCCCCTACTACTCCATCTCAAACAAGCATCCTTATTTGTTTTCTCATTTGCCTATAGGATTTTGCATAAGATTTTAAGGAAAGGGTTCTGCTTTAAAAAAATAGCATTTAAAACCTCTAGTTTATGTACTCTGCGATTTTTATCCTTGCACAACCTTGGCGCTGTCTTATCTCATCCTCCATGAAAATGGAAAATGCATTTGTCACTGGGGCCCAGCCCCCAGACTGAGTTGATATTTACAAAGTTGCCGGGATTTCTCAGATGGGTAGCCACTGACCTTGTTAAGTTGCATGCAAAGTCTTTTTATTAGCGGTTTTATGTATGGCTTCCTTTAACATTATTCGTACATATTATTAAAAGCTCTTTCTTTCCAGAAAGTAAGCTTTTTAAAAAGTGTTATCTTTTTTTGTATTTAAATATTTTTAAAAGTATCTTCTTAGTAAACAAACCCCTATTACAAGTGTCTAAAGTACTTTGGAAACTGCCTGATATGATGACCTCTGCTCATCCTGGTCTTCCCTGCCCTTCAGACCTGTGCAGCATTCTCCTGGCTGGGCATTGTAGCTTATCCCCGGACAAACCAGCTTATTCCCACTCTCCAGACCACTGGAAAAATCTTTCAGAAATGAGGACCTGACCAGTGACTCCCCTGATTACAGCTTTACACCCAAAGGGCAGTCTGTCCATCCATGCCCTGAAGTCTCCAACTCATTCAGTAACCTTTACTGAGTGCTCGTGATGTCCCAGGCCCTGTGCTGGGCACTGAAGAATCAAGGTTGATGTTGAAAAACAAAACCTATGAGCCCTCAAGGAGATGCAGTGCCTTCTCTCTGGAATCTTCTTCTCTGCCTGGTAAAATGTGAGCTCACCTCAATAACCAGCACACGTAGCACCTCTCGTGAATTCTTCTTTACTTAGGCAAAGGAGCTTCTCTCTCATCCCTGAAGCACTTTGAACATATACCCATTCTTCTTCTTCTACATTACGGTTATTGTGGTTAGCTGTCTGTTGGGAGGACTGTGCGTCTGAAGGTCAGCAACTGGGTCATATTTGTTATCATATCTCCAGCATCTGGCCCAGCCCTGGATACCTACTAGTTGTTCAAAGAATATTTCCCTTTCCTCCCTGATCTTTCCTATCCGAACTGGAAAGAACGTATCCCTCCCCTTTATGATATTTCTCTCTTTCCACTTTTAAAATAGTTATTTATATAGCTGTTTTCTCTTTCCTGCTAGAATGTAAGCTCCCAGAGCGCTGGTCTCTTGTCTGATTCATCTTTGTCTTCCTCATAGAACCGTGAGCACAAGATGTGCTGGGAGCCTTTTGTGGACCTTATCACATCTTGTTTGAGGGAGCTGTGTCATTGCTGAGGAGGCCCCATTTCTGAGAATGTATTCCTGGTTTGTCCCATAGCCTGTGAGTGGACATCACCTAGGGGTGGGGCAGACACAAGCTGAGCTCTGTACTGGCATCTCTTAAAATAGACCAGACAGCAACAGCTGAAATATCTGCTACGTGGATTCTGCTTCTTTATACCTTGTAGTCATATTTAATTAGAGTGGGTGAGAGGAAAATATCACTCTGAGGCCAATTTAATGGCCTAGATCTTCCTTCCAGTAGCTGGAGGGTAAATCTCTGCCACCAAAAATCTATAGGTCTTTCTGCAGGCAAGAATCCTCAATATTCTGAGATCTCTGTGGAACCTATGGAAATCTCAGTATTTTTGTTCAAACACCTAAAGGAAGAGTAACCACAGGAATGGTTGTCTCTTGATCCCCTATCCTTAGGAGAAAAAGCTGGATCTTTCCAATGCGTATCATACCTTGACCTGCCACGTTCATCAGCATGAGGCTCCATCCTGTGCCCAAGTCCTACAGGTGAGGCACAGCCCTGGGCCATGTTGAACTTGAGTGAAGATCTCAGGACATCATGTGCCTCATCAGAGTTGGCAATGGAAGCAGGGAAGTCTATAGTTCTCCCCCTGGAGTAATTGCTGTCCTCTGTGGGCCCATGAGTATGGTAGACATTGTTCATTTTCATTCAGTACCTCACTGCTCAAATCCTATTTAATGGAACTCTGGACCTCTGTTGACCATAAGTGAAGGATGATGGCACATAGACTACGTCTAGACCTTGTGGGGCAAGAGAAAGATTATGCCTTGCTCTTTCCTCGCCTTCCCTGTTATCTTCAGAGATGGCTGTCAAGTTATCAGTCGTGATGAGAACAGCTTTGCTACAATCACCACCTTCCAGGAGTTGATGTGAAATGTGCTTTCCTCAAGAAGAGCCACAATCCCACAAGTCCAGATGAGCAATCTTATTGTTGACCCACCTGCAGTCACCACCATATCATGGAATTCATTATGTGTGGGTCACTCTCCCAGACGGTTTTTTGCATCTCCCCACTGTCCAATGTATCCTCTGAATACAAGGATGAAAAAAATCAACAGCTCAGCTATTGGTGGTGGAGAGAGAATTGCACCGTTTGCCTGTGTCTCCAGGCTTAGGGGAAAATGCCCAGATAATCTACCATGTGGCTTTGTGCCTACATCATTTATTTGGCTTGTGCCCTTGGCAGACCCATACCTGATGGCCACCTGGAACAAGACCTTGAGCTGTGTCTTGAAGAAGCTTTGAGTCCAGGATGGTCTCTATGGCACCTAATGCATTCATATTGAAGGGAACCTAGTCATAGGAAAGGAAGCTCTTCTTTCTAGTTGGTATTTGAGAAAACTATTACAGCTGGAAGAATATTGCCCTTTTTTGTTCACTTATCTCTTCGTGGGTTAACTGAGTAAATATTATGAACTTAGTCACATGAGAGAGAGTCTGAGAAAACAATGAGAGTAGTACTTCTTCAGAAGAGAAGTCCAGGAGAATTAGGCAGCAGTGTTCACAGCAAGTAAAGAAGGAGGCAGGAGAGTAGATCTGGAGGTGGGGAGTGTTTAAACAGCAAGAGGCCTGGGGGTAAAATGTCAGAATAGGTCTGCACCAACTTCATCATTCACCTACACAGTCGCCTAGCTTCCTTTAGAGTTTATTTGGAAAGAGGAGCTGTGGAGAAGCCCCCAGATCTCCAGTTTGAATTCCCTTAGCACATTGCTTCAGAACCTCAGATGGTATCTGTTGACTGGAGGGGAAAGAGGTCTTGACTGTGGTTAGTACTCGCCATTCTTCACACAATGCCAGCACCACCCAGGGCAGTTCATAACATTTTAATTTCCTCTAAAATATACTTTTATTTCATTTTGCAATGTGGAAGCCCGTCAGATTGTAGAGATTTAAGTAGATGAAAACCGTTATTTAAATGGAATCTCATGGAAGACACACCCAGAGATCATTTTCATTCATATTTTTCCATTTCTTTTGGCAGCAATAATGAAGTATTTCTATTTTCATTGTTGTGTAGTGTCATGGGGCATATTCTTTGTGGGTTTAGATTCCAGAGTAGCATATCTGATTTATACTTGATAAAACAGTGTTTGCCAAGTAATTTTGCTGAAAAGCAGCCACTTCGGCAGAAAGGAAAGAGCCTACTATAAAAAGAACAAAGCATATAATGGAGCTGCAATGGAGTTTATTGGGACCAATAGATGTCGGCCTCTAAGAAGTCTGGAGACTAAAAGTTTGCTGGATTAGACTTAAATTTATATTTTATTTCATTTTTTTGGACAGTCTGCCAGCCTTTAAGTTAAATAAGTTCCATATTTACTTATCACCAAGGCCCTTGATTATTTCTTCCCTGTAGGACTGGTCACACCAAGCTGAAAAATATAAGTGACAATACATTTGTTGTAACCATGGAAACTATTGTTGTTGACTTATTAAGCATTCTTTTTCCTGATCCCAAACAATATGGTCTGTTGGTCCAGGTTCCCTGGAGGGTTGGCTTTTCCCTTATCAGATAGACCAACTTTAACTTTATATCTTGGTTTGTTCAGTTGTTTGACTATGGTGTCGGCTTCTTGGAACATAAAAGCCAGTCTGGGGACCACCATCAAGTGTTTAAAAGTGCTTTTGAAAATTGTTTCAAAGAAAATTTTAATATATGCCATGTATTATAAATCAGGAAAAACCAAACATTACTTTGTCCTTTTTCTTCTATTGGATATGGATCCATAGAAACAGTCCTTATGTTTCTAGTAATGGGTGGATACAACAGTACTCAGCAGCCCAGGGCACCACTAGACACTCAGCAAAGTGAGTCTGCTTTTCCTGGTCGTCCTCTGTGTGTGAGGTTGCTTGCGGATCGGTAGAGAACATCATGTGAACGCTTCCTATAGTCCATCCACTAAGACTGTCAGACTGAGGAAGCTGGGTGGGGTAAATCACTGAGTCCCAGCACCCACATCCTGGAGGGCTTTGTGGTATCCTTTGTTGGAGCGCCATAGCCGAGGCCTGCCCCGGGAAGTGGGAGTCTTTGTGCACCAAGCCCCAGAGCCCACTGGGCTTCTATCATTAAACAAGCCCTCAAATCACGCTCAGGCGGTGGCAGTTGTAGCAATGCTAACGGACGCCCATTTTGATGGCAGTTTGGCAGGGAGTCAAACTTTGGCCCTAAAGCAGAGGTGGTGTAATTAGACAGCTGAGATGCATTCTCTAAACACACACTTTTAATTGATTTCAGCTTGTTCAGTTCACAAAGATAGAGCTCTGACACACAGCAGCCTTCTTAGAGGGGCTTATTTTTACTTTTCCTTTATTCAGCAGCGTAATTCAACAGCAACAGAAGCAACAATAATACAGAGCTCTAAAGAGCGCGTATTTGGCACGGCTCAGATACAAAAAGTATTATTAAGAACTAATGAGTGAGATAGTTAGATGTTAACCGGAAAAGCATTAATGAGCAGAAGAGAATTCTGGCATAAACATCTGTTTCTGAAGCAGATGTTACCTTGTAAATCTGCTGAAGAGAAGCCTGTGTAAATGGAACAGTGGACCATTTTAGGTAATAGGAAGGACTGAATGATACTGCAGGTTTTCAGATACTGTTTTTTGGCTGTTCTGAGACTCACAGATGACTGTGTGTGTCGAGGCAGTGAATTTTGGGGGCCTTTTGGGGGTGAATATGTATCAAACAGGCAAATTATAGTGGAAGATCACGATGATCTGGAGACCACTGATTCCTGCTTCACAGGGCAAGTTTTGGAATTCTCATTGACTAAATAGCGTGTCTCTTGTCCCATCTTCTTTAGTGTTCAGTAGTCATTTCAGCATATGTGGATTGTGGCTGCTGTCATCTTCCTGGGCTAGAGATTTGAGACCTGCACTGTCCCCAACAAAAAGTACCTAACCTTTGACTGACTGACTGGGTAGCTTACTTTGTGGAGATGACTACATGGCTGATAATGGGTTAATGGTCACACATTCCAAGATTACCCAGGGAGTACATATTAGCAGCTTTCAGTCTTTCATCCAAGAGTCACGAGGTGGCAAGATTTTCAGGGATCCCCAGTAGAGGCTTGGGTATTTTTTCAGAGCCTTCACACGACGCTGTGTTGGCAGCTGCCTCGTTCATATCCACATAGGGACAACTTGATTTGGGTTATTTTCACTTAGTATCATGGAACAAACTTAGAGCTGGAAGGAAGCTTTAGGATCATCTAGCTGATTCCAAACCCTTCAGTGAACAGACTAAAAAATATGAGGTCAAAGTGATTTACACGGCAGTTGGTGAAAGGGTTGGTCCCCAGAACCCAGGCTCATGTCTGGAGCTCTCCCCACTTCACCCCATTCTAGGGCAAAACTCCTTCATCCTTCTCTCACCTGCTGGAAGTCAAGAATGGGGAGTCCCCTCTAGGGGGAAAAGTTCCTTGGAAGAAGATTCTAGGCTTGCCCCATTTGGTGCTTTAAAGTTAGAAGTAGGGAAAAGAGCTAGAGACAGTTCCAGCCCCCAGGCCATCTGGTTAGGGGTCACCCTTGAGTGGCTCCTTTGTTCATTTAGATCCACCCTCAGAATGGTCATAAGCATGGTAATTGGGAATTTTTTTTTAACCATTCAACTTTGGAATGTTTAACAGCAGTGTGACGAGGCAGTGGCTCCCCCCAGTAGCATACTTGGAGCCTGCTGCTCCTTATGGCTGGTGGACTGCAGAGGAACCCTGCAAACCAATCCTGATCCCAGGGACCCAGAGCCTGCAGTGAGGGTTTTTGCTGCAGCTGGATGGGTCTATCATCCTCCACCAAGAAGGTGGCTCTGAAACCATTGAAGGAGAATTTCTTGAATAGGGGCATCTTCCCCATTTGTGGCTATGCCAAGCCTCTCTTCCTGGGCTCCAGGGGCTTCTGCCTGGAGACTGTTTAGAAGTCACCAAGGATGGCCTGTGTTTTCAGATGTGTGAAAGTCATTCCTCCACCTTGCACCATGTTTATAAAAGATATAGGTCTCAACCCTGCAGGCACGATAATTCTCTTTTCTGTGTGTGTGTTTGTGCGTGTGTGTTGTTCGTGCAAAAAGGAGCATGAACAAAGCCATAGTTGCAAGAAACAGGATGATTTCCCAAGTTAGCAAGGTCTATATTCTGTGGAATTCCATTTCACACAGAATTAAGGAAGGCCTTGGTGAAGAGTAGCCACTAATCTTTGACTTTTTCCCAGAGCACAAGCATTTATTCACAATCATTAGGGGCTTTTCGTTCTCCCTCAGAGAAACTGGAAAAGCTCATGTTAACAGAAAATTCTAAGTTAATTCCTTTTGTTATGCTTGAGGTGCTGATTCATTTGTCTTGAAAGAATCTTTGCATCTGATATGTAGCTCCTCATGTGTCAGTGGATTTTGTGTTACTTCAAGGGGAAGTCTGTTTCGCACCCCCAACGGTACTGGGGACAAATGATGTGACAGAGCTTGTGTTGGGTTTAGACACTGGGGAAGGCGCTCATGGAGCTGCCATTTTGAACAGTGTCAGTTGTATTTGTGATTCATCGTCTTCCTGAGAACATTTCT
The DNA here is from genome assembly GCA_031878705.1 of Tapirus indicus. Taxonomy (NCBI): domain Eukaryota; kingdom Metazoa; phylum Chordata; class Mammalia; order Perissodactyla; family Tapiridae; genus Tapirus; species Tapirus indicus. The sequence continues at coordinate 52,471,653 of CM062918.1, read as the reverse complement.
TTAACCTGCGTGATGATGACATAGGGAAATAGGAGGTTGGAGCAGTCTTGCTGTGCCTTTGACTTTCTCAAATGACTCATTATGTCATTATTCAGTGCTGATGGAAGAGGCTATCGATAGAATTATTTAAAAAGATAAAAATGAAAAAAGCCCCTTTCTTGCTCTACAGAATGGGTGTGTGTCATCCTGGTGGCTTTGTAGTTAGTTTACTAGCCTGTTTTGCTCTCAGGACACAGCCTTTACCTCCCTTGATCTTCCATACCAACCCTCTGAGGTACATATTACTAATAGGGACTCTGAAGGTTATGGAAATTCTGGAAGTCACTCAAGGTCACACTGCTCGTAGGTGATAAAGCTAGAACTTGAACCAAGATCCATCTAACTCCCAAGCCCATACTCTTTCCACCCCTGCCACTTCATGCTACACCAATACTAAACTGCATGTACATTCTGGAACAAATCAGCCCATTTCTTGCAACTGTGGCTTTGTTCATGCTTTCTCTTGCATGCACAGCACACGCACAGACACAAACATGCACACATACGCAAACAGCTTTCTTTGCTTGTGGTCCTTGTGCTGATCTTTCAAGTCTTAGTTCAGACATGACCTCCTGCAAGCAAACTTTCATGTCTTTGCCCCTGCTCTGGTCTGTGCAGGGCTCCTGTGGCACTCTGCATAGCTCTGTTATAGCACTTTCCATGTCATACTGTGTGTTGCCTGTCACCCTGGCCAACATGTGAGTCCCTTGAGGTTAAAGGCCTTGTCTCAGGGCCTCGCCAAGAACCTGGCACGTATAGGCCTTGCTAACTCTCTGCAGATCTGAACTGAACCAAGTTGATAGTGGAGATTTCAAACCTGCGTGGCATTGGTAATACAGATGACCTGAACTTCGGGAACTGGCATAGGCTGTACCCTTGAGCAGGTCTAGATATGGCCTGCTAACAGAAGACATCTGTGTCTTTCTACTTCTCAAGCACAGTGACAATCTCCACAAGCAAAAGGTTTGAAGAACTATAACATTGATGCCTCCCTGGCCATAAATTCACCACAGAACACATAAAAAATGCCATTCCCGCAGGGTTATGGCAGAGATTGAGTATTGCAAACATCTGCATGTGAGCAGTAAAGCTAACCTCTGGTGTGCAGTGCTCGGCTGTTAGTGACATATATTAACATTAGTGACAATCAAATGTGATTATCTGAGATGGCATTTTATCTGCCAACTGCAGACTTATGGCTTCTAAATACTCAATTTGCCCTCTCTCTCATATGTTGTCTTTATGTGACTCAAATCACATGCAGAAATTTGTGATTAGTGTGGCTCTGCTCTTATTTTTCGGCGGATATGGGGTATGGATACATTTTCCGTACTTAGATTGATTTTAGCACTCTGGATGGAATAGGCTCTCAAAAGTCTGTTAAACAGCTGAGTAAATTTCACAGCATTATTACTTTACGTCTGAAGGCTACTGAGAACCAGGAAAAGAGGAATCGATTCTGATATTGGCTGATAGGGTTTTTGATCCAACAGGTTTGTAATTAATTTATAAGGTAATTGGTTGGAGGATACATGTTATACATCACATCCTAAGGTTTAAATTGCTGTCATTATTTCCTTTCTATTATTTAAACCAGGGTTTGGCCCAATTTTTCTGTAAAGAGCTAGTTAGTAAATATTTTAGGCTTTGTGGGTCATAATGCTCTCTGTAGCAACTACTCAACTCTGCCATTGTAGAGTGACAATAGATAATAAGTAAACAAATGAGAGTGGCCATGTCCCAGTAAAACTTTATTTACAAAAATAGGAAGTGGGCTGTAGTTTGCTAAACCGTGATTCAAACAAATACGATGTTTTCAAAAAGCTATTGGAAAATTTATGAAAAAAATTTTTTAGACCTTTTGGGAATGGACCTCTCATCTGGCTCCCATTCCATTTGGCAATTTCTAAAGTGGCCAAATCAAATTTTAAGTTAAAATATAACACTTTAAAAAATGTGTTCTTTATCCTAGTGCAATGATTCTTAATATTTATTTGATTTTACCTCATCTAATGCATTCCTAGAAACCGTGGCTCACTACAGCAAGAATTTTCGAAAAGGAGAGGATCTGAGAAACACTGTTCTGGTGGCATTACTCTGAATTCGTTTCTCTAAATTCTATAAGTTCTCTTGCAAAACTCTGTCTTAGCATGAGCAATTGCATTCGAATAAGTAGAATTTCAGATAGGCAGGAATATTTAGGCGTCTGAAGGCGGGAGCTTAGAACAGAATTCCTTCTTAGACATAATCCCAGCATCACCAACCCAGTGCTTTCTCCCTGTCACGCCGGGCTGTATAACCCCGTGAGAATGGACATATGCAGGAATTTGCAGATATCTCATGGTGATGATCAGATTGCTGAAGGGCAGAAAGGTTTCTGGCTTTGTGGTTTGAAAAGGATTATAGGGCTAGGAGCAAGGTACATATCTGAGAGTATACCTTATGCTTCTTTTTCTATTGCTTTGGAGTTATTTTTTTATATCTCTTCCAATGGTGTGTGAGACGAACAAATTTACATTGCACTGTTCCGGCTGACTTAATGCAGTTGGCAAAACTACGACCTTGGATAACAACCTAGGCAAGTGGAGCCTATATAATTTCTTCTTCCTTCTTTGCTGTTTCAAGTTGTTTCCATCTTGTAATTTCAAATGGTTTAGCCGCTCACAGGTGTAGCCGCTGCTGACAGCTTACAGTTAAGCCAGTGGCACTCCTCGTCCATCGCTTTGCTGCTTGTCTTTGCAAATAAGTCAACAGCAGTTGGGGGCGAGAGAAAAACTGTGTTAGGGTGGGAGAGGCCTGTGACTTTTGTAGCCCTTTGTAGAATTCTCCATAAGACCAGGGACAGATAGTTCTGACTTCTCATGTGCCATTGAGTATGGGGATAGAGCAGTGAAATATTTAAGGGGAGAGATGGCCAGTGGTTCTCAAAGTGTGGTCCTCAGACCTGCAGCATCAGCATTGGGAAGCATGTTAGAAATGCAAATTCTCAGGCCCTATGGCCAACCTACTAAATTAGAAACTTTGCAGGTGCGCCCAGGAATCTGTTTTAACAAGGCCTTCAGATAATGATTATCCATAGCTTTACTATGAGTTAGTACTGCTCGATTCATCATCTGGTCAGAGCTGTCTAGTCCATTTTTATGGCTGAGGAAATTGAGGGCAGGAAACTTGCCCCCCACCAAACAGCTAGCTGGAGGCAGGGACCTCGTGGTCTGATTCCTAGTTCAGAGCTCTGTTCAGTAACAGTGCCAGTCTACGTGGACTACAGGGACGCCAAAGGCCTTGGAAAGAGTGATGACTTGGGACCAGCGTTTGCACACCGCCATTCATGCCATAGTGGAGAGACACTGGGGTTGGAGGAGAAATGGAAGGGTTTGGGACTAGGAGCTCTTCTCCTACCCTGGGCAGCCTCTCTCCATTTAAAAGCCTGGTGACCCGACTGTGGAACTTCCTCTTTTAAGTAAACAGCCCCCTAGAGCATCCTTGGCTGAGCTTAGCAACAAGGGGGGAGGGAGCGAGGAGGGGTGGGAGGAGGGGCGGGAGGAGATGTTATCATCATGTCAGTGCAATCACTGGGAATTACGGTTGAGGATTAAGAGTCACTTGGGGATAATTCAGCCAGGCTGGAGAGGGAAACACACACACGCACACATGCAGACACACACACAACATAAACAGATTGCTAAAACTCATGGCAGAAAACAAACAGCATAGGAAAAAAGTATGAGCGGAACTGAAAGGGCCTGAATTTTGAATAGGTGGTATAGGCTCCAGAATGATCTGTTTCCTAAACACTTTTGGTGAAGTTGTATACACAGTGACTAGAGCAGAGCAGCTGCTTCCTCAACTCTGTGCATTGCTCTGTTTCAGAACGAGCATCCTTCTCCTCCAGGCATCTGTTACTGAGAACACTTGAGGGTTCTGCCAAGAGAGCTCGAACTGGCAAGAGAATACTTGAAATTTAGAGAATGAGACACACACACACACACAGGCTTCTAAAAAGATACAGCAAGTTCCAAAGGGAAGTGTCGGATATTGCCCAATATCTAGGCACCTCTGGAAAAGGTCAAATACATTATCCATCTCTTGTGATTATCCTTGGACTTGAACAAGAGACCTCAGCAAGTTAGTCATTTGCTTTTCCCAGAGAAGGTGTGGAATTTGCTCCCACTTTTGCACTTTGGGGTACAGTTGGCACCTAGAAGGTCTGTTTTGGCCATGTGGGGTGAATGTCCAACTGATGGGCTTCTCACAAGCATGGTAAATGGAGTCTAGAAGAATCTGGGGCTTTTCCAATGAACCCTGAAAGAGCTAAATAGACCAGAGCACTCTAAAATAGAGAGAGGAAATATTTCATTTGCCTTCACTGAGAAGCTTGGTAGAAAACTCCAGTGGCCTAGACAGTCCCTCCTGGGGCCCGTCTGAGGTGAGAGAGCTCCCTTCAACCCTCCTGTATCTCTCACTTCAGGTTGGAATCATCTCCACGGTGGAGAGTCTCTTGCCTACTTCCGCCCAGCTCAGTCCTGGGCCTTAAACAGTGCTTAAACCAGGAAGGGGTGGAAACAGCTCCTGGCTTTCCATGCAGGAGTGGCTTGAGGGATTTGCATATGCTCTTAATATTACTCTGAGCCAAACAGAAATGACTCTTGAGTTATCCTTTATTTTTGTATTCTCTCTTCATTCTTCTGCATGCTTTTGGACTTGATAAGGAAAGGAGGTCTGTGTACTTCATCTTCTATTTGTCCTGCATGATGAGGCTGAATCTATTTTGTTTTCTGGGGAGGAACAATCTCCATAAAGGAGAAGATGTGTGGAGGAGGTACCGGCTGATGGGTCTTTCTTACCCGTTCCTAATTTTCCCCTTTAGCATTACAGCATTACAGAATCCTTTTCCAGATAAACAAATGCTGCAACAGATGTGTCAATAACAGTGTATTCTGGGGTTATTTGGGTCTGTTTAAATTGGGCTTTTCCTGCACCAAAGGATTTTGTGAAATACCTTGGGTTTTTGAACAGAGATTTCCAGCCTCAGATTTGGAGAGGCTAAGGAATTAATTACCCGATTCCAGAACGTCCATGGGTGTGCATGGCTTCGTATTGAGGAACTACTGCTTCGAGCCCAAATGAGCTAAAGGAACAAGTTCGTACTAGAACTAGACATTTCATAATCTTGATCTTCCCCTTTGGATTCTGCCAGGAGTTTTAATAACATGGTCACTATTAGTGAAGTTGATGTGACCTATTCAGATGCTAGCAGGGGATGGTGGAGGGGGAGTCCATGTTGGGCCTCAGGGAAGGGACATCAGTCCTGTCTGCCTATTGTGGAGGTACAGAGAAAGGATGCTGCCGTGAACAGTCGGGCACCACCCTCAACTGCGACACAGCTTTCACAACAATTCCACACCTTTTTGAGAGGGACGCTTTTGTGGTCTCAGACACTGGCTTCATGCGGAAAGCTGAAAAGGAAGGTTTTGTTTAGTATGGAGCCCTGAGGAATCAGAGCGTAGGAGTCGGAAGCCCTTCTATCTAAACCTGGTTCTGTGATTCTCTGTGTCGTGTCGGGGAATTCATTCAGCCTCTCTCTGCCTCCCTTTCCTCATGGGTCAAATGAGTGGGTTCGATTAGAATTACGTACTTTCTAAGCTTCTTCTAATCACCACACTTTTTGATTCTTTGACTCAATATTAAACTGACCAAGTAAATTATTCGTATTCTATCTCTTCTCTTAGGATTCTAGAGGGTCCTAGCCAAAAGAAACCTAAAGAAATAATTGATAGAGATTTATTTATAAACATGATTTAACATTTAAAAAGATATGTTGATGTAACTCTTTCCCTGAAAGGGCAGCCCCATTGGGATTTGCCTTTCAATTCTGATGAGGAACTGGAAAGATCTCAGTTACTACTAAGAAGGGCAGTGCTTCCCCAAATTGTTTTACATATGATCCTCACGGCAAACCTGTGAAACGACTGTGTGTTATCACCACATTTTGGAAATGATTAGTAAGTTTTAAAGCTGAAACCTAAATAGGGGTCTCCTGTCTCCCAGTTTTTTAGAATTCTAGTTATTACTCCCAGGGATAATTGTAACTAACTACTGATGGTAAATCCTGGTTACTCTATTAATCAAGTAGGTTTTCAGTACCTGCTACAGGCTCCACTCAGTTTTCTTTGAAAAGTAAACTATGACCAAGGAAAGGTGTATACACTGAGAAATGATTAATCAGATCAGTTCGTATTCAGTATCTAAATACTTTTTTTTTTTTTTTGGTGAGGAAGATTAGCCCTGAGCTAACATCTGTTACCAATCCTCCTCTTTTTGCTGAGGAAGATTGGTCCAGGGCTAACATCCGTGCCCATCTTCCTCTATTTTATGTGGGATGCCTGCCACAGCATGGCTTGATAAGTGATGCATAGGTCCACACTCGGGATCTGAACCCTGGGCCACCGAAGTGGAGCACATGAACTCAACCACCATGCCACTAGGCTGGCCCCAAATACATATATTTTTTAGTCCCAAACTTGTAAATAATTTTTTAAATGACTCACCCTCCTGCCTTTTTATAAGCTGTATCTAGTTCATTTCCCTTTTCCAAATATAAATCCCTAAAAGTTAAGAGTACTCTGATTTTTAAGGCAATAAGGAACAAAGTTAGCCTTTTCAGGTATTCCCATGTAGTCAGGGAAGCTCCCCGAGGGAGTGAGGATAAGATGGCCCAGTGCCCTCGGGCCTTTAGAAAACATCTCGTGGGGGTAAGATGCTTTGATTCCCAGCAGTGCAGGAGGTAACAGATGTGAGGCTCTCCATGGTGGTTACCAGAAATATGTATGTGCTGTGGGACAGAACAAGGTACTTTGAAGATTGGAGAATTCATCAGCCCTGTGACTGTTCACTTTATTGCTTTCTTCCTGTGCAAAATGCCTCCGGACCCAAAGGGAGAGGCACCAGCCAGACAGTCAAATGACAAGTTGACAAAATGGTTGTAATTCTAGAAGCTGCAGTCCCATACTGGTCTCTTTATGTAGGGGTGGGGACGAAGCCAAAATCTGATACGGTTCCCAGGAGAGCAAGAAGATATTGTTACTAATGGTTGGACTGACCTGAATTCTTTCCACATTTATTTATTCCAGACGTTGGAATAAACACCTGAATTGCATCCACATTATCTAGCAACAGTGAACTTATTGAAAGAGAGTCAGCCAAGCTTCATAATGTACTCTGTACCCACTGTGTGCAGGACAAGCAGCTGATGTCTTGGTAGAAAGAACTCAAAGTGATACCACAACCATTTCTACTTCTTATCCAGAGATTTAATGACAGAGATTTAATAAGACAGGACAGCAGAATTTGATGCCACATTTGAGCCTGTACTTTTTGTTAAGGACAGATTTATGCAGGCTTAGACATGGTATCTATTTGCGTTCATTCATTCGTCTTCTAAACAAATGGTTACTGAACGCCTGCTACTGTACATTATTGTACTGGGAACTGGGGAGAGAGCACTGGTACATGGTCCTGCCTTCCAGTTTCTTACATTCTGGTTGGGGGTGTAGGCAAGAAAATAGGGACTCTCAAAGATGAGTGACAGTTGCTGAGATACGGGTAATCTTGGGTGCTTTGAGTATATGGGATGAGTCATCACTCTTGTGACAGAGTCGGAGTTTCAGGAAGAAATGGGAATGGAGGTTTAGGTTAGGCTGAAGGATGAGTAGAGGTTAACTAAGTGAAGTTTGCACGGGGTTCAGAGGTAGGGAAGTGCAAGTTGCAACCAAGTGAAGGAGTGCAAAGCCCCGGAGGAGTGAGAGAGGGAAGTGCTGAGTAACTGATGGCTTCCTGAGCTGCCTGTGAAGTGGTAGGGTGAACCTCTCTTCTACTCAGCTGCATGCTGTCCTTGACTTGAATAATCCTTGCTATGTGCTGGTCACATGCTGACCTCTTTATATACATGATTCCCTTCCTACCCTATTATAAATATTATTGTCTCCATTTACAAATGTGGAAACTGAGTCCTCAAGAGGTTAAATAACTTGCTCCCAGTTGCACAGTAAATAAAGCAACAGAGCCAGGTTTCAAACCAGTTCTGAGTTAGAACGTGACTCTGCACCACCACCATCCAGAGTGCTCAGGCCAGAAAGAGTGATGCTCATGGAACATGATCATTTTGTATTGTCTGAGTGTCTCCCTTCCCCAACTCTCTGCCAGCTCTTTGAGGATGAGGAACAGGGTTATTCTATGGGTACCCAGAGCAGGGCACATTATACCTTCTCAATAAACACTTGCCAACTGAAACGCTCCTCTACCTCCCCAGTCCTTTTTCCATGCTTCTTATAAGAGTTTAGAAGGAATTCAACAATGATATTTGGATTTATGCATTTTTTACATAATTCTAGGTAGGTAACTCAGTAAAAGATGAACTAGGTGATGTGTGAAAAATTTAGCTACTATTAAGAGACCCTTGAAATCCTCATATGCCACTTGGTTATGCAAGTAGGATTATAATTGCTCGAGATGGAGAGAGCATATCCTGCCTCCAGGGAAATAGTCAGGCTTATATCATGGAAAAGGTTTTACAGACTAGATGGACAATGTTGACCTGCATCTAAGATGTGGTAATGAAGTAAGGCATACCTCATTTTGTTGTGCTTCACTTTATTGAGCTTTGCAGATACTGTGTTTTTTTGCAGGACCCTCCACCAGCAAAAAGATTACGACTCACTGAAGGCTCAGATGATGGTTAGCACTTTTTAGCAGTAAAGTATTTTTTAATTGAGGTATGTACATTTTTTTAGACATAATGCTATTGCACACTTAACAGACTACAGTACAGAGCAAACGTAACTTTTATATGCACTGGGAAACCAGAAAATTTATGTGACTTGCTTTATTGTGATATTTGCTTTCTTGCAGTGGTCTGGAACTGAACCCACAATTTCTCTGAGGTGTGCCTGTAAATCATTTCTACCTCTTTACTCGATCTGTTAGTACATTTCGATTTTATTGCTTTTTTTTAAAGTGAGAACCTTTTATATGAAAATTTGAAGGCAATATCTAAATGAATTGGTGGCATTATTTCTGATGCTCAGAGTATATAATATCTTCAAGGATATGGTCTTAGAATTGTCCTCGATTACAGTTAGTATTTATTTCTACTAGTTAGGAAGAGTAGGGTAATAAATCTGTAATTGGTTGACAAGGGGATCTTGGACAACTGGGCAAGAAGGCAGAGTGGGAAGCACATGCACTTTCTAATTGAATCTCCTGTACCTACTGCCTATGGAAGCATAGGTGCGTTGATCAGTCACGTGGACTCTGGGTTTTCTTGTTTGTTAAGTGAGGATGAAACAGCTCACCTTTTAGAGTTGTTTTAAGGTTTAGAAATAGTATGTGAAGAACAACCAGCTGATTGCCTAACGCGTAGTAGACATTGAAGACCCTGATTCTATGGGATAGATAGATGAAAACCCACACCCTCCTTCAAACTGTCCCTGTGTAGGATGCACCCTGGTTGTGGGACAGTTCCTGGCCATAAATAGAGTATAAGAGCTTGGACACTGAACTCAGAGAAATGTGGATTCAAATCATAACTTTACCACCATCACTATGATTTCTGCAGTTTACTTATTCTCTTCCGCGCATTGGTCTTCTTCTCTGTAAAATGAGGATCATGATAGTGCATACCTAGTAGGGTTATTGAGACTAAATAAGAGAATCTACTTAAAGCCCTTAGTATGGACTTGGCACATAGTAAGTATTCAACAGATGCTAATTATCATGAGCTGCTTTTCTTATTCTCCAGTGGTTGCTTGACTAGGAAGTGAGTCTCAGGCTCTTCCCAGTATGAGAGCTTAATCTCTTCCCTGAAGCTGGCTTTGCAAACAAGGTTGCAGTTCAGTGTTACTGGGGATGTGACATAGGCACTGTGTGGAGGACAGAAGTGGGAGCCCTCACTCCACTCTCCCCCAGTGCAGGGGATGTAGGACAGTCAGGTGAGAAGGCCAGTCAGCACGGGAGGGTACAGAGATGGAACAGCTACCTAGCAGGGTAGTGCAAAAGGCATTTAAGGAAAGAAGAGATCGCTCTGGATGGAGTGGGATGGGAGGCTTCAAAGAAGTACTGGGCATTTATTTTTATTTCAGGGACTTAACAGCACAGAGAAGGAAGAAGGCACATTTTTGAAAAGGCGATTTCCTTAGAAGGTCTGCATCCTTCTTAGATAAACATGGAGAGGGATATTTACAGAAGGCATGTAGTTGGCAGTAGGCTTCTTGGTTGCGGGCATCCCTTTTCTAGTCCCTGCAGCTAATGCTGCCTGTGCAGAGGTGGCCATGGCTTTGCATGGAATGGCTGGTGAACTGGGCAGTATGGGCACACAGTTTCTGCCTCATCAAGTCCATAACCCTTTCTAGGTACATGCATTCTAAACTGAAGGAAATGATTCAGACTTCTCAAGATGTAATAGTGTACCTGGGACACGGATGTAGATAGATAGTAAATAGCAAACGACTGAATGCAGAATTCTTCAATGTCCTTAAACAGTATCGTCTTTATTAGGAATCTGAATCTGCTAGGTCTTCCATAATGTGATATTCTTCTAAAATGATTTCTATTCGTTCTTCCTCCCTCTTACCCCTTCCCCACTTTAAAAATATATCCCACTTTGATCACATGTGGTATCATCTACAATTAAAGATGACTTCAACTGCTGACAAGATCCCAAGCTATTCTTTAAGACGATCCCATTCTACTTAGCAGTGCCCTGTGCCCGCTGATCCCACTGCAGTGTTTTCTCCACTGAAGACATTGCCTCAACAAAATCTTTTAGTTTTCCTTGCTTCTCCATGCTGAATCACAGTCACAGTCAACGGCCCACTTGTGTGTAGTTCAAGAAGCAATTAAGGGCTCTTTTCTTTGAACAAGCAAAGGAGTGGGTAGAGTGAAAAATGATCATTATTCTGATGAGTCCTCTGTGTAGCTGAACAGTTCACAGATCTTTGATACCATGAGTTCCCCACATTTAAACCCATTTCTGTAACTGCCTTTCGCAGCCATGCCCGCCTGTCAGAGCAACTCCATGGCGGTCAAGGACTCACATGTCAGTAGGTCGGAGCAGCCCAGTCTGACTTTAGGATTGTGATTAAATACAGTTGTACTGGCTGCACAGTGATCCACAGCCTGATGATGGTATCACTGAAAATTAGAAAATGCAAACTTCAGAGACCTCCCAGGGAAATTTGCAGTCTCCATAGTAAGCCTTTTGTTTTATTCTGAGGGACTTATTATAATTGGACTGTGGTAGTCTTATCTTTCTATGCATGTCTGTGTGATTGTGTCTATCTTTAGCTTGCATGTTCCTAGAGGGCAGAGACTTTAATTTATACCACACTGGGTCTAAAACAGAGCTGAAGACAGAAGCTGCTTAAATGTTTTCAGTAAGATGATCAACGGATGCGCTCCTTGATGTTTCTCAATAAGTTTCTGCTATGGGTGGGGCAAGAAGCCAGGCCCTGGGAAGAGACAAGTCACTTCATGTCACTGGTTCTCAAAGTGAGGTCCCTGAACTAACAGTGTCATTATCACTTGGAATGTGTTAGAAATGCACATTCTTTGGCCCGACTGAGAAACTATGGGAGTCAGACCCGACAATCTGTGCTTTAACAAGCCTTCCAGGTGATTCTGATGCATGCTTACGTTTGAGAAGCACTGGTCTACAACCCTCCTGGCCTTCTACCACCTCCACAAACTTTCTTCTGTGAAGAGGAGACCTCGGGTACTAGCAAGACTAGAGGGGTGGGCACTGAGCTTCCTTGAGGTGAGGACACGCTTTGACACAGCCCCCTAGCTGCCTCCACAGGGTAATAACATGATGACTTCCCTCCTTTGGATGTTTTAGGATTGCCTGGAAGCTCAAGGAGCCAAATAGTTCCACAGGATTGTGTAGGTGTAGTATTGGACCGTTGTTGCCTTGAGGAGAATGTTTTCTTGCTTCTCCACTGAGTGTGCGTATTGAGGCAGAGAAAGGCACTGATTCTTGCTCAAAAATCGAAGCAGCTGTGGTATGATGAGAGGAGGTTTAGACATGGAAGACTCAAATCAGGGCACAGCTCTGCTCCAGTAGCTTTGGGACTCTGGGAAAATCCATTAACCTCACTAAACTCAGAAGGACCTGAGTTTCCCCATCTCAAACACAGAGCTCATTATACCTGCCCTGTCTGTTTCATAGGACATTCTGCTCAATTGAGATAGGGGTTGGGATGGGATTTTGCCCAAGCTCAGTCACTTCTCCACTCAAACAGATTCCTGGCTGAAGGTGACCTACCAAAAAGAATCATAGCTCAGTGGGGCCAAAATACTTTGTTAATTTATTAAACTGTGCATTTACATACACATACATGTGTGTACTGGTGTGTGCACACACTGTAGGGCTTCTGCAGTAAAACGTGGTAGAACACAAGGCTGAGTCATGTCAACCTAAATGAGGCCTCCTATCTCCATCTTGTGGTCAGACTCTATGTCCAGTTACCCAACCAGCCCAGGCAAGAGCAGCTGGAACCCCAAGCATGACCAAGGTCAGGGGGTGATAACCACACAAAGGTAGAAACCTGAGTTGGGCCCATCCAGTGCAAATGCTGGAATGAAAGAGGGAGGTGAGCCTAGAAGGCTGCATGAGGGGACAGCAGTCCTGCTGTGTGATCCTGGCCAAGTGCTGGCCAGGCTCCAACCCAGCACCATGGGCACACCCCCTCCCATGGGAGGAGCTAGCAAGGGGTGGAGGGTAGAAATGCAGGTCTGAAGCAATCCCTGCAAGACTCCCAGCAAATGTGAGAATGCTCGCACTCTCTATAGGGCAGAAATTCTCCGTGCCTGTAGTACAAACACTGGGAGAGGGTGGGAGAAGTTCCTTCCTTCCTCATTAGCTAAGCAATCACTCTGAAAATGCTAACAATTTATACGTGTGCAATTTTATACTACTTGAGTATTTCCTTTCTTCAGTCCCTAAATGCCATGACTAGCAGCAGGCCCTGAGGATCCTCACTGGCAGATTGGCTCTTCTCCTGGGCAGGGGTGGCGCTCTGTGGCAGGGGTGGGTAGCAAGCCAGCCCAGTTTGGTTGGGCTGGTGGTGCTGAGGTAATTCCGAGGGAGTGAGCAGAACAGAAGATGGTGTGGGAAGGCGGACGTCAAGAGGAAATACGAATGAGAGTCTCAAATGGGATGAGGCATATACTGAAACGAGGTGGGAGGGGGCTTATGGATGAATGCCTCAAACGGTGGGTGGTGTTTGTGACTTTTTTTTTTCTCTTTTTTTGGTGAGGAAGATCAGCTCTGAGCTAACATCCATTGCCAATCTTCCTCTTTTTGCTGAGAAAGATTAGCCCTGGGCTAACATCCGTGCCCATCTTCCTCTAGTTTGTTTGTGGGATGCTGCCACAGCATGGCTTGATGAGTGGTGCATATCTCTGTGCCTGGGATCCAGACCTGCAAACCCCAGGCCACCGAAGTGGAGCACGCGAACTTTTAACCACTACGCTACCGGGCTGGCCCTGCGACTTATTTTTATGAGCCAGCCGGGGCCTGTTGAATGGGCGGATTGGTAGGTTTAAAATGCTAGGGATATAACCCATTTTGGCCTAACCTGGCAGCACATCAGAAGCCCTAGTCCTACCACTAGGTGGAACCTGAATTGTGTCTTGGTGCTGTCCTGCCCCCATCATGTGCTTACAAACCATAGCCACCCAAGGCTCTGTGTGTGTGCCTAGTCCCCACGACTGCTCTTCTGCTTAAACTGTGATGCTCTGCCTCCCGCCAGGGCTGGAGCCTGTCCTCCACCCCAGCGTACCTGAGCGAGTTCCTAAGAGCCCTCTCTCACGGTGCCCAGACTCTGGCCCTGTTCTCTCATTGTTGTCTGGGTTCCCATTTCTACTTGCCTGGAAGCACTATGCTAACACTCACCCAATAGTGAATGTGACCATGGGCTGGAGATAGCTGTCGCCATGTTTTATCTATCACATGGTGGAGGATGGCTGCATAAGGTTGTGCAGGTTGTGTACTAGACAACTTGAGAAGGTGCCTTCTACATGGTGGTCTGTGTGTGTAGTGTGTAAACACATCTGGCAGCTCTGAGTGCCATGGATAAAACCTGAGTTTGTCATACTTCCTTGCATATTATAACTTAGACTGACAAACTCAACTTTGTTCAGCTCCATGACTCCTTACAAAGATTTGCTCTTGGGGTAAAAATGAGAAAAGAATAGGTTCAGACAGGTTGCATTTTTTTAAGTCAACAGCTAAGTCTGGATGGAGATGATAATGATGAACGTCGCCCCCCATCCCCGCTACTACCATCATTTATTGAGCACATTTTACGAGCCAGGCATATACATGGTTGAGGGGCATATGGAGACTTCCTGTAACTGCAGTTCGGCAGGACCATCTCTTCTTCCTGAATCTGAAGTGACACGTCACCCATGACGAAATCTATTAAGTCTCCTTTGGTAGCTCCCTTCAAGGTGACCTTGAAGGGCAGAGACACTCTTAAGCCTGCTGCTTGAGGACGTGAGGGCTGATGGAGAGATCCTCCTCGACACAAGTTCCTAAAGTTCCCAGGCTTTCTCGGCTCATGGTGCCTTTGTGTCTCAGTAACTTTTTCACCCCCTAGACCAAGAGAAGTACCTAGCAGTTCCATTTATTAACAGTTAGTTTCAAAGACCATAATAGTAGTAGTCTCTGCTGTGTCTGACAGATGTCGCTGTGTTACCCTGGAAATTTTAAAACATCCCCTGGCTTTCCTGTGAGTTTGTTCCAGCCCACAGCTTGGGAACCACGGCCTCTCACCTGAGGCAAAGGAGTTAGAGCTTAGAACATTGAGAAACATTTCCAGGAGTCTACCACCCTCATGGCACTTTCCCCTGGGACAGTCCAGTAAAACAGTGAGAATTTTTACCAATTTCTATCGGAAGGAAGGTAATTTTGAGGAAGGAAGGTGATTTTGATAAATTATAAGGAATTGGTAGACATGGTCTTTTTCCTTATACGCATTTCAATATCAGGATCAATTTCAGGCCAAAGGACAGAGCTTCTGGCCAGGAATCTCTTTGGGCCCATCTGCAGATCTGCTGCCTGTAGTTTAGTTTAGAAGCGATGATTTCTTTCTGGACTAACAGAATGATTGCCCATATCCTATGTCTATGTCCACGTCTGTATCACTCAGTGGATCTTTGGCTGCTTCACGGCGGGGTCTGGTATAGAGTAGGTGCTCAATGTGTGCGTGGTTTTTAATTACATAACTCCTTTATGAATGGCTTGTGGATAGTGGTGTTTTTTCCCTCCCAAACAGCCATCAGAAAGACTTTCAGTCACCCTGACACACAGAATGGCTTCTATCTCTCATGCCATAACATTTTCTTGAGATATAATTGACATATAACATTATATTAATTTCAGGTGTACAACATAATGATTTGACATTTGTATATGTTGCAAAATGGTCACCACAATAAGTGTAGTTAACATCCATCACCATACATGGTGACAAATTTTTTTTTTCTTGTGATGAGAACTTTTAAGATCTACTCTCTCCACAACTTTCAAATAAGTTAAGTATAGTCACCATGCTGAACATTAGATCCCCATGACTTATTTATGTTATAACTTCAAGTTGGTATCTTTTGACCCCATTCACCTATTTCGCCCACCCCTCACCCACCAACCTCCGGCAACCACCAGTCTGCTCTCTGTATCTATGCGCTTGGTGTCTGTTTTTGTTTCTTTAGGTTCCACATATAAGTGAGATCGTATAGTATTTGTCTTTGTCTGACTTATTTCACTTGGCAAAATGCCCTCAAGATCCATGCATGTTGTCATAAATGGCAAGATTTCATTTTTTTATGGCTGAATTATATTTTGTTGCATATATACCATATTTTCTTTATCCATACATCCATCAATGGACACTTAGGTTATTTCCGTATCTTGACTATTGTAAATAATGCTGCAATGAACATGGGGTGCATATATCTTTTTGAAGTAGTGTTTTTGTTTTCTTCAGATAAATACGCCGAAGTGGAATTGCTGGATCCTTTGGTAGCTCTATTTTTAATTTTTTGAGGAACCTCCATACTATTTTCCTTAGTAGCTGCACCAATTTACATTCCCACTAACAGTGCACAAAAGTTCCCTCTTATCCACATCCTCACCAACACTTCTTATCTCTTGTCTTTTTGATAATAGCTATTCTAATAGGTGTGAGGTCATATCTCATTGTGGTTTTGATTTGCATTTTCCTGGTGATTAGTGATATTGAGCATCTTTTCACATACCTGTTGGCCATCTGTATGTCTTCTTTGGAAAAATGTTTGTTCAGATCTTGTGCTGGCTTGTGGATAGTTTTAATTCCTCACGTGGTTTCCCTAATGGACATCACTGCTATCATTCTTCAGTCTTGTTATTTTAGGTTTGCAGGCAAAGGGTAGCATAAATACATCCAGCACTGCAGCTAAGGCTGCATTTAAAGGTGCAAGCTTACCCTTTCAAGAGTTCCCAAGGAGAAGTAAGATCAAAGTGTGTTGGCCTGACTGGGGTGGTCCTGGAGTCCTTTACTCCTTGTGATAATGGCAAGCACACCCTTGCTGATTTGTACCTAGGCTCCATTCTTTAGGTGGCATTGTTCTAGAGTAGGAAGTCATTGGAGCCTCACTGCCATCCCACATTTTATGGTTAAGCCCAGTTATGAGTGGTAAGGCAAAGCTTTGGTGGTAAGAAACTAAGACACAGTATCTTATGTTAATTGAAATGGACTGCTTGATAGTCTGGAAAACTAATGAGTCTGATACCAGGGAATGCCTTTGCAAATTTAGCCCTGAATTTGGCAATGTTGGCATTTGTGTTGGGAAAACAGGGAAATTGAGTAACTCCAGAAAACCCCAACACTTTTTTCTTTTAAAATAGGTCTCCCATGGATTGCCTGTCTCTAGTCTGAAGATGGGTGAAGCATAATTGCATTGACGTAGGAAGTAGCTTGAGAAGGCAACATGCCCAGTTCCTGTTTAATATTTACCTTGCCTGATGAACTGAGATGAGAATTTCAGTTCTGGGGTTTTCTTGACTCACTCCACAAGTCCATTTTCCTTTGTCCCTTAGGCCAATATCATTGAAACTCCCTTGGGTTGGGGCAAGTCACAACCCTGCAATATGAGCAGTGGTACTATTGCTAGGCAGTTGATGCCATTTGAGAAATTTGAACCACTGAGCAATGACTGATGGTGCTGTGAGGAAGTCGGCCTAGACAACATTTAATATCCATTCCCACCCTGAGAGTCCATGCTCTTGAGATGTGAGCTGGTAATAATCTCACGAGGTCAGTGAGTGTCTGGATTTTAAATAAAAAAGGAACAGTAAGGAAGCTTGTTGTAACAAATAGTACACCTGCTCACTGCTCTCTACCTTGCCTCACAGTCAAACAAAAGCCCTGGAGCATATGGATCTTGACAAACTGCTCAGAAGAGCCCTTTAGAGCACAGAAGCTGGGGAGAGGAGACCGTTTCCAGGCCTTTGTCAGCTGCAGTTCAGAGCAGACCTGCACTTTCTACTCCTGCTCAACTTATTTTCTGCAATGAGTTAAGAAAAGATGCATTTGATGGTGGTGAGAAGTGGATAGGAAGACCACATCTTTATAAAAAAATCTTTTCTTCGTTTGCTAAATTCTTAGAATGCACTTTTCCTAGAACTCCAGTGGAAGAGAAACACTGACTTTGACCACTTACCATTATTCCAACGCTTTTACTATGGTCCGTGCCCTGTTCTGAGTGCTTTAGGTGTACTAACTAATTTAATCCTCAAAACAGAATTAGAACGATACTATTGTTATGATCCTTCAGTCCTCCTTAGAGTCATGTGGTTCTAATATAGATACTGATATAGATATATATCATGACCCTCCATTCACAAAAATACTGTTTCTGGAAGTAGGGCTAGGCTTTATAAAATAGGAATTGTTTATAAGAAAATAAAAACAATGTAGCTTACAGTAACTTTTTGTTGATCAAAATGTATAGAGAAAAAACTCCACATTATATAAAACTTCATTTGGGTTCTTTTAAGGTTCACTGTTTTTTTGTTAAATGGCAGATGGTTTAGGATAGATTTATTTGAAGGTCATAGATGTGTGTGGTTCTTGGGACAGATGATCTGTCCATTAAGCACTTAAGTTGTAATCTTTCTACTCTAATGATTCTTAGCGTAGCTTGAAGTACGGAAATGTGAGTGATTTTGTTCCCATCATTCTGGGTATTACCCCCATGTTCTATAATCGTAACATAAAAATATAAACTTACTATTGTATTTCTTGTAGGCTTATCAATGCCAATGTCCACTGAGGGGACTGAGAGAAGGTGGCATGATGCAGGTAATGATATCTTGTCATGAAAAGAAAGAAATGGAAATGTTTTGGCTTTCTTTCAGTAACGTATAACTTGTAATGTTCTTCCCCTCATTTATAACCCCATCCATGTATAAACAGTAATTTGCTCTTATAAACATACTGTAGTTAGAGTTCTTTTGGGAGCAATTGGTGTTCTTTATCTGTGACATCATGAGCATTTAGAAAACAATAATTATAAATATCATCTAGGGTAAGTAAAATAGTAAAAAGAAAGAATTGGAGAAATCTGTCTAGAGACTGTTTCTTATTGCTCTGTCTCTGCATGTCCTGCCCCTCACCCACATGTCTCCAAGGTGAGACCCCCCAAATCCTTCAAAACTCAGTGGAGATGCTACCTACTGCAAAGCTCTGAAAATGTTGTTACTGTTTGGAGAACAGTATTTAGTAACACTGTTTCTTTACATCTGAAATAACTTGTTGCTATTGTTGACATTGATCTTAATTCTGAGATCCAAGGAAGAATAAGCCTGAATTCCTTCACCCAACACAAGTGAATTGTGGGTTGTGGTTTTTTCTTTTTCAAATCCAAGAATGTACCAATGGAGTGCAGGTCTGTATTTCTCTGAATGGTTTGGATTAGAGAGAAACAACCTGGTCCTGATAGTACTGGTTAGTGCCATGAGACATAAGTGTAAGTATGTGGGAGGAAATGATCAATGTATCAAAAATAGACTTCAGTTTCATAAAACGTGCAGTTATGGAGTAGCATTTCAATAGAGAAGACCATTAGATTACTAATGGAGTATTTACAGAGGAGGGAGCAAAAGTAGAGTGGAATCTGAATATATAAATAGCTTATGTTCTTAAAGTCCAATTTATACCCCGTTTTTTGTAGCTCGGAATGTAATTTCCCCATAGGAACTATAGTTTTCGTGCTTTTGCGCTCCCCACCTAGGTTGGAAAATCTATGTCAAGCATAAGGTAGCAATGTGGTTTTTTGGAAAGAACACAGAATTAGGTATCAGATAGCTTTAGGTTTGAGTCCAGACTGTAGCACTCATTAGTTGTATGGCCCTGGGCAGGTTGCTAAACCTTTCTGAGCTTTGGTTTACTCATACAAAATTCCCATGCTGAAACCCAGTGTTTTATGTGGAGTTTGCTAAATGAATAAGCATGTGTTTTATTTCTGTGGGAAAAATCCATCCTACAACTTCTTCAGCCTCATGGTGGAGATTTCAGGCCAGGTTCTACAGTAGTGGAGACTTCTTAAGGAGCCTTCCATGGCCATTTATATGGCGTTGGGGTCTCCTCTGAAGCACCTGGTGACTGAATGTCTAGCTGCAGTAGCTTCAGAGGCAAGGCAAAGGCTTGGTGAACACCTTTCCAGGCTCCTGTACAGGCAGTGGGCATATCGGAAGGTTGTGGTGGCCATTTATATGTTTCACTCATGCACAAGTTAGATGTTAGCAAATCAAGGACTTTGTGTATATTTCTACCTCTCTGAAATGTAACAGAAGCTATAAAAAATCTTTATTAGAAAATATAGATATAACTACATTTTGATTGGCCCAAAGGAGTTAGGTTAGAGCATTTAAAAATAATGGGAAGAAAAAAAAAGTCCGTAAAAAAATGAAATGCATAGTGTTATTCCCAGAAGGGAGCAAAAAGACACAAGGTATTCCAGACTTTGAGGTGGTTGTGTTCTGATTTGGGGAATGGACTTGGGTTTATTTTAACATGATCCCTGTTTTTCCAATTATAGTCAGTTGTTCTCAGACAGACATGGGTAGGAGCAGTTTTAAATCTATCTTCTATTTCAGTAGGCGTACCTTCTGAAAAATCCCTAAAATTTCAAGAGGAGCTTTTCTTCTTCTTTTTTTTTTTTTTCCTTAAGCAGTTGCTGCTTTTTGAGCTCCAAGGGCTGACAGCTGTTCTAGTTTTGCTTGGGGACTTTTTCACAATGTGGATTAATCAATGTTATGAACTGGGTCCGTGGGGTTTTGAGAATGTAATTGGTTTCAGATGACACTTTGCTAGTCAATCTGTGAAACAGCCGAATGTTGACACAGCTGAACAATTCCAGCTGTTTCCACTCGCCCCTTCCTCTTCCTTTGGATGCTACATCTTTCGCTTTTATTTTTGTCTGCCCTCTCTCGTTGTGACTTTGCTAAACTAATTTGTTATCCTTTCTGAAATTTCTTTTTGCTTTTCTCTCCTTTGGGAAACCACAACTCCGCGTTTATTATATCCTCCACCCAATTTTATTTTGCAAAACTTTTTCCTTGCATCATTTTTAAAGAAATAATAGTTTTACCACTTAAGTCCCCTTTTATTTGTGGTGATCACGTAGTTTATTTATTTAAGGGCAAGCAACAACAAATTTAAGTTTTACACAAGTGGTTGGATTCTGTGAATATTTGGTTTCACGACTTCTTGATTAACCTTTTTTTTAAAAATTATCAGAGGCATTCCTTTGAATAAACAGTATAAGCCATTAGCTTCATTCAATGCATAGCTGTGTTTGCTACTGTATATCCCTCTGAAATAGAGAGAAAAAGAAATTCAGATGTCAGTACTGCTGCTAGAAAGATGTATGATTAGAAAAGAGGAATCAAATACCAACCCTGAGTTATGTACCGTATATTAACAGTTTATATACTGTCAGGGGACTGGTTTGTAAATTGCTTTCAGTGGTTTTTCATTATCAGACTAATTTCTCTTTGTTTTTTCAAGAGTACTTGTTTCTTCATCTTACCCAATGGAGGAATGGCTTTCACTGCTTGTATCCCCAATAAAATTTTGCTGTTTTATTGGGTGATGGGCTGCAGATCTAGAGCTAAATGAGCTAAACCAAAGAATAGGACTGCACAGATAAATGCGTACGTGATTGTGGTCCTTCCCAATAGCTGAGATTCTTGATGTGGGCAAAGCAATCCTGTTCTTCCCAGAATAGTCTGTATTGACCAAATGGATGGCTCAGATTTACGGGACAATCGTGCAGCCACCTACTCTGCCTTGCTTGTGTAGACTTAGATGCACAGCACAACTAAATATTCCAAAGTGGAAGTCAAGTCCTTAGACTTGTCAAAGAATGTGGAACAATTGAGCAATTATCATGAGAATTTGGCAAATAAATGCAACTGACATAGTGAATTTTTCCAGATATTTCCTCCTGCTATAATTGTTAATGAACATGATATTGGAGAAAACAGTCTCAGGGGTGGAGACTATCTTAGAGACAGGAAACAATGGGTAGATATACAATGTCATTTCTCTGAATGGAGAACTATAAACAGTACAGGCCCGTAGGCATTGGTTAGAGCTGATCCTCTTTAACACTTTTTTTTTTTTTTTTTTTGGTGAGGAAGACCAGCCCTGAGCTAACATCCATTGCTAATCCTCCTCTTTTTGCTGAGGAAGACTGGCCCTGGGCTAACATCCGTGCCCATCTTCCTCTACTTTATATGGGACGCCGCCACGGCATGGCTGACAGGCAGTGCGTCGGCGGGCGCCCGGGATCCGAACCAGCGAACCCCGGGCTGCCAAGCGCGGACTAAACCGCTGCGCCACCGGGCCGGCCCCCTCTTTAACACTTTTATATAATCAGTGTGTAGTGAAACTTCTGGATCTTTCTAACAGCGAAATACTAAGCTGTCATGAGCGAGGTGTGCTAAAAAGAGGCAGAAGAGTATCTGAACGAACAAAGCATGTAGAAATAATAACTCAAATTGCACTTGGAGATGAGCAGCTAGAATTATAGGTGGTAACCCAGTAAATGGGTTTACAAATCATTGCAGACAGTCCTCTGAAGACTGACCAAAATGTGGTTATGGTCAAAAAGGCAGACCAAAGACTGGATATAATCATAGGGGATGCTGGAATCAAAATCAGAAGCATATCTCTGGCCATTCATAATGTAAATTATAGCTGGACCAGTTTACCTTAAGAACAGCCTGACAAAACCAAGGAAGGTTCAGAGATGGGTAATGTAGCTAAGGGATTGAAGATATACCACTTGAGGGCAACTTTATCAAGCACCTTTTATGTAGGAAGTTGAGAATGGATGGAATGAAGAGCTATCAGATCACAGAGGGTAGGACAGTATGAACCTACACATGTCCCCCAAACATGGCAGCAGTATATATTTTGAGGCTGGCACCATGATGTGCTGGATAAGAACACCAGTGTTCAAATCCTTGTTCTGCCATTTGTTTGTCTGATTAGGCATTTTACTTAATCATTCTGATTTTTTATTTTCTTAACTGAAAATGGAAGAAATAATCTTACAGTAGCTTTACAATTATTAGATAAGATGTGTATATGGAATGTTTGCCATAATTATTGAAATGTAGTCAAGTATTTCACAAATGGCCACCATCACACTCATGGTCATCAACAACATCATCAGTCTTTTGTTTTTATTATTATTAATTATGATAAACTTTGATAGGCACATTTAAACCAAATTGTACAGGTTAAAAATTAAAGTTGGCAAGTCAAGACTGATGTATAGATAACATGTCAGTAGTTAACTAGGGAGAGCTAGAGGCTTATGGGCTAAATCTTTGGCCTTTTGACATTGAAATTGAGCTGTGAAGTCATTTCCTTCCACAACTGTACCTTAAGGCAATGGCCAAAAATGACAGTGCTGCAGTGGACTAAGGCCTATCCTATTCACTTTTTTTTGGGGGGGGGGGCGGTCTTATTAACCCTTTCCTTTCACAGCACATGGATTTAGAAGAAAGAAGGTTTGAGCCTTTGAACTTGAGATACCACATATTCACCTAGTTGGTTCTAAAGAGACCTGGAACTTCTTGAAAGGATGTTCTGTATTCTTGAGAAATATGCCTTCTCTTCTTGCTATTGTATAGGTCTTAGGCTGCCCAGCTTTATCGTTTGCTCAAAAAAAAAAAAAAAAACAACCAAAAAAAGCAAACAACCAGTTTCTCCTGGTGAAACCTTAATTTTATACTAAATACCTAACATTCTCAAGTTTTTGTTCTGAAATGTTATTAGGGCTAATGAACATGTTGCATATTGCTGTCCATTTCTGGTTCCACTGTGTCTGTCTACCACCATAGAATCATTACCCTCTGTTAAAAGCTGATGGATGATGGGTAAAAATGGGAAGCTTATGTTGGATTTGGAGTGTAGATGAGAGCCAGTAAACTCCTGCAAAATGAGCCCTTATAACCCAAAGACACTACACTTAGTAAATTTCTCAGACAAGTAAGCACAAGTGAAAGGCCCAAATCCTACTCCATTGATTCAATTGTTGACTTTCTACTAAGATTCTCCATGCTGCAACCAACTTTGAAGGGAACACCAGTCATGGTAGAGAGAGAAATTCTCTGCTTTTGGGGTAGAGTGGAGAAGTCATTGGAGAATATGAAATATAGTCAAACTGAAGAACTAGGACCAGAGTCTTACATGAAGAAAATGGAGTGTGCAATGACAAGGTCTTGGTATACTATTCTTGGGCTCTGAGAGGCCCTTTCTCTCCCAATTTTGCAGTCAAACTTGTACCAGCATGGGGTTTATACTGGATTCCTTGAATGCAAGAGCAGGAAGCAACCAAGATCAAACAATCTGTTGGAGGTAGCACTATCCAAGTATCCAGCTCTACCCCATATTGTCTCACCAGCCTTTCTAAGGCTGACATTGTTGACTCCTGAATCCATTCATTTGTTCACAAGAGATTTTTTGAGTACTTTCTTTGTGTTAATCCCCTTTGTTGCCCTCATGGGGCTCATTGGGGACCAAGACATTGATCAACCAGTCACTAAAATGCATGGAAAATGGCAGCTGCATTAAGTGTTGCAAAGGAGAGGAAGATGGTGTCATGAGCATCTATAGTGAGGAGGTTTGACTTGGGTCAGGGAAGGCTCTCTTGGAAATGGCAGTTGAGCACAGATCATTAGCAGTGAACCAAGCTAGGCACCGGGGAGCTGAAGATGTAAAGTTGATATAGATATGGCACTTACCTACAAGGAGCTCACAGTCTAAAACAGTTATGATGCATTATGATACCTGCTACCTGTGGTGAAGGTTTTCCTAGGGATATTATGTTATCACCTAGGAGAGAAATCAAGAACAGATTCTAGGGGGCAGTACTGCCTTCAAAGAAGGCTTCCTGGAAGAAGTGGCATTTGAGCTAAGCTTTGAATGATAACACTACTGTTGATTTGTGAAACATCCTGGAGCCTTAAATACATTGTTTACTCAATTGCCTTGGACTCAGATTTTCCACGCTTGATGGAATAGGAACACTGAGTGATTGTTTTTTAGTCTCTGTAGGGGGAGACTGGAAAGAGTGACTAACTAGCTCAGGGCAAGCAATGAGGCAGTATTAGGTATGAGGGGACAAGGGCTTGGGTGGGGAATTTGGGGAATGCTTATTGCTCTGAAGTCAGCTTACATCTTAGAAATTCGAGAATTCCACTTCTGTGCCAGGAAAGGGAATGACTGGATCGTGCATTAGTTTTTCTTGCTGCCTGATGACTAGGGGAAGCACAGAAGTCTCAGTTCAGGTAATGGTGGTCACCCAGCCATCTGCGTGGTCTCCCCGAAGTTGTCCATGATGAATCTCAGTGAGTGGTTTTCACAGCATGGACCACTGACATCAGAGGAACTTGAGGAGGCTGTTAAAATGGCACATCCCTGGACTCCACAATAGAACTGCAGAATCAGTATGGAGGGGAGAGGATCTGCATTTTTAACAAGCTCTCTAGGTGACTCTCATGTACCCTAAAGTTTGAAAACCCTAAAGTTGGCTCTAGGATTTTAGTCTGTGTGGGAGTACCAGATTACAGCCCAGGTATAGTGAGATGTAGCTCACCAGTCTAATAGAAAGCCAGTAAGAATGGGCCATGTAAATGTGCCCTTTGTATTGCAAGGAATTGTAAAAATAAAGAGCTTTCACATATTTGGTGCTAAGAAGTTTCAGACTAAAATTACCTGGACAGCCTTCTTAGGTGGGAACTGTGGCTCCGATGAATCATAGTTGTTCTTCTCAATGCTTTGATGTGAGTTGGTGCCTTTCCCTCAAATGTGATTGCATAATTGCACAGGCGCTCCCTCCCTTGAGGCAGAGGGCCAATTTCATAATGCAGCCAATAGGCCCCATTACTCTGTCCTCTAATTATGGTTTATAAAATGTACTGTGCTGGCCTCACAGCTGCCCTGGAGGTTGACTCCAGAATGTTACAGCCGGAAGGGGCTTGAGACATTGTCCAGCACTAACTCTACCAAAGCCTTGTTCTGAAGCGAGTGGGAGGCCCAGCAAGGTGAAGTGATGTGCCCAAGCCTTCCCAGAAAGGTAGTTCAGGACCAGAGCTAGAACTTGGCTCCTCCAGTGTGTTCCGTTGTCCATAGCTAGGCCAAACATGCTTTTCCTTTATTTTGCAACACTGGCTCATTTTCCACTGTTTTCACTGGAAACTGGATTTGGAATCACCTGGGATTTTTAAGTTGAAAAGCTATCATTTAGTGTTCTTATTCATTTATAATCACAATAGTTAATAGTTATTGAGCACATACCATGTGCGAGGCAGTGCACTAAATACTTAATATGCATTAAGCATCTAATTCTCTCAGCAGAACTATGGAGGTAAATATCGCCATTTTAAAGGTGAGGAGTATAAGGCTTTAGAAACTCTCAAGAACCTTTCCAAGGAAATACAACTAGTAAATAGGAGACCAAAGATTTCAACCAAGCCAGTATGATTCCAGGATGTTTATATTTTATTAGACTGTTAGTCGATCATGTTGATGTACCATCATGAGCTGCATAACAACATTTCAGTCAATGACGGACTGCGTATAGGACAGTGGTCCCATCAGATTAGTACCATACAGCCTAGGTGTGTAGCAGGCTATACCGTCTAGGTGTGTGTAAGTATACTCTGTAATGTTTGCACAGCAACGAAATCGCCTAACGATGCATTTCTCAGAACATATCCCCGTTGTGAAGTGACACATGGCTGTACAAAAATTCCTTTTGTACAGATACAAGGTCAGGTAACTTTGTCTGAATTACTCCTGATATTTAGATAATAAAAGGTAAAGCACATTCAACGTTTACACCAGATTCTAGATGACACAACTTTTTGCTTTATCAAGTTACACTGGTAGAGTATAAACACTCAAGCATGTTCTCACTTGGCAGTGGCTGTCTTCTGTCTGCCTCCCCGCCCCCCGCCCCATCTTTTTTACAAGTTTCCTTTGTATGAAATTAGTCAAGATGAAGAGCATGTGCATTTTCTGGAGCCCGAATTTTTAGTTAGGAACAGCAGCTCTGCAACCTGAAGGTGTCGGATCTGATGTAGTTTCTAAGGGGAGGCACCACTGGCGGTGCCACTGAAGGATGTGTCTTGATTTGTGGCCTTTACGAGGCCAGCCTGGTGCTTGCAGCTGTGTCCTCATGTCAGCAGGCACACTGGTGAACATGTCTGCTCTGAGTGCCCGCTCTTCCCACCTTACGTTACGATCCGTTTGTGCTATGGATTCTAGTCTCATGTCATGTACTCAAGCTATGTAAATTCTATCATTTTCAGATGACTGTAATAAATTAGAAAAGTCAAGTGTGGAAAAAGAGGTCACATAAAGTGGAATACCGTATCCTACCACATACTTCATCATGGGCTTTTCATAGGGAGCATGTCCCTAAACCTCGATAGTCAGCATGTGAATCCCCCCACTCAGGGATGGAGAGTGCATTTCCCTGTAGACACAGAACTCCAATCACATCCCTATGCGTTCAGGAAAGGAGAGGGTGTTACCCCTATCATCACTCCAGATACGAATGCCACGCGGACACTGAATGCATAAATTAATATACACATGAAATGCAAATACTGCCCAGGGACTCCTTGAGGCTGCTCATCTGAGAAGCAGTAGTCACAAACGTGCCAAGCCTTTATCCAAGCTGTTCCCTCTGCCTGAAACTCCCTCCCTGATCTTCTCTACTGGGCTTATTCCTCCCGTGTTTCAACACTCCGCTCAAGGTCCTCTCCTCTGAGACCTCTTCCCTGACTCCATCCAAGTGGGGAGTGCCCCTCCTCGCTGCTCACTGCTCTTTCCTGATCTTGGTCAGTCTCCACGCTGTGCTTGGTTATAATTTTTTATCTTTTTGGCCAGACCTGATTTTCAGGATTCCCAGAGGCCTTTCCAGGGAAACACCAATCCAGAGAAATGTCCTCTTTCCAGCCAAGGGAGCAGAAGTGAATACTTTTCTCCTTTCTTGAGCATCTGGGCCACTCGCTTGGGGTGTGGGGACTGGACTCATCAGCATTACTGGCCAGGAGCCACTGCATGGCACTCCTGAGCCTTATCACCTAAATGGGGAGAGAGAGGGTACTCTTGGAAGGTAAAGGGGCCTTTGTGAGTTCCAAAGGAAATGCAGAATGCACAGTGCAGCAGTGCAGGGAGCGGGAAGGCATCTGAGAACAGGGGGAGCTAAGAAAGAAACAAGAAGGGGGAAGGATGGCTCAAGGCCATCTCTTTAGTTCGGTGGTTTGGCCGAATAGAACAGCAGAAGCCCCATGTGTGAGCACGTGCCTTTGTCCCTGTTGAAGGCGTGGCATCCCCCTTGTGCACTGTCGGGCATAAGGAGCTGAGAAGACCTAGTGAAGAGGCGGCAGTGCCCCTCAGGTGGGGATACTGGCTTCACCTTTAGTATTTCTAGTCAACTCATTAACATTTATTGAGCACGTACTGTATGTAGGGTGCTCATGCAATGGTGTATAATACCTTATTCTTTGCAGGCCCCTTCTGCCCAGCAACTAAAGCAATAGTTTAAATTTCCTCTTAACTCTTGGAATTAGAGAAACGCTGTGTAAATCTGAATTATTTTCGGTATACGTAGGGATGAATAAATCATAAAGGGCTTTAGGGCTTGTGCATAAGAATACTTAAAGTCTGGAAATTACACTTCAGAATGCAGGACGATGTCAGAAGCTTGTCTGCCCCGTGCCACCAACACCCTAGCACCGTCCCTGCCTCGCATCAGCACACGACAGACATGCCTGCCACCTGCACCAGCATTACCTCTGCATCAGCACTTTCTGCCATGCCCTTTGATGCCAAATTCCAGGGGGGAAGAGTTCCTCATAAGGACTTTGGGGATACCTGCTTTTAGTTTCAGCCTGGAGTTTTTAAATTGTTTCGAGGACAGATTATAGTCATTTTGCTTGTTTGAATAAAAAGAATTAGGTGATGTGACCCCGACATATTGCAAGCTCCTTTTCTCATTTGTTCTTTGGGTGAGAGAGCAGAAACTCCAGTGACGGAGTCCCCAGTTTCACTGAGCAGCTGACAGTGGTCTATGGCCTAAGAGAGGTGTTATCAGCTATGGATGGGATCTCCTCACTTCATCCCCTGCTGTGGGCCTCAGGGCCTCCTGCACTCCCTCCTATCTTGAGGTGTACCAGGAAGGCCCTTGTCAAGTGCCTGCTCTTAGGGTATGTTGTCATGGCAACCACATGGGACCAGGCCAGGGAAAAGCCGGCTCCTACAGTGCATCGACTTTAGCTGGCAGGTTAGGGAGGGGAAGGTGAGCCAAGAGGACATGGGAAACAGGAATCTGGGTGCCAGAAGACCAGAGAACATGATTATGAGGTATTCACATATATGCAGCATTATGCCAGGTGTGGTGGGGGAGCCTGGGAAATGTGAAATCTCTCTCTCCCTGCAAGGAGTAGTTTACAATCTCCAATAAATACTTACTCACCAAGTATTTACCGAGTACCTCTCTGGAACCACACCCTGCTCTAGGCAATGAAGATTAATCAGATAATACAGACACCCCTTTGCCTCCATGGAACTAATCATTGGACACTTACCAGAAAGACATTGTTTTTGCAAATATGGAGCTATGTTTTGATCCATCTTTTACATTTTATGAATTATTTTATCCAAAGTAACCAAATCCCTTTTCTTGATTAGAGCTGTTGGCTCCCAAAACTGGAGCTTTGAATCCACTTTAATTTTTCTCCTCGCTACCATCTGTCCTTGTCCCAGCTTTTAGACTGATCCTTATTTAGGGACAGGATAGGTAAAGAAAATTGAGAAGAAGAATCTCTTATGATAGCCTATAAACAGCAGGAAATCCTGGGCTCTAATTTCCGCATGAGAGGGAAGGTTTTGTTGATATAAATCACAATAGCCTACCTCAAAGCAGATTTTGAATGGAGTAAGGAAGATTTCTGCAAACCTCTATTCCTTTGGAAACGTGTAATTGCTCATACAATGGTCTTGTAATAAATAGGTGCATTTGAATAACTCTTTGGTAGGCAGGGAACATAAAGTGAACTATCCTTCAAAGAGTGACAATTAAATATCATTCTTTACAGTTGAGTAGACATCACTAAGGTCTGCATTGAGCATCTTCTAACAGATCATCTGCCGATGGCTCAGACTGCCTGCATTTTATGCTTCCTCCAGTAGACAAGGATCTTGGAGATTCTGACTCTATTAAAACAACTGGGAATTATGTTTCTCTTTCTCCTCCTGCTGCCAAGGTGGAAGCACTTCATCTCGAATCCCCGAGGTTTGGTTACTGGCTTTTTTGTCTTCCCTCCGCTCTCTCTAAGACACTGATCCGTCCTCATAGCTGTAACATTCACCTGCCCATTGGAAAGGAAAGGATGTAACTGATAGACATTGAGAAGGAAGATGCAGGAGTAACTACATACTGTTGGAGGGGAGAGGGTTGGTAGTTAAGGAAGAAACCAAAGATGACCCCTCTCCCAAATTTCAACGTTAGTCCCATCTATGGAAATGTCATAATAAATAAATCACAGTAAATTATCATCATAAATTCACCCAGTTTTCCAACCAACTACCTCATCTTTCTCCAAAGTGGAGCCTCCCTGTACAACAGCTATTTATTGACCATCTCTTTTGTGTTAGGTGTTGTGCTTCAGGAGCTTGGAACATATGAAGGCAAGTAAGATGCAGGCTTTGTCCTTGCCTAGTTTGTAAGTCCAATGGTCAATACCAGCTAATTATAATTCAATGTGTTTTATCTGGTTAAAATACAAAGTGATAGATCCTGGAGGTCAAGACAAAATGCCCCCAAATTTCCTGTTTCTGTCAATGCTGTCATCCTTCTTCTGGTCACTCCAGCATGAAGAACTGGTTATCAGTAATTTTGTCCCCTTTCCCAACTCACCCTAAGATATGCAATTAGTCTGTAACCCTCCTGACATTCCTCAAATTACCTTCCTTGCTTTCCTCTGCCACTGCCTGAACCAAGGGCCTTACTACGTCCTACCTGTATTATTTTCCTTGCTTCCTAAGCTGATTTCTTTGCCCCTGAGCTGACTCTCTTCAACTCCATCCTGGACCCTGTGGCAAGATTACTGTTCCTTAAAACATTTCCTTCCTCTTGAGCTTTCATCTCCTTCACATTCACTAATTCAGCAAATGGGTAAGGGGTGCTTGGGAATCACTAGAAGCTTCCCATGGCCTTAGGCTTGAACTCCAAACTTTAACCTGACCTTCTCCAGTCTGGCCACACCCTGCCTTTCTGACCTCCGTCTCCCCTCTCTAAATGTGACCGTCCAGCCAGTGCTTTTTCCCCTCAGTCTGGCATCATGCCTTGTTTGTTCTTGTCTCCTTCTTTGCTCTTGTTCTGTTCCCTGCCAGGGCATCCAGATGCCCCACATGGTCTCAGTGAAGTCCTTCCTCTTCCCTGACTTCTCTAGATAAGAGGATAGAACTGGACAACAGAAAACACCCTATCTGGTCAGTGGTAAACCATACTCGTGTAAGAATGGCCCCCGGAACCTAGTCCCACTGAATCTGCTGTTGAATCTCTTCTTAAACTTTGTTCAGAACTAAATGCCCAATCTTCAAGCTTCCCTATCCATAGGGGTCTATTTTAACAGGTGTTTTCTCTAGAAGGACAGATCCCTGAATGAAGAGAGAAATTTTGGGAACTCTAGATTCCCAAGTCGGTCATCTACTATTATCTTAATCCCTGCTGTTTAGTGAATCCGGGTGAGACTCTCCAGTGTAAGTGATGGGTCCTAAAGGTGGCCTTGTACAAAGACCAATATTTTTTGTATAGTTTCTCCTCCCTGAGTTCCCTGTTTTAAGGAGAGTAGAAGGGGCCAAGAAACTAGAGGTTTCTACAGATGTGCATGCCCCAGAGAGGACCATTAGACACTGTGTATGGGGGCACAAGAAGGTGGGTGCCTTGGAGATGAGCATAATTATTTGTTGTTACTTTCATTATTACATGACAGTGTTACGAGCTGACTCCAAATTTTATTGCTTTCAGTTTTAAAATGCTTCATGACATCTAAAGAAATGCTGAAGGCACTTGCCTTCCTGACAGAAAATATGAAACACAGTCATTCTGAGAAATGCTGGCAGAAAGATCAAGGTTGAATGTGTAGGGGCTACAAGTCACATGTTCATGTATTTCTGCATTTGGGGGCCTGGCAGTCAGAATTAATATTCTTTGTCTTTTATCCTGTGTTTTTCCTGTATACTTGAATATTAAAAAGCCAGGTATAATGAAATGCATAAGACTGAATTAGAAGTGCGTTGAAATACCTTCATTTTCTGTGGAGTATTTAGTGAGCTTGCTCGTGCTTCCTCTCTCTCTCTTCCTCTGCCTGTCAAATCTAAGGAGACCTGGCGGCCCGAGATACCCTTGGGTGTTCAAGGATATCGTCAGAGGCGGGCGCCTTTGATGTGCTCACCTACCAAAAATGTCACATCACCACTGGTTCTGTTGTTTCACATTGAGTGTGAAAGATTCACTAAAAGGTTAATTTCAAGTCTTGTCAAGTATAGATCATTAAAGGCATCACCTTTTCATGGCACACCTAAAAAGCATCAGGGGGCAAGAGGGAAGGCAGATGCAAAGGTCTGAACAAGCCGAACAGTGCCGGAAGCCCTTTGGACAACCACATCAGGGTATTTTTATCTCCACTCAGCACAAGTAGGGATGGTGACTATTGGCAGAAGGAAACTGGGTGGGTGTCTGCCATTTTTAACTGTAAAATAGGCCCAGTCTACTCTTGGACTGGTTTTGGTAACTATTTTTCATTCTTTGCCTTTATTCTAGCATAGAGATTGCCCATATTTTTAAAAAAATGGTTTTTATGTTTCTATTTGTTTTGATTTCTAGGACCGTGTTTAGATGACAAAAACACCAGATTGAAAGACGGTCCATCTGGTATCTTTGGCTTTCATAAAAGCCAGTTTGAATCACATCATAGTTGATCCAATGGCTGGAAAACACATATTTACTCAGAATATGGTTAATTCGATGCCTTTGGATAATCCTGGATTTTGTCTTCTTGGATGGCTCAGGCTTCAATTCTCCCCTCTTTCCTTTCTTCGGTTTGAGAGGCCTTGTGAGTAGTGGGAGCAACATGGATTCAGAGAGACCCAGACAGGAGTTCTTGTTTTTCCACTTCAGAGCTTTTGCCCTTGAACAAGATACTTAACCTCTGTGAACTTCAGTTTCTTCATTTGCTCTAAGGATGTTAATACCTACCATAGGATGTAGGCTAAATCAGAAAACCTATATAAGAGTATCAGATGTAGGAGCCAGCTAGTGAATAATACACAGTCCCTAACTGATGATGTCCACTATTGGTATTGTTGTTTCCTAGTTTCATATTTTCTTGGTTAGTTCTTTTATTTTTTTACTTTCATTCTTAATATATGTCTTTTCCGTTGCTATTTTTAAACATTGGAAGTAGCATATGGATCTTTTTATGCATTTGAGTTGATAACTGATTAATTAAATATCTGAGTTGTTTATTGCTTATAAACAGCATGGTTTTCTAAGACATTGTATTTAATGAAAGTGTGCTTTTCAATAATAATGCAGTTACCTTGAAGAGTCGGGAGTTATAGCCTCACATAAAGAAATATTACCTGTCAAGAGACATTTACTTTCCTGGATGAAGAAGGGAGGAAGAGTGCCATGATGTTAATTATTTAAAGCCACTTTTTCTGAAAACATTCCTCAAAACCTAATGATTCTGTTTGTTGCCTGTAGACATTAGCAGTGCTGTTCTACACTTTCATTAAGATGGTTCTAAAAATATAGAAAGGAAATTTTGATTGTGATAAAAGTTCAGGGTGATCAACATTTTCTGCCTGTGTACTTGCTCTGAATATTGCGTTCAAAAACCAGCTGGGATCTTTGAAGCAGCTTTCTTTCTAAAATTACTTGGTATGGTGGGCCTAATAATGGCCCCACAGATGACCTGAACGTCTGAAACACCTTAAGAAGCTGAAACACCTGCGTAGGCATTGCCTGGGAGGTGGTACAAGAAGTAGGCAAATGTGTTTTCTTTGGGAAATGAAGTAATTTTCCACTGAATAGCTTAAGGTACTCTGTAAACATTAGCCACAAAATAAATATTAATCTCCACTGTGTCCCAGGCTGCTCAGGGAAGCCGTGCTTACTTCAAGAACTGCTGTAATGAAGGGTGAGGAAAAATCTGAATGAAAACCAACCCATAAAGCTTATTAATATTAGTACTAAACTTTGCTATGGAAAGGGTGAATTCAGACTTCAAATTTAAAAAAAGAGAAACAACTGGGAAAAAGAAGAGATGGCTTTGGATGGTCAAGGTGGCATCGTTAGCCGCCCTGTGGGAGAGCTCAGATAAGTGCAAGACAGTGTTTCACATGTAGGAAAGTTAAAGGAAGGTCAACCATTACTTCATTAGTAGAGCCCGCAGAATTTGGGCTTTTTCATAAACAGTGCGTTGTTTGATGGTGTCATTTTCCCATCCTGTTCATAGGCCTCAAGCTCCTCAAAAATAGAGTATTTAAAATAATTTGGTTAGAGCCAGCCCTGATGGTCTAGTGGTTAAAGTTCAGTGGCCCGGGTTCATTTCCCAGTCTCAGAACAATACCACCCATCTGTCAGTTGCTATGCTGTGGCGGCAGCTCACATAGAAATACTAGAAGGACTTACAACTAGAATATACAACTATGTGCTGGGGCTTTGGGGAGGGGGAAAAAAAACAAATGAGGAATATTGGCAACAGATGTTAGCTCAGGGCAAATCTTTCTCTGCAAAAAAATAATATGGTTAATGATAAGAAATATAAAAATACTCATTGAAAGGGTTTTATTGGAACACTGAATGTTGCTTGAAGCCTAAATCAGAAGGCTGGTTGTTTCTTTGCCTCAGTGGGATGAGAAATACAACGGTCGGGGGTTCCAAACCTGATGCTGTACCCCTGGCTTCATGGTCTCCATTCCTCCTGATTTCCGTCTCTGTCAGAAGACACCAGACATCATTTGAGATGTTTTAGAAAGAGTACGGCTGTGGCGAGAAATAGAGATGAACTCCTTTGCATCTACAGGAGAACATTTGTCTGGAAAATAAAAGTTCTTTTCAAGTGTTGTGAGGGGCTACAGGGAGACAACACAGCTGATGGTTATTTTTGCCTCCTGCCTTTTTCTCTCTCCTCCTCGCTTGACAGTATGTTCCTTGCTTTACTTCAGGAGAAACTACATACGTGTAAAAGCAACAGCTAAGTATGAAGATCCTGGCTAAGTCCATCCTTAAACCTTTCCATTTATTCGTCACCGTTCCTTTCACTTTTTTTCCCCCTTCATGCTCAACCCAAGTGGGTTTGCTTGAAACAAACAGCAGATTTCCAACACACACCTACCACCCGGCAGCTTTGGGATAAAAATGTAATGTGGTCTATTTCACTTTGAAAGGATTTCTATTAAAGAAATAGCTTAGCAGGAAACAAAGAAAATACAAAAGTAAGCTGTCCCCATTCCCCCTTTTCCTTAAGTATTGCATTTTCTGAAGGAAGCCCTCCTCTGAGAATGCCCTAGGTATATTATGCTTTGGGACCATTAAAGGAACAAATAAAGACTAAGCGTGGTTCACCACCGTGTAGATTCTGAGTAGCGCCTTCAAGGAGCACATTTGTCTGAACACATGCCCGACTCTTACTCTACTTGTTTTCTGGCTACAAAAATAACCATCAGCTGTGTTGTCTCCCTGCAGCCCCTAAAAAAAGGGAGAAGCAAGAATTTTATTTTCGAGAGGCATTCTCAAAGACCACACATCCCAGCCCTGTTGCTGGGGCTCTGCCTCTCTCTCCCAGTCTCAGCTCTTCTCTGTACCCCAGCTTCAGAGCCAGCAGTGACAGGGGGTTCAGGAGGGCCGTCCTGGTGTCCACTTATTTGTAACTGCTCAGAGCCTGCGTGGTGGCCGTTGTGAAGCTGCGTTCACAATGACGAACCCTCTCGCAGAGCTTTCTCTGCTGCTGAGAGGTCACCTGGGCAAGGCCTAATACGTCTGGACAGGGAGGGAGCAAAGGGAACCTTTGTCCTTTTTATCAGCGTGAGTCAGTAGGCCACCATCGAGTCTTGGGGGAAGAGGGGCAAAAGCCAGATTTTTGTGTCCCAAAAAGAATGTTTTCACAGCTGACAGCTGTATGCAAACAGTAAAAGTACATTGTGATGAGCATTTTTAAGTCGAGATTATTGGCTTTGGGTGAAAACCAAGTGACCCAGGACCAAGTGATTGAGTACTTCCAATCAGGTCTGTCTCTTCCTGACAACACAGGTGTTGGTCATTCCAGGGACAAAAGCAGGAGTGATGTACCTGGTTAAATCTTTAATCATATTAAATTAATGAGCATGAATATGAGATTTATTTTTCTTTAGGACACTGTTTACCATGTGACATTTATCCCCCAAAAGCACTTTTAGTGAATTAGGAAAAGGTGTCCCTTCTGTAATCCTGTACCAGGTACACAGCTAGGTAGTAGGATACAGGCTGGACACTCTTGTACAGGGCACAACATAACCAACTATACATGGCGTGCTGCCTGAAGTCTTCCTCTTAGCCCCTCTCTTGCCTATTGGGCTTTTTGTACACCTTTTGTGCTTTTGTCTTACTGATGAACTGTATAAAGACGATCAAGAGTTCATGGAGATATACTACAACCTAGGGTAGAAATAATCAGTGTGGGAACCAACTACCCAGTCTCAAAACATAGCTCAGAATATCTGGAATGATTCCCTCAGAATGGGTGATGATGTGTAGAAACGAGCTGTCTTTGATCTAGTGAAGCAAATTCATTTTCAGAAACTGCAGTCTGATAAATATCATTCACCCTCCATTTTTCTCCTGGACTGATGTTTCTCTTCCTTACGGAAAACACACGGCCATAGCTTATTATAATAGCATCGTACGATTCTGGAACCACTATTTGAAAGCAGTATAGCTGCAGCTGGCTGTATTTTGAAGGATGAAAAGCATTATGCTTGAGGCTTTGCCATCCAGACTTCCAGAGTTCTAGCTATTCATAGACCTCTTGCAAGGAATGGGTGTGTGTCTAGTGTATATTCTAGTGTGTGCTACAGAGTTGGGCTACTCCCTCTTAGCACAAAGTCACTCATAGCCTCTGAGCCTGGCAGGGAATGGTTAATGAAGCCACAGGGAATGTTTTGAAGCCAAGACGGAGACTTCGGACTTTTTTTGTGTGGAGGAGTGTCCGCCAGAAATAGCAAATGCCAGGCCTCCCCGAAGCCTCTCCCTCTTTCTTCCGGATGAGAACAGTACATGCAAGCATCACTAGGTGGCATAGCTGCCTTGGTGTATTATTCTCATGGAGCCAAGTTTATGACTGCTGTGGGATGCTTTGATGATATGCTTGACAGGATTCCTATCCAGAGGCACCGATACAATTCATTCTGGTCAAGTTGAGGATTCTATTAGCAGTAGATCACTGGATTGACTACAGGAGAAAGAGAAGCTACATGTTAGGGTCCATCACTGCAAACACCTGCACACCACAATTCATCCTGCCCAGGCTGCTGCTGAGTGGAGCTCAAGCTTTCAAGTTTATAGATCAGTATGCCCCACGAGGCTTGTATGTCTCTGTCCACCTTCACCAGCCCCTACCTCCTCCTCCAAAATACGTACATACTTATGTACATACATACATACATCCTCAACTTTGAAGGAATCAGGAGGGTTTGGAAAAAAATACATATGCATATGATAATGGGTGCTGTGAAGTTAAAAGACTCAAATTCGTACACAGCAAACCCATCCGATTTGACCACTAACCTATTTCCCTGAACCACACTTTTATCATCCCTATAGCTGGGGTCAGAAAACCACCACCCATGGGTCAAATCTGGCCACTGCCTGTTAAGTTTTCCTGGACCAGAGCCAACCTTGGTTTACTCATTCATTGTCGATGGCTGCTTTCACACAACAGCAGGGCTGAGTAGTGAGACAGATACTGCATGGCTCATAAAGCCTAAAATATTTACTCTCTGGCCCTTTACAGAAAACAATTGCCCACTTCTGCCCTCTAGAATATGATTTGGGAAACCTGCTTCATTCCTGGTGTCAATATTTCTAACAAATTTCTTACGTCAACATTGAGATGCTTCCCATGATTAGCGGAACTTGTTTAATAACTACAGTAAATATCTTTCCTGTTGACTATTGAAGCATTTTGGCAATAACACAGAAAGGCACCGTGCCATTATGTACGGTCTCTGTCTTCGGGAGCTCACAAGCTAGTTTGGAAGGCAATACATGGATGAGATAACACATGGCACAGATAAGTGGGTGCCAGTAGGTGTTCTAAACAATGAGAGGAGGTGATAAGGCATAGTGGAAAGAATGCAGGGGTGTGGAAGAGTAAGACAAACATGGGATTTAGGCCAAAAGAGTTGGGGTTTAGTCTTGGCCGTGACACTTTCTCCTGTGACAACAGTAAAACCTACTTTTTATTGAACACTTACCATGTGCCAGGCACCATCCTCATTGCTTTACATGAAGAATTTCTTTTAATTCTCATTAGAGTGAAGTAGGTACTATTATTATCCCAGTTTATTGGTGAGGAAACCAAGTCTTAGGTTCACTAACTTATTGAAACAAAGCACATAGTAGGAAGTGGTGAACGAGGACCAAAACAGGTGTGTGACAGGTGTCCACCGTGTTACAGTGGCTCCTTCTTGGGGATGTCACTTAACCTCTGCATTTTCCCAGAGATGGCAGGAGGTCACAGCAAAGCCTTCTCACAGACGCAGTGCAGAATGTATGTTCTCGAAGCTCTGACACTCAGCTCATGTTCACTGAGTAACCACACTGCTAACACCATGACACCTCAGGTGGTAGGAAGTTTACTGTGGGCTACAGGGTTCACGCAGAAGGCTACCTCTGAGCCGGGTATTGAAAGATGCCAGGAACAAGGCATTCAGGGTAGCTAGAAACTGATAGTGGCACATCCTCAACCTTGAAGGAATCAGTAAACTTTTGGAAGAAAAATGCATACATATAGATATACATACATAAGGTACATCTATACACCTGCATGTGTGTATGTACTGATTCTTTTACTTCACAGTACTCTTACCATATTAAAAGCTCTGAGAAGTCCTGCAATTAAACACTTTTCACTTTGTTTAATGTGCAGCCTCCCTACTTCTGTGAGCATGGAATATGTTTTTCATTGCATATCTATTAATTAACATCTTATACACTAATATTCCTCACATCACCAGTTAGAGATACTGGTTTTTTGATGCTAACTCACTACAATCAAACCTACTTTTTTTTGTGTGTGTGTGAGGAAGACCAGCCCTGAGCTAACATCCGTTGCTAATCTTCCTCTTTTTGCTGAGGAAGACTGGCCCTGGGCTAACATCCATGCCATCTTCCTCTACTTTATATGGGACGCCGCCACGGCATGGCTGACAGGCAGTGCGTCGGCGGGCGCCCGGGATCCGAACCCGCGAACCCCGGGCTGCCAAGCACGGACTAAACCGCTGCGCCACCAGGCGGCCCCTCAAACCTACTTTTTTTAATGGTAAGGTATTTGCATTTATGAAATTGTTACTTTCATTTGAGGACACAGGATTGTGTGCTGACCAATTTCTGCAATTTCATGTTCGTCCACTGAAAGAATTTAGCACCTCATTAGAAATGAGCCTTATGCATTAAATCCAAGTGGGAGGATGTTGGAAGATGTATCGCAATGCTCATCTCTGTGTTGAGCTCCAACATAAGTGGAAGGTCTTAGAAGCCGTGTGGTTTAATACATCTGTCTCCTTGGCTGCTCTGCCAGCTTCTCATGACAGTGCTTTTCATCATCTGAAACATGTAATTGCTTTTGACGACAACAAGAGAATTGTGGCGAGAGAACTCTCCACAGTTTCTGAAAGCACTGAGCAGCCAGTGTCTCAGGTCCAGTCAGCTTCAGCAGATGTGGTGTTGGGACAGGAGGGTTTTCAGACCCAAAGGGGTATCCAAGGCGGGGTGCCTCGGAGTGACTGTGCGGTGGGCATTTTTTTCAAAGTAGGGATTTATGGATGGAGATTCGTCCACAATGAGGAAGAGGTTAAAAGGTGATTCTGTGTTTTGCATCAGGCTGACCCTTGGCTGTATCTGAGGCCAGAAGTGGGTCTTGACTCCGATTAAGCTCCAGGATATGGTGTGTGCTTGAAGAGCCAAGTCTTAAGTAGAAGAGACTGTAAATAGGAAACCCAAACCCCACTCTCCACCCTGGTCCCTATTTAAAACCTCCCCGTAGGCTTCCCACACTGACGAGGATTGTTCATGGGGACTGTGTGGGTCCTGCTGGAATTGACCCCAAAGTTTCCTTGTGTCCTGATCTTAGGGAATTTCTAAAACTGCACATGCCGGCAGATGGTCTCCGTCAGGCAGAATTATCAGAAACAGGCTGGCTGTTCACCCATGATGCTTTCTGGGCTTTTGGGGCAATGGCCACCCCGTGGAGATTTGAATGTGGGGCAAGAGGAGAACAGTTCCCCCAGGGAAAGGGGTCTGGTCCTCCTCTCTGTGTAGCTCTTCACAGACCCTGCGTCAGGAGACGTCTGTGCCTTTCTCACTTCCCTGGTCTTGCCTGAGCTACTGACCTCTCCCGAGGCCTCACTAACGGGAAAGAGGAAACCAGGACACCGTGTTCAGCTCTGGTTTCCTGGGATGAAGTGGGCGCTCAGATGAGTGAAACTGGATAACTTAGGAACAAGTTGTCAAAGGCTTATGGATAAGAACACGCAAAGTAGACTCAACGTATAATTTAACCAGTGATACCAGCATACTCTTGCTTTCAAGTGTTGAGGTTATTTAGTTTTAAATATAATACAAAGGGAAGAAGCCATGAAGGATGCTGACTTAAAATGCACATATGTCAGGTGAATCTCCATGCAATTTTGATCACATGGATCACACATTTTATTAAAATGCTGGTAGCCCTTTTAGGTCTGTACTGGCTTCTCCAAAGTCATATCTAAATCCCTGGTTACATAAACACATGAATCACTTCCGCCTCCTGGGGAGTTGTAAAGTTACTAATTTTGTCACCGTGGGAACAAGTATGTGGGTTCAGATGGTCTGTCCTGGAAAATGGGTCTGTAAGCAATATTTGCTGAATTAATGACTATATTCTCTTTTTTTACAGTGGGAAATCAAGGCAAAAAAGTTGTGGCCAGAGGACCACAGTTCCTCTGCTTTTCTTTCCAAGTCTACACAGGATATGAACGATTATGGGGAAACAGAGGAGTGGGATGGTTTGTGTACTGTCAGACATGCAAAAAAGAAAAAATGTAAACTGTCATTTTTTGCTTGAAACAATGCAGCAAAAAAGAAAGAGATGCCTCTGGTTTTTCACTGAATTTCTTCTTGCCCACTCTGAACACCCTCATTCTGATTTATTTCTCGAGAATAAGGTGAGAGACACTCTAAGGAGAAGTTCCAGTCTCCACCTTCTCAAAGGTGGAGACTGCATTGGAGGCTGCTATTACCAGGTCCTCTAGAGGCACTTCTGTGGTCCTAATGCATTTTATTCCTTCCTACGTAAGAAAACCCAAGCCCTGTTGTTTTCCTCTTCAGGAAAAATGTGGGTATAGAATAAGAAAGGCAGTCTCCCTTTTGAAATCCTTCAAAAGTCAGGGGACACATGTCAGTCCCCTGGTAAACCTGCCTTCTCTCCTAGTCCTGTCTGGAGAAGGATTGTGTAGGGGGACCCAGGCCAGGTTGGGAAGAAAGGTGGTGATGATAATGGGAAGAGAGGTGGTTCAGATCCTGGGTATGAGGACAGACAGAACCTGTTCACTCGTGGCCTCCAAGAAGACCCTCTCTGCTGCCAGGACGAGGTGATGTGGTATCACTTCTCAGCAGGCTAGAGACCCCTATCCCTTCTAGGATAAACAGAAAAAATCCTTACAGGTTCACACCACAGATGGCTACAGTATGGCCAGCTGCCCCATTCGAGGTAAGAAATTAAGGACTGTGCATGTCCTGGGCAGAGCTGCCTAAAATGAGCACATCAGGCTGCCCCAGCAGTCTCAATCACACGGAGACAGCCATTCTGAGCAAAACATGCTCTCAGAGAAGAGCCTTGAGTTTGAAACTAGCAACTCCACCTTGACAAGGCATGCTGTGTGGCGGAAGGCTGGCTCTGATGTACCTCAGAGGGTCCTTGTTTTTCATCAGAGCTGCCTCGAAGTCAGAAGAACCTGGAAGACTTC
Organism: Tapirus indicus; assembly: GCA_031878705.1. Classification (NCBI taxonomy): domain Eukaryota; kingdom Metazoa; phylum Chordata; class Mammalia; order Perissodactyla; family Tapiridae; genus Tapirus; species Tapirus indicus. The sequence continues at coordinate 52,429,714 of CM062918.1, read as the reverse complement.
ACACTGGTGAGGCTGTTCCTTCCCTCTCTACTGAAGGCCTCTTGGAGTCCATGCTGGGAATGATTCTGGCTCCTTTTCTCCAGTTCGATACTAGGTCCTGCTGCATAATACCCCATCCAGTCCAGCTGGAGTTTGTTGACTTTCTTGAAGAAATATTGAGCAACACCTGGCAAAGGGTGGCGAAGCCTGGGGAGCGCCCTCCACTCGGCATGAATACCTTTGCAGTGACTCTCTCTGGCTTACCTCTGGCTGGCTCAGGTGGAACTCCCAGCTGCTCTAGTGTGGCGGCAGGCAGGATGGCTGTGACATACATTCTGTGTGCCCAACTCCACCTTCTCCTTCATGAGAAGGCGTATCACTAATAGAGATCTACTGGCTTTATCCCACAACCTCTCCTGGGGGAGCCCGTTCCCTCAGACAATTGTCAGAGCTAAGAAAGGGCTGTTACTGTTTTGCCAAAATGGGGTAGAGGAAACTTGAGCTTGCGTAAGGGCCATCCCTGTTTTGTAACGTCCTCTGGCCACACATAGACTCCTCTTCTTCCTCATGCTAATTAAAAGGGAAATTTAAGACACCCCTTCACATCCTGCCCCTTCTCTTTCATGCGCCCACACACACACACAGCTTCTGACGGAATTGCCAGGACCTGACTCCTTCCTCTCAGTTCCTCCTCTTTTCCTCGTTCCTTGATTTCTCAGTCTGCTGCCTTTTCTCTCTACCCACCACCCACCGACCCTATTGCCCTCTGTTTTCCTGGTCTGAGCTTGGCTGGGTGGGGGGTTACAGATGTCTGGAAGACAGTGCCAGGAGACAGAGACTATAATTGTGATTGCTGTTCTCTGAATGTCAGGACATCTTTTCCCCTGAGCATTTGCTTCTGATTAAGAAAAAAAAAATCAACTTTGTGAGTATATGTTTTTATAGCTACCGTGATCAGACATTCCATTTGTGTCAGGGATTTTAGGTCTAGAAAGGAATGAGATGGAGAGCTGGGATGCAGAGCAGTCCTTTGCAGATCTTTGATTTGCCAGACAGTGCAATGTGCCGTGGGGCCCAGCCTCTCTTTTGGCCCTAGGCTGGCCCTGGCCTGTCTCTGCTCCATCTGCCATGTTCTAAGGCCTTCTCCTCCTCTGTACCTGGTACTTCCCCTTGGATGGTCTAGGTATCTTGAGATCCCAGCACAAACAATTCTGCCCAGCTTGGGCTCCCCAAAGTACCTACCTACCCCCCCATCCCCGTGAAGCGATTGAGAGACCCTGTGCCTTATACCCCAGCTTCTCATTCATTAACATGCTTACGATTCACCTGGGGGTCTATTTATAATCCAAATTCCAAATCACTAAGTCTGGGGAAAGCTCCAGGATTCTGAATTTCTAACCAGCTCCTGGGATTCTGGGATCTGTGGATCATACTTTCTTAAGGATCACATTTTCTCAAGGCTTAATTCTATGGGCCTGCTAAAATGTAAGGTAATTAATCTGATGAACACATCAATATTAATGAGCTAAAGAGAGAGCCAAGGAAGGGCCTTACCCTTTTCTCAAGTGTTCTGTGTGCAGCACCTTCCTGGAGATAACTCAGTTATTCATTCAACAAATATTTCTCAAGTGTCTACAGAGTGCCAAGCAATGTTCTAGGCCCTAGGGCAATGCTTCCCAAACTTTAATGTGCATGCAAATTACCTTGTTAAAATGCAGATTCTGATTCAGTAGATCAGTGGTGGGACCTAAGATTCTTCGTTTCTGACAAGCTCCCAGTCAATGCTGATGCTGCTGGTCCATGGAGCACATCACAGCTAGCAAGAGTCTAGACTAGTGCTGTCCAATGGGAATATGGCGTGAGCCACAAATGATAGCCACATATGCAATTTAAAATTTTTTCTTGGCCATACTAAAGTAGAAAGGAACAGATGAAATTAACTTCGAAGAAATGTGTTACTTAACCCAATATGTCTAAAATATTATAATTTCAACATGTAATCAATATAAACATCATTGACATTCACATTAAGTCTTCAAAATCAGGTATGGATTTTGCACTTCCAGCACATTTCAGTTTGGACTAGCCACATGCCAAGTGCTCAATGGCCACGTGTGGCTGTTGACTACCATATTAGTGCAGATCCAGGTGATGCCCTTGTCACGGGGTAGCTCAGCAAAGTGATTCTGAGAAGAGCAGAAGGTGCCACCACGGGGCCTGGGACTCCAGTTACAGGTCCGTGTGGTCTCCCTGCTTGAGGAGCAGACTTAATGACATGAATCAGACCAGCTCCCCTCCCACCCCTTGTGGAAAAATGAAATAGAAATCAGAGCTCAAGCAGTTTCTTCCTTCCAGAGGAAGCTAATTGCTTTTGGGTGGATGAGATTTCCTTGCCATCCCAAATGTTATATCATCCTGTTTCATGAAGATGGAATCTCCTTGAGCTCCACCGGTGAGTTAGAGAGAGGGGTGGGAGGAGCCTGGGCTTCCAAGTTTGTGGCTCTTTTCAGGCTTGTTTCCAACATCAAACCCTTTGAGCACAGCTTTGCTCTGGGAACTGAATTCCGACTTGTGCATTACTGCAAATTCTCTTGACACTCTAGCCTGCTGGGTAAAAGTGGGAGATGGGTGCAGGGTGCACCGCTGCCTGTCGTACCAGCCAATTGGAGGAAAGGGACCAGATTAGAAGACTTAAGGACACATAGAAAATAAAATCCTTTTGCTTCCTTGCCTCCTGCAGTCTCTGTATTCCCATCCTCTATACTCTGTGATTTTATAGTGTTTTGAAGGTGCTTTATCCTTGTTGAGAGTGCACTGGGATGTGGCAAATGTGGCCACGCTGAGAGATCACTGCATGACGGACATAAACCCGGGACACGATGCATTTCCGTGGTAGGGGAATTTGCCCAGGTCCTGTGCCCGATGTCCAAGTATTAAATGGCTCTATTAGAGTAAAATAAATTCTGAAATGGAATTTAAGGGCTGGTACAGTGATAGCAGTTAATGTTTATATAGCACTTCTTAGTTTATGTAGCTTTTTGACCTCTCATTTCATTTTTACAAAGTTCTTGACAGGTCAGTATTTTCTGGAGGAGGAAAAGGACTGAGCTGGAGTCCTCATCTGAGGTGAGGAGGTGGGAGGCGTGGATCTTTCCGGTATATTTGTCTCTGACATTTTGATGTGTGGGGTTGGTTTGTGCATTTGAATGTCCAGGCCCTGTGGGTAGAGTGTTGGCTCTGGGGTCAAATTGCCTAGGTTGGACTTTGGGCAAAATTTTTACCTTCTCTAAGTCTCAGTTTCTTCGTCTCTAAAATAGGAATGGTAATTGCACCTTCCACGTAGAGTTGAGAGAGCATTAAATGAGATAATTATGTAAAGCACTTTGTAAATTTTGGAGGTATTTTCACCATCACCATCACCATCATCACCATCACCACCATCACCATCTGTATGGCCCTGGTCTCCTTGTCTGACTATAGTTGTAAACAATGTGAAGGAGACAAACCATCTAGATAACTTTGTTCTTGCTCAGTCCTGTGTTTCCCTGCTACCCATGCACCCCAATACCCTGATTCTTTCCTGCATTGTTAGAAGGGGAGTCTAGGTGTCTTTGATAGTATTTCCATTTCCAAAAGAAAAAATGGCCCATGAGGAAATTTAAAACTACAAGTCAGAATTCCTCTAGGCAGGCAAAATGAGGTAAATAAAGGGCTTGGCCAGGGATTCCCAAAGAAGCAGGCGTAGGAGGGATGGTGTCAAGCATAGGTAGGAAGGCTTACATAGGGAAGCTGCTGGTCACGCACTGCCACCATCCGCTATTGAGTTATCATGGCGTCTGCTCAGCCAGCTCAGTACAAATTAATCTCTTGTGGCTGACCAATTATGCACAGTCTTTTGTGAGAAAACAAGTTAAAAGAAATGCTCTAGGTAAAGAAAGGGCTAGCAGCTCTTGGGGTGGGAGGATGGATGGACTTGCACGGTGTCCGAAGGCATTTAATTTCACATTTGTAGCCCAGCTAATCCTATCAGAAGGTGTCTGGAAGAGACTGTATCTAATCATGTGCGTTTGGATACATATTCATTACTAGGGTAACCAGCCACCCTTGTTCACCTGGGACAGTTCCAGGTTACAACTGCAGTCCTTGGGTAATTATTAATAGTGCCCCCTTTCACTCTCAGATGAATCTTGGTTTGGACAATAAATGGTATGGTTACCTTAATTAAAACTGCATAGCATGTCTGTGTATATAGTAAAAACACATGATTTGTAGTGCTGGAAGAGTCTAGCAGGCTGTTATTGAGGTATGCCTTTTTTGTGTTTTCTAGAAATATAAATCAAAGTTGTATCCTAGCAAGAACTCGGCTTTTGGAGAAAGGCCACCCCAGACCCTATTATAGAGAATGGTTGGACGTGGTCATTAAGAGAGTAGAGTCCAAAGCTGACTATCTGAGTTTCAGCCCCAGCTCTGCCACTTAGCTGCTGTTACTCCTTGGGCAAGTTACTTAACCTCTCTCTGTTTGTTCCATGACCTCTGAAAAGGGCATATAGGAAGATTGAAATGAGGATTAGGTGAGTTAATAGTTAACACACGTGAAACAGTGACTGACATTGATTAAGCCCTCAGTAAATATTTGCTATTACTTTAGTCTTGGCTTTACTGTTCTTTAGCTATTTGGCCAAGGAGATGGAGCTCTCTGAGCCCTGATTCTCTGTGAAATGAACACACTAATTTCTACCTCCTGGAAATGTAATAAGCATCAAATGGGATTACATGTGAAGAGTTTAGTGCAGCATCCAGTTGTCAATGGATTCTCAATAAATGTTCATTTCTCTTCCCTCCCTCTCTTCTTTTCTCTAATGGGGATGGGAAGGCTCCCTGATCGCTCATGGAGCCCATCCCTCCTCTAGTTTGCTTATTTCATGGGAAATCTAAAGTTGTTTCTGGCATTGGCATGAGGCTGTGAAGCCCACTAGTGAGATAAGTAAACTGCCCAAGGGTTGCCTGGGATCTGAATGATGCACAGAGGCTGTGAGCCTAGGATGACTGTAGTGATGACAGCAAAGAGGGTTTTTAATGATGTCTGAATTTTTGCTGGCTTCTAGAGCACCCATTGCTACATAACCTGGTGAGGTGGGTTTTTCTTTTTCTTTTTAATCTTCCCATCTTCCTTCTCAATCCCCCCTCTCCTTCCCTTCCCTCAACGTCTATGAGTTATTTTGGCTTCCAGTAACATTTCCATTTAAGTTATAACAAAGATGAAATGAGCTGAAGACTGCAAAGAAAAATCTGTATCATAGCTGGAATTAGAAAGGAGGGCATGTTTAAAATACGATATCTGCTTTTGGCTTCTGTGGGGTCAACACCACCTAACCAAGAATTTTATCAATAAGAACAACCTTTAAAAAAATGTTTAGTCATCAGTTAACACTGTAAACTCTGGATCCTTTGAACTAGCTTTGTTCATTCAGATAGTATCCAGACAGGTGAGTTTTCACTTGTTGTCTATCATCCAGCCATCCTTTCATTCATGTATTTATTTGAGAAATCTTTACTGAGTGCTTATTATGTGCCAGGCAGTGTGCCATGTGCAGCGAATACAACGATGAAAAGAACTGTGTCTGTCCTTGTAGAGTGTACTGTCTAACTAGTGTATACACAATATGCTTGTCATCATTTAAACACTCTGGGGCCCATCAAATGTCCTGAAACACATAAGTGAAAGACAAAAATTGAGCTAAGAAGGACGTGTATCTTTGATCTAGAAATAAACAAAAGTCTTATATCCGTGTTTTGCAGGAAGATAAAATATGTAGCTTGAGCTGAGGTCATGCGAGCCAACTAGAGTAGAGAAATGAAGCAACCATTTCATGTTAAAGCTCCCAAGCTGCTCTTACTCCAATTACTGGTCTCATCTCAAGCCTGAATCCATATCTGTTTTGCTTTCCACTTCATTTACCCTAGACAAATTTTGATGAGATGAATTAATGTTCCATATAATGTCTACCTATTTAAGATAAAGCTTACTTAAAACGAATAGAAAATGGTTATATATGTATAAAAACTTGTGAACATAGCCATTAAAAGTGTGTTGTTATGATACAGATGATACATACAATTCATAAAGTTGAAAGTAGCTGGGAAGAAATGTGACTAGAAAACCACCATTAAAAAATGACCCAAATTCTTCACCAAATATCATTAGTTACCAGTGTTTTCCAAGGTGGTTGGCAGAGAAAGTACATCAGAATTACTTGGGCCCCTTGTTAAACAGGCAGGTTCTTGGGCCCAATTCCACCTGCTAAATGAGGATTTCTAGAGGTGGGGTCTGGGGATCTGCATTTTTAACAGCTTTGGTAGGTTCTCATGCACATTGAAGTTTGAGACATTCATCCAGTTGATTCATTTTACTAAGAAAGAATGTCAGCATCAATCCCAGAAAACTGTCCCTCTGAGAAGTGGGCAAAGCAATAATGCAGTACGAAGAGAAAAAAAAAAAGAAAACAAATAAAGCGTTTTAGAGAAAATACAGAGGAATCTTGGGAATATTTGATATTTCCAGGACTAAACCTATATCCGCAAAAGGTTGTTTAACCAAACACCTCTCAGGTTCTTCAGAAGTTCAGAATGACTTTTCTAATGTTTGGGGTTAACAAGAGCCCAAATATATTTTGCCAGAAGCAGGTTTTTCCCCTCAAATTTTACCTCCCCCTCCCATGCATTTTTAGGGAAATTCAATCCGTGTGTCCTTGATAGTCCTGCCCTAAATTCATCAAAATGTCATTTTTGTAACAATGATTTGGTGGCCCTGTAGTATTTCAAAGTCTTTTGTTCCGCTCAGAAACTGCAAGTTGTATTTGGCCAAGGACAAACTAACCCCAGAGAGAGGTTTGAGTTGACTCCAAAAAGCAAGCCCCACAAGTCTCCTGTGAGTCTCCCACAGACTCTGGGCTCTGGACTCTGCTTAGAGTTGGAACCTAACCTTCAAATATTCCTACGCTCCTGCCACAGAAAAGAAAAAGTTTAATAACAGCAGAGACATCCTGGACAAATAGTAGGCTGGGAGAAAACTCCGGTTTTAGTCTGCAGTTTTCCACCAATTAGCTGTGTAGCTTTGGGCAGATATTTTAACCTCTCTGGTCCTTGTTTAAATGAGAGGATTAAACTATATGACCTTTGGGTCTAAAGTACTTCCCTGTCTTAAGTATCATAACAATTATTGAAATTGCTGCCTAGAATCTTCCATGACCACAGTATATTTTGGTTGGCCTGTTTGTCTTTGCAAACACAATGCATTGCTGTGTCTTTGGCTTCTTGCCAGGAAAGACAAGCCAATTTGATCGTGTTGCTTCTGGGTGTCAAAACATTCTCGTCTGACCATGGCACAGAAGAAGCTTGTCGAAAGTGTGACTGACTGACATAATGACTGATTGGCTGATAACGGCGGCTGACAGTGATTGATTGAGTGTAAAATTATCTGCTCTCATTACTTCTGAAATTGAATTCAGATTGGTTCTATTGGAGGGTTTCCATGGAGACCGTAACCTGCTGTAGCAGGTGTTTGTGGATGCGGTGGCTTATTGTGATCAATACCTGTTTCCTGTGCTGGTGTGAAGAAATTATTAGTGATTGTAGTCAGCTGGAAAGAGGCAGCCATGTGTAAGGAAAAAGACTCTCCCGTTTTGTCTTATGGCTACACAGAACAGATGCAGGCCTTCTCAGGGTTCTGCTTTGGCCAATTAGTCCACGCTACATTCAATAATTTGCGATTCTTATTTTGTTATAAACTTGGAAGTTTTGCTTTTGAAGAGGAAAAGTATTCTAGGATTGTTTTTCTCTTTGAAGATCAGAACAGTAGGTAAATGTTCATACTTGTTTTTTAAAATGTGATATATTACAGTATCAGCAAACATTTTATCAAAGCTTAAGCACACACATGTTAATGTAGAGACAGGGATGGTCCCTCAGGCTTTTTCTGGGTTGTTTCCATGAATGAACAAGTCATTAAACAATTTCATAGGCTTGCCTTATTGATCTCACAATGGCATGCTATGTCTGCACTTCAGGGAACCCTTTCCTCACTGCCCCCATCAGAGTTAACTACTACTTCTGTGTTCACGTGGCATTCTTCCATCTTCTCTTACAGCATTCATTGCAGACCACTTTGCCTTAAAATTACTTGCGTCTCTTTTGCCCTCTACCTTATGACCTCCTTGAGAACAGGGTCATTTTCGTTTTTCTCTTTGCATCATCCTCAGCATCTAGCGGAGTTCCTGATACCACCTGATACCATCACAAGGCTTCAGTAAATGCCCGTTGAATTGAATTAACTGGGTTTGCGTTGCAAGGTCATCTCTTCCGAGACTGGTGTTTAACGGGGTTCCCACTAAGCGAGGCAGTGGAACGTGCGCCTGGTGGTTCAGTTGCTTTGTCTCCTGCCCTGTAGCTGTGTCTGTGCCCAAGAGGGTTGTTAGGAAACATTGTGCTGCAGGAGGTTCATGTTGTATAGGAAGTCTGTAGGCACTGACCATAGTGAGATGATGGTGGGAGGATACCTAATAAGGATCGATTTTATGCTGCATTCATTCATTGGTTCAGCGAGACTATGTTTCAGCTTACCATCTTCCTCAAATTTGGCTCATTAGTTGAAAGCACTTCTGGATGAATCCAGTATTAATAGCAGCTAACATTTTTTGAACAATTATCCCATGCCTGGTGCTGTATTAAGTGCTTTACATATTCTTCAATTCTTTCACATTATCCCATTTTGAAAATAAGGAAACTGAAGCACAGAGTGGTTTAAGTAATTTCTCTAAGGTCACACAGTTAGAAAGTGGTAGAGCTGTCATCTGGCTCCAAACTCTACTCTTAAACCGTTTGCTATGTTGTGTCTTAGCAAAAGGGTTTCAAAGTTGAGTTCCTGAACCACCTGCATCAAAATCACCTAGAGTGTTTGTTAAAAATGCAGAGACCCTCAGACCTACTGATTTAGGTACTTCTGCCTGAGGCCAGTGGATCTGCACAAAGATGTTTTATTCTGTTCTGACTTCGGGAGCTGTGATGTTGGTTTGTTTTCTTGTTTTGTGTGTAGGAGGGGCAAGTGATTTCAATACCACAACTTTATAAATCTCTCCACTAAGGTAGACACGTTCCTTGAGGCTTCTAAATTAAAGTCAGAGCTTTTGGATTTTTGTTTCTTTGTACTGCCTAACTTTAGAAATAACTGGAAGTGGTAACATGAAAACATTTTTAGAGAGAATTATCTTGCCTTTCTGGCAGAATGAGTGTTAGTGGAACAGTCCAGAGAACTCCTCAAGGATGTTCATGAAAAGGCACAAACCTGCTCCAATTAAGGGCCCAGCCAATGGTGTTAGCAGTGAAGGGACTCTTTTAGAGGCATGCTCCACAGAACTCCCACAACTACAGGCAGTTCGCCAGTGGTGGCTTGACAGTGAACTTCACCGCCTTACACTTGAGCTTCCTGAAGTATGTACATATCTTGCTTTGTATCTTCCTCACTGTAATAAATACATACCAAAGGAGATCTGAAGTAATCTAATGGCAACAAGACAAACCTCTACTTCCTCCAAAGAGGGTTGTTTCTTCTTGCTTTATCTTTGCTGATGCTTTCCTGTGGCCCATCTGTATCTTGTCCTATTTCCTGTCTTTCTAGTAGAATTTTGCCTGCTCTGATCGGAACGCCTTCTTGCAGGAATTTTTTCTGCCAAGTGCAACCTCCAAGGAGAGGCTCCCCATCTGAAAATTTTAAGAGGCTTATGCCTCTGGGGTGAATTCAGTCCTTGCTCTCAACTTGCTTGCTATTCCTAGTTATCTTTCTGTGACTTGTTTCCTAAACTACTCTGAGGGGTGGAGACTAATTGTTTGAAGGTCTTCTATTCTTACCCCTTTCCCTCACTCCATTGACAACCACAGCATCACCACATACCAGGGCCATTACCTTTTATCATTTCTTTCTCTTCTTTTTCCAGTTTTATTGAGATTTAATTGACATACAACATTGTATAAGTTTAAGATGTACAACAAAATGATTTGATAGATGTATATATTGTGATTACAATAATTTTAGTTAATATCTGTCACCTCCCAGTTATAGCATTTCTGTTTCTTGTTTTTGTTGGTTTATTTATTTTCTGTCTTCCACCATTAGAATATTTGTAGAACAAATGGATGCTTATGGGTAAATGGATTTTCTCCATATCCCATTCCCCTACCTTTCCTCTCTCTCCAGTGCTTCTGTTCTGTATGTGCAGCCACCTGTGGGAAGAGTCATGATCCTGGTCTTTATGGCATCAGTATTGCAATTTTGTATGTAGCATAAACATTTTTTTAAGTGATATTTCTTAGTGATTCAGACAACTATCATTAGGCTTACCTGCTGTGGCCTTTCAAGGTGAGCGGAGTCAGACCTCTGTCTTGTTCTGGAAGCTAGTCACAGTTGAAAAGCCTCCAGGTGGTTTGCCCCAGGGCTCCAGCAACTTCCCTGCAGTCCAGAAATGCTTCTTGTGACCCCAGCTGTGTGGTTCAGGCAGGATTCTTAGGACTCTTAGGTGAAATGGGACAGAAAATTACTTGATGCGTTTTGCCACATGCAGTACATTTAACTGCTTCTGGGTTCTTTGTACTCTTTCGATTACAAACTCTAACATTGTGTGGGTAAGTAAAAAAACTCTTTTTACTTTTATTTGTTCTGTTAAAAAGAAAGAAAGGAAAAAGAGAAAAATTTAGGCATTGTCAAAATATTTGCTTAATCTTGCAGATTTGAGAAGTTGTGTAGCTGCTTGCTCTGACAGACCAGAACAATGGTCATTAAATGAGAAGCAGATGCAATAAAGTGTGCAGTAAAAGCCTTCTATTACGGGCTGTCAGGGGAAAAAAATTAGTTGTTAACAGAACACAGTAAGCGTTATGGAATAAATCAGAACAAAACCATTCCCAATTACTGTACAAAGATAATTAAAGTCTACAACACTAATTAAGGTCTGTTTATATCTATTTCTGTTTGTGTACAAACATATGCATGTAGTTAAATATTTTCTATTGTTTTTTGTGTGATGCTGACTTCAGAGTTGAATCTCTCTGAATTTAACTTTTGTTTTTATATCACCAGGAAGTACAGTCTCCAGAAATTGAAACTCCAGCTTTTCCTCCTTGATTTTCTTTTATTTTTCTTGGCTAACTTCAGAAAATTCTTCAAGTCTGTCACACTGCTTCTTTGAGTGGATTTTTTTGGTCAACTGTGTTTTTAGTGGGATCAACTATGTTTTCCCCCCCATTTTTTGAAGAAAAAGGATTTTCCTTTGAACTTGACCACTATGCCAAATTATATTCACACATTAGCATTACGTAGGATCACAAAATGTCCTTTGGGTACGAATCTCAAAAAAACGAGAACTTGAAGAAGGGGAAATTGATAAATAATCCTCCCTACTGGCAGTTCCCCAGGGTTTTCTTCACAGGCTATAAATATCACATAAATATTCCCTAAACTGTAAGCTATAATTTTTTTTGATGGATGTCAATGATTTTTAAGAGGGAACAACAATGAGCTATAATTATCATTCAGAAGTGATCAGCTAAACAATTGGAAAGGCAATAGCTTTCAACTAAGGTCCAGGAATAGCCTGTATACTGTACTTGACTCAACTTTATGAATTAGGAAGACACTTAATTCTAACTTGCTGTTGACATTATTTTGAAAATCACTTTATGACACCAAATAGATCAATGATTGCATTTTTAAAAGAAAATACTTGATTCTCCTTTTGACTTCCTTCCCTTTCTTTCATTCCTTTTTTCTTTTCTTTTTTTTTGATTAATTAATTTTTTTTTTTGTCAGGAAGACCAGCCCTGAGCTAACACCCACTGCTGATCCTCCCCTTTTTGCTGAGGAAGACTGGCCCTGGGCTAACATCCGTGCCCATCTTCCTCTACTTTATATGGGACACCGCCACAGCATGGCTGACAGGCAGTGCGTCGGCGGGCGCCCGGGATCCGAACCCACGAACCCCGGGCTGCCAAAGCGCAAACTAAACCGCTGCGCCACCAGGCTGGCCCTGGTTCCTTTTTTCAAACCTACCTACTGTCTCTTTTTTCCCCTTAGTTGCCCTCCACCAAGGATTTAAGATAGCTGCAATTTTAATACAGTTCTTCCTTCTAGGATTAAACTAAAACAAAAAGAACCTGAGCCAGCCCTGAGGGCCTAGTGGTTAAAGTTCGGCACGCTCCGCTTTGGCGGCCCGGGTTTGGCTCCCGGTCGCGGAACCACACCACTTGCCTGTCAGCTGCCATGCTGTGGCGGCTCATATAGAAGAACTAGAAGCACTTACAACCAGAATATACAACTATGTACTGGGGCTTTGGGGAGGAAAAAGAAAAAAAGAGGAAGATTGGCAACAGATGTTAGCTCAGGGCAAACCTTTCCCAGTGGGGGAAAAAAAAGTTCTTAAAAAAAAAAAAAAATGAAAGAACCTGTATATGATGCAGAACTTCAGCAGTCTTTAGACAGCATTGACAAGCCTTCATTCTAGACAAGACTGTCCAATAGAACTATGATGCAAGTGGCATGTGGAATTTTAAATTTTCTAGTAGTCATATTTAAAAAGTAAAAAGAAACAAATGAAATTAATTTTGATAATATATTTAACCTAATATAGCCAAAATATTTTAATTTCAGCATATAACCAATATAAAATATTTATTAATAAGATATTTTACATTCTTGTTTCTCATACTGAGTTTTTGAAGTCAGGTGTTTATTTTATCCTTGCAGGAAATCTCAGTTTGACTAGCCACATTTCACACACTCAAGAGCCACGTGGGTTGGTGGTGACCACACTGGACAGCACAGCTGTAAATAATACTCGGAGAGGCCCCAGTGTTAAATTAACAAAATCTGGAGGCTGGACTGTCTTGTTTATATGGAGCTACTTATCTATGTCAGTTCAGAGATAAAGGAGGAATCACCCCCTTTCTTCCTTGGTTGGTCATGGATTTGGAGAAAGGAAATGGCAGGAGGTCTTACAAATCTGAAGGGTCTGACTGACAGCATGACTTGGTTTTTGAGCATAAAGTTACAAATTTGGGACTCTTTAAGTTTTACTTGTGTGAGAATTCTCTCTTGTTTGGCTTCACATTCTTGAGCAAGCTAGAATTGAACTAGAAGGATCGTTGGGGAGAATTAGTTCTCGCTGAACAATCTCAGAACAGAAGGAATATTTGGATTAAAGGAGAACTCAGCGGTCCTCTCTCCTGCTTGCCTGAGGCGACTCCTGCTGTGCCAGAGACTCCCGTTGCCTCTTCTGTCTTGTCTTGTACCCAAAGACTGGAGCCTGGATTTATACCAAGCTTAGTGGTAAACACTCACAGACTCCTTGGGGTATAGCCAAGAGAGGATGGACTTTTAGAATCTGATAGCCCTCAGTGTCAACAGCTGGGTGACTTGAAGCAAATTGCAGATCTGAATCTGTTTCCAACTCTGTAAAACAGGAAAGATAATGCCTACCTTGCAGAGTTGTTTGAGGAATAAACACCATGAAGTGTGTAAAGCACTTGGCAGAGGGCCTGACACACAGTAGGCAGTCAATAAATGGTAGCTATCAATATAAGATAAATCTTATATAAATATGTAATATTTATATGGACATAAATAATAATAAATGATACCACATTTAATTATTATCCCAGGCTGCTTTGTAGAAAGATCCTTGTATTGCTCTGCGGTCCTTGAATGAAAACTATGTTCTCTAGTTCATGATCTTGTATGAAGATAATTTTTGGTGAAGCTAGGGCAAGAATCGTGGATGTCTAGGCTGTGTTAGAAAACTCCTAAGTGTTTGTCAAACTAAGCTCTTGCCTTTTTTCATTTTTTTCAGAATAACTTTAACTGTGAATGTAAAATATTTTTAACATCCGCACTTGGTCCAACCTGGGTATATTACTCTGTGACTAAACTCCTTGTGGTTGGCGTCTGAAAAGGTAGAGTAGGCATGCTTTGGTCTACTCTGTTTACCAAATATAAAATTCTTGGTTTTTACTTTTCAGGGGCTTGTGGTTTTCTTGAAAACCAAGTTTTTATTATTTCTATTCTTTAATTAACTTTCAAGTTTGCAAGTTTAGCAAAATTTCACATTTACTCATTTTCATGGCCAGAAAAGCACTATTTGCAGGATTCTATTTCATTTAGGTAGGTGGGGGGGTCTTTGTTCTTCTCTTCGAAAATCTTTGCTTTAGATTATGTTTGGGCCACATTTTATAGCTTATTTTATGATTCATAAAAGCGGTAACCACAATTGGTTAAATGGGACGTGAGCCACTTGGAAGGGTTTTCTTTGTAATTCTGCATAGTTTCAAGCACCCTGCGTGTAATTTTGCTAACCAGTCGATTAACTGAAGTGTTCTTCATGGGTAGCACATGTGCTGAATTTGACGTACACAGCTTACGTAAAATATATCCTTTTCACAGTGCACTTCTCCTGTGACACAAAAAGACACTTTTAAAGACAAACCTTTTTAGGTAATCGGTGATAAAATGACCATTCTTGGCAGAACAAGTAGGAGGGACAAATATTCTTCAACTCTAAGGAAGGGAAGTCAGTAATATTGAGAACAAAATTATGAACATATTTATCTATTATACAGAAACATCTATATATAATATTTTACATAAGAAGGTTCTCTAACTATTTCTGTGGTTCTGCTGTCACGCCCCTGCCCCGCTACATTATGATGGAACAAGTATAACAGACTCGATCCGTTCACATCATTCTCCATGCTAATACAGATGTACGTATGCATGGATACACATTTATAGGAGGTCTTTCTGGGGTTTTTTTGGTATGGAAGTAGAATCATACTACACATACATATATTTTTTTCGCAGTGCATCATGCCCCTCGCCAAAACTCAGATAAAGTTCTAACCCTATCCTTCCCCCTCTGATTTGCTAAGAAGCTCTTTAACTGCCGCATACATGCAAGTTTAGAACACACCCACAATGACATTATATTCCAAATCTTTACTGACAATAGTCCAGGAAGTGGGTTGCTTGCTAAGCCAAGTCATGTTGTCAGTTCAAAAATCCATCTGACCTAAAACCAAATCAAAAGAGTTTCCATTTGATGTAGACCAGAAAAGAAATAACTCAAACAAATAAACCAGAGGCATTATGTCTTATGAGCATTATAGATCCTAAATGAAGATGTGTCAAATAAAGGGACCCTTCACCTGGAGACTAGTGAGATCTGAAAAAGAAAGAATATATGTTACAGTTTTGTAAATATCTCATTTCAATATTGAATTTGAGTTTGATATTCAGAGACAATTTTTCTTTTTATCATAATTGAGTTTCAGCTGGCCAATAATAACCATGGATTTAATGTTTTTATGCAGTTCTTTCACCCATTCTTTTCCATTGCCCAAATATTGTCAAGAAGCTAATAATTTTTAAATAAACTCTGTGTTGTTCAGAAACTATGTGTTGAACAGTTACTAAAGCAAACTGTGAAGTAAGTGTTTGGATGATATTTTAAATAATCTGTGGTATTTTATTAAAATGAAATCTGTGTGTGTATACAGGTATACATATATAGACACACACATACTAAATTTAACTGTTTTGTGAGTTTTAAACTATATTTTTCTAATATCTTTCTCAATTGTTAATTTGAGTTTTCCTCAAAATTGAGGAAGAGACAAAATATAGTTTATCTATTATTAGAAATAAATGTCTTTACTAAGTTGGATATACATATCACTTAAAGAATCAGTTTACAACGCTATATTTTTAAAGTCCTTGAATGTGGTTCAAAGGCATTTTGTTTTGTGCATAATCACCATCTTGACATGAGCCCCAAACTTGCCTGGCAATCTTATTCTCTGATCAACTTATTCTCCCACACAACACGACAACTATTTCAAGTCTTTTCTCAAACTTCCTTCTGAGGACCTGTGCACCATTGATTATTCTTCTCTTCTATAATCCGTTCTCCCGCCTCAAATGGGTCATGCCCACTGGCTTATAGAAAAGTAGCAAGTCTAGTTCAAAGAACTTTATTTTCCTTTGGATCATTTGAGAGTAAGTTGCCAACCTCTTGCCCTATCACCCTGGAATACTTTAGTATATAATCCCTGTATACAGGGATACTCTCCTGCATATCCATGATACAACCATCAAAATCAGGAAATTAGCATTAATAGGTTACAACCTTCAAATCTTTTGACCCCATTTAACTTTCACTAGTTGTCCCAATATATATATGTATATTTATATATTAATATATGTAAATATGTTTACATATATGTATATTTATATAATGTATATTCATATATAATATAAATATATATATATATATATAGTCCCTTTATAGCAAAAAGTTCCAGTGCACAATCATTTATTATGTTTAGTTCTCATGTATGTTTGGTTTCTTTTCATGTGGAACAATTTCTCAGTATTTCCTAGACTTTTCTGACCTTAACAGAGTTGAAGATTATAGGCCAGTTATTTAATAGAATGACTGTTTGTTTGGGTTTGTCTTATGATTCAATTCCAGTTATGCGGTATCAGGCTATTGAATGTTGGAATTCCTCAAAGCTCAGTTTCAGGCCTTCCTGTCTTCTCACTGAACCAAGTTCATGCCCCCATGGTTCCACTTATCTCTCTTCAGGTGACTTACAAATTCACATCTCAAGCTCAGGCCTCTCCAGGGAGCTCTGGAATCAACTGTCCCCCGGGTTTCTCCTCTTGGATACTAAGTACCAATCTATCACCTTGTCCTGTTGATTTAACATCTTAAACATCTTTCTAATCTGTCAACCTCTGTCCATCAATGCCACCTCCACCCCTGCCTTGGACTCTCACAGCCTCTTAACTGGTCTATACATATGCTCCCTGGCCCCCTCCAGTCTATTCTTACTTCAGCCAGAAAGATCCTTTCAAAATACAGATTTGATTGTGCCATCCCCCTTGCCTGCTTAAAGCCCTCCAGTGGTATCCCAGTGTGCTTAGGATAGACCAAACATTAACATGGCCGACAGGGCCCCGTGTGGACTGGCCTCTGCCTACCTCCCTCCTAGGCCTGTTCTCACGCCTGACCATCCCTGCTCTGGCCACACTGGCCTTCTTTTTTTCTTTCCAGTTATGCATACCGTGCTTCCTCCAACCACAGTCCCTTCAGTCCTCAGCTCATCATCTTCCTAGCCTTCCAATATTTTTAATAGCTATTGAGATATAATTCACATATCATATAATTCACCCACTTAAAATGTAAATTTCTGTGTTTTTCAGTATGTTTACAGAGTTCTGCAACCATCAGCACTATCTAATTTCAGAATATTTTCACTACCCACAAAGGAAATCCCGTGCCCTTTTCAGTCGCTCCTCATTCATGTCTACTGGCAGTCACTCTTCATCCCATCCACCTCTACCTGTCTAGCCCTATACAACCACTAATCTATTTTTTGTCTCTCTAGATTTTCCTGTTCTGGATAGTTTATGTAAATGAGATCATATAATATGTGATGTTTTATTACTGATTTCTTTCACTTAACATGATGTTTTCAAAGTTCATCTGTGTTGGAACATGAATCAGTGCCCCATTACTTCTCAAGGCCAAATAATACTCCACTGTGTGGATATATCATATTTTATTTACCCACTCATCAGTTGATGGACATTTGGGCCAGCCTTCGAATCTTGAATCAAGCATCTGTTCCTCAGAGAACTTCCCTGACTGACCTGGCTAGGCCAGATCCTGCTAGATGGGGTTTCACTGCACTATCTTTTTCTCCTTGGTAGCATTTCTCATAGCTACAATTTACTTTTGGTTGTATGTATCTTGGCCTAATTTAATGCTGGTCTTTTCCAGCAGACTGTAAACTACAGGAGGCAGGGGCTGTATCTGTTTTGACTTACCGTGGTATCCCAACACCTAACACAGGGCCATGCCCAGAGTAGGAACTTATGAGATATTTGTTAAATGAATGTATCCTAATTCCATTCATTAAAACAAGATTGTTTCTGGCAGTCTAGATATTTGAACCATTTGTATAAATTTCCTTGGCATGACCTCTATTGTGCCTTAGATTAGAAGGGCCTTCCATAAACCATTCAGTTCTTCTTCTTGCCTCCAGCATGCCTTTACTCAATTGTATTTCTTAATAGAATTCAGCATTTATTGTATATATTTATTTGAATTAAGTTGCAAAAATATCCAAGTAACTGTGAGAGGCGAAAGCAGAGATGCATGCTGAAGTTAATGCATTGCGAGCCAGTAGCAGAGCTGGAAAGGTCTGGGTGACTGTCAGATGTAAAGAGAAATGGGATTCCTGAGGCAAGTTTCTGTAAGTATCTGGGGAAGTAAGTTTTTTTGGTGTGTTTTCTCTTTGTCATTAAAGTGTGGGAAATAGTGTATGGTAAACATTTTTGCTTGAACAAGTGGTTGGCTGGAATGACAGTAGCTCCCTTCCTAAGTTGCGTCTTGTGGGTTAGGCGCTGTGCCGTGGGCTCTGGGTGTGGAGGTTCATTTAATTCTCCCAGCCCCCTTGTGAGGTAGGTGTTACTGTTCCATTTCACAGATGAGTAAACTGAGGCTTTGAGAGAAAAAGTAACTTGGCCTTTTTCCCACAATTTTTCTAATTCCAGATCTCATGTTAACTACCACAGTTTTAGATACCACCTGTCCATTTTGGCAGATCTGAGGTCTCCTTTTAACTAGAAGTTTTAAAGTAGAGAATTAAAAGCTATTAATGATTATGCCTGAATAAAATAACTTTGTTGTAACAGAGCAGAGGAAATAGCTTAGATTCTGGAGCTAGAAGGATCTGGATTCCACTCCCACCTCTATCATTTATTAGTTGATCATGTTGCTTACTTTCTCTGAACCCCAGTTTCCTAATTTTAAAAGTGGGGCTAGTTATATCAATGTCAGTGATATAGTTAGGGATTAAAGGAAACAAAATAAACAATTTTGTGCTAAAAAAAAGTCACCTCCCCTCTCATTTCTTCTGTGTTAATATGAAATGAATGGTTTTAGTATAAAGTTTCAGCTAGCTGTTCCAGTTAATACTTTTTCAGACCACGACTAGAAAGAAATGAGGCACTAAATGGTTAAAATGTTTATTAGAAATAGAAACGTGCATTCTCACCTTAAATATCCTTCTCTTCATTTCAATGAATTATCAATTTAGCTAACACTATTCAAGCACAGAAATGAATATGATAGTAATGATCCTTTGCCCACATTGGGCTCATTTCCAATAGAAGAGACACAAACAAACAAGCTTTTACAATTCAGCCAAATCCAGAGCACTCACTATGACAAATGCCACTGAAGCTGCATGGGGAAACTTGACAAATTTTTTGGAGGCCAAAAGGCTTTCTTAGCTTATTTCTGATGCAGTTAAAACTCAAAGGCTTCTGGGAGCCAATGAAAATCCAGATCTCTTAAATGTAATTTCAAGAGAGAGGAAATTCAGCATATTTTATGAGGCCAAGTCTCCCATTAGGTGCTAAAGGACGGCATTGTTCAGATGTCCCACCTAGTAATCCCTTCAGGAAGAAAAGGTCGTCAGCCATAGGTGCTTCTTGTGTCTGGTTTTTAAAAGTTTAAAACAGGAATACACTAAGGATAAATTTGGAGGCCAACTGGAAAAGTTTAATTCTGTTGATAAACATTTCTCATTACTTTGCTGTGAAGTAGAATTTGCGAGGCCAGCAAGTGGCTTATTTCACTGTTTATGAGGCAAGCATATTAAATATGACATAGGCCAACTGGAATTGTGGAGGGTATTTCATGGAACAGTCAAATAGTGGGGGCAAAGGAGACAAGGAGGTGAAGTCTATTTGATTTCCTTGGGAGTCACTTTGCTCTTAAATACCCAAATACCAAAAGTTTAAACACATTTTCACAATTCCTTTGTATGAAAAGCTAACAGAATGACTACCATTGTAATTCTGCCGCTTCTAACAATTCACCAGCAGAATACATCCCAAAATAGCAGATATACAGTGCAGTGTATGCTTTGGTGAATCTAATAATCTCGTGAACTCCTTCGCTGCTGGGTTAGTAATCTACATAGCTTTAATGGTGAACTTTATAAAACTTGGAGCCTCATGAATCAGAAAGGAAAAAAACAAAAGTGGACAGTTTTAACCATGATGGATGAGTTGCTAGGGAGTAAAATTAAATGGTTGATAATAATTGTGGTAGCTCACAAAGACTGATGTTATTTACAAAAGCTCCATTTTGCATGTAATCAGATGTCTATTCCCATGAGCTGGGTCATAATTCATATTCTACTTTAATGTTCATGGAAAATGTGCTTCTCTCTGTGTATGTATTATTTTTAGGATGTTATGTTTCCTTGGTGCATACACAATGAGCCTGAAATCCTTTAGGAATGTGTTTAATTTGAAAGTTTTATCCTTTGGGTCTGGTTAATTCAAATACACGGCTAGGAACATTACTGTGGGGCCTGAAGGAATGTAGGCATGGCAAATTATGTGCACCAAGGCAACCCAACCACTGTTGCTGACGCTCATTTGGTAAAAGGCAAACCCCTCCAGGGTTGCCGACACTCATGTGGTGAAAGGTAGCAGAGAGAATTTTTTTTCCAAACTTTTTTCTTCATCTATTCATTTGATATTTCTGCACTAATTCTTTACCTTAATAAGCTTGATTTATACTGGACCAGGTTTCTCTGCTTTTAAACTCAGAACCATGTCTGGTGGCTCTTTCAAATTAAAATGCTCATCCCAGGGCCCTTTTATAAACTTGTGTCTTCCACTCAATAGCGCCAGGGTATCCCTTGGTCTCCCATATATTCTCTTCCATTCTTGGTCAGACAAAGATGGTCTGAGCTGCATTTTCATCTCTGGAAGCTGGGAAAAGTCATAAAAATATGACTCAAGGATTACAGCTCTCAGAAATGAACAGGGTTTGTCCTGCCATCTCAGAGGAGATGTTCCTGAATCGTCATTGCAGAGCAGCGGGAGCCTGGGAATTTGGCCCAGCAGCTCTTCAAGGGAATGAGTGGCTCTCTGGGAACTGAAAGGTCTCTCAGGAGAAACATTTTCACAGGGCTCTGTGATACCCAGTCTTACATATGGACAGAGACACGTGTCTTATGATTTGAGAGAGTCTGAGGAGAAATTAATTCTTGTCTCAGTGTGTAGTGCTATGCCGAGGGAGTGGTTAGAACATTCCAGAGCATCCTGAGTCTGACATGATCATTTTGTACGTGATGGGGCTTTGGAGTCACACAGACTCAGGTGTGAGTCCTGGCTGCTCAACTCATTAGATATGTGATCTGGGCCTGGACTGAGACTTTAGAGATCTTTAAACATCAAAAAAGTTGTAGTAAAAACATGTAACACAAAAAACAAAATCAAAAGTTAAACTAGAAAGTGAGTATAAGGAGATCCAACAGATTTCTACTTTTTCCCCAAGATGAATGCTTCTTATATGATTCTTTTGGAATATCAAACTATTTCCCCCCCAAAATTTTGCTTGTGCCCTTGCTACGCTGGTGTCCTTAACTTGGGTTTTGTGTAGAAATCCAACATGCTGGGTTACCACCTCCCTCTTTAGGGGTTGTGCATATTAAATAAACAGAAGTGTGTCATGAACCTCGTACAGTGTCAGGCGTGTAATCAGCTCTCAAGCATAGGTTACTTTTATTTCTCATCTTTTTTTAAATTCCATAGGCTCTTTAAAGATGAGTTTAATAGGCTCCCAGTGCAATGTAACTGGGCCTTCTGAACTGAGTTTGATCAAAGTAGACAGGAGAGTACCATGGTTTTATATATATGCCACACTTTGGATACTTTTTTTTTCTCGAGCCACAGTAAGTTATCTACTGATGAAGATGACATATGTGATAAGGTCTCTCATCCCATGGCAAATCATGAATGGGAAGGAGTCAGGTTGGTGATTATGATAAATAAAGTTGCATCTTTTATAGATTATTCATTTGTTTTAGTGTCTGCCTACTCCAAGGGAATTTGCTTAGACAAAAATATCCAAAGCTCTTAACTGGAACAGTGTAGGGACACCAAGAGCAAGTTTGCCCTCTCAAAGGTTCATGCTGATTCTGAGGTAGTCCACCTCTTCATAGCCCTGCAAAAGTTGAGCACCTAGTTCTGTCATTCCTTAAACATTGGTTACCACCAGTACTGCTGCCTCTCTCTATCTCTCCGTGAGGAGCCAAAGAAAAACTGCAAACTTGGGCTTATGTTCAATACACCATCTTCTCCTACCCTTATCTAGTCAGCAGAAACACAACTATGGTTTAAAATGGAATTAACCAGCTAATTCTCAGTTAATTGTTTCACTTAAATTTGAATTATCTTTGCCATGATGTGTCTTAGAAGTCGTAGTTTTTACCTAGCTTTGAAATAAGAAAACACAATTACAGAATGGTGTCTTACTTATCAAGGCAGGGCTGTCAATATGATCCCATCTCCCAGTTCTTGGTGCTGAGCCCCATCAATTTTATTGTGGCTTTTGTTCAGTTCATTTTTAAGGCCTTGTGAAATGGAATGCATTAAATGTAATATGTGTTTATGCCTTGCCAAGTCTGTAGTAGATGTCACATCAGCACGATGTGTCTGTGTGGGCACCATTGATGATGCTGGCATGGAAATAAAGATGACACTCTGAAATTTGAGCTCTGTTCTCAGAAACATTGGGAAAATGGTATGCCTTTCAGGTCAAGCCCAGCGGCCACACATCCAACCCAAACTTATATTCCTGCAACATCTTAGCATGCGACACAATTGCTGTGCACATGTCTACTCATATACATTTGTTCACACAAATTAACGTGTGTGTATTAATTAATGGTTGCCAAAATTGTGTTTCTGTGTCAAGCATTTTACATGCATTAGCTCACGCAGTGGTTCCAATAGGAACCACTATAGGGTAAGTGCCTTTGTTATCATGACTTTACAGATGGGGAAACTGAGGCAACAAACTGGTGAAGTAAGTTGTCCCAAGTGATAGATCCCACAAGTGATTGACTTGGTATTTGAATATAGATGAGTTGACTGTAGAGCTTGTCCCTCACCCACTCCTCACAGCTGCCACCCTATGGTCATTTGCCCAAACAAATCCTACCCACATTCCCATGCCTCCTCAGGTCAGCACATACTTAACTGACCAAGGGCACTTACTCTGGGCAAAACACCCCATGAAGCATTCCAGGGAATGCGCACACTATTCACATCTAGTCCCTGCCTGCAGAACCCCATTGCATAGGTAAGATGTGATGTGTCATGTCCAGAAGAACTCCAGAGGTTAAAACCACAGGAAGGATGTTCACACATCCTGGATGGCCTGGGACAGTATGTTCTCCTGGTGTAATTATTAATTATGCTTCCATTCACTCTCACACATGCCCCACTTTGGATGATATTGTTGCCCTAGCCGAAGGAGACGTACGTCCAAGGAAGGAAAGGGTGCATCTGGTCAGAGGGATTGCATGCAAGATATTCTTTATGAGAAGGTTGTACTTAAGCTGTTCCTTGCGAGGCAGTACTGTGTTCTGACTAGGAGTGAAGGCTCTGGATCAGGCTGCCTGTTTTAAACCCCTCTCAGCCTCGGTATCCTCACCTGTGAGAGAGGCAAAATAGCATTCTCACTTCAGAGTTATTGTGAAGATTAAGAGCTAATACCGTAAAGCATTTGAAGCACTGCCTGGCCTAGAGCAAGTGCTTACTTACTAAATATTAGCTATAATTATTCAGTAGACACAGGTTCAGGAAGGAAGGAGATTCTAAGTTTAGGCAGTGAGATCTAGAGTGCATTTAGGAAACTCCAATGGTGGCTACTCAAAGCCATTCCCAAAGCCTCCTTTTTCCTTGCCAGTCTCCCACTGGAGGCTCAACAATAAAAATCACTTTCCCACCCTCTCTTGTAGCCATGTGGCCCAGTTATGGCCAGTGAGACAAGAGAGAGGAGCCGTTGAGGAGAATCTTTCTGTGCAGACCTCTCCTGCTTCCTGCACTGGAATATAGGTGTGGAATTGATACGTGAAGCTGCTGCTGTCATCTCTTCTCTCCTGACCTTGTGCAACCTCTGATGCAAAATACAAAGCCATCTGCCTCCAGACTGCGTGTTACGTGAAGAAAAATGAATGCTTATTTGTTTAGGCCACCGTCAATTGGGTTTCTGATACTTATAACTAAATTCATCATAACTGATAGGGAACAAGAAATAACCTAATTTGGCACAAGGATCAGTTACTGTTTGAGAAGTAGAGGAGATGGGGTGGGGGGCAAAAATGTCCTCAGAAATTTATAGAGAGCCCTTGAATGTTTCTTAGCTTGGGAATAATATGACTTGAGTTATGCTTTAGGAAGGTAATTCTGGCTTCAAGGTCTATGATGGATTAGAACAGAGTCTTTAAAATCTAATTGTGCACCAAGATCCCCTGAGAAAACTTTCAGAATACAAATTTGAGGGGCCTTTTGTTGATAATCTGAATCAGAATCTCTGAGGGTGAAGGTTTTGGGAACATCTGGATTGGAGGGGGGTTGTAACAGCCAGGTGTTATTATTTTCAATAAGTCATAAGAAAGCCTCATTCATATTTTAGAGATGGGAAAATTGAGTCTGAAAGGGATTAAGTCAACGTCTAAAGTCAATTCATGAAGAGGCAGCAATTCTGAATTAGAATCCTGGCTCCTTTTTGTCCAGGGAGTGTGTGCTTTCCACTGTAAGATGCTCACTTCTGAGACCAAGAGCTCTTTAATCCTGGGCTTCAGGTGGGAAGGTCTGAATATGAATGGTGGGAGAGAGGATGGAATATAAGTAACAGATGTGAGGAGCTATGAGGAGGTGGTACTTGGAAGCTGAATTAATGTGGGAGCCGAAAGAGGGGGAAACAAAAAGACATATGTGAGGCATTTCACACTTGTAGAACTCTGACAATGGTAGCCCCGATGGGATTTGGAAGGAAGATCAGTATTCAGAGCAGGTTTCACTGATACTTTACAAAGGGATATGCTGTGGTGATGTACAGTACACATTGGGAGTGTGAATCTGGAGCTCTGGAGAGAAGTTAGCAATACCTTTGTTGGTTAATGCCATAAGAGGGGTAGTGAAGGACATTGGGAGAAGAGAGGAGGTCAGATGTCAGTAAGTTGGACATGGGAGTACCCTTGGAGCCAGAGCAGGAATAGAAGGGGATGTTTGGGAAGTGGGAAAGGACCCCGGAGTGTGCCATGCTCTGGAGGTGAAAGGAGGGGCTGAAGGCACAGAGTGATTGATAGGCTATTAGGGCAGAGAGGATGCCATGGGGAACCTCATCAAGAGGGTAGGTCATCGTCAGTGGAGTGGAGAAGAGGTGAAGCAAGGTGCGCGACGTTAAGGAGGGGATTGTGAGGGACTTGAAGTAGCAGAATAGTTTACTCTTTTGAGAGGAGTGCTCAAAAAGGTGGAAGTGGGGCAGGATGGGAGAGTTGCTCAGTTTCCACCTCTTCCCCAACCACTCCGCCCAGAACAACCTCTGCATCTTCTGAGCCTCAATAGCGGTTATCATCTAAACCAAACTATATGGCACTAAGACTAAATCTTCCATTGGCTTTTAATTGTTTGGGGTATAAGCCTTGTCTCTTAAAATCTGACAGATTGTTAATTAGTAGACAGTGGTGTATGCTATATACTTGATGACTGACTGACAAACAGCACTGGGAATGACTACACAAAATGAAGGAGGAACCCGGTGGAAGACATTTTTCCTCTTCAAAGAAAGGGCATGATGAAGGACAGACATGGGGAAACTTCTGTTACTTTTGAATGTGGGAAGCACAGCCTGAGAACAAATGGGGTTATCATGACAATGTTAGAAATTAGGGGCGAGTTGTGCCGGCAATATCAATTTCAGAAGAGCCACACTGGAGTGGTGTGTAATGTATTCCGCTGGGCATAGTCTGTGGAGCTGTGAAGCCGGTGCGATTCTTGTGCCTTGCAGCAACTGGGTCCTTTTGTATTATAGAGCTTTGGAGATGTTAAGAGCATTTGGGGATCTTAGCAGAACTAAAAAAGATCTTTCAGAGGGTGTATTAGATAAGATGGAAGGAAACTCAGAGGGGAATAGAGCTGGATAAGCTCTACTTGCTTTAAGCCCTTCATCCTGGACATATAGGTCTAGATTTAGTCTTGGGCCATTTCAGGTACCCTCTGTTGCAAAAGGCACAGGTTAACTGGTTCAGATACATGCACATTGAATGTATATAGACATATATATGTATATGCATGTATACATATGTATATATACACATATAGATGTATATATGTATATGAATATGTACTCTCGAGCATATATGCATATGATGAGTACCTATATATGAGTACATTATCATATACATACATGCTCATACGTGTTAGAAATGCATCTTTGAGGTCACTATATTCGTATATACATCTGTACTTACCCGTGGGTACCTATATGTATACACATGGGTGGTGTGAGTTCTGTATATACATGCATACATATACACACATAAATATTCATGAATGCAAATACATATATGTGTATACAAATGATGTAGAATATATGCTGCTTCACCTTATACACACACCCTCACAATTTGGAGACCTGTGACACCTTACATTTATGAACTCCTTTAGATACTTTTTCGGATTATTTTGGCATCCTTTTCTCCCTTTTTTGATTCCTAAAGCAGTCTTGGAATGTTCATGTGAGGAAAAAAGCCCCTTAAATGAAAGAGTCCACTGAGGCTCATGGCCTCTGAGCTGTCCGAGTACGAGGAGCAAGTTATAGCTAGAGCCAGATAGAGGCCCCAGACTTGTGACTTTAAGGCCACTACACTTCCCTGACGAATCAGAAGGTGAGGCCCCTCTGAGTTAGTGAAGAGCCTGGATTATAGCTACTTACAAAGATATTCAATTTTATCACTTTTCTACTATGCATAGTGAAATACAATGGACTAACAAAGCATTCCATAGGAGAGTTCTTTTGGGGGGGTCCATTGTAATAAATAGAAAAGTCAGTTGAATAGTTTTACCAATTGCCTATGTAAACAATGCTTCTAAATGCTTGAGAAGGGCTTGTTTCATTATGCAGGTTGAGCGTGCATGCTTCTATACCTGTTATGATATTTATTTGATTTGTCAACCCTTTTGCCCCTTAAATAAAAGTAGACTGCCCCACCCCTGTCAGAATGATCGGCATGGAGAATTAGTGGAAGTGGAATTCATAAGGTTCAACTGTAAAAGCAATTAGGAAGGAATGCACATGTGTTTGTCTCTGGGAAGGTTAGAAATGGAAATAAATGCAAAAATATGCTTTTCTGGCAAGTCATCATTTTTAATACGAATATGGAAAGCACAAGACAGCTTTGTTTTGCCTTTTTTCGGGGGTTGTGGTTGATTTTTTTCTTGCTTCCTGGTTTTTGCTAGAAAGAAGCTTGTTCATTTCCCGCCCACTCCACACCCCCTTTCCCGAGCTGAAGTATCTGTCCAAGATCATCCTTTTAAGTGCTCAGAAGGGAGAAGAAAAAGAACTATGATTTAAAATATATATGTACATCTTTTTTTTAAGCTTGCAAACTGGGATTTCTACACTCAATTTGTGTTCTTGAGACATTGGAGTCAAGTTTATATATAGTTTTTGATGTAGGACCTAATTAGGCTC